>CM057340.1:334287222-344287222 GCA_030015575.1 Agapanthus africanus
CACAAACACTAACTTACTTGCCACAATCATCACTAATACCTAACACTGGGTAATGCACATTATCACTAGGTTATCAATGCAGTGACATATGTATGATATGATGCGTAAACAGTATGTAAAGCATGATTAGGATGTCATGAATCAGTAATCTACCACTTGCACAATTTATCATAAATCATACTAGTACAGTTTAGCAAAATAATGAAGGGGAATAAATAGTATGTTTGATTATCTATCCAGCGAATTTGGTTTCATGACAATCGGGTTTCAGGATCACTAGTTATGGCCATTTCATTTTAAGCGTTCACGGTTGGAAATTCGGTTTCAGAATCAGAAGTCCGTTTCACATCACATTTTAATCCCAGTTAGGATCAGAATTTAGCGATGCTACAGTTGAATTAAATCTAGGGTTTTCAGTAAGGTTTTCAACGCAATAGACGGATCTTCAATCGCATCTGTACGTCAGGAGATATACACTGTTCAATACTAGTATGTCAATTCTGATTCTGTTGGGACTGTTATACGTCCCCATCTATTAAATTACAGATTAAATAATAAATGAAAACGAAACAGAATGAAACCACTTGTGTTGTCTAGCTAACAGAATCACCTTTAATAAAAAGTGGAGTTCCGCAACATACGAGTTAAGGAAACAGTGTGGTACCCATTACGGGACAGTAAACAACAACTAGAGTCGCTCTGGACTGCAGTCCAGAGTCGCACTCCGATCCAAGTATCGTCACAATTGAAGAACAGAAATCATTAGAAACTTGCATAGGATTATAGTTCGTCGAGTCGTATTCGATTTAAGCCCTCGAACGAATCATTCCAGTATACATAAAATTTATGGTGATTTTACCGGTTTTCAGGTACAAGAAATTTCCAGTTTTACAGGTACACTTGGGGGTAGTCGTTTTAGTCGTTAATAGTCGTATTTTCCAGCGAAATTTCTACAAGGTATTCATCACTACACGGGCCAATATAAACAATCCAGTTCCGTCAAATTAGGTGAGTATTTTCATTGGGATCGTGTATCGAACAGGTACGTCATATATTTTATCGGGAAAAGTAACTACGGAATCTATACGATTTTAGTTTGTAACAAACATAATTTAGCATGTAGCAAGTAGAGAACTTGCCTGGAGACGTTATGGTGATACACGGCAGCGGCAACGGCGGCAATGACACGGCGATGACAACACGTGACAAGTCTCGGCTTGGCTAGGGGTTTGGCTCAGCTTGGGTTCGAATATAAAGGGCACGGCTGCAGCTTGGGCTTGTTTGGAGAGCTGAGAAGCTTGGCTGCGGCGATGTAAGGAGGAGCTGAAGGTCTCCGGTGGAAGCTCAGGTGGTAGTACGACGGAGCTCCGGTGGTGGAGTTGTGGATGTGGGGCTTAGGCTCGTCGGCTGGAACTAGGTGAGGAGATGAGGGGGGAGGGGGTCGTCGTTGATGGAGGAGGGTATGCAGGTATCGGCGATGATCTTGGCATCTGTGGAGGTGACTGGTGATGAGAGGAGGGTGATGGTGTACTGAGATGGCATGGGGTGTCGGTGCTCAGGGTAAGGTTGAGGGCTCGGTTTGGTGAAGGGGTTGATGAAGGTGATGGGGGCAGGTGGCCAGTGGTGAGTTTTGGATCGAGAGAAGAATAGAGAGAATAGAAGAGAGAGAGAGAACAGAGAGAGAGAGACAGAGAGTGAGAGAGTTAGAGAGAGAGAACAGAGAGATTGAGAGAGAGGGGATGATGAGAGAGGAGTTCGGTTGAGGGAACTGAAGGGGGAAGGAGGTGCTTGGTCGAGGGGTTTGTTGGCGACGTGGAGGAGGTCGAGCGGGAGTACGAGGTGATGGGGTCGTCGCCGTCGTCGAGGGAAGCGGGTGAGGCTCGGTGGCGGAGGGTGTGCAGTGGGTCATGAGAGGGTGGTGAATGAGATGGGAGTTTTGAGAAAAGAGAGGAGTGAGGGTGTCGACGAGGAGAGGTCGAGGGCGCGCGTCGTGGGGTAACGCCCAAGCGAGCGTGGGCGTGGGCGTGGGCGTGGGGTGCGGCGAGGAGGTCGGATTGGGGACAGCGGGTGGGAATTTGGGAAAGGGCCGTTGGGGAAGATAGGTGAAGAAGCGGGTCGGGTTGTGAAGGTGCGGGCGCGGGTTAGGGGAGTGTGCCGAGTTGGGATGGGTTGGGTTTTAAGAGAAAAGGAAATTAAGTTATTAAAAGGGAATGGGCTTGGGATTGGGTGACACTGCTGGGCCAGGGTAAAAAAATAATATAAAAGAATGAGAAAATTAAAAAGGGCCAGGCTGAAGGAAGAAATAAAATGGGGGAAAAAATGTGCTGGGTTTTTTTTTTTTTGGAAAGGAAATAAGTTTATAAAGGAGATGGGCTGAGGGAATTAGTTTAAAAATAAGATATAATAGGGTTTGGGTTTTAGGGTTTTATTGATAAAAGGAAAATGGGGGTTTAAAAATATTTAAAATAGTTTATAGCTATAAATAAATAAATTTGTAATTAACCCTTCTTATAAAAATTTGAATATTGGTGTATAAAAGAACCGGGTATTACCGATGTTACCAGCCTTTATCGTCTAGTCTACCACGGTATCTAGCTTGGAACTCTTCCAACATACCGTCCCTCCACTGAGGGTAAAGACATTGCCTGCGACTGACATTCAGTCGTCCTTATCACCCTGGAACTTTTCCAGTGATTCTTCCCAGGATCAACTGATACCATCTCATTACAACTAGTGAGAATCCTAATATCCATTTAGATCTATCTCATAGATCCAAATCCCAGGATTTAGGAGGTATCACCTTTGTCCTATTTGGAGAATCCTTGTGATAAGAGGAGATTGACCGTTCGTAGTATAGGAAACTCTTTTCCTATCAAGAGTATGTTGTCCACGTGCAATACGAGGATACTCACCTTACTCTCTACTACCGTTTTGTATATACAAGGTTCATCTACCATTTTGATGAAGTCAAACTCTTTGACTACCACATCAAAACAGATGTTCCAACTCCGCGATGCCTGCTTTATCCTGTAAAGCAACTTGCACACGTTTCCGCTGCTCCCACTGTTTACGAAGCCCTCTGGCTGTGTACTTATAGACGTTCTCTTCTAAATCATTATTTAGAAAAGCAGTCAGGGCACCCAACCTCCAGATATCGTAGTTATGGTATGTAGCAATGGCAAGTAGGATCTGGATGGACTTAAGCATCGTCCCTGGAAAAGGTTTCATCATTATCCACGCCTGGTCGATGACGAAAATCTTTAACAAGTCTAGCTTTGAAAGTCTCAACTTTTCCATCTACACCAAGTAATCTTCTCAAGATATACTTTCTCCTGATGGGGATTTAACCCTTCAGATATGGCAACCAAAGTCCATACTTTGTTGGTGTACATGGATTCCATCTCAGATCTCTAAGCATCCAGCCATTCTTACAGAGTCCCTACTCTCGATGGCCAGCTCGAAACTAGTTAGGTCATCATTTCATGATGCAATCCTTGCTCCCACTGTCATCGAGAAACCGAAGTGTCTCTCAGGCGGATGAGGAACCCTTACCAGATCGGCGGAGAGGCTGAGGTTCGTCGGGGAGTATTGAATCCTTTGGTTCTGTCAAATAATCAGCTGCAGTTTGTATAGCTGAAACATTTCTAGTTGTACGTAACAGATCTTGCCTCGAGCTTGTCCGGATTTTGCTTTTAGACATAGGCCGGACAACCCCAAATCTTAACTAACTTAAGATATGGGCTCTTCCCTTTCCATATGACATATGAAGTGGTAGGCAACTGATTTGATTTTAACCCTATTCAATAGGTATGCAACTTCTCAAGTGCATAACTCCCAAAAGGAAATAGGTAACTTAGTAGTACTCATCATAGAACACACCTTATCATATAGGGTGTGATTGCTCCGCCCCGATATACCATCGTGCTATGGTGTATACGGAGAGTAATGCTGAGAGAGAATCTCATTCTCCTTTAGAAAAGTCCAAGAATTCCGTGCTCAAGTATTCTCCTCCTTGATCACATCAAAGGACATAATACTTATACCCAGTTTTTGGTTCTCTACTTCTAACTTATATTCTGTGAATATCTCAAAAACTTCGGACTTATTTTTCAACAGGAACATATGGCTGAATCTTGAGAGATCATCAGAGAATGTAATGAAGTACAAAGAACCGGTCCTGGCATGTGTAGACAGGGGACCTAGCATACATCACTATGTATCAGTCCTAAGAGTTCACTATCTCTTTCTCTGTTTCCAATAAACAGAGCTATGGTCATCTAATCTTTGTGACATGTCTAGCAAGTTTCACAAGATGTAAATTCAAACTGATTTAAATATGCATCTAGAATGTAACTTAAGCTAGTCGGGTCGCATTGATATGACCTAGTCTACAATACCTTAAGAAGGAATCGTTCATATCTGAACTCTTCCTCTTTTGTGTGTTCCGTATATTAGGAACTGTAGTTTGATTTAGAACGTCAATGCTTTTAGATAACGTGCCTGAACCGATCAACTTTTGAAATGTTCAAAACAATATACAACAATACAAAATTATATCCTTCTTCAATAAATAAAGAGATTGATATGATTTTGTATATCAGGTTCGGTATCTAATAGCATTTGTTCAGAATCAATGTATTGGTAATACAGGGTGACATTGACCAACAGACTTGGCTGCAACACTTGCACCGTTTTCTGTCTCATGAAACTTATCACCCGTTCTCAGTTCTCTACCTTTCTGTAGCCCTATGTAACTGATTACATATATGGGATCCTGATCCGGTATCAGATACCCAGGACGCAGAGGATACTGAGAACAGTTCTATGTAACGAACACACCCGAAGAAGATGCATCATATGCACTTTCTTCGTTTGGGCGGCATAGGAATTCTAGTATTCCCATATTTCCTGTCTGTCTTATAACAATTATAAGTTGGAGCGGGACCAACGTTCCCCAGCTCAGTATCACAAGCGGGCTCAGTCAATTCATCCATATTATTATCTTGATTAAGGCGTGATATGGTCACTACCTGGAGAGAGAGAGAAGAAAACACTCTGCGTGCGCTCTTGCAAGATTAGATTGGTTATATATTTTATCTAATCAGGATGGCTCCCACTATTTTTATCAAATCTTCCTTCAAACCCTAAAAGGAAAGACTAGCCGGGATTAATTACACTTTACATGTTCGCCAATCATTCGGCCAGGCCAGTGTCGGTACTTTGAGGGAGGTTCCCCGTGCTTTCGCACGGACCTAATTACAATAAACCTCGTTTTCCCAGAAGCGTAACCCCGTTGACACCTTTCTAGACACCTACTTGATCGGCTAATTGTAAAGGGCAAAACTCTCCCAGGAGTAACAATTACTCGCAGTGGGTATCGGGATCTAACTATTATATAGAAGGTATGCAATCTCATTGCAAATTTCAACACTTGAAACCCCCGATAATGGTTTTTACCCCTAGCACCTATGACCTTGGCTAAGGTCAACAAATCATAAGCACTAGTCAAGTTCTACCCGTCATTTCGTGATTAATTAGACCCACCCACATGACCCTTGGCTAAGGTCAACAAAGCCATATGACTGTCCTAACTAATCGCATCATATGCGGTGTAGGAAGACATCACTTAGCTACCATACACTGTGCCTTGACTATGGTCAAAAACACAACACGAATACTAAGTACTCTACTTCCTAAAATGACGGAGGGTTGAGAATGGTTTTTATGAAAACCTTTAACGCATTGAACTTGATCTCGTTGTGGAATCAAATGGTTTTTAAATGGAGTGTTTTTGAGGCTTTTCTAGTTTTGCTAAAGGGGTCACTCCCGGTGAAGGGATCGTCGGCCCTTTCCTCATCGAAAAAGGTGCAGGATATATCACATATACCGTTGTGCAAAGCAAAAACCATAGAAGCAATCAAAAGACAAACCGAGGGTTGTAGCATCTGCTAGTTATTGCTAAAGGAGTCACTCCCGGTGAAGGGATCTCGGTCCTTTCCTTATCGAATAAGGTGCAGGATGTTCTACAAGGAACACCGCGATGCAAAGCAAGAACAGTAGCTACCTGTTTTATTTTTGAAATTCGATTCCACAACATCTTTTAGGTTTATTTTCTTTCATTAATCACATTAATGAATATCCCATCATTTAAGTCCACTTAAACATCACAGATAAATATAACGTATGCTTATGCCATCCGCATTCGACTCGATGTCCCGTCTGCACCGTTAGGTTAGGTAACTAACGGCAGAGCGGGACAGGGCTAGCGCGGGTGTAAAACATAAGCAACGTCTATATAATATATCATATATACTATATATAATATCTATCTGAACAAATCACATGATCACATCACATATAACGCAGCAGAAAATATCATATGAAATATTGGATATACTAGGACGTCCGTGTTTTTAAAACGAGCCAGTATAAAACACGGATTCCACGGTTGCGATGAATAGCCAATCCCACACCCCTAGACCCCTACGAGAGCGGCAAGCAACCCTACCAATTCCAGGGTTAGGAGACCCGGATTCGACTCCTCGAGATGGTCTCCTATTGGACCTTAGAACCCGGTTACTTATGCTCCCTACCTTAGGTCTATCTTAATGCGGAAAAGTAAATAATATACATCAACGGTGACATCTTCCGCAACCTGGAAGTGCCCCAATGAAAGAATATTACATACAAGTTTTTTTTTACATGAATGAAAATGAAAAACACTCGTCTCACATAAAAAAAACCCGGCTATTCAAACACGACGATCCAATATAACATATCCATCAACACATAACATCACATGTCATCAACATAAGTAAATATGCGCATCCCAATTGTCATTGACATATAGCAACGAAACCGGCGATATCACATATTACACTTACGGTCACAGAAAAGAAAGTGTAAAACTACAACAGTTGGAATCCGCAACCTGCATAGACATCGCATGCCTAGCCAAATGAATTCCTTAGACATCGCATGCCTAACAATTATAAACCCCGCATTTTAGTCTCAATATCGAAAACACTTTTCAATATAAAGTCGGGTAATTCAACAAGATTCCCGACATCCAGAATGAATGCTCGTCGCAAACTTTAATGGAGGGCTGTTAGTTATATGTATGCCTTAGAGGCCATTACTGTACATATGATGTATATTGTAGTGGATGCTGGGACATATATAGGTAGGACTTTCTTGCTCGACATGATATTACGCTATCTGGTTGCTCTTTATCTTAACATGTATACTTTCTGTCTCTCTGTTACATGTTGATAAAGCCCTTAGGATGTGTACTCGACTTCCAGGAATATGATGTAGATCATACTAGTGGGGCGTGGGTAGTCTATGAGTACATCCTTCAATGTTCCTAGTCGTGGGAATATCGAGACGGGGCATCGATATTCCAGAGTAGACTAGCGTATATCCTCTCGACCCATGTGATGCATCGAAGTCGACGACCTAGCCCGATCATTTCTCCGACGAAACCATCGCCAGAGTCCGGGATCCGATGATTGCAGCGAAGGCACATCGTCATGGAGCTATGGAGGTGGAGGACCGGATCTACAAAGGTTGTATTTTCCGTTCACTCTTAGTTAAGTTGTTAAGTAATATCGTTTTCGCCTATCCTCTAGTTACGATCTTGCTTAGGGTAACTTGGCACATAGAAATTTTTTGATTTTGGCAAGTTTGATCTGTTGTAGAACCTCATGGGTGTGCCTAGGAACCCTACAGTGGTATCAGAGCCTAGCTAGAGCCTTAGGAGGAGTGTAGACGATGTTAGAAGTCCGATCGAACCCGAAACCCTAGTTTAAAATCCTTCTCTGTACATTTTTTCAAAACTGGGATTTTTCCAAATTAAAAATATGCAGAAAAATAAGCAGGGATTTATAAGAAATACTGTGCTGCACGTGCGCCTGAATCCACCAAAGCACCGCGGAAACGCGGCACGAGCATGGCTCGTGCGGCGGTTCCGCGGCCATATAGTCACATTGTTTTGTGAATTTTGCACAGTAATTCCTATCTTTTACTGCTGAGTTTTCAGGGTATTTTTAAATTGTACTCAAGAGTTGAGTTTTCTGGGTTGTATTCGGAGTTCACCGATTCGATCGGATTATCTAATTTTGTCTATGTGTTTTTCCGGGTAATTTTAGAATATGTTAAAAAGTTCGACCGGATATAAATACCCACTTTTTCCCCTGTCGGGAAATTTCCAAATGTTGGATTTTTTCGTGGTTTAAAGACGTTCTAAGTAGTGCAAGTAAAGCGATGTACCCTCTAGAAGACAACAAACCTTAACTCGATTATGTGACCGTCTTGAACTTCCCTTTGAACCTTAGGGTTTGGGGCAGACGGCGTGCCACATGTGAGACGTTGGCTTGACCTTTCTACGGCTGGACCGTTGGTACTGAGGCATGAAGTGAATGTTTTTTAAACCTATTTCATGTATTGAGCTGTTTCGGGAAAACTTGGGTGTTTGACTGTTCGATCGGAAAGTTTAACATTTTCTGTTTAACATTTTCTATTTATCTGGAATGTGATACAATATTTGGAATCCACAAGTAGTTATGAGATAACTGATTTGGATGTTATAAGCATAGCAGTTTAGTCTCACTTGTTTGGTTGCCACGGGATTTTGATGTGATCAAAAGTCCATCGCAATCACGTTGATTACACGGATACTCGCCGGTAAACTTAATAGATAGCTACACCCCATAACCCTGACCAAGTGACTGTAGGAGAACCCCGTCGCCAAAAAGCATCCGTTCGGGTGCTCGCGGCAGCGGTGTTCCGCCTTAGTGCATTTCGTTGACGATATCGGGGGTGCGGCCGTCCACTAAAGTTTGCGATGAGCATTCGTTCTGGATGCCGGGAATCTTGTTGAATTGCCCGACTTTATATTGAAAAGAGTTTTCGATAATGAGACTAAAATGCGGGGTTTATAATATGTTAGGCATGTGATGTCTAAGGAATTCATTTGGTTAGGCATGCGATGTATAAAGAGTTTGCGGATTCCAACCGTTGTAGTTTTACACTTTCTTTTCTGTGACCGTAAGTATAATATGTGATATCGCCGGTTTCGTTGCTATATGTCAACGACAATTGGGATGCGCATATTTACTTAAGTTATTGACATGTGATGTTATATGTTGCTGGATATGTTATATTGGATCGTCGTGTTTGAATAGCCGGGTTTTTTTTATGTGAGATGAGTGTTTTTCATTTTCATTCATGTAAAAACATGTATGTAATATTCTTTTATTGGGGCACTTCCAGGTTGCGGAAGATGTCACCGTTGATGTATATTATTTACTTTTCCGCATTAGGATAGACCCAAGGAGGGGAGCACAAGTAACCGGGTTCTAGGGTCCAGTGGGAGACCATCTCGAGGAGTCGAGTTCGGGTCTCCTAACCCTAGAATTGGTAGGGTTGCTTGCCGCTCTCGTAGGGGTCTAGGGGTGTGGGATTGGCTATTCATCGCGACCGTGGAATCCGTGTTTTATACTGGCTCGTATTAAAAACACGGACGTCCTAGTATATCCAATATTTCATATGATATTTTCTGCTGCGTTATCTGTGATGTGATCATGTGATATGTTCAGATAGATATAGTATATAGTATATATGATATATTATATAGACGTTGCTTATGTTTTACACCCGCGCTAGTCCTGCCTCGCTCTGGCGTTAGTTACCTAACCTAACGGTGCAGACGAGACATCGAGGAGAATGCGGATGGCATAAGCATACGTTATATTTATCTGTGATGTTTAGGTGGACTTAATTGATGGGACATTCATTAATGAGATTAATGGAAGAAAATAAACCTAAAAGATGTTATGGAATCGAATTTCAAAAATTAAAATAGGTAGCTACAGTTCTTGCTTTGCATCGCGGTGTTCCTTGTAGAACATCCTGCACCTTATTCGATAAGGAAAGGACCGAGATCCCTTCACCGGGAGTGACTCCTTTAGCAATAACTGGCAGATGCTACAACTCTCGGTTTGTCTTTTGATTGCTTCTATAGTTTCTGCTTTGCACAGCGGTATATATGATATATCATGCACCTTATTCGATGAGGAAAGGGCCGACGATCCCTTCACCGGGAGTGACCCCTTTAGTAAAACTAGAAAAGCCTAAAAAAAAAACAATCCATTTAAAAACCATTTGATTCCGCAACGAGATCATGTTCAAAGCGTTAAAGGTTTTCACAAAAACCATTCGCAACCCTCCTTCATTTTAGGAAGTAGAGTACTTAGTATTCGTGCTGTGTTTGTTGACCTTAGTTAAGACACAGTGTACGGTAGCTAAGTGATGTCTTCCTACACCGCATATGATGCGATTAGTTAGAACAGTCGCATGACTTTGTTGACCTTAGTTAAGGGTCATGTGCGTGGGTCTAATTAATCACGAAATGACTGGTAGAACTTGACTAGTGCTTATGATTTGTTGACCATAGTTAAGGTCATAGGTACTTGGGGTAAAAACCTTTATCGGGAGTTTCAAGTGTTGAAATTTGCAATGAGATTGCATACCTTCTATATGATAGTTGGATCCTGATACCCACTGCGAGTAATTGTTACTCCTGGGAGAGTTTTGCACTTTACAATTAGCCGATCAAGTAGGTGTCTAGAAAGGTGTCAACGGGGTTACCCCTCTGGGAAAACGACGTTTACTGTAATTAGGTCCGTGCGAAAGCACGGGGAACCTCCCTCAAAGTACCGACACTGGCCTGGCTGAAAGATTGGCGAACTTGTAGAGTGTAATTAATCCAGGCTAATCTTTCCTTTTAGGGTTTGAAGGAAGATTTGATAAAAACAGTGGGAGCCATCCTGATTAGATAAAATAAATAACCAATCTAATCTTGCAAGAGCGCACGCAGAGTGTTTTCTTCTCTCTCTCTCCAGGTAGCGACCATATCATGCCTTAATCAAGATAATAATATGGATGAATTGACCGAACCCGCTTGTTATACTGAGCTGGGGAACGTTGGTCCCGCTCCAACTTATAATTGTTATAAGACAGAGCAGGAAATAGGGGAATACCAGAATTCCTATGCCGCCCAAACGAAGAAAGTGCATATGATGCATCTTCTTCGGGTGTGTTCGTTACATAGAACTGTTTCTCAGTATCCTCCGCATCCTGGGTATTTGATACCGGATCAGGATCCCAGAAATGTAATCCGTTACATGGGCTATAGAAAGGTAGAGAACTGAGAACGTGTGATAAGTTTCATGAGACAGAAAACGGGGCAAGTGTTGCAGCCAAGTCTGTTGGTCACTGTCACCCTGTATTACCAGTACATTGATTCTGAACGAATGTTATTAGATACCGAACCTGATATACAAAATCATATCAGTCTCTTTATTAGTAAAGAAATGATAAAATTTTGTATTGTTGGATAATGTTTTGAACATTTCCTATATCAAGAGTTGATCGGTTCAGGCACGTTATCTAAAAGAATTGACATTCTAAATCAAACTACAGTTCCTTATATACGGAACACACACAAGGGGAAGAGTTCAGAAATGAACAAATCCTTCTTGAGGCATTGTAGACTAGGTCATATCAATGCGACCCGACTGGCTGAAGTTACATTTTAGATGCATATTTAAATCAGTTTGAATTTACATCTTGTGAAACTTGCCAGTCATGTCACAAAGATTAGATGACCATTGCTCTGTTTATTGGAAATAGAGAAAGAGTTAGTAAACTCTTGGGACTAATACATGATGATGTATGTAAGGTCCCCTGTCTACACATGCCAGGACCGGTTCTTTATACTTCATTACATTCTCTGATAATCTCTCAAGAATCAGACATATGTTCTTGTTGAAAAACAAGTCCGAACCTTTTGAGATATTCACAGAATATAAGTTAGAAGTAAAGAACCTAAACCAGGTATAAGTATTATGTCCTATGATAAGATCAAGGAGGAGAATACTTGTGCATAGAATTCCTGGACTATTCTAAAGGAGAATAGGATTCTCTCTCAGTGTTATTCCTCTGAATACACCACAGCACGACGGTGTATCGGGGCGGAGCAAAGCACCCTATATGATATGGTGTACTCTATGATGATTACAACTGAGTTACCTATTTCCTTTTAGGGGGTTATGCACTTAAGAAGCTGCATACCTATTGAATTAGGTTCGAATCAAATCAGTGCCTACCACTTCATATAAGATATGGTGTGGGAAGAACCTATCTTTTAAGTAAGTTAAGATTTGGGATTGTCCGGCATATGTCGAAAGCAAAATCCGGACAAGATCGAGGCAAGGTCAGTTCTGTAGAACTGGAAAAGTTCCAGCTATACAAACTACAGCTAATGATTTGAAAGAACCAAAGGATTCAATAGTCCCCGACGAATCTCAGCCTCACCGCCGATCTGGCAGGGTTCCTCACCTGCCTGAGAGATACTTCGGTTTCTCGATGACAGTGGGAGCGAGGAATACATCATGAGATGATGACCCAACTAGTTTCGAGCAGGCCATCAAGAGTAGGGACTCTGTAAGAATGGCTGGATGCTTAGCGATCTGAGATGGAATCCATGTACACCAACAAAGTATGGACTTTGGATGCTATAACTGAAGGGTTAAATCCCCATCAGGAGCAAGTATATCTTGAGAAGATTACTTGGTGTAGATGGAAAAGTGAGACTTTCAAAGCTAGACTTGTTAAAGGTTTTCGTCATCGACCAGGCATGGAAAATGATGAAACCTTTTCCAGTGGCTATGCTTAAGTCCATCCGGATCCTACTTAACATTGCTACGCACCATGACTACGATATCTGGTGGTTGGGTGTCATGACTACTTTTCTAAATACTGATTTAGAAGAGAACGTCTATAAGTACACAGCCAGAGGGCTTCGTAAACAGTGGGAGCAGCGGAAACATGTGTAAGTTGCTTTACAAGTTAAAGCAGGCATCGCGGAGTTGGAACGTCTGTTTTGATGTGGTAGTCAAAAAGTTTGACTTCATCAAAATGGTAGATGAACCTTGTATATACAAAACGGTAGTAGAGAGTAAGGTGATCATCCTCGTATTGTACGTGGACAACATACTCTTGATAGGAAAAGAGTTTCCTATACTACACACGGTCAATCTCCTCTTATCACATGGATTCTCCAAAAGGATCAAAGTGATACCTCCTAAATCCTGGGATTTGGGTCTATGAGATAGATCTAAATGGATGTTAGGATTCTCACTAGCAGTAGTAAGATAGTATCAATCGATCCTGAGGAGAATCACTGGAAAGGTTCCAGGGTGATAAGGACGACTGAATGTCAGACGCAGGCATTGTCTTTACCCTCAGTAAAGGGATGGTATGTTGGAAGAGTTCCATGCTAGATACCGTGGCAGACTAGACGATAAAGGCAGGTGACATCGCTATTAAAGATACTACCAAAGAGGCAGTTTGGGTGTATATTGGTTCATGAGATGAACTAGGTTCCTACCATTGTGTGACAATGGAAGTGAGGCTTTGGCCTATGAACCCTGGTCCCATCAGTAACCCAGACATATTCTAAGGCAGCATCACCTGATCATGGAGATAGTTGATCTCCAGGGTGATCGAGGTTAGGAGAGTAGACTCAGAGGACAACACGGCGGATCCACTCACAAAGGCTTTTTCCCAGAGAGAGACTTATATGGGATGGTTGAGTATGTGATACTGCAACCACTGCTACAGATGGCCCTAGTGCAAGTGGGAGATTGATAGTTATATGTATGCCCTCGAGGCCATTACTGTACATAGGATGTATATTGTAGTGGATGCTGGGACATATATAGGTAGGACTTTCTTGCTCGACATGATATTACGCTATCTGGTTGCTCTTTATCTTAACATGTATACTTTCTGTCTCTCTGTTACATGTTGATAAAGCCCTTAGGATGTGTACTCGACTTCCAGGAATATGATGTAGATCATACTAGTGGGGGCTGGGTAGTCCTTGAGTACATCCTTCAATGTTCCTAGTCGTGGGAATATCGAGATGGGGAATCGATATTCCAGAGTAGACTAGCGTATATCCTCTCGACCCATGTGATGGGCGATGGATGATCCCATATCCATTGGTGTTTGACATCTGAGATGGTATGCGGGTGCTCAGTGGAGACTGGGTACACTGAACGGACTCGCCGAGAACTCCCAGATGGTATTATACCTCACGTCAGATGGCAGTTCTCTGGTGACACTGGTACAACTTAGTCTGTTGACCCGAGATCGTCATAGAGTCTTGTGTGTCTCCTACTGTGCTTTGATTTCCACCCTACCATGGCTCTACTGAGTTGTGCAAATAGGTGGCTTTTGGGTACAATCCCGATTCACATGGAGGCAATGAGCGATAGGAGGGGATTCGTCTGTCCCGGTATTGGGGGTTGATGTTGTGCTATGCTCGACTGGCCATAACTGGAAATCCCTGGCCAGGGTTGCACTGATTTACTGGTAAGTGTTATCAGTAGTTTCATGCTTGTTATGGACCTTACGTCGTCATGACTTATCGAGCTACTGGGGTCTGACGTTTACCACCCCTAGGCGAGATATGCGACATATCAGACGAACAGACCGGACTGTACGGTAAGTGTTACTGGTTGGATTCACAGGAGTGTGAGCGGGCTTGCTCGTCGATCTTCTGATCGCTCAATACCCAGGTGGCCGTTACGTTGAGCAGACCGCTTGCGTCTTATGGGTGTTTGATATGATCATCACCTACTGCCGGCGTATTGACGAGTCTTTAGAGTCCTACACAGAGGTTTCCTGGCTCAAGCGAAACGAAATAGGAGCGCATATGAGATATGTGCGGGACCGAGAATAATGCGTGTATGTGATACCGTATTCTATTCTCGCGATGAATGTATCGATTGGTTGTATGCGATATAACCTAGTTATTGAATCGAGGATTGATTCGATAAGTCGATACATTGGATATTAGTTGGTCATATGCAATATGACCGGATCGTTAAATCAAGCGTTGATTTAATGATTTAATGTATAATTATATATCTGATATATTTCTTTGCATTAACTAGTAAGGTTTCACTTAAGATGGATTTTCTCACTTGATTTGCACATTGTATATATGATATAGTTTTGTGCACTAGATTGTATCATGTTTGATGATACATGCAAACTTGGGTGTATGTTTACTTTAAAACCATATTTAAGTGAATGGTTAGGGTTTTTTTTATCTATTCTTAATTATTTTATTTTATTTATTTACTTTAGGGCAAGAAACAAAATGGTTGCTTCTTTTGTTCTTTTGTTGAAGCTTCATGAAGCTTTGACCATTTTTGTTCCTTTCCTAAACCTAACCATTCACCTAACTCTAGTTTATTCTCTACACTTGTTAAACTAACCCAAGGTTGCATAATGATAAGAATCACTTTATTTTCTGTTATTGATAATTATTATCATATTCTTTTTCTTCTTCTTCTTCAAGAAGAAGAAACCTTGCAACCTCTAATGGTGTCATGATAAAAAGAGTGAGAAATCCAATTCTAAAGTGAACCCACTTCCTATTTCTTCATCCTCTACCACTTTCCATGTAGTATAGGGTGTTTTCTTCACAAGTTTCATGACTTGGTGAAGTTGGAGCTTGATCTTGAGTTGCCTCGACGTAGATCATCTTCGGCATCGAAGTCGACGACCAAGCCCGATCATTTCTCTGACGAAACCATCGCCAGAGTCCGGGATCCGATGATCGCAGCGAAGGCACATCGTCACGGAGCTATGGAGGTGGAGGACCAGATCTACAAAGGTTGTATTTTTCGTTCACTCTTAGTTAAGTTGTTAACTTATATCGTTTTCGCCTATCGTCTAGTTATGATCTTGCTTAGGGTTACTTGGCACATAGAAAAATTTTGATTTTTGCAAGTTTGATCTGTTGTAGAACCTCATGGGAGTGCCTAGGAACCCTACAGGCCGCACCCCCGATACCGTCGACGAAGTGCAATAAGGCGGAACACCACTGCCGCGAGCACCCGAACAGATGCTTTTTGGCGACGGGGTTCTCCTACAGTCACTTGGTCGGGGCTATGTGGTGTAGCTGTCTATTAAGTTTACTGACGAGTATCCGTGTAATCAACGTGATTGCGACGGACTTTTGATCACATCAAAATCCCGTGGCAACCAATCAAGTGAGGCTAAACTGCTATGTTTATAACATTCAAATCAGTTATCTCATAACTACTTGTGGATTCCAAATATTGTATCACATTCCAGATAAATGGAAAATGTTAAACTTTCCGATCGAACAATCAAACACCCAAGTTTTTCCGAAACAGCTCAACACATGAAATAAGTTTAAGAACATTCACTTCATGCCACAGTACCAACGGTCCAGCCGTAGAAGGGTCAAGCCAACGCCTCACATGTGGCACGCCGTACTGCCCTAAACCCTAAGGTTCAAAGGGCAGTTCAAGACGGTCACATAATCGAGTTAAGGTTTGTTGTCTTCTAGAGGGTCCATCGCGTTACTTGCACTACTTAGAACGTTCTTAAACCACGGAAAAATCCAACACTTGGAAATTTTCCGGCAGGGGAAAAATTGGGTATTTATATCCGGTCGAACTTTTTAACATATTCTAAATTATCCGGAAAAACACATAGACGAAGTTAAACTTTCGATCGAAACAACGAACTACCAATACAACCCAGAAAACTCAACTCTTGAGTATAAAATAAAAATACCCATAAAACACAGCAAGTACAGAAAGATATTACTGTGCAAACAGAAATGAACAAGGTGATAGTACGGACGCGGAACCGCCGCATGAGGCATGCTCATGCCGCGGTTCCGCGGTGATCTGGAAGAGTTATGCTCACGTGCTGCACAGTAATCCTTAGAAATGCCTGCTGATTTTTCTGCATATTTTTAATTTGGAAAAATGTACAGAGAAGGGTTTTGGATTAGGGTTTCGGGTTCGATCGGGTTTCTAACTTCGTCTACTCATCGCCTAAGGCTCTAGCTAGGCTCTGATACCACTGTAGGGTTCCTAGGCACACTCATGAGGTTCTACAACTGATCAAACATGTCCAATTCAAAATTTTCTATGTGCCAAAGAACCCTATACTAGATCGTTAACTAGAGGTAAAGCGAAAGAATGCAAGTTAACAACTTTAACTAAAAGAAAAGTGACTACAACCTTTGTAGATCCGGTCCTCCACTTCTCTAGCTCCATGTTGACGTCCCTCCGCTGCGATCATCGGATCCTGGACTCTGGCGATGGTTTCGTCGGAGAAATGATCGGGCTAGGTCGTTGACTTCGATGCCGAAGATAATCTACGTCGAGGCAACTCAAGATCAAGCTCCATCTTCACTTGGTCATAGAACTTGTGAAGATAACACACTCTACTACATGGCAAGTGGTAGAGGATGAAGAAATAGGAAGTGGGTTCACTTTGGATTTGGATTTCTCACTCTTTTTCTCATGGCACCATTGGAGGTAGCAAGGTTTCTTCTTCTTGAAGAAGAAGAAGAAGAAAGAATATGATAAGAATTATATTTTAAAAAGAAAATCCAAGTGATTCTTATCATAATGCAACCATGGGTGAGGTAACTAGTGTAGAGACTAAACTAGGGTTTAGGTGAATGGTTAGGTTAAGGAAAAAACAAAATGGTAGATAAAGCTAAGAAGCTTCATGAAGCTTGAGAAAAAAACAAAGTTACCCACCATTTCATTTTTGCCAAAAGTAAGTAAAATGAATAAGTGAATAATTTAAAACCCTAACCATTAACCTAAACATGGTTTAAAGTATACACACACCCAAGTTTGCATGTATCATCAAACATGATACAAACTAGTGCACAAAACTATATCATATATACAATGTGCACATCAAGTGAGAAAATCCATCTTAAGTGAACAAATACTAGTAAATGTAAAATAATATATCAAATATATAATTATACATTAAATCATTAAATCAACACTTGATTTAATGATCCGGTCATACTGCATATAACCGACTAATATCAAGTGTATCAATATATCGAATCAACATTTGATTCGGTAACCCGGCTATATCTTATATAACCGTCCGATGATACAAATCGCGAGAATAGAATTCAGTATCACATACTGGTATTATTCTCGGTCCCGCACATATCTCATATGCGCTCCTATTTCGTTTCGGTTGAGCCAGGAAACCTCTGTGTAGGACTCTAAAGACTCGTCAATACGCCGGCAGCAGGTGATGATCATATCAAACACCCACAAGCCGCAAGCGGTCTGCTAAACGTAACGGCCAGCTGGGTATTGAGCAATCAGAAGATCAACGAGCAAGCCCGCTCACACTCCTGTGAATCCAACCAGTAACACTTACCGTACAGTCCGGTCTGTTCGTCTGATATGTCGCATATCTCGCCTAGGGGTGGTAAACGTCAGACCCCAGTAGCTCGATAAGTCATGCCGATGTAAGGTCCATAACAAGCGTGAAACTACTGATAACTCTTACCAGTATATCACTGCAACCCTGGCCAGGAATTTCCAGTTATGGCCAGTCGAGCATAGCGCAACATCAACCCCCAATACTGGGAGAGACGAATCCCCTCCTATCGCTCATTGCCTCCATGTGAATAGGGACTGTACCCAAAAACCACCTATTTGCACAACTCAGTAGAGCCGTGGTAGGGTGGAAATCAAAGCACAGTGGGAGACACACAAGACTCTATGACGATCTCGGGTCAACAGACTAAGCTGTACCAGTGTTACCAGAGAACTGCCATCTGACGTGAGGTATATTACCATCTGGGAGTTCTCGGTGAAAACGTTCAGTGTACCCAGTCTCCACTGAGCACCCGCATACCATCTCCGATGTCAAACACCAATGGATATGGGATCATCCATCACCCATCACATGGGTCGAGAAGATATACGCTAGTCTACTCTGGAATATCGATGCCCCGTCTCGATATTCCCACGACTAGGAACAATGAAGGATGTACTCATTGACTACCCAGGCCCCACTAGTATGATCTACATAATATTCTTGGAAGTCGAGTACACATCCTAAGGGCTTTATCAACAAGTAACAGAGAGACTGAAAGTATACATGTTAAGATAAAGAGCAACCAGATAGCGTACTATCATGTCGAGCAAGAAAGTCCTACCTATATATGTCCCAGCATCCACTACAATATACATCCAATGTACAGTAATGGCCTCTAGGGCATACATATAACTAACAATATACGTATTGAGTCAAGCTCTGGTTTTCAATGTCCAGAACACACTTAAAAGAAAGTCTCCGGAATTAAATCAGGCTTTCTTATGGCATTGTAGACTAGGTCACATCAATGAGAGAAGGTTGACTAAGCTAAATAGAAAAGGATATTTGAATCCGTTCGAATATCAATCTTATGCTATTTGTGAATCTTGTCTCATAGGAAAGATGACAAAGACTCCGTTTACTGGACACGGAATAAGAGCAAACGAGCTCTTGGGACTCGTACACAGTGACGTGTGCGGTCCAATGTCTACACATGCGCGAGGTGGTTATTCCTACTTCATTACTTTTACGGATGATTTCTCTAGGTATGGATATTTCTTCTTAATGAAGCATAAATCCGAGGCCTTTGAGAAATTCCAAGAATACATGAATGAAGTAGAAAAACAAACAGGCAAGAGTATAAAGACACTGAGATCTGATCGAGGTGGTGAATACTTAAGTGCCGAGTTCCTTGGTTACATAAAAGAGAATGGGATTCTCTCTCAGCTTACTCCTCCATACACACCACAACACAACGGTGTATCAGAAAGGAGGAATCGAACCCTATTGGATATGGTTCGTTCCATGATGAGTAAGGCTGAGTTACCGCGATCTTTCTGGGGTTATGCGCTAGAATCAGCAGCATATCTTTTGAACATCGTTCCTACCAAGACTGTGCCTACCACACCATATCAGATGTGGAGTAGGAAGAAACCCTATCTTCAGTATCTGAAGATTTGGGGATGTCCGGCTTTTGTTAAAAAGCAGCATGCGGACAAGCTCGAGGCACGATCAGTACAGTGTAAGTTTGTGGGATATCCAAAGAACTCCAGGGGATATCTATTCTATTCCGCAGAGGAACAAAAAGTTGTTTTTTCTCGTAATGCCCATTTTCTAGAATATCAGTTTTTAGAAAAAGAAACAAGTGGGAGCGAAATAGAACTGGAAGAAATTCCAGAACCACAAACTACAACTGAAAGTTTGTGTCATGACCCGCAGGGTATGGAACGTGACTGGCACTTAAGTTACGAAACGTCTCAAGACATCCGTAAAATAAGTAAGCCAAAGCCCAGAAACCAGAACCAAATAAGCAAAAGAATGAAGGAAAACCAATCAATTGAAGGCGAGTTTATCAAATGAGTCATATCAAGCCTTTTTAAAAACAATATCAATTTTTCCGAAAATTTCGGCAGAGTCTCCTTTGTAAATACTGGCCCCCAAAATGGGTACAATAAGAATATATATAAATCCAACAAATAAGGCATCCCCAAGCGGGAGCTAGCTCTTCGCCACAAGGCGGTCACAAATCCTACGCAATATAAAACAACAACATGCAAAATAATCATAAAGAAGCATGAGAAAAACAGCATGTCGACTCAAGTGAGCTCGACCCCAAAATACAGCATAAAAAGTCCACAAATCTCTAGGTCAATATATAACAATACTGGTAGATACAGTAGATGGAGTACACTAGATACAAAGAATATACAAGGTGGTACAAAAATAACGATATAACCCACCTAAGAGCAAAACCTCAAGTCCAGGAAAAAGTGGCAAAAGAAGCAAGTGCGCCCACCGCTACTGTACTGACGGAGCGGACCTGAAAAAGGCTTTGGCACAACGGGGGTGAGTTGCCAACTCGTGAGTAATAAATAACATCTACACAGGCTATCGAAAGTATGCACACAAGTATCCTAGCATCTAAAATACAGGTAAGGCAGGACATAATGGCAAGTATGTATGCAATATGAATATACTAGCAGGTACGAATGCAATGCGAATCAACTCGTGATCTGAATGTGTAAGTATAAGAAATCATGTTTTTCCCTTTAAGAATCTCTTTTGAAATACCAGCACAATACCAATAGAATCAACAAGAACCTGTGTCCAGCAACGACACCTCAAAACTATCACAAATCTCATATATCCATGTCATAGTATCTCTGGCCTCAGCCATCCGGCTGACCCAGCTCAATATCAAAATCTTATCATCTCGCGGCCACGGTCGGTATCCTTTGGATATCCGCCGTGCCAAACAGTCACCGGTAGGTAATCCTTCCCCTGCCAGGCTCAACGTCAACACCACATTCATCTTGCCCCGGGGTACCATACCGGGCCCACCATGTACCCGTGACGGTTCCTCCACTCCTCGACACGGATCTCGAAAACCACAGCAAACTCATGGTGGACGACACTTACATCACTAGAAAACCGCAATTTACATATTTTAAAATATAATAAGTTTAGAAATTTTGCGGCTTTCCCCCGAAATCCAGAAATATCATAAAATCTCAAGAAATCCTCATAAGTGCATATGTCAATGATAATGAATGCATATGATATCAATAATCAAGTTGCGATGCGTGATTAATAGACTAAGCATGAACAAATAATATGATGAGGTACATGCACATGAATAGCAATCCTACGATTTCATTTTAAGGAATTAAAGAAATAGCGCGAGTTTAAGTATCAATTATAGTAAAAGGTTTCAATTTAAAGGTTATCTAGTGTGGTGTCATGGCAATTACCAGGGTGTGTGTGTAAGCATGAATAGTGCTCGTGCTGCATATAAAAACCCTGGCAATGGTGCAGGTGTCCTATAAAATGGTTTCGTATATGTATGTCAATATAGGGCATGAATGTGGCAAATAATCATACAAGTATTACACCCCTAATTACTAACATTACTAAGAATCTTTTTAAGGTACTAAAACTATCGGGCGACTTGCGCCATCCAACGATAGTCCCCCGTAGATGTTACATCTACTCACCGAAATCCCTAACTAGTCACGTCCGATCACCGCTTTCCCGTTTCGAGCCGCGTCTGACGTCTCCGCTACCGAACCTGGAATTTACATCAATACCAAACATATGGTTACATATAAAGAACGACGCAAAACCCAAACGAAAACACTAACGTTCACAAGCTAGGTACAACGTGCACAAGGTGCGCGGAACACACACGAAAATCGCAAAAACTGCAAAAATCGCCAATTTGGTCGCCCGGCAAAACTAAAACCCGATTACTCAAAAATCCGCACTCACACATCCTAAATGTCATAGGATATGCCAACAATATAATCTAGATATCGCAATTAATTCGTCACAATAATAAAATAAAAACCTAGTAAGCTAGAAGTTTGCAAATTTGGTGCAAACATCGACAATTTGCGACAAAGTGCACACATTATCACACAAATATCCAAATTGAACCATTAGAAAGCCACTACAATTAAATTAACCCCTTTACCATGCCTCAAAACCCACATTCCATACACAAACCTTTTCTTGATTTTGGTAATTAGCAAAGCAAAGAAAATTTCACACAAGTTAACTTAGATTAGCAATACATCAAGCCACTTAAGCAAAGTAACCATATAGGTTGGTTAAGTAAACCACTAGATTAATTAACTAGATTTAATTAACTAAAACATGGTTTCAAGAAACCATAGTTAACTCAACCATTAACTTTAAAAAAAACTAGAATGAGAATAGCACTAAATTAACACTAAAACAATTTAATTAAAGGATTCTAACCATAAGAAATTAAACGAGTAGAAATTATACCTCAAACCTATGGATCTAGCAAGAAGAAATTTGCCTCAATGATGGCCTCCTAGCACCATGATTCCAAGCAAGAGAGGTGAAGGAAAAAGGGATGAAGAATGGGGTTTAATTTGTGAGTTTTAGCTTGAAATTTGGAGCAAACATAATGAATTTTTGAAGAAGATAAAAAGTAAAGAGATGAAGGGGGGGGGGGGAGGGGCTGCTGTTTTTTTGGCCAGAAATGAGGGAGAGGGGATGGTGTGGGTGTGGGAAAAAAGTCTTGGTCAACTCCCCTCAAAGTTAATGCACCATACCTTCAACATACAATATTTTAAACACACACATTCAACTCAAATCATCCCTAACAAAAGAATTTTAAAACAAAAGAGAGAGGGGGAATTTTCTGCAGTTTGGGACAGCCAAGGAGATGTGAGGATGTGTGTGTGAGAGTGCACAAAAAAATTTTTGCAAAAAGACCCCCTACAAGTCCAAAATTGCAAGTTTAAGCTTAAATTCAATAAATTTCGTTTTCCATAATAAAAATTAGTTAAAACTTAAAATAAATTACTAAAAATTTACGTTACAACTAGATTTTAATTAACATGATTTTAAAGCTTAATTTTAGCCCATTTAAATTTGTATTTATCGCTAATTTAATGTATTTTCTTACCGGCTTAAAATAATATTAAAAAATTGAAAAATAGGGAAAATTTTTTAAATGACCAAAATTTCATAAGTAACTCATTAGCTACTAAAAACAAGCAATTACCTATCCATTTTAGGTATAATTAGTCCTAAACTGCAAAATAACGAGAAAGACGGTTTTCGGAAAAATACCGAATTTTCACCGATTTTCAGGAAAACACCAAAACAAATTTTCAAGGCGCTACAATCTTCCCCCCTTAAAGAAATGTAGGGCTCCTAGGCACACTAATGGAGTCTCCCAAGTGATCAAACATGCACAAATCAAAAATTCCTAGTGCTGAGAAAACCTAGAACGGATCGTTAACTAGATATATAGGCGAAGCATGCATGTAAACGGAAATGTATCTAAAGGAAAGGGGCTACAACCTTTGTAGATCCGGTCCACCACTTCCTAAGCTCCGCGATGATCTCCCTCCGCTGTCCAAATCGAACCCATGACTCAAGCATTGGCATCATCGAAGAATAGGCAGGCTTGATCGTCGGTTCGATGCCGAAGATGATCTACGTCGAAGCATCACAAGAACAAGCTCCAACTTCACCAAGTTTTGAAAACTTGTGAAGTAAACACCCTATACAACTTGGCAAGAGGTAGAGGATGAAGAAATAGGAAGTGGGTAAACTTTAGATTTGGATTTCTCACACTTTTCCATCAATCACCATTGATGGTCAAGCTTTCTCTTTCTTGCTCAAGATGAAGAAGAAGAAGAAAAGATATGATAAGTTAATAAAAAAAAAAAATAGAAAAGAAAATACAATACTTATCATATCTTCAACCATGGTTTAGTGTAGAGACTTAACTTAGGTTAGATGAGTGGTTAGGGTTAGGCATGAGACAAGAATGGTGACTAAGTCAATGCTTCATGAATCTTCAACTAAAAACAAATATAGCCACCATTCATTTCTCTTTTTCTTTTCAAATGAAATAAATAAAAAGATAAATGAATAAGCAAATGAAATGATACCCTAACCACTAACTAACCATGGTTCAATACTTTACACAAAACCAAGAAAGAATGTATCATCAAACATGATACAATCATGTGCACAAAAATATATCACATATACAATGTGCAATACAAGTGAGTAAATCCATTTAAAGTGAACCAATACTAGTTAATGCAAAGTAATATATCAAATATATAATTATACATTAAATCATTAAATCAACACTTGATTCAATGATCCGGTCATGTCGCATATAACCGGCCAGTATCCAACGTATCGGCTTATCGAATCAATCCTTGATTCGATAACTAGGTTATATCGCATATAACTAATCGATACATTCATCGCGAGAATAGAATACGGTATCACATACACGCATTATTCTTGGTCCCGCACATATCTCATATGCGCTCCTATTTCGTTTCGCTTGAGCCAGGAAACCTCTGTGTAGGACTCTAAAGACTCGTCAATACGCCGGCAGCAGATGTTGATCATATCAAACACCCACAAGCCGCAAGCGGTCTGCTAAACGTAACGTCCACCCGGGTATTGAGCGATCAGAAGATCGACGAGCAAGCCCGCTCACACTCCTGTGAATCCAACCAGTAACACTTACCGTACAGTCCGGTCTGATCGTCTGATATGTCGCATATCTCGCCTAGGGGTGGTAAACGTCAGACTCCAATAGCTCGATAAGTCATGCCGACGTAATGTCCATAACATTCATGAAACTACTGATAACTCTTACCAGTATATCACTGCAACCCTGGCCAGGGATTTCCTGTTATGGCCAGTCGAGCATAGCACAACATCAACCCCCAATACCGGGAGAGACGAATCCCCTCCTATCGCTCATTGCCTCCTTGTGAATCGGGACTGTACCCAAAAACCACCTGTTTGCACGACTCAGTAGAGCCGTGGTAGGGTGGAAATCAAAGCACAGTGGGAGACACACAAGACTCTATGACGATCTCGGGTCAACAGACTAAGCTGTACCAGTGTCACCAGAGAACTGCCATCTGACGTGAGGTATAATACCATCTGGGAGTTCTCGGCGAGTCCGTTCAGTGTACCCAGTCTCCACTGAGCACCCGTATACCATCTCCAATGTCAAACACCAATGGATATGGGATCATCCATCGCCCATCGCATGGGTCGAGAAGATATACGCTAGTCTACTCTGGAATATCGATGCCCCGTCTCAATATTCCCTCGACTAGGAACATTTCAAGGATGTACTCATGGACTACCCAGGCCCCACTAGTATGATCTACATCATAGTCCTGGAAGTCGAGTACACATCCTATGGGCTTTATCAACATGTAATTAGAGAGACAGAAAGTATACATGTTAAGATAAAGAGCAACCAGATAGCGTACTATCATGTCGAGCAAGAAAGTCCTACCTATATATGTCCCAGCATCCACTACAATATACATCCAATGTACAGTAATGGCCTCTAGGGCATACATATAACTAACAATCTCCCACTTGCACTAGGGCCATCTGTAGCAGTGGTCGCAGTATCTAATACTCAACCATCCCTTATGAGTCTCTCTCTGGGAAAAGGCCTTCGTGAGTGGATCCGCCGTGTTGTCCTCTGAGTCTACTCTCCTAACCTCGATCAACCTGGAGATCAACTATCTCCATGATCAGGTGATGCTGTCTCAGAATATGTCTGGGTTACTGATGGGACAGGGTTCCAGGGCCGAAGCCACATTTCCATTGTCATACAATGGCAGGAACCTAGTTCATCTTATGAACCAGTATACACCCAAACTGCCTCTTTGGTAGTATCTTTAATAGCGATGTTACCAGCCTTTATCGTCTAGTTTGTCACGGTATCTAGCTTGGAAATCTTCCAACATACCGTCCCTTTACTGAGGGTAAAGACAATGCCTGTGACTGACATTCACTCGTCTTTATCACTCTGGAACCTTTCCAGTGATTCTCCCCAGGATCGATTGATGCCATCTCACTTCAACTAGTGAGTATCCTAACATCCAATTAGATCTATCTCATAGATCCAAAGTTTAGGATTTAGTAGGTATCACTTTGATCCTATATGGAAAATGATTGTGATAAGCGGAGATTGATCGAGCGTAGCATAGGAAACTCCTTCCCTAACAAGAGTATGGCATCCACGTACTCTACGAGGATCGTCATCATACTCCCTACTATCCTTTTGTTTATACAAGGTTCATCTACCATTTTGATGATGTCAACTTATTTGACTAATCCATCAAAACAGATGTTCCAACTCCGCGATGCCTGCTTTATCCTATAAAGCATCTTTCACACGTTTCCGCTGCTCCCACTGTGTACGAGGCCCTCTGGCTGTGTTCTTATAGACGTTCTCTTCTAAATCATTATTTAGAAAAGTAGTCATGGCACCCAACCACCAGATATCGTAGTCATGGTATGTAGCCGTGGCAAGTAGGATCTGGATGGATTTAAACATAGTCCCTGGAAAAGGTTTCATCATTATCCGTGCCTGGTTGATGACGAAAACCTTTAACAAGTCTAGCTTTGAAAGTCTCAACCTTTCCATGTACACCAAGCAATCTTCTCAAGATATACTTGCTTCTGATGGGGATTTAACCTTTCAGTTATAGCAACCAAAGTCCATACTTTGTTGGTGTATAAGGACTCCATCTCAGATCACTAAGCATCCATCCATTCTTACAGAGTCCCTACTCTCGATGGCCTGCTCGAAACTGGTTGGGTCATCATCTCATGATGCAATCCTCGCTCCCACTGTCATTGAGAAACCGAGGTATCTCTCAGGTGGGTGAGGAACCCTACTAGATCGGCGGAGAGGCTGAGGTTCATCGGAAACTATTGAATCCTTTGGTTCTGTCAAATCATTAACAGTTTTGTACAGCTGGAACCTTTCCAGTTCTACAGAACTGATCTTGCCTCGATCTTGTCCGGATTTTGCTTTTGACATAGGACGGACAATCCCAAATCTTAACTTACTTAAGAGCTAGGATCTGCCCATACCATATCTCATATGGAATGGTAGGCAGTGATTTGATTAGAACCCTATTCAATAGGTATGCAGCTTCTCAAGCGCATAACTCCCAAAAAGGAAACAGGTAACTCAGTAGTACTCATCATAGAGCACACCTTATCATATAGGGTGTGATTGCTCCGCCCCGATACACCAATGTGCTATGGTTATTTGGAGGAGTAATGCTGAGAGAGAATCTCATTCTCCTTTAGAATAATCCAGGAATTCCATGCACAAGTATTCTCCTCCTTGATCTCATCAAAAGACATAATACTTATACCCGGTTATTGGTTCTCTACTTCTAACTTATATTCTGTGAATACCTCAAAAGGTTTGGACTTATGTTTCAACAGGAACATATGACTGAATCTTGAGAGATTATCAGAGAATATAATGAAGTATAAAGAACCAGTCCTGAAATGTGTAGACAGGAGACCTTATATACATCATTATGTATCAGTCCCAAGAGTTTACTAACTCTTCCTCTGTTTCCAATAAACAGAGCTATGGTCATCTTATCTTTGTGACATGACTGGCAAGTTTCACAAGATGTAAATTCAAACTGATTTAAACATGCATCTAAAATGTAACTTCAGCCAGTCGGGTCGCATTGATATGACCTAGTCTACAATGCCTCAAGAATGATTTGTTCATTTCTGAACTTTTCCTCTTGCGTGTGTTCTGTATACTAGGAACTGTAGTTTGATTTAGAACGTCAATGCTTTTAGATAACGTGCCTGAACCGATCAACTTTTGATATAGGAAATATTCAAAACATTATCCATCAATACAAAATTATATCCTTTATTTACTAATAAAGAGATTGATATGATTTTTTATATCAGGTTCGGTATCTAATAGCATTTGTTCAGAATCAATGTATTCGTAATACAGGGTGACAGTGACCAACAGACTTGGCTGCAACACTTGCCCCGTTTTCTGCCTCATGAAACTTATCACCCGTTCTCAGTTTTTCTACCTTTTTGTAGCCCTATGTAACATATTACATATCTGGGATCCTGATCCGGTATCATATACCCAGGATGCAGAGGATACTGAGAAACAGTTCTTTGTAATGAACACACCCGAAGGAGATGCATCTCATGCACTTTCTTCGTTTGGGCGGCATGGGAATCCTGGCATTCCCCTATTTCCTGCTCTGTCTTATAACAATTATAAGTTGGAGCGGGACCAACGTTCCCCAGCTCAGTATAACAAGCGGGTTCGGTCAATACATCCATATTATTATCTTGATTAAGGCGTGACATGGTCGCTACCAGGAGAGAGAGAAGAAAACACTCTGCGTGCGCTCTTGCAAGATCAGATTGGTTATATATTTTATCTAATCATGATGGCTCCCACTGTTTTTATCAAATCTTCCTTCAAACCTTAAAAGGAAAGACTAGCCGGGATTAATTACACTCTACAAGTTCGCCAATCTTTCAGCCAGGCCAGTGTCGGTACTTTGAGGGAGGTTCCCCGTGCTTTCGCACGGACCTAATTACAGTAAACCTCGTTTTCCCAGAGGCGTAACCCCTTTGACACCTTTCTAGACACCTACTTGATCGGCTAATTGTAAAGTGCAAAACTCTCCCAGGAGTAACAATTACTCGCAGTGGGTATCGGGATCCAACTATCACATAGAAGGTACGCAATCTCATTGCAAATTTCAACACTTAAAACTCCTGATAAAGGTTTTTACCCCAAGCACCTATGACCTTAACTATGGTCAACAAATCACAAGTACTAGTCAAGTTCTACCCGTCATTTCGTGGTTAATTAGACCCACCCACATGACCCTTAACTAAGGTCCACAAAGTCACGCGACTGTCCTAACTAATCGCATCATATGCGGTGTAGGAAGACATCACTTAGCTACCGTACACTGTGCCTTGACTATGGTCAACAAACACAGCACGAATACTAAGTACTCTACTTCCTAAAATGACGGAGGGTTGCGGCTAGTTTTTGTGAAAACCTTTAACGCTTTGAACTTGATCTCGTTGCGGAATCAAATGGTTTTTAAATAGAATGTTTTTGAGGCTTTTCTAGTTTTGCTAAAGGGGTCACTCCCGGTGAAGGGTTCGTCGGCCCTTTCCTCGTCGAATGAGGTGCGGGATATATCATATATATCACTGTGCAAAGCAGAAACTATAGAAGCGATCAAAAGACAAACCGAGGGTTGTAGCATCTGCCAGTTATTGCTAAAGGAGTCACTCCCGGTGAAGGGATCTCGGTCCTTTCCTTATCGAATAAGGTGCAGGATGTTCTATAATGAACACCGCGATGCAAAGCAAGAACTGTAGCTACCTGTTTTATTTTGAAATTCGATTCCACAACATCAATTAGGTTTATTTTCTTTCATTAATCTCATTAATGAATATCCCATCATTTAAGTCCACCTAACCATCACAGATAAATATAACGTACGCTTATGCCATCCGCATTCGCCTCGATGTCCCGTCTGCACCGTTAGGTTAGGTAACTAACGCCAGAGAGAGGCAGGGCTAGCGCGGGTGTAAAACATAAGCAACGTCTATATAATATATCATATATACTATATATAATACCTGTCACAGAACATCATATGATCACATCACAGATAAATCACAGCAGAAGAAACATATGAAATATTGGATATACTAGGACGTCCGTGTTTTCAATACGAGCCAGTATAAAACACGGATTCCACGGTCGTGATGAATAGCCAATCCCACACCCCAAGACCCCTACGAGAGCGGCAAGCAACCCTACCAATTCTAGGGTTAGGAGACCCGGACTCGACTCCTCGAGTTGGTCTCCCACTGGACCCCAGAACCCGGTTACTTGTGCTCCCCTCCTTGGGTCTATCCTAATGCGGAAAAGTAAATAATATACATCAACGGTGACAACTTCCGCAACCTGGAAGTGCCCCAATAAAAGAATATTACATACAAGTTTTTACATGAATGAAAATGAAAAACACTCATCTCACATAAAAACCCCCCGGCTATTCAAACACGACGATCCAATATAACATATCCAGCAACACATAACATCACATGTCATCAACGTAAGTAAATATGCGCATCCCAATTGTCGTTGACATATAGCAACGAAACCGGCGACATCACATATTACACTTACGGTCACAGAAAAGAAAGTGTAAAACTACAACAGTTGGAATCCGCAACCACCTCAGACATCGCATGCCTGACCAAATGAATTCTTTAGACATCGCATGCCTAACAATTATAAACCCCGCATTTTAGTCTCATTATCGAAAACACTTTTCAATATCAAGTCGGGAAATTCAACAAGATTCCCGAAAAACTGATCGAATGCTCGTCGCAAACTTTAGTAGGCGGCCGCACCCCTGATACCGTCGACGAAGTGCACCACGGCGGAACACCGCTACCGTGAGCACCCGAACGGATGCTTTCGGCGACGGGGTTCTCCTACAGTCACTTAGTCGGGGCTATGGAGTGAGGCTGTCTATTAAGTTTACCCGGCGAGTATCCGCGTACGCTACGTGATTGCGACGGACTTTTGATCACATCAAAATTCCGTGGCAACCGATCAAGTGAGACTAAACTGCTACGTTTATAATATTCATTCCGTTATCTCATAACTATTTGTGAATTCCAATTATTGTATCACATTCCGGATAAATAGAAAATGCTAAACTTTTCGATCGAACAATCGTACACCCAAGTTTTCCCGATACAGCTCAACACATGAAATAAGTCTAACAACATTCAGTTCGTGCCTCAGTACCAACGGTCCAGCCGTAGAAGGGTCAAGCCAACGCCTCACATGTGGCACGCCGTACTGCCCCAAATCCGAAGGTTCAAAGGGCAGTTCAAGACGGTCACATAATTGAGTTAAGGTTTGTTGTCTTCTAGAGGGTCCATCGCGTTACTTGCACTACTTAGAACGTCGTTAAACTACGGAAAAATCCAACAATTGGAAATTTCCCGGCAGGGGAAAAAGTGGGTATTTATATCCGGTCGAACTTTTTAACATATTCTAAAAATACCCGGAAAAGCACACCGACAAAAATTAGACAGTCCGATCGAATACACCGAGTCCCCAATACAACCCAGAAAATAAAACTCTGGAATAAATATTAAAATATTCCCAGGAAAACCAGCACCAGAAAACAAGAATTACTGTGCAAAGTTTGAAGTCCAATCATGTCACGTGACCGCGGAACCGCCGCAGAAGCCAGGCTTCTGCCGCGGTTCCGCCGCGCAATAGAGGTATCAATGAAAAATTTTTGCATCGTAATTCTTATAATTCCCTGCTGGATTTTCTGCATATTTTTAATTTCGAAAAAACCACATTTTACAGAAATGTCCAGAGAGCATTTTCAAGTCGGGGTTTTGTGTTCGTTCGGACTTCTAACTCCGTCAGGACTTCGCCTAAGGCTCTAGCTAGGCTCTGATACCACTGTAGGGTTCCTAGGCACACTAATGGAGTCTCCCAAGTGATCAAACATGCACAAATCAAAAATTCCTAGTACCGAGAAAACCTAGAACGGATCGTTAACTAGATATATAGGCGAAGCAAGCATGTAAACGGAAATGTATCTAAAGGAAAGGGGCTACAACCTTTGTAGATCCGGTCCACCACTTCCTAAGCTCCGCGATGATCTCCCTCCGCTGTCCAAATCGAACCCATAACTCAAGCATTGGCATCATCGAAGAATAGGCGGGCTTGATCGTCGGTTCGATGCCGAAGATGATCTACGTCGAAGCATCACAAGAACAAGCTCCAACTTCACCAAGCTTTGAAAACTTGTGACGTAAACACCCTATACAACTTGGCAAGAGGTAGAGGATGAAGAAATAGGAAGTGGGTAAACTTTAGATTTGGATTTCTCACACTTTTCCATCAATCACCATTGATGGTCAAGCTTTCTCTTTCTTGATCAAGATGAAGAAGAAGAAGAAAAGATATGATAAGTTAATAAAAAAAAAATAGAAAAGAAAATACAATACTTATCATATCTTCAACCATGGTTTAGTGTAGAGACTTAACTTAGGTTAGATGAGTGCTTAGGGTTAGGCATGAGACAAGAATGGTGACTAAGTCAATACTTCATGAATCTTCAACTAAAAACAAATATAGCCACCATTCATTTCTCTTTTTCTTTTCAAATGAAATAAATAAAAAGATAAATGAATAAGCAAATGAAATGATACCCTAACCACTAACTAACCATGGTTCAATACTTTACACAAAACCAAGAAAGAATGTATCATCAAACATGATACAATCATGTACACAAAAATATATCACATATACAATGTGCAATACAAGTGAGTAAATCCATTTAAAGTGAACCAATACTAGTTAATGTAAAGTAATATATCAAATATATAATTATACATTAAATCATTAAATCAACACTTGATTCAATGATCCGGTCATGTCGCATATAACCGGCCAGTATCCAACGTATCGGCTTATCGAATCAATCCTTGATTCGATAACTAGGTTATATCGCATATAACTAATCGATACATTCATCGCGGGAATAGAATACGGTATCACATACACGCATTATTCTCGGTCCCGCACATATCTCATATGCGCTCCTATTTCGTTTCGCTTGAGCCAGGAAACCTCTGTGTAGGACTCTAAAGACTCGTCAATACGCCGGCAGCAGATGTTGATCATATCAAACACCCACAAGCCGCAAGCGGTCTGCTAAACGTAACGGCCACCCAGGTATTGAGCGATCAGAAGATCGACGAGCAAGCCCGCTCACACTCCTGTGAATCCAACCAGTAACACTTACCGTACAGTCCGGTCTGATCGTCTGATATGTCGCATATCTCGCCTAGGGGTGGTAAACGTCAGACCCCAATAGCTCGATAAGTCATGCCGACGTAATGTCTATAACATTCGTGAAACTACTGATAACTCTTACCAGTATATCACTGCAACCCTGGCCAGGGATTTCCTGTTATGGCCAGTCGAGCATAGCACAACATCAACCCCCAATACCGGGAGAGACGAATCCCCTCCTATCGCTCATTGCCTCCATGTGAATCGGGACTGTACCCAAAAACCACCTGTTTGCACGACTCAGAAGAGCCGTGGTAGGGTGGAAATCAAAGCACAGTGGGAGACACACAAGACTCTATGACGATCTCGGGTCAACAGACTAAGCTGTACCAGTGTCACCAGAGAACTGCCATCTGACGTGAGGTATAATACCATCTGGGAGTTCTCGGCGAGTCCGTTCAGTGTACCCAGTCTCCACTGAGCACCCGTATACCATCTCCAATGTCAAACACCAATGGATATGGGATCATCCATCGCCCATCGCATGGGTCGAGAAGATATACGCTAGTCTACTCTGGAATATCGATGCCCCGTCTCGATATTCCCTCGACTAGGAACATTTCAAGGATGTACTCATGGACTACCCAGGCCCCACTAGTATGATCTACATCATAGTCCTGGAAGTCGAGTACACATCCTATGGGCTTTATCAACATGTAATTAGAGAGACAGAAAGTATACATGTTAAGATAAAGAGCAACCAGATAGCGTACTATCATGTCGAGCAAGAAAGTCCTACCTATATATGTCCCAGCATCCACTACAATATACATCCAATGTACAGTAATGGCCTCTAGGGCATACATATAACTGACAAGAAATTCGGTCCCCGAATTTAAAAATATAACTACGCGTACCTTCAAAGAGATGAGGGAATTTCTTCCGCATCTCGCCCTCGGTCTCCCAGGTAACCTCCTCGCTGCTCGGGCTATGCCAAAGGACCTTGACGGTTGGTATAATCTTCGATCTCAACTTCTTCACCTGCCGATCCAGGATGGCCACCGGCTGCTCTGCAAAAGAAAGGTCACGCTCTAGCTGGACTGTCGGGTGCTGAATCGCATGCGAAGGGTCGTGGAGGTACTTGCGGAGCATCGAAACATGGAAGACGGGGTGAACATCGGGAAAGCTGGGTGGAAGAGCCAAACGATATGCAACAGCGCCGACCCGCTCGAGGATCTCGAAGGGACCTACGAATCTAGGGCTAAGCTTCCCCTTTCGCCCAAAACGCATTACGCCCTTCATCGGAGAGACCCTCAGAAAAACATGATCGCCAACTGCGAACTCCAACCTGCGACGGCGCCTGTCTGCATACGATTTCTGCCTGCTCTGAGCCGCTCTCATCCGGTCTCGGATAAACTTTATCTTCGCTGTCGTCTCCTCAACAAGCTGCGGCCCCAAAATGCTGCTCTCGCTGAGCTCTGTCCAACAGACGGGCAATCTGCATCTCCTTCCATACAATGCCTCGAAAGGTGCCATCTGAATAGTATCCTGGAAGCTGTTGTTGTAGGAGAACTCCACTAACGGTAAATGACGATCCCAGCTACCGCCGAAGTCTAAAACGCACGCTCTGAGCATGTCCTCGAGAGTCTGAATGGTCCGCTCTGACTGTCCGTCGGTCTGCGGATGAAATGCTGTGCTGAAGCTCAAACGAGTGCCCAAAGCCTCCTGAAGTCTCTGCCATAGTCGGCTGGTAAACTGAGTGCCTCGATCTGACACGATACAAGTCGGTATGACATGTAGTCGCACGATCTCGTCAATGTAGAGCTGAGCATACTGAGCGAAGCCGAAAGTGGTCTTCACTGGTAGGAAGTGAGCCGCTTTCGTCAATCTATCCACGATCACCCAGATGGAGTCGTACCCTCGACTGGTCCTGGGTAGACCCACAACGAAGTCCATCGAAATCTGCTCCCATTTCCACTCTGGAATGGGTAACGGCTGTAGCTCTCCTGCGGGCCTCTGGTGCTCGGCCTTGACTTGTTGACAAGTCAGGCATCTCGAAACGAACTCCGCAATGTCCCTCTTCATCCCGTCCCACCAGTAGGTCTCTCTCATATCATGGTACATCTTGGTGGAACCTGGGTGGACACTATACACTGATCGGTGTGCCTCCTCAAGAATGTCGCGCCGCAATCCATCAGCATCTGGTACGCACAGTCTAGATCCATATCGTAAAATCCCCTGATCATCAATCACGAACTCGGAAAATCTGCCCTGTCCCATCTGTGCCGTGATCTCCGAGCAACGGTCGTCACTGCGCTGTGCCTCATATATACGGTGAAGCAACTATGGGCGTGCACGAACATGCGCGAGCTGTCCCCCTGTCTGAGTGAACTCGAACTCAATTTGGCTGTCGCATAAAATCTGCCAATCTGCTGACGACTGCCTCTACGCTGCGCGCAAAAAGGATAGACTACCCCCGGGCCTCCTACTCAACGCATCTGCCACCACATTCGCTTTGCCTGGGTGATAAAGGATCTCGCAGTCGTAGTCTTTCACCAACTCCATCCAACGACACTGTCTGAGGTTCAGGTCTCGCTGCTGAAATATGTACTTTAAGCTCTTGTGATCAGTGAATATCTGACACGACTCGCCGTATAGGTAATGTCGCCAAATCTTCAGTGCAAAGACCACTGCAGCCATCTCCAAATCGTGAGTGGGGTAGTTCTGTTCATGCTTCTTCAGCTGCCGAGAAGCATAAGCGATCACCCGGCCATGCTGCATCAATACGCATCCTAATCCCACTCGTGAAGCATCACAGTAGACCATAAATCCGCCTGATCCCGAAGGCAAAGATAATACCGGCGCCGTAGTCAAACATGTCCGCAGCTGCTGAAAACTGCGCTCGCACTCCTCTGTCCAAACGAAAGGAACTCCCTTCCGGGTCAAACCGGTCAAAGGTGCAGCTATACGGGAGAAGTCCTGAATAAAACGCCTGTAGTAGCCCGCCAGGCCTAGAAAACTACGGATCTCAGTAACCGATGTAGGTCGGGGCCACTGCTGAACAGCCTCAATCTTCTTCGGGTCTACACAAATGCCGTCTCTCGTAACCACGTGACCCAAGAATCCGATGCTGTCCAGCCAGAATGCACACTTAGAGAACTTTGCGAACAGCTGGTGCTCCCTCAGAGTCTGTAACGTAATCTGCAAGTGCTGCTCGTGCTCCTCTCTGCTCCGGGAGTACACCAAGATATCGTCGATAAACACGATGATGAACAAGTCAAGATACGGCCTGAATGTACGGTTCATCAAATCCATGAATGCTGCTGGGGCGTAGGTGAGTCCGAACGACATCACCAAAAACTCATAGTGGCCGTAGCGCGTGCGGAAAGCTGTCCTCGGTATATCCTCCTGTCGAACTCGCAGCTGGTGGTATCCTGATCGTAAGTCGATCCTAGAAAAGTAACCCGCGCCCTGGAGCTGGTCGAACAAATCATCAATGCGTGGCAACGGATATCTGTTCCGAATGGTAACTTTGTTCAGCTGGCGGTAATCGATACATAAGCGTAAACTTCCATCCTTCTTCTTGACAAACAGGACCGGAGCACCCCACGGAGAAACACTAGGTCGAATAAGCCCCTTATCTAACAAATCCTGCAACTGATCCTTCAGCTCTCGAAGCTCTGCCGGGGCCATCCGATAAGGCGGTATAGAAATAGGCCCCGAGCCGGGAATCAAATCAATGCAGAATTCAACATCGCGCTCAGGCGGTAGCCTAGGTAGCTCATCAGGGAAAACATCAGGGAACTCACAAACAACCGGGACCCGGTCCAACGGAACCTCTGCAGCTCGAGTATCACAAATAAACGCTAAGAATCCCTGACATCCCATCCGCAAGAGCTGACCCGCGCGAAGAGACGAAATCAAGCTGGGAAGGGTGACGCTGCGGTCTCCCTGAATAACAAGGACTGGCTCCCCCGGAAAGCTAAATCTGACTGCCTTCTCACGGCAGTCCACCGAAGCATAACAGGTGGGTAGACAATCCATGCCCAGAAGCACATCAAAGTCCAACATATCGAGGAGAATCAAATCAACTGATGAATCCCTCTCCCCGATACGAACGGAACACAATCGAAATACAAAACGAGCGACAAACGACTCGCCTACCAGAGTAACAACAATAAGCGGATGATCTAACGACGACGACTCACGGCCCAACATCGGTGCAAAGTGTGTAGAGACGTACGAATGTATGGAACCTGGGTCAAATAATACCCGGGCGTCGAAAGAACAAACTGGCAAGGTACCTGTCACAACGGCATTGGATGCCTGCACATCCTGCGGTGTCAAAGCAAATACTCAGGCCTGTCCTCCACCGATAGCGGGCTGACCTCGACCTCGGCCTCTGCCTCTTCGTCCTCTCTGAAAAGGACCGCCGCGTCCACGGCCTCTGGGTGCACCTAACTGGCGTGGAGCATCGCCTGTGGTAGGAAGTAGGGCTCTCTGAGGAGGGGGTGGTGATGGTGGTAGGGTCACATGCGGAACTGTTACTGCTCCCTGTCGTCTCGCCGGACAATCTCTGACAAGATGGTGTGGACTCCCGCACCCAAAACACCCTGGCGACGGCTGCTGTCCCTGGGGATATGAACCATACAACTGTCCCCGTCCAAATCCTCTGCCAGGCCTACCTCTCGGAAAAAATCTGGCGCGCTGCCTCTGAGACGGTACATCGATGCGAATCCTCTTCGGCCCAGAAACGGCCGAAGTCTGTGATATGCGTGCCTCCATCCGCAATGCCGTATCCATAGCAGCTGAATAAGTGTCGTAGTGCTGGGCGCCAATGGCAAGATATAGCTGGGCATCAAGTCCCTGTACGAACCTCTTCACCATCTTCTCTTCGGTATCCACCAAATACTGAGCATATTGGGATAACTGTGTAAACTGGATGTCATACTCAGACACCGTCATCCCAGGTGTCTTGACTAAGGCCTCGAAGCTACGAGCTCTGGCGTCACGAACGCTCTCTGGAAGGAAACGAGCTAGAAAGACCGCTGTAAACTCGACCCAAGTCATAGGCGGTAGACCTGCAGCTCGACCTCTCAAGACTGACTCCTACCATGTCTGTGCGAGACCCTCTAGTCGGAAACTCGCAAGCTCTACCCATCGATCATCCGAACATCTCAGCGAACGGCAGATCCTGGCTAAACTGTCAAGGAACGTCTGGGGGTCCTCCGCTGCCTCGGTGCCGGTGAATACTGGAGGTCTCAGCCTCATGAAATCCTGTAGCGAAACCGGAATGGCCACGGTGGTAGTAGTAGGAGTAGGTATCATGGTCGTCTGTGACTTAGTAGGTACGTCATCCGGCCTCGGTGTACGACTGGCTGCAACTAGGGATCCTACCATCTGACGTAGCTCCTGCATACTCCCCATCATCTGTCGCAACTCCTCCATACCAGTCTCGAGCCTATCCATACGGCCTGGGGAAGGTGGATCGGTCTGTCCCTGCGGCGTAGGCATACCACCCTGCTCAGTCCTAGTCTCGAACGAGCCAGCTCGAATCTCGTCTCGGGCGGCAGCCCTCTGTGCCCTCGTAGCCTTCGGCGGCATAGTGGCTGTTACAGGAAAACGGATAGTAAGAATAGTGCAATAGGATCATAGGATACACGGAATTGAAGAAGGAATTTTCAAGCAAGTATATCCTAAAGTCACTTAGGCGGAGTACCGTATCGCAAGTATGCCGCGGACATACACACGCTACGTTACCCTACTTAAGTCACTTACTCTATCTACCAAGGGTCATCCTACACTCAAAAAGTTAAAACCTAACGCTCTGATACCAACTTTGTCACGACCCGCAGGGTACGGAACGTGACTGGCACTTAAGTTACGAAACGTCTCAAGACATCCGTAAAATAAGTAAGCCAAAGCCCAGAAACCAAAACCAAATAAGCAAAAGAATGAAGGAAAACCAATCAATTGAAGGCGAGTTTATCAAATGAGTCATATCAAGCCTTTTTAAAAACAATATCAATTTTTCCGAAAATTTCGGCAGAGTCTCCTTTGTAAATACTGGCCCCCAAAATGGGTACAACAAGAATATATATAAATCCAACAAATAAGGCATCCCCAAGCGGGAGCTAGCTCTTCGCCACAAGGCGGTCACAAATCCCACGCAATATAAAACAACAACATGCAAAATAATCATAAAGAAGCATGAGAAAAACAGCATGTCGACTCAAGTGAGCTCGACCCCAAAATACAGCATAAAAAGTCCTCAAATCTCACAGTCTCATCTCTAGGTCAATATACAACAATACTGGTAGATACAGTAGATGGAGTACACTACATACAAAGAATATACAAGGTGGTACAAAAATAATGATATAACCCACCTAAGAGCAAAATCTCAAGTCCAGGAAAAAGTGGCAAAAGAAGCAAGTGCGCCCGCCGCTACTGTACTGACGGAGCGGACCTGAAAAAGGCTGTGGCACAACGGGGGTGAGTTGCCAACTCGTGAGTAATAAATAATATCTACACAGGCTATCGAAAGTATGCACACAAGTATCCTAGCATCTAAAATACAGGTAAGGCAGGACATAATGGCAAGTATGTATGCAATATGAATATAATAGCAGGTACGAATGCAATGCGAATCAACTCGTGATCTGAATGTGTAAGTATAAGAAATCATGTTTTTCCCTTTAAGAATCTCTTTTGAAATACCAGCACAATACCAATAGAATCAACAAGAACCTATGTCCAGCAACGACACCTCAAAACTATCACAAATCTCATATATCCATGTCATAGTATCTCTGGCCTCAGCCATCCGGCTGACCCAGCTCAATATCAAAATCTCATCATCTCGCGGCCACGGTCGATATCCTCTGGATATCCGCTGTGCCAAACAGTCACCGGTAGGTAATCCGTCCCCTGCCAGGCTCAACGTCAACACCACATTCATCTTGCCCCGGGGTACCATACCGGGCCTACCATGTACCCGTGACGGGTCCTCCACTCCTCGACACGGATCTCGAAAACCACAGCAAACTCATGGTGGACGACACTTACATCACTAGAAAACCGCAATTTACATATTTTAAAATATAATAAGTTTAGAAATTTTGCGGCTTTCCCCCGAAATCCAGAAATATCATAAAATCTCAAGAAATCCTCATAAGTGCATATGTCAATGATAATGAATGCATATGATATCAATAATCATGTTGCGATGCGTGATTAATAGACTAAGCATGAACAAATAATATGATGAGGTACATGCACATGAATAGCAATCCTACGATTTCATTTTAAGGAATTAAAGAAATAGCGCGAGTTTAAGTATCAATTATAGTAAAAGGTTTCAATTTAAAGGTTATCTAGTGTGGTGGCATGGCAATTACCAGGGTGTGTGTGTAAGCATGAATAGTGCTCGTGCTGCATATAAAAACCCTGGCAATGGTGCAGGTGTCCTATAAAATGGTTTCGTATATGTATGTCAATATAGGGCATGAATGTGGCAAATAATCATACAAGTATTACACCCCTAATTACTAACATTACTAAGAATCTTTTTAAGGTACTAAAACTATCGGGCGACTTGCGCCATCCAACGATAGTCCCCTGTAGATGTTACATCTACTCACCGAAATCCCTAACTAGTCACGTCCGATCTCCGCTTTCCCCTTTCGAGCCGCGTCTGACGTCTCCACTACCGAACCTGGAATTTACCTCAATACCAAACATATGGTTACATATCAAGAACGACGCAAAACCCAAACGAAAACACTAACGTTCACAAGCTAGGTACAACGTGCACAAGGTGCGCGGAACACACGCGAAAATCGCAAAAACTGCAAAAATCGCCGATTTGGTCGCCCGGCAAAACTAAAACCCGATTACTCAAAAATCCGCACTCACACATCCTAAATGTCATAGGATATGCCAACAATATAATTTAGATATCGCAATTAATTCGTCACAATAATAAAATAAAAACCTAGTATGCTAGAAGTTTGCAAATTTGGTGCAAACATCGACAATTTGCGACAAAGTGCACACATTATCACACAAATATCCAAATTAAACCATTAGAAAGCCACTACAATTAAATTAACCCCTTTACCATGCATCAAAACCCACATTCCATACACAAACCTTTTCTTGATTTTGGTAATTAGCAAAGCAAAGAAAATTTCACACAAGTTAACTTAGATTAGCAATACATCAAGCCACTTAAGCAAAGTAACCATATAGGTTGGTTAAGTAAACCACTAGATTAATTAACTAGATTTAATTAACTAAAACATGGTATCAAGAAACCCTAGTTAACTCAACCATTAACTTTCAACAAAACCAGAATGAGAATAGCACTAAATTAACACTAAAACAATTTAATTAAAGGATTCTAACTATAAGAAATTAAAAGAGTAGAAATTATACCTCAAACCTATGGATCTAGCAAGAAGATATTTGCCTCAATGATGGCCTCCTAGCACCATGATTCCAAGCAAGAGAGGTGAAGGAAAAAGGGATGAAGAATGGGGTTTAATTTGTGAGTTTTAGCTTGAAATTTGAAGCAAACTTAATGAATTTTTGAAGAAGATAAAAAGAAAAGAGATGAAGGGGGGGGGCTGTTTTTTCGGCCAGAAATGAGGGAGAGGGGATGGTGTGGGTGTGGGAAAAAAGTCTTGGTCAACTCCCCTCAAAGTCAATACACCATACCTTCAACATACAATATTTTAAACACACACATTCAACTCAAATCATCCCTAACAAAAGAATTTTAAAACAAAAGAGAGAGGGGGAATTTTCTGCAGTTTGGGACAGCCAAGGAGATGTGAGGATGTGTGTGTGAGAGTGCACAAAAAATTTTTTGCAAAAAGACCCCCTACAAGTCCAAAATTGCAAGTTTAAGCTTAAATTCAATAAATTTCGTTTTCCATAATAAAAATTAGTTAAAACTTAAAATAAATTACTAAAAATTTATGCTACAACTAGATTTTAATTAAAATGATTTTAAATCTTAATTTTAGCCCATTTAAATTTGTATTTATCGCTAATTTAATGTATTTTCTTACCGGCTTAAAATAATATTAAAAAATTGAAAAATAGGAAAAAAATTTTAAATGACCAAAATTTCATAAGTAACTCATTAGCTACTAAAAACAAGCAATTACCTATCCATTTTAGGTATAATTAGTCCTAAACTGCAAAATAACGAGAAAGACGGTTTTCGGAAAAATACCGAATTTTCACCGATTTTCAGGAAAACACCAAAACGAATTTTCAAGGCGCTACAGTTTGGTAGAACCAGAAATTCAAGAAGAACAGGACATCCCAACGCCACTCCGCAGGAGTAGTAGGCCGTCTCATCCACCTGAGAGATACTACGGTTTTCTCATAGATGGGGATAGAGAGGATTGCGTCATTGATGATGATGACCCTAATAGCTTCCAGCAAGCCATTCAGAGTGCCGACTCGGTAAAATGGCTGGATGCAATGCGGACCGAAATGGAGTCCATGTACACTAACAAAGTATGGACTTTGGACATTGCTCCAGATGGGGTAAAACCCGTAGGATGCAAATGGATCTTCAAAAAGACGATTGGTGTAGATAGACAGGTTGAAACCTATAAGGCTAGACTTGTTGCAAAGGGTTTCCGTCAAAGACCTAGTTTGGACTATGAAGAAACCTTTTCTCCAGTGGCTATGCTTAAATCCATTCGAGTCCTTCTTGCTATTGCTGCCTTCTACGATTCTGAAATCTGGCAGATGGACGTAAAGACGGCCTTTCTAAATGGTAATTTGGAAGAGTGCGTCTATATGGATCAGCCAGAGGGATTCATTCAGAGTGGGAGCAGCGGTAAAGTATGCGAGTTGCTTAAATCCATTTATGGACTAAAGCAAGCATCGCGGAGTTGGAACATCTGTTTTGATGATGCTGTCAACGAATTCGACTTTATCAAAAATCCTGATGAACCATGCATATACAGTAAGATTGTAGGGAGAGCTGTAGTATTCCTCGTCTTGTACGTGGATGACATTCTCCTAATAGGAAATGATATTCCTATGTTACAGTCAGTCAAAAGATTCTTATCACAAAAATTCTCCATGAAAGACCTGGGTGATGCCACCTACATTCTGCGGATCCGGATCTATCGTGATAGATCAAAAAGGATGTTGGGACTTTCGCAGTCCAGGTACATAGACACCACAGTGAAGAATTCAGTATGGATGATTCTAAGCGCGGTAACCTACCGGCTTGTCATGGAATCACCCTCTCCAAATAGATCTCTCCCAAGACTGATTTGGAAAGGGATCGCATGTCGATTATACCCTACGCTTCTGCAGTAGGCTCTATAATGTATGCGATGTTATGTACCAGACCAGATGGAGCATACGCATTGAGCGTAGTAAGCCGGTATCAAGCAAACCCAGGGAAGAAGCACTGGATAGCCGTAAAGAATATTCTCAAGTACCTGAGGAGGACTAAGGAGATGTTCTTGGTGTATGGCGGAAAAGACCTCCAGATTGAGGCCTTTGCCGACTCCGGCTTCCAGAGTGACAAGGATGACTCCAAATCCATGTCGGGTTATGTCTTTACCCTCAATGGAGGGGCGGTCTGTTGGAAGAGTTCCAAGCAGGAGACCGTTGCTGACTCAACAATGGAAGCGGAGTACATAGCTGCTTGCGATGCCGCAAAAGAAGCTGTCTGGATAAAGAAGTTCCTCATAGAACTTCATTTGGTTCCTACCAGTGTTGATCCAATACCTCTGTATTGTGACAACAACGACGCTATAGCTTTAGAGAAGGAACCCAGGTCCCATCAAAAATCCAGACACATCTTAAGGCGGTATCACCTGATCAGGGAGATCGTAGATCGCCGGGAGATCGAGGTGAAAAGAGTAGAGACGGAGAATAACATTGCTGATCCATTCACAAAGGCCATTCCTCAGACGCAGTTCGAGAGGCTATTCAAGATGATAGGTCTACGATATGCCAGCTCATAGCCCTAGTGCAAGTGGGAGATTGTTAGTGTATATGCCCTAGGGTCCATTATTGTATCATACTTGTATGTATATTACTTAATGGAAGCTTGGGATATTCACAGTTGTATATACATTCTTGCTAAAAATTGTAGTATGCTACTTGGTTTGTGTCTACTTTAATATGTGCATATGTTTCTTATAATGTATCACTTATACATATTAGTGAGCCCATAGGATCTTTGCTTGATTACCAGCGTTGTGATGACAGTCACACTAGTGGGGGCTGGGTAGTCTTTAAGCAACATCCTATACCTGTCCCTAGTCGCAGGATTATCGAGACTGGGCATCGATATTCCAGAGTAGACTAGTGTGTACGCTTCTCATCCCAGTTAGGGAGATGGTCTGTCCCACAGCCATCAGTACGTCATCCTGGAGATAGTATACAGGTGCTCGTTAGGTTACGGGTACACCGGACAAGACTCGCATGGGAACTGTTGGTTAGTATTATACCCGTCGTCAGTTAATAGTTCTCAGGTGACATGAGTACAGCATAGTCCGCAGACTTGACACTGCTACTTCGCCTCGAGTGTGTCCCACTGTTCTTAGATTGCTACCCTACCACGGCTCAAAGAAGTCGTGCAAACAGGTAGCAGTTGGGTGCAGTCCCGAGCACTTGGAGGCAGTGGCGGATAGAAAGGATTCGTCTCTCCCGGTATTGGGAGTTGATATCGCGCTGTGTCAGAGAGCCATTACGCAAAGTCCCTGGCCAGGGCAAGCGAGATTTACTGGTAGGTTCCAGTAGTTTCTCAGGGTGTAATGGGCTACACTCCGACACGACTTATACCGCTATTAGGGGACTGATGCTTGCCGCCCCTGGGCTCGATATGCGATAGTCTTAGACGAACAGACCGGACTGTACGGAGATTGTCACATCAGGCTCAGTAGGAGTTCGGATGGGTTTCCTCATCGGCCTTCTTATCGACATCTACCTGGGGACCGTTACGTACAGCTAGTGCCGCTTGCGGTCTGTGGTTAAACCCACTGCCAGCGTAGTGTTGAGTTTTTAGAGTCCCATAAAGAGAGTTTCCCTGCTCTAGGAGAAACGATATAGAGGTCGTATGGTTTTACGACAACGGTTCGGACGCGTACGTGTGTTTACGCACGTACGACGTTCGGATAGTTTTTGCTAGCCGGCTTTGGTTTAAGCCGGATTCTAGTATCGGGTTATTGGATTTGTACAGTCTAAAGTTTTTCCGTGTTTTCACGGATAAGAGGGGCGTTCTCGTAATTTATCGGGAAGCTTCTAGATGGATGATGACATGGAGGGTAAGGTGGCATTAGCATTTAATGAATTTGTGACTCACTTAGATGAATCATTCAAGTGAGTTAATGAATCATTTATTGCTTAATGACTCACTTGATGATTCATTGCATATATTTAATGAAGCATGATGATAATGCATTTTGATTTATTCTTTTTGATTTTCTTATGCTTCATAATATTTTAGAAGTGAGATGCTTTTTCATTCATAACTTATGCTCACCTTCTCTCTCCTCAAGCTCTCTCTTGAAACCCTAATCCTCCCCACTCATGTGTTGAGATCAAGGATTAGATAGACTAATACATCCATAACCAAAAGGTATTTAAAAAGGATCTATAGTCTCTCTATTTCCTGTGTGTCCGTGAGTGACACAAAATTTTACAAAGAGAACTTTCTGGGATATTTCCAAAAGGCGGGACGTATAATTGAGCAAAAACATATATAGGTATATATTTACAACTTTACAAATGATCGACCGCCACTTGTGCCGTGAGCTACGCATAGCATGGCGATTTGGAAAAGTTTTCGCATGAGTTATTCAGCTTTTAAAATGGTTTTACAAAGATGTGTGCCATATACGTATTATGATTTGACTTTAGTGCATTTGGATTCCAGTAATGGAATTCGAGATTCGTTCCATTTTAACTCCAGTGATTGCGTGATTCTTGACAGAGTTTGATTTTGAGTTTCGTACTCGTTTTCAGGCGCACACGATATGCTGTGGTATTTCTGTATCTTCCGTGATTTCGGAGCCCTATTGTATAGACTGATTATTGAAATGTTATAGTATTTGGGGATTTAAATTTAAATTTAAATCCGGGGACCCAATTTATTTAAGGCGGAAAGATTGTAACATTTCAGAAATATAAAATATTATTTTTTTGGAAATTTAATATTCAAATAATATATTTCGCAAAAACTATTCGATTTGCGAATATGGGTTTTTCGTAAAATGGTATAAGTATATACAAAGATTTGGAATATAAAGAGAGATTAAAATGATTTATTCATCAAAAAGATATTTATCGCATTTTGGCATTTTTATAATTAAATATATGCAAGTTTAAATTAAAATTGATCAGTGCACTACTAATCATGATTATGCCAAATCCGTATTTTTATATTTTTCCATGGCTAGTGCACCATGTCATGTGCATGTTATTCATTTTGTTTGTGACTTGTGAGAATGAGAATGAGAAAAGAAAAGAAAAGCAAAGAGAGAGAAGAGTTATGAGTCTGAAACAAAAAAGAGAAGAAACAAAATAGATATTTTGAGAAAGAGTGGGGGTAAGAGAGAGTGAGGATATAAGAGAGAGAGAGAGAGACTTGACTGCCTTTTCATTCCCCATTGTTTTTCTTCATCTCCTTCATGCTTCCTCCACCCCCACTACCTCCATGCATCTTCTCCAATTCCTTTCCAAAACCCCATGCCACCTTCATATAAAACAAGCACAACCCTATTCTAAACCCTTTAAACCATTCAAGTTTGGATTTTGAAGACTTTAGGCAACTCAAGAATTTTCCTAAGTTGCCAATTGAGGTAATCCATACGCTTGTAGATTAGTATTTGTGTTTATATATCCTAGTTTAGTTTAGAATTTGATTTAATTAGGTTATGCGATCTTAGAAAATTCCAAGATTATGTTAAAGGATAATTTGAGGTGTAGTGAGTGTTTGCAAGACCTTAGAGATCGTTTTATTGGCCAAGACCAGATACATGAAACCAAAACACGAACTCTGAAAATTGGCGGATATCGTATTTTGTGTAAATTGTGATGGGATATTGAGATCAGCTTTGACCCGAGAACTCTATAAGATAAGTTCCCATAACAGAGAGACGAGCATGTGTCCTAGAAGCACCCCTTGAAATCCGAGCCCTTCCCCCTTAAACAGGGCCGCAGATTTATTCTTGGTGGCCGCAAATTGCGACCACATAGAGGTGGAAAGTGGTGATTTTTGTTCTGTGGCTTCCTTATCTGATATCTAGAGCAACCCCATATGCAAAATTGGCTAATTTTACCTGAGTTAAAATCTGGGAGTGATTTCTCATGTTGATGAATTTCGTTTTCCGATTCTGAAAACTTGGTTTTGATATTTGATTTGAATTCCGTCGTTGGAAGTTTGTACGTCAACGGATGAGGGTTATTTGGTTGATTTTGCTTGCAAATCTATAGGTTTTAACCTATGAGTGAACTGTGTGCCGTATCGGTTTTCGGATATTGGTTTTAATTGCATTTCTATGTGTATTGATTATAGGTACCTTCGCATGGACTTCCTAGACGACGAAGCACATCGACTTCGGCTAAGCGAAGAGTTTAGCACGTGAGTAGATTTATATCTATGTGGGAAGTCGGGTGGATGGCGTATAGCACCCCCGCAACCATTGATATGGAAGATTATGTTATGAGTTATAAATATAATAATGTTGACGCTAATGGATATATTTCTTGAGAATATGAAATGAGAAGTGAATCATGATAAGTATGGATTGAAAGTGAACAAGTATGAGTTGATAATGGTATGACATGAGATCGAGATCGATACAACGTGAGATTAATAAGATATGACGTATATGCAAGATATCATTATATGAGATTGATATAAATGTAATTTGAAATATATGTATTTATATATATAGGTTTTTGAGGATTAAGATTGATATGTCGTACGAGACTTTAGATCCGTACCCTCATTGTTGTATAGGATGATAGATTCCCAATTATGTTTGATTTTACCATACGATGGATTGCCGTACGAGATGTGTTGTACCGGATGATTGATCCGTGCTCGTGATTTGAGAATTGTTGATTGAGAATTATTGTCATATCGGATGTTAAGAGGCGGGATCACCTATGTTAAGATGCCACTTAAACCATACTTATTTCCAAAACTGACGAATCGTATGCATCTTTTAAACGGAAACTTTATGGGACGCTATGGGTTTCCAAAAGATCTCTTTTTCTAAAAACACCGTAGCACCCACTTTCAAAACTACGATTCGTATCTTTTAATAAGTGACCATATGGTTCATGTGTAAATAGATATACCTTTGATTGTCCATGTTATGTAGGATATTACCCCTAGTGATGTACATACTACGTTCTGGTATTTAATGCTATATGATATCATTTTCTAGTACACCTGCACAATTATCGTTGTTGCGCATGTTACATTTGCACAGATTTGCCGGCTCACACACATTCTTCATCGGTAATTGCCATGCCACCTACACAGTAGGACTGCCACATCATGATATTATTCTTAACTGTGTAGTATATTCATTGTTCAGCACTATCATATCACACATTTGCATGATATATTTGACATGCTTTTATTTCTGTTCTATGTTGCACCTCGTACTGTATGGTTATAAGCATTGAGATGCTATTTTTATAAGATCTCTCGATTTGAGTACCGCAGTTATATTTCAATGGGAACTATGTATTGCTTTAAAAACGCAGTTTCCCTTTATATGATATTTCGAGGTGTCCACCATGATTTTTCTCGGTTCTGAGCAGTGAGTATACCTGATTTGAAGAGCGGGAGGCACCGACTGCGGGTACATGGTGGACTCGGTGAGGCACCCCTGGGCAAGAAGCTCAAGATGTAGATGACGAGCCTGGCTGGGGGAGCATTACCTACCGGTGATAGTTTTGGGCTCGACGGATATCTGGAGGATACCAACCAGAGTCGTGAGATGATATGGGCCGATCCTGACTGATGGAGCTCGAGATGGTTTGGCACGGCGGATATCTGGAGGATGCCGACCTAGTCGTGATATGGGATGATCCGGACTGACGGAGCCCGAGATATGAGGATTTACACGTCGATGTTGGACACGGGTTTCATAATGTTTCGAGCGTTGGTGTTGGACACTCAGGTTCCATGATTTTGATGTGTCGTTAATAGACACACGTGGTTGATATCCTCATATATATACAGGCATATGTTTTCATGATGTTCGACTGTCGGTGTGGGACACTCAGGTTCCATGATATTTTTTGTGTCGTTGATGGACACGTGGATGATATCCACATGCATACAGGCATATGATATCAGATGTTTATTTATATATGTCATTGCATTGACTCGATTGTTGACATATATGCATACTTGGTCACCCTAGATATCATAGTATTACCTTCATGATATAGTGACCTAGGAAATCGTTGTTTTATTCGATTTCTACTTGCTGATGTTTTCTACTCACGAGTTGGAAACTCACCTCTGTTGTGTCACAGTTCTTGTAGGTTCGACCGCTTGGGATCAGTTGCGGTATTGCTGGCACACGGCTTATTCCATGGTGTTTGCTTTGGTAAGTGAGACACATGTTGGATCGTGCCCACTCTCGTTGTAACGCCTTAGGATTCGATTAGTGTTAGTTAAGCGGTAATACGGGTTTTCTGTAAAAAAAAGTTTGCCAATTTGGGTTCCTCACATTTTATAACATTTAATTAATAATTTATTATTATTTGTTATGGGCTTGTACACACGTGTGCACGTTAATCTGAGGGTTTGTTTGTGCTAATCTAGTTTAGTGACCATGACAACTTAACCTAATCCTAATCCTTGCTTAACCCTTAACCTAAACCTCAAGATATTTGAGGGAGATATTTTCTTCTTGTTTTGGATTGAAGAGGAGGTGGCAAGGTGAGTCATGGAGACTTGATGGTTTTCATTAAAGGAGAGTTAATGCAATTGGTGCACTCACCCTTTACACTGACCTCTATCTCTCTCTAACTCACTCATTCACTCTCATTCTCTCTCACTCTATCCCTTTCTCATATTTCTTCATCCCCTTCTTCCATCAACTGAACACTCACTAAAAATTCACTAAACCTTGCTAAAACTTCATCAAAACTCACAAAAGTCACATCTTAAGCCTTGATTTGCCTCTTGGATGCCTTGGAGCTTGGAAAGCTAGGATCTTTAAGCTTGTGGGAGTAGGTAATGATCTCTATCTGTTAAGTAAGTCTTCTTAATGTTGCGTAGCTTGTTCGTTTCAGTTTAGAACGCGTTAAGTTTAGTTTCGGGTAAATATCGTATTTTTTTAGTGTAGATTGGTGTCTCGGATGATCTGCTATCAAACCAGGTATTTGTTGGAAAAGTTCCCATCACAGTGACCTTGTGTAGTGACCTAGAACCCGCCATAAAAATCCGAGCCCATTCCCTCTTGTGCAGGCCGTAGATTTATTGGTTCTGGCCGCAATTTGCGGCCAGAGTAGGAGCTGGGGGGTTGTGTTTTGGGGTAGGGGTCTCTGGGGTTGTGTGTGGTCTTGTGATATGTGCAACTTTTACAAATTGTTTGTGTAGAAAAATCTGGGATCACTTTGCTAGTTTCTAGTGTTTTGATTACGCGCGTTACGTTATCCGATATGATTCATGTCTTTGTGTATCTGTTACTCTTGGGTTAGTTTCGTAGTGTCGCTACACGCGTTAGCCACTAGACGAACACTTGAGAGTATGTTTGGAGTTGGTGGGTCGTTCAAACGTAGTTGGTACGTGTTATTGATAAATTGCTAATATATACTTGTTATGTTGTTTTGTGATCTTAGGGTCGCAGGCGAGGACTTCGGACGCTACGAAGAGGGAAAAGCGAGTGGTTGGCTTTACTTAGCCCCAAGATCATCAGTTAGTAAATTTAACATCTATATGGGAATCGCCCGCATGGCGTTATGCGTCAGGGCTAGATATGATATGATATTAGCCGCATGTTTATATTGCATATATAGATTGTGCATAAAACTTCATTGAATATTATTACTTTTTGTGCTTGGACTTGTACCCGTTAGACAATGCACTATTATTGACGGTTCATATTGCACAAGCACTGATTGTTGTTAGTTGTATGTATGCCCTAGAGGCCAGTATTGTACAGATGATGTATATTATATTGGATGCTTGGACATATATATAGAGAGGACTTTCTTGCTCGATATGATAGTATGCTATCTGGTTGCTCTTTATCTTAACATGTATACTTGTCTCTTGATACTGTCTTATAGTTACATGTTGGTAAAGCCCTTAGGATGTGTACTTGACTACCTGGACTATGATGCAGATCATACTAGTAGGGCCATGGTAGTCCATAAGTACATCCTTTAATTTTCCTAGTCGTAGGTGTATCGAGACAGGGCATCGATATACCAGAGTAGACTAGGGTATACGCTTCTCGACCCATGTGATGGGCGATGGATGATCCCATATCCATTGGTGTTTGACATCAGAGATGGTATACGGGTGCTCAGTGGAGATTGGGTACACTGGACGGACTCGCCGAGAACTCCCAGATGGTATTATACCTCACGTCAGGTGGAAGTTCTCGGGTGACACTTGTGCAGGTTAGTCTGTAGACCCGAGATCGTCATAGAGTCTTGTGTGATTCTCACTGTGCTTTGATTTCCACCTTACCACGTCCAAGAGGGCATGCAAAACAGTGGTTTTTGGGTACAGTCCTGAGTCACATGGAGGCAATGAGCGATAGGAGGGGTTTCGTCTCTCCCGGTATTGGGGGTTGATGTTGCGCTGTGCTCGATTGGCCGTAACATGGAAGTCCCTGGCCAGGGCTGATTTAGAGATTTACTGGTAAGAGTTACCGGTAGTTTCTCGACCCGTTATGAGCCTCACATCGGCACGACTTATCGGTTATTGGGGTCTGACGTTTACCACCCCTAGACTTGATATGCGACATATCAGACGAGGAGACCGGACTGTACGGGAAGTGTTACCGTTTGGCTTTTACAGGAGTTGGAGCGGGCTTGCTTGCTGATCTTCTGATCGCTCAATACCCGGGTAGCCGTTACGTCCAGCTAGTACCGCTGACGCCTTGTGGGTGCTTGATGTGATCATCACCTACTGCCGACTTATTGACGAGTCTTTAGAGTCCTACATAGAGGTTTTACTGGCTCAGGCAAAACGAAATAGAGGCGCATATGTGATATGTGCGGGACCGAGAATGATGCGTGTATGTGATACCATATTCTATTCTCGCGACTTTTTATATTTGTCGGTTTTATGTGATATGGCCGGGTTATCGAATCAAGTGTTGATTCGATAAGTCGATACATTGGATGTTAGTCGGTTATATGAGATATAACCGGATTATTAAGTCAAGTGTTGATTTAATAATTTAGTGTATAATTGTATATAAGATATACTAATTTACATTAACTAACATTTGTTCACTTAAGGATTTTTCTCATATGGGCACAACTTTAGTATATATGTGATATATATTAAATGTGTTTTTTTTTTCATTTTGTATCATGGTTGATGATACATCTTTCATAGGTGTATGAGACATACACCATGCTATTTGTTATGTTGGGTTTAATGTATTTAAAGTAATTACAAAATTAGTGGAAAATTAGAAAATGCATGAAGCTTGTGGATGCTTGTGGATGCATTGACTAAAGTCCACTAAGTTTGTTTTTTCTTTGGATTTTTATTAACCTAACCATCACACTTAGCCATGATTAAGTCTCTACATGAGTTAGTATATGATACTCACTCCCCATGGTTAGATCACTCACTTGATCATTATCTTTCTCATTTCATTTCTTTATCTTCTTCCTTGAGCTAAAAAGCTCTCTAGGGTTTGATCCAAAGTGAGAAGCATTGTGAGAAATAAAATTCTAAAGAGAACCCACTTCCTATTTCTCCATCCTCTACTAGACTAGCACTTTAGTTTAGGGTGTTTGCTTCACTAATTCTCTAGTTAGTGAAGTAGTAGCTTGAGTCGGTATTCCCTCGACGTAGATCATCTTCGGCCTCGAAGACTTCAAGCAAGGACGCATCTTTCGCCTCGTGAAGCCATGCAAGAGCCCGGGAGAACCATGATCACAGCGAAAGGACTACGACATGGAGCTTTTGAAATGAAGGACCGATCTACAAAGGTTGTATTTCGTATTCACTTAGTCATAGATGTTATTTACTTGCATGTGAAACCCTAATTTTCTAGCAAAGATCTTTTTTAGGGTTGTTAGGCACGGCTAAAATTTTAATCGGGCAAGGTTGATGCTTTCTTAACCCTTGTTAGAGTGCCTAGTAACCCAACAGTGGTATCAGAGCCTAGCTAGAGCATTAGGCGATGTGTTTACGAAGTTAAAACTCCGAACGAACCCCGTAACGTCAATTTAACCCCCTCTCTGGACAATTTCTAAAAATGTGGATTTTTCTGTATTAAAAATACCTAAAAAATTCAGCAGGGAAATATAAGCACTACGGTGAAAAATGAGCGCACCATCCGTACAAACCGCCGCGGAACCGCGGCCGTACCTCCATTGGGCCGCGGATCCGCGGCAGTACTGAGGAATTATGCACTAGTTTTTACACTGTAATATCAATTTCTGTAAGTGCTATTTTCTGGGTATTTTTAATCTGACTTAAGTGTTGAGTGTTCTGGGGATTATTTTGTATTCGTTGATTCGATCGGAAAATTTAGTTTCGTTCTTGTTTTTCCGGATAATTTAGAAAGTATTAAAAAGTTCGAACGGATATCAATAACTCACTTTTTCCCGACCCGGAAAATTTCCAAGTGTTGGGTTTTCCCGTAGCTTAAGAACGTCTAAATCGTGCAAGTTACGCAATGGACCCTCTAAAAGGCAACAAACCTTAACTCGATTATGTGACCGTCTTGAACTGCCTTTTGAACCTTAGGGTTTGGGGGAGTACGGCGTTGCCACATGTGAGGCGTTGGCTTGACCCTTCTACGGCTGGACAATTGGTACTGTGGCATGTGATGGATGTTTTTAAACTCCCTTCAACTGTTGATCTATTTAGGAAATCTTGGGTATTTGATTATTCGGTCGGAAAGTTTAATACTGTCTATTTATCTGGAATGTGATACAATATGTGGAATTCATATAGTTAGGCATGAAATGAGAAGTATGTGATATTTCGGATTTACGATGTCTAAAGAGATTGTGGATTCCAAATGTTATAGTTTTACACTTTCTTTTCTCCGACCGTAACTGTAATATGTGATATCGCCGGTTTAGTTGTTATATATCAACGACAATTGGGATGCGCATATTTACTTACGTTGATGACATGTGATGTTATGTGTTGCTGGATATGTTATATTGGATCGTCGCGTTTTGAATAGCCGGGTTTTTTTATGTGAGATAAGGGTTTTTATTTTCATTCATGTAAAATTAAATGTATGTAATATTCTTTTATTGGGGCACTTCCGGGATGAGATTGATGTCACCATTTGTATATTATTTACTTTTCCGCACTAGGATAGACCCAAGGAGGAGAGCACAAGTAACCGGGTTCTAGAGTCCAGTGGGAGACCAACTCGATGAGTCGAGTCCGGGTCTCCTAACTCTAGAATTGGTAGGGTTGCTTGACGCTTTCGTAGGGGTCTAGGGGTGTGGGTTTGGCTATTCATCGCGACCGTGGAATCCGTGTTTTATAGAGGCACGTCCTAATATATCCAATGTTTCTTCTGCAGCGATATCTGTGATGTGATCATTTGATATGTTGTGATAAATACTGTATATAGTATATATGATATATTATATAGACGTTACTTATGTTTTACACCCGCGCTAGCCCTGCCCCGCTCTGCCGTTAGTTAGCTAACCTAACGGTGCACGAGGGGACATCGAGGCGAATGCGGATGGCATAAGTGTACGTCGTATTTATCTGTGATGTTTAGGTGATTTAAATGATGGGAATTCATTAATATGATTAATGAAAGAAAAGAAACCTAAAAGATGTTGTGGAATCGAATTTTCAAAAACAGGTAGCTACAGTTCTTGCTTTGCTTCGCGGTGTTCCTTGTAGAACATTCTGCACCTTATTCGATAAGGAAAGGGCCGAGATCCCTTCACCGGGAGTGACCCCTTTAGCAATGACTGGCAGATGCTACACCCCTCGGTTTTGTCTTTTGATTGCTTTTTTAGTTCTTGCTTTGCACAGTGATATATATGATATATCCTGCACCTTATTCCATAAGGAAAGAGTCGAGATCCCTTCACCAGGAGTGACCTCTTTAGCGAAACTAGTAAAAGCCTCATAAACACTACATTTTAAAATCATTTGATTCTACAACGATATCAAGTTCATTACGCAATAGGTTTTCAGAAAAACCTGTCATAGCCCTCCGTCATTTCAGATTAGTTGTATATAGTATTCGTGCTGCATTTGTTGGCTATAGTCAAGGTGTAGTGTGCGGTAGCTATATGCTGCTTATCTGCTACATATGATGCGACTGGATTAGGGTAGTCGTACGGCTTTGTTGGCTTTCGTCAAGGGTCGTGCGGGTGGATTTAATTCAGTCAAGAAATATATGGGTTGAACTCGACTAGCGGGCTATGGTTTGTTGGCTTTCATCAAGGTCATAGCACGTTAGGGGAAAAATATTATCTGGAATTTCAAGTGTTGAAATTTGCAATGAGATTGCATGCCTTCTATGAGTAAGTTGGATCCCGATACCCACTGCGAGTAATTGTTAATCCTGTGAGAGTTTTACACAGGACAATTAGCCGATCAAGTAGGTGTCTAGAAAGGTGTCGACGGGGTTAAGCCTCTGGGAAAACGAGGTTTACTTTAATTAGGTCCGTGCGAAAGCACGGGGAACCTCCCTCAAAGTACCGACACTGGCCTGGCTGAAAGATTGGCGAAATTGTAGGGTGTAATTAATCCCGGCTAGTCTTTTCCTTTTAGGGTTTGAAGGAAGATTTGATAAAAACAGTGGGAGCCATCCTAATTAGATAAAATAATAACCAATCTGATCTTGCAAGAGCATACGCTAAAGTGTTTTCTTCTCTCTCTCTTCAGGTAGCGACCATATCATGCCTTAATAAAGATAATAATATGGATGTATTGACCTAACCCGAATGTTATACTGTGCTAGGGAACGTTGGATCCGTTCTTTCTTATAAAAGTTATATGACTGAACAGGATATAGGGGAATACCAGGATTCCCATGCCACCCGAATGAAGAAAGTACATGTTGATGCATTTTCTTCGGGTGTGTTCGTTACAGAGAACTGTTTCTCCATTTGCTCTACGTCCTGGGTATTAGATACCGGGTCAGGATCCCATATATGTAATCAGTTACATGGGCTTAGAAAAGGTAGAGAACTTAGAGAAGGTGATAAAGACATAAGGGTTGGAAATGGTGCAATTGTTGCAGCTAAAACCGTCGGGGAATATCACCTTGTATTGCCAACTGGTAATACATTGATTCTGAACGAATGCTATTACATGCCGAACCTAATGTGCGACATTATATCGGTTTCTTTGTTGAGTAAAGAGAGATATAATTTTGTATTACAGGATAATGTTATGAACATTTTTCTGAAAGAAAAGTTGGTTGGATCAGGCACGTTGTGCAATGGCATTTATGTTCTAAATCAATCAACAGTTCTGAGCATAACAATCACACACAAGAGGAAGAGTTCAGAAATGAACGAATCCTTCTTGTGGCATTATAGACTGGGTCATATCAATGCGACACGACTAGCTAAATTGCATAAGGATGGATATTTGAAACTATTCGAATTTTCATCTTATGACACTTGCCAGTCATGTCTCAAAGGCAAGATGACCAAAACTCCGTTTACGGGACACGGAGAGAGAGTTACTGAACTCTTGGGACTGATACATAGCGATGTATGCGGTCCCATGTCTATACATGCCAGGGATGGTTCTTCGTACTTCATTACATTCACTGACGATCTCTCAAGATACGGACATGTGTTCTTGATAAAACACAAGTCTGAAGATTTTGAGAAATTTAGAGAATATAAACAAGAAGTTGAGAACTAAACTGGGAAAAGTATTATAATCCTTCGATTTGATCGAGGAGGTGAATACTTGAGCAATGATATCCTGGACTTCCTAAAAGAGAATGGGATTCTCTCTCAGCTGACTCCTCCATATACACCACAGCACAACGGTGTATCAGAACGGAGGAACCGTACCCTATTAGATATGGTGCGCTCTATGATGAGCACAACTGAGTTACCTATTTCCTTCTGGGGGTATACGCTAGAAACAGCCATACATCTATTGAATATGGCCCCCACCAAATCTGTGCCTACCACTGCATATGAGATATGGAAAGGGAAGAGACCATGTCTTAACTATGTAAAGATATGCGGTTGTCCAGCCTATGTCAAACGACAAAATCCGGACAAACTCGAGGCACGGTCTGTTCTATGCAAATTTATAGGATATCCCAAGAATTCACAAGGGTATATCTTCTACCACACTGAGGAACAAAGGGTGTTTGTTTCTCGGCATGCCACCTTTTTAGAAAAAGAATTTCTTGCAAAAGAGATTAGTGGTCATGAGATAGAACTGGAAGAGGTTCCAGCTACAATAACTGCAACAGAAGATCTGGTGGAACCAGAGGATTCCGTAGTTCCCGATGAACCCCAGCTACTCTGCCGATCTAGTAGGGTTCCTCACCCACCAGAGAGATACTACGATTTTCTCATGGATGGTGGGAGCGAGGATTGCATCATGGTTGATGATGCCCCAACTAGCTACGAGCAGGCCATCACGAGTGGGGACTCAGTGAAATGGATGGATGCAATGCGGTCCGAGATGGAATCCATGTACACCAACAAAGTGTGGACTTTGGAAAATGCTCCTGAAGGGGTAAAACCCATTAAGAGCAAGTGGATCTTCAAGAAAAAACTTGGTGTAGATGGGAGAGTGGAGACTTTCAAAGCTAGACTTGTTGTAAAGGGTTTTCGTCAAAGACCAGGTGTGGACTATGACGAAACCTTTTCTCCAGTGGTTATGCTTAAATCCATCCGGATCATGCTTGCCATTGCTGCATATCATGACTACGAAATCTGGAAAATGGATGTTAAGACCGCCTTTCTAAACGGTGATTTAGAAGAGTGCGTGTACATGACTCAACCAGAGGGCTTCATAGATAGTGGGAGCAGCAGGAAGGTGTGCAAACTGCTTAAATCCATTTATGGATTAAAGAAAGCATCGCGGAGTTGGAACATCTGCTTTGACGTCGTTATCAAATAGTTTGATTTCGTCAAAAACGTAGATGAACCTTGTATCTACAAGAAGGTGGCAGAGAGTAAGGTTGTCTTCCTCGTATTGTACGTGGATGACATACTCTTGATAGGAAATGACATTCCTATGCTGTAATCGGTCAAGCTCTTCTTATCACAAAGATTCTCAATGAAAGATCTAGGTGATGCCTCCTGCATACTGGAAATTATGATTTATAGAGATAGATCCAAACGGATACTGGGATTGTCCCAATCCAGGTACATTGACACCATACTAAAGAGGTTTAGTATGGAAGAATCCAAGTGTTCGAACTTACCCACGATCTCTGGACTCACTCTCTCCAAAGAGATGTCTCCCAAGACTGATTTGCAGAGAGCTCGCATGCAAGGGATACCCTATGCTTCGGCTGTAGGTTCTATCATGTACACGATGCTATGTACCAGGCCCGATGTAGCACGCTCACTAAGTGTAGTGAGTAGGTATCAAGCTGATCCTGGAGAGAGTCACTGGACATCTGTGAAGAGCATTCTCAAGTACTTACGAAGGACTAAAGAGATGCTCTTGGTGTATGGTAACGGAGAACTCCAAGTGGAGTCCTATACCGATTCGAGCTTCCAGAGTGATAAGGATGACTCTAAGTCGCACTCGGGATTTGTCTTTACCCTTTACGGAGGGGCGGTTAGCTGGAAGAGTTCCAAGCAGGAAACCGTAGCAGACTCGACGATGGAGGCTGAATACATCGCAACCAACGATGCTGCCAAAGAGGCTGTCTGGATCAAGAAGTTCATTACTGAACTTGGAGTGGTTCCATCCATTGAGCAACCAATACCTTTGTATTGTGATTGTTAGTTATGTATATACCCCAGAGGCCATTGTTGTACATATGATGTATATTATGATGGATGCTTGGATATATACAGAGATGACTTTCTTGCTCGTCATGATAGTATGCTATTTGGTTTCACTTTATCTTAACATGTTGACTTGTATTGGTTTACTGTCTTACTCTTACATGTTGATAAAGCCCTTAGGATCTGTACTCGACTACTGGGACTATGATGAGATCATACTAGTGGGGCCATAGTAGTCGATGAGTACATCCTATAACTGTTCCTAGTCGAGGGTATATCGAGACAGGGCATCGATACACCAGTGTAGACTAGCGTATACGCATCTTGACCCATATGATGGGCGATGGATGATCCCATATCCATCGGTGTTTGTGTTAGTTATATGTATGCCCTAGAGGCCATTACTCTACATTGGATGTATATTGTAGTGGATGCTGGGACATATATAGGTAGGACTTTCTTGCTCGACATGATAGTACGCTATCTGGTTGCTCTTTATCTTAACATGTATACTTTCTGTCTCTCTGATTACATGTTTATAAAGCCCTTAGGATGTGTACTCGACTTCCAGGACTATGATGTGGATCATACTAGTGGGGCCTGGGTAGTCCATGAGTACATCCTTCAATGTTCCTAGTCGTGGGAATATCGAGACGGGGCATCGTTATTCCAGAGTAGACTAGCGTATATCTTCTCGACCCATGTGATGGACGATGGATGATCCCATATCCATTGGTGTTTGACATCAGAGATGGTATGCGGGTGCTCAGTGGAGACTGGGTACACTGAACGGACTCGCCGAGAACTCCCAGATGGTATTATACCTCACGTCAGATGGCAGTTCTCTGGTGACACCGGTACAGCTTAGTCTGTTGACCCGAGATCGTCATAGAGTCTTGTGTGTCTCCCACTGTGCTTTGATTTACACCCTACCACGGCTCTACTAAGTCGTGCAAACAAGTGGTTTTTGGGTACAGTCCCGATTCACATGGAGGCAATGAGCGATAGGAGGGGATTCGTCTCTCCCGGTATTGGGGGGTGATGTTGCGCTATGCACGACTGGCCATAACAGGAAATCCCTGGCCAGGGTTGCAGTGATATACTGGTAAGAGTTATCAGTAGTTTCATGAATGTTATGGACCTTACGTCGGCATGACTTATCAAGCTACTAGGGTCTGACGTTTACCACCCCTAGGCGAGATATGCGACATATCAGACGAACAGACCGGACTGTACGGTAAGTGTTACTGGTTGGATTCACAGGAGTGTGAGCGGGCTTGCTTGTCGATCTTCTGATCGATCAATACCCGGGTGGCCGTTATGTTTAGCAGACCGCTTGCGGCTTGTGGGTGCTTGATATGATCATCATCTGCTGCCAGCGTATTGACGAGTCTTTAGAGTCCTACACAAAGGTTTCCTGGCTCAAGCGAAAAGAAATAGGAGCGCATATGAGATATGTGCGGGACCGAGAATAATGCATGTATGTGATACCGTATTCTATTCTCGCGATGAATGTATCGAATGGTTGTATGCGATATAACCTAGTTATCGAATCGAGGATTGATTCGATAAGTCGATACATTGGATACTAGTCGGTTATATGCGACATGACCGGATCATTGAATCAAGTGTTAATTTAATGATTTAATGTATGATTATATATTTGATATATTACTTTGCATTAACTAGTATTGGTTCACTTTAAATGGATTTTCTCACTTGATGTACACAAGTTGTATATGTGATATACTTTTGTGCACTTGTTTGTATCATGTTTGATGATACATGCTAACTTGGTTAAGTGTATGACTAAACCATGGTTGTATAATGGTTAGGGTTTTGATTTTATTTACTTATTTATTTATTTATTTATTTTGTTTATTTTGGCAAAAGAAAAATGATATGGTGGCTTTCTTTGTTTGCTTGTTGAAGCTTCATGAAGCTTTGAACAAGTCCACCATATTAGTCTCATGCTTAACCCTAACTATTCCACCTAACCATAGTCTATTCTCTACACCTAACCATGGTTGGTATATGATAAGTATTCATATTATTTTCTATTTTGAAAATAACTCATCATATTCTTTCTTCTTCTTCTTCATCTTCAACAAGAAGGAAACCTTGCTTTCATCAATGGCAACTTGAGAAAAAGAGTGAGAAATCCAATTCTAAAGTGAACCCACTTCCTATTTCTTCATCCTCTACCACTTGCCAAGTAGTATAGGGTGTTTTCTTCACAAGTTTCATGACTTGGTGAAGTTGGAGTTTGATCTTGAGTTGCCTCGACGTAGATCATCTTCGGCATCGAAGTCGACGACCTAGCCCGATCAATTCTTCGATGAAACCAACGCGAGAGTCCGAGATCCGATGGGTACAGCGGAGGGACTTCATCACGGAGCTATGGTGGTGGAGGACCGGATCTACAAAGGTTGTTGCCCCTTTCCTTTTAGTTAAAGTCGTTAACTTGCATCGCATCACCTATAAATCTAGTTAACGATCCGTATTAGGGTTTGTAGGCACATGGAAAATTTTGAATTAGCCATGTTTGATCACTTGTGAGACCTCATTAGTGTGCCTAGGAACCCTACAGTGGTATCAGAGCCTAGCTAGAGCCTTGGGCGATGCGTAGACGGAGTTAGAAGTCCGATCGAACCGAAACCCTAACACAAATTTGCTCTCTGGACATTTTCTGGATTTGTGGATTTTTGAGAATTAAAAATATGCAGAAATATCAGCAGGTATTTATAAGAATTACTGTGAAGTTCGAGCACCTAATTCGATTAAAGCGCGGCGGAACCGCGGCATTAGCATGGCTAATGCGGCGGTTCCGCGGCCATTTTGTCTCATCATTCATTTTATTTTACACAGTATTTCCTATTTTGTAGTGCTGGTTTTCCTGGGAATTTTTAATCTGAACTCAAGAGTTGAGTTTTCTGGGTTGTATTGGGGACTCGGTGTTTCGATCGGATTGTCTAATTTTTTCTGTGTGCTTTTCCGGATATTTTTAGAATATGTTAAAAAGTTCGACCGGATATAAATACCCACTTTTTCCCTTGCCGGGAAATTTCCAATTTTTGGACTTTTCCGTAGTTTAATGACGTTCTAAGTAGTGCAAGTAATGCGATGGTCCCTCTAGAAGACAACAAACCTTAACTCGATTATATGACCGTCTTGAATTGCCCTTTGAACCTTAGGGTTTGGGGCAGTACGGCGTGCCACATGTGAGGCGTTGGCTTGACCCTTCTACGGCCGGACCGTTGGTACTGAGTCATGAAGTGAATGTCTTTGAACTTATTTCATGTATTGAGCTGTTTTGGGAAAACTTGGGTGTTCGATTGTTCGATCGGAAAGTTTAACATTTTCTATTTATCTGGAATGTGATACAATAATTGGAATTCACAAGTAGTTATGAGATAACTGAATGAATGTTATAATTCTAGCGGTTTAGTCTCACTTGATCGGTTGCCACGGAATTTTGATGTGATCAAAAGTCCGTCGCAATCACGTAGCGTACGCGGATACTCGCCGGGTAAACTTAATAGACATCCTCGCTCCATAGCCCCGACAAAGTGACTGTAGGAGAACCCCGTCGCCGAAAGCATCCGTTCGGGTACTCGCGGCAGCGGTGTTCCGCCTAGGTGCACTTCGTCGACGGTATCAGGGGTGCAGCCGCCTACTAAAGTTTGCAACGAGCATTCGATTAGGGTGTCGGGAATCTTGTTGAATTGACCGACTTGATATTGAAAAGTGGTTTCGATTTTGAGACTAAAATGCGGGGTTTATAATTGTTAGGCATGCGATGTCTAAGTAATTCATTTGATTAGGCATGCGATGTCTATGCAGGTTGCGGATTCCAACTGTTGTAGTTTTACACTTTCTTTTCTGTGACCGTAAGTGTAATATGTGATATCGCCGGTTTCGTTGCTATATGTCAACGACAATTGGGATGCGCTTATTTACTTACGTTGATGACATGTGATGTTATGTGTTGCTGGATATGTTATATTGGATCGTCGTGTTTGAATAGACGGGGGTTTTTATGTGAGATGAGTGTTTTTCATTTTCATTCATGTAAAAACTTGTATCTAATATTCTTTTATTGGGGCACTTCCAGGTTGCGGAAGATGTCACCGTTTGTATATTATTTACTTTTCTGCACTAGGATAGACCCAAGGAGGGGAGCACAAGTAACCGGGTTCTGGAGTTCAGTGGGAGGCCATCTCGAGGAGTCGAGTCCGCGTCTCCTAACCCTAGAATTGGTAGGGTTGCTTGCCGCTCTCGTGGGGGTCTAGGGGTGTGGGATTGGCTATTCATCACGACCGTGGAATCCGTGTTTTATAAAGGCTCGTATTGAAAACACGGACGTCCTAGTATATCCAATATTTCATATGATATATTCTGCTGCTTTATCTGTGATGTGATCATGTGATTTGTTCAGATAGATATAGTATATAGTATATATGATATATTATATAGACGTTGCTTATGTTTTACATCCGCACTAGCCCTGCCTCGCTCTGGCGTTAGTTACCTAACCTAACGGTGTAGACGGGACAGCGAGGCGAATGCGGATGGCATAAGCGTACGTTATATTTATCTGTGATGTTTAGGTGGACTTAAATGATGGGATATTCATTAATGAGATTAATGAAAGAAAATAAACCTAATTGATGTTGTGGAATCGAATTTCAAAATAAAAACAGGTAGCTACAGTTCTTGCTTTGCATCGCGATGTTCCTTGTAGAACATCCTGCACCTTATTCGATGAGGAAAGGACCGAGATCCCTTCACCGGGAGTGACTCCTTTAGCAATAACTGGCAGATACTACAACCCTCGGTTTGTCTTTTGATTGCTTCTATAGTTTCTGCTTTGCACAGTGATATATATGATATATCCCGCACCTCATTCGACGAGGAAAGGGCCGACGATCCCTACACCGGGAGTGACCCCTTTAGCAAAACTAGAAAAGCCACAAAAACATTCCATTTAAAAACCATTTGATTCTGCAACGAGATCAAGTTCAAAGCGTTAAAGGTTTTCATAGAAACCATTCGCAACCCTCCATCATTTTAGGAAGTAGAGTACTTAGTATTCGTGCTGTGTTTGTTGGCCATAGTCAAGGCACAGTGTACGGTAGCTAAGTGATGTCTTCCTACACTGCATATGATGCGATTAGTTAGGACAGTCGCGTGACTTTGTTGACCCTAGTTAAGGGTCATGTGGGTGGGTCTAATTAATCACGAAATGACGGGTAGAACTTGACTAGTGCTTATGATTTGTTGACCATAGTTAAGGTCATAAGTGCTAGGGGTAAAAATCTTTATCGGGAGTTTCAAGTGTTGAAATTTGCAACGAGATTGCATACCTTCTATGTGATAGTTGGATCCCGATACCCACTGCGAGTAATTTTTACTCCTGGGAGAGTTTTGCGCTTTACAATTAGCCGATCAAGTAGGTGTCTAGAAAGGTGTCAACGGGGTTACACCTCTGGGAAAACGAGGTTTACTGTAATTAGGTCCGTGCGAAAGCACGGGGAACCTCCCTCAAAGTACCGATACTGGCCTGGCTGAAAGATTGGCGAACTTGTAGAGTGTAATAAATCCCGGCTAGTCTTTCCTTTTAAGGTTTGAAGGAAGATTTGATAAAAACAGTGGGAGCCATCCTGATTAGATAAAATATATAACCAATCTGATCTTGCAAGAGCGCACGCTGAGTGTTTTCTTCTCTCTCTCTCCAGGTAGCGACCATATCATGCCTTAATCAAGATAATAATATGAATGTATTTACCGAACCCGCTTGTTATACTGAGCTGGGAAACGTTGGTCCCGCTCCAACTTATAATTGTTATAAGACAGAGCAGGAAATAGGGGAATACCAGAATTCCTATGCCGCCCAGACGAAGAAAGTGCATATGATGCATCTCCTTCGGGTGTGTTCATTATGAAGAACTGTTTCTCAGTATCCTCTGAATCCTGGGTATTTGATACAGGATCAGAATCCCAGATATGTAATCTGTTACATAGGGCTACAAAAGGGTAGAAAACTGAGAACGGGTGATAAGTTTCATAAGACAGAAAACGGGGCAAGTGTTGCAGCCAAGTCTGTTGGTCACTGTCACCCTGTATTACCAGTACATTGATTCTGAACAAATGCTATTAGATACCGAACCTGATATAAAAAATCATATCAGTCTCTTTATAAGTAAAGAAATGATAAAATTTTGTATTGATGGATAATGTTTTGAACATTTCCTATATCAAATGTTGATCAGTTCAGGCACGTTATCTGAAAGCATTGACGTTCTAAATCAAACTACAGTTCCTAGTTTACAGAACACACACAAGAGGAAGAGTTCAGAAATGAACGAATCATTCTTGAGGCATTGTAGATTAGGTCATATCAATGCGACCCGACTGGCTGAAGTAACATTTTAGATGCATATTTAAATCAGTTTGAATTTACATCTTGTGAAACTTGCCGGTCATGTCACAAACATTAGATGACCATAGCTCTGTTTATTGGAAACAGAGAAAGAGTTAGTAAACTCTTGGGACTGATATATGATGATGTATGTAAACTCCCCTGTCTACACATGCCAGGACCGGTTCTTTGTACTTCATTATATTCTCTGATAATCTCTCAAGATTCAGTCATATGTTCCTGTTGAAACATAAGTCCGAAGCTTTTGAGGTATTCACAGAATATAAGTTGGAAGTAGAGAACCAAAATACGGGTATAAGTATTATGTCCTATGATAAGATAAGGGAGGAGAATACTTGTGCATGGAATCCTTGGACTATTCTAAAGGAAAATGAGATTCTCTCTCAATATTACTCCTCTGAATACACCACGGCACAACGGTGTATCGGGGCGGAGCAATCGCACAATATTAGATATGGTGTGCTCTATGATGAGTACTACTGAGTTACCTATTTCCTTTTAGGGGTTGTTCACTTGAGAAGCTGCATACCTATTGAATTAGGTTCGAATCAAATCAGTGCCTACCACTCCATATAAGATATGGTATGGGAAGAGCCTATCTCTTAAGTTAAGATTTAGGATTTTTCGGCCTATGTCTAAAGCAAAATCCGGACAAGATCGAGGCAAGGTCAGTTCTGTAGAACTGGAAAGGTTCCAGCTATACAAAACTGCTAATGATTTGACAGAACCAAAGGATTCAATAATCCCCGACGAACCTTAGCCTCTCCGCCGATCTGGTAGGGTTCCTCACCTGCATGAGAGACACTTCGGTTTCTCGATGACAGTGGGAGCGAGAATTACATCATGAGATGATGACCTAGCTAGTTTCGAGCAGGCCATCGAGAGTAGGGACTCTGTAAGAATGGCTGGATGCTTATGTACACCAGCAAAGTATGGACTTTGGCTGCTATATCTGAAGGGTTAAATCCCCATCAGGAGCAAGTATATCTTGAGAAGATTACTTGGTGTAGATGGAAAGGATGAGACTTTCAAAGCTAGACTTGTTAAAGGTTTTCGTCATCGACCAGGCGTGGATAATGATGAAATCTTTTCAGGGGACTATGCTTAAGTCCATCCAGATCCTACTTGCCATTGCTACATACCATGACTACCATATCTGGTGGTTGGGTGCCATGACTACTTTTCTAAATAGTGATTTAGAAGAGAACGTCTATAAGAACACAGCCAGAGGGCTTCGTAAACAATGGGAGCAGCAGAAACGTGTGCAAGTTGCTTTATAGAATAAAGCAGGCATCGCGGAGTTGGAACGTCTGTTTTGATGTGGTAGTCAAAGTGTTTGACTTCATCAAAATGGTAGATGAACCTTGTATATACAAAACGGTAGTAGAGAGTAAGGTGGTCATCCTCGTATTGTACGTAGACAACATACTCTTGATAGGAAAAGAGTTTCCTATACTACGCTCGGTCAATCTCCGCTTATCACAAGGATTCTCCAATAGAATCAAAGTGATACCTCCTAAATCCTGAGTTTTCATCTATGAGATAGATGTAATTGGATGCTAGGATTCTCACTAGATGTAGTGAGATGGTATCAATCGATCCTGGGGAGAATCACTGGAAGGGTTCCAGGGTGATATAGACGACTGAATGTCAGTCACAGGCATTGTCTTTACCCTCAGTAAAGGTAAAGTATGTTGGAAGATTTCCAAGCTAGATACCGTGACAAACTAGACGATAAAGGCTGGTAACATCGCTATTTAAGATACTACCAAAGAGGCAGTTTGGGTGTATATTGGTTCATAAGATGAACTAGGTTCCTGCCATTGTATGACAATGGAAGTGTGGCTTTGGCCCTGGAACCCTGGTCCCATCAGTGACCCAGACATATTCTGAGGCAGCATCACCTGATCATGGAGATAGATGATCTCCAGGGTGATCGAGGTTAGGAGAGTAGACTCAGAGGACAACACGGCGGATCCACTCGCGAAGGCATTTTCCCAAAGAGAGATTTTTAGGGGATGGTTGAGTATTAGATACTACAACTACTGCTACAGATGTCCCTAGTGCAAGTGGGAGATTGTTAGTTATATGTATGCCCTAGAGGCCATTACTGTACATTGGATGTATATTGTAATGGATGCTGGGACATATATAGGTAGGACTTTCTTGCTCGACATGATAATACGCTATCTGGTTGCCCTTTATCTTAACATGTATACTTTCTGTCTCTCTGATTACATGTTGATAAAGCCCTTAGGATGTGTACTCGACTTCCAGGACTATGATGTGGATCATACTAGTGGGGCCTGGGTAGTCCATGAGTACATCCTTCTATGTTCCTAGTCGTGGGAATATCGAGACGGGGCATCGATATTCCAGAGTAGACTAGAGTATATCTTCTCGACCCATGTGATGGACGATGGATGATCCCATATCCATTGGTGTTTGACATCAGAGATGGTATGCGGGTGCTCAGTGGAGACTGGGTACACTGAACGGACTCGCCGAGAACTCCCAGATGGTATTATACCTCACGTCAGATGGCAGTTCTCTGGTGACACCGGTACAGCTTAGTCTGTTGACCCGAGATCGTCATAGAGTCCTGTGTGTCTCCCACTGTGCTTTGATTTCCACCCTACCACGGCTCTACTGAGTCGTGCAAATAGGTGGTTTTTGGGTACAGTCCCGATTCACATGGAGGCAATGAGCGATAGGAAGGGATTCGTCTCTCCCGGTATTGGGGGTTGATGTTGCGCTATGCACGACTGGCCATAACAGGAAATCCCTGGCCAGGGTTGCAGTGATATACTGGTAAGAGTTATCAGTAGTTTCACGAATGTTATGGACCTTACGTCGGCATGACTTATCAAGCTACTGGGGTCTGACGTTTACTACCCCTAGGCAAGATATGCGACATATCAGACGAACAGACCGGACTGTACGGTAAGTGTTACTGGTTGGATTCACAGGAGTGTGAGCGGGCTTGCTCGTCGATCTTCTGATCGCTCAATACCCGGGTGGCCGTTACGTTTAGCAGACCGCTTGCGGCTTGTGGGTGCTTGATATGATCATCATCTTCTGCCGTCGTATTGACGAGTCTTTAGAGTCCAACAAAGAGCTTTCCTGGCTCAAGCGAAACGAAATAGGAGCGCATATGAGATATGTGCGGGACCGAGAATAATGCGTGTATGTGATACCGTATTTTATTCTCGCGATGAATGTATCGAATGGTTGTATGCGATATAACCTAGTTATCGAATCGATGATTGATTCGATAAGTCGATACATTGGATACTAGTCGGTTATATGCGACATGACCGGATCATTGAATCAAGTGTTGATTTAATGATTTAATGTATGATTATATATTTGATATATTACTTTGCATTAACTAGTATTGGTTCACTTTAAATGATTTTCTCACTTGATGTACACAAGTTGTATATGTGATATACTTTTGTGCACTTGTTTGTATCTTGTTTGATGATACATGCTAACTTGGTTAAGTGTATGACTAAACCATTGTAGTATAATGGTTAGGGTTTTGATTTTATTTACTTATTTGTTTATTTATTTATTTTGTTTATTTTGGCAAAAGAAAAATGATATGGTGGCTTTCTTTGTTTGCTTGTTGAAGCTTCATGAAGCTTTGAACAAGTCCACCATATTTGTCTCATGCTTAACCCTAACCATTCCACCTAACCATAGTCTATTCTCTACACCTAACCATGGTTGGTATATGATAAGTATTCATATTATTTTCTATTTTGAAAATAACTCATCATATTCTTTCGTCTTCTTCTTCATCTTCAACAAGAAGGAAACCTTGCCTTCATCAATGGCAACTTGAGAAAAAGAGTGAGAAATCCAATTCTAAAGTGAACCCACTTCCTATTTCTTCATCCGCTACCACTTTCCAAGTAGTATAGGGTGTTTTCTTCACAAGTTTCATGACTTGGTGAAGTTGGAGTTTGATCTTGAGTTGCCTCGACGTAGATCATCTTCGGCATCGAAGTCGACGACCTAGCCCGATCAATTCTTCGATGAAACCAACGCGAGAGTCCGAGATCCGATGGGTACAGCGGAGGGACTTCATCACGGAGCTATGGAGGTGGAGGACCGGATCTACAAAGGTTGTAGCCCCTTTCCTTTTAGTTAAAGTCGTTAACTTGCATCGCATCACCTATAAATCTAGTTAACGATCCGTATTAGGGTTTGTAGGCACATGGATAATTTTGAATTAGCCTTGTTTGATCACTTGTGAGACCTCATTAGTGTGCCTAGGAACCCTACAATTTGACATCAAGGATGGTGTATGGGTGCTCAGTGGAGACTGGGTACACCGGACGGACTCGCCGAGAACTCCCAGATGGTCATATACCACACGTCAGATGGCAGTTCTCTGGTGACACTGGTACAGGGTAGTCTGTAGACCCGAGATCGTCATAGAGTCTTGTGTGATTCCCACTGTGCTTTGATTTCCACCTTACCACGTCCAAGAGGGCGTTCAAAACGGTGGATTTTGGGTGCAGTCCCGAATCACATGGAGGCAATGAGCGATAGGAGGGGATTTGTCTCTCCCGGTATAGGGAGTTGATGTTGTGTTGTGTTCGATTGGCTATAACTGGAAGTCCCTGGCCAGGGCTGATATAGAGATATACTGGTATGTTTTACCAGTAGTTTCTCGACCTGTTATGAGCCTCACATCGACACGACTTATCGGTTACTAGGGTCTGACGTATACCACCCCTAGACTTGATATGCGACATATCAGACGAACAGACCGGACTGTACGGGAGTGTTACTGATTGGATTCACAGGAGAACGGACAGGCTAGCTTATTGATCTTCTGATCGCTCAATACCCGGGTGGCTGTTATGTTTAGCTGACCGCTTGCAGCTTATGGGTGTTTGATATGATCATCACCTGCTACCGGCGTATTGACGATTCTTTAGAGTCCTACACAGTGGTTTCTTGGCTCAGGCAAAATGGAGTAGAGGCACATATGTGATATGTGCAGGACCGAGGATAATGCGATATGAGATACCGTATTATATTCTTGTGATATTTAGATATGAACCGGGTCATCAGATCAAGTGTTGATTCGATGAATCGGTACATGATATATTAGTCGGTAATATTCGATATAGCCAGATCGTTGGATCAAGTGTTGATTCGATGATTTAATGTATAATGATATATATGATATATTGTATTACATTATCTAATATTGGCTGGCTTTATTATTTCATTTTCTCACCGGATTAATACATTGATATATATGCGATATATGTTAATTGTATTATTTTCTTTTGTTGCAAATATATAATAAATATTTGATATATATTATTGTGACATGATATGATTTATTATAAAATATGTTTAAGGATGATAAAAAGGGATTAGGGTTTGATTAGGGTTAGCTCTTTCTTGCACTTTCTAGAAAGATTCTCTTTTGTCTTGGTTAAGATATTATGGTTGATCCTTATCCTTAACCTAACCAAACCCTAACTTTAGTTTATTCTCTACAAAGTTTAAGCCTCTCATCCTTGACCATGGTTTGATAATCAATCATATATTCTTGACTACTATTCATCACAAAAGGATTATCATTATCATTTTCATTCATCATCTTTCTTCTCTCTTGAGTTTTTGGAGGGAGCTCACTAGAAATTCCTTTTGTGATGATTTCTTGTGAGAAAGTGAATTAAAAAGAAAGCATAAATACTACTCCATCATCCTCATCTAATCTAGCCCATTAGATTAGGGTGTTCATCTCTTTAGAGTGAGAAAACTTGGGTTATAGCAATTTCGACGTAGATCATCGGAGAAGCGGAACACTTCAAGCTAGCATGGATCATTCGAGTCGTGGAGCCTCTCTTGAGTCCGGGAGATCATGGATCGCGGTGAAGGGACTTCTACTCGGAGCTTGTGAAGCGAAGGAGCGGACTACAAAGGTTGTAATCCCTCACACATAGGTTTAAAGATGTTATCTTGCATGTTAAACCCTAATAATCTACCTAAGATCCCGTCTTTGGGTTGTTCGGCACATGTAGAATTTTATTCGGGCAGGTTTGATGCTTTATGAACCTTCACAAGAGTGCCTAGGAACCTTACAGTGGTATCAGAGCCTAGCTAGAGCATTAGGCGACGTTTTTACGAAGTTAAAACTCCGATCGAACCCGAACCGACCAAAATGAACCCCTCTCTGGATATTTTTCAAAAATGCGATTTTTTCTGAATTAAAAATACCTGAAAAATACCTCAGACAAAAATAAGAATAACAGTGAAATACAGCCATTGATTCGTACAAACGACCGCGGAATCGCGGCCGTACCCTGCTTGGGCCACGGTTCCGCGGCAGTACTGCTTGATGGCACAATTTTGATTTCACAGTAATTTTTGTTTTTGATTCTTATACAGTTTCTGGTATTTTTATTCTTACTCAAGTGTTGAGTATTCTGGGGTTTATTTTGTAATCGTAGATTCGATCGGAAAATTTAAATTCGTTATTATTTCCGGATATTTAGATTCTGTTAAAATGTTCGAACGGATATCATTAACTCAATTTTTCCCGACACGAAAAATTTTCAAGTGTTGAATCTTTTCTCGAGTTTAAATCTTTCGCAAATGCGTGCAAGTTTTGTGGTGGACCCTCTAGAAGACAACAAACTTTAACTCGATTATGTGACCGTCTTGAACTGCCTTTTGAACCTTCGGGTTTGGGGCAGTACGGCGTGCCACATGTTAGGCGTTGGCTTGACCCTTCTACGGTTGGACCGCTACTACTGTAACATATTCTAGGATTATTTGAACTCCGCTCAAGTGTTGAGCTATTTGGGAAATTTTGGGTATTTGATTATCTGTTCGAAAAGTTTAATATTGTCTATTTATCTGGAATGTGATAAAATATGTGGAATTCATAGAGTTAGGCATGAAATGCGAAGTATGTGATATTTCGGATTTACGATGTCTAAAGTGTTGTGGATTCCAAATATTGTAGTTTTACAATTTCTTTTCTGTGACCGTAAGTGTAGTATGCAGTTGTATTGCCGGTTTTCGTTGCTATACGACAACGACGATCGGTGTATGTATACTTACTTACGTTGATGATATGAGATATTATGCGTTGCTGAGATATGATGTGCAGGATTGTCGCGATTGAATAGCCGGGGGTTTTATGTGAGATGAGAGTTTTATATTTTCATTCATGTAAATTCAAATGTAATGTAATATTCTTTTATTTGGGGCACTTCCGGGTTGAGGTTAATGCCACCAGTGTTGTATATTATTTACTTTTCCGCATTAGGATGGACCCAAGGAGGGGAGCACAGGTGACCGGGTTCTGGGGTTCAGTGGGAGGCCATCTCGAGGAGTCGAGACCGGGTCTCCTAAACTCCAGAATTGGTAGGGTCGCTTGCCGCTCTCGTAGGGGTCCAGGGTGTGGGCTTGGCTATTCATCGCGACTGTGGAATCCGTATTTTCTGTTGTTGGTTAAATACTAAATACGGACGTCCTAGTATATCCCACATTATATCTATGTTTCTGCTGTGATATTTGTGATGTGATCAATAAATATGTTGTGATGGATACAGTATATACTATATATGATATATTATATAGATGTTACTTATGTTTTACACCCGCACTAGCCCTGTCCTGCTCTGTCGTTAGTTACCTAACCTAACGGTGCACGAGGGGACATCGAGGCGAATACGGATGTCATAAGTGTACGTCGTATTTATTTGTGATGCTTAGAAAGCATAATATGATAGGATTTTTTTATTAATGAGATTGATAAAAAGAAAAGAAACCTAAAAGATGTTGTAGAATCAAAACTTTATAAAAAGAGGTAGCTACAGTTTTGCTTTGCATAGCGGTATATATGATATACCCTGCACATTATTCGATGAGGAAAGAGCCGAGATCCCTTCACCGAGAGTGACCTCTTTAGCGAAACTGGCAGATGCTACAAAACTCGGTTTGTCTTTTGATTGCTTTTAGAGTTTTGCTTTGCACAGTGATATATATGATATGTCCTGCACCTTATTCGATGAGGAAAGAGCCGAGATCCCTTCACCGGGAGTGACCTCTTTAGCAAAACTAGTGAAAGCCTAAAAAACACTCCATTTTAAAATTTCACTTGATTCTACAATGATATCAAGTTCATTACGCAATAGGTTTTCAGAAAAACCTGTCGTAGCCCTCCGTCATTTCAGATAAAGACTTTTTAGTATTCGTGCTGCGTTTGTTGACCTCTGTCAAGGCGTAGTGTGCGGTAGCTGACTAGTAATTATCTATAAAGCATATGATGTGATTGGATTAGTGTAGTCGTACGACCTTGTTGACCTCTGTCAAGGGTCGTGCGAGTGGGTTTGATTCAATCAAGAAATGACGGGTTGAACTTGACTAGTGCACTATGGTTTGTTGACCTCTGTCAAGGTCATAGCACACTAGGGGCAAAATATTATCGGGAATTTCAAGAGTTGAAATTTGCAATGAGATTGCATACCTTCTATGAGATAGTTGGATCGCGATACCCGCTGTGAGTAAGTGTTACTCCTGGGAGAGTTTTACACAGGACAATTAGCCGATCAAGTAGGTGTCTAGAAAAGTGTTAACGGGGTTACGCCTCTGGGAAAACGAGGTTTACTTTAATTAGGTCCGTGCGAAAGCACGGGGAACCTCCTTTAAAGTACCGACACTGATCTGGCTGAAAGATTGACGAAATTGTAGGGTGTAATTAATCCCGGCAAATCTTACCTTTTAGGGTTTGAAGGTAGATTTGATAAAAACAGTGGGAGACATCCTGATTAGATAAGATAATAACCAATCTAATCTTGCAAGAGCATACGCTAAAGTGTTTTCTTCTCTCTCTCTCCAGGTAGCGACCATGTCAGGCCATAATCAAGATAATAATATGGATGTATTGACTGAACCCGCTTATTATACTGAGCAGGGGAACGTTGGACCCGTTCTTTCTTATAAAAGTTATAAGACCGAACAGGAAATAGGAGAATATCTGGATTCTCACGCCGCCCAAAAGAACATGCATGTTGATGCATCTTCTTCAGGTGTGTTAGTTATTGAGAATTGTTTCTCAGTTCACCCTACGTCCTGGGTATTAGATACTGAATCTGGATCCCACATATGTAAACTGTTACATGGGCTACGAAAAGGTAGAGAACTGGGAAAAGGTGATCATTCCGTTCAAGTAGGAAACGGTGCAAGTATTGCAGCCAAAGCAGTTGGCGAATATCACCTAGTATTGCCAAGTCGTAATACACTGATTCTAAATGAGTGCTATTATATACCCAACATGTTGTGCAACATTATATCAGTTTCTTCATTAAGTAAAGAAGGATATAATTTTGTTGTAAAGGATAATGTTATGAACATATTCCTAGATCAAAAGTTGATTGCATCAGGCTCGTTACATAATGGCATATTCATTCAAAATCAGAATACAGTACTCAATATACAAAACACACACAAGAGGAAAAGTTCAGAAATGAACGAATCCTTCTTGTGGCATTGTAGACTTGGTCATATCAATGCGACACGACGGGCTAAGTTACAAAAGGATGGTTATTTGAATCCGTTCGAATTATCATCTTATGATACTTGCCATTCATGTCTCAAAGGAAAAATGACCAAAGCTCCGTTTTGTGGACACGGAGAAAGTGTTACGGAACTCTTAGGACTGATACATAGTGATGTATGCGGTCCCATGTCTACGCATGCCAGGAACGGTTCTTCCTACTTCATTACATTCACTGACGATCTCTCTAGATTCAGACATGTATTCCTGATGAAACACAAGTCTGAAGCTTTTAAGAAATTCAGAGAATACAAGCACGAAGTAGAAAAACAAACGGGCAAAAGTATTAAGATCCTTCGATCTGATCGAGGAGGAGAATACTTAAGTAATGAGTTCCTAGAATATCTAAAATAGAATGAGATTCTCTCTCAGCTTACTCCTCCTTATACACCACAGCACAACGGTGTATCGGAGCGGAGGAATCGCACCCTATTAGATACGGTACGCTCTATGATGAGTACAGCTGAGTTACCTATTTCTTCTGGGGGTATGCGCTTGAGACAGCAGCATACCTATTGAATCAAGTTCCAACTAAATCTGTACCCACCATACCATATGAGATATGGAGTGGGAAGAGACCATGTCTTAAACGAGTTAAGATATGGGGTTGTCTGGCCTATGTCAAAAGGCAAAATCCAGACAAACTCGAGGCATGGTCAGTTCTATGTAAGTTTGTGGGATATCCTAAACATTCAAATGGATATTTTTTCTACCACAGTGAACAACAAAAAGTGTTTATTGCTCAACATGCCACCTTTTTAGAAAAGGAATTTCTTGCAAAAGAGATTAGTGGCTCTGAGGTAGAACTGGAAGAAGTTCCAGACACACAAACTGTAACTGAAGATTTAGTGGAACCAGAGGATTCAGTAGTACCCGACGAACCCCAGCCTCTCCGCCGATCAAGTAGGGTTTCTCGTCCATCTGAGAGATACTACGGATTTCTTATTGATGGTGGAAGCGAGGATTGCATCATGGAAGATGATGACCCGACTAGTTTCGAGTAGGCCATCACAAGTGGTGACTCTGTGAAATGGCTGGATGCAATGCGATCTGAGACAGAATCCATGTACACCAATAAAGTATGGTTTTTGGAAAATGCTCCTGAAGGGGTAAAACCCATTGGGAGCAAGTGGATTTTTAAAAGGAAATTTGGTGTAGATGGAAAAGTTGAGACTTTCAAAGCTAGACTTATAGCAAAGGGTTTTTGTCAACGATCAGGTGTGGATTATGACGAAACCTTTTCTCCAGTAGCTATGCTTAAGTCCATCCGGATTTTACTTGCCATTGCTGCATACCATGACTACGAAATCTGGCAAATGGATGTTAACACCGCCTTTCTAAACGGTGATTTAGAAGAGTGCGTGTACATGACTCAGCCAGAGGGCTTCGTAGATAGTGAGAGCAGCGGAAAGGTGTGCAAGCTTCTTAAATCCATTTATGGGTTAAAGCAAGCATCGCGGAGTTGGAACATCTGTTTTGATGCAGTAGTCAAAGAGTTTGACTTCATCAAAAACATAGATGAACCTTGTATCTATAAGAAGGTGACAGAGAGTAAGGTTGTCTTCCTCGTATTGTACGTAGATGACATACTCTTGATAAGAAATGATATTCCTATGCTGCAATCAGTCAAGCTCTTCTTATCACAAAGATTCTCAATGAAAGATCTAGGTGATGCCACCCGCATATTGGGGATTAGGATCTATAGAGATAGATCCAAAAGGATACTGGGATTGTCCCAATCCAGGTACATTGACACCATACTAAAGAGGTTTAGTATGGAAGAATCCAAGCGTGGGAACCAACCCATGATCTCTGGACTCACTCTCTCCAAAGAGATGTCTCCCAAGACTGATTTGGAGAGAGCTCGCATGCAAGGGATACCCTATGCTTCGGCAGTAGGCTCTATCATGTATGCGATGCTATGTACCAGACCCGTTGTTGCATACTCACTAAGTGTAGTGAGTCGGTATCAAGCAGATCCTGGAAAGAGTCACTGGACAGCTGTAAAGAACATTCTCAAGTACTTGCGAAGGACTAGAGACATGTTCTTGGTGTATGGTAACGGAGAACTCCGGGTGGAGTCCTTTACCGATTCCAGCTTCCAAAGTGATAAGGACGACTCTAAGTCGCACTCGGGATTTGTCTTTACCCTCAATGGAGGGGCGGTATGTTGGAAGAGTTCCAAATAGGATACCGTTGCAGACTCGACGATGGAGGCTGAATACATCGCTACAAACGATGCTGCCAAAGAGGCTGTCTGGATGAAGAAGTTCATTAGTGAATTTGGTGTGGTTCCATCCATTGAGCATCAAATACCTCTGTATTGTGATAACAATGGAGCTGTGGCTTTGGCCAAGGAACCCAGATCCCATCAGAAGTCCAGACATATTCTGAGGCGGTATCACCTGATCAGGGAGATAGTTGATCGCCGGGAGATCGATGTCAGGAGAGTAGATACGAAGGACAACACTGCGGATCCACTCACGAAGGCCATTCCCCAGATACAGTTTGAGAGATAATTTGGGATGTTAGGTATGAGATACTACAGCAGCTAGCCTTAGTGCAAGTGGGAGATTGTTAGTTATGTATATGCCCTAGAGGCCATTGTTGTATATATGATGTATATTATGATGGATGCTTGGATATATACAGAGAGGACTTTCTTGCTCGTCATGATAGTATGATATTTGGTTTCACATTATCTTAACATGTTGACTTGTATTGGTTTACTGTCTTACTCTCACATGTTGATAAAGCCCTTAGGATCAGTACTCGACTACTGGGACTATGATGAGATCATACTAGTGGGGCCATAGTAGTCGATGAGTACATCCTATAATTGTTCCTAGTCGAGGGTATATCGAGACAGGGCATCGATACACCAGTGTAGACTAGCGTATACGCATCTTGACCCATATGATGGGCGATGGATGATCCCATATCCATCAGTGTTTGACATCAAAGATGGTGTACGGGTGCTCAGTGGAGAATGGGTACACTGGATGGACTCGCCGAGAACACCCAGATGGTCATATACCACACGTCAGATGGCAGTTCTCTGGTGACACTGGTACAGGGTAGTCTGTAGACCCGAGATCGTCATAGAGTCTTGTGTGATTCCCACTGTGCTTCGATTTCCACCTTACCACGTCCAAGAGGGCGTGAAAAACGGTGGCTTTTGGGTACAGTCCCGAATCACATGGAGGCAATGAGCGATAGGAGGGGATTCGTCTCTCCCGGTATAGGGAGTTGATGTTGTGCTGTGTTCGATTGGCTATAACTGGAAGTCCCTGGCCAGGGCTGATATAGAGATATACTGGTAAGTGTTACCAGTAGTTTCTCGACCTGTTATGAGCCTCACATCGACACGACTTATCGGTTACTGGGGTCTGACGTATACCACCCCTAGACTTGATATGCGACATATCAGACGAACAGACCGGACTATACGGGAGTGTTACTGATTGGATTCACAGGAGAACGGACAGGCTAGCTTGTTGATCTTCCGATCGCTCAATACCTGGGTGGCTGTTACGTTTAGCTGACCGCTTGCAGCTTGTGGGTGTTTGATATGATCATCACCTGCTACCGGCGTATTGACGATTCTTTAGAGTCCTACACAGAGGTTTCTTGGCTCAGGCAAAACGGAGTAGAGGCACATATGTGATATGTGCAGGACCGAGGATAATGCGATATGAGATACCGTATTATATTCTTGCGATATTTAGATATGAACCGGGTCATCGGATCAAGTGTTGATTCGATGAATCGGTACATGATATATTAGTCGGTTATATTCGATATAGCCGGATCGTTGGATCAAGTGTTGATTCGATGATTTAATGTATAATGATATATATGATATATTGTATTACATTATCTAATATTGGCTGGCTTTATTATTTCATTTTCTCACCGGATTAATACATTGATATATATGCGATATATGTTAATTGTATTATTTTCTTTTGTTGCAAATATATAATATATATGTGATATATTTTATTGTGACATGATATGATTTATTATAAAACATGTTTAAGGATGATAAAAAAGGATTAGGGTTTGATTAGGGTTAGCTCTTTCTTGCACTTTCTAGAAAGATTCTCTTTTGTCTTGGTTAAGATATTATGGTTGATCCTTATCCTTAACCTAACCAAACCCTAACTCTAGTTTATTCTCTACAAAGTTTAAGCCTCTCATCCTTGACCATGGTTTGATAATCAATCATATATTCTTGACTACTATTCATCATAAAAGGATTATCATTATCATTTTCATTCATCATCTTCTTCTCTCTTGAGTTTTTGGAGAAAGCTCACTAGAAATTCCTTTTGTGATGATTTCTTGTGAGAAAGTGAATTAAAAAGAAAGCATAAATACTACTCCATCATCCTTATCTAATCTAGCCCATTAGATTAGGGTGTTCATCTCTTTAGAGTGAGAAAGCTTGGGTTATAGCAACTTCGACTTGGGTCATCGGAGAAGCGGAACACTTCAAGCTAGCATGGATCGTTCGAGTCGTGGAGCCTCTCTTGAGTCCGGGAGATCGTGGATCGCGGCGAAGGGACTTCTACTCGGAGCTTGTGAAGCGAAGGAGCGGACTACAAAGGTTGTAATCCCTCACACTTAGGTTTAAAGATGTTATCTTGCATGTTAAACCCTAATAATATAGCAAAGATCCCGTCTTTGGGTTGTTCGGCACATGTAGAATTTTATTCGGGCAGGTTTGATGCTTTATGAACCTTCACAAGAGTGCCTAAGAACCCTACAGTGATAACAATGGAGCGGTGGCTTTGGCCAAGGAACCCAGGTCCCATCAGCGATCCAGGCATATTCTGAGGCGGTATCACCTGATCCGGGAGATAGTTGATCGCCGGAAGATCGAGATCAGGAGGGTTGACACGAAGAACAACACAGCGGATCCACTCACGAAAGACATTCCCCAGATACAGTTTGAGAGACTCTTCAGGATGCTTGGTATGCGATACTACAGCAGCTGACCCTAGTGCAAGTGGGAGATTGTTAGTTGTATGTATGCCCTCGAGGCCAGTATTGTATAGATGATGTATATTATATTGGATGCTTGGACATATATATAGAGAGTAGTTTCTTGCTCGATATGATAGTATGCTATCTGGTTGCTCTTTATCTTAACATGTATACTTGTCTCTTGATACTGTCTTATAGTTACATGTTGGTAAAGCCCTTAGGATGTGTACTTGACTATCTGGACTTTGATGCAGATCATCTTAGTGGGGCCATGTTAGTCCATAAGTACATCCTTTAATGTTCCTAGTCGTAGGTGTACCGAGACAGGGCATCGATATACCAGAGTAGACGAGCGTATACGCTTCTCGACCCATGTGATGGGTGATGGATGATCCCATATCCATTGGTTTTTGACATCAGAGATGGTATACAGGTGATCAGTGGAGACTGGGTACACTGGACGGACTCGGCGAGAACTCCTAGATGGTATTATACCTCACGTCAGATGGCAGTTCTCTGGTGACACTTGTGCAGGTTAGTCTGTAGACCCGAGATCGTCATAGAGTCTTGTGTGATTCCCACCGTGCTTTGATTTCCACCTTACCACGTCCAAGAGGGCGTGCAAAACGGTGGGTTTTCGGTACAATCCCGAGTCACATGGAGGCAATGAGCGATAGGAGGGGTTTCGTCTCTCCCGGTATTGGGGTTGATGTTGCGCTGTGCTCGTTTGGCCGTAACAGGGAAGTCCCTGACCAGGGCTGATTTAGAGATTTACTGGTAAGAGTTACCGGTAGTTTCTCGACCCATTATAAGCCTCACATCGGCACGACTTATCGGTTATTGGGGTCTGACGTTTACCACCCCTAGACTTGATATGCGACATATCAGACGAAGAGACCGGACTGTATGGGAAGTGTTACCGTTTGGCTTTTACAGGAGTTGGAGCGGGCTTGCTTGTTGATCTTCTGATCGCTCAATACCCGGGTAGCCGTTACGTCCAGCTTGTACCGCTGACGGCTTGTGGGTGCTTGATGTGATCATCACCTACTGCCGGCGTATTGACGAGTCTTTAGAGTCCTACATAGATGTTTTACTGGCTTAGGCAAAACGAAATAGGGGCGCATATGTGATATATGCGGGACCGAGAATGATGCGTGTATGTGATACCGTATTCTATTCTCACGACTTTTTATATCGGTCGGTTTTATGTGATATAGTCGAGTTATCGAATCAAGTTTTGATTCGATAAGTCGATACATTGGATGTTAGTCGGTTATATGAGATATAACCGGATTATTAAGTCAAGTGTTGATTTAATAATTTAGTGTATAATTGTATATATGATATACTAATTTACATTAACTAACATTTGTTCACTTAAGGATTTTTCTCACATGTGCACAACTTTAGTATATATGTGATATATATTAAAGTTGTTTTTTTTTAAAATTTTGTATCATGGTTGATGATACATCTTTCATGGGTGTATGAGACTTACACCAATTGTTATGTTCGGTTTAATGTATTTAAAGTAATTACAAAATTATTGGAAAATTAGAAAATGCATGAAGCTTGAGGAAGCTTGTGGATGCATTGACTAAAGTCCACCAAGTTTGTTTTTACTTTGGATTTTTATTAACCTAACCATCACACTTAGCCATGATTAAGTCTCTACATGAGTTAGTATATGATACTCACTCACCATGGTTAGCTCACTCACTTGATCATTATCTTTCTCATTTCATTTCTTCATCTTCTTCCTTGAGCTAAAAAGCTCTCTAGGATTTGATCCAAAGTGAGAAGTATTGTGAGAAATAAAATTCTAAAGACAACCCACTTCCTATTTCTTCATCCTCTACTAGACTAGCACTTTAGTTTAGGGTGTTTGCTTTACTAATTCTCTAGTTAGTGAAGTAGTAGCTTGAGTCGGTATTCCCTCGACGTAGACCATCTTCGTCCTCGAAGACTTCAAGCAAGGGCGCATCTTTCGCCTTGTGAAGCCATGAAAGAGCCCGGGAGAACCATGATCGCAGCGAAGGGACTACGACAAGGAGCTTTAGAAGTGAAGGACCAATCTACAAAGGTTGTATTCCGTATTCACATAGTTATAGATGTTATTTACTTGCATGTGAAACCCAAATTTTCTAGCAATGATCTTGTTCAGGGTTGTTAGGCACGGCTAAAATTTTAATTGGGCATAGTTGATGCTTTCTTAACCCTTGTTAGAGTGCCTAATAACCCGACAATTGTATGCCACACACACCGTCGATAATTGCCATGACATGCACAACAAATATACATACGAGATGTTGTTGACATCTATACATACGTGATATTGTATGGTTAGGGACATTAGGACATTGATTCATATTCCTTTGTGCATATGACATATAGCATACATGTATACCTACATGCTTACACATATGCCTTGCCATGCCTAAATGCTAGCTACCCTATACCTATATGGTATTGTATCATTAGAGATAGGTATACACACATATGAGACACAACTACATGTACACCTTGCATACGTACTTACATGTACACATACCTAGCTTGATATAGCTACACATATACATGGAGGGTATTGTATTATTATTGACATGTATATACACATACCTAGCTTGATATAGCTACACATATTACTGGAGGGTATTACATCATTACTGATAGGTAGATACATATATCTTGCTATACCGACATGGTTACGCATACCTGGCTATAGCTACATGTTCACCTTTATATGATGTTGCATATGGTTTCGGAGAAATTAGGAACCGCATGATATACTTAATAACTTGTTGTTGTTAAATAGCGGTTTTTCCTTATATGCTTATATTACTGTTTCATATTGCATATATTATATTTCATGGATATCACATTGTAATATGGTTTTCATATGATATTTCCTGGATGTTTTAATCCTGCGTATATATATCAGTGGTATGGGACGCTGATATACATATGTTTATTTATGTATGTGTGTGTATATATATATATATATATCAGTGGTATGGGACGATGTTATATATGTACACCTACATAATATATCATCATATTGATCTATGCTAATATACTTATTCATTTGATATGAGGGCCGATATTATGGTCGATACGAGGGCCGATGTTATGGTCGATACGAGGGCCAATGTTGTGGTCGATATGACGGCCGATGTTGTGGTCGATATGAGGGCCGATGTTATGGGCGATATGAGGGGCTTATGTGCCCGATATGAGGGGCGTATATGCCAGGTGTGAGAGGCCTATGTGCCCGATGTGAGGGGCCTATGTACCCGATGTGTCTGATGTGAGGATGACATGTTTTATTCCATACTTCGCATTTATTTGATATTCATTGCTTCATGTATTAGTAGTACCTGATAGAGTACCTTTCATAACTGTTGCATATATATATTGCCGTTTATTGCTATCAGCATGCATGTGATAGATTAGCGCAGTACGTGCATACTTGCGTTTACCTGCATATGTTATTTACTATTCACGAGTTGGCAACTCACACCTGTTGTGCCACAGGGTTTTACTGGTTGTCCCTCAAAGCAGTCGCGGCAGGGCTTTCATCTATCGTATTATCTTTTGCAGCGGATACCGCTACGGCTGACTGGGTGCAGTTTTGCTATATGTGGGTTTTTGCGGTTATCCGATGTTGCTCATTGTATATTCATTGTATCATGTACTCTCCATCAACCATTTTCATGTATTGATTTAGAGACGAGTTGTGAGGATGATATTGTGTATTATTTGTGACTTGGAGGTCCTTTATGCTGTTTTATTTATATCGTCTTTTATTTCTTCGCTACGGCGTCGTATATCTGTTGTGGTGGTTGTTTTCCGCCGTTGGGTGTGGATTTGCTCCCGTTTGGGGATGATTTTCCTTATATTTATGTTGTACCCTTTTTGTGGGCTTGTTTTACAAAGGAGGTGCTTCCAAAATTTTAAGGGAAATAAAGTTGGAATTTAAAGAATTTTGATTGAGATTTCAGAAGTTTTAACAATGTTATTATCAATTACTACTTTTGATGTTTTAGATTGCTGGGTTTTTGGCTTACTTGAATTACGTTACGCTTGGAGACGTTACGTAGTTTAAGGGCCGTCACGGGCTAAATTTTGGGTCGTGATAAAGTTGGTATCAGAGCGCTAGGTTTTACCTTTCGAAGTGTAGGATGACCTTGGTATGATGGAGTAGGTTGCTTAAGCAGAGTGATGTTGCGTGTGTATGTCCGCGGTATACTTACGACACGGTACTCCGCCTAAAGTGACCTAAGTACTAATTGCTTGAAATTCCTTCCTTGATGATACATATCCTTGTGAATCGATTTCCGTATTCATATTGAATCTTATTTCCATTTATAGCCTTTTGCCGCCGATGACTTTGAGGGCTCAGAGAGAGGCAGCGAGAGCCGAGGCCAGAGTTGACTCGTGTGGGACGAGGACTGACCAGGATGGTACGCTAGTTGCACCGGAGCGGTTTGATCCGCCTTCGATAGATCGTATCGCTAGGCTTGAGGCAGATATGCAGGACTTGCACCAGATGATGAGGTCGTTGGTTGAGGCCGGTCGAGCGCAGCGACAGGAGGTTGCCACCCCTGTTACCCAGTTATTCCTTGCTAACAGCACACAGCATTGTGTCACATATACAGCAGCAGTGGATACAGCCCGTTTAGCTGAGGGGCGTCTTCCCGAGACTTTGGGAGTTCCGAGACCGAGGAGACTCGTACGGGTGTATCAGCCCAGAGACAGAGGCTTAGTCGCCGATACAGATTCCGTTTACGTCGTGGGAGTAGCAGACGCTTGGGACGAGGACAGTCGTTTAGCTCTTATCCCCAGGAAGATCAGCAGCCATCGTATGGATATTTCTGGTGTGGGAGTTTCCATCACCTCGTCAGAGTTTGTACCTTGGTACGCCAGAGTAGGGCAGCTGTACCATATGTTACCTTACCACCTTCACCTCAGGAAGAGTCGCCTGTTGCACCTGTTGTTGATCCGCGTCAGACTAATGTTCAGTGAGGTCGTGGTCGTGGAGGGTTTGTTCGGAGATTACAGGATGGTAGAGGAAGAGTTCATCCAGTTGTGGGTAGAGGGTAGGCACAAGTGTTTGCTTCTACACATCGGGACGAGTGGGCGTCCAATGCAGAGTTTTCAGGTATTCTAAATTTGTATGTTTGTTTAATTCGGGATCTATGCAGTTGTTGTTCTACACACTTTATGACGTTGTTGGGCCGAGAGTTGTATTTGCTAGATCAGTCGTTGTTGTGTTTACTCCTATGAGCAATCCATTGGTTGCGTGACACGTGTTTCGGTCATGTGCCAATTGGATAGGAGATAGATATTCGTCCGTCGATTTGCTCCTTCTATAGATGTTGGATGTTGATGTTCTCCAGGGCACAGACTGTTTAGCAACGTGCTATGCATCTGCGGACTGTCGCGAGAAGACAGTTAGGAATTGTCGTCCCGGCCAGTCAGTTCTTGTTGTGCAGGGGGCAGTGGTGTCGCCCCTCACAGCTTGAATTTAGCGTTTTTCCGCTAGTCGGCTTTTTAGGAGAGGATGTCGAGGATTCCTGGCTTCCATTCGTGATACTGGAGCCACAGTGGGTTTGTTGGAACGGGTTCCTATCGTGCGAGAGTATTCCGACGTTGTTCCTGATGAGCCGGCGGAGCTTAGGGAGCTTAAGGATCTGCTGCAGAGTTGCTAGATAGGGGGACTTGTGCGTCCGAGTGTTTCACTTGGGGAGCTCCTACTCTGTTCGTCAAGAGAAGGACGGCAGTTTTAGGTTGTGTATTGATTTATTGTCAATTGAACCGAGTTATGGTGCGGATAGGTTTCCTTTACCTCGCATTGACGATTTCTTCGATCAGCTCCAGGGTGCGAGACATTTTTCTAAGTTTGTTTTGGGATCAGGTCATCATTGGTTGCAGGTTCGGAGTGATGACATTCCGAAGGCTGCTTTTGTGCGCGCTACGGGCATTAGGAGTTTTGGTGGTGTCGTTGGACTCACCAATGCCCTAGCAGCATTCGTGATGTAATGAACTAGATTCTTTAGGCCGTTCCTCGACCAGTGTATTATTGTGTTATAGACGACATTCTGGTCTTTTCCAAGAGTCGTGAGGAACATGAGCAACACTTGAGGATTGCTTTGCAGACATTGGGAGAGTACCAGCCGTTTGCTAAATTCTTGAAGTGTTTCCTTCAGGCTTGATAGTGTTGACTTCCTAGGTCATGGGGTTACGGGAGACGGTTTTCATATGGACCCGAGGGAGATCGAGGCCGTACAGCTTTGGCCCAGACTTGTATCAGGGACAGAGGACCGCAGATTTTTGGGCTTAGCCGGTTTTTACCGCCGTTTCGTGCAGGATTTTGCGAGTATCGCTGCACCGTTGACCGTACTGATAAGGAAGGGGGTTCTTTTTATTTAGACTGAGGCATGCGTGCGGGGTTTTCAGAAGTTGATGACTCGGTTGATGACTGCACCAGATCTATCTTTGCTTCTGGACCGGGCGACTTGTTCGTTTATTGTGATGTTTCGCGAGTGGGGCTCTATTGTGTACTGATGTGGCACTAAAGAGTTATCACTCATGCTTCCCGATAGTTGGAGGAAGTACGAGCAGGATTATCCCACTCATGATCTGGAGATGGCCACGGTGGTTTTGCGCTGGTGATTTGGGGACACTACTTGTACGGAAAGTCATGTCAGATTTTCACGGACCACCAGAGCTTTGTGTACATCTTCCTGCAGCGGGTTTTGATTGTTGAGACAGCGCCGTGGGATAGAGCTTGTAAAGGAATGTGATTGTGGGATCCTTCATTACCCGCAGCAAGACGATTGTAGTAGCTGATGCTTGAGTCGTAGGCCCGGGGTAGTTTGTTCCAGTTGTGCGCAGTTCGGAGACAGTCTTCTGCAGATTTACAGTTCTTGTGCGACAGATGAGTACAGCTTAAGTTCGCCTCTACTGAGGGGATAGCTTGCTCATGTCCGCGCCCGTCCACTTTAACTTAATCGTTTTCTTGAGGCACAACCCGCCGATGCTCGTTGTCGGAGATTCTTGAGCATGTTCGGCTGGGTAAAGATTCAGAGTTCTTGATTTATGACCAGGGTGTGCTGTGTTAGGGACTTGATGGCGTATACCGATACTGATGGGTAGAGACACGAGGACCTAGAGCAGGCACATCAGTCAGCTTTCTGTGTTCATCCAAGTGCCATCGAGATGTAACGTGACTTGAGAGTTGGTTACTGGTGGGCAGGGGTGAAGAGTGAAGTTTTGGATTTCGTTTTGAGGTGCTTGGCTTGTCAGCGAGCTAAGGTTGAGCATTTGGGGCCGGCTGGAGAGTTGCAACCTTTAACCGTTCCGGTGTGGGAATGGGAGCAGATCTCCATGAATTTCATTGTGGTTTCTACCCAGGTCTAGTCGAGGGTATGACTCCATTTGGGTGAATTGTTGTCCGGTTAAGCTCAGTATTCTCAGTTTGCTCGTTGTTCTTCGATAAGTTATGCGGTTGCACGGAGTTCCTTCATGCGTTGTATCCGATAGAGGCATCCAGTTCGCTAGCCGTCTTTGGCAGAAGCTTCAGGAAGCCTTGGGTACTGTTTGAGCATTAGCTCCGCTTTTCCATCCGTAGGCCGATGGTCAGACAGAGCGGACAATACAGACTCTGGAGGATATGATTGTGCGTACGTACTAATTGTTTGTTGGCTGTCGGGATCGTCACTTGCCATTGATGGAGTTCTCCTACGATAACAGTTATCAGGAGACATTTCAATTGGCAACTTTCAGGCCTTGTGTGGTAGGTTGTGTCGATCGCTAGTCTATTTTACTGACTCCACGAAAGCAGGATTTTTGGACCCCAGCTAGTCGAGAGGCTTCGGAGAAGATCCAGTTGATTCAGGTCAGGATGAGAGCAGCCAAGTGCAGACAGAAGTCTTATGTCGACCGTGGTGGTCGCAGACTTGAGTTCGCAGTGGGAGATCATGTATTCGTACAGATTTTTCCGATGAATGGCGTGTTGAGTTTTGTGAAGCTTTGTTCCAGATTGTAGGTCCTTTTGAAATCTTTTAGCGAGTTAGTACCGTTGCCTATAATTTAGCACTTCCGCCCAGATTTTTGAGTATTCATCCCTTATTTCTAGTGTTGATACTTTGCAAATAACTTCATGACCTTTCTCACATGATTTAGCATCAGACCGTTTAGCTTGGACGCGATCTTTTCATTCACCGGCTGCCGATAGTGTTAGTGGATCGGCAGGTGGGGAAACTTCGGTCAAGGGTCTTGCCATCTGTGGAGGGTTTTCTTTTGCGTAGCCGTATAGTGAGGTGATCACTTGGGAGGCTGCGAGCGAGATTTGGGAGTTTTGCACTCATCTCTTTGAAGGTACGCTTAGTAAGAATTTTAATTCGGGGATGCATTTTCTTTAAGGGGGAGATTGTAACGTCTTAGGATTCGATTAGTGTTAGTTAAGCGGTAATGCGGGTTTTCTGTAAAAACGTTTACCAATTCGGGTTCCTCACATTTTATAACATTTAATTAATAATTTATTATTATTTATTATGGGCTTGCATATACGTGTGCACGTTAATGTGAGGGTTTGTTTGTGCTAATCTAGTTTAGTGACCATGACAACTTAACATAATCCTAATCCTTGCATAACCCTTAACATAAACCTCTAGATATTTTCTTCTTGTTTTGGATTGAAGAGGAGGTGGCAAGGTGAGTCATGGAGTCTTGATGGTTTGCATTAATGGAGAGTTAATGCAATTGGTGCACTCACCCCTTACACTCACCTCTCTCTCTCTCTCTAACTCACTCATTCATTCTCATTCTCTCTCACTCTATCTCTTTCTCATATTTATTCATCCCCTTCTTCTATCAACTGAACACTCACTAAAAATTCACTAAACCTTGCTAAAACATCATTAAAACGCACAAAAATCACATCTTAAGCCTTGATTTGCCTCTTGGATGCCTTGGAGCTTGGAAAGCTAGGATCTTTGAGCTTGTAGGAGTAGGTAATGATCTCTATCTGTTAAGTAAGTCTTCTTAATGTTGCGTAGCTTGTTCTTTTCAGTTTAGAACGCGATGAGTTTAGTTTCGGGTAAATATCGTATTTTTTTAGTGTAGATTGGTGTCTCGGATGATCTGCTATCAAACCAGGTATTTGTTGGAAAAGTTCCCATCACAGTGATCTTGTGTAGTGACCTAGAACCCAATATAAAAATCTGAGCCCATTCCCTCTTGTGCAGGCCGCAGATTTATTGTTTCTGGCCGCAATTTGCAGCCAGAGTAGGGGCTGGGGGGCTGTGTTTTAGGGTAGGGGTCTCTGGGGTTGTGTGTGGTCTTATGGTATGTGCAAATTTTACAAATTGTTTGTGTAGCAAAATCTGGAATCACTTTTCTAGTTTCTAGAGTTTCGATTACGCGCGTTACGTTATCCGATACGGTTCGTGACTTTGTGTATCTGTTGCTCTTGGGTTAGTTTCGTAGTGTCGCTACACACGTTAGCCACTAGAAGGACACTTGAGAGTATGTTTAGAGTTGGTGCGTCGGTCAAACGTAGTTGGTACGTGTTATTGATCGATTGCTAATATATACTTGTTATGTTGTTTTATGATCTTAATGTCGCAAGCGAGAACTTCGGACGCTGCGAAGAGGGGAAAGCGAGTGGTTTGCTTTACTTAGCCCCAAGATCATCAGTGAGTAGATTTAACATCTACAGGGGAATCGCCCGCATGCGTTATGCGTCAGGGCTAGATATGATATGATATTAGCCGCATGTTTATATTGGATATATAGATTGTGCATAAAACTTCATTGCATATTATTTCTTATTGTGCTTGGACATCTACCCGTTGGAAATTGCACTATTATTGACGGTTCATGTTGCACGAGCACTAATTGTATGCCACACACACCGTCGGTAATTGCCATGACACGCACAACCTATATACATACGAGATGTTGTTGACACCTATACATACGTGATATTGTATGGTTGGGTACATTGGGACATTGATTGATATTCCTTTGCGTATATGACATATAGCATACCCGTATACCTACATGCTTACACATTTGCCTTGCCATGCCTACATGCTAGCTACCCTATACCTATATGGTATTGTACCATTAAAGATAGGTATATACACATATGAGACACAGCTACATGTACACCTTGCATACATACTTACATGTACACATACCTAGCTTGATATAGCTACACATATACCTGGAGGGTATTGTATTATTATTGACATGTATATACACATACCTAGCTTGATATAGATACACATATACCGGGAGGGTATTACATCATTACTGATAGGTAGATACACATATCTTGCTATACCGACATGGTTACGCATACCTGGCTATAGCTCCATGTTCACCTTTATATGATGTTGCGTCTGGTTTCGGAGAAATTAGGAACCGCATGATATACTTAATAAGTTGTTGCTGTTAAATAGCGGTTTTTACTTATATGCTCATATTACTGTTTCATGTTGCATATATTATATTTCATGGATATCACATTGTAATTTTGTTTTCATATGATGTTTCCTGGATGTTTTAATCCTGCGTATATATATCAGTGGTATGGGACGCTGATATACATATGTATATTTACGTATATATATCAGTTGTATGGGACGCTGTTATATATGTACACCTACATAATATATCATCATAATGATCTAAGCTAATATACTTATTCATTTGATATGAGGGCCGATATTATGGTCGATACGAGGGCCGATGATATTATGGTCGATACGAGGGCCGATGTTATGGTCGATACGAGGGCCGATATTGTGGTCGATATGAGGGCCGATGTTATGGTCGATATGAGGGCCGATATTATGGTCGATATGATGGCCGATGTAATGGTCGATATGAGGGGCCTATGTGCCCGATATGAGGGGCCTAAGTGCCCGGTGTGAGAGGCCTATGTTCCCGGTGTGAGGGGCCTATGTGCCCGATGTGAGGATGACATGTTTTATTCCGTACTCCGCATTTATTTGATATGCATTGCGTCATGTATTAGTAGTACCTGATAGAGTACATTTCATGACTGTTGCATATATATATTGATTTTATTGCTATCAGCATGCATGCGATAGATTAGCGCAGTACGTGCATACTTGCGATTACCAGCATATGTTATTTTCTATTCACGAGTTGGCAACTCACCCCCGTTGTGCCACAGGGTTGTACTGGTTGTCCCTCAAAGCAGTCGCGGCAGGATTTTCATCTATCGTATCATCTTTTGCAGCGGATACCGCTACGGCTGACTAGGTGCAGTTTTGCTATAGGTGGGTTTTTGCGGTTATCCGATATTGATCATTGTATATTCATTGTATCCTATACTCTCCATCTACCATTTTCATGTATTGACTTAGAGACGAGTTGTGAGGACGATATTGTGTATTATTTGTGACTTGGAGGTTCGTTATGCAGTTTTTTTTATATCGTCTTTTATTTCTTCGCCACGGCATCGTATATCTGTTGTGGTGGTTGTTTTCCGCCGTTGGGCGTGGATTTGCTCCCGTTTAGGGATGCTTTTACTTATATTTATGTTGTACCCTTTTTGGGGGCTTGTTTTACAAAGGAGGTGCTGCCAAAATTTTAAGGGAAATAAAGTTGGACTTTAAAGAATTTTGATTGAGATTTCAAAAGTTTTAACAATGTTATTATCACTTACTACTTTTGATAGTTTAGATTGCTGGGTTTTTGGTTTACTTGAATTACGTTACGCCTGGAGACGTTACGTAGTTTAAGGGCCGTCACGGGCTAAATTTTGGGTCATGACACTCGTACTGTTATATTCTATTGTATCTAGATAAACTCCATCTGATCAAATCAAATCAAAACTAGACATTGTATATTGGTAGACCAAGTCAGACTTGGGTATTGTGCGAGACTTATAGCGATGGGTTGATGTTCGCTTCTTTAGTTTGATATCTTGCTTAATTATTGTTCTTTTTTGGTTGATTCTTCGCCGTTGGGCGTCCTATATATGTTATTGCGTGGTTGTGATTCCGCCGGTTGGCGAAGATCTAGCTCCCGCTTGGGGATGCCTATATATTGTTCTGTATATGTTTTTTGATCAAAATATACAAGGGAGGTGCTGCTCAAATTTTTAAAGACGAAACAAGTTTTCTGTAACGTTTTGAAAATCGTTTCGGTGAAATTTCGGAAAAACGGTAAAATAAGGGGGTTTTCTGTAAAAAGTCAAAATGCAAATATCTTTATTATAAAATTAAATATACATATTCTAGCTACGTAATTGCTAGTATTTGGTGTTTATTGAGCCATTGCTGAAATTTTAAATTTTCTGAAAAATTTTCCGAAATTAATTATTTTAATATTATTTTAAGCCGGTAAGAAAATACATTAAATTAGCGATAAATACAAATTTAAATGGGCTAATTTTAATCTTTAAAATCATGTTAATTAAAATCTAGTTGTAATATAATTTTTTAGTATTTTATTTCAAGTTTTAATTGGTTTATTTTATGGAAAACAAAAATATAGTTATTTTGAACTAAAACTTGCAAATATGGTATTGTGGGGGGTCTTTTTGCATAGAATTTTTTTGTAAAGTCTCTCACACTCACCCTCACTCCCCTTGGCCGGCCCCACACTATTATATCAGCCCAAGAATTTTATTTCCCTCTTTTTGACCTTAAATCATGTGAGAAATGGGTTAAAATAAGGTTTTTATATATAGTAAAGTAGGTGGGGGTATTATGGTAATTGGGAGGGGCTTTGACTTGGATCTTTTGGCATCATCCCCTCACCTTTTTTTCCCCTCTTCCTCTGCTGAAACCAGTAGCAGCAGCCCCCCCATTTCTTCTTCTCTTTTCTCTTCAAAATTCCATCAAAAAATCATCCAAAATGCTTCAAAAATTCCATAAAATCAAAATCTAATCCCTACCCATTTTTACTTGACCATTCTAGTATGGATCTTGGTGAAGAGAAGCATGTTTGGGAGGCTAGATTTGTGCTAGATTTCATGATGTTTGTGGGGTAAATTCTTAACCTTATGTCTAATTGTTGTTTGAATACTTTAAATCTAGCATAATTAGTTAATAGTTTGGGATTAATTGAATGTTTTGAAAAATATAGTAAGGGTTTGTGATTTCAATTAAGATTTTTATCATATCATTAGGGATGCAAGGTTTAGTTTAACATCTTAATGTATGTAAAACCTAGTTTGGTTGATTAAATTGCACTTGTTATATGTAATTTGTCCAAATTGCTTAAATTGCAAACTAGGTTTTTGTAAACCTTGAATTTGATTAAGAGAAAAATGTAATTAGGTTTTTCATGACTTCATTAACATTATTAAGTGTGGTTTAATGTCTTTAGGTCATGAAAATCCTAGCTAAATTGTTGTTTGTGCATTTTTGCTATAAAATTGTTAAAATTTGGGTATATTGTAAACAAGAATTTTGGGGCTAAAGAAATTTAATGAGATTAAATAATGGAAATGGTTTTTATGACTTATTTAAGATGTTTAATAAGTATTATGGCCATTAAATTTGTTCAAACGTCAAGTTTTGTACTAAAACGGGTAATTTGTGCTTGCTAGATTTTCGGAAAAATGGCTTTTAAAGTGAATTTGGGGTTTTTGTGAATTTTAAGCTATTTTATATTATAATTAGTGCTTGTGATTGTACAAATGAGTGTGTTTAGGTTTTTCTCGATGGTTTGGCGTTTGTACGCGGACGTCGAGGGTTTTTGGGTTGATTTGTGAAAGCAACCATAGGTTTTGTCCTATGTGGGTTTCGTGTGTCGTTTTGATCATGAGTCGGATTTTAATGCGATACGGTGCGTTATGATATGTAGGTACCCATGTGGACTTCGAGACGACAAGCAAGCACGTGGCGACGTCGGCACCGGCGAGCGAGGACCAGGTGAGTAGATTTATATCTACGGGGAGAAGTAGGGTGGATGGCGTATAGCACCCCCGCAGTTCGTGGTGATGTATACGAATACGTATACACACATTTATTGATTATATTTTGTTTGAGTATATTGATGATAATATGGATATTTAGTGTTCTTGGATGATTTAGTTTCGCGAAACCCTAGAGTAGTGGTCGCACCACACATGCACACAACCACCCATACTTGCATACTTTCTTCTTTCATTTGTGCTTATTCGGGAATATATAGTTATGTGTTCACATGGTTATGGGACTATGTGTTCACATACGGATTTGAGGATGATACTTGGGTTTGAGATGGGTCGATGAGATTTGTGTTGAGGTTGTGATATCGGTGATATGGCAGGTTCGTATTTGAGATACGTCCTGATGTTATAGCGGGTCTTTGAACGACGATACGGGTGAATAGTGTTATAAATAAAATGGTCGACATGTGATCATGATATGAGATATGATATGCTAGGATATTGATACTAGGCCGTATTGGGCGATGTATACCCCTTGATGATGATATGTGCTGATGATATCGGTTTGTACGAGACTGTCGATCAGTAGTCAAATCATGACTATATTGATGATATTAGTATTGTACTAGACATAGGTCAGTACCCTGGACTACGATCTTGGATAAAGAGGATACCAGATGAATAGTGTGATGAATATGATATTAACCCGTACCCAGATTTGGGGATGCCGTACGACGGATTTACGTACGAGCTATATTTTGATGATTGATCCGCACTCTTGACTTGGGATGTCTGATTATAGATATGGTATCGGATATGATATTATTGAGGCGGGATCACCGACTAATAAATATACAGGTATATATATGTATCGACTCAGATGTTAGGCGGTTTCCTTACCTGTAGTCCAGCTTGTTAGCTTAGCCCTTTAGTTTAGTTTAGTTATTAGATTAGAATCGACTCCTACCTATTTCAAAAGCTAATGAATCGTGGGTATTTTAAAAGACAAATCAAGGGATCCTACGGATATTTCAAAAGACGTATCTTTTCTTAAAAACACCGTAGCCCATATTTTCAAAACCCCACGATTCGTGTTATTTTCAAAAGGCACCATTGTAGGACTTTTATTAGGTTAATGCAGATTAGTTATCGTTGCGTCTAGTATTCAGCTCCCGCTCATTATTGTGGTTCGCTCCGCATCGCATGCTTATATTATGTTTCATATTCTATTGTTGATATCATGTGGTTAGGACACCAGCACCATTACCGATGATGCGTATGTACCACGTACACTTACTTGCCGGCTCACACACATCTTTATCGGTAATTGCCATGTCATGTACACCTTAGAAAATATTATTGCTTGACATAGCCTGTTAGCTAATAGTTTAGACATGATATTAGTGTACTTGCCTTATATGTTAGTTTAGACATTGTAGTTATTACCTGCTACTTCATGCATACTGTTATTCATTGTTATGCCGCATTCATGGATTCTCATGCATATATTCACTATTTTACGTGTTATTGTGGTTTTGGATTCGGATTTCCATGAGATTTTCTGGATTTGGAGGAAAACCGCAAAAACATAAATAAATCTTTTCTCTCTTTTAAAATAAAAAGTGCGGTTTTCCCATGATGTATGAGTCGTCCACCATGAGTTCGCTGATGGATTTCGAGACCCGATCCGAGGAGTGGAGGAACCGTTTCGGGTACATGGTGGGCCCGGTGCGGTACCCCGGGGTAAGAGGATCGTGTTGTTGACGTTGAGCCTGGCAGGGGAGCACTACCGACCGGTGATTTTTCCCGACGCGTCGGATATCCGGAGGATACCGTCGTGGTCTTGAGATGGATGGTAGGGGCCGGTCTGGACTGACGGCGCCCTAGATATTGTGATTGAGAAATTGAGATTTTTAGATATTGAGGTACAGAGATTGTGACACAGAGATATCGAGATATTTGGATACTTGTTTTGTGTCGATGCTGGGCACTGTTTTATGCTGATTTCATGTATGGTACATCCTATTTAAAATTCAGAAATCTCACTGATTTATGAAAGTAGCTTTATTCAGTACATGCATTCGGTTTCATGCATTCATACATCATCCATATGATATATCGCTACCTGAGGCACTGACACGGGCACATGGGATTACACTCGGGTTAGATATTTACCCTAATCATTGTTAGGCTGCATGTTATACATATATTTGAGGATATATTATGATCATTGACCTAGGATTGCGTTATTTATGCGATTTCTGTGCGTAGATGTTTTTCTATTCACAAGTTGGCAACTCACCCCCGTTGTGCCACAGTTCTTGCAGGTTTCGCCGTACAGGTTTCATTACGGCTTTGCTGGCAATATTTCCATTTCCGGGTGACTTGCTAGTAGGTGGGTTTATTTGTATCGTACCCATCATTATATCTTGTATATTATTATTCTGTTGTATCTAGAAGTTCCATCAATCAAACATGTATTTATTTCAGAGATAGAGACCAGTGATGTTTATTCTTTCGATCTTAGAGTCGCGCGTTATATTTCTGTGGATTTCTGGTGGTTTCGAGTTTCCTTTTGAGTTTTGATCCTCGCCCTTGGTGTTGTATATTATATTGCTTGTGTGGTTGTGACCGTCGATTGACGAAGAGCTAGCTCCCGCTTGGGGATGCCTTTTTGATTTCGTATACTATTCATGTTGTATCCCGTTTGGGGGCCAGTATTTACAAAGGAGACTCTGCCGAAATTTTCAGGAAATTTTTGATGTTTTTAAAAAAAAAACCGCATAATTCGGCTTATGCTATTAAAACTACTTGTTTTCAATTGGTTTTTCTTCACTTTACTACCTTTCTTGGTTTGGATTTCTTGGTTTTCGGCTTACTTAGATTACGTACGCCTCGAGACGTTCCTAGTTTAAGTGCCGGTCATATTCCGTACTTTCGGAACATGACAAAGTTGGTATCAGAGCGTTAGGTTTTACCTTCGGAGCGTAGGATAACCCTTGGTTGATGGAATAGGTGACTAAAGTAGAGTGACGTATCGTGGGTATGTTCCGCGGCATACTTACGATACGTTACTCCACTTAAGAAGCCTTAGGATGTAAATTTTTTTGTTCAGTATTATATTCATTCCTAATCTAGCCTCATCGGTACCAGTTATGGTTTTGCTGCCACGATTACGGGCAGGGAGAGCTACGGCTAGAGTTGCGGTCAGCACGAGCTCGTTACGAACGAGGACTGACCAGGGCATAATTCCGGCGACACACGATTGCAGAGATCTGTCTTTTTATTGTGTTTTCGTGCCACGAGCGTTTGGATGGATCGCTGTACGAGATTTCTCGGACGTGCCGATAGTACCAGAGGATCGAGCCAATGATAGAGGCCAACCAGATTTTGATGACCGATAGTGTATTGCTTATTCATGATGTTTGAGGCAATGTTCAGCATGCAGACGAGTGAGCCAATTATTGCTGCGAACGACGAGATATCGCCCCAAATGTTGGAGCTATTACAGTACGAGTTGTACGAAGAGATGAAAGAAGGTCGCTAGTCATCGAGGATGAATGACTAGGACATGTAGATCGTTCGCCTACCCCGATGCGAGGTCATCAGATAGATTGATTCCAGCTAGAGTCGACAGAGACGATCGAATGTCAGCAACCTATTATTCCAAGTTTAAAGTATTCGGAAAGACATGCAGGGAATTCTATGGACCCTTTAGAAGAATGAAACCCTAACTCGACATAATGACCGTGTGAAAGCCTTTGAACCTTCGGGTTTGCGGCAGTTCTGCGGCGCCATTAGTGAGGCTTGGTTTTGCCCTTCTATGGCTGGACCATCGATGCTGTGGTACGTACTCGATACTATTAAACTGTACCCAAGATGTTGAGCTATTGGGGGATTATGCGGTTTTGACGAATCGATCGGATGGTTCGACTTCATTCGGATGCTAGGTGGTGAGATGCATTCTTGGGAGACTCCAGATACAAGGATAGCAGTTAGAGCTCAGTCCATGCAGCCACGACGAGACGAGTCCGAAGTAGTCGACATCAGAGAGAAAGTGGAGTAAGAGGTTCTTATGAGATCTTGATGAGACGACGTTCCACTCCGCCACCAGAGATGCGATACGCATGCCAAGGCATTGTACATGGATATACCTTCCAGAAGGAGTCGCGATGAGTATGCAGCCGTTCCGGAACGAGAACAGATCTAGTAAGGGATGATGACTTCCGGACAGTTCGGCAGAGATGAGATTTGGGAGAGATTTCGACAGGACCTTTCTGGAATGAATTACAAGAAGACTTGGACCCAGGAGTGGTCATGTTACGCACACCGGCTGGCCAGAGCTCAGGTTCGTCGATGAGACATGCTATGAGTGACCACGACAGTTGGCCAGAGATTCTTGGAGGATGTGCTTGAGCGGGACTATTCCGCCATACTTGATTTTGGTATTTTGAGCGATCTATTTGCATGATTGATGTTGATGATGGAGTTTCGTGATATTTGTTTCCATGGACCATGGTTGCACCTACTGAGTATTCACGATTTTTGCACAGTTGTTGCACTTGAGATAGTTTTCGTGCCTTGGTTCCTCATGTTTGTGATTATATGGATTTCATACAGTTGAGTTGATTGTGCGTATATTCACATACGATTTGGTTTTTTCACTCGGTATGATTCACGTATGCTTGCAGTGTAGTGATACGCATTTTGTGCACTTAGATGCACTGGACTTCGATTTCGATTGTGATACTCGATATTTGTTTTGTGCACCTTGTGCACCTGATTTGATTTTGCGCATGTTCGGCGCTTGATATTGGATTTCATGATTTCGTGCATGATGGATGCACCTGCCTTGGATTTTCGCACATGTTGAGCGCATGTTTTGAGATGTGATTTTGGTGCACACCAGATGCACTAAATCGAGATTTTTCGTGCATGTCAGATGCACCTGATTTTGCTGCCAGGCACACATGTTGCCTATGACAGATGTTTCGTGTACACCCGATGCACTTAGATGTTGTTTCTGTGCATATGTATGGCACATATATGGATTTTGATTTCCGTGCGCACCAGACGCACGTAGTATTCATACGCGTATTTTGGGATTGATTTTTCTTATAGAGCAGTACGTTTTTATGATATTGCTATGTGTTTTCGTACTGAGCAGGACTAGTCATAGGACAGTACCTGAATATATTTTGCATGCATTGATAGTTATTGAAGGGATTTCCAAAATGCGAGCTATAGCCTCAGTATTTACCTACGTGTCTGATATGACGCGAAATGTTTAAAATAAGGAGACCCTTCTAAATTGTTTCCAAAACGGCGGAACGTACATTTCAAACAAAGATATATATGTATATAGTTATTTTCTTATGATAGACGTCCGCCACTGTGCAGTGTTATACGCGTTGCACAACGACTTAAAGAGATTTTTCATGCATTTCCTTCAGATACTTACATATATAGATTCAATATTTACATGTATAGTTTCGAGTTATATCATATTGGTTTTGCTTTGGATTTGGCATTGATGTCTTCCTCATGACTCCGATGATTGTGGGATGCTTGACGGAGTTTTGATTTGAGTTATATGCTCATTTTTCATGCGCATACGCTGCGCTAAGATTTGTTTTATGTATTTACGATTTCGGAGCCCCGACGACTTGATGGTTTTGCTTAGATGTTTTAGTATTTGGGGGGAGTTTTAATTTAAATTCGGCGACCGAATTTATTTAAGGGGGGAAGATTGTAACGCTTTGAAAATCGTTTCGGTGAAATTTCGGAAAAACGGTAAAATAAGGGGGTTTTCTGTAAAAAGTCAAAATGCAAATATCTTTATTATAAAATTAAATATACATATTCTAGCTATGTAATTTCTAGTATTTGGTTTTTATTGAGCCACTGCTGAAATTTCAAATTTTCTGAAAAATTTTCCGAAATTAATTATTTTAATATTATTTTAAGCCGGTAAGAAAATACATTAAATTAGCGATAAATACAAATTTAAATGGGCTAATTTTAATCTTTAAAATCATGTTAATTAAAATCTAGTTGTAATATAATTTTTTAGTATTTTATTTCAAGTTTTAATTGGTTTATTTTATGGAAAACAAAAATATAGTTATTTTGAACTAAAACTTGCAAATATGGTATTGTGGGGGGTCTTTTTGCATAGAATTTTTTTGTAAAGTCTCTCACACTCACCCTCACTCCCCTTGGCCGACCCCACACTATTGTAGCAGCCCAAGAATTTTATTTCCCTCTTTTTGACCTTAAATCATGTGAGAAATGGGTTAAAATAAGGTTTTCATATATAGTAAAGTAGGTGGGGGTATTATGGTAATTGGGAGGGGCTTTGACTTGGATCTTTTGGCATCATCCCCTCACCTTTTTTCCCCCTCTTCCTCTGCTGAAACCAGCAGCAGCAGCCCCCCCATTTCTTCTTCTCTTTTCTCTTCAAAATTCCATCAAAAAATCATCCAAAATGCTTCAAAAATTCCACAAAATCAAAATCTAATCCGTACCCATTTTTACTTGACCATTCTAGTATGGATCTTGGTGAAGGGAAGCATGTTTGGGAGGCAAGATTTGTGCTAGATTTCATGATGATTGTGGGGTAAATTCTTAACCTTATGTCTAATTGTTGTTTGAATACTTTAAATCTACCAGTCTTGTCGTCCAGGTGACACTACGTTGACGGATCTTTAAACGGGCTCCCGCCTCTGAACCGAGGCAACTCGGTCGTCAAGTTTGCTAAAAGAGATGACCAAGATGATGTAGAGAATGAGTAGAATACTTTGTCTCGTTACGTCCAAAGCTATGGACGAACGGTTAATGAAGTTTCCATTTGAATCGGTTGAAATGAGAATAGTAGCTAACTAATTTCCATACACCAAAACACTATCATAATCTTTTCCCTCAAATGAACAACCATCTCCTTGCAATGAGGGGCCGTCCACTTTCATATAGGAGGGAGGTGAGTGTAGGAGAGAGGAGAGGGCAACCATAAGATAAAGATCAAGAAGAAATATCATAGGCATAAAAAAAACACATTAATGCAATGAATGACTCATTAACCTAGTCATCCATTCAAATAATGCATAATGGTGACTCACTAACCTAGTCACCAAAACAAGAAGCTTCCACACTCATGACTCACCTCATGACTCACCCTCATAAAGAAAAGATAAATCCGTATTAAACCGAATGTTTAATACGGTCGATAGAAAACTGGAAACTGGCAACTTCCAAAAGTGATCCTGAAACGAATTTCAGGATAACCCCGTAACAGTATAAACATACCCGCATTTGTATTACGACTGAATACAAATGCAACTGAGACAAGGATATTATATCCACACAGTATAATACTCGGATCCGGCTTAAACCAAAGCCGACCAGGATTATCTGTCCGAAGTATGACACGTGCGAAAACGCACGTGCATTTTCCGAACCCTGCCATAAAACCATACGGCCTCTAAAACGTTTCGCCCAAACTTGGGAAACAGTCTGTGGGGGACTCTAATGACTCATCAACACACTGGCACTGGGTATAACCACTAGCACGTCAGAGGTACAAGCTGTACGTAACGGTTTCTTATGTATTGATTGGAAGGGAAGCTGACGAGCGAACAAATCCATAAACCCTACTGAGCCTAATAGTGACAATATACATACAGTCCGGTCCATTCGTCTAAAGAGTATCGCATATCGAGTCTAGGGGGTGGATAAAGTCAGACCCCTAATAACGCGATAAATCGTGTCGGCATGAAGCTCATAACCATCTGAGAATCTACTGACCCAAATCAGTAATTCTCCCCAAACTCGGCCGAGGATTTCTAGTGATGGCCACCTGTGCACTGTGTGACATCTGTAGGGTTCCTAGGCACACTATAGAGGTCTCACAAGGCATCGATCATGCCAATTTAAAATTTTATGGGTGCCGAGAAACCCTAATACGGATCGTCGGCTAGATTTCTAGGCGAAACGGTAAACAAGTTAACAACTTAACTAAAAGAAGAGAGCTACAACCTTTGTAGATCTGGTTATCCACTTCCTTAGCTCCACGTGGGTTTCCTCTCGCTGTCCATCATGAATCCCGAACTCAATCGTCAGCTTCATCGGAGAAACGAGCGGAATAGGTCGTCGGCTTCGTGTCAAAGACGATCTACGTCGAGGCATCACAAGTTCAAGCTCCGACTTCACAAAGTTGTGAAACTTGTGAAGAAAGCACCCAAAACAACTTGGCAAGAGGTAGAGGGTGAAGAAATAGGAGGTGGGTTCACTTTAGAATTAGATTTCACTCACTTTTGCTCAAGTTGCCATTGATGGCATCAAGCTTTTCTCTTGAAGATGAAGATGAAGAAGCAAATAGAATATGATAAGTATTGTGAAAAAGAATAATAAAATCAAATACTTATCATGTTCTAACCTAGGTTAAGTGTAGAGAATAAACCATGGTCACTTGGATGGGTTAGGGTTAAGCATGATGACAAGAATGGTTACAAAAGTCAAAGCTTCATGAAGCTTCAACTTAAAACAAAAAAGGCCACCATTCTTATCTTAATCCTTTTCAAATAAATAAATAAATAAATAAATGAAAATGCAAAACCCTAATCAACACTTAACCATGGTTTAATTCTTTATACTTAACAACAAGATCATGTATCATCAAACATGATACAAATATGTGCACAAAAGTATATCACATATACTTCTTGCACATCAAGTGAGAAAATCCATATAAAGTGAACCAATACTAGTTAATGCAATGTAGTATATCAAATATATAATCATACATTAAATCATTAAATCAACACTTGATTTAACGATCCGGTCATATCGCATATAACCGACTAGTATCCAATGTATCGGCTTATCGAATCAATGATTCGATAACTAGGTCATATCGAATATAACCAATCGAAACATTTATCGCGAGAATGAAATGCGGTATCACATACACGCATTATTCTCGGTCCCGCACATATCTCATATGCGCTCTATTTCGTTTCGCTTGAGCCAGGAAACCTCTGTGTAGGACTCTAAAGACTCGTCAATACGCCGGTAGCAGATGATGATCATATCAAGCACCCACAAGCCGCAAGCGGTCTGCTAAACGTAACAGCCATCCGGGTATTGAGCGATCAGAAGATCGACGAGCTAGCCCGCTCACACTCCTGTGAATCCAACTAGTAACACTTACCGTACAGTCCGGTCTGTTCGTCTGATACGTCGCATATCAAGTCTAGGGGTGGTAAACGTCAGACCCCAATAACCGATAAGTCGTGCCGATGTGAGGCTCATAACGGGTCGAGAAACTACTGGTAACACTTACCAGCAAATCTCTGATCAGCCCTGGCCAGGGACTTCCCTGTTACGGCCAATCGAGCACAGCGCAACATCAACCCCCAATACCGGGAGAGACGAAACCCCTCCTATCGCTCATTGCCTCCATGTGACTCGGGACTGTACCCAAAGACCACCGTTTTGCACGCCCTCATTGACGTGGTAAGGTGGAGATCAAAGCACAGTGGGAATCACACAAGACTCTATGACGATCTCGGGTCTACAGACTAACCTGTACAAGTGTCACCTGAGAACTGCCATCTGACGTGAGGTATAATACCATCTGGGAGTTCTCGGCGAGTCCGTCCAGTGTACCCAGTCTCCACTGAGCACCCGTACACCATCTCTGATGTCAAACACCAATGGATAGGGATCATCCATCGCCCATCTCATGGGTCGAGAAGCATATACGCTAGTCTACTATGGTATATCGATGCCCCGTCTCGATACACCCACGACTAGGGACCTTGAAGGATGTACCTATGGACTACCATGTCCCCACTAGTATGATCTGCATCATAGTCCAGGTAGTCAAGTACACATCCTAAGGGCTTTACCAACATGTAACTATAAGACAGTTTAAAGAGACAAGTGTACATGTTAAGATAAAGAGCAACCAGATAGCATACTATCATATCGAGCAAGAAAGTCATCTCTATATATGTCCAAGCATCCAATATAATATACATCATCTGTACAATACTGGCCTCTAGGGCATACATACAACTAACAATCTCCCACTTGCACTAAGGCCAGCTGCTGTAGTATCGCATACCGAGCATCCCGAAGAGTCTCTCAAACTGTATCTGGGGAATGGCCTTCGTGAGTGGATCCGCCGTGTTGTTCTTCGTGTCAACCCTCCTGACCTCGATCTCCCGGCGATCAACTATCTCCCGGATCAGGTGATACCGCCTCAGAATATGCCTGGACCGTTGATGGGACCTGGGTTCCTTGGCCAAAGCCACCGCTCCATTGTTATCGCAATACAAAGGTATTGGATGCTCAATGGATGGAACCACTCCAAGTTCAGTAATGAACTTCTTGATCCAGACAGCCTCTTTGGCAGCATCGTTGGCAGCGATGTATTCAGCCTCCATCGTTGAGTCTGCCACGGTTTCCTGCTTGGAACTCTTCCAGCTAACCGCCCCTCCGTAAAGGGTAAAGACAAAGCCCGACTGCGACATAGAGTCGTCCTTATCACTCTGGAAGCTCGAATCGGTAAAGGACTCCACCTGGAGCTCTCCGTTACCATACACCAAGAACATATCTCTAGTCCTTCGTAAGTACTTGAGAATGCTCTTCACAGCTGTCCAGTGACTCTCTCCAGGATCAGCTTGATACCTGCTCACTATACTTAGTGAGTATGCTACATCGGGTCTGGTACATAACATCGCATACATGATAGAGCCTACTGCCGTAGCATAGGGTATCCCTTGCATTCGAGCTCTCTCCAAATCAGTCTTGGGAGACATCTCTTTGGAGAGAGTGACTCCAGAGATCGTGGGCAAGTTCCCACGCTTGGACTCTTCCATACTAAACCTCTATAGTATGGTGTCAATGTACCTGGATTGGGACAATCCCAAAATCCGTTTGGATCTATCTCTATAGATCCTAATTCCTAATATGCAGGAGGCATCACCAAGATCTTTCATTGAGAATCTTTGTGATAAGAAGAGCTTGACCGATTGCAGCATAGGAATATCATTTCCTATCAAGAGTATGTCGTCCACGTACAATACGAGGAAGACAACCTTACTCTCTGCCACCTTCTTGTAGATACAAGGTTCATCTGGATTTTTGACGAAATCAAACTCTTTGATAACGACGTCAAAGCAGATGTTCCAACTCCGCGATGCTTGTTTTAATCCATAAATGGATTTAAGCAGCTTGCACACCTTTCCGCTGCTCCCACTGTCTACGAAGCTCTCTGGCTGAGTCATGTACACGCACTCTTCTAAATCACCGTTTAGAAAGGCGGTCTTAACATCCATTTGCCAGATTTCGTAATCATGATATGCAGCGATGGCAAGCATGATCCGGATGGATTTAAGCATAGCCACTGGAGAAAAGGTTTCGTCATAGTCCACACCTGGTCTTTGACGAAAACCCTTTGCTACAAGTCTAGCTTTGAAAGTCTCCACTTTCCCATCTACACCAAGTTTCTTCTTGAAGATCCACTTGCTCCCAATGGGTTTTACCCCTTCAGGAGCAACGTCCAAAGTCCATACTTTGTTGGTGTACATAGATTCCATCTCAGACCGCATAGCATCCAGCCATTTCACTGAGTCCCTACTCGTAATGGCCTGTTCGAAGCTAGTTGGGTCATCATCCTCCATGATGCAATCCTCGCTTCCACCGTCAATGAGAAAACCGTAGTATCTCTCAGGTGGACGAGATACCCTACTAGATCGGCGAAGAGGCTGGGATTCGTCGAGTTCTACTGAATCCTCTGGTTCTACCAAGTCTTCTGTTGCAGTTTGTGTTGCTGGAACCTCTTCCAGTTCTACCTCAATGCCACTAATCTGTTTCATAAGAAAACCTTTTTCTAAGAAAGTGGCATGTCGAGAAACAAACACCCTTTGTTCCTCGGGGTGGTAGAAGATATACCCTTTTGAATTTTTGGGATATCCTACAAACTTACATAAGACAGATCTTGCCTCGAGTTTGTCCGGATTTTGTCTTTTGACATAGGCTGGACAACCCCATATCTTAACATACTTAAGAGATGGTCTCTTCCCTTTCCATATCTCATATGGAGTGGTAGGCACTGATTTGGTAGGAACCATATTCAGTAGGTGTATGGCCGTCTCAAGCGCATACCCCCAGAAGGAAATAGGTAACTCAGCTGTACTCATCATTGAACGCACCATATCTAATAGGGTGCGATTCCTTCGTTCCGATACACCGTTGTGCTGTGGTGTATAAGGTGGAGTAAGCTGAGAGAGAATCCTATTCTCTTTTAGATAATCTTGGAACTCATTGCTCCAGTATTCTCCTCCTCGATCAGATCGAAGGATCTTAATACTTTTGCCCGTTTGGTTCTCTACTTCGTGCTTATATTCTCTGAATTTCTCAAAAGCTTCAGACTTGTGTTTCAATAGGAACACATGCCCGTATCTAGAGAGATCGTCAGTGAATGTAATGAAGTAGGAAGAACCGTTCCTGGCAAGGGTAGACATGGGACCGCATACATCACTATGTACCAGTCCTAAGAGTTCAGTAACTCTTTCTCCGTGTCTACTAAACGGAGCTTTGGTCATTTTTCCTTTGAGACATGAATGGCAAGTATCATAAGATGATAATTCGAACGGATTCAAATAACCATCCTTATGTAACTTAGCCAGTCGTGTCGCATTGATATGACCAAGTCTACAATGCCACAAGAAGGATTCGTTCATTTCTGAACTTTTCCTCTTGTGTGTGTTTTGTATATTGAGGACTGTATTTTGATTTAGAATGAATATGCCATTATGTAGCGAGCCTGATGCAATCAACTTTTGATCTAGGAATATGTTCATAACATTATCCTTTACTACAAAATTATATCCTTCTTTACTTAATAAAGAAACTGATATAATGTTGCACATCATGTTCGGTATATAATAGCATTCATTTAGAATCAGTGTATCACCACTTGGTAATACAAGGTGATATTCGCCAACTGCTTTGGCTGCAACATTTGCACCGTTCCCTACTTGAACGGAATGATCACCGTTTCCCAGTTCTCTACCTTTTCGCAGCCCATGTAACATCTTACATATGTGAGATCCTGATCCGGTATCTAATACCCAGGACGTAGGGTGAACTGAGAAACAGTTCTCAATAACTAACACACCTGTAGAAGATGCATCAACATGTATGTTCTTTTGGGCGGCTTGAGAATCCAGATATTCTCCTGTTTCCTGTTCATTCTTATAACACTTATAAGATAGAACGGGTTCAACGTTCCCCTGCACAGTATAACATACGGGTTCGGTCAATACATCCATATTATTATCTTCATTAGGGCATGAAATGGTCGCTACCTGGAGAGAGAGAGAAGAAAACACTTTAGCGTATGCTCGTGCAAGATCAGATTGGTTATTATCTTATCTAATCAGGATGGCTCCCACTGCTTTTTATCAAATCTTCCTTCAAACCCTAAAAGGAAAGATTAGCCGGGATTAATTACACACTACAAGTTCGCCAATCTTTCAGCCAGGCCAGTGTCGGTACTTTGAGGGAGGTCCCCCGTGCTTTCGCACGAACCTAATTAATGTAAACCTCGTTTTCCCAGAGGCGTAACCTCATTAACACCTTTCTAGACACCTACTTGATCAGCTAATTGCAATGTGTAAAACTCTCCCAGGAGTAACTCTTACTCGCAGTGGGTATCGGGATCCAACTATCTCATAGAAGGTATGCAATCTCATTGCAAATTTCAACACTTGAGATTCCCGATAATATTTTACCCCTAGTGTTCTATGACCTTGACGAATGCCAAACAACCCATAGTCCACTAGTCAAGTTCAACCCGTACATTTCTTGATTGAATTAAACCCACCCGCACGACCCTTGACGAATGCCAAACAACGCCGTACGAATACCCTAATCCAATCTGCATCATATGCATAAGCAGATAAATACTAGTTAGCTACCGTACACTACGCCTTGACGAATGCCAAACTACCGTAGCACGAATACTAAGTAGTACTTATCTGAAATGACGGAGGGCTACGCAGGTTTTCATAAAACCATGAGCGTAATGAACTTGATATCGTTGTAGAATCAAATGAAGTTTTGAAATGGAGTGATTTTGAGGCTTTTCTAGTTTTGCTAAAGGAGTCACTCCCGGTGAAGGGATCTCGGTCCTTTCCTCGTCGAATGAGGTGCGGGATATATCATATATATCACTGTGCAAAGCAAAAACTCTTAAAAGTAATCAAAACCAAACCGAGTGTGTAGCATCTGCCAGTTACTGCTAAAGGAGTCACTCCCGGTGAAGGGATCTCGGTCCTTTCCTCATCGAATAAGATGCAGGGTATATCATATATACCGCTATGCAAAGCAAGAACTGTAGCTACCTGTTTTATTTTAAAATTCGATTCCACAACATCTTAGGTTTCTTATCTTTCATTAATCATATTAATGAAGTCCCATCATTTAAATACCTAAACATCACAGATAGATATGACGTACACTTATGCCATCTGCATTCGCCTCGATGTCCCCTCGTGCACCGTTAGGTTAGGTAACTAACGACAGAGCAGGGCAGGGCTAGCGCGGGTGTAAAACATAAGTAACGTCTATATAATATATCATATATACTATATACTATATCCATCACAGAACATCACATGATCACATCACAGATATCGCAGCAGAAGAAACATATGAAATATTGGATATACTAGGACGTCCGTGTTTTCAATACGAGCCAGTATAAAACACGGATTCCACGGTCGTGATGAATAGCCAATCCCACACCCCTAGACCCCTACGAGAGCGACAAGCAACCCTGCCAATTCTAGGGTTAGGAGACCCGGACTCGACTCCTCGAGTTGGTCTCCCACTGGACCCCAGAACCCGATTACTTATGCTCCCCTCCTTGGGTCTATCCTAATGCGGAAAAGTAAATAATATACAAAAGGTGACAACTTCCGCTACCTGGAAGTGCCCCAAATAAAAGAATATTACATACAAGTTTTTACATGAATGAAAATGAAAAACACTCATCTCACATAAAAACCCCCGGCTATTCAAACACGACGATCCAATATAACATATCCAGCAACACATAACATCACATGTCATCAACGTAAGTAAGTATGCATACCCCAATTGTCGTTGACGTATAGCAACGAAACCGGCGATATGAACATACTACACTTACGGTCACAGAAAAGAAAGTGTAAAACTACAACAATTGGAATCCGCAACTTCTTTAGATATCGCATGCCTAATCCAATGAAATACTTAGACATCTCATGCCTAACAGATATAAATCCCGCATTTTAGTCTCATTATCGAAAACTCTTTTCAATATCATGTGGGACTAAACTGCTAGATTTATAACATCCGTTCAGTTATCTCATAACTGTTTGTGAATTCCAATTATTGTATCACATTCCAGATAAACAGAAAATGTTAAACTTTCCGATCGAACAGTCGAATACCCAAGTTTTCCCGATACAGCTCAACACATGAAATAAGTCTAACAACATTCAGTTCGTGCCTCAGTACCAACGGTCCAGCCGTAGAAGGGTCAAGCCAACGCCTCACATGTGGCACGCCGTACTGCCCCAAACCCGAAGGTTCAAAGGGCAGTTCAAGACGGTCACATAATCGAGTTAAGGTTTGTTGTCTTCTAGAGGGTCCATCGCGTTACTTGCACTACTTAGAACGTCGTTAAACTACGGAAAAATCCAACACTTGGAAATTTCCCGACAGGGGAAAAGTTGGGTATTTATATCCGGTCGAACTTTTTAACATATTCTAAAATTATCCGGAAAAACACAAAGACGAAATTTGATAATCCGGTCGAAACACCGAGTCCCCAAAACAACCCAGAAAATTCAACTCTTGAAAAAATATTAAAAATTCCCAGGAAAATCACCACTGGAAAATAAGAGTTACTGTGCAAAAAACTTTACATACTGTGGCCGTACGGCCGCGGAACCGCCGCATGAGCCTTGCTCATGCCGCGGAACCGCGGTGATATAGTGGAATTAGGCTCACGAATTTCACAGTAAACCTTAGAATTTCCTGCTGATTTTTCTGCATATTTTTAATATCGAAAAACTCCAGATTTTGGAAAAAGTCCAGAGAGCATGTTTGGTTTAGGGTTTCGGGTTCGTTCGGGCTTCAAATTGCGTCTAGACTTCGCCTAAGGCTCTAGCTAGGCTCTGATACCACTGTAGGGTTCCTAGGCACACTATAGAGGTCTCACAAGGCATCGATCATGCCAATTTAAAATTTTATGGGTGCCGAGAAACCCTAATACGGATCGTCGGCTAGATTTCTTGGAGAAACGGTAAACAAGTTAACAACTTAACTAAAAGAAGAGAGCTACAACCTTTGTAGATCCGGTTATCCACTTCCTTAGCTCCACATGGGTGTCCTCTCGCTGTCCATCATGAATCCCGAACTCAATCGTCGGCTTCATCGGAGAAACGAGCGGAATAGGTCGTCGGCTTCGTGTCAAAGACGATCTACGTCGAGGCATCACAAGTTCAAGCTCCAACTTCACAAAGTTGTGAAACTTGTGAAGAAAACACCCAAAACAACTTGGCAAGAGGTAGAGGGTGAAGAAATAGGAGGTGGGTTCACTTTAGAATTGGATTTCACTCACTTTTGCTCAAGTTGCCATTGATGGCATCAAGCTTTTCTCTTGAAGATGAAGATGAAGAAGAAAATAGAATATGATAAGTATTGTGAAAAAGAATAATAAAATGAAATACTTATCATGTTCTAACCTAGGTTAAGTGTAGAGAATAAACCATGGTCACTTGGATGGGTTAGGGTTAAGCATGATGACAAGAATGGTTACAAAAGTCAAAGCTTCATGAAGCTTCAACTTAAAACAAAAAAGGCCACCATTCTTATCTTAATCCTTTTCAAATAAATAAATAAATAAATAAATGAAAATGCAAAACCCTAATCAACACTTAACCATGGTTTAATTCTTTATACTTAACAACAAGATCATGTATCTGTAAGTCCATGCTACCTCTCCCGGTACTTTCGGGAATGCGGAATTTGGTAAAAAACGATTTTTACGGAGGTGGTAACATGGACCTAAAACCCGGATCTTGGTTAAACATCTATCTAGCAACCTAACTACGAGTTTCTAGCTACTCGGTTAGGGGGTTATACCTTACTTGTCTTGAACTCCTTCGTCTTCAAACTCCGATGGTGGTCCGGATTGGCTTCTTCCCGTCGTCTCCGTACGCCGAAGATAGATCCACCTGAAAGCTCCAACCTTTAGCTCCTTCTTCGTTCTTTGAAGAAACTAGTTCACTTGGTTTGCTAAACCTGGTGAACTAGAATGAGTAGAGAAGAGTTTGTATGGGATTTTATCTATGGTTCTTGATTCTCAACTCATGAGACAAGAGAACCATAGAATCAAGAGAGGGAGCAAGAGGTTGAGGGTGAGAGCAAAAACAAGAGAGCTCAAGAACAAGAGAGAGAATGAGCAAGAAAGAATGAGCAACTCTTTTGTCTCTCACCCTCTCATAATCCAAAGTCATGATAACTCATCATACTAAAAAAAAGTCTTATGTGATGGTTGAAGCAACCATAACCATATCATTTCATGCACTCATTTTACACAAATGAACAAGCAAACAAAAGTCTTTGCCATGAAATGATGGTTATGGTTATCATGATGGTCAACTAGTCAAGCCTAGTCAACCGGTCAACAAAGTCAACAAGTCAACAAAAGTCAACAAGTCAACAAAGTCAACAAAAGTCAACAAGTCAACAAAATCAATCCTCCACAACCATGTCACCATAATACTTAATTAATATAATAGTTAATCACATATCATATTCTTATTAGGGTTGAACAAAAAGTCAAATAGTCAACGGTTAACTGTCAACAACCCTAATGAGAATCCGCTGCCTCTGTCTCCCTGTCAACTGTGCATACGCACCCGCATCCGCGTTCCGAGGAACACGAATGCACACTGGATAAATCCAATCACAAAAGGTACACTAGGATCTGGCTTAAACCAAAGCCCGCTAGTGTAAACTGTCCGGACACTGTACGTGCACAAGTGCACGGATGTGACCGAACCCTGTCGCAAAAACCATGCGACCTGTCGCAATACCATGCGACCTCTACTCTTTTGCCTAAAGGCGAAAAGCTTTCTGTGTGGGACTCTAAAGACTCGACATTACGCTGGCAGTGGGTTTAACCATAGACCGCAAGCGGCACTAGCTGTGCGTAACGGTCCCCAGGTAATGCCGACAAGAAGACCGACGAGGCGAAACCCATCTGAACTCCTACTGAGCCTGAATGTGACATTCTCCGTACAGTCCGGTATGTTCGTCTGATACATCGCATGGCGGGCCTAGGGGGCGGTAAACGTCAGTCCCCCAATAGCGGTACAAGTCGTGCCGGAGCGAAGCCCAAAACACCCTGAGATAACACTGGAAACCTACCAGTATATCTCGTTTGCCCTGGCCAGGGACTACTCGTGTAATGGCTCTCCTAGACACAGCGCGATGTCAACCCCCAATACCGGGAGAGACGAATCCTGTCTAACCTCACTGCCTCCAAGTGCTTCGGGACTGCACCCAACCACTACCTGTTTGCACGACTCCTTTGAGCCGTGGTAGGGTAGTGATCAAAGTACAGTGGGAACACACTCGAGGCGAAGTGACAATGTCAAGTCAGCGGACTAAGCTGTACTCATGTCACCTGGGAACTGATAACTGACGATAGGCATAATACCAACTAGTCAGTTCCCGACGAGTCCTGTCCAGTGTACCCGTAACCTAACGAGCACCCGCATACTATCTCAAGTACGACGTACTGACGGCTGTGGGACAGACCGTCTCCCACACTGGGATGAGAAGCGCATGCGCTGGTCTACTCCGGAGTATCGATGCCCTGTCTCGATAGTCCTGCGACCAGGGACTTGCATAAGGATGTGCTTATAGATTACCCAGCCCCACTAGTGTGACGGCCATCACATCGCTGGTAATCAAGCAAAGATCCTAAGGGCTCCACTAATGTGTATAGGCGATATACAAAAATAAACACATGTACACATTGAAGTAGAAACAAACCAAGTAGCATACTACTATTTTGAGCAAGATTGTATATACAAGGTGAATATCCCAAGCTTCCATTAAGTAATATACAAACTAGTATGATACAGTAATGGCCTCTAGGGCATATACACTAACAATCTACCACTTGCACTAAGGCCATGTATTGGCGTATCGAAGACCTATCATCTCGATCAGCCGCTCGAACTGAGTCTGGGGCAGGGCCTTAGTGAATGGATCTGCAGTGTTATCTTCTGAAGCGACTCGTCGAACCTCGATCTCCTGGCGATCCACGATCTCCCTGATCAGGTGATACCGCCTCAAGATGTGCCTGGATCTCTGATGGGACCTGGGTTCCTTCGCTAAAGCTATAGCCCCGTTGTTGTCGCAATACAGAGGTATTGGATCAACAATGGACGGAACCACCTGAAGTTCTTTCAAGAACTTCCTCATCCAGACAGCTTCTTTTGCGGCATCAGATGCAGCGATGTATTCCGCTTCCATCGTCGAGTCTGCAACGGTTTCTTGTTTGGAACTCTTCCAACACACCGCCCCTCCATTGAGGGTAAAGACAAAGCCCGACATGGACTTGGAATCATCCTTGTCACTCTGGAAGCTGGAGTCAGCAAAGGCCTCGATCTGGAGGTCTTTTCCGCCATACACCAAGAACATCTCCTTAGTCCTTCTCAGGTACTTGAGAATGTTCTTTACCGCTCTCCAGTGTTTCTCCCCAGGGTTTGACTGATACCGGCTTACCACACTAAGTGCATAAGCTACATCCGGTCTGGTACATAACATCGCATACATTATAGAGCCTACCGCAGAAGCGTAGGGTATAATAGACATGCGATCCCTCTCCAAATCAGTCTTGGGAGACATCTCTTTAGAGAGGGTGATCCCGTGACAAGCCGGTAGGTTACCGCGCTTGGAATCTTCCATACTGAATCTTTTCAGCACGGTGTCGATGTACCTGGACTGAGAAAGTCCCAATATCCTCTTGGATCTGTCACGGTAGATCCGGATACCCAGAATGTATGAGGCATCACCCAGGTCTTTCATGGAGAACCTGTGTGACAAGAACCCCTTGACAGATTGTAGCATAGGAATGTCATTTCCTATTAAGAGAATGTCATCCACGTATAAAACGAGGAATACTACAGTTCTCGCTACAAATCTACTATAGATGCATGGTTCATCTGAATTTTTGATAAAGCCAAATTCTTTGACCGTCTCATCAAAGCAGATGTTCCAACTCCGCGATGCCTGCTTTAGTCCATAGATGGACTTAAGCAACTTGCACACCTTTCCGCTGCTCCCACTCTGAATGAAACCCTCTGGTTGGTCCATATAGACACACTCTTCTAAATTTCCATTTAGAAAAGCGGTCTTTACGTCCATTTGCCAGATCTCATAATTGTGGAAGGCAGCAATGGCAAGAAGGATCCGAATGGATTTCAGCATGGCTACTGGAGAAAAGGTTTCGTCATAGTCCAAGCCAGGTCTTTGACGAAAACCCTTTGCTACCAGCCTAGCTTTATAGGTCTCAACCTGTCCATCTACACCAATCTTCCTTTTGAAGATCCACTTGCATCCTACGGGTTTTACCCCATCTGGAGCAATGTCCAACGTCCATACCTTGTTGGTGTACATGGACTCCATTTCGGTCCGCATTGCATCCAGCCATTTTACTGAGTCAACGCTATGAACGGCCTGCTGAAAGCTAGTAGGCTCATCATAATCTATGATGCAATCCTCTCTATCCCCGTCTATGAGAAAACCATAGTATCTCTCGGGCGGATGAGTCTGCCTACTACTCCTGCGGAGCGGCGTAGGAATGTCCTGTTCTTTCGAACCCTCTGGTTCCACTAAACTTTCAGTAATAGTCCGTGGTTCTGGAATTTCTTCCAGTTCTACTGCGCTCCCACTTATTTCCTTTTCTAAGAACTGGTGTTCTAGAAAGTGGGCATGACGAGAAACAAGAACTTTTTGTTCCTCTTCGCAGTAGAAGAAATATCCTTTGGAATTCTTTGGATATCCCACAAACTTGCACAGTACTGAGCGTGCCTCGAGCTTGTCCGGATGCTGCTTTTTGACAAAAGCTGGACTTCCCCATGTCTTAATGTGATTAAGATGGGGTCTCTTCCCACACCACATCTCAAATGGCGTGGAAGGCACAGTTTTAGTGGGAACTCGGTTCAAAAGGTATGCGGCTGATTCTAGCGCATATCCCCAGAATGATCGCGGTAACTCAGCGTTACTCATCATGGACCGCACCATATCTAATAGGGTGCGGTTCCGTCTCTCCGATACACCGTTATGTTGCGGGGTGTATGGAGGAGTAAGCTGAGAGAGAATTCCGTTCTCTTTTAAATAGTCCAGGAATTCGGCACTTAAGTATTCTCCACCTCGATCCGATCTTAGAATCTTAATACTTTTGCCGGTCTGTTTCTCTACTTCATTCTTATACTCCTGGAATTTTCCAAAGGCTTCGGACTTATGTTTCATTAAGAAGACATAACCATACCTTGAGAAGTCATCCGTAAAAGTAATGAAGTAAGAATGGCCGCTTCGCGCATGTGTAGACATTGGGCCCCACACGTCACTGTGTACGAGTCCCAAGAGCTCGCTCGCTCTTACTCCATGTCCAGTAAACGGAGTCTTTGTCATCTTTCCTTTGAGACAGGATTGACAAGTGGCATACGACTGATATTCGAACGCATTCAAATACCCTTCTGTATGTAACTTCGTCAACCTTCTCTCATTGATGTGACCCAGTCTACTATGCCACAAGAAAGTCTGATTTATTTCTGGAGACTTTCTTTTGTGTGTATTCTGGACATTGAAAATCTGTGGTTGGTTCAATACGTATATACCATTACTCAATGTACCTGACCCAATCAAAACTTGATTAAGGTGAATGTTTACAACATTACTTACAAACGCAAATTCATAACCTTCTTTAGAAACTAAAGATACAGAAATGATATTACAAGTTGCGTTGGGTACAAAAAAGCAATTACGCAAAGCCAAAACATGTCCATCTGACATTCCCAGGTGATAGTCCCCCACGGCTTTAGCATCCATGCTAGCTCCGTTCGCAACTCTGAGGGTCATGTCACCTGCCTTCAAAACCCTACGGTTTCTCAACGTCTGTAAAGAATTACAGATATGAGACCCTGATCCGGTATCCAATACCCAGGAAGTAAAGTTTATTGAAAGACAGTTTTCAATAACATACACACCTGAAGCTGAAGCTGCAACCTGCTTCAATTCCTGTGTTCTGGCCTTCCAGGCCTTGCAATCATTCTTCCAGTGTCCTTTCTTATGACAATAGAAGCATTCTTCCTTATCCACAAGCTTCCCCGCTTTCTTTGTTGCTTTAGCTTTTCCCTTCGTATCCACTTTACTAACACCGCCCCTTGGTTTGGCGGGGGCTTTCTTCTTCTTTCCCTTGGCTTTCGACTTGGACCTAGAAGAAGATGATCCTCCTACAAAAAAAGTGGATGTTTCCCTACCTTTCTGTAGGGTGCCCTCTGCGCTCCTCAGCATGTTGAGGAGCTCTGAAAGTTCAACCTCTTTTTCTTGTAAGTTGAAGTTCAGTATAAACTGGGCGTAAGTGGAAGGAAGGGACTGGAGAATTATATCTGTATATAGTTCACTCTCCAATGTGATCCCTAGGTCCGCGAGCTCCTCAATGTAGCCGATCATCTTTAGCACGTGCTCGGCTACTGATGATCCGACGGCCATTCTTCCCGAAAATAACTTTTTCGACGCTTCGTATCTTGCGATACGAGATTGCTCTCCATACAGTTCTTTTGTATGGAGAAATATGGATTCAAGGTCCATATTCTCGTGCCTCCTCTGATGTTCGTTGTCCATCGAGGCAAGTACGAGGCACTTGGCCTTCGCGCTATCAATCTCCCAAGTCTTGCGGATTTCCTTATCCGCGACGCTGGAAGTGGGACCAGGGGCAGGGGGAGCTTTGGTGGTAAGAAGATACCCCAGCTTGTCGTAAGTGATTGCTATCTTGACATTCCTGAGCCAATCTTTGTAGTTTGGCCCTGTCAGTTTGTTTTTATCTAGGAGTAACTTAAGTCCAGTCATGTCGATTTGGTCACTGCAATTAGGAGAGAGAAGAAGAAACACTCAGCATGATGCTCTTGCAAGTTTAGAGTGGTTTTTAGTTTGTCTAAACAGGATGGCTCCCACTGTTTCTCGAATCCCTCCTCAAACCATAAAGGAAGAATTAGTCGGGATCAATCCCACCGCACAATACTTGCTTAACCGTTCAGCCAGGCCGGTGTCGGTACTTCGAGGGAGGTTTTCCAACGCTTTCGCGAAGTTCCTTAATTAAAGAACCTCTTTTCCCTGGGGGCATAGCCCCGCTAACACCTTTCTAGGCACCTATATGGTTTATAGCATTGATCGTTTAGTGAGAAATTTCCTGAGGAGTAGCATATACTCACAGTAGGATCGGGATCCAAATATCATCGCGTGACGAAACTGAAGGAATCTTACCAGAATCATCACACTCCAAATGGTATGCAAATCTAGCAAGTTTCAGTACTTATGAAACTCCCGATGTGGATTTTTGCCCCATGCTCTTATGACCTTGACTTTGGCCAAAATATCATAAGTCACATGTCAAGTTCTACCCGTCATTATCCAGGTTAATTTGGATCCATCCGTACCTACCCTTGACTTTGGCCAAAATGGCAGTACGACTGTCCCAAACCAACGCATCTATCTATGCTACACATGAACACCCAATAGCTACCAATCACTGTGCCTTGACTTTGGCCAACATACACAGCTTGAATACTATTGACTATTCATGTGAAACGACGGAGGGCTACGGATGGTTTTGGCAAAACCGTGAACGTAGTGAACTTGATTTGGTCGATGGAACGAGATAGCTTTTAAAAGGAGTGGCTCAAGCTCCGCATTTAAAAGTTGGTTTTGAAAAGAACCGAGTGGTTTTTCGAAAGTGTTCCAACGACTTTAACTTGGTTTATTATCTTGCATTAGTTCTTTTAATGCGTGATATTCTTGCATTAGTTCTTTTAATGCGTCCCATCATTTAATCCTACCATTGCAGAAAACAACCAAAATATGACGTACGCTTATGCCATTCGCATTCGCCACGGGGCCCCGTCATTACCCGTTAGGTTACTTAACTAACGACAGAGCGGGGGCTGGGCTAGCGCGTCTGTAAAAAATAAGCAACGCCTAAATAATATCATATATAGATATACTGCAATGATAAACATTTCAGATCACAGATGAATACATTGGATATACTAGGAATCTGTAATTCGCATGAGCCTGTAACGAAAAACAGATTACACGGTCGCGGTGAATAGCCAAATACCCCACCCAAGACCCCTACGGGTGCGGCAAACTACCCGCCAAGTACCCGAAGCGTAGTAACCTCCCTCATCTCCATGAGTAGGCCACTCGACACTTCGGCATACCCGGTAGTTTGTGCACCCCCTCCATGGGTCTATCCTAGGAGCAAAAACAGTAAAAAGAAATTATACAATGACGGCTACAACCCCGACCCGGTTGTGCGGCCATACAAATAATTATTACATCAATTTACAGATTTACATGAATTGAAAGAAAAGAAAACTCTCGTCTCACAACCCCCGGCTATTCACCCGCGACAATCCAACATATTCATATCCACATTCCAGCAACATTACAGATCACAGATTTGTATAACCCCCACTAATCGACATATAGCGATTAGTAGACGTTCAATACAAATATCACATTACAGAAAAACCCGTTAGCTTAAGTCTTTTAGAAGTTCGATCAAAAATACGGATTTTTAGGACCCCAAAATAAATTTTTCGTTCTGGAAAATCTGGGTTGAAAATATATATTCCAAAAATCCCAAAATACCCCTGCAAGTACACTGTAGCAAAGAACCACCAGAGAGGGGGCAAGGAGGCCGTGGAACCGCGGCAATAGCAGGCTATTGCCGTGTTTCCGCGGTCGTTTAGGGGAATCACTTGGTGATTTTTCTACAGTGGCTTTTAAAAACCCTGAGCCGATTTTAGGTGTGAAAATAATCAACTTTTGAACAGTATAAAAATCGACAGAAACTCGAATTTTTGGGGTTTTGTTTTCGGGACTTTTTCTTTGATCGATCTTCTAGTTACTTGCTAACATGTTAGATAGAGTTTAACTAGGCTCTGATACCATTGTAAGTCCATGCTACCTCTCCCGGTACTTTCGGGAATGCGGAATTTGGTAAAAAACGATTTTTACGGAGGTGGTAACATGGACCTAAAACCCGGATCTTGGTTAAACATCTATCTAGCAACCTAACTACGAGTTTCTAGCTACTCGGTTAGGGGGTTATACCTTGCTTGTCTTGAACTCCTTCGTCTTCAAACTCCGATGGTGGTCCGGATTGGCTTCTTCCCGTCGTCTCCGTACGCCGAAGATAGATCCACCTGAAAGCTCCAACCTTTAGCTCCTTCTTCGTTCTTTGAAGAAACTAGTTCACTTTGTTTGCTAAACCTAGTGAACTAGAATGAGTAGAGAAGAGTTTGTATGGGATTTTATCTATGGTTCTTGATTCTCAACTCATGAGACAAGAGAACCATAGAATCAAGAGAGGGAGCAAGAGGTTGAGGGTGAGAGCAAAAACAAGAGAGCTCAAGAACAAGAGAGAGAATGAGCAAGAAAGAATGAGCAACTCTTTTGTCTCTCACCCTCTCATAATCCAAAGTCATGATAACTCATCATACTAAAAAAAAGTCTTATGTGATGGTTGAAGCAACCATAACCATATCATTTCATGCACTCATTTTACACAAATGAGCAAGCAAACAAAAGTCTTTGCCATGAAATGATGGCTATGGTTATCATGATGGTCAACTAGTCAAGCCTAGTCAACCGGTCAACAAAGTCAACAAGTCAACAAAAGTCAACAAGTCAACAAGTCAACAAAGTCAACAAAAGTCAACAAGTCAACAAAGTCAATCCTCCACAACCATGTCACCATAATACTTAATTAATATAATAGTTAATCACATATCATATTCTCATTAGGGTTGAACAAAAAGTCAAATAGTTAACGGTCAACTGTCAACAACCCTAATGAGAATCCGCTGCCTCTGTCTCCCTGTCAACTGTGCATACGCACCCGCATCCGCGTTCCGAGGAACACGAATGCACACTGGATAAATCCATTCCCAAAAGGTACACTAGGATCTGGCTTAAACCAAAGCCCGCTAGTGTAAACTGTCCGGACACTGTACGTGCATAAGTGCACGGATGTGACCGAACCCTGTCGCAAAAACCATGCGACCTGTCGCAATACCATGCGACCTCTACTCTTTTGCCAAAAGGCGAAAAGCTTTCTGTATGGGACTCTAAAGACTCGACATTACGCTGGCAGTGGGTTTAACCACAGACCGCAAGCGGCACTAGCTGTGCGTAAAGTTCCCCAGGTAATGCCGACAAGAAGACCGACGAGGCGAAACCCATCTGAACTCCTACTGAGCCTGAATGTGACATTCTCCGTACAGTCCGGTCTGTTCGTCTGATACATCGCATGGCGGGCCTAGGGGGCGGTAAACGTGAGTCCCCCAATAGCGGTACAAGTCGTGCCGGAGCGAAGCCCAAAACACCCTGAGATAACACTGGAAACCTACCAGTATATCTCGTTTGCCCTGGCCAGGGACTACTCGTGTAATGGCTCTCCTAGACACAGCGCGATGTCAACCCCCAATACCGGGAGAGACGAATCCTGTCTAACCGTCACTGCCTCCAAGTGCTTCGGGACTGCACCCAACCACTACCTGTTTGCACGACTCCTTTGAGCCGTGGTAGGGTAGTGATCAAAGTACAGTGGGAACACACTCGAGGCGAAGTGACAGTGTCAAGTCAGCGGACTAAGCTGTACTCATGTCACCTGGGAACTGATAACTGACGATAGGCATAATACCAACTAGTCAGTTCCCGACGAGTCCTGTCCAGTGTACCCGTAACCTAACGAGCACCCGCATACTATCTCAAGTACGACGTACTGACGGCTGTGGGACAGACCGTCTCCCACACTGGGATGAGAAGCGCATGCGCTGGTCTACTCCGGAGTATCGATGCCCTGTCTCGATAGTCCTGCGACCAGGGACCTGCATAAGGATGTGCTTATAGATTACCCAGCCCCACTAGTGTGACGGCCATCACATCGCTGGTAATCAAGCAAAGATCCTAAGGGCTCCACTAATGTGTATAGGCGATATACAAAAATAAACACATGTACACATTGAAGTAGAAACAAACCAAGTAGCATACTACTATTTTGAGCAAGATTGTATATACAAGGTGAATATCCCAAGCTTCCATTACGTAATATACAAACTAGTATGATACAGTAATGGCCTCTAGGGCATATACACTAACAGTATCATCAAACATGATACAAATATGTGCACAAAAGTATATCACATATACTTCTTGCACATCAAGTGAGAAAATCCATATAAAGTGAACCAATACTAGTTAATGGAATGTAGTATATCAAATATATAATCATACATTAAATCATTAAATCAACACTTGATTTAACGATCCGGTCATATCGCATATAACCGACTAGTATCCAATGTATCGGCTTATCGAATCAATGATTCGATAACTAGGTCATATCGAATATAACCAATCGAAACATTTATCGCGAGAATGAAATGCGGTATCACATACACGCATTATTCTCGGTCCCGCACATATCTCATATGCGCTCCTATTTCGTTTCGCTTGAGCCAGGAAACTTCTGTGTAGGACTCTAAAGACTCGTCAATACGCCGGTAGCAGATGATGATCATATCAAGCACCCACAAGCCGCAAGCGGTCTGCTAAACGTAACGGCCATCTGGGTATTGAGCGATCAGAAGATCGACGAGGTAGCCCGCTCACTCTCCTGTGAATCCAACTAGTAACACTTACCATACAGTCCGGTCTGTTCGTCTGATACGTCGCATATCAAGTCTTGGGTGGTAAACGTCAGACCCCAATAACCGATAAGTCGTGCCGATGTGAGGCTCATAACGGGTCGAGAAACTACTGGTAACACTTACCAGCAAATCTCTGATCAGCCCTGGCCAGGGACTTCCCTGTTACGGCCAATCGAGCACAGCGCAACATCAACCCCCAATACCGGGAGAGACGAAACCCCTCCTATCGCTCATTTCCTCCATGTGACTCGGGACTGTACCCAAAGACCACCGTTTTGCACGCCCTCATGGACGTGGTAAGGTGGAGATCAAAGCACAGTGGGAATCACACAAGACTCTATGACGATCTCGGGTCTACAGACTAACCTGTACAAGTGTCACCTGAGAACTGCCATCTGACGTGAGGTATAATACCATATGGGAGTTCTCGGCGAGTCCGTCCAGTGTACCCAGTCTCCACTGAGCACCCGTACACCATCTCTGATGTCAAACACCAATGGATATGGGATCATCCATCGCCCATCTCATGGGTCGAGAAGCGTATACGCTAGTCTACTCTGGTATATCGATGCCCCGTCTCGATACACCCACGACTAGGGACCTTGAAGGATGTACCTATGGACTACCATGCCCCCACTAGTATGATCTGCATCATAGTCCAGGTAGTCAAGTACACATCCTAAGGGCTTTACCAACATGTAACTATAAGACAGTTTAAAGAGACAAGTGTACATGTTAAGATAAAGAGCAACCAGATAGCATACTATCATATCGAGCAAGAAAGTCATCTCTATATATGTCCAAGCATCCAATATAATATACATCATCTGTACAATACTGGCCTCTACGGCATACATACAACTAACAACATCAACCCCCAATACCGGGAGAGACGAATCCCCGACGTTCCGCTCACTGCCTCCATGTGGCTCGGGACTGTACCCAAAAACTACCTGTTTGCATGTCTCCTTTGAGCGTGGTAGGGTAGAAATCAAAGCAGAGTGGGAACTCACACGAGACAAATGACGATCTCAGGTCGACAAACTAACCTGTACACATGTCACCAGGAAACTGCTATCTGACGATATGTATAATACCAACTAGCATGTTCCCCGCGAGTCCTGTCCAGTGTACTCATAACCCAATGAGCACCTGTATACATCTTAGGTGAACCAACTGACACCAATGGCTTGTGAGACCGGCCATCACCCCTCGTCGGGGTCTCGACTGTATACACTAGTCTACTCTGGAGTATCGATGCCCTGTCTCGAAACTCCCACGACTAGGGACACTTTAAGGATATGCTTATAGGCCCCAGCTCCCACATATATGATCACCATCATACTGTTGGCTGTCAAGCAGAATCCTATGGTCTCTATCATCATGCAATAGTGAACTAAAGCATGTATACGATGATAAAGACAAACCAGATAGCATACTATCATCTCGAGCAAGACTGTCATATCGGTATAGGTCCTGCCTCAATCATTGCAATCACGTACCTGCGATCCAATAATTGACTTTGAGGGCACTATCACCAACAATCTCCGACTTGCACTTAAGGCTAATTATTGTGATGTCGCATAATCACAGCCCGTGTGATACCGAACATCCAACTCCTCTACTAATCAGTTTTCACCAAACTAGTTTATAAAACTCTTTTGTTCGAGAAATAGCCTCAGTGAGTGGATCCGCCCTGATGTTTCTTTCTATGTCTCACTTAATCTCAAGTTCGCGGAGAAAGCCATCTCCCGAATTAAGTAATACCTGTCTTAGAATATGTCTGAATATCTGATGGGACCTAGTTCATAAATGAACTCAAAATCCAAACTTCATAGACTTTATTGATAACCGAACCTAATCAGTATCCAGCACCATTCCTCCCACGGTATCCTCTTGGACCACCTGTCCATAATACTGTCCCTCGTCAGAGGGAAAACTATAACTCTGACAATCACTCTGTCACTCATGTCACCTATGAAGCCTGGGATGATAACTGTCTCCCGAAGGAGGCAGCCGTCATCAAATCCGTAGAACATTCACTTATGTTCTAAAACTGCTTCCTTATGTTTCTCCAGGATTGGATTAATATAAACTTATTGCATCTAGTACAAAAACAACATCTGGTGTGGTACTTGACATCTCACGATTGACTCAATTGCCTAAGCAAGTGATCTGCCAATCATGCACATCCCTCTCCCCTTTAGTCTGTAAGACACCTTTAGAGAGGGTGACTCCATCACCTGTAGGTACACCACCTTGCCAGGAGTCATGTATTCTAAAATACTAGTAGAATATTGTCAAAGTACCAAAATTGGAAAACTACCCAATTCTAGATCTAAAATCGTAGATCTAAAAACCAGAATGTCAAATATTATATTCATATCCTTTCTGGAGAAACAACTGTGTGACGACCACAGTACAACCGATCGTAGTATAGGAATTTTACTTCCTACTGTGTGTATGTCATCCAAATACTAGGACATCATACCCTACTACCTTCTTAACAGATCCATCCCCTATTTTGATGAAGTCAAAGCCATGACTGTCATATCAAAATTAGATGATCTATCTCCACTATAACTGCTGAAGTCTATAAATAGACATAAGCTACTTGCCCACTATGCTTCCGCTGCTCCCACTGACTACGATAACCCTGTGACAGAATAATATCTACGTACACTTCTAAAGCTAGTTTAGAATGACGTTATACTTATCCTCTTGCCGGGTCTCATAGTCTGGAACAACAGTAGTGTCATGTCTGGGTAACAAGAACCTCCCTGTCACCGTCCTTGAGGCTACCAGAGTACTTCTCGGGTGTCTGAGGTTACCCACCATATCTGCGGAGTGGCTTTTGGAATGTTAAACCTGATTGAATATATAGGTCCTACTAAATTTTCCGTAATCGTTTGCAGTTCTATCATACTCCCACTACTGTTTTCTGAAAAAATTCATTTTTACTAAACCTGTGGTGAGTAAAGAACAATATCACTATTGATCTTCCAGATGGTAGAAAATCAACCCTCGTCAAAGCCAGGGTCAACCCACAAACTGCCATTACAGAAACATGCCTTGAGTTATTCAGTGTCTGGTTTTAAGCATAAGCCGGACAACTCCCCGTATCTTAACATCATTAAGATATGAACCATTCTATATACAATATAGAAATAGAGGCACTAATTTAATTGGAACCAGATTCAAACCATGCAACTGTCTCCAGTGCATATCAACTTAATGGAGATAGGCTAATCAGCATTACTCAACTTAGGAATACATCCAATTATGAGTAACCCGAAAGAGAAACAAGTTTCTCAAAATCATTACTTGAATACCAATCACAAGAATCTACATCTTCGATTTCTTTGAAGAATCCCGATACTTGCGATACCTGGTTCTCAACTTTATTCTTATATCCACAACTTCTCAAAATTTAGACATTGTATTTCTACGAAACACTTGTCTAAAAACTAGAGATGTCGCAAGTAAACAAAACATAGTACGAGGACCTACCCCTTTGTCCTTACGGACACTGGACAACATATAATACTCTATATAAGTCCGCTGAGTTGAATAACTCAATACCTGTGCATCTTAGGTTGAAAACTGTACCCAGGCGATTTCCTCAAATATCACCAATTACAACGAATTCCGATAAAATGAGGATAATCACCTAATTCCCAATAACTTACTCCCACTCATCATCTGTAAAACCATACAGATATGAGAATGAAACCTGGTAAATACATACCCTGGAGTAAGTATATAATCGGGAAATCAGTTTTCCTTTAACAATGCACTAAAACATTAAAATGTTTTGTAGGGGTATCCTGGTATTCTTAGTAATGCCTCTTTCATAATCCAATTCATGACTTTAACCATATATTTTATTTCCATCTCTCCAAATCCCTTTATTTGTCTTTAGTCGTTACCTTCTGTACACCATCGGTAGGCTAAATGGTTTTCTTCCTTCCCAACCGTTCGGCACCAGCCTATGGTTTGGAAGAAGACTATCCAGTAAGCATAATAGGTGTACCCTCCTAAACCAAGGAGTACTCATAACTTGAGAGAAGGTGATGATAAAAGATAACTGAATAATACCTTATTCTATAAAAGGTGAAATAGGAGTGGCGATGAAGTACGTGGTTTGGTCGTGAATGACAACAGTCGCAATTTACTTTGCCCTCTTTCTAATCCCTTTATCTTGTCGTTACATATTACCTTCTGCACACCCTACTTAGGCTAATTGGTTTTCTTCCTTCCCTACCTTTCGGCACCAGCCTATGGTTTGGAATAAGACTATCCAATAAGCGTAATAGGTGTGCTCTTCTAAACTAAGGAGCCTTCGCAACCTGAGAGAAGGTGAGAACAAAAGACAACTGAATAAACCAATTCTATTTCTCCTGAACCTGGATCCATCCTCGAAGAAATCCCTTTGAGTTCGTATATAACCATACGATGGATCTATCCAATGGAAGTGGATATCCGTAGTAATACGGGGTGTTCTGAGAAATACAAAGGGTAAAAGAAGGAGCGGCAATGACTTATGCAACTCAGACAATCCAAAAGCCAATATTTTAAGAAGGTTCGGTCAACTTGGTCACTGAGTCATAGTCTCGGGTCGGTCAAAGGTCGCTGCCAAAAAGAGAGAGAGAAAAGAAACACTCTGCGTGCACTCTAACCTAGATCAGAATGGTTATCACTTTATCTAATCAGGAAGCCTCCCACTGTAATCTCAAATTCTCCTCCAAACCTGAAAAAAGAATTAGTCGGGATCACCCGAAGAGTTAACCAACTCATCAGTGAGAATCGGGATCCAACTATCATCGCATGATAACTTGATGGAAGCCACTCAAGTTATCACACTCTAGAAGGTATGCGCATGCCTGGAAAGTTTCCTGTATGTTTGAAACTCCCGATATGATTTTTGCCTCATGCTCTTATGACCTTGACGAAAGCCAACAAATCATAAGTCACATGTCAAGTTCTACCCGTCATTATCCAGGTTAATTTGAACCCACCCGTACATACTCTTGACGAAAGCCAACAAGGTAATACGACTGTCCCAAACCAACACATCTATCTATGCAACAATTGAATACCCAGCAGCTACCAAACACCATGCCTTGGTGAAAGTCAACAAACATAGCTTGAATACTACTGACCATCCATAAGATACGACGGAGGGCTACGTCTGGTTTTTGGAGAAAAATTTTTAACGTAATGAACTTGATCTCGTTGAAGGAACGTGAAAGCATTTTTATAAAATATAGTGACGAAAACCTTTGCTAAAGAGGTCACTCCCGGTGAAGGGATCTCGGCTCTTTCCTCGTGGAATGAGGTGCAGGATATTCCAACCGAATATCGCGATGCAAAGCAACTTGTAATCGACTATAGTGAAGTTATTACCCTAACGTAAACTTCTGCCTAAGGGGTCACTCCCGGTGAAGGGATCTCGGCCCTTGCCTCGTCGAATGAGGTGCAGGATATTCTAAACTGAATATCACTATGCAAAACAAAAGTAAACATCTTTGTAATAACACCTTTTAAAATTTGTTCCAACAACATGAAATATAGGTTTGTTTTTCTTGCATTGATAAGAATCAACGCAGTCCCATCAATAAATCACACCAGAAAAGAACGAAAATAAAATGTACATATATGCCATCCGCATTCGTCACTGGGTCCCATCATCACCCGTTAGGTTACTTAACTAACGACAGAGCGGGGGCTGGACTAGCGCGGGTGTAAAACATATACAACATCTAATAGTATATATACCAATATACAATAATTGCTCCAGGCGTGATAATATGCAACATTACAGAAAAGTAATAAGCATCACAGAACAATACAGATAATCTGAGATCCCCGGGTTTCACAGAGCCACTACTGAAACCCGACGTTCCCCTGGTCGTGTAGATAGCCTGTGCAATGAAACCTAGACCCCTACGGGTGCGGCAAGTTACCCGCCAAAACCTGAAGCGAGGCAGCCCCATACAGCAAAATGAATGGACCACCCGGTACTTCACGAAATTCGGTAACTTGAGTACCCCTCCTTGGGTCAACCTGTAACGCCTACGAGCTCGACGAATAGTCTGCCAATTCTAGAGTGAGGCCCCTCTGCCTCTCAAAGACATGAGATACGGACCCGTTGCCCTCCACAACCCGGCTATCCGTGCACTCCGTCGCGGGGTAAACCCAATGCAGAAAAAAATTATATATATACAACGGGTACATCGACCTCAGCCCGGTCGTGCCCCAAAAGAATATTATACAAACAGGCAGTGACGACAGTCCACATGTTGGACGCTCGCTCCGCAATATCAAATGTACAAATAAATCCAAACTGCACTACCATTGCACACTACTATCCACCACGACAAATCCGCAACATCACAGCATAATAAAGAACATCAACGCGAATGTCACGTTCGCAAACCCGTCTAAAAGAACTATAGAAATTAGACGCGGTTTACCGCTCGAATGACATTCCCGGTCGGAGATATAATGTAAGTACTGCATACTAATAAGTTTAAAATTTCGATCGACAAAACTTCCCGAAGTGGGCCCCACGTACATCTGCTGTACAGTAATAAAATCTGGGCCCAAAAGAAATATTCCAAAAACCACAATTTCCACTGAAGAAGTCATTGCAGAACTTTAGACCACTGGTCCCACAGATTGGCCACAGATGCGCGGTCAAACCCTAGGTTTGACCGCGGATCCGCGGTGGTCTTGTGGGGTCACGTGACCAAATTTCTACAGTTAGCTTAAAAAACCCTGCACAACTTTCTGTGATATGCAAAATAATTTTTGGACCTGATTTAAAATCGACAAAAACTGTGAACTGAAAAAATGTAGTTTTCGAAAATCCGTTCGATCGATATTTTAAACGTGTTAGCACAAGTTAGTAAAGCTTAATGGTGAGGCTCTGATACCACTGTAAGTCCACGGTAGCGTCCCGGCCGTCTTACAGACGCCAAATGCGGAACAAAACTTTTTACAACTGGCGCTATCGCGTACTATAACCTGGATCTGCCATTAAAGCTAAACTAACAAACTACAAAGTGGGTAGAAATGTTATACCGAACGATCCGAGTCCTTCGGTCTTCAACCATCATCCCACGCTTTGTTGCGGCTGCTCCGATCTCCTGAATCTCCAGTCTTGTCGTCCAGGTGGCACCACGTCGACGGATCTTTAAACCGGCTCCCGCCTCTGAACCGAGGCAACTCGGTCGTCAAGTTTGCTAAAAGAGATGACCACGATGATGTAGAGAATGAGTAGAACACTTTGCCTCGTTACGTCCAAAGCTATGGACGAACGGTTAATGAAGTTGCTATTTGAATCGGGTGAAATGAGAATAGTAGCTATCTAATTTCCATACACCAAAACACTATCATAATCTTTTCCCTCAAATGAACAACCATCTCCTTGCAATGAGGGGTCGGCCACTTTCATATAGGAAGGAGGTGAGTGCAGGAGAGAGGAGAGGGTAACCATAAGATAAAGACCAAGAAGAAATATCATAGGCATAACAAAACACATTAATGAATGAATGACTCATTAACCTAGTCATCCATTCAATTAATGCATAATGGTGACTCACTAACCTAGTCACCAAAACAAGAAGCTTCCACACTCATGACTCACCCTCATGAAGAAAAGATAAATCCGTATTAAACCGAATGTTTAATACGGTCGATAGAAAACTGGAAACTGGCAACTTCCAAAAGTGATCCTGAAACGAATTTCAGGATAACCCCGTAACGGTATAAACATACTCGCATTTGTATTACGACTGAATACAAATGCAACTGAGACAAAGATATTATATCTACAGTACAATACTCAGATCCGGCTTAAACCAAAGCCGACCAGTATTATCTGCCCGAAATATGACACGTGCGAAAACGCACGTGCATTTTCCGAACCTTGTCATAAAACCATACGGCCTCTACAACGTTTCGCCCGAACTTGGGAAACAGTCTGTGGGGGATTCTAATGACTCATCAACACACTGGCACTGGGTATAACCACTAGCACGTCAAAGGTACGAGCTGTACGTAACGGTTTCCTATGTATTGATTGGAAGGGAAGTTGACGAGCGAACTCATCCATAAACCCTACTGAGCCTAACAGTGACAATATACATACAGTCCGGTCCGTTCTTCTAAAGAGTATCGCATATCGAGTCTAGTGGGGTGGATAAAGTCAGACCCCTAATAACGCGATAAATCGTGTCGGCATGAAGCCCATCACCATCTGAGAATCTATTGATCCAAATCAGTAATTCTCCGCTATCTCGGCCGAGGATTTCTAGTGATGGCCACCCGTGCACTGTACGACATCAACCCCCAATACCGGGAGAGACGAATCCCCGATGATCCGCTCACTGCCTCCATGTGGCTCGGGACTGTACCCAAAAACTACCTGTTTGCACGTCTCCTTTGAGCGTGGTAGCGTAGAAATCAAAGCACAGTGGGAACTCACACGAGACAAATGACGATCTCAGGTCGAGAAACTAACTTGTACACATGTCACCAGGGAACTGCTATCTGGCGATATGTATAATTCCAACTAGCATGTTCCCGGCGAATCCTGTCCGGTGTACTCATAACCCAATGAGCACCTGTATACATCTTAGGTGAACCAACTGACACCAATGGCTTCTGAGACCGGCCATCGCCCCTCATCGGGGTCTCGACTGTATACACTAGTCTACTCTGGAGTATCGTTGCCCTGTCTCGAAACTCCCACGACTAGGGACACTTTAAGGATGTGCTTATAGACCCTAGCTCCCACGTATATGATCACCATCATACTGCTGGCTGTCAAGCAGAATCCTATAGGCTCTATCATCATGCAATAGTAAACTAAAGCATGTATACGATGATAAAGACAAACCAGATAGCATACTATCATCTCGAGCAAGACTGTCATATCGGTATAGGACCTGCCTCAATCATAGCAATCACGTACCTGCGATCCAATAATTGATTTTGAGGGCACTATCTCCAACACACCCAAATCCCAAAAAGACTCAGGCGCCGTCATCCTCATCGGCCCTCAAATCCTATAAATCTCATAGAATCATGAGTGCCCAACATCGGCACTCGAAATATCATAAAATCGCCGTGTCTAGAATCGACACGCAAATCCTTAAGTATCGGGCTCCGTCCATCGGATCGGCCCACGGGCTTCGTCTGCGGAATCGGCCCTCGGCCGCGGCAGTACGCGTCGTCTCGTATCCATCTATCGACTCTGGTCGGTATCCTCCGGATAATCGCCACGTCTAACCAATCACCGGTAGGTAGTAGTCCTTCCGCCGGGCTCACCGTCTAATAATACGAGTCTTCTTGCCTCGGGGTACCGTACCGGGTCCACCATGTACCCGCAATCGGTGCCTACCGCTCCTCGAATCGGGTATACTCACACAAGCTCTCTGGAACCGAGAAAACTCATGGTGGACGCACTGAAATATCATATCAAGAGAAACCGGGTTTTTAAAACAGTGCGTATTTTCTTAAAATGATTACACGGTTCTCAAATCCAGAAATCATGTGAATCCAAAACTCAATGCGTAAATCCATGCCATGTATCGTATGATACTAAGAGTAAAAAGGGAACACCGCTCTTTTTAAAGAATCCAGTTTTTGAAAATAGCTCATGCGGTCCCTATTTTCATGAAATCAAATCAATATCATCCATGTATGTGACATATGTATATATGTAAGTATGGATGTGCAATTGGATATATATACGCAAATATGAGTGTAGCACTGGTATGAATCTACAGTGTGCTTGTGCGCAGGTATGAAGATATCAGTAAATGTGAGCACTGGTATGAATCTACACTGTGCATGTGCGCAGGTATGAAGATATCACTATATATGTGCACTGGTATGAATATACAGTGTGCATGTGCGCAGGTATGAAGATATCAATATATGTGTGCACTGGTATGAATATACAGCCTGCATGTGCGCAGGTATGAAGATATCAATATATGTGTGCACTGGTGTGAATATACAGTGTGCATGTGTGCAGGTATGAAGATATCAATATATGTGTGCACTGGTATGAATATACAGTGTGCATGTGCGCAGGTATGAAGATATCAATATATGTGTCAATATGCGACAAGTCATGACAATCAGCAAGGATGCGGCACTCAAATTGATATGTATAATGCGTAGCAATCCTATAGTGCAAGTGTCATGGCAATCACTAACGGTGTGAGTGTAACATACACATGGTGCTCGTGCATCTTTAACCGTTAGTGACAGAGCAGTGTTCTATATCTACCATTACTATACGCAATAAGGGAGGTATGCTACGCTAATGCACATGAATATCTACGACTAAATATCCTATCACGCCCTGACGCTTAACGCCATACGGGAGATTTCCCCGTAGATGTTAAATCAACTCACCTGGTCGCATGCTACACGTAGCCGACCACTTGCTTCCCTTTCTTGGCGGCGTCCGACGTACCCGCCTGCGAACTTGGAATAACACAAGGAATCCATATATATAAGCTAAATTCTACAAAACGCGATATCGAAACAAAACGAGAAACTCGCGTCGCGAATTAACGCGCGTGTATACGATACGCTGAAATGTGTGTATACACGTCTAAAACTAACCCGACACGTCGCGACACGCTGGATCACAGAACCCACTCACGTATCGCGTGAACTAAACGTACTTGAAAAAAAATTTACTTTCCCATATTCTACCCAGGTTAAAAACATACAAAATGGCATATACCATAGACCTTAGAATAGCAGCAGACACCTACAGAACAAACCCTAACACCTATCTCCCAAGTCTGGCCGCAATTTGCGGCCAGAAGGAATATTCCGGCGGCCCGGGTGTGCGGTCAGGGGCTCGTGCTCTGGTGGTGTGGTCTACACCTAGTATACATGCCCCAGTTTCCTCAATTTTTACCTGAACAACCCAGATCTAAAGCAAATTACAGAAAGGCTAAGTTTTGCTTAAAAACGATATATTTTGCACAATTTAAAAACTTAGGGTATTTTGGTGAAATCTGGGGTTTAACTAGGTTAAAGTGGACCTAATAAGACTTAATTAAGTTAGTCTACCCAATACTAATCTTACTTAAGCAAAGTTCACACTAATCACCATATTTAGCACTAAAAATGCAAAATTATTGCTAATCGAAGCTAAACTACACATACGTTGAGCGAACAAGGAATGAGTTTAGAGATTATACCCCCTAGAAATCCTACGAGCAAGGAGAAGGAGAAGAAGAAGAAAAGGGGAAGGAGCTGCTACTTGGGTGCTGCTGCCTGAAGCTGAAGCTGCCTATAGCTGCTGCCTGTGCTGCTGTTGCTGATGCTGGAGCTGCTGTGGCTGATGCTGTTGCTGAAGGTTGGGCTGCTGCTGTTGGTGTGTGAGTGTGTGAGTGAGAGTTGAGAGAAAAAAAATGAGAACAAAGCGAGGAAAATGAGAGCTAAGGTTAGTCAACCCCGCCCCCCCCGCTCTCTCTCCCCTCATTTAATGAAGCATGGCAAAGGCCAACATGCCCCATCATGCACCCTCTCTCTCTCTTTCTCTCTCCCACCAAGTCAAACACAAAATAAATTCAAAATAAAACAACCCTTAAATAAAATAACCAATTAAACTTAATTAAAACTCAAATAACCTAATTCCCATGTTTTAAACCACCATGGTTGCTAATCATGGTTCAACCCCATTTTAACTCTAGTTTACATGCACAAGTGTGTGCAAGCCTATGAAAAATCAAATAAAATATTCATTAAATTTGGAAAAATATTTGAAACTCAATTTGGTAAACTTTTTATTGAAAACCATATATTAAAATAAACTTAGCCACTAAACATATCCTAAAGTGTTACAATCTTCCCCCCTTAAGGAAATTCGTCCCCGAATTTAAAAATATAAAGCTGTGCATACCTTCAAAGAGATGAGGAAACTTCTTCCGCATCTCGCCCTCGGCCTCCCAAGTGATCTATTCACCATTCGGGTTGCGCCAAAGCACCTTCACTAATGGCAAGACCTTCGATCTAAGTATCTTCACCTGCCGGTCCAATATCATGACTGGCTGCAAGGTGAACGAAAGATCACGCTCGAGCTGAACGGTCTGATGCTGAATCATGTGCGAAGGTTCATGTAGGTGTCTGCGAAGCATCGACACGTGAAATACGGGGTGAACATCTGGGAAGTCGGGTGGAAGAGCCAAACGATATGCTACTGCACCCACACGCTCGAGGATCTCGAAGGGACCTATGAATCTGGGGCTAAGCTTCCCCTTCTGTCTAAACCTCATCACTCCCTTCATCGGAGAGACCCTCAGAAAAACTTGATCTCCAACTGCGAACTCTAATCTGCGGTGGCGCCTGTCAGCATACGATCTCTGCCTGCTCTGAGCTGTCGTCATCCTGTCTCGAATAAGCTGTATCTTCTTGGTCGTCTCCTGTACGAGCTGTGAACCCAAAATACTACCCTCACTAAGCTCTGTCCAACAGACGGGCGATCCACATCTCCTTCCATACAAAGCCTCGAAAGGTGCCATCTGAATAGTATCCTGGAAACTATTGTTGTAGGAGAACTCCACCAAGGGTAAATAATGATCCCAGCTACCACCAAAGTCTAAAACGCACGCTCGGAGCATGTCCTCGAGAGTCTAAATAGTCCGCTCTGACTGGCCGTCAGTCTGCGGATGAAATGCTATGCTGAAACTTAAGCGGGTGCCCAAAGCCTCCTGAATCCTCTGCCATAGTCGGCTGGTAAACTGGGTGCCTCGGTCGGACACGATACACGTCGGGACACCATGCAGTCGTACTATCTCGTCGATGTATATCTGGGCGTACTGAGCAAATCCGAAAGTCGTCTTCACTGGCAGGAAGTGAGCCGCTTTCGTCAAACGATTCACGATCACCCAAATGGAGTCATACCCTCGCCTAGTCCTGGGTAGACCCACAACGAAATCCATTGAAATCTGTTCCCATTTCCACTCCGGAATGGGTAACGGCTGTAGCTCTCCCGCGGGCCTCTGGTGCTCGGCCTTGACTTGATGACAAGTCAGGCATCTCGACACGAAATCTGCGATGTCCCTTTTCATTCCGTCCCACCAGTAAACATCTCTCATATCATGGTACATCTTGGTGGAACCCGGATGAACACTGTATACAGATCGATGTGCCTCCTCAAGCAAGGAGTGAAGCGAGTTTTACGAGCGAAACGTCGTAATAAGCCAACTTTTCCCTCCGCATCTGGTACGCACAGTCTAGTCCCAAATCGCAGTATCCCCTGATCATCGATCACGAACTCGGAAAATCTGCCCTGTCCAATCTGCGCCATGATCTCTGAACATCAGTCATCACTGTGCTGCGCCTCATGTATACGGTCAAGCAACTGTGGGCGTGCACGAACATGCGCAAGCTGTCCCCGTATCGGCGTGAACTCAAACTGCACTCGGCTGTCGCATAATATGTGCCAATCTACTGACGACTGCCTCTGCACTGCGCTCAAACAAGATAGACTGCCCCCGGGCCTCCTGCTCAAAGCATCCGCCACTACATTTGCCTTGCCCGGGTGATACAAGATCTCGCAATCGTAGTCCTTCACTAGCTCCATCCATCGGCGCTGTCGGAGATTCAGGTCCCGCTGCTGAAATATATACTTTAAGCTCTTGTGATCAGTGAATATCTGGCTTGACTCTCCGTATAGGTAATGTCGCCAGATCATAAGTGCAAAGACCACTGGGACCATCTCCAAATCGTGAGTAGGGTAGTTCTGTTCATGTCTCTTTAACTGCCGCGAAGCATACGCGATCACCCTGTCATGCTGCATCAATACGCACCCTAGCCTCACTCGTGAAGCATCACAATAGACCACAAATCCTCCTGATCCTGAAGGAAAAGATAACACTGGCGCCATAGTCAAACACGTCCGTAGCTGCTGAAAGTTATGATCGCACTCCTCCGTCCAATCGAAAGGAACTCCTTTCCGGGTCAATCCGGTCAAAGGTGCAGCAATACAGGAGAAATCCTGTACAAATCGCCTGTAGTAACCGGCCAATCCTAGAAAACTGCGTATCTCAGTAACGGATGCAGGCCTGGGCCAACTCTGAACGGCCTCGATCTTCCTCGGGTCTACACATATACCATCCCGTGTAATCACGCGGCCCAAGAAGTCTACGCTGTCAAGCCAGAATGCGCACTTGGAGAATTTTGCGAAAAGCTGGTGCTCCCTCAAGATCTGCAGTGTGATCCGCAGGTGCTGCTCGTGCTCCTCTCTGCTCCGGGAATACACCAATATATCGTCAATGAATACAATGATGAACAATTCTAAATACGGCCTGAATATACGGTTCGTCAAATCCATGAATGCTGCTGGTGTGTTGGTGAGTCCGAACGACATCACAAAAAACTCATAATGGTCGTAGCGCGTGCGGAAAGCTGTCCTCGGTATGTCCTCATGTCGAACCCGCAGCTGATGGTATCCTGATCGCAAGTCGATCCTCGAAAAATATCTTGCCCCCTGAAGCTGGTCGAACAAGTCGTCGATGCGTGGCAATGGATATCGGTTCCGCACGGTAACCCTGTTCAGCTGGCGGTAGTCGATACAGAAATGCAAACTGCCGTCCTTCTTCTTGACAAATAGGACTGGAGCACCCCAAAAAGAAACACTGGGCCGAATAAGTCCCTTATCCAGCAAATCTTGCAACTGACCTTTCAACTCACTAAGCTCCGTCGGGGCTATCCGATAAGGCGGTATAGAAATAGGCCCCGTGCCGGGAATCAAATCAATACAGAAGGAAATATCGCGCTCAGGCGGTAGCCCTGGAAGCTCGTCAGGGAACACATCAGGGAACTCACATACAATCGGAACCTGGTCCAATGGAACATCTATAGCTCTAGTATCGCAAACATAGGCTAGAAATCCCTGACATCCCTTCCTCAACAGCTGTCCAGCGCGAGGAGAAGAAATCGAAATGTGAGGGGCGACACCACGGTCCCCCTGCACAACAAAAGTCGACTTGCCGGGAAAACAAAATCTAACTGTCTTCTCGCGGCAGTCCATAGACGCATAGCACGTGGCTAACCAATCCATGCCCAAAAGAACGTCGAAGTCCAACATCTCAAGAAGGATCAAGTCGACAGGCAACTCTCTTTCGCCAATATGGACAACACAGGATCGGAACACGTGCCTAGCAACAAACGACTCTACCACAAAAGTGGTCACAACAAGCGGCTGATCAAGCAAACCGGACTCTCTACCCAAACTCGGCACGAAGTGTGTGGAAACGTATGAGTGCGTGGATCTGGGATCAAACAACACGTGTGCGTCAACAGAACATACTGATAGGGTACCTGAGACCACAGCATTGGACACCTGCGCGTCCTGATGCGTCAATGTGAAAACCCACGCCTGTCCTCCACCTGCGACTGGCGGTCCCCTACTAGCAACTGGATGTACTCTGCCGGTAGCTGGCTGTCCTCTGCCTCGGCCACCTTGTCCTCTAGGAACAAACCCTCCGTGACCACGGCCTCTCTGTGCATGAGTCTGACGCGGAGAACCAGTAGGTACAACAGGCAACGCCCTCTGAGGTGGTGAAGGTGGAATTGTGACATGCGTTACTGCTGGCTCTCTCCGACGTATCTCGGTATAATCTCTGATGCGGTGATGGGGACTACCACATCCGAAGCATCCACGTGATGACTGCTGACCCTCCTGGGGATATGAGCTAAACATCTGACCTCGCCCTGAGTCTCTGCCACCTGTGCGACGTCTATCAAGGCGTCAGAATGGATGTCTCTGTGCTGCTGTATCAGTACAAACCCTCTTCGGCCCTGGAACAACCGAAGTCTCTGCAAGGCGCTCCTCGACCAATAGGGATGCATCTACAGCTGCTGCATACGTCTCGCAATGCTGGACGCTGATCGCAAGGAATAGTGGTGTAAGCAAGCCTCGGACAAATCTCTTGACTCGCATCTCTTCAGTTGCCACTAGGTATGGGGCATAAACTGATAGCTCGGTAAATAGCACGTCGTACTCTCCCACTGTCATCTCTGGCGTCTGGCGCAATGACTCGAATCTGCGTGCTCGGGCATCCCTGACACTCTGGGGAAGGAAGCGGGCTAGAAATACCCTCACAAACTCGGTCCAGGTCATCGGAGGAAGACCGACTGCTCTTCCCTTCTCAACCGATTCACACCATTTCTGCGCAAGACCTTCCAGGCGAAAGCTCGCGAACTCTACCCATCTCGCATCTGAGCATCTGAGCGAACGGCATATCCGGGCCATCCTATCAATGAAAGACTGTGGGTTCTCGGCTGCATTGGTGCCTGTGAAAACGGGAGGCTTCAGCCTCATGAACTCTGATAACGATACTGTAATCACCCCCGGGGCTGCAGGGGCAACTGCCTGTACGGTAGGTACTATCGCGGTCCATGTGACGGGTGGAGCTACCTCTAGTCGCTACGCTCGAAGCGTCTCAACTAGCGATCCTATCATCTGGCGCATCTCCTGCATACTGGATCCCATCGTCTAGCGCATCTCCTGCATACCATCCCCTGGCATGGTGATCTGATCTGTCGTAGGAGGAACAGTCTGCTCTGGTACAACATGGGTACTACCTGGATCAGTCCTCGTCTTGGAAGAGTCAACTCGAATCTCGGCTCTCGCGGCCACTCTCTGCGCCCTCGTAGTCTTTGGCGGCATAATGGCTGAAAAGGAAAGTAGGATTCGATAAGGATATAGAAATCGAATCGCAAGAATGTATACAATCATGAAGGAATTTCAATCAGTAAGTCCTAAGGTCGCTTAGGCGGAGTACCGTGTCGTGAGTATGCCACGGAACATACGCACGCTACGCCACTCTGCTTCAGCTACCTACTCCATCATACCAGGGTCATCCTACACTCCGAAGGTAAAACCTACGCTCTGATACTAATTTTGTCACGACCTAAAGTTCGGCCCGTGACCGGCACTTAACCACGTGACGTCCACAGGCGTAACGCGACTAAGTAAGCCGAAACCCAGAAATCAAACCATAAAAAGTATAGAGTGCTTAAAACATTTGTGAGAATATTTGTTAAAACATCTAGAAAACTTTAAGTTGTTTAGTAGAATTATTTAAAGTTCAAGTTATCCTTTAAAAAATTTTGCAGCATTTCCTTTGTAAAATTAGCCCCGAGATTGGGTACAAAGCAATAAATGAGTAAAATGATACACAATAAGAAATAAGCATCCCAAACGGGAGCAATCACGCCCAACGGCGGAAACAACATGACAATGATAATATACGATGTCGTAGCGAAAAAAGAGTAAAAATATGTGAAGACAACATGAAATATAAAACTGCATAATAAAGTCGGCTCACAACGAGCTCAACACCAGAGTACAATAATATACATCGTCCTCACAACTGGTCTCTAAGTCCATACATAAGTAGTAGATGGAGAATACTAGATAAAATGATGTATAAAACTGTAAAATAAACAGATACCGCACAAAACCCACCTATCAACAAAAGGGCTAGTATGCCAACTGCAATGGTATCTGTGTCAAAAGATGTACGAAAAGCAGCCTGCCGCGACTACTCCGAAGGACAACCTGCAAACACTGTGGCACAACGGGGATGAGTTTCCAACTCGTGAATAGTAGATAATCTATAAAGGTAATAGCGAGTATGCACGTGCTGCGATACTCTAACCTATGCCAACAGATAACATCTATATGATGAACTGGATGCTCAAATCATGCAACGAATGCAATCTAATAACATCTCTATGTGATGAGCAAGGTATGCAATAATCGTGCATAGCAATGAAATCTAACAACCCTATATAGAATGAGTACGGTATGCAATAAGCGTGCATAGTATGTGTACTCTATCAGGTACAATAGATACAGGATGAGATGTGAAATACTGAATGCTGAGCATGGGAATAAATAGTATCTACATGGAATATCAACGTGGAAAATAACTGGTGTCCATCAATACACCCAAATCCCAAAAAGACTCAGGCGCCGTCATCCCCATCGGCCCTCAAATCCTATAAATCTCATAGAATCATGAGTGCCCAACATCGGAACTCGAAATATCATAAAATCACCGTGTCTAGCATCGACACGCAAATCCTTAAGTATCAGGATCCGTCCATCGGATCGGCCCACAGCCTTCGCCTGCGGAATCGGCCCTCGGCCCCGGCAGTACGCGTCGTCCCGTATCCAACTATCGACTCTGGTCGGTATCCTCCGGATAATCGCCAGGTCTTACCAATCACCGGTAGGTAGTAGTCCCTCCGCCGGGCTCACCGTCTAACAATACGAGTCTTCTTGCCCCGGGGTACCGTACCGGGTCCACCATGTACCCGCAATCGGTGCCTACCGCTCCTCGAATCGGGTATACTCACACAAGCACTCTGGAACCGAGAAAACTCATGGTGGACGCACTGAAATATCATATCAAGAGAAACCGGGTTTTTAAAACAGTGCGTATTTTCTTAAAACGATACCACGGTTCTCATATCCAGAAATCATATGAATCCAAAACTCAATGCGTAAATTCGGTTGGGTTACTAGGCACACTCAAGAGCTTCCACAAGGCATCAACCATGCCAAATTCAAATTTTCCGATGCCGAGAAACCCTAAACTAGATCGTTAACTAGAGATTAGGCGAAACAACAAGCAAGCAAACAACTTTGCTACTAAGTGAAAGGGATTACAACCTTTGTAGATCCGGTTCACCACTTCTTTAGCTCCGTGTTGACGTCCCTCAGCTGCGATCATCGGGATCCTGGACTCTAGCGATGGTTTCGTCGGAGAAATGAGCGGGCTAGGTCGTTGACTTTGAGGCCGAAGATGATCTACGTCGGGGAGACTCAAACTCAAGCTATTCCTTGACTTGGTCAAAAACATTATGAAGAAAACACTCTATACTACATGGCAAGTGGTAGAGGATGAAAAAATAGGAAGTGGGTTCACTTTAGAATTGGATTTCTCACTCTTTTTCTCATGGCACCATTGGAGCTAGCAAGCTTTTGTGAGCTTGATGAAGGAGAAGAAGAAGAAAAGAATTATATGAATCATTATCCAAATGAAACTTAACCAATAAATAATGGCACCATGGTTGAGTTAAGCCCTCATGCTTAACTCATGTAGAGAATTAACCAAAGCATTAGGTTAAGGGTTGGGTTAACTAATATCTTGAACAAATGACAAAAGAGTTGACTTTATCAATTTTATCAAGTTTCATGAAGCTTGATAACATTGACCAAAGTCACACTCTTTTGTTATATGCTAGGAAAATAGTAAACCCTAATTTAACCTTGATTTGGTTCAAGTCTCATACACACAACTTGTTTGTATCATCAAGCATGATACAAACATGTACACTTGCATATATCACATATAAACAATGTGCACATTCAAGTGAGAAAATCAATCTTAAGTGAACCAATACTAGTTAATGTAAAGTAATATATCAAATATATAATTATACATTAAATCATTAAATCAACACTTGATTTAACGATCCGGCCATATCGCATATAACCGACTAATATCAATAGTAACAACTTATCGAATCAACACTTGATTCGATAACCCGGCTATAGCGCATACAACCGATCAATGTCTCATATCGCGAGAATAGAATACAGTATCACATACTGGTATTATTCTCGGTCCCGCACATATCTCATATGCGCTCCTATTTCGTTTCGCTTGAGCCAGGAAACCCCTGTGTAGGATTCTAAAGACTCGTCAATACGCCGGCAGTATGTGATAATCATTTCAAACACCCACATGCCGCAAGCGGTCTGCTAAACGTAACGGCCACCCGGGTATTGAGCGATCAGAAGATCAACGAGCAAGCCCGCTCACACTCCTGTGAATCCAACCAGTAACACTACCGTACAGTCCGGTCTGTTCGTCTGATATGTCGCATATCTCGCCTAGGGGTGGTAAACGTCAGACCCCAATAACTCGATAAGTCATGTCGATATGAGGCTCATAAAGGGTCGAGAAACTACTGGTAACACTTACCAGTAAATCCCTAAAGTAGCCTTGGCCAAGGACTTCCTGTTATAGCCAATCGAGCACAGCGCAACATCAACTCCCTATACCGGGAGATACGAAACCCCTCCTATCGCTCATTGCCTCCATGTGATTCGGGACTGTACCCAAAAACCACCATTTTGCACGCACTCTTGGACATGGTAAGGTGGAAATCAAAGCACAGTGGGAATCACACAAGACTCTATGACGATCTCGGGTCTACAGACTAACCTGCACCAGTGTCACCAGAGAACTGCCATCTGACGTAAGGTATAATACCAGCTGGGAGTTCTCGGCGAGTCCGTCCAGTGTACCCAGTCTCCACTGAGCACCCGTATATCATCTCTGATGTCAAACACCAATGGATATGGGATCATCCATCGCCCATCTGTATGGGTCGAGAAGGTATACGCTAGTCTACTCTGGTATATCGATGCCCCGTCTCGATACACCCACGACTAGGAACTTTCTAAGGATGTACTTCTGGACTACCATGTCCCCACTAGTATGATTCGCATCATAGTCCAGGTAGTCAAGTACACATCCTAAGGGCTTTACCAACATGTAACAGAGAGACAATCAGTGTACACGTTAAAGTAATGAGTAACCAGATAGCATACTATCATATCGAGCAAGAAAGTCATCCCTATATATGTCCAAGCATCCACTACAATATACATCCTTTGTATAGTAATGGCCTCTAGGGCATACATATAACTAACAATCTCCCACTTGCACCAGGGCCATCTGATAGCAGTGGTTGTAGTATCTCATACTCAACCATCCCATAAAAGTCTCTCTCTGGGAAAAGGCCTTTGTGAGTGGATCCGCCGTGTTTTCCTCTGAGTCTTCTCTATGAACCTCGATCCCTTGGAGATCAACTATCTCCATGATCAGGTGATGTTGCCTCAGAATATGTATGAATCACTGATGGGACAAGCGTTCCTAGGCATAAGCCACAACTCCATTGTCTCACAATGGTAGGAACGAAGTTCATCTCATGAATTAATATACACCCAGACTGCCTCTTTGGTAGCATCATTGGTAGCGATGTATCCAGCCTTTATCGTCTAGTATGCCACGGTATCTAGCTTGGAACTCTTCCAACATACCGTCCCTTTACTAAGGGTAAAGACAATGCCTGCGACTGACATTTAGTCGTCCTTATCTCCCAGGAACCTTTCCAGTGATTCTCCCCAGAATCAATTGATACCATCTCACTACAACTTGTGAGTATCCTAACATCCAATTAGATCTATCTCATAGATCCAAAACCCAGGATTTAGTAGGTATCACTTTGATCCTATATGGAGAATCCTAGTGATAAGCGGAGATTGACCGAGCGTAGCATAGGAAACTCCTTCCCTATCAAGAGTATGTCATCCACGTACTCTACGAGGATCACCACCACACTCCTTACTACCTTTTTTGTATATACAAGATTCATCTGCCATTTTGATGATGTCAAACACTTTAACTAACACATTAAAACAGATGTTCCAACTCCGTGATGCCTGCTTTATCACATAAAACATCTTGCATACATTTCCGCTACTCCCACTGTCTACGAAGCCCTCTGACTGTGTACTTACAGACACTCTCTTCTAAAACATCATTTAGAAAAGCAGTCATGACACCCAACCGCCAGATATCATAGTCATGGTATGTAGCCGTGGCAAGTAGGATCTGGATGGACTTAAGCATAGCTACTTAGAAAAGGTTTCATTATAATCCATACCTGGTCAATGATGCAAACCTTTAACAAGTCTAGCTTTGAAAGTCTTAACTTTTCCATGTACACCAAGTAATCTTCTCAAGATATACTTGCTCCTGATGGGGATTTAACCCTTCAGATAAAGCAACCAAAGTCCATACTTTGTTGGTGTATAAGGATTCCATCTCAGATCGATAAGCATCCAGCCATTCTTACAGAGTCCTACTCCTGATGGCTAGCCCGAAACTAGTTGGGTCATCATCTCATGATGCAATCCTTGCTCCTACTGTCATAGAGAAACCGAAGTATCTCTCAGGTGGGTGAGGAACCCTACTAGATCGGCGGAGAGGCTGAGGTTCGTTGGTTTCTATTGGATCATTTGGTTCTACCAAATCATCAGCTGCAGTTTGTATAGCTGGAACTCATTCCAGTTCTACCTCATGTCCACAAATTTCATCATAAGAAATTCCCTTTCACAAAGGTGGCATGCTGAGTAACAAAACATCTTTTGTTCCTCGGTTAGGTAGAAGATATTCCCTTGCGTATGCTTGGGATATCCAACAAACTTCTACAGATCTGACTTTGCCTAGAGCTTGTCCGGATTTTGCCTTTTAGACATAGGCCGGACAACCCCAAATCTTAACAAACTTAAGATATCGGCTCTTCCCTTTCCATATCTCATATGAAGTGGTAGGCAACTGATTTGATCGGAACCCTATTCAATAGGTATGGAACTTCATAAGTGCATAACTCCCTAAAAGGAAATAGGAAACTCAGTAGTACTCATCATAGAGCGCACCATATCATATAGGGTGCTATTGCTCCGCCCCGATATACCATCGTGCTATGGTGTATACGGAGGAGTAATGCTGAGAGAGAATCTCATTCTTATAATAGTCCAGGAATCCCGTGCTCAAGTATTCTCCTCCCTGATCACATCAAAGGACATAATACTTATACCCGTTGTTGGTTCTCTACTTCTAAATTATATTCTGTGAATATCTCAAAAGGTTCGGACTTGTGTTTCAACAGGAACATATGTCTGAATCTTTAGAGATTATCAGAGAATGTAATGAAGTACAAAGAACCGGTCTTGGCATGTGTAGACAGGGGACCTTCATACATCAATATGTATCATCCCAAGAGTTTACTAACTCTTTCTCTGTTTCCAATAAACATAGCTATGGTCATCTAATCTTTGTGACATGACTAGCAAGTTTCATAAGATGTAAATTCAAACCGATTTAAATATGCATCTAATTGTAATTTCAGCCAGTCGTGTCGCATTGATATGACCTAGTCTACAATGCCTCAAGAAGGATTCGTTCATTTCTGAACTCTTCCTCTTGTGTGTCTTCTACATACTAAGAACTGTGGTTTGATTTAAAACGTCAATGCTTTTAGATAACGTCCATGAACCGATCAACTCTTGATATAGGAAATGTTCAAAACATTATCCAACAATACAAAATTATATCCTTCTTTATCTAAATAAAGGGACTGATATGATTTTGTATATCAGGTTCGGTATCTAATAACATTTGTTCAGAATCAATGTATTCTGGTAATACAGGGTGACAGTGACCAACAGACCTGGCTTCAATACTTGCACCGTTTTCTGACTCATGAAACTTATCATCCGGTCTCGGTTCTCTACCTTTCTGTAGCCCATGTAACAAATTACATATGCGGGATCCTGATCTGGTATCACATACCCAGGACGTAAAGGATACTGAGAAACAGTTCTCTATAATGAACACACCCGAAGATGATGCATCAACATGCACTCTCTTCGTTTTGGCGGCACGGGAATTCTGGTAATCCCCTAATTCCAGCTCTGTCTTATAACATTTATAAGTTGGAGCGGGTCCAACGTTCCCCAGCTCAGTATAACAAGCGGGTTCGGTCAATAAATCCGTATTATTATCTTGATTAAGGCGTGACATGGTCGCTACCTGGAGAGAGAGAGAAGAAAACACTTTGCGTGCGCTCTTGCAAGATCAGATTGGTTATTATTTTATCTAATCAGGATGGCTCCCACTGTTTTTATCAAATCTTCCTTCAAACCCTAAAAGGAAAGACTAGCCGGGATTAATTACATGTTATAAGTTCGCCAATCTTTCAGCCAGGCCAGTGTCGGTACTTTGACGGAGGTTCCTCGTGCTTTCGTACGGACCTAATTAAAGTAAACCTCGTTTTCCCAGAGGCGTAACCCCGTTGACACCTTTCTTGACACCTACTTGATCGGCTAATTGTAATGTGTAAAACTCTCCCAGGAGTAACAATTACTCGCAGCGGGTATCGGGATCCAACTATCTCATAGAAGGTATGCAATCTCATTGCAAATTTCAACACTTGAAATTCCCGATAATTTTGCCCCCAGCGTCCTATGACCTTGACGGAGGCCAAACTACCCATATTCCGCTAGTCAAGTTCAACCCGTCATTTCCTGATTGAATTAAACCCATCCGCACGACCCTTGACGGAGGCCAAACAACGCCGTACGAATACCCTAATCAAATCGCATTGTATGCTAGCAGATAAGCATTAGTTAGCTACCGTACACTGCGCCTTGACGGAAGCCAAACTACCGCAGCACGAATACTAACTAGTACTTATCTGAAATGACGGAGGGCTACGACAGGTTTTTCTGAAAACCTATTGCGTAAAGAACTTGATATCGTTGTAGAATCAAATGATTTTAAATGGAGTGTTTTTGAGGCTTTTCTAGTTTTGCTAAAGGGGTCACTCCCGATGAAGGGATCGTCGGCCCTTTCCTCATCGAATAAGGTGCATGATATATCATATATACCGCTGTGCAAAGCAAGAACTATAGGAGCAATCAAAAGACAAACCAAGGGTTGTAGCATCTGCCAGTTATTGCTAAAGGGGTCACTCCCGGTGAAGGGATCTCGGCCTTTTCCTTATCGAATAATGTGCAGGATGTTCTACAAGGAACACCGCGATGCAAAGCAAGAACCGTAGCTACCAGTTTTTGAAAATTCGATTCCAAAACATCTTTTAGGTTTCTTTTATTTCATTAATCATATTAATGAAGTCCCATCATTTAAATCACCTAAACATCACAGATAAATACGACGTACACTTATGCCATCCGCATTCGCTTCGATGTCCCTTCGTGCACCGTTAGGTTAGGTAACTAACGGTAGAGCGGGGCAGGGCTAGCGCGGGTGTAAAACATAAGTAACGTCTATATAATATATCGTATATACTATATACAGTATCTATCATAATATATCAAATGATCACATCACAGATATCGCAGTAGAAGAAACATATGAAACATTGGATATACTAGGACGTCCGTGTTTTCAATACGAGCCTGTATAAAACATGGATTCCACGGTCGCGATGAATACCTAAACCTACACCCCTAGACCCCTACGAGAGCGGTAAGCAACCCTACCAATTCTAGAGTTAGGAGACCCGGACTCGACTCCTTGAGTTGGTCTCCCACTGGACTCTAGAACCCGGTTACTTGTGCTCTCCTCCTTGGGTATATCCTAGTGCGGAAAAGTAAATAATATACAAATGGTGACAGCAACCTCAACCCGGAAGTGTCCCAATAAAAGAATATTACATACAATAATTTTTTACATGAATGAAAATAAAAAAACTCTCATCTCACATAAAACCCCCGGCTATTCAAAACGCGACGATCCAATATAACATATCCAGCAACACATAACATCACATGTCATCAACGTAAGTAAATGTGCGCATCCCAATTGTCGTTGACATATAGCAACGAAAACGGCGATAACACATATTACACTTACGGTCACAGAAAAAAGTGTAAAACTACAACAGTTGGAATCCGCAACCTCCTTAAACATCGCATGCCTAACCAAATGAATTCCTTAGACATCGCATGCCTAACAATTATAAACCCCGCATTTTAGTCTCATTATCGAAAACTTTTTTCAATACCAAGTCGGGCAATTCAGCAAGATCCCCGGCATCCTGATCGAATGCTCGTCGCAAACTTTAGTAGACGGCCGCACCCCCGGTTGCCGTCGACGAAGTGCACCAAGGCAGAACACCGCTGCCGCGAGCAACTGAGCGGATGCTTTCGGCGACGGGGTTCTCCTACAGTCACTTGGTCGGGGCTATGGGGCGTGGCTGTCTATTAAGTTTACCCGGCGAGTATCCGCGTACGCAACGTGATTGCGACGGACTTTTGATCACATCAAAATTCCGTGGCAACCGATCAAGTGAGACTTAAAGTGCTAGATTTATAACATTCATTCGGTTATCTCATAACTACTTGTGGATTCCAAATATTGTATCACATTCCAGATAAATAGACAATGTTAAACTTTCCGATCGAATAATAAAACACCCAAGTTTTCCCGAAAAACTCAACACATGAAATAAGTTTAAAAACATCCACTTTATGCCACAGTACCAACGGTCCAGCCGTAGAAGGGTCAAGCCAACGCCTCACATGTGGCACGCCGTACTGCCCCAAACCCTAAGGTTTAAAGGGCAGTTCAAGACGGTCACATAATCGAGTTAAGGTTTGTTGTCTTCTAGAGGGTCTATCGTGTTACTTGCACTACTTAGAACGTTCTTAAACTACGGAAAAATCCAACACTTGGAAATTTCCCGGCAGGGGAAAAAATGGGTATTTATATCCGGTCGAACTTTTTAACAGTTTCTAAAATATCCGGAAAAACATAAACGAAGTTAAATTATCCGATCGAATTAACGAGTCCCCAATAAAACCCTAGAAAAATCAACACATGAGTGGAATTAAAAAATTCCCAGAAAAAAATGACAAGAAAGGACCTAAGAATAAATATGTGAAGTTTGAGGGACTAATTCACAATTTGGGCCGCGGAACCGCCGCCAAACCCTTGGTTTGAAAGCGGTTCCGCGGTCAAATTTTTGAGTTAGGGGTCCGTACTTCACAGTAATTCTTATATTTTCCTGCTTAATTTTCTGAGCATTTTTAATTCACAAAAATCCACAGTTTGAAAAAATGTACAGAGAATGGTTTTGATCGGGGTTTCGGGGTTCGATCAGATCTCTAACTTCGTCTACACTTCGCCTAAAGCTCTAGCTAGGCTCTGATACCACTGTTGGGTTACTAGGCACACTCAAGAGATTCCACAAGGCATCAACCATGCAAAATTCAAATTTTCTGGTGCCGAGAAACCCAAAACTAGATCGTTAACTAGAGATTAGGCGAAACAACAAGCAAGAAAACAACTTTGCTACTAAGTGAAAGGGATTACAACCTTTGTAGATCCGGTCCTCCACTTCTTTAGCTCCGTGTTGACGTCCCTCCGCTGCGACCATCGGGATCCCGGACTCTAGCGATGGTTTCGTCGGAGAAATGAGCGGGCTAGGTCGTTGACTTTGAGGCCGAAGATGATCTACGTCGGGGAGACTCAAACTCAAGCTACACCTTCACTTGGTCGAAAACTTTGTGAAGAGAACACCGTATACTACACGGCAAGTGGTAGAGGATGAAGAAATACGAAGTGGGTTCACTTTAGAATTGGATTTCTCACTCTTTTTCTCATGGCACCATTGGAGCGAGCAAGCTTTTGTGAGCTTGATGAAGGAGAAGAAGAAGAAAAGAATTATATAAATCATAATCCAAATGAAACTTATCCAATAAATAATGGCACCATGGTTGAGTTAAGACCTTATGCTTAACTCATGTAGAGAATTAACCAAAGCATTAGGTTAAGGGTTGGGTTAACTAATATCTTGAACAAATGACAAAAGAGTTGACTTTGTCAATATTTATCAAGCTTCATGAAGCTTGATAACATTGACCAAAGTCACACTCTTTTGTTATATGCTAGGAAAATAGTAAACCCTAATTTAACCTTTATTTGGTTCAAGTCTCATACACACAACTTGTTTGAATCATCAAGCATGATACAAACATGTACACTTGCATATATCACATATAAACAATGTGCACATTCAAGTGAGAAAATCAATCTTAAGTGAACCAATACTAGTTAATGTAAAGTAATATATCAAATATATAATTATACATTAAATCATTAAATCAACACTTGATTTAACGATCCGGTCATATCGCATATAACCGACTAATATCAATAGTAACAACTTATCGAATCAACACTTGATCCGATAACCCGGCTATAGCGCATACAACCGATCAATGTCACATATCGCGAGAATAGAATACAGTATCACATACTGGTATTATTCTCGATCCCGCACATATCTCATATGCGCTCCTATTTCGTTTCGCTTGAGCCAGGAAACCCCTGTGTAGGACTCTAAAGACTCGTCAATACGCCGGCAGTAGGTGATGATCATATCAAACACCCACAAGCTGTAAGCGGTCTGCCAAACGTAACGGCCACCTGGGTATTGAGCGATCAGAAGATCAACGAGCAAGCCCGCTCACACTCCTGTGTATCCAACCAGTAACACTACCGTACAGTCCGGTCTGTTCGTCTGATATGTCGCATATCTCGCCTAGGGGTGGTAAACGCCAGACCGCAATAACTCGATAAGTCGTGTCGATATGAGGCTCATAACGGGTCGGGAAACTACTGGTAACACTTACCAGTAAATCCCTAAAGCATCCTTGGCCAAGGACTTCCTGTTATAGCCAATCGAGCACAGCGCAACATCAACTCCCTATACCGGGAGATACGAAACCCCTCCTATCGCTCATTGCCTCCATGTGATTCGGGACTGTACCCAAAAAACACCGTTTTGCACGCCCTCTAGGACGTGGTAAGGTGGAAATCAAAGCACAGTGGGAATCACACAAGACTCTATGATGATCTCGGGTCTACAGACTAACCTGCACCAGTGTCACCAGATAACTGCCATCTGACGTAAGGTATAATACCAGCTGGGAGTTCTCGGCGAGTCCGTCCAGTGTACCCAGTCTCCACTGAGCATCCGTATATCATCTCTGATGTCAAACACCAATGTATATGGGATCATCCTTCGCCCATCTGTATGGGTCGAGAAGGTATACGCTAGTCTACTTTGGTATATCGATGCCCCGTCTCGATACACCCACGACTAGGGACTTTCTAAGGATGTACTTCTGGACTACCATGTCCCCACTAGTATGATCCGCATCATAGTTCAGGTAGTCAAGTACACATCCTAAGGGCTTTACCAACATGTAACAGAGAGACAATCAGTGTACACGTTAAAGTAAAGAGTAACCAGATAGCATACTATCATATCGAGCAAGAAAGTCATCCCTATATATGTCCAAGCATCCACTACAATATACATCCTATGTATAGTAATGGCCTCTACGGCATACATATAACTAACAAATCCAGGCCATGTATCGTATGATACTAAGAGTAAAAAGGGAACACCGCTCTTTTAAAAGAATCGAGTTTTTGAAAATAGCTCACGCGGTCCCTATTTTCATAAAATCAAATCAATATCATCCATGTATGTGACATATGTATATATGTAGGTATGGATGTGCAAATGGATATATATACGTAAATATGAGTGTAGCACTAGTATGAATATACAGTGTGCATGTGCGCGGGTATGAAGATATCAGTATATGTATGCACTGGTATGAATCTACAGTGTGCATGTGCGCGGGTATGAAGATATCAGTATATGTGTGCACTGGTATGAATATACAGTGTGCATGTGCGCAGGTATGAAGATATCATTATATGTGTGCACCGGTATGAATATACAGTGTGCATGTGCGCAGGTATGAAGATATCACTATATGTGTGCACCGGTATGAATATACAGTGTGCATGTGCGCAGGTATGAAGATATCAATATATGTGTGCACCGGTGTGAATATACAGTGTGCATGTGCGCAGGTATGAAGATATCAATATATGTGTGCATTGGTATGAATATACAGTGTGCATGTGCGCAGGTATGAAGATATCAATATATGTGTCAATATGCGACAAGTCATGACAATCAGCAAGGATGCGGCACTCAAATAGATATGTATAATGCGTAGCAATCCTATAATGCAAATGTCATGGCAATCACTAACGGTGTGAGTGTAACATACACATGGTGCTCGTGCAGCTTTAACTTTTAGTGACAGTGCAGTATTCTATATCTACCATTACTATATGCAATAAGGGAGGTATGCTACGCTAATGCACATGAACATCTACGACTAAATATCCTATCACTCCCTGACGCTTAACGCCATACGGGCAATTTCCCCGTAGATGTTAAATCTACTCACCTGGTCGCGTGCTACACGTAGCCGACCACTTGCTTCCCTTTCTTGGCGGCGTCCGACGTACCCGCTTGCGAACCTAGAATAACACAAGGAATCCATATATATAAGCAAAATTCTACAAAACGCGATATCGAAACAAAACGAGAAACTCGCGTCGCGAATTAACGTGCGTGTATACGATACGCTGAAACGTGTGTATACGCGTCTAAAACTAACCCGACACGTCGCGACACGCTGGATCACAGAACCCACTCACGTATCGCGCATATCGCGCGAACTAAACGTACTTGAAAAATGATATACTGTCCCAGATTCTACCCAGGTTAAAAACATACAAAATTGCATATACCATAGACCTTAGAATAGCAGCAGACACCTACAGAACAAACCCTAACACCTATCTCCCAAGTCTGGCCGCAATTTGCGGCCAGAAGGGATATTCCGGCGGCCTAGGTGTGGGCTCAGGGGCTCGTGCTCTGGTGGTGTGGTCTAGACCTAGTATACATGCCCCAGTTTCCTCAATTTTTACCTGAACAACCCAGATCTAAAGCAGATTACAGAAAGGCTAAGTTTTGCTTAAAAACGATATATTTTGCACAATTTTAAAACTTAGGGTATTTTGGTGAAATCTGGGGTTTAACTAGGTTAAATTGGCCCTAATAAGACCTAATTAAGTTAGTCTACCCAATACTAACCTCACTTAACCAAAGTTCACACTAATCACCATATTTAGCAATAAAAACGCATAATTATTGCTAATTGAAGCTAAACTACACATACGTTGAGCGAAAAAGGAATGAGTTTAGAGATTATACCCCCTAGGAATCCTAAGAGCAAGGAGAAGGGGAAGAAGAAGAAGAGGGGAAGGAGCTGCTGCTGCTTCCTGAAGCTAATGCTGCCTGTAGCTGCTGCTGTTGCTGCCTGTGCTGCTGTTGCTGATGCTGGAGCTGTTGTGGCTGATGTTGTTGCTAAAGCTGGGGCTGCTGTTGGTGTGTGAGTGTGTGAGTGAGAGTTGAGAGAAAAAAATGAGAACAAAGCAAGGGAAATGAGAGCTAAGGTTAGTCAACCCCCCCCCCCGCTCTCTCTCTCCTCATTTAATGAAGCATGGCAAAGGCCATCATGCCCCATCATGCACCCTCTCTCTCTCTTTCTCTCTCCCACCAAGTCAAACCCAAAACAAATTCAAAATAAAACAACCCTTAAATAAAATAACCAATTAAACTTAATTAAAACCCAAATAACCTAATTCCCATGTTTCAAACCACCATGATTGCTAATCATGGTTCAACCCCATTTTAACTCTAGTTTACATGCACAAGTGTGTGCAAGCGTAGGAAAAATCTAATAAAATATTCATTAAATTTGGAAAAATATTTGAAACTCAATTTGGTAAACTTTTTATTGAAAACCATATATTAAAATATATTTAGCCACTAAACATATCCTAAGGTGTTACAATTGCATGCTTATAAATGTGCTTCGTTAGTTATTATGAAACCCCTGATATCAGGACACCACCACCATTACCGATGATGCGTATGCTCCACGTACACTTGCTTGCCGGCTGACACACGTCATCATCAGTAACATCCATGTCACGTACACATTAGATAATATTACTTCATTGTATAAATTTCTAGCGGTAATCTTAATATAGTACTAGCGCGCTTGCTTTCATATGCTAGTTTAGATATTGCATTTATTTCTGAGATATCTCACGCATTTATACGTTTATTCTGTTATGCAATATCGTGGGTCTTTATGCCAGTATTCACTGTTTATTGATATCGTGGTTTTGATATTTCGGATTTCCATGAGATTTCTGGATTTGGAGAAACCGCAAGGATTTTATAAACTGATTATCATTTTAAAGATAGAAAATTGCGGTTTTCTCGTGATATGATTTGAGAGATGTCCACCATGAGTTTTCTCGGCTCTTGAGCGGTATCATTCACCCGATTCGTGGAGGAGGAGGAACCATCTGCGGGTTCATGGTGGACCCGGTGCGGTACCCCGGGGCAAGACGGTCGCAGATGATGGCGTTGAGCCTGGCAGGGGAGCACTACCAACCGGTTATTTATGACGCGGCGGATATCCGTAGGATACCGACGTAGTCGTGAGATTTGATGATTCGGCCCAGTCCGGATTGCCGGAGCCCGGGGCCAATCCAGATTTCCGGTGCCCGAGATAGTGAGATTTGATGATATGGGCCAGTCCGGATTGCCGGTGCCCGAGATATTGAGATATCGAGATATATATTTTGTGTCGATGCTTGACACTGATTCTCTATTGATTTCATTGATGATACTTCGATTTTTATACAGAAATCTCACTGAGATATGAAAACAGTTTTCTTATTCAGTTGCATTCTGTTTTCACACATTCATACATCATATAAGTATTATGTTGCTACCTGAGGCACTGACACGAGCACTTAGTATTACACATTTGTTAGATGTTTACCCTGGCCATTATCAGATGTTTCAAGTTATATATTTTGTGGATATTATGGTAAGACCTAGGATAGAGTCATACATGCGAATTCTGCTCGGTGATGTTTTCTACTCACGAGTTAGCAACTCACCCCCGTTGTGCCATAGTTTCTTGCAGGTTTTGCCGCACAGGTTTCCTTAGCGGCTTTGCTGGCACACTGCTTCCTTCCGGGTGATTGCTTTGTTAGGTGGGTTCACTTATATCGTGACCACCGTAGTATTTATATTTCCATTCAGTTGTATCTAGTAAACTCCATCAACCAGACTTGTATAAATTTATACACTTAGAAGACCAGTGTATATTCTTTCGACCTTAGAGTGGCGCTTGTATTATTACGGTTTTCTGGTGGATATTGGTTTTCTTCTGAGTTTTGATTCTCGCCCTTCGGCGTTGTATATTATATTGCTTGCGTGGTTGTGTCCGCCAATTGGCGAAGAGATAGCTCCTACTTGGGGATGCCTTTATTCATTATGTATATTATTCATGTTTGTACCCGTTTGGGGCCAGTTTTTACGAAGGAGACGCTGCCGAAATTTTCGGGAAAATATGATGTTGCTTTTAAATGATTAATGCCATTTATTTTATTTAAACCACTTGCTTTAAATAAGTTTTCCTTCACTTCTTATTTAAAATGGTTTAGATTTCTGGCTTTTGGCTTACTTGAATTAGGTGGGGTCCTATAGATTTCACATGATTCAAGTGCTAGTCACGTGCTATTTCGGATCGTGACAATGTTGGTATCAGAGTGCTAGGTTTAACCTCGGTTCGACTCTAGATTTGACTATGCGGAGTCTAGGGCGTACACACACACACACACACACACACACACACACACACATATATTCGGAACCTAGGCTTGACCTTAAGGAACTTAGACTTGGTCGATGGGGTATTAGACCCGAACTTTCGCCGTATAGGTTGACCTTGAATGATGGAGTAGGTGACTTAAGTAGAGTGACGTACCGTGTGTATGTTCCGCGGCATACTTACGATACACTACTCCGCTTAAGAAGTCTTAGGATGTTCATTTCCTTGCACCGTATTATATTCATTCCTATGATCTATCCTCATCGATATCGTTTTGTGGTTTATTTACGACGGTTGCACGGGCAGAGAGAGCTGCGGCTAGAGTTGCGGTAAGCATGAGCTCGTCTTGGATGAGGACTGACCAGGGCGTAATTCCGGTGACACACGATTTCATAGATGAGTCATTTTATTGTGTTTTTCACGCCATGAGCGTTTTGATGGGTTGTTTTTACTATGATTTCTCGAGCGTGCAGATCAGCACCAGAGGATTGGGCCACTGCTAGAGACCGTCTAGAATGTGATGACCGTTAATGTATCGTCTATTCTTGAGGATTGAGGCACTGTTCAGCGTGCGGAAGAATGAGCCAGCTGTTGCTGCGAATGACAAGATATCGCCCCAGATGTTTGAAGCTAATGAAGCACAAGTTGTACTTATAGATATGATAGAAGATCGCTAGTCACTCAAGGATGAATGACTAGGACATGTGGTTCGTTGCATACCCCGATGCGAGGTCATCAGATTGATTGATTCCAGCTTGAGAAGACTTCACGCATGTACGTTGAGAGTCGATAGAAAACGATCGAACATCAGAAACCTATTTTTCCAAGTTTAAGGTATTCGGAAAAACATGCAAGTATATCTGTGGACCCTCTAGAAGAATGAAACCCTAACTCGACATAATGACCATGGAAACGCTTTTAAACCTTAGGGTTTGCGGAAGTTTCGCGGTGCCATTAATGAGGCTTGGGTTTGCCCTTCTACGGCCGGTCCATAGGTACTGTGGCATGTACTGGATATTATTAAACTGTGCTCAAGTGTTGAGTTCTCGGGGAATTATGGGCCTTTTATGAATCGATCAAAAAGTTCGACGTCGTCCGGATATCATGTGATGGGATACATTACTTGGGAGACTCTAGATATAAGTATAGCCATTGTAGCGCAGTCCATACAGCTACAAAAAGACGAGTCCGAATCAGTCGACATTAGAGAAAAGTGGAGTAAGAGGTTCATACGAGATTTTGCTGAGATGGTGTTACACTCCGTTGACATCAGAGATGTGATACGGATGCAGAGGCGTTGAATATGGATATATCTTCCAGAAGGAGTCGTGATGAGTATGCAGCCGTTCCGGAAAAAGAAATGGATTTAGTAAAGGGTGATAACTTCCAAGCAGTTCGGCCGAAAGAAGATTGGGAGAGACCCCGACAAGATCTTTCTGGAAATACTAAACGCGGAGACTTGGATCCAGGACCGGTCGTAATACGTACACCCAGTAGGCCAAAGTTCGGCATCGTCGACGAGACATGTTATGAGTGGCCATGATAGTTGGACAAAGATTTTTTAGAGGATGTGCTAGAGCGGAACAGTTTCTGTCATCATTTCCGTATTGGGTCGTTGAGCCGAGGAGTTATGCAACTGGCAATCTGCAGTGAGAGACGAGAGCCTAAGGGCACAATGCGCCAGAGCATGAAAAGGAAGCAAGTAAATATCTTGCTCTGCTAACTTTGGATGCACCGACACCTTCTCGACTTTGAACAAAGGACATATCGACGAAAGTGTTTACGATTTGCGATTTGGTGATTCGAATATCGCGTGTCTGTTATTTGGATTTCGGTATTTTTATCGATTTAATTGCATGATTAAGATTTTTTGCACAACAGTTGCACCCGACTTTGATTTGATGTCGTTCGAGATGTTTGATTTTGATTCATGCCTATGGTATCTATGTTATTTGACTTGTGCCTTCGGTGTAGTTTTCATTTACTTTTAGTACTTTGATTCGATTTCTGCACGCTGATGGACGTGGTTGTGAGATTATACACCACGGTATACCTGATTTGGATTGAGATGTGTTGTATACCGTCGATTTCGATTGTGATACTCAATATTTGTTTTCGTGCACCTTGTGCACTTGATTTGGATTCTTGCGCATACTTGATGCGCTTGATGCGATTTTGGGGCACACCAGATGCACTAAATTGGGATTCTTCGTGCATATCAGATGCACTTGATAGTGCTGTCAGGCATACCCGTTTCCTTGGACAGGTGTTTTCGTGCACACCCGTTGCTCTTAGATTTTGTTTCTGTGCACATGTATGGCATATTCATTGATTTCGATTTCTGTGCCCACAGACGCACGTGGTATTCTTATACACATTTTTGGATTGGTTTCTTTGGAGCAGTATATTTTATGATATTTACTTTTTGGTATAGTGACTGAGCAGGACTAGTCAGAGGACAGTACCTGAATATGTTTTTGCATGCATCGATAGTTACCGAAGGTATTTCCAAAAAGGAGCTATAGTCTCGGTATTTACCTATGTGTTCGAGATGACACGAAACATTTTACAAATGAAACCCTTCTAAATTATTTTCAAAACGGCGGGACGTGTATGTTAAACAAAGTATATATATATATATATGTATGTATGTATGTAGAGTTATTTTCTTACAATAAACGTCCGCTACTTCTGCCGTGATACGCGCATCGCACAACGTCTTGCAAAGGGTTTGGCATACATTTCTTTCGGATGTTTTGACGAGTTTACAACGATGCGTACTATGTACATGTTATAGTTATGATCTATATCATGTTGGTTTTCGTATTGGACTTTGACATTGGTGTCTTCACCATAACTCCGATGATTGCGGGATGCTTGACGGAGTTTTGATTTTGAGTGATATACTCGTTTCCATGCGCATGCATTCCGCTACGATGTGTTTTATGTACTTATGATTTCGGAACCCCGACGACTGGATCTTTTTACTGAAATGTTTTAGTATTTGAGGGGTTTAAATTAAAATTCGGGGACCGAATTTATTTAAGGGGGAAAGACTGTAACATTTCAGAAAAATAAAATAATATTTTTGGGATTTTAAATAATTAAAATAATAAATATTATGAATATTTTAATGTGTTGAGATAAGTTTTAATGATGTGGTATAATTATATACCGATGGTTTGGAAAATATTGGAAAATTAAATTGAATGGTGATTTTTTGAGGGATTTATGTGATTTAGTCAAATTATAAATTTTTATAATTAATTATATACAAGTTTATCCTAAACTTGATTAATGTTCACTAATTACACATTGATGGTGTTTTATGCACATGGCATGTGTTAGTGTATATGCCTTAGAGGCCATTACTGTATCATACTAGTTTGTATATTACTTAATGGAAGCTTGGGATATTCACCTTGTATATACAATCTTGCTCAAAATAGTAGTATGCTACTTGGTTTGTTTCTACTTCAATGTGTACATGTGTTTATTTTAGTATATCGCCTATGCACATTAGTGGAGCCCTTAGGATCTTTGCTTGATTACCAGCGTTGTGATGGCAGTCACACTAGTGGGGCTGGGTAATCTATAAGCACATCCTTATGCAGGTCCCTAGTCGCAGGACTATCGAGACAGGGCATCGATACTCCGGAATAGACTAGCGCATGCGCTTCTCATCCCAGAGTGGGAGATGGTCTGTCCCACAGCCATCAGTACGTCGTACTGGAGATACTATGCGGGTGCTCGTTAGGTTACGAGTACACTGGACAGGACTCGTCGGGAACTCACCGGTTGGTATTATACCTATCGTCAGTTATCAGTTCCCAGGTGACATGAGTACAGCTTAGTCAGCTGACTTGACACTATCACTTCGCCTCGAGTGTGTTCCCACTGTACTTTGATTACTACCCTACCACGGCTCAAAGGAGTCGTGCAAACAGGTGGTAGTTGGGTGCAGTCCCGAAGCACTTGGAGGCAGTGACGGTTAGACAGGATTCGTCTCTCCCGGTATTGGGGGTTGACATCGCGCTGTGTCTAGGAGAGCCATTACACGAGTAGTCCCTGGCCAGGGCAATCGAGATATACTGGTAGGCTTCCAGTGTTATCTCAGGGTGTTTTGGGCTTCACTCCGACACGACTTGTACCGCTATTAGGGGACTGACATTTACCGCCCCCCTAAGCCCGCCATGCGATGTATCAGACGAACAGACCGGACTGTATGGAGATTGTCACATTCAGGCTCAGTAGGAGTTCAGATGGGTTTCACCTCGTCAGTCTTCTTGTCGGCATCTACCTGGGGACCGTTACGCACAGCTAGTGCCGCTTGCGGTCTGTGGTTAAACCCACTGCCAGCGTAGTGTCGAGTTTTTAGAGTCCCACACAGAAAGCTATTTGCCTTTAGGCAAAAGAGTAGAGGTCGCATGGTTTTGCGACAGGTCGCATGGTTTTGCGGCAGGGTTCGGTCATATCCGTGCACTTATGCACGTACAGTGTCCGGACAGTTTACACTAGCGGGCTTTGGTTTAAGCCAGATCGTAGTATACGTATTGGGATTGGATTTATCCAGTGTGTATCCGTGTTCCTCGGAACGCGGATGCGGGTGTGTATGCACAGTTGACGGAGAGACAGAGGCAGAGGATTCTCATTAGGGTTGTTGACCGTTGACCGTTGACTTTTTGCTCAACCCTAATGAGAATATGATATATGATTAACAATTATATTAATTAAGTATTATGGTGACATGGTTGTTGAGGGGTTGACTTTGTTGACTTGTTGACTTTGTTGACTTGTTGACTTTGTTGACCGGTTGACCATCATGATAACAATAGCTATCATTTCATGGCAAAGACTTTTGCTTGCTTGCTCTCTTGTGCAAAATGAGTGCATGAAATGATATGGCTATTGTTGCTTAAACCATCACATAATACTTGATTGCTATGATGTGTTATGATGGTTATGGATTATGAGAGCCAAATGAGAAAAGTCTTCTCTCATTCTATCATTCTCCTTCTCTCTCTTGTTCTTGAGCTCTCATCTCCTTCCTCTTGCTCTCCCTCTCTTAGTCTATGGTTCACTTGTCTCATGAGTTGAGAACCAAGAACCATAGATAAAATCCCAAACAAACTCTTCTCTACTCACTCTAGTTCACAAGGTTTAGCAAACCAAGTGAACTAGTTTCTTCAAAGACCGAAGAAGAAGCCAAAGGTAGAAGCTTTCGAGGTGGATCTATCTTCGGCGCAAGGAGACGACGGAGTGAAGCCGATCCGGACAACCATCGAAGCTTGAAGACGAAGGAGATCAAGAAAGAAAGGTATAACCCCCTAACCGAGTAGTTAACAACTCCTAGTTAGGTTGTTAGTTAGATGTTTAACAAAGATCCGGTTTTGAGTCCATGTTACCACCTCTAGAAAAATTGTTTTTCACCTAATTCCGCATCCCCGAAAGTAACGGGAGAGGTAGCATGGACTTACAGCATGCACCATGTCATATTGTAATTATACTTGTCACATTTTTATTTGAAACATGATTTCAAGTCTTTATTGGTGCATGGTTTCATTTAAGGTTTTCATTGTGTTTGAAATTGAAAAGAAAAGACAAGGGAAAAGATAAATAAAAGAAAAGGAAAAGATTAATTTATGGAGGTATGGGCAAGAGAGAGAGGGTGAGGGGTCTTCCTTTGACCATGGCATTGTTTCCTCAGTTCATCACCTTCATCATTTCTTCTCCCTCTCCCTTCATAGCTTCCCTCTTCCTCCCACCTCCTCTATCACCACTCAACACCATTAAAACCACATCAAAACCTTGCACCCGTTTCATTAAAAATGTGCACAAGCTCACTACAAGCATGGAGAACCAAGAAAGTTTGTATTTTGAGCACTAGGGGCAACTCAAGAAAATTCATGAGTTGCCAAATGAGGTAATTCTTTCACCATTAGTGTAGTATTTATTTCACTTTAGCATCCATATTAGTTTAGAAGTGTTTAAGTGAGGTTTAGTGAAGTTTGAAAATTCCAAGATGAGGGTTAGGGTTTTCTTTGACTTGGGAAGGTGTAATTGAGTGTAATTGTGGATTATAACCCTCTAGTGTCATAAACCTGGACCTAGCTTGAGACTAAAACCCCATAACCCAAAACTTAGAAACCCCGATATCGGAAGATTGTGGGAATTGTGATGATATTTAGAGATCTGCTATGACTCGGGGCGCCTGAAAAATATTTAGCGATTACTGTGAGTCGTGCAGGCAACCTGGAAGCTACCATAGAGACCTGAGCCCCAACCCCTTCATCTTGGCGGCCAATTATCTCCTTATGGCCGTAATTTGCGGCCTGGATACTTCAGAGTTGGTTCCTGCTTGGTCCATAGCTCCTATACCCTCTAATTAGACCCTCCACATATGCAAAATTGGCTAATTTAACCTGGAATGAAATCTGAAAGTGTAACATTTCAGAAAATATAAAATATTATTTTTGGGATTTAATATTAAAATAATATATTTCCCGAAAACTGCCTGATTTGCGAAATTGGTGTTTTCGAAAAAGGGTATAAATATATACCAATATTTGTGAAATAATTGGAAATTAAAATGATTTATTCATTTAAAAATATATTTAAAGGATTTGGAATTTTTTAAAATCAATTATATGCAGTTTAAATGAAAAACCGATTAGTGCACTGCTAATCGCGATTAGGCCAAATCCATGTTTCTACAGTTTTCCATGGCTAGTGCACCATGTCATATTGCATCTTGGTTACATGTTGTATTCTTGTGTTGTTTTTGGGGTGTTATGTGGTTTGGGTTTTAAAAATAAAAGAAAAAAAGAAAAGGTTAAAAAGAGAGAATGATTTGAGAGAGAGAAAGAGGGTGAGAATAAGAGAGAGTGAGGGTAGGAGAGAGAGATGGTAGCCACCATAACTCCACCCCATTATTTTCCTTTATCTTCCTCAACCTCATCTCCCTCCACCTCTATCCCATGAAACCATCTCAAAACCTTCCTCAAAACTCTAAAGCCCTTTCACAAAAGTTGATCCCCTCTTCACCCTCTACACAATGGACGAAGCATAGTAGGATTTTGATGACATTGGGAAGCTAGGGCTTTTCTTGGGTTGCCCAAATGAGGTATAGCTTCTTCCATTTAGTTTAGTTTGAGTTTTCTTATATTCTAGATTAGTTTAGGATGTGATGGTAAGAAAATTCAAGAGAAGGGTTTGGGTGTTTGTGTGGATTGGTGATGTTAGTGGCTGTTTACCAGACCTTTAGTGCTGTTTTTACTGGCCAAGACCCGGATTAGAAACCAAGATGAGAACCTTAGATTTGCCGATATCGGGATTTTCTTGATTTAGTGATGGTATTTAGAAATCTGGGATGACCCGAGACCACCATAAATTAAGTTCCCTTGACAGTGAGATGAGCAGGCAACATAGAAGCAACCCTTGAAGCCCGAGCCCCTGATTCATTCTTTGGCCCCAGATTTATTGCTATAGGCCGCAATTTGCGGCCAAGTCGGAGTGAAACCTTGTGATTTTTGGTCTGGGGCATTGTTATCCTATATCTAGAGCAACCCCATATGCAAAATTGGCTAGTTTTACCTGATGGAAAATCTGCGATGGATTTCTCATGTTGCTCAATTTATGTTTTCCGTATTTTGAATGCTTGGTTTTGGTAATTGGTATTGTATTTGGTTGTTGGGCGTTTGTACGTCAATAACAAGGGTTGTTTGGTCGTTTTTGTATGCGTAGGCTATAGGTTATGACCTATGAGCGCACCGCGTGCCGTTATGGTTCTCCGGACTTGATGTTAATGGTATTACGATATGTGTTGATATTGTAGGTACCTTTGTGTGGATTCCGAGGCGACGGAACATGGCGTCATTGATTTCGGAAAAGCAAGAATCAAGGTGAGTAGATCTATATCTATGGGGGAAGTTGGGTGGGTGGTGTAAAGCACCCCCGAAAGTTTTTGAAGGAAACCAATCTATAGGATACAGTCGTAGAAACCTAGATTTGAAAACTAGGGGCATGGTTAAAAAGATAGTTAGAGATGATATGAAGGATTGAATATGTGTATTGAGATATGAGATGAAAGCAATAAGGATATGAAAAGTGAGTGTGAATCACGACTTATAGATATATAGTTGCATTGGAATAAGTAGAAATTTTAGAGTAACATGACACTTGATGTATAGGATAGAATGTATATATAAATTGACTTGATGTGAGATATAAATGCGATGAAAAGAATATACGGTGTAATATGATGACTTGATGGTATGTTGGTATACGGATGCGAGTCGTTGAGATGATTGATACATTTGCCGGACCCCTGATATAAGTTTTTTATGGATATGACCTGGGACATGTGTATATAGATATATTTATATATATTGTGAATCATGAGTGATAAGCCGTACGAGATGTTAGGTCCGTACCCTCTTTGTTATATAGGTTGATAGGATCCCTAATCGTGTAATGCCGCCGTATGATAATTTACCGTACGTGATGAGTTTTGTGATGATCGATCCATACCTTTGACTAGAGGATGTCGTACGGTGGATTATACCGTACGTGATGTTGTGAGGTTGGATGCTGATTGATTGATTCACCGACTTGGTCATGTTAGATACGTATACCTGTCAGCATTCACATATGATTTACTTTATGCTACATCCATGTCACTCTCATTGCATTACATATACCTGTGCTAGAGCACCTACACCATTATCGATGATGTGTATGTTACACTTACACAGATTGGCATGCTCACACACTTCATCATCGATAATTGTTATGTCACCCATACAGTAGAATTGCTACATCATGCTATTATATTGCTATGCTCACATTATGATGATATGCTCATGCTTACATCATTGTTCCATGTTGCATGATAGTCGGAGATGCTTACATTCTTTTATATGTCGCATATGTCATGCTTTACGATTATACGCATTGAGATAAGCTGTTTTCATGAGATTTCTGGATTTGAGAACCGTGGCTATTTCAAAAGAACGTATGCATTGTTTTAAAAACCCGGTTTCTCTTGATATGATATTTCAGTGCGTCCACCATGTGTTTTCTCGGTTCTGAGATTGGCACGAGATACCTGATTCGAGAAGTGGGAAGCACCGTTTGCGGGTACATGGTGGACCCGGTATGGTTTCCCGGGGCGAGAGATGATTATCGTGGTGTAGACGATGAGCCTGGTAGAGGGAGTAATACCTACCGGTGATAGTATTTGGACTCGACGGTTATCCGGAGGATACCGACCGGAGTAGTGAGATGGATATGAGGGTCGGCCAGATTGTGCGGCGCCTGAGGGTCGATCTGAGGATGTGGCGCCTGAGATATATGAGGATTTACGTGTTGATACTGGACACGGGTTTCATGATGTTTCGAGTGTCGATGCTAGACACTCACGTTCCATGATTTTGATGTGTCGTGAGGGACACATGTTGATTTCTATCCTCATACCTTTATGCATATGCTTTTATGATATTTACATGCATGATATTGTTGTGTCTTTGGTTGACACGTGGATGAGATCCACTTGCATACAGGCATTGATTGCATGGTTGGATGATGTCCACATACATATAGACATTGAGTATATTGTTGACACATATGCCATTATGGTCACCCTAGTTATCATAGTATTACCTTTATGATATAGTTGACCTAGGAAATCGTTGTTTATTCGATTTCTACCTGTTGATGTTTTTCTACTCATGAGTTGGCAACTCACCCCCATTGTGTCATAGTTCTTGCAGGTTGAACGCATGGATCAGTAGCGGCATCGCTGGCACACAGCTGCATTCGGGTGTTTTGCTTTGGTAGGTGGTACATGTTGGATCGTATCCCTCTTGTACTTATTATTCATATTGTATCTAGTCAACTCCATTAATCAAAGTAGTATTTGTGTAAGTATTGAGACTTAGTGAGACATGTGGTTGCGAGACTTAGAGCGAGGGGTTTTCCGCTACTTGTGGTTTTGATATCTTTCTTATTTCCTTATCTTTTTTGGTGAACTTCGCTATTGGGCGTCGTATACTTATATTTATGAATACGTGGTTGTGGATCCGCCGATTGACGAAGAGCTAGCTCCAGCTTGGTGATGTCTTTATATTATCTCATGTATTTGTGGTTTTGGATCAAAATATACAAAGGAGGTGCTGCCCAATTTTTTTTTTAAAAAAGAAGAAACATGTTTTCAATTAGTAATTTTTTTTTTGCATTTTCATATTCCATTGATACCTTATTTTCAAAATTTCACATCTTCCATTTTCTTAAAAAGCTTTAGATTTCTTGGTTTCGGCTTACTTGAATTACGTTACGCCTTTAGACGTGGCGTGATTTATGTGCCCGTCACGAGCTAATATTTAGTGTCGTGACAAAGTTGGTATCAGAGCGCTAGGTTTAACCTTGGTTCAAGTCTATGTTTGACTATGCGGAGTCTAGGGCGTGTATATATTTCGGAACCTAGGCTTGACCTTACGGAACTTAGACTTGACCGGGCGGGGTATTAGACCCGAACTTTCGTTTTATAGGTTGACCCTGATTGATGGAGTAGGTAACTTGAGTAGAGTGACGTACCATAAGTATATTCCGCAACATATTTACGATACGATACTCCACTTAAGAAACCTTAGGTGAAGGGTAACCTACGACGGCAACAAGGTTTCGGGAGGTATCGTCCATGCCAAATTAAAATGACGCCGTTTTAGATAACCCTAACAAGAATCGTTTACTAGAAATAATACGGGAAACATATGCAAACACTTTGCAACAAGTATTGATCAAGGAATACAGCCTTTGTAGACCGGTCCTTCACTTCAAATAGCTCCGTGTAGTAGTCCCCTCCACTGCGATCTCAAAACCCGGACTCTAGAGATGCTCCGTTGAAGAAACGAACGTGCTTGCTTCAAATACTTCGAGGCCAAAGTTGATCTACGTCGGGGAGACACTTAACTCAAGCTATTCCTTCACTTGGTCATGAACTTTGTGAAGAGAACACCCAATACTACATGGCAAGTAGTAGAGGATGATGAAGTAGGAAGTGGGCTCACTTTAGAATTGATTTTCTCACACTTTTTCTCACAACTCCACTAGAGCTAGCAAGCTTTTTCTTGGAGCTTGAAGAAGAAGAAGAAGACTTGTGAATAATTCATCCAAATGAAAACTTATCCATTAGAATTATTTACCCATGGTTGAGTTAAGCCCTCATGCTTAACTCATGTAGAGAATTAACCAAGGTGTGTGGTTAAAGGTTGGGTTAAGTAATATCTAAGCAAATGACAAAAGAGTGGACTTTGTGAAATTTTCTACAAGCTTCTTCAAGTTTGACAACTTCGACTAAGTTTATCTCTTTTGTTAAATTCTTAAGATAAAAAAAGACCTAATTTAACCTAATCATGGTATAAGTCTCATACACCCATCTTGCATGTATCATCAAGCATGACACAATGCATGTACACAAACATACATATCACATATGTACAATGTGCACACAAAGTGAGAAAACAAATCATAAGTGAGCTAATACTAGTTAATGTATTGTAATATATCAAATATATAATTATACATTAAATTATTAAATCAACTTTTGATATAATAATCCGGCTATAACCGACTAATATCATGTGCAACAGCTTATCGAATCAACACATGATCCGATAACCCGGCTATATCGCATACAACCGATCAATGTCACGAATCGCGAGAATAGAATACGGTGTCTCATATCGTATCAATTTCGATTCGGCACATATCACATATGTGCTCCTACTCTGTTTCGCTTGAGCCGGGAAACCCCTGTTTAGGACTCTAAAGATTCGTCAATACGCCGGCAGTAGGTGATGATCATATCAAACACCCACAAGCCGCAATCGGTCTGCTAAACGTAACGGCCACCCGGGTATTAAGCGATCAGAAGATCAACAAGAAAGCCTGCTCACACTCCTGCGAATCCAGTCCGTAACACTACCGTACAGTCCGGTCACTTCATCTGATATGTCGCATATCTCGTCTAGGGGTGGTAAACGTCAGACCCCAGTAACTCGATAAGTCGTGTCGATATGAGGCTCATAACGGGTCGAGAAACTATTGATAACACTAAACAGTATATCTCTGAAGCTGCCTTGGCCAAGGACTTCCTGTTATAGCCAATCGAGCACAGCGTAACATCAACTCCCTATACCGCGAGAGACGAAACCCCTCCTATCGCTCATTGCCTCCATGTGACTCAGGACTGTACCTAAAAGCCATCGTTTTGCACGTTCTCTTGAACGTGGTAAGGTGGAAATCAAAGCACAGTGGGAATCACACAAGACTCTATGACGATCTCGGGTCTACAAACTATCATGTACCAGTGTTACCAGAGAACTGCCATCTGACGATAGGTATAATACCATCTGGGAGTTCTCGGCGCGTCCGTCCAGTGTACCCAGTCTCCAATGAGCACCCGTATATTGTCTCTGATGTCAAACACCAATGGATATGGGATCATCCATCGCCCATCTACATGGGTCGAAAAGCTATACGATAGTCTACTCTGGTATATCGATGCCCTTTCTCGATACACCTACGACTAGGAACATTTGAAGGATGTACTTAGCGACTACAGTGTCCCCACTAGTATGATCTACATCATAGTCCTGGTAGTTAAGTACTCTTCCTAAGGGCTTTATCAATATGTAACATAGAGACAATCAGAGTACATGTTAAGATAAAGAGAAACCAGATAGCATACTATCATGTCGAGCAAGAAAGTCCTCCCTATATATGTCCAAGCATCCACTACAATATACATGGTATGTGCAGTAATGGCCTCTAGGGTATACATATCACTAACAATCTCCTACTTTCAATAAGGCCATCTGTTGTAGTATCTCATACCCAATGTTGAAGTATCTCATACTTAACAATCCCATAAAATTCTCTACTGGGAAATAGGCCTTTGTGAGTGGATCCGTGCTGTTGTCCTCTGTGTCTACTCTCCTAACCTCGATCTCCCTGGAGATCAACCATCTCCATGATCAGGTGATACTGCCTAAGAATATGTCTGGATCTCTGATGGGACCGGGGTTCCTAGGCCAAAGCCACAAATCCATTGTCACACAATGGTAAGAACGAAGTTCATCTCATGAACTTATATACATCCAGACTACCTCTTTGGTAGCATCCTTAGTAGTAATGTATCTAGCCTTTATTGTCTAGTTTGTCACGGTATCTAGCTTGGAACTCTTCCAACATACCGTCCCTCCACTGAGGGTAAACACAATGCCTGTGACTGACATTCAGTCGTCCTTACAACCGTGGATCCTATCCAGTGAATATCCCTAGGATCGATTGATACCATCTCAATACACCTAGTGAGAATCCTAACATCCATTTAGATCTATCTCATAGATCCAAAATCCAGGATTTAGGATGTATCACCTTGATTCTATATGGAGAATCCTTGTGATAAGAGGAGATTGACCGAGCGTAGCATAGGAAACACCTTTCCTATCAAGAGTATGTCATCCACGCACAATACGAGGATCATCGCCATACTTCCTACTACCTTTTTGTATATACAAGGTTCATCTACCATTTTGATGAAGTCAAACTCTTTGACTACCACATCAAAACAGATGTTCCAACTCCACGATGCCTGCTTTAACTCATAAAGCAACTTGCACACGTTTCTGCTGCTCCCACTGTCTACGAAGCCCTCTGGCTGTGTACTTATAGACGCTTTCTTCTAAATCATCATTTAGAAAAGCAGTCATGACACCAAACCACCAGATATCGTAGTCATGGTATGTAGTAGTGGCAAGTAGGATCTGGATGGACTTAAGCATAGGCACTAGAAAAGGTTTCATCATTGTCCACACCTGGCCGATGACGAAAATCTTTTACAACTAGTCTTAGCTTTGAAAGTCTCAACTTTTCCATGTACACCTAGTAATCTTCTCAAGGTATACTTTCTCTTGGTGGGGATTTAACCCTTCAGATAGAGCAACCAAAGTCCATACTTTGTTGGTGTATATAGATTCTATCTCAGATCGCTTAGCATCCAACCATTCTTACAGATTCCCCACTCCTGATGGCCTGCTCGAAACTAGTTGGGTCATCATCTCATGATGCAATCCTCGCTCCCACTGTCATAGAGAAAATGAAGTATCTCTCAGGCGGATGAGGAACCCTACTAGATCAGAAGAGAGGCTGAGGTTCTTCGGGAACTATTGAATCCTTCGGTTCTACCAAATCATCGGCTATAGTTTGTATAGCTGGAACTCCTTCCAGTTCTACCTCATGACCACTAATTTCTTCACAAGAAATTCCCTTTCTAAAAGGTGGCATGCTGAGAAACAAAACACCTTTTGCTCCTCAGTGTGGTAGAAGATATTCCCTTGCGAATGCTTGGGATATCCAACAAACTTCCACAGAACTGACCTTGCCTCGAGCTTGTCCGGATTTTGCTTTTGACATAGGCTGGACAACCCCAAATCTTAACATCCTTAAGAGATGGGCTCTTCCCATACCATATCACATATGGAGTGGTAGGCATCTGATTTGACTGAAACCCTATTCAATAGGTATGCAGCTTCACAAGTGTATAACCCCCAAAAAGGAAATATATAACTCATTAGTACTCATCATAGAGCACACCATATCACATAGGGTGTTATTGCTCCGCCCCGATACACCAACGCACTGTTGTGTATACGGAGGAGTAACGCTGAGAGAAAATCTCATTCTCCTTTAGAATAGTCCAAGAATTCCGTGCTCAAGTATTCTCCTCCCTAATCATATCAACGGAAATAATACATATACCCATTTTGGTTCTCTACTTGTAACTTATATTCTTTGAATTTCTCAAAAGGTTCAGACTTATGTTTCAATAGGAACATATGTCTGAATCTCGAGAGATCATCAGTGAATGTAATGAAGTACAAAGAACCAGTCCTGGCATGTGTAGACAGGGGACTTACATACATCATCATGTATCAATCCCAAGAGTTCACTAACTCTTTCTCTGTTTCCAACAAACGGAGCTATGGTCTTCTTATCTTTGTGACATGACAGGCAAGTTTCACAAGATGTAAATTCAAACTGATTTAAATATGCATCTTTATGTAACTTAGCTAGTCAGGTCGCATTGATATGACCTAGTCTACAATGCCTCAAGAAGGATTCGTTCATTTCTGAACTCTTCCTCTTGTGTGTGTTTTATATGTTAAAGAACTGTAGTTTGATTTAGAACGTATATTCTTTTAGATAACGTGCCTGAACCGATCAACTCATGATATAGGAAATGTTCAAAACATTATCCAACAATACAAAATTATATGCTTCTTTACTAAATAAAGAGACTGATATGATGTTGTATATCAGGTTCAGTATCTAATAACATTCGTTCAGAATCAATGCATCTGATAATACAGGGTGATAACTGCAAACAAATTTGGCTGCAACTCTTGCACCGTTTCTAACTCTTGAAACATATCATCCATTCTCAGTTCTTTACCTATCTGTAGCCCATGTAACAGATTACATGTGTGGGATCCTGATCCGGTATCACATACCCAGGACGTAAAGGATACTAAGAAACCATTCTCTGTAATGAACACACCCGAAGATGATGCATCAACATGCACTTTCTTCGTTTGGGCAGCACGGGAATTTTGGTAATCCCCTATTTCCTGCTCTGTCTTATAACAATTATAAGTTAGAGCAGGACCAACGTTCCCTAGCGCAGTTTAACAAGCGGGTTTGGTCAATACATCCGTATTTTTATCTTGATTAAGGCGTGACATGGTCGCTACTTAGAAAGAGAGAGAAGAAAACACTCAGTGTATGCTCTTGCAAGATTAGATTGCTTATCAATATATCTAATCAGGATGTCTCCCACGATTTTAGTCAAATCTTCCTTCAAACCCTAAAAGGAAAGACTAGCCGGGATTAATTACACTCTACAAGTTCGCCAATCTTTCAGCTAGGCCAGTGCCGGTACTTTGAAGGAGGTTCCCCGTGCTTTCGCACGGACCTAATAAAAATAAACCTCGTTTTCCCTGGGGCGTAACCCCGTTAACACCTTTCTAGACACCTACTTGATCGGGTAATTGTAATGTGTAAAACTCTCCCAGGAGTAACTCTTACTCGCAGTGGGTATCGGGATCCAACTATCTCATAGGAGGTATGCAATCTCATTGCAAATTTCAACACTGGAAATTCCCGATAATATTTTACCCCTAGCATCCTATGACCTTGACAAAAGCCAACAAACCATAGGCTACTAGTCAAGTTCAACCCATCATTTCCCAATTGAATTAAACCCACCCGCACGAACCTTGTCGAAAGCCAACAAAGCCGCACGACTACCCTAACTCTATCGCATCATATGCTTATGCAGATAAGCATAAATAGCTACCGCACACTACGCCTTGACGAAAGACAACAAACGCAGCACGAATACTATGAAGTACTTATCCGAAATGACGGAGGGCTACGCAGGTTTTTAAGAAACCCATGAGTGTAATGAACTTGATCTCGTTATAGACTCAAATGATTTAAAATGGAGTGTTTTTGAGGCTTTTACCAGTTTTGCTAAAGAGGTCACTCCCGGTGAAGGGATCGTCGGCTCTTTCCGTATCGAATAAGGTGCAAAATATTTCACAAATACCACTGTGCAAAGCAAGAACTAGAAAATCAATCAAAAGACAAAACCGATCATTGTAGCATCTGCCAGTTATTGCTAAAGAGGTCACTCCCGGTGAAGGGATCTAGGCTCTTTCCTTATCGAATAAGGTGATGGATGTTCTACAAGGAACACCGCTATGCAAAGAAAAAACTAGAGCTACCTGTATTTGAAAATTCGATTCCACAACATCTTTAGGTTTCTTTTATTTCATTAATCTCATTAATGAAGTCCCATTATTTCAAGTTACTTAAACATCACAGATAAATACAACGTACGCTTATGCCATTCGCATTCGCCCCGATTTCCCCTCATGCACCGTTAGGTTAGGTAACTAACGGCAGAGCGGGGCAGTGCTAGCACGGGTGTAAAACATAAGCAACGTCTATATAATATATCACATATACTATATCCTGTATCCATCTCAACATATCAAATGATCACATCACAGATATCGCAGCAGAAGAACAACATATGAAATATTGGATATACTAGGATTTCCGTGTTTTATTTTAAGCCTGTATAAAACACGGATTCCACGGTCGTGCTGAATTGCCAATCCCACACCCCTAGACCCCTACGAAAGCGGCAAGCAACCCTACCGATTCTAGAGTTAGGAGACCCGGTCTCGACTCCTCGAGATGGTCTCCCACTGGACTCCAGAACCCGGTTACTTATGCTCCCCGCCTTGGGTCTATCCTAATGCGGAAAAGTAAATAATATACAATGGTGACATCATCCTCAACCCGGAAGTGCCCCAATAAAAGAATATTACATACAATGAATTTTACATGACTGTAAATGAAAAACTCCCATCTCACATAAAACCTTCGGCTATTCAAAACACTACGATCCAATATAACATATCCCAGCAACACATAACATCGCATGTCATCAACGTAAGTAAATATGCGTATCCCAGTTGTCGTTGACATATAGCACCAAAACCGGCGATACACCACATATTACACTTACGTTCGCAGAAAAGAAAATGAAAAACCACAACAGTTAGAATCTGCAACCACCTTAGACATCATAAACCCAATGTCTCACATATATTGGATTTCATGCCTAACCAAATGAATTCCTTAGACATCGTATGCCTAACAATTATAAACCCCGCATTTTAGTCTCGATCTCGAAAACACTTTTCAATATCCAATCGGGCAATTCAACAAGATTCCCGACATCCAGATCGAATGCTCGTCGGAAACTTTAGTAGACGGCCGCACTACCCGATGCCGTCGACGAAGTGCACTAAGGCGGAACACCGCTGCCGCAAGCACCCGAACGGATGCTTTTGGCGATGGGCTTCTCCTATAGTCACTTGGTCGGGGTTATGGGGCATGGCTATCTATTAAGTTAACCTGGCGAGTGTCCGCGTGCACTACGTGATTGCGACGGACTTTTGATCACATCAAAATCCCGTGGCAATAGATCATCTGAGACTAAATTGCTAGATTTATAACATTCAAATTAGTTATCTCATAACTACATGTGCATTCCAAATATTGTATCTTATCACATAATATCCGGACGAAGTTAAACCCTTCGATCGATTCATCAAAGTCCCGCAATTTCCCGACAGCTCAACACTTGAGCACAGTTTTAGTAATACCCAGAAGATGCCTTAGTACCTATGAACCAGCCGTAGAAGGGTCAAACCAACGCCTCACATGTGACTACGCTAAACCACCACAAACCCTAGGGTTCAAGTGGCGGTTTTGACGGCCACATAATCGAGTTAAGGTTTACGTTCTTCTAGAGGGTCCAAAGAATCACTCGCATATTTCTCCGAATACGTTAAACTTGGAAAAATGGGTTTTTGCCATTCGATCGAACTTTTTAAAATTGTCTAGACAATATGTGAAACACCCAAAATAATGTTAAAACTATGAATACGAAACACTCCGACTTGCTTATAGTGTAATATTACATCACATGCAAAATTAACAAAAATAAACAACACCTGAAACATCAAAACCAAGCCACTGGAACATATGCAAAAATTCAGGGGGGGCTCGGTTTTGGGCCAAGATGTACCCTATGGTGGCCGGCCACTTTTTCAGGGAATGCCCTGAAATTTTTACAGTGTTCATGATATATCTCATACATCACTCTGTACTTGTTTGCAAATTTTTTTGACAACTTTTAAAATCGACAGAAACTAGGATTTTCCGTTTCAAGTTTCGAAGTTGTTTCGTTTTCGTAATTCTAACAAAATCCGTATAAATTTCTAGCATGGCTCTGATACCACTGAAGGGTTACCTACGACGGCAGCATGGTTTCGGGAGACATCGTCCATGCCAAATTAAAATTTCGCCGTTTTAGATAACCTTAACAAGAATCGTTTACTAGAAATAATACAGGAAACATATGCAAACACTTTGCAACAAGTAGTGAGAGAGGAATACAGCCTTTGTAGACCGGTTCTTCACTTCAAATAGCTCCGTGTAGTAGTCCCCACCGCTGCGATCTCAAAACCCGGACTCTAGAGAGGCTTCGTTGAAGAAACGAACGTGCTTGCTTCAAATACTTCGAGGCCGAAGATGATCTACGTCGGGGAGACACTAACTCAAGCTATTCATTCACTTGGTCATGAACTTTGTGAAGAGAACACCCTATACTTCATGGCAAGTAGTAGAGGATGATGAATTAGGAAGTGGGCTCACTTTAGAATTGATTTTCTCATACTTTTTCTCACAACTCCATTAGAGCTAGCAAGCTTTTTCTTAGAGCTTGAAGAAGAAGAAGAAGACTTGTGAATAATTCATCCAAATGAAAACTTATCCATTAGAATTATTTACCCATGGTTGAGTTAAGCCTTCATGCTTAACTAATGTAGAGAATTAACCAAGGTGTGAGGTTAAAGGTTGGGTTAAGTAATATCTAAGAAAATGACAAAAGAGTGGACTTTGTCAAAATTTCTACAAGCTTCTTCAAGCTTGATAACTTTGACTAAGTTTATCTCTTTTGTTAAATTCTTAAGATAAAAAAACCCCTAATTTAACCTAATCATGGTATAAGTCTCATACACCCATCTTGCATGTATCATCAAGCATGACACAATGCATGTACACAAACATACAAATCACATATGTACAATGTGCACACAAAGTGAGAAAACAAATCATAAGTGAGCTAATACTAGTTAATGTAATGTAATATATCAAATATATAATTATACATTAAATTATTAAATCAACTCTTGATTTAATAATCCGGCTATAACCGACTAATATCATGTGTAACAACTTATCGAATCAACACTTGATCCGATAACACGGCTATATCGCATACAACCAATCAATGTCACGAATCGCTAGAATTGAATACGGTATCTCATATCGTATCAATCTCGGTCCCGCACATATCACATATGTGCTCCTACTCCGTTTCGCTTGAGCCGGAAAACCGTTGTGTAGAACTCTAAAGACTCGTCAATACGCCGGCAGTTGGTGATGATCATATCAAACACCCACAAGCCGCAAGCGGTCTTCTAAATGTAACGGCCACCCGGGTATTGAGCGATCAGACGATCAACAAGCAAGCCTGCTCACACTCCTGCGAATCCAGTCAGTAACACTACTGTACAGTCCGGTCTCTTCGTCTGATATGTCGCATATCTCGTTTAGGGGTGGTAGACGTCAGACCCCAGTAACTCGATAAGTCATGTCGATATGAGGCTGATACCAGGTCGAGAAACTACTGATAACACTTACCAGTATATCTCTGAAGCTTCCTTGGCCAAGGAATTCCTGTTATAGCCAATCGAGCACAACGCAACATCAACTGCCTATACCGGGAGAGACGAAACTCCTCCTATCGCTCATTGCCTCCATGTGACTCGGGACTATACCCAAAAGCCACCATTTTGCACGTTCTCTTGAAAGTGGTAAGGTGGATATCAAAGCACAGTGGGAATCACACAAGACTCTATGACGATCTCGGGTCTACAGACAAACCTGTACCAGTGTCACCAGAGAGCTGCCATCTGACGATAGGTATAATACCATCTGTGAGTTCTCGGCGAGTCTGTGCAGTGTACCCAGTCTCCAATGAGCACCCGTATACTGTCTCTGATGTCAAACACCAATGGATATGGGATCATCCATCGCCCATCTACATGGGTCGAGAAGCTATACGCTAGTCTACTCTGGTATATCGATGCCCTGCCTCGATACACTACGACTAGGAACATTTGAAGGATGTAATTAGCAACTACATTGTCCCCACTAATATGATCTACATCATAGTCCTGGCGGTCAAGTACTCATCCTAAGGGCTTTATCAACATGTAACATAGAGACAATCAGAGTATATGTTCAGATAAAGAACAACCAGATAGCATACTATCATGTCGAGCAAGAAAGTCATCCCTATATATGTCCAAGCATCCACTACAATATACATCGTATGTACAGTAATGGCCTCTAGGGCATACATATCACTAACATTAGGATGTACATATATTGAGATCTGTGATTCTCTTCGTACCCATGATTATACATCCATTTGAGATCCCTGATTCTGTTCGTTCCATGATCATACTTTCATTGATGCTGTTTCTTATTATGATCATGTATCCATCCTGGATCTGTTGATTCCTTTCATTCCGTTGCTCCGTTTTCTTCGACACACGCTTGAGGTTCCTGTCACCATGGTTTGAGCGTAGATTGAGCTGCCGCTAGTGTTGTGGTCAGGGCGAGCTCGTCATGGACGAGGACTGACTATTGTGTTTTCTGGTGACATGGGAACGTTTCGATGTAGTGTTTGTGTTGTGACCTCTTGTTGAGGCGAGTGTTTGGTTTTACACCGGATGATTGGGCCATTGATAGAGGCTGTCAGTTGTGAGAGGACTGTTGATGTACAACATACCTCAGAGATTGTGATGTCGTCCACCGTGTAAACAAATAACCATGCTGTTGCTGAGATTGATAGGATGTCACCTCCATACGTTACGAGCTGAGATCGCTGGAGCTTTCAGGAAGAGATGCGACAGATGATAGCTAGTCTATCCCGAGTTGAGAGACGTAGGTAATTCGTCAGATTGATGCACCGATGCAGGCCCAGTTGAGTTGGAGATTTCCAGTGTGGAGAGTCTTACTCAGATCTAGAGTTGAACGATCCAGAGACAACCGCTGATGTATCGTCTTTCCTGGAGGATTGAGGCATTGTTTAGCATGCGGACGAAGGGTATTCGCATATCGTCTAGGCGAAGTTAAAAAGTTCAAACGAATGTCAGAAGCCCATTTTTCCAAGTTTAAAGTTTTCGAAGGAACATGCAAGTAATTCTGTGGACCCTCTAGAAGAATGAAACCCTAACTCGACATAATGACCATGGAACTTCTTCTGAACGTTAGGGTTTGCAGCAGTTCAGCGATGCCATCAGTGAGGCTTGGGTTTGCCCTTCTACGGTTGGTCCATAGGTACCGTGGCATGTACTGGATATTATTAGACTGTGCTCAGGTGTTGAGCTTTCGGGGAATTATGGGACTTTGACGAATCGATCGAAAGGTTTGACATCGTCCGAATATCATGTGATAAGAGATTAGCCAGCTGACCAGCTTCAGATAGAGGACCTCACCCAGATGTGTTGTGAGTTGATCGAGAACGGACGAGTATTGAGTATTCCTCCGATGGTTGGGACGAGTTCCCGTGGACGTGTTTGGCTAGAGATCTTCTACAGAGTGATGAAGATACCGAGTTCATGATTTTGAGTCTGTATGAGAGACTCTGGATTGACCGTAGCCGAGAACCAGTGTAGTACGCAGATAGCGTGACGTGATGTCGAAGTGGAAGATAATAGAGACAAGTGGAACCAGGGGTTCGTGCGAGATGATGCTGAGCTGGTGTTACTCCCCGTCGAGATTAGAGATCTGATATGCATACAGAGGAGTTGGGATACGGCCAGTTCCTGAGGTAATGTTGTGCTGAGAACACAGATGTCAAGAAAAAAAGAAAAGATTATGCAAGAGTACCAGCCTCCGTATAGTTCGGCATAGGCGAGATTGGAAGGGACCCTGAGCAGGTTCCTTCCAGGACACTGCTGCGATGAGAATTTCACCGAGGATCAGATGTGTCACGAGTGTTAGTGTGATATGCCCTAGAGGACATTATTGTATAGTACCGGTTTGTATATTACATTTTGGAAGCTTGGGATATATACAAAGTATTATGACAGTCTTGCTCGATATAGTAGTATGCTACTTGGTTTGTATCTATCTTAATATGTGTATGCGTTTCTTTTAACATATTGCTAATACATATTGATAGAGACCTTAGGATCTTTGCTTGACTACCAGCGTTGTGATGGCAGTCACACTAGTGGGGGCTGGGTAGTCTACAAGCACATCCTTATACAGGTCCCTGGTCGTAAGATTATCGAGACAGGGCATCGATACTCCAGAGTAGACTAGCGTATACGCTTCTCATCCCAGGAAGGGAGATGGTCTGTCCCACAGCCATCAGTATGTCGTACTGGAGATAGTATGCAGGTGCTCGTTAGGTTACGAGTACATTGGACAGGACTCGCTGGGAACTATTGGTTGGAATTATACCTATCGTCAGTTATCAGTTCCCAGGTGACATGAGTACAGCTTAGTCCGTTGACTTGACACTGCTGCTTCGTCTCGAGTGTGTTCTTACTGTTCTTAGATTACTACCCTACCACGGCTCTATTGAGTCATGCAAACAGGTAGTAGTTGGGTGCAGTCCCGAAGCACTTTGAGGCAGTGGCGGTTAGATAGGATTCGTCTCTCCCGGTATTGGGGGTGATATCGCGCTGTGTCTGTAGAGCCATTACACAAAGTCCCTGGCCAGGGCAAGCGAGATTTTCTGGTAGTGTTTCCAGTAATTTCTAAGGGTGTTCTGGGCTACACTCCGACACGACTTGTACCGCTATTAGGGGTCTGACGTTTACGGCCCCCCTAGGCCCGACATGCGATGCTCTTAGACGAAAAGAACAGACTGTACGGAGATTGTCACATTCAGGCTCAGTAGGAGTTCGGATGGGTTCACCTCATCGGTCTTCTTATCGGCGTCTACCTGGGGACCGTTACGTATAGCTAGTACCGCTTGCGGCCTATAGTTAAACCCACTGCCAGCGTAGTGTTGAGCCTTTAGAGTCCCACACAGAGGGTTGTTCACCTTTGGGCGAAACGAGATAGAGGTCGTATGGTTTTACGACAAGGTTCATTCACATATGCGTACTTGTGCATGTTCGGTGTTCGGGCAGTTGATACTAGTGGGCTTTGGTTTAGGTGTAACGTTTCAGAAATCGTTTTGCGAATTTTTCTGTTTTAGGCCAAAATTATCGGTATTTTCCATTTTAACCCGATTAAAATCAAACGTCCGTAAAAACTTGCCGGCACCTAGTTTAGCTAAAATAAAGCTAGTGCGCGAATTTTGGGGGTATTTGGGAGGTTTTGGTTCAGATAGAATTTTTCCCAAATAAAATATTATTTTAACCGGTAAAATATGCACGTAAATCGGGAAATTTCTTCTAAATAAAAATCCTTGGAAATCATCACTGCAATTATTTTAGAACGTTCTTTTTAAATATCTAGATTTTTTTTGGTCAAAGGATTTATTTTTTTTAAAGAAAAAGAAAAAGAAAAGAAATGTGGCATTTTGCTTTAATTAGCCTTTAATGTTGTTTTTAGTTAGAACCTTCTTCTTTTTTCTTCACAAAACCCCCTCCCCTTGCTTTGGCCGAGCCCTCCTATTCCTTGCTGCCCTCTCTCTCTTCTTGCTCAATTTTCATCATTTTGCTACAAATAAATCATCACAAATCCAAATAAAATCACAAAAATTCAAATATAATCATTTTCCTTCATTTCCTTAACCCTAAACTATGCTTTGTTCTTCATGAAGTCTTGATTTTGGAGGCTAATCTTGGTTTTCTTGTTGCAAGTTTTTGAATCATTTGGAGGTATAAAATCCTAACCCTAATCCTTAATTGTTAAGTTTAAATCTTTATGCTAGCTTAATTAGATGTTAATTTAAGCTTTTAATTTCATGTTTAATTCATTATTCATAATTTTTTAAAAGAAATTCAAGTTAAGGTTAAAACTTGATTTAAGTATTTAATGTTTAATTGAAGTGTTAATTTGTGATTAGGAAAAAGCTTAAACTAGTAGAAAATGATAATTATTGTTAATTATTACTTTGTTTAATTAAGGATTTTTGCTTACTATGTTTTTGTTAAAACTTAATTAAGCAAGATTAAAAATTTTGGAAATGGTTTGGATAGCTTAGTTAAGCTATTATAGGGTGTTTGTAAGCGCTAGATTTGTGTTAGCTTGATTCTAGTACGAATTATTTTGATAAGTTGTTTACTAGGTTTCGGGGTTTTTCCGACGTGGGTTCGATTAGTCGTTGCGAGCTTATATCTATTATATTCCTCGTATTTTATTGTGTTGTGTTGTGCGATCGGGGCGATCGGAGTCTAGACTTGGTGTTTCGTAGTTTAGCGATCCTAGTTAGTGCTTTTGGCCGATGTCATGCGCGATAGATGCGTTAAGTGTGCAGTGCTTTTTTTTTAGGGCGTTATCCTTGTGTTTCGTTGTCTTTTCGTCGTTTCAGGATATTTAGCTTATGTGATGTGTTTGTAAAAATTTAGGTTCGCGGGCGGGGACTTCGGACGCTGCGACGAAGGGAAAACAGGTGGTAGGCTTCACATAGCCAGGAGCGTTGGGGAGTAGATTAACATCTACAGGGGAATCGCCCGTATGGCGTTATGCGTCTGGGCTAGAAATGACTTGACTTGTCGCATATTCTATTTCATATTTAGAATTGCGCATTCACCCTACTGCTTAGTTATTGTTGTGCTTGGACTAGTATCCTTAGGACACTGCACTATTATTGACGGCCCATGTTGCACGAGCACTAATTGTATGCCACACACACCGTCAATAATTGCCATGTCACGCACAACCCACTTATAGATATGATATTGTTTGGTTAGGGACATTGAGATATTGATTCATATTTCTTTACGCATATGACTTATAACATACCAGTATTCCTATATGCTTACACATAGGCCTTGACATGCTTACATGCTAGTTACATGTATACCTATAGGGTATTGTACCATTAGTGATAGGTACATACACACATAATGACATAGTGTTAGTTGTATGTATGCCCTAGAGGCCAGTATTGTATAGATGATGTATATTATATTGGATGCTTGGACATATATAGAGAAGACTTTCTTGCTCGACATGATAGTATGCTATCTGGTTGTTCTTTATCTTAACATGTATACCTGTCTCTTTATACTGTTTTATAGTTAAATGTTGGTAAAGCCCTTAGGATGTGTACTTGACTACCTGGACTATGATGCAGATCATACTAGTGGGGACATGGTAGTCCATAAGTATATCCTTCAAGGTCCCTGGTCGTGGGTGTATCGAGACAGGGCATCGATATACCAGAGTAGACTAGCGTATATGCTTCTCGACCCATGAGATGGGCGATGGATGATCCCTTATCCATTGATGTTTGACATCAGAGATGGTATACGGGTGCTCAGTGATGACTCGGTACACTGGACGGACTCGTCGAGAACTCCCAGATGGTATTATACCTCACGTCAGATATCAGTTCTCTGGTGACACTTGTGCAGGTTAGTCTGTAGACCCGAGATCGCCATAGAGTCTTGTGTGATTCCCACCGTGCTTTGATTTCCACCTTACCACGTCTATGAGGGCATGCAAAACGGTGGTTTTTGGGTACAGTCCCGAGTCACATGGAGGCAATGAGCGATAGGAGGGGTTTCGTCTCTCCCGGTATTGGGGGTTGATGTTGCACTGTGCTCGATTGGCCGTAACAGGGAAGTCCCTGGCCAGGGCTGATTTAGAGATTTACTGGTAAGTGTTACCAGTAGTTTCTCGACCTGTTATGAGCCTCACATCGGCACGACTTATCGGTTATTGGGGTCTGACGTTTACCACCCCTAGACTTGATATGCGACATATCAGACGAGGAGACCAGACTGTACGGGAAGTGTTACCGGCAGGCTTTTACAGGAGTTGGAGCGGGCTTGCTTGCTGATCTTCTGATCGCTCAATACCCGGGCAGCCGTTACGTCCAGCTAGTACCGCTGATGGCTTATGGGTGCTTGATGTGATCATCACCTACTGCCGGCGTATTAACGAGTCTTTAGAGTCCTATATAGAGGTTTTACTGGCTCAGGAAAAACGAAATAGGAGTGCATATGTGATATGTGCGGGACCGAGAATAATGCGTGTATGTGATACCGTATTCTATTCTCGTGACTTTTTGTATCGGTCGGTTATATGATATAGTCGGGTTATCGAATCAAGTGTTGATTCGATAAGTCGATACATTGGATGTTAGTCGGTTATATGTGATATGACCGGATTATTAAGTCAAGTATTGATTTAATAATTTATTGTATAATTGTATATTTGATATACTAGTTTACATTAACTAACACTTGTTCACTTTAGGTATTTTCTCATATGCACACTTGAATATATATATATGTGATATATATATTAAAAGTGTTTTCTTTTGTATCATGGTTGATGATACACTAAACATGGGTGTGTAAGACATACACCATAATATATAAGATGGTGGTTAATATTTATTTAAGGTAATTACAAATTAGTGGTGCTTAGGTCATAAGCATGAAGCTTGTAGAAGCTTGTGGATGCTTTGACAAAGTCCACTAAATTTGTTTTACTTTAGATTTTTATTAACCTAACCATTTTCATTTAGATATGGTTATGGCTCTACAAGGGTTAGTATATGATACTCACTCACCATGGTTAGCTTTCTCACTTGATCATTATCCTCATCTCTTTCTTTTGTTCTTCTTCTTCATTGAGCAAAAGAAATAGCTTTCTAGGGTTTGTTCCAAAGTGAGATAGATTGTGAGAAATAAAATTCTAAAGAGAACCCACTTCCTATTTCTCCATCCTCTACTAGACTAGCACTTTAGTTTAGGGTGTTTGCTTCACTAATTCTCAAGTTAGTGAAGTAGAAGCTTGAGTTGGCATTCTCTCGACGTAGATCATCTTCGGCCTCGAAGACTTCAAGCAAAGACGTGTCTTTCGCCCCGTGAAGCCATGAAAGGGTCCGGAAGAACCACGATCGCAGCGAAGGGACTTCAACAAGGAGCAATAGAAGTGAAGGACCGATCTACAAAGGTTGTATTTCGTATTCACTTAATCGTAAACATAGTTTACTTGCATATGAAACCCTAATTTACTAGCAACGATCTTGTTTAGGGTTATTCGGCACGGCTAAAATTTTAAACGGAGATGTTTGATGCTTCCTTAAACCTTATTAGAGTGCCTAGTAACCCTACAGTGGTATCAGAGCCTAGCTAGAACATTTGGCGATGTGTTAACGAAGTTAAAACTCTGAACGAACCCGCACACGTCAAGATGAACCCCTCTCTGTATATTTTTTAAAATCTGTGTTTTTTCAGAATTAAAAATGCTCAAAAAAATCAGCAGGGAAATCTAAGGGTTACCACAAAATACGAGCCCTCAACTCCGTACAGGCTCCACGGAACCGCGGTCCCACCCTACTTCTTGCTGCGGTTCCGCGGCCGTAAAGATGACTTGTGAGCAGTGTTCTATGCAGTAACCTCTGTAGCTATTCCTATATATTTCTGGGTATTTTTAAATATGACTCAAGTGTTGAGTATTTTGGGGTTTATTTTGAAATCGTCGATTCGATCAGAGAATTTAATTTTGTTATGTTATTCCGGATAATTTAGAAAGTATTAAAATGTTCGAACGGATATCATTAACTCAATTTTTCCCGGTACGGAAAACATTCAAGTGTTGAATTTTTCTCGGGTTTAAATCTTTCGGAAAAACGTGCATGTGACGCGACGGACCCTCTACAAGACAACAAACCTTAACTCGATTATGTGACCGTCCTGAACTTCCTTTTGAACCTTAGGGTTTGAGGCAGTACGGCGTGCCACATGTGAGGCGTTGGCTTGACCCTTCTACAGCTGGACCATTGCTACTGTAACGTATTCTGGAATTTTTTTGAACTCCGTTCAAGTGTTGAGCTATTTAGGAAATCTTGGGTATTTGATTATTCGATCGGAAAGTTTAATACTGTCTATTTATCTGAAATGTGGTACAATATGTGGAATTCATACAGTTAGGCATGAAATGCGAAATATGTGATATTTCGGATTTACGATGTCTAAAGAGATTGTGGATTCCAAATGTTGTAGTTTTACACTTTCTTTTCTGTGACCGTAAGTGTAATATGTGATATCGCCGGTTTCGTTGCTATATGTCAACGACAATTGGGATGCGCATATTTACTTACGTTGATGACATGTGATGTTATGCGTTGCTGGATATGTTATATTGGATCGTCGCGTTCTGAATAGCGGGGTTTTTTTTCTGTGAGATGAGAGTTTTTATTTTCATTCATGTAAAATAAAATGTATGTAATATTCTTTTATTGGGGCACTTCTGGGATGAGGTTGATGTCACCTTTTGTATATTATTTACTTTTCCGCACTAGGATAGACCCAAGGAGGAGAGCACATGTAACCGGGTTCTGGAGTCCGGTCGGAGACCAACTCGAGGAGTCGAGTCCGGGTCTCCTAACTCTAGAATAGGTAGGGTTGCTTGCCGCTCTCGTAAGGGTCTAGGGGTGTGGGTTTGGCTATTCATCGCGACCGTGGAATTCGTGTTTTATAGAGGCTCAAATAAAACACGGACGTCCTAGTATATCCAATGTTTCATATGTTTCTTCTGCGATATCTATGATGTGATCATTTGATGTGTTGTGATAAATACTGTATATAGTATATATGATATATTATATATGCGTTACTTATGTTTTACACCCGCGCTAGCCCTGTCCCGCTCTGCCGTTAGTTACCTAACCTAACAGTGCACGAGGGGACATCGAGGCGAATGCGGATGGCATAAGTGTACGTCGTATTTATCTGTGATGTTTAGGTGACTTAAATGATGGGACTTCATTAATGTGATTAATGAAAGAAAAGAAACCTATAAGATGTTGTAGAATCAAATTTTTCAAAAAGGGTAGCTACAGTTTTGCTTTGCATAGTGATATATATGATATATCCCGCACCTTATTCGATGAGGAAAGAGCCGAGATCCCTTCACCGGGAGTGACCTCTTTAGTAAAACTGGCAGATGCTACAACACTCGGTTTGTCTTTTGATTGCTTTTGGTGTTTTGCTTTGTATAATGATATATATGATATGTCCTGCACCTTATTCCATAAGGAAAGAGCCGAGATCCCTTCACCGGGAGTGACCTCTTTAGCAAAACTAATAAAAGCCTTAAAAACACTCCATTTCAAAATTCACTCGATTCTACAACGATATCAAGTTCATTACGCAATAGGTTTTCAGAAAAACCTGTCGTAGCCCTCCGTCATTACAGATAAGTCCTACTTAGTATTCGTGCTACGTTCGTTGGCCCGCGTCAAGGCGTAGTGTGCGGTAGCTAACTAGTATTTATCTGCTTATGCATATGATGCAGATTGGATTAGGGTAGTCGTGCAACTTTGTTAGCCTGCGTCAAGGGTCGTACGGGTGGGTTTAATTCAATCAAGAAATGACGGGTTGAACTTGACTAGCGCACTATGGTTTGTTGGCCTGCGTCAAGGTCATGGGAGGCTAGGGGCAAAATGTTATCGGGAATTTCAAGTGTTGAGATTTGCAATGAGATTGTATACATTCTATGAGATAGTTGGATCCCGATACCCACTGCGAGTAATTGTTACTCCTGGGAGAGTTTTATACAGGACAATTAGCCGAGCAAGTAAGTGTCTAGAAAGGTGTCAACGGGGTTACGCCTCTGGGAAAACGAGGTTTACTTTAATTAGGTCCGTGCGAAAGCACGGGGAACCTCCCTCAAAGTACCGACACTGGCCTGGCTGAAAGATTGGCAAAGTTGTAGGGTGTAATTAATCCCGGCTAGTTGATTGGTGTGTCAAAAACTGTAATTACCGCAATCAAGAAACGGCGTCGCTTCGCAGCTAGCCGGTGAGTGCGGGTCGATCCACAGAGACGGGTAAATTCCTTTAGTGTGTTTTAACGAGTTGATTCTATTTGTCGTTTTGGTTTTATAAAAATCTAGATCTAAAACTTAATTAATCTAATTTAAATTCTTTCTAGGGTTAGGCTTAGAGGAAGTTTTGGAGATTGATGTTTCCTCACCGCTTTCAATGCCGTATTTTAGATCCATTAGGTGTTATAGTAATTATCGATAAAGTGGATACGACTCTTTTGGGAAGATGTTTTCTTCCTCTAGATTCGTACCCTTCCTTTATCGTTAATTACCCTAACCCCCATGGAAAACGCACGCAACCGGCCCTTTATACTGCGGTTCACCGTTACCTCGAGGGGTAGGGTGCCGCAGGGAGCAGTTGTGCGCGCATGCATGGAGTTCTTAATGGGTTAGGCATTGAAAGGGGTGAGAGATCTCATCTCTCAACCCTTTCCCTAAGGCTAACCCTAACAAGCGAGGAGACTACTCGCTCATTAGGGGATGAGAAGACATTATAATTAAAAGAATAAAATACTTACTAATGGTGATGGCTCCCTCCAAGCGATAAAGAACAGATCTGAATGTCACTTCCAGAATTTCTGAATTTTATTTATTGAAAAGAGGCATACAATTTTTAGATCTAAGATTACAATTTATAGGAAAATAGGAAACCTAGGGTTACAGACTCTCGCGCATGCGCAATTACAGATTTGCCCACAAAAAATCCCAACTTCTGCACCGACGCAACTGTACAGAAGAATTCCACCGACACGGGTATTGAATGGCCGCGGATCCGCGGCAGATGTTAGCTTGGGCCGCGGATCCGCGGCCCTTTGGTGGTCTTGGGCTGCCAAAAGTTTGGGCTTGGTTCAGTGGCTCTGTGGGCTTCTGTTTCTTCATTTATTTTCTCTTTTGAGCTTCTGGTTTTCCTCCAGATGTTTCAGTGAACACTTGTAAGTATCTTTTGACCGTTTGCATTAACATTTTGGACCTTGCATTGTTCTTCATCTAGGCTAGACTAGGATCCGTCTAATAGTTGGTCAAAAGTCCCTTTTCTGTTGTTTTGTGTCTTTTTCACTGTATTTGCTCCAGAAACCTGTATCCTGTAATATGCAACAAACGTGCGTCAAGAGTACCTGTTTATTTATAAAAAGGCTAAGAATAGGGGAATGATAAATGCAATATTATTGTCTGAACAAATACCCCCAAACTTACCTTTTGCTCGTCCTTGAGCAAACTTATTATTTTATTCTCTAAAATCCTAACCGCACTTTCGCAGGGAAACGCGATTGCACTGAGCACGTGCAACAAGCCGTTAAACCTCTAGGTGTCCCTAGTAGGAGGAGTGTTGTCTCCTGAGGGTTTTCAGCGGATTACACCCACAAAATCCTATCAACTCGGCCCATTGACTTTTGTTCTCCAATTAGGTCTTCTAATAAGGAATTCTATTATCTTATACTTGTAAATTATCCACCCATATTCTTCACACTTCCTCATTATTTAACTTAAGATTATATATGTTATGTAGACTTACTTAGCTTTCGGCATTTCTTAAGTTTTCCTTCTAGGGTTACATCTCCACTCAGGAATTTCTATCAACTCTATTAAAGATACAAATTTTATCTTTCATTCCTCTCTCTTATCTAAATTCCAATCACGTACCCCTACGTGTGTGTATAGATCACCCCTACACTTGGAAATTCAAATTAAGCAATCAACCCCTTGTCCGTTGTCCAAAGTACTAATTAGTTAGTGAATTTAAATGAAATTTGCTTACACATCCTTCATGCGACCGTTAATACTTCTTGAGGTACCAACGACCGATTACAAAATGCGTTTGCACTTTAAAGCATACTTCCTAGTCTTTGCAACACCCAAGGCTTTAGCAGTGACTCCCAAACCAGTTGGTCTAAGGCACTAGGTGATGAAGCACCCTCGCTAAATATTTTTCTATTTTTGCAGCCTTAAGTAATCACAAAAACCAGTGTCCATTTTTTTCTTTATTCACACTTTTTCATACTAAGGACTTTAGACAAGAGCCTTTCAAGGTCTCTTCTACTATTCCAAGTTTCAAGGTGCGTGAATGTGCAATTTGTAGGGTATACATTTGTTAGTGTATATGCCCTAGAGGCCATTACTGTATCATACTGGTTTGTATATTACTTAATGGATGCTTGGGATATTCACCTTGTATATACAATCTTGCTCAAAATAGTAGTATGCTACTTGGTTTGTTTCTACTTCAATGTGTACATGTGTTTATTTTTGTATATCGCCTATACACATTAGTAGAGCCCTTAGGATCTTTGCTTGATTACCAGCGATGTGATGGCCGTCACACTAGTGGGGCTGGGTAATCTATAAGCACATCCTTATGCAGGTCCCTGGTCGCAGGACTATCGAGACAGGGCATCGATACTCCGGAGTAGACCAGCGCATGCGCTTCTCATCCCAGTGTGGGAGACGGTCTGTCCCACAGCCGTCAGTACGTCGTACTTGAGATAGTATGCGGGTGCTCGTTAGGTTACGGGTACACTGGACAGGACTCGTAGGGAACTGACTAGTTGGTATTATACCTATCGTCAGTTATCAGTTCCCAGGTGACATGAGTACAGCTTAGTCCGCTGACTTGACACTGTCACTTCGCCTCGGGTGTGTTCCCACTGTACTTTGATCACTACCCTGCCACGGCTCAAAGGAGTCGTGCAAACAGGTGGTGGTTGGGTGCAGTCCCGAAGCACTTGGAGGCAGTGACGGTTAGACAGGATTCGTCTCTCCCGGTATTGGGGGTTGACATCGCGCTGTGTCTAGGAGAGCCATTACACGAGTAGTCCCTGGCCAGGGCAAACGAGATATACTGGTAGGTTTCCAGTGTTATCTCAGGGTGTATTGGGCTTCACTCCGGCACGACTTGTACCGCTATTGGGGGACTGACGTTTACCGCCCCCTAGGCCCGCCATGCGATGTATCAGACGAACAGACCGGACTGTATGGAGAATGTCACACTCAGGCTCAGTAGGAGTTCAGATGGGTTTCGCCTCGTCGGTCTTCTTGTCGGCATTACCTGGGGACCGTTACGCACAGCTAGTGCCGCTTGCGGTCTGTGGTTAAACCCACTGCCAGCGTAGTGTCGAGTCTTTAGAGTCCCACACAGAAAGCTTTTCGCCTTTAGGCAAAAGAGTAGAGGTCGCATGGTATTGCGACAGGTCGCATGGTTTTGCGACAGGGTTCGGTCACATCCGTGCACTTGTGCACGTACAGTGTCCGGACAGTTTACACTAGCGGGCTTTGGTTTAAGCCAGATCCTAGTGTACCTTATGGGATTGGATTTATCCAGTTTGCATTCGTGTTCCTCGGAACGCGGATGCGGGTGTGTATGCACAGTTGACAGGGAGGCAGAGGCAGTGGATTCTCATTAGGGTTGTTGACAGTTGACCGTTGACTTTTGACTTTTTGCTCAACCCTAATGAGAATATGATTTGTGATTAACTATTATATTAATTAAGTATTATGGTGATATGGTTGTTGACTTGTTGACTTTTGTTGACTTGTTGACTTTGGTGACTTGTTGACTTTTGTTGACTTGTTGACCGGTTGACTAGGCTTGACTAGTTGACCATCATGATAACCATGGTTATCATTTCATGCCAAAGACTTTTTTCTTGCTTGCTTTTTTGAGTAAAATGAGTGCATGATATGATAACCTTATGGTTGCTTCTAACCATTACCAAAAAAGACTTTTTTGATATGATGAGTTATGATCACTTTGGATTATGAGAGGGTGAAAGGAAAAAGAGAGCCTCATTCTTTCTTGCTCATTCTCTCTCTTGTTCTTGAGCTCTCCTCTTGCTCTCACCCTCAACCACTTCCTCCCTCTCTTGATCTATGGTTCTCTTGTCTCATGAGTTGAGAATCAAGAACCATAGATAAAATCCCATTCTAAATCATCTCTACTCATTCTAGTTCACTAGGTTTAGCAAACCAAGTGAACTAGTTTCTTCAAAGAACGAAGAAGGAGCTAAAGGTTGGAGCTTTCAAGTGGATCTATCTTCGGCGTACGGAGACAACGAGAAGGAGCCATCGAACCACCATCGGAGCTTGAAGAGAAGGAGTTCAAGTTTAGGTATAACCATCTTCATCCGAGTAGCTAAATATCTTTAGCTTAGTTTGCTAGTTTTAGTTTAGACAACGATCCCGACCATAGTTTAGTCCATGTTGCCTCTTGCGATAAAAATTCGTTTTTTATACCGTTTCCGCCTCCCCGTAAGAACCGGGGGTCGCAACGTGGACTTACAGTGGTATCAGAGACTAACTAAACTTAAACTAGCTTGGTAGTGAAGTGTAACGAAGTTCGGAACCGGAAAAAATCACAAAACCGGATAATCACAAAAACTGAGTTTCTGTTGAAATTTTTTCTGCTCAAAATGAAAAACTTTATACTCCTAAATTCGGCTCAGGGTTTTGTGTGAACACCCAAGAAAAACGATACAGTGATTCGCCTAAAGTGCCGCGCTTCCGCCGCGTGATCCTTCTTAGACGCCGCGGAACCGCCGCGACTTGGTGTCTTCTCTGCATCGTTTTTCGTGCAGTGTGTTTGTGTATTGGTTTTGGGATTTTTAAAATATATTATATGTGCCCAGATTTTCCAGAAAAGAAATTTCCTTTTGGGGTCCTATAATTCCGTATTTTTTCCGAACTTCACTGCACTTTGACTATGATGGTTATATCAGTGATGCTTGCATGTATTGAACGTCGGCTAATCGCTATAAGTCGATTAGTCGGGGTTATACATGATCTGTAATGTGCTGGAATGTGTATATGAATGTGTTGGACTGTCGCGGGTGAATAGCCGGGGTGGATGTGAGATGAGCTTTTGTTTTTCTTTCATTCATTGTAAATGTAAATTGATGTAATAATATTATTTGTTTGGCCGCACAACCGGGTCGGGGTTGTAGCCGTCATTGTATAATTCTTTTTACTGTTTTTGCTCCTAGGATAGACCCATGGAGGGGTGCACAAACTACCAAGTACTTGGCGGGTAGTTTGCCGCACCCGTAGGGGTCTTGGGTGGGGTATTTGGCTATTCACCGCGACCGTGTTATCCGCTTTTCGTTTCAGGCTCGAAAGGATTGCGGATTGCTAGTATATCCAATGCATTCATCTGTGATCTGTAATGTCTATCATTGCTTACTATTTAGGCGTTGCTTATGTTTTACAGACGCGCTAGCCCAGCCCCCGCTCTGTCGTTAGTTAAGTAACCTAACGGGTAATGACGGGGCCCAGTGGCGAATGCGAATGGCATAAGCGTACGTCATATTTTGGTTGTTTTCTGCAATGGTAGGGTTAAATGATGGGACGCATTAAAAGCAGTAATGCAAGAATATCACGCATTAAAAGAACTAATGCAAGATAATAAACCAAGTTAAAGTCGTTGGAACACTTTCGAAAAACCACTCGGTTCTTTTCAAAACAAACTTTTAAAATACGGAGTTTGAGCCACTCCATTTAAAAGCTATCTCGTTCCATCGACCAAATCAAGTTCACTACGTTCACGGTTTTGCCAAAACCATCCGTAGCCCTCCATCATTTCAGTTAAATATTCGGTAGTATTCAAGCTATGTATTTTGACCTCACGCCAAGGCATAGTGATTGGTAGCTGCCGGATATTTATCTGTTGCATAGATAGAATGCGTTGGTTTGAGACAGTCGTACTGCCATTTTGGCCTACGTCAAGGGTATGTACGGGTGGATTCAAATTAACCTGGATAATGATGGGACGAACTTGACATGTGACTTATGACATTTTGACCTCACGCCAAGGTCATAAGAGCATGGGGCAAAAATCCACATCGGGAGTTTCATAAGTACTGAAACTTGCTAGATTTGCATACCATTTGGAGTGTGATGATTCTGGTAGGATTCCTTCAGTTTCGTCACGCGATGATATTTCGATCCCGATCCTACTGTGAGTATATGCTACTCCTCGGGAAATTTCTCACTTAACGATCAATGCTATAAACCTAGTAGGTGCCTAGAAAGGTGTTAGCGGGGCTACGCCCCCAGGGAAAAGAGGTTCTCTAATTAAGGAACTTCGCGAAAGCGTTGGAAAACCTCCCTCGAAGTACCGACACCGGCCTGGCTGAACGGTTAAGCAAGTATTGTACGGTGGGATTGATCCTGACTAATTCTTCCTTTATGGTTTGAGGAGGGATTCGAGAAACAGTGGGAGCCATCCTGTTTAGACAAACTAAAAACCACTCTAAACTTACAAGAGCATCATGCTGAGTGTTTCTTCTTCTCTCTCCTAATTGCAGCGACCAATCAACATGACTGGACTTAAGTTACTCCTAGATAAAAACAAACTGACAGGGCCAAACTACAAAGATTGGCTCAGGAATGTCACGATAGCAATCACTTATGACAAGCTGGGGTATCTTCTTACCACCAAAGCTCCCCCTGTCCCTGGTCCAACTTCCAGTGTCGCGGATAAGGAAATCCGCAAGACTTGGGAGATTGATAGCGCGAAGGCCAAGTGCCTCCTGCTTGCCTCGATGGACAATGAACATCAGAGGAGGCATGAGAATATGGACATGGAGTCCATATTGCTCCATACAAAAGAACTGTATGGAGAGCAATCACGTATCGCAAGATACGAAGCGTCGAAAAAGTTATTTTCGACAAGAATGGCCGTCGGATCATCAGTAGCCGAGCATGTGCTAAAGATGATCGGCTTCATTGAGGAGCTCGCTGACCTAGGGATCACATTGGAGAGTGAGCTATATACGGATATAGTTCTCCAGTCCCTTCCTTCCACTTACGCCCAGTTTATACTGAACTTCAACCTACAAGAAAAGGAGGTTGAACTATCAGAGCTCCTCAACATGCTGAGGAGCGCAGAGGGCACCCTACAGAAAGGTAGGGAAACATCCACTTTGTTTGTAGGAGGATCATCTTCTTCTAGGTCCAAGGCGAAAGCCAAGGGAAAGAAGAAGAAGGCCCCCGCCAAACCAAGGGGCGGTGTTGGTAAAGTGGATACGAAGGGAAAAGGCAAAGCAACAAAGATAGCGGGGAAGCTTGTGGATAAGGAAGAATGCTTCTATTGTCATAAGAAAGGACACTGGAAGAATGATTGCAGGGCCTGGAAGGCCAGAACACAGGAATTGAAGCAGGTTGCAGCTTCAGCTTCAGGTGTGTATGTTATTGAAAACTGTCTTTCAATAAACTCTACTTCCTGGGTATTGGATACCGGATCAGGATCTCATATCTGTAATTCTTTGCAGGCGTTGAGAAACCGTAGTGTTTTGAAAGCAGGTGACATGACCCTCAGAGTTGCAAACGGAGCTAGCATGGATGCTAAAGCCGTGGGGGACTATCACCTGGGAATGTCAGATGGACATGTTTTGGTTTTGCGTAATTGTTTTTTTGTACCCAACGCAACTTGTAATATCATTTCTGTATCTTTAGTTTCTAAAGAAGGTTATGAATTTGCGTTTGTAAGTAATGTTGTAAACATTCACCTTAATCAAGTATTGATTGGGTCAGGTACTCTGAGTAATGGTATATACGTGTTAAACCAACCACAGATTTTTAATGTCCAGAATACACACAAAAGAAAGTCTCCAGAAATAAATCAGACTTTCTTATGGCATTGTAGATTGGGTCACATCAATGAGAGAAGGTTGACGAAGTTACATACAGAAGGGTATTTGAATGCGTTCGAATATCAGTCGTATGCCACTTGTCAATCCTGTCTCAAGGGAAAGATGACAAAGACTCCGTTTACTGGACATGGAGTAAGAGCGAGCGAGCTCTTGGGACTCGTACACAGTGACGTGTGCGGTCCAATGTCTACACATGCCCGAAGCGGACATTCTTACTTCATTACTTTTACGGATGACTTCTCAAGGTACGGTTATGTCTTCTTAATGAAACATAAGTCCGAGGCCTTTGGAAAATTCCAAGAGTATAAGAATGAAGTAGAGAAACAGACCGGCAAAAGTATTAAGATTCTAAGATCGGATCGAGGTGGAGAATACTTAAGTGCCGAATTCCTGGACTATTTAAAAGAGAACGGAATTCTCTCTCAGCTTACTCCTCCATACACCCCGCAACATAACGGTGTATCGGAGAGACGGAACCGCACCCTATTGGATATGGTGCGGTCCATGATGAGTAACGCTGAGTTGCCGCGATCATTCTGGGGATATGCGCTAGAATCAGCAGCATCCCTTTTGAACCGAGTTCCGACTAAGACTGTGCCTACCACCCCATATGAAATATGGAGTGGGAAGAAACCCTATCTTCAATATCTGAAGATCTGGGGATGTCCAGCTTTTGTCAAAAAGCAGCATGCGGACAAACTTGAGGCACGCTCAGTACTGTGCAAGTTTGTGGGATACCCAAAGAACACCAGGGGGTATCTTTTCTACTACGCAGAGGAACAAAAAGTCCTTGTTTCTCGTAATGCCCACTTTCTAGAATACCAGTTCTTGGAAAAGGAAATTAGTGGGAGCGTAGTAGAACTAGAAGAAATTCCAGAACCACAGACTATTACTGAAAGGTTAGTGGAACCAGAGGGTTCAACAGAACAGGACATTCCTACGCCGCTCCGCAGGAGTAGTAGGCAGTCTCATCCGCCCGAGAGATACTGCGGTTTTCTCATAGACGGGGATAGAGAGGACTGCATCATAGATTATGATGAGCCTACTAGCTTCCAGCAGGCCGTTCAGAGCATTGACTCAGTGAAATGGCTGGATGCAATGCGGACCGAAATGGAGTCCATGTACACCAACAAGGTATGGACGTTGGACATTGCTCCAGACGGGGTAAAACCCGTAGGATGCAAGTGGATCTTCAAAAGGAAGATTGGTGTAGATGGACAGGTTGAGACCTATAAAGCTAGGCTGGTAGCAAAGGGTTTTCGTCAAAGACCTGGCTTGGACTACGACGAAACCTTTTCTCCAGTAGCCATGCTGAAATCCATTCGGATCCTTCTTGCCATTGCTGCCTTCCACGATTATGAGATCTGGCAAATGGACGTAAAGACAGCTTTTCTAAATGGAAATTTAGAGGAGTGTGTCTATATGGACCAGCCAGAGGGTTTCATTCAGAGTGGGAGCAGCGGAAAGGTGTGCAAGTTGCTTAAGTCCATCTATGGACTAAAGCAGGCATCGCGGAGTTGGAACATCTGCTTTGATGAGACGGTCAAAGAATTTGGCTTTATCAAAAATCCAGATGAACCATGCATCTATAGTAGATTTGTAGCGAGAACTGTAGTATTCCTCGTTTTATACGTGGATGACATTCTCTTAATAGGAAATGACATTCCTATGCTACAATCTGTCAAGGGATTCTTGTCACACAGGTTCTCCATGAAAGACCTGGGTGATGCCTCATACATTCTGGGTATCCGGATCTACCGTGACAGATCCAAGAGGATATTAGGACTTTCACAGTCCAGGTACATCGACACCATACTGAAGAGATTCAGTATGGAAGATTCCAAGCGCGGTAACCTACCGGCTTGTCACGGGATCACCCTCTCTAAAGAGATGTCTCCCAAGACTGATTTGGAGAGGGATCGCATGTCTATTATACCCTACGCTTCTGCGGTAGGCTCTATAATGTATGCGATGTTGTGTACCAGACCGGATGTAGCTTATGCACTGAGTGTGGTAAGCCGGTATCAGTCTAACCCAGGGGAGAAACACTGGATAGCGGTAAAGAACATTCTCAAGTACCTGAGAAGGACTAAGGAGATGTTCTTGGTGTATGGCGGAAAAGACCTCCAGATCGAGGCCTTTGCTGACTCCAGCTTCCAGAGTGACAAGGATGATTCCAAGTCTATGTCGGGTTTTGTCTTTACCCTCAATGGAGGGGCGGTGTGTTGGAAGAGTTCCAAACAGGAAACCGTTGCAGACTCGACGATGGAAGCGGAATACATCGCTGCATCTGATGCCGCAAAAGAAGCTGTCTGGATGAGGAAGTTCTTGAAAGAACTTCAGGTGGTTCCGTCCATTGTTGATCCAATACCTCTGTATTGCGACAACAACGGGGCTATAGCTTTAGCGAAGGAACCCAGGTCCCATCAGAAATCCAGGCACATCTTAAGGCGGTATCACCTGATCAGGGAGATCGTAGATCGCCAGGAGATCGAGGTTCGGAGAGTCGCTTCAGAAGATAACACTGCTGATCCATTCACCAAGGCCCTGCCCCAGACTCAGTTCGAGCGGCTGATCGAGATGATAGGTCTTCGATACGCCAGTACATGGCCTTAGTGCAAGTGGGAGATTGTTAGTGTATATGCCCTAGAGGCCATTACTGTATCATACTGGTTTGTATATTACTTAATGGATGCTTGGGATATTCACCTTGTATATACAATCTTGCTCAAAATAGTAGTATGCTACTTGGTTTGTTTCTACTTCAATGTGTACATGTGTTTATTTTTGTATATCGCCTATACACATTAGTAGAGCCCTTAGGATCTTTGCTTGATTACCAGCGATGTGATGGCCGTCACACTAGTGGGGCTGGGTAATCTATAAGCACATCCTTATGCAGGTCCCTGGTCGCAGGACTATCGAGACAGGGCATCGATACTCCGGAGTAGACCAGCGCATGCGCTTCTCATCCCAGTGTGGGAGACGGTCTGTCCCACAGCCGTCAGTACGTCGTACTTGAGATAGTATGCGGGTGCTCGTTAGGTTACGGGTACACTGGACAGGACTCGTAGGGAACTGACTAGTTGGTATTATACCTATCGTCAGTTATCAGTTCCCAGGTGACATGAGTACAGCTTAGTCCGCTGACTTGACACTGTCACTTCGCCTCGGGTGTGTTCCCACTGTACTTTGATCACTACCCTGCCACGGCTCAAAGGAGTCGTGCAAACAGGTGGTGGTTGGGTGCAGTCCCGAAGCACTTGGAGGCAGTGACGGTTAGACAGGATTCGTCTCTCCCGGTATTGGGGGTTGACATCGCGCTGTGTCTAGGAGAGCCATTACACGAGTAGTCCCTGGCCAGGGCAAACGAGATATACTGGTAGGTTTCCAGTGTTATCTCAGGGTGTATTGGGCTTCACTCCGGCACGACTTGTACCGCTATTGGGGGACTGACGTTTACCGCCCCCTAGGCCCGCCATGCGATGTATCAGACGAACAGACCGGACTGTATGGAGAATGTCACACTCAGGCTCAGTAGGAGTTCAGATGGGTTTCGCCTCGTCGGTCTTCTTGTCGGCATTACCTGGGGACCGTTACGCACAGCTAGTGCCGCTTGCGGTCTGTGGTTAAACCCACTGCCAGCGTAGTGTCGAGTCTTTAGAGTCCCACACAGAAAGCTTTTCGCCTTTAGGCAAAAGAGTAGAGGTCGCATGGTATTGCGACAGGTCGCATGGTTTTGCGACAGGGTTCGGTCACATCCGTGCACTTGTGCACGTACAGTGTCCGGACAGTTTACACTAGCGGGCTTTGGTTTAAGCCAGATCCTAGTGTACCTTATGGGATTGGATTTATCCAGTTTGCATTCGTGTTCCTCGGAACGCGGATGCGGGTGTGTATGCACAGTTGACAGGGAGGCAGAGGCAGTGGATTCTCATTAGGGTTGTTGACAGTTGACCGTTGACTTTTGACTTTTTGCTCAACCCTAATGAGAATATGATTTGTGATTAACTATTATATTAATTAAGTATTATGGTGATATGGTTGTTGACTTGTTGACTTTTGTTGACTTGTTGACTTTGGTGACTTGTTGACTTTTGTTGACTTGTTGACCGGTTGACTAGGCTTGACTAGTTGACCATCATGATAACCATGGTTATCATTTCATGCCAAAGACTTTTTTCTTGCTTGCTTTTTTGAGTAAAATGAGTGCATGATATGATAACCTTATGGTTGCTTCTAACCATTACCAAAAAAGACTTTTTTGATATGATGAGTTATGATCACTTTGGATTATGAGAGGGTGAAAGGAAAAAGAGAGCCTCATTCTTTCTTGCTCATTCTCTCTCTTGTTCTTGAGCTCTCCTCTTGCTCTCACCCTCAACCTCTTCCTCCCTCTCTTGATCTATGGTTCTCTTGTCTCATGAGTTGAGAATCAAGAACCATAGATAAAATCCCATTCTAAATCATCTCTACTCATTCTAGTTCACTAGGTTTAGCAAACCAAGTGAACTAGTTTCTTCAGAGAACGAAGAAGGAGCTAAAGGTTGGATCTTTCAAGTGGATCTATCTTCGGCGTACGGAGACAACGAGAAGGAGCCATCGAACCACCATCGGAGCTTGAAGAGAAGGAGTTCAAGTTTAGGTATAACCATCTTCATCCGAGTAGCTAAATATCTTTAGCTTAGTTTGCTAGTTTTAGTTTAGACAACGATCCCGACCATAGTTTAGTCCATGTTGCCTCTTGCGATAAAAATTCGTTTTTTATACCGTTTCCGCCTCCCCGTAAGAACCGGGGGTCGCAACGTGGACTTACAACATTTTCAGAATTTAGACTTAAGCTGGGAACTATTTTTCAAACTTATACTCTAATAAGAACATCAATACTCTTCCCTCATTTTGACTTAGCCCAAGAAGTGAACCCAAAATTTTCCTATTTCTAAATAAACTACAAGGCATATACTTTCTACCGTTAAACTTTAAGGAAGGTTATTTTTAGGGTTTTTAATTTACTAAGTCTAAGATCTAGTTGTTCCTAACCAGTTAACCTATTTGTCAAACTCAAGTCAATTAAGCCAAGATTGAATACAATAATTTTATAATTTTTCAAACTTTTCAAATTTTTATGGGTTTTCAAATAAATATGCAAATGCAAAAATATGTACAAATGAATGCGAAGGAAGAAGACGTACCGAGCATACCCCCAAACTTGAACTTGACAGTGTCCTCACTGTCATGCTAAACTAAGAGGGTCAAAATACCGATACTCCCCTGTTTATTTATTTATAATTTATTTTTATTTTATTTAAGAAAAACAAAAATATATACAAAAAGGCCCTTCCCCAAACTTCATTTAAACTATGTTAGACTTTACTGCCAAACTTTGCCTAGACCAAACGTCAACACCAACCAGTTGAAAAATTTATCAGTAAAGAATATTGGGTGGTGGAAAAATAAGTTGTGGTGGTCCGCAAAGAATTGGGGAAGATAGAAGTAGTGGTATGGGAGGTGTGGAGGTAAATATACAGGTGATGGTGATGCATCGATACGAGAATGTGAGTGATCAGTAATCAGTGGAGTGTTGGCATTCTCGTACCTTATTAAAAGAAATGGGGGTATTTCAACTTCTAAGGGAGGAAGTTGGCTCACCACAATACCCCCAAGATGTTCCTGTGGGTCCTCTATTGACATGGCATCATCCATCAATTGTGTATGATATTTAATTATGAGGGAACTGATCTCCTCGATGTCCGCCATTGTACAACTAAAAACTTGCCGCCTATCTTGTAAGACTTTTAAAATAGCGTTCTCTTGCTCGAAGGCTAGAGAGGCTGATATGATAATGGGAAAAGTCTCATTCTCACCTATGTAAGCATATCTACGGTGAGACGGCAAGGGCATGAGTTCGAATTTCTGAGGCGAAAAAATCATTGTGGAATCTACCTCGAACTCAAAGGACTCTAACACAGGTTCGAAACCACTGCAAGCAACCGATTCGGATGATTCGACTGACTCATCCAAAAATTCAAACGACTCATATTCGGGTTGTGAGTCGTCATCATCCAAAAAAGTGAAACATTCATAATCAACATCAGTTGTGTCAACGGTAGTAGGCTCAAGGAGGGACGCACTAGTGGCGTCAAAACTGTTTTCATCAAACAAGAATCTTTCAAGCTCGCAGTCCTCCTGCGTGATTTCGTGAATGGAGCAAACTTCTCGTGTACTAGTTTTAGGCACGGGGGGCAGACTTCCCATCTTATAAATATTGAACTCACTAGACCTCTTCCCGAAGGATAGAGTCATGGAGCCATTGCGACAATTTATTACGGCATTGGAAGTGGCCAAAAATGGTCGACCAAGAATCACCGGAATTTGGTTTATTGGGTTGGCAACAGGTTGTGTATCCATAACGATAAAATCAACGGGGAATATGAACTCCCCGACTTTGATCAACACATCCTCTAGTTGACCCCTTGGATAGGTGATTGATCGATCAGCCATTTGGAGAGTGCAACGAGTGGGTTTCAACTCTCCAACCCCTAATTGTTCGTACACGGAGTAGGGAATCAGGTTAACACTAGCCCCAAGATCTAAAAGTGCTTGATTAATTTTCGTATCCCCAATTGTAATTGAAATCGTAGGACAGCCGGGGTCCTTTCGTTTTTGGGGTAAGGTTTGATGGTGGTTAATAGCATTGCTCACTGCACTAGCCACTAGCACTTTCTTGGGTACTTGAGATGCTTTTCTCTTTGAAGTGCATAATCCCTTTAAGATTTTCGCGTATGAAGGGACTTGTTGGATAGCATCCAAGAGGGGTATATTTATGCTAACCTGCTTAAATATCTCCACAATCTTCTCCACTTGTGTATTTGGTTTATTAGGACTCAACCTGTTTGGAAATGGTGCATTTTGAAAATTAGTTGAGTCAAAAGTTTGCGGAGCAGACTGTGGATTAGGAACGGATCTCGGTGTAGATGTGTTCGTGTTGTGAGAAATGGGTCCGTTAGAGCTAGAAGAAGTAGAGCCATGTGAAGGGTGGAGAATAGGCTCTAAAGAAAAAGGTGAAGAAGGAGGTGAAGAAAATGAAGAAGGGGAAGAAGAAGAAGAACCACCGGCGGGGATGTCATCACTAGTTTCCACATTATTTTGCAACTCTCTTCCGGATCTCAACGTGGTCACCGCATTTACTTTGTGATTGTGATATGCGTTTTGTGCGTGACCGGGATTAGGCAATGGTTGAGATGGAAGCTTTCCCTTTTCTCTCTCGCTCAACGCAGCAGTTAATTGTGCAATTTGTGCCTCAATGGATTTGATACTTTGATCGTGTGAGGCATTGTTATTCATTAAAGATTGCACATAACTTTCAAATCTTGCTGCGGATTCTGTAGTTTGCTTGAGAAATGCTTCAAGACTTTTCTCGAGCGAGCTAACCTTATCATCATTAGGTTGAACCAAATTGTTCGTTTGATTTGTATAAGGTTGTTGTTGGAAAGGTTGCTGGTTTTGAGTTTGTAAGGGTGCTTGTTGTTGTTGTGGAGGAGCTCTTTGAAAATTGTTATTCCCTTGGAACTGTTGATTTGGGTGACTCCTCCACCCCTGATTGTATGCCGAAGAGTACGGATCGTTTCTTTGTCGTTGCTGAAATGCAGCATTGACTTGATCCTGTCCTTGAATAGGTGCATTATAAGGACACTCTTCGGTTAAATGCGATGGGTTAGAACAACAAGCACAAACAGTTCGTGTGGGTAGAGTAGGGGCAGGAGAAGACGATGAGATTTTGGTCTCAATGGCTTCTAGCTTTTTCATAAGTGAGGCCATCTCGGCCTTCATAGCTATCGACATATCTATTTGATGTATGCCTGCCCTAGATTGACCACTAGAAGAAGATGATGTGGTCTTGGTACTCTCCCATTGAATTGTTTGCTCACTTAGGTCCTCAAGAAACAGCCAAGCTTCGTCGCTAGACTTGGAGAGAAAATGACCTTGACATATTGTTTCTAGCAACTGCTTCGTTGCTGCGTTCAATCCCTCGTATAAAGTTTGGCAAAGTTGCCAATTTTCTATCTCATGATGAGGGCATTGAACAAGTAGGTCTTTGAATCTCTCGAAACACTTCCAAAAGGGTTCGGAAGGAAGCTGTGAAAATTGTATAATCTCGTTTCGGATTCTAGCAGTTTTATGATGAGGATAGAACTTTTTCAGAAAAGCTCTCACAAACTCGTCCCAATTTCTAATGGAATGTGATGCGGTGCTGTATAGCCACTTCTCGGCTAGGTCACATAAGGTAAAAGGAATGACCCTTAGCCTTATTGCGTCATCACTTAATTGGGTTGTCTTCATCATGCTGCAAACGTTTTGGAATTTATTAATAAAAATATATGCATCTTCGGATTCCAAACCATGAAACTTAGGTAGCATATTGATGAAGTGTGGTTTTATTTCAAAATTATCCCCATTTGCCGGTGGGGGTGAAAGACATGTGGGTAAAGAAGTGCGAACGGGGTAGAAGAGATCCTGGAGCGCAACTCGTGCGGGCGCTACAACAGGCGGTAGATTCGGGTTATTCGCACCTGGCGGAGGTGGAATCATTCCCGTCGGTAAGGTATCGTTGGGGTTGAATCCCGACATACCTTCGAAAGAAGAATTTGAATGTGGAGGTAAGGAAGTGGACGGAAGATCGACAAAGGGTTCGTCGAAGGGTTCGTTGGTCGGTACCAACGAAACACGGACTAATCGGACGTTAGTATCCCTAGTCCAAAATGACATACACTAAAGGGTAGTGCAGTCAGAAAAAAAAATAGAAAAACAGAATGTGGGGGTAAGATAACGTCAGTGAGAAGAAGTGGTGGAAGTGAGTTTGCAAGTTTTCTTTAGCGGCAAGTTGCAAGTTTTGAAAAGATTTTTTATTTTTTTATTTTTGTGAGTTTTGCGAGGAGGTTTTTGAAAACGGACTCGTGACACAAAAGTATCAACCACACATGCACAATCAGGCCTAGATCTAGGGTCGCCTAGGTCTGCTAGACAGCTCCTAACTAAGGCTAGAAATAGACCTCAAACCGCCTCTTCACGGACAAATACGGCCAGGTAAGTGGGAAGGAACCACCACTACAGTGGGCCTAATTAAAAACCACTAGCCTAGACACCGCAATGTCGGTTAGGATAAACGGCCGATGCCTACCTTAGTCCTTTTCCTATTGAGCTCGCTGTTCTTAGGTCTGAGTCTAATCTTTTTTAATTAAAGGTGGTCGATGCAAAATGCTTAGGTGTTTTCTGGGGTCCTGGGAAGGGTGATGAAATCCCCACCCAATCTGAGTTTGGTCAAATAGCCCCTTAGAATCCGGTTAAATTATGCAAAACAAATAAAATTTCACTTGCAATCAGAATTTTTTAGCGCGGCGCAAAGAAACCTGTAGAGATCTGTTATTTAGAAGGGGGAGAAAGACTCTTTACGCAAAGAAATCCTGCAGAAAGATTTTTACAGAGAGATATATGGAGGTTACAGAGGGAAGAATGAGGATCAAACCACAAAATTTAATGCGCTGACGTGGCACTATGAGCGCGGATCCGCGGCGGGAGCTATGTATATGCGGCGGAAGCGCGGTCCTTTGGTGGGATCGTGCTCTGGAAAAATTTATGTGGTTCTGCACTTTCAATTGCTCTCTGGTTTTATATACCAAATTTTGATTTGACCTCTGTAAAATTCCAGATCGGTGATTCTTCGCTGTTCCTGCAAGATCCAAAAGATACACCCTTCAAACAGATCAAATTTGATTATTTTTTTTTTTTTATATTTTCAGATTTTTATAATTTTTAAAATTTATATCAACCCGAAAATTCACAAAAAGAAAAATTACGCCGTCCCTGGCAACGGCGCCATTTGATTGGTTTGTCAAAAACTGTAATTACCGCAATCAAGAAACGGCGTCGCTTCGCAGCTAGCCGGTGAGTACGGGTCGATCCACAGAGACGGGTAAATTCCTTTAGTGTGTTTTAACGAGTTGATTCTATTTGTCGTTTTGGTTTTATAAAAATCTAGATCTAAAACTTAATTAATCTAATTTAAATTCTTGCTAGGGTTAGGCTTAGAGGAAGTTTTGGAGATTGATGTTTCCTCACCGCTTTCAATGCCGTATTTTAGATCCATTAGGTGTTATAGTAATTATCGATAAAGTGGATACGACTCTTTTGGGAAGATGTTTTCTTCCTCTAGATTCGTACCCTTCCTTTATCGTTAATTACCCTAACCCCCATGGAAAACGCACGCAACCGGCCCTTTATACTGCGGTTCACCGTTACCTCGAGGGGTAGGGTGCCGCAGGGAGCGGTTGTGCGCGCATGCATGGAGTTCTTAATGGGTTAGGCATTGAAAGGGGTGAGAGATCTCATCTCTCAACCCTTTTCCTAAGGCTAACCCTAACAAGCGAGGAGACTACTCGCTCATTAGGGGATGAGAAGACATTATAATTAAAAGAATAAAATACTTACTAATGGTGATGGCTCCCTCCAAGCGATAAAGAACAGATCTGAATGTCACTTCCAGAATTTCTGAATTTTATTTATTGAAAATAGGCATACAATTTTTAGATCTAAGATTACAATTTATAGGAAAATAGGAAACCTAGGGCTACAGACTCTCGCGCATGCGCAATTACAGATTTGCCCACAAAAAATCCCAACTTCTGCACCGACGCAACAGTACAGAAGAATTCCACCGACACGGGTATTGAATGGCCGCGGATCCGCGGCAGATGTTAGCTTGGGCCGCGGATCCGCGGCCCTTTGGTGGTCTTGGGCTGCCAAAAATTTGGGCTTGGTTCAGTGGCTCTGTGGGCTTCTGTTTCTTCATTTATTTTCTCTTTTGAGCTTCTGGTTTTCCTCCAGATGTTTCAGTGAACACTTGTAAGTATCTTTTGACCGTTTGCATTAACATTTTGGACCTTGCATTGTTCTTCATCAAGGCTAGACTAGGATCCGTCTAATAGTTGGTCAAAAGTCCCTTTTCTGTTGTTTTGTGTCTTTTTCACTGTATTTGCTCCAGAAACCTGTATCCTGTAATATGCAACAAACGTGCGTCAAGAGTACCTGTTTATTTATAAAAAGGCTAAGAATAGGGGAATGATAAATGCAATATTATGGTCTGAACACTAGTCTTTCCTTTTAGGGTTTGAAGGAAGATTTGATAAAAACAGTGGGAGCCATCCCGATTAGATAAAATAATAACCAATCTGATCTTGCAAGAGCATACGCTAAAGTGTTTTCTTCTCTCTCTCTCCAGGTAGCGACTATATCATGCCTTAATCAAGATAATAATATGGATGTATTAACCGAACCTGCATGTTATACTGTGCTGGGGAACGTTGGTTCCGTTCTTTCTTATAAGAGTTATAAGACTGAACAGGATATAGGGGAATACCAGGATTCCCATGCCACCCGAATGAAGAAAGTACATGTTGATGCATTTTCTACGGGTGTGTTCGTTACAGAGAACTGTTTCTCCATTTCCTCTACATCCTGGGTATTTGATACCGGGTCAGGATCCCATATATGTAATCAGTTACATGGGCTTAGGAAAGGTAGAGAACTTGGAGAAGGTGATAAAGACATAAGGGTTGGAAATGGTGCAATTGTTGCAGCTAAAACCGTCGGGGAATATCACCTTGTATTGCCAACTGGTAATACATTGATTCTGAACGAATGCTATTACATGCCGAACCTGATATGCAACATTATATCGGTTTCTTTGTTGAGTAAAGAGGGATATAATTTTGTATTACAGGATAATGTTATGAACATTTTTCTAAACCAAAAGTTGGTTGGATCAGGCACGATGTGCAATGGCATTTATGTTCTAAATCAATCAACAGTTCTGAGCATAACAAACACACACAAGAGGAAGAGTTCAGAAATGAACGGATCCTTCTTGTGGCATTGTAGACTGGGTCACATCAATGCGACACGACTAGCTAAGTTGCATAAGGATGGATATTTAAATCCGTTTGAATTTTCATCTTATGACACTTGCCAGTCATGTCTCAAAGGCAAGATGACCAAAACTCCGTTTACGGGACACGGAGAGAGAGTTACAGAACTCTTGGGACTGGTACATAGTGATGTATGCGGCCCCATGTTTACACATGCCAGGAATGGTTCTGCGTACTTCATTACATTCGCTGACGATCTCTCTAGATTCGGATATGTGTTCCTGATGAAACACAAATCAGAAGCTTTTGAGAAATTTAGAGAATATAAACAAGAAGTCGAGAACCAAACCGGAAAAAGTATTAAAATCCTTCGATCTGATCGAGGAGGAGAATACTTGAGCAATGAATTCCTGGACATCCTAAAAGAGAATGGGATTCTCTCTCAGCTAACTCCTCCATATACACCACAGTACAACGGTGTATCGGAACGGAGGAACCGCACCCTATTAGATATGGTGCGCTCTATGATGAGCACAGCTGAGTTACCTATTTCCTTCTGGGGGTATGCACTGGAAACAGTTGTAGACCTATTGAATATGGTTCCCACCTAAACTGTGCCAACCACTCCATTTGAGATATGGAAAGGAAAGAGACCATGTCTTAATTATGTTAAGATATGGTGTTGTCCGGCCTATGTAAAAACGCAAAATCCGGACAAACTTGCGGCAAGGTCCATTCTGTGTAAGTTTATTGGATATCCCAAACATTCGCGCGGGTATATCTTCTACCACACCGAGGAACAAAAGGTGTTTGTTTCTCGACATGACACCTTTTTAGAAAAGGAATTTCTTGAAAAAGAGATTAGTGGTAAGGAGGTAGAACTGGAAGAGGTTCCAGCAATACAGACTACGACAGAAGATTTGGTTGAACCAGAGGATTCGGTAGTTCCCAATGAACCTCAGCCTCTCCGCCGATCTAGTAGGGTTCCTCACCCATCAGAGAGATACTACGGTTTTCTCATGGATGGTGGGAGCGAGGATTGCATCATGGTTGATGATGACCCAACTAGCTTCGAGCAGGCCATCACGAGTGGGGAGTCAGTGAAATGGCTGGATGCAATGCGGTCCGAGATGGAATCCATGTACACCAACAAAGTATGGACTTTGGAAGTTTCTCCTGAAGGGGTAAAACCCATTGGGAGCAAGTGGATCTTCAAGAAAAAACTTGGTGTAGATGGGAAAGTGGAGACTTTCAAAGCTAGACTTGTTGCAAAGGGTTTTCGTCAAAGACCAGGTGTGGACTATGACGAAACCTTTTCTCCAGTAGCTATGCTTAAATCTATCTGGATCATGCTTGCCATCGCTGCATATCATGACTACGAAATCTGGCAAATGGATGTTGAGACCGCCTTTTTAAACAGTGATTTAAAAGAGTGCGTGTACATGACTCAGCCAGAGGGCTTCATAGATAGTGGGAGCAGCGGGAAGGTGTGCAAGCTGCTTAAATCAATTTATGGATTAAAGCAAGCATCGCGGAGTTGGAACATCTGCTTTGACATCGTTATCAAAGAGTTTGATTTCGTCAAAAACGTAGATGAACCTTGTATCTACAAGAAGGTGGCAGAGAGTAAGGTTGTCTATCTCGTATTGTACGTGGACGACATACTCTTGATAGGAAATGACATTCCTATGCTGCAATCAGTCAAGCTCTTCTTATCACAAAGATTCTCAATGAAAGATCTATGTGATGCCTCCTGCATACTGGGAATTATGATCTATAGAGATAGATCTAAAAGGATATTAGGATTGTCCCAATCCAGGTACATTGACACCATACTAAAGAGGTTTAGTATGGAAGAGTCCAAACGTGGGTTTTTACCCACGATCTCAGGGCTCACTCTCTCCAAAGAGATGTCTCCCAAGACTGATTTGGAGAGAGCTCGCATGCAAGGGATACCCTATGCTTCGGCAGCAGGCTCTATCATGTACGCGATGCTATGTACCAGACCCGATGTAGCATACTCACTAAGTGTAGTGAGTAGGTATCAAGCTGACCCTGGAGAGAGAGTCACTGGACAGCTGTGAACAGCATTCTCAAGTACTTATGAAGGACTAAAGAGATGCTCTTGGTGTATGGTAACGGAGAACTCCAAGTGGAGTCCTTTACCGATTCGAGCTTTCAGAGTGATAAGGACGACTCTAAGTCGCAGTCGGGATTTGTCTTTACCCTTTACGGAGGGACGGTTAGCTGGAAGAGTTCCAAGCAGGAAACCGTGGCAGACTCGACGATGGAGGCTGAATACATCGCTGCCAACGATACTGCCAAAGAGGCTGTCTGGATCAAGAAGTTCATTACTGAACTTGGAGTGGTTCCATCCATTGAGCATCCAATACCTTTGTATTGTGATAACAATGGAGCGATGGCTTTGACCAAGGAACCCAGGTCCCATCAGCGATCCAAGCATATTCTGAGGCGGTATCACCGGATCCGGGAGATAGTTGATTGCCAGGAAATCGAGGTCAGGAGGGTTAACACGAAGAACAACACAGCGGATCCACTCACGAAGGCCATTCCCTAGATACAGTTTGAGAAACTCTTCGGGATGCTTGGTATGCGATACTACAGCAGCTGGCCCTAGTGCAAGTGGGAGATTGTTAGTTGTATGTATGCCCTAGAGGCCAGTATTGTACAGATGATGTATATTATATTGGATGCTTGGACATATATAGAGAGGACTTTCTTGCTCGACATGATAGTATGCTATCTGGTTGCTCTTTATCTTAAAATGTATACTTGTCTCTTTATACTGTTTTATAGTTACATGTTGGTAAAGCCCTTAGGATGTGTACTTGACTACCTGGACTATGATGCGGATCATACTAGTGGCGACATGGTAGTCCGTAAGTACATCCTTCAAGGTCCCTAGTCGTGGGTGTATCGAGACAGGGCATCGATATACCAGAGTAGACTAGCGTATACGCTTCTCGACCAATGAGATGGGCGATGGATGATCCCATATCCATTGGTGTTTGACATCAGACATGGTATACGGGTGCTCAGTGATGACTGGGTATACTGGACGGACTCGCCGAGAACTCGCAGATGGTATTATACCTCATGTCAGATGGCAGTTCTCTGGTGACACTTGTGCAGGTTAGTCTGTAGACTCGAGATCGTCATAGAGTCTTTGTGTGATTCCCACTGTGCTTTGATTTCCACCTTACCACGTCCATGAGGGCGTGCAAAATGGTGGTTTTTGGGTACAGTCCCGAGTCACATGGAGGCAATGAGCGATAGGAGGGGTTTCGTCTCTCCCGGTATTGGGGGTTGATGTTGCACTATGCTCGATTGGCCGTAACAGGGAAGTCCCTGGCCATGGCTGATTTAGAGATTACTGGTAAGTGTTACCAGTAGTCTCTCGACCCGTTATGAGCCTCACGTCGGCACGACTTATCGGTTATTGGGGTCTGACGTTTACCACCCCTAGACTTGATATGCGACATATCAGACGAGGAGACCGGACTGTACGGGAAGTGTTACCGCCAGGCTTTTACAGGAGTTGGAGCGGGCTTGCTTGCTGATATTCTGATCGCTCAATACCCGGGTAGCCGTTACGTCCAGCTAGTACCGCTGACGGCTTGTGGGTGCTTGATGTGATCATCACCTACTGCCGGCATATTGATGAGTCTTTAGAGTCCTACATAGAGGTTTTACTGGCTCAGGTAAAACGTAATAGGAGCGCATATGTGATATGTGCGGGACCGAGAATAATGCGTGTATGTGATACCGTATTCTATTCTCGTGACTTTTTGTATCGGTCGGTTATATGATATAGCCGGGTTATCGAATCAAGTGTTGATTCGATAAGTCGATACATTGGATGTTAGTCGGTTATATGTGATATGACCGGATTATTAAGTCAAGTATTGATTTAATAATTTATTGTATAATTGTATATTTGATAGACTAATTTACATTAATTAACAATTGTTCACTTTAGGTATTTTCTCGTATGCACACTTGAATATATATATGTGATATATATATTAAAAGTGTTTTCTTTTGTATCATGGTTGATGATACACTAAACATGGGTGTGTAAGACATACACCATACTATATAAGATGGTGGTTAATATTTATTTAAGTTAATTACAAATTTGTTGTGCTTAGGTCATAAGCATGAAGCTTGTAGAAGCTTGTGGATGCTTTGACAAAGTCCACTAAATTTGTTTTACTTTAGATTTTTATTAACCTAACCATTTTCATTTAGCTATGGTTATGGCTCTACAAGGGTTAGTATATGATACTCACTCACCATGGTTAGCTTTCTCACTTGATCATTATCCTCATCTCTTTCTTTTGTTCTTATTCTTCATTGAGCAAAAGAAATAGCTTGCTAAGGTTTGTTCCAAAGTGAGATAGATTGTGAGAAATAAAATTCTAAAGAGAACCCACTTCTTATTTCTCCATCCTCTACTAGTCTAGCACTTTAGTTTAGGGTGTTTGCTTCACTAATTATCAAGTTAGTGAAGTAGAAACTTGAGTTGGCATCCCCTCGACGTAGATCATCTTCGGCCTCGAAGACTTCAAGCAAGGACGTGTTTTTCGCCTCGTGAAGCCATGCAAGGGTCCGGAAAAACCACGATCGCAGCGAAGGGACTTCAACAAGGAGAAATAGAAGTGAAGGACCGATCTACAAAGGTTGTATTTCGTATTCACTTAATCGTAAACATAGTTTACTTGCATATGAAACCCTAATTTTCTAGCAACGATCTTGTTTAGGGTTATTCGGCACGGCTAAAATTTTAAACGGACAAGTTTGATGCTTCCTTAAACCTTATTAGAGTACCAAGTAACCCTACACATAGCTACATGTATACTTTGCATACATACTTCACTTATACTCGGGGGGTATATTACATCATTTCTGATAGGTAGATATCTATATCTTGCTATACTTTTATGTTTACGCATATATCAGTTATGGCTACATGTTTACCTTTACTTGATGTTGTTTAGAATTGGAGGAAATAGTAACCGCATGATATTTTATATTAACTTTTTGCAGTTAATTAGCGGCTTTTCCTTATATGCTTACATTTCAGTTTTATGTTGCATATATTATATTCATGGATTTTCGCATTGAGATATGGATTTTTCATGATGTTTTCTGGATTTGGGGACCGTGGCAGTTCATGAAATTATGCATTATTTGAAAAACCCGGCTTCCCTTGATATGATATTTCAGCATCCACCATGAGATTTATCGGTTCTGATATATATACCCCATGCGAGGAGTCGGGGGCCGTATGAGGGTACATGGTGGGGCCCGGAGGTACCACGGGGCAAGAAGATTGATGGACCTTTCCGATTGAGCCTGGCAGGGGAACCATACACTCCGGTTACATTACTAATGACTCGACGGTTATCATGGGGATACCGACGGGAGTCATATGCGTATAGATACGTCGAGAGGCGAGGGTCAGAGCTAGGCACTCGAGCTTTCGGTATAGCGTATGATACGTACCTATCAGGGTGCCGGTCTTGGTAACAGCACATGATAGATCATTATTTTGTGTCGATGCTTAACACTTGGTTTTCATGATATTTTACTCCCAAGTATATATAATAGTGGAATGGGACGCTGTTATATATGTATATATATATATATATATGTATATATATATATATATTTATGTATATATATATATATATTACTGGAATGGGACGCTAATATATATGTATACATATAAATTCATATACTTCATCATATTTATTCATGCAAATATACCTAGAATATAAGAGATTCACTTGATATTGGATTTAAGACATTTAAGATTACTTGATATTGTACATAAAGGATATATGAGATTCACTTGACTTTGTACATTCAGGATATATGAGATTTATTCGATATTGTACATTAAGGATTTTTGAGACTTATATGATATGAGAGCCAATTTGGGGGCTGATTTGAGGAATTGGGATTTGGATTGTCTTGATGGATTTTGATCCTACCACGATGTCAGGATTCCGTGGAAATGACATGTTTCATTCCATACTCCACATTTATTGTTTATGCACTGCTTCATGTATTAGTTGTACCTGATAGAGTACCTTTCATGACTGTTGCATTTACATACCTTTATTTATATGCATTACTTCATGTGTTAGTTGTACCTGTTAGAGTACCTTTCATGATTGTTGCATATATATCTTTTTATATCATTATTGCATGATTATTGCATACCGATTGTCATATCATTACTTCATGTTCTTGTAGTACCTTACATGACTGTTACATATATATCGTCATATTATTGTTTCATTTATTAATTGTACCGGCTAGTGTACTTTTCATGATTATTGCATTACATATGACCATTCATTGCTATTAGATGCTTATGTTAGATTCGCGTTGTACGTACATACTCGCGATAACCTGCATATGTTATTTTACTATTCACGAGTTGGCAACTCACCCCCGTTGTGCCATAGTGTTTTGCAGGTGTTCCTCAGGATAGTCAGAGGTAGGGGTATTTTCATCCGTCGTATCATCTTTTGCTACGGATACCGCCTCAGCTCACAGTGTGCAGTTTGCTTAGGTGGGTTTTGTGGTTATTCGTTTTTGTATTGTATATTCGTTGTATTCTTGTACTCTCCATCTACTATTTTCTTGTTGACTTAGAGACTTGGTGAGGACGATATTGTATATTTTGGTGACTTGGATGTCTTTTTATGCAGTTTTACTTATATTGTCTTTTATTTCTTCGCTAAGGCGTCGTATATCTGTTGTGGTGGTTGTTTTCCGCCTTTTGGCGTGGATTGGCTCCCGTTGGGGATGCTTTACTTTATATTTATGTTGTACCCATTTTTAGAGTTGTTTTTTACAAAGGAGGTGCTTCCGAAATTTTCAAGGAAGTAAATTGGACTTAAAGAATTTATACTTGAGATTTTCAAAAGATTAAAAAATGTTTCTTATCTTTTCTTGTATTTTAATGGTTTAGATTTCTGGGTTTTGGATTTCTTTTACTGCATTACGCCTGTAGACGTTGCGTAGTATTAGGGCCGTCAAGTGCCAATTTCGGGTCGTGACATTAAGCCAGATCCTAGTATTTGGTTTTGGGTTGGTTCGTTCTCATTGTATTCGTGTTCCTCGGAGCACGGATGCGGGTGTTGATACACAGTTGATAGAGGCAGAGGAACCTCATTAGGGGTTTGACCATTGACTTGATTAAAACCATAATGAGATGGAGGAAATTGATTAATGAGTTTTAATTAGAGATAATTGTATCATGGTTAATTGGTTTGACCATTTGACTTTGTTGACCCATGTTGACTTAGATATTTTTGTGAGCATGCTTAGCATTAATTGTGACATGATAATGGTCAAATAAACATCAACCATGACAATTTATCCTAATTAAAATTATCATTATTCTTTTTCATCATATGAGAGCTATCTTCTCATTCTATCATGATACATTCTCTCTCTTGCTAGCTCTCTCCTCTTCCTCTCTCAAGGCTCTTTTGTTTCATGAGTTGAAAATCAAGAGCTTTGTGAGATCAAACCATCAAAACAATTCTCTACTCACCCTAGGGTTCTTAGTCTAGGACACCAAGCACCTTAGTTACTTCAAGATAGAGGTTGGAGCTCAAGGTAGAGGCCTTCGGGTAGATCTTTCTTTGGTAAAGAGAAGACGGTGAGGAGAAGCCATCTATACTACTCCAAGGGGCTCACAACAAGAGGAAGCAACACAAGAAGAGAAGGAGTTCAATATTTTGGTATAATCTCTTAACCTAGTAGTTAAAGCTCCTTGTTTGTTTGTTAGTTTTTGTTTAGCAAAGATCCTTCATGGTTAGTCTATATTTCCTTCAAAGAAAAATTCGATTTTTACCGATTCCGCTTTCCCGAAAGTACCGAGGTGGGTAACATAGACTTACAGTGGTATCAGAGCCTAGCTAAACAACAACTAACATGTTAGCAAAGTCCTTAGAACTTCGATCACGGAAAAAATCCCGAAAACACACTAAAACTTGTATTTTCTGTCGTTTTTTAAAACAGGCCTAAAAATATTTTCAGTGACATGAAAAATACAAACAGGCTTTTTAGAGAAAACTGTAGAATTTTGGACGCATGAATCGCTCATAAGACTATGTATCCGCGGCCGATCCAAGCGATCCGCCGCTGATCCGCGGCCGAGTCAACTCGGCCGCGCACCAAAATTCTTCTGGGGTTCTCTGTGTTTGTTTTATGTATTCTGGAATGTTTTGTTTCTGCCTAAATTTATAAGAGTCCAGGATTTTACTTGTGGTAGATTCAAATACAGTTTTTGATCTGAATTCTATAAACTTTAGCTAATTGGAATATATCTGTAATGTGATATATGTACTGAACGACTACTAATCCCTATACGTCAATTAGTGCGGGTTGTACATATCTGTGATCTGTGATATTGGATTGTGTATATGAACTTGTTGGATTCTCGTGGATGAATAGCCGGGGGTGTGAGATAAGTGTTTATTTATCTTTCATTTGATGTAAATTGTAAATTGATGTAATATTATTTTTGGGTCGCACATCCGGGTTGAGGATGTAGCCGCTTTTGTATATCATTTCTTTTACTGTTTTCTACTCCTAGGATAGACCCAATGTAGGGTGCATAGACTACTTGGTACTTTGAAATGCCGAGCGGCCTACTCACTTTGTTGAGGGATGCTGCTTCACTTCGGGTATTTGGCGGGTAGTTTGCCGCACCCGTAGGGGTCTAGGTTGGGGTTTTGTCTATTCATCACGACCGTGTAATCCGTCTTTCGTTGCTGGCTCGAGCGAAATGCGGATTCCTAGCATATCCAATGTGTTCATCTGTGATCTGGAATAACTATCATTGCATTTGACGAATGTATATATCTATATATGATATCTAGTAGACGTTGTATATGTTTTACATCCGCGCTAGTCCAGCCCCCGCTCTATCGTTAGTTAAGTAACCTAACGGGTGATGACGGGGCCCAATGGCGAATGCGGATGGCATACGCATACGTCATATTTTTGTTGTTTTCTGCAATGGTAGGATTAATTGATGGGACGCATTATATTAATGCAAAGAAAACAAACCAAAGTTGAATAGTTGGAACAATTTCAAAACCACCTGGTTTTTTCAAAAACAGCAAAATTTCTAAATGTGGAGCTTAAACCACTCCTTTTAAATGCTATCACGTTCCTTCGATTATATCAAGTTCACTACGTTCACGGTTTCGCCAAAACCATTCGTAGCCTTCCGTTATTTCATATGAATAGTCAATAGTATTCAAGCTGTGTTTGTTGGCCAAAGTCAAGGCATGGTGATTGGTAACTGTTGGATATTCAAGTATAGATAGATGCGTTGGTTTGGGACAGTCGTACTGCTTTGTTGGCCAAAGTTAAAGGTATGTACGGGTGGGTTCAAATTAACCTGGAAAATGACGGGTGGAACTTGACATGTGACTTATGATTTGTTGGCCAAAGTCAAGGTCATAAAAGTATGGGGCAAAAATCCACATCGGGAGTTTCTAAAGAAACTGAAACTTGCTAGTGTTACATACCATTTGGAGTGTGATAATTTTGGTAGGATTCCTTCAACTTTATCATACGATGATATTTGGATCCCGATCCCGATCCATATTTCTCCATACTAAGTGTTAGTGTATATGCACTAGAGTCCATTACTGTATCATACTAGTTTGTATATTACTTAATGGAAGCTTGGGATATTCACCTTGTATAAACAATCTTGCACAATATAGTAGTATGCTACTTGGTTTGTTTCTACTTCAATGTGTACATGTGTTTATTTTTGCATATCACCTATACACATTAGTGGAGCCCTTAGGATCTTTGCTTTATTACCAGCATTGTGATGGCAGTCACACTTGTAGGGGCTGGATAATCTATAAGCACATCCTTATGCAGGTCCCTAGTCGTAGGACTATCGAGACAGGGCATCGATACTCCGGAGTAGACTAGCATAAGCGCTTCTCATCCCAGTGTGGGAGATGGTCTGTCCTACAGCCATCAGTACGTCGTACTGGAGATAGTATGCGGGTGCTCGTTGGGTTACGAGTACACTGGACAGGACTCGTCGGGTACTGTTGGTTGGTACTGTACCTATCGTCGGTTATCAGTTCCCAGGTGACATGAGTATAGCTTAGTCCGCTGACTTGACACTGCCACTTCGCCTCAAGTGTGTTCCCACTGTACTTAGATTACTACCTTACCATGGCTCAAAGGAGTCGTGCAAACAGGTGGTAGTTGGGTGCAGTCCCGAAGCACTTGGAGGCAGTGACGGTTAGACAGGATTCGTCTCTCCCGGTATTGGGGGTTGACATCGCGCTGTGTCTAGGAGAGCCATTACATGAGTAGTTCCTGGCCAGGGCAAGCGAGATATACTGGTAGGTTTCCAGTGTTATCTCAGGGTGTTCTGGCTTCACTCCGACACGACTTGTACCGCTATTAGGGGACTGACGTTTACCGCCCCCTAGGCCCGCCATGCGATGTATCAGACGAACAGACCGGACTGTATGGAGATTGTCACAGTCAGACTCTGTAGGAGTTCAGATGGGTTTCACCTCGTCAGTCTTCTTGTCGGCATCTACCTGGGGACCGTTACGCACAGCTAGTGCCGCTTGCGGTCTGTGGTTAAACCCACTGCCAGCGTAGTGTCGAGTCTTTAGAGTCACACACAGAAAGCTATTCGCCTTTAGGAAAAAGAGTAGAGGTCGCATGGTTTTGCGACGGGTCGCATGGTTTTGCGACAGGGTTCGGTCGCACCAGTGCACTTGTGCACGTTTAATGTCCGGACAGTTAACACTAGCGGGCTTTGGTTTAAGCCAGATCCTAGTGTACGTTTTGGGATTGGTTTTATCTCGTATGTATTCGTGTTCCTCGGAACGTGGATGCGGGTGTGTATGCACAGTTGACAGAGAGACAGAGGCAGAGGATTCTCATTAGGGTTGTTGACTGTTGACTGTTGACTATTGACTTTTTGCTAAACCCTAATGAGAATATGAAATGTAATTAACAATAATATTAATTTAGTATTATAGTGACATGGTTGTTGAGGGTTTGACTTTGTTGACTTGTTGACTTTGTTGACCGGTTGACTAGGTTGGACTAGTTGACGATCATCATGACAATAACTATCATTTCATGGCAAAGACTTTTGCTTGCTTGTTTCTCTTGGGCAAAATGAGTGCATGAAATGATATGGCTATTGTAGTTTAAACCATCATATAATACTTGATTGCTATTATTGGTTATGATGGCTTTGGATTATGAGAGCCAAGAGAGAGAAAAGTATTGCTCACTCTCTCATTTCCTTTCTTTCTCTTGTGTTTGAGCTCTCATCCTCTTCCTCTTGCTCTCCCTCTCTCTAGTCTATGGTTCACTTGTCTCATGTGTTGAGAAGCAAGAATCATAGAGAAAATCCCAACACACTCTTCTCTACTCACTCTAGTTCATAAGGTTTAGCAAACCGAGTGAACTAGTTTCTTCAAAGCTCGAAGAAGAAGCCAAAGGTAGAAGCTTTCGGGTGGATCGATCTTCGGTGCAAGGAGACGACGGAGTGAAGCCGATCTGTACACCATCGAGAGTCAAAGACGAAGGAGTTCAAGAAAGAAAGGTATAACCCCTTAACCGAGTAGTTAACAACTCCTAGTTAGGTTGTTAGGTAGATAGTTTAACAAAGATCCGTTTTGAGTCCATGTTACCTCCTCTAGAAAAATCGTTTTTCGTCATTTCCGCAAGCCTGTAAGTACCGGGAGCGGTAGCATGGACTTACAGTGGTATCAGAGCCTAGTTAAACACTACCTAACATGTTAGCATAGTAACTAGAAATTCGATCGGAGAAAAAGTCCCGAAATAGACCTGAAAATCAAACTTGCTGTCGATTTTTTATGTTCTGTAAAAATAATAAATCATGCTTTAAAAATCGACTCAGGGTTTTTATAAGATACTGTAGAAAAACGGTGCAGAGAACCAATCAAACCGCCGCGGAAACGAGGCAATAGCTTGCTATTGCCGTGGTTCCGCGGCCGTCTTAGCTCTTCTCTGGATCTTCTTTACTGCAGTATACTCAGTGGGGTATTTTGGGAATTTTAGTATATGTTTTTTCAGCCCAGATTTTCCAGAAAGAAAAATTTGTTTTTGGGGCTTTAAAAACCGTATTTTGATCGAGTTTCTAAAGACTAAGGCTAACGGGTTTATATCTGTGATGTGATATTTGTATTGAACGTCTGCTAATCGCTATATGTCGATTAGTGGGGGTTATACAAATCTGTGATCTGTAATGTTGTTAGAATGTGTATATGAATTTATTGGATTGTCGCGGGTGAATAGCCGGGGGTTGTGAGACGAGAGTTTTATTTTCTTTCAATTCATGTAAATTTGTAAATTGATGTAATAATTATTTATATGGCCGCACAACCGGGTCGGGGTTGTAGCCGTCAATGTATAATTTCTTTTTACTGTTTTTGCTCCTAGAATAGACCCATGGATGGGGTGCACAAACTACCGGGTATCCCGAAGTGCCGAGTGGCCTACTCACGGAGTTGAGGGAGGTTGCTTCGCTTCGGGTACTTGGCGGGTAGTTTGCCGCACCCGTAGGGGTCTTGGGTAGGGTATTGGCTATTCACCGCGACCGTGTAATCTGCTTTTCGTTACAGGCTCGTACGAATTGCGGATTCCTAGTATATCCAATGTGTTCATCTGTGATCTAAAATGGCTATCATTGCAATATATATATCTATATATGATATTATTTAAGCGTTGCTTATATTTTACAGCCGCGCTAGCCCAGCCCCCGCTCTGTCGTTAGTTAAGTAACCTAACGGGTAATGACGGGGCCCCGTGGCGAATGCGAATGGCATAAGCGTACGTCATATTTTAGTTGTTTTCTGCAATGGTAGGATTAAATGATGGGATGCATTAAAAGAACTAATGTAAGAAAAATGCGCATTAAAAGAACTAATGCAAAGAAAAATAAACCAAGTAAAAGTTGTTGGAACACTTTCAAAAACCACTCGGTTTCTTTTCAAAATAACTTTTAAAAGCGGAGCTTAAGCCACTTCTTTTAAAAGCTATCTCGTTCCATTGATTATATCAAGTTCACTACGTTCACGGTTTCGCCAAAACCATTCGTAGCCCTCCATCATTTCAGTTAAATATTCGGTAGTATTCAAGCTATGTATTTTGACCTCACGCCAAGGCATAGTGATTGGTAGCTGCCGGATATTTATCTGTTGCATAGATAGAATGCGTTGGTTTGAGACAGTCGTACTGCCATTTTGGCCTACGTCAAGGGTACGTACGGGTGGGTTCAAATTAACCTAGATAATGATGGGAAGAACTTGACATGTGACTTATGACATTTTGACCTCACGCCAAGGTCATAAGAGCATGGGGCAAAAATCAACATCGGGAGTTTCAAAAGAACTGAAACTTGCTAGCACTGCATACCATTTAGAGTGTGATGATTCTGGTAGGATACCTTCAGTTTTGTCACGCGATGATATTTGGATCCCGATCCTACTGTGAGTATATGCTACTCCTCGGGAAATTTCTCACTTAACGATCAATGCTATAAACCAAGTAGGTGTCTAGAAAGGTGTTAGCGGGGCTACGCCCCCACGGAAAAGTGGTTCTTAAATTAAGGAACTTCGCGAAAGCGTTGGAAAACCTCCCTCGAAGTACCGACACCAGCCTGGCCGAACGGTTAAGCAAGAATTGTACGGTGAGATTGATCCTGACTAATTCTTCCTTTTTGGTTTGAGGAGGGATTCGAGAGACAGTAGGAGCCATCCAGTTTAGAAAAACTAAAAACCACTCTAAACTTGCTAGAGCGTCATGCTGAGTGTTTCTTCTCTCTCCTAATTGCAGCGACCAATCGACATGACTGGACAAAAGTTACTTCTAGATAAAAACATACTGACAGGGCCAAACTACAAAGATTGGCTCAGGAATGTCAAAATGGCAATCACTTATGACAAGTTGGGGTATCTCCTTACCACCAAAGATCCCCCTATCCCAGGTCCCACCTCCAGCGTCGCGGATAAGGAAATCCGTAAGACTTGGGAGATCGATAGCGCGAAGGCCAAGTGCCTCGTGCTTGCCTCTATGGACAACGAACATCAGAGGAGGCACGAGAATATGGACCTCGAATCCATATTTCTCCATACAAAAGAACTGTATGGAGAGCAATCTCGTATCGCAAGATACGAAGTGTCGAAGAAGTTATTTTCGGCAAGGTTGGCCATCGGATCATCGGTAGCGGAACACGTGCTTAAGATGATTGGCTTCATTGAGGAGCTCGCGGAACTTGGGACCACGTTAGAGAATGAGCTCTATACGGACTTGATTCTCCAGTCCCTTCCTTCCACTTACGCCCAGTTTATCCTGAACTTCAACTTACAAGAAAAAGAAGTTGAACTTTCAGAACTCCTCAACATGCTGAGGAGTGCAGAGGGCGCCCTACAGAAAGGTAGGGAAACATCCACTTTGTTTGTAGGAGGATCTTCTTCTTCTAGGTCTAAGGCGAAAGTCAAGGGTAAGAAGAAGAAAGCCCCCGCTAAACCAAGGGGCGGTGTTAGTAAAGTAGATACGAAGGGAAAGGCAAAGGCAACAAAGAAAGTAGGGTGGCTTGTGGATAAGGAAGAGTGCTTTTTCTTTCATAAGAGTGGACACTGGAAGAATGATTGCAGGGCTTGGAAAGCCAGAACACAGGAACTGAAGCAAGTTGCGGCTTCAGCTTCAGGTGTGTATGTTATTGAAAACTGTCTATCTATAAACTCTACTTCCTGGGTATTGGATACCGGATCAGGATCTCATATCTATAATTCTTTGCAGGCGTTGAGAAACCGTAGGGTTTTGATGGCAGGTGACATGGCCCTCAAAGTTGCAAACGGAGCTAGCATGGATGCTAAGGCCGTGGGGAACTATCACCTGGGGTTGTCAGATGGACACGTTTTGGTTTTACATAATTGCTATTTTGTACCCAACGCAACTTGTAATATCATTTCTGTATCTTTGACTTCTAAAGAAGGTTATGAATTTGCGTTTGTAAGTAATGTTGTAAACATTCACCTTAATCAAGTTCTGATTGGGTCAGGTACATTAAGCAATGGTATATACGTATTAAACCAACCACAGATTTTCAATGTCCAGAATACACACAAAAGAAAGTCTCCGGAAATAAATCAGACTTTCTTATGGCATTGTAGACTGGGTCACATCAATGAGAGAAGGTTGACGAAGTTACATGCAGAAGGATATTTGAATCCGTTCGAATATCAATCGTATGCCACTTGTCAATCCTGTCTCAAAGGAAAGATGACAAAGACTCCGTTCACTGGACATGGAGTAAGAGCGAGCGAGCTCTTGGGACTCATACACAGCGACGTGTGCGGTCCAATGTCTACACATGAGCGAAGCGGTTATTCTTACTTTATTACTTTTACGGATGACTTTTCAAGGTACGGTTATGTCTTCTTAATGAAACATAAATCCGAAGCCTTTGGAAAATTCCAGGAATATAAGAATGAAGTGGAAAAACAAACCGGCAAAAGTATCAAGATTCTAAGATCGGATCGAGGTGGTGAATACTTGAGTGCCGAGTTCCTGGACTATTTAAAAGAGAACGGAATTCTCTCTCAGCTTACTCCTCCATACACTCCGCAACATAACGGTGTATCGGAGAGATGGAACCGAACCCTATTGGATATGGTACAGTCCATGATGAGTAACGCTGAGTTACCGCGATCATTCTGAGGATATGCACTAGAATCAGCTGCATACCTTTTGAACCGAGTACCAACTAAGACTGTGCCTACCACACCATATAAGATATGGAGTGGGAAGAAACCCTATCTTCAATATCTTAAGATCTGGGGATGTCCGGCTTTTGTCAAAATGCAGCATACGGACAAGCTCGAGGCACGCTCAGTACTGTGCAAGTTTGTGGGATACCCAAAGAACTCCAGGGGGTATCTCTTCTATTATGCAGAGGAACAAAAGATCATTGTTTCTCGTAATGCCCATTTTCTGGAACACCAGTTCTTAGAAAAGGAAACAAGTGGGAGCGAAATAGAACTAGAAGAAATTCCAGAACGACGGACTATTACTGAAAGCTTAATAGAACCAGAGGGTTCAAAAGAAAATGACATTCCTACGCCGCTCTGCAGGAGTAGTAGGCAGTCTCATCCACCCGAGAGATACTACGGTTTTCTCATAGACGGGGATAGAGAGGATTGCATCATAGATTATGATGAGCCGACTAGCTTCTAGCAAGCCATTCAGAGCGTTGACTCGGTAAAATGGCTGGATGCAATGCGGACCGAAATGGAGTCCATGTACACCAACAAAGTATGGATGTTGGACGTTGCTCCAGATGGGGTAAAACCCGTAGGATGCAAGTGGATCTTCAAAAGGAAGATTGGTGTAGATGGACAGGTTGAGACCTATAAAGCTAGACTGGTTGCAAAGGGTTTTCGTCAAAGACCCGGTTTGGACTATGACGAGACCTTTTCTCCAGTAGCTATGCTGAAATCCATTCGGATCCTTCTTGCCATTGCTGCCTTCCACGATTATGAGATTTGGCAGATGGACGTAAAGACCGCTTTTCTAAATGGAAATTTAGAGGAGTGTGTTTATATGGACCAGCCAGAGGGTTTCATTCAGAGTGGGAGCAGCGAAAAAGTGTGCAAGTTGCTTAAGTCCATCTATGGACTAAAGCAGACATCGCGGAGTTGGAACATCTGTTTTGATGAGACGGTCAAGGAATTTGGCTTTATCAAAAATCCAGATGAACCATGCATCTATAGTAGATTTGTAGCGAGAACTGTAGTATTCCTCATTTTATACGTGGATGACATTCTCTTAATAGGAAATGACATTCCTATGCTACAATCTGTCAAGGGGTTCTTGTCACACAGGTTCTCCATGAAAGACCTGGGTGATGCCTCATACATTCTGGGGATCCGGATCTATCGTGACAGATCCAAGAGGATACTGGGACTCTCACAGTCCAGGTACATCGACACCATACTGAAAAGATTCAGTATGGAAGATTCCAAGCGCGGTAATCTACCGGCTTGTCACGGGATCACCCTCTCCAAAGAGATGTCTCCCAAGACTGATTTGGAAAGGGATCGCATGTCTATTATACCCTACGCTTCTGCGGTAGGCTCTATAATGTATGCGATGTTGTGTACCAGACCAGATGTAGCTTATGCACTGAGTGTGGTAAGCAGGTATCAGTCAAACCCTGGGGAGAAACATTGGATAGCAGTAAAGAACATTCTCAAGTACCTGAGAAGGACTAAGGAGATGTTCTTGGTGTATGGCGGAAAAGACCTCCAGATCGAGGCCTTTGCTGACTCCATCTTCCGAAGTGACAAGGATGATTCCAAGTCTATGTCAGGTTATGTCTTTACCCTCAATGGAGGGGCGGTGTGTTGGAAGAGTTCCAAACAGGAAACCGATGCTGACTCGACGATGGAAGCGGAATATATCGCTGATGCAGATGCCGCAAAAGAAGCTGTCTGGGTAAGGAAGTTCTTAACTGAACTTCAGGTGGTTCCGTCCATTGTTGATCCAATGCCTCTGTATTGCGACAACAACGGGCTATAGCTTTAGCGAAGGAACCAAGGTCCCATCAGAAGTCCAGAGACATCTTGAGGCAGTATCACCTGATCAGGGAGATCGTGGGTCGCCAGGAGATCGAGGTTCGTAGAGTTTCTACGGAAGACAACACTGCTGATCCACTCACAAAGGCCTTACCCCAGACTCAGTTCGAGCGGCTGATCGAGATGATAGGTCTTCGATACGCCAGTACATGGCCTTAGTGCAAGTGGGAGATTGTTAGTGTATATGCCCTAGAGGCCATTACTGTATCATACTAGTTTGTATATTACTTAATAGAATCTTGGGATATTCACCTTGTATAAACAATCTTGCTCAATATAGTAGTATGCTACTTGGTTTGTTTCGACTTCAATGTGTACATGTGTTTATTTTTGCATATCACCTATACACATTAGTGGAGCCCTTAGGATCTTTGCTTGATTACCAGCGTTGTGATGGCAGTCACACTAGTGGGGGCTGGGTAATCTATAAGCACATCCTTATACAGGTCCCTAGTCGCAGGAGTATCGAGACAGGGCATCGATACTCCGGAGTGGACTAGCGTATGCGCTTCTCATCCCAGTGTGGGAGATGGTCTGTCCCACAGCCATCAGTACGTCGTACTGGAGATAGTATGCGGGTGCTCGTTGGGTTACGAGTACACTGGACATGACTCGTCGGGAACTGTTGGTTGGTACTATACCTATCGTCAGTTATTAGTTCCCAGGTGACGTGAGTACAGCTTAGTCCACTGACTTGACACTGTCACTTCACCTCGAGTGTCTTCCCACTGTACTTAGATTACTACCCTACCACGGCTCAAAGGAGTCGTGCAAACAGGTGGTAGTTGGGTGCAGTCCCGAAGCACTTGGAGGCAGTGACGGTTAGACAGGATTCGTCTATCCCGGTATTGGGGGTTGACCTCGCGCTGTGTCTAGGAGAGCCATTACACGAGTAGTCCCTGGCCAGGGCAAGCGAGATATACTGGTAGGTTTCTAGTGTTATCTCACGGTGTTCTAGGCTTCACTCCGACACGACTTGTGCCGCTATTAGGGGACTGACGTTTACCGCCCCCTAGTTCCACCATGCGATATATCAGACGAACAGACCGGACTGTATGGAGATTGTCACAGTCAGACTCAGTAGGAGTTCAGATGGGTTTCACCTCGTCAGTCTTCTTGTCGGCATCTACCGGGGGACCGTTATACACAGCTAGTGCCGCTTGCTGTCTGTGGTTAAACCCACTGCCAGCGTAGTGTCGAGTCTTTAGAGTCCCACACAGAAATCTATTCGCCTTTAGGCAAAAGAGTAGAGGTCGCATGGTTTTGCGACGGGTCGCATGGTTTTGCGACAGGGTTCGGTCGCACCCGTGCACTTGTGCACGTTTAGTGTCCGGACAGTTAACACTAGCGGGCTTTGGTTTAAGCCAGATCCAAGTGTACGTTTTGGGATTGGTTTTATCTCGTATGTATTCGTGTTCCTCGGAACGCGGATGCGGGTGTGTATGCACAGTTGACAGAGAGACAGAGGCAGAGGATTCTCATCAGGGTTGTTGACTGTTGACTGTTGACTATTGACTTTTTGTTAAACCCTAATGAGAATATGAAATGTAATTAACAATAATATTAATTAAGTATTATAGTGACATGGTTGTTGAGGGGTTGACTTTGTTGACTTGTTGACTTTGTTGACTGGTTGACTAGGTTGGACTAGTTGACCATCATGATGACAATAGCTATCATTTCATGGCAAAGACTTTTGCTTGCTTGTTTCTCTTGTGCAAAATGAGTGCATGAAATGATATGGCTATTGTAGCTTAAACCATCACATAATACTTGATTGCTATTATTGGTTATGATGGCTTTGGATTATGATAGCCAAGAGAGAGAAAAGAATTGCTCACTCTCTCATTTCCTTTCTCTCTCTTGTGTTTGAGCTCTCATCCTCTTCCTCTTGCTCTCCCTCTCTCTAGTCTATGGTTCACTTGTCTCATGTGTTGAGAAGCAAGAACCATAGAGAAAATCCCAACACACTCTCCTCTACTCACTCTAGTTCATAAGGTTTAGCAAACCGAGTGAACTAGTTTCTTCAAAGCTCGAAGAAGAAGCCAAAGGTAGAAGCTTTCGGGTGGATCGATCTTCGGCGCAAGGAGACGACGAAGTGAAGCCGATCCGTACACCATCGAGAGTCAAAGACGAAGGATTTCAAGAAAGAAAGGTATAACCCCCTAACCGAGTAGTTAACAACTCCTAGTTAGGTTGTTAGGTAGATAGTTTAACAAAGATCCGTTTTGAGTCCATGTTACCTCCTCTAGAAAAATCGTTTTTCATCATTTCCGCAAGCCCGTAAGTACCGGGAGCGGTAGCATGGGCTTACACTAAGGGACTATATGGAGAGCAATCCCGTATCGCAAGATACGAGACCTCGAAGAAACTGTTTTCAGCGAGGTTGGCCGTCAGATCTTCTGTAGGGGAACACATCCTCAAGATGATTGGCTACATTGAGGAGCTCACGGACCTTGGGACCACGTTAGAGAACGAGCTGTACACAGACTTGATTCTCCAGTCCCTTCCTTCTACCTACGCCCAGTTTATCTTGAATTTTAATATTCTAGGTAAAGAAGTTGAACTTCCGGAACTCCTCAACATGTTGAGGAGTGCAGAGGCACCCTACAGAAAGTCAGGGAAACACCCGCTCTATTTGTTGGCGGTACTTCTTCTTCTAGATCTAAGGCGAAAGACAAAAGAAAGAAAAGGAAAGCCCATACCAAACCGAGGGGCGGTGTTAGTAAGGTGGAAGCCAAGGGAAAGGAAAAAATGGCGGGACAAATAGTTTGAAAGGAAGAATGCTTTTATTGTCATAGGAAAGGACACTGGAAGAAAGATTGCAGGGCTTGGAAGGCCAAGAACCAGGACCCGAAGCAGGTTGTGGCTTCGGCTTCAGGTGTGTATGTAATTAAAAACTGTCTGTCAATCAACTCTACTTCCTGGGTATTGGATACCGGATCAGGATCTCATATCTGTAATTCTTTCCAGGGGTTGAGAAGCCGTAGAGTTTTGAAGGCGGGTGATATGAACCTCAGAGTTGCAAATGGAGCAAGCATGGATGCTGAGTCCGTGGGGGACTATCACTTAGGATTGACAGATGGACATGTTTTGGTTTTGTGCAACTGTTATTTTGTACCCAGCTCGACTTGTAATATCATATATGTATCTTTAATGTCTAAAGAAGGTTATGATTTTGCATTTGTAAGCAATGTTGTAAACATTCACCTTAATCATATTTTGATTGGGTCGGGTATATTAAGCAACGGTATATACGTATTTAACCGACCGCAGATTTTCAATATCCAGAATACACACAAAAGAAAGTCTCCAGAATTAAATCATGCTTTCTTATGGCATTGTAGACTAGGTCACATCAATGAAACAAGGTTAACTAAGTTACATAAAGAAGGATATTTGGATCCGTTCGAATATCAATCTTATGCAACTTGTCAATCATGTCTCAAAGGAAATATGACAAAGACTTTGTTTACTGGACACGGAGTAAGAGCGAGCGAGCTCTTGGGACTCATACACAGCGATGTATGTGGTCCAATGTCTACACATGCGCGAAGTGGTTATTCTTACTTCATTACTTTTACAGATGATTTTTCAAGGTATGGACATGTCTTCTTGAAGAAGCATAAATCCGAGGCCTTTGAGAAATTCCAGAAATAAAAGAATGAAGTAGAAAAATAAACCGGCAAAAGTATCAAGACACTGAGATCTGATTGAGGTGGTGAATAATTAAGTGCCGAGTTCCTGGGTTACCTAAAAGAGAATGGAATTATCTCTCAACTTAATCCTCCATACATACCACAACAAAATAGTGTATCGGAAAGACGGAACCGAACCCTATTGGATATGGTACGTTCCATGATGAGTAACGCTGAGTTACCGCGATCTTTCTGCGGTTATGCACTAGAATCAGCTGCATATCTTTTGAACCGGGTTCCTACTAAGTCAGTGCCTACCACACTATATCAGATGTGGAGTGGGAAGAAACCCTATCTTAAACACATTAAGACATGGGGATGTCCAGCTTTTGTTAAAAACCAGCATACAGACAAACTCGAGGCACGCTCAGTACAGTGCAAGTTTGTGTGATATCCAAAGAACTCTAAGGGATATTTCTTCTATTACGCAGAGGAACAAAAGGTATTTGTTTCTCGTCATAAATGCTACTTGGAAACTGAATTTTTAGAAAATCAGAGAAGTGGGAGCGCAATAGAACTGGAAGAAATTCCAGAACCACAAGCTATTACTGAAGGCTTAGTAGAACCAGAAGGTTCAAAAGAACAGGACATTCCTGCACCGCTCCGCAGGAGTAGTAGATTTCTCATCCACCTGAGAGATACTACGGTTTTCTTATAGACGGGGATAGAGAGGATTGCATCATTGATAAAGATGAGTTAATTAGCTTCCAGCAGGCAATTCAGAGCACTGACTCGGTAAAATGGCCGGATGCAATGCGAACCGAGATAGAGTCCATTTACACCAACAAAGTATGGACTTTGGACGTTGCTCCAGAAGGGGTAAAACCCATAGGCTGCAAACGGATCTTCAAAAGCAAGATAGGTTGAGACCTATAAAGCTAGACTTATTGCAAAGGGTTTTCATCATAGACCTGGTTTGGAATATGACGAAACCTTTTCTCAAGTGGCTATGCTCAAATCCATTCGGATCCTTCTTGCCATTGCTGCCTTCCACGATTTTGAGATTTGGCAGATGGACGTAAAAACCGCTTTTCTAAATGGAAATTTAGAGGAGTGTGTCTATATGGACCAGCCAGAAGGTTTCATTCAGAGTGGAAGCAACGGAAAAATGTGCAAGTTGCTTAAGTCCATTTATGGACTAAAGCAGGCATCGCGAAGCTGGAATATCTGTTTTGATGAGATGGTCAAAGAATTTGACTTTATCAAAAATCCAAATGAACTGTGTATTTATAGTAAGATTGTAGCACGAACTGTTGTCTTCCTCGTCTTGTACGTGGATGCCATTCTCTTGATAGGAAATGACATTCCTATGCTACAATCTGTCAAAGGGTTCTTGTCACACAGGTTCTCCATGAAAGAACTGGGTGATGCCTCTTACATTCTAGGGATCCGGATGCATCGTGATAGATCTAAAAGGATGTTGGGACTTTCGCAGTCCAGGTACATCGACACCATACTGAAAAGATTCAGTATGGAAGATTCCAAGCGCGGTAATTTACCGGCTTGTCACGGGATCACCCTCTCCAAAGAGATGTCTCCCAAGAATGATTTGGAAAGGGATCGCATGTCTATTATACCCTACGCTTCTGCGGTAGGCTCTATAATGTATGCGATATTTTGTACCAGACCAGATGTAGCTTATGCACTGAGTGTGGTAAACCGGTATCAGTCAAACCCTAGGGAGAAGCACTGGATAATAGTAAAGAACATTCTGAACTACCTGAGAAGGACTAAGGATATGTTTTTGGTTTACGGCGGAAAAGACCTCCATATCGAGGCCTTTGCTGACTCCAGCTTCCAGAGTGACAAGGATGACTCCAAATCCATGTCGGGCTATGACTTTATCCTCAATGGAGGGGCGGTCTGTTGGAAGAGTTCCAAACAGGAAACCGTTGCTGACTCGACGATGGAAGCGGAGTATATCACAGCTTCTGATGCTGCAAAAGAAGCAGTCTGGATGAGGATGTTCTTAATAGAACTTCAGGTGGTTCCGTCCATTATTGATCCAATACCTCTGTATTGTGGTAACAACGGGGTATAGCTTTAGAGAAAAAACCCAGGTCCCATCAGAAGTCCAGACACATCTTGAGGCAATAACTCCTGATCAAGGAGATCGAGGTTCGGAGGGTTGCTACAGAAGATAACACTGCAGATCCATTCACAAAGGCCATTCCTCAGACGCAGTTCGTGAGGCTATTCGAGATGATAGGTCTGCGATATGCCATCATATGGGCTTAGTGCAAGTGGGAGATTGTTAGTGTGATATGCCCTAGAGGCCATTATTGTATAGTACCGGTTTGTATATTATATTTTGGAAGCTTGGGATATATACATAGTATTATGACAGCCTTGCTCGATATAGTAGTATGCTACTTGGTTTGTATCTATCTTAATTTGTGTATGTGTTTCTTTTAACATATTGCTAATACATATTGATAGAGCCCTTAGGATCTTTGCTTGACTACCAGCGTTGTGATGGCAGTCACACTAGTGGGGGCTGGGTAGTCTACAAGCACATCTTTATACAGGTCCCTGGTCGTAGGATTATCGAGACAGGACATCGATACTCCAGAGTAGACTAGTGTATACGCTTCTCATCCAAGGATGGGAGATGGTCTTTCCCATAGCCATCAGTACGTGCTACTGGAGATAGTATGCAGGTGCTCGTTGTTGCGCCACGGCAGCGCCTTGGCCTTCTACTTGAGGCCAAAATACGGAATCAAAATTTTTTCTGAACTTTAAAACCGGCGCTACCGCGGACAATATACCCGGATCGTAACCAATAACCTATATTAGCTAACTAGAGATGGGGTTAGAGATATACCGAGCGATCCGTGTCCTTCGGTCTTCTCGTCGTCGTCCCGATCTCCCGCGGAATCACCATTCGTCGTCTTCTCGTCGGAAAGGGCGCCACGTAGCCGATTTCTTTTACGGGCTCCCACCTCTGGACCGAGGCAACTCGAGCGCGAAGTTGGCTAGCCGACGTGTCCAAGGGTGCTGTAGGTTTAGTGTAGAATGGTTGTCTCTTGGGGTGAAGTTGCCATAGATGTGGAGGAATGAAGATAAGGAAAAATGGTGCTTTTATTTTTCCTAGCAAGAAATGAGATGAAGGAAAATATGCCACTTACAAAATGAAACTCTCTCTCATTCTTTCTCAAATTGTGGCCGGCCCCTTCTTACAATGAAATGGTGGAGGGAATGAATCAATAACAAGAAGGGAGGTGATGGTAGTAAAAGCAAAAGGGGTGACCATATCAAAAAGGTAATGATAACAATGTCATTTCCATTCAAATCAACTCTAATCCATTCTAATCAAAGGATAAGATGCAAATGGAATCTAATGATTAAAGAACCATCATGATGCCATAAATTACAAGAAATCCCTCCACAATAAGTTATTTGCAAACTTGCAAATAACCCCCTCCATCACAAAAGTCCGGCCGTGAAGGAACAAAGGAAAAACGGCCGGAACGGAATGCAAACTGGCAACTTCAGAAAACTGATCCCGTAATAAATTACAGGAAACCCCCGCGACTGCATATACATGCCCGCATTTGTATTCCCACTGAATACTAATGTAAAGAGACAAAATCTACACTGTCTAATACTAGGATCCGGCTTAAACCAAAGCCGGCTAGTAAAATCCGTCCGATCACGATCCGTGCAATACCGCACGTATCTGATCGAACCCTGCCATATCTCCATATGGCCTCTACAGCGTTTCGCCCGAAACTTGAGTAACTGAGTGTGGTGGACTCTAAAGACTCGTCAATACTATGGCTGTGGATTTAACCACTAGCACGTCAGAGGTATTAGCCATACGTGACGGGCCACCAGCTATTGACCAAAAGGGACGTCGATGAGCGAACTCATCCTGACACCCTACTGAGCCTGTCAGTGACAATATCCGTACAGTCCGGTCCGTTCGTCTGTGAGTATCGCATGGCGGGCCTAGGGGGTTGGTAAAAGTCAGACCCCCAAAAGCGGTACAAGTCGTGTCGGAGTGTAGCCCAGAACACCCTGAGATACTATTGGAATACCTACCAGTAAATCTCCTGCCTCGGCCGAGGGCTTTGTGTAATGGCTCTCCTAGACACAGCGCGACCTCACCCCCAATACCGGGAGAGACGAACCCCTGCAGATCCACTCACTGCCTCCATGTGGCTCGGGACTGTACCCAACTAAAACCTGTTTGCACGACTCCTTTGAGCCGTGGTCGGGTAGTAATCAAAGTACAGTGGGAACTCACACGAGACAAATGACGATCTCAGGTCGATGAACTAACCTGTACACATGTCACCAGGGAACTGCTATCTGACGTCTGGTATAATCCCAACTAGCAGGTTCCCGGCGAGTCTTGTCCGGTGTACTCATAACCCAATGAGCACCTGTATACATCTTAGGTGAACCAATTGACACCAGTGGCTTGTGAGACCGGCCACCGCCCCTCGTCGGGGTCTCGACTGTATACACTAGTCTACTAATGGAGTATCGATGCCCAGTCTCGAAACTCCCATGACTAGGGACCTTTTAAGGATGTGCTTATAGACCCCAGCTCCCACGTATATGATCGCCATCATACTGCTGGCCGTCAAGCAAGAATCCTAAGGGCTCTATCAACGTGTAATAGCGACCTGTCAGGTCACCTAAAGAAGTACACGATGATAAAGATAAACCAGATAGCATACTATCATCTTGAGTAAGACTGTCCTACCGATATAGGTCCTCCCTCAATCATTGCAATCACGTGCCTGTGATCCAATAATTGACTCTGAGGGCACTAACTCCAACAATCTCCCACTTGCACTCAGGGCTAATTATTGCGATGTCGCATACTCACAGCCCGTGTGATACCGAACACCCAACTCCTCTACTAGTCAGTCTCACAAAGCTCGTTTGCAAAACTATTGCGTTCGAGGAATAGCCTCAGTGAGTGGGTCCGCTTTGATGTTTCTTTCTATGTCTCTCTATATCTCAAGTTCGCAGAGAAAGCCATCTCCCGAAATGAGCAATACCTGTCTTAGAATGTGTCTGGATGTCTGATGGGACCTAGCTCATAAATGAACTCCAAATCCAAACTTCTTAGACTGTATCGTCAACTGAACTTAATCAGTATCCTGCACCATGCCTTCCCTCAATATCCACCTGGACCACTTGTCCAATATACTGTCCCTCGTTAGAGGGAAAATTACAACTCTGACAGCCACTCTACCGTCCAGGTCACCTTGGAAGCCAGGAATGATAACCGTCTCCCGAAGGAGAAAGCTGCTATCATATCCCTAGAACATCAACTTATGTTCTAAAACTGCTTCAGACTGTTTCTCCAGGATTGGATTAATATCAACTTAATGCATCTACTGCAAGAACAACATCTGGTGTGGTACTTAACATCTCATGATTGACTCAATTGCCTAAGCAAGTGATCTGCCAATCATGCACATCCCTCTCTAGAGAGGGTGACTCCATCAGCTGCAGGTACACTACCGTGCCAGGAGTCGTCCATTCTAAATACTCATAGAATGCTGTCAAAGTAACCAGATTGGGAAACCACCCAAATATAGATCTAAAACCATAGATCCAGTAACCAGAATGTCAGATATAATATCCAAGTCCTGTGTGGAGAAACTACTGTGTGACAACTAAAGTATAACCGATCGTAGTATAGGAATATCACTTCCTACTCTGTGTAAGTCATCCAAATACCAGGACATCACACCCTACTACCTTCTTAACAGATCCATCCTCTATTCTGATGAAGTCAAACCTATGACTGTCACATCAGAAATAGATGATCTATCTCCGCTATAATTGCTTTAGTCTATAGATAGACATAAGCCTCTTGCCCACTATGCTTCCGTTGCTCCCACTGACTATGACAACCCTCTGGCAGAGTCATATAGACGTACACTTCTAAAGCTAGTTTAGAACGACGCTATACTCATCCTCCTGCCGGGTCTCATACTCTGGAACAACAGCAATGGCAAGTCTGGGTAAACAGGAACCTCCTTGTCACCGTCCTTCAGGCTACCGAAGTACCTCTTGGGTGCCTGAGGTTACCCACCATATCTGCGGAGTGGCCAATGGAATGTCAAACCAGATTGAATCTTTAGGTTCTTATCAAATCTTCAGTAATCGTTTGCGGTTCTGGAATCACTTCCAGTTCTACCATACTCCCACTACTGTATTCTGAAAAAAAATACATTTTTAATTAAAACTGTGGCGAGTCAAGAACAATATCACTATTGATCTTCCAGATGGTAGAAAATCAACCCTCGTCATAGCCCGGGTCAACCTACAAACAGCCATTACAGAAACGTGCCTTGAGTTGTCCAGTGTCCGTTTTAAGCATAAGCCGGACAACTCCCCGTATCTTAACAATGTCAAGATATGAACTGTTCTATATCCAATATAGAAACAGAGGCACTGATTTAATTGAACCAGATTCAAATCATGCAGCTGTCTCCAGTGCATGTCAACTAAATGGAAGGAGGTCGATCAGCGTTACTCAACTTAGGAATGCTTCCAATTATGAGTAACCTTAAAGAGAAGCTAGTTCTCTTAATCATTACTATCAACTGAATACCATTCACAAGTATATACATATTCAATCACCTTGAAGAATCCCGATACTTGCAACTCCTGGTTCTCTACTTTATTCATACACCTATAACTTCTCAAAACTTAGACCCTGTGTTTCTACGAAACACCTGTCTAAGAACTAGAGAAGTCATAAGTAAGCCGAATATAGTACGAGGACCAAACCCTCTGTCCTAATGGACACTGGACAATATACAATACTCTGTATAAGTCCTCTGAGTCTAGTGACTCATCCACTGTGTGTCGTAGGTTGAAAACTGTACTTATGGTTAAGAAGAATTACACCGCTGTTCAATGCTCCTTACCTAACCATCCACTGATACAGGTAAATGTCAAAGACATAATTTCAAAAAGGTACATCTCACTCTATAAAAATAGACGTACAGATATATCAATTTGAAATTGGTACATAACAACGGATATTCAAAACCAAATATTTGCCGACCGGCAAACAGCCCAGGTGATTTCCTCAAATATCACCAATTACAACGAATTCCGATATAATGAGGATGATCACCTAATTCCCAATAACTTACTCCCACTCATCATCTGTAAAACCATACAGATGTGAGAATCATACCTGGTAAATACATATCCTGGAGCAAGTATCTAATTGGGAAATCAGTTTTCTTTTAACAGTACACAGTGAAACTGAAACATTGAAATGTTTCGATGGGGTATCCCGGTATTCCTAGTAATGCCTCTTCCATTATCCAGATTCACAACTATAACCGCCACCTCTCCAAATCCCTTTATATGTCTTTAGTCATTACCTTCTGCACACCCTTTAGGCCAAATGGTTTTCTTCCTTCCCTACCGTTCGGCACCAGCCTATGGTTTGGAAGAAGACTATCCAATAAGCATAATGGGTGTACTGTCCTGACCCTAGGAGTACTCGCAATGCGAGAGAAGGTGAAGATAAAAGACAACCGAATAAACCTTATTCCTATTTCTCCTGAACCAGAATCCATCTCCGAACTGGAACAAGGTCCTTTCGAGTTCGTATATAACCATACGATGGAATATCCAAATAAACCGTGGATCTTCGTAGTGATACGGAGTGTCCAGGAGAAATACAAAGGTGATTTAGGATTGGCGAAGAGGTACTTGGTTTGGTCGTGAATAGCAGTCGCAATTTACTTTGCCCTCTTACTAATCCTTTTCTTTGTCTTTACTTAATACCTTCTGTACACCGTTTAGGCTAATTGGTTTTCTTCATTCCCTACCGTTCGGCACCAGCCTAAGGTTTGGAAGAAGACTATCCAATTTGCGTAATAGGTGTACTATCTCCTAAACCAAGGAGTACTCGCAACCTGAGAGAAGGTAAAAAGAAAAGACAACTGAATAGTCCTATTCGTTTTCTCCAGAACCGGAAACCATCCTCGAATTCCTTCGAGTTCGTATATAACCATACGATGGTTTTGTCCAATGGAAGTGGACGTTTGTAGTAATACAGGGTGTCCTGGAGAAAAGGGTAAAAGTAGGAGTGGCAATGAGGTCTGCAACTCTGACAATCCAAAAGCCAGTCTTGTAAGAAGGTTCGGTTAATCTTGGTCACTGAGTCATAGTCTAGGGTCGGGTCAATGGTCGCTGCCAAAGAGAGAGAGAAAAGAAACACTCAGCGTGCACTCTAAGCCTAGATCAGAATGGTTACCACTTTATCTAATCAGGAAACCTCCCACTGTAATCTCAAATTCTTCTCCAAACCAGAAAGAAGAATTAGTCGGGATCACCCGAGGAGTAAACCAACTCATCAGTGGGAATCGGGATCCAGCTATCATCGCATGATAACTTGACGGAATCCACTCAAGTCACCACACTCCAGAAGGTATGCGCATGCCTGGCAAGTTTCAGTTTCTTTAGAAACTCCCGATATTATTTTTACCCCTAGGACCCAAGTGACCTTGACACAGTCAACAAATCAAAGAGTCCTAGTAAAGTTCAACCCGTCATTATCCTGGATTGCATTAAACCCACCCGTACGAGCCCTTGACACAGTCAACAAGGCCGCACGACTGTCCTAACCAATCCCATTAATATGCTACAAACAAACACTACTTAGCTACCGCACACTACGCCTTGACACAGTCAAAAAACGCTGCACGAATACTAAGTAATACTTGTAAGAGATGTCGGAGGGCTACGTCTAGTTTTTGGCGAAAAAACTTTTAACGTAATGAACTTGATATCGTTGAAGGAACTGCATAGCTTTTTTTATAAAAATATAGTGACGAAAACCTTTGCTAAAGAGGTCACTCCCGGTGAAGGGATCTCGGCTCTTTCCCCGTAGAATGAGGTGCAGGATATTCCAACGAATACCACGATGCAAAGCAAAAGTAATCGGCTATAGTGAAGTTATTGCCCTAATGCAAACTTTTGTCTAAGGGGTCCCTCCCGGTGAAGGGATCTCGGCCCTTGCCTCGTCGACTGAGGAGCTGGATATTCATAACCGAATACCACTGTGCAAAACAAAAGAGAACGCCCTTGCAATAACAGCTTTTTGAAAAAGTGTCCCAACAACATCAGAATAGGTTTGTTTATCTTGCATTGATCCGAATCAACCCAGTCCCATCAATTGATCACACCAATAAAGAACGAAAATAATGATGTACGTATATGCCATCCGCATTCGCCACTGGGTCCCGTCATCACCCGTTAGGTTACTTAACTAACGACAGAGCGGGGACTGGACTAGCGCGGATGCAAAACATATACAACATCTACTAGTATATATATAATATATAATTTTCGCTCAAGGCGTGATAAAATGCAACATCACAGAAATGTACAGCATCACAGAATAATACAGATATCTGGGATCCCCGGGTTTCATAGAGCCGCTACTGAAACCCGACGTTCCCCTGGTCGTATGGATAGCCTGTGCAATGAAATCCTAGACCCCTACGGGCGCGGCAAGTTACCCGCCAAAACCTAAAGCGAGGCAGCCCCCTTCAGCAATGTTAATGGACCACCCAGCACTTCACGGAATCCGGTAACTTGGGCACCCCTCCTGGGTCAACCTATACCCCCTACGAGTGCGGCGAATAGCCCGCCAATTCTAGAGTAAAGCTCCCTCCGTCTCAATGCCATGAGATGCGGGCTCGTTGCCCTCTAGAAACCGGGTGCATCGACCGCAACCAGGTCGTGCCCCAAAAGAATAATACAAACAGGCAGTGACGGCAGTCCACATGTCGGACGCTCGCCCCGCAATATCAAATGTACATATAAAACAGAACTGTACTACCACTGCAACCAGGCTATCCCCACGACCGATCCGCAACAACACAGTACAACACAGAACATCAACATGAATGTCACGTTCGCAAATCCGTCAAACCGGGCTATAGCAGTTAGACAGGATTTACCGATCAAGTGACATTCACAGTCGCAGATATAATGTAAATACTGTGAACTAGCATGTTTAAAATATCCGATCGAACAAATTTACCAAGTGGGCCCCAAAGTATTACTGTAGCATTTACAGAAAATCTGGGCCCAAAAATAATATTCCAGAAACCCTATTTTCTAGTGTAAGACAATGGAAAAATTTGGTGCAGTGAGGAGGCTAAAGGGCGGCGGAACCGCGGCCCAAGCATGGCTATGGCCGCGGTTCCGCGGTGGGATGATGGAATCAGGCGACCAAATTTTACCAGAATTCTTATACGTCCCTGCACATCATTCTGCAACTACCTGAAAAATTTTTAGAGTCCAAAAAATTTCGACAGAAACCTGATGCACACGAAATACGGTTTTTGGGATTTTTGTTCGATCGGGTCTTTAAACATACTAGAGCAAGCTAGACTAGGTTAATGGCGTGGCTCTGATACCATGTTGCGCCATGGCAGCGCCTCGGCCTTCTACTTGAGGCCAAAATGCGGAATCAAATTTTTTTCTGAACTTTAAAACCGGCGCTACCGCGGACAATATACCCGGATCGTAACCATTAACCTATACTAGCTAACTAGAGATGGGGTGAGAGATATACCGAGCGATCCGTGTCCTTCGGTCTTCTCGTCGTCGTCCCGATCTCCCGCGGAATCACCATTCGTCGTCTTCTCGTCGGAAAGGGCACCACGTAGCCGATTTCTTTTACGGGCTCCCACCTCTGGACCGAGGCAACTCGGGCGCGAAGTTGGCTAGCCGACGTGTCCAAGGGTACTGTAGGTTTACTGTAGAATGGTTGTCTCTTAGGGTGAAGTTGCCATGGATGTGGTGGAATGAAGAGAAGGAAAAATGGTGCTTTTATTTTTCCTAGCAAGAAATGAGATGAAGGAAAATTTGCCACATACAAAAAGAAACTCTCTCTCATTCCTTCTCAAATTGTGGCCGGCCCCTTCTTACAATGAAATGGTGGAGGGAATGAATCAATAACAAGAAGGGTGGTGATGGTAGTAAAAGCAAAAGGGGTGACCATATCAAAAAGGTAATGATAACAATGTCATTTCCATTCAAATCAACTCTAATCCATTCTAATCAAAGGATAAGATGCAAATGGAATCTAATGATTAAAGAACCATCATGATGCCACAAATTACAAGAAACCCCTCCACAATAAGTTATTTGTAAACTTGCAAATAACCCCCTCCATCACAAAAGTCCGGCCGTGAAGGAACAAAGGAAAAACGGCCGGAACGGAATGCAAACTGGCAACTTCAGAAAACTGATCCCGTAATAAATTACAGGAAACCCCCGCGACTGCATATACATACCCGCATTTGTATTCCCACTGAATACAAATGCAAAGAGACAAAATCTACACTGTCTAATACTAGGATCCGGCTTAAACCAAAGCCGGCTAGTAAAATCCGTCCGATCACGATCCGTGCAATACCGCACGTATCTGATCGAACCTTGCCATATCTCCATACGGCCTTTACAGCGTTTCGCCCGAAACTTGAGTAACTGAGTGTGGTGGACTCTAAAAACTCGTCAATACTATGGCTGTGGATTTAACCACTAGCACGTCAGAGGTATTAGCCATACGTGACGGGCCACCAGCTATTGACCAAAAGGGACGTCGATGAGCGAACTGATCCTGACACCCTACTGAGCCTGTCAGTGACAATATCCGTACAGTCCGGTCCATTCGTCTATGAGTATCGCATGGCGGGCCTAGGGGGTTGGTAAAAGTCAGACCCCCAAAAGCGGTACAAGTCGTGTCGGAGTGTAGCCTAGAACATCCTGAGATACTACTGGAATACCTACCAGTAAATCTCCTGCCTCGGCCGAGGGCTTTGTGTAATGGCTCTCCTAGACACAGCGCGACATCACCCCCAATACCGGGAGAGACGAACCCCTGCAGATCCGCTCACTGCCTCCATGTGGTTCGGGACTGTACCCAACTAAAACCTGTTTGCACGACTCCTTTGAGCCATGGTAGGGTAGTAATCAAAGTACAGTGGGAACTCACACGAGACAAATGACGATCTCAGGTCGATGAACTAACCTGTACACATGTCACCAGGGAACTGCTATCTGACGTCTGGTATAATCCCAACTAGCAGGTTCCCGGCGAGTCCTGTCCGGTGTACTCATAACCCAATGAGCACCTGTATACATCTTAGGTGAACTAACTGACACCAGTGGCTTGTGAGACCGGCCACCGCCCCTCGTCGGGGTCTCGACTGTATACACTAGTCAACTAATGGAGTATCGATGCCCAGTCTCGAAACTCCCACGACTAAGGACCTTTTAAGGATGTGCTTAAAGACCCCAGCTCCCACGTATATGATCACCATCATACTGCTGGGCGTCAAGCAAGAATCCTAAGGGCTCTATCAACGTGTAATAGCGACCTGGCAGGTCACCTAAAGCAGTACACGATGATAAAGATAAACCAGATAGCATACTATCATCTTGAGTAAGATTGTCCTACCGGTATAGGTCCTTCCTCAATCATTGCAATCACGTGCCTGTGATCCAATAATTGACTCTGAGGGCACTAACTCCAACACTCGTTAGGTTTCGAGTACACTGGACAGGACTCGCTGGGAACTGTTGGTTGGTATTATACCTATCCGTTGACTTGACACTGCTGCTTCGTCTCGAGTGTGTTCCCACTGTTCTTAGATTACTACCTTACCATGGCTCTATTGAGTCGTGCAAACAGGTAGTAATTGGGTGCAGTCCCGAAGCACTTGGAGGAAGTGGCAGTTAGATAGGATTCGTCTCTCCCGGTATTGGGGGTGATATCGCGCTGTGTTTGGAGAGCCATTACACAAATTCCCTGGCCAGGGCAAGCGAGATTTACTGGTAGTGTTTTCAGTAGTTTCTCAGGGTGTTCTGGGCTACACTCCGACACGACTTGTACCGCAATTAGGGGTCTGACGTTTACCGCCCCTAGGCCCGACATGCGATGCTCTTAGACGAACAGACCGCACTGTACAGAGATTGTCACATTCAGGCTCAGTAGGAGTTCGGATGGGTTCACATCATCGGTCTTCTTATCGGTGTCTACCTGGGGACCGTTACGTACAGCTAGTACCGCTTGCGGCCTGTGGTTAAACCCACTGCCAGCGTAGTGTTGAGTCTTTAGAGTCCCACACAGAGGGTTGTTCACCTTTGGGCGAAACGAGATAAAGGTCGTATAGTTTTACGACAGGGTTCGTTTACATATGCGTACTTGTGCGTGTTCGGTGTTCGGGCAGTTGATACTAGTGGGATTTGGTTTAAGCCAGATCCTAGCATTTGGTTTTGGGTTGGTTCGGTCTCATTGTATTCGTGTTCCTCGGAGCACGGATGCGGGTGTGTATACACAGTTGACAGAGGCAGAGGAACCTCATTAGGGTTTTGACCATTGACTTGATTAAAAGCATAATGTGATGGAGGAAATTGATTAATGAGTTTTAATTAGAGATAATTGTATCATGGTTGATTGGTTTGACCATTTGACTTTGTTGACCCATGTTGACTTAGATATTTTTGTGAGCATGCTTAGCATTAATTGTGACATGATAATGGTCAAATCAACATCAACCATGCCAATTTACCCTAATCAAAATTATCATTATTCTTTTTCATCATATGAGAGTTATCTCCTCATTCTATCATGATACATTCTCTCTCTTGCTAGCTTTCTCATCTTCCTCTCTCAAGGCTCTCTTGTTTCATGAGTTGAAAATCAAGAGCTTTGTGAGATCAAACCACCAAAACCATTCTCTACTCACTCTAGGGTTCTTAGTCTAGCACACCAAGCACCTTAGTTACTTCAAGATAGAGGTTGGAGCTCAAGGTAGAGGCCTTCAGGTGGATCTTTCTTTGGCAAAGAGAAGACGGTGAGGAGAAGCCATCTACACCACTCCAAGGGGCTCACAACAAGAGGAAGCAACACAAGAAGAGAAGGAGTTCAAGCTTTTGGTATAATCTCTTAACCTAGTAGTTAAAGCTCCTTGTTTGTTTGTTAGTTTTTGTTTAGCAAAGATCCTTCAAGGTTAGTCAATGTTTCCTTCAAAGAAAAATTCGATTTTTACCTATTCCGCCTCCCCGAAAATACCGGGGTGGGTAACATAGACTTACAACGAGTATTAAGAGGGCTAGAGGCCGACGCCAGTGACGTGCTGCTTTACGAGTGGACATGATAATTGGCCGAGAGACGACCAGAGTAGTGCCAGAGCGGAATCGTTCCCGTTAGCACACCTGACCGGACCGATGAGCCGATAGATTGCGAGGTTGGTAATCCACAGTGAATGAATATCCATAGATAGAGGATGACAGACCGTGAGCAGGAGGCAAGCGGGTGTTCTTGATCTACCAGTTTTGGGCGCACCGAATTTTTCGACATTATAGGGGTTGTACATCAATGTCATTTTTTGCGATTTGCGTTAGTGATCTGAGTATCATGCTTATATTGCTTGGATTTGAGTTTTGATGATGAGTTTCCTGATATTGATTTCGTGCGCTGGATGCACCCGATTTGTGTTTTGTGCTTTTGTTGCACCAGATTCGTATTTCGTGCATTGTTGCACCAGCTTGGATTTTTGTGCATATTCGGTGCTCGATATTGGATTTTGTGCATATTGGATGCACTTGATTTAGGATTTCGCGCATGCTGGGTGCATGATATGAGATGTGATTTTCGTGCACTATAGATGCACTCGATATTATTGTCGTGCTCACTCGTTGCACTGGACAGATGTTCACACCCGTTGCACTTAGTTTTACTTTTGTGCATATTGTGGCACTTGGATTGTATTTGATTTCCGTGCGCACATGTGCACGTGATTGTTGGATATGCCTATCGAGGCTGATTTTTCTCTTGAGCACCTTGTTTTCATGATAGGCACTATATTATGAAGTAGCCGAACATGACTAATCTAAGGACAGTACCTGAGTACTTTGCATGCATTTAAAAAGTTTAAAAACAGGTTTTCAAAAAGGAGCTATAGTCTTGCTATTTCTTACTGTCACGACCCGAAAGAGCACGTGACTGGCCCTTGAACCATATGAAGTCTATAGGACCCCATCTGATCCAAGTAAGCCAAAATCCCAGAAATCTAAAACCTTTTAAAGAGTAAATAAGGAAAACTGGTTTAAGAAGTAAAGAAATCATGTTTCGAAAATCAAGTTTTTAAATAACTAAGCCGAATATGCATTTTTAAAATGTGTAACCTTTCCTGAAAATTTCGGCAGAGTTTCCTTTGTAAAAACTGGCCCCGAACGGGGTACAACAAGAATAACATATATGAAATGATAAAAGGCATCCCCAAGCGGGAGCTAGCTCTTCGTCAATCGACGGTCATAACTACGCAAGCAATAATAATATACAACGCCAAAAGGGCGAGGATCAAAACCCAAAAAGAATTCAAAACAGCCAGAAAACCGTAATACTACAAGCGCGACTCTAAGGTCGAAATAATACAACACTGTTTTCTAAGTCTGAAACAATATACAAGTTTTGGTTGATGGAATTTCTAAATACAATGAATAATACAGGAACAATGGCGGTTCTGATACAAAAGAACCCACCTACCAACGCAAGTCACCCATATGGAAGCAGTGTGCCAGAAATGCCGCTATGGAATCTGTACGGCAAAAACCTGCAAGGACTGTGGCACAACGGGGTTGAGTTTCCAACTCGTGAATAGAAAAATATCGACAAGCAGAGATCGAATGTATGACCCATCCTAGGTCAATACGATCATATATAAATAAACCTCAATATGAATAAATCTGAAGCATGCTAAACTGGCAATGTAATCTCTATACATGAGTGTAGTGCGAAGTGCTCGTGTCAGTGCCTCAGGTAATAGTAAATCATAAATGTGAGGTATAATCAATGTAATCAAATCTGCATGTACGTGGATTCCGTCCACTCGTCACCCAATAACAATAACCATCATGCATGTAATTATCATCAGCATATGCATGGAAATATGAGGATATAAACCTCCTGTGTCCCTCGCGACACGTAAAAATCATAGAACCGGAGTGCCCAGCATCGACACTCGAAAATATCATGAAAACTGTGCCCAGCATCGGCACGTAAATCCTCATATATATATCGGGCTCCGTCAGTCCGGACCAGCCCATGGGCTCCCTCTGCGGAATCGGCCCTCGGCCCCAGTAGTATGCCCATATCCATCTATCGACTCTGGTCGGTATCCTCCGGGTAACCGCCAGGTCCAACCAATCACCGGTAGGTACTCGCCCGCCTCCAGGCTCAATCGGCAAAATCCTTCGATCATCTTGCCGAGGGGAACCATACCGGGTCCACCATGTACCCGCAATCGGCTCGTCCGCTCCTCGAATTGGGATTCACATGTCGCTCTCAGCACCGAGAAAACACATGGTGGACGCACTGAAATATCATATCAAGGGTAACCGGGTTTTTAAAGCAATGACATATTCTCTTTTGAAATACCCACGGTTCCCAAATCCAGAAACATCATGGAAATAGCAACTTTCCATGCGTATAATCAGAAAGCATGATGTATATGACATGTAAAAGAAATGTAAGCATATCAGTCTGTCTTGCAAGAATCATATACCGAATGCAACAGTACTACAGTGTAGTGACATGGCAATTATCGATGATGAAGTGTGCGAGCCGGCAACAAGTGTACGTGGAACATATGCATCATCGATAATGGTGCTGGTGTCCTAGCAGCATGACTGTAATATATATCGATAAAAACAAGCAATATAATGCAAATAGCATGAGTATGCGTAACCGAATAATCAACGCAACAGTAAAGAATCAATCTCAATAAATATATCATGCAGCCTTGCCTTTTGAAATAAGACGAATCAGGGTTTTTGGTAAAATAAGGGCAACGGTGTTTTAATAAAAGATGTGTCTTTTGAAAATATCCGTAGAATCCCTTTTTCCTATTTTTAAAATATCCCCGATTCGTTAGTTTTGAAATAGGTATGACTCAGGTCTAGTCTAACGCCTACTATGCGAACTACGGACCCAACAGTCAAGTCAATCGGGAGGGGTATGAAAACCACCTAAATCTAAGTCAATATCACATTATCTCATCACATAACAGGTATCACTACCATCATATCACATCTCCAATACGAACTCTGTCATGTCGCCAAATCTCACGGCCATAATCGAATCTCATCGACTCATCTCAGTCCACGTATCATCCTCAAATCTCGTATATGAACACAAAGTCCCATACCCATGTGTAGATATACACACCATCATATGCGCACAGATAAATGAAAGAATGTATGCAAGTATGTGTGTATGTGTGTATGTGTGAGTGCACCCACTACTTTAGGGTTTCGCACCACTAAACCAATACATCCTTATCATCAATAATTCCATTATTACCATCAATAGTCCTAACAACACATAATAAATATATGTGTGTATACGTATTCGTATACATCACCACGGACTGCGGGGATGCTATACGCCTTTCACCCGACTTCTCCCCATAGATATAAATCTACTCACCTTGCTTCTTATGTGCTGATACCGATGTCGCCATCTTCATCTTCTTCGCCTCAACATCACGTAGGGTACCTACAATTATATCACAACGCTAAAGCACATGAAAATCACATCGGAAACAAAAATAGCACACGCTACTCTCATAGGTAAAAACCTATCATCTCGCAAGTAAACACGTTCAATATCCACTTGTCGTTGACACCCAAACGCCATCCGACAGAAACGAATCACCAAAAACCAAAATCCATGCTAAAACAAGTCATAAATCATACGCCAACTCAAGAAAATCAACCCAGATTTTACCCTAACTGGAATCAGTCAATACTAGACATAGCCAGGGTTAATTTTATAGGGCAAAAGGCTACAGAACAAAAACAAAGGGGTTCCAACCTGCTCTGGCCGTAATTTGCGGCCAGAGGGATTAATTCTACGGCCCAAACAAAGAATTAGGGGCTAGGGCTTTGTGTGGTGGTTCCATGGTGCCTGCACATCTCACTGTCAACTCAGTTTATTTTTAGGGTCTCGGGGTGATAGCAGATTCTTAAATACGATCACAGATTCACAGTTTTCCCCGATATCGATTCCGTAAATCCGTACTCTGGTTTCATGTTCAGGTTTTGGTCCAAATTAGCATCACATAAGGGGTTCTAAGGTCACAACAAGCCTCAATTTCACTTTGATTTCAGGTCTAACCCTAAACCCTAACTTGAATTCTCCAAAGTCCACAAAACGACATAATATCGATATGAAACTAGAATTGATGCACAAGGAAATTGAAATACTACTTGAGGGTGCAGAAATTACCTCCTTTGGCAACTCATGAAAATTCTTGAGTTGCTCAAAGTCCTCAAGATCCACTCTTCCTTAGTACAAAGCGTTCCTATCGAGCTCGTGCACCTTTTTAGTGAAGGGAAGATGGGGTTTTGGAGTTGATTTGAGTGTGTTGGAGATGATTTTAGTGAGGAGGAAGAGCAAGGGGGCAGTAGCAGCAGCAACTGAAGAAGAGGGAGGGAGAAATGAGTTGAAAAATGATGGAGGAATGGTTCAAGTCAACACACCTCACCTACTCTTTCTCTCTCTAACCATGCTTCATAATATATTCCCTTTTCCTTTTTCTTTAACCCTAATTCCTTCTCACCCCAATAGTGAACCCAAATGAACAACCATGGCAAGAAAAATGTAACACAAGTGTAGAAAAAGATATGTGCATGCTTTGCACAAAAATGCCAAAAATTCGATTAGCGATTTTTAATCGCGATTAACACTAAATTAGTGTCAAACAAATCATAAAAACTTTAAAATGGCATAATTCTATAAAATACCCTATTTTAGAATTTTCCATAATTTTCCCCATTTATTTGTATTTAATTATACTGGAATATTCAAATATTCATTAAAATAATATTAAATTATAAAAATTCCCCAAAATTAATATTTTAATATTTTGAAACTTTACAATCTACCCCCCTTAAAGAAATTCGGTCCCCGAATTTAAATTTAAACCCCCAAATACTAAAATATTTCAATACAAATTCCAAGTCATCGGGGCTCCGAAATCATCTATACATAAAACATCATAACGCAATGCATGCGCATGAGTACTGAGCAGATAACTTAAAAGCAACACTCCGTCAAGCATCCCGCAATCATTGAAGTCATGGTAAAGGCACAAATGTCAAATCCAATATAAAACCAATATGATATAGATCAGAACTATACATGTAGACATCCAGTCTATACATGTGAATAGCTGATGTAAATGCATGCCAAATCTTTTTAAATCGCCGTGCGATGCATGTAACACTGCACAGTGGCGGACGTTTTTCATAAGAAAAATAACTATATATGTATATATCCTTTGTTTACTATGTACGTTCCGCCGTTTTGAAAACAATTTAGAAGGATTTCCTTGTTTTTAAAACGTTTCGTGTCATATCGGACACGTAGGTATATATGCCGAGACTATAGCTCGCTCTTTGGAAATCCTTTCGATAACTATCAATGCATGCAAAATATATCCAGGTACTATTCTCTGACTAGTCCTGCTCAGTATGAAAACAAATATCCAATATCACAAAAATGTACTGCTCCAAAAGGAATAAATCCCAAAAATGCACATAACACCACCATGTACGTCTGGTGCGCACGGAAATCAAAATCCATATATGTGCCATACAGGTGCACAAAAAAAAATCTAGGTGCAACGGGTGTGCACGAAGTATCTGTCATAGGCAACCGGTGTGCCTGACAGCAAAACCAGGTGCATCTGACATACACGAAGAATCTCGATTTAGTGCATCTGGTGTGCACCAAAATCGTATCTCAAAACATACGCCCAACATGCGCGAAAATCCAAGTCGGTGCATCCATCGTGCACGAATGAAAATCTAAACCTTGCGCACTCAACATGCATGGAATCACAAAATCCAATAGCAACGCCGAACGTCCGTAAGTCCAGTCAAAGCACGGAGTGTAGGAATCAATCATCAATATCAGGGTCAAAATCGACATATCGAATGACATCGAATCGAAGTCCGGTGCAACCGTAGTGCACAAAATATAAATCCGGTGCAACAAAGGCATGAAATATAAATCTGATGCGATAAACGCAAGAAACATAAAACTGGTGCGACAAATGCACGAAGTATAGAACTGGTGCATCCCTGGCATAAATACCAAGCAATAACTCAAATGCGTAAGCAGCAACACCAAGTGTACCCAGGTATAAAGGAAATCATAAACGTGTGCAACTGCGTACACAAAATACATATCAATGTACTACAAGCACATATAAGCTATACCGAGCGCAAAATCAAATCGTGTGCGTAATATATGCACAACCTCAAATCAACCGTATGAAATCCATGAAGTCATAATCAGGTGCAGCCAAGGCACGAAACATTATACAATGCGGCTTAATCAAAATCAGGTGTACCGCGATGGAAAATCTCACAACCGCGTGCATCAGCGTGCACAAATAAAATCAAAACACTAAAAGTACATGAAAAGTATGCTGGAAGCGTAAATCAAATCACCGGCATAAAATAGGCATGAAATCGCAATCAATACCTCAAAAGTAATAACTATGCGCAAGGTATAAATACCCAGTAGGTGCAACCATGGAACTCAGTCATCAAGACTAAATCGTGCGAATAGATCGCCCAAAATACCGAAATCCAAAGTGACGGATACGTGATAGTCAAATCACAAAATCATATATCATAAATACCGCCGTCGGTATATCCTCCTTCGAAGTCGAGAAGGTGCCGGTACATCCAAATCTAGCGGCGCAAGATATCTACTTGCCTCTTGCTCGTGGCTGGCGTCCTCTGCCTCTGGTTCCTTATCTTCCCTGTGGATTACCAATCTCGCAATCCATTGGCTCATCGGACCGGTCAGGTGTGCTAACAGGAACGATTCCGTTCTGGCACTTTTCTGGTCATCTCTCGGTCAATCCTCATGACCGCTCGTAAAGCATCACATCTCTGGCACCGACCTCGGGTCCTCTGAATGCACATCACACATCTGCTCCTATTGCAAATCTTATTGCAGCAGTGTACTGGAAGGAATCCTGCTCAAGGTCTCTTCTGATCTCGTCTAAGCCAAACTGTACGGAGGCTGGTACTCTGGCGTAATCTTTCATCGCTCTCTGGACCTCTGCGTCCTTAGTACAACATCTACTCGAATGCTGGTCGCATCCTTGCGCCTCTGTATGCATATCCGACCTTTAATCTTAATGGGGTGTAATAACAGCTCGTCTGAATCTCGCACGAACTCCTTGTCCCGCTTGTCTGTATCATCATCCATTTCGATGCCGCGTCTCTATCTACGCACTGCAATGCCCTCGGCCACGGTCCATCCGAAGTCCCTCACACGGACTCGAAATCACGAACTCGATATCTTCATCACTCAGTAAAAGATATCTAGCCGAACACGTCCTCAGCGTGCATATCGCATCTCTGATGTCAGCGGAATAGAACGCCATCTCGTCGAAATCTCATGCGAACTCTTTACTCCACTCTGCTTCAATATCGACTGATCCGGACTCATCTCATCGTGGCTACACAGACTGCGCTCCAACGGTTATGCTCGTATCTGGAGTCTCCCAAGTAGTGTCCCATCACAAGATATCCGAATGATGTCGAATCGTCCGATCGACTCGTCAGAACCTCATAATCCCCCAAGAGCTCAACATCTCGGGTACAGTTTAATAGTATCGAGTACATACCACAGCATCGGTGGTCCAGCCGTAGAAGGGCAAACCCAAGCCTCACTAATGGCGCCGCGGAACTGCCGTAAACCCTAAGGTTCAAAGGCTTTCACACGGTCATTATATCGAGTTAGGGTTTCATTCTTCTAGAGGGTCCATAGAATCGCTTGCATGTCTTTCCGAATACTTTAAACTTGGAAAATGGGTTCCTGACATTCGATCGTCTCAATCGACTCTCAACGAATCTGCGTGAAGTCGCCTCTAGTTGGAATCAATCTATCTGGTGACCTCGCATCAGGATAAGCGAACGAACCACATGTCCTGGTCATTCATCCTCGGTGACTAGCGACTCACCGTCATATCTCTAAGTATATGCTCATGCTGCAGTAGCTCCAATCATCTGGGCGATATCTTATCATTCGCAGCAACAACTGGCTCATTCTTCTATATGCTAAACTGCGCCTCAATCGTCCTGGATAAGCGATATATCAACGGTCATCACATCCTGGCTGGCCTCTATCAGTGGCCCAATCCTCTGGTGCCGATCAGCACATCCGGGAAATCTTGTAAAAGCGATCAATCCAACGCTCATGGCGAGAAAACACAATAAGACGACGCCTCAATATGCAATCGTATGTCTCTGGAATCACGCCCTGGTCAGTCCTCGTCCACGACGAGCTCATGCTGACGCAACTCGAGCCGTAGCTCACTCTGCCCGTGCAATCGCGGCAGCAAAACCATAACCAGTATCGATGAGGATAGATCATAGGAATGAATATAATATTGTGCAAGGAAATGTACATCCTAAGGTTTCTTAAGCGGAGTGGCGTGTCGTAAGTATGCTGCGGAACATACGTACGGTACGTCACTCTACTCAAGCTACCTACTCCATCAACCAAGGGTCATCCTATGCGACGAAAGTTCGGGTATAATACCCCCTCGACCAAGTTCCGTAAGTTCCGTAAGGTCAAGCCTAAGTTCCGTATATAGATAACGCCCTAGGCTCCACATAGTCAAACTTAGACTCGAACCAAGGTCAACCTAGCGCTCTGATACCAACTTTGTCACGACCCGAAAGAGCACGTGACTGGCCCTTCAACCATATGAAGTCTATAGGGCCCCATCTGATCCAAGTAAGCCAAAAGCCCAGAAATCTAAAACCATTTAAAGAGTAAATAAGGAAAACTAGTTTAAGAAATAAAGAAATCATGTTTCGAAAATCAAGTTTTTAAATAACTAAGCCGAAAATGCATTTTTAAAATGTGTAACCTTTCCTGAAAATTTCGGCAGAGTTTCCTTTGTAAAAACTGGCCCCGAACGGGGTACAACAAGAATAACATATATGAAATGATAAAAGGCATTCCCAAGCGGGAGCTAGCTCTTCGTCAATCGACGGTCACAACCACGCAAGCAATAATAATATACAACGCCAAAAGGGCGAGGATCAAAACCCAAAAAGAACTCAAAACTGCCAGAAAACCGTAATACTACAAGCGCGACTCTAAGGTCGAAATAATACAACACTGTTTTCTAAGTCTGAAACAATATACAAGTTTTGGTTGATGGAATTTCTAGATACAATGAATAATACAGGAACAATGGCGGTTCTGATACAAAAGAACCCACCTACCAACGCAAGTCACCCATAAGGAAGCAGTGTGCCAGAAATGCCGCTATGGAATCTGTACGGCAAAAACCTGCAAGGACTGTGGCACAACGGGGGTGAGTTGCCAACTCGTGAATAGAAAAATATCTACAAGCAGAGATCGAATGTATGACCCATCCTAGGTCAATACGATCATATATAAATAAACCTCAATGTGAATAAGTCTGAAGCATGCTAAACTGGCAATGTAATCTCTATACATTAGTGTAGTGCCAAGTCCTCGTGCCAGTGCCTCAGGTAATAGCATATCATAAATGTGAGGTATAATTAATGTAATCAAATCTGCATGTACGTGGATCCCGTCCACTCGTTACTCAATAACAATAACCATCATGCATGTAATTATCATCAGCATATGCATAGAAATATGAGGATATAAACCTCCTGTGTCCCTCGCGACACGTAAAAATCATGGAACCGGAGTGCCCAGCATCGACACTCGAAAATATCATGAAAACTATGCCCAGCATCGGCACGTAAATCCTCATATATATATCGGGCTCCGTCAGTCCGGACCAGCCCACGGGCTCCGTCTGCGGAATCGGCCCTCGGCCCCAGCAGTACGCCCATATCCATCTATCGACTCTGGTCGGTATCCTCCGGATAACCGCCAGGTCCAACCAATCACCGGTAGGTACTCGCCCGCCTCCTGGCTCAATCGGCAAAATCCTTCGATCATCTTGCCGAAGAGAACCATACCGGGTCCACCATGTACCCGTAATCGGCTCGTCCGCTCCTCGAATCGGGTTTCACATGTCGCTCTCAGCACCGAGAAAACACATGGTGGACGCACTGAAATATCATATCAAGGGTAACCGGGTTTTTAAAACAATGACATATTCTCTTTTGAAATACCCACGGTTCCCAAATCCAGAAACATCATGGAAATAGCAACTTTCCATGCGTATAATCAGAAAGCATGATGTATATGACATGTAAAAGAAATGTAATCATATCAGTCTGTCATGCAAGAATCATATACCGAATGCAACAGTACTACAGTGTAGTGACATGGCAATTATCGATGATGAAGTGTGCGAGCCGGCAATAAGTGTACGTGGAACATACGCATCATCGATAATGGTGCTGGTGTCCTAGCAGCATGACTGTAATATATATCGATAAACACAAGCAATGTAATGCAAATAGCATGTGTATGCGTAACCGAATAATCAACGCAACAGTAAAGAATCTATCTCAACAAATATATCATGCAGCCTTGCCTTTTGAAATAAGACGAATCAGGGTTTTTGGTAAAATAAGGGCTACGCTGTTTTAATAAAAGTTGTGTCGTTTGAAAATATCTGTAGAATCCGTTTTGCCTATCTTTAAAATATCCCCGATTCGTTAGTTTTGAAATAGGTATGACTCGGGTCTAGTCTAACGCCTACTATGCGAACTACGGACCCAACAGTCAAGTCAATCGGGAGGGGTATGAAAACCACCTAAATCTAAGTCAATATCACATTATCTCATCACATAACAGGTATCACTACTATCATATCACATCTCCAATACGAACTCTGTCATGTCGCCAAATCTCACGGCCTCAATCGAATCTCATCGACTCATCTCAATCCCACGTATCATCCTCAAATCTCGTATATGAACACAAAGTCCCATACCCATGTGTAGATATACACACCATCATATGCGCGCAGATAAATGAAAGAATATATGCAAGTATGTGTGTATGTGTGAGTGCACCCACTACTCTAGGGTTTCGCACCACTAAACCAATACATCCTTATCATCAATAATTCTATTATTACCATCAATAGTCCTAACAACACATAATAAATATATGTGTGTATACGTATTCGTATACATCACCACGGACTGCGGGGGTGCTATACGCCATCCACCCGACTTCTTCCCGTAGATATAAATCTACCCACCTTGCTTCTCATGTGTTGATGCCGATATCTCCATCTTCATCTTCTTCGCCTCAACATCACGTAAGGTACCTACAAGTATATCACAATGCTAAAGCACATGAAAATCACATCGGAAACCAAAATAGCACACGCTACTCGCATAGGTAAAAACCTATCATCTCGCATGTAAACACGTTCAATATCCACTTGTCGTTGACGTCCAAACGCCACCCGACAGAAACGAATCACCAAATACCAAAATCCATGCTAAAACAAGTCGTAAATCATACGCCAACTCAAGAAAATCAACCCAGATTTTACCCTAACTGGAATCAGTCAAAACTAGACATACCCAGGGTCAAGTTTATAGGGCAAAAGGCTACAGAACAAAAACGAAGGGGTTCCAACCTGCCGTGGCCGCAATTTGCGGCCAGAGGGATTAAATCTGCGGCCCAAACAAAGAATTAAGGGCTAGGGCTTTATGTGGTGGTTCCATGGTGCCTGCACATCTCACTGTCAACTCAGTTTTATTTTTGGGGTCTCGGGGTGATAGCAGATTCTTAAATACGATCACAGATTCAAAGTTTTCCCCGATATCGATTCCGTAAATCTGTATTCTGGTTTCATGTTTAGGTTTGGGTCTAAATTAGCATCACACAAGGGGTTCTAATGTCACAACAAGCCTCAATTTCACTTTGATTTCAGGTCTAACCCTAAACCCTAACTTGAATTCTCCAAAGTCCACAAAACGACACAATATCAATATGAAACTAGAATTGATGCACAAGGAAATTGAAATACTACTTGAGGGTGCAGAAATTACCTCCTTTGGCAACTCAAGAAAATTCTTGAGTTGCTCAAAGTCCTCAAGATCCACTCTTCCTTAGTACAAAGCGTTCCTCTCGAGCTCGTGCACCTTTTTAGTGAAGGGAAGATGGGGTTTTGGAATTGATTTGAGTGTGCTGGAGATGATTTTAGTGAGGAGGAAGAGCTAGGGGGCAGCAGCAGCAGCAACTGAAGAAGTGGGAGGGAGAAATGAGTTGAAGAATGATGGAGGAATGGTTCAAGTCAACACACCTCACCTACTCTTTCTCTCTCTCACCATGCTTCATAATATATTCCCTTTTCCTTTTTCTTTAACCCTAATTCCTTCTTACCCTAATAGTGAACCCAAATGAACAACCATGGTGAGAAAAATGTAACACAAGTGTAGAAAAAGATATGTGCAAGCTTTGCACAAAAATTCCAAAAATCCGATTAGCGATTTTTTATCACGATTAACACTAAATTAGTGTCAAACAAATCATAAAAACTTTAAAATGGGATAATTCTATAAAATGCCCTATTTTAGAATTTTCCATAATTTTCCCCATTTATTTGTATTTAATTATACCGGAATATTCAAATATTCATTAAAATAATATTAAATTATAAAAATTCCCAAAAATTAATATTTTAATATTTTGAAATGTTACACTTACGTGTCTGTGAGCGACACGAACGTTAAGAAGGAAAACCTTTTGGGATATTTTAGAAACGGCGGAATGCATATTTAGCAAAATATATATGAATGTATATTTATTACTTTACAAATGAACGTCCGTCACGTGTGCCGTGAGTTACGCATCACACGGCCATTCAGAAAAGCTTTTTGCATGTGCATTATTCGATTTTATGAGATTTTCAAGGATGCGTACTATACACGTATTACAGTATTTGACTAGTGTATATTGGAGTAGTGGAGTTCGAGATCTGTATCTCCATTGTAACTCCGATGATATGCGTGCAAATCTGATGATTTTCGTGACGATTGACGGAGTTTGATTTTGAGTTTCGTACTCGTTTTCATGCGCACGCGATGCGCTGTGGTATTTCTATACCTTCCGTAATTTCGGAACCCCGTTGATTTGAGCTGATTATTGAAATGTTTTAAATTTTGGTGGTTTAAATTTAAATTCGGGGACCGAATTTATTTAAAGGGAGAAGATTGTAACATTTCATAAAATATAAAATATTATTTTTGGAATTTAATATTAAAATAATACATTTCCCGAAAACTGGCCGATTTGCGAAATTGGGGTTTTCGAAAAAGGGTATAAATATATACCAATATTTGTGAAATAATTGAAAATTAAAATGATTTATTCATTTAAAAATATATTTAAAGGATTTGGAATTTTTTAAAATCAATTATATGCAGTTTAAATGAAAACCCGATTAGTGCACTGCTAATCGCGATTAGGCCAAATCCGTATTTCTACAGTTTTCCATGGCTAGTGCACCATGTCATGTTGCATCTTGGTTACATGTTGTATTCTTGTGTTGTTTTTGGGGTGTTATGTGGTTTGGGTTTTAAAAAGAAAAGAGAAAAGGTTAAAAAGAGAGAATGATTGGAGAGAGAGAAAGATGGTGAGAATAAGAGAGAGTGAGGGTAGGAGAGAGAAAGAGGGAAGCCACCATAACTCCACACTATTATTTTCCTTCATCTTTCTCCACCTCTATCCCATGAAACCTTCTCAAAACCTTCCTCAAAACCCTAAAGCCCTTTCACAAAAGTTGATCCCTTCTTCACCCTCTACACAATGGACGAAGCAACATAGGATTTTGATGACATTGGGAAGCTAGGGCTTTTCTTGAGTTGCCCAAATGAGGTATAGCTTCTTCCATTTAGTTTAGTTTGAGTTTTCTTGTATTCTAGATTAGTTTAGGATACGATGGTTAGAAAATTCAAGAGAAAGGATTGGGTGTTTGTGTGGATTGGTGATGTTAGTGACTGTTTACCGGACCTTTAGTGTTGTTTTTACTGGCCATGACCCGGATTAGAAACTAAGATGCGAACCTTAGATTTGCCGATATCAGGATTTTGCGGATTAAGCGATGGTATTTAGAAATCTGGGATGACCCGAGACCACCATAAATTAAGTTCCCTTGACAGTGAGATGAGCAGGAAACATAGAAGCAACCCTTGAAGCCCGAGCCCATGATTCATTCTTTTGGCTGCAGATTTATTGCTATAGGCCGCAATTTGCAGCCATGTCGGACTTAAACCTTAGGATTTTTGGTCTGGGGCATTGTTATCCTATATCTAGAGCAACCCCATATGCAAAATTGGCTAGTTTTACCTGATGGAAAATCTGGGATGGATTTCTCATGTTGCTGAATTTATGTTTTCCGTATTTTGAATGCTTGGTTTTGGTAATTGGTATTGTATTTGGTTGTTGGGAGTTTGTAAGTCAATAACAAGGGTTGTTTGGTCGTTTTTGCATGCGTAGGCTATAGGTTCTGGCCTATGTGTTAGTTATATATATGCCCTAGAGGCCATTGCTCTACATTGGATGTATATTGTAGTGGATGTTGGGACATATAGGTAGGACTTTCTTGCTCGACATGATAGTACGCTATCTGGTTGCACTTTGTCTTAACATGTATACTTTCTGTCTCTCTGATTACATGTTGATAAAGCCCTTAGGATGAGTACTCGACTTCCAGGACTATGATGTAGATCATACTAGTGGGGCCTGGGTACTCAATGAGTACATCCTTCATTGTTCCTAGTCGTGGGAATATCGAGACGGGGCATCGATATTCCAGAGTAGACTAGCGTATATCTTCTCGACCCATGTGATGGGCGATGGATGATCCCATATCCATTGGTGTTTGACATCAGAGATGGTATACGGGTGCTCAGTGGAGACTGGGCACACTGAACGGACTTGCCGAGAACTCCCAGATGGTATTATACCTCACGTCAGATGGCAGTTCTCTGGTGACACTGGTACAGCTTAGTCTGTTGACCCGAGATCGTCATAGAGTCTTGTGTGTCTCCTACTGTGCTTTGATTTCCACCCTACCACGGCTCTACTGAGTCGTGCAAATAGGTGTTTTTTGGGTACAGTCCCGATTCACATGGAGGCAATGAGCGATAGGAGGGGATTCGTCTCTCCCGGTATTGGGGGTTGATGTTGTGCTATGCTCGACTGGCCATAACAGGAAATCCCTGGCCAAGGTTGCAGTGATATACTGGTAAGAGTTATCAGTAGTTTCACGAATGTTATGGACCTCAAGTCGGCATGACTTATCGAGCTTCTGGGGTCTGACGTTTACCACCCCTAGGCGAGATATGCGACATATCAGACGAACAGACCGGACTGTACGGTAAGTGTTACTGGTTGGATTCACAGGAGTGTGAGCGGGCTTGCTCGTCGATCTTCTGATCGCTCAATACCCGGGTGGCCGTTACGTTTAGTAGACCGCTTGCGGCTTGTGGATGTTTGATATGATCATCATCCGCTGCCGGCGTATTGACGAGTCTTTAGAGTCCTACACAGAGATTTCCTGGCTCAAGCGAAACGAAATAGGAGCGCATATGAGATATGTGCGGGACCGAGAATAATTCGTGTATGTGATACCGTATTCCATTCTCGCGACGAATGTATCGATTGGTTATATGCGATATAACCTAGTTGTCGAATCAAGGATTGATTCGATAAGCCGATACATTGGATACTAGCTGGTTATATGCGACATGACCGGATCACTGAATCAAGTGTTGATTTAATGATTTAATGAATAATTATATATTTGATATACTACTTTGCATTAACTGGTATTGGTTCACTTTAAATGGATTTTCTCACTTGGATTGTGCAAGTTGTATATGTGATATACTTTTATGCACAAGATTGTATCATGTTTGATGATACATGCAAGCTTGGGTTTGTGTAAAGAATTGACCATGGTTATATGAATGGTTAGGGTTTCATTTTATTTACTTATTCATTTATTTATTCTTTTTGTTTATTTTGGAAAAAGAAAATGATAAAGGGAAAAAAGAAATGGTGGCTTAGTTTGTTTTTAGTTGAAGTTTCATGAAGCATTGACTAAGTCACCATTCTTGTCTCATCCTTAATCCTAACCATTCAAGTTAACTATGGTCCATTCTCTACAATTAACCAAGGGTTAATATATGATAAGTATTGATTTATTTATCTTATTATTCAACACTTATCATATCTTCTTCTTCTTCTTCATCTTCTTCTTCCATGAAGAAAGCTTGCTACATCAATGGTGATTGATGAAAAAGTGTGAGAAATCCAAATCTAAAGTCTACCCACATACTATTCTTCATCCTCTACCTCTTGCCAAGTAGTATAGGGTGTTTCCTTCACAAGTTTTCTTGACTTGGTGAAGTTGGAGCTTGATCTAGCGATGCCTCGACGTAGATCATCTTCGGCATCGTCGTCGATGACCTAACCCGTTTTTTCTCCGATGAAGCCGACGCTAGAGCCCAAGATCTGATTTTTACAGTGAGGATACTTCATCGCGGAGCTTAGGAGGTGGAGGACCGGATCTACAAAGGTTGTAGCCCCTTCCCTTTAGCTATAATTCCGTTTACTTGCTTGCATCGCCTTGATTTCTAGTTAACGATCCGTATTAGGGTTTGTAGGCACAAAGAATTTTTGATTTGTGCATGTTTGATCACTTGTGAGACTCCATTAGAGTGCCTAGGAACCCTACAGTGGTATCAGAGCCTAGCTAGAGCCTTAGGCGATGCGTAGACGGAGTTAGAAGTCCGATCGACCCGAAACCCCGATTTTAACATGCTCTCTGGAATTTTTTGAAATTCGTGGATTTTTGTGAATTAAAAATATGCAGAAAAATCAGCAGGAAGATCTAAGACTTACTGTGAAATTCGAGCTCCTGTATCCATCAAAGAGCCGCGGTTCCGCCGCATAAGCATGGCTTATGCGGCGGTTCCGCGGCCATAATGTATCCTTGTTTAATGAATTGTGCAAAGTAATTCCTATTATGCAGTGCTGGTTTTCCTGGGAATTTTTAATATTTTTCCAAGAGTTGAATTTTCTGGGTTGTATTGGGAACTCAGTGTATCGATCGGATTGTCTAATTTTGTCAGTGTGTTTTTCCGGGTATTTTAGAATATGTTAAAAAGTTCGACCGGATATAAATACCCACTTTTTCCCCTGCCAGGAAATTTTCAATTGTTGGATTTTTCCGTAGTTTAACGACGTTCTAAGTAGTGCAAGTAACGCGATGGACCCTCTAGAAGACAACAAACCTTAACTCGATTATGTGACCGTCTTGAACTGCCCTTTGAAGCTTCGGGTTTGGGGCAGTACGGCATGCCACATGTGAGGCGTTGTCTTGACCCATCTACGGCTGGACCGTTGGTACTGAGGCACGAACTGAATGCTGTTAGACTTATTTCATGTGTTGAGCCGTATCGGGAAAACTTGGGTGTTCGAATGTTCGATCGGAAAGTTTAACATTTTCTGTTTATCCGGAATGTGATACAATAATTGGAATTCACAAGTAGTTATGAGATAACGGAATGAATGTTATAAACATAGCAGTTTAGTATCCATTGATCGGTTGCCACGGAGTTTTGATATGATCAAAAGTCCGTTGCAATCACGTAGCGTACGCGGATACTCGCCGGGTAAACTTAATAGACAGCCTCACCCCATAGCCCCGACCAAGTGACTGTAGGAGAACCCCGTCGCCGAAAGCATCCGTTTGGGTGCTTACGGTAGCGGTGTTCCGCCTTGGTGTACTTCGTCGACGGCGTTGGGGGTGCGGCCGCCTACTAAAGTTTGCGACGAGCATTCGATCAGTTTTTTGGGAATCTTGTTGAATTGCTCGACTTGATATTGGAAAGAGTTTTCGATAATGAGACCAAAATGCGGGGTTTATAATTGTTAGGCATGCGATGTCTAAAGAATTCATTTGATCAGGCATGCGATGTCTGAGGTGGTTGCGGATTCCAACTGTTGTAGTTTTACACTTTCTTTTCTGTGACCGTAAGTGTAATATGTGATATCGCCGGTTTCGTTGCTATATGTCAACGACAATTGGGATGCGCATATTTACTTACGTTGATGACATGTGATGTTATGTGTTGCTGGATATGTTATATTGGATCGTCGTGTTTCAATAGCCGGGGGTTTTTATGTGAGATGAGTGTTTTTCATTTTCATTCATGTAAAAACTTGTATGTAAGATTCTTTTATTGGGGCACTTCCAGGTTGCGGAAGTTGTCACCGTTGATGTATATTATTTACTTTTCTGCACTAGGATAGACCCAAGGAGGCGAGCACAAGTAACCAGGTTCTAGGGTCCAGTGGGAGACCATCTCGAGGAGTCGAGTCCGGGTCTCCTAACCCTAGAATTGGTAGGGTTGCTTGCCGCTCTTTTAGGGGTTTAGGGGTGTGGGATTGGCTATTCATCACGACCGTGGAGTCCGTGTTTTATACTGGCTCGTATTGAAAACACGGACGTCCTAGTATATCCAATATTTCATATGTTTCTTCTGCTGTGATTTATCTGTGATGTGATCATGTGATGTTCTGTGACAGATATTATATATAGTATATATGATATATTATATAAACGTTGCTTATGTTTTACACCCGCGCTAGCCCTGCCCGCTCTACCGTTAGTTACCTAACCTAGCGGTGCAGACGGGACATCGAGGCGAATGCGGATGGTATAAGCGTACGTTATAATTATCTGTGATGTTTAGGTGGACCTTAATGATGGGATATTCATTAATGAGATTAATGAAAGAAAATAAACCTAATTGATGTTGTGGAATCGAATTTCAAAATAAAAACAGGTAGCTACAGTTCTTGCTATGCATCGCGGTGTTCATTATAGAACATCCTGCACCTTATTCGATGAGGAAAGGACCGAGATCCCTTCACCGGGAGTGACTCCTTTAGCAATAGCTGGCAGATGCTACAACCCTCGGTTTGTCTTTGATCGCTTCTATAGTTTCCGCTTTGCACAGTGATATATATGATATATCCCGCACCTCATTCGACGAGGAAAGGGCCGACGATCCCTTCACCGGGAGTGACCCCTTTAGCAAAACTAGAAAAGCCTCGAAAACATTCCATTTAAAAACCATTTGATTCCGCAACGAGATCAAGTTCAAAGCGTTAAAGGTTTTCACAAAAACCATTCGCAACCCTCCGTCATTTTAGGAAGTAGAGTACTTAGTATTCGTGCTGTGTTTGTTGACCATAGTCAAGGCACAGTGTACGGTAGCTAAGTGATGTCTTCCTACACCGTATATGATGCGATTAGTTAGGACAGTCGCGTGACTTTGTTGACCTTAGTTAAGGGTCATGTGGGTGGGTCTAATTAATCACGAAATGACGGGTAGAACTTGACTAGTACTTATGATTTGTTGACCATAGTTAAGGTCATAGGTGCTAGGGGTAAAAACCTTTATCGGGAGTTTCAAGTGTTGAAATTTGCAATGAGATTGCATACCTTCTATATGATAGTTGGATCCCGATACCCACTGCGAGTAATTGTTACTCCTGGGAGAGTTTTGCACTTTGCAATTAGCTGATCAAGTAGGTGTCTAGAAAGGTGTCAACGGGGTTACGCCTCTGTGAAAACGAGGTTTACTGTAATTAGGTCCGTGCGAAAGCATGGGGAACCTCCCTCAAAGTACCGACACTGGCCTGGCTGAAAGATTGGCGAACTTGTAGAGTGTAATTAATCCCGGCTAGTCTTTCTTTTTAAGGTTTGAAGGAAGATTTGATAAAAACAGTGGGAGCCATACTGATTAGATAAAATATATAACCAATCTAATCTTGCAAGAGTGCACGCTGAGTGTTTTCTTCTCTCTCTCTCCTGGTAGCGACCATATCACGCCTTAATCAAGATAATAAAATGGATGTATTGACCGAACCCGCTTGTTATACTGAGCTGGGGAACGTTGGTCCCGCTCCAACTTATAATTGTTATAAGACAGAGCAGGAAATAGGGGAATACCAGAATTCATATGCCGCCCAAACGAAGAAAGTGCATATGATGCATCATCTTCGGGTGTGTTCATTACAAAGAACCGTTTCTCAGTATCCTCCGCATCCTGGGTATCTGATACCGGATCAGGATCCCAGATATGTAATCTGTTACATAGGGCTACAAAAGGGTAGAAAAACTGAGAACGGGTGATAAGTTTCATGAGGCAGAAAACGGGGCAAGTGTTGCTGCCAAGTCTCTTGGTCACTGTCACCCTGTATTACCAATACATTGATTCTGAACAAATGCTATTAGATACCGAACCTGATATACAAAATCATATCAGTCTCTTTATTAGTAAAGAAATGATAAAATTTTGTATTGATGGATAATGTTTTGAACATTTCCTATATCAAAAGTTGGTCGGTTCAGGCACGTTATCTAAAAGCATTGACGTTCTAAATCAAACTACAGTTCTTAGTATTCAGAACACACACAAGAGGAAGAGTTCAGAAATGAACGAATTCTTCTTGAGGTTTTGTAGACTAGGTCATATCAATGCGACCCGACTAGCTGAAGTTACATTTATATGCATATTTAAATCAGTTTGAATTTACATCTTGTGAAACATGCCAGTCATGTCACAAAGATATAATGACACCAGCTCTGTTTACTGGAAACTGAGAAAGAGTTAGTAAACTCTTGGGACTGATGCATGATAATGTATGTAAGGTCTCCTGTCTACACATGCCAGGACTGGTTCTTTATACTTCATTATATTCTCTGATAATCTCTCAAGATTCAGTCATATATTCCTGTTGAAATATAAGTCCGAACCTTTTAAGGTATTCACAGAATATAAGTAGGAAGTAGAGAACCAATATACGGGTATAAGTATTATGTCCTATGATGAGATCAGGGAGGAGAATACTTGTGCATGGAATCCTTGGACTATTCTAAAGGAAAATGAGATTCTCTCTCAGTATTACTCCTCTGAATACACCACAGCACAACGGTGTATCGGGGCGGAGCAATCACACAATATTAGATATCGTGTGCTCTATGATGAGTATTACTGAGTTACCTATTTCCTTTTGGGAGTTATGCGCTTGAGAAGCTGCATACCTATTGAATTAGGTTCGAATCAAATCAGTGCCTACCACTCTATATAAGATATGGTGTGGGAAGATCCTATCTCTTAAGTAAGTTAAGATTTGGGATTGTCCGGCCTATGTCAAAAGCAAAATCCGGACAAGATCGAGGCAAGGTCAGTTCTGTAGAACTGGAAAGGTTCCAGCTATTCGAAACTACAGCTGAAGATATGACAGAACCAAAGGATTTTATAGTCCCCGACGAACCTCAGCCTCTCCGCCGATCAGGTAGGGTTCCTCGCCTGCCTGAGAGATACCTCGGTTTCTCGATGACAGTGGGAGCGAGGATTGCATCATGAGATGATGACCCAACCAGTTTCGAGCAGGCCATCGAGAGTAAGGACTCTGTAAGAATGGATGGATGCTTAGTGATCTGAGATGGAATCCTTATACACCAACAAAGTATGGACTTTGGTTGCTATATCTGAAGGGTTAAATCCCCATCAGGAGCAAGTATATCTTGAGAAGATTACTTGGTGTATATGGAAAAGTTGAGACTTTCAAAGCTAGACTTGTTAAAGTTTTTCGTCATCAACCAGGCACGGATAATGATGAAACCTTTTCCAGGGACTATGTTTAAGTCCATCCAGATCCTACTTGCCACGGCTACATACCATGACTACGATATCTGGTGGTTGGGTGCCATGACTACTTTTCTAAATATTGATTTAGAAGAGAACGTCTATAAGAACACAGCCAGAGGGCCTCGTAGACAGTGGGAGCAGCGGAAACGTGTGCAAGATGCTTTATAAGATAAAGCAGGCATCGCGGAGTTGGAACATCTGTTTTGATGGATTAGTCAAATAAGTTGACATCATCAAAATGGTAGATGAACCTTGTATAAACAAAAAGGTAGTAGGGAGTATGGTGACGATCCTCGTAGAATACGTGGATGACATACTCTTGTTAGGGAAGGAGTTTCCTATGCTACGCTCGATCAATCTCCGCTTATCACAATGATTTTCCATATAGGATCAAAGTGATACCTACTAAATCCTAAGCTTTGGATCTATGAGATAGATTTAATTGGATGTTAGGATACTCACTAGTTGTAGTGAGATGGTATCAATCGATCCTGGGGAGAATCACTGGAAGGGTTCCAGAGTGATAAGGACGACAGAATGTCAGTCGCAGGCATTGTCTTTACCCTCGGTAAAGGGACGGTATGTTGGAAGATTTCCAAGCTAGATACCGTGACAAACTAGACGATAAAGGCTGGTAACATCGCTGTTAAAGATACTACCAAAGAGGAAGTTTGGGTGTATATTGGTTCATAAGATGAACTGGGTTCCTGCCATTGTATGACAATGGAAGTGTGGCTTCGGCCCTAGAACCCTGGTCCCATCAGTGACCCAGACATATTCTGAGGCAGCATCACCTTATCATGGAGATAGTTGATCTCCAGGGTGATCGAGGTTAGGAGAGTAGACTCAGAGGAGAACACGGCGGATCCACTCACGAAGGCCTTTTCCCAAAGATAGACTTTTAGGGGATGTTTGAGTATTAGATATTACAACCACTACTACAGATGGCCCTAGTGCAAGTGGGAGATTGTTAGTTATATGTATGCCCTAGAGGCCATTGCTGTACATTGGATGTATATTGTAGTGGATGCTGGGACATATATAGGTAGGACTTTCTTGCTCGACATGATAGTACGCTATCTGGTTGCTCTTTGTCTTAACATGTATACTTTCTGTCTCTCTGATTACATGTTGATAAAGCCCTTAGGATGAGTACTCGACTTCCAGGACTATGATGTAGATCATACTAGTGGGGCCTGGGTAGTCAATGAGTACATCCTTCATTGTTCCTAGTCGTGGGAATATCGAGACGGGGCATCGATATTCCAGAGTAGACTAGCGTATATCTTCTCGACCCATATGATGGGCGATGGATGATCCCATATCCATTGGTGTTTGACATCAGAGATAGTATACGGGTGCTCAGTGGAGACTGGGTACACTGAACGGACTCACCGAGAACTCCCAGATGGTATTATACCTCACGTCAGATGGCAGTTCTCTGGTGACACTGGTACAGCTTAGTCTGTTGACCCGAGATCGTCATAGAGTCTTATGTGTCTCCCACTGTGCTTTGATTTCCACCCTACCACGGCTCTACTGAGTCGTGCAAACAGGTGTTTTTTGGGTACAGTCCCGATTCACATGGAGGCAATGAGCGATAGGAGGGGATTCGTCTCTCCCGGTATTGGGGATTGATGTTGTGCTATGCTCGACTGGCAATAACAGGAAATCCCTGGCCAGAGTTGCAGTGATATACTGGTAAGAGTTATCAGTAGTTTCACGAATGTTATGGACCTCAAGTCGGCATGACTTATCGAGCTACTGGGGTCTGACGTTTTCCACCCCTAGGCGAGATATGCGACATATCAGACGAACAGACCGGACTGTACGGTAAGTGTTACTGGTTGGATTCACAGGAGTGTGAGCGGGCTTGCTCGTCGATCTTCTGATCGCTCAATACCCGGGTGGCCGTTACGTTTAGCAGACCGCTTGCGGCTTGTGGATGTTTGATATGATCATCATCCGCTGCCGGCGTATTGACGAGTCTTTAGAGTCCTGCACAGAGGTTTCCTGGCTCAAGCGAAACGAAATAGGAGCGCATATGAGATATGTGCGGGACCGAGAATAATTCGTGTATGTGATACCGTATTCCATTCTCGCGACGAATGTATCGATTGGTTATATGCGATATAACCTAGTTGTCGAATCAAGGATTGATTCGATAAACCGATACATTGGATTCTAGCAGGTTATATGCGACATGACCGGATCACTGAATCAAGTGTTGATTTAATGATTTAATGTATAATTATATATTTGATATATTACTTTGCATTAACTTGTATTGGTTCACTTTAAATGGATTTTCTCACTTGGATTGTGCAAGTTGTATATGTGATATACTTTTATGCACAAGATTGTATCATGTTTGATGATACATGCAAGCTTGGGTTTGTGTAAAGAATTGACCATGGTTATATGAATGGTTAGGGTTTCATTTTATTTACTTATTCATTTATTTATTCTTTTTGTTTATTTTGGAAAAAGAAAATGATAAAGAGAAAAAAGAAATGGTGGCTTAGTTTGTTTTTAGTTGAAGTTTCATGAAGCATTGACTAAGTCACCATTCTTGTCTCATCCTTAACCCTAACCATTCAAGTTAACCATGGTCCATTCTCTACAATTAACCAAGGGTTAATATATGATAAGTATTGATTTATTTTTCTTATTATTCAACACTTATCATATCTTCTTCTTCTTCTTCATCTTCTTCTTCCATGAAGAAAGCTTGCTACATCAATGGTGATTGATGAAAAAGTGTGAGAAATCCAAATCTAAAGTTTACCCACTTCCTATTTCTTCATCCTCTGCCTCTTGCCAAGTAGTATAGGGTGTTTACTTCACAAGTTTTCTTGACTTGGTGAAGTTGGAGCTTGATCTAGCGATGCCTCGACGTAGATCATCTTCGGCATCGTCGTCGATGACCTAGCCCGTTTTTTCTCCGATGAAGCTGACGCTAGAGCCTAAGATCCGATTTGTACAGCGAGGATACTTCATCGCGGAGCTTAGGAGGTGGAGGACCGGATCTACAAAGGTTGTAGCCCCTTCCCTTTAGCTATAATTCCGTTTACTTGCTTGCATCGCCTTGATTTCTAGTTAACGATCCGTATTAGGGTTTGTAGGCACAAGGAATTTTTGATTTGTGCATGTTTGATCACTTGTGAGACTCCATTAGAGTGCCTAGGAACCCTACACTATGAGCGCACCGCGTGCCATTATGGTTCTCCGGACTTGATGTTAATGGTATTGCGATATGTGTTGATATTGTAGGTACTTTCGCATAAATTCTTAGGCGATGGAGAATGGCGTCATCGACTTCGGAAAAGCAAGAATCAAGGTGAGTAGATCTATATCTACGGGGGAAGTCCGGTGGATGGCGTATAGCAACCCCGCAAGTTTTTGATGGAAACCGATCTATAGGATACAGTCGTAGAAACCTAGATTTGAAAACTAGGGGCATGGTTAAAAAGTTAGTTAGAGATGATATGAAGGATTGAATATGTGTATTGAGATATGAGATGAAAGCAATAAGGATATGAAAAGTGAATGTGAATCACGACATATAGATATATAGTTGCATAGGAATACGTAGAAATTTTAGAGTAACATGACACTTGATGTATAGGATAGAATGTATATATAAATTGACTTGATGTGAGATAAAAAAGCGATGAAAAGATTATATGGTGTGATATGATGACTTTATGGTATGTTGGTATACGGATGCGAGTCGTTGAGATGATTGATACCTTTGTCGGTCCCCTGATATGAGTTTGTTATGGATGTGACCTGGGACATGGGTATATAGATATATTTATATATATTGTGAATCATGAGTGATAAGACGTACGAGACGTTAGGTCCGTACCCTCTTTTTCATATAGGTTGATAGAATCCCTAATCGTTTAGTGTCACCGTACGATGATTTACCGCACGTGATGAGTTTTGTGATGATCGATCCATACCTTTGACTAGAGGATGCCGTACGATGGATTATACCGTACGTGATGTTGTGAGGCTGGATGCCGATTGATTGATTCACCGACTCAGTCATGTTTGATACGTATACCTGTCAGCATTCGCATACGATTTACTTTATGCTACGTCCATGTCACTCTCATTGCATTACATATACCTGTGCTAGAGCACCTGCACCATTATCGATGATGTGTATATTACACTTAAACAGATTGGCCGGCTCACACACTTCATCATTGATAATTGCTAGTTAACTCACACGGTAGAATTGTAGGGTTACCTACGACGGCAGCATGGTTTTGGGAGGCATCGTCCATGCCAAATTAAATTTTTTCCGTTTTAGCTAACCCTAACTAGAATCGTTAACTAGAAATAATACGAAAAACCAATGCAAACACTTCGCAAAAGTAAAGAGAGCAAGGAATACAACCTTTGTAGACCGGTTCTTCACTTCAATAGCTCCGTGTGGAAGTCCCCTCCGCTGCGATCGTGAACTCCGGACTCTAGAGAGGCTCCACGAAGAAACGAACGTGCTTGCTTCGATGACTTCGAGGCCGAAGATGATCTACGTCGAGAAGACACTAACTCAAGCTATTCCATTACTAGGTCATGAACTTTGTGAAGAGAACACCCTATACTACATGGCAAGTATTAGTGGATGAAGAAGTAGGAAGTGGGCTCACTTTAGAATTGATTTTCTCACAACTCCATTAGAGCTAGCAAACTTTTCCATGGAGCTTGAAGAAGAAGAAGAAGACTTGTGAATAATTCATCCAAATGAATTATATCACCCATGTTTGAGTTAAGCCCTCATGATTAACTCATGTAGAGAATTAACCAAGGTGTAAGGTTAAGGGTTGGGTTAAATAATATCTAATGAAATGACAATAGAGTGCACTTTGTCAAAGTTTCTACAAGCTTCTTCCAAGCTTGACAACTTTGACTAAGTTATCCACTTTTGTTAAATCTTAAGACATAATAAAACCCTAATTTAACCTAATGATGGTATAAGTCTCATACACCCTTCTTTCATGTATCATCAAACATGACACAAAACTATGTACATTAATATATATCACATATATATACATGCACAAAACATGTTAGAAAATAAATCTTAAATGAGCTAATATTAGTTAATGTAATGTTATATATCAAATATGTAATTATACATTAAATTATTATATCAACTCTTGATTTAATAATCCGACTATTAACCGACTAATATCATGTGTAACAACTTATCGAATCAATACTTGATCTGATAACCCGGCTATATCGCATACAACAGATTAATGTCACGAATCGCGAGAATAGAATATGGTATCTCATGTCGTATCAATCTCGGTCCCGCACATATCACATATGTGCTCCCACTCCGTTTCGCTTGAGCCAGGAAACCCCTGTGTAGGACTCTAAAGACTCGTCAATACGCCGACAGTAGGTGATGATCATATCAAACACCCCCAAGCCGCAAGCGGTCTACTAAACGTAACAGCCACCCGGGTATTGAGTGATCAGAGGATCAACAAGCAAGCCTGCTCACACTCCTGCGAATCCAATCAGTAATACTACCGTACAGTCTGGTCTCTTCGTCTGATATGTCGCATATCTCGTCTAGGGGTGGTAGACGTCAGAGCCCAATAAGTCGATAAGTCGTGTCGATATGAGGTTCATTACGAGTCGAGAAACTACTGATAACACTTACCAGTATATCTCTGAAGTTTCCTTGGCCAAGGACTTCCTGTTATAGCCAATCGAACACAGCGCAACATCAACTCCCTATACCGGGAGAGACGAAACCACTCCTATCGCTCATTGCCTCCATGTGACTCTGGACTGTACCCAAAAGCCACCGTTTTGCACGTTCTCTTGTACGTGGTAATGTGGAAATCAAAGCACAGTGGGAATCACACAAGACTCTATGACGATCTCGGGTCTACAGACTAACCTGTAACATTGTCACCAGAGAACTACCAACTGACGATAAGTATAATACCATCTGGGAGTTCTCTGGGAGTCCGTCCAGTGTACCCAGTCTCCACTGAGCACCCGTACACTATCTCTGATGTCAAACACCAATGGATATGGGATCTGTTGGATATAGCGCCCTCAATGTCAATTATTGGATCGCAGGTACGTGATTGCAGTGATTGAGGGAGGACCTATACCGGTAGGACAGTCTTACTCGAGATGATAGTATGCTATCTGGTTTGTCTTTATCAGTCGTGTATAGGTTCAGGTGACTAATCACTATTACACATTGATAGAGCCCTTAGGATTTTGCTTGACTACCAACAGTATGATGGCGATCATATACGTGAGAGTTGGGTAGTCCAAAAGAACATCCTTAAAATTTATCCCTAGTCGTGGGAGTTTCGAAACAGGGCATCGATACTCCAGAGTAGACTAGTGTATACAGTCGAGACCACGACGAGGGGCGGTGGACGGTCTCACAAGCCACTGGTGTCAGTTGGATCACCAAAGATGTATACATGTGCTCATTGGGTTATGAGTACACCGGACAGGACTCGCCGGGACCCTGCTAGTTGGTATTTATACCTAGCGTCAGATAGCAGTTCCCTGGTGACATGTGTACAGGTTAGTTCATCGACCTGAGGTCGTCATTTGTCTCGTGTAAGTTCCTTCTGTGCTTTGATTTCTACCCTACCACTGTTAGATATAGTGCCCTCAGAGTCAATTATTGGATCGCAGGTGCATGATTACAATGATTGAGAGAGGACCTATACCGGTTGTACAGTCTTGCTCGAGATGATAGTATGCTATCTGGTTTGTCTTTATCATCGTGTACATGCTTTAGTTCACTATTGCATGTTGATAGAGCCCATAGGATTATTTCTTGACTGCCAGCAGTATGATGGCGATCATATACGTGGGAGATGGGGTCTATAAGCACATCCTTAAAGTGTCCCTAGTCAGTGGGAGTTTCGAGACATGGCATCGATACTCCAGAGTAGACTAGTGTATACAGTCGAGACCCCGACGAGGGGCGGTGGCCGGTCTTACAAGACATTGGTGTCAGTTGGTTCACCTAAGATGTATACAGGTGCTCATTGAGTTATGAGTACACCGGACAGGACTCGCCGGGAACATGCTAGTTGGTATTATACATATCGTCAGATAGCAGTTCCCAGGTGACATGTGTACAGGTTAGTCTGTCGATCTGAGATCGTCATTTGTCTCGTGTGAGTTCCCACTGTGCTTTGATTACTACCCTGCCACGGCTCAAAGGAGTCGTGCAAACAGGTTTTACTTGGTTACAGTCCCGAGCCACATGGAGGCAGTGAGCGGATCGTCGGGGATACATCTCTCCCGGTATTGGGGGTGAGATCACGCTGTGTTTAGGAGAGCCATTACACGAAATCCCTGGCCAGGGTGATCGAGATTTACTGGTAGGGTTTCGAGCAGTATCTCAGGGTGTTCTGGGCTACTCTCTGACACGACTTATACAGCTATTTGGGGTCTGACGTTTACCAGCCCCTAGGCCCGATATGCGATACTCATAGACGAACGGACCGGACTATACGGATATTGTCACTGTCAGGCTCAGTAGGGTTTCAGGATGAGTTCGCTCATCTGTTTCTTTTTTTATCAATATATCGGCAACCGTTGCGTACAGCTAGTACCTCTGAGGTGCTAGTGGTTATACCTAGTGCCAGTGTATTGATGAGTCATTAGAGTCCTCCACAGACAGTTTCCCAAGTTCGGGCAAAACGTTGTAGAGGCCGTATGGATATATGGCGGGGTCCAATCATATCCGTGCACTTGTTCACGGATCAGGATCGGACGGATAATACTAGCGGGTTTTGGTTTAAGCCGGATCCTAGTATTATATTGCAGGAATAATTTTGTCTCATTGCATTTGTATTCGGTCGGAATACAAATGCGGGTATGTATTTACTGTTTAGGTGTAATCTCGTAATTTGTTACGGGACAATTTTTTTTTTCCGTCTCCGAATCTGACCCTTGAGTTTGACCCATCCAACACTGAATTTCGCGGGCTGCACAGTGGTGCGGGCATGGGTCCTTTGATTGCATTTAAGAGGCATGAGTCTTGTGATCGTGGGGGTCAGTTTCCTGCTGGGGGGTTCCTGCAATTTCGCCAGTCTTCAATAATGCAGGGTGTTTTGTGCGGTGAAATAGATTGGAGGATGTGGTTTTTTTTCTTGTGAGTGAATGAGATATATTAATTGATTGAGTGATCATTCTTTTTGGTAGTGAGCTGCGGAGTGCATTCATTTGTGTGAGGGGATTAATTCCTCAGCTTTGGTCCCATTTTGTTTGGATACCACCACTTCATCGAAAATTCCCATAGCACTAATTTCTTCAAATGGCCGAGACCATTTTCTAAGTGAGGAAATTTTTTGAAGGCTCATTCTTCTCTTTTCGCCAAAAAATCCTTTCCTCACAAATTTTTTTCCAATGGCTACTCCAATTACCTCCACCCAATCACTTGGGTACCTTGAGACAACATATCCCACACTCTCTCTACATCATTTCTAGACATGTCGGCTGGCAAAATTCATGTCCGAGTTGCCTCGGTATTTGAGGCGGGAGCCCATATACAGATTCATCGACGTGGAGCGACTTTGAAGAGCGAACTTCGTCGGCGCAACATCGGGGAGTTTGGCACAGAGATAGAAGACAGAAGGATACGGATCGATCGGTATAATTCTGAACTCCTTTTACATTTCGCTAGTTTACGGTTAATGGAACGATCCAGGTTTTTGGGTTGCGGTGGCGCCGGTTCTGTAAAAAGTTTTTGTTCCGCATTTGACGTCGGTTTGACGGCCGGGGCGCCGTCGTACCCCAACATGGTATTAGAGCCAAACTATTAACCGCATACTCGCTTGTTCTAACATGTTTAAAATCCCGATCGAACAAAATTTCTGAAACCGCAATTTCAATACTAAAGTTTTTGTCGAATTGTTAAAGTGGTCGAAAAATTATTTTGAGTGTTTTAGAAAATCAGGCAGGCTTTTTGAAGACAGTGGAAGAAATTGTAAGTCCACGTTGCCCACCTCGGTGCTTACGGGGAGGCAGAAACGTTATGAAAAATCGGATTTTTCCAACACTAGGCAACATGGACTAGCTAAAGGAGGGATCTTTGCTAAACAAAAACTAACTACCAAGCTAAAAGAGTTAGCTACTCGGAAAGGGGGTTATACCTAAGTCTTGAAGTCCTTCTCTTCATGCTCCTTGGAGTGGAAAGAATGGGTTCTCCTTGTCGAAGAAAGATCCACCCGAGGGCCTCTACCTTTGGCTCCAACCTCAAACTAGAAGTAAATAAGGTGCTTGGTGTGCTAAACCTAGAACCTTAGAAAGAGTAGAGAGTATTTTTGATGGTTTTATCTCAAGCTCAAATGTTTCTCAACTCATGAGAGGGAGAGCTAGAGAGAGAGGAAGAGGAGGAGAGAGAATGAGAATGATAGAATGAGAAGAATAAACCAACTTTCTCACATATATGTGAATTATGATAAATAAATAATTAGCTAAAGATAATTGTGATGGTTAATCTTGAAATGACCATTATCATTTCACATTAATTACTTTTGCAAGGATCAAAGAGCATCTTTCATATGAAATGATGATGGTCAACTTGTCAACCTAGGTCAACAAGTCAAGCAAAGTCAAATGGTCAACAACCATAACCATAATCATAACACAATTATAATTAACTAATATTAATAAATCCTATTTCACACATAAACATTAGGGTTAAGAAAATGACAATGGTCATCAACCCTAATGAAAGTCCTCTGCTTCTGCCTCAGTCAACTGTGCATACACACCCGTATCCATGTTCCGAGGAACACGAATTCAAAGAGATAAAACCAATCCCAAAATATATACTAGGATATGGCTTAAACCAAAGCCCGCTAGTATAAGCTGTCCGGACACTAAACGTGCACAAGTGCGCGGATGTGAGCGAACCCTGTCGCAAAACCATGCGACCTCTACTCATTTTGCCTAAAGGAGAATTACCCTCTGTGTGGGACTCTAAAGACTCGACACTACACTGGCGGTGGGTTTAACCATAGACCGCAAGAGGCACTAGCTGTACGTAACGGTCCCCAGGTAGATGCCGATAAGAAGACTGACGAGGTAAACCCATCTGAACTCCTACTGAGCCTGAATGTGACAGTCTCCGTACAGTCCGGTCTGTTCGTCTAAGAACATCGCACGGCGGGCCTAGGGGGCGGTAAACGTCAGTCCCCTACTAGCGGTACAAGTCATGTCGGAGTGTAGCCCAGAACACCCTGAGATAACACTGGAAACCTACCAGTCTATCTCGCTTGCCCTGGCCAGGGACTTTGTGTAATGGCTCTCCTAGACACAGCGCGATATCAACCCCCAATACCGGGAGAGACGAATCCTGTCTAACCGTCACTGTCACCAATTGTTTTGGGACTGCACCCAAAAACTACCTGTTTGCACGACTCCTTTGAACCGTGGTAGGGTAGTAATCAAAGTACAGTGGGAACACACTCGAGGCGAAATGATAGTGTCAAGTCAACGGACTAAGCTGTACTCATGTCACCTGGGAACTGATAACTGACAATAGGTACAATACCAACCAACAGTTCTCCACGAGTCCGGTCCATTGTACTCGTAACCTAACGAGCACCCGCAAACTATCTCAAGTACGACGTACTGACGGCTGTGGGACAGACCGTCTCCCAAACTGGGATGAGAAGTGCATACGCTAGTCTACTCCGGAGTATCGATGCCTTATCTCGATAGTCCTACGACTAGTGACCTGCATAAGGATGTGCTTGTGGATTACCCGGCCTCCACGAGTGTGACTGCCATCACAATGCTGGTAATCAAGCAAAGATCTTAAGGGCTCCACTAATGTGTAAAGGCGATATGCTAAAAGAAACACATGCACACATTAAAGTAGAAACAAACCAAGTAGCATACTACTATATTGAGCAAGATTGTTAATACAAGGTGAATATCCCAAGCTTCCATCAAGTAATATACAAACTAGTATGATACAGTAATGGCCTCTAGGGCATATACACTAACAATCTCCCACTTACACTAAGGCCTTGTACTGGCGTATCGAAGACCTCTCATCTCGATCAGCCGCTCGAACTGAGTCTGGTGTAAGGCCTTCGTGAATGGATCAGCAGTGTTATCTTCCGTAGCAACTCTCCGAACCTCGATCTCCTGGAGACCCACGATCCCCCTGATCAGGTGATACCGCCTCAAGATGTGTCTGGACTTCTGATAGGACCTGGGTTCCTTCGCTAAAGCTATAGCCCCATTGTTGTCGCAATACAGAGGTATTGGATCAACAATGGACGGAACCACCTGAAGTTCTGTCAAGAACTTCTTTATCCAGTCGGCTTCTTTTGCGGCATCTGCAGCAGAGATATATTCTGCTTCCATCATCGAGTCAGCAACGGTTTCCTGTTTGGAACTCTTCCAACACACCGCCCCTCCATAGAGGGTTAAGACATAACCCGACATGGACTTGGAATCATCCTTGTCACTCTAGAAGCTGGAGTCAGCAAAGGCCTCGATCTGGAGGTCTTTTCCACCATACACCAAGAACATCTCCTTAGTCCTTCTCAGGTACTTGAGAATGTTCTTTACCGCTATCCAGTGTTTCTCCCCAGGGTTTGACTGATACCGGCTTACCACACTCAGTGCATAAGCTACATCCGGTCTGGTACACAACGTCGCATACATTATAGAGCCTACCGCAGAAGCATATGGTATAATAGACATGCGATCCCTTTCCAAATCAGACTTGGGAGATATCTCTTTGGAGAGGGTGATCCCGTGACAAGCCAGTAGATTACCGCGCTTGGAATCTTCCATACTGAATCTTTTCAATATGGTGTCGATGTACCTGGACTGTGAGAGTCCTAATATCCTATTGGATCTGTCACGATAGATCCGGATCCCTAGAACGTAAGAGGCATCACCCAGGTCTTTCATGGAGAACCTATGTGACAAGAACCCTTGACAGATTGTCGCATAGGAATGTCATTTCCTATCAAGAGAATGTCATCCACATATAAAATGAGGAATACTACAGTTCTTGCTACAAATCTACTATAGATGCATGGTCCATCTGGATTTTTGATAAAGCCAAATTCTTTGACCGTCTCATCAAAACAGTTGTTCCAACTCCGCGATGCCTGCTTTAGTCCATAGATGGACTTAAGCAACTTGCACACCTTTCCGCTGCTCCCACTCTGAATGAAACCCTCTGGCTGGTCTATATAGACACACTCCTCTAAATTTCCATTTAGAAAAGCGGTCTTTATGTCCATTTGCCAAATCTCATAATCATGGAAAGCAGCAATGGCAAGAAGGATCCGAATGGATTTCAGCATAGCCACTGGAGAAAAGGTTTCTTCATAGTCCAAACCAGGTCTTTGACGAAAACCCTTTGCAACAAGTCTAGCCTTATAGGTCTCAACCTGTCCATATACACAAATCTTCCTTTCGAAGATCCACTTGCATCCTTCGGGTTTTACCCCATCTAGAGCAACGTCCAACGTCCATACATTGTTGGTGTATATGGACTCCATTTCGGTCCTCATTGCATCCAGCCATTTTACCGAGTCAAAGCTCTGAATGGCCTGCTAGAAACTAGTCGGCTCATCACTATCAATAATGCAATCCTCTCTATCCCCGTCTATGAGAAAACCGTAGTATCTCTCGGGCGAATGAGACTGCCTACTACTTCTGCGGAGCGGCGCAGGAATGTCCTGATCTTTCGAACCCTCTGGTTCTACTAAGCTTTCAGTAATAGTTCATGGTTCTGGAATTTCTTCCAGTTCTATTGCGCTCCCACTTATCTGTTTTTCCAAAAACTGAGTTTCCAAGAAGTGGGCATGACGAGAAACAAAAACCTTTTGTTCCTCTTCGTAATACAAGAAATATCCCTTGGAGTTCATTGGATATCCCACAAACTTGCACTGTACTGAGCGTGCCTCGAGTTTGTCCGCATGCTGCTTTTTGGCAAAAACTGGACATCCCCATGTCTTAATGTGATTACGATAGGGTCTCTTCCCACACCACATCTGATATGGTGTAGTAGGCACAGTCTTAGTTGGAACTCGGTTCAAAAGGTATGTAGCTGATTCTAGTGCATATCCCCAGAATGATCGCGGTAACTCAGCATTACTCATCATGGAACGTACCATATCCAATAGGGTGCGGTTCCGTCTCTCCGATACACTGTTATGTTGTGGAGTGTATTGAGGAGTAAGCTGAGAGAGAATTCCATTCTCTTTTAAGTAATCCAGGAACTCGGCACTCAAGTATTCACCACCTCGATCAGATCTCAATGTCTTGATACTTTTGCCTGTTTGGTTTTCTACTTCGTTCTTTTATTCCTGGAATTTTCCAAAGGCTTCGGATTTATATTTCATTAAGAAGACATATCCGAACCTTGAAAAGTCATCCGTAAAAGTAATGAAGTAAGAATAACCGCTTCGTGCATGTGTAGACATTGGACCGCACACGTGGCTGTGTAGGAGTCCCAAGGGCTCGCTCGCTCTCACTCCGTGTCCAGTGAACGGAGTCTTTGTCATCTTCCCTTTGAGACAGGATTGACAAGTTGCATATGATTGATATTCGAACGGATCCAAATATCCTTCTGTATGTAACTTCGTCAACCTTCTCTCATTGATGTGACCCAATCTACAATGACATAAGAAAGCCTAATTTGTTTCCGGAGACTTTCTTTTGTGTGTATTCTGGATATTGAAAATCTGTGGTTGGTTTAATATGTATATACCATTGCTTAATGTACCTGACCCAATCAGAACTTGATTAAGGTGAATGTTTACAACATTACTTACAAACGCAAATTCATAACCTTCTTTAGAAATTAAAGATACAGAAATGATATTACAAGTTGCATTGGGTACAAAAAAGCAATTACGTAAAACCAAAACATGTCCATCTAACATTCCCAGGTGATAGTCCCCCATGGCCTCAGCATCCATGCTAGCTCCGTTTGCAACTTTGAGGGTCATGTCACCTGCCTTCAAAAACCTATGCTTTCTCAATTCATGCAAAGAATTACAGATATGAGATCCTGATCCGGTATCCAATACCCAGGAAGTAGAGTTTATTGATAGACAATTTTCAATAACATACACACCTGAAGCTGAAGCCGAAACTTGCTTCAGATCCTGTGTTCTGGCCTTCCAAGCCCTGCAATCTTTCTTCCAGTGTCCACTCTTGTGACAGTAAAAGAATTCTTCCTTCCCCACAAGCTTTCCCGCTATCTTTTTTGCTTATTCCTTCCCTTCGTATCCACCTTACTAACACCGCCCCTTGGTTTGGCGGGGGTTTTCTTCTTCTTTCCCTTGGCTTTCGCCTTGGACCTAGAAGAGGAAGATCCTCCTACAAACAAAGTGGATGTTTCCCTACCTTTCTGTAGGGTGCCCTCTTCACTCCTCAGCATGTTGAGGAGTTCTGAAAGTTCAACTTCCTTTTCTTGTAAGTTGAAATTCAGGATGAACTGGGCGTAAGTGGAAGGAAGGGACTTAAGAATCAAGTCCGTATAAAGCTCATTCTCCAACGTGGTCCCAAGGTCCGCAAGCTCCTCTATGTAGCCAATCATCTTAAGCACGTGTTCCGCTACCGATGATCCGACGGCCAATCTTGCCGAAAATAGCTTCTTCGACACTTCGTATCTGGCGATACGGGATTGCTCTCCATACAGTTCTTTTGTATGGAGAAATATGGATTCGAGGTCCATATTCTCGTGCCTCCTCTGATGTTCGTTGTCCATAGAGGCAAGCACGAGGCACTTGGCCTTCGCGCAGTCGATTTCCGAGGTCTTACGGATTTCCCCATCCGCGACGCTGGTTTTGGGACCTGGGACAAGGGAAGCTTTGGTGGTAAGGAGATACCCCAACTTGTCATAAGTGATTGCCATTTTGACATTCCTGAGCCAATCTTTGTAGTTTGGCCCTGTCAGTATGTTTTTATCTAGAAGTAAGTTAAGTCCAGTCATGATATTTAGTCGCTGCAATTAGGAGAGAGAGAAGAAACATTTTAGCATGATGCTCTTGCAAGTTTAGAGTGGTTTTTAATTTGTATAAACAGAATGTCTCCCATTGTCTCTCGAATCCCTCCTCAAACCATAAACGAAGAACTAGTCGGGATCAATCTCACCGTACAATACTTGCTTAACCGTTCAGCCAGGCCAGTGTCGGTACATCGAGGGAGGTTTTCCAATGCTTTTGCGAAGTTCTTTAATTACGTAACCTCTTTTCCCTGTGGGCGTAGCCCCGCTAACACCTTTCTAGACACCTACTTGGTTTATAGCATTGATCGTTAAGTGAGAAAGTTCTGGAGGAGTAGCATATACTCATGATTGTTAGCGTACGTGCGTGTTCAAGTTTAGTTTAAATACCGCAATCAAGACGGTTTCGCTTGTAGCTAGCCGGTTGAGTACGGGTCGTCCGCAGGGAGATGGGAGTCTTTTTCAAAGTGTTTTAACGAGTTAAGTCCTGTTTTCAGATTTTGTTGTGGTTATCTAAGTGTTAAGTTGATATTTAAAGAGAGCTTGTTAGGGTTAGGATTAGGTTAGTTTGAGTTAGGAGTCTCCACATCTTTCGTTGCCCCTCTTAATATCGGTGTTACGGTAATCGGCAACAACGGGGATGAGCACGACTAGGAAGGACTTTGCGAGTATAAGCTAGGCTTTCCAACGCATAAGTCTTCCTTTTGGTGCTTGTCCGTCCGTTCTTGGCTCTTATCCATAACCTCCGGTTAATTCAACCACAACCGGTCTCACTACGGAATCACCGCTATCATGTAGGATAGGGTGCCGTAAGGAGCGAATTGTGGTTCAATTAACGGGAGTCGATTTAAGTTGTTGGGCAAGGAAAGAGTGAGAGAGATTTCCTTCTCTCAAACTTCCCTTATCCTACCCTAACAAGTATAAAACTACTCACACTTCATGATAAGGAAAAACAAAACAAAACAAAAGAGGAAGATAGAAAGAGGGAGATTAGAAGAATACGACTAACTATTTGCGTCCTCACCTTGGCGAGGATCAAGCGTAAGTATCATTGTCGTATGAATGATAAAGAAAAAGAGAGAAGAAAGAAACAACAAGGAAATAACAACAACTACTTAACGAATTAAAATTACAACATTTAACAAAATAAAGAGACAAGCATGCTAATAAATGGTTCTTCTTTATTCATCACTCTTCACTCAAAAGCTCACTACAAATTTAATGGAGAAGAGGTGAGAAGAGGAAGAAGAAACACACTAAAACTAGGCAAAATGAAAATACAAGAATGGACCCTTTCCTTCATAAACTTCTGGGCTATTTATAGGCTGGAGAATGGAAATCTAGGGCAACCTTCAGAACACATACGAAAAGACCATCCTACCCCCCAAAGCCCCTCTTCTTTGGCGCCAGAACGGCCGCGGATCCGCGGCCTAGACCCCCATTTGGCCGCGGATCCGCGGCCCTTTGGAGGAGTTGGGCCCTGCAACTTTTGGTGATGGCCTGGTCTTCTATCCCCTTTAGTCTGGTACATGTATTTTCTCAATTTGTCTTCACGATTTTTCCAGAATTTCTGTTGAGGGAAAGGTGGACTTTTTGTCAAGATTTTGTCATGATTGCCTCGAGCTCCGCGTAGATTTCTTGGATCTTGTGCTACCATTGAGCCTTGTGCATTGATTTGACATTGATTTGACCTTTTGTCTTCCTAAACTGGTATCTGGCAACATACGGATGAAGAGCGGAGACCGTGTTTTATCTGTGGTTGGCAGGGACCCGGACTTTTTTCGTGTTTTCTATGAATTTCACCGTTTTAGAACCGAGAACCTGTATCCTGCAATTGACTAGCAAACACGGCTCAAGAGTATCTACGGATATGCAATGTGATAAAAATTGGGCGGTATGAAAATGCAAAAATCTGATATGAACAAATACCCCCAAACTTATCATTTGCTCGTCCCGTGCAAAGCCCATTTATTCACAAAAAATTTCCTAACCTCACTTTCGCAGGGAACGCGATTGCACTGAGCATGTGCAACAAGCCGTTAAACCTCTAGGTGTCCCTAGTAGGAGGAGTGTTGTCTCCTGAGGGTTTTCAGCGGATACTACCCACAAAATCCGGTCAAGTTGGTTTGTAAAATGACTAAGATTCAAACCCTAAAGTTTTGTTTTAGAAAATAACAATTCTATAATCCTAAGTCTAGACTATCGAACCTTTATTTTTCACACCTCGCTTCTTATTTAACTACAGATTTTATATGTCTTTACGTGCAGTGCAAATAGTGTCGTTAAGTTCCAGAAGGATCGATTAGAGTCATCATGTCGCACAATAAAGCCCAGATAACAATTTTAAAAGGATCGCATAAGTTTTATAAAGAGTTAAGCATTTTTCAAGTTTCGTTTTCCAGTAAGGTTTCAACTTCAGAATTTCTATCTTCCCTAACAGGAAACTAAGTCGTATTTTTCACTCCACCTTTTTCTTGTTTTCATTTCATACACACCTCTGTGAACGTGCAATAGTCTTTATCATAGAATAAAACCTTCATATCTCCGCTAAATTTTTTATAAAAGCCTGTCTTTTATCAAGATTATTCTCACACAAAGAACCGTTAGGAATTTTAACTCGGAGAGAACACTTGCTTGACTTTGTTTTAAAACTGGACTTTCTAGACTTCTTTGCGAGCTTTGGGCCAATGCACCCAAACCAGTTGGTTTTAGGGCATTAGGTGTAGAAACACCCCAGCGGACTTAATTACTCAAGTTACCTAGGTCCAAAAACAAAAGACAGTTTGGCGTGAAAATCAGATGATTTAATACGAACGGAGATATAACCGGCAGTTCAATTATTTTTTTTGGATAAAAGACGTGTTTAGTACGTTTGGTGTGTAATCATTCCAATGGGTTATTTTTCAGACTTAGCTCCAATTACGGCATCAATAACATTCCTTCATATTCGCTTTACTTCATAAACTATTCTTGACATTACTTATTTCAGAACAAACCTATTTGATCCTCAGAAAATCATTTATCTGTTTAAAAGTTTCAACATGAAAGATTTGTCATCTAATTCCCAAAATCTTACGACACGTGTAGTGTGATGTAAAGACATATATCAGCTATAGTTAACTTCAAAGGAGAGTTATCTTTCAGGTTTTCAAAATCCAAACATAAGATTTAGTTATTCCTATTTTTTCAAACAAAAACCGTCGAATGTTGAATCAGAGTTCTTCCACAAGCTATCTTGACAAAAAAGTTTTTATATTTTTTAGAAAATTTTCAAATTTTTATGGATTTTATGGATATTAAAATGCAGATGCAAAATATACAATATGAATGCGAAGGTAAGAAATGCGTACCGAGCGTACCCCCAAACTTAAACTGGACAGTGTCCTCACTGTCATTGCATGAAGAGATCATTTGAAGGGTCAAAATTGTCGGTTAGCGATACACAAATTTTTATTTGTTTTTGTTTTTAAAGAAAAGAAAAAGAATATACACAAATATATACAAAATGGTTTGTACATACCCCCAAACTTATTTGGAACAGTGTCCACTGTTCTTGGCTGGATAACCGAAGTTTGGAGGTAGGCAGAGGAAGATCATTCAGGGTAAACCGGCTCCTGCAAGAACAGGAGCTCCTCTGTTGGTTCGGCGCTAAGGTACGGTTTGCATCGGTGTCCGTTTACTTTGAAAAGTGAACCGTCCTTTGGATTCTCCAAATCCACAGCGCCCTGCGGATACACATTCCGCACAAAATACGGCCCTTTCCAGCGAGATCTGAGCTTTCCAGGATGGAAGTGAAGTCGGGTGTCGTAAAGCAGTACCTGTTGACCAGGTACGAAGGTTTTGCGCAAAAGGTGTTTATCGTGAAACACCTTCGTTCGATTCTTAACGACAACCGCGTTATCGTAAGCCTCATCCCTAAGCTCGTTCAACTGCAGCTTCCGATGGCTGCCCGCGTCCTCAAGAGACAGATTCAACTCCTTTATCGCCCAAAATGCGCGATGCTCGATTTCGACAGGAAGGTGGCAGGCTTTTCCGTACACAAGCCGATAGGGAGACATGCCAAGGTCGGTCTTATAAGCTGATCGAAATGCCCAAAGGGCATCAGTGAGTTTCAGCGACCAATCCTTACGGTTCTTGAAAACCGTCTTCTCCAGTAACTGCTTGATTTGCCGATTTGAAACTTCGGCCTGCCCGCAGGTTTGGGGGTGGTAGGGCGTAGAAAGCTTATGATTAATGGAGTATTTCCGCATCAAGGCTTCAAAAGTTTTATTGCAGAAATGACTTCCATTGTCGCTAATGATCGCTCGGGGGTGCCCAAACCGGGAAAAAATGTTTTCTTTAAGGAACCTAACGACAACCTTGTTGTCGTTAGTTCGGCTGGGCACAGCCTCGACCCATTTAGAGACGTAATCAACAGCTAGATTGATGTACAAGTTCCCGAAAGAGCTGGGAAACGGCCCCATGAAATCTATCCCCCAAACATCGAAAATCTCCACAACCAAGATCGGTTGGAGCGGCATCTCGTTCCTCCGGGATATCCGGCCCATGTGTTGGCACCGGGAGCAAGTCTTGCAATAGTCGTGAGCGTCTTTGAAAAGTTGTGGCCAGTAGAAACCACATTGCAAGATCTTCTCAGCTGTCTTTCTGGGCCCAAAATGCCCGCCACACGCTTGATCGTGGCAAAATGACAGCACACTCTTGAATTCCTCATCAGGGACACACCAACGAATAATCTGGTCGGGACAGTACTTGAACAAGTAGGGTTCGTCCCAGTAAAAGTGTTTTACTTGGGATAAGAAGCGAAGTCTGTCTTGACTTGACCATTCTGTCGGTAGTAATCCCGTGGCCAAATAGTTCACAATATCTGCGAACCAGGGTTCGCACGATACTGTCAAGAGCTGTTCATCCGGGAAAACGTCGTTGATCGGAATTGGAAGCGAAGGCGAAGAAGGAAGTCGTGAGAGATGGTCGGCAACTACGTTTTCACATCCTCGTTTGTCCTTAATGACAAGGTCAAACTCTTAAAGCAAGAGGATCCAACGTATTAACCGAGATTTGGCATCTTTCTTCGCAAAAAGATGGCGCAGAGCTGAATGGTCAGTGTAAACAATGACTGGAGAGCCGATGAGGTAGGGCCTGAACTTTTCTAAAGCAAATACAACAGCTAAGAATTCCTTCTCAGTTGTTGTATAATTAAGTTGGGCATCGTTCAGGGTTCGGCTTGCGTAATAGATTACGTGCGGCATCTTGTTGATGTGTTGTCCAAGGACAGCACCGATGGCAAAGTCGGATGCATCGCACATAATCTCGAATGGGTGCGTCCAGTCAGGCGAGGAAAGAACGGGAGCAGAAGTGAGTGAGCGTTTCAGTGACTCGAATGCAGTCACACAGCTCGAGTTGAAGTTAAATGGCGTGTCCTTGGCCAGCAAAAGAGTCAAGGGTCTAGCAATCTTGCTAAAGTCCTTGATAAACCGTCTATAGAAACCGGCATGGCCAAGGAAGGCTCGGATATCTCTGACGCATCGGGGAGGAGGCAGATTGGAAATGACCTCAATCTTTGCTTTGTCAACCTCTATGCCATTTTGCGAGATGATATGTCCTAAGACAATACCTTCGCGCACCATGAAGTGGCATTTCTCCCAGTTCAAAGTGAGATTCTTGTCCTTACATCGGGTAAGGTCAGCGTCAAGATGCGGCAAACACTCGTCGAAGGAGTCGCCGAAGATGGAGAAGTCATCCATGAAAATCTCCAGAAATTTTTCCACCATGTCAGAGAAGATACCCATCATACACCGCTGGAAGGTAGCGGGCGCATTGCATAACCCAAAGGGCATGCGACGATATGCAAACGTGCCGAAAGGACAAGTGAATGTGGTTTTGTCCTGGCCTTTATCGGCGATGGGAATCTGATTATAGCCGGAGTAGCCATCAAGAAAGCAGTAGTACTCGTGTCCGGCCAATCGTTCAAGCATTTGGTCAATGAAAGGTAGCGGAAAGTGGTCTTTCCGCGTTGCGACGTTGAGTTTTCTGTAATCAATGCAAACTCGCCACCCAGTTTGGGTGCGAGTAGGGATTAACTCATTCGCCTCGTTAGTGATGACCGTGATGCCTGACTTCTTGGGGACAACGTGAATGGGGCTAACCCACTGGCTATCAGAGATAGGGTAAATGATACCACTATCTAGACATTTGACGATCTCCTTCTTCACAGCCTCCTTCATGACTGGATTAAGACGTCTTTGTGGATCCCGGGCTGGTTTGGCATCATCCATCAGATGAATGTGATGCTCAACGATGAGGGGACTAATCCCCTTGATGTCCGCCATGGACCAGCCAAAAGCTTGCCTGTTGCTGTGCAAGACCGCGAGAAGGGCTTTCTCTTGCTCGGGAGCTAGAGAAGCCGAGATGATGACAGGGAGGGTCTCGTTCTCACCTAAGTAAGCATACTTAAGGTGGGACGGTAACGGCTTGAGTTCGAGCGTTGGAGGTGAAATGATGGAAGGCAAGACGGGTGCAAAGGTCTCGAACTCAAAGGACTCCAGCAAAGGTTCAAAGCGAGTGTAGGCAACCGAGTTGGATGGTTCAGGTAACTCATCCGGAAAGTCGAACGATTCAAACTCGGGTTGTGCGCAGCTAAGATCGTTCGAAAACGTGAAACACTCGTAGTCGTTGTCGGGCGCAGAAACAGCAGCAGGTTCGAAGAGAAACGCACTAGTGGCGTCAAGATTATCGTGTTCAAACAGAAACTCCTCGAATTCACACTCTTCTGAGGTGATCTCCTGGATCGAGCAGACGTCCAGTATATGAGCATTAGGTTCGGCGGGCTGATTCCCCAACCTAAAAATGTTGAGTTCAATCATCATATTTCCAAAAGAGAGGTTCATTGAACCGTTGCGACAATTGATCACAGCATTTGAGGTTGCGAGAAATGGTCGACCGAGTATCACCGGAATTTGATTCCGGGGGTTAGCTACAGGCTGTGTATCTAATACAATGAAGTCAACGGGGAATATGAAGTCCCCGACTCTTATCAACACATCCTCTAGCTCACCCCTAGGATGGGTGATCGATCGGTCGGCCATTTGGAGAGTGCAGTGTGTGGGTTTCAACTCTCCGACGCCTAATTGCTCGTATACTGAATACGGAAGCAAGTTAACACTGGCACCAAGATCTAATAGTGCGCGGTTGATGTTCTTATCCCCAATAGTAATTGAAATCGTAGGACAGCCAGGGTCCTTCCGTTTTTGTGGTAAAGATTGGGTAAGGGCATCACTCACAGCACTAGCCAAGAAAACTTTCTTGGGTACCTGAGACTTCCTCTTTTTCGTGCACAAGTCCTTTAAGATTTTCGCGTAAGATGGGACTTGTTGGACAGCATCTAAAAGAGGATTGTTAATGTTAACCTGCTTGAATAACTCCAGAATCTTCTCCATTTGAGGATTTTGTTTATTATGAAAGGTTCCTAGGCACCCTTGTGGGTTCTCACAAGGCATCGAACATGCCAAATTAAAATTTTTGGTGCCGAGAAACCCTAGACTACGGATCTTAGACTAGATGTCTAGGCGAAATAGAAAGCTAGTTAACACTTAACTAAGAGGGTACGGAAATTACAACCTTTGTAGATCCGGATATCCACCTCCACGGCTCCGCAACGTCATGTCCTCGCTGTCCATCATGAATCCTCGACTCGATCATCGGCTTCATCGGGAAAGCAAGCGGAATAGGTCGTCGGCTTTGTGTCAAAGACGATCTACGTCGAGGTTGCACAAACTCAAGCTCCGACTTCACAAACTTGTGAAACTTGTGAAGTAAACACCCAAAACAACTTGGCAAGAGGTAGAGGGTGAAGAAATAGGAGGTGGGTTCACTTTAGAATTGGATTTTACTCACTAGATCTCAACTTGCCATTTTTGTAGCAAGCTTGAAGAAGAAGAAGAAGATGAGCTCAAGAAAAGATTATGATAAGTCTTATGATAAAAATAAATATAAATCAAATACTTATCATAACTTGAACTAGGGTTAAGTGTAGAGAATTAACCATGGTCACTTTGATGGGTTAGGGTTAAGCATGAAGATAAGGATGGTTAGCAAAGTCAAAGCTTCATGAAGCTTCAATATAAAACAAACTAAGCCACCATTCTTATCATAACTCATTTCAAATAAATAAATAAATAAATAAATGAAAATGCAAAACCCTAATTATCATATTAACCATGGATTAATTTTATACACTTAACTAAATGATCAAGTATCATCAAATATGATACAGAAAAGTGCACGAAAGCATATCACATATACAATGTGCATCAAGTGAGAAAAATCCGTTTAAAGTGAACCATTACTAGTTAATGCAATGCAATATATCAAATATATAATTATGCATTAAATCATTAAATCAACATTTGATTCAATGATCCGGTCATGTCGCACATAACCGACTAGAATCTAATGTATCGATTTATCGAATCAATGATTCGATAACTAGGTCATATCGAATATAACCAATCGAAACATATATCGCGAGAATGAAATGCGGTATCACATACACGCATTATTCTCGGTCCTGCACATATCTCATATGCGCTCCTATTTCGTTTCGCTTGAGCCAGGAAACCTCTGTGTAGGACTCTAAAGACTCGTCAATACGCCGGTAGCAGATGATGATCATATCAAGCACCCACAAGCCGCAAGCGGTCTGCTAAACGTAACGGCCACCCGGGTATTGAGCGATCAGAAGATCGACGAGCTAGCCCGCTCACACTCCTGCGAATCCGACCAGTAACACTTACCATACAGTCAAGTCTCTTCGTCTGATACGTCGCATATCAAGTCTAGGGGTGGTATACGTCAGACCCCAATAACCCGATAAGTCGTGCCGATGTGAGGCTCGTAACGGGTCGAGAAACTACTGGTAACACTTACCAGCAAATCTCTATCAGCCCTGGCCAGGGACTTCCCTGTTACGGCCAATCGAGCACAGCGCAACATCAACCCCCAATACCGGGAGAGACGAAACCCCTCCTATCGCTCATTGCCTCCATGTGACTCGGGACTGTGCCCAAAGACCACCGTTTTGCACGCCCTCATGGACGTGGTAAGGTGGAGATCAAAGCACAGTGGGAATCACACAAGACTCTATGACGATCTCGGGTCTACAGACTAACCTATACAAGTGTCACCTGAGAACTGCCATCTGACGTGAGGTATAATACCATCTGGGAGTTCTCGGCGAGTCCGTCCAGTGTACTCAGTCTCCACTGAGCACCCGTACACCATCTCTGATGTCAAACACCAATGGATATGGGATCATCCATCGCCCATCACATGGGTCGAGAAGCATATACGCTAGTCTACTCTGGTATATCGATGCCCCGTCTCGATACACCCACGACTAGGGACCTTGAAGGATGTACTTATGGACTACCATGTCCCCACTAGTATGATCTGCATCATAGTCCAGGTAGTCAAGTACAAATCCTAAGGGCTTTACCAACATGTAACTGTAAGACAGTATAAAGAGACTAGTGTACATGTTAAGATAAATAGCAACCAGATAGCATACTATCATGTCGAGCAAGAAAGTCATCTCTATATATGTCCAAGCATCCAATATAATATACATAATCTGTACAATACTGGCCTCTGGGGCATACATACAACTAACAATCTCCCACTTGCACTAGGGCCAGCTGCTGTAGTATCTCATACCGAGCATCCCGAAGAGTCTCTCAAACTGTATCTGGGGAATGGCCTTCGTGAGTGGATCCGCCGTGTTGTTCTTCGTGTCAACTCTCCTGACCTCGATCTCCCGGCGATCAACTATCTCCCGGATCAGGTGATACCGCCTCAGAATATGCCTGGACCGCTGATGGGACCTGGGTTCCTTGGCCAAAGCCACCGCTCCATTGTTATCGCAATACAAAGGTATTGGACGCTCAATGGATGGAACCACTCCAAGTTCAGTAATGAACTTCTTGATCCAGACAGCTTCTTTAGCAGCATCGTTGGCAGCGATGTATTCAGCCTCCATCGTCGAGTCTGCCACGGTTTCCTGCTTGGAACTCTTCCAGCTAACCGCCCCTCCGTAAAGGGTAAAGACAAAGCCCGACTGCGACTTAGAGTCGTCCTTATCACTCTGGAAGCTTGAATCGGTAAAGGACTCCACTTGGAGTTCTCCGTTACCATACACCAAGAACATATCTCTAGTCCTTCGCAAGTACTTGAGAAGGCTCTTCACAGCTGTCCAGTGACTCTCTCCAGGATCAGCTTGATACCTGCTCACTACACTTAGTGAGTATGCTACATCGGGTCTGGTACATAGCATCGCATACATGATAGAGCCTACTGCCGAAGCATAGGGTATCCCTTGCATGCGAGCTCTCTCCAAATCAGTCTTGGGAGACATCTCTTTGGAGAGAGTGACTCCAGAGATCGTGGGCATGTTCCCACGCTTGGACTCTTCCATACTAAACCTCTTTAGTATGGTGTCAATGTACCTGGATTGGGACAATCCCAAAATCCGTTTGGATCTATCTCTATAGATCCTGATTCCCAATATGCAGGAGGCATCACCAAGATCTTTCATTGAGAATCTTTGTGATAAGAAGAGCTTGACCGATTGCAGCATAGGAATATCATTTCCTATCAAGAGTATGTCATCCACGTACAATACGAGGAAGACAACCTTACTCTCTGCCACCTTCTTGTAGATACAAGGTTCATCTGGATTTTTGACGAAATCAAACTCTTTGATAACGACGTCAAAGCAGATGTTCCAACTCCGCGATGCTTGCTTTAATCCATAAATGGATTTAAGCAGCTTGCACACCTTCCCGCTGCTCCCACTGTCTACGAAGCCCTCTGGCTGAGTCATGTACACGCACTCTTCTAAATCACCATTTAGAAAGGCGGTCTTAACATCCATTTGCCAGATTTCGTAGTCATGAAAGGCAGCAATGGCAAGCATGATTCGGATGGATTTAAGCATAGCCACTGGAGAAAAGGTCTCGTCATAGTCCACACCTGGTCTTTGACGAAAACCCTTCGCTACAAGTCTAGCTTTGAAAGTCTCCACTTTCCCATCTACACCAAGTTTCTTCTTGAAGATCCACTTGCTCCCAATGGGTTTTACCCCTTCAGGAGCAACTTCCAAAGTCCATACTTTGTTGGTGTACATGGATTCCATCTCGGACCGCATAGCATCCAGCCATTTCACTGAGTCCCTACTCGTGATGGCCTGCTCGAAGCCAGTTGGGTCATCATCCTCCATGATGCAATCCTCGCTCCCACCGTCCATGAGAAAACCGTAGTATCTCTCAGGTTGGCGAGGAACCCTACTAGATCGGCGGAGAGGCTGAGGTTCATCGGGTACTACCGAATCTTCTTGTTCCACTAAATCTTCAGTTATAGTTTGTGTTTCTGGAACTTCTTCCAGTTCTACCTCAGAGCCACTAATCTCTTTTGCAAGAAATTCCTTTTCTAAAAAGGTGGCATGTTGAGCAATAAACACTTTTTGTTGTTCACTGTGGTAGAAGAGATATCCATTTGAATGTTTAGGATATCCCACAAACTTGCATAGAACTGACCGTGCCTCGAGTTTATCTGGATTTTGCCTTTTGACATAGGCCAGACAACCCCATATCTTAACTCGTTTAAGACATGGTCTCTTCCCACTCCATATCTCATATGGTGTGGTAGGTACAGATTTAGTTGGAACTTGATTCAATAGGTATGCCGCTGCTTCAAGCGCATACCCCCAGAAGGAAATAGGTAACTCAGCTGTACTCATCATAGAGCGCACCATATCTAATAGGGTGCGATTCCTCCGCTCCGATACACCGTTGTGCTGTGGTGTATAAGGAGGAGTAAGCTGAGAGAGAATCCCATTCTCTTTTAGGAAGTCCAGGAATTCATTGCTCAAGTATTCACCTCCTCGATCAGATCGAAGGATTTTAATACTTTTTCCGGTTTGTTTCTCGACTTCTTGTTTATATTCTCTGAATTTCTCAAAAGCTTAAGACTTGTGTTTTATCAAGTACACATGTCCGTATCTTGAGAGATCGTCAGTGAATGTAATGAAGTACGAAGAACCATCCCTGGCATGTGTAGACATGGGACCGCATACATCACTATGTATCAGTCCCAAGAGTTCGGTAACTCTTTCTCCGTGTCCCGTAAACGGAGTTTTGGTCATCTTGCCTTTGAGACATGACTGGCAAGTGTCATAAGATGAAAATTCAAACGGATTTAAATATCCATCCTTATGCAACTTAGCTAGTCGTGTCGCATTGATGTGACCCAGTCTACAATGCCACAAGAAGGATTCGTTGAGTTCAGAACTCTTCCTCTTGTGTGTGTTTGTTATGCTCAGAACTGTTGATTGATTTAGAACATAAATGCCATTGCATAACGTGCCTGATCCAACCAACTTTTGGTTAAGGAAAATGTTCATAATTCTGTCCTGTAATACAAAATTATATCCTTCTTTACTTAGTAAAGAAACCGATATAATGTTGCATATCAGGTTCGGCATGTAATAGCATTCGTTCAGAACCAATGTATTACCAGTTGGTAATACAAGGTGATATTCCCCGACAGTCTTAGCTGCAACAATTGCACCATTTCCAACTCTAATGTCTTTATCACCTTCTCCAAGTTCTCTACCTTTCCTTAGCCCATGTAACTGATTACATATATGGGATCCTGACCCGGTATCCAATACCCAGGATGTAGAGCAAATGGAGAAACAGTTCTCAGTAACGAACACACCCGAAGAAAATGCATCAACATGTACTTTCTTCATTCGGGTGGCATGGGAATCCTGGTATTCCCCTATATCCTGTTTATTCCTATAACTCTTATAAGAAAGAACGGAACCAACGTTCCCCAGCACAGTATAACATGCGGGTTCGGTCAATACATCCATATTATTATCTTGATTAAGGCATGAAATGGTCGCTACCTGGAGAGAGAGAGAAGAAAACACTTTAGCGTAAGCTCGTGCAAGATCAGATTGGTTATTATCTTATCTAATCAGGATGGCTCCCACTGTTTTTTATCAAATCTTCCTCCAAACCCTAAAAGGAAAGACTAGCCGGGATTAATTACACACTACAAGTTCGCCAATCTTTCAGCCAGGCCAGTGTCGGTACTTTGAGGGAGGTCCCCCGTGCTTTCGCACGAACCTAATTAATGTAAACCTCGTTTTCCCAGAGGCGTAACCTCGTTAACACCTTTCTAGACACCTACTTGATCAGCTAATTGCAATGTGTAAAACTCTCCCAGGAGTAACTCTTACTCGCAGTGGGTATCGGGATCCAACTATCTCATAGAAGGTATGCAATCTCATTGCAAATTTGAACACTTGAAATTCCCGATAATATTTTGCCCCTAGTGTACCATGACCTTGACAGAGGTCAACAAATCATAGTGCACTAGTCAAGTTCAACCCGTCATTTCTTGATTGAATCAAACCCACCCGCACGACCCTTGACAGAGGTCAACAAGGTCGTACGACTACCCTAATCCAATCTGCATCATATGCATAAGCAGACAAATACTAGTTAGCTACCGCACACTACGCCTTGACAGAGGTCAACAAACGCAGCACGAATACTAAATAGTCTTTATCTGAAATGACGGAGGGCTACGCAGGTTTTTCATAAAAACCATGAGCGTAATGAACTTGATATCGTTGTAGAATCAAATGAAGTTTTGAAATGGAGTGATTTTGAGGCTTTTCTAGTTTTGCTAAAGGAGTCACTCCCGGTGAAGGGATCTCGGTCCTTTCCTCGTCGAATGAGGTGCGGGATATATCATATATATCGCTGTGCAAAGCAAAAACGCAAAAGCAGTCAAAAGCAAACCGAGTGTGTAGCATCTGCCAGTTATTGCTAAAGGAGTCACTCCCGGTGAAGGGATCTCGGTCCTTTCCTCATCGAATAAGGTGCGGGGTATATCATATATACCGCTGTGCAAAGCAAAAACTGTAGCTACCTGTTTTATTTAAAATCTGATTCTACAACATCTTAGGTTTCTTATCTTTCATTAATCACATTAATGAAGTCCCATCATTTAAATACCTAAACATCACAGATAGATATGACGTACACTTATGCCATCCGCATTCGCCTCGATGTCCCCTCGTGCACCGTTAGGTTAGGTAACTAACGACAGAGCAGGGTAGGGCTAGCGCGGGTGTAAAACATAAGTAACGTCTATATAATATATCATATATACTATATACTATATCCATCACAGAATCACATCACAGATATCGCAGCAGAATGAACATATGAAATATTGGATATACTAGGACGTCCGTGTTTTCAATACGAGCCAGTATAAAACACGGATTCCACGGTCGTGATGAATAGCCAATCCCACACCCCTAGACCCCTACGAGAGCGGCAAGCAACCCTGCCAATTCTAGGGTTAGGAGACCCGGACTCGACTCCTCGAGTTGGTCTCCCACTGGACCCCAGAACCCGGTTACTTGTGCTCCCCTCCTTGGGTCTATGCTAATACGGAAAAGTAAATAATATACAAAGGGTGACAACTCCCGCATCCTGGAAGTGCCCCGAATAAAAGAATATTACATACAAGTTTTTACATGAATGAAAATGAAAAACACTCATCTCACATAAAAACCCCCGGCTATTCGAATACGACGATCCAATATAACATATCCAGCAACACATAACATCACATGTCATCAACGTAAGTAAGTATGCATACCCCAATTGTCGTTGACGTATAGCAACGAAACCGGCGATATGAACATACTACACTTACGGTCACAGAAAAGAAAGTGTAAAAGTACAACAATTGGAATCCGCAAGTACTTTAGACATCGCATGCCTAACAGATATAAATCCCGCATTTTAGTCTCATTATCGAAAACTCTTTTCAATATCTCATGGGACTAAATTGCTAGATTTATAACATTCATCCAGTTATCTCATAACTGTTTGTGAATTCCAATTATTGTATCCAATTCCGGATAAATAGAATATATCAAACTTTCCGATCGAACATTCGAACACCCAAGTTTTCCCGACACCGATCAACACATGAAATAGGCTCAAAAACATTCACTTCATGCCTCAGTACCAACGGCCCAGCCGTAGAAGGGTCAAGCCAACGCCTCACATGTGGCACGCCGTACTGCCCCAAACCCGAAGGTTCAAAGGGCAGTTCAAGACGGTCACATAATCGAGTTAAGGTTTGTGTCTTCTAGAGGGACCATTGCGTTACTTGCACTACTCAGAACGTCTTTTAACCACAGAAAAATCCAACACTTGGAATTTTTCGGCAGGGGAAAACCTGGGTATTTATATCCGGTCGAACTCTTTAACATATTCTACAGTTATCTGGAAAAACACTTAGACAAAGTTTGATATTCCGATCGAATCGTTGATTTCCAATACAACCCTAAAATATTCTTCTGTAGAGTCACAATAAAAATGTCCCAGAAAATATAGCATTATATTACAAGAGTTACTGTGCAGAAAATATTAAACAAGGCTACAGTACTGCCGCGGAAGCGCCGCACATGCCTAGCATGTGCCGCGCTTGCGCGGTGGAAAAGTCGAATTAGCCCCTCGTATTTCACAGTAATTCTAATAACACCCTGCTTGATTTTCTACATATTTTTAATTGACAAAAATCCGAATATTTAGAAAAAGTCCAGAGAGCATTTTACGGTTTTGGATTTCGGTTCGATCGGATTTCAAACGTCGTCGGGACTTCGCCTAAGGCTCTAGCTAGGCTCTGATACCAGTGAAAGGTTCCTAGGCACCCTTGTGGGTTCTCACAAGGCATCGAACATGCCAAATTAAAATTTTTGGTGCCGAGAAACCCTAGACTACGGATCTTAGACTAGATGTCTAGGAGAAATAGAAAGCTAGTTAACACTTAACTAAGAGGGTACGGAAATTACAACCTTTGTAGATCCGGATATCCACCTCCACGGCTCCGCAACGTCATGTCCTCGCTGTCCATCATGAATCCTCGACTCGATCATCGGCTTCATCGGGAAAGCAAGCGGAATAGGTCGTCGGCTTTGTGTCAAAGACGATCTACGTCGAGGTTGCACAAACTCAAGCTCCGACTTCACAAACTTGTGAAACTTGTGAAGTAAACACCCAAAACAACTTGGCAAGAGGTAGAGGGTGAAGAAATAGGAGGTGGGTTCACTCTAGAATTGGATTTTACTCACTAGATCTCAACTTGCCATTTTTGTAGCAAGCTTGAAGAAGAAGAAGAAGATGAGCTCAAGAAAAGATTATGATAAGTCTTATGATAAAAATAAATATAAATCAAATACTTATCATAACTTGAACTAGGGTTAAGTGTAGAGAATTAACCATGGTCACTTTGATGGGTTAGGGTTAAGCATGAAGATAAGGATGGTTAGCAAAGTCAAAGCTTCATGAAGCTTCAATATAAAACAAACTAAGCCACCATTCTTATCATAACTCATTTCAAATAAATAAATAAATAAATAAATAAATAAATGAAAATGCAAAACCCTAATTATCATATTAACCATGGATTAATTTTATACACTTAACTAAATGATCAAGTATCATCAAATATGATACAGAAAAGTGCACGAAAGCATATCACATATACAATGTGCATCAAGTGAGAAAAATCCGTTTAAAGTGAACCATTACTAGTTAATGCAATGCAATATATCAAATATATAATTATGCATTAAATCATTAAATCAACATTTGATTCAATGATCCGGTCATATCGCACATAACCGACTAGAATCTAATGTATCGATTTATCGAATCAATGATTCGATAACTAGGTCATATCGAATATAACCAATCGAAACATATATCGCGAGAATGAAATGCGGTATCACATACACGCATTATTCTCGGTCCTGCACATATCTCATATGCGCTCCTATTTCGTTTCGCTTGAGCCAGGAAACCTCTGTGTAGGACTTTAAAGACTCGTCAATACGCCGGTAGCAGATGATGATCATATCAAGCACCCACAAGCCGCAAGCGGTCTGCTAAACGTAACGGCCACCCGGGTATTGAGCGATCAGAAGATCGACGAGCTAGCCCGCTCACACTCCTGCGAATCCGACCAGTAACACTTACCATACAGTCAAGTCTCTTCGTCTGATACGTCGCATATCAAGTCTAGGGGTGGTATACGTCAGACCCCAATAACCCGATAAGTCGTGCCGATGTGAGGCTCGTAACGGGTCGAGAAACTACTGGTAACACTTACCAGCAAATCTCTGATCAGCCATGTCCAGGGACTTCCCTGTTACGGCCAATCGAGCACAGCGCAACATCAACCCCCAATACCGGGAGAGACGAAACCCCTCCTATCGCTCATTGCCTCCATGTGACTCGGGACTGTGCCCAAAGACCACCGTTTTTCACGCCCTCATGGACGTGGTAAGGTGGAGATCAAAGCACAGTGGGAATCACACAAGACTCTATGACGATCTCGGGTCTACAGACTAACCTGTACAAGTGTCACCTGAGAACTGCCATCTGACGTGAGGTATAATACCATCTGGGAGTTCTTGGCGAGTCCGTCCAGTGTACTCAGTCTCCACTGAGCACCCGTACACCATCTCTGATGTCAAACACCAATGGATATGGGATCATCCATCGCCCATCACATGGGTCGAGAAGCGTATACGCTAGTCTACTCTGGTATATCGATGCCCCGTCTCGATACACCCACGACTAGGGACCTTGAAGGATGTACTTATGGACTACCATGTCCCCACTAGTATGATCTGCATCATAGTCCAGGTAGTCAAGTACAAATCCTAAGGGCTTTACCAACATGTAACTGTAAGACAGTATAAAGAGACTAGTGTACATGTTAAGATAAATAGCAACCAGATAGCATACTATCATGTCGAGCAAGAAAGTCATCTCTATATATGTCCAAGCATCCAATATAATATACATAATCTGTACAATACTGGCCTCTAGGGCATACATACAACTAACATATTAGACCTCAACCGGTTTGGAAATGGAACATTTTGAAAATTGGTTGAGTCTAATGCTGGAGGAGGAGATTGTGGAGTTGGAACGGATCCCAGAATAGGTGTTTTCGTGGAGTGAGAAGTGGGTCCGTTCAGAGCAGAAGAAGAAGAGGGAGAGCCTTGTGAAGAACGGAGAATAGGCTCGGAAGACGAAGAAGAAGGAGAAGAAGAAGAAGAAGAAGAAGAAGCAGCGGCCGGGGTGTTATCATTGATCCGTTTGCCAATGTTGTTTTGCAGCACCCTCCCTGATCTCAGTGTAGTCACGGCACTCACATTATGGTTTTGTTGTTCAAGAGCAACATGTGCATTATGTGGGTGACCGGGATTTGGAAGTGGCTGGGACGGGAGCTTCCCCTTCTCTCGCTCGCTCAAGGCCGCGTTCAGCTGTGCAATTTGGGCCTCGATGGTCTTGATGCTTTGCCCGTGTGCGGCAGTGTGTTGCACTAAAGATTGAATCGAAGACTGGATGTTGGCGGTGGATTGAGTCGATTGTTTAACAAACGCCCCCAGACTTCGCTCGAGCGAGGAAACCTTATCGTTGTTTGACGGAACAAAGTTGTTTGGTGGAAAAGAGTTGTTGGGTGCAAAGTTGTTCGTCTGGTTTTGGAAGGGCTGGGGTTGGAAGGGCTGCTGATATTGGTGTTGAGTTTGTTGCTGCGCTTGTTGTTGCGGCGGAGGGGCCCTTTGGAAATTGTTGCCCTGGAATTGATTCTGATTCTGATTCCAGGCGAAATTGGGGTGGTTCCTCCAACCGGGATTGTAGGTGGAAGAGTATGGATCATTCCTCGGTCTTTGCTGGAAGGCAGCATTAACCTGATCCTGTCCTTGCGAGGGTGGATTGTAAGGACACTCTTCGGTCAAGTGGGAAGGATCGGAACAACAAGCGCAGATGGTACGAAGGGGGAGAACAGGTGTGGGGGCAGGAGCAGAAAATTTGCTCTCTATCGCTTCAAGCTTTCGTGTTATTGCAGCCATTTCAGCTTTCATCGCAATAGAGACATCGAGTTGGTGGATTCCTACCCTAGACTGACCGGTAGAAGTGGAGGTAGAAGAAGAAGAAGTCGGTTTGGTGCTCTCCCACTGTAGCGTTTGCTCCGCAAGATCGTCAAAGAACTGCCACGCTTCCTCGTCAGATTTTGATAGGAAGTGGCCCTGACAGATGGTTTCCAACAACTGCTTCGTTGCTGGGTTCAGTCCCTCGTATAAGGTTTGGCAGAGTTGCCATTTCTCTATACCGTGGTGAGGACACTGAACAAGAAGGTCTTTGTACCGGTCAAAGCACTTCCAGAAGGGTTCAGAAGGAAGCTGGGAGAATTGGTTGATTTCATTTCGAATCCTTGCGGTTTTATGATTCGGACAAAAAATTTTCAGAAACGCTTTATCAAACTCGTCCCAGCTGGTGATTGAGTGGGAAGCGGTGATATACAGCCATTTTTCAGCGAGATCGCATAAAGTGAACGGAATGACCCGTAGACGTATAGCATCGTCCGACAGCTGGGTGGTTTTCATCATGGCACAGACATTTTGAAATTTATTGATGAAGATATAGGCATCTTCAGATTCAAGCCCATGAAAACGTGGAAGCATGTTCATGAAATGGGGCTTAATTTCAAAGTTGTCCCCATTGGCCGGAGGAAGAGAAAGGCAGGTGGGAAATGCAGAACGGGTGGGGTAGAAACGATCCTGGAGCGCGATTCGCTGCGGCGCTATAACAGGCGGAGGTGGTGGGAGATTGGTCTCCGTAGGAGGTGGAGCCAATCCAGCGGTGGTCAAAGAGATGTTCGGATTAAATCCTGACATCGCGGAAGAAGAGGTTGGTGAAGGTGAAGGTGAAGGTGAAGATGTATGAACAGAATTCCGGTCAACGTCGGAGTTGGCCGGCAAAGGAAGGGGTGAAAGAGGAGTGGACGGAGTATCGACTTCGGAGTCGATCGCGTAGTCGGTCGCGACTAACGTAACGCGGACTAGACGGGCGCTAGTGTCCCGAGTCCAAGCGGACATACACTAAACGAGTTTAGTATAGTCAAAGCGGAGAAGGTGAGGGTAAGAAAACGTCAATGGAGAAAGGCGATGGGTGGTGGGTGAAAATGGATTTGGCGAAAAAAAGGGCAAGTTTTTATAAAAGTTTTTGATTTTTTCTTTTTCTTTTTGTTTTTAGAAAGAGATTTACAGAAGTATGTACGGAAATACGGCTTAAGCAATCACAAACAAGATATGCACAATCACACCTAGATCTAGGGTAACCTAGGTCTACTAGACCTGCTCCTGAACTTGATTGTCGAAGTTAAACAGTGCCGAGAAACGGGCTTAAAAATACACTGATCACGAGGCCAGGTAAGTGCAGAGATAAGGGGAGGTTGTCCAACGCTTTCGCGAAGTTCCTTAATTAAATAACCCTTTCTCTTTCGGCGGTTGCGCCTTTAACACTTTCCTAGACACCCCGTAAACAATATACGGTTAAGCGAGGTTCTAAACACGGTTTATCTTCTCCTAATGAGCGCGAAGTCCTTAGGGCTGAAGTCTACTATTTTTTAATTTACAATGGACAATACATATGCTTTAGTGATTTTTGGGGTCCTGGGAAGGGTGATGAAATCCCCACCCAATCTGGATTGGTTTCAAGCCCCTTAAATCCGTATTAAAGAAATGCAAAGCAGTAACAAATCAACTGCAAACAATTTTTATTTGCGGCGCAAAGAATCCTGCACAAGAACAGTTTATTGGAAGGGGGAGAAGAATTTGCGCAAAGAAATCTGCAGAAAACACAGTTCAGTGGAGTCCAGAGGAGAGGAGAGAGAAAGAGAGACTTACAGAGAGATTTTGGGGCTCTGAAGCCACCAAGTGGCCGCGGATCAGCGGCCTAAGCCAGGATATGCCGCGGATCCACGGCAAGGTAAAGGAGTTGGGGCTCCGTTTTTCTGTTGTGGCCTCCTGTTGGTGTCCTCTGCTTGTATGGATCTTCTGAAATTTTATTGTCTCACTGTACTTGCTCCAGATCTTGACAGTAGACCGTTTGTTCCGTTTTGGTCCGTCGCGGTGTAGCCGCGAAATGTGGGTCTATCTTCCCACGTCTTTGGCACTGTACTTGAACTCCGTATTTTCAACGTCTTGGCCACTGAACTCGAACCTTGTATTTTCCTGCACACTTGCACAAAAGCTAATCAAAAATAACAAGATGATTTTTTTTTACAATGTATATTTTTTTTTCGTTTTTTCTTTTTTTTATACTTACAAATTAACCCGAAATTACACAAAGAAATAAACTACCGTCTCCCCGGCAACGGCGCCATTTGATTGTTAGAGTACGTGCGTGTTCAAGTTTAGTTTAAATACCGCAATCAAGACGGTTTCGCTTGTAGCTAGCCGGTTGAGTACGGGTCGTCCGCAGGGAGATGGGAGTCTTTTTCAAAGTGTTTTAACGAGTTAAGTCCTGTTTTCAGATTTTGTTGTGGTTATCTAAGTGTTAAGTTGATATTTAAAGAGAGCTTGTTAGGGTTAGGATTAGGTTAGTTTGAGTTAGGAGTCTCCACATCTTTCGTTGCCCCTCTTAATATCGGTGTTACGGTAATCGGCAACAACGGGGATTAGCACGACTAGGAAGGAATTTGCGAGTATAAGCTAGGCTTTCCAACGCATAAGTCTTCCTTTTGGTGCTTGTCCGTCCGTTCTTGGCTCTTATCCATAACCTCCGGTTAATTCAACCACAACCGGTCTCACTACGGAATCACCGCTATCATGTAGGATAGGATGCCGTAAGGAGCGGATTGTGGTTCAATTAACGGGAGTCGATTTAAGTTGTTGGGCAAGGAATGAGTGAGAGAGATTTCCTTCTCTCAAACTTCCCTTATCCTACCCTAACAAGTATAAAACTACTCACACTTCATGATAAGGAAAAACAAAACAAAACAAAAGAGGAAGATAGAAAGAGGGAGATTAGAAGAATACGAATAACTATTTGCGACCTCACCTTGGCGAGGATCAAGCGTAAGTATCATTGTCGTATGAATGATAAAGAAAAAGAGAGAAGAAAGAAACAACAAGGAAATAACAACAACTACTTAACGAATTAAAATTACAACATTTAACAAAATAAAGAGACAAGCATGATAATAAATGGTTCTTCTTTATTCATCACTCTTCACTCAAAAGCTCACTACAAGTTTAATGGAGAAGAGGTGAGAAGAGGAAGAAGAAACACACTAAAACTAGGCAAAATGAAAATACAAGAATGGACCCTTTCCTTCACAAACTTCAGGGCAATTTATAGGCTGGAGAATGGAAATCTAGGGCAACCTTCAGAACACATACGAAAAGACCATCCTACCCCCCAAAGCCCCTCTTCTTTGGCGCCAGAACGGCCGCGGATCCGCGGCCTAGACCCCCATTTGGCCGCGGATCCGCGGCCCTTTGGAGGAGTTGGGCCCTGCAACTTTTGGTGATGGCCTGGTCTTCTATCCCCTTTAGTCTGGTACATGTATTTTCTCAATTTGTCTTCACGATTTTTCCAGAATTTCTGTTGAGGGAAAGGTGGACTTTTTGTCAAGATTTTGTCATGATTGCCTCGAGCTCCGCGTAGATTTCTTGGATCTTGTGCTACCATTGAGACTTGTGCATTGATTTGACATTGATTTGACCTTTTGTCTTCCTAAACTGGTATCTGGCAACATACGGATGAAGAGCGGAGACCGTGTTTTATCTGTGGTTGGCAGGGACCCGGACTTTTTTCGTGTTTTCCATGAATTTCACCGTTTTAGAACCGAGAACCTGTATCCTGCAATTGACTAGCAAACACGGCTCAAGAGTATCTACGGATATGCAATGTGATAAAAATTGGGCGGTATGAAAATGCAAAAATCTGATATGAACAACTCACAGTAGGATCGGGATCCAAATATCATCGCGTGACAAAACTGAAGGAATCCTACCAGAATCATCACACTACAAATGGTATGCAGCGCTAGCAAGTTTCAGTTTCTTTTGAAACTCCCGATGTGGATTTTTGCCCCATGCTCTTATGACTTTGACTTTGGCCAAAATATCATAAGTCACATGTCAAGTTCTACCCATCATTCTCTAGGTTAATTTGAACCCACCCGTACCTACCCTTGACTTTGGCCAACATGGCAGTACGACTGTCCCAAACCAACACATCTATCTATGCTGCACATGAATACCCAATAGCTACCAATCACTATGCCTTGACTTTGGCCAACATACATAGCTTGAATACTTATTGACCATTCAAGTGAAACGACGGAGGGCTACGAATGGTTTTGGCGAAATCATGAACGTAGTGAACTTGATATAATCGAAGGAACGAGATAGCTTTCAAATGGAGCGGTTCAAGCTCTGCATTTAAAAAGAACCGAGTGGTTTTGAAAGTGTTCCAACGACTTTTACTTGGTTTATTTTTTCTTGCATTAATTTTAATGTGTCCCATCAATTAATCCTACCATTGCAGAAAACAACGAAAATATAACGTACGCTTATGCCATCCGCATTCTCCATGGGGTCCCGTCATCACCTGTTAGGTTACTTAACTAACGACAGAGCGGGGCCTGGACTAGCGCGGATGCAAAACATAAGCAACGCCTAAATATATATTATATAGATATATATAAACATTCGTCACTTGCAATGATAGCCATTCCAGATCACAGATGAACACATTGGATATACTAGGAATCCGCATTTCGTACGAGCCTGTAACGAAGAGCGGATTACACGGTCGCGATGAATAGCCAAACCCCACCCTAGACCCCTACGGGTGAGGCAAACTACCCGCCAAGTACCCTAAGCGAAGCAACCTCCCTCAACACCGTGAGTAGGCCACTCGGCACTTAGAGATACCCGGTAGTTTGTGCACCCCACCTTGGGTCTATCCTAGGAGCAAAAACAGTAAAAGAAATTATACAATGACGGCTACAACCCCGACCCAGTTGTGCGGCCATACAAATAATATTACATCAATTTACATATTACAAGAATTGAAAGAATAAGAAAACTCTCATCTCACAACCCCCCCGGCTATTCATCCGCGACAATCCAACGAATTCATATACACAAACCATCAACATTACAGATCACAGATATGTATAACCCCCACTAATCGACGTATAGCGATTAGCAGACGTTCAATACATATATCACATCACAGATATAACCCATTAGCCAAAGTGTGAAGAAGTTCGATCAAAATACGGATTTGTGACCACCCCAAAAACTAACTTGTTCTCTGGAAAATCTGGGCAGAAACAAACCATCTCAAAAATAACAAAACAGCAACAGAAGAACACTGCAGGAAAAACAACCTACGGTCGAGTCAACTCGGCCGCGGATCCGCGGCAAGAGCATGCTCTTGCCGCGGTTCCGCGGTGAGTTGGTCGACTCGCTGGTTCATTTTTCTTGGGTGTTCTGTAAAAACCCTGAGCCGATTTTTAGTGTATGATTTATTATTTTTAAAACAGAAATAAAAATCGGCAGAAACCTAAGGTTTTTGAAAAGTGCTTTGCGATTTTTTCCGATCGAAGTTCTAGATACTTTGCTAACTAGTTAGTTTGTGTTTAGCTAGGCTCTGATACCGCTGTAAGTCCACGTTGCCCACCCCAGTGCTTGCGGGGAGGCGGAAACGTTATGAAAAATCGGATTTTTACAACACTAGGCAACATGGACTAGCTAAAGGAGGGATCTGTGCTAAACAAAAACTAACTACCAAGCTAAAAGAGTTAGCTACTCGGATAGGGGGTTATACCTAAGTCTTGAAGTCCTTCTCTTCTTGCTCCTTGGACTGGAAAGAATGGGTTCTCCTTGTCGCCTTCTCTTGCCGAAGAAAGATCCACCTGAGGGCCTCTACATTTGGCTCCAACCTCAAACTAGAAGTAACTAAGGTGCTTGGTGTGCTAAACCTAGAACCTTAGAAAGAGTACAGAGTATTTTTGAAGGTTTTATCTCAAGCTCAAATGTTTCTCAACTCATGAGAGGGGAGAGCTAGAGAGAGAGGAAGAGGAGGAGAGAGAATGAGAATGATAGTATGAGAAGAATAAACCAACCTTCTCACATATATGTGAATTATGATAAATAAATAATTAGCTAAAGATAATTGTGATGGTTAATCTTGAAATGAGCATTATCATTTCACATTAATTACTTTTGCAAGGATCAAAGAGCATCTTTCATATGAAATGATGATGGTCAACTTGTCAACCTAGGTCAACAAGTCAAGCAAAGTCAAATGGTCAACAACCATAACCATAACACAATTATAATTAACAAATATTAATAAATCATATTTCATACATAAACATTAGGGTTAAGAAAACGACAATGGTCGTCAACCCTAATGAAAGTCGTCTGCCTCTGCCTCAGTCAACTGTGCATACACACCCGTATCCGTGTTCCGAGGAACACGAATACAAAGAGATAAAACCAATACCAAAACATATACTAGGACCTGGCTTAAACCAAAGCCCGCTAGTATAAGCTGTCCGGACTCTAAACGTGCATAAGTGCGCGGATGTGAACGAACCCTGTCGCAAAACCATGCGACCTCTACTCATTTTGCCTAAAGGCGAATAACCCTCTGTGTGGGACTCTAAATACTCGACACTACGCTGGCAGTGGGTTTAACCAGAGACCGCAAGCGGCACTAGCTGTACGTAACGGTCCCCAGGTAGATGCCGATAAGAAGACTGACGAGGTAAACCCATCTGAACTCCTACTGAGCCTGAATGTGACAGTCTCCGTACAGTCCGGTCTGTTCGTCTAAGAACATCGCATGGCGGGCCTAGGGGGCGGTAAACGTCAGTCCCCTACTAGCGGAACAAGTCGTGTCGGAGTGTAGCCCAGAACACCCTGAGATAACACTGGAAACCTACTAGTCTATCTCGCTTGCTCTGGCCAGGGACTTTGTGTAATGGCTCTCCTAGACACAGCGCGATATCAACCCATAATACCGGGAGAGACGAATCCTGTCTAACCGTCACTGCCTCCAAGTGCTTCGGGACTGCACCCAAAAACTACATGTTTGCACAACTCCTTTGAGCCGTATTAGGGTAGTAATCAAAGTACAGTGGGAACACACTCGAGGCGAAGTGACAGTGTCAAGTCAACGGACTAAGCTGTACTCATGTCACCTGGGAACTGATAACTGACGATAGGTATAATACCAACCAACAGTTCCCGACGAGTCCTGTCCAGTGTACTCGTAACCTAACGAGCACCCGCATACTATCTCAAGTACGGCGTATTGACGGCTGTGGGACAGACCATCTCCCAAACTGGGATGAGAAGCGCATACGCTAGTCTACTCCGGAGTATCGATGCCCTGTCTTGATAGTCCTACGACTAGGGACCTGCATAAGGATGTGCTTGTGGATTACCCAGCCCCCATGAGTGTGACTGCCATCACAACGCTGGTAATCAAGCAAAGATCCTAAGGGCTCCACTAATGTGTAAAGGCGATATGCTAAAAGAAACACATGCACACATTAAAGCAGAAACAAACCAAGTACATACAATTATATTGAGCAATATTGTCAATACAAGGTGAATATCCCAAGCTTCCATCAAGTAATATACAAACTAGTATGATACAGTAATGGCCTCTAGGGCATATACACTAACAGAAATTTGGTAGCACAAACTCACCACTTGACCGCGGAACCGCGGCCAAACGCCCATGTTTGCCGCGGTTGCTCGGCGCTTTGGTGGGTTCGCTGCACCAATTTTCTTCTGGGGGACTTCATCTTGGAAATGTGGTTTCTGGAACATTTAGTTTTGGCCCAGATTATTTTGAGTACTGGTTTTGTGCTTAGGGCCCACTTCGGGAAGTTTTGTTGATCGGAATTTTAAATGTGTTAGTTTTCAGTGGTTACATTATATCTGCGACCGTGAATGTCATTTGATCGGTAAATCCTTGTCTAATCGCTATAGTCCCTATAGACGGATTTGCGAACGTGACATTCACGTTGATGTTCTGTGTTGTGCTGTGATGTTGCGGATTTGTCGTGGTGGATAGATCCTGTGCAATGGTAGTACTGTTTGGATTTATTTATGCATTTGTTATTGCGGGGCGAGCGTCCGACATGTGGACTGCCGTCACTGCCTGTTTGTATATTATTCTTTTGGGGCACGACCGGGATGAGGTCGGTGTACCCGTTGTATATATTTTCTTTTCTGTACAAGGATTACCCCGCGGTGGGGTGCACGGATAGCCGGGTTCAAGAGGGCAACGGGCCCGCATCTCATGGCTTTGAAACGGAGGGGGCTTCACTCTAGAATTGGCGAGCTATTCGCCGCACTCGTAGGAGGTATAGGTTGACCCAAGGAGGGGTGCTCAAGTTACCGAATTCCTTGAAGTCCTGGGTGGTCCATTCACGTTGTTGAAGGGGGCTGCCTCGCTTATGGTTTTGGCAGGTAACTTGCCGCACTCGTAGGGATCTAGGATTTCATTGCACAGGCTATCCACACGACCAGGGGAACGTCGGGTTTCATTTGTGACTCTATGAAACTCGGGGATCCGAGATTATCTGTATTGTTCTGTGATGCTTATTACTTTTCTGTGATGTTGCATTTAACATATCTGGAGCGATTATTATATATTGATATATATACTAGTAGATGTTGTATATGTTTTGCACCCGCGCTAGTCCAGTCCCCGCTCTATCGTTAGTTAAGTAACCTAACGGGTGATGACGGGACCCAGTGGCGAATGCGGAAGGCATATACGTACATTTTATTTTCATTCTTTTGTGGTGTGATCAATTGATGGGACTGCGTTGATTTTTATCAATGCAAGGAAAACAAACCTATATATGATGTTGTTGGAACCAATTTTTCAATAAGCTGTTATTACAATGGCGTTCTCTTTTGTTTTGCATAGTGGTATTCGGTTATAAATATCCAGCACCTCATTCGACGAGGTAAGGGCCGAGATCCCTTCACCGGGAGTGACCCCTTGGACAGAGGTTTGCGTCAGGGTAATAACTTCACTATAGTCGATTACATTTTGGTTTGCATCGTGGTATTCAGTTTGGAATATCTTGTTCCTCATTCGACGAGGAAAGAGCCGAGATCCCTTCACCGGGAGTGACCTCTTTAGCAAAGGTTTTCACTACTATATTTTTATAAAACTACTTAGATTCCTTCAACGATATCAAGTTCATTACGCTAAAGGTTTTTCGCCAAAAACCAGTCGTAGCCCTCCGTCATTTCTTTCTGGTAGTACCTAGTATTCATGCTGCGTTTGTTGGCCTTTGTGAAGGCGTAGTGTGCGGTAGCTGGGTATTACTTGTTTGTTGCATTAAGTTGCGATTATCTAGGATAGTCGTATAACCTTGTTGGCCTTTGTCAAGGGTTTGTACGGGTGGATTTAGAGTAATCCAGGATAATGACGGGTTGAACTTGACTTGTGGTTTATGATTTGTTGGCCTTTGTCAAGGTCATAAACTGCTTGGGGTAAAAATCATATCGGGAGTTTCAAACATACAGGAAACTTGCCAGGCTTGCGCATACCTTCTGGAGTGTGGTAACTTGAGTGGCTTCCATCAAGTTATCATGCGATGATAGTTGGATTTCGATTCCCACTGATGACTTAGTTTACTCCTCGGGTGATTCCGACTAATTCTTCTTTCAGGTTTGGAGGAGAATTTGAGGATACAGTGGGAGGTTTCCTAATCAGATAAAATGATTAACCATTCTGATCTAGGTTTGAGTGCACGCAGAGTGTTTCTACTCTTTCTCTCTTCGACTGCGACCATGACCCGACCCTATACTATAACTCAGTAATCAAGTTAACCGAACTTTCTTAAAACACTGGCTTTTGGATTGTCTGAGTTGCATACATCATTGCCACTCCTTTTTTTACCCTTTGATTTTCTCCAGAACACCCCGTATTATTACGAACATCCACTTCCATTGGATAAATCCATCGTATGGTTATATACGAACTCGGAGGAACTTCTTCGAGGATGGATTCTGGTTCTGGAGAGATTGAATATGATTATTCAGTTGTCTTTTCCTTTTACCTTCTCTCAGGTTGTGAGGGCTCCTAGGATTAGGAGAGGGTACACCTATTACGCTTATTGGATAGTCTTCTTCCAAACTATAGGCTGGTGCCGAACGGTAGGGAAGGAAGAAAACCATTAAGCCTAACGATGGTGTACAGAAGGTAACGACTAAAGACAAATAAAGGTAATTGGAGAGATGGCAGGGAAATATACGGTTACAGTCATGAATCTGGATAATGGAAGAGGCATTACTAGGAATACTCGGATACCCCTTCGAAACATTTTAATGTTTTAGTTTCACTGTATATTGTTAATAGAAAACTGATTTCCCAATTAGCTCTTGCTCCAGGGTATGTATTTACCAGGTATGATTCTTACATCTGTATGGTTTTACAGATGATGAGTGGGAGTAAGTTATTGGGAATTAGGTGATCATCCTCATTATATCGGAATTCGTTGTAATTGGTGATATTTGAGGAAATCGCCTGGGTACAGTTTTCAACCTACGATGCACAGGATTTGAGTTATTCAACTCAGCGGACTTATACAATGTATTGTATATTGTCCAGTGTCCATTAGGCCAAAGGGGTTGGTCCTCGTACTATATTCTGTTTACTTGTGACTTCTCAAGTTTTTGGACAAGTGTTTCGTAGAAATACAAGGTCCAAGTTTGAGAAGTTATAGGTACAAGAATAAAGTAAATAACCAGGTGTCGCAAGTATCGGGATTCTTCAAGGTGATCGAAGATGTAGATACTTGTTGTTGGTATTCAGTTGATAGTAATGGTTTTTGAGAACTTGTTTCTCTTTCAGGATACTCATAATTGGATGCACTCCTAAATTGACTAATGATGATCGTCCTTTCTCCATTTAGTTGACATGCACTGGAGACAGATGCATGATTTGAATCTGGTTCCAATTAAAACAGTGCCTCTTTTTTTATATTGTATATAGAATGGTTCGTATCTAAACGATGTTAAGGTACGGGGAGTTGTCCGGCTTATGCTTAAAACCAGACTCCGGATAACTCAAGGCACGTTTCTGTAATGGCTGTTTGTGGGTTAACCCGGGCTTTGACGAGGGTTGATTTTCTACCATCTGGAAGATCAATAGTGATATTGTTCTTGACTCTCCAAAGTTTTAGTAAAATGGACTTTCTCAGAAAATAGTAGTGGGAGTATGGTAGAACTGGAAGTGATTCCAGAACCATAAACGATTACGGAAAATTTAATAGGACCTAAAGATTCAATCAGGATTGACATTCCATTAGCCACTCCGCAGATATGGTGGGTAACCTCAGGCACCCAAGAGGTACTATGGTAGCCTCAAGGACGGTGACAGGGAGGTTCTTGTTTACCCAGACATGACACTACTGTTGTTCCAGACTATGAGACCCGGCAGGAGGATGAGTATAGCGTCGTTCTAATGTTTACTTTAGAAGTGCACGTATATATTATTCTGCCAGAGGGTTGTCGTAGTCAGTGGGAGCAGCGGATGCGTAGTGGATAAGTAGCTTATTCCTATTTATAGACTAAAGCAAATATAGCGGAGATAGATCATCTATTTTTGATATGACAGTCATGGGCTTTGACTTCATCAGAATAGGAGATGGGTCTGTTAAGAAGTTAGTAGGGTGTGATGTCCTGGTACTTGGATGACATTCATATCATAGGAAGTGAAATTCCTAAACTACGATCGGTCATACTGTGGTTGTCACACAGTAGTTTCTCCACATAAGATATGGATGCAATATCATATGTTGTTTTTGCACTAGATGCAATAGGTTGATATATTATTCCAATCCTGGAGAAATGTTCGGAAGCAGCTTATGAACATAAGTGGTTGTTCTATGGATTTGATAACGACAGCCTCCTTCGGGAGACAGTTATCATTCCAGGCTTCCAAGGTGACCCGGATGACAGAGTGACTGTCAGAGTTATAGTTTTCCCTCTGACGAGGGGCAGTAGGTTGGACAGGTAGTCCAAGCGGATACTGAGGAAGGCATGGTGCAGGATATTGATTAAATTCAGTGGACGATATAGTCTAAGAAATTTGCCTGATTTGAAGTTCATTTATGAACTGGGCCCCATCAAATATCCAAACATATTCTAAGAAAGGTATTGCGCATTTCGGGAGTTGGCTTTCTCCGTGAACTTGAGAAAAAGAGAGACATGGAAAGAAAGATCAGGGCGGATCCACTCACCGAGGCTATTTCTCGAACACAACAGTTTTACAAACGAGCTTTGTGAAACGATTAGTAGAGGAGTTGGATGTTCGGTATCACACGAGCTGTGAGTACGCGACATCGCAATAATTAGCCTTAAGTGCAAGTGGGAGATTGTTGGATATAGTGCCCTGAAAATCAATTATTGGATCGCAGGTGCGTGATTACAATGATTGAGGGATGACCTATACCGGTAGTACAGTCTTGCTCGAGATGATAGTATGCTATCTGGTTTGTCTTTATCATCGTGTACATACTTTAGTTCACTATTGCATGTTGATAGAGCCCATAGGATTCTTTCTTGACTGCCAGCAGTATGATGGCGATCATATATGTGGGAGCTAGGGTAAATAAGCACATCCTTAAAGTGTCCCTAGTCGTGGGAGTTTCGAGACAGGGCATCGATACTCCAGAGTAGACTAGTGTATACAGTCAAGACCCCGATGAGGGGCGGTGGCCGGTCTCACAAGCCATTGGTGTCAGTTGGTTCACGTAAGATGTATACAGGTGCGCATTGAGTTATGAGTACACCGGACATGACTCGCGGGGAACATGCTAGTTGGTATTATACATATCGTCAGATAGCAGTTCCCAGGTGACATGTGTACAGGTTAGTCTGTCGACCTGAGATCGTCATTTGTCTCGTGTGAGTTCCCACTGTGCTTTGATTACTACCCTACCACAGCTCAAATGAGTCGTGCAAACAGGTTTTAGTTGGGTACAGTCCCGATCCACATAGAGGAAGTGAGCGGATCGTCGGGGATTCGTCTCTCCCGGTATTGGGGGAGAGATCGCGCTGTGTTTAGGAGAGCCATTACACGAAATCCCTGGTTAGGGTGATCGAGATTTACTGGTAGGTATTCCAGTAGTATCTCAGGGTGTTCTGGGCTACTCTCTGACACGACTTATACAGCTATTTGCGGTCTGACGTTTACCAGCCCCCTAGGCCCGATATGCGATACTCATAGAAGAACGGACCGGACTGTACGGATATTGTCACTGTCAGGCTCAGTAGGGTTTCAGGATGAGTTCGCTCATCAGCTTCCCTTTTTATCAATACATCGGCAACCGTTACGTACATCAAGTACCTCTGACGTGCTAGTGGTTATACCCAGTGCCAGTCTATTGATGAGTTATTAGAGTCCCCCATAGACAGTTTCCGAAGTTCGGGCGAATCGTTGTAGAGGCCGTATGGATATATGGCGGGGTCCGATCATATCCGTGCACTTGTTCACAGATCAGGATCGGACGGATAATACTAGCGGGCTTTGGTTTAAGCCGGATCCTAGTATTATATTGCAGGAATAATTTTGTCTCATTGCATTTGTATTCGGTCGGAATACAAATGCGGGTATGTATTTACTGTTGAGGTGTAATCTCCTAATTTGTTACGGGATTATTTTAAAAGTTGCCATTTTTTTTTCCGTCTCCGTCTTTATCACCACCCTCTTTGTTTAATCCTTATGAGACTTTTGACCTTTGACTTTGACCCATCCAACACTGAATTTCGTGTGGTGCACAGTCGTGCGGGCATGGGTCCTTTGGGTTTCCTTCTGGGGGGGTTTCCCGCAATCTCGCCAATGCAGGGGGTTTTGTGTGGTGAAATAGATTGGAGGATGTGGGTTTTTTTTCTTGTGAGTGAATGAGATATATTAATTGATTGAGTGAGCATTCTTTTTGGTAGTGAGCTGGGGAGTGCATTCATTTGTCTGAGGGGATTAATTCCTTAGATTTGGTCCCATTTTGTTTGGATACCACCGCTTCATCTAAAATTCCCAGAGCACTAATTTCTTCAAATGGCCGAGACCATTTTCTAAGTGAGGAAAATTTTTGAAGGCTCATTCTTCTCTTCTCTCCAAGAAATCCTTTGCTCACAAATTTCCTTCCAATGGAAACTCCAATTACCTCCACCCAATCACTTGGGTATCTTGAGACAACATATTCCACACTCTCTCTACATCATTCTTGGACATGTCGGCTGGCAAACTTCATGTCCGAGTTGTCTCGGTATTTGAGGCGGGAGCCCGTATACAGATTCATCGACGTGGAGCCACTTTGAAGAGCGAACTTCGTCGGCGCAATATCGGGGAGTTTGGCGCAGAGATAGAAGACCGAAGGACACGGATCGATCGGTACAATTCTGAACTCCTTTTACATTTTGCTAGTTTACGGTTAATAGAACGATCAGGGTTTTTGGGTTGCGGTGTCGCCGGTTCTGTAAAAAGTTTTTGTTCCGCATTTGACGTCGGTTTGACGGCCGGGGCGCCGCCGTACCCCAACAACCATGCCTCAAAGGAGTCGTGCATACAGGTTTTTTTTGGGTACAGTCCCGAGCCACATGGAGGCAAGTGAGCGGATCGGCAGGGGATTCGTCTCTCCCGGTATTGGGGGTGAGATCACGCTGTGTCTAGGAGAGCTATTACACAATGCCCTCGGCCGAGACAGGAGATTTAATGGTAGGTACTCCAGTATTATCTCAGGGTGTTCTGGGCTACACTCCGACACGAATTATACCGCTATTGGGGGTCTGACGTTACCAGCCCCCTAGGCCCGATATGCGATACTCATAGACGAACGGACCAGACTGTATGTATATTGTCACTGATAGGCTCAGTAGGGTTCCAGGATGAGTTCGCTCATCGGCTTCCCTTGAGTTCAGTATATGGGCAGCCGTTACGCATAGCTAGTGCCGCTGACGTGTTTGTGGTTAAACCCACTGCCAGGGTACTGACGAGTCTTTAGAGTCCCCAACAGATACTTTCCCAAGTTCGGGGGAAACGTTGTAGAGGCCGTATGGTTTTATGGCAGGGTTCGGAAAATGCACGTGCTATGGTTCGGACAGATAATAGTAGTGGGGTTTGGTTTAAGCCAGATTCTAGTATTATATTGTGTAGGAGTATTTTTGTCTCTTTGCATTTTGTATACGGTTGGAATACAAATGCGGGTATTTATACTGTGATGGGGTAATCCTACAGGATTATTTTTGGGAAGTTGCCAATCTTTTTCCACCGAACTTAAACATTTGGTTTAATGTTTATGTTGCGGAATTTCCTTTCATCCATGGCTGATTTTGTATTGGGCTTTAAGTCTTTTCCTTTGGGGGTTTATTTGCAAATGTGGATTTATAAGATGAGTGGTGTTTCTGTAGTTCCTAGGGCTACAGAATTTTCTAGGCTCTTCTTGCATGATGAGGTGCTATATGAGTCACCATTTTCTTTAATGTCTTTTGTTCTTGCTAGGATATTTGATATAGATCTTTTTCTTAGCCTCACCATCATTTATATCTTGTGCTCACCCCCCCACCTCATCATTGGCCGGCCCCACTCCAAACCAGCCCATATATATTTGGCCGAGCCTCATTTTTCTCCGAGGGGGATTCATTTTTGATAAATTTCCTAGTTCAATTCATCAATCCGATTGGCAACGTCATTAACCCTTCACCTAATGGCTTGGGTTCTTTGAGACAAAACATTCTACACTATCTCTACATCAATCTTGGACATGTCGGCTAGCAAACTTCATGTCCGAGTTGCCTCGGTATAGAGGCGGGAGCCCGTTTAAAGATCCGTTGACTTGGTGCCATCTCGATGAGGAGACGAGAGATCGGAGTTGCCGCGAGGAGCGTTGGATGATGGCTAAAGACCGAAGGACTCGGATCGATCGGTATAACCTTTCTAGCTCTTTACAGTTTGTTAGTTTAGCGTTAATGTCAAGATCCGGGTTATAGTATGCGATAGAGCCAGTTATAAAAAATTTTGTTCCGCGTTTGGCGTCAGATTGACGGCCGGGGCACTACCGTAGACTTACATGGTATCAGAGCCACGCCATTAACCTTTACTAACTTGTTCTAACGTGTTTAAAACAACGATCGAACGAAATTTCCAAAACCGCAAATTTCAGGCCAAAGTTTCTGTCGATTTTTAAAACAGGTCTAAAAATCATTTTGAGTATCTCAGAAAATCGAGCAGGCTTTTTTAAGAATACTGTAGAAATTTGGTCAACGGTGGCCTCCAAACCTTTGCGGAACCGCCGCACAAGCCATGTATTGGCCGCGGTTCCGCCGCTACTTTGGAGCAACAGTGCACCAATTTTCTACAGTAATGTCTTTAATGTAAAATTGTGGTTTCTGGAATATTTCTTTTGGAACCAGATTTTGTTTGTGTACTGCAGATGTACGTGGGGCCCACTTCGGGAAGTTTTGTCTATCGGAATTTTAAACTTGTTAGTTTACAGTACTTACATTATATCTCCGACCGTGAATGTCATTCGAGCGGTAAATTGCGTCTAATTGCTATAGTCCTTTTAGACGGATTTGCGAACGTGGCATTCGTGTTGATGTTCTGTGTTGTGCTGTGATGTTGCGGATTTGTCGTGGTGGATAGCAGTGTGCAATGGTAGTGCAGTTTGGAATTATTTGTACATTTGATATTGCGGGACGAGCGTCCAACATGTGGACTGCCGTCACTGCCTGTTTGTATAATATTCTTTTGGGGCATGACCGGGCTGAGGTCGATGTACCCGTTGTACATATTTTTCATTTCTCTACTAGGTTTACCCCGCGACGGAGTGCATGGATAGCCGGGTTCTTGTAGGCAACGGGTCCGCATCTCATGTTTTTGAGAGGCAGAAGGGCATCACTCTAGAATTAGAAGACTATTTGCCACACTCGTAGAGGGTACAGGATGACCCAAGGAGGGGTGCTCAAGTTAACGGATTCCGTGAAGTGCAGGGTGGTCCATTCACTATGCTGTAGGGGGCTGCCTCGGTTCAGGTTTTGGCGGGTAACTTGCCGCACCCGTAGGGGTCTAGGTTTCATTGCACTGGCTATCCATACGACCAGGGAAACGTCGGGTTTCAACAGCGGCTCTGTGAAACCCGGGGATCCCAGATTATCAGTATTGTTCTGTGATGCTTATTACTTTTCTGTAATATTGCATATTATCACGCCTGGAGCGATTATTGTATATTGGTATATATACTAGTAGATGTTGTATATTTTTGACACCCGCGCTAGTCCAGTCCCCGCTCTGCCATTAGTTAAGTAACCTAACGGGTGATGACGGGACCCAGTGACGAATGCGGATGGCATATACGTACATTTTATTTTTGTTCTTTTATGGTGTGATTAATTGATGGGATTGCGTTGATTCGGATCAATGCAAAGGAAAACAAACCTGTTTGGACGTTGTTGGAACAGTTTTAAAAAGTGTTATTATAAAGACATTTTCTTTTGTTTTGCATAGTGGTATTCAGTTGGAATATCCTGCACCTCATTCGACGAGGCAGGGGCCGATATCCCTTCACCGGGAGTGACCCCTTGTGCAGAAGTTTGCATCAGGGTAATAACTTCACTATAGTCGATTACATGTTGCTTTACATCATGGTATTCTGTTGGAATATTCTGCACCTCATTCCACGAGGAAAGAGCCGAGAACCCTTCACCGGGAATGACCTCTTTAGAGATGGTTTCCGCCACTATATTTTTTTTATAAAAAAGCTATCAGGTTCCTTCAGTGATATCAAGTTCATTACGTTGAAGGTTTTTCGCCAAAAACCAGCCGTAGCCCTCCGTCATTTCTTTTGGGTATTCAGTAGTATTCAAGCTATGTATTTTGACCAAAACCAAGGCATAGTGTTTCGTAGCTGCTGGTTATTCATTTGTTGCATAGATAGATGAGTTGGTTTGGGACAGTCGTTCTGCCATTTGGCCAAAGTCAGGGGCATGTGCGGGTGGGTTCAAATTGACAAGATAATGATGGGTAGAACTTGGCATGTGACTTATGGCATTTTGGCCAAAGTCAAGGTCATAAGAGCATGGGGCAAAAATCAAATCGAGAGTTTCTAAAGAAACTGAAACTTTCCAAGCATGCGCATACCTTCTGGAGTGTGATAACGTGAGTGGATTCCGTCACGTTATCATGCGATGAGAGTTGGTTCCTAATTCCCACTGATGAGTTGGTTTACTCTTCGGGTGATCCCGATTAATTCTTCTTTTAGATTTGGAGGAGAATTTGACTGTACAGTGGGAGGTTTCCTGATTAGATAAAGTGATAACCATTCTGATCTAGGTTAGAGTGCACGTAGATTGTTTCTTTTCTCTCTCTCTTTGGCAGCGACTTTGACCGACCCTAGACTATGACTTAGTGGCCAAGTTGACCGATCCTTCTTAAAATACTGGCTTTTGGATTGTCTAAGTTGCATAAGTCATTGTCGCTCCTTCTTTTACCCTTTGCATTTCTCAGAACACCTCGTATCACTACGGACATCCACTTCCATTGGATAGATCCATCGTATGGTTATATACGAACTCGAAGGGACTTCTTCGAGGATGGATCCAGGTTCAGGAGAAATTGAATAGGTTTATTCGGTTGTCTTTTATCATCACCTTCTCTCAGGTTGTGAGGGCTCCTTGGTTTAGGAGAGTACACCTATTACGCTTATTGGATAGTCTTATTCCAAACCATAGGCAGGTGCCGAAAGGTAGGGAATGAAGAAAATCAATTAGCCTAAGTAGGGTGTACAGAAGGTAATAAGTAAAGACAAAATAATGGGACTAGAAAGAGGGCAAAGTAAATTGCGACTGTTATCATTCACGACCAAAACCGCGTACTTCATCGCCACTCCTATTTCACCTTTGCTTTTTTCCCCAGTTCGGGAGAAATAGAATAAGGTATTATTCAGTTGTCTTTTATCATCACCTTCTCTCAGGTTGTGAGTACTCCTTGGTTTAGGAGAGTACACTTATTATGCTTACTGGATAGTCTTCTTCCAAACCATAGGTTGGTGCCGAACGGTAGGGAAGGAAGAAAACCACTTAGCCTAAAGGGGTGTACAGAAGGTAATGAATAAAGACAAATAAAGGGATTTGGAGAGATGGAAAAGAAATATACAGTTACACTCATGAATTAGATAATGGAGGAGGCATTACTAGGAATATCAGGATACCCCTACGAAACATTTTCACGTTTCAGTTTCACAGTGCATTGTTAAAAGGAAAACTGATTTCCCGATAAGATACTTACTCCAGGGTATGTATTTACCAGATATGATTCTCACATCTGTATGGTTTTTACAGATGATGAGTGGGAGTAGGTTATTGGGAATTAGGTGATCATCCTCATTATATCGGAATTCGTTGTAATTGGTGATATTTGAGAAAATCGCCTGGGTTTTTACCGGACGGCAAGTATTTGGTTTTGAGTATCCGTTGTTGTGCACCGATTTCAAAATGATATATCTGTACGTTTATTTTTATAAAGTGAGATATAACTTTTTGATATTATGTCGATGACATTTACCTATATCAGTTGACGATTGAGTAAGGAGCATTGAACAACGGAGTAGTTCTTAACCATAAGTACAGTTTTCAACCTACGATTCACAGGTTTTGAGTTATTCGACTCAGGGGACTCATACAAAGCATTATATACTGTCCAGTGTCCATCAGGACAAAGGGGTTGGTCCTCGTACTATGTTCTGTTTACATGTGACTTCTCTAGTTTTTAGACAAGTGTTTCGTAGAAATACAATGCCTAAGTTTTGAGAAGTTATAGGTATAAGAATAAAGTAGAGAACCGGGTGTCACAAGTATCGGGATTCTTCAAAGAGATCGAAGATGTAGATACTTATGATTGGTATTCAGTCGATAGTAATTTTTTTTGAGAAACTTGTTTCTCTTTCGAGTTACTCATAATTGGATGTACTTCTAAGTTGAGTAATACTGATCAGCCTCTTTCCATTAAGTTGATATGCACTGGAGACAGCTGCGTGATTAGAATCTGGTTCCAATTAAAAAAGTGCCAAAGTTTCTATATTGGATATAAAATGGTTCATATCTTAACGATGTTAAGGTATGGGGAGTTGTCCGGCTTATGATTAAAATCAGACTCTGGATAACTCAAGGCACGTTTCTGTAATGGCAGTTTGTGGGTTGGCCCAGGCTATGATGATGGTTGACTTTCTACCATATGGAAGATCAGTAGTGATATTGTTCTTGACTCGCCACAGTTTTAGTAAAATGGATTTTTTCAGAAAACAATAGTGGGAGTATGGTCGAACTGGAAGAGATTCCAGAACCGTAAACGATTACGGTAAATTTAATAGGACCTAAAGATTCAATCAGGTTTGACATTCCAATAGCTACTCCGCAGATATGATGGGTAATCTCAGACACCCGAGAGCTACTCTGGTATCCTCAAGGACGGTGACAGGGAGGTTCTTGTTAACCCAGACTTGACACTACTGTTGTTTCAGGCTATGAGACCCGGCAGGAGGTTAAGTATAGCGTCGTTCTAAACTAGCTTTAGAAGTGCACATATATATTATTCTGCCAGAGGGTTGTTGTGGTCAGTGGGAGCAGCGGAAGCATAGTGGGCAAGTAGCTTATGTCTATTTATAGACTAGAGCAGATATAGCGGAGATAGATCATCTAATTTTGATGTGACAGTCATGGCTTTGACTTCATCAGAATAGGGGATGGATCTGTTAAGAAGGTAGTAGGATGTGATGTCCTGGTATTTGGATGACATACACAAGTAGGAAGTAAAATTCCTATACTACGATCGGTTATACTGTGGTCGTCACACGGTTGTTTCTCCACAATGGATATGGATATAATATCTGACATTCTGGTAACTAGATCTATGGTTTTAGATCTAGATTTGGGTAGTTTCCTAATGTGGGTACTTTGACAGTATTCTAATAGTATTTTAGAATGGACGACTCCTGGCAAGGTGGTGTAGCTTCAGGTGATGGAGTCTCCCTCTCTAAAGGTGTCTTACAGACTACGGGGGAGAGGTATATGTATGATTGGCAGATCATTTGCTTAGGCAATTGAGTCAATTATGAGATGTCAAGTACTACACCAGATGTTGTTTTTGCACTAGATGCAATAAGTTTATATTAATCCAGTCCTAAAGAAACATACGGAGGCAGTTTTAGAACATAAGTGGAAGTTCTACGGATTTGATGACGGCAGCCTCTTTCAGAGACGATTATCATTCCAGGCATTCAAAGGTGACATGGATGACAGAGTGATTGTCAGAGTTATAGTTTTCCCTCTGACGAGGGACAGTATTATGGACAGGTGGTCCAAGAGGATACTGTGGGAGGCATGGTGCTGTACACTGATTAGTTTCAGTGATCGATACAGTCTAAGAAGTTTGGATTTGGAGTTCATTTATGAACTAGGTCCCATCAGATATCCAGACAAATTCTAAGACAGGTATTACTCAATTCGGGAGATGGCTTTCTCCGCAAACTTGAGATTAAGAAAGACATAGAAAAAAACATTAGGGCGGATCCACTCACTGAGGCTATTTCTCGAACACAAGAGTTTTACAAACGAGCTTTGTGAAACTGATTAGTAGAGAAGTTGGATGTTCGGTATCACACGGGCTGTGAGTATGCGACATCACAATAATTAGCCTTAAGTGCAACTGGGAGATTGTTGGATATAGTGCCCTCAAAGTCAATTATTGGATCGCAGGTACGTGATTGCAATGATTGAGGGAGGACCTATACCGGTAGGACAGTCTTACTCGAGATGATAGTATGCTATCCTGTTTGTCTTTATCAGTCGTGTATAGGTTCAGGTGACTGATCACTATTACACGTTGATAGAGCCATTAGGAATTTAATTGACTACCAACAGTATGATGGCGATCATATACGTGAGAGTTGGGTTGTCCATAAGCACATCCTTAAAAGTGGTCCCTAGTCGTGGGAGTTTCGAGACAGGGCATCGATACTCCGGAGTAGACTAGTGTATACAGTCGAGACCCCGACGAGGGGCGGTGGCCGGTCTCACAAGCCACTGGTGTAAGTAGGATCACCTAAGATGTATACAGGTGCTAATTGGGTTATGAGTACACCGGACAGGACTCGCCGTGAACCTGCTAGTTGGTATTTATACCAAGCGTCAGATAGCAGTTCCCTGGTGACATGTGTACAGGTTAGTTCATCGACCTGAGGCCTTCATTTGTCTCGTGTGAGTTCGCACTGTGCTTTGATTTCTACCCTACCACGGCTCAAAGGAGTCTTGCAAACAGGTTTTTTTCGGTACAGTCCTGAGCCACATGGAGGCAAGTGAGCGGATCCGCAGGGGATTCGTCTCTCCCGGTATTTGGGGTGAGATCGCGCTGTGTTTAGGAGAGCCATTATACAAAGCCCTCGGCCGAGGCAGGAGATTTAATGGTAGGTACTCCAGTAGTATCTCAGGGTGTTCTGGGCTACACTTCGACACGACTTATACCGCTATTGGGGGTCTGACGTTACCAGCCCCATAGGCCCGATATACGATACTCATAGACGAACGGACCGAACTGTATGTATATTGTCACTGATAGGCTCAGTAGGGTTCCAGGATGAGTTCGCTCATCGGTTTCCCTTGAGGTCAGTACATGGGCAGCTGTTACGCACAGCTAGTGCCGCTGACGTGCTTGTGGTTAAACCCGCTGCCAGGGTACTGACGAGTCTTTAGAGTCCCCTACAGATAGTTTCCCAAGTTCGGGCGAAACGTTGTAGAGGCCGTATGGTTTTATCGCAGGGTTCAGATAATGCACGTGCACGGGTGCACGTGTCAGGGTTCGGACAGATAATACTAGTGGGCTTTGGTTTAAGCCAGATTCTAGTATTATATTATGTAGGAGTATTTTTGTCTCTTTGCATTTTGTATTCGGTCGGAATACAAATGCGGGTATTTATACTGTTATGGGGTAATCCTACCGGATTATTTTTGGGAAGTTGCCAATCTTTTTCCACCGGACTTAAACATTTGGTTTAATGTTTATGTTGCGGAATTTCCTTTCATCCATGGCTGATTTTGTATTGGGCTTTAAGTCTTTTCCTTTGGGGGTTTATTTGCAAATGTGGATTTATAAGATGAGGGGTGTTTTTGTGGTTCCGGGGGCTCCAGAATTTTCTGGGCTCTTCTTGCATGATGAGGTGCTATATGAGTCACCATTTGCTTTAATGTCTTTTGTTCTTGCTAGGATATTTGATATAGATCTTTTTCTTAGCCTCACCATCATTTATATCTTGTGCTCACCCCCCCTACCTCATCATTGGTCGGCTCCACTCCAAATCAGCCCATATATATTTGGCCGAGCCTCATTTGTGTCCGAAGGGGATTCATTTTTGATAAATATCCTAGTTCAACTCATCAATCCAATTGGCAACTTCATTAACCCTTCACCCAATGTCTTGGGTGCCTTGAGACAAAACATTCTACACTATCTCTACATCAATCTTGGACATGTCGGCTAGCAAATTTCATGTCCGAGTTGCCTCGGTATAGAGGTGGGAGCCCGTTTAAAGATCCGTTGACGTGGTGCCACCTCGATGAGGAGACGAGAGATCGGAGTTGCCGTGAGGAGCGTGGGATGATGGCTAAAGACCGAAGGACTCAGATCGCTCGGTATAGCCTTTCTACCTCTTTACAGTTTGTTAGTTTAGCGTTAATGGCAAGATCCGGGTTATAGTATGCGATAGCGCCAGTTATAAAAGTTTTTGTTCCGCGTTTTGCGTCAGATTGACGTCCGGGGCGCTACCATAGACTTACAGGATCATCCATCGCCCATCTACATGGGTCGAAAAGCTATACGCTACTCTACTCTTGTATATCGATGCGCTGTCTTGATACACCTGTGACTAGGAACTTTTGAAGGATGTACTTAACGACTACACTGTCCCCACTAGTATGATATACATCATAGTCCTGGTAGTCATGTACTCATCTGAAGGGCTTTATCAACATGTAACATAGAGACAATCAGAGTACATGTTAAGATAAAGAGCAACCACATAGCATACTATCATGTCGAGAAAGAAAGTCCTCCCTATATATGTCCAAGCATCCACTACAATATACATCGTATGTACAGTAATGGCCTCTATGGCATACATATAACTAACAATCTCCCACTTGCACTAGGGCCATCTGTTTTAGTATCTCATACCCAACAATCAGCAGTGTTTGAAGTATCTCATACTCAACCATCCCATAAAAGTCTCTCTTGGGAATAAGCCTTTGTGTATGGATCCCCGCTGTTGTCCTCTGTGTCTACTCTCCTAATCTCGATCTCCCTGGAGATTAACCATCTCCATGATCAGGTGATACTGCCTAAGAATATGTCTGGATCACTGATGGGACGGGGGTTCCTAGGCCAAAGCCACAACTCCATTGTTATACAATAGTAGGAACAAAGTTCATCTCATGAACCCATAAACACCCAGACTGCCTCTTTGGTAGCATCGTAGCGATGTATCCAGCCTTTATCGTCTAGTCTGCCACGGTATCTAGCTTGGAACTCTTCCAACATACCGTCCCTCTACTGAGGGTAAAGACAATGCCTGTGACTGACATTCTGTCGTTCTTACCACTCTGGATCGTATCCAGTGATTCTCCCCAGGATCGATCGACACCATCTCACTACACCTAGTGAGAATCCTAACATCCACTTAGATCTATCTCATAGATCCAAAACCCAGGATTTAAGAGGTATCACTTTGATCCTATATGGAGAATCCTTGTGATAAGAGGAGATTGACCGAGCGTAGCATAGGAAACTCCTTTCCTATCAAGAGTATGTCATCCACGTACAATACGAGGATCATCACCATACTTCCTACTCCCTTTTTGTATATACAAGGTTCATCTACCAATTTTATGAAGTCAAAATCTTTGACTACCATATCAAAACAGATGTTCCAACTCCGCGATGCCTGCTTTAACACATAAAGCAACTTGCACACGTTTTCGGTGCTCCCACTGTCTACGAAACCCTCTGGCTGTATACTTATAGACGCTCTTTTCTAAATCACTATTTAGAAAACCAGTCATGACACCCAACCGCCAGATATCCTAGTCATGGTATGTAGCAATGGCAAGTAGGATCTGGATGGACTTAAGCATAGCTCTGAAAGTCTCAACTTTTCCATGTACACTAAGTAATATTCTCAAGATATACTTGCTCCTGATTGGGATTTAACCCTTCAGATAAAGCAACTGAAGTCCATACTTTGTTGGTGTATATGGATTCCATCTCAGATCGCATACCATCCAACCATTCTTACAGAGTCCCCACTCTTGATGGCCTGCTCGAAACTAGTTGGGTCATCATCTCATGATGCAATCCTCGCTCCCACTGTCATAGAGAAACCGAAGTATCTCTCAGGTGGATGAGGAACCCTACGAGATCGGCGGAGAGGCTGAGGTTCGTCGGGAACTATTGAATCCTTCGGTTCTACCAAATCATCAGCTGCAGTTTTGTCACGACCCGAAAGAGCACATGACTGGACCTTGAACTATATGAAGTCTATAGGACTCCATCTGATCCAAGTAAGCCAAAAGCCCAGAAATCTAAAACCATTTAAAAAGTAAATAAAGGAACTGGTTTTTAATAAGTAAAGAAAGCATGTCTGAAATCAAAGTTTTTTCAAATAACTAAGCCGAAAATGCATTTTTAAAATGTGTAGTCTTTTCTGGAAATTTCGGCAGAGTTTCCTTTGTAAAAACTGGCCCCGAACGCGGTACAACAAGAATAATATATATGAAATGATAAAAGGCATCCCCAAGCGGGAGCTAGCTCTTCGTCAATCGACGATCACAACCACACAAGCAATAATAATATACAACGCCAAAGGGCGAGGATCAAAACCCAAAAAGAAACTCAAAACAGCCAGAAAAGCATAATACTACAAGCGCGACTCTAAGGTCGAAATAATACATCACTGTGTCTAAGTCTGAAACAATATACAAGTTTTGGTTGATGGAATTTCTAGATACAATGAATAATACAGGAACAATGGCGGTTCTGATACAAAAAGAACCCACCTACCCAAGCAAGTCACCCATATGGAAGAAGTGTGCCAGGAATGCCGCTATGGAATCTGTACGGCAAAAACCTGCAAGGACTGTGGCACAACGGGGTTGAATTGCCAACTCGTGAATAGAAATATCTACAAGCAGAGATCGAATGTATGACCCATCCTAGGTCAATACGATCAGATATATATAAACCTCAATATGAATAAGTCTGCAGCACGCTAAACTGGCAATGTAATCTCTATACATGAGTGTAGTGCCAAGTGCTCGTGCCAGTGCCTCGGGTAATAGCATATCATAAATATGAGGTATGATCAATGAAATCAATCTGCATGTACGTGGATCCCGTCCACTCGTCACCCAATGACAATAACCATCATGCATGTAAATATCATCATCATATGCATGGAAATATGAGTATATAAACCACCTGTGTCCCTCACGACACGTCAAAATCATGGAACCGGAGTGCCCAGCATCGAGACTCGAAAACATCATGAAACTGTGCCCGGCATCGGAACGTAAATCCTCATATATCGGGCTCCATCTGTGAAATCGGCCCTCGGCCCTAGCAGTACGCCCATATCCATCTATCGACTCTGGTCGGTATCCTCCGGATAACCACCAGGTCCAACCAATCACCGATAGGTACTCGCCCACCTCCAGTCTCAATCGGCAAAATCCTTCGATCATCTTGCCGAGGGGAACCATACCGGGTCCACCATGTACCCGTAATCGGCTCATCCACTCCTCGAATCGGGTTTCACATGTCGCTCTCAGCACCGAGAAAACACATGGTGGACGCACTGAAATATCATATCAAGGGTAACCGGGTTTTTAAAGCAATGACATATTCTCTTTTGAAATACCTACGGTTCCCAAATCCAGAAATATCATGGAAACAGCAACTCTCAATGCGTATAATCAGAAAGCATGATGTATGTGACATGTAAAAGAGATGTAAGCATATCAGTCTGTCATGCAAGGATCATATCCTGAATGCAACAGTACTACGGTGTAGTGACATGGCAATTATCGATGATGAAGTGTGTGTGCCGGCAAACAAGTGTACGTGGAACATACGCATCATCGATAATGGTGCTGGTGTCCTAGCAGCATGACTGTAATATATATATCAATAAACACAAGCAATGCAATGCTAATAGCATGAATATGCGGAATCGAATAATCAACGCAACAGTAAAGAATCTATCTCAATAAATATATCATGCAGCCTTGCCTTTTGAAATAAGACGAATCAGGGTTTTTGGTAAAATAAGGGCAACGGTGTTTTAAGAAAAGATGCGCCGTTTGAAAATATCTGTAGGATCCTTTTTGCCTATCTTTAAAATATCCCCGATTCGTTAGTTTTGAAATAGATATGACTCGGGTCTAATATAACGCCTACTATGCGAACTATAAACCTAACAATCAGTCAATCGGGAGGGGTATGAAAACCACCTAAATCTGAGTCAATATCACATTATCTCATCACATAACAGGTATCACTACCATCATATCACATCTCAAATACGAACTCTGTCATATCGCTGAATCTCACGGCCTCAATCAAACCTCATCGACTCATCTCAATCCCACGTATCATCCTCAAATCGCGTATATCAACACAAAGTCCCATACCCATGTGTAGATATAGACACCTCCAAATTCGCACAGATAAAAGAAAGAATGTATGCAACTATATGTGTACGTGTATGTGTTGGTGTGCAACCCCTACTCTAGGGTTTCGCACTATACTAAACCAATACATCCTTATCATCAATAATCCATTATTACCATCAATAATTTTAAACAACACATAAAAATATACGTGTATATACGTATTCGTATACATCACCACGGACTCCGGGGGTGCTATACGCCATCCACCCGACTTCTCCCCGTAGATATAATCTACACACCTTGCTTCTCTTGTGCCGATGCCGATGTTGCCATTTTCATCTTCTTCGTCTCAACATCATGTAGGGTGCCTACAAGTATATCACAAATGCTAAAACAGATGAAAATCACATCGGAAAACCAAAACAGCACACGCTACTCGCATAGTTAAAAACCTATCGTCTCGCATGCAAACACGATCAATATCAACTTGTCGTTGACGTCCAAACGCCACCCGACAGAAACGAATCACCAAATACCAAAATCCATGCTAAAATAAGTCATAAATCATGCATCAACATAGGAAAATCAACCCAGATTTTACCCTAGATGGAATCAGACAAAATTGCACATGCCATGGGTCAAGACTACTGGAAATAGGGCCATGCACCAAAAACGAGGCCAAACCCCCCTGCTCTGGCCGCAATTTGCGGCCAGATGGGATTTATCTGCGGCCGGGAAAAGGAGTTGGGGGTTGGGATTTGGTGTGGTGGTTCCAGGGTGCCTGCACATCTCACTGTCAACTCAATTTTATTTTAGGGTTCCCGGGGCGATAGCGGATTCCAAAACACACACGCAGAAATACAGTTTTTCCTCGATATCGGTTCCATAAATCCGTATTCTGGGTTAAAGCTTCAGATTAAGGTCCAATATAACATCACACCAGAATTCTAAGGTCACAACAAGTCTCAATTTCACTTTACAACTCAAATTTACCCTAATCCTCTCTAGGGTTGTCCAAGGTGTACAAAACTTCGTCGAAACGACATCAAACTTTAAAAGAGGCTTAATCACAAGAAATGATACAACAATTGTGAAGGATTTACCTCAATAGAGACTCATGAATTCTCAACAGCGCCAAAACACAAACTTTCTTGGTCCAAATGGTTGCTTGAGGGCTCGTGCACACTTTTTGTGAAGAGGGAGTGAGGTTTTGGAGTTGTTTTGAGTGTGATAGAGATAATTTTGTGAGGAGGGAGAGCAAGGGGGCAGCAGCAGCAACTGAAGAACAGGGAGGGAGAGGGGAGAAAATGAAGGAGATAATGAAGGGAAACTAAGTCAAGAGACCCCTCACCTCACTCTCTCTCTCTCTCACCCACCTACTACCCCATTATTCTAATTCAAATTCTTTTCATTCCTTTTCCAAAACCCTTCTCACTCAAATAGTAGACACAAAGTAAAAGCCATTGTAAGAATAATGTAACACAAGTGTAGAAAAAGATAAGTTCATGTTTTGCACAAAAATGCCAAAAATCCGATTAGCTATTTTTAATCGCGATTAGCACTAAATTAGCATATAACTATTCATAAAAACTTAAAAATGGTATAATTCCATAAAATACCCTATTTTAGTATTTTCCATAATTTTTCCCCATTTATTTGTATTTAATTATTCCGGAATATTAAAATATTCATTAAAATATTATTAAATTATAAAAATTCCCAAAAATAATATTTTATTATTTTGAAACGTTAAAATCTACCCCCCTTAATGAAATTCCTTCCACGAATTTAAATTTAAACCCCCAAATACTAAAATATTTCGATACAAATTCTAAGTCGTCGGGGCTCCGAATCATCAATACATAAAACATCATAACGCAATACATGCGCATGAGTACTAAGCAGATAACTCAAAAGCAAAACTCCGTCAAGTATCCCGCAATCATTGGAGTCATGGTAAAGACACAAATGTCAAATCCAATACAAAACCAATATGATATAGATCAGAACTATACATGTAGACATCCAATCTATACATGTGAATAGCTGATGTAAATGCATGCCAAATCCTTTTAAGTCGCCGTGCGATGCGCGTAACACTGCACAGTGGCGGACGTTTTTCATAAGAAAATAACTATATATGTATATATCTTTTGTTTAATATGTACGTTCCGCCGTTTCGAAAACAATTTAGAAGGGTTTCCTTGTTTTTAAAACGTTTCGTGTCATATCGGACACGTAGGTATAAATGCTGAGACTATAGCTCGCTCTTTGGAAATCCCTTCGATAACTATCAATGCATGCAAAAATATATCCAGGTACCGTCCTCTGACTAGTCCTGCTCAGTACAAAACGAATATCAAGTATCATAAAAATGTAGTGCTCCAAAAGGAATAAATCCCAAAAATGCACATAACACCACCCTGTGCGTCTGGTGCGTACGGAAATCAAAATCCATATATGTGGCATACCGGTGCACAAAACAACATCTAGGTGCAACGGGTGTGCACGAAGTATCTTTCATAGGCAACATGTGTGCCTGACAGCCAAATCAGGTGCATCTGATATGCACGAAGAATCTCGATTTAGTGCATCTGGTGTGCACCAAAATCGTATCTCAAAACATGCGCCCACATACGCGAAAATCCAAATCGGTGCATCCATCATGCACGAATGAAAATCTAAGCCCTGCGCCCTCAACATGCACGGAATCACGAAATCCAATGGCAAACGCCGAACATTCGTAAGTCCAGTCAAAAGCACGAAGTGCAAGAATCAACATCAATATCAGAATCAAAATCGACATATCGAAAGACATCAAATCGAAGTCAGGTGGCACGAAATATAAATCTGATGCGATAAACGCAAGAAACATAAAACTGGTGCGACAAACGTACGAGGTATAGAACTGGTGCATCCCATGCACAAATACCAAGCAATAACTCAAATGCGTAAGCAGCAACAACAAGTGTACCCTGGTATAAATAAAATCATAAACGTGTGCAACTGCGTGCACAAAATACGTATTAATGCACTACAAGCACATATAAGCTATACCGAGTGCAAAATCAAATCGTGTGCGTAACATATGCACAACATCAAATCAACCGTATGAAATCCATGAAGTCATAAGCAGGGGCAGCCAAGGCACGAAACGATATCAGGTGTAATAACTGTGCGCAAATCATAAATGAACACAACGGTGTGAAAAGCACATCTCAAGTGTAATAACTATGCATAAGATATACATACCTGGTAGGTGCAACCATAGTGCAAGAAAACAAATACCATGAAACTCAGTCATCAGGACTAAATCATGCGAATAGATCGCCCAAAATACCGAAATCTAAAGTGATGGATACGTGATAGTCAAATCACAAAATCACAAATCATAAATACCGCCGTCGGTATATCCTCCTTCGAAGTCGAGAAGGTGCCGGTATATCCAATGCTAGCGGCGCAAGTTATCTACTTGCCTCTTGCTCGCGACTGGCGTCCTCTGCCTCTGGTTCCTTATCTTCCCTGTGGATTACCAATCTCGCAATCCGTCGGCTCATCGGCCCGGTCAGGTGTGCTAACGGAAACGATTCCGTTCTGGCACTTCTCTGGTCATCTCTCGGTCAATCCTCATGACCGCCCGTAAAGCAGCACATCTCTGGCGCCAACCTCTGGTCCTCTGAATGCACATCACACATCTGCTCCTGGTGCAAATCTTATTGCAGCAGTGTACAGGAAGGAATCCTGCTCAAGGTCTCTTCTGATCTCGCCTAAGGCAAACTGTACGGAGGCTGGTACTCTGGCATAATCTTTTCTCGCTCTCTGGACATCTGCGTCCTTAGTACAACATCTACTCGGAAGCTGGTCGCATCCCTGCGCTTCTGTATGCATATCCGACCTTTAATCTTAATGGGGAGTAGTAACAGCTCGTCTGTATCTCGCACGAACTTCTTATCCCGCTTGTCTGTATCATCGTCCATTTCGACGTCGCGTCTCTATCTGCGCACTGTAATGCCCTCGGCTATGGTCCATCCTAAGTCTCTCACGCGGACTCGAAATCACGAACTCGGTATCTCCATCACTCAGTAGAAGATATCTAGCCGAACACATCCTCAGTGTGCGTATCGCATCTCTAATGTCAGCGGAGTGATACGTCATCTCGTCGAAATCTCGTGCGAACTATTTACTCCACTTGCTCCAATGTTGACTGATTCGGACTCGTCTACTCGTGGCTGCATGGACTACGCTCCAATGGCTATACTCGTATCTGGAGTCTCCCAAGCGGTGTGTCCCATCATATGATATCCGAATGATGTCGAACTATCCGATCGCCTCGTCAGAACCTCATAATCCCCCAAGAGCTCAACATCTTGGGTACAGTTTAATAGTATCGAGTACATACCACAGCATCGGTGGTCTATTCGTAGAAGGGCAAACCCAAGCCTCACTAATGGCGCCGCCGAACTGCCGCAAACTCTAAGGTTCAAAGGCTTTCACACGGTCATTATGTCCAGTTAGGGTTTCATTCTTCTAGAGGGTCCATAGAATCGCTTGCACGTCTTTCTGAATACTTTAAACTTGGAAAATGGGTTCCTGACATTCGATCGTCTCAATCGACTCTCAACGAATCTGCGGGAAGCCGCCTCTAGCTGGAAACAATCTATCTGATGACCTCGCATCGGGGTAAGCGAACGGACCACATGTCCTAGTCATTCATCCTCGGTGACTAGCGACTCACCATCGTATCTCTGAGTATATGCTCAAGCTGCAGTAGCTCCAACATCTGGGCCGATATCTCATCATTCGCAGCAACAACTGGCTCATTCGTCCGTACGGTGAACAGCGCCTCAATCATCCTGAATAAGCGATTTATCAATGGTCATCACATCCTGGCTGGCCTTTATCAGTGGCTCAATCCTCTGGTACCGATCGGTACGCCCGAGAAATCTCGTAAAAGCGATCAGTCAAACGCTCATGGCGCAAAAGCACGATAAGACGACGCCTCTAAATGCAATCGTATGTCTGTGGAATCACGCCCTGGTCAGTCCTCGTCCACGACGAGCAAAAGCTGACGCAACTCGAGCCGTAGCTCACTCTGCCCGTGCAATCGTGGCAGTAAAATCACAACCAATATCGATAAGGATAGATCATTGGAATGAATATAATACTTGTGCAAGGAAATTTACATCCTAAGATTTCTTAAGCGGAGTGGCGTTTCGTAAATATGTCGCGGAACATACGTACGGTACGTCACTCTACTCAAGCTAGCTACTCTATCAACCAAGGGTCATCTTATGCGACAAAAGTTCAGGTATAATACCCCCTCGACTAAGTCTAAGTTCCGTAAGGTCAAGCCTAAGTTCCGTATATAGATAAACGCCCTAGGCTCCACATAGTCAAACTTAAACTCGAACCAAGGTCAACCTAGCGCTTTGATACCAACTTTGTCACGACCCGAAAGAGCACATGACTGGCCCTTGAACCATATGTAGTCTATAGGACTCCATCTGATCCAAGTAAGCCAAAAGCCCAGAAATCTAAAACCATTTAAAGAGTAAATAAAGGAACTGGTTTTTAATAAGTAAAGAAAGCATGTCTGAAATCAAAGTTTTTTCAAATAACTAAGCCGAAAATGCATTTTTAAAATGTGTAGTCTTTTCTGGAAATTTCGGCAGAGTTTCCTTTGTAAAAACTGGCCCCGAACGAGGTACAACAAGAATAATATATATGAAATGATAAAAGGCATCCCCAAGCGGGAGCTAGCTCTTCGTCAATCGACGGTCATAACCACGCAAGCAATAATAATATACAACGCCAAAGGGCGAGGATCAAAACCCAAAAAGAAACTCAAAACAGCCAGAAAACCATAATACTGCAAGCGCGACTCTAAGGTCGAAATAATACATCACTGTGTCTAAGTATGAAACAATATACAAGTTTTGGTTGATGGAATTTCTAGATACAATGAATAATACAGGAACAATGGAGGTTCTGATACAAAAGAACCCACCTACCCAAGAAAGTCACCCATATGGAAGAAGTGTGCCAGGAATGCCGCTATGGAATCTGTACGGCAAAAACGTGCAAGGACTGTGGCACAACGGGGGTGAGTTGCCAACTCGTGAATAGAAATATCTACAAGCAGAGATCGAATGTATGACCCATCCTAGGTCAATACGATCAGATATATATATAAACCTCAATATGAATAAGTCTGCAGCTATAGGGTTCCTAGGCACTCTAATGAAGTCTCACAAGGCATCAACCATGCCAATTTCAAAAATTATGGGTGCCGAGAAACCCTAATACGGATCGTTGACTAGAAGTTTAGGCGAAAAGATAAACTAGTTAACTACTTAACTAAAAGTTAGATACTACAACCTTTGTAGATCCGGTTCTCCACTTCCTTAGCTCCACGTGGGTGTCCTCTCGCTGTCCATCATGAATCCCGAACTCAATCGTCGGCTTCATCGGAGAAACGAGCGGAATAGGTCGTCGGCTTCGTGTCAAAGACGATCTATGTCGAGGCATCACAAGTTCAAACTCCGACTTCACAAAGTTGTGAAACTTGTGAAGAAAACACCCAAAACAACTTGGCAAGAGGTAGAGGGTGAAGAAATAGGAGGTGGGTTCACTTTAGAATTGGATTTCTCTCACTAGAACTCAAGTTGCCATTGATGGCATCAAGGTTTCTATCTTGAAGAAGAAGGAGAAGATGAAGCTAGTTTTTATGATAAGTGTTGTTTAAAATGAAATGAAAAAGAATACTTATCATAAACAAAACCATGGTCAAGTGTAGAGATTAAACTAAGATTAGTTGGAATGGTTAGGGTTAAGGATGAGATAAGAATGGTTGACTTAATCAAAGTTTCAAGAAGCTTCAACATAAAAACAAAATAAGCCACCATCCTTACTAATATCCAAAATGAATAAATAAATAAATAAATAAGTGAATAAACAAAACCCTAACCATTCATATAACCATGGTCTAATCTTTACACAAACCCAAGTGAGCAAGTATCATCAAACATGATACAAACTAGTGTATAAAAGTATATCACATATACAATGTGCACATCAAGTGAGAAAATCCATTTAAAGTGAACCAATACTAGTTAATGCAAAGTAATATATCAAATATATAATTATACATTAAATCTTTAAATCAACATTTGATTCAATGATCCGGTCATGTCGCACATAACCGACTAGTATCCAATGTATCGATTTATCGAATCAATGATTCGATAACTAGGTCATATCGAATATAACCAATCAAAACATTTATCGCGAGATTTAAATACGGTATCACATACACGTATTATTCTCGGTCCTGCACATATCTCATATGTGCTCCTATTTCGTTTCGCTTGAGCCAGGAAACCTCTGTGTAGGACTCTAAAGACTCGTCAATACGCCGGTAGCAGATGATGATCATATCAAGCATCCACAAGCCGCAAGCGGTCTGCTAAACGTAACGGCCACCCGGGTATTGAGCGATCAGAAGATCGACAAGCTAGCCCGGTCACACTCCTGTGAATCCAACCAGTAACACTTACCGTACAGTCCGGTCTGTTCGTCTGATATGTCGCATATCAAGTCTAGGGGTGGTAAACGTCAGACCCCAATAACCGATAAGTCGTGCCGATTTGAGGCTCATAACGGGTCGAGAAACTACTGGTAACACTTACCAGCAAATCTCTGATCAGCCCTGGCCAGGGACTTCCCTGTTACGGCCAATCGAGCACAGCGCAACATCAACCCCCAATACCGGGAGAGACGAAACCCCTCCTATCGCTCATTGCCTCCATGCGACTCGGGACTGTGCCCAAAGACCACCGTTTTGCACGCCCTCATGGACGTGGTAAGGTGGAGATCAAAGCACAGTAGGAATCACACAAGACTCTATGACGATCTCGGGTCTACAGACTAACCTGCACAAGTGTCACCTGAGAACTGCCATCTGACGTGAGGTATAATACCATCTGGGAGTTCTCGGCGAGTCCGTCCAGTGTACCCAGTCTCCACTGAGCACCCGTATACCATCTCTGATGTCAAACACCAATGGATATGGGATCATCCATCGCCCATCTCATGGGTCGAGAAGCGTATACGCTAGTCTACACTGGTATATCGATGCCCCGTCTCGATACACCTACGACTAGGGACTTTGAAGGATGTACTTATGGACTACCATGTCCCCACTAGTATGATCTGCATCATAGTCCAGGTAGTCAAGTACACATCCTAAGGGCTTTACCAACATGTAACTATAAGACAGTTTAAAGAGACAAGTGTACATGTTAAGATAAAGAGTAACCAGATAGCATACTATCATATCGAGAAAGAAAGTCATCTCTATATATATGTCCAAGCATCCAATATAATATACATCATCTGTACAATACTGGCCTCTAGAGCATACATACAACTAACAATCTCCCACTTGCACTAGGGCCAGCTGCTGTAGTATCGCATACCGAGCATCCCGAAGAGTCTCTCAAACTGTATCTGGGGAATTGCCTTCGTGAGTGGATCCGCCTTGTTGTTCTTCATGTCAACTCTCCTGACCTCGATCTCCCGGCGATCAACTATCTCCCGGATCAAGTGATACCGCCTCAGAATATGCCTGGATCGCTGATGGGACCTGGGTTCCTTGGCCAAAGCCACCGCTCCATTGTTATCACAATACAAAGGTATTGGATGCTCAATGGATGGAACCACTCCAAGTTCAGTAATGAACTTCTTGATCCAGACAGCCTCTTTGGCAGCATCATTGGCAGCGATGTATTCAGCCTCCATCGTCGAGTCTGCCACGGTTTCCTGCTTGGAACTCTTCCAGCTAACTGCCCCACCGTAAAGGGTAAAGACAAATCACGACTGCGACTTAGAGTCGTCCTTATCACTCTGGAAGCTCGAATCGGTAAAGGACTCCACTTGGAGTTCTCCGTTACCATACACCAAGAACATATCTCTAGTCCTTCGCAAGTACTTGAGAATGTTCTTCACAGCTGTCCAGTGACTCTCTCCAGGATCTGCTTGATACCGACTCACTACACTTAGTGAGTATGCAACATCGGGTCTGGTACATAGCATCGCATACATGATAGAGCCTACTGCCGAAGCATAGGGTATCCCTTGCATGCGAGCTCTCTCCAAATCAGTCTTGGGAGACATCTCTTTGGAGAGAGTGAGTCCAGAGATCGTGGGTAAGTTCCCACGCTTGGATTCTTCCATACTAAACCTCTTTAGTATGGTGTCAATGTACCTGGATTGGGACAATCCCAAAATCCGTTTGGATCTATCTCTATAGATCCTAATTCCCAATATGCAGGAGGCATCACCAAGATCTTTCATTGAGAATCTTTGTGATAAGAAGAGCTTGACCGATTGCAGCATAGGAATATCATTTCCTATCAAGAGTATGTCGTCCACGTACAATACGAGGAAGACAACCTTACTCTCTGCCACCTTCTTGTAAATACAAGGTTCATCTGGGTTTTTGACGAAATCAAACTCTTTGATAACGACGTCAAAGCAGATGTTCCAACTCTGCGATGCTTGCTTTAATCCATAAATGGATTTAAGCAGCTTGCACACCTTTCCGCTGCTCCCACTGTCTACGAAGCCCTCTGGCTGAGTCATGTACACGCACTCTTCTAAATCACCATTTAGAAAGGCGGTCTTAACATCCATTTTCCAGATTTCGTAATCATGATATGCAGCGATGGCAAGCATGATCCGGATGGATTTAAGCATAGCCACTGGAGAAAAGGTTTCGTCATAGTCCACACTTGGTCTTTGGCGAAAACCTTTTGCAACAAGTCTAGCTTTGAAAGTCTCCACTTTCCCATCTACACCAAGTTTCTTCTTGAAGATCCACTTGCTCCCAATGGGTTTTACCCCTTCAGGAGCAACTTCCAAAGTCCATACTTTGTTGGTGTACATGGAATCCATCTCGGACCGCATAGCATCCAGCCATTTCACTGAGTCCCCACTCGTGATGGCCTGCTCGAAGCTAGTTGGGCCATCATCCTCCATGATGCAATCCTCACTGCTACCGTCAATGAGAAAACCGTAGTATCTCTCAGGTTGGCGAGGAACCCTACTAGATCGGCGGAGAGGCTGAGCTTCATTGGGAGCTACTGAATCTTCTGGTTCCACTAAATCTTCAGTTTGAGTTTGTGTAGCCGGAATTTCTTCCAGTTCTACCTTATCGCCACTAATTTCTTTTGCAAGAAATTCCTTTTCCAAAAAGGTGGCATGTCGAGAAACAAACACTTTTTGTTCCTCTCCATGGTAGAAAAGATATCCATGTGAATGTTTGGGATATCCCACAAACTTGCATAGAACTGACCGTGCCTCGAGTTTGTACGGATTTTTCCTTTTGACATAGGCCGGGCAACCCCATCTCTTAACTCGTTTAAGACATGGTCTCTTCCCACTACATATCTCATATGGTGTGGTAGGTACAGATTTAGATAGAACTTGATTCAATAGGTATGCTGCTGTCTCCAGCGCATATCCCCAGAAGGAAATAGGTAACTCAGCTGTGCTCATCATAGAGCGCACCGTATCTAATAGGGTGCGGTTCCTCCGTTCTGATACACCGTTGTGCTGTGGTGTATATGGAGGAGTCAGCTGAGAGAGAATCCCATTCTCTTTTAGGAAGTCCAGGAATTCATTGCTCAAGTATTCACCTCCTCGATCAGATCGAAGGATTTTAATACTTTTTCCGGTTTGGTTCTCGACTTCTTGTTTATATTCTCTAAATTTCTCAAAAGCTTCTGATTTTTGTTTCATCATGAACACATATCCGAATCTAGAGAGATCGTCAGTGAATGTAATGAAGTACGAAGAACCATCCCTGGCATGTGTAGACATGGGACCGCATACATCACTATGTATTAGTCCTAAGAATTCGGTAACTCTTTCTCCGTGTCCCGTAAACGGAGTTTTGGTCATCTTGCCTTTGAAACATGACTGGCAAGTGTCATAAGATGAAAATTCAAACGGATTTAAATATCCATCTTTATGCAACTTAGCTAGTCGTGTCGCATTGATATGACCCAGTCTACAATGCCACAAGAAGGATTCGTTGAGTTCAGAACTCTTCCTCTTGTGTGTGTTAGTTATGCTTAGAACTGTTGATTGATTTAGAATATAAATGCCATTGCACAACGTGCCTGATCCAACCAACTTTTGGTTACGGAAAATGTTCATAACATTATCCTGTAATACAAAATTATATCCCTCTTTACTCAATAAAGAAACCGATATAATGTTGCATATCAGGTTCGGCATGTAATAGCATTCGTTCAGAACCAATGTATTACCAGTTGGTAATGCAAGGTGATATTCCCCGACAGTCTTAGCTGCAACAATTGCACCATTTCCAACTCTAATGTCTTTATCACCTTCTCCAAGTTCTCTACCTTTCCTAAGCCCATGTAACTGATTACATATATGGGATCCTGACCCGGTATCTAATACCCAGGACGTAGAGCAAATGGAGAAACAGTTCTCAGTAACGAACACACCTGAAGAAAATGCATCAACATGTACTTTCTTCAATCGGGTGGCATGGGAATCCTGGTATTCCCCTATGTCCTGTTCATTCCTATAACTCTTATAAGAAAGAACGGAACCAACGTTCCCCAGCACAGTATAACATGCGGGTTCGATCAATACATCCATATTATTATCTTCATTAGGGCATGAAATGGTCGCTACCTGGAGAGAGAGAGAAGAAAACACTTTAGCGTATGCTCGTGCAAGATCAGATTGGTTATTATCTTATCTAATCAGGATGGCTCCCACTGGTTTTTATCAAATCTTCCTTCAAACCCTAAAAGGAAAGATTAGCCGGGATTAATTACACACTACAAGTTCGCCAATGTTTCAGCCAGGCCAGTGTCGGTACTTTGAGGGAGGTCCCCCGTGCTTTCGCACGAACCTAATTACTGTAAACCTCGTTTTCCCAGAGGCGTAACCCCGTTGACACCTTTCTAGACACCTACTTGATCGGCTAATTGTAATGTGTAAAACTCTCCCAGGAGTAACTCTTACTCGCAGCGGGTATCGGGATCCAACTATCTCATAGAAGGTATGCAATCTCATTGCAAATTTCAACACTTGAAATCCCCGATAATATTTTGCCCCTAGCGTCTTATGACCTTGACAAAGGCCAACAAATCATAGCATGCTAGTCAAGTTCAACCCGTCATTTCTTGATTGAATCAAACCCAACCGCACGACCCTTGACAAAGGCCAACAAGGTCATACGACTACCCTGAAACAATCTGCATCACATGCATAAACAGATAATCACTATTCAGCTACCGCACACTACGCCTTGACAAAGGCCAACAAACGCAGCACGAATACTAAACGGTTCTTATCTGAAATGACGGAGGGCTACGACAGGTTTTTCTGAAAACCTATTGCGTAATGAACTTGATATCGTTGTAGAATCAAATGAAGTTTTGAAATGGAGTGATTTTGAGGCTTTTCTAGTTTTGCTAAAGGGGTCACTCCCGGTGAAGGGATCGTCGGCCCTTTCCTCGTCAAATGAGGTGCGGGATATATCATATATATCACTGTGCAAAGCAGAAACTATAAAAGCAATCAAAAGTCAAACCGATTGTGTAGCATCTGCCAGTTATTGCTAAAGGAGTCACTCCCGGTGAAGGGATCTCGGTCCTTTCCTCATCGAATAAGGTGCAGGGTATATCATATATACCGCTATGCAAAGCAAGAACTGTAGCTACCTGTTTTGTTTTAAAATTTGATTCTACAACATCTTAGGTTTCTTTTCTTTCATTAATCACATTAATGAAGTCCCATCATTTAAATACCTAAACATCACAGATAGATATGACGTACACTTATGCCATCCGCATTCGCCTCGATGTCCTCTCGTGCACCGTTAGGTTAGGTAACTAACGACAGAGCAGGGCAGGGCTAGTGCGGGTGCAAAACATAAGTAACGTCTATATAATATATCATATATACTATATACTGTATCTATCAAAGAACATCACATGATCGCATCACAGATATCGCAGCAGAAGAAACATATGAAACATTGGAAATACTAGGACGTCCGTGTTTTCAATACGAGCCAGTATAAAACACGGATTCCACGGTCGTGATGAATAGCCAATCCCACACCCCTAGACCCCTACGAGAGCGGCAAGCAACCCTGCCAATTCTAGGGTTAGGAGACCCGGACTCGACTCCTCGAGTTGGTCTCCCACTGGACCCCAGAACCCGATTACTTGTGTTCCCCTCCTTGGGTCTATCCTAATGCGGAAAAGTAAATAATATACAAAAGGTGACCACTTCCGCAACCTGGAAGTGCCCCAAATAAAAGAATATTACATACAAGTTTTTACATGAATGAAAATGAAAAGCACTCATCTCACATAAAAAACCCCGGCTATTCAAACACGACAATCCAATATAACATATCCAGCAACACATAACATCACATGATATCAACGTAAGTAAATATGCGCATCCCAATTATCGTTGACATATAGCAACGAAACCGGCGATATCACATATTACACTTACGGTCACAGAAAAGAAAGTGTAAAACTACAACAATTGGAATCCGCAATCTCTTTAGACATCGCATGCCTAATCAAATGAAATACTTAGACATCACATGCCTAACAGTTATAAACCCCGCATTTTAGTCTCATTATCGAAAACTCTTTTCAATATCAAGTGAGACTAAACGGCTAGATTTATAACATTCATTCAGTTATCTCATAACTGTTTGTGAATTCCAATTATTGTATCCCATTCCGGATAAGTAGAAAATATCAAACTTTCCGATCGAACATTCGAACACCCAAGTTTTCCCGAAACCGATCAACACATGAAATAAGTTCAAAAACATTCGCTTCATGCCTCAGTACCAACGGTCCAGCCGTAGAAGGGTCAAGCCAACGCCTCACATGTGGCACGCCGTACTGCCCCAAACCCGAAGGTTCAAAGGGCAGTTCAAGACGGTCACATAATCGAGTTAAGGTTTGTTGTCTTCTAGAGGGACCATCGCGTTACTTGCACTACTCAGAACGTTCTTAAACCACACAAAAATCCAACACTTGGATATTTTCCGGCAGGGGAAAAGTTGGGTATTTATATCCGGTCGAACTTTTTAACATATTCTAAAATTATCCGGAAAAACATATAGACAAAATTTGACAATCCGATCGAATGTACGAACTCCCAATACAACCCAAAATACTCAACTCTTGATTTCAGATCAAAACTTCCCAGGAAAACCAGCACTGCAAAATAGGAATTACTGTGCAAAAATCAATGGGAGATAAGACTAAAGGGCCGCGGAACAGCCGCATTAGCACGCTAATGCCGCGGTTCCGCCGCACTTTAGAAAGATCATTAGGTACTTTTTGCATCGTAATTCTTAGAATTTCCTTCTGAATTTTCTGCATATTTTTAATCTGGAAAAAACCCAATTTTTAGAAAAAGTCCAGAGAGAACTTAGGTTTTTAGGGTTTCGATTCGATCGGGTTTCAAACGTCATCTACAATTCGCCTAAGGCTCTAGCTAGGCTCTGATACCACTGTAGGGTTCCTAGGCACACAATAGAGGTCTCACAAGGCATCAACCATGCCAATTTAAAATTTTACGGGTGCCGAGAAACCCTAATACGGATCGTCGACTAGAAATTTAGGCCATATACTAATCTAGTTAACAGCTTAACTAAAAGTTAGATGCTACAACCTTTGTAGATCCGGTTCTCCACTTCCTTAGCTCCACGTGGGTGTCCTCTCGCTGTCCATCATGAATCCCGAACTCAATCGTCGGCTTCATCGGAGAAACGAGCGGAATAGGTCGTCGGCTTCGTGTCAAAGACGATCTACGTCGAGGCATCACAAGTTCAAGCTCCGACTTCACAAAGTTGTGAAACTTGTGAAGAAAACACCCAAAACAACTTGGCAAGAGGTAGAGGGTGAAGAAATAGGAGGTGGGTTCACTTTAGAATTGGATTTCTCTCACTAGAACTCAAGTTGCCATTGATGGCATCAAGGTTTCTATCTTGAAGAAGAAGGAGAAGATGAAGCTAGTTTTTATGATAAGTGTTGTTTAAAATGAAAAGAAAAAGAATACTTATCATAATCTAAACCATGGTCAAGTGTAGAGATTAAACTAAGGTTAGTTGGAATGGTTAGGGTTAAGGATGAGATAAGAATGGTTGACTTAATCAAAGTTTCAAGAAGCTTCAACATAAAAACAAAATAAGCAACCATCCTTACTAATATACAAAATGAATGAATAAATAAATAAATAAATAAGTGAATAAACAAAACCCTAACCATTCATATAACCATGGTCTAATCTTTACACAAACCCAAGTGAGCAAGTATCATCAAACATGATACAAACTAGTGTACAAAAGTATATCACATATACAATGTGCACATCAAGTGAGAAAATCCATTTAAAGTGATCCAATACTAGTTAATGCAAAGTAATATATCAAATATATAATTATACATTAAATCATTAAATCAACATTTGATTCAATGATCCGGTCATGTCGCACATAACCGACTAGTATCCAATGTATCGATTTATCGAATCAATGATTCGATAACTAGGTCATATCGAATATAACCAATCGAAACATTTATCGCGAGAATGAAATACGGTATCACATACACGCATTATTCTCGGTCCTGCACATATCTCATATGCGCTCCTATTTCGTTTGAGCCAGGAAACCTCTGTGTAAGACTTTAAAGACTCGTCAATACGCCGGTAGCAGATGATGATCATATCAAGCATCCACAAGCCGCAAGCGGTCTGCTAAACATAACGACCACCCGGGTATTGAGCGATCAGAAGATCGACGAGCTAGCCCGCTCACACTCCTGTGAATCCAACCAGTAACACTTACCGTACAGTCTGGTCTGTTCGTCTGATAAGTCGCATATCAAGTCTAGGGGTGGTAAACGTCAGACCCCAATAAACGATAAGTCGTGCCGATTTGAGGCTCATAACGGGTCGAGAAACTACTGGTAACACTTACCAGCAAATCTCTGATCAGCCCTGGCCAGGGACTTCCCTGTTACGGCCAATCGAGCACAGCGCAACATCAACCCCCAATACCGGGAGAGACGAAACCCCTCCTATCGCTCATTGCCTCCATGCGACTCGGGACGGTGCCCAAAGACCACCGTTTTGCTCGCCCTCATGGACGTGGTAAGGTGGAGATCAAAGCACAGTGGGAATCACACAAGACTCTATGACGATCTCGGGTCTACAGACTAACCTGCACAAGTGTCACCTGAGAACTGCCATCTGACGTGAGGTATAATACCATCTAGGAGTTCTCGGCGAGTCCGTCCAGTGTACCCAGTCTCCACTGAGCATCCGTATACCATCTCTGATGTCAAACACCAATGGATATGGGATCATCCATCGCCCATCTCAAGGGTCGAGAAGCGTATACGCTAGTCTACACTGCTATATCGATGCCCCGTCTCGATACACCTACGACTAGGGACTTTGAAGGATGTACTTATGGACTACCATGTCCCCACTAGTATGATCTGCATCATAGTCCAGGTAGTCAAGTACACATCTTAAGGGCTTTACCAACATGTAACTATAAGACAGTTTAAAGAGACAAGTGTACATGTTAAGATAAAGAGTAACCAGATAGCATACTATCATATCGAGCAAGAAAGTCATCTCTATATATATGTCCAAGCATCCAATATAATATACATCATCTGTACAATACTGGCCTCTAGGGCATACATACAACTAACAGCAGCATGCCAAACTGGCAATGTAATCTCTATACATGAGTGTAGTGCCAAGTGCTCGTGCCAGTGCCTCAGGTAATAACATATCATAAATATGAGGTATGATCAATGAAATCAATCTGCATGTACGTGGATCCCGTCCACTCGTTACCCAATGACAATAACCATCTTGCATGTAAATATCATCAGCATATGCATGGAAATATGAGGATATAAACCATCTGTGTCCCTCGCGACACGTCAAAATCATGGAAACGGAGTGCCCAGCATCGACACTCAAAAACATCATGAAAACTGTGCCCAACATCGGCACGTAAATCCTCATATATCGGGCTCCATCTGCGGAATCGGCCCTCGGCCCCAGCAGTACGCCCATATCCATCTATTGACTCTGGTCGGTATCCTCCGGATAACCGCCAGGTCCAACCAATCATTGGTAGGTACTCGCCCACCTCCAGGCTCAATCGGCAAAATCCTTCGATCATCTTACCGAGGGGAACCATACCGGGTCCACCATGTACCCGTAATCGGCTCGTCCACTCCTTGAATCGGGTTTCACATGTCGCTCTAAGAAAACACATGGTGGACACACTGAAATATCATATCAAGGGTAACCGGGTTTTTAAAGCAATGACATATTCTCTTTTGAAATACCCACGGTTCCTAATTCCAGAAATATCATGGAAACAGCAACTCTCAATGCGTATAATCAGAAAGCATGATGTATGTGACATGTAAAAGCGATGTAAGCATATCAGTCTGTCATGCAAGGATCATATCCTGAATGCAACAGTACTACGGTGTAGTGACATGGCAATTATCGATGATGAAGTGTGTGAGCCGGCAAACAAGTGTACGTGGAACATACGCATTATCGATAATGGTGCGGGTGTTCTAGCAGCATGACTGTAATATATATCAATAAGCATAAGCAATGCAATGTAAATAGCATGAATATATGGAATCGAATAATCAACGCAACAGTAAAGAATCTATCTCAATAAATATATCATGCAGCCTTGCCTTTTGAAATAAGACGAATCAGGGTTTTTGGTAAAATAAGGGCTACGGTTTTTGAAGAAAAGATGTTGTTCCCCTCCGAAAGACGGCGCACAAGACTGCGAGGTCCTGATGCTGAGATTCGGGGCAGATGCTATTTGGTGCTATCCGTCCACCTCTCCGAAGATGCCAAGTTGATTTTTGGCACCGTGTATCGGAGGTTTAGACGGATGCGGCTGATGTACCAGACTTCGTCAGATTCCCCCTCGCTTGAGGGGTTTTTGATTGTGGGGACGCTCTTCCCTGCCGGCGCAAGCCCCTGCAGTTAATTACGCTACTGCGTCGCGGCAGCCACTTTCTCCTTCTCCAGAATTTCACTTCGTGTCGTGTGTGTTTGTTTTGTTTGTGGTTGCCCGTGGATTGTATACAGAGACTGAGTAATGCCGTCGCCCGTAGGACGTGGATTAGTCCAAATCCGTATTTACTTAGATTTGGGTTTGGTGTTTTTAGTTTAAGGATACATTGGCCATGCTTGGGGCTAAGATCAACTTAAACGTTCGTTAAGGATACGTTAGTCTCGTTTGGGACTAAGATCAACTTAACGGGATCGTCTAGATCCATTTAATATATGGTCATCAGGACTCGTCATCTCTCTGACGTCGTTGAAGGATTACAACGACAGGTGTCAGAGGAATTCAGAGATGTACCCTTGAACCAAAGTTGATTTGGAGTTTTATAGTCCATTTGAATGTTTAAGGATACGTTAGCCGTGTTTGAGGCTAAGATCAACTTAAACGGGATCGTTTAGATCCGGCAAAAGAGCATTCGGGGGCTCTATTGTTCCAGTTTAGGGACGTAGTGGTCCATAGGTAGTTTAAGGACGTTGCGGTCCATGTTCCTGTTTAGGGACGTGGTGGTCCGTGTTCCTGTTTAGGGACGTGGTGGTCCGTGTTCCTGTTTAGGGACGTGGTGGTCTATGTTCCAGTTTAGAGACGTGGTGGTCCAACATTAGTTTAAAGACGTTTCGGTCCAACATTTGTTTAAGGACGTTTCGGTCCATCGTTAGTTTAAGGACGTTTCGGTCCATCGTTAATTTAAGGACGTTTCAGTCCATCGTTAGTTTAAGGACGTTTCGGTCCATATTCCAGTTTAGGGACATGGTGGTCCATATTCCAGTTTACGGACGTAGTGGTCCATCATTAGTTTAAGGACGTTTCGGTCCGTATTCCTGTTTAGGGACGTGGTGGTCCATATTCCAGTTTACGGACGTAGTGGTCCATCATTAGTTTAAGGACGTTTCGGTCCGATATTAGTTTCAGGACGTTTCGGTCCACGAGTTTAAGGACCCCGCAGTCCATATTGATGTGTGGTCGTCGGGACCCGTCACCTCTCTGACGTCGTTGAAGAATTACAACGATGGGTGTCAGAGGAGTTCGGAGATGTACCCTTGAACCGGTCGTAAATTGATTTAGGAGAGCAGTCTTGCTCAGTCAATTTAATTTGAGGATTTACAGCCAAAATTGGGCTAAATCCAGTTGAAAAGGTTCAACATTTTATTTATTTTTGGTCAATTAAACCTGTGCTAGGGCTTTGCCCACACTTAGATAATGCATTGCATTACTTTTCTATTTCTGTTTGGACTGGGCTCTGCCCTTTTATAGATGATGCAGAAGCATCAATTTTATTTGGGCTCTGCCCTTTATAAATGATGCAGAGCATCAGTTTTATTTGGGCTTTGCCTTTTTATTGCTTTGCAATTTATTTTGGCCTGCTAGGCCTTTTGATTTGGGCCTGGCCTTTTATGAAAGGCATTGCATTGGTCAGGCGCTTTGCGCCAATCAGGGAGTGCAAGCGCTTGTGGTGACGACACGTGTCATGCAAGAATAGTGCGCTACGCTAGTGCGTTGTGCTTGCGTTGCTGACACGTGGCGTACTTTGGTGAGTTGCGCCAATTACAGAGAGCAAAGCTCTATCTTAAAGCGCATAGCGCAAGTAGCTGACACGTGGTGCTTTCCCAAGAGCGCAACAGCGCAGTTTGGAAGTGCAAAGCACTAAGAATCTTTTAGATTCAAGAACAGAAGTGCGAAGCACAAAAAAAACAGGTTTTTCTTTTCATTTCAAGAACCAAAGGTTCATAAAAGTGCAAAGCACTATTTTTTATTTTAGTTTTTTCTTGTTTTAAAGAACCAGTGGTTCATAAGAAGTGCAAAGCACTGTTTATTATATGAAGATCCTTGATCTGGTTTTTAGATCAATGATCTATTAGAAGAAATTTCTTCTCTTTTGTGAAGGTTATTACCTTTTTCTTGAAATTTTTCTCAGAGTTCTCTCTGTTAGAAGCTCATGATTTTTCAAGAAAATGTTGATGCCTTTGAATTGAGGCTTAGGGTCCTTTTTATAGTGGCCATAAATTAGTTAATTTTGTTAAAGAGATCTTTCCCAGAGTGATTTGGGGAATTTCCCCACCGTTGGATCTTTGATCCAAGGGCTTCTGTTTCACAGAAGAAAATCTTCTTGTTTTAACAAGAACAGAAAGATTTCTTTAAAATCTTTATTCTGTTTGGCGCAGACGCCCCGGCGCGTGACACGTGTCATGCAGCGCACAGCGCAGCGCAACTACGCTAGCGCCTCTGCGCTGACACGTGTCGCACAGCGCAGCGCAACTGCGCTAGCGCATCTGCGTTGACACGTGTCGCGTAGCGCAACTGCGCGAGCACATCTGCGCTGACACGTGTCGCGCAGCGCACAGCCCAGGGCAACTGTGCTAGCGCATCTGCGCTGACACGTGTCGTGCAGCGCAACTGCGCTAGCGCGTCTGCGCTGACACGTGTCGCGCAGCGCAGTGCATGCGCAACTGAAGCATTGCTTCCTTTGGTTTTGCTTTGAACAGAGCTTTGCTCTGATTGGGTGCGCTGTTTTGGGCGCTGCGCTGATGTGTCTGCGCCTGACACGTGGCGTGTTGCACGCAGCGCAAAGAATTTGAAGCGTTGCTTCATTTATTAAAGTTTAAATTTTCAAAGCAGAGCTTTGCTCTGATTGGGGGAAGATGAAGCTTTGCTTCATCTCCCGCCTCGGAATTTGAACAGAGCTTTGCTCTAATTGGGGTAAACAAATGCCCCTCCACCGTAGCGCTTACGTGGCGCCAAACGTGAGCGCAACGGTGGCGGAATTCCAACCGCCGTGACAACTCTTGGAAGTTGAAGAGGCACTTGATGCCTATAAATTGGACCTTTGGTCCCCCACAGATGCTTATCATCTTTCAAATCTTTTATTTTCAAAAAAAAAAACTTCCGAGCTTTGCTCTTGCCTTCAAGAACTCTAGAGCTTTGCTCTCCTTTCCAAAGTTTTTTTGAAAAACTTTAGGTAAAATTGATTCTTAGTTAAAATTAATTTTAATTAATCTTAACCAACAGAGCTTTGCTCTCATAGATCTTCTGATGTAAAGAAAATCCCTTCGGGGTTTCACCAGCAGAGCTTTGCTCATTTTCAAAGTTAGAAACTTTAGGTAAAATTAATGTAAATCAAATTAATTTAAATTAATCTCAGCCAAAGAGCTTTGCTCTCACAGATCTGTTGATCTAAAGAGATCCCCATTAGGGTTTCATAAATAGAGCTTTGCTCTCAAACACTTATAGATCTGCAGAGATCTTGTTCATGGGTTCTAACCCATGAACAGAGCTTTGCTCTCGAGGAATTTAGCCCTCTGTGTATATTATTTTTCTTTTATCGCTAATCTTCCTGTGGTATTTCCTCCAGGCATAATGGCGGTGCGTCTATACAGTTTGTATGAGTTCATCACCTATGACGATATCCGCGCACAGGGCCGTCATCAAAACCAGGAGTTTACAGACGCTCAATGTGCAGAGGTCATGGGTCGTCTGAACGCAAGCGGTGGTTGGCTGCTTCCTCGTCGTTCGGCTCTCTTGAAAGTCGTGCTGGGAGCAATATGGAGAGCACTTCCGGGTCTTCACGAGGACCTACCGCTCAATGCGCTGGATGATACCGAAGACAAGGTGCATTCAGTGTACCTGACGGGGCTGATCTCGAAAAAACGGCGGGATAGCCTCATTGACGTCCTACATCAAATCTTCCAGCAGACGACGATAGTTGCTCCTTATCGAAGGCCGGGAGGGCTTGCTGAGGATCTTGACACACAGGAGCGCGAGAGGCTGCGCATAAGAATAATTAGAAAGGCCAGAAGAACTCTGGATGGCCTTACTTTTGAATTCTTCAATCCGTGCCCCGGATCTGAGGTTATACCGTTGTAATAATTTGAATAATGTTTCTTATACATTGCTTTTATGATTGTAAGAATTTTTGGCAATATGAATGGAAACTTTTTGATTTCAGCTTGTCTTATTTCTCGTCCTGAGTCTTCTGCCCATGCATAAATGAGTGCGTCTTGAACGCTTGATCAAATGTAAATCGGATGTTCTTTCTGTCTTCGTTTTTTTTATTATCAGCATGCCACCTTAGTGACCATGGTTGACGGATAATAGAGCACGCATCTTGACTTTCTTAAGAAATAGCGATGGCTTAGGCCGCAGGTTCAGATCTGCTGCCTAAGACTTTTCAACTCTATAAACCGTGAGGGTCTCATAGAGATTTTTCTCCCTACGGATCGAGAGGATCTCGTAGATGGGTTTTTCTCCTTAAGAATCATGAGGATTCCTAAGTGTGGTTTTCACTTAAAAGTCGTAAGGATCCTATAAGAGAATTTTTCCCTCTTACGAGTCGAGAGGGCCCTTAAGCGGTTGTTTCCCTCCTTGTCGAAACTCGACTTCGGAGAGTGAGACTCGTGAATAGTATGCAAGAGACCGTTTAGATCGACTTGCAGGGTCCCATTGTTCAGGAAACAAGTTTTTTAGTCCCTGCTGCCTGAGGCTTCATTTTACAAGTTGAGACGAATCGGGAATTTTCCCGCGGAGACACTGGTTTCTCTGCGAGCCGACACGAATCAGGTGGCTCTCGTCAAGGAGTGTTTGTATCCGTGAGTCGAGGAATTTTCTAGGGATTATTTGTTTCCCTAGCGCCAAGGATTATTTGTTTCCTTAGGGTTTGAAACGAGTCGAGAATTTCCCACGGAGGCACTGGTGGCTCTGCGAGTCGACGCGGATCAAGGGACTCTCGTCAAGGAGTGTTTGTATCCGTGAGTCGAGGAATTTGCTAAGGATTATTTGTTTCCCTAGCGCCAAGGATTATTTGTTTCCTTGGGGTTTGAAACGAGTCGAGAATTTCCCACGGAAGCACGGGTTACTCTGCGAGTCGACGCGGATCAGGAGGCTCTCGTCAAGGAGTGTTTGTATCCGTGAGTCGAGGAATTTGCTAAGGATTATTTGTTTCCTTAGCGCCAAGGATTATTTGTTTCCTTGGGGTTTGAAATGAGTCGAGGATTTCCCACGGAGGCGCTGGTTGCTCTGCGAGTCGACGCAGATCAGGAGGCTCTCGTCAAGGAGTGTTTGTATCCGTGAGTTGAGGTGTTCGCTAAGGATTATTTGTTTCCCTGGCGCCAAGGATTATTTGTTCCCTTGGGGTTTGAAACGAGTCGAGAATTTCCCACGGAGGCACCGGTTGCTCTGTGAGTCGACGCGGATTAGGAGGCTCTCGTCAAGGATGTTTGTATCCGTGAGTTGAGGAATTTGCTAAGGATTATTTGTTTCCCTGGCGCCAAGGATTATTTGTTTCCTTGGGGTTTGAAACGAGTCGAGGATTTCCCACGGAGGCACTGGTGGCTCTGCGAGTCGACGTGGATCAGGAGGCTCTCGTCAAGGAGTGTTTGTATCCGTGAGTCGAGGAATTTGCTAAGGATTATTTGTTTCCCTAGTGCCAAGGATTATTTGTTTCCTTGGGGTTTGAAACGAGTCGAGAATTTCCCACGGAGGCACTGGTGGCTCTACGAGTCGACGCGGATCAGGGGGCTCTCGTCAAGGAGTGTTTGTATCTGTGAGTCGAGGAATTTGCTAAGGATTATTTGTTTCCCTAGCGCCAAGGATTATTTGTTTCCTTGGGGTTTGAAACGAGTCGAGAATTTCCCACGGAGGCGCTGGTTGCTCTGCGAGTCGACGCGGATCAGCGGGCTCTCGTCAAGGAGTGTTTGTATCCGTGAGTCAGGGAATCTGCTAAAGACTTTGGTTTCTTCGGAGTTGGACTGAACCGTCGAAATTTGGCTTCGTTTTCTGGCGGAGCCTGTTGGGAATGTATGGTTCCCTCTTTGTTTGCGCCCTTGGATTGCATACAGGGATCGATGTGATCTTAACTGTAGGGCCAAAGTTTTATCATCATTTTTTTTTTATCTCCGCGATGCTCTATCATTTCAGCTTTTATATCGCGAAGGTCGCGATTGCCCAATCATTTCGGCTATTTTTCGCGGTGCCCAATCATTTCGGCTATTTATTTTATTTTTACTCGCTGCTTTTTATTACGAGTTGCCCAATCATTTCGGCTGTTTTCCATACATACATTTTCTTTACTTGCTGCTTTTTATTGCATGCTGCCCCATCATTTCGGCTATTTCGTATGCATGTGCGGCCTACTGGCTTTTCGCCGTAAACCTGAAATTAGACACCGATTTCGGCATCAGCACCGCTACAACTGTGATATTGCCAGGAGCGAATCATCATTTGCCTCTGTCGATGTCGAACAAAGGTATCTTAGCGAACAGGGTTAAGGTCCTGTCGGCTAAGGCTTTTGGCTTCATGAGCCGTAAGGGTCTCACAAAGTTATTTCTCCCTACAAGTCGTGAGGATCTTGTAGGTGTATTTTCTCCTTAGGACTCGTGAGGATTCCTAAGTGTTCGTTTCCTCTGTAAGTCGTAAGGATCCTATAGGAGGGTTTTCTCCTCATAAATCGAGAGGATTTACCAGGGTTGTTTACCATGCGAGCATATCCCCAGTCACGGATGAGACTTGGTTAGGGAAATTTTTATTCGCGCCCGTGGATTGTATACAAGAGCCAGTATTGGACCACTTGTAGGGCAATATCGGAAGTTGTGGGGGTTGCTTAAGCACAGGTTTAGGTCTCTGTAACTTAAGACTTTCAACTCTTATGAGCCGTGAGGGTCCCATAATAGAGTTCTCCTTACGAGTCGTGAGGATTTTGCAAGTGTATTTTCTCCTTAAGAATCGTGGGGATCCCTAAGTGTGTTGCTCCCTTGTGAGTCGTAAGGATCTCACGCGGGTGGTTTCTCCTTACAAGGTCGAGAGGACCCTATAAGTGTTCTTTAACGAGGTTGCGCCCTTTCAGGTTTTCACAAACACTCGCCGGTAGCCCTGCTGTTTTTACTCACGGAGCCCTTTTGGGTTTTCATCCGTACCCATTTTGCTTATGGACATACCCCTTTTTTTTATTCTTTTTATTTTTATATATTTTTTTTACGAGGTCGCGCCCTTTCGGGTTTTCACGAACACTCGCCGGTAGCCCTGCTGTTTTTACTCACGGAGCCCTTTCGGGTTTTCATCCGTGCCCTTTTTGCTTATGGGCATACCGTTTTATTTTATTTTATTTTTATATGTTTTTTATTTTTATATCTCATCAGCCTAAAAGATGCTGCGGTAGTAGTTTAAAGACGTTTCGGTCTGCTATTAGTTTAAGGACGTTTCGGTCCGACATTGAGAAGGCTGGCTACTGCTGATAGAGTTTGAGCTTAGGAAGATAGCGAGCGGACATAGTCGTCGTCATCTACCATTGACCTAGGCTGTGGCTCATTAAGCATAGTATTTCTTTAGGAAGCGACCGTTTATTGGCCTGAAAGGCCTTTCACCTTGCATGTCTATGAGTAGATAGGCCCCACCCTGATAGAACTTGTCTATGATGTACGGGCCTTCATAGTTTGGCTTGAATTTTCCCCGCTTGGCGCGATTGGGGATCATAGGCCTTTTGACCACTAGCACAAGTTCGCCTTGGCGGAATGTCCTCGGTCGGGTCAATCTTTCATATGAGCGCGTCATCTTTGCTTTATAAGCTTCCAGATTTTGTTGTGCTATGAGCCGGCTTTCATCAAGGGCGTCAAGCTCCTCAAGCCGAAGGTGAGCATTTTCTTCGTCCGTTAGCTCATAGTGGACTGCCACTCGTAGAGAGGGTAACTCTATCTCGAGGGGGAGTACTGCTTCTGTACCCAACGCCAACGCGTACGGCGTTGTGTTCGTGGCCGTCTTGAATGTAGTTCGATATGCCCAAAGAGCATATTGCAGTCTTTCGTGCCAGTCCTTCTTATTTCGGGACACCGTTTTCTTTATGATCTTTGTCAAGGTCTTGTTGAAGGCTTCGGCTAGACCATTAGCTCACAGATTATAAACCGAGGAATACCTCCAGTCTATATTGTGCTGTTGCGCAAAGCGAATGATCTTGTGGCTTCTGTAAGCTGGCCCGTTATCGGAGATGATCCGTCGCGGAGTTCCAAACCGATATATGACATGTGTCTTGAAGAAATGGAGGATATTCTCCGTCTTACCTTCCCTCAGTGGTACCACTTCTGCCCATTTGGAGAAGTAGTCAGTCGTCGCCAGGATGAAACGATGTCCTCTAGACGATGCCGGTTCGATGGGGCCGACTATGTCAGTCCCCCACATTTCGAATGGCCAGCTAGCCACCGTCGGATGTAGTGGATTTGGATGCTGGTGGATAAAATCCCCATGAATTTGACATGAGTGACACTGCTTCGCATATTCGAGGCAGTCCTGAATCATCGTGGGCCAGTAGTAGCACATCCGTTTTATCTTCAACTTCATCTTTGGGCCCGCTTGGTGAGAACCGTAGTGTCCGTCATGAACTTCCTGGACGACCCTTTTCGGTTCGTCAGGTCCTAAGCATCTCAACCACAGAGAATCAAACGACCTCTTGTACAGAGTATCGTTGACGAAGGCGAAAGACAGAGCTCGTTTCATGAGCTGATGTCTTGCGGACGCTTCTTCAGGCATTCGGTAGGACTTGAAGTAATCTATGAAGACTTCTCTCCCATCCCCGGTATTTTCCCAACCTTTTACTTGCAGGGTCGTCTGCTCGTTTGCTCCCTTTTTTTCGGATGATTCCGGAGATATTTCTGCTGGGGCAAGCACTCGACGGCTTTGTACCACGATTCTGACGTCATCGAGGTTCTCGTCAGCCAGTTCTTTAGCAAGTTTGGCCAACGCGTCTGCTTTGCTGTTTTCCGCGTGCGGTATGTTCTCCAAAGTATAAGAGGGGATTTGGGTCAACAATTGTTGCACCTTTTCGCCGTACTTTACCAATTCTGGCTTGCACATTTGGTAGTCGCCGTTTACTTGACTAACGACCAGTTGAGAATCCCCGTATATGAGGAGGTTTTCAATTCCCATGTCAATGGCGATCTCGAGGCCTGCTATCAGAGCTTCGTATTCGGCTTCGTTGTTTGTCCTCGGCTCCGTCAGGGAGAACGCGTAGCGCATTATCCCTCCATGTGGAGTTATAAAGATGAGTCCTACCCCCGATTTGATTATAGGGGTACTTTGCTTGCGCTTCTTCACGGAAGATGCTCCGTTGAAATAAAGCTCCCATCGGGTATTATCACCGCCAATCGCATCAAACGCATGTTCGTCTGGAAGATTGCAGTTTAAAGGTGAGTCGGCCGGTATCGGATGCTCAGCGAGGAAGTCGGCAATGGCCTGGCCTTTCATTGCCTTGAGAGGTTGATAGGTTATCGAGAACTCCATCAAGAGCAGGGCCCATTTAGCGAGCCGTCCCGTTAGTATGGCCGTTGACATTAAATACTTAAGAGGGTCCACCTTTGAAATGAGACGTACCTCATGCGCCAACGCATAGTGCCTGAGCTTTGTTATCGCAAAGATCAATGCCATGCAGTGTTTTTCAATGGGAGAGTAGTTGCTTTTTGCCCCCAGCAGAACTCGACTTAAGTAGTAGAGTGCTCTTTCTTTCCCTTGATCGTTCTCTTGTGCCTATAATGCGCCTAAGGAACCTTCGAGGGCGGTTGTATAAAGAATGAGGGGTTTTCCCTTGACCGGAGTAGCCAACACTGGCGGTTTCTGCAGGTATTGCTTGATCTCGTCTAGTGCGCTTTGGCATTTTTGATCCCAGACGAACGGGGTTCCCTTCTTCATCAGGTGACTGTAAGGACGGCACTTTCCTGAAAGGTTGGCTATAAATCGCCGTATATACGCGAGCTTCCCTTGGAGAGACCGCAGCTGTTTGAGAGTCCTTGGCGGAGGCATTTCCATGATCGCTTTGATCTTAGACGGATCTATTTCAATTCCTCGGTGTCGAACAATGAATCCCAGGAATTTGCCTGAGGAAACTCCGAATGCATATTTGAGAGGGTTCATTTTCAGGCTGTATTGCCAAAGGCGTTGAAATACAGTCTTCAAATGCTCGAGATGTTCCTCGTATGATTTGCTTTTAACCATGAGATCGTCGATATAGCATTCAACGATTTCGTGTATAATGTCATCGAAGATCCTCGTCATGGCCCTTTGGTAGGTGGCACCGGCGTTCTTTAGGCCGAAGGGCATCACCTTGTAGCAGAATATTCCCAAAGGAGTCCGGAAAGCGGTGTGCTTCTGAACTTCGGGATGCATCTTTATCTGGTTATACCCCGATGAGCCGTCCATGAAGGAGAAAACCTCATGAGTGGACGTATTGTCTATCATCAGTTCGGTGAATGGCACTGTGAAGTCGTCTTTCGGGCAGGCATTATTGAGATCCCGAAAGTCTACGCATATGCGAACTGTCCCATTTTTCTTCATCACCGGGACGATGTTGGCGATCCATTCAGGGTATTGAACTTCCTTGATGAAGCCAGAGTCGATCAGCTTTTTGACTTCAGCATTGATACGCATTTCAAGCTCGAGCCGCATTCTTCTCGGCGCCTGTTTGACTAGCTTGACGTCCGGAGATATCGCCAATCTGTGCACAGCAATTTCTGGATCTAATCCCGGCATTTCGGAGTAGTTTCATGCGAAGCAATCTTTATGCTGTAGAAGCACATCCTTTAACGCAGCCACCCTTTCTTTAGACAGTAACTCGCTGATGAATGTCGGTCGTGGATCATTTGCCGTCCCCAACTCAATTTTCTTGAGGTTATCTGCAGTGGTAAGGATTCCATCTTCCAGCTCTTTTGGCGCTGGTGGGAATTCTGAGATTATCTCGTCGTTGCTGTTTTCGAAGCACCAGGGAAGGTCATCCATGTTCTCGGGCTCTTCCCTTGATATCATTATCACGTGACAAGTACGAATTCGCTTCCAATCCCAATGCGGAACTGGTTTCTCTTTCGTGGCCTTGGGCTCGTGCTTTTGTGGCGGTGCTACCCTCCAGTTGTCGGACAGAGCGAACTTGCCAAGCTGATACTGATCTTCGACCCAATTCTTGAAGGTGAAGCAGTCTTCGAGAGGATGCCCGACCACTCGGTGATAAAAGCAGTAGTCTGGGTGTGAGACCTTGCCCGCTTGTTCGGGGTGTTTAGACTCCGGCAATGTAAGCATCTGATGTTTTAGAGCGAGGTCAAGTATCTTCTTCGTCTTGTCCCGCGGAAACGATTATGCTCGACCCATTTTCTTCATAAGGGATAGATCAATAACGCTCGACTCCCGTTTTCGTGGCTTCTTAGCCCTGCTTTGTTGCTGTTGAGCGCCTTTTTGGCCTTTCGACTTATCTCTGCTTTTGCGTCGAGCCTTCTTTATAACAGGTTGACAAGGGGCGGCATTTTCACCTTTCACGGCCCGTTGGAGAAGGCGTTGCGTTTTGGCTTTCTCGTAGATGACCATTTCGCGGTTATGAACGTCCCAGACTTTTTTAATCGCTTCCCTTATAAGCTTGTCCATTTGTTCTTCGAACGACGGACTGGGCTCCTTTGCATCTGGAACTTTCACTGGCTCAGGATTAGCGTCCTCCCATTGAGCATCCACTTCTTCATCGAAGTCATACATGGCATAGCAGCTGTTTAGTAGCTCTCGTTTCTTTGACCGGATGTATCCAAGTCCTTTTGTCTCCATTCTCCCATTAGGCAGTTTGCGTTGAGTCCCGGGAACGTTCCAGATTTTGTCATAGAACTTGGCTTTTCGAACGGTCTACTTGAAGGATATCCCCTGGCGTTTCAGCATCTTTTTCAAACCCTCTGTATAATATCTGGGAAGACGGATAGGCTGAAGCCTGTCAAGCGTAGGATCCGCGCCATGCCAGATTTTTTTTTCCACCTTGGTTTCTTCAGAGCGGTAGAACAGAATTGCTTTCTCGCTCTCTCGCCTGGGAGGGATATAGAACGTTTGCAGCTCTTCTACATTGTAAATATTAAGTGCATCCAGTTCTTTACGGTGTTTAAGCGGCACCATGGCGACTTGTAGACTTTGTTCTTCGTCAGCGGACGTTTGTATTGAAGGTCGAGCAGAGAATACAGCATGGATTTCATCTTCCGAGTCGCTACCAAAGACCAACGTAGGAGTGGACGGTCCTGGCTTGTTGTGTTGGGACGGACCCGAATAAACTATCTCCTCTTCCTCTTCAGTATCACTGCCGAAGACAGGGATGGTGGCGTTAGCTTTGTTCTCCGGCTTGTGACACTTCTCCGTGTCTTCAAAATCCGGTAAGAAGTACTTGGCATCTTCATATTTGCGGACCTCGTTCATAGAGAATGGGTTCAGTTCTCCCGTCACAGTATACTCGAAACCATCCTTAAAATACTTCATACACTAATGTTGTGTAGAAGGGATGATGTTGTACTCGTGTAACTATGGTCGGCCGAGCAAAGCGTTGTAGCATGTCTTGGCGTCTATGACGTGGAACTTAATGTCCGTGACGAGTAGCCCGAAGTGTAGCGTCAGTATCACAGACCCAAGAGTTCTTGATGACTGGGAATCGAACCCAGAGATGGTGATCTTGTCACGAGCAAGGTGCTGGACGCTCATGCAGATTTCTTTTAACACCCGCACGTTGAGGAGATTAACGGAGGATCCATTGTCGATCAGGATTTTTCCTATCTTAATATCGTGGCAGTATCCTGAGACATAGAGGGGGAGATTGTGTTCGCACGTCCCAAGGAGAAGGTCCTCGTCGCCGAAAGTGACATCGGCCGTATGCACTTCCTCCAATTCATCCTTCATCTTTTCCTCGGCCAGGGATGCTTGGAATTGTTCCGGATCTTGGAGTGCCTTAATCAGCGAATCTCTCTCCTCTTTTGATAGCAAAAGGCCGTCGAGAATGCTGAGCTGTGAGGGCAGCTTCCTCAGATGTGCTAAGACGTTGTAATCCACCTTATTCTTCTTCGGCGGGTTGTTGGCGCTTAGCTCCTCCAGAACTTGGTCATCTAAGATGATATCTTCAGAGACCTTTTCTTTTCCTTTATCTTTTCGGTTTGAGGGTTTGAGATTCTTTTCAGGCAGCGTCCGATTCTGCAGCCGGATATTTTCGCAGACCTTCGGCTCTTCTTCTTTTCCCGAAGTGGATTCTTTAAAGAGAGGGGCAAGTTCCAGCTCTTTATCAGAATCACTCCCGAATGTAGGCACTTGTGACCCGCTAGTGTTAACTATGCGACAATTGCCGGTAGTTCTTTTAAACCCTTCGGTCGTATTTCTTTGCTCTCGACGAGTTTTATGCTTTTCCCGCTTAAAGCGTTGTCGATGAGCAACGTATCCTTGCCACCATCTATCGAAAGCTTTTCACTCTTGAGTGGGGTGCGAAATCTTTTGATGATATAAGCAATAGGAGGGGTGCGTTTCCACTTCACCGGTGATGTTTCCTTCAGAGGATGGTAGCTTCATGCCCATTGATATGGCCTTAGCAAACTTTTTCCTTATCTTGAATTGGCTTTTGTCGGTAGCGGAGGTGTTAGCTCCAGCGTGATCGTCTCAGCTCTTTCATCAAGTCGCTGGCGCTTGGCCCTTTCAAATATAGCCGTCTCGCGTTCTCGATCAGCTTTACTTTTCAATCGAGCTTCTTTAAGGAACGCATCAATCATTTCATCTGATAGATCCGGAAATTTTGGTTCAAGATTTGCCCCCAGCGCTTCGGTACAAGGAGTTTCCTCATCGTCCATGAACGAATGGGAAATCACATGACAGCTCGCCACGCATTCTTCAGACTCATCGCCCATGAACGAATGGGAAATCACATGACTCTCTCCCTCATATTCCTCTTGAAAAACTTGATTGAGGAACTCTTGGAGTGTAATGGGAGTCCGTGCCTTCTGGTTGTATTCTTCCAGCGCGTCAATTTGTTTTTGCAAGTCCGAGCGCTTGTCGCTAGGCTTCAAGGGCTTCTTTGATTTCTTTTTCTTCTTCTTCGAAGATTTAGACGGCTGGTTGCGAGTGCTTGAGTCACCACCATCGGTCTTTGGAGTTGGACGTGGCTTCAGCATCCCTTCAATGACCTGCGGTTCCAACGGGTTCTTCCACCTAATCGCTGGACATGTCTGAAGATCGTTTAGCATCCTTTTTGTCTTGGCTGATAATACAGTCTTGGCTGATAATACAACCTCCCAAGGAGCTTCTTCAACGACGGAGCATGTTGCCCCCGGCGCATTCGTCCCCTTAAAGGTGTGGGGCTGCGGGGGATTCACCTTCCATTTGTCAGATAATATGAACTTGCCCTGTCGGTACTGGTTTTCAAGCCAATTTTTGAAAACGTAGCAGTCTTCGATCGGATGGCCTAGTACTCGATGATAAGGACAGTAGTTGGGATCGTTGACGTCACTTGGTTGCAACGGACGTTATGGATCTTGTAACATTTGAAAAAAATAAATTATTTTTAATGAATATTTTAATAGTCGGTATAATTAAATACCGAAAAATTGTGAAAATTCTGGAGAAAATTATAGAAATTCTAAAATAGCTTATTTTGTGGAAATATGCCATTTTGCAGTTTTTATGATAGATTATATGTGATTTTGGTGTTAATCGCGATTAAAAATCGCTAAATGGATTTTTGGCTTTTTGTGCAAAAATGTGCACATGACATTTTCTACACTTGTTACACTTGTTTCATGTTTTGGACTCATGGTGGCCTAGGGTTGGACCATGCTTAGGTGACCATGGTGGCTTATACCTTTTGATTAGGATTAATTGGGTCAATTAAGGGTTTTAGCTTGGTTAAGGATGATTAGGGTTAGGTTGACTTGTGTAGAAGAGTGTGAGCCATGAATGGCTTGAGGGTGCTAACATGGTTCAAGAGTGAGAGAGAGGTGGCTAGAATGTGCCATGATCCATATCATTCCATAATCCCTTGTGTTCTTTTACCCCCTCTCACATCTCTCCCCATAACACAACACCATACCATTATACCACTCAACCACAACCCCAACAACAGAAAAATAAAACAACCAGCAGCAGCTGCTGAAGCACTGCTTCAGCCCCCCCTTACATTATCAGTTCAGCCAATTCATCAACACCCAATATCACAACATCAGCCTCATCAACACATCAGCCACCCTAAACAGCTACATGATACCATAGCCCCACACCTATACACCCTTATCAACACCTTTCAGCCCCCAAAACAGCACATTCAGCCCTGACCTACATCAGTTTCAGCCAGAACAGCATCAGCTCAGCATCACTTTAGCCACCATATACCCCATCAGCCCCATGTCAACCCATCAGCAGCAGCTTATCAGCCCAAATAGCTGACTTCAGCCACAAAACAGCCCCCTCCCTATACCTACAGCTACACTAGCAGCTGAAACCATGCACTTCAGCCCATTGTATCAGCCTCTAACCAACCCACACCCTCATCACACCACATCAGAATGCACCATTTATACCCCCCCTCAAGTGTTGCAGCTGCTGCAACACATAGAGAAAATAAAGAAGAGAAAGAAGAGCAAAAGAAAAAGAGTGAGAGTTGCAAGCAGCAGCAGCTGCAGAATCAGCTCCAGCAACAACATATACCCCCCAACCCTTCAGCTGCAGCTGCTAATACCACAACCACACCAACCCATCACAACACCAGCCCAGCAGTAGCTGCTGCTCAGCCAAGAAATAAAAGAGAAGAGAATTGCTAGCAGCAGCAGCAAAACAAACAGCAACAGCATTAGCTGCAAAGCAACCCCAGCAGCTGTGGCAGCAACCTAGCAGCAGCAACACTCCTCTTCACTTCCTCCTTCCCTTCTCCTTCATTCCAGGACTCCCTTGAGGTATAATCTTGCAACCCAACTCTTTTCTTGCCAAGTTATGGGTTATTAACCGATAGTTACTGTTACATTTGAGATTAGTGCTCGTTTAGGAGATATTGGGTGAGACTTGACCAAGGGTTGGTTTTGATGATTAGGGTAACCTTATTAGGTGTTTTTGAGACCATTGTAACCAATATTACCCCAGATTCCTAGTATTTACCAGAGTTATTCGACTTGGCGTATTTTAGTGTTTTTGTCGATTTTGTGACCTTTCTGAGACCTGCTTTCACCCGGGACCTCCTAGAGTAAAATTGACTTGGCAGTGAGCTGTGCAGGCATCCTGGGACCACCACCCAAAGCCCTAGCCACCATCTCAAAGTCCCGGCCGCAAATTTAATCCCCCTGGCCGCAATTTGCTGCCAGAGCAGGGTAAAACTGCCTCGTTTTGCGTGCACAGCCCTTTTTCATGTAAAATTGACCCCCGGTATGTCTAGTTTTGACTGTTTCCTGTTAGGGTAAAATCTGGGTCGAATTTCATGAGTTGGCGTATGATTTACGACTCGTTTTCGTATGGATTTTGATATTCGATGATTCGTATCTGTCGGGTGGCGTTTGGACGTCAACAACAGTGGTGATTGGCTGTTTTTGCACACAAGGTCACATGTTTTTACCTATGGGCGTAGTGTGCACCATTTTGGTTTCTGACATGGTTTTCATGAGTTTTAGCGTGTGATATCCTTGTAGGTACCCCACGTGGCGTCGAGGCGTTGGAGATGCATACGGCGACATCGGCACCGGCACACATAACTAGGTGAGTAGATTTATATCTACGGGGAGAAGTCGGGTGGATGGCATATAGCATCCCCGCAGTCCGTGGTGATGTATACGGATGCGTATATATACCAACAATTTATTATATGTTGTTTGGATTTATTATTGATGATTTAAGATGGATATTGGTGTTGGATTGGTGCATGGTTACGAAACCTTAGGTAGTGGGTGCACTACACTTACATATACACACATACATACTTGCATACATCCTTATTTCACATGTGGTTATGAGATTCTATATAGATATGTGGTCACATGGGTTTGGGGTTATGTGTTCACATACGGATTTGAGGATGACACATGGGGTTTATATGAGTCGATGAGTTTGATCTGGATTATGATATCGGTGATATGGTAGGATCCAGGATTGAGATACGTCTTGATGTTTTAGGGGATTTTGGGAATAATGATGCCATAGGAATTGTGACCTATATATATTAATGATCGACATGGGATTATGATGCACGATAGGATATGATATGACAGGATACTTTTGATAGGCCGCTTTGGGCAATGTATACTCTTTGTGATGATATGTGATGATATTACCGATTTATACTAGACTGTCGATCAGTAGTCAGATCTTGATTATGGTGATGATGTTAGCATTGTACTAGTCATAGGTCAGTACCCAGATTATGATGATCTTGATAAAGAGAATACTTGATGAATGACATGATAAATGTGATATTGACCCGTACCCAGATTTGGGGATGCCGTACGACTGATTTACGTACGAGCTATATATTGATGTTTGATCCGCCTACTTGACTTGGGAATAACCGATTATAGAGATATGGTATCAGATGTGATATGATCGAGGCGGGATCACCGACTAGATATATGTATATATATGTATTGACTCAGAGGTTAGGTGGTTTCCCTTACCTACTGTTAGCTTCAGCTCAGCCTTGTAGTGGTGTAGCTATGTGACTTTATGACATTAGATGCAGTTTAGTGGTCATGGTGTTCATTATTTCAGCTCCCGCATATTATTATTGTTGCTCTGCATCGCATACTGTTATGATTCATATTCTATTATTGATATCCTGCTGCTAGGACACCAGCACCATTACCGATGATGCGTATGCACCACGTACACTTATTTGCTGTCGTACACACATCTTCATCGGTAATTGCCATGTCACGAACACTTAGAAAATATTATTTCTTGATTTTTCTTGCTAGCTAGTAGTGACATGATATTAGTATGCTTGCTTTATATGTTAGCTTGACATTGTAGCTATCACTTGTCACTTCATGCATACCGTTATTCATTATATGCTGCATTCATGGATTCTCATACTTATATTCATGATTTCACATGCTATTGATGATTTGGATTCGGGTTTCCATGAGATTTTCTGGATTTGGAGGAAAACCGCAAAACATATATGTAAACTGCTTTCTCTTTTTAAATAAAAATGCGGTTTTTCCATGATGTATGAGTCGTCCACCATGAGTTTGCTGATGGATTTCGAGACCCGATTCGAGGAGGCGGATGAACCGTTTTGGGTACATGGTGGGCCCGGTGCGGTACCCCGGGGCAAGAAGATCGCAGGAGATGGCGTTGAGCATGGCAGGGGAGCACGACCGACCGGTGATATTACCCGACACGTCGGATATCCGAAGGATACCGTCGTAATCATGAGATGGATGGTAGGGGCCGATCTGGATTGACGGCGCCCTGGATATTATGATTGAGACATTGAGATTTGAGATATTGAGGTACAGAGATGGTGATACAGAGATATCGAGATATTGAGATTTATGTTTTGTACCGATGCTAGGCACTGTTTTATGCTGATTTCATGATGATACCTCATTTTAAAAATACAGAAATCTCACAAATTTATGAAAGCAGTTTTCTTCAGTACATGCATTCTATTTCATGCATTCATACATCATTCATATGATATATATATTGCCACCTGATGCACTGGCACAGATACATGGGTTTACGCTTGGGTTAGATATTTACACTAGCCATGGTTAGAGATTGCTGGTTATATATTTGAGGATTATATATATTGATCATATGACCTTAGATTGCGTCATACATGCGATTTTCTGTTCGTAGATCTTTTTCTACTCACGAGTTGGCAACTCACCCCCGTTGTGCCCCAGTTTCTTGCAGGTGTTGCCGTACGGGTTTCATTACGGCTTTGCGGGCACAGCTTCTTTCAGGTGATTTTCTAGTAGGTGAGTTATTTGTATCGTACCCATCATTATACATTGTATATTATATTCAGTTGTATCTAGAAGTTCCATCAACCAAACATGTACTTATTTGAGATAGAGACCAGTGATGTTTATTCTTTCGACCTTAGTGTTAGTTATATGTATGCCCTAGAGGCCATTACTGTACATAGGATGTATATTGTAGTGGATGCTGGGACATATATAGGGAGGACTTTCTTGCTCGACATGATAGTATGCTATCTGGTTGATCTTTACCTTAACGTGTACACTGATTGTCTCGCTGTTACATGTTGGTAAAGCCCTTAGGATCTGTACTTGACTACCTAGACTATGATGCGGATCATACAAGTGGGGACATGGTAGTCCATAAGTACATCCTTCAAAGTCCCTAGTCGTGGGTGTATCGAGACGGGGCATCGATATACCAGAGTAGACTAGCGTGTACCTTCTCGACCCATACAGATGGGCGATGGATGATCCCATATGCATTGGAGTTTGACATCAGAGATGATATACGAGTGCTCAGTAGAGACTGGGTACACTGGACGGACTCGCCGAGAACTCCCAGATGGTATTATACCTCACGTCAGATGGCAGTTCTCTGGTGACACTGGTACAGAGTAGTCTGTTGACCCGAGATCGTCATAGAGTCTTGTGTGGTTCCCACTGTGCTTTGATTTCCATCTTACCACGTCCAAGAGGGAGTGCAAAACGGTGGTTTTTGGGTACAGTCCCGAGTCACATGGAGGCAATGAGCGATAGGAGGGGATTCGTCTCTCCCGGTATAGGGAGTTGATGTTGCGCTGTGTTCGATTGGCTATAACAGGAAATCCCTGGCCAGGGTTGCTGAGATTTACTGGTAAGTGTTACCAGTAGTTTCTCGAATTGTTATAGACCTCATATCGACACGACTAATCGAGCTATTGGGGTCTGACGTTTACCACCCCTAGGCGAGATATGCGACATATCAGACGATCAGACCGGACTGTACGGAAGTGTTACTGGTTGGATTCACTGGAGTGTGAGCGGGCTTGCTCGTCGATCTTCAGATCGCTCAATACCCGGGTGGCCGTTACGTTTAGCAGACCGCTTGCGGCTTGTGGGTGCTTGATATGATCATCACCTGCTGCCGGCGTATTGACGAGTCTTTAAAGTCCTACACAGAGGTTTCCTGGTTCAAGCGAAACGAAATAGGAGCGCATATGAGATATGTGCGGGACCGAGAATAATACGTGTATGTGATACCGTATTCTATTCTCGCGATGAATGTATTGATTGGTTATATTCGATATAACCTAGATATCGAATCAAGGATTGATTCGATAAGCCGATACATTGTATACTAGTCGGTTGTGTGCGACATGACCGGATCATTGAATCAAGTGTTGATTTAATTATTTAATGCATAATTATATATTTGATATATTACTTTGCATTAACTAGTATCGGTTCACTTTAAATGGATTTTCTAACTCGGATGTGCGAATTGCATATGCGATATGATTTTGTGCATTTGCTTGTATCATGTTTGATGATACATGCCTTTTGGTTAAGTGTAAAGAATTAAACCTTGGTTAATGAAATGGCTAGGGTTTACTATTTCCTTATTCATTTATTTATCTATTTATTCATTTTGGAAAATGATTTGCATAAAGATTAAATGGTGGCTTTCTTTGTTGTTTTCATGAAGCTTCATGAACACTTTGACTAAGTGACCATTTTGTCTTTAGCTTGACCCTAACCATTCCTTTAACCATGATTGATTCTCTACACATTACCAAGGTTAAAGATTATGATAAGTATTCTTTTATTTTATATTTTCTAATAACTTATCATAATATTTACCTTCTTCTTCTTCATTTCTTCAAGTGAAGAAAGCTTGCCTCCATCAATGGCAAGTGATGAAAAAGAGTGAGAAATCCAAATCTAAAGTCTACCCACTTCCTATTTCTTCATCCTCTACCTCTTGCCAAGTAGTAGAGTGTGTTTTCTTCACAAGTTTCATGACTTGGTGAAGTGAGAGCTTGATCTTGCGATGCTTCGACGTAGATCATCTTCGGCATGGACATCGATGACCTAGCCCGTCCATTCTCCGATGAAGCCGACGCTAGAGCCCGGGACTTGTTATGGACAGTGAGGAGACTTCATTGCGGAGCTATGGAGGTGGACAAACGGATCTACAAAGGTTGTATTTCCGTATCTCTTAGTTAAGTGTTAACTAGTTACTTTTCGCCTAGAAATCTAGCCAACGATCCGTACACTAGGGTTTCTCGGCACCATAATTTTTGAAATTGGCATGGTTGATGCCTTGTGAGACCTCTTGAGAGTGCCTAGGAACCCTACAGTGGTATCAGAGCCTAGCTAGAGCCTTAGGCGATGCGTAGACGGAGTTAGAAGTCCGATCGACCCGAAACCCCGACTTTAAAATGCTCTCTGGACATTTTTGTAAAATGTGGATTTTTGCAAATTAAAAATATGCAGAAAAATCAGCAGGTAAATCTAAGAATTACGATGCAAAAATTACCTAATGATCTTTCTAAAGTGCGGCGGAACCGCGGCATTAGCGTGCTAATGCGGCCCTTCCGCGGCCCTTTTATCTTATCTGCCATTGAATTTTGCACAGTAACTCCTATTTTTCAGTGCTGGTTTTCCTGGGAATTTTTAATCTGAAATCAAGAGTTGAGTATTTTGGGTTGTATTGGGAGTTCATACATTCGATCGGATTGTCAAACTTTGTCTATGTGTCATTCCGGATAATTTTTTTGAATATGTTAAAAAGTTCGACCGGATATAAATACCCAATTTTTCCCCTGTCGGGAAATTTCCAAGTGTTGGATATTTCTGTAGTTTAATCACGTTCTAAGTAGTGCAAGTAACACGATGGTCCCTCTAGAAGACAACAAACCTTAACTCGATTATGTGACCGTCTTGACTACCCTTTGAACCTTCGGGTTTGGGGCAGTACGGCGTGCCACATGTGAGGCGTTGGCTTGACCCTTCTACGGCTGGACCGTTGGTACTGAGGCACGAACTGAATGTTTTTAGACTTGTTTCATGTGTTGATCTGTATCGGGAAAACTTGGGTGTTCGATTGTTCGATCGGAAATTTGACATTTTCTATTTATCCGGAATGGGATACAATAATTGGAATTCACAAGTAGTTATGTGATAACTGAATGAATGTTATAAACATAGCAGTTTAGTCTCACTTGATCGGTCGCCACGGAATTTTGATGTGATCAAAAGTCCGTCGCAATCACGTAGCGTACGCGGATACTCGCCGGGTAAACTTAATAGACAGCCTCACTCCATAGCCCCTACCAAGTGACTGTAGGAGAACCCCGTCGCCGAAAGCATCCGTTCGGGTGCTCACGGTAGCGGTGTTCTGCCTTGGTGAACTTCGTCGACGTTATCAGGGGTGCGGCCGCCTACTAAAGTTTGCGACGAGCATTCGATCAGTATTTGGGGAATCTTGTTGAATTGCCCGACTTGGTATTGAAAAGTGTTTTCGATAAAGAGACTAAAATGCGGGGTTTATAATTGTTAGGCATGCGATGTCTAAAGAATTCATTTGATCAGGCATACGATGTCTGAGGTGGTTGCGGATTCCAACTGTTGTAGTTTTACACTTTCTTTTCTGTGACCGTAAGTGTAATATGTGATATCGCCGGTTTCGTTGCTATATGTCAACGACAATTGGGATGCGCATATTTACTTACGTTGATGACATGTGATGTTATGTGTTGCTGGATATATTATATTGGATCGTCGTGTTTGAATAGCCGGGGGTTTTTATGTGAGATGAGTGTTTTTCATTTTCATTCATGTAAAAACTTGTATGTAATATTCTTTTATTGGGGCGCTTCCAGGTTGCGGAAGATGTCACCGTTTGTATATTATTTACTTTTCCGCACTAGGATAGACCCAAGGAGGGGAGCACAAGTAACCGGGTTCTGGAGTCCAGTGGGAGACCAACTCGAGGAGTCGAGTCCGGGTCTCCTAACTCTAGAATTGGTAGGGTTGCTTGCCGCTCTCGTAGGGGTCTAGGGGTGTGGGTTTGGCTATTCATCACGACCGTGGAATTCGTGTTTTATGCTGGCTCGTATTGAAAACACGGACGTCCTAGTATATCCAATATTTCATATGATTCTTCTGCTGCGATATCTGTGATGTGATCATGTGATGTTCTGTGATAGATACTATATATAGTATATATGATATATTATATCGACGTTACTTATGTTTTACACCCGCGCTAGCCCTGCCCTGCTCTGCCGTTAGTTACCTAACCTAACGGTGCACGAGGGGACATCGAGGCGAATGCGGATGGCATAAGTGTACGTCGTATTTATCTGTGATGTTTAGGTACTTAAATGATGGGACTTCATTAATGAGATTAATGAAATAAAAGAAACCTAAAGATGTTGTAGAATCGAATTTCAAAATAAAACAGGTAGCTACAGTTCTTGCTTTGCACAGAGGTATATGTGATATATCCTGCACCTTATTCGATGAGGAAAGGACCGAGATCCCTTCACCGGGAGTGACTCCTTTAGCAATAACTGGCAGATGCTACACACTCGGTTTGTCTTTTGATTGCTTTTAAGTGTTTTGCTTTGCACAGTGATATATATGATATATCCCGCACCTCATTCGACGAGGAAAGGACCGACGATCCCTTCACCGGGAGTGACTCCTTTAGCAAAACTAGAAAAGCCTCAAAAGCACTCCATTTTAAAAATCATTTGATTCTACAACGATATCAAGTTCATTACGCAATAGGTTTTCAGAAAAACCTGTCGTAGCCCTCCGTCATTTCAGATACGTACTAGTTAGTATTCGTGCTGCGGTTGTTTGGCCTCCGTCAAGGCGTAGTGTACGGTAGCTAACTTGTGCTTATCTGCTAGCATATGATGCGATTGGATTAGGGTATTCGTATGGCGTTGTTTGGCCTCCGTCAAGGGTCGTGCGGGTGGGTTTAATTCAATCAGGAAATGACGGGTTGAACTTGACTAGCGGACTATGGGTTGTTTGGCCTCCGTCAAGGTCATAGCGAGCTAGGGGCAAAATATTATCGGGAATTTCAAGTGTTGAAATTTGCAATGAGATTGCATACCTTCTATGAGATAGTTGGATCCCGATACCCGCTGCGAGTAAGTGTTACTCCTGGGAGAGTTTTATACATTACAATTAGCCGAACAAGTAGGTGTCTAGAAAGGTGTTAACGAGGTTACGCCTCTGGGAAAACGAGGTTTACAGTAATTAGGTTCGTGCAAAAGCACGGGGGACCTCCCTCAAAGTACCGACACTGGCCTGGCTGAAAGATTGGCGAACTTGTAGTGTGTAATTAATCCCGGCTAGTCTTTCCTTTTAGGGTTTGAAGGAAGATTTGATAAAAAGCAGTGGGAGCCATCCTGATTAGATAAAATAAAAACCAATCTATTCTTGCAAGAGCGCACGCTGAGTGTTTTCTTCTCTCTCTCTCCTGGTAGCGACCATATCACGCCTTAATCAAGATAATAATACGGATTATTGACCGAACACGCTTGTTATACTAAGCTGGGGAACGTTGGTCCCGCTCCAACTTATAATTGTTATAAGACAGAGCAGGAAATTGGGGAATACCAGATTTCCCGTGCCGCCCAAACGAAGAAAGTGCATATGATGCATCATCTTCGGGTGTGTTCATTACAGAGAACTGTTTCTCAGTATCCTTTACGTCCTGGGTATGTGAACCAGATCAGGATCCCAGATATGTAATCTGTTACATAGGGGTACAGAAAGGTAGAGAACTGAGAACGGGTGATAAGTTTCATGAGACAGAAAACGGGGCAAGAGTTGCAGCCAAGTCTGTTGGTCACTGTCACCCTGTATTACCAGAATACATTGATTCTGAACGTATGTTATTAGATACCGAACCTGATATACAAAATCATATCACTCTTTTTATTAGTAAAGAAATGATAAAATTTTGTATTGTTGGATAATGTTTTGAACATTTCCTATATCAAAAGTTGATCGGTTCAGGCACGTTATCTAAAACCATTGATGTTCTAAATCAAACTACAGTTCTTAGTATACTGAACACACACAAGAGGAAGAATTCAGAAATGAACGAATTCTTCTTGAGGTATTGTAGACTAGGTCATATCAATGCGACCCGACTAGCTGGAGTTACATGTAGATGCATATTCAAATCAGTTTGAATTTACATCTTGTGAAACTCGCCAGTCATGTCACAAAGATAAGATGACCTCAGCCCTGTTTATTGGAAACAGAGAAAGAGTTAGTGAACTCTTGGGATGATACATGTTGATGTATGTGGGTCCCCTGTCTACACATGCCAAGACCGGTTCTTTGTACTTCATTACATTCTCTGATAATCTTTCGAGATTCAGACCTATGTTCCTGTTGAAACACAAGTCCGAACCTTTTGAGATATTCACAGAATATGATTTAGAAGTAGAAAACCAAAATACAGGTATAAGTATTATGTCCTTTGATGAGATCAAGGAGGAGAATACTTGAGCACGGAAATCCTGGACTATTCTAAAGGAGAATGAGATTCTCTCTCAGCATTACTCCTCCGTATACACCATAGAACGATGGTATATCGGGGCGGAGCAATCACACCTTATATGATAAGGTGTGCTCTATGATGAGTAATACTGAGTTACCTATTTCCTTTTTGAGAGTTATGCACTTGAGAAGCTGCATACCTATTGAATAGGGTTCAAATCAAATCAGTTGCCTACCACTTCATATTTGATATAATAAGGGAAGAGCCCATATCTTAAGTTGGTTAAGATTTGGGGTTGTCCGGGCTATGTATAAAAGCATAATCCGGACAAGCTCGAGGCAAGATCTGTCATGTAGAACTGGAAAGGTTCCAGCTATACAAAACTGCAGCTGATGATTTAAAAGAACCAAATGATTCGATAGTTACCAACGAACCTCAGCCACTCCGCCGATCTAGTAGGGTTCCTCACCCACCTGAGAGATGCTTCTGTTTCTCTATGACAGTGGGAGCGAGGATTGCATCATGAGATGATGACCCAACTAGTTTCGAGCTGGCCATCAGGAGTAAGACTCTGTAAGAATGGCTGGATGCTTCATGATCTGAGATGGAATCCTTATACACCGACAAAGTATGGACTTTAGTTGCTATATCTGAAGGGTTAAATCCCCATCAGGAGCAAGTATATCTTGAGAAGATTACTTGGTGTACATGGAAAGGTTGAGACTTTCAAAGCTAGACTTGTTAAAGGTTTTCGTCATCGACCAAGTGTGGATAATGATGAAACCTTTTTAAGTAGCTATGCTTAAGTCCATCCAGATCCTACTTACCACGGCTGCATACCATGACTACGATCTCTGGTGGTTGCGTGTCTTGACTGCTTTTCTAAATAATAATTTGGAAGAGAGCGTCTATAAGTACACAGCCAGAGGGCTTCGTAGACAGTGGGAGCAGCGGAAACGTGTGCAAGATGCTTTATAGGATAAAGCAGGCATCGCGGAGTTGGAACGTCTGTTTTGATGGATTAGTCAAAGAGTTTGACATCATCAAAATGGTAGATGAACCTTGTATAAACAAAAAGGTAGTAGGGAGTATGGTGGTGATCCTCGTAGAGTACGTGGATGACATACTCTTGATAAGAAAGGAGTTTCTTATGCTACGCTCGATCAATCTCCGTTTATCACATGGATTCTCCACATAAGGATCAAAGTGATACCTACTAAATCCTGGATTTTGAATCTATGAGATAGATCTAAATGGATGTTAGGAATCTCACTAGTTGTAGTGAGATGGTATCAATCGATCCTGGGGAGAATCACTGGAAAGGTTCCAGGGTGATAAAGACGACTGAATGTCAGTCACAGGCATTGTCTTTACCCTCAGTGAAGGGACGGTATGTTGGAAGAGTTCCAAGCTGGATACCGTGACATAATAGACGATAAAGGCTCGATACATCGCTACTTAAGATGCTACCAAAGAGGCTGTTTGGGTGTATATTGGTTCATGAGATGAACTATGTTCCTCCCATTGTGTGACAATGGAGTTGTGGTTTATGCCAAGGAACGCCGGTCCCATCAGTGATCCAGACATATTCTATGGCAGTATCACTTGATCATGGAGATGGTTGATCTCCAGGGAGATCGAGGTTAGGAGAGTAGGCTCAGAGGACAAACGCAGCGGATCCACTCACGAAAGGCCTTTTCCCAGAGAGAGACTTTTATGGGATGGTTGAGTATGAGATACTGCAACCACTGCTACAGATGGCCCTAGTGCAAGTGGGAGATTGTTAGTTATTTGTATGCCCTATAGGCCATTACTGTACATAGGATGTATATTGTAGTGGATGCTGGGACATATATAGGGAGGACTTTCTTGCTCGACATGATAGTATGCTATCTGGTTGATCTTTACCTTAACGTGTACACTGATTGTCTCCCTGTTACATGTTGGTAAAGCCCTCAGGATCTGTACTTGACTACCTGGACTATGATGCGGATCATACAAGTGGGGACATGGTAGTCCATAAGTACATCCTTCAAAGTCCCTAGTCGTGGGTGTATCGAGACGGGGCATCGATATACCAGAGTAGACTAGCGTGTTCCTTCTCGACCCATACAGATGGGCGATGGATGATCCCATATCCATTGGAGTTTGACATCAGAGATGATATACGGGTGCTCATTAGAGACTGGGTACACTGGACGGACTCGCCGAGAACTCCCAGATGGTATTATACCTCACGTCAGATGGCAGTTCTCTGGTGACACTGGTACAGAGTAGTCTGTTGACCCGAGATCGTCATAGAGTCTTGTGTGGTTCCCACTGTGCTTTGATTTCCATCTTACCACGTCCAAGAGGGAGTGCAAAACGGTGGTTTTTGGGTACAGTCCCGAGTCACATGGAGGCAATGAGCGATAGGAGGGGATTCGTCTCTCCCGGTATAGGGAGTTGATGTTGCGCTGTGTTCGATTGGCTATAACAGGAAATCCCTGGCCAGGGTTGCTGAGATTTACTGGTAAGTGTTACCAGTAGTTTCTCGAATTGTTATAGACCTCATATTGACACGACTTATCGAGCTATTGGGGTCTGACGTTTACCACCCCTAGGCGAGATATGCGACATATCAGACGATCAGACCGGACTGTACGGAAGTGTTACTGGTTGGATTCACTGGAGTGTGAGCAGGCTTGCTCGTCGATCTTCAGATCGCTCAATACCCGGTTGGCCGTTACGTTTAGCAGACCGCTTGCGGCTTGTGGGTGCTTGATATGATCATCACCTGCTGCCGGCGTATTGACGAGTCTTTAGAGTCCTACACAGAGGTTTCCTTGTTCAAGCGAAACGAAATAGGAGCGCATATGAGATATGTGCGGGACCGAGAATAATATGTGTATGTGATACCGTATTCTATTCTCGCGATGAATGTATTGATTGGTTATATTCGATATAACCTAGATATCGAATCAAGGATTGATTCGATAAGCCGATACATTGTATACTAGTCGGTTGTGTGCGACATGACCGGATCATTGAATCAAGTGTTGATTAAATTATTTAATGCATAATTATATATTTGATATATTACTTTGCATTAACTAGTATCGGTTCACTTTAAATGGATTTTCTCACTCGGATGTGCGAATTGCATATGCGATATGATTTTTTGCATTTGCTTGTATCATGTTTGATGATACATGCCTTTTGGTTAAGTGTAAAGAATTAAACCTTGGTTAATGAAATGGTTAGGGTTTACTATTTCCTTATTCATTTATTTATCTATTTATTCTTTTTGGAAAATGATTTGCATAAAGATTAAATGGTGGCTTTCTTTGTTGTTTTCATGAAGCTTCATGAACACTTTGACTAAGTGACCATTTTGTCTTTAGCTTGACCCTAACCATTCCTTTAACCATGATTGATTCTCTACACATTACCATGGTTAAAGATTATGATAATTATTCTTTTATTTTATATTTTCTAATAACTTATCATAATATTTACCTTCTTCTTCTTCATTTCTTCAAGTGAAGAAAGCTTGCCTCCATCAATGGCAAGTGATGAAAAAGAGTGAGAAATCCAAATCTAAAGTCTACCCACTTCCTATTTCTTCATCCTCTACCTCTTGCCAAGTAGTAGAGTGTGTTTTCTTCACAAGTTTCATGACTTGGTGAAGTGAGAGCTTGATCTTGCGATGCTTCGACGTAGATCATCTTCGGCATGGACATCGATGACCTAGCCCGTCCATTCTCCGATGAAGCCGACGCTAGAGCCCGGGACTTGTTATGGACAGCGAGGAGACTTCATTGCGGAGCTATGGAGGTGGACAAAAGGATCTACAAAGGTTGTATTTCCGTATCTCTTAGTTAAGTGTTAACTAGTTACTTTTCGCCTAGAAATCTAGCCAACGATCCGTACACTAGGGTTTCTCGGCACCATAATTTTTGAAATTGGCATGGTTGATGCCTTGTGAGACCTCTTGAGAGTGCCTAGGAACCCTACACTTAGAGTCGTGCGTTTTATTTTCTCTGGGTTTCTTGTTGTTGAGTTTCATTATGCTGTGATCCTCGCCTTTAGGCGTTGTATATTATGTTGCATACAGGTTGTTTTGTTATGGTTCTTCCTACTCTCTACTCCTTTTCTTGGTTTGGATTTCTGGGTTCGGCTTACTTAGGGTACATACGCCTCGAGACGTTCGTAGTCTAAGTGCCGGTCATGTTCCGTAATTTCGGGTCGTAACAAAGTTGGTATCAGAGCATTAGGTTTTACCTTCGGAGGATAGGATGGCCCTTGGTTGATGGAATAGGTGACTATAGTAGAGTGACGTACCGTTGGTATGTTCCGCGGCATATTTACGATACGCCACTCCACTTAAGGAGCCTTAGGATGAACATTTCTTTGTTCAGTATCATATTCATTCCTGATCTAGCTTCATCGGTACCAGTTATGGTTTTGCTACCGCGATTGCGGGCAGGGAGAGAGCTACGGCTAGAGTTGCGGTCAGCATGAGCTCGTCACGAACGAGGACTGACCATGGCATGGTTTTGGCGACACACGATTGCAGAGATGTGTCTTTTGATTGTGTTCTCGCGCCACGAGCGTTGGATGGATCGCTGTATTAGATTACTCGGACGTGCGGATCAGCACCAGAGGATTGAGCCACTGACAGAAGCCAGCCAGATGTTGATGACCGTTGGTGTATTGCTCATTCATGATGATTGAGGCACTGTACAGCGTGCAGACGAGTGAGCCAGTAGTTGCTGCGAACGACGAGATATCGCCCCAGATGTTGGAGCTATTGCAGTACGAGATTGTACTAAGAGGTGATAGAAGGTCGCTAGTCACCAAGGATAAATGACTAGGACATGTGGATCGTTCGCTACCCCGATGCGAGGTCATCAGATAGATTGATTCCAGGTAGAAACAACTTCACGTGGGGACGTTGAGAGTCGACAGAGACGATCGAATGTCAGAAACCTATTATTCCAAGTTTAAAGTATTCGGAAAGACATGCAGGCAATTCTATGGTCCCTCTAGAAGAATGAAACCCTAATTCGACTTAATGACCGTGTGAAAGCCTTTGAACCTTAGGGTTCACGGCAGTTCCTCGGCGCTATTAGTGAGGCTTGGGTTTGCCCTTCTACGGCTGGACCACCGATGCTGAGGTATGTACTCGATACTATTATACTGTACCCAAGATGTTGAGCTCGTGGGGGATTATGAGGTTTTGACGACTCGATCGGATGGCTCGACTTAATGCGGATGCTAGGTGGTGAAATGCATTTCTTGGGAGACTCCAGATACGAGGATAGCCATCGGAGCTCAGTCCATGCAGCCACGACGAGACGAGTCCGAAGCAGTCGACATTAGAGAAAAGTGGAGCAAGAGGTTCGTACAAGATCTGGATATGATGACGTCCCACTCCGCCGACATCGAAGATGCGATGCACATGCCAAAGCAGGGTACTGGATATACCTTCTAGGAGGAGTCGCGATGAGTATGCAGCCGCTCCGGAACAAGAAGCTGATTTAGTAAAGGACGACGACTTCCGGACAGTTGACAGAGAGGAGATTTGGAAGAGACCTTGAGCAGGATTCCTTCCAGGACACTGTTGCAATGATACTTGCACCCAGGATCAGATGTGTCACGTACATTTAGAGAGCCGGAGGCCGACGCCAGTGACATGCTGCTTTACAAGTGGTCTCAATGATTGACCGAGAGATGACCAGAGAAGTGCCAGAACGGAATCGTCCCGTTAGTACACCTGACAAGGACGATGAGACGACGGACCGAGAGATTGGTAATTCACAGTGAAGACCTTGACCCCGGGAGTGGTCATGTTACGCACACCAGCAGGCCAGAGTTCAGGATCGTCGATGAGATATGCTATGAGTGAACACGAAAGTTGGCCAGAGATTCTTGGAGGATGTGTTTGAGCGAAATTATTCCGCCATATTTGATTTCGATGTTTTGGGTGAGTTATTCGCATGATTTGATTTTGATTATTGAGGATTTACGATTTTTGCACAGTTGTTGCACTTGATATCGTTTTCGTGCCTTGGTCTCACATATTTGTGACTTATAGGATTTAGACATTTGAGTTGATATTGTGCGTATGCACGCACACGATTTGGTTCCTGCACTCTGTATAGTTTATATATGCTTGCAGTGCAGTGACATGTATTTTATGCACTTGGATGCACTGGATTTCGATTTCGAGGGTGATACTCGACATTTGTTTTATGCACTTTAAGCACCTGATTTGGATTTTTAGCGCATGTTGGGCGCCTGTTATGAAGTGCGATTTGGTGCACACCAGATGCACTAAATCGAGATTTTTCATGCATGACAGATGCATCTGATTTTGCGGTCAGGCACACGCGTTGCCTATGACCGATGCTGTGTCCACACCCGTTGCACCTTGATGTCGTTTTTATGCACCTGCTTTGCATATGTAGGGATTTTGATTTCCGTGCGCACCGGACGCACAGGGTTTTCATATGTACTTTTGGATTGATTCTATGGAGCAGTACATTTTTATGATATTGCGATTGATTTTCGTACTGAGCAGGACTGGTCAGATGACAGTGCCTGGATATATTTTGCATGCATTAATAGATTTCAAGGGGATTTCCAAAAGCGAGCTATAGTCTCATATTTACATACGTGTCTGATATGACACGAAACGTTTAAAACGAGAAAAACCCTTCTAATTAATTTCAAAACGGAGGGACGCGCATATTAAACAAAAGAGATATACATATATGATTATTTTCTTATAGAGACGTCCGCCACTGTGCAGTGTTATGCGCGTTGCACATCGATTTTAAAGAATTTTGGCATACATTTCCTTCAGATATTTGCATGTATTGTTCTGATTTCTAGCATGTCGGTTTTGCCTTGGATTTGGCATTTGTGTTTCACTTTGACTCCAATGATTACGGGATGCTTGACGGAGTTTGTTTTCGAGTTATCTGCTCGTTACGCACGCGCATGTCTTGCGCTATGATGCGTTTTATGGATTGATGATTTCGGAGCCCCGTTGATTTGGACATTTTATTGAAATGTTTTGGAATTTGGAGGTTTAAATTTAAATTCGGGGACCGAATTTCTTTAAGGGGGGAAGACTGTAACATTTCAAAAAAATAAATTATTTTTAATGAATATTTTAATAGTCGGTATAATTAAATACCGAAAAATTGTGAAAATTCTGGAGAAAATTATAGAAATTCTAAAATAGCTAATTTTGTGGAAATATGCCATTTTGCAGTTTTTATGATGGATTATATGTGATTTTGGTGTTAATCGCGATTAAAAATCGCTAAATGGATTTTTGGCTTTTTGTGCAAAAATATGCACATGATATTTTCTACACTTGTTACACTTGTTTCATGTTTTGGACTCATGGTGGCCTAGGGTTGGACCATGCTTAGGTGACCATGGTGGCTTATACCTTTTGATTAAGATTAATTGGGTCAATTAAGGGTTTTAGCTTGGTTAAGGATGATTAGGGTTAGGTTGACTTGTGTAGAAGAGTGTGAGCCATGAATGGCTTGAGGGTGCTAACATGGTTCAAGAGTGAGAGAGAGGTGGCTAGAATGTGCCATGATCCATATCATTCCATAATCCCTTGTGTTCTTTTACCCCCTCTCACATCTCTCCCCATAACACAACACCATACCATTATACCACTCAACCACAACCCCAACAACAGAAAAATAAAACAACCAGCAGCAGCTGCTGAAGCACTGCTTCAGCCCCCCCTTACATTATCAGTTCAGCCAATTCATCAACACCCAATATCACAACATCAGCCTCATCAACACATCAGCCACCCTACACAGCTACATGCTACCATAGCCCCACACCTATACACCCTTATCAACACCTTTCAGCCCTCAAAACAGCACATTCAGCCCTGACCTACATCAGTTTCAGCCCGAACAGCATCAGCTCAGCATCACTTCAGCCACCATATACCCCATCAGCCCCATGTCAACCCATCAGCAGCAGCTTATCAACCCCAATAGCTGACTTCAGCCACAAAACAGCCCCCTCCCTACACCTACAGCTACACTAGCAGCTGAAACCATGCACTTCAGCCCATTGTATCAGCCTCTAACCAACCCACACCCTCATCACACCACATCAGAATGCACCATTTATACCCCCCCCCCTCAAGTGTTGCAGCTGCTACTGCAACACATAGAGAAAATAAAGAAGAGAAAGAAGAGCAAAAGAAAAAGAGTGAGAGTTGCAAGCAGCAGCAGCTGCAGAATCTGCTCCAGCAACAACATATACCCCCTAACCCTTCAGCTGCAGCTGCTAATACCACAACCACACCAACCCATCACAACACCAGCCCAGCAGTAGCTGCTGCTCAGCCAAGAAATAAAAGAGAAGAGAATTGCTAGCAGCAGCAGCAAAACAAACAGCAACAGCATCAGCTGCAAAGCAACCCCAGCAGCTGTGGCAGCAACCTAGCAGCAGCAACACTCCTCTTCACTTCCTCCTTCCCTTCTCCTTCATTCCAGGACTCCCTTGAGGTATAATCTTGCAACCCAACTCTTTTCTTGCCATGTTATGGGTTATTAACCGATAGTTACTGTTACATTTGAGATTAGTGTTAGTTTAGCAGATATTGTGTGAGACTTGACCAAGGGTTGGTTTTGATGATTAGGGTAACCTTATTAGGTGTTTTTGAGACCATTGTAACCAATATTACCCCAGATTCCTAGTATTTACCAGAGTTATTCGACTTGGCGTATTTTAGTGTTTTTGTCGATTTTGTGACCTTTCTGAGACCTGCTTTCACCCGGGACCTCCTAGAGTAAAATTGACTTGGCAGTGAGTTGTGCAGGCACCCTGGGACCACTACCCAAAGCCCTAGCCACCATCTCAAAGTCCCGGCCGCAAATTTAATCCCCCTGGCCGCAATTTGCGGCCAGAGCAGGGTAAAACTGCTTCGTTTTGCATGCACAGCCCTTTTTCATGTAAAATTGACACCCGGTATGTTTAGTTTTGACTGTTTCCTGTTAGGGTAAAATCTGGGTCGAATTTCATGAGTTGGCGTATGATTTACGACTCGTTTTCGTATGGATTTTGATATTCGATGATTCGTATCTGTCGGGTAGCGTTTGGACGTCAACGACAGTGGTGATTGGCTGTTTTTGCACACAAGGTCATAGGTTTTTACCTATGGGCGTAGTGTGCACCATTTTGGTTTCCGACATGGTTTTCATGAGTTTTAGCGTGTGATATCCTTGTAGGTACCCCACGTGGCGTCGAGGCGTTGGAGATGCAAACGGCGACATCGGCACCGGCACACATAACTAGGTGAGTAGATTTATATCTACGGGGAGAAGTCAGGTGGATGGCGTATAGCACCCCCGCAGTCCGTGGTGATGTATACAGATGCGTATACACACCAACAATTTATTATATGTTGTTTGGATTTATTATTGATGATTTAAGATGGATATTGGTGTTGGATTGGTGCATGGTTACGAAACCTTAGGTAGTGGGTGCACTACACTCACATATACACACATACATACTTGCATACATCCTTATTTCACATGTGGTTATAAGATTCTATATAGATATGTGGTCACATGGGTTTGGGGTTATGTGTTCATATACGGATTTGAGGATGACACATAGGGTTTATATGAGTCAATGAGTTTAATCTGGATTATGATATCGGTGATATGGTAGGATCCAGGATTGAGATACGTCTTGATGTTTTAGGGGATTTTGTGAATAATGATGCCATAGGAATTGTGACCTATATATATTAATGATCGACATGGGATTATGATGCACGATAGGATATGATATGACAGGATACTTTTGATAGGCCGCTTTGGGCAATGTATACTCTTTGTGATGATATGTGATGATATTACCGATTTATACTAGACTGTCGATCAGTAGTCAGATCTTGATTATGGTGATGATGTTAGCATTGTACTAGTCATAGGTCAGTACCCAGATTATGATGATCTTGATAAAGAGAATACTTGATGAATGACATGATAAATGTGATATTGACCCGTACCCAGATTTGGGGATGCCGTACGACGGATTTACGTACGAGCTATATGTTGATGTTTGATCCGCCTACTTGACTTGGGAATAACCGATTATAGAGATATGGTATCGGATGTGATATGATCGAGGCGGGATCACCGACTAGATATGTGTATATATATGTATCGACTCAGAGGTTAGGCGGTTTCCCTTACCTACTGTTAGCTTCAGCTCGGCCTTGTAGTGGTGTAGCTATGTGACTTTATGACATTAGATGCAGTTTAGTGGTCATGGTGTTCATTATTTCAGCTCCCGCATATTATTATTGTTGCTCTGCATCGCATACTGTTATGATTCATATTCTATTATTGATATCCTGCTGCTAGGACACCAGCACCATTATCGATGATGCGTATGCACCACGTACACTTATTTGCTGTCGCACACACATCTTCATCGGTAATTGCCATGTCACGAACACTTAGAAAATATTATTGCTTGATTTAGCTTGCTAGCTAGTAGTGACATGATATTAGTATGCTTGCTTTATATGTTAGCTTGACATTGTAGCTATCACTTGTCACTTCATGCATACCGTTATTCATTATATGCTGCATTCATGGATTCTCATGCTTATATTCATGATTTCACATGCTATTGATGATTTGGATTCGGGTTTCTATGAGATTTTCTGGATTTGGAGGAAAACCGCAAAACATATATATAAACTGCTTTCTCTTTTTAAATAAAAATGCGGTTTTTCCATGATGTATGAGTCGTCCACCATGAGTTTGCTGATGGATTTCGAGACCCGATTCGAGGAGGCGGATGAACCGTTTCGGGTACATGGTGGGCCCAGTGCGGTAACTCGGGGCAAGAAGATCGCAGTAGATGGCGTTGAGCCTGGCAGGGGAGCACGACCGACCGGTGATATTACCCGACACGTCGGATATCCGGAGGATACCGTCGTAGTCATGAGATGGATGGTAGGGGCCGATCTGGATTGACGGCACCCTGGATATTATGATTGAGACATTGAGATTTAAGATATTGAGGTACAGAGATATCGAGATATTGAGATTTATGTTTTGTGCCGATGCGAGGAACTGTTTTATGCTGATTTCATGATGAAACCTCATTTTAAAAATACAGAAATCTCACAAATTTATGAAAGCAGTTTTCTTCAGTACATGCGTTCTATTTCATGCATTCATACATCATTCATATGATATATATATTGCCACCTGATGCACTGGCACAGACACATGGGTTTACACTTGGGTTAGATATTTACACTAGCCATGGTTAGAGATTGCTGGTTATATATTTGAGGATTATATATATTGATCGTATGACCTAGGATTGCGTCATACATGCAATTTTCTGTTCGTAGATCTTTTTCTACTCACGAGTTGGCAACTCACCCCCGTTGTGCCCCAGTTTCCTGCAGGTGTTGCCGTACGGGTTTCATTACGGCTTTGCGGGCACAGCTTCTTTCAGGTGATTTTCTAGTAGGTGGGTTATTTGTATCGTACCCATCATTATACATTGTATATTATATTCAGTTGTATCTAGAAGTTCCATCAACCAAACATGCACTTATTTGAGATAGAGACCAGTGATGTTTATTCTTTCGACCTTAGAGTCGTGCGTTTTATTTTCTCTGGGTTTCTTGTTGTTGAGTTTCATTCTGCTGTGATCCTCGCCTTTAGGCGTTGTATATTATGTTGCATACAGGTTGTTTTGTTATGGTTCTTCCTACTCTCTACTTCTTTTCTTGGTTTCGATTTCTGGGTTCGGCTTACTTATGGTACATACGCCTCGAGACGTTCGTAGTCTAAGTGCCGGTCATGTTCCGTACTTTCGGGTCGTGACAGATCTGGCAGATTTATGAGTCTATTGCGCAATGCCAGCTCGAATAACCTTCTCGTTTTATCGCGGGGAAACAAGTAAGGACGCTCTAGCCTCACCTCAAAGTCTACGTACGGGCGCATAATATTTTGACGCACAACCGGCTTCGAGTTGCTCGGTTGTTGTTGAGCATTAGCGACGACGATCGCTTTTCCCTTCCCTTTGTCATTTCGGGAGTTCGGCTTTGGAAGAGGGGGTTTATGGCCCATCTGATCCATTTGCGCTAGCTTGTCAATCAAGGCCTGGAAGGTAGTCGGCTTGAAAAACATCATAAATTGCGAGATGGTTGCTTGCGGATCAAGGGTTCCCACAAACATACCCACCGCAGGAGCTTCTTCAATGCGCTGCTCGCACTTCGACCATAAGTTCCGCCACCGTATAGCATACTGAACCCACGTCTTGCCTGGCTTTACCCTGGTGTTAATCAGTGCCGTCATCGGGATGCGTTCACTGGCGCTTGCAAAACGCTGAGTAAACAACAGCTCCATCTCCGTGAAGGTTTTGATAGAGTCGTTCGGGAGCTCAGAGTACCACTCGAACGCCGTATCCGATAAACTTCCAACAAACTGGCAAAGCAAAAGCTTGTCATCACCGCCGGTGTTGCCGCAGAGTGCCCTGAACTGGGCAACATGCTGGTGAGGATTGCTTGTCCCCTTATAGACATGGAACTTGGGAATTGTATAACCTGGCGGGTACTTGATTTGATCGTACCAACTTGGATATGGCCGTCCAGTTTTTACGACATGGCTGGCTGCTTCGGTCGCATGATGAACCCGTATTTGTTGGGCTATGTACTCGTCCAAATCAGCTTTAGAGATTGTATCCTCTTTACCCATTGACAGAGCTGGTGGAGGATTTGATCTCTCTCCCCTATCGTCTCCAAGGACGATCGGGGGCTCTTCGGCCGGAGGATCTTGTTGTATCATCAACCCTATCATGTCTTGGAAGAGGAGGCCCATACGCTGTATGTTGGCTGCTTATTCAGCAGCCTCTTTGTCCTTCTTCTCCAATATCCGACGAAGGAATTCGGTGTCGGTTTCTTCCTCCTGGCGCTCATCTGAGGACGTTTCAGGATTTTCTTTTGGCTATGTAAGCGCAGCTATAGCATTCATCATCTCTTGGAGCTTTTGCTGTTGCTCCTGCGCCTTGGTCACTGATTGGGTAAGCGGTCGATGACACGTAGATACGCGGCTGTCTTCTTTACCAGATACCACGTAGACGGTATGAACCACAATGCCCCCCGACTTAGGACGTTTGAGTTCACCACCTCTGATATTTGTCGCCGGCGCGGGGGTTTTCTCCGGCCTCCTTCTTTTGTGGGCCGTTGAAGTTGAAGGGGCCGTTGCAGTAGGCACCCTAGCGATCGTTGTCCCCTACTGTTTAATAGGACGGTCTTTTTCTTTTTGCACTTTCGTCTTCTTTCGTTGACGAGAGTGATCTGGGTTGATCACGGAGTCTTGAACCCTCCGCCAAACTTTATAAATTCTTGAGGACAGCCGTTGAGGGGGCTGTTCTTGTTTTGTTTCCGGAACTCTCTCCGCAGGCGGAGGAGATCTTTTCAGTGTAGCTGTTGGAGAGTTCTTCCGTACCCTCCTCAGCAGTTCAAAGCTGTTCCCAGTTGGAACAGCAGCATTGACTTCTACCACTGGAGCCGGTGGAGTTAGTCCTAAGGGGGAGTTGCCCCCTGCCTTTCTCACTCGTTGCCAATGGCGACGTCGAGCACGACGAGCCGTTAGGACTGGCTCGGAGATAGAGATAGCTTCTTTTTGCCCCCTGCCTCAATGAGGCGCCGCCAGTTTTAACCTCTTAAAGACTGAGGTTGTCTTCTGAGGAGCAATATCCAACCTATCGAAGACGGATCCTCGAGCAGGGGCAGGAATCGTCAGTCTTGAAAAGACTGACTCTTTGACAGGGGAAGCCGCCTTGACGACTTCTCGAGCAGCAGTTATTGCCTTCCTTGGGACAGCCAATTTAGAGTTCTGATCTAGCCTGGTGAAAACAGAGGCCGTCGGTTCGGTAGTGGGCGACCCGTTGACAGGGGTCGTCGTATCAGTGAGCCGGTCAAAGACCGACTTTTTGTTCACTTCCGGTGCAGGTATTGGCATAGAGAAGCTTGTAGGTGGGATCATGGTCCCGAAGAACAGGCCAGTGGTGGCTTAGGTCACCTGGTCTACCGGCAGAGCGAGGAAGGAAGCCGCTTGGGGCCCATATGCTACACCTCCCGGTGAGGTGGAGCGTCCGTTGCAGTGGCATTTCGAACAGTTGGTGCAGTTAAAGGCCATTGAATCTTGAGTTCTGCACCAGGCAAAAGACCAAATCTTAGTAACTTGAAATCCGAAGGCAACCATTAACAAACCGCGATTGGTTCGCGAAGACGACACATGAAGTGTGGAGTGGAAAGAGGAAAAGGTCCCACCGGGCGTGCCAGAATCTGTTCCCCTCCGAAAGACGGCGCACAAGACTGCGAGGTCCTGACGCTGAGATTCGGGGCAGATGCTATTTGGTGCTATCCGTCCACCTCTCCGAAGATGCCAAGTTGATTTATGGCACCTTGTATCGGAGGTTTATACGGATGCGGCCGATGTAACAGACTTCGTCAGATTCCCCCTCGCTTGAGGGGTTTTTGATTGTGGGGATGCTCTTCCCTGCAGGCGCAAGCCCCTGCAGTTAATTACGCTACCGCGTCACGGCAGCCACTTTCTCCTTCTCCAGAATTTCACTTCGTGTCGTGTGTGTTTTGTTTGTTAGTGGTTGCCCGTGGATTGTATACGGAGACTAACTAATGCCGTCGCCCGTAGGACGTGGATTAGTCCAAATCCGTATTTACTTAGATTTGGTGTTTTTAGTTTAAGGATACATTGGCCATGCTTGGGGCTAAGATCAACTTAAACGTTCGTTAAGGATACGTTAGTCTCGTTTGGGACTAAGATCAACTTAACGGGATCGTCTAGATCCATTTAATATATGGTCATCGGGATTCATCATCTCTCTGACGTCGTTGAAGGATTACAACGACAGGTGTCAGAGGAATTCAGAGATGTACCCTTAAACCAAAGTTGATTTGGAGTTTTATAGTCCATTTGAATGTTTAAGTATACGTTAGCCGTGTTTGAGACTAAGATCAACTTAAACGGGATCGTTTAGATTCGGCAAAAGAGCATTCGGGGGCTCTATTGTTCCAGTTTAGGGACGTAGTGGTCCATAGGTAGTTTAAGGACGTTGCGGTCCATGTTCCAGTTTACGGACGTGGTGGTCCGTATTCCAGTTTAGGGACGTGGTGGTCTATGTTCCAGTTTAGAGACGTGGTGGTCCAACATTAGTTTAAAGACGTTTCGGTCCAACATTAGTTTAAGAACGTTTCGGTCCATCGTTAGTTTAAGGACGTTTCGGTCCATCGTTAGTTTAAGGACGTTTCGGTCCATATTCCAGTTTAGGGATGTGGTGGTCCATATTCCAGTTTACGGACGTAGTGGTCCATCATTAGTTTAAGGACGTTTCGGTCCGTATTCCAGTTTAGGGACGTGGTGGTCCATATTCCAGTTTACGGACATAGTGGTCCATCATTAGTTTAAGGACGTTTCGGTCCGATATTAGTTTCAGGACGTTTCGGTCCACGAGTTTAAGGACCCCGCAGTCCATATTGATGTGTGGTCGTCGGGACCCGTCACCTCTCTGACGTCGTTGAAGAATTACAACGATGGGTGTCAGAGGAGTTCGGAGATGTACCCTTGAACCGGTCGTAAATTGATTTAGGAGAGCAGTCTTGCTCAGTCAATTTAATTTGAGGATTTACAGCCAAAATTAGGCTAAATCCAGTTGAAAAGGTTCAACATATTATTTATTTTTGGTCAATTAAACCTGTGCTAGGGCTTTGCCCACACTTAGATAATGCATTGCATTACTTTCTTTTTCTGTTTGGACTGGGCTCTGCCCTTTTATAAATGATGTAGAAGCATCAATTTTATTTGGGCTCTGCCCTTTATAAATGATGCAGAGCATCAATTTTATTTGGGCTTTGCCCTTTTATTGCTTTGCAATTTATTTTGTCCTGCTAGGTCTTTTGATTTGGGCCTGGCCCTTTAAGAAATGCATTGCATTGGTCAGGTGCTTTGCGCCAATCAGGGAGTGCAAGCGCTTGTGGTGATGACACGTGTCATGCAAGCATAGTGCGCTACGCTAGTGCGCTGTGCTTGCGCTGCTGACACGTGGCGTACTTTGGTGAGTTGCGCCAATTACAAAGAGCAAAGCTCTATCTTAAAGCGCATAGCGCAAGTAGTTGACACGTGGCGCTTTCCCAAGAGCGCAACAGCGCGGTTTGGAAGTGCAAAGCACTAAGAATCTTTTAGATTCAAGAACAGAAGTGCGAAGCACAAAAAAAACAGGTTTTTCTTTTCATTTCAAGAACCAAAGGTTCATAAAAGTGCAAAGCACTATTTTTTATTTTAGTTTTTTCTTGTTTTAAAGAACCAGTGGTTCATAAGAAGTGCAAAGCACTGTTTATTATATAAAGATCCTTGATCTGGTTTTTAGATCAATGATGTATTAGAAGAAATTTCTTCTCTTTTGTGAAGGTTTTTACCTTTTTCTTGAAATTTTTCTCAGAGTTATCTCTGTTTGAAGCTCTTGATTTTTCAAGAAAATGTTGATGCCTTTGAATTGAGGCTCAGGGTTCTTTTTATAGTGCCTATAAATTAGTTAATTTTGTTAAAGAGATCTTTCCCTGAGTGATTTGGGGAATTTTCCCCACCGTTGGATCTTTGATCCAAGGGCTTCTGTTTTACAGAAGAAAATCTTCTTGTTTTAACAAGAACAGAAATATTTCTTTAAATTCTTTATTCTGTTTGGCGCAGACGTCCCGGCGCGTGACACGTGTCATGCAGCGCACAGCGCAGCACAACTGCGCTAGCGCAACTGCGCTGACACGTGTCGCGCAGCGCAAAGCGCAGCACAACTGCGCTAGCGCATCTGCGCTGACACGTATCGCGCAGCGCAGTGCTTGCGCAACAGAAGCGTTGCTTCCTTTGTTTTTGCTTTGAACAGAGCTTTGCTTTGATTGGGTGCGCTGTTTTGGGCGCTACGCTGATGTGTCTGCGCCTGACACGTGGCGCGTTGCACGCAGCGCAAAGAATTTTAAGCGTTGCTTCATTTATTAAAGTTTAAATTTTCAAAGCAGAGCTTTGCTCTGATTGGGGGAAGATGAAGCTTTGCTTCATCTCCCGGCTTGGAATTTGAACAGAGCTTTGCTCTGATTGGGGTAAACAGATGCGCCATTCGAAAATATCTGATTGGGGTAAACCGATTCGTTAGTTTTGAAATAGGTATGACTCGGGTCTAGTCTAACGCCTACTATGCGAACTACGGACCCAACAATCAGTCAATCGGGAGGGGTATGAAAACCACCTAAATCTGAGTCAATATCACATTATCTCATCACATAACAGGTATCACTACCATCATATCACATCTCAAATACGAACTCTGTCATATCGCCGAATCTCACGACCTCAATCAAACCTCATCGACTCATCTCAATCCCACGTATCATCCTCAAATCCCATATATGAACACATAGTCCCATACCTATGTGTAGATATACACACCTCCAAATGCGCACAGATAAAAGAAAGAATGTATGCAAGTATATGCGTACGTGTATGTGTGGGTGTGCAACCCCTACTCTAGGGTTTCGCACTATACTAAACCAATACATCCTTATCATCAATAATCCATTATTAGCATCAATAATCTTAAACAACACATAAAAATATACTTGTGTATACGTATTCGTATACATCACCACGGACTGCGGGGGTGCTATACGCCATCCACCTGACTTCTCCCCGTAGATATAAATCTACTCACCTTGCTTCTCGTGTGCTGATGCCGATGTTGCCATTTTCATCTTCTTCGCCTCAACATCACGTAGGGTAACTACAAGTATATCACAAACGCTAAAGCACATGAAAATCACATCGGAAAACCAAAACAGCACACGCTACTCGCATAGGTAAAAACCCATCGTCTCGCATGCAAACACGATCAATATCTACTTGTTGTTGACGTCCAAACGCCACCCGACAGAAACGAATCACCAAATACCAAAATCCCTGCTAAAACAAGTCGTAAATCATGCGCCAACATGGGATTTATCTGTGGCCGGGAAAAGGAGTTGTGGGTTGGGGTTTGGTGTGGTGGTTCGAGGGTGCTTACACATCTCACTGTCAACTCAATTTTATTTTAGGGTCCCGGGGTGATAGCAGATTCCAAAACACACTCGCAGAAATACAGTTTTTCCCCAATATCGGTTCCATAAATCCGTATTCTGGGTTAAAGTTTCATATTAAGGTCCAATATAACATCACACAAGAATTCTAAGGTCACAACAAGTCTCAATTTCACTTTACAACTCAAATTTACCCTAATCCTCTCTAGGGTTGTCAAAGGTGTACAAAACTTCGTCGAAACGACATCAAACTTTAAAAGAGGCTTAATCACAATAAATGATACAACAATTGTGAAGGAATTACCTCAATAGAGACTCATGAATTCTCAACAGCGCCAAAACACAAACATTCTTGGTCCAAATGGTTGCTTGAGGGCTCGTGCACACTTTTTGTGAAAAGGGAGTGAGGTTTCAGAGTTGTTTTGAGTGTGATGGAGATGATTTTGTGAGGAGGGAGAGAAAGGGGGCAGCAACAGCAGCAACTGAAGAAGAGGGAGGGAGAGGGGAGAAAATGAAAGAGATAATGAAGGGAGACTAAGTCAAGAGACCCCTCACCTCACTCTCTCTCTCACCCACCTACTACCCCATTATTCTAATTCAAATTATTTTCATTCCTTTTCCAAAACCCTTCTCACTCAAATAGTAGACAAAAAGTAAAAGCCATGGTAAGAATAATGTAACACAAGTGTAGAAAAGATAAGTGCATGTTTTGCACAAAAATGCCAAAAATCCGATTAGCGATTTTTAATCGCGATTAGCACTAAATTAGCATATAACTAATCATAAAAACTTTAAAATAGCATAATTCCATAAAATACCCTATTTTAGAATTTTTCATAATTTTCCCCCATTTATTTGTATTTAATTATACCGGAATATTAAAATATTCATTAAAATAATATTAAATTATAAAAATTCCCAAAAATAATATTTTATTGTTTTGAAACGTTACAAGTTTGTATAGCTGGAACTACTTCCAGTTCTACCTCATGACCACTAATTTCTTCACAAGAAAACCTTTTCTCAAAAGGTGGCATGCTGAGAAACAAAACACCTCAGTGGGGTAGAAGATATTCCCTTGCGAATGCTTTGGGATATCCAACAAACATCCACAAAACTGATCTTGCCTCGAGTTTGTCCGGATTTTGCTTTTAGACATAGGCCGGACAACCCCAAATCTTAACATCCTTAAGAGATGGGCTCTTCTCATACCATATCATATATGGAGTGGTAGGCATCTGATTTGATTGGAACCCTATTCAATAGGTATGCAGCTTCTCAAGTGCATAACTCCCAAAATTAAATAGGTAACTCAGTAGTACTCATCATAAAGCACACTATATCACATAGGGTGTGATTGCTCCACACCGATACACCGACGAGCTGTGGTATATACGGAGGAGTAATGCTGAGAGAGAATCTCATTCTCCTTTTGAATGGTTCAGGGATCTCCGTGCTCAAGTATTCTCCTCCTTGATCTCATCTAAGGACTTAATACTTATACCCGTTTTGGTTCACTACTTCTAACTTATATTCTTTGAATTTCTCAAAAGGTTCAGACTTGTGTTTCAACAGGAACATATGCCCGAATCTTGAGAGATCATCAGTGAATGTAATGAAGTACAAAGAACCTGTCCTGGCATGTGTAGACAGGGGACCTACATACATCATCATGTATTAATCCTAAGAGTTCACTAACTCCTTCTCTGTTTCCAATAAACGGACCTATGGTCATCTTATCTTTGTGACATGACTGGCAAGTTTCACAAGATGTAAATTCAAACTGATTTAAATATGCATCTCTATGTAACTTTAGCTAGTTTGGTCGCATTGATATGACCAAGTCTACAATTCCTCAAGAAGGATTCGTTCATTTGTGAACTCTTCATCTTGTGTGTGTTCTATACGTTAAGAACAGTAGTTTGATTTAGAACGTATATGCTTTTTGATAACGTGCCTGAACCGATCAACTCTTGATATAGGAAAATTTTCAAAACATTATCCAACAATACAAAATTATATCCTTCTTTACCAGTAAAGAGACTGATATGATGTTGTATATCAGATTTGGTATCTAATAACATTCGTTCATAATCAATGTATTTGGTAATACAGGGTGATAACTGCCAACAGACTTGGCAGCAACACTTGCACCATTTTTAACTCTTAAAACTTATCGCCCGTTCTCAGTTCTCTACCTGTCTTATAGCTCGTGTAATTGATTACATATGCGGGATCCTGATCCGGTATCTCATACCCAGGACGTAAAGGATACTGAGAAACAGTTCTCTGTAATGAACACTCCCGAAGAAGATGCATCATCATGTACTTTCTTCGTTTGGGCGGCACGGGAATTCTGGTAATCCCCTAATTCCTGCTCTGTCTTATAAAAATTATATGTTGGAGCAGGACTGTTGGGGTAAAAATTTACACCCCTGTTGACCGAGTCAAAGTCAAGGTCAACCCCCAAACTAGGTGGGCCCAAGCCCAGGTCAAGCAAGCCCATGTCCAAGTCGAGCCCGCGGCTAGCCTCCCCATGCCAACAACAAAATCATGTAATAAGTAATTTTTATGTAATTTTTTATACATGAATGTACGCAAAATGGGCATAAAGCCAATATTTTGTAAGCCCATAGCTTATGTGCAAAAATGAAATGGCACATGAGCCATGGGATAGGAAAAATGCCTTTTGTGAAGCCCAAGGGGCTATATGTAAATATGTAAGCCTATAAAAGGAAAAATGATGATGAATAAAATAATAGCTTTCAATCTCTCAAAAACCTAGGGTTTGTATTTCTTTCCTTTTTCTGAAGGTCTCAAACCTTCTTCTTTCTTCTGAATTAAATCAAGAGTTTTACTCTTCCTTTTCAAAAACAAAATAGTTTTTCACCACCAAACCCACAAAGCGGAACTTGGATCTGTCTTTAGATCCTAAAAAGGAGAGATTTTGAGATCTCACATCTCTTGACCTTCAAGATCCAGCTAACAGAGGAGGAAGAAGAAGAACCCCATCCATTAACCCCAAGAACACACTCAGGAGTCCAACTCCTCTCTAATTTCTCTTCTGAGAAATATTTTTAGGCCAAAAGCCTCTTTTTCTCATCGGCGCTAAGCGCAGAGCGCCCGCGTGCCGACACGTGGCGCTCTTGCGCTCAACGCTCGAGCGCAAAGCATCCACGTGCCGACACGTGGCGTGCTTCCACTACAGCGTTCAAGCGCAAAGCACCCACGTGCCGACACGTGGCGCGCTTGCGCTCAAGCGCAGGCGTTCGAGCGCAAGTCGCCCCGGTGCCGACACGTGGCGCGCTCGCAATTCCAGCGCAAGCGCTCGAGCGCAAGTCGCCCCGGTGCTGACACGTGGCGCGCTTGCGCTCAAGCGCAAGCGCTCAGGCGCATGTCGCCCCCGTGTCGACACGTGGCGCGCAAGCGCTCAAGCGCAAGTCGCCCCCGTGCCGACACGTGGCGCACTTGTGCTCGAGCGTCAAGCGTCCACGTGCCGACACGTGGCGTGCTTGCGCTTAAGCACCCAGCGCTCAAGCGCAGAGCGCCCACGTGCCGACACGTGGCACTCTAGTGCCTGAGCGCACAGCACCCAGGCGCACAGCGTCCAAGGTGCTGCCCCCACGCATCATTTGGATGCCTTTTCCCCCACTTTTTTTTCTTATATATATATACACACATATATATATATACATATGTGCATACACACATATTCCACGACACTGTCCCTGTTAGAAAAAAAATTCTAACGGGGCGCTGCCCCGCACTCCGCAAGGGGGCTGCTAGCCCTCTTGACCCCCAGCCCGCTATCCGGGTAGCGGGACCCCCGTAAAAACTCTGCGTGGCTCCCGATATATTTAAACCCCCCTCCAAAACAAAACACACGTACACTGCACATTGAGTTCGCATGACCTGTTTAACCCGTCAATCGGAGGTTCCCTCGCACCAAAGGCGAGGGGTAATTAACGGCAGTTTAGTCCGCGGCTGCCGGAGATTCGGATCCCCACAATCATTAACCTCCGGCCTACCCTAGGCAGGGGGAATCTGTAGTACGCCTGACAAGCGTGTGCGTATTCCCATCTCAATAGGGTGACGAAAAACACCCTACAGATTCTGGCACGCTCGGTGGGACCAATCTCTCCTCCCATATTTCGGCTTAAGCATTCATACGAACTCAATCAATATACATACCTATATTTATTCTGAAATAATGCTTTTTCATGCAGGTTTTCAAGCAATCACTTTTCAACAATGTCTCCAAAGATGAATTCAGCTCCCATCTCCTATACGATGAAGATAGACTCCAGGACGGTCCTTCCGGCCAGTCTCGGGCGACAATGGGAGGAGCCGCTGCTACCATTTGGCTCTATTATGTTCATGCCAGTTGGCGCCATCCCAGCTCCTCAAGCCCCGGTGACAGACAAACCGGTCTCGAAAGGCAAGAGGCCAAATGTGGTGGTCTCGAAGGCGCCCCAACTCAAACGCAAATTGGTGTTTGAACGACTCTCTCTGGTCCTAGATGGGGGCAAGGCCATCAACACCAACAAAGCAACAGGGCCTCTCGAGCAAGCTCCGGCGGTGCCCGTGACAACTGCTCGATCGGGTGTTTTCTCAAAGCTCCCCGCTAATCGACTCACGGTGGCTTCCCAGGAAATGGATGCCCACCGAGCCCTTAAAATTGAAAAGATAAGGCAGAAAAGGCTCAGATATAGATCCAACAAAAGCGCTAGGGCTCCTGCTAGGCTGAACCTCATGAGGTTCGAAGAACAGGTTTACCCCGACGAAGATGGGGAAATGGCTGGGTATGTGGTCCATACTGTCTACATGGTGGGCACACGCAGCAAGAGCAAGGACGGGGACACAACATCTCAAATCCAATCTGGCTTGAATGTGGTTGCCGCTTCCTAAGAACAGCCGCCCCTACTGGGTAATGAAAACCTTCTCGATGAGGATGATAGGCGGAAACACCCTTCGGTCCATAAGGAGTCGGGCTCGGAAAGCGAAGATGAGCCAAATTTCCAGCCTAAGAATGCGGAGCAGTAACTTCTCCAAGAACTCCGAAAGCAGCTCAGAAGCAAAGACAAGGAGATGGCCAAGCTCTACTCAAAGATCGACGACTTGACAAATGTCGTCTTACGGCTTACGGCCCAACTTGCCTCTCAGCCGCCCAATCAAGTACAGGGCTCTGCTCATGAACCGGGAAACGTTGTCCCGAGACAGCCGGTGCCTATTCCCTCAAATCCAAAGGTGGGCGGACCGCATGAAAGTCAATTGCATCCTATCTCAGGAAATTTCTTGGCTACTGATGACAGTAGCCCGCTAACTCAAGATCAAATCATGGATTTGGTTGCCAGCAAAGTTAAAACATTGGTGGCCGAAGACGAAGCGCAAAAAGTTATCAGTAGTAGTGGGAGACTATATCCTGCTCAGTATGATCTGGTAGAATTTCCTAGCGGCTATGTCATCCCCAAATTCGGAAGATTCGATGGGACGGGAAATGCGAATCAACACGTCGCCCACTTCAAAGCCTCATACGGGAATACTGGGGGCAATGATGCGCTTCTCCTCCGCCAGTTCGTTAATAGCTGGACCGATGTTGCTTTCGACTGGTACGCGAGCATACCGGATGGCTCCGTTACTACTTTCGTCCAAATGGAATCTTTGTTTCGACAAAGATTCATGAGCGTCAGCGATAAGATCACCATTACCCAGCTCATAAGGACCAAGACCAAGAATAACGAAAGCAGCACGGATTTTATAACCCGATGGCGCAATCTCTCCGTTAAATGCGAACCGACGATAGAGTAGGACCAATCTGTCAGTCTCCTCGTCGAAAATCTCAACAATTGGATGGCCCCGTTTCTATGCACCGCGGGTCTCAAAACATTCCAATAGCTGACCAGGAAAGTTCAGATGCTAGAGCGCTCAAAGCAGGAGTCCTCCTCGGATTTTCAAAATAACAATAGGTCCTGGAGAAACCGAAAGGACGATAATCGCAAAGGTGGAAACTCTGATGATTCTGAATCTTTCAACACTTCGTCTAACCGAAATAAGCAAGGGATGAGCGGGTCTAGCGCCAACCAGCCTCGGAAGCCAGTGTTCGGAGAGGGTGGAGAATCTCTACTCAAAGAGAAGCTGGATAAGGTCTATTCCTTCAGAAGGGACAAGATCCGTAAAATATTCAAAGACGCCCTGAAGAACGGTCTACAACTGCCAGAGTCAAAAAGACCGCAGGAAGCGAATAGGACCGACGACCCCAAATACTGCCCCTATCACAGAGTGATAGGTCATGCCATTGAGGACTGCTTCGTCTTCAAAGATTGGGTCGAAAAGCAATACAAGGCAAGAGAGATAGAACTGTCCAAAGGCGTGTTAGTAAACAGTCAAGATGCGACCGCCAATTTCATACAAACGGAGGCCGAAGTTCTTCGTGAAACTGATTCTCTCAGACATCTGCCTTTGTCTGGAAACAATCGACCACCACGTCATTAAACTGGGAACAGTCGACCTGTAAGTCGTTAAACTGGGAATGTAAAAAAAATGTGTGTATATAAAAAAAATGTGTAAATAAAAGAAAAATAAAGAAAAGCCGAAATGATGGGGCAACTCGCAATAAAAATCAGCGAGTAAAAATGAAAATGAAAATAAAGCCGAAATGATAGGGCAATCGCGACTTTCGCGATAAGAAAAGCTGAAATGATAGAGCAATCGTGGTATATAAAAAAAACGGCGAATGATGAGTCGCTCCTGGTACCATATTCCAGTGTAGCGATGTAGACGCCAACCAAATTCCAAATCCCATACCCCAATGGCGAATGATGAGTCGCTCCTGGTACCATATTCCAGTGTAGCGATGCAGACGCCAACCAAATTCCAAATCCCATACCCCAATGGCGAATGATGAGTCACTCCTGGTACCATATTCCAGTGTAGCGATGCAGACGCCAACCAAATTCCAAATCCCATACCCCAATGGCGAATGATGAGTCGCTCCTGGTACCATATTCCAGTGTACCGATGCAGACGCCAACCAAATTCCAAATCCCATACCCAAATGGCGAATGATGAGTCACTACTGGTACCATATGCCAGTGCAGCGATGCAGACGCCAACAAAGTCCCGAATTTTTTTTATGGCCCTACGGTCTGGATCATACATCCTGCAAAACCGTATACAATCAACGGGCGTAAAACGATCCCAATCTCTCCCAAGTCCTACCGGCGAGACCACATTCAAAGTCCCACCGGCAGGGAAGATTCAAAAAAAAAGGAAAAAGAAAAAGAAAAAAAGAAGGTATATCCACAAGCAAAATGGGCACGGATGAAAACCCGAAAGGGCTCCGTGAGTAAAAACAGCAGGACTGCCGGTGAGTTTGTGAAAACCCGAAAGGGCGCAAACTCGTGAGAAAGAGATGAAATGCACTTACAAGGTCCTCTCGACTTTGTGAGGAGAAAATTCCCGCATGAGATCCTTACGACTCACAAAGGAGCAACAAACTTGGAAGTCCCCACGACTCCCAAGGAGAAAATACACTTACGGGATCTTTACGACCCGTAAGGAGAAAATGCTTTGTGAGACCCTTACGGCTTACAAAATTGAAAAGTCTTAGGTGATAGGGGCCTAAAACCTGTCTCTTAAGCCATCGTTTCCTAATAAGCAAACGCAAATGATGATTCGCTCCTGGTACCATATTCCAGTGTAGCGATGCTGATGCCAAACAAAAAAAACCAATCCCCAAATCCTCTCATGACAAATGATGATTCGCTCATGATACCATATTCCAGTGTAGCGATGCTGATGTCAACCCAAATCAAATCAAACCAACAACCTCTGCGAAGGAATCATGCTCCGTCCCAGAATTTACCCCGTGTCGAAATCATGCTTCGCCTCGGGATATCTACCTTCCCTGCCAGAATTATGCTCACCTCGGAATCAAATCAACTAACCAGCACTGCGTTGGAATCAAGCTTCGTCTCAGAATATGCACCCCGTGTTGAAATGATGCTTCGCCTCAGTGTACCTTCCTTCCCTGTCGAAATTATGCTTCATCTCGGAATCAAGTCAGCCAACAAGCTCTGCGCCGGAATCATGCTCTGTCTTAGAACGTACCCCGTGTCTAAATCATGCTTCATTCGGGATATCTACCTTCCCTGCTGGAATTATGCTCCGCCTCGGAATCAAGTCAACCAACAAGCTCTATGCCAGAATCTTTCTCCGTCTCAGAATGTACCCCCTGTCCAAATCATGCTTCGCCTCGGAGTATTTGCCTTCTCTGTCGAAATTATGTTTCGCCAGGGAATTAACCTCAGCATCGAAATTATGTTTCGGTTAGAATGTCTGTCACCCTTCGGAATGATGCTCCGAATCCTGGAATTATGCTCCGCTCATCGGAATGATGCTCCGATCTCTGGAATCATGCTCCGCTCATTGGAATGATGCTCCGATCCTTGGATTTATGCTCCACTCATCGGAATGATGTTCCGATATCTGGAATCATGCTGCGCTCATCGGAATGATGCTCCGATCCCTGGAATCATGCTCCGCTCATCGGAATGATGCTCCGATCCCTGGAATCATGCTCCGCTCTTCGGAATGATGCTCCGATCTCTGGAATCATGCTCCGCCCTTCGGAATGATGCTCCGAATCCTGGAATTATGCTCCGCTCATCGGAATGATGCTCCGATCTCTGGAATCATGCTCCGTCCTTCGGAATGATGCTCCGATCTCTAGAATCATGCTCCGCTCATCGGAATGATGCTTCGATCCGTGGATTTATGCTCCGCTCATCGGAATGATGCTCCAATCCATGGAATCATGCTCCGCTCATCGGAATGATGCTCTGATCCATGGAATCATGCTCCGCTCTTCAGAATGATGCTCCGAACCCCTGGAATCATGCTCCGCAAATCGGAATGATGCTCCGATCCCTGGAATCATGCTCCGCTCATCGGAATGATGCTCCGATCCCTGGAATCATGCTCCGCTCATCGGAATGATGCTCCAATCCCTGGAATCATGCTCCGCTCTTCAGAATGATGCTCCGACGTTGGAATTATGCCCCGCGAATCGGAATCATGCTCCGATCCCCAGGAATCATGCTCCCCGGGATGATGCTCCGCCCCCGGAATGATGTTCCACCTCGAAGTTCAGCTTCAAGATTCATCAATTTCGTGCACACAACTCATGCAAGCGGTGTGCATTCATTGATGGGGGAAATTTGTTGGGGTAAAAATTTACACCCCTGTTGACCGAGTCAAAGTCAAGGTCAACCCCCAAGCTAGGTGGGCCTAAGCCCAGGTCAAGCGAGCCCATGTCCAAGTCGAGCCCGCAGCCAGCCTCCCCATGCCAACAACAAAATCATGTAATAAATAATTTTTATGTAATTTTTTATACATGAATGTACGCAAAATGGACATAAAGCCAATATTTTGTAAGCCCATAGATTATGTACAAAAATGAAATGGCACATGAGCCATGGGATAGGCAAAATGCCATTTTGTGAAGCCCAAAGGGCTATATGTAAATATGTAAGCCTATAAAAGGCAAAATGATAATGAATAAAATAATAACTTTCATTCTCTCAAAAACCTAGGGTTTGTATTTCTTTCCCTTTTCTGAAGGTCTCAAACCTTCTTCTTTCTTCTGAATTAAATCAAGAGTTTTACTCTTCCTTTTCAAAAACAAAATAGTTTTTCACCACCAAACCCACAAAGAGGAACTTGGATCAGTCTTTAGATCCCAAAAAGGAGTGATTTTGAGATCTCACATCTCTTGACCTTCAAGATCCAGCTAACAGAGGAGGAATAAGAAGAACCCCTTCCATTAACCCCAAAAACACACTCAGGAGTCCAACTCCTCTCTGATTTCTCTTCTGAGAAATTTTTTTAGGCTAAAAGCCTCTTTTTCTCGCCGGCGCCTGCGTGCAGACACGTGACGCTCTTAACCTCGAGCGCTCAGCGCTCGAGTGCAAAGCGCACACGTGCCGACACGTGGCGCGCTTGCACTAAAGCGCTCCAACGCAAAGCGCCCACGTGCCGACACGTGGCGCTCTTGCGCTCAAGCGCAAGCGTTCGAGCGCAAGTCGCCCCGGTGCCGACACGTGGCGCGCTTGCGCTCAAGCACAAGCGCTCAGGCGCAAGTCGCCCCCGTGCCGACACGTGGCGCGCTTGCGCTCCAACGCAAGCGCTCCAGCGCAAGTCGCCCCCGTGGCGACACGTGGCGCACTTGCGCTCGAGCGTCAGGCGCTGAAGCGCAAAGCGTCCACGTGCCGAAACGTGGCGTGCTTGCGCTCCAGCTCAGAGCGCCCACGTGCCGACACGTGGCATTCTTACGCTCAAGCGCCCAGCGCTCAAGCTCAGAGCGCCCACGTGCCGACACGTGGCACTCTAGTGCCTGAGCGCACAACACCTAGGCGCACAACGCCCAAGGTGCTGCCCCCACGCATCCTTTGGATGCCTTTTCCCACACTTTTTTTCTTATATATATACATATATATATATACATATGTTCATACACACATACTCCACGACACTGTCCCTGTTAGAAAAAAATTTCTAACGGGGCGCTGCCCCGCACTCCGTAAGGGGGCTGCTAGCCCCCTTGACCCCCAGCCCGCTATCCGGGTAGTGGGACCCCCGTAAAAACTCTACGTGGCTCCCGATATATTTAAACCCCCCTCCAAAACAAAACACACGTACACTGCACAATGAGTTCGCATGACCAGTTTAACCCGTCACTCGGAGGTTCCCTCGCTTCAAAGGCGAGGGGTAATTAACGGCAGTTTAGTCCGCGGCTGCCGGAGATTCGGATCCCCAGAATCATTAAACCCCGGCCTACCCCAGGAAGGGGGAATCTGTAGTACGCCTAAAAAGCGTGCGCGTATTCCCATCTCAATGGGGTGACGAAAAACACCCTACAGGGACCAACGTTCCCTAGCGCAGTATAACAAGCGGGTTCGGTCAACACATCCGTATTATTATCTTGATTAAGGCATGACATGGTCGCTACCTGGAGAGAGAGAGAGAAGAAAAACACTCAGCGTATGCTCTTGCAAGATAAGATTGGTTATCAATATATCTAATCAGGACGACTCCCACTGTTTTAGTCAAATCTTCCTACAAACCCTAAAAGGAAAGACTAGCCGGGATTAATTACACCCTACAATTTCGCCAATCTCTCAGCCAGTCCAGTGGCGGTACTTTGAGGAAGGTTCCCCGTGCTTTCGCACGGACCTAATTAAAATAAACCCCGTTTTCCCAGGGGCGCAACCCCGTTGACAACTTTCTAGACACCTACTTGATCAGCTAATTGTAATGTGTAAAACTCTCCCAGGAGTAACTCTTACTCGCAGTGGGTATCGGGATCCAACTATCTCATAGAAGGTATGCAATCTCATTGCAAATTTCAAAACTTGAAACTCCCAATAATATTTTACCCCCAGCGTCCTATGACTTTAACGGAGGTCAACAAACCATAAGCTACTAGTCAAGTTCAACCCGTCATTTCCTGATTGAATTAAACCCACCCGCACGACCCTTGACGGAGGTCAACAAGGCCGCATGACTACCCTAATCCAATCGCATCATATGCCTATACAGATAAGCATAAATAGCTACCGCACAGTACGCCTTGACGGATGTCAACAAACGCAGCACGAATACTGTGAAGTGCTTATCTGAAATGACGGAGGGCTACGACAGGTTTTTAAGAAAACCCTTTGCGTAATGAACTTGATATCGTTGTAGAATCAAATGATTTAAATGGAGTGTTTTTGAGGCTTTTACTAGTTTTGCTAAAGAGGTCACTTCCGGTGAAGGGATCGTCGGCTATTTCCTTATCGAATAAGGTGCAAGATATTTCATAAATACCACTATGCAAAACATAAACTAAAAAAGCAATCAAAAGACAAAACCGAAGGTTGTAACATCTGCCAGTTATTGCTAAAGAGGTCACTCCCGGTGAAGGGATCTCGTCTTTTTCCTTATCGAATAAGGTGCTGGATGTTCTACAAGGAACACCGCTATGCAAAACAACAACTAGAGCTACCTGTTTTTGAAAATCCGATTCCACAACATCTTTAGGTTTCTTTTATTTAATTAATCTTATTAATGAATTCCCATTATTTTAAGTTATCTAAACATCACAGATAAATACAACGTACGGTTATGCCATCCGCATTCGCCTCGATGTCCCCTCGTGCATCGTTAGGTTAGGTAACTAACGGCAGAGCAGGGCAGTGCTAGCGCGGGTGTAAAACATAAGTAACGTATATATAATAAATCACGTATACTATATCCTTTATCCATCTAAACATATCAAATGATCACATCACATATATCGCACCAGAAGAACAACATATGAAATATTGGATATACTTGGATTTCCGTGTTTTATTTTAAGCCTGTATAAAACACGGATTCCACGGTCGTGATGAATAGTCAATCCCACACAACTAGACCCCCAAGAGAGCGTCAAGAAACCCTACCAATTATAGAGTTAGGAGACCCGGTCTCGACTTCTCGAGATGGTCTCCTACTGGACCCTAGAACCCGGTTACTTGTGCTCCCCGCCTTGGGTCTATCCTGATGCGGAAAAGTAAATAATATACAATGGTGACATCATCCTCAACCCGGAAGTGTCCCAATAAAAGAATATTACATACAATGAATTTTACATGAATGAAAATGAAAAACTCTCATCTCACATAAAACCCCCGGCTATTCAATCACGACGATCCAATATAACATATCACAGCAGCACATAACATCACATGTCATCAACGTGAGTAAATATGCGTATCCCAATTATCGTTGACATATAGCACCTAAACCGGCGATACACCACATATTACACTTACGGTCGCAGAAAAGAAAGTGAAAAACTACAACAGTTGGAATCCCCAACCAGCTTAGACATCGCATGCCTAACCAAATGAATTCCTTAGACATCGCATGCCTAACAATTATAAACCCCGTATTTTAGTCTCGGTCTCGAAAACACTTTTCAATATCTAGTCGGGAAATTCAACAAGATTCCCGACATCCTGATCGAATGCTCGTCGAAAACTTTAGTAGACGGCCGCACCCCCCGATGTCGTCGACGAAGTGTACTAAGGCGAAACACCGCTGTCGCGAGCACCCGAATGGATGCTTTTCGCGACGGGGTTCTCCTAAGTCACTTGGTCGGGCTATGGGGCTTGGCTATCTATTAAGTTTACCCGGAGAGTATCCGCGTACGCTACATGATTGCAACGGACTTTTGATCATATCAAAATCCCGTGGCAACCGATCAAAATGAGACTAAACTGCTAGATTTATAACATTCATTCTAGTTATCTCATAACTAATTGTGGATTCCAAATATTGTATCCCATCACATAATATCCGGACGAAGTTAAACTTTTCGATCGATTCATCAAAGTCCTACAATTTCCCGACAGCTCAACACTTGAGCACAGTTTTAATAATACCCAGAAGATGCCACAATACCTATGAACCAGCCGTAGAAGGGTCAAACCAACGCCTCACATGTGAAACGCTAAACTACCACAAACCCTAGGATTCAAGTGGTAGTTTTGACGGCCACATAATCGAGTTAAGGTTTACGTTCTTCTAGAGGGTCTATAGAATCACTTGCATATTTTTCCGAATACGTTAAACTTGGAAAAATGGGTTTTTGACAATCGTTCGAACTTTCTAACATCGCCTAGACAACATACGAATAACCCGAAACAATGTTAAAAAATACGAATACGAAACACTCCGAATTGTTTATAGTGTAAGATTACATCACATGCAAAATTAGCAAAAACAAACAACACCTGAAACATCAAAACCAAGTCACTGGAACACAGGCAAAATTTCAGGGAGGGTGCTCGGATTTGGCCGATATGGCACAGGTTGTTGTTAGTTATATGTATGCCCTAGAGGCCATTACTGTACATTGGATGTATACTGTAGTGGATGCTGAGACATATATAGGTAGGACTTTCTTGCTCGACATGATAGTACGCTATCTGGTTGCTCTTTATCTTAACATGTATACTTTTTGTCTCTCTGTTACATGTTGATAAAGCCCTTAGGATGTGTACTCGACTTCCAGGACTATGATGTAGATCATACTAGTAGGGCCTGGGTAGTCCATGAGTACATCCTTCAATGTTCCTAGTCGTGGGAATATAGAGACGGGGCATCGATATTCCAGAGTAGACTAGCGTATATTTTCTCGACCCATGTGATGGGCGATGGATGATCCCATATCCATTGGTGTTTGACATCAGAGATGGTATGCAGGTGCTCAGTGGAGACTGGGTACACTGAACGGACTCGCCGAGAACTCCCAGATGGTATTATACCTCACGTCAGATGGCAGTTCTCTGGTGACACTGGTACAGCTTAGTCTGTTGACCCGAGATCGTCATAGAGTCTTGTGTGTCTCCCACTGTGCTTTGATTTCCACCATACCACGACTCTACTGAGTCGTGCAAACAGGTGGTTTTTGGGTACAGTCCCGATTCACATAAAGGCAATGAGCGATAGGAGGGGATTCGTCTCTCCCGGTATTGGGGGTTGATGTTGTGCTATGCTCGACTGGACATAAAGGAAATCCCTGGCCAGGGTTGCAGTGATATACTGGTAAGAGTTATCAGTACTTTCACGAATGTTATGGACCTCACGTCGGCATGACTTATCGAACTATTGGGGTCTGACGTTTACCACCCCTAGGCGAGATATGCGACATATCAGACGAACAGACCGGACTGTACGGTAAGTGTTACTGGTTGGATTCACATGAGTGTGAGCGGGCTTGCTCGTCGATCTTCTGATCGCTCAATACCCGCATGGCCGTTACGTTTAGAAGACCGCTTTCGGCTGGTAGGTGTTTGATATGATCATCACCTGCTGCCGGCGTATTGACGAGTCTTTAGAGTCCTACACAGAGGTTTTCTGGCTCAAGCGAAACGAAATAGGAGCGCATATGAGATATGTGCGGGACCAAGAATAATACTAGTATGTGATACCGTATTCTATTCTCGCGATGAATGTATCGATTGGTTGTATGCGATATAACCTAGTTATCGAATCAAGGATTGATTCGATTGGCCGATACATTGGATATTATTCGGTCATATGCGATATGACCGGGTCGTTAAATCAAGTGTTGATTTAATGATTTAATGTATAATTATATATTTGATATATTACTTTACATTAACTAGTATTTATTCACTTAAGATGGATTTTCTCACTTGAAGTGCACATTGTATATATGATATAGTTTTGTGCACTAGTTTTTATCATGTTTGATGATACATGCAAACTTGGGTGTGTATGATTAAACCATGGTTATGTTAATGGTTAGGGTTTTGGTTTACTTATTTATTTATTCTTTTTATTTATTTTTGGGCAAAATAAATCATGGTGGCTTTCTTTGTTTGCTAGTTGAAGCTTCTTGAAGTTTTGAAAAGTCTAGCTAGTTTGTCGTTTGCCTTAACCCTAACCATTCAACCTAACCCTAGTTTAGTCTCTACACTTAACCATGGTTGAAAATATGATAAGTATCATTTTTGTTTTCTATTTTGAAAGACTTATCATATTCTTTTCTTCTTGTTTTTCTTCTTCTTCTTCTTCTTCACAAAGAAGAAAGCTTGCTACCACCAATGGCAACATGAGAAAAAGAGTGAGAAATCCAATTCTAAAGTGAACCCACTTCCTATTTCTTCATCCTCTACCACTTGCCAAGTAGTATAGGGTGTTTTCTTCACAAGTTTAATGACTTGGTGAAGTTGGAGTTTGATCTTGAGTTTCCTCGACGTAGATCATCTTCGGCATCGAAGTCGACGACCTAGCCCGCCCATTTCTCTGATGAAGCCGACGCTAGAGTCCAGGATTCCATGATCGCAGCGAGGGGACATCTTCACGGAGCTAAGGAAGTGGAGGACCGGATCTACAAAGTTTGTAGTCACTTTCCTTTAGCAATAATGTTGTTTACATGCTTGCATCGCCCTACATCTAGTTAACGATCCGTATTAGGGTTTGTAGGCACATGAAAATTTGAATTGGGCATTTTTGATCTATTGTGAGACCTCATTAGTGTGCCTAGGAACCCTACAGTGGTATCAGAGCCTAGCTAGAGCCTTAGGCGATGCGTAGACGGAGTTAGAAGTCCGATCGAACCAAAACCCTAATCCAAAATTGCTCTTTGTACATTTTTTGAAATCGGGGATTTTTTCGAATTAAAAATATGCAAAAAAATCAGCAGGGTTTTGTAAGGGTTACTGTGCAAAACGACCGTCTGATTCCACTAAACCGTCGCGGAACCGCGGCAAGAGCCTGGCTCCGGCGGCGGTTCCGCGGCCATATAGTCCCATTATTTAATTATTTTTGCACAGTAATGTCTTTATGAAAGTGCTGAATTTTCTGGGAATTTTTAATATTTACTCAAGTGTTGAGTATTTTGGGTTGTATTGGGAGTTCGTAGATTCGATCGGATTGTCAAACTTTGTCTATGTGTTTTTCCGGATATTTTTGAATATGTTAAAAAGTTCGACCGGATATAAATACCCACTTTTTCCCCTGCCGGGAAATTTCCAATTGTTGGATTTTTCCGTAGTTTAAAGACGTTCTAAGTGTTAGTTGTATGTATGCCCTAGAGGCCAGTATTGTACAGATGATGTATATTATATTGGATGCTTGGACATATATAGAGATGACTTTCTTGCTCGACATGATAGTATGCTATCTGGTTGCTATTTATCTTAACATGTACACTGGTCTCTTTATACTGTCTTATAGTTACATGTTGGTAAAGCCCTTAGGATTTGTACTTGACTACCTAGACTATGATGCAGATCATACTATTGGGGACATGGTAGTCCATAAATACATCCTTCAAGGTCCCTAGTCGTAGGTGTATCGAGACGGGGCATCGATATACCAGAGTAGACTAGCGTATACGCTTCTCGACCCATGTGATGGGCGATGGATGATCCCATATCCATTGGTGTTTGACATCAGAGATGGTGTACGGGTGCTCAGTGGTCACTGGGTACACTGGACGGACTCGCCGAGAACTCCCAGATGGTATTATACCTCACGTCAGATGGCAGTTCTCAGGTGACACTTGTACAGGTTAGTCTGTAGACCCGAGATCGTCATAGAGTCTTGTGTGATTCCCACTGTGCTTTGATCTCCACCTTACCACGTCCATGAGGGCGTGCAAAACGGTGGTCTTTGGGCACAGTCCCGAGTCACATGGAGGCAATGAGCGATAGGAGGGGTTTCGTCTCTCCCGGTATTGGGGGTTGATGTTGCGCTGTGCTCGATTGGCCGTAACAGGGAAGTCCCTGGCCAGGGCTGATCAGAGATTTGCTGGTAAGTGTTACCAGTAGTTTCTCGACCCGTTACGAGCCTCACATCGGCACGACTTATCGGGTTATTGGGGTCTTACGTATACCACCCCTAGACTTGATATGCGACGTATCAGACGAAGAGACTTGACTGTATGGTAAGTGTTACTGGTCGGATTTGCAGGAGTGTGAGCGGGCTAGCTCGTCGATCTTCTGATCGCTCAATACCCGGGTGGCCGTTACGTTTAGCAGACCGCTTGCGGCTTGTGGGTGCTTGATATGATCATCACCTGCTACCGGCGTATTGACGAGTCTTTAGAGTCCTACACAGAGGTTTCCTGGCTCAAGCGAAACGAAATAGGAGCGCATATGAGATATGTGCAGGACCGAGAATGATGCGTGTATGTGATACCGCATTTCATTCTCGCGATATATGTTTCGATTGGTTATATTCGATATGACCTAGTTATCGAATCATTGATTCGATAAATCGATGCATTGAATACTAGTCGGTTATGTGCGACATGACCGGATCATTGAATCAAGTGTTGATTTAATGATTTAATATATAATTATATATTTGATATATTGCTTTGCATTAACTAGTATTGGTTCACATTAAACGGATTTTTCTCACTTGGATTGCACATTGTATATGTGATATGCTTTTGTGCACTTTTTGTATCATGTTTGATGATACTTGATCATTTAGTTAAGTGTATAGAATTAATCCATGGTTAATTTGATAATTAGGGTTTTGCATATTTGTTTATTTATTTATTTGTTTATTTATTTATTTGAAATAAGTTATGATAAGAATGGTGGCTAAGTTTGTTTTATATTGAAGCTTCATGAAGCTTTGACTTTGCTAACCATCCTTATCTTCATGCTTAACCCTAACCCATCTAAGTGACCATGGTTAATTCTCTACACTTAACCCTAGTTCAAGTTATGATAAGTAATTTGATTTATATTTATTTTTATCATAACACTTATGATAATCTTTTCTTGAGCTCATCTTCTTCTTCTTCTACAAGCTTGCTACAAAAATGGCAAGTTGAGATCTAGTGAGTTAAATCCAAATCTAAAGTGAACCCACCTCCTATTTCTTCACCCTCTACCTCTTGCCAAGTTGTTTTGGGTGTTTACTTCACAAGTTTCACAAGTTTGTGAAGTCGGAGCTTGAGTTTGTGCAACCTCGACGTAGATCGTCTTTGACACAAAGCCGACGACCTATTCCGCTTGCTTTCCCGGTGAAGCCGATGATCGAGTCAAGGATTCATGATGGACAGCGAGGACATGACGTTGCGGATCCGTGGATGTGGATATCCGGATCTACAAAGGTTGTAATTTCCATACCCTCTTAGTTAAGTGTTAACTAGCTTTCTATTTCGCCTAGACATCTAGTCTAAGATCCGTAGTCTAGGGTTTCTCGGCACCAAAAATTTTAATTTGGCATGTTCGATGCCTTGTGAGAACCCACTAGGGTGCCTAGGAACCTTTCACTGGTATCAGAGCCTAGCTAGAGCTTTAGGCGAAGTCCCGACGCAGTTTGAAGTCCGAACGAACACGAAACCCAAATACTTTAGAGCTCTCTGGACTTTTTCATAAATCTGGGAATTTTTGATATTAAAAATGTCTAAAAAATTCAGCATAGAATTCTAAGCAATACTGTGCAAAACGTTTCCCTGAACTGTTCATTGTGCCGCGGAAGCGCGGCAGAATCATGCCTTCTGCCGCCCTTCCGCGGTCAAATGGTGACATCATCCCATTTTTTTTGCACAGTAATACCTGATAAATTCTGGTGAGTTTTATGGGTATTTTTAAATTTATTTAAAGGTTGAGTGCTCTGGAGTTATATTGGGAATCGATGAATTCGATCGGAATATCAAACTTTGTCTAAGTGTTTTTCCAGATAACTGTAGAATATGTTAAAGAGTTCGACCGTATACAAATACCCAGGTTTTCCCCTGCCGGAATAATTCCAACTGTTGGATTTTTCTGTGGTTAAAAGACGTTCTGAGTAGTGCAAGTAACGCGATGGTCCCTCTAGAAGACACAAACCTTAACTCGATTATGTGACCGTCTTGAACTGCCCTTTGAACCTTCGGGTTTGGGGCAGTACGGCGTGCCACATGTGAGGCGTTGGCTTGACCCTTCTAAAGCTGGACCGTTGGTACTGAGGTATGAAGTGAATGTCTTTGAACCTATTTCATGTGTTGATCGGTGTCAGGAAAACTTGGGTGTTCGAATGTTCGATCGGAAAGTTTAATATATTCTATTTATCCGGAATTGGATACAATAATTGGAATTCATAAAAGGTTATGAGATAACTGGATGGATGTTATAAATCTAGCGGTTTAGTTTCATTGGATATCGAAAAGAGTTTTCGATAATGGGACTAAAATGCGGGGTTTATAACTGTTAGGCATGTGATGTCTAAAGAAGTTGCGGATTCCAATTGTTGTAGTTTTACACTTTCTTTTCTGTGACCGTAAGTGTAGTATGTTCATATCGCCGGTTTCGTTGCTATACATCAACGACAATTGGGGTATGCATACTTACTTACGTTGATGACATGTGATGTTATGTGTTGCTGGATATGTTATATTGGATCGTCGTGTTCGAATAGCCGGGGGTTTTTATGTGAGATGAGTATTTTTCATTTTCATTCATGTAAAAACTTGTATGTAATATTCTTTTATTCGGGGCACTTCCAGGATGCGGGAGTTGTCACCCTTTGTATATTATTTACTTTTCTGCACTAGGATAGACCCAAGGAGGGGAGCACAAGTAACCGGGTTCTGGGGTCCAGTAGGAGACCAACTCGAGGAGTCGAGTCCGGGTCTCCTAACCCTAGAATTGGCAGGGTTGCTTGCCGCTCTCGTAGGGGTCTAGGGGTGTGGGATTGGCTATTCATCACGACCGTGGAATCCGTGTTTTATACTGGCTCGTATCGAAAACACGGACGTCCTAGTATATCCAATATTTCATATGTTTATTCTGCTGCGATATCTGTGATGTGATTCTGTGATGGATATATTATATAGTATATATGATATATTATATAGACGTTACTTATGTTTTGCACCCGCACTAGCCCTGCCCTGCTCTGTCGTTAGTTACCTAACCTAACGGTGCACGAGGGGACATCGAGGCGAATGCGGATGGCATAAGCGTATGTCATATCTATCTGTGATGTTTAGGTTTTTAAATGATGGGACTTCATTAATGTGATTAATGAAAGATAAGAAACCTAAGATGTTGTAGAATCGAATTTTAAAATAAAAAAAAAGGTAGCTACAGTTCTTGCTTTGCATAGCGGTATATATGATATACCCCGCACCTTATTCGATGAGGAAAGGACCGAGATCCCTTCACCGGGAGTGACTCCTTTAGCAATAACTGGCAGATGCTACACACTCGGTTTGCTTTTGATTGGTTTTGAGTTTTTGCTTTGCACAGCGATATATATGATATATCCTGCACCTCATTCGACGAGGAAAGGACCGAGATCCCTTCACCGGGAGTGACTCCTTTAGCAAAACCAGAAAAGCCTCAAAATCACTCCATTTCAAAACTTCATTTTGATTCTACAACGATATCAAGTTCATTACGCTCATGGTTTTCAGAAAAACCTGCGTAGCCCTCCGTCATTTCAGATAAAGACTAGTTAGTATTCGTGCTGCGTTTGTTGACCTTAGCCAAGGCGTGGTGTACGGTAGCTAATTAGTATTTATCTGCTAAAACATGAGATGTGATTGAGTTAGGGTAGTCGTGCGACTTTGTTGACCTTAGCCAAGGGTCGTACGGGTGGGTTTAATTCAATCAGGAAATGACGGGTTGAACTTGACTAGCGCTTATGATTTGTTGACCTTAGCCAAGGTCATAAGTTGCTAGGGGCAAAAATATTATCGGGAATTTCAAGTGTTGAAATTTGCAATGAGATTGCATACCTTCTATGAGATAGTTGGATCCCGATACCCACTGCGAGTAAGAGTTACTCCTGGGAGAGTTTTACACAGTGCAATTAGCCGATCAAGTAGGTGTCTAGAAAGGTGTTAACGAGGTTACGCCTCTGGGAAAACGAGGTTTACATTAATTAGGTTCGTGCGAAAGCACGGGGGACCTCCCTCAAAGTACCGACACTGGCCTGGCTGAAAGATTGGCGAACTTGTAGTGTGTAATTAATCCCGGCTAGTCTTTCCTTTTAAGGTTTGAAGGAAGATTTGATAAAAAGCAGTGGGAGCCATCCTGATTAGATAAGATAATAACCAATCTGATCTTGCACGAGCATACGCTAAAGTGTTTTCTTCTCTCTCTCTCCAGGTAGCGACCATTTCATGCCCTAATAAAGATAATAATATGGATGTATTGACCGAACCCGCATGTTATACTGTGCTGGGGAACGTTGGTTCCGTTCATTCTTATAAGAGTTATAGGACTGAACAGGATATAGGGGAATACCAGGATTCCCATGCCACCCGAATGAAGAAAGTACATGCTGATGCATTTTCTTCGGGTGTGTTCGTTACTGAGAACTGTTTCTCTATTTGCTCTACGTCCTGGGTATTGGATACCGGGTCGGGATCCCATATATGTAATCAGTTACATGGGCTAAGGAAAGGTAGAGAACTTGGAGAAGGTGATAAAGACATTAGAGTCGGAAATGGTGCAATTGTTGCAGCTAAGACTGTCGGGGAATATCACCTTGTATTACCAACTGGTAATACATTGGTTCTGAACGAATGCTATTACATGCCGAACCTGATATGCAACATTATATCAGTTTCTTTATTAAGTAAAGAGGGATATAATTTTGTATTGCAGGACAATGTTATGAACATTTTCCATGACCAAAAGTTGGTTGGATCAGGCACGTTGTGCAATGGCATTTATGTTCTAAATCAATCAACAGTTCTGAGCATAACAAACACACACAAGAGGAAGAGTTCTGAACTCAACGAATCCTTCTTGTGGCATTGTAGACTGGGTCACATCAATGCGACACGACTAGCTAAGTTGCATAAGGATGGATATTTAAATCCGTTTGAATTTTCATCCTATGACACTTGCCAGTCATGTCTCAAAGGCAAGATGACCAAGACTCCGTTTACGGGACACGGAGAAAGAGTTACCGAACTCTTAGGACTGATACATAGTGATGTATGCGGTCCCATGTCTACACATGCCAGGGATGGTTCTTCATACTTCATTACATTCACTGACGATCTCTCTAGATTCGGATATGTGTTCCTGATGAAACACAAATCAGAAGCTTTTGAGAAATTTAGAGAATATAAACAAGAAGTCGAGAACCAAACCAGAAAAAGTATTAAAATCCTACGATCTGATCGAGGAGGGGAATACTTGAGCAATGAATTCCTGGACTTCCTAAAAGAGAATGGGATTCTCTCTCAGCTAACTCCTCCATATACACCACAGCACAACGGTGTATCGGAGCGGAGGAACCGCACCCTATTAGATATGGTGCGCTCTATGATGAGCACAGCTGAGTTACCTATTTCCTTCTGGGGATATGCGCTGGAGACAGCCATATACCTATTGAATAGAGTTCCAACTAAATCTGTGCCTACCACTCCATATGAGATATGGAATGGAAAGAGACCATCTCTTAAAAGAGTTAAGATATGGGGTTGTCCGGCTTATGTTAAAAAGCAAAACCCGGACAAACTCGAGGCACGATCAGTTCTTTGTAAGTTTGTAGGATCTCCAAGCAATTCGTATGGATATCTATTCTACCACAGTGAACAACAAAAGGTGTTTGTTGCTCAACATGCCACCTTTTTAGAAAAGGAATTTCTTGCAAAAGAGATTAGTGGCTCTGAGGTAGAACTGGAAGAAGTTCCAGAAACACAAACTATAACTGAAGATTTAGTGGAACCAGAGGATTCAGTAGCTCCCAATGAACCTCAGCCTCTCCGCCGATCTAGTAGGGTTCCTCGCCAACCTGAGAGATACTACGGTTTTCTCATGGACGGTGGGAGCGAGGATTGCATCATGGAGGATGATGACCCAACTAGCTTCGAGCAGGCCATCACGAGTGGGGACTCAGTGAAATGGCTGGATGCTATGCGGTCCGAGATGGATTCCATGTACACCAACAAAGTATGGACTTTGGAAGTTGCTCCTGAAGGGGTAAAACCCATTGGGAGCAAGTGGATCTTCAAGAAGAAACTTGGTGTAGATGGGAAAGTAGAGACTTTCAAAGCTAGACTTGTAGCAAAGGGTTTTCGTCAAAGACCAGGTGTGGACTATGACGAAACCTTTTCTCCAGTGGCTATGCTTAAATCCATCCGAATCATGCTTGCCATTGCTGCCTTTCATGACTACGAAATCTGGCAAATGGATGTTAAGACCGCCTTTCTAAATGGTGATTTAGAAGAATGCGTGTACATGACTCAGCCAGAGGGCTTCGTAGACAGTGGGAGCAGCGGGAAGGTGTGCAAGCTGCTTAAATCCATTTATGGATTAAAGCAAGCATCGCGGAGTTGGAACATCTGCTTTGACGTCGTTATCAAAGAGTTTGATTTCGTCAAAAATCCAGATGAACCTTGTATCTACAGGAAGGTGGCAGAGAGTAAGGTTGTCTTCCTCATATTGTACGTGGACGACATACTCTTGATAGGAAATGATATTCTTATGCTGCAATCGGTCAAGCTCTTCTTATCACAAAGATTCTCAATGAAAGATCTTGGTGATGCCTCCTGCATATTGGGAATAAGGATCTATAGAGATAGATCCAAACGGATTTTGGGATTGTCCCAATCCAGGTACATTGACACCATACTAAAGAGGTTTAGTATGGAAGAGTCCAAGCGTGGGAACTTGCCCACGATCTCTGGAGTCACTCTCTCCAAAGAGATGTCTCCCAAGACTGATTTGGAGAGAGCTCGCATGCAAGGGATACCCTATGCTTCGGCAGTAGGCTCTATCATGTATGCGATGCTATGTACCAGACCCGATGTAGCATACTCACTAAGTGTAGTGAGCAGGTATCAAGCTGATCCTGGAGAGAGTCACTGGACAGCTGTGAAGAGCATTCTCAAGTACTTGCGAAGGACTAGAGATATGTTCTTGGTGTATGGTAACGGAGAACTCCAAGTGGAGTCCTTTACCGATTCCAGCTTCCAGAGTGATAAGGACGACTCTAAGTCGCAGTCGGGCTTTGTCTTTACCCTTTACGGAGGGGCGGTTAGCTGGAAGAGTTCCAAGCAGGAAACCGTGGCAGACTCGACGATGGAGGCTGAATACATCGCTGCCAACGATGCTGCTAAAGAAGCTGTCTGGATCAAGAAGTTCATTTCTGAACTTGGAGTGGTTCCATCCATTGAGTATCCAATACCTTTGTATTGCGATAACAATGGAGCGGTGGCTTTGGCCAAGGAACCCAGGTCCCATCAGCGGTCCAGGCATATTCTGAGGCGGTATCACCTGATCCGGGAGATAGTTGATCGCCGGGAGATCGAGGTCAGGAGAGTTGACACGAAGAACAACACGGCGGATCCACTCACGAAGGCCATTCCCCAGATACAGTTTGAGAGACTCTTCGGGATGCTCGGTATGAGATACTACAGCAGCTGGCCCTAGTGCAAGTGGGAGATTGTTAGTTGTATGTATGCCCTAGAGGCCAGTATTGTACAGATGATGTATATTATATTGGATGCTTGGACATATATAGAGATGACTTTCTTGCTCGACATGATAGTATGCTATCTGGTTGCTATTTATCTTAACATGTACACTAGTCTCTTTATACTGTCTTATAGTTACATGTTGGTAAAGCCCTTAGGATTTGTACTTGACTACCTAGACTATGATGCAGATCATACTATTGGGGACATGGTAGTCCATAAGTACATCCTTCAAGGTCCCTAGTCGTAGGTGTATCGAGACGGGGCATCGATATACCAGAGTAGACTAGCGTATACGCTTCTCGACCCATGTGATGGGCGATGGATGATCCCATATCCATTGGTGTTTGACATCAGAGATGGTGTACGGGTGCTCAGTGGTCACTGGGTACACTGGACGGACTCGCCGAGAACTCCCAGATGGTATTATACCTCACGTCAGATGGCAGTTCTCAGGTGACACTTGTACAGGTTAGTCTGTAGACCCGAGATCGTCATAGAGTCTTGTGTGATTCCCACTGTGCTTTGATCTCCACCTTACCACGTCCATGAGGGTGTGCAAAACGGTGGTCTTTGGGCACAGTCCCGAGTCACATGGAGGCAATGAGCGATAGGAGGGGTTTCGTCTCTCCCGGTATTGGGGGTTGATGTTGCGCTGTGCTCGATTGGCCGTAACAGGGAAGTCCCTGGCCAGGGCTGATCAGAGATTTGCTGGTAAGTGTTACCAGTAGTTTCTCGACCCGTTACGAGCCTCACATCGGCACGACTTATCGGGTTATTGGGGTCTGACGTATACCACCCCTAGACTTGATATGCGACGTATCAGACGAAGAGACTTGACTGTATGGTAAGTGTTACTGGTCGGATTCGCAGGAGTGTGAGCGGGCTAGCTCGTCGATCTTCTGATCGCTCAATACCCGGGTGGCCGTTACGTTTAGCAGACCGCTTGCGGCTTGTGGGTGCTTGATATGATCATCACCTGCTACCGGCGTATTGACGAGTCTTTAGAGTCCTACACAGAGGTTTCCTGGCTCAAGCGAAACGAAATAGGAGCGCATATGAGATATGTGCAGGACCGAGAATGATGCGTGTATGTGATACCGCATTTCATTCTCGCGATATATGTTTCGATTGGTTATATTCGATATGACCTAGTTATCGAATCATTGATTAGATAAATCGATGCATTGAATACTAGTCGGTTATGTGCGACATGACCGGATCATTGAATCAAGTGTTGATTTAATGATTTAATGTATAATTATATATTTGATATATTGCTTTGCATTAACTAGTATTGGTTCACTTTAAACGGATTTTTCTCACTTGGATTGCACATTGTATATGTGATATGCTTTTGTGCACTTTTTGTATCATGTTTGATGATACTTGATCATTTAGTTAAGTGTATAGAATTAATCCATGGTTAATTTGATAATTAGGGTTTTGCATATTTGTTTATTTATTTATTTGAAATAAGTTATGATAAGAATGGTGGCTAAGTTTGTTTTATATTGAAGCTTCATGAAGCTTTGACTTTGCTAACCATCCTTATCTTCATGCTTAACCCTAACCCATCTAAGTGACCATGGTTAATTCTCTACACTTAACCCTAGTTCAAGTTATGATAAGTATTTTGATTTATATTTATTTTTATCGTAACACTTATGATAATCTTTTCTTGAGCTCATCTTCTTCTTCTTCTTCAAGCTTGCTACAAAAATGGCAAGTTGAGATCTAGTGCGTTAAATCCAAATCTAAAGTGAACCCACCTCCTATTTCTTCACCCTCTACCTCTTGCCAAGTTGTTTTGGGTGTTTACTTCACAAGTTTCACAAGTTTGTGAAGTCGGAGCTTGAGTTTGTGCAACCTCGACGTAGATCGTCTTTGACACAAAGCCGACGACCTATTCCGCTTGCTTTCCCGGTGAAGCCGATGATCGAGTCAAGGATTCATGATGGACAGCGAGGACATGACGTTGCGGAGCCATGGAGGTGGATATCCGGATCTACAAAGGTTGTAATTTCCGTACCCTCTTAGTTAAGTGTTAACTAGCTTTCTATTTCGCCTAGACATCTAGTCTAAGATCCGTAGTCTAGGGTTTCTCGGCACCAAAAATTTTAATTTGGCATGTTCGATGCCTTGTGAGAACCCACTAGGGTGCCTAGGAACCTTTCACTAAGTAGTGCAAGTAACGCGATGGTCCCTCTAGAAGACAACAAACCTTAACTCGATTATGTGACCGTCTTGAACTGCCCTTTGAACCTTAGGGTTTGGGGAAGTACGGCGTGCCACATGTGAGGCGTTGGCTTAACCCTTCTACGGCTGGACCGTTAGTACTGAGACATGAACTGGATGTTTTTAAACTTATTTCATGTGTTGAGCTGTTTCGGGAAAACTTGGGTGTTCGATTGTTCGATCGGAAAGTATAACATTTTCTATTTATCCGGAATATGATACAACATTTGGAATTCACAAGTAGTTATGAGATAACTGAATGAATGTTATAAACATAGCAGTTTAGTCTCACTTGATCGGTTGCTACGGAATTTTGATGTGATCAAAAGTCCGTCGCAATCACGTAAATTACACGGATACTCGCCGGTAAACTTAATAGACAGCTACACCCCATAGCCCCGACGAAGTGACTGTAGGAGAACCTCGTCGCCGAAAGCATCCGTTCGGGTGCTCGCTGCAGCGGTGTTCTGCCTTGGTACACTTCGTCGACGGCATCGGGGGTGCGGCCGCCTACTAAAGTTTGCGACGAGCATTCGATCATGATGTCGGGAATCTTGTTGAATTGCCCGACTTGATATTGAAAAGTGTTTTCGATAATGAGACTAAAATGCGGGGTTTATAATTGTTAGGCATGCGATGTCTAAAGAGTTTGCGGATTCCAACTGTTGTAGTTTTACACTTTCTTTTTTGTGACCGTAAGCGTAATATGTGATATCGCCGGTTTCGTTGCTATATGTCAACGACAATTGGGATGCGCATATTTACTTACGTTGATAACATGTGATGTTATGTGTTGCTGTATATGTTATATTGGATCGTCATGTTTGAATAGCCGGGGGGTTTTATGTGAGATGAGTGTTTTTCATTTTCATTCATGTAAATACCTTGTATGTAATATTCTTTTATTGGGGCACTTCCAGGTTGCGGAAGATGTCACCATTTGTATATTATTTACTTTTCCGCACTAGGATAGACCCAAGGAGGAGAGCACAAGTAACCGGGTTCTGGAGTCCAGTGGGAGACCAACTCGAGGAGTCAAGTCCGGGTCTCCTAACCCTAGAATTGGTAGGGTTGCTTGCCGCTCTCGTAGGGGTCTAGGGGTGTGGGATTGGCTATTCATCACGGCCGTGGAATCCGTGTTTTATACTGGCTCGTATTAAAAACACGGACGTCCTAGTATATCCAATATTTCATATGATATTTTCTGCTGCGTTATCTGTGATGTGATCATGTGATATGTTCAGATAGATATTATATATATTATATATGATATATTATATAGACGTTGCTTATGTTTTACATCCGCGCTAGCCCTGCCTCGCTCTGGCGTTAGTTACCTAACCTAACGGTGCAGACGGGACATCGAGGCGAATGCAGATGGCATAAGCGTACGTTATATTTATCTGTGATGTTTAGGTGGACTTAAATGATGGGATATTCATTAATGAGATTAATGAAAGAAAATAAACCTAATTGATGTTGTGGAATCAAATTTCAAAATAAAAACAGGTAGCTACAGTTCTTGCTTTGCATCGCGGTGTTCCATGTAGAACATCCTGCACCTTATTCGATAAGAAAAGGACCGATATCCCTTCACCGGGAGTGACTCCTTTAGCAATAACTGGCAGATGCTACACACTCGGTTTATCTTTTGATTGCTTTTATAGTTTCTGCTTTGCACAGTGATATATATGATATATCCCGCACCTCATTCGACGAGGAAAAGGCCGACGATCCCTTCACCGGGAGTGACCCCTTTAGCAAAACTAGAAAAGCTTCATAAACATTCCATTTAAAAACCATTTGATTCCGCAACGAGATCAAGTTCAAAGCGTTAAAGGTTTTCATAAAAACCATTCGCAACCCTCCGTCATTTTAGGAAGTAGAGTACTTAGTATTCGTGCTGTGTTTGTTGACCATAGTCAAGGCACAGTGTACGGTAGCTAAGTGATGTCTTCCTACACCGCATATGATGCGATTAGTTAGGTCAGTCGTGTGACTTTGTTGACCTTAGTTAAGGGTCATGTGGGTGGGTCTAATTAATCACGAAATGACGGGTAGAACTTGACTAGTACTTATGATTTGTTGACCATAGTTAAGGTCATAAGTGCTAGAGGTAAAAATCTTTATCGGGAGTTTCAAGTGTTGAAATTTGCAATGAGATTGCATACCTTCTATGTGATAGTTGGATCCCGATAACCACTGCGAGTAATTGTTACTCCTGGGAGAGTTTTGCACTTTGCAATTAGCCGATCAAGTAGGTGTCTAGAAAGGTGTCAACGGGGTTACGCCTATGGGAAAACGAGGTTTACTGTAATTAGGTCCGTGCGAAAGCACGGGGAACCTCCCTCAAAGTACCGACACTGGCCTGGCTGAAAGATTGCCGAACTTGTAGCGTGTAATTAATCCCGGCTAGTCTTTCCTTTTAGGGTTTGAAGAAAGATTTGATAAAAACAGTGGGAGCAATCCTGATAAGATAAAATAAATAACCAATCTAATCTTGCAAGAGCGCACGCAGAGTGTTTTCTTTTCTCTCTCTCCAGGTAGCTACCATATCACGCCTTAATCAAGATAATAATATGGATGTATTGACCGAACCCGCTTGTTATACTGACCTGGGGAACGTTGGTCCCGTTCCAACTTATAATTGTTATAAGACAGAGCAGGAAATAGGGAAATACCAGAATTCCCATGCCGTCCAAACGAAGAAAGTGCATGAGATGCATCTCCTTCGGGTATGTTCATTACAAAGAACCGTTTCTCAGTATCCTCCGCATCCTGGGTATTTGATACCGGATCAGGATCCCAGATATGTAATCTGTTACATAGGGCTACAAAAAGGTAGAAAAACTGAGAACGGGTGATAAGTTTCATGAGAAAGAAAACGGGGCAAGTGTTGCAGCCAAGTCTGTTGATCACTGTCACACTGTATTACCAGTACATTGATTCTGAACAAATGCTATTAGATACCGAACCTGATATACAAAATCATATCAATCTCTTTATTTATTAAAGAAATGATAAAATTTTGTATTGATGGATAATGTTTTGAACATTTCCTATATCAAAAGTTGATCGGTTCAGGCACGTTATCTAAAAGCATTGACGTTCTAAATCAAACTACAGTTCCTAGTATACAGAACACACACAAGAGGAAGAGTTCAGAAATGAACGAATCATTCTTGAGGCATTGTAGACTAGGTCATATCAATGCGACCCGACTGGCTGAAGTTACATTTTAGATGCATATTTAAATCAGTTTGAATTTACATCTTGTGAAACTTGCCAGTCATGTCACAAAGATTAGATGACCAAAGCTCCGTTTACTGGAAACAGAGAAAGAGTTAGTAAACTCTTGGGACTGATACATGATGATGTATGTAAGGTCTCCTGTCTACACATGCCAAGACTGGTTCTTTGTATTTCATTACATTCTCTGATAATCTCTCAAGATTCAGACATATGTTCCTGTTGAAATACAAGTCCGAACCTTTTGAGATATTTACAGAATATAAGTTAGAAATAGAGAACCAAAAACTGGGTATAAGTATTATGTCCTATGATAAGATCAGGGAGGAGAATACTTGTGCATGGAATTCTTGGACTATTCTAAAGGAAAATGAGATTCTCTCTCAGTATTACTCATCTGAATACACCACAGCACAATGGTGTATCAGGGCGGAGCAATCGCACCGTATTAGATATGGTGTGCTCTATGATGAGTACTACTGAGTTACCTATTTCCTTTTGGGGTTGTGCACTTGAGAAGCAGCATACCTATTGAATAGGGTTCGATTCGAATCAGTGCCTACCACTCCATATAAGATATGGTATGGGAAGAACCCATCTCTTAAGCAAGTTAAGATTTGGGATTGTCCGGCCTATGTCAAAAGCAAAATCCGGACAAGATCGAGGCATGGTCAGTTCTGTAGAACTGGAAAGGTTCCAGCTATAAAAAACTGCAACTGATGATTTGACAGAACCAAAAGATTCAATAGTCCTCGACGAACCTCAGCCTCTCCGCCGATCTGGTAGGGTTCCTCACCTTCCTAAGAGATACTTCGGTTTCTCGATGACAGTGGGAGCGAGGATTGCATCATGAGATGATGACCCAACTAGTTTCGAGTAGGCCATCGAGAGTAGGGACTCTGTAAGAATGGCTGGATGCTTAGCGATCTGACATGGAATCTATGTACACCAGCAAAGTATGAACTTTAGCTGCTATATCTGAAGGGTTAAATCGCCATCAGGAGCAAGTATATCTTGAGAAGATTACTTGGTGTAGATGGAAAGGTTGAGACTTTCAAAGCTCGACTTGTTAAAGGTTATCGTCATCGACCAGGCGTGGATAATGATGAAACTTTTTCCAGGGGCTATGCTTAAGTCCATCCGGATCCTACTTAACATTGCTACATACCATGACTACGATATCTGGTGGTTGGGTGCCATGACTACTTTTCTAAATAGTGATTTAGAAGAGAACGTCTATAAGAACACAGCCAGAGGGCTTCGTAAATAGTGGGAGCAGCGGAAACGTGTGCAAGTTGCTTTACAGGATAAAGCAGGCATCGCGGAGTTGGAACATCTTTTTTGATGTGGTAGCCAAAGAGTTTGACTTCATCAAAATGGTAGATGAACCTTGTATATACAAAAAGGTAGTAGAGAGTAAGGTGGTCATCCTCGTATTGTACATGGACAACATACTCTTGATAGGAAAAGAATTTCCTATGCTACGATCGGTCGATCTCCTCTTATCACATAGATTCTCCATATAGGATTAAAGTGATACCTCCTAAATCCTGGGTTTTGGATCTATGAGATAGATCTAAATGGATGTTAGGATTCTCACTAGTTGTAGTTAGATGGTATCAGTTGATCCTGGGGAGAATCACTGGAAAGGTTCCAGGGTGATATGGACGACTGAATGCCAGTCGCAGGCATTGTCTTTACCCTCAGACGAGGGACGGTATGTTGGAAGAGTTCCAAGAGAGATACCGTGGCAGACTAGACGATAAAGGCTGGTAACATCGCTATTAAAGATACTACCAAAGAGGCAGTTTGGGAGTATATTGGTTCATAAGATGAACTAGGTTCCCACCATTGTGTGACAATGGTAGTGTGGCTTTAGCCAAGGAACCCTGGTCCTATCAGTGACCCAGACATATTCTGAGGCAGCATCACTTGATCATGGAGATAGTTGATCTCCAGGGTGATCGAGGTTAGGAGAGTAGACTCAGAAGACAACACAGCGGATCCACTCACGAAGGCCTTTTCCCAGAGAGAGACTCATATGGGATGGTTGAGTATTAGATACTACAACTACTGCTACAGATGGCCCTAGTGCAAGTAGGAGATTGTTAGTTATATGTATGCCCTAGAGGCCATTACTGTACATTGGATGTATATTGTACTGGATGCTGAGACATATATAGGTAGGACTTTCTTGCTCGACATGATAGTACGCTATCTGGTTGCTCTTTATCTTAACATGTATACTTTCTGTCTCTCTGTTACATGTTGATAAAGCCCTTAGGATTTGTACTCGACTTCCAGGACTATGATGTAGATCATACTAGTGGGGCCTGGGTAGTCCATGAGTACATCGTTCAATGTTCCTAGTCGTGGGAATATCGAGACGGGGCATCGATATTCCAGAGTAGACTAGCGTATATCTTCTCGACCCATGTGATGGGCGATGGATGATCCCATATCCATTGGTGTTTGACATCAGAGATGGTATGCGGGTGCTCAGTGGAGATTAGGTACACTGAACGGACTCGCCGAGAACTCCCAGATGGTATTATACCTCACGTCAGATGGCAGTTCTCCGGTGACACTGGTACAGCTTAGTCTGTTGACCCGAGATCGTCATAGAGTCTTGTGTGTCTCCCACTGTGCTTTGATTTCCACCCTACCACGACTCTACTGAGTCGTGCGAACAGGTGGTTTTTGGGTACAGTCCCGATTCACATGGAGGCAATGAGCGATAGGAGGGGATTCGTCTCTCCCGGTATTGGGGGTTGATGTTGTGCTATGCTCGACTGTACATAACAGGAAATCCCTGGCCAGGGTTGCAGTGATATACTGGTAAGAGTTATTAGTAGTTTCACGAATGTTATGGACCTCACGTCGGCATGACTTATCGAGCAATTGGGGTCTGACGTTTACCACCCCTAGGCGAGATATGCGATATATCAGACGAACAGACCGGACTGTACGGTAAGTGTTACTGGTTGGATTCACAGGAGTGTGAGCGGGCTTGCTCGTCGATCTTCTGATCGCTCAATACCCGGGTAGCTGTTACGTTTAGCAGGCCGCTTGCGGCTTGTGGGTGTTTGATATGATCATCACCTGCTGCCGGCGTATTGACGAGTCTTTAGAGTCCTACACAGAGGTTTCCTGGCTCAAGCGAAACGAAATAGGAGCGCATATGAGATATGTGCGGGACCGAGAATAATACCAGTATGTGATACCGTATTCTATTCTCGCGATGAATGTATCGATTGGTTGTATACGATATAACCTAGTTATCGAATCAAGGATTGATTCGATAGGCCGATACATTGGATATTAGTCGGTCATATGCAATATGACCGGGTCGTTAAATCAAGTGTTGATTTAATGATTTAATGTATAATTATATATTTGATATATTCCTTTACATTAACTAGTATTTTTCACTTAAAATGGATTTTCTCACTTGAAGTGCACATTGTATATATGATATAGTTTTGTGCACTAGTTTGTATCATGTTTGATGATACATGCAAACTTGGGTGTGTATGATTAAACCATGGTTATGTTAATGGTTAGGTTTTTGGTTTACTTATTTATTTATTCTTTTTATTTATTTTTGGGCAAAATAAATCATGGTGGCTTTCTTTGTTTGCTAGTTGAAGCTTCTTGAAGCTTTGAAAAGTCTAGCTAGTTTGTCTTTTGCCATAACCCTAACCATTCAATCTAACCCTAGTTTAGTCTCTACACTTAACCATGGTTGAAAATATGATAAGTAACATTTTTATTTTCTATTTTGAAAGACTTATCATATTCTTTTCTTCTTCTTCTTCTTCTTCACAAAGAAGAAAGCTTGCTACCACCAATGGCAACATGGGAAAAAGAGTGAGAAATCCAATTCTAAAGTGAACCCACTTCCTATTTCTTCATCCTCTACCACTTGCCAAGTAGTATAGGGTGTTTTCTTCACAAGTTTCATGACTTGGTGAAGTTGGAGTTTGATCTTGAGTTGCCTCGATGTAGATCATCTTCAGCATCGAATTCGACGACCTAGCCCGCCTATTTCTCCGATGAAGCCGACGCAAGAGTCCAGGATCCGATGATCGCAGCGAGAGGACATCTTCACGGAGCTAAGGAAGTGGAGGACCAGATCTACAAAGGTTGTAGTCATTTTCCATTAGCAATAATGTTGTTTACATGCTTGCATCGCCTTACATCTAGTTAACGATCCGTATTAGGGTTTGTAGGCACATGAAAATTTGAATTGGGCATGTTTGATCTGTTGTGAGACCTCATTAGTGTGCCTAGGAACCCTACAGTTGTGGCCGGCCCAATTTTCAAGGAATGTCCTGAAAGTTTGTGTCTGTTCATGATATATCACATACATCACTCTGTACTTGTTTGCAAATTTTTTTGACAACTTTTAAAAACGACAGAAACTATGATATTCTGTTTCAAGTTTCGGAGTTGTTTCGGTTTCGTAATTCTAACAAAATCCGTATTAATTTCTAGCATGGCTCTGATACCACTGTAGGGTTACCTACGACGGCAGCATGTTTCGGGAGTTATCGTCCATGCCAAATTAAAATTTTGCTTTTTTAGCTAACCCTAACTAGAATCGTTAACTAGAAATAATACGGAAAACCAATGCAAACACTTTGCAAAAGTAAAGAGAGCAAAGAATACAACCTTTGTAGACCGGTCCTTCACTTCAATAGCTCCGTGTGGAAGTCCCCTGCGCTGCGATCGTGAACTCTGGACTCTAGAGAGGCTCCACGAAGAAACGAACGTGCTTGCTTCGATGACTTCGAGGCCGAAGATGATCTACGTCGAGGAGACACTAACTCAAGATATTCCTTCACTAGGTCATGAACTTTGTGAAGAGAACACCCTATACTACATGGCAAGTAGTAGAGGATGAAGAAATAGGAAGTGGGCTCACTTTAGAATTGATTTTCTCACACTTTTTCTCACAACTCCATTAGACCTAGCAAGCTTTTTCATGGAGCTTGAAGAAGAAGAAGACTTGTGAATAATTCATCCAAATGAATTATATTACCCATGGTTGAGTTAAGCCCTCATGCTTAACTCATGTAGAGAATTAACCAAGATGTAAGGTTAAGGGTTGGGTTAAATAATATCTAAGGAAATGACAAAAGAGTAGACTTTGTCAAAGTTTCTACAAGCTTTTTCCAAGCTTGACAACTTTGAATAAGTTATCCTCTTTTGTTAAATCTTAAGACATAATAAAACCCTAATTTAACCTAATGATGGTATATGTCTCATACACCCATCTTTCATGTATCATCAAACATGACACAAAACTATGTACATTAATATATATCACATATATATACATGCACAAAACAAGTGAGAAAATAAATCTTAAGTGAGCTAATATTAGTTAATGTAATGTAATATATCAATTATATAATTATACATTAAATTATTAAATCAACTCTTGATTTAATAATCCGGCTATTAACCGACTAATATCATGTGTAACAACTTATCGAATCAACACTTGATCCGATTGTTGGATATAGTGCCCTGAAAGGCAATTATTGGATCGCTGGTACGTGATTGCAATGATTGAGGGAGGATCTATACCGGTAGGACAGTCTTACTCGAGATGATAGTATGTTATTTGGTTTGCCTTTATCAGTCGTGTACAGGTTCAGGTGACTGATCACTATTACACGTTGATAGAGCCCTTAGGATCTTGCTTGACTACCAACAATATGATGGCGATCATATACGTGAGAGTTGGGTAGTCCATAAGCACATCCTTAAAAGTGGTCCCTAGTTGTAGGAGTTTCAAGACAGGGCATCGATACTCCGGAGTAGACTAGTGTACACAGTCGAGACCCCGACGAGGGGCGGTGGCCGGTCTCACAAGCCACTGGTGTCAAATGGATCACCTAAGATGTATACAGGTGCTCATTGGGTTATGAGTACACCGGATAGGACTCGCCGGGAACCTGCTAGTTGGATTTATACCTAGCGTCAGATAGCAGTTCCCTGGTGACATGTGTACAGGTTAGTTCATCGACCTGAGGTCGTCATTTGTCTCGTGTGAGTTCCCACTGTGCTTTGATTTCTACCCTACCACGGCTCAAAGGAGTCGTGCAAACAGGTCTTTTTTGGGTACAGTCCCGAGCCACATGGAGGCAAGTGAGCAGATCGACAGAGCATTCGTCTCTCCCGGTATTGGGGGAGATCGCGCTGTGTCTAGGAGAGCCATTACACAAATCCCTTGGCCGAGGCAGGAGATTTAATGGTAGGTACTCCAGTAGTATCTCAGGGTGTTCTGGGCTACACTCCGACATGACTTATAACGCTATTGGGGGTCTGACGTTACCACCCCTAGGCTCGATATGCGATACTCATAGACGAACGGACTGGACTATATGTATATTGTCACTGTTAGGCTCAGTAGGGTTCCAGGATGAGTTCGCTCATCGTCTACCCTTGAGGTCAGCACATGGGCAGCCGTTACGCACTGCTAGTGCCGCTGACGTGCTTGTGGTTAAACCCACTGCCAGGGTACTGATGAGTCATTAGAGCCCCCCGCAGATAGTTTCCCAAGTTCGGACGAAACGTTGTAGAGGCCGTATGGTTTTATGGAAGGGTTCGGAAATTGCACGTGAATTTATGCACGTGTCATATTTCGGACAGATAATACTGGTAGGCTTTGGTTTAAACCGGATCCACGTATTATATTGAGTCGGATTATTTTAGTCTCTCGTATTCGTATCCGGTCGGAATACTGATACAGGTATGTATTTACAGGTGAGGGATATTTTCGTAATCCGTTACGAGAATATTTTAGAAGATACATTTCTTTCTGGATTAATCATTTTGGTATATATGATTATTTTGTTTTGGAAAGGGTTCCTTAGTGACTCATGATAATGAGTCACTAAGCGAGTCATGATAGTATTAAATGAGGTTTGTTTTGGGTATAGTTATTTGGATGGATATTTTCATAAGATATTTTTCTTTCTCGACCAATATTTATATATATATATACAAATGTGAAGGAAATAAGAGAGAGGTTATTATGCTTGGTTTTCTTTTGCTCTCTTGATTTTCTTGAGTTCACCATTTCCAAACCCTAACATCTTCTTCAACCTCCACCCTAACCCTCTCATGTGATGAGAACCCTAAGGTGTTTGAGACAAAGTATTCCACTCGTTCTCTACTTCATCTTGGTCATCTCTTTTAGCAGACTTGATGACCGAGTTGCCTCGGTATAGAGACGGGAGCCTGTTTAAAGATCCGTAGATGTGGTGCCACCTCGACGAGGAGCCAAGAGATCGGAGTTGCCGCGAGGAGCATAGGATGATAGCTAATGACCGAAGGACTCGGATCGATCGGTATAGCCTTTCTATCTCTTTACAGTTTGTTAGTTTAGCATTAATGGCAAGATCCGGGTTATAGTATGCGATAGCGCCAGTTATAAAAGTTTTTGTTCCGCGTTTGGCGTCAGAGTGACAGCCAGGGCGCTACCGTAGATTTACATGGTATCACAGCCATGCCATTAACCTTTACTAACTTGTTCTAATGTGTTTAAAATATTGCTCGAACGAAATTTCCAAAACCGCGATTTTCAGGCTAAAGTTTCTGTCGATTTTTAAAACAGGTCTAAAAATCATTTTGAGAATCTCAGAAAATCGCACAGGCTTTTTTAAGAACACAGTAGAAATTTGGGCCACTGATTCGACCGTACGGCCGCGGAACCGCCGTACATGCCAAGGTTTGGCCGCGGTTCCGACGCAGTCTTGGTGCTTCAGTGTACCAAATTTCTTATGGGGCTCTTGCATAGGGAATTGTGGTTTCTGGTATATTTTGTTTGGGCCCAGATTTTGTTTGTGTACTGCAGATGTACGTGGGGCCCACTTCGGGATGTTTTGTCAGTCGAAATTTTAAACTTGTTAGTTTACAGTACTTACATTATATCGCCGACCGTGAATGTCATTCAAGCGATAAATTGCGTCTAATTTCTACAGCTCTTTTAGACGGGTTTGCGAACGTGACATTCGCGTTGATGTTCTGTGTTGTGCTGTGATGTTGCGGATTTGTCGTGGTGGATAGCAGTGTGCAATGGTAGTGCAGTTTGGATTTATTTGTACATTTGATATTGCGGGACGAGCGTCCAACATGTGGACTGCCGTCGCTGCCTTTTTGTATAATATTCTTTTGGGGAACGACCGGGCTGAGGTCGATATACCCGTTGTACATTTTTTCATTTCTGTACTAGGTTTACCTCGCGACGGAGTGAACGGATAGGCGGGTTCTGGAGGGCAACGGGTCCGCATCTCATGACTTTGAGAGGAAGAGGGGCCTCACTCTAGAATTGGCAGACTATCCGCCGCACTCGTAGGGGGTACAGGTTGACCCAAGGAGGGATGCTCAAGTTACCGGATTCCGTGAAGTGTAGGGTAGTCCATTCACTTTGCTGTAGGGGGCTGCCTCGTTTCAGGTTTTTGCAAGTAACATGCCGCACTCGTAGGGGTCTAGGTTTCATTGCACAGGCTATCCACACGACCAGGGGAACGTCGGGTTTCAGCAGCGGCTCTGTAAAACTCGGGGATCCCAGATTATCTGTATTGTTGTGTGATGCTTATTACTTTTCTGTAATGTTGCATATTATCACGCCTGGAGCGATTATTGTATATTGGTATATATACTAGTAGATGTTGTATATATTTTACACCCGCGCTAGTCCAGTCCCCGCTCTGTCGTTAGTTAAGTAACCTAACGGGTGATGACGGGACCCAGTGACGAATGCGGATGGCATATACGTACATTTTATTTTCGTTCTTTTCTGGTGTGATTAATTGATGGGACTGTGTTGATTCTGATCAATGGAAAGGAAAACAAACCTGTTTGGATGTTGTTGGAACAGTTTTAAAAAGGTGTTATTACAAAGACGTTTTCTTTTGTTTTGCACAGTGGTATTCAGTTGGAATATCCTGCACCTCATTCGACGAGGCAAGGGCCGAGATCCCTTCACCGGGAGTGACCCCTTGGGCAGAAGTTAATGTCAGGGTAATAACTTCACTATAGTCGATTACATGCTACTTTGCATCGCGGTATTCAGTTTGAATATCCTACACCTCATTCCACGAGGAAAGAGCCGAGATCCCTTCACCGGGAATGAACTCTTTAGCAAAGGTTTTCGCCACTATATTTTTTTTATAAAAAAGCTAATAGGTTCCTTCAGCGATATCAAGTTCGTTACGTTAAAGGTTTTTCGCCAAAAACCAGCCGTAGCCCTCCGTCATTTCTTTTGGGTATTCAGTAGTATTCAAGCTATGTATTTTGACCAAAGCCAAGGCATAGTGTTTGGTAGCTGCTGGGTATTCATTTGTTGCATAGATAGATGGGTTGGTTTGGGACAGTCGTTTTTCCATTTGGCCAAAGTCAGGGGCATGTGCTGGTGGATTCAAATTGACAAGATAATGATGGGTAGAACTTGGCAAGTGACTTATGACATTTTGGCCAAAGTCAAGGTCATTAGAGCATGGGGCAAAAATAATATCGGGAGTTTCTAAAGAAACTGAAACTTGCCAAGTATGCGCATACCTTCTGGAGTGTGATAACATGAGTGGATTCCTTCACGTTATCATGCGATGAGAGTTGGATCCCGATTCCCACTGATGAGTTGGTTTACTCTTCGGGTGATCCTGATTGATTCTTCTTTCAGGTTTGGAGGAGAATTTGACAGTGCAGTGGGAGGTTTCCTGATTAGATAAAGTGATAACAATTCTGATCTAGGTTAGAGTGCACGCAGATTGTTTCTTTTCTCTCTCTCTTTGGCAGCGACCATTGACCGACCCTAGACTATGACTCAGTGACCATGTTGACCGAACCTTCTTAAAATACTGGCTTTTGGATTGTCTAAGTTGCATAAGTCATTGCCGCTCCTTCTTTTACCCTTTGCATTTCTCAGAACACCCCGTATTACTACGGACATCAACTTCCATTGGATAGATCCATCGAATGGTTATATACGAACTCGAATGGACTTCTTCGAGGATAGATCTAGGTTCAGGAGAAATTGAATTGGTTTATCCGGTTGTCTTTTATCGTCACCTTCTCTCAGGTTGCGAGGGCTTCTTAGTTTAGGAGAGTACACCTATTACGCTTATTGGATAGTCTTCTTCCAAACCATAGGCAGGTGCCGAAAGGTAGGGAATGAAGAAAACCAATTAGCCTAAGTAGGGTGTACAGAAGGTAATAACTAAAGACAAAATAAAGGGATTAGAAAGAGGGCAAAGTAAATTGCGACTCCTATCATTCACGACCAAACCGCGTACTTCATAGCCACTCCTATTTCACCTTTGCTTTTTTCCCCAGTTCGGAAGAAATAGAATAAGGTATTATTCCGTTGTCTTTTATCATCACCTTCTCTCAAGTTGCAAGTACTCCTTGGTTTAGGAGAGTACACCTATTATTCTTACTGGATAGTCTTCTTCCATACCATAGGCTGGTGCCGAACAGTAAGAAAGGAAGAAAACCACTTAGCCTAAAGGGGTGTACAGAAGGTAATAAATAAAGAAAAAATAAAGGGATTTGGAGAGATGGCGAAGAAATATACGGTTACAGTCTTGAATTGGATTATGGAAGAGGCATTACTATGAATACCAGGATACTCCTACGAAACATTTTCAAGTTTCAGTTTCACTATGCATTGTTAAAGGAAAACTGATTTCCCGATTAGATACTTACTCCAGGGTATGTATTTACCAGGTTTGATTCTCACGTCTGTATGGTTTTACAGATGATGAGTGGGAGTAAGTAATTGGGAATTAGGTGATCATCCTCATTATATCGGAATTCCTTGTAATTGGTGATATTTGAGGAAATCGCCAGGGTTTATGCCAAACAGCAAGTATTTGGTTTTGAGTATCCGTTGTTGTGTACCAATTTCAAACTGATATATCTGTACATTTATTTTTATAAAGTGAGATATAACTTTTTGAAATTATTTCCTTGACATTTACCTATATCAGTTGACGATTGGGTAAGGAGCATTGAACAACGGAGTAGTTCTTAACCATAAGTACAGTTTTTAACCTACGATGCACAGGTTTTTAGTTATTCGACTCAGGAGACTCATACAGAGTATTGTATGTTGTCCAGTGTCCATCAGGACAAAGGGGTTGGTCCTCGTACTATGTTCTGTTTAATTATGACTTCTCTAGTTTTTAGACAAATGTTTCGTAGAAGTACAAGGTCTATGTTTTGAGAAGTTGTGGGTATAGAAATAAAGTAGAGAACCAAATGTCGCAAGTATCGGGATTCTTCAAAGATATCGAAGAGGTAGATACTTGTGATTGGTATTCAGTTGATAGTGATGTTTCTGAGAAACTTTTTTCTCTTTCAGGTTACTCATAATTGGATGAATTCCTAAGTTGAGTAATGCTGATTAACCTCTCTCCATTAAGTTGATATGCACTGGAGACAGCTGCATGATTTGAATCTGGTTCCAATTAAATCAGTGCCAAAGTTTCTATATTGGATATAGAATGGTTCATACCTTAACGATGTTAAGGTATGAGGAGTTGTCCGGCATATGCTTAAAACCAGACTCTAGATAACTCAGGGCACGTTTCTGTAATGGCAGTTTGTGGGTTGGCCCAGGCTATGACGAGGGTTGACTTTCTACCATCTGGAAGTTCAATAGTGATATTGTTCTCGACTCGCCACAGTTTTAGTAAAATGGATTTTTTCAGAAAACAGTAGTGGGAGTATGGTAGAACTGAAAGTGATTCCAAAACCGCGAACGATTATGGAAAATTTAATAGGACCTAAAGATTCAATCAGGTTCGACATTCCATTAGCCACTCCGCAGATATGGTGGGTAATCTCAGGCACCCGAGAGGTACTCCGGTAGCCTCGAGGACCGTGACAGGGAGGTTCTTGTTTACCCAGACTTGACACTACTATTGTTCCAGGATATGAGACCCGGCAGGAGGTTAAGTATAGCGTCGTTCTAAACTAGCTTTAGAAGTGCACGTATATATTATTCTGCCAGAGGGTTGTTGTGGTTAGTGGGAGTAGCGGAAGCATAGTGAACAAGTAGCTTATGTCTATTTATAGACTAGAGCAGATATAGCGGAGATAGATCATCTAATTTTGATGTGACAGTCATGGCTTTGACTTCATCAGAATACGGGATGGATCTGTTAAGAAGGAAGTAGGGTGTGATGTCCTGGTATTTGGATCACATACACAGAGTAGGACTTAAAATTCCTATACTACGATCGGTTATACTGTGGTCGTCACACAGTTGTTTCTCCACACAGGATATGGATATAATATCAGACATTCTGGTTACTAGATCTATGGTTTTAGATCTAGAGTTGGGTAGTTTCCCAATATGGGTACTTTGACAGTATTCTAATAGTTTTTAGAATAGAAGACTCCTGGCATGGTGGTGTACCTACAGATGATGGAGTCACCCTCTCTAAAGGCGTCTCACAGACTGAAGTAGAGAGGGATGTGCATGATTGGCATATCACTTGCTTAGGCAATTGATTCAATCGTGAGATGTCAAGTATGACAACAGATGTTGTTTTTGCACAAGATGCGATAAGTTTATATTAATCCAATCCTAGAGAAACATACGGAAGCAGTTTTAGAACATAAATGAATGTTCTAGGGATTTGATGACGGCAGCCTCCTTCGAGAGACGGTTATCATTCCAGGCTTCCAAGGTGACATGGATGACAGAGTGATTGTCAGAGTTATAGTTTTCCCTCTGACAAATGGGGTAGTATTATGGACAGGTGGTCCAAGAGGATACTGTGGGAGGCTTGCTGCTGGATACTGATTAGTTTCAGTTATCGATACAGTCTATGATGTTTGGATTTGGAGTTCATTTATGAACCAGGTCCCATCAGATATCCAGAAATATTCTAAGACAGGTATTACTCAATTCGGGAGATGGTTTTTTCCGTGAACTTGAGATTAAGAGAGACATAGAAAGGAACATCAGGGCGTATCCACTCGCTGAGGCTATTTCTCGAACATAAGAGTTTTTACAAACGAACTTTGTGAAACTGATTAGTAGAGGAGTTGGGTGTTCGGTATCACACGGGCTGTGAGTATGCGACATCGCAATAATTAGCCTTAACTGCAAGTGGGAGATTGTTGGATATAGTGCCCTCAAAGTCAATTATTGGATCGCAGGTATGTGATTGCAATGATTGAGGGAGGACCTATACCGGTAGGACAGTCTTACTCGAGATGATCGTATGCTATCTGGTTAGCCTTTATCACTCGTGTACAGGTTCAGGTGACTGATCACTATTACACGTTGATAGAGACCTTAGGATCTTGCTTGACTACCAACAGTATGATGACGATCATATACGTGAGAGTTGGATAGTCCATAAGCACATCCTTAAAAGTGGTCCCTAGTCGTAGGAGTTTCGAGACAGGTCATCGATACTCCGGAGTAGACTAGTGTATACAATCGAGACCCCGATGAGGGGCGGTGGCCGGTCTTACAAGCCACTGGTGTCAGTTGGATCATCTAAGATGTATACAGGTGCTCATTGGGTTATGAGCACACCGGATAGGACTAGCCGGGAACCTGCTAGTTGGTATTATACCTAGAGTCAGATAGCAGTTCCCTGGTGACATGTGTACAGGTTAGTTCATCGACCTGAGGTCGTCATTTGCCTCGTGTGAGTTCCTACTGTGCTTTGATTTCTACCCTACCACGGCTCAAAGGAGTCATGCAAACAGGTCTTTTTTGGGTACAGTCCCGAGCCACATGGAGGCAAGTGAGTGGATCGGCAGGGGATTCGTCTCTCCCGGTATTAGGGGTGAGATCGTGCAGTGTCTAAGAGAGCCATTACATAAAGACCACGGCCGAGGCAGGAGATTTACTGGTAGGTACTCCAGTAGTATCTCAGGGTGTTCTAGGCTACAGTCCGACACGACTTATACCGCTATTGGGGGTCTGACGTTACCAGCCCCCTAGGCCCGATATGCGATACTCATAGACGAATGGACCAGACTGCATGTATATTATCACTGTTAGGCTCAGTAGGGTTCCAGGATGTGTTAGCTCATCGGCTTCCCTTGAGGTCTGTACAAGGGCAGCCGTTACGCACTGCTAATGCCGCTGACTTGCTTGTGGTTAAACCCACTGCCAGGTTACTGATGAGTCATTAGAGTCCCCCACAGATAGTTTCCCAAGTTCGGGCGAAACGTTGTAGAGGCCGTATGGTTTTATGGCAGGGTTCGGAAAATGCACGTGCATTTATGCACGTGTCATATTTCGGGCAGATAATACTGGTGGGGTTTGGTTTAAGCCGGATCCATGTATTATATTGAGTCGCAATATTTTAGTCTCTCGTATTCGTATTCGGTCGGAATACGGATGCAGGTATGTATTTACAGGTGAGGGGTATTTTCGTATTCCGTTACGAGAATATTTTAGAAGATGCATTTCTTTTTGGATTAATCATTTTGGTTTAAATGATTATTTTGTTTTGGAAAGGGTGACTTATGTTAATGACTCATTTCTTCTAGCATGTTCCTTAGTGACTCATGCTAATGAGTCACTATGTGAGTCATGATAGTATTAAATGAGGTGTTTTTTGGGTATAAATATTTGGATGGATATTTTCATAAGATATTTTTCTTTCTCCACCAATATACACACACACACACACACACACACACACACAAATGTGAAGGAAATAAGAGAGAGGTTATTATGCTTGGTTTTCTTGTGCTCTCTTGATTTTATTGAGTTCACCATTTCCAAACCCTAGCAACTTCTTCAACTTCCAATCTAACCCTCTCATGTGATGAGAACCCTAGGGTGTTTTAGACAAAGTATTCCATTCGTTCTCTACTTCATCTTGGTCAACTCTTTTAGCAGACTTGATGATCGAGTTGCCTCGGTATAGAGGCAGGAGCCCGTTTAAAGATCCGTAGATGTGGTGCCACCTCGACGAGGAACCAAGAGATCGGAGTTGCCGCGAGGAGCGTGGGATGATGGCTAAAGACCGAAGGACTCGGATCGATCGGTATAGCCTTTCTACCTCTTTACAGTTTGTTAGTTTAGCGTTAATGGCAAGATCCGGGTTATAGTATGCGATAGCGCCAGTTATAAAAGTTTTTGTTCCACGTTTGGCGTTAGAGTGACGGCCGGGGCGCTACCGAAGACTTACACCAATAACCCGGCTATATTGCATACAACCGATCAATGTCACGAGTCGCAAGAATAGAATACGGTATCTCATATCGTATCAATCTCGGTACCGTACATATCACATATATGCTCCTACTCCGTTTCGCTTGAACCAGGAAACCCCTGTGTAGGACTCTAAAGACTCGTCAATACGCTGGCAGTAGATGATGATCATATCAAACACCCACAAGCCGCAAGCGGTCGGCTAAATGTAACGGCCACGCGGGTATTGAGCGATCAGAAGATCAACAAGCAAGTCTGCTCACACTCCTGCGAATCCAATCAGTAACACTACCGTACAGTTTGGTCTCTTCGTCTGATATGTCGCATATCTCGTCTAGGGTTGGTAAACGTCAGACTCCAGTAACTCGATAAGTCGTGTCGATATGAGGCTCATAACGGGTCAAGAAACTACTGATAACACTTACCAGTATATCTCTGAAGCTGCCTTGGCGAAGGACTTCCTGTTATAGCCAATCGAACACAGCGCAACATCAACTCCCTATACCGGGAGAGACGAAACCCATCCTATCGCTCATTGCCTCCATGTGACTCAGGACTGTACCCAAAAGCCACCATTTTGCACGTTCTCTTGAATGTGGTAAGGTGGATATCAAAGCACAGTAGGAATCACACAAGACTCTATGACGATCTCGGGTCTACAGACTAACCTGTACCAGTGTCACCAGAGAACTGCCATCTGACGATAAGTATAATACCATCTGGGAGTTCTCGGCGAGTCCGTCCAGTGTACCCAGTCTCCACTGAGCACCCGTACACTATCTCTGATGTCAAACACAAATGGATATGGGATCGTCCATCGCCTATCTACATGGGTCGAGAAGTTATACGCTAGTCTACTCTGGTATATCGATGCCCTGTCTCGATACACCTGCGACTAGGAACTTTTGAAGGATGTACTTAGCGACTACACTGTCCCCACTAGTATAATCTACATCATAGTCCTGGTAGTCAAGTACTCATCCTAAAGGCTTTATCAACATGTAACATATAGACAATCAGAGTACATGTTAAGATAAAGAGCAACCAGATAGCTTACTATCATGTCGAGCAAGAAAGTCCTCCCTATATATGTCCAAGCATCCACTACAATATACATCGTATGTACAGTAATGGCCTCTAGGGCATACATATAACTAACAAGAATTGCTACATCTTGCTATTATATTGCTATGCTCACATTACGATGATTTGCCCATGCTTACATCACTGTTCCATGTTGCATGATATACGGAGATGCTTACATTCTGTTATATGTCGCATACGTCATGCTTTATGATTATACGCATTGAGATATGCTGTTTTCATGAGAATTCTGGATTTGAGAACCGTGGTTATTTCAAAAGAAAGTATGTATTGTTTTAAAAACCCGGTTTCTCTTGATATGATATTTCAGTGCGTCCACCATGTGTTTTCTCGGTTCTGAGATTGGCATGTGATACTCGATTCGAGGAGTGGGAGGCACCTTCTGAGGGTACATGGTGGACCCGGTATGGTTCCCCGGGGCGAGAGATGATTATCGTGGTGTAGACGATGAGCCTGGCAGAGGGAGTAGTACCTACCGGTGATAGTATTTGGACTCGGCGGTTATCCGGAGGATACCGACCGGAGTAGTGAGATGGATATGATGGCCGAACATATTGTGCGGCGCCTGAGGGCTGATCTGAGGATGCGGTGCCCGAGTTATATGATGATTTACATGTCGATGCTGGACACGGGTTTCATGATGTTTCGAGTGTCGATGCTAGACACTCAGGTTCCATGATTTTGATATGTCGCGAGGGACACATATTGATTTATATCCTCATACCTTCATGCATATACTTTTATGATATTTACATTCATGATGTTGTTGTGTCATTGGTTGACATGTGGATGAGATCCACTTGCATACAGGCATTGATTACATAGTTGGATGATGTCCACATACATATAGACATTGAGTACATTGTTGACACATATGCCGTTACGGTCACCCTAGTTATCATAGTATTACATGTATGATATAGTTGACCTAGGAAATCGTTGTTTATTCGATTTCTACCTGTTGATGTTTTTCTACTCACGAGTTGGCAACTCACCCCCGTTGTGCCATAGTTCTTACTGGTAGACCGCATGGATCAGTAGAGGCATCGCTGGCACACATCTGCATTCGGGTGTTTTGCTTTGGTAGGTGGTACATGTTGGATCGTACCCATCTTGTACTTATTATTCATATTGTATCTAGTCAACTCCATCAATCAAACTAGTATTTGTGTAAGTATTGAGACATAGTGAGACATGTGTTTGCGAGACTTAGAGCGAGGGGTTTTCTGCTACTTGTGGTTTTGATGTCTTGCTTATTTCCTTATCTTTTGTGTTGAACTTCGACGTTGGGCTTCGTATACTTATATTTATGCTTGCGTGGATGTGGATCCGCCGATTGGCGAAGAGCTAGCTCCCGCTTGGGGATGCCTTTATATTATCTCATGTATTTGTGGTTTTGGATCAAAATATATAAAGAAGGTGCTGCCCAATTTTTTCTTAAAAAAATACGAAACATGTTTTTAACTAGTAAATTTGTTTTGTATTTTCATATTCCATTGATTATGTATTTAGAAAAAAAAATTATTTCATCATACCTTATTTTCAAAACTTCACCTCTTCCATTTTCTTAAAAAGGTTTAGATTTCTGGGTTTCAGCTTACTTGAATTACGTTACGCCTTTAGACATGGCGTGATTTAAGTGCCGGTCATGAGCAAATATTTCGGGTCGTGACAGGAAGTGTTTTTCATAGTTTCTAATTTCGGTTTGCTAATTTTGTTAACTTGAATTGTGGGTATTTGTGTTTTGTCTCGGGCACTTGACGTTTATACGTCGATATCGGGAGTTGTTTGATTATTCTTGCATGCGTGGACCATAGGTTTTAACCTATGTGTGATACGTGTGCCGTTTTGGTTTCGTGCGTGATTTCGGTTTACGATACTATGTGTTTATATGTGTAGGCACCCTCGCGTGGACTTCGGATTACAAGGAGGAGCATGAAGACATCGACTTCGGCAAGCAAGGATCAAGGTGAGTAGATATATATATCTACGGGGGAAGTCGGGTGGATGGCGTTGTTGGATATATGTATGCCCTAGAGACCATTATGTGATAGTGGATGTATTTATACATGTATATATATATATATTCAGTGTACATTCTTGCTCGACATGATAGTATGCTATCTGGTTATTCTTTATCTGACATATTGATTTGACCATGCTTTTATTCATTCATACATGTTGATAAAGCCCTGAGGATATTGACTTGACTACTGTGATTATGATAGAGATCATACTAGTGGGACATCAGTAGTTTATAAGCGTATCCTAGAATGTCCCTAGACGTAGGTGTATCGAGACGGGGCATCGATATACCAGAGTAGACTAGAGTATATGACACTTGACCCATATGATGGGCGATGAATGTTCCCACATTCATCGATGTTTGACATCAAGATCGTATATGGGTGCTCAGTGGTGACTGGGTACACTGGACGGACTCGCCAAGAACTCCTATATGGAATTATATCTATCGTCGGAAAGCAGTTCTCATGTGACACTGGTGCAGGTTAGTCTGTAGACCCAAGATCGTCATAGAGTCTTGTGTGTTCTCCCACTGTACTTTGATTACCACCCTACCATGGCTCTACTGAGTCGTGCAAACAGGTGACTGTTGGGTACAGTCCCGAGATACACGAAGGTGATGAGCGATAGGAGGGGTTTCGTCTCTCCCAGTATTGGGAGTTGATGCTGTGCTGTGCTCGACTGGCTATATCGGTAAGTCCCAGGCCAGGGCTGTTGAGATTTGCTGATAAGTGTTATCAGTAGTTTCACAATCTGTTATAGACCTTTCATCGGCACGACTTATTGAGTTATTGGGGTCGACGTTACCATCCCTAGACTCGATATGCAGCATATCTGACGAAGAGACCAGACTATACGGTAGTGTTGCCGGTTGGCTCGACGGGAGTTGTAACAGGTTCGCTTGTTTTCTTCTGATCGCTCAATACCCGGGTGGCCGTTACGTTTAGCTGACCGCTTGCGACTTGGGGGTTCTTGATATGATCATCACCCACTGCCGGCGTATTGACGATTCTTAGAGTCCCACAAAAGATTTACCTAGTCCAGGAAAAACGTTGTGGTGCGCATATGCGATATGCGCTTGGACCTGATTAAAATGCGCGTATAAGATACCGTATATTAATTGGGCGGCTTGCTTTTGGTTGGGTCGTATGTGATATGGCCGGATTGCTAAATCAAGTGTTGATTTATCATTTAACCATTAGTTTCTCACTAGAAATCCTTTCTTGTATTTTGGATGTATGCATGCATGTATGAATTCATTCTTGTTCATGCACATATGGATGTGCATGCACACATACACACATACATCATCCTTCATGGTTGTATATACATAGAAAATGGTGGCAATATAAGACTCACACCTTGGTTTTATATATGGATTATTATTTCTATTTGTGTTAAAACAAAAAGAAAAAGGAAAGGATAATTCATGGTTTAGATTCTACACTCTTCTTCAACTAACCATGCTCGCCTACTTTTTAACCATATGTTAATCTTTCTTTTATGTTTTAACTCAAGTAAAATAATATCCATATAATATAACCATGGTTTGAGATGAAGAGTGAAAAATATATATACATATATTTTTCATTTTTTCATTAGTGATTATCATTTCTCTTCTTCTTCAAAAGCCATCATCTTCTTATTCCATGCTTTTTTTGCTCTCTAGATCTCTCAAGTGAGCAAAATACTCAACAAGATAGGATTTTAAAGTGAGAAAAAGAACCACAACACCATTCTACACTAGTCTTGCCCATTAGTGGAAAGTGTTAGCTTCCTTTTTCTTTCTTGATCAAGTGAAGTTGCAAGCTTGGACAAAAGAGTTTCGGGTGGATCGTCGTGGATATTAGAAGACCTCAAGCGGATCTTTTCCAAACCCCAAGTAGCCGAAGAGTCTAGCGTAGGGAGCTACAAAGGTTGTACTCTCAAAACCCTAACCTTTTCTACTTGTGTTGTTGGTTTGTTTAAGAAACCCTAATTTTCTAGGCATGATTCTTTATGTGTTCACTTAGCACCCTAAAAATTTAATATTTGGTACATGTGATGCTTCCAAACCCTTCATAAGGTGCTATGTAATCCTAACATTGGTATCAGAGCCGACCTAGAACTTTAGGCGACATTTTAACGAAGTTAAAACTCCGATCGATCCAAAATACGGTTTTTTAGAACCCTCTCTGGACAATTTTTGAAACTGTGGTTTTTTCAGAATTAAAAATACTTTAAAAATACAGCAGGGAAATCTAAGCACTACTGTGAAACACGAGGCCATGAACAGTAAAGACCACCGTGGAACCGCGGCCATAGCTTGGTTGGGCCGCGGCTCCGCGGACGTACAGAAGAGATGATGACTCGTTTTTATACAGTAATGTTTAGAACTGTATGTATATATTTTTAGGTATGTTTAATCTGAATCTAGTGTCGAATGTTCTGGGGATGGTTTTGGATTCTATGATTCGATCGGAATTTTAATTTCGTGCCTTTTTTCCGGGTAACTTAGAAAGTTTTAAAAAGTTCGAACGAGTATCATTAACTCACTTTTTCACGGGGTTTAAACCTTTCGAAAATACGTGCAAGTTTTTGTGGTAGACCCTCTAGAAGACAACAAACCTTAACTCGATTATGTGACCGTATTGAACTGCCTTTTGAACCTTAGGGTTTGAGGCAGTACGGCGTGCCACATGTGAGCCTTTGGCTTGACCCTTCTACGGCTGGACCGCTACTACTGTGTCACATTCCAGGTTTTTTGAACTCCGCTCAAGTGTTGAGCTTTAGGGAATTTTTGGGTATTTGATTATTTGATCGAAAAGTTTAATACTGTCTATTTATCTGGAATGTGATACAATATCTGGAATTCATATAGTTAGGAATGAAATGCGAGGTATGTGATATCTCGGATTTACGATGTCTAAAGAGAATGCGGATTCCAAATATTGTAGTTTTACACTTTCTTTTCTGTGACCGTAAGTGTGTATGTCGATATCGCCGGTTTCGTTGCTATACATCAACGACAATCGGGGTACGCATACTTACTTACGTTGATGATATATGATATTATGTGTTGCTGAGATATGATGTGAAGGATTGTCGCGATCGAATAGCCGGGGGGTTTTATGTGAGATGAGAGTTTTATTTTTCATTCATATAAAATTCAAATGTAATGTAATATTCTTTTATACGGGGCACTTACGGATTGAGGTTGCTGCCACCAGTGTTGTATATTATTTACTTTTCCGCATTAGGATAGACCCAAGGAGGGGAGAACAAGTGACCGGGTTCTGGGGTTCAGTGGGAGGCCATCTCGAGGAGTCGAGACCGGGTCACCTAAACTCCAGGATTGGTAGGGTCGCTTGCCGCTCTCGTAGGGGTCTAGAGGTGTGGGCTTGGCTATTCATCGCTACTGTGGAATCCGTATTTTCTATTGTTGACTAAAATACTAAATACGGACGTCCTAGTATATCCCACATTATATATATGTTTCTGCTGCCTGTGTTCTGTGATATCTGAGATGAATGATATATTATATATGAGATATATAGTAGATGTTGCTTATGTTTTACACCCGTGCTAGTCCCGTCCCGATATGCCGTTAGTTAAGTAACCTAATGGTGCATAACGGAATATTGTGGCGAATGCGGATGGCATAAGCGTACGTTGTATTTTCGTTTCTTTTCTGTGATTGGCTTAAGGACTTAAATGATGGGATTACATTAATATGATTAATTTAAAGAAAATAAACCTAAAAAGATGTTGTAGAATCGGATTTGAAAACCACTCGGCTGTTTATGAAAAAGCTATATTTCAAAAACTACGGAGCACAAGCCACTCCTTTTGAAAACCATTTTGATTCTACGACGATATCAAGTTTAAAGCATTAAAGATTTTCTTAAAAATCATCCGCAACCCTCCGTCATTTTAGGAAGTAGAGTACTTAGTATTCGTGCTACGTTTGTTGACTTTAGTTAAGGCATAGTGTACGGTAGCTAAGTGATGTCTTCCTACACTACATATGATGCAGATTAATTAAGGCATTCATGCGACTTTGTTGACCATAGTTAAGGGTCATATGGGTGGGTCTAATTGATCAAGAAATGATGGGTAGAACTTGACTGGTACTTATGATTTGTTGACCATAGTTAAGATCATAAGTACTAGGGGTAAAAATCACATCGGGAATTTCAAGTGTTGAGATTTGCAATGAGATTGCATACCTTCCATATGATGGTTGGATCCCGATCCCACTGTGGGCTATAGTTGCTCCTAGGAGAGTTTTGCAGTTTATAATTAGCTAACTCATTAGGTGTCTAGAAAGGTATTAATGGGGCTACGCCTCTGGGAAAACGAGGTTTACTTTAATTAGGTCCGTGCGAAAGCACGGGGAACCTCTCTCAAGTACCGACACTGGCCTGGCTGAACGGTTAGCGAAGTTGTAGACTGTAATTAATCCTGGCTAGTTTTCTTTTTAAGGTTTGAAAGAAAAACTTGATTAAAGCAGTGGGAGACATCGATTAGACAAGATAATAACCAATCTGATCTATGAAAGAGCTTTCGCTGAGTGTATTCTTTTCTCTCTCTTAATGGCAGATACCAATGACTGGACTCAAGCTTTTACTAGATAAAAACAAACTGAATGGGACCAATTATAAAGACTGGCTGAGGAATCTGAAAATAGCCTTGACTTATGATAAAGTATCATATGTCCTCACGGCTTCAGCCCCGCCCTCCCTAGGTCCAAAATCCTCAGTTGCGGACATTGAAGTCCGCAAGACATGGGACGCTGACTGTGCCACGGCCAAATGCCTCGCGCTTGCATCGATGGACAATACACATCAAAAGCAGCACGAGAATATGGACATTCATGACATATTCCTCTATACAAAGGAGTTGTATGGAGAGCAATCCCGCGTATTACGATACGAAGCATCAAAGAAATTTTTTCAGATGCGAATGGCCCCTGGCACATCAGTAGGAGACCATGTTCTGAAGATGATAGCTCTTATAGAAGAGCTTGAGGACCTTGGATGGACGATGGACAATGAACAATATACGGATATTATTCTACAGTCCCACCCCTCCACCTTTGCTCAATTCATAGTGAACTTCAACATGCATAACATGGAGAAGGAACTACCTGAACTCCTTAATATGTTAAGCAGTGCAGAGAGCACTATGAAATCAGTAAAAACTCCCGTTAAGACTGTTGGACAATCTTCCTCTTCTCGCCCAAAGGCTAAGGCCAAGGGAAAGAAAAAGAAGAAGCCCACCAATCCTAAGGGTGGAGTTAAAAAGGTGAAGGGAAAGGAAAAGTCCAAAGCTGGAGACTCGGGGAAAAGGGAATGTTTTCATTGCCACAAAACAGGACATTGGAAGCGCAACTGCAACGAGTACTTGAATCTCAAGAAGAAGCATGGGGATGCTTCCGCTTCAGGTGTGTTTGTGACAGAAAACTGTTTTTCAATAAACTCTACTCCTGGGTATTAGATACCGATTCAGGTTCTCACATTTGCAATTCTATGCAGGGGCTGAGAAATAGCAAGGTTTTGAAGACAGGTGACCATACTCTCCGCGTTGGAAATGGTTCCAATGTACATACAGTCACAGTGGGAGAGTATCACTTGGGGTTGCCATCAGGGTGTATATTGGTTTTGACCCCATGTTATTTTGTACCAAGTATGCTATGTAATATAATATCAGTTTCTTTGTTAGACAATGCAGGATATAACTTTATATTGCAGAACAATGTTATGAACATTTACCTGAATCAAATGTTGGTTAGGTATGGTACACTTAATAACGGGATATACGTCCTAAATCAACACACAGTTTTCAGCATACAACACACTAATAAACGAAAACTTTCTAAAATAAATGAAGCTTTTCTTTGGCACTGTAGACTTGGTCATATTAACGAAACAAGACTAAACAAGTTACACAAAGATGGATATTTAAAACCTTTTGAATATAAATCTTATGTGACTTGCCAGTCTTGTATCAAGGGTAAAATGACCAAAACTCCGTTTACCGGACACGGAGAAAGAGCTACCGAGCTCCTAGGACTCATGCATAGTGATGTATGTGGGCCAATGTCTACACAGGCTAGAGGCGGGTTTTCTTACTTCATTACTTTCACTGACGATTTCTCTAGATTCGGTCATGTATTTTTATTAAAGCACAAGTCCGAAGCTTTCGAGAAATTCACTGAATATAAACAAGAAGTAGAAAAACAAACCGGCTTGAGTATCAAGATGCTTCGATCAGATCGAGGTGGGGAGTACCTCAGTACAGAATTTGCAAACTTCCTAAAAGAGAATGGGATTCTCTCTCAGCTCACTCCTCCTTACACACCACAGCACAACGGTGTGTCTGAACGACGGAATAGGACCCTATTAGATATGGTCCGATCCATGATGAGTGATGCTGAGTTACCTGTCTCATTTTGGGGGCATGCATTGGAGACTGCAGCGTTTCTTATGAACAGGGTTCCAACCAAAACCGTATCTACCACCCCATATGAGATATGGCTTGGGAAGAGACCATCACTTAAGAGAATTAAGATTTGGGGTTGCCCGGCATATGTTAAAAAGCAGAATCCGGACAAACTCGAGACACGGTCGGTCATGTGTAACTTTGTGGGATATCCAAAGAACTCTTATTGATATCTATTCTACCACATGGAGTAACAAAAGGTGTTTGTTTCTCAGTATGCCACATTCTTAGAAAAAGAGTTTTTCACAGATAAAGATGATGGCAAAGTGGTGGATCTAGAAGAGGTTCTAGAGACACAAACTACAAATGACGACTTGGTTGAACCGGCTATTGCAATAGAAACTGAGGAACCTCAGCCACTCCGTAGGTCTGGTAGGACTTCTCGCCCACCGGAGAGATACTACGGTTTCCTCATTGATGGTGACAGAGAAGACTGCATCATAGAGGATGATGATCCTACCAGTTTTCAGCAAACTATCACGAGTGGTGACTCTGTTGTTAGTTATATGTATGCCCTAGAGGCCATTACTGTACATTGGATGTATATTGTAGTGGATGCTGGGACATATATAGGTAGGACTTTCTTGCTCGACATGATAGTACGCTATCTGGTTGCTCTTTATCTTAACATGTATACTTTCTGTCTCTCTGATTACAAGTTGATAAAGCCCTTAGGATGTGTACTCGACTTCCAGGACTATGATGCAGATCATACTAGTGGGGCCTGGGTAGTCAATGAGTACATCCTTCATTGTTCCTAGTCGTGGGAATATCGAGACGGGGCATCGATATTCCAGAGTAGACGAGCGCATATCTTCTCGACCCATGCGATGGGCGATGGATGATCCCATATCCATTGGTGTTTGACATCGAAGATGGTATGCGGGTGCTCAGTGGAGATTGGGTACACTGAACGGACTCGCCGAGAACTCCCAGATGGTATTATACCTCACGTCAGATGGCAGTTCTCTGGTGACACTGGTACAGCTTAGTCTGTTGACCCGAGATCGTCATAGAGTCTTGTATGTCTCCCACTGTGCCTTGATTTCCACCCTACCACGGCTCTACTGAGTTGTGCAAACAGGTGGTTTTTAGGTACAGTCCCGATTCACATGGAGGCAATGAGCGATAGGAGGGGATTTGTCTCTCCCGGTATTGGGGGTTGATGTTGCGCTATGCTCGACTGGCCATAACAGGAAATCCCTGGCCAGGGTTGCAGTAACCTACTGGTAAGTGTTATCAGTAGTTTCACACATGTCATGGACTTCAAGTCGGCATGACTTATCAAGCTATTGGGGTCTGACGTTTACCACCCCTAGGCGAGATATGCGACATATCAGACGAACAGACCGGACTGTACGGTAAGTGTTACTGGTTGGATTCACAGGAGTGTGTGCGGGCTTGCTCGTCGATCTTCTGATCGCTCAATACCCGGGTGGCCGTTACGTTTAGCAGACCGCTTGCGGCTTGTGGGTTTTTGATATGATCATCATCTGCTGCCGGCGTATTGACGAGTCTTTAGAGTCCTACACAGAGGTTTCCTGGCTCAAGCGAAACGAAATAGGAGCGCATATGAGATATGTGCGGGACCGAGAATAATGGGTGTATGTGATACCGTATTTCATTCTCGCGATGAATGTGTCGAATGGTTGTATGCGATATAACCTAGTTATCGAATCAAGGATTGATTCGATAAGCCGATACATTGGATACTAGCCGGTTATATGCGATATGACCGGATCATTGAATCAAGTGTTGATTTAATGATTTAATGTATAATTATATATTTGATATATTACTTTGCATTAACTAGTATTGGTTCACTTTAAATGGATTTACTCACTTGATTTGCACAAGTTGTATATGAGATATACTTTTGTACACAAGATTGTATCATGTTTGATGATACATGCAAGCTTGGGTTTGTGTAAAGAATTGACCATGGTTATATGAATGGTTAGGGTTTCTTTTATTTACTTATTCATTTATCTATTTATTTTTTTAAAAGGTAAAGAAAACAAAATGGTTTCTTTTGGATGCTTCAAGCATCTTTGACCTTATGACCATTTTGTCTTCATCTCCAAAACCTAACCATTCTACTAACCTTAGTTGATTCTCTACACTAAACCATGGTTGTTGACATGATAAGTATCATATTGTTTTTATTTTTAAATAACACTTATCATAATTCTTTATCATCTTCTTCTTCATCTTCAACTTGAAGAAAGCTTGCACCATCAATGGCAACTAGCCAAAATGAGTGAGAAACCCAAATCTAAAGTCTACACACTTCCTATTTCTTCATCCTCTACCTCTTGCCAAGTTGTATAGGGTGTTTCCTTCACAATTTTTCAAGGCTTGGTGAAGTTGGAGCTTGTTCTTGTGATGCCTCGACGTAGATCATCTTCGGCATCGAACCGACGATCAAGCCCGCCCATTCTTCGATGAGGCCAATGCTAGAGTCAAGGGTTCGATTTGGACAGCGGACGGAGATCATCGCGGAGCTTAGGAAGTGGTGGACCGGATCTACAAAGGTTGTAGTCACTTTCCCTTAGCATTTAATTCGATTACATGCTTGCTTCGCCTATATATCTAGTTAACGATCCGTATTAGGGTTTGTGGGCACAAGGAATTTTTGATTTGTGCATGTTTGATCACTTGTGAGACTTCATTAGTGTGCCTAGGAACCCTACAGTGGTATCAGAGCTACTAGGCATTGGATGTCGACCTATGGGGGGTTCTCACTGTGTGAAAGTGTGGCGAAGCATAGGCTCTTACCCCCAGGGTGTCCCGAGACCGGAAGGTGTTCCGGCGGGTTGTAGTCCTCGCGAGGGGGCATGCGTAAAAAGTAGCGGCTGAGGGACCCGTTGGTGCAACGGTGACCCCATTGGATGGGGTGGCTGCCTGACCTACAGTGTTATCAGAGCCTAGCTTGAGCCTTAGGCGAAGTCTAGACGGAATTAAAACTCCGATCGAATCAAAACCCAAACCCTAATATTGCTCTCTGGACTTTTCCTGAATTTGTGGATTTTTTAGAATTAAAAATATGCAGAGAAATGTGCAGGAAATTCTAAGAAAAACTGCAGAAAACGACAGCCTAATTCTACAGTACGACCGCGGAACCGCGGCGTTGACCCCCCTTTTGCGGCGGTTCCGCGGCCGTCTGTAATGATCAGGCTGTGAGTTATCTTCAGTTGTTTCTGTTGGTGTTTCTTGTGTGTTTTGGATGCTTTTAATATTTATTCCAGAGTTGTATTTTCTGAGTTGTATTGGGGACTCGGTGTATTCGATCGGACTGTCTAATTTTGTCGGTGTGCTTTTCCGGGTATTTTTAGAATATGTTAAAAAGTTCGACCGGATATAAATACCCAATTTTTTCCCTGCCGGGAAATTTCCAATTGTTGGATTTTTCCGTAGTTTAACGACGTTCTAAGTAGTGCAAGTAACGCGATGGACCCTCTAGAAGACAACAAACCTTAACTCGATTATGTGACCGTCTTGAACTACCCTTTGAACCTTCGGGTTTGGGGCAGTACGGCGTGCCACATGTGAGGCGTTGGCTTGACCCTTCTACGGCTGGACCGTTGGTACTGAGGCACGAACTTAATGTTGTTAGACTTATTTCATGTGTTGAGCTGTATCGGGAAAACTTGGGTGTTCGATTGTTCGATCGAAAAGTTTAGCATTTTCTATTTATCCGGAATGTGATACAATAATTGGAATTCACAAATTGTTATGAGATAACGGATTGAATATTATAAACGTAGCAGTTTAGTCTCACTTGATCGGTTGCCACGGAGTTTTGATGTGATCAAAAGTCTGTCGCAATCACGTAGCGTACGCGGATACTCGCCGGGTAAACTTAATAGACAGCCTCACCCCATAGCCCCGACCAAGTGACTGTAGGAGAACCCCATCGCCGAAAGCATCCGTCCGGGTGCGCGCGGCAGCGATGTTCCGCCTTGGAGCACTTCGTCGAAGGTATTAGGGGTGCGGCCGCCTTCTAAAGTTTGCGACGAGCATTCGATCAGTTTTTCGGGAATCTTGTTGAATTGCCCGACTTGATATTGAAAAGTGTTTTCGATAATGAGACTAAAATGCGGGGTTTATAATTGTTAGGCATGAGATGTCTAAAGAATTCATTTGGTCAGGCATGCGATGTCTGAGGTGGTTGCGGATTCCAACTGTTGTAGTTTTACACTTTCTTTTCTGTGACCGTAAGTGTAATATGTGATATCGCCGGTTTTGTTGCTATATGTCAACGACAATTGGGATGCGCATATTTACTTACGTTTATGACATGTGATGTTATGTGTTGCTGGATATGTTATATTGGATCGTCGTGTTTGAATAGCCGGGGGTTTTTTATGTGAGATGGGTGTTTTTCCATTTTCATTCATGTAAAAACTTGTATGTAATATTCTTTTATTGGGGCACTTCCAGGTTGCGGAAGTTGTCACCGTTGATGTATATTATTTACTTTTCCGCATTAGGATAGACCCAAGGAGGGGAGCACAAGTAACCGGGTTCTGGGGTCCAGTGGGAGACCAACTCGAGGAGTCGAGTCCGGGTCTCCTAACCCTAGAATTGGTAGGGTTGCTTGCCGCTCTCGTAGGGGTCTAAGGGTGTAGGCTTGGCTATTCATCACGACCGTGGAATCCGTGTTTTATACTGGCTCGTATTGAAAACACGGACGTCCTAGTATATCCAATATTTCATATGATTCTTTCTGCTGCGTTATCTGTGATGTGATCATGCGATGTTCTGTACTCTGTTCAGATAGATGCAGTATATAGTATATTTGATATATTATATAGACGTTACTTATGTTTTACACCCGCGCTAGCCCTGCCCCGCTCTGCCGTTAGTTACCTAACCTAACGGTGCACGAGGGGACATCGAGGCGAATGCGGATGGCATAAGTGTACGTCATATTTATCTGTGATGTTTAGGTAATTTAAATGATGGGATATTCATTAATGAGATTAATGAAAGAAAATAAACCTAATAGATGTTGTGGAATCGAATTTCAAAAATAAAACAGGTAGCTACAGTTCTTGCTTTGCATCGCGGTGTTCCTTGTAGAACATCCTGCACCTTATTCGATAGGGAAAGGACCGAGATCCCTTCACCGGGAGTGACTCCTTTAGCAATAACTGGCAGATGCTACATCACTCGGTTTGTCTTTTGATAGCTTCTATAGTTTCTGCTTTGCACAGTGATATATATGATATATCCCGCACCTCATTCGACGAGGAAAGGGCCGACAATCCCTTCACCGGGAGTGACCCCTTTAGCAAAACTAGAAAAGCCTCAAAAACATTCCATTTAAAAACCATTTGATTCTGCAACGAGATCAAGTTCAAAGCGTTAAATGTTTTCATAAAAACCAGCCGCAACCCTCCGTCATTTTAGGAAGTAGAGTACTTATTATTCGTGCTGTGTTTGTTGACTTTAGTTAAGGTACAGTGTACGGTAGCTAAGTGATGTCTTCCTACACCGCATATGATGCGATTAGTTAGGACAGTCGCGTGACTTTGTTGACCTTAGTTAAGGGTCATGTGGGTGGGTCTAATTAATCACGAAATGACAGGTAGAACTTGACTAGTACTTATGATTTGTTGACCATAGTTAAGGTCATAGGTGCTAGGGGTAAAAACCTTTATCGGGAGTTTCAAGTGTTGAAATTTGCAATGAGATTGCATACCTTCTATATGATAGTTGGATCCCGATACCCACTGCGAGTAATTGTTACTCCTGGGAGAGTTTTGCACTTTGCAATTAGCCGATCAAGTAGGTGTCTAGAAAGGTGTCAACGGGGTTACGCCTCTGGGAAAACGAGGTTTACAGTAATTAGGTCCGTGCGAAAGCACGGGGAACCTCCCTCAAAGTACCGACACTGGCCTGGCTGAAAGATTGGCGAACTTGTAGAGTGTAATTAATCCCGGCTAGTCTTTCCTTTTAGGGTTAGAAGGAAGATTTGATAAAAACAATGGGAGTCATCCTGATTAGATAAAATATATAACCAATCTGATCTTGCAAGAGCGCACGCTGAGTGTTTTCTTCTCTCTCTCTCCAGGTAGCGACCATATCACGCCTTAATCAAGATAATAATATGGATGTATTGACCGAACCCGCTTGTTATACTGAGCTGGGGAACGTTGGTCCCGCTCCGACTTATAATTGTTATAAGACCGAGCATGAAATAGGGGAATACCAGATTTCCTATGCCGCCCAAACGAAGAAAGTGCATACGATGCATCTCCTTCGGGTATGTTCATTACAAAGAACTGTTTCTCAGTATCCTCTGAATCCTGGGTATATGATACCGGATCAGGATCCCAGATATGTTAGCTGTTACATAGGGCTACAAAAAGGTAGAAAAACTGAGAACGGGTGATAAGTTTCATGAGACAGAAACCGGGGCAAGTGTTGCAGCCAAGTCTGTTGGTCACTGTCACCCTGTATTACCAGTACATTGATTCTGAACAAATGCTATTAGATACCGAACCTGATATACAAAATCATATCAGTCTCTTTATTAGTAAAGAAGGATATAATTTTGTATTGTTGGATAATGTTTTGAACATTTCCAATATCAAAAGTTGATCGGTTCAGGCACGTTATCTAAAAGTATTGACGTTCTAAATCAAACTGCAGTTCCTATTATACAGAACACACACAAGAGGAAGAGTTCAGAAATGAACGAATCCTTCTTGAGGCATTGTAGACTAGGTCACATCAATGCGACCCGACTGGCTGAAGTTACATTTTAGATGCATATTTAAATCAGTTTGAATTTACATCTTGTGAAACTTGCCAGTCATGTCACAAAGATTAGATGACCATAGCTCTGTTTATTAGAAACAGAGAAAGAGTTAGTAAACTCTTGGGACTGATACATGATGATGTATGTAAAGTCTCATGTCTACACATGCCAGGACTGGTTCTTCATACTTCATTATATTCTCTGATAATCTCTCAAGATTCAGTCATATGTTCCTGTTGAAACATAAGTCCGAACCTTTTGAGATATTCACAGAATATAAGTTAGAAGTAGAGAACCAAAATACGGGTATAAGTATTATGTCCTATGATAAGATCAGGGAGGAGAATACTTGTGCATAGAATTCCTGGACTATTCTAAAGGAGAATGAGATTTTCTCTCAGTGTTACTCCTCTGAATACACCACAGCACAACGGTGTATCAGGGCGGAGCAATTGCACAATATTAAATATGGTGTGCTCTATGATGAGTATTACTGAGTTACCTATTTCCTTTTGGAGTTATGCACTTGAGAAGCTGCATACCTATTGAATTAGGTTTGAATCAAATCAGTGCCTACCACTCCATATGAGATATGGTATGGGAAGAACCCATCTCTTAAGCGAGTTAAGATTTGGGGTTGTCCGGCTTATGTTTAAAGCAAAATCCGGACAAGATCGAGGCAGGATCAGTTCTGTAGAACTGGAAAGGTTCCAGCTATACAAAACTGCAGTTGATGATTTGACAGAACCATAAGATTCTATAGTTCCCGACGAACCTCAGCCTCTCCGCCGATCTAGTAGGGTTCCTCATCCGCCTGAGAGATACCTCGGTCTCTCGATGACAGTGGGAGCGAGGATTGCATCATGAGATGATGACCCAACCAGTTTCGAGCAGGCCATCGAGAGTAGGGACTCTGTAAGAATGGCTGGATGCTTAGCGATCTGAGATGGAATCCATATACACCAGCAAAGTATGGACTTTAGCTGCTATATCTGAAGGGTTAAATCCCCATCAGGAGCAAGTATATCGTGAGAAGATTACTTGGTGTAGATGGAAAAGTTGAGACTTTCAAAGCTAGGCTTATTAAAGGTTTTAGTCATCAACCAGGCATGGATAATGATGAAACCTTTTTCCAAGTGACTATGCTTAAGTCCATCCGGATCCTACTTAACATTGCTACATACCATGACTACGATATCTGGTGGTTGGGTGCCCTGACTGTTTTTCTAAATACTGATTTAGAAGAGAACGTCTATAAGAACACAGCCAGAGGTCTTCGTAAACAGTGGGAGCAGCGGAAACGTGTGCAAGTTGCTTTACATAATGAAGCAGGCATCGCGGAGTTGGAACGTCTGTTTTGATGTGATAGTCAAAGTGTTTGACTTCATCAAAAGGTAGACGAACCTTGTATATACAAAAGGGCAGTAGAGATTAAGGTGGTCATCTTCGTATTGTACGTAGACAACATACTCTTGATAGGAAAAGAGTTTCCTATACTACGATCGGTCAATCTCCTATTATCACAAGGATTCTCCAAATAGGATAAAGATGATACCTCCTAAATCCTGAGATTTGGACCTATGAGATAGATCTAAAGGGATATTGGGGTTCTCACTAGGTATAGTGAGATTGTATCAATCGATCCTGGGGAGAATCACTGGAAGTGTTCCAGGGTGATAAAGACGACTGAATGTCAGTCACAGGCACTGTCTTTACCCTCAGTAAAGGGACGGTATGTTGGAAGAGTTCCAAGCTCGATACCGTGGCAAACTAGACGATAAAGGCTGGTAACATCGCTATTAAATATACTGCCAAAGAGGCAGTTTGGGTGTATATTGGTTCATAAGATGAACTAGGTTCCTGCCATTGTATGACAATGGAAGTGTGGCTTCGGCCCTGGAACCCTGGTCCCATCAGTGACCCAGACAAATTCTGAGGCAGCATCACCTGATCATGGAGATAGTTGATCTCCAGGGTGATCGATGTTAGGAGAGAAGACTCAGAGGACAACACGGCGGATCCACTCACGAAGGCCTTTTCCCAGAAAGAGACTCATATGGGATGGTTGAGTATTAGATACTGCGACCACTGCTACAGATGGCCCTAGTGCAAGTGGGAGATTGTTAGTTATATGTATTCCCTAGAGGCCATTACTGTACATTGGATGTATATTGTAGTGGATGCTGGGACATATATAGGTAGGACTTTCTTGCTCAACATGATAGTACGCTATCTAGTTGCTCTTTATCTTAACATGTATACTTTCTGTCTCTCTGATTACATGTTGATAAAGCCCTTAGGATGTGTACTCGACTTCCAGGACTATAATGCAGATCATACTAGTGGGGCCTGGGTAGTCAATGAGTACATCCTTCATTGTTCCTAGTCGTGGGAATATCGAGACGGGGCATCGATATTCCAGAGTAGACTAGCGCATATCTTCTCGACCCATGCGATGGGCGATGGATGATCCCATATCCATTGGTGTTTGACATCGAAGATGGTATGCGGGTGCTCAGTGGAGACTGGGTACACTGAACGTACTGGCCGAGAACTCCCAGATGGTATTATACCTCACGTCAGATGGCAGTTCTCTGGTGACACTGGTACAGCTTAGTCTGTTGACCCGAGATCGTCATAGAGTCTTGTGTGTCTCCCACTGTGCCTTGATTTCCACCCTACCACGGCTCTACTGAGTTGTGCAAATAGGTGGTTTTTGGGTACAGTCCCGATTCACATGGAGGCAATGAGCGATAGGAGGGGATTCGTCTCTCCCAGTATTGGGGGTTGATGTTGCGCTATGCTCGACTGGCCATAACAGGAAATCCCTGGCCAGGGTTGCAGTGACCTACTGGTAAGTGTTATCAGTAGTTTTACACATGTCATGGACTTCAAGTCGGCATGACTTATCAAACTATTGGGGTCTGACGTTTACCACTCCTAGGCGAGATATGCGACATATCAGACGAACAGACCGGACTGTACGGTAAGTGTTACTGGTTGGATTCACAGGAGTGTGAGCGGGCTTGCTCGTCGATCTTCTGATCGCTCAATACCCGGGTGGCTGTTACATTTAGCAGACCGCTTGCGGCTTGTGGGTGTTTGATATGATCATCATCTGCTGCCGGCGTATTGACGAGTCTTTAGAGTCCTACACAGAGGTTTCCTGGCTCAAGCGAAACGAAATAGGAGCGCATATGAGATATGTGCGGGACCGAGAATAATGCATGTATGTGATACCGTATTTCATTCTCGCGATGAATGTGTCGAATGGTTGTATGCGATATAACCTAGTTATCGAATCAAGGATTGATTCGATAAGCCGATACATTGGATACTAGCCGGTTATATGCGATATGACCGGATCATTGAATCAAGTGTTGATTTAATGATTTAATGTATAATTATATATTTGATATATTACTTTGCATTAACTAGTATTGGTTCACTTTAAAAGGATTTACTCACTTGATTTGCACAAGTTGTATATGAGATATACTTTTGTACACAAGATTGTATCATGTTTGATGATACATGCAAGCTTGGGTTTATGTAAAGAATTGACCATGGTTATATGAACGGTTAGGGTTTCTTTTATTTACTAATTAATTTATCTATTTATTTTTTTAAAAGGTAAAGAAAACAAAATGGTTTCTTTTGGATGCTTCAAGCATCTTTGACCTTATGACCATTTTGTCTTCATCTCCTAAACCTAACCATTCTACTAACCTTAGTTGATTCTCTACACTAAACCATGGTTGTTGACATGATAAGTATCATATTGTTTTTATTTTTAAATAACACTTATCATAATTCTTTATCATCTTCTTCTTCATCTTCAACTTGAAGAAAGCTTGCACCATCAATGGCAACTAGCCAAAATGAGTGAGAAATCCAAATCTAAAGTCTACCCACTTCCTATTTCTTCATCCTCTACCTCTTGCCAAGTTGTATAGGGTGTTTCCTTCTCAAGTTTTCAAGTCTTGGTGAAGTTGGAGCTTGTTCTTCTGATGCCTCGACGTAGATCATCTTCGGCATCGAACCGACGATCAAGCCCACCCATTCTTCGATGAGGCCAATGCTAGAGTCAAGGGTTCGATTTGGACAGCGGAGGGAGATCATCGCGGAGCTTAGGAAGTGGTGGACCGGATCTACAAAGGTTGTAGTCACTTTCCCTTAGCATTTAATTCGATTACATGCTTGCTTCGCCTATATATCTAGTTAACGATCCGTATTAGGGTTTGTAGGCACAAGGAATTTTTGATTTGTGCATGTTTGATCACTTGTGAGACTTCATTAGTGTGCCTAGGAACCCTACATCTGTGAAGTGGCTGGATGCCATGAGATCCGAAATAGAGTCTATGTACACCAACAAAGTTTGGACTTTGGACGTTGTACCCCCTGGGGTAAAACCTGTGGGATGCAAATGGATCTTTAAAAGAAAGATTGGTGTAGATGGGCAGGTAGAGACCTACAAGGCAAGACTTGTGGCGAAGGGTTTTTTTCAAAGACCAGGTTTGGACTATGACGAGACTTTTTCGCCCGTAGCCATGCTTAAATCCATTCGGATCCTACTTGCTATTGCTTCTCACTTTGACTATGAAATCTGGCAGATGGACGTTAAAACGGCATTTCTAAATGGGGATTTAGAAGAATTCGTTTATATGGATCAGCCGGAGGGCTTCATTGACAGTGGGAGCAGCGGGAAGGCATGTAGATTGCTTAAATCCATATATGGGTTAAAGCAGGAATCACTGAGTTGGAACATCTGTTTCGATGATGTTATCAAAGAGTTTGATTTCATCAAAAATACAGATGAACCTTGTGTTTATAAGAAGGCTGTAGGGAGAGCTGTCACATTCCTCGTATTGTACGTGGATGACATTCTTCTGATAGGAAATGACATTCCTATGCTGCAGTCGGTCAAATCTTTCTTATCACTAAGGTTCTCCATGAAGGACCTGGGTGATGCCACATACATTCTGGGCATAAGGATCTATAGGGATAGATCCAAGAGGTTATTGGGATTTTCCCAAACCAAGTACATCAACACCATCCTAAAAAGGTTTAGTATGGAAGACTCCAAGCGCGGTGCCTTACCCGCTTGCCATGGGGTCACTCTCTCCAAGAATTCTTGTCCAAAGACCGATGAAGAGAGAGAGCTCGCATGAGCATTATACCCTATGCTTCGGCAGTAGGATCTATAATGTATGCGATGTTATGTACACACCCAGATGTAGCTTATGCACTTAGTGTTGTAAGCAGGTATCAATCCAACCCAGGGGAGAATCACTGGATAGCTGTGAAGAACATTCTTAAGTACTTGCGAAGGACTAAAGAATTGTTCTTGGTGTATGGTAATGGAGATCTCCAAATGGAGGCCTTTACCGATTCGAGCTTCCAGAGCGATAAGGACGACATCAAATCTATCTCAGGGTTTGTATTTACCCTCAATGGAGGGGCGGTAAGTTGGAAGAGTTCCAAAAAAGATACCATTGCAGACTCTACGATGGAGGCTGAGTACATTGCTGCAAATGATGCCGCCAAGGAAGCTGTCTGGATGAGGAAGTTCGTCTCGGAGCTAGGAGTAGTTCCAACCATTACTGATCCAATACCATTGTATTGTGATAATAATGGGGCTATGGCATTAGCCAAGGAGCCCAGGTCCCATAAGCTGTCCAGACACATTCTGAGGCGCTTTCATTTGATCCGGGAGATTGTAGATCGCCGCGAGATTGAGATTAAGAGAGTAGACACAAAGAATAACGCCGCAGATCCACTCACCAAGGCCCTCCCTCAGCCGCAGCATGAGCGACTTTTTGAGATGTTGGGTATGAGATACGCCAATAACTGGCCTTAGTGCAAGTGGGAGATTGTTGGATATATGTATGCCCTAGAGGCCATTATGTGATAGTGGATGTATTTATACATGTATATATATATTCAGTGTACATTCTTGCTCGACATGGTAGTATGCTATCTGGTTATTCTTTATCTGACATGTTGATTTGACCATGCTTTTATTCATTCATACATGTTGATAAAGCCCTGAGGATATTGACTTGATTACTATGATTATGGTAGAGATCATACTAGTGGGACATCAGTAGTTTATAAGCATATCCTAGAATGTCCCTAGTCGTAGGTGTATCGAGACGGGGCATCGATATACCAGAGTAGACTAGCGTATATGACACTTGACCCATATGATGGGCGATGAATGTTCACACATTCATCGATGTTTGACATCAAGATCGTATACGGGTGCTCAGTGGTGATTGGGTACACTGGACGGACTCGCCGAGAACTCCTATATGGAATTATATCTATCGTCGGATAGCAGTTCTCAGGTGACACTGGTGCAGGTTAGTCTGTAGACCCGAGATCGTCATAGAGTCTTGTGTGTTCTCCCACTGTACTTCGATTACCACCCTACCACGGCTCTACTGAGTCATGCAAACAGGTGGCCGTTGGGTACAGTCCCGAGACACACGAAGGCGATGAGCGATAGGAGGGGTTTCGTCTCTCCCGGTATTAGGAGTTGATGCTGTGCTATGCTCGACTGGCTATATCAGTAAGTCCCTGGGCAGGGCTGTTGAGATTTGCTGATAAGTGTTATCAGTAGTTTCTCGATCTGTTATAGACCTTTCATCGGCACGACTTATTGAGTTATTGGGGTTGACGTTACCATCCCTATACTCGATATGCAGCATATCTGATGAAGAGACCGGACTGTACGGTAGTGTTGCCGGTTGGCTCGACGGGAGTTGTAACAGGTTCGCTTGTTTTCTTCTGATCGCTCAATACCCGGGTGGCCGTTACGTTTTGCTGACCGCTTGCGGCTTGGGGGTGCTTGATATGATCATCACCCACTGCCGGCGTATTGACGAGTCTTAGAGTCCCACAAAAGAGTTACCTAGTCCTGGCAAAACGTTGTGGTGCGCATATGCAATATGCTCTTGGACCCGATTAAAATGCGCGTATAAGATACCGTATATTAACCGGGCGGCTTGCTTTTGGTTGGGTCGTATGTGATATGGCCGGATTGCTAAATCAAGTGTTGATTTATCATTTAACCATTAGATTCTCACTAGAAATCCTTTCTTGTATTTTGGATGTATGCATGCATGTATAAATTCATTCTTGTTCATGCACATATGGATGTGCATGCACACATACATACATACATCATCCTTCATGGTTGTATATACATAGAAAATGGTGGCAATATAAGACTCACACCTTGGTTTTATATATGGATTATTATTTCTATTTGTGTTAAAACAAAAAGAAAAAGGAAAGGATAATTCATGGTTTAGATTCTACACTCTTCTTCAACTAACCATGCTCACCTACTTTTTAACCATATGTTAATCTTTCTTTTATGTTTTAACTCAAGTAAAATAATATCCATATAATATAACCATGGTTTGAGATGAAGAGTGAAAAATATATATACATATATTTTTCATTTTTTCATTAGTGATTATCATTTCTCTTCTTCTTCAAAAAGCCATCATCTTCTTCTTCCATGCTTTTTTTGCTCTCTAGATCTCTCAAGTAAGCAAAATACTCAACAAGATAGGATTTTGAAGTGAGAAAAAGAACCACAACACCATTCTACACTAGTCTTGCCCATTAGTGGAGAGTATTAGCTTCCTTTTTCTTTCTTGATCAAGTGAAGTTGCAAGCTTAGACAAAGGAGCTTCGGGTGGATCGTCGTGGACATTAGAAGACCTCAAGCGGACCTTTTCCAAACCCCAAGTAGCCGAGGAGTCTAGCGTAGGGAGCTACAAAGGTTGTACTTTCAAAACCCTAACCTTTTCGACTTGTGTTGTTGGTTTGTTTAAGAAACCCTAATTTTCTAAGCATGATTCTTTGTGTGTTCATTTAGCACCCTAAAAATTTAATCTTTGGTACATATGATGCTTACAAACCCTTCATAAGGTGCTATGTAAACCTAACAGGCGTATAGCACCCCCGCAGTTTCGTAGTGTAGTATACGAAAACGTTATATATGTATATAGATACGTGTATTGTGAGACCAAATGTTTATCAAGATAGTCTTTAGGTGTTCACGGGTTAGTTTTAGTGTAATTTCTTAGTTACGAAACCCTAGAGTATAGGTGCACACACGCACACATGCACACACAGGATATGTTTGAGTATATATGTTTATATGTATATATATATGTGGATTGCGTTGGTGTATATATATATATACGTATATGTATACACGGGTGATGAGGATGGTATATGATACATGGAGGTGAGTCGATACGATTGGGCATGATGCCGTGAGATCTGTTATGTGATTTGGGTCGTGTTATGAGATAAGACATGATATTATAGCGGATCGATGGGCAATGTGATTTTATTCACACGAGGATATATGTTGGATGGTATCGGTATGTACTAGAATTTAGATCAGTACCCATAATTCAGATTATGATGATAATGATACCAGATAAGTAATGTATTATATGTGATGATTGACCCGTACCCCGATTTGGGATGCCGTAGGATGGATTTTTCCGTACGATGTCTAAATATGATGATTGATCCGCACTCTTGACTCGAGGATGTCGTATAATATATTTTATCGTACGTGACGGAATTGAGGCGGGATCACCGACTACTAGAAATATCGACTCAGACTTTAGGTGGATTTCCTTACCTTTTCAACTAGTCTCTTAGTTTAGTCCTGTAGTTACTTGGTAGATGTTAGACTGGGCTCGAGTCAAACTTATTTCCAAAACTAACGAATCGTGAGTATTTTAAAGATAAGCCGAGGGATACTACGGACATTTCAAAGGATATACCTTTTCTTAAAAACACCGTAGCCCTATTTCCTAAAAACCACGATTCGTGCTATTTCAAACATCATCACTATATGACTCGTATATATAAACGTATATACTTATTGTTGCGTTTACTATTCATTTTCCGTATATCCTTGCTGTTCGTCTTGCATTGCATGCTTATAAATGTGCTTCGTTAGTTATTATGAAACCCCTGATATCAGGACACCAGCACCATTACCGATGATGCGTATGCTCCACGTACACTTGCTTGCCGGCTGACACACATCATCATCGGTAACTTCCACGTCATGTACACATTAGATAATATTACTTCATTGTATAAATTGCTAGCGGTAGTCTTAATATAGTACTAGCGCGCTTGCTTTCATATGCTAGTTTAGATATTGCATTTATTTCTGAGATATCTCATACATTTATATGTTTATTCTGTTATGCAATATCGTGGGGCTTTATGCCAGTATTCACTGTTTATTGATATTGTGATTTTGAGATTTCGGATTTCCATGAGATTTCTGGATTTGGAGAAACCACAAGGAATTCATAAACTGATTTTCATTTTAAAGATAGAAAATTGTGGTTTTCTCGTGATTTGATTTGAGAGGTGTCCACCATGAGTTTTCTGGGCTCTTGAGCGGTATCATTCACCCGATTCGAGGAGGAGGAGGAACCGTCTGCGGGTTCATGGTGGACGCGGTGCGGTATCCCGCGGAATGATGGTCGCAGATGATGGCGTTGAGCCTGGCAGGGGAGCACTACCGACCGATTATTTGTGACGCGGCGGAAATCCGAAGGATACCGATGTAGTCGTGAGATTTGATGATTTAGGCCAGTCCGGATTGCCGGAGACCGTGGCCAGTCTGGATTGTCGGAGCCCGAGATAGTGAGATTTGATGATATGGGCCAGTCCGGATTGCCGGAGCCCAAGATATTGAGATATCAAGATATATATTTTGTGTCGATGGTTGACACTGATTCTCTGTTGATTTCATTGATGATACATCGATTTTTATACAGAAATCTCACTGAGATATAAAAACAGTTTTCTCATTCAGTTGCATTCTGTTTTCATGCATTCATACATCATATATGTATTATGTTGCTACCTGAGGCACTGACACGAGCACTTGGTATTACACTTCTGTTAGATGTTTACCCTAGCCATTATCAGATGTTTCAGGTTATATATTTTTTGGATATTATGGTACGACCTAGGATAGAGTCATACATGCAATTTCTACTCGGTGATGTTTTTTACTCACGAGTTGGCAACTCACTCCTGTTGTGCCACAGTATCTTGCAGGTTTTGCCGTACAGGTTTCCTTGGCGGCTTTGCTGGCACACTGCTTCTTTCCGGGTGATTACTTTGGTAGGTGAGTTCACTTGTATCATGACCACCGTAGTATTTGTATTTCCATTCAGTTGTATCTACTAAACTCCATCAACCAGACTTCTGAAAAATATTTAGCGATTACTGTGAGTCGTGCAGGCAACCTAGAAGCTACCATAGAGACCTGAGCCCGAACCCCTTCATCTTGGCCGCCAATTATTTCCTTATGACCGCAATTTGCAGCCTGGGTACTTCAGAGTTGGTTCGTGCTAGGTCCATAACTCTTATACCCTCTAATTAGAACCTCCACATATGCAAAATTGGCTAATTTAACCTGGAATGAAATCTGGAAGTGTTTTTCATAGTTTCTGATTTCGGTTTGCTAATTATGTTAACTTGAATTATGGGTATTTGTGTTTTGTATCGGGCACATGACGTTTGTACGTCGATATCGGGAGTTGTTTGATTATTCTTGCATGCGTGGACCATAGGTTTTAACCTATGTGTGATACGTGTGCCGTTTTGGTTTTCGTGCGCGATTTCGGTTTACGATACTATGTGTTTATATGTGTAGGCCCCCTCGCGTCAACTTCGGATTAGAAGGAGGAGCATGACGACATCGACTTCGGCAAACAAGGATCAAGGTGAGTAGATATATATCTACAGAGGAAGTCGGGTGGATGGCGTATAGCACCCCCGTAGTTTCGTAGTGCAGTATACGAATACGCTATATATGTATATAGATACGTGTATTGTGAGACCAAATGTTTATCAAGATAGTCTTTAGGTGTTCACGGGTTAATTTTAGTGTAATTTCTTAGTTACGAAACCCTAGATTATAGGTGCACACACGCATACATGCACACACGGGATATGTTTGGGTGTATATGTTTTTATGTATATATATATATATATATGTGGATTGCGTTGGTGTATATATATATACATATACGTATACACGGGTGATGAGGATAGTATAGGTGAGTCGATACGATCGGGCATGATGCCGTGAGATCGGTTATGTGATTTGGGTCGTGTTATGAGATACGACATGATATTATAGCGGATCGATGGGCGATGTGATTTTATTCACACACGGATATACGTTGGATTGTATCGGTATGTACTAGACTTTAGACCAGTACCCATAATTTAGATTATGATGGTAATGATACCAGATAAGAAATGTGTTATATGTGATGATTGACCCGTACCCCGATTTGGGATGCCGTATGATGGATTTTTCCGTACGATATATAAATATGATGATTGATCCGCACCCTCGACTTGAGGATGTCGTATTATATATTTTATCATACGTGACGCTATTGAGGCGGGATCACCGACTACTAGATATATCGACTTGGACTTTAGGTGGATTTCCTTACCTTTTCGACTAGTCTCTTAGTTTAGCCCTGTAGTTTACTTAGTAGATGTTAGACTGGGCTCGAGTCATACATATTTCCAAAACTAATGAATCGTGAATATTTTAAAGATAAGCCGAAGGATTCTACAGACTTTTCAAAGGATGTACCTTTTTCTTAAAAACACCATAGCCCTATTTCCTAAAAACCACGATTCGTGTTATTTCAAACGTCAACACTGTATGACTCATATATATAAAGCTATATCCTTATTGTTGCGTTTACTATTCATTTTCCGTATATCCTTGCTGTCCGTCTTGTTTTGCGTGCTTATAAATGTGCTTCGTTAGTTATTATGAAACCCCTGATATCAGGACACTAGCACCATTACCGATGATGCGTATGCTCCACGTACACTTGCTTGCCGGCTCACACACATCATCATCGGTAACTGCCATGTCACGTACACATTAGATAATATTACTTCATTGTATAAATTGCTAGCGGTAGTCTTAATATAGTACTAGCGCAATTGCTTTCATATGCTAGTTTAGATATTGCATTTATTTTTGAGGTATCTCATGAATTTATATGTTTATTCTATTATGCAGTATCGTGGGGCTTTATGCCAGTATTCACTGTTTATTGATATCGTGATTTTGAGATTTCGGTTTTCCATGAGATTTCTGGATTTGGAGAAACCGCAAGGATTTTATAAACTGATTATCATTTTAATGATAGAAAATTGCGGTTTTCTCGTGATATGATTTGAGAGGTCTCCACCATGAGTTTTCTCGGCTCTTGAGCGGTATCATTAACCCGATTCGAGGAGGAGGAGGAACCGTCTGCGGGTTCATGGTGGACCCGGTGCGGTACCCCAGGGCAAGATGGTCACCGATGATGGCGTTGAGCCTGGCAGGGGAGCACTACCGACCGGTTATTTATGACGCGGCGGATATCCGGAGGATACCGACGTAGTCATGAGATTTGATGATTTGGGCCAGTCCGGATTGCCGGAGCCCGTGGCCAGTCCGGATTGTCGGAGCCCGAGATAGTGAGATTTGATGATATGGGCCAATCCGAATTGCCAGAGACCGAGATATTGAGATATCGAGATATATATTTTGTGTCGATGCTTGACATTGATTCTCTATTGATTTCATTGATGATACTTTGATTTTTATACAGAAAATCTCACTGAGATATGAAAACAGTTTTCTCATTTAGTTGCATCTGTTTTCACCCATTCATACATCATATATGTATTATGTTGCTACCTGAGGCACTGACATGAGCACTTGGTATTACACTTCTGTTAGATGTTTACCATGGCCATTATCAGATTTTTCAGGTTATATATTTTGTGCATATTATGGTATGACCTAGGATAGAGTCATACATGCGATTTCTGCTCGGTGATGTTTTCTACTCACGAGTTGGCAACTCACCCCCGTTGTGCCACAGTTTCTTGCAGGTTTTGCCGTACAGGTTTCCTTGGCGGTTTTGCTGGCACACTGCTTTCTTCTGGGTGATTTCTTTGGTAGGTGGGTTCACTTGTATCGTGACCACCGTAGTATTAGTATTTCCATTCAGTTGTATCTAGTAAACTCCATCAACCAGACTTGTATAAATTTATAGACTTAGAAGACCAGTGAATATTCTTTCGACCTTACAGTCGCGCTTGTATTATTATGGTTTTCTGGTGGATATTAGTTTTCTTCTGAGTTTTGATCCTCTCCCTTCGAAGTTTGTATATTATATTGCTTGCGTGGTTGTGTTCGCCAATTGGCGAAGAGCTAGCTCCCACTTGGGGATTCCTTTATTCATTATGTATATTATTCATTTTTGCAAAGGAGACTCTGCCGAAATTTTCGGGAAAATGTGATGTTGCTTTTAAATGTTTAATACCATTTATTCTATTTAAACCACTTGCTTTAAACATGTTTTCTTCACTTCTTATTTAAAATGGTTTAGATTTCTGGGCTTTTGGCTTATTTGAATTAGGTGGGGTCCTATAGATTTCACATGATTCAAGTGTCAGTCACGTACTATTTCGGGTCGTGACAGATCGCGACGAGCCACCCTCCAATCCCAAAAATTGGCAGCATGATCTCAACTCCATGATATGGCCACCCTCTGAATTCTGGAATCCGGTGACTCGTCCTCTCCTCCACCGGGTAAATCCTATAACCCTACAAGTGCGGGGAGACCCCGCCAATTCTAATGCAAGGCGGCCCAGTCTCACTCCATGAGATGGCCACCTGCTGCACTCTAGAACCTGGTTACTTGTGCACTTCTCCTTGGTTAATCCTAGTACAAAAATGAAATCATACAATGGTGGGGTCGACCGCCTTCCTGGTCCAGCCTCAATAAAAGAATGTCCACAACACGGAAACGGAGGCCACAAGTTGGAACTCGTTCTGAACAAATGAATACATCAAAATAAACCAAAACTGTACAAGAAATCGCACAAGGGGCTATCCGGCACGACAATCCGTCTAAAACATAAACAAGATATATATCACAGAAACAAGCAACATAAGCAAGTGTGCAACCCCGTCTAATTAAATATGTAGAAATTAGATGACGTTCAACAACACATATACACAGATACGAAAACCATGACCATAGAATTCATCACCCGCGAAGCTAATACTCAAATTTTCAAACGACGAAAATTCAACTGCACATCAACATCCAAAAACCAAACCTTTTGCTAAAACCAAGAGTCCGAATGACTCTAAATGTGTTCGAGTGCCTGATGGGGCGCTCGAGCACAACCCTACAGAGACCTAAGGGGATCCCCAGGGTACCTATGATCCACCTCGCGGGTTCCTAGTTCGAACTGAGAGGCCGCGACAATCGCAAAAATGCAAACAAGTTCAGTTTTGGACAGCTTTTAAATAACAGTTTTCAACATGGAAAAAATAGCCGGTATCCCAGATATATTCTTGAAAAATTGGATTCTTATGACTCTATGGGTCACCCTCAATCCCATACGGATTTTTCGTTCCGAAACGAGAGCTCCGGGGATCAAGAACGAGCGAAAAAATATCAAAATACCGGCTGGATTTTTCAGGACAGCCAACTGTAGTTTTCCATCGACAAAAACAACGACGTTTTGAAAAAAATATTTTGAAAAAAGGCTTTCCAAGACTTCAATGATCACCCTCAATCACTTACGGAGTCCACGTTCCAAAACGAGAGCTCCGGGGATTGAGCATAGGTTAGAAAAGTTCAGTTTTTGCAAAGGTAGTCGCTGGTTTGAAAACAGTTTTTCAAAGTCGATTTCCAATGAAATTCTAAGGTCATATGAAATAGTTTTGGTTTATAGATCGACTCTGATACCATGAAAGTTTTTTGTGCTCACGCAGTGGAAGCCGCGGCCAAGACGGAAGCGAAAACAATGATTTTTTAGCAAGCACAAAACACATATCTCTTAGGAATCAAACCATACAACTAAACTAGCAAACTTAGCATGCAAGGGTTAGGGAATACAACCTTTGACGAGTGTCCACCAAATCGTGGAAGACCCCACCAAGCTTCTCATAGACCGTCGGGAACGAGCTTGAGTGGTGACCACCCTTGCCAAAAATGATCCACCCGAGAGAACCGACACAAACTCCAACTTCACCTAGTGAAGCAACCGACGCTCCAAACTTGCGATGAATGGAGAGTGGGGATGTAGGAATTTTTCACCATCCTTTTCTCTGTTATATGAAGCTCAAAAGAGCATGCAAGATGAAGAGGAGGAGGTGAGGAAAGTGAGCCATATCAAAAATAAGCAAGTGTTGAAATGAGTGAATGAAGAAAAGAATGTAGAAAAAATGGTTTCATTATTTTTTTTAACCATCTAAAAACGGGTCACAACATTTTCCAAATAAACAAATGAAAGCCCATTCCTCTCTACATGTTTACAACCAAGCTCAATGCCACCTCACCCTCCACCTCATTTCATGAATATTCATAAATGAATATTCACAAATAAGATGTCCTCCTTCTAGAACAAATTCCGTATAAATACGGAATAGAACTCGGTATACGTATGGAAATACATATAGGCGTATCTGAATAAAAATACGAATAGACAAGAGAGAAAATAAATAGTAAATAATAATATAAGAATACATATATTAAAAATATATATATAAATTATTAAATCAAAACCTGATTTAATAATTCGTCTTAATTCTAAGCTGCTAGTATTATCAACCGTCCGATTAATGTCCGTGTAGCCTGTAAACGAATTTAATCAGACCCCTGCACGTACCAACATACTGACTCTACATCTATCGCCTGAACCGGAAAAACACTGTGTGTGGGACTCTAAAGTCTCAACAATATGCTGGCAGTAGGTTTAACCACAAGCACATCAACGGCACTAGCTGTACGTAACGGCTATCCACGTACTTGCCGAAAGGGGGTCGACAATCAAGTACGTCCTTACCCTATTGAGCCTGAATGTGACAATCACCATACGGTCTGGTCTCTTCATCAAAGAGTATCGCATATCGGGTCTACGGGGTGGATAACTTCAGACCCCTTCTAACCCGATAAGTCATGTTTGAGTCAAGCTAATCACCAATAGAGATACCACTGATCAACTATCACTAAATATTATCCACCGTGGCCACAGATTTTGTTGGATATAGTACCCTCAAATCAGTTATTGTAATCGCAGGTATGCAGTTGTGATGATTGATAGAGGATCTATATGGATAGAACAGTCTTACTCAAAATGATAGTATGCTATCTAGTTTGTCTCTATCATGTACATGCATTATGTGGTATTACAAATCACTATTACTTGTTGATAGAGCCCAAAGGATTCTTGCTTGACTACCAGCATTATGATGGCGATCATATACGTGGGAGTTGGGTGGTCTATAAGCACATCCTTAAATATTCCTAGTCGAGGGAGTATTGATACTCCAGAGTAGACTAGTGTATAATTTTCGAGACCCCGACGAAGGGCGGTGGCCGGTCTCACAAGCCATTGGTGTCAGTTAGTCACCTAAGATAGTATACAGGTGCTCATTAGGTTATGAGTTACACTAGACGGACTCGCTAGAAACATGCTAGATGGTATTATACCTATTGTTGGATAGCAGTTCTCAGGTGACATGAGTACAGATTAGTCTGTCGACCTGAGATTGTCATTTGTCTCGTGTGAGTTCCAACTATGCTTTGATTACTACCCTACCACGGCTCAAAGGAGTCATGCAGACATGTTTTAGTTGTAAGTCGATGCCACGCATACCACGTGTTCGCGGGGAGGCTGAGTTTGCAAAAAACGATTTTTATAAGCTTCGTAACATCGACTAAACTCCATGATCGATAGTAAACCCTAACTAACAATCTAACAAAGAGGTTTAACTACTATGTGAGAGTTATACCTCAAGTTCTTGCTATCCTTCATCTCCTCGTTGTCCTTCTCTACCTCGAGAGCTCCTCGATGTGAGAACGGATGGCGCCTCCTCGTCGGCTTCTCCAAATCGTAGAAGATCCACCCGAGAGTTCCGACTTTGAGCTTAACATCTAACTTGAGACAACTAGGTCACTTGGTGTGCTAAACTAAGTAGCCTAGAGTGATGAGGGATCAAGTTGTCTAACTAAACCGTAGGATTTTCAACTCATGAGATGGTTAGGGTTTGAGAAGAGTTGATGAAAAGCTTGAGAAAATGAGAGAGGAAAAAGTATCGTTAGTTTTTTCTAGTGAAAAGATTAAGTGAAATGGCTTGAGTTTTGGATTTTAAACCATATGAAAATATCTCACAAATATCTAACAAATATCTAAGTCAACAAATCTCAAATGAGTCCATGAAAGTCAAAGTGAAACCCTAATCCATTTCACTAAAATACCACAAAGTTTCCTTTCTCATTTCCTCAACCTCACAAAAGAATTAATCATAAAAGAAAAACCCTAATTGAGGTGTCTCACTCCAAGTTGTAATCTTGATCAAATTACAAGAATACCCCTCTCATCCGTATATACATACCCGCATCCGTATTCCGGGAAACACGAATACAATGAGATGAAACTAAACCAATAATCAAATACTAGGATCCGACTTAAACCAAAACCCACTGGTATTGTCCGCCCGAACATCATATGCGCACAAGTACACGTATGTGATCGAACCCTGTCGTAAAACCATACGACCTCTACACGTTTCGCCCGAAGCTGGGAAACCTTCTGTATGGGACTCTAAAGACTCGACAGTATGCTGGCAGTGGGTTTAACCACAAGCGCGTCAGCGGCACTAGCTGTACGTAACGGTTATCCAGGTATCTGTCGATAATAAGGTCAACGAGCAAACTCATCCGTACCCCTACTGAGCCTGTCTGTGGCAATCTACGTACAGCCCGGTCTGTTCGTCTGAGAATGTCGCATATCGGTACTAAGGGGCGGCGAGTGTCAGACCCCTAATAGTGCAATAACTAGGGTCAGAGTACGGACAAAATCACCCAGAGAAACTACTGGAATCCCTACCAACAAAACTCGCTTGCCCTGGCAAGGGACTTTCTGTAATGGCTTTCCGAACACAGTGCGACATCAACGCGCAATACCGGGAGAGACGAATCCTATCTAACCGCCACTGCCTCCAAGTGCTTCGGGACTGCACCCAACTACTACCTGTTTGCACGACTCAGCAGAGCCATGGTAGGGTAGTAATCTATGAACAGTGGGACACACTTGAGGCGAAGTAGCAGTGTCAAGTCGACGGACTAAGTTGTACTCATTTTACCTAGGAACTACTACCTGACGATAGGTATATTACCAACCAGAAGTTCCCCATGAGTCCATCTAGTGTAACTCATAACCTAATGAGCACCTGCATACTATCTCCAGTACGACGTACTGATGGCTGTGGGACGGACCATCTCCTCTCCTGGGATGAGAAGCGTATACACTAGTCTACTCTGAAGTATCGATGCCCTGTCTCGATAATCCTGCGACTAGGGACTTGTGTAAGGATGTGCTTGTAGACTACCCAGCCTCCACTAGTGTGACTGCCATTACAACACTGGTAGTCAAGAAAAGATCCTAAGGGCTCTATCAATATGTATTAGTGATACGTTAAAAGAAACATATACACATATTAAGATAGATACAAATCAAGTAGCATACTACTATATCGAGCAAGACTGTCATAAATCCGTGTATATATCCTAAGCTTCCAAAATGTTATATACATCCTAGTACTATACAATAATCGCCTCTAGGGCATATTACACAAACATTAGTTGGGTATAGTCCCGAGCCACATGGAGGCAATGAGCGGATCGTCGGGGATTCTTCTCTCCCGGTATTGGTGGTTGATGTCGTGCTGTGCACGGGTGGCCATCACCAGAAATCCTTGGCCAAGGTAGAGGAGAATTACTGATTTGGATCAGTAGTTTCTCAGTGGGTGATGGGCTTCACACAGACACGAAATATCGCGTTATTTGGGGTATGACTTTATCCACCCTTTAGACCCGATATGCGATATTCTTAGAAGAACAGACCAGACTTTATGGATTTGTCACAGACAGGCTCAGTAGGGTTTCGGATGAGTTTTCTTGTTGACCATCCATTCGCTCAATACCTGGGTAGCCGTTACGTATAGCTAATGTCGCTGACGTGCCTGTGGTTAAACCCGCTGCCAGCGTATTGACGAGTCTTTGGAGTCCCACACAGAGGGTTTCCCTGGTTCAGGCGAAATGATTTAGTAGCCGTATTTTGATACGTTCAGGGCTCCGATCGAATTATTGTACTAGTTACCCGGACTTTCGATCGGACGGTTGATAATACTAGCCGGCTTAGGATTGAGCAGGATTACTAAATCAGGTATTGATTTAATAATTTTCGTATATATATTTCGATATGTAAATTCAAGTATAATGTTCTTTGTGTTATTCTATCTCTTTATGTATTCGTATTTTGGTATGAATAAGGGTATGTATATACAGTTGAGTGTATTCCGTATTTATACGGAAAACATTCTCCAAGGTGGATACCTCATCTTTGTTTATCCATTTATTAAATTAAATGGAAATGAGGTATAAAGGTAGTGAAGAGAGAATGGTGAGAACCATGCTTGAATAGTGTAGACAAATGAATGTCAATTCATTTGTGCAAACTATTCAAGTATGGTTGCTATATTTTTATTTGGAAAATGAGATATACAAAACCATGCTTCATGGTTCTCTCTCTCTTGGATGGTCATTTTGTAAGTCGATATAGCACACTCTACAGGCTTGTAGAGAGGCGGAATATTAAAAACAACGCTTTTATGGAATGCAACATCGACTAAACTTTCAAGATCGACCAAAAACCCTAGCTAGCAATACATCTTGGAGGTTCTAACTACTATGTCGGAAGTTATACCTCCTAATTTCAAGTCCTTTGGTTCTTGTTCTCCTCCTCCTCTTCTTGAGCTCCTGGAAGAGTACGGATCGCGCTTGATCGTCGGCCTCCTCGCGTCAAAGATGATCCACCCGAGAGTGTGTAGTTTGAGCTCCTAGCTCTAAACTGAGGTAACTAGGGTACCTAGTATGCTAATCTAAGTAGCCCAGAAGATGTAGAGAGTGATTATGGATTGATTAGTCTCAAGAACCCTAGGTTTCTCAACTCATGAGACAATTAGGGTTTGAGGAAGAAGAAGAGAGCTTGTAGGAGAGAGAGTGTTGAGGATAGAATGATATGAAGATGGCTAACTTTGATAACTATGAAGCAAAACAATAATTCAACAATAATAATAACATAATGCACAATTCCATAATAGTCATCCATTAGTCACCAAGTAGCCATGGTTCATTTATTGTAAAACAACACCTCATCCTCCACCACATTAACAATTTAACAAAATGGTTTAAAAAAAAAATGAGGTGTCTTTTCCTAGAAGCACTCTTGCACAAATTACAAGAATACCTCTCACCGTATATACAAACCCGTATCCGTATTCCGAAACATACGAATACAAACAGACAAAATAATCCAAGAATATAATAGTAGGATTCGGCTTACACCAAAGCCCACTAGTATTATCCGCCCGAACATCATACGTGCACAAGTACACGTATGTGATCGAAACCCTGCCGTAAAACAATACGGCCTCTACATCGTTTCGCCCGAAGCAGGGAAACCCTTTGTGTGAGACTCTAAAGACATGACAGTATGCTGGCAGTGGGTTCAATCATAAGCACATCAGCGATACTAGCTGCACGTAACGGCTACCCACGTATCTGTCGTTAAGAAGGCCGATGAGCAAACTCATCCGAACTCCCACTGAGCTTATCTATGACAATCTCCGTACAGTCTGGTCTATTCGTCTAAGAGTATCGCATATCGGGCCTAGGGGGCGGTAACTGTCAGACCCCTAATATCGCAATAAGTCATGCCGGGGTAGAGCCAAAAACACCATGAGAAACTACTGGAGCACCTACCAGTAAATCTCTTTTTCCCTGGCCAGAGAATTTGTGTAATGGCTTTCCGAACACAACGCGATATCAACCCCTATACCGGGAGAGACAAATCCTATCTAACCACTACTGCCTCCCGGTGCTTCGGGACTACACCCAACCACTACCTGTTTGCACAGCTCATTAGAGCCGTGGTAGGATAGCGATCTAAGTACAGTAGGAACACACTAAAGACGAATAGTGATGTCAATTCAACGGACTGAGCTGTACTCATGTTACCTGGGAACTGCTACCTGACGATGGTTATAATACCAACCAGCAATTCCCCAAGAGTGCTGTCCAGTGTAACCCATAACCCAATGAGCACCTGTATACTATCTCCAGTACGATGTACTAATGGCTGTAGGACAGACCATCTCCCTTGCTGGGATAAGAAGCGTATACACTATTCTACTCTGGAGTATCGATGCCCCGTCTCGATAATCCTATGACTAGGGACCTGTATAAGGTTGTGCTTATAGACTACCCAGCCCCAACTAGTGTGATTGCCATCACAACACTGGTAGTCAAGCAATGATCTTAAGGGCTCTATCAACATGTATTAGCGATACGTTAAAAGAAACATATAAACATATTAAGATAGAATCAAACCGAGTAGCATACTACCATATCGAGCAAGATTGTTATTATATCCGTGTATATCCTAAGGTTCCAAAATGTAATATACAAACCAGTACTAAACAATAATGGCCTCTAGGGCATATATCACTAACACATTTTTTAAAGCACTATCACCATTTTGCATATCTATCTTCTCTAGCCTTTCTTGAGCTCCACCTCCTTCTTATTCATCTTCTACCCTACCATCTCATGTGGTAAGAATAAAGGGTAGAAGAGAGATAGATACACCTTTAGAACAACTCACTACATCCCTAGACACTCTAGATTAGCAATCTAGAGTCCCTAGTTTCTCCACTAGATTCTTAGTGTGGAGTTAGAGCCATGAGCCACATCCCTCAGGTGGATCATATTCGACGGAGGAAGACCGGCGGCCAAGCTCGGTCAAGGAGACCTCAAGGAGCTAAGGAAAAGGGTAGAAGACCGAAGAACATGAATCTTTTGGTATAACGCTTCTATCACAGTAGATAAGCTCTTTGTAGTTTGCTAGTTTCATGTTTGGTTTCGATTCTAAGTAGTTTTTTCTAGCGCCAAGTTTTTTAAACACCAAAATTTTTCGTTCCGCAACGACCACGGTCGACGGCCCGGGCGCTAGGAACCCTAACCTGGTATCAGAGCCACCCAAACATTAGAACCTAGTAGTATACGATGCATTAGTTTTAAAACCGAAAAATACCAATTTCAAAACCCACTCTCTGTTCTGAAATTTTTTTGGTCACTAAATTTCTTTTAAACAAGTGCAAAGACTTAGTCTAGACAAGTATATGGAACACAATGAAAACGAGGGCATTCTCTCTTACTTTGGGCAGCCAAATTGCCAAAATTCCTGATACTGCCTTTTTACTATTCACCAATGTACCTCGTTTTCATACAGTGTCTGGGGTTTTGAGAATTGGTGTTTTTGGCCTTGTTTTTTTCCCCAGAATTCACTTAGTGTTGTTTTTGCTTTGGGGAAAACTTGGAAAGTTTCAAAAGTTGAAATTTTGTATCGTTGATATCTGTGATGTGGTATATGTGTTTTTCAAACGTCGTCTATTTGCTATATGTCATTTAGACGGGGTTGGGCATATTTGCTTATACTACTGTGATGTTATCTTTGATGGTTTGTTCGGATTGTCGTGTGGGATAGCCTCTAGTGCAATAGTAGTTATACAGTTTAGATTCATTTGTATATTCATTATTGCGGGATGAGCGTACGACTTGTGGACTGCCGTTTCTGCCAGTTTGTATATTCTTTTATTGGGAAACGACCGGGTTAAGGTCTATGCTACCGTTGTATATATGTTTTTCTGTTCTGTACTAGGATTACCCAGCGGTGGAGTGCTCGAGTAGCCGGGTTCTACAGAGAAACGAGCCCGCATCTCATGGCGTTGAGACGGTGGGGGTCTTACTCTAAAATTGGTGGGCTATTCGCTGCACTCGTAGGGGTATAGGATGACCCACGAAGGGGTGCTCAAGTTATCGGATTCTGTGAAGTGCTGGGTGGCCCATTCACTTTGTTGATTGGGGTTGCCTCACTTATGGGATTGGTGGGTAACTTGCCACACTCGTAGGGGTCTTGGATATACAATGAACAGGTTATCCATACGACCGGGGAACGTCAGGTTTCATTTGCGGCTCAAATGAAACCCAGGCTCCTAGTTTATCCGTTATTCTGTCTTGCTCATCGCTTCTCTGTGATGTTGCTTATATCATGCCTGGGACGAATATTATATATATATATATATATTTATATATACTAGTAAATGTTGTATATGTTTTGCATCGGCGCTAGTCCATCCCCCGCTCTGCCGTTAGTTAAGTAACCTGACGGTGCATGATGGGGCTCCGTGGTGAATGCAGATGGCATATACGTACATTGTATTTTCGTTATTTTCTGGTATGATATGGATTAATTGATGGGACCGGATTGATTTTGTTTAATGCAAGGAAAATAAACCTAAAAGATGTTGTTGGAACAAATTTCGAAAAACTATAGTTGTATTGTTTTTCATTGCATAGTGGTGTTTGTTCAGGAACATCCAGCACCTCATTCTAGGAGGCAAGAACCTAAATCCCTTCACGAGGAGTGAACACTTGAGCAAAAGTTTATGATACTGTAGATTACTCGGTTTTCTTCAAAACCACCAGTTTTTAAATGCGGAGCCAAAACCACTCCTTTTCAAAGCTATTCGGTTCCTTCAACGATATCAAGTTCATTACGTTAATGGTTTTTCGCCAAAACCCTGTCGAAGCCCTCCGTCATTTCAGATAGGTATCTACTAGTATTCATGCTATGTGTTTTGACCTTTGCTAAGGCATAGTGTTTGGTAGCTAGTGGGTGCTTATCTGTAGCATAGATAGATGCATTAATCTAGGACATGCGTACATCTGTTTTGACCTTCGCCAAGGGCTTTTACTAATGGGTCCAGATTAATCTGGATAATGACGGGTTGATCTTGACTTGCGACTTATGATGTTTTGACCTTCGTCAAGGTTATAAGCGCTCGGGGCAAAAACCACATCGGGTGTTTCAAACATACAAGAAACTTGCTAGTGTTGCATACCTTCTGGAGTGCGGTATTTTTGGTAGGCTTCCTTCAAAATTATTACACAATGATAGTTGGGTCCTGATCCTACTGTGAGTATCCGCTACTCTTCGGGAGAATTTTTCTCTTTGCAATTAGCTAATCAAGTAGGTGTCTAGAAAGGTGTTAACGGGGCTACGCTTCGGGGAAAACAAGGTTATTTAATTGGGTCTGTGCGAAAGCACTGGGGGCCTCCCTCCGAAGTACCAACACTGGCCTGGCCGAAAGATAAGCGAACTGTTGGATATATGTATGCCCTAGAGGCCATTATGTGATAGTTGATGTATCTATACATATATATATATTCAGTTTGCATTCTTGCTCGACATGATAGTATGCTATCTGGTTTCACTTTATCTGACATGTTGATTTGATCATGCTTTTATTCATTCATACATGCTGATAAAGCCCTAAGGATATTGGCTTGACTACTCTGATTATGATGGAGATCATACTAGTGGGACATCTGTAGTCTATAAGCATATCCTGAAATGTCCCTAGTCGGAGGTGTATCGAGACGGGGCATCGATATACCAGAGTAGACTAGCGTATATGATACTAGACCCATGTGATGGGCGATGGATGTTCCTACATTCGTCGATGTTTGACATCAAGATCATATACGGGTGCTCAGTGGTGACTGGGTACACTGGACGGACTCGCCGAGAACTCCTATATGGAATTATATCTATCGTCGGATAGCAGTTCTCAGGCGACACTGGTACAGGTTAGTCTGTAGACCCGAGATCGTCATGGAGTCTTGTGTGTTCTCCCACTGTACTTTGATTGCCACCCTACCACGGCTCTACTGAGTCGTGCAAACAGGTGGCCGTTGGGTACAGTCCCGAGACACACGAAGACGATGAGCGATAGGAGGGGTTTCGTCTCTCCCGGTATTGGGAGTTGATGCTGTGCTGTGCTCGACTGGTTATAACAGCAAGTCCCTGGCCAGGGCTGCTGAGATTTGCTGATAAGTGTTATCAGTAGTTTCTCGATCTGTTATAGACCATTCACCGACACGACTTATTGAGTTATTGGGGTCGACGTGACCATCCCTAGGATCGATATGCAGCATATCTGACGAAGAGACCGGACTGTACGGTAGTGTTGCCGGATGGCTCGACGGGAGTTGTAGCAGGTTCGCTTGTTGTCTTCTGATCGTTCAATACCCGGGTGGCCGTTACGTTTAGCTGACCTCTTGCGGCTTGAGGGCACTTGATATGATCATTACCCTCTGCCGGCGTATTGACGAGTCTTAGAGTCCCACAGAGGAGTTACCCAGTCCAGGCGAAACGTTGTGGTGCGCATATGCGATATGCGCATGCACCCGATTGAAATGTGCGTATATGATACCGAACATTGATCGGGTGAACTGCTTTTGGTGGGGTCATATGAGATATGACCGGATTGATAAATCAAGTGTTGATTTATCATTTAACCATTAGTTTTCTCACTCAAAACCTTTCTAGGGTTTGATGGATGTATGCATGCATGCATGTGTTTCTATTTTTCTTATATAGTTTCATGCACATGAAGATGTGCATACATGTACACATACATACATCAAACTATCATGGTTGTTTATATATGGAAATGGTGGCAATATAAGCCTCACACCATAGATTAAACTATGGATAATTATTTAATTTTGGTTTTAAAAGAAAATGAAAAGGAAAGGATAATTATGCTAGTTTCTACATGCTTCTTTTAACCTAACCATTCTCACCCACCACTAAACCATGGTTATCTTTTCCTTTATCATTCTAAACCCAAGTTAAATTAACCATCCATCATTTAATCATGGTTAGAGTCAAGAAGGATTAAATATATATAGTGATATTTATTTTCTTTCATAAAAAAAAAACCTAATGGTTATCATTTTATCTCTTGAAAGAAAAAGCCACCATTTTCATCCTCCTTCATCTTCTTCTCTCTAGTTCTTTTCTAGTGAGTGAAACACAACAAAAGAAAGGTTTTTGAAGTGAGATCCAAAACCACAACAACATTCTACACAAGCTTAGCCGTTTTGTTTAGAGTGTTATCTTCGGTTTGACGAAGTAGCGAGCTTGGACGGATAACTCCGCGGTGGATCATCGTGGACACAAGGGGAGTTCAAGAGGACCTCGTTTCAACACCAAAGAGCCTAAGGAGCGAAGCAAAAACGGGAGCTACAAAGGTTGTAGCCTTCAAACCCTAATTTTTGTTAGCTTTAAGTTTAGTAAACCCTGATTTTCTAGGATCTATCCTTTGCATGTTAGTTTAGCACCTTAAAAATTAAAACTTTGGGTCATGTGATGCTTCAAAACTCTTCATAGGGTGCTATACTAACCTTACATTGGTATCAGAGCCGACCTAGAACGTTAGGCGACCTTTTTGCGAAGTGAAAAGTCCGATCGAACCAAAATACGGATTTATGGGTTGCTCTCTGGAAATTTTTTAAAACCTGATCTTTTTCAAAATTAAAAATTCTCAAAAAATAGAGCAGGTAAAAATTAGATGATCTGGAAAATCCGTACCCATGAACAGTAAGTTGGACCGCGGAAGCGCGGCATAAGCAAGCTTGTGCCGCTCTTCCGCGGCCAAATGAGGGGCTCTCTGACAAATTTTTGAACAGTAATTTTCTTTACCTGCTACAGTACATTTTGAGAGTATTTAATCTGAATCTGCTGTTGAAAATTCTGGAGATGGTTTTGAACTAGTTGTTTCGATCGGAATTTTCATTTCGTATTTCTTTTCCGGGTAAACTAGAAAGTATTGAAGTGTTTGAACGAATATCATTTACTCAATATTCACGGGGTTTAAGTAGTTTGGAGATGTGTGCAAGTCTTTTTGCGGTGGTCCCTCTAGAAGACAACAAACCTTAACTCGATTATGTGACCGTCTCGAACTGCCCTTTGAACCTTAGGGTTTGGGGCAGTACGGCGTGCCACATGTGAGGCGTTGGTTTGACCCTTCTACGGCTGGACCGCCGCTACTGTGCCACACTCCGGATTTTTTGAACCCTGCTCAAGTGTTGAGCTTTAGTGAATCTTGGGTGCTTGATAGTTCGTTCGAAAACTTTAATACTGACTGTTTATCTGGAATGTGATACAATATGTGGAATTCATATAGTGTAGGCATGAAATACGAAATATGTGATATTTCGCATTTATGATGTCTAAAGAGGATCTGGATTCCAAATATTGTAGTTTTACACTTTCTTTTCTGTGACCGTAAGTGTAGTATGTATGATATCGCCGGTTTCGTTGCTATACATCAACGACAATCGGGGTACGCATACTTACTTACGTTGATGATATGTGATATTATGTGTTGCTGAGATATGATGTGCAGGATTGTCGCGATCGAATAGCCGGGGGGTTTTTGTGAGATGAGAGTTTTATATTTTCATTCATGTAAATTCAAATGTAATGTAATATTCTTTTATTTGGGGCACTTCCAGTTTGCGGTTGTGTCACCAGTGTTGTATATTATTTACTTTTCCGCATTAGGATGGACCCAAGGAGGGGAGCACAGGTGACCGGGTTCTGGGGTTCAGTGGGAGGCCATCTCGAGGAGTCGAGACCGGGTCTCCTAAACTCCAGGATTGGTAGGGTCACTTGCCGCTCTCATAGGGGTCCAGGGTGTGGGCTTGGCTATTCATCGCGACTGTGGAATCCGTATTTTCTATTCTGGCTAAATACTAAATACGGACGTCCTAGTATATCCCACGTTATATCTATATTTCTGCTGCCTGTGTTCTGTGATATCTGAGACGAATGGCTTATTATATATATGATATATAGTAGACGTTGCTTATGTTTTACACCCGCGCTAGTCCCGTCCCGGTATGCCGTTAGTTAAGTAACCTAACGGTGCATAACGGAACATTGCGGCGAATGCGGATGGCATAAGCGTACGTGTTATTTTCGTTTCTTTTCTGTGATTGGCTTTAGGACTTAAATGATGGGATTACATTAATGTGATTAATGTAAAGAAAATAAACCTAAAAGATGTTGTAGAATCGGATTTAAAAACTACTCGGCTATTTATGAAAAAGCTATATTTCAAAACTGCGGAGCTTAAGCCACTCCTTTTGAAAAACTGTTTGATTCTACAACGATATCAAGTTCAAAGCGTTAAAGATTTTCTTAAAAATCATTCGCAACCCTCCGTCATTTTAGGAAGTAGAGTACTTAGTATTCGTGCTACGTTTGTTGACTTTAGTTAAGGCGTAGTGTACGGTAGCTAAGTGATGTCTTCCTACACTGCATATGATGCAGATTAATTAGGACATTCATACGACTTTGTTGACCATAGTTAAGGGTCATATGGGTGGGTCTAATTGATCAAGAAATGACGGGTAGAACTTGACTGGTACTTTTGATTTGTTGACCATAGTTAAGGTCATAAGTACTAGGGGTAAAAATTACATCGGGAATTTCAAGTGTTGAAATTTGCAATGAGATTGCATACCTTCCATGTGATGGTTGGATCCCGATCCCACTGTGGGCAATAGTTGCTCCTAGGAGAGTTTTACAGTTTACAATTAGCTAACTCATTAGGTGTCTAGAAAGGTGTTAACGGGGCTCCGCCTCTGGGAAAACGAGGTTTACTCTAATTAGGTCCGTGCGAAAGCACGGGGAACCACCCTCAAAGTACCGACACTGGCCTGGCTGAACGGTTAGCGAAGTTGTAGACTGTAATTAATCCTGGCTAGTTTTTCTTTTTAAGGTTTGAAAGAAAAACTTGATAAAAAACAGTGGGAAACATCGATTAGACAAGATAATAAACCAATCTAATCTATGCAAGAGCTTTCGCTGAGTGTATTCTTTTCTCTCTCTTAATGGCAGATACCAATGACTGGACTTAAGCTTCTACTAGATAAAAACAAACTGAACGGGACCAACTATAAAGACTGGCTAAGGAATCTGAAGATCGCCTTGACTTATGATAAAGTATCATATGTCCTCACGGCTTCAGCCCCGTCCGTCCCAGGCCCAAAATCTTCAGTTGCGGACATAGAAGTCCGCAAGACATGGGACGCTGACTGTGCCACGGCAAAATGCCTCGCGCTTGCATCGATGGACAACATACATCAAAAGCAGCACGAGGAGATGGACATTCACGGGATACTGCTCCATACAAAGGAGTTGTATGGGGAGCAGTCCCGTGTATTACGATACGAGGCATCAAAGAAACTGTTTCACATGCGGATGGCCCCTGGCACACCAGTAGCAGACCATGTTTTGAAGATGATAGCTCTTATAGAAGAGCTTGAGGACCTCGGATGGACTATGGACAATGAACAATATATAGATATTATTCTGCAGTCCCTCCCCTCCACCTTTGCTCAGTTCATAGTGAACTTCAACATGCATGGCATGGAGAAGGACCTCCCTGAACTCCTTAATATGTTAAGGAGTGCAGAGAGCACTATGAAGTCAGCAAAGACTCCCGTTATGACGATTGGACAGTCTTCTTCTTCTCGCCCGAAAGCTAAGGCCAAGGGAAAGAAAAAGAAGAAACCCACTAATCCTAAGGGCGGAGTCAAAAAGGTGAAGGGAAAGGGAAAGTCCACGGCTGGAGACCCAGGGAAAGGCGAGTGTTTTCATTGCCACAAGACAGGACATTGGAAGCGCAACTGCACGGAGTACCTAAGTCTTAAGAAGAAGCATGGTGATGCTTCTGCTTCAGGTGCGTTTGTGACTGAAAACTGTTTTTCTATAAACTCTGCTTCCTGGGTATTGGATACCGGTTCAGGTTCTCACATTTGCAATTCTATGCAGGGGCTGAGAAATAGCAAGGTTTTGAAGACAGGTGACCATACTCTCCGCGTTGGAAATGGTTCCAATGTACATACAGTCGCAGTGGGAGAGTATCACTTGGGGTTGCCGTCTGGATGTATTTTGATTTTGAATCCATGTTATTTTGTACCTGATATGCTATGTAATATAATATCCGTATCTTTGTTGGACAATGAAGGATATAATTTTGTGTTGCAGAACAATGTTATGAACATTCACCTAAATCAAATGTTGGTTGGGTATGGTACACTTAATAACGGAATATATGTCCTAAATCAACACACAGTTTTCAGTATACAACACACTAATAAAAGAAAACTTTCAGAATTAAATGAAGCTTTTCTTTGGCATTGTAGACTTGGTCATATTAACGAAACAAGACTAAACAAGTTACATAAAGATGGATATTTAAACTCTTTTGAATATAAATCCTATGCGACTTGCCAGTCTTGTATCAAGGGTAAAATGACCAAAACTCCGTTTACTGGACACGGAGAAAGAGCTACTCAGCTCCTGGGCCTCATACATAGTGATGTATGTGGGCCTATGTCTACACAGGCTAGAGGCGGTTTTTCATACTTCATTACATTCACCGATGATTTCTCAAGATTCGGTCATGTATTTTTATTAAAGCACAAGTCCGACGCTTTCGAGAAGTTCGTTGAATATAAACAAGAAGTAGAAAAACAAACCGGCTTGAGTATTAAGATGCTTCGATCAGATCGAGGTGGTGAGTATCTCAGTACAGAATTTGCAAACTTCCTAAAAGAGAATAGGATTCTCTCTCAGCTCACTCCGCCTTACACACCACAGCACAACGGTGTGTCAGAACGACGGAATAGGACTCTATTAGATATGGTCCGGTCCATGATGAGTGACGCTGAGTTACCAGTCTCGTTTTGGGGGCATGCATTGGAGACTGCGGCGTTTCTGCTAAACAGGGTTCCAACCAAAGCCGTGTCTACCACGCCATATGAGATATGGAATGGGAAGAGACCATCTCTTAAAAGAATTAAGATTTGGGGTTGCCCGGCCTATGTTAAAAAGCAGAATCCGGACAAACTCGAGACACGGTCAGTCATGTGTAACTTTATGGGATATCCAAAGAATTCTTATGGATATCTGTTCTACCACAAAGAGGAACAAAAGGTGTTTGTTTCTCAGTATGCCACATTCTTGGAAAAAGAGTTTTTCACAGATAAAGATGATGGCAAGGTAGTAGATCTAGAAGAGGTTCTGGAGACACAAACTACAAATAACGATTTGGTTGAACCGGCTGTTGCAACAAAAACTGAAGAACCTCGGCCACTCCGTAGGTCTGGTAGGACTTCTCGCCCACCGGAGAGGTACTACGGTTTCCTCATTGATGGTGACAGAGAAGACTGTATCATGGAAGATGATGATCCTACCAGTTTTCAGCAAGCTATCACGAGTGGTGACTCTGTGAAGTGGCTGGATGCCATGAGATCCGAAATGGAGTCTATGTACACCAACAAAGTATGGACTTTGGACGTTGTACCCCCTGGGGTAAAACCTGTAGGGTGCAAATGGATCTTTAAAAGAAAGATTGGTGTAGATGGGCAGGTAGAGACCTATAAGGCAAGACTTGTGGCGAAAGGTTTTCGTCAAAGACCAGGTTAGGACTATGACGAAACTTTTTCGCCTGTAGCCATGCTTAAATCTATTCGGATCCTACTTGCTATTGCTGCTCACTACGACTATGAAATCTGGCAGATGGACGTTAAAACAGCATTTCTAAATGGAGATTTAGAAGAATGTGTTTATATGGATCAGCCAGAGGGCTTCATTGACAGTGGGAGCAGCGAGAAAGCATGTAGATTGCTTAAATCCATATATGGGTTAAAGCAGGCATCTCGGAGTTGGAACATCTGTTTCGATGATGTTATCAAAGAGTTTGATTTCATCAAAAATCCAGATGAACCTTGTGTTTATAGGAAGGCTGTAGGAAGAGCTGTCACATTCCTCGTATTGTACGTGGATGACATTCTTCTGATAGGAAATGATATTCCTATGCTACAGTCGGTCAAATCATTCTTATCACTAAGGTTCTCCATGAAGGACCTAGGTGATGCCACATACATCCTGGGCATAAGGATCTATAGAGATAGATCCAAAAAGTTATTGGGATTTTCCCAAACCAGGTACATCAACACCATCCTAAAAAGGTTTAGTATGGAAGACTCCAAACGGGGTGCCTTACCCGCTTGCCATGGAGTCACTCTCTCCAAGGATTCTTGTCCTAAGACCGATGAAGAGAGAGCTCGCATGAGCATTATACCTTATGCTTCGGCAGTAGGGTCTATAATGTATGCGATGTTATGTACACGCCCAGATGTAGCTTATGCACTTAGTGTTTTAAGCAGGTATCAATCCAACCCAGGGGAGAACCACTGGACAGCTGTGAAGAACATTCTTAAGTACTTGCGAAGGACTAAAGAATTGTTCTTGGTGTATGGTAATAAAGATCTCCAAATGGAGGCCTTTACCGATTCGAGCTTCCAGAGCGATAAGGATGACAGCAAATCTATCTCAGGGTTTGTATTTACCCTCAATGGAGGGGCGGTAAGTTGGAAGAGTTCCAAACAAGATACCGTTGCAGACTCTACGATGGAAGCTGAGTACATTGCTGCAAATGATGCCGCCAAGGAAGCCGTCTGGATGAAGAAGTTCGTCTCGGAGCTAGGAGTAGTTCCAACCATTATTGATCCAATACCTTTGTATTGTGACAATAATGGGGCGATGGCGTTAGCCAAGGAGCCCAGATCCCATCAGCGGTCCAGACACATCCTGAGGCGTTTTCATTTGATCCGGGAGATTGTAGATCGCCGCGAGATCGAGATTAAGAGAGTAGACACAAAGAACAACGCCGCGGATCCATTCACCAAGGCTCTCCCTCAGCCGCAGCATGAGCGACTTTTTGAGATGTTGGGTATGAGATACGCCAATAACTGGCCTTAGTGCAAGTGGGAGATTGTTGGATATATGTATGCCCTAGAGGCCATTATGTGATAGTTGATGTATCTATACATATATATATATATTCAGTTTGCATTCTTGCTCGACATGATAGTATGCTATCTGGTTTCACTTTATCTGACATGTTGATTTGATCATGCTTTTATTCATTCATACATGCTGATAAAGCCCTAAGGATATTGGCTTGACTACTCTGATTATGATGGAGATCATACTAGTGGGACATCTGTAGTCTATAAGCATATCCTGAAATGTCCCTAGTCGGAGGTGTATCGAGACGGGGCATCGATATACCAGAGTAGACTAGCGTATATGATACTAGACACATGTGATGGGCGATGGATGTTCCCACATTCGTCGATGTTTGACATCAAGATCATATACGGGTGCTCAGTGGTGACTGGGTACACTGGACGGACTCGCCGAGAACTCCTATATGGAATTATATCTATCGTCGGATATCAGTTCTCAGACGACACTGGTACAGGTTAGTCTGTAGACCCGAGATCGTCATGGAGTCTTGTGTGTTCTCCCACTGTACTTTGATTGCCACCCTACCACGGCTCTACTGAGTCGTGCAAACAGGTGGCCGTTGGGTACAGTCCCGAGACACACGAAGACGATGAGCGATAGGAGGGGTTTCGTCTCTCCCGGTATTGGGAGTTGATGCTGTGCTGTGCTCGACTGGTTATAACAGCAAGTCCCTGGCCAGGGCTGCTGAGATTTGCTGATAAGTGTTATCAGTAGTTTCTCGATCTGTTATAGACCATTCACCGACACGACTTATTGAGTTATTGGGGTCGACGTGACCATCCCTAGGCTCGATATGCAGCATATCTGACGAAGAGACCGGACTGTACGGTAGTGTTGCCGGATGGCTCGACGGGAGTTGTAGCAGGTTCGCTTGTTGTCTTCTGATCGTTCAATACCCGGGTGGCCGTTACGTTTAGCTGACCTCTTGCGGCTTGAGGGCACTTGATATGATCATTACCCTCTGCCGGCGTATTGACGAGTCTTAGAGTCCCACAGAGGAGTTACCCAGTCCAGGCGAAACGTTGTGGTGCGCATAAGCGATATGCGCATGCACCCGATTGAAATGTGCGTATATGATACCGAACATTGATCGGGTGAACTGCTTTTGGTGGGGTCATATGAGATATGACCGGATTGATAAATCAAGTGTTGATTTATCATTTAACCATTAGTTTTCTCACTCAAAACCTTTCTAGGGTTTGATGGATGTATGCATGCATGCATGTGTTTCTATTTTTCTTATATAGTTTCATGCACATGAAGATGTGCATACATGTACACATACATACATCAAACTATCATGGTTGTTTATATATGGAAATGGTGGCAATATCAGCCTCACACCATAGATTAAACTATGGATAATTATTTAATTTTGGTTTTAAAAGAAAATGAAAAGGAAAGGATAATTATGCTAGTTTCTACATGCTTCTTTTAACCTAACCATTCTCACCCACCACTAAACCATGGTTATCTTTTCCTTTATCATTCTAAACCCAAGTTAAATTAACCATCCATCATTTAATCATGGTTAGAGTCAAGAAGGATTAAATATATATAGTGATATTTATTTTCTTTCATAAAAAAAAAACCTAATGGTTATCATTTTATCTCTTGAAAGAAAAAGCCACCATTTTCATCCTCCTTCATCTTCTTCTCTCTAGTTCTTTTCTAGTGAGTGAAACACAACAAAAGAATGGTTTTTGAAGTGAGAACCAAAGCCACAACAACATTCTACACAAGCTTAGCCGTTTTGTTTAGAGTGTTATCTTCGGTTTGACGAAGTAGCGAGCTTGGACGGATAACTCCGCGGTGGATCATCGTGGACACAAGGGGAGTTCAAGTGGACCTCGTTTCAACACCAAAGAGCCTAAGGAGCGAAGCAAAAACGGGAGCTACAAAGGTTGTAGCCTTCAAACCCTAATTTTTGTTAGCTTTAAGTTTAGTAAACCCTAATTTTCTAGGATCTATCCTTTGCATGTTAGTTTAGCACCTTAAAAATTAAAACTTTGGGTCATGTGATGCTTCAAAACTCTTCTTAGGGTGCTATACTAACCTTACACGAACTTGTAGGGTGTGATTAATCTTGACTAATTCTTATTTTAGGGTTTGAAGGAGAATTCGAGGAAATAGTGGGAGCCATCCTAATTAGATAAAGTTATCAACCAATCTAATCTAGGTTAGAGCGCACGCTGAGTTTTTCTTTTCTCTCTCTCTCTCTCTTTGGCAGCAACTATAACCTGAGCTTAAACTAAAACGCATGAACCAAGTTAACCGAATCTTCATAAAACATCGGCTTTTGGATTGTCATTAAGTCGCATATATCCTTGTCGCTCTAACTTTCCCTTTGCATTTTTCCAGAACACTCTGTATCACTACGAAGATCCATATTGCTTGGATATTCCATCGTATAGTTACATACGAACTCGAAGAAACTTGTTTCTATTCGAGGATGGATTCCGATTCTGGAGAAATTGAATAAGATTATCCGGTTGTCTTTTCTTTTTCCCATCTGTCAGGTTGCGAGAGCTCATAGTATTAGGTGAGTACACCTATTACGCTTATTGGATAGTCTTCTTCCAAACCATAGGCAGTTGCCGAAAGGTAGGAAAGGAAGAAAACTAATTAGCCTAAGTGTGGTGTATAGAAGGTAATAAGTAAAGACATATAAAGAGATTAGAGTGAGGGCAAAGGAAATTGCGACTACTATCATTCACGACGAACCCATGTATATCCCTGCCACTCATACTTCCCCCTTTGCATTTCTCCAGAACACTCCGTATCACTATGAAGATCAATATTGCTTGGATATTCTATCGTATAGTTACATACGAACTCCAAGAAACTTGTTTCTGTTCGAGGATGGTTTCCGGTTCTAGAGAAATTGAATATGATTATTTGGTTGTCTTTTCTCTTTACCTTCTCTCAGGTTGTGAGGGCTCCTATTATTAGGAGAGTACACCTATTACGCTTATTGGATAGTCTTCTTCCAAACCTTAGGCTGGTGCCGAAAGGTATGGAAGGAAGAGAAACAATTAGCTTATGTATGGTGTACAGAAGGTAAGAAGTAAAGATATATGAAGGGATTGGAGTGAGGGCAAGGAAATATACAGTTACTGTCATGAATCTAGATAGTGGAAGAGGCATTACTAGGAATACCTAGCTACCGAAATATTTTCATTTTTCAGTTTTACTGTGCAGTGTTAATTGAAAACAGTTTTTCCAATTAGATTCTGACTCCAAGGTATGTATTTACCAAACTTGAATCTCACAACTATATGGCGTTACAGATGCTGAGTGTGAGTAAGATATTGGGAATTGTGTGATTAGATCCTCTATATATCAAAATTCTTTGTAATTGGTGTTATTTGAGGAAATCACCTGGGTTTTGCCTAACGGCAAATATTTCGTTTTGAATATCCGTTGTTATGCACCAATTTCAAACCAATATATATCTGTTGGTTTATTTTATAAAGTGAGATATAACTTTTTGAAATTAAGTCTATGACATTTACCTATATCAGTTGATGGTTAGGTAAGGTGAATTCAACAGCGGTGTAATTCTTCTTAACCATAGCACAGTTTTCAACCTACGAAGCACGGGGTTTGAGTTATTAAACTCAGAGGACTTATACAAAATATTGTATCTTGTCCGATGTCCATTAGGACAAAGGGGTTGGTACTTGTACTATATTCCGTTTACTTATGACTTCTCTGGTTTTAGACAAGTATTTCGTTGAAATACAGGGTCCAAATTTTGAGAAGTTATAGGTATAAGAATAATGTAGAGAACCATATGTTGCAAATATCAGGAATCTTCGAGGTGATCGAATATATAGATACTTATTCTAGGTATTCCGTTGTAAGTAATTTTGAGAACTTGATTCTCTCTCAGGTTACTCATCCGTGAGTACGCTCCTTGATGAGTAATGCTGCTTGGCCTTCTTCCGTTTAGTCGTTATGCACTGGAAACGGCTGCATGTATTTTGAATCTGGTTCCAATTAAATTAGTGCCTTTGTTTCTATATAGGATATACAATGGATTCATATCTTAACGAAGTTAAGGTATATGGAGTTGTCCGGCTTATGCTTAAAACCAGAATCTGGATAAACTCAAGGCACATTTCAGTAATGGCAGTTTGTGGGTTTTCCCGGGCTTTGACGAGGGTTAACATTCTTCCATTTGGATGATGAATAGTTATATTGCTCTTGACTCGCCAGCCGTTTTAGTAAAATGAATTCTTTTCAGAAAAACATTACTGGGAGTATGGTAGAACTGGAAGTGATTCCAGTACCATAAACGATTACTGAAAATTTAGTAGGATCTAAAGATTCAATTGGATTCGACAATCCATTAGCCACTCCGCAGATATGGTGGGTATCCTCAGCCACCCGAGAGGTACTTCAGTCTCCTCAAGGACAGTGACAGGGAGGATTTGATGACCCAAGATTGCCACTACTACTGTCCTAGACTTTGAGATTTAGCAGGTGGATGACTATAACATCGTTATAAATCAGCTTTAGAGGTGCACGCGTATATGACTCTTCCAGAGGGTGGTTGTAGTCAGTGGAAGCAGCGGAAGCATGGTGGGAAAGTAGCTTATGCCTTTTTATAGACTAAAGCAAGTATAGCGGAAATAGATCGTCTATTTGTTATGTGACAGTCATAGAGTTTGACTTCATCAGAACAATAGATGGACCTGGTAAGAAGGGAGTAGGGAGTGATATCCTGGTATTTGGATGACATGCTCTTGATAGGAAGTGATATTCCTATAATACGATCGGTTATATTGTGGTTGTCACAAGGTATTTCTCCACATAGGATTTAGATAAAATATCAGGGATTCTTCTCATTAGATCAAAGGTTTTAAATCTAGATTTGGGAAGTGTCCTAATTTGGGTTCTTGACACTATTCTAAAGTGTTTTAGAATGGACGACTCCTGGCGTGGTGGTGTACCCTCAGGTGATGGAGTCACCCTCTCTAAAGAGATGTCTTCTAGAATCATGAGGAGAGAGACTTGCATAATTGACATATCACTTTCTTAGGCAATTGAGTCAATCATGAAATGTCATGTACCTCACCAGATATTACTTTTGCACTGACTGCAATAAGCATATATTAATCCAATCCTGGAGAAACATTGGGAAGCAATTTTGAACATAAGTGGATGTTCTTGGTATATGGTAACGACAGACTCCTTCAGGAGGCGGTTATCTTTTCAGGCTTCCAAGATGACCTGAATGACAGAATGATTGTCTGAGTTATAGTTTTCCCTCTTTTGAGGGGAAGTATGTTGGAAAGGTGGTCCAAGCGGATACTGAGGAAGGCATGGCGCATGATACTGATTAAATTCAAAGGATGATACGTTCTAAGAAGTTTTTTTGGATTCGGAGTTCATTTGTGAACAGGGTCCCATCAGGCATCCAGACAAATTCTAAGACATGTATCACTCATTTCGGGAGATAGTCTTTCTCCGCGAAGTTGAGATATAGAGAGATAAAGATAGAAACATTGGAGCGGATCTACATACTGAGGCTATTTCTCGAACGCAATAGTTTCACAAACGTGTTTTGCGAGACTGATTAGTAGAGAAGTTGGGTGTTCTGTATCACACGGGGATGTGAGTATGCGCCACCGCAATAATTAGCCTTAAGTACAAGTGGGAGATTGTTGGATATAGTTATCTCAAGTCAATTATTGTAATCGCAGGCACACGATTGTGACGATTGAGGGAGGACCTATACGGGTAGAACAATCTTACTCAAAATGATAGTATGCTATCTGGTTTGTCTCTATCATCATGTACATGCATTATGTGGTATTACAAATCACTATTACATGTTGATAGAGCCCATAGGATACTTCCTTGACTACCAGCATTATGATGGCGATCATATACGTGGGAGCTGGGTGGTCTATAAGCACATCCTTAAATGTCCCTAGTTGAGGGAGTATCGAGACTGGGCATCGATACTCCGGAGTAGACTAGTGTATACTTTTCGAGACCCTAACGAGGGGCGGTGGCCGGTCTCATAAGCCATTGGTGTCATTTATTCACCTAAGATAGTATACAGGTGCTCATTGGGTTATGTGTTACACTGGACGGACTCGCCGAGAACATGCTAGATGGTATTATACCTATTATCAGATAGAAGTTCTCAGGTGAAATGAGTACAGGTTAGTCTAACGACCTGAGATCGTCATTTGTCTCGTATGAGTTCCCACTGTGCTTTGATTACTATCCTACCACGGCTCAAAGGAGTCGTGCACACAGGTTTTAGTTGGGTACACTCCCGAGCCACATGGAGGCAATGAGCGGATCGTCGGGGATTCGTCTCTCCTAGTATTAGGGGTTGATGTCGCGCTGTGCACGGGTGGCCATCACCAGAAATACTTGGCCAAGGTAGACTAGAATTACTGATTTGGATCAGTAGTTTCTTAGTGGGTGATAGGCTTCACACCGACACGAAATATCGCGTTATTAGGGGTCTGACTTTATCCACCCTCTAGACCCGATATGCGATACTCTTAGACGAACAGACCGGACTGTAAGAAGATTGTCACAGATAGGCTCGGTAGGGGTTCGGGAGTTTGCTCGTCGTCTTTCCTTTCGCTCAATACCTGGGTAGTCGTTACATACAGCTAGTGCCGCTGACGTGCTTGTGGTTAAACCCACTGCCAGCGTATTGACGAGTCTTTAGAGTCCTACACAGAGGGTTTCCCTGTTTCAGGCAAAATGATGTAGTAGCCGTATTTTGATACGTGCAGGGCTCTGATCGAATGATTGTACTAGTTACCCGGACTTTCGATCGGACGGTTGATAATACTAGCCGGCTTAGGATTGAGCCGAACTATTAAATCAGGTATTGATTTAATAATTTTCATATATATATTTCGATATGTATATTCTAGTATTATGTTCTTTGTGTTATTCTATCTCTTTAGTTATTCGTATTTTGGTACGAATACAGGTATGTATATACAGTTGAGCGTATTCTTTATTTAGACGGAAAACATTCTACAAGGTGGACACCTTATCTTGGTTTATCTATTTATTAAATTAAATGGAAATGAGGTGTAAAAGTAGTGAAGTGAGAATAGTGAGAACCATGCTTGAATAGTGTTGACAAATGAATTTTCAATTCATTTGTGGAAACTATTCAAGTATGGTTGCTATATTTTTATTTGGAAAATGAGATATACAAAACCATGTTTGATGGTTTTCTCTCTCTTGGATGGTAATTTTTTAAAACACTCTCATCATTTTGCATATCTCTCATCTCTAGCCTTTCTTGAGCTCCTCCTCCTCCTTCTTCATCTTCTACCCTACCATCACATGTGTTGAGAATCAAGGATAGAAGAGAGATAGATACACACTTAGAATAACTCACTACATCCCTAGGCACTCTAGATTAGCAGCCTAGAGTCCCTAGTTGCTCCACTAGATTTTTAGTGTGGAGCTAGAGCCATAAGCCACATCCCTTGGATGGATCATCTTTGACGGAGGAAGACAGACGGCCTTGCTCGATCAAGGAGACCTTAAGGAGCTAAGGAAGAGGGTAGAAGACCGAAGGACACAAATATTTTTGTATAACGCTTCTATCACAGTAGATAAGCTCTTTGTTGTTTGCTAGTTTCATGTTTGGTTTCGATTCTAGGTAGTTGTTTCTAGCGCCAAGTTTTTTAAACACCAAAATATTTCATTCTGCAACGGCCGCGGTCGACAGCCAGGGCGCTAGGAACCCCAACAGATTTTGGATGATAGTCAACTGAACACAGCGCGATATCGACTCCTAATACCAAGAGAGACGAATCCCTGACAATCTCTCACTGCCTCCATGTGGCTCGGGACTGTACTCAACTAAACCTGTTTGCACGACTACTTTGAGCCATGGTAGGGTAGTAATCTAAGTACAGTGGGAGCTCATATGAAACAAATGATGATATCAGAACAAAAGACTAACATGTACTCATGCCACCTGAGAACTTCCATCTGACGATAGATATAATACCATCTAGAAGTTCTCGGCTAGTCGGTCCGGTGTACTCACCTACAGTAAGCACCTGTATACTATCTTAGGTGACACTACACCAGTGGCTTGTGAGACCGGCCACCGTTCCTCATAGGGGTCTAGAAACGTATACACTAGTATACTCCGGATTATTGATGCCCAGTCTTGAAACTCCTAGAACTATGGACATTTAAGGATATGCTTATGGACTACCCAGCTCCCATGTATATGACCGCCATCATAATGCTGGTAGTCAAGCAAGAATCCTACGGGCTTCATCAATGATGAAGACAAACCAGATTTCATACTATCATCTCGAGCAAGACTGTTCTACCTGTATAGGTCCTCCCCTAATTATCATAATCGCCTATTTGCAATTACAATAATTTTGTTGAGGGCACTATATCCAACATTTTGATCAATATTGGATATCGTAGCAATTGTTGCTATTGGGGAAATCACCTGGTTTTACCTTTTGGGAAACTTTTGGTTTTGAATATCTGTTATTATGCACCAACTTTTAAAAACTCATATATCCGTCTTTTTATTTGATAAAGTGGGGTATAAATTTTCAAAAATTATGTTATGAACATTTTCCTTTATCATTTGATGATTGGGTAAAGTGCATTGAATAACGGGATATACATTCTTAACCAAAATATAGCTTTCAAATTACAACACACAGAGTATGAGTTAATGAACTCATAGGACTTGATGTATGTTGTCCGGTGTCCACCTGGACAAGGGGTTGGTACTCATAATTCATTCCGTTTTCGTTTGAGTTCTCTGCTTTTAAACATGCATTCTTGTTGAAATGTATAGTCCAAAGATTCTGAGAAATTCATAGGATATAAGAATAAAGTAAAGAACCAAACGTTGGAAGTATCAAGCTTCTTTGAAGTGTTTGAAGATGTGGATACTTATGCTAGATATTCCATAGTTATATAATCGAGAATTTGATTCTCTATCAGATTACTCATCCGTAGGTGCGCTCCTTGACGAGTAATGCTATATAGCCTTTTTCATTTAAGGGATGCACTAGAAATAGATGCATATCAATTGATACTAGTTTTACCTAAATCAGTGCCTCAAATTCTATACGTGATATAGAATGAGTTATCATCTTATGATTTTTAAGATGTTAAGTTGTCCAGTTTATGCATAGAACCATAATCCGGATAAACTCAACGCACGTTTTGGTAATGGCAGTTTATGTGTTATCCCGGGCATTGACGAGGGTTTAACATTCTACCATTTGCAAGATCAAAAGTTGTTTTGTTCTCGACACGCCACCTTTCTAGAAAAGGAATTTCTTGCAAAAGAAATTATTGGGAGTATGTGTAACGTTTCAAAATAATAAAATATTATTTTTTGGAATTTTTATAATTTACTATTATTTTAATGAATATTTTAATATTCCGGTATAATTAAATACAAATAAATGGGGGAAAATTATGGAAAATTCTAAAATAGGGTATTTTATGGAATTATGCCATTTTTAAGTTTTTATGATTAGTTATATGCTAATTTAGTGCTAATCGCAATTAAAAATCGCTAATCGGATTTTTGGCATTTTTGTGCAAAAGTGTGCACATATCATTTTGCACACTTGTTACACTTGTTACATGTTTTGGGTGCATGGTTGGTTAGGGTTCAGCATGATGGGAGAAGAAAGGACAAGAAAAGAAAGAAAAATGTTGGAATGATTATGAGAGAGAGAGAGGGGGGGGGGGACCAAGTCAAACCTCACTTTATGAACCATACTCCCATCATTTTCCCCTTCTCATTCTCTCTCCTCTCCCTCTCCTTGAGCTGCTGCTGCTCCCTCTCCCTCACTCTCCCTGTTCATAAAAACCCTAGATCCACAATGAAATCCACCCCAAAACCCTATTCCCATTTCACAAAAAATGTTCCCGAGCTCACTAGCTACACATTGAACCTAGCAAGATTGGATTTGGAGGACTTTGAGCAACTCAAGAATTTTCTTGAGTTGCCAAAGGAGGTAAATTCTGCACCTATTAGAGTAGTATTTCATTTCTTGTGCATCAATTCTAGTTTCATGCCGATATGGTGTCGTTTGGTGGATTTGTGAAACTTCAAGTTAGGGTTTATGTAAGATCTGAAATTAAAGATGAAATTGAGGATTGTGGTGACCATAGAACCCCTGGTGTGATGTTATTTTGGATCAAACTAGGGACTAGAACACAGAATATGGATTTATGAGACGATGTCGGGGGAAAAACTGTGAATTTATGATCGTATTTAGCAATCTGCTATCACCCTGAGACCCCAAAAATAAAACTGAGTTGACAGTGAAATGTGCAGGCACCATGGAACCACCACACTAAGCCCTAGCCCCCAACTCCAACTCCAGGCCGCCAATTAATTCCTTCTGGCCGCAATTTGTGTCCATAGCAGGAGGAAACCGTCTCGATTTTGGTGCATGGCCCTATTTCCAGTAGTGTTGACCCTGGGTATGTTTAATTTTGTCTGGTTCCATCTAGGGTAAAATCTGGGTTGATTATCCTATGTTGGCGCATGGTTTACGACTTGTTTTCGCATGGATTTTGGTATTTGATGATTCGTTCCTGTCGGGTGGCGTTTCGACGTCAACGACAAGTGGATATTGATCATGTTTACATGCGAGACGATAGGTTTTTACCTATGCGAGTAGCGTGTGCTGTTTTGGTTTTCCGATGTGATTTTCATGTGCTTTAGCGTTTTTGATATACTTGTAGGTACCCTACGTAATGTTAAGGCGAAGAAGATGAAGATGGCGACATCGGCATCGACACACGGGAAGCAAGGTGAGTAGATTTATATCTACGAGGAGAAGTCGGGTAGATGGCGTATAGCACCCCCGCAGTCCGTGGTAATGTATACGAATACGTATACACACATATATTTATTATGTGTTGTTAGGATTATTGATGGTGATAATGGAATTATTGATGATAAGGATGTATTGGTGTAGTATAGTGTGAAACCATAGAGTAGTGGTTGCACTCACACATACACGTACACATATACTTGCGTACATTCTTTCATTTATCCGTGCGCATATGGAGGTGTGTATATATACACATGGGTATGGGACTATATGTTCATATACGGGATTGAGGATGATACGTGGGATTGAGGTGAGTCGATGAGGTTTGATTGATGCAGTGAGATTCGGCGATATGACAGAGTTCGTATTTGAGATGTGATATGATGGTAGTGATACCTGTTATGTGATGAGATAATGTGATATTGACTCAGATTTAGGTGGTTTTCATACCCCTCCCGATTGACCTGATAGTTGGGTCTGTAGTTCGCATAGTAGGCGTTAAACTAGACCCGAGTCATACGTATTTCAAAACTAACGAATCAGGGATATTTTATAGATAGGCAGAAGGGATACTACGGATATTTTCAAACGACGCATCTTTTCCTAAAACCCCGTAGCCCTTATTTTACCAAAAACCCCGATTCATCTTATTTCAAAAGGCAAGACTGCATGACATATTTATTGAGTCAGGTTCTTTACTGTTGCGTTGATTATTCTATTCCGCATACTCATGCTATTTGCATTGCATTGCTTGTGTTTCTTGATATATTACAGTCATGCTTCTAGGACACCAACACCATTATCGATGATGCGTATGTTCCAGGTACACTTGTTTGCCGGCTCACACACTTCATCATCGATAATTGCCATGTCACTACACTGTAGTACTGTTGCATTAAGGATATGATTCTTGCATGACAGACTGATATGCTCACATTTCTTTTACATGTTACAGACATCATGTTTTCTTATTATACGCATTGATAGCTGCTATTTCCATGATATTTCTGGATTTGGGAACCGTGGGTATTTCAAAAGAGAATATGTCATTGCTTTAAAAACCCGGTTACCCTTGATATGATATTTCAGTGCGTCCACCATGTGTTTTCTCGGTGTTGAGAGCGACATGTGAAACACGATTCAAGGTGTGGACGAGCCGATTGCGGGTACATGGTGGACCCGGTATGGTTCCCCTCGGCAAGATGATCGAAGGACTCTGCCGATTGAGCCTGGAGGCGGGCGAGTACCTACCGGTGAGTGGTTGGACCTGGCGGTTATCCGGAGGACACCGACCAGAGTCGATAGATGGATATGGGCGTACTGCTGGGGCCAAGGGCCGATTCTGCAGATGGAGCCCGATATATGAGGATTTACGTGCCAATGATGGGCACAGTTTTCATGATGTTTTCGAGTGTCGATGCTGGGCACTCCGGTTCCATGATTTTGACGTGTCGCGAGGGACACATGTGGTTTATATCCTCATATTTCCATGCATATGCTGATGATATTTACATGCATGATGGTTATTGTCATTGGGTGACGAGTGGACGGGATCCACGTACATGCAGATTGATTACATTGATCATACCTCACATTTATGATATGCTATTATCTGAGGCACGGGCACGGGCACGGGCACTTGGCACTACACTCATGTATAGATATTACATTGCCAGTTTAGCATAATGCAGGCTTATTCATATTGAGGTTTATATATATCTGATCGTATTGACCTAGGATAGGTTATACATTCGATATCTGCTTGTAGATATTTTCTATTCACGGGCTGGCAACTCACCCCCGTTGTGCCACAGTCCTTGCAGGTTTTTGCCGTACAGATTCCATAGTGGCTTTTCTGGCACACTGCTTCCATACGGGCGACTTGCTTTGGTAGGTGGGTTCTTTTGCATCAGAACCACCCTTGTACTTATACTTTTCAGTTGTATCTAGAAATTCCATCAACCAAAACTTGTATATTATTTCAGACTTAGAGACAGTGATGTATTATTTCGACCTTAGAGTCGCGCTTGTAGTATTATGGTTTTCTGGCTGTTTTGAGTTTCTTTTTGGGTTTCGATCCTCGCCCATTGGCGTTGTATATTATTATTGCTTGCGTGGTTGTGACCGTCGATTGACGAAGAGCTAGCTCCCGCTTGGGGATGCCTTTTATCATTTCCTATATATTATTCTTGTTGTACCCCGTTCGGGGCCAGTTTTTACAAAGGAAACTCTGCCGAAATTTTCCGAAAAGGCTACACATTTTTAAAAGGCATATTCAGCTTTGTTATTTAAAAACTATGATTTTCAAAACATGACTTCCTTACTTCTTAAACCAGTTTTCCTTATTTACTCCTTAAAATGTTTTTAGATTTCTGGGTTTTTGGCTTACTTGGATCAGATGGGGTCCTATAGACTTCATATGGTTCAAGGGCCAGTCACGTGCTCTTTCGGGTCGTGACAAAGTTGGTATCAGAGCGCTAGGTTGACCTTGGTTCGAGTCTAAGTTTGACTATGTGGAGCCCAGGGAGTTATCTATATACGGAACTTAGGCTTAACCTTACGGAACTTAGACTTAGTCGAGTGGGTATTATACCCGAACTTTCGTCGCATAGGATGACCCTTGGTTGATGGAGCAGGTAGCTTGAGTAGAGGGACGTACCGTACGTATGTTCCGCGGCATACTTACGACACGACACTCCGCTTAAGAAACCTTAGGATGTATATTTCCTTGCACAGTATTATATTCCTTCCTATGATATATCATTATCGAGACTGGTTATAGTTTTGCTCCCACGATTGCACGGACAGAGTGAGCTACGGCTCGAGTTGCGTCAGTATGAGCTCGTCGTGGACGAGGACTGACCAGGGCGTGTTTCCAGAGACATACGATTGCATATAGAGGCGTCGTCTTATTGTGTTTTCGCGCTATGAGTGTTGGACTGATCGCTTTTGCGAGATTTCTCGGGCGTACCGATCGGTACTAGTGGATTGAGCCACTGATAGAGGTCAGCCAGGATGCGATGTCCATTGATAGGTCGCTTATTCATGATGATTGAGGCGCTGTTCAGCGTACGGACGGATGAGCCAGTTGCTGCTGCAAATGACGAGATATCGCCCCAGATGTTGGAACTACTGCCGCTTGAGCATATACTTAGAGATATGATGGTGAGTCGCTAGTCACCGAGGATGAATGACTAGGACATGTGGTTCGTTTGCTTACCCCGATGTGAGGTCATCAGGTAGATTGATTCTAGCTAGAGACGACTTCACGCAGATTCGTTGAGAATCGATTGAGACGATCGAATGTCAGGAACCCATTTTCCAAGTTTAAAGTATTCGGAAAGACATGCAAGCGATTCTATAGACCCTCTAGAAGAATGAAACCCTAACTCGACATAATGACCGTGTGAAAGAATTTGAACCTTAGGGTTTGCGGCAGTTCCGCGGCGCCATTAGTGAGGCTTGGGTTTGCCCTTTTACGGCTGGACCACTGATGCTGTGGTATGTACTCGATACTATTAAACTGAACCCAAGGTGTTGAGCTCTTGGGGGATTATGAGGTTCTGACGAGTCGATCGGACGATCCGACATCATTCGGATATCATGTTATGGGACACTGCTTGGGAGACTCCAGATACGAGCATAGCCGTTGGAGCGCAGTCTGTGTATCCATGATGAGATGAGTCCGGATCAGTCGATATTGAAGCAGAGTGGAGTAAAGAGTTCGCATGAGATTTCGACGAGATGACGTTCCACTCCGCTGACATCAGAGATGCGATACGCACGTTGAGGACGTGATCGGCTAGATATGTTCTATTGAGTGATGAAGATACCGAGTTCGTGATTTCCAGTCTGTGTGAGAGACTTCGGATGGACCGTAGCCGAGGACATTGCAGTGCGTAGATAGAGACGCGGCGTCGAAATGGACGATGATACAGACAAGCGGGACAAGAAGTTCGTACGAGATGCAGACGAGCTGTTATTACACCCCGTTAAGATTAAAGGTCGGATATGCATACAGAGGCGCAGGGATGCGACCAGCTTTTGAGTAGATGCTGTACTAAAAACGCAGACGTCCAGAGAGCGAGGAAAGATTACGCCAGAATACCAGCCTCCGTAAAGTTTGGCTTAGGCGAGATCAGAAGAGACCTTCAGCAGGATTCCTTCTAGTACACTGCTGCAATAAGATTTTCACCAGGAGCAGATGTGTGATGTGCATTCAGAGGATCAGAGGTCGGCGCCAGAGATGTGCCCCTTTACGAGCGGTCGTGAGGATTGACCGAGAGATGACCAGAAAAGTTCCAGAACGGAATCGTTCCTGTTAGCACACCTGACTGGGCCGATAAGCCAATGGATTGTGAGATTGGTAATCCGCAGGGAAGATAAGGAACCAGAGGCAGAGGACGCCAGCCGTAAGCAAGAGACAAGTAGATATCTTGCGCCGCTAGCATTGGATGTACCGACACCTTCTCGATTTCGAAGGAGGATATACCGACAGCGGTATTTATGATTTGTGAATTTGTGATTTGACTATCACGTATCCGTCACTTTGGATTTCGGTATTTTGGGCAATCTATTTGCATGATTTAGTCTTGATGACCGAGTTTCATGGTATTTGTTTTCTTGCACCATGGTTGCACCTACTGGGTATTTATACCTTGCGCATAGTTATTACTCTTGAGGTATTGATTGTGATTTCATGCCTATTTTATGCCGGTGATTTGATTTACGCTTCCAGCATAGTTTTCATGTACTTTTAGTGTTTTGATTTGATTTGTTCACGCTGATGCACGCAGTTGTGAGATTTTCCATCACGGTACACCTGATTTTGATTAAGCCGCATTGTATATCGTTTCGTGCCTTGGCTGCACCTGCTTATGACTTCATGGATTTCATACGGTTGATTTGATGTTGTGCATATGTCATGCACATGATTTGATTTTGCACTCGGTATAGCTTATATGTTCTTGAAGTGCATTGATATGCACTTTGTGCACGCAGTTGCAAACGTTTATGATTATCTTTATACCTGGGTACACTTGGTGTTGCTGCTTACGCATTTGAGTTATTGCTTGATATTTGTGCATGGGATGCACCAGTTCTATACTTCGTGGGTTTGTCGCGCCAGTTTTATGTTTCTTGCGTTTATCGCATCAGATTTATATTTCATGCCTTTGTTGCACCGGATTTATATTTTGTGCACTACGGTTGCACCTGACTTCAATTTGATGTCATGCGATATGTCGATTTTGATTCTGATATTGATGTTGAATCTTGCACTTCGTGCTTTTGACTGGACTTACGCATGTTCGGCGTTTGCCATTGGATTTCGTGATTCCGTGCATGTTGAGTGCGCAGGGTTTAGATTTTCAGTCGTGCACAATGGATGCACCGATTTGGATTTTCGCGCATGTTAGGCGCATGTTTTGAGATACGATTTTGGTGCACACCAGATGCACTAAATCGAGGTTCTTCGTGCATATCAAATGCACCTGATTTGGCTGTCAGGCACACACGTTGCCTATGACAGATACTTCGTGCACACCCGTTGTACCTAGATGTTGTTTTGTGCACATGTATGGCACATATATGGATTTTGATATCCGTGCGCACCAGACGCACAGGGTGGTGTTATGTGCATTTTTGGGATTTATTCCTTTTGGAGCAGTATTTTTTATGATATTTGATATTCGTTTTGTGCTGAGCAAGACTAGTCAGAGGACAGTACCTGGATATATTTGGCATGCATTGATAGTTATCGAAGGGATTTCGAAAAAAAAAGCAAGCTATAGTCTCAGCATATATACCTACGTGTCCGATATGACACGAAACGTTTTAAAAACAAGGAAACCCTTCTAAATTGTTTTCAAAAACGACGGAACGTACATAGTAAACAAAAGATATATACATATATGGTTATTTTCTTATACAAAACGTCCGCCACTGTGCAGTGTTACGTGCATCGCACGGCGACTTAAAAAGATTTGGCATGCATTTACATCAGCTATTCACATGTATAGATTGGATGTCTACATGTATAGTTCTAATCTATATCATATTGGTTTTGTATTGGATTTGATATTTGTGTCTTTACCATGACTCCGATGATTGCGGGATGCTTGACGGAGTGTCGCTTTTGAGTTATCTGCTCAGTACTCATGCGCATTCATTGCGCTATGATGTTTTATGTATTGACGATTCGAAGCCGCGACGACTTGGAATTTGTGTCAAAATATTTTAGTATTTGGTGGTTTAAATTTAAATTCGGGGACCGAATTTCTTTAAAGCGGTAGATTGTAGCGTTTCAAAATAATAAAATATTATTTTTTGAAATTTTTATAATTTAATATTATTTTAATGAATATTTTCATATTCCGGTATAATTAAATACAAATAAATGGGGAAAAATTATGGAAAATTCTAAAATAGGGTATTTTATGAAATTATGCCATTTTAAAGTTTTTATGATTAGTTATATGCTAATTTAGTGCTAATCGCGATTATAAATCGCTAATCGGATTTTTGGCATTTTTGTGCAAAAGTGTGCACATATCATTTTCCACACTTGTTACACTTGTTACATGTTTTGGGTGCATGGTTGCTTAGGGTTCACCATGGTGGTAGAAGTAAGGAAAAGGAAAGAAAGAAAAAGGTTGGAATGATTATGAGAGAGAGAGAGAGAGAGACCAAGTCAACCCTCACTTTATGAACCATACTCCCATCATTTTCCCCTTCTCATTCTCTCTCCTCTCCCTCTCCTTGAGCTGCTGCTGCTCCCTTTCCCTCACTCTCCCTCTTCACAAAAACCCTAGATCCACCATCAAATCCACCCCAAAACCCTATTCCCATTTCACAAAAAATGTTCCCGAGCTCACTAGCTACACATTGAACCTAGCAAGATTGGATTTGGAGGACTTTGAGCAACTCAAGAATTTTCTTGAGTTGCCAAAGGAGGTAAATTCTACACCTATTAGAGTAGTATTTCATTTCTTATGCATCAATTATAGTTTCATGTCGATATGGTGTCGTTTGGTGGATTTGTCAAACTTCAAGTTAGGGTTTATGTGAGATCTGAAATTAAAGATGAAATTGAGGATTGTAGTGACCTTAGAACCCCTGGTGTGATGTTATTTTGGATCAAACTAGGGACTAGAACACAGAATATGGATTTATGAGACGATGTCCGGGGATAAACTGTGAATCTGTGATCGTATTTAGGAATCTGCTATCACCCCGAGACCCCAAAAATAAAAATGAGTTGACAGTGAGATGTACAGGCACCATGGAAGCACCACACCAAATCCTAGCCACCAACTCCAACTCCAGGACACCAATTAATTCATTCTGGCTGCAATTTGCGGCCAGAGCAGGAGGAAACCATCTCGATTTTGGTGCATGGCCCTATTTCCAGTAGTGTTGACCCTGGGTATGTTTAATTTTGTCTGGTTCCATCTAGGGTAAAATCTGGGTTGATTTTCCTATGTTGGTGCATGGTTTACCAATTGATTTAGCATGGATTTTGGTATTTGATGATTCGTTCCTGTCGGGTGGCGTTTGGACGTCAACGACAAGTGGATATTGATCATGTTTACATGCGAGACGATAGGTTTTTACCTATGCGAGTAGCGTGTGATGTTTTGGTTTTCCGATGTGATTTTCATGTGCTTTAGCGTTTGTGATATACTTGCAGGTACCCTACGTAATGTTAAGGCGAAGATGATGAAGATGGCGACATCGGCATCAGCACACGAGAAGCAAGGTGAGTAGATTTATATCTACGGGGAGAAGTCGGGTGGATGGCGTATAGCACCCCCACAGTCCATGGTGATGTATACGAATACGTATACACACATATATTTATTATGTGTTGTTAGGATTATTGATGGTGATAATGGAATTATTGATGATAAGGATGTATTGGTGTAGTATAGTGCGAAACCATAGAGTAGTGGTTGCACTCACACACACACGTACACATATACTTGCATACATTCTTTCATTTAACCGTGCGCATATGGAGGTGTGTATATCTACACATGGGTATGGGACTATGTGTTCATATACGGGATTGAGGATGATACGTAGGATTGAGGTGAGTCGATGAGGTTTAATTGAGGCCGTGAGATTCGGCGATATGACGGAGTTCGTATTTGAGATGTGATATGATGGTAGTGATACCTGTTATGTGATGAGATAATGTGATATTGACTCAGATTTAGGTGGTTTTCATACCCCTCCCGATTGGCCTGATAGTTGGGTCCGTAGTTCGCATAGTAGGCGTTAAACTAGACCCGAGTCATACCTATTTCAAAACTAACGAATCGGGGATATTTTAAAGATAGGCAGAAGGGATTCTACGGATATTTTCAAACGACGCATCTTTTCCTAAAACCCCGTAGCCCTTATTTTACCAAAAACCCCGATTCATCTAATTTCAAAAGGCAAGACTGCATGACATATTTATTGAGGCAGGTTCTTTACTGTTGCGTTGATTATTCGATTCCGCATACTCATGCTATTTGCATTGCATTGCTTGTGTTTCTTGATATATTACAGTCTTGCTGCTAGGACACCAGCACCATTATCGATGATGCGTATGTTCCACGTACACTTGTTTTTCGGCTCACACACTTCATCATCGATAATTGCCATGTCACTACACTGTAGTACTGTTGCATTCAGGATATGATTCATGCATGACAGAATGATATGCTTACATTTCTTTTACATGTTACATACATCATGTTTTCTGATTATACGCATTGAGAGTTGCTATTTCCATGATATTTCTGGATGTGGGAACCGTAGGTATTTCAAAAGAGAATATGTCATTGCTTTAAAAACCCGGTTACCCTTGATATGATATTTCAGTGCGTCCACCATGTGTTTTCTCGGTGCTGAGAGCGACATGTGAAACCCGATTCGAGGAGTGGACGAGCCGATTGCGGGTACATGGTGGACCCGGTATGGTTCCCCTCGGCAAGATGATCGAAGGACTTTGCCGATTGAGCCTGGAGGCGGGCGAGTATCTACCGGTGAGTGGTTGGACATGGCGGTTATCCGGAGGACACCGACCAGTGTCGATAGTTGGATATGGGCGTACTGCTGGGGCCGAGGGCCGATTCCGCAGATGGAGCCCGATATATGAGGATTTACGTGCCGATGCTGGGCACATTTTTCATGATGTTTTCGAGTGTCGATGTTGGGCACGTCGCGAGGGACACAGGTGGTTTATATCCTCATATTTCCATGCATATGCTGATGATATTTACATGCATGATGGTTATTGTCATTGGGTGACGAGTGGACGGGATCCACGTACATGAAGATTGATATCATCGATCATACCTCACATTTATGATATGCTATTACCTGAGGCACTGGCACGAGCACTTGGCACTACACTCATGTATAGAGATTACATTGCCAGTTTAGCATACTGCAGGATTATTCATATTGAGGTTTATATATATCTGATCGTATTGACCTTGGATGGGTCATACATTCGATCTCTACTTGTAGATATTTTCTATTCACGAGTTGGCAACTCACACCCGTTGTGCCACAGTCCTTTCAGGTTTTTGCCGTACAGACTCCATAGCGGCTTTTCTGGCACACTGCTTCCATACGGGTGACTAGCTTTGGTAGGTGGGTTCTTTTGCATCAGAACCACCCTTGTACTTATACTTTTCAGTTGTATCTAGAAATTCCATCAACCAAAACTTGTATATTGTTTCAGACTTAGAGACAATGATGTATTATTTCAACCTTAGAGTCGGGCTTGCAGTATTATGGTTTTCTCGCTGTTTTGAGTTTCTTTTTGGGTTTTGATCCTCGAGATGATAGTATGCTATCTGGTATGTCTTTATCTTACATGTGATGCATTTTATTCATTATCATGTATCGTTAAGACATGAGATAAAACCCTTAGGATTTTTCTTGACTACCAGAACGATGATGGAGATCATACTAGTGGGGTCTGGGTAGTCGATAAGTACATCCTTAAATGTCCCTAATTGTAGGAGTATCGAGACTAGGCATCGGTACTCTAGTTTATACTAGTGTGTACGTTTCCGAACCCAGTTGGAGGGCGATAGCTGGTCCCATAGCTATTGGTATTTAACACCAAGGATTATATACAGGCCCTCATTGGATGAGTTACACTGGACGGATTCATCGAGAACTCCTAGTTGGTAATATACCAATGTTAGGTAGCAGTTCTTTGGTGACATGAGTATAGGGTAGTCCTTAGGACCTGAGATCGCCATAGTGTCTCATGTGTGTTCCCACTATACTTAGATTTCTACCCTATCACGGCTTAAAGGAGTCATGCAAATAGGTTTTTTTTGGGTATAATCCCGAAGCACGTGGAAGCAGTGAGTGGTCGAGGGGATTCGTCTCTCCCGGTATAGAGAGTTGATGTCGCGCTTTGCAGAACATGACTACAACCACAAGTTGGTGGCCACTGCAGTGGAGATAAACTGAGAAGTGTTATCAGTTGTATCTCTAGATGGTTATGAGTCTTTTGTCGCACACTTATCGAGTTGTTGTGGTCTTATAGATTTCAAACCCTATACCCGATATGCGATACTCTTAGACGATGAGACTGGACTGTACGGTGATGTCACTGATAAACTTTGCAGGGTTCAGATGAGCGTGCTTGTTGACCTTCTTTATATCAATACCTGGGTAGCCGTTACGTGCAACTTGTACCGTTGACGTACTTATGAGCTATGGATATGATCCTAACCTACTGCCAGAGTATTGTCGAGTCTTTAGAGTCCCACACAGCGGTTTCCCAGCACAGGTGAAATGATGTAGGGCATATATAAGGATACGTGCAAGAGTTCGATTAAACACGTGTATGTGATACATGTGTTTTAATCGGTTGTTTAAACTTATTAGCCGGTATATATATGATATAACCGGATTATTAAATCAAGTATTGATTTAATAATTAAATGTATATTTATATATTAACTAATATTATGCTCACTTTATTTTTCCTTCTCTTTATATATTATTTATATATGATATAAATAATGTATATATCATTTGTCGTGGTTGTATATACACATTAGATGTGTATATAAGAATCACATAGGATTCAAAGATAAGGATTAAACTTTTTTTCTTATTAAATAAAAAAATCAATGAGTTAGAATGTTGTAGAAAATGGATGACTCATTTTCATTTATTAATTTAAATAAGGTATGATATATTAGCTCTCATCTTTAAAATCCATAGCCATTCTCATCACTCTCATCTCCATGGCCATCTCTCTTGAAATGGTTCAATTGAGAAAGTGGAAAAGAAAAGAGAAGAATTTAGTGAGCTAATTATTCTACATCTCCTACTAATCAATCTTAGCCAGTTTAATTAGTGGGTTGCTTCATTTTTATGAGATCAATTTGAAGCTAAAGCTTCTGTTGGAGTTATCTCAAGGTGGATCATCTTTGGCAAGGATATCACCGAGCAAGATTGTTCCAGGCTTCGTGGAGACTAGCCGGAGTCCAAAGAGAGATGGTTAATGCGCTACAAAGGTTGTAGCACTATAAACCCGTTCTCTTTTATTTTTGCAATTGTATCTATTTGATGATCTTGGTTAACATAAGAGAGAAAGTGTGTGTGAGCTAATTAGGTATGGTGCATTCAACAACGGTGTAATTCTTCTTAACCATAGTAAAGTTTTCAACCTACGACGCACAGGGTTTGAGTTATTAAACTCAGAGGACTTATACAAAGTATTGTAGTTGTCCGATGTCTATTAGGACTTAGGGGTTGGTACTCGTACTATATTCCGTTTACTTGTGAATTCACTATTTTTAGACGCGCATTTCGTTGAAATACTAGGTCCAAATTTTGAGAAGTTATATGTATAAGAATAAAGTAGAGAACCATACGTTAGAAGTATGAGGATTTTTCGAGGTGATCGAAGATGTAGATACTTATTCTAGTTATTCCGTCATAAGTAATACATTTAAGAACATGCTTCTCTCTCAGGTTACTCATCCGTGGGTGTGCTCCTTGATGAGTAATGTTGCATGACATTCTTCCATTTAGTCAATATGCACTAGAAACAACTGCATGATTTTTGAATCTGGTTCTAATTAAAATAGTGTCTTTGTTTTCTATATTGGATATAGAATGGATTCATATCTTAACGATATTAAGGTATAACAAGTTGTCCGGCTTATGCTTAAAACCAGAATTCGGATAAACTCAAGGCACGTTTTAGTAATGGCAGTTTGTGGGTTATCCCGTGCTTTGAAAAGGGTTAACATTCTAACATTTACAGGATCAATAGTTATATTGTCCTTGACTCGCCACCTCTTTAGTAAAATCAATTCTTTTCAGATAACATTATTGGGAGTATGGTAAAACCAGAAGTGATTCCAGAACCACAAACGGTTAGTGAATATTTAGTAGAACCTAAGCATTCAATTGGATTCGATAATCCATTAGCCACTCCGCAGATATGGAAGGTAACCTCAGCCACCCGAGAGGTACTTCGGTCTCCTCAAAGATCGTGACAGGGAGGTTTTGATGAACCAAGCTTGCCACTACCACTGTCCTAGGCTATGAGATCTGGTAGGTGGATGAATTTATCGTCGTTCTAAATTAGCTTTAGAAGTGCAATTATATATGACTCTGCCAGAGGGTTGTTATAGTCAGTAGGAGCAGCGGAAGCGTGGTGGGCAAGTAGCTTATGTCTATTTGTAGACTAAAGCAAGTACAGCCAAGATAGATCATCTATTTTTTGATGTGACAGTCATAGAGTTTGACTTCATCAGAACAACAGATGGACCTGGTGAGAAGGTAGTAGGGAGTGATGTTCTGGTATTTGGATGGCATACCCCTGATAGGAAGTGGTGTTCCTATACTACGATCGGTTATACTGTGGTTGTTACAAGGTGATTCTCCACATAAGATCTGGACAAAACATCAGGAATTCTTATGACTAGTTCTATGGTTTTAGACCTAGATTTGGGAAGTGTTCCAAATCGGGTACTTTGACACTATTCTAAAGTGTTTTAGAATAAACTGTAAGTCTATGTCGCTCACCCCGCAAGCTAGCAAGGAGGCGGAACAGGTAAAAATCGAAACATTCCTACAAAAGCAACATAGACTAAAGCTAAAGGATCTTTGCCAAATCATTACTAACAATCTACAAGAGGTTCTATCTACAATGCAAGGAGATTATACCTCATGCTACTAGTCATTCGGCCCGCTGGCCTCCTCGTCCATGTGAGCTCCGAGGATCGATCCGGATCTTGGTGACCTCCGCGGCCTCCTAGAGTCGAAGACGATCCACCCGAGAGTCTATAGTCCGATCTCCACCTCAAGCCGAGGTAACTAGGGTAACAAGTTTGCTACTCTTGATGTCCTAGGTGATGTAGAGGAAGAGGATGGATTTGTTTGTCTATTTAGTTTCTATTTTTCTCAACACATGAGAGCTATAGAAAAACTAGAGAGGAGGAAGAAGAAGAACCATGGGAGCTTTCTTTTGATGAGAGAGAAAGCCAAAGAGATAATGATCCAAAGAATAAATATTTACTAATCTTTTATCATGATAATGTGTGATGGCTACTTGATTTGACCATTATCATCTCAAAATAAATCCGAAACAATAAGAAGGATCTAGTGCTCTAAAAAAATATCCAAGTCAACAATGGTCAACTAGGTCAAATGGTCAACATGGTCAAATGGTCAAAGCAATTAGCCATAACAAAATTATCATTAAAAATATTAGTAAACATTTTCCCCACCTCATAATGGTTTTGACCAAGTCAATGGTCGAAACCCAAATTGTCACGACCCGCAGGGTACGGAACGTGACTGGCACTTAAGTTTACGAAACGTCTCAAGACGTCCGTAAAATAAGTAAGCCAAAGTCCACAAACCAAAACCAAATAAGAAAAAGAGTGAAGGAAAACCAATCAATTAAAGCGAGTTTATCAATTAAGTCATATAAAACCTTTTTTAAAAACAATATCAATTTTTCCGAAAATTTCGGCAGAGTCTCTTTTGTAAATACTGGCCCCCAAAATGGGTACAACAAGAATATATATCAATACAACAAATAAGGCGTCCCCAAGCGGGAGCTAGCTCTTCGCCACAAGGCGGTCACAAATCCCACGCAATATAAAACAACAACATGCAAAATAAACATAAAGAAGCATAAGAAAAACTGCATGTCGACTCAAGTGAGCTCGACCCCAAAATACAGCATAAAAAGTCCACAAATCTCACAGTCTCATCTCTAGGTCAATATACAACAATACTGGTAGATACAGTAGATGGAGTACGCTAGATACAAAGTATATACAAGATGGTACAAAAGTAATAATACAACCCACCTACGAGCAAAAACCTCGAGTCCTGGCAAGAGAGGCAAAAGAAGCGGTACGCCCGCCGCTACTGTGCTGACGGAGCGGACCTGCAAAAGACTGTGGCACAACGGGGGTGAGTTTCCAACTCGTGAGTAAAGAATAACATCTATAGAGGCTATCGCAAGTATGCACACAAGCATCCTAGCATCTATAATACAGGTATGGCGGGACATAATAGCAGGTATGTATGCAATATGAATATACTAGCAGGTATGAATGCAATGTGAATCAACTCGTGATCTGAATGTGTAAGTATAAGCAATCATGTTTTTCCCTTAGGAATCTCTTTTGAAATACCAGCACAATACCGATAGAATCAACAAGAACTTATGTCCAGCAACGACACCTTAAAACTATCACAAATCTCATATATCCATATCATAGTATCTCTGGCCTCAGCCATCCGGCTGACCCATCTCAATATCAATATCTCATCATCTCGCGGCCACGGTCGGTATCCTCTGGATATCCGCCGTGCCAAACAGTCACCGGTAGGTAATCCGTCCCCTGCCAGGCTCATCGTCAGCAACACGAGCTTCTTGCCCCGGGGTACCTTACCTGGCCCACCATGTACCCGAGACGGTTCATCCAACTCCTCGAAACGGGTCTCGAAAACCACAGCAAACTCATGGTGGACGACACTTACATCACTAGAAAACCGCAATTTACATATTTTAAAAAAAGTAATAAGTTTAGAAATTTTTGCGGCTTTCCCCCGAAATCCAGAAATATCATAAAATCTTAAGAAATCCTCATAAGTGCATATGTCAATGATAATGAATGCATATGGTATCAATAATGAAGTTGCGATGTATGATTAATAGACTAGGCATGAACAAATAATATGATGAGGTACATGCACATGAATAGCAATCCTACGATTTCATTTTAAGGAATTAAAGACAATAGCACAGGTTTAAGCATCAATTATAGTAAAAGGTTTCAAATTGTAGGTTATCTAGTGTGGTGGCATGGCAATTACCAGGGTGTGTGTGTAAGCATGAATAGTGCTCGTGCTGCATATAAAAACCCTGGCAATGGTGCAGGTGTCCTATAGAATGGGTTCGCATATGTAGGTCAAATAAGGTATGGATGTAGTTATTAATATCACTAAAATCTTAACTACTTAAACTATCGGGAGACTTGCGCCATCCAAACGATAGTCCCCCGTAGATGTTAAATCTACTCACCGGAATCCCTAGCTAGCCACGTCCAATCACCGCTTTCCCCTTTCGTGCCGCGTCTGACGTCTCCGCGACCGAACCTGGAATTTACATCAATACCAAACATGGGGTTACATATCAAGAATGACGCAAATCCCAAATGAAAATACCAACGTTCACAAGCTAGGTACAACGTGCACAAGGTGCGCGGAACACACGCGAAAATCGCAAAAACTAACTAAAATCGTCGATTTGGTCGCCCGGCAAGCTAAAACCCGATCACTCAAAAAAAACCGCACTCACACATCCTAAAGGTCATAGGATATGCCAAAAATATCATCAAGATATCGCAAATACATCACCACAATAATTTTAATAAAACTAGCCAGCACAAACATTCCAAAAATCGGCGCAACATCGCCGTTTTGCGACAAAAAGGACTACAACCTAGCATAACATCCAACCGCATAACTAGTTAACCACAATCACTTCGATTAAAACACACTACAAAGCTTCAAATCCTATGTTTCCATAAACAACCCTTTCTTGATTTTTTTTAAACTTAGCAAAATCCAACCCAAATCATACATGATACACTAACTTAACTCTAATTGAAGTCCAATAAGTTAGTTAACCCCTTAGCTTTGGTTTGTACAAAACACTAGATAGAAAAATAACTTAATTAACCTATTAATGGTTTCTAAAACCCTAGTTTAAATTCAAGCCATGAACTTAAAACTTAGACTAGAAATTAATACTAATACATACACTAAAACAACTCAATTAAACAAATCTAACCATAAGAATTTAAATGGGTAGAAATTATACCTCAAAATCTATGGATCTAGCAAGAAAAATTGCCTCCAAAGATGGCCTCCTAGCATCCAAGATCCAAGCAAGAAAGGCTAAGAAGAATGGATTAAGGATGGGGATTAATTTGTGAGGTTTAATTTGGATTTTAATGGAATTTGAGATGAGTTTTGAAGAGAAGAAGAGAAGGGAAAATGAGGGCTGCAGCAGGTCAAGGTCGGCCACTGAAGGGAAGTGGGGAGAGTGAGGAAATGGTGAAAAAAAAAGTCAAAGGTCAAGCCCATACCAATCACCCGAAAACCCATACCCAAAATAACATATTTAAAACCCTTTTCATATCAATTTCCTCATATGAGTTAAAGAAAAAAAAAGGCAAGGAAACTTCATGACTTGCTGATGGTGGGGCCGGCCTAGGGGATGTGGGGATGTGTGTGAGAGAGTGCACAAAAATTTTTTATGCAAAAAGACCCCCTACAAGTCCAAAATTGCAAGTTTTAGCTTAAATTCAATAAATTTCGTTTTCCATAATAAAAATTAGTTAAAACTTGAAATAAAATACAAAAAATTTATATTACAACTAGATTTTAATTAACATGATTTTAAAGATTAAAATTAGCCCAAAGAAATTTGTATTTATCGCTAATTTAATGTATTTTCTTACCGGCTTAAAATAATATAAAAAAATTGTAAAATAGGAAATTTTTTTTAAATGACCAAAAATTAATAAGTAACTCATTAGCTACTAAAAACTAGCAATTACCTATCCAAATTAGGTATAATTAGTCCTAAACTGCAAAATAACAAAAAAGACGGTTTACGGAAAAATACCGAATTTTCACCGATTTTCAGGAAAACACCAAAACGACTTTTCAAGGCGCTACAATCTTCCCCCCTTAAAGAAATTCAGTCCCCGAATTTAAAAATATAGCTACGCGTACCTTCAATGTGATGGGGATATTTCTTCTTCATCTCGTCCTCGGTCTCCCAGGTAACCTCCTCGCTGCTCGGGCTACGCCAAAGGACCTTGACGGTTGGTATAACTTTCGATCTCAATTTCATCACCTGCCGATCCAGGATGGTCTCCGGCTGGTCTGCAAAAGAAAGGTCACGCTCTAGCTGGACTGTCGGGTGCTGAATCGCATGCGAAGGGTCGTGAAGGTACTTGCGGAGCATCGAAACATGGAAGACGGGATGAACATCGGGAAAGCTGGGTGGAAGAGCCAAACGATATGAAACTGCGCCAACACGCTCGAGAACCTCGAAGGGACCCACAAATCTGGGACTAAGCTTTCCTTTTCGCTCAAATCGCATCACGCCCTTCATCGGAGAGACCCTCAGAAAAACATGATCGCCAAATGCGAACTCTAGCCTGCGACGGCGCCTGTCTGCATACGATTTCTGCCTTCTCTGAGCCGCTCTCATCCGGTCTCGAATCAACTGTATTTTTGCGGTCGTCTCCTCCACAAGCTGTGGCCCCAATATACTGCTCTCGCTGAGCTCGGTCCAACAGACGGGCGATCTGCATCTCCTCCAAAACAATGCCTCGAAAAGTGCCATCTGAATAGTATCCTGGAAGCTGTTGTTGTAGGAGAACTCCACTAATGGTAAATGACAATCCCAGCTACCGCCGAAGTCTAAAACGCACGCTCTGAGCATGTCCTCGAGAGTTTGAATGGTCCGCTCTGACTGTCCGTCGGTCTGCGGATGAAACGCTGTGCTGAAGCTCAAACGAGTGCCCAAAGCCTCCTGAAGTCTCTGCCAAAGTCGGCTGGTGAACTGGGTGCCTCGATCTGACACGATACAAGTCGGTACGCCATGCAACCGCACGATCTCGTCGATGTAAAGCTGGGCATACTGAGTGAAGCTGAAAGTGGTCTTCACTGGCAGGAAGTGAGCCGCTTTCGTCAATCGATCTACGATCACCCAGATGGAGTCGTACCCTCGACTGGTCCTGGGTAGACCCACAATGAAATCCAATGAAATCTGCTCCCATTTCCACTCCGGAATGGGTAATGGCTGTAGCTCTCCTGCGGGCCTCTGGTGCTCGGCCTTGACTTGCTGACAACTCAGGCATCTCGATACAAACTCCGCAATGTCCCTCTTCATCCCGTCCCACCATTAGGTCTCTCTCATATCATGGTACATCTTGGTGGAACCGAGGTGGACACTATACACTGATCGGTGTGCCTGCTCAAGAATGTCGCGCCGCAATCCATCAGCATCTGGTACGCACAGTCTATATCCATATCGTAAAATCCCCTGATCATCAATCACGAACTCGGAAAATCTGCCCTGTCCCATCTGTGCCATGATCTCTGAGCAACGGTCGTCTCTGCGCTGTGCCTCATATATACGGTCAAGCAACAGTGGGCATGCACGAACATGCGCGAGCTGTCCCCCTGTCAGAGTGAACTCGAACTCAACTCGGCTGTCGCATAAAATCTGCCAATCTGCTGACGACTGCCTCTGCACTGCGCGCAAATAGGATAGACTACCCCCGAGCCTCCTGCTCAAAGCATCTGCCACTATATTCGCCTTGCCTGGGTGATATAAGATCCCGCAGTCGTAGTCTTTCACCAACTCCATCCAACGACGCTGTCTGAGGTTCAGGTCTCGCTGCTGAAATATGTATTTTAAGCTCTTGTGGTCTGTGAATATTTGGCACGACTCGCCATATAGGTAATGTCGCCAAATCTTTAGTGCAAGGACCACTGCAGCCATCTCCAAATCATGAGTGGGGTAGTTCTGTTCATGCTTCTTCAACTGCCGAGAAGCATATGCGATCACCCGGCCATGCTGCATCAATACGCATCCTAACCCCACTCGCGAAGCATCACAGTAGACCACAAATCCGCCTGATCCCGAAGGCAAAGATAATACCGGCGCCGTAGTCAAACAAGTCCGTAAATGCTGAAAACTGTGCTCGCACTCCTCTGTCCAAACGAAAGGAACTCCCTTCCGGGTCAAACCGGTCAATGGTGCAGCTATACGGGAGAAATCTTGAACAAAACGCCTGTAGTAGCCCGCCAGGCCTAGAAAACTACGGATCTCAGTAACCGGTGTAGGTCGGGGCCACTGCTGAACAGCCTCAATCTTCTTCGGGTCCACACATATGTCGTCTCTCGTAATCACGTGACCCAAGAATCTGACGCTGTCCAGCCAGAATGCACACTTGGAGAACTTTGCGAACAGCTGGTGCTCCCTCAGAGTCTGTAACGTAATCCGCAAGTGCTGCTCATGCTCCTCTCTGCTCCGGGAGTACACCAAGATATCGTCGATAAACACGATGATGAACAAGTCAAGATACGGCCTGAATGTACGGTTCATCAAACCCATGAATGCTGCTGGGGCGTTGGTGAGTCCGAACGACATCACCAAAAACTCATAGTGGCCGTAGCGCGTGCGGAAAGCTGTCCTCGGTATATCCTCCTGTCGAACTCGCAGCTGATGGTATCCTGATCGCAAGTCGATCCTCGAAAAATACCCCGCACCCTGAAGCTGGTCGAACAAATCATCAATGCGTGGCAATGGATATCTGTTCCGCACGGTAACCTTATTAAGCTGGCGGTAGTCGATACATAAGAGCAAACTTCCATCCTTCTTCTTGACAAACAGGACGGGAGCACCCCACGGAGAATCACTAGGTCGAATAAGCCCCTTATCTAACAAATCCTGCAACTGATCCTTCAGCTCTCGAAGCTCTGCCGGGGCCATCCGATAAGGCGGTATAGAAACAGGCCCCGAGCCAGGAATCAAATCAATGCAGAAGTCAACGCCGCGCTCAGGCGGTAGCCCAGGAAGCTCGTCAGGGAAAACATCAGGGAACTCATAAACAACCGAAACCTGGTCCAACGGAACCTCTGTAGCTCGAGTATCACAAATATACGCTAAGAATCCCTGACATCCCTTCCGCAAGAGCTGACCAGCGCGAAGAGACGAAATCAAGCTGGGAAGGGTGACGCTGCGGTCTCCCTGAATAACAAGGACTGGCTCTCCCAGAAAGCTAAATCTGACTGCCTTCTCACGACAGTCCACCGAAGCATAACAAGTGGCTAGCCAATCCATGCCCAGAAGCACATCAAAGTCCAACATATCGAGGAGAATCAAATCAACCGATGAATCCCTCTCCCCGATACGAATGGAACACAATCGAAACACAAAACGAGCGACAAACGACTCGCCTACCAGGGTAATAACAACAAGCGGCTGATCTAATGACGACGACTCACGGCCCAACATCGGTGCAAAGTGTGCAGAGAAGTACGAATGTGTGGAACCTGGGTCGAACAATACTCGTGCGTCGAAAGAACAAACTGGCAAGGCACCTGTCACAACGGCGTTGGATTCCTGCGCATCCTGCGGTGTCAAAGCAAATACTCGGGCCTGTCCTCCACCGATAGCGGGCTGACCTCGACCTCGGCCTCTGCCTCCTTGTCCTCTCTGAATAGGACCGCCGCGTCCACGGCCTCTGGGTGCACCTAACTGGCGTGGAGCATCGCCTGTGGTAGGAAGTAGGGCTCTCTGGGGAGGGGGTGGTGATGGTGGTAGGGTCACATGCGGAACTGTCGCCGCTTCCTGTCGTCTCGCCGGACAGTCTCTGACAAGATGGTGCGGACTCCCGCACCCAAAACACCCTGGCGACGGCTGCTGTCCCTAGGGATATGAACCATATAACTGATCCCGTCCAAATCCTCTGCCGGGCCCATCCCTCAGAAAGAATCGGCACGCTGCCTCTGAGACGGCACCTCGGTGCGAATCCTCTTCGGCCCAAAAACGGCCGAAGTCTGTGATATGCGTGCCTCCATCAATAATGCCGTATCCATAGCAGCTGAATAAGTGTCGTAGTGCTGGGCGCCAATGGCAAGATATAGCTGGGCATCAAGTCCCTGTATAAACCTCTTCACCCTCTTCGCTTCGGTATCTACCAGGTACAGGGCATATCGGGACAACTGTGTAAACTGAACGTCATACTCAGACATCATCATCCCAGGTGTCTTGACCAAGGCCTCGAAGCTACGAGCTCTGGCGTCACGAACGCTCTCTGGGAGGAAACGAGCTAGAAAGACCGCTGTAAACTCGGCCAAAGTCATAGGCGTTAAACCTGCAGCTCGACCTCTTAAGACTGACTCCCACCATATCTGCGCGAGAGCCTCTAGACGGAAACTCACAAGCTCCACCCATCGATCATCGGAACATCTCAGCGAACGGCAGATCCTGGCTAAACTGTCAAGGAACGTCTGTGGGTCCTCCGCTGCCTCGGTGCCGGTGAATACTGGAGGTCTCAGCCTCATGAAATCTTGTAATGAAACCGGGATGGTCACGGCGGTAGTAGTAGGAGCAGGTATCATAGTAGTCTGGGATGTAGTAGGTGCGTCATCCGGCCTCGGTGTACGACTGGCTACAACTAGGGATCCTACCATCTGACGTAGCTCCTGCATACTCCCCATCATCTGTCGCAACTCCTCCATACCGTCTCAAGCCTATCCATACAGCCTGGGGAAGGTGGATCGGTCTGCCCCTGCGGCATAGGCATACCACCCTGCTCAGTCCTAGTCTCGGACGAGCCAGCTCGAATCTCGTCTCGGGCGACAGCCCTCTGTGCTCTCGTAGCCTTCGGCAGTATAGTGGCTGGTACAGGAAAAAGGATAATAAGAACAGTGCGATAGAATCATAGGATACATGGAATTGAAGAAGGAATTTCAAGCAAGTATATCCTAAAGTCAATTAGGCGGAGTACCGTATCGCAAGTATGCCGCGGACATACACACGCTGCGTTACCCTACTTAAGTCACTTACTCCATCTACCAAGGGTCATCCTACACTCAAAAAGGTAAAACCTATCGCTCTGATACCAACTTTGTCACGACCCGCAGGGTACGGAACGTGACTGGCACTTAAGTTTACGAAACGTCTCAAGACGTCCGTAAAATAAGTAAGCCAAAGCCAACAAACCAAAACCAAATAAGCAAAAGAGTGAAGGAAAACCAATCAATTGAAGCGAGTTTATCAAATAAGTCATATAAAACCTTTTTTAAAAACAATATCAATTTTTCCGAAAATTTCGGCAGAGTCTCCTTTGTAAATAATGGCCCCCAAAATGGGTAAAAAAAGAATATATATCAATACAACAAATAAGGCATCCCCAAGCGGGAGCTAGCTCTTCGCCACAAGGCGGTCACAAATCCCACGCAATATAAAACAACAACATGCAAAATAAACTTAAAAAAGCATAAGAAAAACTGCATGTCGACTCAAGTGAGCTCGACCCCAAAACACAGCATAAAAAGTCCACAAATCTCACAGTCTCATCTCTAGGTCAATATACAACAATACTGGTAGATACAGTACATGGAGTACTCTAGATACAAAGAATATACAAGATGGTACAAAAATAATAATACAACCCACCTACGAGCAAAAACCTCGAGTCCTGGCAAGAGAGGCAAAAGAAGCGGTACGCCCGCCGCTACTGTGCTGACGGAGCGGACCTGCAAAAGACTGTGGCACAACGGGGGTGAGTTTCCAACTCGTGAGTAATGAATAACATCTATAGAGGCTATCGCAAGTATGCACACAAGCATCCTAGCATCTATAATACAGGTATGGCAGGACATAATAGTAGGTATGTATGCAATATGAATATACTAGCAGGTATGAATGCAATGTGAATCAACTCGTGATCTGAATGTGTAAGTATAAGCAATCATGTTTTTCCCTTAGGAATCTCTTTTGAAATACCAGCACAATACCGATAGAATCAACAAGAACTTATGTCCAGCAACGACACCTCAAAACTATCACAAATCTCATATATCCATATCATAGTATCTCTGGCCTCAGCCATCCGGCTGACCCATCTCAATATCAATATCTCAACATCTCGCGGCCACGGTCAGTATCCTCTGGATATCCGCCGTGCCAAACAGTCACCGGTGGGTAATCCGTCCCCTGCCAGGCTCATCGTCAGCAACACGAGCTTCTTGCCCCGGGGTACCTTACCGGGCCCATCATGTACCCGAGACGGTTCATCCAACTCCTCGAAACGGGTCTCAAAAACCATAGCAAACTCATGGTGGACGACACTTACATCACTAGAAAACCGCAATTTACATATTTTAAAAAAAGTAATAAGTTTAGAAATTTTTGCGGCTTTCCCTCGAAATCCAGAAATATCATAAAATCTCAAGAAATCCTCATAAGTGCATATGTCAATGATAATGAATGCATATGGTATCAATAATCAAGTTGCGATGTATGATTAATAGACTAGGCATGAACAAATAATATGATGAGGTACATGCACATGAATAGCAATCCTACGATTTCATTTTAAGGAATTAAAGGCAATAGCACAGGTTTAAGCATCAATTATAGTAAAAGGTTTCAAATTGTAGGTTATCTAGTGTGGTGGCATGGCAATTACCAGGGCGTGTGTGTAAGCATGAATAGTGCTCGTGCTGCATATAAAAACCCTGGCAATGGTGCAGGTGTCCTATAGAATGGGTTCGCATATGTAGGTCAAATAAGGTATGGATGTAGTTACTAATATCACTAAAATCTTAACTACTTAAACTATCGGGAGACTTGCGCCATCCAAACGATAGTCCCCCGTAGATGTTAAATCTACTCACCGGAATCCCTAGCTAGCCACGTCCAATCACCGCTTTCCCCTTTCGTGCCGCGTCTGATGTCTCCGCGACCGAACCTGGAATTTACATCAATACCAAACATGGGGTTACATATCAAGAATGACGCAAATCCCAAACGAAAATACCAACGTTCACAAGCTAGGTACAACGTGCACAAGGTGCGCGGAACACACGCGAAAATCGCAAAAACTAACTAAAATCGTCGATTTGGTCGCCCGGCAAGCTAAAACCCGATCACTCAAAAAAACCGCACTCACACATCCTAAAGGTCATAGGATATGCCAAAAATATCATCAAGATATCGCAAATACATCACCACAATAATTTTAATAAAACTAGCAAGCACAAACATTCCAAAAATCGGCGCAACATCGCCGTTTTGCGACAAAAAGGACTACAACCTAGCATAACATCCAACCGCATAACTAGTTAACCACAATCACTTTGATTAAAACACACTACAAAGCTTCAAATCCTATGTTTCCATAAACAACCCTTTCTTGATTTTTTTTTAAACTTAGCAAAATCCAACCCAAATCATACATGATACACTAACTTAACTCTAATTGAAGTCCAATAAGTTAGTTAACCCCTTAGATTTGGTTTGTACAAAACACTAGATAGAAAAATAACTTAATTAACCTATTAATGGTTTCTAAAACCCTAGTTTAAATTCAAGCCATGAACTTAAAACTTAGACTAGAAATTAATACTAATACATACACTAAAACAACTCAATTAAACAAATCTAACCATAAGAATTTAAATGGGTAGAAATTATACCTCAAGATCTATGGATCTAGCAAGAAAAATTGCTTCCAAAGATGGCCTCCTAGCATCCAAGATCCAAGCAACAAAGGCTAAGAAGAATGGATTAAGGATGGGGAATAATTTGTGAGGTTTAATTTGGATTTTAATGGAATTTGAGATGAGTTTTGAAGAGAATAAGAGAAGGGAAAATGAGGGCTGCAGCAGGTCAAGGTCGGCCACTGAAGGGAAGTGGGGAGAGTGAGGAAATGGTGAAAAAAAAGGTCAATGGTCAAGCCCATACCAATCACCCAAAAACCCATACCCAAAATAACATATTTAAAACCCTTTTCGTATCAATTTCGTCATATGAGTTAAAGAAAAAAAAAGGCAAGGAAACTTCATGACTTGCTGATGGTGGGGCCGGCCTAAGGGATGTGGGGATGTGTGTGAGAGAGTGCACAAAAATTTTTTATGCAAAAAGACCCCGTACAAGTCCAAAATTGCAAGTTTTAGCTTAAATTCAATAAATTTCGTTTTCCATAATAAAAATTAGTTAAAACTTGAAATAAAATACTAAAAATTTATATTACAACTAGATTTTAATTAACATGATTTTAAAGATTAAAATTAGCCCAAAAAAATTTGTATTTATCGCTAATTTAATGTATTTTCTTACCGGCTTAAAATAATACAAAAAAATTGAAAAATAGGGAAAAATTTTTAAATGACCAAAAATTAATAAGTAACTCATTAGCTACTAAAAACTAGCAATTACCTATCAAAATTAGGTATAATTAGTCCTAAACTGCAAAATAACAAAAAAGACGGTTTACGGAAAAATACCGAATTTTCACCGATTTTCAGGAAAACACCAAAACGACTTTTCAAGGCGCTACACAAATGAAGCAACTTCTTCTTCGCTCCTCACAACCGTGCATACACACCCGTATCCGCATTCCGTAGAATACGAATGCACAGAAGACAAAACTAATCCATCCATACAATACTAGGATCCGGCTTAAACCAAAGCCCACCAGTATTTTCTGCCCGAACATTATACGCACACAAGTGCACATAAGTGATCGTAGCCCTGCCGTAAAACCATACGGCCTCTACACCTTTTGCCCAGTCTAGGGAAACTCTCTGTGTGGGACTCTAATGACTCGACACTACGCTGGCAGTGGGTTTAACCACAGACCGCAAGCGGCACTAGCTGTACGTAACGGTCCCTTGGTAGATGTCGACAAGAAGGCCGATGAGATAAACCCATCCAAACTCTTACTGAGCCTGAATGTGACAATCTCCGTACAGTCCGGTCTGTTCGTCTAAGAGTATTGCATGTCGGGCTTAGGGGGTGGTAAATGTCAGAGCCCTAATAGCGGTACAAGTCGTGCCGGAGTGTAGCCCAGAACACCCTGAGAAACTACTGGAAACAATACCAGTAAATCTCGCTTGCCCTGGCCAGGGACTTTGTTTAATGGCTCTCCTAGACACAGCGCGATATCATCCCCCAATACCGGGAGAGACGAATCCTGTCTAACCGCTACTGCCTCCAAGTGCTTTGGGATTACACCCAACTACTACCTGTTTGCACGACTCCTTTAAGCCGTGGTAGGGTAGTAATCAAAGTACAGTGGGAACACACTCGAGGCGAAGTAGCAGTGTCAAGTCGACGGACTAAGCTGTACTCCTATCACCTGGGAACTGTTATCTGACGATAGGTATAGTACCAACCAACAGTTCTCGACGAGTCCTGTCCAGTGTACTCGTAACCTAACAAGCACCCGCATACTATCTCCAGTACGACGTACTAATGGCTGTGGGACAGACCATCTCCCTTGCTGGGACGAGAAGCGTATACGCTAGTATACTCCGGAGTATCGATGCCCCGTCTCAATTATCCTACGACCAGGGACCTATATAAGGATGTGCTTGTAGATTACCCAGCCCCCACTACTGTGACTGCCATCACAACGCTGCTATTCCAGCAAAGATCCTAAGGGCTCTACTAATATGTATAAGCGATATGCTAAAAGAAACACATGTACATATTAAAGTAGAAACAAACCAAGTAGCATACTACTATTTTGAGCATGACTGTCTATACAACTGTGAATATCCCAAGCTTCCATTAAGTAATATACAAACTAGTATGATACAGTAATGGCCTATAGGGCATATACACTAACAATCTCCCACTTGCACTATGGCCATGTACTGGCGTATCGAAGACCTATCATCTCGATCAGCCGCTCGAACTGAGTCTGCGGTATGGCCTTCGTGAGTGGATCTGCAGTGTTATTCTCCGAATCTACTCTCCTCACCTCGACCTCCTGGCGATCTACGATCTCCCTGATCAGGTGGTACCGCCTCAATATGTGTCTGGACTTCTGATGGGACCTGGGTTCCTTCGCTAAAGCTATAGCAATGTTGTTGTCACAATACAGAGGTATTGGATCAACAATGCTAGGAACCGCCTGAAGCTCCGTGAGGAACTTCTTCATCCAGACAGCTTCCTTTGCGGCATCGCAAGCAGCTATGTACTCCGCTTCCATAGTTGAGTCAGCAACGGTTTCCTGCTTGGAGCTCTTCCAGCAAACAGCCCCTCCATTGAGGGTAAAGACATAACCCGATATGGACTTAGAGTCATCCTTGTCACTCAGGAAGCTGGAGTTAGCAAATGCCTCAATCTGGAGGTTTTTTTCCGCCATACACCAAGAACATCTCCTTAGTCCTTTTCAGGTACTTGAGAATGTTCTTTACTGCAATCCGGTGTTTCTCCCCGGGGTCTGACTGATACCGTCTTACAACGCTTAATGCGTACGCTACATCTGGTCTGGTACACAACATCGCATACATTATAGAGCCTACCGCAGATGCGTAGGGTATAGATGACTTGCGAGCCCTTTCCAAATCAGTCTTGGGAGACATCTCTTTGGAGAGGGTGATTCCATGACAAGCCGGTAGATTACCACGCTTAGAATCTTCCATACTGACGTTTCAGTATGGTGTCGATGTACCTGGTGTTGGAGATAGTGCTCTCAGAGTAAATTATTGGATCGGAGGTACGTGATTGCAATGATTGCGGAGGACCTATACCTGTAGGACAGTCTTACTCGAGATGATAGTATGCAATCTGGGTTGCTTTTATCAGTCGTGTACAGGTTCAGGTGACTGATCACTGTTACACTTTGATAGAGCCCTTAGGATCTTGATTTACTACCAATAGTATGATAGCGATCATATACGTGAGAGTTGGGTGGTTTATAAGCATATCCTTAATTGTGGTCCCTAGTCATGGGAGTTTCGAGACAGGGCATCGATACTCCGGAGTAGACTAGTGTATACTGTCGAGACCCAGACGAGGGGCGATGGCCGGTCTCACAAGACACTGGTGTCATTTGGATTACTTAAGATGTATACAGGTGCTCATTGGGTTATGAGTACACCGGACAGGACTCGCTGGGAACCTGCTAGTTGGTATTATACATATCGTCAGATAGCAGTTCCCTGGTGACATGTGTACAGGTTAGTTCATCGACCTGAGGTCGTCATTTGTCTCGTGTGAGTTCCCACCGTGCTTTGATTTCTACCCTACCACGGCTCAAAGAAGTCGTGCAAACAGGTAGTTTTTGGGTACAGTCCCGAGCCACATGGAGGCACGTGAGCGGATCGGCAGGGGATTCGTCTCTCCCGGTATTGTGGGTGAAATCATGCTGTGTCTAGGAGAGCCATTACACAAAGCCCACGGCCGTGGCAGGAGATTTACTGGTAGGTACTCCAGTAGTATCTCAGGGTGTTTTTAGGCTACACTCCGACACGACTTATACTGCTTTTGGGGCTCTGACATTACCAGCCCCCTAGGCAGATATGCGATACTCATAGACGAATGGACCGGACTGTATATACATTGTTACTATTAGGCTCAGTAGGGTTTCCGGATGAGTTCGCTCATCGGCTTCCCTTGAGGTCAGTCCATGGGCAGCCGTTACGCACAGCTAGTGCCGCTGACGGCTTGTGGTTAAACCCACTGCAAGTGTACTGATGATTCATTAGAATTCCCCACAGACAGTTTCCCAAGTTCGGACGAAACGTTGTAAAGGCCGTATGGTTTTATGGCAGGGTTCGGAAAATGCACGTGCGTTTATGCACGTGTCATATTTCGGGCAGATAATACTGGTGGGCTTTGGTTTAAGCCGGATCCGAGTAATATATTGAGTAGATATAATATCATTATCTCAGTTGCATTTGTATTCGGTCGTAATACAAATGCGGGTATATTTATACAGTTACGGGGTTGTCCTGAAATTCGTTTCAGGATCGCTTTTGGAAGTTGCCAGTTTCCAGTTTCCAGTTTTCTATCGCCCGTCTTTTAACATTCGGTTAAAGACGGATTTATCTTTTCTTGGATGAGGGTGAGTCATGCTTCTAGATAGTTCTAGAAGTGATAAGGCTTATGACTCATATGTTGCATTTATGATTTTGGTGACAAGCTTAAGTGATTCATTAGTTTCATTTAATGTGTTCATACTTGGTGTATCATGACTCATGGTTATGATAAGCTTCTTGTTTATTGTCACCCTCTTTCTTTGCTCCTACCCTCACCTCCCTCGTGATATATATTGGCCGGCCCCTCTTTGAGAAGAGAGAGATTGATTTCATTTTGGAAAAAGAATAATGTTTTGGATGTATGGAAATTTCATAGTTCATTTTCTCATTCCATTTCATTTCGAGTGGCAACTTCATTAACCGTTCGTCCATGGCTTTGGACGAAGTGAGATAAAGTATTCTACTCATTCTCTACATCAATCTTGGTCGTCTCTTTTAGCAAACTTGACGACCGAGTTGCCTCGAGTCAGAGGCGGGAGCCCGTTTAAAGATCCGTTGACGTGGTGCCACCTGGACGAGCAGATCGGAGATCGACGAGAACGGGGCAGCCGCAACAGAGCGTGGGATGATGGTTAAAGAACGAAGGACTCGGATCGTTCGGTATAACCTTTCTACCCTCTTTACAGTTTGTTATTTTAACAATAATGGAAGATCCGGGTTATAGTCTACGATAGCGCTAGTTAAAAAGTTTTTGTTCCGTATTTGGCGTCTGTTAGACGGCCGGGGCGCTACCGTAGACATACAGTGGTATCAGAGCCTCACCATTATGCTTTACTAACTTGTGCTAACGCGTTTAAACATCGATCGGACCGAATATCAAAAACTACAACTTTTCAGTTCTGAGTTTCTGTCGATTTTAAAATGGTTCTAAAAATTATTTTACACATCACAGAAAATTCAGCAGGCTTTTCTAAGCACATGGTAGAAATTTGGTCACGTGACCCTTCAAGACCGCCGTGGAATCACGGTCAAACCTAGGGTTTGACCGCACATCCGCGGCTAATCTTTGGGATCATTGATCCAAATTTGTATAGTTGCTTCTTCAGAGTAAATTATGGTTTTTGGTATATATCTTTTGGGCCCAGATTTTGTTACTGTACAGCAGATGTACGTGAGGCCCACTTCGTGATATTTAGTCGATCGAAATTTAAACATGTTAGTTTACAGTACTTACATTATATCTCCGACCGTGAATGTCATTCGAGCGGTAAACCGTGTCTAATTGCTATAGTTCTTTTGGACGGGTTTGCGATCGTGACATTCGCGTTGATGTTCCGTGCTGTGCTGTGATGGTGCGGATTTGTCGTGGTGGATAGCAGTATGCAATGGTAGTGCAGTTTGGATTTATTTGTACATTTGATATTGCGGGGTGAGCGTCCAACATGTGGACTGCCGTTACTGCCTGTTGTATAATATTCTTTTGGGGCACGACCGGGTTGTAGTCGATGTACCCGTTGTACATATTTTTCATTTATGTACTGGGTTTTACCCCGTGACGGAGTGCACGGATAGCCGGGTTCTGGAGGGCAACGGGTTCGCATCTCATGGCTTTGAGAGGCAGAGGGGCTCACTCTGGAATTGGCAGACTATTCGCCACACTCGTAGGGGGTACAGGTTGACCCAAGGAGGGGTGCTCAAGCTACTGGATTCCGTGAAGTGAAGTGTGGTCCATTCACTTTGCTGTAGGGGGATGCCTCGCTTCAGGTTTTGGCGGGTAACTTGCCGCACCCGTAGGGGTCCAGGTTTCATTGCACAGGCTATCCACATGACCAGGGGAACGTCGGGTTTCAGCAGCGGCTCTGTGAAACCCGGGGATCCCAGATTATCTGTATTGTTCTGTGATGCTTATTACTTTTCTGTAATGTTGCATATTATCATGCCTGGAGAGATTATTGTATATTGGTATATATACTAGTAGATGTTGTATATGTTTTGCACCCGCGCTAGTTCAGTCCCCGCTCTGTCGTTAGTTAAGTAACCTAACGGGTGATGACGGGACCCAGTGACGAATGCGGATGGCATATACGTATATTTTATTTTCGTTCTTTTCTGGTGTGATTGATTGATGGGACTGCGTTGATTCTGATCAATGCAAAGGAAAACAAACCTGTTTGGATATTGTTGGAACAAATTTAAAAAGTGTTATTACAAAGATGTTTCCTTTTGTTTTGCATAGTGATATTCGGTTGGAATATCCTGCACCTCATTCGACGGGGCAAGGGCCGATATCCCTTCACCGGGACTGACCCCTTGGGCAGAAGTTTGCGTCAGGGTAATAACTCACTATAGTTGATTACATGTTGCTTTGCATCGCGGTATTCAGTTGGAATATCCTGCACCTCATTCCACGAGGAAAGAGCCGAGATCCGTTCACCGGGAGTGACCTCTTTAGCAAAAGGTTTTGGCCACTATATTTTTATAAAAAGCTATCAGGTTCCTTCAGCGATATCAAGTTCGTTACGTTAAAGGTTTTTCGCCAAAAACCAGCCATAGCCCTCCATCATTTCTTTTGGGTATTCAGTAGTATTCAAGCTATCCATTTTAGCCAAAGTTAAGGCAAAGTGTTTGGTAGCTGCTGGGTATTCAGTTGTTGCCTAGATAGATGAGTTGGTTTGGGACAGTCGTTCTGCCGATTGGCCAAAGTCAGGGGCATGTGCGGGTGGGTTCAAATTGACAAGATAGTGACGGGTAGAACTTGGCATGTGACTTATGACATTTTGACCAAAGCCAAGGTCATAAAAGCATGGGCCAAAAATCATATCGGGAGTTTCTAAAGAAACTAAAACTTGCCAAGTATGCGCATACCTTCTGGAGTGTGAGTAACGTGAGTAGATTCCGTCATGTTATCATGTGATGAGAGTTGGATCCCGATTCCCACTGATGAGTTGGTTTACTTTTCGGGTGATCCCGATTGATTCTTCTTTCATGTTTGGAGGAGAATTTGATAGGACAGTGTGAGGTTTCCTGATTAGATAAAATGATAACCATTCTGATCTAGGTTAGAGTGCACACAGAGTGTTTCTTTTCTCTCTCTCTTTGGCAGCGACCTTTGACCGACCCTAGACTATGACTCAGTGACCAAGTTGACCGAACCTTCTTAAAATACTGGCTTTTGGATTGTCCGAGTTGCATAAGTCATTGCCACTCCTTCTTTTACCCTTTGCATTTCTCAGAACACCCCGTATTACTACGGACATCCACTTCCATTGGATAGATCCATCGTATGGTGATATACGAACTCGAAGGGACTTCTTCGAGGATGGATCCAGGTTCAGGAGAAATTGAATTGGCTTATTCAGTTGTCTTTTATTATCACCTTCTCTCAAGTTGCGAGGGCTCCTTGGTTTAGCAGAGTACACCTATTACGCTTATTAGATAGTCTTCTCCCAAACCATAGGCAGGTGCCGAAAGGTAGGGAATGAAGAAAACTAATTAGCCCAAGTAGGGTGTACAGAAGATAATATGTAAAGACAAAATAAAGGGATTAGAAAGAGGGCAAAGTAAATTGCGACTGATATCATTTACGACCAAACCGCGTACTTCATCGCCACTCCTATTTCACCTTTAAAAGAATAAGGTATTATTCAGTTGTCTCTTATCATCACATTCTCTTAGGTTACGAGTACTTCTTGGTTTAGGAGAGTACACCTATTATGCTTACTGGATAGTCTTCTTCCAAACCATAGGCTGGTGCCAAACGGTAGGGAAGGAAGAAAACCATTTAGCCTAACGATGGTGTACAGAAGGTAATGACTAAAGACAAATAAAGGGATTTGGAAAGATGGCAAAGAAATATACGGTTATAATCATGAATTGGTTTATGGAAGAGGCATTGCTAGGAATACCAGGATACCCCTATGAAACATTTTCATGTTTTCGTACATTGTTAAAGGAAAACTGTTTTCCCGATTAGATACTTACTCCAGGGTATGTATTTACCAGGTTTCATTCTCATATCTGTATGGTTTACAGATGATGAGTGGGAGTAAGTTATTAGGAATTAGGTGATCATCCTCATTATATCGGAATTCGTTGTAATTGGTGATATTTGAGGAAATCGCCAGGGTACAGTTTTCAACCTACGACGCACAAGTTTTTGAGTTATTCAACTCAGAGGACTTATACAGAGTATTGTATGTTGTCCAAGTGTCCATCGGGACAAAGGGGTAGGTCCTCGTACTATGTTCTGTTTGCTTATGACTTCTCTAGTTTTTAGACAAGTGTTTCGTAGAAATACAAGGTCGAAGTTTTGAGAAGTTGTGGGTATAAGAATAAAGTTGAGAACCAGGTGTCACAAGTATCGGGATTCTTCAAAGAGATCGAAGATGTAGATTCTTGTGATTGGTATTTAGATAATAGTAATGGTTTTGAGAAACTTGTTTCTCTTTCAGGTTACTCATAATTGGATGGATTCCTAAGTTGAGTAATGCTGATTAGCCTCTTTTCATTAAGTTGATATGCACTGGACATAGTTGCATGATTTGAATCTGGTTCCAATTGAATAAGTGCCAAAGTTTCTATATTGGATATAGAATGATTCATACCTTAAAAGATGTAAAGGTACGGGGAGTTGTCCAGCTTATGCTTAAAACCAGACTCTGGATAACTCAGGGCACGTTTCTGTAATGGCTGTTTGTAGGTTGACCCTAACTATGACGATGGTTGATTTTCTACCATTTAGAAGATCAATAGTGATATTGTTCTTGACTCGCCACAGTTTTAGTAAAATGGATTTCTTTCAGAAAACAGTAGTGGGAGTATGGTAGAACTTGAAGTGATTCCAGAACCGCAAACGATTACGGAAAATTTAATAGGACCTAAAAATTCAATCAGGTTTGACATTCCATTAGCCACTCGGCGGATATGATGGGTAACCTTAGACACCCGAGAGGTACTCCTGTAGCCTCAAGGACGGTGACAGGGAGGTTCTTGCTTACCCAGACTTGACACTACTGTTGTTCCAGACTATGAAACCCGGCAGGAGGTTAAGTATAGCGTCGTTCTAAACTAGCTTTAGAAGTGCACGTATGTATTATTCTGCCAGAGAGTTGTTGTGGTCAGTGGGAGCAGCGGAAGCATAGTGGGCAAGATGCTTATGTCTATTTATAGACTTGAGCAGTTATAGCGGAGAAAGGTCATCTAATTTTGATGTGACAGTCATAGGTTTGACTTCATCAGAATAGTGGATGGATCTGTTAAGAAGGGAGTAGGGTGTGATGTCATGGTATTTGGATGACATACACAGAGTAGGAAGTAAAATTCCTATACTACGATCGGTTGTACTGTGGTCGTCACACAGTTGTTTCTCCAGACAGGATATGGATATAATATCAGACATTCTGGTTTCTAGATCTATGGTTTTAGATCTGGATTTGGGTAGTTTCCCAATGTTGGTACTTTGACAGTACTCTAATGGTTTTTAGAATAGATGACTCCTGGCATGGTGGTGTACCTGCAGGTAATGGAGTCACCCTCTCTAAAGGTGTCTTACAGACTAAAGGGGAGAGGGATGTGCATGATTGACAGGTCACTTGCTTAGGCAATTAAGTCAATCGTGAGATGTCAAGTACCACACCAGATGTTGTTTTTGTACTAGATACAATAAGTTTGTATTAATCCAATCCTGGAGAAACATAAGGAAGCATTTTTAGAACATAAGTTCATGTTCTACGGATTTGATGACGGCAGCCTCTTTCGGGAGACGGTTATCATTCCAGGCTTCAAAGGTGACATGGATGACAGAATGATTGTCAGAGTTATAGTTTTCCTTCTAACGAAGGGGGCGGTATTATGGACAGGTGGTCCAAGAGGATACTGTGGGTGGCATGATGCTAGATACTGATTAGGTTCTGTGATCGATACAGTCTAAGAAGTTTGGATTTGGAGTTCATTTATGAACTAGGTCCCATCAGATATCCAGACATATTCTAAAACTGGTATTACTCGATTCGGGAGATGGCTTTCTCCGCGAACTTGAGATTAAGAGAGATATAAAAAGAAACATCAGGGCGGATCCACTCACAGAGGCTATTTCTCGAACACAAAAGTTTTTCAAACGGGCTTTGTGAAACTGATTTGTAGAGGAGTTGGATGTTCGGTTTCACACGGGCTGTGAGTAGTCGACATCGCAATAATTAGCCTTAAGTGCAAGTGGGAGATTGTTGGAGATAGTACCCTCAGAGTAAATTATTGGATCGCAGGTACGTGATTGCAATGATTGCGGAGGACCTATACCGGTAGGAAAGTCTTACTCGAGATGATAGTATGCTATCTGGTTTGCCTTTATCAGTCGTGTACAAGTTCAGGTGACTGATCACTGTTACACTTTGATAGAGCCCTTAGGATCTTGCTTTACTACCAACAGTATGATGGCGATCATATACGTGAGAGTTGGGTGGTTTATAAGCATATCCTTAATTGTGGTCCCTAGTCATGGGAGTTTCGAGACAGGGCATCGATACTCCGGAATAGACTAGGGTATATAGTCGAGACCCCGACGAGGGGCGGTGTCCGGTCTCACAAGCCACTGGTGTCAGTTGGATCACCTAAGATGTATACAGGTGCTCATTGGGTTATGAGTACACCGAACAGGTCTTACTGGGAACCTGCTAGTTGGTATTATACATATTGTCAGATAGCAGTTCCCTGGTGACATGTGTACAGGTTAGTTCATCGACCTGAGGTCGTCATTTGTCTCGTGTGAGTTCCCACTGTGCTTTGATTTCTACCCTACTACGGCTCAAAGCAGTCGTGCAAACAGGTAGTTTTTAGGTACAGTCCCGAGCCACATGGAGGCACGTGAGCGGATCGGCAGGGGATTCGTCTCTCCCGGTATTGGGGGTGAAATCGTGCTGTGTCTAGGAGAGCCATTACACAAAGCCCACGGCCGTGGCAGGAGATTTACTGGTAGGTACTCCAGTAGTATCTCAGGGTGTTTTTAGGCTACACTCCGACACGACTTATACTGCTTTTGGGGGTCTGACATTACCAGCCCCATAGGCAGATATGCGATACTCATAGACGAACGGACCGGACTGTATATACATTGTTACTGTTAGGCTCAGTACGGTTTCCGGATGAGTTCGCTCATCGGCCTCCCTTGAGGTCAGTCCATGGGCAGCCGTTACGCACAGCTAGTGCCGCTGACGGCTTGTGGTTAAACCCACTGCCAGGGTACTGACGAGTCATTAGAGTTCCCCACAGACAGTTTCCCAAGTTCGGGCGAAACGTTGTAAAGGCCGTATGGTTTTATGGCAGGGTTCGGAAAATGCACGTGCGTTTACGCACGTGTCATATTTCGGGCAGATAATACTGGTGGGCTTTGGTTTAAGCCGGTTCCGAGTAATATATTGAGTAGATATAATATCTTTGTCTCAGTTGCATTTGTATTCGGTCGTAATACAAATGCGGGTTTATTTATACAGTTACGGGGTTGTCCTGAAATTCGTTTCAGGGTCGCTTTTGGAAGTTGCCAGTTTCCAGTTTCCAGTTTTCTATCGCCCGTCTTTTAACATTCTGTTAAAGACGGATTTATCATTTCTTGGATGAGGGTGAGTCATGCTTCTAGAAGGTTCTAGAAGTGGTGATAAGGCTTATGACTCATATGTTGCATTTATGATTTTGGTGACAAGGTTAAGTGATTCATTAGTTTCATTTAATGTGTTCATACTTGGTGTATCATGACTCATGGTTATGATAATCTTCTTGTTTATTGTCACCCTCTTTCTTTGCTCCTACCCTCACCTCCCTCTTGATATATATTGGCCGGCCCCTCTTTGAGAAGAGAGAGATTGATTTCATTTTGGAAAAAGAATAATGTTTTGGATGTATGGAAATTTCATAGTTCATTTTCTCATTCCATTTCATTTCGAGTGGAAACTTCATTAACCGTTCGTCCACGGCTTTGGACGAAGTGATACAAAGTATTATACTCATTCACTACATCAATCTTGGTCGTCTCTTTTAGCAAACTTGACGACCAAGTTGCCTCGAGTCAGAGGCGGGAGCCCGTTTAAAGATCCGTTGACGTGGTGCCACCTGGACGAGGAGATCGGAGATCGACGAGAATGGAGCAGCCGCAACAGAGCGTGGGATGATGGTTAAGGAATGAAGGACTCGGATCGTTCGGTATAACCTTTCTACCCTCTTTACAGTTTGTTAGTTTAGCAATAATGGAAGATCCGGGTTATAGTATACGATAGCGCCAGTTAAAAAGTTTTTGTTCCGCATTTGGCGTCTGTTAGACGGCCAGGGCGCTACCGTAGACTTACACCTGGACCGCGAAAGTCCCAACTTCCTGCGCCGCCATCCTTGAGCAAGAGGCAAGTAGATATCTTCCGCCGCTAGCATTGGATGTACCGACACCTTCTCGATTTCGAAGGAGGATATACCGACGGCGGTATTTATGATTTGTGATTTTGTGATTTGACTATCACGTATCCGTCACTTTGGATTTCGGTATTTTGGGCAATCTATTCGCATGATTTAGTCTTGATGACCGAGTTTCATGATATTTGTTTTCTTGCACCATGGTTGCACCTACTGGGTATTTATACCTTGCGCATAGTTATTACTATTGAGGTATTGATTGTGATTTCATGCCTATTTTATGCCGGTGATTTGATTTACGCTTCCAGCATAGTTTTCATGTACTTTTAGTGTTTTGATTTGATTTGTGCACGCTGATGCACGCGGTTGTGAGATTTTCCATCACGGTACCCCTGATTTTGATTAAGCCGCATTGTATAACGTTTCGTACCTTGGCTGCACCTGCTTATGACTTCATGGATTTCATACGGTTGATTTGATGTTGTGCATATGTCACGCACATGATTTGATTTTGCACTCGGTATAGCTTATATGTGCTTGTAGTGCATTGATATGCGCTTTGTGCACGCAGTTGCACACGTTTATGATTTTCTTTATACCTGGGTACACTTGGTGTTGCTGCTTACGCATTTGAGTTATTGCTTGATATTTGTGCATGGGATGCACCAGTTCTATACTTCGTGGGTTTGTCGCACCAGTTTTATGTTTCTTGCATTTATCGTATCAGATTTATATTTCTTGCCTTTGTTGCACCGGATTTATATTTTGTGCACTACGGTTGCAACTGACTTCGATTTGATTTCATGTGATATGTCGATTTTGATTCTGATATTGATGTTGATTCTTGCACTTCGTGCTTTTGACTGGACTTACGCATGTTCGGCGTTTGCCATTAGATTTCGTGATTCCGTGCATGTTGAGTGCGCAGGGTTTAGATTTTCATTCGTGCACAATGGATGCACCGATTTGGATTTTCGCGCATGTTGGGCGCATGTTTTGAGATACGATTTTGGTGCACACCAGATGCACTAAATCGAGGTTCTTCGTGCATGTCAAATGCACCTGATTTGGCTGTCAGGCACACACGTTGCCTATGACAGATACTTCGTGCACACCCGTTGCACCTAGATGTTGTTTTGTGCACCTGTATGGCACATATATGTATTTTGATTTCCGTGCGCACCAGACGCACAGGGTGGTGTTAAGTGCATTTTTGGGATTTATTCCTTTTGGAGCAGTACATTTTTTATGATATTTGATATTCTTTTTGTACTGAGCAAGACTAGTCAGAGGACAGTACCTGGATATATTTGGCATGCATTGATAGTTATCGAAGGAATTTCGAAAAAAAAAGCAAGCTATAGTCTCAGCATATATACCTACGTGTCCGATATGACACGAAACGTTTTAAAAACAAGGATACCCTTCTAAATTGTTTTCAAAAACGACGGAACGTACATAGTAAACAAAAGATATATACATATATGGTTATTTTCTTATACAAAACGTCCGCCACTGTGCAGTGTTACGTGCATCGCACAGCGACTTTAAAAGATTTGGCATGCATTTACATCAGCTATTCACATGTATAGTTCTGATCTATATCATATTGGTTTTGTATTGGATTTGACATTTGTGTCTTTACCATGACTCCGATGATTGCGGGATGCTTGACGGAGTGTCGCTTTTGAGTTATCTGCTCAGTACTCATGCGCATGCATTGCGCTATGATGTTTTATGTATTGATGATTCGAAGCCCCGACGACTTAGAATTTGTATCGAAATATTTTAGTATTTGGTGGTTTAAATTTAAATTTGTGGACCGAATTTCTTTAAGGGGGTAGATTGTAACGTTTCAAAATAATAAAATATTATTTTTGGGAATTTTTATAATTTAATATTATTTTAATGAATATTTTCATATTCCGGTATAATTAAATACAAATAAATGGGGAAAAAGTATGGAAAATTCTAAAATAGGGTAATTTATGGAATTATGCCATTTTTGAGGTTTTATGATTAGTTATATGCTAATTTAGTGCTAATCGCGATTAAAAATCGCTAATCGGATTTTTGGCATTTTTGTGCAAAAGTGTGCACATATCATTTTCCACACTTGTTACATGTTTTGGGTGCATGGTTGCTTAGGGTTCACCATGGTGGGAGAAGAAAGGAAAAGAAAACAAAGGAAAAGGTTGGAATGATTATGAGAGAGAGAGAGACCAAGTCAACCCTCACTTTATGAACCATACTCCCATCATTTTCCCCTTCTCATTCTCTCTCCTCTCCCTCTCCTTGAGCTGCTGCTGCTCCCTTTCGCTCACTCTCCCTCTTCACAAAAACCCTAGATCCACCATGAAATCCACCCCAAAAACCTATTCCCATTTCACAAAAAATGTTCCCGGGCTCACTAGCTACACATTGAACCTAGCAAGATTGGATTTGGAGGACTTTGAGCAACTCAAGAATTTTCTTGAGTTGCCAAAGGAGGTAAATTCTGCACCTATTAGAGTAGTATTTTATTTCTTGTGCATCAATTATAGTTTCATGTCGATATGGTGTCGTTTGGTGGATTTGCGAAACTTCAAGTTAGGGTTTATGTGAGATCTGAAATTAAAGATGAAATTGAGGATTGTAGTGACCTTAGAACCCCTGGTGTGATGTTATTTTGGATCAAACTAGGGACTAGAACACAGAATATGGATTTATGAGACGATGTCGGGGGATAAACTGTGAATCTGTGATCGTATTTAGGAATCTGCTATCACCCCGAGACCCTAAAAATAAAACTGAGTTGACAGTGAGATGTGCAGGAACCATGGAACCACCACACCAAATCCTCCTAGCCCCTAACCCCAACTCCAAGACACCAATTAATTCCTTCTGGCTGCAATTTGCGGCCAGAGCAGGAGGAAACCATCTCGATTTTGGTGCATGGCCCTATTTCCAGTAGTGTTGACCCTGGGTATGTTTAATTTTGTCTGGTTCCATCTAGGGTAAAATCTGGGTTGATTTTCATATGTTGGTGCTTGGTTTACGACTTGATTTAGCATGGATTTTGGTATTTGATGATTCGTTCCTGTCGGGTGGCGTTTGGATGTCAACGACAAGTGGATATTGATCATGTTTACATGCGAGACGGTAGCTTTTTACCTATGCGAGTAGCGTGTGCTGTTTTGGTTTTCCGATGTGATTTTCATGTGCTTTAGCGTTTGTGATATACTTTTAGGTACCCTACGTAATGTTAAGGCGAAGAAGATGAAGATAGCAACATCGGCATCAGCACACGAGAAGCAAGGTGGGTTGATTTATATCTACGGGGAGAAGTCGGGTGGATGGCGTATAGCACCCCCGCAGTCCGTGGTGATGTATACGAATACGTATACACACATATATTTATTATGTGTTGTTAGGATTATTGATGGTGATAATGGAATTATTGATGATAAGGATGTATTGGTGTAGTATAGTGCGAAACCATAGAGTAGTGGTTGCACTCACATATACACGTACACATATACTTGCATACATTCTTTCATTTATCCGTGCGCATATGGAGGTGTGTATATCTACACATGGGTATGGGACTATGTGTTCATATACGGGATTGAGGATGATACGTGGGATTGAGGTGAGTCGATGAGGTTTAATTGAGGCCATGAGATTCGGCGATATGACAGAGTTCGTATTTGAGATGTGATATGATGGTAGTGATACCTGTTATGTGATGAGATAATGTGATATTGACTCAGATTTAGGTGGTTTTCATACCCCTCCCGATTGACCTGATAGTTGGGTCCGTAGTTCGCATAGTAGGCGTTAAACTAGACCCGAGTCATACCTATTTCAAAACTAACGAATCGGGGATATTTTAAAGATAGGCAGAAGGGATTCTACGGATATTTTCAAACGACGCATCTTTTCCTAAAACCCCGTAGCCCTTATTTTGCCAAAAACCCCGATTCGTCCTATTTCAAAAGGCCAGACTGCATGACATATTTATTGAGGAAGGTTCTTTACTGTTGCGTTGATTATTCGATTCCGCATACTCATGCTATTTGCATTGCATTGCTTGTGTTTCTTGATATATTACAGTCATGCTGCTAGGACACCAGCACCATTATCGATGATGCGTATGTTCCACGTACACTTGTTTGCCGGCTCACACACTTCATCATCGATAATTGCCATGTCACTACACTGTAGTACTGTTGCATTCAGGATATGATTCTTGCATGACAGACTGATATGCTTACATTTCTTTTACATGTTACATACATCATGTTTTCTGATTATACGCATTGAGAGTTGCTATTTCCATGATATTTCTGGATGTGGGAACCGTGGGTATTTCAAAAGAGAATATGTCATTGCTTTAAAAACCCGGTTACCCTTAATATGATATTTCAGTGCGTCCACCATGTGTTTTCTCGGTGCTGAGAGCGACATGTGAAACCCGATTCGAGGAGTGGACGAGCCGATTGCGGGTACATGGTGGACCCGGTATGCTTCCCCTCGGCAAGATGATCGAAGGACTTTGCCGATTGAGCCTGGAGGCGGGCGAGTATCTACCGGTGAGTGGTTGGACCTGGCGGTTATCCGGAGGACACCGACCAGAGTCGATAGATGGATATGGGCGTACTGCTGGGGCCGAGGGCCGATTCCGCAGATGGAGCCCGATATATAAGGATTTACGTGCCGATGCTGGGCACAGTTTTCATGATGTTTTCGAGTGTCGATGTTGGGCACGTCGTGAGGGACACAGGTGGTTTATATCCTCATATTTCCATGCATATGCTGATGATATTTACATGCATGATGGTTATTGTCATTGGCTGACGAGTGGACGGGATCCACGTACATGCAGATTGATTTCATCGATCATACCTCACATTTATGATATGCTATTACCTGAGGCACTGGCATGAGCACTTGGAACTACACTCATGTATAGAGATTACATTTCCAGTTGAGCATACTACAGGATTATTCATATTGAGGTTTATATATATATCTGATCGTATTGACCTAGGATGGGTCATACATTCGATCTCTGCTTGTAGATATTTTCTATTCACGAGTTGGCAACTCACACCTGTTGTGCCACAGTCCTTTCAGGTTTTTGCCGTACAGATTCCATAGCGGCTTTTCTGGCACACTGCTTCCATACGGGTGACTTGCTTTGGTAGGTGGGTTCTTTTGCATCAGAACCACCCTTGTACTTATACTTTTCAGTTGTATCTAGAAATTCCATCAACCAAAACTTGTATATTGTTTCAGACTTAGAGACAATCATGTATTATTTCGACCTTAGAGTCGCGCTTGTAGTATTATGGTTTTCTCGCTGTTTTGAGTTTCTTTTTGGGTTTTGATCCTCGCCCATTGCCGTTGTATATTATTATTGCTTGCGTGGTTGTGACCGTCGATTGACGAAGAGCTAGCACCCGCTTGGGGATGCCTTTTATCATGTCCTATTTCAAAAGGCCAGTTTTTACAAAGAAAACTCTGCCGAAATTTTCAGAAAAGGCTACACATTTTTAAAAGGCATATTTGGCTTAGTTATTTAAAAACTTTGATTTTCAAAATATGATTTCCTTACTTCTTAAACCAGTTTTCCTTATTTACTCGTTAAAATGGTTTTAGATTTCTGGGCTTTTGGCTTACGTGGATCAGATGGGGTCCTATAGACTGTTAGTGTATATGCCCTAGGGGCCATTATTGTATCATACTAGATTGTATATTACTTAATGGAAGCTTGAGATATTCACAGTTATATATATACAGTCTTGCTAAAAATGGTAGTATGCTACTTGGTTTGTGTCTACTTTAATATGTGCATATGTTTCTTGTAACGTATCACTTATACATATTAGTAGAGCCTATAGGATCTTTGCTTGATTACCAGCGTCGTGATGGCAGTCACACTAGTGGGGGCTGGGTAGTCTGTAAGCAACATCCTATACTGATCCCTGGTCGTTGGATTATCGAGATAGGGCATCGATATTCCGGAGTAGACTAAGTGTGTACGCTTCTCATCCCAGTTGGGGAAATGGTCTGTCCCATAGCCATTAGTACGTCGTACTGGAGATAGTATGCAGGTGCCCGTTAGGTTACGGGTACACCGGACAGGACTCGCCGGGGAACTGATTGGTTGGTATTATACCCATCGTCAGTTAACAGTTCCCAGGTGACATGAGTACAGCGTAGTCCGCAGACTTGACACTGCTACTTCGCCTCGAGTGTGTCCCACTGTTCTTAGATTGCTACCCTACCACGGCTCAAAGGAGTCGTGCAAACAGGTAGCAGTTGGGTGCAGTCCCGAGCACTTGGAAGCAGTGGCGGTTAGATAGGATTCGTCTCTCCCGGTATTGGGAGATGATATCGCCCTGTGTCAGAGAGCCATTACGCAAAGTCCCTGGCCAGGGCAAGCGAGATATACTGGTAGGTTCCAGTAGCTTCTCAGGGTGCAATGGGCTTCGCTCCGACACGACATATACAGCTATTAGGGAACCGACGCTTGCCGCCCGCTAGGCTTGATATGCGATAGTCTTAGACGAACAGAACGGACTGTACGAAGATTGTCACATCAGGCTCAGTGGGAGTTCGGATGATTTTCCTCATCGGCCTTCTTATCGACATCTACCTGGGGACCGTTACGTACAGCTAGTGCCGCTTGCGGTCTGTGGTTAAACCCACTGCCAGCGTAGTGTCGAGTCTTTAGAGTCCCACACAGAGAGTTTCCCTGCTCCAGGCAAAACGATATAGAGGTCGTATGGTTTTACGACAAGGGTTCGGATGCGTACGTGTGTTTACGCACGTACGACTTTTTGGACAGTTTTTACTAGCCAGCTTTGGTTTAAGCCAGATTCTAGTATCGGGTTATTGGATTTATACAGTCTAAAGTTTTTCCGTGTTTTCACGGATAGGAGGGGCGTTCTCGTAATTGCGCGAGAAGCTTCTAGAAGATGGTGACTAAGGAGGTTTAGGTGGCATATACATTGAATGAGATTAGTGAGTCATATGGATGATTCATCCATGTCATTAATGCTTCATAATTGCTTAATGACTCATGGAGATGAATCACCATAAGATATTTATCAAGCATGGTTGTAAATCATTTTCTTTTCTTTTCTTGAAAAACAATAATGCTTGATATATATTATGATAGCTCATTTTCTCATTTGATTATCATGTTCATCTTCTCTCTCCTCAAGCTCTCTCTCTTCAAACCCTAATCCTCCTCTCTCATGTGTTGAGTACAAGGGTTAGCTAGACTAATACATCCATAACCTTACTCTATATCACCTAGTTAGCTTAGATTAGAAATTTGAGCAAACTAGTTATCTCAAGTTTGAGATTAAGCTTGGCGTAGGAACTTTCGGGTGGATCGTCTTTGATTCGAGGAGGTCGTTGAGGTGCCGATGTTCCAAGGAGACTATGAGGAGTGGAGGACAGCGATGAAGACCCGAAGGACACGGTTCTTGAGGTATAATCACTTCACATAGTAGTTTAGAACTTCTATGTTTGATGTTAGTTATCGTTTAGTTTCGATTCATGCGGTTAGTCGATGTTTAAGCAAAGAACAAGATCGTTTTTCATATTTCCGCCTCCCCGCAAGTCATGGGGTGTTGCACATCGACTTACAGTGGTATCAGAGCCTCGCTAAATAATAAATAACTCACTTGCAAAATTGTATGAATTTCGAACGAAAAAAAAACAAAACCGGAAAACCCCGATATAATGAGTTTCTGTCGATTTTTAAATGAAGTCCAAAAATTTTTCAGGGAGGTTCAGAAAGCCCTAAATGATAGTATTAGAACACCCAAGAAAATTGGGCTCATGAATCGTCTAAAGAGCCGCGGAACCGCGGCGGATCCCACCGATCCGCCGCGATTCCGCCGCCGAGTTGCCGATTCATCAGCCCAATTTTCCTGTGTGGGTTCTCTGTGATATTTGGTATTTTCTGGAATTTTTTAATTTTTGCTCAGGTTTCAGATTTACAGAGAAGTATTGGAGCAAAATTAAATGTGTTTAATCGATCGAAATTATACGGTGTTTGCTTGTTGGATTATATCTGTGTTTGTATAATGTGTTCGTAAACCTCCCCTAACTGCTAGTATGTCGGTTGGCAGGGGGTTGCACATTTCTGTAATGGATTTTATATGTTTCTGTATATGAACTGTGTTGGACTGTTGTGATGTATAGCCGGGGTTATGTGATGGGTTATTATTTAATTCATTTGATGTAAATGTAATTTGTTGTAATATTATTTTGCGGGGCACATCCAGGTTGCGGTTGTAGCCACCGTTGTATTATTTCATTTTACTGTTTTTTGCTCCTAGGACAGACCCAAGGTGGGGTGCACAAACTGCCGGGCAGGTAGTTTGCCATACCCGTAAGGGTCTTGGGTAGGGTAATGACTATTCATCACAACTGTGTAATCCGTCTTTTATTGCAGGCTCAAAGCAAATGCGGATTGCTAATAAATCAAATAAAGTTCATCTGTGATCTGGAATGCTTATTATTGCGTCTGACGAATGTACAATATCTATATATGATAGCTATTTAGACGTCACTTATGTTTTACACCCGCGCTAGCCCAGCCCCCGCTCTGTCGTTAGTTAAGTAACCTAACGGGTGATGACGGGACCCCGTGGCGAATGCAGATGGAATAAGAGGACGTTGTATTTTCGTTGTTTTCTGCAATGATAGGTTAATGATGGGACGCATTATTATAATGCAAAGAAAATAAACCAAAGTTTAAATCGTTGGAACAAATTTAAAAGAAACCACTCGGTTATTTTAAAAGAGCAGAATTTTTAATTGCGGAGCTTTAGCCACTCCTTTTAAAAAGTATCAGGTTACTTCGATTATATCAAGTTCACTACGTTCACGGTTTTGCCAAAACCATTTGTAGCCCTCCGTCATTTCATTTGGGTATTCAATAGTATTCAAGCTGTGTTTGTTGGCCAAAGTCAAGGCACAGTGTTTGGTAGCTATTGAATATTCATATGCAGCATAGATAGATGCGTTGGTTTGGGACAGTCGTACTGCTTTGTTGGCCAAAGTCAAGGGTATGTACGGATGGGTTCAAATTAACCTGGACAATGACGGGTAGAACTTGACATGTGACTTATGATTTGTTGGCCAAAGTCAAAGTCATAAGAGCATGGGGCAAAAATCCATATCGGGAGTTTCAAAAGAAACTGAAATTTGCAGAGAGATGCATACCATTTTGGAGTTTGATGAATGTTGGTAGGATTCCTTCAACATTATCTTACGATGATATTTTGGATCCCGATCCTACTGTGAGTACATGCTACTTATCAAGAGATTCATCACTTAACGATCAATGCTATAAACCAAGTAGGTGCCTAGAAAGGTGTCAGCTGGGCTACGCCCCCAGAGAAAAGATGTTATTTAATTAAGGAACTTCGCGAAAGCGTTGGAAAAGCTCCCTCGAAGTATCGACACTAGCCTGGCTGAACGGTTAAGCAAGAATTGTACGGTGAGAATAGTCCTGGCTAATTCTTCTTTTACGGTTTGAGGAGGGATTCGAGAAACAGTGGGAGCCATCCTGTTTAGATAAATTAAAAACCAATCTAAACTTGCAACAGTATCATGTTAAAATGTTTTCTTCTCTCTCTCTTAATTGCAGCGACCCTGTGACCACACATAGGTTACATCTAGATAACAAATTGACTGAATCTGACTTATATGATTGGCAAAGGTCTGTCCAGATGTCCATTGGCTATGACAAGCTGGACCACCCGATTACTACTCAAGATCCCGCCGTCTCAGGTCCAGTTTCCACTGTCGCGGATATGGATATCCGTCAGACAAGGGAAAAAGATAAAGCGAAAGCTAAGTGCTTCGTGTTAGTTTCAGTTGATGGTGTATACCAGAAGCAGCACGAGAAGATGGACTTAGTTTCCATTTTTCTCCATAATAATGATTTATATGGAGAGCAATCTCATATTACTAGATATAAAACCTCGAACGAATTAATTCAAGCGAGGTTAGCTGACGGGTCATCTGTAGGGGACAACGTCCTTACAATGACTAGCTGTATTGATGAGCTCCAGGACCTGGAGACCGCGTTGGGAAACGAGTCAAACTCTGACTTCATTCTACAGTCTCTGCCTTCTACCCTGAAGGAAACCAGGGAAGGAAAAGGAAAGAGAAAGGCAAAAGTTTCGGGACTGGATATAGTAAAACTGGGACGTTCCTATTATTACAGGAATGAACATTGGCAGAAAGATTGTAGGGCTTTAGAAGCCAGTAACCAGGATACGAAGCATATTGTGGCTTCGACTTCGGGTGTGTTTATGATAGAGAACTGTATGTCAGTTAACCCTCGACTTCGTGTGTGTTTATGATAGAGAACTGTATGTCAGTTAACCCTACTTCCTGGGTATTGGATACCGGATCAGGAACTCACATCTGTAATTCATTACAGGCTCTGAGAAATCGTAGGGTTATCGGGATAGGTGATATGACCCTCACAGTTGCTAACGGAATGAGCATGGACGCTGAATCCGTAGGAGAATATCATCTTGGAATGACAACTGGGCAGATATTGATTCTGCGTAACTTTTTTTATGTACCAGGTACGACTTGTAATATCATATCTGTACCCTTACTTTCTAAGAAAGGATATGATTTTGCTTTTACAAGAGATGTGGTTCACATCCACCTAAATCAAGATTTGATTGGGTCAGGTACATTAGAAAATGGAATATACGTATTAAATCAAGCTCAGATTTTCAGTATCCAGAACACACTTAAAAGAAAGTCTCCGGAAACAAATCAGGCTTTCTTATGGCATTGTAGACTAGGTCACATCAATGAGAGAAGGTTGACTAAGTTACATAGAGAAGGATATTTAAATCCGTTCGAATATCAATCTTATGCTACTTGTGAATCTTGTCTCATGGGATAGATGACAAAGACTCCGTTTACTGGACATGGAGCAAGAGCAAGCGAGCTCTTGGGACTCATACACAGTGACGTGTGCGGTCCGATGTCTACACATGCGCGAGGTGGTTATTCCTACTTCATTACTTTCACAGATGATTTCTCTAGGTATGGACATGTTTTCTTGATAAAGCATAAATCCGAGGCTTTTGAGAAATTTCAGGAATACAAAAATGAAGTTGAAAAACAAACAGGCAAAAGTATCAAGACACTGAGATCTGATCGAGGTGGTGAATACTTAAGTACCGAATTCCTAGGTTACTTAAAAGAGAATGGAATTCTCTCTCAGCTTACTCCTCCATACACACCACAACATAACGGTGTATCGGAGAGACGGAACCGAACCCTATTGGATATGGTACGTTCCATGATGAGTAACGCTGAGTTGCTGCGATCATTCTGGGGATATGCACTAGAATCAGCTGCATATCTTTTGAACCGAGTTCCAACCAAGACTGTGCCTACCACACCATATCAGATGTGGAGTGGGAAGAAACCTAGTATTAAGTATCTTAAGACATGGGGATGTCCAGCTTTTGTAAAGAAGCAGCATGCGGACAAGCTCGAGGCACGCTCAGTAAAATGCAAATTTGTGGGATATCCAAAGAACTCCAAGGGATATTATTTCTATTACGCAGAGGAACAAAAGGTCTTTGTTTCTCTTCATGCCTGCTTCTTGGAAACTGAATTTTTGGAAAATCAGAAAAGTGGGAGCGCAATAGAACTGGAAGAAATTCCAGAACCACAAACTGTTACTGAAAGTATGCTAGAACCAGAGGTTTCAGAAGAAAGGAACATCCCAACGCCACTCCGCAGGAGTAGTAGGCAATCTCATCCGCCCGAGAGATACTACGGTTTTCTCATTGACGGGGATAGAGAGGATTGCACTATTGACTATGATGAGCCTACTAGCTTCCAGCAAGCCATTCAGAGCGGTGACTCAATAAAATGGCTGGAAGCAATGCGGATCGAAATGGAGTCCATGTACACTAACAAAGTATGGATTTTGGACATTGCTCCAGATGGGGTAAAACCCGTAGAATGCAAATGGATCTTCAAAAAGAAGATTGGTGTAGATAGACAGGTTGAAACCTATAAGGCTAGACTTGTTGCAAAGGGTTTCCGTCAAAGACCTGGTTTGGACTATGACGAAACCTTTTCTCCAGTGGCTATGCTTAAATCTATTCGGGTCCTTCTTGCTATTGCTGCCTTCCACGATTATGAAATCTGGCAGATGGACGTAAAGACGGCCTTTCTAAATGGAAATTTGAAAGAAAGCGTCTATATGGATCAGCCAGAAGGATTCATTCAGAGTGGGAGCAGCGGTAAAGTATGCAAGTTGCTTAAGTCCATTTATGGACTAAAGCAGGCATCACGGAGTTGGAACATCTGTTTTGATGATGCTGTCAAAGAATTTGACTTTATCAAAAATCCAGATGAACCATGCATAAACAGTAAGATTGTAGGGAGAGCTGTAGTATTCCTCGTCTTGTACGTGGATGACATTCTCCTAATAGGAAATGATATTCCTATGTTACAGTCCGTCAAAAGATTCTTGTGACATAAATTCTCCATGAAAGACTTGGATGATGCCACCTACATTCTGGGAATCCGGATCTATCGTGATAGATCAAAGAGGATATTAGGACTTTCGCAGTCCAGGTACATAGACACCATAGTGAAGAGATTCAGTATGGATGATTCTAAGCGCGGTAACCTACCGGCTTGTCACGGAATCACCCTCTCCAAAGAGATGTCTCCCAAGACTGATTTGGAAAGGGATCGCATGTCGATTATACCCTACGCTTCTGCGGTAGGCTCTATAATGTATGCGATGTTATGTACCAGACCAGATGTAGCATACGCATTGAGCGTTGTAAGCCGGTATCAGGCAAACCCAGGGGAGAAGCACTGGATAGCAGTAAAAAACATTCTTAAGTACCTAAGAAGGACTAAGGAGATGTTGTTGGTGTATGGCGGAAAAGACCTTCAGATAGAGGCCTTTGCCGACTCCGGCTTCCAGAGTGACAAAGATGACTCCAAGTCCATGTCGGGTTATGACTTTACCCTCAATGGAGGGGCGGTCTGTTGGAAGAGTTCCAAACAGGAGACCGTTGCTGACTCAACGATGGAAGCAGAGTACATAGCTGCTTGCGATGCCGCAAAAGAAGCAGTCTGGATGAAGAAGTTCCTCACAGAACTTCAGGTGGTTCCTACCAGTGTTGGTCCAATACCTCTGTATTGTGACAACAACGGCGCTATAGCTTTAGCGAAGGAACCCAGGTCCCATCAGAAGTCCAGATACATCTTAAGGCGGTATCACCTGATCAGGGAGATCGTAGATCGCCGGGAGATCGAGGTGAAGAGAGTAGAGACAGAGAATAACATTGCTGATCCATTCACAAAGGCCCTTCCTCAGACGCAGTTCGAGAGGCTATTCGAGATGATAGGTCTATGATATGCCAGCTCATGGCCCTAGTGCATGTGGGAGATTGTTAGTGTATATGCCCTACGGGCCATTATTGTATCATACTAGATTGTATATTACTTAATGGAAGCTTGGGATATTCACAGTTATATATATACAGTCTTGCTAAAAATGGTAGTATGCTACTTGGTTTGTGTCTACTTTAATATGTGCATATGTTTCTTGTAACGTATCACTTATACATATTAGTAGAGCCCATAGGATCTTTGCTTGATTACCAGCGTCGTGATGGCAGTCACACTAGTGGGGGCTGGGTAGTCTGTAAGCAACATCCTTTACTGATCCCCGGTCGTTGGATTATCGAGATAGGGCATCGATATTCCAGAGTAGACTAAGTGTGTACGCTTCTCATCCCAGTTGGGGAAATGGTTGGTCCCACAGCCATTAGTACGTCGTACTGGAGATAGTATGCAGGTGCCCGTTAGGTTACGGGTACACCGGACAGGACTCGCCGGGGAACTGATTGGTTGGTATTATACCCATCGTCAGTTAACAGTTCCCAGATGATATGAGTACAGCGTAGTCCGCAGACTTGACACTGCTACTTCGCCTCGAGTATGTCCCACTGTACTAAGATTGCTACCCTACCACGGCTCAAAGGAGTCGTGCAAACAGGTAGCAGTTGGGTGCAGTCCCGAGCACTTGGAAGCAGTGGCGGTTAGATAGGATTCGTCTCTCCCGGTATTGGGAGATGATATCGCACTGTGTCAGAGAGCCATTACGCAAAGTCCCTGGCCAGGGCAAGCGAGATATACTGGTAGGTTCCAGTAGCTTCTCAGGGTGTAATGGGCTTCGCTCCGAAACGACTTATACAGCTATTAGGGGACTGACGCTTGCCGCCCCCTAGGCTTGATATGCGATAGTCTTAGACGAACAGACCGGACTGTATGAAGATTGTCACATCAGGCTCAGTGGGAGTTCAGATGATTTTCCTCATCGGCCTTCTTATCGACATCTACCTGGGGACCGTTACGTACAGCTAGTGCCGCTTGCGGTCTGTGGTTAAACCCACTGCCAGCGTAGTGTCGAGTCTTTAGAGTCCAACACAGAGAGTTTCCCTGCTCCAGGCAAAACGATATAGAGGTCGTATGGTTTTACGACAAGGGTTCGGATGCGTACATGTGTTTACGCACGTACGACTTTTCGGACAGTTTTTACTAGCCGGCTTTGGTTTAAGCCAGATTCTAGTATCGGGTTATTGGATTTATATAGTCTAAAGTTTTTCCGTGTTTTCACGGACAGGAGGGGCGTTCTCGTAATTCCGCGAGAAGCTTCTAGAAGATGGTGACTAAGGAGGTTTAGGTGGCATATACATTGAATGAGATTAGTGAGTCATATGGATGATTCATCCATGTCATTAATGCTTCATAATTGCTTAATGACTCATGGAGATGAATCACCATAAGATATTTATCAAGCATGGTTATAAATCATTTTCTTTTCTTTTCTTGAAAAACAATAATGCTTGATATATATTGTGATAGCTCATTTTCTCATTTGATTATCATGTTCATCTTCTCTCTCCTCAAGCTCTCTCTCTTCAAACCCTAATCCTCCCCTCTCATGTGTTGAGTACAAGGGTTAGCTAAACTAATACATCCATAATCTTACTCTATATCACCTAGTTAGCTTAGATTAGCGATTTGAGCAAACTAGTTAGCTCAAGTTTGAGATTAAGCTTGGCGTAGGAACTTTCGGGTGGATCGTCTTTGATTCGAGGAGGTCGTTGAGGTGCAGATATTCCAAGGAGCTTACGAGGAGTGGAGGACAGCGATGAAGACCCGAAGGACACGGTTCTTGAGGTATAATCACTTCACATAGTAGTTTAGAACTTCTATGTTTGATGTTCGTTATCGTTTAGCTTCGATTCATGCGGTTAGTCGATGTTTAAGCAAAGAACAAGATCGTTTTTCATATTTCCGCCTCCCCGCAAGTCGTGGGGTGTTGCACATCGACTTACATAGACTTTATATGGTTCAAGGGCCAGTCACGTGCTCTTTCGGGTAGTGGCAGTATGGTAGAACTAGAAGTGATTCCAGAACCATAAACGGTTATTAAAGATTTAGTAGAACCTGAAGATTCAATTGATCCTGACAAATGTTAGCCATTCCGCAGATTTCGTGGGTGAGCTCAAGCACTTGAGAAGTACCGTGGTTTCCTCGTAAACGGTGACAAGGAGGATCGTATCATGTGATGATGACCCTACTAGTTCTCAGCAGGCCATAGGAAGTCGTGACTTCCGACTGATGGATGGATGCCAAGTTATACTAGTTGGACTCCATGCACTGCAACAAAGTGTAGACTTTGTTGGGTACTCCTGAAGGGCTAAAACCCATAAGGAGCAAGTAGATTTTTCGAGATCGGTGCAAATGGAAAGGTACTAACCTAATAAGGCTAGACTTGTAGTAAAAAGTTTTTATCAAATACCCGTTGTGGATTGTGATGAAAATATTACTTTAGTGTCTATGTTGAAGTCCATACGGATATAACTTGCCACTGCAGTTTTTCATGACTGTGATTTCTGGCAGATGGATGACTATAATGTCTTTCTAAATTAGATTTAGAAGTGTACGCAAATATGACTCTGCCAAAGGGTTATCTTAGTCAGTGGGAGCAACGACAAGTGTGGAAGTTGCTTAAATCTATCTTTAGGCTAAATCAGGCATAGCGAAAATGGATCATCTGTTTTGATGTCACGGTCAAAGTGTTTGACTACATCAAAACAAGAGATGAACCTGGTATTTGTAAGAAGGTAGTAGGGATTGTTGTCAGATTTCTCATATGGTATGTAGATGATATACTCATGGTAGGAAGTGATGTTCCTATGCTGCAATCGATAAAACAATGGTGGTCACAAATGTATTTCCATACATGATATGAATGTCAGTCCAATTCTAAAGAAACATAGGGTGGCAGTGAAGAGCATTTGATATTCTTGGTGTATGGTAATGGTAACCTCCTGAAGGAGGTGGTTATCGATTCAAGCTTCCTATAGAAGATAGAGCGTCTATCGTGTGTTATAAGTTTACCTTCTTTTGAGGAGCAATATATTGGAAAGAGTTCCAAGTGGGATGCTGAGGTAGTCGTGGCGCTATATGCTGATTATGAATGAGCAAAGGATATCGCCTGAGAATTCGCTGGATATAATTGTTCATTTGTGAAAACGATCCCATAGTCTGTCCAGGAAAATACTAAGCCAGGTCTCATTCAGTTCGGGAGATATTTGATCTCCATGAAGTTGAGATACAGGAAGAAAAAGAGAGATGCACTATGCCGGGTCCACTGATTAAGGCTAATTCTCGAACACAGTTTGCGAAACTGTTAGTACAGAAGTTGGGTATGAGATTTCATAATAATTGGCCTTAAGTACAAGTAGGAGATTGTTGGATATAGGTGCCCTCATAGCAATTATTGTAATTGAAGAAGGACCTATACGGGAGAACAATTTTACTCGAGATGATAGTATGCTATCTGCTATGTCTTTATCTTACATGTGATGTATTTTATTCATTATCATGTATCGTTAAGACATGATATAAAACCCTTAGGTTTTTTCTTGACTACCAGATTGATGATGGAGATCATACTAGTGGGGTCTGGGTAGTCGATAAGTACATCCTTAAATGTCCCTAATTGTAGGAGTATCAAGACTAGGCATCAGTACTCTAGTTTATACTAGTGTGTACGTTTCCGGACCCGGTTGGAGGGCGATAGCTGGTCCCATAGCTATTGGTATTTGACACCAAGGATTATATACAGGCGCTCATTGGATGAGTTGCACTGGACGGATTCATCGAGAACTCCTAGTTGGTAATATACCAATGTCAGGTAGCAGTTCTTTGGTGACATGAGTATAGGGTAGTCCTTAGGACCTGAGATCGCCATAGTGTCTCATGTGTGTTCCCACTATATTTAGATTTCTACCCTATCACGGCTTAAAGGAGTCATGCAAATAGGTTTTTTTCGGGTATAATCCCGAAGCACGTGGAGGCAGTGAGTGGTCGAGGGGATTCGTCTCTCCCGGTATAGAGAGTTGATGTCGCGCTTTGCAGAACATGACTACAACCACAAGTTGGTGGCCACTGCAGTGGAGATAAACTGAGAAGTGTTATCAGTTGTATCTCTAGATGGTTATGAGTCTTTTGTCGCACACTTATCGAGTTGTTGTGGTCTTACAGATTTCAAACCCTATACCCGATATGCGATACTCTTAGACGATGAGACTGGACTCTACGGTGATGTCACTGATAGACTTTATAGGGTTCAGATGAGCGTGCTCGTAGACCTTCTTTCGATCAATACCTGGGTAGCCGTTACGTGCAGCTAGTACCGTTGACGTACTTGTGAGCTATGAATATGATCCTAACCTACTGCCAGAGTATTATCGACTCTTTAGAGTCTCACATAGCGGTTTCCCAGCACAGGTGAAATGATGTAAGGCATATATGAGGATACGTGCAAGTGTTCGATTAAACACGTGTATGTGATACATGTGTTTTAATCGGTTGTTTAAAGTTATTAGCCGGTAGATATATGATATAACCGGATTATTAAATCAAGTATTGATTTAATAATAAAATGTATATTTATATATTAACTAATCTTATGCTCACTTTATTTTTCCTTCTCTTTATATATTATTTATATATGATATAAATAATGTATATATCATTTGTCGTGGTTATATATACACATTAGATGTGTATATAAGAATCACATAGGATTCAAAGATAAGGATTAAACTTTTTTTCTTATTAAATAAAAAAATCAATGAGTTAGAATGTTGTAGAAAATGGATGACTCATTTTCATTTATTAATTTAAATAAGGTATGATATATTAGCTCTCATCTTTAAAATCCATAGCCATTCTCATCACTCTCATCTCCATGGCCATCTCTCTTGAAATGGTTCAAGTGAGAAAGTGGAAAAGAAAAGAGAAGAATTTAGTGAGTTAATTATTCTACATCTCCTACTAATCAAGCTTAGCCAGTTTAATTAGTGGGTTGCTTCATTTTTATGAGATCAATTTGAAGCTAAAACTTCTGTTGGAGTTATCTCAAGGTGGATCATCTTTGGCAAGGATATCACCGAGCAAGATTGTTCCAGGCTTCGTGGAGACTAGCCGGAGTCCAAGGAGAGATGCTTAATGCGCTACAAAGGTTGTAGCACTATAAACCCATTCTCTTTTATTTTTGCAATTGCATCTATTTGATGATCTTGGTTAACATAAGAGAGAGAGAGAGTGTGTGAGCTAATTAGGTTTGGTGCATTCAACAACGGTGTAATTCTTCTTAACCATAGTAATGTTTTCAACCTACGAGGCACAGGGTTTGAGTTATTAAACTCAGAGGAATTATACAAAGTATTGTAGTTGTCCGATGTCTATTAGGACAAAGGGGTTGGTACTCGTACTATATTCTGTTTATTTGTGAATTCACTATTTTTAGACGTGCATTTCGTTGAAATACTAGGTCCAAATTTTGAGAAGTTATATGTATAAGAATAAAGTAGAGAACCATACGTTGGAAGTATGAGGATTTTTTGAGGTGATCGAAGATGTAGATACTTATGCTAGTTATTCCGTCGTAAGTAATACATTTGAGAACATGCTTCTCTCTCAGGTTACTCATCCGTGGGTGTGCTCCTTGATGAGTAATGTTGCATGACATTCTTCCATTTAGTCAATATGCACTGGAAACAACTGCATGATTTTGAATCTGGTTCTAATTAAAATAGTGTCTTTGTTTTCTATATTAGATATAGAATGGATTCATATCTTAACAATATGAAGGTATAACAAGTTGTCCGGCTTATGCTTAAAACCAGAATTCGGATAAACTCAAGGCACGTTTTAGTAATGGCAGTTTGTGGGTTATCCCGGGCTTTGAAAAGGGTTAACATTCTACCATTTGCAGGATCAATAGTTATATTGTCCTTGACTCGCCACCTCTTTAGTAAAATCAATTCTTTTCAGATAACATTATTGGGAGTATGGTAAAACCAGAAGTGATTCCAGAACCACAAACGGTTAGTGAATATTTAGTAGAACCTAAGCATTCAATTGGATTCAATAATCCATTAGCCACTCCGCAGATATGGAAGGTAACCTCAGCCACCCGAGAGGTACTTCGGTCTCTTCAAAGATCGTGACGGGGAGGTTTTGATGAACCAAGCTTGCCACTACTACTGTCCTAGACTATGAGATCTGGTAGGTGGATGAATTTATCGTCGTTCTAAATTAGATTTAGAAGTGCATGTATATATGACTCTGGCAAAGGGTTGTTATAGTCAGTAGGAGCAGCGGAAGCGTGGTGGGTAAGTAGCTTATGTCTATTTGTAGACTAAAGCAAATACAGCCAAGATAGATCATCTATTTTTTGTTGTGACAGTCATAGAGTTTGACTTCATCAGAACAACATATGGACCTGGTGAGAAGGTAGTTGGGAGTGATGTTCTGGTATTTGGATGGCATATCCCTGATAGGAAGTGGTGTTCCTATACTACGATCGGTTATACCGTGGTTGTTACAAGGTGATTCTTCACATAAGATCTGGACAAAACATCAGGAATTCTTATGACTAGATCTATGGTTTTAGACCTAGATTTGGGAAGTGTTCCAAATCGGGTACTTTGACACTATTCTAAAGTGTTTTAGAATAAACTGTAAGTCTATGTCGCTCACCCCGCAAGCTAGCAAGGAGGCGGAACAGGTAAAAATCGAAACATTCTTACAAAAGCAACATAGACTAAAGCTAAAGGATCTTTGCCAAACTATTGCTAACAATCTACAAGAGGTTCTATTTACAATGCAAGGAGATTATACCTCATGCTACTAGTCCTTCGGGTCTTCTTCCCGCTGTCTTCCTCGTCCATGTGAGCTCCGAGGATCGATCCGGATCTTGGTGACCTCCGCAGCCTCCTAGAGTCGAAGACGATCCACCCGAGAGTCTATAGTCCGATCTCCACCTCAAGCCGAGGTAACTAGGGTAACAAGTTTGCTACTCTTGATGTCCTAGGTGATGGAGAGGAAGAGGATGGATTTGTTTGTCTATTTAGTTTCTATTTTTCTCAACACATGAGAGCTATAGAAAAACTAGAGAGGAGGAAGAAGAAGAACCATGGGAGCTTTCTTTTGATGAGAGAGAAAGCCAAAGAGATAATGATCCAAAGAAAAAATATTTACTAATCTTTTATCATGATAATGTGTGATGGCTACTTGATTTGACCATTATCATCTCAAAATAAATCCAAAACAATAAGAAGGATTAGTGCTCTAAAAAAATATCCAAGTCAACAATGGTCAACTAGGTCAAATGGTCAACATGGTCAAATGGTCAAAGCAATTAGCCATAACAAAATTATCATTAAAAATATTAGTAAACATTTTCCCTACCTCATAATGGTTTTGATCAAGTCAATGGTCGAAACCCAAATGAAGCAACTTCTTCTTCGCTCCTCACAACCATGCATACACACCCGTATCCGCATTCCGTAGAATACAAATGCACAGAAGACAAAACTAATCCATCCATACAATACTAGGATCCGGCTTAAACCAAAGCCCACCAGTATTTTCGTCCCGAACATCATACGCACACAAGTGCACGTAAGTGATCGTAGCCCTGCCGTAAAACCATACGGCCTCTATACCTTTTGCCCAGTGCAGGGAAACTCTCTGTGTGCGACTCTAATGAATCGAAACTACGCTGGCAGTGGGTTTAACCACAGACCGCAAGCGGCACTAGCTGTACGTAACGGTCCCTTGGTAGATGTCTACAAGAAGGCCGATGAGATAAACCCATCCAAACTCTTACTGAGCCTGAATGTGACAATCTCCGTACAGTCCTGTCTGTTCGTCTAAGAGTATTGCATGTCGGGCCTAGGGGGACGGTAAATGTTAGACCCCTAATAGCGGTACAAGTCGTGCCGGAGTGTAGCCCAGAACACCCTGAGAAACTACTGGAAACAGTACCAGTAAATCTCGCTTGCCCTGGCCAGGGACTTTGTTTAATGGCTCTCCTAGACACAGCGCGATATCATCCCCCAATACCGGGAGAGACGAATCCTGTCTAACCGCTACTTCCTCTAAGTGCTTCGGGACTGCACCCAACTACTACCTGTTTGCACGACTCCTTTGAGCCGTGGTAGGGTAGTAATCAAAGTATAGTGGGAACACACTGTAAGTCCATGCTACCTCTCCCGGTACTTTCGGGAATGTGGAATTTGGTAAAAAACGATTTTTATGGAGGTGGTAACATGGACCTAAAACCCGGATCTTGGTTAAACATCTATCTAACAACCTAACTACGAGTTTCTAGCTACTCGGTTAGGGGGTTATACCTTGCTTGTCTTGAACTCCTTCGTCTTCAAACTCCGATGGTGGTCCGGATTGGCTTCTTCCCGTCGTCTCCGTACGCCGAAGATAGATCCACCTGAAAGCTCCAACTTTTGGCTCCTTCTTCGTTCTTTGAAGAAACTAGTTCACTCGGTTTGCTAAACCTTGTGAACTAGAGTGAGTAGAGAAGAGTTTGTATGGGATTTTATCTATGGTTCTTGATTCTCAACTCATGAGACAAGAGAACCATAGATTAAAGAGAGGGAAAAAGGAGCAAGAGGGTGAGAGCAAAATAAGAGAGCTCAAAAACAAGAGAGAGAATGAGCAAGTCTTTTTTTTCTCACCCTCTCATAATCCAAAGTCATGATAACTCATCATACCAAAAAAGTCTTATGTGATGGTTGAAGCAACCATAACCATATCATTTCATGCACTCATTTTACACAAATGAGCAAGTAAGTAAAAGTCTTTGCCATGAAATGAAGGCAATGGTTATCATGATGGTCAACTAGTCAAGCCTAGTCAACCGGTCAACAAGTCAACAAAAGTCAACAAGTCAACAAAGTCAACAAAAGTCAACAACCATGTCACCATAATACTTAATTAATATAATAGTTAATCACATATCATATTCTCATTAGGGTTGAGCAAAAAGTCAAATAGTCAACGGTCAACTGTCAACAACCCTAATGAGAATCCGCTGCCTCTGCCACCCTGTCAACTGTGCATACACACCCGCATCCGCGTTCCTAGGAACACGAATGCACACTGGATAAATCCAATCCCAAAAGGTACACTAGGATCTGGCTTAAACCAAAGCCCGCTAGTGCAGACTGTCCGGACACTGTACGTGCACAAGTGCACGGATGTGACCGAACCCTGTCGCAATACCATGCGACCTCTACTCTTTTGCCTAAAGGCGAAAAGCTTTCTGTGTGGGACTCTAAAGACTCGACACTACGCTGGGAGTGGGTTTAACCACAGACCGCAAGCGGCACTAGCTGTGCGTAACGGTCCCCAGGTAGTGCCGACAAGAAGACCGACGAGGCGAAACCCATCTGAACTCCTACTGAGCCTGAGTGTGACATTCTCCGTACAGTCCGGTCTGTTCGTATGATACATCGCATGGCGGGCCTAGGGGGCGGTAAACATCAGTCCCCCAGTAGCGGTACAAGTCGTGCCGGAGCGAAGCCCAAAACACCCTGAGATAACACTGGAAGCCTACCAGTATATCTCGTTTGCCCTGGCCAGGGACAACTCGTGTAATGGCTCTCCTAGACACAGCGCGATGTCAACCCCAATACCGGGAGAGACGAATCCTGTCTAACCGTCACTGCCTTCAAGTGCTTCGGGACTGCACCCAACTACTACCTGTTTGCACGACTCCTTTGAGCCGTGGTAGGGTAGTAATCAAAGTGTAGTGGGAACACACACGAGGTGAAGTGACAGTGTCAAGTCAGCGGACTAAGCTGTACTCATGTCACCTGGGAACTAATAACTGACGATAGGCATAATACCAACTAGTCAGTTCCCGACGAGTCCTGTCCAGTGTACCCGTAACCTAACGAGCACCCGCATACTATCTCAAGTACGACGTACTGACGGCTGTGGGACAGACCGTCTCCCACACTGGGATGAGAAGCGCATGCGCTGGTCTACTCCGGAGTATCGATGCCCTGTCTCGATAGTCCTGCGACCAGGGACCTGCATAAGGATGTGCTTATAGATTACCCAGCCCCACTAGTGTGACGGCCATCACATCGCTGGTAATCAAGCAAAGATCCTAAGGGCTCCACTAATGTGTATAGGCGATATACTAAAATAAACACATGTACACATTGAAGTAGAAACAAACCAAGTAGCATACTACTATTTTGAGCAAGATTGTATATACAAGGTGAATATCCCAAGCTTCCATTAAGTAATATACAAACTAGTATGATACAGTAATGGCCTCTAGGGCATATACACTAACAATCTCCCACTTGCACTAAGGCCATGTACTGGCGTATCGAAGACCTATCATCTAGATCAGCCGCTCGAACTGAGTCTGGGGCAGGGCCTTGGTGAATGGATCTGCAGTGTTATCTTCTGAAGCGACTCTCCGAACCTCGATCTCCTGGCGATCCACGATCTCCCTGATCAGGTGATACCGCCTCAAGATGTGTCTGGATCTCTGATGGGACCTGGGTTCCTTCGCTAAAGCTATAGCCCCGTTGTTGTCGCAATACAAAGGTATTGGATCAACAATGGATGGAACAACCTGAAGTTCTTTCAAGAACTTCCTCATCCAGACAGCTTCTTTTGCGGCATCAGATGCAGCGATGTATTCCGCTTCCATCGTCGAGTCTGCAATGGTTTCTTGTTTGGAACTCATCCAACACACCGCCCCTCCATTGAGGGTAAAGACAAAACCCGACATGGACTTGGAATCATCCTTGTCACTCTGGAAGCTGGAGTCAGCAAAGGCCTCGATCTGGAGGTCTTTTCCGCCATACACCAAGAACATCTCCTTAGTCCTTCTCAGGTACCTGAGAATGTTCTTTACCGCTATCCAGTGTTTCTCCCCAGGGTTTGACTGATATCGGCTTACCACACTCAGTGCATAAGCTACATCCGGTCTGGTACACAACATCGCATACATTATAGAGCCTACCGCAGAGGCGTAGGGTATAATAGACATGCGATCCCTCTCCAAATCAGTCTTGGGAGACATCTCTTTAGAGAGGGTGATCCCGTGACAAGCCGGTAGGTTACCGCGCTTGGAATCTTCCATACTGAATCTTTTCATTACGGTGTCGATGTACCTGGACTGTGAAAGTCCTAATATCCTCTTGGATCTATCACGATGGATCCGGATCCCCAGGATGTAGGAGGCATCACCCAGGTCTTTCATGGAGAACCTGTGTGACAAGAACCCCTTGACAGATTGTAGCATAGGAATGTCATTTCCTATTAAGAGAATGTCATCCACGTATAAAATGAGGAATACTACAGTTCTCGCTACAAATCTACTATAGATGCATGGTTCATCTGGATTTTTGATAAAGCCAAATTCTTTGACCGTCTCATCAAAGCAGATGTTCCAACTACGCGATGCCTGCTTTAGTCCATAGATGGACTTAAGCAACTTGCACACCTTTCCGCTGCTCCCACTCTGAATGAAACCCTCTGGTTGGTCCATATAGACACACTCCTCTAAATTTCCATTTAGAAAAGCGGTCTTTACGTCCATTTGCCAGATCTCATAATCGTGGAATGCAGCAATGGCAAGAAGGATCCGAATGGATTTCAGCATGGCTACTGGAGAAAAGGTTTCGTCATAGTCCAAGCCAGGTCTTTGACGAAAACCCTTTGCTACCAGCCTAGCTTTTTAGGTCTCAACCTGCCCATCTACACCAATCTTCCTTTTGAAGATCCACTTACATCCTACGGGTTTTACCCCGTCTGCAGCAATGTCCAACGTCCATACCTTGTTGGTGTACATGGACTCCATTTCGGTCCGCATTGCATCCAGCCATTTCACTGAGTCAACGCTCTGAACGGCCTGCTGGAAGCTAGTAGGCTCATCATAATCTATGATGCAATCTTCTCTATCCCCGTCTATGAGAAAACCGTAGTATCTCTCGTACGGATGAGTCTGCTTACTACTCCTGCGGAGCGGCGTAGGAATGTCCTGTTCTGTTGAACCCTCTGGTTCCACCAAGCTTTCAGTAACAGTCTGTGGTTCTGGAACTTCTTCCAGTTCTATTGTGCTCCCACTTATCTGGGTTTCCAAAAACTCAGTTTCCAAGAAGCGGGCATGCTGAGAAACAAAAACCTTTTGTTCCTCAGCGGAATAGAAAAGATACTCCCTGGAGTTCCTTGGGTATCCCACAAACTTACACTGTACTGAACGTGCCTCAAGCTTGTCCGCATGCTGCTTTTTTACAAAAGCTGGACATCCCCATACCTTAAGATACTTAAGACAGGGTTTCTTCCCAGTCCACATCTCATATGGGGTGGTAGGCACAGTCTTGGTGGGAGCCTTGTTCAAGAGATACGCAGCTGCTTCTAGTGCATATCCCCAGAATGATCGCGGTAACTCAGCGTTACTCATCATGGACCGAACCATATCCAATAGTGTTCGGTTCCGTCTCTCCGATACACCGTTATGTTGCGGGGTGTATGGAGGAGTAAGCTGAGAGAGAATTCCGTTCTCTTTTAAATAGTCCAGGAACTCGGCACTTAAGTATTCTCGACCTCGATCCAATCTTAGAATCTTAATACTTTTGCCGGTCTGTTTTTCTACTTCATTCTTATACTCCTGGAATTTTCCAAAGGCTTCGGACTTATGTTTCATTAAGAAGACATAACCGTACCTTGAGAAGTCATCCGTAAAAGTAATGAAGTAAGAATAACCGCTTCGCGCATGTGTAGACATTAGACCGCACACGTCACTGTGTACGAGTCCCAAGAGCTCGCTCGCTCTTACTCCACGTCCAGTAAACGGAGTCTTTGTCATCTTTCCTTTGAGACAGGATTAACAAGTGGCATACGATTGATATTCGAACGCATTCAAATATCCTTCTGTATGTAACTTAGTCAACCTTCTCTCATTGATGTGACCCAGTCTCCAATGCCACAAGAAAGTCTGATTTATTTCTGGAGACTTTCTTTTGTGTGTATTCTGGACATTGAAAATCTGTGGTTGGTTCAATACGTATATACCATTACTAAATGTACCTGACCCAATCAGAACTTGATTAAGGTGAATGTTTACAACATTGCTTACAAACGCAAATTCATAAACTTCTTTAGAAACTAAAGATACAGAAATGATATTACAAGTTGCGTTGGGTACAAAAAAGCAATTACGCAAAACCAAAACATGTCCATCTGACATTCCCAGATGATAGTCCCCCACGGCTTTAGCATCCATGCTAGCTCCGTTCGCAACTCTGAGGGTCATGTCACCTGCCTTCAAAACACTACGGTTTCTCAACGCCTGCAAAGAATTACAGATATGAGATCCTGATCCGGTATCCAATACCCAGGAAGTAGAGTTTATTGAAAGACAGTTTTCAATAACATACACACCTGAAGCTGAAGCTGCAACCTGCTTCAATTCCTGTGTTCTGGCCTTCCAGGCCCTGCAATCATTCTTCCAGTGACCTTTCTTATGACAATAGAAGCATTCTTCCTTATCCACAAGCTTCCCCGCTTTCTTTGTTTCTTTAGCTTTTCCCTTCGTATCCACTTTACTAACACCGCCCCTTGGTTTGGCGGGGGCTTTCTTCTTCTTTCCCTTGGCTTTCGCCTTGGACCTAGAAGAAGATGATCCTCCTACAAACAAAGTGGATGTTTCCCTACCTTTCTGTAGGGTGCCCTCTGCGCACCTGAGGTTACCCACCAAAATCTGCGGAGTGGCTAATAGAACCTCAAATCCAAATGAATCCTTAGGGTCTATTAAATTTTCAGTAATCGTTTGTGTTTCTGGAATTACTTTCAGTTCTACCATACTCCAACTTCTGTTTTCTGAAAAAAAAATCTATTTTACTAAAACTTTGGCGAGCCTTGAACAATATAAATATTGATCTTCCTGATGGTAGAAAGTTAACCCTCGTCAAAGCCCGGGATAACCCACAAACAGCCATTAATGAAACGTGCCTTGAGTTTATCCGGATTCTGGTTTTAAGCCTCAGCCGGACAACTCCCTATACCTTAACATCGTTAAGATATAAATTGATTCTATATATATCTAATATAGAAACAAAAGCACTAATCTAATTTAAACCAGATTCAAAACATGCAGCTGTCTCTAGTGCATATCAACAAATGGAAAAAAGACAATCAGCATTACTCATCTAGGAGTGCATCCATATATGAGTGACCTGAAAGAGAAGCAAGTTCTCAAAACCATTACTATCAATGGAATACCAAACACAAGTATCTACATCTTCGACATCCTCGAAGAATCCTCATACTTCCAACAAATGGTTCTCTACTTTATTCTTATACCTATAACTTCTCAACATCTAGACTTTGCATTTCAACGAAACACTTGTCCAGAACTGGAGAAGTCACAAGTAAACAGAATATAGTACGAGTACCAACCCCTTTGTCCTAATGGACACTGGACAACATACAATACTTTGTATAAGTCCCCTGAGTTCAATAACTCAAACGCTGTGCGTCGTAGGTTGAAAAAACTGTACTATGGTTAAGAAGAATTACACCGCTGTTGAATGCACCTTACTTAATCACCAACTGATATAGGTAAATGACACAGACATATTATCAAAAAGTTATATCTCATATTATAAAATAAACGTACAGATATATCAGTTTGAAATTGGTGCATAACAACGGATATTCAAAACCAAATATTTGCCGTCCGGCAAAATCCAGATGATTTCCTCAAATATCACCAATTACAACGAATTCCGATATAATGAGAATCTAATCACCCAATTCCCAATATCTTACTCTCACTCACCATCCGTAATAACATGCAGAAGTGAGAAACTGATCTGGTAAATACATACCCTCGAGTTATATTCCAATTGGGAAAACAGTTTTCAATTAACATTGCACAGTGAAACTGAAACATGAAAATGTTTCATAAGGGTTAACTGGTATTCCTGGTAAGGCCTCTTCCATTATCCTGAATTATGACAATAACCATATACTTACCTGCCCTCACTGCAATCCTTTTATTATGTCTTTACTTATTACGTTCTGTACACCAACTTCAGGCTAATTGGTTTTCTTCCTTCCCTACCCTTCGGCACCAGCCTAAGGTTTGGAAGAAGACTATCCAATTAGCATAATAGGTGTACTCTCCTAATCCTAGGAGCCCTTGCAACCTGAGAGAAGGTAAAGGGAAAAGGCGTCTGAATAATCCTATTCAATCTCTCCAGAACCAGAATCCATCCTTGAAAAAGTTCCTTCGAGTTCGTATGTAACTATACGATGGCTTTATTCAATGGAATTGGATATCCGTAGTGATACGGAGTGTCCTAGAGAAATGCAAAGTGGATATTGGAGTAGCAGGGGTAAACACGGTCATTGTCGTGAATGATGGTGGTCGTAATTTCCTTTGCCATTATTCTAATCCCTTTATATGTCTTTACTTATTACCTTCTGTACATCACACTTAAGCTTAATTGGTTTTATTCCTTCCCTACCGTTCAGCACCTGCCTATGGTTTGGAAGAAGACTATCCAATAAGCTTAAAAGGTGTACCCTCTCCTAATCCTAGGAGCCCTCACAGCCTGAGCGAAGTTAAAGAGAAAAGACAACCAAATAATCCTATTCAATCTCTCTAGAACCAGAATCCATCCTTGAAAAAGTTCTTTCGAGTTCGTATGTAACTATACGATGGATTTATCCAATGGAAGTGGATGTTCATAGTGATACGATGTGTTCTGGAGAAATGTAAAGGTGATATAGAAGTGGCAATGATGTATGCGACACCGTGACATTCCAAAAGTCAAAGTGTTTTAAAAAGGTTTGGTCAACTTGGTTTCATGAGTTTTAGACAAAAGTCGGGTCATAGTCGTAGCCAGAGAGAGAGAGAAAAGAAACACTCAGTGTGCACTCTAACCTAGATCAGAATGGTTAATCACTTTATCTAATCTGGATGGCTCCCAGTGTTTCCTCAAATTCTCCTCAAAACCTACAAGGAGAATTAGTCGGAATCACCCGAGGAGTAATCCTACTCATCAGTGGGAATCGGGATCCAACTATCATCGCATGATAACTTGATGGAAGCCACTCAAGTCACCACACTCCAGAAGCTATGCGCAAGCCTGGCAAGTTTCCTGTATGTTTGAAACTCCCTATATGATTTTTACCCCTAGGACCCAAGCGACCTTGACGGAGTCCACAAATCAAAGAGTCCTAGTCAAGTTCAACCCATCATTATCTTGATTGCATTAAACCCACCCGCATGAGTGTCACGACCCGAAAGAGCACGTGACTGGCCCTTGAACCATATGAAGTCTATAGGACTCCATCTGATCCAAGTAAGCCAAAAGCCAAGAAATCTAAAACCATTTTAAGAGTAAGTAAAGAAAACAGGTTTCAAGAAGTGAAGAAAAACATGTTTGAAGTCAAGGTTTTCAAATAACTAAGCAGAATATGCATTAAAAAAAAGTAAAGTCTTTTCTAAAAATTTCGGCAGAGTTTCTTTTGTAACTATGGGCCCCGAATGGGGTACAACAAGAACAATATATATGTAATGATAAAAGGCATCCCCAAGCGGGAGCTAGCTCTTCGTCAATCGATGGTCACAACCACGCAAGCAATATAATATACAACGCCGAATGGCGAGGATCAAAACACAAAAGAAACCCAATAAGCATGAAAACCGTAATACTGCTAAGCGCGACTCTATGGTCGAAATAATACATCACTAGTGTCTAAGTCTGAAACAAAATACAAGTTTTGGTTGATGGAATTCTAGATACAAAGGAATAATACAAGTACAATGGTGGTTCTTGATGCAAAAGAACCCACCTACCAAAATGCAATTCACCCACAAGGAAGCAGTGTGCCAGAAATGCCGCTATAGAACCTGTACGGCAAAACCTGCAAGAACTGTGGCACAACGGGGGTGAGTTGGCAACTCGTGAATAGAAAATATCAACAAGCAGAAACCGAATGCATGACATAATCCTAGGCCAATATAATCAGATATAAAAACCTCAAAGAATAAGCCTGAAGCATGATAAGGTGACAATGTAACATCTAATCGTGTATGTAGTGCTAAGTACCCGTGCCAGTGTCTCAGGTAATAACATGTCATAAGCATAATGTATGTCTGCATGAAGTAAATATGATGAGGTATCACAATGAATATCAATACACATATATTAGCGTCTCATTCCACTAATATGGGTGTAAGGGTATATATAACAGCGCCCTCATACCCTGTTATATATTCAAATGAAGTATGATCAATGCAATAATAGTCTGTATAAATGTGGATCCCGTCCACCTGTCACCCAAATGACAATAAGCATCATGCATGTAAATGTGAGGATATAATCAAAATCATGGAAACATCATTAAACCTGTGCCTAGCATCGGCACGTAAATCTTGGTCCATATAGGGCTCCGTCTGCGGTATCGGCCCTCGACCCCGACTGCACGGGTCAACCCATGTCCATCTCTCAACTCCGGTCGGTGTCCCCCGGATATCCGCCGAGCTCAAATACAATCACCGGTAGGTGCTCGCGCACCTCCAGGCTCAATCGGCATAATCCTTCGATCATCTTGCCGAGGGGAGCCATACCGGGCCCCACCATGTACCATCATATGGCACACACTCACCGTATGGGGTATGTAATCAGAACCGATAAATCTCATGGTTGCTGTGCAAATATCAAATCAAGGAAACCGGGTATTTCAAATAAGTACATACTCTCCTTTGAAACTATCCACGGTACCCAAATCCAGAAATATCATGAAAACGAATATCTCAATGCGTATAATCAGAAAGCATGATGTATATGACCTAGAATAATAGCATGCACATACAAGGTCATATCCTGATGCAATAATACTACTGTGTAGTGATATGGCAATTATCGATGATGAAGTATGTGAGCCGGCAAGCAAGTGTACGTGGAACATATGCATCATCGATAATGGTGCTGGTGTCCTAACAGCGTGATTGCAATATAGAAATAAACACATGCGATGCGATGCGGAATCGAATAATCAATGCAACATTGAAGAATCTACACCAATATGTACATGTCCTGTAGTGGTGCCATTTGAAATAAGACGAATCGGGGTTTTGGTAAAATAAGGGTTACGGTGTTTTTAAGAATAGATACGTCTTTTGAAAATACCCGTATAATCCCTTTACTTGTCCTTAAGATACTCCCGATTCGTTAGTTTTGAAATAGGTATGACTCGGGTCTAGTCTAACATCTACTAAGCCAAGTCCATCAGGAGGTGTATGGAAACCACCTAAATCTGAGTCGATATATATATAATAGTTAGTGATCCCGCCTCAATAGTATCGCGTAGGATACAGTACATCATCTGACGTCCTCGAGTCATGAGTTCGGATCTATCATCAATATAAAGCTCGTACGGTAAATCGTCGTACGGCATCCTAATAGCTGGGTACGGGTCAATATCACAATCGTCTCATCAATTATTTGGTATCCTCATCATCATATCACATAATCTGGGGTACTGATCTAAGTCTAGTACAACTGATACCATCAATATGACTGCGTGGGTAAACACACGTCCAAAGGCCCGCTAGAGATCACATGTCGTATCCCAAATACGAATCTTATCAAATCACCGATCTCGCGGCACAAAACCCAATATCATCGACTCATCTCCAAAGTCATCCAATATCCATCATCATCACAGTGTAAGTATAGCAAATCAACATGTGTGTGCGTGTGGATGTAAACCTATCCTAGGGTTCGCAACTAGGAAATATTCTAGTTTACTTCTAACCCTATCACATATAACACATCTCAAATAATCCACTACACTATACTATCATAAATAATATATACATATCAACTACGGACATCAGGGGTGCTATACGCCATCCACCCGACTTTCCCCGTAGATATAATCTACTCACCTTGCGTCTTCATTTGTCGACGTCGCCACGCGCTTGCTTGTCGTCCCGAAGTCTTCATGGGGTACCTACACGTCAAAGAATCGTAAATGCGCATTAAAACCAAATCAAAGCTAACACGGCACACGAAACCCAAAACGATACGCTATAGGCCTATAGGTTAGAACCTATGGGTACGCCTCCAAAACCAACAATCAATCCTTGATATCGCCGTATAAACGCCAAATAGTCGAGGTAAACACAATACGTAATTTCAGAATTCAAATACGGAATACGGAAATACGAATCCAAAACAGCAAATAAGGAAAAATGCTCCAGATTTCACCCTAGGCCAAATTAGACAAATCTATACATGCCAGGGGTCTAGACTACAGATAAGGGAACACCAAAACCAAAACAAGCCAAAATGGGGTAGGTCTGGCCGCAAATTACGGCCAAACAGAATAAATCTGCGGCCGGGAAATGGAGTTAGGGGCTGGGGTCTTGTGTGGTGATTCTAGGGTGCCTGCACATCTCACTGTCCAATCAATTTAATTTTCGGAGTCTCGGGGTAAAAGCAGATTCAATGTAACCATCACAGATTTCACAAATTCTCCGATATCGGTTTCTAAATCCGTATTCCGGGTTTCAAGTCTCAGGTTTAGGTCTCAATTCATACACTAGGGTGTTTGTATAGTCTCTACTGAGCTAAATTTCATATCATAACTCAAATTTTCCTCAAACCCTAACTAGGTTTTCCTCAAGTCCTCAAAATCAAACAATATCGGTTCTATCACAACATGGGGGTATAAGAAATGCTAAAACTAAGCTAAGGGTTCAGTAAATACCTCATTTGGAAACTCAAGAATTTTCTTGAGTTGCCCCTAGTGGCCAAAATCCTTGCTTTCTTGGTCCAATGTGTAGGTCTTGAGCTTGTGCACATTTTTAATGAAATGAGGGTAGGGTTTTGGAGTTGTTTTCATGGTGATTTGGGGCTTTGAAGAGGGGAGGGAAATGAAGGAGGAGCATCAGCAGGAGAAGGGGAAGAGGTAGAGAGAAAATGAAAGAAGAATGAAGAGAATGGCTAAGTCTAAAGTCAAAGAAAACCCATGCCTCTCTCTCTCTCACCATACCTCAATATTATATTCCTCCTTTTCCATTTCTTTTTCTTTCTCTTTTCTTTTCTCCAAATTCCTTTCTCACAAGAATAGTAACCCCAAATAACATGATAGAAAATGCACAAGTGTGATAAAAATGATATGTGCATGTTTTGCACAAAATTGCTAAAAACCCGATTAGCGATTTTTAATCGCGATTAGCATTAAATTAGCATATAGCTAATCATAAAAACTTAAAAATGACATAACTCCCTAAAATACTCTATTTTAGAATTTTCCATAATTTTTCCAAATTTTTCTGTATTGAATTATACCAAAATATTAAAATATTCATAAAATAATATTAAATTAAAAAAATTCCCAAAAAATAATATTTTATTTTTTTGAAATGTTACAATCTTCCCCCCTTAAATAAATTCGGTCCCCGAATTTAAATTTAAACCCCCAATACTAAAACATTTCAGTAAAAATCCAAATTGTCGGGGTTCCGAAAACATCAATACATACCGAATATCATAAAAATGTACTGCTCTACTAGAAATCAATCCCCAAAATGTATATATAAGAATATCATATGTGTCTAATGCGCAAGGAATCAAAATCCATATATGTGCCATACATATGCACAAAACAACATCTATGTGCAACTAGTGTGCACGAAACATCTGTCATAGGCAACGTGGGTGCCTGACAGCCAAGTCAGGTGCATCTGACATGCACAAAAAATCCCGATTTAGTGCATCTGGTGTGCGCCAAAATCGTATCTCAAAACATGCGCCCAACATGCGCGAAAATCCAAAATCGACGGTATACAATACGGCTCACTCAAAATCAGGTATACCGCGGTGTATAAGCTCACAACCATGTGCATCAGCGTGCACAAATCAAATCAAAACACTAAAGGTGCACGAAAACTATGCTGGAAGAGTAAATCAAATCACTGGCATAAAATAGGCATGAAATCACAATCAATACCTCAACGTAATAACTATGCACAAAATATAAATACCCAGTGGGTGCAACCATGGTGCACAAAAACAAATATCATGAAACTCAGCCATCAAGACTAAATCATGGAAACAGAACTTCCAAAATACCGAAATCCAAGGTGACGGATTCGTGATAATCGAATCACAAAATCATAAATCATAAATACCGTCGTCGGTAGTCCCTCCTTCAAAGTCGAGAAGGTGTCGGTGCATCCAATGCAAGCAGCGCAAGATATCTACTTGCCTCTTGCTCATGGTCTGGCATCCTCTGTCTCTGGGTCCTTATCTTCTCTGTGGATTACCAATCTCACAATCAATCGGCTCATCGTCCCTGTCAGGTGTGCTAATGGGGACGATTCCGTTCTGGCACTTCTCTGGTCATCTTTCGGTCAATCCTCACGACCACTCGTAAAGCAGCATGTCACTGGCGTCGGCCTCTGATTCTTTGAATGCACATCACACATCTGATCCTGGGTTCAAACATCATTGCAGTAGTATCCTGGAAGGAATCCCGCTCAGGGTCTCTTTGTTAGTTATATGTATGCCCTAGAGGCCATTACTGTACATAGGATGTATATTGTAGTGGATGCTGGGACATATATAGGGAGGACTTTCTTGCTCGACATGATAGTATGCTATCTGGTTACCCTTTACCTTAACGTGTATGCTGATTGTCTCTCTGTTACATGTTGGTAAAGCCCTTAGGATCTGTACTTGACTGCCTGGACTATGATGCGGATCATACTAGTGGGGATATGGTAGTCTATAAGTACATCCTTCAAAGTCCCTAGTCGAGGGTGTATCGAGACGGGGCATCAATATACCAGAGTAGACTAGCGTGTACCTTCTCGACCCATACAGATGGGCGATGGATGATCCCATATCCATCGGTGTTTGACATCAGAGGAGATATACGGGTGCTCAGTAGAGACTGGGTACACTGGACGGACTCGCCGAGAACTCCCAGATGGTATTATACCTCACGTCAGATGGCAGTTCTCTGGTAACACTGTTACAGAGTAGTCTGTTGACCCGAGATCGTCATAGAGTCTTGTGTGGTTCCCACTGTGCTTTGATTTCCATCTTACCACGTCCAAGAGGGCGTGCAAAACGGTGGTTTTTGGGTACAGTCCCGAGTCACATGGAGGCAATGAGCGATAGGAGGGGATTCGTCTCTCCCGGTATAGGGAGTTGATGTTGCGCTGTGTTCGATTGGCTATAACAGGAAATCCCTGGCCAGGGTTGCTGAGATTTACTGGTAAGTGTTACCAGTAGTTTCTCGAACAGTTATAGACCTCATATCGACACGACTTATTGAGATATTGGGGTCTGACGTTTACCACCCCTAGGCGAGATATGCGACATATCAGACGATCAGACCGGACTGTACGGTAGTGTTACTGGTCGGATTCACTGGAGTGTGAGCGGGCTTGCTCGTCGATCTTCAGATCGCTCAATACCCGGGTGGCCGTTACGTTTAGCAGACCGCTTGCGGCTTGTGGATGTTTGATATGATCATCATCTGCTGCCGGCGTATTGACGAGTCTTTAGAGTACTACACAGAGGTTTCCTGGCTCAAACGAAACGAAATAGGAGCGCATATGAGATATGTGCGGGACCGAGAATAATACGAGTATGTGATACTGTATTCGATTCTCGCGATGTGACATTGATCGGTTATATGCGATATAGCCGGGTTATCGGATCAAGTGTTGATTCGATAAGATGTTACTAATGATACCAGTCGGTTATGTGCGCATGACCGGATCATTGAATCAAGTGTTGATTTAATGATTTAATGCATAATTATATATTTGATATACTACTTTGCATTAACTAGTATCGGTTCACTTTAGACGGATTTTCTCACTTGGTTCGTGCGCATTGCATATGCGATATGATTTTGTGCACTTGTTTGTATCATGTTTTGATGATGCGAGCATGCTAGGGTTTTGTGTAATGAGTTAAACCTAGGTTAAATAAATGATTAGGGTTTTCTTTTATTAATTCATTTATCTTTTCATTTGGATATAAAAGATAAATGAGAAGAAGAAAACAAAAAGGGTTTCTTTCATGAAGCTTTGTGAAGCTTCATGAAGCTTTGACCAATCTAACCCTTTTTGTCTTCATCTAACTAACCCTAACCATTCATTTAACTATGGTCAACTCTCTACACATTACCATAGTTAAATTATGATAAGAAATGATTATTCATTTTCTATTCTATTATTCTTATCATAATATTCTTCTTCTTCTTCTTCATTCTTCAAGTGAAGAAGCTTGAGGTCATCAATGGTGGATTGATGATTTGAGTGAGAAATCCAATTCTAAAGTCTACCCACTTCCTATTTCTTCATCCTCTACCTCTTGCCAAGTAGTAGAGTGTGTTTCCTTCACAAGTTTTCATGGATTTGTGAAGGTGGAGCTTGATCTAGCGATGCTTCGACGTAGATCATCTTCGGCATGGACATCGACGACCTAGCTTGCCCAGTCTCCGACGAAGCCGACTTTAGAGCCCGGATTTGATTTGGAAAGCGGAGACGACCTCGTTGCGGAGCCGTGGAGGTGGAGGACCGGATCTACAAAGGTTGTATTTCCGTATTCCCAATAGTTAATTGTTAACTAGTTCTTTTTCGCCTAGACATCTAGTTATCGATCCGTAGTTTAGGGTTTCTCGGCACCATAATTTTTGAAATTGCCATGGTTGATGGCTTGGGAGACCTCACTAGTGTGCCTAGGAACCCTACAGTGGTATCAGAGCCTAGCTAGAGCCTTAGGCGATGCGTAGACGGAGTTTGAAGTCCGATCGAACCGAAACCCAAACCTTAGAATGCTCTCTGTACTTTTTTGAAATTCGTGGATTTTTGATAATTAAAAATATGCAGAAAAACAAGCAGGTAAATCTAAGAATTACGATGCAAAAATTACCTAATGATCCCTCAAAAGTGCGGCGGAACCGCGGCATTAGCGTGCTAATGCGGCCCTTCCGCCGCCGTTTTGTCTTATTAGGCACTCAATTTTGCACAGTAACTCCTATTTTTCAGTGCTGGTTTTCCTGGGTATTTTTAATCTGAAATCAAGAGTTGAGTATTTTGGGTTGTATTGGGAGTTCATACATTCGATCGGATTATCAAACTTTGTCTATGTGTCGTTCCGGATATTTTTTTTTGAATATGTTAAAAAGTTCGACCGGATATAAATACCCAATTTTTCCCCTGTCGGGAAATTTCCAAGTGTTGGATATTTCTGTAGTTTAATCACGTTCTAAGTAGTGCAAGTAACACGATGGTCCCTCTAGAAGACAACAAACCTTAACTCGATTATGTGACCGTCTTGAACTACCCTTTGAACCTTCTGGTTTGGGGCAGTACGGCGTGCCACATGTGAGGCGTTGGCTTGACCCTTCTACGGCTGGACCGTTGGTACTGAGGCACGAACTGAATGTTGTTAGACTTTTTTCATGTGTTGATCTATATCGGGAAAACTTGGGTGTTCGATTGTTCGATCGGAAAGTTTAACATTTTCTATTTATCTGGAATGGGATACAATAATTGGAATTCACAAAAAGTTATGTGATAACTAAATGAATGTTATAAACATAGCACTTTAGTCTCACTTGATCGGTTGCCACGGAATTTTGATGTGATCAAAAGTCCGTCGCAATCACGTAGCGTACGCGGATACTCGCCGGGTAAACTTAATAGACAGCCTCACTCCATAGCCCCGACCAAGTGACTATAGGAGAACCCCGTCGCCGAAAGCATCCGTCCGGGTGCTCGCGGTAGCGGTGTTCCGCCTTGGTGCACTTCGTCGCCGGTATCGGGGGTGCGGCCGTCTACTGAAGTTTGCGACGAGCATTCGATCAGTTTTTCGGGAATCTTGTTGAATTACCCGACTTGATATTGAAAAGTGTTTTCGATAATGAGACTAAAATGCGGGGTTTATAATTGTTAGGCATGTGATGTCTAAGGAATTCATTTGGTCAGGCATGCGATGTCTGAGGTGGTTGCGGATTCCAACTGTTGTAGTTTTACACTTTCTTTTCTGTGACCGTAAGTGTAATATGTGATATCGCCGGTTTCGTTGCTATATGTCAACGACAATTGGGATGCGCATATTTACTTACGTTGATGACATGTGATGTTATGTGTTGCTGGATATGTTATATTGGATCGTCGTATTTGAATAGCCGGGGTTTTTTATGTGAGATGAGTGTTTTTCATTTTCATTCATGTAAAAACTTGTATGTAATATTCTTTTTTTGGGGCGCTTCCAGGTTGCGGAAGTTGTCACCGTTTGTATATTATTTACTTTTCTGCACTAGGATAGACCCAAGGAGGGGAGCACAAGTAACCGGGTTCTGGAGTCCAGTGGGAGACCAACTCGAGGAGTCGAGTCCGGGTCTCCTAACTCTAGAATTGGTAGGGTTGCTTGCCGCTCTCGTAGGGGTCTAGGGGTGTGGGTTTGGCTATTCATCACGACCGTGGAATCCGTGTTTTATACTGGCTCGTATTGAAAACACGGACGTCCTAGTATATCCAATATTTCATATGATTCTTCTGCTGCGATATCTGTGATGTGATCATGAGATGTTCTGTGATAGATACAGTATATAGTATATATGATATATTATATAGACGTTACTTATGTTTTACACCCGTGCTAGCCCTGCCCCGCTCTGCCGTTAGTTACCTAACCTAACGGTGCACGAGGGGACATCGAGGCGAATGCGGATGGCATAAGTGTACGTCGTATTTATCTGTGATGATTAGGTACTTAAATGATGGGACTTCATTAATGTGATTAATGAATTAAAAGAAACCTAAGATGTTGTAGAATCGAATTTCAAAATAAAACAGGTAGCTACAGTTCTTGCTTTGAACAGCGGTATATGTGATATATCCTGCACCTCATCCGACGAGGAAAGGACCGAGATCCCTTCACCGGGAGTGACTCCTTTAGCAATAACTGGCAGATGCTACACACTCGGTTTGTCTTTTGATTGCTTTTAAGTGTTTTTGCTTTGCACAGTGATATATATGATATATCCCGCACCTCATTCGACGAGGAAAGGACCGACGATCCCTTCACCGGGAGTGACTCCTTTAGCAAAACTGGAAAGGCCTCAAAAACACTCCATTTTAAAATTCATTCGATCCTACAACGATATCAAGTTCATTACGCAATAGGTTTTCAGAAAAACCTGTCGTAGCCCTCCGTCATTTCAGATAAGTATTAGTTAGTATTCGTGCTGCGGTTGTTTGGCATGCGTCAAGGCGTAGTGTACGGTAGCTAACTAGTGCTTATCTGCTAGCATATGATGCGATTGGATTAGGGTATTCGTACGGCGTTGTTTGGCATGCGTCAAGGGTCGTGCGGGTGGGTTTAATTCAATCAAGAAATGTACGGGTTGAACTTGACTAGCAGACTATGGGTTGTTTGGCATGCGTCAAGGTCATAGCGAGCTAGGGGCAAAATATTATCGGGAATTTCAAGTGTTGAAATTTGCAATGAGATTGCATACCTTCTATGAGATAGTTGGATCCCGATACCCGCTGCGAGTAAGTGTTACTCCTGGGAGAGTTTTATACATTACAATTAGCCGATCAAGTTGGTGTCTAGAAAGGTGTCAACGGGGTTACGTCTCTGGGAAAACGAGGTTTACATTAATTAGGTTCGTGCGAAAGCACGGGGGACCTCCCTCAAAGTACCGACACTGGCCTGGCTGAAAGATTGGCGAACTTGTAGTGTGTAATTAATCCCGGCTAGTCTTTCCTTTTAGGGTTTGAAGGAAGATTTGATAAAAAGCAGTGGGAGCCATCCTGATTAGATAAAATAATAACCAATCTATTCTTGCAAGAGCGCACGCTGAGTGTTTTCTTCTCTCTCTCTCCTGGTAGCAACCATGTCACGCCTTAATCAAGATAATAAAATGGATATTGACCGAACCCGCTTGTTATACTGAGCTGGGGAACGTTGGTCCCGCTCCAACTTATAAATGTTATAAGACAGAGCAGAAATTGGGGAATACCAGATTTCCCGTGCCGCCCAAACGAAGAGAGTGCATGCTGATGCATCATCTTCGGGTGTGTTCGTTACAAAGAACTGTTTCTCAGTATCCTCTACGTCCTGGGTATGTGATACCAGATCAGGATCCCATATATGTAATATGTTACATAGGGCTACAGAAAGGTAGAAGAACTGAGAACGGGTGATAAGTTTCATGAGGCAGAAAACGGGGCAAGTGTTGCAGCCAAGTCTGTTGGTCACTGTCACCCTATATTACCAATACATTGATTCTGAACGAATGTTATTAGATACCGAACCTGATATACAAAATCATATCAGTCTCTTTATTAGTAAAGAAAGGATATAATTTTGTATAGTTGGATAATGTTTTGAACATTTCCTATATCAAAAGTTGATCGGTTCAGGCACGTTATCTAAAAGCATTAATGTTCTAAATCAAACTACAGTTCTTCGTATACAGAACACACACAAGAGGAAGAGTTCAGAAATGAACGAATCCTTCTTGAGGTATTGTAGACTAGGTCAGATCAATGTGACCCGACTGGCTAGAGTTACATATAGATGTATATTTAAATCAGTTTGAATTTACATCTTGTGAAACTCGCCAGTCATGTCACAAAGATAAGATGACCATAGCTCCGTTTATTGGAAACAGAGAAAGAGTTAGTGAACTCTTGGGATGATACATGTTGATGTATGTAAGGTCCCCTGTCTACACATGCCAAGACCGGTTCTTTGTACTTCGTTACATTCTCTGATAATCTCTTAAGATTCAGACCTATGTTCCTGTTGAAACACAAGTCCGAACCTTTTGAGGTATTCACAGAATATAAGTTAGAAGTAGAGAACCAATACGGGTATAAGTATTATGTCCTTTGATGAGATCACGGAGGAGAATACTTGAGCACGGAATTCCTGGACTATTCTAAAGGAGAATGAGATTCTCTCTCAGCATTACTCCTCCGTATACACCATAGCACGATGGTATATCGGGGCAGAGCAATCACACCCTATATGATAAGGTGTGCTCTATGATGAGTACTACTGAGTTACCTATTTCCTTTTTGGGAGTTATGCACTTGAGAAGCTGCATACCTATTGAATAGGGTTCAAATCAAATCAGTTGCCTACCACTTCATATTTGATATGATAAGGGAAGAGCCCATCTCTTAAGCTAGTTAAGATTTGGGGTTGTCCGGCCTATGTCTAAAAGCAAAATCCGGACAAGCTCGAGACAAGGTCTGTTATGTGGAACTGGAAGTGTTCCAGCTATACAAACTACAGCAGATGATTTGGTACAACCAGAGGATTCAGTAGATTCCAACGAACCTCAGCCTCTCCGCCGATCTAGTAGGGTTCCTCACCCACCTGAGAGATACTTCGGTTTCTCTATGACAGTGGGAGCGAGGACTGCATCATGAGATGATGACCCAACTAGTCTCGAGCTGGCCATCAGGAGTGGGACTCTGTAAGAATGGCTGGATGCTTAGCGATCTGAGATGGAATCCTTATACACCAGCAAAGTATGGACTTTAGCTGCTATATCTGAAGGGTTAAATCCCCATCAGGAGCAAGTATATCTTGAGAAGATTACTTGGTGTAGATGGAAAAGTTGAGACTTTCAAAGCTAGACTTGTTAAAGTTTTTCATCATCGACCAGGCGTGGATAATGATGAAACCTTTTCAAGTAGCTATGCTTAAGTCCATCCAGATCCTACTTGCCATGGCTACATACCATGACTGCGATATCTGATGGTTGGGTGTCTTGACTGCTTTTCTAAATGATGATTTAGAAGAGTGTGTCTATAAGTACACAGCCAGAGGGCTTCGTAGACAGTGGGAGCAGCGGAAACGTGTGCAAGATGCTTTATAGGATTAAAGCAGGCATCGCGGAGTTGGAACGTCTGTTTTGATGTATTAGTCAAGGAGTTTGACATCATCAAAATGGTAGATGAACCTTGTATATACAAAAAGGTAGTAGGGAGTATGGTGACGATCCTCGTAGAGTACGTGGATGACATACTCTTGATAAGAAAGGAGTTTCCTATGCTACGCTCGATCAATCTCCGCTTATCACAATGATTCTCCATATAGGATCAAAGTGATACCTCCTAAATCCTGGGTTTTTGGATCTATGAGATAGATCTAATTGGATGTTAGGACTCTTACTAGTTGTAGTGAGACGGTATCAACCGATCCTGGGGACAATCACTGGAAGGGTTCCAGGGTGATAAAGACGACTGAGTGTCAGTCACAGGCATTGTCTTAACCCTCAGTAAAGGGACGGTATGTTGGAAGAGTTCCAAGCTAGATACCGTGACATACTAGACGATAAAGGCTGGATACATCGCTACTTAAGATGCTACCCTAGAGGCTGTTTGGGTGTATATTGGTTCATGAGATGAACCATGTTCCTCCCATTGTGTGACAATGGAGTTGTGGCTTATGCCAAGGAACGTCCGTCCCATCAGTGATCCAGACATATTCTAAGGCAGTATCACCTGATCCTGGAGATGGTTGATCTCCAAGGGATCGAGGTAAGGAGAGTGGACTCAGAGGACAAACACAGCGGATCCACTCACAAAGGCCTGTTCCCAGAGAGAGACAATTATGGGATGGTTGAGTATGAGATACTTCAAACCACTGCTACAGATGGCCCTAGTGCAAGTGGGAGATTGTTAGTTATATGTATGCCCTAGAGGCCATTACTGTACATAGGATGTATATTGTAGTGGATGCTGGGACATATATAGGGAGGACTTTCTTGCTCGACATGATAGTATGCTATCTGGTTGCCCTTTACCTTAACGTGTATGCTGATTGTCTCTCTGTTACATGTTGGTAAAGCCCTTAGGATCTGTACTTGACTACCTGGACTATGATGCGGATCATACTAGTGGGGACATGGTAGTCTATAAGTACATCCTTCAAAGTCCCTAGTCGAGGGTGTATCGAGACGGGGCATCGATATACCAGAGTAGACTAGCGTGTACCTTCTCGACCCATACAGATGGGCGATGGATGATCCCATATCCATCGGTGTTTGACATCAGAGGAGATATACGGGTGCTCAGTAGAGACTGGGTACACTGGACGGACTCGCCGAGAACTCCCAGATGGTATTATACCTTACGTCAGATGGCAGTTCTCTGGTGACACTGGTACAGAGTAGTCTGTTGACCCGAGATTGTCATAGAGTCATGTGTGGTTCCCACTGTGCTTTGATTTCCATCTTACCACGTCCAAGAGGGCGTGCAAAACGGTGGTTTTTGGGTACAGTCCCGAGTCACATGGAGGCAATGAGCGATAGGAGGGGATTCGTCTCTCCCGGTATAGGGAGTTGATGTTGCGCTGTGTTCGATTGGCTATAACAGGAAATCCCTGGCCAGGGTTGCTGAGATTTACTGGTAAGTGTTACCAGTAGTTTCTCGAACAGTTATAGACCTCATATCGACACGACTTATTGAGCTATTGGGGTCTGACGTTTACCACCCCTAGGCGAGATATGCGACATATCAGACGATCAGACCGGACTGTACGGTAGTGTTACTGGTCGGATTCACTGGAGTGTGAGCGGGCTTGCTCGTCGATCTTCAGATCGCTCAATACCCGGGTGGCCGTTACGTTTAGCAGACCGCTTGCGGCTTGTGGATGTTTGATATGATCATCATCTGCTGCCGGCGTATTGACGAGTCTTTAGAGTCCTACACAGAGGTTTCCTGGCTCAAGCGAAACGAAATAGGAGCGCATATGAGATATGTGCGGGACCGAGAATAATACGAGTATGTGATACTGTATTCGATTCTCGCGATGTGACATTGATCGGTTATATGCGATATAGCCGGGTTATCGGATCAAGTGTTGATTCGATAAGATGTTACTAATGATACCAGTCGGTTATGTGCGCATGACCGAATCATTGAATCAAGTGTTGATTTAATGATTTAATGCATAATTATATATTTGATATATTACTTTGCATTAACTAGTATCGGTTCACTTTAGACGGATTTTCTCACTTGGTTCGTGCGCATTGCATATGCGAAATGATTTTGTGCACTTGTTTGTATCATGTTTTGATGATGCGAGCATGCTAGTGTTTTGTGTAATGAGTTAAACCTAGGTTAAATAAATGATTAGGGTTTTCTTTTATTAATTCATTTATCTTTTCATTTGGATATAAAAGATAAACGAGAAGAAGAAAACAAAAAGGGTTTCTTTCATGAAGCTTTGTGAAGCTTCATGAAGCTTTGACCAATCTAACCCTTTTTGTCTTCATCTAACTAACCCTAACCATTCATTTAACTATGGTCAACTCTCTACACATTACCATAGTTAAATTATGATAAGAAATGATTATTCATTTTCTATTCTATTATTCTTATCATAATATTCTTCTTCTTCTTCTTCATTCTTCAAGTGAAGAAGCTTGAGGTCATCAATGGTGGATTGATGATTTGAGTGAGAAATCCAATTCTAAAGTCTACCCACTTCCTATTTCTTCATCCTCTACCTCTTGCCAAATAGTAGAGTGTGTTTCCTTCACAAGTTTTCATGGATTTGTGAAGGTGGAGCTTGATCTAGCGATGCTTCGACGTAGATCATCTTCGGCATGGACATCGACGACCTAGCTTGCCCAGTCTCCGACGAAGCCGACTCTAGAGCCCGGATTTGATTTGGACAGCGGAGACGACCTCGTTGCGGATCCGTGGAGGTGGAGGACCGGATCTACAAAGGTTGTATTTCCGTATTCCCAATAGTTAATTGTTAACTAGTTCTTTTTCGCCTAGACATCTAGTTATCGATCCGTAGTTTAGGGTTTCTCGGCACCATAATTTTTGAAATTGCCATGGTTGATGGCTTGGGAGACCTCACTAGTGTGCCTAGGAACCCTACAGTGGTATCAGAGCCTAGCTAGAGCCTTAGGCGATGCGTAAACGGAGTTTGAAGTCCAATCGAACCGAAACCCAAACTTTAGAATGCTCTCTGTACTTTTTTGAAATTCGTGGATTTTTGATAATTAAAAATATGCAGAAAAACAAGCAGGTAAATCTAAGAATTACGATGCAAAAATTACCTAATGATCCCTCAAAAGTGCGGCGGAACCGCGGCATTAGCGTGCTAATGCGGCCCTTCCGCCGCCGTTTTGTCTTATTAGGCACTCAATTTTGCACAGTAACTCCTATTTTTCAGTGCTGGTTTTCCTGGGAATTTGTAATCTGAAATCAAGAGTTGAGTATTTTGGGTTGTATTGGGAGTTCATACATTCGATCGGATTGTCAAACTTTGTCTATGTGTCGTTCCGGATATTTTTTTTTGAATATGTTAAAAAGTTCGACCGGATATAAATACCCAATTTTTCCCCTGTCGGGAAATTTCCAAGTGTTGGATATTTCTGTATTTTAATCACGTTCTAAGTAGTGCAAGTAACACGATGGTCCCTCTAGAAGACAACAAACCTTAACTCGATTATGTGACCGTCTTGAACTACCCTTTGAACCTTCGGATTTGGGGCAGTACGGCGTGCCACATGTGAGGCGTTGGCTTGACCCTTCTACGGCTGGACCGTTGGTACTGAGGCACGAACTGAATGTTGTTAGACTTTTTTCATGTGTTGATCTATATCGGGAAAACTTGGGTGTTCGATTGTTCGATCGGAAAGTTTAACATTTTCTATTTATCTGGAATGGGATACAATAATTGGAATTCACAAAAAGTTATGTGATAACTAAATGAATGTTATAAACATAGCACTTTAGTCTCACTTGATCGGTTGCCACGGAATTTTGATGTGATCAAAAGTCCGTCGCAATCACGTAGCGTACGCGGATACTCGCCGGGTAAACTTAATAGACAGCCTCACTCCATAGCCCCGACCAAGTGACTATAGGAGAACCCCGTCGCCGAAAGCATCCGTCCGGGTGCTCGCGGTAGCGGTGTTCCGCCTTGGTGCACTTCGTCGCCGGTATCGGGGGTGCGGCCGTCTACTGAAGTTTGCGACGAGCATTCGATCAGTTTTTCGGGAATCTTGTTGAATTACCCGACTTGATATTGAAAAGTGTTTTCGATAATGAGACTAAAATGCGGGGTTTATAATTGTTAGGCATGTGATGTCTAAGGAATTCATTTGGTCAGGCATGCGATGTCTGAGGTGGTTGCGGATTCCAACTGTTGTAGTTTTACACTTTCTTTTCTGTGACCGTAAGTGTAATATGTGATATCGCCGGTTTCGTTGCTATATGTCAACGACAATTGGGATGCGCATATTTACTTACGTTGATGACATGTGATGTTATGTGTTGCTGGATATGTTATATTGGATCGTCGTATTTGAATAGCCGGGGTTTTTTATGTGAGATGAGTGTTTTTCATTTTCATTCATGTAAAAACTTGTATGTAATATTCTTTTTTTGGGGCGCTTCCAGGTTGCGGAAGTTGTCACCGTTTGTATATTATTTACTTTTCTGCACTAGGATAGACCCAAGGAGGGGAGCACAAGTAACCGGGTTCTGGAGTCCAGTGGGAGACCAACTCGAGGAGTCGAGTCCGGGTCTCCTAACTCTAGAATTGGTAGGGTTGCTTGCCGCTCTCGTAGGGGTCTAGGGGTGTGGGTTTGGCTATTCATCACGACCGTGGAATCCGTGTTTTATACTGGCTCGTATTGAAAACACGGACGTCCTAGTATATCCAATATTTCATATGATTCTTCTGCTGCGATATCTGTGATGTGATCATGAGATGTTCTGTGATAGATACAGTATATAGTATATATGATATATTATATAGACGTTACTTATGTTTTACACCCGTGCTAGCCCTGCCCCGCTCTGCCGTTAGTTACCTAACCTAACGGTGCACGAGGGGACATCGAGGCGAATGCGGATGGCATAAGTGTACGTCGTATTTATCTGTGATGATTAGGTACTTAAATGATGGGACTTCATTAATGTGATTAATGAATTAAAAGAAACCTAAGATGTTGTAGAATCGAATTTCAAAATAAAACAGGTAGCTACAGTTCTTGCTTTGCACAGCGGTATATGTGATATATCCTGCACCTCATCCGTCGAGGAAAGGACCGAGATCCCTTCACCGGGAGTGACTCCTTTAGCAATAACTGGCAGATGCTACACACTCGGTTTGTCTTTTGATTGCTTTTAAGTGTTTTTGCTTTGCACAGTGATATATATGATATATCCCGCACCTCATTCGACGAGGAAAGGACCGACGATCCCTTCACCGGGAGTGACTCCTTTAGTAAAACTGGAAAGGCCTCAAAAACACTCCATTTTAAAATTCATTCGATCCTACAACGATATCAAGTTCATTACGCAATAGGTTTTCAGAAAAACCTGTCGTAGCCCTCCGTCATTTCAGATAAGTATTAGTTAGTATTCGTGCTGCGGTTGTTTGGCATGCGTCAAGGCGTAGTGTACGGTAGCTAACTAGTGCTTATCTGCTAGCATATGATGCGATTGGATTAGGGTATTCGTACGGCGTTGTTTGGCATGCGTCAAGGGTCGTGCGGGTGGGTTTAATTCAATCAAGAAATGTACGGGTTGAACTTGACTAGCAGACTATGGGTTGTTTGGCATGCGTCAAGGTCATAGCGAGCTAGGGGCAAAATATTATCGGGAATTTCAAGTGTTGAAATTTGCAATGAGATTGCATACCTTCTATGAGATAGTTGGATCCCGATACCCGCTGCGAGTAAGTGTTACTCCTGGGAGAGTTTTATACATTACAATTAGCCGATCAAGTAGGTGTCTAGAAAGGTGTCAACGGGGTTACGCCTCTGGGAAAACGAGGTTTACATTAATTAGGTTCGTGCGAAAGCACGGGGGACCTCCCTCAAAGTACCGACACTGGCCTGGCTGAAAGATTGGCGAACTTGTAGTGTGTAATTAATCCCGGCTAGTCTTTCCTTTTATGGTTTGAAGGAAGATTTGATAAAAAGCAGTGGGAGCCATCCTGATTAGATAAAATAATAACCAATCTATTCTTGCAAGAGCGCACGCTGAGTGTTTTCTTCTCTCTCTCTCCTGGTAGCAACCATGTCACGCCTTAATCAAGATAATAAAACGGATATTGACCGAACCCGCTTGTTATACTGAGCTGGGGAACGTTGGTCCCGCTCCAACTTATAAATGTTATAAGACAGAGCAGGAAATTGGGGAATACCAGATTTCCCGTGCCGCCCAAACGAAGAGAGTGCATGCTGATGCATCATCTTCGGGTGTGTTCGTTACAAAGAACTGTTTCTCAGTATCCTCTACGTCCTGGGTATGTGATACCAGATCAGGATCCCATATATGTAATATGTTACATAGGGCTACAGAAAGGTAGAAGAACTGAGAACGGGTGATAAGTTTCATGAGGCAGAAAACGGGGCAAGTGTTGCAGCCAAGTCTGTTGGTCACTGTCACCCTGTATTACCAATACATTGATTCTGAACGAATGTTATTAGATACCGAACCTGATATACAAAATCATATCAGTCTCTTTATTAGTAAAGAAAGGATATAATTTTGTATAGTTGGATAATGTTTTGAACATTTCCTATATCAAAAGTTGATCGGTTCAGGCACGTTATCTAAAAGCATTAATGTTCTAAATCAAACTACAGTTCTTCGTATACAGAACACACACAAGAGGAAGAGTTCAGAAATGAACGAATCCTTCTTGAGGTATTGTAGACTAGGTCAGATCAATGTGACCCGACTGGCTAGAGTTACATATAGATGTATATTTAAATCAGTTTGAATTTACATCTTGTGAAACTCGCCAGTCATGTCACAAAGATAAGATGACCATAGCTCCGTTTATTGGAAACAGAGAAAGAGTTAGTGAACTCTTGGGATGATACATGTTGATGTATGTAAGGTCCCCTGTCTACACATGCCAAGACCGGTTCTTTGTACTTCGTTACATTCTCTGATAATCTCTTAAGATTCAGACCTATGTTCCTGTTGAAACACAAGTCCGAACCTTTTGAGGTATTCACAGAATATAAGTTAGAAGTAGAGAATCAATACGGGTATAAGTATTATGTCCTTTGATGAGATCACGGAGGAGAATACTTGAGCACGGAATTCCTGGACTATTCTAAAGGAGAATGAGATTCTCTCTCAGCATTACTCCTCCGTATACACCATAGCACGATGGTATATCGGGGCAGAGCAATCACACCCTATATGATAAGGTGTGCTCTATGATGAGTACTACTGAGTTACCTATTTCCTTTTTGGGAGTTATGCACTTGAGAAGCTGCATACCTATTGAATAGGGTTCAAATCAAATCAGTTGCCTACCACTTCATATTTGATATGATAAGGGAAGAGCCCATCTCTTAAGCTAGTTAAGATTTGGGGTTGTCCGGCCTATGTCTAAAAGCAAAATCCGGACAAGCTCGAGACAAGGTCTGTTATGTGGAACTGGAAGTGTTCCAGCTATACAAACTACAGCAGATGATTTGGTACAACCAGAGGATTCAGTAGATTCCAACGAACCTCAGCCTCTCCGCCGATCTAGTAGGGTTCCTCACCCACCTGAGAGATACTTCGGTTTCTCTATGACAGTGGGAGCGAGGACTGCATCATGAGATGATGACCCAACTAGTCTCGAGCTGGCCATCAGGAGTGGGACTCTGTAAGAATGGCTGGATGTTTAGCGATCTGAGATGGAATCCTTATACACCAGCGAAGTATGGACTTTAGCTGCTATATCTGAAGGGTTAAATCCCCATCAGGAGCAAGTATATCTTGAGAAGATTACTTGGTGTAGATGGAAAAGTTGAGACTTTCAAAGCTAGACTTGTTAAAGTTTTTCGTCATCGACCAGGCGTGGATAATGATGAAACCTTTTCAAGTAGCTATGCTTAAGTCCATCCAGATCCTACTTGCCATGGCTACATACCATGACTGCGATATCTGATGGTTGGGTGTCTTGACTGCTTTTCTAAATGATGATTTAGAAGAGTGTGTCTATAAGTACACAGCCAGAGGGCTTCGTAGACAGTGGGAGCAGCGGAAACGTGTGCAAGATGCTTTATAGGATTAAAGCAGGCATCGCGGAGTTGGAACGTCTGTTTTGATGTATTAGTCAAGGAGTTTGACATCATCAAAATGGTAGATGAACCTTGTATATACAAAAAGGTAGTAGGGAGTATGGTGACGATCCTCGTAGAGTACGTGGATGACATACTCTTGATAAGAAAGGAGTTTCCTATGCTACGCTCGATCAATCTCCGCTTATCACAATGATTCTCCATATAGGATCAAAGTGATACCTCCTAAATCCTGGGTTTTTGGATCTATGAGATAGATCTAATTGGATGTTAGGACTCTTACTAGTTGTAGTGAGACGGTATCAACCGATCCTGGGGACAATCACTGGAAGGGTTCCAGGGTGATAAAGACGACTGAGTGTCAGTCACAGGCATTGTCTTAACCCTCAGTAAAGGGACGGTATGTTGGAAGAGTTCCAAGCTAGATACCGTGACATACTAGACGATAAAGGCTGGATACATCGCTACTTAAGATGCTACCCTAGAGGCTGTTTGGGTGTATATTGGTTCATGAGATGAACCATGTTCCTCCCATTGTGTGACAATGGAGTTGTGGCTTATGCCAAGGAACGTCCGTCCCATCAGTGATCCAGACATATTCTAAGGCAGTATCACATGATCCTGGAGATGGTTGATCTCCAAGGGATCGAGGTAAGGAGAGTGGACTCAGAGGACAAACACAGCGGATCCACTCACAAAGGCCTGTTCCCAGAGAGAGACTATTATGGGATGGTTGAGTATGAGATACTTCAAACCACTGCTACAGATGGCCCTAGTGCAAGTGGGAGATTGTAAGTTATATGTATGCCCTAGAGGCCATTACTGTACATAGGATGTATATTGTAGTGGATGCTGGGACATATATAGGGAGGACTTTCTTGCTCGACATGATAGTATGCTATCTGGTTGCCCTTTACCTTAACGTGTATGCTGATTGTCTCTCTGTTACATGTTGGTAAAGCCCTTAGGATCTGTACTTGACTACATGGACTATGATGCGGATCATACTAGTGGGGACATGGTAGTCTATAAGTACATCCTTCAAAGTCCCTAGTCGAGGGTGTATCGAGATGGGGCATCGATATACCAGAGTAGACTAGCGTGTACCTTCTCGACCCATACAGATGGGCGATGGATGATCCCATATCCATCGGTGTTTGACATCAGAGGAGATATACGGGTGCTCAGTAGAGACTGGGTACACTGGACGGACTCGCCGAGAACTCCCAGATGGTATTATACCTCACGTCAGATGGCAGTTCTCTGGTGCACTGGTACAGAGTAGTCTGTTGACCCGAGATCGTCATAGAGTCTTGTGTGGTTCCCACTGTGCTTTGATTTCCATCTTACCACGTCCAAGAGGGCATGCAAAACGGTGGTTTTTGGGTACAGTCCCGAGTCACATGGAGGCAATGAGCGATAGGAGGGGATTCGTCTCTCCCGGTATAGGGAGTTGATGTTGCGCTGTGTTCGATTGGCTATAACAGGAAATCCCTGGCCAGGGTTGCTGAGATTTACTGGTAAGTGTTACCAGTAGTTTCTCGAACAGTTATAGACCTCATATCGACACGACTTATTGAGCTATTGGGGTCTGACGTTTACCACCCCTAGGCGAGATATGCGACATATCAGACGATCAGACCGGACTGTACGGTAGTGTTACTGGTCGGATTCACTGGAGTGTGAGCGGGCTTGCTCGTCGATCTTCAGATCGCTCAATACCCGGGTGGCCGTTACGTTTAGCAGACCGCTTGCGGCTTGTGGTTGTTTGATATGATCATCATCTGCTGCCGGCGTATTGACGAGTCTTTAGAGTCCTACGCAGAGGTTTCCTGGCTCAAGCGAAACGAAATAGGAGCGCATATGAGATATGTGTGGGACCGAGAATAATACGAGTATGTGATACTGTATTCGATTCTCGCGATGTGACATTGATCGGTTATATGCGATATAGCCGGGTTATCGGATCAAGTGTTGATTCGATAAGATGTTACTAATGATACCAGTCGGTTATGTGCGCATGACCGGATCATTGAATCAAGTGTTGATTTAATGATTTAATGCATAATTATATATTTGATATATTACTTTGCATTAACTAGTATCGGTTCACTTTAGACTGATTTTCTCACTTGGTTCGTGCGCATTGCATATGCGATATGATTTTGTGCACTTGTTTGTATCATGTTTTGATGATGCGAGCATGCTAGGGTTTTGTGTAATGAGTTAAACCTAGGTTAAATAAATGATTAGGGTTTTCTTTTATTAATTCATTTATCTTTTCATTTGGATATAAAAGATAAATGAGAAGAAGAAAACAAAAAGGGTTTCTTTCATGAAGCTTTGTGAAGCTTCATGAAGCTTTGACCAATCTAACCCTTTTTGTCTTCATCTAACTAATCCTAACCATTCATTTAACTATGGTCAACTCTCTACACATTACCATAGTTAAATTATGATAAGAAATGATTATTCATTTTCTATTCTATTATTCTTATCATAATATTCTTCTTCTTCTTCTTCATTCTTCAAGTGAAGAAGCTTGAGGTCATCAATGGTGGATTGATGATTTGAGTGAGAAATCCAATTCTAAAGTCTACCCACTTCCTATTTCTTCATCCTCTACCTCTTGCCAAGTAGTAGAGTGTGTTTCCTTCACAAGTTTTCATGGATTTGTGAAGGTGGAGCTTGATCTAGCGATGCTTCGACGTAGATCATCTTCGGCATGGACATCGACGACCTAGCTTGCCCAGTCTCCGACGAAGCCGACTCTAGAGCCCGGATTTGATTTGGACAGCGGAGACGACCTCGTTGCGGAGCCGTGGAGGTGGAGGACCGGATCTACAAAGGTTTTATTTCCGTATTCCCAATAGTTAATTGTTAACTACTTCTTTTTCGCCTAGACATCTAGTTATCGATCCGTAGTTTAGGGTTTCTCGGCACCATAATTTTTGCAATTGCCATGGTTGATAGCTTGGGAGACCTCACTAGTGTGCCTAGGAACCCTACACTCTTCCGATCTTGCCTATGCCTATCTGTACGGAGGCTGGTACTCTTGCATAATCTCTTCTCGCTCGATGGACATCTGCGTCCTCAGCACAGCATTCTCTCGGAAATCGGTCGCATCCCAACGCCTCTGTAAGCATATCAGGTCTCCGGTCTCGATGGAAAGTAATGACAGCTCGTCAGCGTCTCGCACGAACCTCCTATCCCGCTTGCCTGTATCATCGTCCACATCGACGTCACGTCTTTATCTGCGCACTGCAACGTTCTTGGCTACGGTCCATCCAAAGTCTCTCGCATATCTCTTTTCTGCCGAATTGCCCGGAAGTCATCGTCCCTTGCCGAAGCTAATTCTTGTTCCGGAATGGCTGCATACTCATCGCGCCTCTTTCTGGAAGCTATATCCATATACATTGCCTCTGCGTGCGTATCGCATCTCTGATGTCGGCGGAGTGGAACGTCATCTCGTCGAAATCTCTTGCGAACTCTTTACTTCACTCAGATTCAATGTCGACTGATTCGGACTCGTCTCATCGTGGCTGCATGGACTGTGCTCCAACGGCTATACTTGTATCTGGAGTCTCCCAAGCAAAGCATCCCATCACATGATATCCGAATGATGTCGAATCATTCGATCGACTCGTCAGAACCTCATAATCCCCCAAGAGATCAACATCTTGAGTACAGTTTAATAGTATCGAGTACATGCCACAGTGTCGGTGGTCCAGCCGTAGAAGGGCAAACCCAAGCCTCACTAATGGCGCCGCGTAACTGCCGCAAACCCTAAGGTTCAAAGGCTTTCACACGGTCATTAAGTCGAGTTAGGGTTTCATTCTTCAAGAGGGTCCATGGAATCGCCTGCATGTCTTTCCGTATACTTTAAACTTGGAAAATGGGCTCCTGACATTCGATCGTCTCCATCGACTCTCAACGAACCTGCGTGAAGTCGCCTCTAGCTGGAATCAATCTATCTGATGACCTCGCATCAGGGTAAGCGAACGAACCACATGTCCTAGTATTCATCCTCGGGTGACTAGCGACTCACCGTCATCACTCTAAGTATATACTCATGCTGCAGTAGCTCCAATCATCTGGGTGATATCTCGTCGTTTGCACCAACAACTGGCTCATTCGTCTGTACACTGAACAGCGCCTCAATCCTCCAGGAAAGGCGATACATTGGCGGTCATCTCTAAATCGGTCTGCTCTAGATCTGAGTAAGACTCTGCACACTGGAAATCTTCAACTCAACTGGGCCTGCTCCGGCGCATAAATCGGACGAGTCACATTCGTCTCTCAAATCGGGTAGACAAGCTATCATCTGTCTCATATCTGCCTGGAAGCTCCGGCGATCTCAGCTCGTAAGCTCTGGAAGCGACATCCTGTCAATCTCAGCAACAGCTGGTCCATCTGTCTGCACGGTAGGCGACATCATAATCTCTGAGGTATGCTGTACATCAACAGTCCTCTCTCAACTGGAAGCTCTAACAATGGCCCGATCATCCGGCGCCAAAACCAAGCACTTGCCTCCACTAGAGGTCATAATCACCAATACTAACTCGAGACATTCCCATGTCACCAGAAAACACAATGGTCGGCCCTCGTTCCAGACGAGCTCGCCCTGACCGTAGCACTAGCAGCAGCTCTACTGCGTTCAACCAATGGCGACAGGAACCTCAATCGAGTATCGAAGAGAGCAGATCAAAGGCAAGAAAGAAAACAACAGATCCATAATGGATATATGATCATAATAAGGAACAACATCAATGAAAGTATGATCATGGAACTAATAAAATCGAGGATCTCAAATGGATGTATAATCATGGATATGAAGAGAATCACTGATCATGAAAATATGTACATCCTAAGGTTCCTTAAGCGGAGTGGCGTGTCGTAAGTATGCCGCGGAATATACACACGGTACGTCACTCTACTGCAGTCACCTACTCCATCAACCAAGGGTCATCCTACGCGACGAAAGTTCAGGACTAATACCCCCTCGACTAAGTCTAAGTTCCGTAAGGTCAAGCCTAAGTTCCGTATATATATAGACGCCCTAGGCTCCACATAGTCAAACTTAGACTCGAACCAAGGTTAACCAAGCTCTTTGATACCAACTTTATCACGACCCGAAAGAGCACGTGACTGGCCCTTGAACCATATGAAGTCTATAGGACTCCATCTGATCCAAGAAAGCCAAAAGCCCAGAAATCTAAAACCATTTTAAGAGTAAGTAAAGAAAACTGGTTTAAAGAAGTGAAGAAAAACATGTTTGAAGTCAAGGTTTTTAAATAACTAAGCAGAATATGCATTAAAAAAAGTAAAGTCTTTTCTACAAATTTCGGCAGAGTTTCTTTTGTAACTATTGGCCCCGAACGGGGTACAACAAGAACAATATATATGCAATGATAAAAGGCATCCCCAAGCGGGAGCTAGCTCTTCGTCAATCGATGGTCACAACCACGCAAGCAATATAATATACAATGCCGAATGGCGAGGATCAAAACTCAAAAGAAACCCAATAAGCATGAAAACCGTAATACTGCTAAGCGCGACTCTATGGTCGAAATAATACATCACTAGTGTCTAAGTCTGAAATAATATACAAGTTTTGGTTGATGGAATTCTAGATACAAAGGAATAATACAAGTACAATGGTGGTTCTTGATGCAAAAGAACCCACCTACCAAAATGCAATTCACCCACAAGGAAGCAGTGTGCCAGAAATGTCGCTATAGAACCTGTACGGCAAAACCTGCAAGAACTGTGGCACAACGGGGGTGAGTTTCCAACTCGTGAATAGAAAATATCTACAAGCAGAAACCGAATGCATGACATAATCATAGGTCAATACAATCAGATATAAAAACCTCAAAGAATAAGCCTGAAGCATGATAAGGTGACAATGTAACATCTAATCGTGTATGTAGTGCCAAGTACCCGTGCCAGTGCCTCAGGTAATAACATGTCATAAGCATAAGGTATGTCTGCATGAAGTAAATATGATGACGTATCAAAATAAATATCAATATACATATATTAGCGTCCCATTCCACTAATATTGGTGTAAGGGTATATATAACAGCGCCCTCATACCCTGTTATATATACAAATGAAGTATGATCAATATAATAATAGTCTGTATAAATGTGGATCCCGTCCACCTGTCACCCAAATGACAATAAGCATCATGCATGTAAATGTGAGGATATAATCAAAATCATGGAAACATCATGAAACCTGTGCCTAGCATCGGCACGTAAATCCTCGTCCATATAGGGCTCCGTCTGCGGTATCGGCCCTCGGCCCCGGCAGCACGGGTCAACCCATGTCCATCTCTCAACTCCAGTCGGTATCCCCCGGATATCCGCCGAGCTCAAATACAATCACCGGTAGGTACTCGCCCACCTCCAGACTCAATCGGCATAATCCTTCGATCATCTTGCCGAGGGGAACCATACCGGGCTCCACCATGTACCATCATACGGCACACACTCCTCGTATGGGGTATGTAATCAGAACCGACAAATCTCATGGTGGCTGCGCAAATATCAAATCAAGGAAACCGGGTATTTCAAATAAGTACATACTCTCCTTTGAAACTATCCACGGTTCCCAAATCCAAAAATATCATGAAAACGAATATCTCAATGCGTATAATCAGAAAGCATGATGTATATGACCTAGAATAATAGCATGCACATACAAGGTCATATCCTGATGCAATAATACTACTGTGTAGTGACATGGCAATTATCGATGATGAAGTGTGTGAGCCGGCAAGCAAGTGTACGTGGAACATATGCATCATCGATAATGGTGTTGGTGTCCTAACAGCATGATTGCAATATAGAAATAAACACATGCAATGCGATGCGGAATCGAATAATCAATGCAACAGTGAAGAATCTACACCAATATGTACATGTCCTGTAGTGGTGCCATTTGAAATAAGACGAATTGGGGTTTTGGTAAAATAAGGGTTACGGTGTTTTTAAGAATAGATACGTCTTTTGAAAATACCCGTATAATCACTTTACTTGTCCTTAAGATATTCCCGATTCGTTAGTTTTGAAATAGGTATGACTCGGGTCTAGTCTAACATCTACTAAGCCAAGTCCATCAGGAGGTGTATGGAAACCACCTAAATCTGAGTCGATATATATATAATAGTCAGTGATCCCGCATCAATAGTATCGCGTAGGATACAGTACATCATCTGACGTCCTCGAGTCATGAGTGTGGATCTATCATCAATATAAAGTTCGTACGGTAAATCGTCGTACGGCATCCCAATAGCTGGGTACGGGTCAATATCACAATTAGCACATCAATTATTTGGGATCCTCATCTTCATATCACATAATCTGGGGTACTGATCTAAGTCTAGTACAACTGATACCATCAATATGACTGCGTGGGTAAACACACGTCCAAAGGCCCGCTAAAGATCACATGTCGTATCCCAAATACGAATCATATCAAATCACCGATCTCGCGGCACAAAACCTAATATCATCGACTCATCTCCAAAGTCATCCACTATCCATCATCATCACAGTATAAGTATAGCAAATCAAAATGTGTGTGCATGTGTTGGAGATAGTGCTCTCAGAGTCAATTATTGGATCACGGGCACGTGATTGCAATGATTGAGGGAGGACCTATCTCGGTTGGACAGTCTTACTCGAGATGATAGTATGGTATCTGGTTTATCTTTATCATCGTGTACTGCTTTAGGTGATCTGACATGTCGCTATTACACGTTGATAGAGCCCCTAGGATTCTTGCTTGACCACCAGCAGCATGAGGGCGATCATATAAGTGGGAGCTGGGTCTATAAGCACATCCTTAAAACGTCCCTAGTCGTGGGAGTTTCGAGACTGGGCATCGATACTCCAGAGTAGACTAGTGTATACAGTCGAGACCCCGACGAGGGGCGGTGGCCAGTCTCACAAGCCACTGGTGTCAGTTGGTTCACCAAAGATGTATACAGGTGCTTATTGGGTTATGAGTACACCGGACAGGACTCGCCGGGAACATTCTAGTTGGTCTTATACCTGATGTCATATAGCAGTTCCCTGGTGACATGTGTACAGGTTAGTTCAACTACCTGAGGATCGTCATTTGTCTCGTGTGAGTTCCCACTGTACTTTGATTACTACCCTACCACGCTCAAAGGAGACGTGCAAACAGGTTTTAGTTGGGTACAGTCCCGAGCCACATGGAGGCAGTGAGCGGATCTTCAGGGGTTCGTCTCTCCCGGTATTGGGGGTGAGGTCGCGCTGTGTCTAGGAGAGCCATTACACGAAGCCCTCGGCCGAGGCAGGAGATTTACCTGTAGGTATTCCAGTAGTATCTCAGGGTGTTCTGGGCTACACTCCGACACGACTTGTACCGGTTTTTGGGGTCTGACTTTTACCAACCCCCTAGGCCCGCCATGCGATGCTCATAGACGAACGGACCGGACTGTACGGATATTGTCACTGACAGGCTCAATAGGGTGTCAGGATGAGTTCGCTCATCGACGTCCCTTTTGGTCAATAGCTGGTGGCCCGTCACGTATAGCTAATACCTCTGACGTGCTAGTGGTTAAATCCACAACCATGGTGTTGACGAGTCTTTAGAGTCCCCCACATTCAGTTGCTGAAGTTTTCGGGCGAAACGCTGTAGAGGCCGTATGGAGATATGGCAGGGTTCGATCAGATACGTGCGGTATTGCACGGATCAGGATCGGACGGATAATACTAGCCGGCTTTGGTTTAAGCCGGATCCTAGTATGGTACAGTGTAGATTTTGTCTCATTGCATTTGTATTTCGGTCGGAATACAGATGCGGGTGTGTATACACAGTATCGGGGTTTTCCTGTAATTTATTACGGGACCAGTTTTCTGGAGTTGCCAGTTTTCTTTTCGTTTCGGCCATATTTCTTTGTATCCTTCATTGACCGAAGATTGGTGGAGGAAGGCTTATTTGCAATTGTGCAAATAAGCATTTGTGGAGGGTGTTCTTTGCATTTTATTGTATCATGATACTTGCACCATCATTTGACTTCTTTTGACCATGATGGCTTGACTTTTGTTTTCATGATGGTTGTGGTGGAGTGTTGGTCTTAGTTCATCATCATGCTTGATGATGATGGTTGGTCATGATGAGGGAGTGTGGTTTGCTCTTTGACTTGGTGATCTATCATTCTTTTTCCTTGTATTATTGATACAACCCCACTAGGATTTTCTCCCCTCCTCCTTTACCTCATATGGCCGGACACATTGCCTGGGGCTGTCCCAATTTTTGTGCAAGGGGAATGACACTCATTTGGCTTCACAAAATCCCATTGTTCCACCTCCAAAGTATAGTTCATTCTCCTCCACAAAATGGCAACCTCCATGAACCCCAAAATGAGACATGGTTCTACACGTATTCTATAGAAAACCTTGGGCATGTTGACTCGCCAGTTTCGTGCCCGAGTTGTCTCGGTATAGAGGTGGGAGCCCGTAAAAGATGCAGGCGATGTGGTGCCCTATCGGCGAAGAGGTGGAGACTGGACATTCCGCGGGAGATCGGGACGACGGCGAGAAGACCGGAGGACACGGATCGCTCGGTATATCTTTCTTCCCTATCTAGTAGTTAGCTAGGACTAGTTAATAGTACGATCCGGGTTTTAGTGCACGGTGGTGCCGGTTCAAGAAAATTTAAAGTTAACCATCGCTTCCGCATTTGGCCTCGGGATGGAGGCCGTGGTGCCGCCGTGCACTTACAGTGGTATCAAAGCCTCGCCATTAATATAGTCTAGCTTTGTCTAATGTGTTTTACATTTCCGATCGAACAAAATTCCAAAAACCCGCGTTTTCTTCACATCAGTTTCTGTCGAAATTTTTTGAAGTCCAAAAATTTTTCAGATTGTTTCAGAATGATGCGTAGGACATTCTAAGAGTTCTGGGAAAATTTGGTCTCGTGAACAGTCTAAACGACCGCGGAACCGCAGCCAAACCCATGCTTGGGCTGCGGTTCCGCCGCGACTTGAACTGTTCAGTGTACCAAAATTTTGCAGAAAGCTCCTGACTTGGAAATAGGGGTTTTGGAATATTATTTTTGGGCCCAGAATTTCTTGATGTGCTACAGTAGTACTTGGGGACCCACTTGGTAAAATTTGATCGATCGGATATTTTAAACACATTATTTCATAGTATTTACATTATATCTGCGACCGTGAATGTCACTTGATCGGTAAATCCTGTCTAACTGCTATAGCCCGGTTAGACGGATTTGCGAACGTGACTTTCACGTTGATGTTCTGTGTATTGCTGTGATGTTGCGGATTGGTCGGTGGGGATAGCCTGGATGCAATGCTAGTACAGTTTTTGTTGTATTATGTACATTTGATATTGCGGGGCGAGCGTCCGACATGTGGACTGCCGTCACTGCCTGTTTGTATTATTATTTTGGGGCACGACCAGGTTGCGGTCGATGTACTCGTTGTATGTATATTTTACTTTCTGTACTAGGATTACCCCAAGGTGGGGTGCACGGATAGCCGGGTTCTAGAGGGCAACGGGCCCGCATCTCATGGCATTGAGACAGAGGGGGCTTCACTCTAGGATTGGCGGGCTATTCGCCACACTCATAGGGGGTACAGGTTGACCCAGGAGGGGTGCCCAAGTTACCGGATTCCGTGAAGTGTTGGGTGGTCCATTCACATTGCTGAAATGGGCTGCCTCGCTTCAGGTTTTGGCGGGTAACTTGCCGCGCCCGTAGGGGTCTAGGATTTCATTACACAGGCTATCCACACGACCAGGGGAACGTCGGGTTTCAGTAGTGGCTCTGTGAAACCCGGGGATCCCAGATATCTGTATTGTTCTGTGATGCTGTACATTTCTGTGATGTTGCATTTTTTATCACGCCTCGAGCGAAATATAATATATTGGTATATATATTAGTAGATGTTGTATATGTTTTGCATCCGTGCTAGTCCAGTCCCCGCTCTGTCGTTAGTTAGCTAACCTAACGGGTAATGACGGGACCCAGTGGCGAATGCGGATGGCATATACGTACGTCATATTATTTACGTTCTTTGTGGTGTGATCAATTGATGGGACAGCGTTGATTTGGATCAATGCAAGTTAAAAACAAACCTAATCTGATGTTGTTGGAACACTTTTCAAAAAGCTAATATTGCAAGGACGTTCTCTTTTGTTTTGCATCGTGGTATTCAGTTGGAATATCCTGCTCCTCAGTCGACGAGGCAAGGGCCGAGATCCCTTCACAGGGAGTGACCCCTTGGACAAAAAGTTTGCGTCAGGGCATTAACTTCACTATAGCCGATTACTTTTGCTTTGCACCGAGGTATTCAGTTGGATTATCCTGCACCTCATTCTACGGGGAAAGAGCCGAGATCCCTTCACCGGGAGTGACCTCTTTAGCAAAGGTTTTCGTCACTATATTTTTAAAAGCTATCCGTTCCTTCAACGATATCAAGTTCATTATGTTAAAGGTTTTCGCCAGAAACCATTCGTAGCCCTCCGTCGTTTCATATGGGTGGTCAATAGTATTCAAGCTGTGTTTGTTGGCCAAAGTCAAGGCACAGTGTTTGGTAGCTGTTGGGTATTCATATGCAGCATAGATATATGCGTTGGTTTGGGACAGTCGTACTGTCTTGTTGGCCAAAGTCAAGGGTAGGTACGGGTGGACTCAAATTAATCTGGAGAATGACGGGTAGAACTTGACATGTGACTTATGATTTGTTGGCCAAAGTCAAGGTCATAAGAGCATGGGGTAAAAATCACATCGGGAGTTTCTAAAGAAACTGAAACTTGCCAGATATGCGCATACCTTCTGGAGTGTGATGACGTGAGTGGATTCCGTCACGTTATCATGCGATGATAGTTGGATCCCGATTCCCATTGATGACTTGGTTTACTTCTCGGGTGATCCCGACTAATTCTTCTTTCAGGTTTAGAGGAGAATTTGACGGTACAGTGGGAGGTTTCCAGATTAGATAAATTGGTAACCATTCTGATCTAGGTTAGAGTGCACGCTGAGTGTTTCTTTTCTCTCTCTCTTCGGCAGCGACCCATGAACCGACCCTAAGACTATGACTCAGAGACCAATATTAACCGAACCTTCTTAAACACTGGCTTTTGGATTGTCAGAGTTGCAAACCTCATTGCCACTCCTACTTTTACCCTTTTCTCCAGGACACCCCGTATTACTACGAACGTCCACTTCCATTGGACAAAACCATCGTATGGTTAGATACGAACTCGAAGGAATTTATTCGAGGATGGTTTCCGGTTCTGGGGAAAACGGATAGGATTATTCAGTTGTCTTTTCCTTTTACCTTCTCTCAGGATGCGAGTGCTCCTTGGCTTAGGAGACAGTACACCTATTACGCAAATTGGATATTCTTCTTCCAAACCATAGGCAGGTGCCGACCGGTAGGGAATGAAGAAAACCAATTAGCCTAACGATGGTGTACAGAAGGTATTAAGTAAAGACATATCAAGAGATTAGTAAGAGGGCAAAGTAAATTGCGACTGATATTCACGACCAAACCAAGTATTTCTTCGCCAATCCTAAAATCACCTTTGTATTTCTTCAGAACACTCCGTATCACTACGAAGATCCACAGTTTATTGGATACTCCATCGTATGGTTATATACGAACTCGAAAGGAACTTGTTCCAGTTCGGGGATGGATTCCGGTTCAGGAGAAATAGGAATAAGGTTTATTCGGTTGTCTTTTATCCTCACCTTCTCTCGCATTGCGAGTGCTCCTAGGATTAGGACAGTACACCCATTATGCTTATTGGATAGTCTTCTTCTAAACCATAGGCTGGTGCCGATCGGTAGGGAAGGAAGAAAACCATTTGGCCTAAAGGGGTATGCAGAAAGTAATGACTAAAGACATATGAAGGGATGTGGAGAGGTGGCAAAGAATTACACGGTTACAGTTGTGAATCTGGATAATGGAAGAGGCATTACTAGCAATACTCGGATACCCCATCGAAACATTTCAATATTTTAGTTTCACTGTGTACTGTTAAGGGAAAACTGATTTCCCGATTAGATACTTACTCCAGGGTATGTTTTTACCAGGTATGATTCTCACATCTGTATGGTTTTACAGATGTTGAGTGGGAGCAAGTTATTGGGAATTTGGTGATCATCCTCATTATATCGGGATTCGTTGTAATCGGTGATATTTGAGGAAATCACCTGGGCTGTTTGCCGGTCGGCAAATATTTGGTTTTGAATATCCGCTGTTATGCACCAATTTCAAATCGATATATCTGTACGTCTATTTTCATAGAGTGAGATATACCTTTTTGAAATTATGTCTATGACATTTACCTATATAAGTGGATGGTTAGGTAAGGAGTATTGAACAGCGGTGTAATTCTTCATAACCATAAGTACAGTTTTCAACCTACGACACACAGGAAATGAGTTGTCAGACTCAAGGGACTTATACAGAGTATTGTATGTCGTCCAGCGTCCATGAGGATAGAGGGGATGGTCCTCATACTATATTCGGTTTACTTATGACTTCTCTAGTTTTTAGACAGGTGTTTCGTGGAAACACATGGTCCGAATTTTGAGAAGTTATAGGTATTTGAATAAAGTAGAGAACCAGGTATTGCAAGTATCGGGATTCTTCAAAGTGATCAAAAATGTAGATACTTGTGTATGGTATTCAGTTGATAGTAGTGATTAAGAGAACTTGCTTCTCTTTCAGGTTACTCATAATTGGAAGTGCTCCTAAGTTAAGTAACACTGATCAGCCTCCTTCCATTTAGTTGACATGCACTAGAGACAGCTGCATGATTTGAACCTGGTTCAATTAAATCTGTGCCTCTAGTTCTATATTGGATATAGAATAGTTCATATCTTAACATTGTTAAGGTACGGGGAGTTGTCCGTATTATGCTTAAAACCAGACTCTGGATAACTCAAGGCACGTTTCTGTAATGGCTGTTTGTGGGTTGACCCAGGCTATGACGAGGGTTGACTTTCTACCATATGGAAGATCAATAGTGATATTGTTCTAGACTCGCCACAGTTTTAATAAAAATGGATTTTTTCAGAAAACAGAAGTGGTAGTATGGTAGAACTGGAAGTGATTCCAGAACCACAAACGATTACTGAAGATTTCATAGGAACCAAAAGATTCAATCTGGTTTTACATTCTATTGGCCACTCCGCAGATAAGGTGGGTAACTTCAGGCGCCCGAGAGGTACTCCGGTAGCCTCAAGGACGGTGACAGGGAAGTGTTAGTGTATATGCCCTAGAGGCCATTACTGTATCATACTAGTTTGTATATTACTTAATGGAAGCTTAGGATATTCACCTTGTATATACAATCTTGCTCAAAATAGTAGTAAGCTACTTGGTTTATTTCTACTTCAATGTGTACTTGTGTTTATTTTAGTATATCACCTATACACATTAGTGGAGCCCTTAGGATCTTTGCTTGATTACCAGCGTTGTGATGGCAGTCACACTAGTGGGGGCTGGGTAATCTATAAGCACATCCTTATGCAGGTCCCTAGTCGCAGGACTATCGAGACTGGGCATCGATATTCCAGAGTAGACTAGCGCATGCGCTTCTCATCCCAGTGTGGGAGACGGTTTGTCCCACAGCCGTTAGTTCGTCGTACTGGAGATAGTATGCGGGTGCCCGTTAGGTTACGAGTACACTGGACAGGACTCGTTGGGAACTGACCGGTTGATATTATACCTATCGTCAGTTATCAGTTCCCGGGTGACATAAGTACAGCTTAGTCTGCTGACTTGACACTATCACTTCGCCTCGAGTGTGTTCCCACTGTACTTTGATTACTACCCTACCACGGCTCAAAGGAGTCGTGCAAACAGGTAGTAGTTGGATGCGGTCCCGAAGCACTTGGAGGTAGTGACGGTTAGACAGGATTCGTCTCTCTCGGTATTGGGGGTTGACATCGCGCTGTGTCTAGGAGAGCCATTACACGAGTAGTCCCTGGCCAGGGCAAGCGAGATATACTGGTAGGCTTCCAGTGCTATCTCAGGGTGTTTTGGGCTTCACTCCGACACGACTTGTACCGCTATTAGGGGACTGACGTTTACCGCCCCCCTAGGCCCGCCATGCGATGTATCAGACGAACAGACCGGACTGTACGGAGATTGTTACATTTAGGCTCAGTAGGTGTTCAGATGGGTTTCACCTCGTCAGTCTTCTTGTCGGCATCTACCTGGGGACCGTTACGCACAGCTAGTGCCGCTTGTGGTCTGTGGTTAAACCCACTGCCAGCGTAGTGCCGAGTCTTTAGTGTCCCACACAGAAAGCTATTCGCCTTTCGGCAAAAGAGTAGAGGTCGCATGGTTTTGCGACAGGGTTCGGTCACATCCGTGCCCTTGTGCACGTACAGTGTCCGGACAGTTAACACTAGCGGGCTTTGGTTTAAGCCAGATCCTAGTGTATGTTTTGGGATTGGTTTTATCTCGTTTGTATTCGTGTTCCTCGGAACGCGGATGCGGGTGTGTATGCACAGTTGACAGAGAGACAGAGGCAGAGTATTCTTATTGGGTTTGTTGACTGTTGACTGTTGACAGTTGACTGTTGACCATTGATTTTTGCTTAACACTAATGAGAATAAGATATATGATTAACATTAATATTAATTAAGTATTATAGTGACATGGTTGTTGAGGGGGTTGACTTTGTTGACCGGTTGACTAGGTTGGACTAGTTGACCATCATCATGACAATGGCTATCATTCCATGGCAAAGACTTTTGCTTGCTTGTTTATTTATGCAAAATGAGTGCATGAAATGATATAGAAATTTTGACTTAGACCATTTACACAATACTTGATTACTATTTTTGTTATGATGGCTTTCGGATTATGAGAGGTGAGAATGAGAAGAGTATGGTTCATTCTATCATTTGCTTTCTCTCTCTTGAGCTCTCTCATTCTCAAGCTCTCCCTCTTGCTCTTGCTATCTCTAGCTCAAGGCAAACCATTCTCTTGTGTTGAGACTCATTGCCTTAGAGATAAAAAGAAACCAAAACATTCCTCTACTCATTCTAGTTCATAAGGCCTAGCAAGCCAAGTGATCTAGTTTCTTCAAAGTTCGAAGAAGAAGCCAAGGGTAGAAGCTTTCGGGTGGATCCATCTTCGGCGCAAGGAGACGACGAGGTGAGGCCGATCCGTACACCGGAAGGAGTCGAAGACGAAGGAGTTCAAGAAAGGTATAGCCCCCTAACCGATTAGGTAAACTCTTGTTAGGTTGTTAGTTAGGAGTTTAACAAAGATCCGGTTTTGAGTCCATGTTGCCGCCTCTAGAAAATTGTTTTTCATCAAATTCCGCATGCCCGAAAGTACCGGGAGAGGTAGCATGGACTTACAGTGGTATCAGAGCCTAGTTAAACTCTATCTAACATGTTAGCAAAGTAACTAGAAGATCGATCAAAGAAAAAGTCACGAAACGAACCCGATATGTCAAGTTTCTGCCGATTTTTTTTCTGTTCAAAAATTGATAAATTTCATCTTAAAAATCGGCTCAGGCTTTTTATTGAATAACCACAAAATTTGGTCCCACGAACCTTTCAAAACGCCGCGGAAACGCGGCGGGAGCACGCTCCCGCCGCGGTTCCGCGGCCGAGTTGACTCGGCCGAGGTCCAAATTTAGTGCAGTGTATTTCTGGGGTTGTTTTGGGATTTTTGGAATATGTTTTTTCAGCCCAGATTTTCCAGAACGAAAATTTTGTGTTTGGGGCCTAAAAATCCGTATTTTTGATTGAACTTCTAAAAGACTTAAGCTGACGGGTTTTTATCTGTGATGTGATATTTGTATTGAACGTTTGCTAATCGCTATATGTCGATTAGTGGGAGTTATACAAATCTGTGATCTGTAATGTCATTGGAATATGTATATGAATTCATTGGATTGTCGCGGGTGAATAGCCGGGGGTTGTGAGACGAGAGTTTTCTTTTCTTTCAATTCATGTAAATTTGTAAATTGATGTAATAATTATTTGTATGGCCAGACAACCGGGTCGGGGTTGTAGCCGTCATTGTATAATTTCTTTTTACTGTTTTTGCTCTTAGGATAGACCCATAGAGGGGTTGCACAAACTACCGGGTATGCCGAAGTGCCGAGTGGCCTACTCACGGAGTTGAGGGAGGTTGCTTCGCTTCGGGTACTTGGCGGGTAGTTTGCCGCACCTGTAGGGGTCTTGTGTGGGGTATTGGCTATTCACCGCGACCGTGTAATCTGCTTTTCGTTACAGGCTCGTACGAATTGCGGATTCCTAGTATATCCAATGTGTTCATCTGTGATCTGGAATGGCTATCATTGCAATATATCTATATATGATATTATTTAGGCATTGCTTATGTTTTACAGCCGCGCTAGCCCAGCCCCCGCTCTGTCGTTAGTTAAGTAACCTAACGGGTAATGACGGGGCCCCGTGGCGAATGCGAATGGCATAAGCGTACGTCATATTTTGGTTGTTTTCTGCAATGGTAGGATTAAATGATGGGACGCATTAAAAGAACTAATGAAAGAATATCACGCATTAAAAGAACTAATGCAAGAAAATAAACCAAGTAAAAGTCGTTGGAACACTTTCGAAAAACCACTCGGTTCTTTTCAAAACCAACTTTTAAATGCGGAGCTTGAGCCACTCCTTTTAAAAGCTATCTCGTTTCATCGATTATATCAAGTTCACTACGTTCACGGTTTAGCCAAAACCATTCGTAGCCCTCCGTCGTTTCACATGAATAGTCAATAGTATTCAAGCTATGTATGTTGGCCAAAGTCAAGGCATAGTGATTGGTAGCTATTGGGTATTCATGTGTAGCATGGATAGATGCGTTGATTTGGGACAGTCGTACTGCAATTTTGGCCAAAGTCAAGGTTAGGTACGGGTGGGTCCAAATTAACCTGGAGAATGACGGGTAGAACTTGACATGTGACTTATGATATTTTGGCCAAAGTCAAGGTCATAAGAGCATGGGGCAAAAATCCACATCGGGAGTTTCAAAAGAACTGAAACTTGCTAGTGTTGCATACCATTTGGAGTGTGATGATTCTGGTAGGATTCCTTCAGTTTCGTCACACGATGATATTTGGATCCCGATCCTACTGTGAGTATATGCTACTCCTCGGGAAAATTCTCACTTAACGATCAATGCTATAAACCAAGTAGGTGTCTAGAAAGGTGTTAGCGGGGCTACGCCCACAGGGAAAAGAGGTTATTTAATTAAGGAACTTCGCGAAAGCGTTGCAAAACCTCCCTCGAAGTACCGACACTAGCCTGGCTGAACGGTTAAGCAAGTATTGTACGGTGAGATTGATCCTAACTAATTCTTCCTTTTTGGTTTGAGGAGGGATTCGAGAAACAGTGGGAGCCATCCTGTTTAGACAAACTAAAAACCATTCTAAACTTGCAAGAGCATCATGCTGAGTGTTTCTTCTCTCTCTCCTAATTGCAGCGACCAATCGACATGACTGGACTTAAGTTACTTCTAGATAAAAACATACTGACAGGGCCAAACTACAAAGATTGGCTCAGGAATGTCAAGATGGCAATCACTTACGACAAGCTGGGGTATCTTCTTACCACCAAAGCTCCCCCTGTCCCAGGTCCCAAAAGCAGCGTCGCGGATAAGGAAATCCGTAAGACCTGGGAAATCGATTGCGCGAAGGCCAAGTTCCTCGTGCTTGCCTCTATGGACAACGAACATCAGAGGAGGCACGAGAATATAGACCTCGAATCCATATTTCTCCATAAAAAAGAACTGTATGGAGAGCAGTCTCGTATCGCAAGATACGAAGTGTCGAAGAAGTTATTTTCGGCAAGGTTGGCCGTCGGATCATCGGTAGCGGAACACGTGCTTAAGATGATTGGCTACATAGAAGAGCTCGCGGACCTTGGGAACACGTTGGAGAATGAGCTCTTTACGGACTTGATTCTCCAGTCCCTTCCTTCCACTTACGCCCAGTTTATCCTGAACTTCAACTTACAAGAAAAGGAAGTTGAACTTTCAGAACTCCTCAACATGCTGAGGAGCGCAGAGGGCACCCTACAGAAAGGTAGGGAAACATCCACTTTGTTTGTAGGAGGATCTTCCTCTTCTAGGTCCAAGGCGAAAGCCAAGGGAAAGAAGAAGAAAGCCTCCGCCAAACCAAGGGGCGGTGTTAGTAAGTGGATACGAAGGGAAAAGCAAAAGCAACAAAGAAAGTGGGAAAGCTTGTGGATAAGGAAGAATGCTTCTATTGTCATAAGAAGGGACACTGGAAGAATGATTACAGGGCTTGGAAGGCCAGAACAAAGGATCTGAAGCAGGTTGCGGCTTCAGCTTCAAGTGTGTATGTTATTGAAAACTGCCTTTCAATAAACTCTACTTCCTGGGTATTGGATACCGGATCAGGATCTCATATCTGTAATTCTTTGCAGGCATTGAGAAACCGTAGGGTTTTGAAGGCAGGTGATATGACCCTCAAAGTTGCAAACGGAGCTAGCATGGATGCTAAGGCCGTGGGGGACTATCACCTGGGAATGTCAGATGGACATGTTTTGGTTTTGCGTAATTGTTTTTTTGTACCCAACGCAACTTGTAATATCATTTCTGTATCTTTGGTTTCTAAAGAAGGTTATGAATTTGCGTTTGTAAGCAATGTTGTAAACATTCACCTTAATCAAGTTCTGATTGGGTCAGGTACATTGAGCAATGGTATATACATATTAAACCAATCACAGATTTTCAATGTCCAGAATACACACAAAAGAAAGTCTCCGGAAATAAATCAGACTTTCTTATGGCATTGTAGACTGGGTCACATCAATGAGAGAAGGTTGACGAAGTTACATACAGAAGGATATTTGAATCCGTTCGAATATCAATCGTATGCCACTTGTCAATCCTGTCTCAAAGGAAAGATGACAAAGACTCAGTTCACTGGACACGGAGTAAGAGCGAGCGAGCTCTTGGGATTCGTACACAGCGATGTGTGCGGTCCAATGTCTACACATGCGCGAAGCGGTTATTCATACTTCATTACTTTTACGGATGACTTTTCAAGGTACGGTTATGTCTTCTTAATGAAACATAAGTCCGAAGCCTTTGGAAAATTCCAGGAATATAAGAATGAAGTAGAAAAACAAACCGGCAAAAGTATCAAGATTCTAAGATCGGATCAAGGTGGTGAATACTTGAGTGCCGAGTTCCTGGACTATTTAAAAGAGAACGTAATTCTCTCTCAGCTTACTCCTCCATACACTCCGCAACATAACGGTGTATCGGAGAGACGGAACCGAACCATATTGGATATGGTACGGTCCATGATGAGTAACGCTGAGTTACCGCGATCATTCTGGGGGTATGCGCTAGAGTCAGCTGCATACCTTTTGAACCGCGTTCCCACTAAGACTGTGCCTACTACACCATATGAGATGTGGTGTGGGAAGAGACCCTATCTTAATCACATTAAGACATGGGGAAGTCCAGCTTTTGTCAAAAAGCAGCATGCGGACAAGCTCGAGGCATGCTCAGTACAGTGCAAGTTCGTGGGATATCCAAAGAACTCCAAGGGATATTTCTTCTATTGCGAAGAGGAACAAAAGGTTTTTGTTTCTCGTCATGCCCACTTTCTAGAACACCAGTTCTTAGAAAAGGAAATTAGTGGGAGCGCAGTAGAACTGGAAGAAATTCCAGAACCACGAGCAATTACTGAAAGCTTAGTGGAACCAGAGGGTTCAAAAGAACAGGACATTCCTACGCCGCTCCGCAGGAGTAGTAGGCAGTCTCATCCGCCCGAGAGATACTACGGTTTTCTCATAGACGGGGATAGAGAGGATTGCATCATAGATTATGATGAGCCTACTAGCTTCCAGCAGGCCGTTCAGAGCGTTGACTCAGTAAAATGGCTGGATGCAATGCGGACCGAAATGGAGTCCATGTACACCAACAAAGTATGGACGTTGGACATTGCTCCAGACGGGGTAAAACCCGTAGGATGCAAGTGGATCTTCAAAAGGAAGATTGGTGTTGATGGACAGGTTGAGACCTATAAAGCTAGACTTGTTGCAAAGGGTTTCCGTCAAAGACCTGGTTTGGACTATGACGAAACCTTTTCTCCAGTGGCTATGCTGAAATCCATTCGGATCCTTCTTGCCATTGCTGCCTTCCACGATTATGAGATCTGGCAAATGGACGTAAAGACCGCTTTTCTAAATGGAAATTTAGAGGAGTGTGTCTATATGGACCAACCAGAGGGTTTCATTCAGAGTGGGAGCAGCGGAAAGGTGTGCAAGTTGCTTAAGTCCATCTATGGACTAAAGCAGGCATCGCGGAGTTAGAACATCTGTTTTGATGAGACGGTCAAGGAATTTGGCTTTATCAAAAATCCAGATGAACCATGCATCTATAGTAGATTTGTAGCGAGAACTGTAGTATTCCTCGTTTTATACGTGGATGACATTCTCTTAATAGGAAATGACATTCCTATGATACAATCTGTCAAGAGGTTCTTGTCACACAGGTTCTCCATGAAAGACCTGGGTGATGCCTCGTACATCCTGGGGATCCGGATCCATCGTGATAGATCCAAGAGAATATTAGGACTTTCACAGTCCAGGTACATCGACACCATACTGAAAAGATTCAGTATGGAAGATTCCAAGCACGGTAACCTACCGGCTTGTCACGGGATCACCCTCTCTAAAGAGATGTCTCCCAAGACTGATTTGGAGAGGGATCGCATGTCTATTATACCCTACGCTTCTACGGTAGGCTCTATAATGTATGCGATGTTGTGTACCAGACCGGATGTAGCTTATGCACTGAGTGTGGTAAGCTGGTATCAGTCAAACCCTGGGGAGAAACACTGGATAGCGGTAAAGAACATTCTCAAGTACCTGAGAAGGACTAAGGAGATGTTCTTGGTGTATGGTGGAAAAGACCTCCAGATCGAGGCCTTTGCTGACTCCAGCTTCCAGAGTGACAAGGATGATTCCAAGTCCATGTCGGGTTTTGTCTTTACCCTCAATGGAGGGGCGGTGTGTTGGAAGAGTTCCAAACAGGAAACCGTTGCAGACTCGACGATGGAAGCGGAATACATCGCTGCATCTGATGCCGCAAAAGAAGCTGTCTGGATGAGGAAGTTCTTGAAAGAACTTCAGGTGGTTCCGTCCATTGTTGATCCAATACCTCTGTATTGCGACAACAATGGGGCTATAGCTTTAGCGAAGGAACCCAGGTCCCATCAGAGATCAAGACACATCTTGAGGCGGTATCACCTGTTCAGGGAGATCGTGGATCGCCAGGAGATCGAGGTTCGGAGGGTTGCTTCAGAAGATAACACTGCAGATCCATTCACCAAGGCCTTTCCCCAGACTCAGTTCGAGCGGCCGATCGAGATGATAGGTCTTCGATACGCCAGTACATGGCCTTAGTGCAAGTGGGAGATTGTTAGTGTATATGCCCTAGAGGCCATTACTGTATCATACTAGTTTGTATATTACTTAATGGAATCTTGGGATATTCACCTTGTCTATACAATCTTGCTCAAAATATTAGTATGCTACTTGGTTTGTTTCTTCTTCAATGTGTACTTGTGTTTATTTTAGTATATCACCTATACACATTAGTGGAGCCCTTAGGATCTTTGCTTGATTACCAGCGTTGTGATGGCAGTCACACTAGTGGGGGCTGGGTAATCTATAAGCACATCCTTATGCAGGTCCCTAGTCGCAGGACTATCGAGACTGGGCATCGATACTCCGGAGTAGACTAGCGTATGCGCTTCTCATCCCAGTGTGGGAGACGGTCTGTCCCACAGCCGTTAGTACGTCGTACTGGAGATAGTATGCGGGTGCTCGTTAGGTTACGAGTACACTAGACAGGACTCGTCGGGAACTGACCGGTTGGTATTATACCTATCGTCAGTTATCAGTTCCCGGGTGACATGAGTACGGCTTAGTCCGCTGACTTGACACTATCACTTCGCCTCGAGTGTGTTCCCACTGTACTTTGATTACTACCCTACCACGGCTCAAAGGAGTCGTGCAAACAGGTAGTGGTTGGGTGCGGTCCCGAAGCACTTGGAGGCAGTGACAGTTAGACAGGATTCGTCTCTCCCGGTATTGGGGGTTGACATCGCGCTGTGTCTAGGAGAGCCATTACACGAGTAGTCCCTGGCCAGGGCAAGCGAGATATACTGGTAGACTTCCAGTGCTATCTCAGGGTGTTTTGGGCTTCACTCTGACACGACTTGTACCGCTGTTAGGGGACTGACGTTTACCGCCCCCTTGGCCCGCCATGCGATGTATCAGACGAACAGACCGGACTGTACGGAGATTGTCACATTCAGGCTCAGTAGGAGTTCAGATGGGTTTCACCTCGTCAGTCTTCTTGTCGGCATCTACCTGGGGACCGTTACGCACAGCTAGTGCCGCTTGCGGTCTGTGGTTAAACCCACTGCCAGCGTAGTGTCGAGTCTTTAGAGTCCCACACAGAAAGCTATTCGCCTTTAGGCAAAAGAGTAGAGGTCGCATGGTTTTGCGACAGGTCGCATGGTTTTGCGACAGGGTTCGGTCACATCCGTGCACTTGTGCACGTACAGTGTCCGGATAGTTAACACTAGCGGGCTTTGGTTTAAGCCAGATCCTAGTGTACGTTTTGGGATTGGTTTTATCTCGTTTGTATTTATGTTCCTCGGAACGCGGATGCGGGTGTGTATGCACAGTTGACAGAGAGACAGAGGCAGAGTATTCTCATTGGGGTTGTTGACTGTTGACTGTTGACAGTTGATTGTTGACCATTGACTTTTGCTTAACCCTAATGAGAATAAGATATATTATCAACATTAATATTAATTAAGTATTATAGTGACATGGTTGTTGAGGGGTTGACTTTGTTGACTTGTTGACTTTGTTGACCGGTTGGACTAGGTTGGACTAGTTGACCATCATCATGACAATGGCTATCATTCCATGGCAAAGACTTTTGCTTACTTGTTTATTTATGCAAAATGAGTGCATGAAATGATATAGCCATTTTGACTTAGACCATTTACACAATACTTAATTACTATTTTTGTTATGATGGCTTTTGGATTATGAGAGGTGAGAATGAGAAGAGTATGGTTCATTCTATCATTTGCTTTCTCTCTCTTGAGCTCTCTCATTCTCAAGCTCTCCCTCTTGTCTTGCTCTCTCTACCTCAAGGCAAACCATTCTCATGTGTTGAGACTCATTGCCTTAGAGATAAAAAGAAACCAAAACATTCCTCTACTCATTCTAGTTCACAAGGCCTAGCAAGCCAAGTGATCTAGTTTCTTCAAAGTTCGAAGAAGAAGCCAAAGGTAGAAGCTTTCGGGTGGATCCATCTTCGGCGCAAGGAGACGACGAGGTGAGGCCGATCCGTACACCGGAAGGAGTCGAAGACGAAGGAGTTCAAGAAAGGTATAGCCCCCTAACCGAGTAGGTAAACTCTTGTTAGGTTGTTAGTTAGGAGTTTAACAAAGATCCGATTTTGAGTCCATGTTACCGCATCTAGAAAATTGTTTTTCATCAAATTCTGCATGCCCGAAAGTACCGGGAGAGGTAGCATGGACTTACAGGAAGTTCTTGTTTACCCACACTTGCCATTGCTGTTGTTCCAGACTGTGAGACCCGGCAGGAGGATGAGTATAGCGTCGTTCTAAACTGGCTTTACAAGTGTACGTCTATATGACTCTGCCAGAGGGTTGTCGTAGTCAGTGGGAGCAGCGGAAGCATTCGTGGACAAGTGGCTTATGTCTATTTATAGACTAAAGCAGATGTAGCGGAGATAGATCATCTATTTCTGACGTGACAGTCATAGGTTTCACTTCGTCAGAATAGGGGATGGATCTGTTGAGAAGGTAGTAGGGTGTGATGTCATGGCATTTGGATGACATACACAGAGTAGGAAGTGATATTCCTATACTACGATTGGTTATACTTTGGTCGTTACACAGCGGTTTCTCCACATGGGACTTGGACCTTATATCAGACATACTGGTTACTAGATCTAAGATTTTAGATCTAGATTTGGGTGGTTTCCCAATCTGGGTACTTAGACAGCATTCTAAGAGTATGTAGAATGGACGACTCCTGGCACGGTAGTATACCTGCAGGTAATGGAGTCACCCTCTCTAAAAGTGCCTTACAGACTAAAGGGGAGAGGGATGTGCATGATTGGCAGATCACTTGCTTAGGCAATTGAGTCAATCAAGAGATGTCAAGTACCACACCAGATGTTGTTCTTGCACTAGATGCAATAAGTTGACATTGATCCTATCCTAGAGAAACAGTCGGAAGCAGTTTTAGAACATAAGTGGATGTTCTAGGGATATGATAACGACAGCCTCATTCGGGAGACAGTTATCATTCCAGGCTTCCAAGGTGACCTGGACGACAAGGAGGTTGTCAGAGTTATAGTTTTCCTTCTGACGAGGGGCAGTATTTTGGACAGGTGGTCCAAGGAAATAATGAGGGAGGCACGGCGCAGGATACTGATTAAGTTCAGTTGACGATACAGTCTTAGAAGTTTGGATTTTGAGTTCATTTATGAGCTAGGTCCCATCAGACATCCAGACATATTCTAAGACAGGTGTTGCTCATTTCGAGAGATGGGTTTCTCCACGAACTTGAGATATAGAGAGACATAGAATGAAACATCAAAGCGGATCCACTCACTGAGGCTATTCCTCGAACGCAATAGTTTCGCAAACGAGCTTTGTGAGACTGACTAGTAGAGGAGTTGGGTGTTCGGTATCACACGGGCTGTGAGTATGCGACATCGCAATAATTAGCCTTGAGTGCAAGTGGTAGATTGTTGGAGATAGTGCCCTCAGAGTCAATTATTGGATCACAGGCACGTGATTGCAATGATTGAGGGAGGACCTATCCCGGTAGGACAGTCTTACTCGAGATGATAGTATGCTATCTGGTTTATCTTTATCATCGTGTACTGCTTTAGGTGACCTGACATGTCGCTATTACACGTTGATAGAGCCCCTAGGATTCTTTCTTGACCACCAGCAGTATGAGGGCGATCATATAAGTGGGAGCTGGGGTCTATAAGCACATCCTTAAAAGGTCCCTAGTCGTGAGAGTTTCGAGACAGGGCATCGATACTCCAGAGTAGACTAGTTTACACAGTCGAGACCGCGACGAGGGGCGGTGGCCGGTCTCACAAGCCACTGGTGTCAGTTGGTTCAACTAAGATGTATACAGGTGCTCATTGGGTTATGAGTACACTGGACAGGACTCGCCGGGAACATGTTAGTTGGTCTTATACCTGACGTCAGATAGCAGTTCCCTGGTGACATGTGTACAGGTTAGTTCATCGACCTGGGGATCGTCATTTGTCTCGTGTGAGTTCCCACTGTACTTTGATTACTACCCTACCACGCTCAAAGGAGACGTGCAAACAGGTTTTAGTTGGGTACAGTCCCGAGCCACATGGAGGCAGTGAGCGGATCTTCAGGGATTCGTCTCTCCCGGTATTGGGGGTGAGGTCGCGCTGTGTCTAGGAGAGCCATTTCACGAAGCCCTCGGCCGAGACAGGAGATTTACTGGTAGGTATTCCAGTAGTATCTCAGGGTGTTCTGGGCTACACTCCGACACGACTTGTACCGTTTTTGGGGGTCTGACTTTTACCAACTCCCTAGGCCCGCCATGCGATGCTCATAGACGAACGGACCGGACTGTAAGGATATAGTCACTGACAGGCTCAGTAGGGTGTCAGGATGAGTTCGCTCATCGACGTCCCTTTTGGTCAATAGCTGGTGGCCCGTCACGTATGGCTAATACCTCTGACGTGCTAGTGGTTAAATCCACAACCAAGGTGTTGACGAGTCTTTAGAGTCCCCCACATTCAGTTGCTCATGTTTTCGGGCGAAACGCTGTAGAGGCCGTATGGAGATATGGCAGGGTTCGATCAGATACGTGCGATATTGCACGGATCAGGATCGGACGGATAATACTAGCCGGCTTTGGTTTAAGCCGGATCCTAGTATGGTACAGTATAGATTTTGTCTCATTGCATTTGTATTTCGGTCGGAATACAGATGCGGGTGTGTATACACAGTATCGGGGTTTTCCTGTAATTTATTACGGGACCAGTTTTCTGGAGTTGCCAGTTTGCTTTTCGTTTCGGCCATATTTCTTTGTATCCTTCATTGGCCGAAGATTGGTGGAGGAGGGCTTATTTACATTTGCGCAAATAAGCATTTGTGGAGGGTGTTCTTTGCATTTTATTGTATCATGATACTTGCACCATCATTTGACTTCTTTTGACCATGATGGCTTGACTTTTGTTTTCATGATGGTTGTGGTGGAGTGTTGGTCTTAGTTCATCATCATGCTTGATGATGATGGTTGGTCATGATGAGGGAGTGTGGTTTGCTCTTTGACTTGGTGATCTATCATTCTTTTTCCTTGTATTATTGATACAACCCCACTAGGATTTTCTCCCTTCCTCCTTTACCTCATATGGCCAGCCACATTGTGTGGGGCTGTCCCAATTTTTGGGCAAGGGGAATTACACTCATTTGGCTTCACAAAATCCCATTGTTCCACCTCCAAAGTATAGTTCATTCTCCTCCACAAAATGGCAACCTCCATGAACCCCAAAATGAGACATGGTTCTACACGTATTCTACAGCAAACCTTGGGCACGTCGACTCGCCAGCTTCAGGCCCGAGTTGCCTCGGTATAGAGGTGGGAGCCCGTAAAAGATGCAGGCGACGTGGTGCCCTTCCGGCGAGGAGGTGGAGACTGGATATTCCGCGGGAGATCGGGACAATGGCGAGTAGACCGGAGGACACGGATCGCTCGGTATATCTCTCTTCCCCATCTAGTAGTTAGCTAGGACTAGTTAATGGTACGATCCAGGTTTTAGTGCGCGGTGGTGCCGGTTCAAGAAAATTTAAAGTTAACCATCGCTTCCGCATTTGGCCTTGGGATGGTGGCCGGGGCGCCACCGTGCACTTACAGCATGTGTGTGTAAACCTATCCTAGGGTTCGCAACTAGGAAATATTCTAGTTTACTTCTAACCCTATCACATCTAACAAATCTCAAATAATCCACTACACTATACTATCATAAATAATATATACATATCAACTACGGACTGCGGGGGTGCTATACGCCATCCACCCGACTTCCCCCGTAGATATAATCTACTCACCTTGCGTCTTCATTTGTCGACGTCGCCACGCGCTTTCTTGTCATCCCGAAGTCTTCATGGGGTACCTACACGTCAAAGAATTGTAAATGTGCATTAAAACCAAATCAAAGCTAACACGGCACACGAAACCCAAAACGATACGCTATGGGGCCTATAGGTTAGAACCTATGGGTACGCCTCCAAAACCAACAATCAATCCTCGATATCGCCGTATAAACGCCAAATAGTCGAGGTAAACACAATACGTAATTTCAGAATTAAAATACGGAATACAGAAACATGAATCCAAAACAACGACTAAGGAAAAATGCTCTAGATTTCACCCTAGGTCAAATTAGACAAATCTATACATGCCAGGGGTCTAGGCTACAGATAAGGGAACGCCAAAACCAAAACGAGCCAAAATGGGGTAGGTCTGGCCGCAAATTGCGGCCAAACAGAATAAATCTGCGGCCGGGAAATGGAGTTAGGGGCTGGGGTCTTGTGTGGTGATTCTAGGGTACCTGCACATCTCACTGTCCAATCAATTTAATTTTCAGAGTCTCGGGGTAAAAGCAGATTCAATGTAACCATCACAGATTTCACAAATTCTCCGATATCGGTTTCTAAATCCGTATTCCGGGTTTCAAGTCTCAGGTTTAGGTCTCAATTCATACACTAGGGTGTTTTTATATTCTCTACTGAGCTAAATTTCATATCATAACTCAAATTTTCTCAAACCCTAACTAGGTTTTCCTCAAGTCCACAAAATCAAACAATATCGGTTCTATCACAACATGGGGGTATAAGAAATGCTAAAACTAAGCTAAGGGTTCAGTAAATACCTCATTTGGCAACTCATGAATTTTCTTGAGTTGCCCCTAGTGGCCAAAATCCTTGCTTTCTTGGTCCAATGTGTAGGTCTTGAGCTTGTGCACATTTTTAATGAAATGAGGGTAGGGTTTCGGATTTGTTTTCATGGTGATTTGGGGATTTGAAGAGGGGAGGGAAATGAAGGAGCAACAGCAGCAGGAGAAGGGGAAGAGGGAGAGAGAAAATGAAAGAAGAATGAAGAGAATGGCTAAGTCTAAAGTCAAAGAAAACCCATGCCTCTCTCTCTCTCACCATACCTCAATATTAAATTCCCCCTTTTCCATTTCTTTTTCTTTCTCTTTTCTCCCAATTTCTTTCTCACAAGAATAGTAACCCTAAATAACATGATAGAAAATGCACAAGTGTGATAAAAATGATATGTGCATGTTTTGCACAAAATTGCTAAAAACCCGATTGGCGATTTTTAATCGCGATTAGCATTAAATTAGCATATAACTAATCATAAAAACTTAAAAATGACATAACTCCCTAAAATACCCTATTTTAGAATTTTCCATAATTTTTCCAAATTTTTCTGTATTTAATTATACCAAAATATTAAAATATTCTTAAAATAATATTAAATTATAAAAATTCCTAAAAAATAATATTTTATTTTTTTGAAATGTTACAATGAGCCCTTGACGGAGTCAATAAGGCCGCATGACTGTCCTAACCAATCACATATCCATGCTACAAACAAGCACCACTCAGCTACCGTACACTATGCCTTGACGGAGTCAACAAATGCAGCACGAATACTAAGTACTACTTGTAGAAAATGACGGAGGGCTACGCTGGTTTTTGGCGAAAAACTTTTAACGTAATGAACTTGATATCGTTGAAGGAATCCAAGTGGTTTTATAAATATATAGTGGCGAAAACTTTTGCTAAAGAGGTCACTCCAGGTGAAGGGATCTCGGCTCTTTCCTCGTAGAATGAGGTGCAGGATATTCCAAACTAAATACCACGATGCAAAGCAAAAGTAATCGACTATAGTGAAGTTATTACGTTGACGCAAACTTTTACTCAAGGGGTCACTCCCGATGAAGGGATCTCGGCCTTTGCCTCATCGAATGAGGTGCAGGATATTCCAAACTGAATACCACGATGCAAAGCAAAAGAGAACGTCTGTAATGTCAGTTTTTAAAAACTTGGTTCCAACAACATCAAATATATAGGTTTGTTTTATCCTTGCATTGATAAGAATCAATGCAGTCCCATCAATTAATCACACCAGAAAAGAACGAAAATAAAATGTACGTATATGCCATCCGCATTCGCCACTGGGTCCCGTCATCACCCGTTAGGTTACTTAACTAACGACAGAGCGGGGAATGGACTAGAGCGGGTGCAAAACATATACAAAATCTACTAGTACATATAAATATATATATATATATATATAAATAACATTCTTCCTAGGCATGATATAAGCAACATCACAGAAGCAACACAGAATGCTGGATAATCTGGAGCCTCGGGTTTCATTTGAGCCGCAAATGAGACCCGACGTTCCCTGTCTTGTGGATAGCCTGTGCAATGAAAACCTAGACCCCTACGAGCGCGGCAAGATACCCGCCAAAACCAGAAGTGAAGCAGCCCCCTTCAACCACATGAATGGGCCACCCAGCACTTCACGGAATCCGGTAACTTGAGCACCCCTCCTGGGTCAGCCTATACCCCCTACGAGTGCGGAAAATAGCCCGCCAATTCTAGAGTAAGGCCCCTCCATCCCAACGCCATAAGATGCGGACCCGCTGCCCTCTAGAACCCGGCTATTCGTGCACTCCACCGCGGGGTAATCCTAGTATAGAAAATAAAATAATATACAAGGGTGACATCGACCTCATCCCAGTCGTGCCCCAAAAGAATAATATACAAACTGGCAGTGACGGCAGTACACATGTCGGACGCTCAGCCCGCAATATCAAAAGTACAAATGAAAATAAACTGTACTAACATTGCACCACTGTCTATCCACCACGACGATCCAACCAACATCACAGCACAACACAGAACATCAACGTGAATGTCACGTTCGCAAACCCGTCTAAAAGAACATATAGCAGTTAGACGGGTTTACCGATCAAATGACATTCACGGTCGCAGATAGTAATGTAAGTACTGTTAAACGCCCACTTAAAATATCGATCGACTAAATTTCCAAATTGGCCCCAATAGCAAAACCAACACTGAAACAGAAATCTGGGCCAAAACAGAATTTGTCAAAAATCACAATTCCAAGTCAGGGGGCTACAGGAAAAATTTCGAAGCCCGTCGCCACTAAATAGCCGCGGAACCGCTGCTAATAGGGGGTAAGTGCGGCGGTTCCACGGCGACTTGGAAGCATCAGGAGCCCAAATTTTTTCTGTACCCTCAAAATCGCCTGCACAGATTTTTAAGCCACTGGAAAAAAAAAATTTACCACTTTTGAAAATCGGCAGAAACATCAAAAATGGAATCGTGATTTCGGAAATTTCCGTAGATCGATCTATTAAGCACATTTAAACAAGTTAGTAAGGGGTTTAAAGGGTGGCTCTGATACCATGAAGGGTCCCGGCAGCGCCCCGGCCAACGAAACGCGGCCAAAAATGCAGAACAAAAGTTTCTAAACTGGCGCTACTGTTACCCGATTTACGGATCGTCCTTAAACCCTAATCTAGCATGCTAATCTAAGAGTTAGAATCGTTATACCGAGTTGATCCGTGTCCTTCGGTCTTCATTCCAAGCTCCTAGTGATTCCTTGATGTGTTTTGTTTGCCGGTCTTCCTCCATCTCCGATGATCCACCCGAGGGAAACAGCGCAAGCTCCAGTCTCGACGAACGAGGCAACCGACGCTCCAAAGTCTCTAGTGATGGAGAGTGGTGGTGTATGAAAGTGACACTATAATTTTTCTCTTATCCTTGTGCTCCATGGAGCAACTCAAGAAGAAGATGAAAGAGGTGATGAAGCTTTTGGCATGAGCAAAGAATTGGCTAAGTATTTTTGTGTGAATGAGAGAGTGGAGGGCCAATGAAGCAAGTGTGTAATGTGTTAATCATCCCATGAAAAATGAAAACCCCTCCCCCACTAAAGTGGCCGCCCCCTCCTCTCTCCTCCACCAAAAAAAAGTCATTTTCTTTTTCCAATTAAACAAAGCAAACCATACCCAAATACCATGCTTTGACCCATGCCCAAAGTCATGTCACCTTTTCCAAATCATTAATAATACAAATGAATTTCCATAAATGGAAAATCATATAAATGAGGTGCCATCTTCTAGAAACTATTCCGTACAAAATACGAAATACATCCCGGTACATGTATCGAAATACATATACGCGTTTTCGTACCAAAATACGAATAGCCGAGAGAGAAAACGAATAGTGAAAAATAATACTAGAATACATATATATAAATACATATGTAAATTATTAAATCAAAACCTGATTTAATAATCTGGCTTAATCCTAAGCCTCTAGTATTATCAACCGTGCGATTAAAGTCTGCGCAGCATGTGCACATATTTAACCAGACACATGTATGTACCCACATACCTCATATGCTCCATATCGCCTGAACCGTGAAAACCCTCTGTGTGGGACTCTAAAGACTTGTCAATACACTGGCAGTGGGTTAAACCACAAGCACGTCAGCGGCACTAACCGTACGTAACGGTTACCCAGGTATTGAGAGAAAAGGGAGGCCGACGAGCAAACTCATGCAGAACCCCTACCGATCCTGACAGCGATAATATCCGTACAGTCCAGTCTGTTCGTCTAAGAGTATCGCATATCGAGTCTAAGGGCGTGGATAAAGTCTGACCCCTAACAACGCGGCATTTAGTGTCGGCATGAAACCCATCATCACCTGAGAAACTATAGATCCTAGATCGATAATTCTCGTCCACCGGGTCCACAGATTTTTAGTGATGGCCATCCGTACACAATGTGACATCAACCCCCAATACCGGGGGAGATGAATCCCCGACGATCCGATCACTGCCTCCATGTGGCTCGGGACTGTACCCAACTAAAACCTGTTTGCATGACTCCTTTGAGCCGTGGTAGGGTAGTAATCAAAGCACAGTGGGAACTCACACGAGATAAATGACGATCTCAGGTCGACAGACTAACCTGTACACATGTCACCTGAGAACTGCTATCTAACAATAGGTATAATACCAACTAGCAGGTTCCCGGCGAGTCCGTCCAGTGTACTCATAACCTAATGAGCACCTGTATACTATCTTAGGTGAACAAACTAACACCAATGGCTTGTGAGACCTGGCCACCGCCCCTCGTAGGAATCTTGATCAGTATACACTAGTCTACACTGGAGTAACGATACCCGGTTTCGATATTTCTACGACTAGGGACATTTAAGGATGTGCTTATAGACCCCAGCTCCCACATATATGATCGCCATCATAATGCTAGCAGTCAAGCAAGAATCCTATAGGCTCTATCAACACGTATATGATGATAAAGACAAACCAGATAGCATGCTATCATCTTGAGTGAGACTGTTTTATCGGTATTGGTCCTCACTTAATCATCATAATCATAAGTTCGCGACTATGATAATTGCCTTGAGGGCACTATAGCCAACACCTCGAACTCTTCTTTGACTCCACTTGAAGAAAGGATCGAGATTTCTAGAAGTCTTCGATGTCGAAGATTATCCACCTTAAAGTCTCTCTAACTCAAGCTCACTATTCACTAATCAAAGTATCAGTGAAGCAAACAACCTATACTAAAGGTCTAGGATAGTGTAGGTTGATGAAGTAGGAATTTCGCTCACTTAGAAATTATTTTCTCTTTTCTCTTTTTCAACTCAAGAAATATATAGAGAGGAAGAAGAAGATGAGGATGAACTTGGAATGAAAGAATCAGCCATGTGAGGTGAGTTATGCGATGATGTAGGAAAAATATCTATGAATAAAAACAAAACAAGAGGTGAGTCATGGCTTCTTAAGGCTTCCACAAGCATCTTAGAAAATGCGACTCATTTCTTATTTTCTTTAATTCATAAATCAACCATTATCATCTCATGTTTAACTCATGTGTGATTCTCATACATCATAGTTCTATGTATCATTATCCATGATACAATAAATAAATACATATATTTATATATAAATAGGTATAAAGAGAAGAAAATCTTTAGTGAGCTAATATTAGTTAATATATATATATATATATATATATATATCAAATATATAAATACATATCAAATTATTAAATCAACACATGATTCAATAATCTGGTTATATCACATATAACCGACTAATATCATATGTATATGTACATCAAGTTATTAAATCAACACTTAATTCAATTACCCAGTTATATCACATATATCCGACTAATATTCAATATTGGATATTAAATCAACACTTGATTCAATAATCCGGTCATATCGTATATAACTGGCTAATATCAAATATATATACATATAACAAATGTTTGAATCAACACTTGATTCAAAAATCCGGTTATATCACATATAACCTAATCGATATCAAATATCGCCAGATTAGAATACGATATCACATACTCTTATTTAATCAAGCTCCCGCACATATCACCATATGTGTCCTACATCGTTTCGCTTGAGCTAGAAAACCTCAGTGTGGGACTCTAAAGACTCGTTAATACGCCAGCAGTAGGTAATGATCACATCAGATACTCACAAGCTGTCAGCGGTACTAGCTGGACGTAACGGCTACCCAGGTATTGAATGAATAGAAGATCAACAAGGAAACTTGTCCAAATTCCTGTAAAGCCTATAAGAAACACTTACCGTAATGTCCGGTCTCTTCGTCTGATATATCGCATATCGAGTCTAGGGGTGGAATCGTCAGACCCCAGTAACTTGATAAGTCATGTCGATGTGTGGCCTATAACCTTTCGAGAAACTACTGATAACACTTACCAGTAAATCTCAACAGCCCTGGCCAGGGACTTTCTGTTATAGCCAATCAAGCATAGCGCAACATCAACTACTAATACTGGGAGAGACGAAACCCCTCCTATCGCTCACTGCCTCCATGTGACTCGGGACTGTACCCAAAATCCACCTGTTTGCACGACTCCTTTGAGCCGTGGTAGGGAGGAAATCAAAGCACAGTGGGAACCACACAAGACACTATGACGATCTTGGGTCTACAGACTAACCTGTACAAGTGTCGCCAGAGAACTACTATTTGACGATAGGTATGGTACCATCTAGGATTTCTCGGCGAGTCCTGTTCGGTGTACCAATTCTCTAATCAGCACCTGTGCAAAATCTTTGATGTCATACACCAATGATTGTGGCATCAACCATCTCCAAATACAGGGTCAAGAAACGTACAGACTAGTCTACTCTGGAATATCGATGCCCTATCTCGATACTCTCTCGACTAGGAACTATTAAAGGATTTGTTTACAGACCACAGAAGCCCCACTAGTATGATCTGCATCAAAGTCCTGGTAGCCAAGCCATCATTCTAAGGGCTTTATCAACATGTATCAGAGAGAACGTATACAAATACAAGTTTACATGTTAAGATAAAGAGCAATCAGATAGCTTACTATCATGTCGAGCAAGAAAGTCCTCTATATATATGTCCAAGCATCCACTATAATATACAATAATGGCCTCCAGGGAATACATATTCCTAACAATCTCCCACTTGCATTATGGCTAGTTGTTACAGTATCTCATACCCAACATCCTAAAAAGTCTCTCAAACCGCATCTAGGGAAGGGCCTTCATGAGTGGATCGGCCATGTCTTCCTCCGTATCTACTCTTCTAACATCGATCTCCCGGCGATATACAATCTCCCGGATCAGGTGATACCGCCTCAGAATATATCTGGATCGCTGATGGGACCGGGGTTCCTTGGCCAAAGCCACAGCTCCATTGTTATCACAATACAAGGGTATTGGATCCTCAATGGAGGGAACCACACCAATTTCAGCAATGAACTTCTTCATCCAGACAGCCTCTTTGGCAGCATCGTTGGCAGCGATGTATTCAGCCTCCATCGTCGAGTCTGCTATGATATCTTGCTTGGAACTCTTCCAACATACCGGCCTTCCATTGAGGGTGAAGACAAAACCCGAGAAAGACTTGGTGTTGTCCTTATCACTCTGGAAGCTCGAATCAGTAATGGACTCCACTTGGAGTTCTCCGTTACCACACACCAAGAACATTTCTTTAGTCCTTCTCAAGTACTTAAGAATACTCTTCATAGCTACCCAGTGCTTCTCCCCTGGGTCTGATTGATACCTACTTACCACACTAAGTGCATAAGCAATATCCGGTCTGGTGCATAACGTCGCATACATGATTGACCAAACTGCAGAAGCATAGGGTATTATTTGCATGCGAGCCCTCTCCAAATCAGTCTTGGGAGACATCTCTTTGGAGAGAGTGATTCCTGAACAAGCGGGTAAATTACCACGCTAAGAATCCTCCATACTAAACCCCTTTAGTATGGTGTGTATGTACCTGGATTGGGACAATCCCAATATCCTTTTAGATCTATCTTTATAAATCTTTATCGCCAGGATGTAGGAGGCATCACCCAGATCTTTCTTGGAGAACTTTTATGATAGGAAGAGTTTGACCAAGTACAGCATAGGAACATCATTTCCTATCAAGAGTATGTCATCCACGTACAATACGAGGAAGACAACCTTACTCTCTACAACCTCTTTATATATACAAGGTTCATCGCGGAGCTTTAATCCGTAGTTTGAATTAAGCAACTTGTACTCCTTTCCGCTGCTCCCACTGTCTATGAAGACCTCTGGCCGTGTCATATACACGCTCTCTTCTAAATCACCATTTAGAAAAGCGGTCTAGACGTCCATCTGCCAGATTTCATAGTCATGGTATGCATCAATAGCAAGTAGGATCCTTATGGACTTAAGCACAGACACTGGAGAAAAGGTGTCATCATAATCGACACCTGGTCGTTGATGAAAACTTTTTTGGGTTATACTAGTGCCCTGACCATCTACCATGGCCGTTTGGGGAACAAAAATTTAGGGTTTGAAAAACTAGCGCTGGAATAACCCGATGTCGGATCTACAATAAACCTAAACTAGCTACCAAAGAGGATATCTATCTACTATGATAGAATTGTCTCACCCCAAGATCCCTGACCATCTGTCTTCTATCCTCTTCATTTGCACCTAGTGATCTCCTTGATCGAACTTGTTCATCTTTCCTTTCTCCTTCGGTTCACCTGTATCGAGCTTGTTGGTCGGACTTCCTCCATCGAAGATGATCCACCCGAGGGTTGTAGTCTATGGCTCTAGCTCCACACTAAGAGTCTTGTGGAGCAACTAGAGACCTTAGATTGCTAGTCTAAGGAATCTAGGATGTAGTGTGAGGTTCTATGTGTGTTTCTATCTTACCTTCTCTCTTGATTCTCAACTCATGAGATTGTTGAGAGGAGGTTGAAGATGAAGGTGGAGGAACTCAAGAAAGAAGAGAGGAGAGTGAAGCAAATGGTGAGCTTTGAAAATAATAAATCAAGCATGTGAGAGAAAATCCTCAACCTTGGTTTTGTAAAACAATTTTTTTACAAATATAATATACCAACCTTGCTTCAATAGTTAGCACAAATGAATTAAAATTTCATTTGTCAATACTATTTGGGCATGGTTCTCACCATACTCCTCTCACCTTATTTATACCTTATTTTTCCATTTAAAGATAAATGGAAGAGACTAAAATGAGGTGCCCACATTCTAGAATGATTTCCGTATCAATACGGATTACAGTTTACTGTATATACATACCTGTATTCGTATAAAAATACGAATACAGAAAAAGATAGAATAACACAAAGAACATAATACTAGAATATACATATCGAAATACATATATGTAAATTATTAAATCAATACCTGATTTAATTATCCGACTCAATCCCGAGCCGGCTAGTATTTTCAACTGTCCGATCGAAAGTCCAGGTACATAGTACAATCGATTGATCGGAACCCTGCACGTATCCAATACGGCTACTACATCATTTCGCCTGAACCAGGGAATCCCTCTGTGTGGGACTCTAATGACTTGACTGTACGCCGGCAGTGAGTTACTGGATAAATCCATATCCACAAGCACGTCAGCGGAACTAGCTGTATGTAACGGCTACCCGGGTACCTGTCGAAAAGGAAGGCCGACGAGCAAACTCATTCGGATCCCCACTGAGCTTCTCTGTGACAATCTCCGTACAGTCCGGTCTATTCGTTTAAGAGTATATCATACCGGGTCTAGGGGTTGGTAAACGTCAGACCCTAATAACCCGATATTTTGTGCTGATGCGGCTCATGACCAATCCGGAAAACTACTGATCAACCTATCAGTAAATCCCAACTGCCTTGGCCAAGCTCTTATGGTCCTGGCCAATCGAACTGTAACATTTCAGAAAGATAAAATATTATTTTTGGAATTTAAATATTAAAATAATATATTACGCGAAAAATATTCTATTTGCGAATATATACCAATATTTGGAAAATAATTGGAGATTTATATAGTTTATTTATTTAAGAGATATTTATTGGATTTAGGCATTTTATAAATAATTATGCAATTATTATATGCAAGTTTATATTAAACTTGATTAAGTGCACTACTAACCAAGATTAAGCTAAATCCGTATTATTAATTAGCCATGGCTAGTGCACAATGACATGTTACATTTTGGTTGCATGTTGTTTTCATTAGCATTTGTGATTTCTTTGTGAGTGAGAAAAAGAAAGAAAGAAAAAATAGAGGATAATTAAGGAGAGAGAGAGAGGGGACACATTGATGAGGCATGTTCATGGGCATGTGAGAGAATGAGAGAGAGAGGGGATATGGCTCCTACACTTGACCCTCATCCTTTCTTTCTTCCTTCTTCATTTCAACCTTCATTTTCTTCATCTTCTTCTTCCTCTCAAGTTCCTCCACATCCTCTACCTCATGAAAACATCTCCAAATCATCCCTAAAAGCCCACATCCCCTTCACAAAAGTTGATCCCCACCTCATCCTAAACCCTGTGGACCAATCAAGTGGAGATTTTGAGCAATTTGGGCAACCCAAGAATTTTCTTTAGTTTCCAAATGAGGTAATCCCTACACTTTTAGTTAAGTGTTTGTGTTTAAGATATCCTATTTTAGTTTAGAGTTAAACTTTTGGGCTTTGTGGTCTTAGAAATTTCCAAGTTGATGTTTATTGGGAGACATAACTTGTAAGTGGTAAATTGAGGTGTAGTGAGTGTGTACAAGCCAGTTGTCATGACCCGAAATAGCCAATGACTGGCACATGAATCATATGAAGTCTATAGGACCCCATCCAATCCAAGTAAGCTAAAAGCCCAGAAATATAAAACCATTTTAAGGAGTAACTAAGAAAACTGGTCTTTAATATGTAAAGAAAACATGTTTTGAAAATAAGGTTTTTAAATAAGTAATCGGAATATGCATTTTTAAAATGTATAGTCTTTTCTAAAAATTTCGGCAGAGTTTCCTTTTTAAATACTAGCCCCGAACGGGGTACAACAAGAATAATATATATGCAATGATAAAAGGAATCTCCAAGCGGGAGCTTGCTCTTCGTCAATCGACGATCACAACCACGCAAGAAATATAATATACAACGCCGTAGGGCGAGGATCAAAACTCAGAAAGAAACTCAAAACAGCATGAAAACCGTAATACTACAACGCGTGACTCAAAGGTCGAAATAATACATAACTGGTTTCTAAGTCTGAAACAATATACAAGTTTTGGTTGATGGAATTACTAGGTACAACTGAATAAAATAATACAAGGGTGGTCACGATGCGAGTGAACCCACCTATCAATGCAATCACCCAGAAAGGAAGCAGTGTGCCAGAAAAGCCGCAATGGAACCTGTACGGCAAAACCTGCAAGAACTGTGGGACAACGGTGGTGAGTTGGCAACTCGTGAATAGTGAACATCGCAGAGTAGAAATCGTATGCCTTACATAATCCTATGTCAATACGATCAGATACAATATATCCTCAAATGAATAAGTCTGAAGCATGATTAGGTGGCAATGTAACATCTATACATGTATATAGTGCCAAGTGCTCGTGCCAGTGCCTCAGGTAATAACATATCATAAATATGAGGTATGATCAATGTAATCAAGTCTGTATGTATGTGGATCCCGTCTACGTGTCACCCAATGACAATAACCATCATGGATGTAAATATCATAAAACATATGCATGGAAATATGAGGATATAAATCAACATGTGTCACTCGCGACATATCAAAATCATGGAACCTGAGTGTCAAGCATCGACACTCGAAAACATCATGAAACCTGTGCTTAACATCGGCACGTAAATCCTCATATATTGGGCTCCATCTGCGGAATCGGCCCTCGGCCCCGGCAGTACGGGTCGTCCCATATCCATCTATCGACTCTGGTCAGTATCCTCCGGATAACCGCCAGATCCAACCAATCACCGGTAGGTACTCGCCACCTTGCTAGGCTCATCGACTGCTCCACGAAAAACATTTCTTGCCCCAGGTAACCATACCGGGTCTACCATGTACCCGCAAACGGATCATCCAACTCCTCGAATCGGGTTTCACATGTCGCTCTCAGCACCGAGAAAACACATGGCGGACGCACTGAAATATCGTATCAAGGGTAACCTGGTTTTTAAAACAATTACATACTCTATTTAAAATTCCCACGATTCCCAAATCCCGAAATATCATGGAAATAACATATCTCAATGCGTATAATCGAAAAGCATGATTTATGCGACATGTAAAAGAAATGTAAGCATATCAGTGTATCATGCGACATGGAATAGTAATATGCATATATTGAGGGAAACCGCTCTTTTAAAAGGAATCAGTTTTAAAGAGTATCTTGCGGTTCCCAAATCTCTAATCAACCCAGAATCATCTATGTATGTGCGAATATGTATGTGTGTACAATAGGTATGTGCACAAGTATGCTATGCAAGGGTCATATACTGAATTCAACAGTACTACTGTATAGTGACATGGCAATTATCGATGATGAAGGGTGTGAGCCGGCAAGCAGTGTACGTGGAACATAAGCATCATCGATAATGGTGCTGGTATCCTAACAGCATGGTTGTAATATAGCAATAAAAACAAGCAATGCAATGCAAATAGTATGAACATGCGCAGTCGAATAACCAACGCAACAGTGTAGAATATACATCAATAAATATATCATGCACCTTTGCCATTTGAAATAAGACGAATCGGGGTTTTTAGTAAAATAAGGGCTACGGTGTTTTAAGAAAAGATGCGTCGTTTGAAAATATCAGTAGAATCCCTTTTGCCTATTTTTAAAATATCCCCGATTCATTAGTTTTGAAATAGGCATGACTCGGGTCTAGTCTAATGTCTACTAAGTAATCTACAGACCTAACTAACCAGCTAAACAAGAGGGGTATGGAAACCACCTACATCTGAGTCGATAAATATATATAATATTCGGTGATCCTGCCTCAATAGTATCACGTACGATACAATATATCATATGACGTCCTCGATTCATGAGTGCGGATCTATCATAAATGTAAAGCTCGCACGGTAAATCGTCGTACGGTATCCCAATAGCTGGGTACGGGTCAATATCACAATTGTCTCATTAATTATCTTGTATCTTTATCATCATATCACATGATCTTAGGTACTGATCTAAGTCTAGTACAATCGACACCATCTATATAAATATGAATGCGTGTGTGAAACACACGTCCCAAAAGCCCGCTAAATCTCATGCCGTATCCCATATATGAATCACAATATATCTCCGATCTCATGGCACTATGCCCAATCTCATCGACTCATCTCCAAACATCCACGACACACTATAAGCTATCATAAATAGTACATATATACTATACTAAACATCGTACTGCAGGGGTGATATACGCCATCCACCCGACTTCCCTCGTAGATATAATCTACTCACCTGGTCTTCATTTGTCGACGTCGCCATGCGCTTGATTGTCGTCCCAAAGTCTTCATGGGGTACCGACACATCAACGTATCGTAAATGCGTATTAAAACCAAAATGATACACAAAAACTAAAACGATACGCTTAAAGGCCTAAAGGTGAGAACCTATGGGTACGCTTTCAAAACCATCGAACGACCCTCGATCTCGTCGTGCAAACGTCAAGTGATCGAGGTAAAACACAGATATATAAATCCAGAATTCAAAATACGGAATACGAAAACATGAATCCAAAACAACAACTAGAGAAAAGGGTCCCAGATTTCACCCTAGGTCAAATTAGACAATTTTGCACATGTCAGGGGTCCAATTTATAGATGTTGGAGCTACAGAACCAGAACGATCCAAAATGGTGGGACCCAGGCCGCAAATTGCTGCCAAACAGATTAAATCTGCATCCTGGTTTGGGAGGTAGGGGCTAGGGTTTTGGTGGTAGCTTTCTGGGTGCCTGCATGTATCACTATGTTCACAAAATAATTTTCAGAGTCTTCTAATGATAGCGGATTTCAATCAACTCTCACAGATTCCAGAATTCTTCCGATATCTGTTTCTAAATCTGTATTCCGGGTTTCTAATCTCTGGTTTGAGCCTGAATTCTAGCACTACGGGGTTTGTATGGCCTCAACTGAGCTCAAATGCTCACCACAACTCACAATTCCTTCAAACCCTAACTAGGTTTTTCCTAAGTCCATAAAACCACTCGACAGCGATATCAAACTGTTAGTTATATGTATGCCCTAGAGGCCATTACTGTACATAGGATGTATATTGTAGTGGATGCTTGGACATATATAGGGAGGACTTTCTTGCTCGACATGATAGTATGCTATCTGGTTGCTCTTTACCTTAACGTGTATACTGATTGTCTCTCTGTTACATGTTGGTAAAGCCCTTAGGATGTGTACTTGACTACCTGGACTATGATGCGGATCATACTAGTGGGGACAAGGTAGTCTATAAGTACATCCTTCAAAGTCCCTAGTCGTGGGTGTATCGAGACGGGGCATCGATATACCAGAGTAGACTAGCGTATACCTTCTCGACCCATACAGATGGGCGATGGATGATCCCATATCCATTGGTGTTTGACATCAGAGATGATATACGGGTGCTCAGTGGAGACTGGGTACACTGGACGGACTCGCCGAGAACTCCCAGATGGTATTATACCCTACGTCAGATGGCAGTTCTCTGGTGACACTGGTACAGAGTAGTCTATTGACCCGAGATCGTCATAGAGTCTTGTGTGGTTCCTACTGTGCTTTGATTTCCATCTTACCACGTCCAAGAGGGCGTGCAAAACGGTGGTTTTTGGGTACAGTCCCGAGTCACATGGAGGCAATGAGCGATAGGAGGGGATTCGTCTCTCCCGGTATAGGGAGTTGATGTTGCGCTGTGTTCGATTGGCTATAACCGGAAATCCCTGGCCAGGGTTGCTGAGATTTACTGGTAAGTGTTATCAGTAGTTTCTCGAACTGTTATAGACCACATATCGACACGACTTATCGAGCTATTGGGGTCTGACGTTTACCACCCCTAGGCAAGATATGCGACATATCAGACGACGAGACCGGACTGTACGGTAGTGTTACTGGCTGGATTCACTGGAGTGTGAGCGGGCTTGCTTGTCGATCTTCTGATCGCTCAATACCCGGGTGGCCGTTACGTTTGGCAGACCGCTTGCGGCTTGTGGGTGTTTGATATGATCATCACGTGCTGCCGGCGTATTGACGAGTCTTTAGAGTCCTACACAGAGGTTTCCTGGCTCAAGCGAAACGAAATAGGAGCGCATATGAGATATGTGCGGGACCGAGAATGATACCAGTATGTGATACTGTATTCGATTCTCGCGATTTGTGACATTGATCGGTTATATGCGATATAGCCGGATTATCGGAACAAATGTTGATTCGATAAGTTGTTACTGTTGATATTAGTCGGTTATATGCGATATGACCGGATCATTAAATCAAGTGTTGATTTAATGATTTAATGCATAATTATATATTTGATATATTACTTTGCATTAACTAGTATCGGTTCACTTAAGATGGATTTTCTCACTCGGATGTACACATTGTATATGTGATATACTTTTGTGCACTTGATTGTATCATGTTTGATGATACATGTTTGCTAGGGTTTTTTGTGTAAAGATCAAACCATGGTTACATGATAATGGTTAGGGTTTTGTTTTATTCATTTATTTATTTATTTATTCTTTTTGGAAAATGATAAAGCATGAAGAGAAAATGGTGGCTAACTTTGTTGTATATTGAAGCTTCATGAAGCTTTTGACTTTGTGACCATTTTGTCTCATGCTTAACCCTAACCATTCCTACTAACCATGATTTGTTCTATACACTTGACCAAGGTTGAGAGATGATAAATATTCTTATTATTTTCTTTTTACATAATACTTATCATATCATCATCATTTTCTTCTTCATCTTCTTCAATGAAGAAACCTTCACTTCATCAATGGTGATTGATGAAAATGAGTGAGAAATCCAATTCTAAAGTCTACCCACTTCCTATTTCTTCATCCTCTACCTCTTTCCAAGTAGTAGAGTGTGTTTTCTTCACAAGTTTCTTGACTTGGTGAAGTTGGAGCTTGATCTTGTGATGCCTCGACGTAGATCATCTTCGGCATCGTCGTCGATGACCTAGCCCGTCCATTCTCCGATGAAGCCGACGCTAGAGCCCGGGGTTCAACTTGGACAGCGAGGAGACTTCATTGCGGAGCTATGGAGGTGGAGGACCGGATCTACAAAGGTTGTATTTCCGTTTACTTATAGTTTAGTTGTAAACTAGCTCGCTTTATCGCCTAAACATCTAGCCAACGATCTTGTTAGGGTTTCTCGGCACCGTTAAAATTTGAAATTGGCATGGTTGATGCCTTGTGAGACCTCATTAGTGTGTCTAGGAACCCTACAGTGGTATCAGAGCCTAGCTAGAGCCTTAGGCAATGCGTAGACGGAGTTAGAAATCCGATCGAACCGAAACCGTAACCCTAATATTGCTCTCTGTACTTTTTTGAAAATCGTGGTTTTTTTAGAATTAAAAATATGCAGAAAACTCAGTAGAAGATTCTAAGAATTACTGTATAAAACGGGGCCCCTGAATCCATAAAAGCGCGGCGGAACCGCGGCATTAGCATGCTAATGCGGCGGTTCCGCGGCCCTTTTTTCTCTTCTTGCACAGTAATTCCTAGTTTTCAGTGCTGGTTTTCCTGGGAATTTTTAATGTTTTTTCAAGAGTTGAATTTTCTGGGTTGTATTGGGGACTCGATGTATCGATCGGATTGTTTAATTTTGTCAGTTTGGCTTTCCGGATAAATTTTAGAATTTGTTAAAAAGTTCGACCGGATATAAATACCCAATTTTTCCCCTGTCGGGAAATTTCCAAGTGTTGGATCTTTCCGTGGTTTAAAGACGTTCTAAGTAGTGCAAGTAACTCGATGGACCCTCTAGAAGAAAACAAACCTTAACTCGATTATGTGACCGTCTTGAACTGCCCTTTGAACCTTTGGGTTTGGGGCAGTACGGCGTGCCACATGTGAGGCGTTGGCTTGACCCTTCTACGGCTGGACCGTTGCTACTGAGGCACGAACTGAATGTTTTTAGACTTGTTTCATGTGTTGATCTGTATCGGGAAAACTTGGGTGTTTGAATGTTCGATCGGAAAGTTTAACATTTTCTAATTATCTGGAATATGATACAATAATTGGAATTCACAATAAGTTATGAGATAACTGAATGAATGTTATAAACATAGCAGTTTAGTCTCACTTGATCGGTTGCCACGGAATTTTGATGTGATCAAAAGTCCGTCGCAATCACGTAGCGTACGCGGATACTCGCCGGGTAAACTTAATAGACAGCCTCACTCCATAGCCCCGACCAAGTGACTGTAGGAGAACCCCGTCGCCGAAAGCATCCGTTCGGGTGCTCCCGGTAGCGGTGTTCCGCCTTGGTACACTTCGTCGACGGCGTCGGGGGTGCGGCCGCCTACTAAAGTTTGCGACGAGCATTCGATCAGGATGTCGGGAATCTTGTTGAATTGCCCGACTTGATGTTGAAAAGAGTTTTCGATTTTGAGACTAAAATGCGGGGTTTATAATTGTTAGGCATGCGATGTCTAAGTAATTCATTTGGTCAGGCATGCGATGTCTGATGTGGTTGCGGATTCCAACTGTTGTAGTTTTACACTTTCTTTTCTGTGACCGTAAGTGTAATATGTGATATCGCCGGTTTCGTTGCTATATGTCAACGACAATTGGGATGGACATATTTACTTACGTTGATGACATGTGATGTTATGTGTTGCTGGATATGTTATATTGGATCGTCGTGTTTGAATAGCCGGGGGTTTTTATGTGAGATGAGTGTTTTTCATTTTCATTCATGTAAAATCTTGTATGTAATATTCTTTTATTGGGGCACTTCCAGGTAGCGGAATATGTCACCGTTGTTGTATATTATTTACTTTTCCGCACTAGGATAGACCCAAGGAGGAGGGCACAAGTAACCGGGTTCTGGAGTCCAGTGGGAGACCAACTCGAGGAGTCGAGTCCGGGTCTCCTAACTCTAGAATTGGCAAGGTTGCTTGCCGCTCTCGTAGGGGTCTATGGGTGTGGGTTTGGCTATTCATCACGACCGTGGAATCCGTGTTTTATACTGGCTTGTATTGAAAACACGGACGTCCTAGTATATCCAATATTTCATATGATTCTTCTGCTGCGATATCTGTGATGTGATCATGTGATATGTTCTGTGATAGATACTGTATATAGTATATATGATATATTATATAGGTGTTACCTATGTTTTACACCCGCGCTAGCCCTGCCCCGCTCTGCCGTTAGTTACCTAACCTAACGGTGCACGAGGGGACATCGAGGCGAATGCGGATGGCATAAGTGTACGTCGTATTTATCTGTGATGTTTAGGTACTTAAATGATGGGACTTCATTAATGTGATTAATGAAATAAAAGAAACCTAAGATGTTGTAGAATTGAATTTCAAAGATAAAACAGGTAGCTACAGTTCTTGCTTTGCACAGCGGTATATACGATATATCCTGCACCTTATTCGATGAGGAAAGGACCGAGATCCCTTCACCGGGAGTGACTCGTTTAGCACTAACTGGAAGATGCTACAACCTTCGGTTTGTCTTTTGATTACTTTTAAGTATTTTTGCTTTGCACAGTGATATATGTGATATATCCCGCACCTCATTCGACGAGAAAAGGACCGACGATTCCTTCACCGGGAGTGACTCCTTTAGCAAAACTAGAAAAGGCCTCAAAGACACTCCATTTTAAAATTTATTCGATCCTACAACGATATCAAGTTCATTACGCAATAGGTTTTCATAAAAACCTGTCGTAGCCCTCCGTCATTTCAGATAAGTAGTAGTTAGTATTCATGCTGCGTTTGTTGGCCTTTGTCAAGGCGCAGTGTGCGGTAGCTAACTGGTGCTTATCTGCTTATGCATATGATGCAGATTGAGTTAGGGTAGTCGTGCGACCTTGTTGGCCTTTGTCAAGGGCCGTACGGTTGGGTTTAATTCAATCAGGAAATGACGGGTTGAACCTGACTAGCATACTATGGTTTGTTGGCCTTTGTCAAGGTCATAGGAGGTTAGGGGCAAAATATTATCGGGAATTTCAATTGTTGAAATTTGCAATGAGATTGCATACCTTCTATGAGATAGTTGGATCCCGATACCCGCTGCGAGTAATTGTTACTCCTGGGAGTGTTTTACAGATTACAATTAGCCGATCAAGTAGGTGTCTAGAAAGGTGTTAATTAGGTTACGCCTCTGGGAAAACAAGGTTTACATTAATTAGGTTCGTGCGAAAGCACGGGGGACCTCCCTCAAAGTACCGACACTGGCCTGGCTGAAAGATTGGCGAACTTGTAGTATGTAATTAATCCCGGCTAGTCTTTCCTTTTAGGGTTTGAAGGAAGATTTGATAAAAAGCAGTGAGAGCCATCCTGATTAGATAAAATAATAACCAATCTATTCTTGCAAGAGCGCACGCTGAGTGTTTTCTTCTCTCTCTCTCCAGGTAGCGACCATATCACGCCTTAATCAAGATAATAATACGGATTATTGACCGAACCCACTTGTTATACTGAGCTGGGGAACGTTGGTCCCGCTCCAACTTATAATTGTTATAAGACAGAGCAGGAAATTGGGGATTACCAGAATTCCCGTGCCGCCCAAACGAAGAAAGTGCATATGATGCATCTCCTTCGGGTGTGTTCGTTACACAGAACTGTTTCTCTGTATCCTCTACGTCCTGGGTATATGATACCGGATCAGGATCCCAGATATGTAATCTGTTACATAGGGCTACAGAAAGGTAGAAAACTGAGAACGGGTGATAAGTTTCATGAGGCAGAAAACGGGGCAAGTGTTGCAGCCAAGTCTGTTGGTCACTGTCACCCTGTATTACAAATACATTGATTCTGAACGAATGTTATTAGATACCGAACTTGATATACAAAATCATATCAGTCTCTTTATTAGTAAAGAAAGGATATAATTTTGTATTGTTGGATAATGTTTTGAACATTTCCTATATCAAAAGTTGATCGGTTCAGGCACGTTATCTAAAAGCATTAATGTTCTAAATCAAACTACAGTTCTTAGTATACGGAACACACACAAGAGGAAGAGTTCAGAAATGAACGAGTCCTTCTTGAGGCATTGTAGACTAGGTCATATCAATGCGACCCGACTAGCTGAAGTTACATGTAGATGCATATTTAAATTAGTTTGAATTTACATCTTATGAAACTTGCCAGTCATGTCACAAAGATAAGATGACCATGGCTCTGTTTATTCGAAACAGAGAAAGAGTTGGTGAACTCTTGGGAAGATACATGTTGATGTATGTAAGGTCCCCTGTCTACACATGCCAAGACCGGTTCTTTGTACTTCATTACATTCTCTGATAATCTCTCGAGATTCAGACCTATGTTCCTGTTGAAACACAAGTCCGAACCTTTTGAGATATTCACAGAATATAAGTTAGAAGTAGAAAACCAAAACACGAGTATAAGTATTATGACCTTTGATTAGATCGAGGAGGAGAATACTTGAGCATGGAAATCCTGGATTATTCTAAAGGAGAATGGGATTCTCTCTCAGCATTACTCCTCCGTATACACCATAGCACGATGGTATATCGGGGCGGAGCAATCACACCCTATATGATATGGTGTGCTCTATGATGAGTACTACTGAGTTACCTATTTCCTTTTGGGAGTTATGCACTTGAGAAGCTGCATACCTATTGAATAGGGTTCCAATCAAATCAGTTGCCTACCATCTCATATGTGATATGGAAATGGAAGAGCCCATGTCTTAAGCTAGTTAAAGATTTGGGGTTGACCGGCCTATGTCTGAAAGTAAAATCCGGACAAGCTCGAGGCAAGGTCTGTAATGTAGAACTGGAAAGGTTCCAGCTATACAAACTACAGCTGATGATTTGATAGAACCAAAGGATTCAGTAGATTCCAACGAACCTCGGCCTCTCCGCCGATCTAGTAGGGTTCCTCACCCACCTGAGAGATATTTCGGTTTCTCTATGACAGTGGGAGCGAGGATTGCATCATGAGATGATGACCCAACTAGTTTCGAGCTGGCCATCAGGAGTAAGACTCTGTAAGAATGGCTGGATGCTTAGTGATCTGAGATGGAATCCTTATACACCAACAAAGTATGGACTTTAGTTGCTATATCTGAAGGGTTAAATCCCCATCAGGAGCAAGTATATCTTGAGAAGATTACTTGGTGTAGATGGAAAAGTTGAGACTTTCAAAACTAGACTTGTTAAAGGTTTTCGTCATTGACCAGGCGTGGATAATGATGAAACCTTTTCCAGTAGCTATGCTTAAGTCCATCCAGATCCTACTTGCCACGGCTACATACCATGACTACGATATCTGGTGGTTAGGTGTCTTGACAGCTTTTCTAAATGATGATTTGGAAGAAAGCGTCTATAAGTACACAGCCAGAGGGCTTCGTAGACAGTGGGAGCAGCGGAAACGTGTGCAAGATGTTTTATAGGATAAAACAGGCATCGCGGAGTTGGAACATCTGTTTTGATGGATTAGTCAAAGAAGTTGACATCATCAAAATGGTAGATGAACCTTGTATAAACAAAAAGGTAGTAGGGAGTATGGTGACGATCCTCGTAGAGTACGTGGATGACATACTCTTGATAGGGAAGGAGTTTCCTATGCTGCGCTCGATCAATCTCCGCTTATCACAAAGATTCTCCATATAGGATCAAAATGATACCTCCTAAATCCTGAGTTTTGGATCTATGAGATAGATTTAATTGGATGTTAGGATACTCACTAGCTGTAGTGAGATGGTATCAACCGATCCTGGGGAGAATCACTGGAAGGGTTCCAGGGTGATAATGACGACTGAATGTCAGTCACAGGCATTGTCTTTACCCTCAGTAAAGGGACGGTATGTTGGAAGGGTTCCAAGCTAAATACCATGGCATACTAGACGATAAAGGCAGGATACATCGCTACTTAAGATGCTACCGAAGAGGCTGTTTGGGTGTATATTGGTTCATGCGATGAACTACGTTCCTACGATTGTGAGACAATGGAGTTGTGGCTTATGCCAAGGAACGCAGGTCCCATCAGTGATCCAGACATATTCTAAGGCAGTATCACATGATCATGGAGATGGATGATCTCCAGGGGATCGAGGTCAGGAGAGTAGACTCAGAGGACAACACAGCGGATCCACTCACAATGGCCTGTTCCCAGAGAGAGATTTTTATGGGATGGTTGAGTATGAGATACTACAACCACTGCTATCAGATGGCCCTAGTGCAAGTGGGAGATTGTTAGTTATATGTATGCCCTAGAGGCCATTACTGTACATAGGATGTATATTGTAGTGGATGCTTGGACATATATAGGGAGGACTTTCTTGCTCGACATGATAGTATGCTATCTGGTTGCTCTTTACCTTAACGTGTATACTGATTGTCTCTCTGTTACATGTTGGTAAATCCCTTAGGATGTGTACTTGACTACCTGGACTATGATGCAGATCATACTAGTGGGGACATGGTAGTCTATAAGTACATCCTTCAAAGTCCCTAGTCGTGGGTGTATCGAGACGGGGCATCGTTATACCAGAGTAGACTAGCGTATACCTTCTCGACCCATACAGATGGGCGATGGATGATCCCATATCCATTGGTGTGTGACATCAGAGATGATATACGGGTGCTCAGTGGAGACAGGGTACACTGGACGGACTTGCCGAGAACTCCCAGATGGTATTATACCCTACGTCAGATGGCAGTTCTCTGGTGACACTGGTACAGAGTAGTCTGTTGACCCGAGATCGTCATAGAGTATTGTGTGGTTTCCACTGTGCTTTGATTTCCATCTTACCACGTCCAAGAGGGCGTGCAAAACGGTGGTTTTTGGGTACAGTCCCGAGTCACATGGAGGCAATGAGCGATAGGAGGGGATTCGTCTCTCCCGGTATAGGGAGTTGATGTTGCGCTGTGTTCGATTGGCTATAACCGGAAATCCTTGGCCAGGGTTGCTGAGATTTACTGGTAAGTGTTATCAGTAGTTTCTCGAACTGTTATAGACCTCATATCGACACGACTTATCGAGCTATTGGGGTCTGACGTTTACGACCCCTAGGCAAGATATGCGACATATCAGACGACGAGACCGGACTGTACGGTAGTGTTACTGGCTGGATTCACTGGAGTGTGAGTGGGCTTGCTCGTCGATCTTCTGATCGCTCAATACCCGGGTGGCCGTTACGTTTGGCAGACTGCTTGCGGCTTGTGGGTGTTTGATATGATCATCACCTGCTGCCGGCATATTGACGAGTCTTTAGAGTCCTACACAGAGGTTTCCTGGCCCAAGCGAAACGAAATAGGAGCGCATATGAGATATGTGCGGGACCGAGAATGATACCAGTATGTGAAACTGTATTCGATTCTCGCGATTTGTGACATTGATCGGTTATATGCGATATAGCCGGATTATCGGAACAAATGTTGATTCGATAAGTTGTTACTGTTGATATTAGTCGGTTATATGCGATATGACCGGATCATTAAATCAAGTGTTGATTTAATGATTTAATGCATTATTATATATTTGATATATTACTTTGCATTAACTAGTATCGGTTTACTTAAGATGGATTTTCTCACTCGGTTGTACACATTGTATATGTGATATACTTTTGTGCACTTGATTGTATCATGTTTGATGATACATGTTTGCTAGGGTTTTTTGTGTAAAGATCAAACCATGGTTACATGATAATGGTTAGGGTTTTGTTTTATTCATTTATTTATTTATTTATTCTTTTTGGAAAATGATAAAGCATGAAGAGAAAATGGTGGCTAACTTTGTTGTATATTGAAGCTTCATGAAGCTTTTGACTTTGTGACCATTTTGTCTCATGCTTAACCCTAACCATTCCCACTAACCATGATTTGTTCTCTACACTTGACCATGGTTGAGAGATGATAAGTATTCTTATTATTTTCTTTTTACATAATACTTATCATATCATCATCATCTTCTTCTTCATCTTCTTCAATGAAGAAACCTTCACTTCATCAATGGTGATTGATGAAAATGAGTGAGAAATCCAATTCTAAAGTCTACCCACTTCCTATTTCTTCATCCTCTACCTCTTGCCAAGTAGTAGAGTGTGTTTTCTTCACAAGTTTCTTGACTTGGTGAAGTTGGAGCTTGATCTTGTGATGCCTCGACGTAGATCATCTTCGGCATCGTCGTCGATGACCTAGCCCGTCCATTCTCCGATGAAGCCGACGCTAGAGCCCGGGGTTCGACTTGGACAGCGAGGAGACTTCTTTGCGGAGCTATGGAGGTGGAGGACCGGATCTACAAAGGTTGTATTTCCGTTTACTTATAGTTTAGTTGTAAACTAGCTCGCTTTATCGCCTAAACATCTAGCCAACGATCTTGTTAGGGTTTCTCGGCACCGTTAAAATTTTAAATTGGCATGGTTGATGCCTTGTGAGACCTCATTAGTGTGCCTAGGAACCCTACACAAACATGTATGGATGCAAAAGCAATGGGAATACTAAGCTAATGGTTCAGAAAATACCTCATTTGGCAACTCAAGAAAATTCTTGAGTTGGCCCAAGTGGCCAAAATCCTTGCTTTCTTGGTCCAATATGCTTGTCTTGAGCTTGTGCACACTTTTTGTGAAATTGGTATGGGGTTTTGAAGTGTTTTTCATGGAGTTTTTGTGACTTGAAGAGGGGGAGGAGGAGGGGGCAGCAGCAGCTGCAGAAAATGAAGAGGAGAGGAGGGATGATGAGGGTGAAGGAATGGGGGAGGTAATGCCAAAGTCAAAGTTAACCCCTCTCTTTCTCTCTCTCACCCATACTGCATTCTTTATTCCTTTTTCTTTTTCTTTTCTAATTCCCTTCTCACATCAATAGTAACCCCAAAATAACTAGCCATGCACCCAAAACATGTAGGAAAATGCAACAAGTGTAGAAAAAAGAAATGGTGCATGTTTTGCACAAAACTAGCTTAAACGCGATTAGCGATTTTTAATCGCGATTTGCACTAAATTAGTGTCAAACTAATCATAAAAACTTAAAATTTTCATAATTCACATAAAACACGCTCTTTTAATAATTTCTACAATTTTCCAAAATTTTCCCCAATTTATCGATATTTAATTATACCGAAATATTAAAATATTCATTAAAATTATTATTAAATTATAAAAAATCCAAAAAATAATATCTTAATTTTTTTAAATGTTTCAATCTTCCCCCCTTAAAGAAATTCGGTCCCCGAATTTAATTTAAAACCCCTCAAATACTAAAACATTTCAGTAAAAGTCCAAGTCGTCGGGGTTCTGAAATCATCAATACATAAAACGCATCATAGCGCAATGCATGCGCATGAGTAATGAGCAGATAACTCAAAAGCAAAACTCCATCAAGCATCCCGCAATCATCAGAGTCATGGTAAAGACACAAACGTCAAATCCAAAATAAAACCAATATGATATAAATCATAACTATACATGTAGACATCAAACCAATACATGTAAATAGCTGAAGTAAATGCATGCCAAACCCTTTTAAGTCGCTGTGCGATGCGCATAACACTGCACAGTGGCGGACGTCTAATATAAGAAAATAACCATATACGCATATATCTTTTGTTTAATATGCACGTTCCGCCGTTTTTGAAAACAATTTAGAAGGGTTTCCCTGTTTTAAACGTTTCGTGTCATATTGGACACGTAGGTAAATACTGATACTATAGCTAGCTTTTTGGAAATCCCTTCGATAAATATCAAAGCATGCAAAATATATCCAGGTACTGTCCTCTGACTAGTCCTGCCCAGTATGAAAACACATAGCAAATATCATAAAAACGTACTGATCCATAAGGAATCAATCCTAAAACGTATATAAGAATACCATGTGCGTCTGGTGCGCACGGAAATCAAAATCCATATATGTGCCATACAGGTGCACATAAAAAACATCTAGGTGCAACAGGTGTGCACGAAACATCTGTCATAGGCAACGTGTGTGCCTGGCAGCAAACTCAGGTGCATCTGACATGCACGAAGAATCCCGATTTAGTGTATCTGGTGTGCACAAAAATCGTATCTTAAAACATGCGCTCAACACGCGCGAAAATCCAAATCATGTGCATCCAACATGCATGAATAAAATCTAAATCCTGCGCACTCAACATGCACGAAATCACGAAATCCAATAGCAATCATCGAACATGCGCAAGTCCTAATCAAATGCACGGAGTGCAAGAAATCAACATCAATATCAGAATCAAAATCGACATATCGAATGACATCAAATCGAAGTCAGGCGCAACCGTAGTGCACAAAATATAAATCCGGTGCAACAAAGGCATGAAATATAAATCTGGTGTGATAAACGCAAGAAACATAAAACTGGTGCGACAAACGCACGAAGTATAAAACTGGTGCATCCTGTGCACAAATACCAAACAATAACTCAAATGTGTAAGCAGCAACACCGAGTGTACCCAGGTGTAAAGAAAATTATAAACGTGTGCAACTGTGTGCACAAAACACATATCAATGCACTACAAGCACATATAAGCTATACCGAGTGCAAAAATCAAATCGTGTGCGTAACATATGCACAGAATCAACTCAACCGTATGAAATCCATGAAGTCATAAGCAGGTGCAGCCAAGGCACGAAAACGATATCAGGTGCAATAACTGTGCACAAATCATAAATCAACACAACGGTGTAAAAAGCACATCTCAAGTGTAATAACTATGCGCAAGATATTCATACCCAGTAGGTGCAACCATGGTGCACGAAAACAAATATCATGGAACTCAACCATCAAGACTAAATCATGCGAATAAATCGCCCAAAGTACCGAAATCCAAGTGACGGATACGTGATAATCGAATCACAAAATCACAAATCATTGTTGGTGTATATGCCCTAGAGGCCATTACTGTATCATACTAGTTTGTATATTACTTGATGGAAGCTTGGGATATTCACAGTTGTATATACAATCTTGCTCGAAATGGTAGTATGCTACTTGGTTTGTCTCTACTTTAATATGTGCATGTGTTTCTTTTAGCATATCGCTGATATACATATTAGTAGAGCCCTTAGGATCTTTGCTTGATTACCAGCGTTGTGATGGCACTCACACTCGTGGGAGCTGGGTGATCTATAAGCACATCCTTATACAGGTCCCTAGTCGTTGGACTATCGAGACAGGGCATCGATACTCCGGAGTAGACTAGCGTATGAGCTTCTCATCCCAGTGTGGGAGACGGTCTGTCCCACAGCCGTCAGTACGTCGTACTTGAGATAGTATGCGGGTGCTCGTTAGGTTACGAGTACACTGGACAGGACTCGTTGGTTGGTATTATACCTATCGTCAGTTATCAGTTCCCAAGTGACATGAGTACAGCTTAGTCCGCTGACTTGACACTATCACTTCGCCTCGAGTGTGTTCCCACTGCACTTTGATTGCTACCCTACCACGGCTCAAAGGAGTCATGCAAACAGGTAGTTTTTGGGTGCAGTCCCGAAGCACTTGGAGGCAGTGACGGTTAGACAGGATTCGTTTCTCCCGGTATTGGGGGTTGACATCGCGCTATGTCCAGGAGAGCCATTACACGAGTAGTCCCTGGCCAGGGCAAGCGAGATATACTGGTAGGTTTCCAGTGTTATCTTAGGGTGTTCTAGGCTACACTCCGACATGACTTGTACCGCTATTAGGGGACTGACGTTCACCGCCCCTCTAGGCCCGCCATGCGATGTATCAGACGAACAGACCGGACTGTACGGAGAGTGTCACATACAGGCTCAGTAAGAGTTCAGATGGGGTTCACCTCGTCAGTCCTCTTATCGACATCTACCTGGGGACCGTTACGTACAACTAGTGCCGCTTGCGGTCTGTGGTTAAACCCACTGGCAGCGTAGTGTCGAGTCTTTAATGTCCCACACAGAGAGCTATTCGCCTTTAGGCAAAATGAGTAGAGGTCGCATGGTTTTGCGACAGGGTTCGTTCGCATCCGCGCACTTGTGCACGTTTGCTGTCCGGACAGCTTATACTAGCGGGCTTTGGTTTAAGCCGGATCCTAGTATAAGATTTGGGATTGGCTTTTTCTCTTTGTATTCGTGTTCCTCGGATCACGAATACGGGTGCGTATGCACAGTTGCTTGAGACAGCGGGAGAGGACTTTGATTAGGGTTAATGACTATTGTCATTTTTATTAACCCTAATGATTATGTGTGTATTATTGTTAATTGATATTAGTTTAATAATTGTGCATGGTTATGGTTGTTGACCATTTGACCCATCTTGACTTGTTGACCTTGTTGACACTTTGACCATCATCATTTCATTTGGAAGATGCTCTTTGATACTTGCAATTTGCATTAAAAATGAAATGATAATGGTCATGTCTTGATTAACCATGACAATTATCTAGCTAATTATCAATTTAAAGTAATTCACACATATATGTGAGAATGGTTATTATTCTCTCATTCTATTATTCACATTCTCTCTCTTGTTCTTCCTCTCCCTCAAGCTCTCCCCTCTCATGTGTTGAGAAACACTTGAGCTTGAGAAAAACCCTCTCTTGATAATCTCTACTCTTATCTAAGGTTCAAGGATTAGCACTTCTTGCACCCTAGTTACTTCTAGCTTGGAGTTGAAGCCAAAGGTTGAGGCTTTCGGGTGGATCTTTTTTCGACGTGAGAAGACGACAAAGGTGACCTCTTTCCACCACTCCAAGGAGCAAAGAGAGAAGGACATAAAGCCAAAGGTATAACCATTCTAGCACTTAGCTAGTTTCTAGTGAGCTTTAGCTTGTTTTTGTTTAGCAAAGATCCTTCATAGTGTAGTCCATGTTGCCTAAGCACATAAAAATTAGATTTTTATTCCGTTTTCCGCCTCCCCGCAAGCACCGGGGTGGGAAACGTGGACTTACAATCATAAATAATGTCATCGATAACTCCTCCTTCAAAGTCGAGAAGGTGTCAGTGTAAGTCCACGTTGCCCACCCCGGTGCTTGCGGGGAGGCGGAAACGTTATGAAAAATCGGATTTTTACAACACTGGGCAACATGGACTAGCTAAAGGAGGGATCTTTGATAAACAAAAACTAACTAACAAGCTAAAAGAGTTAGCTACTCGGTTAAGGGGTTATACTTAGGTCTTCAAGTCCTTCACTTCTTGCTCATTGGAGTGTGATGATCGGATTCACCTCGTCGCCTTCTCTTGCCGAAGAAAGATCCACCCGAGGGCCTCTACCTTTGGGTTCAACCTCAAACTAGAAGTAACTAAGTTGCTTGGTGTGCTAAACCTAGAACCTTAGAAATAGTAGAGAGTATTTTTGAAGTTTTTATCTCAAGCTCAAATGTTTCTCAACTCATGAGTGGGGAGAGCTTGAGAGAGAGGAAGAGGAGGAGAGAGAATGAGAATGATAGAATGAGAAGAATAAACCAACCTTCTCACATATATGTGAATTATGATAAATAAATAATTAGCTAAAGATAATTGTGATGGTTAATATTGAAATGACCATTATCATTTCACATTAATTACTTTTGCAAGGATCAAAGAGCATCTTTCATATGAAATGATGATGGTCAACTTGTCAACCTAGGTCAACAAGTCAAGCAAAGTCAAATGGTCAACAACCATAACCATAACACAATTATAATTAACTAATATTAATAAATCATATTTCACACATTAACATTAGGGTTAAGAAAATGACAATGGTCATCAACCCTAATGAAAGTCCTCTGCCTCTGCCTCAGTCAACTGTGCATACACACCCGTATCCGTGTTCCGAGGAACACGCATACAAAGAGATAAAACCAATCCCAAAACATATACTAGGATGTGGCTTAAACCAAAGCCCGCTAGTATAAGCTGTCCGGACACCAAACATGCACAAGTGCGCGGATGTGAACGAACCCTGTCACAAAACCATGCGACTTCTACTCATTTTGCCTAAAGGCGAATAACCCTCTGTGTGGGACTCGAAAGACTCGACACTACGCTGGCAGTGGGTTTAACCATAGACCGCAAGTGGCACTAGCTGTACGTAACGGTCCCCAGGTAGATGTCGATAAGAAGACTGACGAGGTAAACCCATCTGAACTCCTACTGAGCCTGAATTTGACAGTCTCCATACAGTCCAGTCTGTTCGTCTAAGAACATCGCATGGCAGGCCTAAGGGGGCGGTAAACGTCAGTCCCCTACTAGCGGTACAAGTCGTGTCGTAGTGTAGCCCAGAACACCCTGAGATAACACTGGAAACCTACCAGTCTATCTCGCTTGCCCTAGCCAGGGACTTTGTGTAATGGCTCTCCTAGATACAACGCGATATCAACCCCCAATACCGGGAGAGACGAATCCTGTCTAACCGTCACTGCCTCCAAGTGCTTCGTGACTGCACCCAAAAACTACCTGTTTGCACGACTCCTTTGAGCCGTGGTAGGGTAGTAATCAAAGTACAGTAGGAACACACTCGAGGCGAAGTGACAGTGCCAAGTCAACGGACAAAGCTGTACTCATGTCACCTGGGAACTGATAACTGACGATAGGTATAATAACAACCAACAGTTCCCGATGAGTCCTGTCTAGTGTACTCGTAACCTAATGAGCACCCGTATACTATCCCAAGTACGACGTACTGACGGCTGTGGGACAGACCGTCTCCCAAGCTGGGATGAAAAGCGCATACGCTAGTCTACTCCGGAGTATCGATGCCCTGTCTCGATAGTCCTATGACTAGGGACCTGCATAAGGATGTGCTTATGGATTACCCAGCCCCCATGAGTGTGACTGCCATCACAACGCTGGTAATCAAGCAAAGATCCTAAGGGCTCCACTAATGTGTAAAGGCGATATGCTAAAAGAAACACATGCACACATTAAAGCAGAAACAAACCAAGTAGCATACTACTATTTTGAGCAAGATTGTCAATACAAGGTGAATATCCCAAGCTTCCATCATGTAATATACAAACTAGTATGATACAGTAATGGCCTCTAGGTCATATACACTTACAATCTCCTACTTGCACTAAGGCCATGTACTGGCGTATCGAAGACCTATCATCTCGATCAGCCGCTCGAACTGAGTCTGGGGTAAGGCCTTCGTGAATGGATCAGCAGTGTTATCTTCCATAGCAACTCTCCGAACCTCGATCTCTTGGCGACCCATGATCTCCCTAATTAGGTGATACCGCCTCAAGATGTGTCTGGACTTCTGATGGGACCTGGGTTCCTTCGCTAAAGCTATAGCCCCGTTGTTGTCGCAATACAGAGGTATTGGATCAACAATGGACGGAACCACCTGAAGTTCTGTCAAGAACTTCTTTATCCAGACGGCTTCTTTTGCGGCATCTGCAGCAGCGATATATTCCGCTTCCATCGTTGAGTCAGCAACGGTTTCCTGTTTGGAACTCTTCCAACACACCGCCCCTCCATAGAGGGTAAAGACATAACCCGACATGGACTTGGAATCATCCTTGTCACTCTGGAAGCTGGAGTCAGTAAAGGCCTCGATCTGGAGGACTTTTCCGCCATACACCAAGAACATCTCCTTAGTCCTTCTCAGGTACTTGAGAATGTTCTTTACCGCTATCCAGTGTTTCTCCCCAGGGTTTGACTGATACTGGCTTACCACACTCAGTGCATAAGCTACATCCGGTCTGGTGCACAACATCGCATACATTATAGAGCCTACCGCAGAAGCGTAGGGTATTATAGACATGCGATCCCTTTCCAAATCAGTCATGGGAGACATCTCTTTGGAGAGGGTGATCCCGTGACAAGCCGGTAGATTACCGCGCTTGTAATCTTCCATACTGAATCTTTTCAGTATGGTGTCGATGTACCTGGACTGTGAGAGTCCTAATATCCTCTTGGATCTGTCACGATAGATCCGGATCCCCAGAATGTATGAGGCATCACCCAGGTCTTTCATGGAGAACCTGTGTGACAAGAACCCTTTGACAGATTGTAGCATAGGAATGTCATTTCCTATCAAGAGAATGTCATCCACGTTTAAAATGAGGAATACTACAGTTCTTGCTACAAATCTACTATAGATGCATGGTTCATCTGGATTTTTGAAAAAGCCAAATTCTTTGACCGTCTCATCAAAACAGATGTTCCAACTCCGCGACGCTTGCTTTAGTCCATAGATGGACTTAAGCAACTTGCACACCTTTCCGCTGCTCCCACTCTGAATGAAACCCTCTGGCTGGTCCATATAGACACACTCTTCTAAATTTCTGTTTAGAAAAGCGGTCTTTACGTCCATCTGCCAAATCTCCTAATCATGGAAGGCAGCAATGGCAAGAAGGATCCGAATGGATTTTAGCATAGCCACTGGAGAAAAGGTTTCGTCATAGTCCAAACCAGGTCTTTGACGAAAACCCTTTGCAACAAGTCTAGCCTTATAGGTCTCAACCTATCCATCTACACCAATCTTCCTTTTGAAGATCCACTTGCATCCTACGGGTTTTACCCCATCTGGAGCAACGTCCAACTTTCATACTTTGTTGGTATAAATGGACTCCATTTCGGTCCGCATTGCATCCAGCCATTTTACCGAGTCAACGCTCTGAATGGCCTGCTGGAAGCTAGTCGGCTTATCACTATCAATGATGCAATCCTCTCTATCCCCGTCTATGAGAAAACCGTAGTATCTCTCTGGCGGATGAGACTGCCTACTACTTCTGCGGAGCGGCGCAGGAATGTCCTGATCTTTCGAACCCTCTGGTTCTACTAAGCTTTCAGTAATAGTTCGTTGTTCTGGAATTTCTTCCAGTTCTATTGCGCTCCCACTTATCTGTTTTTCCAAAAACTTAGTTTCCAAGAAGTGGGCATGACGAGAAACAAAAACCTTTTGTTCCTCTTCGCAATAGAAGAAATATCCCTTGGAGTTCTTTGGATATCCCACAAACTTGCACTGTACTGAGCGTGCCTCGAGTTTGTCCGCATGCTGCTTTTTGACAAAAGCTGGACATCCCCATGTCTTAATATGATTAAGATAGGGTCTCTTCCCACACCACATCTGATATGGTGTAGTAGGCACAGTCTTATTTGGAACTCGGTTCAAAAGGTATGCAGCTGATTCTAGTGCATATCTCCAGAATGATCGCGGTAACTCAGCGTTACTCATCATGGACCGTACCATATCCAATAGGGTTCGGTTCCATCTCTCCGATACACCGTTATGTTGTGGAGTGTATGGAGGAGTAAGCTGAGAGAGAATTCCATTCTCTTTTAAGTAATCCAGGAACTCGGCACTCAAGTATTCACCAGCTCAATCAGATCTCAGTGTCTTGATACTTTTGCCTGTTTTTTTTTCTACTTCATTCATATTCCTGGAATTTTCCAAAGTCTTAGGATTTATGTTTCATTAAGAAGACATATCCGTACCTTGAAAAGTCATCCGTAAAAGTAATGAAGTAAGAATAACCGCTTCGTGCATGTGTTGACATAGGACCGCACACGTCGCTGTGTACGAGTCCCAAGAGCTCACTCGCTCTCACTCCGTGTCCAGTGAACGGAGTCTTTGTCATCTTTCCTTTGAGACAGGATTGACAAGTTGCATATGATTGATATTCGAACGGATCCAAATATCCTTCTGTATGTAACTTCGTCAACCATCTCTCATTGATGTGACCCAGTCTACAATGCCATAAGAAATCCTGATTTGTTTCCGGAGACTTTCTTTTGTGTGTATTCTGGACATTGAAAATCTGTAGTTGGTTTAATACGTATATACCATTGCTTAATGTACCTGACCCAATCAGAACTTGATTAAGGTGAATGTTTACAACATTACTTACAAACGCAAATTCATAACCATCTTTAGAAATTAAAGATACAGAAATGATATTACAAGTTGCATTGGTTACAAAAAAGCAATTACGTAAAACCAAAACATGTCTATCTGACATTCCCAGGGGATAGTCCCCCACGGCCTCAGCATCCATGCTAGCTCCGTTTGCAACTCTGAGGGTCATATTACCTGTCTTCAAAAACCTACGCTTTCTCAATTCCTGCAAAGAATTACAGATATGAGATCCTTACCCGGTATCCAATACCCAGGAAGTAGAGTTTATTGATAGACAGTTTTCAATAACATACACACCTGAAGCTGAAGCTGCAACTTGCTTCAGATCCTGTGTTCTGGCCTTCCAAGCCCTGCAATCTTTCTTCCAGTGTCCACTCTTGTGACAGTAAAAGCATTCTTCCTTCCCCACAAGCTTTCCTGCTACCTTTGTTGCTTTTGCCTTTCCCTTCGTATCCACTTTACTAACACCGCCCCTTGGTTTGGCGGGGGTTTTCTTCTTCTTTCCCTTGGCTTTCGTCTTGGACCTAGAAGAGGAAGATCCTCCTACAAACAATGTGGATGTTTCCCTACCTTTCTGTAGGGTACCCCCTGCACTCCTCAGCATGTTGAGGAGTTCTGAAAGTTCAACTTCCTTTTCTTGCAAGTTGAAGTTCAGGATGAACTGGGCGTAAGTGGAAGGAAGGGACTGGAGAATCAAGTCCGTATAGAGCTCATTCTCCAACATGGTCCCAAGGTCCGCGAGTTCCTTTATGTAGCCAATCATCTTAAGCACGTGTTCCGCTACCGATGATCCGACTGCCAATCTCGCCGAAAACAGCTTCTTCGACGCTTCGTATCTGGCGATACGGGATTGCTCTCCATAAAGTTCTTTTGTATGGAAAAATATGGATTCGAGGTCCATATTCTCGTGCCTCCTCTGATGTTCATTTTCCATAGAGGCAAGCACGAGGCACTTGGCCTTCGCGCATTCGATTTCCCAGGTCTTACGGATTTCCCTATCCGCGGCGCTGGTTTTGGGACCTGGGACAGGGGGAGCTTTGGTGGTAAGGAGATACCCCAACTTGTCATAAGTGATTGCCATTTTGACATTCCTGAGCCAATCTTTGTAGTTTGGCCCTGTCAGTATGTTTTTATCTAGAAGTTACTTAAGTCCAGTCATGATATTTGGTCGCTGCAATTAGGAGAGAGAGAAGAAACACTTTAGCATGATACTCTTGCAAGTTTTGAGTGGTTTTTAATTTGTCTAAACAGGATGGCTCCCACTGTCTCTCGAATCCCTCCTCAAACCATAAAGGAAGAATTAGTCGGGATCAATCGCACCGTACAATTCTTGCTTAACGGTTAAGCCAGGCCAGTGTCGGTACTTCGAGGGAGGTTTTCCAACGCTTTCGCGAAGTTCCTTAATTAAGTAACCTCTTTTCTCTATGGGCGTATCCCCGCTAACACCTTTCTAGACACCTACTTGGTTTATAGCATTGATCGTTAAGTGAGAAAGTTCCGGAGGAGTAGCATATACTCACAGTAGGATCGGGATCCAAATATCATTGCGTGACAAAACTGAAGGAATCCTACCAGAATCATCACACTCCAAATGGTATGCATCGCTAGGAAGTTTCATTTTTCTTTTGAAACTCCCGATGTGGATTTTTGCCCCATGCTCTTATGACCTTGACTTTGGCCAAAATATCATAAGTCACATGTCAAGTTCTACCCGTCATTCTCCAGGTTAATTTGAACCCACCCATGCCTACCCTTGACTTTGGCCAACATGGCAGTACGACTGTCCTAAACCAACACATCTATCTATGCTCCACATGAATACCCAATAGCTACCAATCACTATGCCTTGACTTTGGCCAACATACATAGCTTGAATACTTATTGACCATTCATGTGAAACGACGGAGGGCTACGAATGGTTTTGGCGAAACCATGAACGTAGTGAACTTGATATTATCGAAGGAACGAGATAGCTTTCAAAAGGAGTGGTACAAGCTCCGCATTTAAAAGTTGGTTTTGAAAAGAACCAAGTGGTTTTGAAAGTGTTCCAACGACTTTTACTTGGTTTATTTTTTCTTGCATTAATTTTAATGCGTCCCATCAATTAATCCTACCATTGCAGAAAACAACGAAAATATGACGTACGCTTATGCCATCCGCATTCGCCACGGGGTCCCGTCATCACCTGTTAGGTTACTTAACTAACGACAGAGCGGGGGCTGGACTAGCGCGGATGCAAAACATAAGCAACGCCTAAATAGATATCATATAGATATATATAAACATTCATCATATGCAATGATAGCCATTCCAGATCACAGATGAACACATTAGATATACTAGGAATCCGCATTTCGTACGATCCTGTAAGGAAGAGCGGATTACACGGTCGTGATGAATAGCCAAATCCCACCCTAGACCCCTACGGGTGCGGCAAACTATCCGCCAAGTACCCGAAGCGAAGCAACCTCCCTCAACTCCGTGAGTAGGCCACTCGGCACTTCGAGATACCCGGTAGTTTGTGCACCCCATCTTGGGTCTATCCTAGGAGCAAAAAAAGTAAAAAGAAATTATACAATGACGGCTACAATCCCGACCCGGTTGTGCGGCCATACAAATAATATTACATCAATTTACATATTACAAGAATTGAAAGAATAAGAAAACTCTCATCTCACAACCTCCCGGCTATTCATCCGCGACAATCCAACGAATTCATATATACAAACCATCAACATTACAGATCAGAGATATGTATAACCCCTACTAATCGACGTATAGCGATTAGCAGACGTTCAATACATATATCACATCACAGATATAACCCATTAGCCAAAGTGTGAAGAAGTTCGATCAAAATACGGATTTGTGACCACCCCAAAAACTAACTTGTTCTCTGGAAAATCTGGGCAGAAACAAACCATTCTAAAAATCACAAAACAGCAACAGAAGAACACTATAGGAAAAACGACCCACGGCCGAGTCAACTCGGCCGTAGATCCGCGGCAAGAGCATGCTCTTGCCGTGGTTCCGCGGTGAGTTGGTCGACTCGCTGGTTCGTTTTTCTTTAGTTTTCTGTAAAAACCCTGAGCCGATTTTTAGTGTATGATTTATTATTTTTAAAACAGAAATAAAAATCGGCAGAAACCTAGGGTTATTGAAAAGTGTTTTGCTATTTTTTCCGATCGAAGTTCTAAATACTTTGCTAACTAGTTAGTTTGTGTTTAGGTATGCTCTGATACCACCGTAAGTCCACGTTGCCCACCCCGGTGCTTGCGGGGAGGCGGAAACGTTATGAAAAATCGGATATTTACAACACTAGGCAACATGAACTAGCTAAATGAGGGATCTTTGCTAAACAAAAACTAACTAACAAGCTAAAAGAGTTAGCTACTCGGTTAAGGGGTTATACCTAGGTCTTCAAGTCCTTCACTTCTTGCTCCTTGGAGTGTGATGATCGGATTCTCCTCGTCGCCTTCTCTTGCCGAAGAAAGATCCACCCGAGGGCCTCTACCTTTGGCTTCAACTTCAAACTAGAAGTAACTAAGGTGCTTGGTGTGCTAAACCTAGAACCTTAGAAAGAGTAGAGAGTATTTTTGAAGGTTTTATCTCAAGCTCAAATGTTTCTCAACTCATGAGAGGGGAGAGCTAGAGAGAGAGGAAGAGGAGGAGAGAGAATGAGAATGATAGAATGAGAAGAATAAACCAACCTTCTCACATATATGTGAATTATGATAAATAAATAATTAGCTAAAGATAATTGTGATGGTTAATCTTGAAATGACCATTATCATTTCACATTAATTACTTTTGCAAGGATCAAAGAGCATCTTTCATATGAAATGATGATGGTCAACTTGTCAACCTAGGTCAACAAGTCAAGCAAAGTAAAATGGCCAACAACCATAACCATAACACAATTATAATTAACTAATATTAATAAATCATATTTCACACATAAACATTAGGGTTAAGAAAATGACAATGTTCATCAACCCTAATGAAAGTCCTCTGCCTCTGCCTCAGTCAACTGTGCATACACACCCGTTTCCGTGTTCCGAGGAACACGAATACAAAGAGATAAAACCAATCCCAAAACATATACTAGGATCTGGCTTAAACCAAAGCCCGCTAGTATAAGCTGTCCGGACACCAAACGTGCACAAGTGCGCGGAAGTGAACGGACCCTATCGCAAAACAATGCGACCTCTACTCAATTTGCCTAAAGGCGAATAACCCTCTGTGTGGGACTCTAAAGACTCGACACTACGCTGGCAGTGGGTTTAACCACAGACTGCAAGAGGCACTAGCTGTACGTAACGGTCCCCAGGTAGATGCCGATAAGAAGACAGACGAGGTAAACCCATCTGAACTCCTACTGAGCCTGAATGTGACAGTCTCCGTACAGTCCGGTCTGTTCGTCTAAGAACATCGCATGGCGGGCCTAGGGGGGCGGTAAACGTCAGTCCCCTACTAGCGGTACAAGTCGTGTCGGAGTGTAGCCCAGAACACCCTGAGATAACACTGGAAACCTACCAGTCTATCTCTCTTGCCCTGGCCAGGGACTTTGTGTAATGGCTCTCCTAGACACAGCGCGATATCAACTCCCAATACCGGGAGAGACGAATCCTGTCTAACCGTCACTGCCTCCAAGTGCTTCGGGACTGCACCCAAAAACTACCTGTTTGCATGATTCCTTTGAGCCGTGGTAGGGTAGTAATCAAAGTACAGTGGGAACACACTCGAGGCGAAGTGACAGTGTCAAGTCAACGGACTAAGCTGTACTCATGTCACCGGGGAACTGATAACCGACGATAGGTATAATACCAACAAACAGTTCCCGACGAGTCCTATCCAGTGTACTCGTAACCTAACGAGCACCCGCATACTATCCCAAGTACGACGTACTGACGGCTGTGGGACAGACCGTCTCCCAAGCTTGGATGAGAAGCGCATACGTTAGTCTACTCCGGAGTATCGAAGCCCTGTCTCGATAGTCCTACGACTAGGGACCTGCATAAGGATGTGCTTATTGATTACCCATCCCCCACGAGTGTGAATGACATCACAACGCTGGTAATCAAGCAAATATCCTAAGGGCTCCACTAATCTGTAAAGGCGATATGCTAAAAGAAACACATGCACACATTAAAGCAGAAACAAACCAAGTAGCATACTACTATTTTGAGCAAGATTGTCAATACAAGGTGAATATCCCAAGCTTCCATCAAGTAATATACAAACTAGTATGAAACAGTAATGGACTCTAGGGCATATACACTAACAGTTAGTGCATCCAATATTATCAGTGAAAGATATCTACTTGCCTCTTGCTCGCGGTCTGGCGTCCTCTGTCTTCGGGTCCTTATCTTCCCTGTGGATTACCTATCTCGCAATCCATCGGCTTATCGGCCCTGTCCGGTGTGCTAACGGGGACGATTCCGTTCTGGCACTTCTCTGGTCATCTCTCGGTCAATCCTCACGACCACTTGTAAAGCAGCACGTCACTGGCGCCGACCTTTGGTCCTCTGAATGCACATCACACATCTGCTCCTGGTGCAAATCTTATTGCAGCAGTGTCCTGGAAAGAATCCCGCTCAAGGTCTTTTCCAATCTCACCTAAGCCGAACTGTACGGAGGCTGGTACTCTGGCATAATCTTTCCTCGCTCTCTAGACATCTGCGTCCTCAGTACAACATTTACTCGGAATCTAGTCGCATCCCAACGCCTCTGTATGCGTATCGCATCTCTGATGTCAGCGGAGTGGAACGTCATCTCGTCGAAATCTCTTACGAACCCTTTACTTCACTCTGCTCCAATGTCGACTGATTCGTACTCGTCTTATCTTGGCTGCCTGGACTACGCTCCAATGGCTATACTCGTATCTGGAGACTCCCAAGCAATGTGTCCCTTCACATGATATCAGAATGATGTCGAATCATCCGACCGATTTCTCAAAACCTCATAATCCCCCAAGAGCTCAACGTCTTGGGTACTGTTTAATAGTATCGAGTACATACCACAGCATCGATGGTCAGCCGTAGAAGGAAAAACTCAAGCCTCACTAATGGCGCCGCGGAACTGCCGCAAACCCTAAGGTTCAAAAGCTTTCACACGGCCTTTATGTTGAGTTAGGGTTTCATTCTTCTAGAGGGTCCATAGAATCGCTTGCATGTCTTTCCGAATACTTTAAACTTGGAACATGGGTTTCTGACATTCAGTCGTCTCTATCGACTCCCAACGAATCTGCATGAAGTCGTCTCTAGCTGGAATCAATCTAGCTGATGAGCTCGTATCGGGGTAAGCGAACGAACCACATGTCCTAGTCATTCATCCTCGAGTGACTAGTGACTTACCATCGTATCTCTAAGTATATACTCATGCTGAAGTAGCTCCAATCATCTGGACGATATCTCGTCATTTGCAGCAGCAACTGGCTCATTCGTTGGTACGCTGAACTACGCCTCAATCATCATGAATTAGTGATATATCAATGGTCATCACCTCTGGCTGGCCTCTAGCAATAGCCTGATCCTCTGGTGCCGATCAGCACATCCGGAAAATCTCGTAAAAGCGATCTGTCAAACGCTCATGGCGCGAAAACGCAACAAAACGAAGCCTCTATACGCGATCGTACGTCTCTGGATTCACGCCCTGGTCAGTCCTCATCTGTGACGAGCACAAGCTGACGCAACTCTAGCTGTAGCTCTCTCTGCCCGTGTAATCGTGGCAGCAAAATCATAACCAGTACCGATGAGGATAGATCATAGGAATGAATATAATACTGTGCAAGGAAATGTACATCCTAAGGTTTCTTAAGCGGAGTAGCATATCGTAAATATGCCGTGGAACATACGTACGGTACGTCACTCTACTAAAGCTACCTATTCCATCAACCAAGGGTCATCCTACGCGACGAAAGTTCGGGTATAATACCCCCTCGACTAAGTCTAAGTTCCGTAAGTTCAAGCCTAAGTTCCGTATATATATGTATAAACGCTCTAGGCTCCGCATAGTCAAACATAGACTCGAACCAAGGTTAACCTAGCGCTCTGATACCAACTTTGTCACGATCCGAAATAGCCCGTGACTGGCACTTGAATCATATGAAGTCTATAGGACCCCATCCAATCCAAGTAAGCCAAAAGCCCAGAAATCTAAAACCATTTTAAGAAGTAATTAAGAAAACTGGTTTTTAAAATTAAAGAAAACATGTTTTGAAAACAAGGTTTTTAAATAAGTAAGCCGAATATGTATTTTTAAAATGTATAGTCTGTTCTAAAAATTTCGGCAGAGTTTCCTTTGTAAATACTAGCCCCGAACGGGGTACAACAAGAATAATATATATGCAATGATAAAAGGCATCCCCAAGCGGGAGCTAGCTCTTCGTTAATCGACGGTCATAACCACGCAAGCAATATAATATACAACGCCGAAGGGCAAGGATCAAAACTCAGAAAGAAACTCAAAACAGCATGAAAACCGTAATACTACAACGCGCGACTCTAAGGTCGAAATAATACATAACTGGTTTCTAAGTCTGAAACAATATAAAAGTTTTGGTTGATAGAATTACAAGATACAACTGAATAAAATAATACAAGGGTGGTCACGATGTGAGTGAACCCACCTATCAATGCAATCACCCAGAATGGAAGCAGTGTGCCAGAAAAGCTGCAATGGAACCTTTACGGCAAAACCTGCAAGAACTGTGGCACAACGGGGGTGAGTTGCCAACTCGTGAATAGAGAACATCGCAGAGTAGAAATCGTATGCCTCCTATAATCCTAGGTCAATACGATCAGATACAATATATCCTCAAATGAATAAGTCTGAAGCATGATTAGGTGGCAATGTAACATCAATACATGTATGTAGTGCCAAGTGCTCGTGCCAGTGCCTCAGGTAATAACATATCATAAATATGAGGTATGATCAATGTAATCAATTCTGTATGTATGTGGATCCCGTCCACGTGTCACCTAATGACAATAACCATTATGCATGTAAATATCATAAAGCATATGCATGGAAATATGAGGATATAAATCAACATGTGTCACTCGCGACATATCAAAATCATGGAACCTGAGTGTCAAGCATCGACACTCGAAAACATCCTGAAACCTGTGCCTAACATCAGCACGTAAATCCTCATATATTGGGCTCCGTCTGTGGAATCGGCCCTCGGCCCCGGCAGTACGGGTCGTCCCATATCCATCTATCGACTCTGGTGAGTATCCTCCGGATAACCGCCAGGTCCAACCAATCACCGGTAGGTACTCGCCACCCTTTAGGCTCATCGTCTGCTCCACGAATAACATTTCTTGCCCCGGGGAACCATACCGGATCCACCATGTACCCGCAAACGGAACATCCAACTCCTCGAATCGGGTTTCACATGTCTCTCTCAGCACCGAGAAAACACATGATGGACGCACTGATATATCATATCAAGGGTAACCGGGTTTTAAAAACAATTACATACTCTATTTGAAATTCCCACGGTTCCCAAATCCAGAAATTTCATGGAAACAACATATCTCAATGCGTATAATTGAAAAGCATGATTTATGCGACATGTAAAATAAATGTAAGCATATCAGTGTATCATGCGACATGGAATAGTAATATGCACATATTGAGGGAAACCGCTCTTTTAAAAGGAATCAGTTTTAAAGAATATCTTACTGTTCCTAAATCTCTAATCAAGCCAGAATCATCTATGTATGTGCGAATACGTATGTGTGTACAATAGGTATGTGCACAAGTATGTTATGTAAGGGTCATATCCTGAATGCAACAGTACTACTGTGTAGTGACATGGCAATTATCGATGATGAAGTGTGTGAGCCGGCAAGCAGTGTACGTGGAACATACGCATCATCGATAATGGTGCTGGTGTCCTAATAGCATGGTTGTATTATAGCAATAAACACAAGCAATGCAATGCAAATAGCATGAACATGCGGAGTCGAATAATCAACGCAACAGTGAAGAATCTACATCAATAAATATATCATGCAGCTTTGCCATTTGAAATAAGACGAATCGGGGTTTTTAGTAAAATAAGGGCTACGGTGTTTTAAGAAAAGATGCGTCGTTTGAAAATATCCGTAGAATACCTTTTGCCTATTTTTAAAATATCCCCGATTCGTTAGTTTTGAAATAGGTATGACTCGGGTCTAGTCTAATGTCTACTGAGTAATCTACAGACCTAACCAACAAGCAAAACAAGAGGGGTATGGAAACCACCTACATCTGAGTCGATATATATATATATATATATATATATATATAATAGTCGGTGATCCCGCCTCAATAGTATCACGTACGATACAGTATATCATATGACGTCCTCGATTCACGAGTGCGGATCTATCATCAATATAAAGCTCGCACGGTAAATCGTCGTACGGTATCCCAATTACTGGGTACGGGTCAATATCACAATTGTCTCATCAATTATCTGGTATCTTTATCATCATATCACATGAATCTTAGGTACTGATCTAAGTCTAGTACAATCGACACCATCTATATAAATATGAATGCGTGTGTGAAACACACGTCCCAAAAGCACGCTAAATCTCATGTCGTTTCCCAAATACGAATCACAATATATCACAGATCTCATGGCACTATGCCCAATTTCATCGACTCATCTCCAAACATCCACGACACACTATAAGCTATTCAAAATAGTACATATATACTATACTAAACATCGAACTGCGGGGTTACTATACGCCATCCACCTGACTTCCCCCGTAGATATAATCTACTCACCTGATCTTCATTTGTCGACGCCGCCATGCGCTTGATTGTCTTCCCGAAGTCTTCATGGGGTACCTACACATCAACGTATCGTAAATGCGTATTAAAACCAAAACGATACACGAAAATTAAAACGACATGCTTAAAGGCCTATAAGTGAGAAACTATGGGTACACTTTCAAAACCATCGAACGACCCTCGATCTCGCCGTGCAAACGTCAAGTGATCGAGGTGAAACACAGATATATAAATCCAGAATTCAAAATACGGAACACGGAAACATGAATCCAAACCAGCAACTTGAGAAAAGGGTCCCAGATTTCACCCTAGGTCAAATTAGACAATTTTGCACATGCCAGGGGTCTATTTTATAGATGTAGAAGCTACAGAACCAAAACCGGCCAAAATGGTGGGACCCAGGCCGCAAATTGCGGCCAAACAGAATAAATCTGCGGCCTGGTTGGAGAGGTAGGGGCTAGGGTTTTGGTGGTAGCTTCCTTGGTGCCTGCATGTATCACTGTGTTCAAAAAATAATTTTCAGAGTCTTCTAATGATAGCAGATTTCAATTAACTCTCATAGATTCCAGAATTCTTCCGATATCGGTTTCTATATCTATATTCCGGGTTTCTAATCTCTGGTTTGAGCCTGAATTCTAGCACTAGGGGGTTTGTATGTCCTCAACTGAGCTCAAATGCTCGCCACAACTCACAATTCCTTCAAACCCTAACTAGGTTTTTCCTAAGTCCATAAAATCACTCGACATCGATATCAAACTGTTAGTTATATGTATGCCCTAGAGGCTATTACTGTACATTGGATGTATATTGTAGTGGATGCTGGGACATATATAGGTAGGACTTTCTTGCTCGACATGATAGTATGCTATCTGGTTGACCTTTACCATAACGTGTACACTGATTGTCTCTCTGTTACATGTTGGTAAAGCCCTTAGGATGTGTACTTGACTACCTGGACTATGATGCGGATCATACTAGTGGGGACATGGTAGTCCACAAGTACATCCTTCAAAGTCCCTAGTCGTGGGTGTATCGAGACGGGGCATCGATATACCAGAATAGACTAGCGTGTACCTTCTCGACCCATACAGATGGGCGATGGATGATCCCATATCCATTGGTGTTTGACATCAGAGATGATATACGGGTGCTCAGTGGAGACTGGGTACACTGGACGGACTCACCGAGAACTCCCAGATGGTATTATACCTCACGTCAGATGGCAGTTCTCTGGTGACACTGGTACATAGTAGTCTGTTGACCCGAGATCGTCATAGAGTCTTGTGTGGTTCCCACTGTGCTTTGATTTCCATCTTACCACGTCCAAGAGGGTGTGCAAAACGGTGGTTTTTGGGTACAGTCCCGAGTCACATGGAGGCAATGAGCGATAGGAGGGGATTCGTCTCTCCCGGTATAGGGAGTTGATGTTACGCTGTGTTCGATTGGCTATAACAGAAAATCCCTGGCCAGGGTTGCTGAGATTTACTGGTAAGTGTTACCAGTAGTTTCTCGAATTGTTATAGACCTCATATCGACACGACTTATCAAGCTATTGAGGTCTGACGTTTACCACCCCTAGGCGAGATATGCGACATATCAGACGATCAGACCGGACTGTACGGTAGTGTTACTGGTTGGATTCACTGGAGTGTGAGCGGGCTTGCTCGTCGATCTTCAGATCGCTCAATACCCGGGTGGCCGTTACGTTTAGCAGACCGCTTGCGGCTTGTGGGTGTTTGATATGATCATCACCTGCTGCCGGCATATTGACGAGTCTTTAGAGTCCTACACAGAGGTTTCCTGGCTCAAGCGAAATGAAATAGGAGGGCATATGAGATATGTGCGGGACCGAGAATAATGCGTGTATGTGATACCGTATTCTATTCTCGCGATGAATGTGTCGAATGGTTGTATGCGATATAACCTAGTTATCGATTCAAGCGTTGATTCGATAAGCCGATACATTGATATTAGTCGGTTATATTCGATATGACCGGATCGTTAAATCAAGTGTTGATTTAATGATTTAATGCATAATTATATATTTGATATATTACTTTGCATTAACTAGTAATGGTTCACTTTAAATGGATTTTCTCACTTGATTTGTGCACATTGTATATGTGATATATTTTTGTGCACTTGATTGTATCATGTTTAATGATATATGTTAACTTGGATTTGTGTGAAGATTAAACCATGGTTGTGAGAGTGGTTAGGGTTTTGTTTATTCTCTTATTATCTATTTATATATTCATTTTGGATAGTTTTAAGGATGGTGGATTGTTTTGTTTTTTATGTTGAAGCTTTGATCAAGTCAACCATTCTTATCTCATCCTTAACCCTAACCATTCCCACTAACCCTAGTTTAGTCTCTACACATAACCATGGTTGGATTATGATAAGTTTTGATTTTCTTTTTTTATTTGAAATTAACTTATCATAAGACTTATCATCTTCTTGCTTTCTTCTTCACTTCATGAAGAAAGCTTCACTTCATCAATGGTGATTGATGAATTAGAGTGAGAAATCCAATTCTAAAGTCTACCCACTTCCTATTTCTTCATCCTCTACCTCTTGCCAAGTAGTAGAGTGTGTTTCCTTCACAAGTTTTCATGTCTTGGTGAAGTTGGAGCTTGATCTAGTGATGCTTCGACGTAGATCATCTTCGGCACGAAGCCGACGACCTTGCCCGCTCTTTCTCCGATGAAGCCGACGCTAGAGCCCGGATTTTGATTTGGGCAGCGGAGATGACTTCATCACGGAGCCGTGGAGGTGGAGGACCGGATCTACAAAGGTTGTATTTCCGTATTCTTGTAGTTAAGTGTTAACTAGTTTACTTTTCGCCTAGAAATCTAGCCAACGATCCGTTCTAGGGTTTCTCGGCACCGTTTAAATTTGAAATTGGCATGGTTGATGCTTTGTGAGACCTCATTAGGGTGCCTAGGAACCCTACAGTGGTATCAGAGCCTAGCTAGAGCCTTAGGCGAAGTCTAGACGGAATTTGAAGTCCGAACGAACCCGAAACCCAATTCCGATCATGCTCTCTGTACTTTTTTAAAAACAGTGAGTTTTTCTATATTAAAAATATGCAGAAAAACATGCAGGAAGATCTAAGAGTTACTGTGAAATTGTATGCCATAATTCGATCATTGCGCCGCGGTTCCGCGGCCGTACTGCCTTATTATACATAGAAATTTACACAGTAATTCTTGGTTTGATATGCTGGATTTTCTGGGAATTTTTAATTTTTATTCAAGAGTTGAATTTTCAGGGGTTGTTTTGGGGATTCGGTGTTTCGATCGGAGTATCAAATTTTGTCTGCGTGGCTTTCCGGATAAATTTTAGAATATGTTAAAAAGTTCGACCGGATATAAATACCCAATTTTTCCCCTGTCGGGAAATTTCCAAGTGTTGGATTTTTCCGTAGTTTAAAGACGTTCTAAGTAGTGCAAGTAACGCGATGGACCCTCTAGAAGACAACAAACCTTAACTCGATTATGTGACCGTCTTGAACTGCCTTTTGAACCTTCGGGTTTGGGGCAGTACGGCGTGCCACATGTGAGGCGTTGGCTTGACCCTTCTACGGCTGGACCGTTGGTACTGAGGCACGAACTGAATGTTGTTAGACTTATTTCATGTGTTGACCTATTTCGGGAAAACTTGGGTATTGGATTGTTCGATCGGAAAGTTTAACATTTTCTATTTATCCGGAATGTGATACAATAATTGGAATTCACAAGAAGTTATGAGATAACTGAATGAATGTTATAAACATAGCACTTTAGTCTCACTTGATCGGTTGCCACGGAATTTTGATGCGATCAAAAGTCCGTCGCAATCACGTAGCGTACGCGGATATTCGCCGGACAAACTTAATAGACAGCTACATCCCATAGCCCCGACCAAGTGACTGTAGGAGAACCCCGTCGCAGAAAGCATCCGTCCGGGTGCTCGCGGTAGCGGTGTTCCGCCTTGGTGCACTTCGTCGACGGTATCTGGGGTGCGGCCGCCTACTGAAGTTTGCGACGAGTATTCGATCAGGATGTCGGGAATCTTGTTGAATTGCCCGACTTGATATTGAAAAGTGTTTTCGATTTTGAGACTAAAATGCGGGGTTTATAATTGTTAGGCATGCGATGTCTAAGTAATTCATTTGGTCAGGCATGCGATGTCTGAGGTGGTTGCGGATTCCAACTGTTGTAGTTTTACATTTTCTTTTCTGTGACCGTAAGTGTAATATGTGATATCGCCGGTTTCGTTGCTATATGTCAACGACAATTTGGATGCGCATGTTTACTTACGTTGATGACATGTGATGTTATGTGTTGCTGGATATGTTATATTGGATCGTCGTGTTCGAATAGCCGGGGGTTTTTATGTGAGATGAGTGTTTTTCATTTTCATTCATGTAAAAACTTGTATGTAATATTCTTTTATTGGGGCACTTCCAGGTTGCAGAAGATGTCACCGTTTGTATATTATTTACTTTTCCGCACTAGGATAGACCTAAGGAGGGGAGCACAAGTAACCGGGTTCTGGAGTCCAGTGGAAGACCAACTCGAGGAGTCGAGTCCGGGTCTCCTAACTCTAGAATTGGTAGGGTTGCTTGCCGCTCTCGTAGGGGTCTAGGGGTGTGGGTTTGGCTATTCATCACGACCGTGGAATCCGTGTTTTATACTGGCTCGTATTGAAAACACGGACGTCCTAGTATATCCAATATTTCATATGATTCTTCTGCTGCGATATCTGTGATGTGATCATGTGATGTTCTGTGATAGATACAGTATATAGTATATATGATATATTATATAGACGTTACTTATGTTTTACACCCGCGCTAGCCCTGCCCTGCTCTGCCGTTAGTTACCTAATCTAACGGTGCACGAGAGGACATCGAGGCGAATGCGGATGGCATAAGTGTACGTCGTATTTATCTGTGATGTTTAGGTACATAATTGATGGGACTTCATTAATGTGATTAATGAAATAAAAAGAAACCTAAGATATTGTAGAATCGAATTTCAAAATAAAACAGGTAGCTATAGTTCTTGCTTTGCACAGAGGTATATATGATATATCCTGCACCTTATTCGATAAGGAAAGGACCGAGATCCCTTCACCGGGAGTGACTCCTTTAGCAATAACTGGCAGATGCTACACACTCGGTTTGGTTTTTGATTGCTTTTAAGAGTTTTTGCTTTGCACAGTGATATATGTGATATATCCCGCACCTCATTCGACGAGGAAAGGACCGACGATCCCTTCACCGGGAGTGACTCCTTTAGCAAAACTAGAAAAGCCTCAAAAACACTCCATTTCAAAATTCATTCGATCCTACAACGATATCAAGTTCATTACGCAATGGGTTTTCATAAAAACCTGTCGTAGCCCTCCGTCATTTCAGATAAGTAGTAGTTAGTATTCGTGCTGCGTTTGTTGGCCTTTGTCAAGGCGCAGTGTGCGGTAGCTAACTGGTGCTTATCTGCTTATGCATATGATGCAGATTGAGTTAGGGTAGTCGTGCGACCTTGTTGGCCTTTGTCAAGGGCCGTGCGGGTGGGTTTAATTCAATCAGGAAATGACGGGTTGAACTTGACTAGCATCCTATGGTTTGTTGGCCTTTGTCAAGGTCATAGGAGGTTAGGGGCAAAATATTATCGGGAATTTCAAGTGTTGAAATTTGCAATGAGATTGCATACCTTCTATGAGATAGTTGGATCCCGATACCCGCTGCGAGTAAGAGTTACTCCTGGGAGAGTTTTATACATTACAATTAGCCGATCAAGTAGGTGTCTAGAAAGGTGTTAACGAGGTTACGCCTCTGGGAAAACGAGATTTACATTAATTAGGTTCGTACGAAAGCACGGGGGACCTCCCTCAAAGTACCGACACTAGCCTGGCTGAAAGATTGGCGAACTTGTAGTGTGTAATTAATCCCGGCTAGTCTTTCCTTTTAGGGTTTGAAGGAAGATTTGATAAAAAGCAGTGGGAGCCATCCAGATTAGATAAAATAATAACCAATCTATTCTTGACAGAGCGCACGCTGAGTGTTTTCTTCTCTCTCTCTCCAGGTAGCGACCATATCACGCCTTAATCAAGATAATAATACGGAATATTGACCGAACTCGCTTGTTATACTGAGCTGGGGAACGTTGGTCCCGCTCCAACTTATAATTGTTATAAGACAGAGCAGGAAATAGGGGATTACCAGAATTCCCGTGCCGCCCAAACGAAGAGAGTGCATGCTGATGCATCATCTTCGGGTGTGTTCATTACAGAGAACTGTTTCTCAGTATCCTTTACGTCCTGGGTATGTGATACCAGATCAGGATTCCAGATATGTAATATGTTACATAGGGCTGCAGAAAGGTAGAGAACTGAGAACGGGTGATAAGTTTCATGAGACAGAAAACGGGGCAAGTGTTGCAGCCAAGTCTGTTGGTCACTGTCACCCTGTATTACCAATACATTGATTCTGAACGAATGTTATTAGATACCGAACCTGATATACAAAATCATATCAGTCTCTTTATCAGTAAAGAAATGATAAAATTTTGTATTGTTGGATAATGATTTGAACATTTCCTATATCAAAAGTTGATCGTTTCAGGCACGTTATCTAAAAGCATTGATGTTCTAAATCAAACTACAGTTCTTTAATATACGGAACACACACAAGAGGAAGATTTCAGAAATGAACGAATCCTTCTTGAGGCATTGTAGACTAGGTCATATCAATGTGACCCGACTAGCTGAAATTACATAAAGATGCATATTTAAATGAGTTTGAATTTACATCTTGTGAAACTTGCCAGTCATGTCACAGAGATAAGATGACCACAGCTCTGTTTATTGGAAACAGAGAAAGAGTTAGTGAACTCTTGGGATGATACATGTTGATGTATGTTAGGTCCCCTGTCTACAAATGCCAGGACTGGTTCTTTATACTTCATTACGTTCTCTGATAATCTCTCAAGATTCAGACGTATGTTCCTGTTGAAACACAAGTCTGAACCTTTTGAGATATTCACAGAATATAAGTTAGAAGTAGAGAACCAATAAGGGTACAAGTATTATGTCCTTTGATGTGATCAGGGAGGAGAATACTTGAGCATGGAATTCCTGGACTATTCTAAAGGAGAATGAGATTCTCTCTCAGCATTACTCCTCCGAATACACCATAGCACATATCGGGGCGGAGCAATCACACCCTATATGATATGGTGTGCTCTATGATGAGTATTACTGAGTTACCTATTTCCTTTTAGGGGTTATGCACTTGAAAAGCTGCATACCTATTGAATAGGTTCGAATCAAATCAGTTGCCTACCACTCCATATGAGATATGGAAAGGGAAGAGCCCATATCTTAAGCTAGTTAAGATTTGGGGTTGTCCGGCCTATGTCTAAAAGCAAAATCCGGACAAGCTCGAGGCAAGGTCTGTTATGTAGAACTGGAAGTGTTCCAGCTATACAAACTACAGCAGATGATTTGGTACAACCAGAGGATTCGATAGTTACCAACGAACCTCAGCCTCTCCGCCGATCTAGTAGGGTTCCTCACCCACCTGAAAGATACTTCGGTTTCTCTATGACAGTGGGAGCAAGGACTGTATCATGAGATGATGACCTAACTAGTTTCGAGCAGGCCATCAGGAGTGCGACTCTGTAAGCATGGCTGGATGTTTATCGATCTGAGATGGAATCCATGTACACCGACAAAGTATGGACTTTGGTTGCTATATCTGAAGGGTTAAATCCCCATCAGGAGCAAGTATATCTTGAGAAGATTACTTGGTGTAGATGGAAAAGTTGAGACTTTCAAAGCTAGACTTGTTAAAGCTTTTCGTCGTCGACCAGGCGTGGATTATGATGAAACCTTTTCAAGTGGCTATGCTTAAGTCCATCCAGATCCTACTTGCCACGGCTACATACCATGACTACGATATCTGGCGGTTGGGTGCCATGACTGCTTTTCTAAAATGATGTTTTAGAAGAGAATGTCTATAAGTACACAGCCAGAGGGCTTCGTAGACAGTGGGAGCAGCGGAAACGTGTGCAAGATGCTTTATAAGATAAAGCAGGCATCGCGGAGTTGGAACATCTGTTTTGATGAAGTAGTCAAAGAGTTTGACATCATCAAAATAGTAGATGAACCTTGTATAAACAAAAAGGTAGTAGGGAGTATGGTGACGATCCTCGTAGAGTACGTGGATGACATACTCTTGATAGGGAAGTAGTTTCCTATGCTACGCTCGATCAATCTCCGCTTATCACCATAATTCTCCATATAGGATCAAAGTGATACCTCCTAAATCCTGGATTTTGGATCTATGAGATAGATCTAAATGGATGTTAGGATACTCACTAGCTGTAGTGAGATGGTATCAATCGATCCTGGGGAGAATCACTGGAAGGGTTCCATGGTGATAAAGACGACTGAAAGTCAGTCACAGGCATTGTCTTAACCCTCAGTAAAGGGACGGTATGTTGGAAGAGTTCCAAGCTGGATACTGTAGCATACTAGACGATAAAGGAAGGATACATCGCTACTTAAGATGCTACCAAAGAGGCTGTTTGGGTGTATATTGGTTCATGAGATGAACTATGTTCCTCCCATTGTGTGACAATGGAGTTGTGGCTTATGCCAAGGAACGCAGGTCCCATCAGTGATCCAGACATATTCTAAGGCAGTATTGTTGGGGTAAAAATTTACACCCCGGTTGACCAAGTCAAAATCAAAGTCAACCCCAAGCCAAGCGGGCCTAAGCCCAGATCCAGTGGGCCCATGCCCGGGTCGAGCCCGAACATGAAGGGGCCGGCCTCCCTCCACGCCAAGATAAAATTTTTTGTAATAAACAATTTTTGTTGTATTTCTTTTATTTTATTTTATGGATAAATGTAAGAAAAATAGGCATAAAGCCAAATTTTTGTAAAGCCCATGGCTTATGTGCAAAAAGAAATGGCACATGAGCCATGGGGTGGGCAAAATGCCATTTTGTGAAGCCCAAGAGGGCTATGTGTAAAGTGTATGGCCTATAAAGGCAAAGATAATGAAAATATCTCACAACTTTTTCTCTCTCCAGAAATTTTCTAGATCTGAGATCTCTTCCTCCTTCCTCAAGGTTCTAAAACCTTCTTTTCCTTTTTGAATTAAATCAAGAGTTTAACTCTTCCTTTTCTAAAAATAAGTAGATTTCCACCACAAAACCTACGAAGGGGAGCTCGGATCTCCAACCAGATCTCGAAAAGGCGAGGTTTTTAAGACTCATCCCCTTTTCTCCAAGATCCCGCCGGTCAGGAGCAAGAAGAAGGAGACCCATCTCCAAAAATCTAACTTTGGACAGACCCAAAGCTCAAAAGAAGAGCAATAAATCCCCAGGAGTTTAACTCCTTTCTAAAGTTGCTGGAGTTTAACAACATAAATTAATTTCTGTTGGAGTTTAACTCCATAATTTTGTTTCTGTTGGGAGTTCAACTCCAAAAGTTCCCTTGGGAGTTCAACTCCCCAGCCTAGGGGCTAGGCTCCCCTTTCCGCGGGTCTTTCCCGCGGTCACGTGTGCCCACGTGACCCCAGGGCGCTAAGGCGTCCATCGGTCACGTGTGCGCACGTGACCCTTGGGGCGCCAAGACGCCCATCGGTCACGTGTGCCCACGTGACCCTTGGGGCGCCAAGACGCCCATCGGTCACGTGTGCCCACGTGACCCCTGGGGCGCCAAGGCGCCCGTCGGTCACGTGTGCCCACGTGATCCCTGGGGCGCCAAGGCGCCCGTCGGTCACGTGTGCCCATGTGACCCCGGGCCGCCAAGGCGCCCATCGGTCACGTGCGCGCACGTGACCCCGGGCATTAAGGCGCCCGCCTGCTGTGCGAGCGTCCTTTAGACGCCACTTTGTTTTCTTTTCCTCCTCGTTTTACGTGCACTCCCCAACAAAATCCCTTCTGGAGTTTAAACCCTTTTAAAAATATATATATATATATATTCTTTGGAGTTTAACTCCACAATAAAGTTCTATTTTAGGAATTTAATTCCGTATAAAATTCTTTTAGGAGTTTAACTCCATTAAAAATTCTTTGGAGTTTAACTCCACAATAAAATTCCTTTTGAAATTAAGCTCCACTTTTAAAAAAAAAAAAGAGGGGGGAAGGAAAATATACACAGACTCCACGACACTATCTTCCGTTAAAAAATAATTTCTAACGGGGCGCTGCCCCGCACCCCGCAAGGGGGCTGCTAGCCCCCTTGACCCCAAGCCCGCTATCCAGGTAGCGGGACCCCCGTAAAAACTCTGCGAGGCCCCTGATATTTCCAAAACCCCTTCAAAACACGATACTGCACATTGAGTTCGCATGACCAGTTTAACCCGTTAATCGGAGGTTCCTTCGCTCCAAGTGCGAGGGGTAATTAACGGCAGCTTAGTCCGCGGCTGCCGGAGATTCGGATCCCCACAATCAATAAACCCCGGCCTACCCTAGGCAGGGGGAATCTGTAATGCGCCTGACAAGCGCGCGCGTATTCCCATCTCAATGGGGTGACGAAAAACACCCTACAGGTTCTGGCACGCCCGGTGGGACCAATCTCTCCTCCCATATCTCGGGTTAAGCGTTCATGCGAACTCATTTAACATATACGCCGATGTTTGTACTGAAATAATTTCTTTCTTTCGTGCAGCAATCAACTTTCAATGACGATGTCTCCCAAGACGAATTCGGCTTACGACGCGACCCCGATCTCGTACGTAGTCAAGATCAATGCCCGCGTGGTTCTCCCCGCAAGCCTCAGTCGGCAATGGGAGGAGCCACCCCGCCAGTTTGGCTCCGTCATCATCTACCCTGCTGGAAGCGCTCATCTGGCGGAGATCCCGGCGGAACAGGTGGCCAAGCCGGTCTCGAGGGGTAAGAGGCCGAATGTCGTGATCGCCAAGGCACCACAACCGAAACTTAAAATGGTGTCTGAACGACTCCCTGGCGCTCTAGCTGGGGGCAAGACTTCCGATGCGAAGGGCAACATCAAATGTTGCGGACGAGCTCAGGAGATGACTCCAACAAATGCACAATCGAGCGTATCTCCAAGGCCTTTCATCGCCCGGTCTGCGGCGTCTTCCCAAAGAGCCAAAGTCTGCCAGGTGCTTAGAATAGAAAAGTTAAGGCAGAAGCGTCTCAGGTATCGAGCCAACAAGAGGGCCAAGGCTTCGGCCAAATGGAATTGTGTGAAGTTCCAAGTGCAGGGTTGCCCCGCGATGACGGCTGAGTCGGACGTAAGAATCAGCAATTCCTTCGAGCCTCCGAAGTGGGTTCAGAAAAATGCCATGACCGCCAGAATCAAGAAGACAGCGGTCCGAACAGTGCCACAAAGAGACGTGTCCCGGCCCCAACAGAAAAAGTATGACACTGTCTCTTCAAGAGTCTATCAAGCACTCTGTGCCGCACGAAAGCAGCGGGGCAAACCCAGAAAAGAAACGCCAGCACCATTCAAGAACCTGGTTAGGCCAGCCACCTTCAATCGACTACCAGCTACCGAAACAAGGGGGTCAAGACAGCAATCCATGAAATCGGCTGCCAATGATAGAAAGACGGCCGGATACATCATCCATACGGTCTATATGGCGGGCGGACGCCCCAGCGACAACCTTCGCAGCAAAAGCAAGGATGGGGCCACCACATCCCAAGCCCAATCTAGCCTGAATGTGGTCGCCGCCGCTCAAGAACAGCCACCCCCGCTGGATGAAGAAAACCCTCTCGATGAGGATGATAGGCAGAAAGACCCCTCGGTCCACACAGAGTCAAGCTCGGACAGCGAGGAAGAGCCGACTTTCCGCCCCAGGACTGCGGAGCAAGAGCTGCTTCAAGAGCTTCGAAAACAGCTCAGGAGCAAAGATAAAGAGATGGCCAAGCTCTATTCGAAGATTGACGACTTAACGAACGTGGTGATGCAGCTTACGGCTCAAATTGCTCGAGCGCCTCCCAATCAAGCACAAGCCGCTACTAATCAGCCGGGTGATGACAATCCGAGGCAGCCAATGCATGTTCCTTCGGGAACAAGACTAGTCGAGCCACATGAGAGCCGTCCACACTCCGCTTCTGGGGACGCCTTGGCCCCAGATAATACTATCCCGCTAACACAGGATCGGATAATGGATTTGGTCACCAGCAAGGTTAAAACATTGGTGGCCGAAGCTGAAGCTCAGAAAGAAATCGGAAGTAGCGGGCGGCCATACCCCGCGCAGTACGATCTGATTGAGTTCCCAAGCGGTTACATCATTCCTAAGTTCGGAAGATTTGATGGAACGGGGAATGCAAACCAGCACGTCGCCCACTTCAAAGCATCGTGCGGAAATACAGGGGGCAATGATGCGCTCCTTCTTCGTCTGTTTATCAACAGCCTGACCGGCGTCGCCTTCGACTGGTATGCGAGTATATCGGACGGGTCCGTCATTACCTTTGCCTAAATGGAGTCCCTGTTTCGGCAAAGGTTCATGAGTGTCAGTGATAAAATCTCCATTGCCGACCTTGTGAGGACCAAGCCGGGGAAGAATGAAAGCAACACCGACTTTATCGCTCGATGGCGTAATCTCACAGTCAAGTGCGAACCGCCGCTGGAGCAGGACCAGTCCGTCAGCCTTCTCATCGGGAACCTCAGCAATTGGATGGTCCCATTCTTGTGTACAGCGGGCCTTAAGACATTTCAGGAGCTAACCAAGAAAGTCCAAATGCTAGAACGCTCAAAGCAAGAGTCCCCGCCGGATTCTCAGAGAGACAAAACTTGGAAAAGCAAGCGGGACGACAGCCGTAGAAGCGGGAGTTCCAGCAGTACCAATGTCTTCAATGCGTCCGACAATGAAGAAAAGCGAAGGGCGACCGAATCCAAAACTAACCGGTCTCGAAAGCCATTGTTAGGAGGAGATGGGCCTTCCCTAGAGGAGAAAAAGAACAAGGTTTACTCTTTCAGGAGGGACAAAGTCCGCAAGATATTTAAAGATGCCTTGAACAACGGCCTCCAATTGCCGGAGTCGAAAAGACCCCAAGAAGCAAAAATGACCGACGATCCCCTGTATTGCCCGTACCACCGAGTAGTGAGCCATGCGATCGAGGATTGCTATATCTTCAAGGACTGGGTCGAGAAGCAGTACAAAGCTAGAGAGATCGAGCTATCCAAAAGCGTGTTGGTAAACAATCAAGTTGCAACCGCCAACTTTATACAGACAGATGCCGAAGCCTTCTGGGAGCAGACAGCCGAACCCGCTGCCCTGACAAACGAAACGGACCCATCACGGTCTCCGTGGAGTACGCACATTCTAATAAGACGAAGAAGATGATAAAGCTACTTCGGAAAGAGCCCAGGACAGAATGGGAAGGGCGGAAGAGGCCTACCAGCCCAGCTGCCAATGCAGCTCCATCAGGCTCAAAATCCAAGAAGCTCAAGAAGAAGAAAAGTGCAGCTCGGCGTGAAAAAGAGTCTTCAGGGAGATCGACCATTCAAAAATATATCGATTCCCTCGAAGAATATGAACAAAAGGAAAGAACATTGATTCAATTGAAGGAATTCTTCCCTGTACAAGCGGCTGAAATTCTGGAGGAGTTAGAAGAAGACTCCAATGAAGAGATCCCAGTAGTGACCTGCTACGCCATCCATCTTGGCAGCGACTCGGAAGAGGAGCTCTGTTTTCCCGAAGAGGACGAAGAGCTCGCCACAACGGCCAATCAAATCCAGCTCAGAAGGGCAGGGCTCTACCGCCAAATCAGGGCAACGCCCTAAAAGGGAAGGAAAAACAAGTCGCTAATGAAGAAGATGGCAGAGAACCGGCTGATGAAAACACCAGTCCTTCCTCGGTGGACTATAATGTCTTGGCACATCTTCGGAAGCTTCCGTCTCTCCTGAGCATCTACGACGCCTTGGTCCTATCTAAGGAGCTTAAAGATGTTCTTATTCACGCTCTACAAAACCCCGAGCGGTATCAGGCTCACTTCGCGGAGATTAATATGAAAGAAGCTCAGCACGCTTTTCATGCCGCCGCAGTCACATTTAAGGATCAAGACTTGCTACTGGGAACGGCTGAGCATAATCGGCCGCTTTACGTGACCGGGTACAGCGACGGAGATAGAATTAATCGCATATTGATTGATCCGGGGTCCTCAGTGAACATCATGAACTTGCGAACTCTGAAGAGTTTGTCAATGGACGTCCGACACCTGTCAAGGGAAAGGATTGTCATTCAAGGCTTCATCCAAAATTGTCAGCAAGTTCTGGGGTCTATAGCTTTGCCGATCAAATTTGGGGATCTGCAAACCGAAGCTAAGATATACGTTATTGACACAGACACGTCTTATAAGATTCTCTTGGGGCGGCCGTGGCTCCACGATTACGGCATCATTCCATCAACTCTCCATCAGTGTATGAAGTATACTAAAAATGGCGAAGAAAGACGCATTGATGGAGACATCCAGCCGTTCGGTGTGCATGAAGTCCGCTATGAAGATTCTCGGTACTTTATGAACCACCAAAATGCTAAGCCACAACTGACTGAGGACAGACCTGCCCCAAGACTCAAAAGGAAATCTGCGCCGGCTGTCACTTTCAAAAGCAAGAATACCCAAGTGCGCCCGCATTTTGGCAGCGACACTGATGAGTCCGATGCTGGAAGCCCGTCCTTCCGCAAAACTCGCCCCCATTTTGGCAGCGATACGGACGAATCTGTTACTGAAGATCCACCTAGCGGCAAAGCCCGCCCTCATCTTGGCAGTGACACTGAAGAGTCGGAAGAAGAGGACCTGCCATGCAACAGCTGTGCAGATTGGCCCCCCATGCAACAAGCAAAACTACGAGAGACCTTCGAAGTCACAGAGGGGTCCTTGGCCATCACAAGGGTGCCGGAACAGATGTGCAAAGAGCTCGACGCATTGTCAGTCTCTACCGTGGACCAGCTGAAAACTTTCTACGCGCCCGGGAGGAAAAATGGACAAAAGGGCATCTTGTTTTACAGGTCAAACACCGTTGTGCACCCGGACGATCTTTCTGTCACGTGCCTTCCCTATGAGAGAGGCATAAGAGCCGTCCTCAATCCCAGATACTATGCGCCCGAGATGCGGGAATACTTTAAGAAGTGCGGATGCCGGCTGTACCAAACGGAGTCCGAAGCAAAGTTTTACGAAGGGCTATGGTATCCGCCCCAGGTCCGAGCACTCATCGATGGACGAATTCCAGATAGACGGGGCATAGGCTACATTCAACCTAATTCCAAAGCGTGCTACGTGATCCATGTTGGTGAGGCCAGCGAAAGATCAAATGACGACGACGAGATAGCCGAGCCAGAAGAAGCTCCTCAAGAGCTCGAAGATGGCGGGCAAGCAACCTTTGACGAGCTAACCGAGATTGACTTAGGAACGCCCGATAATCCAAGGCCGACCTACATCAGCTCCCTCTTGTCGGAGGAAATGAGAGAGCAGATAATTGCCCTGCTGCGTGAGTTCGTCGACTGCTTCGCGTGGACATACAAAGAAATGCCTGGCCTTTCCCCTGAAGTGGCCGTACATAAGTTGGCTATATCTCCTGATGCTAAGCCAGTCAAACAAGCTCCTCGAAGAATGAGAAGGGAACTAGAAGAAAAGGTCATCGAGGAAACTAAGAAGCTCATCGATGCTGGCTTCATCAGGGAAGAGAAATATGCGGATTGGATCGCATGCATAGTCCCAGTGAAGAAGAAAAATGGGCAGATCCGAGTCTGTGTCGATTTCAGGGACCTCAATAAGGCATGCCCTAAAGACGACTTCCCGCTACCGGTCATGGAAATGATGGTCGATGACACCTCGAATTACGAACTGTTCACCTTTATGGATGGCTCGTCTGGATATAATCAGATCAAGATGTCGCCTGAGGATGAGAAGCACACAGCATTTCGAACCCCGATCGGAATATATTGCTACAAAGTAATGCCATTCGGACTGAAGAACGCAGGTGCTACATATCAAAGGGCAATGACTAATATCTTTGATGACCTAATCCATAAAGTCGTCGAATGCTATGTTGATGATCTGGTCGTCAAGACTAAAGCCAAGGCCGATCATATCCAAGATCTCAGGACCATTCTCACCAGACTGAGGGAATACGATCTGAAGATGAATCCTCTGAAGTGCGCTTTCGGCGTATCATCAGGAAAATTCCTGGGCTTCATAGTCCGACATCGAGGGATCGAAGTTGACCCATCAAAGATAAAGGCCATCATAGAGATGCCCACTCCGAAGAGTCTGACGCAGCTAAGATCTTTTCAAGGCAGCTTGCTTATATACGGAGGTTTATCTCAAATTTATCGGGGAGATGTAGGCCCTTCTCAAAGCTCATGAAGAAAGGAGCTCCTTTTATCTGGGATGCCGAATGTCAAGCAGCGTTCGAAAGCATCAAAGAATACTTGTTGCACCCTCCAGTGCTGGCCGCTCCCATTCCAAATAAACCGCTGATTCTCTACACTACCGCGCTCGACGAGTCACTCGGTGCGCTCCTTGCCCAGAATAACGAGGAAGGAAAAGAAAATGCCCTCTACTACCTCAGTCGAACTCTAGTCGGGGCGGAACACAACTACTCCCCAATCGAAAAGCAATGCCTGGCTCTAATATTTGCTGTGAAGAAGCTGAGGCACTATTTGCTCGCTCATCGGGTTATGCTGATCTCCAAGGTCGACCCGCTCAAACACTTGATGACCAAAGCAAGCCTAGCCGGCAGAATGGCAAGATGGGCTGTCATGCTACTTGAGTTTGACATAGTTTATACTCCTCAGAAAGCAGTAAAAGGGCAAGCTCTTGCAGACTTTCTCGCCGCTCATCCTATACCAGAAGGGTCACCGCTAGATTGTGAGTTACCCGACGAACAAGTGCTGCACCTCGAGGAAGATGAGCCATGTTGGGAGCTCTACTTCGATGGAGCCTCATCAATAAGGACCTCCAGTAAATCAAGCGTCCCGGAGATAAAAGCAGGGATAGAATTGGTGCTCATCACACCGTCGATGGGAACCCTACGGCGCTCTTTCGCTCTCACCGAGGCTCGCACAAACAATGAGGCTGAGTATGAAGCTCTGATAGCTGGTTTGGAGCTCGCCATAGAAATGGAAATCCTTCGGCTACGGGTTTACGGTGACTCCTAGCTTGTCGTCAACTAAGTAAGCGGCGACTATAAGATATACAAACCCGAGTTAGCTCGGTACAGAGGTCGAGTGGTTGACCTCATGAAACGGTTCACTCATATTGAACTAACGAGAGTCCCTAGAGCGTTGAACGGAAAGGCTGATGTACTCGCTCGCTTGGCCAAGGAGCTGGCTGATCCTGACTTGGACGAAATTCTGATCACAGTCAGGAGCCGACAAATTCTACCCCCAGTCTCTCTACGAGAAGAGGAAAGCGCGGAACAGGAGAGCAGTCCTGCCGAAGAAGCTTCGATCATCCAAGACGAGCCCGATTGTAGAGAACCCTTCATAGAGTACCTCCGATACGACAAGCTGCCCGAAGAAAAATCTACGAGGATTCAGCTGAAGAAAAGAGCTCTCCGATACGTGTTTGTAAATGACACGTTATACCGCAGGTCATATGACCAACTCTGGCTCAGCTGCCTGTCATCTGCCGAAGCCCAAAAGGTCATGAAAGATGTTCACTCGGGCGTTTGCGGTGCTCACCAATCTGGCCCCAAGATGCGACTTCAAATCAAACGTCTTGGGTATTCCTGGCCCACCATGATACGGGATTGCGGAGAGCATGCAAAGAAATGTCAGATTTGCCAAATCCATGGTGATTTCATTCACAAGCATCCCAATCCGTTGCATCCTACGGTGGCGTCGTGGCCCTTCGAAGTCTGGGGCACCGACGTTGTTGGCCCAATTGATCCTCCGTCATCCAAAGGCCACCGGTTCATACTGGCCGCGACAGACTACTTCTCCAGATGGGCTGAAGCTGTCCCGCTAAAAGAAGTCAAGACAAAAGATATTCTGACATTCTTCCAGCATAATATTCTATACCGCTTCGGTACACCAAGAAGAATCATTTCTGACAACGGGCCTTCTTTCAAGAGCTTCAATGTCTCAAGGTTCGCTACTCAGCACAAGATAGACTGGAGATATTCCTCCATCTATAATCGAAGAGCCAATGGGCTCGCCGAAGCCTTCAATAAGACTCTATGCAAGCTCCTGAGGAAAAATGCTTCAGCCAACAAGAGGGACTGGAATCTCAAGCTTCACGAGGCGCTTTGGGCATATCGTACCACGCACCGTACTCCAACCCAGTCCACTCCATACTCATTGCTCTTCGGAGTGGAGGCGGTCCTCCCCCTCGAAGTCGAAGTTCCAAGCTTAAGAATGGCCGTTCAGCATGAGTTGACGGAGGAGGAAAACGTGCTCCTCCGACTGGATGAACTCGATGCCCTCGAAGAAAAGAGGCTCGCGGTGCAGCAAAATCTGGAGCTATACCGAGCCCAAATGTCACGGGCCTATGACAAGATAACCCGTCTCCGCGCTTTCAAGAAAGGTGAATTGGTGTTGGTCCTCAGAAGACCGATCATCCCCAATCGACATGCCAAGGGAAAATTTGAGCCGAACTGGGAAGGACCATACGTCGTCGAGAAAGTGTTCGACGGAGGATCCTACCAACTAATAAGTGCAGAGGGAGAAAGGCCCATGCCACCCATCAATGGACGATATCTCAAGAAATACTACACATGAATGCTCCAAGTCGCAGGCGAATTGAGCACATCAGCCCTACGGTCTGGATCAGACATCCTGCAAAACCGTATACAATCCACGGGCGTAAAGGACCCCTATTTCTCCTAAATCCTGCCGGTGAGACTACTTTAAAGTCCCACCAGCGGCCAAAAAAAAAAAAAAAGAAGAAAAAGAAGAAACAAAGAAAGAAAAAGAAAAAAAAGAAGAAGAAATAAACGGTATGTCCACAAGCAAAACGGGCACGGATGAAAACCCGAAAGGGCTCCGTGAGTAAAAACAGCAGGACTACCGGCGAGTCTGTGAAAACCCGAAAGGGCGCAAACTCATGAAAAGAGATGAAATACACTCGCAAAGTCCTCTCGACCTTGTGAGGAGAAAACCCCTGCGTTAGATCCTTACGACTCACAAAGGAGCAACACACTTAGGAATCCTCACGATTCCTAAGGAGAAAATACACCTGCGGGATCCTTACGACTCGTAGGGAGAAAATGCTTTTATGGGACCCTCACGGCCCATAAAATTGGAAAGCCTTAGGTGGTAGGGACCCAAACCTATCTCCTAAGCCATCGTTCCCCGACCGGCGACGGCAAATGATGAGTCGCTCCTGGAATTCGCTTCAGTGTTAGCGGTGCTGATGCCGACCAAAAACCCAAATCCCAAGTCCTCCCAAGGCAAATGATGAGTTGCTCCTGGCGTTATTCCAGTGCAGCAATGCAGACGCCAATAAAGACCCAAAATGCTTTTGGCCCTACCGTCTGGATCATACATCCTGCAAAACCGTATACAATCCACGGGCGCAAAACAATCCTAATTTCTCCCAAATCCTCTCGGGACACATGATGAGTTGCTCCTGGCATTATTCCAGTGCAGCAATGCAGATGCCAAACAAACCAAATCCAAATCCCCTCGGGGCAAATGATGAGTTGCTCCTGGCATTATTCCAGTGCAGCAACGCGGATGCCGACAAAAATACCAATCCCAAAATCCTCTCAATGACAGATGATGATTCGCTCCTGGTACCATATCCCAGTATAGCGATGCTGATGTCAACCCAAATCAAAATCAACAAGTCAACTTCCACTCCGACGCCGCGGAAAGCGGGACGAGTCAGAATCCAATCTCGACACCGCAAGAAGCGGAGCAAGTCAAGTCTACCCCTGACATTGCAAGAAGCAGAGCAAGTCAAATCAAGCACCGACCGTCCAAGTCGCAAAAAGGGCAGCATCGACCGTCCAAGTCGCAAAAAGGGCAGAACCGACCGTCCACGTCGCTAAAAGGGCAGAACCGACCGTCCACGTCGCTAAAATGGCAGCACCGACCGTCCAAGTCGCAAAAAGGGCAGAACCGACCGTCCACGTCGCTAAAAGGGCAGAACCGACCGTCCACGTCGCTAAAATGGCAGCACCGACCGTCCAAGTCGCAAAAAGGGCAGAACCGACCGTCCACGTCGCTAAAAGGGCAGAACCGACCGTCCACGTCGCTAAAATGGCAGCACCGACCGTCCAAGTCGCAAAAAGGGCAGAACCGACCGTCCACGTCGCTAAAAGGGCAGAACCGACCGTCCACGTCGCTAAAATGGCAGCACCGACCGTCCAAGTCGCAAAAATGGCAGAACCGACCGTCCAAGTCGCAAAAAGGGCAGAACCGACCGTCCACGTCGCTAAAAGGGCAGCACCGACCATCCAAGTCGCAAAAAGGGCAGAACCGACCGTCCACGTCGCTAAAATGGCAGCACCGACCGTCCAAGTCGCAAAAAGGGCATAACCGACCGTCCAAGTGGCAAAAAGGGCAGAACCGACCGTCCAAGTCGCTAAAATGGCAGCACCGACCGTCCAAGTCGCAAAAAGGGCAGAACCGACCGTCCACGTCGCTAAAAGGGCAGCACCGACCGTCAAGTCGCAAAAAGGGCAGAACCGACCGTCCAAGTCGCAAAAAGGGCCGCATCGACCGTCCATGTCGTAAAAAGGGCAGTGCCAGCTTCCCAAAAAGCGGGAACCAAATCAAGTCGCCTCCACGTGAAAGAAGATCCATCAATTTCATGCACACGACCCACGTATGTGGTGTGCATTTATTGATGGGGGGCAATTTGTTGGGGTAAAAATTTACACCCCGGTTGACCAAGTCAAAATCAAAGTCAACCCCAAGCCAAGCGGGCCCAAGCCCAGATCCAGTGGGCCCATGCCCGGGTCGAGCCCGAACATGAAGCGGCCGGCCTCCCCCCACGCCAAGATAAAAATTTTTGTAATAAACAATTTTTGTTGTATTTCTTTTATTTTATTTTATGGATAAATGTAAGAAAAATAGGCATAAAGCCAAATTTTTTTAAAGCCCATGGCTTATGTGCAAAAAGAAATGGCACATGAGCCATGGGGTGGGCAAAATGCCATTTTGTGAAGCCCAAGAGGGCTATGTGTAAAGTGTATGGCCTATAAAGGCAAAGATAATGAAAATATCTCACAACTTTTTCTCTCTCCAGAAATTTTCTAGATCTGAGATCTCTTCCTCCTTCCTCAAGGTTCTAAAACCTTCTTTTCCTTTTTGAATTAAATCAAGAGTTTAACTCTTCCTTTTCTAAAAATAAGTAGATTTTCACCACAAAACCTACGAAGGGGAGCTCGGATCTCCAACCAGATCTCGAAAAGGAGAGGTTTTTAAGACTCATCCCCTTTTCTCCAAGATCCCGCCGGTCAAGAGCAAGAAGAAGGATACCCATCTCCAAAAATCTAACTTTGGACAGACCCAAGGCTCAAAAGAAGAGCAATAAATCCCCAGGAGTTTAACTCCTTTCTAAAGTTGCTGGCGTTTAACTCCATAAATTAATTTCTGTTGGAGTTTAACTCCATAATTTTGTTTCTGTTGGGAGTTCAACTCCAAAAGTTCCCTTGGGAGTTCAACTCCCCAGCCTAGGGGCTAGGCTCCCCTTTCCGCGGGTCTTTCCCGCGGTCACGTGTGCCCACGTGACCCCAGGGTGCTAAGGCGTCCATCGGTCACGTGTGCGCACGTGACCCTTGGGGCGCCAAGACGCCCATCGGTCACGTGTGCCCACGTGACCCCTGGGGCGCCAAGGCGCCCGTCGGTCACGTGTGCCCATGTGATCCCTGGGGCGCCAAGGCGCCCATCGGTCACGTGTGCCCACGTGACCCCGGGGCGCCAAGGCGCCCATCGGTCACGTGCGCGCACGTGACCCCGGGCATTAAGGCGCCCGCCTGCTGTGCGAGCGTCCTTTAGACGCCACTTTGTTTTCTTTTCCTCCTCGTTTTACGTGCACTCCCCAACAAAATCCCTTCTGGAGTTTAAACCCTTTTAAAAATATATATATATATATTCTTTGGAGTTTAACTCCACAATAAAGTTATATTTTAGGAATTTAATTCCGTATAAAATTCTTTTAGGAGTTTAACTCCATTAAAAATTCTTTGGAGTTTAACTCCACAATAAAATTCCTTTTGAAATTAAGCTCCACTTTTAAAAAAAAAAGAGGGGGGAAGGAAAATATACCCCCGTAAAAACTCTGCGGGGCCCCCGATATTTCCAAAACCCCTTCAAAACACGATACTGCACATTGAGTTCGCATGACCAGTTTAACCCGTTAATCGGAGGTTCCTTCGCTCCAAGTGCGAGGGGTAATTAACGGCAGCTTAGTCCGCGGCTGCCGGAGATTCGGATCCCCACAATCAATAAACCCCAGCCTACCCTAGGCAGGGGGAATCTGTAATGCGCCTGACAAGCGCGCGCGTATTCCCATCTCAATGGGGTGACGAAAAACACCCTACAAGTATCACTTGATCATGGAGATGGTTGATCTCTAAGGGATCGAGGTTAGGAGAGTAGACTTAGAGGACAGCACGGCGGATCCACTCACGAAGGCCTTTTCCCAGAGAGAGACTTTTATGGGATGGTTGAGTATGAGATACTACAACCACTGCTACAGATGGCCCTAGTGCAAGTGGGAGATTGTTAGTTATATGTATGCCCTAGAGGCCATTACTGTACATTGGATGTATATTGTAGTGGATGCTGGGACATATATAGGGAGGACTTTCTTGCTCGACATGATAGTATGCTATCTGGTTGACCTTTACCTTAACGTGTACACTGATTGTTTCTCTGTTACATGTTGGTAAAGCCCTTAGGATGTGTACTTGACTACCTGGACTATGATGCGGATCATACTAGTGGGGACATGGTAGTCCACAAGTATATCCTTCAAAGTCCTTAGTCGTGGGTGTATCGAGACGGGGAATCGATATACCAGAGTAGACTAGCGTGTACCTTCTCGACCCATACAGATGGGCGATGGATGATCCCATATCCATTGGTGTTTGACATCAGAGATGATATACGGGTGCTCAGTAGAGACAGGGTGCACTGGACGGACTCGCCGAGAACTCCCAGATGGTATTATACCTCACGTCAGATGGCAGTTATCTGGTGACACTGGTACAGAGTAGTCTGTTGACCTGAGATCGTCATAGAGTCTTGTGTGGTTCCCACTGTGCTTTGATTTCCATCTTACCACGTCCAAGAGGGCATGCAAAATGGTGGTTTTTGGGTAAAGTCCCAAGTCACATGGAGGCAATGAGCGATAGGAGGGGATTCGTCTCTCCCGGTATAGGGAGTTGATATTACGCTGTGTTCGATTGGCTATAACAGGAAATCCCTGGCCAGGGTTGCTGAGATTTACTGGTAAGTGTTACCAGTAGTTTCTCGAATTGTTATAGACCTCATATCGACACGACTTATCAAGCTATTGGGGTCTGACATTTACCACCCCTAGGCGAGATATGCGACATATCAGACGATCAGACCGGACTGTACGGTAGTGTTACTGGTTGGATTCGCTGGAGTGTGAGCGGGCTTGCTCGTCGATCTTCAGATCGCTCAATACCCGGGTGGCCGTTACGTTTAGCAGACCGCTTGCGGCTTGTGGGTGTTTGATATGATCATCACCTGCTGCCGGCGTATTGACGAGTCTTTAGAGTCCTATACAGAGGTTTCCTGGCTCAAGCGAAATGAAATAGGAGCGCATATGAGATATGTGCGGGACCGAGAATAATGCGTGTATGTGATACCGTATTCTATTCTCGCGATGAATGTGTCGAAATCAAGTGTTGATTCGATAAGCCGATACATTGATATTAGTCGGTTATATGCGATATGACTGGATCGTTAAATCAAGTGTTGATTTAATGATTTAATGCATAATTATATATTTGATATATTACTTTGCATTAACTAGTAATGGTTCACTTTAAATGGATTTTCTCACTTGATTTGTGCACATTGTATATGTGATATATTTTTGTGCACTTGATTGTATCATGTTTGATGATATATGTTAACTTGGATTTGTGTGAAGATTAAACCATGGTTGTGAAAGTGGTTAGGGTTTTGTTTATTCTCTTATTATCTATTTTTATATTCATTTTGGATAGTTTTAAGGATGGTGGCTTGTTTTGTTTTTTATGTTGAAGCTTCTTGAAGCTTTGATCAAGTCAACCATTCTTATCTCATCCTTAACCCTAACCATTCCCACTAACCTTAGTTTAGTCTCTACACATAACCATGGTTGGATTATGATAAGTTTTGATTTTCTTTTTTTTATTTGAAATTAACTTATCATAAGACTTATCATCTTCTTGCTTTCTTCTTCTTCTTCACTTCATGAAGAAAGCTTCACTTCATCAATGGTGATTGATGAATTAATGTGAGAAATCCAATTCTAAAGTCTACACACTTCCTATTTCTTCATCTTCTACCTCTTGCCAAGTAGTAGAGTGTGTTTCCTTCACAAGTTTTCATGTCTTGGTGAAGTTGGAGCTTGATCTAGTGATGCTTCGACGTAGATCATCTTCGGCACGAAGCCGACGACCTTGCCCGCTCTTTCTCCGATGAAGCCGACGCTAGAGCCCGGATTTTGATTTGGACAGCGGAGATGACTTCATCACGGAGCCATGGAGGTGGAGGACCGGATCTACAAAGGTTGTATTTCCGTATTCTTGTAGTTAAGTGTTAACTAGTTTACTTTTCGCCTAGAAATCTAGCCAACGATCCGTTCTAGGGTTTCTCGGCACCGTTTAAATTTGAAATTGGCATGGTTGATGCCTTGTGAGACCTCATTAGGGTGCCTAGGAACCCTACACAAACATGTATGGATGCAAAAGCAATGGGAATACTAAGCTTGGCCAAAATCCTTGCTTTCTTGGTCCAATATGCTTGTCTTGAGCTTGTGCACACTTTTTGTGAAATTGGAGTTGGGTTTTGAAGTGTTTTTCATGGAGTTTTTGTGGCTTGAAGAGGGGGAGGAGGAGGGGGCACCAGCTGCTGCAGAAAATGAAGAGGAGAGGAGGGATGATGAGGGTGAAGGAATGGGGGAGGTAATGCCAAAGTCAAAGTTAACCCTTCTCTTTCTCTCTCTCACCCATACGCCATTCTTTATTCCTTTTTCTTTTTCTTTTTCAATTCCCTTCTCACATCAATAGTAACCCCAAAATAACTAGCCATGCACCCAATACATGTAGGAAACTGCAACACGTGTAGAAAAAAGAAATGGTGCATGTTTTGCACAAAACAAGCTTAAATGCGATTAGCGATTTTTAATCGCGATTAGGACTAAATTAGTGTCAAACTAATCATAAAAACTTAAAATTTGCATATTTCACATAAAACACGCTCTTTTAGTAATTTCTACAATTTTCCAAATTTTCCCCCAATTTATCGGTAATTAATTATACCGAAATATTAAAATATTCATTAAAATTAATATTAAATTACAAAAAATCCCAAAAATAATATTTTTTTTAAATGTTACACCAGTAGTGATGATTTTCTTGAAATACCAGAGACTTGAGCCCAATACACGAACTTAGAATTTCCCCGATATCGGTTTTTGGTGAATTGTTACATCTCTGTAGGATCTGCTATTACCCGAGACCGGCATAAAATAAGTTCCCTTCACTTTGATACGAGCAGGAAACCATGATGCTACCCTTAAAACATGATCCCCTACACCCAAGTCCAGGCCGCAAATATATTCTTGGTGGCTGCAAATTGCGGCCACATCGGGGAGGAATTGTGTGATTTTTGGTCTGTGGCTCCCTTATCTGATATCTAGATAAACCCTATATGCAAAATGTCTTGATTTGACCTAGAATAGAATCTGGGAGAGATTTCCTTAGTTGATGATTTCGTATTTTCTGATTTCTGAACTTGGGTTTTGGTATTTGATATTGTATTTCGTCGTTGGACGTTTTTACGTCAACGATGAGGGTTATTTGGCTATTTTAGTATGCATAGGCTATAGGTTCTAACCTATGAGCACATCGTGTGCCGTATCGATTTTCGAACTTAGTTTAATAACGTTATGACGCGTGTTGATATGTAGGTACCTTCGCGTGGAATTTCGAGATGACGAAGGAGATCAAGAAGCACATCGACTTCGACCAAGCAAAGAGATTGCAGGTGAGTAGATTTATATCTACGGGGGAAGTCGGGTGGATGACGTATAGCATCCCCGAACTATAATAATGAATGACTGATATATAAGTTATAATTTATAGAAAAGATATGCTACGAACTTATGGAAATGATTAAAGATTTTAGTATGAGATGATATGATAAAAGATGACATTAGTGGATATGTTGGCTTGAAAATGCAAGGAAATGTACATCTTATATTCATATACCAATGGATGATATGAGATTTTACATACATACAAATGAGAATATGATATATATACAAGATGACTTGATGTGGGATATAGATATGATGAAAAGAGATTATGATGAAGTAAGATAATTTGGCTTAATATGTCGCATGAGGCGATATGAGAATATATATAATTTTGCCAAGATATGATATGAGAGCGTTAATGATATGAAATGAGATTGTTAATGAGCGGATATGTTTGATATGATATCGATAAGGATATGATATATATATATAAATATATATATGAATGTATATATGAGAATACAAGATGATATGTTGTACGAGACTATAGATCCGTACCTTTGTTGATGAATAGGACGATAGGATCCCTATTTTGTTTGTTGCCACCGTACGATGGATTACCGTACGCGATGAGTTTTACCGGATGATTGATCCGCGCTCGTGATTTGAGGATGATGATCGAGAATATTTCCATATCGGATACTATGAGGCTGGATCGCCGACGTAAGATGTCACCTGAACCAGATTTATTTCCAAAACTAACGAATCGTATGCACTTTTAAATGGAAACCTAAAGAAAAGCTACGGATTTTCAAATGGTGTCTTTTTCTCAAAAACACCGTAGCCCCAACTTTCAAAACTACGATTCGTATCTTTAAAACTAATCGTATGGTTCATGTGTAGTTGTATATCTTTTATTAGTTCATGTTTATGTTGGATTATCCCTCGTGAGATACGTGTTATGTTTTCGGTATTTACCGCTTTATGATATCATCTGCTAGTACACGTGCATAATTACCGATGATGCACATGTTACACTTACACAGATTTGCCGGCTCATACATTCATCATCGGCAATTGCTATGCTTCTTGCACATTAAAACAGCCATATCATGATATTAATCATAACCGTAAAAGTGCATTCTTTGTTCAGCAATATCATAGGACATGCTTGCATGATATTCTTGATATGCTCACATTACTATTCTATGTTTGCATACATCGTACTTTATGGTTTTATACATTGAGACGTTGTTTTAATGAGATTTCTGGATTTGAGAACCGCGGTTATATTTCAAAGGAAATTATGAATCGTTTTGAAAAAACGGTTTCTCGTGATGTGATTTCGAGGCGTCCACCTTGAGTTTTCTCGGTTCTGAGATTGACTCTGTCACGACCCGAAAGTACGGAACATGACCGGCACTTAAACTACGAAACGTCTCGAGGCGTTCGTAATCTAAGTAAGCCGAAAACCCAGAAATCCAAACCAAGAAAAATAGTAGAGTGAAGGAAAACCAATTTAAATCAAGTAGTTTAATAGCATAAGCCGAATTATGCGGTTTTAAAAAAAACATCAAATATTTCCTGAAAATTTCGGCAAAGTCTCCTTTGTAAATACTGGCCCTCAAACAGGATACAACATGAATAGTATACGAAATCAATAAAAAGGCATTCCCAAGCGGGAGCTGGCTCTTCGTCAATCGACGGCCACAACCACACAAGCAATATAATACATAACGCCAACGGAGAGGATCAAAATTCAAAAGGAACTCAAAACCACAAGAAAACCACAGAAATACAACGCGCGACTCTAAGGTCGAAAGAATAACATCACTGGTCTCTATCTCAAAAATAAATACATGTTTGGTTGATGGAACTTCTAGATACAAAAGAATAATGATATACAAGATATATAATTGGGTACGATACAAGTAAACCCACCTACTAGCAAATCACCCGAAGGAAACTATGCCCGCAAAGCCGTAATGAAACCTGTACGGCAACCTGCAAGAAACTGGGGCACAACGGGGGTGAGTTGCCAACTCGTGAATAGAAAAACATCTACGCACAGAAATCGCATAAATAACGCAACCTAGGTCAATGATCATAATATATCCTCAAATATAAGAATAACATGCAACCTATAACAAGGCTAGGGTAGATATCTAACCCGAGTGTAATCTCATGTGCCCGTGTCAGTGCCTCAGATATCAATATATCATATGAATAAGGTATGAATGCATGAAAACAGAATACATGTAAATGAAGAACTGTTTTCATAATTTAGTGAGATTTCCTTTGTATTTTTAAAATGAGGTATCATAATGAAATCAGCATAAAACAGTGCCTAGCATCGGCACAAAACGTAATCCCAATATCTCGATATCTCTGTATCACAGTCTCTGTACCTCAATATCTTGAAATCTCAATATCACAGTCTCAATATCTAGGGCGCCGTCAGTCCAGACCGGCCCCTACCATCCATCTCAAGACCACGACGGTATCCTCCGGATATCCGACGCGTCGGGTAAAATCACCGGTAGGTAGTGCTCCCCTGCCAGGCTCACATCGTCATCATCACGCGCTTCTTGCCCCGGGGTACCTTACCGGGTCCACCATGTACCCGAAACGGTTCATCCGCCTCCTCGAATCGGGTCTCGAAATCCATCAGCAAACTCATGGTGGACGACTCATACAGCATGGGAAAAACCGCACTTTTTATTTAAAAGAGCGAAATCAGTTTATATAAGTTTTGCGGTTTTCCCCCCCAAATCCAGAAAATTTCATGGAAATCCGAATCCAAATCATCAATAGCATGTAAAACCATGAATATAGGCATAACAATGAATAACAGTATGCATGAAGTGACAAGTAATAACTACAATGTTAAGCTGGCATATAAGGCAGGTACACTAATATCATGTCAAATTACTAACTAACAAGCTATGCCAAGCAATAATATTTTCTAAGGTGTACGTGACATGGCAATTACCGATGAAGATGTGTGTGAGCCGGCAAGTAAGTGTACGTGGTACATACGCATCATCGGTAATGGTGCTGGTATCCTAACAGCATAATATCAATAATGGAGTACGAAACATAATATAAGCATGCGATGCGAAGCGAACCACAATAAAGAGCGGGAGCTGAATACTAGACGCAACTATAACTAATCTGCATTAACCTAATATAAGTCCTACAAATGGTGCCTTTTGAAATAGCACGAATCATGGGGTTTTGAAAATAGGGGCTACGTGTTTTTATGAAAAGATACGTCTTTTGAAATATCCGTAGGATCCCATAGGCTGTCTTTTAAAATACTCACGATTCGTTAGTTTTGAAATAGGTAAGAATCGAATCTAATCTAACAACTAAACTAAACTAAAGGGCTAAGCTACCAGCTGGGCTACAGGTAAGGAAACCGCCTAACATCTGAGTCGATACATATACATACCTGTATATATATTAGTCGGTGATCCCGCCTCAATAATATCATATCCGATACCATATCTATAATCAGACATCCCAAGTCAAGAGTGCGGATCAATCGTCAAAATATAGCTCGTACGTAAATCCGTCGTACGGCATCCCCAAATCTGGGTACGGGTTAATTTCATATTCATCACACTATTCATCTAGTATCCTCTTTATCCAAGATCATAGTCCAGGGTACTGACCTATGTCTAGTACAATACTAATATCATCAATATAGTCATGATATGACTACTGATCGACAGTCTCGTACAAACCGATATCACAACCACAAAACAAATCTCATCGACTCAGCTCAATCCCTAGTATCGTCCTCATATCCGTATGTGAACACATAGTCCCATACCCATGTAAACACATAACTATAAAAATCCCATCAGCACATATAAATAGGAATGTATGCAAGTATGTATGTGTGTATGTATGTGTGTATGTGTAGTGCAACACTACCCTAGGGTTCGCAACACTAAAGTAATCCAACACACCAATATCCATCCTAACATCGTTATTAATCCCAAATAACATATAACAATTGTTGGTGTGTATACGCATAAGTATACACCACCACGGACTGCGGGGGTGCTATACGCCATCCACCCGACTTCTCCCCGTAGATATAAATCTACTCACCTGGTCCTCGCTCGCCGGTGCCGACGTCGCCACGCGCTTGCTTGTCGTCTCGAAGTCCATATGGGGGTACCTACATATCACAACGCATCGTATCGCATTAAAATCCGACTCATGACCAAATCGACACACGAATCCCACATAAGTCAAAACCTATGGTTGCTTTCACAAATGAACCCAAAAACCCTCGACGTCGGCGTACAAACGCCAACCCATCGAGAAAAATCCCAAACGCACCCATTTGCGCACTCACAAACACTAATTATAAAATGAAATAGGTTAGAATTCACAAAATCCTAAATTCACCTTAAAAGCCATTTTTCCGGAAACCTAGCAAGCAAAATTTACCGTTTTAATACAACGTTTGATGTTTCAACAATTCTAATGGCCATAATACATATTAAATAACTTAAATAAGCCATACAAACCATTTCCACGATTTAATTTCACCAAACTATATACGTTCAAAAAAACTGGTTTGCAAAAATACCGATTTTAACTCTTTTTAAAGTAAAATTCACAATTTTACAATTAAGCTTGGTTTTTGCATAACATAAGGTATTAAACCGCTCATTATAATGTTAATGATATGATGAAACCCTTACTATAATTTAAATTCTAAATTTTTATTTAATACCAAAACCTAGTTTGTTAAAGCTCCAATTTTTAACAATTTTAAGTTACAATATACAAAAGACTACTAGATTAGATTTGCATATCATAAGATGCTAAAATACATATCACAACCATCATCAATTTATCACAACCCTAACATGATTCAAATACTTCTCTTGAATTTCTAAACTTGAAATTGGAACCATAATACTCACTAAATAAGTTTGATTAAAACAACAAAACAACAAATTTAACAAAAACATGAGATTATACCTCACATGTTTGAGGCCAAACTTGCAAATTCTAGGCCTCCCAAAAAGGTTTCTTACATCAAGATCCAAGCTTGATTTGTCCAAGAAAAGAAAGAAGAAGAAAAAAAGAATGAAGAATTAACTCAAACATGGGAGGTTTTATGTGAATTTTGATGAGAAATGGAGGTGTTTTGATATGGAAAAATGATGGAGAAGTGAGGGGGAGCTGCTGGCCGAGAGAAAGAAGGGGGGGTGTTGAAGGTAATGGGTTGAAGTCAAGGAAATGGGTAGAAGTCAAATTACAAACCATTCCTAAAAACAAAACACCATGCTTCAAGTACTTGATTAAATATTTCCTTATCCCATTCAACTTTCTTTTTCCATGAATTGTGAATGGGTGGGGCTGCACATCTGCAGCAAGGCCGGCCACTTTTGAATGAGGAGAGAGGGAGTGAGGTGTTGGAATGCTAATGCTAAGTTAAATAAAAATAACCTTACTTCATTAATTAAAGCTCATGCTATCATGTTTGATATTGCCTCATTAAATTTTTTTCTTTGGAGCAAAGGGAAGGGGGCTGCCCATTTGGATCAGCCAACATGACATGGGAATGGGTGTGGGTTTGTGTGGGTGAGAAAATTGATAAATGTTATACCCTAATTCTATTTACACTAATTTCTCCGAAAAAAAATATTTTTCTTCGATATTTTCTAAACCGTTTTGGCAAACCATTTCATTTCAAAGACCACATGATAAAATTTTGTTTAATGTGTTATGATGCACAAAATTTGTTTCAACTCATTCCATTTTGTAATTTTCCCTAATTAAATGTATTAGGGACGGCTTAAAATAATATTAAAATAATTAATTTCGGAAAAAATTTCAGAAAATTTGAAATTTCACCAGTGCCTTAATAAACACCAAATATTAGCAATTACATAGCTAGAATATGTATTTTTAATTTTATAATAAAGATATTTGCATTTTGACTTTTTACAGAAACCCCCTTATTTTACCGTTTTTTCGAAATTTCACCGAAACGATTTTCAAAACGTTACAATCTTCCTCCCTTAAAGAAATTCGGTCCCCGAATTTAAATTAAAACTCCCCCCAAATACTAAAATATTTCAGCCAAAACCATCAAATCGCCGGGGCTCCGAAATCATAAATACATACACGCATCATAGCGCAATGCATGCGCATGAATAATGAGTAGATAACTCGAAATCAAAACTCCGTCAAGTATCCCGCAATCATCGGAGTCAAGGTGAAGACACGAATGCCAAATCTCAAGCAAGACCGATATGTTATAAATCGGAACTATACATGTAAATATCATGAGGAAATGCATACCAAATCCTTTATGTTGCTGTGCAATGCACATAAGACTGCACAGTGGCGGACGTCTATCATAAGAAAATAACTATATACATATATACCTTTGTTTGAAATGTATGTTCCGCCGTTTTGGGAAACAATTTAGAAGGGTTTTCCTTGTTTTAAACGTTTCGCGTCATATCAGACACGTAGGTAAATACTGAGACTATAGCTCGCTTTTTGGAATTCCCTTCAATAGCTATCAATGCATGCAAAATACATTCAGGTACTGTCCTCTGACTAGTCCTGCTTAGTACGAAAACACATCGCAATTATCATAAAAAAAAACATACTGCTCTATAAGAAATCAATCCCAAAATACCCGTATGAATGCTACGTGCGTCTGGTGCGCACGACAATCAAAATCCATGTACGTGCCATACAAGTGCACAGAAACAAGATCTAAGTGCATCGGGTGTGCACAAAGCATCTGTCGTAGGCAACGTGTGTGCCTGACAGCAAAATCAGGTGCATCTGACATGCACGAAAATTCTCGATTTAGTGCATCTGGTGTGCACCAAAATCGCATCTCAAGACATGCGCTCAACATGCGCGAAAACCCAAAAGCAGGGGCATCCATCATGCACGAAATCATGAAATCCAATATCAAGGGCCGAACATGCGCAAAATCAAATCAGGTGCACCAGGTGCACAAAACAAATACCGAGTATCACAATCGAAATCGAAGTCCAGTGCATCTAAGTGCACAAAAGGCGTATCACTGCACTGCAAGCATATATAAACTATACAGAGTGCAGGAACCAAATCGTGTGCGTGCATACGCACAAAATCAACTCAAATGTCTAAAACCGTAAAATCACAAACATGTGAAACCAAAGCACGAAAACGATATCAACTGCAACACTGTGCAAAGATCGTAAATCCTCAATCATCAAAATCAAATCATGCGAATAAATCACCCAAAACATCGAAATCAATAATGGCGGAATAGTACCGCTCAAGCGCATCCTCTAAGAATCTCGGGCCAACTGTCGCGGTCACTAGTGGGACATCTCGTCGATGATCATGAACTCTGGCCTGCTGGTATGCGTAACAATGACCACTCCTGGGTCAAGGTCTTCACTGTGAATTACCAATCTCTCGGTCCATCGGCTCATCGGCCCTGTCAGGTGTGCTAACGGGGATGATCCCGTTCTGGCACTTCTCTGGTCATCTCTCGGTCAATCATCGCGACCACTCGTAAGACAGCATATCACTGGCGTCGGCCTCTGGCTCTCTGAATGTACATGACACATCTGATCCTGGGTGCAAGTATCATTGCAGCAGTGTCCTGGAAGGAATCCTGCTCACGGTCTCTTCCATGTCTCGGCTCTGCCAACTGTCCGGAAGACATCGTCCTTTCCTATATCGGTATCTTGATCTAGAACGACTGCATACTCATCGCGACTCCTTCTGGAAGGTAAATCCAAGTACCATGCCTCGGCATGCGCATCGCATCTCTGATGTCGGCGGAGTGGAACGTCATCTCATCTAGATCTGGTACGAACCTCTTACTTCACTTTTCTCTAATGTCGTCTGCTTTAGACTCGTCTCGTCGTGGCTGCATGGACTGAGCTCCAACGGCTATCCTCGTATCGGGAGTCTCCCAAGAAATGCATCTCACCACCTAGCATCCGAATTAAGTCGAGCCATCCGATCGAGTCGTCAAAACCTCATAATCCCCCAAGAGTTCAACATCTTGGGCACAGTTTAATAGTATCGAGTACATACCACAGCATCGGTGGTCCAGCCGTAGAAGGGCAAATCCAAGCCTCACTAATGGCGCCGCGGAACTGCCGCAAACCCTAAGGTTCAAAGGCTTTCACACGGTCATTAAGTCGAGTTAGGGTTTCATTCTTCTAGAGGGTCCATAGAATTGCCTGCATGTTTTTTCCGAATACTTTAAACTTGGAATAATAGGTTTCTGACATTCGATCGTCTCTGTCGACTCTCAACGTCTCCGCGTGAAGTCGCCTCTAGCTGGAATCAATTTATCTGATGACCTCGCATCGGGGTAGCGAACGATGCACATGTCCTAGTCATTAATCCTTAGTGACTAGCGACCTTCTATCATCTATTAGTACAACTCGTACTACAATAGCTCCAACATCTGGGGCGATATCTCGTCGCTCGCAGCAACAACTGGCTCACTCGTCTGCACGCTGAACAGTGCCTCAATCATCATGAGTACGCAATACACCAACGGTCATCAAAATCTGGCTGTCCTCTATCATTGGCTCAATCCTCTAGTGTTGATCGGCACGTCCAAGTAATCTCATAAAGGCGATCCGTCAAACGCTCGTGGCGCGAAAACACAGTAAAAAGACACATCTCCGCAATCGTGTATCGCCGGAATTACGCCCTGGTCAGTCCTCGTTCATGACGAGCTCGTGCTGACCGCAACTCTAGCCGTAGCTCTCCCTGCCCGTAATCGTGGCAGAAAAACCATAACTGGTACTGATGAGGCTAGATCGGAATGAATATAATACTGAACAAAGAAATGTACATCCTAAGGCTCCTTAAGTGGAGTGGCGTGTCGTAAGTATGCCGCGGAACATACCCACGGTACGTCACTCTACTTTAGTCACCTATTCCATCAACTAAGGGTCATCCTAAGCTCCGAAGGTAAAACCTAATGCTCTGATACCAACTTTGTTACGACCCGAAAGTACGGAACATGACCGGCACTTAAACTACGAAACGTCTCGAGGCGTTCGTAATCTAAGTAAGCCGAAAACCCAGAAATCCAAACCAAGAAAAGTAGTAGAGTGAAGGAAAACCAATTTAAATCAAGTAGTTTAATAGCATAAGCCGAATTATGCGGTTTTAAAAAAAACATCAAATATTTCCCGAAAATTTCGGCAGAGTCTCCTTTGTAAATACTGGCCCCCAAACGGGATACAACATGAATAGTATACGGAATCAATAAAAAGGCATCCCCAAGCAGGAGCTGGCTCTTCGTCTATCGACGGCCACAACCACACAAGCAATATAATATATAACGCCAACGGCGAGGATCAAAATTCAAAAGGAACTCAAAACCACAAGAAAACCACAGAAATACAACGCGCGACTCTAAGGTCGAAAGAATAACATCACTGGTCTCTATCTCAAAAATAAATACATGTTTGGTTGATGGAACTTCTAGATACAAAAGAATAATGATATACAAGATATATAATGGGGGTACGATACAAGTAAACCCACCTACTAGCAAATCACCCGAAGGAAACTATGCCCGCAAAGCCGTAATGAAACCTGTATGGCAACCTGCAAGAAACTGGGGCACAACGGGGGTGAGTTGCCAACTCGTGAATAGAAAAACATCTACGCACAGAAATCGCATAAATAACGCAACCTAGGTCAATGATCATAATATATCCTCAAATATAAGAATAACATGCAACCTATAACAAGGCTAGGGTAGATATCTAACCTGAGTGTAATCTCATGTGCCCGTGTCAGTGCCTCAGATAGCATTATATCATATGAATGAGGTATGAATGCATGAAAACAGAATACATGTAAATGAAGAACTGTTTTCATAATTTAGTGAGATTTCCTTTGTATTTTTAAAATGAGGTATCAGAATGAAATCAGCATAAAACAGTGCCTAGCATCGGCATAAAACGTAATCCCAATATCTCGATATCTCTGTATCACAGTCTCTGTACCTCAATATCTCGAAATCTCAATATCACAGTCTCAATATCTAGGGCGCCGTCAGTCCAGACCGGCCCCTACCATCCATCTCAAGACCACGACGGTATCCTCCGGATATCCGACGCGTCGGGTAAAATCACCGGTAGGTAGTGCTCCCCTGCCAGGCTCACATCGTCATCATCACGCGCTTCTTGCCCCGGGGTACCTTACCGGGTCCACCATGTACCCGAAACGGTTTATCCGCCTCCTCGAATCGGGTCTCGAAATCCATCAGCAAACTCATGGTGGACGACTCATACAGCATGGGAAAAACCGCACTTTTTATTTAAAAGAGCGAAATCAGTTTATATAAGTTTTGCGGTTTTCCCCCCTAAATCCAGAAAATTTCATGGAAATCCGAATCCAAATCATCAATAGCATGTAAAACCATGAATATAGGCATAACAATGAATAACAGTATGCATGAAGTGACAAGTAATAACTACAATGTTAAGCTGGCATATAAGGCAGGTACAGTAATATCATGTCAACTTACTAACTAACAAGCTATGTCAAGCTATAATATTTTCTAAGGTGTACGTGACATGGCAATTACCGATGAAGATGTGTGTGAGCCGGCAAGTAAGTGTACGTAGTACATAAGCATCATCGGTAATGGTGCTGGTGTCCTAACAGCATGATATCAATAATGGAGTATGAAACATAATATAAGCATGCGATGCGAAGCGAACCACAATAAAGAGCGGGAGCTGAATACTGGACGCAACTATAACTATTCTGCATTAACCTAATATAAGTCCTACAAATGGTGCCTTTTGAAATAACACGAATCATGGGGTTTTGAAAATAGGGGCTACGGTGTTTTTATGAAAAGATACGTCTTTTGAAATATCCGTAGGATCCCTTAGGCTGTCTTTTAAAATACTCACGATTCGTTAGTTTTGAAATAGGTAAGAATCGAATCTAATCAAACAACTAAACTAAACTAAAGGGCTAAGCTGACCAGCTGGGCTACAGGTAAGGAAACCGCCTAACATCTGAGTCGATACATATACATACTTGTATATATATTAGTCGGTGATCCCGCCTCAATAATATCATATCCGATACCATATCTATAATCAGACATCCCAAGTCAAGAGTGCGGATCAATCGTCAAAATATAGCTCGTACGTAAATCCGTCGTACGGCATCCCTAAATCTGGGTACGGGTTAATATCATATTCATCACACTATTCATCTAGTATCCCCTTTATCCAAGATCATAGTCCAGGGTACTGACCTATGTCTAGTACAATACTAATATCATCAATATAGTCATGATATGACTACTGATCGACAGTCTCGTACAAACCGATATCACAACCACAAAACAAATCTCATCGACTCAGCTCAATCCCTAGTATCGTCCTCATATCCGTATGTGAACACATAGTCCCATACCCATGTGAACACATAACTATAAAGAATCCCATCAGCACATATAAATAGGAATGTATGCAAGTATGTATGTGTGTATGTATGTGTGTATGTGTAGTGCAACACTACCCTAGGGTTCGCAACACTAAAGTAATCCAACACACCAATATCCATCCTAACATCGTTATTAATCCCAAATAACATATAATAATTGTTGGTGTGTATACGCATCCGTATACACCACCACGGACTGCGGGGGTGCTATACGCCATCCACCCGACTTCTCCCCGTAGATATAAATCTACTCACCTGGTCCTCGCTTGCCGGTGCCGACGTCGCCACGCGCTTGCTTGTCGTCTCGAAGTCCACATGGGGGTACCTACATATCACAACGCATCGTATCGCATTAAAATCCGACTCATGACCAAATCGACACACGAATCCCACATAAGTCAAAACCTATGGTTGCTTTCACAAATGAACCCAAAAACCCTCGACGTCGGCGTACAAACGCCAACCCATCGAGAAAAATCCCAAACGCACCCATTTGCGCACTCACAAACACGAATTATAAAATGAAATAGGTTAGAATTCACAAAATCCCAAATTCACCTTAAAAGCCATTTTTCCGGAAACCTAGCAAGCAAAATTTACCGTTTTAATACAACATTTGATGTTTCAACAATTCTAATGGCCATAATACATATTAAATAACTTAAATAATCCATACAAACCATTTCCACGATTTAATTTCACCAAACTATATACGTTCAAAAAAACTAGTTTGCAAAAATACCGATTTTAACTCTTTTTAAAGTAAAATTCACAATTTTACAATTAAGCTTGGTTTTTGCATAACATAAGGTATTAAACCGCTCATTATAATGTTAATGATATGATGAAACCCTTACTATAATTTAAATTCTAAATTTTTATTTAATACCAAAACCTAGTTTGTTAAAACTCCAATTTTTAACAATTTTAAGTTACAATATACAAAAGACTACTAGACTAGATTTGCATATCATAAGATGCTAAAATACATATCACAACCATCATCAATTTATCACAACCCTAACATGATTCAAATACTTCTCTTGAATTTCTAAACTTGAAATTGGAACCATAATACTCACTAAATAAGTTTGATAAAAACAACAAAACAACAAATTTAACAAAAGCATGAGATTATACCTCACATGTTTGAGGCCAAACTTGCAAATTCTAGGCCTCCCAAAAAGGTTTCTTACATCAAGATCCAAGCTTGATTTGTCCAAGGAAAGAAAGAAGAAGAAAAAAAGAATGAAGAATTAACTCAAACATGGGAGGTTTTATGTGAATTTTGATGAGAAATGGAGGTGTTTTGATATGGAAAAATGATAGAGAAGTGAGGGGGAACTGCTGGCCGAGAGAAAGAAGGGGGGGTGTTGAAGGTAATGGGTTGAAGTCAAGGAAATAGGTAGAAGTCAAATTACAAACCATTCCTAAAAACAAAACACCATGCTTCAAGTACTTGATTAAATATTTCCTTATCCCATTCAACTTTCTTTTTCCATGAATTGTGAATGGGTGGGGCTGCACATCTGCAGCAAGGCCGGCCACTTTTGAATGAGGAGAGAGGGAGTGAGGTGTTGGAATGCTAATGCTAAGTTAAATAAAAATAACCTTACTCCATTAATTAAAGCTCATGCTATCATGTTTGATATCGCCTCATTAAATTTTTTTCTTTGGAGCAAAGGGAAGGGGGCTGCCCATTTGGATCAGCCAACATGACATGGGAATGGGTGTGGGTTTGTGTGGGTGAGAAAAATGGTAAATGTTATACCCCAATTCTATTTACACTAATTTCTCCGAAAAAAACCTTTTTCTTCGATATTTTCTAAACCGTTTTGGCAAACCATTTTATTTCAAAGACCACATGATAAAATTTTGTTTAATGTGTTATGATGCACAAAATTTGTTTCAACTCATTCCAATTTGTAATTTTCCCTAATTAAATGTATTAGGGACGGCTTAAAATAATATTAAAATAATTAATTTCGGAAAATTTTTCAGAAAATTTGAAATTTCACCAGTGCCTCAATAAACACCAAATATTAGCAATTACATAGCTAGAATATGTATTTTTAATTTTATAATAAAGGTATTTGCATTTTGACTTTTTACAGAAACCCCCTTATTTTACCGTTTTTTCGAAATTTCACCGAAACGATCTTCAAAACGTTACAGTTTTCGAGACCCGATTCGAGGAGTTGGATGAGCCGTCTGCGGGTACATGGTGGACCCGGTATGGTACCCGGGGGCAAGAGCTGTTTTGTGGGGATGACGATGAGCCTGACAGGGGATCTAATACCTACTGGTGATAGTTTGGATCTGGCGGTTATCCGGAGGATACCGACCGGAGTCATGATATAGATATGAGGGCCGATCAGAGGATGCGGCGTCATAGGGCCGATCTGAGCATGAGGTGCCTGAGATATGAGGTTTTGCGTGTCGATACAGGACACGAGTTTTCATGATGTTTCGAGTGTCGATGTTGGACACTCAGGTTCCATGATATTGTTTGTGTCATTGATGGACACACGTGGATGATATCCACATGAATACAGGCATATGATTTCAGAAGTTTATTTGTATATGTCATTTGCATTGACTCTATTGTTTACATATATGCATACATGGTCACCTTAGATACCATAGTATTACCTTCATGATACAGTATGACCCGGGAATCGTTGTTTATTCTATTTCAACCGGCTGATGTTTTTTTACTCACGAGTTGGCAACTCACCCCCGTTGTACCACAGTTTCCTTGCAGGTTCGACAGTTAAGATCAGTAGCAGTATTGCTTGCACACAGCTTCATCCAGGGTGTTTTTCTATGGTTGGTGGGACATATTGGATCGTTCCCACTCTTGTACTTATTATTCTATTATATCTAGATAAACTCTATCAATCAGAAACTAGACTTTGTATATTAGTAGACCTAGTCAGATTTATGTATTTGCGAGACTTAGAGCGATGGGTGTTTGTTCTCTTCTTGAGATGATGATATCTTGCTTTTTTTACTTATTCTTTCTATGTTGATCTTCACCGTTGGGTGTCGTATATATATTGCTTGCTTGCGTGGTTGTGATTCCGCCAATTGACGAAGAGCTAGCTCCCGTTTGGGAATGCCTATATATATTGCATGTATGTGGTTTGGACCGAAATATACAAGGGAGGTGCTGCCCAAAATTTCAAGGACGAAAATGTTTTCAAAGATAGTATACATTCACTGCCATTTGATATTATATGACTTATACTTTTAAAAATGAAGGCTTGAATTTCTTATGCGATGTTTCAAAACTGCACCCCCCACTATTTTCCGCAAAATGGTTTAGATTTACTGGGCTTCGGCTTACTTGAATTAGTTTACGCCTTTAGACGTTGTGTGATTTAAGTGCCGGTCACGTGCTAAATTATGGGTCGTGACAAAGTTGGTATCAGAGTGTTAGTTTTAACCTTGGTTTAAATTTAGGCTTGACCTTACGGAACTTTGACTTGGCTGAGGGGGTATTAGACCCGAACTTTCGTCACGTAGGTTGACCTTGATTGATGGAGTAGGAAGCTCGAGTAGAGTGATGTACCGTGTGTTTGTTTCACGGCATACTTACGACACGCTGCTCCGCTTAAGTGACCTTAGGATGTACATTTCTTGAAATTCATGATTTTATTCGTTCATATGATCATACATCCATTGATTTCATTCCTTCTTATTATCATATATCCATTTCGGACCTGTTGATTCCTTTCGTTTACTTGATCTATCTTCATCGATACCTGGTTGAGGTTCCTGTCCCCAGGGTGTTGAGCGCAGAAAGAGCTGCTGCTAGAGATGCGGTCAAAGCGAGCTCGTCTTCGACGAGGGCTGACCATGATGATTTCCGGTGACATAGGAACGTATCGGTATAGTGTTTGTGTTGAGATCTCTCGTTTCAGGCGAGTGTTTGGATTTGCACCGGATGATCGAGCAATTGAAAGAGGCTGCACATTGAGTGGGCTGTTGATGTACAACCTACCCCAGAGGTCGCGATGGTTTCTACTGTGCAGACAGATGACCCAGCTGTTGCTGAGATTGATGGGATGTTTCCTCCAGAGTTTATGAGCTCAAACCGCTGGAGCTTTCAAACAAAAATGTGACAGAAGACCGCTAGTCCATCTTGAATAGAGCGACTAAGATGATTCGTATGATTTGATGCGCCGACACAGGCTCAATTGAGTTAAAGAATTCCAGTTTGAAGGATCTTACTAATATCTAGAGTAAATCGATCAAGAGAGGACGTTGTTCGTTGGATGCTTTGATGTGAAATCGGTAAGTTGACCAGTTTCGGATAGAAGGACCTCACTCAGATGCGTTGTTTGTTGATTGAGAATAGACGAATGAATTACAGTACGCGGACAACAAGCGTGATTTCGATGTGGACGATAATGAAGACCGGTGAAATAATTGGTTAGTGGGAGATATTACCGAGCTATATTACTCCCCATTGATACCAGAGGATCGATATGTATCCAGAGGCATTGGATACGGCCAAAATTCCAGAGAAAAGCCGTGCTGAGAATGCAGCCGTCCGGATATGAGAAAAAGATTTAAGTAAAGAGTGCCAACCTCCATATAGTTCAGCAACGGTGAGGTCAGAAGAGACCTAAGCAGGTTCTTTCCAGGATGCCGCAACGATAAAGATTTGCACCCTAGATCAGTTGCATCACGTGTATTCAGAGGGCCAGATGCCGACACCAGTGACATACTACTTTACGAGTGGTCATGCTAATCGGCCGAGAGATGAACAGAGGAGTGCCAGAGCAGAACAGTTTCGCAATTATACCTAACCAGGCCAATGAGTAGAAGGATTGCGAGATTGGTAATCCACAGAGGAAACAAGGACCCAGGGACAGAGGACGCCAGGCCGTGAGCAGTAGGTAAACGGATGTTCTTGCTCTGCCGGCTTTGGGCGCACCGACTTTTTTCGACATTGAAGGAGGTGTACCTCAATGTCATTTATTGCGATTTGCGTCTTGTGATCCGAGTATCACACTTTTATGGCTTGGACTTGAGTTTTGATGATTGGGTTTCGTGATATTGTTTTCGTGCACCATGGCTGCACCTACTGGATATTTACATTTTGTACACAGTTATTGCACTTGATTTATCTATTATACACCGTTACGTTGGTTTATGATTTGTTCATATCTATTGCACATGATATCGATTTTGTGCCTTGGCTGCACGTATTTATGACTTTATGTATTTCGATACAGTCGATTTGATTTCATGCATGTTGTATGCACTCGACATGACTTATGCACTCGGTATAGCTTACATGTGCTTGCAGTGCATTGATATGAGTTTTGTGCATGCAGTTGCGCACATTTATGGTTTTATACACCTTGGCACGCTCGGTGTTGTTTTTGGGCGCATTTGAGACATTGATGAGTTTTCGGGCACCTAGTGCCCCTGATTTAAGTTTTCGTGCATTTGTTGCACTAGAGTATGTTTTCGAGCACCATTGCACTTGACGTTCACTTTTCGTGCGCTATACTGCACTAGATATTTTGTGCGGACCTGACGCACTTGATTTGGATGTTTGCGCATATTGGGCGCAAGGCATGAGATTTTATGCACACCGGATGCACTTAATTGAGATTTTTATCCGTGCATGTTAGTTGCACTTGGTTGAGATTTTCATGCACTTTAGATGCACTTGATCTTATTGTCGTGCATACCCGTTGCACTTGACAGATGCTCTCGTGCACACTCGTTGAACTTAGTTTTGCTTTTGTGCACATTCTTGGCACTTGTATTTGGCTTTGATTTCCATGCGCTCCCGACGCACGTGATATTGGATACGCCTTTTGAGGCTGTTTTTTTGTTCTTGAGCATTATATTTTGATATCGGTACTATATTATATAGTAGCTGAGCAGGATTGATCTCAGGATAGTGCCTGAGTACTTATGCATGCATAAAAGTTTACCAGAGGTTTTCAAAAGGAGCTATAGTCTCGCTATTTCCCATGTGTCCGTGAATGACACGAACTTTTACAAAGGAAAATCTTATGGAATATTTCAAAAAGGCGGGACGTATATTTTGTCAAAACATATATAAATATATATCTATTTCTTTAGAAATGTGCGTCCGCTACTTGTACCATGAGTTACGCATCGCACGACGTTTCAGAAAAGATTTTGCTTGTGTTTTATTCAGTTTTTAGAGGATTTTACGAGGATGCGTACTATATACGTATTATAGTATTTGACTAGAGTGTATTGGATTTCAGCAGTGGATTTTGAGATTTTGTGTTTCCTTTATAACTACAGTGATTGCATGACGCTTGACGGAGTTCGATTCTGAGTTTCGCATTCATTTACATGCGCACTCGATGCACTATGATATTCTTGAGTATTTCGTGATTTCGGAACCCCGTTGATTTGAGCTGATTATTGAAATGTTTTAGTATTTGGGGTTTAAATTTAAATTTGGGGAACAAATTTGTTTAAGGTGGGAAGATTGTAACATTTCAGAAAGATAAAATATTATTTTTGGAATTTAAATATTAAAATAATATATTTCGCGAAAACTATTCGATTTGCGAATTGGTGTTTTCGTAAAAGGGTGTAATTATATACCGATATTTGGAAAATAATAGGAGATTTATATGGTTTATTTATTTAAGAGATATTTATTGGATTTGATCATTTCATAATTAATTATGCAATTATTATATGCAAGTTTATATTAAACTAGATTAAGTGCACTACTAATCATGATTAAGACAAATCTGTATTTTTAATTAGCCATGGCTAGTGCACCATGACATGTTAAATTTTGGTTGCATGTTGTTTTCATTAGCATTTGTGATTTCTTTGTGAGTGGGAAAAGAGAAACAAAGAAAAGAAAGAGAGGATAATTGAGGAGAGAGAGTGTCACGACCCAAAATTTGGCTCGTAACCGGCACTTAAACTACGTAACGTCTACAGGCGTACGCAACTCAAGTAAACCGAAACCCAGAAATCTAAACCACCCAAATCTGGATCAACGAAGAAAAACATAGTTTTTAACATTTGGAAAATCACAAGTAAAATCTCTAACTCTAGTTTTCTTTCTTGAAAATTTCGGCAGCACCTCCTTTGTAAAAACTAGCCCCGAAACGGGTGCAACACAGATAATATAAAAAGCATCCCAAATGGGAGCAAAATCATGCCCAACGGCGGAGACAACCACCACAAGATATAAATACGACGCCGAAGCGATGAATATAAAAGGAAATAGTAATTAGAAGTAACTTTCCAACATAACCGGCTCCCACGAGCACGGCACCCAAAGTCACTAAAATAATACAACACTGAATCCTCAAAAGTCGTCTCTAAGTCATATACAACAGTGGTAGATGGAGAATACTAGATCCAACAAAAAGATATACAATGTACAGGCAGATAACCGCAAACCCACCTAAAAGCAAAGGCCTCACTGCCTAACGTAGCGGTATCCGCTAAAGTAGTGATGATAAGACACCCTGCCGCGACTACTCTGAGGGAAAGTCCTGCAAAACCCTGTGGCACAACGGGGGTAAGTTGCCAACTCGTGAATAGTAAATAACATCATACTGTAATTGCAGGTATCCACGAACAGCGATCTATCTATCACATGTAATCCGATAGCATAAGTATGATAAGTGAATATGCAACAATCATGTAAAGGTACATCATCAGGGTATTACAACTACATGAAGCAATGCATATCAACATAATCCTAAGTGTGGGATTATATAATATAAAATCTCAAGCAAAAACATCAGCATGGAAAAACACCAGTGTCCCTCACCGACACATCAAATCTCAAATCCTCAAGCACCGCATCCTCAGATCGGCCCTCACATCCTGTAAGTCTCATGGAACCTGAGAGTCTATCATCGACACCCGAAACATCATGAAAAAATATACCTCTAAGTATATATATAAGTATATCAACCCCGTATGTCAACCGACGATACGTAAAAATCATGAAAACCTGAGTGTCGAACACCGACACTCAAAACATCATGAAACCCGTGTCTAGCATCGACACGTAAATCCACATAACTTAAGCGCTGTCACCACGACTGGCCCTGATGATATGTCATACCTCACTCCGGTCGGTATCCCCATGATAACCGCCGAGTCCCAATACAATCACCGGTAGGTAGTGGTCCCACCGCCAGGCTTATCGTCTACACCACGAAATCACCACTCGCCCCGGTGTACCATACCGGTTCCACCATGTACCCGCAGACGGTGCCTCCCGCTCCTCGAATCGGGTATCACAAGCCAAATCTCAGAACCGAGAAATCACATGGTGGACATACTGAAATATCATATCAAGAGATACCAGGTTTTGAAACAATATATAGTTTTATTGAAATACCCCCACGGTTCTCAAATCCATAAATTATAAGAAATCCATATCTCATTGCGTATAACCATGAAAACCGATATATGAAACATAAGACAACAATATGAGCATATCAAGGGAAATCTGCTCTTTCAAATGAATCCATCTTTAAAATATATCTTGCGGTTCCCAAAATCCTCCGAAAAACAAGTGCAGCATCATATAATGTGTATATGTAATTGTAGCAAGGTTTAATTATCCACATGTAAGCAAGTGGGTATGATGCATTTCATAAGCGCAATGATCAACAACTCAATATCACATATAAAAACAATACCTCTTAGGGTATATACAACTATAGCAAGAATATGCGGTATACATGTCAGTATGTGTGCATGATGTACATGTAGCTGTTATACACTATGTGGGTGCACATGTCCATATGTATGCATGATGTACAAGTAACTGAAATCGAGTATGTGGTGTACATGTTAATATGTATGTATGATGTACAAGTAGCTATAGTAAGATATACGTGAAGTGGAGTAAGGGTCACTACCTAAACGATTCCTGCCCAATGCAATATCACGTATGTTTGTGCCCACAGTATTTCATATGGACAATGGAATAAGAGTTACTACTCTAATCATTCCTATCCACTGCCATATCACGTATGTAGGTGTTTGTGTGTGTCATGGCAATTACTAACGATGTAGGTGTAGCATACAATTTAGTGCTCATGCAACATGAACCGTCAGTAATGTGTTATATCTAAAGGTACGAGTCAAGTACTACAGATAATGCTATGCAATAACATTCATATGAAAGTAACTAATATGCAAATACATGCAGCTATCATATCATATTCGCCCCGACGCATAATGCCATACGGGCGATTTCCCCGTAGATGTTAAATCTACTCACCAAAGGTCTCCAGCTATGAAAATCCGACCACCTGCTTCCCCTTGTTCGCAGCGTCCGAAGTCCCCGCTTGCGACGCTATATTTCCACAAACACAAGAAATAATGCGAACATCTCAGAATCGATCAATATAACGCAAAACTACGTATTAAATAATGCACCAATGCTAAACTAACTCGCGAGTGTGCGTCTAGTGGCTAACGTGCGTCACGATACCACAAAACCTACCCAAACACAGCAGCTGCACCATATCACGATTCGTGTCGCAAATTGTAACACGCGGACTCAAAACACTAGATTATAGGTAATCGACGCAGATTTTACATACTGAATTTACTTAAAAAGTAAACAGTACCAAATACCCCTAACCAACAGCAGACAGCTACCCACAGAACCCAAACCCCAACACTCTCCTACAAAACCGGCGTCGCCGGAATTCGCCATAGGGGTCGCCATCCCCGTCCCTCAGGTGGTGTGGTCCCCGTCCCTCAGGTGGTGTCTCAGGTTCACTAGTACATGACTATAATTTTGTTTGGTCAAACACTAAATTTTCCAGGTCACGGCAGATATAAAAGCTCTAAAAAGACACTAAAACCCCGATATTGCACAAATCGATGTAAAAAGCGTTCTACGCTACAACCAACGAGCAAAACAACATAAGAACTTCTAAATAACAGTGTAGGGATTATACCTAACAACCTTGCTCATAAGATCTAAGCTTTCCCTAGCTCCAAGTGATCCAAGAAGGCAAAAACAAGACTTGGTGTATATATTTGGAATTTATTTGGGAATTTTTGAGATTTTTGAGTTTGGATTGATGCAAAATGAGAAGGAAAAGTGCAAGGGCGGTAGGAAAAGAAGGGATTCGGCCAAGAGAGGAGGTGGGAGTTTTGTGATGGATTTCCTAGCAATTACCAACATTAAATGCAAATAAATGCATTCATACATACATATGCACACATGCATGCACCTCTTCTTTTCTTTTCTTTAATCCAATAAAACCTAACCTCCACACAAATATCTAGATACCAAGTTAAGTGTTTATTAACTCAATCTTAATTTATGAAAAGTTCGCTTTAAAGAAATTTCCCAAAATGTATATACCGCATTAAAAAATATTAAAATTGGGAAAATTTCAAATTGGACCAAAACGTCCCATATACCCCCAAAGCTCGCGCACTAGCTTTATTTTAGCTAAACTAGGTGCTGGCAAGTCTATATGGTCGTTTGATCACAGTCGGGTTAAAACGGGAAAAACCGACAATTTTACCCTAAACCGATTTCTTAAACGTTACAATCCCCCCTTATAGAAATTCGGTCCCCGAATGAAAATTTCATACTAAGCGTACCTTCAAAGAGATGAGGGAATTTATTCCGCATCTCGCTCTCGGCCTCCCAAGTTATCTCCTCACTAGTAGGGTTACGCCAAAGAACCTTCACAGACGGAAAGACCCTTGACCGAATTTTTTTCACCTGTCGATCCAAAATAACTACCGGCTGCTCAGTGAACGAAAGATCGCGCTCAAGCTGAACGGTCTCGTGCTGAATCATATGAGAAGGATCATGAAGGTATCTACGAAGTATCGACACATGGAAAATAGGGTGAACATCCCGAAAACTGGGTGGGAGCGCCAAACGATAAGCAACAGAACCCACTATCTCAAGGATCTCGAAAGGACCTACAAATCTGGGACTGAGCTTCCCCCTCTTCCCAAATCGCATAATGCCCTTCATCGGAGAAATCCTCAGGAATACATGATTCCCCACTGCGAACTCAAATCTGCGACGACGACGGTCGGCATAAGACTTTTGCCAGCACTGGGCTGCTCTCATCCTGTCCTGAATCATCCGGATCTTCTCCCTAGTCTCCTGAACTAGCTGGGGTCGTAAAACCAGACTCTCACTAAGCTCGGTCTAACAGACTGGCGATCGACACTTCTTACCATATAAAGCCTCAAAAGGTGCCTTCTGAATAGTCTCCTGAAAGCTGTTGTTGTAGGAGAACTCAATCAACGGCAAATGACGATCCCAACTGCCACCAAAATCAAGCACACATGCATGGAGCATATCCTCCAGAGTCTGAATAGTCCACTCAGACTGACCATCGGGCTGCGGATGAAAAGCGGTGCTAAAACTCAACCGGGTAACCAAAGCTTCCTTAAGCTTCTGCCAAAGACGGCTAGTAAACTGGATGCCTCTGTCGGATACTATGCATGTAGGAAGACCGTGCAAACGCACAATCTCGTTTATATATAGCTGAGAATACTGAGCATAACCGAAAGTGGCCTTCACAGGAAGGAAGTGAGTCGCTTTCGTCAACCGGTCAACAATCACCCAAATGGAGTCATACCCCTTACTGGTCCTGGGTAGACCAACAATGAAGTCCATGGAAATCTGCTCCCATTTCCACTCCGGAATGGGTAAAGGCTGTAACTCTCCAGCCGGTCTCTGATGCTCAGCCTTGACTTGCTGACAAGTCAGGCACCTCGAAACGAAGTCCGAAATATCACGTTTTATCCCATCCCACCAGTAAAAGTCTCTCAAGTCACGGTACATCTTGGTGGAACCTAGATGAACGCTAAAGGCTGACTGATGTGCCTGCTCTAGGATCTCGCGTCTCAACCCATCAGCATCCGGTACACATAAGCGAGTCCCGCATCGTAGCACACCCTGGTCATCAATCATGAACTCCGAAACTGTACCCTATCAAACAAGCTCAAAAATCTCGGACAAACGGGCATCACTGGGTTGCGCCTTACGGATACGATCAAATAATAGTGGACGGGCGCGGACATGAGCAAGCTGTCCCCCAGTGGAGGTGAACTCGAGCTGCACTCTACTATCACACAAGAACTGCCAATCTGCAGACGACTGACGCTGAACTGCGCTCAACTGGGACAAGCTATCCCCGGGCCTACGACCCAAAGCATAAGCTACCATATTCGCCTTGCCCGGGTGATAAAGGATCTCACAATCATAATCCTTCACTAGATCCATTCATCGGCGCTGTCTCAGGTTCAGATCCCGCTACTGGAAGATATACTTCAAGCTCTTGTGATCCGTGAAAATCTGACACGACTCTCCGTACAAGTAGTGTCTCCAAATCTTTAGCGCAAAGACCACTGCGGCCATCTCATGATCGTGAGTGGGGTAATTCTGCTCGTGCTTCTTTAGCTGCCTAGAAGCATACAAAATCACCCTATCATGCTACATCAAAACCCAGCCGAGCCCCACTCGAGAAGCATCACAAAAAACAACATAGCCGCCTCATCCAGAAGGTAAAGAAAGAACTGGTGCTGTCGTCAACCGAGTCTTCAACTGCTGAAAACTCTGCTCGTACGCATCAGTCCAGAGACAAGGAACTCCCTTCCGGGTCAGTCCCGTCAGCGGTGCAGCGATACTCGAGAAGTCCTGCACAAAACGGCGATAATAACCAGCTAAGCCCAAAAAGCTGCAGACCTTAGTCACCGATACAGGTCTGGGCCAAAGCTGTACATCCTCGATATTCCTCGGGTCCACAAGAATACCATCACCGGTCACCGGTCACCACATGACCCAGGAAGTCAAGTCTATCAAGCCAAAATGCGCACTTCGAGAACTTAGCATACAGCTGGTGCTCTCTCAATATCTGCAAAGTAATCCTCAAGTGCTGCCCATGCTCCTCACGACTCCTAGAGTAGACCAGTATGTCATCAATAAACACTATAATGAACTGGTCGAGGAACGGCCTGAAAATCCAGTTCATCAGATCCATGAACTTTGCTGGCGCATTGGTGAGTCCGAACGACATCACCAAAAACTCATAATGCCCATAGCGCGTACGAAAATCAGTTATCGGAATGTCATCATTCCGAACCCGCAACTGATGATAACCCGAACGCAAATCAATCTTTGAGAAATGTTTCGCACCCTGGAGTTGTTCGAATAAATCGTCAATGCGAGGTAAAGGATACCTATTTCGCACCGTAACTCGGTTCAACTGACGATGATCCACACATAGCCTCAAACTGCCGTCCATTCTTCTTGACGAACAGAAGAGGAGCTCCCCACGGTGAAACACTCGGACGCATAAGTCCCAAATCAAGCAACTCTTGCAATTGATCTTTAAGCTCTCTAAGCTCTGCCGGAGCCATCCGATAAGGCGGTATGGAAATAGGCTCCGTGCCAGGAATCAGATCAATGCAGAACTCAATATCGCGCTCTGGCGGCAACCACGGTAACTCATCGGGAAAGACATCGGGAAACTCTCGCACGGTAGAAACCTTGTCCAACGACTCCATTGTGGCTCCAATATCATGAATGAAAGCCAAGAATCCCCGACATCCCCTCCACAAAAGCCGACTAGCGCACTGGACAGAAATCAAACTGCGGGGGGCGGCACCACGGTCCCCCTGCACAACAAACACTGACTCACCGGGAAAACAAAATCCAGCTGTCTTCTCGCGCCAGTCCACGGACGCATAGCAAGTAGCTAGCCATTCCATGCCCAACAGAACGTCGAAGTCCAACATCTCAAGAAGGATCAAGTCGACGGACAGATCTCTGTCCCCTATACGGATAACACACGACCGGAACACGTGTCGTGCAACAAACGACTCTCCCACAGGAGTAGTCACGACAAGCGATTGATCTAGAAAATATGACTCTCGGCCTAACCTCGACACGAAGTGCATAGAAACATACGAATGTGTAGATCCCGGATTAAAAAGAACATGTGCATCATAAGAACATACAGAAAGGGTACCTGAAACCACAGTATTGGACGCCCGAGCGTCCTGGTGAGTCGAGGCAAAAACCCGAGCCTGTCCTCTACCGGCTACTGGCTGTCCCCTGCCTCTGCCACCTCGTCCTTTCGGCACAAAACCACCGCCACCACGACCTCTCTGAGCAGGAGTCTGACGCGGCGCAACTACAGGAATAAGAGGCAACGCTCTCTGAGGCGGAGAATGTGGTAAGGTAACCTGGGGTACTGCTGGCCCTCTCTGACGTACCACGGTACAATCCCGAACAAGGTGATGTAGACTGCCACACCCGAAGCATTAATAAGACGGTCGCTGGCCCTCCTAGGAATAAGAACTAAATAACTGGCCTCGTCCCACATCTCTGCTACTCCCCGAGTCTGAAGGAACTCTGCCTCGGCGTGCAAACCTCTGTCTCCGTGATGGTACATCCGTACGAGTACTCTTCGGTTCCGGAACAACCGATGACTCAGCTAGACGCTCCTCCACCAATAGTGCTGCATCGACAGCTGCCTCATACGTGTCGCAATGCTGAATGCTGATGGCTAGGAACAACTGGGTAAGTAGGCCTCGAACAAACCTCTTCACCCTCATCTCCTCAGTGACCACCACGTACGGAGCATACACCGACAACTCGGTAAACAACACATCATACTCAGACACCGTCATCCCCGGAGTCTGACGTAACGACTCAAATTTGCGCGCTCCCGCATCCCTGACACTCGGTGGAAGAAAACGGGTGAGAAACACCGTCACAAACTCAGCCCAGGTCATAGGAGCAAGACCAGCGGCTCTGCCCCTCTCCAACGACTCACACCACTTCTGGGCCAGACCCTCCAGCCGAAAACTCGCAAACTCTACCCATCTCTCGTCGGAGCATCGTAGTGAGCGACAGATCCTAGCCATCTGGTCGATGAACGACTGCGGATCCTCAGTAACATCTATGCCCGTAAACACCGGAGGCCTCAACCTCATAAAATCTGTCAGTGACACGGTAATAACCTCCGGAGCTGTAACTGTAACTGCCGGAACTGTAAGTACCATCGTGGTCCCTACAAAGGGTGGAACAACTGCCGACCCCTGCGCTCGAATGGCCTCTACCGAGGTCCCCATCATCTGGCGTAGGTGCTGCATACCAGCCCCAAACATAGCAATGTGCTCCGGTATGACAGGTGTACCGTCCGGGTCAGTCCTCGCCTCAGACGAGTCAACCCTAACCTCGGCCCTCGCGGCCGCTCTCTGTGCCCTCGTAGTCTTTGGCGGCATATAGGCTGGAAATTGAAACAAGATTCGATAAGGAACAGGAATCGAATCACAAGGATGTATATCATCACGGAAGAATATCAATCAATAAGTCCTAAGGTCACTTAGGCCGAGTACCGTGTCGTAAGTATGCCGCGGAACATACACACGCTACGTCACTCTGCTTAATCTACCTAATCCATCATACCAAGGTCATCATATACTCCGATAGGTAAAACCTAACGCTTTAATACCAACTTTTTCACGTCCCAAAATTTGGCCCGTAACCGGCACTTAAACTACGTAACGTCTACAGGCGTACGCAACTCAAGTAAGCCGAAACCCAGAAATCTAAACCACACAAATTTGGATCAACGGAGATAAACATAGTTTTTAACATTTGGAAAATCACAAGTAAAATCTCTAACTCTAGTTTTCTTTCTTGAAAATTTCGGCAGCACCTTCTTTGTAAAAACTAGCCCCGAAACGGGTGCAACACAGATAATATATAAAGCATCCCAAATGGGAGCAAAATCACGCCCAACGGCGGAGACAACCACCACAAGATATAAATACGACGCCGAAGCGAAGAATATAAAAGGAATCAGTAATTATAAGTAACTTTCCAACATAACCGGCTCCCACGAGTACGGCACCCAAAGTCACTAAAATAATACAACACCGAATCCTCACAAGTCGTCTCTAAGTCATATACAACAGTGGTAGATGGAGAATACTAGATCCAACAAAAAGATATACAATGTAATGGCAGATAACCGCAAACCCACCTAAAAGCAAAGGCCTCACTGCCTAACGTAGCGGTATCCGCAAAAGTAGTGATGATAAGACACCCTGCCGTGACTACTCTGAGGGAAAGTCCTGCAAAACACTGTGGCACAATGGGGGTGAGTTTACAACTCATGAATAGTAAATAACATCATACTGTAATCGCAGGTATGCACGAACATCGATCTATCTATCACATGTAATCCGATAGCATAAGTATGATAAGTGAATATGCAACAATCATGTAAAGGTACATCATCAGGGTACTACAACTACATGAAGCAATGCATATCAACCTAATCCTGAGTGTGGGAAGATATAATATAAAATCTCATGCAAAAACATCAGCATGGAAAGACACCAGTGTCCTTCACTGACACATCAAATCCCAAATCCTCAGGCACCGCATCCTCAGATCGGCCCTCACATCCTATAAGTCTCATGGAACCTTAGTGTCTATCATCGATACCCGAAACATCATGAAAACATATACCTGTAAGTATATATATATATATATATATATATATATATATATATATATAAGGATATCAACCCCGTATGTCCACCGATGATACGTAAAAATCATGAAATATGAGTCTCTAACACCGACACTCGAAACATCATGAAACCCGTATCTAGCATCGATACGTAAATCCTTATAACTCAGGCGCTGTCACCACGACTGGCCCTGACGATATGTCATACCTCACTCCGGTCGGTATCCCCATGATAACCGCCGAGTCCCAATACAATCACCGGTAGGTAGTGGTCCTACAGCGTGGCTTATCGTCTACACCACGAAATCACCACTCGCCCCGGGGTACCATACCGGGTCCACCGTGTACCCGCAGACGGTGCCTCCCGCTCCTCGAATCGGGTATCACAAGCCAAATCTCAGAACCGAGAAATCACATGGTGTACTCACTGAAATATCATATCAAGAGATACCGGGTTTTCAAACAACACATAGTTTTATTGAAATACCCCCACGGTTCTCAAATCCATAAATCATAAGAAATCCATATCTCAATGATTAAAACCATGAAAACCGATATATGCAACATAAGACAACAATATGAGCATATCAAGACAAATCCACTCTTTCAAATGAATCCATCTTTAAAATATATCTTGCGGTTCCCAAAATCCTCTGAAAAACAAGTGCAACATCATATAATGTGTACATGTAATTGTAGCAAATTTTAAGTATCTACATGTAAGAAAGTGGGTATGATGCATTTCATAAGCGCAATGATCAACAACTCAATATCACATATAAAAACAATACCTTTTAGGGTATATACAACTATAGCAAGCATATGCGGTATACATGTTAGTATGTGTGCATGATGTACATGTAGCTGTAATAGACTATGTGGGTGTACATATCAATATGTATGCATGATGTACAAGTAACTGAAATCGAGTTTGTGGTGTACCTGTCAATAAATATGCATGATGTACAAGTAGCTATAGTAAGATATACGTGAAGTGGAATAAGGGTCACTACCTCAACTATTCCTGCCCAATGCAATATCACGTATGTATGTGCCCACAATATTTCATATGCACAATGGAATAAGAGTTACTACTCCAATCATTCCTATCCATTACCATATGACGTATGTAAGTGTTTGTGCGTGTCATGGCAATTACTGATGATGTGGGTGTAGCATACAATTTAGTGCTCATGCAACATGAACCGTCAGTAATGTGTTATATCTAAAGGTACGAGTCAAGTACTACTGATAATGCTATGCAATGACATTCATATGAAAGTAACTATTATGAAAATACATGCAGTTATCATATCATATTCTCCCCGACGAATAACGCCATACAGGCGATTTCCCCGTAGATGTTAAATCTACACACCAAAGGTCTCCAGCTATGAAAATCCGACGACCTGCTTCCCCTTGTTCGCAGCGTCCGAAGTCCCCGCTTGCGGCGCTATATTTCCACAAACATAAGAAATAATGCAAACATCTCAGAATCAATCAATATAACGCAAAAATTTGTATTAAATAACTCACCAACACTAAACTAACTCGCGAGTGTGCGTCTAGTGGCTAACGTGCGTCACGATACCACAAAACCTACCCAAACACAGCAGCTGCACCAGATCACGATTCTTGTCGCAAAACGCAACACGCGGAATCAAAACAGTAGATTATAGGTAATCGATCCCAGATTTTGCATACTGAATTTACTAATAAAATAAACAGTACTAAACACCCCTAACCAACAGCAGACAACTACCCACAGAACCCAAACCCCAACACTCTCCAACAAAACCGGCGTCGCCGGAATTCGCCATAGGGGTCGCCGGCCCCGGCCGGTGGGGTGGTCCCCGTTCCTCAGGTAGTGTCTCAGATTCACTAGTATATCACTATAATTTTGTTTGGTCAAACACTAAATTTTCCAGGTCATAGCAGATATAAAAAGCTCTAAAAAGACACTAAAAACCCGATATTGCACAAATCGATATAAAAGGCGTTCTACGCTACAAACAACGAGCAAAACAACATAAGAACTTCTAAATAACAGTGTAGGGATTATACCTAACAATCATGCTCACAAGATCCAAGCTTTCCCAAGCTCCAAGTGATCCAAGAAGGCAAAAACAAGACTTGGTGTATATTTTGGGAATTTTGGAGATTTTTGAGTTTGGATTGATGCAAAATGAGAAGGAAAAGAGCAAGGGCAGTAGGAAAAGAAGGGATCTCGGTCAAGAGAAGCGGTGGGAGTTTTGTGAGGGATTTCCTAGCAATTACCAACATTAAATGCAATTAAATGCATTCATACACACATATGCACACATGCATGCACCTCTTCTTTTCTTTTCTTTTCTTTAATCCAATAAAACCTAACCTACACACAAATATCTAGATACCAATTGATGGGTTTAGTAACTCAATCTTAATTTATGAAAAGATCGCTTTATAGAAATTTCCCAAAATGTAAATACCGCATTAAAAAATATTAAAATTGGGAAAATTTCAAATTGAACCAAAACGTCCCATATACCCCCAAATCTCGCGCACTAGCTTTATTTTAGCTAAACTAGGTGCTAGCAAGTCTATATGGTCGTTTGATCACAGTCGGGTTAAAACGGGAAAAACCTACAATTTTACTTTAAAACGGAAAAATTCGCATAACGATTTCTAAAACGTTACAGAGAGAGGGGACATAATGATGAGGCATGGGCATGGGAATGTGAGAGAATGAGAGAGAGGGGGGTATGGCACCCGCACTTGACCATCATCCATTCATTCTTCATTTCTTCCTTCATTTTCTTCATCCTTCATTTCTTCCTTCATTTTCTTCATCTTCTTCTTCCTCTCAAGTTCCTCCACCTCCACTACCTCATGAAAACATCTCCAAATCATCATCAAAACCCCACACTCCCTTCACAAAAGTTGATCCCCACCTCATCCTAAACCCTATGGACCAATCAAGTGGAGATTTTGAGCACTTTGGGCAACCCAAGATTTTCTTGAGTTGCCAAATGAGGTAATCCCTACACTTTTAGTTAAGTGTTTGTGTTTAGGATATCCTATTTTAGTTTAGAGTTAAAATTTTGTGGTTTTGTGATCTTAGAAATTTCCAAGATGATGTTTAGTGGGAGACATGACTTGTAAGTGGTAAATTGAGGTGTTGTGAGTGTCTACAAGCCAGTAGTGATGATTTTCTGGAAAGACCAAAGACTAGAGCCCAATACACGAACTTAGAATTTCCCCGATATCGGTTTTTGGTGAATTGTGGCATCTCTGTAGGATCTGCTATTACCCGAGACCATCATAAAATAAGTTCCCTTCACTGTAAGACGAGCAGGCAACCATGAAGCTACCCTTAAAACCTGAGCCTCTACACCCAAGTCCAGGCCGCAAATATATTCGTGGTGGCTGCAAATTGCGGCCACATCGGGGAGGAATTGTGTAATTTTTGGTCAGTGGCTCCCTTATCTGATTTGTAGACAAACCCTATATGCAAAATGTCTTGATTTGACCTAGGATAGAATCTGGGAAAGATTTCCTTAGTTGCTGATTTCGTGTTCTCCCATTTCTGAACTTGGGTTTTGGTATTTGATATTGTATTTCGTCGTTGGACATTTGTACGTTAACGACGATGGTTATTTGGATATTTTAGCATGCGTAGGCTATAGGTTCTAACCTATGAGAACATCGTGTGCCGTATCAGTTTTCGGACATTGTTTAATAACGTTACGATTTGATGCTAGTTATATGTATGCCCTAGAGGCTATTATTATACATGTGATGTATATTATAGTGGATGCTTGGACATATATAGGGAGTACTTTCTTGCTCGACAAGATAGTATGCAATCTGGTTGCACTTTATCTTAACATGTACACATATTGTCTCTCTATTACATGTTGTTAAAGCCCTTAGGATGAGTACATGACTACCAGGATTATGATGCGGATCATACTGTTCGGTTACCTATCACGGCAGTAATGTTTCGGGAGGCATCGTCGATGCAAATTTTTAAAATTTGCCGTATTAGCTAACCTTAACCCTAGAATCGATACTAGAAAATCCGACGAAATGATATGTAAAAAATTTACAACTAATTGAATGAGGGAATACAACCTTTGTAGACCGGTCCTTCACTTCTAAAGCTCCAAGATGTAGTCCCTTCGCTGCGAATGGTGAACTCCCGGACTCTAGAGAGGGTTCACTTGAAGAAACGAACAAGCTTGCTCAATGTCTTCGAGGCCGAAGATGATCTATGTCGAGAAGACTCGAGCTCGTGCTACCTCTTTACTAATAGTGAGAATAGTGAAGCAAACACCCTATACTAAATGGCTAAAAGTAGAGGTTGATGAAGTAGGAAGTGGGCTCACTTTAGTTTTATTTTTCTCACAAGATTTCATCACTTAGAAAAAACTTAGTGAGTTTTTTCTTTGATGAAGAAGAAGAAGAATGAACTCATGAGAGAGTGTGAGGTTAGAATTGCAACCATGGGTGAGTTAGTGTCGTGCCTAACTCATGTAGAGAATAAACCATAGTCTAAGGTTAAGGGTTCGGTTAACAAATATCTTAAGCTTGACAAACAAGTTGAATAAGTCAATGTATCCATAAGCTTCTACAAGCTTATCCATGACTAATTCCAAATGTTTTGTGAATTACTTAATGATAAATGAAACCCAAACATAAACCCTAGCATGGTATAAGTCTCATACACCCTTGTTGCATATGTAACATAGCATGACAAAAGAATACATATCACATATATATTTATGTGTCAAAAGAAAACAATACATATATCACATATATGCAAAGCGTATCAAATGTGAGAAAAAGAATTACTTAAGTGAGCTATTATTAGTTAATGTAATATAATATATCAAATATATAATTATACATTAAATTATTAAATCAACACTTGATTTAATAATCCGGGTATATCATATACAACCGACTAATATCATATGAATCAACTTATCGAATCAACTCTTGATCCGATAACCCGGCTATATCATATATAACCGACCGATATCATATATCGCGAGAATGGAATGCAGTATCATATACACACATTAATCTGGGTCCTGCACATATCACATATGTGCTCCTACTCCGTTTCGCTTGAGCCAGGATGTAGGACTTTAAATACTCGTCAATACGCCGACAGTAGGTGATGATCATATAAAACACCCACAAGCCGCAAGCGGTCTGCTAAACGTAACGGCCACCCGGATATTGAACGATCAGAAGATCAACAAGTAAGCCTGCTCGTACTCTTGCGAATCCAATCTGTAACACTACCGTACAGTTCGGTCTCTTCGTCTGATATGTCGAATATCACAGCCTGGGGGTGGTATAACGTCAGACCCCAATAGCCTGATAAGTCATGTCGATGCAAGGTACATAACGGTTCGAGAAACAACTGATAACACTTACCAGTAAATCTCAGCAACCCTGGCCAAGAATTTCCTGTTATGGCCAATCAAGCATAGCGCAACATCAACTCCCAATACCGGGAGAGACAACACCCCTCCTATCGCTCATTGCCTCCATGTGACTCGGGACTGTACCCAAAAACCACCTTTTTCCACGATCTCTTAACCATGGTATGGTGGAAATCCAAGCACAGTGGGAATCACACAAGACTGTATGACGATCTCGGGTCTACAGACTAACCTGTACCAGTGTCACCAGTGAAGTGCTATCCGACGATAGGTATAATACCATCTAGGAGTTCTCGGCGAGTCCGTTCAGTGTACCCAGTCTCCACTGAGCACCCGTATACCATCTCTGATGTCCAACACCAATGGATATGGGATCATCCATCGCCCATCACATGGGTCGAGAAGCGTATACGCTAGTCTACTCTGGTGTATCGATGCCCTGTCTCAATAATATCACGACTAGGAACATTTGAAGGATGTACTTAACGAATACCTTATCCCCACTAGTATGATCTTCATCATAATCTTGGTAGTCAAGTACTCATCCTAAGGGTTTTATCAACATGTAATAGAGAGACAATAAGTGTACATGATAAGATAAAGTGCAACCAGATAGCATACTATGATGTCGAGCAAGAAAGTCCTCTATATATGTCCAAGCATCTACTACAATATACATCACATTTACAGTAATGGCCTCTAGGGCATACATATAACTAACAATTTCCCACTTGCACTAAGGCCATTTACTGCAATATCTCATACTCAACAATTTAGCAGTGGTTGTAGTATCCCATACTCAACTATCCCATAGAAGTATCTCTAGGGGTAAGGCCTTTGTGAGTGGATCTGCTGTGTTATTCTTCATGTCTACTCTCCTCACCTCGATCCCTTGGAGATCAACCATCTCCCTGATCAGGTGATACTTGTCTCAGAATAAGTCTGGAACGCTGATGGGACCTACGTTCCTAGGCCAAAGCCACAACTCCATTATTTTCACAATAACAGTTATTGGACGCTCAATGGTAGGAACCTTGTTCATCTCATGAACAAGAAATGCCCAGACACCCACTTTGGCAGCATCTTTGATAGCAATGTATGAAGCCTTTATCGTCTAGTATGTTACGGTATCTAGCTTGGAACTCTTCCAACAAACCGTCCCTCCACTGAGGGTAAAGACAATGACTATGACTGACTTTCAGTCGACCTTATCACTCTGGAAGCTCGAACCAAGAACTTTCTTTTAGTGCTTCTCAATTACTTAAGAATGTCCTCCACATCTGTCCAGTGATTCTCCCAAGATCCGATTGATTCCTTATCACTACACCTAGTGATTCATCCACATTTGGTCTGGTACATAACATCGCATTCTCTGATAGAGCCTACTGCCGAAGTGTAGGATATCCCTTGCATGCGAGCTCTCTTCAAATCAGTCTCGGGAGACATCTTTTTGGAGAGGGTGATACATGAGTAAGCGGGCGAACCACCACGCATAGAATCATCCATACTAAACCCCTTTAGTATAGTGTTAATGTACCTGGAATTGTGACACTCCCAACATCCACTTAGATCTATCACCATAGATCATAATCTACAAGATGTAGTAGGTATCATCCAAATCTTCTATTGAGAATCCTCGTGATAAGAGGAGCTTGACCGAGTGTATCATAGAAAACCATTTCCTATCAAGAGTATGTCATCTACGTACAATACGTGGAAGACAACCTTACTCTCTACGACTTTTTAGTATACACAAGGTTCATCTACCATTTTGAAGAAGTCAAACTCTTTGACTGACACATCAAAACAGATGTTCCAACTTCGCGATGCTTGTATTGATCCTGATTGACTTAAGCATAGCTTTGAAAGTATCAACTTTTCCATCAATACCAAGAATCTTCTCAAGATACATTTGCTCCCAATGGGTTTTACCCCTTCAGGTGCAACATGCAAAGTCATACTTTGTTGGTGTACATGGATTCCATCTTTGATCGCATAGCATCCAGCCATTTCACAGAGTCTCCACTCGTGATGGCCTGCCTGAACCTAGTTGGGCCATCATCTACCATGATGCAATCCTCGCTTCCGCTGTCGCCGAGAAGCCCATATTGTCTCTCAAGTGGATCAGGAACCCTACCAGATTCGCGGAAAGGCTAAGGTTTGTTGGAAACTATTCAATCCTTTGGTTTCACCAAATCATCAGCTGTTAGTTTGTCTAGCTGGAACTCCTTCCAGTTCTACCTCATGACCATGAAATTCTTCACAAGAAATTCCTTTTCTAAAAAGGTGGCATGTTGAGAAACAAAACACATTTTGCTCCTCAGATTGGTAGAAGATATTCCCTCACAAATGTTTAGGATATCCTAACAAACTTACACATAACTGACCTTGCCTCGAACTTGTCCGGAATTTGCTTTTCAACATAGGCCGGACAACCTCATATCTTAACTCGCTTAAGAAATGGTCTTTTCCCATTCCATATCTCATATGGAGTGGTAGACACTGATTTGGTAGGAACCCCATTCAATAGGTATGCAGCTTCTCAAGTGCATAACTCTAAAAGAAAATAGGTAACTCAGCAGTACTCATCATAGAGCTCGCCATATCTCATAGGGTGCGATACCTCCGCCCCGATACACCGTTGTGTTATGGTGTACTCGAAGGAGTAAGCTGATAGAGAATCACATTCTCCTTTTAGAAAGTCCAGGAATTCCAAGCGTGTCACGACCCAAAATTTGGCACGTGACCGCCCTTAAACCACGTAACGTCCACAGGCGAAACGCAATCTAAGTAGGCCGAAAACCCAGCAAATCTAAACCCTCAAAGTAGAAAGAACATTGTTTAAAGCTTTTGGGAATCTCAAGTAAAAATCTTTAAAGTCCAAAATTTACTTCCTTTAAAAATTTGGCAGCACTTCAGTTGTAAAACATGCCCTGAAACGGGTACAAACAAAAGAATATGTAAAGCATCCCCAACGGGAGAAAATCCATGCCCAAAGGCAGAAACAACCACCACAACAGATATACGACACCGTAGCAAAGAAAAAGACGATATAAAGTGACAACAGCATAAAACACCTCCGAAGTCACAAAATAATATACAATATCGTCCTCACAACTCGTCTCTAAGTCAACACAAGAAGTAGTAGATGGAGAGTACTGGATACAACAAATATACAATGAGCAACATCGGATTACCGCAAAACCCACCTATAGCAAAACCGCACACAGTCAGTCGTAGCGGTATCCGCTGCAAAAGATGATAAGATAGGAAGAAGAAGCCCTGCCGCTACCACTCTGAAGGACTACCTGCAAAACACTGTGGCACAACGGGGGTGAGTTGACAACTCGTGAATAGTAAATAATATATGCAGGTAATCGCGAGTATGCACGTAATGCGATAATCTTTCACATACAAGCTGATAGCAATAAATGGCAATATGTATATGCAACAGTCATGAAAGGTACTCTATCAGGTACTACTAATACATGAAGCAATGCATATCAAATAAATGCTAGGTATGGGATAAAACATGTCATCCTCACGGAATCCTCATCGTGGCAGGACCAGTGTCCATCAAGACAATCTAAATTCTAATTTCCTTAAATCGGCACTCATAACCTGTAAGTCTCATGGAACCTGAGTTTCCAATATCGACACCTGAAAACATCATGAAAACTAGTGTCCAGCATCGACACATAAATACTCATATCCATACGTTCCTCGATTCATATGTGTCCAATATCGATACCCGCGATCCACGTATCGTTTTTTTCTTCTAATATCCCTACGTTCCTCGAATCCTAAGTGTCCAATATCGACATTCGTGATCCACGTATCGGTTTTTTTAATATCCATACGTTCCTCGAATCCTAAGTGTCCAATATCGACACTCGTGATCCACGTATCGGTTTTCTAAAATAAGTCTCAGAGTGGATGTATCCAAATATCAAGTAAAGAATAAGGATACTTGCATAGATCATTATGATGATATTATATATATATATATACATATATATACATATATAACAGTGTCCCATACCATTGATATATATCATCAGGAGTAAAACATCCAGAAAACAACATGCGTAATCCATATCTCAATGCGAAAATCCACGAAATATAATATATGCAACATCAAACAGTAATATGAGCATGTAAAGGAAAAACCAATATTTAACTGCAACAAGTTATTAAATATATCATGCGGTTCCTAATTTCTCTAAAATCCAACGCAGCATCATATAAAAGAGAACATGTAGCTATAACAAGATATATGGGTATGTACCTATCAATAATGATGTAATACCATACGGGTGTATGTATAGCTATAACAAGGTATATGGGTGTACATGTAAGTATGTATGCAAGATGTACATGTAGCTATGTCTCATATATGTCTATACCTGTCACTAATGGTACAATACCATCTAGGTATATGGGTAGCTAGCATATAGGCATGAAAATGCATATGTGTAAGCATGTAGGTATACAGGTATGCTATATGTCATATGCACAATGGAATAGGAATAAATGTCTCAATGTCACTAACCATACAATATCACATATGTATGTATGTTGTGCGTGTCATGGAAATTATCGACGGTGTGGGTGGCATACAATCAGTGCTCTTGCAGCATGAATCGTCAATAAAAGTGCAGTGTCCAATGGGTACAAGTCCAAGCACAACAAGTAATAACATGCAATGAAGTTTTATGCACAATCTCTATATATTCAATATAAACATGCGACTAATATCATATCATATCTAGCCCTGACGCATAACGCCATGCGGGCGATTCCCCTGTAGATGTTAAATCTACTCACAGATGATCTTGGGCTAAGTAAAGCCAACAACTCGCTTTCCTTCTTCGCAGCATCCGAAGTCCCCGCCTGCATCCGTAAGATCATAAAACAACATAACAAGTGTATATTAGCAATCGACCAATAACACGTATCCGCTACGTTTGACTGACGCACCAACTCTAAACAAACTCTCAAGTGTTCGTTTAGTGGCTAACTTGCGTAGCGACACTACAAAACCAACCTAAGAGCAAAAGCTACACAAGGTACACGTACCGTGTCGGATAACGTAACACGCGTAGTCGTAACACTAGAAACATGCAAAGTAATCCCAGATTTTGTATACTGTCAAAACTCAAAAATCAAATAGGACTAAACACTTTTAAACCACTGCAGAGAGCTTCCCTACAAAACCCAAGTCCCAACTCCCAAGGAAAACCGAGCACACCGGAATTTTCTTATGTGTCGCCGGCCAAATCCGAGCCCCTGGGGTTCGTGCTTCAGGTGAATGCTTAGGGTCTCAAGTACAACACTACTACACTGCGAGATTTTCCAGTATACACCCGGGGACACAGCAGGTCACAGATATCATAATATGACACTAAAACTACGATATGTGCACAAAAACTTAACTTTATGTGTTCTAAACTACAACTAACAAGCTAAACAACACTATAACATCTATTTAACAGTTTAGAGATCATTACCTAACCACAAAAGCTCAAAGATCCTAGCTTTCCAAGCTCCAAGGGATCCTACAGGCAAAACAAGACATGAGATGTAATTTGGGTGTGATTTGATGAAGTTTAGTGAAGGTTTAGTGATGGAAAGGTGAGTGTTCAGTTGAGGGTTGAGGGAAAGATAAAAGAAATGAGAAAGAGATAGAGTGAGAGAGAATGAGAGTGAAATGGGTGAGTTAGAGAGAGAGAGGTGTGAATAATGGTGAGAGGGTAAGTGCACCCTAGCAATAACTCTCCCATTAATGCAAGCCATGAATCCCTCAAGACTCACCAAGCCATCTTCTCCCAATCTAAAACACCAAAAGAAATATCTCTCCTCACACAAAATATCTAAGGGTTTAGGGTTTAAGAAAAGCAAGGATGGATTAACTTAAGTTTGACATGGTCACTAATAAGATTACAGAGACAACCCCCATATTAACATGCACACGTGCATGCAAGCCATAACAAATAATAATAAAATATTAATTAATTGTTATAAAATGTGAGAAACCCCGTATTATCGTTTAATTAACACTAATCGCATTCTAAGTTGTTACAATCTCCCCCTTTAAAGAAAATTCATCCCCGAATTAAAATTCTAACTATTCATACTTTCAAAGAGATGAGTGCAAAAATCCCAAATCTCACTTGCAGCCTCCCAAGTGATCTCCTCACTAAACGGCTACGCCAAAGAAAGCTCGACAGATGGCAAGACCCTTGACCGAAGTTTCTCCACCTGCCGATCCACAACACTATCGGCTGCCGGTGAACGAAAAGATCGCGTCCAAGCTAATGGTCTGATGCTGAATCATGTGAGAAAGGTCATGAAGGTATTGCAAAGTATCGACACACGGAATACGGCGTGAATACTCAGAAATCTTGGCGGAAGTGCCAAATTATAGGCAACGGAACTAACTCGCTAAAGGATTTCAAAAGGACCTACAATCTGGGACTAAGCTTCCCAAAACACAACACAACATTCATCGGAAGAATCCGTAGGAATACATGATCTCTCACTGCGAACTCAAGTCTGCGACCACCACGGTCGGCATAAGAATTATGTCTTCACCGGGCTGCTCTCATCCTGACTTGAATCAACTGGATCTTCTCCGAAGTCTCTGGACTAGCTGGGGTCCAAAAATCCTGCTCTCGCGGAGTCAGTAAAACAGACTAGCGATTGACAAAACCTACCACACAAGGCCTGAAAGTTGCCATTTGAAATGTTTCCTGATAACTGTTATCGTAGGAGAACTCCATCAATGGAAAGTGACGATCCCACTGTCAACAAACACTTAGCACGTACGCAAAAGCATATCCTCTAGAGTCTGTATAGTCCGCTCTGTCTGACCATCGGTCTACAGATAGAAAAGCGGAGCTAAAGCTCAACCAGTACCCAAGTCTTCTTGAAGCTTCTGCCAACGACGGCTAGCGAACTGGGTACCTTTATTGGATACAACACATGAAGGAACTCCTTGAAAACGTACAAACTTATCGAAGAACAACTAAGCAAACTGAGCATAACCGGACAACAATCACCCGAATGGAGTCATACCCTCGACTAGACCGGGTAGACCCAAAATGAAATTCATAGAGATCTGCTCTAATTCCCACCCCGGAACGGTTAAAAGGTTACAACTCTCCAGCCGGTCTCCAAAGCTGAACCTTAGCTCCCAGATAAGCCATGCTCTTCAAACCAAAATCCGAAACTTCACTCTTCAACCCTGCCCACCCGTAACTATATCTCAAGGCACATTACATCTCGGTGGAACTTGGTGAACACTGAAAGCTGACTGATGTGCCTTCTCTAGGACCTCGCATCTCTACCCATCGGTATCAGGTACACACAAACGCGTCCCTAAACGTAGCACACCCTGGTCATTAATCAAGAAATCCGAATCTTTACCCTGCTTAACCTTCTCAAGAATCTCAGACAAATGAGCATCGGTGGGCTGTGCCTCACGAACGATTAAGTAAAAGTGGACAGGCGCAGACATGAGCAAGCTGTCGACTTAGTAGAGGCGAACTTAAGCTGTGCTCAACGGTCTCACAATAACTGTAAATCTGCAGAAAACTGTCTCTGAACTGCGTAGAACTGGAACAAGCTACCCCGGGCCTACGACTCAAAGCATCAGCTACCACAATCGCCTTGTCACGGGTAATAAAGGATCTCACAATCATAATCCTTCACAAGCTCCATCTAACGACGCTGTCTCGACTTCAGATATCTCTGCAGGAAGATTAAGCTCTGATGGGCCATGAAAATCTGACACGACTCTCCGTACAAGTAGTGTCCCCAAATCTCCAGCGCAAGACCACCGCGGCCATCTCCAGATCATGAGTGGGATAAACGTTGCTCGTACTTCCTCCAACTCCCGGGAAGCATAAGCCATAACTCTATCATGGTACATCAGCACACAATCGAGCCCCACTCGCGAAACATCACAATAAATAACAAAGTCGCCCGATCCAGGAGGAAAAGATAGAAATGGTGCAGTCGTCAACCGAGTCTTCAACCGCCGAAAACTCAACACGCATGCCTCAGTCTAAAGAAAAGGAACCCCTTCCTTGTCAGTACGGTCAATGTTGCAGCGATACTCAAGAAATCCTGCACGAAACGGCGGTAAAAAACCGACTAAGCCCAAAATTCTGCGGACCTCTGTCCCTGATACAAGACTATGCCAAAGCTATACAGCCTCGATCTTCCTCGGGTCCATACGAATACCTTCTCCCGTAACCACATGACCTAGGCAGCCAACACTATCAAGCCTGAAGGAACACTTCGAGAATTTAGCAAACATCTAGTGCTCTCCCAATGTCTGCAAAGCAATCCTAAAGTGCTTCCCATGTTCCTCACGACTCTTAGAATAGACCAGAATGTCATTAATAACCCAACAATAAACTGGTCGAGGAACGGCCTGAAGAAATCTGGTTCGTCATATCTATGAATGCTGCTAGGGCATTGGTGAGTCCAACGACACCACCAAAAACTCATAAAACCCGTAGCGCACACAAAGAAGGCTTCGGAATGTCATCATTCCGAACCCGCAACAAATGATGACCTGATCCCAAAACAACTTAGAAAAATGTCCCGTACCCTGGAGCTGACCAAAGAAATCGTCAATACGAGGTAAAGGATGCCTAATACACACTGTTACTCGGTTTAATTGACGATCAATCAATACACAACCTCAAACTTCCGTCCTTCTTCACGAACAGAATAGGAGCTCCCCAAAGAGAAACACTTGGACGTACAAGTCCCCCATATCTAGCAACTCTGCAGCTGATCCTTAAGCTCCCTGAGCTCCGCCGGCTCATCTGGAACAATGTCGGAAAACTCTCGCACAATAGAAACCCTGTCCAATGAATCCACTGTGGCTCCGGTATCATAAATGAATGCAAAGAATCCTCTACATCATCTCCTCAAAAGCCGACTAGCGTAAAAGGCTGAAATCAAGCTGTGAGGGGCGGCACCACAGCCCCCCTGCACAACAACAACTGACTCGCCGGGAAAAAAAAACCTGACTGTTTTCTCGCGGCAGTCCACAGACGCATAGCACGTAGTTAATCAATCCGTGCCGAGGAGAACATCAAAGTCCAATATCTCTAAAAGGATCAAATCGACGGACGAATCTCTATCTCCTACACAATTGGCACATAACCGAAACACGTGTCGTGCAACCAAAAGATCGCTAACAGGAGTAAACACAACAAACGGCTGATCAAGCATACACGACTCTTGGCCTAACCACGGTACTAAGTTTGTAAAACAAACAAGTGATTAGATCCCGAATTAAACAAACATGCGCATCAAAAGAATATGCGAAAGGATTACCTAAAAACTCTGCATTGGACGTCAGCGCATCCCGATGAGTAGAAGCAAATGCTCGTGCCTTCTCTCTACCCGCACCTGGTTGTCCTCCTCCTCTACCATCCTGTACTCTCTGAACGAACCCTCCACGACCACAACCTCTTTGAACATAAGTCTGAAACGGTGAGACAACAGGCGGAAGTGGCAACGCTCCCTGAGGTGAAGGTGGTAAGGTATCGTATGGTATTGCTGCTCTCCTCTGGTGTACCATGGTACAATCTCTGACGAAGTGATGGAAACTCCCGCACCGAAAACATCCATACGATGGCTGCTGATCCGCTTGGGGATAAGAGCTAAACGACTGTCCTCATCAAGCCTCTGCTACTCTCACGACGTAAACGAAATCTGTCGCAGCGACTAAGCCTCTGTCTCTGGGATGATACACCTGTATGAGCCCTCCTCGGTTCCAGAACATCCAAAGTCTTGGGAAGACGCTCCTTATCTAGTAGGACTGCGTCTACTAGTGCTGTATACGTGACACAATGCTGTGTGCTGATAGCAAGGAATAACTGGGTAACAGGGGTGGCAACCTCCTGTCGCAGCGCTCGACTGGCCTCAACCAACGACCTCATCATCTGGCGCATGTCCTGCATATCTGCCTCAAGCCTAGCGATACGATCTATCGAAGGCGGATCAAACTGCTCCTGTACAACGACCGTACCGTCCCGGTCAGTCCTCATCCCAAACGGGTCAACTCTGACCTCGGCTCTCGCTGCCCCTCTTTGAGCCCTCATAGTCATCGGCGGCAAAAGGCTAAAATGGAAATAAGATTCGATAAGAACACGTAAATCGAATCACAAGGATATGTATCATCAAGGAAGGAATTTCAAGCAATTAGTACTTAGGTCACTTAGGTGGAGTACCGTGTCGTAAGTATTCCGCGGACATACACACACTACGTCACTCTGCTTAAGCTACCTACTCCATCATACCAAGGTCATCCTACACTCCGAAAGGTAAAACCTAGCGCTCTGATACCAACTTCGTCACGACCCAAAATTTTGCACGTGACGGCCCTTAAATCACGTAACATCCACAGGCGTAATGCAATCTAAGTAAGCCGAAAACCCAGCAAATCTAAACCATCAAACTAGTAAGAACATTGTTTAAAGCTTTTGGGTATTTCAAGTAAAAATCTTTAAAGACCAAAATTTACTTTCTTTAAAAATTTGGCAGCACCTCCTTTGTAAAACAAGGCCCGTAACGGGTAAAAACAAAAGAATAAGTAAAGCATCCCCAACGGGAGCAAATCCACGCCCAAAAGCGGAAACAACCACCACAACAGATATACGACGCCGTAGCGAAGAAAAAGACGATATAAAGTGACAACAACATAAAAGACTTCCAAAGTCACAAAATAATATACAATATTGTCCTCACAACTCGTCTCTAAGTCAACACATGAGGTAGTAGATGGAGAGTACTGGATACAACGAATATACAATGAGCAACATCGGATAACCGCAAAACTCACCTATAGCAAAACAGCACACAGTCAGCCGTAGCAGTATCCGCTGCAAAAGATGATACGATAGGAAGAAGAAGCCCTGCCGCTACCACTCTGAGGGACTACCTGCAAAACACTGTGGCACAACGGGGGTGAGTTGCCGACTCGTGAATAGTAATAACATATGCATGTAATCGCGAGTATGCACGTACTGCGCTAATCAATCACATGCAAGCTGATAGCAATAAATGGCAATATGTATATGCAACAGTCATGAAAGGTACTCTATATGGTACAACTAATACATGAAGCAATGCAAATCAAATAAATGCAGAGTATGCGATAAAACATGTCATCCTCACGGAATCCTCATCGTGGCAGGACCAGTGTCCATCAAGACAATCTAAATCCTAATCCCCTCAAATCGGCCCTCAGATCGGCCCTCATAACCTGTATGTCTCATGGAACCTGAGTGTCCAACATCGACACCCTAAAACATCATGAAAACTAGTGTCCAGCATCGACACATAAATACTCATATCCATACGTTCCTCATATCCTAAGTGTCCAATATCAACACCCATGATCCACGTATCGTTTTTTTTCTAATATCCATACGTTCCTCGAATCCTAAGTGTCCAACATCGACACTCGTGATCCACGTATCGGTTTTTTTAATATCCATACGTTCCTCAAATCCTAAGTGTCAAATATCGACACTCGTGAACCACGCATCGGTTTTCTAAAATAAGTCTCAGAGTGGATGTATCCAAATATCAAGTAAAGAATAAGGATACTTGCATAGATCATTATGATGATATATTATATATATACACATATATAACAGCGTCCCATACTACTGATATATATATATACATATATAACAGTGTCCCATACCACTTATATAAATCATCAGGAGTAAAACATCAAGAAAACATCATGCGAAATCCACATCTCGATGCGAAAATCCACGAAATATAATATATGCAATATCAAACAGTAATATGAGCATATAAAGGAAAAACCGCTATTTAAATACAACAAGTTATTAAATATATCACGTGGTTCCTAATTTCACCAAAATCCAACGCAGCATCATATATAGGTGAACACGTAGATATAGAAAGGTATATGTGTATGTATCTATCAATAATGATGTAATACCATGCAAGAGTATGTATAGCTATAGCAAGGTACATGTGTGTACATGTAAGTATGTATGCACGATGTACATCTAGCTATGTCTCATATGTGTATATACCTGTCACTAATGGTACAATACCATATAGGTATATGGGTAGCTAGCATGTAGGCATGGCAAGGCATATGTGTAAGTATATAGGTATACAGGTATGCTATATGTCATATGCACAATGGAATAGGAATCATTATCTCAATGTCACAAACATACAATATCACATATGTATGTGTGTTGTGCGTGTCATGGCAATTATCGACGGTGTGGGTGGCATACTGTAAGTCCACGTTGCTCACCCCGGTTCTTACGGGATGGCGGAAACGGCGAAAAACAATAATTTTGGCGCAAGGCAACATGGACTCAAAAGCAAGGATGTTGGCTAAACTAGAAACTAGTAAACTACTAGAGGTTTTAACTACTATGCTGTAGAAAGTATACCTCACGGAACCGGTCGTTCGGGTTTTCATTCCACTGTCCCGCTCGTCCATTCAAGCTCCAAGCGTCGATCCGGACCTTGGGCACCTCCGCGGCCTTCTTGAGTCGAAGACGTTCCACCCGAGAGATGTACACCGAGCTCCACCTCGAGCGGAGGCAACTAGGGCAAAGAAATTGCTAGTCAAGAAGCCCTAGGATGTGTAGAGGAGATGTATGGATGTATTTGTCTTTGTGGGATCTTTTTCTCTCAACACATGAGATCAAAAGATGAGATCAAGAGGAGGAAGAAGAAGGAGAAACTTAGCAACCATGGAGCTTTTCTTTTTCTTATCACTTCAAGAGAGAGAATGAGAAGAGAATAATGAAAAGATTAACCCCAAAAAAAATGAAATGAACCATGGTTGCAATAATACACTAAAATCATCATTACTAATCCTATCATGATAAAATTGATGGCATATTGAATTGACCATTATCATAACTCAAGAATTAAAAAGAAAATGGAAAAAGAGTGTAGATCTCTCTTGAAGGTCAATGGTCAAGACGGTCAATGGGTCAACAAAGTCAAGAGTGGTCTAAGTGGTCAAATGGTCAATGCAATTAGCCATCACTAAACTATCACTAAAAGGATTAGTAAACAATGTCTCCGGCGCATAACGGTTTTGACCAAACGAATTGTCAAAACCCTAATGAGTGTGCTACATTACGGTTTTGGCCGAACCAACTGCCAAAACCCTAATGGGGCACCTCCTCCTTCATCGCTCCTTAAAACTGTGCATACACACCCGCATCCGCATTCCGTAGAATGCGAACGCACAGAAGGCAAACCAAATCCATCTGTACAATACTAGGATCTGGCTTAAACCAAAGCCCACTAATATTGCCTGCCCGAACAGCATACGCACACAAGTGCACGTAAGTGATCGTAGCCCTGCCGTAAAACCATACGGCCTCTACACGTTTCGCTCAGTGCAGGGAAACTCTCTGTGTGGGACTCTAAAGACTCGACACTACACTGGCAGTAGGTTTAACCATAGACCGCAAGCGGCACTAGCTGTACGTAACGGTCCCCAGGTAGATGTCGATAAGAAGGCCGATGAAGTAAACCCATCCGAACTCCTACTGAGCCTGTATGTGACAATCTCCGTACAGTCCGGTCTGTTCGTCTGATACATCGCATGGCGGGCCTAAGGGGCGGTGAATGTCAGTCCCCTAATAGCGGTACAAGTCGTGTCAGAGTGTAGCCCAGAACACCCTGAGATAACACTGGAAACCTACCAGTATATCTTGCTTGCCCTGGCCAGGGACTACTTGTGTAATGGCTCTCCTAGACACAGCGCGATGTCAACCCCCAATACCTGGAGAGACGAATCCTATCTAACCGTCAACACCTCCTAGTGTTTCGGGACTGCACCCAACTACTACCTGTTTGCACGACTCCTTTGAGCCGTGGTAGGGTAGTAATCTAACTACAATGGGAACACACTCGAGGCGAAGTGACAGTGTCAAGTCGGCGGACTAAGCTGTACTCATGTCACCTGGGAACTGATAACTGACTATAGGTATAATACCCACCAACAGTTCCCGACGAGTCCTGTCCAGTGCACTCGTAACCTAACGAGCACGCGCATACTATCTCAAGTACGACGTACTGCCGGCTGTGGGTCAAACCGTCTACCCCGCTGGGATAAGAAGCGCATACGCTAGTCTACTCTGGAGTATCGATACCCTGTCTCGATAGTCCTATGACTAGGGACCTGTATAAGGATGTGCTTATAGATCACCCAGCCCCACGAGTGTGAGCGCCATCACAACGCTGGTAATCAAGCAAAGATCCTAAGGGCTCAACTAATATGTATATAAGCGATATGCTAAAAGAAACACATGCACAAATTGAAGTAGAGACAAACCAAGTAGCATACTACCATTTTGAGCAAGATTGTCTATATAACTGTGAATATCCCAAGCTTCCATCAAGTAATATACAAGCTAGTATGATACAGTAAAGGCCTCTAGGGCATATACACTAACAATCTCCCACTTGCACTAAGGCCATGTACTGGCGTATCGAAGAACTATCATCTCGATCAGCCGCTCGAACTGAGTCTAGGGTAGGGCCTTCGTGAGTGGATCTGCAGTGTTGTTCTTCGTATTTACTCTCTTCACCTCGATCGCCCGGCAATCTACGATCTCCCTGATCAGGTGGTACCGCCTCAAAATGTGCCTGGACATCTGATGGGACCTGGGTTCCTTCGCTTAAGCTATAGCGCCGTTGTTGTCGCAATACAGTGGTATTGGATCAACAATGGTAGGAACCACCTGAAGCTCCGTGAGGAACTTCTTCATCCAGACAGCTTCCTTTGCGGCATCGCAAGCAGTTATGTACTCCGCTTCCATAGTTGAGTCTGCAACGGTCTCCTGCTTGGAACTCTTCCAGCAAACCGCCCATCAATTGAGGGTAAAGACATAACCCGACATGGACTTGGAGTCATCCTTGTCACTCTGGAAGCTGGAGTCAGCAAAGGCCACGAGCTGGAGGTCTTTTCCGCCATACACCAAGAACATCTCCTTAGTCCTTCATAGGTACTTGAGAATGTTCTTTACCGCTATCCAGTGTTTCTCCCCTGGGTTCGACTGATACCGGCTTACAACGCTCAATGCGTATGCTACATCTGGTCCGGTACATAACATCGCATACATTATAGAGCCTACCGCAGAAGCGTAGGGTATAATAGACATGCGATCCCTTTCCAAATTAGTCTTGGGAGACATCTCTTTGGATAGGGTGATCCCGTGACAAGCCGGTAGATTACCGCGCTTGGAATCTTCCATAATGAATCTTTTCAGTATGGTGTCGATGTACCTTGACTGTGAAAGTCCCAACATCCTCTTAGATCTATCACGATAGATCTGGATCCCTAGAATGTAGTTGGCATCGCCCAGGTCCTTCATGAAGAACCTCTGCGACAAGAATCCTTTGACTGACTGTAGCATAGGAATATCATTTCCTATTAGGAGAATGTCATCCACGTACAAGACGAGGAATACCACAGTTCTCCCTACAATCTTACTGTAAATGCATGGTTCATCTGGGTTTTTGATAAAGTCGAATTCTTTGAAAGTATCATCAAAGCAGATGTTCCAACTCCGCGATGCCTGCTTAAGTCCATAAATGGACTTGAGCAACTTGCACACTCTACCGCTGCTCCCACTCTGAATGAATCCCTCCGGCTGATCCATATAGACACACTCTTCCAAATTTCCATTTAGGAAAGCCGTCTTTACGTCCATCTGCCAGATTTCATAATCGTGGAAGGCAGCAATGGCAAGAAGGATCCGAATGGATTTTAGCATAGCCACTGGAGAAAAGGTTTCGTCATAGTCCAAACCAGGTCTTTGACGAAAACCCTTTGCAACAAGTCTAGCTTTATAGGTCTCAACCTGCCCATCTACACCAATCTTCTTTCTGAAGATCCATTTGCAGCCTACGGGTTTTACCCCTTCTGGAGCAAAGTACAAAGTCCAAACTTTGTTGGTGTACATGGATTCCATCTCGGTCCGCATTGCATCCAGCCATTTTACCGAGTCGCCGCTCTGAATGGCTTGCTGGAAGCTAGTAGGCTCACTATAATCCATAGTGCAATCCTCTCTATGCCTGTCTATGAGAAAACCGTAGTATCTCTCGGGCGGATGAGACTGCCTACTACTCCTGCGGAGTGGCGTAGGAATGTCCTGTTCTTTCGAACCCTCTGGTTCTAATAAGCTTTCAGTAATAGCTCGTGGTTCTGGAATTTCTTCAAGTTCTATTGCGCTCCCACTTATCTAATTTTCCAAAAACTCAGTTTCCAAGAAGCGGGCATGATGAGAAACAAAAACCTTTTGTTCCTCCGCGTAATAGAAAAGATACCCCTTGGAGTTCTTTGGGTATCCCACAAACTTACACTGTACTGAACGTGCCTCGAGCTTGTCCGCATGCTGCTTTTTTACAAAAGCTGGACATCTCCATATCTTAAAGTGTTTAAGACTGGGTTTCTTCCCACTCCACATCTGATATGGTGTGGTAGGCACGGACTTAGTAGGAACTTGGTTCAAAAGATATGCAGCTGTTTCTAGTGCATAACTCCAGAAGGATCGCGGAAACTCAGCCTTACTCATCATGGAACGAACCATATCCAATAGGGTTCGATTCCTCCTTTCCGATACACCGTTGTGTTGTGGTGTGTATGGAGGAGTAAGCTGAGAGAGAATTCCATTCTCTTTTAAGAAGCCCAGAAACTCGGCACTCAAGTATTCACCACCTCGATCAGATCTCAGTGTCTTAATACTTTTGCCTGTTTGTTTTTCAACTTCATTCCTGTATTCCTGAAATTTCTCAAATGCCTCGGATTTTTGCTTCATTAAGAAGACATGCCCATACCTAGAGAAATCATCTGTGAAAGTAATGAAGTATGAATAACCACTTCACGCATGTGTAGACATTGGACCACACTCATCACTGTGTATGAGTCCCAAGAGCTCGCTCGCTCTTTCTCCGTGTCCAGTGAACGGAGTCTTTGTCATCTTTCCCATGAGACAAGATTCACAAGTGGCATAAGACTGGTACTCGAACGGATCCAAGTATCCCTCTTTATGTAACTTTGTCAACCGTGTCTCATTAATGTGACCCAGTCTACAATGCCATAAGAAAGCCTGATTTGTTTCTGGAGACTTTCTTTTAAGTGTGTTCTGGACACTGAAGACCTGAGCTTGATTCAAAACGTATATACCGTATTTCAATGTACCTGACCCAATCAGTACTTGATTTAGGTGGATGTTTACTACATCGCTTATAAAAGTAAAATCATATCCTTCCTTAGAAAGTAAGGATACAGATATGATGTTACAAGTCGCACCTGGTACATAAAAACAGTCACGCGGAATCAATATCTGCCTAGTTGTCAGTCCTAGATGATATTCCCCTACGGATTCTGCATACATGCTCATTCCGTTAGCAACCCTGCGAGTCATATCACCTTTCCTGATAACCCTACGGTTTCTCAGAGCCTGTAACAAATTACAGATATGAGATCCTGATCCATTATCCAATACCCAGGAAGTAGGGTTAACTGACATACAGTTCACTATTACAAACACACCCGAAGCCGAAGCTACAACATGCTTCGAATTCTGGCTACTGGCATTGCAAGACCTGCAATCCTTCTGCCCATGTTCATTCCCGTAACAATAGGAACATCCCTCTTTTACTACATCCATTCCCAAAACTTCTGCCCTTCCCTTTCTTTCAACTTCCCTGGTTTCCTTCAGGGTAGTAGGTAGAGACTGTTGAACTAAGTCAGCATCTGACCCGTTCTTCAACGTGGTCTTCAGGTCCGTGAGCTCGAATAAGCTGGTCTCTGTAAGGACGTTGCCCCCTACAGATGACCCGATAGCCAACCTCGCTGGAAGCAATTCGTTCGAGGTCTCATATCTTGCGATACGAGATTGCTCTCCATATGAATCTTTGTTATGAAGGAAGATAGAAACTGAGTCCATCTTCTCGTGTTGCCTCTGGTATACACCATCAACTGAGGCTAACACGAGGCACTTGGCTTTCGCACAGTCTTCTTCCGATGTCCAACGGATATCAATATTCGTGACAGGGGAAACTGGACCTGAGATGGCAAGGGTTGGATCAGTCAAGAGGTGTCCCAGCTTGTCATGGGCAATGGACATCTGGACAGACCATTTCCAGTCATAACAGTCAGATTCAGTCGTTTTATTATCTAGATGTAACCTAGGTGTGGTCACTGGGTCGCTGCAATTAAGAGAGAGAGAAGAAAACAGTTAGCATGATGCTCTTGCAAGTTTAGATTGGTTTTTAATTTATCTAAACAGGATGGCTCCCACTGTCTCTCGAATCCCGCCTCAAACCATAAAGGAAGAATTAGTCAGGATCAATCTCACCGTACAATACTTGCTTAACCGTTCAGCCAGGCCAGTGTTGGTACTTCGAGGGAGGTTTTCTAACGCTTTCGCGAAGTTCCTTAATTAAGTAACCTCTTTTCCCTGTAGGCGTAGCCCCGCTAACACCTTTCTAGACACCTACTTGGTTTATAGCATTGATCGTTAAGTGAAAGAGTTCCTGAGGAGTAGCATATACTCACAGTAGGATCGGGATCCAAATATCATCGTGTGATAAGACCGAAGGAATCCTACCAGAATCATCACACTCCAAATGGTATGCAGCGCTAGCAAGTTTCAGTACTTGTGAAACTCCCGATGTGAATTTTTGCCCTATGCTCTTATGACCTTGACTAAGGCCAACAAATCATAAGTCACATGTCAAGTTCTACCCGTCGTTCTCCAGGTTAATTTGAACCCACCCGTATATACCCTTGACTATGGCCAACAAAGCAATACGACTGTCCCAAACCAACGCATTCTATCTATGCAACATATGAATACCCACCAGCTACCAAACACTGTGCCTTGACTAAGGCCAATAAACACAGCTTGAATACTGTTGAATATTCATATGAAACGAAGGAGGGCTACGGATGGTTTTGGTGAAACCGTGAACGTAGTGAACTTGATATAGTCGATGGAACGAGATAGCATTTAAAAGGAGTGGTTCAAGCTCCGCGTTTAAAATGCTGGTTTTTGAAAAGAACCGAGTGGTTTTCAAAGTGTTCCAACGACTTTTACTTGGTTTATTTTCTTGCATTAATTCCAATGCGTCCCATAGTTTAATCCTACCATTGCAGAAAACAACCAAAATATGGTGTACGCTTATGCCATCCGCATTCGCCACGGGGCCCCGTCATCACCCGTTAGGTTACTTAACTAACGACAGAGCGGGGGCAGGACTAGCGCAGAGGCAAAACATAAGCAACACCTAAATAGTTATTATATATAGATATATAGCAATGATAGCCATTACAGATCACAGATGAACACTTTGGATATACTAGGAATCCGCGATTCGTTCGAGCCTGCAACGAAAAACTGATTACACGGTCGCGAGGAATAGCCAAACCCCACCCTAGACCCCTACGGGTGCGGCAAACTACCCGCCAAGTACCCGAAGCGAAGCAACCTCCTTCAACCCGTGAGTAGGCCACTCGGCACTTCGAGATACCCGGTAGTTTATGCACCCCACCTTGGGTCTATCCTAGGAGCAAAAACTGTAAAAAGAAATTATACAATGACGGCTACAACTCCGACCCGATTGTGCTGCCAAACAAATAATATTACATCAATTTACAACTTTTACAATGAATAAAAGAAAAAGAAACTCTCATCTCATACCCATTCCCAGCTATTCATCCGCGACAATCCACCGAGTTCATATCCACAAACCATCAACATTACAGATCACAGATATGGATAACCCCCACTAATCGACGTATAGCGATTAGCGGACGTTCAATACATATATCACATCACAGATAATATTCATTAGCCAAAGAGTACGGAATATCGATCAAAATACGGATTTTTAACCACCCCAAAAGTCAATTTGCTCTCTGGAAAGTCTGGGTGGAAAAAACATGTCTTAAAAATCCCAAAACAGCCAAACTAAAACACTGCAAGAAACCCGGTCCACGACCGAGTCAAATCGGCCGCGGAACCGCGGCAAGAAGCATGTTCTCACCGCGGAACCGCGGCGGTTTAGTCGGTTCAGTGGATCGGTTTTCTTCTGTGGTTTTAAAAAACCCTGAGTCGAATTTTCATGTATGTTAAAAAATTTTTAGAGCAGTATAAAAATTCGACAGAAACTAGGTTTTTCCGGCCGTGTTTTGCGACTTTTTTCCGATCGATATTCTAAACACTTTGCTAACTTAATAGTTTATGTTTAGCTAGTCTCTGATACCACTGTAAGTCCACGTTGCTCACCCCGGTTATTACGGGGAGGCGGAAACGGCGAAAAACAATAATTTTGGCGCAAAGCAACATGGACTCAAAAGCAAGGATCTTGGCTAAACTAGAAACTAGTAAACTACTAGAGGTTTTAACAACTATGCTGTAGAAAGTATACCTCACGGAACCGGTCCTTCGGGTCTTCATTTCGCTGTCCCGCTCGTCCATCCAAGCTCCAAGCGTCGATCCGGACCTTGGGCACCTCCGCGGCCTTCTTGAGTCGAAGACGGTCCACCCGAGAGATGTACACAGAGCTCCACCTCGAGCCGAGGCAACTAGGGCAAAGAGATTGCTAGTCAAGAAGCCCTAGGATGTGTAGAGGAGATGTATGGATGTGTTTGTCTTTGTGGGATCTTTTTCTCTCAATACATGAGATCAAAAGATAAGATCTAGACGAGGAAGAAGAAGGAGAAACTTAGCAACCATGGAGCTTTTCTTTTTCTTCTCACTTTAAGAGAGAGAATGAGAAGAGAATAATGAAAAGATTAACCCCAAAAAAATGAAATGAACCATAGTTGCAATAATACACTAAAATCATCATTACTAATCCTATCATGATAAAATTGATGGCACATTGAATTGACCATTATCATAACTCAAGAATTAAAAAGAAAAAGGATGAAGAGTGTAGATCTCTCTTGAAGGTCAATGGTCAACACGGTCAACGGGTCAACAAAGTCAAGAGAGGTCTAAGTGGTCAAATGGTCAATGCAATTAGCCATCACTAAACTATCACTAAAAGGATTAGTAAACAATGTCTTCGGCTCATAACGGTTTTGACCAAACGAATTGTCAAAACCCTAATGAGTGTGCCACATTACGGTTTTGGCCGAACCAACTGCCAAAACCTTAATGGGGCACCTCCTCCTTCATCGCTCCTCAAAACTATGCATACACACCCGCATCCGCATTCCGTAGAATGCGAATGCACAGAAGACAAACCAAATCCATCTGTGCAATACTAGGATATGGCTTAAACCAAAGCCCACTAGTATTGCCTGCCCGAACAGCATACGTACACAAGTGCACGTAAGTGATCGTAGCCCTGCCGTAAAACCATACGGCCTCTACACGTTTCGCTCAGTGCAGGGAAACTCTCTGTGTGGGACTCTAAAGACTCGACACTACGCTGGCAGTGGGTTTAACCACAGACCGCAAGCGGCACTAGCTGTACGTAACAGTTCCCAGGTAGATGTCGATAAGAAGGCCGATGAGGTAAACTCATCCGAACTCCTACTGAGCCTGTATGTGACAATCTCCGTACAGTTCGGTCTGTTCGTCTGATAAATCGCATGGCGGGCCTAAGGGGGCGGTGAATGTCGGTCCCCTAATAACGGTACAAGTCGTGTCGGAGTGTAGCCCAGAACAGCCTGAGATAACACTGGAAACCTACCAGTATATCTCACTTGCCCTGGCCAGGGACTACTTGTGTAATGGCTCTCCTAGACACAGCGCGATGTCAACCCCCAATACCGGGAGAGACGAATCATGTCTAACCGTCACCGCCTCTAAGTGTTTCGGGACTGCACCCAACTACTACCTGTTTGCACGACTCCTTTGAGCCATGGTAGGGTAGTAATCTAAGTACAATGGGAACACACTCGAGGCGAAGTGACAGTGTCAAGTCGGCGGACTAAGCTGTACTCATGTCACCTGGGAACTGATAACTGACGATAGGTATAATACCAACCAACAGTTCCCGACGAGTCCTGTCCAGTGCACTCGTAACCTAACGAGCACCCGCATACTATCTCAAGTACGACGTACTGACGGATGTGGGTCAGACCGTCTCCCCCGCTGGGATGAGAAGCGCATACTCTAGTCTACTCTGGAGTATCGATGCCCTGTCTCGATAGTCCTACGACTAGGGACCTGTATAAGGATGTGCTTATGGATCACCCAGCCCCACGAGTGTGAGCGCCATCACAACGCTGGTAATCAAGCAAAGATCCTAAGGGCTCTACTAATATGTATATAAGCGATATGCTAAAAGAAACACATGCACAAATTGAAGTAGAGAGAAACCAAGTAGCATACTACCATTTTGAGCAAGATTGCCTATACAACTGTGATTATCACAAGCTTCCATCAAGTAATATACAAGATATTATGATACAGTAATGGCCTCTAGGGCATATACACTAACACATACAATCAGTGCGCGTGCAACATGAACCGTCAATAATAGTGTAGTGTCCAATGGGTACAAGTCCAAGCACAATAAGTAATAATATGCAATGAAGTTTTGTGCAAAATCTCTATATGTGCAATATAAACATCCGGCTAATATCATATCATATCTAGCCCTGACGCATAACGCCATGCGGGCGATTGCCCTATAGATATTAAATCTACTCACAGATGATCTTGGGCTAAGTAAAGCCAACCACTCGCTTTCTTTCTTCGCAGCGTCCGAAGTCTCCGCCTGCGTCCCTAAGATCATAAAACAAAATAACAAGTGTATATTAGCAATCGACCAATAATATGTATCCACTACGTTTGACCGATGCACCAACTCCAAACAAACTCTCAAGCGTTCGTTTAGTGGCTAACGTGTATAGCGACACTAAAAAACCAACCCAAGAGCAAAAGCTACACACGGTACACGTACCGTGTCGGATAACGTAACACGCATAGTCATAACACTAGAAACAAGCAAAGTGATCCCAGATTTTGTATATTGTCAAAACTCAAAAATCAAACAGGACCAAACACTTTTAAACCACTGCGGACAGCTACCCTACCAAACCCAAGTCCCAACTCCCCAAGAAAACCGAGCTCGCCGGAATTTGCCTACGTGTCGCCGGCCAAATCCGAGCCCTTGGGGTTCATGCTTCAGGTGAATGCTTAGGGTCTCAAGTACAACACTACTACACTACTAGATTTTCCAGTATACACTCGTGGTCATAATATGACACTAAAAATACGATATGTGCACAAAAACTTAACTTTACGTGTTCTAAACTACAACTAACAAGCTACACAATATTATAACATCTATTTAACAGTTTAGAGATCATTATCTAACCAGAAAAGCTCAAAGATCCTAGATTTCCAAGCTCCAAGGGATCCTAGAGGCGAAACAAGACATGGGATGTGATTTGGGTGTGATTTGATGAAGTTTAGTGAAGGTTTAGTGACGGAAAGATGAGTGTTCAGTTGAGGGTTGAGGGAAAGATGAAAGAAATGAGAAAGAGATAGAGTGAGAGAGAATGAGAGTGAAATGAGTGAGTTAGAGAGAGTGAGGTGAGAATAATGGTGAGAGAGTAAGTGCACCCTAGCAATAACTCTCCCATTAATGCAAGCCATGACTCCCTCATGACTCACCAAGCCACCTCCTCCCAATCCAAATCACCAAAAGAAATATCTCTCCTCACATAAAATATCTAAGGGTTTAGGGTTTAAGCAAAGCAAGGATGGATTAACTTAAGTTTGACATGGTCACTAATAAGATTACACAAACAACCCTCACATTAACATGCACACGTGCGTGCAAGCCATAAAAAATAATAATAAAATAATAATTAATTGTTATAAAATGTGAGGAAACCAAATTGGTAAACTTTTTACAGAAAACCCACATTATCGCTTAATTAACACTAATCGCATTCTAAGGTGTTATAATGCGCAAGTATTCTACTCCTCGATGACATCGTAGGACTTAATACTTCTACCCATCTGGTTCTCAACTCTAAGCTTATATTCCTTTGAGTTTCTCAAAAGTTTCAGACTTGTGTTTCAACAGGAACATATGTCCGAATCCTGAGAGATAGTCGATGAATATAACGAAGTGCGATGAACCTTCCCTGGCATTTGTAGACATAGGACCGTAAACATCATTATGTATGCATCCCAAGAGTTCATTAACTCTTTCTCTGTTTCCAGTAAACGGAGTATTGGTCATTTTATCTTTGAGAAAAAGCTGACAAGTATCATAAGATGAAAATTCGAACAAATTCTCATATTCATCCTTATGTAACTTAGATGGTCGTGTCGTATTGATATGACCTAGTCTACAATGCCTCAAGAAGGATTCGTTCATTTCTGAACTACTCCCCTTGTGTGTGTTCTATATGCTTTGAACTGTGGTTTGATTTAGAATGTATATCCTATTATATAACGTGCTTGATTGAATCAACTCTTGATTCAGGAAAATTTTCACAACATTATCCTCCAATACAGAATTATATCCTGTTTAACTTAATAAAGAAACTGATTTAATGTTGTATATTAGGTTCGGTATCTAATGATATTTGTTCAGAATCAATGTATTAATACAAGGTGATATCTGCCAACAGACTTGGCTGCAACAATTGCACCATTCTCTGACACTTAGAGACATATCACCCATTCTCAGTTCTCTACCTTTCTGTAGCCCATGTAACATATTACATATGCGGGATCCTGATCCGGTATCTCATACCTAGGACATAGAGGATACTGAGAAATAGTTCTCGGTAAATAAGGACACCCGATGAATATGCATCAACATGCTTAATCCTCGATTGGGTGGCATGGGAATCAGGATATTCTACTATTTCCTATTCAGACTTATAACAATTATAAGATAGAACGGAACCAACGTTTCCTAGCACACTATAATAAGCAGGTTCGGTCAATGCATCCATTTTGTTATCTTGATTAAGGCATGATATGGTCGCTACCAGGAGAGAGAGAGAAGAAAACAACATGTGTGCGCTCTTGCAAGATTAGATTGGTTTTTATTTTATCTAATCAGGATGGCTCCCACTGTTTTAGTCAAATCTACCTTCAAACCCTAAAAGGTAAGACTAGCCGGGATTAATTACACCCTACAAGTTCTCCAATCTTTTGGCCAGGCCAATGTCGGTACTTTAAGGAAGGTTCCCCTTGCTATCGCACTGACCAAATTAAAATAAAACTCGTTTTCTCAGGGGCGTAACCCCGTTAACACCTTTCTAGACACCTACTTGATCGCCTAACTGTAATGTGTAAAACTCTTCCAGGAGTAACTCTTACTCGCAACGGGTATCGGGATCCAACTATCTCATAGAAGGTAAGCAATCTCATTGCAAATTTCAAGACTTGAAATTCCCAATAATACTCTGCCCCTAGCGTCCTATGACCATGATGAAAGCCAACAAACCATAGTCCGCTAGTCATGTTCAACCAGTACATTTCATGATTGAATTAAACCCACCCGCACGACCCTTGACGAAAGCTAACAAACTCTTACGACTACCCTAATCCAATCGCATCATATGCTTAAGCAGATAAGTACTAATCAGCTACCGCACACTATGCCTTGACGAAAGCCAACAAACGCGGCACGAATACTAAAAACTACTTATCTGAAATGTCGGAGGGCTACGACAGGTTTTTAAGAAAACCTTTTGCGTAATGAACTTGATATCGTTGTAGAATCGAGTGAATTTTAAAAGGAATGTTTTTGAGGCTTTTACTAGTTTTGCTAAAGAGGTCAATCCCGGTGAAGGGATCTCGACTCTTTCCTTATCGAATAAGATGCATGATGTTTCAAAAATACCACTATGCAGAGCAAGAACTAGAGCTACCAGTTTTTAAAACAAGTTTCTACAACATCTTGTAGGTTTCTTTTATTTCATTAATCTCATTAATGAATTCCCATCAATTATGCTTCCCAAGCTTCACATAAGAAACGAAAGCAGCAATATTTATTATATCTCATATATATAATATAGGCATTCGTCTGAGAACATATCAAGTGATCACATCACAGAATATCAGCAGCAGAAGAATCACATTTGAAATATTGGATATACTAGGAATTCCGTGTTTTATTTAAGCCAGTAAAAACACGGATTCCACAGTCGTGATGAATAGCCAAACCCACATTCCTAGACCCCTACGAGAGCGGCAAGCAACCCTACCAATTCTAGAGTTAGGTGGCCCGGTCTCAACTCCTTGAGATGGTCTCCCACTGGACTCCAGAACCCGGGTACTTGTGCTCCCCGCCTTGGATCTATCCTAATGTGGAAAAGTAAATAATATACATCAATAGTGACATCATCCTCAACCCGGAAGTGCCCCAATAAAAAAATATTACATACAATGAATTTTACATGAATGAAAATAAAAACCCCCATCTCACATAAAACACCCGGCTATTCAAAACATGACGATCCAATATAACATATCATAGCAACACATAACATCACATGTCATCAACATAAGTAAATATGCATATCCCAATTGTCGTTGACATATAGAAACGAAACCGGCGATACACTACATATTACACTTACGGTCGCAAAAAAGAAAGTGAAAAACTACAACAGTTAGAATCCGCAACCACCTTACACATCATAAACCCAATATATCACATACTTTGGATTTCATGCCCAACCAAATGAATTCCTTAGACATCACATGCCTAACAATTATAAACCCCGCATTTTAGTCTCGATATTGAAAACACTTTCCAATAACCTGTCGGGTAATTCAACGAGATTTCCTATAATATGATCGAATGCTCGTTGGAAACTTTAGTAGACGTCCGCACCCCCCGATGCCGTCGACGAAGTCCACTAAGGCGGAACACCGCGTCCACGAGCACCCGAACGGATGCTTTTGGCGTCGGGGTTCTCCTACAGTCACTTGGTCGGGGCTTTGGGGCATGGCTATCTAGTAAGGTTACCCGGCGAGCATCCGCGTACACTACGTAATTGCGACGAACTTTTGATCCATATCAAAATTCCGTGGCAACCGATCAAATGAGACTAAACTTCTAGATTTATAAAATTCAAACTAGTTATCTCATAACCAATTATGTGGATTCCAAATATTGTATCACAATCACAGATAGCTAGAGGAAGTTAAAATTTTCGATCGAATAAACAAACACCCAAAATTTCCCAACAAGCTCAACACGTGAGCGGAGTTCAAAAAATACCCAGAAAACATGCCACAGCACCTATGAACCAGCCATAGAAGGGTCAACCAATGCCTCACCTGTGGTACCGCTGAACTACCCCAAAACGTAGGGTTTGATGGCGGTTCTGACGGTCAAAGAATTAAGTTAAGGTTTCGTTCTTCTAGAGGGTCCACAAAATCGCTTGCAAGATTTTCCGAAGATTTTAAACTCGGAAAAAATCCAACTGTTGAAAAATTTCCAGCGGGGGAAAAATTAGGTTATTGATATCCGTTCGAACTTTTTAACATCGTCTAAATCAATCGAATACATGTTAGAATTACGATTACGAAACACTCCGAGTTGCTTTTGCAGAAAGTTAACATCACATGAAAATTAAGCAAAAACAAAAAACATCTAAAACACCAAAACCCAGAGACTGGAACACCCTGAATATTTGAAGTCCAAACTCCAAATTTGGGCCAAGGAGGCCGGTTTTTCTCCTTATGTGGCCGGCCATATTTATACAAAACCCCCTCAAATTTTCATGGTGTTCATGTCATATCTCATACAACATTCTGCAGTTGTTTAAAAAAAATTAAGACCTTTTAAATTCGACTGAAACCAAGTTTTCGTATCGGGAGTTTCGGAGTACTTTCGGTTTCGTAATCCTAGCAAACATCGTCTAATTTTCTAGCATGGCTCTGATACCACTGTTGGGTTACCTATCACAGCAGCAAGGTTTCGGGAGGCATCGTCCATGCGAATTTTAAAATTTTTTCGTATTAGCTAACCCTAACCCTAGAATCGTTACTAGAAAATCTGATGAAACGATATGTAAACACTTTACAACTAAGTTAATGAGGGAATACAACCTTTGTAGACCGGTCCTTCACTTCTAAAGCTCCATGATGTTGTCCTTTCGCTACGAATGGTGAACTCCGGGACTCTAAAGTGGGTTCACTTGAAGAAACGAACAAGTTTGCTCAATGTCTTCGAGGCCGAAGATGATCTATGTCGAGAAAACTCGAGCTCATGCTACCTCTTCACTAATGGTGATAATAGTGAAGCAAACACCCTAAACTAAATGGCTAATAGTAGAGGATAATGGAGTAGGAAGTGGGCTCACTTTAGTTTTATTTTTCTCACAAGATTTCATCACTTAGAAAAAAATTAGTGAGCTTTTTCTTTGATGAAGAAGAAGAAGAATGAACTCATGAGAGAGTGTGAGGTTAGAATTGCAACCATGGGTTAGTTAGTGTTATTCCTAACTCATGTAGAGAATAAACCATAGTCTAAGGTTAAGGGTTGGGTTAACAAATATCTTAAGCTAGACAAACAAGTTGAAAAAGTCAATGTATCCATAAGCTTCAACAAGCTTATCCATGACTAATTCCAATTGCTTTGTGAATTACTTAATGATAAATAAAACCCAAACATAAACCCTAGCATGGTATAAGTCTCATACACCCTTGTTGCATATGTAACCTAGCATGACACATAAATATATATCACATATATATTTATGTGTCAAAAGAAAACAATACATATATCACATATATGTAAAGTGTATCAAATGTGAGAAAAAGAATTACTTAAGTGAGCTAATATTAGTTAATGTAATGTAATATATCAAATATATAATTATACATTAAATTATTAAATCAACTCTTGATTTAATAATCCGTCTATATCATATACAACCGACTAATATCATATGAATCAACTCTTGATCCGATAACCCGGCTATATCATATATAACCGACCAATAACACATATCGCGAGAATAGAATGCGGTATCACATACACGCATTAATCTCGGTCCCGTACATATCATATATGTGCTACTACTCCGTTTCTCATGAGCCAAGAAACCTCTGTGTAAGACTCTTAAGACTCGTCAATACGCCGGCAGTAGGTGATGATCATATAAAACACCCACAAGCCGTAAGCGGTCTGCTAAACGTAACGGCCACCCGGGTAATAAGTGATCAGAAGATCAACAAGCATGCCTACTCGTACTCCTGCGAATCCAATCAGTAACACCACCGTACAGTCCGGTCTCTTCGTCTGATATGTCGCATATCACAGCCTGGGGGTGGTATAACGTCAGACCCCAATTGCCTGATAAGTCATGCCGATGCCAAGTCCATAACGGTTCGAGAAACTACTGATAACACTTACAAGTAAATCTCAGCAACCCTGGCCAGGAATTTGCTGTTATAGCCAATCGAGCATAGCGCAACATCAACTCCCAATACCGAGAGAGACGAAACCCCTCCTATCGCTCATTGCCTCCATGTGACTCGGGAATGTACCTAAAAACCACCTTTTTGCACGATCTTTTGACCGTGGTATGGTGGAAATCAAAGCACAGTGGGAATCACACAAGACTCTATGACGATCTTGGTTCTACAGACTAACCTGTACCAGTATCACCAGAGAACTGCTATCCGACGATAGGTATAATACCATCTAGGAGTTCTCAGTGAGTCCGTTCAGTGTACCGAGTCTCCACTGAGCACCCGTATACCATCTCTGGTGTCAAACACCAATGGATATGGGATCATCCATCGCCCATCACATGGGTCGAGAAGCGTATACGCTAGTCTACTCTGGAGTATCGATGCCCTGTCTCGATACTCCCATGACTAGGAACATTTGAAGGATGTACTTAACGACTACCCTGTCCCCACTAGTATGATCTGCATCATAATCTTGATAGTCAAGTACTCATCCTAAGGGCTTTATCAATATGTAATAGAGAGCCAATAAGTGTACATCTTAAGATAAAGTGCAACCAGATATCATACTATCATGTCGGGCAAGAAAGTCCTCCCTATATATGTCCAAGCAACCACTACAATATACATCACATGTACAGTAATGGCCTCTAGGGAATACATATAACTAACACATACTAGTGGGGCAGAGGTAGTCGGTATGTACATCCTTCAAATGTTCCTAGTCGTGGGAGTATCGAGACGGGGCATCGATATTCCAGAGTAGTATAACGTATACGCTTCTTGACCTATATGATGGGCGATGGATGATAGCACATCCATTGGTGTTTGACATCAGAGAAGGTATATAGGTGCTCAGTGGAGACTGGGTACACTGGACGGACTCGCCGAGAACTCCTAGATGGTATTATACCTATTGTCAGATAGCAGTTCTCTGGTGACACTGGTATAGGTAAGTCTGTACACCCGAGATCATCATAGAGTCTTGTGTGATTCCCACTGTGCTTTCATTTCCACCTTACCACGTTCAAGAAATCATGCAAAACGGTGGTTTTTGGGTACAGTCCCGAGTCACATAGAGGCAATGAGCGATAGGAGGGGATTCGTCTCTCCCGGTATTGGGGGTTGATGTTGCGCTATGCTCAATTGGTCATAATAGGAACTCCCTGGCCAGGGTTGCTGAGATTTACTGGTAAGTGTTATCAGTAATTTCTCGAACCGTTATGGACCTTGTATCACCATGACTTATCAGGCTATTGGGGTATGACGTTTTACCACCCCCGGGCTGTGATATGTGACATATCTGATGAAGAGACCAGACTGTACGACAGTGTTACTGATTGGATTCGCAGGAGTATGAGCAGGCTTGCTTGTTGATCATCTGATCGCTCAATACCCGGGTGGCCGTTACGTTTAGCAGACCGCTTGCGGCTTGTGGGTGACTGATATGATCACCACCTACTGAAAGATCAAGTAAAGCAAGGAGCTTTGGGCAAAGGGACTTCGGGTGGATCATCGTGGACAAGGAAGGACTCTAGCGATCCATTTCAAACTCTCAAAGGTCCAAGGAGATCTACAAAGGTTGTAATATCTTCACTTAATGATTGTTTCTCATTTGTATGTGATACTTGTTCATTGTTACCCTAAAATTCTAGTTAAGATTCTAGTTTTGTTTACTTAGCACCTTAAAAATTTAAATTGTGTCATGCGTGATGCTTCCAAACTCTTGATCAGGTGCTAGGTAAACCCAAAAAGCGCAACATCAACCCCTAATACAGGGAGAGACGAAACCCCTCCTATCGCTCATCGCCTCCATGTGACTCGGGACTGTACCTAAAATCCACCTGTTTGCACAACTCCAATTGAGTGTAGTAGGGAGGAAATCAAAGCACAATGGGAGCCACACAAGACGCTATGACGATCTCAGGTCTACAGACTAACCTGTACCAGTGTCACCAGAGGACTGCTATCTGATGATAGGTATACTACCACATAGGAGTCCTCAGCGAGTCTTGTTCAGCGTACGCAGTCTTCACTGAGCACCCGTATACATCTTTGATGTCAAACACCAATGGATGCGGGTTCATCCATCGCCCATCATATAGGTCAAGAAGTGTATACGCTAGTCTACTCTGGAATATCGATGCCCTGTCTCGACATTCCCTCGACTAGGAACAATTAAAGGATGTACTTTTGAACTAACCTGGCCCCACTAGTATGATCTCCATCACAGTCCTGGTAGTCAAGTACATATCCTAAGGGTTTTATCAACATGTGAGAGCAAGACAGTATCACAATACAAGTCTACATGTTAAGACAATGAACAACCAGATACCATACTATCATGTTGAGCAAGAAAGTCCTCTCTATATATGTCCAAGCATCCACTATAATATACATCACATGTACCATAATGGCCTCTAAGGCATACATATAACCAACAATCTTCCACTTGCACTAAGCCCATGTATTGTAGTATCTCATACCCAACATCCCAAAAAGTCTCTCAAATTGTATCTGGGGGAGGGCCTTTGTGAGTGGATCCGCTACGTTGTCCTTCGTGTCAACTCTCCTCACCTCGATCTCCCGGTGATCAACTATCTCCCGGATCAGGTGATACCTTCCTCAGAATATGTCTGGATCTCTTATGGGACCTGGGTTCCTTGGTCAAAGCCACTGCACCATTGTTATCAAAATACACATGTATTGGATGCTCAATGGATGGAACCACACCAAGCTCAGCAGTGAACTTCTTCATCCAGACAGCTTCTTTGGCAGCATCGTTGGCAGCGATGTATTCAGCCTCCATCGTCGAGTCTTCAACGGTGTCTTGCTTGGAACTCTTCCAACACACCGCCCCTCCGTTGAGGGTAAAGAAAAAACCCGAGACCGATTTACTGTCTTCCTTATCTCTCTGGAAGCTCGAGTCGGTAAAGGACTCCACTTGGAGTTCACCGTTACCATACACCAAGAACATCTCTTTAGTCCTTCTCAAGTACTTGAGAATGTTCTTCACAGCTGTCCACTGATTCTTTCCTAGATCTGCTTGATACCTACTCACTGCACTTAATGAGTACACTACATCGGGTCTGGTACATAACATCGCGTACATGATAGAGCCTACTGCCGAAGCGTAGGGTATCCCTTGCATGCGAGCTCTCTCGAAATTAGTCTTGGAAGACATCTCTTTGGAGAAAGTGAGCCTGAGATCATTGGTATATTCCCATTCTTGGAATCTTCCATACTAAACCTCTTTAGAATGGTGTTTATGTACCTGGATTGGGACAATCCCAGTATCCGTTTAGATCTATCTCAATAGATCTTAATCCCCAAGATGTAGGAGGCATCACCTAGATCTTTCATTAAGAATCTTTGTGATAAGAAGAGCTTGACCGAGTGCAGCATAGGAACATCATTTCCTATCAAGAGTACGTCATCCACGTACAATACGAGGAAGACGACCTTACTCTCTGCGACCTTCTTGTATATATAAGGTTCATATACGTTTTTCATAAAGTCAAACTCTTTGACTAACTCATCAAAACAGAAGTTCCAACTCCGCGATGCCTGCTTCAACCCGTAGATTGATTTAAGCAGCTTGCACACCTTACCGCTGCTCACATTGTCTACGTAGCCCTCTGGCTGAGTCATGTACATGCTCTCTTCTAAATCACCATTTAGAAAGGCGGTATTAACATCCATTTGCCAGATTTCGTTGTCATGGTATGCGGCGATGGCAAGTAGGATCCTGATGGACTTAAGCATAGCCACTGGAGAAAAGGTTTCATCATAATCCACACCTGGTCGTTGACGAAAACCTTTTGCAACAAGTCTAGCTTTGAAAGTCTCAACTTTTCCATCTACACCAAATTTTTTCTTAAAGATCCATTTGCTCCCAATGGGTTTTACCCCTTCGGGAGAAACTTCCAAAGTCCATACTTTGTTGGTGTACATGGATTCCATCTCAGATCGCTTTGCATCCAGCTATTTCATAGAGTCTCCACTCATGATGGCCTGCTCGAAGCTAGTTGGGTCATCATCTTCCATGATGCAATCATCGCACCCACCATCAATGAGAAAACCGTAGTATCTCTCATGTGGATGAGGAACCCTACAAGATCTGCGGCAAGGCTGAGGTTCGTTGAACACTATTGAATCCTCTGATTCCAATAAATCATCAGTTGTAGTTTGTGTTCCTGGAACTTCTTCCAGCTCTACCTCTTTGCCATCAATTTCTGTTCCAAGAAATTCCTTTTCCAAAAAGGTGGCGTATTGAGAAACAAACACCTTTTGTTCTTCAGCGTAGTGGAAGATATATCCTTGTGAATTCTTTGGATATCCTATAAACTTGCAAAGAACTGAACGTGCCTCGAGTTTTTACGGATTTTGCTTTTTTACATAGGCCGAACAACCCCATATCTTAACTAGTTTAAGATATGGTCTCTTTCCACTCCATATCTCATATGGTGTGGTAAGTAACGATTTAGATGGAACTTGATTCAATAGGTATGCTGCTGTTTCAAGCGCATAACCCCAAAAGGAAATATGTAACTCAGCGGTGCTCATCATAGAGCGCACCATATCCAATATGGTGCGATTCCTCTGCTCCAATACACCGTTGTGCAGTGGTGTATACGGAGGAGTAAGCTGAGAGAGAATCCCATTCTCTTTTAGATAGTCATGGAATTTCGTGCTCAAGTATTCTCCTCCTCGATCAGATCGAAGGATTTTAATACTTTTACCCATCTGGTTCTCAACTTCATGCGTATATTCTTTGAATTTCTCAAAATCATCAGACTTGTGTTTCAATAGGAACACATGACCGAATCTTGAGAGATCATCAGTGAATGTAATGAAGTACGAGGGCCCATTCCTGGCATGTGTAGACATGGGACCTCATACATCACTATGTATCAGTCCCAAGAGTTCCGTAACTCTTTCTCCGTGTCCTGTAAACGGAGTTTTGGTCATCTTTCCTCTGAGACATGATTGGCAAGTTTCATAAGATGAAAATTCGAACGAATTCAAATATCCATCCTTATGTAACTTAGCTAGTCGTGTCGCATTGATATGACCTAGTCTACAATGCCACAAGAAGGATTCTTTCATTTCTGAACTTTTCCTCTTCTGTGTGTTCTGTACGTTAAGAACTGTATTTTGATTCAAAACGTATAATCCGTTACATAACGCACCAAACCCAATCAACACTTGATTTAGGTAAATATTCATAACATTATTCTCTATTACAAAGTTATATCTTTCATTATCTAATAAAGAAATTGATATTAAATTGCATATCATAGAGGGTACGTAATAACCGTCATTCAGGATCAATGTATTCCCAGTTGGCAATACAAGGTGATATTCACCAACAGCTTTGGCTGCAACATTTGCATCATTCCCAACTTTTAGAGAATGATCACCTTTTCCCAGTTCTGTACCTTTCCTTAGCCCATGCAACAAATTGCATATGTGGGATCCCGATCCGGTATCTAATACTCAGGATGTAGAGTGTACTGAGAAACGGTTCTCTGTAACTAACACACCCGAAGAAGATGCATCAGCATGCTTATTCTTCGTTTGGGTGGCGTGGGAATCCGGATATACACCTATTTCCTGCTCGGACTTATAACAGTTCTAAGTTGGAGCGGAACCAACGTTCCCCTGCTCAATATGATAAGCTGGTTCGGTTAGTACATCCATATTATTATCTTGATTAAGGCGTGGCATTGGTTGCTGCCTGGAGAGAGAGAGAAGGAAACGCGTTAGCGTGGGCTCTTTGCAAGATTAGATTGATTATTATCTTATCTAATCAGGACGACTTCCACTGTTTTTATCAAATCTTCCTTCAAACCCTACAAGGTAAGACTAGACGGGATTAATTACACCTTACAAGTTTGCCAGTATTTCAGCCAGGCCAGTGCCGGTACTTTGAGGGAGATTCCCCGTGCTTTAGCACGGACCTAATTAAAATAAGCCTAGTTTTCCCAGGGGCGTGACCCCGTTAACACCTTTCTAGACACCTACTTGATCGGCTAATTGTGATGTGTAAAATTCTCCCAGGAGTAACTCTTACTCGCAGTGGGTATCGGGATCCAACTATCTCATAGAAGTTATGCAATCTCATTGCAAATTTCAACACTTGAAATTCCCGATAATATTTTGCTCCTAAAAACTTATGACCTTAACATAGTCAACAAATCATAACCGCTAGGCAAGTTCAACCCGTCATTTCCTGATTGAATTAAACCCACCCGCTTGACCGTTAACATAGTCAACAAAGTCGCATGACTACCCTAATCCAATCGCATCTCATGCTTTAGCAGATAAGCACTAATTAGCTACCGCACATTACGCCTTAACATAGTTTTCGGCACAATTTATTACATTTTAATACCGCCCATTTTTTATCATTTTGTCAATAAACAGTGCTATTTAATCCATGTCTGTTCATTTGTACAGAGTACAGGTACGCAAATAGATACATGGGTTTTTGTACGTGACATGCACAAAATGACGGATTTTTAGCTGTACTGCAAACAAGACGGAATACAGATCCAGAAGTGAAATGAGTTTGCAACATAAACATGTGTGTGTACAAAGTTTTTGTATGAAATGGTCCAACACATACTTGTGTGAACCTTTGTGAAGATGCATGAACCTTGGGAGCTGGTTTGGTACAATAATGATGAGTGGTGCAAGTGGTAAAAAGGTGATTGACATATGATTTGAAGTGTGAACACACACTCACCCACTTCACCCATTCTCTTTGATTTAGCTCCAGAATTCACACATGTGCTACATATAAAAAATTGAAAATACCATGAGATACCCATTTGACCAGAAGACTACTGAAGCTTGGTGGGCCCCAGACTCAACTTCCAGGCCGCAAATATATTCTGATTGGCCGCAAATTGCGGCCAAGTGGGCTCCATTTTGGCTCGTTCAAATTGTGTGGGTCCCTGGTGGTCACTTTAGTCTATTGTCACTTGCAACCTTTGCTTTTGATTTCTCTATAAATAGCAGATCCAGACATGAGGCCAAGGAGAACTTTTTACATACTTGTACACTCTTGTTAAAATTCTTGTAGCTCTTAGAGTTAAGTTGAGTTCTTTGCCTTCCTCTGGTCTTGCAACCTCTCTTTTTGAGCTTGCAAGATTAGATTTTGGTAGTTGAACTCATTTACGTGTATTTTGTACCATTGGAATAAAATCTCCATTTTATTCAAGTTTGATTCTTGTATCTCTTTTTCTTATTTTGTCATTCTTTTCATTATTCAGTTGTGTATTGCTATGATGATGTGTGAGTAGTTATTCTTGGGCTATGATGAGGTGGTATGTGGAATGACTTTACTTCCAACCCCTCCCTTTTGATTCTTGCATTTTTTCACTTCTTTTCTTAACATCGCAAGTTTATTTTGTTTTGCTTGATAGGATATATCGTTTTGAATGGTTTCAAATCAACCTTTAACATGTATCTTATCCTTTCTTTACATTTTATCGTTTCTATGTTACGATTTGAAGTAGGCGTGAATACGGAATTACGTTATGTGTCGCAACTAACTAGATAGGATATATAGCATTCTTGCATATATTCTATGCTTCCTACTTCACTTAACTAAGTCCATATCCACTCCATTCTCTATCTCATTCTTGTTAGTTTCTTTTTTTTCTAACATTGATATCGTATTTCATCCCGATACATTTTCCGGATAAATACGGGATGCTTTCGCTATTCTAATGGAAACTAAAAAGAAATGAATCTTGAGTCAAAATGGAGAGTTGGGGGTAAATGTCATATTTCACTCCTACTGAACCTTAGCCTAAGTTCTCATATCCCAAAACCTTGTTCCTTTTAGGTATTACACTAAAAACGTGACAAAACACCATTTTCCCACTTATTGATCCTTAACTCAATTTGATGTCGTGATATCCACTCCTTGTGGTTCGACCCGTGCTTGCCGGCCTGCTTTAACGCACTGTGCACTTGCGGTATTTTTAAACTCGATACTCACGTCGTGCATTATTTTGCCAACAAAAACCGACATATCCGATATTGACCTTATTCTCCAAAAGCACGTCACCGTGGGTTTCGAACAAGTTTTTGGCGCCGTTGCCGGGGAGTGGAAATACCACGAAGATTATTTTGAGTTATCTCTGTACATACTTTGTTTAGAACAAACAAAACACCAAAAACACCTCAAATATCCGACTTGTTTCTCTCTGTGTTTTCTGTTCTGTTGTTGATATTGTTGTGCTAAAAATATTTTGCATACAGAAAGGGGATACTAATAGAAATTTAAGAATACACAAAGAAATTGGAGCAATATTACCAGGACCAGGCCGCAAATATATCCATATTAGCCGCAATTTGCGGCCTAACCCTGGTGTTTTGCCCCAAATTTTCTGTCACTTCTTTACTTCTCTATTATTAGTCCATTTTTATATGCAAAATTGTATAATTTTATATCTACAGAACTTTAGCCATAAATATCGTATTATGCACGAAATATCGTATTTTTTTCAAATTCCAGATTGCAACTGAAATACGAACTACGATCGTGCGGAGCTGAGAAAAGAACTCCGGAGAAAGGCGTTACGAAGTTAACAGTGCCAAAGATCCGGGTAGATCGATCCGTACAAGCGACCCACTCAATTGATCACGGATCAAGTCAACGGGAGTTTCTAAACTCAAAAATTCAAGGTACGCATTTTTTCTAAACCCCTTCTCCTCAAACCCGACGCTCCAATACTTCAATTTTTGTACAGGATTTCTTTCGCAAACTCCGCTGCACAAGTGCCAAAAAGAAACTAACCGTATTTTTTTACAGCGCGCCACTTAAAAAAATAAAAAATGATTGGTTGATGATTTGAACAACTTTTATTGTTTGGGCATTGCATAAATTTAATACGGACTTAAGGGCAAAGAACACCAACAAGATATGGTAAGGGATTTCATCATCCTTCTCCGTGGCCCTCAAACCACAAAGAAGGAGCATTTTCACACCCTCATTAACTTCAAAAGAAATTAGACTTTCAGCCTCTAAGAACTTCGCGTTCACTAGGTTAAGTTAAGTGTATTTCGAACACCGCCCATCGGTACATTGTTCCTGAAGTGTCTAGGAAAGTGTGAAAGGCGCAACCGCCGAAAGAGAGAAGGTTACTCTAATTAAGGAACCTCGCGAAAGCGAGGGAAAACCTCCTTTCCTCTCTGCACATACCTGGCTTCTCGATCAGTTTATCTTGGGCCCATTTCGTAGTACATTTTTACATCAAAAGGCAGGTTTTTTTTGAGCAGGTCTAGTTGACCTAGCAACCTTAGACTGATTAGGTGTGTGCAGTGTGTCTTGTTTGTGATCTTGTTGTACTTTTTGTGTGATATTTGTGGTTGTGAATAATTTGGTTGAAAAAACGTTTTTGTCTTCCATTTTCTCAGTCTTTCCAACCACTTCCAGATAGTGTATGTCAGCTTGGACTAGAGATTCACAATCTCGATTAGTCCGGTTTGTGCCTATATCTTCCGACCCTTCTTCACCTTCTGATTCCTCGGACCCTTCCGAGACCTTCTTACCTTCTGCCTCATCGGAGCCGTCCGATTCTACATCTTCACTTTCTTCTCCTACACCACCAACAATGACGGAGCAAATAATCGTTGAACAACAGGAGGCGGCATTACAGGACAGATGTTACCCACAGCGTTCATCCCTTCCTTCATGCATAGTATTGCCCACCATTGCGGCAAACAACTATGAGATCAAACCGCAATTCATACCACTACTCCCCAAATTCCACGGACTCGAGTCCGAAGATGCTTACCTATTAATCAGTGAATTTGAAGGAGTATGTGCGATGATGAAGATTCACGGAGTGGGAGAGGATGTCGTTAAGCTCAAATTCATTCCCTTTGCGCTTAAGGATAATGCGAAAAGCTGGTTAAACAGTTTACCAGCTAGATCGATCACGACATGGGATGACTTTGTAAAGGTTTTTCTTAAAAAAATTTACCCTATTCATAAAACCGTGCGAATTCGCAACGAACTCCACAATTTTAAATAAAAAGAGGGTGAATTTTTTTGGAAATGCTTAAAAAGATTTAAAGACATCTTAATCAAATGTCTCCATCATGGGTTAGAACAGTGGAGGTTATGTCAGATTGTCTATGAGGGGTTAGATTCCAGTTCGCGCATGATGTTAGAATCCATGTGTCAGTGTAAATTTTTGAGCTATGGTGCTAAGGACGCATAGAACTTTTTGGAAGAACTGGCTGACAAAACCATCCAGTGGGAGAGTGTGAGTGTGAAACCATCGGTGACAAGGAGTGGTGTACACATTGTTGACACCTCTATAGCTGCCGAAGCAAAAATAGCCGCTCTTGTACGGCGAATGGAAGCTTTAGAGGGCAAAAATTCACCGCTACCAGTCAATCAAATTTCTCCGGCTTTGTGCGCTAACTGTCAGCATCCTAGTCACATAACGGAAGAATGTCCATTTCTCGTTGGGTCCCAGGGACCTGAAAACGTTAATGCGCTGTATCAGAACCAGCGTCCCAGGAACGACCCCTTCGCACCGATGTACAACCCTGGTTGGAAGAATCATCCCAATTTTGCTTGGAATCAGGCCCCTTTTCAAAACAACAATTCAAACCCGCCTTTCCAACAATATCAAAATTCAAATTTTCAAAACCAAAAATTGGGATATTCAACTAACCAGCCCCAGCAACCCCAACAGCCGAATAAGCACAACCCAACCTTTACACCCCCTGGGTTCGTCAAAGACGACAAGAGGGTGACATCCATCGAAAAAGGGTAGAAAGCTTTGATTAAAACTTCTGCGCAGACTTCATCTAGTCTGGCTACTTTTATGCAAACATCCGGTCAGTTGCATAGCGCTAAAACTCAAGCGATAGCCAGATTAGAAATCCAAATCAGTCAACTGGCTGCAGCAGTTAATGAACGTGAGAAGGGAACATTTCCCTCTCAACCTGTGATGAACCCAAGAGAGCAGAGAAACAACAACGCTCATGTTGTTCAGACAAACAATATTGAGAATGCGAACGCCGTCACCATCCTCAGATCAGGACGAACATTTGATAACAAGGTTGTCAACCCCAGCGACTCATCCAAGCGTGTGGTTGTCAGTTTACCAGCACGTAGTTCATCTTCTGCTCCGCATTGTGATCCATCGTAATCTTCATCACCTCCTTCTTCTTCTCCTCATCCTGCTTCTTCTCCGTCGTCTGCTACACATCCTTCAAAGCAACTTGAGAATTCGCCACATGACCACACTGATGATCCAGTAAAAACATTCTCGTCTTCTGCACCTATTCTATCCGCAGCATCTCCAAACTCAGCGTTTGAACCTAAGGCTCCCTATCCTAATAGGTTGAAATCAATGAAGCCTTCTGCAAACATGGAAAAGGTGTTAGAGGTTTTTAAACGCTGTGAGGTCAACATTCCTTTGTTGGACGTTGTCCAACAAGTTCCGGCATAAGCAAAATTTCTGAAGGACTTGTGCACCCAGAAACGACGCACAAACGTCCCCAAAACCGTCTTCTTGGCTTCCACTCTAGCCGATGTTTTGTCCAAGTCCATTCCTGTGAAATATAAGGACCCGGGCTGTCCTACTATTTCTTGCACCATTGGGGACAAACAAATTAACCGGGCCTTGTTAGACTTAGGGGCATGTGTGAACCTCCTTCCCTACTCAGTTTACAAACAACTGGGATTGGGAGATCTTAAGCCGACCAGAGTGACTCTGCAACGGGCATATCGTTCAAAAAAAGTACCGAGGGGAGAAATTGATGATGTTCTAATCAAGGTCGGGGAATGCATATTCCCCGTAGACTTCATTGTTTTGGAGACTTAACCCGTCACCAATCACAGCGGTTAAATTCCAGTAATACTGGGAAGGCCTTTCCTAGCCACATCCAACTCGTTGATAAACTGTCGTAATGGGTCCATGAAACTTTATTTTTGGAACATGACAGTGGACCTCAACATTTTCACGCTAGGAAACCAGGCGAGTGAGAAACACGATGACACTTTTGAAGTCAACGTTGTATACGATATGTCTGAGGAGGGGACATTTGAATTCAAAGACGAGTGCCTGGACGAGACTTTTGAAGAACTGTTTTCTGAGGAGCTTCTTTTCCTTGAGAAGCTGAATCCTGAACAGGCATCCTACGCACATTGGGGGCCCCAATTTGAACCTCTTCGCAATGAACCAGCTCCTGAAGTGCGACCATCTGTAGAGGAGCCACCGAAACTTGACCTGAAAGTTCTTCCTGACCACCTCAAGTATGCGTACATGGGAAATGATGAAACGCTTCCAGTAATAATTGCAACCGACCTTGCGCCTGAGCAAGGGTCGGCCCTCATGGATGTTCTGAGAAAGAACATGGAAGTGATTGGATGGTCAATGGCTGATATCAAAGGAATCAGCTTTGCTATCTGCCAGCATAGAATCCATATGACTGATGATTCCATACCCTTCAAAGATCCTCAACCCCGGCTTAACCCGGTAATGAAAGAAGCGGTAAGGAATGAAATGCTGAAGTGTCTGGACAATGGGATCATTTATCCCATATCTGATAGCAAATTGGTAAGCCCCATTCACGTGGTACCAAAGAAATCGGGACTTACATTTGTCACGAATGAAGCAAATGTGCTAATCCCAACCCGCACACAAACGGGGTGGAGTGTCTGTATTGATTACAGAAAGCTCAACGCAGCAACTCGCAAGGATCATTTCCCGCTGCCCTTCATTGATCAAATGCTTGAACGCCTAGCCGGACACTCCTACTATTGCTTCTTAGATGGGTATTCCGGCTATAATCAGATCCCGATTGATCCAGAAGATCAGGACAAAACAACCTTCACTTGTCCTTTTGGCACCTTCGCCTATTGCCGCATGCCTTTTGGGCTGTACAATGCACCCGCTATATTTCAGCGGTGCATGATAAGCATCTTCTCTGATATGGTAGAGCGATTTTTAGAGGTTTTCATGGATGATTTCTCCGTCTTTGGAGATTCATTTTCTGAGTGTTTGAGGCATCTAGAGCTAGTAATGCTACGATGTAGAGAAAAGCACCTCACACTCAACTGGGAGAAGTGTCATTTCATGGTCAAACACGGTATCGTGTTAGGCCATATCATTTGAGAAAAGGGAATTGAAGTCGATAGAGCAAAAATCGACGTTATCTCAAGCCTACAACCTCCACAGACTGTCCGTGACATTAGGGCATTCTTAGGCCACGCCGGGTTTTATAGGCGTTTTATCAAGGATATTAGCAAACTGGCTAGACCCTTGACTTCTTTGCTGGCCAAAGAAACACCCTTTGATTTCAACTCTGAGTGCCTTCACGCGTTCATGCTTCTGAAGTCGGAACTCACTTCCTCTCCGATTTTAAGCGAACATTTTGAACTAATGTGCGACGCTTCTGACTTTGCAATAGGAGTTGTCTTAAGACATCGATTTGAAAAGAAGCCGCATGTTATCCATTATGCGAGCAGGACGTTGAATGACACACAGCTAAATTACACCACGACTGAAAAAGAACTCTTAGCTGTTGTGTTCGCACTTGAGAAATTCCGTCCCTATTTGATCGGAACCCACGTCACTATTTACACTAATCATTCTGCGCTTAAGCACCTCTTTGCAAAAAAGGATGCCAAGGCCAGATTGATACGTTGGATCCTCCTTCTTCAGGAATTTGACTTAACCATCAAAGATAAAAAGGGGACCGACAATGTTGTAGCCGATCATCTGTCCCGCATACCAAATGCGCCGAATGAGGAAATTCCAATCAATGAGCATTTTCCGGACGAACAACTTCCCTCTGTATCAAGCGAACCATGGTTCGTTGATATCGTGAACTTTCTAGTCACCGGAGAAACACCATCTTTTTGATCAAACCAGGACAAGTATAAATTTCTCTCCCAGGTCAAATTCTTCTACTGGGATGAACCATACCTGTTCAAATACTGTCCTGATCAAATCATTAGACGGTGCATCTCTAACTCTGAGACAAGAAGTGTTTTGTCCTTCTGCCATGACCAAGCCTGCAGGGGCCATTTCGGGCCCAGAAAAACAGCTGAAAAGGTTTTGCAGAGCGGCTTCTACTGGCCGACACTTTTCAAGGATGCTTTCGAATACTGCAAAACCTGCAACCGATGCCAACACATGGGCAAGATTGGAAAATGGAATCAAATGCCCTACAGTCCATTCTTATTGTAGAAATTTTTGATGTCTGGGGCATTGATTTCATGGGGCCATTCCCAAACTCTTTTGGGAATTTGTACATTTTGCTGGCTGTGGACTATGTGTCCAAATGGGTGGAGGCCATCCTTTGTCGAACCAACGACAACAAGGTTGTCGTAAAATTCTTAAAAGAAAACATTTTTTCTCGATTCGGTACGCCTCGCACCATCATTAGCGATAATGGAACGCATTTCTGCAACCGATCTTTTGAATCGCTAATGAAAAGGTATTCCATCAGCCACAAATTGTCAACACCCTATCATCCTCAAACTTGCAGTCCGGTTGAAGTCTCCAACAGACAAATTAAAAAATTTTTGGAAAAGACTGTCAACAATAACCGCAAGGATTGGTCGTTGAAGTTAAGTGATGCGCTCTGGGCATTCCGCACAGCCTTCAAAACGAACCTAGGTATGTCCCCATACCGACTCATCTTTGGAAAGGCATGTCACTTTCCTGTTGAATAAGAGCACAGCGCTTTTCGGGCAATCAAACGGCTCAATATCGACTTAGAAAAAGCTGGCGAAGCGCGAAAACTTCAATTAAATGAACTTGACGAGATACGCAATGATGCGTACGAGAATGCCAAACTGTACAAGGAAAAGACGAAAGTCTTTCATGACAAGGCAATTCTCAGGAAAACGTTCACCGTAGGGCAAAATGTTCTGCTCTATGACTCCCGACTACATTTATTTCCTGGGAAGTTGAAATCACAATGGACAGTCCCATTTCTTGTGCGCACCGTTTTTCCGCACGGTGCTGTCGAAATTGAAGATCAGCATTCAGGCAACATGTTCAAAGTCAATGGCCAACGGCTAAAACCATTTTTAGAATAGCCCGCGGAAACGGTGGAGCTCATGTTTTTACATGAGCCGCATTATATCGATTATAACACCCCCCATGTTGTTTCCTGTATATACTCTTTTTGAGCCTTTTTGTGAATTTTTAGTTTTCTTTTACCAATTCTTTTTATAAAGGGGTGTCTTTGTAAATAACCCTTTATAACCTGTCCCAACCCCAACCCGAGACTTCACTTCTAATTTTGCCCAAACCTTGAAGCTCTCTCCTCATTAGAAACCCGATCTCAACGCATCAGCCCCAGATCTCAGTCTCCGGCCCCCGGAATATCCGTAGAAGCCGCAAATTGCGGCCTGATCTACTCCGACAGCCCCGATCTCCTTTCTCCTCCGTAAGATTTCCTCTCTTCTTGTTCAATTTCCACGCAGAATTTCAGATCTACAATGGTAGCTTTTGATTGTGAGAAAATTTTCTTTAAGATTTTCTCCGACGCAACCTATGGACAGTATTTCTACAATGAAATCTGTCAAAGAGGGTGGGATTATTTAATCTACAGAGGCAATGATTTGTTTGCAGTGAGGGAATTGGTAGAGGATTATTACGAAGCGTTAAGACATGGCAAATCGGAATCAAGCTTTATAGAATTTTTCTTCCAGGGCCGACGTAGGATTTTTCAGGCCAAAACCATTTCTAGGATTACAGGTATCCCCATGAGATTCGGAAATCAACAACCGCGACAATTGGCGGTTTATAGATCAGTATTGGGGGACTTTGTGGAATTGAAAGATAAGGGGCTGAATCCAGCCCAGATGTACAGAAACGTGCTTGCGGTTTGCCGATGGGCAAACCGCAACATCAGGGGAAAGAGCCGTGTTTCTTCCTTTCCGACTGGGGTGGGACATATTGTGCTTTGCTTGATAGAGAAGGACCAGTATTTATGTGTTGTAACACAACTGTTCGAAACAATCATGGAGGGGGTGGCCCAGAACAAACCCCTGCTGCCAATGCTAGTAACCCATCTTGCAAGGTACTACATGGATGTGATTGAGTTTGAGGGATATGCGACTGTTTATGCACATTGGCCGGTCGAATTAGAGAGAATATCACAAGGATACACCGGCAGCCACTACAAGCAGAAAAATTGGACAAGGGAAGACCCAAGCGAACATCCGGGTCCCGAAAGCTCGACAGAGGCACTTTTGAATGAGCCAGAACCAGATAACGAGAAGGACCTGCAGCGCCTGACATTTATGAGTATTCGCCACATACTCAAGAAACAACATAAAATGCAGGAGCAGCGAGACAGGATTGAAGCTGCTCAACAGGCATCGCATGACGACGCTACTGGAAGCAAAAAGGGTAAGGGAAAAGCTGGCAGACATTGAGGACAATGAATGTTTCAAGTTGGGGGTGGTAGCATATAGTTTGCATTTGCATATTTCCTGCATTTCAGCATTTACTTATTGTATTTTTTCTTTTCTTTTTCATGTAGTTGCATTTCATATCTGCTTTTGTACTGCATTGTATAAAAATTGAAAAAAAATTGAAAAATTTATAAGCATTGAAAAAATTGCTGAAAATTAGAAAAACTTGGTCAGGTTGGCTAGCAGGGGAATGTTGATTCAAAATCTGACGGTTAAATTGATAAGGTAGAAATATCTAAATTCAAGAATTGAGATTGACAACCTGAAAAATAACCCGCCTATGCATTTGACTTTAGCTGATACACGTCTTTTATATCACTTACACGTGCCGTATGTTTTTGAGAATTTAATGAATGTCTGACATGTCTGTAGAAACTTTTAAATTGTTAAACATCCTTAGGATCAAACAGGTTTGGCTGAGTTGAGTAATATCAAAGATAATTCATACAGTGAAGTAGATACGAAGAATTTTATAGAGGCTTTTTACAGAAGCTATAAGTCCGTAATATTACCCATCTGGAACCTTGTGGAGTAATTACACACCATATCACATGTAACGTCTTCTAGTTTTAAAAGAATGAGCTGGCTATATCTCCGTTTTACTAAAAAGTGCTAAAATTTAAAATAAAATGAGTCTTTTGTTTTGTGGTCTTGGTAACTTGGGTAATTAAGTCCTTGGGGTGTCTCCACACCTAATGCTCTAAAACCATCTGGTTTGGGAGTCATTGACCCAAAACTCGCTAAGTTTCCAATCGCCAGATAAAACAAGCTAAGCAAGTGTCCTCTCTGAGTTAAAAGTCCTTATGGTTCTTTTTGGGAGAATAATCTTGGCGGTGACAAATTTTCTAGTAAAACAGTTTTTTCGCAGAGATATGAAGGTTTGAATTTATTAAGGCGTTTTGCATGATAATGAAAAGTGTGTATGAACTAAAAAAGGTAAAGAATAGAGTGAGCATTACGACTATGGTTCTCTATTAAAATCGATATATATATTCTGACTTGAAGCCTAACTGGAGAATAAAACTTGAGAAAATATTAATTCTTTTCGAACTTGTGTGATCCTTTAGTTGTTTACCTTGGTCTGTAACTTTTGACATGATGACCCTAATCAAGTTCTTGAAAACATGACGACACTACCGCACTATCACGAGATGACACGTATTAGCTAGTTAAAAAAATTGCGAGGAGTGAAGAATAGGGTTTAACGTTTCTAACTTGGGTGATAGATGTTCTAGCTTTGATACTTAACCTCATGTTTTGAATCAACTGTTTTCTAGCAAAACTAACTTGACTGGATTTTATGGGTGCAATCCGCTGAAAACCCTCAGGAGACAACACTCCTCCTACTAGGGACACCTAGAGGTTTAACGGCTTGTTGCACGTGCTCAGTGCAATCGCGTTCCCTGCGAATGTGAGGCTAGGAATTTTTGTTTTGCTCGGGACGAGCAAAAGGTAAGTTTGGGGTATTTTGTTCGTCACAATTTATTACATTTTAATACCACCCATTTTTTATCATTTTGTCAATAAACAGTGCTATTTAATCTATGTCTGTTCATTTATACAGAGTACAGGTACGCAAACAGATACATGGGTTTTTGTACGCGACATGCACAAAATGACGGATTTTTAGCTGTACTGCAAACAAGACGGAATACAGATCCAGAAGTGAAATGAGTTAGCAACATAAACATGTGTGTGTACAAAGTTTTTGTGTGAAATGGTCTAACACATACTTATGTGAACCTTTGTGAAGATGCATGAACCTTGGGAGCTGGTTTGGTACAATAATGATGAATGGTGCAAGTGGTAAAAAAGTGATTGACATATGATTTGAAGTGTGATCACACACTCACCCACTTCACCCGTTCTCTGTGATTTAGCTCCAGAATTCACACATGTGCTATATATAAAAAATTGAAAATACCATGAGATACCCATTTGAACAGAAGACTACTGAATCTTGGTGGGCCCCAGACTCAACTTCCATGCTGCAAATATATTCAGATTGGCCGCAAATTGCGCCAAGTGGGCTCAATTTTGGCTCGTTCAAATTGTGTGGGTCCCTGGTGGTCACTTTAGTCAATTGTCACCTGCAACTTTTGCTTTTGATTTCTCTATAAATAGCAGATCTAGACATGAGGCCAAGGAGAACTTTTTGTATACTTGTACACTCTTGTTAAAATTCTTGTAGCTCTTGGAATTAAGTTGAGTTCTTTTCCTTCCTCTGGTCTTGCAACCTTACTTTTTGAGCTTGCAAGATTAGATTTTGGTAGTTGAACTCATTTACGTGTATTTTGTACCATTGCAATAAAATTTCCATTTTATTCAAGTTTGATTCTTGTATCACTTTTTCTTATTTTGTCATTCTTTTCATTATTCAGTTGTGTATTGCTATGATGATGTGTGAGTAGTTATTCTTAGGCTATGGTGAGGTGGGATGTGGAATGACTTTACTTCCAACCCCTCCCTTTTGATTCTTGCATTTTTTCACTTCTTTTCTTAGCATCGCAAGTTTATTATGTTTTGCTTGATAGGATATATCGTTTTGAATGGTTGAAAATCAACCTTTAACATATATCCTATCCTTTCTTTACATTTTATCATTGCTATGTTAAGATTTGAAGTAGGCATGAATACGGAATTACGTTATTTGTCGCAACTAGCTAGATAGGATATATAGCATTCTTGCATATATTCTATGCTTGCTACTTCACTTAACTAAGTCCATATCCACTCCATTCTCTATCTCATACTTGTTAGTTTCTGTTTTTCTAACCTTGATATCGTATTTCATCCCGATACATTTTCCGGATAAATACGGCATGGTTTCGCTATTCTAATGGAAACTAAAAAGAAATGAATCTTGAATCAAAATGGAGAGTTTGGGGTAAATGTCATATTTCACTCCTACTGAACCTTAGCCTATGTTCTCGTATCCCAAAACCTTGTTCCTTTTAGCTATTACACTAAAAACGTGACAAAACACCATTTTCCCACTTATTGATCCTTAACTCAATTTGATGTCGTGATATCCACTCCTAGTGGTTCGACCCGTGCTTGCCGGCTTGCTTTAACGCACCATGAACTTGCGGTATTTTTAAACTCGATACTCACATCGTGCATTATTTTGCCAACAAAAACCGACATATCCGATATTGACCTTATTCTCCAAAAGCACGTCACCGTTGGTTTCGAACACATAGTCAACAAACGTAGCATGAATACTAAGTATTAATTATCTGAAATGACGGAGGGCTACGGCAGGTTTTTAAGAAAAACTTTTGCGTAATGAACTTGATATCAATGTAGAATCGAGTGATTTTGAAAATGAGTGTTTTTGAGGCTTTTGCTAGTTTTGCTAAAAAGGTCACTCCCGGTGAAGAGATCTCGGCTCTTTCCTCATCGAATGAGGTTTTGGATATTCTACAAGGAATACCGCTATGCAAAGCAAGAACTAAAAAGGCAATAAAAAACAAAACCGAGTGGGTTGTAGCATCTGCTAGTTTCGCTAAAGAGGTCACTCCCGGTGAAGGGATCTCGGCTCTTTCCTTATCGAATAAGGTGTTGGATATTCTACAAGCAACACCACTATGCAAAGCAAAAACTAGAGCTACCCTTTTTGAAAATTTGATTCAACAACATCTTTACGTTTCTTTTCTTTCATTAATCTCATTAATGAAGTCCCATCAATTATGCTTCTTAAGCATCACAGAAGAAACGAAAATACAACGTACGCTTATGCCATCCGTATTCGCCACAGTGTCCCGTTATGCACCGTTGGTTACTTAACGAACGACATAGCGGGGCGGGACTAGCACGGGTGCAAAACATAAGCAACGTTTATTATATATCATATATACAATAATAAAGCATTTGTCTCACTGATATAAAGTGATCACATCACAGAATATCAGCAGCAGAAGATAACATATGAAATATTGGATATACTAGGAATTCCGTGTTTTAAATTATGCCAGTATAAAACACGGATTCCACGGTCGCGATGAATAGGCAAATCCACATCCTTAGACCCCTACGAGAGCGGCAAGCAATCCTACCAATTCTAGAGTTAGGAGACCCAGACTCGACTCCTCGAGATGGTCTCCTACTGGACTCTAGAACCCGGTTACTTGTACTCTCCACCTTGGGTCTATCCTAATGCGGAAAAGTAAATAATATACAATAATGGTGATATCATCCTCAATCCGGAAGTGCCCCAATAAAAAAATATTACATACAATGAATTTTACATGAATGAAAATAAAAAATCTCATCTCACATAAAACCCCTGGCTATTCAAAACACGAAAATCCAATATAACATATCCCGGCAACACATAACATCACGTGCCATCAAATAGCTTGACGATATTAAACATTCCGAACGAATCACAAAACACCCAAAATTTCCCAAAAAGCTCAACACTTGAGCGTGGTTTAAAAATACTCAGAACATGCCAAAGTACCTATGGACCAACCGTAGAAGGGCCAACCCTTGCCTCACCTATGGCACCGTGGAACTAACGCAAACCCGAGGGTTTGGCGGCGGTTCTTACGGTCATAGAATCAAGTTAGGGTTTCATTCTTCTAGAGGGTCCATCGAGTCACTTGCATGATATTTGAATGTTTTTTAACTTGAAAAAAAAATCCAACTGTTGGAAATTTCCAGCAAGGGTTAAAGTGAGTATTTGATATCCGTTCGAACTTTTTAACACCGTCTAAATAACCCGAAATAAAGTTAGAATTATGACTATGAAACACTCCGATTTACCTTTATAGAAAATTAACATCTCATGCAATTTTTAGGAAAAACAAGCAACACCTGAAACACCAAAACCAAGAGACCAGAAAAAAAAAAAAATATGAAGCCCAGAACTCTTCATGGGGCCGGCCTGCTCGGTTTTTAGAGCCATGTGCTCAGGTCAAATCCGGTGGAATTGGTTTTTATTTGTTCAGTGTTCATGTAACATCTCATATAACATTCTGCAGTTGCTAAAATTTTTTCGACGACTTTAAAATTTTGACAGAAACTAGGTTTTAGCGTTTCAAGTTTCGGAGCAGTTTCGGTTTCGTAATCTAACAAACATTGTCTAATTCTCTAGCCTAGCTCTGATACCACTTTAGGGGTTTCGCAGCACGACAACAAGGTTTCGGGAGGCATCGTCCATGCCATTTTAAAAAAAAATCCATGCTAAACAACCCTAAACTTAGAATCTTTAACAAAAGATTTAGACAAAAGCAAATGTAAACAACTTTACATCTAGAGAACACGAATACAACCTTTATATACCGGTCCTTCTCATCAGTTTCTCCGTGTAGTAGTCCTGCGACTCCACTAAGCTTATCTTGAGACTTTGAACGAGCTTCCTCCGATGACCTTCGTGCCGAAGATGATCCACGCGAAGCCCCTCGAACTCAAGCTACCATTACGCTAAACTCTTTTGCGTATGAAACAAGCTACACTCGATCGCTAGTCAAGTGTAGGATGGTGAAGTAAGGGATGTTAAGAGCTCACAAGTTTGTGTTCAAGCTTCATGATTCACATCATATGTAAGGGTTGAAGCTTGAACCATGACATGAGGAGGAAAAAGAAGCTAGAGAGCAACCATGGGAGCAACTCAAGAAAAATGGCTAAGTGTTGAGAATGAGCTAGAATTAATGGCAACTCTTAACCCCTCACTCATTCAAGCATGGAATTATGGAATATAAAATTGCAACCATGCTTGAATAGTGACTCAAGATGAATAAACAAAAGTAAATCCCATGCTTGCAACCATGCTTTCACATTCTACCTCATTTCTATTTTCACAAAACAGAAATTCAAATGCCATGCTTCATTTTTATATATATACATATCATATATATTAATAAATATATAATGAAGAATTATTAGTGAGCTAAAGATACCAGTTAAGATATAATTATATCACATATAATATATATCACATTATTAAATCAACACTTGATTTAATGATCCGGTTATATCACATATGACCGGCTAATATCATTTATCTGTATATCACATTATCAAATCAATACTTGATTCGACAATCTGGTTATATCATATATAACCGAACCGATAACAGATGACTGCCAAATTACAATACGGTATCACATACTCGTATTTAATCAGGCCCACACACATATCACATATGTGTCCTATTTCGTTTCGCTTGAACCAAGAATGTTCTGTGTGGGACTCTAATGACTCGTCAATACGCCAAGAGTAGGTGATGATCACATCAGTCACCTACAAGCCGCCAGCGGTACTAGCTGGACGTAACGGCTACCCGGGTATTGAGCAATATGAAGATCAACAAGCAAGACTGTCCACAGTCTCTATGAAACATATCAGTAACACTACCGTACAGTCCGTTCTCTTCGTCTGATATGTCGCATATCATGTCTAGGGGTGGAAATCGTCAGACTCTATTAACGTGATAAGTCATGACGATGTCTGGTCTATAACGGTTCGAGAAACTACTGATAACACTTATCAGTAAATCTCGGCAGCAGCCCTGGCCAGGGACTTCCAGTTATAGCCAATCGAGCATAGCGCAACATCAACCCCCAATACCGGGAGAGAAGAAACCCCTCCTATCGCTCATCGCCTCCATGTAACTCGGGACTGTACCCAAAATCCACTTGTTTGCACAACATCTCTTGAGCGTGGTAGGGAGGAAATCAAAGTACAGTGGGAGTCACACAAGACTCTATGACGATCTCGGGTCTACATACTAACCTGTACCAGTGTCACCAAAGGACTGCTATCCGACGATAGGTATACTACCACATAGGAGTCCTCGGCGAGTCCTGTTCAACGTACCCAGTCTCCACTGAGCAACCGTATACCATCTTTGATGTCAAACACCAATGGATGTAGGATCATCCATCGCCCATCATATGGGTCAAGAAGCGTATACGCTAGTCTACTCTGGAATATCGATGCCCTGTCTCGATATTCCCTCGACTAGGAACAATTAAAGGATGTACTTATGAACTAACCTGGCCCCACTAGTATGATCTCCATCATATTCCTGGTAGTCAAATACATATCCTAAGGTCTTTATCAATATGTGAGAGCAAGACAGTATCACAATACAAGTCTACCTGTTAAAACAAAGAACAACCAGATAGCATACTATCATGTCGTGCAAGAAAGTCCCCTCTATATATGTCCAAGCATCCACTATAATATACATCACATGTACAATAATGGCCTCTAGGGCATACATATAACTAACAAGGGGTCCCGCTTCCGGAACCCTCCCGAAAAGGGATTCCCGCCATCGGGATCCCCCCTTAGAGGTCCCACTTTCGGAACCTCCCTGAAAGGGTTTTCTGGCTTCGGGACACCCCTTTTCTAGGGATCCTGCTTTCGAGACCCCTCCAAGGGGTCTCTGTCGTCCCGGGAGGCCTCCTAAACTCGAGATGCCACCAAAGCGCGCTCTCTCTCTCCATTTCCCCAAATCGGGAACCCTTCGGACACACTCAAAACACTTCCGCTGTTAGAAAACAATTTCTATGAGGCACTGCTCCGCACCCCGCAAGGGGCTACTAGCCCCCTTGACCTTTAGCCAGCAGACCGGACAGCGGGACCCCCGTAAACTCTGCGATATTTCCAAAGCACGCTCAATTTTTTTTCAAAATACAAAATGCGCATATTGCACACTGAGTTCGCATGATCGCAAGACCCGTTAATCGGAGGTTCTCTCCCCTTAAAGCGAGGGGTAATTAACGGCAGCTTTGTCCACGGCTGCCGGAGATTAGAATCCCAACAATCAACAAACCCCCGCCTACCTAAGGTAAGGGGAATCTGTACACGCTTATGTTGGCTATAGTGCCTTCAAGTCAATTATTGTAATCGCAGGCACAAGATTGTAATGATTGAAGGAGGACCTATACTAGTAAAACAGTCTTACTCAAAATGATAGTATGCTATCTGATTTGTCTTTATCTGTAACGTTTTAGAAATCGTTATGCGAATTTTTCCGTTTTAGGGTTAAATTGTCGGTATTTTCCGTTTTAACCCGACTGTGTTCAAACGACCATATAGACTTGCTAGCACCTAGTTTAGCTAAAATAAAGCTAGTGCGCAAGCTTTGGGGGTATATGGGACATTTTGGTTCAATTATAATTTTTCCCAATTTTAATGTTATTTTAATGCGGTATTCGCTTTTTGGGAAATTTCTCTTTTGTAATCTTTTCCATAAATCAAACTTGAGTTAACCAAAAACCCACATAATATCTAGATTCATTGTGTGGACTAGGGATTTAAGTTTAAAGTTAAAGAAAAGAAAAGAAAAGGATCAAAGAGATGCATGAATATGAGTGTGATTGCATTTATGTGCATTTGTTGATGAATTAAGCTAGAACAATCCACACAAAGCCCCCACCTCCTCACTTGGCCGAATCCCTCTCTCTCTCTCTACTTCTCTTGATCATTTCCCTTCCTTTTTGCATCAATCCAAGCCAATAAATCTCCAAAATTCACTAATAAATCCCAAAAATACACCAAGTCCATGTTTTTGCTTCTTGGATCACTTAGAGCTAGGGAAGCATGGAGCTTGTGAACAAAGTTGATAGGTATAATCCCTAATCTGTTAAAATGAAGTTTTTTATGATGTGTAGTTTGTTGGATATTGATTAAAACACGTTAGATATCGATTAGTGCAATATCGTATTTTTAGTGTCTTTTAGAGCCTCTGTGAACTTCTATGACCTGGGTTTTTTACAGAAAAATCAAACAAAATTGTAGTGTTGTACTAGTGACCCTGGAGCACCACCTGAGACACGAGGACCACCCCACCGGCCGGGGCCGGCGACCCCTTTGGTGAATTCCGGCGACGCCGGCTATGTAGGGAGCAGTTGGGGTTTGGCTTTTGTGGGTAGTTGCGTGCTGTGGTTTATGGGTGTTTGGTACTGTTTACTTTTTTTGTAAATTCAGTATGAAAAGTCTGGTATCGTTTACCTATAATCTAGTGTTTTGAATCCGCATGTTACGTAATCCGACACGAAACGTGATCTGATGCAGCTGGTGTACTCAGTTTGGTTTAGTAGTGTCGCAACGCACGATAGCCACTAGACGGAGGCTTATAAGTTAGTTTAGTGTTGGTGCGTCGTTAAAGTGTAGTTTTACGTTATATTAGTCGTTTCTGAGATGTTTTCACTATTTGTGTGTTTGTGTATTTATAGCGTCGCCAGCGGGGACTTCAGACGCTGTGAACAAGGGGAAGCAGGTGGTCGGATTTTCATAGCTGGAGACCATTGGTGAGTAGATTTAACATCTACGGGAAAATCGCCCGTATGGCGTTATGCGTCCGGGCTGATATGTTAGGATAGCTGCATGTTATTGCATATTGGTTAATTTCATATGAATGTCATTGCATATTAGTATTTGTTGTACCTTTAGATATAACACATTACTGATGGTTCATGTTGCACGAGCACTAAATTGTATGCTACACCCACATCGTCAGTAATTGCCATGACACGCACAAACCACCTACATACGTGATATGGTAGTGGATAGGGATAGTGGAGGTAGTAATTCTTATTCCTTTGTGCTTAGGAGATATTGTTGACACCTACATACGTGTTATTGTATTTGACATGGATAGTTAAGATAGTAACTCTTAATCGATTTCACGTATACCTCACTATAGCTAATTGTACATCTTGCATACATATTGACATGTACACCCATATAGTCTATTACAGCTACATGTATATCTTGCACACGTATTGATATGTACACCCGCATATTTTCTCTATAGTTGTATGTTAGTTATATGTATGCCCTAGAGGCCATTACTGTACATTGGATGTATATTGTAGTGGATGCTGGGACATATATAGGGAGGACTTTCTTGCTCGACATGATAGTATGCTATCTGGTTGATCTTTACCTTAACGTGTACACTGATTGTCTCCCTGTTACATGTTGGTAAAGCCCTTAGGATGTGTACTTGACTACCTAGACTATGATGCGGATCATACTGGTGGGGACATGGTAGTCTATAAGTACATCCTTCAAAGTCCCTAGTCGTGGGTGTATCGAGATAGGGCATCGATATACCAGAGTAGACTAGCGTATACCTTCTCGACCCATATAAATGGGCGATGGATGATCCCATATCCATCGGTGTTTGACATCAGAGATGATATACGGGTGCTCAGTAGAGACTGGGTACACTGGACGGACTCGCCGAGAACTCCCAGATGGTATTATACCTCACGTCGGATGGCAGTTCTCTAGTGACACTGGTACAGAGTAGTCTGTTGACCCGAGATCGTCATAGAGTCTTGTGTGGTTCCCACTGTGCTTTGATTTCCATCTTACCACGTCCAAGAGGGCGTGCAAAACGGTGGTTTTTGGGTACAGTCCCGAGTCATATGGAGGCAATGAGCGATAGGAGGGGATTCGTCTCTCCCGGTATAGGGAGTTGATGTTGCGCTGTGTTCGATTGGTTATAACAGGAAATCCCTGGCCAGGGTTGCTGAGATTTACTGGTAAGTGTTACCAGTAGTTTCTCGAATTGTTATAGACCTCATATCGACACGACTTATCGAGCTATTGGGGTCTGACGTTTACCACCCCTAGGCGAGATATACGACATATCAGACGATCAGACCGGACTGTACGGTAGTGTTACTGGTTGGATTCACTGGAGTGTGAGCGGGCTTGCTTGTCGATCTTCAGATCGCTCAATACCCGGATGGCCGTTACGTTTAGCAGACCGCTTGCGGCTTGTAGGTGTTTGATATGATCATCATCTGCTGCCGGCGTATTGACGAGTCTTTAGAGTCCTACACAGAGGTTTCCTGGCTCAAGCGAAACGAAATAGGAGCGCATATGAGATATGTGCGGGACCAAGAATAATACGTGTATGTGATACCGTATTCCATTATCGCGATGAATGTGTCGAATGGTTGTATGCAATATAACCTAGTTATCGAATCAAGGATTGATTTGATAAGCTGATACATTGAATACTAGTCGGTTGTGTGCGACATGACCGGATCATTGAATCAAGTGTTGATTTAATTATTTAATGCATAATTATATATTTGATATATTATTTTGCATTAACTAGTATCGGTTCACTCTAAATGGATTTTCTCACTCGGGTGTGCGCATTGCATATGCGATATGATTTTTGTGCACTTGATTGTATCATGTTTGATGATACATATCTTTTTTGTTAAGTGTAATGAATTAAACCTAGGTTAAGTAAATGATTAGGGTTTTCTTTTATTCATTCATTTATCTTTTCATTTGCATTTAAAAGATAAATGAGAAAAGGAAAAGAAGTGAAAAATGGTGGCTAGTTTTGTTTTCAACATGAAGCTTCATGAAGCTTTCATTAAGTCACCATTTTTGTCTCATCTCCTTAACCCTAACCATTCTTTAACCTTGGTCAATTCTCTACACTTAACTTGGGTTATGTTATGATAAGAATGGATTATTCTTTTCTTTTTAAAAAAAAACTTATCATATCATTTCTTCTTCTTCTTCCTTGAACTCAAGAAGAAAACCTTGAGGTCATCAATGGTGATTGATGATAAAGAGTGAGAAATCCAATTCTAAATTGTACCCACTTCCTATTGCTTCATCCTCTACCTCTTGCCAAGTAGTAGAGTGTGTTTTCTTCACAAGTTTTATGACTTGGTGAAGTGAGAGCTTGATCTTGCGATGCCTCGACGTAGATCATCTTCGGCATGGACATCGACGACCTAGCTTGCCCATTCTCCGATGAAGCCGACGCTAGAGCCCGGGAACTCATTTGGACAGCGAGGGGACTTCGTTGCGGAGCTATGGAGGTGGAGAACCGGATCTACAAAGGTTGTATTTCCGTATTCTTTGTAGTTAAGTGTTAACTAGTTTGCTTTTTCGCCTAGATATCTAGCCAACGATCCGTATTAGGGTTTCTCGGCACCTATAATTTTTGAAATTGGCATGGTTGATGCCTTGTGAGACCTCTAGAGAGTGCCTAGGAACCCTACAGTGGTATCAGAGCCTAGCTAGAGCCTTAGGCGAAGTCTAGACGGAGTTTGAAGTCCGATCGAACCTGAAAGTCCAAAATTTCCATGCTCTCTGTACATTTTTGAAAACAGTGAGTTTTTTAACATTAAAAATATGCAGAAAAATCAGCAGGTGAATTTAAGAGGTACTGTGAAATTCGTGCTCGTAACTCCATCAAACAGCCGCGGTTCCGCGGCACGAGCAAGGCTCGTGCGGCGGTTCCGCGGCCGTACGGCATTATTGTTCAGCGAATCTTACACAGTAACTCCTAATAAATAGTGCTGGATTTTCTGGGAATTTTTAATATTTATTCAAGAGTTGAATTTTCTGGGGTTGTTTTGGGGATTCGGTGTTTCGATCGGGGTATCAAATTTTGTCTATTTGGCTTTCCGGATAAATTTTAGAATATGTTAAAAAGTTCGACCGGATATAAATACCCAATTTTTCCCCTGTCGGGAAATTTCCAAGTGTTGGATTTTTCCGTAGTTTAACGTCGTTCTAAGTAGTGCAAGTAACGCGATGGACCCTCTAGAAGACAACAAACCTTAACTCGATTATGTGACCGTCTTGAACTGCCCTTTGAACCTTCGGGTTTGGGGCAGTACGACGTGCCACATGTGAGGCGTTGGCTTGACCCTTCTACGGCTGGACCGTCGGTACTGAGGCACGAACTGAATGTTGTTAGACTTATTTCATGTGTTGGATTGTATCGGGAAAACTTGGGTGTTCGATTGTTCGATCGGAAAGTTTAACATTTTCTGTTTATCTGGAATGTGATACAATAATTGGAATTCACAAATAGTTATGAGATAACGGAATGAATATTATAAACATAGCAGTTTAGTTTCACTTGATCGGTTGCCACGGAATTTTGATGTGATCAGAAGTCTGTCGCAATCACGTAGTGTACGCGGATACTCGCCGGGTAAACTTAATAGACAGCCTCGCTCCACAGCCCCGACCAAGTGACTGTAGGAGAACCCCGTCGCCGAAAGCATCCGTCCGGGTGCTCGCGGTAGCGGTGTTCCGCCTTGGTGCACTTCATCGACGGTATCGGGGGTGCGGCCGTCTACTGAAGTTTGCGACGAGCATTCGATCAGGATGTCGGGAATCCTGTTGAATTCCCCGACTTGATATTGAAAAGTGTTTTCGATTTTGAGACTAAAATGCGGGGTTTATAATTGTTAGGCATGTGATGTCTAAGGTATTCATTTGATTAGGCATGCGATGTCTATGCAGATTGCGGATTCCAACTGTTGTAGTTTTACACTTTCTTTTCTGTGACCGTAAGTGTAATATGTGATATCACCGGTTTCGTTGCTATATGTCAACAACAATTGGGATGGACATATTTACTTACGTTGATGACATGTGATGTTATGTGTTGCTGGATATGTTATATTGGATCGTCGTGTTTGAATAGCCGGGGGTTTTTATGTGAGATGAGTGTTTTTCATTTTCATTCATGTAAAAACTTGTATTTAATATTCTTTTTTTTGGGGCGCTTCCAGTTTGCGGAAGTTGTCACCGTTTGTATATTATTTACTTTTCCGCACTAGGATAGACCCAAGGAGGAGGGCATAAGTAACCGGGTTCTGGAGTTCAGTGGGAGACCAACTCGAGGAGTCGAGTCCGGGTCTCCTAACTCCAGAATTGGTAGGGTTGCTTGCCGCTCTCGTAGGGGTCTAGGGGTGTGGGTTTGGCTATTCATCACAACCGTGGAATCCGTGTTTTATACTGGCTCGTATTGAAAACACGGACGTCCTAGTATATCCAATATTTCATATGATTCTTCTGCTGCGATATTGTAGGGTTCCTAGGCACCCTAATGAGGTCTCACAAGGCATCGAAGAATCAATAATAAAATTTTACGGGTGCCGAGAGACCCGACTACGGATCGTTTGCTAGATTTCTAGGCGAAAAAGCTAACTAGTTAACACTTAACTATGAGATACGGAAATACAACCTTTGTAGATCCGGTGCTCCACCTCCATAGCTCCGCAACGAAGTCGTCTCCGCTGTCCAAAAGGAATCCGGGCTCTAGCGTCGTCTTCGTCGGAGAACGGGCGGGCTAGGTCGTCGATGTCCAAGCCGAAGATGATCTACGTCGAGGCATCGATGAATCAAGCTCCACCTTCACCAAGTCATGAAACTTGTGAAGGAAACACACTCTACTACTTGGCAAGAGGTAGAGGATGAAGAAATAGGAAGTGGGTAGACTTTAGAATTGGATTTCTCACTCATTTCCATCACTTGCCATTGATGGGGCAAGCTTTCTTCACTTGAAAAATGAAGAAGAAGAAGGAAATAGTTATGATAAGTTAATTAGAAAAAGAAAAGAATAATCAAAACTTATCATGACTAAACCATGGTAAAGTGTAGAGTATTAATCATGGTTGAAGCAATGGTTAGGGTTAAGCTAGAGACAAAATGGTCACTTAGTCAAAATGTTCATGAAGCTTCATGAACAAAACAAAACCAAGCCACCATTTTCTCATTTGAATTTCTTTTATCCATTTATCAAAAAGAATAAATGAATAATTAAGAAAATAAAACCCTAAACATAAACACAACCATGGTTCAAACTTTACACTTAACCAAAGTGGTATGCATCATCAAACATGATACAAACATGTGCACATAAACATATCGCATATACAATGCGCACACCCGAGCGAGAAAATCCATCTTAAGTAAACCGATACTAGTTGATGCAAAGCAATATATCAAATATATAAATATGCATTAAATTATTAAATCAACACTTGATTCAATGATCCGGTCATGTCGCACACAACCGACTAGTATACAATGTATCGTCTTATCGAATCAATCCTTGATTTGATAACTAGGTTATATCGCATACAACCATTCGATACATTCATCACGAGAATGGAATACGGTATCACATACACGCATTATTCTCGGTCCCGCACATATCTCATATGCGCTCCTATTTCGTTTCGCTTGAGCCAGGAAACCTCTGTGTAGGACTCTAAAGACTCGTCAATACGCCGGCAGCAGATGATGATCATATCAAACATCCACAAGCCGCAAGAGGTCTGCTAAACGTAACGGCCACCCGGGTATTGAGCGATCTGAAGATCGACGAGCAAGCCCGCTCACACTCCAGTGAATCCAACCAGTAACACTACCGTACAGTCCGGTCTGATCGTCTGATATGTCGCATATCTCGCCTAGGGGTGGTAAACGTCAGACCCCAATAGCTCAATAAGTCGTGTCGATATGAGGTCTATAACTGTTCGAGAAACTACTGGTAACACTTACCAGTAAATCTCAGCAACCCTGGCAAGGGATTTCCTGTTATAGCCAATCGAACACAGCGCAACATCAACCCCCTATACCGTGAGAGACGAATCCCCTCCTATCGCTCATTGCCTCCATGTGACTCGGGACTGTACCCAAAAACCACCGTTTTGCACGCCCTCTTGGACGTGGTAAGATGGAAATCAAAGCACAGTGGGAACCACACAAGACTCTATGACGATCTCGGGTCAACAGACTACTATGTACCAGTGTCACCAGAGAACTGCCATCTGACGTGAGGTATAATACCATCTGGGAGTTCTCGGCGAGTCCGTCCAGTGTACCCAGTCTCTACTAAGCACCCGTATATCATCTCCGATGTCAAACACCAATGGATATGGGATCATCCATCGCCCATCTGTATGGGTCGAGAAGGTATACGCTAGTCTACTCTGGTATATCGATGCTCCGTCTCGATACACCCACGACTAGGGACTTTGAAGGATGTACTTATGTACTACCATGTCCCCACTAGTATGATCCGCATCATAGTCCAGGTAGTCAAGTACAGATCCTAAGGGCTTTACCAACATGTAACAGAGAGACAATGAGTATACACGTTAAGGTAAAGAGCAACCAGATTGCATACTATCATGTCGAGCAAGAAAGTCCTCCCTATATATGTCCCAGCATCCACTACAATATACATCCTATGTACAGTAATGGCCTCTAGGGCATACATATAACTAACAATCTCCCACTTGCACTAGGGCCATCTGTAGCAGTGGTTGTAGTATCTCATACTCAACCATCCCATAAAAGTCTCTCTCTGGGAACAGGCTTTCGTGAGTGGATCCGCCGTGTTGTCCTCTGAGTCTACTCTCCTAACCTCGATCACCCTGGAGATCAAACATCTCCATGATCAAGTGATACTGCCTTAGAATATGTCTGGATCTCTGATGGGCCCGGCGTTCCTTGGCATAAGCCACAACTCCATTGTCTCACAATGGTAGGAACATAGTTCATCTCATGAACCAATATACACCCAAACATCCTCTTTGGTAGCATCTTAAGTAGCGATGTATCGTGCCTTTATCGTCTAGTATGTCACGGTATCTAGCTTGGAACTCTTCCACCATACCGTCCCTTTACTGAGGGTAAAGACAATGCCTGTGACTGACACTCAGTCGTCTTTATCACCCTGGAACACTTCCAGTGATTCTCCCCAGGATCGGTTGATACCATCTCACTACAACTAGTGAGAATCCTAACATCCAATTAGATCTATCTCATAGATCCAAAATCCAGGATTTAGTAAGTATCATTTTGATCCTATGTGGAGAATCATTGTGATAAACGGAGACTGATCGAGCGTAGCATAAGAAACACCTTTCCTATCAAGAGTATGTCATCCACGTACTCTACGAGGATCGTCACCATACTCCCTACTACCTTTTTGTTTATACAAGGTTCATCTACCATTTTGATGATGTCAACCTCTTTGACTAATTCATCAAAACAGATGTTCCAACTCCGCGATGTCTGCTTTATCCTATAAAGCATCTTGCACACGTTTCCGCTGCTCCCACTGTCTACGAAGCCCTCTGGCTGTATACTTATAGACGCTCTCTTCCAAATCATCATTTAGAAAAGCAGTCAAGACACCCAACCACCAGATATCATAGTCATGGTATGTAGCCGTGACAAGTAGGATCTGGATGGACTTAAGCATAGATACTTGAAAAGGTTTCATCATTATCCACACCTGGTTGATGACGAAAACCTTTAACAAGTCTAGCTTTGAAAGTCTCAACTTTTCCATGTACACCAAGTAATCTTCTCAAGATATACTTGCTCCTGATGGGGATTTAACCCTTCAGATATAGCAACCAAAGTCCATACTTTGTTGGTGTATAAGGATTCCATCTCAGATCACTAAGCATCCAGCCATTCTTACAGAGTCTTACTCCTGATGGCCAGCTCGAAACTAGTTGGGTCATCATCTCATGATGCAGTCCTCGCTCCCACTGTCTTAGAGAAACCGAAGTATCTCTCAGGTGGGCGAGGAACCCTACTAGATCGGCGGAGAGGCTGAGGTTCGTTGGTATCTACTGAATCCCTTGGTTCTATCAAATCATCTGCTGTAGTTCGTATAGCTGGAACATTTCCAGTTCTACATAACTGACCTTGCCTTGAGCTTGTCCAGATTTTGCTTTTAGACATAGGCCGGACAACCCCAAATCTTAACCATCTTAAGATATGGGCTCTTCCCTTTCCATATCATATATGAAGTGGTAGGCAACTGATTTGATTCGAACCCTATTCAATAGGTATGCAGCTTCTCAAGTGCATAGCTCCCAAAAAGGAAATAAGTAACTCAGTAGTACTCATCATAGAGCACACCTTATCATATAGGGTGTTATTGCTCCACCCCGATATACCGTCTTGCTATGGTGTATACGGAGGAGTAATGCTGAGAGAGAATCTCATTCTCCTTTAGAATAATCCAGGAATTCCGTGCTCAAGTATTCTCCTCCTTGATCTCATCAAAGGACATAATACTTTTACCCGTATTTTGGTTCTCTACTTCTAACTTATATTCCGTGAATATCTCAAAAGGTTCGGACTTGTGTTTCACCAAGAACATAGATCTGAATCTCGAGAGATTATCAGAGAATGTAATGAAGTACAAAGAACCGGTCTTGGCATGTGTAGACAGGGGACCTACATACATCAACATGTATCATCCCAAGAGTTCATTAACTCTTTCTCTGTTTCCAGTAAACGGAGCTATGGTCATCTTATCTTTGTGACATGACTGGCGAGTTTCACAAGATGTAAATTCAAACTGATTTAAATATGCATCTTTATGTAACTCTAGCCAGTCGGGTCGCATTGATCTGACCTAGTCTATAATGCCTCATGAAGAATTCGTTCATTTCTGAACTCTTCCTCTTGTGTGTGATCCATATATTAAGAACTGTAATTTGATTTAGAACATCAACGCTTTTAGATAACGTGCCTGATACGATCAACTTTTGATATAGGAAATGTTCAAAACATTATCCAACAATACAGAATTTTATCATTTCTTTACTGATAAAGAGACTGATATGATTTTGTATATCAGGTTCGGTATCTAATAACATTCGTTCAGAATCAATGTATTAATAATACAGGGAGACAGTGACCGACAGACTTGGCTGCAACTCTTGCCCCGTTTTCTGCCTCATGAAACTTATCACCCGTTCTCAGTTCTCTACCTTTCTGTAGCCCTATGTAACAGATTACATATCTGGGATCCTGATCTGGTATCACATACCCAGGACGTAGAGGATACAGAGAAACAGTTCTGTATAATGAACACACCCGAAGATGATGCATCAGCATGCACTCTCTTCGTTTGGGCGGCACGGGAATTCTGGTATTCCCCAATTTCCTGCTCTGTCTTATAACAATTATAAGTTGGAGCGGGACCAACGTTCCCCAGCTCAGTATAACAAGCGGGTTCGGTCAAATATCCGTATTATTATCTTGATTAAGGCGTGATAGGGTTGCTACCTGGAGAGAGAGAGAAGAAAACACTCAGCGTGCGCTCTGTCAAGAATAGATTGGTTATTATTTTATCTAATCAGGATGGCTCCCACTGCTTTTTATCAAATCTTCCTTCAAACCCTAAAAGGAAAGACTAGCCGGGATTAATTACACACTACAAGTTCGCCAATCTTTCAGCCAGGCCAGTGTCGGTACTTTCAGGGAGGTCCCCCGTGCTTTCGTACGAACCTAATTAATGTAAACCTCGTTTTCCCAGAGGCGTAACCTCGTTAACACCTTTCTAGACACCTACTTGATCGGCTAATTGTAATGTATAAAACTCTCCCAGGAGTAACAATTACTCGCAGCTGGTATCGGGATCCAACTATCTCATAGAAGGTATGCAATCTCATTGCAAATTTCAACACTTGAAATTCCCGATAATATTTTGCCCCTAGCGTCCTATGACCTTGACGCAGGCCAACAAACCATAGTCTGCTGGTCAAGTTCAACCCGTCATTTCCTGATTGAATTAAACCCACCCGCACGACCCTTGACGCAGGCCAACAAAGTCGCATGACTACCCTAATCCAATCACATCATATGCTTATGCAGATAAGCACCAGTTAGCTACCGCACACTACGCCTTGACGCAGGCCAACAAACGTAGCACGAATACTAACTACTACTTATCTGAAATGATGGAGGGCTACGACAGGTTTTTCTGAAAACCTATTGCGTAATGAACTTGATATCGTTGCAGAATCAAATGAATTTTGAAATGGAGTGTTTTTGAGGCTTTTCTAGTTTTGCTAAAGGAGTCACTCCCGGTGAAGGGATCGTCGGTCCTTTCCTCGTCGAATGAGGTGCGGGATATATCATATATATCACTGTGCAAAGCAAAAACTCTTAAAAGCAGTCAAAAGACAACCCGAGTGTGTAGCATATGCCAGTTATTGCTAAAGGAGTCACTCCCGGTGAAGGGATCTCGGTCCTTCCCTCGTCGAATGAGGTGCAGGATATATCACATATACCGCTGTGCAATGCAAGAAATGTAGCTACCTGTTTTATTTTGAAATTCGATTCTACAACATCTTAGGTTTCTTTTTATTTCATTAATCACATTAATGAAGTCCCATCATTTATATACCTAAACATCACAGATAGATATGACGTACACTTATGCCATCCGCATTCGCCTCGATGTCCCCTCGTGCACCGTTAGGTTAGGTAACTAACGACAGAGCAGGGCAGGGCTAGCGCGGGTGTAAAACATAAGTAACGTCTATATAATATATCATATATACTATATACTGTATCTATCACAGAACATCACATGATCACATCACAGATATCGCAGCAGAAGAAACATATGAAATATTGGATATACTAGGACGTCCGTGTTTTCAATACGAGCCAGTATAAAACACGGATTCCACGGTCGCGATGAATAGCCAAACCCACACCCCAAGACCCCTACGAGAGCGGCAAGCAACCCTACCAATTCTAGAGTTAGGAGACCCGGACTCGACTCCTCGAGTTGGTCTCCCACTGGACTCCAGAACCCGGTTACTTGTGTCCTCCTCCTTGGGTCTATCCTAGTGCGGAAAAGTAAATAATATACAAACGGTGACAACTTCCGCAACCTGGAAGCGCCCCAATAAAAGAATATTACATACAAGTTTTTACATGAATGAAAATAAAAAAAACACTCATCTCACATAAAAAACCCCCGGCTATTCAAACACGACGATCCAATATAACATATCCAGCAACACATAACATCACATGTCATCAACGTAAGTAAATATGCACATCCCAATTGTCGTTGACATATAGCAACGAAACCGGCGATATCACATATTACACTTACGGTCACAGAAAAGAAAGTGTAAAACTACAACAGTTGGAATCCGCAACCACCTCAGACATCGCATGCCTGACCAAATGAATTTCTTAGACATCTCATGCCTAACAATTATAAACCCCGCATTTTAGTCTCAAAATCGAAAACTCTTTTCAATATCAAGTCGGGCAATTCAACAGGATTCCCGACATCCTGATCGAATGCTCGTCGCAAACTTTAGTATACGGCCGCACCCCCGATACCGTCGACGAAGTGCACCAAGGCGGAACACCGCTACCGCGAGCACCCGAACGGATGCTTTCGGCGACGGGGTTCTCCTACATTCACTTGGTCGGGGCAATGGCGTGAGGCTGTCTATTAAGTTTACCCGGCGAGTATCCGCGTACGCTACGTGATTGCGACGGACTTTTGATCACATCAAAATTCCGTGGCAACCGATCAAGTGAGACTAAACTGCTACGTTTATAATATTCATTCCGTTATCTCATAACAATTTGTGAATTCCAATTATTGTATCACATTCCGGATAATTAGAAAATGTTAAACTTTCCGATTGAACATTCGAACACCAAAGTTTTCCCGATACAGATCAACACATGAAACAAGTATAACAACATTCCGTTCGTGCCTCAGTACCAACGGTCCAGCCGTAGAAGGGTCAAGCCAACGCATCACATGTGGCACGCCGTACTGCCCCAAACCCGAAGGTTCAAAGGGCAGTTCAAGACGGTCACATAATCGAGTTAAGGTTTGTTGTCTTCTAGAGGGTCCATCGAGTTACTTGCACTACTTAGAACGTCGTTAAACTACGGAAAAATCCAACACTTGGAAATTTCCGGACAGGGGAAAAATTGGGTATTTATATCCGGTCGAACTTTTTAACATATTCTAAAATTTATCCGGAAAGCCACACAGACAAAATTTGATTCCCCGATCGAAACACCGAATCCCCAAAACAACTGCAGAAATTCAACTCTTGAAAAAATATCAAAAATACCCAGGAAAACCAGCACATAAAACTAAGGATTACTGTGTAAAAATATTTAAACATTTAAGTCGTACGGCCGCGGATCCGCCGCATGAGCCATGCACATGCCGCGGATCCGTGCCTTCTTAGTGGACTTAGGTTCACGAATTTCACAGTATACCTTAGAATTTCCTGCTTATCTTTCTGCATATTTTTAATACTGAAAAATCCCTGTTTTTGAAAATTGGACAGAGAGCATGGGTGTGTTGGGATTTCGGGTTCGTTCGGAGTTCAAAATCCGTCTAGACTTCGCCTAAGGCTCTAGCTAGGCTCTGATACCACTGTAGGGTTCCTAGGCACCCTAATGAGGTCTCACAAGGCATCGAAGAATCAATAATAAAATTTTACGGGTGCCGAGAGACCCGACTACGGATCGTTTGCTAGATTTCTAAGCGAAAAAGCTAACTAGTTAACACTTAACTATGAGATACGGAAATACAACCTTTGTAGATCCGGTGCTCCACCTCCATAGCTCCGCAACGAAGTCGTTTCCTCTGTCCAAAAGGAATCCGGGCTCTAGCGTCGTCTTCGTCGGAGAATGGGCGGGCTAGGTCGTCGTTGTCCAAGCCGAAGATGATCTACGTCGAGGCATCGATGAATCAAGCTCCACCTTCACCAAGTCATGAAACTTGTGAAGGAAACACACTCTACTACTTGGCAAGAGGTAGAGGATGAAGAAATAGGAAGTGGGTAGACTTTAGAATTGGATTTCTCACTCATTTCCATCACTTGCTATTGATGGGGCAAGCTTTCTTCACTTGAAGAATGAAGAAGAAGAAGGAAATAGTTATGATAAGTTAATTAGAAAAAGAAAAGAATAATCAAAACTTATCATGACTAAACCATGGTAAAGTGTAGAGTATTAATCATGGTTGAAGCAATGGTTAGGGTTAAGCTAGAGACAAAATGGTCACTTAGTCAAAATGTTCATGAAGCTTCATGAACAAAACAAAACCAAGCCACCATTTTCTCATTTGAATTTCTTTTATCCATTTATCAAAAAGAATAAATGAATAATTAAGAAAATAAACCCTAAACATAAACACAACCATGGTTCAAACTTTACACTTAACCAAAGTGGTATGCATCATCAAACATGATACAAACATGTGCACATAAACATATCGCATATACAATGCGCACACCCGAGCGAGAAAATCCATCTTAAGTAAACCGATACTAGTTGATGCAAAGCAATATATCAAATATATAAATATGCATTAAATCATTAAATCAACACTTGATTCAATGATCCGGTCATGTCGCACACAACCGACTAGTATACAATGTATCGTCTTATCGAATCAATCCTTGATTTGATAACTAGGTTATATCGCATACAACCATTCGATACATTCATCGCGAGAATGGAATACGGTATCACATACACGCATTATTCTCGGTCCCGCACATATCTCATATGCGCTCCTATTTCGTTTCGCTTGAGCCAGGAAACCTCTGTGTAGGACTCTAAAGACTCGTCAATACGCCGGCAGCAGATGATGATCATATCAAACATCCACAAGCCGCAAGCGGTCTGCTAAACGTAACGGCCACCCGGGTATTGAGCGATCTGAAGATCGACGAGCAAGCCCGCTCACACTCCAGTGAATCCAACCAGTAACACTACCGTACAATACGGTCTGATCGTCTGATATGTCGCATATCTCGCCTAGGGGTGGTAAACGTCAGACCCCAATAGCTCAATAAGTCGTGTCGTTATGAGGTCTATAACTGTTCGAGAAACTACTGGTAACACTTACCAGTAAATCTCAGCAACCCTTGCCAGGGATTTCCTGTTATAGCCAATCGAACACAGCGCAACATCAACCCCCTATACCGGGAGAGACGAATCCCCTCCTATCGCTCATTGCCTCCATGTGACTCGGGACTGTACCCAAAAACCACCGTTTTGCACGCCCTCTTGGACGTGGTAAGATGGAAATCAAAGCACAGTGGGAACCACACAAGACTCTATGACGATCTCGGGTCAACAGACTACTCTGTACCAGTGTCACCAGAGAACTGCCATCTGACGTGAGGTATAATACCATCTGGGAGTTCTCGGCGAGTCCGTCCAATGTACCCAGTCTCTACTGAGCACCCGTATATCATCTCCGATGTCAAACACCAATGGATATGGGATCATCCATCGCCCATCTGTATGGGTCGAGAAGGTATACGCTAGTCTACTCTGGTATATCGATGCCCCGTCTCGATACACCCACGACTAGGGACTTTGAAGGATGTACTTATGGACTACCATGTCCCCACTAGTATGATCCGCATCATAGTCCAGGTAGTCAAGTACAGATCCTAAGGGCTTTACCAACATGTAACAGAGAGACAATGAGTATACACGTTAAGGTAAAGAGCAACCAGATAGCATACTATCATGTCGAGCAAGAAAGTCCTCCCTATATATGCCCCAGCATCCACTACAATATACATCCTATGTACAGTAATGGCCTCTAGGGCATACATATAACTAACAGATATCTGTGATGTGATCATGTGATGTTCTGTGATAGATACAGTATATAGTATATATGATATATTATATAGACGTTACTTATGTTTTACACCCGCGCTAGCCCTGCCCCGTTCTGCCGTTAGTTACCTAACCTAACGGTGCACGAGGGGACATCGAGGCGAATGCGGATGGCATATGTGTACGTCGTATTTATCTGTGATGTTTAGGTACTTATATGATGGGACTTCATTAATGTGATTAATGAAATAAAAGAAACCTAAGATGTTGTAGAATCGAATTTCAAAATAAAACAGGTAGCTACAGTTCTTGCTTTCCACAGCGGTATATATGATATATCCTGCACCTTATTCGATGAGGAAAGGACCGAGATCCCTTCACCGGGAGTGACTCCTTTAGCAATAACTGGCAGATGCTACACACTCGGTTTGTCTTTTGATTGCTTTTAAGAGTTCTTGCTTTGCACAGTGATATATATGATATATCCCGCACCTCATTCGACGAGGAAAGGACCGACGATCCCTTCACCGGGAGTGACTCCTTTAGCAAAACTAGAAAAGCCTCAAAAGCACTCCATTTCAAAATTCATTCGATCCTACAACGATATCAAGTTCATTATGCAATAGGTTTTCAGAAAAACCTGTCGTAGCCCTCCGTCATTTCAGATAAGTACTAGTTAGTATTCATGCTACGTTTGTTGACTATGTTAAGGCGTAGTGTGCGGTAGCTAATTAGTGCTTATCTGCATAAGCATATGATGCGATTGGATTAGGGTAGTCGTGCGACTTTGTTGACTATGTTAAGGGTCGTGCGGGTGGGTTTAATTCAATCGGGAAATGACGGGTTGAACTTGACTAGCACTTATGATTTGTTGACTATGTTAAGGTCATATAGCTGCTAGGGGCAAAATATTATCGGGAATTTCAAGTGTTGAAATTTGCAATAAGATTGCATACCTTCTATGAGATAGTTGGATCCCGATACCCGCTGCGTGTAAGAGTTACTCCTGGGAGAGTTTTATACATTACAATTAGCCGATCAAGTAGGTGTCTAGAAAGGTGTTAACGAGGTTACGCCTCTGGGAAAACGAGGTTTTAATTAATTAGGTTCGTGCGAAAGCACGGGGGACCTCCCTCAAAGTACCGACACTGGCCTGGCTGAAAGATTGGCGAACTTGTAGTGTGTAATTAATCCCGGCTAGTCTTTCCTTTTAGGGTTTGAAGGAAGATTTGATAAAAAGCAGTGGGAGCCATCCTGATTAGATAAAATAATAACCAATCTTTTCTTGCAAAAGCGCACGCTGAGTGTTTTCTTCTCTCTCTCTCCAGGTAGCGACCATATCACGCCTTAATCAAGATAATAATACGGATTTTTGACTGAACCCGCTTGTTATACTGGGGAACGTTGGTCCCGCTCCAACTTATAATTGTTATAAGACAGAGCAGGAAATAGGGGATTACCAGAATTCCCGTGCCACCCAAACGAAGAGAGTGCATGCTGATGCATCATCTTCGGGAGTGTTCATTACAAAGAACTGTTTCTCAGTATCCTTTACGTCCTGGGTATGTGATACCAGATCAGGATCCCAGATATGTAAATTGTTACATAGGGCTACAGAAAGGTAAAGAACTGAGAACGGGTGATAAGTTTCATGAGGCAGAAAATGGGGCAAGAGTTGCAGCCAAGTCTGTTGGTCACTGTCACCCTGTATTACCAATACATTGATTCTGAACGAATGTTATTAGATACCGAACCTGATATACAAAATCATATCACTCTCTTTATCAGCAAAGAAATGATATAATTTTGTATTGTTGGATAATGTTTTGAACATTTCCTATATCAAAAGTTGATCGGTTCAGGCACGTTATCTAAAAGCGTTGATGTTCTAAATCAAACTGCAGTTCTAAGTATATGGAACACACACAAGAGGAAGAGTTCAGAATTGAATGATTCCTTCTTGAGGTATTGTAGACTAGGTCAGATCAATGTGACCCGACTAGCTAGAGTTACATAAAGATGCATATTTAAATTAGTTTGAATTTACATCTTGTGAAACTCGCCAGTCATGTCACAAAGATAAGATGACCATAGCCCTGTTTATTGGAAACAGAGAAAGAGTTAGTAAACACTTGGGATGATACATGTTGATGTATGTAGATCCCCAGTCTACATATGCCAAAAACTGGTTCTTTGTACTTCATTATATTCTCTGATAATCTCTCGAGATTCATTCATATGTTCCTGTTGAAACACAAGTCCGGACCATTTGAGATATTCACAGAATATAAGTTAGAAGTAGAGAACCAATACGGGTATAAGTATTATGTCCTATGATGAGATCAAGGAGGAGAATACTTGAGCACGGAATTCCTGGACAATTCTAAAGGAGTATGAGATTCTCTCTCAGAATTACTCCTCTGTATACACCATAGCACGATGGTATATCGGGGCGGAGCAATCACACCCTATATGATATGGTGCGCTCTATGATGAGTATTACTGAGTTATCTATTTCCTTTTAAGGGGGTTATGCACTTGAGAAGCTGCATACCTATTGAATAGGTTTCGAATCAAATCAGTTGCCTACCACTCCATATGAGATATGGAAAGGGAAGAGCCCATGCCTTAAGCTAGTTAAGATTTGGGGTTGTCCGGCCTATGTCTAAGAAGCAAAATCCGGACAAGCTCGAGGCAAGGTCTGTAATGTAGAACTGGAAATGTTCCAGCCATACAAACTGCAGCTGATGATTTTGTAGAACCAAAGGATTCAATAGAAACCAACGAACCTCAGCCTCTCCGCCGATCTAGTAGGGTTCCTCACCCACCTGAGAGCTACTTCGGTTTCTCTATGACAGTGGGAGCGAGGATTGCATCATGAGATGATGACCCAACTAGCTTCGAGCTGGCCATCAGGAGTAAGACTCTGTAAGAATGGCTGGATGCTTAGCGATCTGAGATGGAATCCTTATACACCAACAAAGTATGGACTTTGGTTGCTATATCTGAAAGGTTAAATCCCCATCAGGAGCAAGTATATCTTAAGAAGATTACTTGGTGTACATGGAAAAGTTGAGACTTTCAAAGCTAGACTTGTTAAAGATTTTCGTCATCGACCAGGCGTGGATAATGATGAAACCTTTTCAAGCAGCTATTCTTAAGTCCATCCAGATCCTACTTGCCACGGCTACATACCATGACTACGATATCTGGTGGTTGGGTGTCATGACTGCTTTTCTAAATGATGTTTTAGAAGAGTGCGTCTATAAGTACACAGCCAGAGGGCCTCGTAGACAGTGGGAGCAGCAGAAACGTGTGCAAGATGTTTTATATGATAAAGCAGGCATCGCGGAGTTGGAACGTCTGTTTTGATGTAGTAGTCAAAGAGTTTGACATCATCAAAATGGTAGATGAACCTTGTATATACAAAAAGGTAGTAGGGAGTATGGTGACAATCCTCGTAGAGTACGTGGATGACATACTCTTGATTGGGAAGGAGTTTCCTATGCTACGCTCGATCAATCTCCGCTTATCACTATGATTCTCCATATAGGATCAAAATGATACCTCCTAAATCCTGAGTTTTGGATCTATGAGATAGATTTAATTGGATATTAGGATTCTCACTAGTTGTAGTGAGATGGTATCAATCGATCCTGGGGAGAATCACTGGAAGGGTTCCAGGGTGATAAAGACGATTGAATGTCAGTCGCAGGCATTGTCTTTACCCTCAGTAAAGGGACGGTATGTTGGAAGAGTTCCAAGCTAGATACCGTGGCATACTAGACGATAAAGGCAGGATACATCGCTACTTAAGATGCTACCAAAGAGGATGTTTGGGTGTATATTTGTTCATGAGATGAACTACGTTCCAACCATTGTGAGACAATGGAGTTGTGGCTTATGCCAAGGAACGTCCGTCCCATCAGTGATCCAGACATATTCTAAGGCAGTGTCACCTGATCATGGAGATGGTTGATCTCCAGGGAGATCGAGGTTAGGAGAGTAGACTCAGAGGACAACACAGCGGATCCACTCACAAAGGCCTGTTCCCAGAGAGAGACTTTTATGGGATGGTTGAGTATGAGATACTGCAACCACTGCTACAGATGGCCCTAGTGCAAGTGGGAGATTGTTAGTTATATGTATGCCCTAGAGGCCATTACTGTACATTGGATGTATATTGTAGTGGATGCTGGGACATATATAGGGAGGACTTTCTTGCTCGACATGATAGTATGCTATCTGGTTGATCTTTACCTTAACGTGTACACTGATTGTCTCCCTGTTACATGTTGGTAAAGCCCTTAGGATGTGTACTTGACTACCTAGACTATGATGCGGATCATACTAGTGGGGACATGGTAGTCTATAAGTACATCCTTCAAAGTCCCTAGTCGTGGGTGTATCGAGACAGGGCATCGATATACCAGAGTAGACTAGCGTATACCTTCTCGACCCATACAGATGGGCGATGGATGATCCCATATCCATCGTTGTTTGACATTAGAGATGATATACGGGTGCTCAGTAGATACTGGGTACACTGGACGGACTCGCCGAGAACTCCCAGATGGTATTATACCTCACGTCAGATGGCAGTTCTCTGGTGACACTGGTACAGAGTAGTCTGTTGACCCGAGATTGTCATAGAGTCTTGTGTGGTTCCCACTGTGCTTTGATTTCCATCTTACCACGTCCAAGAGGGCATGCAAAACGGTGGTTTTTGGGTACAGTCCCGAGTCACATGGAGGCAATGAGCGATAGGAGGGGATTCGTCTCTCCCGGTATAGGGAGTTGATGTTGCGCTGTGTTCGATTGGCTATAACAGGAAATCCCTAGCCAGGGTTGCTGAGATTTACTGGTAAGTGTTACCAGTAGTTTCTCGAATTGTTATAGACCTCATATCGACACGACTTATCGAGCTATTGGGGTCTGACGTTTACCACCCCTAGGCGAGATATGCGACATATCAGACGATCAGACCGGACTGTACGGTAGTGTTACTGGTTGGATTCACTGGAGTGTGAGCCGGCTTGCTCGTCGATCTTCAGATCGCTCAATACCCGGGTGGCCGTTACGTTTAGCAGACCGCTTGCGGCTTGTGGGTGTTTGATATGATCATCATCTGCTGCCGGCGTATTGACGAGTCTTTAGAGTCCTACACAGAGGTTTCCTGGCTCAAGCGAAACGAAATAGGAGCGCATATGAGATATGTGCGGGACCGAGAATAATACGTGTATGTGATACCGTATTCCATTCTCGCGATGAATGTGTCGAATGGTTGTATGCGATATAACCTAGTTATCGAATCAAGGATTGATTTGATAAGCCGATACATTGAATACTAGTCGGTTGTGTGCGACATGACCGGATCATTGAATCAAGTGTTGATTTAATTATTTAATGCATAATTATATATTTGATATATTACTTTGCATTAACTAGTATCGGTTCACTTTAAATGGATTTTCTCACTCGGGTGTGCGCATTGCATATGCGATATGATTTTTGTGCACTTGATTGTATCATGTTTGATGATACATATCTTTTTTGTTAAGTGTAATGAATTAAACCTAGGTTAAGTAAATGATTAGGGTTTTCTTTTATTCATTCATTTATCTTTTCATTTGCATTTAAAAGATAAATGAGAAAAGGAAAAGAAGTGAAAAATGGTGGCTAGTTTTGTTTTCAACATGAAGCTTCATGAAGCTTTCATTAAGTCACCATTTTTGTCTCATCTCCTTAACCCTAACCATTCTTTAACCTTGGTCAATTCTCTACACTTAACTTGGGTTATGTTATGATAAGAATGGATTATTATTTTCTTTTTAAAAAAAAACTTATCATATCATTTCTTCTTCTTCTTCCTTGAACTCAAGAAGAAAACCTTGAGGTCATCAATGGTGATTGATGATAAAGAGTGAGAAATCCAATTCTAAATTGTACCCACTTCCTATTTCTTCATCCTCTACCTCTTGCCAAGTAGTAGAGTGTGTTTTCTTCACAAGTTTTATGACTTGGTGAAGTGAGAGCTTGATCTTGCGATGCCTCGACGTAGATCATCTTCGGCATAGACATCGACGACCTAGCTTGCCCATTCTCCGATGAAGCCGACGCTAGAGCCCGGGAACTCATTTGGACAGCGAGGGGACTTCGTTGCGGAGCTATGGAGGTGGAGCACCGGATCTACAAAGGTTGTATTTCCGTAATCTTTGTAGTTAAGTGTTAACTAGTTTGCTTTTTCGCCTAGATATCTAGCCAACGATCCGTATTAGGGTTTCTCGGCACCTATAATTTTTGAAATTGGCATGGTTGATGCCTTGTGAGACCTCTAGAGAGTGCCTAGGAACCCTACATTGTATGTACCCCAAGTGGTATTGTTTTGATATGTGATATTGAGTTGTTGATTATTGTGCTTATGAAATGCATCATACATACTTGCTTACATGTAGATATTTAAACCTTGCTATACTTACATGTACACCACATATGATGCTGCACTTGTTTTTCGGAGGATTTTGGGAACCACAAGATATATCTTAAAGATGGATTCATTTAAAAGAGCGGATTTCCCTTGATATACTCATATTGTTGTTTTATGATGCATATATCAGTTTTCATGGATTTATGCATTGAGACATGGATTTCTTATGATTTATGGATTTGAGAACCGTGGGGGTATTTCAAGAAAACTATGTATTGTTTGAAAACCCGGTTTCTCTTGATATGATATTTCAGTGCGTCCACCATGTGATTTCTCGGTTCTGAGATTTGGCTTGTGATACCCAATTAGAGGAGCGGGATGCACCATCTGCAGGTACATGGTGGACCCGGTATGGTACCCAAGGGCGAGTGGTGATTTCGTGGTGTAGACGATAAGCCTGGCGGTAGGACCACTACCTACCGGTGATAGTATTTAGACTCGGCGGTTATCGTGGGGATACCGACCGGAGTGAGGTATGACATATCGTCAGGGCCAGTCATGGTGACGGCGCCTGAGTTATTGGGATTTACGTGTCGATGATAGACACGGGTTTTCATGATGTTTCGGGTGTGGATGTTAGACACTCAGGTTCTATAAGACATACAGGATGTGAGGGCCGATCTGAGGATGCGGAGCCTGAGGATTTGGGATTTGATGTGTTGGTGAGGGACACTGGTGTTTTCCATGCTGATGATTTTTTTATGAGATTTTATATTATATCTTCCCACACTCAGGATTTTGTTGTTATGCATTGCTTCATGTAGTTGTAGTACCCTGATGATATACCTTTACATTATTGTTGCATATTCTCTTATCATACTTATGCTATCGGATTACATGTGATAGATAAATCGTTTTTCGTGCATACTTGCGATTACAGTATCATATTATTTATTATTCACGAGTTGGCAACTCACCCCTGTTGTGCCACAGTGATTTGCAGGACCTACCCTCAGAGTAGTCGCGGTAGGGCATCTTATCATCTCTACTTTTGCGGATACCGCTACGTTAGGCAGTGAGGCCTTTGTTTTTAGGTGGGTTTGCGGATATCTGCTTGTAAATTGTATATCTTTTTGCTGGATCTAGTATTCTCCATCTACCACTGTTTGTATATGACTTAGAAACGACTTGTGAGGATTCTGTGTTGTATATTTTGGTGACTTTAGGTGCCTTGCTCGTAGGAGCTGTTTATGTTGGAAAGTTTTACCTCTTTATGCTGTTTTCCTTTATATTCTTCGCTTCGGCGTCGTATACATGTTGTGGTGATTGTCTCCGCCGTTGGGCGTGATTTTGCTCCCGTTTAGGATGCTTTATATATATTATCTGTGTTGTACCGTTTTCGGGGTTAGTTTTTACAAAGGAGGTGCTGCCGAAATTTTCAAGAAAGAAAACTAGAGTTAGAGATTTTACTTGTGTTTTTTCCAAATGTTAAAACTATGTTTTTCTCCGTTGATCCAGATTTGGGTGGTTTAGATTTCTGGGTTTCGGCTTACTTGAGTTGCGTACGCCTGTAGACGTTACGTAGTTTAAGTGCCGGTTACGGGCCAAATTTTGGGTTGTGACATTATCATCATGTACATGCATTATGTGTTATTGCAGATCATTATTACATGTTGATAGAGCCCATATGATTCTTGCTTGACTACCAGTATTATGATGGAGATCATATACATGGAAGATGGATGGTCTATAAGCACATCCTTAAATGTCCTTAGTCGAGGGAGTATCGAGACTGAGCATCGATACTCCGGAGTAGACTAGTTTATACTTTTTGAGACCCCGACGAGAGGCGGTGGCCGGTCTCACAAGCCATTGGTGTCAATTAGTTACCTAAGATAGTATGCAGGTGCTCATTGGGTTATGAGTTACATTGGACGGACTGGCTGGGAACATGCTAGATGGTATTATAGCTATTGTCAGATAGCAGTTCTTAGGTGACATGAGTACAGGTTAGACTGTCGACCTGAGATCATCATTTTTCTCGTGTGAGTTCCCACTGTGCTTTGATTACTACCCTACCATGGCTCAAAGGAGTCGTGCAAACAGGTTTTAGTTGGATACAGTCCCGACCCACATGGATGCAGTGAGCGGATCGTCGAGGATTCATCTCTCCCGGAATTGAGGGTTGATTTCGCACTGTGCACGGGTGTCCATCACCAGAAATCCTTGGCCAAGGTAGACGAGAATTACTGATTTGGATCAGTAGTTTCTCAGTGGGCGATGGTCTTCACACCGACACGAAATATCGCATTATTAGGGGTCTGACTTTATCCACCCCATAGACCCGATATGTGATACTCTTAGACAAACAGACCGGACTGTACGGAGACTGTCACAGACAGGCTCAGTAGGAGTTCAGATGAGTTTTCTTGTCGGCCTTCCATTCGCTCAATACCTGGGTAGCCATTATGTACAGCTAGTGCCGCCGACGTTCTTGTGGTTAAACCCACTACCAGTGTATTGACGAGTCTTTAGAGTCCCACAAATAGGGTTTTCCTGGTTCAGGAGAAATGATATAGTAGCCGTATTTTGTAAGTGTTGGTTATAGTGCCCTCAAGGCAATTATCATAGTCGCGGGAAGGTGATTACGATGATTGAGGGAGGACCTATACCGGTGGAACAGTCTTACTCGAGATGATAGTATGCTATCTGGTTTGTCTTTATCATCATGTATATGTCGATAGAGCCGATAGGATTCTTGCTTGACTACTAGCATTATGATGGCGATCATATACGTAGGAGCTGGTGGTCTATAAGCACATCCTTAAATGTCCCTAGTCGTGGAAGTTTCGAGACTGGGCATCGATACTCCAGAGTAGACTAGTGTATACTTATCCATACCCTGACGAGGGGCGGTGGCCAGTCTCACAAGCCATTGGTGGTAGTTTGTTCACCAATGATAGTATACATGTGCTTATTGAGTTATGAGTACACTGGACGGACTTGCCGGGAACCTGCTAAATGGTATTATACCTATTGTCAGATGGCAGTTCCCAGGTGACATGTATACAAGTTAGCTTGTGCTTGCGGGGAGGCGGAAACGTTATGAAAAATTCGATTTTTACAACTCTAGGCAACATGGACTATGTAAAGGAGGGATCTTTTCTAAACAAAACTAACTAACAAAGCTAAAGAGTTTAGCTACTCAGAAAGTGGGTTATACCTAGGGCTTCAAGTCCTTCTCTCCTTGCTCCTTGGAGTGAAAGAAAGGGTTCTCCTTGTCGCTTCTCTTGCCGAAGAAAGATCGACCCGAGGGCCTCAACCTTTGGCTCCAACCTCAAACTAGAAGTAACTAAGGTGCTTGGTGTGCTAGACCTAGGACCTTAGAAAGAGTAGAGAGTGTTTTTGGAGGGATTATCTCAAGATCAAATGGTTCTCAACACATGAGAGGGGAGAGCTAGAGAGAGAGGAAGAGGAGAGAGAGAGAATGGAAATGATAAAGTGAGAAGAATATCTCAACCTTCTCACATATATGTGATTTATGAATAATAGATAATTAGTCAAGATAATTGTCATGGTTAATCAAGAAATGACCATTATCATTTCACATTAAATGCTTTTGCAAGGATCAAAGAGCATCTTTCATATGGAATGATGATGGTCAACTTGCCAACCTAGGTCAACAAGTCAAATATAGTCAAATGGTCAATAACCCTAACCATGCACAATTATAATTAACTACTATCAATAAATCATAATTCACACATAAACATTAGGGTTAAGAAAATGACAATAGTCATCAACCCTAATCAAAGTCCTCTGCCTCAGTCTCAGTCAACTGTGCATACACACCCGTATTCGTGTTCCGAGGAACACGAATACAACGAGATAAAACCAATCCCAAATCATATATTAGGATCCGTCTTAAACCAAAGCCCGCTAGAATAAGTTGTCCGGACACCAAACGTGCACAAGTGTGCTGATGTGAACGAACCCCGTCGCAATACCATGCGACCTCTACTCATTTTGCCTAAAGGCGAATAACCCTCTGTGTGGGAATCTAAAGACTCGACACTACGCTGGCAGTGAGTTTAACCACAGACCGCAAGCGGCACTAGCTGTACGTAACGGTCCCCAGGTAGATGCCGATAAGAAGACTGACGAGGTAAACCCCATCTGAACACATACTGAGCCTGAATGTCACAGTCTCCGTACAGTCCGGTCTGTTCGTCTAAGAACATTGCATGGCGGGCCTAGGGGGCGGTAAACGTCAGTCCCCTACTAGCGGTACAAGTCGTGCCGGAGTGTAGCCCAGAACACCTGAGATAACACTAGAAACCTACCAGTCTATCTCGCTTGCCCTGGCCAGGGACTTTGTGTAATGGCTCTCCTAGACAAAGCGCGATATCAACCCCCAATACCGGGAGAGAAGAATCCTGTCTAACCGTCACTGCCTCCAAGTGCTTCGGGACTGCACTCAAAAACTACCTGTTTGCACCACTCCTTTGAGCCGTGGTATGGTAGCAATCAAAGTACAGTGGGAACACACTCGAGGCGAAGTGACAGTATCAAGTAAACGGACTAAGCTGTACTCATGTCACCTGGGAACTGATAACTGACGATAGGTATAATACCAACCAACAGTTCCCGACGAGTCCTGTCCAGTGTACTCATAACCTAACGAGCACCCGCATACTATCCCAAGTACGACGTACTGACGGCTGTGGGACATGCCGTCTCCCAAGCTGGGATGAGAAGCGCATAAGCTAGTCTACTCCGGAGTATCGATGCCCTGTCTCGATAGTCCTGCGACTAGGGACCTGCATAAGGATGTGCTTATAGATTACCCAGCCCCCACGAGTGTGACTGCCATCACAACGCTGGTAATCAAGCAAATATCCTAAGGGCTCCACTAATCTGTAAAGGCGATATGCTAAAAGAAACACATGCACACATTAAAGCAGAAACAAAGCAAGTAGCATACTACCATTTTGAGCATGAATGTCAATACAAGATTAATATCCCAAGCTTCCATCAAGTAATATACAATCTAGTATGATACAGTAATGGCCTCTAGGGCATATACACTAACAATCTCCAACTTGCACTAAGGCCATGTACTGGCGTATCGAAGACCTATCATCTCGATCAGCCGCTCGAACTGAGTCTGGGGTATGGCCTTCGTGAATGGATCAGCAGTGTTATCTTCCGTAGCAACTCTCCGAACCTCGATCTCCTGGCGACCCACGATCTCCCTGATCAGGTGATACCGCCTCAAGATGTGCCTGGACCTCTGATGGGACCTGGGTTCCTTCGCTAAAGCTATAGCTCCGTTGTTGTCGCAATACAGCGGTATTGGATCAACAATGGTAGGAACCACCTGAAGCTCCGTGAGGAACTTCTTTATCCAGACAGCTTCCTTTGCGGCATCTGCAGCAGCGATATATTCCGCTTCCCTCGTCAAGTCGGCAACGATTTCCTGTCTGGAACTCTTCCAACACACCGCCCCTCCATAGAGGGTAAAGACATTACCCGACATGGACTTGGAATCATCCTTGTCACTCTGGAAGCTGGAGTCAGCAAAAGCCTCGATCTGGTGGTCTTTTCTGCCATAAACCAAGAACATCTCCTTAGTCCTTCTCAGGTACTTGAGAATGTTCTTTACCGCTATCCAGTGTTTCTCCCCAGGGTTAGACTCTTAGCACACTCAGTGCATAAGCTATATCTGGTCTGGTACACAACATCGCATACATTATAGAGCCTACCGCAGAAGCGTAGGGTATAATAGACATGCGATCCCTTTCCAAATCAGTCTTGGGAGACATCTCTTTGGAGAGGGTGATCCCGTGACAAGCCGGTAGATTATCGCGCTTGGAATCTTCTATGCTGAACCTTTTCAGTATGGTGTCCATGTACCTGGACTGTGAGAGTCCTAATATCCTCTTGGATCTGTCACGGTAGATCCGGATCCCCAGAATGTATGAGGCATCACCCAGGTCTTTCATGGAGAACCTGTGTGACAAGAACCCTATGACCGATTGTAGCATAGGAATATCATTTCCTATTAAGAGAATGTCATCCACATATAAAACAAGGAATACTACAGTTCTCGCTACAAATCTACTATAGATGCATGGTTCATCTGGATTTTTGATAAAGCCAAATTCCTTGACCGTCTCATCAAAAAAGATATTCTGACTCCGCGATGCCTGCTTTAGTCCATAGATGGACTTAAGCAACTTGCACACCTTTCCGCTGCTCCCACTCTGAATGAATCCCTTTGGCTGGTCCATATAGACACACTCCTCTAAATTTCCATTTAGAAAATCGGTTTTTACGTCCATCTGCCAGATCTCATAATCGTGGAAGGCAGCAATGGTAAGAAGGATCCGAATGGATTTCAGCATAGCCACTGGAGAAAAGGTTTCGTCATAGTCCAAGCCAGGTCTTTGACGGAAACCCTTTGCAATAAATCTAGCTTTATAGGTCTCAACCTGTCCATCTACACCAATCTTCCTTTTGAAGATCCACTTGCATCCTACGGGTTTTACCTCATCTGGAGCAATGCCCAACGTCCATACTTTGTTGGTGTACATGGACTCCATTTCGGTCCGCATTGCATCCAGCCATTTTACCGAGTCAACGCTCTGAATGGCCTGCTGGAAGCTAGTAGGCTCATCACTATCAATGATGCAATCCTCTCTATCCCCGTCTATGAGAAAACCGTAGTATCTCTCGGGCGGATGAGACTGCCTACTACTTCTGCGGAGCGGCGTAGGAATGTCCTGATCTTTCGAACCCTCTGGTTCTACTAAGCTTTCAGTAATAGCTCGTGGTTCTGGAATTTCTTCCAGTTCTATTGCGCTCCTACTTATCTGTTTTTCCAAAAACTGAGTTTCCAAGAAGTGGGCATGACGAGAAACAAATACCTTTTGTTCCTCTTCGTAATAGAAGAAATATCCCTTGGAGTTCTTCGGATATCCCACAAACTTGCACTGTACTGAGCGTGCCTCGAGCTTGTCCGCATGCTGCTTTTTGACAAAAGCTGGACATCCTCATGTCTTAATGTGATTAAGATAGAGTCTCTTCCCACACCACATCTGATATGGTGTAGTAGGCACAGTCTTAGTTGGAACTCGGTTCAAAAGGTATGCAGCTGATTCTAGCACATATCCCCAGAATGATAGCGGTAACTCAGCGTTACTCATCATGGACCGTACCATATCCAATAGGGTTCGATTCCGTCTCTCCGATACACCGTTATGTTGCGGAGTGTATGGAGGAGTAAGCTGAGAGAGAATTCCATTCTCTTTTATGTAATCCAGGAACTCGGCACTCAAGTATTCACCACCTCGATCAGATCTCAGTGTCTTGATACTTTTGCCTGTTTGTTTTTCTACATCATTCTGATATTCCTGGAATTTTCCAAAGGCTTCGGATTTATGTTTCATTAAGAAGACATAACCGTACCTTGAAAAGTCATCCGTAAAAGTAATGAAGTAAGAATAACCGCTTCGTGCATGCGTAGACATTGGACCGAACACGTCGCTGTGTACGAGTCCCAAGAGCTCGCTCGCTCTCACTCCGTGTCCAGTGAACGTAGTCTTTGTCATCTTTCCTTCGAGACAGAATTGACAAGTTGCATATGATTAATATTCGAACGGATCCAAATATCCTTCTGTATGTAACTTCATCAACCTTCTCTCATTGATGTGACCCAGTCTACAATGCCATAAGAAAGTCTGATTTGTTTCCAGAGACTTTCTTTTGTGTGTATTCTGGACATTGAAAATCTGTGGTTGGTTTAATACGTATATACCATTGCTCAATGTACCTGACCCAATCAGAACTTGATTAAGGTGAATGCTTACAACATTACTTACAAACGCAAATTCATAACCTTCTTTAGAAATCAAAGATACGGAAATGATATTACAAGTTGCGTTGGGTACAAAAAAGTAATTACGTAGAACCAAAACATGTCCATCTGACATTCCCAGGTGATAGTCCCCCACGGCCTCAACATCCATGATAGCTCCGTTTGCAACTTTCAGGGTCATGTCACCTTCTTTCAAAAACCTACGCTTTCTCAACGCCTGCAAAGAATTACAGATATGAGATCCTGATCAGGTATCCAATACGCAGGACGTAGAGTTTATTGATAGAAAGTTTTCAATAACATTCACACCTGAAGCTGAAGCCGCAACCTGCTTCAAATCCTGTGTTCTGGTTTTCCAAGCCCTGCAATCTTTCTTCCAGTGTCCACTCTTGTGACAGTAAAAGCATTCTTCCTTATCCACAAGCTTCCCCGCTACCTTTGTTGCTTTTGCCTTTCCCTTCGTATCCACTTTACTAACACCGCCCCTTGGTTTGGCGGGGGTTTTCTTCTTCTTTCCCTTGGCTTTCGCCCTGGACCTAGAAGAGGAAGATCCTCCTACAAACAAAGTGGATGTTTCCCTACCTTTCTATAGGGTGCCCTCCGCACTCCTCAGCAAGTTGAGGAGCTCTGAAAGTTCAACTTCCATTTCTTGCAAGTTGAAATTCAGGATGAACTGGGCGTAAGTGGAAGGAAGGGACTGAAGAATCAAGTCCATATAGAGCTCATTCTCCAACGTGGTCCCAAGGTCCGCGAGCTCCTCTATGTAGCCAATCATCTTAAGCACGTGTTCCGCTACCGATGATCCGACGGCCAATTTTGCCGAAAATAACTTCTTCGACACTTCGTATCTTGCGATACGAGATTTCTCTCCATACAGTTCTTTTGTACGGAGAAATATGGATTCGATGTCCATATTCTCGTGCCTCCTCTGATGTTCGTTGTCCATAGAGGCAAGCACGAGGCACTTGGCCTTCGCGCAGTCGATCTCCCAAGTATTACGGATTTCCTTATCCGCGACGCTGGAGATGGGACCTGGGACAGGGGGAGCTTTGGTGGTAAGAAGTTACCCCAACTTGTCATAAGTGATTGCCATTTTGACATTCCTGAGCCAATCTTTGTAGTTTGGCCCTGTCAGTATGTTTTTATCGAGAAGTAACTTAAGTCCAGTGATGATAGATGGTCGCTGCAATTAGGAGAGAGAGAAGAAACACATTAGCATGATGCTCTTGCAATTTTAGAGTGGTTTTTAATTTGTCTAAACAGGATGGCTCCCACTGTCTCTCGAATCCCTCCTCAAACCATAAAGGAAGAACTAGTCGGGATCAATCTCACCGTACAATACTTGCTTAACCGTTCAGCCAGGCCAGTGTCGGTACTTCAAGGGAGGTTTTCCAAAGTTTTCGCGAAGTTCCTTAATTAAGTAACCTCTTTTCCCTGTGGGCTTAGCCCCGCTAACACCTTTCTAGACACCTACTTGGTTTATAACATTGATCGTTAAGTGTGAAAGTTCCGGAGGAGTAGCATATACTCACAGTAGGATCGGGATCCAAATATCATTGCGTGATAAAATTGAAGGAATCCTACCAGAATCATCACACTCCAAATGGTATGCAACGCTAGCAAGTTTCAGTTCTTTTGAAACCCCCGATGTGGATTTTTGCCCCATGCTCTTATGACCTTGACTTTGGCCAAAATATCATAAGTCACATGTCAAGTTTTACCCGTCATTCTCAAGGTTAATTTGAGCCCACCCGCACATACCCTTGACTTTGGCCAAAATGGTAGAACGACTGCCCCAAACCAACACATCTATCTATGCTGCACATGAATACCCAATAGCTACCAATCACTATGCCTTGACTTTGGCCAACATACATAGCTTGAATACTTATTGACCATTCATGTGAAACGACGGAGGGCTACGAATGGTTTTGGAGAAACCGTGAACGTAGTGAACTTGATATAATCGAAGGAACGAGATAGCTTTCAAAAGGAGTGGTTCAAGCTCCGCATTTAAAAGTTTGGTTTTGAAAAGAACCGAGTCGTTTTCAAAGTGTTCCAACGACTTTTACTTGGTTTATTTTATCTTGCATTAATTCCAATGCGTCCCATCATTTAATCCTACCATTGCAGAAAACAACAAAAATATGACGTACACTTATGCCATCCACATTCGCCACGGGGTCCCGTCATAACCCGTTAGGTTACTTAACTAACGACAGAGCGGGGGCTGGACTAGAGCGGATGCAAAACATAAGCAACGCCTAAATAGATATCATATAGATATATATAAACATTCGTCACATGCAATGATAGCCATTCCAGATCACAGATGAATACATTGGATATACTAGGAATCCGCAATTCGTACGAGCCGGTAACGAAGAACGGATTACATGGTCGCGATGAATGGCCAAACCCCACCCTAGACTCCTACGGATGCGGCAAACTACCCGCCAAGTACCCGAAGCGAAGCAACCTCCCTCAACACCGTGAGCAGGCCACTCGGCACATCGAGATACCCGGTAGTTTGTGCACCCCACCTTGGGTCAATCCTAGGAGAAAAAAACAGTAAAAAGAAAATATACAACGACGGCTACAACCCCGACCCGGTTGTGCGGCCATACAAATAATTATTACATCAATTTACATATTACAAGAATTGAAAGAATAAGAAAACTCTCATCTCACAACCCCCCGGCTATTCATCCGCGACAATCTAACGAATTCATATACACAAACCATCAAAATTACAGATCACAGATATGTATAATCCCCACTAATCGACGTATAGCGATTAGCGGACGTTCAATACATATAACACATTACAGATATAACCCATTAGCCAAAGTGTAAAGAAGTTCGATCAAAAATATGGATTTGTGACCACCCCAAAAACTAACTTGTTCTATGGAAAATCTGGGTGGAAACAAACTATCTTAGAAATCACAAAACACCCCCAGAAGTAAACTGCAGGAAAAACGATCCACGGCCGAGTCAACTCGGCCGCGGATCCGCGGAAAGAGTAAGCTCTTGCCGCGGAACCGTGGTGAGTCGGTCGGTTTAATGGGTCGTATTTCTTGCCTGTACTTAGAAGAGCCTGAGCTGATTTTTACGATATGATTTATTAATTTTAAAGCTGGTTTAAAAATCGGCAGAAAGTTAGGGTTTTGGAAAAATGTTTTGCGGTTTTTTGCGATCGAAGTTCTATATACTTTGCTAACTAGTTAGTTTGTGTTTAGCTAGGCTCTGATACCACTGTAAGTCCACGTTGCCCACCCCGGTGCTTGCGGGGAGGCGGAAACATTATGAAAAATACGATTTTTACAACTCTAGGCAACATGGACTATGTAAAGGAGGGATCTTTGCTAAACAAAACTAACTAACAAAGCTAAAGAGTTTAGCTACTCGGAAAGTGGGTTATACCTAGGGCTTCAAGTCCTTCTCTCCTTGCTCCTTGGAGTGAAAGAAAGGGTTCCCCTTGTCGCTTCTCTTGCCGAAGAAAGATCCACCCGAGGGCCTCAACCTTTGGCTCCAACCTCAAACTAGAAGTAACTAAGGTACTTGGTGTGCTAGACATAGGAACTTAGAAAGAGTAGACAGTGTTTTTGGAGGGATTATCTCAAGCTCAAATGGCTCTCAACACATGAGAGGGGAGAGCTAGAGAGAGAGAGAGAGAGGAGGAGAGAGAATGGAAATGATAAAGTGAGAAGAATATCTCAACCTTCTCACATATATGTGATTTATGAATAATAGATAATTAGTCAAGATAATTGTCATGGTTAATCAAGAAATGACCATTATCATTTCACATTAAATGTTTTTGCAAGGATCAAAGAACATCTTTCATCTGGAATGATGATGGTTAATTTGTCCACCTAGGTCAACAAGTCAAGTATAGTCAAATGGTCAACAACCCTAACCATGCACAATTATAATTAACTAATATCAATAAATCATAATTCACACATAAACATTAGGGTTAAGAAAATGACAATAGTCATCAACCCTAATCAAAGTCCTTTGCCTCTGTCTCAGCCAACTGTGCATACACACCCGTATTCATGTTCCGAGGAACACGAATACAACGAGATAAAACCAATCCCAAATCATATAATAGGATCCGGCTTAAACCAAAGCCCGCTAGTATAAGCCGTCCGGACACCAAACGTGCACAAGTGCGCGGATGTGAACGAACCCCGTCGCAATACCATGTGACCTCTACTCATTTTGCCTAAAGGCGAATAACCCTCTGTGTGGGACTCTAAAAACTTGACACTACGCTGGCAGTGGGTTTAACCACAGACAGCAAGCGACACTAGCCGTACATAAAGGTCCCCAGGTAGATGCCGATAAGAAGACTGACGAGGTTAACACCATCTGAACTCCTACTGAGCCTGAATGTGACAGTCTCCGTACAGTCCGGTCTGTTCGTCTAAGAACATCGCATGGTGGGCCTAAGGGGGTGGTAAACGTCAGTCCCCTACTAGCGGAACAAGTCATGCCGGAGTGTAGCCCAGAACACCTGAGAAAACACTGGAAACCTACAAGTCTATCTCGCTTTCCCTGGCCAGGGACGTTGTGTAATGGCTCTCCTAGACACAGCACGATATCAACCCCCAATACCGGGAGAGACGAATACTGTCTAACCGTCTCTGCCTCCAAGTGCTTCGGGACTGCACCCAAAAACTACCTGTTTGCATGACTCCTTTGAGCCGTGGTAGGGTAGCAATCAAAGTACAGTGGGAACACACTCGAGGCGAAGTGACAGTATCAAGTCAACGGACTATGCTGTACTCATGTCACCTGGGAACTGATAACTGACGATAGGTATAATACCAACCAGCAGTTCCCGACGAGTCCTGTCCAGTGTACTCGTAACCTAACGAGCACCCGCATAATATCCCAAGTACGACTTACTGACGGCTGTGGGACAGGACGTCTCCAAAGCTGGGATGAGAAGCGCATACGCTAGTCTACTCCGGAGTATCGATGCCCTGTCTCGATAGTCCTGCGACTAGGGACCTGCATAAGGATGTGCTTATAGATTACCCAGCCCCCACGAGTGTGACTGCCATCACAACGCTGGTAATCAAGCAAAGATCTTAAGGGCTTCACTAATGTGTAAAGGCGATATGCTAAAAGAAACACATGCACACATTAAAGCAGAAACAAACCAAGTAGCATACTACCATTTTGAGCAAGAATGTCAATACAAGGTGAATATCCCAAGCTTCCATCAAGTAATATACAATCCAGTATGATACAGTAATGGCCTCTAGGGCATATACACTAACAGGCTGCACAGACTTCAATCAGACGGTTGATAATACTAGCGGCTTAGGATTAAGCCATATTATTAAATCAGGTTTTGATTTAATAATTTATATATATATATGTATTTATATGTATGTATTCTAATATTATTGTTCACTATTCAATTTTTTTCTTGGCTATTCGTATTTTTGTACGAATACGCGTATATGTATTTCGATACGTGTACTGGGAAGTATTCCGTATTTATACGGAATAGCTTCTAGAAGATTTTACACCACATTATTTGATATTCTTTTTAGAAAATCAATTTGGGAAATGAGGTGGAGGGTGAGTTGGCTTGAGCATGGGCTTGAGCATGTAGAGAGGTATGGCATGGATTTGTTTATTTATAAAATGAGGAGATATTTTTTGTGTGTGTATGCATGATTGAAAAGGAGGGGCTGCCATCATTCATGGGGGCTTGCTCTTTTTCTTTTCTTCACTTGCTCACTCTTATTTCTCGCTTGGAGAAAACACTTAGCCATTTTCCTTTAGTTGTTCATGCCACATGTTTCCTCACCTCCTTCATCTTCTTGAGTTTCTCCTTGAGCATTTTTGATGAGAGAAAAATTATAGTAAGATATTGCTACACCTCCACTCTCCATTGCTAGCAAACTTGGAGCGTCGGTTGCCTCGTTTGGTGAGGCTGAAGCTTGCGTCGTTTCCCTCGGGTGGATCATCGTAGATGAAGGAAGACCAGCAACCAAATTCGATCCGCGACCACTAGAAGCTTGGGATGATGGTTCAAGACGCGAAGGACTTGGTTCTTTTGGTATAACCATCTAACTTCTGTATATTGCTTGCTAGTATAGGTTTTTGGTTCGATCTTGTGAGGGTTTTATTTGCGCCAATGTTTTGAAAATTTTTGTTCCGCATTTGGCCACGAATTGATGGCCGGGGTGCCGGCAAAACCCAACATGGTATCAGAGCCAACCAAACACCTTAAACTAGCTAGTTACGACATTAGAAATCCTGTTTTTTCGGGCATCGAAAACTGTCGAAAAAACAGTCCTGAATTTTTGAGTTTTGAGATGTTTGCACACCCTGCGGGCTCCCGGTTTGAACCGAGAAGTCGCGAGTGCGGCGTAGGCACCCCGAGGAGACCTCGGGCGGGACCGAACGGCTGGGCCCACTCCCCAAGACCACCACAAGGTGGTCTTGGGGGTGGGAACCCGAAACTGTCCCTGCATGGGCAGTTTCGGGGTCTGCGTCACCCTCTGGCCACCTCATGGTAGCCTCGGGGGTGGGGTACCCCCTCTAGGCCCCCCAACTCGAAGTTAATTTCATGCTCTAACTCCCCGCGAAGGTTCGGGCCTGTTTCGTTTTGATTCGGACCTCCGAATGGACTAAAAACTGGACTTTTTTGGATGTTTAGTGCACTTGGTTTTTGATCCTTAGTATATTTTGCAGGGTTACCTACGACGACAACAATGTTTCAAGAGCCATCGTCCATGCCAAATTCAAAAATTTGTCGTTTTAGCTAACCCTAACTAGTATCGTAAACTAGAAATATACGGAATAACATATGCAAACACTTTGCAATAAGAAGTGAGCAAAGAATACAACCTTTGTAGACCGGTCCTTCACTTCAATAGCCCGTATAGTAATCCCTTCGCTGCGATCGTGAACTCCGGACTCTAGAGACGCTCCACAAAGAAAACGAACATGCTTGCATCGATGACTTCGAGGCCGAAGATGATCTACGTCGAGGAGACACTAACCCAAGCTATTTCTTCACTAGGTCATGAACTTTGTGAAGAGAACACCCTAAAATAAATGGCAATTAGTAGAGGATGATGAAGTAGGAAGTGGGCTCACTTTAGAATTGATTTTCTCAGATTTTATCTCATACCTCCATTAAAGCTAGAAAGCTTTCTGAGGATGAAGAAGAAGAAGATAATGAACTCTAGTCAATAATTCATCCAAATGAATTATATCTACCATGGGTGAGTTAAGCCCTCATGCTTAACTCATGTAGAGAATAAACCAAGGTATATAGTTAAGGGTTGTGTTAACAAATATCTAAAGAAATGACAAAAGAGTGGACTTTGTCAATGATTCTACAAGCATCATCAAGCATGACAACATTGACCAAGTCTTACTCTTTTGTTAAATATTAAGAAACAAGTAAACCCTAACTTAACCCTAAAATGGTATAAGTCTCATACACCTTTCTTGTATGTATCATCAAGCATGACACAAACATTTGCACACAAATATATATCATATATACACTTATGCACAAACATGTGATAAAAGAAATCATAAGTGAGCTAATACTAGTTAATGTAATGTAATATATCAAATATATAATTATACATTAAATTATTAAATCAACTCTTGATTTAATAATCCGGCTATATCATATACAACCGACTAATATTAAATGAATCAACTTATTGAATCAACACTTGATCCGATAACCCGGCTATATCATATATAACCGACCGATATCACATATCGCGAGAATAGAATACGGTATCTCATATCGTATCAATCTCGGTCCCGCACATATCACATACATGCTCCTACTCCATTTCGCTTGAGCCAGGAAACCCCTGTGTAGGACTTTAAAGACTCGTCAATACGCCGGCAGTAGATGAGATCATTGTAGGGTTCCTAGGCACTCTCAAGAGGTCTCACAAGGCATCAACCATGCAAATTTCAAATTTTACGGTGCCGAGAAACCCTAGACTACGGATCGTTAACTAGAAGTTTAGGCGAAAAAGAAACTAGTTAACAACTTAACTAAATGGTAAACGGAAATACAACCTTTGTAGATCCGGTTCTCCACCTCCATGGCTCCGCGATGAAGTCTCCTCGCTGTCCAAATGAAAACCCGGGCTCTTGCGTCGGCTTCATCGGAGAAATGGGCGGGCAAGGTCTTCGGCTTCGTGCCGAAGATGATCTACGTCGAGGCATCACTAGATCAAGCTCCCACTTCACCAAGTCATGAAACTTGTGAAGAAAACACACTCTACTACTTGGCAAGAGGTAGAGGATGAAGAAATAGGAGGTGGGTTCACTTTAGAATTGGATTTCTCACTCATTTCATCAAGTTGCCATTGATGGAGGCATGCTTTCTTCAAGTTAATAAGAAGAAGAAGAAGATGAATATTATGATAAGTTAATTCAAAAACAAAAAGTAAATGAACACTTATCATAATCATAACCATGGTCAAGTGTAGAGAATAAATCATGGTTAGTGGGAATGGTTAGGGTTAAGCATGGAGACAAAATGGTCACTTGGTCAAAGCTTCATGAAGCTTCAACATGCATCCAAAGAAAGCCACCATTTTGCATTATGCTAAATATTTTTCCAAAAAGAATAAATAGATAATTAAATGAGAAAAGGAAATGAAACCCTAACCACTTAAGTAACCATGGTTTAATTCTTTACACAAACCCAAACTAGCATGTATCATCAAACATGATACAATCTTGTGCACAAAAAATATATCATATATACAATGTGCACAAACAAGTGAGAAAATCCATTTAAAAGTGAACCGATACTAGTTAATGCAAAGTAATATATCAAATATATAATTATACATTAAATCATTAAATCAACACTTGATTTAACGATCCGGTCATATCGCATATAACCGACTAGTATCCAATGTATCGGCTTATCGAATCAACCCTCGATTCGATAACTAGGTTATATCGCATATAACCATTCGATACATTCATCGCGAGAATAGAATACGGTAACACATACACGCATTATTCTCGGTCCCGCACATATCTCATATGCGCTCCTATTTCGTTTCGCTTGAGCCAGGAAACCTCTGTGTAGGACTCTTAAGACTCATCAATACGCCGGCAGCAGGTGATGATCATATCAAACACCCACAAGCCGCAAGCGGTCTGCTAAACGTAACGGCCACCCGGGTATTGAGCGATGAGAAAATCGACGAGCAAGCCCGCTCACCCTCCTGTGAATCCAACCAGTAACACTACCGTTCAGTCCGGTCTGATCGTCTGATATGTCGCATATCTCGCCTAGGGGTGGTAAACGTCAGACCCCAATAGCTCGATAAGTCGTGTCGATATGAGGTCTATAACAGTTCGAGAAACTACTGGTAACACTTACCAGTATATCTCAGCAACCCTGGCCAGGGATTTCCAGTTATAGCCAATCGAACACAGCGCAACATCAACTCCCTATACCGGGAGAGACGAATCCCCTCCTATCGCTCATTACCTCCATGTGATTCGGGACTGTACCCAAAAACCAGCGTTTTGCATGCCCTCTTGGACGTGGTAAGATGGAAATCAAAGCACAGTGGGAACCACACAAGACTCTATGACGATCTCGGGTCAACAGACTACTCTGTACCAGTGTCACCAGAGAACTGCCATCTGACGTAAGGTATAATACCATCTGGGAGTTCTCGGCGAGTCCGTCCAGTGTACCCAGTCTCCACTGAGCACCCGTATATCATCTCTGATGTCAAACACCAATGGATATGGGATCATCCATCGCCCATCTGTATGGGTCGAGAAGGTATACGCTAGTCTACTCTGGTATATCGATGCCCCGTCTCGATACACCCACGACTAGGGAGTTTGAAGGATGCACTTATGGACTACCATGTCCCCACCAGTATGATCCGCATCATAGTCCAGGTAGTCAAGTACACATCCTAAGGGCTTTACCACTATGTAACAGAGAGACAATCAGTGTACACGTTAAGGTAAAGTGTAACCAGATAGCATACTATCATGTCGAGCAAGAAAGTCCTCCCTATATATGTCCCAGCATCCACTACAATATACATCGTATGTACAGTAATGGCCTCTAGGGCATACATATAACTAACAATCTCCCACTTGCACTAGGGCCATCTGTAGCAGTGGTTGTAGTATCCCATACTCAACCATCCCATAAAAGTCTCTCTCTGGGAAAAGGCCTTTGTGAGTAGATCCGCCGTGTTGTCCTCTGAGTCTGCTCTCCTAACTTCGATCACCCTGGAGATCAACCATCTCCATGATCAGGTGATACTGCCTTAGATTATGTCTGGATCACTGATGGGACAGACGTTCCTTGGCATAAGCCACAACTCCATTGTCACACAATGGGTGGAACATAGTTCATCTCATGAACCAATATACATCCAGACTGCCTCTTTGGTAGCATCTTAAGTAGCGATGTATCCTGCCTTTATCGTCTAGTATGTCACAGTATCTAGCTTGGAACTTTTCCAACATACCGTCCCTCCACTGAGGGTTAAGACAATGCCTGTGACTGACATTCAGTCGTCTTTATCACCCTGGAACCATTCCAGTGATTCTCCCCAGGATCGATTGATACCTTCTCACTATAACTAGCAAGAATCCTAACATCCAATTAGATCTATCTCATAGATCAAAAACCCAGGATTTAGGAGGTATCACTTTTATCCTATTTGGAGATTCTTTGTGATAAACAGAGATTGACTGAGCGTAGCATAGGAAACTCCCTTCTTATCAAGAGCATGACATCCACGTACTCTACGAGGATCACCACCATACTCCCTACTACCTTTTTGTTTATACAAGGTTCATCTACCATTTTGATGATGTCAAACTGTTTGACTTATCCATCAAAACAGATGTTCCAACTCCGCGATACCTGCTTTATCCTATAAAGCATCTTGTACACGTTTCCGCTGCTCCCACTGTCTACGAAGCCCTCGGGCTGTGTTCTTATAGACGTTCTCTTCTAAAACATCATTTAGAAAAACAGTCATGACACCCAACCACCAGATATCGTAGTCATGGTATGTAGCCATGGCAAGTAGGATCTGGATGGACTTAAGCATAGCCACTGAAAAAGGTTTCATCATTATCCACGCCTGGTCGATGACGAAAGGCTTTAACAAGTCTAGCTTTGAAAGTCTCAACTTTTCCATCTACACCAAGTAATCTTCTCAAGATTTACTTGCTCCTGATGGGGATTTAACCCTTCAGATATAGCAACCAAAGTCCATACTTTGTTGGTGTACATGGATTCCATCTCAGATCACTAAGCATCCAGCCATTCTTACAGAGTCCCTACTCTCGATGGCCTGCTCGAAACTAGTTGGGTCATCATCTCATGATGCAATCCTCGCTCCCACTGTCATAGAGTAACCGAAGTATCTCTCAGGCGGGTGAGGAACCTTACTAGATCGGCGGAGAGGCTGAGCTTCGTTGGTAACTATTGAATCCTTTGGTTCTTTCAAATCATCAGCCGCAGTTTGTATAGCTGGAACATTTCCAGTTCTACATAACAGATCTTGCCTCGAGCTTGTCCGGATTATGCTTTTAGACATAGCCCGGACAACCCCAAATCTTAACCAAATTAAGATATGGGCTCTTCCGTTTCCATATCACATATGAAGTGGTAGGCAACTGATTTGATCGCAACCCTATTCAATAGGTATGCAGCTTCTCAAGTGCATAACTCCCAAAAGGAAATAGGAAACTTAGCAGTACTCATCACAGAGCACACCTAATCACATAGGGTGTTCTTGCTCCGCCCCGATATACCATCTTGCTATGGTGTATACGGAGGAGTAATGCTGAGAGAGAATCTCATTCTCTATTAGAATAATCCAGGATTTCCGTGCACAAGTATTCTCCTCCTTGATCTCATCATAGGACATAATACTTATACCCGTATTTTGGTTCTCTGCTTCTAACTTATATTCTGTGAATATCTCAAAAGGTTCAGACTTGTGTTTCAACAGAAACATATGTCTGAATCTTGAGAGATTATCAGAGAATGTAATGAAGTACAAATAACCATTCTTGGCATGTGTAGACAGGGGACCTACATACATCAACATGTATCATCCCAAGAGTTCATTAACTCTTTCTCTGTTTCCAATAAACGGAGCTATGGTCATCTTATCTCTGTGACATGACTGGCAAGTTTCACAAGATGAAAATTCAAACTGATTTAAATATGCACCTAAATGTAACTTCAGCTAGTCGGGTCGTATTGATATGACCTAGTCTACAATACTTCAAGAAGGATTCGTTCATTTCTGAACTCTTCTTCTTCTGTGTGTTCCGTATACTAAGAACTGTAGTTTGATTTAGAACATTAATGCTTTTAGATAACGTGCCTGAACTGATCAACTTTTGATATAGGAAATGTTCAAAACATTATCCAACAATACAAAATTTTATCGTTTCTTTACTAATAAAGAGACAGATATGATTTTGCATAACAGGTTCGGTATCCTATAACATTCGTTCAGAATCAATGTATTCGTAATAAAGGGTGACAGTGACCAACAGACTTGGCTGCAACACTTGCCCCGTTTTCTGCCTCATGAAACTTATCACCCATTCTCAGTTCTCTACCTATCTGTAGCCCTATGTAACTATTACATATCTGGGATCCTGTTCCGGTATCACATACCCAGGACGTAGAGGATACAGAGAAACAGTTCTTTGTAATGAACATGTAGGGTTCCTAGGCACCCTAATGAGGTCTCACAAGGCATCGAAGAATCAATAATAAAATTTTACGGGTGCCGAGAGACCCGACTACGGATCGTTTGCTAGATTTCTAGGCGAAAAAGCTAACTAGTTAACAATTAACTAAGAGATACGGAAATACAACCTTTGTAGATCCGGTCCTCCACCTCCACGGCTCCGAGATGAGGTCCTTTCCGCTGTCCAAATGAAATCCGGGCTCTAGCGTCGTCTTCGTCGGAGAATGGGCGGGCTAGGTCGTCGATGTCCAAGCCGAAGATGATCTACGTCGAGGCATCGATGAATCAAGCTCCACCTTCACCAAGTCATGAAACTTGTGAAGGAAACACACTCTACTACTTGGCAAGAGGTAGAGGATGAAGAAATAGGAAGTGGGTAGACTTTAGAATTGGATTTCTCACTCATTTCCATCACTTGCCATTGATGGGGCAAGCTTTCTTCACTTGAAGAATGAAGAAGAAGAAGGAAAATAGTTATGATAAGTTAATTAGAAAAAGAAAAGAATAATCAAAACTTATCATGACTGAACCATGGTAAAGTGTAGAGTATTAATCATGGTTGAAGCAATGGTTTCTGGGAATTTTTAAAATTTATTCAAGAGTTGATTTTTCTGGAGTTGTTTTGGGAATTCGGTGTTTCGATCGGGGTATCAAATTTTGTCTGTGTGGCTTTCCGGATAAATTTTAGAATATGTTAAAAAGTTCGACCGGATATAAATACCCAATTTTTCCCCTTTCTGGATATTTCCAAGTGTTGGATTTTTCCATAGTTTAACGACGTTCTATGTAGTGCAAGTAACGCGATGGTCCCTCTAGAAGACAACAAACCTTAACTCGATTATGTGACCGTCTTGAACTGCCCTTTGAACCTTCGGGTTTGGGGCAGTACGGCGTGCCACATGTGAGGCGTTGGCTTGACCCTTCTATGGCTGGACCGTTGGTACTGAGGCACGAACGGAATGTTGTTAGACTTGTTTCATGTGTTGAGCTGTATCGGGAAAACTTGGGTGTTCGATTGTTCGATCGGAAAGTTTAACATTTTCTAATTATCCGGAATGGGATACAATAATTGGAATTCACAATTAGTTATGAGATAACTGAATGAATGTTATAAACATAGCAGTTTAGTCTCACTTGATCGGTTGCCACGGAATTTTGATGTGATCAAAAGTCCGTCGCAATCACGTAGCGTACGCGGATACTCGCCGGGTAAACTTAATAGACAGCCTCACGCCATTGCCCCGACCAAGTGACTGTAGGAGAACCCCGTCGCCGAAAGCATCCGTTCGGGTGCTCGCGGTAGCGGTGTTCTGCCTTAGTGCACTTCGTCGACGGTATCGGGGGTGCAGCCGTCTACTAAAGTTTGCGACGAGCATTCGATCAGAATGTCGGGAATCCTGTAGAATTGCCCGACTTGATATTGAAAAGTGTTTTCGATAATGAGACTAAAATGCGGGGTTTATAATTGTTAGGCATGCGATGTCTAAGGAATTCATTTGGTCAGGCATGCGATGTCTGAGGTGGTTGCGGATTCCAACTGTTGTAGTTTTACACTTTCTTTTCTGTGACCGTAAGTGTAATATGTGATATCGCCAGTTTCGTTGCTATATGTCAACGACAATTGGGATGGACATATTTACTTACGTTGATGACATGTGATGTTATGTGTTGCTGGATATGTTATATTGGATCGTCGTGTTTGAATAGCCGGGGGTTTTTATGTGAGATGAGAGTTTTTCATTTTCATTCATGTAAAAACTTGTATGTAATATTCTTTTATTGGGGCACTTCCAGGTTGCGGAAGTAGTCACCGTTTGTATATTATTTACTTTTCCGCACTAGGATAGACCCAAAGAGGAGGGCACAAGTAACCGGGTTCTGGAGTCCAGTGGGAGACCAACTCGAGGAGTCGAGTCCGGGTCTCCTAACTCCAGAATTAGTAGGGTTGCTTGCCGCTCTCGTAGGGGTCTAGGGGTGTGGGTTTGGCTATTCATCACGACCGTGGAATCCGTATTTTATACTGGCTCGTATTGAAAACACGGACGTCCTAGTATATCCAATATTTCATATGATTCTTCTGCTGCGATATCTGTGATATGATCATGTGATGTTCTGTGATAGATACAGTATATAGTATATATGATATATTATATAGACGTTACTTATGTTTTACACCCGTCCTAACCCTGCCCCGCTCTGCCGTTAGTTACCTAACCTAACGGTGCACGAGGGGACATCGAGGCGAATGCGGATGGCATAAGTGTACGTCATATCTATCTGTGATGTTTAGGTATATAAATGATGGGACTTCATTAATGTGATTAATGAAATAAAAAGAAACCTAAGATGTTGTAGAATCGAATTTCAAAATAAAACAGGTAGCTACAGTTCTTGCTTTGCACAGCGGTATATGTGATATATCCTGCACCTCATTCGACGAGGAAAGGACCGAGATCCCTTCACCGGGAGTGACTCCTTTAGCAATAACTGGCATATGCTACACACTCGGTTTGTCTTTTGATTGCTTTTAAGAGTTTTTGCTTTGCACAGTGATATATATGATATATCCCGCACCTCATTCGACGAGGAAAGTACCGACGATCCCTTCACCGGGAGTGACTCCTTTAGCAAAACTAGAAAAGCCTCAAAAACACTCCATTTTAAAAATCATTTGATTCTACAACGATATCAAGTTCATTACGCAATAGGTTTTCAGAAAAACCTGTCGTAGCCCTCCGTCATTTCAGATAAGTAGTAGTTAGTATTCGTGCTGCGTTTGTTGGCCTTTGTCAAGGCGCAGTGTGCGGTAGCTAACTGGTGCTTATCTGCTTATGCATATGATGCAGATTGGGTTAGGGTAGTCGTGCGATCTTATTGGCCTTTGTCAAGGGCCGTGCGGGTGGGTTTAATTCAATCAGGAAATGACGGGTTGAACTTGACTAGCATCCTATGGTTTGTTGGCCTTTGTCAAGGTCATAGGAGGTTAGGGGCAAAATATTATCGGGAATTTCAAGTGTTGAAATTTGCAATGAGATTGCATACCTTCTATGAGATAGTTGGATCCCGATACCCGCTGCGAGTAAGTGTTACTCCTGGGAGAGTTTTATACATTACAATTAGCCGATCAAGTAGGTGTCTAGAAAGGTGTCAACGGGGTTACGTCTCTGGGAAAACGAGGTTTACATTAATTAGGTTCGTGCGAAAGCACGGGGGACCTCCCTCAAAGTACCGACACTGGCCTGGCTGAAAGATTGGCGAACTTGTAGTGTGTAATTAATCCCGGCTAGTCTTTCCTTTTAGGGTTTGAAGGAAGATTTGATAAAAAGCAGTGGGAGCCATCCTGATTAGATAAAATAATAACCAATCTATTCTTGCAAGAGCGCACGCTGAGTGTTTTCTTCTCTCTCTCTCCTGGTAGCGACCATATCACGCCTTAATCAAGATAATAATACGGATTATTGACCGAACCCGCTTGTTATTCTGAGCTGGGGAACGTTGGTCCCGCTCCAACTTATAATTGTTATAAGATAGAGCAGGAAATTGGGGAATACCAGATTTCCCGTGCCGCCCAAACGAAGAGAGTGCATGCTGATGCATCATCTTCGGGTGTGTTCATTATACAGAACTGTTTCTCAATGTCCTTTACGTCCTGGGTATTTGATACCAGATCAGGATTCCAGATATGTAATCTGTTACATAGGGCTACAGAAAGGTAGAGAACTGAGAACGGGTGATAAGTTTCATGAGGCAGAAAACGGGGCAAGAGTTGCAGCCAAGTCTGTTGGTCACTGTCACCCTGTATTACAATACATTGATTCTGAACGAATGTTATTAGATACCGAACCTGATATACAAAATCATATCTGTCTCTTTATCAGTAAAGAAACGGTAAAATTTTGTATTGTTGGATAATGTTTTGAACATTTCCTATATCAAAAGTTGATCGGTTCAGGCACGTTATCTAAAAGCATTGATGTTCTAAATCAAACTACAGTTCTTAGTATATGGAACACACACAAGAGGAAGAGTTCAGAACTGAACGAATTCTTCTTGAGGCATTGTAGACTAGGTCATATCAATGCGACCCGACTGGCTGAAGTTACATTTAGATGCATATTTAAATTAGTTTGAATTTACATCTTGTGAAACTCGCCAGTCATGTCACAAAGATAAGATGACCACAGCTCTGTTTATTCGAAACAGAGAAAGAGTTAGTAAACTCTTGGAATGATACATGCTGATGTATGTAGGTCCCCTGTCTACACATGCCAGGACAGGTTCTTTGTACTTCATTACATTCTCTGATAATCTCTCAGGATTCAGACATATGTTCCTGTTGAAACATGAGTCCGAACCTTTTGAGATATTCACAGAATATAAGTTAGAAGTAGAGAACCAAAATACGGGTATAAGTATTATGTCCTCTGATGTGATCAAGGAGGAGAATACTTGAGCACGGAATTCCTGGATTATTCTAAAGGAGAATGAGATTCTCTCTCAGCATTACTCCTCCGTATACACCATAGTACGATGGTATATCGGGGTGGAGCAATAACACCCTATGTGATAAGGTGTACTCTATGATGAGTACTACTGAGCTACCTATTTCCTTTTGGGTGTTATGCACTTGAGAAGCTGCATACCTATTGAATAGGGTTCCAATCAAATCAGTTGCCTACCATTCCATATGAGATATGGAAAGGGAAGAGCCCATGTCTTAAGCTAGTTAGGATTTGGGGTTGTCCGGCCTATGTCTAAAAGCAAAATCCGGACAAGCTCGAGGCAAGGTCTGTTGTGTAGAACTGGAAGTGTTCCAGCTATACAAACTACAGCATGATTTGGTACAACCAGAGGATTCAGTGGTTACCAACGAACCTCAGCCTCTCCGCCGATCTAGTAGGGTTTTCTCACCCACCTGAGAGATACATAGGTTTCTCTATGAAAGTGGGAGCGAGGATTGCATCATGAGATGATGACCCAACTAGTTTCGAGCTGGCCATCAGGAGTGAGACTCTGTGAGAATGGCTGGATGTTTATCGATCTGAGATGGAATCCTTATACACCAACAAAGTATGGACTTTAGTTGCTATATCTGAAGGGTTAAATCCCCATCAGGAGCAAGTATATCTTGAGAAGATTACTTGGTGTACATGGAAAAGTTGAGACTTTCAAAGCTAGACTTGTTAAAGTTTGCATATTGACCAGGTGTGGATAATGATGAAACCTTTTTCAAGTAGCTATGCTTAAGTCCATCCAGATCCTACTTGTCACGGCTACATACCATGACTGCGATATCTGGTGGTTGGGTGTCTTGACTGATTTTCTAAATGATGATTTAGAAGAGAGCGTCTATAAGTACACAGCCAGAGGGCTTCGTAGACAGTGGGAGCAGCGGAAACGTGAGCAAGATGCTTTATAGGATAAAGCAGGCATCGCGGAGTTGGAACGTCTGTTTTGATGTATTAGTCAAAGAAGTTGACATCATCAAAATGGTAGATGAACCTTGTATAAACAAAAAGGTAGTAGGGAGTATGGTGACGATCCTCATAGAGTACGTGGATGACATACTCTTGATAGGGAAGGAGTTTCCTATGCTACGATCGATCAATCTCCGCTTGTCACAATGATTCTCCACATAGGATCAAAGTGATACCTACTAAATCCTGGATTTTGGATCTATGAGATAGATCTAATTGGATGTTAGGATTCTCACTAGTTGTAGTGAGATGGTATCAATCGACCCTGGGGAGAATCACTGGAATAGTTCCAGGGTCATAAAGACGACTGAATGTCAGTCACAGGCATTGTCTTTACCCTCAGTGAAGGGACGGTATGTTGGAAGAGTTCCAAGCTAGATACCGTGACATACTAGACGATAAAGGCACGATACATCGCTACTTAAGATGCTACCAAAGGGGCAGTTTGGGTGTATATTGGTTTATAAGATGAACTATGTTCCTCCCATTGTGTGACAATGGAGTTGTGGCTTATGCCAAGGAACGCCGGTCCCATCAGTGATCCAGACATATTCTAAGGCAGTATCACTTGATCATGGAGATGGTTGATCTTCAGGGAGATCGAGGTTAGGAGAGTAGACTCAGAGGACAACACAGCGGATCCACTCACAAAGGCCTGTTCCCAGAGAGAGACTTTTATGGGATGGTTGAGTATGAGATACTGCAACCACTGCTATCAGATGGCCCTAGTGCAAGTGGGAGATTGTTAGTTATATATATGCCCTAGAGGCCATTACTGTACATAGGATGTATATTGTAGTGGATGCTGGGACGTATATAAGGAGGACTTTCTTGCTCGACATGATAGTATGCTATCTGGTTGATCTTTACCTTAACGTGTATGCTGATTGTCTCTCTGTTACATGTTGGTAAAGCCCTTAGGATGTGTGCTTGACTACCTGGACTATGATGCGGATCATACTAGTGGGGACATGGTAGTCCATAAGTACATCCTTCAAAGTCCCTAGTCATGGGTGTATCGAGACGGGGCATCGATATACCAGAGTAGACTAGCGTGTAGCTTCTCGACCCATACAGATGGGCGATGGATGATCCCATATCCATTGGTTTTTGACATCGGAGATGATATACGGGTGCTCAGTAGAGACTGGGTACACTGGACGGACTCGCCGAGAACTCCCAGATGGTATTATACCTCACGTCAGATGGCAGTTCTCTGGTGACACTGGTACAGAGTAGTCTGTTGACCCGAGATCGTCATAGAGTCTTGTGTGGTTCCCACTGTGCTTTGATTTCCATCTTACCACGTCCAAGAGGACGTGCAAAATGGTGGTTTTTGGGTACAGTCCCGAGTCACATGGAGGCAATGAGCGATAGGAGGGGATTCGTCTCTCCCGGTATAGGGGGTTGATGTTGCGCTGTGTTCGATTGGCTATAACAGGAAGTCCCTGGCCAGAGCTGCTCAGAGAATTACTGGTAAGTGTTACCAGTAGTTTCTCGACCCGTTATGAGCCTCATATCGACACGACTTATCGAGCTATTGGGGTCTGACGTTTACCACCCCTAGGCAAGATATGCGACATATCAGACGATCAGACCGGACTGTGCGGTACTGTTACTGGTTGGATTCACTGGAGTGTGAGCGGGCTTGCTCGTTGATCTTCAGATCGCTCAATACCCGGGTGGCCGTTACGTTTAGCAGACTGCTTGCGGCTTGTGGATGTTTGATATGATCATCATCTGCTGCCGGCGTATTGACGAGTCTTTAGAGTCCTACACAGAGGTTTCCTGGCTCAAGCGAAACGAAATAGGAGCGCATATGAGATATGTGCGAGACCGAGAATAATGCGTGTATGTGATACCGTATTCCATTCTCGCGATGAATGTATCGAATGGTTGTATGCGATATAACCTAGTTATCAAATCAAGGATTGATTCGATAAGACGATACATTGTATACTAGTCGGTTGTGTGCGACATGACCGGATCATTGAATCAAGTGTTGATTTAATGATTTAATGCATATTTATATATTTGATATATTGCTTTGCATCAACTAGTATCGGTTTACTTAAGATGGATTTTCTCGCTCGGGTGTGCGCATTGTATATGCGATATGTTTATGTGCACATGTTTGTATCATGTTTGATGATGCATACCACTTTGGTTAAGTGTAAAGTTTGAACCATGGTTGTGTTTATGTTTAGGGTTTTATTTTCTTAATTATTCATTTATTCTTTTTGATAAATGGATAAAAGAAATTCAAATGAGAAAATGGTGGCTTGGTTTTGTTTTGTTCATGAAGCTTCATGAACATTTTGACTAAGTGACCATTTTGTCTCTAGCTTAACCCTAACCATTGCTTCAACCATGATTAATACTCTACACTTTACCATGGTTTAGTCATGATAAGTTTTGATTATTCTTTTCTTTTTCTAATTAACTTATCATAACTATTTCCTTCTTCTTTTTCATTCTTCAAGTGAAGAAAGCTTGCCCCATCAATGGCAAGTGATGGAAATGAGTGAGAAATCCAATTCTAAAGTCTACCCACTTCCTATTTCTTCATCCTCTACCTCTTGCCAAGTAGTAGAGTGTGTTTCCTTCACAAGTTTCATGACTTGGTGAAGGTGGAGCTTGATTCATCGATGCCTCGACGTAGATCATCTTCGGCTTGGACATCGACGACCTAGCCCGCCCATTCTCCGACGAAGACGACGCTAGAGCCCGGATTCCTTTTAGACAGCGGAGACGACTTCGTTGCGGAGCTATGGAGGTAGAGCACCGGATCTACAAAGGTTGTATTTCCGTATCTCATAGTTAAGTGTTAACTAGTTAGCTTTTTCGCCTAGAAATCTAGCAAACGATCCGTAGTCGGGTCTCTCGGCACCCGTAAAATTTTATTATTGATTCTTCAATGCCTTGTGAGACCTCATTAGGGTGCCTAGGAACCCTATAGAACACACCCGAAGATGATGCATCAGCATGCACTCTCTTCGTTTGGGTGGCACGGGAATTCTGGTAATCCCCTATTTCCTGCTCTGTCTTATAACAATTATAAGTTGGAGCGGGACCAACGTTCCCCAGCTCAGTATAACAAGCGGGTTCGGTTAATAATCCGTATTATTATCTTGATTAAGGCGTGATATGGTCGCTACCTGGAGAGGGAGAGAAGAAAACACTCAGCATGCGCTCTTGCAAGAATTGATTGGTTTTTATTTTATCTAATCAGGATGGCTCCCACTGCTTTTTATCAAATCTTCTTTCAAACCCTGAAAGGAAAGACTAGCCGGGATTAATTACACACTACAAGTTCGCCAATCTTTCAGCCAGGCCAGTGTCAGAACTTTGAGGGAGGTGCCCTGTGCTTTCGCACGAACCTAATTAATGTAAACCTCGTTTTCCCAGAGGCGTAACCCCGTTAACACCTTTCTAGACACCTACTTGATCGGCTAATTGTAATGTGTAAAACTCTCCCAGGAGTAACTCTTACTCGCAGCGGGTATCGGGATCCAACTATCTCATAGAAGGTATGCAATCTCATTGCAAATTTCAACACTTGAAATTCCCGATATTATTTTGCCCCTAGCGTGCTATGACCCTGACGCATGCCAAACAACCCATAGTACGCTAGTCAAATTCAACCCGTACATTTCTTGATTGAATTAAACCCACCCGCACGACCCTTGACGCATGCCAAACAACGCCGTACGAATACCCTAATCCAATCGCATCGTATGCTAGCAGATAAGCACTAGTTAGCTACCGTACACTACGCCTTGACGCATGCCAAACAACCGCAGCACGAATACTAACTAGTACTTATCTGAAATGACGGAGGGCTACGACAGGTTTTTCTGAAAACCTATTGCGTAATGAACTTGATATCGTTGTAGGATCGAATGAATTTTGAAATGGAGTATTTTTTAGGCTTTTCTAGTTTTGCTAAAGGAGTCACTCCCGGTGAAGGGATCGTCGGTCCTTTCCTCGTCGAATGAGGTGCGGGATATATCATATATATCAATGTGCAATGCAGAAACACTTAAAAGCAATCAAAAGACAAACCGAGTGTGTAGCATTTGTTAGTTGTATGTATGCCCTAGAGGCCAGTATTGTACATATGATGTATATTATATTGGATGCTTGGACATATATAGAGATGACTTTCTTGCTCGATATGATAGTATGCTATCTGGTTACTCTTTATCTTAACATGTACACTAGTCTCTTTATACTGTCTTATAGTTACATGTTGGTAAAGCCCTTAGTATATATACTTGACTACCTGGACTGTGATGCAGATCATACTAGTGGGGACATGGTAGTCCATAAGTACATCCTTCAAGGTCCCTAGTCGTGGGTGTATCGAGACGGGGCATCGATATACCAGTGTAGACTAGCGTATACGCTTCTCGACCCATGAGATGGGCGATGGATGATCCCACATCCATTGGTGTTTGACATCAGAGATGGTATAAGGGTGCTCAGTGGAGACTGGGTACACTGGACGGACTCGCCGAGAACTCCCAGATGGTATTATACCTCACGTCAGATGGCAGTTCTCAGGTGACACTTGTACAGGTTAGTCTGTAGACCCGAGATCGTCATAGAGTCTTGTGTGATTCCCACTGTGCTTTGATCTCCACCTTACCACGTCCATGAGGGCGTGCAAAACGGTGGTCTTTGGGTACAGTCCCGAGTCATATGGAGGCAATGAGCGATAGGAGGGGTTTCGTCTCTCCCGGTATTGGGGGTTGATGTTGCGCTATGCTCGATTGGCCGTAACAGGGAAGTCCCTGGCTAGGGCTGATCAGAGATTTGCTGGTAAGTGTTACCAGTAGTTTCTCGACCCGTTATAAGCCTCACATCGGCACGACTTATCGGTTATTGGGGTCTGACGTATACCACCCCTAGACTTGATATGCGACATATCAGACGAACAGACCGGACTGTACGGTAAGTGTTACTGGTTGGATTCACAGGAGTGTGAGCGGGCTAGCTCGTCGATCTTCTGATCGCTCAATACCCGGATGGCCGTTACGTTTATCAGACCGCTTGCGGCTTGTGGGTGCTTGATATGATCATCATCTGCTACCGGCGTATTGACGAGTCCTTATAGTCCTACACAGAGGTTTCCTGGCTCAAGCGAAACGAAATAGGAGCGCATATGAGATATGTGCGGGACCGAGAATTATACGTGTATGTGATACCGCATTTCATTCTCGCGATAAATGTTTCGATTGGTTATATTCGATATGACCTAGTTATCGAATCATTGATTCGATAAGCCGATACATAGATTACTAGTCGGTCATGTGCGACGTGATCGGATCATTGAATCAAGTGTTGATTTAATGATTTAATTTATAATTATATATTTGATATATTACTTTACATTAACTAGTATTGGTTCACTTTAAACGGATTTTTCTCACTTGATGCACATTGTATATGTGATATGCTTTTGTGCACTTTTTTGTATCATGTTTGATGATACTTGATCATGTGGTTAAGTGTAAAGGATTAAACCATGGTTAAGAGATGATTAGGGTTTTGCAAATTCATTTATCTATTTATTTATTTATTTGAAATGGATTAAGATAAGAATGGTGGCTTTATTTGTTTTATGTTGAAGCTTCATGAAGCTTTGACCTCAGTGACCATTCTTGTCTTCATGCTTTACCCTAACTCATCCAAGTAACCATGGTCCATTCTCTACACTCAACTAAGGTTAGATTATGATAAGTATTGATTTCTTTTTTAATTTATCACAACACTTATCATAAACTAGCTTCATCTTCTCCTTCTTCTTCAAGAGAGAAAACTAGATGCCATCAATGGCAACTTGAGAAAAAGTGAGTGAAATCCAATTCTAAAGTGAACCCACCTCCTATTTCTTCACGCTCTACCTCTTGCCAAGTTGTTTTGGGTGTTTTCTTCACAAGTTTCACAACTTGGTGAAGTTGGAGCTTGAACTTGCGCAACCTCGACGTAGATCGTCTTTGACACGAAGCCGACGACCTATTCCGCTCGTTTTCCCGATGAAGCCGACGAATGAGTCTAGGATTCGAAAAGGACAGCGAGAGGATGACAACGTAGAGCTAAGGAAGTGGATATCCGGATCTACAAAGGTTGTAGCATGTAACTTTTAGTTAAAGTGTTAACTAGTTTATAGTTTCGCCTAGAAATCTACCCGACGATCCGTATTAGGGTTTCTCGGCACCCATAAAATTTTAAATTGGCATGTTCGATGCCTTGTGAGACCTCTATTGTGTGCCTAGGAACCCTACAGTGGTATCAGAGCCTAGCTAGAGCCTTAGGCGAAGTCTAGACGGAGTTTGAAAGCCGGACGAACCGAAAACCTAACCCCAAAATAGCTCTCTGGACTTTTTCTAAAAAATGGGATTTTTGTCAATTAAAAATATGCAGAAAATCAAGCAGGGTGTTATTTGAATTACTGTGAAATACGAGGGCCTAAGTCGACTTTTCCACCGCGGAACCGCGGCACGTGCTATGCATGATGCGGCGGTTCCGCGGCCTTACTGTTCCCTTGTATGATGATTTCTGCCCAGTAACTCATATAATTTAATGCTATATTTTCTGGGATATTTTTGTTGTGACTCTACAGAAGAGTATTCTGGGGTACTATTGGGAATCAAAGTTTCGATCGGATTATCAAATTTCGTCTTTGTGTTTTTCCGGATAATCTTTTGAATATGTTAAAAAGTTCGACCGGATATAAATACCCAATTTTTCCCCTGTCGGGAAATTTCCAAGTGTTGGATTTTTCCGTAGTTTAACGACGTTCTAAGTAGTGCAAGTAACGCGATGGACCCTCTAGAAGACAACAAACCTTAACTCGATTATGTGACCGTCTTGAACTGCCCTTTGAACCTTCGGGTTTGGGGCAGTACGGCGTGCCACATGTGAGGCGTTGGCTTGACCCTTCTACGGCTGGACCGTTGGTACTGAGGCACGAACTGAATGTTGTTAGACTTATTTCATGTGTTGAGCTGTATCGGGAAAACTTGGGTATTCGACTGTTCGATCGGAAAGTTTAACATTTTCTGTTTATCTGGAATGTGATACAATAATTGGAATTCACAAGTAGTTATGAGATAACTGAATGAATGTTATAAATCTAGCAATTTAGTCCCATATGATATTGAAAAGATTTTTCGATAATGAGACTAAAATGCGGGATTTATATCTGTTAGGTATGCGATGTCTAAAGAGGTTGCGGATTCCAACTGTTGTAGTTTTACACTTTCTTTTCTGTGACCGTAAGTGTAGTATGTTCATATCGCCGGTTTCGTTGCTATACGTCAACGACAATTGGGGTATGCATACTTACTTACGTTGATGACATGTGATGTTATGTGTTGCTGGATAAGTTATTTTGGATCGTCGTGTTCGAATAGCCGGGGGTTTTTATGTGAGATGAGTGTTTTCCATTTTCATTCATGTAAAAACTTGTATGTAATATTCTTTTATTTGGGGCACTTCCAGGTAGCGGAAGTTCTCACCTTTTGTATATTATTTACTTTTCCGCATTAGGATAGACCCAAGGAGGGGAGCACAAGTAACCGGGTTCTGGGGTCCAGTGGGAGACCAACTCGGGGAGTCGAGTCCGGGTCTCCTAACCCTAGAATTGGCAGGGTTGCTTGCCGCTCTCATAGGGGTCTAGGGGTGTGGGATTGGCTATTCATCACGACCGTGGAATCCGTGTTTTATACTGGCTCGTATTAAAAACACGGACGTCCTAGTATATCCAATGTTTCATATGTTTCTTCTGCTGCGATATCTGTAATGTGATGTTCTGTGATGGATATAGTATATAGTATATATGATATATTATATAGACGTTACTTATGTTTTACACCCGCGCTAGCCCTGCCCTGCTCTGTCGTTAGTTACCTAACCTAACGGTGCACGAGGGGACATCGAGGCGAATGCGGATGGCATAAGTGTACGTCATATCTATCTGTGATGTTTAGGTAATTAAATGATGGGACTTCATTAATGTGATTAATGAAAGATAAGAAACCTAAGATGTTGTGGAATCGAATTTCAAAATAAAAACAGGTAGCTACAGTTTTTGCTTTGCACAGCGATATATATGATATATCCCGCACCTCATTCGACGAGGAAAGGACCGAGATCCCTTCACCGGGAGTGACTCCTTTAGCAATAACTGGCAGATGCTACACACCCGGTTTGCTTTTGACAGCTTTTGGGTTTTTGCTTTGCACAGCGATATATATGATATATCCCGCACCTCATTCGACGAGGAAAGGGCCGACGATCCCTTCACCGGGAGTGACCCCTTTAGCAAAACTAGAAAAGCCTCAAAATCACTCCATTTCAAATCTTCATTTGATTCTACAACGATATCAAGTTCATTACGCAATAGGTTTTCAGAAAAACCTGTCGTAGCCCTCCGTCATTTCAGATAAGTAGTAGTTAGTATTCGTGCTACGTTTGTTGGCCTGCGTCAAGGCGTAGTGTGCGGTAGCTAACTAGTATTTATCTGCTTATGCATATGATGCAGATTGGATTAGGGTAGTCGTACGACTTTGTTGGCCTGCGTCAAGGGTCGTGCGGGTGGGTTTAATTCAATCAGGAAATGACGGGTTGAACTTGACTAGCGTGCTGTGATTTGTTGGCCTGCGTCAAGGTCATAGGACGCTAGGGGCAAAATATTATCGGGAATTTCAAGTGTTGAAATTTGCAATGAGATTGCATACCTTCTATGAGATAGTTGGATCCCGATACCCACTGCGAGTAAGAGTTACTCCTGGGAGAGTTTTACACATTGCAATTAGCTGATCAAGTAGGTGTCAAGAAAGGTGTTAACGAGGTTACGCCTCTGGGAAAACGAGGTTTACATTAATTTGGTTCGTGCGAAAGCACGGGGGACCTCCCTCAAAGTACCGACACTGGCCTGGCTGAAAGATTGGCGAACTTGTAGTGTGTAATTAATCCCGGCTAGTCTTTACTTTTAAGGTTTGAAGGAAGATTTGATAAAAAGCAGTGGGAGCCATCCTGATTAGATAAGATAATAACCAATCTGATCTTGCACGAGCATACGCTAAAGTGTTTTCTTCTCTCTCTCTCCAGGTAGCGACCATTTCATGCCCTAATGAAGATAATAATATGGATGTATTGACCGAACCCGCATGTTATACTGTGCTGGGGAACGTTGGTTCCGTTCTTTCTTATAAGAGTTATACGAATGAACAGGATATAGGGGAATACCAGGATTCCCATGCCACCCGAATGAAGAAAGTACATGTTGATGCATTTTCTTCGGGTGTGTTCGTTACAGAGAACTGTTTCTCCATTTGCTCTACGTCCTTGGTTTTATTTACCGGGTCAGGATCCCATATATGTAATCAGTTACATGGGCTAAGGAAAGGTAGAGAACTTGGAGAAGGTGATAAAGACATAAGAGTTGGAAATGGTGCAATTGTTGCAGCTAAGACTGTCGGAGAATATCACCTTGTATTACCAACTGGTAATACATTGATTCTGAACGAATGCTATTACATGCCGAACCTGATATGCAACATTATATCGATTTCTTTGTTAAGCAAAGAAGCATATAATTTTGTATTACAGGACAATGTTATGAACATTTTCCGTAACCAAAAGTTGGTTGGATCAGGCACGTTATGCAATGGCATTTATGTTCTAAATCAATCAACAGTTCTGAGCACAACGAACACACACAAGAGGAAGAGTTCTGAACTCAATGAATCCTTCTTGTGGCATTGTAGATTGGGTCACATCAATGCGACACGACTAGCTAAGTTGCATAAAGATGGATATTTAAATCCGTTTGAATTTTCATCTTATGACACTTGCCAGTCATGTCTCAAAGGCAAGATGACCAAAACTCCGTTTACGGGACACGGAGAAAGAGTTACCGAACTCTTGGGACTGATACATAGTGATGTATGCGGTCCCATGTCTACACATGCCAGGGATGGTTCTTCATACTTCATTACATTCACTGACGATCTCTCTAGGTTCGGGTATGTGTTCCTGATGAAACACAAATCAGAAGCTTTTGAGAAATTTAGGGAATATAAACAAGAAGTTGAGAACCAAACCGGAAAAAGTATTAAAATCCTACGATCTGATCGAGGAGGAGAATACATAAGCAATGAATTCCTGGACTTCCTAAAAGAGAATGGGATTCTCTCTCAGCTGACTCCTCCATATACACCACAGCACAACGGTGTATCAGAACGGAGGAACCGCACCCTATTAGATATGGTGCGCTCTATGATGAGCACAGCTGAGTTACCTATTTCCTTCTGGGGATATGCACTGGAAACAGCTGCAGACCTATTGAATATGGTTCCCACCAAAACCATGCCGACCACTCCATATGAGATATGTAAAGGAAAGAGACCATGTCTTAATTATGTTAAGATATGGGGTTGTCCGGCCTATGTAAAAACGCAAAATCCGGACAAACTCGCGGCAAGGTCCATTCTGTGTAAGTTTATTGGATATCCCAAACATTCGCGAGGGTATATCTTTTACCATACCGAGGAACAAAAAGTGTTTGTTTCTCGACATGCCACCTTTTTAGAAAAGGAATTTCTTGAAAAAGAAATTAGTGGCAATGAGGTAGAACTGGAAGAGGTTCCAGCAATACAGACTACAACAGAAGATTTGGTTGAACCAGAGGATTCATTAGTTCCCGATGAACCTCAGCCTCTCCGCCGATCTAGTAGGGTTCCTCGCCCACCTGAGAGATACTACGGTTTTCTCATGGATGGTGGGAGCGAGGATTGCATCATGGAGGATGATGACCCAACTAGCTTCGAGCAGGCCATCACGAGTAGGGACTCAGTGAAATGGCTGGATGCTATGCGGTCCGAGATAGAATCCATGTACACCAACAAAGTATGGACTTTGGAAGTTGCTCCTGAAGGGGTAAAACCCATCGGGAGCAAGTGGATCTTCAAGAAGAAACTTGGTGTAGATGGGAAAGTGGAGACTTTCAAAGCTAGACTTGTAGCAAAGGGTTTTCGTCAAAGACCAGGTGTGGACTATGACGAGACTTTTTCTCCAGTGGCTATGCTTAAATCCATCCGGATCATGCTTGCCATTGCTGCATATCATGATTACGAAATCTGGCAAATGGATGTTAAGACCGCCTTTCTACATGGTGATTTAGAAGAGTGCGTGTACATGACTCAGCCAGAGGGCTTCGTAGACAGTGGGAGCAGCGGCAAGGTGTGCAAGCTGCTTAAATCCATTTATGGATTAAAGCAAGCATTGCGGAGTTGGAACATCTGCTTTGATGTCGTTATCAAAGAGTTTGATTTCGTCAAAAACCCAGATGAACCTTGTATTTACAAGAAGGTGGCAAGGAGTAAGGTTGTCTTCCTCGTATTGTACGTGGACGACATACTCTTGATAGGAAATGATATTCCTATGCTGCAATCGGTCAAGCTCTTCTTATCACAAAGATTCTCAATGAAAGATCTTGGTGATGCCTCCTGCATATTGGGAATTAGGATCTATAGAGATAGATCCAAACGGATTTTGGGATTGTCCCAATCCAGGTACATTGACACCATACTAAAGAGGTTTAGTATGGAAGAATCCAAGCGTGGGAATTTGCCCACGATCTCTGGAGTCACTCTCTCCAAAGAGATGCCTCCCAAGACTGATTTGGAGAGAGCTCGCATGCAAGGGATACCCTATGCTTCGACAGTAGGCTCTATCATGTATGCGATGCTATGTACCAGACCCGATGTAGCATACTCACTAAGTGTAGTGAGCAGGTATCAAGCTGATCCTGGAGAGAGTCACTGGACAGCTGTGAAGAGCATTCTCAAGTACTTGCGAAGGACTAGAGATATGTTCTTGGTGTATGGTAACGGAGAGCTCCAAGTGGATTCCTTTACCGATTCGAGCTTCCAGAGTGATAAGGACGACTCTAAGTCGCAGTCGGGCTTTGTCTTTACCCTTTACGGAGGGGCGGTTAGCTGGAAGAGTTCCAAGCAGGAAACCGTGGCAGACTCGACGATGGAGGCTGAATACATCGCTGCCAACGATGCTGCCAAAGAGGCTGTCTGGATCAAGAAGTTCATTACTGAACTTGGAGTGGTTCCATCCATTGAGCATCCAATACCTTTGTATTGCGATAACAATGGAGCGGTGGCTTTAGCCAAGGAACCCAGGTCCCATCAGCGATCCAGGCATATTCTGAGGCGGTATCACCTGATCCGGGAGATAGTTGATCGCCGGGAGATCGAGGTCAGGAGGGTTGACACGAAGAACAACACCGCGGAACCACTCACGAAGGCCATTCCCCAGATACAGTTTAAGAGACTCTTCGGGATGCTCGGTATGCGATACTACAGCAGCTGGCACTAGTGCAAGTGGGAGATTGTTAGTTGTATGTATACCCTAGAGGCCAGTATTGTACAGATGATGTATATTATATTGGATGCTTGGACATATATAGAGATGACTTTCTTGCTCGATATGATAGTATGCTATCTGGTTACTCTTTATCTTAACATGTACACTAGTCTCTTTATACTGTCTTATAGTTACATGTTGGTAAAGCTCTTAGGATATGTACTTGACTACCTGGACTGTGATGCAGATCATACTAGTGGGGACATGGTAGTCCATAAGTACATCCTTCAAGGTCCCTAGTCGTGGGTGTATCGAGACGGGGCATTGATATACCGGTGTAGACTAGCGTATACGCTTCTCGACCCATGAGATGGGCGATGGATGATCCCACATCCATTGGTGTTTGACATCAGAGATGGTATACGGGTGCTCAGTGGAGACTGGGTACACTGGACAGACTCGCCGAGAACTCCCAGATGGTATTATACCTCACGTCAGATGGCAGTTCTCAGGTGACACTTGTACAGGTTAGTCTGTAGACCCGAGATCGTCATAGAGTCTTGTGTGATTCCCACTGTGCTTTGATCTCCACCTTACAACGTCCATGAGGGCATGCAAAACGGTGGTCTTTGGGTACAGTCCCGAGTCAAATGGAGGCAATGAGCGATAGGAGAGGTTTCGTCTCTCCCGGTATTGGGGGTTGATGTTGCGCTATGCTCGATTGGCCGTAACAGGGAAGTCCCTGGCCAGGGCTGATCAGAGATTTGCTGGTAAGTGTTACCAGTAGTTTCTCGACCCGTTATAAGCCTCACATCGGCACGACTTATCGGTTATTGGGGTCTGACGTATACCACCCCTAGACTTGATATGCGACATATCAGACGAACAGACCGGACTGTACGGTAAGTGTTACTGGTTGGATTCACAGGAGTGTGAGCGGGCTAGCTCGTCGATCTTTTGATCGCTCAATACCCGGATGGCCGTTACGTTTAACAGACCGCTTGCGGCTTGTGGGTGCTTGATATGATCATCATCTGCTACCGGCGTATTGACGAGTCTTTAGAGTCCTACACAGAGGTTTCCTGGCTCAAGCGAAACGAAATAGGAGCGCATATGAGATATGTGCGGGACCGAGAATTATACGTGTATGTGATACCGCATTTCATTCTCGTGATAAATGTTTCGATTGGTTATATTCGATATGACCTAGTTATCGAATCATTGATTCGATAAGCCGATACATAAAATACTAGTCGGTCATGTGCGACATGACCGGATCATTGAATCAAGTGTTGATTTAATGATTTAATGTATAATTATATATTTGATATATTACTTTACATTAACTAGTATTGGTTCACTTTAAACGGATTTTCCTAACTTGATGCACATTGTATATGTGATATGCTTTTGTGCACTTTTTTGTATCATGTTTGATGATACTTGATCATGTGGTTAAGTGTAAAGGATTAAACCATGGTTAAGAGATGATTAGGGTTTTGCAAATTCATTTATCTATTTATTTATTTATTTGAAATGGATTAAGATAAGAATGGTGGCTTTATTTGTTTTATGTTGAAGCTTCATGAAGCTTTGACCTGAGTGACCATTCTTGTCTTCATGCTTAACCCTAACTCATCCAAGTAACCATGGTCCATTCTCTACACTCAACTAAGGTTAGATTATGATAAGTATTGATTTCTTTTTTAATTTATCACAACACTTATCATAAACTAGCTACATCTTCTCCTTCTTCTTCAAGAGAGAAAACTAGATGCCATCAATGGCAACTTGAGAAAAAGTGAGTGAAATCCAATTCTAAAGTGAACCCACCTCCTATTTCTTCACCCTCTACCTCTTGCCAAGTTGTTTTGGGTGTTTTCTTCACAAGTTTCACAACTTGTTGAAGTTGGAGCTTGAACTTGCGCAACCTCGACGTAGATCGTCTTTGACACGAAGCCGACGACCTATTCCGCTCGTTTTCCCGATGAAGCCGACGAATGAGTCTAGGATTTGAAAAGGACAGCGAGAGGATGACTACGTGGAGCTAAAGAAGTGGATATCCGGATCTACAAAGGTTGTAGCATCTAACTTTTAGTTAAAGTGTTAACTAGTTTATAGTTTCGCCTAGAAATCTAGCCGACGATCCGTATTAGGGTTTCTCGGCACCCATAAAATTTTAAATTGGCATGTTCGATGCCTTGTGAGACCTCTATAGTGTGCCTAGGAACCCTACAGCATTTGCCAGTTATTGCTAAAGGAGTCACTTCCGGTGAAGGGATCTCGGTCCTTTCCTTATCGAATAAGGTGCAGGATATATCATATATACCGCTGTGCAAAGCAAGAACTGTAGCTACCTGTTTTATTTTGAAATTTAATTCTACAACATCTTAGGTTTCTTTTATTTCATTAATCTCATTAATGAAGTCCCATAATTTAAGTACCTAAACATCACAGATAAATACGACGTACACTTATGCCATCCGCATTCGCCTTGATGTCCCGTCGTGCACCGTTAGGTTAGGTAACTAACGGCAGAGCGGGGCAGGGCTAGCGCGGGTGTAAAACATAAGTAACGTCTATATAATATATCATATATACTATATACTGTATCTATCACAGAACATCACACGATCACATCACAGATATCACAGTAGAAGAATCATATGAAATATTGGATATACTAGGTCGTCCGTGTTTTTAATACGAGCCAGTATAAAACACGGATTCCACGGTCGCGATGAATAGCCAAACCCACACCCCTAGACCCCTACGAGAGCGGCAAGCAACCCTACCAATTCTGGAGTTAGGAGACCCGGACTCGACCCCTCGAGTTGGTCTCCCACTGGACTCCAGAACCCGGTTACTTGTGCCCTCCTCCTTGGGTCTATCCTAGTGCAGAAAAGTAAATAATATACAAACGGTGACATCTTCCGCAACCTGGAAGTGCCCCAATAAAAGAATATTACATACAAGTTTTTACATGAATGAAAATGTAAAACACTCATCTCACATAAAAACCCCCGGGTATTCAAACACGACGATCCAATATAATATATCCAGCAACACATAACATCACATGTCATCAACGTAAGTAAATATGTCCATCCCAATTGTCGTTGACATATAGCAACGAAACCGGCGATATCACATATTACACTTACGGTCACAGAAAAGAAAGTGTAAAACTACAACAGTTGGAATCCACAACCTGCATAGACATCGCATGCCTAATCAAATGAATTCCTTAGACATCGCATGCCTAACAATTATAAACCCCGCATTTTAGTCTCATTATCGAAAACACTTTTCAATATCAAGTCGGGCAATTCAACAAGATTCCCGACATCCTGATCGAATGCTCGTCGCAAACTTTAGTAGGCGGCCGCACCCCCGATACCGTCGACGAAGTGCACCAAGGCGGAACACCGCTGCCGCGAGCACCCGAACGGATGCTTTCGGCGACTGGGTTCTCCTACAGTCACTTGGTCGGGGCTATGGAGCGAGGCTGTCTATTAAGTTTACCCGGCGAGTATCCGCGTACGCTACGTGATTGCGACGGACTTTTGATCACATCAAAATTCCGTGGCAACCGATCAAGTGAGACTAAACCGCTAGATTTATAACATTCATTCAGTTATCTCATAAATTTTTGTGAATTCCAATTGTTGTATCACATTCCAGATAAACAGAAAATGTTAAACTTTCCGATCGAACAGTCGAACACCCAAGTTTTCCAAAATAGATCAACACATGAAACAAGTCTAAAAACATTCAGTTCGTGCCTCAGTACCAACGGTCCAGCCGTAGAAGGGTCAAGCCAACGCCTCACATGTGGCACGCCGTACTGCCCCAAACCCTAAGGTTCAAAGGGCAGTTCAAGACGGTCACGTAATCGAGTTAAGGTTTGTTGTCTTCTAGAGGGTCCATGGCGTTACTTGCACTACTTAGAACAACGTTAAACTACGGAAAAATCCAACACTTGGAAATTTCCCGACAGGGGAAAAATTTGGTATTTATATCCGGTCGATCTTTTTAGCATATTCTAAAATTTATCCGGAAAGCCACATAAACAAAATCTGATACTCCGATCGAAACACCGAATCCCCAAAACAACCCCAGAAAATTCAACTCTTGAATAAATATTAAAAATTCCCAGAAAATCCAGCATAATAAAATAGGAGTTACTGTGCAAACAGGGGATGATGATGTCATCCTTTAGCCGCGGAACCGCCGTAGAAGGCATGCTTCTGCCGCGGTTCCGCCGCTCTTTGTACTGTTCATGAGTCAAATTTTGCACCGTAATTCTTATAATTCCCTGCTGAATTTTTTAAGCATTTTTAATGTGGAAAAATCCCAGTTTTTAGAAAAAGTCCAGAGAGCATGTTTCGGGTTAGGGTTTTGGTTCGATCGGACTTCAAATATCGTCTACGCATCGCCTAAGGCTCTAGCTAGGCTATGATACCACTGTAGGGTTCCTAGGCACTCTCAAGAGGTCTCACAAGGCATCAACCATGCCAATTTCAAATTTTACGGTGTCGAGAAACCCTAGACTACGGATCGTTAACTAGAAGTTTAGGGGAAAAAGAAACTAGTTAACAACTTAACTAAATGGTAAACGGAAATACAACCTTTGTAGATCCGGTTCTCCACCTCCATGGCTCCGCGATGAAGTCTCCTCGCTGTCCAAATGAAAACCCGGGCTCTTGCGTCGGCTTCATCGGAGAAATGGGCGGGCAAGGTCGTCGGCTTCGTGCCGAAGAAGATCTACGTCGAGGCATCACTAGATCAAGCTCCCACTTCACCAAGTCATGAAACTTGTGAAGAAAACACACTCTACTACTTGGCAAGAGGTAGAGGATGAAGAAATAGGAGTTGGGTTCACTTTAGAATTGGATTTCTCACTCATTTCATCAAGTTGCCATTGATGGAGGCATGCTTTCTTCAAGTGAAGAAGAAGAAGAAGAAGATGAATATTATGATAAGTTAATTCAAAAACAAAAAGTAAATGAACACTTATCATAATCATAACCATGGTCAAGTGTAGAGAATAAATCATGGTTAGTGGGAATGGTTAGGGTTAAGCATGGAGACAAAATGGTCACTTGGTCAAAGCTTCACGAAGCTTCAACATGCATCCAAAGAAAGCCACCATTTTGCATTATGCTAAATATTTTTCCAAAAAGAATAAATAGATAATTAAATGAGAAAAGGAAATGAAACCCTAACCACTTAAGTAACCATGGTTTAATTCTTTACACAAACCCAAACTAGCATGTATCATCAAACATGATACAATCTTGTGCACAAAAAATATATCATATATACAATGTGCACAAACAAGTGAGAAAATCCATTTAAAAGTGAACCGATACTAGTTAATGCAAAGTAATATATCAAATATATAATTATACATTAAATCATTAAATCAACACTTGATTTAACGATTCGGTCATATCGCATATAACCGACTAGTATCCAATGTATCGGCTTATCGAATCAACCCTCGATTCGATAACTAGGTTATATCGCATATAACCATTCGATACATTCATCGCGAGAATAGAATACGGTAACACATACACGCATTATTCTCGGTCCCGCAAATATGTCATATGCGCTCCTATTTCGTTTCGCTTGAGCCAGGAAACCTCTGTGTAGGACTCTAAAGACTCGTCAATACGCCGGCAGCAGGTGATGATCATATCAAACACCCACAAGCCGCAAGCGGTCTGCTAAACGTAACGGCAACCCGGGTATTGAGCGATGAGAAGATCGACGAGCAAGCCCGCTCACCCTCCTGTGAATCCAACCAGTAACACTACCGTACAGTCCGGTCTGATCGTCTGATATGTCGCATATCTCGCCTAGGGGTGGTAAACGTCAGATCCTAATAGCTCGATAAGTCGTGTCGATATGAGGTCTATAACAGTTCGAGAAACTACTGGTAACACTTACCAGTATATCTCAGCAACCCTGGCCAGGGATTTCCAGTTATAGCCAATCGAACACAGCGCAACATCAACTCCCTATACCGGGAGAGACGAATCCCCTCCTATCGCTCATTGCCTCCATGTGATTCGGGACTGTACCCAAAAACCACCGTTTTGCACGCCCTCTTGGACGTGGTAAGATGGAAATCAAAGCACAGTGGGAACCACACAAGACTCTATGACGATCTCGGGTCAACAGACTACTCTGTACCAGTGTCACCAGAGAACTGCCATCTGACGTAAGGTATAATACCATCTGGGAGTTCTCGGCGAGTCCGTCCAGTGTACCCAGTCTCCACTGAGCACCCGTATATCATCTCTGATGTCAAACACCAATGGATATGGGATCATCCATCGCCCATCTGTATGGGTCGAGAAGGTATACGCTAGTCTACTCTGGTATATCGATGCCCCGTCTCGATACACCCATGACTAGGGAGTTTGAAGGATGCACTTATGGACTACCATGTCCCCACTAGTATGATCCGCATCATAGTCCAGGTAGTCAAGTACACATCCTAAGGGCTTTACCAACATGTAACAGAGAGACAATCAGTATACACGTTAAGGTAAAGTGTAACCAGATAGCATACTATCATGTCGAGCAAGAAAGTCCTCCCTATAAATGTCCCAGCATCCACTTCAATATACATCGTATGTACAGTAATGGCCTCTAGGGCATACATATAACTAACAATCTCCCACTTGCACAAGGGCCATCTGTAGCAGTGGTTGTAGTATCTCATACTCAACCATCCCATAAAAGTCTCTCTCTGGGAAAAGGCCTTTGTGAGTGGATCCGCCGTGTTGTCCTCTGAGTTTGCTCTCCTAATCTCGATCACCCTGGAGATCAACCATCTCCATGATTAGGTGATACTGCCTTAGATTATGTCTGGATCACTGATGGGACAGACGTTCCTTGGCATAAGCCACAACTCCATTGTCACACAATGGGAGGAACATAGTTCATCTCATGAACCAATATACATCCAGACTGCCTCTTTGGTAGCATCTTAAGTAGCGATGTATCCTGCCTTTATCGTCTAGTATGTCACGGTATCTAGCTTGGAACTTTTCCAACATACCGTCCCTCTACTGAGGGTAAAGACAATGCATGTGACTGACATTCAGTCGTCTTTATCACCCTGGAACCATTCCAGTGATTCTTCCCAGGATCGATTGATACCTTCTCACTATAACTAGCAAGAATCCTAACATCCAATTAGATCTATCTCATAGATCCAAAACCCAGGATTTAGGAGGTATCACTTTTATCCTATTTGGAGAATCTTTGTGATAAACGGAGATTGACCGAGCGTAGCATAAGAAACTCCTTTCTTATCAAGAGCATGACATCCACGTACTCTAAGAGGATCACCACCATACTCCCTACTACCTTTTTGTTTATACAAGGTTCATCTACCATTTTGATGATGTCAAACTGTTTGACTTATCCATCAAAACAGATGTTCCAACTCCGCGATACCTGCTTTATCCTATAAAGCATCTTGTACACGTTTCCGCTGCTCCCACTGTCTACGAAGCCCTCTGGCTGTGTTCTTATAGACGTTCTCTTCTAAAACATCAGTTAGAAAAAAAGTCATGACACCTAACCACCAGATATCGTAGTCATGGTATGTAGCCGTGGCAAGTAGGATCTGGATGGACTTAAGCATAGCCACTGAAAAAGGTTTCATCATTATCCACGCCTGGTCGATGACGAAAGGCTTTAACAAGTCTAGCTTTGAAAGTCTCAACTTTTCCATCTACACCAAGTAATCTTCTCAAGATTTACTTGCTCCTGATGGGGATTTAACCCTTCAGATATACCAACCAAAGTCCATACTTTGTTGGTGTACATGGATTCCATCTCAGATCACTAAGCATCCAGCCATTCTTACAGAGTCCATACTCTCGATGGCCTGCTCGAAACTAGTAGGGTCATCATCTCATGATGCAATCCTCGCTCCCACTGTCATAGAGTAACCGAAGTATCTCTCAGGCGGGTGAGGAACCTTACTAGATCGGCGGAGAGGCTGAGGTTCGTTGGTAACTATTGAATCCTTTGGTTCTTTCAAATCATCAGCCGCAGTTTGTATAGCTGGAACATTTCCATTTCTACATAACAGATCTTGCCTCGAGCTTGTCCGGATTATGCTTTTAGACATAGCCCGGACAACCCCAAATCTTAACCAAATTAAGATATGGGCTCTTCCGTTTCCATATCACATATGAAGTGGTAGGCAACTGATTTGATCGGAACCCTATTCAATAGGTATGCAGCTTCTCAAGTGCATAACTCCTAAAAGGAAATAGGAAACTCAGTAGTACTCATCACAGAGCACACCTAATCACATAGGGTGTTGTTGCTCCGCCCCGATATACCATCTTGCTATGGTGTATACGGAGGAGTAATGCTGAGAGAGAATCTCATTCTCTATTAGAATAATCCAGGATTTCCGTGCACAAGTATTCTCCTCCTTGATCTCATCATAGGACATAATACTTATACCCGTATTTTGGTTCTCTACTTCTAACTTATATTCTGTGAATATCTCAAAAGGTTCAGACTTGTGTTTCAACAGGAACATATGTCTGAATCTTGAGAGATTATCAGAGAACGTAATGAAGTACAAAGAACCATTCTTGGCATGTGTAGACAGGGGACCTACATACATCAACATGTATCATCCCAAGAGTTCATTAACTCTTTCTCTGTTTCCAATAAACGGAGCTATGGTCATCTTATCTCTGTGACATGACTGGCAAGTTTCACAAGATGTAAATTCAAACTGATTTAAATATGCATCTAAATGTAACTTCAGCTAGTCGGGTCGTATTGATATGACCTAGTCTACAATACCTCAAGAAGGATTCGTTCATTTCTGAACTTTTCCTCTTTTGTGTGTTCCGTATACTAAGAACTGTAGTTTGATTTAGAACATTAATGCTTTTAGATAACGTGCCTGAACTGATCAACTTTTGATATAGGAAATGTTCAAAACATTATCCAACAATACAAATTTTTATCGTTTCTTTACTAATAAAGAGACAGATATGATTTTGCATAACAGGTTCGGTATCCTATAACATTCGTTCAGAATCAATGTATTCGTAATACAGGGTGACAGTGACCAACAGACTTGGCTGCAACACTTGCCCCGTTTTCTGCCTCATGAAACTTATCACCCGTTCTCTGTTCTCTACCTATCTGTAGCCCTATGTAACATATTACATATCTGGGATCCTGATCCGGTATCACATACCCAGGACGTAGAGGATACAGAGAAACAGTTCTTTGTAATGAACACACCCGAAGATGATGCATCAGCATGCACTCTCTTCGTTTGGGTGGCACGGGAATTCTGGTAATCCCCTATTTCCTGCTCTGTCTTATAACAATTATAAGTTGGAGCGGGACCAACGTTCCCCAGCTCAGTATAACAAGCGGGTTCGGTCAATAATCCGTATTATTATCTTGATTAAGGCGTGATATGGTCGCTACCTGGAGAGAGAGAGAAGAAAACACTCAGCATGCGCTCTTGCAAGAATAGATTGGTTTTTATTTTATCTAATCAGGATGGCTCCCACTGCTTTTTATCAAATCTTCCTTCAAACCTTAAAATGAAAGACTAGCCGGGATTAATTACACACTACAAGTTCGCCAATCTTTCAGCCAGGCCAGTGTCGGTACTTTGAGGGAGGTGCCCCATGCTTTCGCACGAACCTAATTAATGTAAACCTCATTTTCCCAGAGGCGTAACCCCGTTAACACCTTTCTAGACACTTACTTGATCGGCTAATTGTAATGTGTAAAACTCTCCCAGGAGTAACTCTTACTCACAGCGGGTATCGGGATCCAACTATCTCATAGAAGGTATGCAATCTCATTGCAAATTTCAACACTTGAAATTCCCGATATTATTTTGCCCCTAGCATGCCATGACCTTGACGCATGCCAAACAACCTATAGTACGCTAGTCAAGTTCAACCCGTACATTTCTTGATTGAATTAAACCCACCCGCACGACCCTTGACGCATGCCAAACAACGCCGTACGAATACCCTAATCCAATCGCATCGTATGCTAGCAGATAAGCACTAGTTAGCTACCGTACACTACGCCTTGACGCATGCCAAACAACCGCAGCACGAATACTAACTAGTACTTATCTGAAATGACGGAGGGCTACGACAGGTTTTTCTGAAAACCTATTGCGTAATGAACTTGATATCGTTGTAGGATCGAATGAATTTTGAAATGGAGTGTTTTTTAGGCTTTTCTAGTTTTGCTAAAGGAGTCACTCCCGGTGAAGGGATCGTCGGGCCTTTCCACGTCGAATGAGGTGCGGGATATATCATATATATCACTGTGGAAAGCAGAAACACTTAAAAGCAATCAAAAGACAAACCGAGTGTGTAGCATCTGCCAGTTATTGCTAAAGGAGTCACTCCCGGTGAAGGGATCTCGGTCCTTTCCTTATCGAATAAGGTGCAGGATATATCATATATGTTAGTTATATATATGCCCTAGAGGCCATTACTGTACATTGGATGTATATTGTAGTGGATGCTGGGACATATATAGGTAGGACTTTCTTGCTCGACATGATAGTACGCTATCTGGTTGCTCTTTATCTTAACATGTATACTTCCTGTCTCTCTGATTACATGTTGATAAAGCCCTTAGGATGTGTACTCGACTTCCAGGACTATGATGTAGATCATACTAGTGGGGCCTGGGTAGTCAATGAGTACATCCTTCATTGTTCCTAGTCGTGGGAATATCGAGACGGGGCATCGATATTCCAGAGTAGACTAGCGTATATTTTCTCGACCCATGCGATGGGCGATGGATGATCCCATATCCATTGGTGTTTTACATCGGAGATGGTATGCGGGTGCTCAGAAGAGACTGGGTACACTGAACGGACTCGCCGAGAACTCCCAGATGGTATTATACCTCACGTCAGATGGCAGTTCTCTGGTGACACTGGTACAGCTTAGTCTGTTGACCCGAGATCGTCATAGAGTCTTGTGTGTCTCCCACTGTGCTTTGATTTCCACCCTACCACGGCTCTACTGAGCCGTGCAAACAGGTGGTTTTTGGGTGCAGTCCCGATTCACATGGAGGCAATGAAGGATAGGAGGGGATTCGTCTCTCCCGGTATTGGGGGTTGATGTTGCGCAATGCACGACTGGCCATAACAGGAAATCCCTGGCCAGGGTTGCTGTGATATACTGGTAAGAGTTATCAGTAGTTTCACGAATGTTATGGATCCTACGTCGGCATGACTTATCAAGCTATTGGGGTCTGACGTTTACCACCCCTAGGCGAGATATGCGACATATCAGACGAACAGACCGGACTGTACGGTAAGTGTTACTGGTTGGATTCACAGGAGTGTGAGCGGGCTTGCTCGTCGATCTTCTGATTTCTCAATACCCGGGTGGCCGTTACGTTTAGCAGACCGCTTGCGGCTTGTGGGTGCTTGATATGATCATCATCCGCTACCGGCGTATTGACGAGTCTTTAGAGTCCTACACAGAGGTTTCCTGGCTCAAGCGAAACGAAATAGGAGCGCATATGAGATATGTGCGGGACCGAGAATAATTCGTATATGTGATACCGTATTCCATTCTCGCGATGAATGTGTCGAATGGTTGTATGCGATATAACCTAGTTATCGAACCAAGGATTGATTCGATAAGCCGATACATTGGATACTAGCCGGTTATATGCGATATGACCGGATCATTGAATCAAGTGTTGATTTAATGATTTAATGTATAATTATATATTTGATATATTACTTTGCATTAACTAGTATTGGTTCACTTTAAATGGATTTACTCACTTAGTTTGTGCACATTGCATATGTGATATATTTTGTGCACATGATTGTATCATGTTTGATGATACATGCAAGCTAGGGTTAGTGTAAAGAATTAGACCATGGTTAAGATTATGATTAGGGTTTTCTATTTTCTTATTTATTTATTTATTTATTTTGGAAAAAGGTGAGAAAAGAATGGTTGCTATTTTTGTTTGCTAGTTGAAGATTCTTGAAGCTTTGAATTAGTCCACCATTCTTGTCTCATCCTTAACCCTAACCATTCAAGTTAACCATGGTCCATTCTCTACAACTAACCAAGGGTTAGTAAATGATAAGTATTGATTTATTTATCATTTACAAAAAAACTTATCATATCTTCTTCTTCTTCTTCATCATCTTCTTTCATGAAGAAAGCTAGTGACCATCAATGGAAACTAGTGAAATCAAGTGAGAAATCCAATTCTAAAGTCTACCCACTTCCTATTTTTTCATCCTCTACCTCTTGCCAAGTTGTATAGGGTGTTTACTTCACAAGTTTTCAAAGCTTGGTGGTGTTGGAGCTTGTTCTTGTGATGCCTCGACGTAGATCATCTTCGGCATCGAACCGACGATCAAGCCCGCCCATTCTTCGATGATGCCAATGCTAGAGTCAAGGGTTCGATTTGGACAGCGGAGGGAGATCATCGCGGAGCTTAGGAAGTGGTGGACCGGATCTACAAAGGTTGTAGCCCCTTCCCTTTAGCTATATTTCCGTTTTACTTACTCGCTTCGCCTATATATCTAGTTAACGATCCGTTCTAGGGTTTCTCGGCACCGTATTTTTTATAAATTTGCATGGATGATGACTTGTGAGACCTCACTAGGGTGCTTAGGAACCCTACAGTGGTATCAGAGCCTAGCTAGAGCCTTAGGCAAAGTCTAGACGCAATTTGAAGTCCGAACGAACCCGAAACCCAATTCTAAACATGCTCTCTGTCCTTTTTCTAAAATCTGGGATTTTTCAACATTAAAAATATGCAGAAAAATCAGCAGGGATATCTAAGAGTTACGGTGAATTTTGATGACCTAATTCCATCATTACACCGCGGATCCGCGGCACGAGCATGGCTTGTGCGGCGGATCCGCGGCCGTTTTGTCGTATTGCTCATCGAAATTTGCACCATAATCAATAATAGTCAGTGCTGGTTTTCCTGGGAATATTTTAATATTTATTCCAGAGTTTTATTTTTTGGGTTGTTTTGGGGATTCGGTGTTTCGATCGGAGTATCAGATTTTGTCTATGTGGCTTTCCGGATAATTTTAGAATATGTTAAAAAGTTCGACCGGATATAAATACCCAACTTTTCCCCTGTCGGGAAAATTCCAAGCGTTGGATTTTTCCGTAGTTTAACGACGTTCTAAGTAGTGCAAGTAACGCGATGGTCCCTCTAGAAGACAACAAACCTTAACTCGATTATGTGACCGTCTTGAACTGCCCTTTGAACCTTAGGGTTTGGGGCAGTACGGCGTGCCACATGTGAGGCGTTGGCTTGACCCTTCTACGGCTGGACCGTTGGTACTGAGGCACGAACTGAATGTTGTTAGACTTGTTTCATGTGATGAGCTGTATCGGGAAAACTTGGGTGTTCGACTGTTCGATCGGAAAGTTTAACATTTTCTATTTATCTGGAATGGGATACAACAATTGGAATTCACAAGAACTTATGAGATAACTGAATGAATGTTATAAACATAGCAGTTTAGTCTCACTTGATCGGTTGCCACGGAATTTTGATGTGATCAAAAGTCCGTCGCAATCATGTAGCATACGCGGATACTCGCCGGGTAAACTTAATAGACAGCTTCACCCCATAGCCCCGACCAAGTGACTGTAGGAGAACCCCGTCGCCGAAAGCATCCGTCCGGGTGCTCGCGGCAGCGGTGTTCCGCCTTGGTGCACTTCATCGACGGTATCAGGGGTGCGGCCGCCTACTAAAGTTTGCGACGAGCATTCGATCAGGATGTCGGGAATCTTGTTGAATTGCCCGACTTGATATTGAAAAGTGTTTTCGATAATGAGACTAAAATGCGGGGTTTATAATTGTTAGGCATGCGATGTCTAAGGAATTCATTTGGTCAGGCATGCGATGTTTCAGGAGGTTGCGGATTCCAACTGTTGTAGTTTTACACTTTCTTTTCTGTGACCGTAAGTGTAATATGTGATATCGCCGGTTTCGTTGCTATATGTCAACGACAATTGGGATACGCATGTTTACTTACGTTGATGACATGTGATGTTATGTGTTGCTGGATATGTTATATTGGATCATCGTGTTTGAATAGCCGGGGTTTTTTTATGTGAGATGAGTGTTTTTCATTTTCATTCATGTAAAAACTTGTATGTAATATTCTTTTATTTGGGGCACTTCCAGGTTGCGGAAGTTGTCACCCTTTGTATATTATTTACTTTTCCGCACTAGGATAGACCCAAGGAGGGGAGCACAAGTAACCGGGTTCTGGGGTCCAGTGGGAGACCAACTCGAGGAGTCGAGTCCGGGTCTCCTAACTCCAGAATTGGTAGGGTTGCTTGCCGCTCTCGTAGGGGTCTAGGGGTGTGGGTTTGGCTATTCATCGCGACCGTGGAATCCGTGTTTTATACTGGCTCGTATTGAAAACACGGACGTCTTAGTATATCCAATATTTCATATGATTCTTCTGCTGCAATATCTGTGATGTGATCATGTGATGTTCTGTGATAGATACAGTATATAGTATATATGATATATTATATAAACGTTGCTTATGTTTTACACCCGCGCTAGCCCTGTCCCGCTCTGCCGTTAGTTACCTAACCTAACGGTGCAGACGGGACATCGAGGCGAATGCGGATGGCATAAGCGTACGTTATATTTATCTGTGATGGTTAGGTGGACTTAAATGATGGGATATTCATTAATGAGATTAATGAAAGAAAATAAACCTAATTGATGTTGTGGAATCGAATTTCAAAATAAAAACAGGTAGCTACAGTTCTTGCTTTGCATCGCGGTGTTCATTATAGAACATCCTGCACCTTATTCGATGAGGAAAGGACCGAGATCCCTTCACCGGGAGTGACTCCTTTAGCAATAACTGGCAGATGCTACAACCCTCGGTTTGTCTTTGATCACTTCTATAGTTTCCTCTTTGCACAGTGATATATATGATATATCCCGCACCTCATTCGACGAGGAAAGGGCCGACGATCCCTTCACCGGGAGTGACCCCTTTAGCAAAACTAGAAAAGCCTCGAAAACATTCCATTTAAAAACCATTTGATTCCGCAACGAGATCAAGTTCAAAGCGTTAAAGGTTTTCACAAAAACCATTCGCAACCCTCCGTCATTTTAGGAAGTAGAGTACTTAGTATTCGTGCTGTGTTTGTTGACCATAGTCAAGGCACAGTGTACGGTAGCTAAGTGATGTCTTCCTACAACGCATATGATGGGATTAGTTAGGACAGTCATGTGGCTTTGTTGACCTTAGCCAAGGGTCATGTGGGTGGGTCTAATTAATCACAAAATGACGGGTAGAACTTGACTAGTACCTATGATTTGTTGACCTTAGCCAAGGTCATAGGTGCTAGGGGTAAAAACCATTATCGGGAGTTTCAAGTGTTGAAATTTGCAATGAGATTGCATACCTTCTATATGATAGTTGGATCCCGATACCCACTGCGAGTAAGAGTTGCTCCTGGGAGAGTTTTGCACTTTGCAATTAGTCGATCAAGTAGGTGTCTAGAAAGGTGTCAACGGGGTTACGCCTCTGGGAAAACGAGGTTTACTGTAATTTGGTCTGTGCGAAAGCACGGGAAACCTCCTTCAAAGTACCGACACTGGCCTGGCTGGAAGATTGGCGAACTTGTAGAGTGTAATTAATCCCGGCTAGTCTTTCCTTTTAAGGTTTGAAGGAAGATTTGATAAAAACAGTGGGAGCCATCCTGATTAGATAAAATATATAACCAATCTGATCTTGCAAGAGCGCACGCAGAGTGTTTTCTTCTCTCTCTCTCCTGGTAGCGACCATATCACGCCTTAATCAAGATAATAAAATGGATGTATTGACCGAACCCGCTTGTTATTCTGAGCTGGGAAACGTTGGTCCCGCTCCAACTTATAATTGTTATAAGACAGAGCAGGAAATTGGGGAATACCAGAATTCCTATGCCGCCCAAACGAAGAAAGTGCGTATGATGCATCTCCTTCGGGTATGTTCATTATAAAGAACTGTTTCTCAGTATCCTCTGCATCCTGGGTATATGATACCGGATCAGGATCCCAGATATGTAATCTGTTACATAGGGCTACAAAAAGGTAGAAAAACTGAGAACGGGTGATAAGTTTCATGAGACAGAAACCGGGGCAAGTGTTGCAGCCAAGTCTGTTGGTCACTGTCACCCTGTATTAGGAATACATTGATTCTGAACAAATGCTATAGATACCGAACCTGATATACAAAATCATATCAATCTCTTTATTAGTAAAGAAATGATATAATTTTGTATTGATGGATAATGTTTTGAACATTTCCTATATCAAAAGTTGATCGGTTCAGGCACGTTATCTAAAAGCATTGACGTTCTAAATCAAACTACAGTTCCTTGTATACTGAACACACACAGGAAGAAAAGTTCAGAAATGAACGAATTCTTCTTGAGGCATTGTAGACTAGGTCATATCAATGCGACCCGACTGGCTGAAGTTACATTTTAGATGCATATTTAAATCAGTTTGAATTTACATATTGTGAAAACTTTCCAGTCATGTCACAAAGATAAGATGACCATAGCTCTGTTTAAAGGAAACAGAGAAAGAGTTAGTGAACTCTTGGGATGATATATGTTGATGTATGTAGGTCCCCAGTCTACACATGCCAGGACTGGTTCTTTATACTTCATTATATTCTCTGATAATCTCTCAAGATTCAGTCGTATGTTTCTGTTGAAACATAAGTCTGAAGCTTTTGAGGTATTCACAGAATATAAGTTGGAAGTAGATAACCAAAATACGGGTATAAGTATTATGTCCTTTGATGTGATCGAGGAGGAGAATACTTGAGCACGGAATTCCTGGATTATTCTAAAGGGGAATGAGATTCTCTCTCGGCATTACTCCTCCGAATACACCATAGCACGATGGTATGTCGGGGGCGGAGCAGATACACCCTATTTGATATGGTGTGCTCTATGATGAGTACTACTGAGTTACCTTTTTCCTTTGGGAGTTATGCGCTTGAGAAGCTGCATACCTATTGAATTAGGTTCGAATCAAATCAGTGCCTACCACTCCATATAAGATATGGTGTGGGAAGATCCTATCTCTTAAATGAGTTAAGATTTGGGATTGTCCGGCCTATGTCAAAAGCAAAATCCGGACAAGATCGAGGCAAGGTCAGTTCTGTAGAATTGGAAAGGTTCCAGCTATTCGAAACTACAGCTGAAGATTTGACAGAACCAAAGGATTTTATAGTTCTCGACGAACCTCAGCCTCTCCGCCGATCTAGCAGGGTTCCTCACCTGCTTGAGAGATACTTCGGTTTCTCGATGACAATGGGAGTAAGGATTGCATCATGAGATGATGACCCAACTAGATTCGAGCAGGCCATCAAGAGTAGGGACTCTGTAAGAATGGCTGGATGCTTAGCGATCTGAGATGGAATCCATGTACATCAACAAAGTATGGACTTTGGTTGCTATATCTGAAGGGTTAAATCCCCATCAGGAGCAAGTATATCTTGAGAAGATTACTTGGTGTACATGGAAAAGTTGAGACTTTTAAAGCTAGACTTGTTAAAGGTTTTAGTCATCAACCAGGTGTGGATAATGATGAAACCTTTTCTAGGGACTATGCTTAAGTCCATCCAGATCCTACTTGCCACGGCTACATACCATGAATACGATATCTGGTGATTGGGTGCCATGACTACTTTTCTAAATAATGATTTAAAAGAGAACGTCTATAAGAACACAGCCAGAGGGCCTCGTAGATAATGGGAGCAGCGGAAACGTATGCAAGATGCTTTATAAGATAAAGCAGGCATCGCGGAGTTGGAACATCTGTTTTGATGGATTAGTCGAAGAAGTTGACATCATCAAAATGGTAGATGAACCTTGTATAAACAAAAAGGTAGTAGGGAGTATGGTGACGATCCTCGTAGAATATGTGGATGACATACTCTTGTTAGGGAAGGAGTTTCCTATGCTACGCTCGATCAATCTCCGCTTATCACAATGATTTTCCATATAGGATCAAAATGATACCTACTAAATCCTAAGCTTTGGATCTATGAGATAGATCTAATTGGATGTTAGGATACTCACTAGTTGTAGTGAGATGGTATCAATCGATCCAAGGGAGAATCACTGGAAGGGTTCCAGAGTGATAAGGACGACTGAATGTCAGTCGCAGGCATTGTCTTTACCCTCAGTTAACGGACGGTATGTTGGAAGAGTTCCAAGCTAGATACCGTGGCAAACTAGACGATAAAGGCTGATAACATCGCTATTAATGATACTACCAAAGAGGCAGTTTGGGTGTATATTGGTTCATAAGATGAACTAGGTTCCTGCCATTGTATGACAATGGAAGTGTGGCTTCGGCCCTGGAACCCTGGTCCCATCAGTGACCCAGACATATTCTGAGGCAGCATCACCTGATCTTGGAGATAATTGATCTCCAGGTTGATCAAGGTTAGGAGAGTAGACTCAGAGGACGACACGGCGGATCCACTCACGAAGGCCTTTTCCCCAAAGAGAGACTTTTAGGGGATGGTTGCGTATGCGATACTGCAACCACTGCTACAGATGGCCCTAGTGCAAGTGGGAGATTGTTAGTTATATATATGCCCTAGAGGCCATTACTGTCCATTGGATGTATATTGTAGTGGATGCTGGGACATATATAGGTAGGACTTTCTTGCTCGACATGATAGTACGCTATCTGGTTGCTCTTTATCTTAACATGTATACTTCCTGTCTCTCTGATTACATGTTGATAAAGCCCTTAGGATGTGTACTCGACTTCCAGGACTATGATGTAGATCATACTAGTGGGGCCTGGGTAGTCAATGAGTACATCCTTCATTGTTCCTAGTCGTGGGAATATCGAGATGGGGCATCGATATTCCAGAGTAGACTAGCGTATATCTTCTCGACCCATGCGATGGGCGATGGATGATCCCATATCCATTGGTGTTTGACATCGGAGATGGTATGCGGGTGCTCAGTAGAGACTGGGTACACTGAACGGACTCGCCGAGAACTCCCAGATGGTATTATACCTCACGTCAGATGGCAGTTCTCTGGTGACACTGGTACAGCTTAGTCTGTTGACCCGAGATCGTCATAGAGTCTTGTGTGTCTCCCACTTTGCTTTGATTTCCACCCTACCACGGCTCTACTGAGTCGTGCAAACAGGTGGTTTTTGGGTACAGTCCCGATTCACATGGAGGCAATGAACGATAGGAGGGGATTCGTCTCTCCCGGTATTGGGGGTTGATGTTGCGCAATGCACGACTGGCCATAACAGGAAATCCCTGGCCAGGGTTGCTGTGATATACTGGTAAGAGTTATCAGTAGTTTCACGAATGTTATGGATCCTACGTCGGCATGACTTATCAAGCTATTGGGGTCTGACGTTTACCACACCTAGGCGAGATATGCGACATATTAGACGAACAGACCGGAATGTACGGTAAGTGTTACTGGTTGGATTCACAGGAGTGTGAGCGGGCTTGCTCGTCGATCTTCTGATCGCTCAATACCCGGGTGGCCGTTACGTTTAGCAGACCGCTTGCGGCTTGTGGGTGCTTGATATGATCATCATCCGCTACCGGCGTATTGACGAGTCTTTAGAGTCCTACACAGAGGTTTTCTGGCTCAAGCGAAACGAAATAGGAGCGCATATGAGATATGTGCGGGACCGAGAATAATTCATGTATGTGATACCGTATTCCATTCTCGCGACGAATGTGTCGAATGGTTGTATGCGATATAACCTAGTTATCGAACCAAGGATTGATTCGATAAGCCGATACATTGGATACTAGCCGGTTATATGCGATATGACCGGATAATTGAATCAAGTGTTGATTTAATGATTTAATGTATAATTATGTATTTGATATATTACTTTGCATTAACTAGTATTGGTTCACTTTAAATGGATTTACTCACTTAGTTTGTGCACATTGCATATGTGATATATTTTGTGCACATGATTGTATCATGTTTGATGATACATGCAAGCTAGGGTTAGTGTAAAGAATTAGACCATGGTTAAGATTATGATTAGGGTTTTCTATTTTCTTATTTATTTATTTATTTATTTTGGAAAAAGGTGAGAAAAGAATGGTTGCTATTTTTGTTTGCTAGTTGAAGATTCTTGAAGCTTTGAATTAGTCCACCATTCTTGTCTCATCCTTAACCCTAACCATTCAAGTTAACCATGGTCCATTCTCTACAACTAACCAAGGGTTAGTAAATGATAAGTATTGATTTATTTATCATTTACAAAAAAACTTATCATATCTTCTTCTTCTTCTTCATCATCTTCTTTCATGAAGAAAGCTAGTGACCATCAATGGCAACTAGAGAAATCAAGTGAGAAATCCAATTTTAAAGTCTACCCACTTCCTATTTCTTCATCCTCTACCTCTTGCCAAGTTGTATAGGGTATTTACTTCACAAGTTTTCAAAGCTTGGTGAAGTTGGAGCTTGTTCTTGTGATGCCTCGACGTAGACCATCTTCGGCATTGAACCGACGATCAAGCCCGCCCATTCTTCGATGATGCCAATGCTAGAGTCAAGGGTTCGATTTGGACAGCGGAGGGAGATCATCGCGGAGCTTAGGAAGTGGTGGACCGGATCTACAAAGGTTGTAGCCCCTTCCCTTTAGCTATATTTCCGTTTTACTTACTCGCTTCGCCTATATATCTAGTTAACGATCCGTTCTAGGGTTTCTCGGCACCGTATTTTTTAGAAATTTGAATGGATGATTACTTGTGAGACCTCACTAGGGTGCCTAGGAACCCTACAATATATACCGCTGTGCAAAGCAAGAACTGTAGCTACCTGTTTTATTTTGAAATTTAATTCTACAACATCTTAGGTTTCTTTTATTTCATTAATCTCATTAATGAAGTCCCATCATTTAAGTACCTAAACATCACAGATAAATACGACGTACACTGATGCCATCCGCATTCGCCTCGATGTCCCCTCGTGCACCGTTAGGTTAGGTAACTAACGGCAGAGCGGGCCAGGGCTAGCGCGGGTGTAAAACATAAGTAACGTCTATATAATATATCATATATACTATATACTGTATCTATCACAGAACATCACATGATCACATCACAGATATCGCAGCAGAAGAATCATATGAAATATTGGATATACTAGGACGTCCGTGTTTTTAATACGAGCCAGTATAAAACACGGATTCCACGGTCGCGATGAATAGCCAAACCCACACCCCTAGACCCCTACGAGAGCGGCAAGCAACCCTACCAATTATGGAGTTAGGAGACCCGGACTCGACCCCTCGAGTTGGTCTCCCACTGGACTCCAGAACCCGGTTACTTGTGCCCTCCTCCTTGGGTCTATCCTAGTGCAGAAAAGTAAATAATATACAAATGGCGACATCTTCCGCAACCTGGAAGTGCCCCAATAAAAGAATATTACATACAAGTTTTTACTTGAATGAAAATGTAAAACACTCATCTCATATAAAAAACCCCGGCTATTCAAACACGACGATCCAATATAACATATCCAGCAACACATAACATCACATGTCATCAACGTAAGTAAATATATCCATCCCAATTGTCGTTGACATATAGCAACGAAACCGGCGATATCACATATTACACTTACGGTCACAGAAAAGAAAGTGTAAAACTACAACAGTTGGAATCCGCAACCTGCATAGACATCGCATGCCTAATCAAATGAATTCCTTAGACATCGCATGCCTAACAATTATAAACCCCGCATTTTAGTCTCATTATCGAAAACACTTTTCAATATCAAGTCAGGCAATTCAACAAGATTCCCGACATCCTGATCGAATGCTCGTCGCAAAATTTAGTAGGCGGCCGCACCCCCGATACCGTCGACGAAGTGCACCAAGGCGGAACACCGTTGCCGCGGGCACCCGAACGGATGCTTTCGGCGACTGGGTTCTCCTACAGTCACTTGGTCGGGGCTATGGAGCGAGGCTGTCTATTAAGTTTACCCGGCGAGTATCCGCGTACGCTACGTGATTGCGATGGACTTTTGATCACATCAAAATTCCGTGGCAACCGATCAAGTGAGACTAAACCGCTAGATTTATAACATTCATTCAGTTATCTCATAACTTTTTGTGAATTCCAATTGTTGTATCACATTCCAGATAAACAGAAAATGTTAAACTTTCCGATCGAACAGTCGAACACCCAAGTTTTCCAAAATAGATCAACACATGAAACCAGTCTAAAAACATTCAGTTCGTGCCTCAGTACCAACGGTCCAGCCGTAGAAGGGTCAAGCCAACACCTCACATGTGGCACGCCGTACTGCCCCAAACCTTAAGGTTCAAAGGGCAGTTCAAGACGGTCACATAATCGAGTTAAGGTTTGTTGTCTTCTAGAGGGTCCATGGCGTTACTTGCAGTACTTAGAACGTCGTTAAACTACGGAAAAATCCAACACTTGGAAATTTCCCGACAGAGGAAAAATTGGGTATTTATATCCGGTCGAACTTTTTAACATATTCTAAAATTTATCCGGAAAGCCACATAGACAAAATCTGATACTCCGATCGAAACACCGAATCCCCAAAACAACCCCAGAAAATTCAACTCTTGAATAAATATTAAAAATTCCCAGAAAATCCAGCATAATAAAATAGGAGTTACTGTGCAAACAGGGGATGATGATGTCATCCTTTAGCCGCGGAACCGCCGCAGAAGGCATGCTTCTGCCGCGGTTCCGCCGCTCTTTGTACTGTTCATGAGTCAAATTTTGCACCGTAATTCTTATAATTCCCTGCTGAATTTTTTAAGAATTTTTAATGTGGAAAAATCACAATTTTTAGAAAAAGTCTAGAGCATGTTTCGGGTTAGGGTTTTGGTTCGATCGGACTTCAAACATCGTCTACGCATCGCCTAAGGCTCTAGCTAGGCTCTGATACCACTGTAGGGTTCCTAGGCACTCTCAAGAGGTCTCACAAGGCATCAACCATGCCAATTTCAAATTTTACGGTGCCGAGAAACCCTAGACTACGGATCGTTAACTAGAAGTTTAGGCAAAAAAGAAACTAGTTAACAACTTAACTAAATGGTAAACGGAAATACAACCTTTGTAGATCCGGTTCTCCGCCTCCATGGATCCGCGATGAAGTCTCCTCGCTGTCCCAATGAAAACCCGGGCTCTTGCGTCGGCTTCATCGGAGAAATGGGCGGGCAAGGTCGCCGGCTTCGTGCCGAAGATGATCTACGTCGAGGCATCACTAGATCAAGCTCCCACTTCACCAAGTCATGAAACTTGTGAAGAAAACACACTCTACTACTTGGCAAGAGGTAGAGGATGAAGAAATAGGAGGTGGGTTCACTTTAGAATTGGATTTCTCACTCATTTCATCAAGTTGCCATTGATGGTGGCATGCTTTCTTCAAGTGAAGAAGAAGAAGAAGAAGATGAATATTATGATAAGTTAATTCAAAAACAAAAAGTAAATGAACACTTATCATAATCATAACCATGGTCAAGTGTAGAGAATAAATCATGGTTAGTGGGAATGGTTAGGGTTAAGCATGGAGACAAAATGGTCACTTGGTCAAAGCTTCATGAAGCTTCAACATGCATCCAAAGAAAGCCACCATTTTGCATTATGCTAAATATTTTTCCAAAAAGAATAAATAGATAATTAAATGAGAAAAGGAAATGAAACCCTAACCACTTAAGTAACCATGGTTTAATTCTTTACACAAACCCAAACTAGCATGTATCATCAAACATGATACAATCTTGTGCACAAAAAATATATCATATATACAATGTGCACAAACAAGTGAGAAAATCCATTTAAAAGTGAACCGATACTAGTTAATGCAAAGTAATATATCAAATATATAATTATACATTAAATCATTAAATCAACACTTGATTTAACGATCCGGTCATATCGTATATAACCGACTAGTATCCAATGTATCGGCTTATCGAATCAACCCTCGATTCGATAACTAGGTTATATCGCATATAACCATTCGATACATTCATCGCGAGAATAGAATACGGTAACACATACACGCATTATTCTCGGTCCCGCACATATCTCATATGCGCTCCTATTTCGTTTCGCTTGAGCCAGGAAACCTCTGTGTAGGACTCTAAAGACTCGTCAATACGCCGGCAGCAGGTGATGATCATATCAAACACCCACAAGCCGCAAGCGGTCTGTTAAACGTAACGGCCACCCAGGTATTGAGCGATGAGAAGATCGACGAGCAATCCCGCTCACCCTCCTGTGAATCCAACCAGTAACACTACCGTACTGTCCGGTCTGATCGTCTGATATGTCGCATATCTCGCCTAGGGGTGGTAAACGTCAGACCCCAATAGCTCGATAAGTCGTGTCGATATGAGGTCTATAACAGTTCGAGAAACTACTGGTAACACTTACCAGTATATCTCAGCAACCCTGGCCAGGGATTTCCAGTTATAGCCAATCGAACACAGCGCAACATCAACTCCCTATACCGGGAGAGACAAATCCCCTCCTATCGCTCATTGCCTCCATGTGATTCGGGACTGTACCCAAAAACCACCGTTTTGCACGCCCTCTTGGACGTGGTAAGATGGAAATCAAAGCACAGTAGGAACCACACAAGACTCTATGACGATCTCGTGTCAACAGACTACTCTGTACCAGTGTCACCAGAGAACTGCTACCGGATGTAAGGTATAATACCATCTGGGAGTTCTCGGCGAGTCCGTCCAGTGTCCCCAGTCTCCACTGAGCACCCGTATATCATCTCTGATATCAAACACCAATGGATATGGGATCATCCATCGCCCATCTGTATGGGTCGAGAAGGCATACGCTAGTCTACTCTGGTATATCGATGCCCCGTCTCGATACACCCACGACTAGGGAGTTTGAAGGATGCACTTATGGACTACCATGTCCCCACTATTATGATCCGCATCATAGTCCAGGTAGTCAAGTACACATCCTAAGGGCTTTACCAACATGTAACAGAGAGACAATCAGTGTACACATTAAGGTAAAGTGTAACCAGATAGCATACTATCATGTCGAGCAAGAAAGTCCTCCCTATATATGTCCCAGCATCCACTACAATATACATCGTATGTACAGTAATGGCCTCTAGGGCATACATATAACTAACAATCATATCAAACACCCACAAGCCGCAAGCGGTCTTCTAAACGTAACGTCCACCCGGGTATTAAGCGATCAGAAGATTAACAAGAAACCCTGCTCACACTCCAGCGAATCCAATCAGTAACACTACCGTACAGTCCGGTCACTTCGTCTGATATGTCGCATATCTCGTCTAGGGGTGGTAAACATTAGACCCCAGTAACTCGATAAGTCATGTCGATATGAGGCTCATAACTGGTCGAGAAACTACTGATAACACTTACCAGTATATCTCTGAAGCAGCCTTGACCAAGGACTTCCTGTTATAGCCAATCGAGCACAGCGCGACATCAACTCCCTATACCGGGAGAGACGAAACCCCTCCTATCGCTCATTGCCTCCATGTGAGTCGGGACTGTTCCCAAAAGCCACCGTTTTGCATGTTTTCTTGAATGTGGTAAGGTGGAAATCAAAGCACAGTAGGAATCATACAATACTCTATGACGATCTCGGGACTACAGACAAACCTGTACCAGTGCCACCAGAGAACTGCCATCTGACGTGAGGTATAATACCATCTGGGAGTTCTCGGCGAGTCCGTCCAGTGTACCCAGTCTCCACTGAGCACCTGTATACTGTCTCTGATGTCAAACACCAATGGATATAGGATCATCCATCACCCATCTGTATTGGTTGAGAAGCTATACGGTAGTCTACTCTGGTATATTGATGCCCTGTTTCGATACACCTATGACTAGGAACATTTGAAGGATGTACTTAGCGACTACACTGTCCCCACTAGTATGATCTGCATCATAGTCCTGGTAGTCAAGTACTCATCCTAAGGGCTTTATCAACATGTAACATAGAGACAATCAGAGTACATATTAAGATAAGAGCAACCAGATAGCATACTATCATGTCGAGCAAGAAAGTCCTCCATATATATGTCCAAGCATCCACTACAATATACATCGTATGTACAGTAATGGCCTTTAGGGCATACATATCACTAACAATCTCCCACTTCCACTAGGGCAATCTGTTGTAGTATCTTATACCAAACAAGCAACAGTGGTTGAAGTATCTCATGCTCAACCATCCCATAAAAGTTTCTACTGGGAAATAGGCCTTTGTGAGTGGATCCGCGCTATTTTCCTCTATGTCTACTCTCCTATCCTCGATCTCTCTGGAGATCAACCATCTCCATGATCAGGTGATACTGCCTAAGAATATGTCTGGAACTCCGATAGGACGGGGGTTCCTAGGCCAAAGCCACAACTCCATTGTCTCACAATGGTAGGAACAAAGTTCATCTCATGAACTAATATGCATCCAGACTACCTCTTTGGTAGCATCCTTGGTAGCAATGTATCCAGCCTTTATCGTTTAGTATGCCACGGTATCTAGCTTGGAACTCTTCCAACATACCGTCCCTCTATTGAGGGTAAAGACAATGCCTGCGACTCACATTCAGTCGACCTTTCCACCTAGGAAGCTATCCAGTGATTCTCCTCAGGATCGATTGATACCAACTCACTACACCTAGTAAGAATCCTAACATCCAATTAGATCAATCTCATTGATCCAAAACCCAGGATTTAGGAGGTATCACCTTGATCCTATATGGAGAATCCTTGTGATAAGAGGAGATTGACCGAGCGTAGCATAGGAAACTCCTTTCCTATCAAGAGTATGTCATCCACGTACAATACGAGGATCACCACCATACTCCCTACTACCTTTTTGTATATACAAGGTTCATGTACCATTTTGATGAAGTCAAACTCTTTGACTATCACATCAAAACAGATGTTCCAACTCCGCGATACCTGCTTTAACTCATAAAGAAACTTGCACACGTTTCCGCTGCTCTCACTGTCTACGAAACCCTCTGGCTGTGTACTTATAGACGCCCTTTTCTCAATCACTATATAGAAAAGCAGTTATGACACCCAACCGCCAGATATCGTAGTCATGGTATGTAGTAGTGGCAAGTAGGATCTGGATGGACTTAAGCATAGGCACTAGAAAAGGTTTCATCATTATCCACACCTGGTCGATGACGAGAACCTTTTACAACTAGTCTTAGCTTTGAAAGTCTCAACTTTTACATGTACACCAAGTAATCTTCTCAAGATATACTTGCTCCTGATGCGGATTTAACCCTTCAGATAAAGCAACCAAAGTCAATACTTTGTTGGTGTATATGGATTCCATCTCAGATCGCTTAGCATCCAGCCATTCTCAGAGAGTCCCCACTCCTGATGGCCTGCTCGAAACTAGTTGGGTCATCATCTCATGATGCAATCCTCGCTCCCATTGTCATAGAGAAACTGAAGTATGTCTTAGAAGGATGAGGAACCCTACCAGATCGGCGGAGAGGCTAAGGTTCGTTGGGAACTATTGAATCCTCTGGGTTTACCAAATCATCAGCTGCTGTTTGTATAGCTGGAACTCCTTCGAGTTCTACCTCATGACCACTAATTTCTTCACAAGTAATCTTTTTCTCAAAAGGTGGCATGCTGAGAAACAAAACACATTTTTTCTCCTCAGTGTGGTAGAAGATATTCCCTTGCGAATGCTTGGGATATCCAACAAACTTCCACATAACTGACCTTGCCTTGAGCTTGTCCGGATTTTGCTTTTAGACATAGGCTAGACAACCCCAAATCTTAACATCCTTAAGTGATGGTCTCTTCCCATACCATATCACATATGGAGTGGTAGGCACCTGATTTGGTTGGAACCCTATTCAATAGGTATGCAGCTTCACAAGTGCATAAGCCCCAAAATGAAATAGGTAACCTAGTAATACTCATCATATAGCACACCTTATCACATAGGGTGCGATTGCTCCGCCCCGATACACCGACGTGTTGTGGTGTATACGGAGGAGTAATGCTGAGAGAGAATCTCATTCTCCTTTAGAATAGTCCAGGATCTCCGTGCTCAACTATTCCCCTCCCTGATCACATCATAGGACATAATACTTATACCTTTTTTTGATTCTCTACTTCTAACTTATATTTTTTGAATTTCTCAAAAGCTTCAGACTCGTGTTTCAACAAGAACATATGTCCGAATCTTGAGAGATCATCAGCGAATGTAATGAAGTATAAAGAACCAGTTCTGGCATGTGTAGACAGGGGACCTTCATACATCATCATGTATCAATCCCAGGAGTTCATCTAACTCTTTCTCTGTTTCCAATAAACGGAGCTATGGTCATATTTATCTTTGAGACATGACTGGCAAGTTTCACAAGATGTAAGTTCAAACTGATTTAAATATGCATCTTAATGTAACTTAGCTGTTCAGGTCGCATTGATATGACCTAGTCTACAATGCCCTAAGAAGAATTCGTTCATTTCTGAACTCTTCCTCTTGTGTGTATTCTGTACATTAAGAACTGTAGTTTGATTTAGAACGTATATGCTTTTAGATAACGTACCTGAACGGATCAACTCTTGATATAGGAAATGTTCAAAACATTATCCATCAATAAAAAATTATATCCTTCTTTACTAAATAAAGAGACTGATATGATGTTGTACATCAGGTTCGGTATCTAATAACATTCGTTCAGAATCAATGTATTTTGTAATACATGGTGATAACTGCCAACATACTTGGCTGCAACACTTGCACCTTTTCCAACTCTTGAAACTTATCACCCATTCTCAGTTCTCTACCAATCTGTAGCCCATGTAATATATTACATATATAGGATCCTTATCCGGTATCTCATACTCAGGACGTAAAGGATACTGAGAAACAGTTCTCTGTAATGAACACACCCGAAGATGATGCATCAGCATGCACTTTCTTCGTTTGGGGGGCACAGGGAATCCTGGTATTCCCCTATTTCCTGCTCGGTCTTATAACAGTTATAAGTTAGAGCGGGACCAACGTTCCCCAGCTCAGTATAACAAGCGGGTTCGGTCAATACATCCGTATTATTTTCTTGATTAAGCCGTGACATGGTCGCTACCCGGAGAGAGAGAGAAGAAAACACTCAGCGTATGCTCTTGCAAGATTAGATTGGTTATTAATTTATCTAATCAGGATGGCTCCCACTATTTTAGTCAAATCTTCCTTCAAATCCTAAAAGGAAAGACTAGCCGGGATTAATTACACCCTACAAGTTCGCCAATCTTTCAGCCAGGCCAGTGCCGGTACTTTGAGGGAGGTTCACCGTGCTTTCGCACGGACCTAATTAAAATAAACTCGTTTTCCCAGATGCGTAACCCTGTTGACACCATTCTAGACACCTACTTGATCGGCTAATTGTAATGTGTAAAACTCTCCCAGGAGCAACTCTTACTCGCAGTGGATATTGGGATCCAACTATCTCATAGGAGGTATGCAATCTCATTGCAAATTTCAACACTTGAAATTCCCGATAATAATTTACCCCTAGCATCCTATGACCTTGACGAAAGCCAACAAACCATAGGCTGCTAGTCATGTTCAACCCGTCATTTCCCGATTGAATTAAACCCACCCGCACGGCTCTTGACGAAAGCCAACAAAGTCGCACGACTACCCTAACTCAATCGCATCATATGCTTATGCAGATAAGCATAATTAGCTACCGCACACTACGCTTTGACGAAAGCCAACAAACGTAGCAAGAATACTATGAAGTACTTATCTGAAATGTCGGAGGGCTACGACATGTTTTTAGGAAAACCTTTTGCGTAATGAACTTGATATCGTTGTAGAATCAAATGATTTTAAATGGAGTGTTTTTGAGGCCTTTGCTAGTTTTGCTAAAGAGGTCACTCCCGGTGAAGGGATCTCGGCTCTTTCCTTATCGAATAAGGTGCAGGATATTCACAATACCACTATGCAAAGCAGGAACTAGAAAAGCAATCAAAAGACAAACCGAGGGTTGTAGCATCTGCCAGTTATTACTAAAGAGGTCATTCCCGGTGAAGGGATCTCTGCTCTTTCCTTATCGAATAAGGTGCAGGATGTTCTACAAGGAATACCGCTATGCAAAGCAACAACTAGAGCTACCTGTTTTGAAAATTCGATTCCACAACATCTTTAGGTTTCTTTTATTTCATTAATCTCATTAATGAAGTCCCATCATTTTAAGTTACCTAAACATCACAGATAAATACAACGTACGCTTATGCCATCCGCATTCGCCTCGATGTCCCCTCGTGCACCGTTAGGATAGGTAACTAACGGCAGAGCGGGGCAGTGCTAGCGTGGGTGTAAAACATAAGCAACGTCTATATAATATATCACATATACTATATCCTGTATCCATCTCAACATATCAAATGATCACATCACAGATATCGCTGCAGAAGAACAATCATATGAAATATTGGATATACTAGGATTTCCGTGTTTTAAATTAACCCTGTATAAAACACAGATTCCACGGTCGTGATGAATAGCCAAACCCACAACCCTAGACCCCTACGAGAGCGGCAAGCAACCCTACCAATTCTAGAGTTAGGAGACCCGGTCTCGACTCCTCGAGATGGTCTTCCACTGGACTCCAGAACCCGGTTACTTGTGTTCCCCGCCTTGGGTCTATCCTAATGCGGAAAAGAAAATAATATACAATGGTGACAACATCCTCAACCCAGAAGTGATAAAAGAATATTACGTACAATGAATTTTATATGAATGAAAATAAAAACCCCCATCTCACTTAAAATCCCCGGCTATTCAAAAACACGATGATCCAATATAGCATATCCAAGCAACACATAACATCACATGTCATTAACGTAAGTAAATATGCGTATCCTAATAGTCGTTGACATATAGCAACGAAACCGGCGATACACCACATATTACACTAACGGTCGCAGAAAAAAAAGTGAAAAACTACAACAGTTGGAATCCGCAATCTCCTTAGACATCGCATGCCTAACCAAATGAATTCCTTAGACATTGCATGCCTAACAATTATAAACCCCGCATTTTAGTCACGATCTCGAAAACAATTTTCAATATCAAGTCGGGCAATTCAACAAGATTCTTAACATCCTGATCGAATGCTCGTCGGAAACTTTAGTAAACGGCCGCACCCCCCGATGCCGTCGACGAAGTGCACTAAGGCGGAACACCGCTGCCGCGAGCACCCGAACGGATACTTTTAGTGACGGGGTTCTCCTACAGTCACTTGGTCGGGGCTATGGGACATGGCTATCTATTAAGTTTACCCGGTGAGTATCCGCGTACGCTATGTGATTGTGACGGACTTTTGATCACATCAAAATTCCGTGGCAACCGATCAAATGGGACTAAACTGCTAGATTTATAACATTCAAATTAGTTATCTCATAACTACTTGTGGATTCTAAATATTGTATCCCAACACATAATATCCGGACGACGATAAACTCTTCGATCGATTCATCAAAGTCCCACAATTTCCCGACAGCTCAACACTTGAGCACAGTTTTAGTAATACCCAGAAGATGCCACAGTACCTATGAACCAGCCGTAGAAGGGAACCAACGCCTCACATGTGACAGCGCTAAACTACCACAAACCCTAGGTTCAAGTGGCGGTTTTGACGGCCACATAATCGAGTTAAGGTTTACGTTCTTTTAGAGGGTCTACAGAATCACTTGCATATTTTTCCGAATACGTTAAACTTGGAAAAATGGGTTTTTGACATTCGATCGAACATTTTAACTTCGCCTAGAAAATACGTGAAAAACCCGAAACGATGTAAAAACTACGAATACAAAACACTCCGAATTGCTTATAGTGTAAGATTACATCACATGCAAAATTAGCAAAAATAAACAACACCTGAAACATCAAGCCCAAGTAACTGGAACACACCTCAAAACTCAACCCATTCCACCATAGGAAATCCGGCATCGCCGGAAAACCTAAGCACGTCGCCGGCCAATTTCTGAGCACTAGGGTTGGGTTTTGTTGTGTGTTCATGTGGTATCACATACTACATTCAGCAATTGTTTAAATAATTTTTTGAACTTTTTTCAAAATCGACAGAAACTATGATTTTCCGTTTCAAGTTTCGGAGTCGTTTAGGTTTCATAATCTTAAGAAATTCTGTATTAATTTCTAATATGGCTCTGATACCACTGCAGGGTTACCTTTGACGGCAGCAAGGTTTCGGGGGGCATCGTCCATGCCAAATTCAAAAATTTGCCGTTTTAGCTAATCCTAACTAGAATCGTAAACTAGAAATATACGGAATAACATATGCAAACACTTTGCAAAAAGAAGTGAGCAAGGAATACAACCTTTTTAGACCGGTACTTCACTTCAATAGCTCTGTGTAGTAGTCCCTTCGCAGCTATCGTGAAATCCGGACTGTAGAGAGGCTCCATAAAGAAAACGAACATGCTTGCTTCGATGACTTCGAGGCCGAAGATGATCTACGTCGAGGAGACACTAACCCAAGCTATTTCTTCACTAGGTCATGAACTTTGTGAAGAGAACACTCTATACTAAATGGCATGTAGTATAGGATGATGAAGTAGGAAGTGGGCTCACTTTAAAATTGATTTTCTCACATTTTATCTCATACCTTCATTTGAGCTAGAAAGCTTTTTGAGGAGGAAGAAGAAGAAGATGAACTCTAGTCAATAATTCATCCAAATGAATTATATCAACCATGGGTGAGTTAAGCCCTCATGCTTAACTCATGTAGAGAATAAACCAAGGTATATGGTTAAGGGTTGGGTTAACTAATATCTAAAGAAATGACAAAAGGGTGGACTTTGTCAATGTTCCTACAAGCTTCATCAAGCTTGACAACATTGACCAAGTCTTTCTCTTTTGTTAAATCTTAAGAAATAAATAAACCCTAACTTAACCCTAAAATGGTATAAGTCTCATACACCTTTCTTGTATGTATCATCAAGCATGACAAAAACATTTGCACACAAATATATATCACATATACACTTATGCACAAACAAGTGAGAAAAGAAATCATAAGTGAGCTAATACTAGTTAATGTAATGTATTATATAAAATATATAATTATACATTAAATTATTAAATCAACTCTTGATTTAATAATCCGGCTATATCATATGCAACCGACTAATATTAAATGAATCAACACTTGATCCGATAACCCGGCTATATCATATATAACCGACCGATATCACATATCGCGAGAATAGAATACGGTATCTCATATTGTATCAATCTCGATCCCTTACATATCACATACGTGCTCCTACTCCGTTTCGGATTAGCCAGGAAACCCCTGTGTAGGACTCTAAAGACTCGTCAATACACCGGCAGTAGATGATGATCATATCAAACACCCGCAAGCCGCAACCGGTCTACTAAATGTAACGGCCACCCGGGTATTGAGCGATCAGAAGATCAACAAGCAAGCATGCTCACACTCCTGCGAATCCAATCAGTAACACTGCCGTACAGTCCGGTCTCTTCGTCTGATATGTAGCATATCTCGTCTACGGGTGGTAAACGTTAGACCCCAGTAACTCGATAAGTCGTGTCGATATGAGGCTCATAACTGGTCGAGAAACTTCTGATAATAAATACCAGTATATCTCTGAAGCAGCCTTGGCCAAGGACTTCCTGTTATAGCAAATCGAGCACAGCACAATATAAACTCCCTATACCGGGAGAGACGAAACCCCTCCTATCGCTCATTGCCTCCATGTGAGTCGGGACTGTACCCAAAAGCCACCGTTTTACACATTCTCTTGAACGTGGTAAGGTGGAAATCAAAGCACAATGGGAATAACACAAGTCTCTATGACAATCTCAGGTATACAGACTAACCTGTACCAGTGTCACCAGAGAACTGCCATCTGACGTGAGGTATAATACCATATGGGAGTTCTCGGCGAGTCCGTCCAGTGTACCCAGTCTCTACTGAGCACTCGTATACTGTCTCTGATGTCAAACACCAAAGGATAAGGGATCATCCATCGCCCGTCTGTATGGGTCGATAAGCTATATGCTAGTCTAGTCTGGTATATCGATGCCCTGCTTCGATACACCAACGACTATGAATATTTGAAGGATGTACTTAGCGATTACACTGTCCCAACTAGTATGATCTGCATCATAGTCCTGGTAGTCAAGTACTCATCCTAAGGGCTTTATCAACATGTAACATAGAGACAATCGGAGTACATGTTAAGATAAAGAGCAACCAGATAGCATGTTGGATATAGTGCCCTTTAAGTCAATTATTGGATCGCAGGTACGCGATTGCAATGATTGAGGGAGGACCAATACCGATAAACAGTCTTACTTGAGATGATAGTATGCTATCTGGTTTGTCTTTATCATCATGTAGATGTTGATAGAGCCCATAGGATTCTTGCTTGACTACCAGCAGTATGATGGCGATCATATAAGTGGGAGCTGGGGTCTATGAGCATATCCTTAAAGTGTCCCTAGTCGTGGGAGTTTCGAGACAGGGCATCGATACTCCGGAGTAGACTAGTGTACACATTCGAGACCCCGACGAGGGGTGGTGGCCGGTCTCACAAGCCACTGGTGTCAGTTGGATCACCTAAGATGTATACAGGTGCTCATTGGGTTATGAGTACACCGGACAGGACTCGCCGGGAACATGCTAGTTGGTACTATACATATAGTCAGATAGCAGTTCCCTGGTGACATGTGTGCAGGTTAGTTCATCGACCTGAGGTCGTCATTTGTCACGTGTGAGTTCCCACTGTTCTTTGACTTATACCCTACCACGGGTCAAAGGAGTCGTGCAAACAGGTATATTTTGGGTACAGTCCCGAGCCACATTGGAGGCAAGTGAGCGGATCGGCAGGGGATTCGTCTCTCCCGGTATGGGGGGTGAGATCGCGCTGTGTTTAGGAGAGCCATTACACGAAATCCCTGGCCAGGGTAATCGAGATATACTGGTAGGTATACCAGTAGTATCTCAGGGTGTTCTGGGCTGCTCTCTGACACGACTTATGCAACTATTGGGGGTCTGACGTTTTACCGACCCCCTAGGCCTAATATGCGATACTCATAGACGAACGTTCCGGACTGTACGGATATTGTCACTGTCAGGCTCAGTAGGGTTAATAGATGAGTTCGCTCGTCAGCTTCCCTTCCAATCAATACATAGGAAAACCGTTACGTACAGCTTGTACCTCTAACGTGCTAGTGGTTATATCCAGTGCCAGTGTATTGATGAGTCATTAGAGTCCCCCACAGACACTTTCTCAAGTTCGGGCGAAACATTGTAGATGCCGTATTGTGTTATGGCAAGGTTCGGAAAAAGCACGTGCGTTTTCGAACGTGTCATTTTTTGGGCAGATAATACTGGTAGGTTTTGGTTTAAGCCGGATCCCAGTATTATACTGTGTAGATATAATATCTTTGTCTCAGTTGCATTTGTATTCGGTCGTTATACAAATGCGGGTATGTTTATACCGATACGGGGTTATCCTGAAATTCGTTTCAGGATCACTTTTGGAAGTTGCCAGTTTTCAGTTTTCTATCAGCCGTATTTAACATTCGGTTAAATGCGGATTTATCTTTTCGTCTTTTGGGTGAGTCATGTTCTAGAAGATTCTAGAAATGGTGACTAGGATTAGTGACTCATCATTTGCATTAATTGTAAGGTGAGGTGTTAAGTGTTAGTTATATGTATGCCCTAGAGGCCATTACTGTACATAGGATGTATATTGTAGTGGTTGCTGGGACATATATAGGGAGGACTTTCTTGCTCGACATGATAGTATGCTATCTGGTTGAACTTTATCTTAACGTGTATACTGATTGTCTCTCTGTTACATGTTGGTAAAGCCCTTAGGATGTGTACTTGACTACCTGGACTATGATGCGGATCATACTAGTGGGGACATGGTAGTCCATAAGTACATCCTTGAAAGTCCCTAGTCGTGGGTGTATCGAGATGGGGCATCGATATACCAGAGTAGACTAGCGTATACCTTCTCGACCCATACAGATGGGCGATGGATGATCCCATATCCATTGGTGTTTGACATCAGAGATGATATACGGGTGCTCAGTAGAGACTGGTTACACTGGACGGACTCGCCGAGAACTCCCAGATGGTATCATACCTCACGTCAGATGGCAGTTCTCTGGTGACACTGGTACAGAGTAGTCTGTTGACCCGAGATCGTCATAGAGTCTTGTGTGGTTCCCACTGTGCTTTGATTTCCATCTTACCACGTCCAAGAGGGCGTGCAAAACGGTGGTTTTTGGGTACAGTCCCGAGTCACATGGAGGCAATGAGCGATAGGAGGGGATTCGTCTCTCCCGGTATAGGGGGTTGATGTTGCGCTGTGTTCGATTGGCTATAACAGGAAGTCCCTGGCCAGGGCTGCTCAGAGAATTGCTGGTAAGTGTTACCAGTAGTTTCTCGACCCGTTATGAGCCTCATATCGACACGACTTATCGAGCTATTGGGGTCTGACGTTTACCACCCCTAGGCAAGATATGCGACATATCAGACGATCAGACCGTACTGTACGGTAGTGTTACTGGTTGGATTCACAGGAGTGTGAGCGGGCTTGCTCGTCGATCTTCTGATCGCTCAATACCCGGGTGGCCGTTACGTTTAGCAGACCGCTTGCGGCTTGTGGATGTTTGATATGATCATCATCCGCTGCCGTCGTATTGACGAGTCTTTAGAGTCCTACACAGAGATTTCCTGGCTCAAGCGAAACGAAATAGGAGCGCATATGAGATATGTGCGGGACCGAGAATAATGCGTGTATGTGATACCGTATTCTATTCTCGCGATGATTGTATCGAAAGGTTGTATGCGATATAACCTAGGTATCAAATCAAGTATTGATTCGATAAGCCGATACATTGAATACTAGTCGGTTGTGTGCGACATGACCGGATCATTGAATCAAGTGTTGATTTAATGATTTAATGCATAATTATATATTTGATATATTACTTTGCACTAACTAGTATTGGTTCACTTTAAACGGATTTTCTCACTTGGTTTGTGCACATTGTATATGTGATATACTTTTGTACACTTGATTGTATCATGTTTGATGATACATGTTTAACTATAGTTAAGTGTAATGAATTAAGCCATGGTTAAACTAATGATTAGGGTTTTCTTTTTATTACTTATTTATTTATTTATTTTGAATAGATAAGAAAAGAATGGTTGCTAATTTTGGAGTTTAGTTGAAGCTTCATGAAGCTTTGACTTTGTAACCATTCTTGTATTCATCTTAAACCCTAACCATTAATCTAACCTTAGTTAATTCTCTACACTTGACCATGGTTCTAATATGATAAGTATTCATTTTCTTTTCCAATTATATTAATCTTATCATATTATTCTTCTTCTTCTTCCTTGCTTCAAGTGAAGAAAAGCTTGCCTCCATCAATGGCAAGTGATGAAAAAGAGTGAGAAATCCAAATCTAAAGTCTACCCACTTCCTATTTCTTCATCCTCTACCTCTTGCCAAGTAGTAGAGTGTGTTTTCTTCACAAGTTTCATGACTTGGTGAAGTGAGAGCTTGATCTTGCGATGCTTCGACGTAGATCATCTTCGGCATGGACATCGACGACCTAGCTCGCTTATTCTTCGACGAAGCCGACGCTAGAGCCCGGATTCCTTTTGGACAGCGGAGAGGACTTCGTTGCGGAGCTATGGAGGTGGAGAACCGGATCTACAAAGGTTGTATTTCCGTATCTCTTAGTTAATTGTTAACTAGATTAGTTTTTCGCCTAGACATCTAGCCGACGATCCGTAGTTTAGGGTTTGTAGGCACCGTAAAATTTTAATATGGCATGTTCGATGCCTTGTGAGACCTCCTTGGGATGCCTAGGAACCCTACAGTGGTATTAGAGCCTAGCTAGAGCCTTAGGCGAAGTCCAGACGGAATTTGAAGTCCGAACGAACCCGAAACACCAAATCAATCTTGCTCTCTGTACTTTTTTGAAAACAGTGAGTTTTTCCAAATTAAAAATTGCTAAAAAATTCAGCAGGGAAAACTAAGAATTACGGTGCAAAAAGTTTCTGGTGAACAGTAATTTTCGCGGCGGATCCGCGGCAGAATCATGGCTTCTGCGGCGGATCAGCGGCCCAATGATGACGTCATCCTCCACTATTTGCAGTGTAACTCTTATTATTTTATTCTGGATTTTCTGGGAATTTTTAATACTGTTTCCAGAGTTGTATTTTCTTGGATTGTTTTGGGGATTCGGTGTTTCGATCGGGGTATCAAATTTTGTCTATGTGGCTTTCCGGATAAATTTTTAGAATATGTTAAAAAGTTCGACCGGATATAAATACCCAATTTTTCCCCTGTCGGGAAATTTCTAAGTGTTGGATTTTTCCGTACTTTAACGACGTTCTAAGTAGTGCAAGTAACGCGATGGTCCCTCTAGAAGACAACAAACCTTAACTCGATTATGTGACCGTCTTGAACTGCCCTTTGAACCTTCGGGTTTGGGACAGTACGGCGTGCCACATGTGAGGCGTTGGCTTGACCCTTCTACGGCTGGACCGTCGGTACTGAGGCACGAACTGAATGTTGTTAGACTTATTTCATGTGTTGATCTGTATCGGGAAAACTTGGGTGTTCGAATGTTCGATCGGAAAGTTTAACATTTTCTATTTACCCGGAATGGGATACAATAATTGGAATTCACAATAGTTATGAGATAACTAAATGAATGTTATAAAATTAGCAGTTTAGTCTCACTTGATCGGTTGCCACGGAATTTTGATGTGATCAAAAGTCCGTCGCAATCACGTAGCGTACGCGGATACTCGCCGATAAACTTAATAGACAGCCTCACTCCATAGCCCCGACCAAGTGACTGTAGGAGAACCCCGTCGCCGAAAGCATCCGTTCGGGTGCTCGCGGTAGCGGTGTTCCGCCTTGGTGCACTTCGTCGACGGTAACGGGGGTGCGGCCGTCTACTGAAGTTTGCGACGAGCATTCGATCAGGATGTCGGGAATCTTGTTGAATTGCCCGACTTGATATTGAAAAGTGTTTTCGATTTTGAGACTAAAATGCGGGGTTTATAATTGTTAGGCATGCGATGTCTAAGGAATTCATTTGGTCAGGCATGCGATGTCTGAGGTGGTTGCGGATTCCAACTGCTGTAGTTTTACACTTTCTTTTCTGTGACCGTAAGTGTAATATGTGATATCGCCGGTTTCGTTGCTATATGTCAACGACAATTGGGATGGACATATTTACTTACGTTGATGACATGTGATGTTATGTGTTGCTGGATATGTTATATTGGATCGTCGTGTTTGAATAGCCGGGGGTTTTTATGTGAGATGAGTGTTTTTCATTTTCATTCATGTAAAAACTTGTATGTAATATTCTTTTATTGGGGCGCTTCCAGGTTGCGGAAGTTGTCACCGTTTGTATATTATTTACTTTTCCGCACTAGGATAGACCCAAGGAGGGGAGCACAAGTAACCGGGTTCTGGAGTCCAGTGGGAGACCAACTCGAGGAGTCGAGTCCGGGTCTCCTAACTCCAGAATTGGTAGGGTTGCTTGACGCTCTCGTAGGGGTCTAGGGGTGTGGGTTTGGCTATTCATCATGACCGTGGAATCCGTGTTTTATACTGGCTCGTATTGAAAACACGGACATCCTAGTATATCCAATATTTCATATGTTTCTTCTGCTGCGATATCTGTGATGTGATCATGTGTTTCTGTGATGGATATAGTATATAGTATATGTGATATATTATATAGACGTTACTTATGTTTTACACCTGCGCTAGCTCTGCCCTGCTCTGTCGTTAGTTACCTAACCTAACGGTGCACGAGGGGACATCGAGGCGAATGCGGATGGCATAAGTGTACGTCATATCTATCTGTGATGTTTAGGTATTTAAATGATGGGACTTCATTAATGTGATTAATGAAATAAAAGAAACCTAAGATGTTGTAGAATCGAATTTCAAAATAAAACAGGTAGCTACAGTTCTTGCTTTGCACAGCGGTATATGAGATATATCCTGCACCTTATTCGATGAGGAAAGGACCGAGATCCCTTCACCGGGAGTGACTCCTTTAGCAATAACTGGCAGATGCTACACACTCGGTTTGTCTTTTGATTGCTTTTAAGAGTTTTTGTTTTGCACAGTGATATATGTGATATATCCAGCACCTCATTCGACGAGGAAAGGACCGACGATCCCTTCACCGGGAGTGACTCCTTTAGCAAAACTGGAAAAGCCTCAAAAGCACACCATTTCAAAATTCATTCGATCCTACAACGATATAAAGTTCATTACGCAAAAGGTTTTCTTAAAAACCTGTCGTAGCCCTCCGTCATTTCAGATAAGTCCTAGTTAGTATTCGTGCTGCGTTTGTTGACTCAGTCAAGGCGTAGTGTGCGGTAGCTGATTAGTGCTTATCTGCAATGCATATGATGCGATTGGATTAGGGTAGTCGTGCGGCCTTGTTGACTCAGTCAAGGGTCGTGCGGGTGGGTTTAATTCAATCGAGAAATGACGGGTTGAACTTTACTTGCGGTCTATGGTTTGTTGACTCAGTCAAGGTCATAGATCGCATGGGGCAAAATATTATCGGGAATTTCAAGTGTTGAAATTTGCAATGAGATTGCATACCTCCTATGAGATAGTTGGATCCCGATACCCGCTGCGAGTAAGAGTTACTCCTGGGAGAGTTTTATACATTACAATTAGCCAATCAAGTAGGTGTCTAGAAAGGTGTTAACGAGGTTACGCCTCAGGGAAAACGAGGTTTACATTAATTAGGTTCGTGCGAAAGCACGGGGGACCTCCCTCAAAGTACCGACACTGGCCTGGCTGAAAGATTGGCGAACTTGTAGTGTGTAATTAATCCCGGCTAGTCTTTCCTTTTAGGGTTTGAAGGAAGATTTGATAAAAAGCAGTGGGAGCCATCCTGATTAGATAAAATAATAACCAATCTATTCTTGACAGAGCGCACGCTGAGTGTTTTCCTCTCTCTCTCTTCAGGTAGCGACCATATCACGCCTTAATCAAGATAATAAAACGGATTATTGACCGAACCCGCCTGTTATACTGAGCTGGGGAACGTTGGTCCCGCTCCAACTTATAATTGTTATAAGACAGAGCAGGAAATTGGGGAATACCAGATTTCCCGTGCCGCCCAAACGAAGAGAGTGCATGCTGATGCATCATCTTCGGGTGTGTTCATTATACAGAACTGTTTCTCAGTATCCTTTACGTCCTGAGTATATGATACCGTATCAGGATCCCAGATATGTAATCTGTTACATAGGGCTACAGATAGGTAGAGAACTGAGAACGGGTGATAAGTTTCATGAGGCAGAAAACGGGGCAAGTGTTGCAGCCAAGTCTGTTGGTCACTGTCACCCTGTATTACCAATACATTGATTCTGAACGAATGTTATTAGATACCGAACCTGATATACAAAATCATATCAGTCTCTTTATTAGTAAAGAAATGATAAAATTTTGTATTGTTGGATAATGTTTTGAACATTTCCTATATCAAAAGTTGATCGTATCAGGCACGTTATCTAAAAGCGTTGATGTTCTAAATCAGACTATAGTTCTTAGTATATGGAACACACACAAGAGGAAGAGTTCAGAAATGAACGAATTCTTCTTGAGGTATTATAGACTAGGTCATATCAATGCGACCCGACTAGCTAAGTTGCACATAGATGCATATTTAAATCAGTTTGAATTTACATCTTGTGAAACTCGCTAGTCATGTCACAAAGATAAGTTGACCATAGCTCCGTTTACTGGAAACAGAGAACGAGTTAATAAACTCTTGGGATGATACATGTTGATGTATGTAGGTCCCCTGTCTACACATGCCAAGACCGATTCTTTATACTTCATTATATTCTCTGATAATCTCTCAAGATTCAGACATATGTTCCTGTTGAAACACAAGTCCGAACCTTTTGAGATATTCACAGAATATAAGCTAGAAGTAGAGAACCAGAATACGGGTATAAGTATTATGTCCTATGATGAGATCAAGGAGGAGAATACTTGAGCACGGAAATCCTGGACTATTTTAAAGGAGAATTAGATTCTCTCTCAGCATTACTCCTCCGTATACACCATAGCACGATGGTATATCGGGGCGGAGCAGATACACCCTATTTGATATGGTGTGCTCTATGATGAGTAATACTGAGTTACCTTTTTCCTTTTGGGAGTTATGCACTTACGAAGTTGCATACCTATTGAATAGGGTTCGAATCAAATCAGTTGCCTACCATTTCATATGTGATATGGAAAGGGAAGAGCCCATGTCTTAAGCTAGTTAAGATTTGGGGTTGACCGACCTATGTCTGAAAGCAAAATCCGGACAAGCTTGAGGCAAGGACTGTAATGTAGAACTGGAAAGGTTCCAGCTATACAAAATACAGCTGATGATTTGATAGAACCAAAGGATTCAGTAGATTCCAACGAACCTCAGCCTCTCCGCCGATCTAGTAGGGTTCTTCACCCACCCGAGAGATACTTCGGTTTCTCTATGACAGTGGGAGCGAGGATTGCATCATGAGATGATGACCCAACTAGCTTCGAGCTGGCCATCAGGAGTGAGACTCTGTAAGAATGGCTGGATGTTTAGTGATCTGAGATGGAATCCTTATACACCAACAAAGTATGGACTTTGGTTGCTATATCTGAAGGGTTAAATCCCCATCAGGAGCAAGTATATCTTGAGAAGATTACTTGGTGTACTTGGAAAGGTTGAGACTTTCAAAGCTAGACTTGTTAAAGGTTTTCGTCATCGACCAGGCATGGACAATGATGAAACCTTCTCAAGTGGCTATGCTTAAGTCCATCCAGATCCTACTTATCACGGCTACATACCATGACTACGATATCTGGTGGTTGGGTGTCATGACTGCTTTTCTAAATGATGTTTCAGAAGAGTACGTCTATAAGTACACAGCCAGAGGGCTTCGTAGACAGTGGGAGCAGCGGAAACGTGTACAAGATGCTTTATAGGATAAAGCAGGCATCGCGGAGTTGGAACATCTGTTTTGATGGATTAGTCAAACAGTTTGACATCATCAAAATGGTGGATGAACCTTGTATAAACAAGAAGGTAGTAGGGAGTATGGTGACGATCCTCGTAGAGTACGTGGATGACATACTCTTGATACGGAAGGAGTTTCCTATGCTGCGCTCGATCAATCTCCGCTTATCACAATGATTCTCCATATAGGATCAAAGTGATACCTCCTAAATCCTGGGTTTTGGATCTATGAAATAGATCTAATTGGATGTTAGGATTCTCACTAGTTGTAGTGAGATGGTATCAATTGATTCTGGGGAGAATCACCGGAAGGGTTCCAGGGTGATAAAGACGACTGAATGTCAGTCGCAGGCATTGTCTTTACCCTCAGTAAAGGGACGGTATGTTGGAAGAGTTCCAAGCTAGATACCGTGGCAAACTAGACGATAAAGGCAGGATACATCGCTACTTAAGATGCTACCAAAGAGGCAGTCTGGGTGTATATTGGTTCATGAGATGAACTACGTTCCAACCATTGTGAGACAATGGAGTTGTGGCTTATGCCAAGGAACGTCCGTCCCATCAGTGATCCAGACATATTCTAAGGCAGTATCACTTGATCATGGAGATGGTTGATCTCCAGGGAGATCAAGGTTAGGAGAGTAGACTCAGAGGACAACACAGCGGATCCACTCACAAAGGCCTGTTCCCTGAGAGAGACTTTTATGGGATGGTTGAGTATGAGATACTGCAACCACTGCTATCAGATGGCCCTAGTGCAAGTGGGAGATTGTTAGTTATATGTATGCCCTAGAGGCCATTACTGTACATAGGATGTATATTGTAGTGGATGCTGGGACATATATAGGGAGGACTTTCTTGCTCGACATGATAGTATGCTATCTGGTTGAACTTTACCTTAACGTGTATACTGATTGTCTCTCTGTTACATGTTGGTAAAGCCCTTAGGATGTGTACTTGACTACCTGGACTATGATGCGGATCATACTAGTGGGGACATGGTAGTCCATAAGTACATCCTTGAAAGTCCCTAGTCGTGGGTGTATCGAGATGGGGCATCGATATACCAGAGTAGACTAGCGTATACCTTCTCGACCCATACAGATGGGCGATGGATGATCCCATATCCATTGGTGTTTGACATCAGAGATGATATACGGGTGCTCAGTAGAGACTGGGTACACTGGACGGACTCGCCGAGAACTCCCAGATGGTATTATACCTCACGTCAGATGGCAGTTCTCTGGTGACACTGGTACAGAGTAGTCTGTTGACCCGAGATCGTCATAGAGTCTTGTGTGGTTCCCACTGTGCTTTGATTTCCATCTTACCACGTCCAAGAGGGCGTGCAAAACGGTGGTTTTTGGGTACAGTCCCGAGTCACATGGAGGCAATGAGCGATAGGAGGGGATTCGTCTCTCCCGGTATAGGGGGTTGATGTTGCGCTGTGTTCGATTGGCTATAACAGGAAGTCCCTGGCCAGGGCTGCTCAGAGAATTGCTGGTAAGTGTTACCAGTAGTTTCTCGACCCGTTATGAGCCTCATATCGACACGACTTATCGAGCTATTGGGGTCTGACGTTTACCACCCCTAGGCAAGATATGCGACATATCAGACGATCAGACCGTACTGTACGGTGGTGTTACTGGTTGGATTCACAGGAGTGTGAGCGGGCTTGCTCGTCGATCTTCTGATCGCTCAATACCCGGGTGGCCGTTACGTTTAGCAGACCGCTTGCGGCTTGTGGATGTTTGATATGATCATCATCCGCTGCCGGCGTATTGACGAGTCTTTAGAGTCCTACACAGAGGTTTCCTGGCTCAAGCGAAACGAAATAGGAGCGCATATGAGATATGTGCGGGACCGAGAATAATGCGTGTATGTGATACCGTATTCTATTCTCGCGATGATTGTATCGAAAGGTTGTATGCGATATAACCTAGGTATCAAATCAAGTATTGATTCGATAAGCCGATACATTGAATACTAGTCGGTTGTGTGCGACATGACCGGATCATTGAATCAAGTGTTGATTTAATGATTTAATGCATAATTATATATTTGATATATTACTTTGCACTAACTAGTATTGGTTCACTTTAAACGGATTTTCTCACTTGGTTTGTGCACATTGTATATGTGATATACTTTTGTACACTTGATTGTATCATGTTTGATGATACATGTTTAACTATAGTTAAGTGTAATGAATTAAGCCATGGTTAAACTAATGATTAGGGTTTTCTTTTTATTACTTATTTATTTTGAATAGATAAGAAAAGAATGGTTGCTAATTTTGGAGTTTAGTTGAAGCTTCATGAAGCTTTGACTTTGTAACCATTCTTGTCTTCATCTTAAACCCTAACCATTAATCTAACCTTAGTTAATTCTCTACACTTGACCATGGTTCTAATATGATAAGTATTCATTTTCTTTTCCAATTATATTAATCTTATCATATTATTCTTCTTCTTCTTCCTTGCTTCAAGTGAAGAAAAGCTTGCCTCCATCAATGGCAAGTGATGAAAAAGAGTGAGAAATCCAAATCTAAAGTCTACCCACTTCCTATTTCTTCATCCTCTACCTCTTGCCAAGTAGTAGAGTGTGTTTTCTTCACAAGTTTCATGACTTGGTGAAGTGAGAGCTTGATCTTGCGATGCTTCGACGTAGATCATCTTCGGCATGGACATCGACGGCCTAGCTCGCTTATTCTTCGACGAAGCCGACGCTAGAGCCCGGATTCCTTTTGGACAGCGGAGAGGACTTCGTTGCGGAGCTATGGAGGTGGAGAACCGGATCTACAAAGGTTGTATTTCCGTATCTCTTAGTTAATTGTTAACAAGATTAGTTTTTCGCCTAGACATCTAGCCGACGATCCGTAGTTTAGGGTTTGTAGGCACCGTAAAATTTTAATATGGCATGTTCGATGCCTTGTGAGACCTCCTTGGGGTGCCTAGGAACCCTACATTAAGTGAGGTGGATTAAATCATTTAATGTGTAAATACCACTCATTCTTTCTTCATGATAAATATCCTTGATATTTTTCTTTGATCTTTTGCTTACACTCACCCTCCCCTCTCCTACACTCACCCTCCCTCTTCTATAAGTGGCCGGCCCTTCTTGTGAGGATGGTATGCTTTTTCATTTACTTGAGAGAAAAATATTATGATAGTTTAGGGTATGGAAATTTCATATAGTTCAATTTCCATTTACCCGACTCCAATTGGCAACTTCATTAACCGTTCGTCCATAGCCTTGGACGTAACGTGAAAAAGTGTTCTACTCATTCTCTACATCAATCTTGGTCGTCTCTTTTGGCAAACTTGACGACCGAGTTGCCTCGGTTCAGAGACGGGAGCCCGTTTAAAGATCCGTCGACGTGGTGCCACCTGGACGAAGAGACTGGAGTTTCAGAAGATCGAAGCCGCCGCAACAAAGCGTGGGATGATGGTTAAAGACCGAAGGACTCGGATCATTCGGTATAACAATTCCACCCTCTTTACAATTTGTTAGTTTAGTTTTAATGGCAGATCCGGGTTATTGTACGCGATAGCGCCAGTCATAAAAGTTTTGTTCCGCATATTGGCGTCTGTTAGACGGCCGGGGCGCTGCCGCATACTTACAGTGGTATCAGAGTCTCACCATTAAGCTATACTAACTTGTGCTAACGCGTTTAAAACATCGATCGATCGGATTTTCGAAAATCGCAATTTCATGTGTTAAAGTTTCTGTTGATTTTCAAACTGTTTTAAAAATTATTTTGCATGTCACAGAAAAATAAGCAGGCTTTTCTATGCAATCCGTACAAATTTGGTCACGTGATCCCACTTAACCACCGCGGATCCACGGTCAAACCTAGGGTTTGACCACGCATCCGCGGCGGTTTAGTGGGAACAGTGCACCAAAATTGTATAGGGGCTTCTATACAGGGCATTGTGGTTTTTGGTAATATTTCTTTGGGCCCATATTTTGTTACTGTACAGCAGATGTTTGTGGGACCCACTTCGGGAAATTTTGTCGATCGAAATTTTAAACGTATTAGTTTTACAGTACTTACTTTATATCTCCGACCGGGAATGTCATTTGATCGGTAAACTGCGTCTGATTGCTATAGTTCTTTTAGACGGGTTTGCGAACGTGATATTCGCGTTGATGTTCTGTGTTGTGCTGTGATGTTGCGGATTTGTCGTGGTGGATAGCAGGGTGCAATGATAGTGCAGTTTGGATTTATTTGTACATTTTATATTGCGGGGCGAGCGTCCAACATGTGGACTATCGTCACTGCCTGTTGTATAATATTCTTTTGGGGCACGACCGGGTTGAGGTCGATGTACCCGTTGCACATTTTTTTTATTTCTGTACTAGATTTATCCCGCGAAGGAGTCACGGATAGCCGGGTTCTGGAGGGCAACGGGTCTGTATCTCATGGATTTGAGAGGCAAAGGGACCTCACTCTAGAATTGGCAGACTATTCGCCGCACTCGTAGGGGGTACAGGTTGACCCAAGGTGGGGTGCTCAATTTACCGGATTCCGTGAAGTGCCGGGTGTTCCATTCACTATGTTGTGGGGACTACCTCACTTCAGGTTTTGGCGGGTAACTTGCCGCACCCGTAGGGGTCTAGGTTTCATTGCACAGGCTATCCACACGACCAGGGGAACGTCAGGTTTCAGCAGTGGCTCTGTGAAAGCCGGGGATCCCAGATTATCTGTATTGTTCTGTGATGCTTTTTACTTTTCTGTAATGTTGCATATTATCATGCCTGGAGCGATTATTGTATATTGGTATATATACTATTAGATGTTGTATATGTTTTACACCCGCGCTAGTCCAGCCCCCACTGTGTCGTTAGTTAAGTAACCTAACGGGTGATGACGGGACCCAATGGCGAATGCGGAAAACATATACGTACATTTTATTTTCGTTCTTTTCTGGTATGATTGATTGATGGGACTGCGTTGATTCTTATCAATGCAAGATAAAACAAACCTATATTTGATATTGTTGGAACAAATTACAAAGATGTTTCCTTTTGTTTTGCACAGTGATATTCGGTTAGAATATCCTGCACCTCATTCGACGAGGCAAGGGCCGAGATCCCTTCACCGGGAGTGACCCCTTGGGCAGAAGTTTACGTCAGGGTAATAACTTAAATATAGTCGATCACAAGTTGCTATGCATAGCGGTATTCAGTTAGAATATCCTGCACCTCATTCCACAAGGAAAGAGCCAAGATCCCTTCACCGGGAGTGACTTCTTTAGCAAAACGTTTTCGCCACTATATTTATCTATCAGGTTCCTTCAACGAGATCATGTTCATTACGTTAAAGGTTGTTCGCCAAAAACAGGCCGTAAACCTCCGTCATTTCTTATGGATGGTCAGTAGTATTCAAGCTATGTTTGTTGGCCTACGTCAAGGCGTAGTGTTTGGTAGCTGCTGGGTATTCATTTGTTGCATAGATAGATGCATTAGTTTAGGACAGACGTACAGCCTTGTTGGCCTAAGTCAAGGGCATGTACGATGACCTAAATTAATCAGGACAATGACGGGTAGAACATAGACGTGTGACTTATGATTTGTTGGCCTACGTCAAGGTCATAAGAGCATGGGATAAAAATTATATCGAGAGTTTCAAACATACAGGAAACTTGCCAAACTTGGGCATACCTTCTGGAGTATAATAACGTGAGTGGATACCGTCACGTTATCATGCGATGAGAGTTGGATCCCGATTCCCGGTGATGAGTTAGTTTACTCTTCGGGTGATCCCGACTAATTCTTCTTTCAGGTTTGGAGGAGAATTTGAGATTTCAGTTGGAGGTTTCCTAAATTAGATAAAATGATAACCATTCTGATCTAGGTTAGAGTGCACGCAGAGTGTTTCTTTTCTCTCTCTCTTTAGCAGCGACTTTTGACCGACCCTAGACTATAACTCAGTGACCAAAGTTGACCGAACCTTCTTAATTTACTAGCTTTTGGATTGTCTATAGTTGCATAAGTCATTGCAGCTCCTTCTTTTACCCTTTGTATTTCTCAGAACACCCCGTATTACTACGGACATCCACTTCCATTGGATAGATCCATCGTATGGTTATATACGAACTCGAAGGGACTTCTTCGAGGATGGATCCAGGTTCAGGAGAAAAAGAATTAGTTTATTCAATAGTCTTTTATTATCACCTTCTCTCAGGTTGTGAGGGCTCCTTGGTTTAGGAGAGTACACCCTATTACGCTTATTGGATAGTCTTATTCCAAACCATAGGCAGGAGCCGAAAGGTAGGGAATGAAGAAAACCAATTAGCCTAAGTAGGGTGTGCAGAAGGTAATATGTAAAGACAAAATAAAAGAATTAGAAAGAGGGCAAAGTAAATTGCGACTATTCACATTCACGACCAAACCATGTGTTTTATCGCCACTCCTACTTCACCTTTAATTTCTCCAGAACAACCCGTATCACTACGAACATCCAATTCCATTGGATAAATCCATCGTATGGTTATATACGAACTCGAAGGATATTTTTCGAGGATGGATTTCGGTTCAGGAGAAATAGGAATAAGGTTTATTCAGTTGTCTTTTATCATCACCTTCTCTCAAGTTGAGAGTACTCCTAGGATTAGGAGGGTACACCTATTATGCTTACTGGATATTCTTCTCCTGAACCATAGGCTGGTGCCGAACGGTAGGGAAGGAAGAAAACCACTTAGCCTAATGATGGTGTACAAAAGGTAACGACCAAAGACAAATAAAAGGAATTGGAAAGATGGCAGGGAAATATACGGTTAAAGTCATGATTTGGATTATGGAAGAGGCATTACTACGAATACCAGGATACCCCTACGAAACATATTAATGTTTCAGTTACACTGTGCATTGTTAATTAAAAATTGATTTCCCAATTAAACCCTTGCTCCAGGGTATGTATTTACCAGGTTTCATTCTCACATCTGTAAAGTTTTACAGATAATGAGTGGGAGTAAGTTATTGGGAATTAGGTGATCATCCTCATTATATCGGAATTCGTTGTAATTGGTGATATTTGAGGAAATCGCCTAGATACAGTTTTCAACCTACGACGCACAGGTTTTGATTTATTAAACTCAGCAGACTTATATAGAGTATTGTATGTTGTCCAGTGTCCATCAGGACAAAGGGGTTGGTACTCGTACTATATTCTGTTTACTTGTAACTTCTATAGTTTTTAGACAAGTGTTTCGTAGAAATACAATGTCTAAGTTTTGAGAAGTTATGGGTATAAGAATAATGTAGAGAACCAAGTATCGCAAGTATCAGGATTCTTCAAAGAGATCGAAGATGTAGATTCTTGTGATTGGTATTCAGTTGATAGTAATGGTTTTGAGAAACTTGTTTCTCTTTCAGGTTACTCATAATTGGATGGGTTCCTAAGTTGAGTAATGCTAATTAGCCTCTCTCCATTAAGTTTATATGCACTGGAGACAGCTGCATGATTTGAATCTGGTTCCAATTAAATAAGTACCTATGTTTCTATATTGGATATAGATTGCTTCATATCTTAACAATGTTAAGGTAAGGGGAGTTGTCCAGCTTATGCTTAAAAACAGACACTGGAAAACTCAAGGCACGTTTCTGTAATGGCAGTTTGTGGGTTGACCCTAGCTTTGACGAGGGTTGATTTTTTACCATTTAGAAGATCAATAGTGATATTGTTCTTGACTCGCCACAGTTTTGATAAAATGGATTTTTTTTCAGAAAACAGTAGTGGGAGTATGGTAGAACTGGAAATGATTCCAGAACCGCAAACAACTACGGAAAATTTAATAGGACCTATATATTCAATCAGGTTTGACATTCCAATAGCCACTCCGAAGATATGGTGGGTAATCTTAGACACCCGAGAGGTACTCCGGTAGCCTCAAGGACGGTGACAGGGAGGTTCTTGTTTACCCAAACTTTACACTGCTGTTGTTCCAGACTATGAGACCCAGCAGGAGGATATGTATAGCGTCATTCTAAACAAGTTTCAGAAGTGTACGTATATATTATTCTACCAGACGGTTGTCGTAGTCAGTGGGAGCGGCGGAAGCATAGTGGGAAAGTAGCTTATGTCTATTTATAGACTTGAGCAATTATAGCGGAGAAAGATCATCTAATTTTGATGTGACAGTCATGGGTTTGACTTCATCAGAATAGGGGATGGATCTTTTAAGAAGGTAGTAGAGTGTGATGTCCTGGTATTTTGATGACATACACAGAGTAGGAAGTAAAATTCCTATACTACGATCGGTTGTACTATGGTCGTCACACAGTTGTTTCTCCACAAAGGATATGGATATAATATCTGACATTCTGGTTACTAGATCTATGCTTTTAGATCTAGATTTAGGTAGTTTCCCAATGTGGGTACTTTGACAGTATTCTAATAGTATTTTAGAATACATGACTCCTGGCATGGTGGTGTACCTGCAGGTGATGGAGTCACCCTCTCTAAAGGTGTCTTACAGACTAAAGGGGAGAGGGACGTACATGATTGACAGATCACTTGCTTGGGCAATTGAGTCAATCGTGAGATGTCAAGTACCACACCAGATGTCGTTATTGCACTAGATGCGATAAGTTTATATTAATCCAATCCTGAAGAAACATGCGGATGCAGTTTTAGAACATAAGTGAATGTTCTACAGATTTGATGACGGCAGCCTCCTTCAGGAGACGGTTATTATTCCAGGATTCACAGGTGACTTGGATGACAGAGTGATTGTCAGAGTTATACTTTTCCCTCAGACGAGGGACAGTATTATGGACAGGTGGTCCAAGGGGATATTGTGGGAGGCATGGTGCTGGGCACTGATTAGTTTCAGTGATTAATACAGTCTAAGAAGTTTGGATTTGGAGTTCATTTATGAACTAGGTCCCATCAGATATCCAGACATATTCTAAGATAGGTATTACTCAACTCAGGAGATGGTTTTCTCCGCGAGGTTGAGATATAGAGAGATACAGAAAGAAACACCGAAGCGGATCCACTCACTGAGACTATTTCTCAAACACAATAGTTTTGCAAACGAGTTTTGTGAAACTGATTAGTAGAGGAGTTGGATGCTCGGTATCACACGAGCTGTGAGTACACGACATCGCAATAATTAGCCTTAAGTGCAAGTGGGAGATTGTTGGATATAGTGCCCTCTAAGTCAATTATTGGATCGCAGGTACGCGATTGCAATGATTGAGGGAGGACCAATACCGATAAATAGTCTTACTTGAGATGATAGTATTCTATCAGGTTTGTCTTTATCATCATGTAGATGTTGATAGAGCCCATAGGATTCTTGCTTCAGTACCAGCAGTATGATGGCGATCATATAAGTGGGAGCTGGGGTCTATGAGCATATCCTTAAAGTGTCTCTAGTCGTGGGTGTTTCGAGACAGGGCATCGATACTCCGGAGTAGACGAGTGTATACATTCGAGACCCCGACGAGGGGCGGTGGCCGGTCTCACAAGCCACTGGTGTCAGTTGGATCACCTAAGATCTATACAGGTGCTCATTGGGTTATGAGTACACCGGACAGGACTCGCCGGGAACATGCTAATTGGTACTATACATATCATCAGATAGCAGTTCCGTGGTGACATGTGTACAGGTTAGTTCATCGACCTGAGGTGGTCATTTGTCTCGTGTGAGTTCCCACAGTGCTTTGATTTATACCCTACCACGGGTCAAAGGAGTCGTGCAAACATGTATATTTTGGGTACAGTCCCGAGCCACATTGGAGGCAAGTAAGCGGATCGGCAGAGGATTCGCCTCTCCCGGTATTGGGGGTGAGATCGCGCTGTGTTTAGGAGAGCCATTACACAAAATCCCTGGCCAGGGTAATCGAGATGTACTGGTAGGTATACCAGTAGTATCTCAGGGTGTTCTGGGCTGCTCTCTGACACGACTTATGCAGCTATTGGGGGTCTGACGTTTTACCGACCCCCTAGGCCTAATATGCGATACTCATAGATGAACGTTCCGGACTGTACGGATATTGTAACTGTCAGGCTCAGTAGATTTAATAGATGAGTTCGCTCGTCAGCTTCCCTTCCAATCAATACATAGGCAAACCGTTACGTACAGCTTGTACCTCGGACGTGCTAGTGGTTATACCCAGTGCCAGTGTATTGATGAGTCATTAGAGTCCCCCACAGACACTTTCCCAAGTTCGGGCGAAACGTTGTAGATGCCGTATGGTGTTATGGCAAGGTTCGGAAAAAGCACGTGCGTTTTCGCACGTGTCATTTTTCGTGCAGATAATACTGGTAGGTTTTGGTTTAAGCCGGATCCCGGTATTATACTGTGTAGATATAATATCTTTGTCTCAGTTGCATTTGTATTCGGTCGTAATACAAATGCGGGTATGTTTATACCGATACGGGCTTATCCTGAAATTCGTTTCAGGATCACTTTTGGAAGTTGCCAGTTTTCAGTTTTCTATCAGCCGTATTTAACATTCGGTTAAATGCGGATTTATCATTTCGTCTTTTGGGTGAGTCATGGTTCTAGAAGATTCTAGAAATGGTGACTAGGATTAGTGACTCATCATTTGCATTAATTGTGAGGTGAGGTGTTAAGTGAGGTGGATTAAATCATTTAATGTGTTCATACCACTCATTCTTTCTTCATGGTAAATATCCTTGATATTTTTCTTTGATCTTTTGCTTACACTCACCCTCCCCTCTCCTACACTCACCCTCCCTCTTCTATAAGTGGCCGGCCCCTCTTGTGAGGATGGTATGGTTTTTCATTTGCTTGAGAGAAAAAGATTATGAAAGTTTAGGGTATGGAAATTTCATATTGTTCAATTTCCATTTACCCGACTCCAATTGGCAACTTCATTAACCGTTCGTCCATAGCCTTGGACGTAACGAGACAAAGTGTTCTACTCATTCTCTACATCAATCTTGGTCGTCTCTTTTGGCAAACTTGACGACCGAGTTGCCTCGGTTCAGAGGCGGGAGCCGGTTTAAAGATCCATCGACGTGGTGCCACCTGGACGACGAGACTGGAGCATCAGCAGATCGAAGCCGCCGCAACAAAGCGTGGTATGATGGTTAAAGACCGAAGGACTCGGATCATTCGGTATGACAATTCCACCCTCTTTACAATTTGTTAGTTTAGCTTTAATGGCAGATCCGGGTTATTGTACGCGATAGCGCCAGTCGTAGAAGTTTTGTTCCGCATATTGGCGTCTGTTAGATGGCCGGGGCGCTGCCGCATACTTACGTAGCATACTATCATGTCGAGCAAGAAAGTCCTCCATATATATGTCCAAGCATTCACTACAATATACATCGTATGTACAGTAATGGCCTCTAGGGCATACATATCACTAACATATTTAGGATGTGCGCTAATTGTGTTTTTGAATTCTAATGTCGTGACTTCGTTTGCATGCGTGGATGTGTTGGTAACGTTGTCTAATTGCTATATGCTCAATTACACGGGGTTACACACTTGATTCGGTTACTTGTTTTTGTGGATATATATCTTGTTATGGTTTATGCGTATTGTCGTGATGGATAGCCTTGGGTGCAATGGTAGTGCATTTTTGTTTCATTTATACATTTGATATTGCGGGGAGAGCGTCCGACATGTGGACTGCCGTCACTGCCCGTTTGTATATTATTTGTTTAGGGAACGACCGGGTTGAGGTCGATGTTACCCTTGTACATATTATTTTCTTTTCTGTACTAGGATAACCCCGCGTTGGAGTGCATGAATAGAAGGGTTCTAGAGGGCGACGGGTCCGTATATCATGGCGTTGAGACAGAGGGGACCTTACTCTAGAATTGGCGGGCTATTCGCCGCACTCGTAGGGGGTACAGGTTGACCCACGGAAGGGTGCTCAAGTTACTGGATTCCTTGAAGTGCTGGGTGGCCCTTTCACTTTGATGAAGAGGGTTACCTCACTTCTGGTTTTGCCGGGTAACTTGACGCGCTCGTAGGGGTCTAGTTTTTCATTTCACAGGCTATCCACACGACCGGGGAACGTCAGGTTTCATTTGCAGCTCAAGGGAAAACCGGGGCTCCTAGATTATCCGTTATTCTATGATGTTTCTGTGATGTTGCTTATATCATGCCTGGGACAAATTATATATATATATTTATATATACGAGTAGATGTTGTATATGTTTTTCACCCGCGCTAGTCCAGTCCCCGCTATGTCGTTAGTTAAGTAACCTAACGGGTGATGACGGGAACCGGTGGCGAATGTGGATGGCATATACGGCATCACATATTTTCGTTCTTTTCTGGTGTGATTAATTGATGAGACTACGTTGATTCTGATCAATGCAAGGATAAAATAAACCTATTTGATGTGGTTGGAACCAATTTTAAAAATGAAATTACAAACGTTTTCTTTTTCTTTACACAGTGGTATTCGGTTATGAATATCTAGCACCTCATTCGACGAGGCAAGGGCCGAGATCCCTTCATCGGGAGTGACCCCTTGAGTAAAAGTTTACGTCAACGTAATAACTTTACTATAGTCGATTCTTTTGCTTTGCATCGTGGTATTCGATTAGGAATATCCTGCACCTCATTCGACGAGGAAAGAGCCGAGATCCCTTCACAAGGAGTGACCTCATTAGCAAAAGTTTGCGCCACTATATATTTAAAAAGCTATCTGGTTCCTTCAACAAAATCAAGTTCATTACGTTAAAGCTTTTTCTCCAAAAACCATTCATAGCCCTCTGTCATTTCAGACGGGTAGCACTTAGTATTCATGCTATGTTTGTTGGCCTTCGTCAAGGCATAGTGTATGGTAGCTACTTGTTACTTTTCTGTTGCATAGATAGATGTGTTGGTTTGGAACAGTCGTACTGCTTTGTTAGCGTTCGTCAAGGGCATGTACGGATGGGTTCAAATTAACCTGAACAATGACGGGTAGAACTTGACATGTGACTTATGATTTGTTAGCCTTCGTCAAGGTCATAAAAGCAAGGGGTAAAAATCACATCGGAAGTTTCAAACAAACAGGAAACTTGCTAGTCATGTGCATACCTTCTGGAGTGTGATAACTTGAGTTGATTCCATCAAGTTATCATGCGATGATAGTTGGATCCCGATTCCCACTGATGAGTTGGTTTACTCCTCGGGTGATTTTAAATGATCCCGACTAATTCTTCTTCTGGGTTTGGAGGAGAATTCGAGAAAACAGTGGGAGACATCCAAATTAGATAAAGTGATTAACCATTCTAATATAGATTAGAGTGCGCGCTGAGTGTTTCTTTTCTCTCTCTCTCTTTGGCTGCGACCTTGGCCCGCCCTAAACTAAAACTCATGAACCAAGTCAACCAAACCTTCTTAAAACACTTTGGCTTTTGGATTGTCATTTTGTCGCATAAATCATTGTCGCTCCTTCTTTCCCTTTGCATTTCTCCAGAACATTCCGTTTCACTACGAAGATCCACATTTATAGGATATGCCATCGTATAGTTACATACGAACTCAAAGGAATTATTTCCAGTTCGAGGATGGTTTCTGGTTCTGGAGAAATCGAATAGGATTATTCAGTTGTCTTTTCCTTTTACCTTCTCTCAGGTTGCAAGAGCTCCTGGTATTAGGAAGGTACACCTATTGCGCTTATTGGATAGTCTTCTTCCAAACCATAGGCAGGTGCCAAAAGGTGGGGAAGGAAGAAAACCAATTATCCTAAAGGTGGTGTACAGAAGATAATAAGTAAAGACATATAAAGGGATTAGAATAACGACAAAGAAAATTGCGACTGCTATCAATCATGACAAAACCGTGTTTACCCCTGCCACTCCCACATCCACTTTGGATTTCTCCAGAACACTTCGTATCACTACAAACGTCCATAATGCTTGGACATGCCATCGTATAGTTACATACGAACTCGAAGGAATTCGTTCCAGACTTGAGGATGGTTTCCGGTTCAGGAGAAATAGAATAGGATTATTCAGATGTCTTTTCCCATTACCTTCTCTCAGGTTGCGAGGGCTCCTGGCATAAGGAGTATACACCTATTACGCTTATTGGATAGTATTCTTCCAAACCTTAGGCTGGTGCCAAAAGCTAGGGAAGGAAGAAAACCAATTAGCCTAAAGAAGGTGTACAAAAGGTAATAAGTAAAGACATAATAAAGGGATTGGAGTGAGGGCATGGAACTATACGGTTATAGTCATGAATTAGGATAGTGGAAGAGGCATTACTAGGAATACCCGGATACCCCTTCGTAACATTTTCATGTTTCAGATTTACTGTGCAATGTTAATTGAAAACTGTTTTCCCAACTAGAATCTAACTCCAGGGTATGTATTTACCATATCAGTTTCTCACATCTGTATGTTATTACAGATGGTGAGTGGGAGTAAGATAATGGGAATTTGGTGATTAGATCCTCATTATATCGAAATTCGTTGTAATTGGTGATATTTGAGGAAATCATCTGGGTTTTGCCTGACGGCAAATATTTGGTTTTGAATATCCATTGTTATGCACCAATTTCAAACTGATATATCTATACGTTTATTTTATAAAGTGAGATATAACTTTTTGAAATTATGTCTGTGACATTTTCTTATATCAGTTGATGGTTAGGTAAGGTGTATTCAACAACGGTGTAATTCTTCTTAACCATAGTACAGTTTTCAACATACAACGGACAAGGTTTGAGTTATTGAATTCAGGGGACTTATACAAAGTATTGCATATTGTCCAGTGTCCATTAGGACAAAGGGGTTGGTACTCATACTATATTCTGTTTACTTGTGACTTCTCCAGTTCTAGACAAGCATTTCGTTGAAATGAAAGGTCCAGATATTGAGAAGTTATAGGTATAAGAATAAAGTAGAGAACCATTTATTGGAAGTATCAGGATTCTTCGAGGTAGTCGAAGATGAAGATACTTGTGTTTGGTATTCCAATGATAGTAATGGTTTTGAGAACTTTCTTCTCTTTCGGGTTACTCATATATGGATGCACTCCTAGTTGAGTAATGTTGTTTGGCCTCATTTTATTTGGTTGATATGCACTGGAGACAGCTGCATAATTTTGAATCTGGTTCCAATTAAATTAGTGCCTTTCTTTCTATATGGTATATAGAATCAATTTGTTTCTTAACAATGTTAAGATATAGGGAGTTGTCCGTCTAATGCTTAAAACCAGAATCTGGACAAACTCAAGGCACGTTTCAGTAATGGCAATTTGTGGGTTATCCCGGGCTTTGACGAGGGTTAACTTTATTTCATCAGGAAGATCAATAGTGATATTGTTCTTGACTCGCCATAGTTTTAGTAAAATGGATTTTTTCAGAAACAGAAGTGGGAGTATGGTAGAACTGGAAGTGATTCCGAACCACAAACGATTACTAAAAATTTAATAGAACATAAAGATTCAATTGGATTCGACATTCCATTAGCCACTCCGCAGATTTGGTGGGTAACCTCAGGCACCCGAGAGGGACTTCGGTCTTCTCAGAGACGGTGACATGGAGGTTCATGTTTACCCAGACTTGCCAATGCTACTGTTCTAGACTATAAGAACCGGCAGGAGAATGAGTATAGCGTCGTTCTAAACTAGCTTCAGAAGTGCACGTGTATATGGCTCTACCAGAGGGTTGTTGTAGTCAGTGGGAGCAGCGGAAGCATAGAGGGAAAGTAGCTTATTTATATGCGTAGACTAAAGCAGTTATAGAGGAAATAGATCATCTACTTTTGATGTTACAGTCATGGAGTTTGACTTCATCAGAACAACAGATAGATCTGGTAAGAAGGTAGTAGCGTGTGATGTCCTGGTATTTGGATGACATGCACTTTATAGGAAGTGAAATTCCTATACTACGATCGGTTATACTGTGGTTGTAACACTGTTGTTTCTCCACTTAGGATATGGATACAATATCAGGCATTCTAGTTACTAGATCTATGGTTGTAGATCTAGATTTGGGATGTTTCCCAATTTGGGTACTTTGATACTATTCTAATGGTGTTTTAGAATGGACGACTCCTGGCGTGGTGGTGTACTGACAGGTGATGGAGTCACCCTCTCAAAAAGAGATGTCTTTCAGGCTGATGAGGAGAGAGATCTGCATGATTAGCATATCACTTGCTTAGGCAATTGAGTTAAACATGAAATGTCAAGTACCAAACCAGATATTGCTTTTGCAATAGCTGCAATAAGCATATATATTAATCCAATCGTGGAGAAACATTGGGAAGCAGTTATGAACATAAGTTGATGTTCTTGGGATATGGCTATGGCACCCTCCTTCAGGAGACGGTTATAATTTCTGGCTTCCAAGGTGCTTGGATGACAGAGTGACTGTCAGAGTTTTATTTTTCCCTCTTTTGAAGGACAGTATGTTGGACAGCTGGTCCAAGCGGATACTGAGTAAAGCATGGTGCAATATACTGATAAAGTTCAGTGGATGATACCGTATAAGAAGTTTGCTGGATTTGGAGTTCATTTGTTAACTCGATCCCATCAGATAATCAGACATATTCTAAGACAGGTATTGCTCATTTCGGGAGATAGCTTTCTCCGCGAAGTTAAGATATAGAGAGATACGGATAGAAACACTGGAGCGGATCTACTCACTGAGGCTATTTCTCGAACGCAATAGTTTCGCAAACGGGCTTTGCGAGACTGATTAGTAGAGGAGTTGGGTGTTCGGTTGTCACAACCCGAAATTCGGATGTGACCGGCATTTAGATTGTATGACATCTAAAGATGTCGACACCATCTGAGTAAGCCAAAAACCAAGATCAAAAATCCTTTTTGCAGAATTTAGAAAATTTTAGTTTTTAAGTAAAAGAATGAGGTAGTATGTCGAATGATTTTAAGAAATGAAATCTAAACAACTGATTTTCACCATTTAAAATGTTCGACAACACCTCCTTATTAATCATTAATAAAAGCAGTTATAAAGTATTTAAATAAGTTTCATCCCTAGTTGCGAGCAAAACAACGCCAAACGGCGGAAATCAACACGCAATAATAATATGACGCATCAAGTAAAGAATTTCGTGCATACATAGAGAAAGCATAAATTAACACAACTAGATGATCTCGCTCAAACGCATATAAAACATATACAAACATATCTCATTCTAAGTCAAATATACAGGGTCTGATAGAGAATTTTTAGATCCAAAATACATATACCAAAATAGGAGGTTACTGCGTAGGTAACCCACCTAGCAAAATAAGCGATAAAAGCTGACAAGTGGATCCGCACTGCTGCGACGTGTCCACGCGTCTCCGGCAAGGAACTATGGCACAACGGGGGTGAGTTTCCAACTCAGTGAATAAAACTAACATCTAACAGCTGATAATGTAAGTATGACGAACTAGTGTTAACAGTAGTAAAGAAAAGTATAATGTATGATAACATGTGGAAGCATGACTATGTACTAACTAAATGTATAAATCAACACCGAAATCTCAATAATTATTTCCAAATAAGGCTCATTTTTCCATGTCCAAAATCGACACAAATCTCCTGTTTCAAGCAGGCATCGTTCCCCGAACGATCCTGTCAATCCATAACATCGGTCGGTATCCTCCAAATATCCGCCGTGTTTCACACTATCTCCGGTATCGAGTATCTTCGCTAGGCTCCCCGCCTCAAATACGGCTATCCTGCACCTCGGTCTTGACCGGATTGTAAGTCTACGCTAGCGCCCCGGCCGTCTACAGACGCCAAATGCGGAACAAAAACTTTTTAACTGGCGCTATCGTATACTTTAACCCGAATCTGCCATTATTGCTAAACTAACGAACTGTAAAGAGTGTAGAAAGGTTATACCGAACGATCCGAGTCCTTCGTTCTTTAACCATCATCCCACGCTCCGTTGCGGCTGCTCCGATCTGCTCGATCTCCGATCTGCTCGTCCAGGTGGCACCACATCACTGATTCTTTAAATGGGCTCCTGCCTCTGACTTGAGGCAACTCGGTCGTCAAGTTTGCTAAAAGAGACGACCAAGAATGATGTAGAGAATGTGTAGATGACTTTGTCTCACTTCGTCCAAGTCCGTGGATGATCGGTAAATGAAGTTGCCGATGGAAATGAAATGGAACAAGAAATGAACTATGAAATTTCCATGCATCCAAAACTTTAGTCTTTTCTTTTTAGAAACCATAATTTCTCAAATGAGTGAAGTGAGGAGGAGAGAGGGGCCGGCCACTATTTAACCAAGAGGGAGGTGAGTGTAGGAGAGAATAAGGAGGTGACCATATACAAAGATCATGAAGAAATATCCTTAAGTAAACAAAACTCATTAATGAAATGAATGACTCACTAAACCTAGTCATCCATTCATTAATGCAACCAATGAAAACACAACACCAAATAGCCAAGTCATCACCTTCTAGAACCTTCTAGAAGCATGACTCACCCTCATCCAAGAAAAGATCCGTCTTTAACCGAATGTTAAAAGACGGCTGATAGAAAACTGGAAACTGGCAACTTCCAAAAGTGATCCTGAAACGACTTTCAGGATAACCCCGAAACTGTATAAATATACCCGCATTTGTATTATGACCGAATACAAATGCAACTGAGACAAAGATATTATATCTACTCAATACAATACTCGGATCCGGCTTAAACCAAAGCCGACCAGTATCATCTGCCCGAAAACTGACACGTGCGTAAACGCACGTGCATTTTCCGAACCCTGCCATAAAACCATACGGCCTCTACAACGTTTCGCCCGAACTTGGGAAACTGTCTGTGAGGGACTCTAATGACTCGTCAGTACCCTGGCAGTGGGTTTAACCACAAACCGTCAGCGGCACTAGCTATGCGTAACGGCTGCCCATGGACTGACCTCAAGGGAGGCCGATGAGCGAACTCAAGGGAGGCCGATGAGCGAACTCATCCGGAAACCCTACTGAGCCTAACAGTGACAATGTATATACAGTCCGGTCCGTTCGTCAATGAGTATCGCATATCCACCTAGGGGGCTAGTAACGTCAGACCCCCAATAGCAGTATAAGTCGTGTCGGAGTGTAGCCCAATAACACCCTGAGATACTACTGGAGTACCTACCAGTAAATCTCCTGCCATGGCCATGGACTATGTGTAATGGCTCTCCTAGACACAGCACGACCTCGCCCCCAATACCGGGAGAGACGAATCCCCTGCCGATCCGCTCACGTGCCTCCATATGGCTCGGGACTGTACCCAAAAGCTACCTGTTTGCACGACTCCTTTGAGCCGTGGTAGGGTAGAAATCAAAGCACAGTAGGAACTCACACGAGACAAATGACGACCTCAGGTCGATGAACTAACCTGTACACATGTCACCTGGGAACTGCTATCTGACGATAGGTATAGTACTAACTAGCAGATTCCCGGCGAGTCCTGTCCGGTGTACTCATAACCCAATGAGCACCTGTATACATCTTAGGTGATCCAACTGACACCAGTGGCTTGTGAGACCGGCCACCGCCCCTCGTCGGGGTCTCGACTGTATACACTAGTCTACTCCGGAGTATCAATGCCCTGTCTCGAAACTCCCATGACTAGGGACCACAATTAAGGATATGCGTATAAACTACCCAACTCTCACGTATATGATCGCCATCATACAGTTGGTAGTAAAGAAAGATCCTAAGGGCTCTATCAAAGTGGAACATGTAATCAGTCACCTGAACATGCACAGAACTGATAAAGGCAAACCAGATAGCATACAATCATCTCGAGTAAGACTGTTCTACCGGTATAGGTCCTCCGCAATCATTGCAATCACGTACCTGCGATCCAATAATTGACTATGAGGGCACTATCTCCAACAATCTCCCACTTGCACTCAAGGCTAATATTGCGATGTCGACTACTCACAGCCCGTGTGAAACCGAACATCCAACTCCTCTACTAATCAGTTTCACAATGCCCGTTTGTAAAACTATTGTGTTCGAGAAATAGCCTCAGTGAGTGGATCCGCCTAGATGTTTCTTTCTATATCTCTCTAAATCTCAAGTTCGCGGAGAAAGCCATCTCCCGAATCGAGTAATACCTGTCTTAGAATATGTCTGGATTTCTGATGGGACCTAGTTCATAAATGAACTCCAAATCCAAACTTCTTAGACTGTATCGATCACTGAACCTAATCAGCATCCGGCACCATGTAGGGTTCCTAGGCACTCTAGTGAAGTTTCACAAGTGATCAAACATGCACAAATCAAATTTTACGGGTGCCTACAAACCCGACTACGGATCGTTTACTAGATATTTAGGCGAAACAAGCAAACTAGTTAACATTTTAACTAAGGGAACGGACATACAACCTTTGTAGATCCGGTCCACCACCTCCACGGCTCCACAATGAAGTCCCCTCGCTGTCCAAATCATGTCTTGGGCTCTAGCGTCGGCATCATCGAAGAATGGGCGGGCTTGATCGTCGGTTCGATGCCGAAGATGATCTACGTCGAGGCATCGCTAGAACAAGCTACAACTTCACCAAGTCGGAAAAACTTGTGAAGGAAACACCCTATACTACTTGGCAAGAGGTAGAGGATGAAGAAATAGGAGTTGGGTTGACTTTAGATTTGGATTTCACACACTTTTTCATCAATCACCATTGATGTAGCAAGCTTTTTTCATGGAGAAAGAAGATGAAGAAGAAGAAGATGATATGATAACCTTTTTTAAAAAGAAAAGAAAATATAATACTTATCATATCATTAACCTTAGTTAGGTGTAGAGAATTGACTAAGGTTAATTTGAAGAGTTAGGGTTAAGAAAGAAGACAAAATGGTTACTTAGTCAAAGTTTCAAGAAACTTCAACTACAAACAAAATAAGCCACCATTTCATTTTCTTCATCTTTTTCTTTTTCCAAAATAAATAAATTAATAAATAAGAAAAAGAAAACCCTAATCTTAATCTTAACCATGGTCAAATTCTTTACACTAACCCTAGCTTGCATGTATCATCAAACATGATACAATCATGTGCATAAAATATATCACATATGCAATGTGCACAAACTAAGTGAGTGAATCCATTTAAAGTGAACCAATACTAGTTAATGCAAAGCAATATATCAAATATATTATTATACATTAAATCATTAAATCAACACTAGATTCAATGATCCGGTCATGTCGAATATAACCGGCTAGTATCCAATGTATCGGCTTATCGAATCAATCCTTGATTCGATAACTAGGTTATATCGCATATAACCAATCGATACATTCGTCGCGAGAATGAAATACGGTATCACATACACGAATTATTCTCGCTCCCGCACATATCTCATATGCGCTCCTATTTCGTTTCGCTTGAACTAGGAAACCTCTGTGTAGGACTCTAAAGACTCGTCAATACGCCGGCAGCAGATGATGATCATATCAAACACCCACAAGCCGCAAGCGGTCTGCTAAACGTAACGGCCACCCGGGTATTGAGCGATCAGAAGATCGACGAGCAAGCCCGCTCAGACTCCTGCGAATCCAACCAGTAACACTTACCGTACGGTCCGGTCTGTTCGTCTGATATGTCGTATATCTCGCCTAGGGGTGGTAAACGTCAGACCCCAGTAGCTCGATAAGTCATGCCGACTTGAGGTCCATAACATTCGTGAAACTACTGATAACTCTTACCAGTATATCACAACAACCCTGGCCAGGGATTTCCTGTTATGGCCAGTCGAGCATAGCACAACATCAACCCCCAATACCGGGAGAGACGAATCCCCTCCTATCGCTCATTGCCTCCATGTGAATCGGGACAGTACCCAAAAACCACCTGTTTGCACAACTCAGTAGAGCCGTGGTAGGGTGGAAATCAAAGCACAGTGGGAGACACACAAGACTCTATGACGATCTCGGTCAACAGACTAAGCTGTACCAGTGTCACCAGAGAATTGCCATCTGACGTGAGGTATAATACCATCTGGGAGTTCTCGGCGAGTCCCTTCAGTGTACCCAGTCTCCACTGAGCACCCGCATACCATCTTCGATGTCAAACACCAATGGATATGGGATCATCCATCACCCATCGCATGGGTCGAGAAGATATACGCTAGTCTACTCTGGAATATCGATGCCCCGTCTCGATATTCCTACGACTAGGAACAATTCAAGGATGTACTCTTGGACTACCCAGGCCCCACTAGTATGATCTACATCATAGTCCTGGAAGTTGAGCACACATCTTATGGGCTTTATCAACATGTAATCAGAGAGACAGAAAGTATATATATTAAGATAAAGTGCAACCAGATAGCGTACTATCATGTCGAGCAAGAAAGTCCTTCCTATATATGTCCCAGCATCCACTACAATATACATCCAATCTACAGTAATGGCCTCTAGGGCATACATATAACTAACAATCTCCCACTTGCACTAGGGCCATCTGTAGCAGTGGTTGCAGTATCACATACTCAACCATCCCCTAAAAGTCTCTCTTTGGGAAAAAGGCCTTCGTGAGTGGATCCGCCGTGTTGTCCTCTGAGTCTACTCTCCTAACCTCGATCAACCTGGAGATCAACTATCTCCATGATCAGGTGATGCTTCCTCAGAATATGTCTGGGTCACTGATGGGACCAGGGTTCCAGGTTCGAAGCCACGCTTCCATTGTCATACAATGGCAGGAACCTAGTTCATCTTATGAACCAATATACACCCAAACAGCCTCTTTTGTAGTATCTTTAATAGCGATGTTACCAGCCTTTATCGTCTAGTTTGCCACGGTATCGAGCTTGGAACTCTTCCAACATACCGTCCCTTTACTGAGGGTAAAGACAGTGCCTGTGACTGACATTCAGTTGTCTTTATCACCCTGGAACTCTTCCAGTGATTCTCCCCAGGATCGATTGATACCATCTCACTACAGCTAGTGAGTATTCTAACATCCATTTAGATCTATCTCATAGATCTAAAATTCAGGATTTAGTAGGTATCACTTTGATCCTATTTGGGGAATCTTAGTGATAATAGGAGATTGATCGATCGTAGTATAGGAAACTCTTTTCCTATCAAGAGTATGTTGTCTACGTACAATACGAAGATGACCACATTACTCTCTACTACCCTTTTGTATATACAAGGTTTGTCTACCATTTTGATGAAGTCAAACACTTTGACTATCACATCAAAACAGACGTTCCAACTCCGCGATGCCTGCTTCATTATGTAAAGCAACTTGCACACGTTTCCGCTGCTCCCACTGTTTACGAAGACCTCTGGCTGTGTTCTTATAGACGTTCTCTTCTAAATCAGTATTTAGAAAAGTAGTCATGGCACCCAACCACTAGATATCGCAGTCATGGTATGTAGCCGTGGTAAGTAGGATCTGGATAGACTTAAGCATAGCTACTGGAAAAAGGTTTCATCATTATCCACGCCTGTTCGATGATGAAAACCTTTAACAAGTCTAGCTTTGAAAGTCTCAACTTTTCCATCTACACCAAGTAATCTTCTCAAGATATACTTGCTCCTGATAGGGATTTAACCCTTCAGATATAGCAACCAAAGTCCATACTTTATTGGTGTATAAGGATTCCATCTCAGATCACTAAGCATCCAGCCATTCTTACAGAGTCCCTACTCTTGATGGCCTGCTCGAATCTAGTTGGGTCATCATCTCATGATGCATTCCTTGCTCCCACTGTCATCGAGAAACCGAGGTATCTCTCAGGCGGATGAGGAACCCTACTAGATCGGCGGAGAGGCTGAGGTTCGTCGGAAACTATTGAATCCTTTGGTTCTGTCAAATCATTAGCAGTTTTGTACAGCTGGAACCTTTCCAGTTCTACAGAACTGATCTTGCCTCGATCTTGTCCGTATTTTGCTTTTGACATAGGCCGGACAACCCCAAATCTTAACTCGCTTAAGAGATGGGTTCTTCCCATACCATATCTCATATGGAGTGGTAGGCACTGATTTGATTCAAACCTAATTCAATAGTTATGCAGCTTCTCAAGTGCATAACCCCAAAAGGAAATAGGTAACTCAGTAATACTCATCATAGAGCACACCATATCTAATGTTGTGCAATTGCTCTACCCTGATACACCGTTGTGCTGTGGTGTATTCAGAGGAGTACACTGAGAGAGAATCTCATTCCCCTTTAGAATTGTCCAGGAATTCTATGCACAAGTATTCTCCTCCCTGATCTCATCATAGGATATAATACTTATACCCGTATTTTGGTTCTCTACTTCTAACTTATATTCTGTGAATATCTGAAAAGGCTCGGACTTATGTTTCAACAGGAACATATGACTGAACCTTGAGAGATTATCAGAGAATATAATGAAGTATGAAGAACCAGTCCTGGCATGTGTAGACAAGAGACTTTACATCATAATGTATCAGTCCCAAGAGTTTACTAACTCTTTCTCTGTTTCTAATAAACAGAGCTTTGGTCATCTAATCTTTGTGACATGACTGGCAAGTTTCACAAGATGTAAATTCAAACTGATTTAAATATGCATCTAAAATGTAACTTCATCCAGTCGGGTCGCATTGATGTGACCTAGTCTACAATGCCTCAAGAATGATTCGTTCATTTCTGAACTCTTCCTCTTGTGTGTGTTCTGTATACAGGAACTGTAGTTTGATTTAGAACGTCAATGCTTTTAGATAACGTGCCTGAACCGATCAACTTTTGATATAGGAAATGTTCAAAACATTATCCATCTATACAAAATTATATCCTTTCTTTACTAATAAAGAGACTGATATGATTTTGTATATCAGGTTCGGTATCTAATAGCATTTGTTCAGAATCAATGTATTCGTAATACAGGGTGACAGTGACCAACAGACTTGGCTGCAACACTTGCCCCGGTTTCTGTCTCATGAAACTTATCACCCGTTCTCAGTTTTTCTACCTTTTTGTAGCCCTATGTAACAGATTACATATCTGGGATCCTGATCCGGTATCATATACCCAGGATGCAGAGGATACTGAGAAACAGTTCTTTATAATGAACATACCCGAAGGAGATGCATCATATGCACTTTCTTCGTTTGGGCGGCATAGGAATTCTGGTATTCCCCAATTTCCTGCTCTGTCTTATAACAATTATAAGTTGGAGCGGGACCAACATTCCCCAGCTCAGAATAACAAGCGGGTTCGGTCAATACATCCGTATTATTATCTTGATTAAGGCGTGATATGGTCGCTACCAGGAGAGAGAGAGAAGAAAACACTCTGCGTGCGCTCTTGCAAGATCAGATTGGTTATTTATTTTATCTAATAAGGATGGCTCCCACTGTTTTTATCAAATCTTCCTTCAAACCCTAAAAGGAAAGACTAGCCGGGATTAATTACACTCTACAAGTTCGCCAATCTTTCAGCCAGGCCAGTGTCGGTACTTTGAGGGAGGTTCCCCGTGCTTTCGCACGGACCTAATTACTGTAAACCTCGTTTTCCCATAGGCGTAACCCCGTTGACACCTTTCTAGACACCTACTTGATCGGCTAATTGCAAAGTGTAAAACTCTCCCAGGAGTAACAATTACTCGCAGTGGGTATCGGGATCCAACTATCACATAGAAGGTATGCAATCTCATTGCAAATTCCAACACTTGAAACTCCCGATAAAGGTTTTTACCCCTAGCACCTATGACCTTAACTATGGTCAACAAATCATAAGTACTAGTCAAGTTCTACCCGTCATTTCGTGATTAATTAGACCCACTCACATGACCCTTAACTAAGGTCAACAAAGTCACGCGACTGTCCTAACTAATCGCATCATATGCGGTGTAGGAAGACATCACTTAGCTACCGTACACTGTGCCTTGACTATGGTCAACAAACACAGCACGAATACTAAGTACTCTACTTCCTAAAATGACGGAGGGTTGCGGCTGGTTTTTGTGAAAACCTTTAACGCTTTGAACTTGATCTCGTTGCGGAATCAAATGGTTTTAAATGGAATGTTTTCGAGGCTTTTCTAGTTTTGCTAAAGGGGTCACTCCCGGTGAAGGGATCGTCGGCCCTTTCCTCATCGAATGAGGTGCGGGATATATCATATATATCACTGTGCAAAGCGGAAACTATAGAAGCGATCAAAGACAAACCGAGGGTTGTAGCATCAGCCAGTTATTGCTAAAGGAGTCACTCCCGGTGAAGGGATCTCGGTCTTTTCCTCATCGAATAAGGTGCAGGATGTTCTATAATGAACACCGCGATGCAAAGCAAGAACTGTAGCTACCTGTTTTATTTTGAAATTCGATTCCACAACATCAATTAGGTTTATTTTCTTTCATTAATCTCATTAATGAATATCCCATCATATTAAGTTACCTAAACATCACAGATAGATATGACGTACACTTATGCCATCCGCATTCGCCTCGATGTCCCCTCGTGCACCGTTAGGTTAGGTAACTAACGGCAGAGCGGGGCAGGGCTAGCGCGGGTGTAAAACATAAGTAACGTCTATATAATATATCATATATACTATAATATCTGTCACATAACACAGAACATCGCACGATCACAGATAAAACACAGCAGAAGAAACATATGAAATATTGGATATACTAGGACGTCCGTGTTTTCAATACGAGCCAGTATAAAACACGGATTCCAAGGTCGTGATGAATAGCCAATCCCAAACCCCTAGACCCCTACGAGAGCGGCAAGCAACCCTGCCAATTCTAGGGTTAGGAAACCCGGACTCGACTCCTCGAGTTGGTCTCCCACTGGACCCCAGAACCCGGTTACTTGTGCTCCCCTCCTTGGGTCTATCCTAGTGCAGAAAAGTAAATAATATACAAACGGTGACTACTCCCGCAACCTGGAAGTGCCCCAATAAAAGAATATTACATATAAGTTTTTACATGAATGAAAATGAAAAACACTCATCTCACATAAAAAACCCCCGGCTATTCAAACACGACGATCCAATATAACATATCCAGCAACACATAACATCACATGTCATCAACGTAAGTAAATATGCGCATCCCAATTGTCGTTGGCATATAGCAACGAAACCGGCGACATCACATATTACACTTACGGTCACAGAAAAGAAAGTGTAAAACTACAACAGTTGGAATCCGCAACCTCTTTAGACATCACATGCCTAATCAAATGAATTACTTAGACATCACATGCCTAACAATTATAAACCCCGCATTTTAGTCTCGTTATCGAAAACACTTTTCAATATCAAGTCGGGCAATTCAACAAGATTCCCGAAAAAATGATCGAATGCTCGTCGCAAACTTTAGTAGGCGGCCGCACCCCTGATACCGTCGACGAAGTGCACCAAGGCGGAACACCGCTGCCGCGAGCACCCGGACGGATGCTTTCGACGACGGGGTTCTCCTACAGTCACTTGGTCGGGGCTATGGGGTGAGGCTGTCTATTAAGTTTACCCGGCGAGTATCCGCGTACGCTACATGATTGCAACGGACTTTTGATCACATCAAAATTCCGTGGCAACCGATCAAATGAGACTAAACTGCTATGTTTATAACATTCATTCAGTTATCTCATAACTTCTTGTGAATTCCAATTATTGTATCACATTCCGGATAAATAGAAAATGTTAAACTTTCCGATCGAACAATCGAACACCCAAGTTTTCCCGATACAGATCAACACATGAAACAAGTCTAAAAACATTCAGTTCGTGCCTCAGTACCAACGGTCCAGCCGTAGAAGGGTCAATCCAACGCCTCACATGTGGCATGCCGTACTGCCCCAAACCCGAAGGTTCAAAGGGTAGTTCAAGACGGTCACATAATCGAGTTAAGGTTTGTTGTCTTCTAGAGGGACCATCATGTTACTTGCACTACTTAGAACGTGATTAAACTACAGAAATATCCAACACTTGGAAATTTCCCGACAGGGGAAAAATTGGGTATTTATATCCGGTCGAACTTTTTATCATATTCAAAAAATTATCCGGAACGACACATAGACAAAGTTTGACAATCCGATCGAATGTATGAACTCCCAATACAACCCAAAATACTCAACTCTTGATTTCAGATTAAAAATTCCCAGGAAAACCAGCACTGAAAAATAGGAGTTACTGTGCAAAATTCAATGGCAGATAAGACAAAAGTGCGGCGGAAGGGCCGCATTAGCACACTAATGCCGCGGTTCCGCCGCACTTTAGAAAGATCATTAGGTAATTTTTGCATCGTAATTCTTAGATTTACCTGCTTGTTTTTCTGCATATTTTTAATTTGCAAAAATCCACATTTTACAAAAATGTCCAGAGAGCATTTTAAAGTCGGGGTTTCGGGTTGATCGGACTTCTAACTCCGTCTACGCATCGCCTAAGGCTCTAGCTAGGCTCTGATACCACTGTAGGGTTCCTAGGCACTCTAGTGAAGTTTCACAAGTGATCAAACATGCACAAATCAAATTTTACGGGTGCCTACAAAACCGACTACGGATCGTTTACTAGATATTTAGGCGAAACAAGCAAACTAGTTAACATTTTAACTAAGGGAACGGACATACAACCTTTGTAGATCCGGTCCACCACCTCCACGGCTCCACAATGAAGTCCCCTCGCTGTCCAAATCATGTCTTGGGCTCTAGCGTCGGCATCATCGAAGAATGGGCGGGCTTGATCGTCGGTTCGATGCCGAAGATGATCTACGTCGAGGCATCGCTAGAACAAGCTACAACTTCACCAAGTCGGAAAAACTTGTGAAGGAAACACCCTATACTACTTGGCAAGAGGTAGAGGATGAAGAAATAGGAGTTGGGTTGACTTTAGATTTGGATTTCACACACTTTTTCATCAATCACCATTGATGTAGCAAGCTTTTTTCATGGAGAAAGAAGATGAAGAAGAAGAAGATGATATGATAACCTTTTTTAAAAAGAAAATAAAATATAATACTTATCATATCATTAACCTTAGTTAGGTGTAGAGAATTGACTAAGGTTAATTTGAAGAGTTAGGGTTAAGAAAGAAGACAAAATGGTTACTTAGTCAAAGTTTCAAGAAACTTCAACTACAAACAAAATAAGCCACCATTTCATTTTCTTCATCTTTTTCTTTTTCCAAAATAAATAAATTAATAAATAAGAAAAAGAAAACCCTAATCTTAATCTTAACCATGGTCAAATTCTTTACACTAACCCTAGCTTGCATGTATCATCAAACATGATACAATCATGTGCATAAAATATATCACATATGCAATGTGCACAAACTAAGTGAGTGAATCCATTTAAAGTGAACCAATACTAGTTAATGCAAAGCAATATATCAAATATATTATTATACATTAAATCATTAAATCAACACTTGATTCAATGATCCGGTCATGTCGAATATAACCGGCTAGTATCCAATGTATCGGCTTATCGAATCAATCCTTGATTCGATAACTAGGTTATATCGCATATAACCAATCGATACATTCGTCGCGAGAATGAAATACGGTATCACATACACGAATTATTCTCGCTCCCGCACATATCTCATATGCGCTCCTATTTCGTTTCGCTTGAACTAGGAAACCTCTGTGTAGGACTCTAAAGACTCGTCAATACGCCGGCAGCAGATGATGATCATATCAAACACCCACAAGCCGCAAGCGGTCTGCTAAACGTAACGGCCACCCGGGTATTGAGCGATCAGAAGATCGACGAGCAAGCCCGCTCAGACTCCTGCGAATCCAACCAGTAACACTTACCGTACGGTCCGGTCTGTTCGTCTGATATGTCGTATATCTCGCCTAGGGGTGGTAAACGTCAGACCCCAGTAGCTCGATAAGTCATGCCGACTTGAGGTCCATAACTTTCGTGAAACTACTGATAACTCTTACCAGTATATCACAACAACCCTGGCCAGGGATTTCCTGTTATGGCCAGTCGAGCATAGCACAACATCAACCCCCAATACCGGGAGAGACGAATCCCCTCCTATCGCTCATTGCCTCCATGTGAATCGGGACTGTACCCAAAAACCACCTGTTTGCACAACTCAGTAGAGCCGTGGTAGGGTGGAAATCAAAGCACAGTGGGAGACACAAAAGACTCTATGACGATCTCGGGTCAACAGACTAAGCTGTACCAGTGTCACCAGAGAACTGCCATCTGACGTGAGGTATAATACCATCTGGGAGTTCTCGGCGAGTCCGTTCAGTGTACCCAGTCTCCACTGAGCACCCGCATACCATCTTCGATGTCAAACACCAATGGATATGGGATCATCCATCACCCATCGCATGGGTCGAGAAGATATACGCTAGTCTACTCTGGAATATCGATGCCCCGTCTCGATATTCCTACAACTAGGAACAATTCAAAGATGTACTCTTGGACTACCCAGGCCCCACTAGTATGATCTACATCATAGTCATGGAAGTTGAGCACACATCCTATGGGCTTTATCAACATGTAATCAGAGAGACAGAAAGTATATATGTTAAGATAAAGTGCAACCAGATAGCGTACTATCATGTCGAGCAAGAAAGTCCTTCCTATATATGTCCCAGCATCCACTACAATATACATCCAATGTACAGTAATGGCCTCTAGGGCATACATATAACTAACACACCATGCCTCCCACAGTATCCTCTTGGACCATCTGTCCATAATACTGTCCATCTTCATCAGAGGGAAAAACTATAACTCTGACAATCACTCTGTCAACCATGTCACCTTTGAAGCCTGGAATGATGATCGTCTCCCGAAGGAGGCTGCCGTCATCAAATCCGTAGAACATCCACTTATGTTCTAAAACTGCTTCCTTATGTCTCTCCAGGATTGGATTAATACAAACTCATTGCATCTAGTGCAAAAACAACATCTGGTGTGGTACTTGACATTTCATGATTGACTCAATTGCCTAAGCAAGTGATCTGCCAATCATGCACTTCCCTCTCCCCTTTAGTCCATATGACACCTTTAAAGAGGGTGACTCCATCACCTGCAGGTACACTACCATGCTAGGAGTCAACTATTCTAAAAACCATTAGAATATTTGTCAAAGTACCCACATTGGGAAACTACCCAAATCCAGATCTAAAACCATAGATCTAGAAACCATAATGTCTGATATTGTATCCACATCCTTTCTGGAGAAACAACTGTGTGACGACCAAAGTCCAACCGATCGTAGTATAGGAATTTTACTTCCCACTCTGTGTATGTCATCCAGATACCATGACATCACACCCTACTACCTTCTTAACAGATCCATCCCCTATTCTGATTGAAGTCAAACCCATGACTGTCACATCAAAAATAGATGATCTATCTCCGCTATAACTGCTCTAGTCTATAAATAGACATAAGCTACTTGCCCACTAAACTTCCGCTGCTCCCACTGACTACGACAACCCTCCTATCGGCTCTCATATCCTGGAACAACAGTAGTGTCAAGTCTGGGTAGATAAGAACATCCCTGTCACCGTCCTTGAGGCTACCAGAGTACCTCTCGGGTGTCTGAGGTTACCCATCATATCTGCGGAGTGGCAATTGGAATGTCAAACTTGATTGAATATATAGGTCCTATTAAATTTTCCGTAATCGTTCACGGTTCTGGAATTACTTCCAGTTCTACCATACTCCCATTACTGTTTTCTGAAAAATCCATTTTACTAAAACTATGGCGAGTCAAGAACAATATCACTATTAATCTTCCAAATGGTAGAATATCAACCCTCGTCATAGCCAGGGTCAACCCACAAACAGCCATTACAGAAACGTGCCCTGAGTTATCCAGAGTCTGGTTTTGAGCATAAGCTGGACAACTCCCCGTACCTTAACATCTTTTAAGGTACGAACTATTCTATATCCAATATAGAAACTTTGGCACTTATTTAATTGGAACCATATTCAAATTATGCAGCTGTCTCCAGTGCATATCAACTTAATGGAAAGAGGCTAATCAGCATTACTCAACTTAGGAATCCATCCAATTATGAGTAACCTGAAAGAGAAACACGTTTCTCAAAACCATTACTATCATCTGAATACCATTCATAAGAATCTACATCTTCGATCTCTTTGAAGAATCCCGATACTTGTGATACCTGGTTCTCTACTTTATTCTTATACCCATAACTTCTCAAAACTTAGACCTTGTATTTCTACGAAACACTTGTCTAAAAACTAGAGAAGTTATAAGTAAACAGAACATAGTACGAGGACCTACCCCTTTGTCCTGATGGACACTGGACAACATACAGTACTCTGTATAAGTCCGCTGAGTTAAACAACTCAAAACCTGTGCGTCGTAGGTTGAAAACTGTACCCTGGCGATTTCCTCAAATGTCACCAATTACAACGAATTCCGATATAATGAGGATGATCACCTAATTCCCAATAACGTACTCCCGCTCATCATCTGTAGAACCATACAGATATGAGAATGAAACCTGGTAAATACATACCCTTGGAGTAAGTATCTAATCGGGAAAACAGTTTTCTTTTAACAATGTACTGAAGCATGAAAATGTTTCGTAGGGGTATCCTGGTATTCATAGCAATGCCTCTTCCATAATCCAATTCATGACTTCAACCGTATATTTTATTGCCATATCTGCAAATCCCTTTATTTGCCTTTAGTCGTTACCTTCTGTACACCATCGTTAGGCTAAATGGTTTTCTTCCTTCCCTACCGTTCGGCACCAGCCTATGGTTTGGAAGAAGACTATCCAGTAAGCATAATAGGTGTACCCTCCTACACCAAGGAGTACTCGTATCTTGAGAGAAGGTGATGATAAAAGACAACTGAATAATACCTTATTCTTTTAAAAGTGAAATAAGAGTGGCGATGAAGTACGCGGTTTGGTCGTGAATGATAACAGTCGCAATTTACTTTGCCATCTTTCTAATCCCTTTATTTTATCTTTACATATTACCTTCTGCACACCTTACTTAGGCAAATTGGTTTTCTTCATTCCCTACCTTTCGGCACCAGCCTATGGTTTGGAAGAAGACTATCCAATAAGCGTAATAGGTGTACTCTCCTAAACCAAGGAGCCCTCGCAACCTGAGAGAAGGTGATAATAAAAGACAACTGAATAAACCAATTCTATTTCTCCTGAACCTGGATCCATCCTCGAAGAAGTCCCTTCGAGTTCGTATATAACCATACGATGGATCTATCCAATGGAAGTGGATATCCGTAGTAATACGGGTGTTCTGAGAAATTCAAAGGGTAAAAGAAGGAGTGGCAATGACTTATGCAACAAGGACAATCCAAAAGCCAGTATTTTAAGAAGGTTCGGTCAACCTGGTCACTGAGTCATAGTCTAGGGTCGGTCAAAGGTCGCTGCCAAAGAGAGAGAGAAAAGAAACACTCTGCGTGCACTCTAACCTAGATCAGAATGGTTATCACTTTATCTAATCCGGAAACCTCCCACTGTCCTGTCAAATTCTCCCCCAAACCTGAAAGAAGAATCAATCGGGATCACCCGAAGAGTAAACCAACTCATCAGCGGGAATCGGGATCCAACTCTCATCGCATGATAACGTGATGGAATGCATCCACGTTACTCATACACCAGAAGGTATGCGCATACTTGGCAAGTTTCAGTTTCTTTAGAAACTCCCGATTTGATTTTTGCCCCATGCTCTTATAACCTTGGCGTTGGTCAAAATGTCATAAGTCACATGCCAAGTTCTACCCGTCACTATCTTGTCAATTTGAACCCACCCGCACATGCCCTTGACGTTGGCCAAAATGGCAGAACGACTGTCCCAAACCAACTCATCTATCTATGCAACAATTGAATACCCAGCAGCTACCAAACACTATGCCTTGGCGTTGGTCAAAATACATAGCTTGAATACTACTGAATACCCAAAAGAAGTGACGGAGGGCTACGGCTGGTTTTTGGCGAAAAACCTTTAACGTAGTGAACTTGATATCGCTGAAGGAACCTGATAGCTTTTTAAAATGGCGAAAACCTTTTGATAAAGAGGTCACTCCCGGTGAAGGGATCTCGGCTCTTTCCTCGTGGAATGAGGTGCAGGATATTCCACTGAATACCGCTATGCAAAGCAACTTGTAATCGACTATAGTGAAGTTATTACCCTGACGCAAACTTCTGCCCAAGGGGTCAGTCCCGGTGAAGGGATATCGGCCCTTGCCCCGTCGAATGAGGTGCAGGATATTCCACTGAATACCGCTATGCATAACAAAAGAAAACGTCTTTGCAATAACACCTTTTTTAAATTTGTTCCAACAACTAAAATAGGTTTGTTTAATTTTGCATTGATCAGAATCAACGCAGTCCCATCAATCAATCACACCAGAAAAGAACGAAAATAAAATGTACGTATATGCCATCCGCATTCGTCACTGGGTCCCGTCATCACCCGTTAGGTTACTTAACTAACGACAGAGCGGGGACTGGACTAGCGCGGGTGTAAAACATATACAACATCTAATAGTATATAAACCAATATACAATAATCGCTCCAGGCGTGATAATATGCAACATTACAGAAAAGTAATAAGCATCACAGAACAATACAGATAATCTGGGATCCCCGGGTTTCACAGAGCCGCTGCTGAAACCCGACGTTCCCCTGTCGTGTGGATAGCCTGTGCAATGAAACCTAGACCCCTACGGGTGCGGCAAGTTACCCGCCAAAACCTGAAGCGAGGTAGTCCCCACAGCATAGTGAATGGAACACCCGGCACTTCACGGAATCCGGTAAATTGAGCACCCCTCCTTGGGTCAACCTGTACCCCCTACGAGTGCGGCGAATAGTCTGGCAATTTTAGAGTGGGGCCCCTCTGCCTCTCAAAGCCATGAGATGCGGACCCGTTGCCCTCCAGAACCCGGCTATCCATGCACTCGGTCGCGGGGAAAAACCTAGTACAGTAATGAAAAATAGTACAACAGGTACATCGACCATAACCTGGTCGTGCCCCAAAAGAATATTATACAACAGGCAGTGACGGCAGTCCACATGTTGGACGCTCGCCCCGCAATATCAAACGTAAAAATAAGCTCAAACTGTACTACCATTGCACACTGCTATCCACCACGACAAATCCGCAACATCACAGCACAACACAGAACATCAACGCGAATGTCACGTTCGCAAAACCGTTTAAAAGAACTATAGCAATCAGACGCGGTTTACCGATCAAATGACATTCCCGGTCGGAGATATAATGTAAGCACTGTAAACTAACATGTTTAAATTTCGATCGACAAAATATCACAAAGTGGGCCCCACGCAAATCTGCAGAACAGTAACAAAACCTGGGCCCAAAAGATATATACCAAAAACCCCAATTTCCAGAGGAGAACACACAGTACAAATTTGGGGGCATGATCGCTCAGAACGGCCGCGGATGCGCGGCCAAACCATGGGTTTGGCCGCGTTTCCGCGGTTGTCTTGTCGACTCACGTGCTCAAATTTGTACGTCGTTCTTAAAAAACCCTGCACAGTTTTCTTAGATGTGTGAAATATTTTTACGACACCTTTTAAAATCAACAGAAACTGTCAAGCTGAAAAATTGCGATTTTTTATTTCCGGTTCGATCGATATTTTAAACGCGTTAGCACAAGTTAGTATAGCAAAATGGTGAGGCTCTGATACTACTGTAAGTCTACGCTAGCGCCCCGGCCGTCTACAGACGCCAAATGCGGAACAAAAACTTTTTAACTGGCGCTATCGTATACTTTAACCCGGATCTGCCATTATTGCTAAACTAACGAACTGTAAAGAGTGTAGAAAGGTTATACCGAACGATCCGAGTCCTTCGTTCTTTAACCATCATCCCACGCTCCGTTGCGGCTGCTCCGATCTCTTCGATCTCCGATCTGCTCGTCCAGGTGGCACCACATCACTGATTCTTTAAACGGGCTCCCGCCTCTGACTTGAGGCAACTCGGTCGTCAAGTTTGCTAAAAGAGACGACCAAGAATGATGTAGAGAATGAGTAGATGACTTTGTCTCACTTCATCCAAGTCCGTGGACGATCGGTAAATGAAGTTGCCGATGGAAATGAAATGGAACAAGAAATGAACTATGAAATTTCCATGTATCCAAAACTTTAGTCTTTTCTTTTTAGCAACCATAATTTCTCAAATGAGTGAAGTGAGGAGGAGAGAGGGGCCGGCCACTATTTAACCAAGAGGGAGGTGAGTGTAGGAGAGAATAAGGAGGTGACCATATACAAAGATCATGAAGAAATATCCTTAAATAAACAAAACTCATTAATGAAATGAATGACTCACTAAACCTTGTCATCCATTCATTAATGCAACCAATGAAAACACAACACCAAATAGCCAAGTCATCACCTTCTAGAACCTTCTAGAAGCATGACTCACCCTCATCCAAGAAAAGATAAATCCGTCTTTAACCGAATGTTAAAAGACGGCTGATAGAAAACTGGAAACTGGCAACTTCCAAAAGTGATCCTGAAACGACTTTCAGGATAACCCCGAAACTGTATAAATATACCCGCATTTGTATTACGACCGAATACAAATGCAACTGAGACAAAGATATTATATCTACTCAATACAATACTCGGATCCGGCTTAAACCAAAGCCGACCAGTATCATCTGCCCGAAAACTGACACGTGCGTAAACGCACGTGCATTTTCCGAACCCTGCCATAAAACCATACGGCCTCTACAACGTTTCGCCCGAACTTGGGAAACTGTCTGTGGGGGACTCTAATGACTCGTCAGTACCCTGGCAGTGGGTTTAACCACAAACCGTCAGCGGCACTAGCTATGCGTAACGGCTGCCCATGGACTGACCTCAAGGGAGGCCGATGAGCGAACTCAAGGGAGGCCGATGAGCGAACTCATCCGGAAACCCTACTGAGCCTAACAGTGACAATGTATATACAATCCGGTCCGTTCGTCAATGAGTATCGCATATCCACCTAGGGGGCTAGTAACGTCAGACCCCCAATAGCAGTATAAGTCGTGTCGGAGTGTAGCCCAATAACACCCTGAGATACTACTGGAGTACCTACCAGTAAATCTCCTGCCATGGCCATGGACTATGTGTAATGGCTCTCCTAGACACAGCACGACCTCGCCCCCAATACCGGGAGAGACGAATCCCCTGCCGATCCGCTCACGTGCCTCCATATGGCTCGGGACTGTACCCAAAAGCAACCTGTTTGCACGACTCCTTTGAGCCGTGGTAGGGTAGAAATCAAAGCACAGTGGGAACTCACACGAGACAAATGACGACCTCAGGTCGATGAACTAACCTGTACACATGTCACCTGGGAACCGCTATCTGACGATAGGTATAGTACTAACTAGCAGATTCCCGGCGAGTCCTGTCCGGTGTACTCATAACCCAATGAGCACCTGTATACATCTTAGGTGATCCAACTGAAACCAGTGGCTTGTGAGACCGGCCACCGCCCCTCGTCGGGGTCTCGACTGTATACACTAGTCTACTCCGGAGTATCGATGCCCTGTCTCGAAACTCCCACGACTAGGGACCACAATTAAGGATATGCGTATAAACTACCCAACTCTCACGTATATGATCGCCATCATATAGTTGGTAGTAAAGCAAGATCCTAAGGGCTCTATCAAAGTGGAACATGTAATCAGTCACCTGAACATGCACACAACTGATAAAGGCAAACCAGATAGCATACTATCATCTCGAGTAAGACTGTTCTACCGGTATAGGTCCTCCGCAATCATTGCAATCACGTACCTGCGATCCAATAATTGACTATGAGGGCACTATCTCCAACATAGATCCACCATGAATCCGACTGTATAACTCCCCCACCTAGTCCGGATAACGTTAAAATCCATAAGCGTATAGCTCCCCCACTCGGTTCGGAATAAAACCAAATCATAAAAACAACATCTCATAGTGGACATATCACATCAAACACGAAGAATCGCCGAATATACTGCGTAGCACATAAAACTCAAAACCAGAAATCTACATAATTCATTGCATTTTATATCAATTTGATAATACTTGGAAATGAAGCAAGATATGTGTTTATAATAACATTGTTGCAAAATTACCACTATTACTGATGCTTACGGTATGAAGTGAATCATATGTGACATAGCAAGTACTAAGTGTATATGTGACATGTCAATATCGACGAGGTGTAGTGTAACATGTAATTATATGCACGTGCAACATGACTCGTCGATAATTTATGCAGTGTTCTAGCAATTGTTAAACATGACGTTTTATATATATGAATGCATACGAGAAATTTTCTAAATTCACTTTTATACACAAGGAACAATTATAAGTAGCTTAAATCATGGGAGTATTACGCCATCCATACAAAATCCCCCGATAGATGCTAATCTACTCACCTGAATACGTCGAAGTCACTCGTATGTCATCAATCCTTTTCCTTTTCTTGCAGTCTCCGAAGTCTCCGCGGTCGAACCTAACATCTAATTTAATTTTCGTATAAGAAACGGCTAAACTCCGATACGGCAAAAACGTGAAACTACAAGGCTTACATACTAAATATGCTACGTACGAATATTGTGAACTATCTAAAACTTAAACTAACCTGAGCTAACCCCTTGTTGTTCATAACAGGCAAAAACAGAATCGTGTCACAAACATCCGTGTCGTATTTAGAACCTTTAACTCCAAAACGGATATTTGCTTCCAGATTTTATATACAGAAAATATAACATAAACTAATAATACCAGACATCCTAAAATATAAGCAGAGAGCTACCCTAAAAACCCCAACACCTAACTCCCTAAGAAAACCGGCAAGCTCGGATTTTGGGCAGATGTCGCCGGCCGATTGTCCAAGGAATTGGTTCGTGTTTTTGGTGTGTATTCTAGGTCCAATCAATAAGGCTAAGGTACTGTTTGATTTTATTATAGATTAACTATACTATAGCAGATCAAAACAGAGTAATAATCCAACACAATACGATATTTTACCAATATTACACTTCTATGTTAGAACAGTATTGAACTAAAAGAACAATAGGGTTGGAAATTATACCTATCTAGAAGATCAACTGAAAGTTTCCTTCAAGGATGTACAAGCACAATTTCCTAGCTTGATGGTGGTGGGAATGATCCTTAGCACTTAACTTTTCTTCTCTTCTCTCTTTTTCTTTGGGGTGTTCTAAGATTTTCTTGTTCTTTTTCTAAACCAGTTAGTTTGTTTCAACTTGATATATAGTATATCAACTGAAAAATTTTAATCTATATAAGAAAATGAGTGATAATGCTAGTAGGTGGTGTCACCATGAAAATGGTGGTGTTTTCATGCAAGCATGAAGTGTAGGCGTAAGGTGCAACCTCAGGTGTAGTGTGTGTTAGGTTCACTTTAATCATAACCATTTCCTAACCCTCTTTACATAATAACCCTCACAAAATCCTAATTAGCATAAGGAAGCTAACATTTTCACAAAACCCCTCATGACACATATTATTATATAAACAAACTATTTCTTTACTAAATTATTTCTACTACATATTAAAAGGTCCTCTTTACTATACTAAAATTAAAATAAAATTTTCTATTTAAATAAATAATTTAATTAATTATCTAAAATATTTCAAAATGTTACAATATTCCCCCTTAAGAAAATTCGGTCCCCGAATTTAAAACCTAAACACATGTACCTTCGAAAAGGTGCGGGAACTTCTTTCGTGAATCATCCTCCGCCTCCCAAATGACATCCTCGCTATTTGGCCCTCGCCAAAGAACCTTTACAGAAGGAAGTACCCTTGATCTTAGCTTCTTTACCTGCCGGTTCACTTTAATCTTAACCGTTACCTAACCCTCTTTACATAACACACCTCACAAAATCCTAAATAGCATAAGGAAGCTAACATTTTCACAAAAACTCCTCATGACACATATTATTATATAAACAAACTATTTCTTTACTAAATTATTTCTACTACATATTAAAAGGTCCTCTTTACTATACTAAAATTAAAATAACAATTTCTATTTAAATAAATAATTTAATTAATTATCTAAAATATTTCAAAATGTTACAATATTCCCCCCTCAAGAAAATTCAGTCCCCGAATTTAAAACCTAAACACATGTACCTTAAAAAAGGTGCGGGAACATCTTTCGTAAATCATCCTCATCCTCCCAAGTGACCTCCTCGCTATTTGGCCCTCGCCAAAGAACCTTTACAGATGGAAGTACCTTTGATCTTAGCTTCTTTACCTGCCGGTCTATAATATCTACCGGCTGCTCAGTATAGGATAAATCCTGCTCAAGCTGTAAAGACTGATACTGGATGGCATGAGAAGGATCATGAAGATACTTGCGAAGCATAGACACATGAAACACTGGATGTATATCAGGAAAACTTGTTGGAAGTGCTAAACGATAAGCTACAGCACCCACCATCTCCAGAATCTCATAGGGTCCGACATACCTGGGACTGAGCTTCCCCTTTTTCCCGAAACGCATCACACCCTTCATCGGAGAGACACGGAGGAACACATGGTCTCCCACATCAAACTCAAGTCTGCGGCGACGTCGATCAGCATAAGATTTCTGTCTGCACTAGGCCGCTCTCATTCTGTCTTGTATCAACTGGATCTTTTCTGTAGTCTCCTACACTAGATGCGGTCCCAAAATGCTGCTCTCGCTGAGTTCTGTCCAACAAATGGGTGATCGACACTTTCTCCCATAAAAAGGTTCGAAGGGTGCCATCTGAATCGTCTCTTGAAAACTGTTGTTGTAAGAAAATTCTATAAAGGGAAAGTGACGATCTCAACTGCCCCCGAAGTCTAGACTGCGGGCTCGGAGCATATCCTCAAGAGTCTGTATGATCCGCTCTGACTGACCGTCGGTCTGCGGGTGAAAAGCTATACTGAAACTCAATCGGGTGCCTAGAGTCTCATGAAGTTTTTTCCATAATCGGCTAGTGAACTGGGCGCCTCTATCGGATACTATGCAAGTCAGAACTCCATGCATTCGTACAATCTCGTCAACGTAGATCTGGGCATACTGCGCATATCCATAAGTAGTCTCCACCGGAAGAAAATGAGCTGCTTTCTTCAATCGATCAACAATCACCCAGATGGAATTATACCCTCTACTGGATCTGAGCAGACCCTCAACAAAATCCGTATAGATCTGCTCCCATTTCCACCCTGGAATGAGCAAGGGCTGTAACTCTCCTGCCGGCCTCTGGTGCTCGGCTTTGACTTGCTGACAAGTCTAGCATCTAGAAACAAACTCCGTAACATCTCTCTTCATTCCTTCCTAGCAGTAAACATTTCTCAAGTCATGATACATCTTGGTGGAATCCGGATGAATACTATATGCTGACCGATGCGCCACCTCTAAGAACTCGCGTCTCAGTCCCTAAGAATCTGGCACACAAAGATGAGTCCCAAACCGTAACACTCCATGGTCATCGATTGTGAATTCAGAATCACTACCCTGTCTAACCTGCTCTATGATCTCGGACAAGCAAGCATCGGCGGGCTGTGCCTCTCGGATGCGATCAAGTAACTGTGGACGGGTGCGGATATGAGCATGCTGTCCCCCTGTCGATGTAAACTCAAACTGTACTCTGCTATCACATAAAATCTTCCAATCTGCGGAAGACTGCCTCTGCGCTGTGCTCAAATAAGATAAGCTACCTCCTGAACTCTGACTCAATGCATCTGCCACCACATTCTCCTTGCCCGGATGATAGAAAATCTCGCAGTCATAGTCCTTTACAAGCTCCATCCAACGACGCTGCCTCAAATTTAGATCCCGCTGCTGAAAGATATACTTTAAGCTCTTGTGGTCTGTGAATATCTGGCATGACTCACCGTATAAGTAGTGCCTCCAAATCTTGAGTGTGAAGACCACTACGTCCATCTCTAAGTCATGAGTGGGATAGTTCTGCTCGTGCTTCTTTATCTGCCGAGAAGCATAAGCGAGGACCCTGCCGTGATGCATCAACACACAGCCTAAACCCACTCGAGAGGCGTCACAATAGACAACAAAACCACCTGACCCAGAAGGTAACGATAAGACCGGTTCCGTCATCAAGCGAGTCTTCAACTTCTGGAAACTCTGCTCGCATGCATCTGCCCAAAGAAATGGAACTTACTTCCTGGTCAACCCGGTCAGCGGTACGGCGATACGAGAAAAATCCTGCACAAAACGTCGGTAGTAACCGGCCAAACCCAAGAAGCTGCGAATCTCTGTAACTGATATAGGTCTTGGCCAGTGTTGTACTGCCTCGATATTCTTTGGGTCCACACATATACCGTCTCTCGTAACTACGTGACACAAAATATCCACACTGTCCAGCCAGAAGGCACACTTGGAGAATTTAGCGAACAACCGGTGTTCCCTCAAAATCTGCAATGTAATTCGCAAGTGGTGCTCATGCTCCTCTCGACTACGGGAGTATACAAGAATATCATCAATGAATACAATAATGAACTGATCAAGAAACGGACTGAAAATGCGGTTCATCATAACATGAAAGCTGCTGGGGCATTGGTGAGCCCGAACGACATTACCATAAACTCATAATACCCGTATCACGTGCGAAAAGCAGTCTTCGGAATGTCATCGTTCCGGACTCCCAATTGGTGATACCCTGAACGCAAATCGATCTTCGAGAAATAGCCAGCTCCCTGCAGCTGATCGAATAAGTCATCAATACGAGTTAATGGATACCTATTTCGCACCGTAACTCGATTCAGCTGCCTGTAGTCGATGCACAACCTCATGCTGCCGTCCTTATTTTTAACGAATAATACATGAGCTCCCCACGGCGATATACTTGGTCGAACGAGCCCCGTATCAAGCAATTCTTGCAACTGACCTTTAAGCTCCTTCAACTCCGTCGGGGCCATCCGATAAGATGGTATAGAAATAGGCCCCGCACCCTGAATCAAGTGAATGCAAAATTCGATATCGCGATCAGGCGACAATCCTGGTAATTCAGCAGGGAACAAATCCGGAAATTCTTGTACGATCGGAACCTTGTCCAACAGGACTTCAGCAGCTCCTACGTCCTGAACAAATGCTAAGAACCAACGACAACACTTTTTCAAGAGCCGCCCCGCACAAAGAGCATAAATCATGTTGGCAGGAGTTATACTATAGTCTCCCTGCACAACAAAAATCGGTTCGCCTAGAAAATAGAATCTGACCGCCTTCCCTCGACAATCAACAAAAGCATGACAAGCGGCCAGCCAATCCAAACCGAGAAGTATATTAAAATCTAGCATATCCAGGAGAATCAAATCGACTAACGAATCCCTTTCACCAATACGTACTGAACAGGACCTGAATACGTGTCGGGCTACAAAAGAATCTCCCACAGGAGTAATCACAACTAGCGGTAGCTCTAACAACGACGACTCTCTCCCAGAGAAAGAGCAAAGTGTGCAGACACGTAAGAGTGCGTAGAACCGGGATCAAATAAAATGAGTGCATCTAAAGAACAAACTGAAAGAATACCTGTCACAACTGCATTGGATGCCTGGGCATCCTGTGGAGTCAAGGAAAAAACCCGAACCTGGCCCTTGTCGGCATCCTGATGTCCTCTCCCTCGGTCTCCTTGCCCTCTCTGAAAATGTCCTGCAAAACCCCGACCTCGCGGTATAGCGGCCTGGCGCTTAGTACTAACTGGTGGAGGAAGTAATTCCATCGAAGTAGAAGGTGGAGGGGTAAAGTAACCTATGGAAATCTAGTCCCTCCGTGGAGTCTACAATCCCTAGCGAAATGACCTGGACGTCCACAACTAAAACATGTAGATGGGGGCCTCTGCTCATCGGGGTATGAACTGAACATCTGGCCCTGAGTCCAACCTCGACTAAAACTATGACCTGGAGTGTGTCTTCCTCGTCCTCTGCCAAACTGCCTAGTAACTGACTCAATATGTCTGGTCCTCTTCGGCATAGGAACGATCGCTGTCTTGTTCAGACGCTCTTCTACTCGCATAGCTGCGTCCATGGCCTGTGCATAAGTATCGAAATGCTGGGAGCCTATAGTAAGGAACAGCTTTGTATCCAGACTCCTCACAAACCTCTTCACCTGAAGCTCCTCCGTAGGAACTAAGTATGGAGAATAGCGTGATAGCTGGGTGAAATGCAAGTCATACTTTGCCACAGGTATATCTGCAGATTTTCGCAACGCCTCGAAGCTGCTGGCTCTGGCATCCTGTACGCTTTATGGAAGAAATCTGGCAAGGAACACCTCAGAAAACTCTATCCATGACATCGTAGGAAGACCAGTGGCTCGCCCTCTCTCCATCGACTCACACCACGCCTGTGCAAGCCCTTCCAATCGAAAGATGGTCAGCTCCACCGACCTCGCATCGGAATATCTCAATGACCTGCCGATCCTAGCCATCCTATCAAGAAATGACTGAGGATCCTCTGCTGCGTCGGTCCCCGTAAACACCGGAGGTCTCAACCTCATAAACTCCGGAAGTGATACCTCCATAAACCTCGAGTCTACAAGTGCGACAGTCTGCATGGGCTATACATCGGGCTCTGCCATCGTCGATGCCTGATCAAACCTCTTAACATGGGTGGCCTCAGTCAACTGTCCCACCATCTGCTGTAAACCCAACATGCCATCCTCTATCCTAGTCAGTCTGTCTGGAAGAGGAGGATCAACATGTTCTGGTACCGCCGGAATATCCGGTGCGTCGGTCGCCGTCACAGGCAGATTTGTCCTGGCTGCATCCATGGATGAGGCTCGCGTAACCATAGCAACTGGAAAAAGAAACGAGAGTTGATAAGGCGTACGAATAGGAACAACAATAATAGGGAGTCAAAGGATGGATTAATCAAGATATACATCCTAAGGTTACTTAGGCTGAGTATCGTAGCGTAAATATGCCGCGGAACATATGTACGGTACTCTACTCATCCTAAATCACCTACTCCATAAAACCAAGGATCAACCTACATAACGACATCTAAAACCTACTAACTTCAATTCAATACTCAGTTCCGTAAGGTTAATCCTAAGTTCTGATACCAACTTTGTCACGACCCGAAATTCGGATGTGACCGGCACTTAGATTGTATGACATCTATAGATGTTGACACCGTCTGAGTAAGCCAAAAACCAAGATCAAAAACCCTTTTTGCGGAATTTAGAAAATTTTAGGTTTTAAGTAAAAGGATGAGGTAGTATGTCGAATGATTTTAAGAAATGAAATCTAAACAACTGATTTGTAGCATTTAAAATGTTCGACAACACCTGCTTATTAATCATTAACAAAAGTAGTTATAAAGTTATTAAATAAGTTGCATCCCTAGTTGGGAGCAAAACAACGTCAAATGGCGGAAATCAACACGCAATAATAATACGACGCATCAAGTAAAGAATTTCATGCATACATAGAGAAAGCATAAATTAACACAACTAGACGATCTCGCTTAAACGCATATAAAACATATACAGACCTATCTCGTTCTAAGTCAAATATATAGGGTCTGATGGAGAATTTCTAGATCCAAAATACATATACCAAAATAGGAGGTTAATGCGTAGGTAACCCACATAGCAAAATCAGTGATAAAAGCTGACAAGTGGATCCGCACTGCTGCTACGTGGCCACGCGTCTCCTGCAAGGAACTATGGCACAACGGGGGTGAGTTGCCAACTCAGTGAATAAAACTAACATCTAACAGCTGATAATGTAAGTATGACGAATTAGAGTTAACAGTAGTAAAGATAAGTATAATGTATGATAACATGTGGAAGCATGACTATGTACTAACTAAATGTATAAATTAACACCGAAATCTCATCAATTATTTCCAACTAAAGCTCATTTTTCCATATCCAACATCGACACAAATCTTCTGTTTCCAGCAGGCATCGTTCCCCGAACGATCCTATCAATCCATAACATCGGTCGGCATCCTCCAGATAACCGCCATGTTTCACACTATCTCTGGTATGGAGTAATCTCGCTAGCCTCCCTCCCCCCACGCCTTAAATGCGGCTATCCTTCCCCTCGGTCTCGACCGGGTCCACCATGAATCCGACTGTATAACTTCTCCACTCAGTCCGGATAACGTAAAAATTCGCAACCGTATAGCTCCCCCAATCGGTTCGGAATAAAACCAAATCATAAAAACAACATCTCATGGTGGACATATCGCTTCAAACACGAAGAATCGCCGAATATACTACATAGCACATAAAACTCAAAACCAGAAATTCGCATAATTCAATGCATTTTATATCAATTTGATAATACTTAGAAATGAAGCATGATATGTGTTTATAATAACATTGTTGCAAAATTACCACTATTACCGATGCTTACGGTATGAAGTGAATCATATGTGACATAGCAAGTACTAAGTGCATATGTGACATGTCAATATCGACGAGGTGTAGTGTAACATGTAAATATGTGCACGTGCAACATGACTCGTCGATAATTTGTGCTATGTTCTAACAATTGTTAAACATGACGTTATATATATATGAATGCATACGAGAAAGTTTCTAAATTCAATTTTATACACAAGGAACAATTATAACTAGCTTAATTCACGGGCGTATTACGCCATCCATACAAAATCCCCCGGTATATGCTAATCTACTCACCGGAATACGTCGAATTCACTCGGATGTCATCAATCCTTTTCCTTTTCTTGCGGTCTCCGAAGTCTTCCCGGTCGAACCTAACATTAAATTTAATTTTCGTATAAGAAACGGCTAAACTCCGATAAGGCGAAAACGTGAAACTAGAAGACTTACATACTAAATATGCTACGTACGAAAATATTGTGAACTATCTAAAACTTAAACTGACCCGAGCTAACCCCTTGCTGTTCAAAACAGGCAAAAACATAATCGTGTGACAAACATATGTGTCGTATTTATAACCTTTAATCCCAAAACAGATATTTGCTTCTAGATTTTATATACAGAAAATATAACATAAACTAATAATACCAGACATCCTAAAATATAAGCAGAGAGCTACCTTAAAACCCCCAACACCTAACTCCCTAAGAAAACCGGCGAGCACGGATTTTGGGCAGATGTCGCCGGCCGACTGTCCAAGGAATTGGTTCGTGTTTCTGGTGTGTATTCTAGGTCCAATCATTAAGGCAAAGGTACTGTTTGATTTTATTATAGATTAACTATACTATAGTAGATCAAAACAGAGTAATAATCCAACACAATACGATATTTTACCGATATTACACTTCTATGTTAGAACAGTATTGAACTAAAAGAACTACATGATTGGAAATTATACCTATCTAGAAGATCAACTGAAAGTTTCCTTTAAGGATGTACAAGCACAATTTCCTAGCTTGATGGTAGTGGGAATGATCCTTAGCACTTAACTTTTCTTCTCTTCTCTCTTTTTCTTTGGGGTGTTCTATGATTTTCTTTTTCTTTTTCTAAGCTAGTTAATTAGTTTCAACTTGATATATTGTATATCAACTGAGCAATTTTAATCAAGATAAGAAATTGAGTGATAATGCTAGTATGTGGTGTCACCATGAACATGGTGGTGTTTTCATGCATGCATGAAGTGTAGGCATATGGTGAAACCTAAGGTGTTGTTTGTGTTAGGTTCACTTTAATCTTAACCATTACCTAACCCTCTTTATATACTAACCCTCACAAAATCCTTATTAGCATAATGAAGCTAACATTTTCACAAAACCCCCTCATGACACATATTATTATATAAACAAACTATTTCTTTACTAAATTATTTCTACTACATATTAAAAGGCCCTCTTTACTATACTAAAATTAAAATAACATTTTCTATTTAAATAAATAATTTAATTAATTGTCTAAAATATTTCAAATTGTTACTTCGGTATCACACGGGCTGGGAGTATGCAACACCGCAAAAATTAGCCTTAAGTGTAAGTGGGTGATTGTTGGCTATAGTGCCCTCATGGCAATTATCATAGTCGCAGGCAGGTGATTACGATGATTGACGGAGGATCTATAACGGTGGAACATTCTTACTCGAGATGATAGTAAGCTATCTGGTTTGTCTTTATCATCATGTTCATATTGATAGAGCCTATAGGATTCTTTCTTGACTACCAGCATTATGATGGCGATCTTATAAGTGGGAGCTGGTGGTCTATAAGCACATGCTTAAATTTCCTTAGTCGTGGAAGTTTCGAGACCGGGCATCGCTACTCCAGAGTAGACTGGTGTATACTTATCCAGACCCTGACGAGGGGCGGTGGCCGGTCTCACAAGCCATTGTTGTTAGTTTGTTCACCTATGATAGTATACAGGTGCTCATTGGGTTATGAGTACAATGGACGGACTCGCGGGGAACCTGTTAGATGGTATTATACCTATTGTCAGATGGCAGTTCCCTGGTGACATGTGTACAGGTTAGTCTGTCGACCTGAGATCGTCATTTTTCTCGTGTGAGTTCCCACTGTGCTTTGATTTCTACCCTACCATGGCTCAAAGGAGTCATGCAAACAGGTTTTAGTTGGGTACAGTCCCGAGCCACATGGAAGCAGTGAGCGGATCGTCGGGGATTCGCCTCTCCCGGTATTGGGGGTTGATGTCGCGTTGTGCATGGGTGGCCATCACTAGAAGTCCTCGGCTGGGGTAGAAGAGAATTACCGATCCAGGATCGATAGTTTCTTAGGTGGTGATGGGTTTCATATCGACACTAAATGTCGCGTTATTAGGGGTCTGACTTTATCCAACCCCTAGACTCGATATGCGATACTCTTAGACGAACAGACCGGACTGTACGAATATTGTCACTGTCAGGCTCAGTAGGGGTTCAGGATTTGTTCGATCAACTGAAAGTTTCCTTCAAAGATGTACAAGCACAATTTCCTAGCTTGATGGTGGTGGGAATGATCCTTAGCACATAACTTTTCTTCTCTTCTCTCTTTTTCTTTGGGGTGTTCTAAGATTTTCTTTTTCTCTTCCTAAGCTATTTAATTAGTTTCAACTTGATATATAGTATATCAACTGAACAATTTTAATCAAGATAAGAAAATGAGGGATAATGCTAGTATGTGGTGTCACCAAGAAAATTGTGGTGTTTTCATGCAAGCATGAAGTATAGGCATAAGGTGAAACCTATGGTGTGGTGTGTGTTAGGTTCACTTTAATCTTAACCATTACCTAACCCTCTTTACATAATAACCCTCACAAAATCCTAATTAGCATATGGAAGCAAACATTTTCACAAAACCCCCTCAACACACATATTATTATATAAACAAACTATTTCTTTACTAAATTATTTCTACTACATATTAAAAGGCCCTCTTTACTATACTAAAATTAAAATAACATTTTCTATTTAAATAAATAATTTAATTAATTATATAAAATATTTCAAAATGTTACATCGGTATCACACGGGCTGTGAGTATGCGACACCGCAAAAATTAGTCTTATGTGCAAGTAGGTGATTGTTTGCTATAGTGCCCTCAAGACAATTATCATAGTCGCAGGCAGGTGATTACGATGATTGAAGGAGGATATATACCGGTGGAACAGTCTTACTCGAGATGATAGTATGCTATCTGGTTTGTCTTTATCATCATGTTCATGTTGATAGAGCCCATAGTATTCTTTCTTAACTACCAGCATTATGATGGCGATCATATACGTGGGAGCTGTTGGTCTATAATCACATCCTTAAATGTCCTTAGTCGTGGGAGTTTCGAGACTGGGGATCAATACTCCAGAGTAGACTAGTGTATACTTATCCAGACCCTGACGAGGGGCGGTGGCCGGTCTCACAAGCCATTGGTGTTAGTTTGTTCACTTATGATAGTATACAGGTGCTCATTGGGTTATGAGTACACTGGACGGACTCGCCGGGAACCTGCTAGATGGTATTATACCTATTGTCAGATGGTAGTTCCCTGGTGACATGTGTACAGGTTAGTCTGTCGACCTGCGATCGTCATTTGTCTCGTGTGAGTTTCCACTGTGCTTTGATTACTACCCTACCACGGCTCAAATGAGTCATGCAAACAGGTTTTAGTTGGGTACAGTCCCGAGCTACATGGAGGCAGTGAGCGGATCGTCGGGGATTCTCCTATTCCGGTATTGGGGGTTGATGTCGCGTTGTGCACGGGTGGCCATCACCAGAAATCCTCGACCGGGGTAGACGAGAATTTCCGATCCAGGATCGATAGTTTCTCTGGTGGTGATGGGTTTCATGCCGACACTAAATGTCGCGTTATTACGGGTCTGACTTTATCCACACCCCTAGACTCGATATGCAATACTCTTAGAAGAACAGACCGGACTGTACCAATATTTTCTTTGTAAGGCTCAGTAGGGGTTCATGATGAGTTGGATCAACTGAAAGTTTCCTTCAAGAATATACAAGCACAATTTCCTAGCTTGATGGTGGTGGGAATGATCCTTAGCACTTAACTTTTCTTCTCTTCTCTCTTTTTCTTTGGGGTGTTCTAAGATTTTCTTTTTGTTTTTCTAAGCTATTTAATTAGTTTCAACTAGATATAAAGTATATCAACTGAATAATTTTAATCAAGATAAGAAAATGAGTGATAATGCTAGTAGGTGGTGTCACCATGAAAATGGTGGTGTTTTCATGCAAGAATGAAGTGTAGGCATAAAGTGAAACCTAAGGTGTGGTGTGTGTTAGGTTCACTTTAATCTTAACCATTACCTAACCCTCTTTAGATAATAACCCTCACAAAATCCTAATTAGCATAAGGAAGCTAACATTTTCACAAAACCCCCTCATGCCATATATTATTATATAAACAAACTATTTCTTTACTAAATTATTTCTACTATATATTAGAAGGCACACTTTACTGTACTAAAATTAAAATAACATTTTCTATTTAAATAAATAATTTAATTAATTATCTAAAATATTTCAAAATGTTACATCGGTATCACACGGGCTGTGAATATGCGACCCCGCAAAAATTAGCCTTAAGTGCAAGTGGGTGATTGTTGGCTTTAGTGCCCTCATGGCAATTATCATAGTCGCAGGCAGGTGATTACGATGATTGAGGGAGGATCTATACCGGTGGAACAGTCTTATTCGAGATGATAGTATGCTATCTGGTTTGTCTTTATCATCATGTTCATGTTGATAGAGCCCATAGGATTCTTTCTTGACTATCGGAATTATGATGGCGATCATATACGTGGGAGCTGGTGGTCTATACGCACATCTTTAAATGTCTAAAGTCGTGGGAGTTTCGAGACTGGGCATCGATACTCCAGAGTAGACTAGTGTATACTTATCCAGACCCTGACGAGGGGCGGTGGCCGGTCTCACAAGCTATTGGTGTTAGTTTGTTCACCTATGATAGTATACAGGTGCTCATTGGGTTATGAGTACACTGGACAGACTCGCCGGGAACCTGCTAGATGATATTATACCTATTGTCAGATGGCAATTCCCTGGTGATATGTGTACAGGTTAGTCTGTCGACCTGAGATCGTCATTTGTCTCGTGTGAGTTCCCACTGTGCTTTGATTACTACCTATAACGTTTTGAAAATCGTTTCGGTGAAATTTCGGAAAATCGGTAAAATAAGGGAGTTTCCGTAAAAAGTCATAATATAAATATCTTTTAATATAAAATTAAATATACATATTCTAGCTATATAATTGCTAGTATTTGGTATTTATTAAGCCATTAGTAAAATTTCTAATTTTCTGAAAAAATTTCCGAAATTAATTATTTTAATATTATTTTAAGCCGTCACTAATACATTTAATTAGGGAAAATTACAAATTGGAATGGGTTAATACAAATTTTGTGCATCATGACACACTAAACTAACATGTAAAATATTGTTTTTAAAGTGAAATGAAATTTGTCAAGATGGTTTAGAAAATGTTAAAGGAAAAGGCAAAAATTGTGAATTTAATTAAAGTAATTGAGATATGGGGGGATTTCCTTCACTTGGAACTTGCCACACACACCCACACTCACACAACCCCATTTCTCCTCCTCTTTTCTACTAAAATCAGCAGCCCTCCCCAAACATTTCCCCACTTCTTTTGATAAAAGAAAAGATAAAGAAGAAAAGAATTATTAAACAAAATGAGTATGGGCATTGACTTGTGTTCACTTGGGCTACTTTTTCAACCCTCACTCTCCCCTCCCCCATCCATGTGGCCGAGCTTCCCCTATCCCCCAACTACAGTAGCCCCTTCCCCAAATCCCCTACTTTTTCCTATCAAAAAATTCTACAAAATCCATCAAAATCCAATGATTAAAATCTCAAAATCAAAATCCACTCTCTACCCATTTTTCCTTAGCCTATCAAGCATGGATCTTGGTGAAATGTTTGCATTTTGGGGACAAGTCTCATATTGATCTCAAGATGGTTTGTGAAGGTATAACTCTAACCCTTTTTCTTAATTTGATGATAAATGTTTAAACCAAGCTTAATTAGGTGTTCAATTAGGGTTTTAGTTCAAAATCTAATTTTCAAGAGAAGGATTGAAATTTGAGGTTAGGGTTTTGTTTTGGAGTTGGGTTGTGATCAATTGTGCATGGTTGAGTGATGTGGGCTAGTATCTTAAAACTTGTTAAAACTAATCTAGTTGCTAATTACAAATTGTTACTTGAAAAATGTCCAAATTTAAGGTTTTTAACAAACTAGGTATTTGTAAACTATGAATATATTTAAAAGAAAAATCTAATTAGGTTATTCATGACATTATTAACATTTTAAATTGTAGTTTAATACCTTAGATCATGCAAATCCAAGGTAAATTGTTGTTTGTGCATTTTTGCTTAAAATTGTTGAAATTGGATAAAATTGCAAACTAGGTTTTTAAAACATATATAGTTTGGAGAGATAAATTAGTAGTGAATATGTGTGTGACCTTATTATGATATTAAGTGAGCATTTTGGCCATTAGAATCGTTAAAATACTTAGATTGGGTAAGACATCAAGTTTTGAAGCGAAATGGGAATTTGTGCTCACTAGGTTTTGGAAAATAAAACGATTTGTTTGATTTTAATGTTTTGATTATTTAAACCTTATTTCATATATAATTAATGATTTGTGAATCCATGATTGGTACGTTTGGTGTTTTTCTCGATCAATCGGCGTTTGTACGCCGATGTCGAGGGTTTTTGAGTTGATTTGAGAGAGCAAGCCATAGGTTTTGACCTATGTGAGATTCGTGTGTCGTTTTGGTCATGAGTCAGATTTTTATGCGATATGATACGTTGTGACATGTAGGTACACCATGTGGACTTCGAGACGACAAGCAAGTGCGTGGCGACGTCGTCCCCGGCGAGTGAAGATCGGGTGAGTAGATTTATATCTACGGGGAGAAGTCGGGTGGATGGCGTATAGCACCCCCGCAGTTCGATATATAGTATGTTATACATATATACTATATATTTATGAGATCTATCTTGTGTGACATGGTTGCTAATGATAGGGTTACATGTTCATGGATTAGTAGTGTTACTTGCCAAACCCTAGAGTAGTTGTCGCACCTATACACGTGCAGACACACACTTGCATACATTCATTATTTTACCTGTGCGTATATGGGGATATGTATATATATACACACACACATGGGTATGGGACTATGTGTGTGTATATATATATATATACGTATACGTAAACACGGATTATGAGGATAGTATTTGGGATTGGGGACGAGTCGATGAGGTTGGGCATGAGGCCGTGAGATCAGTGAGGTGATATGGTCTGTAATTGACATACGATATGATATCTTGGCGGGTTGTTTAGGTGTGGTGTTTTCATACACACGCATGCTAACATAGATGGTATCATTTTTGTACTAGACATAGATCAGTAACCCGATCATGATTTTTGATAAAGAGGATACCAGATGAATAATGCGATAGATGTGACTTTTGCCCCGTACCCAGATCTGGGAGGCCGTATGAAGGATTTACCGTACGAGCTACATATTGACGATAATCCGCACTCTTGACTCGATAATGTCATATGATATGTTGTATCGGACGTGACATTATTGAGGCGGGATCACCGACTATATATATGTGTGTATATATATCGCCTCAGATTTAGGTGGTTTCCATACCCCTTTAGATTGGATGTTACTTAGACTTGTAGCTCACCTAGTAGATGTTAGACTGGACCCGAGTCATACCTATTTACAAAACTAACGAATCGTGAGGATTTTAAAGAGATGTCAAAGGATACTACGGATATTTAAAAAGACGTACCTTTTCTTAAAAACACCGTAGCCCTTATTTTCAAAACGCCATGATTCGTACTATTTCAAACGGCAAAACAGTATAACACATGTATAGTAAGGTAGATTCCTTGTTGTTACATTATTATTCATGTTCCGCATATTATTGTTGTATTTACTATTCAATTTCCTTATTATGTTGTTATCGCCTCATTGCATGTTATTGTGTACGTAGTAATTATCAAACCATGCTGTTAGGACACCAGCACCATTACCGATGACGCGTATGCTCCACGTACACTCGCTTGCTGGTTCACACACATCTTCATCGGTAATTGCTATGTCACGAATACTTTAGAAAATACTTTTTCAGTGACATAGCTTGCTAGCTGATAGTTGTAATATGTTATAGTTTCAATATGCTAGTTTAATTATTGCAAACATTGCATGATATCAGATGCATCCATATATTCATTGGTTATGCAGTATTATGGAAATTTATGCCGGTATTCACTATTTATTGGTATCATGATTTTGATTATTTCGGATTTAAAAGAAATTTCGGGATTTAGGAGAAAACCGCAAAAATTTAATAAAAGCTTAGTATCATCATTTTAAAATGCAAATTTGCGGTTTTCTCGTGATGTATGAGACGTCCACCATGAGTTTTCATGATTGCTGTTGGATTTGGAAACCCGATTCGAGGAGTTGGATGAACCGTCTTGGGTACATGGTGGGCCCGGTATGGTTCTCCGGGGCAAGAAGCTCGAGTTGTATTCGATGAGCCTGGCAGGGGAGCACTACCTACCGTGAGATTATTTGGACTCGTCGGTTATCCGGAGGATACCAGCCGGAGTCATGAGGTGGTTATAGGCTGATCCGTTCTGTCAGAGCCCACGGGCCGATCCCGCAGATGATACAGATGCCTGATATATTGATAATTGAGATTTGAGATTTGAGATATTGAGATTTGATACTGAGATACTGAGACTTATGTTTTGTGTCGATGCTGGACACTGATTTCTCTGTTGCATTCATTGATGATACGTGATTGACATACATATAGAAATCTCATTGATTAAAGAAAACAGTTGTCTCATTCATGATATATTCTGTTTCCATTTGTAATGCATTCATACATCTTATATATGATATGTTTCTATCTGGGGCACGGACACGAGCAGGTAGTATTACACTATACATAGCTGGACCAGGATTTTTATTTGAGGATATTACCTGATATGACCTAGGATAGCGTTATGCATGCGATTTCTACTCGTATATGTTTTCTACTCACGAGTTGGCAACTCACCCCCGTTGTGCCACAGTTTCTTGCAGATTTTGCCGTACAGGTTTCGTTACGGCTTTGCTGGCAAATTGTTCCTTTCGGGTGATTGCTTTGGTAGGTGGGTTCTTTGCATCCGGACCACCATTGTTTATTTATTATTTCTGTTGTATCTAGAAACTCCATCAACCAGATTGTATATTTGAGAGAGATAGAAAACCAGACCTGTTATTCTTTCGACCTTAGAGTCGCGCGTTGTATTTTTATGGTTTTCATGCTGATTTTGGGTTTTCTTTTGAATTTTGATCATCGCCCTTCGGTGTTGTATATTATGTTTCTTGCGTGGTTGTGACCGTCGATCGACGAAGAGATAGCTCCCGCTTGGGGATGCCTTTTTTTGTATTTCGTATACTATTCATGTTGTATCCCGTTTGGGGGCCAGTATTTACAAAGGAGACTCTGCCGAAATATTCAGAAAATACTTAAGTTTTTAAAAGTACATACTTCGGCCTATATTGTTAAAACTACTTGCTTTAAATTGGTTTTTCCTTCACTCTACTGCTTCTTGGTTTTGATTTCTGAGTTTTGGCTTACTTAGATTACGTGCGCCTCGAGACGTTTCGTAATGTAAGTGCCGGTCATGTTCCGTACTTTTCGGGTCGTGACAAAGTTGGTATCAGAGCGTTAGGTTTTACCTTCAGAGTGTAGGATGACACTTGGTTGATGGAGTAGGTAGCTTGAGTAGAGTGACGTACCGTACGTATATTCCGCGGCATATTTACGATACGATATTCAACTTAAGAAGCCTTAGGATGTACACTTCTTTGCACAGTATTATATTCATTCTTATGATCTAGCCTCATCAGTACCAGTTTATGGTTTTGTTATCACGGTGTTACGGGCAGAGAAAGCTACGGCTAGAGTTGCGGTCAGCATGAGCTCGTCATGAATGAGGACTGACCAGGGCATGATTCCAGGGACATACGATTGCATAGAAGCGTCTTTTTATTGTTTTTTCGTGCCACGAGCGTTTGATGGATCGCTTTTACGAGATTTCTCGGACGTGCATATCAACACCGGAGGATTGGGCCACCGCAAGAGCCAGCCAGATTGTGATGACCGTCAGAGCACAGATTATTTTGATGATTGAGGCACTGTTTAGCGTGCGGACGAATGAGCTAGTGATTTTGGCGAATGAAAAGATATCGCCCCAGATGTTTGAAGCTAACGCCGCACGAGTTATACCTCGAGATATGATACAAGATCGCTGGTCACCAGAGATGAATGACTAGGACATGTGATTCATTGCCTACCCCGATGCGAAGTCATCAGATTGATTGATTCCAGCTAGAGACGATTTCACGCTGATACGTTGAGTCGATATAGACTATCGAATGCAGGAACCCATTTTCCAAGTTTAAAGTATTCGGAAAACAATGCAAGTGATTCTACGGACCCTCTAGAAGAATGAAACCCTAACTCGACTTAATGACCATGGAACGCCGGTGAACCTTAGGGTTTGCGGCACTTCAGCTGTGCCATTAATGAGGCTTGGGTTTTCCCTTCTACGGTTGGTCCATAGGTGCTGTGGCATGTACTCGATATTATTAAACTGTACCCAAGATGTTGATCTCTTGGGGGATTATGAGGTTTTGACGAGTCGATCGGATGGTTCGACATCTTTCGGATATCATGCGATGGGATGCATTGCTTGAGAGACTCCAGATACGAGTATAGCCGTTGGAGCGCAGTCCATGCAGCCACGAGGAGACGAGTCTGAATCAGTCGACATTAGAGAGAAGTGGAGCAAGAGGTTCGTACGAGATCTTGATAAGATGGCGTTCCACTCCGCTGACATCAGAGATGTGATACGCGAGCAGAGGCGTTGACTATGGATATATCTTCCAGGAGGAGTCGTGATGAGTATGTAGCCGTTCCGGAACAAGAAATAGATTTAGTAATGATGATGACTTCCCAGGCAGTTCGGCAGAAACGAGGTTTGGGGAGAGACCTCGACAGGACCTTTCTGGAATACTATACGAGAAGACTTGGACCCAGGATCAGTTGTATTGCACACGCCCAGCAGGCCATAGTTCACCATCGTCGACGAGACATGTTATGAGTAACCATGATAGTTGACCATAGATCTTTAGAGGATGTATCAGAGCGGACTGCTTCCGTTATCGTTTCTATTTTGGACCATTGAGTCGAGGAGCTATGTACTTAGCAATCTGCAGTGAGAGACGAGAGCCTAAAGGCACCAGGCGACAGGCCATGATTAGGAGGCAAGTAGATATCTTCCTCTGCTAGCATTGGGTGCATCGACACCTTCTCAACTTTGAAGGACGAACATATCGACGACAGTATTTATGATTTGTGATTTTGTGATTGACTATCACGTATCCGTCACTTTGGATTTCAGTATTTTGTGTGATTTATTTCATGATTGAGTTTTGATGACCGAGTTTCATGATGTTTGATTTCATGCCGAGGGCAAGCATATGCTTTGACTTATGCTTTCGGCATAGTTTTCATGCACTTTTAGTATTTGATTTGCTTTTGTATACTTGATTTGGATTTTGCGCGTACTTAAGGTGCTTGATGCGATTTAGGTGCACACCAGATGCACTAAATCGAGATTTTTCGTGCATCTCAGATGCACCTGATGCTGCTGTCAGGCACACACGTTGCCTTTGACAGGTGTTTCGTGCACACCCGTTGCACTTAGATTTTGTTTATGTGCACATGTATTGCACATTCATGGATTTCGATTTTCGCGCGCACCAGACGCACGTGGTATTCATATATATATTTGGATTGATTTCATTTGGAGCAGTATATTTTATGATATTTGTTATTTGGTTTAGTACTAAGCATGACTAGTCAGAGGACAGTACCTGAGTATATTTTTGTATGCATTGATAGTTATCGAAGGGATTGCCAGAGAAGAGCTATAGTCTCAGTATTTACCTACGTGTCCGAGATGACACGAAACACTTTATAAAGGAATCCCTTCTAAACTTATTTTCAAACGGCGGAACGTGCATATTAAACAGAGGACACACACACACACACACACACATATATATATATATATAGTTATTTTCTCACAATGGACATCCGCCACTGTGCAGTGATACACATCGCACAGCGAATTAAAAAAGGTTTGGCATGCATTGCTTCCAAATGTTTTAATGATGTTTACATGTATAGTTGATTTATATCATGTTGATTTTCGTTTTGGATTTAGACATTGATGTCTTCCCCATGACTCCGATGATTGCGGGATGCTGGATGGAGTTTTGATTTTGAGTTATATGTTCATTTTTCATGCGCATGCGTTGCGCTATGATTTGTTTTATGTATTTGTGATTTCGGAGCCCCGACGACTTGATGGTTTCGCTGAAATGTTTTAGTATTTGGGGGAGTTTTAATTTAAATTCTGGGACCGAATTATGGGGGAAGATTGTAACGTTTTGAAAATCGTTTCGGTGAAATTTCGGAAAATCGTTAAAATAAGCGGGTTTTCCGTAAAAAGTCAAAATATAAATATATTTTAATATAAAATTAAATATACATATTCTAGCTATATAATTGCTAGTATTTAGTGTTTATTGAGCCACTGTTAAAATTTCTAATTTTCTGAAAAAATTTCCAAATTAATTATTTGAAGCCGTCGCAAATACATTTAATTAGGGAAAATTTCAAATTGGAATGGGTTAATACAAATTTTGTGCATCATGACACTCTAAAGTAACATGTAAAATATTGTTTTTAAAGTGAAATGAAATTTGTCAAGATGGTTTAGAAAATGTTAAAGGAAAAGGCTAAAATTGTGAATTTAATTAAAGTAATTGAGATATGGTGGTATTTTCTTCACTTGGAACTTGCCCCACACACACCCACACTAACACACCCCCATTTCTCCTCCTCTTTTCTATTGAAATCAGCAGCCCTCCCCAAACATTTCCCAACTTCTTTTGGTAAAAGAAAAGATAAAGAAGAAAAGAATTATTAAACAGAATGAGTATGGGCTTTGACTTGTGTTGACTTGGGCTACTTTTTCAACCCTCACTCTCCCCCCCTCATCTATGTGGCCGAGCCTTCCCTCTCCCCCAACTGCAGCAGCCCCTTCCCCAAATCCCCTCATTTTTCGCATCAAAAAATTCTGCAAAATCCATCAGATTCCAAAGATTAAAACCTCAAATTAAAATCCACTCTCTACCCATTTTTCCTTAGCCTATCAAGCATGGATCATGGTGAAAAGTTTGCATTTTGCGGACAAGTTTCATGTTGATCTCGAGATGGTTTGTGAATTTATAACTCTAAACCTTTTTCTTAATTTGATGATAAATGTTTAAATCAAGCTTAATTAGGTGTTCAATTAGGGTTTTAGTTCAAGATCTAATTTTCAAGAGAAGGATTGAAATTTGAGGTTAGGGTTTTGTTTTGGTGTTGGGTTGTGATCAATTGTGCATGGTTGTGTGATGTGGGCTAGCATCTTAAAACTTATTAAAACTAATCTAGTTGCTAATTACAAATTGTTACTTGAAAAATGTCCAAATTTAAGCTTTTTAACAAACTAGGTTTTTGTAAACTATGAATATATTTAAGAGAAAAATCTAATTAGGTTATTCATGATATTATTAACATTTTAAATTGTATTTTAATACCTTAGATCATGCAAATCCAAGCTAAATTGTTGTTTGTGCATTTTGCTATAAAATGGTTGAAATTGGATAAAATTGCAAACTAGGTTTTTAAAACGTATATAGTTTGGAGAGATAAATTATTAGTGAATATGTGTGTGACCTAATTATGATATTAAGTGAGCATTTTGGCCATTAGAATCGTTAAAATACTTAGATTGGGTAACACATCATGTTTTGAACCGAAATGGGAATTTGAGCTAACTAGGTTTTGGAAAATAAAACGATTTGTTTGATTTTAATGTTTTGATTATTTAAACCTCATTTTATATATAATTAATGATTTGTGAAGCCATGATTGGTACGTTTGGTGTTTTTCTCGATCAATCGGCATTTGTACGCCAATGTCGAGGGTTTTTGTGTTGATTTGAGAGAGCAAGCTATAGGTTTTGACCTATGTGAGATTCGTGTGCCGTTTTGGTCAGGAGTCGGATTTTTATGCGATACGATACGTTATGACATGTAGGTACGCTATGTAGACTTCGAGATGACAAACAGGTGCGTGGCAACGTCGGCACCGGCGAGCGAAGATCTGGTGAGTAGATTTATATCTACGGGAGAAGTCGGGTGGATGGCGTATAGCACCGCCGCAGTTCGATGTATAGTATGTTATACATACATACTATATATTTATGAGATATATATTGTGTGGAATGGATGTTAATGATAGGGTTACATGTTCATGGATTAGTAGTGTTACTTGCGAAACCCTAGTGTAGTTGTTGAACCTATACACGCACACACACATGCATACATTCATTATTTTACCTGTGTGTATATGGGGATATGTATATATATATATACATACTTGGGTATGGACTATGTATGTATATATATATATACGTATACATATACACGGATTATGAGGATAGTACTTGGATTGGTGATGAGTCGATGAGATTGGGCTTGAGGCCGTGAGATCGGTGAGGTGATATGGTCTGTAATTGAGATACGATATAATATCTTAGCGGGTTGTTTAGGCGTGGTGTTTACATACACACGCATGAATACATAGTTAGTATATGTTTTTGTACTAGACGTAGATCAGTACCCCGATCATGATTTTGATAAAGAGGATACCAGATGAATAATGCGATAGATGTGACTTTTTCCCCGTACCCAGATCTGGGAGGCCGTACGAAGGATTTACAGTACGAGCTCTATATTGATGATAGATCCGCACTCTTGACTCGAGAATGTCGTATGATATGTTGTATCGCACATGATATTATTAAGGCGGGATCACCGACTATATATATGTGTATAAATATATCGACTCAGATTTAGGTGGTTCCATACCCCTTTAGATTGGCTGTTAGTTAGACTTGTAGCTCACCTAGTAGATGTTAGACTGGACACGAGTCCTACAGATTTCCAAAACTAACGAATCGTGACGATTTTAAAGACATGTCAAACGATACTACGGATATTTCAAAAGACGTACCTTTTCTTAAAAACACCGTAGCCTTTATTTTCAAAATGCCACGATTCGTACTATTTCAAATGGCAAAACAGTATAACACATGTTTAGTAAGGTAGATTCCTTATTGTTACGTTATTATTCATGTTCGCATATTATTGTTGTATTTACTATTCATTTTACTTATTATGTTGTTATCGCCTCATTGCATGTTATTGTGTACGTAGTAATTATGAAACCATCCTGTTAGGACACCAGCACCATTACCAATGACGCGTATGCTCCAAGTACACTCGCTTGCCGGGTCACACACATCTTCATCGGTAATTGACATGTCACGTACACTTTAGAAAATACTATTTCAGTGACATTGCTTGCTAGCTGATAGTTGTAATATGTTATAGTTTCAATATGCTAGTTTAATTATTGCAAACATTGCATGATATCAGATGCATCCATATATTCATTGGTTATGCAGTATTATGGAGATTTATGCCGGTATTCACTGTTTATTGGTATCATGATTTCGATTATTTCTGATTTACATGAGATTTCGGGATTTGGGGGAAAACCGTAAGAATTTAATAAAAACTTAGTATCATCATTTTAAAATGCAAATTTGCGGTTTTCTCATGATGTTTGAGTCGTCCACCATGAGTTTTCATGATTGCTGTTGGATTTGGAAACCAGATTCGAGGAGTTGGATGAACCGTCTCGGGTACATGGTGGGCCCGGTATGGTACCCCTGGACAAAAAGCTCGAGTTGTATTCGATGAGCCTGGCAGGGGAGCACTACCTACCGGTGATATTAGTTGGACTCGTCGGTTATCGGAGGATACCGGCCGGAGTCATGAGGTGGTTATAGGCTGATCCGTTCTGCCGGAGCCCACGGGCCGATCCTGCAGATGATACGGATGCCTGAGATATTGATAATTGAGATTTGAGATTTGAGATATTGAGATTTGATACTGAGATACTGAGACTTATGTTTTGTGTCGTTGCTGGACACTGATTTCACTTTGCATTCATTGATGATACGTGATTGACATACATATAGAAATCTCATTGATTAAAGAAAACAGTTGTCTCACTCATGATATATTCTGTTTCCATTCGTAATACATTCATATATTATATATCAGATATGTTGCTATCTGGGGCACGGACACGAGCAAGTAGTATTACACTATACATAGTTGTACCAGGATTTTTATTTTGAGGATATTACCTGATATGACCTAGGATAGCGTTATGCATGCGATTTCTACTCGTAGATGTTTTCTACTCACGAGGTTGCAACTCACCCCCGTGGTGCCACAGTTCCTTGCAGGTTTTGCCGTACAGATTTCGTTGCGGCTTTGCTAGCACACTGTTCCTTCCGGGTGATTGCTTTGGTAGTAGGTTCTTTGCATCAGGACCACCATTGTTTATTTATTATTTCTGTTGTATCTAGAAACTCCATCAATCGGATTGTATATTTGAGAGAGATAGAAAACCAGACCTGTTATTCTTTCGACTTTAGAGTCGCGCGTTGTATTATTATGGTTTTCATGCTGATTTTGGGTTTTCTTTTGAATTTTGATTCTCGCCCTTCGGTGTTGTATTTTATATTGCTTGCATGGTTGTGACCGTCGATTGACGAAGAGCTAGCTCCCGCTTGGGGATGCCTTTTTTTGTATTTCGTATACTATTCATGTTGTATCCCGTTTGGGGGTCAGTATTTACAAAGAAGACTCTACCGAAATTTTCAGAAAATACTTAAGAATTTAAAAGTACATACTTCGGCCTATATTATTAAAACTGCTTGCTTTAAATTAGTTTTTCCGTCACTCTACTGCTTCTTTGTTTTGATTTCTGGGTTTTGGCTTACTTAGATTACGTGCGCCTCACGTTTCGTAATGTAAGTGTCGGTCATGTTCCGTTCTTTTCGTGTCGTGACACTACCCTACCACGGCTCAAAAGAGTCATGCAAACAGGTTTTAGTTGGGTACAGTCCCGAGCCACATGGAGGCAGTGAGCGGATCGTCAGGAATTCGCCTCTCTCGGTATTCGGGGTTGATGTTGCGTTGTGCACGGGTGGCCATCACCAGAAATCCTCGGCGGGGTCGGCGAGAATTACCGATCCAGAATCGATAGTTTCTCAGGTGGTTGTAACGTTTTAGAAATCGTTATGCGAATTTGCCCGTTTTAGGGTAAGTTTGTCGGTATTTTCCGTTTTAACCCGATTGTGTTCGAACGACAATATAGACTTACCAGCATCTAGTTTAGCTAAAATAAAGCTAGTGCGCAAGCTTTGGCGGTATATGGGACGTTTTGGTTCAATTTGAATTTTTTCCAATTTTAATGTTATTTAATGCAGTATTCACATTTTGGGAAATTTCTATAAAGTGATCTTTTGTATCGATTATGTTTGAGAAATTCACCATTCTCTTCATATCTAGATATTTTTTGGGTTTTAGGGATTACGTTTTAAAAGAAAAAGAAAAGAAAAGAAGAGGTGCATGCATGTGTATTTATGTGTGTATGAATGCATTTATTGCATTAAATGCTTGAAATTGCTAGGAAACCCTCACAAAACACTCACCTCCTCCCTTGGCCGAGATCCCTTCTTTCTCTACTGCCCTTGCTCTTTTCCTTCTCATTTTATATCAGTCCAAACTCACAAATCCTCAAAAATCCCAAACATATCACAAAAATACCAAAAGTTCTTAATTTTTACTCTTGGATCACTTGGAGCTAGGAAAAGCTTGGATCTTGTGAGCAAGATTATTAGGTATAATCCCTACACTGTTAATTAGGAGTTTGTATGTTGTATATCTCGCTGGTATAGCGTAGAACGCTTTTTATATCGATTTGTACGATATCGGTTTTTTTAAGTCTTTTTAGAGCTTTTATACCTGCTGTAATCTGGAGAATTTAATGTTTGACCAAACAAAATTATAGAGATGTAATAGTGAACCTGAGACATCACCTGAGGATGGGGACTACCTCACCGGCCAGGGCTGGCGACCCTAGGGCGAAATCCGGCGACGCCGGCTAGATAGGAGAGGGTTAGGGTTGGTCTTCTGTGGGTAGTTGTCTGCTGTTGGTTAGGGGTGTTTGGTATTGTTTACTTTTTTAGTACAATTCAGTATGCAAAATCTGTGATCATTTACCTATAATCTACTGTTTTGAGTCCGCGAGATACGTGTTGCGACATGAATCGTGATCTTGTGCAGCCGTTGTACTCAGTTTGGTTTGGTAGTATCGTTACGCGCGTTAGCCTCTAGACGTGCACTCGCGATTTAGTTTAGTGTGTTGGTGCGTTTTTGAATACGTAGTTTTGCGTTATATTGATCGATTCTGAGATGTTCGTATTATTTCTTGTGTTTTGTGAAATTATTGCGTCGCAAGCGGGGACTTCGGACGCTGCGAACAAGGGGAAGCAGGTGGTCAGATTTTCTTAGCTGGAGACCATTGGTGAGTAGATTTAACATCTACGGGGAAATCTCTCGTATGGCGTTATGCGTCGAGGCGGATATGATAGGATAGCTGTAGGTTATTGCATATTGGTTAATTGCATATGGATGTCATTCCATAGTAGTATCTGTTGTACTTGACTCGTACCTTTAGATATAACACATTACTGACGGTTCATGTTGCACAAGCACTAAATATTATGCTACACCCACACCGTCTGTAATTGCCATGTCACACACAAACCACCTACATAGGTGATACGGTAGTGGATAGGGATAGTTGACGTAGTAACCCTTATCGCATTTTGCATATGAGATGTTGTTGACACCTACATACGTGATATTATATTGGACATGGATAGTTAAGATAGTAACTCTTAATCCATTTCACGTATAACTTACTATAGCTATATTGTACATCTTGCATACATATTGACATGTACACCCACATAGTCTATTATAGTTACAAGTATATCATGCACTCATATTGACATGTACACCGTATATTTTCGCTATAGTTGTATGTACCCCAAGTGGTATTGTTTTGATATGTGGTATTGAGTTGTTGATCATTGCGCTTATGAAATGCATCATACTCACTTGCTTACATGTAGATACTTAAACCTTGCTACACTTACATGTACAATTCATATGATGCTGCATTTGTTTTTGGAGGATTTTGGGAACCACGACATATATTTTAAAGCTGGATTCATTTAAAAGAGCGGTTTTCCCTTTATATGCTCATATTGATGTTTTATGTTGCATATATCTGTTTTATATGGATTTTACGCATTGAGATATGGATTTCATATGATTTATGGATTTGAGAACCGTGGGGGCATTTTCAAGAAACTATGTATTGTTTGAAAACCCGGTTTCTCTTGATATGATATTTGATGCGTTCACCATGAGATTTCTCGGTTCTGAGATTTGTGATATATACTCGATACGAGGAGTGAGTGGGCCGTGTACGGGTACATGGTGGGGCCCGGTACGGTTCCCCTCGGCAAGATGTTCGTGGTACAGACGATGAGCCTGGAAGGTAGGCAAATACCTACCGGTGACTGTATTTGGACTCGACGGTTATCGTGGGGTTACCGACTGGACTGATGTACGACATATCGTCAGGGCCATTCGTGGTGACAGCACCTGAGTTATGAGGATTTACGTGTCGATGCTAGACACGGGTTTCATGATGTTTCGAATGTCGGTGTTAGACACTCAGGTTTTCATGATTTTTACGTATCGTCGGTGGACATACGTGGTTGATATCCTTAAATATATATATATATATATACTTATAGGTATATGTTTTCATGATGTTTCGGGTGTCGATGATAGACACTTAGGTTCCATGAGACTTACAAGATGTAAGAACCGATCTGAGGATGCGGTGCCTGAGGATTTGGGATTTGATGTGTCAGTGAGGGACACTGGTGTTTTTCCATGATGATGATTTTGCATGAGATTTTATTGTATCATCCCACACACTCAGGATTATTGTTGTTATGCATTGTTTCATGTAGTTGTAGTACCCTGATGATGTACCTTTACATGATTGTTGCATATTCACTTATCATACTTATGCTATCGGATTACATGTGATAGATAGATCGTTGTTCGTGCATACCTGCGTTTACAATATGATTTTATTTACTATTCACGAGTTGGCAACTCACCCCCGTTATGCCACAGTGTTTTGCAGGACTTACCCTCAGAGTAGTTGTGCAGGGCGTCTTATCATCACTACTTTTGCGGATACCGCTACGTTAGGCAGTGAGGCCTTTGCTTTTAGGTGGGTTTGCGGTTATTTGTCTGTACATTGTATATCTTTTTGTTGGATCTAGTATTCTCCATCTACCGCTGTTGTATATGACTTAAAGACGACTTCTGTGGATTCAGTGTTGTATTATTTTGATGACTTTGGGTGTCGTGCTCATGGGAGCCGGTTATGTTGGGAAGTTTACTTCTTATTGCGGTCTTTCCTTTGTTATATCTTCGCTTCAGCGTCGTATACTTGTTGTGTTGATTGTCTCCGCCGTTGGGCATGATTTTGCTCCCATTTGGGATGCTTTATATATTATCTGTGTTGTACCCGTTTTCGGGGCTAGTTTTTACAAAGGAGGTGATGCCGAAATTTTCAAGAAAGAAAACTAGAGTTAGAGATTTTACTTGTGATTTTCTAAATGTTTTAAACTATGTTTTCTCCGTTGATCCAGTTCTGGGTTGTTTAGATTTCTAGGTTTTCGGCTTACTTGAGTTGCGTACGCCTGTTGACGTTACGTAGTTTAAGTGCCGGTTACGGGCTAAACTTGGGTGGTGACAGTGTTGGTATCAAAGCGTTAGGTTTTACCTTTCGGAGTATAGGATGACCTTGGTATGATGGAGTAGGTAGCTTAAGCAGAATGGCGTAGCGTGTGTATGTTCCGCGGCATACATACGACACGGTACTCCGCCTAAGTGACCTTAGGACTTTTTGATTGATATCCTTCCGTGATGATATACATCTTTGTGATTCGATTCCTGTTTCCTTATCGAATATTGTTTCAATTTCCAGCCTTTATACCGCCGAAGACTACGAGGGCACAGAGAGCGCCCGTGAGGGGCAAGGTCAGGGTTGACTCGTCTGAGGCGAGGACTGACCAGGGCGGTACGCCTGTTATACCGGAGCACATTGCTATGATTGGATCTGGTATGCAGGATCTGCGCCAGATAGTAGGGACATTAGTAGAGACCATTCGAGCGCAGGGGCAGGCAGTTGTTCCACCCGCTGCAGGGACCACAATGGTACCTACAGCTCCGGTAGTCGCTGTTACAGCTCCAGAGGTTATTACTGTATCGCTGACAGACTTTATGAGGCTGAGGCCTTCGGTGTTTATTGGCACAGATGTTACTGAGGATCCGCAGTCATTCATCGACCGGATGGCCAGGATTTGTCGTTCACTCCGATTCTCCGATGAGAGATGGGTGGAGTTTGCCAGTTTTCGTCTGGAGGGTCTAGCCCAGAAGTGGTGTGAGTCCTTAGAGAAGGGCAGAGCTGCGGGTCTTGCTCCTATGACCTGGGCTGAGTTTGTGACGTCGTTTCTTGCCCGTTTTCTTCCACCGAGCGTCAGGGATGCGCGAACGCGCAAATTTGAGTCGTTAAGTCAGACTCCGGGGATGACGGTGTCTGAGTATGATGTGCTGTTTACCGAGCTGTCAGTGTATGCTCCGTACCTGGTGGCGACTGAGGAGATGAGGGTGAAGAGGTTTGTTCGAGGCCTACTTACCCAATTGTTCCTAGCCATCAGTATTCAGCATTGCGACACATATGCGGCAGCTGTAGATGCAGCCCTATTGGTGGAGGAGCTTCTTTCTGAGTCATCGGTTGTTCCAGAACCGAAGAGGGCTCGTACTGGTATAGCAGCCAGGAGGCAGAGGTTTAGATTCTGATACAGAGTTTGATCAGACGCTGGGGGTAGCAGAGACGTGGGACGTGGATAGTTGTTCAGTACTTTTCCCCAGGAGGGTCAGCCGTCGACACGTGGATGTTTCGGGTGTGGCAGTTTACAGCACCTAGTGAGAGATTGTACCGTGGTGCGTCAGAGAGGGCCGGCAGTACCGCAGGTAACCTTACCACCTTCTCCGCCTCAGAGAGCGTTGCCTCTTATTCCTGTAGTTGCGTCGTGTCAGACTCCTCTTCAGAGAGGTTGTGGTCGCGGGAGTTTTGTACCGAGAGGTCGAGGTGGCGGAGGCAGAGGACAGCCGGTAGCAGGTAGAGGGCAGGAACGAGTTTTTTCCTAGACTCACCACGACGTTCAGGCGTCCAATGCTGTGGTTTCAGGTATCCTTTATGTATGTTCTTTTGATGCTCATGTTCTTTTTGATCCGGGATCTACGCATTCTAATGTTTCTACGCACTTCGTGCCGAGGTTAGGCCGAGAGTCGTGTTTGCTAGATCACCCGCTTGTCGTGACTACTCCTGTGGGAGAGTCGTTTGTTGCACGACACGTATTCCGATCGTGTGCTTTTCGTTTTGGAGACAGAGATCTGTCCGTCGACTTGATCCTTCTTGAGATGTTAGACTTCGACGTTCTGTTGGGCATTGACTGGCTAGCTACTTGCTACGCGTCCGTGGACTGCCGCGAGAAGACAGTTAGGTTTTGTTTTCCCGGCGAGTCAGTGTTTGTTGTGCAGGGGGATCGTGGTGCCACCCCTCACAGTTTGATTTCTGTTTTGTGCGCTAGTCGGCTTTTGAGGCGGGGATGTCGGGGATTCTTGGCTTTCATTCATGATACTGGAGCCATAGTGGAGTCGTTGGACCAGGTTTCTACCGTGCGCGAGTTTCCCGATGTCTTTCCCGATGAGTTAACTGGGTTGCCGCCAGAGCGCGATATTGAGTTTTGAATTGATCTAATTCCTGGCACGGAGCCTATTTCCATACCGCCTTATCGGATGGCTCCGGCAGAGCTTAGAGAGCTTAAAGATCAATTGTAAGAGTTGCTTGATTTGGGACTTGTGCGTCAAAGTGTTTCGCCGTGGGGAGCTCCTGTTCTATTCGTCAAGAAGAAGGACGACAGTTTGAGGTTATGTGTGGATTATCGTCAGTTGAACCGAGTTACGGTGCGGAACAGGTATCCTTTACCCCGCATTGATGATTTATTTGATCAGCTCCAGGGTGCGAAACATTTTTCAAAGATTGATTTGCGTTCTGGTTGTCATCAGTTCCGGGTTCGGAATGATGACATTCCGAAGAATGCTTTTCGTACTCGCTATGGGCACTATGTGTTTTTGGTGATGTCTTTCGGACTCACCAATGCGCCAGCAGCGTTCATGGATCTGATGAAATGGATTTTCAGTCCGTTCCTCGACCAGTTTATCATAGTGTTTATTGATGACATACTGGTTTACTCTAGGAGTCATGAGGAGCATGAGCAGCACTTGAGGATTGCTTTGCAGATTTTGAGAGAGCACCAGCTGTATACGAAATTCTCAAAGTGCGCATTTTGGCTTGATAGAGTTGACTTCCTGGGTCATGTGGTGACTGGTGATGGTATTCTTGGGGACCCGAGGAAGATTGAGGCTGTACAGCTTTGGCCCAGACCTGTATCGTTGACTGAGGTCCGCAGCTTTTTGGGCTTAACTAGTTATTATCGCCGTTTTCTGCAGGATTTCTCGAGTATCGCTGCACCGCTGACGGGACTGACCCGGAAGGGTGTTCCTTTTCTTTGGACTGAAGCTTGCGAACAGAGTTTTCAGCAGTTGAAGACTCGGTTGACGACAGCACCAGTTCTTTCTTTACCTTCTGGATCGGGCGGCTATGTTGTTTATTGTGATGCTTCTCGAGTGGGGCTCGGCTGTGTTTTGATGCAGCATGATAGAGTGATTGCGTATGCTTCTAGGCAGCTGAAGAAGCATGTTGGAGATAGTGCCCTCAGAGTCAATTATTGGATCACAGGCACGTGATTGCAATGATTGAGGGGAGGACCTGTCCCAGTAGGACAGTCTTACTCAAGATGATAGTATGCTATCTGGTTTATCTTTATCATCGTTTACTGCTTTAGGTAACCTTACGAGTCATTATTACACGTTGATAGATCCCCTAGGATTCTTGCTTGACTACCAGAAGTATGAGGGCGATCATATACGTGAGAGCTGGAGTCTATAAGCACATCCTTAAAAGGTCCCTAGTCGTGGGAGTTTCGAGACAGGGCATCGATTCTCCAGAGTAGACTAGTGTATACAGTCGAGACCCCGACGAGGGGCGGTGGCCGGTCTTATAAGCCATTGGTGTCAGTTGGTTCACCTAAGATGTATACAGGTGCTCATTGGGTTATGAGTACACCGGACAGGACTCGCCGGGAACCTGCTAGTTGGAATTATACCTGACGTCAGATAGCAGTTCCCTGGTGACATGTGTACAGGTTAGTTCATCGACCTAAGATCGTCATTTCTCTCGTGTGAGTTCCCACTGTGCTTTGATTACTACCCTACCACGGCTCAAAGGAGTCGTGCAAACATGTTTTAGTTGGGTACAGTCCCGAGCCACATGGAGGCAGTGAGCGGATCTGCAGGGGTTCGTCTCTCCCGGTATTGGGGGTGAGGTTGTAGGGTTCCTAGGCACTCTTGTGAAGGTTCAAAAGGCATCAAACATGCCCAGATAAAAATTTAGACGTACCGAACAATCCAAAGCCGGGATCTTTGCTAGATTATTAGGGTTTAACATGCAAGATGATAACTTTTATCTAAGTGTGAGGGATTACAACCTTTGTAGTCCGCTCCTTCACTTCACAAGCTCCGAGTAGAAGTCCCTTTGCCGCGATCCACGATCTCCCGGACTCATGAGAGGCTCCACGACTCGAACGATCCATGCTAGCTCAAAGTATTCCAAATCTCCGATGATCTACCTCGAAGTTGCAAAGACTCAAGCTTTCTCACTCTAAAGAGATGAACACACTAATCCCATGGGCTAGATGAGATGAGGATGAGAGAGTAGTATTTTTGCTTTCTTTTTAAATCATTTTCTCATATTTATTCATCACATAAAGAAAATCTTGTGAGCTTTCTTCAAGAGAGAAGAAGATGATAATGGAAAAGATTATGAATCATTTTCTTTTGTGATGAATAGAATAAAAGCTATATGATTGAATTGTAAACCATGGTCAAGGATGAGTGGCTAGGATTTAGTAGAGAAATAACTAGAGTTAGGGTTTGGTTGGGTTAAAATGTGTCATCACAAAATATCTTAACCATGACAAAAGAAGTTGCTTCTAGAAGGTGCATGAAGCAACTAACCCTAATCAAACCCTAACCTCAATTAATCATCCTTAAACATATTTAACAATTAATCATATCATGTCACAATAATATATATCACATATATATTATATATTTGCAACAAAGGAAAATAATACAATTAACATATATCGCATATATATATCAATGTATCATCCACTGAGAAAATGAAATAATAAAGCGAGCCAATATTAGATAATGTAATACAATATATCATATATATTATTATACATTAAATCATCGAATCAACACTTGATCCGACGATCCGGCTATATCGAATATTACCGACTAATATATCATGTACCGATTCATCGAATCAACACTTGATCCGATGTCCCGGTTCATTTCTAAATATCGCGAGAATATAATACGGTATCCCATATCGCATTATTCTCGTTCCTGCACATATCACATATGTGCCACTACTCCGTTTCGCCTGAGCCAAGAAACCTCTGTGTAGGACTCTAAAGAATCGTCAATACGCCGGTAGCAGGTGATGATCATATCAAACACCCACAAGCTGTAAGCGGTCAGCTAAACATAACAGCCACCCAGGTATTGAGCGATCAGAAGATCAACAAGCTAGCCTGTGCGTTCTCCTGTGAATCCAACCAGTAACACTCCCGTACAGTCCGGTCTGTTCGTCTGATATGTCGCATATCAAGTCTAGGGGTGGTATACGTCAGACCCTAGTAACCGATAAGTCGTGTCGATGTGTGGCTCATAACGGGTCGAGAAACTACTAGTAACACTTACCAGTAAATCTCTATATCAGCCCGGGCCAGGGACTTCCAGTTATAGCCAATCGAACACAGCACAACATCAACTCCCCATACCGGGAGAGACGAATCCCCTCCTATCGCTCATTGCCTCCATGTGATTCGGGACTGTACCCAAAAGCCACCGTTTTGCACGCCCTCTTGGACGTGGTAAGGTGGAAATCAAAGCACAGTGGGAATCACACAAGACTCTATGACGATCTCTGGTCCACAGACTACCCTGTACCAGTGTCACCGGAGAACTGCCATCTGACGTGTGGTATATCACCATCTGGGAGTTCTCGGCGAGTCCGTCCAGTGTACCCAGTCTCCACTGAGCACCCGTACACCATCTCTGATGTCTAACACCGATGGATATGGGAGCATCCATCGCCCATCATATGGGTTAAGCTGAGTATACGGTAGTCTACTCTGGTGTATCGATGCCCTGTCTCGATATACCCTCGACTAGGAACAGTTATAGGATGTACTCATCGACTACCGCGGCCCCACTACTATGATCTCATCATAGTCCCAGTAGTCGAGTACAGATCCTAAGGGCTTTATCAACATGTGAGAGTAAAACAGTAAACCAATACAAGTCAACATGTTAAGATAAAGTGAAACCAAATAGCATACTATCATGACGAGCAAGAAAGTCATCTCTATATATATCCAAGCATCCATTATAATATACATCATATGTACAACAATGGCCTCTAGGGCATATACATAACTAACAGAGGTCGCGCTGTGTCTAGGAGAGCCATTACACAAAGCCCTCGGCCGAGGCAGGAGATTTACTGGTAGGTATTCCAGTAGTATCTCAGGGTGTTCTGGGCTATGCTCCGACACGACTTGTACCGCTTTTGGGGGTCTGACTTTTACCAACCCCCTAGGCCCGCCATGCGATACTCATAGACGAACGGACCGGACTGTACGGATATTGTCACTGACAGGCTCAGTAGGGTGTCAGGATGAGTTCGCTCGTCGACGTCCCTTTTGGTCAATAGCTGGTGGCCCGTCACGTATGGCTAATACCTCTGACGTGCTAGTGGTTAAATCCACAGCCATAGTATTGACGAGTCTTTAGAGTCCACCACACTCAGTTACTCAAGTTTCGGGCGAAACGCTGTAGAGGCTGTATGGAGATATGGCAGGGTTCGATCAGATACGTGCGGTATTGCACGGATCGTGATCGGACGGATTTTACTAGCCGGCTTTGGTTTAAGCCGGATCCTAGTATTAGACAGTGTAGATTTTGTCTCTTTGCATTTGTAATCAGTGGGAATACAAATGCGGGCATGTATATGCAGTCGTGGGGTTTTCCTGTAATTTATTACGGGATCAGTTTTCTGAAGTTGCCAGTTTGCATTCCGTTCCGGCCGGTTTTCCTTTGTTCCTTCACGGCCGGACTTTCCGATGGAGGGGGTTATTTGCAAGTTTGCAAATAACTTGTTGTGGAGGGGTTTCTTGCTTATTGGTGGCATCATGATGGTTACTAGTATCATTAGATTCTATTTCCATCTCTTTCTTGATTTGAATGGATTAAGAGTTGATGTGAGGTTTACTTTGGATGTGGTCACCCTCTACTTTTCCTACCATTACCTCCCTTGTTGTTTTTGTTCATTCCTCCACCATTTTGAGAGAGGAAGGTGGCCGGCCACTTTTGGGGAGAGGGAGAGAGAGGTTTTCATTTTTGATGAGGGAAATTTGGTTATTTCATTTGGCTTGCTCACAAAATCCTTCTCACCTCTCCAAAGTTCATATTGATTCCTCCATCATGGCAACTATACTAAACCCCAAAGAGACATGGATTCTAGACTTAGTCTACAGCAAATCTTGGACGCGTCGGCTAGCCAACTTCGTGCCCGAGTTGCCTCGGTCCAGAGGTGGGAGCCCGTAAAAGATATCGGCTACGTGGTGCCTTTTCGACGAGGAGGTGACGGACGGAGATTCCGCGGGAGATCGGAGTGGAGACGAAGACCGGAGGACACGGATCACTTGGTATAGCTCTCTGCCTCTTTCTCTTAATTGCTAGGATTAGGTTAATGGTTACGATCCGGGTATATTGTCCGCGGTAGCGCCAGTTTAAAAGTTAAGAAAAAAATTTTGATTCCGCATTTTGGCCTCGAGTAGACGGCCGGGGCGCTGCCGTGGCGCAACAAAGAACGAGCAGAATTACCCCACTAACGATCTTGAGATGGCCGTGGTGGTCTTTGCGTTGATGATTTGGAGACACCAGTTGTACGGGGAGTCGTGTCAGATCTTCACGGATCACAAGAGCTTGAAGTATATCTTCCAGCAGCGGGATCTGAACCTGAGACAGCGCCGATGGATGGAGCTATTAAAGGATTATGATTGTGACATCCTTTATCACCCGGGCAAGGCGAATGTGGTAGCTGATGCTTTGAGTCGTAGGCCCGGGGGTAGCTTGTCCCAGTTGAGCGCAGTTCAGCATCAGTCTTCTGCAGATTGGCAGCTCTTGTGTGATAGTAGAGTGCAGTTCGAGTTTTCTTCCACTGGGGGACAGTTTGCTCATGTGCGCGCCCGTCCACTACTATTTGATCGTATCCGTGAGGCGCAACCCAGTGATGTCCGTTTGTCCGAGATTCTTGAGCTTGTTCGACAGGGTACAGTTTCGGAGTTCATGATTGATGACCAGGGTGTACTACGATGCGGGACTCGCTTGTGTGTACCAGATGCTGATGGGTTGAGACGCGAGATCCTAGAGCAGGCACATCAGTCATCCTTTAGCGTTCATCCAGGTTCTACCAAGATGTACCGTGATATGAGGGATTTTTACTGGTGGGAAGGGATGAAACACAATATTTCGGACTTCGTTTCGAGATGCCTGACTTGTCAGCAAGTCAAGGCTGAACATCAGAGACCAACTGGAGAGTTGCAGCCTTTACCCATTCCGGAGTGGAAATGGGATCAGATTTTCATGGACTTCATTGTGGGTCTACCCAGGACCAGTAGGGGGTATGACTCCATTTGGGTGATTGTTGACCGGTTGACGAAAGCGGCTCACTTCCTTCCAGTGAGGCCACTTTTGGTTATGCTCAGTTTTCTCAGCTATATAAAGATGAGATTGTGCGTTTGTACGGTGTTCCCATATTCATAGTATCCGACAGAGGCACCCAGTTTACTAGCCGTCTTTGGCAGAAGCTTCAGGATGCTTTGGGTACCCGGTTGAGTTTTAGCACCGCTTTTCATCCGCAGACCGATGGTCTGTCGGAGCGGACTATACAGACTCTGGAGGATATGCTCCGTGCATGTATGCTTCATTTTGGTGGCAGTTGGGATCGTCACTTGCCGTTGATTGAGTTCTCCTACAACAACAGCTTTCAGGAGACTATTCAGATGGCACCTTTTGAGGCTTTATATGGTAGGAAGTGTCGATCGCCAGTCTATTGGACCAAGCTTAGTGAGAGCCTGGTTTTGGGACCCCAGCTAGTTCAGGAGACCACGGAGAAGATCCAGCTGATTCAGGACAGGATGAGAGCAGCCCAGTGCAGGCAGAAGTCTTATGCCGACCGTCGTCGTCGCAGACTTGAGTTCGCGGTGGGGGATCATGTATTCCTGAGGATTTCTCCGATGAAGGGCGTTATGCGATTTGGGAATAGGGGAAGCTCATGTTGGAGATAGTTCCCTCAGAGTCAATTATTGGATCACAGGAACGTGAATGCAATGATTGAGGGAGGACCTATGCCGGTAGAACAGTCTTACTCAAGATGATAATATGATGTCTGGTTTATCTTTATCATCGTGTACTGCTTTAGGTGACCTTATAGGTCGCTATTACACATTGATAGAGCCCATAAGATTCTTGCTTGACGGCCAGCAGTATTGTGGCGATCATATACGTGGGAGCTGGGGTCTATAAGCACATCCTTGAAAGGTCCCTAGTCGTGCGAGTTTTTGAGAGAGGGCATCGATACTCCAGAGTAGACTAGAGTATGTTAGTCCATGCTACCTCTCCCGGTACTTTCGGGCATGCGGAATTTGGTGAAAAACAATTTTCTTAGAGGTGGTAACATGGACTCAAAACCGGATCTTTGTTAAATATCTAACTAACAACCTAACTACGAGTTGCTAACTACTCGGTTAGGGGGTTATACCTTTCTTTTTCTCGAACTCCTTCGTCTTCAAGCTTCGATGGTCGTCCGAATCGGCTTCTCCCCGTCGTCTCCTTGCGCCGAAGATAGATCCATCTGAAAGCTTCAACCTTTGGCTCCTTCTTCGAACTTTGAAGAAACTAGTTCACACGGTTTTCTAAACCTTGTGAACTAGAGTGAGTAGAGAAGAGTTTGTATGGGATTTTATCTATGATTCTTGGTTCTCAACTCATGAGACAAGTGAACCATAGAGTCAAGAGAGGGAGAGCAAGAGGAGGAAGATGAGAGCTCAAGAACAAGAGAGAGAATGAGCATGAAAGAATGAGAGAAGACTTTTCTCATTTGGCTCTCATAATCCATAACCATCATCACAAAAATAATAATCAAGTATTGTGTAAAATGGTTCAAGTCAAAATGGCTAAATCATTTCATGCACTCATTTCTCACAAAAGAAACAAGCAAGTAAAAAGTCTTTGCCATGAAATGATAGCCATTGTCATCATGATGGTCAACCAGTCCAACCTAGTCAACCGGTCAACAAAGTCAACAAGTCAACAAAGTCAACCCCTCAACAACCATGTCACCACAATACTTAATTAATATTATTGTTAATCACATATCATATTCTCATTAGGGTTGAGCAAAAAGTCAATGGTCAACTGTCAACGGTCAACAACCCTAATGAGAATCCTCTGCCTCTGTCTCTCCGTCAACTGTGCATACACACCCACATCCTCGTTCTGAGGAACACGAATGCATACTGGATAAATCCAATCCCAAAAGGTACACTAGGATCTGGCTTAAACCAAAGCCCGCTAGTGTGAACTGTCCGGACACTGTACGTGCACAAGTGCACGGATGTGACCGAACCCTGTCGCAAAACCATGCGACCTGTCGCAAAACCATGCGACCTCTACTCTTTTGCCTAAAGGAGAATAGCTTTCTGTGTGGGACTCTAAAGACTCGACACTACGCTGGCAGTGGGTTTAGCCACAGACCGCAAGCGGCACTAGCTGTGCGTAACGGTCCCCAGGTAGACGCCGACAAGAAGACTGACGAGGCGAAACCCATCTGAACTCCTACTGAGCCTGAATGTGACAATCTCTGTACAATCCGATCTGTTCGTCTGATACATCGCATGGCGGGCCTAGGGGGCGGTAAACGTCAGTCCCCCAATAGCGGTACAAGTCGTGTCGGAGTGAAGCCCAAAACACCCTGAGATAACACTGGAAGCCTACCAGTATATCTCGTTTGCCCTGGCCAGGGACTACTCGTGTAATGGCTCTCCTAGATACAGCGCGATGTCAACCCCCAATACCGGGAAAGACGAATCCTGTCTAACCGTCACTTCCTCCAAGTGCTTCGGGACTGCACCCAACTACCGCCTGTTTACACGACTCCTTTGAGCCGTGGTAGGGTAGTAATCAAAGTACAGTGGGAACACACTCGAGGCGAAGTGACAGTGTCAAGTCAGCGGACTAAGCTGTACTCATGTCACCTGGGAACTGATAACTGACGATAGGCATAATACCAACTAGTCAGTTCCCGACGAGTCTTGTCCAGTGTACTCGTAACCCAATGAGCACCCGCATACTCTCTCAAGTACGACGTACCGACGGCTGTGGGACAGACCGTCTCCCACACTGGGATGAGAAGCGCATGCGCTAGTCTACTCCGGAGTATCGATGCCCTGTCTCGATAGTCCTGCGACCAGGGACCTGCATAAGGATGTGCTTATAGATTACCCAGCCCCACTAGTGTGACTGCCATCACAACGCTGGTAATCAAGCAAAGATCCTAAGGGCTCCACTAATGTGTATAGGAGATATACTAAAATAAACACATGTACACATTGAAGTAGAAACAAACCAAGTAGCATACAACTATCTTGAGCAAGATTGTATATACAAGGTGAATATCCCAAGCTTCCATTCAGTAATATACAAACTAGTATGATACAGTAATGGCCTCTAGGGTATATACACTAACAATCTCCCACTTGCACTAAGGCCATGTACTGGCGTATCGAAGACCTATCATCTCGATCAGCCGCTCGAACTGAGTCTGGGGAAAGGCCATGATGAATGGATCTGCAGTGTTATCTTCTGAAGCGACTCTCCGAACCTCGATCTCATGGCGATCCACGATCTCCCTGATCAGGTGATACCGCCTCAAGATGTGTCTGGATCTCTGATGGGACCTGAGTTCCTTCGCTAAAGCTATAGCCCCGTTGTTGTCGCAATACAGAGGTATTGGATCAACAATGGACGGAACCACCTGAAGCTCTTTCAAGAACTTCCTCATCCAGACAGCTTCTTTTGCGGCATCAGATGCAGCGATGTACTCCGCTTCCATCGTCGAGTCTGCAACGGTTTCCTGTTTGGAACTCTTCCAACACACCGCCCCTCTATTGAGGGTAAAGACAAAACCCGACATGGACTTGGAATCATCCTTGTCACTCTGGAAGCTGGAGTCAGCAAAAGCCTCGATCTGGAGGTCTTTTCCGCCATACACCAAGAACATCTCCTTAGTCCTTATCAGGTACTTGAGAATGTTCTTTACCGCTATCCAGTGTTTCTCCCCAGGGTTTGACTGATACCGGCTTACCACACTCAGTGCATAAGCTACATCCGGTCTGGTACACAACATCGCATACATTATAGAGCCTACCGCAGAAGCGTAGGGTATTATAGACATGCGATCCCTCTCCAAATCAGTCTTGGGAGACATCTCTTTAGAGAGGGTGATCCCGTGACAAGCCGGTAGGTTACCGCGCTTGGAATCTTCCATACTGAATCTCTTCAGTATGGTGTCGATGTACCTGGACTGTGAAAGTCCTAATATCCTCTTGGATCTATCACGATTGATCCGGATCCCCAAGATGTATGAGGCATCACCCAGGTCTTTCATGGAGAACCTGTGCGACAAGAACCCCTTGACAGATTGTAGCATAGGAATGTCATTTCCTATTAAGAGAATGTCATCCACGTATAAAACGAGGAATACTACAGTTCTCGCTACAAATCTACTATAGATGCATGGTTCATCTGGATTTTTGATAAAGCCAAATTCCTTGACCGTCTCATCAAAACAGATGTTCCAACTCCGCGATGCCTACTTTAGTCCATAGATGGACTTAAGCAACTTGCACACCTTTCCGCTGCTCCCACACTGAATGAAACCCTCTGGTTGGTCCATATAGACACACTCCTCTAAATTTCCATTTAGAAAAGCGGTCTTTACGTCCATTTGCCAGATCTCATAATCGTGGAAGGCAGCAATGGCAAGAAGGATCCGAATGGATTTCAGCATAGCCACACGAGAAAAGGTTTCGTCATAGTCCAAGCCAGGTCTTTGACGGAAACCCTTTGCAACAAGTCTAGCTTTGTAGGTCTCAACCTGTCCATCTACACCAATCTTCCTTTTGAAGATCCACTTGCATCCTACGGGTTTTACCCCGTCTGGAGCAATGTCCAACGTCCATACTTTGTTGGTGTACATGGACTCCATTTCGGTCCGCATTGCATCCAGCCATTTTACTGAGTCAACGCTCTGAACGGCCTGCTGGAAGCTATTAGGTTCATCATAATCTATGATGCAATCCTCTCTATCCCCGTCTATGAGAAAACCGTAGTATCTCTCGGGCGAATGAGACTGCCAACTACTCCTGCGGAGCGGCGTAGGAATGTCCTGTTCTTTTGAACCCTCTGGTTCCACTAAGCTTTCAGTAATAGCTCGAGGTTCTGGAATTTCTTCCAGTCCTACTGTGCTCCCACTTATCTGGGTTTCTAAAAACTCAGTTTCCAAGAATTAGGCATGACGAGAAACAAGAACTTTTTGTTCCTCTTCGCAGTAGAAGAAATATCCCTTGGATTTCTTTGGATATCCCACGAACTTACACTGTACTGAGCGTGCCTCGAGTTTGTCCGCATGCTGCTTTTTAACAAAAGCTGGACATCCCCATGTCCTAATGTGCTTAAGATAGGGTTTCTTCCCACACCACATCTCATATGGTGTAGTAGGAACAGTCTTAGTTGGAACTCGGTTCAAAAGGTATGCAGCTGATTCTAGCGCATACCCCCAGAATGATCGCGGTAACTCAGCGTTACTCATCATGGACCGTACCATATCCAATAGGGTTCGGTTCCGTCTCTCCGATACACCGTTATGTTGCGGAGTGTATGGAGGAGTAAGCTGAGAGAGAATTCCGTTCTCTTTTAAATAGTCCAGGAACTCGGCACTTAAATATTCACCACCTCGATCCGATCTTAGAATCTTGATACTTTTGCCGGTCTGTTTTTCTACTTCATTCTTATATTCCTGGAATTTTCCAAAGGCTTCGGACTTATGTTTCATTAAGAAGACATAACCATACCTTGAAAAGTCATCCGTAAAAGTAATGAAGTAAGAATAACCGCTTCGCGCATGTGTAGACATTGGACCGCACACGTCGCTGTGTACGAGTCCTAAGAGCTCGCTCGCTCTTACTCTGTGTCCAGTGAACGGAGTCTTTGTCATCTTTCCTTTGAGACAGGATTGACAAGTGGCATACGATTGATATTCGAACGCATTCAAATATCCTTCTGTATGTAACTTCGTCAACCTTCTCTCATTGATGTGACCCATTCTACAATGCCACAAGAAAGTCTGATTTATTTCTGGGGACTTTCTTTTGTGTGTATTCTGGACATTGAAAATCTGTGGTTGGTTTAATACGTATATACCATTGCTTAATGTACCTGACCCAATCAAAACTTGATTAAGGTGAATTTTTACAACATTACTTACAAACGCAAATTCATAACCTTCTTTAGAAACTAAAGATACAGAAATGATATTACAAGTTGCGTTGGGTACAAAAAAACAATTACGCAAAACCAAAACATGTCCATCTGACATTCCTAGGTGATAGTCCCCCACGGCTTTAGCATCCATGCTAGCTCCGTTCGCAACTCTGAGGGTCATGTTACCTGCTTTCAAAACACTACGGTTTCTCAATGCCTGCAAAGAATTACAGATATGAGATCCTGATCCGGTATCCAATACCCAGGAAGTAGAGTTTATTGAAAGACAGTTTTCAATAATATACACATCTAAAGCTGAAGCTGCAACCTGCTTCAATTCCTGTGTTCTGGCCTTCCAGGCCCTACAATCATTCTTCCAGTGTCCTTTCTTATGACAATAGAAGCATTCTTCCTTATCCACAAGCTTCCCCGCTTTCTTTGTTGCTTTAGCTTTTCCCTTCGTATCCACTTTACTAACACCGCCTCTTGGTTTGGCGGGGGCTTTCTTCTTCTTTCCCTTGGCTTTCGCCTTGGACCTAGAAGAAGATGATCCTCCTATAAACAAAGTGGATGTTTCCCTACCTTTCTGTAGGGTGCCCTCTGCGCTCCTCAGCATGTTGAGGAGTTCTGAAAGTTCAACTTCCTTTTCTTGTAAGTTGAAGTTCAGTATAAACTGGGCGTAAGTGGAAGGAAGGGACTGGAGAACTAAGTCCGTATAGAGCTCACTCTCCAATGTGGTCCCTAGGTCCGCAAGCTCCTCAATGTAGCCGATCATCTTAAGCACGTGTTCTGCTACTGATGATCCGACGGCCATCCTTGCCGAAAATAACTTTTTTGACGCTTCGTATCTTGCGATATGAGATTGCTCTCCATACAGTTCTTTTGTATGAAGAAATATGGATTCCAAGTCCATATTCTCGTGCCTCCTCTGATGTTCATTGTCCATAGAGGCAAGTACGAGGCACTTGGCCTTCGCGCTATCAATCTCCCAAGTCTTACGGATTTCCTTATCCGCGACGCTGGAAGTGGGACCAGGGACAGGGGGAGCTTTGGTGGTAAGAAGATACCCCAGCTTGTCGTAAGTGATTGCCATCTTGACATTCCTGAGCCAATCTTTGTAGTTTGGCCCTGTCAGTATGTTTTTATCTAGAAGTAACTTAAGTCCAGTCATGTCGATTGGTCGCTATAATTAGGAGAGAGAAGAAACACTCAGCTTGATGCTCTTGCAAGTTTAGAATGGTTTTAGTTTGTCTAAACAGGATGGCTCCCACTGTTTCTCGAATCCCTCCTCAAACCAAAAAGGAAGAATTAGTCGGGATCAATCCCACCGCACAATACTTGCTTAACCGTTCAGCCATGCCAGTGTCGGTACTTCGAGGGAGGTTTTCCAACGCTTTCGCGAAGTTCCTTAATTAAATAACCTCTTTTCCCTGGGGGCGTAGCCCCGCTAACACCTTTCTAAACACCTACTTGGTTTATAGCATTGATCGTTAAGTGAGAAATTTCCCGAGGAGTAGCATATACTCACAGTAGGATCGGGATCCAAATATCTTCGCGTGACGAAACTGAAGGAATCCTACCAGAATCATCACACTCCAAATGGTATGCAACACTAGCAAGTTTCAGTTCTTTTGAAACTCCCGATGTGGATTTTTGCCCCATGCTCTTATGACCTTGACTTTGGCCAACAAATCATAAGTCACATGTCAAGTTCTACCCGTCGTTCTCCAGGTTAATTTGAATCCACCCGTACCTACCCTTGACTTTGGCCAACAAGGCAGCACGACTATTCCAAACCAACGCATCTATCTATGCTGCACATGAATACCCAATAGCTACCAATCACTATGCCTTGACTTTGGCCAACAAACACAGCTTGAATACTATTGACTATTCATGTGAAACGACGGAGGGCTACGAATGGTTTTGGCGAAACCGTGAACGTAGAGAACTTGATATAATCGATGGAACGAGATAGCTTTTAAAAGGAGTGGCTCAAAATCCACATTTTAAAAGTTTGTTTTGAAAAGAACCGAGTGGTTTTTCGAAAGTGTTCCAACGATTTTAACTTGGTTTATTTTCTTGCATTAGTTCTTTTAATGCGTGATATTCTTGCATTAGTTCTTTTAATGCGTCCCATCATTTAATCCTACCATTACAGAAAACAACCAAAATATGACGTACGCTTATGCCATTCGCATTCGCCACGGGGCCCCGTCATTACCCGTTAGGTTACTTAACTAACGACAGAGCGGGGACTGGGCTAGCGCGGCTGTAAAACATAAGCAACGCCTAAATAATATCATATATAGATATATTGCAATGATAGCCATTTCAGATCACAGATGAACACATTGGATATACTAGGAATCCGCAATTCGTACGATCCTGTAACGAAAAGCAGATTACACGGTCGCGGTGAATAGCCAATACCCCACCCAAGACCCCTACAGGTGCGGCAAACTACCCGCCAAGTACCCGAAGCGAAGCAACCTCCCTCAACTCCGTGAGTAGGCCACTCGGCACTTCGGCATACCCGGTAGTTTGTGCACCCCCTCCATGGGTCTATCCTAGGAGCAAAAACAGTAAAAAGAAATTATACAATGACGGCTACAACCCCGACCCGGTTGTGCGGCCATACAAATAATTATTACATCAATTTACAAATTTACATGAATTGAAAGAAAAGAAAACTCTCGTCTCACAACCCCCGGCTATTCACCCGCGACAATCCAATGAATTCATATACACATTCCAATAACATTACAGATCACAGATTTGTATAACCCCCACTAATCGACATATAGCGATTAGCAGACGTTCAATACAAATATCACATCACAGAAAAACCCGTCAGCTAAAGTCTTTTAGAAGTTCGATCAAAAATACGGATTTTCAGGACCCCAAAAATAAAATTTTCGTTCTGGAAAATCTGGGCAGAAAATATATATTCCAAAAATCCCAAAACAACCCCAGAAAAACACTGCACCAAACTTGGACCTCGGCGGAGTCAACTCGGCCGCGGAACCGCGGCGGGAGCGTGCTCCCGCCGCGTTTCCGCGGCTCTTAGACTCGATCGTAGGACCAAATTTGGTGGGTGTTCACATAAAAGCCTGAGCCGATTTTTAAGATGAAAATTATCAACTTTCGAACAGAAAAAATTTCGGCAGAAACTTGACAGTTTTGGGTTCGTTTTGCGACTTTTCTTTGATCGATCTTCTAGCTACTTTGCTAACATGTTAGATAGAGTTTAACTAGTCTCTGATACCACTGTAAGTCCATGCTACCTCTCTCGGTACTTTCGGGCATGCGAAATTTGGTGAAAAACAATTTTCTTAGAGGTGGTAACATGGACTCAAAACCGGATCTTTGTTAAACATCTAACTAACAACCTAACTACGAGTTGCTAACTACTCGGTTAGGGGGTTATACCTTTCTTTTTCTCGAACTCCTTCGTCTTCAAGCTTCGATGGTCGTCCGAATCGGCTTCTCCCCGTCGTCTCCTTGCGCCGAAGATAGATCCACCTGAAAGCTTCAACCTTTGGCTCCTTCTTCGAACTTTGAAGAAACTAGCTCACACGGTTTGCTAAACCTTATGAACTAGAGTGAGTAGAGAAGAGTTTGTATGGGATTTTATCTATGGTTCTTGGTTCTCAACTCATGAGACAAGTGAACCATAGAGTCAAGAGAGGGAGAGCAAGAGGAGGAAGATGAGAGCTCAAGAACAAGAGAGAGAATGAGCATGAAAGAATGAGAGAAGACTTTTCTCATTTGGCTCTTATAATCCATAACCATCATCACAAAAATAATAATCAAGTATTGTGTAAAATGGTTCAAGTCAAAATGGCTAAATCATTTCATGCACTCATTTCTCACAAAAGAAACAAGCAAGTAAAAAGTCTTTGCCATTAAATGATAGCCATTGTTATCATGATGGTCAACTAGTCCAACCTAGTCAACCGGTCAACAAAGTCAACAAAGTCAACCCCTCAACAACCATGTCACCACAATACTTAATTAATATTATTGTTAATCACATATCATATTCTCATTAGGGTTGAGCAAAAAGTCAATGGTCAACTGTCAACGGTCAACAACCCTAATGAGAATCCTCTGCCTCTGTCTCTCCGTTAACTGTGCATACACACCCGCATCCGCGTTCCGAGGAACACGAATGCATACTGGATAAATCCAATCCCAAAAGGTACACTAGGATCTGGCTTAAACCAATGCCCGCTAGTGTGAACTGTCCGGACACTGTACGTGCACAAGTGCACGGATGTGACCGAACCCTGTCGCAAAACCATACGACCTCTACTCTTTTGCCTAAAGGAGAATAGCTTTCTGTGTGGGACTCTAAAGACTCGACACTACGCTGGCAGTGGTTTTAACCACAGACCGCAAGCGGCACTAGCTGTTGTTAGTTGTATGTATGCCCTAGAGGCCAGTATTGTACAGATTATGTATATTATATTGGATGCTTGGACATATATAGAGATGACTTTCTTGCTCGACATGATAGTATGCTATCTGGTTGCCATTTATCTTAACATGTACACTAGTCTCTTTATACTGTCTTATAGTTACATGTTGGTAAAGCCCTTAGGATTTGTACTTGACTACCTGGACTATGATGCAGATCATACTAGTGGGGACATGGTAGTCCATAAGTACATCCTTCAAGGTCCCTAGTCGTGGGTGTATCGAGACGGGGCATCGATATACCAGAGTAGACTAGCGTATACGCTTCTCGACCCATGTGATGGGCGATGGATGATCCCATATCCATTGGTGTTTGACATCGGAGATGGTATACGGGTGCTCAGTGGAGACTGGGTACACTGGACGGACTCGCCGAGAACTCCCAGATGGTATTATACCTCACGTCAGATGGCAGTTCTCAGGTGACACTTGTACAGGTTAGTCTGTAGACCCGAGATCGTCATAGAGTCTTGTGTGATTCCCACTGTGCTTTGATCTCCACCTTACCACGTCCATGAGGGCATGCAAAACGGTGGTCTTTAGGCACAGTCCCGAGTCACATGGAGGCAATGAGCGATAGGAGGGGTTTCGTCTCTCCCGGTATTGGGGGTTGATATTGCGCTGTGCTTGATTGGCCGTAAGAGGGAAGTCCCTGGCCAGGGCTGATCAGAGATTTGCTGGTAAGTGTTACCAGTAGTTTCTCGACCCGTTACGAGCCTCACATCAGCACGACTTATCGGGTTATTGGGGTCTGACGTATACCACACCTAGACTTGATATGCGACGTATCTGACGAAGAGACTTGACTGTATGGTAAGTGTTACTGGTCGGATTCGCAGGAGTATGAGCGGGCTAGCTCGTCGATCTTCTGATCGCTCAATACCCGGGTGGCCGTTACGTTTAGCAGACCGCTTGCGGCTTGTAGGTGCTTGATATGATCATCATCTGCTACCGGCGTATTGACGAGTCTTTAGAGTCCTACACAGAGGTTTCCTGGCTCAAGCGAAACGAAATAGGAGCGCATATGAGATATGTGCAGGACCGAGAATAATGCGTGTATGTGATACCGCATTTCATTCTCGCGATATATGTTTCGATTGGTTATATTCGATATGACCTAGTTATCGAATCATTGATTCGATAAATCGATACATTACCTACTAGTCGGTTGTATGCGATATAACCGGATCATTGAATCAAGTGTTGATTTAATGATTTAATGTATAATTATATATTTGATATATTACTTTGCATTAACTAGTATTGGTGCACTTTAAACGGATTTTTCTCACTTGGATTGCACATTGTATATGTGATATACTTTCGTGCACCTTTTTTGTATCATGTTTGATGATACTTGATCATTTAGTTAAGTGTATAAAATTAATCCATGGTTAATATGATAATTAGGGTTTTGCATTTTCATTTATTTATTTATTTATTTATTTATTTATTTATTTATTTGAAATTAGTTATGATAAGAATGGTGGCTAAGTTTGTTTTATATTGAAGCTTCATGAAGCTTTGACTTTGCTAACCATCCTTATCTTCATGCTTAACCCTAACCCATCAAAGTGACCATGGTTAATTCTCTACACTTAACCCTAGTTCAAGTTATGATAAGTATTTGATTTATTTTTATTTTTATCACAAGACTTATCATAATCTTTTCTTGAGCTCATCTTCTTCTTCTTCTTCAAGCTTGCTACAAAAATGGCAAGTTGAGATCTAGTGAGTTAAATCCAAATCTAAAGTGAACCCACCTCCTATTTCTTCACCCTCTACCTCTTGCCAAGTTGTCTTGGGTGTTTACTTCACAAGTTTCACAAGTTTGTGAAGTCGGAGCTTGAGTTTGTGCAACCTCGACGTAGATCGTCTTTGACACAAAGCCGACGAGCTATTCCGCTTGCTTTCCCGATGAAGCCGATGTTCGAGTCGAGGATTCATGATGGACAGCGAGGACATGACGTTGTGGAGCTATGGAAGCGGAAATCCGGATCTACAAAGGTTGTATATCCGTATCCTAGTAGTTAAGTGTTAACTAGCTTTCTATTTCGTCTAAACATCTAGTCTAAGATCCGTAGTCTAGGGTTTCTCGGCACCAAAAATTTTAATTTGGCATGTTCGATGCCTTGAGAGAACCCACTAGGGTGCCTAGGAACCTTTCACTGGTATCAGAGCCTAGCTAGAGCCTTAGGCGAATTCCCGACGACGTTTGAAACCCGATCGAACCGAAATCCAAAACCTCAAAATGCTCTCTGGACTTTTTATAAAAATTCGGATTTTTGTCAATTAAAAATATGTAGAAAATCAAGCAGGGTGCTATGTGAATTACTGTGAAATACGAGGACATGATTCAACTTTTCCACCGCGTAAGGGCGGCACATGCTAGGCATGTGCGGCGCTTCCGCGGTCATACTGTTCCTTTATGGGATTTTTCCTGCACAGTAACTCATATAATTCAATGCTGAGTTTTCTGGGATATTTTTATTGTGACTTTACAGAAGAGTATTCTAGGGTACTATTGGGAATCAGTGTTTCGACCGGATTATCAAATTTCGTCTTTGTGTTTTTCCAGATAACTGTAGAATATGTTAAAAAGTTTGACCGGATACAAATACCCAACTTTTCCCCTGCCGAAAAATTCCAAGTGTTGGACTTTTCTGTGGTTAAAAGACGTTCCAAGTAGTGCAAGTAACGCGATGGTCCCTCTAGAAGACACAAACCTTAACTCGATTATGTGACCGTCTTGAACTGCCCTTTGAACCTTCGGGTTTGGGGCAGTACGGCGTGCCACATGTGAGGCGTTGGCTTGACCCTTCTACGGCTGGACCGTCGGTACTGAGGTATGAAGTGAATGTCTTTGAGCCTATTTCATGTGTTGATCGGTGTCGGGAAAACTTGGGTGTTCGAATGTTCGATCGGAAAGTTTGATATATTCTATTTATCCGGAATTGGATACAATAATTGGAATTCACAAACAGTTATGAGATAACTGGATGATTGTTATAAATCTAGCAGTTTAGTCCCATATGATATTGAAAAGAGTTTTCGATAATGAGACTAAAATGCGGGATTTATATCTGTTAGGCATGCGATGTCTAAAGAAGTTGCGGATTCCAATTGTTGTAGTTTTACACTTTCTTTTCTGTGACCGTAAGTGTAGTATGTTCATATCGCCGGTTTCGTTGCTATACGTCAACGACAATTGGGGTATGCATACTTACTTACGTTGATGACATGTGATGTTATGTGTTGCTGGATATGTTATATTGGATCGTCGTATTCGAATAGCCGGGGGGTTTTTATGTGAGATGAGTGTTTTTCTTTTTCATTCATGTAAAAACTTGTATGTAATATTCTTTTATTCGGGGCACTTCCAGGATGCGGGAGCTGTCACCCTTTGTATATTATTTACTTTTCTGCACTAGGATAGACCCAAGGAGGGGAGCACAAGTAACCGGGTTCTGGGGTCCAGTGGGAGACCAACTCGAGGAGTCGAGTCCGGGTCTCCTAACCCTAGAATTGGCAGGGTTGCTTGCCGCTCTCGTAGGGGTCTAGGGGTGTGGGATTGGCTATTCATCACGACCGTGGAATCCGTGTTTTATACTGGCTCATATTGAAAACACGGACGTCCTAGTATATCCAATATTTCATATGTTTATTCTGCTGCGATATCTGTGATGTGATTCTGTGATGGATATAGTATATAGTATATATGATATATTATATAGACGTTACTTATGTTTTACACCCGCGCTAGCCCTGCCCTGCTCTGTCGTTAGTTACCTAACCTAACGGTGCACGAGGGGACATCGAGGCGAATGCGGATGGCATAAGTGTACGTCATATCTATCTGCGATGTTTAGGTATTTAAATGATGGGACTTCATTAATATGATTAATGAAAGATAAGAAACCTAAGTTGTTGTAGAATCAGATTTTAAATAAAACAGGTAGCTACAGTTCTTGCTTTGCACAGCGATATATATGATATATCCCGCACCTCATTCGACGAGGAAAGGACCGAGATCCCTTCACCGGGAGTGACTCCTTTAGCAATAACTGGCAGATGCTACACACTCGGTTTGCTTTTGACTGCTTTTTGGTTTTTTGCTTTGCACAGCGATATATATGATATATCCCGCACCTCATTCGACGAGGAAAGGACCGAGATCCCTTCACCGGGAGTGACTCCTTTAGCAAAACTAGAAAAGCCTCAAAATCACTCCATTTCAAAACTTCATTTGATTCTACAACGATATCAAGTTCATTACGCTCATGGTTTTATGAAAACCTGCGTAGCCCTCCGTCATTTCAGATAAGTACTGGTTAGTATTCGTGCTACGTTTGTTGACTATGTTAAGGCGTAGTGTGCGGTAGCTAATTAGTGCTTATCTGTATAAGCATATGATGCGATTGGATTAGGGTAGTCGTGCGACTTTGTTGACTATGTTAAGGGTCGTGCGGGTGGGTTTAATTCAATCGGGAAATGACGGGTTGAACTTGACTAGCACTTATGATTTGTTGACTATGTTAAGGTCATAAAGCTGCTAGGGGCAAAATATTATCGGGAATTTCAAGTGTTGAAATTTGCAATGAGATTGCATACCTTCTATGAGATAGTTGGATCCCGATACCCGCTGCGAGTAAGAGTTACTCCTGGGAAAGTTTTACACATTACAATTAGCCGATCAAGTAGGTGTCTAGAAAGGTGTTAACGAGGTTACGCCTCTGGGAAAACGAGGTTTACATTAATTAGGTTCGTGCGAAAGCACGGGGGACCTCCCTCAAAGTACCGACACTGGCCTGGCTGAAAGATTGGCGAACTTGTAGTGTGTAATTAATCCCGGCTAGTCTTTCCTTTTAAGGTTTGGAGGAAGATTTGATAAAAAGCAGTGGGAGCCATCCTGATTAGATAAGATAATAACCAATCTGATCTTGCACGAGCTTACGCTAAAGTGTTTTCTTCTCTCTCTCTCCAGGTAGCGACCATTTCATGCCTTAATAAAGATAATAAAATGGATGTATTGACCGAACCCACATGTTATACTGTGCTGGGCAACGTTGGTTCCGTTCTTTCCTATAAGAGTTATAGGACTGAACAGGATATAGGGGAATACCAGGATTCCCATGCCACCCGAATGAAGAAAGTACATGATGATGCATTTTCTTCGGGTGTGTTCGTTACTGAGAACTGTTTCTCCATTTGCCCTACGTCCTGGGTATTGGATACCGGGTCAGGATCCCATATATGTAATCAGTTACATGGGCTAAGGAAAGGTAGAGAACTTGGAGAAGGTGATAAAGACATTAGAGTTGGAAATGGTGCAATTATTGCAGCTAAGACTGTCGGGGAATATCATCTTGTATTACCAACTGGTAATACATTGGTTCTGAACGAATGCTATTACATGCCGAACCTGATATGCAACATTATATCGGTTTCTTTGCTAAGTAAAGAAGGATATAATTTTGTATTACAGGACAATGTTATGAACATTTTCCATAACCAAAAGTTGGTTGGATCAGGCACGTTGTGCAATGGCATTTATGTTCTAAACCAATCAACAGTCCTGAGCATAACAAACACACACAAGAGGAAGAGTTCTGAACTCAACGAATCCTTCTTGTGGCATTGTAGACTGGGTCACATCAATGTGACACGACTGGCTAAGTTGCATAAAGATGGATATTTGAAACCTTTCGAATTTTCATCTTATGACACTTGCCAGTCATGTCTCAAAGGAAAGATGACCAAGACTCCGTTTACGGGACACGGAGAAAGAGTTACCGAACTCTTAGGACTGATACATAGTGATGTATGCGGTCCCATGTCTACACATGCCAGGGATGGTTCTTCGTACTTCATTACATTCACTGACGATCTCTCTAGATTCGGATATGTGTTCCTGATGAAACACAAATCAGAAGCTTTTGAGAAATTTAGAGAATATAAACAAGAAGTCGAGAACCAAACCGGAAAAAGTATTAAAATCCTTCGATCAGATCGGGGAGGTGAATACTTGAGCAATGAATTCCTGGACTTCCTAAAAGAGAATGGGATTCTCTCTCAGCTAACTCCTCCATATACACCACAGCACAACGGTGTATCGGAGCGGAGGAACCGCACCCTATTAGATATGGTGCGCTCTATGATGAGCACAGCTGAGTTACCTATTTCCTTCTGGGGTTATGCGCTGGAGACAGCAGCATACCTATTGAATCAAGTTCCATCTAAATCTGTACCTACCACACCATATGAGATATGGAGTGGGAAGAGACCATATTTTAAACGAGTTAAAATATGGGGTTGTCCGGCCTATGTCAAAAGACAAAATCCAGACAAACTCGAGGCACGGTCAGTTCTTTGCAAGTTTGTGGGATATCCTAAGAATTCCCAAGGATATTTATTCTACCATGCTGAAGAACAAAAAGTGTTTGTTTCTCAATATGCCACCTTTTTAGAAAAGGAATTTCTTGAAAAAGAAATTAGTGGCAAAGTGGTAGAGCTGGAAGAGGTTCCAGATACACAAACAGTAACTGAAGATTTAGTGGAACCAGAAGATTCAGTAGCTCCCAATGAACCTCAGCCTCTCCGCCGATCTAGTAGGGTTCCTCGCCAGCCTGAGAGATACTACGGTTTTCTCATGGATGGTGGGAGCGAGGATTGCATCATGGAGGATGATGACCCAACTAGCTTCGAGCAGGCCATCACGAGTGGGGACTCAGTGAAATGGCTGGATGCTATGCGGTCCGAGATGGATTCCATGTACACCAACAAGGTATGGACTTTGGAAGTTGCTCCTGAAGGGGTAAAACCCATTGGGAGCAAATGGATCTTCAAGAAGAAATTTGGTGTAGATGGGAAAGTGGAGACTTTCAAAGCTAGACTTGTAGCAAAGGGTTTTCGTCAAAGACCAGGTGTGGACTATGACGAAACCTTTTCTCCAGTGGCTATGATTAAATCCATCCGAATCATGCTTGCCATTGCTGCCTTTCATGACTACGAAATCTGGCAAATGGATGTTAAGACCGCCTTTCTAAATGGTGATTTAGAAGAGTGCGTGTAAATGACTCAGCCAGAGGGCTTCGTAGACAGTAGGAGCAGCGGGAAGGTGTGCAAGCTGCTTAAATCCATTTATGGATTAAAGCAAGCATCGCGGAGTTGGAACATCTGCTTTGACGTCGTTATCAAAGAGTTTGATTTCGTCAAAAACCCAGATGAACCTTGTATCTACAAGAAGGTGGCAGAGAGTAAGATTGTCTTCCTCGTATTGTACGTGGACGACATACTCTTGATAGGAAATGATATTCCTATGCTGCAATCGGTCAAACTCTTCTTATCACAAAGATTCTCAATGAAAGATCTTGGTGATGCCTCCTGCATATTGGGGATCAGGATCTATAGAGATAGATCCAAACGGATTTTGGGATTGTCCCAATCCAGGTACATTGACACCATACTAAAGAGGTTTAGTATGGAAGAGTCCAAGCGTGGGAATATGCCCACGATCTCTGGAGTCACTCTCTCCAAAGAGATGTCTCCCAAGACTGATTTGGAGAGAGCTCGCATGCAAGGGATACCCTATGCTTCGGCAGTAGGCTCTATCATGTATGCGATGCTATGTACCAGACCCGATGTAGCATACTCACTAAGTGTAGTGAGTAGGTATCAAGCTGATCCTGGAGAGAGTCACTGGACAGCTGTGAAGAGCATTCTCAAGTACTTGCGAAGGACTAGAGATATGTTCTTGGTGTATGGTAACGGAGAACTCCAAGTGGAGTCCTTTACCGATTCGAGCTTCCAGAGTGATAAGGACGACTCTAAGTCACAGTCGGGCTTTGTCTTTACCCTTTACGGAGGGGCGGTTAGCTGGAAGAGTTCCAAGCAGGAAACCGTGGCAGACTCGACGATGGAGGCTGAATACATCGCTGCCAACGATGCTGCTAAAGAAGCTGTCTGGGTCAAGAAGTTCATTACTGAACTTGGAGTGGTTCCATCCATTGAGCATCCAATACCTTTGTATTGCGATAACAATGGAGCGGTGGCTTTGGCCAAGGAACCCAGGTCCCATCAGCGGTCCAGGCATATTCTGAGGCGGTATCACCTGATCCGGGAGATAGTTGATCGCCGGGAGATCGAGGTCAGGAGAGTTGACACGAAGAATAACACGGCGGATCCACTCACGAAGGCCATTCCCCAGATACAGTTTGAGAGACTCTTCGGGATGCTCGGTATGAGATACTACAGCAGCTGGCCCTAGTGCAAGTGGGAGATTGTTAGTTGTATGTATGCCCTAGAGGCCAGTATTGTACAGATTATGTATATTATATTGGATGCTTGGACATATATAGAGATGACTTTCTTGCTCGACATGATAGTATGCTATCTGGTTGCCATTTATCTTAACATGTACACTAGTCTCTTTATACTGTCTTATAGTTACATGTTGGTAAAGCCCTTAGGATTTGTACTTGACTACCTGGACTATGATGCAGATCATACTAGTGGGGACATGGTAGTCCATAAGTACATCCTTCAAGGTCCCTAGTCGTGGGTGTATCGAGACGGGGCATCGATATACCAGAGTAGACTAGCGTATACGCTTCTCGACCCATGTGATGGGCGATGGATGATCCCATATCCATTGGTGTTTGACATCGGAGATGGTATACGGGTGCTCAGTGGAGACTGGGTACACTGGACGGACTCGCCGAGAACTCCCAGATGGTATTATACCTCACGTCAGATGGCAGTTCTCAGGTGACACTTGTACAGGTTAGTCTGTAGACCCGAGATCGTCATAGAGTCTTGTGTGATTCCCACTGTGCTTTGATCTCCACCTTACCACGTCCATGAGGGCGTGCAAAACGGTGGTCTTTGGGCACAGTCCCGAGTCACATGGAGGCAATGAGCGATAGGAGGGGTTTCGTCTCTCCCGGTATTGGGGGTTGATATTGCGCTGTGCTTGATTGGCCGTAACAGGGAAGTCCCTGGCCAGGGCTGATCAGAGATTTGCTGGTAAGTGTTACCAGTAGTTTCTCGACCCGTTACGAGCCTCACATCAGCACGACTTATCGGGTTATTGGGGTCTGACGTATACCACCCCTAGACTTGATATGCGACGTATCTGACGAAGAGACTTGACTGTATGGTAAGTGTTACTGGTCGGATTCGCAGGAGTATGAGCGGGCTAGCTCGTCGATCTTCTGATCGCTCAATACCCGGGTGGCCGTTACGTTTAGCAGACCGCTTGCGGCTTGTGGGTGCTTGATATGATCATCATCTGCTACCGGCGTATTGACGAGTCTTTAGAGTCCTACACAGAGGTTTCCTGGCTCAAGCGAAACGAAATAGGAGCGCATATGAGATATGTGCATGACCAAGAATAATACGTGTATGTGATACCGCATTTCATTCTCGCGATATATGTTTCGATTGGTTATATTCGATATGACCTAGTTATCGAATCATTGATTCGATAAATCGATACATTACCTACTAGTCGGTTGTATGCGATATAACCGGATCATTGAATCAAGTGTTGATTTAATGATTTAATGTATAATTATATATTTGATATATTACTTTGCATTAACTAGTATTGGTTCACTTTAAACGGATTTTTCTCACTTGGATTGCACATTGTATATGTGATATACTTTCGTGCACCTTTTTTGTATCATGTTTGATGATACTTGATCATTTAGTTAAGTGTATAAAATTAATCCATGGTTAATATGATAATTAGGGTTTTGCATTTTCATTTATTTATTTATTTATTTATTTGAAATTAGTTATGATAAGAATGGTGGCTAAGTTTGTTTTATATTGAAGCTTCATGAAGCTTTGACTTTGCTAACCATCCTTATCTTCATGCTTAACCCTAACCCATCAAAGTGACCATGGTTAATTCTCTACACTTAACCCTAGTTCAAGTTATGATAAGTATTTGATTTATTTTTATTTTTATCACAAGACTTATCATAATCTTTTCTTGAGCTCATCTTCTTCTTCTTCTTCAAGCTTGCTACAAAAATGGCAAGTTGAGATCTAGTGAGTTAAATCCAAATCTAAAGTGAACCCACCTCCTATTTCTTCACCCTCTACCTCTTGCCAAGTTGTCTTGGGTGTTTACTTCACAAGTTTCACAAGTTTGTGAAGTCGGAGCTTGAGTTTGTGCAACCTCGACGTAGATCGTCTTTGACACAAAGCCGACGAGCTATTCCGCTTGCTTTCCCGATGAAGCCGATGTTCGAGTCGAGGATTCATGATGGACAGCGAGGACATGACGTTGTGGAGCTATGGAGGCGGAAATCCGGATCTACAAAGGTTGTATATCCGTATCCTAGTAGTTAAGTGTTAACTAGCTTTCTATTTCGTCTAAACATCTAGTCTAAGATCCGTAGTCTAGGGTTTCTCGGCACCAAAAATTTTAATTTGGCATGTTCGATGCCTTGAGAGAACCCACTAGGGTGCCTAGGAACCTTTCAGCTGTGCGTAACGGTCCCCAGGTAGATGCCGACAAGAAGACTGACGAGGCGAAATCCATCTGAACTCCTACTGAGCCTGAATGTGACAATCTCTGTACAGTCCGGTCTGTTCGTCTGATACATCGCATGGCAGGCTTAGGGGGCGGTAAACGTCAGTCCCCCAATAGCGGTGCAAGTCGTGTCGGAGTGAAGCCCAAAACACCCTGAGATAACACTGGAAGCCAACCAGTATATCTCGTTTGCCCTGGCCAGGGACTACTCGTGTAATGGCTCTCCTAGACACAGCGCGATGTCAACCCCCAATACCGGGAGAGACGAATCCTGTCTAACCGTCACTGCCTCCAAGTGCTTCGGGACTGCACCCAACTACCGCCTGTTTGCACGACTCCTTTGAGCCGTGGTCGGGTAGTAATCAAAGTACAGTGGGAACACACTCGAGGCGAAGTGACTGTGTCAAGTCAGCGGACTAAGCTGTACTCATGTCACCTGGGAACTGATAACTGACGATAGGCATAATACCAACTAGTCAGTTCCCGACGAGTCCTGTCCAGTGTACTCGTAACCCAACGAGCACCCGCATACTCTCTCAAGTACGACGTACCGACGGCTGTGGGACAGACCGTCTCCCACACTGGGATGAGAAGCGCATGCGCTAGTCAACTCCGGAGTATCGATGCCCTGACTCGATAGTCCTGCGACCAGGGACCTGCATAAGGATGTGCTTATAGATTACCCAGCCCCACTAGTGTGACTGCCATCACAACGCTGGTAATCAAGCAAAGATCCTAAGGGCTCCACTAATGTGTATAGGCGATATACTAAAATAAACATATGTACACATTGAAGTAGAAACAAACCAAGTAGCATACTACTATTTTGAGCAAGATTGTATATACAAGGTGAATATCCCAAGCTTCCATTAAGTAATATACAAACTAGTATGATACAGTAATGGCCTCTAGGGCATATACACTAACAGAGTATACAGTCGAGACCCCGACGAGGGGCGGTGGCCGGTCTCACAAGCCACTGGTGTCAGTTGGTTCACCTAAGATGTATACAGGTGCTCATTGGGTTATGAGTACACCGGACCGTACTTGCCGGGAACATGCTAGTTGGTTTTATACATGACGTCAGATAGTAGTTCCCTGGGGACATGTGTACAGGTTAGTTCATCGACCTGAGATCGTCATTTGTCTCGTGTGAGTTCCCACTGTACTTTGATTACTACCCTACAACGGCTCAAAAGAGTCGTGCAAACAGGTTTTTTTTTGGGTACAGTCCCGAGCCACATGGAGGCAGTGAGCGGATCTGCAGGTGTTCGTCTCTCCCGGTATTGGGGATGAGGTCGCACTGTGTCTAGGAGAGCCATTACATGAAGTCCTTGGCCAAGGCAGGAGATTTACTGGTAGGTACTCCAGTAGTATCTCAGGGTGTTCTGGGCTACACTCCGACACGACTTGTACCGCTTTTGGGAGTCTGACTTTTACCAACCCCAAAGGCCCGCCATGCGACGCTCATAGACAAACGGACCGGACTGTATGGATATTGTCACTAACAGGCTCAGTAGGGTGTCAGGATGAGTTCTCTCATTGACTTCCCTTTTGCTCAATACCTGCTTGCCCATTACGTACGGCTAATACCTCTGACGTGCTAGTGGTTAAATCCACAACCAAAGTATTGACAAGTCTTTAGTGTCCCCCACAGACAGTTTCTCAAGTTTCGGGCGAAACGCTGCAGAGGCCTTATGGATATATGGCAGGGTTCGATCATATACGTGCGGTATTGCACGGATCATGATCGGACGGATAATACTAGCGGGCTTTGGTTTAAGCCGGATCCTAGTATTGTACAGTGTAGATTTTGTCTCATTGCATTTGTATTCGGTCGGAATACAAATGCGGGTATTTATATACTGTCGCGGGTTTTTCCTGTAATTTATTATGGGATCGCTTTTTGAAGTTGCCAGTTTGCATTCCATTTCGGCCATTTTTCCTTTGATGGGAAGGGCTTATTTGCAAATGTGCAAATTAGCAAAGTGGAGGGTGTTTTTTGTAAGTGGTTGCTTCATGATGGTTCTAGATTGGGGTTGACTCCATTTTGCATCATGACATGCTTTTTTGTGAATGAAATGATTAGCAAATGGGTGTGACAATACTTCCTCATCATCATCACACTTTTTCCTTATGCTCACCCATTCCATTTCCTTGTGCTCACCCCCTTCGATTTTCCCATTGCCATATACATGGCCGGCCACTTGAAGAAGTGGGGTGTCCAAAATTTTTGGGGTGGGATTTGTATCTCATTTGCTTGCACAAAATGATATAGCTACATTTCAAAGCTCATCTCATTCACCACCACTCCAAAAATGGCAACTTCATTAACCGTTGAGACATAGCGTTCTACACTTAGCCTACAATAATTATAACACGTCAGCTTGCCAACTTCGTGTCTGAGTTGCCTCGGTCCAGAGGTGGGAGCCTGTAAAAAGACTCGGTAATGTGGTGCCCTTTCCGACGAGGAGATCGAGGCTAGAGATGCCGCGGGGAGATCGGGATGGTGGCCGAAGACTGAAGGACACGGATCGCTCGGTATAGCTCTCTACCCTTTCTCTAGTTAGCTAGTAGTAGGTTAATGGTCCGATCCGGGTTTATAGTCCGCGGTAGCGCCGGTTTCTAAGTAAAGAAAAGTTTTTGTTTCCGCATTTTGGCCTCGGACAGACGGCCGGGGCGCTGCCGTGCACTTATAGCCCAGCCCCAGATTTATAGGTCCTTTCGAGATCCTTGAGCGAGTAGGTTCAGTTGCTTATCGTTTGGCGCTCCCGCCCAGTTTTCCGGATGTTCACCATGTTTTCCATGTGTCGATGCTTCGTAGATACCTTCATGATCCTTCTCACATGATTCAGCACGAGACCGTTCAGCTTGAGCGCGATCTTTCGTTCACCGAGCAGCCGGTAGTTATTTTGGATCGGTCGGTGAAGAAAGTTCGGTCAAGGGTCTTGCCGTCTGTGAAGGTTCTATGGCGTAGCCCTACTAGTGAGGAGATCACTTGTGAGGCCGAGAGCGAGACGCGGAAGAAATTCCCTCATCTCTTTGAAGGTACGCTTAGTATGAAATTTTAATTCGGGTACCGAATTTCTATAAGGGGGGAGATTGTAACGTTTTAGAAATCGTTATGCGAATTTGTCCGTTTTAGGGTAAGTATGTCGGTATTTTTCATTTTAACCCGACTCTGATCGAACGACCATATAGACTTACCAGTACCTAGTTTAGCTAAAATAAAGCTAGTGCGCAAGCTTTGGGGGTATATGGGACGTTTTGGTTCAATTTGAATTTTTCCCAATTTTAATGTTATTTTAATGCGGTATTCACATTTTGGGAAATTTCTTTAAAGCGATCTTTTCATCGATTATGTTTGAGTAATTCACCCTTCTTTTCATATCTAGATATTTGTTGGGTTTTAGGGATTAAGTTTAAAAAGAAAAAGAAAAGAAAAAAGAGGTGCATGCATGTGTATTTATGTGTGTATGAATGCATTTATTGCATTCATACACACATAAATACACATGCATGCTCCAAAACGTCCCATATCGGATTACATATCGGATTACATGCATATTCACTTATCATACTTATGCTATCGGATTACATGTTATAGATAGATCGCATATCGGATTACATGTGATAGATAGATCGCATATGGGACTTATCATACTAGTGCGCAAGCTTTGGGGGTATATGGGACGTTTTGGTTCAATTTGAATTTTTCCCAATTTTAATGTTATTTTAATGCGGTATTCACATTTTGGGAAATTTCTATAAAGCGATCTTTTCATCGATTATGTTTGAGTAATTCACCCTTCTCTTCATATCTAGATATTTGTTGGGTTTTAGGGATTAAGTTTAAAAAGAAAAAGAAAAGAAAAGAAGAGGTGCATGCATGTGTATTTATGTGTGTATGAATGCATTTATTGCATTAAATAAAGATAACAAAACCCTAACCAATACCTAAACACTAGTTTATTGCATTCATACACACATAAATACACATGCATGCACCAAAACGTCCAATATCGGATTACATGCATATTCACTTATCATACTTATGCTATCGGATGACATGTGATAGATAGATCGCATATCGGATTACATGTGATAGATAGATCGCATATGGGACTTATCATACTAGTGCGCAAGCTTTGGGGGTATATAGGACGTTTTGGTTCAATTTGAATTTTTCCCAATTTTAATGTTATTTTAATGCGGTATTCACATTTTGGGAAATTTCTATAAAGCGATCTTTTCATCGATTATGTTTGAGTAATTCACCCTTCTCTTCATATCTAGATATTTGTTGGGTTTTAGGGATTAAGTTTAAAAAGAAAAAGAAAAGAAAAGAAGAGGTGCATGCATGTGTATTTATGTGTGTATGAATGCATTTATTGCATTAAATGCTTGAAATTGCTAGGAAACCCTCACAAAACACTCACCTCCTCCCCTTGGCCGAGATCCCTTCTTTCTCTACTGCCCTTGCTCTTTTCCTTCTCATTTTATATCAATCCAAACTAACAAATCCTCAAAAATCCCAAACATATCACAAAAATACCAAAAGTTCTTGATTTTTGCTCTTGGATCACTTGGAGCTAGGGAAAGCTTGGAACTTGTGAGCAAGATTCTTAGGTATAATCCCTACACTGTTAATTAGGAGTTTGTATGTTGTATAGATCGCTGGTTATAGCGTAGAACGCTTTTTATATCGATTAGTGCGATATCGGTTTTTTTAAAGTCTTTTTAGAGCTTTTATACCTGCTGTAATCTGGAGAATTTAGTGTTTGACCAAATAAAATTATAGAGAAGTACTAGTGAACCTGAGACATCACCTGAGGGACGGGGACCACCTCACCGGCCGGAGCCGGCGACCCTACGGCGAAATCCGGCGACACGGGCTAGATAGGAGAGGGTTGGGGTTGGTCTTCTGTGGGTAGTTGTCTGCTGTTGGTTAGGGCTGTTTAGTACTGTTTACTTTTTTAGTAAATTCAGTATGCAAAATCTGGGATCGTTTACCAATAATCTACTGTTTTGAGTCCGCGTGATACGTGTTGCGACACGAATCGTGAACTTGTGCAGCCGTTGTAATAAGTTTGGTTTGGTAGTATCGTTACGTGCGTTAGCCTCTAGACGTGCACTCGCGAGTTAGTTTGGTGTGTTGGTGCATTTTTGAATACGTAGTTTTGCGTTATATTGATCGATTCTGAGATGTTCGCATTATTTCTTGTGTTTTGTGAAATTATAGCGTCACAAGCGAGGACTTCGGACGCTGCGAACAAGGGGAAGCAGGTGGTCGGATTTTCTTAGCAGGAGACCATTGGTGAGTAGATTTAACATTTACGGGGAAATCGCCCGTATGGCGTTATGCGTCGGGGCGGATATGATAGGATAGCTCCATTTTATTGCATATTGGTTAATTGCATATGAATGTCATTGCATAGTAGTATCTGTTGTACTTGACTCGTACCTTTAGATATAACACATTACTGACGGTTCATGTTGCACAAGCACTAAAAATTATGCTACACCCACACCGTTTGTAATTGCCATGACACGCATAAACCACCTACATAGGTGATACGGTAGTGGATAGGGATAGTTGAGCTAGTAACCCTTATCCCATTATGCATATGAGAAGTTGTTGACACCTGCATACGTGATATTGTATTGGACATGGATAGTTAAGATAGTAACTCTTAATCCATTTCACGTATACCTTACTATAGCTATATTGTACATCTTGCATACATATTGACATGTACACCCACATAGTCTATTATAGTTACAAGTATATCATGCACTCATATTGACATGTACACCGTATATTTTCGCTATAGTTGTATGTACCCCAAGTGGTATTGTTTTGATATGTGGTATGGAGTTGTTGATCATTGCGCTTAAGAAATGCATCATACCCACTTGCTTACATGTAGATATTTAAACCATGCTACACTTACATGTACACTTCATATGATGCTGCATTTGTTTTTGGAGGATTTTGGGAACCACAAGATATATTTTAAATCTGGATTCATTTAAAAGAGCGGTTTTCCCTTTATATGCTCATATTGATGTTTTATGTTATATATCTGTTTTATATGGATTTTACGCATTGAGATATGTATTTCATATGATTTATGGATTTGAGAACCGTGGGGGCATTTTCAAGAAACTATGTATTGTTTGAAAACCCGGTTTCTCTTGATATGATATTTGATGCGTCCACCATGAGATTTCTCGGTTCTGAGATTTGTGATATATACCCGATACGAGGAGTGAGTGGGCCGTATGCGGGTACATGGTGGGGCCCGGTACGGTTTCCCTCGGCAAGATGTTCGTGGTACAGACGATGAGCCTGGAAGGTGGGCAAGTACCTACCGGTGACTGTATTTGGACTCAGCGATTATCGTGGGGATACCGACCGGAGTGATGTAAGACATATCGTTAGGGCTAGTCATGGTGACAGCACCTGAGTTATGAGGATTTACGTGTGGATGCTAGACACGGGTTTCATGATGTTTCGAGTGTCGGTGTTAGACACTCAGGTTTTCTTGATTTTTACGTATCGTCGGTAGACATACGTGGTTGATATCCTTATATATATATACTTACAGGTATATGTTTTCATGATGTTTCAGGTGTCGATGATAGACACTCGGGTTCCATGAGACTTACAGGATGTGAGGGCCGATCTGAGGATGCGGTGCCTGAGGATTTGGGATTTGATGTGTCAGTGAGGGACACTGGTGTTTTTCCATGCTGATGATTTTGCATGAGATTTTATTGTACCATCCCACACACTCAGGATTATTGTTGTTATGCATTGTTTCATGTAGTTGTAGTACCCTGATGATGTACATTTACATAATTGTTGCATATTCACTTATCATACTTATGCTATCGGATTACATGTGATAGATAGATCGCATATGGGACATTTTGGTAATGGTTGTAGATAGATCGCATATCGGATTACATGTGATAGATAGATCGCATATCGGATTACATATGCTACGTTAGCCAGTGAGGCCTTTGCTTTTAGGTCGGTTTGTTGTTATCTGTCTGTACATTGTATATCTTTTTGTTGGATCTAGTATTCTCCATCTACCACTGTTGTAAATGACTTAGAGAAGACTTGTGAGGATTCTGTGTTGTATTATTTTGGTGACTTTGGGTGTCGTGCTCATGCGAGCCGGTTATGTTGGGATGTTTCCTTCTTATTGCAGTATTTCGTTTGTTATTTCTTCGCTTCGGCGTCGTATAATTGTTGTGGTGATTGTCTTCGCCGTTGGGCGTGATTTTGCTCCCATTTGGGACGCTTTATATATTATCTGTGTTGTACCCGTTTTCGGGGCTAGTTTTTACAAAGGAGGTGCTGCCGAAATTTTTAAGAAAGAAAACTAGAGTTAGAGATTTTACTTGTGATTTTCTAAATGATTTAAACTATGTTTTCTCCGTTGATCCAGTTCTGGGTGGTTTAGATTTCTGGGTTTTCGGCTTACTTGAGTTGCGCACGCCTGTTGACGTAACGTAGTTTATGTGCCGGTTACGGGCCAAACTTGGGTCGTGATAGTGGTGATGGGTTTCATACCGACACTAAATGTCGCGTTATTAGGGGTCTGACTTTATCCACCCACTAGACTCGATATGCGATACTCTTAGACGAACAGACCAGACTGTACGAATATTGTCACTGTCAGGCTCAGTAGGGGTTCAGGATGAGTTTGATCAACTGAAAGATTCCTTCAAGGATGTACAAGCACAATTTCCTAGCTTGATGGCTATTTAATTAGTTTCAACTTGATATATAGTATATCAACTGAACAATTTTAATCAAGATAAGAAAATGAGTGATAATGCTAATAGGTGGTGTCACCATGAAACTGGTGGTGTTTTCATGCAAGCATGAAGTGTAGGCATAAGGTGAAACCTAAGGTGTGGTCTGTGTTAGGTTCACTTTAATCTTAACCATTACCTAACCCTCTTTACATAATAACCCTCACAAAATCCTAATTAGCATAAGGAAGCTAACATTTTCACAAAACCCCCTCATGACACATATTATTATATAAACAAACTATTTCTTTACTAAATCATTTCTACTACATATTAAAATGCCCTCTTTACTATACTAAAATTACAATAGCAATTTCTATTTAATTAAATAATTTAATTAATTATCTAAAATATTTCAAAATGTTACATCGGTATCACACGGGCTGTGAGTATGCGACACCACAAAAATTAGCCTTTAGTGCAAGTGGGTGATTGTTGGCTATAGTGCCCTCAAGGCAATTATCATAGTGACAGGCAGGTGATTACAATGATTGAGGGAGGATCTATACCGGTGGAACAGTCTTACTCGAGATGATAGTATGCTATATGGTTTGTCTTTATCATCATGTTCATGTTGATAGAGCCCATAGGATTCTTTCGTGACTACCACCATTATGATGGCGATCATATACGTGGGAGCTGGTGGTCTATTAGCACATCCTTAAATGTCCCTAGTCGTGGGAGTTTCGAGACTGGGCATCGATACTCCAGAGTAGACTAGTGTATACTTATCCAGACCCTGACGAGGGGCAGTGCTCGGTCTCACAAGCCATTGGTGTTAGTTTGTTCACCTATGATAGTATACATGTGCTCATTGGGTTATGGGTACACTGGACGGAGTCGCCGGGAACCTGCTAGATGGTATTATACCTATTGTCAGATGGCAGTTCCCTGGTGACATGTGTACAGGTTAGTCTGTCGACCTGAGATCGTCATTTTTCTCGGGTGAGTACCCACTGTACTTTGATTATTACCCTACCATGGCTCAAAGGAGTCATGCAAACAAGTTTTAGTTGGGTACAATCCCGAGCCACTTGGAGGCAGTGAGCGGATCGTCGGGGATTCGCCTCTCCCGGTATTGGGGGTTGATGTCGCGTTGTGCACGGGTGGCCATCAGCAGAAATCCTCGTCCTGGGTAGAAGCGAATTACCGATCCAGGATCGTTGGGGATTCGCCTCTCCCGGTATTGGGGGTTGATGTCGCGTTGTGCACGGGTGGCCATCAGCAGAAATCCTCGCCCGGGATAGAAGAGAATTACCGATACAGGATCGATAGTTTCTCAGGTAGTGATGGGTTTCATACCGACACTAAATGTCGCGTTATTAGGGGTCTAACTTTATCCACCCCCCTAGACTCGATATGTGATACTCTTAGACGAATAGACCAGACTGTATAAATATTGTCACTATCAGGCTCAGTAGGGGTTCAGGATGAGTTTGCTCGTCGGCCTCCCTTTCGCTCAATACCTGGGTAGACGTTTCGTACATCTAGTGCCGCTGACGTGCTTGTGGTTAAACCCACTGCAAGCGTATTGACGAGTCTTTTGAGTCCCACACAGAGGGTTTTCACTGTTCAGGCGATATGGTGTAGATGTCGTATGTTGGTACATACAGGTTTCCGATTAAATATGTGTGCAAGCTGCACGGACATTAATCGGACGGTTGATAATACTAGCGGCTTAGGATTAAGCCGGATTATTAAATCAGGCTTTGATTTAATAATTATATATATGTATTTATATGTATGTATTCTAGTATTATTGTTCACTATTCATTTTCTCTCTTGGCTATTCGTATTTTTGTACGAATACGCGTATATGTACTTCGATACGTGTACCGGGAACTATTCCGTATTTATACAGAATAGCTTCTGGAAGATTTGACACCTCATTATTTTATTTTCTTTTTAGAAAATCAATTTGGGAAATGAGGTAGAGGGTGAGTGGGCATGAGCATGTAGAGAGGTATGGCATGGATTTGTTTATTTATAAAATGAGGAGATTTTTTTTTGTGTTCATGATTGAAAAGGGGGGGCCTACCATCATTCATGGGGGCTTGCTCTTTTTCTTTTCTTCACTTGCTCACTCTCATTTCTCCCTTGGAGAAAACACTTAGCCATTTTTCTTTAGTTGCTCATACCATATGTTTCCTCACCTCCTTCTTCATCTTCTTGAGCATTTTTTATGAGAGAAAATATAGTGAGATAATCCTACACCTCCACTTTCCATTGCTAGCAACCTTGGAGTGTCGGTTGCCTCGCTTGGCGAGGCTGAAGCTTGCGTCGTTTCCCTCGGGTGGATCATCATAGATGGAGGAAGACCGGCAACCAAATTCGATCCGCGACCACTAGGAGCTTGGGATGATGGTTCAACACCCGAAGGACTTGGTTCATTCGGTATAACCATCTAACTTCTGTATATTGCTTGCTAGTATAGGTTTTTGGTTCGATCTTGTGCGTGTTTTGTTTGCGCCAAAGTTTTGAAAATTTTTGTTCCGCATTTGGCCAAGGTTTGATGGCCAGGACGCCGGCAAAACCCAACAGTAAGTGCAGAGTTCCTATCGAATGATTGTACTAGTTACCCGGAATTTCGATTGGACGGTTCATTGTACTAGCCGGCTCGGGTTTGAGCCGGATTATTAAATCAGGTATTGATTTATAGTTTACGTATATATATTTTGGTTTTAGTATTATGTTCTTTGTGTTATTCTATCTCTTTGGGTATTCGTATTTTGCTACGAATATAGGTATGCATATACAGTTGAGTGTAATCCGTATTTATACGGAAAACATTCTAGAAGGTGGACATCTCATTTTGGATTAACCATTTATTTATTTAAATTGAAATGAGGTGTAAAGGTGATGAAGAAAGAATGGTGAGAACCATGCTTGAATAGTGTTGAAAAATGAATTGTTAATTCAATTGTGCAAACTATTCAAGTATGGTTGCAATCTGTTTATTGAAAAAATGGTTTTACAAAACCTTACTTCATATTTCCTCTCACTAGATGGATGGTTATTTGGAAAAAAACTCTCACCATTTGCTTCTTCTCTCTTCACTACCTTTCTTGAGCTCCTCCTCCTCCTTCTTCATCTTCTACCCTACCATCTCATGTGTTGAGAATCAAGGGTAGAAGAGAGATATACACACACTTAGAGCTACTCACTACATCCATAGGCACTCTAGATTAGCAACCTAGAGTCCCTAATTGTGTCACGACCCGGAAAAGGCACGTGACTGGCACTTGAATCATGTGAAGTCTATAGGACCCCACCTAATTCAAGTAAACCAAAAGCCCAGAAATCTAAACATGTTTTGGGAAAATAGTGGAGATGCAGTTTTAAAATAAGGTACACTGAAATCAAGTTCCTTCTTTAAAACATAAATAATATCATACGAAAAAATCAATGGTTTATAATTAACTTTAAAACGTGTTTTGTCGTTTAAAATTTGGGCAGCACCTCCTTTGTATATTTTAACCCGAAAATAATACAAACAGTAATAAATATTGCCATCCCCAAGCGGGAGCTAGCTCTTCGCCAATCGGCGGAAACAACCACGCAGTGATATAAATGTACAACGCCGAATGGCGAGGATCAAAACACAGAAAGAAAATAAGGAAACCAAACCATTATCAAGAAACCAGAAACAATAATTAATATTGAGCATGATTCTAAGGCCGAAAGAATAAACAATAAATGTTTCTAAATCTACAAATATACAAGGTCTGGTTGATGGAGTTTTTAACTAGATACAACTGAATGAAATATACAAGTACAATGGTGGTCACGATGCAAGTGAACCCCACCTACCAATGCAATCACCCGGAAGAAAGTGGTGTGCCAGCGAAGCCGCTATGGAACTTGTGCGACCAAACCTGCAAGAAAACTGTGGCACAACGGGGGTGAGTTGCCAACTCGTGAGTAGAAAACATCAACGAGTAGAAACCGAATGTATGAATATCTCTTAGGTCATACAGTACAGTAATAATATATAAAGACATCGAGTGGTACCAAGGATAAAAAGATATCCATATGCATAACAATACTCAAGTAATCATGCCCAAGTCATAAGGTAATACCATAGCATATGTAAATATATGTATGAGTGTAAATGTAATGTCAAGTACTCGTGTCCGTGCCACAAAGTGACTACATGGAAAGTGTATCATGTATAAATACATCATCCAACGTGTGTCCAGCAACGACACACAAAATCATGATAAAACCTGAGTGACCTGCATCGACACTCGAAAACATCATGAAAACCGTGTCCTTCAGCGACACATAATACTCATATCTCGGGCTCCGTCAGTCCGGATCAACCCATATCATCTGATCTCACGACTACGGTCGGTATCGTCCGAATATCCGCCGCGCTAAACTATCACCGGTCGGTAGTGCTCCCCTACCGGGCTCAACGTCCCAATCTCTATACGGCCTTATTGCCCAAGGGTACCGTACTGGTGAATGTCTACCCCAGCACCACCATGAGGTTTTAGTAGCATCAAGCATGCCAAATTTAAATTTTTTATTAGGTGCTAAGTTAGACTAACAAGATCTTTAGTAGAAAATTAGTGTTTTGCTATGATGATATAAACTACTAGGGAGAAGGAAAGGAGGTTATACCCTCGTAGATCGAGTCCTTCTCTTCTTTAGCTCCGTGTTGTGGTCCACGCGACTCCACTAGGCTCCTCCTCGAGTTGAACGGGCCTACTTCTTGATCTCGCGCCGAAGACGATCCACCCGAAGTCTCTCTAGCTCAAGCTACCTCTACATTAAACTCTTTTAGTGTAGAAGACACGCTACACTTGATCGCTAGTCAAGTGTAGGATGATGAAGTAGGGGTTTTGAAAGCTCACTAATGATCTCACAATCTCAATAATTCACATCACATATGAGGGTTTTGAGCTTGGAGATGAGGTGAGGAAATTTTGGATAGCAAGAGCTCATGAAAGAAAAATGGCTAAGGCATGAAATTAACCAAGTCATGAATGAATAATGAATATCTCTCCTCACTTATTGAAGCATGGAATAAAATTGCAATTCTAAATTGCAACCATGCTTGAATAGTGAGTCAAGAGTAATATTATATGATAAAAACCCATGCCTTAAACCATACCCAAAATATCTCCACTTTTACACCTCATTTTTCTATTTTCATAAAATAGAAAAACATGCCTTGCTTCATATAATATATATATATATATATATATATATATATATATATATATTTCAAATATATATATTAACATATATATTAATAAAGCAATTAGTGAGCTAATGATATTTGTGAACACATAATTATATCAAATATAAATATACATCAAATTATTAAATCAACACTTGATTTAATAATCCGGTTATATCACATATGACCAACTAATACCATTTATCTGTTTATCACATTATTAAATCAACACTTGATTAGATAATCTAGTTATATCACATATAACCTAACTGATAACAGATAACTGCCAGATTACAATACGGTATCACATACTCGTATTTAATCAGGCCCACACACATATCAACATATATGCCCTACTTCATTTCTCTAGAACCAAGAAACTTCTGTGTGGGACTCTAAAGACTCGTCAATACGCCAGCTGTAGGTGATGATCACATCAGTCACCCACAAGCCGTTAGCGGTACTAGCTGGACGTAATGGCTACCCGGGTATTGAGCGATATGAAGATGAACAAGCAAGCTTGTCCATACTCTCCATGAAGCCTATCAGTAACACTACCGTACAGTCCGGTCTCTTCGTCTGATATGTCGCATATCATGTATAGGGGTGGTAAACATAAGACCCAAGTAACGTGATAAGTCATGCCGATGTCTGGCCTATAACGGTCCAAAAAACTACTGATAACTCTTATCAGTAAATCTCAGCAGCAGCCCTGGTCAGGGACTTCCAGTTATAGCCAATAGAGCATAGCGCAACATCAACCCCCAATACTGGGAGAGACAAAACCCCTCCTATCGCTCATTGTCTTCATGTGACTCGGGACTGTACCCAAAATCCACCTATTTGCACAACTCCTCTTGAGTGTGGTAGGGAGAAAATCAAAGCACAATGGGAGCCAAACAAGACTCTATCACGATCTTGGATCTACAGACTTACTTGCACCAGTGTCACAAGAGAACTGCTATCTAACGATAGGTATAATACCAACCAGGAGTTCTCGGAGAGTCCGTTCGGTGTACCCATTTTCTTATGAGCACCTGTGTACAATCTTTGATGTCACACACCACTGGCTGTAGGATCAACCATCACCCCTTAAGGGACAAGAAACGTACACACTAGTCTACTCTGGAATATCAATGCCCTGTCTCGATATCCCCTTGACTAGGAACTGTTAAAGGATTTACTTTTGGACCACCCTGGCCCCACTAGTATGATCTCATCATAATCCTGGTAGTCAAGTACATATCCTAAGGGCTTTATCAACATGTAAGAAACAGATAGTATAATAATAACTGTCTACATGTTATGATAAATGTAACCAGATAGCATACTATCATGTTGAGAAAGAAAGTCCTCTATATATATGTCTAAGCATCCACTATATCAACAATAATGGCCTCTAGGGCATACATATTCCTAACAATTTCCCACTTGCACTAAGTCCAGTTATTGTAGTATATCATACCTAATATCCCAAAAATCTCTCGAATCACATTTGGGGGGTGGGCCTTTATGAGTGGATCCGCTGTGTTATCCTCTGTGTCAACTCTCCTGACCTCGATCCCCCGGAGATCAACTATCTCCCTGATCAGGTGATGCTGCGTAAGAATATGTCTGGATCGCTGATGGGACCGGGGTTCCTAGGCCAAAGCCACAGCTCCATTGTTATCACAATACACATATATTGGATGCTCAATGGTAGGAACCAAGTTCATCTTATGAACTTATTCATATAGACAACCTCTTTGGCAGCATCGTTGGTAGCGATGTAATTAGCCACTATCAACGAGTCTGCTACGGTATATAGCTTGGAACCCTTCCAACATACCGTCCATCCACTGAGGGTAAAGACAAAACCTGAGACTGACTTTCAGTCGTCCTTATCACTCTCGAAGCTCGAATCGGTAAAGGACTCCACCTGGAGTTCACCGTTACCATACACCAAGAACATCTCTTTAGTACTTCTCAAGTACTTAAGAATGTTCTTCACAGCTGTCCATTGCTTTTCCCTAAGATCTGATTGATACCTACTCACTACACCTAGTAAGTAAAGTACATCTGGTCTGGTACATAACATCGCATACATGATTGACCTGACTGCCGAAGCATAAGGTATCCTTGTATGCGAGCCCTCTCCAAATCAGTCTTGGGAGACATCTCTTTGGAGAGAGTGATTCAAGAACAAGCGGGTACATTACCACGGTTAGAATCTTCCATACTAAAGCTCTTTTGTATGGTGTCTATGTACGTGGATTGGGACAATCCCAACATCCGTTTAGATCTATCTCTATAGATCTTTATCTCCAGGATGCATGAGGCATCATGTAACATTTCAGAAAAATAAAATATTATTTTGGGGAATTTATATATTTAAATAATAAATATTATGACTATTTTAACAATGCAGTATAATTATATACCGATAAATTGGGAAATATTGGAAAATGAAATTGAATGGTGATTTTTGGAGGGATTTATGCGATTTAGGCAAATTATAATTTCTTATAATTAATTATATTCTATATTAATGCTAATCGCGATTAAATATCACTAATCATGAATTAAGCTTGTTTTGTGCACATGACATGTACCATGTCATATTTCACATTTTTACATTTTTCTACCTTGGCTTCTTTTTTTTTTATGCATGGTTTGGTTTTAAATGAGAGAAAAAGAAAAGAAAGGAAAAGAAAAGAAAAGAAAAGAAAGTGAAAGAGAATAAAGAATTGGGGGGACAAGGGAGTATGGGTTTTGAGGGGGAGAGAGAGGGGGGGGTGAGAGGTCACCTTGAACCATGGTGTTAGTGTATATGCCCTAGAGGCCATTACTGTATCATACTAGTTTGTATATTACTTGATGGAAGCTTGGGATATTCACAGTTGTATATACAATCTTGCTCGAAATGGTAGTATGCTACTTGGTTTGTCTCTGCTTTAATATGTGCATGTGTTTCTTTTAGCATATTGCTGGTATACATATTAGTAGAGCCCTTAGGATCTTTGCTTGATTACCAGCGTTGTGATGGCGCTCACACTCGTGGGAGCTGGGTGATCTATAAGCACATCCTTATACAGGTCCCTAGTCGCTGGACTATCGAGACAGGGCATCGATACTCCGGAGTAGACTAGCGTATGCGCTTCTCATCCCAGTGTGGGAGACGGTCTGTCCCACAGCCGTCAGTACGTCGTACCTGAGATAGTATACGGGTGCTCGTTGGGTTACGAGTACACTGGACAGGACTCGTTGGGGACTGTTGGTTGGTATTATACCTATCGTCAGTTATCAGTTCCCAGGTGACATGAGTACAGCTTAGTCCGTTGACTTGACACTGTCACTTCGCCTCGAGTGTGTTCCCACTGCACTTTGATTACTACCCTACCACGGCTCAAAGGAGTCGTGCAAACAGGTAGTTTTTGGGTGCAGTCCCGAAGCACTTGGAGGCAGTGACGGTTAGACAGGATTCGTCTCTCCCGGTATTGGGGGTTGACATCGCGCTGTGTCCAGGAGAGCCATTACACGAGTAGTCCCTGGCCAGGGCAAGCGAGATATACTGGTAGGTTTCCAGTGTTATCTCAGGGTGTTCTGGGCTTCACTCCGGCACGACTTGTACCGCTATTAGGGGACTGACTTCACCGCCCCCCCAGGCCCGCCATGCGATGTATCAGACGAACAGACCGGACTGTACGGAGATTGTCACATACAGGCTCAGTAGGATTTCAGATGGGGTTCACCTCATCAGTCTTCTTATCGACATCTACCTGGGGACCGTTACGTACAGCTAGTGCCGCTTGCGGTCTGTGGTTAAACCCACTGCCAGCGTAGTGTCGAGTCTTTAGAGTCCCACACAGAGAGCTATTCGCCTTTAGGCAAAATGAGTAGAGGTCGCATAGTTTTGCGACAGGGTTCGTTCACATTCGCGCACTTGTGCACGTTTGCTGTCCGGACAGTTTATACTAGCGGGCTTTGGTTTAAGCCGGATCCTAGTATATGTTTCGAGATTGGTTTTTCTCAGTGTATTCGTGTTCCTCGGATCACGAATGCGGGTGCGTATGCACAGTTGCTTGAGATTGAGGGAGAGGACCTTGATTATGGTTAATGGCTATTGTCATTTTATTAACCCTAATGTTTATGTGTGTATTATTGTTAATTAATAATTGTGCATGGTTATGCATGTTGACCATTTGACCTTATTGACTTGTTGACCTAGGTTGACACTTTGACCATCATCATTTCTTTTGGAAGATACTTTTTGATCCTCACAAATTGAAATGATAATGGTCATATCATGATTAACCATGACAATTATCTAGCTAATTATTTAATTAAAATAATACACATATACTTGTGAGAATGGTTCAATTATTCTCATTCTATCATTTCATTTCTCTCTCTTGTTCTTCCTCTCCCTCAAGCTCTCTCCCTCTCATGTGTTGAGAAACACTTGAGCTTGAGAAAAACCCTCTCTTGATCTTCTCTACTCTCATCTAGGGTTCAAGTATTAGCACTTCTTGCACCCTAGTTACTCCTAGCTTGGAGTTGAAGCCAATGGTCGAGGCCTTCGGGTGGATCTTTCTTCGGCGTGAGAAGACGAGCAAGGTGACCTCCTTCCACTACTTCAAGGAGCAAGGAGAGAAGGACAAAAGACCAAAGGTATAACCTTTCTACCACTTAGCTACTTTTTAGTTAGCTTTAGCAAGTTTTTGTTTAGTAAAGATCCTTAAAGCATAGTCCATGTTGCCTATAGTTGATAAAAATCCGATTTTTATTATGTTTTCCGCCTCCCCGTAAGCACCGGGGTGGGCAACGTGGACTTACACATGGCACTTTGTTTCTTCATTATTTCCTTCATCATTTTCCCTCTTCCTCTCACCATGGCTGCTCTCTTCTCCACCTCCTCTAAACCCTCATAAACACCATCAATCCCATATCAAAACATCATCTTCCCTTCACTAAAAATGTGCACTAGCTCACTGCAAGAATTTTGGACCAAGAAAGCTAGGATTTTGAGCACTTGGGGCAACTCAAGAAATTTCTTTAGTTGCCAAATGAGGTAATTCCTTCACACTTAGTTTAGTATTTCTTTCACTTTAGTATCTTTGCATGTTTAGAAGTGTTTTTATGGTGTTTAGTGATGTTAGGAAATTCCTAGAAGAGGTTTGAGGGATTCTTGAGTTGTGATTGTGTAATTGAGCTTAGTAGAGACCATACAACCCTTCTAGTGTTAGAATTCAGAACAAAACCTGAGACCAAACCCTAATTTGCGAACTTTAGATTTGCCGATATCGGAATTGTGTAAGAATTTTGGTGTGTTTTAGAGATCTGTTATGACCCGGGGGACCTGAAAATTATTTAGCGATCACAGAGAGTCATGCAGGCAACCTATAAGCTAACATAGAGACCCAAGACCCAACCCCTCTATCCAGGCCGCAGATTTATTCCTTTTGGCCGCAAATTGCGTCCTTTGTAGGGGTTATTGGGTTAGTATTTGGTTCATGGCACTATCTTTAGTAAACTAGACCCTCCACATATGCAAAATTTGCTAATTTCACCTGGGGTAGAATCTGGAGGTGTTTTCTTGTGTTGCTGTTTCGTTTTGCGGCTTCGTTTTAACTTTGGTTTTGGTATTTGGGTTTTAACTCGATGGTTTGACATTTGTACATTGACATCGAGGATTTGTTTGGCCTTTCTTGCATGCGTAGTCCGTAGGCTGTAACCTATAGGCATGTCACGTGTCGTTTTGGTTTTGAATCGGATATTAATGCGTTACGATACGCTGTGACATGTAGGTACCTCCGCGTGAACTTCGGGAGGACAAGAAAGGGCGTGGCAAAATCGACTTCGGCTAGCAAAGATAAAGGTGAGTAGATATATATCTACGGCGGAAGTCGGGTGGATGGAATATAGCACCCCCACAGTTTCGTACTGTAGTATATGTGTGTGTGTGTGTGTGTGTGTGTGTGTGTGTGTGTGTGTGTGTGTTTTGTGAGATTAATGATTATCAAGATAGGTTCTAAGTGTTCATGGGTTAGTGTTATTGTAATTAGAAGTAACCTAGTTTAGCTTCTTAGTCGCGAAACCCTAGAGTAAAGATTTGCAGACACGCACGCACACAAGCACACATTTGATTTACATGTTCGTATATGGCGATATATATATATATACATATATATATGCATATATGTATGTGAGTATTTATATATATATACATATACATGGATGATGAGGATAGTATATAGTACTTGGAGATGAGTCGACGTGATTGGGCATGATGCTACGAGATCGGTGATGTGACTTGGTTCGTATTATGAGATACGACATGATATTATAGTGGGTCTTTAGGCGATGTGTTTTCATACACACGCATATATATGTTGATGGTATCAGAATGTCCAAGACTTTAAATCAGTACCCCTAATTCAGAATATGATGATAAGGATACTAGAGGAATAATGAGATAATGTGATATTCGACCCGTACCCAGATTTGGAATACCGTACGATGGATTTACCATACGTGATATAATTATGATGATAGATCCGCACTCTTGACTCGAGGATGTCATATTATATATTGTATCGTACGTGATACTATTGAGGCGGGATCACCGACTACTAGATATAAATATTGACTCAGACTTAGATGGTTTTCCTTACCCTTTCGATTAGTCTGTTAGTTTAGTCCTGTAGTTTACTTAGTAGATGTTAGGCTGGGCTCGAGTCATACTTATTTCCAAAACTAACGAATCGTGAGTATTTTAAGGACAGGCCAAGCGACACTACGGATATTTCAAAGGACGTACCTTTTCTTAAAAACACCGTAGCCCCGATTTGCTAAACACACGATTTGTGTTATTTCAAATGTCAAAACTGTATGACTCATATATATAAGTATATATTATTATATGTTGCGTTTATTATCCATTTTCCGTATACTCTTGCTATTCGTATTGCATTGCATGCCTAAACGTGTTTTCGTAGTTATTATTAAAATCATGCTGTCACGACACAATGTAATACCCCAGGTGGAGTTGGGGCTGATACCACCTACCCCGTGAGAAGTGAGATGTTATCCGGTATCGAGGTGGGGATGTAACCGATACGGATACACACGGGGACCCACCAGAACCATGGGGAGTATCGAATTCCATTCCGAAAGAGGTTATAATATGAACTATAAATGGAATGATACCATTCTTATAACACAGAGGCACCTTTTGGATGAATCAGAACTCTAGAGTTTGAAGAACTCTGTAGTTAAGCGTGCTTGAGCCAGAGAAATTCTGGGCTGGATGACCTACTGGGAAGTAGCCCCGGGTTCATTCAAAGGGATAAAATCGTGCGGTTTTCGGCCAAAGCGGACAATACCATCTGTGTTTGGGGGTGGGTCGTGACAAATATGCTTTCAGAGCCGGTCCGTCAAAAGTAGGTCTGTGGTTTGAGGACGAACCATTGTTCTAAGTGGGGGGGAATGTAATACCCCAGGTGGAGTTGGGGCTGAATACCACCTACCCCGTGAGAAGCGAGATGTTATCCGGTATCGAGGTGGGGATGTAACCGATACGGATGCATACGGGGACCCACTAGAACAATGAGGAGTATCGAATTTCATTCCGAAAGAGGGCACATTGAACTATAAATGGAATGATACCACTCTTATAACACAGAGGCGCCTTTTGGATGAATCGAAACTCTGGAGTTTGAAGAACTCCGTAGTTAAGCGTGCTTGAGCAAGAGAAATCCTGGGATGGGTAACCTACTGCGAAGTAGCCCCTGGTTCATTCAAAGGGACAAAACAGTGCGGTTTTCGGCCAAAGCGGATAATACCATCTGTGTTTGGGGGTGGGTCGTGACACATCACCTAGATCTTTCATGGAAAACTTATGTGATAAGAAGAGCTTGACCGAGTGTAGTATAAGAACGTCATTTACTATCAAGAGTAGGTCATCCACGTACAATACGAGGAAGACAACCATACTCTCTACAACTGTAACGTTTTGAAAATCGTTTCGGTGAAATTTCGGAAAATCAGTAAAATAAGCGGGTTTTCTGTAAAAAGTCAAAATATAAATATCTTTATTATAAAATTAAATATGCATATTCTAGCTATGAATTTGCTAGTGTTTGGTGTTTATTGAGACACTGGTAAAATTTCTAATTTTCTGAAAATAATTATTTAATATTATTTTAAGCCGTCACTAATACATTTAATTAGGGAAAATTACAAATTGGAACGAGTTGAAACAAATTTTCTGCTTCATAACACAATAAAAAAAATTTTAACATGTCATTTTTTGAAATGAAATGGTTTGCCAAAACGGTTTTAGAAAATATCGAAGAAAAAGGCTTAAATAGTGAAATTAGTGTAAATAGAAATTGGGGTATAATATTTATCATTTTCTTTCCTCACCCACACTCACCCACACCCTCTCACCCCCCTCCCCATGTGCTGGCCGAGCCTAGCTTCCCCCATCCCCAAACTTGTCCCCACTTCAAAGGCTAAAGAAAAGAAAAGAAAACGAAAACAATAAAGAAATGAGAATGGGTTGACTTGTGATATGGGTCTTTGACGTATCCAATCATTTTCCCCACCTCACTCTCTCTCCTCCCCCTTCCTATTCTGGCCGAGCCTCCCTCTAGGGACAGCCCCCCTTTTTGCTTCTTCAATTCTTGTCCTAAAATCCTCACAAATTCATCAAAAAACCCACAAAAATCAAAATCTAATCCCTACGCATTTCTTATTGGCTATTCTAGTATGGATCTAGGGAACACGATTTCAATTTGGGAGGCTAAGTGTGCTTGTGGGATCTTCAAATTGTTTGGGTAAATTCTAACCCTTTTACTTAATTTGTTGTTAATTGCTTGTGTTTAGCTTAATTAAGTGTTAATTGGGTTTCAAAAGGGTTCTATTGCATGATTAAAGAATTCAAGTTAGGGTTTTGTTTTGGAATTGGGTTGTGATCAATTGTGCATGGTTATGTGATGTGGGCTTGCATCTTGAAACTTGTTAAAACTAATCCAGTTGCTAATTACAAGTTGTTACTAGAAAAATATCCAAATTTAAGCTTTTTAACAAACTAGGTTTTTGTAAACCATGAATTTGATTAAGAGAAAAATGTAATTAGGTTTTTCATGACTTCATTAACATTTTAAAATGTAGTTTAATGCTTTAGATCATGCAAATCCAGGCTAGATTGTTGTTTGTGCATTTTTGCTATAAAATGGTCGAAATTGGTTAAAATTGCAAACTAGGTTTTTGAAATTGAATTAAATTGTGGGTTTAAAATTTACATAATGGTTTATATGGCATAATTAAGTTATTAAGTTATCATCTTGGTCACTAGAATTGTTAAAACATCATGTTTTGTACAAAAACGGTAAATCTTGCTTGCTAGGTTTTCGGAAAAATAACTTTTAAAGTGAGTTTGGGGTTTTTGTGAATTTTAACCTATTTCATATTATAATTTATGTTTGTGAATGTGCAAATGAGTGTGTTTAGGTTTTTCTCGACGGTTTGACGTTTGTACATCGACATCGAGGGTTGGTTTAGCTATTCTTGCATGCGTAGACGATAGGTTTTGACCTATGCGTGATACGCGTGCCGAATTGGTTTTTGTATACCGTTTCGATTTCGGATTTGGTTTTTATGCGTTACGATACGTGGCGACATGTAGGTACCCCTGGTGGACTTCGAGACGACAAGCAAGCGCGTGACGACGTCGGCACCGGCTAGCTCAGATCAGGTGAGTAGATTTATATCTACGGGGAGAAGTCGGGTAGATGGCGTATAGCACCGCCGCAGTTCGTGGTGATTTATACGAATACGTATACACACATATATTTAGTATATGTTGAATTGAGATTATTGATGATAAAGATGGACTTTTGGTGTTCTGTGATTGGTTTAGTGTAGTTGCGAAACCCTAGAGTAGGGGTTGCACCTATACACACACACGCACATACTTGCATACATACTTTCTTTTACATGTGCGTATATGGGATTATATATTTATGTGTTCACATGGGTATGGGACTATGTGTTCATATACTGGATTTGAGGATAGTACTAGGGATTTGAGATGAATCGATGGGATTTGATTTGAGGCCGTGAGATCGGTGATTTGGCAGGGTTCGTATTTGAGATACGACATGACGTTGTAGCGGGTCCTTTGACGTAGTGTTTCACACACGTGCATGCATACGTAGGTGGTTTTAGTATTGTACTAGACATAGATCAGTACCCAGATTATGATCTTTGATAAAGCGGATACCAGATGAATAGTGTGATGAATGTGATATTGACCCGTACCCAGATTTGGGATGTCGTACGACGGATTTACGTACGAGCTATATATTGATGACAGATCCGTACTCTTGACTTGGGAATGCCTAATTATACATATGGTATCGGAAGTTATATTATTGAGGCGGGATCACCTACTAATATATATATATGTATGTATGTCTGTATCGACTCAGATATTAGGCGGTTTCCTTACCTTCAGTTAGCTGGTTAGTTCAGCCGTATAGTTTAGTGTAGTTGTTAGACTAGGTTAGATTCCTACCTATTTCAAAACTAACGGATCGTGGGTATTTTAAAAGACAGGTCAAGGGATTCTACTAATATTTCAAAAGACGTATTTTTTCTTAAAAACACCGTAGCCCTTATTTTCAAAACCCCACGATTTGTGCTTTTTCAAATGGCACCACTGTGGAACTCATATTTTATTAAATGCAGATTAGTTATCATTGTGTTTAGTATTCAGCTCCCGCACATTATTGCTGTTCACTCCGCATCGCATACTTATTTTGTGATTCATATACCGTTATTGATATCATACTGCTAGGACACCAGCACCATTACCGATGACGCGTATGTACCATGTACACTTACTTGCCGGCTCACACATCTTCATCGATAATTTCCATGTCATGAACACTTTAGAAAACACTATTTCATTGACATAGTTTGTTAGCTAATAGTTTAGACATGATATTTGTGTACTTTCCTTATATGCTAGTTTAGACATTGTAGTTATTACTTGCTACTTCCTGCATGTTATTATTCACTGTTTTTCCGTATTCATGGATTTTTATGCCTATATTCACTGTTTACATGCTATTGAGGATTTGGATTCGGATTTTCATGAGATTTCCTAGATTTGGGGGAAAACCGCAAAAACATTTATAAACTTCTTTTCTCTCTCTTTTTAAATAAAAAGTGCGGTTTTCCTATGATGTATGAGTCGTCCACCATGAGTTTGCTGATGGATTTCGAGACCTGATTCGAGAAGTTGGATGAACCATTTCGGGTACATGGTGGACCCTGTAAGGTACCCCGGGGCAAGAAGTTCGAGTAGTAGATGATGAGCCTGGCAGGGGAAGACTACCTACCGGTGATTTTACCCAACGCGTCGGATATCCGGAGGATACCGTCGTGGTGTTGAGATTGATGGTAGGGGCCGGTCCGGACTGACGGCGCCCTAGATAGTGAGATTGGGACATTGAGATTTTGAGACATCGAGGTACTGAGATTGATGATCCAGGCCAGTCCGGATAGCTGGAGCCTGAGATATTGAGATATTGGGATTTATGTTTTGTGTCGATGCTAGACACTGTTTATGCTGATTTCATTTATGATACCTCGTTTTGAAAATACAGAAATCTCACTAAATTATGAAAGCAGTTCTTCATTTACATGTATTCTGTTTTCATGCATTCATACCTCATCCATATGATATATCGCTACCTGAGGCACTGACACGAGCATTTGGTATTTCCGTTGTTTAAAGGTATACCCTTGCCATTGTTATAGGCTGCAGATTATATATTTGAGGATATATTATGATCGTATGACTTAGGATTGCGTTGTTCATGCGATTTCTGTTCGTAGATGTTTTATAGTCACGAGTTGGCAACTCACCCCCGTTGTACCACAGTTTCTTGCAGGTTTTGCAGTACAGGTTTCATTACGGCTTTGCTGGCACTGCTTCTTTTCGGGTGACTTCCTAGTAGGTGGGTTTACTTGTATCGTACCCATCATTATACCTTGTATATTATTATTTTGTTGTATCTAGAAGTTCCATCAACCAAACATGTATTTATTTCAGAGATAGAGAGCAGTGATGTTTATTCTTTCGACCTTAGAGTCGCGCGTTGTATTTCTATGGATTTCTTGTTATTTTGAGTTTCCTTTTGAGTTTTGATCCTCGCCCTTGGCGTTGTATATTATATTGCTTGCATGGTTGTGACCGTCGATTGACGAAGAGCTAGCTCCCGCTTGGGGATGCCTTTTTATTCATTTCGTATACTATTCATGTTGCATCCCGTTTGGGGGCCAGTATGTACAAAGGAGACTTTGCCGAAATTTTCAGGAAATATTTGATGTTTTTTAAAAACGCATAATTCAGCTTATGCTATTAAAACTACTTGCTTTAAGTTGGTTTTTTCTTCACTCTACTGCTTCCTTGGTTTTGATTTCTGGGTTTTGGCTTACTTAGATTACGTACGCCTCGAGACGTCCGTAATTTAAGTGTCGGTCATGTTCCGTACTTTTCGGGTCATGACAAAGTTGGTATCAAAGCGTTAGGTTTTACCTTCAGAGCGTAGGATGACCTTTGGTTGATGGAGTAAGTAACTAAAGTAGAGTGACGTACCGTGGGTATATTCCGCGGCATACTTATGATACGCTACTCCGCTTAAGAAGCCTTAGGATGTACATTTCTTTGCTCAGTATTATATTCATTCATGATCAAGCCTCATCGGTACCAGTTATGGTTTTGTTGCCACGATTACGGGCAGGGAGAACTACGGCTAGAGTTGCGGTCAGCACGAGCTCGTCACGAACGAGGACTGACCAGGGCGTAATTTCGGCGACACACGATTGCAGAGATGTGTCTTTTTATTGTTTTTTCATGCCACGAGCGTTTGATAGATCGCTGTATGAGATTTCTTGGACGTGCAGATCAGCACCAGAGGATTGGGCCACCGACAGAGGCCAACCAGATATTGATGACCGTTGATGTATTGCTTATTCACGATGATTGAGGCACTGTTCAGCGTGTAGACGAGTGAGCCAGTTGTTGCTGCGAACGACGATATATCGCCCAGGTGTTGGTGCTATTGCAGTACGAGTTGTACTAAGAGTTGATAAAAGGTCGCTAGTCACCGAGGATGAATGACTAGGACATGTGATTTGTTCACCTACCCAGATGCGAGGCCATCAGCTAGATTGATTCCTGCTAGAGACGACTTCACGTGGATACGTTGAGAGTCGACAGAGACGATCGAATGTTAGAAACCGATTATTCCAAGTTTAAAGTATTCGGAAAGACATGCAGGAAATTCTATGGACCCTCTAGAAGAATGAAATCCTAACTCGACATAATGACCGTATGAAAGCCTTTGAACCTTAGGGTTTGCGGCAGTTCCGCGGCGCCAATAGTGAGGCTTGGGTTTGCCCTTCTACGGCTGGACCACCGATGCTGTGGTATGTACTCAATACTATTAAACTGTACCCAACATGTTGATCTCTTGGGAGATTATGAGGTTTTGGCAAATCGATCGGATGGTTCGACTTCATTCGGATGCTAGGTGGTGAGATGCATTGCTTGGGAGACTCCAGATACGAGTATAGCCGTTGGAGCACAGTCCACGCAGCCACGACGAGGCGAGTCCGAAGCAGTCGACATTAGTGAAAAGTGGATAAAGAGGTTCATACGAGATCTTGATGAGGTGACGTTCCACTCTTCCGACATCAGGGATGTGATACGCAAGCAGGAACGTTGACTATGGATATATATTCTAGGAGGAGTCGTGATGAGTATGCAGCCATTCCAGAACAAGAAATAGATATATTAAAAGGATGATCACTTCCGGGTAGTTCGGCAGAAACGAGACTTGGGAGAGACTTCGACAGGACCTTTCTGGAGATACTGAATGAGAAGACCTGGACCCAGGAGCGGTTATATGACGCACACCCAGTAGGCCAAAGTTCGGCATCGTCGACGAGACATGTTACGAGTAACCATGATAGTTGGCCAGAGATCTTTAGAGGATGTGTCAGAGTGGGTTGCTTCCATTATCGTTTCTATATTAGACCGTTGAGCCGAGGAGCTATGTACTTAGCAATCTGCAGTGAGAGACGAGAGCCTAAGGGCACTAGGCAGCATGCCATGATCAGAAGGCAAGTATATATCTTGCTCTGCTAGCATTGGATGCACCGACACCATCTCTACTTTAAAGGACGGACATATTGAAGAAGTATTTATGAGTTGTGATTTTGTGATTGACCATCACGTATACGTCACATTGGATTTCAGTATTTTTGGGTGATTTATTTCATGATTGAGTTTTGATGACCGAGTTTCATGATATTTGATTTCATGCCTAGGGCATGCATATGATTTGATTTATGCTTGCGGCATAGTTTTCATGCACTTTTAGTATTTGATTTGCTTTTGTGCACGTCGATCCACAGGATGGTGAGATTTTATACCACGGTATACCTGATTTGGGATTTTTGATTGCAATGTGTTGTATACCGTCGATTTCGAGTGTGATATTCGATATTCATTTTCGTGCACATTGTGCACTTGACTTGGATTTTGTGCATACTTCACGCGCTTGATGCGATTTAGGTGCACACTAGATGCACTAAATCGAGATTTTTCGTGCACATCAGATGCACCTGGTTTCGCTGTCGGGCACCACGTTGCCCTTGACAGGTGTTTTCGTGCACACCCGTTGCACTTAGATTTGGGTTTTGTGCACATGTATGGCACATTCATGGATATCGATTTCCGTGCGCACAAGACGCACGTGGTATTCATATATATATTTGGGATTGATTTCTTTGGAGCAGTATATTTTATGATACTTGCTATTTGGTTTAGTACTGAGCAGGACTAGTCACAGGACAGTACCTGATTATATTTTTGCATGCATTGATAGTTATCGAAGGGATTTCCAAAGAGAAGTTATACTCTCAGTATTTACCTACGTGTCCGAGATGACACGAAACATTTTATAATGGAAACACTTATGAAATTGCTTTCAAAACGGCGGGACGTGCATATTAAACGAAGAATATATATATATGTAGTTATTTCTTACAATAGACGTCCGCCACTATGCAGTGTTGCGAACATCGCACGGCGATTTGAAAAAAGGTTTGGCATGCATTGCTCTTAGATGATTTAATGATGTATATCATGTTGGTTTTCGTATTCGATCTTGATATTTATGTCTTCCCCATGACTCCGATGATTGCGAAATGCTGGATGGAGTTTGATTTTGAGTTATATGCTCATGTTTTTTGCGCATGCGTTGCGCTACGATTTGTTTTAGGTACTTACGGTTTTGGAGCCCCGACGACTTGATGGTTTCGCTGAAATGTTTTAGTATTTGGGGGGAGTTTTCATTTAAATTCGGGGACCGAATTTCTTTAAGGGGGGAAGATTGTAACGTTTTGAAAATCGTTTCGGTGAAATTTCGGAAAATCGGTGAAATAAAGGGGTTTTCTGTAGAAGTCAAAATATAAATATCTTTGTTATAAAATTAAATATACATATTCTAGTTATGAAATTGCTAGTGTTTGGTGTTTATTGAGCCACTGGTAAAATTTCTAATTTTCCGAAAATTTTCCGAAAATAATTATTTAATATTATTTTAAGCCGTCATTAATACATTTAATTAGGGAAAATTACAAATTGGATTGGGTTGAAACAAATTTTGTGCATTATAACACATTAAACAAAATATTAACATATCTTTTTTTGAAATGAAATGGTTTGCCAAAACGGTTTTAGAAAATATCGAAGAAAAATGCTTAAAAAGTGAAAATAGTGTAAATAGAAATTGGGGTATAATATTTATCATTTTCTTTCCTCACCCACACTCTCTCACCCACCCTCCCCATGTGCTGGCTGTGCCTAGTTTCCCCCATCCCCAAACTTGTCCCCACTTCAAAGGCTAAAGAAAAGAAAAGAAAATGAAAACAATAAAGAAATGAGAATGGGTTGACTTGTGATATGGGTCTTTGACTTATCCAATCACTTTCCCCACATCACTCTCTCTCCTCCCCCTCCCTAATCTGTCCGAGCCTCCCTCTAGCAACAGCCCCCCTTTTTGCTTCTTCAATTCTAGTGCTAAAATCCTCACAAATTCATCAAAAAATCCACAAAAATCAAAATCTAATCCATACGCATTTCTTATTGGCTATTCTAGTATGGATTTAGGGAACAAGATTTCAATTTGGGAGGCTAAGTGTGCTTGTGGGATCTTCAAATTGTTTGGGTAAATTCTAATCCTTTTACTTAATTTGTTGTTAATTGCTTGTGTTTAGCTTAATTAAGTGTTAATTAGATTTTAAATGGGTTCTATTGCATGATTACGGAATTCAAGTTAGGGTTTTGTTTTGGAATTGGGTTGTGATCAATTGTGCATGGTTATATGATATGGTCTTGCATCTTGAAACTTATTAAAACTAATCTAGTTGCTAATTGCAAGTTGTTACTAGAAAAATGTCCAAATTTAAGCTTTTTAACAAACTAGGTTTTTGTAAACCATGAATTTGATTAAGAGAAAAATGTAATTAGGTTTTTCATGACTTCATTAACATTTTAAAATGTAGTTTAATGCTTTAGATATTGCAAATCGAGACTAGATTGTTGTTTGTGCATTTTTGCTATAAAATGGTCGAAATTGGTTAAAATTGCAAACTAGGTTTTTGAAATTGAATTAAATTGTGGGTTTAAAATTTACGTAATGGTTTCTATGGCATAATTAAGATATTCAGTTATCATCTTGGTCACTAGAATTGTTAAAACATCATGTTTTGTACAAAAACGGTAAACCTTGCTTGCTAGGTTTTCGGAAAAATAGCTTTTAAAGTAAGTTTGGGGTTTTTGTGAATTTTAACCTATTTCATATTATAATTAGTGTTTGTAAATGTGAAAATGAGTGTGTTTGGTTTTTTCTCGATGGTTTGACGTTTTACATCGACATCGAGGGTTGGTTTAGCTATTCTTGCATGCGTAGACGATAGGTTTTGACCTATGCGTGATACGCGTGCCGTATTGGTTTTCATATACCGTTTCGATTTCGGATTTGGTTTTTATGCGTTACGATATGTGGAGAGACGTAGGTACCCCTGGTGGACTTCGAGATGACAAGCAAGCGCGTAACGACGTCGGCACGGGCGAGCTCAGATCAGGTGAGTAGATTTATATCTACTGGGAGAAGTCGGGTGGATGGCGTATAGCACCCCCGCAGTTCGTGGTGATGAATACGAATACGTATACACACATATATTTAGTATATATTGAATTGAGATTATTGATGATAAAGATGGACTTTTGGCATTCTGTGATTGGTTTAATGTAGTTGCAAAACCCTAGAGTAGAGGTTGCACCTATACACACACACACGCACATACTTGTATACATCCTTTCTTTTACATGTGCGTATATGGGATTATATATTTATGTGTTCACATGGGTATGGGACTATGTATTCATATACTGGATTTGAGGATAGTACTTGGGATTTGAGATAAGTCGATGGGATTTGATTTGAGGCCGTGAGATCGGTGATTTGGCAGGGTTCGTATTTGAGATACGACATGACGTTGTAGCGGATCCTTTGACGTAGTGTTTCATACACGTGCATGCATACGTAGGTGGTATCAGTGTTGTACTAGACATAGATCAGTACCCGGATTATGATCTTTGATAAAGGGGATACCAGATGAATAGTGTGATGAATGTGATATTGACCCGCACCCAGATTTGGGATGCTGTACGACGGATTTACGTACGAGCTATATATTGATGACAGATTCGCACTCTTGACTTCGGAATGTCCGATTATAGATATTGTATCGGATGTGATATTATTCAGGCGGGATCACCGACTAATATATATATATATATGAATCGACTCAGATCTTAGGCGGTTTCCTTACCTTCAGTTAGCTGGTTAGTTCAGCCGTATAGTTTAGTGTAGTTGTTAGATTAGGTTAGATTCCTACCTATTTCAAAACTAATGGATCGTGGGTATTTTAGAAGACAGGTCAAGGGATTCTACGGATATTTCAAAAGACGTATCTTTTCTTAAAAACACCGTAGCCCTTATTTTCAAAACCCCACGATTCGTGTTATTTCAAATGGCACCACTGTGGAACTCATATTTTATTAAATGCAGATTAGTTATCATTGTGTTTAGTATTCAGCTCCCTCACATTATTGGTGTTCGCTCCGCATCGCATACTTATTTTGTGATTCATATACCGTTATTGATATCATACTGCTAGGACAACAATACCATTACCGATGACGCGTATGTACCACGAACACTTACTTGCCGGCTCACACACATCTTCATCGGTAATTGCCATGTCACGAACACTTTAGAAAACACTATTTCATTGACATAGTTTGTTAGCTAATAGTTTAGACATGACATTAGTGTACCTTCCTTATATGCTAGTTTAGACATTGTGGTTATTACTCGCTACTTCATGCATGTTATTATTCACTGTTATGCCGCATTCATTAATTTTTATGCCTATATTCACTGTTTACATGCTTTTGAGGATTTGGATTCGGATTTTCATGAGATTTCCTGGATTTGGGGGAAAACCGCAAAAACATTTATAAACATCTTTTCTTTCTCTTTTTAAATGAAAAGTGCGGTTTTCCCATGATGTATGAGTTGCCCACCATGAGTTTGCTGATGGATTTCGAGACCCGATTCGAGGAGTTGGATGAACCGTTTTGGGTACATGGTTGACCCGGTAAGGTACCCCGGGGAAAGAAGTTCGAGTACTAGATGATGAGCCTGGCAGGGGAAGACTACCAACCGGTGATTTTACCCGACGCGTCGGATATCCGGAGGATACCGTCGTGGTCTTGAGATTGATGGTAGGGGCCGGTCCGGACTGACGGCGCCCTAGATAGTGAGATTGAGACATTAAGATTTTGAGACATCGAGGTACTGATATTGATGATCCAGGCCAGTCCGGATAGCCGGAGCTTGAGATATTGAGATATTAGGATTTATGTTTTGTGTCGATGCTAGACACTGTTTATGCTGATTTCATTTATGATACCTCGTTTTGAAAATACAGAAATCTCACTAAATTATGGAAGCAGTTATTCATTTACATGTATTCCGTTTTCATGCATTCATACCTCATCCATATGATATATTGCTACTTGAGGCACTGACACGAGCATTTGGTATTTCCGTTGTTTAGAGGTATACCCTTGCCATTGTTATAGGCTGCAGATTATATATTTGAGGATATATTATGATCGTATGACTTAGGATTGTGTTGTTCATGCGATTTCTGTTCGTAGATGTTTTCTACTCACGAGTTTGCAACTCACCCCCGTTGTACCACAGTTTCTTGCAGGTTTTGCCGTACAGGTTTCATTACGGCTTTGCTGGCACTGCTTCTTTTCGGGTGACTTGCTAGTAGGTAGGTTTACTTGTATCGTACCCATCATTATACCTTGTATATTATTATTCTGCTGTATCTAGAAGTTCCATCAACCAAACAAGTATTTATTTCAGAGATAGAGACCAGTGATGTTTATTCTTTCGACCTTAGAGTCGCGCGTTGTATTTCTATGGATTTCTTGCCGTTTTGAGTTTTCTTTTTAGTTTTGATCATCGCCCTTGGCGTTGTATATTATATTGCTTGTGTGGTTGTGACCGTCGATTGACGAAGAGCTAACTCCCGCTTGGGGATGCCTTTTTATTCATTTAGTATACTATTCATGTTGTATCCCGTTTGGGGGCCAGTATTTACAAAGGAGACTCTGCCGAAATTTTCAGGAAATATTTGATGTTTTTATAAAAACCCATAATTCGGCTTATGCTATTAAAACTACTTGCTTTAAGTTGGTTTTTCCTTCACTCTACTGCTTCCTTTGTTTTGATTTCTGGGTTTTGGCTTACTTAGATTACGTACGCCTCGAGACGTCCGTAATTTACGTGCCGGTCATGTTCCGTAATTTTCGGGTCGTGACAACAACCTTCTTATATATATGTTCTCACTTTTAACATGACAATTTCCTTACTTTTCTTAATCATCTAAAGGTGTTTGTTATAAATATAACACATATTAGAAGTTTATCAGCAAAATACCATTTACCTTGTGTTTATATATTATAATCAACGTTATTAAGGAAAACATGCATATTATTTTGATACGCTTATCATATCAAATTGTATCTTGAGATATTGTGCAAGTTTAGCCCAGGTCAGATATCAGGAATCAAGAATCTGCCGATAAAGTAAAGAAAGTCGAAGAATCAAATACTGGCAGAGTCTAAGAAAAGATAAGATGGTTCGAAACATCAAGGAAGTAGGGTTTGGAAATTTTCTGGAATCTTCTTTGCAACAAACTTAGTTTGTTAGGGGCTTCTGTTACTGGTTTTGGGGTTATAAAAAGGACCGAGGGCTACAGATCAAAGGGGGGATCTAGATCTAAATCAAAAACATCCAATATCCAAGAAAAATTAATCTCAAAGATTAAAATCCAATCTATGATCAAGAATCTACGATCTTGAGATCCAAGATCAAGAAATCCTTTGAGAAATCAATCAAGCGATCAATCAAGCAAGTCACCTTTACACGAAGCCAATCACCGTCAACGAGCAAGCGATCCACGACATGTCCACGACTCGAGGTGATCAAGTGACGTGAAGATCGACGGAACATTTACTTCTTCGAGGCAGAGATCGAGAGCAAATTCTACTTCCTCTTGTAATCTAAATTTGGAGAAATGTATTGTGGAGTTGAGTAATAAAGGTGGATCATCAATTTTATCAATTCTCTTACTTTTAATTTCCGCATTATGAATTCTTTCTCTATTCTTTCTTTTATTTTCATGATGTGCAAATAATTCTCCGCTTGATAGGATTCGTAGGATTAAGGTAGATCAATGGGTGAGAACATACTATACTCCTTTTAAGTCTTATGAAGTTTATAAACTTTAGAAAAATAATCGTCAACATCCGTATCGGGCGTGATATCAATTTCTTGATAATCTCGACCACGATTTCAGATAAGATTGACGATCCTTTTGTTAAGGACTAGACATGAATGGGGATCAATGAAAGGACAAGAGTCAATAGAGGAGAAACCTTAGTTTCTTCAAAAGAACCCTAATCCTCATTCATCGCCATCAATCTAATTTTAAATCTATCAATAGATAAGAGGAGTAATCTTTATTAGTCATCCATGGCTACTAAATTCTAAAGAATCCTACAAGCATTTTTCATATAAATTTTCTTGATAATTCAATCAGATCTTGAAACAATTTTCTTGATAATTCAATTAAATCTTGAAACTATCTTCTTGATTTTCTTTATTTTCTCTTTCTATTTCTTTCAACCCATCTAAAGCAAGAACAATAAAATTCCACGAATCCCAGAGGACGACCCGTATTCACCACAGCTAAGCTACACACGACGCCGTGTTGATTGCGGTTACTTTACTAAAACTTATAAACTTCTCTTCTTTTCTTTTCTTTTATCCAAAAATAAACGATCAATCAATATACATGGTTCATCTCTATTTTTGATGAAGTCAAACTCTTTGACAGCTTCATCAAAACAGATGTTCCATCTTCGCGATGCCTGCTTTAATCCATAGATGGATTTAAGCAGCTTGCACACCTTTCCACTGCTCCCACTGTCTACGAAGCCCTCTGACTGTGTCGTGTACACGCTTTCTTCTAAATCACCATTTAGAAAATAGGTTTTGACGTGCAATCTTCCAGATTTCATAGTTATGGTATGCAGCAATGGCAAGTAGGATCCTGATGGACTTAAGCATAGCGACAGGAGAAAAGGTTTCATCATAGTCGACACCAGGTCGTTGACGAAAATCTTTTGCTACAAGTCTAGCTTTGAAAGTATCAACTTTTCCATCTACACCAATTATCTTTCTCAAAGATCCACTTGTTCCCGATGAGTTTTACCCCTTCAGGAGCAACATCCAAAGTCCATACTTTGTTGGTGTAGATGGATTCCATCTCAGATCACATAGCATCCAACCATTTCACAGAGTCACCACTCATGATGGCCTGCTCGAAACTAGTTGGGTCATCATCTTCCATGATGCAATCCTCTCCCCCGCTGTCTATGAGAAAACCGTTGTATCTCTCAGGTGGATGAGGAACCCAACTAGATCTGCAGAGTGGCTGGGGTTCGTTAGGTACTATTGGATCCTTCGGTTCCACCAAATCGTCAGTTGTAGTCTGTGCTGCTGGAACTTCTTCCAGTTCTACCTCACTGTCACTAATTTCTTTTACAATAAATTCCTTTTCTAAAAAGGTTGCTTGTCGAGAAACAAACACCTTTTGTTCCTCGGACTGGTAGAAGATATACCCTCTCAAATTTTTGGGATATCCTATAAATTTGCATAGAACTGACCTTGCCTTAAGCTTGTCCGGATTTTGTGTTTTCACATAAGCCGGACAACCCCATATCTTAACCATATTAAGACATGGTCTCTTCCCTTTCCATATCTCATATGGAGTGGTAGGTACAGATTTGGTGGGAACCATATTTAATAGGTACATGGCTGTCTCAAGTGCATAACCCCAAAAGGAAGTGGGTAACTCAGCATTACTCATCATAGAGCGCACCATATCCAATAGGGTGCGATTTCTCCGCTCCGATACACCGTTATGTTGTGGCGTATACGGAGTAGTAAGCTGCGAGAGAATCCCATTCTCTTTTATATAATCACGGAATTCCGTGCTCAAGTAATCTCCTACTCGATCAGATCGTAGGATTTTAATACATTTACCTGTCTGGTTCTCAACTTCGTGCTTATATTCCTTGAATTTCTCAAAAGCTTCAGACTTGTGTTTTATCAAGAACACATGTCCGAACCTTGAGAGATCATCGATGAATCTAATGAAGTACGAGAAACCATTCCTGGCATGTGTAGACATGGGACCGCATACATCCCTATGTATCAGTCCCAAGAGTTCCGTAGCTCTTTCTCCGTGTCCAGTAAACAGAGTTTTGGTCATCTTACCTTTGAGACATGATGTGCAAGTTTCATAAAATGAAAATTCGAACGGATTCAAATATCCTTCTTTGTGCAACTTAGCCAGTCTTGTCACATTGATATAACCTAGTCTACAGTGCTACAAGAAAGATTCGTTCATTTCTGAACTTTTCCTCTTGTTTGTGTTCTGTATGTTAAGAATTGTACTTTTATTAAGAACGTATATACCGTTACATAACGTACCAAATCCAATCAACCCTTGATTTTGGAAAATGTTCATAACATTATCCTCTAATGTGAGATTATATCCTTCTTTAGTTAGCAAAGAAACCGATATAATGTTGCACATCATCTTTGGTTCGTAGTAACAGTCGTTCAGAATCAATGTATTACCAGTTGGTAATACAAGGTGATATTCGCCAACTGCCTTGGCCGCAACAATTGCATCATTCCTTACGGTTAGAGATTTATCACATTTTCCCAGTTCTCTACCTTTCCTTAGCCCATGTAACATATTACATATGTGGGATCCTGATCCAGTATCCAATACCCAGGACGTAGAACAAACTGAGAAACAGTTCTCGGTAAAAATTACACCCGAAGAAGATGCATCAACATGTTGTTTCTTCGTACGGGTGGTGCGGGAATCCTGATATTCCCCTATTCCTACGGAACCAACGTTCCCCAGCTTAGTATAATAAGCGGGTTCGGTCAATACATCAATATTATTATCATGATTAAGGCGTGACATTGGTTGTTGCCTGGAGAGAGGGAAGGAAACGCATTAGCTTGCGCTCTTTGCAAGATTAGATTGGTTATTATCTTATCTAATCAGGATGGCTCCCAATGTTTTTATCAAATATTCCTTCAAACCATAAAAGGTAAGATTAGCCGGGATTAATTACACCTTACAGGTTCGCCAATCATTCGTCCAGAAAGGTATCGGTGCTCCGAGGGTGGTTCCCCGTGCTTTCGCAAGGACCTAATTAAAATAAACCTCGTTTCCATAGAGGCATAACCCCGTTGACAACTTTCTAGGCACCTACTGGATTAGCTAATTGTAAAGTGCAAAATTCTCACTGGAGTAACTCTTACTCGAAGTGGGTATCGGGATCCAACTATCATATAGAAGGTATGCAATCTCATTGCAAATTTCAACACTTGAAATTTCTGATAATGGTTTTTACCCCTAGCTTCCTATGACTTTAACGCTGCCAACAAATCATAGGCCGCTAGTCAAGTTCAACCCGTTCATTTCTTGATTGAATCAAACCCACCCGCACGACCCCTGACACTAGCCAACAAAGTCGTATGACTACTCTAATCCAAATGCATCTCCTACTGCAGATAAGTACTAATTAGCTACCGCACACTAGTATTAACGCTGGCCAACAAATATAGCACGAATACTAAATAGTACTTATCTGAAATGACGGAGGGCTACGCAGGTTTTTAAGAAAACCATGAGCGTAATGAACTTGATATCGTTGTAGAATCTAATGATTTTGAAAAAAGGAGTGTTTTTTTAGGCTTTTCTAGCTTCGCTAATGAGGCCACTCCCGGTGAAGGGATCTCGGCTCTTTCCTCATCGAATGAGGTGCTGGATATTCATCAAGGAATACCAGTTTGCAAAGCAAGAACTAGAGAAGCTTATCAAAAACAAAACCGAGTGAGTTGTAGCATTTTCTAGTTTCGCTAAAGAGGTCACTCCCGGTGAAGGGATCTCGGCACTTTCCTCATCGAATGAGGTGCTGGATATTCATCAAGAAATACCACTATGCAAAGCAAAAACTGGAGCTACCCTTTTTGAAAATTTGATTCTACAACATGTTTAGGTTTCATTGTTTTCATTAATCTCATTAATGAAGTCCCATCATTTAAAGTTTCCTAAACATTACAGAAAAATGAAAAGAAAATAAAACGTATTATGCCATCCGCATTCGCCACTGGGCCCCGTCATGCACCGTTAGGTTACTTAACTACCGGCAGAGCGGGGGCTGGACTAGCGCGGGTGCAAAATATAAGCAACGTTTATTATATATCATATATATAATATAACATTCATCTCACGCAGTTATATGATCATGTTGGAGATAGTGCCCTCAGAGTCAATTATTAGGTCACAGGTACGTGATTGTAATGATTGAGGGAGGACCTATCCCGGTAGGACAGTCTTACTCGAGATGATAGTATGCTATCTGGTTCACCTTTATCATCGTGTACTGTTTTAGGTGACCTGACACGTCGCTATTACACGTTGATAGAACCCCTAGGATTCTTGCTTGACCACCAGCAGTATGAGGGCGATCATATAAGTGGGAGCTGGGGGTCTATAAGCTTATCCTTAAAAGGTCCCTAGTCGTGGGAGTTTCGAGACTGGGCATCGATACTCCATTAGTAGACTACTGTATACAGTCGAGACCCCGACGAGGGGCGGTGGCCGGTCTCACAAGCTACTGGTGTTAGTTGGATCACCTAAGATGTATACAGGTGCTCATTGGGTTATGAGTACACCGGACAGGACTCGCCGGGAACATGCTAGTTGGTCGTATACCAGACGTCAGATGGCAGTTCCCTGGTGACATGTGTGCAGGTTAGTTCATCGACCTGGGGATCGTCATTTGTCTCGTGTGAGTTCCCACTGTACTTTGATTACTACCCTACCACGGCTCAAAGGAGTCGTGCAAACAGGTTATAGTTGGGTACAGTCCCGAGCCACATGGAGGCAGTGAGCGTATCTTCAGGGGTTCGTCTCTCCCGGTATTGGGGGTGAGGTCGTGCTGTGTCTAGGAGAGCCATTACACAAAGCCCTCGGCCGAGGCAAGGAGATTTACTGGTAGGTATTCCAGTAGTATCTCAGGGTGTTCTGGGCTACACTCCGACACGACTTGTACCGCTTTTGGGGGTCTGACTTTTACCAACCCCCTAGGCCCGCCATGCGATGCTCATAGACGAACGGACCGGACTGCACGGATATTGTCACTGACTGGCTCAGTTGGGTGTCGGGGTGAGCTTCCTCATCGACGTCCCTTTTGGTCAATAGCTGGTGGCCCGTCACGTATTGGCATATACCTCTGATGTGCTAGTGGTTAAATCCACAGCCATAGTATTGACGAGTCTTTAGAGTCCACCACACTTACAGTTACTCAGCTTTCGGGCGAAAGGTTGTAGAAGCCGTATGGAGATATGGCAAGGTCCGATTAGATATGTGCGGTATTGCACGGATCAGGATCGGACAGTCTGTACTATAGGCCGTATGGTTATATGGCAGGGTTCGATCAGATACGTGCGGTATTGCACGGATCAGGATCGAACAGATATTACTAGCCGGTTTTGGTATAAGCCGGATCCTAGTATAGTACAGTGGAGATTTTGTCTCATTGCATTTGTATTTCGGTCGAAATACAGATGCGGGTGTGTATGCACAGTATTGGGGTTTTCCTGTAATTTATTACGGGACCAGTTTTCTGGAGTTGCCAGTTTGCTTTCCGTTTCGGCCAATTTCCATTGTTCCGTTCATTGGCCGAAGATTGGTGGAGGAGGGTTTATTTGCATTGTTGCAAATAGACTTTTGTGGAGGGGGTCCTTGCATATTATCATGTCATGATTATAGCACCATCCATTGACTTGCTTGACTTCATATTTCATGATGGATTGACTATGGATATCATCATGGTTGATGAGTGATAGAAGAGTGTGGTTTTCACCTTGCTATCATTGGTTCACATGATTGTTTTTCCCTCTCTCTTGCATGATTGAGTTTCCCCCCCATTCTTTTAGCTATCCATCTCATTCTCTCCATTCTAGGTGTGCATGGCCGGCCACTCATTTGGGGTGGGCTGTCCAAATTATTTGGGGAGGTATTTTTGTTCATATCATGCTCCAAAATACCCCAAGCTCCTCCACACTTTGTTCTTGTTTCATCCCTCCACCAATGGCAACCTCCACTACCCCAAAAAGAGACACAAGCTCACTACATATTCTACAACGAACCTTGGGCACGTCGAGTAGCCGGCTTCGTGCCCGAGTTGCCTCGGCATTGAGGTGGGAGCCCGTAAACGATGTAGGCGACGTGGTGCACTTCCGGCGACGAGGAGGAGACGGACGGAGATCCCGCGAGGAGATCGGAGTGGAGATGAAGACCAGAGGACTTGGATCGTCGGTATATATCTCTAACCCATCTTCTTGTTGCTTAGACTTGTTAATGGTAACGATCCGGGTGTTTAGTGCGCGGTGGTGCCGGTTTGCTAAGTCCGCAAAATTTAAGTTATTCACCGTTTCCGCATTCCGGCGTCGGTTTGACGGCCGGGGCGCCGCCGTGCACTTACAGTGGTATCAGAGCCTCGCCATTAACTTAGTCTAGCTTTGTGTAATGTGTTTGCATTTCCGATCGATCAAAAAGTCCAAAAACCCGTATTTTGTCGCATCAGTTTTCTGTTGGAAATTTTTAGTGTCGAAAAATTTTTCAGGTTGTCTCAGAGTGATGCGCAGGGAGTTCTAAGACTACTGAAAAAATTTGGTAAAGTGATCCTACCATTAGACCGCGGAAGGGCGGCCTTATCACCTCATTGGCCGCGCTTCCGCCGCGGAAATGAGGTTTCACTTCACCAATTTCTTTAAGTGGGCTTGTGGGCTTATTTTAGGGGTTTTGGGATATTAAAATTGGGCTAATTGTTTCTGTGAGTGCTACAGTTTTCTTTGGGGCCCACTTGTTAATTGTTTGATCAATCGGAAAATTTTAAACACATTTTTCACAGTATTTACATTATATCTGCGACCGTGAATGTCACTTGATCGGTAAATCCGGTCTAACTGCTATAGCCCGGTTAGACGGATTTGCGAACGTGATTTTTACGTTGATGTTCTGTTTTTGCTGTGATGTTGCGGATCGGTCGTGGGGATAGCCTGGATGCAATGCTAGTACAGTTGTGATGGTATTATGTACATTTGATATTGCGGGGCGAGCGTCCGACATGTGGACTGCCGTCACTGCCTGATTGTATTATTATTTTGGGGCACGACCTGGTTGCGGTCGATGTACCCGTTGTATGTATATTTTACTTTCTGTACTAGGATTACCCCGCGGAGGGGTGCACGGATAGCCGGGTTCTAGAGGGCAACAAGCCCGCATCTCATGGCATTGAGACGGAGGGGGCTTCACTCTAGGATTGGCGGGCTATTCGCCGCACTCGTAGGGGGTACAGGTTGACACAGGAGGGGTGCCCAAGTTACCGGATTCCGTGAAGTGTTGGGTGGTCCATTCACGGCGCTGAAGGGGGCTGCCTCGCTTCAGGTTTTGGCGGGTAACTTGCCGCGCCCGTAGGGGTCTAGGATATCATTGCGCAGGCTATCCACACGACCAGGGGAACGTCGGGTTTCAGCAGTGGCTCTGTGAAACCCGGGGATCCCAGATATCTGTATTGTTTCTGTGATGCTGTTCATTCTCTGTGATGTTGCATTTCTTTCACGCCTTGAGCGAAATATAATATATTGGTATATATATTAGTAGATGCTGTATATGTTTTGCATCCGCGCTAGTCCAGTCCCCGCTCTGTCGTTAGTAAGCTAACCTAACGGGTAATGACGGGACCCAGTGGCGAATGCGGATGGCATATACGTACATCAGTATATTTTCGTTCTTTTTGGTGTGATCAATTGATGGGACTGCATTGATTCGGATCAATGCAAGTTTAAAAACAAACCTAATCTGATGTTGTTGGAACACTTTTCAAAAAGCTGTTATTGCAAGGACGTTCACTTTTGTTTTGCATCGTGATATTCATTTGGAATATCCTGCTCCTCAGTCGACGAGGCAAGGGCCGAGATCCCTTCACCGGGAGTGACCCCTTGGACAGAAGTTTGCGTTAGGGCATTAACTTCACTATAGCCGATCACTTTTGCTTTGCATCGCGGTATTCATTTGGAATATCCTGCACCCCATTCTACGGGGAAAGAGCCGAGATCCCTTCACCGGGAGTGACCTCTTTAGCAACGGTTTTCGTCACTATATTTCTAAAAAGCTATCCGTTCCTTCGACGATATCAAGTTCTTTACGTTAAAGGTTTTCGCCAGAAACCATTCGTAGCCCTCCGTCGTTTCAGACGGGTAGCACGTAGTATTCATGCTATGTTTGTTGACCTTCGTCAAGGCATAGTGTATGGTAGCTGCTTGTTACCTTTCTGCTGCATAGATAGATGCGTTGGTTTGGGACAGTCGTATAGCCTTGTTGACCTTCGTCAAGGGCTTGTACGGGTGGATTCAGATTAACCCTGGATAATGACGGGTAGAACTTGACATGTGACTTATGATTTGTTGACCTTCGTCAAGGTCATAAGAGCATGGGGCAGAAATTACATCGGGAGTTTCAAAAGAACTGAAACTTGCCAGATATGCGCATACCTTCTGGAGTGTGATACCGTGAGCGGATTCCGTCACGTTGTCATGCGATGAGAGTTGGATCCCGATTCCCACTGATGAGTTAGTTTACTCCTCGGGTGACCCCGACTAATTCTTCTTTCAGGTTTGGAGGAGAATTTGAGGTACAGTGGGAGGATTCCAGGTTAGATAAATTGGTAACCATTCTGATCTAGGTTAGAGTGCACGCTGAGTGTTTCTTTTCTCTCTCTCTTTGGCAGCGACCATTGACCCGACCCTAAGACTTTGACTCAGTGACCAAGTTGACCGAACCTTCTTAAACACCGGCTTTTGGATTGTCAGAGTTGCAAACCTCATTGCGACTCCTACTTTTACCCTTTTCTCCAGGACACCCCGTATTACTACGAACGTCCACTTCCATTGGACAAAACCATCGTATGGTTAGATACGAACTCGAAAGAATTTATTCGAGGATGGTTTCCGGTTCTGGAGAAAACGGATAGGATTATTCAGTTGTCTTTTCCTTTTACCCTCTCTCAGGTTACGAGTACTCCTTGGTTTAGGGGTACACCTATTACGCAAATTGGATTGTCTTCTTCCAAACCTTAGGCTGGTGCCGACCGGTAGGGAATGAAGAAAACCAATTAGCATAACGATGGTGTGCAGAAGGTATTAAGTTCAGACAAAGCAAGGGATTAGTAAGAGGGCAAAGTAAATTGCAACAGATATTCACGACCAAACCAAATATTTCGTTACCACTCCCACATCACCTTTGTATTTCTCCAGGACACTCCGTATCACTACGAAGATCCACAGTTTATTTGGATACTCCATCGTATGGTTATATACGAACTCGAATGGAACTTGTTCCAGTTCGGGGATGGATTCTGGTTCAGGAGAAATAGGAATAAGGTTTATTCGGTTGTCTTTTATCTTCACCCTCTCTCATTGCGAGTGTTCCTAGGATTGGGACAGTACACCCATTATGCTTATTGGATAGTCTTCTTCCAAACCATAGGCTGGTGCCGAACGGTAGGGAAGGAAGAAAACCATTTGGCCTAAAAAGGTATGCAGAAGGTAAAGACTAAAGACATATGAAGGGATTTGGAGAGGTGGCAAAGAACTATACGGTTACAGTCGTGAATCTGGAAGAGGCATTACTAGGAATACCAGAATACCCCATCGGAACATTTCAATGTTTCAGTTTCACTGTGTAATGTTAAAGGAAAACTGATTTCCCGATTAGATACTTACTCCAGGGTATGTATTTACCAGGTACGATTCTCACATCTGTATGGTGTTACAGATGATGAGTGGGAGTAAATTATTGGGAATTGGGTGATTATCCTCATTATATCGGGATTCGTTGTAATCGGGGATATTTGAGGAAATCACCTGGGCTGTTTGCCGGTCGGCAAATATTTGGTTTTGAATATCCGCTGTTATGCACCAATTTCAAATTGATATATCTGTACGTCTATTTTCATAGAGTGAGATATACCTTTCTGAAATTATGTCTACGACATTTACCTATATCAGTGGATGGTTAGGTAAGGAGCATTAAACAGCGGTGTAATTCTTCTTAACCATAAGTACAGTTTTCAACCTACGACACACAGTGAATGAGTTATCAGACTCAAGGGACTTATACAGAGTATTGTATGTTGTCCAGGGTCCATCAGGACAGAGGGGTTGGTCCTCGTACTATATTCGGTTTACTTATGACTTCTCTAGTTTTTAGACAGGTGTTTCGTGGAAACACAGAGTCCGAATTTGGAGAAGTTATTGGTATTTGAATAGAGTAGAGAACCAGGTATAGCAAGTATCGGGATTCTTCAAAGAGATCGAAGATGTAGATACTTGTGTAAGGTATTCAGTTGATAGTAATGATTAAGAGATCTTGTTTCTCTTTCAGGTTACTCATAATTGGAAGCATTCCTAAGTTGAGTAACGCTGATCGGCCTCCTTCCATTTAGTTGACATGCACTGGGGACAGCTGCATGTTTTGAATCTGGTTCAATTAAATCAGTGCCTCTGTTTCTATATTGGATATAGAACAGTTCATATCTTAACGATGTTAAGGTACAGGGAGTTGTCCGGCTTATGCTTAAAACCAGACACTGGACAACTCAAGGCACGTTTCTGTAATGGCTGTTTGTGGGTTGACCCAGGCTATGACGTGGGTTGACTTTCTACCATCTGGATGAACAATAGCAATATTGTTCTAGACTCGCCACAGTTTTAAATAAAATGGACTTTTTCAGAAAACAGTAGTGGGAGTATGGTAGAACTGGAAGTGATTCCAGAACCACAAACGATTACTGAAGATTTGATAAGGAACCTAAAGATTCAATCTGGATCGACATTCCATTGGCCACTCCGCAGATAAGGTGGGTAACTTCAGGCACCCGAGAGGCACTACGGTAGCCTCAAGGACGGTGACAGGGAAGTTCTTGTTTACCCAAAATTGCCATTGCTGTTGTTCCAGGTTACGAGACCCGGCGGGAGGATGAGTATAGCGTCGTTCTAAACCAGTTTTAGAAGTGTACGTCTATATGACTCTGCCAGAGGGTTGTCGTAGTCAGTGGGAGCAGCGGAAGCATTGGTGGACAGGTTGCTTATGTCTATTTATAGACTAGAGCAGATGTAGCGGAGAAAGATCATCTATTTCTGACGTGACAGTCATGGGTTTGACTTCATCAGAATAGGGGATGGATATGTTGAGAAGGTAGTAGGGTGTGATATCCTGGTATTTGGATGATATACACAGAGTAGGAAAAGAAACTCCTACACTACGATCGGTTATACTTTGGTCGTCACACAGTTGTTTCTCCATAAAGGAAATGGATTTTATATCAGACATACTGGTTACTAGATCTATGGTTTTAGATCTAGATTTGGGTGGTTTCCCAATCAGGGTACTTGACAGCATTCTAAGAGTATTTAGGATGGACGACTCCTGGCACGGTAGTGTACCTGCAGGTAATGGAGTCACCCTCTCCAAAGGTGTCTTACAGACTAAAGGGGAGAGGGACGGGCATGATTGGCAGATCACTTGCTCAGGCAATTGAGTCAATCGTGAGATGTCAAGTACCACACCAGATGTTGTTCTTGCACTAGATGCAATAAGTTGACATTAATCCAATCCTGGAGAAACAGTCGGAAGCAGTTTTAGAACATAAGTGGATGTTCTAGGGAGATGATAACGACAGCCTCATTTAGGAGACAGTTATCATTCCAGGCTTCCAAGGTGACATGGACGACAAGGAGGTTGTCAGAGTTATAGTTTTCCTTCTGATGAGGGGCAGTATTTTGGACAGGTGGTCCAAGGCAATACTGAGTGAGGCATGGCGCGCAGGATACTGATTAAGTTCAGTTGACGATACAGTCTAAGAAGTTTGGATTTGGAGTTCATTTATGAGCTAGGTCCCATCAGACATCCAGACATATTCTGAGACAGGTATTGCTCTTTTCGGGAGATGGCTTTCTCCGCGAACTTGAGATATAGAGAGACATAGAAAGAAACAACTAAGCGGATCCACTCACTGAGGCTATTCCTCGAACGCAATAGTTCCGCAAACGAGCTTTGTGAGACTGACTAGTAGAGGAGTTGGATGTTCGGTATCACACGGGCTGTGAGTGTGCGACATCGCAATAATTAGCCTTGAGTGCAAGTGGGAGATTGTTGGAGATAGTGCCCTCAGAGTCAATTATTAGGTCACAGGTACGTGATTGTAATGATTGAGGGAGGACCTATCCCGGTAGGACAGTCTTACTCGAGATGATAGTATGCTATCTGGTTCACCTTTATCATCGTGTACTGTTTTAGGTGACCTGACACGTCGCTATTACACGTTGATAGAAACCCTAGGATTCTTGCTTGACCACCAGCAGTATGAGGGCGATCATATAAGTGGGAGCTGGGGGTCTATAAGCTTATCCTTAAAAGGTCCCTAGTCGTGGGAGTTTCGAGACTGGGCATCGATACTCCATTAGTAGACTAGTGTATACAGTCGAGACCCCGACGAGGGGCGGTGGCCGGTCTCACAAGCTACTGGTGTCAGTTGGATCACCTAAGATGTATACAGGTGCTCATTGGGTTATAAGTACACCGGACAGGACTCGCCGGGAACATGCTAGTTGGTCATATACCAGACGTCAGATGGCAGTTCCCTGGTGACATGTGTGCAGGTTAGTTCATCGACCTGGGGATCGTCATTTGTCTCGTGTGAATTCCCACTGTACTTTGATTACTACCCTACCACGGCTCAAAGGAGTCGTGCAAACAGGTTTTAGTTGGGTACAGTCCCGAGCCACATGGAGGCAGTGAGCGTATCTTCAGGGGTTCGTCTCTCCCGGTATTGGGGGTGAGGTCGTGCTGTGTCTAGGAGAGCCATTACACAAAGCCCTCGGCCGAGGCAAGGAGATTTACTGGTAGGTATTCCAGTAGTATCTCAGGGTGTTCTGGGCTACACTCCGACACGACTTGTACCGCTTTTGGGGGTCTGACTTTTACCAACCCCCTAGGCCCGCCATGCGATGCTCATAGACGAACGGACCGGACTGCACGGATATTGTCACTGACTGGCTCAGTTGGGTGTCGGGGTGAGCTTCCTCATCGACGTCCCTTTTGGTCAATAGCTGGTGGCCCGTCACGTATTGGCATATACCTCTGATGTGCTAGTGGTTAAATCCACAGCCATAGTATTGACGAGTCTTTAGAGTCCACCACACTTACAGTTACTCAGCTTTCGGGCGAAAGGTTGTAGAAGCCGTATGGAGATATGGCAAGGTCCGATTAGATACGTGCGGTATTGCACGGATCAGGATCAGACAGTCTGTACTATAGGCCGTATGGTTATATGGCAGGGTTCGATCAGATACGTGCGGTATTGCACGGATCAGGATCGAACAGATATTACTAGCCGGTTTTGGTATAAGCCGGATCCAAGTATAGTACAGTGGAGATTTTGTCTCATTGCATTTGTATTTCGGTCGAAATACAGATGCGGGTGTGTATGCACAGTATTGGGGTTTTCCTGTAATTTATTACGGGACCAGTTTTCTGGAGTTGCCAGTTTGCTTTCCGTTTCGGCCAATTTCCATTGTTCCGTTCATTGGCCGAAAATTGGTGGAGGAGGGTTTATTTGCATTGTTGCAAATAGACTTTTGTGGAGGGGGTCCTTGCATATTATCATGTCATGATTATAGCACCATCCATTGACTTGCTTGACTTCATATTTCATGATGGATTGACTATGGATATCATCATGGTTGATGAGTGATAGAAGAGTGTGGTTTTCACCTTGCTATCATTGGTTCACATGATTGTTTTTCCCTCTCTCTTGCATGATTGAGTTTCCCCCCCATTCTTTTAGCTATCCATCTCATTCTCTCCATTCTAGGTGTGCATGGCCGGCCACTCATTTGGGGTGGGCTGTCCAAATTATTTGGGGAGGTATTTTTGTTCATATCATGCTCCAAAATACCCCAAGCTCCTCCACACTTTGTTCTTGTTTCATCCCTCCACCAATGGCAACCTCCACTACCCCAAAAAGAGACACAAGCTCACTACATATTCTACAACGAACCTTGGGCACGTCGAGTAGCCGGCTTCGTGCCCGAGTTGCCTCGGCATTGAGGTGGGAGCCCGTAAACGATGTAGGCGACGTGGTGCACTTCCGGCGACGAGGAGGAGACGGACGGAGATCCCGCGAGGAGATCGGAGTGGAGATGAAGACCGGAGGACTTGGATCGTCGGTATATATCTCTAACCCATCTTCTTGTTGCTTAGACTTGTTAATGGTAACGATCCGGGTGTTTAGTGCGCGGTGGTGCCGGTTTGCTAAGTCCGCAAAATTTAAGTTATTCACCGTTTCCGCATTCCGGCGTCGGTTTGACGGCCGGGGCGCCGCCGTGCACTTACAGATCACATCACAGAACCAAGCAGCAGAAGCAACATATGAAATATTGGATATACTAGGATTTCCGTGTTTTAAATTTAGCCAGTAATGTTAAACACGGATTCTACTGTCGTGAAGAAGAGCCAAACCCACATCCCAAGACCCCTACGAGAGAGGCAAGTAACCCTACCAATTCTAGAGTTAGGAGACCCGTTCTCAACTCCTTGAGATGGTCTCCTACTGGACTCTATAACCCGGTTACTTATGATCCCCGCCTTGGTTCTATCCTAATGCGGAAAAGTAAATAATATACATCATTCTCAACCCGGAAGTGCCCCAATAAAAGAATATTACACACAGATTTTACAAGAATGAAAATAAAAACTCTCATCTCACATAAACCCCCCCAGCTATTCTTACACGACGATCCAATAAATCATATCAATATCAACACATAACATCATATGCCATCAACATAAGTAAATATGTGTATTCCGAAAATTCGTTGACATATAGCAATGAGATCGGGATACCCCACATATTACACTTACGGTCGCAGAAAAGAAATGGAAAACTGCAATAATTAGAATCCGTATATCCTTAGACATCATAAACCCGTAATATCGCATATTCCGGATTTCATGCCTAACCTATAAACCTTGTATTTTAGTCTCAAATTGAAAACACTTTTCAATTACATTAGTTGGGTAATTCAACAGGATTTTTGACTACATTATCGAATACTCATTGGAATCTTTAGCAGATGGCCGTGAAGGGTTCCTAGGCACTCTTGTGAGGGTTCATAAGGCATCAAACATGCCCGAATTAAATTTTAGACGTACCGAACAACCCAAAACCGGGATCTTTGCTAGATTATTAGGGTTTTTACATGCAAGTAAACATCTTTACTACTATGTGCGAGGGATTACAACCTTTGTAGTCCGCTCCTTCGCTTCACAAGCTCCGAGTAGAAGTCCCTTCGCCGTGATCCATGATCTCCCGGACTCAAGAGAGGCTCCACGAATCGAACGATCCATGAAAGCTTGTCGTATTCCTTTTCTCCGATGATCTACGTTGAAGTTGCAATAGCTTAAGCTCTCTCACTCAAATGAAGTGAACACCCTAATCTAATGGGCTAGATTAGATGAGGATGATGGAGTAGTGTTTATGCTTTCTTTTTATATCATTTTCTTACAAGAAATCATCACAAAAGAAATCACAAGTGAGCTCTCTCAAAAACTCAAGAGAGAAGAAGATGAAGAATAATGAGATCATTTCTTTTGTGATGAATAGTAGATAAGAATATATGATTGATATGGAACCATGGTCAAGGATGATAGGCTTAACCTTTGTAGAGAATAAACTAGAGCTAGGGTTTGGTTAGGTTAAGAATGAGTCAAGGATAAGTATCAACCATAATATCTTAACCAAGACAAAAGGAAATCTTTCTAGAATAATCAAGAAGGAGCTAACCCTAATCAAACCCTAATCTCTTTTTATCATCCCTAAACATGTTTCATAATAAATCATATCATGTCACAATAATATATATCACATATATATATTATATTTGCAACAAAAGAAAATAATACAATTAACATATGTCGCATATATATCAATGTATTAATCCGGTGAGAAAATGAAATAATAAAGCGAGCCAATATTAGATAATGTAATACAATATATCATATATATCGTTATACATTAAATCATCGAATCAACACTTGATCCGACGATCCGGCTATATCGAATATAACCGACTAATATCTCATGTACCGATTCATCAAATCAACACTTGATCCGATGACCCGGTTCATATCTAAATATCGCGAGAATATAATACGATATCTCATATCACATTATCCTCGGTCCTGCACATATCACATATGTGCCTCAACTCCGTTTTGCCTGAGCCAAGAAACCTCTGTGTAGGACCCTAAAGAATCGTCAATACGCCGGTAGCAGGTGATGATCATATCAAACACCCACAAGCTGAAAGCGGTCAGCTAAACGAAACAGCCACCCAGGTATTAAGCGATCAGAAGATCAACAAGCTAGCCTGTCCGTTCTCCTGTGAATCCAATCAGTAACACTCCCGTACAATCCGGTCTGTTCGTCTGATATGTCGCATATCAAGTTTAGGGGTGGTATACGTCAGAACCCAGTAACCGATAAGTCGTGTCGATGTGTGGCTCATAACAGGTCGAGAAACTACTGGTAACACTTACCAGTATATCTCTATATCAGCCCTGGCCAGGGACTTCCAGTTGTAGCCAATCGAACACAGCACAACATCAACACCCTATATCGGGAGAGACGAATCCCCTCCTATCGCTATTGCCTCCATGTGATTCGGGATTGTACCCAAAAGCCACCGTTTTGCATGCCCTCTTGGACATGGTAAGGTGGAAATCAAAGCACAGTGGGAATCACATAAGACTCTATGATGATCTTGGGTCTACAGACTACCCTGTACCAGTGTCATCGGAGAATTGCCATCTGACGTGTGGTATACACCATCTGGGAGTTCTCGGCGAGTCCGTCCAGTGTACCCAGTCTCCACTGAGCACCCGTACACCATCCTTGATGTCAAACACCGATGGATATGGGATCATCCATCGCCCATCATATGGGTCAAGATGCGTATATGCTAGTCTACTCTGGTGTATCGATGCCCTGTCTCGATATACCATCGACTAGGAACAGTTATAGGATGTACTCATCGACTACCGTGGCCCCACTAGTATGATCTCATCATAGTCCCAGTAGTTGAGTACAGATCCTAAGGGCTTTATCAACATGTGAGAGAAAGACAGTAAACCAGTACAAGTCAACATGTTAAGATAAAGTGAAACCAAATAGAATACTATTACGACGAGAAAGAAAGTCCTCTCTGTATATATCCAAGCATCCATCATAATATACATCATATGTACAACAATGGCCTCTAGGGCATATACAAAACAAACAATCTCCCACTTGCACTAAGGCCGGCTGCTGTAGTATCTCATACCTAGCATCCCGAATAATCTCTCAAACTGTATCTGGGGAATGGCCTTCGTGAGTGGATCCGCAGTGTTGTCCTTCGTATCTACTCTCCTGACCTCGATCTCCCGGCGATCAACTATCTCCCTGATCAGGTGATACCGCCTCAGAATATGTCTGGACTTCTGATAGGACCTGGGTTCCTTGGCCAAAGCCACAGCTCCATTGTTATCGCAATACAAAGGTATTGGATGCTCAATGGATGGAACCACACCAAGTTCACTAATGAACTTCTTAACCCAGATAGCCTCTTTGATAGCATCGTTGGCAGCGATGTATTCAACATCCATCGTCGAGTTTGCAATGGTAACCTGTTTGGAACTCTTCCAACATACCGCCCCTCCATTGAGGGTAAAGACAAATCCCGAGTGCGACTTAGAGTCGTCCTTATCACTTTGGAAGCTCGAATCGGTAAAGGACTCCACCCGGAGTTCTCCGTTACCATACACCAAGAACATGTCTCTAGTCCTTCGCAAGTACTTGAGAATGTTCTTCACAGCTGTCCAGTGACTCTCTCCAGGATCTGCTTGATACCGACTCACTACACTTAGTGAGTATGCTACATCGGGTCTGGTACATAGCATCGCATACATGATAGTGCCTATTGCCGAAGCATAGGGTATCCCTTGCATGCGAGCTCTCTCCAAATCAGTCTTGGGATACATCTCTTTGGAGAGAGTGAGTCCAGAGATCGTGGGTTGGTTCCCACGCTTGGATTCTTCTATACTAAACCTCTTTAGTATGGTGTCAATATACTTGGATTGGGACAATACCAGTATCCGTTTAGATCTATCTCTATAGATCATTATTCCTAATATGCAGGAGGCATCACCTAGATCTTTCATTGAGAATCTTTGTGATAAGAAGAGCTTGACTGATTGGAGCATAGGAATATCATTTCCTATCAAGAGTATGTCATCCACGTACAATACGAGGAAGACAACCTTACTCTCTGTTACTTTTTTTATAGATACAAGGTTCATCTATATTTTTGATGAAGTCAAACTCTTTGACTACAACATCAAAACAGATATTCCAACTCCGCGATGCTTGCTTCAACCCATAAATGGATTTAAGCAGCTTGCACACCTTTCCGCTGGTCCCATTATCTATGAAGCCCTCTTGCTGAGTCATGTACACGCACTCTTCTAAATCACCGTTTAGAAAGGCGGTCTTAACATCCATTTGCCAGATTTCGTAGTCATGGTATGCAGCAATGGCAAGTAAGATCCGGATGGACTTAAGCATAGCCACTGGAGAAATGGTTTCATCATAATCCACACCTGGTCGTTGACGAAAACCCTTTGCTACAAGTCTAGCTTTGAAAGTCTCAACTTTTCCATCTACACCAAATTTCTTTTTAAAAATCCACTTGCTCCCAATGGATTTTACCCCTTCACGAGCATTTTCCAAAGTCCATACTTTATTGCTGTACATGGATTCCATCTCAGATCGCATTGCATCCAGCCATTTCACAGAGTCACCACTCGTGATGGCATGCTCGAAACTAGTTGGGTCATCATCTTCCATGATGCAATCCTCGCTTCCACCATCAATGAGAAAACCATAGTATCTCTTAGGCGGATGAGAAACCCTGCTAGATCGGCGGAGAGGCTGGGGTTCGTCGGGTACTACTGAATCCTCTGGTTCTACAAAATCATCTGTTGTAGTTTGTTCTGCTGGAACATCTTCCAGTTCTACCTCAATGCCACTAATCTGTTTCATAAGAAAACCTTTTTCTAAGAAAGTTGCATGTCGAGAAACAAACACCTATTGTTCCTCGGAGTGGTAGAAGATATACCCTCGCGAATGTTTGGGATATCCAATAAACTTACATAGGACAGACCTTGCCTCAAGCTTTTCTGGATTTTGTGTTTTAACATAGGCCGGACAACCCCATATCTGAATAAAATTAAGACATGGTCTCTTACCATTCCATATCTCATATGGAGTGGTAGGCACTGATTTGGTTGGAACTCTATTCAATAGGTATGCAGCTGTCTCCAGTGCATATCCCCAGAAGGAAATAGGTAACTCAGCAGTGCTCATCATAGATCGCACCATATCTAATAGAGTGCGATTTCTTTGTTCCGATACACCGTTGTACTGTGGTGTATAAGGAGGAGTAAGCTGAGACAGAATCCCATTCTCTTTTAGATAATCTAGGAACTCATTGCTTAAGTATTCACCTCCTCGATCAGATCGAAGAATCTTAATACTTTTGCCCGTTTGATTCTCTACTTCATGCTTATATTCTATGAATTTCACAAAAGCTTCAGACTTGTGTTTCATCAGGAATACATATCCGAATCTTGAGAGATCGTCAGTGAATGTAATGAAGTAGGAAGAACCGTTCCTGGCATGCTTAGACATGGGACCGCATACATCACTATGTACCAGTCCTAAGAGTTCCATAACTCTTTGTCCGTGTCCACTAAACGGAGCTTTGGTCATTTTTCCTTTGAGACATGAATGGCAAGTATCATAAGATGATAATTCGAACGGATTCAAATATCCATCTTTATGTAACTTAGCCAGTCGTGTCGCATTGATATGACCAAGTCTACAATGCCACAAGAAGGATTCGTTCATTTCTGAATTCTTCCTCTTGTGTGTGTTTTGTATATTGAGGACTGTATTTTGATTTAGAATGAATATGCCATTATGTAACGAGCCTGATGCAATCAACTTTTGATCTAGGAATATGTTCATAAAATTATCCAGTACTACAAAATTATATCCTTCTTTAGTTAATAAAGAAACTGATATAATGTTGTACATCATGTTCGGTATATAATAGCACTCATTCAGAATCAGTGTATCACCACTTGGTAATACTAGGTGATATTCGTCAACTGCTTTGGCAGCAACATTTGCCCCATTCCCTACTTGAACGGAATGATCACCTTTTCCCAGTTCTCTACCTTTCCGCAGCCCATGTAACAATTTATATATGTGGGATCCTGATCCGGTATCTAATACCCAGGACGTAGGGTGAACTGAGAAACAGTTCTCAATAACTAACACACCTGAAGAAGATGCATCAGCATGCATGTTCTTATGGGCGGCTTGAGAATCCAGATATTCTCCTAGTCCCTGTTCAATCATATAACTCTTATAAGAAAGAATGGGTCCAACGTTCCCCTGCTCAGTATAATAAGCGGGTTCAGTCAATACATCCATATTATTATCTTGATTATGGCCTGACATGGTCGCTACTGTTAGTGTATATGCCCTAGAGGCCATTACTGTATCATACTAGTTTGTATATTACTTAATGGAAGCTTGAGATATTCACAGTTGTATATACAATCTTGCTCAAAATAGTAGTATGCTACTTGGTTTGTTTCTACTTCAATGTGTACATGTGTTTATTTTAGTATATCACCTATACACATTAGTGGAGCCCTTAGGATCTTTGCTTGATTACCAGCGTTGTGATGGCAGTCACACTAATGGGGGCTGGGTAATCTATAAGCACATCCTTATGCAGGTCCCTAGTCGCAGGACTATCGAGACATGGCATCGATACTCCGGAGTAGACTAGCGTATGCGCTTCTCATCACAGATTGGAAGATGGTCTGTCCCACAGCCATCAGTACGTCGTACTAGAGATAGTATGCGGGTGCTCGTTAGGTTACGAGTACACTGGACAGGACTCGTCGGGAACTGACCGGTTGGTATTATACCTATCGTTAGTTATCAGTTCCCAGGTGACATGAGTACAGCTTAGTCCGCTGACTTGACACTGTCACTTCGCCTTGAGTGTGTTCCCACTGTACTTTGATTATTACCCTACCACGGCTCAAAGGAGTCGTGCAAACAGGTAGTAGTTGGGTGCAGTCCCGAAGCACTTGGAGGAAGTGACGGTTAGATAGGATTCGTCTCTCCCGGTATTAGGGGTTGACATCGCGCTGTGTCAAGGAGAGCCATTACACGAGTAGTCCCTGGCCAGGGCAAGCGAGATATACTGGTAGGCTTCCAGTGTTATCTCAGGGTTTTTTGGGCTTCACTCCGACACGACTTGTACTGCTATTAGGGGACTGACGTTTACCGCCCCCTTTGGCCTGCCATGCGATGTATCAGACGAACAGACCGGACTGTACGGAGACTGTCACATTCAGGCTCAGTAGGAGTTCAGATGGGTTTCACCTCGTCAGTCTTCTTGTCGGCTTCTACCTGGGGACCGTTACGCACAGCTAGTGCCGCTTGCGGTCTGTGGTTAAACCCACTGCCAGCGTAGTGTCGAGTCTTTAGAGTCCCACACAGAAAGCTATTCGCCTTCAGGCAAAAGAGTAGAGGTCACATGGTTTTGCGACAGGTCGCATGGTTTTGCGACAGGGTCCGGTCACATCCGTGCACTTGTGCACGTACAATGTCCGGAAAGTTAACACTAGCGGGCTTTGGTTTAAGCCAGATCCTAGTGTACGTTTTGGGATTGGTTTTATCCAGTATGTATTCGTGTTCCTCGGAACGCGGATGCGGGTGTGTATGCACAGTTGACGGAGAGACAGAGGCAGAGGATTCTCATTAGGGTTGTTGACTGTTGACTGTTGACTATTGACTTTTTGCTCAACCCTAATGAGAATATGATATATGATTAACAATAATATTAATTAAGTATTATGGTGACATGGTTGTTGAGGGGTTGACTTTGTTGACTTGTTGACTTTGTTGACCGGTTGACTAGGTTGGACTAGTTGACCATAATGATAACAATGGCTATTATTTCATTGCAAAGACTTTTTGCTTGCTTGTTCTCTTTTGAAAAATGAGTGCATGAAATGATATGGCTATTGTAGCTTAAACCATCACATAATACTTGATTGCTATGATTTGTTATGATGGCTTTGGATTATGAGAGCCAAGAGAGAAAAGTCTTTCTCATTCTATCATTTTCATTCCCTCTCTTGTTCTTGAGCTCTCATCCTCTTCCTCTTTCTCTCTCTCTCTTTAGTCTACGGTTCACTTGTCTCATGTGTTGAGAACCAAGAACCATAGAGAAAAATCCCAACACACTCTCCTCTACTCACTCTAGTTCACAAGGTTTAGCAAACCGAGTGAACTAGTTTCTTCAAAGCTCGAAGAAGAAGCCAAAGGTAGAAGCGTTCGGGTGGATCGATCTTCGGCGCAAGGAGACGACGGGGTGAAGCCGATCCGGAAAACCATCAAGTGTAGAAGACGAAAGAGTTCAAGAAAGAAAGGTATAACCCCCTAACCGAGTAGTTAACAACTCTTAGCTAGGTTGTTAGTTAGATGTTTAACAAAGATCCGGTTTTGAGTCCATGTTACCGCCTTTAGAAAATCGTTTTTCATCAAATTCCGCATGCCCGTAAGTACCGGGAGAGGTAGCATGGACTTACTGTGGTATCGGAGCCTAGTTAAACACTACTTAACATGTTAGCATAGTAACTAGAAATTCGATCGGAGAAAAAGTCACGAAATACACCCAAAAATCTGTAACATTTCAAAAAAATAAAATATTATTTTTGGGAATTTTTATAATTTATTATTATTTTAATGAATATTGTAATATTTCGGTATAATTAAATACAGATAAATGGGAAAAAAATTATGGAAAATTATCAAATAGGGTATTTTATTGAATTATGCCATTTTTAAATTTTTATAATTAATTATATGCTAATTTAGTGCTAATCGCGATTAAAAATCGCTAATCGGTTTTTTTTGCATTTTTGTGCAAAACATGCACATATCATTTTTGTTTTGCACTTGTGCATTTCTACCATGTTACTTTGGGTTTACTATTGGTGTGAGAAGGATTTGGGTTAATGAAATTGGAAAATAAAAGAAAAGAAAGGGAAAAAGGATATTATATTGAGGTATGGGTGAGAAAGAGTAGGTGAGGGTGTTGACTTGGCCATTTCCCTTCATTCCTTCACTCATTTCTCTCCCTCTTCTTTCATTGCTGCTGCTGCTGCTGCTGCTCTTCACCTCCTTCCCCTCTTCAACTCCTCAAAACACATCCAAAAACACCTCAAAACCCTATCCCCACTTCACAAAAATTGTTCCCAAGCTCACTAGCTACACATTGGACCAAGAAAATCTTCATTTTGGCGCTGTTGAGGATTCATGAGGGTCTAATGAGGTAATTTCTTCACAACTAGAGTGTTATTGCTTGTGCTTAAGCTTCAATTCAAGTTTCATATCGATATCGTGTAATTTGGTGTATTTTGGACCAACTTAGAGAGGGTTAGGGTAAAGTTGAGATGTTGCTTTGCAATTGGACTTAAATGGTGACCTTAGACCCTATATTGACCAAAACACTAGCCTAGCACAACCTGAAACCCAAAAATACGGAATTACGGAACTTTTCATGTCGGTTTGTGTGATCTGTGAAGGTGTTCTGGAATCTGGAGCAACCCGGGGGCACCAAAAATAAAATTGAGCCAACAGTGAGTCGTGCAGGCACCTAGGACGCTACCACCAAGACCCGAGCCCCTAACTCAAACCTGCGGCTGCAGATTTAATCATTCTGGCCGCAATTTGCGGCCAGAGTAGAAGAGAATCGGTCCATTTTTGTTCCAGGGCTCATTTTGCACTAAATTAGACCCCTCCTACATGCAGTTTTGGCTAATTGTCATCTTGGGAAAATCTGGGAGCATTTTGGTGTGTTTTAGGCGATGTTTTCCGTATTTTTAAATGCACTTTCTTGATATTTGGATTTGTATTTGGTTGTCAGGTGTTCGTACATCGACAACAGGGGTTGTTTGTTGGATTTGGATGTTTGGGCCATAGGTTCCAACCTGTGAGCACACTGTGCGCTGTATCGGTTTTCTGCCTTGATTTTCATACGCATTGCTATGGTTGATCATTGTAGGTACCTTCACGTGGATTCCGAGGCGACGGAGCATGGCGTTATCGACACCGACAGGCAGGATACATGTGAGTAGATTTATATCTACGGGGAGAAGTCGGGTGGATGGCGTATAGCACCCCCGCAGTCCGTAGTGTAGCTCATATATATATGTTTATATAGGTGTTTTATGATACGAGAATGTTTATTCATGTTATGATTATGTGTTCATGGATTAGCTTTGGGTTAGTTGCGAAACCCTAGAGTAGTTGTTATACCCACATACGCACACACAGACTTGCATACATTACTTTCTTGTGCGCCGATTGGGATGTGTATATATGTATATATGCGTGGGTATGGGACTATGCATATGTACATTCATATACACATGCATGGATAATGAGGATAGTACTTGGGATTTAAGATGAGTCGATGAGATTTGATTTGAGGCCGTGAGATCAGTGATATAGCAGGGTTCGTATTTGAGATACGACATGACGTTGTAACGGGTATTGACGTAGTGTTTCACATACGTGCATGCATACTTAGGCGGTATCAGTATTGTACTAGACACAGATCAGTACCCCGATCATGATATTTGATAAAGACGATACCAGGTGAATAGTATGATGAATGTGATATTGACCCGTACCCAGATTTGGGATGCCGTACGACGGATTTACGTACGAGCTATATTGATGATTGATCCGCACTCTTGACTTGGGATGCCTGCTTATAGATATGGTATCGGATATGATATTATTGAGGCGGGATCACCGACTGTATATATACGGGTATGTATATGTATTGAATCAGATGATAGGCGGTTTCCTTACCTGTAGTTCAGCCGTATAGTTTAGTGTAGTTGTTAGACTAGATTAGACTCCTACCTATTTCAAAACTAGCGGATCGTGGGTATTTTAAAAGCCAGGTCAAGGGATCTACGGATATTTCAAAAGACGTATCCTTTCTTAAAAACCACCATAGCCCCTATTTTCAAAACCCCGCGATTCGTGTTATTTCAAATGGCACCATTGTTTAATATTTAGCTACCGCTCATTTTGGTTGCTCGCTCCGCATCGCATATTTACATTGTTATTTCATATTGCATTGTTGACATTATGCTGTTAGGAAACCAGCACCATTACCGATGATGCGTATGTACCACATACACTTACTTGCCGGCTCACACACATCTTCATCGGTAATTGCTATGTCACGTACACCTTAGAAAATATTATTGCTTAACTTATCTTGATAGCCAGTAGTTTGACATAATATTAGTGTACATACCTTATATGCCAGCTTAGATATTGTAGTTATTACTTGTCACTTCATGCATAATGTTATTCATTCTCATGCTTATATTCATGGTTTTACATGCTATTGATGATTCGGATTTCCATGATATTTTCTGGATTTGGAGGAAAACCGCAAAACATATATAAACTGCTTTCTCTCTTTTAAATAAAAATGCTGTTTTCCCATGATGTATGAGTCGTCCACCATGAGTTTGCTGATGGATTTCGAGACCCGATTCGAGGATTTGGATGAACCGTTTCGGGTACATGGTGGGCCCGGTGCGGTACCCCGAGGCGAGAAGGCCGTGTTGTTGACGTTGAGCCTGGCAGGAGAGCACTACCGACCGGTGATATTACCCGACGCGTCGGATATCCGTAGGATACCGTCGTGGTCTTAAGATGGATGGTAGGGGCCGGTTTGGACTGACGGCGCCCTAGATATTGAGACATTGAGATTTCGAGATATTGAGATACTGAGATTTGATGATACAGGCCAGTCCGGATAGCCGGAGCCTGAGATTTCGAGACATTGAGATTTATGTTTTGTGTCGATGTTAGACACTGTTGATACTGATTTCATTTATGATACCTCATTTTAAAAATACAAAGGAAATCTCAGTAAATTATGAAAACAGTTTCTTCATTTACATGTATTCTGTTTTCATGCATTACATCATTCATATGATATATTGCTACCTGAGGCACTGACACGGGCTCATGAGATTACACTCGGGTTAGATATTACCCTAGCCATTGTTATAGGCTGCATGTTATACATATATTTGAGGATATATTATGATCATTGACCTAGGATTGCGTTATTTATGCGATTTCTGTGCGTAGATGTTTTTCTACTCACGAGTTGGCAACTCACCCCCGTTGTGCCACAGTTCTTGCAGGTTTCGCCGTACAGGTTTCTTTACGGCTTTGCTGGCACTATTTCCATCTCCGGGTGACTTGCTAGTAGGTGGGTTTATTTATATCGTACCCATCATTATATCTTGTATATTATGACTCTGTTGTATCTAGAAGTTCCATCAACCAAACATGTATTTATTTCAGAGATAGAGACCAGTGTTTTTTATTCTATCGACCTTAGAGCCGCGCTTTGTATTTATACGGATTTCATGCTGTTTTAAGTTTCCTTTCTGTTGTGATCCTCGCCTTTCGGCGTTGTATATTATATTGCTTGCGTGGTTGTGATCGTCGATTGACGAAGAGCTAGCTCCCGCTTGGGGATGCATTTTTTTTTCCATTATATATGCTTTATCTGGTTTTGTACCCGTTTGGGGTCAGTTTTTATGAAGGAAACTCTGCCGAAATTTTTAGAAAAGACTTGGGATTTTTAATGCATACTTCCGCATATGTTGCAAACTGTTTGATTTAAAATGGTTTTCCTACACTCTATTACTTTTATTGGTTTGGATTTCTGGTTTTTCGGCTTACTTAGAATACGTACGCCTTGAGACGTTCGTAGTTTAAGTGCCGGTCATATTCCGTACTTTCGGGACGTGACAAAATCTAACTTGCTGTCGATTTTCAATGTTCTGTAAAAGTAATAAATCATGCTTTAAAAATCGACTCAGGGTTTTTAGAGTATACTGTAGAAAGACGGTCTTGTGATCTCATCAAAGCACCGCGGAAACACGGCAATAGCGTGCTATTGCCGCGGTTCCGCGGCCGTATTGGCTTTTCTCTGGATCTTCTTTGCTAAAGTATATTCAGTGGGGTATTTTGGGAATTTTGGTATATGTTTTTTCAGCCCAGATTTTCCAGAAAGAAAATTTTGTTTTTGGGGCTTTAAAAACCGTATTTTGATCGAGTTTCTAAAGACTTAAGCTGACGGTTTTTTATCTGTGATGTGGTATTTGTATTGAACGTCTGCTAATCGCTATATGTCGATTAGTGGGAGTTATACAAATCTGTGATCTGTAATGTTATTGGTTTGTGTATATGAATTCATTGGATTGTCGCGGGTGAATAGCCGGGGGTTGTGAGACGAGGGTTTTCTTTTCTTTCAATTCATGTAAATTTGTAAATTGATGTAATAATTATTTATATGACCGTACAACCGGGTCGGGGTTGTAGCCGTCATTGTATAATTTCTTTTTACTGTTTTTGCTCCTAGGATAGACCCATGGAGGGGGTGCACAAACTACCGGGTATCCCGAAGTGCCGAGTGGCCTACTTACGGTGTTGAGGGAGGTTGCTTCGCTTCGGGTACTTGGCGGGTAGTTTGCCGCACCCGTAGGGGTCTTGGGTAGGGTATTGGCTATTCACAGCGACCGTGTAATCTGCTTTTCGTTACAGGCTCGTACGAATTGCGGGTTCCTAGTATATCCAATGCGTTCATCTGTGATCTGAAATGGCTATCATTGCTATATATCTATATATGATATTATTTAGGCGTTGCTTATGTTTTACAGCCGCGCTAGCCCAGCCCCCGCTCTGTCGTTAGTTAAGTAACCTAACGGGTAATGACGGGGCCCCGTGGCGAATGCGAATGGCATAAGCGTACGTCATATTTTGGTTGTTTTCTGCAATGGTAGGATTAAATGATGGGACGCATTAAAAGAACTAATGCAAAAAAAAATACGCATTAAAAGAACTAATGCAAAGGAAAATAATCCAAGTAAAAGTCGTTGGAACACTTTAAAAACCACTCGGTTCTTTTCAAAACCAAACTTTTAAATGCGGAGCTTGAGCTACTCCATTTAAAAGCTATCTCGTTCCATCGGTTATATCAAGTTCACTACGTTCACGGTTTTGCCAAAACCATCCGTAGCCCTCCATCATTTCAGTTAAATATTAGGTAGTATTCAAACTATGTATTTTGACCTCACGCCAAGGCTTAGTGATTGGTAGCTGCCGGATATTTATCTGTTGCAAAGATAGAATGCGTTGGTTTGAGACAGTCGTACTGCCATTTTGGCCTACGTCAAGGGCAGGTATGGGTGGGTTCAAATTAACCTGGATAATGATGGGAAGAACTTGACATGTGACTTATGACATTTTGACCTCACGCCAAGGTCATAAGAGCATGGGGCAAAAATCCACATCGGGAGTTTCATAAGTACTGAAACTTGCTAGCGCTGCATACCATTTGGAGTGTGATGATTCTGGTAGGATTCCTTCAGTTTTGTCACGCAATGATATTTGGATCCCGATCCTACTGTGAGTATATGCTGCTCCTCGGGAAATTTCTCACTTAACGATCAATGCTATAAACCAAGTAGGTGTCTAGAAAGGTGTTAGCGGGGCTACGCCCACAGGGAAAAGAGGTTATTTAATTAAGGAACTTTGCGAAAGCGTTGGAAAACCTCCCTCGAAGTACCGACACCAGCCTGGCCGAACGTTTAAGCAAGAATTGTACGGTGAGATTGATCCTGACTAATTCTTCCTTTTTGGTTTGAGGAGGGATTTGAGAAACAGTGGGAGCCATCCTGTTTAGACAAACTAAAAACCACTCTAAACTTGCAAGAGCATCATGCTGAGTGTTTCTTCTCTATCTCCTAATTGCATCAACCAATCGACATGACTGGACTTATGTTACTTCTAGATAAAAATATACTGACAGGGCCAAACTACAAAGATTGGCTCAGGAATGTCAAAATGGCAATCACTTACGACAAGCTGGGGTATCTTCTTACCACCAAAGCTCCCCCTGTCCCAGGTCCCACCTCCAGCGTCGCGGATAAGGAAATCCGTAAGACTTGGGAGATCGATTGCGCGAAGGCCAGGTGCCTCGTGCTTTCCTCTATGGACAACGAACATCAGAGGAGGCACGAGAATATGGACCTCGAATCCATATTTCTCCATACAAAAGAACTGTATGGAGAGCAGTCTCGTATCGCAAGATACGAAGTGTCGAAGAAGTTATTTTCGGCAAGGTTGGCCGTCAGATCATCGGTAGCGGAACACATGCTTAAGATGATTGGCTACATAGAAGAGCTCGCGGACCTTGAGACCACGTTGGAGAATGAGCTCTATACCGACTTGATTCTCCAGTCCCTTCCTTCCACTTACGCCCAGTTTATCCTGAACTTCAACTTACAAGAAAAGGAAGTTGAACTTTCAGAACTCCTCAACATGCTGAGGAGCGCAGAGGGCACCCTACAGAAAGGTAGGGAAACATCCACTTTGTTTGTAGGAGGATCTTCCTCTTCTAGGTCCAAGGCGAAAGCCAAGGGAAAGAAGAAGAAAGCCCCCGCCAAACCAAGGGGCGGTGTTAGTAAAGTGGATACGAAGGGAAAAGCAAAAGCAAAAGCAACAAAGAAAATGGGGCAACTTGTGGATAAAGAAGAATGCTTCTATTGTCATAAGAAGGGACACTGGAAGAATGAATGCAGGGCTTGGAAGGCCAGAACACAGGAACTGAAGCAAGTTGCGGCTTCAGCTTCAGGTGTGTATGTTATTGAAAACTGTCTAACAATAAACTCTACTTCCTAGGTATTGGATACCAGATCAGGATCTCATATCTGTAATTCTTTGCAGGCGTTGAGAAACCGTAGGGTTTTGAAGGCAGGTGACATGACCCTCAAAGTTGCAAACGGAGCTAGCATGGATGCTAAGGCCGTGGGGGTCTATCACCTGGGGTTGTCAGATGGACACGTTTTGGTTTTGCGTAATTGCTATTTTGTACCCAACGCAACTTGTAATATCATTTCTGTATCTTTGACTTCTAAAGAAGGTTATGAATTTGCGTTTGTAAGTAATGTTGTAAACATTCACCTTAATCAAGTTCTGATTGGGTCAGGTATATTAAGCAATGGTATATACGTATTAAACCAACCCCAGATTTTCAATGTCCAGAATACACACAAAAGAAAGTCTCCGGAAATAAATTAGACTTTCTTATGGCATTGTAGACTGGGTCACATCAATGAGAGAAGGTTGACGAAGTTACATGCAGAAGGATATTTGAATCCGTTCGAATATCAATCGTATGCCACTTTTCAATCCTGTCTCAAAGGAAAGATGACAAAGACTCCGTTCACTGGACACGGAGTAAGGGCGAGCGTGCTCTTGGGACTCATACACAGCGACGTGTGCGGTCCAATGTCTACACATGCGCGAAGCGGTTATTCTTACTTCATTACTTTTACGGATGACTTTTCAAGGTACGGTTATGTCTTCTTAATGAAACATAAGTCCGAAGCCTTTGGAAAATTCCAGGAATATAAGAATGAAGTAGAAAAACAAACCGGCAAAAGTATCAAGATTCTAAGATCGGATCGAGGTGGTGAATACTTGAGTGCCGAGTTCCATGACTATTTAAAAGAGAATGGAATTCTCTCTCAGCTTACTCCTCCATACACTCCGCAACATAACGGTGTATCGGAGAGACGGAACCGAACCCTATTGGATATGGTACGGTCCATGATGAGTAACACTGAGTTACCGCGATCATTCTGGGGGTATGCACTAGAATCAGCTGCATACCTTTTGAACCGAGTTCCAACTAAGACTGTGCCTACCACACCATATGAAATATGGAGTGGGAAGAAACCCTATCTTCAATATCTGAAGATCTGGGGATGTCCGGCTTTTGTAAAAAAGCAGCATGCGGACAAGCTCGAGGCACGCTCAGTACTGTGCAAGTTTGTGGGATACCCAAAGAATTCTAGGGGGTATCTCTTCTATTACGCAGAGGAACAAAAGATCATTGTTTGTCGTAATGCCCATTTTTTGGAACACCAGTTCTTAGAAAAGGAAACAAGTGGGAGCGAAATAGAACTGGAAGAAATTCCAGAACCACAGACTATTACTGAAAGCTTAGTGGAACCAGAGGGTTCAAAAGAACAGGACATTCCTACGTCGCTCCGCAGGAGTAGTAGGCAGTCTCATCCGCCAGAGAGATACTACGGTTTTCTCATAGACGGGGATAGAGAGGATTGCATCATTGATTATGATGAGCCTACTAGCTTCCAGCAGGCCGTTCAGAGCGTTGACTCGGTAAAATGGCTGGATGCAATGCGGACCGAAATGGAGTCCATGTATACCAACAAAGTATGGACGTTGGACATTGCTCCAGATGGGGTAAAACCCGTAGGATGCAAGTGGATCTTCAAAAGGAAGATTGGTGTAGATGGACAGGTTGAGACCTATAAAGCTAGACTGGTTGCAAAGGGTTTTCGTCAAAGACCTGGTTTGGACTATGACGAGACCTTTTCTCCAGTAGCTATGCTGAAATCCATTCGGATCCTTCTTGCCATTGCTGCCTTCCACGATTATGAGATTTGGCAGATGGACGTAAAGACCGCTTTTCTAAATGGAAATTTAGAGGAGTGTGTCTATATGGACCAGCCAGAGGGTTTCATTCAGAGTGGGAGCAGCGGAAAGGTGTGCAAGTTGCTTAAGTCCATCTACGGACTAAAGCAGGCATCGCGGAGTTGGAACATCTGTTTTGATGAGACGGTCAAGGAATTTGGCTTTATCAAAAATCCAGATGAACCATGCATCTATAGTAGATTTGTAGCGAGAACTGTAGTATTACTCGTTTTATACGTGGATGACATTCTCTTAATAGGAAATGACATTCCTATGCTACAATCTGTCAAGGGGTTCTTGTCACACAGGTTCTCCATGAAACACCTGGGTGATGCCTCATACATCCTGGGGATTCGGATCCATCGTGATAGATCCGAGAGGATATTAGGACTTTCACAGTCCAGGTACATCGACACCATACTGAAAAGATTCAGTATGGAAGATTCCAAGAGCGGTTACCTACCGGCTTGTCATGGGATCACCGTATCTAAAGAGATGTCTCCCAAGACTGATTTGGAGAGGGATCGCATGTCTATTATACCCTACGCTTCTGCGGTAGGCTCTATAATGTATGCGATGTTGTGTACCAGACCGGATGTAGCTTATGCACTTAGTGTAGTAAGCCGGTATCAGTCAAACCCCGGGGAGAAACACTTGATAGCGGTAAAGAACATTCTCAAGTACCTGAGAAGGACTAAGGAGATGTTCTTGGTGTATGGCGGAAAAGACCTCCAGATCGAGGCCTTTGCTGACTCCAGCTTCCAGAGTGACAAGGATGATTACAAGTCCATGTCGGGTTTTGTCTTTACCCTCAATGGAGGGGCGGTGTGTTGGAAGAGTTCCAAACAGGAAACCGTTGCAGACTCGACGATGGAAGCGGAATACATCGCTGCATCTGATGCCGCAAAAGAAGCTGTCTGGATGAGGAAGTTCTTGAAAGAACTTCAGGTGGTTCCGTCCATTGTTGATCCAATACCTCTGTATTGCGACAACAACGGGGCTATAGCTTTAGCGAAGGAACCCAGGTCCCATCAGAAATCCAGAAACATCTTGAGGCGGTATCACCTGATCAGGGAGATCGTGGATCGCCAGGAGATCGAGGTTCGGAAGGTTGCTTCAGAAGATAACACTGCAGATCCATTCACCAAGGCCTTGCCCCAGACTCAGTTCGAGCGGCTGATCGAGATGATAGGTCTTCGATACGCCAGTACATGGCCTTAGTGCAAGTGGGAGATTGTTAGTGTATATGCCCTAGAGGCCATTACTGTATCATACTAGTTTGTATATTACTTAATGGAAGCTTGGGATATTCACAGTTGTATATACAATCTTGCTCAAAATAGTAGTACGCTACTTGGTTTGTTTCTACTTCAATGTGTACATGTGTTTATTTTAGTATATCACCTATACACATTAGTGGAGCCCTTAGGATCTTTGCTTGATTACCAGCGTTGTGATGGCAGTCACACTAGTGGGGGCTGGGTAATCTATAAGCACATCCTTATGCAGGTCCCTAGTCGCAGGACTATCGAGACAGGGCATCGATACTCCGGAGTGGACTAGCGTATGCGCTTCTCATCCCAAAGTGGGAGATGGTCTGTCCCACAGCCATCAGTACGTCGTACTGGAGATAGTATGCGGGTGCTCGTTAGGTTACGAGTACACTGGACAGGACTCGTCGGGAACTGACCGGTTGGTATTATACCTATCGTCAGTTATCAGTTCCCGGGTGACATGAGTACAGCTTAGTCCGCTGACTTGACACTGTCACTTAGCCTCGAGTGTGTTCCCACTGTACTTTGATTACTACCCTACCACGGCTCAAAGGAGTCGTGCAAACAGGTAGTAGTTGGGTGCAGTCCCGAAGCACTTGGAGGTAGTGACGGTTAGACAGGATTCATCTCTCTCGGTATTGGGGGTTGACATCGTGCTGTGTCAAGGAGAGCCATTACACGAGTAGTCTTTGGCCAGGGCAAGCGAGATATACTGGTAGGCTTCCAGTGTTATCTCAGGGTGTTTTGGGCTTCACTCCGACACGACTTGTACCGCTATTAAGGGACTGACGTTTACCGCCCCCCCAAGGCCCGCCATGCGATGTATCAGACGAACAGACCGGACTGTACGGAGACTGTCAAATTCAGGCTCAGTTGGAGTTCAGATGGGTTTCACCTCGTCAGTCTTCTTGTCGGCATCTACCTTGGGACCGTTACGCACAGCTAGTGCCGCTTGCGGTCTGTGGGTAAACCCACTGCCAGCGTAGTGTCGAGTCTTTAGAGTCCCACACAGAAAGCTATTCTCCTTTAGGCAAAAGAGTAGAGGTCGCATGGTTTTGCGACAGGTCACATGGTTTTGCGACAGGGTCCGGTCACATCCGTGCACTTATGCACGTACAGTGTCCGGACAGTTAACACTAGCGGGCTTTGGTTTAAGCCAGATCCTAGTGTATGTTTTGGGATTGGTTTTATCCAGTATGTATTCGTGTTCCTCGGAACACGGATGCGGGTGTGTATGCACAGTTGACGGAGAGACAGAGGCAGAGGATTCTCATTAGGGTTGTTGACTGTTAACTGTTGACTATTGACCTTTTGCTCAACCCTAATGAGAATATGATATATGATTAACAATAATATTAATTAAGTATTATGGTGACATGGTTGTTGAGGGGTTGACTTTGTTGACTTGTTGACTTTGTTGACCGGTTGACTAGGTTGGACTTGTTGACCATCATGATGACAATGGCTATCATTTCATGGCAAAGACTTTTTGCTTGCTTGTTCTCTTGTGAAAAATGAGTGCATGAAATAATATGGCTATTGTAGCTTAAACCATCACATAATACTTGATTGCTATGATTTGTTATGATGGCTTTGGATTATGAGAGCCAAGAGAGAAAAGTCTTTCTCATTCTATCATTTTCATTCTCTCTCTTGTTCTTGAACTCTCATCCTCTTCCTATTGCTCTCCCTCTCTTTAGTCTATGGTTCACTTGTCTCATGTGTTGAGAACCAAGAACCATAGAGAAAAATCCCAACACACTCTTCTCTACTCACTCTAGTTCACAAGGTTTAGCAAACCGAGTGAACTAGTTTCTTCAAAGCTCGAAGAAGAAGCCAAAGGTAGAAGCTTTCGGGTGATCGATCTTCGGCGCAATGAGACGACGGGGTGAAGCCGATCCGGAGAACCATCAAGTGTAGAAGACGAAGGAGTTCAAGAAAGAAAGGTATAACCCACTAACTGAGTAGTTAACAACTCTTAGTTAGGTTGTTAGTTAGATGTTTAACAATGATCCGGTTTTGAGTCCATGTTACCGGCCTCTAGAAAATCGTTTTTCATCAAATTCCGCATGCCCGTAAGTACCGGGAGAGTTAGCATGGACTTACAGCTACCTAGAGAGAGAGAAGAAAACACTTTAGCGTATGCTCTTGCAAGATTAGATTGGTTATTATCTTATCTAATCAGAATGTCTCCCACTGTTTTTATCAATCTACCTTCAAACCCTAAAAGGTAAGATTAGCCGGGATTAATTACACCCTACAATTTCGTCAATCTTTCAGCCAGATCAGTGTCGGTACTTGAGGGAGGTTCCCCGTGCTTTCGCACGTACCTAATTAAAGTAAACCTTGTTTTCCCATAGACGTAACCCCGTTAACACTTTTCTAGACACCTACTTGATCGGCTAATTGTCCTGTGTAAAACTGTCCTAGGAGTAACTCTTACTCGCAGTGGGTATCGGGATCCAACTATCTCATAGGAGGTATGCAATCTCATTGCAAATTTCAACACTTGAAATTCCCGATAATGCTTTTGCCCCTAGCGTCCCATGACCTTGACGGAGACCAAACTACCCATAGGGCGCTAGTCATGTTCAACCCGTCATTTCTTGATTGAATTAAACCCACCCGTATGACCCTTGATGGAGGCCAAACTACGCCGTACGAATACCCTAATCCAATCGCATCATATGCTACCAGATAAGCACTAGTTAGCTACCGTACACTACGCCTTGACGGAGGCCAAACTACCGCAGCTTGAATACTAAGTAGTACTTATCTGAAATGACGGAGGGCTACGCAGGTTTTTCAGAAAACCATGAGCGTAATGAACTTGATATCGCTGTAGAATCAAGTGAAATTTTGAAATGGAGTGATTTTGAGGCTTTCATTAGTTTTGCTAAAGAGGTCACTCCCGGTGAAGGGATCTCGGCTCTTTCCCCATCGAATAAGGTGCAAGGTATATCATATATACCACTATGCAAAGCAAAACTCTAAAAAGCAATCAAAAGACAAACCGAGTTTTGTAGCATCTGCCAGTTTCGCTAAAGAGGTCACTCCCGGGGAAGGGATCTCGGCTCTTTCCTCATCGAATAAGGTGCAGGGTATATGATATATACCGCTATGCAAAGCAAAACTGTAGCTACCCTTTTTATAAAGTTTTGATTCTACAACATCTTTTAGGTTTCTTTTCATTTTATTAATCTCATTAATAAAATCCCATCAGCTTATGCTTCCTAATCATCACAGAAGAAACGAAAGCAGTAATATTTATATATCAGCATATATATATAGTATAAGCATTCGTCTCAGGCAGTAATATGATCTCATCACAGAACATTGCAGCAGAAGAACATATATGAAATATTGGATATACTAGGACATCCGTGTTTTCAATACGAGCCTGTATAAAACACGGATTCCACGGGCGCGATGAATAGCCAAACCCACATCCCTAGACTCCTACGAGAGCGGCAAATAACACTTCCTATTCTAGGATTAGGAGACCCGGTCTCGACTCCTCGAGATGGCCTCCCACTGGACCCTAGAACCCGGGTACTTATGCTCCCCTCCTTGGGTCTACCTAATGCGGAAAAGTAAATAATATACAAAGGTGACATCAACCTCATCCCGGAAGTGCCCTAATAAAAGAATATTACATACAAATGAATTTTACATGAATGAAAATAAAAACCCTCATCTCACATAAAAACCCCGGCTATTCAGAACACGACGATCCAATGTAACATATCACAGCAACACATAATATCACATATCATCAACGTAAGTAAGTATGCATACACCGATCGTCGTTGATGTATAGCAACGACAACCGGCAATACAACTATATACTATACTTACGGTCACAGAAAAAAATTTGTAAAACTACAATATTTGGAATCCACAATCACTTTAGACATCGTAAATCCGAAATATCACAAACTTCGCATTTCATGCCTAACTACATGAATTCCACATATTGTATCACATTCCAGATAAATACACAGTATTAAACTTTCCGACCGAATAATCAAATATCCAATATTTCCTAAATGGCTCAACACTTGAGCGGAGTTCAAAAGTTCCAGAATACGTCACAGTAGCAACGGTCCAGTCGTAGAAGGGTCAAGCCAACGCCTCACATGTGGCACGCCTTACTGCCCCAAACCCAAAGGTTTAAAAGGCAGTTCAAGACGGTCACATAATCGAGTTAAGGTTTGTTGACTTCTAGAGGGTCCATCGCGTCACATGCATGTTTTTCCGAAAGATTTAAACCCGAGAAAAATTTAACAGTTGAATGTTTTTCGTGCCGGGAAAAATTGAGTTAATGATATCCGTTCGAACGTTTTAACAGTTTCTAAATATTCGGAAATAATAACGAATTTAAATATTCTGATTGAATCTACGATTACAAAATAAACCCCAAAATGCTCAACACTTGAGTCAGATTAAAAATACCCAAAAATTATAAAATACAGATACTGATATTATTGTAGAAAAACCAAGACCCAACTCCACATTTCCACCGCGGATCCGCGGCCCAAGCGCGGTACGGCCGCGGTTCCGCGGTGGTATGTACGGATTGGTGACACGTTTTTGACAACAATATTTATATTTACTTGCTGAATTTTTTAGGAATTTTTAATTCTGAAAAATCACAGTTTTTAGAAAAAGTCCAGAGAGGGGTTCAAATCGTCATATCGGAGTTCGTTCAGAGTTTTAACTTCGTATACACGTCGCCTAATGCTCTAGCTAGGCTCTGATACCACTGAAGGGTTCCTAGGCACCCTTGTGAGGGTTCATAAGGCATCAAACATGCCTGAATTAAATTTTAGACGTGCCGAACAACCCAAAGCCCGGATCTTTGCTAGATTATTAGGGTTTTTATATGCAAGTAAATATCTTTACTACTAAGTGTGAGGGATTACAACCTTTGTAGTCCGCTCCTTCGCTTCACAAGCTCCGAGTAGAAGTCCCTTCGCCGCGATCCATGATCTCCCGGACTCAAGAGAGGCTCCACGACTCGAACGATCCATGAAAGCTTGTCGTATTCCTTTTCTCCGATGATCTACGTCGAAGTTGCAATAGCTTAAGCTCTCTCACTCTAATGAGGTGAACACCCTAATCTAATTGGCTAGATTAGATGAGGATAATGGAGTAGTGTTTATGCTTTCTTTTTATATCATTTTCTCACAAGAAATCATCACAAAAGAAATCACAAGTGAGCTCTCTCAAAAACTCAAGAGAGAAGAAGATGAAGAATAATGAGATCATTTCTTTTGTGATGAATAGTAGATAAGAATATGTGATTGATATGGAACCATGGTCAAGGATGATAGACTTAACCTTTGTAGAGAATAAACTAGAGCTAGGGTTTGGTTAGGTTAAGAATGAGTCAAGGATAAGTATCAACCATAATATCTTAACCAAGACAAAAGAATATCCTTCTAGAATAATTAAGAAGGAGCTAACCCTAATCAAACCCTAATCTCTTTTTATCATCCCTAAACATGTTTCATAATAAATCATATCATGTCACAATAATATATATCACATAAATATATTATATATTTGCTACAAAAGAAAATAATACAATTAACATATATCGCATATATATCAATGTATTAATCCGGTGAGAAAATTTAATAATAAAGCGAGCCAATATTAGATAATATAATACAATAAATCATATATATCGTTATACATTAAATCATCGAATCAATACTTGATCCGACGATCCGGCTATATCGAATATAACCGACTAATATCTCATGTACCGATTCATCGAATCAACACTTGATCCGATGACCCGGTTCATACCTAAATATCGCGAGAATATAATACGGTATCTCATATCGCATTTGTAGGGTTCCTAGGCACTCTAATGGAGTCTCACAAGTGATCAAACATGCACAAATCAAATTTTACAAGTGCCTATAAACCCTAATACGGATCGTTAACTAGATAAATAGGCGAAGCAAGCATGTAATCGAATTTAATGCTAGGGGAAAGTGACTACAACCTTTGTAGATCCGGTCCACCACTTCGTGAGCTCCACGATGATCTCCCTCCGCTGTCCAAATCGAACTCACGACTCTAGCATTGGCATCATCGAAGAATGGGCGGGCTTGATCGTCGGTTCGATGCCGAAGATGATCTACGTCGAAGCATCACAAGAACAAGCTCCAACTTCACCAAGCTTTGAAAACTTGTGAAGTAAACACCCTATACAACTTGGCAAGAGGTAGAGGATGAAGAAATAGGAAGTGGGTAGACTTTATATTTGGATTTCTCACTCAATTTCACTAGTTGCCATTAATGGCCACTAGCTTTCTTCATGTTGAAGAAGATGAAGAAGAAGAAGAAGATATGATAAGTTAATTAAAAAGGAAAATAAAAAGAATACTTATCATAACTTCAACCATGGTTTAGTGTAGAGATTTAACCAAGGTTTAGAAGAGTGGTTAGGGTTAAAGAAGAGACAAGAATGGTAGACTTTTTCAAAGCTTCAAGAAGCTTCAAAGAAAAGACAAACTAAGCCACCATTTCTTTTTCTCTTTATCTTTTCCAAAACAATAATAAATGGATAAATAAATAAGAGAAAAGAAACCCTAACCATTCACTAAACATGGTTTAATCTTTACACAAACCCAAAAGAGCAAGTATCATCAAATATGATACAATCTTGTGCACAAAAGTATATCGCATATACAATGTGTACAAACCAAGTGAGTAAATCCATTTAAAGTGAACCAATACTAGTCAATGCAAAGTAATATATCAAATATATAATTATACATTAAATCATTAAATCAACACTTGATTCAATGATCCGGTTATATCGCATATAACCGGCTAGTATCCAATGTATCGGCTTATCGAATCAATCCTTGATTCGATAACTAGGTTATATCGCATACAACCATCCGACACATTCATCGCGAGAATGAAATACGGTATCATATACACGCATTATTCTCGGTCCCGCACATATCTCATATGCGTTCCTATTTCGTTTCGCTTGAGCCAGGAAACCTCTGTGTAGGACTCTGAAGACTCGTCAATACGCCGGCAGCGGATGATGATCATATCAAACACCCACAAGCCGCAAGCGGTCTGCTAAACGTAACGGCCACCCGGGTATTGAGCGATCAGAAGATCGACGAGCAAGCCCGCTCATACTCCTGGGAATCCAACCAGTAACACTTACCGTATAGTCCGGTCTGTTCATCTGATATGTCGCATATCTCGCCTAGGGGTGGTAAACGTCAGACCCCAGTAGCTTGATAAGTCATGCCGACGTGAGGTCCATAACATTCGTGAAACTACTGATAACACTTACCAGTAGGTCACTGCAACCCTGGCCAGGGATTTCCTGTTATGGCCAGTCGAGCATAGCACAACATCAACCCCCAATACCGGGAGAGACGAATCCCCTCCTATCGCTCATTGCCTCCATGTGAATCGGGACTGTACCCAAAAACCACCTGTTTGCACGAATCAGTAGAGCCGTGGTAGGGTGGAAATCAAAGCACAGTGGGAGACACACAAGACTCTATGACGATCTCGGGTCAACAGACTAAGCTGTACCAGTGTCACCAGAGAACTGCCATCTGACGTGAGGTATAATACCATCTGGGAGTTCTCGGCGAGTCCGTTCAGTGTACCCAGTCTCCACTGAGCACCCGCATACCATCTTCGATGTCAAACACCAATGGATATGGGATCATCCATCGCCCATCACATGGGTCGAGAAGATATACGCTAGTCTACTCTGGAATATCGATGCCCCGTCTCGATATTCCCACGACTAGGAACAATGAAGGATGTACTCATTGACTACCCAGGCCCCACTAGTATGATCTACATCATAGTCCTGGAAGTCGAGTACACATCCTAAGGGCTTTATCAACATGTAATCAGAGAGACAGAAAGTATACATGTTAAGATAAAGTGCAACCAGATAGCGTACTATCATGTCGAGCAAGAAAGTCCTTCCTATATATGTCCCAGCATCCACTACAATATACATCCAATGTACAGTAATGGCCTCTAGGGCATACATATAACTAACAGCATTATCCTCTGTCCTGCACATATCACATATGTGACTCTACTCCATTTTGCCTGAGCCAAGAAACCTCTGTGTAGGACTCTAAAGAATCATCAATACGCCGGTAGCAGGTGATGATCATATCAAACACCCACAAGCTGCAAGCGGTCAGCTAAACGTAACAGCCACCCAGGTATTGAGCGATCAGAAGATCAATAAGCTAGCCTATCCATTCTCCTGTGAATTCAATCAGTAACACTCCCGTACAGTCTGGTCTGTTCGTCTTATATGTCGCATATCAAGTCTAGGGGTGGTATACGTCAGACCCCAGTAACCGATAAGTCGTGTCGATGTGAGGCTCATAACAGGTCGAGAAACTACTGGTAACACTTACCAGTACATCTCTATATCAGCTCTGGCCAGGGACTTCCAGTTATAGCCAATCGAACACAGCACAACATCAACTCCCTATACCGGGACAGACGAATCCCCACCTATCGCTCATTGCCTCCATGTGATTCGGGACTGTACCCAAAAGCCACCGTTTTGCACGCCCTCTTGGACATGGTAAGGTGGAAATCAAAGCACAGTGGGAATCACATAAGACTCTATGACGATCTCGTGTCTACAGACTACCCTGTACCAGTGTCATCGGAGAACTGTCATCTGACATGTGGTATACACCATCTGGGAGTTCTCGGCCAGTCCGTCCAGTGTACCCAGTCTCCACTGACCACCCGTACACCATCCTTGATGTCAAACACCGATGGATATGGGATCATCCATCGCCCATCATATGGGTCAAGATGTGTATACGCAAGTCTACTCTGGTGAATCGATGCCCTGTCTCGATATACCCTCGACTAGGAACAGTTATAGGATGTACTCAGTGACTACCGTGGCCCCACTAGTATGATCTCATCATATTCCCAGTAGTCGAGTACAGATCCTAAGGGCTTTATCAACATGTGAGAGAAATAAAGTAAACCAGTACAAGTCAACATGTTAAGATAAAGTGAAACCAAATAGCATACTATCATGACGAGCAAGAAAGTCCTCTCTGTATATATCCATGCATCCATCATAATATACATCATATGTACAACAATGGCCTCTAGGGCATATACATAACTAACAGGACGCACCCCCGATACCGACGATGAACCCGATACCGACGATGAAGTGCACTAAGGCGGAACACCATGGCCGCAAGCACCCGAGTGGGTGCTTTTGGTAACGGGGTTCACCTACAGTCACTTGGTCGTGGCTATGGGGTGTGGCTGTCTACTAGAGTTACCCAGCAAGTGTTCGAGTACAATACGCGACTGCGACGGAGTTTTGATCGGAATCAAAATTCCGTGGCAACCGATTTACCGAGACTAAAATATTAGATTTAAAATATACTAACTAGTCTTCACAAAACTAATTATTTGGATTCTAACAGTTTTATCACATATCATCAAAGTCTAAACGACATTAAACATTTCGATCGGTTTAATCAATACCTACAAAATCCAAAGAACTCAACAACTTGAGAAAAATCAAAAATACCCAGAGAGTGCAAAACTACATAATGGAGCAGCACAAAAAAAATTAGCACACAAGCCCACTAACCTGTCGCGGAACCGCGGCAAAACATGGGGTTTGGCCGAGCTTTCACGGCCGTTTGATGGAATTGGTTGCTCAAATTTCATGAGGCTCCATTAAAAAGCCTGCTCGATTTTTTTGATATTTTGAATTTAAAAAATTCCAACGTTTGAAAAATTCAACAGAAACATCAAGATTTAGCGGGATTCGAAACCGATCGAACACTTTAACATCGTAACGACCGACCCAAAAGTTCTATCTTGGCTCTGATACCATGAAAGTCTACCCTAGCACCACCATGAGGTTTTAGTAGCATCAAGCATGCCAAATTTTAATTTTTTATTAGGTGATAAGTTAGATTAACAAGATCTTTACTAGGAGATTAGGGTTTTGCTATGATAATATAAACTACTAGGGAGAAGGAAAGGAGGTTATACCCTCGTAGATCGAGTCCTTCTCTTCTTTAGCTCCGGATTGTGGTCCACGCGACTCCACTAGGCTCCATTTCGAGTTGAACGGGCCTCCTTCGTGATCTTCGCGCCAAAGACGATCCACACGAAATCCCTCTAGCTTAAGCTACGTCTACACTAAAAATTTTTAGTGTAGAAAACACGCTACACTTGATTGCTAGTCAAGTGTAGGATGATGAAGTAGGGGTTTTGAATGCTCACTAACGATCTCACAAACTCAATGATTCAAATCACATGTGAGGGTTTTGATCTTGGAGATGAGGTGAGGAAATTTTGGAGAGCAAGAGAGCAAGATCTCATGAATGAAAAATGGCTAAGGCATGAAATTAACCAAGTCATGAATGAATAATGAATATCTCTCCTCACTTATTCATGCATGGAATAAAATTGCAATTCTAAATTGCAACCATGCTCAAATAGTGAGTCAAGAGCAATATTATATGATAAAAACCCATGCCTTAAACCATACCCAAAATATCTCCACTTTTACACCTCATTTTTATATTTTCATAAAATAGAAAAATATGCCATGCTTCATATAATTAATATATATATATATATATATATCAAATGTATACATTAACATATATATTTATAATGCAATTAGTGAGCTAATGATATTAGTTAACATATAATTATATCAAATATAAATATACATCAAATTATTAAATAAACACTTGATTTAATAATCCCGTTATATTACATATGAACGATTAATATCATTTATCTATTTATCACATAATCAAATCAACACTTGATCCGATAATCTGGTTATATCACATATAACCTAACCGATAACAAATAACTGCCAGATTACAATACGGCATCACATACTCGTATTTAATCAGGCCCACACACATATCAACATATGTGCCCTACGTCATTTCTCTTGAAGTAGGAAACTTCTGTGTGGGACTCTAAAGACTCGTCAATACGCCGGCAGTAGGTGATGATCACATCAGTCACCCACAAGCCACCAGCGGTACTAGCTGGACGTAACGGCTACCCGGGTATTGAGCGATATGAAGATCAACAAGCAAGCTCGTCCATACTCTCCATGAAGCCTATCAGTAACACTACCGTAAAGTCCGGTCTCTTCGTCTGATATGTCGCATATCATATCCACGGGCGGTAAACGTCAGGCCCCAGTAACGTGATAAGTCATGCCGATGTCATGTCTATAACGGTTTGAGAAACTACTGATAACTCTTATCAGTAAATCTCAGCAGCAGCCCTGGACAGGGACTTCCAGTTATAGCCAATCGAGCATAGCGCAACATTAACCCCCAATACCGGGAGAGACGAAACCCCTCCATCGCTCATTGCCTCTATGTGACTCGGGACTGTACCGAAAATCCACCTGTTTGCACAACTCCTCTTGAGCGTGGTAGGGAGGAAATCAAAGCACAGTGGGATCCATACAAGACTCTATGACGATCTCGGGTCGATAGACTAACCTGTACCAGTGTCACCAGAGAACTGCTATCTGACGATAGGTATAATACCAACTAAGAGTTCACGGCGAGTCCGTTCGGTGTACCCATTCTCTTATGAGCACCTATGTACAATCTTTGATGTCACACACCAATGGCTATGGGATCAACCATCGCCTTTCAAGGGACAAGAAACATACACACAAGTCTACTCTGGAATATCGATGCCCTGTCTCGATATCCCCTCAACTAGGAACTGTTAAAGGTTGTACTTTTGGACCACCCTGGCCCTACTAGTATGATCTCATCATAATCCTAGTAGTCAAGTACATATCTTAAGGGCTTTATCAACATGTAAGAGACAGACAGTATAATAATACCAGTCTACATGTTAAGATAAAAGTAACCAGATAGCATACTTTCATGTCGAGCAAAAAAGTCCTCTATATATATATATGTCCAATCATCCACTATATCAAAAATAATGGCCTCTAGGACATACATATTCCTAACAATTGGGTCCACTATGTACCCGCAGACGGTGTCGTTCTCGCTCCTCGTGGCGGGTAATCATATATCATATATGCTCCAGAACCGAGAAATCTTATGGTGGACGACACACATCATATCAAGGGAAAAACTGCATTTTTCTTTTTAAACGAGCATAAGTTTTCAATTACACATGCGGTTTCCCAAAAATCCAGAAATCGCATGAAAACAGAATCTCAAATCATGAGCTAATAATGATCAATGAATATCGGCATAAGGCCCCTCAACAATGCATAACAGGATGAATATATGAAAGCACGCGGCATCTAAGTTAAGAATGCAATATCTAAAGTAGCAAGTGAGATCATAAATGTTAAACAATACTAGTAAACTACAAGTTATCAGATAGTACGAGTGAATTAACGGTTCTCTAATGTGTACGTTGCATGGCAATTACCGGTGATGATGTGTGTGAGCCGGCCAGTAGGTTTACGTGCAACATACCCTCATCGGTAATGGTGCATGTGTCCTTGCAGACGAGATCGTAACAGCTAATGAATGTATATATATGCAATGAAATGGAAATGGAATTAGCATAAACATAGCAGAAAGGTAAATAGTAAACGCAGTAAGATAAGATATACGTAGCTATATACGAGCCATACGGTTACCGTATTTGAAATAGTACGAATCGTTGTTTTTGGAAAAGTAGGGGCTGCGGTGTTTTTGAGAAAAGAAATATCATTTTGAAAATCCGTAGCGTCCTTTGGGTTGCTCTTTGAAAACACCTACGATTCGTTAGTTTTGAAAATAGGTATGACTCGAACTCTATTCTAACATCTACTTAAGTAATTAAGGGATTACATTAAAACGGTGTCGAAAGTGAAAGGAAATCTAAAGCATAACCGAGTCGATAAGTCTTGTAGTCGGCGATCCGGCCTCATAGCATCACGTACGGTATAATCCAACGTACGGCATCATCGAGTCAAGAGTGTGGATCAATCATCATATAAATATATCTCGTACGGTAAAATCCATCTTACGGCATCCTCAAAATCGAGGGTACGGGTCAAATATCATATATATCATATAGTTCGTATGGTATCATTCGTCGTACAATATATTAATCTAGGGTATGGATCTAAGGTCACGTACAATCTATATTATATTATCAAGTCACATGTTATCGCATGTTATATGTATAAGGCCCAACGATCCTTTAATATATCACATCATAAACGATGTCTCATCTTAAATCACATATCGTAATCTCTTGACATCCTGTTCGATCGTATCGACTCAAAACCATATAATATGTCATATCCTCATCATACACGTATATATATAGTATAGTGTGTGTGTGTATATACACACATACAAACATACCGATATATATACATACATATATATATATATACATATACACACATATCATATCAAGTGTGTGCGTGCGTGCGTGTGCGACAATATAGAACTAACGGCTCATGACTAAGGAAATAACACTAGGGGTAGATCTTCCTATGAGTACGCCTAATCTAACCTAAGGTCTCCTAGAAACCCAATTTGCTAAGTATACATCTCGCATTAACATATAGATAATATATATATACCCTATTCTACGATTGCGGGGGTGCTATACGCCATCCACCCAACTTCCCTGTAGATATACATCTACTCACATTCGATCATCGCTTGCCGAAGTCGACGACGCCTTGCTCTCCCTTGTCATCCCGAAGTCCATACGGAGGTACCTACAGTTTACAACACGTAGTATTGTGAATAGAATCCAACACGAAAACCGATACGGCACGTGGAGTGCACATAGGTTAGAACCTACAGCCTATGCATGCAAGAATAATCAAACAACTCTCGACGTTGTCGTACAAACGTCAATTGACTGAGATAAAACCCAAATACAAAAATCCAAGTTAACAAAACTCGCAAAACGAATTCAGAAACTTTGAAAAATACTTCCAGATTTTGCCTAAGGTGAAATTGGGATATTTTGCATATAGGATAGGTCTGATTAATGGATAAAGGAGCCATGGAACAAACCTGGGGCCCATCTAACTATCCCAGGCCGAAAATTGCGGCCATTCTGGGTTTATTTGCTACCAACATTGGGAGTTGGGGCCTCGGGTCATAGGGGTAGCTTCCTAGGGGCCTGCTTGTCTGACGGTGTTTGCGAAATAATTTTCAGGGTCTCCAGGTTATAGCAGATCTCAAAAAAATCATCACAATGCCCACAAAAATCCGATATCGGCAAATTTCAATGTTCAAGTTTGGGATTCTAAACTCAGGTCTAGTCCAGAATTCTAACTCTACTGTGTTTTGTGGCCTCTACTAAACCTCAATCACACTTCACAATTTATAAAATCTCTTAACCCTCATCTATGAACTTTCTAAGATCACTAAAGCTTATTAGTTGTGCTCTAAACTACAATAGGACATTAGGAAAACTAAAAACTAAACAAAAGGGGTAGAAATATACCTCATGTAGCAACTAGGGAAAATACTAGGGTTGCCCAAAGAGCCAAAAGTTCCAACTTGATGCATCCAAGTGTTTTGTAGTGAGGTTGGGTTCATTTTTTGTGAAGGTAGGTGAGGTTTTTGGTTGAGTTTTGAGGATGGTTTAAGGGTGGTATAGGAGATGGAGGGTTGAAAGAGGAGGAAAAGATGCTGAAGCTGAAGCAATGAATGAGGGAAAGGAAAAAGAGCTATGTGTGTAGAAACTTCCCTCTTTCTCTCTCTCTCACATAGCCATGCCTCATGTCCCCCCATGCCATGTCACAAAATATCTTTCCATTTATTTTTCTTTTTCTTTTATCTTTTTCATTTTAAAACAAAAGCACAAAAACCCAATAAAGAAATGAAGCATGCTTCAAAAATATGTAACCAGTGATGGAACATGTTATGTTGCATATCATAACATATAAACAAGATTAATGCATAATTAGTGAAATATTAAATGAGTTTAACAATAAAAATTGTATACAACCATCTATATAATAATCTATAAATGCACAATTAACATAATTTCTTTCAAAATCAATAATTCTTATTAATTTCCAAATAATTTTCAAACTATCGGTATATAGTTATACCATATCATTAAAACTAATTCTCATACTTTAAAAATATTCATGAAATTTATTATTTTAATTATTTAAATTCCCAAAAATAAAATATTATTTTCTGAAATGTTACAAATTGCTTCACTAGATATTTAGTGTGGAGCCAGTGCCATGAGCTGCATCCCTCGGGTGGATCATCTTCGACGGAGGAAGACCGGCGGCCAAGCTCGATCGAGGAAACTCTAGGAGCTATGGAATACGGTACAAGACCGAAGGACACAGTTCATTCGGTATAACACTTCTATCCTTTGTAGCTAGTTTTAGGTTTATGGTTCGATTCTAGGACGGGTTTTTAGCGCCAAAATTTTTAAACACCATTTTTGTTCTGCATCGATCACGGTAGATGGACAGGGCGCTATCAAACCCCAACATGTTATCAGAGACACCCCATAAACCTTTAATATCTAGTTTGCACAAGTTTAAAATATCGATCGATGGAATTTTCCAAATCGTATTTCCAAAACTATTGCTTGCTGTTCAAATTTCAAAGTTGTTCAAATTTTTTTTACGGTTGTATTAAAATTATGTAAAGGCAAAACTAGAGCTATGAAAAAAAATTGGGCATTAATCCCAAAAAATGACCGCGGAACAGAAGCAAAATGGCACATTTTGCGGCTGAACCGCGGTCCTTTTTGGGCTACAGTGCCCAAATTATTTTCTGGAGCTTCGGTTTATGGAAATATTATTTTTGGGATATTTGGTTTTGGCCCAGATTTGTTTGAGTGCTGGTTTGCATTTGGGGCCAATGTGGAAAAGTTTTAGTTGATCGAAATTTTGAATACGTGTTTATCAGTGCATGTGTTAATATCTGCGACCGTGAATATCATTGAGCGGTATAACCCGACTAATTGCTATATGTTCAATTAGACGGGTTTGTGAACATGATATTCACGTTGATGTATAGTGTTGTGTTGATTTTGTGGATGTATTGTCATGGTGGATAGCCTATAGTGCAATGGTAGTAGTATAGTTCAAATTTATTTGTATATTCATTATTGCGGGGCGAGCGTCCGACATGTGGACAACCGTCTCTGCCTGATTGTATATTCTTTTATTGGGGCACGACCGGGTTGAGGTCGATGTCTCCATTGTATATATACTTTTCTTTTATGTACTAGGATTACCCCACGGTGGAGTGCTCGAGTATCCAGGTTCTAGAAAACAACGGGCCCGCATCTCATGGCGTTGAGATGGAGGGGGCCTTACTATAGAATTGGCGGGCTATTCGCCACACTCGTAGGGGGTATAGGATGACCCATGGAGGGGTGCTTAAGTTTCCGGATTCCGTGAAGTGGTAGGTGGCCCATTCACTTTGTTGATTGGGGTTGACTCACTTTTAGGATTGGCGGGTAACTTGCCGCACTCGTAGGGGTCTTGGTTATACATTGCACAGGTTATCCACACGACTGGGAACGTCGAGTCTCATTTACGGCTCAAATGAAACCCGGGGCTCCTAAATTATCTGTTATTCTGTGTTGCTTATCGCTTTTATGTGATGTTTCTTATATCATGCCTGGGACGAATGTTATATATATATTTATATATACTAGCAGATGTTGTATATGTTTTGCATCCGCGCTAGTCCATCCCCCGCTCTTCCGTTAATTAAGTAACCTAACGGTGCATGACGGGGCCTCATGGCGAATGCGGATGGTATATACATACATTGTATTTTTGTTCTTTTCTGGTGTGATATGGATTAATTGATGGGACTGCATTAATTCTGATTAATGAAAGAAAAAACAAACTTAAATGATATTGTTGGAACAAATTTTTTAAAACTGACATTACAGACGTTTCCTTTTGCTTTGCACAGCGGTATTCGATTATGAATATCCAGCACCTCATTCGACGAGGCAAGAGCTGAGATCCCTTCATGGGGAGTGCCCTCTTGGGCAAAAGTTTGCGCCATTGTAATAACATCACTATAGTCGATTCTTTTGTTTTGCATCGTGGTATTGAGTTAGGAATATGTTGCACCTCACACGACGAAGAAAGAGCCGTGATCCCTTCACATGGAGTGACCTCTTTGGAAAAGTTTATGCCACTATATATTTGTAAAACTACTCGGTTCCTTCAACGATATCAAGTTCATTACGTTAAAGGATTTTTCACCAAAAACCCAGCCATAGCCCTCCGTCATTTCCTACGAGTAGTACTCAGTATTCGTGCTGCATTTGTTGACCTTGTCAAGGCATAGTGTACGGTAGCTGAGTGGTGCTTGTTTGTAGCATATGATGCGATTAACTAGGGAAGTCACATAGGCTTGTTGACCTTATCAAGTGCTTATGCGGGTGGGTCTAGGGTAATCAAGATAATGACGGGTTGTACTTGACTAGCGACTTATGATTTGTTGACCTTGTCAAGGTCATAGGTCGTTAGGGGCAAAAAGCACATCGGAAGTTTCAAATATAAAGGAAACTTGCCAGGCATGCGCATACCTTTTGGAGTGTGGTGAGTCGAGTGGCTTCCATCAAGTTATCATACGATGATAGTTGGGTCCCGATTCTTACTGATGAGTAGGTGTTACTCTTCGGGTGATTTTCAGATGAACACGACTAATTCTCCTTTTTGCGGTTGAAGGAGAATTCGAGGAAACAGTGGGAGTTATCCCGATTAGATAAAGTGATTAACCAATCTAATCTAGGTTAGAGTTCACGCTGAGTGTTTCTTTTCTCTCTCTCTTTGGCAGCGACCATGGCCTGATTTTAAACTAAAACTCATGAACCAAGTTAACCTAATCTTCTTAAAACACTTTGGCTTTTGGATTGTCATTAAGTCACATATATCCATGCGACTCCTACTTTCTCTTTGCTTTTCTCCGGAACACTCTGTATCTCTATGAAGATCCATATTGCTTGGGTATGCCATTGTATAGTAACATACGAACTCGAAGAAACTTGTTTCAGTTCGAGAATGGTTTCCGGTTGTGGAGAAATTGAATAGGATTATTCGGTTGTCTTTTCTCTTTACCTTCTCTCAGGTTGCCAGAGCTCCTAATATTAGGAGAGCACACCTATTACGCTTATTGAATAGTCTTCTTCCAAACCATAGACAGGTGTCGAAAGGTAGGGAAGGAAGAAAACCAATTAGCCTAAGTGTAGTGTACAGAAGGTAATAAGTAAAGACATATAAAGGGATTAGAGTGAGGGTAAAGAAAATTGCAACTACTATCATTCACGACGAAGCCGCGTATATCCCTGCCACTCCTACTCCCTCTTTGCATTTCTCCAGAACACTCCGTATCACTACTAAAATCCATATTTCTTGGATATTCCATCGTATAGTTACATATGAATTCGAAGGAGCTTGTGTCAGTTCGAGAATAGTTTCCTGTTCGGGAGAAATTGAATAGGATTATTCGGTTGTCTTTTCTCTTTACCTTCTCTCAGGTTGCGAGGGCTCCTAGTATTAGGAGAGTACACCTATTACGCTTATTGGATAGTCTTCTTTCCAACCTTAAGCTGGTGCTGAAAGGTAGGGAAGGAAGAAAACCAATTAGCCAAAGTATGGTGTACAGAAGGTAAGAAGTAAAGACATATGAAGGGATTGGAGTGAGGGCAAGGAAAAATGCGTCTACTGTCATGAATCTGGATAGTGGAAGAGGCATTACTAGTAATACTCGGCCACCCCATCAAAACTTTTTCATGTTTCAGTTTTACTATGCGGTGTTAATGAAAACTGCTTTACCAATTAGATTATGACTCCAGGGTATGTATTTACCAGACTTGATTTTCACATCTGTATGGCATTACGGATGCTGAGTGGGAGTAGAATATTGGGAATTGGGTGATTAGATCGTCAATATATCATAATTCTTTGTAATTGGTGATATTTGAGGAAATTACCTGGGTTTTTCTTAATGGCAAGTATTTGGTTTTGAATATCCGTGGTTGTGCACCAATTTCAAACCGATATATTTGTATGTTTATTTTATAAAGTGAGATATAACTTTTTTGAAATTATGTCTATGACATTTACCTATATCAGTTGATGGTTAGCTAAGGAGCATTCAACAACGGTGTAATTCTTCTTAACCATAGCACAGTTTTCAACCTACGACGCACAGCGTTTGAGTTATTAAACTCAGAGGACTTATACAAAGTATTGTATGTTGTCCGATGTCCGTAAGGACAAACGGGTTGGTACTCGTACTATATTCCGTTTACTTATGACTTCTCTGGTTTTAGACAAATATTTCGTTGAAATACGAGGTCCAAATTTTGAGATGTTATAGGTATAAGAATAAAGTAGAAAACCATACGTTGCAAGTATCAGGATTCTTCGGGGTGATCGAAGGTTTAGATACTTATGCTAGGTATTCCGTTGTAATTATTATATTTGAGAACTTGTTTCTCTCCCAGGCTACTCATCCGTGAGTACGCTCCTTGATGAGTAATGTTGCTCGGCCTTCTTCCATTTAGTCGATATGCACTGGAAACGGCTGCATGTATTTTGAATCTGGTTCCAGTTAAATTAGTGCATTTGTTTCTATCTTGGATATAGAATGGATTCATATCTTACCGATCTTAAGGTGTATGGAGTTGTCCGGCTTATGCTTAAAACCAGAATCCGGATAATAGGAACGTTTCAGTAATGGCAGTTTGTGGGTTTTTCCCGGGCTTTGACGAGAGTTAACATTCTACCATTTGGAAGATCAATAGTTATATTGTTCTTGACTCGCCACCCGATTTTGTAAAATGAATTCTTTTTAGAAAATATTAGTGGGAGTATGGTAGAACTAGAAGTGATTCTAGAACCACAAACGATTACTGAAAATTTAGTAGAACCTAAAGATTCAATTGGATTTGACAATCCATTATCCACTCCGCAAATTTGGTGGGTAACCCCAGCCTCCCGAGAAGTACTTCGGTCTCCTCAAAGACAGTGACAGGGAGGTTTTGATGACCCAAACTTTCCAGTACTGCTGTCCTAGACAATGAGATCTGGCGCGTGGATGACTATAACGTCGTTCTAAATTAGCTTTAGAAGTGCACGTGTATATGACTCTGCCAGAGGGTTGTTGTAGCCAGTGGGAGCAGCGGAAGCATGGTGGGCAAGTAGCTTATGTCTATTTATAGACTAAAGCAAGTATAGCGGAGTTTAATCATTTATTTTTGATGTGAAAGTCATAGAGTTTGTCTTCATCAGAATAACAGATGGACCTAGTAAGAAGGTAGTAGGGAGTGATGTCCTAGTATTTGGATGATATGCTCTTGATAGGAAGTGATATTCATATACTACGATCGGTTATATAGTGGTTGTCACAAGGTATTTCTCCATATAGGATTTGGATAAAATATCAGGTATTCTGGTCACTGGATCTATGATTTTAGATCTAGATTTAGGAAGTGTCCTAATTCGGGTATTTGACACTATTCTAAAGTGTTTTAGAATGGAAGACTCCTGGCGTGGTGGTGTACCCGCAGGTGATGGAGTCATCCTCTCTAAAGAGATGTCTTCTAGACTTATGAGGAGAGAGATTTGCATGATTGACATATCTCCTGCTTAGGCAATTGAGTCAATCCTGAGATCTCAAGTACCATACCAGATATTTCTTTTGCACTGGATGCAATAAGTATATATTAATCCAATCCTGGAGAAACATTTGGAAGCGGTTATGAACATAAGAGAATGTTCTTGGTATATGGTAACGACAGCATCCTTCAGGAGGCGGTTATCATTTCATGCTTTCAAGGTGACCTGGATGACAGAGTGACTGTCAGAGTTATAGTTTTCCCTCTTTTTTGAGGGGCGATATGTTGGACAGGTGGTCCAAGAGGATACTGAAGAAGTCATGACCCATGTTGCTGATTAAATTCAGTGGAAGATACGGTTTAAGAAGTTTTTTGTATTTGGAGTTCATTTGTGAACTGGGTCCCATCAGATATCCAGACAAATTCTAAGACATGTATTGCTTATTTTGGGAGATAGTCTTTCTCCGCGAAATTGAGATATAAAAAGATAAAGATAGAAACATTGGAGCGGATCCACTCACTGAGGCTATTTCTCGAACGCAATAGTTTCGCAAACGGGATTTGCGAGACTGATTAGTAGAGATGTTGGATGTTCAGTATCACACGGGCTGTGAGTATGTGACACCGCAATAATTATCCTTAAGTGCAAGTGGGAGATTGTTCTCTACAGTGCCCTCAAGTCAATTATTGTAATCGCAGGAATGCGATTGTGATGATTGAGGGAGGACCTATACGGGTAGAAAAGTCTTACTCAAAATGATAGTATGGTATCTGGTTTGTCTTTATCATCAAGTACATGCATTATATGGTATTACAGATCACTATTACATGTTGATAAAGCCCATAGGATTCTTGCTTGACTACCGGCATTATGATGGCGATCATATACGTGGGAGCTGGGTGGTCTATAAGCACATCCTTAAATGTCCCTAGTCGAGGGAGTATCGAGATTGGGCATCGATACTCTGGAGTAGACCAGTTTATACTTTTTAAGACCCGGATCAGGGGCGGTGGCCGGTCTCACAAGCCATTGGTGTCAGCTAGTCACCTAAGATAGTATATAGGTGCTCATTAGGTTATGAGTTACACTGGACGGACTCGCATGGAACATGATATATGGTATTATACCTATTATTATATAGCAGTTCTCAAGTGACATGAGTACAGGTTAGTCTGTCGACCTGAGATCGTCATTTATCTCTTGTGAGTTCCCACTGTGCTTTTATTACTACCGTACCATGGCTCAAAGGAGTCGTGCAAACAGGTTTTAGTTGGATACAGTCCCGAGCCACGTGGAGGAAGTGAGCGGATCGTCAAGGATTCGTCTCTCCCGTTATTGGGGGATGATGGAACACTGTGTACGGGTGCCCATCACCAGAAATCCTTAGCCAAGGAAGACGAGAATTACTGATTTGGATCAGTAGTTTCTCAATGGGTGATGGGCTTCACACCGACATGAAATATCGCGTTGTTAGGGGTCTGACTTTATCCACCCCCTAGACCCGATATGAGATACTCTTAGACGAACATACCGGAATGTATGGAGATTGTCACAGACAGGCTTAGTAGGGGTTCGGATGAATTTGCTCGTCGTCCTTCATTTCGCTCAATACCTGGGTAGCCGTTACGTACAGCTAGTGCCGCTGACGTGCTTGTGGTTAAACCCACTGCCAGCGTATTGACGAGTCTTTAGAGTCCCACACAAAGGGTTTTCCTGGTTAAGGAAAAATGATGTAGTGGCCGTATTTTGGTACGTGCAAGGTTACGATCGAATGATTGTACTAGTTACCCGGACTTTCGATCGGATGGTTGATAATACTGGCCGGCTCGGGTTTGAGCCGGATTATTAAATCAGGTATTGATTTAATAATTTACGTATATATATTTCGATATGTATATTCTAGTATTATGTTCTTTCTGTTATTCTATCTCTTTGGGTATTCGTATTTTGGTACGAATACGGGTATGTATATACAGTTCAGTGTAATCCGTATTTATACGGAAAACATTCTAGAAGGTGGACACCTCATTTTTGATTATCCATTTATTTATTTAAATGAAAATGAGGTGTAAAGGTGATGAAGAGAGAATGGTGAGAACCATGCTTGAATAGTGTTGACAAATGAATTATTAATTCATTTGTGCAAACTATTCAAGTATGGTTGCAATATGTTTAATGAAAAAATGGTTTTACAAAACCTTGCTTCATATTTTCTCTCACTAGATGGATGGTCATTTGGAAAAAGACTCTCACCATTTGATTCTTCTCACTTCACTTCCATTCTTGAGCTCATCCTCCTTCTTCTTGATCTTCTACCTTACCATCTCATGTGTTGAGAATCAAGGGTAGAACAGAGATAGATACAAACTTAGAGCTACTCACTACATCCCTAGGCATTCTAGATTAGCAATCTAGAGTCCCTAATTGCTTCACTAGATTGTTAGTGTGGAGCTAGAGCCATGAGCTACATTCCTGAGGTGGTACATCTTCGACAGAGGAAGAACTGCGGCCAAGCTCGATCGAGGAAACCTCTAGGTGCTAAGGAAGATGTAGAAGACCGAAGGACACAGTTAATTCGGTATAATACTTCTATCCTTTGTAGTTAGTTTTAGGTTTATGGTTCGATTCTAGGACGGGTTTTTTAGCGCCAAAATTTTTAAACACCATTTTTGTTCCGCATCGTTCAGATTAGATGGCCAGGGCGCTATCAAACCCCAACATCTTAAGGCACGTGCACATCCATCTCAATGGATGACGAAAACACTCTACAGATTCTCGCACGTCCGGTGGGTCAAACGATCATGCAAACTCATTCGATATATATATCGTTATTTGTACTGTAATTATGTACTTTCATACAGATTATCAATCATCATCAATGAACAACAATCAACATCACTCGACAATGTCTCTAAAGACATACTCGGCTTCTATTGCAACCCTAGTCACGTATACGATCAAGACGACTGCACGAGTGATTCTCCTGTCAAATCTTATACAGCAGTGGGAGGAACGGGCTCTTCAATTCGGTTCCATCCTATTTTCTTCAGCTTTCAGTGCTCCTACCGCGGAGGTTTCGACAAGCCAAGTAGCCAAACCAGCCTCAAAAAGGAGGAGGCCAAATGTCATAATCGCTAAGGCACCTGATCCCAAAAGTAAGTATGTCTTCAAATGGCTCTCCATTGCTCTAGCTGGGGGCAAGTCCATCAACACCAAGGAAACGACGAGGCGTCTCGGGCAAGCTCAGGCGGTATCTTTGACAGCTGTATGATCGGGTGTCTTCTTTGGACTTCCCGTCAATCGGTCTATGGCGGATTTCAAGAAAGCAGATGCTCGTTAAGCACTCAAGTCTAAAAAACTAAGGCGGAAACTGTTGGATATAGTTCCCTCAAGGCAATTATTGTAATTGCAGGTATGCGATTATGATAATGGAACGAGGACTTATACAAGAAGAACGGTCTAACTCGAGATGATACTATGCTATATGGTTTGTCTTTATCATTATGTATATACATTTTGATAAAGCCCGTAGGATTACTGCTTGACTACTAACATTATGATGGCAATCATATACGTGGGAGTTGGGTGGTCCTTAAGCACATCCTTAAATGTTCCTAGTCGAGAGAGTATCGAGACTGGGCATCGATACTCCGGAGTAGACAAGTGTATACTTTTCGAGACCTCGACGAGGGTCGGTAGCCGGTTTCACAAGCCATTGGTGTTGAGTCACCTGAGATAGTATACAGGAGCTCACTGGAGGTGAGTATACCGGACGGACTCGCCGAGAACTTCTAGATGGTATTATACCTATCGTTAGATGGAAGTTCTTTTATGGCATGAGTACATGTTAGTCTTTTGACCAGAGATTTTCATTTGTCTCATGTGAGCTCCCACTGTAATTAGATTACTACCCTACCAAGGCTCAAAGGAGTCATGCAAATAGCTTATAGTTAGGTGCAGTCTCGAGCCACATGGTGGTAGTGAACAATCGTTAGGGATTCATCTCTCTCGGTATTGGGAGTCGATGTCGCGCTATGTTGGGTCAGCCATCATCAGAAATACTTAGCCAAGGTGGATAGGATTCACTGATATGATATTAGTAGTTTCTTAGTGGGTGATGAGTTTCAGAACGATACGACTTATCGGGTTAGTAGGTGTCTGACGTTATCCAACTCCTAGTCCTGGTATGTGATTATCTCAAACGAAGAGACCGAACTGTACGGAGGTTATCACAGACAGACTTAGTAGGGGTACAGATGAGTTTGATAGTCGGTCTTCCTTTCGCTTAATACCTAGGTAGCCGTTTCATACAATTAGTGCCTCTAACGTGCATGTGGTTAAACCCACTGCCAGCGTATTGACAAGTCTTTAGAGTCCCACATAGAGGGTTTTCCTTGTTTAGGCAAAATGATGTAGTGGCCGTATATTGATTCATGCAAGGTTCCGATTAGGTATGTGTGCTAGCTGTTAGGAATATGTACGCCTTAGAGGCCATTATTTTACATGTGATGTATATTATAGTGGATGCTTGGACATATATATATAGATGTAACATTTCAAAAAAATAAAATATTAATTTTTGGGAATTTTTATAATTCAATATTATTTTATTGAATATTTTAATATTTTGGTATAATTAAATACAGAAAAATTATGAAAAATTATGGAAAATTCTAAAATAGGGTATTTTATGGAATTATGCCATTTTTAAGTTTTTATGATTAGTTATATGGTAAATAAGTGCTAATCGCGATTAAAAATCGCTAATCGGTTTTTTAGCATTTTTGTGCAAAACATGCACATATCATTTTTCTTACACCTGTGCATTTTTCCACCATGTTTCTTTTGGAGTTACTATTCTAGTGAGAAGGATTTTGAGAGGAATGGAAACGAAAAGAAAAGGATTATAATATGGTAGTAGGTATGGGTGAGAGAGAAAAGAGAGGGGTTAGCTTTGACTTAGCCATTTCCCTTCACTTCCTCAACTCACTTCCTCTCTCCCTCATCCCCTTCAGCTGCTGAAGCTGCTGTCTCTCCCTCCTCCTCCTTCTCCAACCTCCAAAACACGATGAAAACATCACCAAAACCCCACTCCCTTTTCACAAAAAGTGTGCACAAGCTCAAGATCTACGCATTGGACCAAGAAAGCAAGGAATTTGGCCACTTAGGGAAAATCAAGAATTTTCTTGAGTTTCCAAATGGGGTATTTACTGAACCATTAGATTAGTTTTTTCATTACTTATACCCCTATGTTAAAATTGAATCGATATCGGGTGATGTTGCGGACTTAAGGAAAACATAGTTAGGGTTTGATGAAATTGTGAGTTGTAATGTGAAATTGAGCTCATTAGAGGCTGAACAAACACCCTGGTGCTTAAATTAAGACCCAAACCTGAGACTTGAAACCCCAAAACACGGATTTAGAAACCCCGACATCGGATAAATGTGTGATTTTAGAGGGTATTTTGGAATCTGGAGCAACCCGGGGCCACTACAATTGATTTTGAGATTACTAGGAGTCGTGCAGGCACCTAGGAAGCTACCACAGAGACCCAAGCCCCTAAATCTAACCCTAGGCTGCAAATATATTCATTCTGGCCGCAATTTACGGCCAGAGCAGGGAAATAGGGTCCCAGATTTGGTCCATGGCTCCTTTTGCACTAAAATAGACCCCTCCTATATGCAGTTTTGGCTAATTGTCATCTGGGGAAAATCTAGGAGCATTTTGGTGTGTTTTAGGCTATGTTTTCCGTATTTTAAAATGCACTTTCTTGATACTTGGATTTGTATTGGGTTGTTGGGTGTTTGTACATCGACAATAGGGGTTGTCTGATTGATTTGCACGTTTAGGCCATAGGTTGTAACCTATGAGCACACCGTGCGCCGTATCGGTTTTCTGCCTCGATTTTAATACGTATTGCGACTGTTTATTATTGTAGGTACCCTCGCAAGGTTTCCGAGGCGAAGAAGCGCGGCGTCATCGATTTCGGCGAGCGAAGACCAGGTGAGTAGATTATTATCGACGGAGGAAGTCGGGTGGATGGCGTATAGCACCCCAGCATTTCGATGTCTAGTATACTATATATAATATATATATGATAGCTTATTGAGTGACCTAGAGATCATAGATGTGTTAGGTGTACTATGGATATTTAGGGTTAGAAGTGAACTAGTGTATTTTCCTAGTTGCGAAACCTAGCATAGGTTTACACCCACACACACACATGCTTATTGCTATACTTATATCGTGATGATGAGGATAGTGTATGATACTGGAGATGGGTCGATGAGTTCAGGCATGGTGCCTTGAGATCGGCGATATGATGTGATTCGTATTTGGGATACGATACGAGATTTTAGCGGGCCTTTGGACGTGTGTTTTACACACGCGCTTATATTTGTTTAGATGGTATCGATTGTACTAGACTTAGATCAGTACCCCAGATCATGAGAGATGATGATAAGGATACCATATAATTGATGACCTGACCGTGATATTGACCCTTACCCAGATTTGGGATTGTCGTACAATGGATTTACGTACGAGCTATATATTGATGATAGATCCACGCTCATGACTCGAGGATATTATGTGATGTATATTATATCATATGTGATACTATTGAGGCAGGATCACCGACTATTATAATCATATTTATATACATATCGACTCAGATGTAGGTGGTTTCCAAAACCCTCCTGTTTAGCTTGTTAGTCTGGTCTGTATATTACTTAGTAGACATTAGACTAGACCCGAGTCATACCTATTTCAAAACTAAGGAATCGGGGATATTTTAAAGATAGGTAAAAGGGATTCTACGGATATTTTCAATCGACGCGTCATTTCTTAAAACACCGTAGCCCTTATTTTACCAAAACCCCGATTCGTCTTATTTCAAATGGCAAAGCTGTATGATATATTTATGGAGGTAGATTCTTCACTGTTACGTTGATTATTTGATTCCGCATAATCATGCTATTTGCATTGCATTGCTTGTGTTTATTGCTATATTACAATCATGCTGTTAGGACACCAGCACCATTATCGATGATGCATATGTTCACGTACACTGCTCGCCGGCTCACACACTTCATCATCGATAATTGCCATGTCACTATACTGTAGTACTGTTGCATTCAGGATATGACCCTTGCATGGCATACTTGTGTACCTATATACTATGTATTCCTTTTGTACACCCATACATGCATGCATACGTATTTGCACATACATTGATGATTCTGGTTTGATTAGAGATTTGGGAACCGCAAGATACCGTTTAAAGCTGATTCATTTTAAAGAAGCGGTCTTCCCTAAATATGTGCATATTACTATTTCGTGTTGCATGACATACGGATATTCTTACATTTCTTTTACATGTCGCATACATCTTGCTTTCTGATTATACGCATTGAGATTGTTGTTTCCATGATATTTCTGGATTTGGGAACCGTGTGTATTTCAAAAAGAGAATATGTAATTGCTTTAAAAACCCGTTTACCCTTGATATGATATTTCAGTGCGTCCACCATGTGTTTTCTCGGTGCTGAGAGCGACATATGAAACCCGATTCGAGGAGGCGGATGAGGCCGATTGCGGGTACATGGTAGACCCGGTATGGTACCCAGGGGTGAGAACGGATCGCTGTGTAGTAGACGGTGAGCCTGGCAGAGGGACTACTACCTACCGGTGATTGGTTGGACCTGGAGGTTATCCGGAGGATACTGACCAGAGTCGATAGATGGATATGGGCGTACTGCCGGGGCCGAGGGCCGATACCGCAGACAGAGCCCGTGGCCTGATATATGAGGATTTACGTGCCGATGCTGGGCACAACTTTCATGATGTTTTCGAGTGTCGATGCTGGACACTCCAGTTCCATGATTTGATGTGTCGCGAGGGACACAGATGGTTTATATCCTCATTTTTCCATGCATCTGCTTTATGATATTTACATGCATGATGGTTATTGTCATTGGGTGACGAGTGGACGGGATCCACATACATACAGATTTGATTACATTCGATCATACCTCATATTTATGATATGCTATTACCTGAGATACTGGCACGAACACTTGGCACTACACTTATGTATAGAGGTTACATTGCCAGTTTAGCATGCTTCAGACTTATTCATATTGAGGTTTATTTATTTACCTGATCGTATTGACCTAGGATGGGTCATACATTCGATCTCTGCTTGTAGATATTTTCTATTCACGAGTTGGCAACTCACCCCCGTTGTGCCACAGTTCTTGCAGGTTTTGCCGTACAGGTTTCATTGCGGCTTTTCTGGCACATTGCTTCCATTACCGGTGACTTGATTTGGTAGGTGGGTTCTTTTGCATCTGAACCACCATTGTACATGTATTTCTCATTGTATCTAGAAATTCTATCAACCAAAACTTGTATATTGTTTCAGACATAGAAATCAGTTATGTATTATTTCGACCATAGAGTCGCGCGTAGCAGTATTATAGTTTTCATGTTGATTTTGAGTTTCTTTCTGAGTTTTGATCCTCGCCTTTCGGCGTTGTATATTATATTGCTTGCGTGGTTGTGACCGTCAATTGACGAAGAGCTAGCTCCCGCTTGGGGATGCCTTTTATCATTGCATATATATTATTCTTGTTGTACCCCGTTCGGGGCAAGTATTTACAAAGGAAACTCTGCCGAAATTTTCAGAAAAGACCACACATTTTAAAAATGCATTTTTGGCTTAGTTATTTAAAATCTTTGATTTCCAATTATGTTTTCTTATTTACTCTTAAAATGGTTTTAGACTTCTGGGCTTTTGGCTTACTTGGATCAGATGGAGTCCTAAAGACATCATATGGTTAAAGGGCCAGTCACGTGCTCTTTCGGGTCGTGACAAAGTTGGTATCAGAGTGCTAGGTTAACCTTGGTTCGAGTCTAAGTTTGACTATGTAGAGCCTAGGACATTCATATATATACGGATCTTAGGCTTGACCTTACGGAACTTAGACTTAGTCGAGGGGATATTATACCCGAACTTTCGTCGCGTAGGATGACCCATTGGTTGATGGATTAGGTAGCTTGAGTAGAGGGACGTACCGAACGTATGTTCCGCGGCATACTTACGACACGCCACTCCGCTTAAGAAACCTTAGGATGTACATTTCCTTGCACAGTATTATATTCATTACTATGATCTATCCTCATCGATACTGGTTATGATTTTGCTGCCACGATTGCATGGGCAGAGTGAGCTACGGCTCGAGTTACGTCAGCTGTTAGGTTACTAGGCACACTAACAAGGCTCTACAAGGTATCGAACATGTCAAAATTAAATTTTTATGTGCCGAACAACCCTAAGCAAGATCGTATACTAGAGTTTAGGCGAAACTAATAGTAAGTAAACAACTTTACTTCTAAGGGAACATGATATACAACCTTTGTAGATAGGTCCTTCACTTCTATAGCACCTGGTTGAAGTCCCTTCGCTGCGATCAAGGTTCTCCCGGGCTCTTGCATGGCTTCACGAGGCGAAAGATGCGACCTTGCTTGAAGTCTCCGAGGCCGAAGACGATCTACGTCGAGAGAATTCCAACTCAAGCTACTACTTCACTAATTTGAGAATTAGTGAAGCAAACACCCTATACTAAAGTGCTAGTCTAGTAGAGGATGGAGAAATAGGAAGTGGGTTCGCTTTGGATTTTTATTTCTCACTTTAGTTCTCACTTTGGATCAAACCCTAGCAAGCTTTCTCATTCTTTGCAAATGAAGAAGAAGAAGAAGAAAAGAAAGAGATGATGATAATGATCAAGTGAGAAGGCTAACCATGGTGAGTGAGTACCATATACTAACTCTTGTAGAGCCATAACCATAGCTAATTCAAAATGGTTAGGTTAATAAAAATCTAAAGTAAAACAAATTAAGTGGACTTTGTCAAAGCATCCATAAGCTTTTACAAGCTTCATGCTTATGACCTAAGCATCACTAATTTGTATTTACTTTAAATAAATATTAACCACCATCTAAAATAGTATGGTGTATTTCTTGCACACCCATGTATAGTGTATCATCAACCATGATACAAAGGAAAACACTTTTAATATATATATATATATATATATATATATATATATATATTCAAGTGTACATATGAGAAAAACCCTAAAGTGAACAAGTGTTAGCAAATGTAAATTTGTATATCTAATATACAATTATACACTTAATTATTAAATCAATACTGGACTTAATAATCCGGTCATATCTCATATAACCGGCAAACATCCATTGTATCGACTTATCGAATCAACACTTGATTCGAAAACCCGGCTATATCATATATAACTGACCGATACAAAAAATCGCGAGAATAGAATACGGTATCACGTACACGCATTATTCTCGGTCCCGCACATATCACATACGTGCTCCTATTTCGTTTTGCCTGAGCCAGTATAACCTCTATGTAGGACTCTAAAGACTCGTTAATACGCTGGCAGTAGGTGATAATCACATCAAGCACCCACAAGCCGTCAGCGGTACTAGCTGGACGTAACGGCTACTCGGGTATTGAGCGATCAGAAGATCAGCAAGCAAGCCCGCTCCAACTCCTTTAAAAGCCTGCCGGTAACACTTCCCGTACAGTCCGGTCTCCTCGTCTGATATGTCGCATATCAAGTCTAGAGGTGGTAAACGTCATACCCCAATAACCTATAAGTCGTGCCGATGTGAGGCTCATAACGGGTCGAGAAACTACTGGTAACACTTACCATTAAATCTCTAAATCAGCCCTGGCCAGGGACTTCCCTGTTACGGCCAATCGAGCACTGCGCAACATCAACCCCCAATACCTGGAGAGACGAAACCCCTCCTATCTCTCATTGCCTCCATGTGACTGGGGACTGTACCCAAAAACCACCGTTTTGCACGCCCTCATGGACGTGGTAAGGTGGAAATCAAAGTACGGTGGGAATCACACAAGACTCTATGACGATCTCGGGTCTACAGACTAACCTGCACAAGTGTCACCAGAGAACTGCCATCTGACGTGAGGTATAATACCATCTGGGTGTTCTCGTCGAGTCCGTCCAGTATACCCAGTCTCCACTGAGCACCCGTATACCATCTCTGATGTCAAACACCAATGGATATGAGATCATCCATCGCCCATCTCATGGGTCGAGAAGCGTATACGCTAGTCTACACTGGTATATCGATGCCCCGTATCGATACACCCATGACTAGGGGCCTTGAAGGATGTACTTATGGAATACCATGTCCCCACTAGTATGATCCGCATCATAGTCCAGGTAGTCAAGTACACATCCTAAGGGCTTTACCAACATGTAACTATAAAACAGTATAAAGAGACAAGTATACATGTTAAAGTAAAGTGCAACCAGATAGCATACTATCAAATCGAGCAAGAATGTCCTCTCTATATATGTCCAAGCATCCAATATAATATACATCATCTGTACAATACTGGCCTCTAGAGTATACATACAACTAACAATCTCCCACTTGCACTAGGGCCAGCTGCTGTAGTATCGTATACCAAGCATCCCGAAGTGTCTCTCAAACTGTATCTGGGGAATGGCCTTCGTGAGTGGATGCGCAGTGTTGTTCTTCGTGTCAACCCTCCTGACCTCGATCTCCCGGCGATAAACTATCTCCCGGATCAGGTGATACCGCCTCAGAATATGCCTGGATCGCTGATGGGATATGGGTTCCTTGGCCAAAGCCACCGCTCCATTGTTATCGCAATACAAAGGTATTGGATGATCAATGGATGGAACCACTCCAAGTTCAGTAATGAACTTCTTTATCCAGACAGCCTCTTTGGCAGCATCGTTGGCAGCGATGTATTCAGCCTCCATCGTCGAGTCTGCCACGGTTTCCTGCTTGGAACTCTTCCAGCTAACCGCCCCTCCGTAAAGGGTAAAGACAAATCCCGACTGCGACTTAGAGTCGTCCTTATCACTCTGGAAGCTCAAATCGGTGAAGGACTCTACTTGGAGTTCTCCGTTACCATACACCAAGAGCATCTCTTTAGTCCTTTGCAAGTACTTGAGAATGCTCTTCACAGCTGTCCAGTGGCTCTCTTCAGGATCATCTTGATACCTACTCACTACACTTAGTGAGTATGCTACATCGGGTCCGGTACATAGCATCGCGTACATGATAGAGCCTACTGCCGAAGCATAGGGTATCCCTTGCATGCGAGCTCTCTCCAAATCAGTCTTGGGAGACATCTCTTTGGAGAGAGTGAGCCCTGAGATCGTGGGTAAAAACCCATGTTTGGACTCTTCCATACTAAACCTCTTTAGTATGGTGTCAATGTACCTGGATTGGGACAATCCCAATATCCGTTTAGATTTATCTCTATAGATCATAATTCCTAATATGCAGGAGGCATCACCAAGATCTTTCGTTGAGAATCTTTGTGATAAGAAGAGCTTGACCGATTGCAACATAGGAATGTTATTTCCTATCAAGAGTATGTCGTCCACGTACAATACGAGGAAGACAACCTTACTCTCTGCTACCTTCTTGTAGATAGAAGGTTCATCTACGTTTTTGACGAAATCAAACTCTTTGATAACGACGTCAAAGCAGATGTTCAAACTCCGCGATGCTTGCTTCAATCCATAAATGGATTTAAGCAGCTTGCATACCTTCCCGCTGCTCCTACTATCTACGAAGCCCTCTGGCTGAGTCATGTACACCCACTCTTCTAAATCAACGTTTAGAAAGGCGGTCTTAACATCCATTTGCCAGATTTCGTTGTCATGATATGCAGCGATGGCAAGCATGATCCGGATGGATTTAAGCATAGCCACTGGAGAAAAGGTTTCGTCATAGTCCACACCTGGCCTTTGACGAAAACCCTTTGCAACAAGTCTAGCTTTGAAAGTCTCCACTTTACCATCTACACCAAGTTTTTTCTTGAAGATCCACTTGCTCCCAATGGGTTTTACCCCTTCAGGAGCATCTTCCAAAGTCCATACTTTGTTGGTGTACATGGATTCCATCTCGGACCACATTGCCTCCAGCCATTTCACTGAGTCACCACTCGTGATGGCCTGCTCGAAGCTAGTTGGGTCATCATCAACCATGATGCAATCCTCGCTCCCACCATCCATGAGAAAACCGTAGTATCTCTCAGGTGGGTGAGGAACCCTACTAGATCGGCGGAGAGGCTGAGGTTCGTTGGGAACTACCGAATCCTCCGGTTCCACTAAATCTTCAGTTTGAGTTTGTGTAGCCGGAATTTCTTCCAGTTCTACCATGTCGCCACTAATTTCTTTTGCATGAAATTCCTTTTCTAAAAAGGTGGCATGTCGAGAAACAAACACTTTTTGTTCCCCAGTATGGTAGAGAAGATATCCATGTGAATGTTTGTGATATCCTACAAACTTGCATAGAACTGACCGTGCCTCGAGTTTGTCCGGATTTTGCGTTTTGACATAGGCCGGACAACCCCATATCTTAACTCGTTTAAGACATGGCCTCTTCCCACTCCATATCTTATATGGTGTGGTAGGTACAGATTTAGATGGAACTTGATTCAATAGGTATGCTGCTGTCTCCAGCGCATACCCCCAGAAGGAAATAGGTAACTCAGCTGTGCTCATCATAGAGCGCACCATATCTAATAGGGTGTGTTTCCTCCGTTCAGATACACTATTGTGCTATGGTGTATATGGAGGAGTCAGCTGAGAGAGAATGCCATTCTCTTTTAGGAAGTCCAGGAATTCATTGCTTAAGTATTCACCTCCTCGATCAGATCGAAGGATTTTAATACTTTTCCCGGTTTGGTTCTCGACTTCTTGTTTATATTCTCTAAATTTCTTAAAAGCTTCTGATTTGTGTTTCATCAGGAACACATATCCGAATCTAGAGAGATCGTCAGTGAATGTAATGAAGTACGCAGAACCATTCCTGGCATGTGTAGACATGGGGCCGCATACATCACTATGTACCAGTCCCAAGAGTTCTGTAACTCTCTCTCCGTGTCCCGTAAACGGAGTTTTGGTCATCTTGCCTTTGAGACATGACTGGCAAGTGTCATAAGATGAAAATTCAAACGGATTTAAATATCCATCCATATGCAACTTAGCTAGTCGTGTCACATTGATGTGACCCAGTCTACAATGCCACAAGAAGGATTCGTTCATTTCTGAACTCTTCCTCTTGTGTGTGTTTGTTATGCTCAGAACTGTTGATTGATTTAGAACATAAATGCCATTGCACAACGTGCCTGATCCAACCAACTTTTGGTTAAGGAAAATGTTCATAACATTATCCTGTAATACAAAATTATATCCCTCTTTACTCAACAAAGAAACCGATATAATGTTGCATATCAGGTTCGGCATGTAATAGCATTCGTTCAGAATCAATGTATTACCAGTTGGCAATACAAGGTGATATTCCCCAACGGTTTTAGCTGGAACAATTGCACCATTTCCAACCCTTATGTCTTTATCACCTTCTCCAAGTTCTCTACCTTTCCTAAGACCATGTAACTGATTACATATATGGGATCCTGACCCGGTATCTAATACCCAGGACGTAGAGTAAATGGAGAAACAGTTCTCTGTAACGAACACACCCGAAGAAAATGCATCAACATATACTTTCTTCATTCAGGTGGCATGGGAATCCTGGTATTCCCGTATATCCTGTTCAGTCTTATAACGTTTATAAGAAAAAACGGAACCAACGTTCCCCAGCACACTATAACATGCGGGTTCGGTCAATACATCCATATTATTATCTTGATTAAGGCATGATATGGTCGCTACTTGGAGAGAGAGAGAAGAAAACACTTTAGCGTATGCTCTTGCAAGATCAGATTGGTTATTATTTTATCTAATCAGGATGGCTCCCACTGTTTTTATCAAATCTTCCTTCAAACCCTAAATGGAAAGACTAGCCGGGATTAATTACACCCTACAACTTCGCCAATCTTTCAGCCAGGCCAGTGTCGGTACTTTGAGGGAGGATCCCCGTGCTTTCGCATGGACCTAATTAAAGTAAACCTCGTTATCCTAGAGGCGTAACCCCGTTGACATCTTTCTAGACACCTACTTGATCGGCTAATTGTCCTGTGTAAAAACTCTCCCGGGAGTAACAATTACTCGCAGTGGGTATCGGGATCCAACTATCTCATAGAAGGTATGCATTCTCATTGCAAATTTCAACACTTGAAATTCCCGATAATCTTTTGCCCCTAACCCCTATGACCTTGACAAAGGCCAACAAATCATAGGATGCTAGTCAAGTTCAACCCGTCATTTCTTGATTGAATCAAACCCACCCGCACGACCCTTGACAAAGGCCAACAAGGTCGTACGACTACCCCAAAACAATCTGCATCATATGCATAAGCAGATAAGCACCATTCAGCTACCGCATACTACGCCTTGACAAAGGCCAACAAACGCAGCACGGATACTAAATAGTTCTTATCTGAAATGACGGAGGGCTACGACAGGTTTTTCTGAAAACCTATTGCGTAATGAACTTGATATCGTCGGAGAATCGAGTGAATTTTGAAATGGAGTGATTTTGAGGCTTTCATTAGTTTTGCTAAAGAGGTCACTCCCGGTGAAGGGATCTCGGCTCTTTTCTTATGGAATAAGGTGCAGGATATATCATATACATCACTATGCAAAGCAAAGCTCCAAAAGCAATCAAAAGCAAACCGACTGTTGTAGCATCTGCCAGTTTTGCTAAAGTGGTCACTCCCGGTGAAGGGATCTCGGCTCTTTCCTCATCGAATAAGGTGCGTGGATATATCATATACATCGCTATGCAAAGCAAAACTGTAGCTACCCTTTTTGAAAAATTTGATTCTACAACATCTTTTATGTTTCTTTTCTTTCATTAATCATATTAATGAAGTCCCATCATTTAAGTCACCTAAACATCATAGATAAATACGACGTACACTTATGCCATCCGCATTCGCCTCGATGTCCCCTCGTGCACCGTTCGGTTAGGTAACTAACGGCAGAGCGGGGCAGGGCTAGCGCGGGTGTAAAACATAAGTAACGCCTATATAATATATCATATATACTATATACAGTATCTATCACAGCACATCACATGATCACATCACAGATATCGCAGCAGAAGAAACATATGAAACATTGGATATACTAGAACGTCCGTGTTTTATTTCGAGCCTCTATAAAACACGGATTCCACGGTCGCGATGAATAGCCAAACCCACACCCCTAGACCCCTACGAGAGTGGCAAGCAACCCTACCAATTCTAGAGTTAGGAGACCCGGACTCGACTCCTCGAGTTGGTCTCCCACTGGACTCTAGAACACGGTTACTTGTGCTCTCCTCCATGGGTCATTCCTAGTGCGGAGAAGTAAATAATATACAAATGGTGGCATCGACCTCATCCCGGAAGTGCCCCAATAAAAGAATATTACATACATTTAATTTTACATGAATGAAAATAAAAACTCTCATCTCACAAAAAAAAAACCCGGCTATTCAAATTGCGACGATCCAATATAACATATCCAGCAACACATAACATCACATGTCATCAACGTAAGTAAATATGCGCATCCCAATTGTCGTTGACATATAGCAACGAAACCGGCGATATCACATATTACACTTACGGTAACAGAAAAGAAAATGTAAAACTACAACATTTGGAATCCATAATCTCTTTAGACATCGTAAATCCGAAATATCACATACTTCGCATTTCATGCCTAACTGTATGAATTCCACATATTGTATCACATTCCAGATATATAGACAGTATTAAACTTTCCGATCGAATAATCAAATACCCAAGATTTCCATAATAGCTTAACACTTGAGCGGAGTTCAAAAATTCCAGAATACGTAACAGTAGCAACGGTCCAGCCGTAGAAGGGTCAAGCCAACGCCTCACATGTGGCACGCCGTACTGCCCCAAACCTTAAGGTTAAAAAGGCAGTTCAAGACGGTCACATAATCGAGTTAAGGTTTGTTGTCTTCTAGAGGGTCCATCGCATCACAAGCATGTATTTCCAAAAGATTTAAACCCGAGAAAAATTCAACACTTGAATATTTTTCGTGCCGGGAAAAATTGAGTTAATGATATCCGTTCGAACATTTTAATACTTTCTAAATTATCCGAAATAACAAAACAAAATTAAATTTCCCGATCGAATCGACGATTACAAAATAAACCCCAAAATACTCAACACTTGAGTTAATTTAAAAATACCCAGAAAAACTAAACCACGGAGATAAGAATTACTGTGCAAACAGAAAAGCCCAATATCACTGTACGGCCACGGTTCCGCGGCACAAGGACGGTATTGCCGCGGAACCGTGGCGGTCCGTACATATTACGTCATCAAATTTGAATCGTAATTCTTATAAAACCCTGCTGAATTTTTTAGGTATTTTTAATACAGAAAAAACCCAGTTTTTAAAAATTGTCCAGAGAGGGGGTTAAATTTGCGTTTCCGGGTTCGATCGGGGTTTTAACTTTGTTAACACATCGCCTAATACTCTAGCTAGGATCTGATACCACTGTTGGTCAGGCAGCCACCCCATCCAATGGGGTAACCGTGGCACCAACAGGTCCCTCAGCAGCTACTTTTTACGCATGCCCCCTCGCGAGGACTACAACCCGCCGGAACACCTTCCGGTCTCGGGACACCCTGGGGGTAAGGGCCTATGCTTCGCCACACTGTCACACAGTGAGAACCCCCCATAGGTCGACATCCAATGCCTAGTAGCTCTGATACCACTGTTGGGATACTAGGCACAATAACAAGGCTCTACAAGGCATCGACCATGCCAAAATTAAATTTTTATGTGCCGAACAACCCTAAGCAAGATCGTATACTAGAGTTTAGGCAAAACTAATAGTAAGTAAACAACTTTACTTCTAAGGGAACACGATATACAAGCTTTGTAGATCGATCCTTCACTTCTAAAGCTCCTGGTTGAAGTCCCTTCGTTGCGATCAAGGTTCTCCCGGGTTCTTGCATGGCTTCACGAGGCGAAAGATGCGACCTTGCTTGAAGTCTCCGAGGCCGAAGATGATCTACGTCGAAGGAATTCCAACTCAAGCTACTACTTCACTAATTTGAGAATTAGTGAAGCAAACAACCTATACTAAAGTGCTAGTCTAGTAGAGGATGGAGAAATAGGAAGTGGGTTCTCTTTGGATTTTTATTTCTCACTTTAGTTCTCACTTTGGATCAAACCCTAGCAAGCTTTCTCTTTCTTTGCAAATGAAGAAGAAGAAGAAAAGAAAGAGATGAGGATAATGATCAAGTGAAAAGGCTAACCATGGTGAGTGAGTATCATATACTAACTCTTGTAGAGCCATAACTATAGCTAATTCAAAATGGTTAGGTTAATAAAAATCTAAAGTAAAACAAATTAAGTGGACTTTGTCAAAGCATCCATAAGCTTCTACAAGCTTCATGCTTATGACCTAAGCATCACTAATTTGTAATTACTTTAAATAAATATTAACCACCATCTAAAATAGTATGGTGTATGTCTTGCACACGCATCTATAGTGTATCATCAACCATGATACAAAAGAAAACACTTTTAATTTATATATCACACACATATATATATATATATATATATATATATATATATATTCAAGTGTACATATAAGAAAAACCCTAAAGTGAACAAGTGTTAGCAAATGTAAATTAGTATATCCAATATACAATTATACACTTAATTATAAAATCAACACTTGACTTAATAATCCGGTCATATCGCATATAACCGGCTAAATCCATTGTATCGACTTATCGAATCAACGCTTGATTCGATGATCCGGCTATATCATATATAACCGACCGATACAAAAAGTCGCGAGAATAGAATACGGTATCACATACATGCATTATTCTCTGTCCCGCACATATCACATACGTGCTCCTATTTCGTTTTGCCTGAGCCAGTATAACCTCTATGTAGGACTCTAAAGACTCGTCAATACGCCGGCAGTAGGTGATGATCACATCAAGCACCCACAAGCCGTCAATGGTACTAGCTGGATGTAACGGCTACCCGGGTATTGAGCGATCAGAAGATCAGCAAGCAAGCCCGCTCCAACTCTTGTAAAAGCCTGCCGGTAACACTTCCCGTATAGTCCGGTCTCTTCGTCTGATATGTCGCATATCAAGTCTATGGGTGGTAAACGTCAGACCCCAATAACCGATAAGTCGTGCCGATGTGAGGCTCATAACGGGTCGAGAAACTACTGGTAACACTTACCAGTAAATCTCTAAATCAGCCCTGGCCAGGGACTTCCCTGTTACGGCCAATCGAGCACTGCGCAACATCAACCCCCAATACCGAGAAAGACGAAACTCCTCCTATCGCTCATTGCCTCCATGTGACTCGGGACTATACCCAAAAACCACCGTTTTGCACGCCCTCATGGATGTGGTAAGGTGGAAATCAAAGTACAGTGGGAATCATACAAGACTCTATGACGATCTCGGGTCTACAGACTAACCTGCACAAGTTTCACCAAAGAACTGCCATCTGACGTGAGGTATAATACCATCTGGGAGTTCTCGGCGAGTCCGTCCAGTATACCCAGTCTCCACTGAGCACCCGTATACCATCTCTGATGTCAAACACCAATGGATATGGGATCATCCATCGCCCATCTCATTGGTCGAGAAGCGTATACGCTAGTCTACAATGGTATATCGATGCCCTGTCTCGATACACCCACGACTAGGGACCTTGAAGGATGTACTTATGGACTACCATGTCCCCACTAGTATGATCCGCATCATAGTCCAGGTAGTCAAGTACACATCCTAAGGGCTTTACCAACATGTAACTATAAAACAGTATAAAGAGACAAGTATACATGTTAAAGTAAAGTGCAACCAGATAGCATACCATCATATCGAGCAAGAAAGTCCTCTCTATATATGTCCAAGCATCCAATATAATATACATCATATGTACAATACTGGTCTCTAGGGCATACATACAACTAACATCAGCATGAGCTCGTCGTGGTCGAGGACTGACCAGGGCGTGATTCCAGAGACGTATAATTACATATAGAGGCGTCGTCTTATTATGTTTTCACGCCATGAGCGTTTGACTGATCGCTTTTATGAGATTTCCCGGATGTGCCGATTGGTACCAGAGGATTGAGCCACTGATTGAGGCCAGCCAGGATGTGATGACCATTGATATATCGCTTATTCATGATGATTGAGGCGCTGTTCAGCGTACGGACGAATGAGCCTGTTGCTGCTACAAATGACGAGATATCACCTAGATGATTGGAGCTACTGCAGCTTGAGCATATACTCTGTGATATGATGGGAGGTCGCTAGTCACCCGAGGATGAATTACTAGGACATGTGGTTCATTCGCTTACCCCGATGCGAGGTCATCAGATTGATTGATTGCAGCTAGAGACGACTTCACGCAGGTTCGTTGAGAGTCGATGGAGACGATTGAATGTCAGGAGCCCATTTTCCAAGTTTAAAGTATACGGAAAGACATGCAGGCGATTCTATGGACCCTCTAGAAGAATGAAACCCTAACTCGACTTAATGACCGTGTGAAATCCTTTGAACCTTAGGGTTTGCGGCAGTTCCACGGCGCCATTAGTGAGGCTTGGGTTTGCCCTTTACAGCTGGACCACCGACGCTGTGGCATGTACTCGATACTATTAAACTGTACTCAAGATGTTGATCTCTTGGGGGATTATGAGGTTCTGACGAGTCGATCGGATGATTCGACGTCATTCGGATATCATGTGATGGGACACATTGCTTGGGAGACTCCAGATACGAGCGTAGCCATTGGAGCGCAGTCCATGCAGCCATGATGAGGCGAGTCCGAATCAGTCGACATTGAAGCAGATTGAAGTAAAGAGTTCACAAGAGATTTTGACGAGGTGACGTTCCACTCCGCTGACATTAGAGATGCGATACGCACGCAGAGGCATTGTATATGGATATATCTTCCAGAAAGAGGCGCGTTGAGTATGCAGCCGTTCCGGAAAAAGAATTAGCTTCAGCAAAGGACGATGACTTCCGGGCAATTCGGCAGAAGAGAGATTCGAGAGAGAGCTCGGATTGACCGTAGCCGAGAACATTGCAGTGCGCAGATAGAGACGTGATGTCGAAGTGGCGATGATACAGACAAGTGGGAAAAGAGGTTCGTGCGAGACGCTGACGAGCTGTCATTACTTTCCGTCGAGACAGGAGACCTGATAAGCTTACAGAGGCATTGGGATACGGCCAGTTTCCGAGGAAATGGGTGCGGAACACGCAGATGTCCAGTAAATAAGAAAGGATTACATAAGAGTACCAGCCTCCGTACAGATCGGCATAGGAAAGATTGGAAGAGACTTTGAGCAGGATTCCTTCCAGGACACTGCTGCAATGATATTTGCACCCAGTATCAGATGTGTCACGTGCATTCAGAGAGCCAGAGGCTGATGCTAGTAACCTGCTGCTTTACGAGTGGTCGTGAGGATTGACCGAGAGATGACCAGAGAAGTGCCAGAACGGAATCGTCCCCATTAGCATACCTGACAGGGCCGATGAGCCGATTGATCGTGAGATTGGTAATCCACAGAGAAGATAAGGACCAAGAGACAGATGACGCCAGACCGTGAGCCAGAGGAAAGTGGATAAATTGCGCTGCTAGCATTGGATGCACCGACACCTTTTCGACTTTGAAGCAGGGACTATCGACGACGGTATTTATGATTTTTGATTTTGTGATTCGATTATCACGTATCCGTCACTTTGGATTTCGGTATTTTGGGCGTTCTGTTTGCATGATTTAGTCTTGATGGCTGAGTTTCATGATGTTTGTTTTTATGCACCATGGTTGCACCCACTGGGTATTTATATTTTGCGCATAGTTATTACGTTTGAGGTATTAATTTTGATTTTATGCCTATTTTAGGCCAGTGATTTCATTTACGTTTCCAGTATAGTTTTCATGCACCTTTAGTGTTTTGATACGATTTTGGTGCACGCCGGATGCACTAAATCGGGATTCCTTGTGCATGTTAGATGCACCTGATTTTGTTGTCAGGCACATACGTTGCCTATGACAGATGTTTCGTGCACACCAGTTGCACCTAGATGTTGTTTTGTGCACATGTATGGCACATATATGGATTTTGAATTCCGTGCACACCAAACGCACGGGGTATTCTTATATACGTTTTATGTATTGATATTTTCGGAGCCCCGACAATATGGATTTTTACTGAAATGTTTTAGTATTTGGGGGTTTAAATTTCAATTCGGGGACCGAATTTTTTAAGGGGGGAAGATTGTAACATTTCAAAAAAATAAAATATTATTTTTTGGGAATTTTTATAATTTAATATTATTTTATTGAATATTTTAATATTTTGGTATAATTAAACACAGAAAAATTTGGAAAAATTATGGAAAATTCTAAAATAGGGTATTTTATGTAATTATGCCATTTTAATGTTTTTATGATTAGTTATATGGTAAATAAGTGCTAATCGCGATTAAAAATCGCTAATCGGTTTTTTAACATTTTTGTGCAAAACATGCACATATCATTTTTCTTACACTTGTGCATTTTCCACCAAGTTTCTTTTAGGGTTACTATTCTAGTGAGAAGGATTTTGACAGGAAAGGAAAAGAAAAGAAAAGAAAAGAAAAGGAAAAGGATTATAATATGGTAGTAGGTATGGGTGACAGAGAAAAGAGAGGGGTTAGCTTTGACTTAGCCATTTCCCTTCACTTCCTCAACTCACTTCCTCTCTCCCTCTTCCCCTTCAACTGCTGAAGCTGCTGCCTCTCCCACCTCCTCCTTCTCCAACCTCCAAAACACCATGAAAACATCACCAAAACCCTACTCCCTTTTCACAAAAAGTGTGCACAAACTCAAGATCTACACATTGGACCAAGAAACCAAGGAATTTGGCCACTTGGGGCAACTCAAGAATTTTCTTGAGTTGCCAAATGAGGTATTTACTGAACCATTAGATTAGTTTCTCCATTACTTATACCCCTATGTTAAAATTGAATCGATATCGGGTGATGTTGTGGACTTAAGGAAAACCTAGTTAGGGTTTGAGGAAATTGTGAGTTGTAATGTGAAATTGAGCTTATTAGAGGCTGAAAAAACAGCCTAATGCTTAAATTAAGAACTAAACCTGAGACTTGAAACCCCAAAACACGGATTTAGAAACCCCGACATCGGATAAATGTGTGATTTTAGAGGGTATTTTGGAATCTGGAGCAACCCGGGGCCACTAGAATTGATTTTGGGATTACTGGGAGTCGTGCAGGCACCTAGGAAGCTACCACAGAGACCCGAGCCCCTAAATCTTACCCCATGCCGCAGATATATTCATTCTGGCCGCAATTTGCGGCCAGAGCAAGGTAATAGGATCCCAAATTTGGTCCATGGCTCCTTTTGCACTAAAATAGACCCCTCCTATATGCAGTTTTGGCTAATTTTCATCTGGGGAAAATCTGGGAGCATTTTGGTGTGTTTTAGGCTATGTTTTCCGAATTTTAAAATGCACTTTCTTGATACTTGGATTTGTGTTGGGTTGTTGGGTGTTTGTACATCGACAACAGGGGTTGTTTGATTGATTTGCACGTTTAGGCCATAGGTTCTAACCTATGAGCACACCGTGCGTATCGGTTTTCTGCCTCGATTTTAATACGTATTGCGACTGTTTATTATTGTAGGTACCCTCTCAAGGATTCCGAGGTGAAGAAGAGCGGCGTCATCGATTTCGGCGAGCGAAGACCAGGTGAGTAGACTATATCTACGGGGGATGTCGGATGGATGGCGTATAGCACCCCCGCATTTCAATGTCTAGTATACTATATATACTATATATATGATAGCTTATTGAGTGACCAACAGATCATAGATGTGTTAGGTGTACTATGGATATTTAGGGTTAGAAGTGAACTAGTGTATTTTCCTAGTTGCGAACCCTAGCATAGGTTTACACCCACACACACACATGCTTATTGCTATGCTTATATCGTGATGATGAGGATAGTGTATGATACTGGAGATGAGTCTATGAGTTTGGGCATGGAGCCGTGAGATCGGCGATATGATGTGATTCGTATTTGGGATACGATACGAGATTTTAACGGGCCTTTGGACGTGTGTTTTACACACGCGCTTATATTTGTTTAGATGGTATCGATTGTACTAGACTTAGATCAGTACCCTAGATCATGAGAGATGATGATAAGGATACCAGATAATTGATGAGTTGACCGTGATATTGACCCGTACCCATATTTGGGATTGCCGAACAACGGATTTACGTATGAGCTATATATTGATGATAGATCTGCGCTCATGACTCGAGGATATTATATGATGTATATAGTATCATATGTGATACTATTGAGGCGGGATCACCGACTATTATAATCATATTTATATACATATCGACTCAGATGTAGGTGGTTTCCATAACCCTCCTGTTTAGCTTGTTAGTCTGGTCTGTAGATTACTTAGTAGACATTAGAGTAGACCCGAGTCATACCTATTTCAAAACTAACGAATCGGGGATATTTTAAAGATAGGCAAAAGGGATTCTACGGATATTTTCAAACGACGCATCTTTTCTTAATACACTGTAGCCCTTATTTTATCAAAAACCCCGATTCGTCTTATTTCAAATGGCAAAGCTGTATGATATATTTATGGTGGTAGATTCTTCACTGTTGCGTTGATTATTCGATTCCGCATAATTATGCTATTTTCATTGCATTGCTTGTGTTTATTGATATATTACAATCATGCTGTTAGGACACCAGCACCATTATCGATGATGCATATGTTCACGTAAACTGCTCGCCGGCTCACACACTTTATCATCGATAATTGCCATGCCACTACACTGTAGTACTGTTGCATTCAGGATATGACCCTTGCATGGCATACTTGTGTACCTATATACTGTGTATTCCTATTGTACACCCATACGTGCATGCATACGTATTTGCACATACATTGATGATTCTGGCTTGATTAGAGATTTGGGAACCGCTAGATACCTTTTAAAGCTGATTCATTTTAAAGAAGCGGTCTTCCCTAAATATGTGCATATTACTATTTCGCGTTGCATGACATACGGATATGCTTACATTTCTTTTACATGTCGCATACATCTTGCTTTCTGATTATACGTATTGAGATTGTTGTTTCCATGATATTTCTGGATTTGGGAACCGTAGGTATTTCAAAAAGAGAATATGTAATTGCTTTAAAAACCCGGTTACCCTTGATATGAAATTTCAGTGCGCCCACCATGTGTTTTCTCGGTGCTGAGAGCGACATATGAAACCCGATTCGAGGAGGCGGATGAGGCCGATTGCGGGTACATGGTAGACCCGGTATGGTACCCCGGTGTGAGAACGGATCGCTTTGTAGTAGACGGTGAGCCTGGCAGAGGGACTACTACCTAACGGTGATTGGTTGGACCTGGCGGTTATCCGGAGGATACTGACCAGAGTCGATAGATGGATATGGGCATACTGCCGGGGCTGAGGGCCGATACCGCAGACAGAGCCCGTGGGCAGATCCGGACTGACGGAGCCCGATATATGAGGATTTACGTGCCGATGCTGGGCACAGCTTTCATGATGTTTTCGAGTGTCGATGCTGGACAGTCCAGTTCCATGATTTGATGTGTCGCGAGGGACACAGATTGTTTATATCCTCATTTTTCCATGCATCTGCTTTATAATATTTACATGCATGATGGTTATTGTCATTGGGTGACGAGTGGACGGGATCCACAAACATACAGATTTGATTACATTCGATCATACCTCATATTTATGATATGATATTACCTGAGATACTGGCACGAACACTTGGCACTACACTTATGTATAGAGGTTACATTTCAAGTTTAGCATGCTTCAGACTTATTCATATTGAGGTTTATTTATACACCTGATCGTATTGTCCTAGGATGGGTCATACATTCGATCTCTGCTTGTAGGTATTTTCTATTCACGAGTTGGCAACTCACCCCGTTGTGCCACAGTTCTTGCAGGTTTTGCGGTACAGGTTTCATTGCGGCTTTTCTGGCACATTGCTTCCATTACGGGTGACTTGCTTTGGTAGGTGGGTTCTTTTGCATCAGAACCACCATTGTACATGTATTGCTCATTGTATCTAGAAATTCCATCAACCAAAAATTGTATATTGTTTCAGAATTAGAAATCAGTTATGTATTATTTCGACCATAGAGTCGCGCGTAACAGTATTATGGTTTTCATGTTGATTTTGAGTTTCTTTCTGAGTTTTGATCCTCGCCTTTCGGCGTTGTATATTATATTGTTTGCGTGGTTGTGACCGTCAATTGACGAAGAGATAGCTCCCGCTTGGGGATGTCTTTTATCATTGCATATATATTATTCTTGTTGTACCCCGTTCGGTGCCAGTATTTACAAAGGAAACTCTGCCGAAATTTTCAGAAAAGACTACACATTTTAAAAATGCATTTTTGACTTAGTTATTTAAAATCTTTGATTTCCAAATATGTTTTCTTATTTACTCTTAAAATGGTTTTAGACTTCTGGGCTTTTGGCTTACTTGGATCAGATGGAGTCCTATAGACTTCATATGGTTCAAGGGCCTGTCACGTGTTCTTTCGGGTCGTGACAATAGAGGACTTTCATTCTCGACATGATAGTATGCTATCTGGTAACTTTTTATCTTAACATGTTGATTGGTATTCATTTCTGTCTTGCTCTCACATGTTGATAAAGCCCTTAGGATATGTACTTCACAACCAGGACTATGATGAGATCATACTAGTGGGGCCAGGGTGGTCCAAAAGTACATCCTTTAATCTGTTCCTAGTCGACGGAATATCGAGACTAGGGCATTGATAATCTAGAGTAGACTAGTGTGTACGTTTCTTGTCCCTTAGAGGGCGATGGTTGATCCCACAACCATTGGTGTGTGACATCAAAGATTGTATACAGGTGCTCATTGGAGAATGGGTACACCGTACAGGACTCGCCGAGAACTCCTAGATGGTTATATACCGAACGTCAGATAGCAGTTCTCTGGTGACACTGGTACAGGTTAGTCAGTAGACCCGAGATCGTCATAGAGTTTTTTGTGGCTCCCACTGTGCTTTGATTTCCTCCCTACCATGGCTCAAAGGAGTCGTGCAAACAGGTGGATTTTGGATACAGTCCCGAGTCACATGGAAGAAATGAGCGACAGGAGGGGTTTCATCTTTCTCTGTATTGGGGGTTGATGTTGCGCTATGCTCGATTGGCTATAACAGGAAGTCCCTGGCCAGGGCTGCTGCTGAGATTTACTGATAAGAGTTATCATTAGCTTCTCGAACCGTTATAGGCCAGACATCGGCATGACTTATCACGTTACTGGGAGCTGACGTTTACCACCCCTAAACATGATATGCGACATATCAGAAGAAGAGACCGGACTGTACGGTAGTGTTACTGATAGCCTTCATGGAGAGTATGAACGAGCTTGCTTGTTGATCTTCATATCGCTCAATACCCGGGTAGCCGTTACGTCCAGCTAGTACCGCCGACGGCTTGTAGGTGATTGATTTGATCATCACCTACTGCTGGCGTATTGACAAGTCTTTAGAGTCCCACACAGAAGTTTCCTAGTTCAAGCGAAACGAAGTAGGGCACATATGTAATCTGTGCGTGGGCCTAATTAAATATGTGTATGTGATACCGTATTGTAATCTGGCAGTTATCTGGTATCGGTTAGGTTATATGTGATATAACCAGGTTATCGAATCAAGTGTTGATTTGATAATGTGATAAACAGATAAATGATATTAGTCGGTCATATGTGATATAACCGGATTATTAAATCATGTGTTGATTTAATAATTTGATATAAATTATATTTGATATAATTATATATTAACCAATATCATTAGCTCACTAATTGCTTTATTTATATGTATATATATATTAATGTATATTTGATATATATAAATATAAATATTATTATATGAAGCATGGCATGTTTTTCTATTTTGAGAAAATAGAAAAATGAGGTGTAAATTATGGAGATATTTGTGGAATGGGCAAGGAATGGGTTTTATTATTTGTATATTACTCTTGACTCACTATTCAAGCGTGGTTGCAATTTCTTATTGCATTTTAATTCAGTGCTTGAATAGGTGAGGAAAGAGATAGCTATTTGAGTTTACTCTCATCAATTTTTTCATTCTTCATGCCTTAGCCATTTTCATGAGCTCTAGCTCTTTTTTGCTCTTTACAATTTTCTTCACCTCACTTTCAAGTTCAAACCCTCACATGTGATGTGAATCAATGAACTTGTGAAAACCCTAGTGAGCAAATTAAACCCCTACTTCAACATCACACATTAGATTAGCAATTTGGTGTGGAGTGTTGCCTTCTCTAATCAGTTTAGTAAAGGGTTAGCTTGAGCTTGTGGACTTCGGGTGGATCGTCTTTGGCGCGAAGATCACGAAGGAGGTTCTTTCATCTTGAAGAGGAGCCTAGTGGAGTCGCGTGGACCACAACCCGAAGATATTGAAGAGAAAGACTCGAACTACAAAAGTTGTATGCTTTTTTCTTCTCTTTAGTTCATCACATCATTATAGGCAAACCCTAATAATCTAGTAAAGATCTTGTTAGTCTAGCTTGGCACCTAATAAAATTTGAATTTGGCATGCTTGATGTCACAAGAACCTCATGGTGGTGCTATGGTCGACTTTCATGGTATCAGAGACAAGCTAGAACATTATGGTAGCTTGTAGCGACGTTAGAAATCTGCAGTTTTTGTCGCGCAAAAACTGCCGATAAAAACAGTTTTCAAAATGATGTTTTAAGTTGTTTCGACACCCAGAGGGCTCACGGTTTGAACCGAGAAGCCCCGGGGTGGAGCCTGCGCACCCCGGGGACCCTCCGGGGGGGTAGGTGACCCGAGAGCACCCCAACTGGGTGGCCTTGGGGGTAGGTGACCCGAGAGCACCCCAACTGGGTGCTCTCGGGTCTGCCTTACCCTAGGGGCCACCTCGAGGTGGCCCCCGGGGAGGTACCCCCCGTGGCCCCCCATTCGATAGTTAATTTTAGGATCTTCACCTCCGTGAAGATTCAGGCGGGTTTGGAGTTCGTTTCGACTCTCGGATTGGCGTAAAATGATCGGTTTTGGAACTTTAGCTCATTGTATTTTTCATGTCTTGAAAAAATTGGTTAAGTTTTCTAATTGCGTGCGGAATTCTAATGTCGCGGTTACTTTACATGCTTTGTGATGTGTGATACAATTATTAGAATCCGAATTAATTAGTTTTTTGAAAACTAGTTAGTATATTGTAAACCTAGCCGTTTAGTCTCAATTGATCGATTGCCACGAAGTTTTAATTTGGATTAAAACTCCTTCGCAATTGCGTATTGTACGCGATCACTAAGTCGGGAATCTTGTTGAATTATCATACAACCAATTGAAAAGTGTTTTCAATTTGAGACTAAAATGGAAGTTTTATAAGTTAGGCATGAAATCCGGAAAATGAGATATTCCAGGTTTATGATGTCTAAAGATATTGAGGATTCTAATTATTGGAGTTTTTTGTTTTCTTTTCTGTGACCGTAAGTGTAATATGTGGGGTTTCCCAATCTCGTTGCTATATGTCAACAAGTTTTAGGGATACGCATATTTTCTTACGTTGATGATATGTGATATCATGTGTTGCTGTTGATATGAATTATTGGATCGTCGTGAAAGAATAGCCGGGGGTTTTATGTGAGATTAGAGTTTTTATTTTCATTCATGTAAAATCTGTATGTAATATTCTTTTATTGTGGCACTTCCGGGTTGAGGATGATGTCACCATTGTTGTATATTATTACTTTTCCGCATTAGGATAGACCCAAGGTGGGGAGCACAAGTAACCGGGTTCTAGAGTCCGGTGGGAGACCATCTCAAGGAGTTGAGACCGGGTCTCCTAACTCTTGAATTAGCAAGGTTACTTGCCGCTCTCGTCGGGGTCTAGGGATGTGGGTTTGGCTATTATTCACGACCATGGAATCCGTGTTTTACATTACTGTCTAAATTTAAAACACCGACATCCTAGTATATCCAATAATTCATATGTTGCTTCTGCTGCTTGATTCTGTGATGTTTATCATATAACGGCGTGAGACGAATGTACTATTATATATATGATATATAATAAACGTTGCTTATGTTTTGCACCCGCGGTAGTCCAGCCCCCGCTCTGTCGGTAGTTATGTAATCTAACGGTGTATGATGGGGCCCCGTGACGAATGCGGATGGCATAAGCGTACGTTCTATTTTCGATTCATTTTTCTATAATGTTTAGGAAACATTAAATGATGAGACTTCATTAATGATATTAATGAAAAGAAAGAAACCAAAAGATGTTGTAGAATCAAATTTTCAAAAAGGGCAACTATAGTTTTTGTTTTGCATAGCAGTATTCTTGATGAATATCCAGCACCTCATTCGATGAGGAAAGAGCCGAGATCCTTTCACCGAGAGTGACCTCTTTAGAAAAACTAGTAAATGCTACAACCCACTCGGTTTTTTGTTTTGATTGCTTCTCTAGTTCTTTCTTTGCATAGTGGTATTCATGAATATCCAGCACCTCATTCGATGAGGAAAGAGCCGAGATCTCTTCACCGGGAGTGACCTCTTTAGCAAAACTAGAAAAAGCCTAAAAAACACTTCTTTTCAAAAGCATTAGATTCTACAACGATATCTGGTTCATTACGCTCATGGTTTCATCAAAAACCTGCGTAGCCCTCCGTCATTTCAGATAAGTACTATTTAGTATTCCTGTTACGTTTGTTGACCTTAGCCAAGGCGTAGTGTGCGGTAGCTAATTAGTGCTTGTCTGCGGCATGTGATGCGATCGGATTAGGGTAGTCGTGCGGCTTTGTTGACCTTAGCCAAGGGTTGCACGGGTGGGTTTAATTCAATCATGAAATGATGGGTTGAACTTGGCTAGCACTTATGATTTGTTGACCATAGCCAAGGTCATAAGTTGCTAGGGGTAAAAACCATTATCGGGAATTTCAAGTGTTGCAATTTGCAATGAGATTGCATACCTTCTATATGATAGTTGGATCCCGATACCCACTGTGAGTAAGAGTTGCTACTAGGAGAATTTTTCACTTTACAATTAGCTAATCCAGTAGGTGTCTAGAAATGTGTCAACGGGGTTATGCCTCTAGGAAAATGAGGTTTATTTTAATTAGGTCCGTGCGAAAGCATGGGGAACCTCCCTCGGAGTATTGATACCTGCCTGGCTGAACTATTGGCGAACCTGTAGGATGTAATTAATCCCGGCTAATCTTACCTTTTATGGTTTGAAGGAAGATTTGATAAAAAAAATAGTGGGAGCCATCCTGATTAGATTAGATAATAACCAATCTAATCTTGAAAAGAGCGCACGCTAACGCGTTTCCTTCTCTCTTTCTCCAGGCAGCAACCAATGTCACGCCTTAATCAAGATAATAATATAGATGTATTGACCGAACCCTCCTTTTATACAGGGCTAGGGAACGTTGGTCCCGCTCTATCTTATGAATGTCATAAGTCTAAGCAAGGGATAGAGGAATTTCAGGATTCCCGCGCCACCCGTACGAAGAAACATCATGTTGATTTATCTTCTTCGGGTGTGTTCGTTACCGAGAACTGTTAATCAGTTTGTTCTACGTCCTGGGTATTGGATACCGGATCAGGATCTCACGTATGTAATTTGTTACATGGGCTAAAGAAAGGTAGAGAACCGGAAAAGGGTGATAAATCCCTAACAGTAGGGAATGGTGCAAATGTTGCAGCCAAGGCAGTTGGCGATTATCACCTTATATTACCAACTGGTAATACATCGATTCTGAACGACTGTTACTACGTACCAAAGATGATGTGCAACATTATATCGGTTTCTTTGCTAACTAAAGAAGGATATAATCTCACATTAGAGGATAATGTTATGAACATTTTCCAGAATCAAGTGTTGATTGGATCGGGTACGTTATGTAACGGTATATACGTTCTTAATCAAAGTACAGTTCTTAACATACAGAACACAAACAAGAGGAAAAGTTCAGACATGAACGAAGCCTTCTTGTTGAACTGTAGACTAGGTCATATTAATACGACAAGACTGGCTAAGTTGCATATAGATGGATATTTGAATCCGTTCAAATTTTCATCTAATGAAACTTTCCAGTCTAGTCTCAAAGGAAAGATGACCAAAACTCCGTTTACTGGACACGGAAAAAGAGCTTCGGAACTCTTGGGACTCATACATAGTGATGTATGCGGTCTTATGTCTACACATTCCAGGAATGGTTATTCATACTTCATTACATTCATCGATGATCTCTCAAGGTTCGGACATGTGTTCTTGTTGAAACACAAGTCTGATGCTTTTGAGAAATTCAAGGAATATAAGTGCGAAGTTGAAAACCAGACTGGCAGAAGTATTAAAATCCTACGATTTGATCAGGGAGGAGAGTACTTGAGCGGGGAATTCCGAGACTATCTAAAAGAGAATAGGATTCTCTCTCAGCTTACTCCTCCGTATACATCACAGCACAACGGTGTATCAGAGTGGAGAAATCGCATCCTATTAGATATGGTGTGCTCTATGATGAGTATTGCTGAGTTACCTAATTCTTTTTGGGGACATATGCTTGAGACAGCTGCATACCTATTGAATAGAGTTACGACCAAATCAGTGCCTACCACTCCATATGAGATATGGAATGGGAAGAGACCATCACTTAAACGAGTTAAGATATGGGGTTGTCCGGTCTATGTTAAAAAGCAAAATCCGGACAAGCTCGAGGCAAGGTCTGTTTTGTGCAAGTTTGTGGGATATCCAAAGGATTCATATGGATATATCTTCTACCATACTGATGAACAAAAGATGTTTGTAGCTCAACATGCCACCTTTTTGCAAAAGGAATTTCTTGTGAAAGAAATTAGTGGCAATGAGGTAGAACTGGAAAAAGTTCCAGCAGCACAAACTACAACTGACGATTTGGTGTAACTAGAGGATCCAGTAGTAACCAATGACCCCATCCACTACGCAGATCTAATAGGGTTCCTCACCCACCTGAGAGATACTACGGTTTACTCATAGAAGGTGGGAGCGAGGATTGCATCATGGAAGATGATGACCCTACTAGTTTCAAGCAGGCCATCACAAGTGGAGACTCTGTGAAATGGCTGGATGTTATGTGATCCAAGATGGAATCCATGTATACCAACAAAGTATGGACTTTGGATGTTGCTCCTGAAGGGGTAAAACCCATTGGGAGCAAGTGGATCTTCAAAAACTAGATCGGTGTAGATGGAAAAGTTGAGACTTTCAAAGCTAGACTTGTGGCAAAAGGTTTTCGTCAATGACCTAGCGTCGACTATGATGAAACCTTTTCCCCTGTCGCTATGCTTAAGTCCATCAGGATCCTACTTTCCATTGCTGCATACCATGAATATCAAATCTGGCAGATGGACGTCAAGACGGCTTTTCTAAATGGTTATTTAGAAGAAAGCGTGTACATGACACATCCAGAGAGCTTCATAGACTGTGGGTGCAGCGGAAAGGTGTGCAAGCTGCTTAAATCAATCTATGGATTAAAGCAGGCATCGCGAAGATGGAACATTTGTTTTGATGAAGCTGTCAAAGAGTTTGACTTCATCAAAAATGTAGATGAACCATGTATATATAAGAAGGTAGTAGAGAGTAAGTTGGTCTTCCTCGTATTGTACGTGGATGACATACTCTTGATAGGAAACGATGTTCCTATTCTACACTCGGCCAAGCTCTTCTTATCACTCAAGTTCTTGATGAAAGATCTTGGTGATGCCTTCTACATCCTGGGGATAAAGATCTATAGAGATAGATCTAAACGGATTTTGGGATTGTCCCAATCCAGGTACATTGACACCATACTAAAGAGGTTTAGTATGGAAGATTCCAAGCGAGGTAATTTACCCGCTTGTTCATGAATCACTCTCTCCAAAGAGATGTCTCCCAAGACTGATTTGGAGAGGGCTCGCTTGCAAGGGATACCCTATGCTTCGGCAGTAGGCTCTATTATGTATGCGATGTTATGTACCAGACCGGATGTAGCTTACTCACAAGGTGTAGTGAGAAGGTATCAATTAGATCCTGGGTAAAACCACTGGACAGCTGTGAAGAACATTCTTAAGTACTTGAGAAGGACTAAAAAAATGTTCTTGGTGTATGGTAACGGTGAACTCCAGGTGGAGTCCTTTACTGATTCGAGATTCCAGAGTGATAAGAACGACAGTAAGTCGGTCTTGGGTTTTGTTTTTACCCTCAACGGAGGGGCGGTGTGTTAGAAGAGTTCCAAGCAAGACACCGTAGCAGACTTGACGATGGAGGCCGAATACATCGCTGCCAACGATACTGCCAAAGAGGTTGTCTAGATGAAGAAGTTCGTTGCTGAGCTTGGCGTGGTTCCATATATTGAGCATCCAATACCTGTGTATTGTGATAACAATGGAGCTGTGGCTTTGGCCAAGGAACCCATGTCCCATCAGAGATCCAGACATATTCTGAGGCAGTATCACCTGATCAGGGAGATAGTAGATCGCCGGGAGATCGAGTTCAGGAGAGTTGACATGAAGGACAACGTAGAGGATCCACTCATGAAGGCCCTCCCTCAGATACAATTTGAGAGACTTTTTAGGATGTTTGGTATGAGATACTACAACACATGGCCTTAGTGCAAGTGGGAGATTGTTAGGAATATGTATGCCCTAGAGGCCATTATTGTACATGTGATGAATATTATAGTGGATGCTTAGACATATATATAGAGGACTTTCTTGCTCGACATGATAGTATGCAATCTGGTTACTCTTTATCTTAACATGTTGACCGGTATTCTTTACTGTCTTGCTTTTACATGTTAATAAAGCCCTTAGGATATGTACTTGACAACCAGGACTATGATGAGATCATACTAGTGGGGCCAGGGTGGTCTACAAGTACATCCTTTAATCTGTTCCTAGTCCAGGGAATATCGAGACTAGGGAATCGATATTCCAGAGTAGACTAGTGTGTACGTTTCTTGTACCTTAGAGGGCGATGGTTGATCCTAGAACCATTAGTGTGACATCAAAGATTGTACACAGGTGCTTATTGGAGAATGGGTACACCGTACAGGACTCGCCGAGAACTCCTAGATGATTATATACCTAACGTCAGATAGCAGTTCTCTGGTGACACTGGTGCAGGTTAGTCTGTAGACCCGAGATCATCATAGAGTCTTATGTGGCTCCCACTGTGCTTTGATTTCCTCCCTACCACGGATCAAAGGAGTCATGCAAGCAGGTGGATTTTGGGTATATTCCTGAGTCACATGGAGGCAATGAGTGATAGGAGGGGTTTCGTGTCTCCCGGTATTGGGGGTTGATGTTGCGCTATGCTCGATTGGCTATAACTGGAAGTCCCTGGCCAGGGCTGCTGTTGAGATTTACTGATAAGAATTATCAGTAGTTTCTCGAACCATTATAGGCCAGACATCGACATGACTTATCACGTTACGGGGGCTGAAGTTTACCACCCCTAGACATGATATGCGACATATCAGAAGAAGAGACGGGACTGTACGGTAGTGTTACTGATAGGCTTCATGGAGAGTATGGACAAGCTTGCTTGTTGATCTTCATATCGCTCAATACCCGGGTAGCCGTTCGTCCAGCTAGTACCACTGACGGCTTGTAGGTGATTGATGTGATCATCACCTACTGCTGGCGTATTGACGAGTCTTTAGAGTCCCATACAGAAGTTTCCTGGTTCAAGCGAAACGAAGTATGACACATATGTAATATGTGCGTGGGCCTGATTAAATACGTGTATGTGATACCGTATTGTAATCTGCCAGTTATCTGGTATCGGTTAGGTTATATGTGATATAACCAGATTATTGAATCAAGTGTTGATTTGATAATGTGATAAACAGATAAATGATATTAGTCGGTCATATGTGATATTACCGGACTATTAAATCATGTGTTGATTTAATAATTTGATATAAATTATATTTGATATAATTATATATTAACTAATATCATTAGCTCACTAATTGCTTTATATATATATATATTAATGTATATTTGATATATATAAATATATATATTATTATATGAAGCATGGCATGCTTTTCTATTTTGAGAAAATAGATAAATGAGGTGTAAATTCTGGTGATATTTCTGGAATGGGCAAGGCATGGGTTTTATTATTTGTATATTACTCTTGACTCACTATTCTAGCATGGTTACAATTTCTTATTGCATTTTAATTCCATGCTTGAATAAGTGAGGAAAGAGAGAGCCATTTGAGTTTACTCTCATCATTTTTTTCATTCTTCATGCCTTAGCCATTTTCATGAGCTCTAGCTCTCTCTTGCTCCCTACAATTTTCTTCATCTCACTTCCAAGTTCAAACCCTCACTTGTGATGTGAATCATTGAACTTGTGAAAACCCTAGTGAGCAAATTAAACCCGTACTTCACCATCACACATTAGATTAGCAATTTGATGTGGAGTGTTGCCTTCACTAATGAGATTAGTGAAGGGTTAGCTTGAGCTTGTGGACTTCGGGTGGATCATCTTTGGCGCGAAGATCATGAAGGAGGTTCTTTATCTTGAAGAGGAGCCTAGTGGAGTCGCGTGGACCACAACCCGGAGCTATTGAAGAGAAGGACTCGAATTACAAAGGTTGTATGCTCATTTCATCTCTTTAGTTCATCACATCATCATAGGCAAACCCTAATAATCTAGTAAAGATCTTGTTAGTCTGGCTTAGCACCAAATAAAATTTTAATTTGGCATGCTTGATGTCACTAAAATCTCATGGTAGTGCTAGGGTCTACTTTCACTAGCCATGCGGACTTCAATCGGGCGGATGATAATAGTAACCGGCTTTGGATTAAGATGGATTATAAAATCAAGTTTTTATTTAATAATTTACATATATATATATTTCGATATGTATATTCTAGTATTATATTCATTGTATTTTTCTATCTCTTGGGTATTCATGTTTTTATACGAATATGGGCATTTATTTGCAGAGACGTATTCTTGTAATTCATACAAGAATACTTCTAGAAGAAGGATGTTTACCGCCGATGACCGGACTGAGACACGGAGGATGTCTAGCCTAAATTTGGGGGAAAGTGCTATTTGGAAATATCCATCCATCTCTCCAAAGATACCAAGTTGATTTATGACACCATATATCGGAGGTATGGATAGATGTGACCGATGTAGCAGACTTTATCATATTCTCCCTCATTTGTGAAGGGTTTTTGATTGTGGGGACGCTCTTCCCAGTAGGCGTGAGTCCCTGTAGTTAATTACGTTATCGCATTGTGATAACTATTTTCTCCTTCTCCAGTAGTTCACTTCGTGTCGTGTGTTATTTTGTTTGTTTTTGTTGCCCACGGATTGTATACGGAGACTATTTTATGTCGTCACCCGTAGGACGCGGATTAGTCCAAATCCATATATTTTATATCTAAGTTTGAACTTTGGTTATATATTCCTTTAGTTCAAAAATATTTTATTTCATTTAAGGATCGTTAATCTAGTTTGAGATTAAGATCAACTTAAACATATGAGCATTTAGGCTCAGTTTATTTTAACTAAGGATACGTTAGTCTTATTTGAGACTAAGATCAATTTAGCAACATTTTAGGGATCATAAATTTTTTTGTTGAGATCCAACAACAGAGTATTTGGGCTCAGCTGCAAAGAACTTCAGAGACTTAGCCAATTTGGGCTTAGTCTATTCGGTCTTGGGCATTCATTTTTGTTTTATTCAGAAGTGCTAAGCAATTATCTGTGGCTCTAGCGCTCAAGTGGGAAACACGTGAGGCGCTCAGACATGCGCGCTGCCCAATTAGTGCTAAGCATTTAGTTATTTTGACTGAATATAGAATGCTAAGCACTTGGTATGGCGCTCATGTGGGGAGCACGTGAGGCGCTGAGACATGGGCGCTGTGCTCAGAAAACAGCATTTTAATACCACTCATTCATTATCTGTTTTATTATATATCGATACCACTAACCTGTGTCTGCTCAGTAAATACAGATTACAGGTATCCGTGACACAATACTGGAAACACACTCAAAATCACGGATATAACACTTATGAGCCGACACTGCAACCGGGACTGCAAACCGATCAATGACCAAAGAGTCTTTTGCAAATAAATGTGTGCACACAATTTTGGTCCAACACAATACACGTGTGCACACAACTCTTTGGCATGGACCATGGTGGGACTGCCCATGGCACATGGTGGGCACATATGAGGTGATGTGTTATAAATGCTAAAAAGTGGTGATGTGATATAAAGCAACATGTTCCCTCGAAACCCCTGAATGCAGAACAGGTTCATATAAAAAAATCAAACAATACCAGTGGGATTGTGGAGAGCACACAACAACACCACACCAACACGAGCCAATTTGCTCGAATCAAGACCGGCGACATGCCCAAAAAACCTAGCCCCACCGGTTTTTGCTTGCCCAATGCTCCCCGTTTTTCTTCTGGCCCTCCCTTACTGTCACATCATCCTATTTTTATTGTTTGTATAATCTTATTTTGAGCCTATAAATACATATCAGTGAGAAAGGGTAGGGGATACTTTTTGAGCCATGACTTGATACACAACTCTTTTTCATTTTCCATTTTGTTTTACTTCTTGGACATAGCTAGTTCACCTTGAGTTCTTTGCCTTCTCTTGATCTTGCAACCTCTTTATTGAGCTTGCAAGTTTAACTTTTGGTTATTGAACTCAAGCTTTGTATCATCACATGAAGATTAATAAAGCTTCCATTTTGCTTTTGGGTTCTTAGTATTTATTTCTTGCCATTTACTTACTTGCTATTTTATTCCTCGCCATTTACTTACTTGCAATGTTGTTTTATTCTTTTATTTTTATCATTTCATTTGCACTTTCTTTTTATTGTTTTGATGGTTTGTAAATAATGATGTTCTTAAGAAAAAGAATGGTATTGTATGTTAAGGTTTCCTTTTCTCATTTCCTTTGCCCAATTGTTTCCAATTGAACTCCGTTCAAACCTTACGCAAGCGCTCCGTTAGGCATCTTACCCTACCAAGGTATCGGTGACCCCTTACCGTGACCGGTTGCGTTCGGTTTGGCTGCAGGCGAAAGTCAAGAGACAAGAACGGATGGACAAGGGTCAATATGTAGGGTTCCTATGCACTCATGTGAAGGTTCATAAGGCATCAAACATGCCCGAATAAAATTTTAGACATGCCGAACAACCTAAAGCCGTGATCTTTGCTAGATTATTACGGTTTAACATGCAAGTAAACATCTTTACCACTAACTGTGAGGGATTACAACCTTTGTAGTCCGCTCCTTCGCTTCATAAGCTCCGAGTAGAAGTCCCTTCGCCGCGATCCATGATCTCCCGGACTCAAGAGAGGCTCGACGACTCGAACGATCCAAGCTAGCTTGTAGCGTTCCGCATCTCCGATGATCTACATCGACGTTGCTATAACCCAAGCTCTCTCACTCTAATGAGGTGAACACCCTAATCTAATGGGCTAGATTAGATGGGGATGATGGAGTAGTATTTATGCTATCTTTTTATATCAATTTCTCACAAGAAATCATCACCAAAGGAAAATCTAGTGAGTTCTTTCAAAAACTCAAGAGAGAAGAAGATGAAGAATAAAAAGATAATCCTTTTGTGATGAATAGTAATAAGAGTATATCAATAATAATGCAACCATGGTTAATGATGACAAGGATAACCCTTGTAGAGAGTTAACTAAGGCTAGGGTTTGGTTGGGTTAAGAAATGAGTCATAAGAAAATATCTATCATAATATCTTCTTCATGACAAAAGGAATGCTTCTAGATGGTGCAAGAAGAAGCTAACCCTAATCAAACCCTATTGTCTTTTTATCATCACTAAACATGTTTCATTATTAATCATATCATGTTACTGTAATATATATCACATATATATTATATTTGTAACAAAAGAAAATAATATAATTAATATATATCGCATATATATCAATGTATTATACGGTTAGAAAATGAAATAATAAAGCGAGAAAATATTAGATAATGTAATACAATATATCATATATATTATTATACATTAAATCATCGAATCAACACTTGATCCGACAATCCGGCTATATCGAATATAACCGACTAATATATCATGTACCGATTGATCGAATCAACACTGGATCCGATGATCCGGTTTGTATCTAAATATCGCGAGAATATAATATGGTATCTCATATCGCATTATCCTCGGTCCTGCACATATCACATATGTGCCTCTACTCCGTTTTGCCTGAGCTAAGAAACATCTGTGTAGGACTCCAAAGAATCGTCAATACGCCGGTAGCAGGTGATGATCATATCAAACACCCACAAGCTGCAAGCGGTCAGCTAAACCTAATAGCCACCCAGGTATTGAGCGATCAGAATATCAACAAGCTAGCCTATACGTTCTCCTGTGAATCCAATCAGTAACACTCCCGTACAGTCCGGTCTGTTTGTCTGATATGTCGCATATCAAGTGTAGGGGTGGTATACGTCAGACACCCAGTAACCGATAAGTCGTGTCGATGTCAGGCACATAACAGGTCGAGAAACTACTGGTAACACTTACCAGTATATCTCTATATCAGCCCTGGCCAGGGACTTCCAGTTATAGCCAATCGAACACAGCACAACATCAACTCCCTATACCGGGAGAGACGAATCCCCTCTTATCGCTCATTGCCTCCATGTGATTCGGGACTGTACCCAAAAGCCACCGTTTTGCACGCCCTCTTGGACGTGGTAAGGTGTAAATCAAAGCACAGTGGGAATCACAGAAGACTCTATGACGATCACGGGTCTACAGAATACCCTGTACCAGTGTCACCGGAGAACTGCCATCTGACGTGTGGTATATCACCATCTGGGAGTTCTCGGCGAGTCCGTCCAGTATACCCAGTCTCCACTGAGCACCCGTACACCATCTCTGATTTCAAACACCGATGGATATGGGATCATCCATCGCCCATCATATGGGTCAAGATGCGTATACTCTAGTCTACTCTGGTGTATCGATGCCCTGTCTCGATATACCCTCGACTAGGAACAGTTATAGGATGTACTCATCGACTACCGTGGCCCCACTAGTATGATCTCATCATAGTCCCAGTAGTCGAGTACAGATCCTAAGGGCTTTATCAACATGTGAGAGAAAAACAGTAAACCAGTACAAGTCAACATGTTAAGATAAAGTGAAACCAAATAGCATACTATCATGACGAGAAAGAAAGTTCTGTCTATATATATCCAAGCATCCATCATAATATACATCATATGTACAACAATGGCCTCTAGGGCATATACATAACTAACAATCTCCCACATGCACTAAGGCCAGCTGCTGTAGTATCTCATACCTAGCATCCCGAATAATCTCTCAAACTATATCTGGGGAATGGCCTTCGTGAGTGGATCCACAGTGTTGTCCTTCGTATCTACTCTTCTGACCTCGATCTCCCGACGATCAACTATCTCCCTGATTAGGTGATACCGCCTCAGAATATGTCTGGACTTCTGATGGGACCTGGGTTCTTTGGCCAAGGCCATAACTCCATTGTTATCACGATACAGAGGTATTGGATGCTCAATGGACGGAACCACGCCAAGTTCACTAATGAACTTCTTTATCCAGACAGCCTCTTTGGCAGCATCGTTGGCAGCGATGTATTCAGCCTCCATCGTCGAGTCTGCAACGGTATCCGGTTTGGAACTCTTCCAACATACCGCCCCTCCATTGAGGGTAAAGACAAATCCCGAGTGCGACTTAGAGTCGTCCTTATCACTTTGGAAGCTGGAATCGGTAAAGGACTCCACCCGAAGTTCTCCGTTACCATACAACAAGAACATGTCTCTAGTCCTTTGCAAGTACTTGAGAATGTTCTTCACAGCTGTCCAGTGACTCTCTCCAGGATCTGCTTGATACCGACTCACTACACTTAGTGAGTATGCTACATCGGGTCTTGTACATAGCATCGCATACATGATAGAGCCTACTGCCGAAGCATAGGGTATCCCATGCATGCGAGCTCTCTCCAAATCAGTCTTGGGAGACATCTCTTCGGAGAGAGTGAGTCCAGAGATCGTGGGTTTGTTCCCACGCTTGGATTCATCCATACTAAACCACTTTAGTATGGTGTCAATGTAACTCGATTAGGACAATCCCATTATCCGTTTAGATCTATCTCTATAGATCATGATTCCCAATATGCAGGAGGCATCACCTAGATCTTTTATCGAGAATCTTTGTGATAAGAAGAGCTTGACTGATTGCAGCATAGGAATATCATTTCCTATCAAGAGTATGTCATCCACGTACAATACGAGGAAGACAACCTTACTCTCTACTACCTTCTTATAGATACAAGGTTCATCTATATTTTTGATGAAGTCAAACTCTTTGACTACAACATCAAAACAGATGTTCCAACTCCGCGATGCTTGCTTTAACCTATAAATGGATTTAAGCAGCTTGCACACCTTTCCGCTGCTCCCACTATCTAAGAAGCCCTCTGGTTGAGTCATGTATACGCACTCTTCTAAATCACCATTTAGAAAGGCGGTCTTAACATCCATTTGCCAGATTTCGTAGTCATGCTATGCAGCAATGGCAAGAAAGATCCGGATGGACTTAAGCATAGCCACTGGAGAAAAGATTTCGTCATAATCCACACCTGGTCGTTGACGAAAACCCTTTTCTACAAGTCTAGCTTTGAAAGTCTCAACTTTTCCATCTACACCAAATTTCTTTTTAAAGATCCACTTGCTCCCAATGGGTTTTACCCCTTCAGGAGCATTTTCCAAAGTCCATACTTTGTTGGTGTAGATGGATTCCATCTCAGATCGCATTGCATCCAGCCATTTCACAGAGTCACCACTTATGATGGCCTGCTCGAAACTAGTCCGGTCATCATCTTCCATGATTCAATCCTCGCTTCCACCATCAATGAGAAAACCGTGGTATCTCTCAGGTGGATGAGAAACCCTGCTAGATCGGCGGAGAGGCTGGGGTTCGTCATGTACTACTGAATCCTCTGGTTCCACTAAATCTTCAGTTGTAGTTTGTGTTGCTGGAACCTCTTCCTGCTCTACCTCATCGCCACTAATTTCTTTTGCAAGAAATTCCTTTTCTAAAAGGTGGCATGTTGAGAAATAAACACCTTTTGTTGTTCACTGTGGTAGAATAGACATCCATACGAATTGCTTGGATATCCTACAAACTTACAAAGAACTGATCGTGCCTCGAGTTTGTCTGGATTTTGCTTTTTAACATAGGCCGAACAACCCCATATCTTAACTCTTTAAAGAGATGGTCTCTTCCCATTCCATATCTCATATGGAGTGGTAGGCACAGATTTAGTTGGAACTCTATTCAATAGGTATATGGATGTATACAGCGCATACCCCCAGAAGGAAATAGGTAACTCAGCTGTACTCATCATAGAGCGCACCATATCTAATAGGGTGCGATTCCTCCGCTCCGATACACCGTTGTGCTGTGGTGTATAAGGAGGAGTAAGCTGAGACAGAATCCCATTCTCTTTTAGATAATCTAGGAACTCATTGCTTAAGTATTCACCTCCTCGATCAGATCGAAGAATCATAATACTTTTGCCCGTTTGGTTTTCTACTTCGTGCTTATATTCTCTGAATTTCTCAAAATCTTCAGACTTGTGTTTCATCAGGAACACATATCCGAATCTTGAGAGATCGTCAGTGAATGAAATGAAGTAGGAAGAACCGTTCCTGGCATGCGTAGACATGGGACCGCATACATCACTATGTACCAGTCCTAAGAGTTCGGTAACTCTTTCTCCGTGTCCACTAAACGGAGCTTTGGTCATTTTACCTTTGAGACATGAATGGCAAGTATCATAAGATGAAAATTCGAACGGGTTCAAATATCTATCCTTATGTAACTTAGCCAGTCGTGTCGCATTGATATGACCAAGTCTACAATGCCACAAGAAGGATTCGTTCATTTCTGAACTTTTCCTCTTGTGTGTGTTCTGTATATTGAGGATTGTATTTTGATTGAGAATGAATATGCCATTATGTAACAAGCCTGATGCAATCAACTTTTGATCTAGAAATATGTTCATAACATTATCCTTTACAACAAAATTATATCCTTCTTTACTTAATAAAGAAACTGATATAATGTTGCACATCATGTTCGGTATATAATAGCACTCATTCAGAATCAGTGTATTACGACTTGGTAATACTAGGTGATATTCGCCAACTGCTTTGGCTACAATACTTGCACCGTTCCCTACTTGAACGGAATGATCACCTTTTCCCAGTTCTCTACCTTTACGTAGCCCATGTAACAATTACATATGTGGGATCCTGATCCGGTATCTAATACCCAGGACGTAGGGTGAACTGAGAAACAGTTCTCAATAACAAACACACCCGAAGAAGGTGCATCAACATGCATGTTCTTTTGGGCGGCTTGAGAATCCAGATATTCTCCAATTCCCTGTTCAGTCTTATAACTCTTATAAGAAAGAACGGGTCCAACGTTCCCCTGCTTAGTATAATAAGCGGGTTCAGTCAATACATCCAAATTATTATCTTGATTATGGCCTGACATAGTCGCTACCTGGAGAGAGGGAGAAGAAAACACTTTAGCATATGCTCTTGCAAGATTAGATTGGTTATTATCTTATTTAATCAGGATGTCTCCCACTGTTTTTATCAAATCTTCCTTCAAACCGTAAAAGGTAAGATTAGCCGGGATTAATTACACCCTACAATTTCGTCAATCTTTTAGCCAGATCAGTGTCGGTACTTGAGGGAGGTTCCCCGTGCTTTCGCACGGACCTAATTAAAGTAAACCTCACTTTCCCAGAGGCGTAACCCCGTTAACACTATTCTAGACACCTACTTGATCGGCTAATTGTCCTGTGTAAAACTCTCCCAGGAGTAACTCTTACTCGCAGTGGGTATCGGGATCCAACTATCTCATAGGAGGTATGCAATCTCAATGCAAATTTTAACACTTGAAATTCCCGATAATGCGTTTACCCCTAGCAACTTATGACCTTGGCTAAGGTCTACAAACCATAAGTGCTAGTCAAGTTCAACCCGTCATTTCCTGATTGAATTAAACCCACCCGTACGACCCTTGGCTAAGGTCAACAAAGTCGTACGACTACCCTAACTCAATCACATCACATATTTTAGCAGATAAATACTAATTAGCTACCGTACACCACGCCTTGGCTAAGGTCAACAAACATAGCACGAATACTAACTAGTCTTTATCTGAAATGACGGAGGGCTACGCAGGTTTTTTAGAAAACCCTGAGCGTAATGAACTTGATATCGTCGTAGAATCGAGTGTTTTTGAAAATGAGTGTTTTCGAGGCTTTTCTAGTTTCGCTAAAGAGGTCACACCCGGTGAAGGGATCTCGGCTCTTTCCCCCATCGAATAAGGTGCAGGATATATCACATATATCACTGTGCAAAGCAGGAACTATATAAGCTGTCAAAAACTAAACCGCGTGTTTCTAGCATCTGCCAGTTTCGCTAAAGTGGTCACTCCCTGTGAAGGGATCTCAGCTCTTTCCTCATCGAATAAGGTGCATGGTATATCATATATACCGCTATGCAAAGCAAGACTGTAGCTACCCTTTTCATAAAGTTTTGATTCTACAACATCTTTTAGGTTTCTTTCCTTTTTATTAATCTCATTAATAAAATCCCGTCAGCTTATGCTTCCTAAGCATCACAGAAGAAACGAAAGCAGTAATATTTATATATCAGCATATATATATATATATATATATATATAGTATAAGCATTCGCCTCAGGAAGTAATATGATCTCATCACAAAACATTGCAGCAGAAGAACATATATGAAATATTGGATATACTAGGACGTTCGTGTTTTCAATACGAGCCTGTATAAAACACGGATTCCACGGTCGCGATGAATAGACAAACCCACATCCCTAGACCCCTACGAGAGCGGCAAGTAACACTACCAATTCTAGGGTTCGGAGACCCGGTCTCGACTCCTCGAGATGGCCTCCGACTGGACCCTAGAATTTGGTTACTTGTGCTCCCCTCCTTGGGTCTACCTAATGCGGAAAAGTAAATAATATACAATGGTGACATCAACCTCATCCCAGAAGTGTCCCAATAAAAGAATATTACATACAAATGAATTTTACATGAATGAAAATAAAAACCCTCATCTCACATAAAAATCCCGGCTATTCAGATCACGACGATCCAATATAACATTTCACAGCAACACATCATATCAGATATCATCAACTTAAGTAAGTATGCATACACCGATCGTCGTAGATGTATAGCAACGAAGACCGGCAATACAACTACATACTACACTTACGGTCACAGAAAAGAAATTGTAAAAATACAATATTTGGAATCCACAATCACTTTAGACATCGTAAATCCGAAATATCACATACTTCGCATTTCATGCCTAACTATATGAATTCCACATATTGTATCACATTTCAGATAAATAGACAGTGTTAAACTTTCCGAACAGATAATCAAATACCCAAAATTTCCTAAATAGCTCAACACTTGAGCGGAGTTCAAATAATCTCAGAATATGTCACAGTACCGATGATCCAGCAGTAGAAGGGTCAAGCCAACGCCTCACATGTGGCACGCCGTACTGCCCCAAACCCTAAGGTTTAGAGGCAGTTCAAGATGGTCACATAATCGAGTTAAGGTTTGTGTTCTTCTAGAGGGTCCACCGAGTTACTTGCACATTTTTCCGAAAAATTTAAACCCGATAAAAATTCAACACTTGAAAGTTTTTCGTGCTGGGAAAAAGTGAGTTAATGATATCCGCTCGAACATTTTAACAGTTTCTAAATATCCGGAAAACACTAAACAAAGTTAAATTATCCGATCGAATCAACGAGTCCCCAATACAACCCTAGAAAACTCAACACTTGAGTGGAATTAAAAAATTCCCAGAAAAAAATAACAAGAAAGGACCTAAGAATAAATATATGAAATACGAGGGACCAAATCATAATTTTGGCCGCGGAACCGCCGCCAAACCCTTTGTTTGGCCGCGGTTCCGCGGTCATTTGAGCGCATTAATGGTCCGTAGTTCACAGTAATTCTTAGTTTTTCCTGCTTAATTTTTTGAGCATTTTTAATTCAAAAAAAATCAACTTTTTGAAAAATATCCAGAGAGGGGTCTGTGTCGGGGTTTCGGGGTTCGATCGGACTTTAAACTTCGTCTAGACATCGCCTAAAGTTCTAGCTTGGCTCTGATACCACTGTAGGGTTCCTAGCCACTCTTGTGAAGGTTTATAAGGCATCAAACATGCCCGAATAAAATTTTAGACGTGCCGAATAACCCAAAGCCGGGATCTTTGCTAGATTATTAGTGTTTAACATGCATGTAAACATCTTTACCACTAAGTGTGAGGGATTCCAACCTTTGTAGTCTGCTCCTTCTCTTCATAAGCTCCGAGTAGAAGTCCCTTCACCGCGATCCATGATCTCCCGGACTCAAGAGAGGCTCCACGACTCGAACGATCCATGCTAGCTTGTAGCGTTCCGCTTCTCCGATGATCTACGTCGAAGTTTCTATAACCCAAGTTCTCTCACTCTAATGAGGTGAACACCCTAATCTAATGGGCTAGATTAGAGGAGCATTATGGAGTAGTATTTATGCTATCTTTTTATATCAATTTCTCACAAGAAATCATCACCAAAGGAAAATCTAGTGATTTCTTTAAAAAACTCAAGAGAGAAGAAGATGAAGAATAAAAAGATAATCCTTTTGTGATGAATAGTAATAAGAGTATATCAATAATAATGCAACCAGGGTTAATGATGACAAGGATAACCCTTGTAGAGAGTTAACTAAGGCTAGGGTTTGGTTGGGTTAAGAAATGAGTCATAAGAAAATATCTATCATAATATCTTCTTCATGACAAAAGGAATGCTTCTAGATGGTGCAAGAAGAAGCTAACCCTAATCAAACCCTAATCTCTTTTTATCATCACTAAACATGTTTCATTATTAATCATATCATGTTACTCTAATATATATCACATATATATTATATTTGTAACGAAAGAAAATAATACAATTAATATATATTGCATATATATCAATGTATTATCCGGTGAGAAAATGAAATAATAAAGCGAGCAAATATTAGATAATGTAATACAATATATCATATATATTATTATACATTAAATCATCGAATCAACAATTGATCCGGCAATCCGGCTATATCGAATATAACTGACTAATATATCATGTACCGATTCATCGAATCAACATTTGATCCGATGATCCGGTTCATATCTAAATATCGCGAGAATATAATACGGTATCTCATATCTCATTATCCTCGGTCCTGCACATATCACATATGTACCTCTACTCCATTTTTCCTGAGCCAAGAAAGCTCTGTGTAGGACTCTAAAGAATCGTCAATACGCCGATAGCAGGTGATGATCATATCAAACACCCACAAGCTGCAAGCTGTTAGCTAAACGTAACAGTCACCCAGGTATTGAGCGATCAGAAGATCAACAAGCTAGCCTGTACGTTCTCTTATGAATCCAATCAGTAACACTCCCGTACAGTCCGGTCTGTTCGTCTGATATGTCGCATATCAAGTCTAGGGGTGGTATACGTCAGACCCCAGAAACCGATAAGTCGTGTCGATGTGAGGCTCATAACAGGTCGAGAAACTACTGGTAACACTTACCAGTATATCTCTAAATCAGTCATGGCCAGGGACTTCTAGTTATAGCCAATCGAACACAGCACAACATCAACTCCCTACACCGGGAGAGACGAATCCCCTCCTATCACTCATTGCCTCCATGTGATTCGGGACTGTATCCAAAAGCCACCATTTTGCACGCCCTCTTGGACGTGGTAAGGTGGAAATCAAAGCACAGTGGGAATCACACAAGACTCTATGACGATCTCGGGTCTACAGACTACCCCGTACCAGTGTCACCGGAGAACTGCCATCTGACGTGTGGTATATCACCATCTGGGAGTTCTCGGCGAGTCCTCCAGTGTACCCAGTCTCCACTGAGCACCCGTACACCATCTCTGATGTCAAACACCGATGGATTTGGGATTATCCATCGGCCATCATATGGGTCATGATGCGTATACGCTAGTCTACTCTGGTGTATCGATACCCTGTCTCGATATACCCTCGTCTAGGAACAGTTATAGGATGTACTCATCGACTACCGTGGCCCCACTAGAATGATCTCATCATAGTCCCAGTAGTCGAGTACAGATCCTAAGGGCTTTATCAACATGTGAGAGAAAAACAGTAAACCAGTACAAGTCAACATGTTAAGATAAAGTGAAACCAAATAGCATACTATCATGACGAGCAAGAAAGTCACTCTATATATATCCAAGCATCCATCATAATATACATCATATGTACAACAATGGCCTCTAGGGCATATAAATAACTAACACAATAAGCCGGATTTCACTAATACCGTGCTTAAGCACCCTAATCCACATTGTTGCGATTGCTCTAGCTTCAATGGTCAAGCTCGGCAGAAAAGATTGAGTACGAACTTCAATAATTTATACTAACCTATCTATTCCTAACAAACTTATACTTTGAATATACAAACACATAGCTTAGAAACGAACGCTTCCGACCCTGGCTTAACTCGTCATAACAAGAACGGAAAATGCACCGTCTCCCTGCGGACGACCCATACTCATCGTGGCTAGCTACACGCGACGCCGTCCTGATTGCGGTTACCTTTAGAACTTAAAACGATACGCCGAAGGCGTGACAATCAAATGGCGCCATTGCTGGGGAGACGGTAACATTTTTATTCGTGTTATTTCGGGTTAATCTCTGTATATCCTGTTTATAATTCTAACACCATTCTAAAAACAAAACTATAAAAAAATCAAAAATTTTCAAAACCAAAACAAAAATTCACCATTCTAACATTTTGCTCTCTGGATTTTTGACCTGCTAAAAAAGTTAAGCAATAACATTGAGACACTAAGACATCAGAAGAAAGATGGAGCCCTAATTCAAAAACGAGCCCGGCGACATCCCTAAAATATCCGGCGCAGCCGGCCATTCCTTCCCCATTTGCTCCAAAATTTTCTTCTTTGCTCCAGTGTTCTATTATCATCCGAATTTTATTTTTTGATTTTTTTAATTATATATGTGCAGGAGTTTGGGCATTCATATCGCTTTTTCGCACTAAAAATCCAATTTTCCGACATTTGTAGATTTTGACGGATTTGCGAACTGCGATCGTGTGGAGCAAAGTATACATTCAAAGTTAAGGTGATTGCGATGTACAGTGCCAAAGATCCGGGTAGTTTGACCCGCGCAAGCAAACTTTTAAAGCTAACTGGATTCACTTCAACGGGGGTTTCTTAACCCGAAAACTTATCGGTACGTATTTCCTAACACCTTCTTGCTCAAATCCGACGCATCCAATATACTATCGTTGCTGGATTCTTTGCAAGTTCGCTGTCAACGCTAAAAGTGACTAACCCATATTTGTTGCAGTGCTGTGCATAAATATAAAAAATGGTTGTTTGATACTTTGAATAACTTTTTCATTGATTTGAGTATTGCATCCATTAATACGGACTTAAGAGCAAGCGAACCCACAACATATGGTAAAGGATTTCATCACCTTTTCCGTGGCCCACAAATCACGAAATTCAGCATAACGTTTACCCGCACAATGTTTAAAAGAAACTAGACTTTAAGCCTTTAGGGACTTCGCGCTCATTAGAAGAAGTTAATTGTGTTTAGAACACCGCTTAACGGTATATCGTTAACAGGGTGTCTAGGAAAGTGTTCACGGCGAAACCGCCCAAAGAGAAAGGGTTATTCTAATTAAGGAACTTCACGAAAGCATTGGAAAACCTCCCCTTATCTCTTTCACTTACCTGGCCTTGTGATCAGTATATCTTGAGCCCGTTTCTCGACACAATTTTACTTCAACAATCAAGTTCTTGAGCAGGTCTAGTTGACCTAAGTGAACCCTAGACCGATTAGGTGTCGTGATTATTTTTCTTCTTTATCTTTTGTGTATATTTCATACTTTTGTTGATAACTAACATATAAAAAAAACTCACATTCTTTTTCCTCTCCTCTTATTTTTCTTCTTCTCTTCATATCATGGGTACCCCACATAGACCAACTCTTGCCGAACTATGGTACCCACAACCAGACATTATTTTCTACGATTCTTGCTTTGGTCGAACTTCGAGCGATCCCTCTATGCCCAAAATTTATTTGAGAGATCGGATAGACAAGTTTAGGACAAACAATTGGACTCTGCAATCCACTTCTTATCAACCATTTCAACCTCTCCCACCTTCTTACGTTGATACCCCTTTTGAGAGTAATGTTGCAACTCTGAAACCCATGTCCATCGCTCACCGAATTGAACAATCTCGTAACCGATCTTTCACTCCTTTTACCACTGCTGATTCTTTTGATCAACAATTCTAATAACCTTCTTATCCGAAAGTTGATCCTACTGCTGTCCAACCATTCGATTCCTATAAATCCTACCCGACTTTTACACATTCCCTAGACATTGCTTCTGAACTGCCATTTGGGAGTTTCACGTATTCAGAAAACTTTGAATCTTTTACTGAAACCCCTCCACAACCCATGTCTAGTCTTGAACAGTCGTTGGAAGAATTTTAGGTAGCGTCATGCCAACAGATGATGGATTTGAATGCGTCTATGGCCGTCCTCATTCAACCTAACGAACCGGTCGCTAGTTTCCAACTAGCTCCAAATTTTCCAATGTATGATGAGGCGATAGGACAGAATGAGAATTTAAGTAGTGAGAGTGAGAGGTACACCCTTCCAAATCAATCCTACCCATTGCAAATTGAATTCCACAACTCCGGTTTTGAAAGTCTATCGAGTGTCCCAAATGATTCACCAATTGAAGATAGAATGTTTAATGAGTTGTGCGACTTTTTAGTGTTTGATTTACCGGATTGTGAAGGGACCCTGTCAAGTGAAACCAGACCCAATCCCTTTAACCTCTACACCTCCATTCTAGAACCACAATTAATTGAAATCCATGCTTTTGATGAGGTGTCTGAGAAAATTGATTTTCACTTAATTAAGGATATTGACGCTGGGTATATTTTGGATGATGAACCCATAGTTTTGGATGAGTTTTTCTCACGAATTCATCATGTCCTTTCACTTCCGTGTGGACATCATCCCGAACCATTAACTGTTTTTCCCGAACTCTATATGCGTCTAGATTTTGATGATGATAAATGCATGGATGAGCTGAATTTTGAGGAGAGTCTTGAGGATAGAATTGAGGATGAACTAGTTTTACTTGATGAGTCGGATTTTCCAATTCATCATGTCCCTTTCATTGACTGTGTACACCCTCCTGAATCTTTAACCGATACCATTCCTCGATCACTCCCCTCCTTCTTTTCCATCGTTCCCACCTCGCAAGACATCGTATCACTTTCATTTCCTGTTTCTGGTTTACCAAGTTCGGTCTACCCATGTTTTCTCACAAACCTTGAGAAGTTTGACCCCATTTCTCGACGGGTTAATAGATTAGTACAATCGTTTTTTACACATCAGTCATTACAAATTGTACTAATTTATTCAATCCATTTCCACCCTCAAGTTCGTATTCCATTTCTTTCTCCCCTCCGCCATTCTTCTCCTCCACCAAGACCGTATCCCACTTCTATCCACGCACGGTCTCGCGTATTCTCCAATTCTTTCCTCTCCACATTCTTCCACCAACCGTGTTCGTATCATAATAGAATTTTTGAATGGTTGGTGCTAACTTTTGGCCTGTGTAAGGCCTTGTATAGATTAATACTGTTCTCTCCCCGCTAACTCCGAACACTAACGCTTAAACAGTGGCAACACTGTTTCACTTAAGTTTGGGGGGCCTTTTTGTGTATATAAATTTTTGGTTTGCTTTTTATTTTATGTATATAAATAGACAGGGGAGCGCCGGCAAATTCTGACCCTCTTAGTGTTGCATGACAGTGAGGGCACTGTCAAATTTATGTTTGGGGGTATGCTCGGTAAGCTTTCATCCTTCGCATTTATGTGTATATTTTGCATTTGCATACTTATTTTAAAAACCCATAAAAATTTGAAAATTTTAAAAAAATTATATAAACTTTGTCGTCAAGTTAGCTAATAGGGTAACCTGGATTTTGATTCCGAAAGTTTAGTTGATACATTAGAAATAACTAATTCCTAGGCTTAGGAATTGAGAACCCTAAAAATAACCCTCATTCTGTTTAACCTTGGTAATTATACGTCCTTGCATTTTTTTTATAGAAGTAGGTAATCTTGAGTTCAGGTCTTGAGTTAAGTCGAGATGAAAGGAATGTATTGAAAGCATTACTGAAGGATAAGTCTGAAAAATAGTTTCTATTCTTAAGTCCAAATTTAGAAAGTATACACCCTACAAACTGCACATACACGCATCTTGAAACTTGGGATAGTAGAGGATACCTAGAAATACTCTTGCCTGAAAACCTATTATGAAATAAAAACAGTATTTAAAGCTAACCACCAAAAGAGCATCATCGAAAAAAAAATATCCGGTCTTGAAAAAGAAAAATAAAAGAAAAAAGGAAATTAAAGTCAAGACCTGGAAACTGCTATTTACGCTTTAAGCTCACACATTCAGTAATCGGCTGGTTAGTGCCTCAAGAAGCATTAATAGTCGCATGAAAGGTGTGTGAGCAAAACTGTCCATCATTAACGAAAAGAAGTAGTATTAGGTATTAGGGAAAAGGCACTATAGCTTGAATTGAATTCTTAGTGTAAGGGTGAAATTTTACACATACGTAGGGGTATACTATCGATGTTTGGAGGAAAGATAGGAATAAACAATAAGACTTTTGTTTTCTGTAAAGATGATAAAAATCACTGATTGGAAACCGCAATTTAGAAGGAAAACTCAAGAGAAGCCGAGATCTTTCTAAACTGTAAAAACGTATAGGATCTGAGGTTGAATAAATAGGAGGCGTGAAACATAAGGGTTGAATATTTCTGACTTAGCATGATAGAATCTCTAACCTAGATACTAAACTGTAGGAGTAGAATCGACGTTAACTTGTGAAACTAGCTTGACGGGATTTTGTGGGTGTAATCCGCTGAAAACCCTCAGGAGACAACACTCCTACTACTAGGGACACCTAGTGGTTTAACGGCTTGTTGCACGAGCTCAGTGCAATCGCGTTCCCTGCGAAAGTGAGGTTAGGAATTTTTGTTTTGCACGGGACGAGCAAACGATAAGTTTGGGGGTATTTGTTCATCTCAGAAAACTGCATTTTAATACCACTCATTCATTATCTGTTTTGGTATAGATCGGTACTATTAATCAGTGTCTAGTCAGTAAATACATATTACAGGTATCCGTGACACAATACTGGAAACACACTCAAAATCACGGATATAACATTTGTGAGCCGACACTGCAACCGGGACTGCAAACCGATCAATGACCAAGGTGTCTTTTGCAAATAAATGTGTGCACACAATTTTGGTCCAACACAATACAAGTGTGTACACAACTCTTTGGCATGGACCATGGTGAGGCTGCCCATGGCACATGTGAGGTGATGTGTTATAAATGCTAAAAAGTGGTGATGTGATATAAAGCTTCATGTTCCCTCCAAACCCCTGAATGCAGACCGGCTTCTTATAGACAAATAAAACAATACTAGTGGGATTGTGGAGAGCACACAATAGCACCACACCAACACGAGCCAATTTGCTCTGACCAAGACCGGCGACATGTCCAAAAAACCCGGCACCACCGATTTTTGCTTGCCCAATGCTCCCCATTTTTCTTCTGGCCCTCCCTTTCTGTCACATCATCTTATTTTTATTGTTTGTTTAATCTTATTTTGGGCCTATAAATACAGATCAATGAGCAAGGGTAGGGGGATACTTTTGGAGCCAAGACTTTATACACAACTCTTTTTCATTTTCCATTTTGTTTTAGTTCTTGTACATAGCTAGTTCACCTTGAGTTCTTCGCGTTCTCTTGATCTTGCAACCTCTTCATTGAGCTTGCAAGTTTATGTTTTTTTTATTGAACTCAAGTTTTGTATCATCACTTGAGATTAATAAAGCTTCCATTTTTCTTTTGGGTTCTTAGTATTTATTCCTCGCCATTTACTTGCTATTTTATTCCTCGCCATTTACTTACTTGTAATGTGTTTTTATTCTTTTCTTTTTATCTTTTCATTTTCTCTTTCTTTTTTTTGTTTTGATGGTTTGTAAATAATGATGTTGTTAGGAAAAAGAATGGTATTGTAAGTTAAGGTTTCCTTTTCTCATTCCCTTTGCCCGATATTTTCCAACTGAACTCCGCCCAAACCATACGCAAGCGCTCTGTTAAGCACCCTACCCTACCAAGGTATCGGTGACCCCTAACTGTGACCGGTTGTGTTCGGTTTGGTCGGAGGCGAAAGTCAAGAGACAAGAACGGACGGACAAGGGTCAATAAGCCGGATTTCACTAATACCGTACTTAAGCACCCCAATCCACGTTATTGCCGATTGCTATAGCTTCAATGGTCAAGCTCGGCACAAAGGATTGAGTACGGACTTCACTAACTTACATTAACCTATCTATTCCTAACAAACTTATACTTTGCATATACAAACACATAGGTTAGAAACGAACGCTTCCGACCCTTTCTTAACTCGTCATAACAAGAACGGAAAACGCACCGTCTCCCTGTGGACGACCAGTACTCATCGTGGCTAGCTACACGCGACGCCGTCCTGATTGCGGTAAACTTTAGAACTTAAAATGACATGCCGAAGGCGTGACAATCACGCTGCCCAATCAGTGCTAAGCACTTAGTCATTTTGACTGAATATAGAGTGCTAAGCACATAGTATGGCGCTCATATGGGGAGCACGTGGGGCGCTGAGACATGAGCGCTGCCCTATCAGTGCTAAGCACTTAGTCATTTTGACTGAATATAGAGTGCTAAGCACTTGGTATGGCGCTCACGTGGGAAGCACATGCAGTGTCGTATCTTTTGTTTTGGGCGCTCACGTAAAAAACCACTACTACAAATAAGGGTTGCCCCTACGGATTTATCCGTAGGGGTAACCCACTGCCCTTACGGATATATGCGTAGGGGCGAAAAAATACCCCGTTGGTGCAAAAGCCGCAGGTGTAAGTTGAAGCCCTGAACTTGCCCCTACGGGCAAATTCTTGCCCCTACGGATTTCTGTGTAGGTCCTGTTGCCCCTACGAAGTTGGCCGTAAGGTAAAAAAAGTTATATTATTTACGGTTTTTTTAATATATTAAATGTACCTACGGATATAACCGTAGGGCCATGTACTACCCCCTACGGATATCTACATAGGTACCTATCCGTAGGGGCAAATTATCAGGAATCCTGATATTTTGCCCCTACGGATAACACCGTAGGGGCGAGGCCGTGGCTCCTACGGATATGTCCGTAGGGGCTCTCCCAACCCCGCGGTACTGAAATCAGGGAGGGAAATATCAGTTACTGCTGATATTGTGCCCCTACGGATATATCCGTAGGGGCAACATGTGTACATACGGAGTGATTCCTAGGTACATATTATCTGTATTTTTTTTAAAAAAATGGGCTGCTTGATTTTTTCCCGCCCTGTGCACAATAATATTGTCACGACCCGAAAGTACGGAACGCGACTGACACTTAGATTACGAGACGTCTAAAGGCGTACCGGAACCTAAGTCAGCCAAAGCCCAGAAGAATCTAAACCAAAATCAAAAGAGAGTGAAGGAAAACCTTTAATGAAAATGGTTTTTAAAATCATTTAGGTTGCATAGAATCCCTTTTTAAAAACATCATAAAATTCTTGAAAATTTCGGCAGAGTCTCCCCTGTATTTTCTATCCCCCAAAATGGATACAACAAGATAATAAACCTGTAATCATAAAATGGCATCCCCAAGCGGGAGCTAGCTCTTCGCCCAAGGCGGATCACAACCACATGCAATATAATAGTAATATCAAGAAAAAGAGCATAAAGAAATGCAAAATACCAGAAAACACACGTCGGCTCAAGTGAGCTCGACCCAAAAGAAACCACAAATATACAAATCTCTCAGTCTCATCACTAGGTCGCACATACAATATAAAGTGGTAGATGGAGAATACTAGATACAATGATAAAGCAAAAAGAAATAAAGTGTGCTCGCAACCCACCTACAGGCGATGTCGCGAGTCTGAGCAAAAGGAGCTGATGATAAGATAGCCGCCGCTACAAGACTGATGAGTCCGACCTGCAAGACACTGTGGCACAACGGGGGTGAGTTGCCAGCTCGTGAGTAAATATAACATCTAATAAGGCAATCGTAAGAATGCACGCAATGCACCACAACATGCATGTCCATATGTGATATAATAGCTCTAGTATGCATGCACATGTATGCAATGTCATTTCTAACTCTTTAAGTGTTTTAAATGCTAAGGGTACTGCGTTCTTAACTTTAGAAAATGAATATTTGTATAATAGCTAAGTACCATCAAGAAATCATCTGAAAACCCGTGTCAAGCATCGACACCAAATAGGAATCATATCTGTCTCAATATCGGGCTTCGTCAGTCCGGATCGGCCCATATCATAAATCTCACGACAACGGTCGGTATCCTCCGGATATCCGCCGCGCCAGACATCACCGGTAGGTAGTCTTCCCCTGCCAGGCTCATCGTCTACAACTCGATCTTCTTGCCCCGGGGTACCATACCGGGCCCACCATGTACCCGAGACGGTTCATCCACTCCTCGAATCGGGTCTCGAAATCCAACAGAAAACATGAAAACTCATGGTGGACGACACATACATCACGAGAAAACCGCAACTTTGTTTTAAAAATGATAAATATAAGCTTTTGTTAAATTCTTGCGGTTTTTCCCAAAAATCCACAAGTCGCAGCAATACTGAAATCCTCAAGAAAATCATAATGTTCACTTGTTATATATATGATAAATATCTATGATATCAATGTATATGATGTGAGTTTGGTTAGAAATCTATGTAGATATAATGGTAATGCGAGGTATATGCATGCTATGCAATTCCATATATCATGTATGAATGCAAATGGCGTTATTAAGTTAAACAGGTTCTATAGTGCACATGGCATGGTAATTACCAAAGGCGTGTGTGTCACATGAATAGTGCGTGTGCAACAGATGCCAATGGTAATGGTGTTCGTGTCCTACGAAGTGATATCGTATAAGTGTAGATGAATGTCCATGCAATCTATTATACGGTTAGCTATAAGGGTATGCAATGTACATAAAGGGATAAGCTAACTAACAATATAAATCTTGCAAGAAGTAGGGTAATCCTAACTAGGGGGCGCCTTGCGCCATCCATACGATTCCCCCATAGATGAATACATCTACTCACCTGAAATCCCCGCTAATCCGATCCGACCACCGCCTTGCCTTTACGTGCCGTGTCCGATATTTCCCCGACCGATCCTATATTTGCACAACACCAAGCATAAGATTACATATCCTAAAACGATACAAGTCACAATATACAAATATCGACGCTCTCGAATTAAACATAACGTGCACTCGGTGCGCGGGAAAACACACGAAAATCGCTAAATCTTAACTAGAATCGTTATTTCGGGGCAATCGACAAAACTAAAACCCGGCTAGACAAAACCATGCATTCACGCACTCTAATAGTCTTATACGAAGCTAATTATATCGCCTAAATAACACAATTAGATCACCTCCTAAAATTTTAGAAAAACTAGTAAGCAATTAGCATGCCGATTTCAAAGCAAACATCGCGAATTAACGATATCGCGATCGCAACATCGCACAAATATCCGACCTAATACACTAGATGGCCACAATACTAACCTAAACACAATTATTCAACTTCAAACCCTAACTATAACATCACCTCTTAAAAATATAGAAAAACTAGTAAGCATTGACGTAGAAATATCGATGCAATTGTCGCGGTTTAACGGTGTAGCGATCGCTACATCGCACAAACAACCATTCTAACCAACTAGATAACCACTACCCTAACTTAAACCCACTTATCCTATAACAAACCCTAATTAGGGCATCAACACCTCTCTTGAATTTTCGAAAACCAACCATTACAATGAAATTAACACTTTAAAATACTAATTTAGCTTATTTAAACTACAAATTTAACAACTAGTTTAGGATTTATACCTTACAAGTGAACCCTAACTTGCACTTGACCTTGAAAGATGCCTCCTTTCACCTTGTTTTAAAGCAAATTAGGGTTGGAAAGAGGTGGAATAGGATTATGGTTTGAATTTGTGAAGAAATGTGTTGATTTCGGTGGATTTTGATGATTTTTTCATGATTTTTGAAGCAAGAAAGAGAGAGGGAAATGGGGTTTGCTCAGTTTGAGCTCGACCTGGTGTTGGGGAGGGTGTGTGTGTGTGAAAGGTGTAGAAAATTCTACACAAAAAGTCTTTCCCAAGCTCAATTAATGACTATCACATCAACTTTTCACAAAAAAAACCCTTTTTAAGTCATTTTTGAATAAAATTTTAATCCATAGAACAAAAACTTTGAAAAGTCTTGACAAAATTTTATTAACACTAAATTTCAGTTTATAAAGTTTCCTAAGTGTGTAATTTACCTAATTAAATTTGTATTTATCACTAATTAAATGTATTTTTAAAAGCTTAAAATAATAAAAAAATAATTAATTACGATTTTTTTTTTAACTAGAAATTTATAAGTGACATTTTAGTGACAAAATTATAGTAATATCTTATCTAAATTTTGTATAATTAGGTCTACAAAGAAAAATACCAATTTTTACTTTTTACGGAAAAAGCTGAAAAATTAGCCGATTACCGAAAAACTGCCTAAACGATTTTCGAAGGGTTACAATCTTCCCCCCTTAAAGAAATTCGGTCCCCGAATTTAGAATTTAACTACGCGTACTTTCAAAAAGATGGGGATATCTCTTCCTCATCTCGACCTCGGTCTCCCAGGTGACCTCCTCGCTGTTCGGGCCACGCCAAAGGACCTTGACGAACGGTATAACCTTCGACCTCAATTTCTTCACCTGCCGATCCAGAATGACCACCGGATGCTCGGTGAAAGAAAGATCACGCTCTAGCTGGATCGTCTGGTGCTGAATCGCATGGGATGGATCATGAAGGACTTGCGGAGCATCGAGACATGGAATACGGGGTGAACATCGGGGAAGCTGGGCGGAAGAGCTAACCGATAAGCGACTGGACCAACACGCTCTAGGATCTCGAAGGGACCAACATATCTAGGACTCAGCTTCTCTTTCCACCCAATTCTCATCACACCCTTCATCGGAGAGACCTTCTGGAAAACATGATCACAAACAGCGAACTCGAATCGGCGACGGCGCCTGTCAGCATATGATTTCTGCCTACTTGTGCCGTTCTCATCCTGTCCCGAATCAGCTGTATCTTCTCGGTCATCTCCTGTACGATCTGCGGCCCCAAAATACTGCTCTCCCTGAGCTCTGTCCAACATACAGGCGATCGACATCTCCTCCCATATAAAGCCTCGAAAGGTGCCATCTGAACTGTCTTCTGGAAGCTATTATTGTAGGAGAACTCGATCAAGGGCAAACGACAATCCTAGCTACCACCAAAATCTAAAACACAAGCTCTGAGCATGTCCTCAAGAGTCTGAATAGTACGCTCCGACTGAACGTCAGTCTGCGGATGAAAGGCTGTGCTAAAACTCAATCGGGTGCCCAAAGCTTCCTGGAGTTTCTGCCACAATCGGCTGGTAAACTGGGTGCCCCGGTCAGACACGATGAAAGTCGGAACACCATGCAGTCGCACTATCTCATCAATATAAACCTGGGCGTACTGAGAAAATCCAAAAGTGGTCTTCACTGGCAGAAAGTGTGCCGCTTTCGTCAGTCGATCCACAATCACCCAAATAGAGTCATACCCTCGACTATTCCTGGGTAGACCGACAATGAAGTCCATGGAGACCTGCTCCCACTTCCACTCAGGGATGGGCAAAGGCTGTAACTCGCCGGCTGGCCTTTGGTGCCCGGCCTTGACTTGCTGACAAGTCAGGCATCTGGACACAAAATCTGTAATATCCTTCTTCATCCCGTCCCACTAGTGAACCTCTCTCAAATCACGGCACATCTTGGTGGAACCTGGATGAACACTGTATACTGATCTATGTGCCTCCTCAAGGATATCACGCCTCAGTCTCTCAGAATTTGGTATGCACAGTCGAGTCCCAAATCGAAGTATCCCCTGATCATCAATCACGAACTCAGAAACTCTGCCCAGCCGAATCTGCTCAATAATCTCTAAAATACGGGCATCGCCGGACTGTGCCTCACGGATACGATCAAGTAATTGTGGGCATGCTCTGAAATGGGCCAGCTGTCCCCCTGTATGAGTAAACTCGAACTGCACCCTGCTGTCAAATAAAACCTGCTAATCCGCCGTCGACTGCATCTGTACCGCGCTCAAACAAAATAAGCTACCTCCGGGCCTCCTACTCAAAGCATCTGCAATGTGATACGCAAGTGCTTCTCATGCTCCGAGAATAAACCAAGATGTCGTCAATGAACACAATGATGAACTGATCGAGATACGGCCTGAATACACGGTTCATCAAGTCCATAAATGCTGCCGGGGCATTGGTGAGCCCGAACGACATCACCAAGAACTCATAATGACCATATCGAGTACGGAAAGGGGTCTTCGGAATATCCTACTTCTGAACCCGCAACTGGTGATAACCAGACCGTAAATCAACCTTCGATAAAAACCCTGCACCCTGGAGCTGATCGAATAAGTCATCAATGCGGGGTAGAGGATATCTGTTCCGCACAGTAACCCGGTTCAGCTGACGATAATTAATGCATAAGCGCATACTCCCGTCCTTCTTCTTAACAAACAAGACGGGAGCACCCTAAGGTGACACACTCGGTCGGATAAGCCCCTTGTCCAGCAAGTCCTGTAACTGATCCTTTAGCTCTATCAGCTCCGCCGGGGCCATCCGATAAGGCGGTATAGAGATAGGCCCCGTGCCGGGGATCAAGTCAATATAGAACTCAATCTCGCGCTCTGGTGGCAGACCAGGCAGCTCGTCAGGAAATACATCAGGAAACTCTCTCACAACAGGGACCTGGTCCAACGGAACCTCTGTGGAGGGAGTATCACAAATATAGGCTAAGAATCCCTGACACCCTTTCCTCAAGAGCTGACCAGCGCGAAGAGAAGAAATCAAACTGGGAAGGGTAGCGCTACGATCTCCCTGAATAATAAGAACCGGCTCACCAGGAAAACTGAATCTGACTGCTTTCTCACGGCAGTCCACGGAAGTATAACAGGTGGCTAGCCAGTCCATACAAAGAAGAACGTCAAAGTCTAGCATATCGAGGAGAATCAAATCAACTGAAGAATCTCTCTCCCCGATACGAACGAAACACGATCGGTACACAAAACGGGCAACAAAAGACTCGCCTACCGGGGTAATAACGACAAGCGGCTGATCTAGCGGAGAAGACTCTCGGCCCAACCTCGGTGCAAAGTACGTGGATACATAGGAATGTGTGGAGCCTGGATCAAATAATACCCGTGCATCAAAAGAACATACTGGCAGAGTACCTGTCACGACGGCATTGGATGCCTGTGCATCCTGAGGAGTCAATGCGAACACTCGGGCCTGTCCACCACTAATAGCTGGCTGTCCTCTGCCTCTACCTCGGCCTCTGCCTCTGCCTCTGACTCTGTCGCCTCGTCCTCTCGGAACCGGACCGCCACGTCCACGGCCTCTAGAAGCATCTGGCTGGCATGAAGCATCATCAGGAGTAGGAAGTAAAGCTCTCTGAGAAGGTGGTGAGGGTGGTAAAGTCACATGCGGGGCTGTCGCCGTGCCCGGACGTCCCATGGTACAGTCTCTGACACGGTGGTACTGACTCCCGCACCGAAAACATCCAGGAGACGACTGCTGGGTCTGTGGATATGAACCAAATAACTGACCTCGTCTCAATCCTCTGCCTCCACCATCTCCCGAAAATAATCTATCGCGGTGTCTGCCCATCTGCCGCAGAGCTGGCGTATCAGTACGAATCCTCTTCGGCCCAGAAATGACCGGTGTCTCAGAAATACGCTCCTCCAAAAGTAAGACTGCATCCATCGCGGCTGCGTATGTATCAAAGTGCTGGGTGCCGATGGCAAGGAATAGCTGTGTATCAAGCCCTCGTACAAACCTCTTTATTCTCTTCTCTTCTGTGTCGACTAGGTACGGAGCATATAGAGACAACTGGGTAAACTGTATATCATACTCCGACACTGTCATCCCAGGAGTCTTGCGCAAAGACTCAAAACTACGGGCTCGAGCATCTCGGACACTCTCCGGAAGAAAACGGGCAAGAAATGCAGATGTAAACTCATCCCAGGTCATAGAAGGCAGACCTGCAGCTCGGCCTCTCTCTACTGAATCGTACCATGTCTGGACAATACCCTCCAGACGAAAACTCGCAAACTCCACCAATCTATCATCAGAACACCTCACCGAACGGCAAATCCGAGCCATCCTATCAAGAAATGCCTGTGGGTCCTCTGTCGCATCTGTACCGGTAAAAGCTGGAGGTCTCAATCTCATGAACTCCTATAGTGAAACAGGGATAGTCTCCGTAGTAGCAGCAGGAGTGACCATCTGTGCAGCAGGTACGATCGTGGTCTGTGCGGTGGAAGGAACGTCCTCGGATCTCTGTGCCCGGGTGGACTCAACTAAATATCCCATCATCTGTCGCAACTCTTGCATGCCGGCCTCTAATCTGGCAATACGGTCAAGATAAGGCGGATCAACATGACCCTGAGGGGTAGGCGTATCCTCCCGCTCGATCCTCGCCTCAGACGAGCCCGCTCGAATCTCATCCCTAGCGGCAGCCCGCTGAGCTTTCGTAGTCTTTGGCGGCATCGAAGCTAGAATAAGAAACGGGACTGATAAGAACATTGCAATTGAATCAAGGAATGGAAGGAATCAAGAAGGGAAATACAAGCAATTATGTCCTAAGGTCACTTAGGCGGAGTACCGTATCGTAAGTATGCCGCGGATCATACCCACGCTACGCCACTCTGCTTAAGTCACCTACTCCATCTACCAAGGCCGTCCTACACTCAGAAAGGTAAAACCTACTCTCTGATACCAACTTTGTCACGACCCGAAAGTACGGAACGCGACTGGCACTTAGATTACGAGACGTCTAAAGGCGTACCGTAACCTAAGTCAGCCAAAGCCCAGAAGAATCTAAACCAAAATCAAAAGAGAGTGAAGGAAAACCTTTAATGAAAATGGTTTTTAAAATCATTTAGGTTGCATAGAATCCCTTTTTAAAAACATCATAAAAATCTTGAAAATTTCGGCAGAGTCTCCCCTGTATTTTCTATCCCCCAAAATGGGTACAACAAGATAATAAACCTGTAATCATAAAATGGCATCCCCAAGCAGGAGCTAGCTCTTCGCCCAAGGCGGATCACAACCACATGCAATATAATAGTAATATCAAGAAAAAGAGCATAAAGAAATGCAAAATAACAGAAAACACACGTCGGCTCAAGTGAGCTCGACCCAAAAGAAACCACAAATATACAAATCTCTCAGTCTCATCACTAGGTCGCACATACAATATAAAGTGGTAGATGGAGAATACTAGATACAATGATAAAGCAAAAAGAAATAAAGTGTGCTCGCAACCTACCTACAGGCGATGTCGCGAGTCTGAGCAAAAGGAGCTGATGATAAGATAGCCGCCGCTACAAGACTGATGAGTCCGACCTGCAAGGCACTGTGGCACAACGGGGGTGAGTTGCCAGCTCGTGAGTAAATATAACATCTAATAAGGCAATCGTAAGAATGCACGCAATGCACCACAACATGCATGTCCATATGTGATATAATAGCTCTAGTATGCATGCACATGTATGCAATGTCATTTCTAACTCTTTAAGTGTTTTAAATGCTAAGGGTACTGTGTTCTTAAATTTAGAAAATGAATATCTGTATAATAGCTAAGTACCATCAAGAAATCATCTGAAAACCCGTGTCAAGCATCGACACCAAATAGGAATCATATCTGTCTCAATATCGGGCTCCGTCAGTCCAGATCGGCCCATATCATAAATCTCACGACAACGGTCGGTATCCTCCGGATATCTGCCGCGCCAGACATCACCGGTAGGTAGTCTTCCCCTGCCAGGCTCATCGTCTACAACTCGATCTTCTTGCCCCGGGGTACCATACCGGGCCCACCATGTACCCGAGACGGTTCATCCACTCCTCGAATCGGGTCTCGAAATCCAACAGAAAACATGAAAACTCATGGTAGACGACAAATACATCATGAGAAAACCGCAACTTTGTTTTAAAAATGATAAATATAAGCTTTTGTTAAATTCTTGCGGTTTTTCCCAAAAATCCAGAAGTCGCAGCAATACTGAAATCCTCAAGAAAATCATAATGTTCACTTGTTATATATATGATAAATGTCTATGATATCAATGTATATGATGTGAGTTTGGTTAGAAATCTATGTAGATATAATGGTAATGCGAGGTATATGCATGCTATGCAATTCCATATATCATGTATGAATGCAAATGGCGTTATTAAGTTAAACAGGTTCTATAGTGCACGTGGCATGGCAATTACCAAAGGCGTGTGTGTCACATGAACAGTGCGCGTGCAACAGATGCCAATGGTAATGGTGTTCGTGTCCTACGAAGTGATATCGCATAAGTGTAGATGAATGTCCATGCAATCTATTATACGGTTAGCTATAAGGGTATGCAATGTACATAAAGGGATAAGCTAACTAACAATATAAATCTTGCAAGAAGTAGGGTAATCCTAACTAGGGGGCGCCTTGCACCATTGTTCATATCAGATTTTTGCATTTTCATACCGCCCAATTTTTATCACATTGCATGTCGGTAGATACTCTTGAGCCGTGTTTGCTAGTCAATTGCAGGATACAGGTTCCCGGTGCTCAAACGGAGAAATTCACGGAAAACACGACAAAAATCCGGTTCCTGCCAACCACAGATAAAACACGGTCTCCGCTCTTCATCCGTGTGCTGCCAGATACCAGTTTAGGGAGACAAAATGTCAAATCAATGTCGTTTTCAGGCACAAGGCTCAATGGTAGCACAAGATCCAAGAGATCTACGCGGAGCTCGAGGCAATCATGACAAAATCTTGACAAAAAGTCCACCTTTCCCTCAACAGAAATTCTGGAAAATTCGTGAAGCAATTATGGGAAAATACATATACCAGAAGGATGCTCACATCAAACCAGGGTCCCACCAAAAATACCCAAGCCCAAGTCATCTATACGGCCGCGGAAGCGCGGCCAAAGAGGGGTATTGGCCGCGCTTGCGCGGCCGTTCTGGCGCCAAGTGTGCAGGGTTTTGGGGGGTAGGTTGGTCTTTTCATGTATGTTCTGTTGGTTGCCCTAGGGTTTCATGTTTTGGCCTATAAATAGCCCAGAAGTTTGTGAAGGAAGGGGTCCATAATCTTGTATTTTTTCTTTTGCTAGGTTTTAGTACATGTTCTTCTTCCTCTTCTCACCTCTTCTCCATTAAACTTGTAAGTGAGCTTTTGAGTGAAGAGTGATGAATAAAGAAGACCATTTTTATTATCATGCTTGTCTCTTTCTTTACTTGTTATAATTGTTGTAATTTTAATTGTTAAGTAGTTGTTGTTATTTCCTTGTTGTTTGTTTCTTCTCTCTTTTTCTTTATCCTTTCACACGACAATGATACTTACGCTTGATCCTCGCCAAGGTGAGGTCGCAAATAGTTAGTCGTATTCTTCTAATCTCCTTCTTTCTATCTTCCTCTTTTGTGTTGTTTTATTTTTCCGTATTATGATGTGTGAGTAGTTCATTCTTGTTAGGGTAGGATAAGGGAAGTTTGAGAGAAGGAAATCTCTCTCACTCTTTCCTTGCCCAACATCTTAAATCAACTCCCGTTAATCGAACCACAATCCGCTCCTTACGGCACCCTATCCTATATGATAGCGGTGATTCCGTAGTGAGACCGGTTGTGGTTGGATTAACCGGAGGTTATGGCTAAGAGCCAAGAACGGACGGACAAGCACCAAAAGGAAGACTTATGCGTTGGAAAGCCTAGCTTATACTCGCAAAGTCCTTCCTAGTCGTGCTAATCCCCGTTGTTGCCGATTACCGTAACACGATATTAAGAAGGGCAACGAAAGATGTGGAGACTCCTAACTCAAACTAACCTAATCCTAACCCTAACATGCTCTCTTTAAATATCAACTCAACACTTAGATAACTACAAACAAAATCTGAACAACCGGACTTAACTCGTCGAAAAACACATAGAAAAAGATTCCCATCTCCCTGCGGACGACCCGTACTCAACCGGCTAGCTACGTGCGAAACCGTCTTGATTGCGGTATTTAAACTTAAACTTGAACACGCTCATATCCTATCAATCAAATGGCGCCGTTGCCGGGGAGACGGTAGTCTATTTCTAAGTGAAATTTCGGGTTAATTTGTGAATATAAAAACAACCAAAAAACCAAAAAAAATATACTTTGTAAAAATCATCTTGTTATTCTTGATTAGTTTTTGTGCAAGTGTGCAGGAAATACGAAGCTCAAGATCGACGCCTAAGACGTTGGAAATACGGAGTTCAAGTACAGTGCCAAAGACGTGGGAAGATAGACCCACATTTCGCGGCTACACCGCGACGGACAAAAACAAAGCATACGGTCTACTGTACAAATCTGGAGCAAATACAGTGAGCAATTCAAGATTCAGTACATCCAGACAAGAGGAGGAGACCTAGAGAAGCACCTGAACCAAACCTGAAGTCCCAATCCTCTGTTACTGCCGCGCTTCCACGGCATTAGCACGTGTTTGGCCGCGGAAGAGCGGCCACTTGGTGCCCTTGGGCTGCCATTTTTTCTGGGTAACTCTCTCTGCCTCTCTCCACTCCTCTAAGCTCCACTGAATTGTGTTTTCTGCAGGCTTCTTTGCGCAAATTCTTCTCCCCTTTCCAATAAACTGTTCTTGTGCAGGATTTTTTGCGCCGCAAATAAAAATTGTTTGCTGTTGATATTGTTACTGTTTTGCATTCTTTAATACGGACTTAAGGGGCTTGAAACCAATCCAGATTGGGTGGGGATTTCATCACCCTTCCCAGGACCCCGGAAATCGCTAAAGCATATGCATTGTCCATTGTAATTAAAAAATACTAGACTTCTGCCCTAAGGACTTCGCGCTCATTAGGAGAAGATAAACTTTGTTTAGAACCTTGCTTAACCGTATATTGTTCACGGGGTGTCTAGGAAAGTGTTAAAGGCGCAACCGCCGAAAGAGAAAGGGTTATTTAATTAAGGAACTTCGCGAAAGCGTTGGACAACCTCCCCTTATCTCTGCACTTACCTGGCCTCGTGATCAGTGTATTTTTAAGCCTGTTTCTCGACATTGTTTAACTTCGACAATCAAGTTCAGGAGCAGGTCTAGTAGACCTAGGTTACCCTAGATCTAGGTGTGATTGTGCATATCTTGTTTGTGATTGCTTAAGCCGTATTCCCGTACATACTTCTGTAAATCTTTTTCTAAAAAAAAAAAAAAGAAAAAATCAAAAACTTTTATAAAAACTTGCCCTTTTGTCGCCAAATCCATTTTCACCCAACACCCATCGCCTTTCTTCATTGACGTTTTCTTACCCTCACCTTCTTCGCTTTGACTATACTAAACTCGTTTAGTGTATGTCCGCTTGGACTCGGGACACTAGCGCCCGTCTAGTCCGCGTTACGTTAGTCGCGACCGACTACGCGATCGACTCCGAAGTCGATACTCCGTCCACTCCTCTTTCACCCCTTCCTTTGCCGGCCAACTCCGACGTTGACCGGAATTCTGTTCATACATCTTCACCTTCACCTTCACCTTCACCAAACTCTTCTTCCGCGATGTCGGGATTTAATCCGAACATCTCGTTGACCACCCCTGGATTGGCTCCACCTCCTATGGAGACCAATCTCCCACCACCTCCGCCTGTTGTAGCGCCGCAGCGAATTGCGCTCCAGGATCGTTTCTACCCTACCCGTTCTGCACTTCCCACCTGCCTTTCTCTTCTTCCGGCCAATGGGGACAACTTTGAAATTAAGCCCCATTTCATCAACATGCTTCCACGTTTTCATGGGCTTGAATCTGAAGATGCCTATATCTTCATAAACAAATTTCAAAATGTCTGTGCCATGATGAAAACCACCCAGCTGTCGGACGATGCTATACGTCTACGGGTCATTCCATTCACTTTATGCGATCTCGCAGAAAAATGGCTGTATAGCACCGCCTCCCACTCAATCACCAGCTGGGACGAGTTTGTTAAAGCGTTTCTGAAAAAATTCTACCCAAATCATAAGACCGCAAGAATTCGAAATGAGATCAACCAATTCTCCCAGCTTCCTTCTGAACCCTTCTGGAAGTGCTTTGACCGATACAAAGACCTTCTTGTTCAGTGTCCTCACCACGGTATAGAGAAATGGCAACTCTGCCAAACCTTATACGAGGGACTGAACCCAGCAACGAAGCAGTTGCTGGAAACCATCTGTCAGGGCCACTTCCTATCCAAATCTGACGAGGAAGCGTGGCAGTTCTTTGACGATCTTGCGGAGCAAACGCTACAGTGGGAGAGCACCAGACCGACTCCTTCTTCTTCTTCTACCGCCACTTCTACCGGTCAATCTAGGGTAGGAATTCACCAGCTTGATGTCTCTATTGCAATGAGAGCTGAAATGGCTGCAATAACAAAAAAGCTTGAAGCAATAGAGAGCAAATTTTCTTCTCCTACTCCTGCCCCTGTTCTCCCCCTTCGTACCATCTGCGCTTGTTGTTCCGATCCGTCCCACTTGACTGAAGAGTGTCCTTACAATCCACCCTCGCAAGGACAGGATCAGGTTAATGCATTCCAGCAAAGACCGAGGAATGATCCATACTCTTCCACCTTCAATCCCGGTTGGAGGAACCACCCCAATTTCGCCTGGAATCAGAATCAGAATCAATTCCAGGGCAACAATTTCCAAAGGGCCCCTCCACCGCAACAACAAGCGCAACAACAAACTCAGTATCAGCAGCCCTTCCAACCCCAACCTTACCAAAACCAGACGAACAACTTTGCACCGAACAATTCCTTTCCACCAAACAACTTTGTTCCGTCGAACAACGATAAGGTTTCCTCGCTCGAGCGAAGTCTGGATGCGTTTGTTAAACAATCGACTCAATCCACCGCCAACATCCAGTCTTCGATCCAATCTTTAGTGCAACACACCGCCGCACACGGGCAGAGCATCAAGACCATCGAGGCCCAGATTGCACAGCTGAACGCGGCCTTGAGCGAGTGAGAGATGGGGAAGCTCCCGTCCCAGCCACTTCCAAATCCCGGCCACCCACATAATGCACATGTTGCTCTTGAACAACAAAACCATAATGTGAGTGCCGTGACCACACTGAGATCAGGGAGGGTGCTGCAAAACGACATTGGCAAGCGAATCAACGATGACACCCCGGCCGCGTCTTCTTCTGCTTCTTCTCCTTCTTCTTCTTCGTCTTCCGAGCCTATTCTCCGTTCTTCACAAGGCTCTCCTTCCTCTTCTTCTCTAAACGGACCAGCTTCTCACTCCACGAAAACACCTATTCCGGGATCCGTTCCAACTCCAAAATCTCCTCCTCCAGCATTAGACTCAACCAATTTTCAAAATGCTCCATTTCCAAACCGGTTGAGGTCTAACAAACAAAATCCACAAATGGAGAAGATTTTGGAGTTATTCAAGCAAGTTAACATTAACATTCCTCTTTTAGATGCTGTCCAACAAGTCCCTTCTTACGCGAAAATCTTAAAGGACTTGTGCACGAAAAAGAGGAAGTCTCAGGTACCCAAGAAAGTTTTCTTGGCTAGTGCTGTGAGTGATGCCCTTACCCAATCTCTACCACAAAAACGGAAGGACCCTGGCTGTCCTACGATTTCAATTACTATTGGGGATAAGAACATCAACCGCGCACTATTAGATCTTGGTGCCAGTGTTAACTTGCTTCCGTATTCAGTATACGAGCAATTAGGCGTCGGATAGATGAAACCCACACACTGCACTCTCCAGATGGCCGACCGATCGATCACCCATCCTAGGGGTGAGCTAGAGGATGTGTTAATCAAAGTCGGGGACTTCATATTCCCCGTCGACTTCATTGTCTTAGATACACAGCCTGTAGCTAACCCCCGGAATCAAATTCCGGTGATACTCGGTCGCCTATTTCTCGCAACCTCAAATGCTGTGATCAATTGTCGCAATGGTTCAATGAACCTCTCTTTTGGAAATATGACAATTGAACTCAACATTTTTAGGTTGGGGAATCAGCCCGCCGAACCTAATGCTCATATACTGGATGTCTGCTCGATCCAGGAGATCACACCAGAAGAGTGTGAATTCGAGGAGTTTCTGTTTGAACACGATGATCTTGACGCCACTAGTGCGTGTCTCTTCGAACCTGCTGCTGTTTCTGCGCCCGATAACGACTACGAGTGTTTCACGTTCACGAACGATCTTAGCCGCGCACAACCCGAGTTTGAATCTTTCGACTTTTCGGATGAGTTACCTAAACCATCCGACTCGGTTGCCTACACTCGTTTTGAACCTTTGCTGGAGTCCTTTGAGTTCGACACCTTTGCACCAGTCTTGCCTTCCATCATTTCACCTCCAACGCTCGAACTCAAGCCGTTGCCGTCTCACCTTAAGTATGCTTACTTAGGTAAGAACGAGACCCTTCCTGTCATCATCTCGGCTTCTCTAGCTCCCGAGCAAGAGAAAGCCCTTCTCGCGGTCTTGCACAGCAACAGGCAAGCTTTTGGCTGGTCCATGGCGGACATCAAGGGGATTAGTCCCCTCATCGTTGAGCATCACATTCATCTGATGGATGATGCCAAACCAGCCCGGGATCCACAAAGACGTCTTAATCCAGTCATGAAGGAGGCTGTGAAGAAGGAGATCGTCAAATGTCTAGATAGTGGTATCATTTACCCTATCTCTGATAGCCAGTGGGTTAGCCCCATTCACGTTGTCCCCAAGAAGTCGAGCATCACGGTCATAACCAACGAAGCGAATGAGTTAATCCCTACTCGCACCCAAACCGGGTGGCGAGTTTGCATTGATTACAGAAAACTCAACGCTGCAACGCGGAAAGACCACTTTCCGCTACCTTTCATTGACCAGATGCTGGAACGATTGGCCGGACATGAGTACTATTGCTTTCTTGATGGCTACTCTGGCTATAATCAAATTCCCATCGCCGAAAAAGACCAGGACAAGACCACTTTCACTTGTCCTTTCGGCACGTTTGCATATCGACGCATGCCCTTTGGGTTATGCAATGCGCCCGCTACCTTCCAGCGGTGTATGATGGGGATTTTCTCAGACATGGTGGAGAAATTTCTGGAGATTTTCATGGATGACTTCTCCATTTTCGGCGACTCCTTTGACGAGTGTTTGCTGCATCTTGACGCTGTCCTTACCCGATGTAAGGACAAGAATCTCACTTTGAACTGGGAGAAATGCCACTTCATGGTGCGTGAAGGTATTGTCTTAGGACATATCATCTCGCAAAATGGCATAGAGGTTGACAAAGCAAAGATTGAGGTCATTTCCAATCTGCCTCCTCCCCGATGCGTCAGAGATATCCGAGCCTTCCTTGGCCATGCCGGTTTTTATAGACGGTTTATCAAGGACTTTAGCAAGATTGCTAGGCCCTTGACGCTTTTGCTGGCCAAGGACACGCCTTTCACCTTCGACTCGAGCTGTGTGACTGCATTCGAGTCACTGAAACTCTCACTCACTTCTACTCCCGTTCTCTCTTCTCCTGACTGGACGCACCCATTCGAGATTATGTGCGATGCATCCGACTTTGCCATCGGCGCAGTCCTTGGACAGCACATCAACAAGATGCCGCATGTAATCTATTACGCAAGCCGAACCCTGAACGACGCACAACTCAATTATACAACAACTGAGAAGGAATTCTTAGCTGTTGTATTTGCCTTAGAAAAGTTCAGGCCCTACCTCATCGGCTCTCCAGTCATTGTCTACACTGACCACTCAGCTCTGCGCCATCTTTTTGCGAAGAAAGATGCCAAATCTCGGTTAATCCGTTGGATCCTCTTGCTTCAAGAGTTTGACCTTGTCATTAAGGACAAGCGAGGATGTGAAAACATGGTTGCCGACCATCTCTCGCGACTTCCTTCTTCGCCTTCGCTTCCAATTCCGATAAACGACGTTTTCCCGGATGAACAACTCTTGACAGTATCTTGCGAACCCTGGTTCGCAGATATTGTGAACTATTTGGCCACGGGATTGCTACCGACCGAATGGTCACGTCAGGACAGACTTCGCTTCTTATCCCAAGTAAAACACTTTTACTGGGACGAACCCTACTTGTTCAAGTACTGTCCCGACCAGATTATTCGTCGGTGTGTCCCAGATGAGGAATTCAAGAGTGTGCTGTCATTTTGCCACGACCAAACATGTGGCGGGCATTTTGGGCCCAGAAAGACAGCTGAGAAGATCTTGCAATGTGGTTTCTACTGGCCACAACTTTTCAAAGACGCTCACGATTATTGCAAGACTTGCTCCCGGTGCCAACACATGGGCCGGATATCCCGGAGGAACGAGATGCCGCTCCAACCAATCTTGGTTGTGGAGATTTTCGATGTTTGGGGGATAGACTTCATGGGGCCGTTTCCCAGCTCTTTTGGGAACTTGTAAATCCTTCTAGCTGTTGATTACGTCTCTAAATGGGTCGAGGCTGTGCCCAGCCGAACTAACGACAACAAGGTTGTCGTTAGGTTCCTTAAAGAAAACATTTTCTCACGGTTTGGGCACCCCCGAGCGATCATTAGCGACAATGGAAGTCATTTCTGCAATAGGACTTTCGAGGCCTTGATGCGGAAATACTCCATTAATCATAAGCTTTCTACGCCCTACCACCCCCAAACCTGCGGGCAGGCCGAAGTTTCAAATCGGCAAATCAAGCAGATACTGGAGAAGACGGTTTCCAAGAACCGTAAGGATTGGTCTCTGAAACTCACTGATGCCCTTTGGGCATTTAGAACCGCTTATAAGACCGACCTTGGCATGTCTCCCTATCGGCTTGTGTACGGAAAAGCTTGCCACCTTCCTGTCGAAATCGAGCATCGCGCGTTTTGGGCGATAAAGGAGCTGAATCTGTCTCTGGAGGACGCGGGCAGCCATCGGAAGCTGCAGCTGAACGAACTGAGCGAGCTTAGGGATGAGGCTTACGACAACGCGGTTGTCGTTAAGAATCGAACGAAGGTGTTTCATGATAAACACCTTGTGCGCAAAACCTTCGTACCTGGTCAGCAGGTACTTCTTTACGACACCCGACTTCACTTCCATCCTGGAAAGCTCCGATCTCGCTGGAAAGGGCCGTATTTTGTGCGGACTGTGTATCCGCAGGGCGCTGTGGATTTGGAAAATCCAAAGGACGGTTCACTCTTCAAAGTGAACGGACACCGATGCAAACCGTACCTTAGCGCCGAACCAACAGAGGAGCTCCTGTTCTTACAGGAGCCGGTTTACCTTGCTTGATCTTCCTCTGCCTACCTCCAAACTTCGGTTATCCAGCCAAGAACAGTGGACACTGTTCCAAATAAGTTTGGGGGTATGTACAAACCATTTTGTTTATATTTGAGTATATTCTTTTTTTCTTTCAAAACAAAAACAAATAAAAATTGTGTATCGCTAACCAACAATTTTGAACCTTCAAACTACTCTCTTCATGCAACGACAGTGAGGACACTGTCCAGTTTAAGTTTGGGGGTACGCTCGGTACGCATTTCTTACCTTCGCATTCATATGTATATTTTGCATCTGCATATTAAAATCCATAAAATCCATAAAAATTTGAAAATTTTCCAAAAATATAAAAACTTTTTTGTCAAGTTAGCTTGTGGAAGAACTCTGATTCAACATTCGACGGTTTTTGTTTGATAAAATAGGAATAACTAGATCTTATGTTTGGATTTTGAAAACCTGAAAGATAACTCTCCTTTGAAGTTAACTATAGCTGATATACGTCTTTACATCACACTACACGTGTCGTGAGTTTTGGGAATTAGATGACAAGTCTTTCATGTTCAAACTTTTAAACAGATAAATGATTTTCTGAGAATCAAATAGGTTTGTTCTGAAATAAGTAATGTCAAGAATAGTTTATAAAGTAAAGCGAATATGAAGGAATGTTATTGATGCCATAATAGGAGCTAAGTCTGAAAAATAACCCATCTAAAACTTGATTGGAATGATTACACACCAAACCCACTAGACACGTCTTTTATCCAAAAAAATATTTGAACTTCCGGTTATATCTCCGTTCGTATTAAATCATCTGATTTTCACGCCAAACTGTCTTTTGTTTTTGGACCTAGGTAACTTGAGTAATTAAGTCCGCTGGGGTGTTTCTACACCTAATGCCCTAAAACCAACTGGTTTGGGTGCATTGGCCCAAAGCTCGCTAAGAAGCCTAGAAAGTCCAGTTTAAAACAAAGTCAAGCAAGTGTTCTCTTCAAGTTAAAATTCCTAACGGTTCTTTGTGTGAGAATAATCTTGATAAAAGACAGGCTTTTAAAAAAAAAATTTTAACGGAGATATGAAGGTTTTACTCTTTGATAAAGACTATTGCACGTTCACAGTGGTGTGTATGAAATGAAAACAAGAAAAGGTGGAGTGAAAAATACGACTTAGTTTCCTGTTAAGGAAGATAGAAATTCTGAAGTTGAAACCTTACTGAAAAACGAAACTTGAAAAATGCTTAATTCGTTATAAAACTTATGTGATCCTTGTAAAATTGTTATCCGGGCTTTATTGTGCGACATGATGACTCTAATCGATCCTTCTGGAACTTTACGACACTATCCGCACTGCACGTAAAGACATATAAAATCTGTAGTTAAATAAGATGTGAGGTGTGAAAAATAAAGGTTCGATAGTCTAGACTTAGGATTATAGAATTGTTATTTTCTAAAAACAAAACTTTAGGGTTTGAAACTTAGTCATTTTTACAAACCAACTTGACCGGATTTTGTGGGTAGTATCCGCTGAAAACCCTCAGGAGACAACACTCCTCCTACTAGGGACACCTAGAGGTTTAACGGCTTGTTGCACATGCTCAGTGCAATCGCGTTCCCTGCGAAAGTGAGGTTAGGAATTTTTTTGTGAATAAATGGGCTTTGCTCGGGACGAGCAATTGATAAGTTTGGGGGTATTTGTTCATATCAGATTTTTGCATTTTCATACCGCCCAATTTTTATCACATTGCATGTCGGTAGATACTCTTGAGCCGTGTTTGCTAGTCAATTGCAGGATACAGGTTCCCGGTGCTCAAACGGAGAAATTCACGGAAAACACGACAAAAATCCGGTTCCTGCCAACCACAGATAAAACACGGTCTCCGCTCTTCATCCGTGTGCTGCCAGATACCAGTTTAGGGAGACAAAATGTCAAATCAATGTCGTTTTCAGGCACAAGGCTCAATGGTAGCACAAGATCCAAGAGATCTACGCGGAGCTCGAGGCAATCATGACAAAATCTTGACAAAAAGTCCACCTTTCCCTCAACAGAAATTCTGGAAAATTCGTGAAGCAATTATGGGAAAATACATATACCAGAAGGATGCTCACATCAAACCAGGGTCCCACCAAAAATACCCAAGCCCAAGTCATCTATACGGCCGCGGAAGCGCGGCCAAAGAGGGGTATTGTCCGCGCTTGCGCGGCCGTTCTGGCGCCAAGTGTGCAGGGTTTTGGGGGGTAGGTTGGTCTTTTCATGTATGTTCTGTTGGTTGCCCTAGGGTTTCATGTTTTGGCCTATAAATAGCCCAGAAGTTTGTGAAGGAAGGGGTCCATAATCTTGTATTTTTTCTTTTGCTAGGTTTTAGTACATGTTCTTCTTCCTCTTCTCACCTCTTCTCCATTAAACTTGTAAGTGAGCTTTTGAGTGAAGAGTGATGAATAAAGAAGACCATTTTTATTATCATGCTTGTCTCTTTCTTTACTTGTTATAATTGTTGTAATTTTAATTGTTAAGTAGTTGTTGTTATTTCCTTGTTGTTTGTTTCTTCTCTCTTTTTCTTTATCCTTTCACACGACAATGATACTTACGCTTGATCCTCGCCAAGGTGAGGTCGCAAATAGTTAGTCGTATTCTTCTAATCTCCTTCTTTCTATCTTCCTCTTTTGTGTTGTTTTATTTTTCCGTATTATGATGTGTGAGTAGTTCATTCTTGTTAGGGTAGGATAAGGGAAGTTTGAGAGAAGGAAATCTCTCTCACTCTTTCCTTGCCCAACATCTTAAATCAACTCCCGTTAATCGAACCACAATCCGCTCCTTACGGCACCCTATCCTATATGATAGCGGTGATTCCGTAGTGAGACCGGTTGTGGTTGGATTAACCGGAGGTTATGGCTAAGAGCCAAGAACGGACGGACAAGCACCAAAAGGAAGACTTATGCGTTGGAAAGCCTAGCTTATACTCGCAAAGTCCTTCCTAGTCGTGCTAATCCCCGTTGTTGCCGATTACCGTAACACGATATTAAGAAGGGCAACGAAAGATGTGGAGACTCCTAACTCAAACTAACCTAATCCTAACCCTAACATGCTCTCTTTAAATATCAACTCAACACTTAGATAACTACAAACAAAATCTGAACAACCGGACTTAACTCGTCGAAAAACACATAGAAAAAGATTCCCATCTCCCTGCGGACGACCCGTACTCAACCGGCTAGCTACGTGCGAAACCGTCTTGATTGCGGTATTTAAACTTAAACTTGAACACGCTCATATCCTATCAATCAACCATCCAGACGATTCCCCCATAGATGAATACATCTACTCACCTGCAATCCCCGCTAATCCGATCCGACCACCGCCTTGCCTTTACGCGCCGTGTCCGATGTTTCCCCGACCGATCCTATATTTGCACAACACCAAGCATAAGATTACATATCCTAAAATGATAAAAGTCGCAATATACAAATATCGATGCTCTCGAATTAAACATAACGTGCACTCGGTGCGCGGGAAAACACACGAAAATCGCTAAATCTTAACTAGAATCGTTATTTCGGGGCAATCGACAAAACTAAAACCCGGCTAGACAAAACCATGCATTCACGCACTCTAATAGTCTTATACGAAGCTAATTATATTGCCTAAATAACACAATTTGATCACCTCCTAAAATTTTAGAAAAACTAGTAAGCAATTAGCATGCCGATTTCAAAGCAAACATCGCGAATTAACGATATCGCGATCGCAACATCGAACAAATATCCGACCTAATACACTAGATGGCCACACTACTAACCTAAACACACTTATTCAACTTCAAACCCTAACTATAACATCACCTCTTAAAAATATAGAAAAACTAGTAAGCATTGACGTAGAAATATCGATGCAATTGTCGCGGTTTAACGGTGTAGCGATCGCTACATCGCACAAACAACCATTCTAACCAACTAGATAACCACTACCCTAACTTAAACGAACTTATCCTATAACAAATCCTAATTAGGGCATCAACACCTCTCTTGAATTTTCGAAAACCAACCATTACAATGAAATTAACACTTTAAAATACTAATTTAGCTTATTTAAACTACAAATTTAACAACTAGTTTAGGATTTATACCTTACAAGTGAACCCTAACTTGCACTTGACCTTGAAAGATGCCTCATTTCACCTTGTTTTAAAGCAAATTAGGGTTGGAAAGAGGTGGAATAGGATTATGGTTTGAATTTGTGAAGAAATGTGTTGATTTCGGTGGATTTTGATGATTTTTTCATGATTTTTGAAGCAAGAAAGAGAGAGGGAAATGGGGTTTGCTCAGTTTGAGCTCGACCTGGTGTTGGGGAGGGTGTGTGTGTGTGAATGGTGTAGAAAATTCTACACAAAAAGTCTTTCCCAAGCTCAATTAATGACTATCACATCAACTTTTCACAAAAAAAACCCTTTTTAAGTCATTTTTGAATAAAATTTTAAACCATAGAACAAAAACTTTGAAAAGTCTTGACAAAATTTTATTAACACTAAATTTTAGTTTATAAAGTTTCCTAAATGTGTAATTTACCTAATTAAATTTGTATTTATCACTAATTAAATGTATTTTTAAAAGCTTAAAATAATAAAAAAATAATTAATTACGAATTTTTTTTTTTTACTTGAAAATTATAAGTGACATTTTAGTGACAAAATTATAGTAATATCTTATCTAAATTTTGTATAATTAGGTCTACAAAGAAAAATACCAATTTTGACTTTTTACGGAAAAAGCTGAAAAATTAGCCGATTACCGAAAAACTGCCTAAACGATTTTCGAAGGGTTACAAATATATACATCAATCAAATATAAAATTAATCATCACACAACATATATCGCAGTATTCATAATCACATCTCACGCATATATATAATATACAAAAGAGACCCAAAAACTGAATATGATATAAATATAAACCAATATCAATATCGTTTCAAAATGAAGTACAATGTGTATGATATAAATAAATACTTGTTTCAAAAAATAAGAACCAAAAAGCTACCCTAGTTCGGTCCAGCTCCATCTCTGAATAACGATAGAATAACGCGCGCCTGCTCCTCGGTCAATAAACTCTGCAATTCGGCACGAGCGGGAGTCTGAGCGGCCTGTGGAGCTGGCGATGTGGTCTGCGCAGCCGCCGTCGAGGTAGTCGCTTGCGGAGCCATGGCTGCGGGAGTCTGAGCGGGCGGTGGAGCTATAGGAGCTGTCTGCGGAACCGCAGCCGATGTAGTGGCTTGCGGAGCCGCAGCCAAAGGAGATGCATGTGGAGGCTCGGCCGATGTACCCTGTCGCGTCTGGACCTAACGTGTGTAATAAGCGTGTAAAAACTGTGTATTATTCGAATTCGTATCATTATTAAAGTATTTAGAAACCCCGTTTGGATATCTAGTTTGTTGTTTATTTTAATTACATTTGTATGTATGATTAATCAAACTTAAGTCTAAAACCAAATAAGCTCAAGCTACGTACTAATTATGGATATGTTGATATCTATATAATATGACATGATATTTTACTATAAAGTATTATACATACCAGCATCTCTTTCAACTCCTGAACGGTGGCCCTCAAGCTCTCCAGTTCCTGATGGACACGTCGGTCACCGGAGACGGAGGAAGTAACCGCCGGGGTGGAGTCCAACCTCATATGGGCCCTGCTAGGGCCTAGTCCCCGGCCTCTCTCCCAACCTCCGTGGTGCCCTCCGTGTGCGGCGTCCAGAACTGGGGTCAGCAGCCTCGGATCGCTCTGTCCGGTAAAATCGATCCCCGAGTCCTGGGCCTGCTCAACCACCCGCTCCTACACCCACATTAAGCAGTAAAGTATAAGTATAAAATTTAAACTTGAACCTTCCAACACTAAAATTTCAAATTTGGGTAGAAAAAATATTAACACTTACACAGTGCTCCTGGGTAGCGACGTCGGGATATCGAAGCTCGCCCGTGGCGGGATCTGTCGAGGTGCCGTGGACGGCAAGATATGTGGACAGCACGCTCGGTGTACCACCTGACGCCACGGTCCGAGATGTCTGCAATATTAGAAAGTAACTCTTAATGTTAGAAATATTAGAAAATAACTCTTAATATTGCAGAATATCACAAAGGTCGGTCTATTGTAATTTACCGATAACTCCATGGCTCGAGTAATGTTCCTCGAGCCACCTGTGTAAGTGGGGCGACCCCTCTTCGCCGACTTCCTGTTCTCTGTATTCTGAGCGGCCTGTTTCTGCACAACGCATTAACATTTAGTTTTCTAATTAAGAAACACAAAGAAATAAATTATATCATAAATAATGAATTACATTTAAAATACATACCTGTTTGCGTTGGGAGTCGAAATAAGCGCACAATAGAGGCCATGTCTCTACGTCGTCTCTCGCAAACGCCGGAGTAGATAGGAGGGCCGCTCTCTCTGCCTCGGGGGTCGCCATTCACAGGGAGTAGAAGTCGGCCTTCAGCTCATTCCTGTTGTATCGGACCTTGGCCTGCATGTTCTTCATCAGGCCATTGTACAGAGCATGAAGGTCGAGCACCCTCCCCGGGTGATCAGGGTCGGCTACAGGCTGAAAATCGTAATCCAACTGAAAATACAAAAAAAACATTGTTTTTAGATTGAAAGTGTTAATAATAAATATATTGGATAGATCAAATGAAAATATATATTAATACATACCCGAGCCTGATCAAGGAAGAGGGCGAATGAGCGTTGGTGCTGCTCGCCCCACTCAACGTGAAGTGGATAGTTCTTCACAAGCCGGCTCTCGTCCCCCAAATACCGGCCGAACCTCTCGGCATGAGGACCGGTATAGCGATAGTCAAGGGTAAAAAAAAGGGGGAATGCTGCCTCCCCCTAGCTCTGTCAGGCCTCAGCCTATGGGACTGATTCGGGCCTCGAGTCCCCCTCTGGGGATGGGGAGGCCCTGCGTCTGCACGAAATATCAAGACAATCAATAATAAGAAAAAGTTGTATTAAGAAATCAAGGTTAAACGAAAATTCAAGTGTGATATATGCCTCCGGTGACTATCGCACGAGCCTGGGCCCGGGCAGCAGCACGAGCGGGATGATAGTTCCTCCGGTGAGGAACAACCGGGGTCCCGGATGCGGACGCATCCCCTCCAACTAGAAAATAAATATCGACGCTAAATTTCCATGAAGTTCATATTTATTCTATAGAGCATATGTAAAATGAATAAATATTTTAAATTTATTCATATTAACCTGCAGACGATGCGGAGGGTATGGAAGCGGCAGGAGTGGCCCCTACGGAAGATGTGGACGCACCACCTATAATTAGACAATTAAAAATATATTATATAAGTAATTGCAAAAAGAATGTGTAGATCAATAATATAACGTTCTAAATCAATATGCATGCACTATAGGATATATAAACATACCCGCAGGTGCGGTGGTGTCACCACCTACAGCTAGACAATAATAAAGATTGCTAAGTAAGAGCAAAAGGAATTTGTGTATTTATGACATAGCATTCTAAATCAATATACATACACTATATGATATATAAACATACCTGGAGGAGCGGGGGTGGCCTCTGTCCCAGATATGGACGCATCACCAACAACTAGAGAATCAAACATTGACAATATAAGTAATTTTGACATAAACAGGCATGAATATCTGTAATATTACATTCAAAATGGATATGCGTGCAGTATACCTGGAGGTGGGGTAAAATCCACACCGAATGAGGCATCCGAAGGGGTCTCCGATCTGGGTGCAAGACCGACCCTCTGAAGCTCCCTACGGAGCTCTCCGGGCGGCAGAACCGCTCTACCTCTGCCTCTGCCTCTGCCGCGGCTGGAGCTCCTGCCGCCCCTCGCTGCTCCCGACATCGTCATCAAATCTAGATAAACGGTTTATGGACGCATTAGACAATCATTAAAAGTATTGACTATATATGTATAGAGCGTAAAATGTGAAGTAATAATATAACATTACTGATAACCTTTTTTGTTTCGTGGGCGCATCATACATATCTACTTGGATTTCATCGTCGATGTCATTTCTAACCCACGTATCTTCATGATCGGTCGAAGACAACCCGTCCTTCGAAACATACGGTCGGAGCTCTTTAAGCCTTCTCTCTTCTTCGTCCTCATCGATGTCTTCGTATTCTGGGACATCGTAGACATCTCTGTGTTTCCATCAGCATACAACACTCCACCCTGGATGCTTCAAACACTGTGAGTAGTATACTTGGAACGCTTGGTTCGGAAAGATAAACGGACCGTCCTGACCGTAAAATCGAAGTGTGTTCACACTGGTCAATCCATATTCATCTTTCCAAGTCCCAAGACTGCTTCTCCACCTGTCCGTATCGGTTCGCGGATCGTACCAAGTACACTGGAATATATAAAACGGTTCTGATCGTCCGGGATAGTGGATGCCGAGTATACAATTTAAGTACCCATAGTAAATCACACCGTCCGATCCTACCGTCGCAATCCCACTATTCTGAGTGGTTCTAGATGTTTCTATGTCCTTAACTTCGAATTTGTATCCAAGGACACCAAATCCTTTGTAATATGCAACCTCCATACTAGGAAATTGAGCTAAACATCTTGAATCACTCTCAAATGATGCAGACAAGTTCGGATCGTGGATCTAACAAAACAAATTTTACGACAAATACAGAACGATACAAGTTTAGATTAAAACTGATAGCAATAAAATGTTATTCGAATAACTTACAAGATCTGTGACCCAATCACAAAAATTATCCTGATGGTATTTTTCCAAACGTTCTTCGTTCTAATCAGGATACCCCACGTACCTCGTTAAAATGAATTCTATTTTCGACAAATAATTGTGACATTAATATTATGTCATTTCATACACACACAAACACAGATATAACAATTAATCTAAAAGAACTTACTCTCTAATTTGTTCAAGACATGCGCAATTAAGCAAGATAAACCGGTATATCTTGTTGATAAACATAGTGTCTACCCTCTTATTCTCGGCTTTAACATATGGCCCGTCTTGAATTCTTCGTGGTCGGTTAAGCCTTGTCTCAATGTTCTCGTCCAGATAGCGGGAACAAAATGTGGTTGCTTCATCAAGAAGATAACCTTGCATGATAGAACCCTCTGGTCGATTTTTATTGCGTATATACTTCTTAAGAGTGTAGAGGTACCTAATGAGAATATGTTGAATAAATAAATACGGGCATACAGGACAACAATAAATTTATAAATTACGCTAAACGAAAAATTACACGTACCTCTCGACGGGATACATCCATCGATATTGTACCGGTCCGGCAAACTTCGCCTCAGTTGCAAGATGAACCGTCAAGTGTATTATGATATCGAAGAATGACGGTGGGAAAATACGCTCAAACTTGCCCGTATTTATCGTCGATTGAATTTTCTCATCGCGTAGACTATACGATGGTTGTTAGTATCGAGCTATACTGTCCGATATTTAACAACCTTCGTATAGTTCTAGGTCACGACGAGCATCGCACGTATATTAACCGATAGACGGGGACTAAGTGGCGATTTTAGTTTTATATATGAGTATCGATGAGAATATGAAGTTTTCATATTATCATATATTGGTTTTAACCCGAACATCTCGAATCGCTCTCTAATTATGCGTTTGTTGTGTATTCTTGTTGTATGTGTGTGTTCCGGCTGTCGGGGGTTAGCTTTTATCCCATTAAGAATGTATAGAGCGAACGCCCATCACTTGTGCTTTCAACCGTTTCGAGTAAATTTCGGCAGCACCTCCCCGCTGTTCTTCGAGTACACTGTAATAGAATAGATAATCATTTCAAAGTTGTGAAACAACGTTGAAATGAACATCTAATCTATCTTTGTACACGGAGAACCAGCGGAAAGGTACCGACGAAATATCTCGAAACGGATGAAAACACAAGTGAATGAAGGCGTTTTCTTTATACATTCTTAACTTGTCCACACGGGACAAATCTATGGGTTACCATACGATTGAATTTTCCCGTCACGTAGACTATACGACGGTTGTTAGTATCGAGCTATACTGTCCGATATTTAACAACCTTCGTATAGTTCTAGGTCACGACGAGCATCGCAAGTATGTTAACCGATAGACGGGGACTAAGTGGCGCTTTTAGTTTCATATATGAGTATCGATGGGAATATGAAGGTTTCATATTATCATTGAGTATCATATATTGGTTTTAACCTGAATATCTCGAATCGCTCTCTAATTATGCGTTTGTTGTGCATTCGTGTTGTATGTGTAACATGATTTTAAACCATTGAGATCAAGATTGATAAAACTGATCATCCAACATTGCAATAGTATTCATCAACCAAAAACTATTATTGCAATGGCATTCATCTATAACAATCAACAATTAAAACTACAAATGTAGGATACTGATATCATAAAGCGTTATACGCAACATATGAATTCACATGACTGAAACATGCATCAAAATATTGAAGTAGGGGGGCAGAAAAAAATCCTATTTGATTATCAAATGCATGGGTTTGTATGATTTATATGTATGTATTTGAGTGCTGCAATTCCGAAATTTGCTTTAACTTGTACGTTGCTTTATGTTGTTAATTTGAACATTTTTAAAATTGTAATTGGTTCTACACATAATTATTTCGTTATTGCAACAGAAAATCTTGTTTCTTTCGATATGAAACAGATACGATACACGATATGATAATTAAAAAAACGAAACACAAACCGTATCAAGATTTAACAACTTTGATTATGTCATATACGCGGGCCGATATTTTTATATTAGCCAATAGGCAAAAATAGATTGCGGTCTGGATATGGCATATTGGCAGATGTTACCTATATGAATACATCCATGTTGTCTCCCCATTTTTTCATAAATTAAACCAACTTTTCTATACATGCTAGTAATTACTGGATACATTCAGGTTAAATGCATAGAGCTAGCCGTAATTTCCTCTACGGTAAACTTTCATCAATGCAACACTTTGGTTCGCCATTCACGAACATAATCTATTTATATGGCATGATTTTATACACTTAATTTTACCACATTTAATGAAAATGAATCATTCATGATATGATACATGTATATACATAGATACCCAACCCCAACCTAAACCTAGCCCCAGCCCCAGCCCAGCCCCAGCCTAGCCCCGCCCCAGCCCCAGCACCAGCCTAACCCCAGCCTCCCTAGCCCCAGCCGCCCTAGCCCCAGCCTAACCCTAGCCCCAGCCCCAACCCCAACCTAACCCTAGCCCCAGCCCCAGCCCAGCCCCGCCCCAACCTAACCCTAACCCCAGCGCGCTCCAGCTAAACCCCAACCCCAACCCTAAGCCAAACCCTAACCCCAGCCCCAGCCCCAGCCGCAGCCGAACCCCAACCCTAACCCTAACCCCAACCCCAACCCCGACCCCGACCGCAACCCCTACCGAACCCCAACTCCAACCGCAACCCCAGACCCAGCGATGAACCCTAGCCCTAAATAATCAAAAATTTCTTTAATTTAGTTGAAGATTTACTAATCTGAACGGCGGTGGCGACGACCTGAACGGCGGTGGCGACGACGAGAACGGCGGTGGCGAGGAGAACGGCGGTGGCGATGACGAGAACGTCGGTGGCGATTTGGGGATTTTGTTTCGCGCGCGATCGAGAGAGGAAGAAAGAGAGCGTAGGCTATCGATCTGTGCCTTTATTAAATCGATATTTAGTTGCCCCTACGGATTTGTCCGTAGGTCCTTGGTTTGCGGCTCCATAGGGGCAAACACCAAATTCAGAATTAATATTTTTATTCTTGAACGTCTAGGCCCGTAGGGGCAACCTTTTAGCCCTACGGATTAATCCGTAGGGCCTACATAAATCTGCCCCTACGGATTTCAATATCCGTAGGGGAAACCCCCTGTTTTACTAGTGAACACGTGAGGCGCCGAGTTCCATTTAAGAGAATCTTTTGGGCGCTCACGTGGGATGCATGTGAGCCTCCAATTTCTTATCTTTTTAGAGATTGAATCTCTGTTAATGGAATTTGGCCATTAATGATTACCATGATCTATGTTTTTGAAGATCTGGGATCATTTTATTGGAGAATTAAGTTCCTTTTCTTATAATAATTAAGTTCTTTCTTGTATGGTTAAACCCTGTTTGCAGAGGAATTAAATTCCTAGAACCATAAGTTCTTTTCTCACTTTTTCCTTTGATCTAGTTTTTTTCCTTAGATTTTGAGTTTGGAGAACAAAATCTCCACGATGAGAATTAAATTCTCAACTTGTGGGGAGATTTGGTTGGCAAATCTCATATGAGAGGAAGACCTAAGTTCTTTTTTCTTTTGAAGGGTTAAACCCTTGTTTTCTTTATGCTAGGCAAAGGAGATACACTTTATCTCTGCTTTTTATTTCTTTACCTAGGGTTTGGAAGAGCGAGGATCTTCTTCTTTCATATGAGAATTGTATTCTCAGTTTTGTGGAAAAAAAACTTATTTGGTTCCTCCTCTCTCCTTCTAAGACTTGATGTCTCAGATCCTTTATATAGGAGATGCAGTTTGTTAATTAATTTGAGAAAATCTCTCATTTGAGAGATACCAATTGATTTAATTGGCCGTAAAGATTATTTAGGGGATTTTATCCACCGTTGGATTTTTGAACCTATGATTTTTTATTTCACGGAATATATATATTCTTGTTTTTAACAACATTAGGGAAATGTTTTCCCATAGATAGAATTTTATTTCTATTACTCGGTGATTTTTAATCACCATTGGATTTTTATTCTAAGGGTTCAGAATATATCTTTCTCATTTGGAAAGATTAGGGAAATATTTTCCTATTGGATCTTGATTAGTCAAAAATATTGCACATTTGTATTGTTAGTTATATGTATGCCCTAGATGCCATTACTGTACATGTGATGTATATTGTAGTGGATGCTTGGACATATATAGGGAGGACTTTCTTGCTCGACATGATAGTATGCTATCTGGTTGCTCTTTATCTTAACATGTACACTTATTGTCTCTCTATTACATGCAGTTAAAGCCCTTAGAATGAGTACTTGACTAACAGGATTATGATGCAGATCATACTAGGGCGGACAGAGTAGTCGGTAAGTACATCCTTCAAACGTTCCTAGTCGTGGGAGTATCGAGACAGGACATCGATACTCCAGAGTAGACTAGCGTATACGCTTCTCGACCCATATGATGGGCGATGGATGATCCCATATCCATTGGTGTTTGACATCAGAAAAGGTATACGGGTGCTCAGTGGAGACTGGGTGCACTGAACGGACTTGCCGAGAACTCCTAGATGGTATTATACCTATCGTTGGATAATAGTTCTATGGTGACACTGGTACAGATTAGTCTGTAGACCCGAGATCGTCATAGAGTCTTGTGTGATTCCCACTGTGCTTTTATTTCCACCATACCACGGTCAATAGATCGTGCAAAAAGGTGGTTTTTAGGTACAGTCCCGAGTCACATGGAGTCACATGGAGGCAATGAGCGATAGGAGGGGTTTCGTCTCTCCCGATATTGGGAGTTGATGTTGCGCTATGCTAGATTGGCCAGAACAGGAAATCCCTGGACAGGGTTGCTGATATGTACTGGTAAGTGTTATCAGTAGTTTCTTGAACCGTTATAGAATTGCATCGGCCTGACTTATCAGGCTATTAGGGTTTGACGTTAAACCACCCTAGGCTGTTCATATGCAACATATCAGACAAAGAGACCAGACTGTACGGTAGTGTTACTGATTGGATTCGTAGGGGTATGAGCAGACTTGCTTGTTGATCTTCTGATCGGTCAATACCCGGGTGGCCGTTACGTTTAGCCGATCGCTTGCGGCTTGTGCTGGTTTGATATGATCATCACCTACTGTCGGCGTATTGACGAGTCTTTAGAGTCCTACACAGAGGTTTCCTGGCTCAAGAGAAATGGAGTTGAAGCACATATGTGATATGTGCGGGACCGTGATTAATACGATATGTGATACAATATTTTATTCTCACGATTTGTGACATCGGTCGGTTATATGTGATATAGCCGGGTTATCGGATCAAGTGTTGATTCGATAAGTTGTTACATATGATATTAGTCGGTTATATGTGATATAGCCGGATTATTAAATCAAGAGTTGATTTTATAATCAAATGTATTATTATATATATGATATATTAATTTACATTAACTAGTATCAGCTCACTTAAGATTTCTTCTCTCACTAGATTTGTGCACATTGTATATATGTGATATATATTAGTGTACAAGGTTTGTGTCATGCATGATGCCACATACAACTTGGGTGTATGAGACTTATACCATGCTAAAGATAATCCTAGGGTTTTATTTATCAAAGTAAACTACAAATTATTTGGAAATTGGACAAATGGTTGAAGCTTGGAGAAGCTTTTGGAACCATTGACCAAGTCCACTAATTTATTTTTACTTTGATATTTGTTAACCTAACCTATTATCATTAGCCTTAGTTTAGTCTTTACAAAGGTTAGTATATGACACTAACTCACCAATGGTTACCATTGACTCTCTCATGAGTTCATTCTTCTTCTTCTTCATCAAAGAAAAAGCTCACTAGGTTTTTTTCTCAGCGAAGAATTAGTGTGAGAAAAATAAATTTAAAATGAGCAAAATTCCTACTTCATCATCCTCTACTACTAGCCATTTAGTATAGGGTGTTTGCTTCACTAATTCCACAATTAGTATAGGGATATCCTGGGTTAGTGTCTCCTCGACGTAGATCATTTTCGGCTTCGAAGACTTCGATGCAAGCTTGTTCATTTTTTCATGAGAGCCTCTCTAGAGTCCGGGAATTCGTGATCGCAGCGAAGGGACTACTACATGGAGCTATTGAAGTGAAGGACCGGTCTACAAAGGTTGTATTCCTTGTTCACTTTAGTTGCAAAGTTGTTTGCATTTGATTCGTCGCATTTTCTAATATACGATTCTAGGTTAGGGTTAGCTAGTAAGGAAAAAAATTTAATTTGGCATGGAAGATGCCTCCCGAAACCTTGCTGCCGTGCTCGGCAACCCTACAGTGGTATCAGAGCAATGCTAGAAAATTAGACGATATTTGTTAGATTACGAAACCGAAACTAATCCAAAACTTGAAACCTTTCAACCTAGCTTCTGTCGAATTTAAAAGGTGCTCTAAAATTTTTTTTAAACAACTGCAGAATGTTATATGTGATATAACATGAACACCATGAAAAATTGAAGCACTTTGGCCATGAAGTGGCCGGCCACAATGAAGAAAAATTCGAGCTCCTCGGGTGGATTTTGGAATTTTGGCATCAAATTTTCAGGGCGTTCCAGTCTCTGGCTTTTAGGGTTTCAGGTGTTGTTTGTTTTTGCTAAAAATTTCATGTGATGTTAATTTTCTGCATAGGCAACTCGGACTGTTTCGTATTCGTAATTCTAACTTTGTTTCGAGTTATTTAGACAACGTTAAAAAGTTCGTACTGATATCAATAACTCATATTTTCCCTCGCTGGAAATTTTCTAAGAGTTGGATTTTTTTCCAAGTTTAAAATATTCAGAAAATCATGCACGTGATTCTGTGGACCCTCTGGAAGAAGGAAACCTTAAGTTGATTCTGTGACCGTCAGAACCGCCATCAAACCCTAGGGTTTGTGGTAGTTCAACGGTGCCACATGTGAGTCATTGGTTGATCCTTCTACGGCTGGTTCATAGGTGTTGTGGCATGTTTTGGGTGCTTTTTAGACTTCGCTCAAGTATTGAGCATGTTGTGAAATTATGGGCGTTTGATTATTCGATCGAAAAGTTTAACTTCGTCTAGCTATCTGTGATTTTGATACAATATTTGGAATCCACATAATCAATTATGAGATAACTAGTTTGAATTTTATAAATCTAGCAGTTTAGTCTCATTTGATCAGTTGTCACGGGATTTTGATGTTGATCAAAAGTCCGTCGAAATTATGTAGTGTACGTGGATACTCTCCGGGTAACCTTACTAGATAGCCACGCCCCATATTCCCGACCAAGTGAATGTAGGAGAACCCCATCGCCAAAAGCATTCGAGTGCTCACGGCTGCGGTGTTCCGCCTTAGTGCACTTCGTCGATGGCATCGGAGGGTGCGGCCGTCTGCTAAAGTTTCCGACGAGCATTCGATCTGGTTATCGGGATTCTTGTTGAATTACCCGACATGATATTGGAAAGTGTTTTCAATATCAAGACTAAAATGCGGGGTTTATAATGTTTAGGCATGTGAAGTCTAAGGAATTCATTTGTTGGGCATGAAATCCAAAGTATGTAATACATTGAGTTTATGATGTCTAAGGTGGTTGCGGATTCCAACTGATGTAGTTTTTCACTTTCTTTTCTGCGACCGTAAGTGTAATATGTGGTGTATCGCCGGTTTCGTTGCTATATGTCAACGACAATTGGGATACGCATATTTACTTACGTTGATGACATGTGATGTTATGTGTTGCGGTGATATGTTATATTGGATAGTCGTGTTTTGAATAGCCGGGTTTTTTTTATGTGAGATGAGAGTTTTTCATTTTCATTCATGTAAAAGCTTATATGTAATATTCTTTTATTGGGGCACTTTCGGGTTGAGGATGATGTCACCATTTATGTATATTATTTACTTTTCCGCATTAGGATAGAACTATGGAGGAGAGCACAAGTAACCGGGTTCTAAGGTCCAGTGGGAAACAATCTTGAGGAGTCGAGACCGGGTCTCCTAACTCTAGAACTAGTAGGGTTGCTTGCCGCTCTCGTAGGGGTCTAGGGATGTGGGTTTGGCTATTCATCGCGACCGTGGAATCCGTGTTTTTTACTGGCTTAATTTAAAACACGGAATTCCTAGTATATCAAATATTGTATATATGTTCTTCTGCTTCTGATATTCTTTGATGTGATCACTTGATATGTTCTGAGACGAATGCTTATATTAAATATATGAGATATAATAAATATTGCTGCTTTCGTTTCTTATGTGATGCTTACGAAGCATAACAGATGGGATTTCATTAATGAGATTAATGAAAGAAAAAGAAACCTAAAGATGTTGTAGAATCTTATTTAAAAACTTATAGCTTTAGTGCTTGCTTTGCATAGTGGTATTCCTTGTAGAATATCCAGCACCTTATTCGATAAGGAAAGAGCCGAGATCCCTTCACCGGGAGTGACCTCTTTAGCGAAACTGTCACAACCCGAAAGTACGGAACGCGACTGGCACTTAGATTACGAGACGTCTAAAGGCGTACCGTAACCTAAGTCAGCCAAAGCCCAGAAGAATCTAAACCAAAATCAAGAGAGAGTGAAGGAAAACCTTAAATGAAAACGGTTTTTAAATCAATTAAGTTCCATAGAATCCAAAAAAAAACATCAAAAATTCCCGAAAATTTCGGCAGAGTCTCCCCTGTATTTTCTATCCCCCCAAAATGGGTACAACAAGATAATAATCCTGTAATCATAAAATGGCATCCCCAAGCGGGAGCTAGCTCTTCGCCCAAGGCGGATCACAACCACATGCAATATAATAGCAATATCAAGAAAAGAGCATAAAAGAAATGCAAAATATCAGAAAACACAACGCCGGCTCAAGTGAGCTCGACTCAAAAGAAACCACAAATATACAATCTCTCAGTCTCATCACTAGGTCGCATATACAAGATAAAGCAAAAGAAATAAAGTGTGCTCGCAACCCACCTACGGGCGATGTCGCGAGTCTGCGCAAAAGGAGCTGATAATAAGATAGCCCGCCGCTACAAGACTGACGGGTCCGACCTGCAAGACACTGTGGCACAACGGGGGTGAGTTGCCAGCTCATGAATAAATATAACATCAGATAAGGCAATCGTAAGAATGCACGCAATGCACCACAACATGCATGTCCATATGTGATATAATATCTCTAGTATGCATGCACAGGTATGCAATGTCATTATTAAGTTTTTAAGTGTTTTAAATGCTAAGGGTATTGAATTCTTAACTTTAGAAAATGAATATCTGTATAATAGCTAAATACCATCAAGAAATCATCTGAAAACCCGTGTCAAGCATCGACACCAAATAGGAATCATATCTGTCTCAATATCGGGCTCCGTCAGTCCGGATCGGCCCATATCATAAATCTCACGACAACGGTCGGTATCCTCCGGATATCCGCCGCGCCAGACATCACCGGTAGGTAGTCTTCCCCTGCCAGGCTCATCGTCTACATCTCGATCTTCTTGCCCCGGGGTACCATACCGGGACCACCATGTACCCGAGACGGTTCATCCACTTCTCGAATCGGGTCTCGAAATCCAACAGAAAACATGAAAACTCATGGTGGACGACACATACGTCACGAGAAAACCGTAACTTTGTTTTAAAAATGATAAATATAAGCTTTTGTTAAATTCTTGCGGTTTTCGCAAAAATCCAGAAATCACAGAAAAACTGAAATCCTCAAGAAAATCATAGTGTCCACATATTAAATATGATAAATGTCTATGATATCAATGTGTATGATGTGAATTTTGGATAGAATCTATGTAAATATGATGATAATGCGAGGTATATGCATGCTATGCAATTTCATATATCATGTATGAATGCAAAAGGCGATATTAAGTTAAACAGATTCTATAGTGCACGTGGCATGGCAATTACCAAAGGCGTGTGTGTCACATGAATAGTGCGCGTGCAACAGATGCCAATGGTAATGGTGTTCGTGTCTTACGAAGTGATATCGCATAAGTATAGATGAATGTCCATGCAATCTAATATACTGTTCGCTATAAGGGTATGCAGTGTACATGAATGGATAAGCTAGCTAACAATATGAATCTTGCACAAAGTAGGGTAATCCTAACTAGGGGGGCGCATCGCGCCATCCAGACGATTCCCCCATAGATGAATACATCTACTCACCTGAAATCCCCGCTAACCCGATCCGACCACCGCCTTGCCTTTTCGCGCCGTGTCCGATATTTCCCCGACCGATCCTATATTTGCACAATACCAAACATAAGATTACAAAACCTAGAACGATGCAAGTCACAATATACAATTATCGACGGTCTCGAATTAATCATAGCATGCACTCGGTGCGCGGAAAAACGCACGAAAATCGCTAACCTTTAACTAGAATCGTCATTTCGGGGAAATCGACAAAACTACAACCCGACTAGACGAAACCCCGCGTTCGCACACTCTAATAGTCCTATACGAAGCTAATTATATCGCTAACATAACACAATTTGAGCGCATTCTAATTTTCGTAAAAATCTAGTAAGCAAATTCAATACCGATTCGATGCAAACATCGAAATCTAATCTATTTAGCGAGCATATCATTACACAATTAACCACTCTAATCAATTAGATAACCAAAACCCTAACTTAATTCTAACAACCATGTTTCAAACCGTAATTTAACATCAAAACCCATTCTTGAAATTCCAAAACTAACCATTACAATGAAATTAATCACTTTAAAATACTAAACTAGCTTTATTAAACTACAAATTAACAACTAGTTTAGGATTTATACCTCCCAAGTGAATCCCCAACTTGCACTAAGCCTCCAAAGTGGCCTCCTTTCTCCACTTCTTTAACTAATTAGGGTTAGGGAAAGGATGGATTAGGGTTTTGGTTTGAATCTATGAAGAAAATGGTATAATTTTGTGGATTTTTCTTGATTTTATCATGATTTTAGAAGCATGAAGTGAGGGGGAAAATGGGGGGCTGCAGCTCAAGATTTTGGCCTGAGGTGAAGAGAGGAGGAGAGTGAGGAGAAGTGTGGAAAATTCTACACAAAATGTCATCCACAAGTTCATTTAATGCTCTCACATCAATTTTACACAAAAAACCTCATTTTAATTCATTTTTTGATTACATTCTTGAACCATAGAACTAAAATCATGCAAAGTCATGATACAATTTTATTAACACTAAATTTTAGTTTATAATATTTCCTAAGTGTGTAATTTACCTAATTAAATTTGTATTTATCACTAATTTAATGTATTTTTAAAAGCTTAAAAAAATAAAAAAATAATTAATTACGAAAAAAAAATTATTTAACTAGAAAATTTTAAGTGACATTTTAGTGACAAAATTATAGTAATATCTTATCTAAATTTTGTATAATTAGGTCTACAATGAAAAATATCTATTTTGACTTTTTACGGAAAAAGCCGAAAAATTAGCCGATTACCGAAAAACTGCCTAACGATTTTCGAAGGGTTACAATCTTCCCCCCTTAAAGAAATTCGGTCCCCGAATTTAGAATTTAACTACGCGTACCTTCAAAAAGATGGGGATATCTCTTCCTCATCTCGACCTCGGTCTCCCAGGTGACCTCCTCGCTGTTCGGGCCACGCCAAAGGACCTTGACAGACGGTATGACCTTCGACCTCAATTTCTTCACCTGCCGATCCAAAATGACAACCGGCTGCTCGGTGAAAGAAAGATCATGCTCTAACTGGATCGTTTGGTGCTGAATCGCCTGGGAAGGATCATGAAGGTACTTGCGGAGCATCGAGACATGGAATACGGGGTGAACATCGGGGAAGCTGGGCGGAAGAGCTAACCTATAAGCGACTGGAACAACACGCTCTAGGTTCTCGAAAGGACCAACATATCTAGGACTCAGTTTCCCTTTCCGCCCAAATCTCATCACACCTTTCATCGGAGAGACCTTCAGGAAAACATGATCGCCAACAGCGAACTCGAGTCGGCGACGGCGCCTGTCAGCATATGATTTCTGCCTGCTCTGTGCCCCTCTCATCCTGTCCCGAATCAGCTGTATCTTCTCGGTCGTCTCCTGTACGATCTGCGGCCCCAAAATACTGCTCTCCCTGAGCTCTGTCCAACATACAGGCGATCGACATCTCCTCCCATATAAAGCCTCGAAAGGTGCCATCTGAATCGTCTCCTGGAAGCTATTATTGTAGGAAAACTCGATCAAAGGCAAATGACGATCCCAGCTACCACCGAAATCCAAAACACAAGCTCTGAGCATTTCCTCAAGAGTCTGAATAGTACGCTCTGACTGACCGTCAGTCTGCGGATGAAAGGCTGTGCTAAAACTCAATCGGGTGCCCAATGCTTCCTGAAGTTTCTGCCACAGTCGGCTGGTAAACTGGGTGCCACGGTCGGACACGATGCAAGTCGGAACACCATGCAGTCGTACTATCTCATCAATATAAACCTGGGCGTACTGAGAAAATCCAAAAGTGGTCTTCACTGGCAGAAAGTGAGCCGCTTTCGTCAGTCGATCCACAATCACCCATATAGAGTCGTACCCTCGACTGTCCTGGGTAGACCCACAATGAAGTCCATGGATACCTGATCCCACTTCCACTCAGGGATGGGCAAAGGATGTAACTCGCCGGCTGGCCTCTAGTGCTCGGCCTTGACTTGCTGACAAGTCAGGCATCTCGACACAAAGTCTGTAATATCCTTCTTCATCCCGTCCCACCAGTAAACCTCCCTCAAATCACGGTACATCTTGGTGGAACCTGGGTGAACACTGTATACTGATCTATGTGCCTCCTCGAGAATATCACGCCTCAGTCCCTCTGAATCTGGCACACACAGTCGAGTCCCAAATCGAAGTATCCCCTGATCATCAATCACGAACTCAGAAACTCTGCCCTGCCGAATCTGCTCAATAATCTCTAATGTACGGGCATCGCCGGACTGTGCCTCGTGGATACGGTCAAGTAACTGTGGGCATGCACTGAAATGGGCCAGCTGTCCCCCTGTATGAGTAAACTCGAACTGCACTCTGCTGTCACATAAAACCTACCAATCCGCCGTCGACTGCATCTGCACTGCGCTCAAACAAGATAAGCTACCTCCGGGCATTCTACTCAAAGCATCTGCCACCACATTCGCCTTGCCTGGATGGTATAAAATCTCGCAGTCATAATCCTTCACCAACTCCATCCAACGGCGCTGTCTCAGGTTCAGGTCTCGCTGCTGGAAGATATACTTCAAACTCTTGTGGTCAGTGAATATCTGGCACGACTCACCGTATAGGTAATGTCTCCAGATCTTAAGTGCAAATACCACTGCAGCCATCTCTAAATCATGGGTGGGATAGTTCTGCTCGTGTTTCCTCAGCTGCCGAGAAGCATACGCGATAACTCTGTCGTGCTGCATCAATACACATCCCAGCCCCACTCTAGAAGCATCACAATATACCACGAACCCGCCAGATCCTGAAGGCAAAGCTAACACTGGTGCAGTAGTCAGACGAGTCTTCAATTGCTGGAAACTATCCTCACATGCCTGGGTCCAATCAAAAGGAACCCCCTTCCGGGTCAACCCGGTCAACGGTGCAGCAATGCGGGAGAAATCCTAGACGAAACGTCGATAATAGCCGGCCAGACCTAGAAAGCTGCGAACCTCTGTAACTGATACCGGTCTAGGCCAACGCTGAACTGCCTCGATCTTCTTCGGGTCCACACAAATACCATCTCTCGTCACCACATGACCCAAGAAATCGACACTGTCTAGCCAGAATGCACACTTGGAAAATTTGGCGAACAGCTGATGCTCCCTCAAAGTCTGCAATGTGATACGTAAGTGCTGCTCATGCTCCTCCCGGCTCCGAGAATAAACCAAGATGTCGTCAATGAACACAATGATGAACTGATCGAGATGCGTCCTGAATACGCGGTTCATCAATTCCATAAATGCTTCCGGGGCATTGGTGAGCCCGAACGACATCACCAAGAACTCATAATGACCATAACGAGTACGGAAAGCAGTCTTCGGAATATCCTCCTTCCGAACCCGCAACTAGTGATAACTTGACCGTAAATCAACCTTCGAGAAAAACCCTGCACCCTGGAGCTGATCAAATAAGTCATCAATGCGGGGTAGGGGATACCTTTTCCGCACAGTAACCCGGTTCAGCTGACGATAATCGATGCATAAACGCATACTTCCGTCCTTTTTCTTAACAAACAAGACGGGAGCACCCCAAGGTGACATACTCGGTCGGATAAGCCCTTTGTCCAGCAAGTCCTGTAACTGATCCTTTAGCTCTCTCAGCTCCGCCGGAGCCATCCGATAAGGCAGTATAGAGATAGGCCCCGTGTCACGACCCGCAGGGTACGGAACGTGACTGGCACTTAAGTTTACGAAACGTCTAAAGACGTCCGTAAAATAAGTAAGCCAAAGCCCAGAAAACAAAACCAATTAAGCAAAAGAGTGAAGAAAACCCAAACATTTGAAAGCAAGTTTATCAAATAAGTCATGTAAAACCCTTTTTTAAAAACAATACCAATTTTTCCGAAAATTTCGGCAGAGTCTCCTTTGTAAATACTGGCCCCCAAAATGGGTACAACAAAAATATGCATGAATCCAACAAAATAGGGCATCCCCAAGCGGGAGCTAGCTCTTCGCCACAAGGCGGTCACAAATCCCACGCAATATAAATGACAACAAGCATAATAATCATAATGAAGCATAAGAAAAACAGCATGTCGACTCAAGTGAGCTCGACCCCAAAATACAGCATAAAAGTCCACAAACCTCACAGTCTCATCTCTAGGTCAATATACAATAAAACTGTTAGAAACAGTAGATGGAGTACACTAGATACAAAGAATATACAAGGTGGTACAAAAATAATAACATAACCCACCTATGAGCAAATCTCGAGCTCAGGCAAAAGAGGCAAAAGAACAAGTGCGCCCGCCGCTACTGAACTGACGGAGCGGACCTGCAAAAGACTGTGGCACAACGGGGGTGAGTTGCCAACTCGTGAGTAATAAATAACATCTACAAAGGCTATCGTATGCATGCACACAAGCATCCTAGCATCTAAAATACAGGTATGACGGGATGCACTAGCAGGTGTGTATACAACATCAGTGTACTAATATGTATGCAACATGAATATCTGAGGTCTCAATGGGTATATATAAGAAACATTTATCTCTTTTTGTTTTTGAAACTTTTTTTAGAATGCCAGCATAATACTCAAAGAATCGACGAGAACCGGTGTCCAGCAACGACACCCAAAAGCTGTCTCAAATCTCATAAATGTATGTCTGGCCTCAACCGTCCGGCTGACCCATCTCAAATATTAATATCTCATCATCTAGCGGCCACGGTCGGTATCCTCTGGATATCCGCCGTCCCAAACAGTCACCGGTAGGTAATCCGTCCCCTGCCAGGCTCAACGTCAACACCACATTCCTCTTGCCCCGGAGTACCTTACCGGGCCCACCATGTACCCGTGCCGGTTCCTCCACTCCTCGACACGGATTTCCAAAACCACAGCAAACTCATGGTGGACGACACTTACATCACTAGAAAACCGCAATTTACATATTTTAAAAATATAATAAGTTTAGAAATTTTGCGGCTTTCCCCCGAAATCCAGCAATATCATAAAATCTCAAGAAATCCTCATAAGTGCATATATCAGTGATAATGAATGCATATGGTATCAATAATCAAGTTGCGATGTGTGATTAATAGGTTAAGCATGAACAATTAATATGATGAAGTACATGCACATGAATAGCAATCCTACGGTTTCATTTTTAGGAATTAAAGGCAATAGCACAAGTTTAAGTATCAATTAGTAAAAGGTTTCAATTTAAAGGTTATCTAGTGTGGTGGCATGGCAATTACCAGGGTGTGTGTGTAAGCATGAATAGTGCTCGTGCTGCATATAAAAACCCTGGCAATGGTGCAGGTGTCCTATAAAATGGTTTCGTATAGGTATGTCAATATAATGCATGGATGCAGCAAATAGTCAAATAAGTATTTCACCCCTAGTTACTAACATCACTAAGGGTCTTGTAAGTTACTAAAACTATCGGGCGGCTTGCGCCATCCAACGATAGTCCCCCGTAGATATTACATCTACTCACCGGAATCCCTGGCTAGCTGTGTCCAATCACCGCTTTCCCCTTTCGCGCCGCGTCTGACGTCTCCGCGACCGAACCTGGAATTTACATCAATACCAAACATAAGGTTACATATCAAGAACGACGCAAAACCCCAACGAAACTACTAAAGTTCGCTAGCTAGGTACAACGTGCACAAAGTGCGCGGAACACACGCGAAAATCGCAAAAACTGCCAAAAAACGCCGATTTGGTCGCCCGGCAAAACTAAAACCCGACTACCCAAAAATCCGCACTCACGCATCCTAAAAGTCGTAGGACAAGCCATTACAATCATCAAGATATCAAAAATAATTCATCACATAATTTTATAACAAAACTAGTAAGCATTTGCATTCCAAAATCGGTGCAAAAATCGCCGATTTGCGACAAAACGACTACAATCTAGCATAATCACCCAAGTCACACCATTAGATAACCACTACACAAAATTTCAACACATTAACCATGCTCCAAAACCTAAATTCCACAACCAACCCTTTCTTGATTTTTCTCAAAAGCAATTGCAAATCAAAATCCATACTAGAAAAACTTAACTAACACTAATTTCAAACCCAATTAGCAAGTTAACCTTCTAGATTAGGTTAGCAAAACAACTAGATAACAAATTAGGTTTAATCAACTAAATAATGTTTTCTAAACCTTAATTCAACTCACTAATCATGCTTCACAACCCAATCCATACATAAACCCTCTCTTGAAAATCCTAAAACAACAATTTACAATCAAATCACACTTCTAAAATTAACTAAATTAGCATAATTGAAGACTACATAAACAAGGTGACCATATAGATTAGTTAATTAACAACTAGATTAACTATAAAACAATCTAATTAACTATCATGGCTTCAAAACCCTAGTTTAATACAAACTATTCCTTTATAAATTAGATTAGAAATTAGCTAAACTTTTAACACTAAACCATACAATTAAAGGATTTTAGCAAAAAAAGAAAGTAACTTGATGGAAATTATACCTCAATTGAGATCTAGCAAGAAAAATTATGCTCCAAATGATGGCCTCAAGCATCAAGATCCAAGCTAGGGAGGTGAAGGAAAAGAAAGATGAAGGAGGGTTTTAATTTGCAAGCTTTAATAACAAATTTTGATGTGTTTTTTTGAAGAAATTTGAAGCAAATGAAAAGAAAAGAGATGAAGGAGAGGGGGGTGCAGGTTTCGGCCTGAGGGAGGTGAGGGGAGGGGTGTGGGTGAGTGGGAAAGTCAAGGGTCAAGTCCACAAAAGTCAATGCCCCATACCTAATCAAACTATAATTAAAATAAATCAATAAACCCACTAAATCAACTCAAGAAAGAAAACAAAATATGAGGCCAGAAATTTCTGGACTTGCACAAGGTGGGGCTGTCCTTGGGCTGAGGAAAAAGAGAGAAGGGTTTTACAAAAGAAATTTTATGCAAAAAGGCCCCCTACAAGTCAAAAATTGCAAGTTTTAGCTCAAAATTCAATAAATTCGTTTCATATCATAAAAATTTGTTAAAAATCAAAATAAATTACTAAAAATTTATGTTATCACTAGATTTTAATTATCATAATTTTAGAGATTAAAATTTGCCCGGAAAAATTTGTATTTATCGCTAATTTAATGTATTTTCTTACCGGCTTAAAATAATATTAAAAAATTGAAAAATTAGGGAAAATTTTTAAACGACTAGAATTTCATAATTAACTCATTAGATACTAAAAACAAGCAATTACCTATCCATTTTAGGTATAATTAGCCCTAAACTGCAAAATAACAAGAAAGACGGTTTTCGGAAAAATACCGAATTTTCACCGAATTTCAGGAAAACACCAAAATGACTTTTCAAGACGCTACAATCTTCCCCCCTTAAAGAAATTCGGTCCCCGAATTTAAAAATATAGCTACGCGTACCTTCAAAGAGATGGGGATATTTCTTCCTCATCTCGCCCTCGGTCTCCCAGGTAACCTCCTCGCTGCTCGGGCTACGCCAAAGGACCTTGACGGTTGGTATAATCTTCGACCTCAACTTCTTCACCTGCCGATCCAGGATGGCCACCGGCTGCTCTGCAAAAGAAAGGTCGCGCTCTAGCTGGACTGTCGGGTGCTGAATCGCATGCGAAGGGTCGTGAAGGTACTTGCGGAGCATCGAAACATGGAAGACGGGGTGAACATCGGGAAAGCTGGGAGGAAGAGCCAAACGATAAGCAACTGCGCCGACACGCTCGAGGATCTCGAAGGGACCTACGAATCTAGGGCTAAGCTTCCCCTTTCGCCCAAAACGCATCACGCCCTTCATCGGGGAGACTTTCAGAAAAACATGGTCGCCAACTGCGAACTCTAATCTGCGACGGCGCCTGTCCGCATACGATTTCTGCCTGCTCTGAGCCGCTCTCATCCGGTCTCGGATCAACTGTATCTTCGCTGTCGTCTCCTCAACAAGCTGCGGCCCCAAAATGCTGCTCTCGCTGAGCTCTGTCCAACAAACGGGCGATCTGCATCTCCTCCCATACAATGCCTCGAAAGGTGCCATCTGAATAGTATCCTGAAAGCTGTTGTTGTAGGAGAACTCCACTAGAGGTAAATAACGATCCCAGCTACCACCAAAGTCTAAAACGCACGCTCTGAGCATGTCCTCGAGAGTCTGAATGGTCCGCTCTGACTGTCCGTCGGTCTGCGGATGAAACGCTGTGCTGAAGCTCAAACGAGTGCCCAAAGCCTCCTGAAGTCTCTGCCAAAGTCGGCTGGTGAACTGAGTGCCTCGATCTGACACGATACAAGTCGGTACGCCATGTAGTCACACGATCTCGTCAATATAGAGCTGAGCATACTGAGCGAAGCTGAAAGTCGTCTTCACTGGCAGGAAGTGAGCCGCTTTCGTCAATCTATCCACGATCACCCAGATGGAGTCGTACCCTCGACTGGTCCTGGGTAGACCCACAACGAAATCCATCGAAATCTGTTCCCATTTCCACTCTGGAATGGGTAATGGCTGTAGCTCTCCCGCGGGCCTCTGGTGCTCGACCTTGCCTTGCTGACAAGTCAGGCATCTCGAAACGAACTCCGCAATGTCCATCTTCATCCCGTCCCACCAGTAGGTCTCTCTCATATCATGGTACATCTTAGTGGAACCGGGGTGGACACTATACACTGATCGGTGTGCCTCCTCAAGAATGTCGCGCCGCAATCCATCAGCATCTGGTACGCACAGTCTAGATCCATATCGTAAAATCCCCTGACCGTCAACCACGAACTCGGAAAATCTGCCCTGTCCCATCTGTGCCACGATCTCTAAGCAACGGTCGTCACTGCGTTGTGCCTCATATATACGGTCAAGCAACTGTGGGCGTGCACGAACATGCGCGAGCTGTCCCCCTGTCTGAGTGAACTCGAACTCAACCCGGCTGTCGCATAACATCTGCCAATCTGCTGACGACTGCCTCTGCACTGCGCGCAAAAAGGATAGACTACCCCCGGGCCTCCTACTCAACGCTTCTGCCACCACATTCGCCTTGCCGGGGTGATATAAGATCTCGCAGTCGTAGTCTTTCACCAACTCCATCCAACGACGCTGTCTGAGGTTCAGGTCTCGCTGCTGAAATATGTACTTTAAGCTCTTGTGATCGGTGAATATCTGACACGACTCGCCGTAAAGGTAATGTCGCCAAATCTTCAGTGCAAAGACCACTGCAGCCATCTCCAAATCATGAGTGGGGTAGTTCTGTTCATGCTTCTTCAACTGCCGAGAAGCATAAGCGATCACCCGACCATGCTGCATCAAAACGCATCCTAATCCCACTCGCGAAGCATCACAGTAGACAACAAATCCGCCTGATCCCGAAGGCAAAGATAATACCGGCGCCGTAGTCAAACAAGTCCGTAGCTGCTGAAAACTGCGCTCACACTCCTCTGTCCAAACGAAAGGAACTCCCTTCCGGGTCAAACTGGTCAACGGTGCAGCTATACGGGAGAAGTCCTGAACAAAACGCCTGTAGTAGCCCGCCAAACCTAGAAAACTACGGATCTCAGTCACCGATGTAGGTCGGGGCCACTGCTGAACAGCCTCAATCTTCTTCGGGTCCAAACAAATGCCGTCTCTCGTAACCACGTGACCCAAGAATCCGACGCTGTCCAGCCAGAATGCACACTTGGAGAACTTCGCGAACAGCTGGTGCTCCCTCAGAGTCTGTAACGTAATCCGCAAGTGCTGCTCGTGCTCCTCTCTGCTCCGGGAGTACACCAAGATATCGTCGATAAACACGATGATGAACAAGTCAAGATACGGCCTGAATGTACGGTTCATCAAATCCATGAATGCTGCTGGGGCGTTGGTGAGTCCGAACGACATCACCAAAAAGTCGTAGTGGCCGTAGCGCGTGCGGAAAGCTGTCCTCGGTATATCCTCCTGTCGAACTCGCAGCTGATGGTATCCTGATCGCAAGTCGATCCTCGAAAAATACCCCGCACCCTGAAGCTGGTCGAACAAATCATCAATGCACGGCAACGGATATCTGTTCCGAACGGTAACTTTGTTCAGCTGGCGGTAGTCGATACATAAGCGCAAACTTCCATCCTTCTTCTTGACAAACAGGACCGGAGCACCCCACGGAGAAACACTCGGTCGAATAAGCCCCTTATCTAACAAATCCTGCAACTGATCCTTCAGCTCTCGAAGCTCTGCCGGGGCCATCCGATAAGGCGGTATAGAAATAGGGCCCGAACCGGGAATCAAATCAATGCAGAACTCAACATCGCGTTCAGGCGGTAGCCCAGGTAGCTCATCAGGGAAAACATCAGGGAACTCACAAACTACCGGGACCCGGTCCAACGGAACCTCTGCAGCTCGAGTATCACAAATACACGCTAAGAATCCCTGACATCCCTTCCGCAAGAGCTGACCAGCGCGAAGAGAAGAAATTAGGCTGGGAAGGGTGACACTGCGGTCTCCCTGAATAACAAGGACTGGCTCTCCCGGAAAGCTAAATCTGACTGCCTTCTCACAGCAGTCCACCGAAGCATAACAAGTGGCTAGCCAATCCATGCCCAGAAGCACATCAAAGTCCAACATATCGAGGAGTATCAAATCAACTGATGAATCCCTCTCCCCGATGCGAACGGAACACAAACGAAATACAAACCGAGCGACAAACGACTCGCCTACCGGAGTAACAACAACAAGCGGCTGATCTAACGACGACGACTCACGGCCCAACATCGGTGCAAAGTGTGTAGATACGTACGAATGTGTGGAACCTGGGTCGAATAATACCCGTGCGTCGAAAGAACAAACTGGCAAGGTACCTGTCACAACGGCATTGGATGCCTGCGCATCCTGCGGTGTCAAAGCAAAAACTCGGGCCTGTCCTCCACCGATAGCGGGCTGACCTCGACCTCGGCCTCTGCCTCCTCGTCCTCTCTGAACAGGACCGCCGCGTCCACGGCCTCTTGGTGCACCTAACTGGCATGGAGCATCGCCTGGGGTAGGAAGTAGGGCTCTCTGAGGAGGGGGTGGTGATGGTGGTAGGGTCACATGCGGAACTGTCGCTACTCCCTGTCGTCTCACCGGACAGTCTCTGACAAGATGGTGCAAACTCCCGCACCCAAAACATCCTGGCGACGGCTGCTGCCCCTGGGGATAAGAACCATATAACTGTCCCCGCCCAAATCCTCTGCCAGGCCTATCTCTCGGAAAGAATCTGGCGCGCTGCCTCTGAGACGGTACATCGGTGCGCATCCTCTTCGGCCCAGAAACGGCCGAAGTCCGTGATATGCGTGCCTCCATCCGCAATGCCGTATCCATAGCCGATGAATAAGTGTCGTAGTGCTGGGCGCCAATGGCAAGATATAGCTGGGCATCAAGTCCCTGTACGAACCTCTTCACCATCTTCTCCTCGGTATCCACCAAATACTGAGCATATCGGGATAACTGTGTAAACTGGATATCATACTCAGACACCGTCATCCCAGGTGTCTTGACTAAGGCCTCGAAGCTACGAGCTCTGGCGTCATGAACGCTCTCTGGAAGGAAACGGGCTAGAAAGACCGCTGTAAACTCGACCCAAGTCATAGGCGGTAGATCTGCAGCTCGACCTCTCAAGACTGATTCCCACCATGTCTGCGCGAGACCCTCTAGTCGGAAACTCGCAAGCTCTACCCATCGATCATCCGAACATCTCAGCGAACGGCAGATCCTGGCTAAACTGTCAAGGAACGTCTGTGGGTCCTCCGCTGTCTCGGTGCCGGTGAATACTGGAGGTCTCAGCCTCATGAAATCCTGTAAGGAAACCGGAATGGCCACGGTGGTAGTAGTAGGAGCAGGTATCATGGTCGTCTGTGATGTAGTAGGTACGTCATCCGGTCTCGGTGTACGACTGGCTGCAACTAGGGATCCTACCATCTGACGTAGCTCCTGCATGCCTCCCATCATCTGTCGCAACTCCTCCATACCAGTCTCGAGCCTATCCATACGGCCTGGGGAAGGTGGATCGGTCTGTCCCTGCGGCGTAGGCATACCACCCTGCTCAGTCCTAGTCTCGGACGAGCCAGCTCGAATCTCGTCTCTGGCGGCAGCCCTCTGTGCCCTCGTAGCCTTCGGCGGCATAGTGGCTGTTACAGGAAAACGGATAGTAAGGACAGTGCAATAGGATCATAGGATACACGGAATTGAAGAAGGAATTTTTTTAAGCAAGTATATCCTAAAGTCACTTAGGCGGAGTACCGTATCGTAAGTATGCCGCGGACATACGCACGCTAAGTTACCCTGCTTAAGTCACTTACTCCATCTACCAAGGGTCATCCTACACTCACAGAGGTAAAACCTATCGCTCTGATACCAACTTTGTCACGACCCGCAGGGTACGGAACGTGACTGGCACTTAAGTTTACGAAACGTCTAAAGACGTCCGTAAAATAAGTAAGCCAAAGCCCAGAAAACAAAACCAATTAAGCAAAAGAGTGAAGAAAACCCAAACATTTGAAAGCAAGTTTATCAAATAAGTCACGTAAAACCCTTTTTTAAAAACAATACCAATTTTTCCGAAAATTTCGGCAGAGTCTCCTTTGTAAATACTGGCCCCCAAAATGGGTACAACAAAAATATGCATGAATCCAACAAAATAGGGCATCCCCAAGCGGGAGCTAGCTCTTCGCCACAAGGCGGTCACAAATCCCACGCAATATAAATGACAACAAACATAATAATCATAATGAAGCATAAGAAAAACAGCATGTCGACTCAAGTGAGCTCGACCCCAAAATACAGCATAAAAGTCCACAAACCTCACAGTCTCATCTCTAGGTCAATATACAATAAAACTGGTAGAAACAGTAGATGGAGTACACTAGATACAAAGAATATACAAGGTGGTACAAAAATAATAACATATCCCACCTATGAGCAAATCTCGAGCTCAGGCAAAAGAGGAAAAAGAACAAGTGCGCCCGCCGCTACTGAACTGACGGAGCGGACCTGCAAAAGACTGTGGCACAACGGGGGTGAGTTGCCAACTCGTGAGTAATAAATAACATCTACAAAGGCTATCGTATGCATGCACACAAGCATCCTAGCATCTAAAATACAGGTATGACGGGATGCACTAGCAGGTGTGTATACAACATCAGTGTACTAATATGTATGCAACATGAATATCTGAGGTCTCAATGGGTATATATAAGAAACATTTATCTCTTTTTGTTTTTGAAACTTTTTTTAGAATGCCAGCATAATACTCAAAGAATCGACGAGAACCGGTGTCCAGCAACGACACCCAAAAGCTGTCTCAAATCTCATAAATGTATGTCTGGCCTCAGCCGTCCGGCTGATCCATCTCAAATATCAATATCTCATCATCTAGCGGCCACGGTCGGTATCCACTGGATATCCGCCATCCCAAACAGTCACCGGTAGGTAATCCGTCCCCTGCCAGGCTCAACGTCAACACCACATTCCTCTTGCCCCGGGGTACCTTACCGGGCCCACCATGTACCCGTGCCGGTTCCTCCACTCCTCGACACGGATTTCCAAAACCACAGCAAACTCATGGTGGACGACACTTACATCACTAGAAAACCGCAATTTACATATTTTAAAAATATAATAAGTTTAGAAATTTTGCGGCTTTCCCCCGAAATCCAGCAATATCATAAAATCTCAAGAAATCCTCATAAGTGCATATATCAGTGATAATGAATGCATATGGTATCAATAATCAAGTTGCGATGTGTGATTAATAGGTTAAGCATGAACAATTAATATGATGAAGTACATGCACATGAATAGCAATCCTACGGTTTCATTTTTAGGAATTAAAGGCAATAGCACAAGTTTAAGTATCAATTAGTAAAAGGTTTCAATTTAAAGGTTATCTAGTGTGGTGGCATGGCAATTACCAGGGTGTGTGTGTAAGCATGAATAGTGCTCGTGCTGCATATAAAAACCCTGGCAATGGTGCAGATGTCCTATAAAATGGTTTCGTATAGGTATGTCAATATAATGCATGGATGCAGCAAATAGTCAAATAAGTATTTCACCCCTAGTTACTAACATCACTAAGGGTCTTGTAAGTTACTAAAACTATCGGGCGGCTTGCGCCATCCAACGATAGTCCCCCGTAGATATTACATCTACTCACCGGAATCCCTGGCTAGCTGTGTCCAATCACCGCTTTCCCCTTTCGCGCCGCGTCTGACGTCTCCGCGACCGAACCTGGAATTTACATCAATACCAAACATAAGGTTACATATCAAGAACGACGCAAAACCCCAACGAAACTACTAAAGTTCGCTAGCTAGGTACAACGTGCACAAAGTGCGCGGAACACACGCGAAAATCGCAAAAACTGCCAAAAAACGCCGATTTGGTCGCCCGGCAAAACTAAAACCCGACTACCCAAAAATCCGCACTCACGCATCCTAAAAGTCGTAGGACAAGCCATTACAATCATCAAGATATCAAAAATAATTCATCACATAATTTTATAACAAAACTAGTAAGCATTTGCATTCCAAAATCGGTGCAAAAATCGCCGATTTGCGACAAAACGACTACAATCTAGCATAATCACCCAAGTCACACCATTAGATAACCACTACACAAAATTTCAACAAATTAACCATGCTCCAAAACCTAAATTCCATAACCAACCCTTTCTTGATTTTTCTCAAAAGCAATTGCAAATCAAAATCCATACTAGAAAAACTTAACTAACACTAATTTCAAACCCAATTAGCAAGTTAACCTTCTAGATTAGGTTAGCAAAACAACTAGATAACAAATTAGGTTTAATCAACTAAATAATGGTTTCTAAACCTTAATTCAACTCACTAATCATGCTTCACAACCCAATCCATACATAAACCCTCTCTTGAAAATCCTAAAACAACAATTTACAACCAAATCACACTTCTAAAATTAACTAAATTAGCATAATTGAAGACTACATAAACAAGGTGACCATATAGATTAGTTAATTAACAACTAGATTAACTATAAAACAATCTAATTAACTATCATGGCTTCAAAACCCTAGTTTAATACAAACTATTCCTTTATAAATTAGATTAGAAATTAGCTAAACTTTTAACACTAAACCATACAATTAAAGGATTTTAGCAAAAAAAGAAAGTAACTTGATAGAAATTATACCTCAATTGAGATCTAGCAAGAAAAATTTTGCTCCAAATGATGGCCTCAAGCATCAAGATCCAAGCTAGGGAGGTGAAGGAAAAGAAAGATGAAGGAGGGTTTTAATTTGCAAGCTTTAATAACAAATTTTGATGTGTTTTTTTGAAGAAATTTGAAGCAAATGAAAAGAAAAGAGATGAAGGAGAGGGGGGTGCAGGTTTCGGCCTGAGGGAGGTGAGGGGAGGTGTCACGACCCGCAGGGTACGGAACGTGACTGGCACTTAAGTTTACGAAACGTCTAAAGACGTCCGTAAAATAAGTAAGCCAAAGCCCAGAAAACAAAACCAATTAAGCAAAAGAGTGAAGAAAACCCAATCAATTGAAAGCGAGTTTATCAAATAAGTCATGTAAAACCCTTTTTAAAAACAATACCAATTTTTCAGAAAATTTCGGCAGAGTCTCCTTTGTAAATACTGGCCCCCAAAATGGGTACAACAAAATATATATAAATCCAACAAAATAGGGCATCCCCAAGCGGGAGCTAGCTCTTCGCCACAAGGCGGTCACAAATCCCACGCAATATAAAATGACAACAAGCAAAATAATCATAATGAAGCATAAGAAAAGCAGCATGTCGACTCAAGTGAGCTCGACCCCAAAATACAGCATAAAAGTCTATAAATCTCAAAGTCTTACCTCTAGGTCAATATACAATAATGCTGGTAAATACAGTAGATGGAGTACACTAGATACAAAGAATATACAATGTGGTACAAAATAGTAATATAACCCACCTAGGAGCAAAACCTCGAGTCCAGGCAAAGGAGGCAAAAGAACAAGTGCGCCCGCCACTACTGAACTGACGGAGCGGTCCTGCAAAAGACTGTGGCACAACGGGGGTGAGTTTCCAACTCGTGAGTAATAAATAACACCTACAAAGGCTATCGTATGCATGCACACAAGCATCCTAGCATCTAAAATACAGGTATGAATGGATGCACTAGCAGGTGTGTATACAACATCAGTGTACGAATATGTATGCAACATGAATATCTGAGGTCTCAATAGGTATCTATAAGAAACATTTTATCTCTTTTTGTTTTTGAAACTCTTTTAGAATGCCAGCATAATACTCAAGGAATCGACGAGAACCGGTGTCCAGCAACGACACCTAAAAGCTGTCTCAAATCTCATAAATCCATGTCATAGTGTCTCTGGCCTCAGCCGTCCGGCTGACCCATCTCAAATATCAATATCTCATCATCTAGCAGCCACGGTCGGTATCCTCTGGATATCCGCCGTCCCAAACAGTCACCGGTAGGTAATCCGTCCCCTGCCAGGCTCAACGTCAACACCACATTCCTCTTGCCCCGGGGTACCTTACCGGGCCCACCATGTACCCGTGCCGGTTCCTCCACTCCTCGACACGGATTTCCAAAACCACAGCAAACTCATGGTGGACGACACTTACATCACTAGAAAACCGCAATTTACATATTTTAAAAATATAATAAGTTTAGAAATTTTGCGGCTTTCCCCCGAAATCCAGAAATATCATAAAATCTCAAGAAATCCTCATAAGTGCATATGTCAATGGTGATGAATGCATATGGTATCAATAATTAAGCTACAATGCATGATTAATAGACTAGGCATGAACAATTAATATGATGAGGTACATGCACATGAATAGCAATCCTACGATTTCATTTTAAGGAATTAAAGGCAATAGCACAGGTTTAAGCATCAATTAGTAAAAGGTTTCAAATTATAGGTTATCTAGTGTGGTGGCATGGCAATTACCAGGGCGTGTGTGTAAGCATGAATAGTGCTCGTGCTGCATATAAAAACCCTGGCAATGGTGCAGGTGTCCTATAACATGGGTTCGCATATGTATGTCAATATAAGGCATGAATGCAGCAAATAATCATATAAGTATTACACCCCTAATTACTAACATCACTAAGAATCTTTTTAAATTACTAAAACTATCGGGCGGCTTGCGCCATCCAACGATAGTCCCCCGTAGATGTTACATCTACTCACAGAAATCCCTAGCTAGCTGCGTCCAATCACCGCTTCCCCTTTCGAGCCGCGTCTGACGTCTCCGCGACCGGACCTGGAATTTACATCAATACCAAACATAAGGTTACATGTCAAGAACGACGCAAAACCCAAACGAAAATACTAACGTTCACAAGCTAGGTACAAAGTGCACAAGGTGCGCGAAACACACGCGAAAATCGCAAAAACTGCAAAAATCTCCGATTTGGTCGCCCGGCAAAACTACAACCCGATTACTCAAAAAAAATCCGCACTCACACATCCTAAATATCATAGGATATGCCAACAAAATAATATAGATATCGCAATTAATTCGCCACAATATTTTAATAAAAACCTAGTAAGCTAGAAATTGCAATTTGATGCAAACATCGACAATTTAGCGACAAAGTTAACACCATCCAACACCAACATCCAAACTAACCAAATAGCTAGCCAATACACTAATTTTAAACCATTAACTATGCTTAAAAACCTAATTTCTATAAACAAAACCTTCTCTTGATTTTTGTAATTAGCAAACATAAACCAAACTATATATGAAAAACCTTAATTTAACACTAGATTTTAGCCTAATAAGCAAGTTAACCACTTAGATTAAGGTTAGCAAAACACTAGATAGCAAAATAAATTTAATTAACTAATACATGGTTTCTAAAACCCTAGTTTAATATCAACCATTAACTAAAAGAAACTATATTAGGATTAACACTAAAATTAACACTAAACAACTAGATTAAGGAATTCTAACCATAACAACATAAAAGAGTAGAATTTATACCTCAAATTTTAGATCTAGCAAGAAGAATTTTGCTTCAATTGATGGCCTCATAGCACCATGATTCCAAGCAAGAGAGGTGAAGGAAAAAAAAGATGAAGGATGGGTTATCTTGTGAGGTTTAAATTTGGAAATTTGAAGCAAACTTTGAAGAAATTTTTTTGAAGAAGATGAAAGAAAAGAGATGGAGGAGGGCTGCTGGAATTCTCGGCCAGAAGAGGGAGTGGGGGATGGTGTGGGGTGAGTGGGCAAGTCATGGTCAACTCCTACCAACTCCTAAAGACCCATACCCATTAACAATACAAAAACCTTTAAAATAAAACCCCATTTCCATACAAAATACAAAGTCAAAGAGGTAAGCAATTTTTTTTTTGTGGGTTGCTGGAAATAGGCCGGCCTAGGGCTGAGGGAAGAGAGGGAGGGGTTTTACAAAAGAAATTTTATGCAAAAAGACCCCCTACAAGTCAAAAATTGCAAGTTTTAGCTTAAAAGTCAATAAATTCGTTTCCTATCATAAAAATTAGTAAAAATTCAAAATAAAATACTAAAATTTTATGTTACCACTAGATTTTAATTATCATAATTTTAAAGATTAAAATCAGCCCGGAAAAATTTGTATTTATCGCTAATTTAATGTATTTTCTTACCGGCTTAAAATAATATTAAAAAATTGAAAAATAGGGAAAATTTTTTAAATGACCAAAATTTCATAAGTAACTCATTAGCTACTAAAAACAAGCAATTACCTATCCATTTTAAGTATAATTAGCCCTAAACTGCAAAATAACGAGAAAGACGGTTTTCGGAAAAATACCGAATTTCCACCGAATTTCAGGAAAACACCAAAACGACTTTTCAAGACGCTACAATCTTCCCCCCTTAAAGAAATTCGGTCCCCGAATTTAAAAATATAACTACGCGTACCTTCGAAGAGATGGGGATATTTCTTCCTCATCTCGCCCTCGGTCTCCCAGGTAACCTCCTCGCTGCTCGGGCTACGCCAAAGGACCTTGACGGTTGGTATAATCTTCGACCTCAACTTCTTCACCTGCCGATCCAAGATGGCCACCGGCTGCTCTGCAAAAGAAAGGTCGCGCTCTAGCTGGACTGTCGGGTGCTGAATTGCATGCGAAGGGTCGTGAAGGTACTTGCGGAGCATCGAAACATGGAAGACGGGGTGAACATCGGGAAAGCTGGGTGGAAGAGCCAAACGATATGCAACTGCGCCGACACGCTCGAGGATCTCGAAGGGACCTACGAATCTAGGGCTAAGCTTCCCCCTTCGCCCAAAACGCATCACGCCCTTCATCGGAGAGACTTTCAGAAAAACATGGTCGCCAACTGCGAACTCTAACCTGCGACGGCGCCTGTCTGCATAGGATTTTTGTCTGCTCTGAGCTGCCCTCATCCGGTCTCGAATCAACTGTATCTTCACTGTCGTCTCCTCAACAAGCTGCGGCCCCAAAATACTGCTCTCGCTGAGCTCTGTCCAACAGACGGGCGATCTGCATCTCCTCCCATACAATGCCTCGAAAGGTGCCATCTGAATAGTATCCTGGAAGCTGTTGTTGTAGGAGAACTCCACTAGAGATAAATGACGATCCCAGCTACCACCAAAGTCTAAAACGCACGCTCTGAGCATGTCCTCGAGAGTCTGAATGGTCCGCTCTGACTGTCCGTCTGTCTGCGGATGAAACGCTGTGCTGAAGCTCAAACGAGTGCCCAAAGCCTCCTGAAGTCTCTGCCAAAGTCGGCTGGTGAACTGAGTGCCTCGATCTGACACGATACAAGTTGGTACGCCATGTAGTCGCACGATCTCGTCAATATAGAGCTGAGCATACTGAGCGAAGCTGAAAGTCGTCTTCACTGGCAGGAAGTGAGCCGCTTTCGTCAATCTATCCACGATCACCCAGATGGAGTCGTACCCTCGACTGGTCCTGGGTAGACCCACAACGAAGTCCATCGAAATCTGTTCCCATTTCCACTCTGGAATGGGTAACGGCTGTAGCTCTCCTGCGGGTCTCTGGTGCTCGGCCTTGATTTGCTGACAAGTCAGGCATCTCGAAACGAACTCCGCAATGTCCCTCTTCATCCCGTCCCACTAGTAGGTCTCTCTCATATCATGGTACATCTTGGTGGAACCGGGGTGGACACCATACACTGATCGGTGTGCCTCCTCAAGAATGTCGCGCCGCAATCCATCAGCATCTGGTACGCACAGTTTAGATCCATATCGTAAAATCCCCTGATCATCAATCACGAACTCGGAAAATCTGTTCTGTCCCATCTGTGCCATGATCTCCGAGCAACGGTCGTCACTGCGCGGTGCCTCATATATACGGTCAAGCAACTGTGGGCGTGCACGAACATGCGCGAGCTGTCCCCCTGTCTGAGTGAACTCGAACTCAACTCGGCTGTCGCATAAAATCTGCCAATCTGCTGACGACTGTCTCTGTACTGCGCGCAAAAAGGATAGACTACCCCCGGGCCTCCTACTCAACGCATCTGCCACCACATTTGCCTTGCCGGGGTGATATAAGATCTCGCAGTCGTAGTCTTTCACCAACTCCATCCAACGACGCTGTCTGAGGTTCAGGTCTCGCTGCTGAAATATGTACTTTAAGCTCTTGTGATCGGTGAATATCTGACACGACTCGCCGTACAGGTAATGTCGCCAAATCTTCAGTGCAAAGACCACTGCAGCCATCTCCAAATCATGAGTGGGGTAGTTCTGTTCATGCTTCTTTAACTGCCGAGAAGCATAAGCGATCACCCGGCCATGCTGCATCAATACGCATCCTAATCCCACTCGCGAAGCATCACAGTAGACAACAAATCCGCCTGATCCCGAAGGCAAGGATAATACCGGCGCCGTAGTCAGACAAGTCCGTAGCTGCTGAAAACTGCGCTCGCACTCCTCTGTCCAGACGAAAGGAACTCCCTTCCGGGTCAAACCGGTCAACGGTGCAGCTATACGGGAGAAGTCCTGAACAAAACGCCTGTAGTAGCCCGCCAAGCCTAGAAAACTACGGATCTCAGTAACCGATGTAAGTCGGGGCCACTGTTGAACAGCCTCAATCTTCTTCAGGTCCACATATATGCCGTCTCTCGTAATCACGTGACCCAAGAATCCGACGCTGTCCAGCCAGAACGCACACTTGGAGAACTTCGCGAACAGCTGGTGCTCCCTCAGAGTCTGTAACGTAATCCGCAAGTGCTGCTCGTGCTCCTCTCTGCTCCGGGAGTACACCAAGATATCGTCGATAAACACGATGATGAACAAGTCAAGATACGGCCTGAATGTACGGTTCATCAAATCCATGAATGCTGCTGGGGCGTTGGTGAGTCCGAACGACATCACCAAAAACTTGTAGTGGCCGTAGCGCGTGCGGAAAGCTGTCCTCGGTATATCCTCCTGTCGAACTCGCAGCTGATGGTATCCTGATCGCAAGTCGATCCTCGAAAAATACCCCGCACCCTGAAGCTGGTCGAACAAATCATCAATGCGCGGCAACGGATATCTGTTCCGAACGGAAACTTTGTTCAGCTGGCGGTAGTCGATACATAAGCGCAAACTTCCGTCCTTCTTCTTGACAAACAGGACCGGAGCACCCCACGGAGAAACACTAGGTCGAATAAGCCCCTTATCTAACAAATCCTGCAACTGATCCTTCAGCTCTCGAAGCTCCGCCGGGGCCATCCGATAAGGCGGTATAGAAATAGGCCCCGAGCCGGGAATCAAATCAAAGCAGAAGTCAACATCGCGCTCAGGTGGTAGCCCAGGTAGCTCATTAGGGAAAACATCAGGGAACTCACAAACAACCGGGACCTGGTCCAACGGAACCTCTGTAGCTCGAGTATCACAAATATACGCTAAGAATCCCTGACATCCCTCCCGCAAGAGCTGACCAGCGCGAAGAGACGAAATCAAGCTGGGAAGGGTGACGCTGCGGTCTCCCTGAATAACAAGGACTGGCTCTCCCGGAAAGCTAAATCTGACTGCCTTCTCACGGCAGTCCACCGAAGCATAACAAGTGGCTAGCCAATCCATGCCCAGAAGCACATCAAAGTCCAACATATCGAGGAGAATCAAATCAACTGATGAATCCCTCTCGCCGATACGAACGGAACACAAACGAAATACAAACCGAGCGACAAACGACTCGCCTACCGGAGTAACAACAACAAGCGGATGATCTAACGACGACGACTCACGGCCCAACATCTGTGCAAAGTGTGTAGAGACGTACGAATGTGTAGAACCTGGGTCGAATAATACCCGTGCGTTGAAAGAGCAAACTGGCAAGGTACCTGTCACAACGGCATTGGATGCCTGCGCATCCTGCGGTGTCAAAGCAAATACTCGGGCCTGTCCTCCACCGATAGCGGGCTGACCTCGACCTCGGCCTCTGCCTCCTCGTCCTCTCTGAACAGGATCGCCGCATTCAAGGCCTCTGGGTGCACCTAACTGGCGTGGAGCATCGCCTGTGGAAGGAAGTAGGGCTCTCTGAGGAGGGGGTGGTGATGGTGGTAGGGTCATATGTGGAACTGTCACCGCTCCCTGTCGTCTCGCCGGACAGCCTCTGACAAGATGGTGCGGACTCCCACACCCAAAACACCCTGGCGACGGCTGCTGCCCCTGGGGATAAGAACCATATAACTGTCCCCGTCCAAATCCTCTGCCAGGCCTATCTCTCGGAAAGAATCTGGTGCGCTGCCTCTGAGATGGTACATCGGTGCGAATCCTCTTCGGTATCCACCAAATACGGAGCGTATCGGAATAACTGTGTAAACTGGATGTCATACTCAGACACCGTCATCCCAGGTGTCTTGACTAAGGCCTCGAAGCTACGAGCTCTGGCGTCACGAACGCTCTCTGGGAGGAAACGAGCTAGAAAGACCGCTGTAAACTCTGCCCGAGTCATAGGCGGTAGACCTGCAGCTCGACCTCTCAAGACTGACTCCCACCATGTCTTCGCGAGACCCTCCAGTCGGAAACTCGCAAGCTCTACCCATCGATCATCCGAACATCTCAGCGAACGGCAGATCCTGGCTAAACTGTCAAGGAACGTCTGTGGGTCCTCCGCTGCCTCAGTGCCGGTGAATACTGGAGGTCTCAGCCTCATGAAATCCTGTAGCGAAACCGGAATGGCCACGGTGGTAGTAGTAGGAGCAGGTATCATGGTCGTCTGTGATGTAGTAGGTACGTCATCCGGCCTCGGTGTACGACTGGCTGCAACTAGGGATCCTACCAGCTGACGTAGCTCCTGCATGCCTCCCATCATCTGTCGCAACTCCTCCATACCAGTCTCGAGCCTATCCATACGGCCTGGGGAAGGTGGATCGGTCTGTCCCTGCGGCGTAGGCATACCACCCTGCTCAGTCCTAGTCTCGGACGAGCCAGCTCGAATCTCATCTCGGGCGGCAGCCCTCTGCGCTCTAATAGCCCTCTGTGGCATAGTGACTGGTACAGGAACAGGACAACAAGAATGGTGCAGTAGAATCATAGGATACACGGAATTGAAGAAGGAATTTCAAGCAAGTATATCCTAAAGTCACTTAGGCGGAGTACCGTATCGCAAGTATGCCGCGGACATACGCACGCTACGTTACCCTGCTTAAGTCACTTACTCCATCTACCAAGGGTCATCCTACACTCAAAAAGGTAAAACCTATCGCTCTGATACCAACTTTGTCACGACCCGCAGGGTACGGAACGTGACTGGCACTTAAGTTTACGAAACGTCTAAAGACGTCCGTAAAATAAGTAAGCCAAAGCCCAGAAAACAAAACCAATTAAGCAAAAGAGTGAAGAAAACCCAATCAATTGAAAGCGAGTTTATCAAATAAGTCATGTAAAACCCTTTTTAAAAACAATACCAATTTTTCCGAAAATTTCGGCAGAGTCTCCTTTGTAAATACTGGCCCCCAAAATGGGTACAACAAAATATATATAAATCCAACAAAATAGGGCATCCCCAAGCGGGAGCTAGCTCTTCGCCACAAGGCGGTCACAAATCCCACGCAATATAAAATGACAACAAGCAAAATAATCATAATGAAGCATAAGAAAAGCAGCATGTCGACTCAAGTGAGCTCGACCCCAAAATACAGCATAAAAGTCTATAAATCTCACAGTCTTACCTCTAGGTCAATATACAATAATGCTGGTAAATACAGTAGATGGAGTACACTAGATACAAAGAATGTACAAGGTGGTACAAAATAGTAATATAACCCACCTAGGAGCAAAACCTCGAGTCCAGGCAAAGGAGGCAAAAGAACAAGTGCGCCCGCCACTACTGAACTGACGGAGCGGTCCTGCAAAAGACTGTGGCACAACGGGGGTGAGTTGCCAACTCGTGAGTAATAAATAACACCTACAAAGACTATCGTATGCATGCACACAAGCATCCTAGCATCTAAAATACAGGTATGAATGGATGCACTAGCAGGTGTGTATACAACATCAGTGTACGAATATGTATGCAACATGAATATCTGAGGTCTCAATAGGTATCTATAAGAAAAATTTTATCTCTTTTTGTTTTTGAAACTCTTTTAGAATGCCAGCATAATACTCAAGGAATCGACGAGAACCGGTGTCCAGCAACGACACCTAAAAGCTGTCTCAAATCTCATAAATCCATGTCATAGTGTCTCTGGCCTCAGCCGTCCGGCTGACCCATCTCAAATATCAATATCTCATCATCTAGCGGCCACGGTCGGTATCCTCTGGATATCCGCCGTCCCAAACAGTCACCGGTAGGTAATCCGTCCCCTGCCAGGCTCAACGTCAACACCACATTCCTCTTGCCCCGGGGTACCTTACCGGGCCCACCATGTACCCGTGCCGGTTCCTCCACTCCTCGACACGGATTTCCAAAACCACAGCAAACTCATGGTGGACGACACTTACATCACTAGAAAACCGCAATTTACATATTTTAAAAATATAATAAGTTTAGAAATTTTGCGGCTTTCCCCCGAAATCCAGAAATATCATAAAATCTCAAGAAATCCTCATAAGTGCATATGTCAATGGTGATGAATGCATATGGTATCAATAATTAAGCTACAATGCATGATTAATAGACTAGGCATGAACAATTAATATGATGAGGTACATGCACATGAATAGCAATCCTACGATTTCATTTTAAGGAATTAAAGGCAATAGCACAGGTTTAAGCATCAATTAGTAAAAGGTTTCAAATTATAGGTTATCTAGTGTGGTGGCATGGCAATTACCAGGGCGTGTGTGTAAGCATGAATAGTGCTCGTGCTGCATATAAAAACCCTGGCAATGGTGCAGGTGTCCTATAACATGGGTTCGCATATGTATGTCAATATAAGGCATGAATGCAGCAAATAATCATATAAGTATTACACCCCTAATTACTAACATCACTAAGAATCTTTTTAAATTACTAAAACTATCGGGCGGCTTGCGCCATCCAACGATAGTCCCCCGTAGATGTTACATCTACTCACAGAAATCCCTAGCTAGCTGCGTCCAATCACCGCTTCCCCTTTCGAGCCGCGTCTGACGTCTCCGCGACCGGACCTGGAATTTACATCAATACCAAACATAAGGTTACATGTCAAGAACGACGCAAAACCCAAACGAAAATACTAACATTCACAAGCTAGGTACAAAGTGCACAAGGTGTGCGAAACACACGCGAAAATCGCAAAAACTGCAAAAATCGCCGATTTGGTCGCCCGGCAAAACTACAACCCGATTACTCAAAAAAAATCCGTACTCACACATCCTAAATATCATAGGATATGCCAACAAAATAATCTAGATATCGCAATTAATTCGCCACAATATTTTAATAAAAACCTAGTAAGCTAGAAATTGCAATTTGATGCAAACATCGACAATTTAGCGACAAAGTTAACACCATCCAACACCAACATCCAAACTAACCAAATAGCTAGCCAATACACTAATTTTAAACCATTAACTATGCTTAAAAACCTAATTTCCATAAACAAAACCTTCTCTTGATTTTTTTAATTAGCAAACATAAACCAAACTATATATGAAAAACCTTAATTTAACACTAGATTTTAGCCTAATAAGCAAGTTAACCACTTAGATTAAGGTTAGCAAAACACTAGATAGCAAAATAAATTTAATTAACAAATACATGGTTTCTAAAACCCTAGTTTAATATCAACCATTAACTAAAAGAAACTATATTAGGATTAACACTAAAATTAACACTAAACAACTAGATTAAGGAATTCTAACCATAACAACATAAAAGAGTAGAATTTATACCTCAAATTTTAGATCTAGCAAGAAGAATTTTGCTTCAATTGATGGCCTCATAGCACCATGATTCCAAGCAAGAGAGGTGAAGGAAAAAAAAAGATGAAGGATGGGTTATCTTGTGAGGTTTAAATTTGGAAATTTGAAGCAAACTTTGAAGAAATTTTTTTGAAGAAGATGAAAGAAAAGAGATGGAGGAGGGCTGCTGGAATTCTCAGCCAGAAGAGGGAGTGGGGGATGGTGTGGGGTGAGTGGGCAAGTCATGGTCAACTCCTACCAACTCCTAAAGACCCATACCCATTAACAATACAAAAACCTTTAAAATAAAACCCCATTTCCATACAAAATACAAAGTCAAAGAGGTAAGCAATTTTTTTTTGTGGGTTGCTGGAAATAGGCCGGCCTAGGGCTGAGGGAAGAGAGGGAGGGGTTTTACAAAAGAAATTTTATGCAAAAAGACCCCCTACAAGTCAAAAATTGCAAGTTTTAGTTTAAAAGTCAATAAATTCGTTTCCTATCATAAAAATTAGTAAAAATTCAAAATAAAATACTAAAATTTTATGTTACCACTAGATTTTAATTATCATAATTTTAAAGACTAAAATCAGCCCGGAAAAATTTGTATTTATCGCTAATTTAATGTATTTTTTTACCGGCTTAAAATAATATTAAAAAATTGAAAAATAGGGAAAATTTTTTAAATGACCAAAATTTCATAAGTAACTCATTAGCTACTAAAAACAAGCAATTACCTATCCATTTTAAGTATAATTAGCCCTAAACTGCAAAATAACGAGAAAGACGGTTTTCGGAAAAATACCGAATTTCCACCGAATTTCAGGAAAACACCAAAACGACTTTTCAAGACGCTACAGGAGGGGTGTGGGTGAGTGGGAAAGTCAAGGGTCAAGTCCACAAAAGTCAATGCCCCATACCTAATCAAATTATAATTAAAATAAATCAATAAACCCACTAAATCAACTCAAGAAAGAAAACAAAATATGAGGCCAGAAATTTCTGGACTTGCACAAGGTGGGGCTGTCCTAGGGCTGAGGAAAAAGAGAGAGGGGTTTTACAAAAGAAATTTTATTCAAAAAGGCCCCCTACAAGTCAAAAATTGCAAGTTTTAGCTCAAAATTCAATAAATTCGTTTCATATCATAAAAATTTGTTAAAAATCAAAATAAATTACTAAAAATTTATGTTATCACTAGATTTTAATTATCATAATTTTAGAGATTAAAATTTTCCCGGAAAAATTTGTATTTATCGCTAATTTAATGTATTTTCTTACTGGCTTAAAATAATATTAAAAAATTGAAAAATTAGGGAAAATTTTTAAACGACCAGAATTTCATAATTAACTCATTAGCTACTAAAAACAAGCAATTACCTATCCATTTTAGGTATAATTAGCCCTAAACTGCAAAATAACAAGAAAGACGGTTTTCGGAAAAATACCGAATTTTCACCGAATTTCAGGAAAACACCAAAACGACTTTTCAAGACGCTACACCCCGTGCCAGGGATCAATTCAATACAGAACTCAATCTCGCGCTCTGGTGGAAGACCAGGCAGCTCGTCAGGGAATACATCAGGGAACTCTCTCACAATAGGGATCTGGTCCAAAGGAACCTCTGTGGAGCTAGTATCACAAACATAGGCTAAGAATCCCTGACACCCTTTTCTCAAGAGCTGACCAGCACGAAGAGAAGAAATCAAGCTGGGAAGGGTAGCGCTACGATCTCCCTGAATAACAAGAACCGGCTCACCAAGAAAACTGAATCTGACTGCCTTTTCACGGCAGTCCACGGATGCATAACAGGTGGCTAGCCAGTCCATACCAAGAAGAACGTCAAAGTCTAGCATATCGAGGAGAATCAAATCAACTGAAGAATCTCTCTCCCCGATACGAACGGAACACGATCGGTACACAAAACGGGCAACAAAAGACTCGCCTACCGGGGTAATAACGACAAGCGGCTGATCTAACGGAGAAGACTCTCGGCCCAACCTCGGTGCAAAGTATGTGGATACATAGGAATGTGTGGAGCCTGGATCAAATAATACCCGTGCATCAAAAGAACATACTGGCAGAGTACCTGTCACGACGGCATTGGATGCCTGTGCATCCTGAGGAGTCAATGCGAACACTCGGGCCTGTCCACCACTAATAGCTGGCTGTCCTCTGCCTCTACCTCGGCCTCTGCCTCTGCCTCTGTCGCCTCGTCCTCTCGGAACTGGACCGCCACGCCCACGGCCTCTAGAAGCATCTGACTGACGTGGAGCATCGTCAGGAGTAGGAAGTAAAGCTCTATGAGAAGGTGGTGAGGGTGGTAAAGTCACATGCGGGACTGTCGCCGCGCCCGGGCGTCCCATGGTACAGTCTCTGACACGGTGGTACTGACTCCCACACCGAAAACATCCTGGAGACGACTGCTGGGTCTGTGGATATGAACCAAATAACTGACCTCGTCTCAATCCTTTGCCTCCACCATCTCCCGGAAATAATCTATCGCGGTGTCTACCCATCTGCCGCTGAGCTGGCGTATCAGTACGGATCCTCTTCGGCCCAGAAACGACCGGAGTCTCAGAAATACGCTCCTCCAAAAGTAAAGCTGCATCCATCGCGGCAGCGTATGTATCAAAGTGCTGGGTGCCGATGGCAAGGAATAGCTGTGTATCAAGCCCTCGTACAAACCTCTTTATTCTCTTCTCTTCTGTGTCGACTAGGTACGGAGCATATCGAGACAACTGGGTAAACTGTATATCATACTCCGACACTGTCATCCCAGGAGTCTTGCGTAAAGACTCAAAACTACGGGATCGAGCATCTCGGACACTCTCCGGAAGAAAACGGGCAAGAAATGCAGCTGTAAACTCATCCTAGGTCATAGAAGGTAGACCTGCAGCTCGGCCTCTCTCTACTGAGTCGTACCATGTCTGGGCAAGACCCTCCAGACGAAAACTCGCAAACTCCACCAATCTATCATCAGAACACCTCAACGAACGGCAAATCCGAGCCATCCTATCTAGAAATGCCTGTGGGTCCTCTGTCGCATCTGTACCGGTAAAAGCTGGAGGTCTCAATCTCATGAACTCCTGTAGTGAAACAGGGATAGTCTCCGTAATAGCAGCAGGAGTGACCATCTGTGTAGCAGGTACGATCGTGGCCTGTGCAGTGGAAGGAACATCCTCGGATCTCTGTGCCCGGCTGGACTCAACTAAAGATCCCATCATCTGCCGCAACTCTTGCATGCCGGCCTCTAGTCTGGCAATACGATCTAGATAAGGCGGATCAGTATGACCCTGAGGGGTAGGTGTATCATCCCGCTCGATCCTCGCCTCAGACGGGCCCGCCCGAATCTCATCCCTAGCGGCAGCCCGCTGAGCTCTCGTAGTCTTTGGCGGCATCGAAGCTGGAATAAGAAACAGGACTGATAAGGACATTGCAAATGAATCAAGGAATGCAAGGAATCAAGAAAGGAAATACAAGCAATTATGTCCTACGGTCACTTAGGCGGAGTACCGTATCGTAAGTATCCCGCGGATTATACCCACGCTACGCCACTCTGCTTAAGTCACCTTGTAACGCCTTGAAAAGTCGTTTTGGTATTTTCCTGAAAATCGGTGAAAATTCGGTATTTTTCCGAAAACCGCCTTTTTTGTTATTTTGCAGTTTAGGACTAATTATACCTAAAATGGATAAGTAATTGCTTGTTTTTAGTAGCAAATGAGTTACTTATTAAATTTTGGTCATTTAAAAAATTTTCCCTATTTTTCAATTTTTTAATATTATTTTAAGCCGGTAAGAAAATACATTAAATTAGCGATAAATACAAATTTTTCTGGGCTGATTTTAATCTTTAAAATTATGTCAATTAAAATATAGTTGTGACATAAATTTTTAGTATTTTATTTTGATTTTTAACTAATTTTTATTATAGAAAACGAAATTTATTGAATTTAAGCTTAAACTTGCAATTTTGGACTTGTAGGGGGTCTTTTTGCATAAAATTTCTTTTCTAAAACCCTTCTCTCTCTTCCCTCAGCCCTAGGCCGGCCCATTTCCAGCAACCCAAGAAAAAAAAAATTGCTTGCCTCTTTGACTTCATTTTTATATAGAAAAGAGGTGTTTTTTTAAGGATTTTGGATTTTTTTTATTAGGTATGGGTCTTTACTTGTTTGGTGTGGGTTGACCATGACTTTCCCACACCCCACACCACTTCCCCACTCCCTCCTCAGCTCAGAAATCCTGCACCAACAGCCCCAAATATTTTCCCCATTTCTTCTTCTCTTTTGCTTCATTTTCATCTCAAAAATTCAACAAAATCCACAATTTCCTTCACAAATTCAACACAAAACCATATTCCATCTCTTCTCCAACCTAATTTGGTTCAAATCAAGGAGAAAGGAGGTGTCTTGGGAGGCTTGAGCAAGCTTAGGATTGAAAATTTGAGGTATAATTTCTACTCTTTTAAGTTAATATGGTTAGAATTCTCTAATCTAGTTGTTTAGTGTTAATTTAGTGCTATTTTCATTCTAGTTTTGTTTAAAGTTAATGGTTAAGTTAACTAGGGTTTCTTGAAACCATTATTTAGTTAATTAAAGCTAATTAGCTATCTAGTTGTTTGCTAATCTAGGTTAATGAGGTTACTTTATTTGTGTGGGCTTCAAATTAGTGTTAATTTGGTATTGTCATGTTTAGTTTTGGATTGAAATTGCTAATTATGAAAATCGAGAAAGGTTTTGTTTATGGGAATTAGGTTTTTTAGCATAGTTAATGGTTTAAAGTTAGTGTAATGGCTAGCTAGTGGGTTAGTTTGGATTGTTGTGTTGGATTGTGTTAACTTTGTCGCTAATTGTCGATGTTTGCACTAAATTTTAAAACTTCTAGCTTACTAGGTTTTTATTATATTATTGTGGTGAATTAATTGCGATATCTAGATTATATTGTTGGCATATCCTATGACATTTAGGATGCGTGAGTGCGGATTTTTGAGTAGTCGGGTTTTAGTTTGGCCGGGCGACCAAATCGACGATTTTAGTTAGTTTTTGAGATTTTCGCGTATGTTCCGCGCACCTTGTGCACGTTGTACCTAGCTTGTGAACGTTGGTATTTTTGTTTGGGATTTGCGTCATTTCATGATATGTAACCTTATGTTTTGTATTGATGTAAATTCCAAGTTCGGTGGCGGAGACGTCAGACGCGGCACGAAAGGGGAAAGCGGTGATTGGACGTGGCTAGCTAGGGATTCCTGTGAGTAGATGTAACATCTACGGGGGACTATCGTTGGATGGCGCAAGTCGCCCGATAGTTTTAGTACCTTAAAAAGATTCTTAGTAATGTTAGTAATTAGGGGTGTAATACTTGTATGATTATTTGCTACATTCATGCCCTATATTGACATACATATACGAAACCATTTTATAGGACACCTGCACCATTTCCAGGGTTTTTATATGCTGCACAAGCACTATTCATGCTTACACACACGCCCTGGTAATTGCCATGCCACCATACTAGATAACCTATAATTTGAAACCTTTTACTAATTGATGCTTAAACCTGTGCTATTGCCTTTAATTCCTTAAAATGAAATCGTAGGATTGCTATGCATGTGCATGTACCTCATCATATTATTTGTTCATGCCTAGTCTATTAATCATACATCGTAGCTTAATTATTGATACCATATGCATTCATCACCATTGATATATGCACTTATGAGGATTCTTGAGATTTTTTGATATTCTGGATTTCGGGGGAAAGCCGCAAAATTTCTAAACTTATTATGTTTTTAAAATATGTAATTGCGGTTTTCTAGTGATGTAAAGTGTCGTCCACCATGAGTTTGCTGTGGTTTTCGAGATCCGTGTCGAGGAGTGGAGGAACCGTCACGGGTACATGGTGGGCCCGGTATGGTACCCCGGGGCAAGATGAATGTGGTGTTGACGTTGAGCCTGGCAGGGGACGGATTACCTACCGGTGACTGTTTGGCACGGCGGATATCCAGAGGATACCGACCGTGGCCACGAGATGATGAGATTTTGATATTGAGCTGGGTCAGCCGGATGGCTGAGGCCAGAGATACTATGACATGGATATATGAGATTTGTGATAGTTTTGAGGTGTCGTTGCTGGACACAGGTTCTTGTTGATTCTAGTGGTATTATGCTGGTATTTCAAAAGAGATTTCTAAAGGAAAAGCATGATTCTTATAATTACACATTCAGATCATGAGTTGATTCGCATTGCATTCATACCTGCTAGTATATTCATATTGTATACCTACCTGCCATTATGTCCTGCCATACCTGTATTATAGATGCTAGGATGCTTGTGTGCATGCATACGATAGCCTGTGTAGATGTTATTTATTACTCACGAGTTGGCAACTCACCCCCGTTGTGCCACAGCCTTTTTCAGGTCCGCTCCGTCAGTACAGTAGCGGCGGGCTCTTTTGTTTCTTTTGCCTGGACTCGAGGTTTTGCTCTTAGGTGGGTTATATCATTATTTTTGTACCACCTTGTATATTCTTGTATCTAGTGTACTCCATCTACTGTATCTACCAGTATTATTGTATATTGACCTAGAGATGAGACTGTGAGGTTTGTAGACTTTTACGCTGTATTTTGGGGTCGAGCTCACTTGAGTCGACATGCTGTTTTTCTCATGCTTCCTTATGATTATTTCGCATGTTGTTGCGTTATATTGCGTGGGATTTGTGACCGTCTTGTGGCGAAGAGCTAGCTCCCGCTTGGGGATGCCTTATTTGTTGGATTCATATATATTCTTGTTGTACCCATTTTAGGGGCCAGTATTTACAAAGGAGACTCTGCCGAAATTTTCGAAAAAAATGATATTGTTTTTAAAAAGGCTTTATATGACTTATTTGATAAATTCGCTTTCAATTGATTGGGTTTTCTTCACTCTTTTGCTTATTTGGTTTGTTTTCTGGGCTTTGGCTTACTTAATTTACGGATGTCTTGAGACGTTTCGTAACTTAAGTGCCAGTCACGTTCCGTATCCTGCGGGTCGTGACACACCTACTCCATCTACCAAGGTCGTCCTACACTCAGAAAGGTAAAACCTACGCTTTGATACCAACTTTGTCACGACCCGAAAGTACGGAACGCGACTGGCACTTAGATTACGAGACGTCTAAAGGCGTACCGTAACCTAAGTCAGCCAAAGCCCAGAAGAATCTAAACCAAAATCAAGAGAGAGTGAAGGAAAACCTTAAATGAAAACGGTTTTTAAATCAATTAAGTTGCATAGAATCCAAAAAAAAACATCAAAAATTCCCGAAAATTTCGGCAGAGTCTCCCCTGTATTTTCTATCCCCCCAAAATGGGTACAACAAGATAATAAACCTGTAATCATAAAATGGCATCCCCAAGCGGGAGCTAGCTCTTCGCCCAAGGCGGATCACAACCACATGCAATATAATAGTAATATCAAGAAAAGAAATGCAAAATATCAGAAAACACAACGCAGGCTCAAGTGGGCTCGACCCAAAAGAAACCACAAATATACAATCTCTCAGTCTCATCACTAGGTCGCATATACAAGATAAAGCAAAAGAAATAAAGTGTGCTCGTAACCCACATACGGGCGATGTCGCGAGTCTGCGCAAAAGGAGCTGATAATAAGATAGCCCGCCGCTACAAGACTGACGGGTCCGAACTGCAAGACACTGTGGCACAACGGGGGTGAGTTGCCAGCTCGTGAGTAAATATAACATCTGATAAGGCAATCGTAAGAATGCACGCAATGCACCACAACATGCATGTCCATATGTGATATAATATCTCTAGTATGCATGCACAGGTATGCAATGTCATTATTAAGTCTTTAAGTGTTTTAAATGCTAAGGGTATTGAATTCTTAACTTTAGAAAATGAATATCTGTATAATAGCTAAATACCATCAAGAAATCATCTGAAAACCCGTGTCAAGCATCGACACCAAATAGGAATCATATCTGTCTCAATATCGGGTTCCGTCAGTCCGGATCGGCCCATATCATAAATCTCACGACAACGGTCGGTATCCTCCGGATATCCGCCGCGCCAGACATCACCGGTAGGTAGTCTTCCCCTGCCAGGCTCATCGTCTACATCTCGATCTTCTTGCCCCGGGGTACCATACCGGGCCCACTATGTACCCGAGACGGTTCATCCACTCCTCGAATCGGGTCTCGAAATCCAACAGAAAACATGAAAACTCATGGTGGACGACACATACGTCACGAGAAAACCGCAACTTTGTTTTAAAAATGATAAATATAAGCTTTTGTTAAATTCTTGCGGTTTTCCCCAAAAATCCAGAAATCACAGAAAAACTGAAATCCTCAAGAAAATCATAGGGTCCACATGTTAAATATGATAAATGTCTATGATATCAATGTGTATGATGTGAATTTTGGATAGAATCTATGTAAATATGATGATAATGCGAGGTATATGCATGCTATGCAATTTCATATATCATGTATGAATGCAAAAGGCGATATTAAGTTAAACAGATTCTATAGTGCACGTGGCATGGCAATTACCAAAGGCGTGTGTGTCACATGAATAGTGCGTGTGCAACAGATGCCAATGGTAATGGTGTTCGTGTCCTACGAAGTGATATCGCATAAGTATAGATGAATGTCCATGCAATCTAATATACTGTTCGCTATAAGGGTATGCAGTGTACATGAATGGATAAGCTAGCTAACAATATGAATCTTGCACAAAGTAGGGTAATCCTAACTAGGGGGGGCGCATCGCGCCATCCAGACGATTCCCCCATAGATGAATACATCTACTCACCTGAAATCCCCGCTAACCCGATCCGACCAACGCCTTGCCTTTTCGCGCCGTGTCCGATGTTTCCCGACCGATCCTATATTTGCACAATACCAAGCATAAGATTACAAAACCTAGAACGATTCAAGTCACAATATACAATTATCGACGCTCTCGAATTAATCATAGCATGCACTCGGTGCGCGGAAAAACGCACGAAAATCGCTAACCTTTAACTAGAATCGTCATTTCGGGGAAATCGACAAAACTACAACCCGACTAGACGAAACCCCGCGTTCGCACACTCTAATAGTCCTATACGAAGCTAATTATATCGCTAACATAACGCAATTTGAGCGCATTCTAATTTTCGTAAAAATCTAGTAAGCAAATTCAATACCGATTCGATGCAAACATCGAAATCTAATCGATTTAGCGAGCATATCATTACACAATTAACCACTCTAATCAATTAGATATCCAAAACCCTAACTTAATTCTAACAACCATGTTTCAAATCCTAATTTAACATCAAAACCCATTCTTGAAATTTCAAAACTAACCATTACAATGAAATTAATCACTTTAAAATACTAAACTAGCTTTATTAAACTACAAATTAACAACTAGTTTAGGATTTATACCTCCCAAGTGAATCCCCAACTTGCACTAAGCCTCCAAAGTGGCCTCCTTTCTCCACTTCTCTAACTAATTAGGGTTAGGGAAAGGATGGATTAGGGTTTTGGTTTGAATCTATGAAGAAAATGGTATAATTTTGTGGATTTTTCTTGATTTTATCATGATTTTAGAAGCATGAAGTGAGGGGGAAAATGGGGGGCTGCAGCTCAAGATTTCGGCCTGAGGTGAAGGGAGGAGGAGAGTGAGGAGAAGTGTGGAAAATTCTACACAAAATGTCATTCACAAGTTCATTTAATGCTCTCACATCAATTTTACACAAAAAACCTCATTTTAATTCATTTTTTGATTAGATTCTTGAACCATAGAACTAAAATCATGCAAAGTCATGATACAATTTTATTAACACTAAATTTTAGTTTTTAATATTTCCTATGTGTGTAATTTACCTAATTAAATTTGTATTTATCACTAATTTAATGTATTTTTAAAAGCTTAAAATAATAAAAAAAATAATTAATTACGAAAAAAAATTTATTTAACTAGAAAATTTTAAGTGACATTTTAGTGACAAAATTATAGTAATATCTTATCTAAATTTTTTATAATTAGGTCTACAATGAAAAATATCTATTTTGACTTTTTACGGAAAAAGCCGAAAAATTAGCCGATTACTGAAAAACTGCCTAACGATTTTCGAAGGGTTACAGAAACTAGCAGATGCTACAACCCACTCGGTTTGTCTTTTGATTGCTTCTATAGTTTATGCTTTGGATAGTGGTATTTGTGAAATATCCTGCACCTCATTCGATGAGGAAAGAGCTGAGATCCCTTCACCGCGAGTGACCTCTTTAGCTAAACAAGTAAAAGCCTCAAGAACACTCTTTTTATAATTCACTCGATTATACAACGATATCAAGTTCATTACGCAAAGGGTTTTCTTAAAAACTTGTTGTAGCCCTCCGTTATTTCAGATAAGTACTAATTAGTATTCGTGCTACGTTTGTTGTCCTCCGTCAAGGCGTAGTGTGCGGTAGCTGACTAGTGCTTATCTGCTGCATACGATGCGATTGGATTAGGGTAGTCATGCGGCCTTGTTGACCTCCGTCAAGAGTCGTGTGGGTGGGTTTAATTCAATCATGATATGTACGGGTAGAACTTGACCAGCAGCCTATGGTTTGTTGACCTCCGTCAAGGTCATAGGATGCTAGGGGTAAAATATTATCAGGAATTTCAAGTGTTGAAATTTGCAATCAGATTGCATACCTTCTATGAGATAGTTGGATCCCGATACCCACTGCGAGTAAGAGTTACTCCTGGAAGAGTTTTACACATTACAATTAACCGATTATGTAGGTGTCTAGAAAGGTGTTAACTGGGTACGCCCCTGGGAAAACGAGGTTTATTTTAATTAGTTCCGTGCGAAAGCACGGAGTACCTCCCTAAAAGTACCAACACTGGCCTGGCCGAAAGATTGGCGAACTTGTAGGGTGTAATTAATCCCGGCTAGTCTTACCTTTTAGGGTTTGAAGGTAGATTTGACTAAAACAGTGGGAGCCATCCTGATTAGATAAAATAATAACCAATCTAATCTTGCAAGAGCGCACGCAGAGTGTTTTATTCTCTCTCTCTCCTGGTAGCGACCATGTCATGCCTTAATCAAGATAATAATATGGATGCATTGACCGAACCTGTTTGTTATACTGAGCTGGGGAACGTTGGTTCCGCTCTATCTTATAATTGTTATAAGTCCGAGAAGGAAATAGGGGATTATCCGGATTTCCACGCCACCCAATTGAGGAATAAGCATGTTGATGCATATTCTTCAGGTGTATTCATTTCCAAGAACTGTTTCTCAGTATCATTTACGTCCTAGGTATGTAATACAGGATCAGGATCCCGCATATGTAATAAGTTACATGGGCTACAAAAAGGTAGAGAACTGAAAATGGGTGATATATCTCTAAGAGTTAGAGAATGGTGCAATTGTTGCAGCTAAGTCAGTTGGCAGATATCACCTTATATAAATACATTGATTCTGAACAAATGTTTTTACATACCGAACCTGATATACAACATTACATCATGTTCTTTACTGAGTTAAAGAAAGTTATAATTCTATATAGGAGGATAATGTTCTGAACATTTTCCTGAATCAAGAGTTGATTCGATCAGGCACGTTAGATAATAGCATATACGTTCTAAATCAAACCACAGTTCAAACTATGTAGATCACACATAAGAGGAATAGTTCAGAAATGAACGAATCCTTCTTGTGGCATTGTAGACTAGGTCATATCAATGCGACACGACCGGCTAAGTTACATAAGAATGAATATGAGAATCTGTTCGAATTTTCGTCTTATGATACTTACCAGTCTTGTCTCAAATGTAAAATGACCGATACTCCGTTTACTTGAAACAAAGAAAGAGTTAGTGAACTCTTAGGACGCATACATGATGATGTATACGGTCCTATGTCTACAAATGCCAAGGTTTGTTCTTGGTACTTCAATACATTCATCGACTATCTCTCAAGATTCGGACATATGTTCCTGTTGAAACACGAGTCTGAAACTTTTGAGAAATTCAAGGAATATAAGCTTGAAATTAAAGAACCAGACGGGTAGAAGTATTAGGTCCTTCGATGTGATCGAGGAGGAGAATACTTGGGCATGGAGTTCCTGGAGTTTCTAAATAGAGAATGGGATTCTCTCTCATCTTAATCCTTCGTATACACCACATCACAACGGTGAATCGGGGCGGAGGTATCACACCCTATGAGATATGGCGCGCTCTATGATGAGTACTACTGAGTTACCTGTTTCCTTTTGGTGTTATGCACTTGAGAAGCTGCATACCTATAGAATGGGGTTCCGTCCAAATCGGGGCCTACCACTACATATGAGATATGGTGTGGGAAGAGACCATGTCTTAAACGAGTTAAGATATGGGGTTTTTCGGCCTATGTTGAAAGGCAGAATCCGGACAAATTCGAGGCAAGTTCAGTTCTGTACAAGTTTGTTAGGATATCCCGAACATTCGCAAGGGAATATCTTTTACCACTATGAGGAGCAAAAGATATTTTGTTTCTCAGCATGCCACCTTTTTAGAAAAGGAATTTCTTATGAAGAAACTTGTGGTCATGAGATAGAACTGCAAGGAGTTCCAGCTAGAGAAACTAACAGCTGATGATTTGGTAAAACCAAAAGATTCAATAGTCTCCAATGAACTTCAGCCTCTACGCGAATCTGGTAGGGTTACTCATCCACTTAAGAGATACTACGGTTTTCTCGGTGACGGTAGGAGCAAGGACTGCATCATGGTAGATGATGGCACAACTAGGTTCAGGCAGGCCTTCATGAGTGGGGACATTGTGAAATGGCTAGATGTTATGCGATCAAAGATGGAATCCATATACACCAACAAAGTATGACTTTGCATGTTGCACCTGAAGCGGTAAAACCCATTGGGAGCAAATGGATCTTGAAAACATCCTTGGTGTAAATGGAAAAGTTGAGACTTTCAAAGCTATGCTTAAGTCCATCAGGATCAATGCACGCATCACGGAGTTAGAACATCTGTTTTGATGTGGCAGTCAAAGAGTTTGACTTCATCAAAATAGTAGATCAACCTTGGATATAAAAGAAGGTTGTGGAGAGTAAGGTTGTCTTCTACGTATTGTACGTAGATGACATACTCTTGATAGGAAATAGTTTCCTATGCTACACTCGGTCAAGCTGCTCTTATCACGGGGATTCTCAATAGAAAATTTGGATGATACCTACTACATCTTGTGGATTATGATCTATGGTGATAGATCTAAGTGGATGTTGGGTGTGTCCCAAATCAAGGTACATTAACACCATACTAAAGGGGTTTAGTATGGATGATTCTAAGCGTGGTGGTTCGCCCACTTACTCATGGATCACTCTCTCCAAAAAGATGTGTCCCAAGACTGATTCGGAGAGAGCCCGCGTGCATGGGACACCCAATGCTTCGGCAGTAGGCTCTATCAGAGTATGCAATGTTATGTACCAGACCAGATGTAGATGGCTCACTAGGTGTAGTGATCAGGAATCAATCGGATCTTGGGAGAATCACTGGAATGCTGTGGAGGACATTCTTAAGTACTTGAGAAGCACTAAAAGAAAGTTCTTGGTTCGAGATTTCAGAGTGATAAGGTCGACTGAGAGTCGGTCACAGGCATTATCTTTACCCTCAGTGCAGTGATGGTATGTTGGTGTAGGGTTCCCATCGACGGCGACAAGGTTTCGCGAGACATCGTCCATGACATTTTCAAAATATTGCCGTTAAAAGGAACTCTAAACTAGAATCGTTAGCTAGAAATATAATACGGACACATAGTAAACCATTTACTATCTAAGTGAAATCGAAATACAACCTTTGTAGATCGGTCCTTCACTTCATAAGCTCCTTGTAGTAGTCCCTTCGATGCGATCATCAAACTCCCGGACTCTCGGACGGCTCCATGAGAAGAGGGCAACGGTTTTGCATGAAGTCTTCGAGGTCGAAGATGATCTACGTCGAGGGAATACGAACTCAAGCTACCACTTCACCAAAGTGAAGCAAACACCCTAAACTAAAGTGCTAGTCTAGTAGAGGATGATGAAATAGGAAGTGGGTACACTTTAGTTTTATTTTTCTCACTATCTTTCTCTCTCTTTATCAAACCCTAGCAAGTGACACTACCGTACAGTCCGGTCTCCTCGTCTGATATGTCGCATATCAAGTCTAGGGGTGGTAAACGTCAGCCCCAATAACCGATAAGTCATGCCGATGTGAGGCTTATAACGGGTCGAGAAACTACTGGTAACTCTTACTAGTAAATCTCTAAACCAGCCCTGGCCAGGGACTTCCCTGTTATGGCCAATCGAGTATAGCGCAACATCAACCCCCAATACCGGAAGAGACGAAACCCCTCCTATCGCTCATTGACTCTATGTGACTCGGGACTGTACCCAAAAACCACCATTTTGCACGCCCTCTTGGACGTGGTAAGGTGGAAATCAAAGCACAGTAGGAATCACACAAGACTCTATGACGATCTCGGGTCTACCGACTAACCTGTACCAGTGTCACCAGAGAACTACCATCTGACGTGAGGAATAATACCATCTGGGAGTTCTCGGCGAGTCCGTCCAGTGTACCCAGTCTCCACTGAGCACCCGTATATCATCTCTGATGTCAAACACCAATGAATATGGGATCATCCATCGCCCATCTACATAGGTCGAGAAGCTATACGCTAGTCTACTCTGCTATATCGATGCCCCATCTCGATAAACCTACGACTAGGGACCTTGAAGGATGTACTTATGGACTACCATGTCCCCAGTTGTATGATCCGCATCATAATCCAGGAAGTCAAGTACACATCCTAAGGACTTTACCAACATGTAACAGAGAGACAATCAGTGTACACGTTAAGGTAAAGTGTAACTAGATAGCATACTATCATGTCGAGCAAAAAAGACCTCCCTATATATGTCCAAGCATCCACTACAATATACATCTCATGTATAGTAATGGCCTCTGGGGCATACATATAACTATCAATCTCCCACTTGCACTTGGGCCATCTGATAACAGTGGTTGTAGTATCCTATACTCAACCATCCCATAAAAGTCTCTCTCTGGGAAAAGGCCTTTGTGAGTGGATCCGCTGTGTTGTCCTCTGGGTCTACTCTCCTTACCTCGATCCCCTTGAGATCAAACATCTCCATGATAAGGTGATACTGCCTTAGAATATGTCTGGATCACTGATGGGACGGGCGTTCCCATGCATAAGCCATAACTCCATTGTCACACAATGGTAGGAACGACGTTCATCTCATGAACTAGTATACTCCCAGACTGCCTCTTTGGTAGCATCTTAAGTAGCGATGTATCCAGCCTTCATGGTCTTGTATGCCACGGTATCTAGCTTGTAAATCTTTCAACATACCGTCCCTTTACTGAGGGTAAAGACAATGCCTGTGACTGACATTCAGTCGATCTTACCACCGTGGAAGCTATCCAGTGATTCTCCCCAGGATCGATTGATACCATCTCACTACACCTAGTGAGAATCCTAACATCCAATTAGATCTATCTCATAGATCCAAAATCCAGGATTTAGGAGGTATCATCTTGATCCTATATGGAGAATCATTGTGATAAGAGGAGATTGAGCGAGCGTAGCAGAGGAAACTCCTTCCCTATCAAGAGTATGTCATCTACGTACAATACGAGGATTACCACCATATTCCCTAATACCTTTTTGTATATACAAGGTTCATCTACCATTTCGATGAAGTCAAACTCTTTGACTAACACATCAAAACAGATGTTCCAACTCCGCGATGCCTGCTTTAACCTGTAAAGCAACTTGCACACGTTTCCGCTGCTCTCACTGTCTATGAAGCCCTCTGGCTGTATACTTATAGACGCTCTTTTCTAAATCACTATTTAGAACAGCAGTCATGACACCCAACCGCCAGATATCGTAGTCATGGTATGTAGCATTGGCAAGTAGGATCTGGATGGACTTAAGCATAAGCACTCAGAAAAGGTTTCATCATAAGCCAAACCTGGTCGATGATGCAAACCTTTAACAAGTCTAGCTTTGAAAGTCTCAACTTTTCTATGTACACCAAGTAATCTTCTCAAGATATACTTGCTCCTAATGGGGATTTAACCCTTTAGATATAGCAACCAAAGACCTTACTTCGTTGGTGTACATAGATTCCATCTCAGATCGCTTAGCATCCAGCCATTCTTACAGAGTCCCCACTCTTTATGGCCTGCTCGAAACTAGTTGGGTCATCATCACATGATGCAATCCTCGCTCCCACTGGCATAGAGAAACCAAAATATCTCTCAGGTGGGTGAGGAACCCTAATAGATCGGCGGAGAGGCTGAGGTTCGTTGGGAGCTATTGAATCCTCCGGTTCTACCAAATCGTCAGCTGTTGTTTGTATAGCTGGAACTCCTTCCAGTTCTACCTCATGACCAAAAATTTGTTTCCAAAATAAATTCCTTTTCTAAAAAGGTGGCATGCCGAGAAATAAAACACCTATTGTTCCTCGGTGCTGTAGAAGATATTCCCTTCCGAATGCTTGGGATATCCAACAAATTTCTACAGAACTGACCTTACCTCAAGTTTGTCCGTATTTTTCTTTTAGACATAGGCCAGAAAACCCCAAATCTTAACTTGCTTAAGAGATGGGCTCTTCCCATACCATATCTCATATGGAGTGGTAGGCACATGATTTGGTTGGAATCATATTCAATAAGTATGCAGCTTCACATGTGCATAACCCCCAAAAGGAAACAGGCAACTCAGTAGTACTCATCATAGAGCGCACCTTATCTAATAGGGTGTGATTGCTCCGTCTCGATGCACCGTTGTGCTGTGGTGTATACGGAGGAGTAATGCTGAGAGAGAATCTCATTCTCTTTTAGAATAGTCCAGGAACTCCGTGCTCAAGTATTCTCCCCCCTGATCTCATCAAAGGACATAATACTTATACCCATTTTGGTTCTCTACTTCTAACTTATATTCATTGAATATCTCAAAAGGTTCAGACTTGTGTTTCAGCAGGAACATATGTCCGGATCTTGAGAGATCATCAGTGAATGTAATGAAGTACAAAGAACCAGACCTGGAATATGTAGACAGGGGACCTACATACATCATCATGTATCAATCCCAAGAGTTCACTAACTCTTTCTCTGTTTCCAGTAAACGGAGCTATAGTCATTTTATCTTTGTGACATGACTGGCAAGTTTCACAAGCTGTAAATACAAACTGATTTAAATATGCATCTTTATGTAACTTCAGCTAGTCGTGCCACATTGATATGACCTAGTCTACAATGCCTCAAGAAGGATTCGTTCATTTCTGAACTCTTCCTCTTGTGTGTGTTTTAAATGTGGAGAACCGTGGTTTGATTTAGAACGTATATGCTTTTAGATAACGTGCCTGAACCGATCAACTCTTGATATAGGAAATGTTCAAAACATTATCCAACAATACAAAATTATATCCTTCTTTACTAAATAAAGAGACTGATATGATGTTGTACATCAGGTTCGGTATATAATAACGTTCGTTCAGAATCAATTTATTCGGTAATACAGGGTGATAACTGCCAACAACTTCGCTCCAACAATTGCACCGTTTCCAACTCTTGAAATTTTATCACCCGTTCTCAGTTCTCTACCTTTCTGTAGCCCGTATAATATATTATATATGTGGGATCCTGATCCGGTATCTCATACCCAGGATGTAGAGGATACTGAGAAACAGTTCTCGGTAATGAACACACCCGAAGAAGATAGATCAGTATGCACTTTCTTCGTTTGGGTGGCACGGGAATCCGGTAATCCCCTATTTCCTGCTAGATCTTATAACAATTATAAGTTGGAGAGGGACAAACGTTCCCCAGCACAGTATAACAAGCGGGTTCGGTCAATACATCCATATTATTATCTTTGATTAAGGCGTGACATGGTCGCTACCTAGAGAGAGAGAGAAGAAAACACTCTGCGTGCGCTCTTGCAAGATCAGATTGGTTATTATTTTATCTAATCAGGATGGCTCCCACTGTTTTTATCAAATCTTCCTTCAAACCCTAAAAGGAAAGACTAGCCGGGATTAATTACACCCTACAATTTCGCCAATCTTTCAGCCAGGCCAGTGCCGGTACTTTGAGGGAGGTTCCCCGTGCTTTCGCACAGACCTAATTAAAACAAACCTCGTTTTCCCAGGGGAGTATACCCGTTGACACCTTTCTAGACACCTACTTGATCGGCTAATTGTAATGTGTAAAACTCTCCCAGGAGTAACAATTACTCGCAGTGGGTATCGGGATCCAACTATCTCATAGAAGGTATGCAATCTCATTGCAAATTTCAACACTTGAAATTCCCGATAATTTTTCCCCTAGCGTCCCATGACCTTGACGCAGGCCAACAAACCACAGTCCGCTAGTCAAGTTCAACCCGTCATTTCTTGATTGAATTAAACCCACCCGCACGACCCTTGACGCAGGACAACAAACTCGCACGACTACCCTAACTCAATCTGTATCATATGCATAAGAAGATAAGCATAAATAGCTACCGCACACTATGCCTTGACGCAGGCCAACAAACGTAGCACGAATACTATGAAGTACATATCTGAAATGACGGAAGGCTACGACAGGTTTTTCTGAAAACCTATTGTGTAATGAACTTGATATCGTTGTAGAATCAAATGATTTAAAAATGGAGTGTTTTTTAGGTTTTGCTAGTTTCGCTAATAAGTTCACTCCCGGTGAAGGGATCTCGGCTCTTTCCTTATCGAATAAGGTGTGGGATATATCATATATATCACTGTGCAAAGTAAGAACTATAAAATCAATCAAAAGACAAAACCGAGGGTTGTAGCATCTGCCAGTTATTGCTAAAGGGGTCACTCTCGCTGAAGGGATCTCGGCCCTTTCCTTATCGAATAAGGTGCAGGATGTTCTACAAGGAACACCGCTATGCAAAGCAAGAATTGTAGCTACCTGTTTTTGAAAATTCGATTCCACAACATCTTTTAGGTTTCTTTTCTTTCATTAATCACATTAATGAAGTCCCATCATAAAAGTCACCTAAACATCACAGATAAATACAACGTACACTTATGCCATCCGCATTCGCCTCGATGTCCCCTTGTGCACTGGTAGGTTAGGTATCTAACGGCAAAGCGGGGCAGTGCTAGCGCGGGTGTAAAACATAAGCAACGTCTATATAATATATCATATATACTATATACAGTATCCATCTGAACATATCAAATGATCACATCACAGATATCGCAGCAGAAGAAACATATGAAATAATGGATATAATAGGAGGTCCGTGTTTTATTTTGAGCCTCTATAAAACACGGATTCCACGGTCGCGATGAATAGCCAAACCCACATCCCTAGACCCCTACGAGACCGGCAAGCAACCCTACCAATTCTAGAGTTAGGAGACCCGGACTCGACTCCTCGAGTTGGTCTCCTACTGGACCCTAAAACCCGGTTACTTGTGCTCTCCTCCTTGGGTCTATCCTAATGCGGAAAAGTAAATAATATACATCAACCTCAACCCAGAAGTGCCCCAATAAAAGAATATTACATACATTTAATTTTACATGAATGAAAATAAAAACTCTCATCTCACATAAAACCCCCGGCTATTCAAAACGCGACGATCCAATATAATATATCCAGCAACACATAACAACACATGACATCAACGTAAGTAAATATGCGTATCCCAATTGTCATTGACGTATAGCAACGAAACCAACGATATCACATATTACACTTACGGTCACAGAAAAGAAACTGTAAAACAACAACATTTGGAATCCACAAACACCTTAGACATCATAAATCCGAAATATCTCATACTTCGCATTTCATGCCTAACAGTATGAATTCCACATATTGTATCACATTACAGAAAAACTAGACGATGTTAAACATTCCAATCGAATCATCGAACATCCAAGACTACCCAGAAAGCTCAACACTTGAGCGTAGTTTAAAGTAATTCAGCACACGCCACAGCACCAATGAACCAGCCGTAGAAGGGCCAAACCAACGCCTCACATGTGGCACCGCTGAACAACCACAAACCCGAGGGTTCAGTGGCGGTTTTGACGGTCACATAATCAAGTTAAGGTTTTGTTCTTCTAGAGGGTCCATCGAATAACATGAAAGATCTTTGGAAGATTTTTAATTACGGAAAAAATCCAACACTTGGAAATTTTCCCGGCAAGGGTTAAAGTGGGTATTTGACTTTCGATTGAACTTTTTAACAACGTCTAAAGTATCCCGAAAACAGTTAAAATACGACTACGAAACACTCCGAGTTGTTATTATAGTAAATTAACATCACATGACAATTTAGCAAAAATAAACAACACCTGAAGCACCAAAACCCATACAATAGAATACTTGAAAAATTTGGAGGAGGGCTCGGAATTGGCCGATATGGGGAGGGGGTCGCTGTCCCAAAAGTGTCAGAATGACACCAAATTTCACCAGTGTTCATATTATCATATATATATATATATCACTCTATACTTGTTTAAAAAAATTTTAGGGCTCGTTTTAAAATCGATAGAATGCAGGTTTTAGGGTTTCAAGTTTCGGAGCCCGGTTCGTATTCGTAATCTAACAAAATCCGTATATTTTCCTAGCTAGGCTCTGATACCACTGTAGGGTTCCTATCGACGGAAGCAAGGTTTCGGGAGGCATCGTCCATGCCATTTTCAAAAAATTGCCGTTAAAAGGAACTCTAAACTAGAATCGTTAGCTAGAAATATAATACGGAAACATAGTAAACCATTTACTATCAAAGTGAAATCGAAATACAACCTTTGTAGATCGGTCCTTCACTTCATAAGCTCCTTGTATTAGTCCCTTCACTGCGATCATCGAACTCCCGGACTCTCGGATGGCTCCATGAGAAGAGGGCAACGGTTTTGCTTGAAGTCTTCGAGGCCGAAGATGATCTACGTCGAAGGAATACGAACTCAAGCTACCACTTCACCAATGTGAAGCAAACACCCTAAACTAAAGTGCTAGTCTAGTAGAGGATCATGAAATAGGAAGTGGGTACACTTTAGTTTTATTTTTCTCACTATCTTTCTCTCTCTTTATCAAACCCTAGCAAGCTTTTTGAAGGAGGAAGAAGATGAGCTCAAGAAAAATGAGAATGAAAACTAATCAAGAGAGAGAGCTAACCATGGGTGAGTGGGTATCATATACTAACTCATGTAGAGACATAACCATGGCTAATTATAGTGGTTAGGTTAATTAATATCTTAAGTAAAATAAAACTAGTGGACTAAGTCAATGCAACCATAAGCTTCATGAAGCTTCATGCATGTGAGCTCATCATCCACTAATTTTAGAATTACTTTAAATATAAAAACCTAACACTATAATTAGTATGGTATAAGTCTTATACACCCATGTAAGTTGTATCAACAACCATGATACAAAATGAACACAAATAAATATATATCACATATATATTAAGTTGTGCACAAGTGAGAAAAACAAATGCTTAAGTGAACCAATGATAGTTAATGTAAATTAGTATATCACATATACAATTATACACTAAATTATTAAATCAACACTTGACTTAATAATCCGGTTATATCACATATAACCGACTAACATCCAATGTATGGACTTATCGAATCAACCATTGATTTGATAACCCGGCTATATCTCATATAATCGACCGATACAAAAGTCGCGAGAATAGAATACGGTATCACATACACGCATTATTCTCGGTCCCGCACATATCACATATGTGCTCCTATTTCTTTTGCCTGAGCCAGTAAAACCTCTATGTAGGACTCTAAAGACTCGTCCATACGCTGGCAGTATGTGATGATCATATCAAGCACCCACAAGCCATCAGCGGTACTAGCTAGACGTAACGGCTACCCGGGTATTGAGCGATCAGAAGATCAGCAAGCAAGCCCGCTCCAACTGCTGCAAAAGCCTGACAGTGACACTACCGTACAGTCCGGTCTCCTCGTATGATATGTCGCATATCAAGTCTAGGGGTGGTAAACGTCAGACCCCAATAACCGATATGTCATGCCAATGTGAGGCTCATAAAGGGTCGAGAAACTACTGGTTACTCTTACCAGTAAATCTCTAAACCAGCCCTGGCCAGGGACTTCCCTGTTATTCCCAATCGAGCATAACGCAACATCAACCCCCAATACCGGGAGAGGCGAAACCCCTCCTATCGCTCATTGCCTCCATGTGACTCGGGATTGTACCCAAAAACCACCGTTTTGCATGCCTTCTTGGACGTGGTAAGGTGGAAATCAAAGAACAGTAAGAATCACACAAGACTCTATGACGATCTCGGGTTTACAGACTAATCTGTACCAGAGTCACCAGAGAACTGCCATCTGACCTGAGGGATTATACCATCTGGGAATTCTCGGCGAGTCCGTCCAGTGTACCCAGTCTCCACTGAGCACCCGTATATCATCTCTGATGTCAAACACCAATGGATATGGGATAATCCATCACCCATCTACATGGGTCGAGAAGCTATACGCTAGTCTACTCTGGTATATCGATGCCCCGTCTAGATACATCCACGACTAGGGACCTTGAAGGATGTACTTATAAACTACCATATCCCCACTAGTATGATCTGCATCATAATCTAGGATGTCAAGTACACATCCTAAAGGCTTTACAAACATGTAACAGAGAGACAATCAGTGTACACATTAAGCTAAAGTGTAACTGTAAGTCCATGCTACCCTTCCCCGGTTCTTACGGGGTTGCGGAAGTGGTGAAAAACGATTTTCAAGAGGGTGGTAACATGGACTCAAATGCGGATCTTTGTTAAACTATCTATCTAACAACCTAACTAGGAGTTTTTGACTACTCGGTTAGGGGGTTATACCTTTCTTTCTTGAACTCCTTCGTCTTCAACTCTTGATGGTGTACGGATCGGCTTCACCCCGTCATCTTCTTACGCCGAAGATCGATCCACCCGAAAGCTTCTACCTTTGGCTCCTTCTTCGAACTTTGAAGAAACAAGTTCACTTGGTTTGCTAAACCTTATGAACTAGAGTGAGTAGAGGAGAGTGTGTTGGGATTTTTCTCTATGGTTCTTGCTTCTCAACAAATGAGACAAGTGAACCATAGACAAGAGAGAGCAAGAGGAAGAGGGAGAGCTCAAGCAAGAGAGAGAAAGGAAATGAGAGAATGAGCAAGACCTTTTCTCTCTTGGCTCTCATAATCCAAAGTCATCATAACAAATAATAGCAATCAAGTATTATGTGATGGTTTAAGTCAAAATAGCCATATCATTTCATGCACTCATTTTGCACAAGAGAAACAAGCAAGCAAAAGTCTTTGCCATGAAATGATAGCTATTGTCATGATGGTGGTCAACTAGTCCAACCTAGTCAACCGGTCAACAAAGTCAACAAGTCAACAAAGTCAACCCCTCAACAACCATGTCACTATAATACTTAATTAATATTATTGTTAATTATATTTCATATTCTCATTAGGGTTTAGCAAAAAGTCAATAGTCAACAGTCAACAGTCAACAACCCTAATGAGAATCCCATGCCACTGTCTCTCTGTCAACTGTGCATACACACCCGCATCCGCGTTCCGAGGAACACGAATACATACGAGATAAAACCAATCCTAAATCGTACACTAGGATCTGGCTTACAACAAAGCCCGCTAGTGTTAACTGTCCGGACACTAAACGTGCACAAGTGCACGGGAGTGACCGAACCCTGTCGCAAAACCATGCGACCTGTCGCAAAACCATGCGACCTCTACTCTTTTGCCTAAAGGTGAATAGCTCTCTGTGTGGGACTCTAAAGACTCGACACTACGCTGGCAGTGGGTTTAACCACAGACCGCAAGCGGCACTAGCTGTGCGTAACGGTCCCCAGGTAGATGCCGACAAGAAGACTGACGAGGTGAAACCCATCTGAACTCCTACTGAGTCTGACTGTGACAATCTCCATACAGTCCGGTCTGTTCGTCTAATACATCGCATGGCGGGCCTAGGGGCGGTAAACGCCAGTCCCCTAATAGCGGTACAAGTCGTGTCGGAGTGAAGCCCAGAACACCCTGAGATAACACTGGAAACCTACCAGTATATCTCACTTTCCCTGGCCAGGGACTACTCGTGTAATGGCTCTCCTAGACACAGCGCGATGTCAACCCCCAATACCGGGAGAGACGAATCCTGTCTAACCGTCACTGCCTCAAAGTGCTTCGGGACTGGACCCAACTACTATCTGTTTGCAAGACTCCTTTGAGCCGTGGTAGGGTAGTAATCTAAGTACAGTGGGAAGACACTCGAGGCGAAGTGACAGTGTCAAGTCAGCGGACTAAGCTGTACTCATGTCACCTGGGAACTGATAACTGACGATAGGTACAGTACCAACCAACAGTTCCCGACGAGTCATGTCCAGTGTACTCGTAACCCAACAAGCACCCGCATACTATCTCAAGTACGACGTACTGACGGCTGTGGGACAGACCGTCTCCCACACTGGGATGAGAAGCACATACGCTAGTCTACTCCGGAGTATCGATGCCCAGTCTCGATAGTCTTGCGACTAGGGACCTGCATAAGGATGTGCTTATAGATTACCCAGCCCCCACTAGTGTGACTGCCATCACAACGCTGGTAATCAAGCAAAGATCCTAAGGGCTCCACTAATGTGTATAGGTGATATACTAAAATAAACACATGTACATATTGAAGTAGAAACAAACCAAGTAGCATGCTACTATATTGTGCAAGATTGTTTATACAAGGTGAATATCCCAAGCTTCTATTAAGTAATATACAGACTAGTATGATACAGTAATGGCCTCTAGGGCATATACACTAACAGTAACCAGATAGCATACTATCATGTCGAGCAAGAAAGTCATCCCTATATATATCCAAGCATCCACTACAATATACATCTCATGTATAGTAATGGCCTCTAGGGCATACATATAACTAACAGTTGGAAGAGTTCCAAGCAAGATACCGTGACATACTAGACGATAAAGGCTGAATACATTGCTACCAATGATGCTGCCAAAGTGGCTGTCTGAACATTTCTTGTTCATGAGATGAACACACCATTGAGCGTCCAATAACTGTTGTTGTGACAACATTGGAGTTGTGGCTTTGGCCTAGGAACGCAGGTCCCATCAGCATTCCAGACATATTCTGAGACAAGTATCACCTGATCAGGGAGATGGTTGATCTCCAAGGGATCGAGGTCAGGAGAGTAGACACGAAGGATAACACTGCGGATCCACTCACAAAGGCCTTCCCTCTAGAGAGACTTCTATGGGAGGGTTGACTATGGGATACTACAACCACTGCTATATTATTGGGTATTGGATACTACAACAGATGGCCTTAGTGCAAGTGGGAGATTGTTAGTTATATGTATGCCCTAGAGGCCATTACTGTACATGTGATATATATTGTAGTGGATGCTTGGACATATATAAGGAGGACTTTCTTTGTCGACATGATAGTATGCTATCTGCTTGCTCTTTATCTTAACATGTACACTTATTGTCTCTCTATTACATGTTGATAAAGCTCCTAGGATGAGTACTTGAGTACCAGGATTATGATGCAGGTCATATTAGTGGGGACAGGGTAGTCGGTAAGTTCATCCTTCAAACGTTCCTAGTCGTGGGAGTATCGAGACAGGGCATCGATACTCCAGAGTAGACTAGCGTATACGCTTCTTGACCCATATGATGGGCGATGGATGATCCCATATCCATTAGTGTTTGACATCAAAGAAGGTATACGGGTGCTCATTGGAGAATGGGTACACTGAACGGAATCGCTGAGAACTCCTAGATGGTATTATACCTATCGTCGGATAACAAGTCTCTGGTGACACTCTTACAGGTTAGTCTGTAGACCCGAGATCGTCATAGAGTCTAGTGTGATTCCCTCCGTGCTTTGATTTCCACCATACCACGGTCAAGAGATCGTGCAAAAAGGTGGTTTTTGGGTACAGTCCCGAGTCACATGGAGGCAATGAGCGATAGGAGGGGTTTCGTCTCTCCCGGTATTGGGAGTTGATGTTGCACTATGCTCGATTGGCCATAACAAGAAATCCCTGGCCAGGGTTGCTGAGATATATTGGTAAGTGTTATCAGTAGTTTCTTGAACCCTTATGGACCTTACATCGGCATGACTTAGGGTCTGACGTTAAACCACCCCAGGCTGTTGATATGCGACTTATCAGACGAAGAGACCGGACTGTACGGTAGTGTTACTGATTGGATTCGCAGGAGTATGAGCAGACTTGCTTGTTGATCTTCTGATCGCTCAATACCCGGGTGGCCGTTACGTTTAGCAAACCGCTTGCTGCTTGAGCGTGTTTGATATTGAAAGGTTTACCTAGCACCTCATGAAGGGTTCGGAAGCATCACATGTACCAAAGGTGGAGTCTTTAGGGTGCTAAGTAAACTTACAAAGGATCTATCCTAGAAAATTAGGGTTTCTAAAACTTGCATATCATCATATGAAAGAAAAGCTAGGGTTTAGAGAGTACAACCTTTGTATCACCCTACACTAGACTCCTCGGCTACTTGGGGTTTGAAAAAGGTCCGCTTGAACTCCTCTAGGTCACCGATGATCCACCCGGAGTCCACTTTGTCCAAGCTTGCAACTTCACCCGGTCAAGAGAACGAAATGAAGCTAACACTCCAAACAAGTGGGCTAGACTTGTGTAGAATGGTGTTGTGGTTCTCTTTCTCACTTCAAAATCCTAACTTGATGAATATATTGCTCACTACAAGAATCTAGTGAGCAAATGAGAGAGGAAGAAGAAGATGGTGGCTATATTTTTAACAAGAGTGAAGAATAACCCTTGTCCAAAGAAAAAGAAAATATATCAATATATATATTTTCTTGTTCTCATCTCAAACCATGGTTTAAACAATGAATATATTATTGAACTTGAGTTAAAACACAAAAGGAATGTTTACCCAAGGTTAAAAGGTGGGTGAGAATGGTTAGGTCAAAAGAAGAGTGTAGAAAGCTTTCAAGAATTATCCTTTCCTTTTCTTTTGTTTTAAATCAAATTCAATAATAATTTATGTAAATAAAACCATGGTGTGAGTCTTATATTGCCACCATTTTCTTTGTATAAGCAACCATGATAGGTGATGTATGTATGTATGTATGTTTACACATCCATATGTGCATGAAACTAGAAAAGAAGAAAAACATACATGCATGCATACATCCATCCAACACAAGAAAGGATTTCTAGTGAGAAACTAATGGTTAAATGATAAATCAACACTTGATTTATCAATGCGGCCATATCACATACGACCCCACCAAAAGCAAGCCGCCCGATCAATATACGGCATCCCATACGCGCATTTTAATCGGGTCCATGCGCATATCGCATACGCGCACCACAACATTTCGCGTGGACTAGGTAACTCCATTGTGGGACTCTGAGACTCGTCAATACACCGGCAGTGGGTGATGATCATATCAAGCACCCCCAAGCCGCAAGCGGTCAGCTAAACGTAACGGCCACCTGGGTATTGAACGATCAGAAGAGAACAAGCGAACCCGCTTCAACTCCCGTCAAGCCAACCGGCAACACTTCCCGTACAGTCCGGTCTCCTCGTCTGATATGTCTCATATCAAGTCTTGGGGTGGTAAACGTCAGACCCCAATAACCGAGAAGTCATGCCGATGTGAGGCTCATAACGGGTCGAGAAACTACTGGTAACACTTACCAGTAAATCTCCAATCAGCCCTGGCCAGGGACTTCCCTGTTATGGCCAATCGAGCACAGCGCAAAATCAAACCCAATACCGGGAGAGACGAAACCCCTCCTATCGCTCATTGCCTCCATATGACTCGTGACTGTACCCAAAAACCACCATTTTGCACGCCCTCATGGACGCGGTAAGGTGGAAATCAAAGCACAGTGGTAATCACACAAGACTCTATGACGATCTTGGGTCTACAGACTAACCTGCACAAGTGTCACCTGAGAACTGCCATCTGACGTGAGGTATAATACCAACTAGGAGTTCTCGGCGAGTCCGTCCAGTATACCCAGTCTCCACTGAGCACCCGTATACCATCTCTGATGTCAAACACCAATGTCTATGGGATCATCCATCGCCCATTTCATGGATCGAGAAGCGTATACGCTAGTCTACACTGGTATATCGATGCCCCATCTTGATACACCTACGACTAGGGACCTTGAAGGATGTACTTATGGACTACCATGTCCCCACTAGTATGATCTGCATCATAGTCCAGGTAGTCAAGTACACATCCTAAGGGCTTTACCAACATGTAACTATAAGACAGTATAAAGAGACTAGTATACTTGTTAAGATAAAGAGCAACCAGATAGCATACTATCATATCGAGCAAGAAAGTCATCTCTATATATGTCCAAGCATCCAATATAATATACATCATCTGTACAATACTGGCCTCTAGGGCATACATACAACTAACAATCTCCCACTTGCACTAGGGCCAGCTGCTGTAGTATCGCATACCGAGCATCCCGAAGAGTCTCTCAAACTGTATCTGGGGAATGGCCTTCGTGAGTGGATCCGCTGTGTTATTCTTCGTGTCAACCCTCCTGACCTCGATCTTCCGGCGATCAACTGTTTCCCGGATCAGGTGATACCGCCTCAGAATATGCTTAGATCGATGATGGGACCTGGGTTCCTTGGCCAAAGCCACCGCTCCATTGTTATCGCAATACAAAGGTATTGGATGCTCAATGGATGGAACCACTCCAAGTTCAGTAATGAACTTCTTGATCCAGACAGCCTCTTTGGCAGTATCGTTGGCAGCGATGTATTCAGCCTCCATCGTCGAGTGCCACGGTTTCCTGCTTGGAACTCTTCCAGCTAACCGCCCCTCCGTAAAGGGTAACGACAAATCCCGACTGCGACTTAGAGTCGTCCTTATCACTCTGGAAGCTCGAATCGGTAAAGGACTCCACTTGGAGTTCTCCGTTACCATACACTAAGAGCATCTCTTTAGTCCTTCGTAAGTACTTGAGAATGATCTTCACAGCTGTCTAGTGACTCTCTCCAGGATCAGCTTGATACCTGCTCACTACACTTAGTGAGTATGCAACATCGGGTCTGGTACATAGCATCGCGTACATGATAGAGCCTACAGCCGAAGCATAGGTTATCCCTTGCATGCGAGCTCTCTCCAAATCAGTCTTGGGAGACATCTCTTTGGAGAGAGTGACTCCAGAGATCGTGGGTAAGTTCCCATGCTTGGATTCTTCCATACTAAACCTCTTTAGTATGGTGTCAATGTACATGGATTGGGACAATCCCAATATCCGTTTGGATCTATCTCAATAGATCCTAATCCCCAATATGCAGGAGGCATCACCAAGATCTTTCATTGAGAATCTTTGTGATAAGAAGAGCTTGACCGATTGCAGCATAGGAATGTCATTTCCTATCAAGAGTATGCCGTCCACGTACAATACGAGGAAGACAACCTTACTCTCTGCCACCTTCTTGTTGATACAAGGTTCATCTACGTTTTTGAAGAAATCAAACTCTTTGATAACGACGTCAAAGCAGATGTTCCAGCTCCACGATGCTTGCTTTAATCCATAAATGGATTTAAGCAGCTTGCATACCTTCCCGCTGCTCCCACTATCTACGAAGCCCTCTGGCTGAGTCATGTACACGCACTCTTCTAAATCACCGTTTAGAAAGGAGGTCTTAACATCCATTTGCCAGATTTCGTAATCATGATATGCAGCGATGGCAAGCATGATCCGGATGGATTTAAGCATAGCCACTGGAGAAAAGGTCTCATCATAGTCCACACCTGGTCTGTGACGAAAACCCTTTGCTACAAGTCTAGCTTTGAAAGTCTCCACTTTCCCAGCTACACCAAGTTTTTTCTTGAAGATCCACTTGCTCCCAATGGGTTTTACCCCTTCAGGAGAATTTTCCAAAGTCCACACTTTGTTCGTATACATGGATTCCATCTCGGACCGCATTGCATCCAGCCATCTCACCGAGTCCCCACTCATGATGGCCTGCTCGAAGCTAGTTGGGTCATCATCCTCCATGATGCAATCCTCGCTCCCACCGTCCATGAGAAAACCGTAGTATCTCTCAGGTTGGCGAGGAACCCTACAAGATTGGCGGAGAGGCTGAGGTTCGTTGGGAGCTACTGAATCCTCTGGTTCCACTAAATCTTCAGTTTGAGTTTGTGTTTCTGGAACTTCTTCCAGCTCCACCACTTTGCCAATAATTTCTTTTGCAAGAAATTCCTTTTCCAAAAAGGTGGCATATTGAGAAACAAACACTTTTTGTTCTTCAGCGTGGTAGAAAAAATATCCTTAGGAATTCTTAGGATATCCCACAAACTTGCAAAAAACTGACCGTGCCTCGAGTTTGTCTGGATTTTGCCTTTTGACATAGGCCGGACAACCCCATATCTTAACTCGTTTAAAATATGGTCTCTTCCCACTCCATATCTCATATGGTGTGGTAGGTACAGATTTAGATGGAACTTGATTCAATAGGTATGCTGCTGTTTCCAGTGCATATCCCCAGAAGGAAATAGATAACTCAGCTGTGCTCATCATAGAGCGCACCATATCTAATAGGGTGCGGTTCCTCCGTTCTGATACACCGTTGTGCTGTGGTGTATATGGAGGACTTAGCTGAGAGAGAATCCCATTCTCTTTTAGGAAGTCCAGGAATTCACTGCTCAAATATTCACCTCCTCGATCAGATCGAAGGACTTTAATACTTTTTCCGGTTTGGTTCTCGACTTCTTGTTTATATTCTCTAAATTTCTCAAAAGGTTCTGATTTGTGTTTCATCAGGAACACATATACGAATCTAGAGAGATCGTCAGTGAATGTAATGAAGTACGAAGAACCATCCCTGGCATGTGTAGACATGGGACCGTATACATCATTATGTATCAGTCCCAAGAGTTCGGTAACTCTTTCTCCGTGTCCCGTAAACGGAGTTTTGGTCATTTTGCCTTTGAGACATGACTGGCAAGTGTCATAAGATGAAAATTCGAACGGTTTCAAGTATCCATCCTTATGCAACTTAGCTAGCCGTGTCGCATTTATATGACCGAGTCTACAATGCCACAAGAAGGATTCGTTCAGTTCTGAACTCTTCCTCTTGTGTGTGCTTGTTATGCTCAGAACTGTTGATTGATTTAGAACATAAATGCCATTGCATAATGTGCCTGATCCAACCAAATTTTGGTTACGGAAAATGTTCATAACATTATCCTGTAATACAAAATTATATCCCTCTTTACTCAACAAAGAAACTGATATAATGTTGCATATCAGGTTCGGCATGTAGTAGCATTCATTCAGAATCAATGTATTACCGGTCGGTAATACAAGGTGATATTCCCCGACAGTCTTAGCGGCAACGATTGCACCATTTCCAACTCTTATGTCTTTATCACCTTCTCCAAGTTCTCTACCTTTTCTAAGCCCATGTAACTGATTACATATATGGGATCCTGACCCGGTATCTAATACCCAGGACGTAGGGCAAATGGAGAAACAGTTCTCTGTAACGAACACACCCGAAGAAAATGCATCAACATGTACTTTCTTCATTCGGGTGGAATGGGAATCCTGGTATTCCCCTATGTCCTGTTCAGTCCTATAACTCTTATAAGAAAGAACGGAACCAACGTTCCCCAGCATCGTATAACATGCGTGTTCGATCAATACATCCATATTATTATCTTGATTAAGGCATGACATGGTCGCTACCTGGAGAGAGAGAAGAAAACACTTTAGCGTATGCTCTTGCAAGATCAGATTGGTTATTATCTTATCTAATCAGGATGGCTCCCACTGGTTTTTATCAAATCTTCCTTCAAACCCTAAAAGGAAAAACTAGCCGGGATTAATTACACCCTACAACTTCGCCGATCTTTCAGCCAGGCCAGTGTCGGTACTTTGAGGGAGGTTCCCCGTGCTTTCGCACGGACCTAATTAAAGTAAACCTCGTTTTTCCAGAGGCGTAACCCCGTTGACACCTTTCTAGACACCTACTTGATCAACTAATTGTAATGTGTAAAACTCTCCCAGGAATAACTCTTACTCGCAGTGGGTATCGGGATCCAACTATCTTATAGAAGGTATGCAATCTCATTGCAAATTTCAACACTTGAAATTCCCGTTAATATTTTGCCCCTAGCAGCTATATGACCTTAACATAGTCAACAAATCATAAGTGCTAGTCATGTTCAACCCGTCATTTCCCGATTGAATTAAACCCACCCGCATGACCCTTAACATAGTCAACAAAGTCGCACGACTACCCTAATCCAATCGCATCATATGCATATACAGATAAGCACTAATCAGCTACCGCACACTACGCCTTAACATAGTCAACAAACGTAGCACGAATACTAACTAGTACTTATCTGAAATGACGGAGGGCTATGACAGGTTTTTCTGAAAACCTATTCCGTAATGAACTTGATATCATTGTAGAATCGAATGAATTTCGAAATGGAGTGTTCTTGAGGCTTTTCTATTTTTGCTAAAGGGGTCACTCCCGGTGAAGGGATCGTCGGCCCTTTCCTCGTCGAATGAGGTGCGGGATATATCATATATATCACTGTGCAAAGCAAAACACCAAAAACAATCAAAAGCAAACCGAGTGTTGTAGCATCTGCCGGTTTCGCTAAAGAGGTCACTCCCGGTGAAGGGATCTCGGCTCTTTCCTCATCGAATAAGGTGCAGGGTATATCATATATACCGCTATACAAAGCAAAACTGTAGCTACCCTTTTATTTGAAAATTTGATTCTACAACATCTTTTAGGTTTCTTTTCTTTCATTATTCACATTAATGAAGTCCCATCATTTAATTCACCTAAACATCACAGATAAATACGACGTACACTTATGCCATCCGCATTCGCCTCGATGTCCCCTCGTGCACCGTTAGGTTAGGTAACTAACGGCAGAGCAGGGCAGGGCTAGCGCGGGTGTAAAACATAAGTAACGCCTATATAATATATCATATATACTATATACTGTATCCATCACAGAACATATCTAATGATCACATCACAGATATCGCAGCAGAAACATAGATATAATGTGGGATATACTAGGACGACCGTATTTAGTATTTAGCTAACAATAGAAAATACGGATTCCACAGTCGCGATGAATAGCCAAGCCCACACCCTGGACCCCTACGAGAGCGGCAAGCGACCCTACCAATTCTGGAGTTTAGGAGACCCGGTCTCGACTCCTCGAGATGGCCTCCCACTGAACCCCAGAACCCGGTCACCTGTGCTCCCCTCCTTGGGTCCATTCTAATGCAGAAAAGTAAATAATATACAACACAGGTGGAATCGACCTCAACCCGGAAGTGCCCTAAATAAAAGAATATTACATTACATTTGAATTTACATGAATGAAAATATAAAACTCTCATCTCACATAAAACCCCCCGGCAATTCAATCGCGACAATCCTGCACATCATATCTCAGCAACACATAATATCTCATATATCATCAATGTAAGTAAGTATGCGTACCCCAATTGTCGTTGATGTATAGCAACGAAACCGGCGATATCGACATACTACACTTACGGTCACAGAAAAGAAAGTGTAAAACTGCAATATTTGGAATCCACATCCTCTTTAGACATCGTAAATGCGAAATATCACATACTTCGTATTTCATGTCCAACTATATGAATTCCAGATATTGCATCACATTCCAGATAAAATAGACGGGATTAAAGTTTTCGAACGAACGATCAAATACCCAAGATTCGCTAAAGCTCAACACTTGAGCGGAGTTCAAAAAACCCGGAGTGTGACACAGTGGTAGCGGTTCAGCCGTAGAAGGGTCAAGCCAACGCCTCACATGTGGCACGCCGTACTGCCCCAAACCCTAAGGTTGAAAAGGAAGTTCAAGACGGTCACATAATCGAGTTAAGGTTTGTTGTCTTCTAGAGGGTCCACCACAAACAAACTTGCACATATTTCCGAAAGATTTTAAACCCCGTGAAAAGTGAGCAAATGATACTCGTTCAAACACTTCAATACATTCTAATTTATCCGGAAAAGTCACGAAATCAAAATTCCGATTGAATCGACGAGTCCAAAACCATCTCCAGAATTTACAGAACTAAATTCAGATTAAAAATACTCCAAAAAAATAAACAAGCTGAGTCATGAGTTACTGTACAAAAACCAGACCATGATTCAACAGAACAACCGCGGAACCGCGGCCTAAGCAGGCTATTGCCGCGGTTCCGCGCTCATATTTACTGTTCATGGTATCTTTTTTCACAGTAACTCTTATATTTACCTGCTGAATTTTTTGCATATTTTTAATTCTGAAAATAACCAGATTTTAAAAAATGTCCAGAGAGCATTCTTAAAGGCCGTATTTCGGTTCGATCGGAGTTTTAACTTCGTAAAATTGTCGCCTAATGTTCTAGGTCGGCTCTGATACCAATGAAAGGTTTAACTAGCACTTCATTAAGGGTTTGGAAGCATCACATGTACCAAAGGTGGAGTCTTTAGGGTGCTAAGTAAACTTACAAAGGATCTATCCTAGAAAATTAGGGTTTCTAAAACTTGCATATCATCATATAAAAGAAAAGCTAGGGTTTAGAGAGTACAACCTTTGTAGCTCTCTACACTAGACTCCTCGGCTAATTGGGGCTTGAAAAAGGTCCGCTTGAACTCCTCTAGGTCACCGATGATCCACCCGGAGTCTGCTTTGTCCAAGCTTGCAACTTCACCCGGTCAAGAGAACGAAATGAAGCTAACACTCCAAACAAGTGGGCTAGACTTGTGTAGAATGGTGTTGTGGTTCTCTTTCTCAGTTCAAAATCCTAACTTGATGAATATATTGCTCACTACAAGAATCTAGTGAGCAAATGAGAGAGGAAGAAGAAGATGATGGCTATATTTTTAACAAGAGAGAAAAGAATAACCCTTGTCCAAAGAAAAAGAAAATATATCAATATATATATTTTCTTGTTCTCATCTCAAACCATTGTTTAAACAATGAATATATTATTAAACTTGAGTTAAAAAACAAAAGGAAAGTTTACCCAAGGTTAAAAGGTGGGTGAGAATGGTTAGGTCAAAAGAAGAGTGTAGAAAGCCTTCATGAATTATCCTTTCCTTTTTTTTTGTTTTAAATCAAATTCAATAATAATTTATGTAAATAAAACCATGGTGTGAGTCTTATATTGCCACCATTTTCTTTGTATAAGCAACCATGATAGATGATGTATGTATGTATGTATGTTTACACATCCATATGTGCATGAAACTAGAAAGGAAGAAAAACATAGATGCATGCATACATCCATCCAACACAAGAAAGGATTTCTAGTGAGAAACTAATGGTTAAATGATAAATCAACACTTGATTTATCAATGCGGCCATATCACATACGACCCTACCAAAAGCAAGCCGCCCGATCAATATACGGCATCCCATACGCGCATTTTAATCGGGTCCATGCGCATATCGCATACGCACACCACAACATTTCGCCTGGACTAGCTAACTCCTTTGTGGGACTCTGAGACTCGTCAATACACCGGCAGTGGGTGATGTGTAGGGTTCCTAGGCACACTCAAGAGGTCTCACAAGGCATCAACCAAGCCAATTTCAAATTTTACGGGTGCCGAGAAACCCTAATACGGATCGTTAACTAGAAATTTAGGCGAAATACGAAACTAGTTAACACTTTAACTAAAGGAGAAAGACTACAACCTTTGTAGATCCTGTTCTCCATTTCCTTAGCTCCACGTAGGTGTCCTCTCGCTGTCCATCTCAAATCCCGAACTCATGCGTCGGCTTGATCGGAGAAATGGGCGGACTAGGTCGTCGGCTTCGTGCCGAAGATGATCTACGTCGAGGCATCACAAGTTCAAGCTCCGACTTCACAAAGTTGTGAAACTTGTGAAGAAAACACCCAAAACAACTTGGCAAGAGGTAGAGGGTGAAGAAATAGGAGGTGGGTTCACTTTAGAATTGGATTTCTCACTTTATATCTCAAGTTGCCATTGATGGCATCAAGCTTTCTATCTTGAAGAAGAAGGTCATCAAGAAGAAGAAAGAATATCATTAGTCTTCTTTAAAAATGAAACTAATATGAATACTTATCATATCTTGACCATGGTCAAGTGTAGAGATTAAACTAAGGTTAGATGGAATGGTTAGGGTTAAGGATGAGATAAGGATGGTGGACTTTGTCAAAGCTTCAAGAAGCTTCAACATAGAAACAAAATAAGCCACCATTCTTAATAAAATCCAAAATGAATAAACAAATAAATAACTAAGTAAATAAACAAAACCCTAAGCATTATACATGTAACCATGGTTTAATCTTTACACAAACCCAAGTGAGCAAGTATCATCAACCATGATACAAACAAGTGCACAAAAATATATCATATATACAATGTGCATCAAGTGAGAAAATCCTTTTAAAATGAACCAATACTAGTTAATGCAAAGTAATATATCAAATATATAATTATACATTAAATCATTAAATCAACACTTGATTTAACGATCCGGTCATATCGCATATAACCGACTAGTATCCTAAGTATCGGCTTATCGAATCAATCCTTGATTCGATATCTAGGTTATATCGCATATAACCAATCGATACATTCATCGCGAGAATGAAATACAGTATCACATACGCATCATTCTCGGTCCTGCACATATCTCATATGCACTCCTATTTTGTTTCGCTTGAGCTAGGAAACCTCTGTATATGACTCTAAAGACTCGTCAATACGCCGGTAGCAGATGATGATCATATCAAGCACCCACAAGCCGCAAGCGGTCTGCTAAATGTAACGGCCATCCAGGTATTGAGCGATCAGAAGATCGACGAGCTAGCCCGCTCACACTCCTGTGAATCCAACCAGTAACACTTACCGTACAGTCCGGTCCGTTCGTCTGATATGTCGCATATCAAATCTAGGGGTGGTAAACGTCAGACCCCAATAACCGATAAGTCGTGCCGATGTGAGGCTCATAACGGGTCGAGAAACTATTGGTAACACTTACCAGCAAATCTCTGATCAGCCCTTGCCAGGGACTTCCCTGTTACGGCCAATCGAGCACAGCGCAACATCAACCACCAATACCGGGAGAGACGAAACCTCTCCTATCGCTCATTGCCTCCATGTGACTCGGGACTGTACCCAAAGACCACCGTTTTGCACGCCCTCATGGATGTGGTAAGGTGGAGATCAAAGCACAGTGGGAATCACACAAGACTCTATGACGATCTCGGGTCTACAGACTAACCTGTACAAGTGTCACCTGAGAACTGCCATCTGACGTAAGGTATAATACCATCTGGGAGTTCTCGGCGAGTCCGTCCAGTGTACCCAGTCTCCACTGAGCACCCGTATATCATCTCTGATGTCAAACACCAATGGATATGGGATCATCCATTGCCCATCTCATGGGTCGAGAAGCATATACGCTAGTCTACTCTGGTATATCGATGCCCCGTCTCGATACACCCACGACTAGGGACCTTGAAGGATGTACTTATGAACTACCATGTCCCCACTAGTATGATCTGCATCATAGTCCAGGTAGTCAAGTACACATCCTAAGGGCTTTACCAACATGTAACCATAAGACAGTTTAAAGAGACAAGTGTACATGTTAAGATAAAGAGCAACCAGATAGCATACTATCATATCGAGCAAGAAAGTCATCTCTATATATGTCCAAGCATCCAATATAATATACATCATCTGTACAATACTGGCCTCTAGGGCATACATACAACTAACAATCTCCCACTTGCACTAGGGCCAGCTGCTGTAGTATCGCATACCGAGCATCCCGAAGAGTCTCTCAAACTGTATCTGGGGAATGGCCTTCTTGAGTGGATCCGCCGTGTTGTTCTTCGTGTCAACCCTCCTGACCTCGATCTCCCGGCGATCAATTATCTCCCGGATCAGGTGATACCGCCTCAGAATATGCCTGGATCGCTGATGGGACCTGGGTTCCTTGGCCAAATCCACCGCTCCATTGTTATCGCAATACAAAGGTATTGGATGCTCAATGGATGGAACCACACCAAGTTCAGTAATGAACTTCTTGATCCAGACAGCCTCTTTGGCAGCATCGTTGGCAGCGATGTATTCAGCCTCCATCGTCGAGTCTGCTACGGTTTCCTGCTTGGAACTCTTCCAGCTAACCGCCCCTCCGTAAAGGGTAAAGACAAAACCCGACTGCGACTTAAAGTCGTCTTTATCACTCTGGAAGCTCGAAGCGGTAAAGGACTCCACTTGGAGTTCTCCGTTACCATACACCAAGAGCATCTCTTTAGTCCTTCGCAAGTACTTGAGAATGCTCTTCACAGCTGTCCAGTGATTCTCTCCAGGATCGGCTTGATACCTGCTCACTACACTTAGTGAGTATGCTACATCGGGTTTGGTACATAGCATCGCGTACATGATAGAGCCTACTGCCGAAGCATAGGGTATCCCTTGCATGCGAGCTCTCTCCAAATCAGTCTTGGGAGACATCTCTTTGGAGAGAGTGACTCCAGAGATCGTGGGCAAGTTCCCACACTTGGATTCTTCCATACTAAACCTCTTTAGTATGGTGTCAATGTACCTGGATTGGGACAATCCCAGTATCCTTTTGGATCTATCTCTATAGATCCTGATCCCCAATATGCAGGAGGCATCACCAAGATCTTTCATTGAGAATCTTTGTGATAAGAAGAGCTTGACCGATTGCAGCATAGGAATATCATTTCCTATCAAGAGTATGTCGTCCACGTACAATACGAGGAAGACAACCTTACTCTCTGCCACCTTCTTGTAGATACAAGGTTCATCTGGATTTTTGATGAAATCAAACTCTTTGATAACGACGTCAAAGCAGATGTTCCAACTCCGCGATGCTTGCTTTAATCCATAAATGGATTTAAGCAGCTTGCACACCTTCCCGCTGCTCCCACTATCTACGAAGCCCTCTGGCTGAGTCTTGTACACGCACTCTTCTAAATCACCATTTAGAAAGGCTGTCTTAACATCCATTTGCCAGATTTCGTAATCATGATATGCAGCGATGGCAAGCATGATCCGGATGGATTTAACCATAGCCACTGGAGAAAATGTTTCGTCATAGTCCACACCTGGTCTTTGACGAAAACCTTTTGCAACAAGTCTAGCTTTGAAAGTCTCCACTTTCCCATCTACACCAATTTTCTACTTGAAGATCCACTTGCTCCCAATGGGTTTTACCCCTTCAGGAGCAACTTCCAAAGTCCATACTTTGTTGGTGTACATGGATTCCATCTCGGACCGCATAGCATCCAGCCATTTCACTGAGTCCCTACTCGTGATGGCCTGCTCGAAGCTAGTTGGGTCATCATCATCCATGATGCAATCCTCGCTCCCTCCATCCATGAGAAAACCGTAGTATCTCTCAGGTTGGCGAGGAACCCTACTAGATCGGCGGAGTGGCTGGGGTTCATCGGGAACTACGGAATCCTCTGGTTCAACCAAATCTTCTGTTGTAGTCTGTGTCGCTGGAACTTCTTCCAGCTCTACCTCAATGCCACTTATCTGTTTCATAAGAAAACTTTTTTCGAAGAAAGTGGCATGTCGAGAAACAAACACCTTTTGTTCCTCGGGGTGGTAGAAGATATACCCTTGTGAATTTTTTGGATATCCTACAAACTTACATAAGACAGATTTTGCCTCGAGTTTGTCCGGATTTTGTCTTCTGACATAGGCTGGACAACCCCATATCTTAATATAATTAAGATGTGGTCTCTTCCCTTTCCATATCTCATATGGAGTGGTAGGTACTGATTTGGTAGGAACTCTATTCAATAGGTCCATGGCTGTCTCAAGCGCATATCCCCAGAAGGAAATAGGTAACTCAGCTGTACTCATCATTGAGCGCACCATATCTAATAGGGTGTGGTTTCTCCGTTCAGATACACCGTTGTGCTGTGGTGTATATGGAGGAGTCAGCTGAGAGAGAATCCTATTCTCTTTTACGAAGTCCAGGAATTCATTGCTCAAGTATTCCCCTCCTCGATCAGATCGTAGGATTTTAATACTTTTTCCGGTTTGGTTCTCGACTTCTTGTTTATATTCTTTAAATTTCTCAAAAGCTTCTGATTTGTGTTTCATCAGGAACACATATCCGAATCTAGAGAGATCGTCAGTGAATGTAATGAAGTACGAAGAACCATCCCTGGCATGTGTATACATGGGACCGCATACATCACTATGTATCAGTCCCAGGAGTTCAGTAACTCTTTCTCCGTGTCCCGTAAACGGAGTTTTGGTCATCTTGCCTTTGAGACATGACTGGCAAGTGTCATAAGATGAAAATTCAAACGGATTTAAATATCCATCTTTATGCAACTTAGCTAGTCGTGTCGCATTGATGTGACCCAGTCTACAATGCCACAAGAAGGATTCGTTCAGTTCAGAACTCTTCCTCTTGTGTGTGTTTGTTATGCTCAGAACTGTTGATTGGTTTAGAACATAAATGCCATTGCACAACGTGCCTGATCCAACCAACTTTTGGTTACGGAAAATGTTCATAACATTATCTTGTAATACAAAATTATATCCCTCTTTACTCAATAAAGAAACCGATATAATGTTGCATATCAGGTTCGGCATGTAATAGCATTCGTTCAGAACCAATGAATTACCAGTTGGTAATTCAAGGTTATATTCCCCGACAGTCTTAGCTGCAACAATTGCACCATTTCCAACTCTAATGTCTTTATCACCTTCTCCAAGTTCTCTACCTTTTCTAAGCCCATGTAACTGATTACATATATGGGATCCTGACCCGGTATCTAATACCCAGGACGTAGAGCAAATGGAGAAACAGTTCTCTGTAACGAACACACCCGAAGAAAATGCATCATCATGTACTTTCTTCATTCGGGTGGCATGGGAATCCTGGTATTCCCCTATATCCTGTTTATTCCTATAACTCTTATAGGAAAGAACGGAACCAACGTTCCCCAGCACAGTATAACATGCAGGTTTGGTCAATACATCCATATTATTATCTTTGTTAGGGCATGAAATGGTCGCTACCTGGAGAGAGAGAGAAGAAAACACTTTAGCGTATGCTCGTGCAAGATCAGATTGGTTATTATCTTATCTAATCAGGATGGCTCCCACTGCTTTTTATCAAATCTTCCTTCAAACCCTAAAAGGAAAGACTAGCCGGGATTAATTACACACTACAAGTTTGCCAATCTTTCAGCCAGGCCAGTGTCGGTACTTTGAGGGAGGTCCCCCGTGCTTTCGCACGAACCTAATTAATGTAAACCTCGTTTTCCCAGAGGCGTAACCTCGTTAACACCTTTCTAGACACCTACTTGATCGGCTAATTGTAATGTGTAAAACTCTCCCAGGAGTAACTCTTACTCGCAGTGGGTATCGGGATCCAACTATCTCATAGAAGGTATGCAATCTCATTGCAAATTTCAACACTTGAAATTCCCGATAATATTTTGCCCCTAGCGTGCTATGACATTGACGCATGCCAAACAACCCATAGTCCGCTAGTCAAGTTCAACCCGTACATTTCTTGATTGAATTAAACCCACCCGCACGACCCTTGACGCATGCCAAACAACGCCGTGCGAATACCCTAATCCAATCGCATCGTATACTAGCAGATAAGCACTAGTTAGCTACCGTACACTACGCCTTGACGCATGCCAAACAACCGCAGCACGAATACTAACTAGTACTTATCTGAAATGACGGAGGGCAACGACAGGTTTTTCTGAAAACCATGAGCGTAATGAACTTGATATCGTTGTAGAATCAAATGAAGTTTTGAAAATGGAGTGATTTTGAGGCTTTTCTAGTTTTGCTAAAGGGGTCACTCCCGGTGAAGGGATCGTCGGCCCTTTCCTCGTCGAATGAGGTGCGGGATATATCATATATATCACTGTGCAAAGCAGAAACTATAGAAGCTATCAAAAGCAAACCGAGTGTGTAGCATCTGCCAGTTATTGCTAAAGGAGTCACTCCCGATGAAGGGATCTCGGTCCTTTCCTCATCGAATAAGGTGCAGGATATATTACATATACCGCTGTGCAAAGCAAGAACTGTAGCTACCTGTTTTAATTAAAATTTGATTCTACAACATCTTAGGTTTCTTTTCTTTCATTAATCACATTAATGAAGTCCCATCATTTAAATACCTAAACATCACAGATAAATACGACGTACAGGTATGCCATCCGCATTCGCCTCGATGTCCCCTCGTGCACCGTTAGGTTAGGTAACTAACGACAGAGCAGGGCAGGGCTAGTGCGGCTGCAAAACATAAGTAACGTCTATATAATATATCATATATACTATATAAATTATCTATCACAGAACATCACATGATCACATCACAGATATCGCAGCAGAAGAAACATATGAAATATTGGATATACTAGGACGTCCGTGTTTTCAATACGAGCCAGTATAAAACACGGATTCCACGGTCATAATGAATAGCCAATCCCACACCCCTAGACCCCTACGAGAGCGGCAAGCAACCCTACCAATTCTAGGGTTAGGAGACACGGACTCGACTCCTCGAGTTGGTCTCCCACTGGACCCCAGAACCCGGTTACTTATGCTCCCCTCCTTGGGTCTATCCTAATGCGGAAAAGTAAATAATATACAGAAGGTGACAACTTCCGCAACCTGGAAGTGCCCCAAATAAAAGAATATTACATACAAGTTTTTACATGAATGAAAATGAAAAACACTCATCTCACATAAAAATCCCCGGCTATTCAAACACGACAATCCAATATAACATATCCAGCAACACATAAAATCACATGTCATCAACGTAAGTAAGTATGCATACCCCAATTGTCGTTGACGTATAGCAACGAAACCGGCGATATGAACATACTACACTTACGGTCACAGAAAAGAAAGTGTAAAACTACAACAGTTGGAATCCGCAACCTCTTTAGACATCACATGCCTAATCAAATGAAATACTTAGACATCACATGCCTAACAGTTATAAACCCCGCATTTTAGTCTCATTATCGAAAAATCTTTTCAATATCAAGTGAAACTAAACCGCTAGATTTATAACATTCATTCAGTTATCTCATAACTGTTTGTGAATTCCAATTATTGTATCACATTCCAGATAAACAGAAAATGTTCAACTTTCCGATCGAACAGTCGAATACCCAAGTTTTCCCGATACAGCTCAACACATGAAATAAGTCTAACAACATTCAGTTCGTGCCTCAGTACCAACGGTCCAGCCGTAGAAGGGTCAAGCCAACGCCTCACATGTGGCACGCCGTACTGCCCCAAACCCGAAGGTTCAAAGAGCAGTTCAAGACGGTCACATAATCGAGTTAAGGTTTGTTGTCTTCTAGAGGGTCCATCGCGTTACTTGCACTACTTAGAACGTCGTTAAACTACGGAAAAATCCAACACTTGGAAATTTCCCGACAGGGGAAAAGTTGGGTATTTATATCTGGTCGATCTTTTTAACATATTCTAAAGTCATCCGGAAATACACAAAGACGAAATTTGATAATCCGGTCGAAACATCAAAGCTCTAAAACACCCCAGAAAATTAAACTCTGGAATAAAAATTAAAAATACCCATAAAACTCAGCTTCTGAAATAATTAATTACTGCGCAAAGTAGGAGTGCTGACGTCATCATCCTGCCGCGGAACCGCCGCCTAAGGAGGCTTATGCCGCGGTTCCGCCGCAGGTTGCACTGTTCATGACTTAAATTTTGTGCCGTAATTCTTAGAATTTCTTGCTGAGTTTTCTGCATTTTTTTAATTTGGAAAAAACCCATTTTTTAGAAAAAGTCCAGAGAGCAATATTTGAGTTGGGGTTTCGGGTCGATCGGACTTCAAACTCCGTCTAGACTTCGCCTAAGGCTCTAGCTAGGCTCTGATACCACTGTAGGGTTCCTAGGCACTCTCAAGAGGTCTCACAAGGCATCAACCATTCCAATTTCAAATTTTACGGGTGCCGAAAAACCCTAATACGGATCGTTAACTAGAAATTTAGGCGAAATACGAAACTAGTTAACACTTTAACTAAAGGAGAAAGACTACAACCTTTGTAGATCCGGTTCTCCACTTCCTTAGCTCCACGTAGGTGTCCTCTCACTGTCCATCTCGAATCCCGAACTCATGCGTCGGCTTGATCGGAGAAATGGGCGGACTAGGTCGTCGGCTTCGTGCCGAAGATGATCTACGTCGAGGCATCACAAGTTCAAGCTCCGACTTCACAAAGTTGTGAAACTTGTGAAGAAAACACCCAAAACAACTTGGCAAGAGGTAGAGGGTGAAGAAATAGGAGGTGGGTTCACTTTAGAATTGGATTTCTCACTTTATATCTCAAGTTGCCATTGATGGCATCAAGCTTTCTATCTTGAAGAAGAAGGTCATCAAGAAGAAGAAAGAATATCATTAGTCTTCTTTAAAAATGAAACTAATATGAATACTTATCATATCTTGACCATGGTCAAGTGTAGAGATTAAACTAAGGTTAGATGGAATGGTTAGGGTTAAGGATGAGATAAGGATGGTGGACTTTGTCAAAGCTTCAAGAAGCTTCAACATAGAAACAAAATAAGCCACCATTCTTAATAAAATCCAAAATGAATAAATAAATAAATAACTAAGTAAATAAACAAAACCCTAACCATTATACATGTAACCATGGTTTAATCTTTACACAAACCCAAGTGAGCAAGTATCATCAAACATGATACAAACAAGTGCACAAAAATATATCATATATACAATGTGCATCAAGTGAGAAAATCCTTTTAAAATGAACCAATACTAGTTAATGCAAAGTAATATATCAAATATATAATTATACATTAAATCATTAAATCAACACTTGATTTAACGATCCGGTCATATCGCATATAACCGACTAGTATCCTATGTATCGGCTTATCGAATCAATCCTTGATTCGATATCTAGGTTATATCGCATATAACCAATCGATACATTCATCGCGAGAATGAAATACGGTATCACATACGCATCATTCTCGGTCCTGCACATATCTCATATGCACTCCTATTTCGTTTCGCTTGAGCTAGGAAACCTCTGTGTAGGACTCTAAAGACTCGTCAATACGCCGGTAGCAGATGATGATCATATCAAGCACCCACAAGCCGTAAGCGGTCTGCTAAACGTAATGGCCATCCAGGTATTGAGCGATCAGAAGATCGACGAGCTAGCCCGCTCATACTCCTGTGAATCCAACCAGTAACACTTACCGTACAGTCCGGTCCGTTCGTCTGATATGTCGCATATCAAATCAAGGGGTGGTAAACGTCAGACCCCAATAACCGATAAGTCGTGCCGATGTGAGGCTCATAACGGGTCGAGAAACTATTGGTAACACTTACCAGCAAATCTCTGATCAGCCCTGGCCAGGGACTTCCCTGTTACGGCCAATCGAGCACAGCGCAACATCAACCCCCAATACCGGGAGAGACGAAACCCCTCCTATCGCTCATTGCCTCCATGTTACTCGGGACTGTACCCAAAGACCACCGTTTTGCATGCCCTCATGGACGTGGTAAGGTGGAGATCAAAGCACAGTGGGAATCACACAAGACTCTATGACGATCTCGGGTCTACAGACTAACCTGTACAAGTGTCACCTGAGAACTGCCATCTGACGTGAGGTATAATATCATCTGGGAGTTCTCGGCGAGTCCGTTCAGTGTACCCAGTCTCCACTGAGCACCCGTATATAATCTCTGATGTCAAACACCAATGGATATGGGATCATCCATTGCCCATCTCATGGGTCGAGAAGCATATACGCTAGTCTACTCTGGTATATCGATGCCCCGTCTCGATACACCCACGACTAGGGACCTTGAAGGATGTACTTATGGACTACCATGTCCCCACTAGTATGATCTGCATCATAGTCCAGGTAGTCAAGTACACATCCTAAGGGCTTTAGCAACATGTAACCATAAGACAGTTTAAAGAGACAAGTGTACATGTTAAGATAAAGAGCAACCAGATAGCATACTATCATATCGAGCAAGAAACTCATCTCTATATATGTCCAAGCATCCAATATAATATACATCATCTGTACAATACTGGCCTCTAGGGCATACATACAACTAACATGATGATCATATCAATCACCCCCAAGCCGTAAGCGGTCAGCTAAACGTAACGGCCACCCGGGTATTGAACGATCAGAAGAGAACAAGCGAACCTGCTTCAACTCCCGTCGAGCCAACCGGCAAACTTCCTGTACAGTCCGGTCTCCTCATCTGATATGTCGCATATCAAGTCTAGGGGTGGTAAACGTCAGACCCCAATAACCGATAAGTCGTGCCGATGTGAGGCTCAAAACGGGTCAAGAAACTACTGGTAACACTTACCAGCCCTGGCCAGGGACTTCCCTGTTACGGCCAATCGAGCACAGCGAAACATCAACCCCCAATACCGGGAGAGACGAAACCCCTCCTATCGCTCATTGCCTCCATATGACTTGGGACTGTACCTAAAAACCACCGTTTTGCACGCCCTCATAGACGCGGTAAGGTGGAAATCAAAGCACAGTGGGAATCACACAAGACTCTATGACGATCTCGTGTCTACAGACTAACCTGCACAAGTGTCACCTGAGAACTGCCATCTGACGTGAGGTATAATACCATCTGGGAGTTCTCGGCGAGTCCGTCCAGTATACCCAGTCTCCACTGAGCACCCGTATACCATCTCTGATGTCAAACACCAATGGATATGGGATCATCCATCGCCCATCTCATGGGTCGAGAAGTGTATACACTAGTCTATACTGGTATATAGATGCCCCGTCTCGATACACCTACGACTAGGGACCTTGAAGGATGTACTTATGGACTACCATGTCCCCACTAGTATGATCTGCATCATAGTCCAGGTAGTCAAGTACACATCCTAAGGGCTTTACCAACATGTAACTATAAGACAGTATAAAGTGACTAGTATACTTGTTAAGATAAAGAGCAACCAGATAGCATACTATCATATCGAGCAAGAAAGTCATCTCTATATATGTCCAAGCATCCAATATAATATACATCATCTGTACAATACTGGCCTCTAGGGCATACATATAAGTAACAGATATGATCATCTCCTACTGCCGGCGTATTGACGGGTTTTTAGATTTCTACACAGAGGTTTCCTGGCTCAAGAGAAACGGAGTAGGACCACATATATGATATGTGCGGGACCGAGAATAATACGATATGTGATACCGTATTTTATTGTCACGATTTGTGACATCGGTCGGTTATATGTGATATAGCCGGGTTATCGGATCAAGTGTTGATTCGATAAGTTATAACATATGATATTAGTCGGTTATATGTGATATAGCCGGATTATTAAATCAAGAGTTGATTTGATAATCTAATTTATTATTATATATATGATATATTAATTTACATTGACTAGTATTAGCTCACTTAAGATTTCTTTTCTCACTAGATTTGTGCAGATTGTATATTTGTGATATATATTGGTGTACATGGTTTGTGTCATGTTTCATGCCACATCCAACTTGTGTGTATGAGACTTATACCATGCTAAATATAATCTTAGGATTTTAATTATCAAAGTAAACTAGAAATTATGTGGAAATTGGACAAATGGTTGAAGCTTGGAGAAGCTTTTGGAACCATTGACCAAGTCCACTAATTTGTTTTTACCTAGATATTTGTTAACCCAACCTATTTTCATTAGCTTTAGTTTAGTCTCTACAAGGGTTAGTATATGACACTAACTCACCCATAGTTGCCATTGACTATCTCATGAGTTCATTCTTCTTCTTCTTCATCAAAGAAAAAGCTCACTAGGTTTTTTCTAAGTGAAGAATTAGTGTGAGAAAAATAAATCTAAAATGAGCAAAATTCCCACTTCATCATCCTCTACTACTAGCCATTTCGTATAGGGTGTTTGCTTCACTAATTCCACAATTAGTGAAGGGGTAGCTTAGGTTAGTGTCTCCTCGACGTAGATCATCTTCGGCCTCGAAGGCTTCGATGCAAGCTTGTTCATTTCTTCATGGGAGCCTCTCTAGAGTCCAGGAGTTCATGATCGCAGCGAAAGGACTAGTGCACGGAGCTATTGAAGTGAAGGACCGGTCTACAAAGGTTGTATTCCTTGTTCACTTTAGTTGCAAAGTTGTTTGCATTTGATTCGTCGAATTTTCAAGTATACGATTCTAGGTTAGGGTTAGCTAGTAAGGCAAAAATTTTAATTTCGCATGGAAGATACATCCCGAAATCTTGCTGCCCTGCTAGGCAACCCTAAATGTATGACTATTTTCCCTACTATTATAAAGGTGTTAATTGTAAATAAAGAACATATGTGGGTTTATTTTTAAAAAGATTATTATCATATGTTTCTTCATTTATAATTAATAAAATTAGAGAAAATATGTGCATATAATATTTAAATAAAATTTTCATATTAAAATATGCATATCGTATCAAATATTCTTAATCAATATGCTTAAGATATCATATTATATAATTGGTTGGAATAATATCTCAAATAAAACAAATGCTACTAACAATTTAATTTGCGATATTGTGCAGGTATTATACTAGATTAGCTCTATTCTGAAATCTAAGAAGGAGATCCACGTCAAATCGGAATATCAAACCGAATTTGCCAAATATTAGAAGCAAATCGAAGAATCTAGCAACGACAGAGACTAAGAGCAATACTTTCAGAATCTTTGTATCAAGAGGATCTCCAAATATTGAGAGAAAAAGCAAGAAAAAATCCCAAGTCACAAACCCACAAGATGGTGGCCGATTCGCGGTCAAACATGGGTAGGGGCGACGGTTCCGCGGTCTGTTAGTGGCCATAGAATCTGGATTTTCAAGGACATGATCGTAATGTTACATACTCCAATATGGTATCTAGGTTTTCTAATTCTAGAGACTATAAAAAGGACTGAGAGCTGTACATTCCAAAAGAATCTATTCATCTACCCATCGATCAAGAGGGATCAAGTGAGCAACTAGGGTTTTTGTAATCTACCTTTTTAAGGAGAAATTTTGTAATGCTATAGTTGATCAATAAAGATAGTCTTTTGTTTTAATTCTTTTCGCATTTACTTTCTGTATTACTTTTCTACATTACTTTCCGCATTACCATTCTGCATTTTTTTCTGCATTACATTCCACAATTACTTTCTGCACTTTTAATTATGGTTTCATTCATCTTCCACCTATCTTTTAAATCGCTAATATCTATGAGCGAGTAAATTCCTGCTTGCTAGGGTTTGTAGGATAGGGTAGAATAATGATGAAAAAAATCTTTTAAATTCTTTTTAAAAGTTTTAATGTTTATAAATTTTAGCAAAATGAATGTTAACCCCTTATCGGGCGCGCTATCAATTAATAATAGTCACGACCACGATTTGAGATTAGTTAATACTTGTTTTGTTAAGGGCTTGAGATAAATAGAGATCAATGGAAATACAAGGGGTGGTAGTGGGAAACCCTAATTCCCTCCATGAACCCTAATCCACATTTATCGCTATCTCTCTATTATTAAATAATTAAAAGATTAAAAGAATTATTTTTTTACCACATCCATTAACTACTAAGTCTTATAAACCCTGCAAGCCATTCTATTATAAAATTTTCTAACCATCTTAGTTTAAAACGACTACAATCCCTCCTCTCTTTTATCAACTCATCTAAAGAAAGATAAGAAATTCACCGTTTCTCTGCGGACGACCCGTACTCATCGCGGCTAGCTATCAGCGACACCGTCTTGATTGCGGTTATTTACAACAAACATACATACAACACTTTTTCGCATCAATCAAATGGCGCCATTGCCAGGGAAACGGTCGTAATTATTTTTCTTGTTATTCGGGTTGATTTCTAATATAAAACCAACGAACACAAAAAAATTATAAAAAAAACCGCATTTTTTATATTTAACGATTCTTGTGCGAGTTTTGCATGAATTCTGGAGCACTTGGAGCGAACCAATAGAGATTCACAGATTATAAAACAGGACCAGAGGAGAATTGGAGTGCTCTGAAGAAGTTTGGAAGGGAGATCTCATCGTAGGGCGCCGAAACCGCGGTTTAATGTGGTTTTTGGCGGCGGAAGAGCGGCCAAAGTGAGGAGTTGGGCCCCCAAATTTCTCTGGTATTCTCCTATCATCTTTCTCTTTCCTCTAAATCTCCAATAAACTATTTTTACCTGCTGGATTCTTTGCAAACATCGCCGTTAAAAATATTTTTGCGTGTTTTAGATTTTGGTTTGTTTTGCATATTTAAACTGGACATTAAGGGGCAAGAAACACAAATTCAGATTAGGTGTGGACTTCATCACTGTTCCTAAGCCCCACAAATCATAAACGAGCATACGTATAACCCTACATTAATAAAAAATGTCTAGACTGAGCCTTTAAGGACAGTCGCGCTCAATTATGACAAAGGAGGGTCGTAGGTAATCTATTACTTATCCACATTTCTCTTATGGTGTCTTAGGCAAGTGTGACTAAAAAAAATGTAACTTAATTAGGCTCGCTATTTCAGTGATTCGTATAGCGGATATCTCCCACTTACCTGGCTGCATGATTGATAAGGAGGTGATAGAGCATTTATCCTATGTCTTGTCCATTGGAACTTTAGGAGCGGTCTAGTGATTTGACCTCGGTGACCCTAGATCTAGGGATTGTTTGTGCACATTTGTCGAGTCTGTAACATTTCAAAAAAATAAAATATTATTTTTGTGAATTTTTATAATTTAATATAAATTTTTAATGAATATTTTAATATTTCGGTATAATTAAATACCGATAAATGGGGAAAACTTGAAAATTTTAGAAATTACTAGAAAGAGAGTGTTTATGTGAATTATGCAAATTTTAAGTTTTTATGATTAATTTTATGCTAATATAGCGCTAATCGCGATTAAAAATCGCTAATCGCGTTTAAGCTTGTTTGGTGCAAAACATGCACCATATCATTTTATTTCACTTGTTACATTTTCATGGCCTTCCTTCATATTATTTTTTCCATGGTTTTTAATTAGAGGGAGTAGAGAAAAGAAAAGAAAAGAAAAGAAAAGGAATTGAATAGAGAATGGAATAGTGTGAGGTATGGGTGAGAGAGAGAATGAGAGCGTGAGGGGTCAACACCTTGGACCAAGCCCCCATCACTTTGTGCTTCACCATTTTCTCTCCTCTCCTCTCCTCTCCAATTTCTGCTGCTGCTGCTGCCCCTCCTCCTCCCCCTCTTCAAGCCACAATAACTCCATGAAAAACACTCCAAAATCTCATTTCCATTTCACGAAAAAGATGCACAAGCTTGCAAGCTACGTTATGGACCAAGAAAAATCACATTTTGGTGCTGTAGGGGATTCTTGGGTGACTAATGAGGTAATCTTTCCATCTTTAAGGTAGAATTTCCATTCCCTTAGCATCCATGTTAGTTTAGAACCGATATTGTGTGGTTTTGGTGAACTTTGGAAATTCCAAGTTAGGTTTTAGGGTTTGAATTGAATACAAAGGTGAATTGAGGTGTAATTAGGGACTATAACCCCTGTGGTGATTTATTGGAGACCCAAACCAGAGACTAGGACCCGGAATACGGATTTAGAAACCCGATGTCGGAATAATTGTGGATTCTGTGATTGTATTAGGAAATCTTCTAACACCCGGGTCACCTGAAAATATTTTTGCAAGAACAGTGATACGCAGGCACCTAGGAACCATCACCCAAAACCCTAGCCCCTACCCTCTCTTTTAGGCCGCAATTAAATCCTTTCTGGTCGCAAATTGCGGCCAGACCAGGGTGGATTTGCCTCGTATTGGTTCTGTAGCCCCATCTCCAGTAACTCAGACCCCTGGCATGTGCAATATTGTCCAATTTGACCTAGGGTGAAATCTGGGACCCTTTTCAATAGTTGTTGTTTTGATTCGGGGTTCCATTTCTCGTATTTTGAATTCTGGATTTGCGTATTTGTGTTTTACCTCGATCACTTGACGTTTGTACGACGATATCAAGGGTTGTTTGATGGTGTTGAAAGCGTAGTCCATAGGTTCTAACCTATAGGCCTTAGCTTGTCGTTTTGGGTTTTCCGATGTGATTTTCATGTGCTTTTGCGATTGTGTTATTTTTGTAGGTACTTTCACGAGAGTTTCATATGATGAAGAAGATGAAGGCGATATCGACACCGGCACGCAGGATACAAGGCGAGTAGATTATATCTACCGAGGAAGTCGGGTGGATGGCGTATAGCACCCCCGCAGTTCGTTGTGATGTATACGAATACGTATACACACATATATATATTATATGTTGATTAGTTTTTATTGATGATAAATATAGATTCTAGGTATTCTTGGATTGGTTTAGTGTTAGTTGCGAAACCCTAGAGTAGTGGTTGCACCCACACACGCACACACATACTTGTATACATTCTTTCTTTCACATGTGGGTATATGAGAATATGTATATATGTGTTCACATGGGTATGGGACTATGTGTACATATACTGGATTATGAGGATAGTACTTGGGATATGAGATGAGTCGATAAGATTGGATTTGAGGCTGTGAGATCGGTGATATTACAGGGTTCGTATTTGAGATACGACATGATGTTTTAGCGGGTCCTTTGACGTAGTGTTTCATATGTTAGTTATATGTATGCCCTAGAGGCCATTACTGTACATTGGATGTATATTGTAGTGGATGCTTGGACATACATAGGGAGGACTTTCTTGCTCGACATGATAGTATGCTATCTGGTTGCTCTTTATCTTAACATGTATACTTTTTGTCTCTCTGATTACATGTTGATAAAGCCCTTAGGATATAGATGTACTCGACTTCCAGGACTATGATGTAGATCATACTAGTGGGGCCTGGGTAGTCCATGAGTGCATCCTTGAAATGTTCCTAGTCGAGGGAATATCGAGATGGGGCATCGATATTCCAGAGTAGACTAGCGCATATCTTCTCGACCCATGCGATGGGCGATGGATGATCCCATATCCATTGGTGTTTGACATCGAAGATGGTATGCGGGTGCTCAGTGGAGACTGGGTACACTGAACGGACTCGCCGAGAACTCCCAGATGGTATTATACCTCACGTCAGATGGCAGTTCTCTGGTGACACTGGTACAGCTTAGTCTGTTGACCCGAGATCGTCATAGAGTCTTGTGTGTCTCCCACTGTGCTTTGATTTCCACCCTACCACGGCTCTACTGAGTTGTGCAAACAGGTGGTTTTTGGGTACAGTCCCGATTCACATGGAGGCAATGAGCGATAGGAGGGGATTCGTCTCTCCCGGTATTGGGGGTTGATGTTGTGCTATGCTCGACTGGCCATAACAGGAAATCCCTGGCCAGGGTTGCAGTGATATACTGGTAAGAGTTATCAGTAGTTTCACGAATGTTATGGACCTCAAGTCGGCATAACTTATCGAGCTATTGGGGTCTGACGTTTACCACCCCTAGGCGAGATATGCGACATATCAGATGAACAGACCGGACTATATGGTAGTGTTACTAGTCGGATTCGCAGGAGTGTGAGCGGGCTTGCTCGTCGATCTTCTGATCGCTCAATACCCGGGTGGCCGTTACGTTTGGCAGACCGCTTGCGGCTTATGGGTGTTTGATATGATCATCATCTGCTGCCGGCGTATTGACAAGTCTTTAGAGTCCTACACAGAGGTTTCCTGGCTCAAGCAAAACGAAATAGGAGCGCTTATGAGATATGTGCGGGACCGAGAATAATGCGTGTATGTGATACCGTATTTCATTCTCGCGATGAATGTATCGAATGGTTGTATGTGATATAACCTAGTTATCGAATCAAGGATTGATTCGATAAGCCGATACATAGGATACTGGCCGGTTATATGCGAAATGACCGGATCATTGAATCAAGTGTTGATTTAATGATTTAATGTATAATTATATATTTGATATATTACTTTACATTAACTAGTAATGGTTCACTTTAAATGGATTTTCTCACTTGGATGTGCGCATTGCATATGCGATATGATATTGTGCACTAGCTTGTATCATGTTTGATGATACATATCTTTTTTGGTTAAGTGTGAAGAGTTAAACCTTGGTTAATGAAATCATTAGGGTTTACTATTTGCTTATTCCTTTATTTATTTGTTTTATTCATTTTGGTATTTATAATAAGCATAATGAGAAAGAAACAAAATGGTTAGCTTTCATTCTTTCATGAAGCTTAATGAAGCTTCATGAAGCTTTGACCAAAGGTGACCATTTTGTTTTTATCTCAAACCCTAACCACTCACTAACCTTGGTTAACTCTCTACACTTTACTATGGTTCAAATATGATAAGGATTGATTTTTTCTTTTCTATTCTATAATTCTTATCATAATATTTGAGCTTCTTCTTCTTCTTCTTTCAAGTGAAGAAAAGCTTGACCATCAATGGCAAGTCTTCAAATCTAGTGAGAAATCCAAAACTAAAGTTTACCCACTTCCTATTTCTTCATCCTCTATCTATTTCCAAGTAGTATAGGGTGTTTCCTTCACAAGTTTTCCAAGCTTGATGAAGTTGGAGCTTGTTCTTGCGATATCTCGACGTAGATCATCTTCGACATTGAACCGACGATCAAGCCCGCCCATTTCTTCGACGAAGCCGATACTTGAGTTCCGGATTCATTTTGGACAGCCGAGGGGACTTCGTTGCGGAGCCGTGGAGGTGGTGGACCGGATCTACAAAGGTTGTATGTCCGTTCCCTTAGTTAAATTGTTAACTAGTTTATGTTTCGCCTAAATATCTAGTAAACGATCCGTAGTCGGGTTTGTAGGCACCCGTAAAAATTTATTTGTGCATGTTTGATCACTTGTGAGACCTCACTAGAGTGCCTAGGAACCCTACAGTGGTATCAAAGCCTAGCTAGAGCCTTAGGCGAAGTCCAGACGGAAATTGAAGTCCGAACGAACCCGAAACCCCGAACCAAAAGAGCTCTCTGTACTTTTTTCAAAAACAGTGATTTTTCTATATTAAAAATATTCAGTAAAATCAGCAGGAGATTATAAGGAAAACTGCAAAATTCGTAGTCCTAATTCCATTAGACCGCCGCCCTTCCGCGGCATGAGCATGGCTCGTGCGGCGGAAGCGCGGCCGATTTGTCGTATTGCGCAACAAATTTTGTACAGTAATTCCTCTTCTGCTGTTCTGGGTTTCCTGGATATTTTTGATATTTTTTCAAGAGTTGAATTTTTCTGAGTTGATTTGGGGATTCGGTGTTTCGATCGGGGTATCAAATTTTGTCTGTGTGGCTTTCCGGATAAGTCTTAGAATATGTTAAAAAGTTCGACCGGATATAAATACCCAATTTTTCCCTTGTCGGGAAATTTCCAAGTGTTGGATTTTTCCGTAGTTTGACGACGTTCTAAGTAGTGCAAGTAACGCGATGGTCCCTCTAGAAGACACAAACCTTAACTCGATTATGTGACCGTCTTGAACTGCCCTTTGAACCTTCGGGCTTGGGGCAGTACGGCGTGCCACATGTGAGGCGTTGGCTTGACCCTTCTACGGCTGGATCGTTGGTACTGAGGCACGAACGGAATGTTGTTAGACTTGTTTCATGTGTTGATCTGTTTCGGGAAAAGTTGGGTGTTAGATTGTTCGATCGAAAAGTTTAACATTTTCTGTTTATCAGGAATGGGATACAATAATTGGAATTCACAATAAGTTATATGATAACTGAATGAATGTTATAAACATAGCAATTTAGTCTCACTTGATCGGTTGCCACGGAATTTTGATGTGATCAAAAGTCCGTCGCAATCACGTAGCGTACGCGGATACTCGCCGGGTAAACTTAATAGACAGCCTCACTCCATAGCCCCGACCAAGTGACTGTAGGAGAACCCCGTCGCCGAAAGCATCCGTCCGGGTGCTCGCGGTAGCGGTGTTCCGCCTTGGTGCACTTCGTCGACGGTATCAGGGGTGCAGCCGCCTACTGAAGTTTGCGACGAGTATTCGATCAAAATGTCGGGAATCTTGTTGAATTGCCCGACTTAATATTGAAAAGTGTTTTTGATAATGAGACTAAAATGCGGGGTTTATAATTGTTAGGCATGCGATGTCTAAGTAATTCATTTGGTCAGGCATGCGATGTCTGAAGAGATTGCGGATTCCAACTGTTGTTGTTTTACACTTTCTTTTCTGTGACCGTAAGTGTAATATGTTATATCGCCGGTTTCGTTGCTATATGTCAACGAAAATTGGGATGGACATATTTACTTACGTTGATGACATGTGATGTTATGTGTTGCTGGATATGTTATATTGGATCGTCGTGTTTGAATAGCCGGGGGTTTTTATGTGAGATGAGTGTTTTTCATTTTCATTCATGTAAAAACTTGTATGTAATATTCTTTTATTGGGGCGCTTCCAGGTTGCGGAAGTAGTCACCATTTGTATATTATTTACTTTTCTGCACTAGGATAGACCCAAGGAGGGGAGCACAAGTAACCGGGTTCTGGGGTCCAGTGGGAGACCAACTCGAGGAGTCGAGTCCGGGTTTCCTAACCCTAGAATTGGCAGGGTTGCTTGCCGCTCTCGTAGGGGTCTAGGGGTGTGGGATTGGCTATTCATCACGACCGTGGAATCCGTGTTTTATACTGGCTCGTATTGAAAACACGGACGTCCTAGTATATCCAATATTTCATATGTTTCTTCTGCTGTGTTTTATCTGTGATCATGCGATGTTCTGTGTTCTGTGACAGGTATTATATATAGTATATATGATATATTATATAGACGTTGCTTATGTTTTACACCCGCGCTAGCCCTGCCCCGCTCTGCCGTTAGTTACCTAACCTAACGGTGCACGAGGGGACATCGAGGCGAATGCGGATGGCATAAGCGTACGTTATATCTATCTGTGATGTTTAGGTAATATAAATGATGGGATATTCATTAATGAGATTAATGAAAGAAAATAAACCTAATTGATGTTGTGGAATCGAATTTCAAAATAAAACAGGTAGCTACAGTTCTTGCTTTGCATCGCGGTGTTCATTATAGAACATCCTGCACCTTATTCGATGAGGAAAGGACCGAGATCCCTTCACCGGGAGTGACTCCTTTAGCAATAACTGGCAGATGCTACAACCCTCGGTTTGTCTTTGATCGCTTCTATAGTTTCTGCTTTGCACAGTGATATATATGATATATCCCGCACCTCATTCGACGAGGAAAGGGCCGACGATCCCTTCACCGGGAGTGACCCCTTTAGCAAAACTAGAAAAGCTTCAAAAACATTCCATTTAAAAACCATTTGATTCCGCAACGAGATCAAGTTCAAAGCGTTAAAGGTTTTCACAAAAACCAGCAGCAACCCTCCGTCATTTTAGGAAGTAGAGTACTTAGTATTCGTGCTGTGTTTGTTGACCATAGTCAAGGCACAGTGTACGGTAGCTAAGTGATGTCTTCCTACACCGCATATGATGCGATTAGTTAGGACAGTCGCGTGACTTTGTTGACCTTAGTTAAGGGTCATGTGGGTGGGTCTAATTAATCACGAAATGACGGGTAGAACTTGACTAGTACTTATGATTTGTTGACCATAGTTAAGGTCATAGGTGCTAGGGGTAAAAACCTTTATCGGGAGTTTCAAGTGTTGAAACTTGCAATGAGATTGCATACCTTCTATGTGATAGTTGGATCCCGATACCCAATGCGAGTAAGTGTTACTCCTGGGAGAGTTTTATACATTACAAATTAGCCGATCAAGTAGGTGTCTAGAAAGGTGTCAACGGGGTTACGCCTCTGGGAAAACGAGGTTTACATTAATTAGGTTCGTGCGAAAGCACGGGGGACCTCCCTCAAAGTACCGACACTGGCCTGGCTGAAAGATTGGCGAACTTGTAGTGTATAATTAATCCCGGCTAGTCTTTCCTTTTAGGGTTTGAAGGAAGATTTGATAAAAAGCAGTGGGAGCCATCCTGATTAGATAAAATAAAAACCAATCTATTCTTGCAAGAGCGCACGCTGAGTGTTTTCTTCTCTCTCTCTCCAGGTAGCGACCATATCACGCCTTAATCAAGATAATAATACGGATTATTGACCGAACCCGCTTGTTATACTGAGCTGGGGAACGTTGGTCCCGCTCCAACTTATAATTGTTATAAGACAGAGCAGGAAATAGGGGAATACCTGAATTCCTATGTCACCCAAACGAAGAAAGTGCATATGATGCATCTCCTTCGGGTGTGTTCATTACAAAGAACTGTTTCTCAGTGTCCTCTGCATCCTGGGTATATGATACCGGATCAGGATCCCAGATATGTAATCTGTTACATAGGGCTACAAAAAGGTAGAAAAACCGAGAACGGGTGATAAGTTTCATGAGACAGAAACCGGGGCAAGTGTTGCAGCCAAGTCTGTTGATCACTGTCACCCTGTATTACCAATACATTGATTCTGAACAAATGCTATTAGATGCCGAACCTGATATACAAAATCATATCAGTCTCTTTATTAGTAAAGAAATGATAAAATTTTGCATAGTTGGATAATGTTTTGAACATTTCCTATATCAAAAGTTGATCGGTTCAGGTGCGTTATCTAAAAGCATTGATGCTCTAAATCAAACTACAGTTCTTAGTATATGGAACACACACAAGAGGAAGAGTTCAGAAATGAACGGATTCTTCTTGAGGTATTGTAGACTAGGTCAGATCAATGCGACCCGACTGGCTGAAGTTACATTTAGATGTATATTTAAATCGTTTTGAACTTACATCTTGTGCAACTCGCCAATCATGTCACAAAGATAAGATGACCATAGCTCTGTTTATTGGAAATAGAGAAAGAGTTAGTAAACTCTTGGGACCGATACATGATGATGTATGTAAGGTCTCCTGTCTGCACATGCCAGGACTGGTTCTTTATACTTCATTATATTCTCTGATAATCTCTCAAGATTCAGTCGTATGTTCCTGCTGAAACATAAGTCCGAACCTTTTGAGGTATTCACAGAATATAAGTTAGAAGTATAGAACCAATAACCGGGTATAAGTATTATGTCCTATGATGAGATCAGGGAGGAGAATACTTGTGCATGGCATTCCTGGACCATTCTAAAGGAGAATGAGATTCCCTCTCCGTACTACTCCTCTGATTACACCACAGCACAACGGTGTATCAGGGCGGGGCTATCACACCCTATATGATAGGGTGTGCTCTATGATGAGTACTACTGAGTTACCTTTTTCCTTTTGGGAGTTATGCACTTGAGAAGCTGCATACCTATTGAATTAGGTTTGAATCAAACCACTGCCTACCACTCCATATAAGATATGGTATGGGAAGAACCTATCTCTTAAGTAAGTTAAGATTTGGGATTGTCCGGCCTATGTCAAAAGCAAAATCCGGACAAGATCGAGGCAAGATCAGTTCTGTAGAACTGGAAAGGTTCCAGCTGTACAAAACTGCTAATGATTTGGTAGAACCAAAGGATTCAATAGTTTCCGACGAACCTCAGCCTCTCCGCCGATCTGGTAAGGTTCCTCACCCACCTGAGAGATACCTCAGTTTCTCGATGACAGTGGGAGCAAGGATTGCATCATGAGATGATGACCCAACTAGTTTCGAGCAGGCCATCGAGAGTAGGGACTCTGTAAGAATGGCTGGATGCTTAGCGGTCTGAGATGGAATCCATATACACCAACAAAGTATGGACTTTGGTTGCTATATCTGAAGGGTTAAATCCCCATCAGGAGCAAGTATATCTTGAGAAGATTACTTGGTGTACATGGAAAAGTTGAGACTTTCAAAGCTAGACTTGTTAAAGGTTTTCGTCATTGACCAGGTGTGGATAATGATGAAACCTTTTTCCAGTAGCTATGCTTAAGTCTATCCAGATCCTACTTACCACGGCTACATACCATGACTACGATATCTGGCGGTTGGGTGCCATGACTGCTTTTCTAAATACTGATTTAGAAGAGAACGTCTATAAGAACACAGCCAGAGGTCTTCGTAAACAGTGGGAGCAGCGGAAACGTGTGCAAGTTGCTTTACATAATAAAGCAGGCATCGCGGAGTTGGAACGTCTGTTTTGATGTGATAGTCAAAGTGTTTGACTTCATCAAAATGGTAGACGAACCTTGTATATACAAAAGGGTAGTAGAGAGTAAGGTGGTCATCTTCGTATTGTACGTAGACAACATACTCTTAATAGGAAAAGAATTTCCTATACTACGATCGGTCAATCTCCTTTTATCACTAGGATTCCCCAAATAGGATCAAAGTGATACCTCCTAAATCCTGAGTTTTCATCTATGAGATAGATGTAATTGGATGTTAGGATTCTCACTAGATGTAGTGAGATGGTATCAATCGATCCTGGGGAGAATCACTGGAAGTGTTCCAGAGTGATAAAGACGACTGAATGTCAGTCACAGGCACTGTCTTTACCCTCAGTAAAGGGACGGTATGTTGGAAGAGTTCCAAGCTTAATACCATGGCAAACTAGAAGATAAAGGCTGGTAACATCGCTATTAAAGATACTACCAAAGAGGCTGTTTGGGTGTATATTGGTTCATAAGATGAACTAGGTTCCTGCCATTGTATGACAATGGAAATGTGGCTTTGGCCCTGGAACCTTGGTCCCATCAGTGACCCAGACAAATTCTGAGGCAGCATCACCTGATCATGGAGATAGTTGATCTCCACGGTGATCGAGGTTAGGGGAGAAGACTCAGAGGACAACACGGCGGATCCACTCACGAAGGTCTTTTTCCCAAAGAGAGACAATTTAGGGGATGGTTGAGTATGTGATACTACAACCACTGCTACAGATGGCCCTAGTGCAAGTGGGAGATTGTTAGTTATATGTATTCCCTAGAGGCCATTACTGTACATTGGATGTATATTGTAGTGGATGTAAGCCCGCGGGGGCGCCCCGGCCGTCGATCCGACGCCGGAAAACGCGGAAAACAAAAACTTTGCGAACTTTGCAAACGGCACCACCGCGGACTTTTTACCCGGATCGGGCCATTAACCTAGCTAGCTAGCAAAAAGAAAAGAGTAGAGATGCTATACCAAACGATCCGTGTCCTTCGGTCTTCGTCTCCACTCCGATCTACCGCGGAATCTCCGTCTCCTCCTCGCTCGTCGGAAAGGGGCACCACGTAGCCGGAATCTTTTACGGGCTCCCGCCTCTTGACCGAGGCAACTCGGGCGCGAAGTTGGCTAGCCGACGCGTCCAAGGCTTGCTATAGAATAGTATAGTAAACTTGTCTCTTGGGGTTATGAGGTTGCCATTTTTGGAGGAATTTTTGCACAAGATTTTTCATGGTTGCTTGATGAAAAGAATGGAGCATGCAAAAATGAGCTCTTGCAAAAACAGAATGGTTGCTCTGTGGAATTATGTGGGTGGAGTGCAAAAATCATTAACCATGGAAAAGGAAATGGATTAATCACTTCAACAGCATACACAAATGGGGGGCCACCAAAAATGACATGAAGGAAATATCTACATATATAAAACCACTCCCTCTCACACAAATGTGAGGCCGGCCCCACCCACAACCCACACAGTGGCCGGCCCCTATTAAAAACAAGAGGGGAAAAAGAAAAAAAAAATGCATGAACCAATTAATCTTACATCAAGAAAGCAAATCAATCCCTAATCCATATCTAATCTCATAATGGCAATGGAATGACCAAAAGGGAATCTCATGATGATAAGGAAACACATAAGCAAGAAACCCCTCACAAAATGTTAATTGCAAACTTGCAATTAACACCCTCCAACGAAAAATCCGACCGGGAAGGAAAAAGAGAAAACCGGCCGGAACGGAATACAAACTGGCAACCCCAGAAAACCGATCCCGTAATAAATTACAGGAAAACCCCGCTACTGCAAATACATGCCCGCATTTGTATTCCCACTGAACACAAATGCAAAGAGACAAAACTACACTATCTAATACTAGTATCCGGCTTAAGCCAAAGCCGGCTAGTAAAAACCGTCCGATCATGATCCGTGCAATACCGCACGTATCTGATCGAACCCTGCCATATCTCCATACGGCCTCTACAGCGTTTCGCCCGAAACTTGAGTAACTGTCTGTGTGGTGGACTCTAAAGACTCGTCAATACTATGGCTGTGGATTTAACCACTAGCACGTCAGAGGTATTAGCCATACGTGACGGGCCACCAGCTATTGACCAAAAGGGACGTCGATGAGCGAACTCATCCTGACACCCTACTGAGCCTGTCAGTGACAATATCCATACAGTCCGGTCCGTTCGTCTATGAGTATCGCATGGCGGGCCTAGGGGGTTGGTAAAAGTCAGACCCCCAAAAGCGGTACAAGTCGTGTCGGAGTGTAGCCCAGAACACCCTGAGATACTACTGGAATACCTACCAGCAAATCTCCTGCCTTGGCCAAGGACTTTTCATGTTCTGGCTCTCCTAGACACAGCACGACCTCACCCCCAATACCGGGAGAGACGAACCCCTGCAGATCCGCTCACTGCCTCCATGTGGCTCGGGACTGTACCCAACTAAAACCTGTTTGCACGACTCCTTTGAGCCGTGGTAGGGTAGTAATCAAAGTACAGTGGGAACTCACACGAGATAAATGACGATCCCAGGTCGATGAACTAACCTGTACACATGTCACCTGGGAACTGCTATCTGACGTCTGGTATATGCCCAACTAGCAGGTTCCCGGCGAGTCCTGTCCGGTGTACTCATAACCCAATGAGCACCTGTATACATCTTAGGTGAACCAACTGACACCAGTGGCTTGTGAGACCGGCCACCGCCCCTCGTCGGGGTCTCGACTGTATACACTAGTCTACTCTGGAGAAACGATGCCCTGTCTCGAATCTCCCACGACTAGGGACCTTTTAAGGATGTGCTTATAGACCCCCAGCTCCCACTTATATGATCGCCCTCATACTGCTGGAAGTCAAGCAAGAATCCTAGGGGCTTTATCAACGTGTAATAGCGACTCGTAAGGTCACCTAAAGCAGTACACGATGATAAAGATAAACCAGATAGCATACTATCATCTCGAGTAAGACTGTCCTATCGGGATAGGTCCTCCCCTCAATCATTGCAATCACGTGCCTGTGACCCAATAATTGACTCTGAGGGCACTATCTCCAACAATCTCCCACTTGCACTCGAGGCTAATTATTGCGATGTCGCATACTCACAGCCCGTGTGATACCGAACACCCAACTCCTCTACTAGTCAGTCTCACAAAGCTCGTTTGCGAAACTATTGCGTTCGAGGAATAGCCTCAGTGAGTGGATCCGCTTTGATGTTTCTTTCTATGTCTCTCTATATCTCATGTTCGCAGAGAAAACTATCTCCCGAAATGAGCAATACCTGTCCTAGAATGTCTGGATGTCTGATGGGACCTAGCTCATAAATGAACTCCAAATCCAAACTTCTTAGACTGTATCGTCAACTGAACTTAATCAGTATCCTGCGCCATACCTTCCCTCAGTTTCCACCTGGACCACCTGTCCAAAATACTGCCCCTCGTTAGAGGAAAAACTATAACTCTGACAGCCACTCTGCCATCCAGGTCACCTTGGAAGCCTGGAATGATAACTGTCTACCGTTATCATATCCCTAGAACATCCACTTATGTTCTAAAACTGCTTCCGACTGTTTCTCCAAGATTGGATTAATATCAACTTATTGCACCTACTGCAAGAACAACATCTGGTGTGGTACTTGACATCTCATGATTGACTCAGTTGCCTAAGCAAGTGATCTGTCAATTATGCGTGTCCCTCTCCCCTTTAGTCTGTAAGACACCTTTAGAGAGGGTGACTCCATTACCTGCAGGTACACTACCGTGCCAGGAGTCGTCCATTCTAAATACTCATAGAATGCGGTCAAAGTACCCAGATTGGGAAACCACCCAAATCTTGATCTAAAACTATAGATCTAATAACCAGAATGTCTGATATAATATCCAAGTCCTATGTGGAGAAACTACTGTGTGACGACCAAAGTATAACCGATCGTAGTATAGGAATATCACTTCCTACTCTGTGTATGTCATCAAATACCAGGACATCACACCCTACTACCTTCTCAACAGATCCATCCCCTATTCTGATGAAGTCAAACCTCTGACTGTCACATCAGAAATAGATGATCTATCTCCGCTATATCTGCTTAAGTCTATAAATAGACATAAGCCTGATATCCACCAATGCTTCCGCTGCTCCCACTGACTACGACAACCCTCTGGCAGAGTCATATACACGTACGCTTCTAAAGCAAGTTTAGAACGACGCTATACTCATCCTCCCGCCGGGTCTCGCAGCCTGGAACAACAGCAATGGCAAGTCTGGGTAAACAAGAACCTCCCTGCCACCGTCCTTGAGCATACCGAAGTACCTCTCGAGTGCCTGAGGTTACCCTCCATATCTGCGGAGTGGCCAATGGAATGTCAAACCAGATTGAATCTTTAGGTTCTTATCAAATCTTCAGTAATCGTTTGCGGTTCTGGAATCACTTCCAGTTCTACCATACTCCCACTTCTGTTTTCTGAAAAAATCCACTTTTAATAAAACTGTGGCGAGTCAAGAACAATATCACTATTGATCTTCCAGATGGTAGAAAGTCAACCCTCGTCATAGCCCGGGTCAACCCACAAACAGCCATTACTGAAACGTGCCTTGAGTTGTCCAGAGTCTGGTTTTAAGCATAAGCCGGACAACTCCCCGTATCTTAACAATGTCAAGATATGAACTGTTCTATATCCAAGAAACATAGGCACTGATTTAATTGAACCAGATTCAAATCATGCAGCTGTCTCCAGTGCATGTCAAGTAAATGGAAGAGAGGCCGATCAGCGTTACTCAACTTAGGAGTACTTCCAATTATGAGTAACCTGAAAAAGAAGCTAGTTCTCTTAATCATTACTATCAACTGAATACCATTCACAAGTATCTACATCTTCGATCTCCTTGAAGAATCCCGATACTTGCAACACCTGGTTCTCTACTTTATTCATATACCTATAACTCCTCAAAACTTAGACCCTGTGTTTCTACGAAACACATGTCTAAGAACTAGAGAAGTTAAAAGTAAACAGAATATAGTACGAGGACCAACCCCTCTGTCCTAATGGACACTGGACAATATACAATACTCTGTATAAGTCCTTTGAGTCAAGTGACTCGTTCACTGTGTGTCGTAGGTTGAAAACTGTACTTTTGGTTAAGAAGAATTACACCGCTGTTCAATGCTCCTTACCTAACCATCCACTGGTATAGGTAAATGTCATAGACATAATTTCAAAAAGATATGTCTCACTCTATAAAAATAGACGTACAGATATATCAATTTGAAATTGGTGCACAACAACGGATATTCAAAACCAAATATTTGCCGACCGGCAAACAACCCAGGTGACTTCCTCAAATATCACCAATTCCAACGAATCCCGATATAATGAGGAGGGTCACCTAATTCCCAATAACTTACTCACACTCATCATCTGTAAAACCATACAGATGTGAGACTCATACCTGGTAAATACATACCCTGGAGCAGGTGCCTAATTGGGAAATCAGTTTTCATTTAACAGTACACAGTGAAACTGAAACATTGAGATGTTTCGATGGGGTATCCTGGTATTCTTAGTAATGCCTCTTCCATTATCCAGATTCACAACTATAACTGTATAATTCTTTGCCACCTCTCCAAATCCCTTTATATGTCTTTAGTCATTACCTTCTGTACACCCCTTTAGGCCAAATGGTTTTCTTCCTTCCCTACCGTTCGGCACCAGCCTATGGTTTGGAAGAAGACTATCCAAAAAGCATAATGGGTGTACTGTCCTAGTCCTAGGAGCACTCGCAATGCGAGAGAAGGTGAGGATAAAAGACAATCGAATGTACTTAATTCATAGATGATTTAGGATTGACAAAGAAGTACATGGTTTGTTCGTGAATAGCAGTCGCAATTTACTTTGCCCTCTTACTAATCCCTTGCTTTGTCTGAACTTAATACCTTCTGTACACCGTTTAGGCTAATTGGCTTTCTTCATTCCCTACCGTTCGGCACCAGCCTAAGGTTTGGAAGAAGACTATCCAATTTGCGTAATAGGTGTACTATCTCCTAAACCAAGGAGTACTCGCAACCTGAGAGAAGGTAAAAGGTAAAGACAACTGAATAGTCCTATTCGTTTTCTCCCGAACCGGAAACCATCCTCGAAGTCCTTCGAGTTCGTATATAACCATACGATGGTTTTGTCCAATGGAAGTGGACGTTCGTAGTAATACGGGGTGTCCCGGAGAAAAGGGTAAAAGTAGGAGTGGCAAAGAGGTCTGCAACTCTGACAATCCAAAAGCCAGTGTTAAGAAGGTTCGGTCAACTTGGTCACTGAGTCATAGTCTAGGGTCGGGTCAATGGTCGCTGCCAGAGAGAGAGAGAAAAGAAACACTCAGCGTGCACTCTAACCTAGATCAGAATGGTTACCAATTTATCTAATCTGGAAACATCCCACTGTAACGTCAAATTCTTCCCCAAACCTGAAAGAAGAATTAGCCGGGATCACCCGAGGAGTAAACCAACTCATCAGTGGGAATCGGGATCCAACTATCATCGCATGATAACGTGACGGAATCCGCTCACGCTATCACACTCCAGAAGGTATGCGCATACTTGGCAAGTTTCAGTACTTTTGAAACTCCCGATGAGGATTTTTGCCCCATGCTCTTATGACCTTGGCGTGAGGTCAAAATATCATAAGTCACATGTCAAGTTCTACCCGTCATTATCCTGGTTAATTTGAACCCACCCGTACATACCCTTGACGTAGGCCAAAATAGTAGTACGACTGTCCCAAACTAACACATCTATCTATGCAACAGATAAATACCCGGCAGCTACCAAACACTATGCCTTGGCGTGAGGTCAAAATACATAGCTTGAATACTACCGAATATTTAACTGAAATGACGGAGGGCTACGAATGGTTTCTGGCGAAAACCTTTAACGTAATGAACTTGATATCGTTGAAGGAACTGATAGCTTTATAAAAATATAGTGACGACAACCTTTGCTAAAGAGGTCACTCCCGGTGAAGGGATCTCGGCTCTTTCCCCGTAGAATGAGGTGCAGGATATTCCAAATGAATACCACGATGCAAAGCAAAAGTAATCGGCTATAGTGAAGTTACTGCCCTGACGCAAACTTCTGTCCAAGGGGTCACTCCCGGTGAAGGGATCTCGGCCCTTGCCTCGTCGACTGAGGAGCAGGATATTCCAAATGAATACCACTGTGCAAAACAAAAGAGAACGCCCTTGCAATAACAGCTTTTTGAAAAAGTGTTCCAACAACATCAGAATAGGTTTGTTTATCTTGCATTGATCCGAATCAACGCAGTCCCATCAATTGATCACACCACAAAGAACGAAAATATACTGATGTACGTATATGCCATCCGCATTCGCCACTGGGTCCCGTCATCACCCGTTAGGTTAGCTAACTAACGACAGAGCGGGGACTGGACTAGCGCGGATGAAAAACATATACAACATCTACTAATATATATATACCAATATATAGCATTCGCTCAAGGCGTGATAAACAATGCAGCACAGAAAAGTACAGCAACACAGATCAATACAGATATCTGGGATCCCCAGGTTTCACAGAGCCGCTGAAACCCGACGTTCCCCTGGTCGTGTGGATAGCCTGTGCAATGAAATCCTAGACCCCTACGGGCGCGGCAAGTTACCCGCCAAAACCTGAAGCGAGGCAGCCCCCTTCAGCTACGTGAATGGACCACCCAGCACTTCACGGAATCCGGTAACTTGGGCACCCCTCCTGGGTCAACCCTATACCCCCTACGAGTGCGGCGAATAGCCCGCCAATCCTAGAGTGAAGCCCCCTCCGTCTCAATGCCATGAGATGCGGGCTTGTTGCCCTCTAGAACCCGGCTATCCGTGCACCCCTCCGCGGGGTAATCCTAGTACAGAAAGTAAAATATACATACAACGGGTACATCAACCGCAACCAGGTCGTGCCCCAAAATAATAATACAAACTGGCAGTGACGGCAGTCCACATGTCGGACGCTCGCCCCGCAATATCAAATGTACATAATACAACAAAACTGTACTACCACTGCAACCAGGCTATCCCCCACGACCGATCCGCAACAACACAGTACAAACACAGAACATCAACGTGAAAGTCACGTTCGCAAATCCGTCTAACCGGGCTATAGCAGTTAGACCGGATTTACCGATCGAGTGACATTCACGGTCGCAGATATAATGTAAAAACTGTGAACTGGCATGTTTAAAATATCCGACCGAACAAATTTATCAAAGTGGGCCCCAAATACTACTGTAGCACTTACAGAAAAACTGGGCCCAAATAAAATATCCCAAAAGCCCTATTTCTATACCACAAGCATACTGGGAAAATTTGGTGCCACAATTCCTCTTATCCGCCGCGTAAGCGCGGCCAAACCAGGGTTTTGGCCGCGCTTCCGCGGTGGAACCGAGGAATTGGTGGATCGTATTTTCCCAGATTTCTTATAATTGCTTGTACATGCCTCTGCAACAACCTGAAAAATTTTAGGAGCTCAAAAAATTTCAACAGAGAACACATGTGCACAAAAATACGGTTTTTGGGGATTTTGTTCGATCGGGTTCTAAACGCGCTAGAGCAAGCCAGGTAGGTTAATGGCGTGGCTCTGATACCATTGTAAGCCCGCGGGGGCGCCCCGGCCGTCGATCCGACGCCGGAAAACGCGGAAAACAAAAACTTTGCGAACTTTGCAAACGGCACCACCGCGGACTTTTTACCCGGATCGGGCCATTAACCTAGCTAGCTAGCAAAAAGAAAAGAGTAGAGATGCTATACCAAACGATCCGTGTCCTTCGGTCTTCGTCTCCACTCCGATCTACCGCGGAATCTCCGTCTCCTCCTCGCTCGTCGGAAAGGGGCACCACGTAGCCGGAATCTTTTACGGGCTCCCGCCTCTTGACCGAGGCAACTCGGGCGCGAAGTTGGCTAGCCGACGCGTCCAAGGCTTGCTATAGAATAGTATAGTAAACTTGTCTCTTGGGGTTATGAGGTTGCCATTTTTGGAGGAATTTTTGCACAAGATTTTTCATGGTTGCTTGATGAAAAGAATGGAGCATGCAAAAATGAGCTCTTGCAAAAACAGAATGGTTGCTCTGTGGAATTATGTGGGTGGAGTGCAAAAATCATTAACCATGGAAAAGGAAATGGATTAATCACTTCAACAGCATACACAAATGGGGGGCCACCAAAAATGACATGAAGGAAATATCTACATATATAAAACCACTCCCTCTCACACAAATGTGAGGCCGGCCCCACCCACAACCCACACAGTGGCCGGCCCCTATTAAAAACAAGAGGGGAAAAAGAAAAAAAAAATGCATGAACCAATTAATCTTACATCAAGAAAGCAAATCAATCCCTAATCCATATCTAATCTCATAATGGCAATGGAATGACCAAAAGGGAATCTCATGATGATAAGGAAACACATAAGCAAGAAACCCCTCACAAAATGTTAATTGCAAACTTGCAATTAACACCCTCCAACGAAAAATCCGACCGGGAAGGAAAAAGAGAAAACCGGCCGGAACGGAATACAAACTGGCAACCCCAGAAAACCGATCCCGTAATAAATTACAGGAAAACCCCGCTACTGCAAATACATGCCCGCATTTGTATTCCCACTGAACACAAATGCAAAGAGACAAAACTACACTATCTAATACTAGTATCCGGCTTAAGCCAAAGCCGGCTAGTAAAAACCGTCCGATCATGATCCGTGCAATACCGCACGTATCTGATCGAACCCTGCCATATCTCCATACGGCCTCTACAGCGTTTCGCCCGAAACTTGAGTAACTGTCTGTGTGGTGGACTCTAAAGACTCGTCAATACTATGGCTGTGGATTTAACCACTAGCACGTCAGAGGTATTAGCCATACGTGACGGGCCACCAGCTATTGACCAAAAGGGACGTCGATGAGCGAACTCATCCTGACACCCTACTGAGCCTGTCAGTGACAATATCCATACAGTCCGGTCCGTTCGTCTATGAGTATCGCATGGCGGGCCTAGGGGGTTGGTAAAAGTCAGACCCCCAAAAGCGGTACAAGTCGTGTCGGAGTGTAGCCCAGAACACCCTGAGATACTACTGGAATACCTACCAGCAAATCTCCTGCCTTGGCCAAGGACTTTTCATGTTCTGGCTCTCCTAGACACAGCACGACCTCACCCCCAATACCGGGAGAGACGAACCCCTGCAGATCCGCTCACTGCCTCCATGTGGCTCGGGACTGTACCCAACTAAAACCTGTTTGCACGACTCCTTTGAGCCGTGGTAGGGTAGTAATCAAAGTACAGTGGGAACTCACACGAGATAAATGACGATCCCAGGTCGATGAACTAACCTGTACACATGTCACCTGGGAACTGCTATCTGACGTCTGGTATATGCCCAACTAGCAGGTTCCCGGCGAGTCCTGTCCGGTGTACTCATAACCCAATGAGCACCTGTATACATCTTAGGTGAACCAACTGACACCAGTGGCTTGTGAGACCGGCCACCGCCCCTCGTCGGGGTCTCGACTGTATACACTAGTCTACTCTGGAGAAACGATGCCCTGTCTCGAATCTCCCACGACTAGGGACCTTTTAAGGATGTGCTTATAGACCCCCAGCTCCCACTTATATGATCGCCCTCATACTGCTGGAAGTCAAGCAAGAATCCTAGGGGCTTTATCAACGTGTAATAGCGACTCGTAAGGTCACCTAAAGCAGTACACGATGATAAAGATAAACCAGATAGCATACTATCATCTCGAGTAAGACTGTCCTATCGGGATAGGTCCTCCCCTCAATCATTGCAATCACGTGCCTGTGACCCAATAATTGACTCTGAGGGCACTATCTCCAACAGTGGATGCTTGGACATACATAGGGAGGACTTTCTTGCTCGACATGATAGTATGCTATCTGGTTGCTCTTTATCTTAACATGTATACTTTTTGTCTCTCTGATTACATGTTGATAAAGCCCTTAGGATATAGATGTACTCGACTTCCAGGACTATGATGTAGATCATACTAGTGGGGCCTGGGTAGTCCATGAGTGCATCCTTGAAATGTTCCTAGTCGAGGGAATATCGAGATGGGGCATCGATATTCCAGAGTAGACTAGCGCATATCTTCTCGACCCATGCGATGGGCGATGGATGATCCCATATCCATTGGTGTTTGACATCGAAGATGGTATGCGGGTGCTCAGTGGAGACTGGGTACACTGAACGGACTCGCCGAGAACTCCCAGATGGTATTATACCTCACGTCAGATGGCAGTTCTCTGGTGACACTGGTACAGCTTAGTCTGTTGACCCGAGATCATCATAGAGTCTTGTGTGTCTCCCACTGTGCTTTGATTTCCACCCTACCACGGCTCTACTGAGTTGTGCAAACAGGTGGTTTTTGGGTACAGTCCCGATTCACATGGAGGCAATGAGCGATAGGAGGGGATTCGTCTCTCCCGGTATTGGGGGTTGATGTTGTGCTATGCTCGACTGGCCATAACAGGAAATCCCTGGCCAGGGTTGCAGTGATATACTGGTAAGAGTTATCAGTAGTTTCACGAATGTTATGGACCTCAAGTCGGCATAACTTATCGAGCTATTGGGGTCTGACGTTTACCACCCCTAGGCGAGATATGCGACATATCAGACGAACAGACCGGACTATATGGTAGTGTTACTAGTCGGATTCGCAGGAGTGTGAGCGGGCTTGCTCGTCGATCTTCTGATCGCTCAATACCCGGGTGGCCGTTACGTTTGGCAGACCGCTTGCGGCTTGTGGGTGTTTGATATGATCATCATCTGCTGCCGGCGTATTGACGAGTCTTTAGAGTCCTACACAGAGGTTTCCTGGCTCAAGCAAAACGAAATAGGAGCGCTTATGAGATATGTGCGGGACCGAGAATAATGCATGTATGTGATACCGTATTTCATTCTCGCGATGAATGTATCGAATGGTTGTATGTGATATAACCTAGTTATCGAATCAAGGATTGATTCGATAAGCCGATACATAGGATACTGGCCGGTTATATGCGAAATGACCGGATCATTGAATCAAGTGTTGATTTAATGATTTAATGTATAATTATATATTTGATATATTACTTTACATTAACTAGTAATGGTTCACTTTAAATGGATTTTCTCACTTGGATGTGCGCATTGCATATGCGATATGATATTGTGCACTAGCTTGTATCATGTTTGATGATACATATCTTTTTTGGTTAAGTGTGAAGAGTTAAACCTTGGTTAATGAAATCATTAGGGTTTACTATTTGCTTATTCCTTTATTTATTTGTTTTATTCATTTTGGTATTTATAATAAGCATAATGAGAAAGAAACAAAATGGTTAGCTTTCATTCTTTCATGAAGCTTAATGAAGCTTCATGAAGCTTTGACCAAAGGTGACCATTTTGTTTTTATCTCAAACCCTAACCACTCACTAACCTTGGTTAACTCTCTACACTTTACTATGGTTCAAATATGATAAGGATTGATTTTTTCTTTTCTATTCTATAATTCTTATCATAATATTTGAGCTTCTTCTTCTTCTTCCTTCAAGTGAAGAAAAGCTTGACCATCAATGGCAAGTCTTCAAATCTAGTGAGAAATCCAAAACTAAAGTTTACCCACTTCCTATTTCTTCATCCTCTATCTATTGCCAAGTAGTATAGGGTGTTTCCTTCACAAGTTTTCCAAGCTTGATGAAGTTGGAGCTTGTTCTTGCGATATCTCGACGTAGATCATCTTCGACATTGAACCGACGATCAAGCCCGCCCATTTCTTCGACGAAGCCGATACTTGAGTTCCGGATTCATTTTGGACAGCCGAGGGGACTTCGTTGCGGAGCCGTGGAGGTGGTGGACAGAATCTACAAAGGTTGTATGTCCGTTCCCTTAGTTAAATTGTTAACTAGTTTATGTTTCGCCTAAATATCTAGTAAACGATCCGTAGTCGGGTTTGTAGGCACCCGTAAAAATTTATTTGTGCATGTTTGATCACTTGTGAGACCTCACTAGAGTGCCTAGGAACCCTACATCATACACGCGCATGCATATGCTTAGATGGTATCAGTTTTGTACTAGACGTAGGTCGTTATCCGGATCATGATATTTGATAAAGATGATACTAGATGAATAGTGTGATTGATGTGACTTTGACCCGTACCCAGATTTGGGATACCGTACGACGGATTTATGTACGAGCTATATTTTGATGATAGTTCTGCACTCTTGACTTGAGGATGTCATATTATAGATATTGTATCGACTGTTATACTTTTGAGGCGGGATCACCGACTTCTATATATATATATATATATATATATGTATCGACTCAGATGTTAGGCGGTTTCCTTACCTTTTGTGTAGCCTGTTAGCTCAGCCCTATAGTTAGTGTAGTTATTAGACTAGATTCGATTCCTACATATTTCAAAACTAACGAATCGTGGGTATTTTAAAAGACAGGCCAAGGATTCTATGAATATTTCAAAAGACGCATCTTTTCTTAAAAACACCGTAGCCCTTATTTTCAAAACACCACGATTCGTATTATTTCAAAAGGCACTACTGTATGACTTATAATTATGCTAAATGCAGATTAGTTATCATTGTGTTTATTATTCATCTCCCGCACATTATTGCTGTTCGCTCCGCATCGCATACTTATATTGTGATTTCATATACCATTATTGATATCTTGCTGTTAGGACACCAGCACCATTACCGATGATGTGTATGTTCCACGTACACTTACTTGCCGGCTGACACACATCATCATCGGTAATTACCATATCACGTACACTTTAGACAATACTATTTCATCGACATAGCTTGTTAGCTGGTAGTTTCGACATAATATTAGTGTACTTCCCTTATATGCCAGTTTAGACATTGCAGTTATTACTTGCTACTTCATGCATATTATTATTCACTGTTATGCCGTATTATGGAGTTTTATGCCTATATTCATTGTTTACATGCTATTGATGATTGGATTTCGGATTTTCCTGAGATTTCCTGGATTTGGGGAAAACCGAAAGAACATTTATAAACTTCTTTCCCTCTCTTTTTAAATGAAAAGTGTGGTTTTCCCATGATGTATGAGTCGTCCACCATGAGTTTTCATGATTGCTGATGGATTTCGAGACCCGACTCGAAGAGTTGGATGAACCATCTCGGGTACATGGTGGGCCTGGTAAGGTACCCCGGGGCAAGAAGTTCGAGTTGTATTCGGTGAGCCTGGCAGGGGAGCACTACCTACCGGTGATATTATTTGGACTCGTCGGCTATCCGGAGGATACCGGCCGGAGTCATGAGATGGTTATAGGTTGATCCATTCTGCGGAGCCTGAGATATTGATATTTGAGATTTGAGACACTGAGGCATTGAGATTTGATGGTACAGGTTAGTCCGGGCAGCCGGAACCTGAGATATTGAGATATTGGGATTTATGTTTTGTGTCGATGCTTGACAAGGATTTCTCTGTTGGTTTCATTGAGGATACTCGTTTTATATACATACAGAAATCCCATTAAAATAAAGAAAACAGTTTTCTCATTCATTGCATTACATTACATTCATACCTCATACATATGATATATTGCTACCTGAGGCACTGACACGAGCACAGGGATTACACTTATGTTTAGATGTTTACCCTTGCCACCTTTTTATGCTTCAGACTTTATCATTTGAGGATATTATTGATCGTAAGACCTAGGATTGCGTCATACATGTGATTTCTGCTCGTAGATGTTTCTATTCACGAGTTGGCAACTCACCCCCGTTGTGCCACAGTTTCTTGCAGGTTTTGCCGTACAGGTTTCATTACGGCTTTGCTGGCACACTGCTTCCTTTCCGGGTGTTTTGCTTGGTAGGTGGGTTCACTTGCATCGTGACCACCATTATACATTGTATATTATTTATTTCAGTTGTATCTAGTTAAACTCCATCAACCAGACATGTATTTATTCTAGGCTTGAGACCAGTTGTTTATTCTTTCGACCTTAAAGTCGCGTGTTGTATTTCTATGGATTTCATGTTGTTTTGAGTTTCCTTTTCTGTTGTGATCCTCACCCTTTGGCGTTGTATATTATATTGCTTGCGTGGTTGTGACTGTTGTTGGACAAAGAGCTAGCTCCCGCTTGGGGATGCCTTTATTCATTATATATTCTTTATCAGGTTTTTTGTACTCGTTTGGGGTCAGTATTTACAAAGGAAACTCTGCCGAAATTTTTAGAAAAGACTTGTGATTTTTAAAATGCATATTTCAGCGTATGTTGCAAACTACTTGATTTAAATTGGTTTTTCCTTCACTATACTACTTTTCTTGGTTTGGATATCTGGGTTTTCGGCTTACTTAGATTACGTACGCCTCGAGAGGTTTCGTAATTTAAGTGCCGGTCATGTTCCGTACTTTTCGGGTCGTGATAGAGTCCCTCTTGCAAAGCAAAACAATTTCATATTTTTTTTAAAAAAAATTATTACCATTTCACCCTTTTTTCTTTTCATTCTCTTATAATAGGTAATCCAAACCGACCAACTCTTGCCGAGCTTTGCTACAAAAAACCAGATATTTCTTATTATCGTAATTGCTTTGGTACAAATTCCGACCCTACCATTTCTTTAAGGGATAGGATAGAACGCTCTCAACGTAACAGTTCGACACCTAACTCAAAGTCCTATCAACTGCATCAGAATTCAACACCGTCTAATATTGATAATCTTTTTAAGTTTAGTGAGGAAACTTCTAAACGCATGTCTATTGCTGAGCATATTGCGAAGGCTCCTAACCAAAGTTTCATACGTTTCACTAATCCAAAACCGTTGGGACAACAACAACAATTATTTCCATATGAAAATGTTGATCTTGTTTTGAGGCGAATAGGGCAACTTTTACACCCATGACCATTGCTGAGCAAATAGCAATAGGTAGTCGCCAACTAACCAACCAATCTCAATATTCTTCATATCACAATGTCGATCCTAATACTGTTTATGAAACTTGGATACAACCTTCTAACTCTTATCAACAGTACCAAACTTTCACACCTTCTCATGTAGATACTTCTCTTGGGGCTAATGTGGCAATTCGTAAGCCCATGTCGATTGCGGAACACATTGAACTCACCCGTAACCAACAATTAAACGCATTCCAACCATACTCAACTTTTTGTCCCTATCTAGACAGTGCTTCTGAACATCAATTAGGAAGTTCCATGGTTCAAAGAGAATCCTTTATTGAAACTTCTCCACAAACCATGTCTAGTCTTGCAGTAGAGTTGGAATTGAGTAGTGAGAAAGAACCTGGAATCCCTTAAAATAAAATCAGAAACAATTCTTTTGATCTCAACACCTTCCATCCCGAACACCAACCGAATGGATTTGATGATAAACCACTTAATAATCTAATTTATAACCTGTTTGACTTTTCCAACAGTGAGTATGAATGAGAGTTTTACACCATTCCAAATCAAACCGATCCTTATTCGACTACACTTGACATTTCTAACCTTCCAATTCTATCAAGTGAACCTAATGATCCATCGATTGAGGATAGTATAATTGATGAATTTTTAAAGAACTGATCGTTTGATTTGACCGAATGTGTTAGTGAGAGTGGTGATAAGAATATCTTTGAAGATGAACTCATTATATTGGATGAGTTGGATTCACCGACCTATCATGTTCCGTCCATTGAATGTGAACATCTTCCTGTACATTTAAGCGATCCTATTCTTACCACCGACCTATTCGATATGCAAAACAATATTTAGCCTTCATCTCCCACATCTGGTTCAATAATGCTCGACACCCAAGTTTTTTTTTACCCATTTCATTACCCACTTTCTTTGATTCTTCTCATCTTCTTTCACTTCCACCGAATATTGATGAACCACACTCTGATGTTTCGAGTTCTATGATTCTTGAAAGACCACTCAAGTTAGACTCTTTTGAAAATAAGGTACACCATCTTTTCGAGTCTCCTACCTCCATAATTTCTGACGAATCGAGTGTTTTGAATGCTGGTGCACAACACATTGACCTTGAAACTTTCAAACTTCCTAGTGAATCTGCCTATTCCACTAATTCCTTTCTTTCCGATGAGATCATCATCGATGAAAGTTTCGAAAGTATTTTCGCCGAAGAACTCGCGTTCCATGAAGACTTGGATGTTGTGGTGAATCAACCTCCACCGGAAATTCGTGCATCTCTGTTTGAGGCTGAAGAAGTTGAACCACTACCCTTCTTCTTATCACATACGAGAATGCAACTATTCCAACTATTCCTTATCTTTCAAATTCTCGTTTTCATTCACCATCAGTTTTTCGTCTCCACCAACCGAGACGTAAAACCTTTCGATTACACCTCTTCTCTTCTCCCTACTTCATCTCATCTCGTTACTCCCATTTCTGTTTCTTCCATTCGAGACATGATACAAACTCCATTCTTATACAGTCTCGAATATTCTTCTTCACGTACATCCGTTTCGCATTCTTCTACCAACCATGGTGTTACCTAGATAAAATATTTGAATGGTTAGTTTTAACTTTTGGTCTTTGTAAAACTTTGAGTAGACCGATAATATTTACCCCCATTTTATGTTGAATTTCAATGCTCAGTAATGAAAACACTGTTTTACTCAAGTTTTGGGAGGGGTGGGAAGAAGAAAAATATTTTTAAAATGGCTCTTGAAAGAAAGGAAATTTTTGCACGATTGTGAGCCAAGAACAAGTTTGGGGGAGGATTTCGCTGTCACACTTTTAACCTCTTCTTTATACCATCTTATTGAATTGTTCCTCCTAGTCTTCATGTTTTGAGCTTACATGACAACATTAGTGAGGACACTGCTACAAACAAGTTTGGAGGGATGGTTTGTTTGGATGGTTTGTATATATCCACGCATCATATGTAAATATTGCATTGCACAAATTTTGAAAATAAAAATTAGAAAGTGAAAAATACACATGAAAGAAAGGAAGAGATTTATGAAATGCAACAAAATTAGATGTTTTAAAATGAAACTAGTAATACGTAGCCATGAGCCGTTGTCCCAAGGGTTAGTAAGATGAAGGAATCATTAATCTCCGGATAGAAATAAGTCTGAACAATAGACCCTATTCTTGAGTCCAAACTTCTGAACATTGATACTCTACTATACGCACTTGCACACATCTTGAAACTAAGGATAGTAGAGGATACCTTGAAATGCACTTGTCTAAAAGCCTTATTATGAATGAAAAAATATAAATCAACAAAATAGAAACAACACATAAAGTATAAATGGTGCAGAAAAGGGAATACTGGCTTTTTAATTACTTAAGGCAGCATAAAAAAAATATAGCGTGGGTGCCTTATCACCTAGTACCTTAGACTAACTGGTTTGGGAGTCACTGCTATGCCTTAGGTGTTGAAAGACTAGGATATTGCTAAGAACGCCTTAATAAGTGAGAGCATTCGGTAATCGGTTGGTTAGTACCTCAAGAAATATTAACAGTCGCATGAAGAATGTGTGAGCAAATCCATCTAAAATATTCACCGACTAAAAAGTACTAAGGAAGATGGTCAAAGAGTATGATAGCTTGAATCGAATTTTCTAAGTGTAGAGACGTCTTTTACACACATAGGGGTATATGATCGATTGTTCGGAGGAAAGGTAGGGAGGAAGACTAAAGACGATGTTTTATTGAGGGATGATTTGATTTCCAAAATCTTTTCAAGACCATTAAGATAGGGCTCATGACAACTAAAAAGCTAGTGTAGTTTGAAACTCATATTTTCAAGTTTTTTGTTTTCCATGTTCCTTATCTTTGCAAATAATTTTTGTCTTCTTTCTTTTATTTTGGGATTTTGTGGGTGTAATCCGCTGAAAGCGCTCAGGAGACAACACTCCTCCTACTAGGGATACCTAGAGGTTTAAAGGCTTGTTGCACGAGCTAAGTGCAATCGTGTTGCCTATGAAAGTATGCTAGGTTTTTCTCTTTCTTTTTAATAAATTGTTTGCTCGAGACGATCAAAGATAAGTTTGGGGGTATTTGATTAGTCAAAAATATTGCATATTTGTATGAACATTTTCGCTACTATTATAAAGGTGTTAATTGTAAATAAAAAACATATATGGGTTTATTTGTAAAAAGATTATTATCGTATGTTTCCTCATTTATAATTAATATAATTAGGGAAAATATATGAATATAATATTTAAATAAAATATCATATTAAAATATGCATATCATATCAAATATTCTTAATCAATATGCTTAAGATATCATATCATATAATTGGTTGGAATAATATCTCAAAAAAAAAACAAGTACTACTAACAATTTGATTTAAGATATTGTGCAGGTATTATACTAGATTAGCTCAGGTATGAAATCTAAGTAAGAGATCCACGTCAAATCGGAATATCAAACCGAATCCGCTAAATATTAGAAGAAAATCGAAATATCTAGCAATGACAGAGACTAAGAGAAATATTTTCAGAATCTTTATATCAAGAAGATCTCGAAATATCGAGAGAAAAAGATGGAAAAAATCCCAAGTCACAAACCAACAAGATGGTGGCGGATCCGCGGTCAAACATGGGTAAGGGCGGCGGTTCCGCGGTCTGTCAGTCGCTGTAAGATCTGGATTTTCAGGGACATGATCGTAATGTTACATACTCCTATGGTATCTAGGGTTTCTAATTCCAGAGACTATAAAAAGGACTTAGAGCTGTACATTCGAAAAGAATCTATTAATCTGCCCATCGATCAAGAGGGATCTAGCGAGCAACTAGGGTTTTTGTAATCTTCCTTTTTAAGGAAGAATTTTGTTATGCAATAGTTGATCAATAAACCTAGTCTTTTGCTTTAATTCTTTTTGCATTTACTTTCCGCATTACTTTTCTGCATTACTTTCCACATTACCTTTCTGCATTTTTTCAGCATTACATTCCGCAATTACTTTCTGCACGTTTAATTATGGTTTCATTCATCTTCCACCTATCTTTTAAATCGTTAATAACCATGAGCGAGTAAATTCTTGCTTTCTAGGGTTTGTAGGATAGGGTAGAATAATGGATGAAAAATATATTTTAAATTCTTTTTAAAAGTTTTAATGTTTATAAACTTTAGCAAAATGAATGTTAACCATCTTATCGCGTGCGCTATCAATTAATGATAGTCACGACCACGATTTGAGATTAGTTACTACTTGTTTTGTTAAGAGCTTAAGATAAATAGAGATCAGTGCAAGGACAAGGGGCAGTAGTGGGAAAGCCTAATTCCCTCCAAGAACCCTAATCCACATTCATCGCTATCTCTCTGGTATTAAATAATTAAAAGATAAAAAGAATTTTTTTTTTACTTCATCCATTAACTACTAAGTCTTATAAACCCTACAGGCCTTTCTATTATAAAATTTTCAAACCATCTTAGTTTAAAATGACAACAATCCCTCCTCTCTTTTATCAACTCGTCTAAAGCAAGATAGGAAATTCACCGTTTCTCTGCGGACGGCCCGTACTCATTGCGGCTAGCTATCGGCGACACCATCTTGATTGCGGTTATTTACAACAAACATACATACAACACTTTTTCTCATTAATCAGATCTTTGCTCCAACAACTCCCTGTTTAACAGAGAATATCTTTTTTTATTTAAAAAGACCAGGGAGATATTTCCCCCTTAATAGAATTTAATTCTATTTTCTTTAATTTGGGCGTTGGTGCTCACGTTCTATGCACGTGGGCGCTACCTAAGAATTTAATTCCTTTATAACATGCACCACGTGCTTTGAACGTTAGCGCTCACATGAGCTTCACGTGAGGCGCCGCTGTAGGATTTAATCCTATAAGAGACCGGCGCTCATGTGGGGAGCACGTGAGGCGCTGACTTATTGGGTTTGAACAGAGCTTAGCTCTTATTATTGTGTTTAATTAATAAGGGAACAAAGGACACCTCATTTCTAAGATTTTCTTTTAAAGAAATTATGAAATGAGATGGAAAACAGAAATGGTGGAGGGTATGGGAAAATGAATTATTAATTCATTTGCATTTACTATTCAGGCATGTTTGTAATTTTAAATTGGAAAATTCTATTAACAAAAGAAAATGTTGCATGCTTGATTTAGAGATGACTTCTTCATTCCACCATTTATCTTCTCTCTCTTCCACGGCTCCTCCTCCTTCTTCTTCTTCAATACTCTCATGAGTTGAGAATCATGAAGATAAAGAGAAAGAAAAATGCTAGAACACTCATACATATCACTAAGCATCCATGATTGGCCACCTAAGATCTTATTTACTTCATGGATGAAGTTGAATCTTGAACTTGGTTCTCTCGGGTGGATCATCTTCGGCGAAGGAGGACTGTAACACTTCCAAAATAATAAAATATTATTTTCGGGAATTTTTATAATTTAATATTATTTTAATGAATATTTTAATGTTCGGGTGGAATTAAATACAAATAAATGGGGAAAATTTTGGAAAATTTTGGAAAATTCTAAAATAGGGTATTTTACGGAATTATGTCATTTTAAAGTTTATAAGATTAGTTATATGCCAATTTAGTGCTAATCGCGATTAAGAATCGCTAATTGGATTTTTAGCATTTTTGTGCAAAAATGTGCACATATCATTTTCCACACTTGTTACACTTGTGTTACATTTTTGTAGCCATGGTTCATTTGGATTCACTATTGGAGTGAGAAGGAAAAGATAAAGGAAAAGAAAAGAAAAGGAAAAAGGGTAGGTAATGAGTGAGAGAGAGAGACCAAGTCAAACCCCCATCTTTTTGAACCATCCCTCATCATTTTCCCCTTCTCATTCTCTCTCCTCTCTTTCCCTTGTTGCTGCTGCTCTCTCTCCTTCCTCTCTCCCTTTTCATGAAACCCTAGATCCACAATGAAATCCAACCCAAAACCCCATTCCCACTTCACAAAACTTACTCCCAAGCTCACTAGCTACACATTGAACCTAGCAAGATTGGATTTGGAGGACTTTGAGCAACTCAAGAATTTTCTTGAGTTGCCAAAGGAGGTAATTTCTGCACCCATTAGAGTAGTATCTCATTTCTATTGCATCCATACTAGTTTCATATCGATATTGTGTCGTTTTGTGGATTTTGGAGAATTCAAGTGAGGGTTTAGGGTAAAACTGAAATCAAGATGAGATTGAGGCTTATTGTGACCTTAGAACCCCTGGTGTAATGCAAAATTGGACCCAAACCTGGAATTGAAACCAAAATACGGAATTACGGAACCGATATCGGAAAAACTGGAAATCTGTCACTGTTTTGTGTAATCTGCTATCACCCCGAGACCCCAAAAATAAAACTGAGTTGACAGTGAGATGTGCAGGCACCATGGAACCACCACACCAAACCCTAGCCCCCAACTCCAAACTGAGGCCGCCAATTAATTCCTTCTGGCCGCAATTTGCAGCCAGAGCAGGGGTTCTGGTGCTCATTTTTGTTCTGTGGCCCTATCTCCTCTAGTATTGACCCTGGGTATGTCTAGTTTTGACTGATTCCATCTAGGGTGAAATCTGGGATGATTTTCCTATGTTGGTACATGATTTGAGACTTGTTTTAGCATGGATTTTGGTATTTGGTGTTTCGTTCCTATCGGGTGGCGTTTTGACGTCAACGACAGATGGATATTGATCGTGTTCACATGCGAAGCGATAGGTTTTTACCTATGCGAGTAGCGTGTGCTGTTTTGGTTTCCGATGTGATTTTCATATGCTTTAGCATTGTGATATCCTTGTAGGTACCCCGCGTGATGTTGAGGCAAAGGAGATGAAGATAGCGACATCGGCTTTGGCACACGAGAAGCAAGGTGAGTAGATTATATCTACGGGGAGAAGTCGGGTGGATGGCGTATAGCATCGCCGCAGTCCGTGGTGATGTATACGAATACGTATACACACATATATTTATTATGTGTTGTTTAGGATTATTGATGGTGATAATGGTATTATTGGTGATAAGAATGTATTGGTTTAGTATAATGCGAAACCCTAGAGTAGGGGTTGCACACATACACATACACATACACATATACTTGCATACATTCTTTCATATATCTGTGCGCATATGATGGTGTGTATATATACACATGGGTATGGGACTATGTCTTTATATACGGGTTTTGAGGATGATACGTGGGATTGAGATGAGTCGATGAGATTCGATTGAGGCCGTGGGATTTGGCGACATGACAGAGTTCGTATTGGAGATGTGATATGATGGTAGTGATGCCTGTCATGTGATGAGATATTGTGATATCGACTCAGATTTAGGTGATTTCCATACCCCTCTCTATTGGCTTGATTGTCGGGTTCGTAGTTCGCATAGTAGGCGTTAGGCTAGACCCGAGTCATACCTATTTCAAAACTACGAATCGGGGATATTTTAAAGATATGCAGAAGGGTTTATACGGGTATTTTCAAATGATGTATCTTTTCTTAAAACACCGTAGCCCTTGTTTTACAAAAGCCCTGATTCGTCTTATTTCAAATGGCACCACTGCATGACATGTGCAGATTGGTGTAGATTCTTTACCTTTGCGTTGATTATTCGATTCCACATATTCATGCTATTTGCATTGCATCGCTTGTACTGTGGTTATATTTCAGTCATGCTGCTAGGACACCAGCACCATTATCGATGATGCATATGTTCCACGTACACTTGTTGCCGGCTCACACACTCATCATCGATAATTTCCATGTCACTACACTGTAGTACTATTGCATCCAGTATATGATCCTTGCATGACTTGATGATGTGCATACCTTCCTTTACATGTCGCATACTTCATGCTTTTGATTATACGCATTGAGATATGTTGTTTCTATGATATTTCTGGATTTGGGAACCGAGGGTGTTTCAAAAGAGAATATGTCATTGCTTTAAAAACCCGGTTACCCTTGATATGATATTTCAGTGCGTCCACCATGTGTTTTCTCGGTGCTGAGAGCGACATGTGAAACCCGAATCGAGGAGTGGACGAGCCGATTGCGGGTATATGGTGGACCCGGTATGGTTCCCCTCGGCAAGATGATCGATGAGCTTTTCGATTGAGCCTGAAGGCGGGCGAGTACCTACCGGAGATTGGTTGGACCTGGCGGTTATCCGGAGGATACTGACCAGTGTCGATAGATGGATATGGGCATACTGCCGGGGCCGAGGGCCGATACCGCAGACAGCGCCCGCGGGCCGATCCGGACTGACGGAGCCCGATATATGAGGATTTACGTGCCGATGCTGGGCACAGTTTTCATGATGTTTTCGAGTGTCGATGCTGGGCACTCCGGTTCCTTGATTTTGACGTGTCGCGAGGGATACAGATGGTTTATATCCTCATAATTTTCCCATGAACATGATTTATGATATTTACATGCATGGTGGTTATTGTCAGTGGGTGGACGGGATCCACGTGTGCGCAGATTTGATTACATTGATCATACCTCATATTCATGACATGCTATTACCTGAGGCACTAGCACGAGCACTTGGCACTACACTCATGTATAGAGATTACATTGCCAGTTTAGAATGCTTCAGCTTTATTCATATTGAGGTTTATTTATATCTGATCGTATTGACCTAGGATGGGCCATGCATTCGATCTCTGCTTGTAGATATTTTTCTATTCACGAGTTGGCAACTCACCCCCGTTGTGCCCCAGTTCTTGCAGGTTGCTGTACAGATTCCATAGTGGCATTTCTGGCACACTGCTTCCTTAGGGGTGACTTGCTTGGTTAGGTGGGTTCTTTTGTATCAGAACCGCCATTGTTCATGTATTAATTATTGTATCTAGAATTTCCATCAACCAAAACTTGTATATTGTTTCAGACTTAGAAAACAGTGTTGTATTATTTCGACCTTAGAGTCGCGCTAGTAGTATTACGGTTTTCTGGCTGTTTTGAGTTTCTTTTTGGGTTTTGATCGTCGCCCTTAGGCGTTGAATATTATTATTGCTTGCGTGGTTATGACCGTCGATTGACGAAGCGCTAGCTCCCGCTTGGGGATGCCTTTTATCAGTTCATATATATTATTCTTGTTGTACCCCGTTCGGGGCCAGTTTTTACAAAGGAAACTCTGCCGAAAATTTCAGGAAAAATTACACATTTTAAAAATTCATATTCGGCTTAGTTATTTAAAAACTTGATTTTTAAACATGTTTTCTTTACCTCTTAAAGCTAGTTTTCCCTATTTACTCCTTAAATGGTTTTAGATTTCTGGGCTTTTGGCTTACTTGGATCAGATGGAGTCCTATAGACTTCATAGGATTCGAGGGCCAGTCACGTGCTCTTTCGGGTCGTGACAAAGTTGGTATTAGAGCGCTAGGTTGACCTTGGTTCGAGTCTGAGTTTGACTATGTGGAGCCTAGGGCGTTATTTATATACGGAACTTAGGCTTGACCTTACGGAACTTAGACTTAGTCGAGGGGGTATTAGACCCGAACTTTCATCGTGTAGGATGACCCTCGGTTGATGGAATAGGTGACTAAAGTAGAGTGACGTACCGTGGGTATGTTCCGCGGCATACTTACGACACGCCACTCCGCTTAAGAAACCTTAGGTTGTACATTTCCTTGCACCGTATTATATTCCTTCCTATGATCTACCTTCATCGATACTGGTTATGGTTTTGCTGCCGCGATTGCACGGGCAGAGTGAGCTATGGCTCGAGTCGTGTCAGCATGAGCTCGTCGGGGACGAGGACTGACCAGGGCGTGATTCCTGAGGCATACGGTTGCATTGAGGCTTCGTAATTTGTGTTTCCGCACTATGAGCGTTTGACAGATCGCTGTTGCGAGATTTTTCGGATGTACCGGTCGGTACCAGAGGATTGAGCCACTGATATGGGGCTAGCCCGGATGTGATGACTGTTGATATATCGCTTATTCATGATGGTTGAGGCGCTGCTTAGCGTACCGACGATTGAGCCAGTTGTTGCTGCGAATGATGAGATATCGCCCAGATGATTGTAGCTACTGCAGCATGAGCATATTCTTAGAGATATGATAGTGAGTCGCTAGTCATCGAGGATTAATGACTAGGACATGTGGTTCGTTCGCTTACCCCGATGCGAGGTCACCAGATAGATTGATTCCAGCTAGAGGCGACTTCACGCAGGTTCGTTGAGAGTCGATTGAGACGATCGAATGTCAGGAACCCCTTTTCCAAGTTTAAAGTATACGGAAAGACATGCAGGTGACTCTATGGACCCTCTAGAAGAATGAAACCCTAACTCGACTTAATGACCGTGTGAAAGCCTTTGAACCTTAGGGTTTGCGGCGGTTCCGCGGCGCCATTAGTGAGGCTTGGGTTTGCCCTTCTACGGCTGGACCACCGACGCTGTGGCATGTACTCGATACTATTAAACTGTACCCGAGATGTTGAGCTCTTGGGGGATTGTGAGGTTCTGACGAGTCGATCGGATGAGTCGACATCATTCGGATATCATGTGATGGGACGCTGCTTGGGAGGCTCCAGATACGAGCATAGCCGTTGGAGCGCAGTCCGTGTAGCCACGATGAGATGAGTCCGAATCAGTCGACATTGGAGCAAGGTGGAGTAAAGAGTTTGCACGAGATTTCGACGAGATGACGTTCCACTCCGCTGACATCAGAGATGTGATATGCATGCTGAGGACGTGTTCGGCTAGATATCTCCTACTGAGTGATGAAGATACTGAGTTCGTGATTCGAGTCCGTGTTAGAGACTTCGGAGGGACCGTAGCCGATGGCATTGAAGTGCGCAGATAGGGACGTGATGTCGAAATGGTCAATGATACAGACAAGCGGGACAAGAAGTTCGTGCGAGATGCAGAGGAGCTGTCACTACACCCCGTTAAGATAAAAGGTCGGATATGCATACAGAGGCACAGGGATGCGACCAGCTTCCGAGGAGATGTTGTACTAAGGACGCAGATGTCCAGGGAGCGAGAAAAGATTATGCCAGGGTACCAGCCCTGTACAGTTTGGCCTAGGCAAAAATCAGAAGAGACCTAGAGCAGGGATTCCTTCCAATACACTGCTGCAATAAGATTTGCACCAGGAGCAGATGCGTGATGTGCATTCAGAGGACCCGAGGTCAGCGCCAGAGATGTGCTGCCTTACGAGCAGTCGTGAGGATTGACCGAGAGATTACCAAGGAAGTGCCAGAACGGAATCGTTCCTGTCAGCGCTCCTGACCGGGCCGATGAGCCGGTGGATTGCGAGGTTGGTAATCTACAGGAAAGATCAGGAACCAGAGGCAGAGGACGCCAGCCGCGAGCATGAGGCAAGTAGATATCTTGCGCCGCTAGCATTGGATGTACCGGAACCTTCTCGACTTTGAAGGAGGATGTACCGACGACGGTATTTATGATTTGTGATTTTGTGATTCGACTATCACGTATCCGTCACTTTGGGATTTCAGTATTTTGGCGATCTATTTGCATGATTTAGTCTTGATGACTGAGTTCTATGATATTTGATTTTGTGCACCATGGTTGCACTTACTGGGTATTCATATTTTGTGCAGAGTTATTACTCTTGAGGTATTGATTGTGATTTCATGCCTATTTAATGCCGGTGATTGGATTTACGCTTCCAGCATAGTTTCATGTACTTTTAGTGTTTTGATTTGTGCACGCTGATGCACGCGGTTGTGAGTTTTTCCATCGCGGTACACCTGATTTTGATTGAGCCGCGTTGTATACCGTTTCGTGCCTTGGCTGCACCTGCTTATGACTTTATGGATTTCATACGGTTGATTTGATGTTGTGCATATGTTACGCACAGGATTTGATTTTTGCACTCGGTATAGCTTATATGTGCTTATAGTGTATTGATGTGTGTTTTGTGCACGCAGTTGGACACGTTTATGATTTCCTTTATACCTGGGTACACTTAGTGTTGCTGCTTACGCATTTGAGTTATTGCTGGTATTTGTGCATGGGATGCACCAGTTCTATACTTCGTGCGTTTGTCGCACCAGTTTTATGTTTCTTGCGTTTATCGCATCAGATTTATATTTTGTGCCTTTGTTGCACCGGATTTACATTTTGTGCATTACGGTTGCACCTGACTTCGATTTGATGTCTTTCGATATGTCGATTTTGATTGTGATATTGATGTGGATTCTTGCACTCCGTGCTTTTGACTGGATTTACGCATGTTCGGCGTTGCTATTGGATTTTGTGATTCCGTGCATGTTGAGTGCGCAGGGTTTAGATTTTCATTCGTGCATGATGGATGCACCGATTTGGATTTTCGTGCATGTTGGGCTCAGTCTTTGAGATACGATTTTGGTGCACACCCGATGCACTAAATCGAGATTTCTTCGTGCATGTCAGATGCACCGGATTTTTGGCTGTCAGGCACACCCGTTGCCTATGACAGATGCTTCGTGCACACCCGTTGCACCTAGATGTTGTTTTATGCACCTGTTTAGCACATATATGGATTTTGATTTCCGTGCGCACCAGACGCACAGGGTGATGTTATGTGCATTTTTGGGATTTATTCCTTTTGGAGCAGTACATTTCTATGATATTGGATATTTGTTTCCATACTGAGCAGGACTAGTCAGAGGACAGTGCCTGGATATATTTTGCATGCATCGACAGTTATCGAAGGGATTTCCAAAAAAAAAAAAGCGAGCTATAGTCTCAGTATATACCTACGTGTCCGATATGACACGAAACGTTTTAAAAACAAGGAAACTCTTCTAATTGTTTTCAAAACGGCGGAACGTACCTATTAAACAAAGGATATATATATACATATATAGTTATTTTCTTGTGAAAAACGTCCGCCACTGTGCAGTGTTACGCGCATCGCACAGTGACTTAAAAAGATTGGGCATGCATTTACATCAGCTATTTACATGTATAGATTGGATGTCTACCTGTATAGTTCTGATCTATATCATATTGGTTTTGTATTGGATTTGACATTTGTGTCTTTACCATGACTCCGATGATTGCGGGATGCTTGATGGAGTGTTGTTTTTGAGTTATCTGCTCAGTACGCATGCGCATGCATTGCGCTGTGACGTTTTATGTATTAATGATTTCGGAGCCCCGACGACTTGGAATTTGTATCGAAATGTTTTAGTGCTTGGGGGTTTTAAATTTAAATTCGGGGACCGAATTTCTTTAAGGGGAGTAGATTGTAACACTTCCAAAATAATAAAATATTATTTTCGGGAATTTTTATAATTTAATATTATTTTAATGAATATTTTAATGTTCGGGTGGAATTAAATACAAATAAATGGGGAAAATTTTGGAAAATTTTGGAAAATTCTAAAATAGGGTATTTTATGGAATTATGCCATTTTAAAGTTTTTAAGATTAGTTATATGCTAATTTAGTGCTAATCGCGATTAAGAATCGCTAATTGGATTTTTAGCATTTTTGTGCAAAAATGTGCACATATCATTTTCCACACTTGTTACACTTGTGTTACATTTTTGTAGCCATGGTTCATTTGGATTCACTATTGGAGTGAGAAGGAAAAGATAAAGGAAAAGAAAAGAAAAGGGAAAAGGGTAGGTAATGAGTGAGAGAGAGAGACCAAGTCAAACCCCCACCTTTTTGAACCATCCCTCATCATTTTCCCCTTCTCATTCTCTCTCCTCTCTTTCCCTTGTTGCTGCTGCTCTCTCCCCTTCCTCTCTCCCTCTTCATGAAACCCTAGATCCACAATGAAATCCAACCCAAAACTCCATTCCCACTTCACAAAACTTACTCCCAAGGTCACTAGCTACACATTGAACCTAGCAAGATTGGATTTGGAGGACTTTGAGCAACTCAAGAATTTTCTTGAGTTGCCAAAGGAGGTAATTTCTGCACCCATTAGAGTAGTATCTCATTTCTATTGCATCCATACTAGTTTCATATCGATATTGTGTCGTTTTGTGGATTTTGGAGAATTCAAGTGAGGGTTTAGGGTAAAACTGAAATCAAGATGAGATTGAGGCTTATTGTGACCTTAGAACCCCTGGTGTAATGCAAAATTGGACCCAAACCTGGAATTGAAACCAAAATACGGAATTACGGAACCGATATCGGAAAAACTGGAAATCTGTCACTGTTTTGTGTAATCTGCTATCACCCCGAGACCCAAAAAATAAAACTGAGTTGACAGTGAGATGTGCAGGCACCATGGAACCACCACACCAAACCCTAGCCCCCAAATCCAAACTGAGGCCGCCAATTAATTCCTTCTGGCCGCAATTTGCGGCCAGAGCAGGGGTTCTGGTGCTCGTTTTTGTTCTGTGGCCCTATCTCCTCTAGTATTGACCCTGGGTATGTCTAGTTTTGACTGATTCCATCTAGGGTGAAATCTGGGATGATTTTCCTATGTTGGTGCATGATTTGAGACTTGTTTTAGCAAGGATTTTAGTATTTGGTGTTTCGTTCCTGTCGGGTGGCTTTTTGACGTCAACGACAGATGGATATTGATCGTGTTCACATGCGAAGCGATAGGTTTTTACCGATGCGAGTAGCGTGTGCTGTTTTGGTTTCCGATGTGATTTTCATGTGCTTTAGCATTGTGATATCCTTGTAGGTACCCCGCGTGATGTTGAGGCAAAGGAGATGAAGATAGCGACATCGGCTTTGGCACACGAGAAGCAAGGTGAGTAGATTATATCTATGGGGAGAAGTCGGGTGGATGGCGTATAGCACCCCCGCAGTCCGTGGTGATGTATACGAATACGTATACACACATATATTTATTATGTGTTGTTTAGGATTATTGATGGTGATAATGGTATTATTGGTGATAAGAATGTATTGGTTTAGTATAGTACGAAACCCTAGAGTAGGGGTTGCACACATACACATACACATACACATATACTTGCATACATTCTTTCATATATCTGTGCGCATATGATGGTGTGTATATCTACACATGGGTATGGGACTATGTGTTTATATACGGGTTTTGAGGATGATACGTGGGATTGAGATGAGTCGATGAGATTCGATTGAGGCCATGGGATTTGGCGACATGACAGAGTTCGTATTGGAGATGTGATATGATGGTAGTGATGCCTGTCATGTGATGAGATATTGTGATATCGACTCAGATTTAGGTGATTCCCATACCCCTCTCTATTGGCTTGATTGTCGGGTTCGTAGTTCGCATAGTAGGCGTTAGGCTAGACTCGAGTCATACCTATTTCAAAACTACGAATCGGGGATATTTTAAGGATATGCAGAAGGGTTTATACGGGTATTTTCAAATGATGTATCTTTTCTTAAAACACCGTAGCCCTTGTTTTACAAAAGCCCTGATTCGCCTTATTTCAAATGGCACCACTGCATGACATGTACAGATTGGTGTAGATTCTTTACCTTTGCGTTGATTATTCGATTCCGCATATTCATGCTATTTGCATTGCATCGCTTGTACTGTGGTTATATTTCAGTCATGCTGCTAGGACACCAGCACCATTATCGATGATGCATATGTTCCACGTACACTTGTTGCCGGCTCACACACTCATCATCGATAATTGCCATGTCACTACACTGTAGTACTATTGCATCCAGTATATGATCCTTGCATGACTTGATGATGTGCATACCTTCCTTTACATGTCGCATACTTCATGCTTTTGATTATACGCATTGAGATATATTGTTTCTATGATATTTCTGGATTTGGGAACCGAGGGTGTTTCAAAACAGAATATGTCATTGCTTTAAAAACCCGGTTACCCTTGATATGATATTTCAGTGCGTCCACCATGTGTTTTCTCGGTGCTGAGAGCGACATGTGAAACCCGAATCGAGGAGTGGACGAGCCGATTGCGGGTACATGGTGGACCCGGTATGGTTCCCCTCGGCAAGATGATCGATGAGCTTTGCCGATTGAGCCTGAAGGCGGGCGAGTACCTACCGGTGATTGGTTGGACCTGGCGGTTATCCGGAGGATACTGACCAGTGTCGATAGATGGATATGGGCATACTGCCGGGGCTGAGGGCCGATACCGCAGACAGCGCCCGCGGGCCGATCCGGACTGACGGAGCCCGATATATGAGGATTTACGTGCCGATGCTGGGCACAGTTTTCATGATGTTTTCGAGTGTCGATGCTGGGCACTCCGGTTCCATGATTTTGACGTGTCGCGAGGGACACAGATGGTTTATATCCTGATATTTTTCCCATGCACATGATTTATGATATTTACATGCATGGTGGTTATTGTCAGTGGGTGGACGGGATTCACGTGTGTGCAGATTTGATTACTTTGATCATACCTCATATTCATGACATGCTATTACCTGAGGCACTAGCACGAGCACTTGGCACTACACTCATGTATAGAGATTACATTGCCAGTTTAGCATGCTTCAGCTTTATTCATATTGAGGTTTATTTATATCTGATCATATTGACCTAGGATGGGTCATGCATTCGATCTCTGCTTGTAGATATTTTTCTATTCACGAGTTGGCAACTCACCCCCGTTGTGCCCCAGTTCTTGCAGGTTGCCGTACAGATTCCATAGCGGCATTTCTGGCACACTGCTTCCTTAGGGGTGACTTGCTTGGTTAGGTGGGTTCTTTTGTATCAGAACCACCATTGTTCATGTATTAATTATTGTATCTAGAATTTCCATCAACCAAAACTTGTATATTGTTTCAGACTTAGAAAACAGTATTGTATTATTTCGACCTTAGAGTCGCGCTAGTAGTATTACGGTTTTCTGGATGTTTTGAGTTTCTTTTTGGGTTTTGATCCTCGCCCTTTGGCGTTGTATATTATTATTGCTTGCGTGGTTGTGACCGTCGATTGACGAAGAGCTAGCTCCCGCTTGGGGATGCCTTTTATCAGTTCATATATATTATTCTTGTTGTACCCCGTTCGGGGCCAGTTTTTACAAAGGAAACTCTGCCGAAAATTTCAGGAAAAATTACACATTTTAAAAATTCATATTCGGCTTAGTTATTTAAAAACTTGATTTTTAAACAAGTTTTCTTTACCTCTTAAAACTAGTTTTCCCTATTTACTCCTTAAATGGTTTTAGATTTCTGGGCTTTTGGCTTGCTTGGATCAGATGGAGTCCTATAGACTTCATAGGATCAAGGGCCAGTCACGTGCTCTTTCGGGTCGTGACAAGGACCGGCTTGCAAGCGCTATCCGGACCTCTTGAAGATAGATTGAGGATGTCAATTTTGCTAACTGTTAGTGTATATGCCCTAGAGGCCATTACTGTATCATACTAGTTTGTATATTACTTAATGGAAGCTTGGGATATTCACCTTGTATAGACAATCTTGCTCAATATAGTTGTATGCTACTTGGTTTGTTTCTATTTTAATGTGTACATGTGTTTATTTTAGTATATCACCTATACACATTAGTGGAGCCCTTAGGATCTTTGCTTGATTACCAGTGTTGTGATGGCAGTCACACTCGTGGGGGCTGGGTAATCTATAAGCACATCCTTATGCAGGTCCCTAGTCGCAGGAATATCGAGACAGGGCATCGATACTCCGGAGTAGACTAGCCTATGCACTTCTCATCCTAGTGTGGGAGACGGTCTGTCCCACAGCCGTCAGTACGTCGTACTTGAGATAGTATGCGGGTGCTCGTTAGGTTACGAGTACACTGGACAGGACTCGTCGGGAACTGTTGGTTGGTACTATACCTATCGTCAGTTATCAGTTCCCAGGTGACATGAGTACAGCTTAGTCCGCTGACTTAACACTGTCACTTCGCCTCGAGTGTGTTCCCACTGTACTTCGATTACTATGCTACCACGGCTCAAAGGAGTCGTGCAAACAGGTAGTAGTTGGGTGCAGTCCCGAAGCACTTGGAGGCAGTGACGGTTAGACAGGATTCATCTCTCCCGGTATTGGGGGTTGACATCGCGCTGTATCTAGGAGAGCCATTACACGAGTAGTACCTGGCCAGGGCAAGCGAGATATACTGGTATGTTTCCAGTGCTATCTCAGGGTGTTCTGGGCTACACTCCGACACGACTTGTACCGCTATTACGGGATTGACGTTTACCGCCCCTAGGCCCGCCATGCTATGTATCAGACGAACAGACCGGACTGTACAGAGATTGTCACATTCAAGCTCAGTAGGAGTTCAGATGGGTTTCACCTCGTCCGTCTTCTTGTCGGCATCTACCTGGGGACCGTTACGCACAGCTAGTGCCACTTGCCGTCTGTGGTTAAACCCACTGCCAGCGTAGTGTCGACTCTTTAGAGTCCCACACAGAAAGCTATTCGCCTTTAGGCAAAAGAGTAGAGGTCGCATGGTTTTGCGACAGGTCGCATTGTTTTGCGAAAGGGCTCGGTCACATCCGTGCACTTGTGCACGTTTGGTGTTCGGACAGTTAACACTAGCGGGCTTTGGTTTAAGCCAAATCCTAGTGTACATTTTGGGTTTGGTTTTATCTCGTTTGTATTCGTGTTCCTCGGAATGCGGATGCCGGTGTGTATGCACAGTTGACAGAGAGACAGAGGCAGATGATTCTCATTGGGGTTGTTGACTGTTGACTGTTGACTATTGACTTTTGGCTAAACCCTAATGAGAATAAGAAATATGATTAACAATAATATTAATTAAGTGTTATAGTGACATGGTTGTTGAGGGGTTGACTTTGTTGACTTTGTTGACCGGTTGACTAGGTTGGACTAGTTGACCATCATCATGACAATGGCTATCATTTCATGGCAAAGACTTTTGCTTGCTTGTTTATTTATGCGAAATGAGTGCATGAAATGATATAGCCATTTTGACTTGAACTATCATATAATACTTGATTACTATTTTTGTTATGATGGTTTTGGATTATGAGAGCTTGCATGGCAAAAGAGTTACTCATTCTCTCATTTCATTTCTCTCTCTTGCTTGAGCTCTCCCTCTTGCTCTTCCTTTTGCTCTCTCTCTACCTTAAGGCAACACCCTCTCATGAGTTGAGAAACATTGCCTTAGAGATAAAAAAGAAAACCCAAATCACTTCTCTATTCATCCTAGTTCACAAGGTTTAGCAAACCAAGTGTTCTAGTTTCTTCAAGTTCGAAGAATAAGCCAAAGGTAGAAGCCTTCAGGTGGATCCATCTTCGGCGCAAGTAGATGACGAGGTGAGGTCGATCCGTACACCGGAAAGAGTTGAAGACGAAGGAGTTCAAGAAAGGTATAGCTCCCTAACCGAGTAGGCAAAACTCTAGTTAGGTTGTTAGGTAGCTGTTTAACAAAGATCCGTATTTTGAGTCCATGTTACCATATCTTGAAAAATCGTTTTTAATCATTTCCGCAAGCCCGAATGTACCGGGAGAGGTAACGTGGACTTACAGTGGTATCAGAGCCAAGTTAAACACTATCTAACATGTTAGTAAAGTAACTAGAAATTCGATCGGAGAAAAAGTCGCGAAACACGCCCGAAAGTATACTTTCTTTTGAATTTTTCCTCTGTTCAAAAATTAATAAATCTTGGCTTAAAATTCGACTCAGGGTTTTTACATCTCACTGTAGAAAAATGGTCCAGAGAGCCCATCAACGCGCCGCGGAACCGCGGCCGGAGCTCGCTCCCGCCGCGGATCCGCGGCCGAGTTGACTCGGCCGTGGACGATTTTTCTTGCAGTGAGGTCATAGGGGTGTTTTAGGATTTTTGGAATATGATTTTTCTGCCCAGATTTTCCAGAAATGAAAATTAGTTTTTGGGGCTTGAAAATCCGTATTTTGATCGAACTTCTAAAGACTTAAGCTGACGGGTTTATATCTGTGATGTGTTATATGTATTGAACGTCCGCTAATCGCTATACGTCGATTAGTGGGGGTTATACATATCTGTGATCTGTAATGTTGATGGTATGTGTATATGAATTCATTGGATTGTCGCGGATGAATAGTCGGGGGTTGTGAGATGAGAGTTTTTCCTTTTATCTTTCAATTCATGTAATATGTAAATTGATGTAATATTATTTTTGGCCGCACAACCAGGTCTGGGTTGTAGCCGTCATTGTATAATTTCTTTTTACTGTTTTTGCTCCTAGGATAGCCTCAAGGTGGGGTGCACAAACTACCGGGTATCTCGAAGTGCCGAGTGGCCTACTCACGTCGTTGAGGGAGGTTGCTCCGCTTCGAATATTTGGCGGGTAGTATGCCGCACCCGTAGGGGTCTAGGGTGGGGTATTGGCTATTCATCGCGACCGTGTAATCAGCTTTTCGTTACAAGCTCGTACGAATTGCGGATTCCTAGTATATCCAATGTATTCATCTGTGATATGAAATGGCTATCATTACAATATATCTATGTATGATATTATTTAGGCGTTGCTTATGTTTTGCATCCGCGCTGGTCCAGCCCCCGCTCTGTCGTTAGTTAAGTAACCTAACGAGTAATGACGGGGCCCCGTGGAGAATGCGGATGGCATAAGCGTACGTCATATTTTGGTTGTTTTCTGCAATGGTAGAATTAAATGATGGGACGCATTAGAATTAATGCAAGAAAAATAAACCAAGTAAAAGTCGTTGGAACACTTTCAAAACCACTCGGTTTCTTTTCAAAAATAACTTTTAAACGCGGAGCTTAAGCCACTCCTTTTAAAGGCTATCTCGTTCCTTCGATTATATCAAGTTCACTACGTTCACGGTTTCGCCAAAACCATTCGTAGCCCTCCGTCGTTTCACATGAATGGTCAATAAGTATTCAAGCTATGTATGTTGGCCAAAGTCAAGGCATAGTGATTGGTAGCTATTGAGTATTCATGTGCAGCATAGATAGATGTGTTGGTTTGGGGCAGTCGTTCTACCATTTTGGCCAAAGTCAAGGGTATGTGCGGATGGGCTCAAATTTACCTGGAGAATGATAGGTAGAACTTGACATGTGACTTATAATATTTTGGCCAAAGTCAAGGTCATAAGAGCATGGGGCAAAAAAATCCACAACGGGAGTTTCAAAAGAACTTAAACTTGCTAGCGCTGCATACCATTTGGAGTGTGATGATTCTGGTAGGATTCCTTCAGTTTTGTACGCAATGATATTTGGATCCCGATCCTACTGTGACTATATGCTACTCCTCGGGAAATTTCTCACTTAACGATCAATGCCATAAACTAAGTAGGTGTCTAGAAAGGTGTTAGCGGGGCTACGCCCCCAGGGAAAAGAGTTTATTTAATTAAGGAACTTCGCGAAAGCGTTGGAAAACCTCCCTCGAATTACCGACACTAGCCTGGCCGAACGGTTAAGCAAGAATTGTACGGTGAGATTGATCCTGACTAATTCTTCCTTTTTGGTTTGAGGAGGGATTCGAGAGACAGTATGAGCCATCCTGTTTAGACAAATTAAAAACCACTCTAAACTTGCAAAAGCATCATGCTAAAGTGTTTCTTCTCTCTCTCCTAATTGCAGCGACCAAACATCATGACCGTACTTAAGTTATTACTAGATAAAAACATACTGACAGGGCCAAACTACAAAGATTGGCTCAGGAATGTCAAAATGGCAATCACTTATGACAAGTTGGGGTATCTCCTTACAACCAAAGCTCCCCCTGTCCCAGGTCCCACCTCCAGCGTCGCGGATAAGGAAATCCGTAAGACTTGGGAGATCGATTGCGCGAAGGCCAAGTGCCTCGTGCTTGCCTCTATGGACAACGAACATCAGAGGAGGCACGAGAATATGGACCTCGAATCCATATTTCTCCATACAAAAGAACTGTATGGAGAGAAATCTCGTATCGCAAGATACGAAGTATCGAAGAAGCTATTTTCGGCAAGGTTGGCCATCGGATCATCGATAGCGGAACACGTGCTTAAGATGATTGGCTTCATTGAGGAGCTCGCGGACCCTGCGAGCACGTTGGAGAATGAGCTCTATACGGACTTTATTCTTCAGTCCCTTCCTTCCACTTACGCCCAGTTCATCCTGAATTTCAACTTGCAAGAAAAGGAAGTTGAACTTTCAGAACTCCTCAACATGCTGAGGAGTGCAGAGGGAACCCTACAGAAAGGTAGGGAAACATCCACTTTATTTGTAGGAGGATCTTCCTCTTCTAGGTCCGAGGCGAAAGTCAAGGGAAAGAAGAAGAAAGCCCCCGCCAAACCAAGGGGCGGTGTTAGTAAAGTGGATACAAAGGGAAAGACAAAAGCAACAAAGATAGCGGGGAAACTTGTGGGGAAGGAAGAGTGCTTTTACTGTCATAAGAGTGGGCACTGGAAGAAAGATTGCAGGGCTTGGAAAGCCAGAACACAGGATCTGAAGCAAGTTGCGGCTTCAGCTTCAGGTGTGTATGTTATTGAAAACTGTCTATCAATAAACTCTACTTCCTGGGTATAGGATACCGGATCAGGATCTCATATCTGTAATTCTTTGCAGGCGTTGAGAAACCGTAGGTTTTTGAAGGCAGGTGACATGACCCTCAAAGTTACAAACGGAGCTAGCATGGATGCTAAGGTCATGGGGGACTATCACCTGGGAACGTAAGATGGACATGTTTTGGTTTTAGGTAATTGCTTTTTTGTACCCAACGCAACTTGTAATATCATTTCTGTATCTTTGATTTCTAAACAAGGTTATGAATTTGCGTTTGTAAGTAATGTTGTAAACATTCACCTCAATCAAGTTCTGATTGGGTCAGGTACATTAAGCAATGGTATATACGTATTAAACCAACCACAGATTTTCAATGTCCAGAATACACACAAAAGAAAGTCTCCGGAAGTAAATCAGACTTTCTTATGGCATTGTAGACTGGGTCACATCAATGAGAGAAGGTTGACGAAGTTACATACAGAAGGATATTTGGATCCGTTCGAATATTAATCGTATGCCACTTGTCAATCCTGTCTCAAAGGAAAGATGCCAAAGACTCCGTTCACTGGACACGGAGTAAGAGCGAGCGAGCTCTTGGGACTCGTACACAGCGATGTGTGCGGTCCAATGTCTACACATGCGCGAAGCGGTTATTCTTACTTCATTACTTTTACGGATGACTTTTCAAGGTATGGTTAAGTCTTCTTAATGAAACATAAATCTGAAGCTTTTGGAAAATTCCAGGAATATAAGAATGAAGTAGAAAAACAAACCGGCAAAAGTATCAAGACACTGAGATCGGATCGAGGTTGTGAATACTTGAGTACCGAGTTCCTGGATTAGTTAAAAGAGAATGGAATTCTCTCTCAGCTTACTCCTCCATACACTCCGCAACATAACGGTGTATCGGAGAGACGGAACCGAACTCTATTGGATATGGTACGGTCCATTATGAGTAACGCTGAGTTACCGCGATCATTTTGGGGATATGCACTAGAATCAGCTGCATACCTTTTGAACCGAGTTCCAACTAAGACTGCGCCTACTACACCATATCAGATATGGTGTGGGAAGAGACCCTATCTTAATCACATTAAGACATGGGGAAGTCCAGCTTTTTTCAAAATGCAGCATGCGGACAAGCTCGAGGCACGCTCAATACAGTGCAAGTTTGTGGGATATCCAAAGAACTCCAAGGGATATTTCTTCTATTGCGAGGAGGAACAAAAGGTTTTTGTTTCTCGGCTTGCCCACTTCTTGGAAAATCAGTTTTTGGAGAATCAGATAAGTGGGAGCGCAATAGAACTGGAAGAAATTCCAGAACCACGAGCTATTACTGAAAGCTTAGTAGAACCAGAGGGTTCGAAAGATCATGACATTCCTACGCCGCTCCGCAGGAGTAGTAGGCAGTCTCATCCGCCCGAGAGATACTACGGTTTTCTCATAGACGGGGATAGATAAGATTGCATCATTGATTATGATGAGCCGACTAGCTTCCAGCAGGCCATTCAGAGCGTTGACTCGATAAAATGGCTGGATGCAATGCGGACCGAAATGGAGTCCATGTACACCAACAAAGTATGGACGTTGGACGTTGCTCCAGATGGAGTAAAACCCGTAGGATGCAAGTAGATCTTCAAAAGGAAGATTGGTGTAGATGGACAGGTTGAGACCTACAAAGCTAGACTGGTTGCAAAGGGTTTTCGTCAAAAGACCTGGTTTGGACTATGACGAGACCTTTTCTCCAGTAGCTATGATGAAATCCATTCGGATCCTTCTTGCCATTGCTTCCTTCCACGATTATGAGATTTGGCAGATGGACGTAAAGACTGCTTTTCTAAATGAAAATTTAGAGGTGTGTGTTTATATTGACCAGCCAGAGGGTTTCATTCAGAGTGGGAGCAGCGGAAAGGTGTGCAAGTTGCTTAAGTCCATCTACGGACTAAATCAGGCATCGCGGAGTTGGAACATCTGTTTTGATGAGACGGTCAAAGAATTTGGCTTTATCAAAAATCCAGATGAACCATGCATCTATAGTAGATTTGTAGCGAGAACTGTAGTATTCCTCATTTTATACGTGGATGACATTCTCTTAATAGAAAATGACATTCCTATGCTACAATCTGTCAAAGAGTTCTTATCGCACAGGTTCTCCATGAAAGACCTGGGTGATGCCTCATACATTCTGGGGATCCGTATCTATCATTACAGATCCAAGAGGATACTGGGACTCTCACAGTCCAGGTACATCGACACCATACTAAAGATTCAGTATGGAAGATTCCAAGCACGGTAATCTACCGGCTTGTCACGGGATCACCCTCTCCAAAGAGATGTCTCCCAAGACTGATTTGGAAAGGGATCGCATGTCTATTATACCCTACGCTTCTGCGGTAGGCTCTATAATGTATGCGATGTTGTGTACCAGACCAGATGTAGCTTATGCACAGAGTGTGGTAAGCCGGTATCAGTCAAACCATGGGGAGAAACACTGGATAGCGGTAAAGAACATTCTCAAGTACCTGAGAAGGACTAAGGAGATGTTCTTGGTGTATGGCGGAAAAGACCTCCAGATCGAGGCCTTTGCTGACTCCAGCTTCCAGAGTGACAAGGATGATTCCAAGTCCATGTCGGGTTATGTCTTTACCCTCAATGGAGGGGCGGTGTGTTAGAAGAGTTCCAAACAGGAAACCATTGCTGACTCGACGATGGAAGCGGAATATATCGCTGCTGCAGATGCCGTAAAAGAAGCCGTCTGGATAAGGAAGTTCTTAACTGAACTTCAGGTGGTTCCGTCCATTGTTGATCCAATACCTCTGTATTGCGACAACAACGGGGCTATAGCTTTAGCGAAGGAACCCAGGTCCCATCAGAAGTCCAGACACATCTTGAGGCGGTATCACCTGATCAAGGAGATCGTGGGTCGCCAGGAGATCGAGGTTCGGAGAGTTTCTACGGAAGATAACACTGCTGATCCACTCACAAAGGCCTTATCCTAGACTCAGTTCGAGCGGCTGATCGAGATGATAGGTCTTCGATACGCCTGTACATGGCCTTAGTGCAAGTGGGAGATTGTTAGTGTATATGCCCTAAAGGCCATTACTGTATCATACTAGTTTGTATATTACTTAATGTAAGCTTTGGATATTCACCTTGTATAGACAATCTTGCTCAATATAGTAGTATGCTACTTGGTTTGTTTCTACTTTAATGTGTACATGTGTTTATTTTAGTATATCACCTATACACATTAGTGGAGCCCTTAGGATTTTTGCTTGATTACCAGCGTTGTGATGGCAGTCACACACGTGGGGGCTGGGTAATCTATAAGCACATCCTTATGCAGGTCCCTAATCGCAGGACTATCGAGACAGGGCATCGATACTCCGGAGTAGACTAGCGTATGCGCTTCTCATACCAGTGTGGGAGACGGTCTGTCCCACAGCCTTCAGTACGTCGTACTTGAGATAGTATGTGGGTGCTCGTTAGGTTACGAGTACACTGGACGGGACTCGTCGGGAACTGTTGGTTGGTACTATACCTATCGTCAGTTATCAGTTCCCAGGTGACATGAGTACAGCTCAGTCCGCTGACTTGACACTGTCACTTCGCCTCGAGTGTGTTCCCACTGTACTTAGATTACTACCCTACCATGGCTCAAAGGAGTCGTGCAAACAGGTAGTAGTTGGGTGCAGTCCCGAAGCACTTGGAGGCAGTGACGGTTAGACAGGATTCGTCTCTCCCGGTATTAGGGGTTGACATCGCGCTGTGTCTAGGAGAGCCATTACACGAGTAGTCCCTGGCCAGGGCAAGCGAGATATACTGGTAGGTTTCCAGTGCTATCTCAGGGTGTTCTAGGCTACACTCCGACACGACTTGTACCTCTATTAGGGGACTGACATTTACCGCCCCCTAGGCCTGCCATGCAATGTATCAGACGAACAGACCGGACTGTACAGAGATTGTCACATTCAGGCTCAGTAGGAGTTCAGATGGGTTTCACCTCGTCCGTCTTCTTGTCGGCATCTACCTGGGGACCGTTACGCACAGCTAGTGCCGCTTGCGGTCTGTGGTTAAACCCACAGCCAGCGTAGTGTCAAGTCTTTAGAGTCCCACACAGAAAGCTATTCGCCTTTAGGCAAAAGAGTAGAGGTCGCATGGTTTTGCGACAGGGTTCGGTCACATCAGTGCACTTGTGCACGTTTGGTGTCCGGACAGTTAACACTAGCGGGCTTCGGCTTAAGCCAGATCCTAGTGTACATTTTTGGATTGGTTTTATCTCGTTTGTATTCGTGTTCCTCGGAACGCGGATGCGGGTGTGTATGCACAGTTGACAGAGAGACAGAGGCAGAGGATTCTCATTGGGGTTGTTGACTGTTGACTGTTGACTGTTGACTATTGACTTTTGGCTAATCCCTAATGAGAATAAGAAATATGATTAACAATAATATTAATTAAGTTTTATAGTGACATGGTTGTTGAGGGGTTGACTTTGTTGACTTGTTGACTTTGTTGACCGGTTGACTAGGTTGGACTAGTTGACCATCATCATGACAATGGCTATCATTTCATGGCAAAGACTTTTGCTTGCTTGTTTATGTATGCAAAATGAGTGCATGAAATGATATAGCCATTTTGACTAGAACCATCACATAATACTTGATTACTATTTTTGTTATGATGATTTTGGATTATGAGAGCTTGGATGGCAAAAGAGTTACTCATTCTCTCATTTCATTTCCTCTCTTGCTTGAGCTCTCCCTCTTGCTCTTCCTCTTGCTCTCTCTCTCTAGCTCAAGGCAACACCCTCTCATGAGTTGAGAAACATTGCCTTAGAGATAAAAAAGAAAACGCAAATCACTTCTCTACTCATCCTAGTTCACAAGGTTTAGCAAACCACGTGTTCTAGTTTCTTCAAGTTCGAAGAAGAAGCCAAAGGTAGAAGCTTTCAGGTGGATCCATCTTGGGCTCAAGGAGACGATGAGGTGAGGCTGATCCGTACACCGGAAAGAGTTGAAGACGAAGGAGTTCAAGAAACGTATAGCCCCCTAACCGAGTAGGCAAAACTCTAGTTAGGTTGTTAGGTAGTTGTTTATCAAAGATCCGTATTTTGAGTCCATGTTACCACCTCTTGAAAAATCGTTTTTCATCATTTCCGCAAGCCCGTAAGTACCGGGAGAGGTAACGTGGACTTACACTAACATAGTAGATTAGCATAGCTCATTAGGTTTTTGTTTACAAGTTCCAGCTTTTTAGTTTGATTCATGGTTTTGGGACTTTAGCAAACCAGAAATTTTTGATATCTATATTTCCATCTTATAAAATTAACTTACCAGTGAGCTTAAGTTCCTAATAGAAACGGCTCAGATACATAGCCAAGAAAAGGCTAGGGCTCCTATGTAGCTGGATTTCATGAGGTTTCAGAAGGAATGTTACCTTGTGACATAAGCCGGGCCGACCGGGGAGCTCGCTGACTCTTTTGAACCATTGAGGATGGTTCAAAAAAATGATATGACAGCAGAGATAAAGAAACATGCTATCGAAATGGTCATGTGAAGAGATGTGCTTCAGACCCAAAATCGAATGTGCGATACAGTCTCGTCAAGGGTCTATCATGTTCTCATCGTCGCGCGAAATCTAAGGAGGGAGTTCGAAAAGCGAGTGCTGGCTTCACCAAAAGCTCAATTTAAGCCGACCATTTTCAGTTATCTGACCTTCCCACGAAAGGACGGGCTGTAGTGACGGTCTAAGAACTCAATGAACACAGCAGCTGAAATAGAGAATCAGGCGGGTGCACAATTCAAACTGTCTATATGGCCGGTATGGGCCCTAGTGGAAACCATCGCAGTAAGTGTAAAGAAGGGGTAGATACTCACCTGTGCCAGTATGGTTTGGAAGAGGCCGTCACTTCCCAGTCTTAGCCTAATATAGATAACAACGAAGACCCTGCTCGGGCAGCCAGGAAAAAGGAAGCCACAATTCCCGAGGAGTCGGGCTCAAACAAGGAGGATGAGCCGAATTTCGTCCCTAAAACCGCAGAACAACAGCTGCTCTAAGAACTCCAGAAACAACTTAGAAGAAAAGACAATGATATGGCTCGGCTCTACTCCAAAATTGATGATTTGAAGAATGTCATATTGCAGCTTATGGCCTAAGTTGCTCGGGTGCAGCCCAATCAAGCACAGGGATATACTCATGAGATGGGTGACAACGACCCGAAGCAGCCGACGCCTTCCCCTCTAAGCATAAAGGTAGGCGAGCCGCATGAAATTTGACCACATTCAGCTTCGGGAATGTCTTGACTCTCGATGATAATAGCGCACTAACTCAAGATAAAATAATGGACTTACTTGGTCACTAATAAAGTCAAGACATCAGCGGCCGAAGCCGAAGCGTAGAAACATGTCGGCAGTAGTGGAAGACCGTACTCTGCACGATATGATCTTGTAGAGTTTCCCAGCGGCTACGTCGTCTCCAAATTGGAAGGTTTGATGGGACATGAAATGCAAACCAGCACATTACCCACTTAAAAGCATTGATTAAAGAATATCGGGAGCAATAATATGTTAACATCTTAATCAACGTTGACTTCGTCTGGTACGGAAGTGTACCGAACGGCTCGGTCATGACGTTCGCTCAAATGGAATATGTTCAAGCAAAGATTCATGAGTGTCGGCGATAAAATCACCATTGCCGACCTTGTGAGGACCAAACCAGAGAACAATGGGAGCATTATGGATTTCATAGCCCGATGGCGTATTCTCACTGTCAAGTATGAACCACCGTTGGAGCAGGACCAATCCGTCAGCATTCTTATAATAAATATCGGCAACTGGATGACTCCTTTCTTTTGCATAATGGGTTTCAAAACATTGCAGGAGCTGGCCAAGAAGGTGTAGATGTTGGAATGCTCAAAGCACGAGTTCATCCCGAATCGCCAAATTAACAATAAATCCTAGAAGAACCGGAAGGACGATAATCGCAAAGGTTGGAGTGCCAACAATACTGACTTTTTCAATCCATCTGACGATGACGGCAAGCAAAGAGCGGGCAGATCAAAAACCGACTAGCCTCGAAAGCCAGTAGTGGGAGGAGGGGAACCGACTCTAGAAGAGAGTAAGAATAAAGTCTACTCCTTTATAAGGGACAAAGTACGTCAAATATTCAAGGATGCCCTGAACAATTGTCTGCAACTGTTAGGAATATGTATGCCCTAAAGGCAATTATTGTATGATATAGTGGATGCTTGGACATATATATAGACGTCTTTCATGCTAGACATGATAGTATGCCATCTGGTTGCTCTTTATCTTAACATGTACATTAGTATTATTATACTGTCTTTCTAATACATGTTGATAAAGTCCTTAGGATGTAGGCTTGGCTACCAGGACTATGTTGCAGATCATACTAGTGGGGCTTGTGTAGTCCGTAATCACATCCTTTAACATTTCCTAGTCGAGAGAATATCGAGACAGGGCATCGATATTACAGAGTAGACTATTGTGTACGTTTCTTGACCCTGTATGGGGCGATAGTTGATCCCATAACCATTGGTGTTTGACATCAAAGATTGTACACAGGTGCTCATTAGAGAATGGGTACAAAGAACATGACTCGCCGTGAACTCCTAGATAGTACCATACCTATCGTTAGATAGTAGTTCTCTGGTGATACTTGTACAGGTTAGTCTGTAGACCAGAGATCGTCATAGTATCTTATGTCGTTCCCACTGTGCTTTGATTTACTCCCTACCACGGCTCAAAGGATTCGTGCAAACAAGTGGATTTTGGGTATTGTCCCGAGTCACATAGAGAAAGTGAGCAATACGAGGGGTTTCGTCTCTCCCGGTATTGGGAGTTATTATTGCGCTATGCTTGATTGGCTATAATGGCAAGTCCCTGGCCAGGGTTGATGAGATTTACTGGTAAGTGTTATCAGTAGTTTCTCGAACGGTTATAGGCCACATATCGGCATGACTTACCAAGATACTGGAGTCTGATGATTCCACCCCCAGACTCGATATGCGACATATCAGATGAAGAGACCGTACTGTACGGTAAGTGTTGCTTGTAGGCACTACGGGGATTTGGACAAGTTTGCTTATTGATCTTCTATTAGTTTAATACCTGGGTAGCTGTTACGTCCTGCTAGTACCGCTGACGGCTTGTGGGTATCTCATGTGATCATTACCTACCGTTAGCGTATTGACGAGTTTTTAGAGTCCTACACAGAGGTTTCCTAGCTAAGGAGAAACAAAGTATGGCACATATGAAGATATGTGCGGGAGCTTAATTAAATATGAGTATGTGATACCGTATTCTAATATGGCAATATTTGATATCGGTTACGTTATATGTGATATAACCGAATTATTGAATCAAGTGTTGATTCAATGATTTGATTTATGTATATATATTTGATATTGGCCGGTTATATATGGTATGACCGGATTATTGAATCAAGTGTTGATTTAATATTTAATATTGAATATTAGCCGGTTGTATGTGATATGATCGGATCATTGAATCGGTTAGTTGTATGTATACCCTAGAGGCCATTATTGTACTTATGATATATATTATAGTGGATGCTTGGAGATATATAGGGAGGACTTTCTTGCTCGACATGATATTATGCTATCTGGTTGCACTTTATCTTAACATGTACACTTATTGTCTCTCTGTTACATGTTGATAAAGCCCTTAGGATGTGTACTTGACTACCAGAATTATGATACAGATCATACTAGTGGGGACAGGGTAGTCCGTATGTACATCCTTCAATTGTTCCTAGACGTTGGAGTATCGAGACGGGACATCGATTTTCCAGAGTAGACTAGCGTATACGTTTGTGGAACCATATTCCAGAAACGTATACGCTATATCGTTACGCTAGTCTACTCTGGAATATCGATGCCCTGTCTCGATACTCCCATGGCTAGGAACAATTGAAGGATGTATTTATGGACTACCCTGGACCCACTAGTATGATCTGCATCATAATCATGGTAGTCAAGTACACATCTTAAGGGCTTTATCAACATGTAACATAGAGACAATAAGTGTACATGTTACGATAAAGTGCAACCAGATAGCATACTATAATGTCGAGCATGAAAGTCCTCCCTATATATGTCCAAGTATCCACTATAATATACATCATATGTACAATAATGGCCTTTAGGGCATACATACAACTAACAATCTCCTACATGCACTAAGGCCATTTGTTGTAGTATCTCATACTCAACGCCGATAAAAGTCTCTCTAGGGAAAGGCCTTTGTGAGTGGATCCACCGTGTTATCCTTCGCTTCAACTCTCCTTACCTCGATCCCTTGGAGGTCTACCATTTCCCTGATCAGGTGATATTGTAGCAGAATATGTCTGGATCGCAGATGGGACCGAGGTTCCTAGGCCAAAACCACTACTCCATGGTTGTCACAATAACAGTTATTAGACGCTCAATGGTAGGAACCATGTTCATCTCATGAACAAGAAATATCCAGACATCCACTTTGGCTGCATCGTTGGTAGCAATGTATTTAGCCTTTATCGACCAGTTTGCCACGGTATCTAGCTTGGAACCCTTCCAACATACCGTCCCTCCTCTTAGGGCAAAGACAAATCCTGAGACTGACTTTCCGTCGACCTTATCACTCTAGAAGCTCGAGTAGGTAAAGGACTCCGACTTGACTTCACTGTTGCCACCAAGAACATTTCTTCAGTGTTTCTCAAGTACTTAAGAATGTTCTTCACAGCTGTCCAGTGATTCTCCCAAGATCTGATTGATTCCTGATCACTACACCTAGTTAGTTAGCTACATCTGGACTGGTGCATAACATCGCATACATGATAGAGCCTACTGCCGAAGTATATGGTATCCCTGTAGGGTTACTAGTCACTCTAACAATGTTCTACATGGCATCAACCATGCCCGATTAAAATTTTAGTCATGCCGAGTAACTCTAAACAAGATCTTTAAACTAGAGGTTAGGCGAAAACTAGCAAGTTAAAAACTTTAACACTGAATGAATACGAAATACAACCTTTGTAGATCGGTCCTTCACTTCTTATGCTCCTTGTAGTAGTCCCTTCGCTGCGATCATCGAACTCCCGGACTCTCGGACGGCTCTATGAGAAAATTGCAACGGTATTGCTTGAAGCCTTCGAGGCCGAAGATGATCTACGTCGTGGGAATACGAACTCAATCTTCTACTTCACTAACTAGAGAATTAGTGAAGCAAGCACCCTAAACTAAAGTGCTAGTCTAGTAGAGGATGATGAAATAAGAAATGGGTATACTTTAGAATTTCTTTTCTCACAATGTATCTCTCTCTTTATCAAACCCTAGAAAGAAATTGAAGGAGGAAGAAGATGAGCTCAAAATGAGAATGAAAACTAATCAAGAGAGAGAGAGAACTAACCATGGTGAGTGAGTATCATATACTAACTCATGTAGAGACTTAATCATGGCTATGTGTGATGGTTAGGTTAACAAAAATCCAATGTAAAAACAAACTTAGTGGACTTTAGTCAATGCATCTACAAGCTTCCATAAGATTCATGCATTTTCTAATTTTCCACTAATTTTGTAATTACTTTAAATATATTAAACCCAACATAACAAATAGCATGGTGTAAGTCTCAAACACCCATGAATGTTGTATCAACAACCATGATATAAAAAGAAAACACATTTTAATATATATCACATATATATTAAGTTGTGCACAAGTGAGAAAAACAAATGCTTAAGTGAACCAATGTTAGTTAATGTAAATTAGTATATCACATATACAATTATACACTAAATTATTAAATCAAGACTTGACTTAATAATCCGGTTATATCACATATAACCGACTAACATCCAATGTATCGACTTATCGAACCAACCCTTGATTCGATAACTTGGTTATATCGCATATAACCGATCAACACAAACATCGCGAGAATAGAATACGGTATCATATACTCGCATTATTCTTGGTCCCATACATATCACATATGCGCTCTTATTTCGTTATGCCTGTGCCAGTAAAACCTTTATGTAGGACTCTAAATACTCGTCAATACGCCGGCAGTAGGTGATGATCATTTCAAGCACCCATAAGCCGTCAGCGGTACTAGCTGGACGTAACAGCTACCCGGGTATTGAGCGATCAGAAGATCAGCAAGCAAGCCCTCTCCAACTCGTGCAAAAAGCTTGACAGTGACACTACCGTACGGTCCGGTCTCCTCGTCTGATATGTCGCATATCAAGTCTAGGGGTAGTAAAACGTCAGACCCCAATAACCGATAAGTTATGCCGATATGAGGCTCATAACGAGTCGAGAAACTAATAGTAACACTTACCAGTAAATCTCTAAACCAGCCCTGGCTAGGGACTTCCCTGTTATGGCCAATCGAGTATAGCGCAACATCAACCCCCAATACCGGGAGAGACGAAACCCCACCTATCGCTCATTGCCTCCATATGACTCGGGACTTTACCCAAAAAACGTCCGTTTTGCACGCCCTTTTGGACGTGGTAAGGTGGAAATCAAAGCACAGTGGGAATCAGACAAGACTCTATGACGATCTCGGGTCTACAGACTAACCTGTACCAGTGTCACCAGAGAACTTCCATCTGACGTAAGGTATAATACCATCTGGGGTTCTCGGCGAGTCCGTCCTATATACCCAGTCTCCACTGAGCACCCGTATATCATCTCTGATGTCAAACACCAATGGATATGGGATCATCCATCGCCCATCTGCATGGGTCGAGAAGGTATACGCTAGTCTACTCTGGTATATCGATGCACCATCTCGATACACCCACGACTAGGGACCTTGTAGGATGTACTTATGGACTACCATGTCCCCACTAGTATGATCCGCATCTTAGTCCAGGTAGTCAAGTACACATTCTAAGGGCTTTACCAACATGTAACAGAGAGACAATCGGTATATATGTTAAGGTAAAGAGTAACCAGATAGCATACTATCATGTCGAGCAAGAAAGTCCTCCTTATATATGTCCAAGCATCCACTACAATATACATCTCATGTATAGTAATGGCCTCTAGGGCATACATATAACTAACAATCTCCCACTTGCACTAGGGCCATCTGATAACAGTGGTTGTAGTATCTCATACTCAACCATCCCATAATAGTCTCTTTCTGAGAAAAAGCCTTTGTGAGTGGATCCGCCGTGTTGTCCTCTGAGTCTACTCTCCTGACCTCGATCCCCTGGAGATCAACCATCTCCATGATCAGGTGACATTGCCTTAGAATATGTCTGGATCACTGATGGAACGGGCGTTCCTAGGCATAAGCCATAACTCCATTGTCACACAATGGTAGGAACGAAGTTCATCTCATGAACTAATGTACACCCAGACTGCCTCTTTGGTAGTATGTTTGGTAGCGATGTATCTAGCCTTTATCGTCTAATATGCAACGGTATCTATCTTGGAACTCTTCCAACATATCATCCCTTTACTGAGGGTAAAGACAATGCCTGTGACTGACATTCAGTCGTCCTTATCACCCTGGAACCCTTCCAGTGATTCTCCCCAGGATCAATTGATACCATCTCACTACAGCTAGTGAGTATCCTAACATCCAATTAGATCTATCTCATAGATCCAAAACCCAGGATTTAGTAGGTATCACTTTGATCATATGTGGAGAATCATTGTGACAAGCGGAGATTGATCGAGCGTAGCATAGGAAACTTCTTCCCTATCAAGAGTATGTCATCCATGTACTCTACGAGGATCACCACCATACTCCCTACAACCTTTTTGTTTATACATGGTTCGTCTACCATTTTGATGAAGTCAAACTCTTTGACTACCACATCAAAATAGTCGTTCTAACTCCGCGATGCCTGCTTTATCCCATAAAGCAACTTGTACACGCTTCCGCTACTCCCACTGTCTACGAAGCCCTCTGGCTGTGTACTTATAGACGCTCCCTTCCAAACCAATATTTAGAAAAGCAGTCATGACACCCAACCGCCGGATATCATAGTCATAGTATGTAGACGTGGCAAGTAGGATCTGGATGGACTTAAGCATAGCTACTTATAAAAGGTTTCATCATAATCCATACCTGGTCAATGATGCAAACCTTTAACAAGTCTAGCTTTGAAAGTCTCAACTTTTCCATGTACACCAAGTAATCTTCTCAAGATATACTTGCTCCTGATGGGGATTTAACCCTTTAGATAATACAACCAAAGTCCATACTTTGTTGGTGTATAAGGATTCCATCTCAGATCGTTAAGCATCCGGCCATTCTTACAGAGTCCCACTCCTGATGGCCGGCTCGAAACTAGTTGGGTCATCATCTCATGATGCAATCCTCGCTCCCACTGTCATAGAGAAATTGAAGTATCTCTGTGGTGGGTGAGGAACCCTACTGGATCGGCGGAGAGGCTGAGGTTCGTTGGTTATTATTGAATCCTTTGGTTCTACCAAATCATCAGCTGCAGTTTGTATAGCAGGAACACTATCCAGTTCTTCCTTATGACCATTAATTTCTTCTCAAGAAATTCTCTTTCACAAAGGTGGCATATTGAGAAACAAAACATCTTTTGTTCCTCGGTTAGGTAGAAGATATTCCCTTGCGAATGCTTGGGATATCCAACAAACTTTTACAGAACTGACTTTGCCTCGAGCTTGTCCGGATTTTGCTTTTTAGACATAGGCCGGACAACCCCAAATCTTAACAAACTTAAGATATGGGCTCTTCCCTTTCCATATCTTATATGAAGTGGTAGGCAACTGAGTTGATCGGAACCCTTTTCAATAGGTATGCAACTTCACAAGTGCATAACTCCCTAAAAGAAATAGGTAACTCGGTAGTACTCATCATAGATCACACCTTATCACATAGGGTGTGATTGCTCCACCCCGATACACCGACGTGCTGGGGTGTATAAGGAGGAGTAATGCTGAGAGAGAATCTCATTCTCCTTTAGAATAATCCAGGAATTCCGTGCTCAAGTATTCTCCTCCTTGATCACATCAAAGGACATAATACTTATACCCGTTTTGGTTCTCTACTTCTAACTTATATTCTGTGAATATCTCAAAAGCTTCGGACTTGTGTTTCAACAGGAACATATGTCTGAATCTTGAGAGATCATCCGAGAATGTAATGAAGTACAAAGAACCGGTCTTGGCATGTGTAGACAGGGGACCTTCATATATCAACATGTATCATCCCAAGAGTTCGCTAACTCTTTCTCTGCTTCTAATAAACAGAGCTATGGTCATCTTATCTCTGTGACATGACCGGCAAGTTTCACAAGATGTAAATTCAAACTAATTTAAATATGCATCTATATGTAACTTCATCTAGTCGGGTCTCATTGATATGACCTAGTCAACAATACCTCAAGAAGGATTCGTTCATTTCTGAACTCTTCCTCTTGTGTGTGTTCTGTATACTAAGAACTGTATTTTGATTTAGAACGTTAATGCTTTTAGATAACGTGCCTGAACTGATCAACTCTTGTTATAGGAAATGTTCAAAACATTATCCAACAATACAAAATTATATCCTTTCTTTAATAAAGAGACTGATATGTTGTTGTATATTAGGTTCGGTATCTAATAACATTCGTTTAGAATCAATGTATTCTGGTAATACAGGGTGATAGTGACCAACAGACCTAGATGCAAAGCTTGCACCGTTTTCTATCTCATGAAACTTATCACCCGTTCTCAGTTCTCTACCTATCTGTAGCCCATATAACAAATTACATATGCGGGATCCTGATCCGGTATCTCATACCCAGGACGTAAATGATACTGAAAAACAGTTCTCTGTAATGAACACACCCGAAGATGATGCATCGGCATGCACTTTCTTCGTTTGGGCGGCACGGGAATTCTAGTAATCCCCAATTTCCTGCTCTATCTTATAACAATTATAAGTTGGAGCGGGACCAATGTTCCCCAGCTCAGTATAACAAGCGGGTTCGGTCAATAGATCCGTATTGTTATCCTGATTAAGGCATGATATGGTCGCTACGTGGAGAGAGAGAGAAGAAAACACTCTGCGTGCGCTCTTGCAAGATCAGATTGGTTATTATTTTATCTAATCAGGATGGCTCCCACTGTTTTTATCAAATCTTCCTTCAAACCCTAAAAGGAAAGACTAGCCGGGATTAATTACACCCTACAACTTCGCCAATCTTTCAGCCAGGCCAGTGTTGGTACATTGAGGGAGGTTCCCTGTGCTTTCACACGGACCTAATTAAAGTAAACCTCATTTTCACAGAGGCGTAACCCCGTTGACACCTTTCTAGACACCTACTTGATCGGCTAATTGTAATGTGTAAAACTCTCCCAGGAGTAACAATTACTCATAGTGGGTATCGGGATCCAACTATCTCATAGAAGGTATGCAATCTCATTGCAAATTTCAACACATGAAATTCCCGATAATTTTGCCCCTAACGTGCTATGACCTTGACGAAAGCCAACAAACCATAGCCCGCTAGTCAAGTTCAACCCATACATTTCTTGACTGAATTAAACCCACCCGCACGACCCTTGACGAAAGCCAACAAAGCCGTACGACTAACCTAATCCAATCGCATCGTATGCAGCAGATAAGCAGCATATAGCTACCGCACACTACACCTTGACGAAAGCAAACAAATGTAGCACGGATACTATATACAACTTATCTGAAATGACGGAGGGCTACGACAGGTTTTTCTGAAAACCTATTGCGTAATGAACTTGATATCGTTGTAGAATCAAATGATTTTAAAATGGAGTATTTTTGAGGCTTTTGCTAGTTTCGCTAAAGAGGTCACTCCCGGTGAAGGGATCCCGGCTCTTTCCTCGTCGAATGAGGTGCAGGACATATCACATATATCACTATGCAAAGAAAAAACTAGAAAAGCAATCAAAAGACAAAACCGAGGGGTGTAGCATCTGCCAGTCATTGCTAAAGGGGTCACTCCCAGTGAAGGGATCTCGGCCCTTTCCTTATCGAATAAGATGCAGGATGTTCTACAAGGAACACCGCGATGCAAAGACAGAACTATAGCTACCTGTTTTTGAAAATTCGATTCCACAACATCTTTTAGAGTTCTTTTCTTTCATTAATCATATTAATGAAGTCCCATCATTTAAACACCTAAACATCAAAGATAAATACGACATACACTTATGCCATCCGCATTCGCCTCGATGTCCCCTCGTGCACCGTTAGGTTAGGTAACTAACGGTAGAGCGGGGCAGGGCTAGCGCGGGTGTAAAACATAAGTAACGTCTATATAATATGTCATATATACTATATACAGTATCTATCACAACATATCAAATGATCACATCACAGATATCGCGGCAGAAGAAACATATGAAACATTGGATATACTAGGACGTCCGTGTTTTATTTTGAGCCTCTATAAAACACGGATTCCACGGTCGCGATGAATAGCCAAACCCACACCCCTAGACCCCTACGAGAGCGGCAAGCAACCCTTCCAATTCTAGAGTTAGGAGACCCGGACTCGACTCCTCGAGTTGGTCTCCCACTGGACTCCAGAACCCGGTTACTTGTGCTCTCCTCCTTGGGTCTATCCTAGTGCGGAAAAGTAAATAATATACAATGGTGACATCATCCTCATCCTGGAAGTGCCCCATTAAAAGAATATTACATACATTTAATTTTACATGAATGGAAATAAAAACCCTCATCTCACATAAAAAACCCCGGCTATTCAAAACGCGACGATCCAATATAACATATCCAGCAACACATAACATCACATGTCATCTGTAAGTCCACGTTGCCCACCCCGGTGCTTGCGGGGAGGCGGAAACGCTATGAAAAAACTGATTTTTACAACACTAGGCAACATGGACTAGCCAAAGGAGGGATCTTTGCTAAACAAAACTAACTACCAAAGCTAAAAGAGAGTTAGCTACTCGGAAAGGGGGTTATACCTAGGTCTTCAAGTCCTTCTCTTCTTGCTCCTTGGAGTGAAAGAACGGGTTCTCCTTGGCCTTCTCTTGCCGAAGAAAGATCCACCCGAGGGCCTCAACCTTTGGCGCCAAGTTCAAACTAGAAGTAACTAAGGTTCTTGGTGTGCAAAACCTAGGACCTAAGAAAGAGTAGAGAGTATTTTTGAAGGGATTATCTCAAGCTCAAAGGGTTCTCAACTCCTGAGAGGGGAGAGCTAGAGAGAGAGGAAGAGGAGGAGAGAGAATGAAAATGAACAAGTGAGAAGAATAATGCAACCCTTCTCACATATATGTGATTTATGAAAAATAGATATTAGCTAAGATAATTGTCATGGTTAATCAAGAAATGACCATTATCATTTCACATTAAATGCTTTTGCATGGATCAAAGAGCATCTTTCATATGGAATGATGATGGTCAACTTGTCCACCTAGGTCAACAAGTCAAGTATAGTCAAATGGTCAACAACCCTAACCATGCACAATTATAATTAACTAATTATTAATAAATCATAATTCACACATAAATATTAGGGTTAAGAAAATGACAATGGTCATCAACCCTAATGAAAGTCCTTTGCCTCTGTCTCAGTCAACTGTGCATACACACCCTTATCCGTATTCCGAGGAACACGAATGCAATAAGATAAAACTAATCCCAAATCATATACTAGGATCCGGCTTAAACCAAAGCCCGCTAGTATAAGCTGTCCGGACACCAAACGTGCACAAGTGCGCGGATGTGAACGAACCCAGTCGCAAAACCACGCGACCTCTACTCATTTTGCCTAAAGGCGAATAACCCTCTGTGTGGGACTCTAAAGACTCGACACTACGCTGGCAGTGGGTTTAACCACAGACCGCAAGTGGCACTAGCTGTACGTAACGGTCCCTAGGTAGATGCCGATAAGAAGACTGACGAGGTAAACCCCATCTAAACTCCTACTGAGCCTGAATGTGACAGTCTCCGTACAGTCCGGTCTGTTCGTCTAAGAACATCGCATGGCGGGCCTAGAGGGGCGGTAAACGTCAGTCCCCTACTAGCGGTACAAGTCGTGCCGGAGTGTAGCCCAGAACACCTGAGATAACACTGAAAACCTACCAGTCTATCTCGCTTGCCCTGGCCAGGGACTTTGTGTAATGGCTCTCCTAGACACAGCACGATATCAACCCCCAATACCGCGAGAGACGAATCCTGTCTAACCGTCACAGCCTCCAAGTGCTTCAGGACTGCACCCAAAAACTACCTGTTTGCACGACTCCTTTGAGCCGTGGTATGGTAGTAATCAAAGTACAGTGGGAACACACTCGAGGCGAAGTGACAGTGTCAAGTCAACGGACTAAGCTGTACTCATGTCACCTGGGAACTGATAACTGACGATAGATATAATACCAACCAACAGTTCCCGACGAGTCCTGTCCAGTATACTCGTAACCTAACGAGCACCCTCATACTATCTCAAGTACGACGTACTGACAGCTGTTGGACAGACCGTCTTCCATGCTGGGATAAGAAGCGCATACGCTAGTCTACTCCGGAGTATCTATGCCCTGTCTCGATAGTCCTGCGACTAGGGACCTGCATAAGGATGTGCTTGTAGATTACCCAGCCCCCACGAGTGTGACTGCCATCACAACGCTGGTAATCAAGCAAAGATCATAAGGGCACCACAAATGTGTAAAGGCGATATGCTAAAAGAAACACATGCACACATTAAAGCAGAAACAAACCAAGTAGCATATTACCATTTTGAGCAAGAATGTCAATACAAGGTGAATATCTCAAGCATCCATCAAGTAATATACAATCTAGTATGATACAGTAATGGCCTCTAGGGCATATACACTAACAATCTCCCACTTGCACTAAGGCCGTGTACTGGCGTATCGAAGACCTATCATCTCGATTAGCCGCTCGAACTGAGCCTAGGGTAAGGCCTTCGTGAATGAATCAGCAGTGTTATCTTCCGTAGCAACTCTCCGAACCTCGATCTCCTGGCGACCCACGATCTCCCTGATCAGGTGAAACCGCCTCAAGATGTGCCTGGATTTCTGATGGGACCTGGGTTCCTTCGCTAAAGCTATAGCCCCGTTGTTGTCGCAATACAGAGGTACTGGATCAACGATGGACGGAACCACCTGAAGTTCTGTTAGGAACTTCCTTATCCAGACGGCTTCTTTTGCGGCATCTGCAGCAGCGATATATTCCGCTTCCATCGTCGAGTCAGCAACGGTTTCCTGTTTGGAACTCTTCCAACACACCGCCCCTCCATTGAGGGTAAAGACATAACCCGACATGGACTTGGAATCATCCTTGTCACTCTGGAAGCTGGAGTCAGCAAAGTCCTCGATCTGGAGGTCTTTTCCGCCATACACCAAGAACATCTCCTTAGTCCTTCTCAGGTACTTGAGAATGTTCTTTACCGCTATCCAGTGTTTCTCCCCAGGGTTTGACTGATACCGGCTTACCGCACTCTGTGCATAAGCTACATCTGGTCTGGTACACAACATCGCATACATTATAGAGCCTACCGCAGAAGCGTAGGGTATAATAGACATGCGATCCCTTTCCAAATCAGTCTTGGGATACATCTGTTTGGAGAGGGTGATCCCGTGACAAGCCGGTAGATTACCGCGCTTGGAATCTTCCATACTGAATCTTTTCAGTATGGTGTCAATGTACCTGGACTGTGAGAGTCCTAATATCCTCTTGGATCTGTCACGATAGATCCGGATCCCCAGAATGTATGAGGCATCACCTAAGTCTTTCATGGAGAACCTGTTTGACAAGAACCTTTTGACAGATTGTAGCATAGGAATGTCATTTCCTATCAAGAGAATGTCATCCACGTATAAAACGAGGAATACCACAGTTCTCGCTACAAATCTACTATAGATGCATGGTTCATCTGGATTTTTGATAAAGCCAAATTCTTTGACCGTCTCATCAAAACAGATGTTCTAACTCCGCGATGCCTGCTTTAGTCCATACATGGACTTAAGCAACTTGCGCACCTTTCCGCTTCTCCCACTCTGAATGAAACCCTCTGGCTGGTCCATATAGACACACTCCTCTAAATTTCCATTTAGAAAAGCGGTCTTTACGTCCATCTGCCAGATCTCATAATCGTGGAAGGCAGCAATGGGAAGAAGGATCCGAATGGATTTCAGCATAGCCACTGGAGAAAAGGTTTCGTCATAGTCCAAGCCAGGTCTTTGACGGAAACCCTTTGCAACAAGTCTAGCCTTATAGGTCTCAACCTGTCCATCTACACCAATCTTCCTTTTGAAGATCCACTAGCATCCTACGGGTTTTACCCCATCTGGAGCAATGTCCAACGTCCATACTTTGTTGGTGTACATGGACTCCATTTCGGTCCGCATTGCATCCAGCCATTTTACCGAGTCAACGCTCTGAATGGCCTGCTGGAAGCTAGTAGGCTCATCACTATCAATGATGCAATCCTCTCTAACCCCGTCTATGAGAAAACCGTAGTATCCCTCGGGCGGATGAGACTGCCTACTACTTCTGCGGAGCGGCGTAGGAATGTCCTGATCTTTCGAACCCTCTGGTTCTACTAAGCTTTCAGTAATAGCTCATGGTTCTGGAATTTCTTTCAGTTCTATTGCGCTCCCACTTATCTGTTTTTCCAAAAACTGAGTTTCCAAGAAGTGGGCATGACGAGAAACAAAAACCTTTTGTTCCTCTTCGCAATAGAAGAAATATCCCTTGGAGTTCTTTGGATATCCCACAAACTTGCACTGTACTGAGCGTGCCTCGAGCTTGTCCGCATGCTGCTTTTTGACAAAAGCTGGATATCCCCATGTCTTAATGTGATTAAGATAGGGTCTCTTCCCACACCACATCTGATATGGTGTAGTAGGCACAGTCTTAGTTGGAACACGGTTCAAAAGGTATGCAGCCGATTCTAGTGCATATCCCTAGAATGATCGCGATAACTCAGCGTTACTCATCATGGACCGTACCATATCCAATAGGGTTCGGTTTCGTCTCTCCGATACACCGTTATGTTGCGGAGTGTATGGAGGAGTAAGCTGAGAGGGAATTCCATTCTCTTTTAAGTAATCCAGGAATTCGACACTTAAGTATTCACCACCTCGATCAGATCTCAGTGTCTTGATACTTTTGCCTGTTTGTTTTTCTACTTCATTCTTATATTCCTGGAATTTTTCAAAGGCTTCGGATTTATGTTTCATTAAGAAGACATAACCGTACCTTGAAAAGTCATCCGTAAAAGTAATGAAGTAAGAATAACCGCTTCGTGCATGAGTAGACATTGGACCGCACACGTCGCTGTGTACGAGTCCCAAGAGCTCGCTCGCTCTTACTCCGTGTCCAGTGAACGGAGTCTTTGTCATCTTTCCTTTGAGACAGGATTGACAAGTTGCATATGATTGATATTCGAACGGATCCAAATATCCTTCTGTATGCAACTTCGTCAACCTTCTCTCATTGAAGTGACCCAGTCTACAATGCCATAAGAAAGTGTGATTTGTTTCCGGAGACTTTCTTTTGTGTGTATTTTAGACATTGAAAATCTGTGGTTAGTTTAATACGTATATACCATTGCTTAATGTACCTGACCCAATCAGAACTTGATTAAGGTGAATGTTTACAACATTACTTACAAACGCAAATTCATAACCTTCTTTAGAAATCAAAGTTACAGAAATGATATTACAAGTTGCATTGGGTACAAGAAAGAAATTACGTAAAACCAAAACATGTTCATCTGACATTCCCAGGTGATAGTCCCCCACGGCCTCAGCATCCATGCTAGCTCCGTTTGCAACTTTGAGGGTCATGTCACCTTCCTTCAAAAACCTACGCTTTCTCAACGCCTGCAAAGAATTCCAGATATGAGATCCTGATCCGGTATCCAATACCCAGGACGTAAAGTTTATTGATGGACAGTTTTCAATAACATACACACCTAAAGCTGAAGCCGCAACCTGCTTCAGATCCTGTGTTCTGGCCTTCCAAGCCCTGCAATCTTTCTTCCAGTGTCCACTCTTATGACAGTAAAAGCATTCTTCCTTATCCACAAGCTTCCCCGCTACCTTTGTTGCTTTTGCCTTTCCCTTCATATCCACTTTACTAACACCGCCCCTTGGTTTGGCGGGGGTTTTCTTCTTCTTTCCCATGGCTTTCGCCATGGACCTAGAAGAGGAAGATCCTCTTACAAACAAAGTGGATGTTTCCCTACCTTTCTGTAGAGTACCCTCTGCACTCCTCAGCATGTCGAGGAGCTCTGAAAGTTCAACTTCCTTTTCCTGCAAGTTGAAGTTCAGGATGAACTGGGCGTAAGTGGAAGGAAGGGACTGGAGAATCAAGTCCGTATAGAGCTCATTCTCCAACGTGGTCCCAAGGTCCGCGAGCTCCTCTAGGTAGCCAATCATCTTAAGCACGTGTTCCGCTACCGATGATCCGACGGCCAATCTTGCCGAAAACAACTTCTTCGACACTTCGTATCTTGCGATACGAGATTGCTTTCCATACAGTTCTTTTTATGGAGAAATATGGACTCGAGGTCCATTTTCTCATGCCTCCTCTAATGTTCATTGTCCATAGAGGCAAGCACGAGGCACTTGGGCTTCGCGCAGTCGACTTCCCAGGTCTTACGGATTTCCTTATCCGCGACGCTGGATTTGGGACCTGGGTCAGGGGGAGCTTTGGTGGTAAGAAGATACCCCAACTTGTCATAAGTGATTGCCATTTTGACATTCCTGAGCCAATCTTTGTAGTTTGGCCCTGTCAGTATGTTTTTATCTAGAAGTAACTTAAGTCCAGTCATGATAAATGGTCGCTGCAATTAGGAGAGAGAAGAAACACTTTAGCATGATGCTCTTGCAAGTTTAGAGTGGTTTTTAATTTGTCTAAACAGGATGACTCCCACTGTCTCTCGAATCCCACCTCAAACCATAAAGGAAGAACTAATCGGGATCAATCTCACCGTACAATACTTGCTTAACGGTTCAGCCAGGCCAGTGTCGGTACTTCGAGGGAGGTTTTCCAACGCTTTCATGAAGTTACTTAATTAAGTAACCTCTTTTCCCTGTGGGCGTAGCCCCGCTAACACCTTTCTAGACACCTACTTGGTTTATAGCATTGATCGTTAACTGAGAAAGTTCCGGAGGAGTAGCATATACTCACAGTAGGATCTGTTAGTGTATATGCCCTAGAGGCCATTACTGTATCATACTAGTTTGTATATTACTTAATGGATGCTTGGGATATTCACCTTGTATATACAATCTTGCTCAAAATAGTAGTATGCTACTTGGTTTGTTTCTACTTCAATGTGTACATGTGTTTATTTTTGTATATCGCCTATACACATTAGTAGAGCCCTTAGGATCTTTGCTTGATTACCAGCGATGTAATGGCCGTCACACTAGTGGGGCTGGGTAATCTATAAGCACATCCTTATGCAGGTCCCTGGTCGCAGGACTATCGAGACAGGGCATCGATACTCCGGAGTAGACCAGCGCATGCGCTTCTCATCCCAGTGTGGGAGACGGTCTGTCCCACAGCCGTCAGTACGTCGTACTTGAGATAGTATGCGGGTGCTCGTTAGGTTACGGGTACACTGGACAGGACTCGTCGGGAACTGACTAGTTGGTATTATACCTATCGTCAGTTATCAGTTCCCAGGTGATATGAGTACAGCTTAGTCCGCTGACTTGACACTGTCACTCCGCCTCGAGTGTGTTCCCACTGTACTTTGATCACTACCCTACCACGGCTCAAAGGAGTCGTGCAAACAGGTAGTGGTTGGGTGCAGTCCCGAAGCACTTGGAGGTAGTGACGGTTAGACAGGATTCGTCTCTCCCGGTATTGGGGGTTGACATCGCGCTGTGTCTAGGAGAGCCATTACACGAGTAGTCTCTGGCCAGGGCAAACGAGATATACTGGTAGGTTTCCAGTGTTATCTCAGGGTGTTTTGGGCTTCGCTCCGGCACGACTTGTACCGCTATTGGGGGACTGACGTTTACCGCCCCCTAGGCCCGCCATGCGATGTATCAGACGAACAGACCGGACTGTACGGAGAATGTCACACTCAGGCTCAGTAGGAGTTCAGATGGGTTTCGCCTCGTCCGTCTTCTTGTCGGCATTACCTGGGGACCGTTACGCACAGCTAGTGCCGCTTGCGGTCTGTGGTTAAACCCACTGCCAGCGTAGTGTCGAGTCTTTAGAGTCCCACACAGAAAGTTTTTTGCCTTTAGGCAAAAGAGTAGAGGTCGCATGGTATTGCGACAGGTCGCATGGTTTTGCGACAGGGTTCGGTCACATCCGTGCACTTGTGCACGTACAGTGTCCGGACAGTTTACACTAGCGGGCTTTGGTTTAAGCCAGATCCTAGTGTATCTTATGGGATTGGATTTATCCAGTTTGCATTCGTGTTCCTCGGAACGCGGATGCGGGTGTGTATGCACAGTTGACAGGGAGGCACAGACAGCGGATTCTCATTAGGGTTGTTGACAGTTGACCGTTGACTTTTTTACTTTTTGCTCAACCCTAATGAGAATATGATATGCGATTAACTATTATATTAATTAAGTATTATGGTGACTTGGTTGTTGACTTTTGTTGACTTTGTTGACTTGTTGACTTTTGTTGACTTGTTGACTTTGTTGACCGGTTGACTAGGCTTGACTAGTTGACCATCATGATAACCATGGTTATCATTTCATGCCAAAGACTTTTACTTGCTTGTTCATTTGAGTAAAATGAGTGCATGACATGATAAGGTTATGGTTGCTTCAACCATCACATAAGACTTTTATTGATATGATGAGTTATGATTGCTTTGGATTATGAGAGGGTGAGAGACAAAATACTTGCTTATTCTTTCTTGCTCATTCTCTCTCTTGTTCTTGAGCTCTCCTCTTGCTCTCACCCTCAACCTCTTGCTCCCTCTCTTGATCTATGGTTCTCTTGTCTCATGAGTTGAGAATCAAGAACCATAGATAAAATCCCATTCTATTTCTTCTCTACTCATTCTAGTTCACTAGGTTTAGCAAACCAAGTGAACTAGTTTCTTCAAAGAACAAAGAAGGAGCTAAAGGTTGGAGCTTTCAAGTGGATCTATCTTCGGCGTACGGAGACAACGAGAAGGAGCCATCGAACCACCATCGGAGCTTGAAGACGAAGGAGTTCAAGTTAAGGTATAACCATCTCCATCCGAGTAGCTAACTCTCTTTAGCTAAGTTTGCTAGTTTTAGTTTAGTCAAAGATCCCGACTTTGGTTAGTCCATGTTGCCCCTTGCGCTAAAAATTTGATTTTTATACCGTTTCCGCCTCCCCGTAAGAACCGGGGGTCGCAACGTGGACTTACAGGATCGGGATCCAAATAACATCGTGTGACAAAACTGAAGGAATCCTACCAGAATCATCACACTCCAAATGGTATGCAGCGCTAGCAAGTTTCAGTTCCTTTGAAACTCCCGATGTGGACTTTTGCCCCATGCTCTTATGACCTTGACTTTGGCCAAAATATCATAAGTCACATGTCAAGTTCTACCCGTCATTCTCCAGGTTAATTTGAGCCCACCCGCACATACCCTTGACTTTGGCCAAAATGGTAGAACGACTGCCCCAAACTAACACATCTATCTATGCTGCACATGAATACCCAATAGCTACCAATCACTATGCCTTGACTTTGGCCAACATACATAGCTTGAATACTTATTGGCCATTCATATGAAACGACAGAGGGCTACGAATGGTTTTGGCGAAACCGTGAACGTAGTGAACTTGATATAATCGAAGGAACGAGATAGCTTTCGAAAGGAGTGGTTCAAGCTCCGCATTTAAAAGTTTGGTTTTGAAAAGAACCGAGTGTTTTCAAAGTGTTCCAACGACTTTTACTCTGTTTATTTTTTTCTTGCATTAATTCCAATGCGTCCCAGCATTTAATCTTACCATTGCAGAAAACAACGAAAATATGACGTACGCTTATTCCATACGCATTCGCCACGGGGTCCCGTCATCACCCGTTAGGTTACTTAACTAACGACATAGCGGGGGCTGGACTAGCGCGGATGCAAAACATAAGCAGCGCCTAAATAGATATCATATAGATATATATAAACATTCGTCACATGCAATGATAGACATTCCAGATCACAGATGAATACATTGGATATACTAGGAATCCGCAATTCGTACGAGCCTGTAACGAAGAACGGATTACACGGTCGCGATGAATAGCTAAACCCCACCCTAGACCCCTACGGGTGCGGCAAACTACCCGCTAAGTACCCGAAGCGAAGCAACCTCCCTCAACAACGTGAGTAGGCCACTCGGCACTTCGAGATACCCGGTAGTTTGTGCACTCCACCTTGGGTCTATCCTAGCAGCAAAAACAGTAAAAAGAAATTATACAATGACGGCTACAACCCCGACCCGGTTGTGCGGCCATATAAATAATATTACATCAATTTACATATTACAAGAATTGAAAGAATAAGAAAACTCTCATCTCACAACCCCACCGGCTATTCATCCGCGACAATCCAACGAATTCATATACACAAACCATCAACATTATAGATCACAGATATGTATAACCCCCACTAATCGACGTATAGCGATTAGCGGACGTTCAATACATATATCACATCACAGATATAACCCATTAGCCAAAGTGTAAAGAAGTTCGATCAAAAATGCGGATTTGTGACCACCCCAAAAACCAACTTGTTCTCTGGAAAATCTGGGTGGAAACAAACTACATCAAAAATCACAAAACAGTAGCAGAAGAACACTGCAGGAAAAATGACCCACGGCCGAGTCAACTCGGCCGCGGATCCGCGACAAGAGCATGCTCTTGCTGCGGTTCTGCGGTGAGTTGGACGACTCGCTGGCTCGTTTTTCTTCCGTGTTCTGTAAAAACCCTGAGACAATTTTTGAAGTATGATTTATTATTTTTAGAGAAGATTTAAAAATCGGCAGAAACTTAGGGTTTTGAAAAAATGTTTTGCGATTTTTTCCGATGGAAGTTCTAGATACTTTGCTAACTAGTTAGTTTGTGTTTAGCTAGGCTCTGATACCACTGTAAGTCCACGTTGCCCACCACGATGCTTGCGGGGAGACAAAAACGTTATGAAAAAACTGATTTTTACAACACTAGGCAACATGGACTAGCCAAAGGAAGGATCTTTGCTAAACAAAACTAACTACCAAAGCTAAAAGAGAGTTGGGTACTCGGAAAGGGGGTTATACCTAGGTCTTCAAGTCCTTCTCTTCTTTCTCCTTGGAGTGAAAGAACGGGTTCTCCTTGTCGCCTTCTCATGCAGAAGAAAGATCCACCCGAGGGCCTCAACTTTTGGCTCCAACTTCAAACTAGAAGTAACTAAGGTGCTTGGTGTGCTAAACCCAGGACCTTAGAAAGAGTAGAGAGTATTTTTTAAGGGATTATCTCAAGCTCAAAGGGTTCTCAACTCATGAGAGGGGAGAGCTAGAGAGAGAGGAAGAGGACGAGAGAGAATGAAAATGAACAAGTGAGAAGAATAATGCAACCCTTCTCACATATATGTGATTTATGAAAAATAGATAATTAGCTAAGATAATTGTCATGGTTAATCAAGAAATGACCATTATCATTTCACATTAAATGCATTTGCAAGGATCAAATAGCATCTTTCATATGGAATGATGATGGTCAACTTGTCAACCTAGGTCAACAAGTCAAGTATAGTCAAATGGTCAACAACCCTAACCATGCACAATTATAATTAACTAATTATTAATAAATCATAATTCATACATAAACATTAGGATTAAGAAAATGACAATGGTCATCAACCCTAATGAAAGTCCTCTGCCTCTGTCTCAGTCAACTGTGCATACACACCCGTATCCGTGTTCCGAGGAACACGAATACAATGAGATAAAACCAATCCCAAATCATATACTAGGATCCGTCTTAAACCAAAGCCCGCTAGTATAAGCTGTCCGGACACCAAACGTGCACAAGTGCGCGGATGTGAACGAACCCTGTCGCAAAACCATGCGACCTCTACTCATTTTTCCTAAAGGCGAATAACCCTCTGTGTGGGACTCTAAAGACTCGACACTACGCTGGCAGTGGGTTTAACCACAGACCGTAAACGGCACTAGCTGTACGTAACGGTCCCCAGGTAGATGCCGATAAGAAGACTGACGAGGTAAACCCCATCTGGACACCTACTGAGCCTGAATGTGACAGTCTCCGTACAGTCCGGTCTGTTCGTCTAAGAACATCGCATGGCGGGCCTAGGGGTGCGGTAAATGTCAGTCTCCTACTAGCGGTACAAGTCGTGCCGGAGTGTAGCCCAGAACACCTGAGATAACACTGGAAACCTACCAGTCTATCTCGCTTGACCTGGCCAGGGACTTTGTGTAATGGCTCTCCTAGACACAGCGCGATATCAACCCCCAATACCGGGAGAGACGAATCCTGTCTAACCGTCACTGCCTCCAAGTGCTTCGGGACTGCACCCAAAAACTACCTGTTTGCACGACTCCTTTGAGCCGTGGTAGGGTAGTAATCAAAGTACAGTGGGAACACACTCGAGGCGAAGTGACAGTATCAAGTCAACGGACTAAGCTGTACTCATGTCACCTGGGAACTGATAACTGACGATAGGTATAATACCAACCAACAGTTCCCGACGAGTCCTGTCCAGTGTACTCGTAACCTAACGAGCACCCGCATACTATCTCAAGTACGACGTACTGACGGCTGTGGGACAGACCCTCTCCCAAGCTAGGATAAGAAGCGCATACGCTAGTCAACTCCGGAGTATCGATGCCCTGTCTCGATAGTCCTGCGACTAGGGACCTGCATAAGGATGTGCTTGTAGATTACCCAGCCCCCACGAGTGTGACTGCCATCACAACGCTGGTAATCAAGCAAAGATCCTAAGGGCTCCACTAATGTGTAAAGGCGATATGCTAAATGAAACACATGCACACATTAAAGCAGAAACAAACCAAGTAGCATACTACCATTTTGAACAAGAATGTCAATACATGGTGAATATCCCAAGCTTCCATCAAGTAATATACAATCTAGTATGATACAGTAATGGCCTCTAGGGCATATACACCAACAACATCAACGTAAGTAAATATGCGCATCACAATTGTCGTTGACATATAGCAACGAAACCGGCGATATCACATATTACACTTACGGTCGCAGCAAAGAAAGTGTAAAACTACAACAGTTCGAATCCGCAACCTTCTGAGACATCGCATGCCTAACAATTATAAACCCCGCATTTTAGTCTCTATATCGAAAACACTTTTCAATATGTAGTCGGGCAATTCAACAAGATTCCCGATATTTTGATCGAATAATCATCGCAAACATTAGTAGACGGCCGCACCCCCGATGCCGTCGACGAAGTACACTAAGGCGGAACACCGCTGCCGCGAGCACCCGAATGGATGCTTTTGGTGACGGGGTTCTCCTACAGTCACTTGGTCGGGGCTATGGGGATGGCTGTCTATTAAGTTTACCCGGCGAGTATCCGCGTACGCAACGTGATTGCGGCGGATTTTTGATCGCATCAAAATTCCATGGCAACCGATCATATGAGACTAAACTGATATGTTTATAACATCCAAATTAGTTATCTCATAACTACTTGTGGATTCCAAATATTGTATCACATTCCAAAAAAATAGACAATGTTAAACTTTCCGATCGAATAATCAAACACCCAAGTTTTCCCAAATAGTTCTCAACACTTGAGGGGAGTTTAAAAACATCCATCACATGCCACAGTACCAATAGTCCAGCCGTAGAAGGGTCAAGCCAACGCCTCACATGTGGCAACTCCGTACTCCCCCAAACCCTAAGGTTCTAAAGGCAGTTCAAGACGGCCATGTAATCGAGTTAAGGTTTGTTGTCTTCTAGAAGGTTTATTGCATAACTTGCACGATTTAGACGTTCTTAAACAACGGAAAAATCCAACACTTGGAAATTTTCCGGGTCGGGAAAAAGTGAGTTATTGATATCCGTTCGAACTTTTTAACACGTTCTAAAAATTACCCGGACAAACAAAACAAAGTTATAATATCCGATCGAATCAACGAGTCCCCAATACAACCCAGAAAAATCAACACATGAGTAGAATTAAAAATACCCAGAAGAATCAAGAAGTACAGACGGATCAACTGTAGCAAAAACTAACCTTTAATCCCCAAGTACGGCCGCAAAACCGCCGCCAATATCCTCGTTTGGCCGCGGTTCCGCGGCTCTTTGAGCGATTCAGAGTGTCGTTTTGCACACGTGTCCATAGAATTCCCTGCTAATTTTTTTAAGTATTTTTAATCCAGAAAAAACCAACATTTTCAAAAATGTCCAGAAAGGGGTAAAATCGGGGGATTCCGGGTTCGATCGAACTTTTAACTTCGTATACACATCACCAATTGCTCTAGCTAGGCTCTGATACCACTGTAGGGTAACTAGGCACTCTAATAAGGTTCTACAAGGCATCAACCATGCCCGATTAAAATTTTAGCCGTGCCGAATAACTGTAAACAAGATCTTTAAACTAGAGATTAGGCGAAAACTAGCAAGTTAAAAACTTTAACACTAAGTGAATAGAAATACAGCCTTTGTAGATCCGTCCTTCGCTTCTTAAACTCCTTGTAGTAGTCCCTTCACTGCGATCATCGAACTCCCGGACTCTCGGACGGCTCCATGCGAAAATTGCAACGGTATAGCTTGAAGTCTTCGAGGCCGAAGATGATCTACGTCGAGGGAATACGAACTCAAGCTTCTACTTCACTAACTAGAGAATTAGTGAAGCAAACACCCTAAACTAAAGTGCTAGTCTAGAAGAGGATGATGAAATAGGAAATGGGTACACTTTAGAATATCTTTTCTCACAATGTATCTCTCTCATTATCAAACCCTAGAAAGAAATTGAAGGAGGAAGAAGATGAGCTCAAAATGAGAATGAAAACTAATCAAGAGAGAGAGAGAGAACTAACCATGGTGAGTGAGTATCATATACTAACTCATATAGAGACTTGTGATGGTTAGATTACCAAAAATCCAAAGTAAAAACAAACTTAGTGGACTTTTGTCAATGCATCCACAAGCTTCCATAAGCTTCATGAATTTTCTAATTTTCCACTAATTTTGTAATTACTTTAAATACATTAAACCCAACATAACAAATAGCAAGGTGTAAGTCTCATACACCCATGAATGTTGTATCAACAACCATGATACAAAAAGAAAACACATTTTAATATATATCACATATATATTAAGTTGTTCACAAGTGAGAAAAACAAATGCTTAAGTGAACCAATGTTAGTTAATGTAAATTAGTATATAAAATATACAATTATACACTAAATTATTAAATCAACACTTGACTTAATAATCCAGTTATATCACATATAACCGACTAACATCCAATATATTGACTTATCGAATCAACCCTTTATTCAATAACTTGGTTATATCGCATATAACCGATCGACACAAACATCGCGAGAATAGAATACGGTTTCACATACTCGCATTATTCTCGGTCCCGCACATATCACATATGCACTCCTATTTCGTTTTGCCTGAGCCAGTAAAACCTCTATGTAGGACTCTAAAGACTCGTCAATATGCCGGCAGTAGGTGATGATAATATCAAGCACCCACAAGCCGTCAGCGGTACTAGCTGGACGTAACGGCTACCCGGGTATTGAGCGATCAGAAGATCAGCAAGCAAGCCCGATCCAACTCGTGCAAAAAGCCTGACAGTGACACTACTGTACAGTCCGGTCTCCTTGTATGATATGTCGCATATCAAGTCTAGGGTAAAACGTCAGACCCCAATAACCGATAAGTTATGCCGATATGAGGCTCATAACGGGTCGAGAAACTACTGGTAACACTTACCAATAAATCTCTAAACCAGCCCTGGCCAGGGACTTCCCTGTTATGGCCAATCGAGCATAGCGCAACATCAACCCCCAATACCGGGAGAGACGAAACCCCTCCTATCGCTCACTGCCTCCATGTGACTCGGGACTGTACCCAAAAACCACCGTTTTGCATGCCCTCTTGGACGTGGTAAGGTGGAAATCAAAGCATAGTGGGAATCACATAAGACTCTATGACGATCTCGGGTCTACACATTAACTTGTACCAGTGTCACCAGAGAACTGCCATCTGACGTAAGGTATAATACCATCTGGGAGTTCTCGGCGAGAACGTCCAGTGTACCCAGTCTCCACTGAGCACCCGTATATCATCTATGATGTCAAACACCAATGGATATGGGTTCATCCATCGCCCATCTGTATGGGTCGAGAAGGTATACACTAGTCTACTCTGGTATATCGATGCCCCGTCTCGATACACCCACGACTAGGGACCTTGAAGGATGTACTTATGGACTACCATGTCCCCACTAGTATGATCCGCATCATAGTCCAGGTAATCAAGTACACATCCTAAGGGCTTTACCAACATGTAACAGAGAGACAATCAGTATATATGTTAAGGTAAAGAGTAACCAGATAGCATACTATCATGTCGAGCAAGAAAGTCCGCCCTATATATGTCCAAGCATCCACTACAATATACATCTCATGTATAGTAATGGCCTCTAGGGCATACATATAACTAACAATCCCTTGTATGCGAGCTCTCTCCAAATCAGTCTTGGGAGATATCTTTTTGGAGAGAGTTATTCCTGAGTAAGTGGGCGAACCACCACGCTTAGAATCTTCTATACTAAACCCCTTTAGTATGGTGTTAATGTACCTGGATTTGGGACACTCCCAACATCCACTTAGATCTATCTATATAGATCTTAATTCTGAAGATGTAGTAGGTATCACCCAGATCATTCATGCAGAATCCTCATGATAAAGGGAGCTTGACCGAGAGTAGCATAGGAAACCCATTTCCTATCAAGAGTATGTCATCTACGTACAATATGAGGAAGACAACCTTACTCTCTACTACCTTCTTGTATATACAGGGTCATCTACCTTTTTGAAGAATCAAACTCTTTGACTGCCACATCAAAACAGATGTTCAAACTCCGCGATGCATGCTTTAATCCTGATGGACTTAAGCATTGCTACTGGAGAAAAGGTTTCATCATAATCCACACCTGGTTATTGACAAAAACCTTTTACTACAAGTCTAGCTTCGAATGTCTCAACATTTCCATCTACACCAAGAATCTTCTCAAGATCCAATTGCCCTCGATGGGTTTTACCCCTTTAGGTGCAACTTTCAAAGTCATACTTTGTTGGTGTACATGTATTCCATCTCAGATCGTATTGCATCCAGCCATTTCACAGAGTCCCTACTCGTGATGGCCTGCCTGAACCTAGTTGGGTCATCATCTACCATGATGCAATCCTCGCTCCCACTGTCATCAAGAAAACCGTACTATCTCTCAGGAGTATGAGGAATCCTGCCAGATTCGCGGAGGGGATGAGGTTCGTTGGAGACTATTGAATCCTTTGGTTTCACCAAATCATTAGTTGTTAGTTTGTTTAGCTGGAACTCCTTCCAGTTCTACCTCATGTCCACTAATTTCTTCCCAAGGAATTCCTTTTTCTAAAAAGGTGGCATGCTGAGAAACAAAACACATTTTGGTCCTCGGTGTGGTAGAAGATATACCCTCGCAAATGTTCGGGATATCTAACAAACTTATACAGAACTGACCTTGCCTCGAGCTTGTCCGGATTTTGCTTTTCAACATAGGCCGGACAACCCCATATCTTAACTCGTTTAAGAGATGTTTTCTTCCCATTCCATATCTCATATGAAGTGGTAGACACTGATTTGGATGGAACCCCAATCAATAGGTATGCAGCTTCTCAAGTGAATAACTCCAAAAGGAAACAGGCAACTCAACAGTACTCATCATAGAGCGCACCATATCTAATAGGGTGTGATACCGCCGCCCCGATACACCGTTGTTCTGTGGTGTATACAGAGGAGTAAGCTGAGAGAGACTCCCATTCTCTTTTTAGAAAATCCAAGAACTCCGTGCAGAAGTATTCTCCTCCACGATCACATCGAAGGACTTTAATACTTATACCCGTTTAGTTCTCAACTTCAAGCTTATATTCCTTTAATTTCTTACAAGTTTCAGACATGTGTTTCAACAAGAGCATATGTCCGAATCTTGAGAGATGGTCAGTGAATATAATGAAGTACGAGGAACCAACCCTGGAATTTGTAGACATAGGACCGTATGCATCACCATGTATCACTCCTTAGAGTTCAGTAACTCTTTCTCCGTTTCCAGTAAACGGAGTATTGGTCATTTTACTTTTGAGACAAAACTTGCAAGTATCATAAGATGTAAATTTGAATGGATTCAAATATTCATCCTTACGTAACTTTGCTATTCCTATCGTATTGATATGACCTAGTCTACAATGCCATAAGTAGGATTCGTTTATTTCTGAACTCTTCCTTTTATGTGTGTTCTGTATACTTAGAACTGTGGTTTGATTTAGAACGTATATGCTATTTCATAACGTGCCTGATCCAATCAAATCTTGATTCAGGAAAATGTTCACAACATTATCCTCCAATACAGAATTATATCCTTCTTTAACTTAATAAAGAAACTGATGTAATGTTGTATATCAGGTTCGGCATGTAATAACATTTGTTCAGAATCAATGTATTAATCACTTTGTAATACAAGGTGATGTTCACCAACTGTTTTGGCTGCAACACTTGCACCATTCCCTACTCTAGAGAATGATCACCTTTTCTCAGTTGTCTACCTTTCTTTAGCCCACGTAACATCTTGTATATGTGGGATCCTGTTTCGGTATCTCATACCCAGGACGTAGAGTATACTGAGAAACAGTTCTCGCTAATAAACACACCTGAAAAAGATGCATCAACATGTACATTCCTCATTTGGGTCGCGTAGAAATCCGGATATTCCCCTATTTCCTGCTCAGATTTATAACAATTATAAGATAGAGCGGAACAAACGTTCCCCAGCTCAGCATAATAAGCAAGTTCGGTCAAAACATCTGCATTATTATCTTGATTAATGCATGTCACGGTCGCTACTAGGAGAGAGAGAGAGAGAGAGAGAAGAAAACACTCAGCGTATGCTCTTGCAAGATCAGATTGGTTATTATTTTATCTAATCAGGATGGCTCCTACGGTTTTTATCAAATCTTCCTTCAAACCCTAAAAGGTAAGACTAGCTGGGATTAATTGCACCCTACAAGTTCGCCAATCATTCGGCCAAGCCAGTATCGGTACTTTGAGGGAGGTTCCCCGTGCTTTCGCACGGACCTAATTAAAATAAACCTCGTTTTCCCAGGGTCGTAACCCCGTTAACACCTTTCTAGACACCTACTTGATCGTCTAATTGTAATGTGCAAAACTCTCCCAGGAGTAACTCTTACTCGCAGTGGGTATCGAGATCCAACTATCTCATAGAAGGTATGCAATCTCATTGAAAATTTCAATACTTGAAATTCCCGATAATATTTTGCCCCTAGCTTCTTATGACTTTGACGATGGCCAACAAACCATAGGCCGCTAGTCAAGTTCAACCTGTACATTTCATGATTGAATTAAACCCACCGGCACGATCCTTGACGAAGGCCAACAAAGTCGCACGACTACCCTAATCCATTCGCATCTTTTGCTTTAAGAAGATATGCATTAATCAGCTACCGCACACTATGCCTTGACGAAGGCCAAGAAACGCAACACGAATACTAAATAGTCCTTATCTGAAATGACGGAGGGCTGTGGCAGGTTTTTAAGAAAACCTTTTGCGTAATGAACTTGATATCGTTGTAGAAACAAGTGATTTTTTTGAAAAGGAGTGTTTTTTAGGCTTTTTACTAGTTTTGCTAAAGAGTTCACTCCCGGTGAAGGGATCTCGGCTCTTTCCTTATCGAATAAGGTGCAGGATATTTCACAAATACCACTATGCAAAGCAATAACTAAAAGAAGCAATCAAAAGACAAAACCGAGTGGGTTGTAGCATCTTCTAGTTTCGCTAAAGTGGTCACTCCCAGTGAAGGGAACTCGTCTCTTTCCTTATCGAATGAGGTGTTGCATATTCTACAAGGAATATTGCTATTCAAAGCCAAAACTAGAGCTACCCTTTTTGAAAATTTGATTCTACAACATCTTTTAGGTTTCTTTTCATTCATTAATCTCATTAATGAAGTCCCATCATTTATGCTTCCTAAGCATCACAGAAGAAACGAAAATACAACGTACGCTTATTCCATCTGCATTCGCCACAGTGTCCCATTATGCACCGTTAGGTTACTTAACTAACGGCATAGCGGGGCGGGAATAGCGCGGGTGCAAAACATAAGCAACGCTTATTATATATCATATATACAATAATAAAGCATTCGTCTCAAGCATATAAAGTAATCACATCACAGAATATCAGCAACAGAAGATAACATATGAAATATTGGATATACTAGGAATTCCGTGTTTTAAATTAAGCCAGTATAAAACACGGACTCCACGGTCACGATGAATAGCCAAACCCATATCTCTAGACCCCTACGAGAGCGGCAAGCAACCATACCAATTCTAGAGTTAGGAGACCCGAGATCGACTCCTCGAGATGGTCTCCCACTGGACTCTAGAACCCAGTTACTTGTTCTCCCCACCTTGGGTCTATCCTAATGCGGAAAATTAAATAATATACAACAATGGTGACATCATCCTCAACCCGGAAGTGCCCCAATAAATGAATATTACATACAATGAATTTTACATGAATGAAAATAAAAATTCTCATCTCACATAAAACCCTCGGCTATTCAAAACACGACGATCCAATAACATATCCCAGCAACACATAACATCACATGTCATCAACGTAAGTACATATGCGTATCCCAATTGTCGTTGACGTATAGCAACGAAACCGGCGATACCCTACATATTACACTTATGGTCGCAGAAAAGAAAGTGAAAACTATAACAATTGGAATCCGCAACCACCTTTGACATCATAAACCCGGAATATCTCATATTCTGAATTTCATTCCTAACATTATAAACCCCATATTTTAGTCTTGATATTGAAAACACTTTTCAATAACACGTCGGGCAATTCAACAAGATTCCCGACAAGTTGACCGAATGTTCGTCGGAACCTTTAGTAGACGGCTGCACCCCCGATGCCGTCCACGAAGTGCACTTAGGCGGAACACCGCGACAGCGAGCACCCAGACGGATGCTTTAGGCAACGGGGTTCTTCTGCAGTCACTCGGTCGGGGCTATGGGGCATGGCTATCTAGTAATGTTACCCGGAGAACATTCGCGTACTGTACGAGATTGCGACGGAGTTTTGATCCGAATCAAAACCCCATGGCAATCAATCAAATGAGTCTAAATTGCTAGATTTACAAAATTCAAAATAGTTTTCACAAAACTAATTATTGTGGATTCTAAATATTGTATCACAATTCACAGATAGCTAGACGATGTTAAACATTTCGATCGAATCAACAAACACCCAAAATTTCCCAGAGAGCTCAACACATGAGCACAATTTAAAATATACCCAGAACATGCCACAACACCTATGGACCAACCGTAGAAGGGCTGCCCCATGCCACACTCATAGCGCCGTGGAACTGCCGCAAACCCTATGGTTTGACCACGGTTCCGCGGTCAAAGAGTCGAATTTGGGTATCGTTCTTCTAGAGGGTCCATAGAATTACCTGCATGATATTTGAATAATTTTTAAACCCAAAAATTCCAACTTTTGGAAAATTTCCAGAGAGGGGTAAAAAATGGGTTTTTGATATTCGTTCGAATCCTTTTTAACGTCGTCAAAGTTACCCGAGACGATGTTAAAATTACGACTACGAAATACTAAACTCCAGAGCCCCAAAACAAAAAAAATCGAAGCCAAACCCATCGCAAAGGTTTCGGCCAGAATTTGATGTGATGTTGTGTCTGGGTTTCAGAGTTGTTTCGCTTTCGCAATTCATCTAACATTGTCAAAACAACTCCTAATGCTCTAACTCGGCTCTGATACCACTGCTGGGTTCCATAGCACCCTAATTAGGATTTATGGGGCGGGTTCCATAGCAGAATCATGTGTTGATTTAATAATTTGATATACATATATATATATATATATGATATTAGTTAGTTATATATGATATAACCGGATTATATATTTTACATATATATATATATATATATTAACTAATATTATTGCTCACTTAAAGAATTTCTTCTCTATACATATATTTATATGTGTATTTATTGTATCATGGTTGATGATACATAGAACTAGGATGTATGGGAATCACACATGAAGTGAGATGAAGAGATAATGATTTAAATTAATGAATTAAAAGAAAAGGAAATGAGTCATAATCTTTAGTTGCTTGTAGAAGCCTTGAGAAGCCATGACTCATCACTTCTCTTTTTGGATTATTCATTGATATTTATCACAATCTCATCTCATCTTATCACTTCATAACGTAATGAACTTGATATCGTTGTAGAATCTGGTGATTTGAAAAACAATAGGAGCCATCCTGATTATATAAGATAATAACCAATCTAATTTTGCAAGAGCGCACGCTAAAGTGTTCTCACTCTCTCTCCAGGTAGCGACCATGACACGCCTTAATCAGGATAATAATATTAATGTATTGACCTAACTAGCTTAATATACTGGGCTGGGGAACGTTGGTTGCGTCCTATCTTATGACACCTGTCATAATTCTGGGTAAGGGATAGGGGAATGCAATGATTCCTATGCAACCCGAATGAAGAAAGAGCATTTTGATGCATTTTCTTCGGGTGTGTTAGTTACTGAGAACTGTTTCTCAGTCTCCTCTACGCCCTGGGTATTAGATACCGGATCAGGATCCCATATTTGTAATCAGTTACTTGGGTTAAAAGGAAGTAGAGAACTGGGAAAGGGTGATATGTCTCTCAGAGTAGGGAATGGAGCAATTGTTGCAGGCAAAGCAGTTGTCGAATATCACCTAGTATTACCAAATGGTAATACATTGATTCTGAACGACTGTTATTACGTACCAAAGATGACGTGCAATATAATATCCGTTTCTTTATTACATAAAGAAGGATATAACTTTTCAATATAAGAAAATGTTCTGAACATTTTCTTAAATTAAGTTTTGATTGGGTTTGGTACGTTATATAATGGTATATACGTTCTAAATCAAAATACAGTTCTAAATATATAGAACACACAGAAGAGGAAAAGTTCGAAAATGAACGAAGCCTTCTTGTGGCATTATAGACTTGGTCATATCAATGCGACCAGACTAGCTAAGCAGCATAAAGATGGATGTTTGAATCCGTTCAAATTTACATCTTATGAAACTTGCCAGTCATGTCTCAATGGCAAGATGACCAAAACTCTGTTTACGGGACACGGAGAAAGAGCTACTAAACTCATGGGACTGATACATAGTGATGTATGCGGTCCTATGTCTACACATGCCAGGAATGGTTCCTCGTACTTCATTACATTCATCGATGATCTCTCAAGATTCGGACATGTGTTCCTGTTGAATCACAAATTTGAAGCTTTTGAGAAATTCAAGGAATATAAGTGCGAAGTAGAGAACCAGACGGGTGAAAGTATTAAAATCCTTCGATCTGATTGAGGAGCAGAATATTTAAGCACGGAATTCCGAGATTATATAAAAGAGAATAGTATTCTCTCTCAGCTTTCTCCTCCGTATACACCACAACACAATAGAGTTTCGGAGCGGAGGAATCGCACCATATTAGATATAGTACGCTCTATGATGAGTGTTGCTGAGTTACCTAGAGTTATGCACTTGAGACAGCTGCATACTTATTGAATATGGTTCCGACCAATTCTGTTCCTACCACTCCATATGAGATATGGTATGGAAAGAGACCATCTCTTAAACGAGTTAAGATATGGGGTTGTCCGGCCTATATTAAAAAACAGATTCCGGACAAGCTCGAAGCACGATCAGTTCTTTTCATGTTTGTGGGATATCCAAAGGATTCATATAGATATCTATTCTACACAGTGAGGAACAAAAAGTGTATGTTGCTCAACATGCCACCTTTTTAGAAGAGGAATTTCTTATGAAAGAAATTAGTGGTAATGAGATAAAGCTGGAAGAAGTTCCAGATACACAAACTACAATTGAAGATTTGGTAGAACCGGAGGATTCAATAGTCCTCGACGAACCTCAGCCACTCCGTAGATCTAGTAGGGTTCCTCATCCACCTGAGTGATACTACGGTTTTCTCATAGACGGTGGGAGTGAGGATTGCATCATTGAAGATGATGACCCAACTAGTTTCGAGCAAGCCATTGCAAGTGGGGACTCTGTGAAATGACTGGATGCTATGCGATCTAAGATGGGATCCATGTACACCAACAAAGTATTGACTTTGGAAGATGCTCCTGAAGGTGTAAAACCCATTGGGAGCAAGTGGATCTTCAAGAAGAAAATTGGTGTAGATGGAAAGTTTGAGACCTTCAAAGCTAGACTTGTAGCAAAAGGTTTTCGTCAACGACCAAGTGTCGACTATGATGAAACCTTTTCTTCAGTAGCTATGATTATGTCGTTCAGGATCCTACTTGCCATTGCTGCGTTCCATGACTATGAAATCTGGCAGATGGACATCAAGCCCACTTTTCTAAATGGTGATTTATAAAAGAGCATGTATATGACTCAGCTAGAGGGCTTCGCAGACAGTGGGAGCAACGGAAAGGTGTGCAAGCTGCTTAAATCAATCTACGGATTAAAGCAGGCGTCCCGAAGCTGGAACATTTGTTTTGATGTAGCAGTCAAAGAGTTTGACTTCATCAAAAACCTAGATGAACCATGTATATATAAAATGGTTGTAGAGAGTAAGGTTGTCTTCCTCGTATTATACGTGGATGATATACTCTTGATAGGAAATGATGTTCCTATGCTGCACTCAGTCAAACTCTTCCTGTCACAAAAGTTCTGCATGAAAGATCTGGGTGATGCCTCTTACATCCTGGGGATAAAGATCAATCGGGATAGATATAAAAGGATGTTGGGATTGTACCAATCCAGGTACATAAACAACATACTAAAGAGGTTTAGTATGGATGATTCTAAGCGTGGTAATTTACCCGCTTGCTCAGGAATCACTCTCTCCAAAGAGATGTCTCCTATGAATGATTTGGAGAGCGCTCGCATGCAAGTGATACGCTATTCTTCTGCAGTTGGGTTGATCATGTACGCGATATTATGCACCAGACCGGATGTAGCTTACGCACTTAGTGTGGTAAGTAGGTATCAATCAGACCCAGGGGAGAAGCACTGGACAGTTGTGAAGAACATTCTTATGTACTTGAGAAGGACTAAAGAGATGTTCTTAGTGTATGGTAACGGAGAACTCTAGGTGGAGTCCTTTACCGATTAGAACATCCAGAGTGATAAGGACGACAGCAAGTTTGGCTTGGGTTTTGTCTTCACCCTCAATGGAGGGGCGGTATGATGGAAGAGTTCCAAGCAAGATACCGTAGCAGACTCAACGATGGAGGCTGAATACATCGCTGCCAACGATATTGCCAAATAGGTTGTATGGATGAAGAAGTTCATTATTAAACTTGGTGTGGTTCCATCCATTGAGGATCCAATACCCTTGTATTGTAATAATAATGGAGCTGTGGCTTTGGCCAAGGAACCCCGGTCCCATCAGCGATCGAGGCATATTCTGAGGCGGTATCACCTGATCGAGGAGATAGTTGATTGCCGGGAGATCGAGGTCAGGAGAGTAGATACGAAGGACAACACGGTGGATCCACACACGAAGGCTCTCCCTCATACGTAGTTTGAGAGACTTTTTGGTATGTTGGGTATGTGATACTACAACAACTGGCCTTACTGCAAGTGGGAGATTGTTAGGAATATGTATGCCCTAGAGGCCATTATTGTATGATATAGTGGATGCTTGGACAAATATATAGAGGACTTTCTTGCTCGATATGATAGTATGCTATCTGGTTGCTCTTTATCTTAACATGTACACTAGTATTATTATAATGTCTCTCTCATACATGTTGATAAAACCCTTAGGATATAAGTTTGACTACCAGGACTATGATGCAGATCATACTAGTGGGTCTTATGTAGTCCGTAAGCACATCCTTTAACAGTTCCTAGTCGAGGGAATATCGAGACAGGGCATCGATATTCCAGAGTAGACTAGTTATACGTTTCTTGACCCTGTATGGGGCGATGGTTGATCCCACAAACATTGGTTTTTGACATCAAATATTGTACACAGGTGCTCATTAGAGAATGGGTACACCGAACATGACTCGTCGAGAACTCCTAGATGGTACCATACCTATCGTCCGATAGCAGTTCTCTGGTGACACTTGTACAGGTTAGTCTGTGGACCCAAGATCGTCATAGTGTCTTTTGTGGTTCCCACTGTGCTTTTATTTCCTCCCTACTACGGCTCAAAGGAGTCATGCAAATAGGTGGATATTGGGTACAGTCATGAGTCACATGGAGACAGTGAGCGATAGGAAGGGTTTCGCCTCTCCCGGTATTGGGAGTTGATGTTGCGGTATGCTCGATTGGCTATAACTGCAAGTCCCTGGATAGGGCTAATGAGATTTGCTGGTAAGTGTTATCAGTAGTTTCCCGAACGATTATAGGCCACACATCGGCATAACTTATCACGTTACCGTGGTCTAAAGATTCCACCACCAGACTCGATATGCGACATATCAGACGAAGAGACCGGATTGTACGGTAAGTGTTGCTTATAGGCTCTATGGGGGTTTGGAAAAGTTTGCTTGTTGATCTTCTATTCGTTCAATACCTGGGTAGCCGTTACGTCCAGCTAGTACCGCTGATGGCTTGTGGGTATCTGATGTGATCATTACCTACTGCGGGCGTATTGCCGAGTCTTTAGAGTCCCACAAAGAGGTTTCCTACCTCAAGCGAAACGAATTAGGGCACATATGAAGAAATGTGCGGGAGCTTGATTAAATACGAGTATGTGATACCGTATTCTAATCCGGTGATATTTGATTCAATGATTTGATTTTTATATATATATTTAATATTGGCCGGTTATATATCATATGATCGGATTATTGAATCAAGTGTTGATTTAATATCTAATATTGATTATTAGCCGGTTGTATGTGATATGACCGGATTATTGAATCAAGTGTTGATTTAATAATTTGATTTATATATATATATATATATATATATGATATTAGTCGGTTATATATGATATAACCTGATTATTGAATCAAGTGTTGATTTAATAATATATTTATATATTTGATATATATATATATATAAACTAATACTATTGCTCACTTAAAGATTTTCTTCTCTTTATATATATATATATATATATATGATATAGATGTTAGGTCCACGTTACCTCTCCCGGTACTTTCAGGGTTGCGGCAACGGTAAAACAAAAAATTTTCTAAGCATGGTAACATGGACCGAAAAGCCGGATCTTTGCTAAACAACACACTAGCATCCTAACTAGAGATTTATCTACTCGGTTAGGGGTTATACCTCAACTTGAACTCCTTCTCTTCTTGTTGTTCTTCTCCTTGCTTGCTCCGAGGCTTGATCCGGACTTTGGTCACCTTCACGGCCTCCTTGAGTCGATGACGATCCACCCGAGAGATGTACACCGAGCTCCACCTCGAGCCGAGGTAACTAGGGCAAAGAGATTGCTAATCTAGAAGCCCTAGGTTGTGTAAAAGTGATAAAGGGATGGTTTTGTCTTTGTGGGATCTTTATCTCTCAACACATGAGATCAAAAGATGAATCAAGAGGAGGAAGAAGAAGGAGGAGCTAGCAACCATGGTTCATTTCTATTTCTTCTCACTTGAAAAGGCAAGAGAGAGAATAAGAAATAAATTGTGAACTAAAGAAATTGACCATTGTTCCAATAATGCACTAAAACCATCATTACAAATCCTATCAAGATAAAGTTGATGGCTACATTGAAATGACCATTATCATAATCCAAAAGAAAAAGAAAAAGAAAAGAAGAGTGTAGATCCCTCTTGAAAGTCAATGGTCAACACAGTCAACCGGTCAACAAAGTCAAGAGAGGTCAACGGGGTCAAATGGTCAATGCAATTAGCCATCATAAAATTATCACTAAAAGGATTAGTAAATGATTTCCGCGGCTCATAATGGTTTTGACCAAACGAACTGTCAAAACTCTAATGAGTCCGCCTCAAAATGGTTTTGACCGAATCAACTGTCAAAACCCTAATGAGCCTGCCACAAAACGGTTTTGGCCGAACCAACTGCCAAAACCCTGATGAGGCACCTCCTCCTTCATCGCTCCGGAAAACTGTGCATACTCACCTGCATCCGCATTCCGTAGAATGCGGATGCACAGAAGACAAAACAAATCCATCCGTGCAATACTAGGATCCGGCTTAAACCAAAGCCCACTAGTACTGCCTGCCCGAACACTACACGCACACAAGTGTACGTAAGTGATCGCAGCCCTGCCGTAAAACCATACGGCCTCTACACGTTTCGCTCAGTGCAGGGAAACTCTCTGTGTGGGACTCTAAAGACTCGACACTACGCTGACAGTGGGTTTAACCACAGACCGCAAGCGGCACTAGCAGTACGTAACGGTCCCCAGGTAGATGTCGATAAGAAGGCCGATGTGGTAAACCCATCCGAACTCCTACTGAGCCTGTATGTGACAATCTCCATACAGTCCGGTCTGTTCGTCTGATACATCGCATGGCGGGCCTAGAGGGGCGGTAAACGTCAGTCCCCTAATAGCGGTACAAGTCATGTCGGAGTGAAGCCCATTACACCATGAGATAACACTGGAAACCTACCAGTATATCTCGCTTGCCCTGGCCAGGGACTACTCGTGTAATGGCTCTCCTAGACACAGCGCGATGTCAACCCCCAATACCGGGAGAGACGGATCCTGTCTAACCGTCACTGCCTCCAAGTGCTTCGGGACTGCACCCAACTACTACCTGTTTGCATGACTCAGTAGAGCCGTGGCAGGGTAGTAATCAAAGAACAGTGGGAACACACTCGAGGAGAAGTGACAGTGTCAAGTCAGCGGACAAAGCTGTACTCATGTCACCTGTGAACTGATAACTGGCGATAGGTATAATACCAACCATCAGTTCCCGACGAGTCCTGTCCAGTGTACTCGTAACCCAACGAGCACCCGCATACTATCTCAAGTATGACGTACTGACGGCTGTGGGACAGACCGTCTCCCGTGCTGGGATGAGAAGCTCATACGCTAGTCTACTCCTGAGTATCGATGCCCTGTCTCGATAATCCCACGACTAGGGACATGAATAAGGATGTGCTTGTGGATTACCCAGCCCCCACGAGTGTGATCGTCATCACAACGCCGGTAATCAAGCAAAGATCCTAAGGGCTCTACTAATGCGTATAGGTGATATAATAAAGAAACACACATATACACATTAAAGCAGAGACAAACCAAGTAGCATACTACTATATTGAGCAAGATTGTCTGTACAACTGTGAATATCCCAAGCTTCCATCAAGTAATATACATACTAGTATGATACAGTAATGGCCTCTAGGGCATATACACTAACAATCTCCCACTTGCACTAAGGCCATGTACTGGCGTATTGAAGACCTATCATCTCGATCAGCCGCTCGAACTGAGTCTGGGGTAAGGCCTTCGTGAATGGGTCCGCTGTGTTGTCCTTTGTGTCCACTCTCCGCACCTTGATCTCCTGGCGATCAATGATCTCCCTGATCAGGTGATACCGCCTTAAGATGTGCCTGGATTTCTGATGGGACCTTGGTTCCTTCGCTAAAGCTATAGCCCCATTGTTATCGTAATACAAAGGTATTGGGTCAACAATGGACGGAACCACCTGAAGTTCGCTAATGAACTTCTTCATCCAGACCGCCTCTTTTGCGGCATCGCTTGCAGCAATGTATTCAGCCTCCTTCGTCGAGTCTGCGACGGTATCCTGTTTGGAACTCCTCCAACATACCGCCCCTCCGTTGAGGGTAAACACAAAACCCGAGACAGACTTTCTGTCATCTTTATCACTCTGGAAGCTTGAATCGGTAAAGGACTTGACCCTGAGGTCTCCATTACCGTAAACCAGGAACATCTCCTTAGTCCTTCTCCGGTACTTGAGAATGTTCTTCACTGCTGTCCAGTGGTCCTCACCAGGGTCTGACTGATACCGGCTTACCGTGCTCAGCGCGTAAGCTACATCTAGTCTTGTACATAGCATCGCATACATTATAGATCCTACCGCCAAAGCGTAGGGTATAGTGCTCATGCGAACCCTCTCCTCGTCAGTCTTAGGAGACATCTTCTTGGAGAGGGTAATTCCGTGCAATGCGGGTATATTACCGCGCTTGGAATCCTCCATACTAAATCTCTTTAGTACGGTCTCTATGTATCTGGACTGCGAAAGTCCCAGTAGTCTCTTGGATCTATCTCTATAGATCTTGATCCCCAGAATGTACGAGGCATCACCCAGGTCATTCATGGAGAACCTTTGTGACAAAAATAGCTTGACCGATTGTAGCATAGGAATGTCATTTCCTATCAAAAGAATGTCGTCCACGTACAAGACTAGGAATATGATAGTTCGTCCTACAATCTTCTTATAAACACAGGGTTCATCTTCGTTCTTGATGAAATCAAATTCCTTGATTGCCTCATCAAAACAGATGTTCCAGCTCCGCGATACCTGCTTTAATCCATAAATGGATTTAAGCAACCTGCACACCTTCCCGCTGCTACCACTGTCTACGAAACCTTCTGGCTGATCCATGTAAACGCACTCTTCCAAACTACCGTTTAGGAATACCGTTTTAACATCCATCTGCCAGATTTCATAGTCATTGAAGGAAGCAATGGCAAGTAGGATCCGAATGGATTTGAGCATAGCCACCGAAGAAAAAGTTTCGTCATAGTCCAAAACAGGTCTTTGACGAAAACCTTTTGCAACGAGTCTAGCCTTATAGGTTTCCACCTGCCCATCTACACCAAGTTTCCTTTTGTAGATCCATTTGCATCCAACGGGTTTTACCCCAGGTGGAGCAATATCCAAGGTCCACACTTTATTGGCGCACGTGGACTCCATTTCGGATTGCATTGCTTCCTGCCACTTATCAGAGTCCCTACTGATAATGGCCTGCCTGAAACTGGTAGGGTCATCTTCTTCCAAGATGCAATCCTCTCGATACCCGTCTATGAGAAAACCGTAGTATCTCTCGGGCGGACGAGAAATCCTACCAGATCTGCGGAGTGGCTGAGGTTCGACTTGGGTTATTGAATCCTGAGGTTCTGTCAAATTTTCAGTTTCAGTTTGTGGTCGCTGAATTTCTTCCAATTCTACCATGCTCCCACTAATTTCTTTTACACGAAACTCCGTTTCTAAGAAAGTGGCATGCTGAGCAACAAACACCTTCTGTTCCTCGGTGTGGTAGTATAGATATCCATAACCATTCTTTGGATATCCCACAAACTTAAATAAAACTGACCGTGCCTCTAGTTTATTCGATTTATGCGTTTTAACATAAGCCGGACAACCCCATATCTTAAATCTTTTAAGATATGGCCTTTTTCCATTCCATATCTCGAATGGAGTCTTAGGCACTGATTTAGACGGAATATCATTCAATAGATATGCTGCTGTCAATAGCGCATGTCCCTGTTCATATCAGATTTTTGCATTTTTATACCGCCCAAATTTTATCATATTGCTTATCGGTAGATACTCTTGAGCCGTGTTTGCTAGTCAATTGCAGAATACAGGTTCTCGGCTCTAAAAGGTGAAATTCATGGAAACGCACGATAATTCCGGATTACTGCCAACCACAGATGAAACACGGGTCTCTGCTCTTTATCCGTATGTTGCCACACACCAGTTTAAGAAGACAAAAGGGCAAATCGATTGTCATCTTCATGCACAAAGCACAATGGCAACACCAAGTCCAAGAAATCTACGCGGAGCTCGAGGAAATCATGGCAAAAGATCCACTTTTAATCACCTTTTGATCAACAGAAATTCTTGAAGAAATGTGGAAAGTTTATCAGAAAAATCATAAGCCAAACTGCAGAGAAAAGCAAACCAGGACAACCCACAAAACCCGAAAAGCTAACTCCTCTATATGGCCGCGGATCCGCGGCCAATAGAGCGTCTAGGCCGCGGATCCGCGGCCGTATAGGCTCCTCAGAAGGAGATTTTTCAGGGGCAGTTGGGTAATTTTGTAAGGAGGCAGATTGTTGCCCTAGATTTCCAGTTCCCTGCCTATAAATAGCCCAGAACCTTGTGAAGCCAAGGGTGCTTAATCTTGTATTTTAGGTTTTAGAATACTTGTTGTTCTTCTTCCTCTTCTCATCTCTTCTCCATTGAAAAACTTGTAGTAAGCTTTTGTGAGTGAAGAATGATGAATAAAGAAATTCATTTTGTTATTATACTTGTCTTGCACTTGTTATATTAGTGCTTGTAATTTTCATTTGTTAACTTAGTTGTTGTTATTTGAGTTTGTTTGTTTCTTTTCTCTTTTCCTTTATCCTTAAACAACCATGATACTTACGCTTGATCCTTGCTAAGGTGAGGTCGCAAATAGCTAGTTGTTATCATCTTATCTTTTTCTTTCTATCTTCCTCTTTTGTTTTATTTTCTTTTCGTTATGATGTGTGAGTAGTTTCCATACTTGTTAGGGTAGGATAAGGGAAGTTTGAGAGAAGGAAATCTCTCACTCTTTCCTTGCCCAACATCTTAAATCGACTCCCGTTAATTGAACCACAATCCGCTCCCTTCGGCACCCTATCCTACATGATAGCGGTGATTCCGTAGTAAGACCGGTTGTGGTTGAATTAACCGGAGGTTATGGCTAAGAGCCAAGAATGGACGGACAAGCACCGAAAGGAAGAACTTAAGCGGTGGAAAGCCTAGCTTATACTCGCAAGTTCCTTCCTAGTCATGCTAATCCCCGTTGTTGCCGATTACCGTAACACCGATATTAAGAGTGGCAACAAAAGAAGTGAGCGACTCCTAACTCAAACTAACCTAATCCTAACCCTAACAAGCTCTCTTTACATATCATTTTAACACTTAGTTAATTACAAACAAATTTGGACTTTCGGACTTAACTCGTTAAGACACATAGAAAAAGATTCCCATCTCCCTGCGGACGACCCGTACTCAACCGGCTAGCTACAAGCGAAACCGCTTTGATTGCGGTAATTAACTAAACTTGAACACGCATAATCTCTAACAATCAAATGGCACCGTTGCCGGGGAGACGGTAGTTTATTTCTTTGTGTAATTTCGGGTTAATTTGTGAATATAAAGCTAACCGAAAAATCAAAACAAAAAAAAATATACATTGTAAAAAAAACCATCTTGTTATTTTTTGATTAGTTTTTGTGCAAGTGTGCAGGATAATACGGAGTTCGAGTTCAGTGCCAAAGACGTGGGATATTCGAAGTTCAAGTTCAGTGCCAAAGACGTGGGATGATAGACCCATATTTCGCGGCTACACCGCGACGGATCAAAACGAAGCAAACGGTCTACTGTAAAAATCTGGAGCAGATACAGTGAGAAAATCAAGATTCAGCAAATCCAGACAAGCCGAGGACTCCCAGACCAGCACACAGAAAAAAGTTGGAAGCCCAATCTCTCTGTTCAGACGCGGAACCGCGGCCTAAGCAGGTGTTTGGCCGCGGAACCGCGGCCATTTGGAGCCTTCAGGCTGCCATTTTTTCTGTGAGTCTTTCTCTTCTTCCCCCCACTCCTCTGGACTCCACTGAACTATGTTTTCTGCAGCATTCTTTGCGCAAATTCTCCTCCCCCTTCCAATAAACTGTTCTTGTGCAGGATTCTTTGCACCGCGCTAAAAAAATAAAAATTGGTTGCAGTTGATTTGTTACTGCTTTGCATTCATTAATACGGACTTTAAGGGGCTTGAAACCAATTCAGATTGGGTGGGGATTTCATCACCCTTCCCAGGACCCCAGAAATCACAAAAAGCATATGCATTGACCATTGTTAATTAAAAAATACTAGACTCAGCCCTAAGGACTTCGCGCTCAATAGGACAGAGGACTAGTTACAGGCATCGGTCGTTTATCCTATCTGACTTTTGCGGTGTCTAGGCAAGTGTGTCGAAGGCAAGTGGTTACTTAATTAGGACCACTACTTACGTAGTGGGGAGCCTCCCACTTACCTGGCACTTACCTGGCCGCAATTGACGGAGAAGAGGCAGTTTGAGGTCCTATTTCTAGCCCTCTGGAACAGTTAGGAGCTGTCTAGCAGACCTAGGTGACCCTAGATCTAGGTGTGATTGTGCATATCTTGTTTGTGATTGCTTAAAGCCGTAAGTCCGTACATATTCCTATAAAGCTCTTTCTAAAAAAAAAAGAAGAATAAAAAATCAAAAACTTTTATAAAAACTTGCCCTTTGTCGCCAAAATCCATTTTTCACCCACCACCCATCGTATTTCTCCATTGACGTTTTCTTACCCTCACCTTCTCCGCTTTGACTATACTAAACTCGTTTTGTGTATGTCCGCTTGGACTCGGGACACTAGCGCCCGCCTAGTCCGCGTTACGTTAGTCGCTACCGACTACGCGATCGACTCAGACGTCGAAACTCCGTCCACTCCTCTTTCACCCTTACCTTTCCCGGCCAACACCGACGTTGACCGGAATTCTGTTCAAACATCTTCACCTTCACCATCACCAACCTCTTCTTCCGCGATGTCAGGATTTAATCCGAACATCTCTTTGACTACCCCTGGATTGGCTCCACCTCCTATGGAGACCAATAAACCCCCACCACCGCCTGTTGTAGCGCCGCAGCGAATCGTGCTCCAAGATCGTTTGTATCCCACCCGTTCTGCACTTCCCACCTGCCTTTCTCATCCACCGGCCAATGGGGATAATTTTGAAATTAAGCCCCACTTCATCAACATGCTTCCGCGATTTCATGGGCTTGAATCTGAAGATGCCTATATCTTCATCAATAAATTTCAAAACGTTTGTGCCATGATGAAAACTACCCAACTGTCAGACGATGCTATACGGCTACGGGTCATTCCGTTCACTTTATGCGATCTTGCTGAAAAATGGCTGTATAGCACCGCTTCCCACTCCATAACCAGTTGGGACGAGTTTGTTAAAGCGTTTCTCAAAAAATTCTATCCGAATCATAAAACCGCAAGGATCCGTAACGAAATCAACCAATTCTCCCAGCTTCCTTCTGAACCCTTTTGGAAGTGCTTTGACCGGTATAAAGACCTTCTTGTTCAGTGTCCTCACCACGGTATTGAGAAATGGCAACTTTGCCAAACCTTATACGAGGGCCTGAACCCAGCAACGAAGCAGTTGTTGGAAACCATCTGTCAGGGACACTTCCTATCGAAATCTGACGAGGAAGCGTGGCAATTCTTTGACGACCTTGCGGAACAGACGCTACAATGGGAAAGCACCAGACCGACTTCTTCTTCTTCTACCTCCACTTCTACCGGTCAATCTAGGGTAGGAATTCACCAACTTGATGTCTCTATTGCGATGAAAGTTGAAATGGCTGCAATAACGAGAAAACTTGAAGCGATAGAGAGCAAATTTTCTTCTCCTGCTCCTGCCCCTGTTCTTCCCCTTCGTACCATTTGCGCTTGTTGTTCCGATCCTTCTCACTTGACTGAAGAGTGTCCTTACAATCCACCATCTCAAGGACAGGATCAGGTTAATGCTGCATTTCAGCAAAGGTCGAGGAATGATCCATACTCTTCCACCTACAATCCCGGTTGGAGGAATCACCCTAATTTCGCCTGGAATCAGAATCAGCATCAATTCCAAGGCAACAATTTCCAGAGGCCCCCTCCTCCGCAACAACAAGCGCAACAACAAACTCAACATCAATTTCAGCAGCCCTTCTAACCCCATCCTTTTCAAAATCAGACGAACAACTTTGCACCCAACAATTCTTTTCCACCAAACAACTTTGTTCCGTCAAACAACGATAAGGTTTCCTCGCTCGAACGAAGTCTGGAGGCGTTCGTTAAACAATCGACACAATCCACCGCAAACATCCAGTCTTCCATTCAGTCATTAGTGCAACACACTGCCGCTCACGGGCAAAGCATCAAGACCATCGAGGCCCAGATTGCACAGCTGAATGCGGCCTTAAGCGAGCGAGAGAAGGGGAAGCTCCCGTCCCAGCCACTCCTAAATCCCGGTCACCCACATAATGTACATGTTGCTCTTGAACAACAGAACCATAATGTGAGTGCCGTGACCACGTTGAGATCGGGAAGGATACTGCAAAACAACATTGGCGCATGGATCAACAATGACACCCCGGCCACTTCTTCTTCTTCTTCTTCTCCTGCTTCTTCGTCTTCTGAGCCTATTCTCCGCTCTTCAACAGGCTCTCCTTCCTCTTCTTCTGCTCTGAACGGACCCACTTCTCACTCCACGAAAACACCTGTTCTGGGATCCGTTCCAACTCCACAATCTCCTCCTCCAGCATTGGACTCAACTAATTTTAAAAACGTTCCATTTCCAAACCGGTTGAAGTCCACCAAAAAAAATCCACAAATAGAGAAGATTCTGGAGTTATTTAAGCAGGTTAACATTAACATTCCTCTTTTAGATGCTGTCCAACAAGTCCCGTCCTGCGCGAAAATCTTAAAGGACTTGTGCACAAAAAAGAGGAAGTCTCAGGTACCCAAGAAAGTTTTCTTGGCTAGTGCTGTGAGTGATGCCCTTACCCAATCTTTACCACAAAAACGGAAGGACCCTGGCTGTCCTACGATTTCTATTACCATTGGGGATAAGAACATCAACCGTGCACTATTAGATGTTGGTGCCAGTGTTAACCTGCTTCCGTACTCAGTATACGAGCAATTAGGCGTAGGAGAGCTGAAACCCACACACTGTACTCTCCAAATGGCCGACCGATCGATCACCCATCCTAGGGGTGAGCTAGAGGATGTGTTAATCTAAGTCGGGGACTTCATATTCCCCGTTGACTTCATTGTATTAGACACACAGCCTGTAGCTAACCCCCGGAATCAAATTCCGGTGATACTCGTTCGCCCATTCCTTGCAACCTCAAATACTATGATCAATTGTCGCAATGGTTCGATGAACCTCTCTTTTGGAAACATGACGATTGAACTCAACATTTTTAGGTAGGGGAATCAGCCCTCCGAACCTAATGCTCATATACTGGACGTTTGCTCAATCCAGGAGAACACCCCAGAAGAGTGTGAATTCGAGGAGTTTCTGTTCGAACATGATGACCTTAACGCCACTAGTGCGTTCCTCTTCGAACCTGCTGATGTTTCTGCGCCCGACAACGACTACGAGTGTTTTACGTTCTCGAACGATCTTAGCCGCTCACAACCCGAGTTTGAATCCTTTGAATTTCCGGATGAGTTACCTGAACCATCCAACTCGGTCTCTTACACTCGTTTTGAACCTTTGCTGGAATCTTTTGAGTTCGAGACCTTTGCACCAATCTTGCATTCAATCGTTTCACCTCCAACGCTCGAACTCAAGCCTTTGCCGTCTCACCTTAAATATGCTTACTTAGGTGAGAACGAGACCCTCCCTGTCATCATCTCGGCTTCTCTAGCTCCAGAGCAAGAGAAAGCCCTTCTCGCGGTCTTGCACACCAACAGGCAAGCTTTTGGCTGGTCCATGGCGGACATCAAGGGGATTAGTCCCCTGATCGTTGAACATCACATTCATCTGATGGATGATGCCAAACCAGCCAGGGATCCACAAAGACGTCTCAACCCAGTCATGAAAGAGGCTGTGAAGAAGGAGATCGTAAAATGTCTGGATAGTGGTATCATTTACCCTATCTCTGATAGCCAGTGGGTTAGCCCCATTCACGTTGTCCCTAAGAAATCAGGTATAACGGTCATCACTAACGAGGCAAACGAGTTAATCCCTACTCGCACCCAAACTGGGTGGCGAGTATGCATCGATTACAGAAAACTCAACGCCGCAACGCGGAAAGACCACTTTCCGCTACCTTTCATTGACCAAATGCTTGAACGATTGGCCGGGCACGAGTACTACTGCTTACGAGTACTACTGCTTTCTTGATGGCTACTCCGGCTATAATCAAATTCCCATCGCGGAAAAAGACCAGGACAAGAACACTTTCACTTGTCCTTTCGGCACGTTTGCATATCGTTGCATGCCCTTTGGGTTATGCAATGCGCCCGCTACCTTCCAGCGGTGTATGATGGGAATCTTTTCAGATATGGTGGAAAAATTTCTGGAGATCTTCATGGATGATTTCTCCAACTTCGGCGATTCCTTCAACGAGTGTTTGCTGCATCTTGATGTTGTCTTTACCCGATGTAAGGACAAGAATCTCACTTTGAATTGGGAGAAGTGCACTTCATGGTGCGCGAAGGTATTGTCTCAGGACATATCATCCCGCAAAATGGCATAGAGGTTGACAAAGCAAAGATTGAGGTCATTTCCAATCTACCTCCTCCCAGATGCGTCCGAGACATCCGAGCCTTCCTTGGCCATGCCGGTTTCTATAGACGGTTCATCAAGGACTTTAGCAAGATTGCTAGGCCCTTGACTCTTTTGCTGGCCAAGGACACGCCATTCGACTTCAACTTGAGCTGTGTGACTGCGTTCGAGTCACTAAAAAGCTCACTCACTTCTGCTCCCGTTCTTTCTTCACCTGACTGGACGCACCCATTTGAGATTATGTGCGATGCATCCGACTTTGCCATTGGTGCTGTCGTTGGACAACACATCAACAAGATGCCGCACGTAATCTATTATGCGAGCCGAACCCTGAACGACGCCCAACTCAATTATACAATAACTGAGAAGGAATTCTTGGCTGTTTTATTTTCTTTAGAAAAGTTCAGGCCCTACCTCATCGGCTCTCCAGTCATTGTCTACACAGACCATTCTGCTCTGCGCCATCTTTTTGCGAAGAAAGATGCAAAATCTCGGCTAATACGTTGGATCCTCTTGCTTCAAGAGTTTGACCTTTTCATTAAGGACAAACGAGGATGTGAAAACGTAGTTGCCGACCATCTCTCATGACTTCCTTCTTCGCCTTCGCTTCCAATTCCGATCAACGACGTTTTCCCGGAAGAACAGCTCTTGACAGTATCTTGCGAACCCTAGTTCGCAGATATTGTGAACTATTTGGCCACAGGGTTACTACCGACTGAATGGTCAAGTCAGGACAGACTTCGCTTCTTATCCCAAGTAAAACACTTTTACTGGGAGGAACCCTATCTGTTCAAGTACTGTCCCGACCAGATTATTCGTCGCTGTGTCCCTGACAATGAATTCAAGAGTGTGCTGTCGTTTTGCTACGATCAAGCATGTGGCGGGCATTTTGGCCCCAGAAAGACAGCTAAAAAGATCTTGCAATATGGTTTCTACTGGCCACAACTCTTCAAAGACGGTCATGACTATTGCAAGACTTGCTCCCGGTGCCAACACTTGGGCCGGATATCCCGGTGGAACGAGATGCCGCTCCAACCAATCTTGGTTATGGAGATTTTCGATGTTTGGGGGATAGATTTCATGGGGCCGTTTCCCAGCTCTTTCGGGAACTTATACATCCTTCTCGCTGTTGATTACGTCTCTAAGTGGGTCGAGGCTGTGCCCAGCCGGACTAACGACAACAAGGTTGTCGTTAGGTTCCTTAAAGAAAACATTTTCTCCCGGTTTGGGCACCCCCGTGCGATCATTAGCGACAATGGAACTCATTTCTGCAATAAGACTTTCGAGGCCTTGATGCGGAAATATTCCATTAATCATAAGCTCTCTATGCCCTACCACCCCCAAACCTGCGGGAAGGCCGAAGTTTCAAATCGGCAAATCAAGCAGATACTGGAGAAGACTGTTTCCAAGAACCGAAAAGATTGGTCGCTGAAACTCACTGATGCCCTTTGGGCATTTCGAACCGCTTATAAGACCGATCTTGGCATGTCTCCCTATCGGCTTATGTACGGAAAAGCTTGCCACCTACCTGTCGAAATAGAGCATCGCGCATTTTGGTCGATAAAGGAGCTGAATCTGTCTCTCGAAGATGCGGGCAGCCATCGGAAGCTGCAGTTGAACGAATTGAGCGAGCTTAGGGATGAGGCTTACGATAACGCGGTTGTCGTTAAGAATCGAATGAAGGTGTTTCACGATAAACACCTTTTGCGCAAAACCTTCGTACCTGGTCAGCAGGTACTGCTTTACGACACCCGACTACACTTCCATCCAGGAAAGCTCAGATCTCGCTGGAAAGGGCCGTATTTTGTGCGGAATGTGTATCCGCATGGCGCTGTGGATTTGGAGAATCCAAAGGACGGTTCATTTTTCAAAGTGAACGGACACCGACTAAAACCGTACCTTAGCGCCGAACCAACAGAGGAGCTCCTGTTCTTACAGGAGCCGGTTTACCCTGCATAATCTTCCACTGCCTCCCCCAAACTTCGGTTATCCAGCCAAGAACAGTGGACACTGTTCCAAATAAGTTTGGGGGTATGTATATACCATTTTGTACATTTTTGTGGATATTCTTTTTCTTTTTGTTTTCTTTAAAAACAAAAACAATAAAAAAAAATTGTGTATATCTAACCGACAATTTTGACCCTTCAAATGATCTTTTCAACCAATGACAGTGAGGACACTGTCCAGTTTAAGTTTGGGGGTACGCTCGGTATGCATTTCTAACCTTCGCATTCATATGTATATTTTGCATCTGCATATTAATATCCATAAAATCCTTAAAAATCAGAAAATTTTCTAAAAACATAAAAACTTTTTGTCAAGTTAGCTAGTGGGAGGACTCTGATTCAACATTTCAATGGTTTTGTTTGAGAAAATAAGAATAACTAAATCTTATTTTTAGATTTTGAAAAGCTGAAAGATAACTCTCCTTTGAAGCTAACTATAGCAGATATACGTCTTTACATCACACTACACGTATCGTGAGTTTTGGAAATTAGATGACAAGTCTTTTATGTCTAAAAACTTTTAAATGGATAAATGCTTTTCTGAGGATCAAATAGGTTTCTTCTGAAATAAGTAATATCAAGAATAGTTTATGAAGTGAAGTAAATATGAAGAAATGTTATTGATGCCTTAATTGGAACTAAGTCTGAAAAATAACCCATCTGGAACATGATTGGAATGATTACACACCGAACCCACTAAACACGTCTTTTATCCAAAAAAAAATAGTTGAACTGCCGGTTATATCTCCGTTCGTATTGAATCATCATGATTTTCACGACAAATTGTCTTTTGTTTTTGGACCTAGGTAACTTGAGTAATTAAGTCCGCTGGGGTGTTTCTACACCTAATGCCCTAAAACCAACTGGTTTGGGTGCATTGGCCCAAAGCTCGCTAAGAAGCCTAGAAAGTCCAGATTAAAACAAAGTCAAGCAAGTGTTCTCTCCAAGTTAAAATTCCTAACGGTTCTTTGTGTGAGAATAATCTTGATAAAAGACAGGCTTTTATAAAAAAAAAATTTAGCGGAGATATGAAGGTTTTATTCTATGATAAAGACTATTGCACGTTCACAGAGATGTGTATGAAATGAAAACAAGAAAAAGGTGGAGTGAAAAATAAGACCTAGTTTCATGTTAAGGAAGATAGAAATTCTGAAGTTGAAACTTTACTGGAAAACGAAACTTGAAAAATGCTTAACTCTTTATAAAACTTATGTGATCCTTTTGAAATTTTTATCTGGGCTTTATTGTGTGACATAATGACTTTAATCGATCCTTCTGGAAACTTAACGACACTATTTGCACTGCACGTAAAGACATATAAAATCTGTAGTTAAATGAGAAGCGATGTGTGAAAAATAAGGGTTTGATAGTCTAGACTTGGGATCATAGAATTGTTATTTTCTGAAACAAAACTTTAGGGGTTTGAATCATAGTAATTTCGCAAAACTAGCTTGACCGGATTTTGTGGGTAGTATCCGCTGAAAACCCTCAGGAGACAACACTCCTCCTACTAGGAACACCTAGAGGTTTAACGGCTTGTTGCACATGCTCAGTGCAATCGCGTTCCCTGCGAAAGTGAGGTTAGAAAATTTTTTATGAATAAATTGGCTTTGCTCGGGACGAGCAAATGATAAGTTTGGGGGTATTTGTTCATATCATATTTTTGCATTTTTATACCGCCCAATTTTTATCATATTGCTTATCGGTAGGTACTCTTGAGCCGTGTTTGCTAGTCAATTGCAGAATACAGGTTCTCGGCTCTAAAAGGTGAAATTCATGGAAAAGCACGATAATTCCGGATTACTGCCAACCACAGATGAAACACGGGTCTCTGCTCTTTATCCGTATGTTGCCACACACCAGTTTAAGAAGAAAAAAGGGCAAATCGATTGTCATCTTCATGCACAAAGCACAATGGCAACACCAAGTGCAAGAAATCTATGCGGAGCTCGAGGAAATCATGGCAAAAGATCTACTTTTAATCACCTTTTGATCAACAGAAATTCTGGAAGAAATGTGGAAAGTTTATCAGAAAAATCATATGCCAAACTGCAGAGAAAAGCAAACCAGGACAACCCACAAAACCCGATGAGCTAACTCCTCTATATGGCCGCGGATCCGCGGCCAATAGAGGGTCTAGGCCGCGGATCCGCGGTCGTATAGGCTCCTCAGAAGGAGATTTTTCAGGGGCAGTTGGGTAATTTTGTAAGGAGGCAGATTGTTGCCATAGATTTCCAGTTCCCTGCCTATAAATAGCCCAGAACCTTGTGAAGCCAAGGGTGCTTAATCTTGTATTTTAGGTTTTAGAATACTTGTTGTTCTTCTTCCTCTTCTCATCTCTTCTCCATTGAAAAATTTGTAGTGAGCTTTTGTGAGTGAAGAATGATGAATAAAGAAGTTCATTTTGTTATTATACTTGTCTTTCTCTTGTTATATTAGTGCTTGTAATTTTCATTTGTTAACTTAGTTGTTGTTATTTGTGTTTGTTTCTTTCTTTTCTCTTTTCCTTTATCCTTAAACAACCATGATGCTTACGCTTGATCCTTGCCAAGGTGAGGTCGCAAATAGCTAGTTGTTATCTTCTAATCTCTTTCTTTCTATCTTCCTCGTTTGTTTTATTTTCTTTTCGTTATGATGTGTGAGTAGTTTTCATACTTTTTAGGGTAGGATAAGGGAAGTTTGAGAGAAGGAAATCTCTCTCACTCTTTCCTTGCCCAACATCTTAAATCTACTCCCGTTAATTCAACCACAATCCGCTCCCTTCGGCACCCTATCCTACATGATAGCGGTGATTCCGTAGTGAGACCGGTTGTGGTTGAATTAACCGGAGGTTATGGCTAAGAGCCAAGAACGGACGGACAAGCACCGAAAGGAAGACTTTAAGGTTGGAAAGCCTAGCTTATACTCGCAAGTTCCTTCCTAGTCGTGCTAATCCCCGTTGTTGCCGATTACCGTAACACCGATATTAAGAGTGGCAACGTAAGAAGTGAGCGACTCCTAACTCAAACTAACATAATCCTAACCCTAACAAGCTCTCTTTACATATCATTTTAACACTTAGTTAATTACAAACAAATCTGGACTTTTGGACTTAACTCGTTAAGACACAAAGAAAAAGATTCCCATCTCCCTGTGGACGACCCGTACTCAATGGCTAGCTACAAGCGAAACCGTTTTGATTGCGGTAATTAACTAAACTTGAACACGCAGAATCTCTAACAATCAGTCCCCAAAATGAAAGAGGCAACTCGGCATTACTCATCATGGAGCGAACCATATCCAGAAGGGTATGATTCCTCCTCTCCGTTACACCGTTGTGCTGTGGTGTATAAGGAAGAGTAAGCGGAGAGAGAATACCATTCTCTTTTAAGTAATCTAGGAATTCCGTGCTTAAGTACTCCCCTCCTCTATCAGACCGGAGGATCTTGATACTTTTGCCAGTCTGGTTCTCTACTTCGTTTCTGAATTCCTTGAATTTCTCAAAAGCTTCAGATTTGTGTTTCATCAGATACACATATCCGAACCTAGAGAGATCGTCAGTGAATGTGATGAAGTACGAGAACCCACCCCTTGCATGTATAGACATCGGACCGCATACATCACTATGTACGAGTCCCAAGAGCTCGGTTGCTCTTTCTCCATGTCCGGTGAACGGAGATTTGGTCATCTTCCTTTTGAGACAAGACTGACAAGTTTCATAAGATGAAAACTCGAACGCATTCAAGAGTCCATCTTTATGCAACTTACTCAGTCTTTTCTCTCCGATATGACCAATTCTACAATGCCACAAGTAGGATTCATTCGTATCTGAATTCTTCCTCTTGCGTGTGTTTTGTATATTGAGAACTGTATTCTGATTTAGAACGTAGATACCATTACACAGTGTACCCTCTGCAACCAGTACCTTATGAAGGTAAATGTTCATGATATTCTTATCAAGAACAAAGTTATATCCATCTTTATCGAGTAAAGAAACTGATATGATGTTGCAAACCATGGAGGGTACATAGTAGCAATCGTATCTGAAACTGAAGGAATCCTACCAGAATCATCACACTCCAAATGGTATGCAATACTAGCAAGTTTCAGTACTTTTGAAACTCCAGATGTGGTTTTTGCCCCTAACGGTTCATGACCTTGACTAGGTCAACAAGCCACAAACTGTTAGTCAAGTTCTACCCGTCATTATCCTGATTGAATTAGACCCACCCGTACATGCCCTTGACTAGGTCAACAAGGCCGCACGACTGTCCTAACCAATCACATTTGCAATCCACAGAAAAATATTATTTAGCTACCGTTCACTACGCCTTGACTAGGTCAACAAACGCAGCACGAATATTAAATAGTATTAATCTGAAACGACGGAGGGCTACGGCTGGGTTTTTGGCGAAAAACCCGTTAACGTAATGAACTTGATATCGTTGAAGGAACATGATTGACTTTTTTGAAAAATATAGTGACAAAAACTTTTGCTAAAGAGGTCACTCCCCGTGAAGGGATCTCGGCTCTTTCTTCGTCGAGTGAGGTGCTGGGCATTCATAAGATGAATACCTCGATGCAAAGCAAGAATAATCGACTATAGTGAAGTTATCACCCTGACGCAAAGTTTTGTCCAAGGGGTCACTCCCGATGAGGGGATCTCGGCCCTTGCCTCGTCGAATGAGGTGCCGGGCATTCATAACCGAATATCGCGTTGCAAAATAAAAATGAACGTCCTTGCAATAACAGCTTTTTGAAAAACTTGTTCCAACAACGTCTTTTAGGTTTATTTTCTTGCATTAGTTCTTTTAATGTGTCCCATCATTTAAATCCTACCATTGCAGAAAACAACCAAAATATGACGTACGCTTATGCCATTCGCATTCGCCACGGGCCCCGTCATCACCCGTTAGGTTACTTAACTAACGACAGAGCGGGGGCTGGGCTAGCACGGCTGAAAAACATAAGCAGCGCCTAAATAGTTATTATATATAGATATATAGCAATGATAGCCAATCCAGATCACAGATGAACACTTTGGATATACTAGGAACCCGCGATTCGTTCGAGCCTGCAAACGAAAAGCGGATTACACGGTCGCGATGAATAGCCAATACCCCACCCAAGACCCCTACGGGTGCGGCAAACTACCCGCCAAGTACCCGAATCGAAGCAACCTCCCTCAACACCGCGAGTAGGCCACTCGGCACTTCGAGATACCCGGTAGTTTGTGCACCCCCTCTATTGGTCTATCCTAGGAGTAAAAACAGTAAAAAGAATTATACAATGATGGCTACAACCCCGACCCGGTTGTGCGGTCATAAAAATAATATTACATCAATTTACAAATTTATTACATGAATGAAAGAAAAAGAAACTCTCATCTCACATCCACCCCGGCTATTCATCCGCGACAATCCAACGAGTTCATATACACAAACCATCAGCATTACAGATCACAGATATGTATAACCCCCACTAATCGACATATAGCGATTAGTAGACGTTCAATACACATATAACATCACAGATATAACCAATAGCCAAAGTCTATAGAACATCGACCAAAAATACGGATTTTTAAGCCCCAAAAACAAATTTTGCTTTCTGGAAAATCTGGGCAGAAAAATCATATTCCAAAAATCCCAAAATACCCAAATAAGAACACTGCAGGAAACCAGAACCCCAACCGAGTCGAATCGGCCGCGCTTCCTAGGCATAAGCAAGCTTATGCCGCGGTTCTGCGGCGCTTTAGCCGAGTTAGGGTGTCGTTTTTCTCCAGTGTTCTCTAAAAAGCCTGTGCCGATTTTTAGTGCATGATTTATTAATTTTTGAACAGAAAAAAAATCGGCAGAAACTTGAAATATCCGGGGTGTTTTGCGGTTTTTCGTCCGGTCGAAATTCTAAACACTTTGCTAACATGCTTGGGTGTGTTTAATTAGGCTCTGATACCACTGTTAGGTCCACGTTACCTCTCCCGGTACTTTCGGGGTTGCGGAAACGGTAAAACAAATTTTTTTCTAATCATGGTAACATGGACCGAAAAGCCGGATCTTTGCTAAACAACACACTAGCATCCTAACTAGAGATTTATCTACTCGGTTAGGGGTTATACCTCAACTTGAACTCCTTCTCTTCTTGTTGTTATTCTCCTTGCTTGCTCCGAGGCTTGATCCGGACTTTGGTCACCTTCACGACCACCTTGAGTCGATGACGATCCACCCGAGAGATGTACACCGAGCTCCACCTCGAGCCGAGGTAACTAGGGCAAAGAGATTGCTAATCTAGAAGCCCTAGGTTGTGTAGAAGTGATAAAGGGATGGTTTTGTCTTTGTGGGATCTTTATCTTTCAACACATGAGATCAAAAGATGAATCAAGGGGAGGAAGAAGAAGGAGGAGCTAGCAAACATGGTTCATTTCTTTTTCTTCTCACTTGAAAAGGCAAGAGAGAGAATAAGAAAGAAATTGTGAACTAAAGAAATTAACCATGGTTCCAATAATGCACTAAAACCATCATTACAAATCCTATCAAGATAAAGTTGATGGTTACATTGAAATGACCATTATCATAATCCAAAAGAAAAAGAAAAGGAAAAGAAGAGTGTAGATCCCTCTTGAAAGTCAATGGTCAACACGGTCAACCGGTCAACAAAGTCAAGAGAGGTCAACGCGGTCAAATGATCAATGCAATTAGCCATCATAAAATTATCACTAAAAGGATTAGTAAATGATGTCCGCGGCTCATAATGGTTTTGACCAAACGAACTGTCAAAACCCTAATGAGTCCGCCTCAAAATGGTTTTGACCGAATCAACTGTCAAAACCCTAATGAGCCTGCTACATAACGGTTTTGGCCGAACCAACTGCCAAAACCCTGATGAGGCACCTCCTCCTTCATCGCTCCGGAAAACTGTGCATACACACCTGCATCCGCATTCCGTAGAATGCGGATGCACAGAAGACAAAACAAATCCATCCGTGCAATACTAGGATCCGGCTTAAACCAAAGCCCACTAGTACTGCCTTCCCGAACACTACACGCACACAAGTGTACGTAAGTGATCGCAGCCCTGCTGTAAAACCATACGGCCTCTACACGATTCGCTCAGTGCAGGGAAACTCTCTGTGTGGGACTCTAAAGACTCGACACTATGCTGGCAGTGAGTTTAACCACAGACCGCAAGCGGCACTAGCTGTACGTAACGGTCCCCAGGTAGATGTCGATAAGAAGGCCGATGAGGTAAACCCATCCGAACTCCTACTGAGCCTGTATGTGACAATCTCCGTACAGTCCGGTCTGTTCGTCTGATACATCGCATGGTGGGCCTAGGGGGCGGTAAACGTCAGTCCCCTAATAGCGGTACAAGTCGTGTCGGAGTGAAGCCCATTACACCCTGAGATAACACTAGAAACCTACCAGTATATCTCGCTTGCCCTGGCCAGGGACTACTCGTGTAATGGCTCTCCTAGACACAGCGCGATGTCAACCCCCAATACCGGGAGAGACGAATCCTGTCTAACCGTCACTGGCTCCAAGTGCTTCGGGAGTGCACCCAACTACTACCTGTTTGCACGACTCAGTAGAGCCGTGGCAAGGTAGTAATCAAAGAACAGTGGGAACACACTCGAGGCGAAGTGACAGTGTCAAGTCAGCGGACTAAGCTGTACTCATGTCACCTGGGAACTGATAACTGACGATAGGTATAATACAAACCATCAGTTCCCGACGAGTCCTGTCCAGTGTACTCGTAACCCAACGAGCACCCGCATACTATCTCAAGTACGACGTACTGATGGCTGTAGGACAGACCGTCTCCCGTGCTGGGATGAGAAGCGCATACGCTAGTCTACTCCGGAGTATCGATGCCCTGTCTCGATAATCCCATGACTAGGGACGTGAATAAGGATGTGCTTGTGGATTACCCAGCCACCACGAGTGTGATCGCCATCACAACGCCGGTAATCAAGCAAAGATCCTAAGGGCTCTACTAATGCGTATAGGTGATATAATAAAGAATCACACATGTACACATTAAAGAAGAGACAAACCAAGTAGCATACTACTATATTGAGCAAGATTATCTATACAACTGTGAATATCCCAAGCTTCCATCAAGTAATATACATACTAGTATGATACAGTAATGGCCTCTAGGGCATATACACTAACAATAGATATATTTATATGTGTATTTATTGTATCATGGTTCATGATACATAGAACTAGGATGTATGAGAATCACACATGAAGTGAGATGAAGCGATAATGATTTAAATTAATGAATTAAAAGAAAAGGAAATGAGTCATATTTTTTAGTTTCTTGTAGAAACCTTGAGAAGCCATGGCTCATCACTTCTTTTTTTGGATTATTCATTGATATTTATCACAATCGCATGTCATCTTATCACTTCACCTCATGGTTCATATAACCTCACCCTCTCATCCAAGTTCATCTCCTTCTTAATTCTCATCTCTAGAATTTTCTTAAGTTGGATAAAATAAAAGAGAAAAAGATTTTTAGTGAGAAAAATTCCTACTTCATCAACCTACACTATCCTAGCCCTTTAGTATAGGTTGTTTGCTTCACTAATACTTTTATTAGTGAAAAGTGATCTTGAGTTAGAGAGACTTCAAGGTGGATTATCTTCGGCCTTGAAGACAACAAGCAAGCTCGATCCTTTCTCAAGTGGAGTTAAAGAAGAGTTCTAGGAAATATTACTTGGAGCTTTAGAAGTGAAGGACCGGTCTACAATGGTTGTAAACTTCCATACTTAGTGTAGAACTTGTTTGCTTACTCATAAACTCTAATTATCTAGTTAGATTCTAGGTTTGTATGACTTAGACCTCTAGAGTTTTTAAAATTGCATACTTGATGCTTGTATAAACATTATAGAGGTGCTAAGACATACTTTCAGCAACTAACATAATAAAAAAAACGCATGAAGCAAAGATGACCGATAATTCCCTGTATTGCTTATATCACCGAGTTAGTGAGTAATGCAATCGAGGACTGCTATATTTTCAAGGATTGGGTCGAGAAATATTACATGGAAGGAGAAATTGAACTGTCCAAGGGCGTGTTAGGAAACAATCAAGCTGCTACCGCCAACTTTGTACAAATGGAAGCCGAAGTCTTCTGAGAACAGACGGCTCAACCTTCCCCTCTATGAAATGATATTGATCTGCCTCGGCCTTTATGGGACATGTATCTGTCCAGAAAGACGAGGAAAATGTTGAAACTGATTTAGAAAGAGTAAGATATCGATCGAGGGAACCAAATAGATTCCATTATCTCGGCCAACAATTCGGCTCGACTAAACCCAAAATCCAAGAATCCCGAATCCCGGGAGATGAAGAAGAAGAGGAATGCATCCTAAAAGCAGTCGGCGAGGAAATCAGCTATCCAAAAATACATCGATTCCCTCAAGGACTATGTGCAAAATGAAAGAGCTCTAATTACATTGAAAGAGTTCTTCCCCAATAAAGCAGCAGAGATTCTGGAAGATCTAGAAGTGGACGCTGATGATGAGGTCCCTATGGTGGCTTGATACTCCATCCATCTTGGTAGCGATTCTGAGGAAGAGCTCTGCTTTCCCTAAGGAAGATGATAAACTCTCCATAATGGCCAACAAGATCCAACTTCGAAAAATCAAGGTGCTGCCACCAAGATAGGGAAATGCCTCAAAGGAAAAGAAAAACAAACCGCGGTTTAGAGGGACGATGGAGAGCCAGCTCATAAAGACCCGAGATCTCCCTCGGTAGACTACAACGTCTTGGGTCATCTTCGAAAGCTCCTATCTCTCCTGAGAGTCTATGATGCACTTGTTCTATCCAAAGAACTTAAAGATGTTGTCATTTATGCCCTATAAAACCATAAATAGTAACATGCCTGCTTTGCAGAAATCAATATGAAAGAAGCCTGATACACCCTCCACACGGCTTCGGTCACATTCAAGGATGAAGAACTTGAAAGTTTCTAGTGCTTGTCGCTACAACTTCGACCAATGCGGAATCGAAAAACAAAAATTTTGTGGGGAGCACTAGAAACTAATCCCTATCGATCGTTCCAAACACTAAACTAGAAAACAAGCATGCAAGTTTTAAGGATTACAACCTTGGATATGTGTCCACCCAATCATGGAAGACACCTCCAAGCTCCTCGAAGGCCGTCGGGAACAAGCTTGAAAGGAGACTGCCCTTGCCAAAGATAATCCACCCGATGGAACCGATCCAAGCTCCAGCTTCACCTAGTGAAGCAACCGACGCTCCAAGCTTGCTAGAAATGGAGAGTGATTATGTAGAAATATTCCACTATCAATTTCACTCGCAAGCTCAAGCTCAAGAGAGCATACAAGGAGAAGGAGGAAGAGGATGAAGAGGATAGCCAACACAAAAAATGAGTAAGTGTCGGATGAAAGAGAGAATGGCTTCATATTATCTTTTCACCATCAAAATAAAATATCACAATCATTTTGCAAATAAACAATGAAGCACATCCCTCTCTACTTGTCCACAACCATACCCAAAGCGACCTCACCTTTCACCTTATATCCAATTAATGTTCTTTAAAAAAAATTCAATAATGTGGTGTTCTCCTTCTAGAAGTATTCCGTATAAATACGGAATACAACCCGGTATACGTATCGAAATATATTTACGCGTATCCGTATAAAAATACGAATAGCCAAAAGAAAGAAAATGAATAGTAAATATAATACTAGAATATTATATATATATATATATATATATATATTTAAATCAAAACTTGATTTAATAATCCGGCTTAATCCAAATCCATTTTTGTTAACCATGTTTGATGTGCCATGTCACATTGCATTGTGTTTCATGTATGGTTTCATTTTAGTTTGTTGTCATTTGTTTCTTTAGAAATGGAAAAAAGAAAAGAAAAGAAAAATGGGAAAAGAGAGAGGAGACATAGATGTGACAAAAATTTATGAGGAGAGAGAGTGAAAAAGAGAAAGAGAGAGAGAGTGTGTGTATGGTTACCTCCCACCATCCATTTTTCCCCTCTTCATTTTTCTTCATCTCCTTCATCACCTTCTTCTTCCATCACCTCCACCTCCACCTCCAGTACCACCTTGCACCACCCCTAAAACCTCATTAAAACCTCACAGCACCTTAACAAAAAATGTCCACAACCTCATATTACATCCCATGGTTGGAAGCAAGTTTGAGTTTTGAGCACTTTGGACCATCTAAGAATTTTCTTGAGTTGCTCTCTTGAGATAAAACACTCACTTTTGTTCAAATGTTTGGTTTCCTAACCTCAAGTCTAAGTGTAGAGTTAAAAAGTTTATGTTTTGGCGATTTTGGAAAATTCTAGGATGAGGGTTAGTGGATTAAATGTGTAGTAGAGGTTAGTGGAGGTGTAGTGAGTGTCCTTTGGCCTAGTAGTAATGGTAGCCTTGTTTAAAAAGAGCTTTGAAGTCTCAAACACGAACTTGGAATTTTCCGATATCGGGGTTTTGTTGAATTGTGGTGTTCTAATGGAATCTAGTATTACCCAGGACTTCTGAAAATTTTATAGCGAGTACAGTGAGATGTGCAGGCACTTAGGAAGCTACCCTAGAAGCCCGAGTCCCCATCTTCCTTTCTTGGCCGCCGATTTAACCCTTATTGCCGCAAATCGCGGCCCGATATAGCACCCCCGCAACTATAGAACTAGGATATTAGAAATAAAGTATATATATTGATATTTTAGATGTGTATACCAAGCTAATAGGGTTTTGGGATATTATAAACCATAGTAGTGTACGTGTAGGAAGGTATATCCCTAGTTCTGGTTTTCTTAGTCCATGAGTCATATGTACATACGCTTATATATAAATATATATATATATATAAATATATAAATATATATATATATAACCATGAGGACAATTACGAGATGATATGATGAGATGGGTATATAATGAAATAAAATGACACGAGTCGACATGTATGATATGAGGATGCGAGGCGATATATATATATATATATATATATATATATATATATATATATATATATGAAATGAGATGATATGACGTACGTGACCATTGATCCGTACTTTGATTTGATGATACCGTATGATGGATTATACCATATGTGATATGATGTACAGGACGATAGATCCGAACTTTTGATTTGATGATACCGTACGATGGATTATACCATACGTGATATGATGAGGATGAATCGACGACACACACACACACAGATATATATATCGACTCGAGGAATATTGTTTTAGATCACTTAAGTAGATAATAGGATATATTTGAACCATACCAATTTTCAAAACTAAAGAATCGTTATGAACTTTTAAATAACAATCTCAAGGGACGCTATGGATTTTCAAATGACATCTTTTTCTCAAAAACAACATACCCTCCATTTTCAAAAACGATTCATTATATTTTAAGCTATATCGTATGGTTTATATGTAGTCATGTATTTTATACTGTTTGCGTTTACGCTTTTCTTATTTCTGTTACGCTCGTATTACTTTTCATTGGTGAAATACATACTACGTTTCCTTAAATTTATTTTTATATGACTTCGTCTGCTAGGACACATGCACCATTACCGATGATACGCATGTTGCATGTACACATACTCGCCGGCTCACACATTCATCAACGGTAATTGCTAAACCACGTACACATTAGAAACTGCTATATCGCTATATTGTTCCCTAATTTATAGAAGTACAGTTATTTGTTTAGTACTCATTACTGCACATGCTAGTTTAGATATTTCACTTCTTTATGTAGTTACACGCCATGCTTATATGAAAACACTGTAAGACTACGGTAGCGCCCCGGCCGTCTTTCCGAGGCCAAAATGCGGAACGAAAATTTTTCTAAAATAGAAACCGGTGCTATTGTATGCTTAAAACCCGGATCGAACCATTAACCTACTACTAGCAAACTAGAGAAGGGATAGAAAGGCTATACCGATCGATCCGTGTCCTTCGGTCTTTGGCCACCATCCCAAGCTCCTCGCGGCATCTCCGGTCTCGATCTCCTCATCGGAAAGGGCACCACATCATCGATTGTTTTTACGGGCTCCCGCTTCATCCGAAGCAACTTGGGCACGAAGTGTGCCAGCCGACGTGTCCAAGGTGTTGTAGAGAATGTTTGTGATCACTTTGTCTCTTGCATCCAATGATTTGGATGGAGATTGGAGTTGAAGCCATTAATGGAGGTTATGAGCTAGAGGAAGAAGAAGAAGAGAATGCTTTCTCTTTCTTTTCTTTTCTTGTGTTGGAATAATGAGAGTGAGAGAGAGTAAAAAAAAGAAATACAAGAGCTAACCCTTGCCTTGGCAGCCCCCCCTCTCCTCTTATCATTTCAAGGCTCAAATTTATCACATTATGTGACACATACACAAAGAAAGAGACCATGAGTCATCACTTGTGCATTTGTCACCATTAATGCTCTAAATGATGATTTCTAGCTTACAATTTCCATTTGTAAACATTAACCCAAATGTTTACAACAATAAAAAGATACGGCAACATCTAAAGTAAACTCGTGACGGATCACAAGGAGACCCCTCACCTGTATATACATACCTGCATCCGCATTCCGACTAAATGCGAATGCGATGAGACTAAAGTAATCCAAAAAATCTAATACTAGGATCCGGCTTAAACCAAAGCCCACTAGTATGATCCGTCTGATCATGATCCGTGCAATACCACACGAATATGATCGAACCCTGCCATATATCATACGGCCTCTACAACGTTTCGCCCGAAACTTGAGAAACTTTCTGTGGGGGACACTAAAGACTCGTCAAAACTTTGGCTGTGGAGTTAACCAATAGCTCGTCAGTGGTACTAGCTGTAAATAACGGGCTACCAGGGATTGATTACAAGGGAGGTCGATGAACGAACTCATCCTGACACCCTACTGAATCTGTCAGTGACAATATCCATACAGTCCGGTCCGTTCGTCTATGAGCATCGCATGTCGGGCCTTGGTAAAAGTCCGACCACCAAAAGCGGTACAAGTCGTATCAGAGTGTAGCCAAGAACACCCTGAGATACTACTGGAATACCTACCAGTAAATCTCCTGCCTCGGCCGAGGGCTTTGTGTAATGGCTCTCCTAAACACAGCGCGATCTCACCCCAAATACCGGGAGAGACGAATCCCCTGCCGATCCGCTCACTTGCCTCCATGTGGCTCGGGACTGTACCAAACTAAAACCTGTTTGCACGACTTCTTTGAGCCGTGGTAGGGTAGTATTCAAAGCACAGTGGGAACTCAAACGAGACAAGTGACGATCTCTGGTCGATGAACTAACCTGTACACATGTCACCAGGGAACTGCTATCTGACGTCAGGTATAATACCAACTAGCATGTACCCGGTGTTATTTATATGTATACCCTAGAGGCCATTACTGTACATGGGATGTATATTGTAGTGGATGCTGGGACATATATAGGTAGGACTTTCTTGCTCGACATGATAGTACGCTATCTGGTTGCTCTTTATCTTAACATGTATACTTACTGTCTCTCTGTTACATGTTGATAAAGCCCTTAGGATGTGTACTCGACATGCCGGACTATGACGCAGATCATACTAATGGGGCCTCGGTAGTCAATGAGTACATCCTTCAATGTTCCTAGTCGTGGGAATATCGAGACGGGGCATCGATATTCCAGAGTAGACTAGCGTATATCTTCTCGACCCATGTGATGGGAGATGGATGATCCCATATCCATTGGTGTTTGACATCAGAGATGATATGCGGGTGCTCAGTGGTGACTAGGTACAATGAACGGACTCGCCGAGAACTCCCAGATGGTATTATACCTTACGTCAGATGGCAGTTCTCTGGTGACACTGGTACAACTTAGTCTGTTGACCCAAGATCGTCATAGAGTCTTGTGTGTCTCCCACTGTGCTTTGATTTCCACCCTACCACGGCTCTACTGAGTCATGCAAACAAGTGGTTTTTGGGTACAGTCCTGATTCACATGGAGGCAATGAGCGATAGGATGGGATTCGTCTCTCCCGGTATTGGGGGTTGATGTTGCGCTATGCTCGACTGGCCATAACTGGAAATCCCTAGCCAGGATTGCACCGATTTACTGGTAAGTGTTATCAGTAGTTTCATACTTGTTATGGACCTTACGTCGGCATGACTTATCAAGCTACTGGGGTCTGACGTTTACCACCCCAAGGCGATATATGCGACATATCAGACGAACAGACCGTACTGTGCGGTATGTGTTACTGGTTGGATTCACAGGAGTGTGAGCAGGCTTGCTCGTTGATCTTCTGATCGCTCAATACCCGGGTGGCCGTTACGTTTAGCAGACCGCTTGCAGCTTATGGGTGTTTGATATGATCATCACCTACTGCCGGCGTATTGACGAGTCTTTAGAGTCCTACACAGGGGTTTCCCGTCTCAAGCGAAACGAAATAGGAGCGCATATGAGATATGTGCAGGACCGAGATTGATACGATATGAGATACCGTATTCTATTTTCGCGATTTGTGACATTAATCCGTTGTATACGATATAGCCGGGTTATCGGATCAAGTGTTGATTCGATAAGTTGTTACTTTTGATATTAGTCGGTTATAGCCGGATTATTAAATCAAGTGTTGATTTAATGATTTAATGTATAATTATATATTTGATATATATTACTTTACATTAACTAGTATTGGTTCACTTAAGATTGATTTTCTCACTAGATTGTGCACATTGTTTCTATGTGATATATGCAAGTGTACATGTTTGTATCATGCTTGATGATAAATACAAGTTATATGTATGAGACTTATACCAAGATTAGTTTTAAGATTAGGGTTATTGTTTTATCTTAAGATTTAACAAAAGAATTAAACTTGATCAAAGGTATAAAGCTTGAAGAAGCTTGGAGAAACTTTGACAAAGTCCACTCTTTTGTCATCTCTCTTGATATCCTTTAACCTAACCCTTAACCTAAAACCTTGGTTAATTCTCTACATGAGTTAAGTATGAGGGCTTAACTCAACCATGGTGCCATAATTAAAAGGATAAGTTTCATTTGGATTTATAATTCATTCTTTTCTTTCTTCTTCTTCTTCTTCAAGAAGAAGAAAGTTTGCTTGAAATTTTTAAGTGAAGATTTAGAGTGAGAAATCCAAATCGAAAGTGAACCCACTTCCTATTTCTTCATCCTCTACCACTTGCCATGTTGTATAGGGTGTTCTCTTCACAATGTTCTTGACCAAGTGAAGGAATAGCTTGAGTTTGAGTCTCCTCGACGTAGATCATCTTCGGCCTCGAAGTCAACGACCTAGCCCGCTCATTTCTCCGAAGAAACCAACGCTAGGGTTCGGGATCCCGATGATCGAAGCGAAGGGACGTAAACACGGAACTTTAGAAGTGAAGGACCGGATCTATAAAGCTTGTAATTTCTTTCACTTAGTAGTAAAGTAGTTTACTAGCTTCTAGTTTCGCCTTACCTCTAGTTAACGATCTTGCATAGGGTTTTTCGGCACATCAAAATTTTGAAACGGGCATGATTGATGCCTTATAGAACCTTGTTAGTGTGCCTAGGAACCCTACAGTGGTATCAGAGCCAAGCTAGAGCTTTAGGCGAAGTCTAGACGAAGTTTAAAGTCCGATCGAACCCGGAAACCCCGATCTTTACCCTTCTCTGTACATTTTTCAAAACTGTGGTTTTTTATGAATTAAAAATGCTCAGAAAAACAAGCCGGAAAAACTAAGAATTACTGTGAAGTACGGTCCACTAAGTCAATTATTAGTCCCTGGAATTTCATGTAATTATTCTTAGGTCCTTTCTTGTTATTTTTTTCTGGGAATTTTTTAATTCCACTCAACTGTTGAGTTTTCTAGGGTTGTATTAGGGACTCATTGATTCGATCGGATAATTTAACTTTGTTTAGTTTATCCGGGTAATTTGTTAAAAACTGTTAAAAAGTTCGAACGGATATCAATAACTCATTTTTTCCCCAGTCGGAAATTTTTTCAAAAGTTGGATTTTTCCATAGTTTAAGAAAGTCTAAGTACTGCAAGTAACGCGATGGACCCTCTAGAAGACAACAAACCTTAACTCGATTATGTGACCGTCTTGAACTTCCTTTTGAACCTTAGGGTTTGAGGCAGTACGGCGTGCTACTTGTGAGGCGTTGGCTTGACCCTTCTACGGCTGGACCATTGGTACTGTGGCATAAAATGGATGTTTTTAAACTCCCCTCAAGTGTTGAGCTATTTGGGAAAACTTGGGTGTTTGATTATTCGATCGGAAAGTTTAACATTGTCTATTTATCTGGAATGTGATACAATATTTGGAATCCACAAGTAGTTATGAGATAACTAATTTGAATATTATAAACATAGCAGTTTAGTCTCATTTGATCGGTTGCCACGGGATTTTGATGTGACCAAAAGTCCGTCGCAATCACGTTGCGTATGCGGATACTCGCCGGGTAAACTTAATAGATAGCCATGCCCCATAGCCTCGACCAAGTGACTGTAGGAGAACCTTGTCGCCAAAAGCATCCGTTCGGGTGCTCGCGGCAGCAGTGTTCCGCCTTAGTGCACTTCGTCGACGGTATCGGGGGTGTGGCCGTCTACTAAAGTTTGCGACGAGCATTCGTTCAGGATGTCGGGAATCTTGTTGAATTGCCCGACTAGATATTGAAAAGAGTTTTCGATAATGAGACTAAAATGCGGGGTTTGTAATTGTTAGGCATGCAATGTCTAAAAAGGTTGCGGATTCCAACTGTTGTAGTTTTACACTTTCTTTTTTGTGACCGTAAGTTTAATATGTGATATCGCCGGTTTCGTTGCTATACGTCAACGACAATTGGGATAGGCATATTTACTTACGTTGATGACATGTGATGTTATGTGTTGCTGGATATGTTATATTGGATCGTCGTGTTTGAATGGCCGGGGTTTTTTTTATGTGAGATGAGTGTTTTTCATTTTCATTCACGTAAAAAACTTGTATGCAATATTCTTTTATTGGGGCACTTCCAGGTTGAGGATGATGTTACCATTGTATATTATTTACTTTTCCGCATTAGAATAGACCGAAGGCGGGGAGCATAAGTAACCGGGTTCTAGGGTCCAGTGGGAGACCATCTCGAGGAGTCGAGTCCGGGTCTCCTAACTCTAGAATTGGTAGGGTTGCTTGCCGCTCTCGTAGGGGTCTAGGGGTGTAGGATTGGCTATTCATCAGGACCGGGGAATCCGTGTTTTATAGGGGTTCAAAATAAAACACGGACGTCATAGTATATCCAATATTTCATATGATATTTTCTGCTGCGTTATCTGTGATGTGATCATGTGATTTGTTCAGATAGATATTGTATATGGTATATATGATATATTATATAGACGTTGCTTATGTTTTACACCCGCGCTAGCCCTGCCCCGTTCTGCCGTTAGTTACCTAATCTAACAGTGCAGACGAGACATCGAGGCGAATGCGGATGGCATAAGCGTACGTTGTATTTATCTGTGATGTTTAGGTGGACTTAAATGATGGGACATTCATTAATGAGATTAATGAAAGAAAATAAACTTAAAACATGTTGTGGAATCGAATTTCAAAAAAAATTTATGGTAGCTCTAGTTGTTGCTTTGCATAGCGGTGTTCCTTGTAGAACATCCATCACCTTATTCGATAAGGAAAGAGCCGACGATCCCTTCACCGGGAGTGACCTCTTTAGCAATAACTAGCAGATGCTACAACCTTCGGTTTGTCTTTTGATTGCTTTTCTAGTTCTTGCTTTGCATAGTGGTATTGTGAATATCCTGCACCTCATTCGACGAGGAAAGTGCCGAGATCCCTTCACCGGGAGTGACCTCTTTAGCGAAACTAGCAAAAAGCCTCAAAAAACACTCCATTTAAAACCATTTGATTCCGCAACGAGATCAAGTTCAAAGCGTTAAAGGTTTTATTAAAAACCATCCGCAACCCTCCGTCATTTTAGGAAGTAGAGTACTTAGTATTCGTGCTGTGTTTGTTAACCATAGTCAAGGCACAGTGTACGGTAGCTAAGTGATGTCTTCCTACAACGCATATGATGCGATTAGTTAGGACAGTCGTGTGACTTTGTTGACCTTAGTTAAGGGTCATGTGGGTGGGTCTAATTAATCACGAAATGACGGGTAGAGCTTGACTAGTGCTTATGATTTGTTGACCATAGTTAAGGTCATAAGTGCTAGGGGTAAAAACCATTATCGGGAGTTTCAAGTGTTGAAATTTGCAATGAGATTGCATACCTTCTATATGATAGTTGGATCCCGATACCCACTGCGAGTAATTATTACTCCTGGGAGAGTTTTGCACTTTACAATTAGCCGATCAAGTAGGTGTCTAGAAAGGTGTCAACAGGGTTACGCCCATGGGAAAACGAGGTTTACTTTAATTAGGTCCATGCGAAAGCACGGGGAACCTCCCTCAAAATACCGGCACTGGCCTGGCTGAAAGATTGGCGAACTTATAGAGTGTAATTAATCCCGGCTAGTCTTTCCTTTTAGGGTTTGAAGGAAGATTTGATAAAAACAGTGGGAGCCATCCTAATTAGATAAAATAAATAACCAATCTAATCTTACAAGAGCGCACGCAGAGTGTTTTCTTCTCTCTCCCTCCAGGTAGCGACCATGTCACGCCTTAATCAAGATAATAATATGGATGTATTGACCGAACCCGCTTGTTATACTGAGCTGGGGAACGTTGGTCCCGCTCCAACTTATAATTGTTACAAGACCGAGCAGGAATTAGGGGAATACCAGGATTCCCATGCCACCCAAAAGAAGAAAGTGCATGACGATGCATCTTCTTCGGGTGTGTTCATTTAAAAGAACTGTTTCTCAGTATCCTTTGCGTCCTGGGTATTTGATACCGTATCAGGATCCCAGATAAGTAATCTGTTACATAGGGCTACACTGAGAACGGGTGATAAGTTTCATGAGACAAAAAACGGTACAAGTGTTGCGGCCAAGTCTGTTGGTCACTATCACCCGGTATTTCCAAATACATTGATTCTGAACAAATGTTATTAGATACCGAACCTGATATACAACATCATATCAGTCTCTTTATTACTAAAGAAGGATATAATTTTGTATTGTTGTATAATGTTTTGCACATATCCTATATCAAGAGTTGATCGGTTTAGGCATGTTATCTAAAAGCATATACATTCTAAATCAGACCACAGTTCTTAACGTACAGAACACACACAAGAGGAAGAGTTCAGAAATGAACGAATCCTTCTTAAGGTATTGTACACTAGGTCATATCAATGTGACCCGACTCGCTAAAGTTACATTTAGATGCATATTTAAATCAGTTTGAATTTACATCTTATGAAACTTTCCAGTCATGTCACAAAGATAAGATGACCATAGCTCTGTTTACTCGAAACAGAGAAAGAGTTAGTGAACTCTTGGGACTGATACATAGTGATGCATAAAGGTCCCCGATCTACATATGCCAGGACTGGATCTTTGTACTTCCTTACATTCATTGATGATCTCTAAAGATTAGGACACATGTTCATGTTGAAACACATGTCTGAAGCTTTTGAAAAATTCAAAGAATATAAGCCAGAAGTAGAGAACCAATACAGGTATAAGTATTATGTCCTATGATGAGATCTGGGAGGAGAATACTTGTGCATGGAATTCTTGGACTATTCTAAATGAGAATGAGATTCTATCTCGGTATTACTACTCTGAATACACCACAGCACAACGGTGTATCGGGGCGGAGCAATCACACCCTATGTGATATGGTGTGCTCTATGATGAGTACTACTGAGTTACCTGTTTCCTTTTAGGGGTTATGCACTTAAGAAGATGCATACCTATTGAATTAGGTTCGAATCAAATCAGTGCCTACCACTCCATATAAGATATGGTGTGGGAAGGACCCATCTCTTAAGCAAGTTAAGATTTGGGGTTGTCCGGCCCATGTCAAAAGCAAAATCCGGACAAGATCGAGGCAAGGTCAGTTCTGTAGAACTGGAAGGAGCGTTCCAGCTATACAAACTACAGCTGATGATTTGACAGAACCAAAGGATTCTATAGTCCTCGACGAACCTCAGCCTCTCCGCCGATCTGGTAGGGTTCCTCATCCGCCTGAGAGGTAGTTCGGTTTCTCGATGACTGTGGGAGCGAGAAATGCATCATGAGATGATGACTCAACTAGTTTCGAGCAGGCCATCAAGAGTGGGGACTCTGTAAGAATGGCTGGATGCTTAGCGATCAGAGATGGAATCCATGTACGCCAACGAAGTATGGACTTTGGTTGCAATATCTGAAGGGTTAAATCCCCATCAGGAGCAAGTATATCTGGAGAAGATTACTTGGTGTAGATGGAAAAGTTAAGACTTTCAAAGCTAGACTTGTTAGTGGTTTTCGTCATCGACCAGGCGTGGAAAATGATGAAACCTTTTCCAGTGGCTATGCTTAAGTCCATCCGGATCCTACTTAACACGGCTACATACCATGAATACGATATCTGGTGGTTGGGTGTCATGACTGCTTTTCTAAATATAGATTTAAAAGAGAACGTCTATAAGTACACAGCCAGAGGGCTTCGTAAACAGTGGGAGCAGCGGAAACGTGTGCAAGTTGCTTTACAGAATAACACAGGCATTGCGGAGTTGGAACGTCTGTTTTGATGCGATAGTCAAAGAGTTTGACTTCATCAAAATGGTAGATGAACCTTGTATATACAAAATGATAGTAGAGAGTAAGGTGGTCATCCTCGTATTGTATGTGGACAACATACTCTTGATAGGAAAAGAGTTTCCTATGCTACGCTCGGTCAATCTCCACTTATCACATGGATTCTCCATATAGGATCAAAATGATACCTCCTAAATCCTGGGTTTTGGATCTATCAGATAGATCTAAATGGATGTTAGGATTCTCACTAGTTGTAGTGAGATGGTATCAGTTGATCCTGAGGAGAATCACTGGAAAGGTTCCAGGGTAATAAGGACGACTGAATGTCAGTCGCAGACATTGTCTTTACCCTCAGTGGAGGGACGGTATGTTGGAAGAGTTCCAAGCATGATACCATGGCAAACTAGACGATAAAGGCTGGTGACATCACTATCAAACATACTACCAAAGAGGCAGTTTGGGTATATACTAGTTCATGAGATGAACTAGGTTCCTACCATTGTGTGACAATGGAAGTGTGGCTTTGGCCCAGGAACCCCGGTCCCATCAGTGACCCAGACATATTCTGAGGCAGCATCACCTGATCGTGGAGATAGTTGATCTCTAGGGTGATCGAGGTTTGGAGAGTAGACTCAGAGGACAACACGGCGGATCCACTCACAAAGGCCTTTTTCCAGAGAGAGACTTATATGGGATGGTTGAGTATGTGATACTGCAACCACTGCTACAGATGGCCCTAGTGCAAGTGGGAGATTGTTAGTTATATGTATGCCCTAGAGGCCATTACTTTACATGGGATGTATATTGTAGTGGATGCTGGGACATATATAGGTAGGACTTTCTTGCTCGACATGATAGTATGCTATCTGGTTGCTCTTTATCTTAACATGTATACTTACTGTCTCTCTGTTACATGTTGATAAAGCCCTTAGGATGTGTACTCGACTTGCAGGACTATGATGCAGATCATACTAGTGGGGCCTGGGTAGTCAATGAGTACATCCTTCAATGTTCCTAGTCGTGGGAATATCGAGACGGGGCATCGATATTCCAGAGTAGACTAGCGTATATCTTCTCGACCCATGTGATGGGCGATGGATGATCCCAAATCCATTGGTGTTTGACATCAGAGATGGTATGCAGGTGCTCAGTGGTGACTGGGTACACAGAACGGACTCGCCGAGAACTCCCAGATGGTATTATACCTTACGTCAGATGGCAGTTCTTTGGTGACACTGGTACAGCTTAGTCTGTTGACCCGAGATCGTCATAGAGTCTTGAGTGTCCCCCACTGTGCTTTGATTTCCACCCTACCACGGCTCTACTGAATCGTGCAAACAGGTGGTTTTTGGGTACAGTCCCGATTCACATGGAGGCAATGAGCGATAGGAGGGGATTCGTCTCTCCCGTTATTGGGGTTTGATGTTGCGCTATGCTCGACCGGCCATAACTGGAAATCCCTGGCCAGGGTTGCACTGATTTACTGGTAAGTGTTATCAGTAGTTTCATGCTTGTTATGGACCTTACATCGGCATGACTTATCAAGCTTGATTGATTATAAATTCAAGACTGTGTCGTGTAACTCGAATAAGTTTCTTTGTGTCGGTATTTAGAAAATGAATAAAATTCACAATCAAAGAATTATTTTGACCGCAATCAACTGCGGTGTCAGTTGTAGATCGTAAGTGAGTGCGGACGTCCACAGGGATTGTGCGATTCATTTGTATGTTTGATTTGTTTGAATTGAAAAGTTAATCGAAAAGAAAAGAAAACATGATTCAAGATTTTATCGATGGATTCAAGTGTCACTATTCTAATCAAGAATCAAGAAAATGATAAACAATCGAGAATCGAGTTTTGATGATTTTTCCAACCAAATATCAAGAATCTAAATGAGGCTCGTAGGAATCGATTGGATCTATAGATGTGATGTAATCTCAAGATGTCGTATTCTTGTCCTTCGAAGAGTTGATACTCGATCGATAATGATCGACGAGAGTTAGGGATTTCTCGTGAAACTAGGGTTTCATCATTTATCCCTTGTTCTTTCATCGATATCATTCACATTCTAGCCTCTAGTAACTTCAAGAAACGATCGTAAATCCCTAATTTCGAGCGATAACAATCAAGAAAGCATCGCAACGAAACTAGGTCGTCGATTCTTGAACTTGCTAGGGTTTACAAAACTCGTAGGACTCAAGAACCGTTTTAATATTTGTACATCATCATTCTATTGATCGTCTCGACTCCTCGACGAGCGGAGTTTTACTCAAACATCACAACAAGAACTACAATTACAAATTGAGATCGAATCATGATGTAAGAATTTAAAGAAAACAAGATTAAAGAATTTCACCTTTTATTTATATCAACAATTTCATTACAGTCGCTCAAGAACTACAAGAGGAAGAACTTGATTGTTGATTTGGCTTCGCTTGTCTCCGTGAGTCGTAGATCGGCTTGGACCACTTGCTCTGTTGAAGATCGGCTCCGCTCCTAAAAGGTTGAAGGGCTTCTTGCTTGATTTGGTACTCAGGATCTTGAATTTTGATTGGAATTAGGGTTTGGGTTTCGCACAAGTCTTGTCACTAGACTTGTGGAAGAAGATGGAGAATTGAACTAATGATAAGAGATTGAAGAAGTAGAGATCGATATGAGATATCTAGATTATAGATGGCCTCCTTTAACCCTTGGTCCAGGCTTCTATTTATAAACTTCCAATAACTTAGGTCTAGGTTTTGAAATTACAATTCCCTCCAAAAGTTTGTTGAAGAGCTTCTAGAAATAGTTTGTTAGGAGTTTAGCTTAGGCTTTAAGCTAGGGTTGTTTAAGCTTAGAAACCCAAGTTTGCTGAACTGGTAGAAGCTTCGAGATTCTTCTGGAATTTGCCATAGATTTCTGAGCTGTAGAAGCTGAGGGAAGACTTTTGCACCAAAGTTGGAGGGCTGACATTGCAGCGCCGCCGCGGAACCGCGGCGCAAGGCGGCTCCGGCCGCGGTTCCGCGGCCAAGTTGGCTCCTTGTTGCTTCAAGCTTCTTCTGTTGGTTTGTGTTGTCTTTTGATGTATTTCCTGATATGTTGAATCTCTGAATTATTTTTAGATCAATAACAGATTCAAACTCCTTGAGTTGGCGTAATGTTTGATCAGAAAAATGACAATTTTGGCCTTTCTTCTGGAATTTCCTGCACAAATTTTTACACAAGTGTTGCGCAATATAGGGATGATGCGATGCCATGAAATGCAGTCAATTTCCTTTATAGTGCCGGTTTTAGAGTCTAACACATGCAATATGATATTTAACGATTGATTTGCTAATATGTGCTATATGAATGCCGAACACTTCTAGATGAGTGTAAATGATAGGGAAATTGCCGGTTAAAAGATGCAGTATTTTCGACTGATCAAATTCCCCCAAACTTATTTTCGATCGTCTCGAGTGAACCGTTTTATTAAAAAGAGAAGGAGAAAATTAAGAAAGAGAAAAAACTAACTAGCACACTTTCGTAGGCAGCACGATTGCACTGAGCATGTGCAACAAGCCTTTAAACCTCTAGGTGTCCCTAGTAGGAGGAGTGTTGTCTCCTGAGGGTTTTCAGCGGATTGCACCCACAAAATCCAATAATAAAAGGAAGATCATGAATATTACATTTAAAGAAAAGAATTGTAAAAGAAAGGCTTCGAAAATTAGGGTTTCCAACTAAGCCAGCTTTTCGGTTGTCATGAGCCCTATCTTAATGGTCATGAAAAGATGTCGGAAATCACGTCCTCCCTCAATAAAACATCGTCTTATTCTTCATTCCTATCTTTCTTCCAAACATCGATCTTATCACCCTACGTGTGTGTAAAGACATCCCTACACCCGGAGAATTCAATTCAAGCTATCATACTCTTGCCCCTCAGCCTTAGTACTTTTTAATTAATGAATATTTAGATGAGATTGCTCACACACTTTCATGTGACCGTTAATACTTCTTGAGGTACTAACCGACCGATTACTCCTGTGCTTGCTTACTTGGTGTATTTTCCTCGTCTTGCACCACCTTAGGCATAGCAGTGACTCCCAGACCAGTTGGCCTTAGGGCACTAGGTGAAGAAGCACCCTCGCTATATATTTTTTTATTGCCTTGGCGATAACAAAACCAGTTTCCATTTTTCTCACCACTTTATATTTTTTTTATTTCCTTCATACTTTTGGCTTTAAGACAAGAGCATTTCAAGGTATCCTCTACTATCCCAGGCCTTAAGACGTGTGTATGTGCGAATAGCAGGGTATCAACATTCAAAATGTTTGGCTTCCAGAATAGAAACTATTTTTCAGACTTATTTTTATCCTCGGATTAGTGTCGTCCTTCATCTTACTAACCCTTGAGACAACGGCTCATAACTACTTATTACTAGTTCGTATAAGAAAACTTCTAATTTTCTTGGTTTTCTTAAATTTTTCTAATCTCATGGATGTAATTTTTCACTATCTAAACTTTCATTATCTTATTTATGTACAAAAAATGTTTAAATGTTAAAATATTTTTCTATTTTGAAAATTTTAAATTTTTATGGATTTTGAAAATTTTTAAATTTTTATAAGGCTTTAAAGAAATGTTTTGTTCTTATGCAAATGATATGCAAATGATGCAAAAATAAGCACAAACCTCCCCCAAACTTGTTTTCAACAGTGTCATCACTGTTCCCAACAGCTATATCTACAAAACCTGTAAGTCTGGGAGGAATTATTAGTGGGGGAAAAATATATAAGTGAAGAACTTCCCCCAAACTTACTCTTTTCACTCACCTCCATCCAAAAGATGATGCAATGATATGCAGGACATGGAGATAAGACGGAGGAATTTTAATCAAGATAAACTGGCTCCTATAAGAACAGGAGCTCCTCCGTGGGGTCAGTGGAAAAATACGGCTTTAGTCTATGTCCATTCACTTTGAAAAATGTGCCGTTTTTAATATTTTCTACCTCTACTGCCCCGTGCGGGTTTACAGACTGCACAACAAAAGGTCCCTTCCACCGAGATCGGAGCTTACCCGCATGAAGGTGTAATCGTGAATCATAAAGAAGGACTTGTTGACCTTGTGAAAATGTTTTCCTCAAAATGTTTTTATCGTGAAAAACCTTAGTCCTATTCTTTACGATTACAGCGTTATCATAAGCTTCATCGCGGAGTTCGCTTAGCTCATTCATTTGCAGCTTCCGAAAGTTACAAGCTTGGTTTAGGTCAAAATTAATTTCCTTAATAGCCCACAATGCTTTATGCTCAATCTCGACGGGTAAGTGACATGCCTTCCCAAACACTATCCTATATGGAGACATCCCTAGGTCGGTTTTAAATGCAGTTCGGAATGCCCAAAGAGCATCCATCAGTTTGGTCGACCAGTCTTTTCTATTTTTAGCAACAGTCTTCTCCAGGATAACTTTGATTTGTCTGTTTGAGATTTCAGCCTGCCCGCTTGTTTGGGGATGATAGGATGTAGAAATTCGGTGGTTGATTGAGTATTTCCGCATCAGAGCCTTGAAAGACCTGTTGCAGAAATGTGTCCCATTATCGCTAATAATAGCGCGTGGGTGTCAAAATCGCGAAAAGATATTCTCTTTCAAGAATTTAATGACAACTTTCCTGTCATTAGTGCGACATGGAATGGCTTCAACCCACTTTGAGACATAATCAACCGCCAGCAGTATGTAGAAATTCCTAAAGGAGTTGGGAAAGGGACCCATAAAATCAATGCCCCAAACATCGAATATTTCAACAACCAGAATGGGTTGCTGAGGCATTTCATTTCTCTGGTAGATTCTACCCGTGTACTGACATTGTGTACAGGTTTTGCAATAGTCAAATGCGTCCTTGAATAAGGTCTGCCAATAAAATCCACATTGCAAAACCTTCTCCGCCATCTTTTTAGGACCGAAGTGACCCCCACAGGCCTGATCATGACAAAAAGAAAGAACACTCTTGAACTCTTCTTTTGGTACACACCGGTAAATGATCTGATCAGGACAATACTTAAAAAAATATGGATCATCCCAGTAAAAGTGTTTTACTTGGGATAGAAAGCGGTATTTGTCCTGTTTTGACCAATCGCTGGGTATAAGTCCCGTGACAAGATAGTTCACAATATCCCTGAACTATTGTTCATTGGATACGCTCAAGAGTTGTTCGTCAGGAAACGAATCATTGATCGGTAGGGTCACAGGGGAAGAAGAGATGCGTGAAAGATGGCCGGCTACTACGTTTTCACATCCTTTCTTATCTTTGATAACAAGATCAAATTCTTGTAACAGAAGGATCCAACGTATTAGTCGACCTTTTGCATCTTTCTTCGCCAGAAGATGTTTTAAGGCGGAATGGTCAGTATACACAACTATAGGTGAGCCAATTAAGTATGGCCTGAAATTTTCTAATGCAAATACAACCGCTAAAAGTTTCTTTTTGGTCGTTGTATAATTGATTTGTGCATCATTCAGGTTCTTACTCACATAGTATATCACGTGTGGCATCGTTTCGATGTGTTGTCCTAAGACTGCACCTACTGCAAAGTCGGATGCGTCACACATTAGCTCAAAGTGGTAGTCCCAATTTGGAGACGATAAAACGGGGGCTGAAGTGAGTGAGTGTTTAAGTGAGTCGAAAGCCGTCTCACAGTCCGAGTCAAAATGGAAGGTCGTATCCTTGGCCAGGAGAAAAGTTAAAGGTCTAGCAATTTTGCTAAAGTCCTTAATAAATCTCCTATAGAAGCCCGCATGGCTAAGGAAAGATCGAATATCTTTGACGCTTTTGGGATGAGGGAGGTTTTGAATGACATCTATCTTAGCTCTATCAACCTCAATGCCTTTCTGTGAAATAACATGTCCAAGAACAATTCCTTCTTGGACCATGAAATGGCATTTTTCCCAGTTCAAAGTTAAGTTCTTCTCTTTGCAACGAGTAAGAACAGCGTCAAGATTCGTAAGGCAATCAGAAAAAGAGTCTCCAAAAATCGAGAAATCATCCATAAAGATCTCCAGAAAATTCTCTACCATATCAGAGAATATCCCCATCATACACCGCTGAAAGGTAGCTCGAGCATTGCATAACCCGAAGGGCATGCGACTGTAAGCAAAGGTACCAAAAGGACAAGTAAAAGTGGTTTTGTCTTGAACCTTTTTGGCGATAGGGACCTGATTATAGCCTGAGTATCCGTCCATAAAACAATAATACTCTCGTCCTGCTAATCGTTCCAGCATTTGATCAATGAATGGTAGAGAAAAGTGGTCTTACCTCGTGGCAGCATTGAGTTTTCTATAATCGATACATACACGCCACCCAGTTTGGGTGCGTGTCTGAATCAACTCATTTGCCTCATTGGTTATAACAGTGATGCCGGATTTCTTAGGAACGACATGTATAGGACTCACCCATTGGCTATCGGAGATGGGGTATATAATACCATTATCTTGGCATTTGACGATCTCTTTCATCACAGCTTCCTTCATGACGGGATTCAACTGTCTATGTGGTTCTCGGGTTGGTCTGGCATCATCCATCACATATATATGATGTTCAACTATTAAGGGACTAATCCCTTTGATGTCCGCCATACTCCAACCAAATGCCTCTTTGTTAGATCTCAATACCGATAAAAGTGCATTCTCTTGCTCTAATGCTAGAGAAGCAGATATTATAACCGGTAAAGACTCCTTCTCACCTAAATAAGCATATTTAAGATGAGAAGATAAAATTTTGAGATCTAATTCGGGCGGAGAAATGATAGAAGGAGGGATCATTGAGTGATTTTTGGATTTACAAAGAAGCTCAGAGCCTGTAAAAGATACAGACTCGGGTGGAGAAAAGTCAGGAGTGCAGGACTCAAGTGTAGAAAAAGTGTCCTCACTAAGATCTTGTGTAAAGTCAAACAGAGATGTGGTAATGTCTTCGAGATCAGTAAAGCAAAGTTCCTCAGCTCCACAACTATCGGGAGCGATCTCGTGGACAGAGCACACATCTAGAATATGAGCAGAGGGTTCTGATGGCTGACTTCCAATTTTGTAGATATTTAGTTCAATGGTCATATTTCCAAATGATAAGTTCATTGAACCATTTCTACAGTTTATAATAGCGTTGGAAGTGGCAAGGAAAGGACGACCTAGAATCACCGGAATTTAGCCCCGGGGGTTTGCTACAGGCTGTGTGTCAAGCACAATGAAGTCTACAGGGAAAACAAATTCCCCGACCTTTATTAACACATCCTCTAGTTCACCCCTTGGTTTAGTGATTGAACGGTCTGCCATTTGGAGAGTGCAATGAGCAGGTTTCAGCTCTCCAATCCCTAATTGCTCATATACAGAATATGGATGTAGGTTAACACTTGCGCCAAGGTCTAAAAGAGCACGATTTATATTTTTACCCCCAATAGAAATCGATATTGTAGGACATCCTGGGTCCTTTCGTTTCTTTGGTAGCTGGGGAATAAAAGCAGTGCTAATATTATTAGACATAAAGACCTTCTTTGGCACTTGAGTCTTCCTCTTCCTAGTGCACAAGTCCTTAAGAATTTTTGCATAAGCGGGGACTTGTTGAATCGCATCTAGGAGAGGGATGTTGATGTTAACCTGTTTGAACATTTCCATAATTTTCTCCATATGAGGACTCGTTCTGTTACCCCTTAACCGATTCGGGTAAGAAGCTTTAGCAATGAGTGCCGGGTCCATCATAGGAGAAGGAAGAGGGGGTAGAGGAGATCCTAAAAGAGGTGTGGGGACCGTCTGTGGAGAACTATAAGGGTTGGGCTGAGGTGTCGAGCCTAGTGGGAAATGGAGAATAGGCTCGCGAGAAGGTGGTGGGTTAGAAGAACAAGGATCAGAAGTAGAAGTGTGTGTGTGAGGAAAGGTCTCAGCCGAGGTGTTATTGATAGGATTTTCAATATCATCAATTCCTTCCCCGACATGATTGTTCATCACTCTTCCCGATCTCAACGTTGTGACGACATTTACATTGTAATGCCAAGGATTTTGTAGGGGTTGAGAGGGAAGTTTCCCTTTTTCTCTCGCACTCATTTCTGCTTTAAGTCGTGCTATTTCAGCTTCCATCGATCTGATACTCTCAGCTTGGGACGCTGAGTTTTTCTTTATCTCACTGACGGAAGTTCTAACCTCAGCCGAAACCTCTATGAAATTTGACAAAAGTGATTTCATGGTTTGAGTGAATTGAGAGAATTCGTCAGAACAGGACAACTGCATAGGATTAGACTGTGCAGGAGTGTTGACCTGGTTGTGGAAATTTTGTGACTGGTAGGGGTGCTGAGTTAGTTGAAGTGGTTGCTGTTGTGGTGGAAGAGCCCTTTGAAAATTATTTTGGCTTGGAACCGTGTTTTGAGATTGTTGTTGGTTCCAAGCAAAATTCGGGTGATTCCTCCAACACTGATTATACGTGGAAGAATATGGATCGTTTCTAGGTCTTTGAAATACGGCATTTGTATGCTCGTGACCTTGAAACGCAGAGTTTAATGGACATTCTTCCGTTAAATGAGACGGATCAGAACAACAGCCACATACAGTTTTGGGGAGCGACATTGGGTTTAGGGAGGCTGCAGAAAAATTGTGTTCCATAGCGTCGAGCTTCTTTTGCATTGCTTCCATCTCAGCTCGAACACCTATGGACACATCTATTTTGTGTACGCCACGCCTATTCAATGGTTGGGTTCCACTCTCCCACTGTAGTGATTTTTCAGCGAACTGTTCTAAAAACTTCCAAGCTTCCCCATCATCCTTAGTCATAAAGGTACCTTGATACAAGTTTTCAAGGTTCTGTTTAGTGTTTGGGTTAATGCCCTCATATATGATTCGGCAAAGATCCCATCTCGGGATGCCGTGATGAGGACACTGAACCAATAGATCCTTGAAACGTTCAAAGCATTTTGAAAATGGTTCATTAGGGAGCTGGGTAAATTGATTCAGTTCGCTACGGATTCGAGCTGTCTTTTGCATTGGGTAAAATTTCTTAAGGAATGCCGCGACGAATTCTTCCCAATTCGTGATTGAGTGTGCGGTAGTGTTATATAGCCACTTCTCGGCTATATCGCACAAAGTAAATGGAAGAAGTCGTAGACGCATAGCATCCACTGAAAGTTATGACGTACCCATCATTGCGCATACGTTTTCAAATTTGGTAATGAAAACATATGTGTCCTCAGTCTCGAGTCTGTGGAATTTTGGTAAAAGGTTGATGTACTGGGGCTTAATCTCAAAGTTATCCCCATTGGCTGGTGGAATGGATAAGCAGGTCGAAAGAGGACCTCGCAGTGGATAGCACCTCTCTTGGAGAGTGATGCGGGGTGGATTCTGCGCACCAACGGACGGCGGCAGATTAGGGTTAAAGAAGTTCGATGGAGGTGGATCCATCGATGTGGGTGTGGTAGTGGTTAAAGAAGAAGTAAATGGAGAAATATCGACTTCGGAGTCGATAAAGGGTACGCGGACTAAACGGGCACTAGAATCCTGTGTCTAGCCTATCTTGTACTAAAAAGGGTTAGTACAAGTGGCAGCGTTGACTTATAATTAGGGGAAATGAATGAATGAATGCGGTGTTTGTTTTGAAAATAGGACGGATTTTTGAAAAAATGATGCAACACAACAAATACAGCACACAAAACCCTAATTCTAGGGGTCGCCTAGGTCAGATCTCTAGACCGCTCCTAACTGCCAGAAGACAAGACGCAGGATAAATCCTCCGCTGCCTCTTTGTCTCTCCTGTGGCCAGGTAAGTGCCAGGTAAGTTGGAGGTTCTCCATTACGTAGGTAGTGGGCCTAATTAAGTAACCACTAGCCTTCGACACACTTGCCTAGACACCACAAGAGAAACGCGGATAAGCAATGAATTACCCACGGCCTTCTTCTGTCCTAAGTGAGCGCGACGGTCCTTAAAGTCATCTCTAGATCTTTTTTAGTTAATTGGGGTAAATGCGGATGCAAGTTTTGCGGTTTTCGGGGCATAGGAAGGGTAATGAACTCCCCACCTAATCTGGATTTGGTCTTTGCCCCTTAATGTCCGTATTATAATGCAAACAACCAAGAAACAAAAAACACGCACAATTTAATTTTGCTATTTGCGTGTTATTTTGCAAAGAAACATGCACAAACTGTTAATTGGAGAAGATTTTAGAAGGAGATAAGAAAGTAAGAGGTTACCTGCCAAATTTTGCACAGAGAGGGCTTCAGCTAGCCACGGAACCGCCGCAAATGCTGGCTCCCACCGCGCTTCCACGGTCGTAGGTAATACTCCCTGCACCAAAATTCAACAGCGGCTTGCTGTTGATTCCTCCAGCTCTCTGGAAATTTCCAAAAAATTCTTCTATTGCACAGCAGCTCCAGATCTCCTTGCAATAAACCACAACAAATTGTTTAGATTTTTGCGCGAATTTTGATCTCAAAATTACAATGGAATAAATCTTTCAATTCAAATTTCAATATAAAACGAATTAGCGCGCGATCCCCGGCAACGGCGCCATTTGATTGATTATAAATTCAAGACTGTGTCGTGTAACTCGAATAAGTTTCTTTGTGTCGGTATTTAGAAAATGAATAAAATTCACAATCAAAGAATTATTTTGACCACAATCAACTACGGTGTCAGTTGTAGATCGTAAGCGAGTGCGGATCGTCCACATGGATTGTGCGATTCGTTTGTATGTTTGATTTGTTTGAATTGAAAAGTTAATCGAAAAGAAAAGAAAACATGATTCAAGATTTTATCGATGGATTCAAGTGTCACTATTCTAATCAAGAATCAAGAAAATGATAAACAATTGAGAATCGAGTTTTGATGATTTTTCCAACCAAATATCAAGAATCTAAATGAGGCTCGTAGGAATCGATCGGATCTATAGATGTGATGTAATCTCAAGATGTCGTATTCTTGTCCTTCGAAGAGTTGATACTAGATCGATGATGATCGACGAGAGTTAAGGATTTCTCGTGAAACTAGGGTTTCATCATTTATCCCTTGTTCTTTCATCGATATCATTCACATTCTAGCCTCTAGTAACTTCAAGAAATGATCGTAAATCCCTAATTTCGAGCGATAACAATCAAGAAAGCATCGTAACGAAACTAGGTCGTCGATTCTTGAACTTGCTAGGGTTTACAAAACTCGTTGGACTTAAGAACCGTTTTAAGATTTGTACATCATCAATCTATTGATCGTCTCGACTCCTCGACGAGCGGAGTTTTACTCAAACATCACAACAAGAAATACAATTACAAATTGAGATCGAATCATGATGCAAGAATTTAAAGAAAACAAGATTAAAGAATTTCACCTTTTATTTATATCAACAATTTCATTACAATCGCTCAAGAACTACAAGAGGAAGAAGTCGATTGTTGATTTGGCTTCGCTTGTTTCCGTGAGTCGTGGATCGGCATGGACCACTTGCTCTGTTGAAGATCGGCTCCGCTCCTAAAAGGTTGAAGGGCTTCTTGCTTGATTTGGTACTCGGGATCTTGAATTTTGATTGGAATTAGGGTTAGGGTTTCGCACAAGTCTTGTCACTAGACTTGTGGAAGAAGATGGAGAATTGAACTAATGATAAGAGATTGAATAAGTAGAGATCGATATAAGTTATCTAGATTCTAGATGGACTCCTTTAACCCTAGGTCTAGGCTTCTATTTATAGACTTCCCATAACCTAGGTCTAAGTTTTGAAATTACAATTCGCTCCAAAAGTTTGTTGAGGAGCTTCTAGAAATAGTTTGTTAGGAGTTTAGCTTAGGCTTTAAGCTAGGGTTGTTTAAGCTTAGAAACCCTAGTTTGCTGAACTGGAAGAAGCTTCGAGATTCGTCTGGAATTTGCCATAGATTTCTGAGGTGTACAAGCTGAGGGAAGACTTTTGCACCAAAGTTAGAGGGCTGACGTGGCAGCGTCGCCGTGGAACCGCGGCGCAAGGCGGCTCCGGCCGCGGTTCCGCGGCCAAGTTGGCTCCTTGTTGCTACAAGCTTCTTCTATTGGTTTGTATTGTCTTTTGATGTATTTCCTGATATGTTGAATCTCTGAATTATTTTTAGATCTATACCAGATTCAAACTCCTTGAGTTGGCGTAATGTTTGATCAGCAAAATGACAATTTTGGCCTTTCTTCTGGAATTTCCTGCACAAATTTCGACACAAGTGTTGCGCAATATAGGGATGATGCGATGCCATGAAATGCAGTCAATTTCCTTTATAGTGCCGGTTTTAGAGTCTAACACATGCAATCTGATATTTAACGACTGATTTGCTAATATGTGCTATATGAATGCCGAACACTTCTAGATGGGTGTAAATGATAGGGAAATTGCAGGTTAAAAGATGCAGTATTTTCGACTGATAAAAGCTACTGGGGTCTGACGTTTACCACCCCTAGGCGAGATATGCGACATATCAGACGAACAGACCGGACTGTGCGGTAAGTGTTACTGGTTGGATTCACAGGAGTGTGAGCAGGCTTGCTCGTTGATCATCTGATCGCTCAATACCCGGGTGGCCGTTACGTTTAGCAGACCGCTTGCGGCTTGTGGGTGTTTGATATAATCATCACCTACTGCCGGCGTATTGACGAGTCTTTAGAGTCCTACACAGGGGTTTCCTGGCTCAAGCGAAACGAAATAAGAGCGCATATAAGATATGTGCGGGACCGAGATTGATACGATATGAGATACCATATTCTATTCTCGCGATTTGTGACATTGATCAGTTGTATACGATATAGCCGGGTTATCGGATTAAGTGTTGATTCGTTAAGTTGTTACTTTTGATATTAGTCGGTTATAGCCGGATTATTAAATCAAGTGTTGATTTAATGATTTAATGTATAATTATATATTTGTTATATATTCATTTACATTAACTGGTATTGGTTCACTTAAGATTGATTTTCTCACTAGATTATGCACATTGTTTATATGTGATATATGCAAGTGTACATGTTTGTATCATGCTTGATGATACATACAAGTTATATATATGAGACTTATACCAAGATTAGTTTTAAGATTAGGGTTATTGTTTTGTCTTAAGATTTAACAAAAGAATTAAACTTGGTCAAAGTTATCAAGCTTGAAGAAGCTTGGAGAAACTTTGACAAAGTCCACTCTTTTGTCATTTCACTTGATATCCTTTAACCTAACCCTTAACCTAAAACCTTGGTTAATTCTCTACATGAGTTAAGAATGTGGGCTTAACTCAACCATGGTGCCATAATTAAAAGGATAAGTTTCATTTGGATTTATAATTCATTATTTTCTTTCTTCTTCTTCTTCTTTTTCAAGAAGAAGAAAGTTTGCTTGAAATTTTTAAGTGAAGATTTTGAGTGAGAAATCCAAATCCAAAGTGAACCCACTTCCTATTTCTTCATCCTCTACCACTTTCCATGTTGTATAGGGTGTTCTCTTCACAAAGTTCTTGACCAAGTGAAGGAATAGCTTGAGTTTGAGTCTCCCCGACGTAGATCATCTTCGGCCTCGAAGTCAACGACCTAGCCCGCTCATTTCTCCGAAGAAACCAACGCTAGGGTATAGGATCCCGATGATCGCAGTGAAGGGACGTCAACACGGAACTTTAGAAGTGAAGGACCGGATCTACAAAGGTTGTAATTCCTTTCACTTAGTAGTAAAGTAGTTTACTAGCTTCTAGTTTTGCCTTACCTCTGGTTAACGATCTTGCATAGGGTTGTTCGGCACATCAAAATTTTGAAATGGGCATGATTGATGCCTTGTAGAAGCTTGTTAGTGTGCCTAGGAACCCTACACCCGGCGAGTCATGTCCGTTGTACTCATAACCCAATGAGCACATGTATACATCTTAGGTGAACCAACTGACACCAATGGCCTATGAGACCGGCCACCGCCCCTCGTCGGTGTCTCGACTGTATACACTAGTGCAACCCTTCGAAAATTGTTTAGGCAGTTTTTCGGTAATCGGCTAAAATGTCAGCTTTTTCCGTAAAAAGTCAAAATAGGTATTTTTCATTGTAGACCTAATTATACAAAATTTAGATAAGATATTACTCTAAATTGGTGTAGGGTTCCTAGGCACTCTCAAGAGGTCTCACAAGGCATCAACCATGCCAATTTCAAATTTTAACGGTGCCGAGAAACCCGACTACGGATCGTTGGCTAGAAGTTTAGGCGACAAAGCAAACTAGTTAACACTTAACTAAAAGTAAACGAACATACAACCTTTGTAGATCCGTTTCTCCACCTCCATAGCTCCACAATGAAGTCTCCTCGCTGTCCATATCAAATCCCGGGCTCTAGCGTCGGCTTCATCGGAGAAAGAGCGGGCTAGGTCATCGACGACGTGCCGAAGATGATCTACGTCGAGGCATCACTAGATCAAGCTCCACCTTCACCAAGCCATGAAAAATTGTGAAGGAAACACACTCTACTACTTGGCAAGAGGTAGAGGATGAAGAAATAGGAAGTGGGTTCACTTTAGAATTGGATTTCTCACTCATTTTCATCAATCACCAGTGATGAAGAAAGGTTTTCTTCAAGTGAAGAAGAAGAAGATGAAGATAATTATTATGATAAGTATTATCCTCAAAGAAAAAAATATGAATACTTATCATAATATAACCATGGTCAAGTGTAGAGAATGAATCATGGTTGAGTGGAATGGTTAGGGTTAAGCATGAGACAAAAATGGTCACTTGGTCAAAGTCTTCATGAAGCTTCAAGAAAGAACAATGAAAGCCACCATTTTTCTCTTTTGCTATTATTTTCCAAAACTAATAAATAAATAAATGAATGAATAAATAATCATAACCCTAACCATTCATATAACCATGGTTCAATCTTCACACAAACACAAGTAAACATGTATCATCAAACATGATACAATCAAGTGCACAAAACTATATCGAATATACAATGTGCACATCCGAGCGAGAAAATCCATTTAAAGTGAACCAATATTAGTTAATGCAAAGTAATATATCAAATATATAATTATACATTAAATCATTAAATCAACACTTGATTTAACGATCCGGTCATATCGCATATAACCGACTAATATCCAATGTATCGATTTATCGAATCAGTCCTTGATTCGATAACTAGGTTATATCGCATACAACCATTCGACACATTCATCGTGAGAATAGAATACGGTATCACATACACGCATTATTCTCGGTCCCGCACATATCTCATATGCACTCCTATTTCGTTTCGCTTGAGCCAGGAAACCTCTGTGTAGGACTCTAAAGACTCGTCAATACGCCGGCAGCAGGTGATGATCATATCAAACCCCCACAAGCCGCAAGTAGTCTGCTAAACGTAACAGCCACCCGGGTATTGAGCGATCAGAAGATCGACGAGCAAGCCCACTCACACTCCAGTGAATCCAACCAGTAACACTACCGTACAGTCCGGTCTGATCGTCTGATATGTCGCATATCTCGCCTAGGGGTGGTAAACGTCAGACCCCAATAGCTCGATAAGTCGTGTCGATATGAGGTCTATAACAGTTTGAGAAGCTACTGCTAACACTTACCAGTAAATCTCAGCAACCCTGGCCAGGGATTTCCGGTTATAGCCAATCGAACACAGCGCAACATCAACTCCCTATACCGGGAGAGACGAATCCCCTCCTATCGCTCATTGCCTCCATGTGACTCGGGACTGTACCCAAAAACCACCGTTTTGCACGCCCTCTTGGACGTGGTAAGATGGAAATCAAAGCACAGTGGGAACCACACAAGACTCTATGACGATCTCGAGTCAACAGACTACTCTGTACCAGTGTCACCAGAGAACTGCCATCTGACGTAAGGTATAATACCATCTGGGAGTTCTCGGCGAGTCCGTCCAGTGTACCCAGTCTCTACTGAGCACCCGTATATCATCTCTGATGTCAAACACCGATGGATACGGGATCATCCATCGCCCATCTGTATGGGTCGAGAAGGTACACGCTAGTCTACTCTGGTATATCGATGCCCCGTCTCGATACACCCACGACTAGGGACTTTCAAGGATGTACTTATGGACTACCTTGTCCCTACTAGTATGATCCGCATCATAGTCCAGGTAGTCAAGCACACATCCTAAGGGCTTTACCAACATGTAATAGAGAGACAATCAGTATACACGTTAAGGTAAAGAGCAACCAGATAGCATACTATCATGTCGAGCAAGAAAGTCCTCCCTATATATGTCCAAGCATCCACTACAATATACATCCTATGTATAGTAATGGCCTCTAGGGCACACATATAACTAACAATTGGTCACTAAAATGCCACTTAAAATTTTCTAGTTAAATAAATATTTTTTCGTAATTAATTATTTTTAATATTATTTTAAGCTTTTAAAAATACATTAAATGAGTGATAAATACAAATTTAATTAGGTAAATTTCTTAATTAGGAATCTTTATAAACTAAAATTTAGTGTTAATAAAATCGCATCATGACTTTTCAAGATTTATTTCAAGGGTGTAAGAAACATATGAAAAATGATAAGAAAAGGGTTGTTTTTGAAAAATCTTGATGTGAAAGCTTCATTTGACCTTAGATGATATTTTTCTTCATGGAATTTTCTACACATCCTCTCATTCTCCCTCTCCTCTTGCTCAGGCCGAGCCCCCCCCTCCTACAGCCCAAAGTTTTTCACCATTTTCCTTCTTCAAATTCTTGCAAAAAAAATCAACAAAATCTACAAAAATTTCACACTTTTCTTCATAAATTCAAACCACAATCCTTGTACACCCCTTTCTAAGCCAAATTAGTTTAAAAACTTGAAGAAAGGAGGCATCTCTGGTGGCTTGAGCAAGCGAGGGTTCAACTTGTGAGGTGAAAAATCTAAACTAGTTGTTAAATTGTAGTTTAAATGTGCAAAAATTGAACTTTGATGTATTAATTTATTTGTAATTGCTTGTTTATGAAATTCAAGAAAGGAATTTGATTGTGAATTAGGGTTTGTAGCATGGTTGATGGATTAAAGTTCGGGTTTTGGTTATCTAATTGGTTAGAATGGGTAATTGTGCGAGGTTGCGTTCGCTAGATCGATAAATTGCGATGTTTGCATCGGAATCGGTATGCAAATGCTTTCTAGATTTTTATAAATATTAGGAGGTGATCTAAATTCGATATATGGACGATGTAATTAGCATCATATACGACTAATAGTGTGCGCGAATGCGGGGTTTTGTCTAGTCGGGTTTTGGTTTTGTCGATTGCCCCGAAATAACGATTCTAGTTAAGATTTAGCGATTTTCTTGTGTTTTCCGCGCACCGAGTGCACGTTATGTTTAATCATGAGCGTCGATATTTTTATATTGACTTGGTGTCGTTTTAGGGGTATGTAATCTTATATTGTGTGTTATGCAATGCTAGGATCGGTCGGGGAAACATCGGACACGGCGCGTAAAGGAAAGGAGGTGGTCGGATCGGATTAGCGAGACATTCAGGTGAGTAGATATATTCATCTATGGGGGAATCGTCTGGATGGCGCGAGGTGCCCCCTAGTTAGGATTACCTTATTTCTTGCAAGACTTGTATTGCTAGTTAGCTTACCCCTTTATTTACATTGCACACCCTTACAGCTAACCGTATACTAGATTGCATGGACATTCATATACACATATGCGATATCACTTCGTAGGACACGAACACCATTACCATTGGCATCTGTTGCACACGCACTATTCATGTGACACACACGCCTTTGGTAATTGCCATGCCACGTACACTATAGAACATGTTTAGCTTAGTATCGCCACTTGCATCATACATGATATATGAAATGGCATAGCATGTATATACCTCGCATCATCATCATACTTACATAGATTTCTAGCCACAATTCACATCGCATACCTTGATATCATAGACATTTATCATATACAACATGTTGGACATTATGATTTTCTTGAGGATTTCAGTATTGTTGCGATTTCTGGATTTTTGGGGAAAACCGCAAGAATTTAACAAAATCTTATATTTATCATTTTTAAAACAAAGTTACGATTTTCTCGTGATGTATGTGTCGTCCACCATGAGTTTTCATGTTTTCTGTTGGATTTCGAGACCCGATTCGAGGAGTGGATGAACCGTCTCGGTTACATGGTGGGCCCGGTATGTTACCCCGGGGAAAGAAGATCGAGTTGTAGACGATGAGCCTGGCAGGGGAAGACTACCTACCGGTGATGTCTGGCGCGGCGGATATCCGGAGGATACCGACCGTTGTCGTGAGATTTGATGATATGGGCCGATCCGGACTGACGGAGCCCGATATTTTGAGACATTGATACAGTGAGACATTGGGACAGATGTGATTTCATATTTGGTGTCGATGCTTGACACGGGTTTTCAGATGATTTCTTGATGGTATTTAGCTATTATACAGATATTCTTTTTCTAAAGTTAAGAAGGAAGAACTCTTAGCATTTAAAACCCTTAAAGATTTAGTAATGACATTGCATACATGAGCATGCATACTAGAGGTATTATATCACATCTGAACATACATGCTGTGACGCATTTGCGTGCATTCTTACGATTGCCTTATTAGATGTTATATTCTACTCACGAGCTGGCAACTCACCCCCGTTGTGCGACAGTGTCTTGCAGGTCGGACCCGTCATCCTTGTAGCGGTGGGCTATCTTATCATTAGCTCGTTTTGCTCAGACTCACGACATTGCTCGTAGGTGGGTTGCGAGCACACTTTATCTCTTTTTGCTCTATCATTGTATCTAGTATCCTCCATCTACCACTTTCTATTTGTATATGCGACCTAGTGATGAGACTGAGAGATTTGTATATATGTGGTTTCTTTTGGGTCGAGCTCACTTGAGCCGACGTGTGTTTTCTGATATTTTGCATTTCTTTTATGCTCTTTTTCTTGATATTACTTATATTTTGCGTGTGGTTGTGATCCGCCTTGGGCGAAGAGCTAGCTCCCGCTTGGGGATGCCATTTTTGATTACAGGTTATATATATCTTGTTGTACCCATTTTGGGGGATGGAAAATGCAGGGGAGACTCTGCCGAAATTTTCGGAAATTTTTGATGTTTTTAAAAAAGGGATTCTATGCAATTTAATTGATTTAAAAATCGTTTTCATGTAAGGTTTTCCTTCACTCTCTTTTGATTTGGGTTTAGATTTTTCTGGGCTTTGGCTGACTTATGTTACGGTACGCCTTTAGACGTCTCGTAATCTAAGTGCCAGTCATGTTCCGTACTTTCGGGTCGTGACAAAGTTGGTATCAGAGCTTAGGTTTTACCTTTCTGAGTGTAGGACGACCTTGGTAGATGGAGTAGGTGACTTAAGCAGAGTGGCGTAGCGTGGGTCTGATCCGCGGCATACTTACGATACGGTACTCCGCCTAAGTGACCTTAGGACTTAATTGCTTGTATTTCCTTTCTTGATTCCTTGCATTCCTTGATTCAATTGCAATGATCTTATCAGTCCTGTTTCTTATTCTAGCTTCGATGCCGCCAAAGACTACGAGAGCTCAGCGGGCTGCCGCTAGGGATGAGATTCGTGCGGGCTCGTCTGAGGCGAGGATCGAGCGGGAGGATACGCCTACCCCTCAGGGTCATACTGATCCGCCTTATCCAGACCATATTGCCAGATTAGAGGCCGGCATGCAAGAGTTGCGACAGATGATGGGATCTTTAGTTGAGTCCAGCCGGGCACAGAGATCCGAGGACGTTCCTTCCACCGCACAGACCACGATTGTACCTGCTGCACAGATGGTCACCCCTGCTACTTCTACGGAGACTATCCCTGTTTCACTACAGGAGTTCATGAGATTGAGACCTCCAGCTTTTACCGGTACAGATGCGACAGAGGACCCACAGGAATTTCTTGATAGGATGGCTCGGATTTGTCGTTCGTTGAGGTGTTCTGATGATAGATTGGTGGAGTTTGTGAGTTTTCGTCTGGAGGGTCTTGCCCAGACATGGTACGATTCAGTAGAGAGAGGCCGAGCTGCAGGTCTACCTTCTATGACCTGGGACGAGTTTACAGCTGCATTTCTTGCCCGTTTCCTTCCGGAGAGTGACCGAGTTGCTCGAGCCCGTAGTTTTGAGTCTCTGCGCAAGACTCCTGGGATGACAGTGACGGAGTATGATATACAGTTTACCCAGTTGTCTTGATATGCTCCGTACCTAGTAGACACAGAAGAGAAGATAATAAAGAGGTTTGTGCGAGGGCTTGATACACAGCTATTCCTTGCCATCGGCACCCAGCACTTTGATACATACGCTGCCGCGATGGATGCAGCCTTACTTTTGGAGGAGCGTATTTCTGAGACTCCGGTCGTTTTTGGGCCGAAGAGGATCCGTACTGATATGCTAGCTCAGCGGCAGATGGGTAGACACCGCGATAGATTATTTCGGGGAGATGGTGGAGGCAGAGGATTGAGACTAGGTCAGTTATTTGGTTCATATCCACAGACCCAGCAGTCGTCGCCAGGATGTTTTCGGTGCGGGAGTCAGTACCACCATATCAGAGATTGTACCATGGGATGTCAGGGCGCGGCGATAGTCCCGCATGTGACCTTACCACCCTCACCACCTCCTCAGAGAGCTCTACTACCTACTCCTGATGATGCTCCACGCCATCCAGATGCTTCTAGAGGTCGTGGGCGTGGCGGTCCGGTTCAGAGAGGACGAGGCGACAGAGGCAGAGGCAGAGGCAGAGGCCGAGGTAGAGGCAGAGGACAGCCAGCTATTAGTGGTGGACAGGCCCGAGTGTTCGCGCTGACTTCTCAGGAAGCACAGGCATCCAATGCCGTCGTGACAGGTACTCGTCCAGTATGTTCTTTTGATGCACGGGTATTATTTGATCCAGGCTCCACACATTCCTATGTATCCACGTACTTTGCACCGAGGTTGGGCCAAGAGTCTTCTCCGTTAGATCAGCCGCTTGTCGTTATTACACCAGTAGGCGAGTCGTTTGTTGCCCGTTTCGTGTACCGATCATGTTCCGTTCATATTGGGGAGAGAGATTCTTCAGTTGATTTGATTCTCCTCGATATGCTAGACATTGACGTTCTTCTTGGTATGGACTGGCTAGCCACCTGTTATGCATCCGTGGACTGCCGTGAGAAAGCAGTCAGATTCAGTTTTCCTAGTGAGCCGGTTCTTATTATTCAGGGAGATCGTAGCGCTACCCTTCCTAGCTTGATTTCTTCTCCTCGCGCTGGTCAGCTCTTAAGGAAAGGGTGTCAGGGATTCTTAGCTTATGTTTGTGATACTAGCTCCACAGAGGTTCCGTTGGACCAGGTCCCTGTTGTGAGAGAGTTTCCTGATGTATTCCCTGACAAGCTGCCTGGTCTGCCACCAGAGCGCGAGATTGAGTTCTGTATTGACTTGATCCCCGGCACGGGGCCTATCTCTATACCGCCTTATCGGATGGCCCCGGCGGAGCTGAGAGAGCTAAAGGATCAGTTACAGGACTTGCTGGGTAAAGGGCTTATCCGACCGAGTGTGTCACCTTGTGGTGCTCCCGCCCTGTTTGTTAAGAAGAAGGACGGAAGTATGCGCTTATTCATTGATTATCGTCAGCTGAACCGGGTTACTGTGCGGAACAGATATTCCCTACCCCGCATTGATGACTTATTCGATCAGCTCCAGGGTGCAGGGTTTTTCTCGAAGGTTGATTTACGGTCAGGTTATCACCAGTTGCGGGTTCGGAAGGAGGATATTCCGAAGACCGCTTTCCGTACTCGATATGGTCATTATGAGTTCTTGGTGATGTCGTTCGGGCTCACCAATGCCCCAGCAGCATTTATGGATTTGATGAACCGTGTATTCAGCCCATATCTCGATCAGTTCATTATTGTGTTCATTGACGACATCTTGGTTTATTCTCGGAGCCGGGAGGAGCATGAGCAGCACTTACGTATCACATTGCAGACTTTGAGGGAGCATCAGCTGTTCGCCAAATTTTCCAAGTGCGCATTCTGGTTAGACAGTGTCAACTTCTTTGGTCATGTGGTGACGAGAGATGGTATTTGTATGGACCCGAAGAAGATCGAGGCAGTTCAGCATTGGCCTAGACCAGTATCAGTTACAGAGGTTCGCAGTTTTCTAGGTCTGGCCGACTATTATCGACGTTTTGTCCAGGATTTCTCCCGCATTGCTGCACCGTTGACCGGGTTGACCCGGAAGGGGGTTCCTTTTGATTAGACCCAGGCATGTGAGGATAGTTTCCAGCAATTGAAGACTCGTCTGACTACTGCACCAGTGTTAGCATTGCCTTCAGGATCAGGCGGGTTCGTGGTATATCATGATGCTTCTCGAGTGGGGCTGGGCTGTGTAATGATGCAGCACGACAGAGTTATCGTGTATGCTTCTCGGCAGCTGAGGAAACACGAACAAAACTACCCCACCCATGATTTAGAGATAGCTGCAGTGGTATTTGCACTTAAGATCTGGAGACATTACATATACGGTGAGTCGTGCCAGATATTCACTGACCACAAGAGTTTGAAGTATACCTTCCAGCAGCGAGATCTGAACCTGAGACAGCGCCGTTGGATGGAGTTGGTGAAGGATTATGACTGCGAGATTTTATACCATCCGGGCAAGGCGAATGTGGTGGAAGATGCTTTGAGTAGGAGGCTCGGAGGTAGCTTATCTTGTTTGAGCACAGTACAGATGCAGTCGACGGCGGATTGGCAGGTTTTATGTGATAGCAGAGTGCAGTTCGAGTTCACTCCTACAGGGGGACAGCTGGCCCATTTCAGAGCATGCCCACAGTTACTTGACCGTATCCGCGAGGCACAGTCTGGTGATGCCCGTATTTTAGAGATTACTGAGCAGATTCGGCAGGGCAGAGTTTCTGAGTTCGTGATTGATGATCAGGGGATACTTCGATTTGGGACTTGACTGTGCGTGCCAGATTCAGAGGGACTGAGGCGTGATATTCTCGAGGAGGCACATAGATCAGTATACAGTGTGCATCCAGGTTCCACCAAGATGTACCATGATTTGAGAGAGGTTTACTGGTGGGACGGGATGAAGAAGGATGTAACAGACTTTGTGTCGAGGTGCCTGACTTGTCAGCAAGTCAAGGCCGAGCACCAGAGGCCAGCCGGTGAGTTACAGCCTTTGCCCATCCCTGAGTGGAAGTGGGAGCAGGTCTCCATGGACTTCATTATGGGTCTACCCAGGACCAGTCGAGGGTATGACTCTATTTGGGTGATTGTGGATCGACTGACGAAAGCGGCTCACTTCATGCTAGTGAAGACCACTTTTGGATTTTCTCAGTACGCCCAGGTTTATATTGATGAGATAGTGCGATTGCATGGTGTTCCGACTTGCATCATGTCCGACCGGGGCACCCAGTTTACCAGCCGATTGTGGCAGAAACTTCAGGAAGCATTAGGCACTCGATTGAGTTTTAGCACAGCCTTTCATCCGCAGACTGACGGTCAGTCGGAGCGTACTATTCAGACTCTTGAGGACATGCTCAGAGCTTGTGTTTTAGATTTCGGTGGTAGCTGGGATCGTCATTTGCCTTTGATCGAGTTTTCCTACAATAATAGCTTCCAGGAGACGATTCAGATGGCACCTTTCGAGGCTTTATATGGGAGGAGATGTCGATCGCCTGTGTGTTGGACAGAGCTCAGGGAGAGCAGTGTTTTAGGGCCACAGATCGTACAGGAGACGACCGAGAAGATACAGCTGATTCGGGACAGGATGAGAGCGGCACAGAGCAGGCAGAAATCATATGTTGACAAGCGCCGTCGCCGACTCGAGTTCGCTGTTGGCGATCATGTTTTCCTGAAGGTCTCTCCGATGAAAGGTGTGATGAGATTTGGGCGGAAAGGGAAGCTGAGTCCTAGATATGTTGGTCCTTTCGAGATCCTAGAGCGTGTTGGTCCAGTTGCTTATCGGTTAGCTCTTCTGCCCAGTTTCCCCGATGTTCACCCTGTGTTCCATGTCTCGATGCTCCGCAAGTACCTTCATGATCCTCCCCATGCGATTCAGCAAAAGACGATCCAGCTAGAGCGTGATCTTTCATTCACCGAGCACCTGGTGGTCATTCTGGATCGGCAGGTGAAGAAATTGAGGTCGAAGGTTATACCGTCCGTCAAGGTACTTTAGCGTGGCCCGAACAGCGAGGTGGTCACCTGGGAGACCGAGGTCGAGATGAGGAAGAGATATCCCCATCTTTTTGAAGGTACGCGTAGTTAAATTCTAAATTCGGGCACCGAATTTCTTTAAGGGGGGAAGATTGTAACCCTTCGAAAATCGTTTAGGCAGTTTTTCGGTAATCGGCTAAAATGTCAGCTTTTTCCGTAAAAAGTCAAAATAGGTATTTTTCATTGTAGACCTAATTATACAAAATTTAGATAAGATATTACTATAAATTGGTCACTAAAATGCCACTTATAATTTTCAAGTTAAATAAAAATAAATTCGTAATTAATTATTTTTAATATTATTTTAAGCTTTTAAAAATACATTAAATGAGTGATAAATACAAATTTAATTAGGTAAATTTCTTAATTTGGAATCTTTATAAACTAAAATTTAGTGTTAATAAAATTGCATCATGACTTTTCAAGATTTATTTCAAGGGTGTAAGAAACATGAAAAATGATAAGAAAAGGGTTGTTTTTGAAAAATCTTGATGTGAAAGCTTCATTTGACCTTAGATGATATTTTTCTTCATGGAATTTTCTACACATCCTCTCATTCTCCCTCTCCTCTTGCTCAGGCCGAGCCCCCCTTCCTACAGCCCAAATGTTTTCACCAATTTCCCTCTTCAAATTCTTGCAAAAGAAATCAACAAAATCTACAAAAATTTCACACTTTTCTTCATAAATTCAAACCACAATCCTTGTCCACCCCTTTCCAACCCAAATTAGTTTAAAAACTTGAAGAAAGGAGGCATCTTTGGTGGCTTGAGCAAGCTAGGGTTCAACATGTGAGGTGAAAATTCTAAACTAGTTGTTAAATTGTAGTTTAAATGTGCAAAAATTGAACTTTGATGTATTAATTTATTAGTAATTGCTTGTTTATGAAATTCAAGAAAGGAATTTGATTGTGAATTAGGGTTTGTAGCATGGTTGATGGATTAAAGTTAGGGTTTTGGTTATCTAATTGGTTAGAATGGGTAATTGTGCGAGGTTGCGTTCGCTAGATCGATAAATTGCGATATTTGCATCGGAATCGGTATGCAAATGCTTTCTAGATTTTTATAAATATTAGGAGGTGATCTAAATTCGATATATGGACGATGTAATTAGCATCATATACGACTAATAGTGTGCGCGAATGCGGGGTTTTGTCTAGTCGGGTTTTGGTTTTGTCGATTGCCCCGAAATAACGATTCTAGTTATGATTTAGCGATTTTCGTGTGTTTTCCGCGCACCGAGTGCACGTTATGTTTAATTCAAGAGCGTCGATCTTTTTATATTGACTTGGTGTCGTTTTAGGGGTATGTAATCTTATATTGTGTGTTATGGAATGCTAGGATCGGTCGGGGAAACATCGGACACGGCGCGTAAAGGTAAGGCGGTGGTCGGATCGGATTGGCGAGGCATTCAGGTGAGTAGATATATTCATCTATGGGGGAATCGTCTGGATGGCGCGAGGCGCCCCCTAGTTAGGATTACCTTATTTCTTGCAAGACTTGTACTGCTAGTTAGCTTACCCCTTTATTTACATTGCATACCTTTACAGCTAACCGTATACTAGATTGCATGGACATTCATATACACATATGTGATATCACTTCGTAGGACACGAACACCATTACCATTGGCATCTGTTGCACGCGCACTATTCATGTGACACACACGCCTTTGGTAATTGCCATGCCACGTGCAGTATAGAACCTGTATAGCTTAGTATCGCCACTTGCATCATACATGATATATGAAATGGCATAGCATGTATATACCTCGCATCATCATCATACTTACATAGATTTCTAGCCACAATTCATATCGCATACCTTGATATCATAGACATTTATCATATACAACATGTTGGACATTATGATTTTCTTTAGGATTTCAGTATTGTTGCGATTTCTGGATTTTTGGGGAAAACCGCAAGAATTTAACAAAATCTTATATTTATCATTTTTAAAACAAAGTTGCGGTTTTCTCGTGGTGTATGTGTCATCCACCATGAGTTTTCATGTTTTCTGTTGGATTTCGAGACCCGATTCGAGGAGTGGATGAACTGTCTCGGGTATATGGTGGGCCCGGTATGGTACCCCGGGGCAAGAAGATTGAGTTGTAGACGATGAGCCTGGCAGGGGAAGACTTCCTACCGGTGATGTCTGGCGCGGCATATATCCGGAGGATACCGACCGTTGTCATGAGATTTGATGATATGGGCCGATCCGGACTGACGGAGCCCGATATTTTGAGACATTAATACAGTGAGACATTGGGACAGATGTGATTTCATATTTGGTGTCGATGCTTGACACGGGTTTTCAGATGATTTCTTGATGATATTTAGCTATTATACAGATATTCTTTTTCTAAAGTTAAGAAGGAAGAACTCTTAGCATTTAAAACCCTTAAAGATTTAGTAATGACATTGCATACATGAGCATGCATACTAGAGGTATTATATCACATCTGAACATACATGCTGTGACGCATTTGCGTGCATTCTTACGATTGCCTTATTAGATGTTATATTCTACTCACGAGCTGGCAACTCACCCCCGTTGTGCCACAGTGTCTTGCAGGTCGGACCCGTCATCCTTATAGCGGCGGGCTATCTTATCATCAGCTCCTTTTGCTCAGACTCGCGACATTGCTCGTAGGTGGGTTGCGTGCACACTTTATCTCTTTTTGCTCTATCATTGTATCTAGTATCCTCCATCTACCACTTTCTATTTGTATATGCGACCTAGTGATGAGACTGAGAGATTTGTATATATGTGGTTTCTTTTGGGTCGAGCTCAATTGAGCCGACGTGTGTTTTCTGATATTTTGCATTTCTTTTATGCTCTTTTTCTTGATATTACTGATATTTTGCGTGTGGTTGTGATCCGCCTTAGGCGAAGAGCTAGCTCCCGCTTGGGGATGCCATTTTATGATTACAGATTATATATATCTTTTTGTACCCATTTTGGGGGATGGAAAATGCAAGGGAGACTCTGCCGAAATTTTCGGGAATTTTTGATGTTTTTAAAAAAGGGATTCTATGCAACTTAATTGATTTAAAAATCGTTTTCATGTAAGGTTTTCCTTCACTCTCTTTTGATTTTGGTTTAGATTTTTCTGGGCTTTGGCTGACTTAGGTTACGGTACGCCTTTAGACGTCTCGTAATCTAAGTGCTAGTCACGTTCCGTACTTTCGGGTCGTGACAACTAGTCTACTAATGGAGTATCGATGCCCAGTCTCAAAACTCCCACGACTAGGGACCACTTTAAGGATGTTCTTGTAGACCCCAGCTCCCACGTATATGATCGCCATCATACTGCTGGTAGCCAAGCAAGAATCCTAAGGGCTCTATCAACGTGCAATAGTGACCTGTAATGTCACCTAAAGCAGTACCCGATAATAAAGATAAACCAGATAGCATATTACTCAATATCAACGTGTAATAGTGAACTGCAATGTCAGCTAAAGCATGTACACGATGATAAAGACAAACTAGATAGTATACAAACCTCTCGAGTAAGACTGTCCTACTGGTATAGGTCCTTCCTCAATCATTGCAATCACGTGCCTGTGATCCAATAATTGACTCTAAGAGCACTATATCCAACAATCTCCCACTTGCACTCAAGGCTAATTATTGCGATGTCGCATACACACAGCCAGTGTGATACCGAACACCCAACTCTTTTACTGATCAGTCTCACAAAGCCCTTTTGTGAAACTAATGCGTTCGAGGAATAGCCTCAGCTAGTGGATCTGCCCTGATGTTTCTTTCTATGTCTCTCTTTATCTCAAATTCGTGGAGAAATCCATCTCCCGAATTGAGTAATACCTGTCTTAGAATTTGTCTGGATATCTGATAGGACCTAGCTCATAAATGAACTCCAAATCCAAACTTCTTAGACTGTATTGTCAAATGAACTTAATCAGTATCTTGCGCCATGCCTCCCTCAGTGTTTGCTTGGATCACCTGTCCAAAACACTGCCCCTCATCAGAGGGAAAAATATAACTCTGACAGTCACTCTGTCATCCAGGTCACCTTGGAAGCTTGGAATGATAACCGTTCCCCGAAAGAGGCTGTTGTTATCATATCCCTAGAACATCCACTTATGTTCTAAAACTGCTTCCGATCGTTTCTCCAGGATTGGATCAATATCAACTTATTGCATCTAGTGCAAAAACAACATCTAGTGTTGTACTTGACATCTCATGATTGACTCAATTGTTTATACAAGTGATCTGCCATCAGGCACATCCCTCTCCCCTTTAATCTGTAAGACACCTTTAGAGAGGGTGACTCCATCACCTGCAGATATATTACCGTGTCAGGAGTCGTCCATTCTAAAGCACCTTTAGAATGCTGTCTAATTACCCAGATTGGGAAACTACCCAAATCTAGATCTAAAACCATAGATCTAGTAACCAGAATATCTAATATAATATCCATATCCTATGTGGAGAAAGCACTGTGTGACAACAAAAGTATAACCGATCGTAGTATAGGAATTTCACTTCCTACTATGTGTATGTCATACAAATACCAGGACATCACACCCTACTACCTTCTTAACAGATCCATCCCCTATTCTGATGAAGTCAAACATATGACCGTCACATCAGAAATGGATGATCTATCTCCGGTATATGTTCTTTGGTCTATAAATAGACATAAGCCACTTGTCCACTATGCTTCCGCTGCTCCTACTGACTACGACAACCCTCTGGCAGAGTCATATACACGTACATTTCTAAAGCTAGTTTAGAACGACGCTATACACATCCTGCTGCCGGGTCTCATAGCCTGGAGCAACAGCAATGGCAAGTCTGGGTAAACAAGAACCTCCCAGTCACCGACTTTGACCATACCGAAGCACCTCTCGAGTGCCTGAGGTTACCCACCATATCTGCGGAGTGGCCAATGGAATGTCAAACCAGATTGAATCTTTAGGTTATTATCAAATTTTCAGTAATTGTTTGCGGTCCTGGAATCACTTCCAGTTCTACCATACTCCCACTACTGTTTTCTGGAAAAAAAATCCATTTTACTAAAACTGTGGCGACTCAAGAACAATATCACTATTGATCTTCCAGATGGTAGAAAGTCAACCCTCGTCATAGCCTGGGTCAACCCACAAACAGCCATTACAGAAACGTGCCTTGAGTTATCCAGAGTCTGGTTTTAAGCATAAGCCGGACAACTCCCTGTACCTTAACATTGTTAAGATATGAACTATTCTATATCCAATATAGAAATAGAGGCACTGATTTAATTGGAACCAGATTCAAATCATGCAGCTGTCTCCAGTGCATGTCAACTAAATGGAAGGAGGCCGATCTGCGTTACTCAACTTAGGAATACATCCAGATATGAGTAACCTGAAAGAGAAGCAAGTTTCTCAAAATCATTACTATGAACTGAATACCATACACAAGTATCTACATTTTCGATCACCTTGAAGAATCCTGATACTTGCAACACCTGGTTCTCTGCTTTATTCTTATACCTGCAACTTCTGAAAACTTAGACCTTGCATTTCTACGAAACACATGTCTAAGAACTAGAGAAGTCACAAGTAAACAGAATGTAGTACGAGTACCAACCCCTCTGTCCTCATGGACACTGGACAACATACAATACTCTGTATATGTCCCCTGAGTCTAATAACTCATTCCCTGTGTGTCGTAGGTTGAAAACTGTACTTATGGTTAAGAAGAATTACACCGCTATTTAATGCTCCTTACCTAACCATCCACTGATATAGATAAATGTCGTAGACATAATTTCAAAAAGTTATATCTCACTTTATAAAAATAAACGTACATATATATCAATTTGAAATTGGTACATAACAACGGATATTCAAAACCAAATATTTGTCGTCCGGCAAACAAGCCAGGCGATTTCTGTAAGTCCATGTCACGCACCCCACGAGCTTGCGGGGAGGCGGAATATATGAAAAACAATTATCAAAGCTTCGTAACACGAACTTGAGCACACGGATCGTGTTTAAACCATTACTAGCAAACTACGAAAGGTTTAACTACTCAGATTCGAAGTTATACCTCACGTTACTTGTCCTTCGGGTCTTCATCGCTGTCCTCCACTCCTCGTAGGCTCTATGGAACGTCGGCACCTCAACGGCCTCCTCGAGTCAAAGACGATCTACCCGAGAGCTACTACTCCAAGATTGACCTCTAACTTGAGGTAACTAGGTTTCTCAAAGTGCTAATCTAAGAAACCTAAGGGATATAGAGTAGGAGTATGGATTAATAAGTCTTGCTAACCCTTGATCTCAACACATGAGAGATTAGGGTTAGGGTTTGAAGAGAGAGAGCTTGAGGAGAGAGAAGGTGAGAATGAGCATCATTTTGGAATGATGATATCATTTGAATATATGAAGCATATGATATAATTAAAATGAATAACAAATAAATATGTGTCATCATGCTTCCTTAATTCATAGAGTGATTCATCTCATGAGTCATTTAAAACATTAATGCAACATTAACTCCATGGATGATTCACTCTCATGACTCATTAATCCAATAAATGCAAATGCCACCTTAGCCTCCAAGTCATCATACTTCTAGAAGCTTCTCGAAGAATTACGAGAACGCCTCTCCTATCCGTGAAAACACGGAAAAACTTTAGACTGTATAAATCCAATAACCCGATACTAGAATCTGGCTTAAACCAAAGCCAGCTAGTAAAAACTGTCCGAACATCGTACGTGCGTAAAAACACGTATGCGTCCGAACCCTGTCGTAAAACCATACGACCTCTATATCGTTTCGCCCGAAGCTGGGAAACTCTCTGTGTGGGACTCTAAAGACTCGACACTACGCAGGCAGTGGGTTTAACCAGAGACCGCAAGCGGCACTAGATGTACGTAACTGTCCCCAGGTAGACGTCGATAAGAAGGCAAATGAGGAAACCCATCCGAACTCCTACTGAGCCTGATGTGACAATCTCCGTACAGTCCGGTCTGTTCGTCTAAGACTATCGCATATCAGGCCTAGGGGGCGGTAAACGTCAGACCCCTAATAGCGGTATAAGTCGTGTCGGAGTGAAGCCCATTACACCTTGAGAAACTACTGGAAGCCACCAGTAAATCTCGCTTGCCCTGGCCAGGGACTTTGCGTAATGGCTCTCCATCCACAACGCGATATCAACTCTCAATACCGGGAGAGATGAATCCTGTCTAACCGCCACTGCCTCCAAGTGCTTCGGGACTGCACCCAACTACTACCTGTTTGCACGACTCCTTTGAGCCGTGGTAGGGTAGTAATCTAATTACAGTGGGAACACACTCGAGGTGAAGTAGCAGTGTCAAGTCGACGGACTAAGCTGTACTCATGTCACCTAGGAACTGCTATCTGACGATGGGTATAAATCCAACCTGCAGTTCCCGGCGAGTCCTGTCCGGTGTACCCGTAACCTAACGAGGACCTGCATACTATCTCCAGTACGACGTACTGATGGCTGTGGGGCAGACCATCTTCCCAACTGGGATGAGAAGCCTATACACCAGTCTACTCCAGAGTATCGATGCCCTATCTCGATAATCCTACGACCAGGGACCTGTATAGGATGTTGCTTATAGACTACCCAGCCCCCACTAGTGTGACTGCCATCACAACGCTGGTAATCAAGCAAAGATCCTAAGGGCTCTACTAATATATATAAGCGATACGTTAAAAGAAACATATGTATATATTAAAGTAGACACAAACCAAGTAGCATACTACCATTTTTAGCAAGACTGTCAATACAACTGTGAATATCCCAAGCTTCCATTAAGTAATATACAAACTAGTATGATACAGTAATGGCCTCTAGGCATAAACACTAACAATTTCCTCAAATATCACCAATCACAACGAATCCAGATATAATGAGGATGATCACCCAATTCCTAATAACTTACTCCCACTCATCATCTGTAAAACCATACAGATGTGAGAAAAAAACCTGGTAAATACAAACCCTGGAGCAAGGACTAATTGGAAAATCAGTTTTCTTTTAACAGTACACAGTGAAATTGAAACATGTAAATGTTTCGAAGGGGTATCCGGGTATTCCTAGTAATGCCTCTTCCATTATCCGATTCACAACTGTAACCGTATATTTCTTTGCCATCTCTCCATATCCCTGTATATGCTTTTAGTCATTACCTTCTGTACACCCATTTAGGCTAAATGGTTTTCTTCATTCCCTACCGTTCGGCACCAGCCTATGGTTTGGAAGAAGACTATCCAATAAGCGTAATAGGTGTAATGTCCTAATCCTAGGAGCACTCGCAACGCGAGAGAAGGTGAAGATAAAAGACAACTGAATAAACTTTATTCCTATTTCTCCTGAAGCAGAATCCATCCCCGAACTGGAACAAGTCCCTTCGAGTTCGTATATAACCATACGATGGAGTATCCAATAAACTATGGATCTTCGTAGTAATACAGAGTGTTCTGGAGAAATACAAAGGTGATGTAGGATTGGAGAAGAAATACTTGGTTTGGTCGTGAATAGCAGTCACAATTTACTTTGCCCTCTTAATAATCCCTTTATTTGTCTTTACTTAATACCTTCTGTACACCTTCATTAGGCTAAATGGTTTTCTTCATTCCCTACCGTTCGGCACCTTCCTATGGTTTGGATGAAGACTATCCAATAAGCGTAATAGGTGTACTGTCCTAATCCAAGGAACACTCGCAACCTGAGAGAAGGTAAAAGTAAAAGACAACTGAATAGTCCTATTCGTTTTCTCCAGAACCGGAAACCATCCTCGAATAAGTTCCTTCGAGTTCGTATATAACCATACGATGGTTTTATCCAATGGAAGTGGATGCTCGTAGTAATACGGGGTGTTCTGGAGAAAAAGGGTAAAAGTAGGAGCGGCAATTAGGTATGCAACTCTGACAATCCAAAAGCCAGTGTTTTAGAAGGTTCGGTCAACTTGGTCACTGCGTCATAGTCAAGAGTCGGGCCATGGTCGCTGCCAAAGAGAGAGAGTGTAACGCCTTGAAAAGTCATTTTGGTGTTTTCCTGAAAATCGGTGAAAATTCGGTATTTTTCCGTAAACCGTCCCTTTTGTTATTTTGCAGTTTAGGACTAAATATACCTAATTTGGATAGGTAATTGCTTGTTTTTAGTAGCTAATGAGTTACTTATGAAATTTTGGTCATTTAAAATTTTTTCCCTATTTTTCAATTTTTTAATATTATTTTAAGCCGGTAAGAAAATACATTAAATTAGCGATAAATACAAATTTAAATGGGCTAAATTTAAGCTCTAAAATAATTATAATTAAAATCTAGTTGTAACATAAATTTTTAGTATTTTATTTTGATTTTTAACTAATTTTTATTATAGAAAACGAAATTAATTGAATTTAAGCTTAAACTTGCAATTTTGGACTTGTAGGGGGTCTTTTTGCAAAAATTTTCTTGTGCACTCTCACACACACATCCTCACATCTCCTTGGCTGTCCCAAACTACAGAAAATTTCCCCTCTCTCTTTTGTTTTAAAATTCTTTTGTTAGGGATGATTTGAGTTGAATGTGTATGTTTAAAATATTGTATGTTGAAGGTATGGTGCATTGACTTTGAGGGGAGTTGACCAAGAATTTTTTCCCACACCCACACCATCCCCTCTCCCTCATTTTTGGCCAAAATCTGCAGGAAATTTCCCCCCATTTCCTCTTCTCCTTCTCTCTCAAATTTCATCAAAATATTGCTCCAAAAAAATCAAAATTTAATCTCACAACTTAATTCCCATTCCTTATTCCTTTCACCTTGGGTTTTATAACTTGGGTCTTGGTGCTATGAGGCCATCATTGAGGCAAATTCTTCTTGCTAGATCTATAAAAATTTGAGGTATAATTTCTACTCTTTTAAGTTAATATGGTTAGAATTCTTTAATCTAGTTGTTTAGTGTTAATTTAGTGCTATTTTCATTCTAGTGTTGTTTAAAGTTAATGGTTGAGTTAACTAGGGTTTCTTAAAACCATTATTTAGTTAATTAAAGCTAATTAGCTATCTAGTTGTTTGCTAATCTAGGTTAATGAGGTTACTTTATTTGTGTGGGCTTCAAATTAGTGTTAATTTGGTATTGTCATGTTTAGTTTTGGATTGAAATTGCTAATTATGAAAATCAAGAAAGGTTTTGTTTATGGAAATTAGGTTTTTAAGCATAGTTAATCGTTTAAAATTAGTGTAATGGATAGCTAGTAGGTTAGTTTGGATTGTTGTGTTGGATTGTGTTAACTTTGTCGCTAATTGTCGATGTTTGCACCAAATTTGCAAACTTCTAGCTTACTAGGTTTTTATTATATTATTGTGGCGAATTAATTGCGATATCTAGATTATATTGTTGGCATATCCTATGACATTTAGGATGCGTGAGTGCGGATTTTTGAGTAATCGGGTTTTAGTTTTGCCGGGCGACCAAATCGGCGATTTTTGCAGTTTTTGCGATTTTCGCGTGTGTTCCGCGCACCTTGTGCACGTTGTACCTAGCTTGTGAACGTTAGTATTTTCATTTGGGTTTTACGTCATTCTTAATATGTAACCTTATGTTTGGTATTGATGTAAATTCCAGGTTCGGTCGCGGAGACGTCAGACGCGGCTCGAAAGGGGAAAGCGGTGATTGGACACAGCTAGCTAGGGATTCCAGTGAGTAGATGTAACATCTACGGGGGACTATCGTTGGATGGCGCAAGCCGCCCGATAGTTTTAGTAACTTAAAAGATTCTTAGTGATGTTAGTAATTAGGGGTGTAATACTTATATGATTATTTGCTGCATCTATGTCTTATATTGACATACATATGCGAACCCATTTTATAGGACACCTGCACCATTGCCAGGGTTTTTATATGCAGCACGAGCACTATTCATGCTTACACACACGCCCTGGTAATTGCCATGCCACCACACTAGATAACCTATAATTTGAAACCTTTTACTAATTGATGCTTAAACCTGTGCTATTGCCTTTAATTCCTTAAAATGAAATCGTAGGATTATTATTCATGTGCATGTACCTCATCATATTATTTGTTCATCCCTAGTCTATTAATCATACATCGTAGCTTAATTATTGATACCATATGCATTCATCACCATTGATATATGCACTTATGAGGATTTCTTGAGATTTTATGATATTTCTGGATTTCGGGGGAAAGCCGCAAAATTTCTAAACTTATTATGTTTTTAAAATATGTAATTGCGGATTTCTAGTGATGTAAAGTGTCGTCCACCATGAATTTGCTGTGGTTTTCGAGATCCGTGTCGAGGAGTGGAGGAACCGTCACGGGTACATGGTGGGCCCGGTATGGTACCCCGGGGCAAGATGAATGTGGTGTTGACGTTGAGCCTGGCAGGGGACGGATTACCTACCGGTGACTGTTTGGCACGGCGGATATCTAGAGGATACCGACCGTGGCCGCGAGATGATGAGATTTTGATATTGAGCTGGGTAGCCGGATGGCTGAGGCCAGAGATACTATGACATGGATATATGAGATTTGTGATAGTTTGAGGTGTCGTTGCTGGACACAGGTTCTTGTTGATTCTATTGGTATTGTGCTGGTATTTCAAAAGTGATTCTTAAAGGGAAAAACATGATTTCTTATACTTACACATTCAGATCACGAGTTGACTCGCATTGCATTCATACCTGCTAGTATATTCATATTGCATACATACTTGCCATTATGTCCTGCCTTACCTGTATTTAGATGCTAGGATGCTTGTGTGCATGCATACGATAGCCTGTGTAGATGTTATTTATTATTCACGAGTTGGCAACTCACCCCCGATGTGCCATCGCCTTTTTCAGGTCCGCTCCGTCAGTGCAGTAGCGGCGGGCGCTCTTGTTTCTTTTGCCTGGACTCGAGGTTTTGCTCTTAGGTGGGTTATATTATTATTTTTGTACCACCTCGTATATTCTTGTATCTAGTGTACTCCATCTACTGTATCTACCAGCTTTATTGTATATTGACCTAGAGATGAGACTGTGAGATTTGTGGACTTTTTATGCTGTATTTTGGGGTCGAGCTCACTTGAGTCGACATGCTGTTTTCTCATGCTTCTTTATGATTATTTTGCATGTTGTTGTTTTATATTGCGTGGGATTTGTGACCGCCTTGTGGCGAAGAGCTAGCTCCCGCTTGGGGATGCCTTATCTGTTGGATTCATATATATTCTTGTTGTACCCATTTTGGGGGGGCCATTATTTACAAAGGAGACTCTGCCGAAATTTTCGGAAAAATTGGTATTGTTTTTAAAAAGGATTTTATATGACTTATTTGATAAACTCGCTTTCAATTGATTGTTTTTTCTTCACTCTTTTGCTTATTTGGTTTTGGTTACTGGGCTTTGGCTTACTTATTTTACGGACGTCTTGAGTCGTTTCGTAAACTTAAGTGCCAGTCACGTTCCGTACCTTGCGGGTCGTGACAAAGTTGGTATCAGAGCGATAGGTTTTACCTTTTTGAGTGTAGGATGACCCTTGGTAGATGGAGTAAGTGACTTAAGTAGGGTAACGTAGCGTATGTATGTCCGCGGCATACTTGCGATACGGTACTCCGCCTAAGTGACTTTATGATATACTTGCTTGAAAATTCCTTCTTCAATTCCGCGTATCCTATGATCCTATTGCACTGTTCTTATTATCCGTTTTCCTGTAACATCCACTATGCCGCCGAAGGCTACGAGGGCACAGAGGGCTGCCGTCAGAGACGAGATTCGAGCTGGCTCGTCCGAGACTAGGACTGAGCAGGATGGTATGCCTACGCCGCAGGGACAGACCGATCCACCTTCCCCAGGCCGTATGGATAGGCTCGAGACTGGTATGGAGGAGTTGCGACAGATGACGGGGAGTATGCAGGGGCTACGTCAGATGGTAGGATCCCTAGTTGCAGCCAGTCGTACACCGAGGCCGGATGACGCACCTACTACATCACAGACGACCATGATACCTGCTCCTACTACTACCACCATGGCCATTCCGGTTTCGCTACACGATTTCATGAGGCTGAGACCTCCAGTATTCATCGGCACCGAGGCAGCGGAGGACCTACAGACGTTCCTTGACAGTTTAGCCAGGATCTGCCATTCGCTGAGATGTTCGGATGATCGATGGGTAGAGCTTGCGAGTTTCCGACTAGAGGGTCTCGCGCAGACATGGTGGGAGTCAGTCTTGAGAGGTCGAGCTGCAGGTCTACCGCCTATAACTTGGGCCGAGTTTACAGCGGTCTTTCTAGCTCGTTTCCTCCCAGAGAGCGTTCGTGACGCCAGAGCTCGTAGCTTCGAGGCCTTAGTCAAGACACCTGGGATGACGGTGTCTGAGTATGACATCCAGTTTACACAGTCATCCCGATATGCTCAGTATTTGGTGGATACCGAAGAGAAGATGGTGAAGAGGTTCGTACAGGGACTTGATGCCCAGCTATATCTTGCCATTGGAGCCCAGCACAACGACACTTATTCAGCTGCTATGGATACGGCATTGTGGATGGAGGCACGCATATCACAGACTTCGGCCGTTTCTAGGCCGAAGAGGATTCGCACCGATGTACCGTCTCAGAGGCAGCGCGCCAGATTCTTCCCGATAGATAGGCCTGGCAGAGGATTTGGACGGGGACAGTTATATGGTTCTTATCCCCAGGGACAGCAGCCGTCGCCAGGGTGTTTTGGGTGCGGGAGTCCGCACCATCTTGTCAGAGACTGTCCGACGAGACGACAGGGAGCAGCGACAGTTCCGCATGTGACCCTACCACCATCACCACCCCTTCCTCAGAGAGCCCTACTTCCTATCACAGGCGATGCTCCACGCCAGTTAGGTGCACCCAGAGGCCGTGGACGCGGCGGTCCTGTTCAGAGAGGACGAGGAGGCAGAGGCCGAGGTCGAGGTCAGCCCGCTATCGGTGGAGGACAGGCCCGAGTATTTGCTTTGACACCGCAGGATGCGCAGGCATCCAATGCCGTTGTGACAGGTACCTTGCCAGTTTGCTCTTTTGACCCGCGGGTATTATTTGACCCAGGTTCCACACATTCGTACGTCTCTACACACTTTGCACCGATGTTGGGCCGTGAGTCGTCGTCGTTAGATCATCCGCTTGTTGTTAGTACTTCGGTAGGCGAGTTGTTTGTCGCTCGTTTTGTATTTCGATTTTGTTCCGTTCGTATCGGGGAGAGGGATTCATCAGTTGATTTGATTCTCCTCGATATGTTGGACTTTGATGTGCTTCTGGGCATGGATTGGCTAGCCACTTGTTATGCTTCGGTGGACTGCCGTGAGAAGGCAGTCAGATTTAGCTTTCCGGGAGAGCCAGTCCTTGTTATTCAGGGAGACCGCAGCATCACCCTTCCCAGCTTGATTTCGTCTCATCGCGCTGGTCAGGTCTTGCGGAAGGGATGTCAGGGATTCTTAGCGTTTATTTATGATACTCGAGCTGCAGAGGTTCCGTTGGACCGGGTCCCTGTTGTTTGCGAGTTTTCTGATGTTTTCCCTGATGAGCTACCTGGGCTACCGCCTGAGCGCGATGTTGAGTTCTGCATTGATTTGATTCCCGGCTCGGGGCCTATTTCTATACCGCCTTATCGGATGGCCCCGGCAAAGCTTCGAGAGCTGAAGGATCAGTTGCAGGATTAGTTAGATAAGGGGCTTATTCGACCTAGTGTTTCTCCGTGGGGTGCTCCGGTCCTGTTTGTCAAGAAAAAGGATGGAAGTTTGCGCTTATGTATCGACTACCGCCAGCTGAACAAGGTTACCGTGCGGAACAGATATCCGTTGCCACCCATTGATGATTTGTTCGACCAGCTTCAGGGTGCGGGGTATTTTTCGAGGATCGACTTGCGATCAGGATACCATCAGCTGCGAGTTCGACAGGAGGATATACCGAGGACAGCTTTCCACACGCGCTACGGCCACTATGAGTTTTTGGTGATGTCGTTCGGACTCACCAACGCCCCAGCAGCATTCATGGATTTGATGAACCGTACATTCAGGCCGTATCTTGACTTGTTCATCATCGTGTTTATCGACGATATCTTGGTGTACTCCCGGAGCAGAGAGGAGCACGAGCAGCACTTGCGGATTACGTTACAGACTCTCAGGGAGCACCAGCTGTTCGCAAAGTTCTCCAAGTGTGCATTCTGGCTGGACAGCGTCGGATTCTTGGGTCACGTGGTTACGAGAGACGGCATTTGTGTGGACCCGAAGAAGATTGAGGCTGTTCAGCTGTGGCCCCGACCTACATCGGTTACTGAGATCCGTAGTTTTCTAGGCCTGGCGGGCTACTACAGGCATTTTGTTCAGGACTTCTCCCGTATAGCTGCACCTTTGACCTGTTCGACCCGGAAGGGAGTTCCTTTCGTTTGGACAGAGGAGTGCGAGCGCAGTTTTCAGCAGCTGCGGACATGTTTGACTACGGCGCCGGTATTATCTTTGCCTTCGGGATCAGGCGTATTTGTGGTCTACTGTGATGCTTCGCGAGTGGGATTAGGATGCGTATTGATGCAGCATGGCCGGGTGATCGCTTATGCTTCTCGGCAGTTGAAGAAGCACGAACAGAACTACCCTACTCATGATTTGGAGATGGCTGCAGTGGTCTTTGCACTGAAGATTTGGCGACATTACCTATACGGTGAGTCGTGTCAGATATTCACTGATCACAAGAGCTTAAAGTACTTATTTCAGCAGCGAGACCTGAATCTCAGACAGCATCGTTGGATGGAGTTGGTGAAAGACTACGACTGCGAGATCTTATATCACCCGGGCAAGACGAATGTAGTGGCAGATGCTTTGAGCAGGAGGCCCGGGGGTAGTTTATCCTTTTTGCGCGCAGTGCAGAGGCAGTCGTTAGCAGATTGGCAGATGTTATGCGACAGCCGAGTTGAGTTCGAGTTCACTCAGACAGGGGGACAGCTCGCGCATGTTCGTGCACGCCCACAGTTGCTTGACCGTATATATGAGGCACAGCATAGTGACGACCGTTGCTCAGAGATCATGGCACAGATGGGACAGGGCAGATTTTTCGAGTTCGTGATAGACGATCGGGGGATTTTATGCTATGGATCTAGACTGTGCGTACCAGATGCTGATGGATTGCGGCGCGACATTCTTGAGGAGGCACACCGATCAGTGTATAGTGTCCACCCCGGTTCCACCAAGATGTACCATGATATGAGAGAGACCTACTGGTGGGACGGGATGAAGAGGGACATTGCGGAGTTTGTATCGAGATGCCTGACTTGTCAGCAAGTCAAGGCCGAGAACCGGAGGCCCGCAGGAGAGCTGCAGCCGTTACCCATTCCGGAGTGGAAATGGGAGCAGATTTCGATGGATTTCGTTGTGGGTCTACCCAGGACCAGTCGAGGGTATGACTCCATATGGGTGATCGTGGATAGATTGACGAAAGCGGCTCTCTTCCTGCCAGTGAAGACAACTTTCAGCTTCGCTCAGTATGCTCAGCTCTACATTGACGAGATCGTGCGACTACATGGCGTACCGACTTGTATCGTGTCAGATCGAGGCACTCAGTTTACCAGCCGACTATGGCAGAGACTCTAGGAGGCTTTGGGCACTCGTTTGAGCTTCAGCACAGCATTTCATCAGCAGACCGACGGACAGTCAGAGCGGACCATTCAGACTCTCGAGGACATGCTCAGAGCGTGCGTTTTAGACTTCGGCGGTAGCTGGGATCGTCATTTACCTCTAGTGGAGTTCTCCTACAACAACAGCTTCCAGGATACTATTCAGATGGCACCTTTCGAGGCATTGTATGGGAGGAGATACAGATCGCCCGTCTATTGGACGGAGCTCAGCGAGAGCAGTATTTTGGGGCCGCAGCTTGTTGAGGAGACGACAGCGAAGATACAGTTGATTCGAGACCGGATGAGGGCAGCTCAGAGCAGGCAGAAATCCTATGCAGACAGGCGCCGTCGTAGATTAGAGTTCGTAGTTGGCGACTATGTTTTTCTGAGGCTCTCTCCGATGAAGGGCGTGATGCGTTTTGGGCGAAAGGGGAAGCTTAGCCCTAGATTCGTAGGTCCCTTCGAGATCCTCGAGCGTGTCGGCGCTGTTGCATATCGTTTGGCCCTTCCACCCAGCTTTCCCGATGTTCACCCCGTCTTCCATGTTTCGATGCTCCGCAAGTACCTTCACGACCCTTCGCATGCTATTCAGCACCCGACAGTCCAGCTAGAGCGCGACCTTTCTTTTGCAGAGCAGCCGGGGGCCATCCTGGATCGGCAGGTGAAGAAGTTGAGATCGAAGATTATACCAACCGTCAAGGTCCTTTGGCGTAGCCCGAGCAGCGAGGAGGTTACCTGGGAGACCGAGGGCGAGATGCGGAAGAAATTCCCTCATCTCTTTGAAGGTACGCGTAGTTATATTTTTAAATTCGGGGACCGAATTTCTTTAAGGGGGGAAGATTGTAACGCCTTGAAAAGTCGTTTTGGTGTTTTCCTGAAAATCGGTGAAAATTCGGTATTTTTCCGTAAACCGTCCTTTTTGTTATTTTGCAGTTTAGGACTAATTATACCTAATTTAGATAGGTAATTGCTTGTTTTTGGTAGCTAATGAGTTACTTATGAAATTTTGGTCATTTAAAAAATTTTCCCTATTTTTCAATTTTTTAATATTTTTTAAGCCGGTAAGAAAATACATTAAATTAGCGATAAATACAAATTTAAATGGGCTAAATTTAAGCTCTAAAATAATGATAATTAAAATCTAGTTGTAACATAAATTTTTAGTATTTTATTTTGATTTTTAACTAATTTTTATTATAGAAAACGAAATTAATTGAATTTAAGCTTAAACTTGCAATTTTGGACTTGTAGGGGGTCTTTTTGCAAAAAAAATTTTGTGCACTCTCACACACACATCCTCACATCTCTTTGGCTATCCCAAACTGCAGAAAATTTCCTCTCTCTCTTTTGTTTTAAAATTCTTTTGTTAGGGATGATTTGAGTTGAATGTGTATGTTTAAAATATTGTATGTTGAAGGTATGGTGCATTGACTTTGAGGGGAGTTGACCAAGACTTTTTTCCCACACCCACACCATCCCCTCTCCCTCATTTCTGGCCGAAATCTGCAGGAAATTTCCCCCCATTTCCTCTTCTCTTTCTCTCTCAAATTTCATCAAAATATTGCTCCAAAAAAATCAAAATTTAATCTCACAACTTAATTCCCATTCCTTATTCCTTTCACCTTGGGTTTTATAACTTGGGTCTTGGTGCTATGAGGTCATCATTGAGGCAAATTCTTCTTGCTAGATCTATAAAAATTTGAGGTATAATTTCTACTCTTTTAAGTTAATATGGTTAGAATTCTTTAATCTAGTTGTTTAGTGTTAATTTAGTGCTATTTTCATTCTAGTGTTGTTTAAAGTTAATGGTTGAGTTAACTAGGGTTTCTTGAAACCATTATTTAGTTAATTAAAGCTAATTAGCTATCTAGTTGTTTGCTAATCTAGGTTAATGAGGTTACTTTATTTGTGTGGGCTTCAAATTAGTGTTAATTTGGTATTGTGATGTTTAGTTTTGGATTGAAATTGCTAATTATGAAAATCAAGAAAGGTTTTGTTTATGGAAATTAGGTTTTTAAGCATAGTTAATGGTTTAAAATTAGTGTAATGGCTAGCTAGTGGGTTAGTTTGGATTGTTGTGTTGGATTGTGTTAACTTTGTCGCTAATTGTCGATGTTTGCACCAAATTTGCAAACTTCTAGCTTACTAGGTTTTTATTATTTTATTGTGGCGAATTAATTGCGATATCTAGATTATATTGTTGGCATATCCTATGACATTTAGGATGCGTGAGTGCGGATTTTTGAGTAATCGGGTTTTAGTTTTGCCGGGCGACCAAATCGGCGATTTTTGCAGTTTTTGCGATTTTCGCGTGTGTTCCGCGCACCTTGTGCACGTTGTACCTAGCTTGTGAACGTTAGTATTTTCGTTTGGGTTTTGCGTCATTCTTGATATGTAACCTTATGTTTGGTATTTATGTAAATTCCAGGTTCGGTCGCGGAGACGTCAGACGCGGCTCGAAAGGGGAAAGCGGTGATTGGACACAGCTAGCTAGGGATTCCAGTGAGTAGATGTAACATCTACGGGGGACTATCGTTGTATGGCGCAAGCCGCCCGATAGTTTTAGTAACTTAAAAGATTCTTAGTGATGTTAGTAATTAGGGGTGTAATACTTATATGATTATTTGCTGCATCCATGCCTTATATTGACATACATATGCGAACCCATTTTATAGGACACCTGCACCATTGCCAGGGTTTTTATATGCAGCACGAGAACTATTCATGCTTACACACACGCCCTGGTAATTGCCATGCCACCACACTAGATAACCTATAATTTGAAACCTTTTACTAATTGATGCTTAAACCTGTGCTATTGCCTTTAATTCCTTAAAATGAAATCGTAGGATTGTTATTCATGTGCATGTACCTCATCATATTATTTGTTCATGCCTAGTCTATTAATCATACATCGTAGCTTAATTATTGATACCATATGCATTCATCACCATTGATATATGCACTTATGAGGATTTCTTGAGATTTTATGATATTTCTGGATTTCGGGGGAAAGCCGCAGAATTTCTAAACTTATTATGTTTTTAAAATATGTAATTGCGGTTTTCTAGTGATGTAAAGTGTCGTCCACCATGAGTTTGCTGTGGTTTTCGAGATCCGTGTCGAGGAGTGGAGGAACCGTCACGGGTACATGGTGGGCCCGGTATGGTACCCCGGGGCAAGATGAATGTGGTGTTGACGTTGAGCCTGGCAGGGGACGGATTACCTACCGGTGACTGTTTGGCACGGCGGATATCCAGAGGATACCGACCGTGGCCGCGAGATGATGAGATTTTGATATTAAGCTGGGTCAGCTGGATGGCTGAGGCCAGCGATACTATGACATGGATATAAGAAATTTGTGATAGTTTGAGGTGTCGTTGCTGGACACAGGTTCTTGTTGATTCTATTGGTATTGTGCTGGTATTTCAAAAGAGATTCTTAAAGGGAAAAACATGATTTCTTATACTTACACATTCAGATCACGAGTTGACTCGCATTGCATTCATACCTGCTAGTATATTCATATTGCATACATACTTGCCATTATGTCCTGCCTTACCTGTATTTAGATGCTAGGATGCTTGTGTGCATGCATACGATAGCCTGTGTAGATGTTATTTATTACTCACGAGTTGGCAACTCACCCCCGTTGTGCCAGAGCCTTTTTCAGGTCCGCTCCGTCAGTGCAGTAGCGGCGGGCGCTCTTGTTTCTTTTGCCTGGACTCGAGGTTTTGCTCTTAGGTGGGTTATATCATTATTTTTGTACCACCTTGTATATTCTTGTATCTAGTGTACTCCATCTACTGTATCTGCCAGCATTATTGTATATTGACCTAGAGATGAGACTGTGAGATTTGTGTACTTTTTATGCTGTATTTTGGGGTCGAGCTCACTTGAGTCGACATGCTGTTTTCTCATGCTTCTTTATGATTATTTTGCATGTTGTTGTTTTATATTGCGTGGGATTTGTGACCGCCTTGTGGCGAAGAGCTAGCTCCCGCTTGGGGATGCCTTATTTGTTGGATTCATATATATTCTTGTTGTACCCATTTTGGGGGGCCAGTATTTACAAAGGAGACTCTGCCGAAATTTTCGGAAAAATTGGTATTGTTTTTAAAAAGAGTTTTATATGACTTATTTGATAAACTCGCTTTCAATTGATTGATTTTTCTTCACTCTTTTGCTTATTTGGTTTTGGTTTCTGGGCTTTGGCTTACTTATTTTACGGACGTCTTGAGACGTTTCGGAAACTTAAGTTCCAGTCACGTTCCGTACCTTGCGGGTCGTGACAAAGAGAAAAGAAACACTCTGCGTGCACTCTAACCTAGATCAGAATTGTTATCAATTTATCTGATCAGGAAACCTCCCACTATAACCTCAAATTCTCCTCCAAACCTAAAAGAAGAATTAGTCGGGATCTGTCACGACCCGCAGGGTACGGAACGTGACTGGCACATAAGTTTACGAAACGTCTAAAGACGTCCGTAAAATAAGTAAGCCAAAGCCCAGAAAACCAAACCAAAAAGCAAAAGAGTGAAGAGAACCCAATCAATTGGAAACAAGTTTATCAATAAGCCATATAAAACCCTTTTTGAAAACAATATCAATTTTTCCGAAAATTTCAGCAGAGTCTCCTTTGTAAATACTGGCCCCCAAAATGGGTACAACAAAAATGTATATGAATCCAACAAATAAGGCATCCCCAAGCGGGAGCTAGCTCTTCGCCACAAGGCGGTCACAAATCCCACGCAAAATAAAGCAACAACATGCGAAATAATCATAATGAAGCCTAAGAAAGACAGCATGTCGACTCAAGTGAGCTCGACCCCAAAATACAGCATAAAAGTCCACAAATCTCACAGTCTCATCTCTAGGTCAATATACAATAATGCTGGTAGATACAGTAGATGGAGTACACTAGATACAAAGAATATACAAGGTGGTACAAAATAATGATATAACCCACCTAAGAGCAAAACCTCGAGTCCAGGCAAAGGAGGCAAAAGAACAAGTGCGTCCGCCGCTACTGTACTGACGGAGCGGACCTGCAAAAGACTGTGGCACAACGGGGGTGAGTTGCCAACTCGTGAGTAATAAATAACATCTACACAGGCTATCGAATGCATGCACACAAGCATCCTAGCATCTAAAATACAGGTATGACTGGATGCACTAGCAGGTGTGTAAACAACATCAGTGTACTAGTATGTATGCAACATGAATATCTGAGGTCTCAATAGGTATATATAAGAAACATTTTATCTCCTTTTGTTTTTGAAACTCTTTTAGAATGCCAGCATAATACTCAAAGAATCGACAAGAACCTGTGTCCAGCAACGACACCTAAAAGCTGTCTCAAATCTCATAAATCCATGTCATAGTGTCTCTGGCCTCAGCCATCCGGCTGACCCATCTCAATATCAATATCTCATCCTCTCACGGCCCCGGTCGGTATCCTCTGGATATCCGCCGTGCCCAATGAAGTCACCGGTAGGTAATCCGTCCCCTGCTAGGCTCATCGTCAGCACCACGAGCTTCTTGCCCCGGGGTACCCTACCGGGCCCACCTTGTACCCGAGACGGTTCATCCAACTCCTCGAAACGGGTCTCGAAAACCACAGCAAACTCATGGTGGACGACACTTACATCACTAGAAAACCGCAATTTACATATTTTTTTAAAATATAATAAGTTTAGAAATTTTGCGGTTTTTCCCCGAAATCCAGAAATATCATAAAATCTCAAGAAACCCTCATAAGTGCATATGTCAATGATAATGAATGCATATGGTATCAATAATCAAGTTGCGATGTGTGATTAATAGATTAGGCATGAACAAATAATATGATGAGGTACGTGCACATGAATAGCAATCCTACGATTTCATTTTAAGGAATTAAAGGCAATAGCACAGGTTTAAGCATCAATTAGTAAAAGGTTTCAAATTATAGGTTATCTAGTGTGGTGGCATGGCAATTACCAGGGCGTGTGTGTAAGCATGAATAGTGCTCGTGCTGCATATAAAAACCCTGGCAATGGTGCAGGTGTCCTATAAAATGGGTTCGCATATGTATGTCAATATAAGGCATGGATGCAGCAAATAATTATATAAGTATTACACCCCTAATTACTAACATCACTAAGAATCTTTTAAGTTACTAAAACTATCGGGCGGCTTGCGCCATCCAACGATAGTCCCCCGTAGATGTTACATCTACTCACCGAAATCCCTAGCTAGTCACGTCCGATCACCGCTTTCCCCTTTCGAGCCGCGTCTGACGTCTCCGCGACCGAACCTGGAATTACACCAATACCAAACATAAGGTTACATATCAAGAACGATGCAAAACCCAAACGAAAACACTAACGTTCACAAGCTAGGTACAACGTGCACAAGGTGCGCGGAACACACGCGAAACTCGCAAAAATCTACAAAAAGTCGATTTGGCCGCCCGGCAAAACTAAAACCCGATTACCCAAAATCCGCACTCACGCATCCTAAACGTCATAGGATATCTTAAAAATATCGTCAAGATCTCGCAAATAGTTCATCACAAAATTTTAGTAAAAACTAGTAAGCTAGAATAGCGATTTGGTGCAAACATCGACAATAGCGGCAAAGTTATCACGGTCCAACACAACCATCCAATCCACACAACTAGTTAGCCACCAAAAACACAATTTTAACTTATGTACCATGCTACAAAACCCACATTCCATACACAAACCTCTTCTTGATTTTAGTAATTTGCAAACTTAATGAAAATTTCACACAAGTTTAACATAGATTAGCTTAATATGAAGCCACATAAGCAAAGTAACCATATAGATTAGTTAAGTAACAACTAGATTAATTACAAAAAAATTTAATTAACCAACATGGCTTCAAGAACCCTAGTTTAATTTTCAACCATAACCTTAAAAAAAAAACTAGATTAGAACTACACTAAATTAACACTACAACAATTTAACTTAAGAAACTAAATCAAAAGAATTTAATTAGCAAGAAATTATACCTCAAATAGAGATCTAGCAAGAATAAATTGCTTCAAATGATGGCCTCAAAGCATCAAGATCCAAGCTAGGGAGGTGAAGGAAAAAAAGATGAAGGATGGGTTTATTTTGTATGCTTTAAATTGCAATTTTTTTTTTGAAGTAAACTTGAAGAATTTTGATGAAGATGAAAACAAAAGAGATGAAGGGGAGGGGGAGCAGGTCTCGGCCAGCAAGAGGGAAGGGGAGGGTGTGGGGTGTGTGGGAAAAGTCACTAGTCAACTCCCCCAAAGTCAAAGCACCATACTTTCAACAAACTATATTTTAAATAAATTCTCAAAACCAACCATTTCAACACATGAAAAAAATTCAAGGTGAGGCCAGAAATTTTCTGGACCTGAGCATGGGGTGGCTGGCCTAGGGCTGAGGGAAGAGAGAGAGGGGTTTTACAAAAGAAATTTTATGCAAAAAGACCCCCTACAAGTCAAAAATTGCAAGTTTAAGCTTAAATTCAATAAATTTCGTTTCCTATAAAAAAATTAGTTAAAAATAAAAATAAAATACTAAAAATTTATGTTACAACTAGATTTTAATTAACATAATTTTAAGGATTAAAATTAGCCCGGAAAAATTTATATTTATCGCTAATTTAATGTATTTTCTTACCGGCTTAAGATAATATTAAAAAAATTGAAAAAATAGGGAAAAATTTTTAAATGACCAAAATTTAATAAGTAACTCATTAGCTACTAAAACGAGCAATTACCTATCCATTTTAGGTATAATTAGCCCTAAACTGCAAAATAACAAAAAAGACGGTTTTCGGAAAAATACCGAATTTTCACCGATTTTCAGGAAAACACCAAAACGACTTTTCAAGATGCTACAATCTTCCCCCCTTAAAAAAATTCGGTCCCCGAATTTAAAAATATAACTACGCGTACCTTCAAAGAGATGGGGATATTTCTTCCTCATCTCGCCCTCGGTCTCCCAGGTAACCTCATCGCTGCTCGGGCTACGCCAAAGGACCTTGACGGTTGGTATAATCTTCGACCTCAACTTCTTCACCTGCCGATCCAGGATGGCCACCGGCTTCTCTGCAAAAGAAAGGTCGCGCTCTAGCTGGACTGCCGGGTGCTGAATCGCATGCGAAGGGTCGTGAAGGTACTTGCGGAGCATCGAAACATGGAAGACGGGGTGAACATCGGGAAAGCTGGAAGGAAGAGCCAAACGATATGCAACTGCGCCGACACGCTCGAGGATCTCGAAGGGACCTACGAATCTAGGGCTAAGCTTCCCCTTTTGCCCAAAACGCATCACGCCCTTCATCGGAGAGACTTTCAGAAAAACATGGTCGCCATCTGCGAACTCTAATCTGCGACGGCGCCTGTCTGCATAGGATTTCTGTCGGCTCTGAGCTGCCCTCATCCGGTCTCGAATCAACTGTATCTTCGCTGTCGTCTCCTCAACAAGCTGCGGCCCCAAAATGCTGCTCTCGCTGAGCTCTGTCCAACAGACGGGCGATCTGCATCTCCTCCCATACAATGCCTCGAAAGGTGCCATCTGAATAGTATCCTGGAAGCTGTTGTTGTAGGAGAACTCCACTAGAGGTAAATGATGATCCCAGCTACCACCAAAGTCTAAAACGCACGCTCTGAGCATGTCCTCGAGAGTCTGAATGGTCCGCTCTGACTGTCCGTCGGTCTGCGGATGAAATGCTGTGCTGAAGCTCAAACGAGTGCCCAAATCCTCCTGGAGTCTCTGCCATAGTCGGCTGGTAAACTGAGTGCCTCGATCTGACACGATACAAGTCGGTACGCCATGTAGTCGCACGATCTCGTCAATATAGAGCTGAGCATACTGAGCGAAGCTGAAAGTGGTCTTCACTGGTAGGAAGTGAGCCGCTTTCGTCAATCTATCCACGATCACCCAGATGGAGTCATACCCTCGACTGGTCCTGGGTAGACCCACAACGAAGTCCATCGAAATCTGCTCCCATTTCCACTCTGGAATGGGTAACGGCTGTAGCTCTCCTGCGGGCCTCTGGTGCTCGGCCTTGACTTGCTGGCAAGTCAGGCATCTCGAAACGAACTCCGCAATGTCCCTCTTCATCCCGTCCCACCAGTAGGTCTCTCTCATATCATGGTACATCTTGGTGGAACCGGGGTGTACACTATACACTGATCGGTGTGCCTCCTCAAGAATGTCGCGCCGCAATCCATCAGCATCTGGTACGCACAGTCTAGATCCATAGCGTAAAATCCCCTGATCGTCAATCACGAACTCGGAAAATCTGCCCTGTCCCATCTGTGCCATGATCTCTGAGCAACGGTCGTCACTGCGCTGTGCCTCATATATACGGTCAAGCAACTGTGGGCGTGCACGAACATGCGCGAGCTGTCCCCCTGTCTGAGTGAACTCGAACTCAACTCGGCTGTCGCATAACATCTGCCAATCTGCTGACGACTGCCTCTGCACTGCGCGCAAAAAGGATAGACTACCCCCGGGCCTCCTACTCAACGCATCTGCCACCACATTCGCCTTGCCTGGGTGATATAAGATCTCGTAGTCGTAGTCTTTCACCAACTCCATCCAACGACGCTGTCTGAGGTTCAGGTCTCGCTGCTGAAATATGTACTTTAAGCTCTTGTGGTCTGTGAATATCTGACACGACTCGCCGTATAGGTAATGTCGCCAAATCTTCAGTGCAAAGACCACTGCAGCCATCTCCAAATCGTGAGTGGGGTAGTTCTGTTCGTGCCTCTTCAACTGCCGAGAAGCATAAGCGATCACCCGGCCATGCTGCATCAATACGCATCCTAATCCCACTCGCGAAGCATCACAGTAGACCACAAATCCGCCTGATCCCGAAGGCAAAGATAATACCGGCGCCGTAGTCAAACATGTCCGCAGCTGCTGAAAACTGCGCTCGCACTCCTCCGTCCAGACGAAAGGAACTCCCTTCCGGGTCAAACCGGTCAAGGGTGCAGCTATACGGGAGAAATCCTGAACAAAACGCCTGTAGTAGCCCGCCAGGCCTAGAAAACTACGGATCTCAGTAACCGATGTAGGTCGGGGCCACTGCTGAACAGCCTCAATCTTCTTCGGGTCCACACATATGCCGTCTCTCGTAACAACGTGACCCAAGAATCCGACGCTGTCCAGCCAGAATACACACTTGGAGAACTTTGCGAACAGCTGGTGCTCCCTCAGAGTCTGTAACGTAATCCGCAAGTGCTGCTCGTGCTCCTCTCTGCTCCGGGAGTACACCAAGATATCGTCGATAAACACGATGATGAACAATTCAAGATACGGCCTGAATGTACGGTTCATCAAATCCATGAATGCTGCTGGGGCGTTGGTGAGTCCGAACGACATCACCAAAAACTCATAGTGGCCATAGCGTGTATGGAAGGCTGTCTTCGGTATATCCTCCTGTCGGACTCGCAGCTGATGGTATCCTGATCGCAAGTCGATCCTCGAAAAATATCCCGCACCCTGAAGCTGGTCGAACAAGTCATCAATGCGTAGCAACGGATATCTGTTCCGAACGGTAACTTTGTTCAGCTGGCGGTAGTCGATACATAAGCGCAAACTTCCATCCTTCTTCTTGACAAACAGGACCGGAGCACCCCACGGAGAAACACTAGGTCGAATAAGCCCCTTATCTAACAAATCCTGCAACTGATCCTTCACCTCTCGAAGCTCTGCCGGGGCCATCCGATAAGGCGGTATAGAAATAGGCCCCGCGCCGGAAATCAAATCAATGCAGAACTCAACCTCGCGCTCAGGCGGTAGCCCAGGTAGCTCATCAGGGAAAACATCAGGGAACTCACAAACTACCGGGACCCGGTCTAACGGAACCTCTGCAGCTCGAGTATCACAAATAAACGCTAAGAATCCCTGACATCCCTTCCGCAAGAGCTGACCAGCGCGAAGAGACGAAATCAAGCTGGGAAGGGTGACGCTGCGGTCTCCCTGAACAACAAGGACTGGCTCTCCCGGAAAGCTAAATCTGACTGCCTTCTCACGGCAGTCCACCGAAGCATAACAAGTGGCTAGCCAATCCATGCCCAGAAGCACATCAAAGTCCAACATATCGAGGAGAATCAAATCAACTGATGAATCCCTCTCCCCGATACGAACGGAACACAAACGAAATACAAACCGAGCGACAAACGACTCGCCTACCGGAGTAACAACAACAAGAGGATGATCTAACGATGACGACTCACAGCCCAACATCGGTGCAAAGTGTGTAGAGACGTACGAATGTGTGGAACCTAGGTCAAATAATACCCGTGCGTCGAAAGAACAAACTGGCAAGGTACCTGTCACAACGGCATTGGATGCCTGCGCATCCTGCGGTGTCAAAGCAAAAACTCGGGCCTGTCCTCCACCGATAGCGGGCTGACCTCGACCTCGGCCTCTGCCTCCTCGTCCTCTCTGAATAGGACCGCCGCGTCCACGGCCTCTGGGTGCACCTAACTGGCGTGGAGCATCGCCTGTGGTAGGAAGTAGGGCTCTCTGAGGAGGGGGTGGCGATGGTGGTAGGGTCACATGCGGAACTGTCGCTGCTCCCTGTCGTCTCGCCGGACAGTCTCTGACAAGATGGTGCAAACTCCCGCACCTAAAACACCCTGGCGACGGCTGCTGCCCCTAGGGATAAGAACCATATAACTGTCCCCGTCCAAATCCTCTGCCAGGCCTATCTCTCGGAAAGAATCTGGCGCGCTGCCTCTGAGACGGTACCTCGGTGCGAATCCTCTTCGGCCCAGAAACGGCCGAAGTCTGTGATATGCGTGCCTCCATCCGCAATGCCGTATCCATAGCAGCTAAATAAGTGTCGTAGTGCTGGGCGCCAATGGCAAGATATAGCTGGGCATCAAGTCCCTGTACGAACCTCTTCACCATCTTCTCTTCGGTATCCACCAAATACTGAGCATATCGGGATAACTGCGTAAACTGGATGTCATACTCAGACACCGTCATCCCAGGTGTCTTGACTAAGGCCTCGAAGCTACGAGCTCTGGCGTCACGAACGCTCTCTCGAAGGAAACGGGCTAGAAAGACAGCTGTAAACTGGACCCAAGTCATAGGCGGTAGACCTGCAGCTCGACCTCTCAAGACTGACTCGCACCATGTCTGCGCGAGACCCTCTAGTCGGAAACTCGCAAGCTCTACCCATCGATCATCCGAACATCTCAGCGAACGACAGATCCTGGCTAAACTGTCAAAGAACGTCTGTGGGTCTTCCGCTGCCTCGGTGCCGGTGAATACTGGAGGTCTCAGCCTCATGAAATCCTGTAGTGAAACCGGAATGGCCACGGTGGTAGTAGTAGGAGCAGGTATCATGGTCGTCTGTGATGTATTAGGTACGTCATCCGGCCTCGGTGTTCGACTGGCTGCAACTAGGGATCCTACCATCTGACGTAGCTCCTGCATGCCTCCCATCATCTGTCGGAACTCCTCCATACCAGTCTCGAGCCTATCCATACGGCCTGGGGAAGGTGGATCGGTCTGTCCCTGCGGCAAAGGCATACCACCCTGTTCAGTCCTAGTCTCGGACGAGCCAGCACGAATCTCGTCTCTGGCGGCAGCCCTCTGTGCCCTCGTAGCCTTCGGCGGCATAGTGGCTGTTACAGGAAAACGGATAGTAAGAACAGTGCAATAGGATCATAGGATACACGGAATTGAAGAAGGAATTTTCAAGCAAGTATATCCTAAAGTCACTTAGGCGGGGTACCGTATCATAAGTATGCCGCGGACATACACACGCTACGTTACCCTACTTAAGTCACTTACTCCATCTACCAAGGGTCATCCTACACTCAAAAAGGTAAAACCTATCGCTCTGATACCAACTTTGTCACGACCCGCAGGGTACGGAACGTGACTGGCACTTAAGTTTACGAAACGTCTAAAGACGTCCGTAAAATAAGTAAGCCAAAGCCCAGAAAACCAAACCAAAAAGCAAAAGAGTGAAGAGAACCGAATCAATTGGAAACAAGTTTATCAATAATCCATATAAAACCCTTTTTGAAAACAATATCAATTTTTCCGAAAATTTCAGCAGAGTCTCCTTTGTAAATACTGGCCCCCAAAATGGGTACAACAAAAATATATATGAATCCAACAAATAAGGCATCCCCAAGCGGGAGCTAGCTCTTCGCCATAAGGCGGTCACAAATCCCACGCAAAATAAAGCAACAACATGCGAAATAATCATAATGAAGCATAAGAAAGACAGCATGTCGACTCAAGTGAGCTCGACCCCAAAATACAGCATAAAAGTCCACAAATCTCACAGTCTCATCTCTAGGTCAATATACAATAATGCTGGTAGATACAGTAGATGGAGTACACTAGATACAAAGAATATACAAGGTGGTACAAAATAATGATATAACCCACCTAAGAGCAAAACCTCGAGTCCAGGCAAAGGAGGCAAAAGAACAAGTGCGCCCGCCGCTACTGTACTGACGGAGCGGACCTGCAAAAGACTGTGGCACAACGGGGGTGAGTTGCCAACTCGTGAGTAATAAATAACATCTACACAGGCTATCGAATGCATGCATACAAGCATCCTAGCATCTAAAATACAGGTATGACTGGATGCACTAGCAGGTGTGTAAACAACATCAGTGTACTAGTATGTATGCAACATGAATATCTGAGGTCTCAATAGGTATATATAAGAAACATTTTATCTCCTTTTGTTTTTGAAACTCTTTTAGAATGCCAGCATAATACTCAAAGAATCGACAAGAACCTGTGTCCAGCAACGACACCTAAAAGCTGTCTCAAATCTCATAAATCCATGTCATAGTGTCTCTGGCCTCAGCCATCCGGCTGACCCATCTCAATATCAATATCTCATCCTCTCGCGGCCCCGGTCGGTATCCTCTGGATATCCGCCGTGCCCAATGAAGTCACCGGTAGGTAATCCGTCCCCTGCCAGGCTCATCGTCAGCACCACGAGCTTCTTGCCCCGGGGTACCCTACCGGGCCCACCATGTACCCGAGACGGTTCATCCAACTCCTCGAAACGGGTCTCGAAAACCACAGCAAACTCATGGTGGACGACACTTACATCACTAGAAAACCGCAATTTACATATTTTTTTAAAATATAATAAGTTTAGAAATTTTGCGGTTTTTCCCCGAAATCCAGAAATATCATAAAATCTCAAGAAACCCTCATAAGTGCATATGTCAATGATAATGAATGCATATGGTATCAATAATCAAGTTGCGATGTGTGATTAATAGATTAGGCATGAACAAATAATATGATGAGGTACGTGCACATGAATAGCAATCCTACGATTTCATTTTAAGGAATTAAAGGCAATAGCACAGGTTTAAGCATCAATTAGTAAAAGGTTTCAAATTATAGGTTATCTAGTGTGGTGGCATGGCAATTACCAGGGCGTGTGTGTAAGCATGAATAGGGCTCGTGCTGCATATAAAAACCCTGGCAATGGTGCAGGTGTCCTATAAAATGGGTTCGCATATGTATGTCAATATAAGGCATGGATGCAGCAAATAATTATATAAGTATTACACCCCTAATTACTAACATCACTAAGAATCTTTTAAGTTACTTAAACTATCGGGCGGCTTGCGCCATCCAACGATAGTCCCCCGTAGATGTTACATCTACTCACCGAAATCCCTAGCTAGTCACGTCCGATCACCGCTTTCCCCTTTCGAGCCGCGTCTGACGTCTCCGCGACCGAACCTGGAATTACACCAATACCAAACATAAGGTTACATATCAAGAACGATGCAAAACCCAAACGAAAACACTAACGTTCACAAGCTAGGTACAACGTGCACAAGGTACGCGGAACACACGCGAAACTCGCAAAAATCTACAAAAAGTCGATTTGGCCGCCCGGCAAAACTAAAACCCGATTACCCAAAATCTGCACTCACGCATCCTAAACGTCATAGGATATCTCAAAAATATCGTCAAGATCTCGCAAATAGTTCATCACAAAATTTTAGTAAAAACTAGTAAGCTAGAATAGCGATTTGGTGCAAACATCGACAATAGCGGCAAAGTTATCACGGTCCAACACAACCATCCAATCCACACAACTAGTTAGCCACCAAAAACACAATTTTAACTTATGTACCATGCTACAAAATCCACATTCCATACACAAACCTCTTCTTGATTTTAGTAATTTGCAAACTTAATGAAAATTTCACACATGTTTAACATAGATTAGCTTAATATGAAGCCACATAAGCAAAGTAACCATATAGATTGGTTAAGTAACAACTAGATTAATTACAAAAAAATTTAATTAACTAACATGGCTTCAAGAACCCTAGTTTAATTTTCAACCATAACCTTAAAAAAAAAACTAGATTAGAACTACACTAAATTAACACTACAACAATTTAACTTAAGAAACTAAATCAAAAGAATTTAATTAGCAAGAAATTATACCTCAACTAGAGATCTAGCAAGAATAAATTGCTTCAAATGATGGCCTCAAAGCATCAAGATCCAAGCTAGGGAGGTGAAGGAAAAAAAGATGAAGGATGGGTTTATTTTGTAAGCTTTAAATTGCAATTTTTTTTTTGAAGTAAACTTGAAGAATTTTGAAGAAGATGAAAATAAAAGAGATGAAGGGGAGGGGGAGCAGGTCTCGGCCAGCAAGAGAGAAGGGGAGGGTGTGGGGTGTGTGGGAAAAGTCACTAGTCAACTCCCCCAAAGTCAAAGCACCATACTTTCAACAAACTATATTTTAAATAAATTCTCAAAACCAACCATTTCAACACATGAAAAAAATTCAAGGTGAGGCCAGAAATTTTCTGGACCTGAGCATGGGGGGGCTGGCCTAGGGCTGAGGGGAGAGAGAGGGGTTTTCCAAAAGAAATTTTATGCAAAAAGACCCCCTACAAGTCAAAAATTGCAAGTTTAAGCTTAAATTCAATAAATTTCGTTTCCTATAATAAAAATTAGTTAAAAATCAAAATAAAATACTAAAAATTTATGTTACAACTAGATTTTAATTAACATAATTTTAAGGATTAAGATTAGCCCGGAAAAATTTTTATTTATCGCTAATTTAATGTATTTTCTTACCGGCTTAAGATAATATTAAAAAAATTGAAAAAATAGGGAAAATTTTTTAAATGACCAAAATTTAATAAGTAACTCATTAGCTACTAAAACGAGCAATTACCTATCCATTTTATGTATAATTAGCCCTAAACTGCAAAATAACAAAAAAGACGGTTTTCGGAAAAATACCGAATTTTCACCGATTTTCAGGAAAACACCAAAACGACTGTTCAAGACGCTACAGGATCACCCGAGGAGTAAACCAACTCATCAGTGGGAATCGGGATCCAACTATCATCGCATGATAATATGACGGATCCACTCACATTATCACACTCCATAAGGTATGCACATGCTTGGCAAGTTTCAGTTTCTTTAGAAACTCCCGATTTATGTTTTTACCCAAGGACCCAAGTGATCTTGACAATGCCAACATATCAAAGAGTCCTAGTCAAGTTCAACCCGTCATTATCTTGATTGCATTAAACCCACTCGTACGAGTCATTGACAATGCCAACATAACCGTACGACTGTCCTAACCAATCCACATATCCATGCGACATAAAAGCATTACAGAGCTACCGAACACTACGCCTCGGCAACGCACGACATACGTAGCACGAATACTAAGCAATACTAATCTGAAATGACGGAGGGCTACGGCAGGTTTTTGGCGAAAAACCTTTAACGTAATGAACTTGATATCGTTGAAGGAACTGCATAACCTTTTATAAATATAGTGGCAAAAACTTTTGCTAAAGATCCCGGTGAAGGGATCTCGGCTCTTTCCCCGTAGAATGAGGTGCAGGATATTCCAACTGAATACCACGATGCAAAGCAAAAGGCAATCGGCTATAGTGAATTTATTACCCTGATGCAAACTTCTGTCCAATGGGTCACTCCCGGTGAAGGGATCTCGGCCCTTGCCTCGTCGACTGAGGTGCAGGATATTCCAACTGAATACCACTGTGCAAAACAAAAGAGAACGTCCTTGCAATAACAACCTTTTGAAAAATGTTCCAACACCATCATAATAGGTTTGGTTGGCTTGCATTGATCTGAATCAATGCATTCCCATCAATTGATCACACAACAAACGAACGAAAATACGATGTACGTATATGCCATCCACATTCGCCACTAGGTCCCGTCATCACCCGTTAGGTTAAATAACTAACGACAGAGCGGGGACTGGACTAGCGCGGGTGTAAAACATATACAACATCTACTAGTATATATATTAATTTATAATATTCGCTCATGGCATGATAAAATGCAACATCACAGAAATGTAATAAGCATCACAGAAAAATACAGATAATCTGGGATCCCCGGGTTTCATAGAGCCGCTACTGAAACCCGACGTTCCCCTGGTCGTGTGGATAGCCTGAGCATTGAAATCCTAGACCCCAACGGGCGCGGCAAGTTACATGCCAAAACCTGAAGCGAGGCAGCCCCTTTTAACAACGTGAATGGACCACCCAACACTTCACGGAATCCGGTAACTTGAGCACCCCTCCTTGGGTCAACCTGTACCCCCTACGAGTGCGACGAATAGCCCGCCAATTCTAGAGTGAAGCCCCCTCCATCTCAAAGCCATGAGATGCGGGTCCATTGACCTCTAGAACCCGTCTATCCATGCACCCCACCGCGGGGTAATCCTAGTACATAAAGTAAAATATACAGCGGGTACATCGACCTCAGCCCGGTCGTGCCCCAAAAGAATAATATACAAACAGGCAGTGACGGCAGTCCACATGTCGGACGCTCGCCCCGCAATATCAAATGTACATGTACAATCAAATTGTACTACCATTGCATCCAGGCTATCCACCACGACAAATCCGCAACAACACAGCACAACACAAAACATCAACGTAAATGTCACGTTCGCAAATCCGTCTAAAAGGGCTATAGCAATTAGACAGGATTTACCGATCAAATGACATTCACGGTCGCAGATATAATGTAAATACTGTGAACTAACACATTTAAAATTTTCGATCGATAAAATTTCCCGAAGTGGGCCCCAAGCACAATTCCCAGTACTCAAACAAATCTAGGCCCAAAACAAAAATACCAGAAACCACAATTCCAAGTCAGAGAGAACTGTTGAAAGTTTGGTGCACTAATGCTATGGTACGGCGGCGGAACCGCGGCCTCAACGTAGTTACGACCACGGTTCCGCGGATCTACAGTGCCAACAGTGAACCAAAATTTCTCAGTTTTCTAAGAAAAGCCTGCACATATTTCTGCGATACTCCAAATAATTTTTCGAGCACAAAAAAAATTCGACATAAACTGAACAATTGGAAACGTGGTTTTTGGAAATTTCGTCCGATAAAAGCTCTAAACACGCTAGAGCAAGCTAGTAAAGGTTAATGGCGTGGCTCTGATACCACGTAAGACTACGGTAGCGTCCCGACCTTCTTTCCGATGCCAAAATGCGGAACGAAAATTTTTCTAGACTAGAAACCGGCGCTATCGTATGCTTAAAACCCGGAACGAACCATTAACCTACTACTAGCAAACTAGAGAAGGGATAGAAAGGCTATACCGATCGATCCATGTCCTTCGGTCTTTGGCCACCATCCCAAGCTCCTCGCGGCATCTCCGGTCTCGATCTCTTCGTCGGAAAGGGCACCACATCATCTATTCTTTTTATGGGCTCCCGCTTCATCCGAAGCTACTCGGGCACGAAGTGTGCTAGCCGACGTGTCCAAGGTGTTGTAGAGAATGTTTGTGATCACTTTGTCTCTTGCATCCAATGATTTGGATGGAGGTTGGAGATGAAACCATTAATGGAGGTTATGAGCTAGAGGAAGAAGAAGAAGAAGAGAAGTCTTTCTCTTTCTTTTATTTTCTTGTGTTGGAATAATGAGAGTGAGAGAGAGTAAAAAAAAGAAATACAAGAGCTAACCCTTGCCTTGGCAGCCCCCCGCTCTCCTCTTATCATTTCAAGGCTCAAATCTATCACATTATGTGACACATGCACAAAGAAAGAGACCATGAGTCATCACTTGTGCATGTGTCATCATTAATTCTCTAAATGATGATTTCTAGCTCACAATTTCCATTTGTAAACATTAACCCAAATGTTTACAACAATAAAAAGATACGGCAACATCTAAAGTAAACTCGTGACAGATCACAAGGATACCCCTCACCTGTATATACATACCTCCATCCGCATTCCGACTTAATGCGAATGCGATGAGACTAAAGTAATCTAACAAATCTAATACTAGGATCCGGCTTAAACCAAAGCCTACTAGTATGATCCGTCCGATCATGATCTGTGCAATACCGCACGTATATGATCGAACCCTGCCATATATCATACGGCCTCTACAACATTTCGCCCGAAACTTGAGAAACTGTCTGTGGGAGACTCTAAAGACTCGTCAATACTTTGGCTGTAGATTTAACCACTAGCTCATCAGTGGTACTAGCTGTACGTAACTGGCTACCAGGTATTGACCACAAGGGAGGTCGATGAGCGAACTCATCCTGACACCCTACTGAGCCTGTCAGTGACAATATCCGTACAGTCCGGTCCGTTCGTCTATGAGCATCACATGTCGGGCCTACGGGGTTGGTAAAAGTCAAACCCCCAAAAGCGGTACAAGTCGTGTCGGTGTGTAGCCCAGAACACCCTGAGATACTACTGGAATACCTACCAGTAAATCTCCTGCCTCGGCCGAGGGCTTGTGTAATGGCTTTCCTAGACACAGCGCGATCTCACCCCCAATACCGGGAGAGACGAATCCCCTGCCGATCCGCTCACTTGCCTCCATGTGGCTCGGGACTGTACCCAACTAAAATCTGTTTGCACGACTCCTTTGAGCCGTGGTAGGGTAGTAATCAAAGCACAGTGGGAACTCACACAAGATAAGAGACGATTTCAGGTCGATGAATTAACCTGTACACATGTCACCAGGGAACTGCTATCTTACGTCAGGTATAATACCAACTAGCATGTTCCCGCCGAGTCTGTCCGGTGTACTCATAACCCAATGAGCACCTGTATACATCTTAGGTAAACCAACTTACACCAATGGCTTGTGAGACCGGCCACCGCCCCTCGTTGGGGTCTCGACTGTATACACTAGTCTACTAATGGAGTATCGATGCCCAGTCTCGAAACTCCCATGACTAGGGACCACTTTAAGGATGTTCTTATAGACCCCAGCTCCCACATATATGATCGCCATCATACTGCTGGTAGCCAAGCAAGAATCCTAAGGGCTCTATCAACGTGCAATAGTGACCGGTAATGTCACCTAAAGCAGTACACGATGATAAAGATAAACCAGATAGCATACTATTCTCTATCAACGTGTAATAGTGAACTGCAATGTCACCTAAAGCATGTACACGATGATAAAGACAAACTAAATAGTATACAAACCTCTCGAGTAAGACTGTCCTACTGGTATAGGTCCTCCCTCAATCATTTCAATCACGTGCCTGTGATCCAATAATTGACTCTGAGGGCACTATATCCAAAAAACACCGGTTATACCTTATAGTACTGTTCTATGCTTGCATTTGTTGTTCCATCATGGTTATATGATTTTGAGATTCTGTTTTCATGAGATTGCTGGATTTGAGAACCCCAGATATATATTTAAAGTCTTATGATTGCTTTAAAAATGCGGTTTTTCTTGATATGATATTTCGACGTCCACCAAGAGATTTCTCGATTCTGAGCTATGATACTACCCGATTCGAGGAGTGAGGAGGCACCGTCTGCGGGTACATGGTGGACTCGGTACAGTACCCCAGGGCAAGAAGATCGTATAGAAAGGTGTTGAGCGCGGCAGGGGAACACTACCTACCGGTGTTAATGTTGGACTCAGCGGATATCCGGAGGAAATCGACCGAAGCGATTGAGACAGATGGATATGAGGTCTGATCCGATGAGATGACGCTTGAGATATGAGGATTTATGTGTCGATACTGGATACGGGTTTTATGACGTTTTCGATTGTCGATGCTGGACACTCAGGTTTTTATGATGATTTGATGTGCCGTTGAAGGACACACGTTGGATGATTCACATATATACACATATATGATACAGATGACATGGTACCATATTATGTCATGGGCATGATAATTTTTGATTAATATCCTTATGTACATACGATTACCCTTATTTCCACCGGGTATTATATTATTATTTTACTATATGACCTAGGAGATTGTCATACATTCGATTTCTAACTGCTGATATCTTCTACACTTGAGTTGGCAACCCACCACCATTGTTCCATAGTTTTTTTGTAGGATCGACCGCACAGATCAGTAGCAGCTTGCTGGCCCACAGCTTTCTTCCCGGTGATTTGCATTGGTAGGTAGGGTACACTTTGGATCGTGACCACCAATTGTATACATTATTATTTAGTTGTATCTAGTTAAAAGCTCCATCAACCTGACTATGTATATTTGGTAGACTTAGAAACCATAGACTTGTATATTCATTTAGACATAGAGCGAGATGTGTGTATTATTCTTATTTCTGGGTTTGATGATGTTTCGGTTTCTTCAATATCTTTTCTGTGTTTGATCTTCGCCTTGGGCATCATATATTTGTATTTGCGTGGTTATTTCCGCTAATTGGCGAAGAGCTAGCTCCCGCTTGGGGATGCCTATACTATGGTTGTTATGTTTTGGTTTTGGATCAAAATTTACAAAGGAGGTGCTGCCCAAATTTCAAAGGACGAAAATGTTTTCAACTATAGTATACAACTCACTTGTATTTCCATGTATCATTACTTATATTTTTTAAAAAAGAACTTGATTACATTATACTTTTATTTCTAAACTTCACCTCCATTATTTTCCTCAAAAAGTTTAGATTTCTGGGCTTTCGGCTTACTTGGGTTACGGTGGTGTCCTATAGGCTTCACGTGATCCAAGTGCTGGCCACGTGCCAATTTCCCGGTCGTGACAAAGTTGGTATCAGAGCGTTAGTTTTAACCTTTGTTCGAGTCTAGGTTTGACTATGCGGAGTCTAGGGTGTATATTCAAAGTCGACCTTAGGACCACCATGAGGCTCTCGAGGCAGCAAGCATGCCAAATTTTAATTTTTATTAGGTGCTAAGCTAGACTGATAAGATGTTTACTAGATTATTAGGATTTGCCTTTGTGATGTGTTGAACTAAAGAGAAGAAAAGAGCATACAACCTTTGTAGTTCGAGTCCTTCACTTCACATGCTCCGTGTAGTAGTCTTGCGACTCCACTAGGCTCCACTTAAGGCTTTGGACGAGCTTCCTCCGATGACCTTCGTGCCGAAGATGATCCACACGAAGTCCCTCCACCTCAAGCTACCTCTACACTAAACTCTTTAGCGTAGTAAACACGTTACACTCAATCGCTAGACAAGCGTAGGATGGTGAAGTAGGGGGTGTTAAAAGATCACAATTTTGTGTTCAACCTTCATGGTTCACATCACATGTGAGGGTTGAAGCTTGAAGTATAGCAATTGAGGAAGAAGAAGAAGCTAGAGAGCAACCATGGGAGCAACTCAAGAAAATGCTTAAGTGTTGAGAATGAGTAAAGAATGAATGGCAACTCCTGACCCCCACTCATTCAAACATGGAATTTTGCAATATAAAATTTCAACCATGCTTGAATAGTGAGTCAAGATGAATAAACAAAAATAAATCCCATGCTTGCAACCATGCTATCATTTTTCCACCTCATTTCTATTTTCACAAAATAAAATTTTATGCCATGCTTCATTATTATATATATATATCACATATATTATGAAGAATAATTAGTGAGCTAATGATATTAGTTAAGATATAATTATATCACATATAATATATATTACATTATTAAATCAACACTTGATTTAATAATCCGGTTATATCACATATTACCGACTAATATCATTTATCTGTATATCACATTATCAAATCAACACTTTATTCGACAATCTGGTTATATTACATATAACAGAACCGATAACAGATAACTGCCAGATTACAATACGGTATCACATACACGTATTTAATCAGGCCCACACACATATCACATATGTGTCCTGCTTCGTTTCGCTTGAACCAGAGTACTTCTGTGTGGGACTCTAAAGAATCGTCAATACCCAAGCAGTAGGTGTTGATCACATCAGTCACCTACAAGCCGTCAGCGGTACAAGCTGGACGTAACGGCTACCCGGGTATTGAACGATATGAAGATCAACAAGCAAGCATGTCCATAATCTCCATGAAGCCTATCAGTAACACTACCGAACAGTACGGTCTCTTCGTCTGATATGTCGCATATTATGTCTAGGGGTGGTAAACGTCAGACCCCAGTAACGTGATAAGTCATGCCGATGTCTGGCCTATAACGGTTCGAGAAACTACTGATAACACTTATCAGTAAATCTCATTAGCAGCCCTAGCCAGAAACATCCAGTTATAGCCAATAGAGCATAGCGCAACATCAACCCCCAATACCGGGATAGACGAAACCCCTCCTATCGCTCATTGCCTCCATGTGACTCGGGACTGTATCCCAAATCCACCTGATTGCACGACTCCTTTGAGCCATGGTAGGGAGGAACTCAAAGCACAGTGGGAGCCACACAAGACTCTATGACAATCTCGGATCTACAGACTAACCTGTACCAGTGTCACCAGAGGACTGCTATCTGACGATAGGTATACTACCACATAGGAGTCATCGGCGAGTCCTGTTCGGTGTACCCATTCTCCAATGAGCAGCTGTGTACAATCTTTGATGTCATACACTAATGTTTTAGGATCAACTATCGCCCTCTAAGGGACAAGAAACGTACACACTTGTCTACAATGGAATATCGATGCCCTAGTCTCGATATTCCCTCGACTAGGAACTGATTAAAGGATGTACTTTTGGACCACCCTGGCCTCAGTATTAAGATCTCATCATAATCCTGGTAGTCAAGTACATATATTAAGGGCCTTATCAACATGTAAGAGACATACAGTATAAATACCAGTCTACATGTTAAGATAAAGGTAACCTGATAGCATAATGTCGAGCAAGAAAGTCCTATATATTTGTCCAAGCATCCACTATATCAACAATAATGGCCTCTAGGGCATACATATTCCTAACAATCTTCCACTTGCACTAAGTCCAGTTGTTGTAGTATCTCATACCCAACGTCCCAAAATTTTCTCGAATAGCATAGGGGGATGGCTTCGGTGAGTGGATCCGCTGTGTTATCCTCTGTGTCAACTCTCCTAACCTTGATCTCCCGGATATCAACTATCTCCCTGATCAGGTGATACTGTCTAAGAATATGTCTGCATCACTGATGGGACCGAGATTCCTAGGCCAAAGCCACAACTCTATAGTCATCACAATACTCAGCTATTGGATGCTCAATGGTAGGAACCAAGTTCGTCATATGAACTTTTCATCCAGACAACCTATTTGGCAGTATCGTTGGTAGCGATGTAATTAGCCTCTATCAACGAGTTTACTACGGTATATAGCTTGGAACCCTTCCAACATATCGCCCCTCCACTGAGGGTGAAGACAAAACCCGAGACTGACTTTCAATCATCCTTATCACTCTGGAATCTCAAATCTATTTACTCTGAAGTAAACAAGTTAAGCGTATCTAAGCAATATAAAAGTAAATGTACACAAGAGACAGTATGTAAATAAACAACAACTTTATTTATTAACGTTTTTTTTTATTACAATACATCTGAAAAGTAAATACATGGAATGGAAAGCAATGACTAAACAGTGGCATAACAGAAATGGAAAATACAGAAGGTAAATGTGTACAAGGAATCTAAAGCTCTGGGTCGAAAGCTTGATGGTCTAAATCCTCGCTGGTGGGCTCGATCTCCAGTGACTCCGAATCACCTGACGACAATCCAAAGAAGAAAAAAAGAGAATGTAGTCAGCAAACAAATCGCTCGGTAAGTCCTAAAGAGGAGGGATAAGTAGAATAAACAGAGAGATAGAGTATAACTATTATAGTGTTGTTTGTAATGTTAACGTAGTTGTTTGTAGCTTGGTACAGAAGAGGCTAGTGTATACGAGAGGAGTCTTACTAGACCAGTGACAAAGGTATACTGAGTACAAGGCTCCGTCGATAATACCACGGAACAACGGCAATTGAATTCAGGTTAGGTATCTTTATAATTGCTGTCTCGTGCCACTTCTAACACCTTCCGTACCAATCTACCTCTTATAAACCCCACGATATCTTGTTTGTATTATTTGTATTGTATTGTCTTGTAAATTGAATTGTATAGATGGTTGACTTGCCGGAACCATGATATCAGTAATGGAACGGATATAATGGATGAACATGTAAATGGGATATATCCATGGTTCGGCTCGGTCAATATAGATTGATTAGATTGAACAGATTGAATATATAGATTCATGGATTCATGTTGTATTGTAGTTTGATACTTGAATCATTTTCAAGTCAGATTGATTATATTGAGACTCCGTCTGAGTCAGAAAATTAGAAAAGAAATTGAATCCTGAATTATATTTTGGTGCTATCGGTAACCGTTGCACATGGACTGCAGGATTTGTGTCTTTTTCAAAGACGATTACAGTGTTGATAACATCGTTTGTTAAGTTTTCTAACTTAAATAGGCAAGCACCCATATCTCTGGGTCCCTAAGGCTCAAGAGACTGGTCCCGCTTAAACCTATGTTTATTAGGGTCCTGATTATAATTTAGTATAACTTGAGGGTGTTTTATGTAAAATAATTTTGTATAATTTTCAAAATACACCTCAAGTATTTTGTTATCTTCTTTAGAGTTTTCATTGATGTATATTTTATCAATATGACATTTCTAGTGAATAAAACCTAATTTCATAATATGTGGTATTTATTTGTAATATTGGATTTGTATGGAATTTTCTTGTAAATGAAATGTTTTCTTGAATTTTGGAAATGTGGAATATTATAAATATTAAAAAAAAGATATTTTGATATTAATTACATATATATTTATTTATTAAAAATGTAAGTTTTATTTATAATAGAAATTACATTTCCAAAGAAAATTGTATTTTAAATTTTTCGAGATCGTATGCTCCTTACGGAGGTCTGCATCTCACTCTACTAGGCCCAAGGATGTGCGATAATCCGCACCATACCGAACGGGTTCCCCGAAATGGGTTGTAGAGGCCCATTTGCAAAGATTTGTTAAAATATACATCTTGTAAAAAAAGGTTTTTATAAGTCGGAGGCAGTTATGGGTAAAATCGTATTTTTCCCAAAACTATGTTCCCAAATTTCCATCGTGCTATGTTACATATGTGTGTTGTGATGAGGTAGGTCATTACCTCGTGAACCATTTAAAGGTATTGCAAGGAATTATAAGGATTTATGTCGAAACTAAATTATATGGTATTTTACTGTAAAGGTGTGATAAAAGTTACAAAAATGATTCTTTTGTGGTGAATCATGATTTAATGGTCTTGTTAATGTTTGTTAAGACATATGTGAGAATATGAAGTTATCTTGATTAAGAAAATTATAGATTTTTAAAGAAAATCGAATCGGAAATCGGACTAACTCCGCTTCCGTTGGGTTTTAGAAAAAGAACTTTTTAGAGATGAAGATGAGAAGGATGAATAGGACTTATGGGTTAATTCACTAGAAGAGAGAAGGAGGAAGAGATGGGAGGTGCCGGTGCGTCGTTTCGTCTTCGGAATCTCCTCGGATCGTCGTCGGAAGTTCGTCGGAGCTTCGCCCTTTGCTAACTCCACTTGCACACAAAAAGCCTTGGGAATTTTCTTGAGAGTTTGGCAAGGGATTTGGGAGTGAGGAGGGGTGATTTTAGGTGTGGTATTCATAGAAAAAATTAGGGTTTAGGGTAATGAAAAGGTGTATTAAAAAGTTGTATTAAAATGGATTAAATGGGAGTTTTAATTTTCTCTGTAATTTTGCAGGGAATTTAAATAATACAGAAGTTATGGGGTAGGCCAAAGGTTGCAGAGGATCCAAGAAAATTAGGGTTTCGACTGAGTCGGACCGGCGGCGCCGGCCGATTCGCGCGATTCGCCGGCCCAAGTCGACCGAGTTGGGCCTCGTCTCCTTTCCACGTGTCCCCGTCGCTTCGTCTTGACTCGTTGACCCGTTTGTTTATTTTGTAACTTACCCTTTTACGTGTAGTGCACGTGTAGACTCTTGGGCTTCTAAAAGACTAAAAGATTTAATTTTAAAAAAATATGTGGTTGATGGGATTTGAACTCTAGTGCTTTGGTTCAGCAGTGCATAGTCTTTACCAATGAGCTACAAGATCTTTCTTGCTGTTCAAAAGCAAAACAAACTTATAACTGGTGCTCAGGCTCAAGTACCCCTTTATATATTTTTGAAAAAAAATTGTACAGAAAGTTTAGGGTTGTTACATTCTACTATCCTTATAAAAATATCGTTCTCGAAATTTGTAAAAGGAAAGTGTAACGGATTCAAGGAATGTTTGGTGATAGAACTATTCGTGGTGTATGAAAAAAAATAACATGTGGTACAATGGTTTGAAATGGTTGAAGAGAATTACCAGTGTTACCTTGGTCTACAGCCTCTGCTTCTTCTGCCGCTAAAAGGAAAGCCTGACGCCGTGGTAAATTCCTCCTAACTGGAGGCACATTCCTCTGTCTTTGGGGAATGTTTCTCTGCCCTCGAGGCATGTTCCTCAGAGCCTGATGGAATTGGCGAGTAGGTGGTGCAGGTGGTGGAGCAGGGAGTGCAAGGCGAGGTGCAGGAGCCTGGATAGCTGGCCGGTGCGGGTAATTGGTGGGTGTGTGAGCTGGGTTGCGTCTATAAGGACAATTTACAATTCCGTGATTGGATGCGCAACAAACTAGGCACAAGCTTTTGGCACTCCAATAGTCCTTCCACAAGTGTCCATCCTTCTTGCCGTAGAAACAAAAACCTGGACTTGACTGGTTAATTGTTTCTTTCTGTCTCTTGGGTTTTCAAGGTTGTTTAGGATAGGCTCCTCATGCCATCTGGGTAGCAGAGCGCTTTATATCGGTTGTTTCCGCTTCTGGTCGGTTCAATAATATAGCAGTCTGCTGCAGTCCTTCCAGGAGGCTTCGGATTTCCTTAAGCAGAACCGTCTGCTCGTTGATCGGTGCAGCGATGGAAGGTGTGAGTGGTAGTGGTGGGGGGATGTTGTTGACATTCATGCTGGTGTTGTTTGGGGAATCCATAACTTTGAAAGAAAAATTTGGGTTAGGACAGATTCAAAGTATATGAAATGATAAGATTCAAGGAATATGAATTGTAAAGAATGTTTTAGTTGCCGGTTCTTGTGTTACATTGCTTAGGTTTTCCACGCAGAACTGAACTGCATGGTAGGGTTCCATACAGCTCTGACCTGCATGGGCTGCCAACAAAACCTGTCACGCCCTGCTTCCCGGTGTACGACGAAGGCGACACGACGAGGCCGCCACGTATTTACTCTAAAGTAAACACGCTAAGTGTATCTAAGCAATATAAAAGTAAATGTACACAAGAGACAGGATGTAAATATCTAAGTCCACGTTACCCGTCCCGGTTCTTACGGGGATGCGGAAACGATAAAAAACGATTTTTATGGCAAGGTAACATGGACTAGAAAATAGGATCTTTGCTAAACAAAAACCTAGCAAACTAACTAGAAGTTTAACTACTATGTTAGAGGGTTATACCTAGGTCTTGAACTCCTTCTCTTCTTACTCCTTAGAGATGTTGGAATGGCTCCACCTCGTAGTCTCCTTGTTGTCGAAGAAGGATCCACCCGAAAGCCTCTACCTTGAGCTCCTACCTCAACCGAGAGGCAACTAAAGTGCTTGGCTTGCTAGACCTAGGACTCTAGAATGAGTAGAGAAGAGTTTTAATGGTTTTATCTCAGTAGCTCATGCTTGTCAACACATGAGACATGAGAGCTTTGAGAGAGAGGAAGAGGGTGAACTTTGGATGAGAGAGAATGAGAAAATTAGAATGATCCCATTTTTTACAACCACATCTCTCATATTAGGAATTATGATAATAATAATAATAATTAAGAAAAGGTGTGATGGTTAGTTATGAATGACCATTATTATTTCATTCATTAATTGCATTTTGCAAAGAACAAGAAGCATCTTTGAAAACAAATGATGATGGTCAACAAGTCCACTTTGGTCAACCGGTCAACAAAGTCAACAAAAGTCAAAAGTTCAACTCAACCATGGCACAATAATCCTTAATTAATATTATTAATCATAATCCTCATTCTCATTAGGGTTTAGAAAAAGTCAACGGTCAACAACCCTAATGAGAATCCTCTGCCTCTGCCTCTGTCAACTTGAATACACAACCACATCCGTGTTCCGAGAAACACGAATACAATGAGATAAAACTAATCCCAAAACATATACTAGGATCTGGCTTAAAACAAAGCCCTCTAGTAATGACTGCCCGGACACCAAACGTGCACAAGTGCGCGGATGTGAACGAACCCTGTCGCAAAACCATGCGACCTCTACTCTGTTTTGCCCAAAGGCGAATAGCCTTCTGTGTGGGACTCTAAAGACTCGACACTACGCTGGCAGTGGGTTTAACCATAGGCCGCAAGCGGTACTAGCTGTACGTAACGGTCCCGAGGTAGATGCCGATAAGAAGACTGATGATGTGAACCCATCCGAACTCCTACTGAGCCTGAATGTGACAATCTTCGTACAGTCCGGTCTGTTCGTCTGAGAGTATCGCATGTCGGGCCTAGGGGGCCATAAACATCAGTCCCTTAATAGCGGTACAAGTTGTGTCGGAGTGTAGCCCAGAACACCTTGAGATAACACTGGAAACGCTACCGGTATATCTCGCTAGCCCTGGCCAGGGACTTTATGTAATGGCTCTCCTAGACACAGCGCGATATCAACCCCCAATACCGGGAGAGACGAATCCTGTCTAACCGTCACTGCCTCTGTAACGTTTTCGAAATCGTTTTGCGAATTTTCCCGTTTTAGGGCAAAATTGTCGGTTTTTCCTGTTTTAACCCGATTTCGATCAAACGTCCGTATAAGCTTGCCAGCACCTAGTTTAGCTAAAATAAAGCTTGTGCATGAACTTTGGGAGTATTTGGGTGGTTTTGGTTAAGATAGAATTTTTCCCAAATAAAATATTATTTTAAGCGGTATTTTGTGCACGTAAATCGGGAAATTTTTTCTCTTGTGAATAAATTAATTTTGTCACTAGAAATTTTTTGGAAACTTCTTTTTTAAATATCTAGATATTTTTGGAGTGCAAAAGGAATTATTTTAAAAAGAAAAGAAAAGGTGTAAAGGTGGCAAAGTGCATTTATTAGCTTTTATTACTCATTTTCCTAGCAATTTCTTCACCAAAAATTCACAAAAATACCCCCAACCTCCCCATGGCCGAGCCTTATCTCAAATTTCTGTCCAAAATATTTCCCAACCTCATTTCTTCATTATTTCTTCAAAATTCTTCAAAAGAATTCCAAAAATAAGTCCAAAAATTACTATATAAAAATTAAACCATCATTCTCTTCACCAAGCTTGTTTGGATCTTCAACAAAACATGGGTTTTGGTGGCTAGGGTTGATGAAGCATGTTGGTTTTGTGAGTTCTTGAAGTGGTATAAATTCTATCCTTAATCCTTAATTCATTGCTTTAATCTTAATCTAGCTATTTTAGCAAGCTAATTATGTATTTTGTATAGCTTTTAAATCATGATTAATTTATTTATTTTTGTTTCAAGAAATTCATGTTAGGGTTAAACTTTGTTTAAGTGATTAGTGTTCATTTAAAGTGTTAATTTATGCATTGGAAAAGATTAACCAAGTAGAAAATGTTAATTTTTGCTAATGAACACTTTGCTTTAATTATGCAAATTGCTTACTAGGTTTTTGCTAAAACATAATTAGCGAGTGTTAAAAATATAAGAATGGTTTAGATAACTTTGTTAAGCTATTTTAAGGTGTTTGTAATCGCTAGATATGCGTTAGCTTGAAACTAGTGCGAAATATTGCGATAGGTCGCTTACTAGGTTTCGGGGTTTTTCCGACGTAGCGTTCGTTTGGTCGTTGCGAGGTTATATCTAGTGTATTCCTCGTAATTTTTATGTTGTGTTGCACGATCAGGACGATCGGGGTCCAGACTTGGTGTTTTGTAGTTTAGCGACCCCAATTAGGGTTTTGGCCGGTATCGTGCGCGATAGAAGCGCTAAGCGCACAGTGAAATTTTCCGGGCGTTTTCATCGCGTTTCGTTGTCTTTTCGCCATTATAGGATATTTAGCTTATGCGTTGTATTTATGAAATTTTAGGTTCGCAAGCAGGGATTTCAGGTGCTGCGGACAAGGGGAAGCAGGTGGTCGGATTTTCATAGCTCGAGACCATCGGTGAGTAGATTTAACATCTACGGGGAAATCGCCCGTATGGCGTTATGCGTCGGGACGAATTTGATATGTTAGCTGCATAGTATTTGCATATTCTTTACTTTCATATGAATGTCATTGCATAGCATTATCTGTTGTACTGGACTCGTACCTTTAGATATAACACATTACTGACGGTTCATGTTGCACGAGCACTAAATATTATGCTACACCCACATCGTCAGTAATTGCCATGATACACACAAGACGATATATATTGTTGACACCTACATACGTGATACGCTAGTGGATAGGGATAGTTGTGGTAGTAGCCCTTATCCCATTGTGCATATGAGATATTGTTGATACTTACATACGTGACATTGCTTTGGGCAGAAATAGTTGAGGTAGTAACACTTATTCCATTTCATGTATACCTTACTATAGCTATATATATATCATGCACTCATATTGATATGTACACCCACATAGTCTATTATAGTTACATGTATATCATGCACTCATATTGACATGTACACCGCATATTTTCTTTATAGTTGTATGTACCCCAAGTGGTATTGTTTGATATATGATATTGAGTTGTTGATCCTTGCACTTATGACTTGCATCATACATACTAGCTTACATGTAGATACTTAAACCTTGCTACAATTACATGTACACCTTATATGATGCTGCATTGTTTTTCGGAGGTTTTGGGAACCGCAAGATATATTCTAAAAAGCTGGATTCATTTAAAGAGCGGTTTTCCCTTTATATGCTCATATTGATGTTTTATGTTGCATATATCAGTTTTACGTGAATTTTACACATTGAGAAATGGATTTCATGTGATTATGGATTTGAGGACCGTGGGGGATATTTTCAAGAAAACTATGTATTGTTTGAAAACCCGGTTTCTCTTGATATGATATTTCAGTGTGTCCACCATGTGATTTCTCGATTCTGAGATTTGGCTTGTGATACCCGATTCGAGGAGCGGGAGGCACCGTCTGCGGGTACATGGTGGACCCGGTATGGTACCCCGGGGCGAGTGGTAATATCGTGGTGTAGACGATAATCCTGGCGGTGGGACCACTACCTACCGGTGATTGTATTTGGACTCGGCGGTTATAATGGGGATACCGACCGGAGTGAAGTATGACATATCGTCAGGGCCAGTCATGGTGACAGCGCCTGAGTTATGAGGATTTACGTGTCGATTCTAGACACGGGTTTCATGATGTTTCGAGTGTCGGTGTTTGACACTCAAGTTTTCGTGAGACTTAAAGGATGTGAGGGCCGATCTGATGATGCGGTGCCTGAGGATTTTGGATTTGATGTGTCAGTGAGGGACACTGGTGTTTTTCGATGCTGTTGATTTTTGCATGAGATTTTATATCATATCATCCCACACTCAGGATTATGTTGATATGCATTGTTTCGTGTAGTTGTAGTACCCTGATGATGTACCTTTACATGATTGTTGCATATTCACTTATCATACTTATGCTATTGGATTACATGTGATAGATAGATCGCTGTTCGTGCATACTTGCGATTACTGTATGATGTTATTTACTATTCAAGAGTTGGCAACTCACCCCCGTTGTGCCACAGTGTTTTGCAGGACTTACCCTCTGAGTAGTCGCGGCAGGGTGTCTTATCATCTCTACTTTTGCGGATACCGCTACGGTTGGCTGTGAGGCCTTTCTTTTAGGTGGGTTGCGGTTATCTGTTTGTACATTGTATTTTTTTTTGTTGGATCTAGTATTCTCCATCTACCACTGTTGTATATGACTTAAAGACAACTTGTGAGGATTCAGTGTTATATTTTGTGGTGACTTTGGGTGCCGTGCTCGTAGGAGCCGGTTTTGTTGAAAAGTTTTACTTCTTTATGCAGTGTTCTTTTATATTTTTCGCTTCGGCGTCGTATATATGTTGTGGTGGTTGTCTCTACTTTTGGGCGTGATTTGCTCCCGTTTGGGATGATTTTATTATTATTTATGTTGTACCCGTTTTCGGGGTTAGTTTTTACAAAGGAGGTGCTGCCGAAATTTTTAAGAACGAAAACTAAACTTAAAGATTTTTACTTGAAAATATCCGAATGTTTAAAACAATGTTTTTTTTCCGTTGATCCATTTTTGGGTGGTTTAGATTTCTGGGTTTCGGCTAACTTGAGTCGCATACGCCTGTAGACGTTACGTAGTTTAAGTGCCGGTTACGGGCCAAATTTTGGGTCGTGACAAAGTTGGTATCAGAGCGCTAAGTTTTTACCTTTCGGAGTGTAGGACGACCTTGGTATGATGGAGTAGGTAGCTTAAGCAGAATGATGTAGCGTGTGTATGTTCCGCGGCATACTTACGACATGGTACTCCGCCTAAGTGACCTTAGGACTTATTGATTGAAATTCCTTCCGTGATTGATATACATCTTTGTGATTCGATTTCCGTTTCCTTATCGAATCTTGTTTCAATTTCCAGCCTATATGCCACCGAAGACTACGAGGGCAAAGAGAGCGGCCGCGAGGGCCGAGGCCAGAATCGACTCGTCTGAGGCGAGGGTTGACCAGGGCGATACGCCTGTGGTACCGGAGCACATTGCTATGATTGGAGCTGTTATGCAGGATCTGCGCCAGATAGTGGGGACTTTGGTAGAGGCCATCCGAGCGCAGGGGCAGGCAGTTGCTCCACCCGTTGCAGGGACCATTATGGTACCTACAGTTCTGGCAGTCGCAGTTACAGCTCCAGAGGTTATTACCGTGTCACTGACGGACTTCATGAGGCTGAGGCCTCCGGTGTTTACTGGCACGGTTGTTACTGAGGATCCGCAGTCGTTCATCGACCGGATGGCCAGGATTTATCGCTCACTCCGATGTTCCGACGAGAGATGGGTTGAGTTTGCGAGTTTCCGGCTAGAGGGTATGGCCCAGAAGTGGTGTGATTCGTTGGAGAGGGGCAGAGCCGCTGGTATTGCTCCTATGACCTGGGATGAGTTTGTGACGTCGTTTCTTGCCCGTTTTCTTCCACCGAGCGTCAGGGATGCGCGAGCGCGCAGATTTGAGTCGTTACGTCAGACGCCGGGGATGACGGTGTCGGAGTATGATGTATTGTTTACTGAGCTGTCGGTGTATGCTCCGTACCTGGTGGCGACTGACGAGATGAGGGTGAAGAGGTTTGTTCGAGGCCTGCTTACCCAGTTGTTCCTAGCCATCAGCATTCAGCATTGCGACACGTATGCGGCAGCTGTCGATGCAGCCCTATTGGTGGAGGAGCGTCTAGCTGAGTCATCGGTTGTTCCAGAACCGAAGAGGACTCGTACGGATGTACCAGCATGGAGACCGAGGTTTGTCCGCAGAGGCAGAATTCCTTTAGAATCGGGGAGTAGCAGAGACGTGGGACGTGGCCAGTTATTCAGTTCTTATTCCTAGGAGGGCCAGCGGCCGTCTTATGGATGCTTCGGTTGTGGCATTTTATATCATCTTGTTCGGGATTGTACGGTGGTGCGTCAGAGAGGGCCAGCAGTACCGCAGGTTACCTTACCACCTTCTCCACCTCAGAGAGCGTTGCCTCTTATTCCTGTTGTTGCGCCGCGTCAGACTCCTGCTCAGAGAGGTCGTGGTCGCGGTGGTTTTGTGCCGAGAGGACGATGTGGCAGAAGCAGATGGCAGCCAGTAGCCGGTAGAGGGCAGGCACGGGTTTTTGCCTTGACTCACCAGGACGCTCAGGCGTCCAGTGTTGTGGTTTCAGGTACCCTTTCTTTATGTTCTTTTGATGCACATGTTCTTTTCGATCCGGGATCTACGCATTCGTATGTTTCTACACACTTCACGCCGAGGTTAGGCCGAGAGTCGTGTTTGCTGGATCAGCCGCTGGTCGTGACTACTCCTATGGGAGAGTCGTTTGTTGCGCGTCATGTGTTCCGATCTTGTGTTGTCCATGTTGGTGACAGAGATCTGTCCGTCGACTTGATCCTTCTTGAGATGTTGGACTTCTACGTTCTGCTGGGCATGGATTGGCTAGCTACTTGCTATGCGTCCGTGGACTGCCGCGAGAAGACAGTTAGATTTTGTTTTCCCGGCGAGTCATTGTTTGTTGTACTGGAGGATCGTGGTGTCGCCCCTCACAGTTTGATTTCTGTTCTGTGCGCTAGTCGGCTTTTGAGGAGGGGATGTCGGGGATTCTTGGCTTCCATTCATGATACTGGAGCCACAGTGGAGTCGGTGGACCAGGTTTCTACCGTGCGAGAGTTTCCCGATGTCTTTCCCGATGAGCTACCTGGGTTGCCGCCAGAGCGCGATATTGAGTTTTGCATTGATCTGATTCCTGGCACGGAGCCTATTTCTATACCGCCTTATCGGATGGCTCCGGCAGAGCTTAGAGAGCTTAAAGATCAATTGCAAGAGTTGCTTGATTTGGGACTTGTGCGTCCGAGTGTTTCGCCGTAGGGAGCTCCTGTTCTGTTCGTCAAGAAGAAGGATGGCAGTTTGAGGCTATGTGTGGATTATCGTCAGTTGAACCGAGTTACGGTGCGGAACAGGTATCCTTTACCTCGCATTGACGATTTATTTGATCAGCCCCAGGGTGCGAAACATTTTTCGAAGATTGATTTGCGTTCGGGTTATCATCAGTTGCGGGTTCGGAATGATGACATTTCGAAGACTGCTTTTCGTACGCGCTATGGGCATTATGAGTTTTTGGTGATGTCGTTCGGACTCACCAATGCGCCAGCAGCGTTCATGGATCTGATGAACCGGATTTTCAGGCCGTTCCTCGACCAGTTCATTATAGTGCTTATTGATGACATACTGGTCTACTCTAGGAGTCATGAGGAGCATGAGCAGCACTTGGGGATTACTTTGCAGATATTGAGAGAGCACCAGCTGTATGCTAAATTTTCAAAGTGTACATTTTGGCTTGATAGAGTTGACTTCCTGGGTCATGTGGTGACTGGTGATGGTATTCTTGTGGACCCGAGGAAGATTGAGGCTGTACAGCTTTGGCCCAGACCTGTATCGGTGATGGAGGTCCGCAGCTTTTTGGGCTTATCTGGTTATTATCGCCGTTTTGTGCAGGATTTCTCGAGTATCGCTGCACCGCTGACTGGACTGACCTAGAAGGGAATTCCTTTTCTCTGGACTGATGCGTGCGAGCAGAGTTTTCAGCAGTTGAAGAATCGGTTGACGACAGCACCAGTTCTTTCTTTACCTTCTGGATCGGGCGGCTATGTTGTTTATTGTGATGCTTCTCTAGTGGGGCTCGGCTGTGTTTTGATGCGGCATGATAGGGTGATTGCATATGCTTCTAGGCTGCTGAAGAAGCACGAGCAGAATTACCCCACTCACGATCTTGAGATGGCAGCGGTAGTCTTTTCGTTGAAGATTTGGAGACACTACTTGTTCGTAGAGTTGTGTCAGATCTTCACGGATCACAAGAGTTTGAAGTATATCTTCCAGCAGCGAGATCTGAACCTGAGACAGCGCCGATGGATGGAGCTAGTGAAGGATTATGATTGTGAGATCCTTTATCACCCGGGCAAGGCGAATGTGGTAGCTGATGCTTTGAGTCGTAGGCCCGTGGGTAGCTTGTCCCAGTTGAGCGCAGTTCAGTATCAGTCTTCTGCAAATTGGCAGCTCTTGTGTGATAGTAGAGTGTGGTTCGAGTTCACTTCCACTGGGGGACAATTTGCTCATGTCCGCGCCCGTCCACTACTATTTGATCGTATCCGTGTGGCGCAACCCAGTGATGCCCGTTTGTCTGAGATTCTTGAGCTTGTTCGGCAGGGAAGAGTTTTAGAGTTCATGGTTGATGACCAGGGTGTGCTACGATGCGGGACTCGCTTGTGTGTACCAGATGTTGATGGGTTGAGACGCGAGATCCTAAAGCAGGCACATCAGTCGTCCATTAGCATTCATCCAGGTTTCACCAAGATGTACCGTGACTTGAGAGACTTCTACTGGTGTGAAGGGATGAAGCGCGATATTTCGGACTTCGTTTCGAGGTGCCTGACTTGTCAGCAAGTCAAGGCTGAGCATCAGAGACCGGCTGGAGAGTTGCAGCCCTTACCGTTCCGGAGTGGAAATGGGAGCAGATTTCCATGGACTTCATTGTGGGTCTACCCAGGACCAGTCGAGGGTATGACTCCATTTGTGTTATTGTAGAACGGTTGATGAAAGCGGCTCACTTTCTTCCAGTGACGACCACTTTCGGTTATGCTCAGTATGCTCAGTTGTACATAGATGAGATTGTGCGTTTGCACGGTGTTCCCACATGTATAGTATCCGACAGAGGCACCCAGTTTACTAGCCGTCTGTGGCAGAAGCTTCAGGAAGCTTTGGGTACCCAGCTGAGTTTTAGTACCGCTTTTCATCCACAGACCGATGGCCAGTCGGAGCGGACTATTCAGACTCTGGAGGATATGCTCCGTGCATGTGTGCTTGATTTTGATGGCAGTTGGGATCGTCACTTGCCGTTGATTAAGTTCTCCTACAATAACAGATTTCAGGAGACTATTCAGATGGCAACTTTTGAGGCTTTATATGGTAGGAAGTGTCGATCGCCAATCTGTTGGACCGAGCTTAGTGAGAGTCTGGTTTTAGGACCCCAGCTAGTTCAGGAGATCTCGGAGAAGATCCAGCTGATTCAGGATAGGATGAGAGTAGCCCAGTGCAGGCAGAAGTCTTATACCGACCGTCGTTGTCGCAGACTTGAGTTCGCAGTAGGGGATTATGTATTCCTGAGGATTTCTCCGATGAAGGGCGTTATGCGATTTGGGAAGAGAGGGAAGCTCAGTCCCAGATTTATAGGTCCTTTCGAGGTCCTTGAGTGAGTGGGTTCTGTTGCTTATCGTTTGGCGCTCCCGCCCAGTTTTCCGGATGTTCACCCTGTTTTTCATGTGTCGATGCTTCATAGATACCTTTATGATCCTTCTCACACGATTCAGCACGAGACCGTTCAACTTGAGCGCGATCTTTCGTTCACCGAGCAGCCGGTAGTTATTTTGGATCGGCAGGTGAAGAAACTTCGGTCAAAGGTCTTACCATCTGTGAAGGTTCTTTGGCATAGCCCGACTAGTGAGGAGATCACTTGGAGGCCGAGAGCGAGATGCGGAAGAAATTCCCTCATCTTTTTGAAGGTACGCTTAGTATGAAATTTTAATTCGGGGACCGAATTTCTTTAAGGAGGGGAGATTGTAATGTTTTAGAAATCGTCTTGCGAATTTTGCCGTTTTAGGGCAAAATTGTCGGTTTTTCCTCTTTTAACCCGATTTCGATCAAACGTCCGTATAAGCTTGCCGACACCTAGTTTAGCTAAAATAAAGCTTGTGCGCGAACTTTGGGAGTATTTGAGAGGTTTTGGTTCAGATAGAATTTTTCCCAAATAAAATATTATTTTAAGCGGTATTTTGTGCACGTAAATCGGTAAATTTTTTCTCTTGTGAATAAATTAATTTTGTCACTAGAAAATTTTTGGAAACTTCTTTTTTAAATATCTAGATATTTTTGGAGTGCAAAAGGAATTATTTTAAAAAGAAAAGAAAAGGTGTAACGGTGGCAAAATGTATTTATTAGCTTTTATTACTCATTTTCCTAGCAATTTCTTCACCCAAAATTCACAAAAATACCCCCAACCTCCCCATGGCCGAGCCTTATCTCAAATTTCGGTCCAAAATATTTCCCATGCTCATTTCTTCATTATTTCTTCAAAATTCTTCAAAAGAATTCCAAAAATAAATCCAAAAATAACTATATAAAAATTAAACCATCATTCTCTTCACCAAGCTTGTTTGGATCTTCAACAAAACATGGGTTTTGGTGGCTAGGGTTGATGAAGCATGTTGGTTTTGTGAGTTCTTGAAGTGGTATAAATTCTATCCTTAATCTTTAATTCATTGCTTTAATCTTAATCTAGCTATTTTAGCTTGCTAATTATGTATTTTGTATAGCTTTTAAATCATGATTAATTCATTTATTTTTGTTTTAAGAAATTCATGTTATGGTTAAAGTTTGTTTAAGTGATTAGTGTTCATTTAAAGTGTTAATTTGTGCTTTGGAAAAGACTAACCTAGTAGAAAATGTTAATTTTTGCTAATGAATACTTTGATTTAATTATGCAAATTGCTTACTAGGTTTTTGCTAAAACATAATTACCGAGTGTTAAAAATATAGGAATGGTTTAGATAGATTAGTTAAGCTATTTTAAGGTGTTTGTAATCGCTAGATATGCGTTAGCTTGAAACTAGTGCGAAATATTGCGATAGGTCGCTTACTAGGTTTCGGGGTTTTTCCGACGTAGGGTTCGTTTGGTCGTTGCGAGGTTATATCTAGTGTATTCCTCAAAATTTTTGTGTTGTGTTGCGCGATCGGAACGATCGGGGTCCAGACTTGGTGTTTTTTTGTTTAGCGACCCCAATTAAGGTTTTGGCCGTTATCGCGCGCGATAGATGCGCTAAGCGCGCAGTGAAATTTTCCGGGCGTTTTCATCGCGTTTCGTTGTCTTTTCGTCATTATAGGATATTTAGCTTATGTGTTGTATTTATGAAATTTTATGTTCGCAAGCAGGGATTTCAGGTGCTGCGGACAAGGGGAAGCAGGTGGTCGGATTTTCATAGCTCGAGACCATCGGTGAGTAGATTTAACATCTACGGGGAAATCGCCCGTATGGCGTTATGAGTCGGGGCGAATTTGATATGTTAGCTGCATAGTATTTGCATATTCTTTACTTTCATATGAATTTCATTGCATAGCATTATCTGTTGTACTGGACTCGTACATTTAGATATAACACATTACTAACGGTTCATGTTGCACGAGCTCAAAATATTATGCTACACCCACATCGTCAGTAATTGCCATGACAGGCACAATCCGATATACATTGTTGACACCTACATACGAGATACGGTAGTGGATAGGGATAGTTGTGGTAGTAGCCCTTATCCCATTGTGCATATTGTAAGTCCACGTTGCTCACCCCGGTTCTTACGGGGAGGCGGAAACGGTGAAAAACAATTTTTTGGCGCAAAGGCAACATGGACTGAAAGCCGGAACTTTGCTAAACTAGAAACTAGCAAACTACTAGAGGCGTTAACTACTATGCTGTAGAAATTATACCTCACGATACCGGTCCTTCGGGTCTTCTCTCCGCTGTCCGGCTCATCCATCCACGCTCTGAGGGTCGATCCGGATCTTGGTCACCTCCGCGGCCTTCTTGAGTCGAAGACGATCCACCCGAGAGATGTACACCGAGCTCCACCTCGAGCCGAGGCAACTAGGGCAATAAGATCACTAGTCTTGATGTCCTAGGTTGTGTAGAAGAGAAAGATGGAGGTGTTTGTCTATGTGGATTCTTTTTCTCCCAACACATGAGATCAAAAGAATTTATCAAGAGGTGGAAGATGAAGGAGAACTAGCAACCATGAGAGCTCATTTTCTTTTCTTCTCACTTGCAAGAGAGAGAGTGAGAAAAGAGAAATGAAATTATCAACTAAAGAAAAAGGCACCATGGTTGCAATAATACTAAAAATCATCATTACTAATCCTATCATGATAAAGTTGATGGCTACATTGACATGACCATTTTCATAATCCAAAAAGAAAAAGAAAACCAAAGAAGAGTGTAGACCTTTCATGAAGGTCAAGGTCAACTTTGGTCAACTGGTCAACAAAGTCAAGAGTGGTCAAGGTGGTCAAATGGTCAAAGCAATTAGCCATCATATAATTATCACCAAAAGGATTAGTAAATAATGTTAGTGTTTATGCCCTAGAGGCCATTACTGTATCATACTAGTTTGTATATTACTTAATGGAAGCTTGGGATATTCACCTTGTATAAACACTCTTGCTCAATATAGTAGTATGCTACTTGGTTTGTTTCTACTTCAATGTGTACATGTGTTTATTTTTGTATATCACCTATACACATTAGTGGAGCCCTTAGGATCTTTGCTTGATTACCAGCGTTGTGATGGCAGTCACACTAGTGGGGGCTGGGTAATCTATAAGCACATCCTTATGCAGGTCCCTAGTCGCAGGACTATCGAGACAGGGCATAGATACTCCGGAGTAGACTAGCGTATGCGCTTCTCATCACAGTGTGGGAGATGGTCTGTCCCACAGCCATCAGTACGTCGTACTGGAGATAGTATGCGGGTGCTCGTTGGGTTACGAGTACACTGGACAGGACTCGTCGGGAACTGATTGGTTGGTATTATACCTATCGTCAGTTATCAGTTCCCAGGTGACATGAGTACAGCTTAGTCCGCTGACTTGACACTGTCACTTCGCCTCGAGTGTGTTCCCACTGTACTTTGATTACTACCCTACCACGGCTCAAAGGAGCCGTGCAAACAGGAAGTTTTTGGGTGCAGTCCCGAAGCACTTGGAGGAAGTGACGGTTAGACAGGATTCTTCTCTCCCGGTATTGGGGATTGACATCGCGCTGTGTCTAGGAGAGCCAGTACACGAGTAGTCCCTGGCCACGGCAAGCGAGATATACTGGTAGGTTTGCAGTGTTATCTCAGGGTGTTCTGGGCTTCACTCCGACACGACTTGTGTCGCTATTAGGGGACTGACGTTTACCGCCCCCTAGGCCGCCATGCGATGTATCAGACGAACAGACCGGACTGTATGGAGACTGTCACAGTCAGACTCAGTAAGAGTTCAGATGGGTTTCACCTCGTCAGTCTTCTTGTCGGCATCTACCTGGGGACCGTTACGCACAGCTAGTGCCGCTTGCGGTCTGTGGTTGAACCCACTGCCAGCGTAGTGTCGAGTCTTTAGAGTCCCACACAGAAAGCTATTCACCTTTAGGCAAAAGAGTAGAGGTCGCATGGTTTTGCGACAGGGTTCGGTCGCATCCGTGCACTTGTGCACGCACAGTGTCCGGACAGTTAACACTAGCGGGCTTTGGTTTAAGACAGATCCTAGTGTACGTTTTGGGATTGGGTTTTTCTAGTATGTATTCGTGTTCCTTGGAACGCGGATGCGGGTGTGTATGCAGAGTTGACGGAGAGACAGAGGCAGAGGATTCTCATTAGGGTTGTTGACTGTTGACTATTGACTTTTTGCTCAACCCTAATGAGAATATGATATATGATTAACAATAATATTAATTAAGTATTATAGTGACATGGTTTTTGAGGGGTTGACTTTGTTGACTTGTTGACTTTGTTGACCGGTTGACTAGGTTGGATTAGTTGACCATCATCATGACAATGGCTATCATTTCATGGCAAAGACTTTTGCTTGCTTGTTACTCTTATGCAAAATGAGTGCATGAAATGATATGGCTATTGTAGCTTTAACCATCACATAATACTTGATTGCTATGATTTGTTATGATGGCTTTGGATTATGAGAGCCAAGAGAGAAAAGTCTTGCTCATTCTCTCATTTCCTTTCTCTCTCTTGTGTTTGAGCTCTCCTCCTCTTCCTCTTGCTCTCCCTCTCTCTAGTCTATGGTTCACTTGTCTCATGTGTTGAGAAGCAAGAACCATAGAGAAAAATCCCAACACACTCTCCTCTACTCACTCTAGTTCATAAGGTTTAGCAAACTGAGTGAACCAGTTTCTTCAAAGCTCGAAGAAGAAGCCAAAGGTAGAAGCTTTCGGGTGGATCGATCTTCGGCGCAAGGAGACGACGGAGTGAAGCCGATCCGTACACCATCGAGAGTCAAAGACGAAGGAGTTCAAGAAAGAAAGGTATAACCCCCTAACCGAGTAGTTAACAAACTCCTAGTTAGGTTGTTAGGTAGATAGTTTAGCAAAGATCCGTTTTGAGTCCATGTTACCGCCTCTAGAAAAATCGTTTTTCATCAAATTCCGCATGCCCGTAAGTACCGGGAGAGGTAGCATGGACTTACAGTGGTATCAGAGCCTAGTTAAACTCTGTCTAACATGTTAGCAAAGTAACTAGAAGATCGATCAAAGAAAAAGTCGCGAAACGAACCCGATATGTCAAGTTTCTGCCGAATTTTTTTCTGTTCAAAAAATGATAAATTTCATCTTAAAAATAGGCTTAGGCTTTTTATTAAACACCCACAAAATTTGGTCCAACGAACCGGTCAAAGCGCCGCGGAAACGCTGTGGGAGCACGCTCCCGCCGTAGTTCCGCGGCCGAGTTGACTAGGCCGAGGTCCAAATTTTGTGCAGTGTGTTTCTGCGGTTGTTTTGGGATTTTTAGAATATGTCTTTTCAGCCCAGATTTTCCAGAAAGAAAATTTGCGTTTGGGGCCTAAAAATCCGTATTTTTGATCGAACTTCTAAAGACTTAAGCTGACGGGTTTTTATCTGTGATGTGATATTTGAATTGAACGTCTGCTAATCGCTATATGTCGATTAGTGGTGGTTATACAAATCTGTGATCTGTAATGTTATTGGTATGTGTATATGAATTCATTGGATTGTCGCCGGTGAATAGCCGGGGGTTGTGAGACGAGAGTTTTCTTTTCTTTCTATTCATGTAAATTTGTAAATTGATGTAATAATTATTTATATGGCCGCACAACCGGGTCAGGGTTGTAGCCGTCATTGTATCATTTCTTTTTACTGTTTTTGCTCCTAGGATAGACCCATGGAGGGGGTGCACAAACAATCGGGTATCCCGAAGTGCCGAGTGGCCTACTCACGGAGTTAAGGGAGGTTGCTTCGCTTCGGGTACTTGGCGGGTAGTTTGCCGCACCCGTAGGGGTCTTGGGTGGGGTATTGGCTATTCACCGTGACCGTGTAATCTGCTTTTCGTTACACGCTCGTACGAATTGCGGGTTCCTAGTATATCCATTGTATTCATCTGTGATCTGAAATGGCTATCATTGCAATATATATCTATAAATGATATTATTTAGGCGTTGCTTATGTTTTACAGCCGCGCTAGCCCAGCCCCCACTTTGTCATTAGTTAAGTAACCTAACGGGTAATGACGGGGCCCCGTGGCAAATGCGAATGGCATAAGCGCACGTCATATTTTGGTTGTTTTCTGCAATGGTAGGATTAAATGATGGGACGCATTAAAAGAACTAATGCAAGAAAAATACGCATTAAAAGAACTAATGCAAAGAAAATAAACCAAGTAAAAGTCGTTGGAACACTTTCAAAAACCACTCGGTTTCTTTTCAAAATAACTTTTAAACGCGTTGCTTAAGCCACTCCTTTTAAAAGCTATCTCGTTCCATCGATCATATCAAGTTCACTACGTTCACGGTTTTGCCAAAACCATCCGTAGCCCTCCATCATTTCAGTTAAATATTCGGTAGTATTCAAGCTATGTATTTTGACCTCACGCCAAGGCATAGTGATTGGTAGCTGCCGGATATTTATCTGTTGCATAGATAGAATGCGTTAGTTTGAGACAGTCGTACTGCCATTTTGGCCTACGTCAAGGGTAGGTACGGGTGGGTTCAAATTAACCTGGATAATGATGGGAAGAACTTGACATGCGACTTATGACATTTCGACCTCACGCCAAGGTCATAAGAGCATGGGGCAAAAATCTACATCGGGAGCTTCAAAAGAACTGAAACTTGTTAGCACTGCATACCATTTGGAGTGTGATGATTCTGGTAGGATTCCTTCAGTTTTGTCACGCGGTGATATTTGGATCCCGATCCTACTGTGAGTATATACTACTCCTCGGGAAATTTCTCACTTAACGATCAATGCTATAAACCAAGTAGGTGTCTAGAAAGGTGTTAGCGGGGCTACGCCTCCAGGGAAAAGTGGTTCTTAAATTAAGGAACTTCACGAAAGCGTTGGAAAACCTCCCTCGAAGTACCGACACCAGCCTGGCCGAACGGTTAAGCAAGAATTGTACGGTGAGATTGATCCTGACTAATTCTTCCTTTTTGGTTTGAGGAGGGATTCGAGAGACTGCGGGAGACATCCTGTTTAGACAAACTAAAAACCACTCTAAACTTGCAAGAGCGTCATGCTGAGTGTTTCTTCTCTCTCCTAATTGCAGCGACCAATCGACATGACTGGACTTAAGTTACTTCTAGATAAAAACATACTGACAGGGCCAAACTACAAAGATTGGCTCAGGAATGTCAAAACGGCAATCACTTACGACAACCTGGGGTATCTTCTTACCACCAAAGCTCCCCCTGTCCCAGGTCCCACCTCCAGCATCGCGGATAAGGAAATCCGTATGACTTGGGAGATCGATTGCGCGAAGGCCAAGTGCCTCGTGCTTGCCTCTATGGACAACGAACATCAGAGGAGGCACGAGAATATGGACCTTGAATCCATATTTCTTCATAAAAAAGAACTGTATGGAGAGCAGTCTCGTATCGCAAGATACGAAGTGTCGAAGAAGTTATTTTCGGCAAAGTTGGCCGTCGGATCATCGGTAGCGGAACACGTGCTTAAGATGATTGGCTACATAGAAGTGCTCGCGGACCTTGGGACCACGTTGGAGAATGAGATCTATACGGACTTGATTCTCCAGTCCCTTCCTTCCACTTACGCCCAGTTTATCCTGAACTTCAACTTACAAGAAAAGGAAGTTGAACTTTCATAACTCCTCAACATGCTGAGGAGCGCAGAGGGCACCCTACAGAAAGGTAGGGAAACATCCACTTTGTTTGTAGGAGGATCTTCCTCTTCTAGGTCCAAGGCGAAAGCCAAGGGAAAGAAGAAGAAAGCCCCCGCCAAACCAAGGGGCGGTGTTAGTAAAGTGGATACGAAGGGAAAGGCAAAAGCAACAAAGAAAGTAGGGAAGCTTGTGGATAAGGAAGAATGCTTCTACTGTCATAAGAGTGGACACTGGAAGAATGATTGCAGGGCTTGGAAAGCCAGGACACAGGAACTGAAGCAAGTTGCGGCTTCAGCTTCAGGTGTATATGTTATTGAAAACTGTCTTTCAATAAACTCTACTCCCTGGGTATTGGATACCGGATCAGGATCTCATATCTGTAATTCTTTGCAGGCACTGAGAAAGCGTAGGGTTTTGAAGGCAGGTGATATGACCCTCAGAGTTGCAAACGGAGCTGGCATGGATGCTGAGTCCGTGGGGGACTATCACCTGGGCTTGTCAGATGGACATGTTTTGGTTTTGCGTAATTGCTATTTTGTACCCAATGCAACTTGTAATATCATTTCTGTATCTTTATTATCTAAAGAAGGTTATGAATTTGCATTTGTAAGTAATGTTGTGAACATTCACCTTAATCAAGTTCTGATTGGGTCAGGAACATTAAGCAATGGTATATACGTATTAAACCAACCACAGATTTTCAATGTCCAGAATACACACAAAAGAAAGTCTCCGGAAATAAATCAAACTTTCTTATGGCATTGTAGACTGGGTCACATCAATGAGATAAGGTTGACGAAGTTGCATACAGAAGGATATTTGAATCCGTTCGAATATCAATCGTATGCCACTTGTCAATCCTGTCTCAAAGGAAAGATGACAAAGACTCAATTCACTGGACACGGAGTAAGAGCGAGCGAGCTCTTGGGACTCGTACACAGCGACGTGTGCGGTCCAATGTCTACACATGCGCGAAGCGGTTATTCTTACTTCATTACTTTTACGGATGACTTTTCAAGGTACGGTTATGTCTTCTTAATGAAACATAAATCCGAAGCCTTTGGAAAGTTCCGGGAATATAAGAATGAAGTAGAAAAACAAACCGGCAAAAGTATCAAGATTCTAAGATCGGATCGAGGTGGAGAATACTTATGTGTCGAGTTCCTGGATTACTTAAAAGAGAATGGAAGTCTCTTTCAGTTTACCCCTCCATACACTCCGCAACATAACGGTGTATCGGAGAGACGGAACCGAACCCTATTGGATATGGTACGGTCAATGATGAGTAACGCTGAGTTACCGCGATCATTCTGGGGGTATGCGCTAAAATCAGCTGCATACCTTTTGAACCGAGTTCCAACTAAGACTGTGCCTACCACACCATATGAGATATGGAGTGGGAAGAAACCCTATCTTCAATATCTGAAGATCTGGGGATGTCCGGCTTTTGTCAAAAAGCAGCATGCAGACAAGCTCGAGGCACGCTCAGTACTGTGCAAGTTTGTGGGATACCCAAAGAATTCCAGGGGGTATCTCTTCTAGTACGCATAGGAACAAAAGATCATTGTTTCTCGTAATGCCCATTTTCTGGAACACCAGTTCTTAGAAAAGGAAACAAGTGGCAGCGAAATAGAACTGGAAGAAATTCCGGAACCATAGACTATTACTGAAAGCTTAGTAGAACCAGAGGGTTCAAAAGAAAATGACATTCCTACGCCGCTCCGCAGGAGTAGTAGGCAGTCTCATCCGCCCGAGAGATACTACGGTTTTCTCATAGACGGGGATAGAGAGGATTGCATCATAGATTATGATGAGCCGACTAGCTTCCAGCAGGCCATTCAGAGCGTTGACTCGGTAAAATGGCTGGATGCAATGCGGACCGAAATGGAGTCCATGTACACCAACAAAGTATGGACGTTGGACGTTGCTCCAGATGGGGTAAAACCCGTAGGATGCAAGTGGATCTTCAAGAGGAAGATTGGTGTAGATGGACACGTTGAGACCTATAAAGCTAGACTGGTTGCAAAGGGTTTTCGTCAAAGACCTGGTTTGGACTATGACGAGACCTTTTCTCCAGTAGCTATGCTGAAATCCATTCGGATCCTTCTTGCCATTGCTGGCTTCCACGATTATGAGATTTGGCAGATGGACGTAAAGACCGCTTTTCTAAATGGAAATTTAGAGGATTGTGTTTATATGGACCAGCCAAAGGGTTTCATTCAGAGTGGGAGCAGCGGAAAGGTGTGCAAGTTGCTTAAGTCCATCTATGGACTCAAGCAGGCATCGCGGAGTTGGAATATCTGTTTTGATGAGACGGTCAAGGAATTTGGCTTTATCAAAAGTCCAGATGAACCATGCATCTATAGTAGATTTGTAGCGAGAACTGTAGTATTCCTCGTTTTATACGTGGATGACATTCTCTTAATAGGAAATGACATTCCTATGCTACAATCTGTCAAGGGGTTCTTGTCACATTGGTTCTCCAGGAAAGACCTGGGTGATGCCTCATACATTCTGGGGATCCGGATCTATCGTGACAGATCCAAGAGGATACTGGTACTCTCACAGTCCAGGTATATCGACACCATACTGAAAAGATTCAGTATGGAAGATTCCAAGCGCGGTAATCTACCGGCTTGTCACGGGATCACCCTCTCCAAAGAGATGTCTCCCAAGACTGATTTGGAAAGGGATCGCATGTCTATTATACCGTACGCTTCTGCGGTAGGCTCTATAATGTATGTGATGTTGTGTACCAGACCAGATGTAGCTTATGCACTGAGCGTGGTAAGCTGGTATCAGTCAAACCGTGGGGAGAAACATTGGATAGCAGTAAAGAACATTCTCAAGTTCCTGAGAAGGACTAAGGAGATGTTCTTGGTGTATGGTGGAAAAGACCTCCAGATAGAGGCCTTTGCTGACTCCAGCTTCCAAAGTGACAAGGATGATTCCAATTCCATGTCGGGTTATGTCTTTACCCTCAATGGAGGGGCGGTGTGTTCAAAGAGTTCTAAACAGGAAACCGTTGCTGACTCGACGATGGAAGCGGAATATATCGCTGCTGCAGATGCCGCAAAAGAAGCTGTCTGGGTAAGGAAGTTCTTAACTGAACTTCAGGTGGTTCCGTCCATTGTTGATCCAATACCTCTGTATTGCGACAACAACGGGGCTATAGCTTTAGCAAAGGAACCAAGGTCCCATCAGAAGTCTAGACACATCTTAAGGCGGTATCACCTGATCAGGGAGATCGTGGGTCGCCAGGAGATCGAGGTTCGGAGAGTTTCTACAGAAGACAACACTGCTGATCCACTCACAAAGGCCTTTCCCCAGACTCAGTTCGAGCGGCTGATCGAGATGATAGGTCTTCGATACGCCAGAACATGGCCTTAGTGCAAGTGGGAGATTGTTAGTGTATATGCCCTAGAGGCCATTACTGTATCATACTAGTTTGTATATTACTTAATGGAAGCTTGGGATATTCATCTTGTATAAAAAATCTTGCTCAATATAGTAGTATGCTACTTGGTTTGTTTCTACTTCAATGTGTACATGTGTTTATTTTTATATATCACCTATACACATTAGTGGAACCCTTAGGATCTTTGCTTGATTACCAGCGTTGTGATGGCAGTCACACTAGTGGGGGCTGGGTAATCTATAAGCACATCCTTATGCAGGTCCCTAGTCGCAGGACTATCGAGACAGGGCATCGATACTCCGGAGTAGGCTAGCGTATGCTCTTCTCATCCCAGTGTGGGAGATGGTCTGTCCCACAGCCATCAGTACGTCGTACTGGAGATAGTATGCGGGTGCTCGTTGGGTTACGAGTACACTGGACAGGACTCGTCGGGAACTGATTGGTTTGTATTATACCTATCGTCGGTTATCAGTTCCCAGGTGACATGAGTACAGCTTAGTCCGCTGACTTGATACTGTCACTTCGCCTCGAGTGTGTTCCCACTGTACTTTGATTACTACCCTACCACGGCTCAAAGGAGTCGTGCAAACAGGAAGTTTTTGGGTGCAGTCCCGAAGCACTTGGAGGCAGTGACGGTTAGACAGGATTCGTCTCTCCCGGTATTGGGGGTTGACATCGCGCTGTGTCTAGGAGAGCCATTACATGAGTAGTCCCTGGCCAGGGCAAGCGAGATATATTGGTAGGTTTCCAGTGTTATCTCAGGGTGTTCTGGGCTTCACTCCGACACGACTTGTACCGCTATTAGGGGACTGACGTTTACCGCCCCTAGGCCCGCCATGCGATGTATCAGACGAACAGACTGGACTGAATGGAGACTGTCACGGTCAGACTCAGTAGGAGTTCAGATGGGTTTCACCTCGTCAGTCTTCTTGTCGGCATCTACCTGGGGAACGTTACGCACAGCTAGTGCCGTTTGCAGTCTGTGGTTAAATCCACTGCCAGCGTAGTGTCGAGTCTTTAGAGTCCCACACAGAAAGCTATTCGCCTTTAGGCAAAAGAGTAGAGGTCGCATGGTTTTGCGACAGGTCCCATGGTTTTGCGACAGGGTTCGGTCACATCCGTGCGGTTGTGCACGTACAGTGTCCGGACAGTTAACACTAGCGGGATTTGGTTTAAGCCAGATCCTAATGTACGTTTTAGGATTGGTTTTTTCTAGTATGTATTCGTGTTCCTCGGAACGCGGATGCGGGTGTGTATGCACAGTTGACGGAGAGACAGAGGCAGAGGATTCTCATTAGGGTTGTTGACTGTTGACTGTTGACTATTGACTTTTTGCTCAACCCTAATGAGAATATGATATATGATTAACAATAATATTAATTAAGTATTATAGTGACATGGTTGTTGAGGGGTTGACTTTGTTGACTTGTTGACTTTGTTAACCGGTTGACTAGGTTGGACTAGTTGACCATCATCATGACAATGGCTATCATTTCATGGCAAAGTCTTTTGCTTGCTTGTTTCTCTTGTGCAAAATAAGTGCATGAAAAGATATGGCTATTGTAGCTTTAACCATCACATAATACTTGATTGCTATGATTTGTTATGATGGCTTTGGATTATGAGAGCCAAGAGAGAAAAGTCTTGCTCATTCTCTCATTTCCTTTCTCTCTCTTGTGTTTGAGCTCTCATCCTCTCCCTTTTGCTCTCCCTCTCTCTAGTCTATGGTTCACTTGTCTCATGTGTTGAGAAGCAAGAACCATAGAGAAAAATCCCAACACACTCTCCTCTACTCACTCTAGTTCATAAGGTTTAGCAAACCGAGTGAACCAGTTTCTTCAAAGCTCGAAGAAGAAGCCAAAGGTAGAAGCTTTCGGGTGGATCGATCTTCGGCGCAAGGAGACGACGGAGTGAAGCCGATCCGTACACCATCGAGAGTCAAAGACGAAGGAGTTCAAGAAAGAAAGGTATAACCCCCTAACCGAGTAGTTAACAAACACCTAGTTAGGTTGTTAGGTAGATAGTTTAACAAAGATCCGTTTTGAGTCCATGTCACCGCCTCTAGAAAAATCGTTTTTCATCAAATTCCGCATGCCCGTAAGTACCGGGAGAGGTAGCATGGACTTAGAAATAATGTCCGCGGCTCATAATGGTTTTGACCGAACGAATTGCCAAAACCCTAATGATCCTGCCACATAACGGTTTTGGCCGAACCAACTGCCAAAACCCTAATGAGGCACCTCCTCCTTCATCGGTCCTGAAAACTGTGCATACACACCCGCATCCGCATTCCGTAGAATGCGAATGCACAGAAGACAAAACAAATCCATCCGTGCAATAATAGGATCCGGCTTAAACCAAAGCCCACTAGTATTGCCTGCCCGAACAGCATACGCACACAAGTGTACGTAAGTGATCGCAGCCCTGCTATAAAACCATATGACCTCTACATGTTTCGCTCAGTGCAGGGAAACTCTCTGTGTGGGACTCTAAAGACTCGACACGACGCTGGCAGTGGGTTTAACCACAGACCGCAAGCGGCACTAGCTGTACGTAACGGTCCCCAGCTAGATGTCTATAAGAAGGCCGATGAGGTAAACCCATCCGAACTCCTACTGAGCCTGTATGTGATAATCTCCGTACAGTCCGATCTGTTAGTCTGATACATCGCATGGCGGGCCTAGGGGGTGGTGAACGTCAGTCCCCTAATAGCGGTACAAGTCGTATCGGAGTGTAGCCTAGAACATCCTGAGATAACACTGGAAACCTACCAGTATATCTTGCTTGCCCTGGCCAGGAACTACTCATGTAATGGCTCTCCTAGACACAGCGCGATGTTAACCCCTAATACCGGGAGAGACGAATCCTGTCTAACCGTCCCTGCCTCCAAGTGCTTCGGGACTGCACCCAACTACTACCTGTTTGCACGACTCCTTTGAGCCGTGGTAGGGTAGTAATCTAAGTACAGTGGGAACACACTCGAGGCGAAGTGACAGTGTCAAGTCAGCGGACTAAGTTGTACTCATGTCACCTGGGAACTGATAACTGACAATAGGTATAATACCATTCAACAGTTCTCGACGAGTCCTGTCCAGTGTACTCGTAACCTAACGAGCACCCGCATACTATCTCCAGTACGACGTACTGATGGCTGTGGGACAGACCATCTCCCCAGCTGAGATGAGAAGCGCATGCGCTAGTCTACTCCGGAGTATCGATGCCCTGTCTCGATAGTCCTGCAACTAGGAACCTGTATAAGGATGTGCTTATAGATTACCCAGCCCCCGCAAGTGTGACTGCCATCACAATGCTGGTAATCAAGCAAAGATCATATGGGCTCTACTAATATGTATAAGCGATATACTAAAAGAAATACATGCACATATTGAAGTAGAAACAAACCAAGTAGCATACTACCATTTTGAGCAAGATTGTCTATACAACTGTGAATGTCCCAAGCTTCGAGACCGGGTCTCCTAAACTCTAGAATTGGCAAGATCACATGCCGCTCTCGTAGGGGTCTAGGGGTATGGGCTTGTTTATTCATCGCGACCGTGGAATCCGTATTTTCTATTGTTTGCTAAATACAAAATACGGACATCCTTGATATCCTTTTATTTTCATATGTGCTTCTGCTGTTGATATTCTGTAATGTGATTACTTAGTATCTGAGACGAATGGATTATTATATATATATGATATATAATAAACATTGCTTATGTTTTACACCCGCACTAGTCCCGCCCCGCTATGCCGTTAGTTAAGTAACCTAACGGTGCATAACGGGACACTATGGCGAATGCGAATGGCATAAGTGTACGTTCTATTTTCGTTTCTTTTCTGTGATGGCTTAGGAACATAAATGATGGGATCACATTAATGAGATTAATGTAAAGTAAAAGAAACCTAAAAGATGTTGTAGAATCAGATTTGAAACCCACTCGGCCTTTTTATGAAAAATGCAAGTTTCAAAAGATGCGGAGCTTAAGCCACTCCTTTTCTAAACTGTTTTGATTCTACAACGAGATCAAGTTCAAAGCGTTAAAGGTTTTCAAAAAAACCATCCGCAACCCTCCGTCATTTTAGGAAGCAGAGTACTTAGTATTCGTGCTACGTATTTTGATCATAGTCAAGGCGTAGTGTACGGTAGCTAAGTGATGTCTTCCTACAAAGCATATGATGCAATCAGTTAGGACATTCATGTGATTATGTTGATCATAGTCAAGGGTCATATGGGTGGGTCTAGTTAATCTCGAAATGACGGGTAGAACTTGACTAGTACTTATGATATTTTGACCATAACCAAGGTCATAAGTAACTAGGGGTAAAAACAATATCGGGAGTTTCAAGAGTTGAAATTTGAAATGAGATTGCATACCATCTATATGATAGTTGGATCCCGATCCCACTGTGAGTTAGTGTTACTTCCAGGAGAAGTTTACACTTTACAATTAGCTAATCCAGTAGGTGTCTAGAAAGGTGTTAACGGGGTTTGACCTCTGGGAAAATGAGGTTTATTTTAATTTGGTCCGTGCGAAAGCACGAGGAACCTCCCTCAAAGTACCGACATTCCCCTGGCTGACCGGTTAGCGAAACTGTAGAATGTAATTAATCTTGGCTAGTTTTCTTTTCAGGTTTTGAAAGAAAATTTGATAAAAGCAGTGGGAGACATCGATTAGATAAGATAATAACCAATCTAATTTTTTGCAAGAGCATTTCGCTGAGTGCATTCTTTTCTCTCTCCTAATGGCAGATACCGATGACGGAACTTAAGCTTCTACTAGAGAAAAATAAACTGACAGGACCGAACTATAAAGAATGGTTGTGGAACTTTAACATTGCACTTACAAATGATAAAGTATCATATGTCCTCACAACCCAAGCCCCACCCATCCCAGGACCTGAATCATCTGTCATGGATAGGGAGATCCGAAAAACTTGGGATATTGATTGTAACACGGCCAAGTGCCTCGCGCTTGCTTTTATGGACAATATCCATCAGAAGTAACATGAGAATATGGATGTACAATCCATCTTTCTTCACACAAAGGACTTGTATTTAGAGAAATCTCGTACTTTGAGATACGAGGCATCTCGAAAGCTGTTTCAGATGCGAATGGCCCCTAGTACATCAGTAGGAGACCATGTTTTGAAGATGATTGGTCTTATAGAAGAACTTGAGGAACTGTGATGGACCATGGATAATAAGCAATATACGGATATTGTTCTACAGTCTCTCCCCCTGCCTTTGCTCCGTTCATAGTGAATTTCAATATGAATGATTTGGAGAAATCATTGCCTGAACTTCTCAATATGTTGAGAAGTGCAGAGAGCACGTTGAAAACAACGAGGACTCCCGCTTTGCTTGCTGGGACATCTTCCTCTTCAGTCCCAAAAGCCAAGGCCAAGGAAAAGAAAAAGAAGAAGTCCATCAAACAGAAAGGTGGAGTTAAAAAGGCAAAGGGGAAAGAAAAATACGGGGCTGCGGGAAGCGGGAAAGGAGAAGGTTTTTACTGCCACAAGTTGGGACATTGAAAACGCAACTGTGCTGTGTATCTTGCTGATCTCAAGAAGAAGAAGCATGATGATGCTTCCACTTCAGGTGTGTTTGTAACTGAAAACTGTTTTTCTTTAAACTCTGCATCTTGTGTATTAGATACCGGTTCTGGTTCTCACATCTGCAATTGTATGCAGGGATTGAGAAACAGTAGAGTTTTGAAGACAGGTGACCATACTCTGCGGGTTTGAAATGGTTCCAATGTACATGCTGTATCCGTAGGAGAGTATCATCTTGGTTTGCCTTCGGGTTGTATTTTGGTTTTGAACCCGTGTTATTTTGTATCTAGAATGCTATGTAAAATAATATTCGTTTCTTTGTTGGACAATGAAGGATATCATTTTGTATTGTAAAATAATGTTATGAACATTAACTTGAATCAAGAGTTGATTGGGTATGGTACAGTAATAACGGTATTTACGTCCTGAACCAACACAAAGTTTTCAATATACAACATACTAATAAAAGAATGTTTTTAGATATAAATGAAGCCTTTCTTTTGCATTGTAGACTTGGTCATATTAATGAAACAAGACTAAACAAACTATATAAAGATGGATATTTAAATCCTTTTGAATACAAATCTTATGCGACTTGCCAGTCTTGTATCAAAGGTAAAATAACCAAAACTCCGTTTACTGGATACGGAGAAAGAGCTGTGGAACTCTTAAGCCTCATACATAGTGATGTATGCAGACCAATGTCTACACATGCTAGAGGTGGTTTTTCATACTTCATTACTTTTACTGATGATTTCTCAAGATTCGGACACGTGTTTTTGATAAAGCACAAATCCGAAGCTTTCGAGAAATTCAAGGAGTACAAACTTGAAGTAGAAAAACAAACAGGCTTGAGCATCAAGAAACTTTGATTAGATCGAGGTGAAGAATATTTATGTACAGAGTTTTTAGACTTCTTAAAATAGAATGGGATTCTCTCTCAGCTCACTCCTCCTTACACACTACAGCACATGTTGCGCCACGGCAGCGCCCCGGCCGTCTATCCGAGGCCAAAATGCGGAATCAAAATTTTCTTATCTTTTAAACTGGCGCTACCGCAGACAAAATACCCGGATCGTGACCATTAACCGATACTAGCTAACAAGAGAAAGGGTTAGAGATATACCGAGTGATCCGAGTCCTCCGGTCTTCTCGTCATCGTCCCGATCTCCCGCGGAAAATCCTGTCGCCATATCGTCACCTCCTCGCCGAAAGGGGCACGACATAGCCTGCGTCTTTTATGGGCTCCCACCTCAATGCCGAGGCAACTCGGGCACGAAGCTGGCAAGTCGACGTGCCCAAGATGTGCTGTAGAATGTAGTGTAGATGATGCTTGTCTCTTTGGGGTTATGTTGCCATGGAGGGAGAAGAGAATCATGAACTTTGGAGAGGGTTTTAGAGAATTTAGCAAGCATGGAAAAGGAGATGTGAATGATACAATTTCCACACACAAAATCAAATGAACCATCCTCATTATCCTATGAAGTGGCCGGCCCCCTTTAATCCCAAATGGTGGAGGAAAAATCCAAACTCATGAAGGGAGGTGATGGTAGGAGAAAGAGAATGGTGACCACAACCAAAACATAATCATCACAAACTTACATCAAACCCATACCCTTTCTCATCTCATTAATTCAAGTGATGGTGAAAAGAAAAGAATGGTATCAAAAGATTCTATCATAATAAATCCATATGCAAGAAAACCCCTCCACAAATGTTATTTGCAAACTTACAAATAACCCCCTTCTTCGGAAAAGTCCGGCCGGGAAAGAACAAAGGAAAACCGGCCGGAACGGAATGCAAACTGGCAACTCCAGAAAACTGGTCCCGTAATAAATTACAGGAAAACCCCGATACTGTGCATACACACCCGCATCTGTATTCCGACCGGATACAAATGCAATGAGACAAAATCTACACTGTACTAAACTAGGACCGGCTTAAACCAAAGCCAGCTAGTAATATCCGTTCGATCCTAATCCGTGCAATACCGCACGTATCGGATCGAACCCTGCCATATAACCATATGGGCAAAAGTACAAACCGTCCGATCCTGATCCGTGCAATACCGCACGTATCTGATCGGACCCTGCCATATCTCCATACGGCCTCTACAGCGTTTCGCCCGAAAGCTTGAGTAACTGAAAGTGTGGTGGACTCTAAAGACTCGTCAATACTATGGCTGTGGATTTAACCACCAGCACGTCAGAGGTATAAGCCAATACGTGACGGGCCACCAGCTATTGACCAAAAGGGACGTCGATGAGCGAACTCATCCTGACACCCTACTGAGCCTGTCAGTGACAATATCCGTACAGTCCGGTCCGTTCGTCTATGAGCATCGCATGGCGGGCCTAGGGGGTTGGTAAAAGTCAGACCCCCAAAGGCGGTACAAGTCGTGTCGGAGTGTAGCCCAGAACGCCCTGAGATACTACTGGAATACCTACCAGTAAATCTCCTGCCTCGGCCGAGGGCTTTGCGTAATGGCTCTCCTAGACACAACGCGACCTCACCCCCAATACCGGGAGAGACGAACCCCTGCAGATCCGCTCACTGCCTCCATGTGGCTCGGGACTGTACCCAACTAAAACCTGTTTGCACGACTCCTTTGAGCCGTGGTAGGGTAGTAATCAAAGCACAGTGGGAACTCACACGAGACAAATGACGATCTCAGGTCGATGAATTAACCTGTATACATGTCACCTGGGAACTGCTATCTGACGTTTGGTATAATCCCAACTAGCAGGTTCCCGGCGAGTCCTGTCCGGTGTACTCATAACCCAATGAGCACCTGTATACATCTTAGGTGAACCAACTGACACCAGTGGCTTGTGAGACCAGCCACCGCCCCTCGTCGGGGTCTCGACTGTATACACTATTCTACTAATGGAGTATCGATGCCCAGTCTCGAAACTCCCACGACTAGGGACCATTTAAGGATGTGCTTATAGACCCCAGCTCCCACGTATATGATCGCCATCATACTGCTGGTCGTCAAGCAAGAATCCTAGGGGCTCTATCAACGTGTAATAGCGACCTGTAAGGTCACCTGAAACAGTACACGATGATAAAGGTAAACCAGATAGCATACTATCATCTCGAGTAAGACTGTCCTACCGGGATAGGTCCTCCCTCAATCATTGCAATCACGTGCCTGTGATCCAATAATTGACTCTGAGGGCACTATCTCCAACAATCTCCCACTTGCACTCACGGCTAATTATTGCGATGTCGCATACTCACAGCCCGTGTGATACCGAACACCCTACTCCTCTACTAGTCAGTCTCACAAAGCCTGTTTGCGAAACTATTGCATTCGAGGAAAAGCCTCAGTGAGTGGATCCGCTGTGAAGTTTCTTTTTATGTCTCTCTATATCTCAAGTTCGCAGAGAAAACCATCTCCCGAAATGAGCAATACCTGTCTTAGAGTATGTCTGGATATCTGATGGGACCTAGCTCATAAATGAACTCCAAATCCAAACTTCTTAGACTGTATCGATAACTGAACTTAATCAGTACCCAGCGCCATGCCTCCCTCAGTATTGCCTTGGACCACCTGTCCAAAATACTGCCCCTCGTCTGAAGGAGAAACCATAACTCTGACAGCCACTCTGCCATCCATGTCACCTTGGAAGCCTGGAATGATAACTGTCTCCCAAATGAGGCTGTCGTTATCATATCCCTAGAACATCCACTTATGTTCTAAAACTGCTTCCGACTGTTCCTCCAGGATTGGATCAATATCATCTTATTGCATCTAGTGCAAGAACAACATCTGGTGTGGTACTTGACATCTCATGATTGACTCAATTGCCTAAGCAAGTGATCTGCCAATCATGCACATCTCTCTCTACTTTAGTCTATAAGACACCTTTAGAGTGGGTGACTCCTTTACCTGCAGGTACACTACCATGCCAGGAGTCGTCCATTCTAAATACTTTTAGAATGCTGTCAAAGTACCCTGATTGGGAAACCACCCAAATCTAGATCTAAAACCATAGGTCTAGTAACCAGTATGTCTGATATAATGTCCAAGTCCCATGTGGAGAAAACACCGTTTGACGACCAAAGTATAACCGATCGTAGTATAGGAATATCACTTCCTACTACCTTCTCAACAGATCCATCCCCTATTCTGATGACGTCAAACCCATGACTGTCACATCAGAAACAGATGATCTATCTCCGCTATATCTGCTTTAGTCTATAGACATAAGCCTGATGTCCACCAATGCTTCCGCTGCTCCCACTGACTATGACAACCCTCTGGCAGAGTCATATAGACGTACACTTCTAAAGCTAGTTTAGAACGACGCTATACTCATCCTCTCACCGGGTCTCGCAGCCTGGAACAACAGCAATGGCAAGTGTGGGTAAACAAGAACTTCCCTGTCACCGTCCTTGAGGCTACCGGAGTACCTCTCGGGTGCCTGAAGTTACCCACCTTATCTGCGGAGTGGCCAATGGAATGTCAAATCAGATTGAATCTTTAGGTTCCTTATCAAATCTTCAGTAATCGTTTGCGGTTCTGGAATCACTTCCAGTTCTACCATACTCCCACTACTGTTTTCAGAAAAATAACCATTTCATTTTAAAATGTGGCGAGTTAGGAGCAATATCACTATTGATCTTCCAGATGGTAGAAAATCAACCCTCTGCATAGCCTGGGTCAACCCACAAACAGCCATTACAGAAACGTGCCTTGAGTTGTCCAGTGTCTGGTTTTAATCATAAGCCGGACAACTCCCCGTACCTTAACATCGTTAAGGTATGAACTGTTCTATATCCAATATAGAACCAGAGGCACTGATTTAAATGAACCAGATTCAAATCATGCAGCTATCTCCAGTGCATGTCAACTAAATGGAAGGAGGCCGATCAGCGTTACTCAACTTAGGAATGCTTCCAATTATGAGTAACCTGAAGGAGAAGCAAGTTCTCATTACTATCAACTGAATACCATACACAAGTATCTACATCTTCGATCACCTTGAAGAATCCCGATACTTGCAATACCTGGTTCTCTACTCTATTCAAATACCTATAACTCCTCAAAACTTAGACCCTGTGTTTCTATGAAACACATGTCTAAGAACTAGAGAAGTTAAAAGTAAACAGAATATAGTATGAGGATCAACCCCTCTGTCCTAATGGACACTGGACAACATACAATACTCTGTATAAGTCCGCTGAGTCTAGCAACTCTTTCACTGTGTGTCGTAGGTTGAAAACTGTACTTATGGTTAAGAAGAATTACACCGCTGTTTGATGCTCCTTACCTAACCATCCACTGATATAGGTAAATGTCAACGACATAATATCAAAAGGTATATCTCACTCTATGAAAATAGACGTACAGATATATCAATTTGAAATTGGTGCATAACAACGGATATTCAAAACCAAATATTTGCCGACCGGCAAACAGCCCAGATGATCTCCTCAAATATCACCGATTACAACGAATCCCGATATAATGAGGATGATCACCCTATTCCCAATAACTTACTCCCACTCATCATCTGTAAAACCATACAGATGTGAGAATCAAACCTGGTAAATACATACCCTGGAGCAAGTGTCTAATCAGGAAATCAGTTTTCTTTTAACAGTACACAGTTGAACTGAAACATTGAAATGTTTCGATGGGGTATCCTGGTATTCCTAGTAATGCCTCTTCCATTATCCAGATTCACAACTATAACCGTATAATTCTTTGCCACTTCTCCAAATCCCTTTATATGTCTTTAGTCATTACCTTCTGCACACCCCTTAGGCCAAATGGTTTTCTTCCTTCCCTACCATTCGGCACCAGCCTATGGTTTGGAAGAAGACTATCCAATAAGCATAATGGGTGTACTGTCCTAGTCCTAGGAGCACTCGTAATGCGAGAGAAGGTGAAGATAAAAGACAACCGAATAAACCTTATTCCTATTTCTCCTGGACCAGAATCCATCCCCAAACTGGGACAAGTTCCTTTCGAGTTCGTATATAACCATACGATGGAGTATCCAACAAACTGTGGATCTTCGTAGTGATACGGAGTGTCCTGGAGAAATACAAAGGTGATTTAGGATTGGCGAAGAAATACTCGGTTTGGTCGTGAATGGCAGTCGCAATTTACTTTGCCCTCTTACTAATCCCTTTCTTTGTCTTAACTTAATACCTTCTGTACACCGTTTAGGCTAACTGGTTTTCTTCATCCCCTACCGGTCGGCACCAGCCTATGGTTTGGAAGAAGACTATCCAATTTGCGTAATAGGTGTACTATCTCCTAAACCAAGGAGTACTCACAATGAGAGAAGGTGAAAAGAAAAGACAACTGAATAATCCTATTCGTTTTCTCTAGAACCAGAAACCATCCTCGAAGTCCTTCGAGTTCGTATATAACCATACGATGGTTTTGTCCAATGGAAGTGGACGTTCGTAGTAATACGGGGTGTCCTGGAGAAAAGGGTAAAAGTAGGAGTGGCAATGAGGTTTGCAACTCTGACAATCCAAAAGCCAGTGTTTAAGAAGGTTCGGTCAACTTGGTCACTGAGTCATAGTCCAGGGTCGGGTCAATTGTCGCTGCCAAAGAGAGAGAGAAAAGAAACACTCAGCGTGCACTCTAACCTAGATCAGAAAGGTTATCACTTTATCTAATCTGGAAACCTCCCACTGTACCTCAAATTCCCCTCCAAACCTGAAAGAATAATTAGTCGGGATCACCCGAGGAGTAAACCAACTCATCAGTGGGAATCGGGATCCAACTATCATCGCATGATAACTTGACGGAATCCACTCAAGTCACCACACTCCAGAAGGTATGCGCATGCCTGGCAAGTTTCAGTTCTTTTGAAACTCCCGATGTGATTTTTACCCCAAGCGGTTTATGACCTTGACTAGGTCAACAAACCATAAACCGCCAGTCAAGTTCAACCCGTCAATATTCTGGATTGCATTAAACCCACCCGTACGTGCCCTTGACTAGGTCAACAAGGCCGCACGACTGTCTTAACCAATCCCACTTATGCAACAAACAAGTACAACTTAGCTACCGAACACTACGTCTTGACTAGGTCAACAAACGCAGCACGAATACCAAATAATACCTGTAGGAAATGACGGAGGGCTACGGCTGGTTTTTGGCGAAAAACCTTTAACGTAATGAACTTGATATCGTTGAAGGAACTGCATAGCCTTTTTAGAAAATATAGTGACGAAAACCTCTACTAAAGAGGTCACTCCCGGTGAAGGGATCTCGGCTCTTTCCCCGTAGAATGAGGTGCAGGATATTCCAACTGAATACCACGATGAAAAGCAAAAGTAATCGGCTATAGTGAAGTTAATGCCCTGACGCAAACTTTTGTCCAAGGGGTCACTCCCGGTGAAGGGATCTCGGCCCTTGCCTCGTCGACTGAGGAGCAGGATATTCCAAATGAATACCACGATGCAAAACAAAAGTGAACGTCCTTGCAATAACAGCTTTTTTGAAAAGTGTTCCAACAACATCAGAAAAGGTTTGTTTATCTTGCATTGATCCGAATCAACGCAGTCCCATCAATTGATCACACCACAAAGAACGAAAATATACTGACGTACGTATATGCCATCCGCATTCGCCACTGGGTCCCGTCATCACCCGTTAGGTTAGCTAACTAACGGCAGAGCGGGGACTGGACTAGCGCGGATGAAAAACATATACAACATCTACTAATATATATACCAATATATATTATTTCGCTCAAGGCGTGAATAAAAATGCAACATCACAGAAATGTACAGCATCACAGAACAATACAGATATCTGGAAGCCCCGGGTTTCACAGAGCCGCTGCTGAAACCCGATGTTCCCCTGGTCGTGTGGATAGCCTGTGCAATGAAAACCTAGACCCCTACGGGCGCGGCAAGTCACCCGCCAAAACCTGAAGCGAGGCAGCCTCCTTCAGCACCGTGAATGGACCACCCAGCACTTCACGGAATCCGGTAACTTGGGCACCCCTCCTGGGTCAACCTGTACCCCCTATGAGTGCGGCGAATAGCCCGCCAATTCCAGACTGAAGCCCCCTCCGTCTCAATGCCCTGAGATGCGGGCCCGTTGCCTTCTAGATCCCGTCTATCCGTGCACCCCTCCGCGGGGTAACCCTAGTACAGAAAGTAAAATATACATACAACGGGTACATCGACCGCAACCAGGTCGTGCCCCAAAAGAATAATACAAACAGGCAGTGACGGCAGTCCACATGTCGGACGCTCGCCCCGCAATATCAAATGTATATATAAAACAAAACTGTACTAACATTGCATCCAGGCTATCCCCCACGACCGATCCGCAACAACACAGCATAAACACAGAACATCAACGTGAAAATCACGTTCGCAAATCCGTCTAACCGGGCTATAGCAGTTAGACAGGATTTACCGATCAAGTGATATTCACGGTCGCAGATATAATGTAAATACTGTGAAATAATGTGTTTAAAATATCCGATCGATCAAAAATTAACAAGTGGGCCCCCAAGCAATACTGTAGCACTCACAGAAATTCTGGGCCCAAGTTTAATATTCCAAAACCCCCAAAAATAGTCCACAAGCCCACTGGAAAATTTCGACCCATTGATCCCTTAAACCTGCGGCGGATCAGCGGCAACAAGGGGGATTTTGCGGCGGATCCGCGCTATTCCTGAGAGATCAATGTCTCGAACTTTCCCAGATCTCTTAGAACTTCTAGTTCATCAATTTTCTACAACCTGAAAAAATTTTCGAGCAAGAAAAAAAAACAACAGAAAACTGATGTACACAAAAACGCGGTTTTTGGAATTTTGGTCGATCGGATAAGAAAAACGCCTTAGAAAAAGCTAGGCAAGGTTAATGGCGTGGCTCTGATACCATGTTCCGCCACGGCAGCGCCCCGGCCGTCTATCCGAGGCCAAAATGCGGAATCAAAATTTTCTTATCTTTTAAACTGGCGCTACCGCGGACAAAATACCCGGATCGTGACCATTAACCGATACTAGCTAACAAGAGAAAGGGTTAGAGATATACCGAGTGATCCGAGTCCTCCGGTCTTCTCGTCATCGTCCCGATCTCCCGCGGAAAATCCTGTCGCCATATCGTCACCTCCTCGCCGAAAGGGGCACCACATCGCCTGCGTCTTTTACGGGCTCCCACCTCAATGCCGAGGCAACTCGGGCACGAAGCTGGCAAGTCGACGTGCCCAAGATGTGCTGTAGAATGTAGTGTAGATGATGCTTGTCTCTTTAGGGTTATGTTGCCATGGAGGGAGAAGAGAATCATGAACTTTGGAGAGGGTTTTAGAGAATTTAGCAAGCATGGAAAAGGAGATGTGAATGATACAATTTCCACACACAAAATCAAATGAACCATCCTCATTATCCTATGAAGTGGCCGGCCCCCTTTAATCCCAAATGGTGGAGGAAAAATCCAAACTCATGAAGGGAGGTGATGGTAGGAGAAAGAGAATGGTGACCACAACCAAAACATAATCATCACAAACTTACATCAAACCCATACCCTTTCTCATCTCATTAATGCAAGTGATGGTGAAAAGAAAAGAATGGTATCAAAAGATTCTATCATAATAAATCCATATGCAAGAAAACCCCTCCACAAATGTTATTTGCAAACCTGCAAATAACCCCCTTCATCGGAAAAGTCCGGCCGGGAAAGAACAAAGGAAAACCGGCCGGAACGGAATGCAAACTGGCAACTCCAGAAAACTGGTCCCGTAATAAATTACAGGAAAACCCCGATACTGTGCATACACACCCGCATCTGTATTCCGACCGGATACAAATGCAATGAGACAAAATCTACACTATACTAAACTAGGACCGGCTTAAACCAAAGCCGGCTAGTAATATCCGTTCGATCCTAATCCGTGCAATACCGCACGTATCGGATCGAACCCTGCCATATAACCATATGGACACAAGTACAAACCGTCCGATCCTGATCCGTGCAATACCGCACGTATCTGATCGGACCCTGCCATATCTCCATACGGCCTCTACAGCGTTTCGCCCGAAAGCTTAAGTAACTGAAAGTGTGGTGGACTCTAAAGACTCGTCAATACTATGGCTGTGGATTTAACCACCAGCACGTCAGAGGTATAAGCCAATACGTGATGGGCCACCAGCTATTGACCAAAAGGGACGTCGATGAGCGAACTCATCCTGACACCCTACTGAGCTTGTCAGTGACAATATCCGTACAGTCCGGTCCGTTCGTCTATGAGCATCGCATGGCGGGCCTAGGGGGTTGGTAAAAGTCAGACCCCCAAAGGCGGTACAAGTCGTGTCGGAGTGTAGCCCAGAACGCCCTGAGATACTACTGGAATACCTACCAGTAAATCTCCTGCCTCGGCCGAGGGCTTTGCGTAATGGCTCTCCTAGACACAGCGCGACCTCACCGCCAATACCGGGAGAGACGAACCCCTGCAGATCCGCTCACTGCCTCCATGTGGCTCGGGACTGTACCCAACTAAAACCTGTTTGCACGACTCCTTTGAGCCGTGGAAGGGTAGTAATCAAAGCACAGTGGGAACTCACACGAGACAAATGACGATCTCAGGTTGATGAACTAACCTGTACACATGTCACCTGGGAACTGCTATCTGACGTTTGGTATAATCCCAACTAGCAGGTTCCCGGCGAGTCCTGTCCGGTGTACTCATAACCCAATGAGCACCTGTATACATCTTAGGTGAACCAACTGACACCAGTGGCTTGTGAGACCAGCCACCGCCCCTCGTCGGGGTCTCGACTGTATACACTAGTCTACTAACGGAGTATCGATGCCCAGTCTCGAAACTCCCACGACTAGGGACCATTTAAGGATGTGCTTATAGACCCCAGCTCCCACGTATATGATCGCCATCATACTGCTGGTCGTCAAGCAAGAATCCTAGGGGCTCTATCAACGTGTAATAGCGACCTGTAAGGTCACCTGAAACAGTACACGATGATAAAGGTAAACCAGATAGCATACTATCATCTCGAGTAAGACTGTCCTACCGGGATAGGTCCTCCCTCAATCATTGCAATCACGTGCCTGTGATCCAATAATTGACTCTGAGGGCACTATCTCCAACAGCACAATGGTGTGTCAGAATGGAGGAATCGTACCCTATTAGATACGGTACGATCCATGATGTGTGATGCTGAGTTACCACTTTCCTTTTGGGGGCATGCATTAGTGACAGCGATGTATCTGTTAAACAGGGTTCCAACCAAGACCGTGTTTACCACTCCATATGAGATATGGAGTGGGAAGAGACCATCTCTTAAAAGAGTTAGGATTTGGGGTTGTCCGGCTTTTTTTAAAAAGCAGAATCCAGACAAACTCGAGACACGATCGGTCATGTGTAAATTTGTGGGGTATCCAAAACATTCGTATGGATATCTATTCTACCACAAGGAGGAACAAAAGGTGTTTGTTGCTCAGCATGCCACATTTTTGGAAAATGAAATCTTTACAGACAGTACTGATGGCAATGCTGTAGAACTAGAAGAGGTTCTAGAGACACAAATTACTCAGAACGAATTGGTCGAAACTGATGTCGCAGTAGAACTTCAAGAACCTCAGCCACTCCGGAGATCTAGTAGACCTTCTCGCCCACCAGTGAGATACTATGGGTTTCTCATTGATGGTGATAGAGAAGATTGCATCATGGATGATGATAACCCTACTAGTTTTCAGCAAGCTATCACGAGTGGTGACTCAGTGAAGTGGCTGGAAGCCATGAGATCCGAAATGGAGTCCATGTATACCAATAAAGTATGGACTTTGGACGTTGCGCCTCCTGGGATAAAACCCGTTAGGTACAAATGGAACTTTAAAAGAAAGATTGGTATAGATGGACAGGTAGAGACCTTTAAAGCAAGGCTAGTAGCGAAAGGTTTTTGTCAAAGACCAGGATTGGACTATGATGAAACTTTCTCTCCAGTAGCAATGCTTAAATCCATTAGGATCCTACTTGCTATTGCTGCTCACTATGATTATGAAATCTGGCAGATAGATGTTAAAACTGCATTTCTAAATGGTGATTTAGAAGAATGCGTTTTTATGGATCAGCCAGAGGCCTTCATTGACAGTGGGAGCAGCGGGAAAGCATGTAGATTGCTTAAATCCATTTATGGATTAAAGCAGGCCTCACGGAGATGGAACATCTGCTTTGATGATACAATCAAATAATTTGATTTTATCAAAAATATAGATGAACTATGCATTTCTAAGAAGATTGTAGGGAGTACTGTCACATTTCTCGTATTGTACGTAGATGACATTCTCCTGATAGGAAATGATATTCTTATGCTATAATCGGTCAAACTATTCTTATCACAAAGGTTCTCCATGAAGGACCTGGGTGATGCCTCACGCATTTTGGGCATAAGGATCTATAGTGATAGATCCAAGAGGTTATTGGGATTGTCCCAATCAAAGTACGTAGACACCATCCTAAAAATGTTTAGTATGCAAGATTCCATGCGTGGTGCCTTGCCTGCTTGTCATGGAATCACTCTCTCCAAGGACTTCTGTACGAAGATTGATGAAGAGAGAGCTCGCATAAGCGTTATACCCTACGCTTCAGCCGTAGGATCTATAATGTTTGCGATGTTATGTACTCGCCCTGATGTTGCTTATGCACTAGCTGTAGTAAGCAGGTATCAATCCAACCCAGGGGAGAAACATTGGATAGCAGTGAAGAACATTCTTAAATACTTGCGAAGGACTAAAGAATTGTTCTTGGTGTATGGTAATGGGGATCTCCAGATGGAGGCCTTTACAGATTCCAGCTTCCAAAGTGATAAGGATGACAACAAATCTATCTCAGGGTTTGTATTTACCCTCAATGGAGGGGCGGTTAGTTGGAAGAGTTCCAAACAGGACACCGTTGCAGACTCAACGATGGAAGATGAGTATATTGCTGCAAATGATGCTGCCAAGAAAGCCGTCTGGATGAGGAAGTTCATTGTGGAACTAGGAGTAGTTCCAACCATTGTTGATCCAATACCATTGTATTGTGATAATAATGGAGTTATGGCGTTAGCCAAAGAACCAAGGTTCCATCAGAAATCCAGAGACATCCTGAGGCGATATCATTTGATCCGGGAGATAGTAGATCGCTAGGAGATCGAGATTCGGAGAGTAGATACAAAGGATAACACAGCGGATCCACTCACCAAGGCCCTTCCATTGCCGCAGCATGAGCGACTTTTTGAGATGTTGGGTATGAGATACGCCAATAATTAGCCTTAGTGCAAGTGGGAGATTGTTAGATATATGTATTCCCTAGAGGCTATTATATGTATAGTCGATGCTTGGACATGTATATATGAATATAGATGAATTTCTCGCTCAACAAGATAGTATGCTATCTAGTTTAGTTTATCTTGACATGTTGATTTGATCATGCTTTTATTCATTTGCACATGTTGATAAAGCCCATAGGATATTTGCTTGACTACTGTGACTATGATGTGGATCATACTAGTGGGGCATGAGTAGTTTATAAGCATATCCTTGAACTGTTCCTAGTCGTGGGTGTATCGAAACGGGGCATCGATATTCCAGAGTAGACTACCGTATACTATTCTTGTCCCATATGATGGGCGATAGATGATCCCATATCCATCTGGTGAGTTGACACCAAAGATTGTATGCGGGTGCTCAGTGGAGACTTTGTACATTGAACGGACTCACAGAGAACTCCTATGTTGTTTTATATCTATCGTCGGATAGCAGTTCTCAGGTGACACTGGTAAAGGTTAGTCTTTAGACCCAAGATCGTCATAGAGTCTTTTGTGTCCTCCCACTGTACTTTGATATCCATCCTACCACGGCTCTACTTAGTCGTGCAAACAGGTGGACTTTGGGTAAAGTCCTGAGGTACATGGAGGCGATGAGCGATAGGAGGGGTCTCGTCTCTCCCGGTATTGGGAGTTTATGTTGTGCTATGCTCGATTGGCTATAACAGGAAGTCTCTGGCCAGGAATACTGAGATTTACTGATAAGCGTTATCAGTAGTTTCTCGATCTGTTATGAGCCGTACACCAGCATGACGTATTGAGTTATTGGGGTCGACGATTCCATCCCTAGACTCGATATGCAACATATCTGACGAGAAGACCGGACTGTACGGTAAGTGTTTCCAGTTGGCTCGACGGGAGTTTTGACAGCTTCGATGGTTTTATTCTGATCGTTCAATACCCGGGTGGCCGTTACGTTTAGCTGACCGCTTGCGGCTTGTAGGTATTTGATATGATCATCACCTACTGCTGGCGCATTGACGAGTCTTGGAGTCCCACAATGAAGTTTTCTGGCTCAGGCGAAAAGATGTGGTGTGCATATGAGTTATGCGCGGGGACCCGATTAAATACGGATATGTGATACCGTATATTAATTGGGCATTTTCTATTGGTCGGGTCGTATGCGATATGACCGGTTTGCAAAATCAAGTGTTGATTTAACAAATGACTTTTAAACTAATTCTTTAATTAAACCTTTTTTCTATTTTTGTATGCATGCATGCATGCACATGATGATGTGCATGGACACATATATACAGACATAGTATCATGGTTGTTGATACATATTTGGTGGCAATGCAAGACTGATATTGTTGTAATTATATATATATTTATCATTTTGAGTTAATAGAAAGGATAATTCATTCATGGTTGATGTTTATCATCTTTGACTAAACTTTACCTAACTTTTAACCATGAGTTAATTCTCCTTTGGAAATTAACTCAATAAGTAAATATCCTTGAACTGTTCCTAGTTGTGGGTGTATCGAAACGGGGCATCGATATTCCAGAGTAGACTAGCGTATATTATTCTTGTCCCATATGATGGGCGATGGATGATCCCATATCCATCTGGTGTGGTGACACCAAAGATTGTATGCGGGTGTTCAGTGGAGACTGGGTATACTGAACGGACTCACAGAGAACTCCTATGTTGTATTATATTTATCGTCGGATAGCAGTTCTCAGGTGACACTGGTACATGTTAGTCTTTAGACACAAAATCGTCATAGAGTCTAGTGTGTTCTACCACTGTACTTTGATATCCATCCTACCACGGCTCTACTGAGTCGTGCAAACAGGTGGACTTTGGGTACAGTCCCGAGGCACATGGAGGCGATGAGCGATAGGAGGGGTCTCGTCTCTCCCGGTATTGGGAGTTGATGTTGTGCTATGCTCGATTGGTTATAACAGGAAGTCGCTGGGCAGGGCTACTGAGATTTACTGTTAAGCGTTATCAGTAGTTTCTCGATCTATTATGAGCCATACGCCAGCATGACTTATTGAGTTATTGGGGTCGAAGATTCCATCCCTAGACTCGATATGCAACATACCTGACGAGGAGACCGGACTGTATGGTAAGTGTTTCCAGTTGGCTCGACGGGAGTTTTGACAGTTTCGCTGGTTTTCTTCTGATCGCTCAATACCCGGGTGGCCGTTACGGTTAGTTGAACGCTTGCGGCTTGTAGGAATTTGATATGATCATCACCTACTGCCGGCGTATTGACGAGTCTTGGAGTCCCACAATGAAGTTTCCTGGCTCAGGCGAAAAGATGTGGTGTGCATATGAGATATGCGCGGGGACCCGATTAAATACGGATATGTGATACCGTATATTAATCGGACATTTTCTAATGGTCGGGTCGTATGTGATATGACTGGTTTGCAAAATCAAGTGTTGATTTATCAAATGACTTTTAGATTATTTCTTTAATTAAACCCTTTTTCTATTTTTGTATGCATGCATGTATGCACATGATGATGTGCATGGACACATACATAGAGACAATGTATCATGGTAGTTGATATATATTTGGTGGCAATGCAAGACTCATATTGTTGTAATTATATATATATTTATCATTTTGAGTTAATAGAAAGGATAATTCACTCATGGTTGATGTTTATCATCTTTGACTAAACTTTACCTAACTTTTAACCATGAGTTAATTCTCCTTTGGAAATTAACTCAATAAGTAAATATCTAAATAATTACTAACCATGGTTGAAGTGAGAAGGATTAATATTGATTATTCATTCTCACTTAATTCATTCATCATATTATCCTTTGAGCTCAAGCTTAGCCACCATTATCTTCTTCTTCCTCTCTTAAGATTTTTCTTTGAGTGAAGTTGATAAAAAGAAAGGGTTTTGATTATAGAATACAAACCACATCATTATACTACACACATCTAGCCCATTTGTGTAGGGTGTTTGCTCTACTTCATTCACAAATCAAGTAAAGCAATGAGCTTTGGGCAAAGGGACTTCGGGTGGATCTTCGTGGACTAGGAAGGCTTCCATCGATCCGTTCCAAACTCTCATAGTGCCAAGGAGTCACCAAGGGAGGTCTACAAAGGTTGTAATCTCTACTCTTAGTGATAGTTTTTCATTTGCATGTGATTCTTAGTTGAAAGAAACCCTAAATTTCTAGTTATGATTCTTGTCAAGTTCACTTAGCACCTTCAAAATTTGATTTTGGCATATGTGATGCTTCTAAACCCTTGATGAGGTGCTAGGTAAACCCAGCACCCCTCACCTGTATATACATACCTGCATCCGCATTTCGACTGAATGCGAATGCGATGAGACTAAAGTAATCCAACAAATCTAATACAAGGATCCAGCTTAAACCAAAGCCCATTAGTATGATCCGCCCGATCATGATCCATGCACTACTGCATGTATATAATCGGACCCTGCCATATATAATACGGTCTCTACAACGTTTCGCCCGAAACATAAGAAACTGTCTGCGGGGGACTCTAAAGACTCGTCAATACTTTGGCTGTGGATTTAACAAATGGCACGTCAGAGATACTAGCCGTACGTAACGGGCTTCCAGGTATTGACCAAATGGGAGGTCGATGAGCGAACTCATCCTGACACCCTACTGAGCCTGTCAGTGACAATACCCGTACAGTCCGGTACGTTCGTCTATGTGGATCGCATGTCGGGCCTAGGGGGTTGGTAAAAGTCAGACCCCCAAAAGAGGTACAAGTCGTGTCGGAGTGTAACCTAGAACACCCTGAGATACTACTGGAATACCTACCAGTAAATCTCCTGCCTTGGCCAAGGACTTCGTGTAATGGCTCTCCTAGACACAGCGCGATCTCACCCCCAATACCGGGAGAGACGAAACCCCTGCTGATCCGCTCTCTGCATCCATGTGGCTCGGGACTGTACTCAACTAAAACCTGTTTGCACGACTCCTTTGAGCCGTGGTAGGGTAGTAATCAATGCACAGTGGGAACTCACACGAGATAAATGACGATCTCAGGTCGATGACCTAACCTGTACACATGTCACCAGGGAACTTTTATTGGACGTCAGGTATAATACCAACTAGCATGTTCCCGGCGAGTCCTGTCCGGTGTACTCATAACCCATGAGCACCTGTATACATCTTAAGTGATCCAACTGACACCAGTGGCTTGTGAGACCTGCCACCGCTCCTCGTCGGGGTCTCGACTGTATACACTAGTCTACTAATGGAGTATCGATGCCCAGTTTCGAAACTCCCACGACTAGGGACCTTTTAAGGATGTGCTTTCAGACCCCAGCTCCCACGTATATGATCACCATCATACTGCTGGCAGTCAAGAAAGAATCCTAAGGGCTCTATCAACGTGTAATAGCGACCTGTAAGGTCACCTAAAGCTATACACGATGATAAAGACAAATCATGGTAGCATACTATTCTCTATCAACGTGTAATAGTGAACTACAATGTCACCTAAAGCATGTACACGATGATAAAGACAAACCAGATAGTATACATAACTCTCGAGTAAGACTGTCCTAGCGGTAAAGGTCCTCCCTCAATCAATGCAATCACGTGCCTGCGATCCAATAATTGACTCTGAGGGCACTATATCCAACAATCTCCCACTTGCACTCAAGGCTAATTATTGCGATTTCGCATACTCACAGCCCGTGTGATACCGAACACCCAACTCCTCTACTAATCAGTCTCAGCAAGCCCGTTTACGAAACTATTGTAAGTGGACGTCGGCGCCCCGGCCGTCAATCCGACGCCGGAAATGCGGAAACGAAAAACTTTGCAAACTAGCAAACCGGCACCACCGCACACTTTTAACCCGGATAGGGCCATTAACCTAGCTTCTAGCAAACTAAAAGATGGGTAGAGAGGTATACCAAGCGATCCGTGTCCTTCGGTCTTCGTCTCCACTCCGATCTCCCGCGGAATCTCCGTCCGTCACCTCCTCGTCGGAAAGGGCACCACGTAACCGGATACTTTTACGGGCTCCCACCTCTAGACCGAGGCAACTCGGGCGCGAAGTTGGCTAGCCGACGCGTCCAAGGAATGCTATAGACTAGTGTAGAAACCATATCTCTTCGGGGGTTTGAAGTTGCCTTTGATGATGGTGGAGGTGGAGAATGAAAAAAGTTTTTGGAAGAAGAATGATGCTCTCATTTTTCTTTTGCAAGGAATCAAATGAGAATGAAATTTTCCACACCTAAAATCAATCTCTCTCTCCCACTCCTAGTGGCCGACCAAACATAATAGAATGGTGTTGGAAAGAATGAATCATTATCACAATAATAAAAGGCTAGATAAAAAGAGAAGAAAAGGTATCAACCTCAAATGAAAATGGTCACACTCATTTCAAAATCCAAATCAACTCCTCACCTAATCCATCATAATAAATGCAAGTGATTGATTCAAAAGGAATCTCATGATGATAAAAGCCACAATCACAATAAACCCCTCCATCATAAGTTATTTGCAATCTTGCAAATAACCCCCTCCAACGATAAAGTCCGGCCGTGAAGGAACAAAGGAAAACCGGCCGGAACGGAATGCAAACTGGAAACTTCAGAAAACTGATCCCGTAATAAATTACAGGAAAACCCCGCGACAGCATATACATACCCGCATTTGTATTCCCACTGAACACAAATGCAAAGAGACAAAACTACACTTTCTAATACTAGGATCCGGCTTAAGCTAAAGCCGGCTAGTAAAATCCGTCCGATCACGATCCGTGCAATACCGCACGTATCTGATCGAACCCTGCCATATCTCCATACGGCCTCTACAGCGTTTCGCCCGAAACCTGAGTAACTGTGTGTGGTGGACTCTAAAGACTCATCAATACAATGGCTGTGGATTTAACCACTAGCACGTCAGAGGTATTAGCCACACGTGACGGGCCACCAGCTATTGACCAAAAGGGACGTCGATGAGCGAACTCATCCTGACACCCTACTGAGCCTGTTAGTGACAATATCCGTACAGTCCGGTCCGTTCGTCTATGAGTATCGCATGGCGGGCCTAGGGGGTTGGTGAAAGTCAGACCCCCAAAAGCGGTACAAGTCGTGTCGGAGTGTAGCCCAGAACACCCTGAGATACTACTGTAATACCTACCAGTAAATCTCCTGCCTTGGCCAAGGACTTTTCATGTACTGGCTCTCCTAAACACAGCACGACCTCACCCCCAATACAGGGAGAGACGAACCCCTGCAGATCCGCTCACTGCCTCCATGTGGCTCGGGACTGTACCCAACTAAAACCTGTTTGCACGTCTCCTTTGAGCGTGGCAGGGTAGTAATCAAAGCACAGTGGGAACTCACACGAGACAAATGACGATCTCAGGTCGATGAACTAACCTGTACACATGTCACCAGGGAACTGCTATCTGACGTCAGGTATCATACCAACTAGCAGGTTTCCGGCGAGTCCTGTCCGATGTACTCATAACCCAATGAGCACCTGTATACATCTTAGGTGAACCAACTGACACCAGTGGCTTGTGAGACCGGCCACCGCCCCTCGTCGGGGTCTCGACTGTATACACTAGTCTACTCTGGAGTATCGATGCCCTGTCTCGAAACTCCCATGACTAGGGACCTTTTTAGGATGTGCTTATAGACCCCAGCTCCCACGTATATGATCGCCCTCATACTGCTGGTAGTCAAGCAAGAATCCTAGGGGCTCTATCAACGTGCAATAGTGACTCGTAAGGTCACCTAAAGCAGTACACGATGATAAAGATAAACCAGATAGCATACTATCATCATGAGTAAGACTGTCCTACCGAGATAGGTCCTCCCTCAATCATTGCAATCACGTGCCTGTGATCCAATAATTGACTCTGAGGGCACTATCTCCAACAATCTCCACTTGCACTCAAGGCTTATTATTGCGATGTCGCATACTCACAGCCCGTGTGATACCGAACACCCAACTTCTTTACTAGTCAGTCTCACAAAGCTCGTTTGCGAAACAATTGCGTTCGACGAATAGCCTCAGTGAGTGGATCCGCTCTGATGTTTCTTTCTATATCTCTCTCTATCTCAAGTTCGCGGAGAAAGCCATCTCCCGAAATGAGTAATACCTGTCTTAGAATGTGTCTGGATATCTGATGGGACCTAGCTCAAAAGTGATCTCCAAATCCAAACTTCTTAGACTGTATCGTCAACTGAACTTAATCAGTATCCTGCGCCATGCCTTCCCTCAGTATCCACCTGGACCACCTGTCCAAAATACTGCCCCTCGTCATAGGGAAAACTATAACTCTGACAGCCACTCTGCCATCCAGGTCACTTTAGAAGCCTGGAATGATAACTGTCTCCTAAAGGAGGTTGCCGTTATCATATCCCTAGAACATCCACTTATGTTCTAAAACTGCTTCCGAATGTTTCCCCAGGATTGGATCAATATCAACTTATTGAATCTACTGCAAGAACAACATCTGGTGTGGTACTTGACATCTCATGATTGACTCAATTGCCTAAGCAAGTGATCTGCCAATCATGCGTATCCCTCTCCCCTTTAGTCTGTAAGACACCTTTAGAGAGGGTGACTCCATCACCTGCAGGTACACCACCATGCCAGGAGTCGTCCATTCTAAATACTCTTAGAATGCTGTCTAAGTACCCTGATTGGGAAACCATCCAAATCTATATCTAAAACCATAGATCTAGTAATCAGAATGTCTGATATAATATCCAAGTCCTGTGTGGAGAAACTACTGTGTGACAACCAAAGTATAACCGATCGTAGTATAGGAATATCACTTCCTACTCTGTGTATGTCATCCAAATACCAGGACACCACACCCTACTACCTTCTTAACAGATACATCCCCTATTCTGATGAAGTCAAACCTATGACTGTCACATCAGAAAAAGATGATCTATCTCCGCTATATTTGCTTTAGTCTATAAATAAACATAAGCCTGATGTCCACCAATGCTTCCGCTGCTCCCACTGACTACGACAACCCTCTGGCAGAGTCATATACACATACGCTTCTAAAGCTAGTTTAGAAAGACGCTATACTCATCCTCCTGCCGGGTCTCACAGTCTGGAACAACAGCAATGGCAAGTCTGGGTAAACAAGAACCTCCCTGCCACCGTCCTTGAGCATACCGAAGTACCTCTCGGGTGCCTGAGGTTACCCACCATATCTGCGGAGTGGCCAATGGAATGTCAAACCAGATTGAATCTTCAGGCTCATATCAAATCTTCAGTAATCATTTGCGGTTCTGGAATCACTTTCAGTTCTACCATACTCCCACTACTGTTTTCTGAAAAATTCCATTTTTGTTAAAACTGTGGCGAGTTTAGAACAATATCACTATTGATCTTCCAGATGGTAGAAAGTCAACCCTCGTCATAGCCCGGGTCAACCCACAAACAGCCATTACAGAAATGTGCCTTGAGTTGTCCAGTGTCTTGTTTTAAGCATAAGCCGGAAAACTCCCCGTATCTTAACAATGTCAAGATATGAACTGTTCTATATCCAATATAGAAACAGAGACACTGATTTAATTGAACCAGATTCAAATCATGCAGCTGTCTCCAGTGCATGTCAACTAAATGGAAGGAGGCCGATCAGCGTTACTCAACTTAGGAATGCTTCCAATTATGAGTAACCTGAAAGAAAAGCAAGTTCTCTTAATCATTACTATCAACTGAATACCATACACAAGTATCTACATCTTCGATCACCTTGAAGAATCCCGATACTTGCAATACCTGGTTCTCTACTTTATTCATATACCAATAACTTCTCAAAACTCAGACCCTGTGTTTCTACGAAACACCTGTCTAAGAATTAGAGAAGTCATAAGTAAATAGAATATAGTACGAGTACCTACCCCTATGTTCTAATGGACACTGGACAATATACAATACTCTGTATAAGTCCCTTGAGTCAAATGACTCAGTCACAATGTGTCGTAGGTTGAAAACTGTACTTATGGTTATGAAGAATTACACCGCTGTTGAATGCTCCTTACCTAACCATCCACTGATATAGGTAAATGTCATAGACATAATTTCAAAAAAAGGTATATCTCACTCTATAAAAATAGATGTACAGATATATCAATTTGAAATTGGTGCATAACAACAGATATTCAAAACCAAATATTTGTCGACCGGCAAACAACACAGGTGACTTCCTCAAATATCACCAATTAAAACGAATCCCGATATAATAAGGATGGTCACCTAATTCTCAATAACTTACTCCCACTCATCATCTGTAAAACCATACAGATGTGAGAATCAAACCTGGTAAATATATTCCCTAGAGTAAGTGTCTAATTAGGAAATTAGTTTTCTTTTAACAGTACACAGTGAAACTGAAACATTGAAATATTTCGATGGGGTATCCGGGTATTCCTAGTAATGCCTCTTCCATTATCCAGATTCACAACTATAACCGTATAATTCCTTGCCACTTCTCCAAATCCCTTTATATGTCTTTAGTCATTACTTTCTGTACACCCCTTTAGGCCAAATGGTTTTCTTCCTTCCCTACCGTTCGGCACCAGCCTATGGTTTGGAAGAAGACTATCCAATAAGCATAATGGGTGTACTGTCCTAATCCTAGGAGCACTCGCAACGTGAGAGAAGGTGAAGATAAAAGACACCTGAATAAACCTTATTCCTATTTCTCCTAAACTAGGATCCATACCCGAACTGGAACAAGTTCCTTTCGAGTTCGTATATAACCATACGATGGAATATCCAAATAAACTGTGGATCTTCGTAGTGATACGGAGTGTCCTGGAGAAATACAAAGGTGATTTAGGATTGGCGAAGAAATACTTTGTTTGGTCGTGAATATTAGTCGCAATTTACTTTGCCCTCCTTCTAATCCCTTTCTATGTCTTTAGTTAACACCTTCTGTACACCACCGTTAGGCTAATTGGTTTTCTTCATTCCCTACCAGTCGGCACCTGCCTATGGTTTGGAAGAAGACTATCCAATTTGCGTAATAGGTGTACTATCTCCTAAACCAAGGAGTACTCGCAGCCTGAGAGAAGGCAAAAGGAAAAGACAACTGAATAGTCCTATTCGTTTTCTCCAGAACCAGAAACCATCCTCGAATTCCTTCGAGTTCGTATATCACCATACAATGGTTTTGTCCAATGGAAGTGGACGTTCGTAGTAATACGGGGTGTCCTGGAGAAAAGGGTAAAAGTAGGAGTGGCAATGAGGTTTGCAACTCTGACAATCCAAAAGCCAGTGTTAAGAAGGTTCGGTCAACTTGGTCACTGAGTCATAGTCTAGGGTCGGGTCAATGGTCGCTACCAAAGAGAGAAAGAAAAGAAACACTCAGCGTGCACTCTAACCTAGATCAGAATGGTTATCACTTTATTGAATCTGGAAACCTCCCACTGTAACGTCAAATTCTTCTCCAAACCTGAAAAAAGAATTAGCCGGGATCACCCGAGGAGTAAACCAACTCATTAGTGGGAATCCGGATCCAACTATCATCGCATGATAACGTGACGGAATCCGCTCAGGTTATCACACTCCAGAAGGTACGCGCATATCTGGCAAGTTTCAGTTTCTTTAGAAACTCCCGATGTGGATTTTTGCCCCATGCTCTTATGACCTTGGCATGAGGTCAAAATGTCATAAGTCACATGTCAAGTTCTACCCATCATTGTCCAGATTAATTTGAACCCACCCGTACATACTGTTGACGAAGGCCAAAATAGTAGTACGACTGTCCCAAACTAACGCATCTATCTATGCAACAGATAAATATCCGGCAGCTACCAATCACTATGCCTTGGCGTGAGGTCAAAATACATAGCTTGAATACTACCGAATATTTAACTGAAATGATGGAGGGCTACGAATGGTTTCTGAAGAAAACCTTTAACGTAATGAACTTGATATCGTTGAAGGAACCAGATAGCTTTTAAAAATATAGTGGCGAAAACCTTTGCTAAAGAGGTCACTCCCGGTGAAGGGATCTCGGCTCTTTCCCCGTAGAATGAGGTGCAGGATATTCCAACCGAAAACCACAATGCAAAGCAAAAGCAATCGGCTATAGTGAAGTTACTACCCAGACGCAAACTTCTGTCCAAGGGGTCACTCCTGGTGAAGGGATCTCGACCCTTGCTTCGTCGACTGAGGAGCAGGATATTCCAACTTAATACCACTGTGCAAAACAAAAGTGAACGTCCTTGTAAAAACAGCTTTTTGAAAAATGTTCCAACAACATCAGAATAGGTTTGTTTAGCTTGCATTGATCCGAATCAACGCAGTCCTATCAATTGATCACACCACAAAAGAACGAAATTAATGATGTACGTATATACCATCCACATTTGCCACTGGGTCCCGTCATCACCCGTTAGGTTACTTAACTAACGACAGAGCGGGGACTGGACTAGCGCGGATGCAAAACATATACAACATCTACTAGTATATATATCAATATATAATTTTCGCTCAAGGTGTGATAAAATGCAACATCACATAAATGTATAGCATCACAGAATAATACAGATATATGGGATCCTCGGGTTTCATAGAGCCGCTACTGAAACCCGACGTTCCCCTGGTCGTATGGATAGCCTGTGCAATGAAATCCTAGACCCCTACGGGCGCGGAAAGTTACCCGCCAAAACCTGAAGCGAGGCAGCCCCCTTCAGCAACGTGAATGGACCACCCAGCACTTCACGAAATCCGGTAACTCGGGCACCCCTCCTGGGTCAACCTGTACCCCCTACGAGTGCGGCGAATAGCCCGCCAATTCTAGAGTGAAGCCCCCTCCGTCTCAAAGCCATGAGATGCGGGCTCGTTGCCCTCTAGAACCCGGCTATCCGTGCACCCCTCCTTGGGGTAATCCTAGTACAGAAAGTAAAAAATACACACAACGGGTACATCGACCTCGACCCGGTCGTGCCCCAAAAGAATAATACAAACAGGCAGTGACGGCAGTCCACGTGTCGGACGCTCGCCCCGCAATATCAAATGTACATATAAAACAAAACTGTACTACCATTGCATCCAGGCTATCCCCCACGACCGATCCGCAACATCACAGCACAACACAGAACATCAACGTGAATGTCACGTTCGCAAATCCGTCTAAAAGGGCTATAGCAGATAGACTGGATTTACCGATCGAGTGACATTCACGGTCGCAGATATAATGTAAATACTGTGAACTAACATGTTTAAACTTTTCGATCGATCAAACTTACCGAAGTGGGCCCCAAGCAGTACTGTAGCACTCACAGAAAATCTGGGCCCAAAAAGATTATCCCAAAATCCCTATTTCTAACCCATAAGCCTACTGGAAAAATTTTGTGCAATGAAGACACTTTCCCACCGCGGAACCGCGGCCAAACCAGGGGTTTGGCCGCGTTTCCGCGGTCGTACTAAAGGATCACTGCATCGAATTTTACTAGAATTCTTAGAATTTCCTGCTTGTGTTTTTGCCATGACCTGAAAAATTTTTGGAGCTGAAAAAATTTCGACAGAAACATGAAGCATTGGAAAATACGGTTTTTGGGGATTTTTGTTCGATCGAGTTCTAAACATACTAGAGCAAGCTAGGCAAGGTTAACGGCGTGTCTCTGATACCAATGTAAGTGCATGTCGGCGCCCCGGCCGTCGATCCGACGCTGGAAATGCGGAAACGAATAACTTTGCAAACTAGCAAACCGGCACCACCGCGCACTTTTAACCCGGATCGGGCCATTAACCTAACTTCTAGCAAACTAAAAGATGGGTAGAAAGGTATACCAAGCGATCCATGTCCTTCGGTCTTCATCTCCACTCCGATCTCCCGCGGAATCTCCGTCCGTCACCTCCTCGTCGGAAAGGGCACCACGTAGCCGGATACTTTTACGGGCTCCCACCTCTAGACCGAGGCAACTCAGGCACGAAGTTGGCTAGCCGAAGCGTCCAAGGAATGCTATAGACTAGTGTAGAAACCATGTCTCTTCGGGGGTTTGAAGTTGCCTTTGATGATGGTGGAGGTGGAGAATGAAAAAAGTTTTTGGAAGAAGAATGATGCTCTCATTTTTCTTTTGCAAGGAATCAAATGAGAATGAAATTTTCCACACCTAAAATCAATCTCTCTCTCCCACTCCTAGTGTCCGGCCAAACATAATAGAATGGTGTAGGAAAGAAAGAATCATTATCACAATAATAAAAGGCTAGATAAAAAGAGAAGAAAAGGTATCAACCTCAAATGAAAATGGTCACACTCATTTCAAAATCCAAATCAACTCCTCATCTAATCCATCATAATAAATGCAAGTGATTGATTCAAAAGGAATCTCATGATGATAAAAGCCACAATCACAATAAACCCCTCCATCATAAGTTATTTGCAATCTTGCAAATAACCCCCTCCAACGATAAGGTCCTGCCGTGAAGGAACAAAGGAAAACCGGCCTTAACGGAATGCAAACTGGCAACTTCAGAAAACTGATCCCGTAATAAATTACAAGAAAACCCCGCGACTGCATATACATGCCCGCATTTGTATTCCCACTGAACACAAATGCAAAGAGACAAAACTACACTTTTTAATACTAGGATCCGGCTTAAGCCAAAACCGGCTAGTAAAATCCGTCCGATCACGATCCATGCAATACTGCACGTATCTGATCGAACCCTGCCATATCTTCATACGGCCTCTACAGCGTTTCGCCCGAAACCTGAGTAACTGTGTTTGGTGGACTCTAAACACTCGTCAATACTATGGCTGTGGATTTAACCACTAGCACGTCAGAAGTATTATCCATACGTGACGGGCCACCAGCTATTGACCAAAAGGGACGTCGATGAGCGAACTCATCCTGACACCCTACTGAGCCTGTCAGTGACAATATCCGTACAGTCCGGTCCGTTCGTCTATGAGCATCGCATGGCAGGCCTAGGAGGTTGGTGAAAGTCAGACCCCCAAAAGCGGTACAAGTCGTGTCGGAGTGTAGCCCAGAACACCCTGAGATACTACTGGAATACCAACCAGTAAATCTCCTGCCTTGGCCAAGGACTTTTCATGTACTGGCTCTCTTAGACACAGCACGACCTCACCCCCAATACCGGGAGAGACGACCCCTGCAGATCCGCTCACTGCCTCCATGTGGCTCGGGACTGTACCCAACTAAAACCTATTTGCACGTTTCCTTTGAGCGTGGTAGGGTCGTAATCAAAGCACAGTGGGAACTCACACGAGACAAATGACGATCTCAGGTCGATGAACTAACCTGTACACATGTCACCAGGGAACTGCTATCTGACGTCAGGTATAATACTAACTAGCAGGTTCCCGGCGAGTCCTGTCCGGTGTACTTATAACCCAATGAGCACCTGTATACATCTTAGGTGAACCAACTGACACCAGTGGCTTGTGAGAACGGCCACCGCCCCTCGTCGGGGTCTCGACTGTATACACTAGTCTACTCTGGAGTATCGATGCCCTGTCTCGAAACTCCCACGACTAGGGACCTTTTAAGGATGTGCTTATAGACCCCAGCTCCCACGTATATGATCGCCCTCATACTGCTGGTAGTCAAGCAAGAATCCTAGGGGCTCTATCAACGTGCAATAGTTACTCATAAGGTCACCTAAAGCAGTACACGATGATAAAGATAAACCAGATAGCATATTATCATCATGAGTAAGACTGTCCTACCGGGATAGGTCCTCCCTCAATCATTGCAATCACGTGCCTGTGATCCAATAATTGACTCTGACGGCACTATCTCCAACAACTATTGTGTTCGAGGAATAGCCTCGGTGAGTGGATCCGCCCTAATGTTTCTTTCTATGTCTCTCTTTTTCTCAAGTTCGCGGAGAAGGCCATCTCCCGAAATGAGCAATACCTATGTCTGGATATCTGATGGGACCTAGTTCATAAATGAACTCCAATTCCAAACTTCTTAGACTGTATCGTCAACTGAACTTAATCAGTATCCTGCGCCATGCCTCCCTCAGTGTCCACTTGGATCACCTGTCCAAAACACTGCCCCTCATCAGAAGGAAAACTATAACTCTGACAGCTACTCTGTCATCCAGGTCACCTTGGAAGCGAAGCCTGGAATGATAACTGTCTCCTGAAGGAGGATGCCATTATCATATCCCTAGAACATCGACCTATGTTCTAAAACTGCTTCTGAATGTTTCTCCAGGATTGGATCAATATCAACTTATTGCATCTAGTGCAAAAACAATATCTGGTGTGGTACTTGACATCTCATGATCAACTCAATTGCCTAAGCAAGTGATCTGCCAATCATGCACATCCCTCTCCCCTTTAGTCTGTAAGACACCTTTAGAGAAGGTGACTCCATCACCTGCAGGTACACTACCATGCCAGGAATCGTCCATTCTAAAATACCTGTAGAAGGCTGTCTAAGTACCCAGATTGGAAAACCATCCAAATCTAGATCTAAAGCCATAGATCTAGTAACCAGAATTTCTTATATTATATCTATATCCTATATGGAGAAACCACTGTGTGACAACCAAAGTATAACCGATCGTAGTATAGGAATTTCACTTCCTACTCTGTGTATGTCATCCAAATACCAGGACATCATACCATACTACCTTCTTAAAAGATCCATCCCCTATTTTGATGAAGTCAAACCCATGACTATCACATCAAAAATAGATGATTTATCTCCGCTATTACCGCTTTAGTCTATAAATAAACATAAGCCACTTGTCCACTGTGCTTCCGCTGCTCCACTCTGATTACGACAACCCTCTGGCAGAGTCATATACACGTACACATCTAAAGCTAGTTTAGAACGACGCTATACTCATCCTCATGCAGGGTCTCACAGTCTGGAACAACAGCAATGGCAAGTCTGGGTAAACAAGAACCTCCCTGTCACCGTCCTTGAGGCTACCGGAGTACCTCTCGGGTGCCTGAGGTTACCCACCATTTCTGCGGAGTGGCCAATGGAATGTCAATACAGATTGAATCTTTAGGTTCTTATCAAATTTTCAATAATCGTTTGCGGTTCTGGAATAACTTCCAGTTCTACCATACTCCCACTACTGTTTTCTGAAAAAGTCCATTTTTATAAAAAAAAATGTGGCGAGTCAAGAACAATATCACTATTGATCTTCCAGATGGTAGAAAGTCAACCCTCGTCATAGCCCGGGTCAACCCACAAACAGCCATTACAGAAACGTGTTAGGTCCACGTTACCTCTCCCGGTACTTTCGGGGTTGCGGAAACGGTAAAACAAAATTTTTTCTAAACTTTGTAACATGGACCGTAAAAGCCGGATCTTTACTAAACAATACACTAGCATCCTAACATGAGATGTTATCTACTCGGTTAGGGGTTATACCTCAACTTGAACTCCTTCTCTTCTTGTTGTTCTTCTCTTCTTGTTGTTCTTCTCCTTTTGTTGTTCTTCTCTTTGCTTGCTCAATGGTTGATCCGGACTTTGGTCACCTCCGCGGCCTCCTTGAGTCGAAGACGATCCACCCGAGAGATGTACACCGAGCTCCACCTCAAGCCGAGGTAACTAGGGCAAGGAGATTGCTAATCTAGAAGCCCTAGGATGTGTAGAGAATATGTATGGATGTGTTTGTCAAGTGGAATCCTTTTTCTCTCAACACATGAGATCAAAGGAGAAGTCAAGAAGAGGAAGAAGAAGGAGTTTTCTAGCAACCATGGAGCTTCTCATTTCAAGAGAGAGAGTGAGTATAAAATTATCATACAAAAGAAAAACAACCATGGTTGCAAATAATGCAAAACAACATCATTACTAATCCCATCAAGATAAAGTTGATGGCTACTTTGAAATGACCATTATCATAATCCAAAAGAAAAAGAAAAAGAAAAGAAGAGTGTGGAACCCTCTTGAAAGTCAATGGTCAACCCGGTCAACCGGTCAACAAAGTCAAGAGAGGTCAACGGGGTCAAATGGTCAATGCAATTAGCCATCATAAGATTATCACTAATAGGATTAGTAAATGATGTTCGCGGCTCATAATGGTTTTTGACCAAACGAATTGTCAAAAACCCTAATGAGTCCGCCTCAAAATGGTTTTGACCGAATCAACTGTCAAAACCCTATTGAGCCTGCCACATAACGGTTTTGGCCGAACCAACTGCCAAAACCCTAATGAGGCACCTCCTCCTTCATCGCTCCGAAAAACTGTGCATACACACCTGCATCCGTATTCCGTAGAATGCGGATGCACAGAAGACAAAACAAATCCATCCGTGCAATACTAGGATCCGGCTTAAACCAAAGCCTACTAGTACTGCCTGCCCGAACACCATACGCACACAAGTGTACGTAAGTGATCGCAGTCCTGCCGTAAAACCATACGGCCTCTACACGTTTCGCTCAGTGCAGGGAAACTCTCTGTGTGGGATTCTAAAGACTCGACACTACGCTGGCAGTGGGTTTAACCACAGACCGCAAGCGGCACTAGCTGTACGTAACGGTCCCCAGGTAGATGTCGATAAGAAGGCCGATGAGGTAAACCCATCCGAACTCCTACTGAATCTGTATGTGACAATCTCCGTACAGTCCGGTCTGTTCGTCTGATACATCGCATGGCGGGCCTAGGGGGGCGGTAAACGTCAGTCCCCTAATAGCGGAACAAGTCGTGTCGGAGTGAAGCCCAATACACCCTGAGATAACACTGGAAACCTACCAGTATATCTCGCTTGCCCTGGCCAGGGACTACTCGTGTAATGGCTCTCCTAGACACAGCGCGATGTCAACCCCCAATACCGGGAGAGACGAATCCTGTCTAACCGTCACTGCCTCCAAGAGCTTCGGGACTGCTCCCAACTACTACCTGTTTGCACGACTCAGTAGAGCCGTGGTAGGGTAGTAATCAAAGAACAGTGGGAACACACTCAAGGCGAAGTGACAGTGTCAAGTCAGCGGACTAAGCTGTACTCATGTCACCTGGGAACTGATAACTGACGATAGGTATAATACCAACCATCAGTTCCCGACGAGTCCTGTCCAGTGTACTCGTAACCCAACGAGCACCCGCATGCTATCTCAAGTACGACGTACCGACGGCTGTGGGACAGACCGTCTCCCGTGCTGGGATGAGAAGCGCATACGCTAGTCTACTCCGGAGTATCGATGCCCTATCTCGATACTCCCACAACTAGGGACGTGTATAAGGATGTGCTTGTAGATTACCCAGCCCCCACGAGTGTGATCGCCATCACAACGCCGGTAATCAAGCAAAGATCCTAAGGGCTCTACTAATACGTATAGGTGATATAATAAATAAACACACATGTACACATTAAAGCAGAGACAAACCAAGTAGCATACTACTATAATGAGCAAGATTGTCTGTACAACTGTGAATATCCCAAGCTTCCATCAAGTAATATACATACTAGTATGATACAGTAATGGCCTCTAGGGCATATACACTAACAATCTCCCACTTGCACTAAGGCCATGTACTGGCGTATCGAAGACCTATCATCTCGATCAGCCGCTCGAACTGAGTCTGGGGTAAAGCCTTCGTGAATGGGTCCGCAGTGTTGTCCTTTGTGTCCACTCTCCGCACCTCGATCTCCTGTCGATCAATGATCTCCCTGATCAGGTGATACCGCCTTAAGATGTGCCTGGATTTCTGATGGGACCTTGGTTCCTTCGCTAAAGCTATAGCCCCATTGTTATCGCAATACAAAGGTATTGGGTCAACAATGGACGGAACCACTTGAAGTTCACTAATGAACTTCTTTATCCAGACCGCCTCTTTTACGGCATCGCTTGCAGCAATGTATTCAGCCTCCATCGTCGAGTCTGCGACGGTATCCTGCTTGGAACTCCTCCAACATACCGCCCCTCCGTTGAGGGTAAACACAAAACCCGAGACAGACTTGCTGTCATCTTTGTCACTCTGGAAGCTTGAATCGGTAAAGGACTCGACCCTGAGGTCTCCATTACCGTAAACCAGGAACATCTCCTTAGTCCTTCTCAGGTACTTGAGAATGTTCTTCACTGCTGTCCAGTGGTCCTCCCCTGGGTTTTGACTGATACCGGCTTACCGCGCTCAGCGCGTAAGCTACATCTGGTCTTGTACATAGCATCGCATACATTATAGATCCTACCGCCGAAGCGTAGGGTATAGTGCTCATGCGAACCCTCTCCTCGTCAGTCTTAGGAGACATCTTCTTGGAGAGGGTAATTCCGAGCAATGCGGGTATGTTACCGCGCTTGGAACCCTCCATACTAAATCTCTTTAGTACGGTCTCTATGTACTTGGACTGCGAAAGTCCTAATAGTTTCTTGGATCTATCTCTATAGATCTTGATCCCCAGAATGTACGAGGCATCACCCAGGTCTTTCATGGAGAACCTTTGTGACAAAAATAGCTTGACCGATTGTAGCATAGGAATATCATTTCCTATCAAAAGAATGTCGTCCACGTACAAGACAAGGAATACGACAGTTCGTCCTACAATCTTCTTATAAACACAGGGTTCATCTTCGTTCTTGATGAAATCAAATTCTTTGATTGCCTCATCAAAACAGATGTTCCAGCTCCGCGATGCCTTCTTTAATCCATAAATGGATTTAAGCAACTTGCACACCTTCCCGCTGCTCCCACTGTCTATGAAACCTTCTGGTTGATCCATGTAAACGCACTCTTCCAAACAACCGTTTAGGAAAGCCGTTTTAACATCCATCTGCCAGATTTCATAGTCATGGAAGGCAGCAATGGCAAGTAGGATCCGAATGGATTTGAACATAGCCACCGGAGAAAAAGTTTCATCGTAGTCCAAACCAGGTCTTTGACGAAAACCTTTTGCAACAAGTCTAGCTTTATAGGTTTCCACCTGCCCATCTACACCAAGTTTCCATTTGTAGATCCATTTGCATCCAACGGGTTTTACCCCAGGTGGAGCAATATCCAAGGTCCACACTTTATTGGCGTACATGGACTCCATTTCGGATTGCATTGCTTCCGGCCACTTATCAGAGTCCCTACTGATAATGGCTTGCCTGAAACTGGTAGGGTCATCTTCTTCCAAGATGCAATCCTCTCGATCCCCGTCAATGAGAAAACCGTAGTATCTCTCGGGCGGATGAGAAATCCTACCAGATCTGCGGAGTGGCTGAGGTTCTTCTGGGGTTATTGAATTCTGAGGTTCTGTCAAATTTTCAGTTTCATTTTGTGGTCGCTGAATTTCTTCCAGTTCTACCGAACTCCCACTTGTTTCTTTTGCAAGAAATTGCCACTCTAAAAAGGTGGCGTGGAGAGATACAAACACCTTCTGTTCCTCGGTGTGGTAGAACAGATATCCTGCGGAGTTCTTAGGATATCCCACAAATTTACATAGAACTGAACGTGCCTTAAGTTTGTCCGGATTTTGTACTTTTACATAGGCCGGACAACCCCATATCTTAATGCGTTTAAGATACGGCTTCTTACCATTCCATATCTCGAACGGTGTCTCAGGCACAGATTTAGACGGAACATCGTTCAATAGATATGCAGCTGTCAACAGCGCATGTCCCCAAAATGAAAGAGGCAACTCGGCATTACTCATCATGGAGCGAACCATATCCAGAAGGGTACGATTCCTCCTCTCCGATACACCGTTGTGCTGTGGTGTATAAGGAGGAGTAAGCTGAGAGAGAATACCATTCTCTTTTAAGTAATCTAGGAATTCCATGCTTAAGTACTCCCCTCCCCTGTCAGACCGGAGGATCTTGATACTTTTGCCTGTCTGGTTCTCTACTTCGTTTCTAAATTCCTTGAATTTCTCAAAAGCTTCAGATTTGTGTTTCATCAGATACACATATCCGAACCTAGAGAGATCGTCAGTGAATGTGATGAAGTACGAGAACCCACCCCTTGCATGTATAGACATTGGACCGCATACATCACTATGTACGAGTCCCAAGAGCTCTGCTGCTCTTTCTCCATGTCCGGTGAACGGAGATTTGGTCATCTTCCCTTTGAGACAAGACTGACAAGTTTCATAAGATGAAAACTCGAACGCATCAAAGAGTCCATCTTTATGCAACTTACTCAGTCTTTTCTCTCCGATATGACCAAGTCTACAATGCCACAAGTAGGATTCATTCGTATCTGAATTCTTCCTCTTGCGTGTGTTTTATATATTGAGAACTGTATTCTGATTTAGAACGTAGATACCATTACACAGTGTACCCTCTGCAACCAGTACCTTATGAAGGTAAATGTTCATGATATTCTTGTCAAGAACAAAGTTATATCCATCTTTATCGAGTAAAGAAACTGATATGATGTTGCAAACCATGGAGGGTACATAGTAACAATCGTTCAAAATCATAGTCTTGCCATTTGGCAATACTAGGTGATATTCACCGACGGCTGCCGCATTAACTTGTGCTCCGTTCGCTACTCTGAGCGACATATCACCCGGTGCAACTTTCCTACTTTTTCTCAGTCCCTGCAATAAATTACAGATATGAGATCCTGATCCGGTATCAAGTACCCAGGAGGTAGGGCTGGCCGTAAAACAGTTCTCAATTACAAGAACACCTGAAGTAGATGCAAAACCATGCTTCTTCTTCAACTGGGTATCCTGGAAATCCATACAATCCCCTTTCCCATACTCATACTCATGACTGTTGTCACAAGTTAGAGCTGAACCAACTTTCCTCAGTCCCGAATAAGAATTCGGATCGGTCAAGCGATACATTTTATTATCTTGATTAGGGCGTGAAACGGTTGCTGCCTAGAGAGAGAGAAAAGAAACACTCAGCGTATGCTCTTACAAGATTAGATTGGTTTATTAATTTATCTAACCAGGATGTCTCCCACTGTTTACTCAAATTCTTCTTAAAACCTTTTTAAAAGAAGAACTAGCCGGGTTTTAATTCACATCACAATACTTGCTTAACCTTTCAGCCAGGCTAGTGTCGGTACTTCGAGGGAGGTTTTCCAACGCTTTCACGAAGTTCCTTAATTCAAGAACCTCTTTTCCCTGGGGGCGTAACCCCGCTAACACCTTTCTAGACACCTACTAGGTTTATAGCATTGATTGTTAAGTGAAATAATCTCCCGAGAGTAATCCAACTCATCAGTGGGATCGGGATCCAACTATCATAGTGTGATGACCTAGATGGAATCCACTCTAGTCACTACACTCTAGAAGGTATGCTAAATCTGCAAGTTTCAGTACTTTTGAAACTCCCGATGTGGTTTTTGCCCCTAGGACCCAAGTGACCTTGACTGAGCCAACATATCAAAGGATCCTAGTCAAGTTCAACCCGTCATTATCTTGACTACATTAGACCCACCCGTACGAGTCCTTGACTGAGCCAAAATGACCGCACGACTGTCCTAACCAATCACTTTGTATCCTACGGAAAACTATTACATAGCTACCGTTCACTACGCCTCGGCTGAGCACGAAATACGTAGCACGAATACTAAGCAATATCAATCCGAAACGACGGAGGGCTACGACTGGGTTTTGGCGAAAACCCGTTAACGTAATGAACTTGATATCGTTGAAGGAACATGACACAGTTTTGTTTTTTTTTTTTTGAAAATACAGTGGCGAAAACTTTTGCTAAAGAGGTCACTCCCTGTGAAGGGATCTCGGCTCTTTCCTCGTCGAATGAGGTGCGGGATATTCCAAACTGAATACCTCGATGCAAAGCAAGAATAATCGACTATAGTGAAGTTATTACCATGACGCAATCTTTTGTCCAAGGGGTCACTCCCGATGAAGGGATCTCGGCCCTTTCCTCGTCGACTGAGGTGCTGGGCATTCATAACCGAATACCTCGATGCAAAACAAAAATTGAACGTCCTTGCAATAACAGCTTTTTGAAAAACTTGTTCCAACAACGTCTTTTAGGTTTATTTTCTTGCATTAGTTCTTTTAATGCGTCCCATCATTTAAATCCTACCATTGCAGAAAACAACCAAAATATGACGTACGCTTATGCCATTCGCATTCGCCACTGGGCCCCGTCATCACCCGTTAGGTTACTTAACTAACGACAGAGCGGGGGCTGGGCTAGCGCGGCTGTAAAACATATGCAACGCCTAAATAGTTATTATATATAACAATATAGCAAAGATAGCCAATCCAGATCACAGATGAACACTTTGGATATACTAGGAACCCGCGATTCGTTCGAGCCTGCAACGAAAAACGGATTACACGGTCGCGATGAATAGCCAAAAACCCCACCCAAGACCCCTACGGGTGCGGCAAACTACCCGCCAAGTACCCGAAGCGAAGCAACCTCCCTCAATGCCATGAGTAGGCCACTCGGCACTTCGAGATACCCGGTAGTTTGTGCACCCCCTCCATGGGTCTATCCTAGGAGCAAAAACAGTAAAAAGAATTATACAATGACGGCAACAACCCCGACCCGGTTGTACGGCCATACAAATAATATTACATCAATTTACAAATTTATTACATGAATGAAAGAAAAAGAAACTCTCATCTCACATCCACCCCGGCTATTCATCCGCGACAATCCAACGAGCTCATATACACAAACCATCATCAACACAGATCACAGATATGTATAACCCCCACTAATCGACGTATAGCGATTAGCAGACGTTCAATACACATAAACATTACAGATATAACCATCATAGTCAAAGTGTAGTGAAGTTCAGAAAAATACGGAATTATAGGCCCCCAAAAACAAATTTCTATTCTGGAAAATCTGGGCACATATAATATATCTTAAAAATCGTAAATCCAAGTCAGAAACCCACTGCACCAAAATCGACCCAGTGACTCACCAAGATGGCCGCAGTTCCGCGGCAATAGCAAGCTATTGCCGCGGATCCGCGGCTCTTTGGTCGAGTTGCTGGCTCGTTTTTGGTGGCTTTCTTCTAAAAACCCTGAGATGATTTTTGGAGTATTACAAATTTTGTTTTGACCAGAAAAAATTTTAACAGAAACTCAGGTTTTCGTAACTTGGTTTTTTTCGATTTTTCCGTTTCGAACTTCGATACACTTCACTACCATGCTAGTTTATGTTTAGTTAGGCTCTGATACCACTGTTAGGTCCACGTTACCTCTCCCGGTACTTTCGGGGTTGCGGAAACGGTAAAACAAAATTTTTTCTAAACTTTGTAACATGGACCGTAAAAGACGGATCTTTACTAAACAATATACTAGCATCCTAACATGAGATGTTATCTACTCGGTTAGGGGTTATACCTCAACTTGAACTCCTTCTCTTCTTGTTGTTCTTCTCTTCTTGTTGTTCTTCTCCTTTTGTTGTTCTTCTCTTTGCTTGCTCAATGGTTGATCCGGACTTTGGTCAGCTCCGCGGCCTCCTTGAGTCGAAGACGATCCACCCGAGAGATGTACACCGAGATCCACCTCAAGCCGAGGTAACTAGGGCAAGGAGATTGCTAATCTAGAAGCCCTAGGATGTGTAGAGAATATGTATGGATGTGTTTGTCAAGTGGAATCCTTTTTCTCTCAACACATGAGATCAAAGGAGAAGTCAAGAGGAGGAAGAAGAAGGAGTTTTCTAGCAACCATGGAGCTTCTCATTTCAAGAGAGAGAGTGAGAATAAAATTATCATACAAAAGAAAAACAACCATGGTTGCAAATAATGCAAAACAACATCATTACTAATCCCATCAAGATAAAGTTGATGGCTACTTTGAAATGACCATTATCATAATCCAAAAGAAAAAGAAAAAGAAAAGAAGAGTGTGGAACCCTCTTGAAAGTCAATGGTCAACCCGGTCAACCGGTCAACAAAGTCAAGAGAGGTCAACGGGGTCAAATGGTCAATGCAATTAGCCATCATAAGATTATCACTAATAGGATTAGTAAATGATGTTCGCGGCTCATAATGGTTTTTTACCAAACGAACTGTCAAAAACCCTAATGAGTCCGCCTCAAAATGGTTTTGACCGAATCAACTGTCAAAACCCTAATGAGCCTGCCACATAACGGTTTTGGCCGAACCAACTGCCAAAACCCTAATGAGGCACCTCCTCCTTCATCGCTCCGAAAAACTGTGCATACACACCTGCATCCGTATTCCGTAGAATGCGGATGCACAGAAGACAAAACAAATCCATCCGTGCAATACTAGGATCCGGCTTAAACCAAAGCCTACTAGTACTGCCTGCCCGAACACCATACGCACACAAGTGTACGTAAGTGATCGCAGTCCTGCCGTAAAACCATACGGCCTCTACACGTTTCGCTCAGTGCAGGGAAACTCTCTGTGTGGGACTCTAAAGACTCGACACTACGCTGGCAGTGGGTTTAACCACAGACCGCAAGCGGCACTAGCTGTACGTAACGGTCCCCAGGTAGATGTCGATAAGAAGGCCGTTGAGGTAAACCCATCCGAACTCCTACTGAGTCTGTATGTGATAATCTCCATACAGTCCGGTCTGTTCGTCTGATACATCGCATGGCGGGCCTAGGGGGCGGTAAACGTCAGTCCCCTAATAGCGGTACAAGTCGTGTCGGAGTGAAGCCCAATACACCCTGAGATAACACTGGAAACCTACCAGTATATCTCGCTTGCCCTGGCCAGGGACTACTCGTGTAATGGCTCTCCTAGAAACAGCGCGATGTCAACCCCCAATACCGGGAGAGACGAATCCTGTCTAACCGTCACTGCCTCCAAGTGCTTCGGGACTGCTCCCAACTACTACCTGTTTGCACGACTCAGTAGAGCCGTGGTAGGGTAGTAATCAAAGAACAGTGGGAACACACTCAAGGCGAAGTGACAGTGTCAAGTCAGCGGACTAAGCTGTACTCATGTCACCTGGGAACTGATAACTGACGATAGGTATAATACCAACCATCAGTTCCCGACGAGTCCTGTCCAGTGTACTCGTAACCCAACGAGCACCCGCATGCTATCTCAAGTACGACGTACCGACGGCTGTGGGACAGACCGTCTCCCGTGCTGGGATGAGAAGCGCATACGCTAGTCTACTCCGGAGTATCGATGCCCTATCTCGATACTCCCACGACTAGGGACGTGTATAAGGATGTGCTTGTAGATTACCCAGCCCCCACGAGTGTGATCGCCATCACAACGCCGGTAATCAAGCAAAGATCCTAAGGGCTCTACTAATGCGTATAGGTGATATAATAAATAAACACACATGTACACATTATAGCAGAGACAAACCAAGTAGCATACTACTATAATGAGCAAGATTGTCTGTACAACTGTGAATATCCCAAGCTTCCATCAAGTAATATACATACTAGTATGATACAATAATGGCCTCTAGGGCATATACACTAACAAAACGTGCCTTGAGTTATCCAGAGTCTGGTTTTGAGCATAAGCCGGACAACTCCCCGTACCTTAACAATGTTAAGATATGAACTATTCTATATCCAATATAGAAACAGAGGCACTGATTTAATTGGAATCAGATTCAAATCATGCAGCTGTCTCCAGTGCATGTCAACTAAATGGAGAGAGGTCGATCAGCATTACTCAACTTAGGAGTGCTTCCAATTATGAGTAACCTGAATGAGAAGCAAGTTCTCTTAATCATTACTATTAACTGAATACCATACACAAGTATCTACATATTCGATCACCTTGAAGAATCCTGATACTTGCAACACCCGGTTCTCTAGTTTACTCTTATACCTATAACTTCTCAAAACTATGACCTTGTGTTTCTACGTAACACCTGTCTAAAACCAGAGAAGTCACAGGTAAACAGAGTATAGTACGAGTATCAACCCCTCTGTCCTCATGGACACTGGACAACATACAATACTCTGTATAAGTCCCCTGAGTCTAATAACTCATTCCTTGTATGTCGTAGGTTGAAAACTGTACTTATGGTTAAGAAGAATTACACCACTGTATAATGCTCCTTACGTAATCATCCACTGGTATAGGTAAATGTCATAGACATAATTTCAAAAAGTTATATCTCACTTTATAAAAATAAACGTACAGATATATCAATTTGAAATTGGTACATAACAACGGATATTCAAAACCAAATATTTGTCGTCCGGCAAACAACCCTAGTGATTTTCTCAAATATCACCAATTACAACGAATCCCGATATAATGAGGATGATCACCCAATTCCCAATAATTTACTCCCACTCATCATCTGTAAAACCATACATATGTGAGAATCAAACCTGGTAAATACATACCCTGGAGCAAAGACTAATTGGGAAATCAGTTTTCTTTTAACAATACACAGTGAAACTGAAACATGTAAATGTTTCGAAAGGGTATCCGGGTATTCATAGTAATGCCTCTTCCATTATCATATTCACAACTGTAACCGTAAATTTCTTTGCCATCTCTCCAAATCCCTTTATATGTCTTTAGTCATTACCTTTTGTACACACCTTTAGGCTAAATGGTTTTCTTCCTTCACTACCGTTCAGCACCAGCCTATGGTTTAGAAGAAGACTATCCATTAAGCGTAATAGATGTACTGTCCTAATCCTAGTAGCACTCGCAACCTGAGAGTAGGTGAATATTAAAGACAACTGAATAAACCTTATTCCTATTTCTCCTGAACCAGAATCCATCCCCGAACTGGAACAAGTTCCTTCGAGTTCGTATATAACCATACGACGGAGTATCCAAATAACTGTGGATCTTCGTAGTGATACGGAGTGTCCTAGAGAAATACAAAGGTGAAGTAGGAGTGACGATGAACTACTTGGTTTGGTCGTGAACAGCAGTCGCAGTTTACTTTGCCCTCTTACTAATCCCTTTATTTGACTTTACTTAATACCTTCTGTACACCTTTTAGGCTAAATGGTTTTCTTCATTCCCTACCGTTCGGCACCTGCCTATGGTTTGGATGAAGACTATCCAATTAGCATAACAGGTGTACCTTCCTAATCCAAGGAGCACTCGTAACCTGAGAGAAGGTAAAAGGAAAAGACAACTGAATAGTCTTATTCGTTTTCTCCAGAACCGGAAACCATCCTCGAATAAGTTCTTTCGAGTTCATATATAACCATACGATGGTTTTATCCAATGGAAGTGGATGTTCGTAGTAATACGGGGTGTTCTGGAGAAAAGGGTAAAAGTAGGAGTGGCAATGAGGTATGCAACTCTGACAATCCAAAAGCCAGTGTTTTAAGAAAGTTCGGTTAACTTGGTCGCTGAGTCATAGTATAGGGTCGGGCCATGGTCGCTACCAAAGAGAGAGAGAGAAAAGAAACACTCTGCGTGCACTCCAACCTAGATCAGAATGGTTATCACTTTATCTAATCAGGAAACCTCCCACTGTAACATCAAATTCTCCTCCAAACCTGAAAGAAGAATTAGTCGGGATCACCCGAGGAGTAAACCAACTCATCAGTGGGAATCGGGATCCAACTATCATCGGATGATAACGTAATAGAATCCACTCACGTTATCATACTCCAGAAGGTATGCGCATGCCTGGTAAGTTTCAGTTTCTTTAGAAACCCCCGATGTGATTTTTACCCTATGCTCTTATGACCTTGACGTAGGCCAACATATCATAAGTCACATGTTAAGTTCTACCAGTCATTTTCCAGGTTAATTTGAACCCACCCGTACATACCCTTGACGAATGCCAAAATAGTAGTACGACTGTCCCAAACCAACGCATCTATCTATGCAACAGAAAAGTAACAAATAGCTACCATACACTATGCCTTGACGTAGGCCAACATACATAGTATGAATACTAACTGCTACCTTCATGAAATGACGGAGGGCTACGAATGGTTTTCGGCGAAAAACCTTCAACATGATGAACTTGATATCGTTGAAGGAACGGGATAGCTTTTTATAAAAATATAGTGGCGAAAACCTTTGCTAAAGAGGTCACTCTCGGTGAGGGGATCTCGGCTCTTTCCCCATAGAATGAGGTGCAGGATATTCCAACTGAATACCACGATGCAAAGCAAAAAGCAATCGACTATAGTGAAGTTATTACCCTGACGCAAACTTCTGTCCAAGGGGTCACTCCCGGTGAAGGGATCTCGGCCCTTGTCTTGTCGACTGAGGTGCTGGATATTCATAAGCGAATACCACTGTGCAAAACAAAAGAGAACATCCTTGCAATAACAGCTTTTTAAAAATGTTCCAACAACATCAGAATAGGTTTGTTTAGCTTGCATTGATCCGAATCAATGCAGTCCCATCAATTGATCACACCACAAAAGAACGAAAATACGATGTACGTATATGCCATCCGCATTCGCCACTGGGTCCCGTCATCACCCGTTAGGTTACTTAACAAACGACAGAGCGGGGACTGGACGAGCGCGGATGCAAAACATATACAACATCTACTAGTATATATATCAATATAAAATAATCGCTCAAGGCGTGATAAAATGCAACATCACATAAATGTAATAAGCATCACAAAACAATACAGATAATCTGGGATCCCCGGGTTTCATAGAGCCGCTACTGAAACCCGACGTTCCCCTGGTCGTGTGGATAGCCTGTGCAATGAAATCCTAGACCCCTCCGGGTGCGGCAAGTTACCCGCCAAAACCTGAAGCGAGGCTGCCCCCAACATCAAAGTGAATGGACCACCAAGCACTTCACGAAATATGGTAACTGTTAGTTATATGTATGCCCTAGAGGCCATTACTGTACATAGGATGTATATTGTAGTGGATGCTGGGACATATATAGGGAGGACTTTCTCGCTCGACATGATAGTATGCTATCTGGTTACACTTTACCTTAACGTGTATGCTGATTGTCTCTCTGTTACATGTTGGTAAAGACCTTAGGATCTGTACTTAACTACCTGGACTGTGATGCGGATCATACTAGTGGGGACATGGTAGTCCATAAGTACATCCTTCAAAGTCCCTAGTCGTGGGTGTATCGAGACGGGGCATCGATATACCAGAGTAGACTAGCGTATACCTTCTCGACCCATACAGATGGGCGATGGATGATCCCATATCCATCGGTGTTTGACATCAGAGATGATATACGGGTGCTCAGTAGAGACTGGGTACACTGGACGGACTCGCCGAGAACTCCCAGATGGTATTATACCTCACGTCAGATGGCAGTTCTCTGGTGATGCTGGTACAGAGTAGTCTGTTGACCCGAGATCGTCATATAGTCTTGTGTGGTTCCCACTGTGCTTTGATTTCCATCTTACTACATCCAAGAGGGCGTGCAAAACGGTGGTTTTTAGGTACAGTCCCGAGTCACATGGAGGCAATGAGCGATAGGAGGGGATTCGTCTCTCCCGGTATAGGGGGTTGATGTTGCGCTGTGTTCGATTGGCTATAACAGGAAATCCCTGGCCAGGGTTGCTGAGATTTACTGGTAAGTGTTACCAGTAGTTTCTCGAATTGTTATAGACCTCATATCGACACGACTTATCGAGCTATTGGGGTCTGACGTTTACCACCCCTAGGCGAGATATGCGACATATCAGACGATCAGACCGGACTGTACGGTAGTGTTACTGGTTGGATTCACTGGAGTGTGAGCGGGCTTGCTCGTCGATCTTCAGATCGCTCAATACCCGGGTGGCCGTTACGTTTAGCAGACCGCTTGCGGCTTGTGGGTGTTTGATATGATCATCATCTGCTGCCGGCGTATTGAACGAGTCTTTAGAGTCCTACACAGAGGTTTCCTGGCTCAAGCGAAACGAAATAGGAGCGCATATGAGATATGTGCGGGACCGAGAATAATGCGTGTATGTGATACCGTATGTCATTCTCGCTATCAATGCGTCGAATGGTTGTATGCGATATAACCTAGTTATCGATTCAAGCGTTGATTCGATAAGCCGATACATTGAATACTAGTCGGTTGTGTGCGACATGACCGGATCATTGAATCAAGTGTTGATTTAATGATTTAATGCATAATTATATATTTGATATGTTACTTTCCACTAACTAGTATTGGTTCACTTAAGATGGATTTTCTCACTCGGATGTGCGCATTGTATTTGCGATATACTTTTGTGCACTTGTATGTATCATGTTTGATGATGCATGCTAACTTGTGTTTTGTGTAAAGTTTAAACCATGGTTATGTAATGGTTAGGGTTTTCATTTTCATATCTATTTATTTGTTTATTTTCTTTTTGGAAAAAGAAATCAGAAGAATGGTGGCTTTCTTTGTTTGTATTTGAAGATTCATGAAGCTTTGACTTTGTCCACCATTCTTATCTCATGCTTAACCCTAACCATTTGATTTAACCCTAATTTATTCTCTACACTTCACCATGGTTAGTTTATGATAAGCATTCCTTTTATTTTCTATTTTGGAAATAACTTATCATAACAATTTCATCTTCTTCTTCCTTTCTTCAAGTGAAGAAAGCAAGCTCCATCAATGGTGATTGATGGAAACAAGTGAGAAATCCAATTCTAAAGTCTACCCACTTCCTATTTCTTCATCCTCTACCTCTTGCCAAGTAGTAGAGTGTGTTTTCTTCACAAGTTTCTTGACTTGGTGAAGTCGGAGCTTGATTCAGCGATGCCTCGACGTAGATCATCTTCGGCATGGACATCGACGACCTAGCTCGCTTATTCTCCGATGAAGTCGACGCTAGAGCCCGGATTCTTTTTGGACAGCGGAGAGGACCTCATCTCGGAGCCGTGGAGGTGGAGCACCGGATCTACAAAGGTTGTATTTCCGATTCTCATAGTTAAGTATTAACTAGTTAGCTTTTCGTCTAGAATTCTAGCCGACGATCCGTAGTCTAGGGTTTCTCGGCACCGTAAAATTTTAATTTGGCATGATCGATGCCTTGTGAGACCTCATTAGGGTGCCTAGGAACCCTACAGTGGTATCAGAGCCTAGCTAGAGCCTTAGGCGAAGTCTAGACGGAATTTGAAACCCGATCGAACCCGAAACACCAAATCAATCTTGCTCTCTGTACTTTTTTGAAAACAGTGAGTTTTTCCAAATTAAAAATTGCTAAAAAATTCAGCAGGGAAAAATAAGAATTACGGTGCAAAAAGTTTCTGGTGAACAGTAAATTTCGCGGCGGATCCGCGGCACAAGCATGGCTTCTGCGGCGGATCAGCGGCCCCTTGATGACGTCAGCCCTGTTCCTTTGCACAGTAATTCCTAGTTCAAAGAGCTGAGTTTTCTGGGAATTTTTAATATTTATTCAAGAGTTGAATTTTCTGGAGTTGATTTGGGGATTCGATGTTTCGATCGGAGTATCAAATTTTGTCTATGTGGCTTTCCGGATAAATTTTAGAATATGTTAAAAAGTTCGACCGGATATAAATACCCAATTTTTCCCCTGTCGGGAAATTTCCAAGTGTTGGATTTTTCCGTAGTTTAACGACGTTCTAAGTAGTGCAAGTAACGCGATGGTCCCTCTAGAAGACAACAAACCTTAACTCGATTATGTGACCGTCTTGAACTGCCCTTTGAACCTTCGGGTTTGGGGCAGTACGGCGTGCCACATGTGAGGCGTTGGCTTGACCCTTCTACGGCTGGACCGTTGGTACTGAGGCACGAACGGAATGTTGTTAGACTTGTTTCATGTGTTGATCTGTATCGGGAAAACTTGGGTGTTCGAATGTTCAATCGGAAAGTTTAACATTTTCTAATTATCTGGAATGTGATACAATAATTGGAATTCACAAATTGTTATGAGATAACTGAATGAATGTTATAAACATAGCAGTTTAGTCTCACTTGATCGGTTGCCACGGAATTTTGATGTGATCAAAAGTCCGTCGCAATCACGTAGCGTACGCGGATACTCGCCGGGTAAACTTAATAGACAGCCTCACTCCATAGCCCCGACCAAGTGACTGTAGGAGAACCCCGTCGCCGAAAGCATCCGTTCGGGTGCTCGCGGTAGCGGTGTTCCGCCTTGGTGCACTTCGTCGACGGTATCAGGGGTGCGGCCGCCTACTAAAGTTTGCGACGAGTATTCAATCAGGATGTCGGGAATCTTGTTGAATTGCCCGACTCGATATTGAAAAGTGTTTTCGATAATGAGACTAAAATGAGGGGTTTATAATTGTTAGGCATGTGATGTCTAAGGTATTCATTTGATTAGGCATGCGATGTCTATGCAGATTGCGGATTCCAACTGTTGTAGTTTTACACTTTCTTTTCTGTGACCGTAAGTGTAATATGTGATATCGCCGGTTTCGTTGGTATATGTCAACGACAATTGGGATGCGCATATTTACTTACGTTGATGACATGTGATGTTATGTGTTGCTGGATATGTTATATTGGATCGTCGTGTTTGAATAGCCGCGGGTTTTTATGTGAGATGAGTGTTTTTCATTTTCATTCATGTAAAAACTTGTATGTAATATTCTTTTATTGGGGCGCTTCCAGGTTGCGGAAGTTGTCACCGTTTGTATATTATTTACTTTTCCGCACTAGGATAGACCCAAGGAGGAGGGCACAAGTAACTGGGTTCTGGAGTCCAATGGGAGACCAACTCGAGGAGTCGAGTCCGGGTCTCCTAACTCTAGAATTGGTAGGGTTGCTTGCCGCTCTCGTAGGGGTCTAGGGGTGTGGGTTTGGCTATTCATCACGACCGTGGAATCCGTGTTTTATACTGGCTCGTATTGAAAACTCGGACGTCCTAGTATATCCAATATTTCATATGATTCTTCTGCTGCGATATCTGTGATGTGATCATGTGATGTTCTTTGATAGATTCAGTATATAGTATATATGATATATTATATAGACGTTACTTATGTTTTACACCCGCGCTAGCCCTGCCCCGCTCTGCCGTTAGTTACCTAACCTAACGGTGCACGAGGGGACATCGAGGCGAATGCGGATGGCATAAGTGTACGTCGTATTTATCTGTGATGTTTAGGTACATAAATGATGGGACTTCATTAATGTGATTAATGAAATAAAAGAAACCTAAGATGTTGTAGAATCGAATTTCAAAATAAAAACAGGTAGCTACAGTTCTTGCTTTGCATAGCGGTATATGTGATATATCCTGCACCTTATTCGATGAGGAAAGGACCGAGATCCCTTCACCGGGAGTGACTCCTTTAGCAATAACTGGCAGATGCTACACACTCGGTTTGTCTTTTGATTGCTTTTAAGTGTTTTTGCTTTGCACAGTGATATATGTGATATATCCCGCACCTCATTCGACGAGGAAAGGACCGACGATCCCTTCACCGGGAGTGACTCCTTTAGCAAAACTAGAAAAGCCTCAAAAGCATTCCATTTTTAAAATCATTTGATTCTACAACGATATAAAGTTCATTACACAAAAGGTTTTCTTAAAAACCTGTCGTAGCCCTCCGTCATTTCAGATAGGTAATAGTTAGTATTCGTGCTGCGTTTGTTGACTCAGTCAAGGCGTAGTGTGCGGTAGCTGATTATTGCTTATCTGCAAAGCATATGATGCGATTGGATTAGGGTAGTCGTGCGGCCTTGTTGACTCAGTCAAGGGTCGTGCGGGTGGGTTTAATTCAATCGAGAAATGACGGGTTGAACTTTACTTGCGGTCTATGGTTTGTTGACTCAGTCAAGGTCATAGATCGCATGGGGCAAAATATTATCGGGAATTTCAAGTGTTGAGATTTGCAATGAGATTGCATACCTTCTATGAGATAGTTGGATCCCGATACCCGCTGCGAGTAAGTGTTACTCCTGGGAGAGTTTTATACATTACAATTAGCCGATCAAGTAGGTGTCTAGAAAGGTGTCAATGGGGTTACGCCTCTGGGAAAACGAGGTTTACATTAATTAGGTTCGTGCGAAAGCACGGGGGACCTCCCTCAAAGTACCGACACTGGCCTAGCTGAAAGATTGGCGAACTTGTAGTGTGTAATTAATCCCGGCTAGTCTTTCCTTTTAGGGTTTGAAGGAAGATTTGATAAAAAGCAGTGGGAGCCATCCTGATTAGATAAAATAATAACCAATATATTCTTGACAGAGCGCACGCTGAGTGTTTTCTTCTCTCTCTCTCTCCAGGTAGCGACCATATCACGCCTTAATCAAGATAATAATACGGATTATTTGACCGAACCCGCTTGTTATACTGAGCTGGGGAACGTTGGTCCCGCTCCAACTTATAATTGTTATAATACAGAGCAGGAAATTGGGGAATACCAGATTTCCCGTGCCGCCCAAACGAAGAGAGTGCATGCTGATGTATCATCTTCGGGTGTGTTCGTTATACAGAACTGTTTCTCAGTATCCTTTACGTCCTGGGTATGTGATACCAGATCAGGATCCCAGATATGTAATCTGTTACATAGGGCTGCAAATAGGTAGAGAACTGAGAACGGGTGATAAGTTTCATGAGGCAGAAAACGGGGCAAGTGTTGCAGCCAAGTCTGTTGGTCACTGTCACCCTGTATTACCAATACATTGATTCTGAACGAATGTTATTAGATACCGAACCTGATATACAAAATCATATCTATCTCTTTATTAGTAAAGAAATGATAAAATTTTGTATTGTTGGATAATGTTTTGAACATTTCCTATATCAAAAGTTGATCGGTTCAGGCACGTTATCTAAAAGCATTAATGTTCTAAATCAAACTACAGTTCTTATTATATGGAACACACACAAGGGGAAGAGTTCAGAGATGAACGAATCCTTCTTGAGGTATTGTAGACTAGGTCATATCAATGCGACCGGACTAGCTGAAGTTACATATAGATGCATATTTAAATCAGTTTGAATTTACATCTTGTGAAACTTGCCAGTCATGTCACAAAGATATAATGACACCAGCTCTGTTTATTGGAAACGGAGAAAGAGTTAATGAACTCTTGGGATGATACATGTTGATGTATGTAAGGTCCCATGTCTACACATGCCAGGACTGGTTCTTTATACTTCATTGCGTTCTCTGATGATCTCTTCAGATTCAGACATATGTTCTTGTTGAAACACTAGTCCGAACCTTTTGAGATATTCACAGAATATAAGTTAGAAGTAGAGAACCAAAATACGGGTATAAGTATTATGTCCTATGATGTGATCAAGGAGGAGAATACTTGAGCATGGAATTCCTGGACTATTCTAAAGGAGAATGAGATTCTCTCTCAGCATTACTCCTCCGAATACACCATAGCACGATGGTATATCGGGGCGGAGCAATCACACCCTATATGATAAGGTGTGTTCTATGATGAGTACTACTGAGTCACCTAATTCCTTTTGGGAGTTATGCACTTGAGAAGCTGCTTACCTATTGAATAGGGTTCCAATCAAATCAGTTGCCTACCATTTCATATGTGATATGGAAAGGGAAGAGCCCATGTCTTAAGCTAGTTAAGATTTGGGGTTGTCCGGCCTATGTCTAAAAGCAAAATCCGGACAAGCTCGAGGCAAGGTCTGTTATGTAGAACTAGAAATGTTCCAGCTATACAAACTGCAGCAGATGATTTGATAGAGCCAATGGATTCAATAAATTCCAACGAACCTCAGCCTCTCCGCCGATCTAGTAGGATTCCTCACCCACCTGAGAGAAACTTCGGTTCCTCTATGACAGTGGGAGCGAGAATTGCATCATGAGATGATGACCCAACTAGCTTCGAGCTGGCCATCAGGAGTGTGACTCTGTAAGAATGGCTGGATGCTTAGCGATCTGAGATGGAATCCTTATACACCAACAAAGTATGGACTTTGGTTGCTATATCTGAAGGGTTAAATCCCCATCAGGAGCAGGTATATCTTGAGAAGATTACTTGGTGTACATGGAAGAGTTGAGACTTTCAAAGCTAGACTTGTTAAAGGTCTACATCATTGACCAGGTATGGATGATGATGAAACCTTTTCTAAGTAGCTATGATTAAGTCCATCCAAATCCTACTTGCCACGGCTACATACCACGACTACGATATCTGGTGGTTGGGTGTCTTGACTGCTTTTCTAAATGATGATTTGGAAGAGAGCGTCTATAAGTACACAGCCAGAGGGCTTCGTAGACAGTGGGAGCAGCGGAAACGTGTGCAAGATGCTTTATAGGATAAAGCAGGCATCGCGGAGTTGGAACATCTGTTTTGATGGAGTAGTCAAAGAGTTTGACATCATCAAAATGGTAGATGAACCTTGTATAAACAAAAAGGTAGTAGGGAGTATGGTGACGATCCTCGTAGAGTACGTGGATGACATACTCTTGATAGGGAAGTAGTTTCCTATGCTACGCTCGATCAATCTCCGATTATCACAAAGATTCTCCATATAGGATCAAAGTGATACCTCCTAAATCCTGGGTTTTGGATCTATGAGATAGATCTAATTGGTTGTTAGAATTCTCACTGGTTGTAGCGAGATGGTATCAATCGATCCTGAGGAGAATCACTGGAAGTGTTCCAGGGTAATAATGACAACTGAGTGTCAGTCACAGGCATTGTCTTTACCCTAAGTAAAGGGACGGTATGTTGGAAGAGTTCCAAGCTAGATACCGTGACATACTAGACGATAAAGGCAGGATACATCGCTACTTAAGATGCTACCAAGGAGGATGTTTGGGTGTGTAATGGTACATGAGATGAACTACGTTCCAACCATTGTGAGACAATGGAGTTGTGGCTTATGCCAAGGAACGCCGGTCCCATCAGTGATCCAGACTTATTCTAAGGCAGCATCGCCTGATCATGGAGATAGTTGATCTCCAGGGTGATCGAGGTTAGGAGAGTAGACTCAGAGGACAACACAGCGGATCCACTCACAAAGGCCTTTTCCCAGAGAGAGACTTTCATGGGATGGTTGAGTATGAGATACTGCAACCACTGCTACAGATGGCCCTAGTGCAAGTGGGAGATTGTTAGTTATATGTATGCCCTAGAGGCCATTACTGTACATAGGATGTATATTGTAGTGGATGCTGGGACCTATATAGGGAGGACTTTCTCGCTCGACATGATAGTATGCTATCTGGTTACACTTTACCTTAACGTGTATGCTGATTGTCTCTCTGTTACATGTTGGTAAAGCCCTTAGGATCTGTACTTAACTACCTGGACTGTGATGCGGATCATACTAGTGGGGACATGGTAGTCCATAAGTACATCCTTCAAAGTCCCTAGTCATGGGTGTATCGAGACGGGGCATCGATATACCAGAGTAGACTAGCGTATACCTTCTCGACCCATACAGATGGGCGATGGATGATCCCATATCCATCGGTGTTTGACATCAGAGATGATATACGGGTGCTCAGTAGAGACTGGGTACACTGGACGAACTCGCCGAGAACTCCAAGATGGTATTATACCTCACGTCAGATGGCAGTTCTCTGGTGATGCTGGTACAGAGTAGTCTGTTGACCCGAGATCGCCATAGAGTCTTGTGTGGTTCCCACTGTGCTTTGATTTCCATCTTACCACATCCAAGAGGGCGTGCAAAACGGTGGTTTTTAGGTACAGTCCCGAGTCACATGGAGGCAATGAGCGATAGGAGGGGATTCGTCTCTCCCGGTATAGGGGGTTGATGTTGCGCTGTGTTCGATTGGCTATAACAGGAAATCCCTGGCCAGGGTTGCTGAGATTTACTGGTAAGTGTTACCAGTAGTTTCTCGAATTGTTATAGACCTCATATCGACACGACTTATCGAGCTATTGGGGTCTGACGTTTACCACCCCTAGGCGAGATATGCGACATATCAGACGATCAGACCGGACTGTACGGTAGTGTTACTGGTTGGATTCACTGGAGTGTGAGCGGGCTTGCTCGTCGATCTTCAGATCGCTCAATACCCGGGTGGCCGTTACGTTTAGCAGACCGCTTGCGGCTTGTGGGTGTTTGATATGATCATCATCTGCTGCCGGCGTATTGACGAGTCTTTAGAGTCCTACACAGAGGTTTCCTGGCTCAAGCGAAACGAAATAGGAGCGCATATGAGATATGTGCGGGACCGAGAATAATGCGTGTATGTGATACCGTATTTCATTCTCGCGATCAATGCGTCGAATGGTTGTATGCGATATAACCTAGTTATCGATTCAAGCGTTGATTCGATAAGCCGATACATTGAACACTAGTCGGTTGTGTGCGACATGACCGGATCATTGAATCAAGTGTTGATTTAATGATTTAATGCATAATTGTATATTTGATATGTTACTTTCCACTAACTAGTATTGGTTCACTTAAGATGGATTTTCTCACTCGGATGTGCGCATTGTATTTGCGATATACTTTTGTGCACTTGTATGTATCATGTTTGATGATGCATGCTAACTTGTGTTTTGTGTAAAGTTTAAACCATGGTTATGTAATGGTTAGGTTTTTCATTTTCATATCTATTTATTTGTTTATTTTCTTTTTGGAAAAAGAAATGAGAAGAATGGTGGCTTTCTTTGTTTGTATTTGAAGATTCATGAAGCTTTGACTTTGTCCACCATTCTTATCTCATGCTTAACCCTAACCATTTGATTTAACCCTAGTTTATTCTCTACACTTCACCATGGTTAGTTTATGATAAGTATTCCTTTTATTTTCTATTTTGGAAATAACTTATCATAACAATTTCATCTTCTTCTTCCTTTCTTCAAGTGAAGAAAGCAAGCTCCATCAATGGTGATTGATGGAAACAAGTGAGAAATCCAATTCTAAAGTCTACCCACTTCCTATTTCTTCATCCTCTACCTCTTGCCAAGTAGTAGAGTGTGTTTTCTTCACAAGTTTCTTGACTTGGTGAAGTCGGAGCTTGATTCAGCGATGCCTCGACGTAGATCATCTTCGGCATGGACATCGACGACCTAGCTCGCTTATTCTCCGATGAAGTCGACGCTAGAGCCCGGATTCTTTTTGGACAGCGGAGAGGACCTCATCTCGGAGCCGTGGAGGTGGAGCACCGGATCTACAAAGGTTGTATTTCCGATTCTCATAGTTAAGTGTTAACTAGTTAGCTTTTCGCCTAGAATTCTAGCCGACGATCCGTAGTCTAGGGTTTCTCGGCACCGTAAAATTTTAATTTGGCATGATCGATGCCTAGTGAGACCTCATTAGGGTGCCTAGGAACCCTACAGTACAGTCCGGTCTCTTTGTCAGATATGTCGCATATCACAGACTGGGGGTGGTATAACGTCAGACCCCAATAGCCTGATAAGTCATACCGATGTGAGGTCCATAACGGTTCGAGAAACTACTGATATCACTTACCAGTAGATCTCAGCAACCCTGGCCAGGGATCTCCTATTATGGCCAATCGAGCATAGGGCCACATCAACTCCCAATATCGGGAGAGGCGAAACCCCCTATCGCTCATTGCCTCCATGTGACTCAGGTCTGTACCCAAAAACCACCTTTTTGCACGATCTCTTGACCGTGGTATGGTGGAAATCAAAGCACAGTGGGAATCACACAAGACTCTATGACGATCTCGGGTCTACAGACTAACCTGTACCAGTGTCACCAGAGAACTGCTATCTGACGATAGGTATAATCCCATCTAGGAGTTATCGGCGAGTCCGTTCAGAGTACCTAATCTCCTCTGAACACCCGTATACCTTCTCTGGTGTCAAACACCAATAGATGTGGGATCATCCATCGCCCATCATATGGGTCGAGAAGCGTATACGCTAGTATACTCTGGAGTATCGATGCCCTATCTCGATATTCACACGACTAGGATCGTTTGAAGGATGTACTTGCCGACTACCCATGTCCCTACTAGTATGGTTTGCATCATAGTCAAGTACTCATCCTAAGGGCTTTATCAACATGTAATAGAGAGACAATAAGTATATATGTTAAGACAAAGAGCAACCAGATAGCATACTATCATGTCGAGCAAGAAAGTCCTCCCTATATATGTCCAAGCATCCACTACAATATACATCACATGTACAGTAATGGCCTCTAGGGCATACATATAACTAACAATCTCCCACTTGCACTAAGGCCATCTGTTGTAATATCCAATACCCAACTATATAGCAGTGGTTGTAGTATCCCATACTAAACCTGTTAGTTATATGTATGCCCTAGAGGCCATTACTGTACATTGGATATATATTGTAGTGGATGCTGGGACATATATAGGTAGGACTTTCTTGCTCGAATGATAGTACGCTATCTGGTTGCTCTTTATCTTAACATGTATACTTTCTGTCTCTCTGTTACATGTTGATAAAGCCCTTAGGATGTGTACTCGACTTCCAGGACTATGATGCAGATCATACTAGTGGGGCCTGGGTAGTCCATGAGTACATCCTTCAATGTTCCTAGTCATGGGAATATCAAGACGGGGCATCGATATTCCAGAGTAGACTAGCGTATATCTTCTCGACCCATGTGATCGGCGATGGATTATCCTATATCCATTGGTGTTTGACATCAGAGATGGTATGCGGGTGCTCAGTGGAGACTGGGTACACTGAATGGACTCGCCGAGAACTCCCAGATGGTATTATACCTCACGTCAGATGGCAGTTCTCTGGTGACACTGGTACATTTTAGTCTGTTGACCCGAGATCGTCATAGAGTCTTATGTGTCTCCCACTGTGCTTTGATTTCCACCCTACCACGGCTCTACTGAGTCGTGCAAACAGGTGGTTTTTGGGTACAGTCCCGATTCACATGGAGGCAATGAGCGATAGGAGGGGATTCGTCTCTCCCGGTATTGGGTTTGATGTTGCGCTATGCTCGACTGGCCATAACAGGAAATCCCTGGCCAGGGTTGCAGTGATAAACTGGTAAGAGTTATCAGTAGTTTCATACATGTTATGGACCTCACGTCAGCATGACTTATCAAGCTATTGGGGTCTGACGTTTACCATCCCTAGGCGAGATATGCGACATATCAGACGAACAGACCGGACTGTACGGTAAGTGTTACTGGTTGGATTCACAGGAGTGTGAGCGGGCTTGCTCGTCGATCTTCTGATCGCTTAATACCCGGGTGGCCGTTACTTTTAGCAGACCGCTTGCGGCTTGTGGCTGTTTGATATGATCATCACCTGCTGCCGGCGTATTGACGAGTCTTTAGAGTCCTACACAGAGGTTTCCTGGCTCAAGCGAAACGAAATAGGAGCGCATATGGGATATGTGCGGGACCGAGAATAATGCGTGTATGTGATACCGTATTCTATTCTCGCGATGAATGTATCGATTGGTTGTATGCGATATAACCTAGTTATCGAATCAAAGATTGATTCGATAAGTCGATACATTGGATACTAGTTGGTTATATGCGGCATGACCGGATCATTGAATCAAGTGTTGATTTAATGTATAATTATATATTTGATATATTACTTTGCATTAAATAGTATTGGTTCACTTTAAATGGATTTTCTCACTTGATGTGCATATTGTATATGTGATATATTTTTGTACACTTGATTGTATCATGTTTGATGATACATGAATGTTTGTGTGTATGATTAAACCATGGTTATGTAATGGTTAGGGTTTTCATTTTCTTATCTATTTATTTATTTATTTATTATTCTTTTTTGGAAAAGATAAAGAGAAAATGGTGGCTTTCTTTGTTTGTTGTTGAAGCTTCATGAAGTTTTGACTAAGTGACCATTTTGTCTTCATGCTTAACCCTAACCATTCAAACTAACCATAGTCTATTCTCTACAACTAACCATGGTTGGTATATGATAAGTATTCATATTATTTTCTTTTTTGAAAATACTTATCATATTCTTTCTTCTTCTTCTTCTTCAACATGAAGAAAGCTTGCCTCCATCAATGGCAACTTGAGAAAAAGAGTCAGAAGTACAATTCTAAAGTGAACCCACCTCCTATTTCTTCATCCTCTACCTCTTGCCAAGTAGTATAGGGTGTTTTCTTCACAAGTTTCATGTCTTGGTGATGTTGGAGCTTGATCTTGAGTTGCCTCGACGTAGATCATCTTCGGCATCGAAGTCGACGACCTAGCCTGCCCATTTCTCTGATGAAGCCGATGCTAGAGTCATGGATTCGATTTGGACAGCAGAGGGACGTCATCACGGAGCCTAGGAGGTGGAGGACCGGATCTATAAAGGTTGTAGCTTCTTTCCTTTAAGTTAAAGTTGTTTACTTGCATCGCATCACCTATAAATCTAGTTAACGATCCGTATTAGGGTTTGTAGGCACATGGAAAATTTTGAATTAGCCATGTTTGATCACTTATGAGACCTCATTAGTGTGCCTAGGAACCCTACAGTGGTATCAGAGCCTAGCTAGAGCCTTAGGCGATGCGTAGACGGAGTTAGAAGTCCGATCGAACCGAAACCCTAACTCCAAAATGCTCTCTGGACTTTTTTTAAAAACTGGGTTTTTTCCAGATTAAAAATTCTTTAAAAATCCAGCAGGAGATCTAAGAATTATGGTGCAAAACGAGCATCTAAGTCCATCAAACCGCCGCGGTTCCGCGGCACGAGCATGGCTCGTGCGGCGGTTCCGCGGCCGTAAGGTCTCCTTGTTCAAAGAATTTTGCACAGTAATTCCTATTTTGTTGTGCTGAGTTTTCTGGGAATTTTTAATATTTACTCAAGAGTTGAGTTTTCTGGGTTGTATTGGGGACTCGGTGTTTCGATCGGATTGTCTAATTTTGTCAGCGTGTTTTTCCGGGTAATTTTAGAATATGTTAAAAAGTTCGACCGGATATAAATACCCACTTTTTCACCTGCCGGGAAATTTCCAATTGTTGGATATTTCTATAGTTTAACGACTTTCTAAGTAGTGCAAGTAACGCGATGGTCCCTCTAGAAGACAACAAACCTTAACTCGATTATGTGACCGTCTTGAACTGCCCTTTGAACCTTCGGGTTTGGGGCAGTACGGCGTGCCACATGTGAGGCGTTGGCTTGACCCTTCTACGGCTGGACCGTTGGTACTGAGGCACGAAGTGAATATTTTTAAACTTATTTCATGTGTTGAGCTATTTCGGGAAAACTTGGGTGTTCGATTATTCGATCGGAAAGTTTAACATTTTCTATTTACCCGGAATATGATACAATAATTGGAATTCACAAGCAGTTATGAGATAACTGAATGAATGTTATAAATCTCGCGGTTTAGTCTCACTTGATCGGTTGCCACGGAATTTTGATGCGACCAAAAGTCCGTCGCAATCACATAGCGTACGCGGATACTCGCCGGGTAAACTTAATAGACAGCCTCACCCCATAGCCCCGACCAAGTGACTGTAGGAGAACCCCGTCGCCGAAAGCATCCGTTCGGGTGCTCGCGGCAGTGGTGTTCCGCCTTGGTGCACTTCGTCGACGGCGTCGGGGGTGCGGTCGCCTACTAAAGTTTGCGACGAGCATTCGATCAGAATGTCGGGAATCCTGTTGAATTCCCCGACTTGATATTGAAAAGTGTTTTCGATAATGAGACTAAAATGCGGGGTTTATAATTGTTAGGCATGCGATGTCTAAAGAGGTTGCGGATTCCAACTGTTGTAGTTTTACACTTTCTTTTCTGTGACCGTAAGTGTAATATGTGATATCGCCGGTTTCATTGCTATATGTCAACGACAACTGGGATGCGCATATTTACTTACGTTGATGACATGTGATGTTATGTGTTGCTGGATATGTTATATTGGATTGTCGTGTTTGAATGGCCGGGTTTTTTTATGTGAGATAAGTGTTTTTCATTTTCATTCATGTAAAAACATGTATGTAATATTCTTTTATTGGGGCACTTCCAGGTTGCGGAAGTTGTCACCTTTTGTATATTATTTACTTTTCCGCATTAGGATAGACCCAAGGAGGGGAGCACACGTAACCGAGTTCTAGGGTCCAGTGGGAGACCATCTCGAGGAGTCGAGTCCGGGTCTCCTAACCCTAGAATTGGTAGGGTTGCTTGCCGCTCTCGTAGGGGTCTAGGGGTGTGGGATTGGCTATTCATCACGACCGTGGAATCCGTGTTTTATACTGGCTCGTATTGAAAATACGGACGTCCTAGTATATCCAATATTTCATATGATATTTTCTGCTGCGTGATGTGATCATGTGATTTGTTCAGATAGATATAGTATATTATATATATGATATATTATATAGACGTTGCTTATGTTTTACACCCGCGCTAGCCCTGCCTCGCCCTGGCGTTAGTTACCTAACCTAACGTTGCAGACGGGACATTGAGGCGAATGCGGATTGCATAAGCGTACGTTATATTTATCTGTGATATTTAGGTGGACTTAATTGATGGGACATTCATTAATGAGATTAATGAAAGAAAATAAACCTAATTGATGTTGTAGAATCGAATTTCAAACTAAAACAGGTAGCTACAGTTCTTGCTTTGCATCGCGGTGTTCATTATAGAACATCCTGCACCTTATTCGATGAGGAAAGGACCGAGATCCCTTCACCGGGAGTGACTCCTTTAGCAATAACTGGCAGATGCTACAACCCTCGGTTTGTCTTTTGATTGCTTCTATAGTTTCTGCTTTGCACAGTGATATGTATGATATATCGCGCACCTCATTCGACGAGGAAAGGGCCGACGATCCCTTCACCGGGAGTGACCCCGTTAGCAAAACTAGAAAAGCTTCAAAAACATTCCATTTAAAAACCATTTGATTCCGCAACGAGATCAAGTTCAAAGAGTTAAAGGTTTTCTTAAAAACCATTCGCAACCCTCCGTCATTTTAGGAAGTAGAGTACTTAGTATTCGTGCTGTGTTTGTTGACCTTAGTTAAGGCACAGTGTACGGTAGCTAAGTGATGTCTTCCTACACCGCATATGATGCGATTAGTTAGGACAGTCGCGTGACTTTGTTAACCTTAGTTAAGGGTCATGTGGGTGGGTCTAATTAATCACGAAATGACGGGTAGAACTTGACTAGTACTTATGATTTGTTGACCATAGTTAAGGTCATAAGTGCTAGGGGTAAAAATCTTTATCGGGAGTTTCAAGTGTTGAAATTTGCAATGAGATTGCATACCTTCTATGTGATAGTTGGATCCCGATACCCACTGCGAGTAATTGTTACTCCTGGGAGAGTTTTGCACTTTGCAATTAGCCGATCAAGTAGGTGTCTAGAAAGGTGTCGACGGGGTTACGCCTCTGGGAAAATGAGATTTACTGTAATTAGGTCCGTGCGAAAGCACGGGGAACCTCCCTCAACGTACCAACACTGGCCTGGCTGAAAGATTGGCGAACTTGTAGAGTGTAATTAATCCCGGCTAGTCTTTCCTTTTAAGGTTTGAAGGAAGATTTGATAAAAACAGTGGGAGCCATCCTGATTAGATAAAATATATAACCAATCTAATCTTGCAAGAGCGCACACAGAGTGTTTTCTTCTCTCTCTCTCCAGGTAGCGACCATATCACGCCTTAATCAAGATAATAATATGGATGTATTGACCGAACCCGCTTGTTATACTGAGCTGGGGAACGTTAGTCCCGCTCCAACTTATAATTGTTATAAGAGCGAGCAGGAAATAGGGGAATACCAGGATTTCCATGCCGCCCAAACGAAGAAAGTGCAAGAGATGCATCTCCTTCGGGTGTGTTCATTATAAAGAACTATTTCTCAGTATCCTCTGCATCCTGAGTATTTGATACCGGATCAGGATCCCAGATATGTAATCTGTTACATAGGGCTACAAAAAGGTAGAAAAACTGAGAACGGGTGATAAGTTTCATGAGACAGAAAACGGGGCAAGTGTTGCAGCCAAGTCTGTTGGTCACTGTCACCCTGTATTACCAATACATTAATTCTGAACAAATGCTATTAGATACCGAACCTGATATACAAAATCATATAAGTCTCTTTATTAGTAAAGAAATGATAAAATTTTGTATTGATGGATAATGTTTTGAACATTTTCTATATCAAAAGTTGATCAGTTCAGGAACGTTATCTAAAAGCATTGACGTTCTAAATCAAACTACAGTTCCTAATATACAGAACACACACAAAAGGAAGAGTTCAGAAATGAACGAATCCTTTTTGAGGCATTGTAGACTAGGTCATATCAATGCGACCCGACTGGCTGAAGTTACATTTTAGATGCATATTTAAATTGGTTTGAATTTACATCTTGTGAAACTTGCCAGTCATGTCACAAAGATTAGATGACCATAGCCCTGTTTATAGGAAACAGAGAAAGAGTTAATGAACTCTTGGGACTGATACATGATGATGTATGTAAGGTCTCCTGTCTACACATGCTAGGACTGGTTCTTTATACTTCATTATGTTCTCTGATGATCTCTCAAGATTCAGACATATGTTCCTGTTGAAACACAAGTCCGAACCTTTTGAGATATTCACAGAATATAAGTTAGAAGAAGAGAACCAAAATACGGGTATAAGTATTATGTCCTATGATGAGATCAGGGAGGAGAATACTTGTGCATAGAATTCCTGGACTATTCTAAAGGAGAATGAGATTCTCTCTCAGCATTACTCCCCCGTATACACCATAGCACAACGGTGTGTCGGGGCGGAGCAACTGCACCATATTAGATATGGTATGCTCTATGATGAGTACTACTGAGTTACCTATTTCCTTTTTGGGGTTGTGCACTTGAGAAGCTGCATACCTATTGAATTAGGTTCGAATCAAATCAGTGCCTACCACTCCATATAAGATATGGTGTGGGAAGACCCTATCTCTTAAGTAAGTTAAGTTTTAGGATTGTTCGGCCTATGTCTAAAGCAAAATCCAGACAAGATCGAGGCAAGGTCAGTTCTGTAGAACTGGAAAGGTTCCAGCTATACAAAACTGCAGCTGATGATCTGACAGAACCAAAGGATTCAAAAGTCCCCAACGAAACTCAGCCTCTCCGCCGATCTGGTAGGGTTCCTCACCTGCATGAGAGACACTTCGGTTTCTCGATGACAGAGGGAGCGAGGATTACATCATGAGATGATGACCTAACTAGTTTCGAGCAGGCCATCGAGAGTAGGGACTCTGTAAGAATGGCTGGATGCTTAGTGATCTGAGATGGAATCCATGTACACCAGCAAAGTATGGACTTTGGCTGCTATATCTGAAGGGTTAAATCCCCATCAGGAGCAAGTATATCTTGAGAAGATTACTTGGTATAGATGGATAAGTTGAGACTTTCAAAGCTAGACTTGTTAATGGTTTTCGTCATCAACCAGGCGTGGATAATGATGAAATCTTTTCAGGGGACTATGCTTAAGTCTATCCAGATCCTACTTGCCATTGCTACATACCATGACTACGATATCTGGTGGTTGGGTGCCATGACTACTTTTCTAAATAATGATTTAGAAGAGAACGTCTATAAGAACACAGCCAGATGGCTTCGTAAACAGTGGGAGCAGCGGAAACGTGTGCAAGTTACTTTATAGAATAAAGCAGGCATCGCGGAGATGGAACGTCTGTTTTGATGTGATAGTCAAAGTGTTTGACTTCATCAAAATGGTATATGAACCTTGTATATACAAAACGGGAGTAGAGAGTAAGGTAGTTATCCTTGTATTGTACGTGGACAACATACTCTTGATAGGAAAAGAGTTTCCTATACCACGATTGGTCGATCTCCGCTTATCACAAGGATTCTCCAATAGGATCAAAGTGATACCTCCTAAATCCTGAGTTTTCATCAATGAGATAAATGTAATTGGATACTAGGATTCTCACTAGATGTAGTGAGATGGTATCAATCGATCCTGGGGAGAATCACTGGAAGGGTTCCAGGGTGATAAAGACGACTGAATGTCAGTCACAGGCATTGTCTTTACCCTAAATAAAGGGACGGTATGTTGGAAGAGTTCCAAGGTAGATATCGTGGCAAACTAGACGATAAAGGCTGGTAACATGGCTATTAAATATACTACCAAAGAGGCAGTTTGGGTGTATATTGGTTCATGAGATGAACTAGGTTCCTACCATTGTATGACAATGGAAGTGTGGCTTCGGCCCAGGAACCCCGGTCCCATCAGTGACCCAGGCATATTCTGAGGCAGCATCACCTGATCAAGGAGATTGTTGATCTCCAGGGTGATCGAGGTTAGGAGAGTAGACTCAGAGGACAACACGGCGGATCCACTCACGAAGGCCTTTTCCCAAAGAGATACTTTTAAGGGATGGTTGAGTATTAGATACTACAACTACTGCTACAGATGGCCCTAGTGCAAGTGGGAGATTGTTAGTTATATGTATGCCCTAGAGGCCATTACTGTACATTGGATGTATATTGTAGTGGATGCTGGGACATATATAGGTAGGACTTTCTTGCTCGACATGATAGTACGCTATCTGGTTGCTCTTTATCTTAACATGTATACTTTCTGTCTCTCTGTTACATGTTGACAAAGCCCTTAGGATATATACTCGACTTCCAGGACTATGATGCAGATCATACTAGTGGGGCCTGGGTAGTCCATGAGTACATCCTTCATTGTTCCTAGTCATGGGAATATCGAGACGGGGCATCGATATTCCAGAGTAGACTAGCGTATATCTTCTCGACCCATGTGATGGGCGATGGATGATCCCATATCCATTGGTGTTTGACATCAGAGATGGTATGCGGGTGCTCAGTGGAGACTGGGTACACTGAATGGACTCGTCGAGAACTCCCAGATGGTATTATACCTCACGTCAGATGGCAGTTCTCTGGTGACACTGGTACATCTTAGTCTGTTGACCCGAGATCGTCATAGAGTCTTGTGTGTCTCCCACTGTACTTTGATTTCCACCCTACCACGGCTCTACTGAGTCGTGCAAACAGGTGGTTTTTGGGTACAGTCCCGATTCACATGTAGGCAATGAGCGATAGGAGGGGATTCGTCTCTCCCGGTATTGGGGGTTGATGTTGCGCTATGCTCGACTGGCCATAACAGGAAATCCCTGGCCAGGGTTGCAGTGATATACTGGTAAGAGTTATCAGTAGTTTCACACATGTTATGGACCTCACGTCAGCATGACTTATCAAGCTATTGGGGTCTGACGTTTACCACCCCTAGGCGAGATATGCGACATATCAGACGAACAGACCGGACTGTACGGTAAAAGTTACTGGTTGGATTCACAGGAGTGTGAGCGGGCTTGCTCGTCGATCTTCTGATCGCTCAATACCCGGGTGGCCGTTATGTTTAGCAGACCGCTTGCGACTTGTGGGTGTTTGATATGATCATCACCTGCTGCCGGCGTATTGACGAGTCTTTAGAGTCCTACACAGAGGTTTCCTGGCTCAAGCGAAACGAAATAGGAGCGCATATGAGATATGTGCGGGACCGAGAATAATGCGTGTATGTGATACCGTATTCTATTCTCGCGATGAATGTATCGATTGGTTGTATGCGATATAACCTAGTTATCGAATCAAAGATTGATTCGATAAGTCGATACATTGGATACTAGTCGGTTATATGCGACATGACCGGATCATTGAATCAAGTGTTGATTTAATGATTTAATGTATAATTATATATTTGATATATTACTTTGCATTAACTAATATTGGTTCACTTTAAATGGATTTTCTCACTTGATGTGCACATTGTATATGTGATATATTTTTGTACACTTGATTGTATCATGTTTGATGATACATGAATGTTTGTTTGTATGATTAAACCATGGTTATGTAATGGTTAGGGTTTTCATTTTCTTATCTATTTATTTATTTATTTATTATTCTTTTTTTGAAAAGATAAAGAGAAAATGGTGGCTTTCTTTTTTCGTTGTTGAAGCTTCATGAAGTTTTGACTAAGTGACCATTTTGTCTTCATGCTTAACCCTAACCATTCAAACTAACCATAGTCTATTCTCTACACCTAACCATGATTGGTATATGATAAGTATTCATATTATTTTCTTTTTTGAAAATACTTATCATATTCTTTCTTCTTCTTCTTCTTCTTCAACATGAAGAAAGCTTGCCTCCATCAATGGCAACTTGAGAAAAAGAGTGAGAAGTCTTCTAAAGTGAACCCACCTCCTATTTCTTCATCCTCTACCTCTTGCCAAGTAGTATAGGGTGTTTTCTTCACAAGTTTCATGACTTGGTGAAGTTGGAGCTTGATCTTGAGTTGCCTCGACGTAGATCATCTTCGGCATCGAAGTCGACGACCTAGCCCGCCCATTTCTCTGATGAAGCCGATGCTAGAGTCATGGATTCGATTTGGACAGCGGAGGGACGTCATCACGGAGCTTAGGAGGTCCCATAGAAGTCTCTCTAGGGGTAAGGCCGTTGTGAGTGGATCCGCTGTGTTATCCTTCGTGTCTACTCTCGTAACCTCGATCCTTTGGAGATCAAACATATCCCTGATCAGGTGATACTATCCTCAGAGTATGTCTGGATCGCTGATGAGACCGTTGTTCCTAGGCCAAAGTCACAACTCCATTGTTTTCTCAATAACATTTATTGGACGCTCAATGGTAGGAACCTTGTTCATCTCATGAATAAGAAATGTCCAGACAGCCACTTTGGTAGTATCGATGGTAGTAATGTATTCAGCCTTTATCATCTAGTATGTCACGATATCTAGCTTGGAACTCTTCCAACATACCGTCCTTCCACTGAGGGTAAAGACAATTCCTGTGACTGACTTTCAGTCGTCCTTATCACTCTGGATGCTGGAACCAAGAACATTCCTCTTATGCTTCTCAAGTACTCAAGAATGTCCTCCACAGCTGTCCAGTGGTTTTCCCAAGATCCGATTGATTCGTTATCACTACACCAAGTGAGTTAGCTACATATGGTCTGGTACATAACATCGAACACATGATAGAGCCTACTGCCGAAGCATAGGGTATCGCTTGCACGCGAGCTCTCTCCAAATCAGTCTCGGGATACATCTTTTTGGAGAGAGTGATTCCTGAGTAAGTGGGCGAACAACCACGCTTAGAATCCTCCATACTAAACCCCTTTAGTATGGTGTTAATGTACCTGGATTTGGGACACTCCCAACATCCACTTTAGATCTATCACCATAGATCATAATCCATAAGATGTAGTAGGTATCATCCAGATCTTTTATTGAGAATCCCCATGATAAGAGGAGCTTGACCGAGTGTAGCATAGGAAACCATTTCCTATCAAGAGTATGTTATCTACGTACAGTACGTCGAAGACAACCTTACTCTCTACTACCTTCTTGTATATACAAGGTTCATCTACCTTTTTTAATGAAGTCAAACTCTTTGACTGCCATATCAAAACAGTTGTTCCAACTCCGCGATGCTTGTATTGATCCTGATGGACTTAAGCATAGCTTTGAAAGTTTCAACTTTTCCATTTACAGCAAGAATCATCTCAAGATCCATTTGCTCCCAATAGGTTTTACCCCTTCAGGTGAAACATCCAAAGTCATACTTTGTTGATGTACATGGATTCCATCTTTGATCGCATAGCTTCCATCCTTTACACAGAGTCCTTACTCGTGATTGTTGGTGTAAAAATTTACACCCCGGCTGACAAAGTCAAAATCAATGTCAACCCCAAGCCAGGTGGGCCCAAGCCCAGGTCAAGTGGGCAAAAGCTCGGAGCGTGCCCGAACATGAAGCGGCCGGCCTCCCCCTATGCAAAAATTTTGTTGTACTTCTTGTATTTTATTTTATGAATAAATGTAAGAAAATGGGCATAAAGCCAAATTTTTGTAAAGCCCATGGCTTATGTGCAAAAAGAAATAGCACATGAGGCATGGGATGAGCAAACTTAAATTTTTTTAAAGCCCAAGGGGCTATATGCAAAGTGTATACCCTATAAAGGCCAAGATAATGAAAATATCTAGAGGACTTTTTTTCTCTCTCAAAAAAAAAGAATCCAGATCGGAGATCTTTCTCCTTCCCCAAGATTCTAAAACCCTCTCCTTTCTTCTGAATTAAATCAAGAGTTTTACTCTTCCTTTTCCAAAACTAAATAGTTTTTCTCCAAAAACCCCACAAAGGGGAGCTTAGATCACCCATCAGATCTCAAAAAGTAGAGATTTTTAAAATCTCACATCTCATTATCTTCAAGATCCTGTCAACAGAGGAGGAAGAAGGAGGCCCATCTCCGAAAACCCCATTTTGGGGAGGACCCAGGGCTCCAAAGAAAACCCCTTTCATCAAATCCAAAACATCTTAGGAGTTTAACTCCACTCTAAATCCTCTTTTGGGATTTTAAATCCTATTTCTGGGACTAAAAGCCCCCCGCTTTTCCTCGCCGGCGCCCGAGCTCCTAGCGCTCAAGAGCCCAGCGCTCAAACGCCCGGTGCTCAAGCGCCCAACACCCACGTGTCGGACACGTGGTGCGCTTGCGCTTAAGCGCACTGCGCTCAAGCGCGCAGCGCCCGAGCGCACAGCGCTCCGGCGCCCACGTGTCGGACACGTGGTGCGCACAGCGCTCGCAACCTAGGCCCGTGAGACACTGGCCCCACACGTCCTTTGGGCGCTTTTCCCCTTTATATATATATATATGTATATACATACACATACACACACATACATAGTCCAAACTAAATATACCTCCCCCGTAAAAAACTCTGCGGGGCCCCTGATATATCCAAAACCCCTTCAAAACATAACACTACACATTGAGTTCGCATGACCAGTTTAACCCGTTAATCGGGGGTTCCCTTGCTTCAAAGGCGAGGGGTAATTAACGGCAGCTTAGTCCGCGGCTGCCGGAGATTCGGATCCCCATAATCAATAAACTCCAGCCTACCCTAGGCAGGGGGAATCTGTAATGCGCGTGACAAGCGCATGCGTATTCCCATCTCAACAGGGTGACGAAAATACCCTACAGTGATGGCACGCCCGGTGAGACCAATCTCTCCTCCCATGTCTCGGGTGAAGCGTTCATGTGAACTCATTTAACATATATGTCGATGTTTGTACGGAAATAATGTTTTTTTTTCCGTGCAGCAACCAACTTTCAATGACGATGTCTCCTAAGACGAATTTAGTTTCCGACGCGACCCCGATCTCGTACTTGGTCAAGATCAATACCCGCGTGGTTCTCCCCGCCAGTCTCAGCCGGCAATAAGAGGAGCCACCCCGTTAATTTGGTTCCGTCATCATCTACCCTGCTGGAGGCTCTCATCTGGCGGAGTTCACGGCAAACCAAGCGGCCAAACCGACCTCAAGGGGCAGGAGGCCGAACGTTGTGGTCGCCAGAGCATCCCACCCCAAAAGAAAATCTGTATTCGAACGACTCTCCACTGTTCTGACTGGGGGCAAGGACTTCTACACCAATGGGGATACGAAGCATCTCCAGCAAGCTTAGATGGTGACCTTGAAAATCGCGCAAGCAGGAATATTTTCTGGGCTCTCTGTCAATCGGCCTATGGCGTCTTACCGAAGAGCCGAGGCCTGCCAAGTGCTTAAAACAGAAAAGTTAAGGGAGAAGCGGCTCAGATATCGAGCCAACAGGAAGGCCAGGACTCCGGCCGGGTGGAGTCGTGTGAGATTCCAAGAGAAGAGTCATCCTACGACGATGACTGAATCGGCTGTAAGAATCAGCAATTCCTTCGAACCTCTGAAGTGGGTTCAGAAAAATGCCATGACCGCCAGAATCAAGAAGACAGCGGTCCGAACATCGCTACAAAGAGACGTGTCCCGGCCCCAACAGAAAAAGTATGACACTGTCTCTTCCAGAGTCTATCAAGCGCTCTGTGCTGCACGAAAGCAGCGGGGCAAACCCAGAAAAGAAGCGCCAGCACCATTCAAGAACCTGGACAGGCCAAGACCGCGATCCGTGAAATCAGCCGCCGATAATAAAATGACGGCTGGATATGTTATCCATACGGTCTATATGGCGGGCGGGAGCCCCAGCGACAACCTTCGCAGCAAAAGTAAGGATGGGGCTGTTAGTTATATGTATGCCCTAGAGGCCATTACTGTACATACGATGTATATTGTAATGGGTGCTTGGACATATATAGGGAGGACTTTCTTGCTCGACATGATAGTATGCTATCTGGTTGTACTTTATCTTAACATGTACTCTGATTGTCTCTATATTACATGTTGATAAAGCCCTTAGGATATGTACTCGACTACTGGGACTATAATGAGATCATACTAGTGGGGCCACGGTAGTCGATGAGTACATCCTATAACTGTTCCTAGTCGAGGGTGTATCGAGACAGGGCATCGATACACCAGAGTAGACTAGCGTATACGTATCTTGACCCATATGATGGGCGATGGATGATCCCATATCCATCGGTGTTTGACATCAAGGATGGTGTACGGGTGCTCAGTGGAGACTGGGTACACTAGACGGACTCGCCGAGAACTCCCAGATGGTATTATACCTCACGTTAGATGGCAGTTCTCCGGTGACACTTGTACACAGTAGTCTGTTGACCCGAGATCGTCATAGAGTCTTGTGTGATTCCCACTGTGCTTTGATTTCCATCATACCACGTCCAAGAGGGCGTGCAAAAAGGTGGCTTTTGGGTACAGTCCCGAATCACATGGAGGCAATGAGCGATTGGAGGGGATTCGTCTCTCCCGGTATAGGGAGTTGATGTTGTGCTATATTCGATTGGCTATAACCGAAAATCCCTGGCCAGGGTTGTTGAGATTTACTGGTAAGTGTTATCAGTAGTTTCTTGAACTGTTATAGACCTCATATCGACACGACTTATCGAGCTACTGGGGTCTGACGTTTACCACCCTAGGCGAGATATGCGACATATCAGACGACGAGACCGAACTGTACGGGAGTGTTACTGTTTGGATTCACAGGAGAATGTACAGGCTTGCTTGTTGATCTTCTGAGCGCTCAATACCTGGGTGGCTGTTATGTTTAGCTGACCGCTTGCAGCTTGTGGGTGTTTGATATGATCACCACCTACTACCGGCGTATTGACGATTCTTTAGAGTCCTACACAGAGGTTTCTTGACTCAGGCAAAATGGAGTAGGGGCACGTATGTGATATGTGCGGGACCGAGGATAATACGATATGAGATACCGTATTGTATTCTCGCGATATTTGATATCAGCCGCGTCATCGGATCAAGTATTGATTCGATGAATCGGTGCGGATAAATATTAGTCGGTTATATGCGATATAGCCGGATCGTCGGATCAAGTGTTGATTCGATAATTTAATGTATAATAATATATATGATATATTAAATTACATTAACTAATATTAGCTCACTAAAAGATTCTTTTTCTCACCGGATTAATACATTGATATATATGCGATATATGTTAATTGTATTGTTTTCTTTTGTTGCAAATATATAATATATATGTGATATATATTATTGTGACATGATATGATTTATTATAAAACATGTTTAAGGACGATAAAATGGGATTAGGGTTTGATTAGGGTTAGCTCCTTCTTGTTTATTCTAGAAGGATTCTATTTTGTCATGATAAAGATATTTTGTTATGACTCATGCTTTGACCTAACCAAACCCTAACTCTAGTTTATTCTCTACATAGGTTTAGCCTCTCATCCTTGACCATGGTTGGATAATCAATCTGTAAGTGCACGGCGGCGCCCCGGCCGTCAATCCGATGGCCAAATGCGGAAACGGTAATAAACATTAATTTTGCGGACTTAGCAAACCGGCATGACCGCGCACTAAACATCCGGATCGTAACCATTAACAAGTCTAAGCTACTAACAAGAAAGGGAAGAGATGTACCGACTGATCCGAGTCCTCCGGTCTTCATCTCCACTCCGATCTCCTCGCGGGATCTCCGGTCGTCGCCTCCTCGCCGGAAGGGCACCACATCGTCTGCATCTTTTACGGGCTCCCGCCTCAATACCGAGGCAACTCGGGTGCGAAGTAGGCTAGCCGACGCGTCCAAGATTTGCTGTAGAATGTAGTGTAGAGCATGCCGGTCTCATTTGGGGTTTGTTGCCATTTGTAGATGATGGAGGAATCAAGGTAAGAAAAATGGTGCTTGCATTTTTCTAGCATCAAAAATGAGATCAAGAATGCTACTCTCTCAAAGATGAAGCTCTCTCCTTCTTCTCTCTTTTCTAAAATGAAAACCTTCTTTCTTAGAAAATGGTGGAGGAATGATTATGAAGCATGAAGGGAGGTGATAGTAGGAGCACAAGTGGTGACCACATCCAAAACATAATCATAACCATCTCACATCAAACTCTAATCCAAATCAAATCCATTCACTTCACAATAAATGCATGAAAAGCAAAGATGCTTTCATAATCAAACCTTATGCAATAAAACCCTCCACAATGTGTTATTTGCAAACTTGCAAATAACAACCTCCATCGGAAAAGTCCAGCCGGGAAAGAACAAAGGAAAACCGGCCGGAACGGAAAGCAAACTGGCAACTCCAGAAAACTGGTCCCGTAATAAATTACAGGAAAAAAACCCCGATACTGTGCATACACACCCGCATCTGTATTCCGTCCGGATACAAATCCAATGAGACAAAATCTACACTGTACTATACTAGGATCCGGCTTAAACCAAAGCCGGCTAGTAATATCCGTCCGATCCTGATCCGTGCAATACCGCACGTATCTGATCGAACCCTGCCATATAACCATACGGCCACTAGTACAAAACTGTCCGATCCTGATCCGTGCAATACCGCACGTGTCTGATCGGACCCTGCCATATCTCCATACGGCCTCTACAGCGTTTCGCCCGAAAGCTTGAGTAACTGAAAGTGTGGTGGACTCTAAAGACTCATCAATACTATGGCTGTGGATTTAACCACTAGCACGTCAGAGGTATAAGCCAATACATAACGGGCCACCAGCTATTGACTAAAAGGGACGTCGATGAGCGAACTCATCCTGACACCCTACTGAGCCTGTCAGTGACAATATCCGTACAGTCCGGTCCGTTCGTCTATGAGCATCGCATGTCGGACCTAGGGGGTTGGTAAAAGTCAGACCCCCAAAAGCGGTACAAGTCGTGTCGGAGTGTAGCCCAGAACACCCTGAGATACTACTGGAATACCTACCAGTAAATCTCCTGCCTTGGCCAAGGACTTCGTGTAATGGCTCTCCTAGACACAGCGCGACCTCACCCCCAATACCGGGAGAGACGAACCCCCGAAGATCCGCTCACTGCCTCCATGTGGCTCGGGACTGCACCCAACTAAAACCTGTTTGCACAACTCCTTTGAGCCGTGGTAGGGTAGTAATCAAAGCACAGTGGGAACTCACACGAGATAAATGACGATCCCCAGGTCGATGAACTAACCTGTACACATGTCACCAGGGAACTGCTATCTGACGTCAGGTATAAGACCAACTAGCATGTTCCCGGCGAGTCCTGTCCGGTGTACTCATAACCCAATGAGCACCTGTATACATCTTAGGTGATCCAACTGACACCAGTGGCTTGTGAGACCGGCCACCGCCCCTCGTCGGGGTCTCGACTGTATACACTAGTCTACTCTGGAGAATCGATGCCCTGTCTCGAAACTCCTACGACTAGGGACCTTTTCAGGATGTGCTTATAGACTACCAGCTCCCACGTATATGATCGCCCTCATACTGCCGGTTGTCAAACACAAATCCTAGGGGCTCTATCAACGTGCAATAGCGACATGTCAGGTCACCTAAAGCAGTACACGATGATAAAAATAAACCAGATAGCATACTATCATCTCGAGTAAGACTGTCGTACCGGGATAGGTCCTCCCTCAATCATTGCAATCACGTGCCTGTGATCCAATAATTGACTCTGAGGGCACTATCTCCAACAATCTCCCACTTGCACTCAAGGCTAATTATTGCGATGTCGCATACTCACAGCCCGTGTGATACCGAACACCCAACTCCTCTACTAGTCAGTCTCACAAAGCTCGTTTGCGAGACTATTGCGTTCGAGGAATAGCCTCAGCGAGTGGATCCGTTCTGAAGTTTCTTTCTACGACTCTCTTTATATCTCAAGTTCGCGGAGAAAGACATCTCCCGAAATGAGCAATACCTGTCTTAGAGTGTCTGGATGTCTGATGGGACCGAGCTCATAAATGAACTCCAAATCCAAACTTCTTTGACTGTATCGTCAACTGAACTTAATCAGTATCCTGCGCCATGCCACCCTCAGTATTGCCTTGGACCACCTGTCCAAAATACTGCCCCTCGTCAGAAGGAAAACTATAACTCTGACAACCTCCTTGTCGTCCATGTCACCTTGGAAGCCTGGAATGATAACTGTCTCCCGAAGGAGAATGCTGCTATCATATCCCTAGAACATCCACTTATGTTCTAAAACTGCCTCCGACTGTTTCTCCAGGATTGGATGAATATCAACTTATTGCATCTACTGCAAGAACAACATCTGGTGTGGTACTTGACATCTCATGATTGACTCAATTGCCTAAGCAAGTGATCTGCCAATCATGCACATCCCTCTCTACTTTAGTCTATAAGACACCTTTAGAGAGGGTGACTCCATTACCTGCAGGTATACTACCGTGCCAGGAGTCGTCCATTCTAAATACTCTTAGAATGCTGTCAAAGTACCCTGATTGGGAAACCGCCCAAATCTAGATCTAAAACCATAGATCCAGTAACCAGTATGTCTGACATAATGTCCAAGTCCTTTGTGGAGAAAACACTGTGTGACGATCAAAGTATAACCGACCGTAGTATAGGAATATCCTTTCCTACTCTGTGTATGTCATCCAAATACCATGATATCACACCCTACTACCTTCTCAACAGATCCATCCCCTATTCTGATGACGTCAAACCTATGACTGTCACATCAGAAATAGATGATCTATCTCCGCTACATCGGCTTTAGTCTATGAATAGACATAAGCCTCCTGTCCACCAATGCTTCCGCTGCTCCCACTGACTACGACAACCCTCTGGCAGAGTCATATACACGTACACTTCTAAAACAAGTTTAGAACGACGCTATACTCATCCTCCCGCCGGGTCTCACAGTCTGGAACAACAGCAATGGTAAGTGTGGGTAAACAAGAACTTCCCTGTCACCGTCCTTGAGACTACCGGAGTACCTCTCGGGTGCCTGAAGTTACCCACCTTGTCTGCGGAGTGGCCAATGGAGTGTCAAATCAGATTGAATCTTCAGGTTCCTTATCAAATCTTCAGTAATCGTTTGCGGTTCTGGAATCACTTCCAGTTCTACCATACTCCCACTACTGTTTTTGAAAAAATCCATTTTTAATAAAACTGTGGCGAGTCTAGAACAATATTTCTATTGATCTGGCAGATGGTAGAAAATCAACCCTCGTCATAGCCTGGGTCAACCCACAAACAGCCATTACAGAAACGTGCCTTGAGTTGTCCAGTGTCTGGTTTTAATCATAATCCGGACAACTCCCCGTACCTTAACAACGTTAAGATATGAACTGTTCTATATCCAATATAGAACCAGAGGCACTGATTTAATTTAACCAGATTCAAATCATGCAGCTGTCTCTAGTGCATGTCAACTAAATGGAGAGATGCTGATCAGCGTTACTCAACTTAGGAATGCTTCCAATTATGAGTAACCTGAAAGAGAAGCAATTTCTCTTTATCGTTACTATCAACTGAATACCATACACAAGTATCTACATCTTCGATCACTTTGAAGAATCCCGATACTTGCTACCTGGTTCTCTACTTTATTCAAATACCTATAACTCCTCAAAACTTAGACCCTGTGTTTCTACGAAACACATGTCTTAAGAACTAGAGAAGTCAAAAGTAAACAGAATATAGTATGAGGACCAACCCCTCTGTCCTAATGGACACTGGACAACATACAATACTCTGTATGAGTCCGCTGAGTCTAACAACCCTTTCACTGTGTGCCGTAGGTTGAAAACTGTACTTATGGTTAAGAAGAATTACACCGCTGTTTAATGCTCCTAACCTAACCATCCACTGATATAGGTAAATGTCATCGACATAATATCAAAAGGTATATCTCACTCTATGAAAATAGACGTACAGATATATCAATTTGAAATTGGTGCACAACAGCGGATATTCAAAACCAAATATTTGCCGACCGGCAAACAGGCCAGATGATCCCCTCAAATATCACCGATTACAACGAATCCCGATATAATGAGGATGATCACCCAATTCCCAACAACTTACTCCCACTCATCATCTGTAAAACCATACAGATGTGAGAATCAAACCTGGTAAATACACATCCTGGAGCAAATGTCAAATCGGGAAATCAGTTTTCTTTTAACAGTACACAGTTGAATTAAAACATTGAAATGTTTCGATGGGGTATCCTGGTATTCCTAGCAATGCCTCTACCATTATCCAGATTCACAACTATAACCGTATAATTCTTTGCCACCTTTCCAAATCCCTTTATATGTCTTTAGTCATTACCTTCTGCACACCCCTTAGGCCAAATGGTTTTCTTCCTTCCCTACCGTTCGGCACCGGCCTTTGGTTTGGAAGAAGACTATCCAATAAGCATAATGGGTGTGCTGTCCTAATCCTAGGAGCACTCGCAATGCGAGAGAAGGTGAAGATAAAAGACAACCGAATAAACCTTATTCCTATTTCTCCTGGACCAGAATCCATCCCCGAACTGGAACAAGTTCCTTTCGAGTTTGTATATAACCATACGATGGAGTATCCAAATAAACTGTGGATCTTCGTAGTGATACGGAGTGTCCTGGAGAAATACAAAGGTGATTTAGGATTGGCGAAGAAATACTTGGTTTGGTCGTGAATAGCAGTCGCAATTTACTTTGCCCTCTTACTAATCCCTTGCTTTGTCTGAACTTAATACCTTCTGTACACCATTTAGGCTAACTGGTTTTCTTCATTCCCTACCGGTCGGCACCAGCCTATGGTTTGGAAGAAGACTATCCAATTTGCGTAATAGGTGTACTACTCCTAAACCAAGGAGTACTCGCAACCTGAGAGAAGGTGAAAAGAAAAGACAACTGAATAATCCTATTCGTTTTCTCCAGAACCGGAAACCATCCTCGAAGTCCTTCGAGTTCGTATATAACCATACGATGGTTCTGTCCAATGGAAGTGGACGTTCGTAGTAATACGGGGTGTCCCGGAGAAAAGGGTAAAAGTAGGAGTGGCAATGAGGTCTGCAACTCTGACAATCCAAAAGCCAGTGTTAAGTAGGTTCGGTCAACTTGGTCACTGAGTCATAGTCTAGGGTCGGGTCAATGGTCGATGGCAGAGAGAGAGAGAAAAGAAACACTCAGCGTGCACTCTAACCTAGATCAGAATGGTTACCAATTTATCTAATCCGGAAACCTCCCACTGTACCTCAAATTCTCCTCCAAACCTGAAAGAAGAATTAGTCGGGGTCACCCGAGGAGTAAACTAACTCATCAGTGGGAATCGGGATCCAACTATCATCGCATGATAACGTGACGGAATCCGCTCACGGTATCACACTCCAGAAGGTATGCGCATATCTGGCAAGTTTCAGTTCTTTTGAAATTCCCGATGTGATTTCTGCCCCATGCTCTTATGACTTTGACGAAGGTCAACAAATCATAAGTCACATGTCAAGTTCTACCCGTCATTGTCCAGGTTAATTTGAACCCACCCGTACAAGCCCTTGACGAAGGTCAACAAGGCTATACGACTGTCCCAAACCAACACATCTATCTATGCAGCAGAAAGGTAACAAGCAGCTACCATGCACTATGCCTTGACGAAGGTCAACAAACATAGCATGAATACTCCGTGCTACCCGTCTGAAACGACGGAGGGCTACGAATGGTTTCTGGCGAAAACCTTTAACGTAATGAACTTGATATCGTTGAAGGAACGGATAGCTTTTTAGAAAATATAGTGACGAAAACCTTCGCTAAAGAGGTCACTCCCGGTGAAGGGATCTCGGCTCTTTCCCCGTAGAATGGGGTGCAGGATATCCCAAATGAATACCACGATGCAAAGCAAAAGTAATCGGCTATAGTGAAGTCATTGCCCTGACGCAAACTGTTTGTCCAAGGGGTCACTCCCGGTGAAGGGATCTCGGCCCTTGCCTCGTCGACTGAGGAGCAGGATATTCCAAATGAATACCACGATGCAAAACAAAAGTAAACGTCCTTGCAATAACAGCTTTTTGAAAAGTGTTCCAACAACATCAGAATAGGTTTGTTTAACTTGCATTGATCCGAATCAACGCAGTCCCATCAATTAATCACACCACAAAGAACGAAAATATACTGACGTACGTATATGCCATCCGCATTCGCCACTGGATCCCGTCATCACTCGTTAGGTTAGCTTACTAACGACAGAGCGGGGACTGGACTAGCGCGGATGAAAAACATATACAACATCTACTAATATATATACCAATATATTATATTTCGCTCAAGGCGTGAAAAGAAATGCAACATCACAGAAATGTACAGCATCACAGAACAATACAGATATCTGGGATCCCCGGGTTTCACAGAGCCACTACTGAAACCCGACGTTCCCCTGGTCGTGTGGATAGCCTGTGCAATGAAATCCTAGACCCCTACGGGCGCGGCAAGTCACCCGCCAAAACCTGAAGCGAGGCAGCCCCCTTCAGCGCCGTGAATGGACCACCCAGCACTCCACGGAATCCGGCAACTTGGGCATCCCACCTGGGTCAACCTGTACCCCCTACGAGTGCGGCGAATAGCCCGCCAATCCTAGAGTGAAGCCCCCTCCGTCCCAATGCCATGAGATGCGGGCTTGTTGCCCTCCAGAACCCGGCTATCCGTGCACCCCACCGCGGGGTAATCCTAGTACAGAAAGTAAAATATACATACACCGGGTACATCGACCGCAACCAGGTCGTGCCCCAAAAGAATAATACAAGCAGGCAGTGACGGCAGTCCACATGTCGGACGCTCGCCCCGCAATATCAAATGTACATAATACAACAAAAAACTGTACTAGCATTGCATCCAGGCTATCCCCACCACCGATCCACAACATCACAGCAAAAACAGAACATCAACGTGAAAGTCACGTTCGCAAATCCGTCTAACCGGGCTATAGCAGTTAGACCGGATTTACCGATCAAGTGACATTCACGGTCGCAGATATAATGTAAATACTGTGAAAAATGTGTTTAAAATTTTCCGATTGACCAAAAATTAACAAGTGGGCCCCAAGCAATACTGTAGCACTCACAGAAATAATTGGCCCAATTTTAATATTCCAAAACCCCTAAAATAAGTCCAGAAGCCCACTGGGAAAAAATGATGCAGTGATTCCATCAACCTGCGGCGGAACCGCGGCAACAAGGGGGGTTTTGCCGCGGTTCCGCGCTCGTGATGAGGGTTCATTGTCTCGTATTTTCCCAGAGTTCTTAGAACTCCCTGCACATCATTCTGAGACCACCTGAAAAATTTTTAGACTTCAAAAAATTTCAACAGAAACTGATGTGAAGGAAAAATACGGTTTTTGGAAATTTTGGTCGATCGGAAATGCAAACACATCAAACGAAGCTAGATGAAGTTAATGGCGAGGCTCTGATACCACTGTAAGTGCACGGCGGCGCTCCGGCCGTCAATCCGACGGCCAAATGCGGAAACGGTAATAAACTTTAATTTTGCGGACTTAGCAAACCGGCACCACCGCGCACTAAACATCCGGATCGTAACCATTAACAAGTCTAAGCTACTAACAAGAAAGGGAAGAGATGTACCGACTGATCCGAGTCCTCCGGTCTTCATCTCCACTCCGATCTCCTCGCGGGATCTCCGGTCGTCGCCTCCTCGCCGGAAGGGCACCACATCGTCTGCATCTTTTACGGGCTCCCGCCTCAATACCGAGGCAACTCGGGCGCGAAGTAGGCTAGCCGACGCGTCCAAGATTTGCTGTAGAATGTAGTGTAGAGCATGCCGGTCTCATTTGGGGTTTGTTGCCATTTGTAGATGATGGAGGAATCAAGGTAAGAAAAATGGTGCTTGCATTTTTCTAGCATCAAAAATGAGATCAAGAATGCTACTCTCTCAAAGATGAAGCTCTCTCCTTCTTCTCTCTTTTCTAAAATGAAAACCTTCTTTCTTAGAAAATGGTGGAGGAAAGATTATGAAGCATGAAGGGAGGTGATGGTAGGAGCACAAGTGGTGACCACATCCAAAACATAATCATAACCATCTCACATCAAACTCTAATCCAAATCAAATCCATTCACTTCACAATAAATGCATGAAAAGCAAAGATGCTTTCATAATCAAACCTTATGCAATAAAACCCTCCACAATGTGTTATTTGCAAACTTGCAAATAACACCCTCCATCGGAAAAGTCCGGCCACGAAAGAACAAAGGAAAACCGGCCGGAACGGAAAGCAAACTGGTAACTCCAGAAAACTGGTCCCGTAATAAATTACAGGAAAAAAACCCTGATACTGTGCATGCACACCCGCATCTGTATTCCGTCCGGATACAAATCCAATGAGACAAAATCTACACTGTACTATACTAGGATCCGGCTTAAACCAAAGCCGGCTAGTAATATCCGTCCGATCCTGATCCGTGCAATACCGCATGTATCTGATCGAACCCTGCTATATAACCATACGGCCACTAGTACAAAACTGTCCGATCCTGATCCGTGCAATACCGCACGTGTCTGATCGGACCCTGCCATATCTCCATACGGCCTCTACAGCGTTTCGCCCGAAAGCTTGAGTAACTGAAAGTGTGGTGGACTCTAAAGGCTCGTTAATACTATGGCTGAGGATTTAACCACTAGCACGTCAGAGGTATAAGCCAATACGTAACGGGCCACCAGCTATTGACTAAAAGGGACGTCGATGAGCGAACTCATCCTGACACCCTACTGAGCCTGTCAGTGACAATATCCGTACAGTCCGGTCCGTTCGTCTATGAGCATCGCATGTCGGGCCTAGGGGGTTGGTAAAAGTCAGACCCCCAAAAGCGGTACAAGTCGTGTCGGAGTGTACCCCAGAACACCCTGAGATACTACTGGAATACCTACCAGTAAATCTCCTGCCTTGGCCAAGGACTTCGTGTAATGGCTCTCCTAGACACAGCGCGACCTCACCCCCAATACCGGGAGAGACGAACCCCCGAAGATCCGCTCACTGCCTCCATGTGGCTCGGGACTGCACCCAACTAAAACCTGTTTGCACAACTCCTTTGAGCCGTGGTAGGGTAGTAATCAAAACACAGTGGGAACTCACACGAGACAAATGACGATCCCCAGGTCGATGAACTAACCTGTACACATGTCACCAGGGAACTGCTATCTGACGTCAGGTATAAGACCAACTAGCATGTTCCCGGTGAGTCTTGTCCGGTGTACTCATAACCCAATGAGCACCTGTATACATCTTAGGTGATCCAACTGACACCAGTGGCTTGTGAGACCGGCCACCGCCCCTCGTCGGGGTCTCGACTGTATACACTAGTCTACTCTGGAGAATCGATGCCCTGTCTCGAAACTCCTACGACCAGGGACCTTTTAAGGATGTGCTTATAGACTACCAGCTCCCACGTATATGATCGCCCTCATACTGCCGGTTGTCAAGCACAAATCCTAGGGGCTCTATCAACGTGCAATAGCGACATGTCAGGTCACCTAAAGCAGTACACGATGATAAAAATAAACCAGATAGCATACTATCATCTCGAGTAAGACTGTCGTACCGGGATAGGTCCTCCCTCAATCATTGCAATCACGTGCCTGTGATCCAATAATTGACTCTGAGGGCACTATCTCCAACACAATCATATATTCTTGATTACTATTCATCACAAAAGGAATTCCATCATTTTATTCTTCTTCTTCTTTCTTCATGGAAAAAGCTTACTAGCTTTTTTCCAAGTGATGAATAAATGTGAGAAAAAGATAAATAAAGAGAGCAAAAATCCTACTTCATCATCCTCATCTTCCCTTGCCCTTTAGATGAGAGTGTTCACATCATTTCATGAGTGATTGGTTGTGTTAACGAAACTTCAAGGTAGATCATCTTTGTATCGAAGATCGGAAGCAAAGGTTGCATCATTCTCTTCGTGAAGCCTCTCGAGAGTCCAGAGCACGATGATCGCAGCGAAGGGACCTCAACACGGAGCATATGAAGTGAAGGACCGGATCTACAAAGGTTGTAATCCCTCTCACTTTGTATTAAAGTGTTTAGCATGCTTGTTTTCGCCTAATCTCTAGTTTAAAGATCCGTATTCGGGTTGTTCGGCACGGCTATTTTTTTAATCGGGCATGGTTGATGCCTCGTAGACCCTTGTGTGCCTGCCCAGCAACCCTACAGTGGTATCAGAGCCGAGCTAGAGCTTTAGGAGAAGTCTAGACGAAATTTAAAGTCCGATCGAAATCCGAAACCCCGATGTTTACCCTTCTCTGTACATTTTTCAAAAATATGGTTTTTTATTAATTAAAAATTCTCAGAAAAATAAGCAGGAAAAACTAAGAATTACTGTCAAGTACGGACTTCTAATTCGCTAAAATGACCGCGGAACCGCGGCGAAACCATGGGTTTTGCGGCGGTTCCGCGGCCAAAATTTCCAGTTAGTCCCTGGAATTTCTTGTATTTATTCTTAGGTCCTTTCTTGGCAATCTTTTCTAAGAATATTTTAATTCCACTCAAGTGTTGAGTTTTCAAGGGTTGTATTGGAGACTCGATGTTTCGATCGAATAATTTAACTTCGTTTAGTTTTGTCCGGATAATTTTTAGAAACTGTTAAAAAGTTCGAACGGATATCAATAACTCACTTTTTCCCCCGTCGGAAATTTTTTCAAAAGTTGGATTTTTCCTCGTGTTTAAGAACGTTCTAAGTCGTGCAAGTAACGCGGTGGACCCTCTAGAAGACAACAAACCTTAACTCGATTATGTGACCGTCTTGAACTGCCTCTGAACCTTAGGGTTTGTGGCAGTACGGCGTGCCACATGTGAGGCGTTGGCTTGACCCTTCTACGGCTGGACCATTGGTACTGTGGCATGTGATGGATGTTCTTAAACTGATTTCAAGTGTTGAGATATATTGGGGAAATCTTGGGTGTTTGATTATTCGATCGGAAAGTTTAACATTGTCTATTTATCTGGAATGTGATACAATATTTGGAATCCACAAGTAGTTATGAGATAACTAATTTGAATATTATAAACATAGCAGTTTAGTATCAGATGATCGGTTGCCACGGAATTTTGATGTGATCAAAAGTCCGTCGCAATCACGTAGCGTACGCGGATACTCGCCGGGTAAACTTAATAGACAGCTACGCCCCATAGCCCCGACCAAGTGACTGTAGGAGAACTTCCAGGTTGAATAGCCGGGGGTTTTATGTGAGATGAGAGTTTTTTCTTTTTCATTCATGTAAAATACATTTGTATGTAATATTCTTTTATTGGGGCACTTCCAGGTTGCGGAAGATGTCACCCTTGTATATTATTTACTTTTCCGCATTAGGTAGACCCAAGGCGGGGAGCACAAGTAACCCGGTTCTAGGGTCCAGTAGGAGACCATCTCGAGGAGTCGAGACCGGGTCTCCTAACCCTAGAATTGGCAATGTTACTTGCCTCTCTCGTAGGGGTCTAGGGATGTGGGTTTGGCTATTCATCGCGACCATGGAATCCGTGTTTTATACAGGCTCGTATTGAAAACACGGACGTCCTAGTATATCCAATATTTCATATATGTTTCTTCTCCTGCAATGTTCTGTGATGAGATTATATTACTGCCTGAGACGAATGTTTATATTATATATATGAGATATATGTTATATTGCAGATTTCGTTTTCAAATGTGATGCTTGCGAAGCATAATAAAATGGGACTTCATTAATGAGATTAATGAAATAAAAGAAACCTAAAGATGTTGTAGAAACTTGTTTTAAAAAAAAACTGGTAGCTCTAGTTCTTGCTTTGCATAGCGGTGTTCCTTGTAGAACATCCAGCACCTTATTCGATAAGGAAAGAGCCGAGATCCCTTCACCGGGAGTGACCTCTTTAGTGAAACTAGCAGATGCTACAAACTCGGGTTGTCTTTTGATTGCTTCTATAGTTCTTGCTTTGCACAGCGGTATATATGATATATCCTGCACCTTATTCGATGAGGAAAGGGCCGACGATCCCTTTACCAGGAGTGACCCCTTTAGCAAAACTAGAAAGGCCTAAAAAAACACTCCATTTAAAATCACTCGATTCTACAACGATATCAAGTTCATTACGCAAAAGGTTTTCTTAAAAACTTGTCGCAGCCCTCCGTCATTTCAGATAAGTCCTACTTATTATTCGTGCTACGTTTGTTGGCCTGCGTCATGGCGTAGTGTGCGGTAGATAATTAGTATTTATCTGCTTATGCATATGATGCAGATTGAGTTAGGGTAGTCGTGCGACTTTGTTGGCCTGCGTCAAGGGTCGTGCAGGTGGGTTTAATTCAATCAAGAAATGACGGGTCGAACTTGACTAGCGCACTGTGGTTTGTTGGCCTGCGTCAAGGTCATGGGACGCTAGGGGTAAAATATTATTGGGAATTTCAAGTGTTGAAATTTGCAATGAGATTGCATACCTTCTATGAGATAGTTGGATCCCAATACCCGCTGCGAGTAAGAGTTACTCCTGGGAGAGTTTTACACATTACAATTAACTGATCAAGTAGGTGTCTAGAAAGGTGTCAACGGGGTTACGCCTATGGGAAAACGAGGTTTACATTAATTAGGTTCGTGCGAAAGCATGAGGGACCTCTCTCAAAGTACCGACACTGGCCTGGCTGAAAGATTGGCGAACTTGAAGCGTGTAATTAATCCCGGCTAGTCTTTCCTTTTAGGGTTTGAAGGAAGATTTGATTAAAACAGTGGGAGACATCCTGATTAGATATATTAGATAACCAATCTAATCATGCAAGAGCATACGCTGAGTGTTTTCTTCTCTCTCTCCAGGTAGCGACCATATCATGCCTTAATCAAGATAATAAAACGGATGAATTGACCAAACCCGCTTGTTATACTGAGCTGGGGAACGTTGGTCCCGCTCCAACTTATAATTGTTATAAGACAGAGCAGGAAATTGGGGAATACCAGATTTCCCGTACCGCCCAAACAAAGAAAGTGCATGCTGATGCATCATCTTCGGGTGTGTTCATTGCATAGAACTGTTTCTCAGTATCCTTTACGTCCTGGGTATGAGATACCGGATCAGGATCCCGCATATGTAATCTGTTACATGGGCTACAGAAAGGTAGAGAACTGAGAACGGGTGATGAGTTTCATAAGACAGAAAATGGTGCAAGTGTTGCAGCCAAGTCTGTTGGTCACTGTCACCCTGTATTACTAGAATACATTGATTCTGAACGAATGTTATTAGATACCGAACCTGATATACAACATCATATCAGTCTCTTTATTAGTAAAGAAAGGATATAATTTTGTATTGTTGGATAATGTTTTGAAAATTTCCTATATCAAGAGTTGATCGGTTCAGGCACGTTATCTAAAAGCATAGACGTTCTAAATCAAACTACAGTTCTTAATATACGGAACACACACAAGAGGAAGAGTTCAGAAATGAACGAATTCTTCTTGAGGTATTGTAGACTAGGTCATATCAATACGACCCGACTAGCTGAAGTTACATATAGATGCATATTTAAATTAGTTTGAATTTACATCTTGTGAAACTTGCCGGTCATGTCACAGAGATAAGATTACCATAGCTCTGTTTATTGGAAACAGAGAAAGAGTTAGTGACCTCTTGGGATTGATACATGCTGATGTATGTAAGTCCCCTGTCTACACATGCCAAGACCGGTTCTTTGTACTTTATTACATTCTCTGATAATCTCTCATGATTCAGACATGTGTTCCTGTTGAAACATAAGTCCGAACCTTTTGAGATATTCACAGAATATAAGTCACAAGTAGAGAACCAAAAACGGGTATAAGTATTATGTCCTTTGATGAGATCAGGGAGGAGAATACTTGAGCACGGGATTCCTGGACTATTCTAAAGGAAAATAAGATTCTCTCTCAGCATTACTCCTCCGTATACACCATAGCACGTTGGTATATCGGGGAGGAGCAATAACACCCTATGTGATATGGTGTGCTCTATGATGAGTACTACTGAGTTTCCTATTTCCTTTTGGGAGTAATGCACTTGAGAAGCTGCATACCTATTGAATGTGGATTCAATAGTTTCCAACGAACCTCAGCCTCTCCGCCGATCTAGTAGGGTTCTTCACCCACCTGAGAGATACTTCGGTTTCTCTATGAAAGTGGGAGCGAGGAATGCATCATGAGATGATGACCCAACTAGTTTCGAGCTGGCCATCAGGAGTGGGACTCTGTAAGAATGGCTGGATGCTTAGCGATCTGAGATGGAATCCTTATACACCGACAAAGTATGGACTTTGGTTGCTTTATCTGAAGGGTTAAATCCCCATCAGGAGCAAGTATATCTTGAGAAGATTACTTGGTGTACATGGAAAAGTTGAGACTTTCAAAGCTATGCTTAAGTCCATCCAGATCCTACTTGCCACGGCTACATTCCATGACTACGATATCTGGTGGTTGGGTGTCATGACTGCTTTTCTGAAATGATGTTTTAGAAGATAGCGTCTATAAGTACACAGCCAGAGGGCTTCATAGACAGTGGGAGCAGCGGAAACGTGTGCAAGATGTTTTATATGATAAAACAGGCATTGCGGAGTTAGAACATCTGTTTTGATGTGGGTGTCAAAGAGTTTGACTTCATCAAAATAGTAGATGAACCTTGTATATACAAAAAGGTAGTAGGGAGTATGGTGGTGATCCTCGTAGAGTACGTGGATGATATACTCTTGATAGGGAAGGAGTTTCCTATGCTACACTCGGTCAATCTCCGCTTATCACAAGGATTCTCCATATAGGGTCAAAGTGATACCTCCTAAATCCTGGGTTTTGGATCTATGAGATAGATCTAATTGGATGTTAGGATACTCACTAGTTGTTGTGAGATGGTATCAATCAATCCTGAGGAGAATCACTGGAAAGGTTCCAGGGTGATAAGGACAACTGAATGTCAGTCGCAGGCATTGTCTTTACCATCAGTGGAGGGACGGTATGTTGGAAGAGTTCCAAGCTAGATACCGTGACATACTAGACGATTAAAGGCAAGATACATCGTTACCAAGGATGCTACCTAAGAGGCAGTCTGGATATATATAAGTTCATGAGATGAACTTCGTTCCTACCATTGTGTGACAATGGAGTTGTGGGTTATGCCAAGGAACCCCCGTCCCATCAGAAATCCAGATATAATTCTTAGGTAGTATCACCTGATAATGGAGATGGTTGATCTCCAGGGACATCGAGGTTAGGAGAGTAGACACAGAGGACAACAGCGCGGATTTACTCACGAAGGCCTTTTTCCCACTAGAGATTTTTATGGGATAGTTGAGTATAAGATACTTCAACCACAGCTAATTGTTGGGTATGTGATACCACAACAGATGGCCCTAGTGCAAGTGGGAGATTGTTAGTTATATGTATGCCCTAGAGGCCATTACTGTACATACGATGTATATTGTAATGGGTGCTTGGACATATATAGGGAGGACTTTCTTGCTCGACATGATAGTATGCTATCTGGTTGTACTTTATCTTAACATGTACTCTGATTGTCTCTATATTACATGTTGATAAAGCCCTTAGGATATGTACTCGACTACTGGGACTATGATGAGATCATACTAGTGGGGCCACGGTAGTCGACGAGTACATCCTATAACTGTTCCTAGTCGAGGGTGTATCGAGACAGGGCATCGATACACCAGAGTAGACTAGCGTATACGCATCTTGACCCATATGATGGGCGATGGATGATCCCATATCCATCGGTGTTTGACATCAAGGATGGTGTACGGGTGCTCAGTAGAGACTGGGTACACTGGACGGACTCGCCGAGAACTCCCAGATGGTATTATAACTCACGTCAGATGGCAGTTCTCCGGTGACACTGGTACAGAGTAGTCTGTTGACCCGAGATCGTCATAGAGTCTTGTGTGATTCCCACTGTGCTTTGATTTCCATCATACCACGTCCAAGACGGCGTGCAAAAAGGTGGCTTTTGGGTACAGTCCCGAATCACATGGAGGCAATGAGCGATAGGAGGGGATTCGTCTCTCCCGGTATAGGGAGTTGATGTTGTGCTGTGTTCGATTGGCTATAACCGGAAATCCCTGTCCAGGGTTGTTGAGATTTACTGGTAAGTGTTATCAGTAGTTTTTCGAACTGTTATAGACCTCATATCGACACGACTTATCGAGCTACTGGGGTCTAACGTTTACCACCCCTAGGCGAGATATGCGACATATCAGACGACGAGACCGGACTGTATGGGAATGTTACTGTTTGGATTCACAGGAGAATGTACAGGCTTGCTTGTTGATCTTCTGAGTGCTCAATACCTGGGTGGCTGTTACGTTTAGCTGACCGCTTGCAGCTTGTGGGTGTTTGATATGATCACCACTTACTGCCGGCGTATTGACGATTCTTTAGAGTCCTACACAGAGATTTCTTGACTCAGGCAAAATGGAGTAGGGGCATGTATGTGATATGTGCGGGACCGAGGATAATACGATATGATATACCGTATTCTATTCTCGCGATATTTGATATCAGCCGCGTCATCGGATCAAGTGTTGATTCGATGAATCGGTGCGGATAAATATTAGTCGGTTATATGCGATATAGCCGGATTGTCGGATCAAGTGTTGATTGGATAATTTAATGTATAATAATATATATGATATATTAAATTACATTAACTAATATTAGCTCACTAAAAGATTCTTTTTCTCACCGGATTAATACATTGATATATATGCGATATATGTTAATTGTATTGTTTTCTTTTGTTGCAAATATATAATATATATGTGATATATATTATTGTGATATGATATGATTTATTATAAAACATGTTTAAGGATGATAAAATAGGATTAGGGTTTGATTAGGGTTAGCTCCTTCTTGTTCATTCTAGAAGGATTCTATTTTGTCATGATAAAGATATTTTTTTTTATGACTCATGCATTGACCTAACCAAACCCTAACTCTAGTTTATTCTCTACATAGGTTTAGCCTCTCATCCTTGACCATGGTTGGATAATCAATCCTATATTCTTGATTACTATTCATCACAAAAGGAATTCCATCATTTTATTCTTCTTCTTCTTTCTTCATGGAAAAAGCTTACTAGCTTTTTCCAAGTGATGAATAAATGTGAGAAAAAGATAAATAAAGAGAGCAAAAATCCTACTTCATCATCCTCATCTTCCCTTGCCCTTTAGATGAGAGTGTTCACATCATTTCATGAGTGATAGCTTGTGTTAACGAAACTTCAAGGTAGATCATCTTTGTATCGAAGATCGGAAGCAAAGGATGCATCATTCTCTTCGTGAAGCCTCTCGAGAGTCCAGAGCACGATGATCGCAGCGAAGGGACCTCAACACGGAGCATATGAAGTGAAGGACCGGATCTACATAGGTTGTAATCCCTCTCACTTAGTGTTAAAGTGTTTAGCAAGCTTGTTTTCGCCTAATCTCTAGTTTAAAGATCTGTATTCGGGTTGTTCGGCACCGCTATTTTTTTAATCGGGCATGGTTGATGCCTCGTAGACCTTTGTGTGCCTGCCCAGCAACCCTACAGGGGCCACCACATCCCAAGTCCAATCTGGCTTGAATGTGGTTGCCGCTTCCCAAGAACAGCCTCCTCCGCTGGATGACGAAAACCCTCTTGATGAGGACAATAGGCAGAAGGACCCTTCCGTCCAGGCAGAGTCAAGCTCGGACAGTGAGGAAGAGCCGACTTTCTGCCCACGACCGCGGAGAAAGTGCCGCTTCAAGAGCTTCGAAAACAGCTCAAGAGCAAAGATAAAGAGATGGCCAAGCTCTATTCGAAAATTGACGACCTAACGAACATTATGATGCAGCTTATGGCTCAAATTGCTCGAGCGCTTCCCAATCAAGCACAAATCGCTACTCATGAGCTGGATGATGACAATCCAAAGCGGCCGGTGCCTGTCCCTTTGGGTCCAAGATTCGTCGAGCCGCACGAAAGCCAACCACATTTCCGCTTCCGGGGACGCCTTGACCCCAGATAACTGTTGGAGATAGTGCCCTCAGAGTCAATTATTAGGTCACAGGTACGTGATTGCAATGATTGATGGAGGACATATCCCGGTAGGACAGTCTTACTCGAGATGATAGTATGCTATCTGGTTTATCTTTATCATCGTGTACTGTTTCAGGTGACCTTACAGGTCACTATTACACGTTGATAGAGCCCCTAGGATCCTTGCTTGACCACCAGCAGTATGAGGGCGATCATATAAGTGGGAGCTGGTAGTCTATAAGCATATCCTTAAAAGGTCCCTAGTCGTGAGAGTTTCGAGACAGGGCATCGATTCTCCATAGTAGACTAGTGTATACAGTCGAGACCCCGACGAGGGGCGGTGGCCGGTCTCACAAGCCATTGGTGTCAGTTGGATCACCTAAGATGTATACAGGTGCTCATTGGGTTATGAGTACACCGGACAGGACTCGCCGGGAACATGCTAGTTGGTCATATACCAGACGTCAGATGGCAGTTCCCTGGTGACATGTGTGCAGGTTAGTTCATCGACCTGGGGATCGTCATTTGTCTCGTGTGAGTTCCCACTGTACTTTGATTACTACCCTACCACGGCTCAAAGGAGTCGTGCAAACAGGTTTTAGTTGGGTACAGTCCCGAGCCACATGGAGGCAGTGAGCGTATCTTCAGGGGTTCGTCTCTCCCGGTATTGGGGGTGAGGTCGTGCTGTGTCTAGGAGAGCCAGAACATGAGAAGACCTTGGCCAAGGCAGGAGATTTACTGGTAGGTATTCCAGTAGTATCTCAGGTGTTCTGGGCTACACTCCGACACGACTTGTACCGCTTTTTGGGGTCTGACTTTTACCAACCCCCTAGGCCCGCCATGCGATGCTCATAGACGAACGGACCGGACTGTACGGATATTGTCACTGACAGGCTCAGTAGGGTGTCAGGCTGAGTTCGCTCACGGACGTCCCTTTTAGTCAATACCTGGTAGCCCGTTATGTATTGGCTTATACCTCTAACGTGCTAGTGGTTAAATCCACAACCAAGGTGTTGATGAGTCTTTAGAGTCCCCCACATTCAGTTACTCAAGCTTTCGGGCGAAAAGCTGTAGAGGCCGTATGGAGATATGGCAGGGTCCGATCAGATACGTGCGGTATTGCACGGATCAGGATCGGACAGTTTGTACTAGAGGCCGTATGGTTATATGGCAGGGTTCGATCAGATTGTAAGTGCACGGCGGCGCCCCGGCCGTCAATCCGACGCCGGAATGCGGAAGCGGTGAATAACTTAAATTTTGCGGACTTTGCAAACCGGCACCACCGCGCACTTTAACCGGATCGGACCATTAACTAGTCTAAGCTATCTACAAGAATGGGAATAGAGATATACCGACGATCCAAGTCCTCCGGTCTTCATCTCCACTCCGATCTCCTCGCGGGATCTCCGTCCACATCGTCGCCTCCTCGCCTGAAAGGGCACCACATCGCCTTCGTCTTTTACGGGCTCCCGCCTCAATACCGAGGCAACTCGAGCATGAAGCCGGCAACTCGACATGCTCAAGATATGCTGTAGGTTATCTAGTGTAGTGTCTCTTTTGGGGTTTGTTGCCATTTGAGGATGATGGAGGATACAAGACAAGAAAAATGGTGCTTGCATTTTTCTTATCATGAAATGAGATCAAGAAAATGAAACACTCTCAAGGATGAAGATGAAACCCTCTTCTTCTCTTTTCTTTCACTCTTTCTTTTTCTCAACCATGAATAAAACTCTCTTCTAGTAAGAATGAGAATGGTGGAGGAATCAACACATAATGCAAAGGGAGGTGAGTGTAGGAGCATAAGAAAGGTGACCATATCCAAGGTCAAAGAAACATACACCATGCTTAAACTACTATTCAACCCATACCCTTTCAATCACAATAAAAAGCAAGTCAATGGTGCAAGATATGAAAGCCATCATAATCAATACAATTGCAAGAAACCCCCCCACAAATTTTTATTTGCAAAACTGCAAATAACCCCCTCCATCTAAAAAGTCCGGCCGGGAAAGAACAAAGGAAAACCGGCCGGAACGGAATGCAAACTGGCAACTCCAGAAAACTGGTCCCGTAATAAATTACAGGAAAACCCCGATACTGTGCATACACACCCGCATCTGTATTCCGTCCGGATACAAATGCAATGAGACAAAATCTACACTGTACTAAACTAAGACCAGCTTAAGCCAAAGCCGGCTAGTTAAATCCGTTCGATCCTGATCCGTGCAATACCGCACGTATCAGATCAAACCCTGCCATATAACTATACGGCCACTAGTACAAAACTGTCCGATCCTGATCCGTGCAATACCGCACGTATCTGATCGGACCTTGCCATATCTCCATACGGCCTCTACAGCGTTTCGCCCGAAAGCTGAGTAACTGAAAGTGTGGTGGACTCTAAAGACTCGTCAATACTATGGCTGTGGATTTAACCACTAGCCCGTCAGAGGTATAAGCCAATACGTGACGGGCCACCAGCTATTGACCAAAAGGGACGTCGATGAGGAAGCTCACCCCGACACCCAACTGAGCCTGTCAGTGACAATATCCGTGCAGTCCGGTCCGTTCGTCTATGAGTATCGCATGGCGGGCCTAGGGGGTTGGTAAAAGTCAGACCCCCAAAAGCGGTACAAGTCGTGTCGGAGTGTAGCCCAGAACACCCTGAGATACTACTGGAATACCTACCAGTAAATCTCCTTGCCTTGGCCAAGGACTTTGTGTAATGGCTCTCCTAGACACAGCACGACCTCACCCCCAATACCGGGAGAGACGAACCCCTGAAGATACGCTCACTGCCTCCATATGGCTCGGGACTGTACCCAACTAAAACCTGTTTGCACGACTCCTTTGAGCCGTGGTAGGGTAGTAATCAAAGTACAGTGGGAACTCACACGAGACAAATGACGATCCCAAGGTCGATGAACTAACCTGCACACATGTCACCAGGGAACTGCCATCTGACGTCTGGTATATGACCAACTAGCATGTTCCCGGCGAGTCCTGTCCGGTGTACTCATAACCCAATGAGCACCTGTATACATCTTAGGTGATCCAACTGACACCGGTGGCTTGTGAGACCGGCCACCGCCCCTCGTCGGGGTCTCGACTGTATACACTAGTCTACTAATGGAGTATCGATGCCCGGTCTCGAAACTCCCACGACTAGGGACCTTTAAGGATATGCTTGTAGACCCCCAGCTCCCACTTATATGATCGCCCTCATACTGCTGGTGGTCAAGCAAGAATCCTAGGGGCTCTATCAACGTGTAATAGCGACGTGTCATGTCACCTAAAGCAGTACACGATGATAAAGGTAAACCAGATAGCATACTATCATCTCGAGTAAGACTGTCTTACCAGGATAGGTCCTCCCTCAATCATTACAATCACGTACCTGTGACCTAATAATTGACTCTGAGGGCACTATCTCCAACAATCTCCCACTTGCACTCAAGGCTAATTATTGCGATGTCGCATACTCACAGCCCGTGTGATACCGAACATCCAACTCCTCTACTAGTCAGTCTCACAAAGCTCGTTTGCGGAACTATTGCGTTCGAGGAATAGCCTCAGTGAGTGGATCCGCTTAGTAGTTTCTTTCTATGTCTCTCTATATCTCAAGTTCGCGGAGAAACCCATCTCCCGAAATGAGCAATACCTGTCTTAGAATGTGTCTGGATGTCTGATAGGACATAGCTCATAAATGAACTCCAAATCCAAACTTCTTAGACTGTATCGTCAACTGAACTTAATCAGTATCCTGCGCGCCATGCCTCCCTCAGTATTGCCTTGGACCACCTGTCCAAAATACTGCCCCTCGTCAGAGGGAAAACTATAACTCTGACAACCTCCTTGTTGTCCATGTCACCTTGGAAGCCTGGAATGATAACTGTCTCCTAAATGAGGCTGTCGTTATCATATCCCTAGAACATCCACTTATGTTCTAAAACTGCTTCCGACTGTTTCTCCAGGATTGGATTAATGTCAACTTATTGCATCTAGTGCAAGAACAACATCTGGTGTGGTACTTGACATCTCATGATTGACTCAATTGCCTAAGCAAGTGATCTGCCAATCATGCACGTCCCTCTCCCCTTTAGTCTGTAAGACACCTTTAGAGAGGGTGACTCCATTACCTGCAGGTACACTACCGTGCCAGGAGTCGTCCATCCTAAATACTCTTAGAATGCTGTCAAGTACCCTGATTGGGAAACCACCCAAATCTAGATCTAAAACCATAGATCTAGTAACCAGTATGTCTGATATAAAATCCATTTCCTTTGTGGAGAAACAACTGTGTGACGACCAAAGTATAACCGATCGTAGTGCAGGAGCTTCTTTTCCTACTCTGTGTATATCATCCAAATACCAGGATATCACACCCTACTACCTTCTCAACTGATCCATCCCCTATTCTGATGAAGTCAAACCCATGACTGTCATATCAGAAATTGATGATCTATCTCCGCTACATCTGCTCTAGTCTATAAATAGACATAAGCAACCTTTCCACCAATGCTTCCGCTGCTCCCACTGACTACGACAACCCTCTGGCAGAGTCATATAGACGTACACTTCTAAAACTGGTTTAGAACGACGCTATACTCATCCTCCCGCCGGGTCTCGTAACCTGGAACAACAGCAATGGCAATTGTGGGTAAACAAGAACTTCCCTGTCACCGTCCTTGAGGCTACCGTAGTACCTCTCGGGTGCCTGAAGTTACCCACCTTATCTGCGGAGTGGCCAATGGAATGTCAATCCAGATTGAATCTTTAGGTTCCTTATCAAATCTTCAGTAATCGTTTGTGGTTCTGGAATTACTTCCAGTTCTACCATACTCCCACTATTGTTTTCTTGAAAAAATCCATTTTTAATAAAATTGTGGCGAGTCTAGAACAATATCGCTATTGTTCATCCAGATGGTAGAAAGTCAACCCGCGTCATAGCCTGGGTCAACCCACAAACAGCCATTACAGAAACGTGCCTTGAGTTGTCCAGTGTCTGGTTTTAAGCATAAACCGAACAACTCCCCGTACCTTAACATCGTTAAGATATGAACTGTTCTATATCCAATATAAAAACAGAGGCACTGATTTAATTGAACCAGATTCAAATCATGCAGCTGTCTCCAGTGCATGTCAACTAAATGGAGAGAGGCCGATCAGCGTTACTCAACTTAGGAATGCTTCCAATTATGAGTAACCTGAAAGAGAAGCAATTCCTCTTTATCATTACTATCAACTGAATACCATACACAAGTATCTACATCTTCGATCTCTTTGAAGAATCCCGATACTTGCTATACCTGGTTCTCTACTCTATTCAAATACCTATAACTCCTCAAAACTTAGACCCTGTGTTTCCATGAAACACCTGTCTAAAAACTAGAGAAGTCATAAGTAAACCGAATATAGTACGAGGACCAACCCCTCTGTCCTGATGGACCCTGGACAACATACAATACTCTGTATAAGTCCCTTGAGTCTGATAACTCATTCACTGTGTGTCGTAGGTTGAAAACTGTACTTATGGTTAAGAAGAATTACACTGCTGTTTAATGCTCCTTACCTAACCATCCACTGATATAAGTAAATGTCATCGACATAATATCAAAAGGTATATCTCACTCTATGAAAATAGACGTACAGATATATCAATTTGAAATTGGTGCATAACAGCGGATATTCAAAACCAAATATTTGCCGACCGGCAAACAGCCCAGATGATTTCCTCAAATATCACCGATTACAACGAATCCCGATATAATGAGGACGATCACCCAATTCCCAATAACTTACTCCCACTCATCATCTGTAAAACCATACAGATGTGAGAATCGTACCTGGTAAATACATACCCTGGAGTAAGTATCTAATCGGGAAATCAGTTTTCCTTTAACATTACACAGTGAAACTGAAACATTGAAATGTTCCGATGGGGTATCCTGGTATTCCTTGTAATGCCTCTTCCAGATTCACGACTGTAACCGTATAGTTCTTTGCCACCTCTCCAAATCCCTTCATATGTCTTTAGTCTTTACCTTCTGCACACCCTTTTAGGCCAAATGGTTTTCTTCCTTCCCTACCGTTCGGCACCAGCCTATGGTTTGGAAGAAGACTATCCAATAAGCATAATGGGTGTACTGTCCCTATCCTAGGAACACTCGCAACACGAGAGAAGGTGAAGATAAAAGACACCTGAATGTACTTTATTCCTATTTCTCCTGGACCAGAATCCATCCCCGAACTGAAACAAGTTCCTTTCGAGTTCGTATATAACCATACGATGGAATATCCAATAAACTGTGGATCTTCGTAGTGATACGGAGTGTCCTGGAGAAACACAAAGGTGATTTTAGGATTGGCGAAGAAATACCTGGTTTGGTCGTGAATATCTGTTGCAATTTACTTTGCCCTCTTACTAATCCCTTGCTTTGTCTGAACTTAATACCTTCTGCACACCATCGTTATGCTAATTGGTTTTCTTCATTCCCTACCGGTCGGCACCAGCCTAAGGTTTGGAAGAAGACAATCCAATTTGCGTAATAGGTGTACTACCCCTAAACCAAGGAGTACTCGTAACCTGAGAGAGGGTAAAAGGAAAAGACAACTGAATAATCCTATCCGTTTTCTCCAGAACCGGAAACCATCCTCGAATTCCTTCGAGTTCGTATCTAACCATACGATGGTTTTGTCCAATGGAAGTGGACGTTCGTAGTAATACGGGGTGTCCTGGAGAAAAGGGTAAAAGTAGGAGTGGCAATGAGGTCTGCAACTTTGACAATCCAAAAGCCAGTGTTTAAGAAGGTTCGGTCAACTTGGTCACTGAGTCAAAGTCTTAGGGTCGGGTCAATGGTCGCTACCAAAGAGAGAGAGAAAAGAAACACTCAGCGTGCACTCTAACCTAGATCAGAATGGTTACCAATTTATCTAATCTGGAATCCTCCCACTGTACCTCAAATTCTCCTCCAAACCTGAAAGAAGAATTAGTCGGGGTTACCCGAGGAGTAAACTAACTCATCAGTGGGAATCGGGATCCAACTCTCATCGCATGACAACGTGACGGAATCCGCTCACGTCATCACACTCCAGAAGGTATGCGCATATCTGGCAAGTTTCAGTTCTTTTGAAACTCCCGATGTGATTTCTGCCCCATGCTCTTATGACCTTGGCGTGAGGTCAAAATATCATAAGTCACATGTCAAGTTCTGCCCATCATTATCCAGGTTAATTTGAATCCACCCGTACATACCCTTGACGTAGGCCAAAATAGTAGTACGACTGTCCCAAACCAACGCATCTATCTATGCAACAGATAAATACCCGGCAGCTACCAAACACTATGCCTTGGCGTGAGGTCAAAATACATAGCTTGAATACTACCGAATATTTAACTGAAATGATGGAGGGCTACGAATGGTTTCTTGCGAAAACCTTTAACGTAATGAACTTGATATCGTTGAAGGAACGGATAGCTTTTTAGAATATAGTGACGAAAACCGTTGCTAAAGAGGTCACTCCCGGTGAAGGGATCTCGGCTCTTTCCCCGTAGAATGGGGTGCAGGATATTCCAAATGAATACCACGATGCAAAGAAAAAGCAATCGGCTATAGTGAAGTTAATGCCCTGACGCAAACTTTTTGTCCAAGGGGTCACTCCCGGTGAAGGGATCTCGGCCCTTGCCTCGTCGACTGAGGAGCAGGATATTCCAACTGAATACCACGATGCAAAACAAAAAGAACGTCCTTGCAATAACAGCTTTTTGAAAAAGTGTTCCAACAACATCAGATTAGGTTTGTTTTTAACTTTGCATTGATCCGAATCAATGCAGTCCCATCAATTGATCACACCACAAAGAACGAAAATATACTGATGTACGTATATGCCATCCGCATTCGCCACTGGGTCCCGTCATTACCCGTTAGGTTAGCTTACTAACGACAGAGCGGGGACTGGACTAGCGCGGATGCAAAACATATACAACATCTACTAATATATATACCAATATATAGTATTTCGCTCAAGGCGTGAATAAAATGCAAAATCACAGAAATGTACAGCATCACAGAACAATACAGATATCTGGGATCCCCGGGTTTCACAGAGCCACTACTGAAACCCGACGTTCCCCTGGTCGTGTGGATAGCCTGTGCAATGAAATCCTAGACCCCTACGGGCGCGGCAAGTCACCCGCCAAAACCTGAAGCGAGGCAGCCCCCTTCAGCACCGTGAATGGACCACCCAGCACTTCACGGAATCCGGTAACTTGGGCACCCCTCCTGGGTCAAACCTGCACCCCCTACGAGTGCGGCGAATAGCCCGCCAATCCTAGAGTGAAGCCCCCTCCGTCTCAATGCCATGAGATGCGGGCTTGTTGCCCTCTAGAACCCGGCTATCCGTGCACCCCTCCGCGGGGCAATCCTAGTACAGAAAGTAAAATATACATACACCGGGTACATCGACCGCAACCAGGTCGTGCCCCAAAATAATAATACAATCAGGCAGTGACGGCAGTCCACATGTCGGACGCTCGCCCCGCAATAACAAATGTACATAATACAACAAAAACTGTACTAGCATTGCATCCAGGCTATCCCCACGACCGATCCGCAACATCACAGCAAATACATAGAACATCAACGTGAAAGTCACGTTCGCAAATCCGTCTAACCGGGCTATAGCAGTTAGACCGGATTTACCGATCGAGTGACATTCACGGTCGCAGATATAATGTAAATACTGTGAAAAATGTGTTTAAAAAATTTCCGATTGATCAAAGAATTAACAAGTGGGCCCCAAACAAAACTGTAGCACTCACAGAAACAATTGGCCCAACTTTAATATTCCAAAGCCCATATTTCAAGCCCAAAAACCCTCTGGAAAAAATTGGTAAAGTGATGTGTACAGTTCACCGCGGAAGAGCGGCGGAATGGTGGTCTATGCGGCGCTTCCGCGCTCTGACAGTGCAATCACATCACCGAAATTTTACAGAGTTCTTATATTTTCTTATACATCAATATTTGATAACCTGAAAAATTTTTGGAGACTGAAAAATTTCAACAGAAAACTGTCGTGAGCAAATACGGGTTTTTGGACATTTCGATCGATCGGAACTCAAAAACACATTACACAAAGCTAAACTAAGTTAATGGGGAGGCTCTGATACCACTGTAAGTGCACGGCGGCGCCCCGGCCGTCAATCCGACGCCGGAATGCGGAAGCGGTGAATAACTTAAATTTTGCGGACTTTGCAAACCGGCACCACCGCGCACTTTAACCGGATCGGACCATTAACTAGTCTAAGCTATCTACAAGAATGGGAATAGAGATATACCGACGATCCAAGTCCTCCGGTCTTCATCTCCACTCCGATCTCCTCACGGGATCTCCGTCCACATCGTCGCCTCCTCGCCTGAAAGGGCACCACATCGCCTTCGTCTTTTACGGGCTCCCGCCTCAATACCGAGGCAACTCGAGCATGAAGCCGGCAACTCGACATGCTCAAGATATGCTGTAGGTTATCTAGTGTAGTGTCTCTTTTGGGGTTTGTTGCCATTTGAGGATGATGGAGGATACAAGACAAGAAAAATGGTGCTTGCATTTTTCTTATCATGAAATGAGATCAAGAAAATGAAACACTCTCAAGGATGAAGATGAAACCCTCTTCTTCTCTTTTCTTTCACTCTTTCTTTTTCTCAACCATGAATAAAACTCTCTTCTAGTAAGAATGAGAATGGTGGAGGAATCAACACATAATGCAAAGGGAGGTGAGTGTAGGAGCATAAGAAAGGTGACCATATCCAAGGTCAAAGAAACATACACCATGCTTAAACTACTATTCAACCCATACCCTTTCAATCACAATAAAAAGCAAGTCAATGGTGCAAGATATGAAAGCCATCATAATCAATACAATTGCAAGAAACCCCCCCACAAATTTTTATTTGCAAAACTGCAAATAACCCCCTCCATCTAAAAAGTCCGGCCGGGAAAGAACAAAGGAAAACCGGCCGGAACGGAATGCAAACTGGCAACTCCAGAAAACTGGTCCCGTAATAAATTACAGGAAAACCCCGATACTGTGCATACACACCCGCATCTGTATTCCGTCCGGATACAAATGCAATGAGACAAAATCTACACTGTACTAAACTAAGACCAGCTTAAGCCAAAGCCGGCTAGTTAAATCCGTTCGATCCTGATCCGTGCAATACCGCACGTATCAGATCAAACCCTGCCATATAACTATACGGCCACTAGTACAAAACTGTCCGATCCTGATCCGTGCAATACCGCACGTATCTGATCGGACCTTGCCATATCTCCATACGGCCTCTACAGCGTTTCGCCCGAAAGCTGAGTAACTGAAAGTGTGGTGGACTCTAAAGACTCGTCAATACTATGGCTGTGGATTTAACCACTAGCCCGTCAGAGGTATAAGACAATACGTGACGGGCCACCAGCTATTGACCAAAAGGGACGTTGATGAGGAAGCTCACCCCGACACCCAACTGAGCCTGTCAGTGACAATATCCGTGCAGTCCGGTCCGTTCGTCTATGAGTATCGCATGGCGGGCCTAGGGGGTTGGTAAAAGTCAGACCCCCAAAAGCGGTACAAGTCGTGTCGGAGTGTAGCCCAGAACACCCTGAGATACTACTGGAATACCTACCAGTAAATCTCCTTGCCTTGGCCAAGGACTTTGTGTAATGGCTCTCCTAGACACAGCACGACCTCACCCCCAATACCGGGAGAGACGAACCCCTGAAGATACGCTCACTGCCTCCATATGGCTCGGGACTGTACCCAACTAAAACCTGTTTGCACGACTCCTTTGAGCCGTGGTAGGGTAGTAATCAAAGTACAGTGGGAACTCACACGAGACAAATGACGATCCCCAGGTCGATGAACTAACCTGCACACATGTCACCAGGGAACTGCCATCTGACGTCTGGTATATGACCAACTAGCATGTTCCCGGCGAGTCCTGTCCGGTGTACTCATAACCCAATGAGCACCTGTATACATCTTAGGTGATCCAACTGACACCGGTGGCTTGTGAGACCGGCCACCGCCCCTCGTCGGGGTCTCGACTGTATACACTAGTCTACTAATGGAGTATCGATGCCCGGTCTCGAAACTCCCACGACTAGGGACCTTTAAGGATATGCTTGTAGACCCCCAGCTCCCACTTATATGATCGCCCTCATACTGCTGGTGGTCAAGCAAGAATCCTAGGGGCTCTATCAACGTGTAATAGCGACGTGTCATGTCACCTAAAGCAGTACACGATGATAAAGGTAAACCAGATAGCATACTATCATCTCGAGTAAGACTGTCCTACCAGGATAGGTCCTCCCTCAATCATTACAATCACGTACCTGTGACCTAATAATTGACTCTGAGGGCACTATCTCCAACACAGATACGTGCGGTATTGCACGGATCAGGATCGAACGGATATTACTAGCCGGTTTTGGTTTAAGCCGGATCCTAGTATAGTACAGTGTAGATTTTGTCTCATTGCATTTGTATTTCGGTCGGAATACAAATGCGGGTGTGTATGCACAGTATCGGGGTTTTCCTGTAATTTATTACGGGACCAGTTTTCTGGAGTTGCCAGTTTGCTTTCCGTTTCGGCCAATTTTCCTTTGTATCGTTCATTGGCCGATGTTTGGTGGAGGAGGGCTTATTTGCATTGTTGCAAATAGGCATTTGTGGAGGGGGTCTTTGCTTATGTTGGTATCATGATGGTTTTCATGATGAGCACCATCACTTGACTTCTTCTTCTCATGATGGCTTGACTTTTTGAAGCCATCATGCATGAGATGATGGTTGCTTTGAGTGTTGGGATTGTTTTAGTGATGATGGTTGATTTTGATAGCCATTCCTCTTTCTCTCTCTTGCATGATAGAGTTTTCCCACTCATTCTTTTGGCTTCAATCTCATTCTCTCCATTCCTCTAGTGCATGGCCGGCCAAGCATTTTGGGTGGGCTGTCTAAATATTTTGGGGAGGTATTTTTGTTCATATCATGCTCCAAAATACCCCAAGCTCCTCCACATTTTGTTCTTGTTTCATCCCTCCACCAAATGGCACCTTCTTAACCCCAAAATGAGACATGGATCTCTACACCACTCATTCTACAGTAAATCTTGGGCACGTCGAGTAGCCGGCTTCGTGCCCGAGTTGCCTCGGCATTGAGGTGGGAGCCCGTAAAAGAAGTAGGCGATGTGGTGCACTTCCGGCGACGAGGAGGAGACGGGACATTCCGCAGGAGATTGGGACGACGACGAGAAGACCGGAGGACTTGGATCGTCGGTATATCTCTTTCCCATCTTGTAGTTAGCTAGGACTAGTTAGTGGTTCGATCCGGGTTTTAGTGCGCGGCGGTTTGCCAGTTCAAGAAAATTTAAGTTTATCACCGCTTCCGCATTTGGCCGTCGGATTGACGGCCGGGGCGCCGCCGTGCACTTACAGTGGTATCAGAGCCTCCCCATTAACTTAGTCTAGCTTTGTGTAATGTGTTTTTCAGTTCCGATCGATCGAAATGTCCAAAAAACCGTATTTACTCACGACAGTTTTCTGTTGAAATTTTTTGGTCCCCAAAAATTTTTCAGGTTGTATAAAAGTACTGTACAGGATGACATAAGACTTCTGGGAAAATTCGAGCCGTTGACTTTTCAGTCAGAGCGCGGAACCACGGCCAATACCCACCTGGGGCCGCGGTTCCGTCGCAGAATGAAAGGTTCAATGGGTCGGATTTTTCCAGTGGGCCTCTGGGCTTATTTTAGGGGTTTTGGAACATTAATTTTGGGCCCATAATTTCTTTAACTGCTACAGTATTATTTTGGGGCCCACTTGTTAAATTTTGATCGGTCGGATATTTTAAACACATTTTTCACAGTATTTACATTATATCTGCGACCGTGAATGTCACTTGATCGGTAAATCCGGTCTAACTGCTATAGCCCAGTTAGACGGATTTGCGAACGTGACTTTGACGTTGATGTTCTGTTTTTGCTGTGAAGTTGCGGATCGGTCATGGGGGATAGCCTGGATGCAATGCTAGTACAGTTCTGTTGTATTATGTACATTTGATATTGCGGGGAGAGCGTCCAACATGTGGACTGCCGTCACTGCCTGTTTGTATTATTATTTTGGGGCACGACCTGGTTGCGGTCGATGTACCCGTTGTATGTATCTTTTACTTTCTGTACTAGGGTTACCCCGCGGAGGGGTGCACGGATAGCCGGGTTCTAGAGGGCAACAAGCCCGCATCTCATGGCATTGAGACGGAGGGGGCTTCACTCTAGGATTGGCGGGCTATTCGCCGCACTCGTAGGGGGTACAGGTTGACCCAGGAGGGGTGCCTAAGTTACCGGATTCCATGAAGTGCTGGGTGGTCCATTCACGGCGCTGAAGGGGGCTGCCTCGCTTCAGGTTTTGGCGGGTGACTTGCCGCGCCCGTAGGGGTCTAGGTTTTCATTGCACAGGCTATCCACACGACCAGGGGAACGTCGGGTTTCAGTAGTGGCTCTGTGAAACCCGGGGATCCCAGATATCTGTATTGTTCTGTGATGCTGTACATTTCTGTAATGTTGCATTTTATTCACGCCTTGAGCGAAATATAATATATTGGTATATATATTAGTAGATGTTGTATATGTTTTGCATCCGCGCTAGTCCAGTCCCCGCTCTGTCGTTAGTAAGCTAACCTAACGGGTAATGACGGGACCCAGTGGCGAATGCGGATGGCATATACGTACATCAGTATATTTTCGTTCTTTTTGGTGTGATCAATTGATGGGACTGCGTTGATTCGGATCAATGCAAGTTAAAAACAAACCTAATCTGATGTTGTTGGAACACTTTTCAAAAAGCTGTTATTGCAAGGACGTTCACTTTTGTTTTGCATCGCGGTATTCATTTGGAATATCCTGCTCCTCAGTCTACGAGGCAAGGGCCGAGATCCCTTCACCGGGAGTGACCCCTTGGACAAAAAGTTTGCGTCAGGGCAATGACTTCACTATAGCCGATTACTTTTTTTTTGCACCGTGGTATTCAGTTGGAATATCCTGCACCCCATTCTACGGGGAAAGAGCCGAGATCCCTTCACCGGGAGTGACCTCTTTAGCGGAAGTTGTCGTCAATATATTTCTAAAAAGGCTATCCGTTCCTTCAACGATATCATGTTCATTACGTTAAAGGTTTTCGCCAGAAACCATTCGTAGCCCTCCGTCATTTCAGTTAAATATTCGGTAGTATTCAAGCTATGTATTTTGACCTCACGCCAAGGCATAGTGTTTGGTAGCTGCCGGGTATTTATCTGTTGCATAGATAGATGCGTTGGTTTGGGACAGTCGTACTACTATTTTGGCCTACGTCAAGGTTATGTACGGGTGGGTTCAGATTAACCTGGATAACGACGGGCAGAACTTGACATGTGACTTATGATATTTTGACCTCACGCCAAGGTCATAAGAGCATGGGGCAGAAATCACATCGGGAGTTTCAAAAGAACTGAAACTTGCCAGATATGCGCATACCATCTGGAGTATGATGATGTGAGCGGATTCCGTCACGTTATCATGCGATGATAGTTGGATCCCGATTCCCACTGATGAGTTAGTTTACTCCTCGGGTGACCCCGACTAATTCTTCTTTCAGGTTTGGAGAAGAATTTGACGGTACAGTGGGAGGTTTCCAGATTAGATAAATTGGTTACCATTCTGATCTAGGTTAGAGTGCACGCTGAGTGTTTCTTTTCTCTCTCTCTCTTTGGCAGCGACCATTGACCCGACCCTAAGACTATGACTCAGTGACCAAGTTGACCGAACCTTCTTAACACTGGCTTTTGGATTGTCAGAGTTGCAGACCTCATTGCCACTCCTACTTTTACCCCCTTTCTCCAGGACACCCCGTATTACTGCGAACGTCCACTTCCATTGGACAAAGCCATCGTATGGTTAGATACGAACTCGAAGGAATTCGAGGATGGTTTCCGGTTCTGGAGAAAACGGATAAGGTTTATTCAGTTGTCTTTTCCTTTTTTTGCCTTCTCTCAAGTTGCGAGTACTCCTTAGTTTAGGAGATAGTACACCTATTACGCAAATTGGATAGTCTTCTTCCAAACTTTATGCTGGTGCCGAACAGTGGGGAATGAAGAAAACCAATTAGCATAACGATGGTGTGCAGAAGGTATTAAGGTTAAGACAAAGCAAGGGATCAGTAAGAGGGCAAAGTAAATTGCAACAGATATTCACGACCAAACCAAGTATCTCTTCGCCAATCCTAAATCACCATTGTATTTCTCCAGGACACTCCGTATCACTACGAAGATCCACAGTTTATTGGATACTCCATCGTATGGTTATATACGAACTCGAATGGAACTTGTTCCAGTTCGGGGATGGATTCTGGTTCAGGAGAAATAGGAATAAGGTTTATTCGGTTGTCTTTTATCTTCACCCTCTCTCATTGCGAGTGTTCCTAGGATTGGGACAGTACACCCATTATGCTTATTGGATAGTCTTCTTCCAAACCATAGGCTGGTGCCGAACGGTAGGGAAGGAAGAAAACCATTTGGCCTAAAGGGGTGTGCAGAAGGTAATGACTAAAGACATATGAAGGGATTTGGAGAGGTGGCAAAGGATTATACGGTTACAGTCGTGAATCTGGAAGAGGCATTACTAGGAATACCGGGATACCCCATCGAAACATTTTTAATGGTTCAGTTCAACTGTGTACTGTTAAAAGAAAACTGATTTCCTGATTAGACACTTGCTCCAGGGTATGTATTTACCAGGTTTGATTCTCACATCTGTATGGTTTTACAGATGATGAGTGGGAGTAAGTTATTGGGAATTGGGTGATCATCCTCATTATATCGGGATTCGTTGTAATCGGTGATATTTGAGGAGATCACCTGGGCTGTTTGCCGGTCGGCAAATATTTGGTTTTGAATATCCGCTGTTGTGCACCAATTTCAAATTGATATATCTGTATGTCTATTTTCATAGTGTGAGATAAACCTTGTGAAATTATGTCTGTGACATTTACCTATATCAGTGGATGGTTAGGTAAGGAGCATTGAACAGCGGTGTAATTCTTCTTAACCATAAGTACAGTTTTCAACCTACGACACACAGTGAATGATTTATCAGACTCAAGGGACTTATACAGAGTATTGTATGTTGTCCAGGGTCCATCAGGACAGCGGGGTTGGTCCTCGTACTATATTCGGTTTACTTATGACTTCTCTAGTTTTTGGACAGGTGTTTCGTGGAAACACAGGGTCCGAATTTTGAGAAGTTATAGGTATTTGAATAGAGTAGAGAACCAGGTATAGCAAGTATCGGGATTCTTCAAAGCAATCGAAGATGTAGACACTTGTGCATGGTATTCAGTTGATAGTAATGATAAGAGATTTTGCTTCTCTTACAGGTTACTCATAATTGGAAGTATTCCTAAGTTGAGTAACGCTGATCGGCCTTCTTCCATTCAGTTGACATGCACTGGGGACAGCTGCATGATTTGAATCTGGTTCAATTAAATCAGTGCCTCTGTTTCTATATTGGATATAGAACAGTTCATATCTTAACGATGTTAAGGTACGGGGAGTTGTCCGGCTTATGCTTAAAACCAGACACTGGACAACTCAAGGCACGTTTCTGTAATGGCTGTTTGTGGGTTGACCCAGGCTATGACGCGGGTTGACTTTCTACCATCTCGAAGATCAATAGCGATATTGTTCTTGACTCGCCACAGTTTTATTAAAAATGGATTTTTTTTCAGAAAACAGTAGTGGGAGTATGGTAGAACTGGAAGTGATTCCAGAACCACAAACGATTACTGAAGATTTGATAAGGAACCTAAAGATTCAATCTGGTTTGACATTCCATTGGCCACTCCGCAGATAAGGTGGGTAACTTCAGGCACCCGAGAGGTACTACGGTAGCCTCAAGGACGGTGACAGGGAAGTTCTTGTTTACCCACAATTACCATTGCTGTTGTTCCAGGCTGCGAGACCCGACGGGAGGATGAGTATAGCGTCATTCTAAACTAGTTTTAGAAGTGTACGTCTATATGGCTCTGCCAGAGGGTTGTCGTAGTCAGTAGGAGCAGCGGAAGCATTGGTGGAAAGGTAGCTTATGTCTATTTATAGACTAAAGCAGATGTAGCGGAGATAGATCATCAATTTCTGATGTGACAGTCGTAGGTTTGACTTCATCAGAATAGGGGATGGATCTGTTGAGAAGGTAGTAGGGTGTGATATCCTGGTATTTGGATGACATACACAGAGTAGGAAAAGAAACTCCTATACTACAATCGGTTATACTTTGGTCGTCACACAGTGGTTTCTCCATAAAGGAAATGGATTTTATATCAGACATACTGGTTACTAGATCTATGGTTTTAGATCTAGATTTGGGTGGTTTCCCAATCTGGGTACTTAGACAGCATTCTATGAGTATTTAGGATGAACGACTCCTGGCACGGTAGTATACCTGCAGAAGATGGAGTCACCCCCTCCAAAGGTGTCTTACAGACTAAAGGGGAGAGGGATGTGCATGATTGGCAGATCACTTGCTCAGGCAATTGAGTCAATCATGAGATGTCAAGTACCACACCAGACATTGTTCTTGCACTAGATGCAATAAGCTGACATTAATCCAATCCTGGAGAAACGGTCGGAAGCAGTTTTAGAACATAAGTGGATGTTCTAGGGATATGATAACGACAGCCTCATTCGGGAAACAGTTATCATTCCAGGCTTCCAAGGTGACATGGACGACAAGGAAGTTGTCAGAGTTATAGTTTTCCTTCTGACGAGGGGCAGTATTTTGGACAGGTGGTCCAAGGCAATACTGAGGGAGGCATGGCGCAGGATACTGATTAAGTTCAGTTGATGATACAGTCTAAGAAGTTTGGATTTGGAGTTCATTTATGAGCTATGTCCCATCAGACATCCAGACACATTCTAAGACAGGTATTGCTCATTTCGGGAGATGGGTTTCTCCGCGAACTTGAGATATAGAGAGACATAGAAAGAAACAACAAAGCGGATCCACTCACTAAGGCTATTCCTCGATCGCAATAGTTTCGCAAACGAGCTTTGTGAGACTGACTAGTAGAGGAGTTGGGTGTTCGGTATCACACGGGCTGTGAGTATGCGACATCGCAATAATTAGCCTTGAGTGCAAGTGGTAGATTGTTGGAGATAGTGCCCTCAGAGTCAATTATTAGGTCACAGGTACGTGATTGCAATGATTGATGGAGGACATATCCCGGTAGGACAGTCTTACTCGAGATGATAGTATGCTATCTGGTTTATCTTTATCATCGTGTACTATTTCAGGTGACCTTACCGGTCACTATTACACGTTGATAGAGCCCCTAGGATCCTTGCTTGACCACCAGCAGTATGAGGGCGATCATATAAGTGGGAGCTGGTAGTCTATAAGCATATCCTTAAAAGGTCCCTAGTCGTGAGAGTTTCGAGACAGGGCATCGATTCTCCATAGTAGACTAGTGTATACAGTCGAGACCCCGACGAGGGGCGGTGGCCGGTCTCACAAGCCATTGGTGTCAGTTGGATCACCTAAGATGTATACAGGTGCTCATTGGGTTATGAGTACACCGGACAGGACTCGCCGGGAACATGCTAGTTGGTCATATACCAGACGTCAGATGGCAGTTCCCTGGTGACATGTGTGCAGGTTAGTTCATCGACCTGGGGATCGTCATTTGTCTCGTGTGAGTTCCCACTGTACTTTGATTACTACCCTACCACGGCTCAAAGGAGTCGTGCAAACAGGTTTTAGTTGGGTACAGTCCCGAGCCACATGGAGGCAGTGAGCGTATCTTCAGGGGTTCGTCTCTCCCGGTATTGGGGGTGAGGTCGTGCTGTGTCTAGGAGAGCCAGAACATGAAAAGACCTTGGCCAAGGCAGGAGATTTACTGGTAGGTATTCCAGTAGTATCTCAGGTGTTCTGGGCTACACTCCGACACGACTTGTACCGCTTTTGGGGGTCTGACTTTTACCAACCCCCTAGGCCCGCCATGCGATGCTCATAGACGAACGGACCGGACTGTACGGATATTGTCACTGACAGGCTCAGTAGGGTGTCAGGCTGAGTTCGCTCACGGATGTCCCTTTTAGTCAATACCTGGTAGCCCGTTATGTATTGGCTTATACCTCTAACGTGCTAGTGGTTAAATCCACAACCAAGGTGTTGATGAGTCTTTAGTGTCCCCCACATTCAGTTACTCAAGCTTTCGGACGAAAAGCTGTAGAGGCCGTATGGAGATATGGTAGGGTCCGATCAGATACGTGCGGTATTGCACGGATCAGGATCGGACAGTTTGTACTAGAGGCCGTATGGTTATATGGCAGGGTTCGATCAGATACGTGCGGTATTGCACGGATCAGGATCGAACGGATATTACTAGCCGGTTTTGGTTTAAGCCGGATCCTAGTATAGTACAGTGTAGATTTTGTCTCATTGCATTTGTATTTCGGTCGGAATACAAATGCGGGTGTGTATGCACAGTATCGGGGTTTTCCTGTAATTTATTACGGGACCAGTTTTCTGGAGTTGCCAGTTTGCTTTCCGTTTCGGCCAATTTTCCTTTGTATCGTTCATTGGCCGATGTTTGGTGGAGGAGGGCTTATTTGCATTGTTGCAAATAGGCATTTGTGGAGGGGGTCTTTGCTTATGTTGGTATCATGATGGTTTTCATGATGAGCACCATCACTTGACTTCTTCTCATGATGGCTTGACTTTTTGAAGCCATCATGCATGAGATGATGGTTGCTTTGAGTGTTGGGATTGTTTTAGTGATGATGGTTGATTTTGATAGCCATTCCTCTTTCTCTCTCTTGCATGATAGAGTTTTCCCACTCATTCTTTTGGCTTCAATCTCATTCTCTCCATTCCTCTAGTGCATGGCCGGCCAAGCATTTTGGGTGGGCTGTCCAAATATTTTGGGGAGGTATTTTTGTTCATATCATGCTCCAAAATACCCCAAGCTCCTCCACATTTTGTTCTTGTTTCATCCCTCCACCAAATGGCACCTTCTTAACCCCAAAATGAGACATGGATCTCTACACCACTCATTCTACAGTAAATCTTGGACACGTCGAGTAACCGGCTTCGTGCCCGAGTTGCCTCGGCATTAAGGTGGGAGCCCGTAAAAGAAGTAGGCGATGTGGTGCACTTCCGGCGACGAGGAGGAGACGGGACATTCCGCAGGAGATTGGGACGACGACGAGAAGACCGGAGGACTTGGATCGTCGGTATATCTCTTTCCCATCTTGTAGTTAGCTAGGACTAGTTAGTGGTTCGATCCGGGTTTTAGTGCGCGGCGGTTTGCCAGTTCAAGAAAATTTAAGTTTATCACCGCTTCCGCATTTGGCCGTCGGATTGACGGCCGGGGCGCCGCCGTGCACTTACAATAACACTATCCCGTTAACACAAGATCGGATAATGGATCTGGTCACCAGCAAGGTTAAAACATTGGTGGCCGAAGCTGAAGCTCAGAAAGAGATTGGCAGTAGTGGGCGACCATATCCCGCACAGTACGATCTGATCGACTTCCCGAGCGGTTACGTCATTCCTAAGTTCGGAAGATTTGACGGGACGGGAAATGCAAATCAGCACGTCGCCCACTTTAAAGCATCGTGCGGAAATACATGGGGCAATGATACTCTCCTTTTTCGTCAGTTTGTCAACAGCCTGACCGGTGTCGCTTTCGACTGGTACATGAGTATACCAGACGGGTCCGTTTTACCTTTGCCCAAATGGAGTCTATGTTTCGGCAAAGGTTCATGAGTGTCAGTGATAAAATATCCATTGTTGAACTTGTGAGGACCAAGCCGGGGAAGAATGAAAGCAACACCGACTTTATCGCCCGATGGCGTAATCTCATGGTCAAGTGCGAACAGCCGCTGGAGCAGGACCAGTCTATCAGCCTTCTCATTGGGAACCTCAGCAATTGGATTGTCCCATTCTTGTGTACAACAGGCCTCAAGACGTTTCAAGAGCTAACCAAGAAAGTGTAAGTCCATGTCACGCACCCCACAAATTCGCGGGGAGGCGGAATATATGAAAAACGATCATCAAAGGTTCGTAACACGGACTTGAGCGCATGAATCGTATCTAAACCATTACTAGCAAACTACGAAAGGTTTAACTACTCTGATTCGAAGTTATACCTCACGTTTCTTGTCCTTCGGGTCTTCATCACTATCATCCACTCCTTGTAGGCTCTTTGGAACGTCGGCACCTCAACGGCCTCCTCGAGTCAAAGACGATCCACCCGAGAGCTCCTACTCCAAGCTTAACCTCTAACTTGAGGTAACTAGGTTACTCAAAGTGCTAATCTAAGCAACCTAGGTGATATAGAGTTGGATTATGGAAGTATTAGTCTAGATAACCCTTGATCTCGGCACATGAGAGGTTAGGGTTAGGGTTTGAAGATGGAGAGCTTGAGGAGAGAGAAGGTGAGAGTGAGAATCCTTTTGGATGAATAGATCATGTGTGTATATATGAAACATATCATATATATTAAATGAATAACAAATAATGATATATCATCATGTTTCATTAATACACTAAGTGATTCATCACATGAGTCATATAAATCATAATTGATTCATTAACTCTATGTATGAATCACACCATGACTCACTTATCCAATTAATGCAAATGCCACCTTAACCCCCAAGTCATAATGCTTCAAGAAGTTTCCCGACAAATTACGGGAACGCCCCTCCTATCCGTAAAAGCACGGAAAAACTTTATACTGTATAAATCCAATAATCCGATACTAGAATCTGGCTTAAACCAAAGCCAACTAGTAAAAACTGTCCGAACATCGTACGTGCGTACAAACACGTATGCGTCCGAACCCTGTCGTAAAACTATACGACCTCTATATCGTTTCGCCCGAAGCAGGGAAACTCTCTGTGTGGGATTCTAAAGACTCGACAATACGCTGGCAGTGGGTTTAACCACAGACCGCAAGCGGCACTAGCTGTACGTAACGGTCCCCAGGTAGATGTCGATAAGAAGGCCGATGAGTAAACCCATCCGAACTCCTACTGAGCCTGCTGTGATAATATCCGTACAGTCCGGTCTGTTCGTCTAAGACTATCGCATATCGGGCCTAGGGGGCGGCAAGCGTCAGTCCCTTAAAACCGGTATATGTCGTGTCGGAGCGTAGCCCATTACACCTTGAGAAACTACCGGAAAGCCTACCAGTAAATCTCGCTTGTCCTGGACAGGGACTTTGCATAATGGCTCTCAGACACAGCGCAATATCAACTCCCAATACCGGGAGAGACGAATCCTGTCTAACCGCCACTGCCTCCAAGTGCTCGGGACTGCACCCAACTGCTACCTGTTTGCACGACTCCTTTGAGCCGTGGTAGGGTAGCAATCTAAGAACAGTGGGACACACTCGAGACGAAGTAGCAGTGTCAAGTCTGCGGACTATGCTGTACTCATGTCATCTGGGAACTGTTAACTCACGATGGGTATAATCCCAACCAACAGTTCCCTGTGAGTCCTGTCCGGTGTACCCGTAACCTAACGAGCACCTGTATACTATCTCCAGTACGACGTACTGACGGCTGTGGGACAGACCATTTCCCCAACTGGGATGAGAAGCGTACACACTAGTCTACTCCAGAGTATCGATGCCCTGTATCGATAGTCCTACGACTAGGGACCTGAATAAGGATGTGCTTGTAGACTACCCAGCCCCCACTAGTGTGACTGCCATCACAACACTGGTAGTCAAGCAAGATCCTAAGAGCTCTATCAATACGTATACGCACATATTAAGATAGAAAAACCAAGTAGCATGCTACTATGTTTAGCAAGACTGTTATATACATGTGAATATCCCAAGCTTCCATTAAGTAATATATAAACTAGTATGATACAGTAATGGCCTTCTAGGGCATAAAAACTAACAATCTCCCACTTGCACTAGGGCCATGTACTGGCATATCGCAGACCTATCATCTCGAATAGCCTCTCGAACTGCGTCTGAGGAATGGCCTTTGTGAATGGATCAGCAGTGTTATTCTCTGCATCTACTTTCTTTACCTCGATCTCCCGGCGATCGACGATCTCCCTGATCAGGTGATACCGCCTTAAGATGTGTCTGGACTTCTGATGGAACCTGGGTTCCTTCGCTAAAGCTATAGCGCCGTTGTTGTCGCAATACAGAGGTATTGGACCAACACTGGTAGGAACCACCTGAAATTCTGTAAGGAACTTCTTCATCCAGACAGCTTCTTTTGCGGCATCGCAAGCAGCTATGTACTCCGCTTCCATCGTTGAGTTAGCAACGGTGTCCTGCTTGGAACTCTTCCAACAGACCGCCCCTCCATTAAGGGTAAAGACATAACCCGACATGGACTTGGAGTCATCCTTGTCACTCTGGAAGCTGGAGTCGGCAAAGGCCTCGATCTGGAGGTCTTTTCCGCCGTACACCAAGAACATCTCCTTAGTCCTTCTCAGGTACTTGAGAATGTTCTTTACTGCTATACAGTGCTTCTCCCCTGGGTTTGCCTAATACCGGCTTACAACGCTCAATGCGTATGCCACATCTGGTCTGGTATATAACATCGCATACATTATAGAGCCTACCGCAGATGCGTTGGGTATAATCGACATGCGATCCCTTTCCAAATCAGTCTTGGGAGGCATCTCTTTGGAGAGGGTGATTCCGTGACAAGCCGGTAGGTTACCGCGCTTAGAATCATCCATACTGAATCTTTTCAATATGTTGTCTATGCACCTGGACTGCGAAAGTCCTAACATCCTCTTTGATCTATCACGATAGATCTGGATCCCCAGAATGTAGGTGGCATCACCCAGGTCTTTCATGGAGAACTTCTGTGACAAGAATCTTTTGACTGACTGTAGCATAGGAATATCATTTTCTATTAGGAGAATGTCATCCACGTACAAGACGAGGAATACAACAACTCTCCCTACAATCTTATTGTATATGCATGGTTCATCTGGATTTTTGATAAAGTCGAATTCTTTGACAGTATCATCAAAACAGATGTTCCAACTCCGTGATGCCTGCTTTAGTCGATAAATGGATTTAAGCAGCTTGCATACTTTACCGCTGCTCCCACTCTGAATGAATCCCTCTGGCTGATCCATATAGACGCTCTCTTCCAAATTACCATTTAGAAAGGCCGTCTTTACGTCCATCTACCAGATCTCATAATCGTGGAAGGCAGCAATAGCAAGAAGGACCCGAATGGATTTGAGCATAGCCACTGGAGAAAAGGTTTCGTCATAGTCCAAACCAGGTCTTTGACGGAAACCCTTTGTAACAAGTCTAGCCTTATAGGTTTCAACCTGTCCATCTACACCAATCTTCTTTCTGAAGATCCACTTGCATCCTACGGGTTTTACCCCATCTGGAGCAGTGTCCAAAGTCCATACTTTGTTAGTGTATATGGACTCCATTTCGGTCCGCATTGCATCCAGCCATTTTACCGAGTCGCCGCTCTGAATGGCTTGCTGGAAGCTAGTAGGGTCGTCATTATCAATGACGCAATCTTCTCGATCCCCGTCTATGAGAAAACCGTAGTATCTCTCGGGCGGATGAGACTGCCTACTACTTCTGCGGATAGGCGCTAGTATGTCCCTTTCTTCTGAAACCTCTTGTTCTACCAAACTTTCAGTAACAGCTTGTGGTTCTGGAATTTCCTCCAGTTCTACTGCGCTCCCACTCTTCTGATTTTCTAAAAATTCAGTTTCTAAGAAGCGGGCATGACGAGAAACAAAAACCTTTTGTTCCTCTGCGTAATAAAAGCAATATCCCATGGAGTTCTTTGGATATCCTACAAACTTACACTCTACTGAGCGTGCCTCGAGCTTGTCCGGATGCTGCTTTTTTACAAAAGCTGGACACCCCCATGACTTCAGGTACTGAAGACAGGGTTTCTTCCCACTCCACATCTGATATGGTGTGGTAGGCACTGTTTTGGTTGAACCTTGTTCAAAAGATATGCCGCTAATTCTCGCGCATAACCTCAGAATGATCGCGGTAACACAGCCTTACTCATCATGGAACGAACCATATCCAATAGGGTTCGATTCCACCTCTCCGACACACCGTTGTGTTGTGGTGTGTATGGAGGAGTAAGCTGAGAGAGAATTCCATTCTCTTTTAAGTAACCAAGGAACTCGGCACTTAGGTATTCACCACCTCGATCAGATCTCAGTGTCTTAATACTTTTGCATGTTTGGTTTTCCATTTCATTCTTGTATTCCTGGAATTTCTCAAAGGCCTCGAATTTATGCTTCATCAAGAAGATATGTCCATACCTAGAGAAATCATCCGTAAAAGTAATGAAGTAGGAATAACCACCTCACGCATGTGTAGACATTGGACCGCACACGTCACTGTGTATGAGTCCTAAGAGCTCGCTCGCTCTTACTATGTGTCCAGTAAACGGAGTCTTTGTCATCTTTCCCATGAAAAAAGATTCACAAGTGGCATAAGATTGATATTCGAACGGATTCAAATATCCTTCTCTATGTAACTTTGTTAATCGTGTTTCATTGATGTGCCCGAGTCTACAATGCCATAAGAAAGCCTGATTCTTTTCTGGAGACTTTCTTTTAAGTGTGTTCTGGACATTGAAAACTTAAGCTTGACTTAATACGTATATACCGTCATCTAATGTACCGGACCCAATCAAAACTTGATTTAGGTGGATGTGAACTACATCGCTTACGAATGTAAAATCATATCTCTCTTTTGAAAGTAAGGACACTGATATGATATTACAAGTCAAACTAAGTACATTCAAACAGTTACGTAGAATCAATATCTGCCCACTTGTCAAACCTAGACGATATTCTCCCTCGGATTCAGAGTCCACGCTCATTCCGTTTGCAACTCTGAGAGACATATCACCTACCCTTATAACTCTACGATTTCTCAAAGCATGTAATGAATTACAAATATGAGATCCTGCTCCGGTATCTAGTATCCAGGAAGTAGAGTTAATTGACAAACAGTTCTCAATTACAAACACACTAGAGGCTGAAGCCACAACATGCTTCGTATCCTGGCTACAGGCTTCCAAAGCCTTGCAATCCTTCTGCCAATGCCCGTTCCCATAACAATAGGAACATCCCTCCTTACCTACACCAAGTCCCGAAACTTTTGCTCTTCCCTTTCCTCCTACTTTATTGACACCGTATATCGGCTTTGTAGAGGTCTTCTTTTCATCTTTTGCTTTTGCCCTGGATCTAGAAGAAGAAGGTCCCCCATTAAGCAGAGCTTGTGTCTCCCTGGTTTCTTTCAGGGTGTAAGTAGAGGGTAGGGACAGTGGAAATAAGTCAGCGTATGACCTGTTTCCCAACGTGGTCTCCAGGTCCTTGAGCTCATCAACAGAGCTAGTCATTGTAAGGACGTTGTCCCCTACAGATGACCCAACAGCTAACCTCGCTTGAATTAAATCTTTCGAGGTCTCATATCTTGCGATATGAGTTTGCTCTCCATATAAATCTTTGTTATGGAGAAAGATGGAAAATAAGTCCATCTTCTCGTGTTGCTTCTGGTATACACCATCAACTGAAGCCAACACGAGGCACTCATCTTTCGCTTTATCCTTTTCCCTTGTCTGACGGATATCCATATCCGCGACGGTGGAAACTGGACCTGGGACGGTGGGATCTTGAGTAGTAATAGGGTGGTCCAGCTTGTGATAGGCAATGGACATCTGGACAGACCTTTGCCAGTCATATAAGTTAGATTCAGTCAACTTGTTATCTAGATGTAACCTAGTCATGGTCACAAGGTCGCTGCAATGAGAGAGAGAGAAGAAAACACTTTAGCATGATGCTCTTGCAAGTTTAGATTGGTTTTTAATTTATCTAAACTGGATGGCTCCCACTGTTTCTCGAATCCTTCCTCAAACCATAAAAGAAGAATTAGCCAGGACTATTCTCACTATAGAATTCTTGCTTAACCGTTCAGCCAGGCTAGTGTCGGTACTTCGAGGGAGGTTTTCCAACGCTTTCGCGAAGTTCCTTAATTAAATAACCTCTTTTCTCTGGGGGCGTAGCCCCGTTGACACCTTTCTTGACACCTACTTGGTTTATAGCATTGATCGTTAAGTGACGAATCTCCTGATAAGTAGCATACACTCACAGTAGGATTGGGATCCAAATATCATCGTATGATAATGTTGAAGGAATCCTACCAACATTCATCAAACTCCAAACGGTATGCTACACTAGCAAGTTTCAGTTTCTTTAGAAACTCCCGATGTAGATTTTTGCCCCATGTTCTTATGACCTTGACGAAAGCCAACAAATCATAAAACACATGTTATGTTCTGCCCATCATTATCTTGTTAATTTGAACCCACCCGAATATACCCTTGACGAAAGCCAACAAGGTTATACGACTGTCCCAAACCAACTCATCTATCCATGCAACAAATGAATACCCCAGCAACTACCAAACACTATGTCTTGACGAAAGCCAACAAACATAGCTTGAATACTACTGACCATCCATAAGAAATGACGGAGGGCTACGACTGGTTTTGGCGAAACCGTGAACGTAGTGAACTTGATATAATCGAAGGAACCTGATAGCTTTTTTTTTAAAAGGAGTTGTTAAAGCTCCGCAATTAAAAATTCTGCTCTATTAAAATAACCGAGTGGTTTCTTCTAAATTTGTTCCAACGATTCAACTTTGGTTTATTTTCATTGCATTAAAATAATGCGTCCCATCATTTAACCTATCATTTGCAGAGAACAACGAAAATACAACGTCCTCTTATGCCATCCGCATTCGCCACTGGGTCCCGTCATCACCTGTTAGGATACTTAACTAACGACAGAGCGGGGGCTGGGCTAGCGCGGGTGTAAAACATAAGTGACGTCTAAATAGCTATCATATATAGATATTGTACATTCGTCAGACGCAATAATAGGCATTCCAGATCTCAGATCAACATTATTGGATATACAAGCAATCCGCGTTTGCTTTGAGCCTGCAACAAAAGACGGATTACACAGTTGTGACGAATAGCCTTTACCCCACCCTAGACCCCTACGGGTACGGCAAACTACCCGCCAAGTATCCGAAGTGAAGCGGTCTCCGTCAACAACGTGAGTAGGCCACTAAACACTTCGACGTACCCAGTAGTTTGTGTACCCCACCTTGGGCTGTCCTAGGTGCAAAAAACAGTAAATGAAATAATACAACGGTGGCTACAACTGCAACATGGATGTACCCCGCAAAAGAATATTACATCATATTACAATTTACATCGAATGAATGAATATAAAACCCATCTCAAACCCTGGCTAATCATCACAACGATCCAATCAAGTCCATATACACAAACAGTAAACATTACAGAAATGTGCAACCCCTGCCAACCGTCATACTAGCAGTTAGGAGAGGTTTACGAACACATTAATCATTACAGACAAAAACCCGATTAGCAAATAACTTAGAATATCGATCGATAACCATTTTCCGTGTCTACCCTAATTGCAATCCTGCACTGAAGTAACCTGGGTAGAAATAGAACATACAGGAAAACAAAACACCAGAAATAAAGAATTACTGTGAAACTCCGAGTCAACTCGGCGTTGACTCGGCGGCGGATCCGCGGCCAAAAGCACCATTTGGCCGTGGTTCTGCGGCCGTCTTGCCGAGTTGTGGCCTCGTATTTTCCCAGAACTCTTATAATACCCTGCTGTGAATTTTAAGGCCTATCAAAAAAATTTTCTGACACATTTAAAATTAACAGAAACTGTTAAGGGTATCGGGGTGTTGTTTTCGTGTTTTTCCGTCGATCGAAGTTCTACTTAGTTTCTAAAAAGCTAGTAATGGTTTAGTTGGCTCTGATACCACTGTAAGTCCATGTCACGCACCCCACGAACTGGCGGGGAGGCGGAATATATGAAAAACGATCATCAAAGGTTCGTAACACGGACTTGAGCGCATGAATCGTATCTAAACTGTTACTAGCCAACTACGAAAGGTTTAACTACTCTGATTCGAAGTTATACCTCACGTTTCTTGTCCTTTGGGTCTTCATCACTATCATCCACTCCTTGTAGGCTCTTTGGAACGTCGGCACCTCAACGGCCTCCTCGAGTCAAAGACGATCCACCCGAGAGCACCAACTTCAAGCTGAACCTCTAACTTGAGGTAACTAGGTTACTCAAAGTGCTAATCTAAGAAACCTAGGTGATATAGAGTTCGATTATGGAAGTATTAGTCTAGCTAACCCTTGATCTCAACAAATAAGAGGTTAGAGTTAGGGTTTGAAGATGGAGAGCTTGAGGAGAGAGAAGGTGAGATTGAGAATCCTTTTAGATGAATAGATCATGTGTGTATATATGAAACATATCATATATATTAAATGAATAACAAATAATGATATATCATCATGTTTCATTAATACACTAAGTGATTCATCACATGAGTCATATAAATCATAATTGATTCATTAACTCCATGTATGAATCACACCATGACTCACTTATCCAATTAATGCAAATGCCACCTTAACCCCCAAGTCACTATGCTTCCAGAAGCTTCCCGACAAATTACGGGAACGCCCCTCCTATCCGTAAAATCACGAAAAAACTTTAGACTATATAAATCCAATAATCCGATACTAGAATCTGGCTTAAACCAAAGCCGACTAGTAAAAACTGTCCGAACATCGTACGTGCGTAAAAACACGTATGCGTCCGAACCCTGTCGTAAAACCATACAACCTCTATATCGTTTCGCCCGAAGCAGGGAAACTCTCTGTATTGGACTCTAAAGACTCGACACTACGCTGGCAGTGGGTTAACCACAGACCGCAAGCAGCACAAGCTGTACGTAACGGTCCCCAAGTAGATGTCGATAAGAAGGCCGATGAGTAAACCCATCCGAACTCCTACTGAGCCTGCTGTGACAATCTCCGTACAGTCCGGTCTGTTCGTTTAAGACTATCGCATATTGGGCCTAGGTGGCGGCAAGCGTCTGTCCCTTAAAAGCGGTATAAGTCGTGTCAGAGCGTAGCCCATTACACCTTGAGAATCTACTGGAAAACCTACCAGTAAATCTCGCTTTCCCTGGCCAGGGACTTTGCATAATGGCTCTCTGACACAGCGCGATATCAACTCCCAATACAGGGAGAGACGAATCCTGTCTAACCGCCACTGCCTCCAAGTGCTCGGGACTGCACCCAACTGCTACCTGTTTGCACGACTCCTTTGAGCCATGGTAGGGTTGCAATCTAAGAACAGTGGGACACACTCGAGGCGAAGAAGCAGTGTCAAGTCTGCGGACTATGCTGTACTCATGTCACCTGGGAACTGTTAACTGACGATGGGTATAATCCCAACCAACAGTTCCCTGTGAGTCCTGTCCGGTGAACCCGTAACCTAACGAGCACCTGTATACTATCTCCGGTACGACGTACTGACGGCTGTGGGACAGAACATCTCCCCAACTGGGATGAGAAGCATACACACTAGTCTACTCCGGAGTATCGATGCCCTGTCTCGATAATCCTACGACTAGGGACCTGAATAAGGATGTGCTTGTAGACTACCCAGCCCCTACTAGTGTGATTGCCATCACAACGCTGGTAGTCAAGCAAGATCTCAAGAGCTCTATCAATACGTATACTCACATATTAAGATAGAAAAACCAAGTAGCATACTACTATGTTTAGCAAGACTGTTATATAAATGTGAATATCCCAAGCTTCCATTAAGTAATATACAAACTAGTATGATATAGTAATGGCCTTCTAGGGCATAAACACTAACAGAAAGTCCAAATGCTGGAACGCTCGAAGCAAGAGTCTACCTCGGACTCTCAGAAAGACAAGACTTGGAAAAGCAACTGGGACGACAACCGTAGAAGCAGGAGTTCCAGCAGTAACAATGTCTTCAATGCGTCCGACAATGAAAAAAAGCGAAGGGCGGGCAAACCAATCGGTCTCGAAAGCCAATGCTGGGAGGAGAAGGGCCTTCCCTAGAGGAGAAAAAGAACAAAGTTTACTCTTTCTGAAGGGACAAGGTCCGGAAGATATTTAATGATGCCTTAAACAACGGTCTGCAATTGCCAGAGTCGAAAAGATCTCAAGCAGCGAAAATGACCGACAATCCCGTGTATTGCCCGTCCCACCGAGTAGTGAACCATGCGATCGAGGATTACTATACCTTCAAAGACTGGGTCGAGAAGCAGTACAAGGCTGGAGAGATCGAGCTGTCCAAAAGTGTGTTGGTGAACAATCAAGTTGCAACCACCAACTTAATACAGACAGAAGCTGAAGCCTTCTGGGAGCAGACAGCCGAACCCGCTGCCCTGAGGAATGAGTCCGACTCACCGCAGCCTCCTTGGAGTAAGCACATATCCAATAAGACGAAGAAGATGCTAAAGCTGCTTCAGAAAGAGCCCAGGACGGAATGGGAAGGACAGAAGAAGCCTACCAGTCCAGCTGCCAATGCGGCTCCATCAGGCTCAAAATCCAAGAAGCTCAAGAAGAAGAAAAGTGCAGCTCGGCGCGAAAAAGAGTCTGCATGGAGATCGACCATTCAAAAATATATCGATTCCCTCGAAGACTATGAACAGAAGGAGAGAACTCTGATTCAATTGAAGGAGTTCCTCCCAATTGAAGCGGCTGAAATTCTCGAGGAGTTAGAAGAAGACTCCAATGAAGAGATCCCTATAGTGACCTGCTACGCCATCCATCTGGGCAGCGACTCTGGGGAGGATCTCTGTTTTCCCGAAGAGGATGAGGAACTCGCCACAAAGGACAATCAAATCCAGCTCAGAAGCGGCAGGGCTCTACCGCCAAATCAGGGCAACGCCCCAAAAGGGAAGGAAAAACAGGTGGCTAGTAAGGAAGATGGCAGAGAACCGGCTGATGAAAACTCAAGTCCTTCCTCGGTGGACTATAATGTCTTGGCTCATCTCCGAAAGCTTCCGTCTCTCCTGAGTATCTACGATGCCTTGGTCCTATCTAAGGAGCTTAGAGATGTTCTCATTCACGCTTTACAAAACCCCGAGAGGTATCAGGCTCGCTTTGCGGAAATTAATATGAAAGAAGCCCAGTACACTTTGCAAGCCGCCGCAGTCACGTTTAAGGATGAAGACTTGCTACTAGGAACAGCCAAGCATAATCGGCCGCTTTACGTGACTGGGTACAGCGACGGAGATCGGATTAATCGCATATTGATTGATCCGGGGTCCTCAATGAACATCATGAACTTGCGGACTTTGAAGAGTTTGTCCATGGATGTCCGACACCTGTCAAGGGAAAGGATTGTCATTCAAGGCTTCAATCAAAATTGCCAGCAAGTTCTGGGGTCCATAGATCTGCCGATCAAATTTGGAGATCTGCAGACCGAAGCCAAGATATACGTGATCGACGCCGACACGACTTATAAAATTCTCTTGGGACGGCCGTGGCTCCACGACTACAGCATCATTCCGTCAACTCTCCATCAATGCATGAAGTATACTAAAAATGTCGAAGAAAGACGCATTGACGAAGACATCTAGCCGTTCGGTGTGAATGAAGTCCGATATGAGGATTCTCGGTACTTTATGAACCACCAAAATGCTAAGCCACAACCGACTGAGGATAGAGCGGCCCTAAGACTCAAAAGCAAATCTGATCCAGCTTTCACTTTCAGAAGCAAAAACGCCCAAGTGAGCCCGCGTTTCGGTAGTGACACTGATGCGTCCGACTCTGGAAGTCCGTCCTTCCATAAAACTCGCCCTCATTTCGGTAGCGATACGGACGAATCCGATACTGAAGGCCCATCTAGCATCAAAGTCCACCCTCATCTTGGCAGCGACACTGAAGAGTCGGAGGAAGAGGACCTGCCGTGCAACAGCGGTGCAGATTGGACCCCCATGCAACAAGCGAAACTACGAGAGACCTTCGAAATTGAAGAAAATTCCCTAGCCGTCACAAGGGTACCGGAGCAAATGTGCAAAGAGCTCGATCTGTTGTCAGTCTCCACCATGGACCAGCTGAAAACTTTCTACGTTCCCGGAAGGAAAAGTGGACAAAAAGGCACCCTTCTTTATGGGTCAAACCCCGTTGTGCACCCGGACGATTTGTCTGTCGCGTGCCTTCCAGATGAGAGAGGCATAAGATCCGTCCTCAATCCCAGATACTATGCACCCGAGATGCAGGAATATTTCAAAAAGTGCGGATGCCGGTTATATCAAACGGAGTCCGAAGCAAAATTTTATGAAGGGCTATGGCACCCGCCCCAGGTCCGAGCACTCATCGATGGACGAATTCCAGACAGACGGGGCATAGGCTTCATTCAGCCTGATTCCAAAGCGTGCTACATGATCCATATTGGTGAAGCCAGCGAAAGATCAAATGATGATGACGAGATAGCCGAGCCAGAAGAAGCTCCTTAAGAGCTTGAAGAGGCGGACAAGCAACCTTCGACGTGCTAGACGAGATTGACATAGGAACGCCCGATAATCCAAGGCCGACCTACATCAGATCACTCTTGTCAGACGAAATGAAAGCGCAGATAATCGCCCTGCTGCACGAGTTCGTCGACTGCTTCGCATAGACGTATAAAGAAATGCCTGGCCTTTCCCCTGAAGTGGCCATGCATAAGCTGGCTATTTCTCCTGATGTTAAGCCAGTCAAACAAGCTCCTCAAAGAATGAGAAGAGAACTGGAAGAAAAGGTCATCGAGGAGACCAAGAAGCTCATCGATGCCGGCTTCATCAGGGAAGAGAAATATGCGGACTGGATCGCATGCATAGTCCCAGTGAAGAAGAATAATGGGTAGATCCGAGTTTGTGTCGATTTCGAGGACCTCAACAAGGCATGTCCTAAAGACGACTTCCCGCTACCGGTCATGGAGATGATGGTCGATGATGTTAGTTATATGTATGCCCTAGAGGCCATTACTATACATGAGATGTATATTGTAGTGGATGCTTGGACATATATAGGGAGGACTTTCTTGCTCGACATGATAATATGCTATCTGGTTACTCTTTACCTTAACATGTACACTGATTGTCTCTCTGTTACATGTTGGTAAAGCCCTTAGGATGTGTACTTGTCTACCTGGACTATGATGCGGATCATACTAGTGGGGACATAGTTGTCCATAAGTACATCCTTCAAGGTCCCTAGTCGTGGGTGTATCGAGACGGGGCATCGATATACCAGAGTAGACTAGCGTATACCTTCTCGACCCATACAGATGGGCGATGGATGATCCCATATCCATTGGTGTTTGACATCGGAGATGATATACGGGTGCTCAGTGGAGACTGGGTACACTGGACGGACTCGCCGAGAACTCCCAGATTGTATTATACCTTACGTCAGATGGCAGTTCTCTGGTGACACTGGTACAGGTTAGTCTGTAGACCCGAGATCGTCATAGCGTCTTGTGTGATTCCCACTGTGCTTTGATTTCCACCTTACCACGTCTAAGTGGGCGTGCAAAACGGTGGTTTTTGGGTACAGTCCCGAGTCACATGCAGGCAATGATCGATAGGAGGGGTTTCGTCTCTCCCGGTATTGGGGTTGATGTTGCGCTATGCTCGATTGGCCATAACAGGGAAGTCCCTGGCCAGGGCTGGTTTAGAGATATACTGGTAAGTGTTACCAGTAGTTTCTCGACCCGTTATGAGCCTCATATCGGCATGATTTATCGGTTATTAGAGTCTGACGTTTTACCACCCCTAGACTTGATATGCGACATACCAGACGAGGAGACCGGAATGTACGGTAGTGTCACTGTCAGGCTTTTTGCAGGAGTTGGAGCAAGCTTGCTTGCTGATCTTCTGATCGCTCAATACCCGGGTAGCCGTTACGTCCAGCTAGTACCGCTGATGGCTTGTGGGTGCTTGATATGATCATCACCTATTGCCGGCGTATTGACGAGTCTTTAGAGTCCTACATAGAGGTTGTACTGTCTCAGGCAAAACGAAATAGGAGCGCATATGTGATATCTGCGGGACCGAGAATAATGCATGTATGCGATACTATATTCTATTCTCGCGAGTTTGTGTCGATTGGTTATATGCGATATAACCAAGTTGTCGAATCAAGGGTTGATTCGATAAGTCGATGCATTGGATGTTAGTCGGTTATATGAGATATAACCGGATTATTAAGTCAACTGTTGATTTAATAATTTAGTGTATAATTGTATATTAGATATACTAATTTACATTAACTAACATTGGTTCACTTAAGCATTTATTTTTCTCACTTGTACACAAGTTAATATATATATATATATATATGTGATATATATTTATCAGTGTACAAATTGTATCATGGTTGTTGATACACATTACATGGGTGTATAAGAATTATACCATACTAATTATATTTGTTAGGTTTTTATATTTAAAGTAATTCTAAAACAAATGGATAATGAGCAAAAATGCATGAAGCTTCATGAAGCTTATGTTGCATTGACTTAGTCCATTAGTTTTGTTCTACTTAAGATATTAGTTAATCTAACCACTATGATTACCCATGGTAAAGTCTCTACATGAGTTAGTATATGATACTCACTCACCATGGTTAGCTCATTCTCTCTCTTGATGATTTTTCATATTCATTTTGAGCTCATCTTCTTCTTCCTCAAAATTTCTTTCAAGGGTTTGAAATAGAGAGAGAAACAAAGTGAGAAAAGAAATTCTAAAGTGTACCCATTTCCTATTTCATCATCCTCTACTAGACTAGCAATTTAGTTTAGGGTGTTTGCTTCACTAATTCTCTAGTTAGTGAAGTAGAAGCTTGAGTTCGTATTCCCTCGCCGTAGATCATCTTCGGCCTCGAAGACTTCAAGCAATACCGTTGCCTCATCTCATGGAGCCGTCCGAGAGTCCGGGTGTTCGATGATCGCGGCGAAGGGACTACTACAAGGAGCTTAAGAAGTGAAAGACCGATCTACAAGGTTGAATTTCGTATTCACTTAGTCGTAAATGTGATTTACTTGCTTTTGTAACCCTAATTATCTAGCAAAGATCTTGTTTAGAGTTATTCGGCACGGCTAAAATTTTAATCCGGCATAGTTGATGCCTTGTAGAACCTCATTAGAGTGCCTAGTAACCCTACAGCGGTATCAGAGCCTAGCTAGAGCATTAGGCGATGTGTTTACGAAGTTAAAACCCCGATCGAACTCGGAAACATCAAAGTAAACCCCTCTCTGGAAATTTTTCCAAAACTGGGATTTTTCTGAATTAAAAATGCTTAAAAAAATCAGCAGGCAATTATAAAGGAAACTGTGCAAAACGACAATGACTGGCGCCCAAAGCGCAGCGGAACCGCGGCACGAGCAGGCTCCCGCGGCGGTTCCACGGCCATATGCTGACATCGCACTTATCTTTTTGCACAGTAATGTTCTAATTTAATTTCATGATCTTTATGAGTATTTTTAACCTGACTCAAGTGTTGAGTATTCTGGGGTTTATTTTGTATTCGTAGATTCGATCGGAAAATTTAATTTCGTTGTGTTTTCCGGATATTTAGAACGTATTAAAAAGTTCGAACGGATATCAATAACTCACTTTTTTCCTACCCGGAAAATTTCCAAGTGTTGGATTTTTCCGTTTGTTTAAGAATGTCTAGATCGTGCAAGTTACGCGATGGACCCTTTAGAAGACAACAAAGCTTAACTCGATTATGTGACCGTCTTGAACTGCCTTTTGAACCTTAGGGTTTGGGGCAGTACGGCGTGCCACATGTGAAGCGTTGGCTTGACCCTTCTACGGCTGGACCATCGGTACTGTGGCATGTGACTGATGTTTTTAAACTCCCCTCAAGTGTTGAGAACTATTTGGGAAAACTTGGGTGTTTGTTTATTAGATCGGAAAGTTTAACATTGTCTATTTATCTGGAATGAGATACAATATTTGGAATCCACAAGTAGTTATGAGATAACTAATTTGGATGTTGTAAACATAGCAGTTTAGTCTCAAATGATCGGTTGCCACGGAATTTTGATACAATCAAAAGTCCGTCGCAATCACGTAGCGTACGCGGATACTCGCCGGGTAAACTTAATAGACAGCCATGCCCTATAGCCCCGACTAAGTGACTGTAGGAGAACCCCATCGCCAAAAGCATCCGTTTGGGTGCTGGCGGCAGCGGTGTTCCGCCTTAGTGCACTTCGTCGACGTCGTCCCGGGGTGCGGCCGTCTACTAAAGTTAGCGACGAGAATTCGATCTCATATCGGGAATCTTGATGAATTGCCCAACTTTATATTGAAAAGTGTTTTCGATATAGAGACTAAAATGCGGGGTTTACAAATGTTAGGCATGCGATGTCTAAGGAGGTTGCGGATTCCAACTGTTGTAGTTTTACACTTTCTTTTCTGTGACCGTAAGTGTAATATGTGTATCGCCGGTTTCGTTGCTATATGTCAACGACAATTGGGATGCGCACATTTACTTACGTTGATGACATGTGATGTTATGTGTTGCTGGATATGTTATATTGGATCGTCGCGTTTTGAATAGCCGGGGGTTTTATGTTAGATGAGGTTTTTTTATTTTCATTCATGTAAAATTAAATGTTTGTAATATTCTTTTATTGGGGCACTTCCGGGATGAGATCGATGTCACCATTTGTATATTATTTACTTTTCCGCACTAGGATAGACCCAAGGAGGAGAGCACAAGTAACCGGGTTCTGGAGTCCAGTGGGAGACCAACTCGAGGAGTCGAGTCCGGGTCTTCTAACTCTAGAATTGGTAGGGTTGCTTGCCTCTCTCGTAGGGGTCTAGGGGTGTGGGTTTGGCTATTCATCGCGACCGTGGAATCCGTGTTTTATAGAGGCTCAAAATAAAACACGGACGTCCTAGTATATCCAATGTTTCATATGTTTCTTCTGCTGCGATATCTATGATGTGATCATTTGATATGTTGTGATAAATACTGTATATAGTATATATGATATATTATATAGACATTACTTATGTTTTACACCCGCGCTAGCCCTTCCCCGCTCTGCCGTTAGTTACCTAACCTAACGGTGCACGAGGGGACATCGAGGCGAATGCGGATGGCATAAGTGTACGTCGTATTTATCTGTGATGTTTAGGTAACTTAAATGATGTGACTTCATTAATATGATTAATGAAAGAAAAGAATCTTAAAAGATGTTGTGGAATCGAATTTTCAAAAACAGGTAGCTACAGTTCTTGCTATGCATCGCGGTGTTTGATTGTAATAAATTCTTGTTGTGTAAATCAATTCAAATGATCCCCGGCAACGGCGCCATTTGATTGAAAAGATTTCCGATTGTGTAGTGTGAGAAAATAGTAAAGAAATCACAACCAAAAATTATTTTTGACCGCAATCAACTACGGTGTCGGATGTAGATTTTAAGTGAGTGCGGATCGTCCACAGGGACAGTGTAATCGTTCGTCTTTTGAATTAGATGAATTGAAACTTTAAAGAAAAGAAACGAAAACAATTCAAGATTTATAGTTGAAGTTCAAGAATTAGAAAACATAGATCTAATAACAAGAAAAAGATAGAATCAAGAATTGATAGTTTGTTGATTTTTCCAAACCAAATATCAAGAATCGAAATGAGGCTCGTAGGAATCGATCGGATCTATAGATGTGATGTAATCTTACATTTACGTATTCTTATCCTTCGATGAATTGATACTAGATCGATGATGATCGATCGAGAATTAGGGATTTCTTATGAAACTAGGGTTGCATCTTATCCCTTGTTCTTTCGTCGATATCATTCACATTCTAGCCTCTAGTAAATTCAAGAAACGATCATAGATCCCTAATTTCGAGCAATCACATTCAAGAAAGTATCGCAACGAAACTAGGTCATTGATTCTTGAACTTGCTAGGGTTTACAAAGCTCGTAGGACTCAAGAATCGTATTAAGATTTGTTACATCATCATTCTATTGATCGTCTCGACACCTTTACGAGCGGAGTTTTACTCGAATATCACAACAAGAATCACAATCACAAATTAAGATCGAATCATGATGCAAGAATTTAAAGAAAGAAATATTAAAGAATTTCACCTTTTATTTATATCAACAATTTCGTTACAATCGCTCAAGAACTACAAGAGGAAGAACTCGATTGTCGATTTGGCTTCGCTCGTCTCCATGAGTCGCGGATCGGCTTGGATCACTTGCCCGATTGAAGATCGGCTCGGCTCCTAAAAGGTTGAAGGGCTTCTTGCTTGATTGGTACTCAAGATCTTGAATTTGGAGTGGAATTAGGGTTAGGGTTTCGCACAAGCCTTGTCACTAGACTTGTGGAAGAAGATGAAGAGAGAATGAACAACCTCAACCCTTAGATCTAGGTTCCTATTTATAGCCATCAAAACCTTAGATCTAGGATTTGAATTTTAAGTTTCCTTCCAAAAATTTGTTAGATGAAATTTGAATTTCCCTCCAAAAGTTTGTTAGATGAAATTTGAATTTCCCTCCAAAAGGTTGTTGAGGAGAAGCTTCTAGATGTGATTAGTTAGGAGGGAGCTTCTAGAAGAGGTTAGTTAGGAGCTTAATTAGGATTAGCTTAATTAATCATCTTTTGCTGATCTGGCAGAAGACTCGGGAGAATTCTGGAATTTGACGTGTCAAAATGAGGTGTAGCCACTAAGAGAAGAATTATGCACCAAAATTGGAATGATGATCTGACCAAACCGCCGCGGAACCGCGGCGCAAGCCGGCTCCCGCCGCGGTTCCGCGGCGCTTTAGAGGCTTTAGGGCTTCAAACTTCTGGTGATGATTTGGGCTGACTTGTGGGCCTTTCTTTGGTATGTTGATTTTTATATTGCCTTTTGAATTGCTACCAGATATGAAAATATGGAGTTGGTGTATTTTTGATCAGCTTCTTTTGACTTTGCTCCTGCAATTTCCTGCACAAATCTCGACACAAGTGTTGCGCAAATACAGAGATGATGCGATGCCATGAAATGCGGTCAATTTCCTTTATAGTGCCGGTTTTAGAGTCTAACACATGCAATCTGATATTTCAGCACTGATTTGCTAATATGTGAAATATGAATGCCAAACACATCTAAATGAGTGCAAATGATAGGGAAATTGCCATGTTAAAAATACATTATTTTCGAATGATCAAATTCCCCCAAACTTAATTTCGATCGTCTCGAGCGAATGTTTTATTAAAAAAAAGAAAGAGAAAATAAAGAAAGAGAAAAACTAACTAGCACACTTTCGTAGGCAACACGATTGCATTGAGCACGTGCAACAAACCTTTAAACCTCTAGATGTCCCTAGTAGGAGGAGTGTTGTCTCCTGAGGGTTTTCAGCGGATTGCACCCACAAAATCCAATAATAAAAGAAAGATCATGAATATTACATTTAAAGAAAAGAATTGTAAAAGAAAAGCCTTGAAAATTAGGGTTTCCAACTAAGCTAGCTTTTCGGTTGTCATGAGCCCTATCTTAATGGTCATGAAAAAATGTTAGAAATCACGTCCTCCCTCAATAAAACATCGTCTTATTTTTCAATCCTATCTTTCTTCCAAACATCGATCATATAACCCTGCGTGTGTGTAAAGGACATCCCTACACCCGGAGAATTCAATTCAAGCTATCATACTCTTGCCCATTAGCCTCAGTACTTTTTAATTAATGAATATTTAGATGAAGTTGCTCACACACTTTCATGCGACCGTTAATACTTCTTGAGGTACTAACCGACCGATTACTCATATGCTTGGTTATTTGGTGTATTTTCCTCGTCTTGCACCACCTCAGGCATAGCAGTGACTCCCAGACCAGTTGGCCTTAGGGCACTAGGTGAAGAGGCACCCTCGCTATATATTTTTTATTGCCCTTGGTGATAACAAAACCAGTGTTCATTTTTCTCACCATTTTATATTTTTTTATTCACTTTTTTTATTTCCTTCATACATCGGCTTTAAGACAAGAGCATTTCAAGGTATCCTCTACTATCGCAGGCTTTAAGACGTGTGTAAGTGCGAATAGCAGGGTATCAACGTTCAAAATGTTTGGCTTCCAGAATAGAAACTATTTTTCAGACTTATTTTTATCCTCAGATTAGTGACGTCCTTCATCTTACTAACCCTTGGGACAACGGCTCATAACTACTTATTACTAGTTCGTATAAGAAAACTTCTAATTTTCTTAGTTTTCTTAAATTTTTCTCATCTCATGGATGTAATTTTTCACTCTCTAATCTTTTATTATCTTATTTATGTACAAAAATGGTTTTATCTTTTTGAAAATTTTTAAATTTTTATAGATTTTTTTTTCAAAAATGTTTTGTGCTTATGCAAATGATATGCAAATGATGCGAAAATAAGCACAACCCTCCCCCAAACTTGTTTTCAACAGTGTCCTCACTGTTGCCTTCTGCTAAATCTCGAAAAACCAGTAAGCTTGGGAGGAATTTATTAGTGGGGGCTAAATTTTTAAGTGAAGAACCTCCCCCAAACTTATTTTTGGCTCATCATTTTGTAAAAATTTTCTTTCCAAGAGCCAGAAAAAATGTCCCCCCCAAACTTGAGTTATGCAATTTTAATCTTTGAAAATCATATGAGGGGGTCAAAAATCAGTGGTCGATGCCAAGCTTTGCAAAGACCAAACGTTAACACCAACCATTCAAAAATTTTATCAATGCAGTGCTCTGGTTGGTGGAAGAAGAAGTGGGGAAAGGTTAACTGGTGGAAGAGAGTGTGTGTGCGTCTCATTTTGGAGAGACGATACAGTGTAGGTGATGGATTACTCGCATTCTTTTTACAATTCAAAAGAAGGGGTGGAGGTTCAATTTTATTGATTGGGAGATGATTCATCTCAACACCCGTGTCATTTAAAAATGCGAGTTCATCAGCGAAGATCTCCTCAAAAGTTCCATCAATGCCCTGATGAATAATGTCATCACAAAGTGCGGGGTGATCTTCAGACTCTAAGAACAGTTCATAATCAGTGTTTATTGTTGACCCGGGCATCTCGGTGGAAGAGTCCGTATGTGTATGATACATAGTTGGGTCAAACAATAACATATGAAAAGAGTCTAGATCGGTATTGGGAGGATCATCAAATTCGCTGCTGTCGACATCCATTAAGTCGACAGAACAGACCTGAGCAGTAGGTTCGGAGGGTACACTTCCCAACTTGTAAATGTTCAGCTCTATTGACCTATTCCCGAAGGATAGGGTCATAGAACCATTACGACAGTTGATTATTACATTGGAAGTGGCCAAAAAGGGGCGACCTAAAATCACCGGTATTTGATTCCGTGGGTTCGCTACAGGCTGTGTATCAATTACAATAAAGTCCACAGGGAATATGAATTCCCCGATTTTTATTAACACATCCTCCAGTTCACGCCTAGGTTTGGTGATTGATCGGTCAGCCATCTGGAGAGTGCAATTGGTTGGCTTCAACTCTCCGATCCCTAATTGCTCATAGACTGAGTATGGAAGCAAGTTAACACTAGCGCCAAGGTCTAGTAGAGCACGGTTAATGTGTTTTTCCCCAATAGAAATGGAAATAGTAGGATATCCAGGATCCTTACGTTTCCTCGGTAATTGTTGGGGGAAAGCCGTTTCTACTGTCTTTTCCAAGAAAATCTTCTTGGGCACTTGAGTCTTCCTCTTCCTAGTGCACAAGTTCTTGAGAGTTTTCGCATAGGACGGAACTTGTTGGATGGCATCTAGGAGAGGGATGTTGGTGTTAACTTTCTTAAAAATGTTCATAATCTTCTCCATATGTGGACTCGGTGTGTTTGCCCTTAACCGATTAGGATAAGGTGCTTTAGCAATAAGCGTTGGGTCCATCATAGGAGAAGGAAGTATGTGTGGAACCGATCCCAGAATAGAAGTGGGGATCGTCCGTGGAGGGGTAAAAGAGGTGGGCTGAAGTGGCGAGCCTTTTGGGAAACGAAGAATAGGCTCGGAAGAAGGCGGTGGGGTAGAAGAACTGGGGTCAGAATTAGAAGTGTGTGTGTGAGGAAAGGTCTCAGCCGGGGTGTTATTGATTGATTTATCAGAATCATCAAACTCTTCCCCAACGTGAGTGTCAAGCACTCTTCCAGATCTCAACGTGATTGCATCCACATGATGTGAATAGCCAGGATTGGGTAAAGGTTGAGCTGGAAGTTTCCCTTTCTCTCTTGCATTCATTTCGGCTCTTAATCGTGAAATTTCTGCTTCCATCGATTTGATACTCTCAGCTTGGGACGCTGAGTTTTTCTCAATTTTATCGACAGAAGATTTCATTTCAGCCGAAACTTGCATGATATTTGTTAAGACTAAATTCATGCATTGTGCAAATGAATAGGATTCATCAGTCCCGGTCAACTGTAAAGGACTCGACGGTGCAGGTGTGTTGACCGGATTTTGAAAATTTTGTACTTGAAAGGAGTGCTGACTCAATTGTGGTTGTTGTTGTGGTGGAGGGGCCCTTTGGAAATTGTGTTGGGTTGGAACCGTGTTTTGAAATTGGGATTGGTTCCAAGCAAAGTTAGGGTGATTCCTCCAACCCTGATCATATGTGGAGGAAGATGGATCGTTTCTAGGTCTTTGAAATGCGGCATTGGTATGCTCATGACCTTGAAACGGACATTCTTCCGTCATGTGAGACGGATCAGAACAGCAGCCACATACAGTTTTGGAGAGTGATATTTGACTTAGGGCGGCTAAAAATTTGTTTTCCGTAGTCTCAAGTTTCTTTTGCATAGCCGAAATGTCAGCTCTAACTCATATGGAAATATCATTGCCATCCCTAGATGATTGACTCACACCCTCCCACTGTAAAGATTTTTCAGCGAAATTTTCTAGAAAATTCCAGGCTTCCCCATCATCTTTAGTCATGAAGTTGCCTTGACACATGGATTAAAGGGATTGTCTTGTGTTAGGATTAATGCCCTCATAAATGATTCGGCACAGTTCCCATCTCGGGATGCCGTGATGTGGACATTGGAATAACAGATCCTTGAAATGTTCAAGACACTTTGAAAATGTTTCATTCGGAAGCTGGGTGAATTGATACATTTCGCTACGGACTCGAGCTGTTTTGTGATGTGGGTAAAATTTCTTAAGGAATGCTTTGACGAATTCATCCTAATTTGAAATGGAATGTGCGGTAGTGTTATACAGCCACTTCTCGGCTATATCGCACAAGGTGAATGGGAGAAGACGAAGACGTAAAGCATCCACAGAAAGCTGTGAAGTACCCATCATTGCGCATACATTTTCAAATTTCGTGATAAACACGTATGCGTCTTCATACTCGAGACCGTGAAATTTTGGTAGAAGGTTGATGTATTGGGGTTTTATTTGAAAATTTTCCCCGTTAGCTGGTGGAATGGAAAGACAAGTGGAAAGTGGACCTCGTGTTGGATAGCACCTCTCTTGGAGAGAGATGCGAGGTGGATTCTGCGCACCAACGGACGGCGGCAGAGTAGTAGAAAAGAAGTTCGATGGAGATGGATCCATCGATGTAGGTGTGGTGGTGGGTAAAAGAAAGGTAAGTATAGAAATACCGACTTTTGGGTCGATCGGGGGACGCGGACAAACAGGCACTAGAATCCCGTTGTCCAGCCTATCTTGTACTAAAAAGGGTTAGTACAAGTGGCAGCGTGAATTTATAATTAGGGGAAATGATATGAATGTGGTGTTTGTTTTGAAAATGATACGGATTTTTGAAAAAATGATGCAACACAACAAATGCAACACACAAAACCCTAATTCTATTGGTCACCTAGGTCAGGCTCTAGACCGCTCCTAACTGCCAAAAGACAAGTCGCAGGATAAATCCTCCACAGCCTCTTTGTCCTCCTGGGGCCAGGTAAGTGCCAGGTAAGTGGGAAGGTACTCCACTACGTAAGTAGTGGGCCTAATTAATTACCACTAGCCTTAGACACCACAAGAAAACACGGATAAGCAATGAATTACCCACGGCCTTCTTCTGTCCTAAGTGAGCGCGACGGTCCTTAGAGTCATCGCTAGATATTTTTTAATTAATGAGGGTAAATGCGGATGCAAGTTTTTTGATTTTTGGGGCTTAGGAAGGGTAATGAACTCCCCACCTAATCTGGATTTGGTCTTTGCCCCTTAATTTCCGTATTAATATGCAAACAACCAAGAATCAAAAACACGCACAAATTTTTTTTTTGCTTTTGCGGCGCTGCGATTATTTGCAAAGAAACCTGCAGCAAAATGTTAATTGGAGCAGATTTTAGGAAGGAGATAAGAAAGATTGAGATTACCTGAGAATTTGGTGCAGTGACTCAGCAAGGGGGCTGCGGAACCGCCGCACTAAGGGGGTATTGGCCACGGAATCGCGATTGTGTGAAGAGATCTCTGCAAAAAATTTTTATCATAATGCTCCTGTTGCTCCCTTTAGCTCTTTGGAATATTCACAAAAAATTTATCCATGCTCCAATGATTCCATATTTCCTCGCAATCAAATCACAACACACGTATTAGGGTTTGTGCGAGGTTAGATCTAAAAATTATAATGGAATAAATTTTTCAACTCAAATTTCAAAATACGAACAATTAGCGCACTATCCCCGGCAACGGCGCCATTTGATTGTAATAAATTCTTGTTGTGTAAATCAATTCAAATGATCCCCGGCAACGGCGCCATTTGATTGTAATAAATTCTTGTTGTGTAAATGAATTCAAATGATCCCCGGCAACGGCGCCATTTGATTGAAAAGATTTCCGATTGTGTAGTATGAGAAAATAGTAAAGAAATCACAACCAAAAATTATTTTTGACCGCAATCAACTACGGTGTCGGATGTAGATTGTAAGTGAGTGCGGATCGTCCACAGGGACAGTGTAATCGTTCGTCTTTTGAATTAGATGAATTGAAACTTTAAAGAAAAGAAACGAAAACAATTCAAGATTTATAGTTGAAGTTCAAGAATTAGAAAACATAGATCTAATAACAAGAAAAAGATAGAATCAAGAATTGATAGTTTGTTGATTTTTCCAAACCAAATATCATGAATCGAAATGAGGCTCGTAGGAATCGATCGGATCTATAGATGTGATGTAATCTTACAATTACGTATTCTTATCCTTCGATTAATTGATACTAGATCGATGATGATTGATCGAGAATTAGGGATTTCTTATGAAACTAGGGTTTCATCTTATCCCTTGTTCTTTCGTCGATATCATTCACATTCTAGCCTCTAGTAAATTCAAGAAACGATCGTAGATCCCTAATTTCGAGCAATCACATTCAAGAAATCATCGCAACGAAACTAGGTCATTGATTCTTGAACTTGCTAGGGTTTACAAAGCTCGTAGGACTCAAGAATCGTATTAAGATTCGTTACATCATCATACTATTGATCGTCTCGACTCCTTTACGAGCGGAGTTTTACTCGAACATCACAACAAGAATCACAATCACAAATTGAGATCGAATCATGATGCAAGAATTTAAAGAAAGCAAGATTAAAGAATTTCACATTTTATTTATATCAACAATTTCGTTACAATCGCTCAAGAACTACAAGTGGAAGAACTCGATTGTCGATTTGGCTTCGCTCGTCTTTTTGAGTCGCGGATCAGCTTGGATCACTTGCCCAATTGAAGATCGGCTCGGCTCCTAAAAGGTTGAAGGGCTTCTTACTTGATTGGTACTCAAGATCTTGAATTTGGAGTGGAATTAGGGTTAGGATTTCGCACAAGCCTTGTCACTAGACTTGTGGAAGAAGATGAAGAGAGAATGAACAACCTCAACCCTTAGATCAAGGTTCCTATTTATAGCCATCAAAACCCTAGATCTAGGATTTGAATTTTAAGTTTCCTTCCAAAAGTTTGTTAGATGAAATTTGAATTTCCCTCCAAAAGTTTGTTAGATGAAATTTGAATTTCCCTCCAAAAGGTTGTTGAAGAGATGCTTCTAGATGTGATTAGTTAGGAGGGAGCTTCTAGATGAGGTTAGTTAGGAGCTTAATTAGGATTAGCTTAATTAATCATCTTTTGCTGATCTGGCAGAAGACTCTGGAGAATTCTGGAATTTGACGTGTCAAAATGAGGTGTAGCCACTAAGAGAAGAATTATGCACCAAAATTGGAATGATGATCTGACCAAACCGCCGCGGAACCGCGGCGCAAGCCGGCTCCCGCCGCGGTTCCGCGGCGCTTTAGAGGCTTTAGGGCTTCAAACTTCTGGTGATGATTTGGGCTGACTTGTGGGCCTTTCTTTGATATGTTGACTTTTATATTGCCTTTTGAATTGCTACCAGATCTGAAAATATGGAGTTGGTGTATTTTTGATCAGCTTCTTTTGACTTTGCTCCTGCAATTTCCTGCACAAATATCGACACAAGTGTTGTGCAAATACAGAGATGATGCGATGCCATGAAATGCGGTCAATTTCCTTTATAGTGCCGGTTTTAGAGTCTAACACATGCAATCTGATATTTCAGGACTGATTTGCTAATATGTGAAAAATGAATGCCAAACACTTCTAAATGAGTGCAAATGATAAGGAAATTGCCGTGTTAAAAATACATTATTTTCGACTGATCAGTGTTCCCTGTAGAACATCCTGCACCTTATTCGATAAGGAAAGGGCCGAGATCCCTTCGCCGGGAGTGACCCCTTTAGAAATAACTGGCAGATGCTACAACACTCGGTTTGTCTTTTGATTGGTTTTCTAGTTCTTGCTTTGCACAGTGATATATATGATATATCCTGCACCTTATTCCATAAGGAAAGAGGCGAGATCCCTTCACCGGGAGTGACCACTTTAGCGAAACTAGTAAGATCCTCAAAAACACTCCATTTTAAAATCATTTGATTCTACAACGATATCAAGTTCATTACGCAATAGGTTTTCAGAAAAACCTGTCGTAGCCCTCCGTCATTTCAAATAGGTAGTAGTGAGTATTCGTACTACGTTTGTTGGCCTTTGTCAATGCGTAGTGTGCGGTAGCGGACTAGTGCTTATCTGCTTATGCATATGATGCAGATTGGGTTAGGGTAGTCGTATGACCTTGTTAGCCTTTGTCAAGGGTCGTGCGGGTGGGTTTAATTCAATCAAGAAATGACGGGTTGAACTTGACTAGCATCCTATGGTTTGTTGGCCTTTGTCAAGGTCATAAGAGGTTAGGGGCAAAAATTATCGGGAATTTCAAGTGTTGAAATTTGCAATGAGATTGCATACCATCTATGAGATAGTTACATCCCGATACCTACTGCGAGTAATTGTTACTCCTGGGTGAGTTTTACACATTACAATTAGCCGATCAAGTAGGTGTCTAGAAAGGTGTCAACGGGGTTACGCCTCTAGGAAAACGAGGTTTACTTTAATTAGGTCCGTGCGAAAGCACGGGGAACCTCCCTCAAAGTACCGACACTGGCCTGGCTGAAAGATTGACGAAGTTGTAGCATGTAATTAATCCCGGCTAGTCTTTCTTTTTAGGGTTTGAAGGAAGATTTGATAAAAACAGTGGGAGCCATCCTGATTAGATAAAATAATAACCGATCTGATCTTGCAAGAGCGCACGCAGAGTGTTTTCTTCTCTCTCTCTCTCCAGGTAGCGACCATATCACGCGTTAATCAAGATAATAATACGGATGTATTGACCGAACCCGCTTGTTATACTGAGCTGGGGAACATTGGTCCCGCTCCAACTTATAATTGTTATAAGACAGAGCAGGAAATTGGGGATTACCAGAATTCCCGTACCGCCCAAACGAAGAAAGTACATGCTGATGCATCATCTTCGGGTGTGTTAATTACAGAGAACTGTTTCTCAGTATCCTTTACGTCCTGGGTATGAGATACCAGATCCGGATCCCGCATATGTAATCTGTTACATGGACTACAGATAGGTAGAGAACTGAGAACGGGTGATAAGTTTCATGAGATAGAAAACAGTGCAAGTGTTGCAGCAAAGTCTGTTGGTCACTATCACCCTGTATTACAAGAATACATTGATTCTGAAAGAATGTTATTAGATAGCGAACCTGATATACAACATCATATCAGTCTCTTTATTAGTAAAGAAAGGATATAATTTTGTATTGTTGGATAATGTTTTGAACATTTCCTTTATCAAGAGTTGATCGGTTCAGGCACGTTATCTAAAAGCATTAACGTTCTAAATCAAACTACAGTTCTTAGTATACAGAACACACACAAGAGGAAGAGTTCAGAAATGAATGAATCCTTCTTGAGGTATTGTAGACTAGGTCATATCAATGCGAACCGACTAGCTGAAGTTACATAAAGATGCATATTTAAATTAGTTTGAATTTACATCTTGTGAAACTTGCCGGTTATGTCACAGAGATAAGATGACCACAGCTCCGTTTATTGGAAACAGAGAAAGGGTTATTGAACTCTTGTGATAATACATGTTGATGTATGAAGGTCCCCTGTCTATACATGCTAAGACTGGTTCTTTGTACTTCATTACATTCTCTGATGATCTCTCAAGATTCAGACATATGTTCCTGTCGAAACACAAGTCCGAAGCTTTTGAGATATTCACAGAATATAAGTTAGAAGTGGAGAACCAAAACGGGTATAAGTATTATGTCCTTTGATGTAATTAAGGAGGAGAATACTTGAGCACGGAATTCCTGGACTATTCTAAAGGAGAATGAGATTCTCTCTCAGCATTACTCCTCCGTATACACCACAACACGTCGGTGTATCGGGGCGGAGCAATCTCACCCTATGTGCTAAGGTGTGCTCTATGATGAGTACTACTGAGTTACCTATTTCCTTTTGGGAGTTATGCACTGGAAAAGTTGCATAACTATTGAATAGGGTTCCGATCAAATAAATTGCCTACCACTTAATATAAGATATGGAAAGGGAAGAGCCCATCTCTTAAGTCAGTTAAGATTTGGGGTTGTCCGGCCTATGTCTAAAAGCAAAATCCGAACAAACTCGAGGCAAAGTCAGTTCTGTAGAAGTTTGTTGGATATCCCAAGCATTCACAAGGGAATATCTTTTACCAAACCGAGGAAAAAAAGATGTTTTGTTTCTCAGCATGCCACCTTTGTGAATGGGAATTTCCTGTGAAGAAATTAGTGGACATGAGGTAGAACTGTAAGTAGTTCCAGCTATACAAACTGCAGCTGATGATTTAGTAGAACCAAAGGATTCAATAGTATCCAACGAACCTCAGCCTCTCCGCCGTTCTAGTAGGGTTTCTCACCCACCTGAGAGATACTTTGGTTTCTATATGACAGTGGGAGAGAGGAATGCATCATGAGATGATGACCCAACTAGTTTCTAGCTGGCAATCAGGAGTGGGACTCTGTAAGAATGTCTGGATGCTTAGCGATCTGAGATGGAATCCTTATACACCAACGAAGTATGGACTTTGGTTGCCTTATCTAAAGGGTTAAATCCCCATCAGGAGAAAGTATATCTTGAGAAGATTACTTGGTGTACATGGAAAAGTTGAGACTTTCAAAGCTAGACTTGTTAAAGGTTTGCATCATAGACCGGTTGTGGCTAATGATGAAACTTTTTCTAGGCCCTATGCTTAAGTCCATCCAGATCCTACTTGCCACGGCTACATACCATGACTACGATATATGGCGGTTGGGTGTCATGACTGCTTTTCTAAATGTTGATTTGGAAAGGAGCGTCTATAAGTATACAGTCAGAGGGCTTCATAGACAGTGGGAGCAGCGGAAACGTGTGCAAGATGTTTTATGTGATAAAGCAGGCATCGCGGAGTTAGAATGTCTGTTTTGATGTGTTAGTCAAAGAGTTTGACATCATCAAAATGGTAGATGAACCTTGTATATACAAAAAGGAAGTAGGGAGTATGGTGGACATCCTCGTAGAGCACGTGGACAACATACTCTTGATAGGGAAGAAGTTTCCTATGCTACGCTTGAGCAATCTCCGCTTATCACAATGATTCTCCACATAGGATCAAAGTGATACCTCCTAAATCCTGAGTTTTGGATCTATGAGATAGATCTAAATGGATGTTAGGATACTCACTAGTTGTAGTGAGATGGTTGTTCATACCAGAATATTGCATTTTATACCGCACATTCTTACGCTCGTTTGTTTATAGGCAGGTGCTTTTGATCAGTGTTTGCTACATATTTGCAGAATACTGGTTCTCAGCTCTAAACAGTGAAATTCATGGAAAAGTACGATAAATTCTGGATAACTTCCAACCACAGATAAAACACAGGTCTCCGCTGTCTATCCGTATGTTGCCACACACCAGTTTAAGGGACAAAATGGCAAATCGATGTCATTTTCATGCACAAAGCTCAATTTCAACACAAGATCCAACATATCTACACGGAGCTCGAGGAAATCATGCCAAAAGATCCACATCACATCACCTTTTTGATCTACTGAAATTCTGAAAGAATTGTGAAGAGCTTCTGAGAAAAGTACTATACCACACTGAAGAGGACCACAAACCAGGGGATACGACAAAAGATGAAGGCACAATCCTTCTAAAAGGCCGCGGAACCGCGGCATAAGCGCGCTTAGGCCGTGGAACCGCGGCCATGTGGGCTCCGCACTTGGTCAAATTTCAGGGGCAGTTTTGGAATTTCATATATTGACAGATTGTTGCCATAGGTTCTCTGTTTCCTGCCTATAAATTGCCCAGAACTTGCCAAGCCAAGGATGTGTATTCTTATGCCCACTTTTTGTTAGTTTTTACTTTTCTTCTTCTTCTTCTTCATTCTTTCCTCCATGAAATTGTTGTGAGAGCTTTTGAGTGGATGTTAAATGAAGATGATGGGTTATTTTTGTATCATTCTTTTGCTTAGCTTCCCCCTTGAGCTCTCTACCTTAACTTTATCTTCAACCTCTTAAGTGAGCTTGCAAGTTTAAGCTTTGGTCATTGATCTCAAGGGGTTGTATCATTTTGTTCTCTCTTTTGAGCTTCATTCTCCATGAGTTCTTTGCTTTTTCTTGATCTTGCAACTTCTTAATTGAGCTTGCAAGTTTAAGATTTGGTTATTGAACTCATGTCTTGTTTTGGGTTCTATGGTTCCTAGTTTCATTTTTTGCTCATTTACTTTCATGCACTTAAATTCCATGAACTTTTAATTACTTGCTTGTAATCTTTTCTTTTCTTTGTTTATCTTTTCTTTTGCTCTTTTTGGTTCGTTTTGTGAATGTTTGTAATTGTTGTTGTAAAGAATAAATACAATATTGTAAGTTAATGTTTCTTTGCTCATATCCTTTTCCCGTTTTTCCTTTGAACTCCGCCCAAACGTTACGCAAGCGCTCCGTTAGGCACCCTATCCTACCAAGGTAACGGTGATTCCTAACCGCGACCGGTTGTATTCGGTTTGGCCGGAGGCGAAAGCAAGAGACAAGAACGGACGGACAAGGGTCAATAAGCCGGATTCCAAAAATACCGCGCTTAAATCCCCTAATCCACGTTGTTGCCGATTGCTCTAGCTTCAATTGGTCAAGACTCGGCTCAAAGGTTTTGAGTGCGGATTTCTTTAGCTTACACTTTCGTATCTTTTTCTTAACAACTTTATACTTGCATATAAAACACATAGGTTAGATTTGAACAAACATATACACATTCTTTATTGACTCGTCTAAGACTCGAACGGACATACAACCATCTCCCTGTGGATCGACCCGTGCTCAACCGGCTAGCTGCATAGCGACACCGTCGTGATCGCGGTTATAACTTTAGAACTTTGAACATCTGACACGCCAAAAGCGTGCGATCAAATGGCGCCGTTGCCGGGGAGACGGTAGCGTATTTTCTTTCTTGTTATTCGGCTTAATATTTTTTTGTATATATTTATAAATAAAAAAATAAAATCTTTTTGTTATTTTTTTATAATTTTTGTGAGCAAGTGTGCAGGCTAATCTGGAGCAAGTACAGTAATCCAAAAAGAAAACAGAGGTTTTATTTTGGAAAAGAGAAGAAGTGTAGTTCGTTGACCAAAGACAAATGCCCAAGTCAACATTTTGACCGCGGAACCGTGGTCAAAAGGTGCCTTGCGCGGCGGTTCCGTGGTCCTATTGAGGCCTCTGTGCCTAATTTTTTCTCCACCCCTTTGTCTTTTCTTTTATCTTCTCTGTGAATTCCACTATACTGTATTTTCTGCAGATTTTTGCGGATTTACGAACTGCGATTGTGGGGAGCAAAGTGTACGTTCAAGGCTAAGGTGATTGCAAAGTACAGTGCCAAAGATCCGGGTAGTTTGACCCGCGCAAGCGAACTTTTCAAGCCTCCCGGATTTGATTCAACGGGGGGTTTTCCTAACCCAAAAACTTTACGGTACGTATTTCTTAAACACCTTCTTCTCAAATCCGACGCATCCAATATACTATTCTTTGCAGGATTCTTTGCAAGTTCGCTAGCAAACGCAAAAAATTGACTAACCCGTATTTGTTGCAGTGCCGTGCTTAAACTAAAAAAAAACGATTGTTTGATTCTTTATAGAATTTTTATTGAATTGCGCATTGCATACATTAATACGGACTTAAGGACAAGCGAACCCCACAACATACCGTAAAGGATTTCATCACCTTTTCTGTGGCCCACAAATCATGAACTTGAGAATAACGTTTAGCCGCACAAACTTTAAAAGGAACTAGACCTTAAGCCTTAAGGACTTCGCGCTCACTAGGAGAAGTTAACTGTGTTTAGAACCTCGCTTAACGGTACATTATTTACGGGGTGTCTAGGAAAGTGTTAACGGCGAAACCGCCAAAAGAGAAAGGGTTATTTAATTAAGGACCTTCGCGAAAGCGTCGGAAAACCTCCCCTTATCTCTGCACTTACCTGGCCTCGTGATCAGTGTATCTTAAGCACGTTTCTCGACACGGTTTTACTTCGAAAATCAAGTTCTGGAGCAGGTCCAGTTGACCTAGGTGAACCCTAGAACGATTAGGTGTGTGGTATTTTTGTGTCGTGATTGTTTTTGTCCAGATTCTTTTTGTGTGTATATTTCATTCTTTTGTTAAAAACTGTATAAAAAAAATCATATTCTTTTTCCCCTCCTTTTCTCTGCCTTTCTTTCTTTCTCTCTTCATATCATGGGTAGCCCACCTCGCAAAACACTTGCCGAACTTTGGTACCCACAACCAGACATTACTTCTTACGGTTCATGCTTTGGCCGAACGTAGAACGATCCCTCCATGCCCAAAATCTCGTTCAAAGATCGGATAGACACGTCTAGGACAAACACTTGCCCTCCGCAATCCACTTTGTATCAACCTTTTCAACCTCCCGCACCCTCTTATGTTGATACCCCTTTTGCAAGTCGTCCTTCGTCCGTCGCTGAACATATTGAACAATCCTGTAGCCGATCTTTCACTCCTTTCACCACTACAGATTCTTGAGATCAACAATTCCATTCACCTTCTTATCCACATGTTGATCCTACTCCTGTCCAGCCATTCAATTCCTACCAGTCCTACCCGACTTTTGCACCTTCCCTAGACATTGCTTCTGAACCTCCATTTGGCAGTTTTCATTATCCAAACAATTTTGAATCTTTTACTGAAACCACTTCACAACCCATGTCTAGTCTGGAACAGTCTTTGGATGACTTTAGGGTAGCGTCGTACCAACAGATGATGGATTTGAATGAGTCTATGGCCGCCCTCATACAACCTAGTGACCCGGTAGCTAGTTTTCAACTAGCTCCAAATTTTCCAATGTATGAAGAGGCGGTAGGAGAGGTTGAGAATTTAAGTGGAGAGAGTGAGATGTACCCCCTTCCGAATCAAGCCTACCCGTTTCAACTTGAATCCCACAACTACGGTTTTGAATGTCTATCTATTGTTCCAAACGATTCATTGATTAAAAATAGAACAGATAATGAGTTGTGTGACTTTGTAGTGTTTGATTTGCCCGATTGTGAAGGGTCCCTTTCGAGTGAAACCACACCCAATCCTTTTAACCTCTACACCTCCACTCTACAACCTGAATTGATTAATATCCATGCTTTTGTTGAGGTGTCTGAGAATATAGATTTTCACTTGATTGAGGATATTGACGCTGGGAATATTTTGGATGATGAACCCGCAGATTTAGCTGAGTTTTTCTCTCCAATTCATCATCCCGAGTCATTAAATGTTTTTCCCGAACCCCATATGCGTCTGGATTTTGAGGATAAATGCATGGATGTGCTGAATTTTGAGGAAAATTTTGAGGATATTTTTTAGGATGAACCAGTTTTGCTTGATGAGTCGGATTTTCCAATTCATCCTGTCCCTGTCATTGACTGTGTACACCCTCCAGAACCCTTAACCGATACCCTTCCTCAATCACTTCCCCCCATCATTTCCATCGTTCCGACATTTCAAGAAACCGTATCATTTTCACTTCCTGTGTTTGGTTTACCAAGTTCGGCGTACCCATGGTTTCTCACGAATCTTGAGGGATTTGACCCAATTTCTCGCCATATTGATAAATTAGTACAGTCCATCTTTTCACATCGATAATTACAGATTGTACTAATTTATTCAATCCATTTCCACCCTCAAGTTCGTATTCCACTTCTTTCTCCCTTCCGCCATTCTTCTTCTTATATACCAAGACCGTATACCATTTCTATCTCCATACGGTCTCGCGTATTCTCCCTCTCTTTTCTCTACGCCTTCTTCCACCAACCTATACATTATAGCGATAAAACCTTTGAATGGTTGGTGCTCACTTTTGGCCTGTGTAAGGCCTTGTATAGCTTGATACCGTTCTCTTTCCCCCCTATTCCTGAACTTCAACACTGTTTTACTTAAGTTTCGGGGGGAACCATTTTGTGTATATATTTTTGTTTTGTTTTTTTTGTTTTGTATATAAAAAAAAAAATTTTAAGGAGCGCCGACAATTTTGACCCTCTTGGTGTAGCCTGACAGTGAGGGCACTGTCAAGTTTAAGTTTGGGGGTGTGCTCGGCAATCTTTCTTCCTTCGTATTCATTTGTATATTCTGCATTTGCATACCTTATTAAAAACCCACAAAAAAAATCGAAATTTTTTCAAAAATATAAAAACTTTGTCGTCAAGTTAGCTAATAGGGTAACTTAGATTTTTATTCTGAAAGTCTAGTTGATATGTTAGAAATAACTAAATTCTTGGCTTAGGAATTGAAAATCCTAAAAATAACCCTCATTCTGTCTAACTTTGGTAAGTATACGTCCTTACAGTTTTTTTTTGAGAAATAGGTAATCTTGAGTTCAGTTCTTGAGTTAAGTCAAGATGAAGGGAAAGTATTGAAGTTTTACTGAAAGATAAGTCTGAAAAATAGTTTCTTTTCTTGAGTTCAAATTTAGAAAGTATATACCCTACAAACTGCACATACACGCATCTTGAAACTTGGGATAGTAGAGGATACCTAGAAATACTCTTTCCTGAAAGCCTAGTATGAAAGAAAAAATGGTATTTAAAACTAAACACCAAAAGAGCATATTGAAAAATATATCCGGTCTTCAAGAAGAAAAAGAAAAATAAAAAGAAATATAGAATAAAGTCAAGACCTGGAAACTGCTATTTACGCTTTAATATTCACACATTCAGTAATCGGTCGTTAATGCCTCAAGAAGCATTAATAGTCGCATGAAAGGTGTGTGAGAAAATCCGTCCATCCTTAATGAAAAGAAGTAGTATTAGGTATTAGGGCAAGGGTATTATAGTTTGAATTGAATTCTTGAGTGTAGGGGTGCAAATATACACACACGTAGTGGTATACATGTTAGTTATATGTATGCCCTAGAGGCCATTACTATACATAGGATGTATATTGTAGTGGATACTTGGACATATATAGGGATGACTTTCTTGCTCGATATGATAGTATGCTATCTGGTTACTCTTTATCTTAACGTGTACACTGATTGTCTCTCTGTTACATGTTGGTAAAGCCCTTGGGATGTGTACTTGACTACCTGGACTATGATGCGGATCATACTAGTGGGGACATGGTAGTCCATAAGTACATCCTTCAAAGTCCATAGTCGTGGGTGTATCGAGACGGGGCATCGATATACCAGAGTAGACTAGCGTGTACCTTCTCGACCTATACAGATGGGCGATGGATGATCCCATATCCATTGGTGTTTGACATCAGAGATGATATACGGGTGTTCAGTGGAGACTGGGTACACTGGACGGACTCGCCGAGACTCCCAGATGGTATTACACCTTACGTCAGATGGCAGTTCTATGGTGACACTGGTGCAGGTTAGTCTGTAGACCCGAGATCGTCATAGAGTCTTGTGTGATTCCCACTGTGCTTTGATTTCCACATTACCACGTCCAAGAGGGCGTGCAAAACGGTGGTTTTTGGGTACAGTCCCGAATCACATGGAGGCAATGAGCGATAGGAGGGGTTTCGTCTCTGCCGGTATAGGGAGTTGATGTTGCGCAGTGCTCAATTGGCTATAACAGGAAGTTCCTGGCCAAGGCTGTTTTAGGGATTTACTGGTAAGTGTTACCAGTAGTTTCTCGACCCATTATGAGCCTCATATCGACACGACTTATCAAGTTATTGGGGTCTGACTTTTACCACCCCTAGGCGAGATATGCGACATATCAGACGAAGAGACCGGACTGTACGGTAGTGTTACTGGTTGGATTCACTGGAGTGTGAGCGGGCTTGCTCGTTGATCTTCTGATCGCTCAATACCCGGGTGGCCGTTACGTTTAGCAGACCGCTTGCGGCTTGTGGGTGTTTGATATGATCATCACCTGCTGCCGGCGTATTGACGAGTCTTTAGAGTCCTACACAGGGCTTTCCTGGCTCAAGAGAAACGAAATAGGAGCGCATATGAGATATGTACGGGACCGAGGATAATACCAGTATTTTATACTGTATTCTATTCTCGCGATTTGTATCATCGGTCGGTTATATGTGATATAGCCGGGTTACCGAATCAAGTGTTGATTCGTTCATTGATACACTTGATATTAGTCGGTTATATGCAGTATGACCGGATCATTAAATCAAGTGTGGATTTAATGATTTAATGTATAATTATATATTTGATATATTACTTTACATTAACTAGTATTGGTTCACTTAAGATTATTTTCTCACTAGATTGTGCACATTGTATATATGATATATTTTTGTGCACTTGTTTGTATCATGTTTGATGATACATGCAAACTTGGGTGTGAGTATGCTTTAAACTATGATTAGGTTAATGGTTAGGGTTTGATTTACTTATTCATTTTTGGCAAGAATAAAATGGTGGCTAACTTTGTTTTATTCTTGAAGCTTCATGAAGCTTTGAATAAGTCTACCATTTTGTTTCTTTCCTTAACCTAACCATTAAACCTAAACCCTAGTTTATTCTCTACATGTGTTAGCTTCACCCATGGTTGCAATATGATAAGTATTCACTTGATTTTTATTTTTAAGTAATGGATTGATATTCTTGCTTCTTCTTCATCTTCTTCTTGAAGTGAAGAAACCATTCTTGAAAATTATCAAGTGATGAATCCCAGTGAGAAATCCAAATCCAAAGTGAACCCACTTCCTATTTCTTCATCCTCTACCACTTGCCATGTATTAGAGTGTGTTATCTTCACAAGTTTCATGACCTAGTGAAGGTGGAGCTTGAGTTTGAGTCGCCTCGATGTAAATCATCTTCGGCATCGAAGTCAACGACCTAGCCCGCCCATTTCTCCGATGAAATCGACGCAAGGGTCCGGGATTCCGATGATCGCAGTGGAGGGACGTCAACACGGATCTAAAGAAGTGGTGGACCGGATCTACAAAGGTTGTAATCCCTTTCACTTATTAGCAAAGTTGTTTGCTTGCTTGTAGTTTCGCCTTTACTTCTAGTTAACGATCTATATTAGGGTTTCTCGGCACCGGAAAATTTTTGTTTGGCATGGTTGATGCCTTGTGGAACCTCTTGAGTGTGCCTAGTAACCCTACAGTGGTATCAGAGCCTAGCTAGAACCTTAGTTGATGTGTAGACGATGTTAGAACCCGATCGAACCCGAAACCCTAATTCAAAACCACTCTCTGGATTTTTTCTGAAAAAGTGGATTTTTCCAAATTAAAAATATGCAGAAAAATCAACAGGTGTTTTTAGGATTTACTGTGAAATACGAGTGGCTAATTCGATTAAAGCGCCGCGGAAACGCGGCACGAGCATGGCTCGTGCGGCGGTTTCGCGGCCGTTCAGTGACTTTGATACTTTATTTCTGCACAGTAACTCCTTATTTGATTCCTGTGTTTTCTGGGTTTTTTTTAATATATGCTCAACAGTTGAGTTTTTCTGGGTTGTTTTGGGTATTCAATGATTCGATCGGTTTATTTAACTTCGTCTATGTGTTTTTCCGGATAATTTAGAACATGTTAAAAAGTTCGACCGGATATATATACCCAATTTTTCCCCTGCCGGGAAATTTCCAAGTGTTGAACTTTTCCATAGTTTGAAAACATTCTAAGTAGTGCAAGTAACGCGATGGAACCTCTAGAAGACAACAAACCTTAACTCGATTATGTGATCATCTTGAACTGCCCTTTGAACCTTCGGGTTTGGGGGAGTACGACGTGCCACATGTGAGGCGTTGGCTTGACCCTTCTACGGCTGGACCGTTAGTACTGTGGCATGAAGTGGATGTTTTTAAACCTATTTCATGTGTTGAGCTGTTTCGGGAAAACTTGGGTGTTTGATTGTTCGATCGGAAAGTTTAACATTTTCTATTTATTTGGAATGTGATACAATATTTGGAATTCACAAGTAGTTATGAGATAACTAATATAAATGTTATAAACATAGCACTTTAGTCTCGATTGATCGGTTGCCACGGAATTTTGATGCGATCAAAAGTCCGTCGCAATCACGTAGCGTACGCGGATATTCGCCGGTAAACTTAATAGACAGCCACGCCCCATTGCCCCGACCAAGTGACTGTAGGAGAACCCCGTCGCCACAAGCATCCGTTCGGGTGCTTGCGGCAACGGTGTTCCGCCTTGGTGCACTTCGTTGACGGTATCGGGGGTGCGGCCATCTACTAAAGTTTGCGACGAAAATTCGATCAGTTTATCGGGAATCTTGTTGAATTGCCCGACTAGAAATTGAAAGTGTTTTCGATAATGAGACTAAAATGCGGGGTTTATAATTGTTAGGCAAATGATGTCTAAGGAATTCATTTGATCAGGCATGCGATGTCTGAGGAGATTGCGGATTCCAACTGTTGTAGTTTTACACTTTCTTTTCTGTGACCGTAAGTGTAATATGTGATATCGTCGGTTTCGTTGCTATATGTCAACGACAATTGGGATATGCATGTTTACTTACGTTGATGACATGTGATGTTATGTGTTGCTGGATATGTTATATTGGATCGCCGTGTTTGAATAGCCGGGGTTTTTTTTATGTGAGATGAGTGTTTTTCATTTTCATTCATGTAAAAACTTGTATGTAATATTCTTTTATTGGTGCACTTCCAGGTTGCGGAAGTTGTCACCATTTGTATATTATTTACTTCTCCGCACTAGGATAGACCCAAGGAGGAGGGCACAAGTAACCGGGTTCTGGAGTCCAGTGGGAGACCAACTCGAGGAGTCGAGTCTGGGTCTCCTAACTCTAGAATTGGTAGGCTTGCTTGCAGCTCTCGTAGGGGTCTAGGGATGTGGGTTTGGCTATTCATCGCGACCGTGGAATCCGTGTTTTATACTGGCTCGTATTGAAAACACGGACGTCCTATTATATCCAATGTTTCATATGATTCTTCTTCTGCGATATCTGTGATGTGATCATTTGATGTTCTGTGATAAATACTGTATATAGTATATATGATATATTATATAGGCGTTACTTATGTTTTACACCCGCGCTAGCCCTGTCCCGCTCTGCCGTTAGTTACCTAACCTAACGGTGCACGAGGGGACATCGAGGCGAATGCGGATGGCATAAGTGTACGTCGTATTTATCTGTGATGTTTAGGTAACTTAAATGATGGGACTTCATTAATATGATTAATGAAAGAAAATGAAACCTAAAGATGTTGTGGAATCGAATATTCAAAAACAGGTAGCTACAGTTCTTGCTTTGCATCGTGGTGTTCCTTGTAGAACATCCTGCACCTTATTCGATAAGGAAAGGACCGAGATCCCTTCACCGGGAGTGACTCCTTTAGCAATAACTGGCAGATGCTACAACCCTCGGTTTGTCTTTTGATTGCTTCTATAGTTTTCGCTTTGCACAGCGGTATATATGATATATCCTGCACCTTATTCGATGATGAAAGGGCCGACGATCCCTTCACCGGGAGTGACCCCTTTAGCAAAACTAGAAAAGCCTCAAAAGCACTCCATTTTAAAATCATTTGATTCTACAACGATATCAAGTTCTTTACGCAATAGGTTTTCAGAAAAACCTGTCGTAGCCCTCCGTCATTTCAGATAAGTCCTACTTAGTATTTGTGCTACGTTTGTTGGCCTGCGTCAAGACGTAGTGTGCGGTAGCTAACTAGTATTTATCTCCTTATGCATATGATGCAGGTTGGATTAGAGTAGTCATGCGACTTTGTTGGCCTGCGTTAAGGGTCATGCGGGTGGGTTTAATTCAATCAGGAAATGACGGGTTGAACTTGACTAGCGGACTATGGTTTGTTGGCCTGCGTCAAGATCATAGGACGCTAGGGGAATAATTATCGGGAATTTCAAGTGTTGAAATTTGCAATGAGATTGCATACCTTCTATGAGATAGTTGGATCCCGATACCTGCTACGAGTAATTGTTACTCCTGAGAGAGTTTTACACATTACAATTAGCCGATCAAGTGGGTGTCTAGAAAGGTGTCAACGGGGTTACGCTATTGGGAAAACGAAGTTTACATTAATTAGGTTCGTACAAAAGCACGGGGGACCTCCCTCAAAGTACCGACACTGGCTTGGCTGAAAGATTCACGAACTTGTAGCGTGTAATTAATCCCGGCTAGTCTTTCCTTTTTGGGTTTGAAGGAAGATTTGATAAAAACAGTGGGAGCCATCCTGATTATATAAAATAATAACCAATCTGATCTTGCAAGAGCACACGCAGAGTGTTTTCTTTTCTCTCTCTCCAGGTAGCGACCATGTAACGCCTTAATCAAGATAATAAAACGGATAAATTGACCGAACCCGCTTGTTTTACTGAGCTGGGGAACGTTGGTCCCGCTCCAACTTATAATTGTTATAAGACAGAGCAGGAAATTGGGGAATACCAGATTTCCCGTGCCGCCCAAATGAAGAAAGTGCATGTTGATGCATCATCTTCGGGTGTGTTCATTACAGAGAACTGTTTCTCAATGTCTTTCACGTCCTGGGTATATGATACCGGATCAGGATCCCACATATGTAATATATAACATGGGCTACAGAAAGGTAAAGAACTGAGAACAGGTGATAAGTTTCATGAGGCAGAAAAAGGTGCAAGTGTTGCAGCCAAGTCTGTTGGTCACTGTCACCCTGTATTACCTGAATACATTGATTCTGAACGAATGTTATTAGATATCGAACCTGATATACAACATCATATCAGTCTCTTTATCAGTAAAGAAAGGATATAATTTTGTATTGTTGGATAATATTTTGAACATTTCCTATATCAAGAATTGATCGGTTCAGGCACGTTATCTAAAATCATTGATGTTCTAAATCAAGCTACAGTTGTTAGTATACAGAACACACACAAGAGGAAGAGTTCATAAATGAACGAATCCTTCTTGAGGCATTGTAGACTAGGTCATATCAATGCGACCCAACTGCCTGAAGTTACATTTAGATGCATATTTAAATTAGTTTGAATTTACATCTTGTGAAACTTGCCAGTCATGTCACAGAGATAAGATGACCATAGCGCTGTTTACTGGAAGCAGAGAAAGAGTTAGTGAACTCTTGTGATGATACATGTTGATGTATGTAGGTCCCTTGTCTACACATGCCAGGACCGGTTCTTTGTATTTCATTACATTCTCTGATCATCTCTCAAGATTCGGACATATGTTCCTGTTGAAACACAAGTCCGAACCTTTTGAGATATTCACAGAATATAAGTCAGAAGTAGAGAACCAAAAACCGGGTATAAGTATTATGTCCAATGATAAGATTAGGGAGGAGAATACTTGTGCACGGAAATCCTGGACTATTCTAAAGGAGAATGAGATTCTCTCCCAGCATTACTCCTCCGTATACACCATAGCACGATGGTATATCGGGGCGGAGCAATAGCACCCTATGTGATATGGTATGCTCTATGATGAGTACTGCTGAGTTTCCTATTTACTTTTTGGAATTATGCACTTATGAAGTTGCATACCTATTGAATAGGGTTCCAATCAAATCAGTTGCCTACCATTTTATATGAGATATGGAAAGGGAAGAGCCCATCTCTTAAGTCAGTTAAGATTTGGGGTTGTCCGGCCTATGTCTAAAAGGAAAAATCCAGACAAGCTCGAGGCAAAGTCAGTACTGTAGAAGTTTGTTGGATATCCCAAGCATACGCAAGGGAATATCTTCTACCTAACTGAGGAACAAAAATGTTTTGTTTCTCAGCATGCCACCTTTGTGAAAGGAAATTTCTTATGAAGATATTTGTGGACATGAGGTAGAACTGGAAAGAGTTCCAGCTATACAAACTGCAGCTTATGATTTGGTAGAACCAAAGGATTCAATAGCAACCAACGAACCTTAGCCTCTCCGCCGATCTAGAAGGGTTCCTCACCCACATGAGAGATACTTCGGTTTCTCTATGACAGTGGGAGCGAGGATTGTATCATGGGATGATGACCTAACTAGTTTCGAGCAGGCTATCAGGAGTGTGACTCTATAAGAATGGCTGGATGCTTAGCGATCTGAGATGGAATCCTTATACACCAACAAAGTATGGACTTTGGTTGCTTTATCTGAAAGGATTAAATCCCCATCAGGAGCAAGTATATCTTGAGAAGATTACTTGGTGTACATGGAAAAGTTGAGACTTTCAAAGCTAGACATATTAAAGGTTTGCATCATTGACCAGGTATGGATTATAATGAAACCTTTTCTAAGTAACTATGCTTAAGTCCATCCAGATCCTACTTACCACGGCTACATACCATGACTACGATATCTGGTGGTTGGGTGTCATGACTGCTTTTCTAAATAATGATTTAGAAGACAGAGTCTATAAGTACACAGTCAGAGGGCTTCGTAGACAATAGGAGCAGCGGAAACGTGTGCAAGATGTTTTATGTGATAAAGCAGGCATCGCGGAGTAGGAACATCTGTTTTGATGAGTTTGTCAAAGAGTTTGACATCATCAAAATGGTAGATGAACCTTGTATATACAAAAAAGGTAGTAGGGAGTATGCTGGTGATCCTCGTAGAGTACGTGGATAACATACTCTTGATAGGGAAGGAGTTTCCTATGCTACGCTCGATCAATCTCCGCTTATCACAATGATTCTCCATATAGGATGAAAGTGATACCTACTAAATCCAGGGTTTTGGATCTATGAGATAGATCTAATTGGATGATAGGATACTCACTAGTTGTAGTGAGATGGTATCAATTGATTCTGGGGAGAATCACTGGAAAGGTTCCAAGGTGATAAAGACGACTGAATGTCTGTCGCCGGCATTATCTTTAGCCTCAGCGCAGGGACGGTATGTTGGAAGAGTTCCAAGCTAGATACCATGACATACTAGACGATTAAAGGCAAGATACATCGTTCCCAAAGATACTACCAAAGAGGCAGTCTGGGTGTATATTAGTTCATGAGATGAACTTCGTTCCTCCTATTGTGTGACAATGGAGTTGTGGTTTATACCTAGGAACGCCCGTCCCATCAGTGATCCAGACATATTTTTAGGCAGTATCACCTGATCGTGGAGATGGTTGATCTCCAGGGGATCGAGGTTAGGAGAGAAGACTCAGAGGACAACACGGCGGATCCACTCACGAAAGGCTTTTTCCCAGAGAGACTTTTATGGGATGGTTGAGTATGAGATACTACAACCACTGCTATCAGATGGCCCTAGTGCAAGTGGGAGATTGTTAGTTATATGTATGCCCTAGAGGCCATTACTATACATAGGATGTATATTGTAGTGGATGCTTGGACATATATAGGGATGACTTTCTTGCTTGATATGATAGTATGCTATCTGGTTACTCTTTACCTTAACGTGGACACTGATTGTCTCTCTGTTACATGTTGGTAAAGTCCTTGGGATGTGTACTTGACTACCTGGACTATGATGCGGATCATACTAGTGGGGACATGGTAGTCCATAAGTACATCCTTCAAAGTCCCTAGTCGTGGGTGTATCGAGACGGGGCATCGATATACTAGAGTAGACTAGCGTGTACCTTCTCGACCCATACAGATGGGCGATGGATGATCCCATCTCCATTGGTGTTTGACATCAGAGATGATAAACGGGTGCTCATTGGAGACTGGGTACACTGGACGGACTCGCCGAGAACTCCCAGATGGTATTATACCTTACGTCAGATGGCAGTTCTCTGGTGACACTGGTGCAGGTTAGTCTGTAGACCCGAGATCGTCATAGAGTCTTGTGTGATTCCCACTGTGCTTTGATTTCCACCTTACCACGTCTAAGAGGGCGTGCAAACGGTGGTTTTTGGGTACAGTCCCGAATCATATGGAGGCAATGAGCAATAGGAGGGGTTTCGTCTCTGCCGGTATAAGGAGTTGATGTTGCGCAGAGCTCGATTGGCTATAACAGGAAGTCCTTGGCCAAGGCTGTTTTAGGGATTTACTGATAAGTGTTACCAGTAGTTTCTCGACCCGTTATGAGCCTCATATCGACACGACTTATCGAGTTATTGGGGTCTGACGTTTACCACCCCTAGGCGAGATATGCGACATATCAGACGAAGAGACCGGACTGTACGGTAGTGTTACTGGTTGGATTCACTGGAGTGTGAGCGGGCTTGCTCGTTGATCTTCTGATCGCTCAATACCCGGGTGGCCGTTACGTTTAGCAGACCGCTTGCGGCTTGTGGGTGTTTGATATGATCATCACCTGCTGCCGGCGTATTGACGAGTCTTTAGAGTCCTACACAAGGGTTTCCTGGCTCAAGCGAAACGAAATAGGAGCGCATATGAGATATGTGCGGGACCGAGGATAATACAAGTATGTGATACTGTATTCTATTCTCGCGATTTGTATAATCGGTCGGTTATATGTGATATAGCCAGGTTACCGAATCAAGTGTTGATTCGATTCATTGATACACTTGATATTAGTCGGTTATATGCAGTATGACCGGATCATTAAATCAAGTGTTGATTTAATGATTTAATGTATAATTATATATTTGATATATTACTTTACATTAACTAGTATTGGTTCACTTAAGATTATTTTCTCACTAGATTGTGCACATTGTATATATGATATATTTTTGTGCACTTGTTTGTATCATATTTGATGATACATGCAAACTTGGGTGTGAGTATGCTTTAAACTATGATTAGGTAAATGGTTAGGGTTTGATTTACTTATTCATTTTCTTTATTCATTTTTGGCAAGAATAAAATGGTGGCTAACTTTGTTTTATTCTTGAAGCTTCATGAAGCTTTGAATAAGTCTACCATTTTGTTTCTTTCCTTAACCTAACCGTTAAACCTAAACCCTAGTTTATTCTCTACATGTGTTAGCTTCACCCATGGTTGCAATATGATAAGTATTCACTTGATTTTTATTTTTAAGTAATGGATTGATATTCTTGCTTCTTCTTCATCTACTTCTTCAAGTGAAGAAACCATTCTTGAAAATTATCAAGTGATGAATCCAAGTGAGAAATCCAAATCCAAAGTGAACCCACTTCCTATTTCTTCATCCTCTACCACTTGCCATGTAGTAGAGTGTGTTATCTTCAGAAGTTTCATGACCTAGTGAAGGTGGAGCTTGACTTTGAGTCGCCTCGACGTAGATCATCTTCGGCATCGAAGTCAACGACCTAGCCCGCCCATTTCTCCGATGAAATCGACGCAAGGGTCCGGGATTCCAATGATCGCAGCGGAGGGACGTCAACACGGAGCTAAAGAAGTGGTGGACCGGATCTACAAAGGTTGTAATCCCTTTCACTTATTAGCAAAGTTGTTTTCTTGCTTGTAGTTTCGCCTTTACTTCTAGTTAACGATATATATTAGGGTTTCTCGGCACCGGAAAATTTTTATTTGGCATGGTTGATGCCTTGTGGAACCTCTTGAGTGTGCCTAGTAACCCTACAATACAATCGATGTTTGGATAAGAGATAGAAATAAAGAATAAGACTTATGTTTTCTGTAAAGTTGATAAAAATTCCTGATTTAATACCACACTTGAAGAAGGAAAACTCAGGAGATACCAATATCTTTCTAAACTTTTTTGGAACGTATAGGATCTAAGGTTAAATAGATAGGAGGTGTGAAACGTAAGGGTTGGATATTTCTAACTTAGGATGATTGAATTTCTAACGTAAATACTAAACTGTAGGAGTAGAATCGACGTTAACTTATAACACTAGCTTGATGGGATTTTGTGGGTATAATCCGCTGAAAACCCTCAGGAGAAAACACTCCTCCTTCTAGGGACACCTAGAGGTTTAACGGCTTGTTGCACGTGCTCAGTGCATTCGCGCTCCCTGTGAAAGTGCGGTTTGGAGTTTTTCGTGAATAATTGGTTTTCCTCGGGACGAGCAAAAGTTAAGTTTGGGGGTATTTGTTCATACCAGAATATTGCATTTTATACCGCCCATTCTTACGCTCGTTTGTTTATAAGCAGGTGATTTTGATCAGTGTTTGCTACATATTTGCAGAATACTGGTTCTCAGCTCTAAACTGTGAAATTCATGGAAAAGTACGACAAATTCCGGATTACTGCCAACCACAGATAAAACACGGGTCTCCGCTCTCTATCTGTATGTTGCCACACACCAGTTCAAGGGACAAAATGGCAAATCGATGTCATTTTCATGCACAAAGCTCAATGTCAACACATGATCCAACATATCTACGCGGAGCTCGAGGAAATCATGGCAAAAGATCCTCATCACATCACCTTTTTGATCTACTGAAATTCAGGAAGAATTGTGAAGAGCTTCTGAGAAAAGTACTATACCACACTGAAGAGGACCACAAACCAGAGGATACGACAAAAGATGAAGGCACAATCCTTCTAAAAGGCCGTGGAACCGTGGCCATGTGGGCTCCGCACTTGGTCAAATTTCTGGGGCAGTTTTGGAATTTCATATATTGACAGATTGTCACCCTAGGTTCTTTGTTTCCTGCCTATAAATTTCCCAGAACTTGCCAAGCCAAGGATGTGTATTCTTATGCCCACTTTTTGTTAGTTTTTAGTTTACTTCTTCTTCTTCTTCATTCTTTCCTCCATGAAATTGTTGTGAGAGCTTTTGAGTGGATGTTAAATGAAGATAAGGGTTATTTTTGTATCATTATTTTGCTTAGCTTCCCCCTTGAGCTCTCTAGCTTAACTTGATCTTGCAACCTCATAAGTAAGCTTGTAAGTTTAAGCTTTGGTCATTGATCTCAAAGGGTTGTATCATTTATTATCTCTTTTGTGCTTCATTCTCCATGAGTTCTTTGCCTTTTCTTGATCTTGCAACCTCTCAATTGAGCTTGCAAGTTTAAGATTTGGTTATTGAACTCATGTTTTGTTTTGGGTTCTATGGTTCCTAGTTTCATTTTTTGCTCATTTACTTTCATGCACTTAAATTCCATGCACTTTTAATTACTTGCTTGTAATCTTTTCTTTTCTTTGTTTATCTTTTCTTTTGCTCTTTTTGGTTCGTTTTGTGAATGTTTGTAATTGTTGTTGTTAAGAATAAATACAATATTGTAAGTTAATGTTTCTTTGCTCATTTCATTTTCCCATTATTTTCCTTTGAACTCCGCCAAAACGTTACGCAAGCGCTCCGTTAGGCACCCTACCCTACCAAGGTAACGATGATTCCTAACCGCGACCGGTTGTGTTCGGTTTGGCCGGAGGCGAAAGCAAGAGACAAGAACGGACGGACAAGGGTCAATAAGTCGGATTCCACAAATACCGCGCTTAAATCCCCTAATCCACATTGTTGCCGATTGCTCTAGCTTCAATTGGTCAAGACTCGGCTCAAAGGTTTTGAGTGCGGATTTCCATAGCTTACACTTTCGTATCTTTTTCTTAACAACTTTATACTTGCATATAAAACACATAGGTTAGATTTGAACAAACATATACACATTCTTTATTGACCCGTCTAAGACTCGAACGGACATACAACCATCTCCCTGTGGATCGACCCATGCTCAACCGGCAAGCTGCATAGCGACATCGTCCTGATCGCGGCTATAACTTTAAACTTTGAACATCCGACACGCCAAAAGCGTGCGATCAATGGTATAAATTGATCCTGGGGAGAATCACTGGAAAGGTTCCAGAGTGATAAGGACGACTGAAAGTCAGTCACAGGCATTGTCTTCACCCTCAACAAAGGGACGGTATGTTGGAAGAGTTCCAAGCTAGATACCGTGGCATACTAGACGATAAAGGCTGGATACATCGCTACGAAAGATGCTACCAAAGAGAAAGTCTGGGTGTATATTAGTTTATGAGTTGAACTTCGTTCCTACTATTGTGTGACAATGGAGTTGTGGCTTATGCCTAGGAACGCCTGTCCCATCAGTGATCCAGACATATTCTAAGGCAGTGTCACCTGATCATGGAGATGGTTGATCTCCAGGGGATCGAGGATAGGAGAGTAGACTCAGAGGACAACACGGCGGATCCACTCACAAAGGCTTTTTCCCTAAGAGAGACTTTTATGGGATGGTTGAGTATGAGATACAACAACCACTGTTATCAGATTGCCCTAGTGCAAGTGGGAGATTGTTAGTTATATGTATGCCCTAGAGGCCATTACTATACATGAGATGTATATTGTAGTGGATGCTTGGACATATATAGGGAGGACTTTCTTTCTCGACATGATAGTATGCTATCTGGTTACTCTTTACCTTAACGTGTACACTAATTGTCTCTCTGCTACATGTTGGTAAAGCCCTTAGGATGTGTACTTGTCTACCTGGACTATGATGCGGATCACACTAGTGGGGACATAGTTGTCCATAAGTACATCCTTCATAGTCCCTAGTCGTAGGTGTATCGAGACGGGGCATCGATATACCAGAGTAGACTAGCATATACCTTCTCGACCCATACAGATGGGCGATGGATGATCCCATATCCATTGGTGTTTGACATCGGAGATGATATACGGGTGCTTAGTGGAGACTGGGTACACTGGATGGACTCGCTGAGAACTCCCAGATTGTATTATACCTTACGTCAGATGGCAGTTCTCTGGTGACACTGGTACAGGTTAGTCTGTAGACCCGAGATCGTCATTACGTCTTGTGTGATTCCCACTGTGCTTTGATTTCCACCTTACCACGTCCAAGAGGGCGTGCAAAACGGTGGTTTTTGGGTACAGTCCCAAGTCACATAAAGGCAATGAGTGATAGGAGGGGTTTCGTCTCTCCCGGTGTTGGGGTTGATGTTGCGCTATGCTCGATTGGCCATAACAGGGAAGTCCCTGGCCAGGGCTGGTTTAGAGATATACTGGTAAGTGTTACCAGTAGTTTGTTGACCCGTTATGAGCCTCATATCGGCATGACTTATCGGTTATTAGGGTCTGACGTTTTACCACCCCTAGACTTGATATGCGACATATCAGACGAGGAGACTGGAATGTACGGTAGTGTCACTGTCAGGCTTTTTGCAGGAGTTAGAGCGGGCTTGCTTGCTGATCTTCTGATCGCTCAATACCCCGGTAGCCGTTACGTCCAGCTAGTACCGCTGACGGCTTGTGGGTGCTTGATATGATCATCACCTACTTCCAGCGTATTGACGAGTCTTTAGAGTCCTACATAGAGGTTGTACTGGCTCAGGCAAAATGAAATAGGAGCGCATATGTGATATGTGCGGGACCGAGAATAATCCGTGTATGCGATACCGTATTCTATTCTCACGAGTTTGTGTCGATCGGTTATATGCGATATAACCAAGTTGTCGAATCAAGGGTTGATTCGATAAGTCGATGCATTGGATGTTAGTCGGTTATATGAGATATAACCGGATTATTAAGTCAACTGTTGATTTAATAATTTAGTGTATAATTGTATATTAGATATACTAATTTACATTTACTAACATTGGTTCACTTAAGCATTTATTTTTCTCACTTATACACAAGTTAATATATATATGTGTGTGTGTGTGTGTGTGTGTGTGTGTGATATTTATTAGTGTACAAATTGTATCATGGTTGTTGATACACATTACATGGGTGTATAAGACTTATACCATACTAATTATATTTGTTAGGTTTTTATATTTAAAGTAATTCTAAAACAAATGGATAATGAGCACAAATGCATGAAGCTTCATGAAGCTTATGTTGTATTGACTTAGTCCACTAGTTTTGTTTTACTTAAGATATTAGTTAACCTAACCACTATGATTACCCATGGTAAAGTCTCTATATGAGTTAGTATATGATACTCACTCACCATGGTTAGCTCATTCTCTCTCTTAATGAGTTTTCATATTCATTTTGAGCTCATCTTCTTCTTCCTCAAAATTTCTTTCTAGGGTTTGAAATAGAGAGAGAAACAAAGTGAGAAAAGAAATTCTAAAGTGTACCCATTTCTTATTTCATCATCCTCTACTAAACTAGCAATTTAGTTTAGGGTGTTTGCTTCACTAATTCTCTAGTTAGTGAAGTAGAAGCTTGAGTTCGTATTCCCTCGACGTAGATCATCTTCGGCCTCGAAGACTTCAAGAAATACCGTTGCCTCTTCTCATGGAGCCGTCCGAGAGTCCGGGTGTTCGATGATCGCAGCGAAGGGACTACTACAAGGAGGTTAAGAAGTGAAGGACCGATCTACAAAGGTTGTATTCGTATTCACTTAGTCGTAAATGTGATTTACTTGCTCTTGTAACCCTAATTATCTTGCAAAGATCTTGTTTAGAGTTATTCGGCACGGCTAAAATTTTAATCCGGCATGGTTGATGCCTTGTAAAACCTTATTAGAGTGCCTAGTAACCCTACAGATGACACCTAAAATTACGAACTGTTCACCTTTATGGATGGCTCGTCTGGATATAATCAGATCAAGATGTCGCCTGAGGATGAGAAACACACAGCATTTCGAACCCCGATCGGAATATACTGCTATAATGTGATGCCGTTCGGACTAAAGAACGCAGGTGCTACATATCAAAGGGTGATGACCAATAACTTTGATGACCTAATTCATATGGTCGTCGAATGTTATGTTGATGATTTGGTCATCAAGACTAAAGTCAAGGCCGGTCACATCCATGATCTTAGGACCGTTCTCACCAGGCTGAGGGAGTACGATCTGAAAATGAATCCCTTGAAGTGCGCCTGTGGCGTGTCATCGGGAAAATTCCTGGGCTTCATAGTCCGACATCGAGGGATCGAAGTTGATCCATCCAAGATAAAGGCCATCATGGAGATGCCCCCTCCGAAGAATCTGACGCAGCTAAGATCTTTTCAAGGCAAGCTTGCTTATATACGAAGGTTTGTCTCAAATTTATCGGGGAGATGTAGGTCCTTCTCAAAGCTCATGAAGAAAGGAGCTCTTTTTGTCTGGGATGCCGAGTGTCAAGAAGCATTCGAAAGCATCAAACAGTACTTGTTGCACCCTCCAGTGCTGGCCGCTCCCATTCCAAATAAACCGCTGATTCTCTACACTTCCGCGCTAGATGAGTCACTCGGTGTGCTCCTTGCCCAGAACAACGAGGAGGGAAAAGAGAATGCCCTCTACGACCTCAGTCGAACTTTAGTCGGGGTGGAACACAACTATTCCCCGATCGAAAAGCAATGCCTGGCTCTGATATTCACTGTGAAGAAGCTGAGGCACTATCTTCTCGCTCATAGGGTTATGCTGATTTCTAAGGTCGACCCGTTCAAACACTTAATGACTAAAGCAAGCCTAGCCGGTGGAATGTCGAGATGGGCTGTCATGCTACTTGAGTTTGACATAGTTTATACTCCTCAGAAATCAGTAAAAAGGAAAGCTCTTGCGGAATTTCTCGCTGCTCATCCCATACCGTAAGGGTCACCGCTCAATTGCGAGTTACCAGATGAAAAAATATTTCACCTCGAGGATAGCGAGCCATGTTAGGAGCTCTACTTCGATGGAGCCTCATCAATAAGGACCTCCAGCAAATCAAGCGTCGAGAAGATAAAAGCAGGAATAGTATTGGTGTTCATCACGCCATTAATGGGAACCCTAGGGCGTTCTTTCGCTTTCACCGAGCCTCGAACAAACAATGAAGCTGAGTATGAAGCTCTGATAGCTGGTCTGGAGCTCGCCATAGAAATGGAAATCCTTCGGCTACGGATTTTCGGTGACTCCTAGCTTGTCGTCAACCAAGTAAGCGGCGATTATAAGATATACAAACCCGAGTTAGCTCGGTACATAAGCCGAGTGGTGGAACTCATGAAACGGTTCACTCATATTGAGCTAATTAGAGTTCCTAGGGCATTGAATGGAAAGGCTGACGTACTCGCTCGCTTAACCAAGGAGCTGGCAGATCCTGACATGGACGAAATTCTGATCATAGTCAGGATCTGGTAAATTCTACCTCCAGTCTCTTTACGAGAAGAGGAAAGCACGGAACAAAAGAGCAGTCCTGTCGAAGAAGCTTCGATCATCCAAGACGAGCCCGATTGGAGAGAACCCTTCATAGAGTACTTCCGATATGACAAGCTTCCCGAAGAAAAATCTGTGAAGATTCAGCTGAAGAAAATAGCTCTCCGATACGTGTTTGTAAATGACACGTTATATCGCATATCATATGACCAACTCTGGCTCAGGTGTCTGTCATTGGCCGAAGCCCAAAAGGTCATCAAAAAAGTTCACTCGGGCGTTTGCGGTGCTCACCAATCTGGCCTCAAGATGCGACATCAAATCAAACGGCTTGGGTATTACTGGCCCACCATGATACGGGATTGCGGAGAGCTTGCAAAGAAATGCCAGATCTGCCAAATCCATGGTGATTTCATTCACAGGCATCCCAATCTGTTGCATCCTACGGTGGCGTCGTGGCCCTTCAAAGTCTGGGGCACCGACATTGTTGGTCCAATTGATCCTCCGTCATCTAAAGGCCATCGGTTCATAATGGCTGCAACCGACTACTTCTCCAGATGGTATGAAGTTGTCCCGCTAAAAGAAGTCAAGGCAGAAGATATTCTGACGTTCTTCCAGCATAATATTCTATACCGCTTCGGTACACCAAGAAGAATCATATCTGACAACGGGCCCTCTTTCAAGAGCTTCAAAATCGCAAGGTTCGCTACTCAACATAATATAGACTGGAGATATTCCTCCATCTATAATCCAAGAGCCAACGGGCTAGCCGAAGCCTTCAATAAGACTCTATGCAAGCACCTGAGGAAAAATGCTTCAGTCAACAAGAGTGACTGGAATCTCAAACATCATGAGGCGTTGTGGGCATATTGTACCACGCACCGTGCTCCAACTCAGTCCAGTCCATACTCATTGCACTTCGGAGTGGAGGCGGTCCTCCCCCTCGAAGTCGATGTTCCAAGCTTGAGAATGGCCATTCAGCACGAGTTGACAGAGGAGGAAAACGTGCTCCTTCGGCTTGAAGAGCTCGACGCGCTCGAAGAAAAGAGGCTCACGGTGCAGCAAAATCTGGAGCTATACCGAGCACAAATGTCACAGGCCTATAACAAGATAACCCGTCTCCGCGCTTTCAAGAAAGGAGAATTGGTGTTGGTCCTCAAAAGACCGATTATCCCCAATCGACATGCCAATTTAAAATTCGAGCCTAACTGGGAAGGACCATACGTTATCGAGAAAGTGTTCGACGGAGGATCCTACCAGCTAATAAGTGCCGAGGGGGAAAGGCCCATGCCACCCATCAATGGCCGATATCTCAACAAATACTACGGGTGAATTCTCTAAGTCGTAGGTGAGTTGAGCACACCAGCCATACAGTCTGGATCATACATCCTGCAAAACCGTATACAATCCACGGACGCAAACGACCCCTATCTCCCCTAACTCCTGCCAATAAGACTACTTTTAAAGTCCCACTAGCGACAAAAAAAAAGAGAAAAAAAAGAAAAAAGAAAAAAAAGAGGGTATGTCCACAAGCAAAACGGGCACGGATGAAAACCCGAAAGGGCTCCGTGAGTAAAAACAGCAGGACCGCCGGCGAGTTTGTGAAAACCCGAAAGGGCGCAAACTCGTAAAAAAGAAGAAGATAAAACACACTCGCAAAGTCCTCTCGACCTTATGAGGAGAAAAACCCTGCGTGAGATCCTTACGACTCACAAAGGAACAACACACTTAGGAATCCTCACTATTCCTAAGGAGAACATACACCTGCGAGATCCTCTTGACTCGTAGGAAGAAAATTCTTTTATGAGACCCTTACGGCTCATAAAATTGAGAAGCCTTAAGTGATAAGGACCTAAACCTGTCTCCTAAGACATCGTTCCCCAACGGGCAAAGGCAAATGATGAGTTGCTCCTGGCATTATTCCAGTGCAGCAATGCTGATGCCAAACAAGATCCAAATTCTAAGTCCCCAAACGGCGAATGATGAGTTGCTCCTGATTTCACATTCCAGTGCAGTGATGCAGATGCCAACCATAATCCAATCTCCCAAAATTCTCCCGGCCCTACGGTTGGTCCCCAAGTTGACTACCGTATACAATCCACGGGCTCAAATAATTCTCATCGTACCCATGCCCCACCGCAACCACCAGTTACGCGACTGGTCTCCGCCCTTGGAATTATGCTCCATTTGGGAAGACCCACTCATGTGTCCACACGATACATGAGGAGAACAAACTTACGGGATCCTCACGACTCGTAAGAAAACACCTTCGTGGGATCTTTACGACTCACAAAGGAGAAACACACTTGGGAGTCCCCACAACTCATAAGGAGAACATACACCTGCGAGATCCTCTCAACTCGTAGGGAGAAAATGCTTTTATGAGACCCTTACGGCTCATAAAATTGAAAAGCCTTAGGTGATAAGGACCTAAACCTGTCTCCTAAGCCATCGTTCCCCAACGGCCAACGGCAAATGATGAGTCGCTCCTGGCATTTCGCTTCAATGTTAGCGGTGCTGATACCGACCAAAAACCCAAATCCCAAGTCCTCCCCAACAGGAAAAGGCAAATGATGAATTGCTCCTGGCACACGTGCTTCAGTGTTAGCAACGCTGATGCCTACCCTAAACCCTAAAATTCCAAACACCAATACAATAGACCCTAAGTCTTTAAACTGCGAACAGATGACCTCTAAGTCGTTAAACTGGAAACAGATGACCCCTAAGTCGTTAAACTGGGAACGAGGGAAATCTCCTCATGGCAGATGATGATTCGCTCCTGGTACCATATTCCAGTGCAGCGGTGCTGATGTAAATCCAAATCACATCAAATCAGAAAAACAACCAATGACCTGCCGGGCAGAATCAAACTCCGCCTCGGAAACAAGTCAACATCATCCCTGACCCCGCAAGGAGCGGAGAAAGTCAAATCCAGCACCGACCGTCCCAGTGGCTAAAAGGGCAGAACCGACCATCCAAGTCGCTAAAAGGGCATCACCGACCGTCCAAGTCGCCAAAAGGGCAGAACCGACCGTCTAAGTCGCTAAAAGGGCAGAACCGACCGTCCACGTCGCTAAAATGGCAGCACCGACCGTCCAAGTAGCTAAAAGGGCAGAACCGACCGTCCACATCGCTAAAATGGTAGCACCGACCGTCCAGGTCGCTAAAAGGGCATAACCGACCGTCCACGTCGCTAAAATGGCAGCACCGACCGCCAAAGCCGCTAAAAGGGAAGTACCGGCCATCCAAGTCGTAAAAAGGGCAGCACCGACCCTCCAAGTTGCAAAAAGGGCAGCACCAACCATCCAAGTCGCAAAAAGGGCAGCACCGACCGTCCAAGTCGTAAAAAGGGCAGCATCGACCGTCCATGTCGCTAAAATGGACAGACCCTCCAAGTCGTAAAAAGGGCAGAATCGACCGTCCACGTCGCAAAAAGGGCAGCACCAACCGTCCATGTCGCTAAAAGGGCAGCATCGACCGTCCAAGTCACAAAAAGGGCAGCACCGACCGTCCACGTCACTAAAAAGGCAGTACCGACCGTCCACGTCGCTAAAAGGGCAGCAACGACCTCCTCGTCGGAATTATGCTCCGCCTCGGAATCAAGTCAACCAGACACTCTATCTCGGAGACACGTCAAGCATCGACCGTCCATGTAGTAAAAAGGGCAGTGCCAGCTTCCCAAAAGGTAGGAACCGAATCAAGTCGCCTCAACGTGAAAGAAGTTCCATCAATTTCATGCATACGACCCACATATGATGTGTGCATTTATTGATGGGGGCAATTTGTTGGGGTAAAAATTTACACCCCTGTTGACCAAGTCAAAATCAAAGTCAACCCCAAGCCAGATAGGCCCAAGCCCAGGTCAAGTGGGCTAACGCCCGGAGCGAGCCCGAACATGAAGCGGCCGGCCTCCCCCCCCATGCCAAAATTTTGTTGTGTTTCTTCTATTTTATTTTATGAATAAATGTAAGAAAATTGGCATAAAGCCAAATTTTTGTAAAGCGCATGGCTTATGTGCAAAAAGAAATAGCACATAAGGCATGGGAATGGCAAAATGCCATTTTTTGTAAAGCCCAAGGGGCTATATGTAAAGTGTATAGCCTATAAAGGCCAAGATAATGAAAATATCTAGAGGTCTTTTTTTCTCTCTCGAAAAAAAAGAATGCAGATCTGAGATCTTGCTCCTTCCCCAAGGTTCTAAAACCCTCTCCTTTCTTCTGAATTAAATCAAGAGTTTTACTCTTCCTTTTCCAAAACTAAATAGTTTTTCACCAAAAAACACACAAAGGGGAGCTTAGATCTCCCATCAGATCTCAAAAAGAAGAGATTTTTAAAATCTTACATCTCTTGATTTTCAAGATCCTGTTAACAGAGGAGGAAGAAGGAGGCCCATTTCCGAAAACCCCATTTTGGGGAACACCTAGGGCTCCAAAGAAGACCCCTTTCATCATATCCAAAACATCTTTGGAGTTTAACTCCACTCTAAATCCTCTTTTGGGATTTTAAATCCTATTTCTGAGACTAAAAGCCCCCCCTTTTCCTCACCGGCGCTCAAGCGCCCAGCGCCCACGTGTCAGACACGTGGTGCGCTCGCGCCTCAGCGCACAGCGCCTAAGCGCACTGCGCTCAAGCGCGCAGCGCCCACGTATCGAGCACGTGGAGCGCACAGCGCTCAAGTACGCAGCGCCCATGTGTCGGACACGTGGTGCGCTAGCGCTCAAGCGCACAGCGCTCGTGTTCTTGGCACGTGAGGCGCTGGCCCCACGCGTCCTATCGGCGCTTTTCCCCTTTACACACACACACACATACACATACATACTCCATACTAAATATACCTCCCTCGTTAGAAAAAACTCTGCGGGGCCCCCGATATATCAAAAACCCCTTCAAAACACAACACTGCACATTGAGTTCGCATGACCAGTTTAACCCGTTAAACGGAGGTTCTGTCGCTTCAAAGGCGAAGGGTAATTAACGGCAGCTTAGTCCGCAGCTGCAAGAGATTCGGATCCCCACAATCAATAAACCCCAGCCTACCCTAGGCAGGGGGAATCTGTAATGCGCCTGACAAGCGCATGTGTATTCCTATCTCAACAAGGTGACGAAAACACTCTACAATGATAGCCTGCCTGAACCTAGTTGGGCCATCATCTACCATGATGCAATCTCGCTCCCACTGTCACCGAGAAGGCCGTAGTATCTCCCAAGTGGATGAGGAACCCTACCAGATTCGCGAAGAGATGGAGGTTCGTTGGAGACTATTGAATCCTTTGGATTCACCAAATCATCATCTCTTAGTTTGTCTAGCTGAAACTCCTTCCAGTTCTACCTCATGTCCACTAATTTCTTCACAAGAAATTCCTTTAAAAAGGTTGCATGCTGAGAAACAAAACACCTTTTTCTTCTCAGAGTGGTAGAAGATATTCCCTCACAAATGTTTGGGATATCCTAACAAACTTATACAGTCCTGACCTAGTCTCGAGCTTGTCTGGATTTTGCTTTTCAACATAGGCCAGACAACCCCATATCTTAACTGGTTTAAGACATGGTCTCTTCCCATTCCATATCTCATATGGGGTGGTAGGCATTAATTTGCATGGAACCCCATTTAATAGGTATGCAGCTTCTCAAGTGCATAACTCCAAAAGAAAACTGGTAACTCAGCAGTACTCATCATAGAGCGCGCCATATCTCATAGGGTGCGATACCTCTTCCCCGATACACCGTTGTGTTGTGGTGTACTCGAAGGAGTAAGCTGAGAGAGAATCACATTCTCCTTTAAATAATCCAGGAACTCCATGCCCAAGTATTCTTCTCCTCGATCACATCGAAGGACATTAATACTTCCACCCGTCTGGTTCTCAACTTCAAGCTTATTTCCTTGAATTTCTCAAAAGTTTCAGACTCATGTTTCAACAGGAACATATGTCAGAATCTTGAGAGATAGTCGATGAATGTAATGATGTACAAAGAACCAACCCTGGCATTTGTAGACATAGGACCGTATACATCATCATATATCCGTCCCAAGAGTTCGCTAACTCTTTCTCTGTTTCCAGTAAACGGAGTATTGGTCATTTTACTTTTGAGACAAGACTGGCAAGTATCATAAGATGAAAATTCGAACAGATTCTCATATTCATCCTTATGTAACTTAGCTGGTCGTGTCGCATTGTTCTAACCTAGTCTACAATGCCTCAAGAAGGATTTGTTCATTTCTGAACTACTCCTCTTATGTGTGTTCTATATACTTCGAACTGTATTTTGATTTAGAACTTATATGCTATTGTATAACATGCCTGATCCAATCAACTCTTTATTCAAGAGAATGTTCACAACATTATCCTCAAATACAGAATTATATCCTTCTTTAACTTAATAAAGAAAATGTTGTAATGTTGTATATCGGGTTCGGTATCTAATAACATTTGTTCAGAATCAATGTATTTACCATTTGGTAATACAAGGTGATATCTGCCAACTCATTTGGCTACAACAATTGCACCATTCTCTAACTCCTAGAGATATATATCACCCGTTCTCAGTTCTCTATCTTTCTGTATCCCATGTAACATATTACATATGCAGGATCCTGATCCGGTATCTCATACCCAGGATGTAAAGGATACTGAGAAACAGTTTTTGGTAATGAACACACCCGAAGAAGATGCATCAACATGCACTTTCTTCGATTGGGTGGCATGGGAATCCGGATATTCCCCTATTTCCTGTACGGACTTATAAAAATTAGAAGATAGAGCGGAACCAACGTTACCTAGTATAATATAATAAGCAGGTTCGGTCATTGCATCCATATTATTATCTTGATTAAGGCGTGACATGGTCGCTACCAGGAGAGGGAGAGAAGAAAACACTCTGCGTGCGCTTTTGCAGGATTAGATTTGTTATTAGTTTATCTAATCAGGATGGCTCCCACTGTTTTAGTCAAATCTACCTTCAAACCCTAAAATTTAAGACTAGCCGGGATTAATTACACCTTACAAGTTCGCCAATCTTTCGGCCAGGTCAGTGTCGGTAGTTTGAGGGAGGTTCCCCATGCTTTTGTACAGACCTAATTAAAATAAAGCTCGTTTTCCCAGGGGCGTAACCCCGTTAACACCTTTCTAGACACCTACTTGATCGGCTAATTGTAATGTGCAAAACTCTCCCAGGAGAAACTCTTACTCGCAGTGGGTATCGGGATCCAACTATCTCATAGAAGGTATGCAATCTCATTGAAAATTTCAACACTTGAAATTCTCGATAATACTCTGCCCCTAGCGTCCTATGACCTTGACGAATGCCAACAAACCATAGTCCACTAGTCAAGTTCAAACCGTACATCATGATTGAATTAAACCTACCCGCACGACCCTTGACGAAAGCCAACAAAGTCGTACGACTACCCTAATCCAATCGTATCATATACTTAAGCAGATAAGCACTAATCTGCTACCGCACACTACGCCTTGATGAAAGCTAACAAACGTAGAATGAATACTAAATATTACTTATCTGAAATGTCGGAGGGCTACGACAGGTTTTTTCTGAAAACCTTTTGCGTAATGAACTTGATATCGTTATAGGATCGAGTGAATTTAAAAGGAGTGTTTTTGAGGTTTTTATTAGTTTAGCTAAAGAGGTCACTCCCGGTGTAGGGGTCTCGGCTCTTTCCTTATCGAATAAGGTGCATGATATTTCACAAATACCACTATGCATAAGCAAATACTATAGAAGCAATCAAAAGACAAACCGTGTGGGTTGTAGCATCTGCTAGTTTCGCTAAAGAGGTCACTCCCGGTGAAGAGATCTCGGCTCTTTTCTTATCGAATAAGGTGCTGGATATTCTACAAGGAATACCGCTATGCAAAGCAAGAACAAGAGCTACCATTTTTTAAAACAAGATTCTGCAACATCTTTTAGGTTTCTTTTATTTCATTAATCTCATTAATGAAGTCACATCAAATTATGCTTCCCAAGCATCACAGAAAAAACAAAAGCAGCAATAGTTATTATCTATCATATATATAATATAGGCATTCGTCTAAGAACATATCAAGTGATCACATCGCAATGTATCGGCAGCAGAAGAATATATATGAAATATTGGATATACTAGGAATTCCGTGTTTTAAATTAAGCCAATAAAAAACGTGGATTCCACGGTCGCGATGAATAGCCAAATCCACATCTCTAGATCCCTACGAGAGCGGCAAGCAACCCTCCCATTTCTAGAGTTACGAGACCCGGAGTCGACTCCTCGAGATGGTCTCCCACTGGACCCTAGAAACCGGTTACTTGTGCTCCTCGTCTCGGGTCTATCCTAATACGGAAAAGTAAATAATATACATCAATGGTGACATCATCCTCAACCCGGAAGTGCCCCAATAAAAGAATATTACATACAAGCTTTTACATGAATGAAAATGAAAAACTCTCATCTCATATAAAACCCCCGGCTATTCAAAACACGACGATCTAATATAACATATCACAGCAACACAAAATATCACATGTCCACAACGGAAGTAAATATGCATATCCCAATTGTCGTTGACATATAGCACCGAAACCGGCGATACACCACATATTACACTTACGGTCGTAGAAAAGAAAGTGAAAAGCTACAACAATTGGAATCCGCAACCACCTTACACATGATAAACCCAATGTATCACATACTTTGGATTTCATGCCCAACCAAATGAATTCCTTAGACATCTCATGCCTAACAATTATAAACCCCGCATTTTAGTCTCGATATTGAAAACACTTTCCAATAACCTATCGGGTAATTCAACAAGATTCCCGATAACCTGATCGAATGCTCGTCGGAAACATTAGTAGACGGCCGCACCCACGATGCCTTCGACGAAGTGCACTAAGGCGAAACACCGCGGCCGCGGGCACCCGTACGGATGCTTTTGGCGATGGGGTTCTCCTACAGTCACTTGGTCGGGGCTATGGGGCATGGCTATCTATTAAGGTTACTTGGCGAGTATCCGCGTACACTACGTAATTGCGACAGACTTTTGATCCACATCAAAATTCCGTGGCAGCCGACCAAATGAGACTAAACTGCTAGATTTATAAAATTCAAACTAGTTATCTCATAAATAATTGTGGATTCCAAATAGTGTATCACAATCACAGATAGCTAGACGATGTTAAACTTTTCGATCGAATAAGCAAAGACCCAAAATTTCCCAACAAGCTCAACACTTGAGCGGAGTTCAAAAAACTACCCAGAACATGCCACAGCTCCTATCAACCAGCCGTAGAAGGGCCGACCCATGCCTCACTCATGTCGCCACGGAACTGCGGCACACCCTAGGGTATGTCCACGGTTCCGTGATCCAAAAAGTCAAGTTTGGGTATCGTTCTTCCAGAGGGTCCACAGAATCGCTTGCATGATTTTATGAAAATTTTAAACTCAGAAAAATCCAACTCTTGGAAAATTTCAGCGAGGGAAAAATTGGGTTATTGATATCCGTATGAACTTTTTAACGTCGTCTAAATAACCCGAAAATGTGTTAGAATTACAATTACGAAACACTCCGAGTTTCCTTTGCAGACAGTTAACATCACATTAAAATTTAGCAAAAACAAACAACACCTGAAGCACCAAAACCCAGATCCTGGAACACCAAAAAAATTTGAAGCCAAAATCTTAAACCGAGGCCGGCCTCCTCGGTTTTGATGCTCATGTTCTCGGCCAAATTTCGAGCAAACCCTTTCAAATTCTCTATGTGTTCATTTCATATCTCAAACAACATTCTGCAGTTGTTTAAAAAAAAAAATTTAAGTCTTTTTAAAATCGACAGAAATTAAGTTCAAGTGTTTCAAGTTTCGGAGTCGTTTCGGTTTCGTAATTTAACAATCATCGTCAAATTTTCTAGCATGTCTCTGATACCACTGCAGGTTACTTAGCGCGGCAGCAAGGTTTCGGGAGGCATCGTCCATGCCAATTTCAAAAATTGTCGTTCTAGCTAACCCTAACCCTAGAATCGTTACTAGAAAATCCGACGAAATAACATGTAAACACTTTACATCTAAGTGAATGAGGGAATACAACATTTGTAGACTGGTCCTTCACTTTTAAAGCTCCATGTCGTAGTCCCTTCAATGCAAGTTGTGAAGACCGGGACTCTTGAGAGGGTTCACATGAAGAAATGAACAAGCTTGCTCAATGCCTTCGAAGCCGAAGATGATCTACTTCGAGGAGACTCGAGCTCATGCTACCTCTTCACTAATGGTGAAATTAGTGAAGCAAACACCCTAAACTAAATGGCTAATAGTAGAGGATGATGAAGTAGGAAGTGGGCTCTCTTTAGATTTATTTTTCTTGCAATATTTCTTCACATCTCAAAACCCTAGAAAGCTTTGTGAGCTCATGAAGAAGATGAAGAAAATGAATAAGAGAGAATGAACTCATGAAGTTAAAAATGCAACCATGGGTGAGTTAGTGTCATACACTAACTCATGTAGAGAGTTAACCATGGTGTAAGGTTAATGTTTAGGTTAGTAAATATCTTAAGCAGGACAAAACATGTGGACATTGTCAATGTTCTACAAGCTTCTTCCAAGCTCCAAGCCATGACAATTTCCACCATTTTGAATTACTTAATAAATAAATATAAACCTTAACATTAAACCTAGCATGGTGTGAGTCTCATATATCCATGTTGCATATGTAACCTAGCGTGGCACATAAATATATATCACATATATATTTTGTGCAAAAAGAAAACAATACAATTAACATATATCACATATATGTTAAGTGTACCATAAGTGAGAAAAATGAATACTTAAGTGAGCTAATATTATTTAATGTAATGTAATATATCAAATATTAAATTATATATTAAATTATTAAATCAACACTTGATTTAATAATCCGGCTATATGATGTATAACCGACTAATACTAAATGCAACAACTTATCGAATCAACACTTGATCCGATAACCCGGCTATATCACATATAACCGACCAATGTCACAAGTCGCGAGTATAGAATGCGGTATCATATACGCGCATTAATCTCGGTCCCGCACATATTACATATGTGCTACTACTCCGTTTCGCATGAACCAGGAAACATCCGTGTAGGACTCTAAAGACTCGTAAATACGCCGGCAGTAGGTTATGATCACACCCACAAGCCGCAAGCGGTCTGCTAAACGTAACGGCCACCCAGGTATTGAGCGATCAGAAGATCAACAAGCAAGCCTGCTCATACTCCTGCGAATCCAATCAGTAACACTACCGTACAGTCCGATCTTTTCTCAGATATGTCGCATATCACAGCCTGGGTGTGGTATAACGTCAGACCCTAATAGCCTGATAAGTCATACCGATGCAAGGTCCATAATGGTTCGAGAAACTACTGATAGCACTTACCAGTAGATCTTAGAAACCCTGGCCAGGGATCTCCTATTATGGCTAATCGAGCATAGCGCAACATCAACTCCCAATACCGGGAGAGACGAAACCCCTCCTATCACTCATTGCCTCCATGTGACTCGGGACTGAACCCAAAAACCACCTTTTTGCACGATCTCTTGACCGTGGTATGGTGGAAATCAGAGCATAGTGGGAATCACACAAGACTCTATGATGATCTCGGGTCTACAGACTAACCTGTACTAGTGTCACCAGAGAACTGCTATCTGACGATAGGTATAATACCATCTAGGAGTTCTCGGCGAGTCCGTTCAGTGTACCCAGTCTCCACTGGGCACCTGTAGACCTTCTCTGATGTCAAACACCAATGGATGTGGGATCATCCATCTCCCATCATATGGGTCGAAAAGCGTATACGCTAGTCTACTCTGGAGTATCGATGCCCTGTCTCGATACTCCCACGACTAGGATCATTTGAAGGATGTACTTGCCGACTACCCATGTCCCCACTAGTATGATCTGCATCATAGTCCTTGTAGTCAAGTACTCATCCTAAGGGCTTTATCAACATGTAATAGAGAGACAATAAGGGTGCATGTTAAGATAAAGAGAAACCAGATAGCATACTATCATGTCGAGCAAGAAAGTCATCCCTATATATGTTCAAGCATCCACTACAATATACATCACATGTATAGTAATCGCCTCTAGGGCATACATATAACTAACATATCTCACTTTATGAAATAAACATACAGATATATCAGTTTGAAATTGGTGCATAACAACGGATATTCAAAACCAAATATTTGCCGTCTCGTAAAACCTCAGGCGATTTCCTCAAATATCACCAATTACAACGAATTCCGATATAAAGAGTATATAATCACCTAATTCCTAATAACTTACTCCCACTCATCATCTGTAAAACTATACATATGTGAGAATCAAACCTGGTAAATACATACCCTTGAGTAAGGATCTAATTGGGAAATCAGTTTTCAATTAACAAGTCATAGTGAAACTGAAACATGAAAATGTTTCGAAGGGGTAGTCGGGTATTCCTAGTAATGCCTCTTCCATTATCCATATTCATGACTGTGACCGTATATTTCCTTGCCATCTCTCAAAATCCCTTTATTTTTCTTTACTAATTACCTTCTTTACACCACCCTTAGGCTAAATGGTTTTCTTTCTTCCCTACCGTTCGGCACCAGCCTATGGTTTGGAAGAAGACTATCGACTAAGCGTAATAGGTGTACTCTCCTAATCCTTGGAGTACTCGCAACCTGAGAGAAGGTAAAGATAAAATACGACTGAATAAACCTTATTCTATTTCTCCTGAACCAGAATCCAATCTCGAACTGGAACAAGTTTCTTCGAGTTCGTATATAACTATACGATGGATTATCCAATAGATTTGGATCTTCGTAGTGATATGGGGTGTTCTGGAGAAATTCAAAGGTGAAATATGAGTAGAGATGATATACGCGGTTTGGTCGTGAATGATAGCAGTCGCAGTTTACTTTTCCCTCTTTCTAGTTCCTTTATTTGTCTTTACTTATTGCCTTCTGTACACCACACTTTGGCTAATTGGTTATCTTCCTTCCCCACCTTTCGGCACCTGCCTATGGTTTGGAAGAAGACTATCCAATAAGCGCAATAGGTGTACCCTCTCCTAATCCTAGGGGCCCTCACAACCTGAGAGAAGGTAAAGGAAAAAACACCAGAATCGTCCTATTCAATTTCTCTAGAACCGGAAACCTTTCTCGAATCTGAAACAGGTTTCTTCGAGTTCGTATGTAACTATATGATGGTCATATCCAATAAACGTGGATCTTTGTAGTGATACGGAATGTTCCGAAGAAAAGCAAAGGGTAAAAGAAGCAGTGACAATGAAGTATTCAACTCTAACAATCCAAAAGCCAATGTGTTTTAAGAAGGTTCGGTTAACTTGGTTTATGAGTTCTAGTCTAGGGTCGGGCCATGGTCGCTGCCAAAGAGAGAGATAAAAGAAACACTCAGTGTGCACTCTAATCTAGATCAGAATGGTTAATCACTTTATCTAATCAGGATGTCTTCCACTGTATCCTCAAATTCTCCTCCAAACCTGAAAGAAGAATTAGTCGGGATCATCTAAAATCACCCGAGGAGTAAACCAACTCATCAGTGGAAATCGGAATCCAACTATCATCGCATGATAACTTGATGGAATCCACTCAAGTTATCACACTCCAGAAGGTATGTGCATGCGTGGCAAGTTTCCTGTAAGTTTGAAACTCCCGATGTGATTTTTACCCCATGCTCTTATGACCTTGACTAAAGCCAACAAATCATAAGTCACATGTTAAGTTCTACCCTTCATTGTCCAGGTTAATTTGAAGCCACCTGTACTCTCCCTTGACTAAGGCCAACAAGGCTGTATGACTGTCTTAAACCAACGCATCTATCTATACAACAAAAAAGTAACAAATAGCTACCATACACTATGCCTTGACTAAGGCCAACAAAAATAGCATGAATACTAAATGCTACCCGTCTGAAATGACGGAGGGCTACGAATGGTTTTTGGAAAAAAACCGTTAACGTAATGAATTTGATATCGTTGAAGGAACCGGATAGCTTTTTCCAAATATATAGTGGCGAAAACGTTTTCTAAAGAGGCCACTCCTTATGAAGGGATCTTGGCTCTTTCCTCGTAGAATGAGGTGCATGATATTCTCACTGAATACCACGATGCAAAGAAAAAAGTAATCGACTATAGTGAAGTTATTACCTTGACGCAAACGTCTACCCAAGAGGTCACTCTCTGTGAAAGGATCTCGCCTCTTGCCTCATCGTATGAGGTGCTGGATATTCATAACCGAATACCGCTGTGCAAAACAAAAGAAAACGTCATTATAATAACTGCTTTTTAAAATTGTTCCAACAACATCGAATAGGTCGGTTTTCCTTGCATTGATCAAAATCAATGCAGTCCCATCAATTAATCTCACCACAAAAGAACAAAAATATGATGTACGTATATGCTATCCGCATTCGGCACTGGGCCCCGTCATCACCCGTTAGGTTACTGAACTAACGATAGAGCGGGGGCTGGACTAGCGCGTGCGTAAAACATATAAAACATCTACTAGTATATATATAACAATATATAATAATCGCTCCAGGCGAGATAAATGCAACATCACAGAAGATAAGCGATAAGCATTACAGAACAATACTGATAATCTGGGAGCCCCGGGTTTCCTTTGAGCCGCAACTGAAACCCGACGTTCCCCTAGTCGTGTGGATAGCCTGTGCAATGAAAACCTAGACCCCTACAATCGCTGCAAGTTACCCGCCAAAACCAGAAGTGAGGCAACCCACTTCATCAAAGTGAATGGGCCACTCGGCACTTCTCGAAATCCGGTAACTTGAGAACCCTTCCTTGGGTCAACCTGTACCCCTATAAGTACGGCAAACAGCCCGCCAATTCTAGAGTGGGTCCCCCTCCGTCTCAACGCCATGAGATGCAAGCCCGTTGCCCTCTACAACCCGGCTATCCGTGCACTCCATCGCGGGATAATCCTAGTACAGAAAAGAAAAATATGTACAACGGTGACATCGACCTCAACCCGGTCGTGCCCCAAACAAGTAATATAAAAGCAGGCAGTGACGGCAGTCCACATGTTGGACGCTCGCCCCGTGATAAGAAATGTACAAATAAAACTAAACTGTACTATCATTGCACCCAAGCTATCCACCACGACGATCCAGCCAACATACACAGCACAACACAGAACATCAACGTGAATGTCACGTTCGCAAACCCGTCTAAAAGAACAATAGCAATTAGACAGGTTAAACCACTCTAATGACATTCACGGTTACAGATAGAAATGTAAGTACTATAAACTTTAAACAGTGTTAGAAATATCAAGTTCGAAACACCCCCAAATAGCCCTAAAACAACTAGATAAAACCATATCTAAACTGGGCTAAACAAGCAATACCACTGAACCAATATTACAGAGACTAGACCACACAAAAAAATACAAGTCCAAACACCTACATAGGACCGGCCAGGCCGGAATTATTACCCTTGTGGCCGGGTCAATACGGGTGAAATGGGCTCGTTTTTGGGGTGCAGTCTAGTGGTCATACAAGTAGTCTTCTGCAGTTGCTTAAATATTTTTAGAAGAATCGGGAAAATTTGACAGAGAATGGAATATGAGTTGGTATTGTTTCGGAGTTGTTTCGGTTTCGATACTTTAACATCGTCTAAACAAGCTAGTAAGTGTTTAATGGGTTGGCTCTTATACCATGTTTGGATACGCCAGCGCCCCGGCCATCAATCCGTGGACACATGCGGAACCAAAACTTTTTAAAACCCGGCGCTAACGGAACCCTAATATACGGATCGTACCATTAACCCTATACTAGCTATATGAAAGGAGTTTAGAGAGGTTATACAAAACGATCCGTGTCCGTCGGTCATCAACCTCTATCCCAAGCTCCTCGTGGCTTCCTTGATCATGTTTGATCTCTGGTCTCCCCACTTCGAAGACGATCCACGTCGAGGGTTAGTAATACGGGCTCCGACCTCAAAACCGAAGCAACTCGGGTATCAAGTTTGCTAGCCAAGATAGCCAAGTTGAAGTAGAGAGAGTTTGTGATTACTTTGTCTCAATACACCTAAGTATTCTCAACTCATGAGAGGGTTTGGGTGGAGGTTGAAGAAGATGCCATGGGTGAAGAGTGTGAGCTCAAGAAAAAGAAAGTGAAGAAAGTTGTGAAGTCTTGTATGCTATTTTGTGAGATTGAGAAACTAAAGAAAAGCCCCAACAAAAAAAAAGATCTGCCCCTTTCACAAAATATCTCACAATCCTCACAAGAAATATCTTAGCCAAAACAAAACGAAGCATGAGTCACTCCATGTCCCACCATAAGTCACCTAGTGCACATCCATGATTCATTGCCAAAACTCACACTCACAAATTCCACCAAATAAACATTTAAACCAAAATGTTTAATCCAAAATGAAATGGAAATATCTAAAGTAAACTTGTAACGAATTACAAGAATACCCATCATCCGTATATACATACCCGCATTCGCATTCCGACTGAATGCAAATACAACGAGACGAAAATAATCAAACAATATAATACTAGGATCCGTCTTGCACCAAAGACCAATAGTATTATCCTTCCGATCATGATCCATGCACAAGTGCAAGTATCTGATCGAACCCTGCCATAAAACCATACGGCCTCTACAACGTTTCGTCCGAAACAGTGAAACCCTCTGTATGGGACTCTAAAGACTCGTCAATACGCTGACAGTGGGTTTAACCACAGGCACGTCGGTGGCACTAGCTGTATGTAACGGCTACCCAGGTATTGAGCGAAAGGGAGGCCAACGAGAAAACTCATCTTGAAACCCTACTGAGCCTGACTGTGACAATATCCGTACAGTCCGGTCCGTTCGTCTATGTGTATCGCATATCGAGTCTAGGAGGGTGGATAAAGTCAGACCCCTAATAACGCGACATTTAGTGTCGGTATGAAGCTCATCACCACTTGAGAAACTACTGATCCGAATCAGTAATTCTTGACTACCTTGGACATGGATATCTGGTAATGGCCACCCATGCACTCCGCAAAATCAACCCCCAATACCGGAAGAGACGAATCCCGTGATGATCCGCTCACTTCCTCCATGTGGCTCGGGACTGTACCCAACTAAAACCTGTTTGCATGACTCCTTTGAGCCGTGGTAGGGTAGTAATCAAAGCACAGTGGGAAATCACACGAGACAAATGATGATCTCAGGTCGATAGACTAACCTGTACACATGTCACCAGGGAACTGCTATCTGACAATAGGTATAATACCAACCAGCATGTTCCCGGCGAATCCGTCCGGTGTACTCATAACCCAATGAGCACCTGAATACATCTTAGGTGAACCCACTAACACCAATGGCTTTTGAGACCGGCCACCGCCCCTTGTCGGGATCTCGATCCTTATACACTAGTCTACTCTTGGAGTATCGATGCCCAGTCTCTAAGCTCCCACGACTAGGGACATTTTAAGGATGTGATTATAGACTACCCAACTCTCAAGTATATGATCGCCATTATACCGCTGGTAGTCAAGCAAGAATCTTATGGGCCCTGTCAACATGTAATAATGATCTGTAATGTGTAACGTTTTAGAAATCGTTATGCGAATTTTTCCGTTTCAGGGAAAAATAGTCGGTATTTTCCGTTTTAACCCGATTTTGATCAAACGTCTGTATAAACTTGCCGGCAGCTAGTTTAGCTAAAATAAAGCTAGTGCGCGAACTTTGTGGGTATATGTGAAGTTTTGGTTCAGATAGAATTTTTCCCTAATAAAATATAATTTTAAGCGGTAAATTATGCACGTAAATTGCGAAATTTCTTCTATGAGAATTATTGCTAATCAAATCACTAAAATAAGTTTAGAACCTTCTTTTTAAATATCTAGATTTTTCTTTTGGACAAAAGGATTTAAATTTAAAAATAAAAGAAAAGAAAGAAAGGTGGCAATATTGCATTTAATGATGCATTAATTGATTTTTGCTAGAAACATCTTCACAATTCTACACAAAATACCTCCCCCATCACTAATTGGCCGAGCCATCACCCCAAATCTGCCCCATGTCATTTCCTAGCTCATTTCTTCATCCTTTTGTTCACAAAACTCTTCGAAAAATTCCAAAATAAATCCACAAAATCCTAAATAAAATAAAACCATCAATTTCCTTCACAAAGTTGCTTGGATCTTCAACAAAGTATGGTTTTTTGGTGGCTAAGTTGATGAAATCTTATGCTAGAATTTGTTCCTGAAGAGGTATAAATTCATACCTTAATCCTTAATTATATGTTTAAATCTTGAATTAGCTATTTAATTGGTTATTATAGCTTTTAAATTCTTGATTAAAGCATTCATGATATTTTTAAGGAAATTCAAGTTAAGGTTAAAGCTTGATTAAGTGTTTATTGTTAATTGAAGATTAGAAAAGCTTAACCTAGTAGAAAATGATAATTATTGTTAATTACTAGTTTGTCTAATTAAGGGTTTTTGCTTACTAGGTTTTTGTTAAAACTTAATTAAGAAAGTTTAAAAATATGGAAGTGCTTTGGATAGCTTAGTTAAGCTATTATAAGATGTTTGAAATCGCTAGTTATGTGTTAGCTTTGAATTGGTGCGAAATATTGCGTTAAGTTACTTACTAGGTTTCGGGGTTTTTCCGACGTGGCTTCAATTGGTCGTTGCGGGATTATATCTGTAATATTCGTCTTATTTGTTTGAGTTGGGTTTGCACGACCCTAGTTAAGGTTTTTGCCGAAGTCGTGTGTGTTTTGTGCGCTAGTTGCGCAGTGTATTTTTCTGGGCGTTATCCTTGCGTTTCGTTGTCTTTTTGTCGATGTAGGAGATTTAGCTTATGTGATGCGTTTGTGAAATTTTAGGATCGCAAGCGGGGACTTCGGGCGCTGCGAACAAGGGGAAGCAGGTGGTCGGATTTTCATAGCTCGTGACCATCGGTGAGTAGATTTAATATTTACGGGGAATTCGCCCGTATGGCATTAAGCGTCAGGGCTATATATTATATGATATTAGCCGCATGTTTATATGCGCATATAGAGATGATGCATGAATTTCATTGCATATAGTTAATTGTTGTGCCTGAACTTGTATCCATTGTACACTGCACTATTATTGACAGACCATGTTGCACGAGCACCAATGATATGCCACACACACACTGTCGGTAATTGCCATGATACGCACAACACGGATATTCATTGATATACCTTGCTAATGGTTAGCGACATAGAGGCATTTATTCTGGTGCGATAGCGCATATGACATATAGCATACCTGTATACCTACGTGCTTATACATATGCCATACTATACCTACATGCTCGCTGATATACTTTGCTATTGTTACATGATTAGCTTTTTATAACATATATATCGGTGGAATGGGACGCTGTATATATATGTATTTTGGATTTGGATATTTCGGAACCGCGAGATATATTTAATGACTTGATGCATTTAAATAGCGGACTTTTCCCGTGATATACTTATATTGATGTTTTATGTTGCATATGTTATTTACATGGATTTACGCATTTGAGATATGTTTTCATGCGATTTGGGGAATTTCAAGTGTCGAGGTTAGGCACTTATATTCCGAGAGATACATAGATTTTGGAGACCGATACATGGAACACAAGTGTCGAGGTGGGATACTTGGGTTTTGAGAAACGTATGGATATCAGAAAGACCGATACGTGGAACACAAGTGTCGAAGTGGGATACTTGGGTTTCAAGGAACGTATGGATACGAGTATTTACATGTCGATGTTAGGAACTGGTTTTCATGATGTTTTAGAGTGTCGATGTTTGACACTCAGGTTTCATGAGACTTACAGGATTTGAGGGCCGATCTGAGTATTTTTGGATTTGGGGTGTTGTTGATTTACACCGGGTTTTTCCATGCTTATGATTTGTGCATGAGATTATTTTTTATCCCGCGCTCAGTATTCAGTTGATATGGATTTGATTCTTGTAAATATTGTACCTGGTGGTGTCCCTTGATCATGGTAGTTGCATATTCATATTATCATACTTATGCTACCAGCTTACATGTTATTGATCATTGTTGTTAGTGCATACTTGCGATTTCAGTATGATGTTGTTTACTATTCATGAGTTGGAAACTCACCCCCGTTGTGCCACAGTGTTTTGCAGGGCATACCCTCAGTGTAGTCGCGGCAGGGCGTCTTATCATCTCTACTTTTGCGGATACTGCTACGGTTGGCTGGGAGGCCTTTGCTTTTAGGTAGGTTTGCGGTTATCCGTTTGTACATTGTATATCTTTTTTGTTGGATCTAGTATTCTCCATCTACCACTTCTTGTATTTTACTTAGAGACGAGTTGTGAGGATTTGGTGTTGTATTATTATTTTGGTGACTTTGGGTGCCGTGCTCATGGGAGCCGGTTTTGTTGAAAAGTTTTACTTCTTTATGCAGTTTTCTTTTATATTTCTTCGCTTCGGCGTCGTATATATGTTTGTGGTGGTTGTCTCCGCCGTTGGGCATGATTTGCTCCCATTTGGGATGCTTTATATATTATCTATGTTGTACCCGTTTTCGGGGCTAGTTTTTACAAAGGAGGTGCTGCCGAAATTTTCAAGAAAGAAAACTAAAGTTAAAGATTTTTCTTAAGATTTCCCGAATGTTTTAAACTATGCTTTTCTCCGTTTACCCCTTTTGGGGTGGTTTAGATTTCTGGGTTTCTTCTTACTTAAGTTGCGTGCGCCTGTTGAAGTTACGTAGTTTAATTGTCGGTTACGGGCCAAATTTTTGGTCGTGATAAAGTTGGTATCAGAGCGCTAGGTTTTATCTTTCGGAGTGTAGGATGACCTTGGTATGATGGAGTAGGTAGCTTAAGCAGAGTAACGTAGCGTGTGTATGTTCCGCGACATACTTACGACGCGGTACTCCGCCTAAGTGACCTTAGGACTTATTGATTGAGATTCTTTCCGTGATTTTATACATCCTTGTGATTCGATTCCTGTTTCCTTATCGAATCTTGTTTCAAATTCCAGCCTATATGCCGCTGAAGACTACGAGAGAACAGAGAGCGGCAGCGAGGGCCGAGGTCAGAGTTGACTCGTCTGAGGCGAGGACTGACCAGGGCGGTACTCCTGTTGTACCGGAGCACATTGCTGTTAGTCCATGCTACCCTTCCCCAGTTCTTACGGGGTTGCGGAAGTGGTGAAAAACGATTTTCAAGAGGGTGGTAACATGGACTACCAATACGGATCTTTGTTAAACGACTAACTAACAATCTAACTTGAGTTTACCTACTCGGTTAGGGGGCTATACCTTTCTTGAACTCCTTCGTCTTCAACTCCTCCCGGTGTACGGATCGGCTTCACCTCGTCGTCTCCTTGCGCCGAAGATGGATCCACCCGAAAGCTTCTACCTTTGGCTTCTTCATCGATCTTTGAAGAAACTAGATCTCTTGGTTTGCTAGGAATTGTGAACTAGAATGAGTAGAGGAATGTTTTGGTGTCTTTTTATCTCTAAGGCAATGAGTCTCAACACATGAGAATGGTTTGCCTTGAGCTAGAGAGAGCAAGAGGAAGAGGGAGAGCTTGAGAATGAGAGAGCTCAAGAGAGAGAAAGCAAATGAAAGAATGAGCCATACTCTTTTCTCATTCTCACCTCTCATAATCCAAAAGCCATCATAACAAAAAAAATAATAATCAAGAATTGTGTGATTGTTTAAGTCAAAGTGGCTATATCATTTCAAGCACTCATTTTGCATAAATAAACAAGCAAGCAAAAGTCTTTGCCATGGAATGATAGTCATTGTCATGATGATGGTCAACTAGTCCAACCTAGTCAACCGGTCAACAAAGTCAAGAAGTCAACAAAGTCAACCCCTCAACAACCATGTCACTATAATACTTAATTAATATTAATGTTAATAATATTTCTTATTCTCATTATGGTTAAGCAAAAGTCAATGGTCAACGGTCAACAGTCAATAACCCCAATGAGAATCCTCTGCCTCTGTCTCTCTGTCAACTGTGCATACACACCCGCATCCGCGTTCCGAGGAACACGAATACAAACGAGATAAAACCAATCCCAAAACGTACACTAGGATCTGACTTAAACCAAAGCCCGCTAGTGTTAACTGTCTGGACACTATACGTGCACAAGTGCACGGATGTGACCGAACCCTGTCGCAAAACCTTGCGACCTGTCGCAAAACCATGCGACCTCTACTCTTTTGCCTAAAGGCGAATAGCTTTCTGTATGGGACTCTAAAGACTCGACACTACGCTGGCAGTGGGTTTAACCACAGACCGCAAGCGGCACTAGCTATGCGTAACGGTCCCCAGGTAGATGCCGACAAGAAGACTGACGAGGTGAAACCCATCTGAACTCCTACTGAGCCTGAATGTGACAATCTCTATACAGTCCGGTCTGTTCGTCTGATACATCGCATGGCGGGCCTAGGGGGCGGTAAACATCAGTCCCCCAATAGCGGTACAAGTCGTGTCGGAGTGAAGCCCAGAACACCCTGAGATAACACTGGAAACCTACCAGTATATCTCGCTTGCCCTGGCCAGGGACTACTCGTGTAATGGCTCTCCTAGACACAGCGCGATGTCAACCCCCAATACCGGGAGAGATGAATCCTGTCTAACCGTCACTGCCTCCAAGTGCTTCGGGACTGCACCCAACTACTACCTGTTTGCAAGACTCCTTTGAGCCGTGGTAGGGTAGTAATCTAAGTGCAGTGGGAACAGACTCGAGGCGCAGTGACAGTGTCAAGTCAGCGGACTAAGCTGTACTCATGTCACCTAGGAACTGATAACTGACGATAGGTATAGTACCAACCAACAGTTCCCGACGAGTCCTGTCAAGTGTACTCGAAACCCAACGAGCACCCGCATACTATCTCCAGTACGACGTACTGACGGCTGTAGGACAGACCGTCTACCACACTGGGATGAGAAGCGCATACGCTAGTCTACTCCGGAGTATCGATGCCCTGTCTCGATAGTCCTGCGACTAGGGACCTGCATAAAGATGTGCTTATAGATTACCCAGCCCCTACTAGTGTGACTGCCTTCACAACGCTGGTAATCCAGCAAAGATCCTAAGGGCTCCACTAATGTGTATCGGTGATATACTAAAATAAACACATGTACACATTGAAGTAGAAACAAACCAAGTAGCATACTACTATATTGAGCAAGATTGTCTATACAAGGTGAATATCCCAAGCTTCCATTGAGTAATATACAAACTAGTATGATACAGTAATGGCCTCTAGGGCATATACACTAACAATCTCCTACTTGCACTAAGGCCATGTACTGGCGTATCGAAGACCTATCATCTCGATCAGCCGCTCGAACTGAGTCTGGGGTAAGGCCTTTGTGAGTGGATCAGCAGTGTTATCTTCTGTAGAAACTCTCCGAACCTCGATCACCTGGCGACCCACGATCTCCCTGATCAGGTGATACCGTCTTAAGATGTGTCTGAACTTCTGATGGGACCTTGGTTCCTTCGCTAAAGCTATAGCCCCGTTGTTGTCGCAATACAGAGGTATTGGATCAACAATGGACGGAACCACCTGAAGTTCAGTTAAGAACTTCCTTACCCAGACAGCTTCTTTTGCGGCATCTGTAGCAGCGATATATTCCGCTTCCATCGTTGAGTCAGCAACGGTTTCCTGTTTGGTACTCTTCCAACACACCGCCCCTCCATTGAGGGTAAAGACATAACCCGACATGGACTTGGAATCATCTTTGTCACTCTGGAAGCTGGAGTCAGCAAATGCCTTGATCTGGAGGTCTTTTCCGCCATACACCAAGAACATCTCCTTAGTCCTTCTCAGGTACTTGAAAATGTTCTTTACCGCTATCCAGTGTTTCTCCCCAGGGTTTGACTGATACCGGCTTACCACTCTCAGTGCATAAGCTACATCTGGTCTGGTACACAACATCGCATACATTATAGAGCCTACTGCAGAAGCGTAGGGTATAATAGACATGCGATCCCTTTCCAAATCAGTCTTGGGAGACATCTCTTTGGAGAGGGTGATCCCGTGACAAGCCGGTAGATTACCGCTCTTGGAATCTTCCATACTGAATCTTTTCAGTATGGTGTAGATGTACCTGGACTGTGAGAGTCCCAGTATCCTCTTGGATCTGTCATGATAGATCCAGATCCCCAGAATGTATGAGGCATTACCCAGGTCTTTCATGGAGAACCTGTGTGACAAGAACCCCTTGACAGATTGTAGCATAGGAATGTCATTTCCTATTAAGAGAATGTCATCCACGTATAAAACGAGGAATACTACAGTTCTCGCTACAAATCTACTATAGATGCATGGTTCATCTGGAATTTTGATAAAGCCAAATTCCTTGACCGTCTCATCAAAACAGATGTTCCAACTCCGCGATGCCTGCTTCAGTCCATGGATGGACTTAAGCAACTTGCACACCTTTTCGCTGCTCCCACTCTGAATGAAACCCTCTGGCTGGTCCATATAAACACACTCCTCTAAATTTCCATTTAGAAAAGCGGTCTTTACGTCCATCTGCCAAATCTCATAATCGTGGAAGGCAGCAATGGCAAGAAGGATCCGAATGGATTTCAGCATAGCTACTGGAGAAAAGGTCTCGTCATAGTTCAAACCAGGTCTTTGACGAAAACCCTTTGCAACCAGTCTAGCTTTATAGGTCTCAACCTGTCCATCTACACCAATCTTCCTTTTGATGATCCACTTGCATCCTACGGGTTTTACCCCATCTGGAGCAACGTCCAACGTCCATACTTTGTTGGTGTACATGGACTCCATTTCGGTCCGCATTGCATCCAGCCATTTTACCGAGTCAACGCTGTGAATGGCCTGCTGGAAGCTAGTTGGCTCATCATAATCTATGATGCAATCTTCTCTATCCCCGTCTATGAGAAAACCGTAGTATCTCTCGGGCGAATGAGACTGCCTACTACTCCTGCGGAGCGGCGTAGGAATGTCATTTTCTTTTGAACCCTCTGGTTCTACTAAGCTTTCAGTAATAGTCTTTGGTTCTGGAATTTCTTCCAGTTCTATTTCGCTCCCACTTGTTTCCTTTTCTAAGAACTGGTGTTCCAGAAAATGGGCATTACGAGAAACAATGATCTTTTGTTCCTCTGCGTAATAGAAGAGATACTCCGTGGAGTTCTTTGGGTATCCCACAAACTTGCACAGTACTGAGCGTGCCTCGAGTTTGTCCGCATGCTGCTTTTTGACAAAAGCCGGACATCCCCAGATCTTCAGATATTGAAGATAAGGTTTCTTCCCACTCCATATCTCATATGGTGTGGTAGGCACAGTCTTAGTTGGAACTCGGTTCAAAAGGTATGCAGCTGATTCTAGCGCATATCCTCAGAATGATCACGGTAACTCAGCGTTACTCATCATGGACCGTACCATATCCAATAGGGTTCGGTTCCGTCTCTCCGATACACCGTTATGTTGCGGAGTGTATGGAGGAGTAAGCTGAGAGAGAATTCCATTCTCTTTTAAATAGTCCAGGAACTCGGCACTCAAGTATTCACCACTTCGATCCGATCTTAGTGTCTTGATACTTTTGCCGGTTTGTTTTTCTACTTCATTCTTATATTCCTGGAATTTTCCAAAGGCTTCGGACTTATGTTTCATTAAGAAGACATAACCGTACCTTGAAAAGTCATCCGTAAAAGTAATGAAGTAAGAATAACCGCTTCGCGCATGTGTAGACATTGGACCGCACACGTCGCTGTGTACGAGTCCCAAGAGCTCGTTCGTCCTTACTCCGTGTCCAGTGAACGGAGTCTTTGTCATCTTTCCTTTGAGACAGGATTGACAAGTGGCATACGATTGATATTCGAACGGATTCAAATATTCTTCTGCATGTAACTTCGTCAACTTTCTCTCATTGATGTGACCCAGTCTACAATGCCATAAGAAAGTCTGATTTATTTCCGGAGACTTTCTTTTGTGTGTATTCTGGACTTTGAAAATCTGTGGTTGGTTTAATACGTATATACCATTGCTTAATGTACCTGACCCAATCAGAACTTGATTAAGGTGAATGTTTACAACATTACTTATAAACGCAAATTCATAACTTTCTTTAGAAGTCAAAGATACAGAAATGATATTACAAGTTGCGTTGGGTACAAAATAGCAATTACGCAAAACCAAAACGTGTCCATCTGACAACCCCAGGTGATAGTCCCCCACGGCCTTAGCATCCATGCTAGCTCCGTTTGCAACTTTGAGGGTCATGTCACCTGCCTTCAAAACCCTACGGTTTCTCAATGCCTGCAAAGAATTACAGATATGAGATCCTGATCCGGTATCCAATACCCAGGAAGTAGAGTTTATTGATAGACAGTTTTCAATAACATACACACCTGAAGCTGAAGCCGCAACTTGCTTCAGATCCTGTGTTCTGGCTTTCCAAGCCCTGCAATCTTTCTTCCAGTGACCACTCTTATGACAGAAAAAGCACTCTTACTTCCCTATAAGATTCCCCGCTATCTTTGTTGCTTTTGCTTTTCCCTTTGTATCCACTTTACTAACACCGCCCCTTGGTTTGGCGGGGGTTTTCTTCTTCTTTCCCTTGGCTTTCGCCTTAGACCTAGAAGAGGAAGATCCTCCTACAAACAAAGTGGATGTTTCCCTACCTTTCTGTAGGGTGCCCTCTGCACTCCTCAGCATGTTGAGGAGTTCTGAAAGTTTAACTTCTTTTTCTTGTAAGTTGAAGTTCAGGATAAACTGGGAATAAGTGGAAGGAAGGGACTGGAGAATCAAGTCCGTATAGAGCTCGTTCTCTAACGTGGTCCCAAGTTCCGCGAGCTCCTCAATGAAGCCAATCATCTTAAGCACGTGTTCCGCTACCGATGATCCGATGGCCAACCTTGCCGGAAATAACTTCTTCGACACTTCGTATCTTGCGATACGAGATTGCTCTCCATACAGTTCTTTTGTATGGAGAAATATGGATTCGAGGTCCATATTCTCGTGCCTCCTCTGATGTTCGTTGTCCATAGAGGCAAGCACGAGGCACTTGGCCTTCGCGCTATCGATCTCCCAAGTCTTACGGATTTCCTTATCCGCGACGCTGGAGGTGGGTCCTGGGACAGGGGGAGCTTTGGTGGTAAGGAGATACCCCAACTTGTCATAAGTGATTGCCATTTTGACATTCCTGAGCCAATCTTTGTAGTTTGGCCCTGTCAGTATGTTTTTATCTAGTAATAACTTAAGTCCGGTCATGATGATTGGTCGCTGCAATTAGGAGAGAGAGAAGAAACACTTTAGCATGATGCTCTTGCAAGTTTAGAGTGGTTTTTAATTTGTCTAAACAGGATGGCTCCCACTGTCTCTCTAATCCCTCCTCAAACCAAAAAGGAAGAATTAGTCAGGATCAATCTCACCATACAATTCTTGCTTAACCGTTCGGCCAGGCTGGTGTCGGTACTTCGAGGGAGGTTTTCCAACGCTTTCGCGAAGTTCTTTAATTTAAGAACCTCTTTTCCCTTGGGGCGTAGCCCCGCTAACACCTTTCTAGACACCTACTTGGTTTATAGCATTGATCGTTAAGTGAGAAATTTCCCGAGGAGTAGCATATACTCACAGTAAGATCGGGATCCAAATATCATCGCGTGACAAAACTGAAGGAATCCTACCAGAATCATCACACTCCAAATGGTATGCAGTGCTAGCAATTTTCAGTTCTTTTGAAACTCCCGATGTGGATTTTTGCCCCATGCTCTTATGACCTTGGCATGAGGTCAAAATGTCATAAGTCACATGTCAAGTTCTTCCCATCATTATCCAGGTTAATTTGAACCCACCCGTACGTACCCTTGACGTAGGCCAAAATGGCAGTACGACTGTCTCAAACCAACGCATTCTATCTATGCAACAGATAAATATCCGCCAGCTACCAATCACTATGCCTTGGCGTGAGGTCAAAATACATAGCTTGAATACTACCGAATATTTAACTGAAATGATGGAGGGCTACAGATGGTTTTGGTAAAACCTTGAACGTAGTGAACTTGATATGATCGATGGAACGAGATAGCTTTTAAAAGGAGAGGCTTAAGCTCCGCGTTTAAAAGTTATTTTGAAAAGAAACCGAGTGGTTTTGAAAGTGTTCCAACGACTTTTACTTGGTTTATTTTTTCTTGCATTAGTTCTTTTAATGCGTGTTTTTCTTGCATTAGTTCTTTTAATGCGTCCTATCATTTAATCCTACCATTGCAGAAAACAACACAAATATGACATACGCTTATGCCATTCGCATTCGCCACGGGGCCCCGTCATTTCTCGTTAGGTTACTTAACTAACGACAGAGCGGGGGCTGGGCTAGCGCGGCTGCAAAACATAAGCAACGCCTAAATAATATCATACATAGATATATTACAATGATAGCCATTTCAGATCACAGATGAATACATTGGATATACTAGGAATCCGCAATTCGTACGAGCCTGTAACGAAAAGTGGATTACACGGTCGCGTTGAATAGCCAATACCCCACCCTAGACCCCTACGGGTGCGGAAAACTACCCGCCAAATATCCAAAGTGGAGCAACCTCCCTCAACGACGTGAGCAGGCCACTCGGCACTTCGAGATACCCGGTAGTTTGTGCACCCCACCTTGGGTCTATCCTAGGAGCAAAAACAGTAAAAAGAAATTATACAATGATGGTTACAACCCCGACCCGGTTGTGCGGCCAAAAATAATATTACATCAATTTACATATTACATGAATTGAAAGATAAAATGAAAAACTCTCATCTCACAACCCCCGGATATTCATCCGCGACAATCCAAAGAATTCATATACACATACCATCAATTATTACAGATCACAGATATGTATAACTCCCACTAATCGATGTATAGCGATTAGCGGACGTTCAATACATATAACACAACACAGCTATATACCCGTTATCCTTAGTCTTTAGAAGTTCGATAAAAATACGGATTTTCAAGCCCCAAAAACTAATTTTTCTTTCTGGAAAATCTGGGCAGAAAACACATCCCAAAAATCCCAAAACAACCCCAGAAGCAATCTGCAAGAAACTTTTTCCCCGACCGAGTCAACTCGGCCGCGGAACCGCGGCGGGAGCATGCTCCCGCCGCGTTTCCGCGGCGCTTTGACCGATTCAGTGGACGAAATTTCTTTGGTGCTTAACAAAAAGCTTGAGCCGATTTTTAAGATAAGATTTATCAATTTTTGGACAGAATAAAAATTCGGCAGAAACTTCATTTTCCGGGTTCGTTTCGCGACTTTTTCTTTGATCGAACTTGTACTTACTTTGCTAACATGTTAGATAGTGTTTAACTAGGCTCTGATACCACTGTAAGTCCATGCTACCCTTCCCCGGTTCTTACGGGGTTGCAGAAGTGGTGAAAAACGATTTTCAAGAGGGTGGTAACATGGACTACCAATACGGATCTTTGTTAAACGACTAACTAACAACCTAACTTGAGTTTACCTACTCGGTTAGGGGGCTATACCTTTCTTGAACTCCTTGGTCTTCAACTCCTACCGGTGTATGGATCGGCTTCACCTCGTCGTCTCCTTGCGCCGAAGATGGATCCACCCGAAAGCTTCTACCTTTGGCTTCTTCTTCGATCTTTGAAGAAACTAGATCACTTGGCTTGCTAGGCCTTATGAACTAGAATGAGTAGAGGAATGTTTTGGTGTCTTTTTATCTTTAAGGCAATGAGTCTCAACACATGAGAATGGTTTGCCTTGAGCTAGAGAGAGCAAGAGGGAGAGGGAGAGCTTGAGAATGAGAGAGCTCAAGATAGAGAAAGCAATTGAAAGAATGAGCCATACTCTTTTCTCATTCTCACCTCTCATAATCCAAAAGCCATCATAACAAAAAAAAATAATAATCAAGTATTGTGTGATGGTTTAAGTCAAAATGGCTATATCATTTCATGCACTCATTTTCCATAAATAAACAAGCAAGCAAAAGTCTTTGCCATGGAATGATAGCCATTATCATGATGATGGTAAACTAGTCCAACCTAGTCAACCGGTTAACAAAGTCAACAAGTCAACAAAGTCAACCCCTCAACAACCATGTCACTATAATACTTAATTAATATTAATGTTAATAATATTTCTTATTCTCATTAGGGTTAAGCAAAAGTCAATGGTCAACGGTCAACAGTCAATAACCCCAATGAGAATCCTCTGCCTCTGTCTCTCTATCAACTGTGCATACATACCCGCATCCGCGTTCCGAGGAACACGAATACAAACGAGATAAAACCAATCCCAAAACGTACACTAGGATCTGGCTTAAACCAAAGCCCGCTAGTGTTAACTGTCCGGACACTGTACGTGCGCAAGGGCACGGATGTGACCGAACCCTGTCGCAAAACCATACGACCTGTCGCAAAACCATGCGACCTCTACTCTTTTGCCTAAAGGCGAATAGATTTCTGTGTGGGACTCTAAAGACTTGACACTACGCTGGCAGTGGGTTTAACCACAGACCGCAAGCGGCACTAGCTGTGCGTAACGGTCCCCAGGTAGATGCCGACAAGAAGACTGACGAGGTGAAACCCATCTGAACTCCTACTGAGCCTGAATGTGACAATCTCTATACAGTCCGGTCTGTTCGTCTGATACATCGCATGGCGGGCCTAGGGGGCGGTAAACGTCAGTCCCCCAATATCGGTACAATTCTTGTCGGAGCGAAGCCTAGAACACCCTGAGATAACACTGGAAACCTACCAGTATATATCGCTTGCCCTGGCCAGGGACTACTCGTATAATGGCTCTCTTAGACACAGCGCGATGTCAACCCCCAATACCGGGAGAGACGAATCCTATCTAACCGTCACTGCCGCCAAGTGCTTCGGGACTGCACCCAACTACTACATATTTGCACGACTCCTTTGAGCCGTGGTAGGGTAGTAATCTAAGTGCAGTGGGAACACACTCGAGGCAAAGTGACAGTGTCAAGTCAGCGAACTAAGCTGTACTCATGTCACCTGGGAACTGATAACTGACGATAGGTATAGTACCAACCAACAGTTCCCGACGAGTCCTGTCAGTGTACTCGTAACCCAACGAGCACTCGCATACTATCTCCAGTACGACGTACTGATGGCTGTGGGACAGACCGTCTCCCACACTGGGATGAGAAGCGCATACGCTAGTTTACTCCGGAGTATCGATGCCCTGTCTCGATAGTCCTACTACTAGGGACCTGCATAAGAATGTGCTTATAGATTACCCAGCCCCCACTAGTGTGACTGCCATCACAACGTTGGTAATCAAGCAAAGATCTTAAGGGCTCCACTAATGTGTATCGGTGATATACTAAAATAAACACATATACACATTGAAGTAGAAACAAACCAAGTAGCATACTACTTTATTGAGCAAGATTGTCTATACAAGGTGAATATCCCAAGCTTCCATTAAGTAATATACAAACTAGTATGATACAGTAATGGCCTCTAGGGGATATACACTAACATTTGCTATGTTTGGGGCTGGTATGCAGGACCTGCGCCAGATGATGAGGACTTTAGTTGAGGCCATTAGAGCGCAGGGGCAGGAAGTTGTTCCACCCGTTGCAGGGACCACGATGGTACCTACTGCTCCGACAGTCGCAGTTACAGCTCCGTAGGTTATTACCATGTCGCTGAAAGAGTTCAAGAGGCTGAGGCCTCCGGTGTTCACTGGCATAGATGTTGCTGAGGATCCACAGTTGTTTATCGACCGGATGGCCAGGATTTGTCGTTCGCTCCGATGCTCTGATGAGAGACGGGTGGAGTTTGCGGGCTTCCGTCTGGAGGGTCTGGCCCAGAAGTGGTGTGAGTCGTTGGAGAGAGGCAAAGCCGCGGGTCTTGCTCCTATGACCTGGGCTGAGTTTGTGACGGTGTTTCTCGCCCGTTTTCTTCCACCGAGCGTCAGGGATGCGCGAGCGCGCAGATTTAAGTCGTTACGCCAGACTCCGGGGATGACGGTGTCGGAGTACGATATATTATTTACCGAGCTGTCTGTGTATGCTCCATACTTGGTAGCGACTGAGGAGATGAGGGTGAAGAGGTTTGTTCGAGGCCTGCTTACCCAGTTATTCCTAGCCATCAGCATTCAGCATTGCGACACAAATGCAGTAGCAGTGTATGCAACCCTATTGGTGGAGGAACGTTTTTCTGAGTCATCAGTTGCTCCAGAACCGAAGAGGGTTCGTACTGGTGATCCGGCGGGAAGACGGGTGTTTAGACGTCTTGACAGTTCCCGTCCAGAAACTGGAGGTAGTGGAGGTTCGGGACGAGGTCGGCTTTTTTGTTCTTACCCTCAGGAGGGTCAGCAGTTTGTATCTGGATGTTACCGTTGCGGGAGTATGGGTCATCGGGTTCGAAATTGTGCTGCGCCACGGGTGAGCGAGGAAGCTGTACCGCAGGTTACCTTACCACCTTCTCCACCTCAGAGGGCGTTGCTCCTTTTTCCGGTTGTTGCTCCGCGTCAGACTCTTGTGCAGAGAGGTCGGGGTCGCGGTGGTTTTGTACCGAGAGGGCGGGATGGTAGAGGCGGAGGTCAACCAGTTGCTGGTAGAGGGCAGGCTCGGGTGTTTGCCTTGACTCATCACGACGCGCAGGCGTCCAATGCTGTGGTTTCAGGTACCCTTTTTGTATGTTCTTATGATGCACATGTTCTTTTCGATCCGGGATCTACGCATTCGTATGTTTCTATGAACATCGTGCCGAGTTTAGGCCGAGAGTCGTATTTTCTAGATCAGCCTCTTGTCGTGACTACTCCTGTGGGCGAGTCGTTTGTTGCGCGACACGTGTTCCGGTCTTGTGCTGTCCGTATTGGTGACAGAGATCTATCCTTCGACTTAATCCTTCTCGGGATATTGTACTTCGACGTTCTGCTGGGCATGGACTGGTTAGCTACTTGCTACGCGTCCATGGACTGCCGCGAGAAGACAGTTAGGTTTTGTTTTCCCGGCGAGTCGGTGTTTGTTGTGCAGGGGGACCGTGGTGCCGCCCCTCACAGTTTGATTTTTGTCCTTTGCGCTAGTCGGCTTTTGAGGAGGGGATGTCGGGGATTCTTGGCTTTCATTCATGATACTGGAGCCACAGTGGAGTCGTTGGACGGGGTTCCTATCGTGCGAGAGTTTCCCGACGTCTTTCCCGATGAGTTACCTGGGATGCCGCCAGAGCGCGATATTGAGTTCTGCATTGATCTGATTCCTGGCACGGAGCCTATTTCTATTCCGCTTTATCGGATGGCTCCGGCAGAGCTTCGAGAGCTTAAAGATCAATTGCAAGAATTGCTTGGTAGGGGACTTGTGCGTCCGAGCGTGTCGCCGTGGGGAGCTCCAGTTCTGTTCGTCAAGAAGAAGGACGACAGTTTGAGGTTGTGTGTAGATTATCGTCAATTGAACCGAGTTACGGTGCGGAATAGGTATCCTTTACCGCGCATTGACGATTTATTTTATTAGCTTTAGGGTGCGAAACATTTTTCTAAGATTGATTTGCGTTCGGGTTATCATCAGTTGCGGCTTCGGAATGATGACATTCTGAAGACTGGTTTTCGTACACGGTATGGGCATTATGAGTTTCTGGTGATGCCGTTCGGACTCACCAATGCGCCAGTAGCGTTCATGGATCTGATGAACCGGATTTTCAGGCCATTCCTCGACCAGTTTATTATTGTGTTTATTGATGACATACTGGTCTACTCTAGGAGTCGTGAGGAGCATGAGCAGCACTTGAGGATTGCTTTTCAGATTTTGAGAGAGCACCAACTGTATGCTAAGTTCTCAAAGTGAGCGTTTTGGCTTGATAGAGTTGACTTCCTGGGTCATGTGGTGACGGGTGATGGTATTCTTGTGGACCCGAGGAAGATCGAGGCTGTGCAGCTTTGGCCCAGACCTGTATCCGTGACTGAGGTCCGCAGCTTTTTGTGCTTAGCTGGTTATTATCTCTGTTTTGTGCAGGATTTCTTGAGTATCGCTGCACCGCTGACTGGACTGACCCGGAAGGGAGTTCCTTTTCTTTGGACTGATGCGTACGAGCAGTGTTTTCAGCAGCTGAAGACTCGGTTGACGATAGCACCAGTTCTATTTTTGCCTTTTGGATCGGGCGGCTATGTTGTTTACTGTGAAGCTTCTCGAGTGGGGATCAATTGTGTACTGATGCAGCAAGATAGAGTGATTGCTTATGCTTCTAGGCAGCTGAAGAAGCACGAGCAGAATTACCCCACTCACGAGCTTGAGATGGCCGCGGTGGTCTTTGCGTTGATGATTTGGAGACACTACTTGTACGGGGAGTCGTGTCAGATCTTCAAGGATCACAAGAGCTTGAAGTACATCTTCCAGCAGCGGGATCTGAATCAGCGACAACGCCGTTGGATGGAGCTTGTTAAGGATTATGATTGTGAGATCTTCATCACCCGGGCAAGGCGAATATAGTAGCTGATGCTTTGAGTCGTAGGCCCGGGGGTAGCTTTTCCCAGTTGAGCGCAGTTCAGCTACAGTCATCTGCAGATTGGCAGCTCTTGTGTGATGGTAGAGTACAGTTCGAGTTCACTTCCGCTGGGGGACAGCTTGCTCATGTCCGCGCCCGTCCACTACTACTTGATCGTATCCGTGAGGCGCAGCCCAGTGATGCCTGTTTGTCTGAGATTCTTGAGCTTGTTCGGCAGGGTACAGTTTTGGAGTTCATGATTGATGACCAGGGTGTACTACGATGCGAGACTCGGTTGTGTGTTCCAGATGCTGTTGGGTTGAGACGCGAGATCCTAAGGCAGGCACATCATTCGGCCTTTAGCGTTCATCCAGGTTCCACCAAGATGTACCGTGAGTTGAGGGATTTTTACTGGTGGGAAGGGATAAAGCGCGATATTTCGGACTTCGTTTCGAGGTGCATGACTTGTCAGCAAGTCAAGGCTGAGCATCAGAGACCGGCTGGAGAGTTGCAGCCTTTACCCGTTCCGGAGTGGAAATGGGAGCAGATTTCCATGGACTTCATTGTGGGTCTACCTAGGACCAGTTGAGTGTATGACTCCATTTGGGTGATTATTGACCCGTTGACGAAAGAGGCTCACTTCTTTTTAGTGAAGACCACTTACGGTTATGCTCAGTATGCTCAGTTGTGCATATATGTAATTGTGTGTTTTCACGGTGTTCCCACATGCATAGTATCCGACAGAAGCACCCAGTTTACTAGCCGTCTTTGGTAGAAGCTTCAGGAAGCTTTGGGTACCCGGTTGAGTTTTAGCACCGCTTTTCATCCACAGATCGATGGTCATTCGGAGCGGACTATACAGACTCTGGAGGATATGCTCCGTACTTGTGTGCTTGATTTTGGTGGCTCTTGGGATCGTCACTTGCCGCTGATTGAGTTCTTCTACAACAACAACTTTCAAGAGACTATTCAGATGGCACCTTTTGAGGCTTTGTATAGTAGGAGGTGTCGATCGCCAGTCTGTTGGACCGAAGTCAGCGAGAGTTGGGTTTTGGGACCCCAGCTAGTTCAGGAGACTACGTAGATGATCCAGCTGATTCAGGACAGGATGAGAGCAGCCCAGTGCAGGCAAAAGTCTTATGCCGACCTTCGTCGTCGCAGACTTGAGTTCGCAGTGGGGGATCATGTATTCCTGAGGATTTCTCCGTTGAAGGGCGTTATGCGATTTGGGAAGAAAGGAAAGCTCAGTCCCAGATTTGTTGGTCCCTTCGAGATCCTTGAGCGAGTGGGTTCCGTTGCTTATCGTTTGGCGTTCCTGCCTAGTTTTCCGGATGTTCACCCCGTTTTCCATGTGTCGATGCTTCGTAGATACCTTCATGATCCTTTTCACATGATTCAGCACCAGACCGTTCAGCATGAGCACGATCTTTCGTTCACCGAGCAGCCGATAGTTATTTCGGATCGGCAGGTGATGAAACTTCGTTCAAAGGTCTTGCCATCTGTGAAGGTTCTTTGGCGTAGCCCGACTAGTTAGGAGATCACTTGGGAGGCCGAGAGCGAGATGCGGAAGAAATTCCCTCATCTCTTCGAAGGTACGCGTAGTTGAATTTTAATTCGGGGACCGAATTTCTATAAGGGGGGAGATTGTAACGTTTTAGAAATCGTTATGCGAATTTTTCCGTTTTAGGGCAAAATAGTCGGTATATTCCTTTTTAAACCGATTGTGATCAAACGTCCGTATAAACTTGTCGGCACCTAGTTTAGCTAAAATAAAGCTTGTGCGCGAACTTTTGAGGTATATGGGAAGTTTTGGTTCAGATAGAATTTTCCCTAATAAAATATTATTTTAAGTGGTAAATTATGCACGTAAATTGGGAAATTTCTTCTATGAGAATTATTGCTAATCAAATCACAAAAATAAGTTTATAACCATCTTTTTAAATATCTAGATTTTTCTTTCGGACAAAAGGATTTAAATTTAAAAAGAAAAGAGAAGAAAGAAAGGTGGCAATAATGCATTAATTGATTTTTGCTAGAAACATCTTCACAATTCTACACAAAATACCTCCCCCATCACTATTTGGCCGAGCCATCTCCCCAAATCTGGCCCATTTCATTTCCTAACTCATTCTTCATCCTTTTGTTCACAAAACTCTTCAAAAAATTCCAAAATAAATCCACAAAATCCTAAATAAAATAAAACCATCAATTTCCTTCACAAACTTGCTTGGATCTTCAACAAAGTATGGTTTTTGGGTGGCTAAGTTGATGAAATCTTGCGCTAGAATTTGTTCTTGAAGAGGTATAAATTCTTACCTTAATCCTTAATTTTATGTTTAAATCTTGAATTAGCTATTTAATTTGTTATTATATCTTTTAAATTCTTGATTAAAGCATTCATGATATTTTTAAGGAAATTCAAGTTAGGGTTAAAGCTTGATTAAGTGTTTATTGTTAATTGAAGATTAGGAAAAGCTTAACCTAGTAGAAAATGATAATTATTGTTAATTACTATTTTGTCTAATTAAGGATTTTTGCTTACTAGGTTTTTGTTAAAACATAATTAAGCAAGTTTAAAAATATGGAAATAGTTTGGATAGCTTAGTTAAGCTATTATAAGATGTTTGAAATCGCTAGATATGTGTTAGCTTTGAATTGGTGTGAAATATTGCGTTAAGTTACTTACTAGGTTTCAGGGTTTTTCTGACGTAGGTTCAATTGGTCGTTGCGAGGTTATATCTATAATATTCCTCATATTTGTTTGTGTTGGGTTTGCGCGATCGGGACGATCGGAGTCCAGAATTGGTGTTTCGTAGTTTAGCGACCCTAGTTAGGGTTTTTGCCGATGTCGTGCGCGTTTTGTGTGCTAGGTGCGCAGTGTTTTTTTCTGGGCGTTATCCTTGCGTTTCGTTGTCTTTTCGTCGATGTAGGAGATTTAGCTTATGTGATGTGTTTGTGAAATTTTAGGATCGCAAGCGGGGACTTCGGGCGCTGCGAACAAGGGGAAGCAGTTGGTCGGATTTTCATAGCTCGAGACCATCGGTGAGTAGATTCAACATCTACGGGGAATTCGCCCGTATGACGTTAAGCTTCAGGGCTAGATATGATATGATATTAGCCGCATGTTTATATTCTCATAAAGAGATGATGCATGAATTTCATTGCATATAGTTACTTGTTGTGCCTGAACCTGTATCCATTGTATACTGCACTATTATTGACAGTCCATGTTGCACGAGCACCAATGATATGCCACACACACACTGTCGGCAATTGCCATGATACGCACAACACGAATATTCATTGATGTACCTTGCTAATGGTTAGCGACATAGAGGCATTTATTCTGGTGCGATAGCGCATATGACATATAGCATACATGTATACCTACATGCTTATACATATGCCATACTATACTGTAACGTTTCAGAAATCAATCTGCGAATTTTTCCATTTTAGGGCAAAATTGTCGGTATTTTCCGTTTTAATCCGATTTCGATCAAACGTCCGTAGAAACATGCCGACACCTAGTTTTGCTAAAATAAAGCTTGTGCGCGAACTTTGGGGGTATATGGGAGGTTTTGGTTCAGATAGAATTTTTCCCAAATAAAATATTATTTTAGCCGGTAAAATATACACGTAAATCGGGAAATTTCTTCTAAATAAAAATTCTTGAAAATAATCACTACAATTATTTTTAGAACCTTCTTTTTAAATATCTAGATATTTTTAGTGCAAAAGGTTTTGAATTATAAAAGAAAAGAAAATGAAAGAAAAGTTGTTATTTTTGCATTTAATGAAGCAATTAATGAATTAAACTAGAAATTTCTTCTTCTTTTTTGCACAAAACACCCCCACACCCTCATGGCCGGCCCCTCTCTCCCCTTGCTGCCCTTGTGCTTTCTCACACATTTTTCTTCATTTCAAGCCAAAATAAATCATGAAAAATCACAAAAATTCAAATATAATCATTTTCCTTCATTTCCTTAACCTTAAACCATGCTTGCTCTTCATGAAGTCTTGATTTTGGAGGCTAATCTTCGTTTTCTTGTTGCAAGTTTTTGAATCATTTGGGGTATAAAATCCTAACCCTAATCCTTATTTGTTAAGTTTAAATCTTATGCTAGCTTAATTAGATGTTAATTTAAGCTTTAATTTCATGTTTCAAAATTCTAGAAATGGCTTTAGAAATTCAAGTTAAGGTTAAAACTTGATTTAAGTGTTTAATGTTTTATTAAAGTGTTAATTTGTGATTAGGAAAAGTTTAACCTAGTAGAATATGTTAATTATTGTTAATGAATACTTTGTTTAATTAAGGGTTTTTGCTTACTAGGTTTTTGCTAAAACTTATTTTGCAAGTGTTAAAAATATAGAATTGGTTTTGATAGCTTAGTTAAGCTATTATAAGGTGTTTGAAATCGATAGAAATGTGTTAGCTTGATTCTACTTCGAAATATTGCAATAAGTTGTTTTCTAGGTTTCGGTGTTTTTCCGACGTGGATTCAATTTGTCGTTGCGAGGTTATATCTATTATATTCCACGCATTTTAATTTGTTGTGTTGCGCAATCGGGATGATCGGAGTCTAGACTTGGTGTTTCGTAGTTTAGTGACCCTAGTTAGTGTTTTTGGTCGATGTCGTGTGCGATAGATGCGCTAAGTGCGCAGTGCATTTTTCAGGGCGTTATTCTTGCGTTTCGTTGTCTTTTAGTCGTTCCTTGATATTTAGCGTATGTGATGTGTTTGTGAAATTTTAGGTTCGCAGGCGGTGACTTCGGACGCTGCGACGAAGGGAAAACTGGTGGTAGGCTTCACTTAGCCAGGAGCGTTGGTGAGTAGATTTAACATCTACAGGGGAATCGCCCGCATGGCGTTATGCGACTGGGCTAGATTCACTTGACTTGTCGCATATTCTATTTCATATTTAAAATTTGCGACAACACCTTATTGCTTAATTAATTGTTGTTCTTAGACTAGTACCCTTAGGACACTGTACATATTATTGATGGATCTTGTTGCACGAGCACTGATTGTAAGTCACACACCGTCAATAATTGCCATGTCACGCACAACACCCGTATAAATATAATATTGTTTGGATAGGAACATTGAGACATTGATTCATATTTCTTTATGCATATAACATATAGCATACCTGTATACCTACATGCTTACACATATGCCTTGACATGCTTACATGCTAGTTACCTGTATATCTATAGAGTATTGTACCATTAGCGATAGGTACATACACACTTCATGACATAGCTACAGGTATACCTTACACACATACTTCACTTATACCCAGGGGGTATATTACATCATTTCTTATAGGTAGATACATGTCACGTCCCGAATATACGGAATATGTCCGGCACTTAAACTACGATACGTCTCGAAGCGTACGTAATCTAAGTAAGCCAAAAACCCAGAAATCCAAACCAAGAAAAGTAGTGGAGTGAAGGAAAAACCAACTTAAAACAAGTAGTTTTAATAGCATAAGCCGAATTATGTGTTTTAAAAACATCAAGTATTTTCGGAAAATTTCGGCAGAGTCTCCTTTGTAAATACTGGCCCCCAAACGGGATACAACATGAATAATATAGGAAATCAGACAAAAAGGGCATCCCCAAGAGGGAGCTAGCTCTTCGTCAATCGACGGTCACAACCACATAAGCAATATAATATACAACGCCAAGGGCGAGGATCAAACTCAAATGGAAACTCAAACAGCAAGAAATCCATAGAAATACAACACGCGACTCTAAGGTCGAAAGAATAAACATCACCGGTCTCTATCTATGAAATAAATACATGTTTGGTTGATGGAAGTTCTAGATACAACAGAATAATAATATACAAGGTATAATGATAGGTACGATACAAATAAACCCACCTGCTAGCAAGTCACCCGAAAAGAAGTAGTGCCAGCAAAGCCGTAATGAAACCTGTACGGCAAAACCTGCAAGAAACTGTGGCACAATGGGGGTGAGTTGCCAACTGGTGAATAGAATACATCTACGAACAGGAATCACATGTATGACGCAATCTTAGGTCATACGATCGTAATATATCCTCAAATATAAACATGCAGCCTATAACAATGGCTAGGGTAAATATCTAACCGAAGTGTAATCCCATATGCCCGTGTCAGTGCTTCAGGTAGCAATATATCATATGGATGATGTATGAATGCATGAAATAGAATGCATGTACTGAAGAAAACTGCTTTCATAAATTAGTGAGATTTCTGTATCTTTTTAAAAACGAGGTATCATAAATGAAATCAGCATAAACAGTGCTTAGCATCGACACAAAACAAATATCCAAATATCTCGATATCTCTGTGTCGCAATCTCTGTACCTCAATATCTCAAATATCTCTGTTTGTCTCAAGCTCACTATCTAGGGCGCCTTCAGTCCTGACCGGCCCGTACCATCAATCTCAAGACCACGACGGAATCCTCCGGATATCCGACGCGTCGGGTAATATCACCAGTAGGTAGTGCTCCCCTGCCAGGCTCACATCGTCATCATCACGCGCTTCTTGCCCCGGGGTACCTTACCGGGTCCACCATGTACCCGAAACGGTTCATCCGTCTCCTCGAATCAGGTCTCGAAATCCATCAGCAAACTCATGGTGGACGACTAATACATCATGGGAAAACCGCGCTTTTCATTTAAAAAGAGAGAAGAAGTTTGTATAAGTTTTGCGGTTTTCCCCCAAATCCTGAAAATCTAATAGAAATCCAAATCCAAAACCTCAATAGCACGTAAAATAGTGAATATACATATGAGAATCCATGAATGCGGCATAGCAATGAATAACTGTATGCATGAAGTGACAAGTAATAACTACAATGTCTAAACTGGCATATAAGGAAAGTACACTAATATCATGTCAAAACTACTATCTAACAAGCTAAGTCAAGCAATAATATTCTCTAAGTGTACGTGACATGGCAATTATCGATGAAGATGTGTATGAGCCGGCAAGTAAGTGTTCGTGGTACATACGCATCATCGTTAATGGTGCTGGTGTCCTAACAGCATGATATCAATAATGGAATATGAATCACAATAAGTATGCGATGCGGAGAAACACCAATAATGAGCGGGAGCTAAATACTAGACACAAAGATAACAATCTATATTTAATATAAATCTAGTCTAACAACTATACTAAACTAAAGGGCTAAGCTAACTGGCTACTGAAGGTAAGGAAACCGCCTAACCTCTGAGTCGATACATATACCTACATGTATATGTTATTCGGTGATCCTACCTCAATAATATCACATCCGATACCATATCTATAATTAGACATTCCCAAGTCAAGAGTGCGGATCAAACATCAATATATAGCTCGTACATAAATCAGTCGTACGACATCCCTAAATCTGGGTACAGGTCAGTATCACATTCATCAAATTAATCATTTGGTATCCTCTTTATGAAAGATCATAATCCGGGGTACTAATCTACGTCTAGTACAATTCTAATATCATCAATCTAATCATGATCTGACTGCTGATCTGCAGCCTCATACAAACTCATCAAATATCGTCATAAAGAGGTATACATCGCCTAATGCGACCTATTATGAATATCTTAACATATCTTATCTCATATCACGATCACATGTCAACCATTCAATGTATAACACTATTCACATGCATCGTCGTTCCAAGATCCGCTATAACATCAGGACGTATCTCAAGTATGAATCCTGCCATATCACCGTTCTTGCGGTCTCAATCAAATCTTATCAACTCATCTCAAATCCCAAATACTATCCTCAAATCCAGTATGTGAACACATAGTCCCATACCCATATGAACACATAACAATATAACCCCATATACGCACATATGATAGAAGAATGTATGCAAGTATTGGTGTGTGCGTGTAAATGTGGTGCAACTTCTACTCTAGGGTCTCGCAACACTAAACTAATCCGATCACACCCAAAATCCATCTATGTCATCAATACTCTCAAACATTATATATAATCAATATATGTGTGTATACGTATTCGCATACATCACCACGAACTGCGGGGGTGCTATACGCCATCCACCCGACTTCTCCCCGTAGATATAAATCTACTCACCTGGTCCTTGCTCACCTGTGCCGACGTCGCCACGCGCTTGCTTGTCATCTCGAAGTCCATATGGGGTACCTACATATCATAACGCACCGTATCGCATTAAAATCCGACTCATGAACAAAACGACACACGAATCCCACATAGGTCAAAACCTATGGTTGCTTTTATAAATCAACTGAAAAACCCTCGACGTCGGCGTATAAACGCCAAACAATCGAGAAAAACCCAAACACACCAATCATGATTTCAAGACTCACTAATTATAATATTATGTAGATTGCAACTCATCAAAACCCCAAAATAAATCAAATCTATTTATTTTCGAAAACCTAGAAAGCACTAAATTTTCGTTTTAATTCGAAACTTTATGTTTTAACAAAACTATGGCCATAATATCCACTAAATATCATAATTATGTCATATAAACCATTTTCACACTTTAATCTCATCAATTTTTATAAAACTAAAAATTCTAGTTTCGCAATTTTATCAAAATTTAACAATTCCAAGTAGAAATGCACAAAACAACAACTAAGCTTGGTTTTGCATGAACTATAGGTATTAAACCACTCATGGAAACCTTAATGATGCGCTAAAAACCCTAATTAGATTTTAATCCCATATTTTAATTAAATTTCTAAAACCTAGTTAGCAATATAGCTTAATTATAACAATATCAACCTAACAATTTGCAAACTAGCAATTAGATTAGGTTTTATAATTCCTCAAGATGATAATCTACACTTGATTATCCTAATAGTGATGGTCAAACACAAATTAGCTTTAAAGCATATTCTTGAATTATCAAATTAGCAACAAGAACCAAAGTAACACTTAATTATGTTAGATTAAGCAATATAAACAACAAATTCTATATAGGGTCAAGGTTTATACCTCCAAATTTGTAATTTTCCCTAATTAAATGTATTAGTGACGGCTTAAAATAATATTAAAATAATTAATTTCGGAAAAAATTTCAGAAAATTTGAAATTTCACCAGTGGCTCAATAAACACCAAATACTAGTAATTACAAAGCTAGAATGTATATATTTAATTTTATAATAAAGTTATTTGTATTTTGACTTTTTGCAGAAAATCCCCTTATTTTACCGATTTTCCGAAATTTCACAGAAACGATTTTCAAAACATTACAATCATCCCCCCTTAAAGAAATTCGGTCCCCGAATTTAAATTAAAACTCCCCCAAATACTAAAACATCTAAGCAAAAACATTAAGTCGTCGGGTCTACGAAATCATAAATACATAAAACAAATCGTAGCGCAGCGCATGCGCATGAAAAATGAGCATATAACTCAAAATCAAAACTCTGTCAAGCATCCCGCAATCATCGGAGTCATGGTAAAGACGCAAATGTCAAATCCAATGCAAAACCAATATGATATAACTCGAAACTGTACATGTAAATATCAACTCTTTATATGTAAATATCGGAAGGAAATGCATGCCAAATCTCTTAAAGTCGCTGTGCAATGCGCATAACACTGCACAGTGGCGGGCGTCTATCTTAAGAAAATAACCATATACATATATACCTTTTGTTTAAAATGTACGTTCTGCCGTGTGATTGTTAGATATTCTGCGTGTTCAAGTTTTAGTTTAAATACCGCAATCAAGACGGTTTCGCTTGTAGCTAGTCGGTTGAGTACGGGTCGTCCGCAGGGAGATGGGAATCTTTTTCTATGTGCTTTAACGAGTTAAGTCCGGTTTTTCAGATTTTGTTGTGGTTATCTAAGTGTTGAGTTGATATTTAAAGAGAGCTTGTTAGGATTAGGATTAGGTTAGTTTGAGTTAGGAGTCTCCACATCTTTCATTGCCCCTCTTAATATCGGTGTTACGGTAATCGGCAACAACGGGGATTAGCACGACTAGGAAGGAACTTGCGAGTATAAGCTAGGCTTTCCAACGCATAAGTTCTACCTTTTGGTGCTTGTCCGTCCGTTCTTGGCTCTTAGCCATAACCTCCGGTTAATTCAACCACAACCGGTCTCACTACGGAATCACCGCTATCATGTAGGATAGGGTGCCGTAAGGAGCGGATTGTGGTTCAATTAACGGGAGTCGAATTAAGCTGTTGGGCAAGGAAAGAGTGAGAGAGATTTCCTTCTCTCAAACTTCCCTTATCCTACCCTAACAAGTATGAACTACTCACACATCATGATACGGAAAAATAAAACAAAACAAAAGAGGAAGATAGAAAGAAAGAGATTAGAAGAATACGACTAGCTATTTGCGACCTCACCTTGGCGAGGATCGAGCGTAAGCATCATTGTCGTATTAAGGATAAAGAAAAAGAGAGAAGAAAGAAACAACAAGAAATAACAACAACTAGTTAACGAATTAAAATTACAAAAATTATAGAAAAAGTAAGACAAGCATGATAATAAAATGATCTTCTTTATTCACCATTCTTCACTCACCAAGCTCATTACAAGTTTTAATGGAGAAGAGATGAGAAGAGGAAGAAGAAAACACTAAACCTAGCAAAAATGAAAATACAAGAATATGGACCCTTTCCTTCTCAAAGTTCTGGGCTATTTATAGGCTGGAGAATGGAAACCTAGGGCAACCACCAGAACACAAACAAAAAGACCAAAATACCCTCAAAAACTCTGCAGATGCGGCGCCTAGACGGCCGCGGATCCGCGGCCTAGACCCCCCTTTGGCCGCGGATACGCGGCCTTCTGGTTGAGTTGGGCCCTCCAATTTTCTGTGGTTCCCTGGTTCTCTGTGCCCTTTATTCTGGTATCTGTATTTTCTCATAATTTAATCACGAATTTTCCAGAATTTCTGTTGAGGGAAAGGTGGACTTTTTGTCAAGATTTGGCATGATTGCCTCGAGCTCTGCGTAGATTTCTTGGAACTTGTTGTTGCCATTGAGCCTTGTGCATGAAGGTGACAATCGATTTGCCATTTTGTCTTCCTAAACTGGTATCTGGCAACATACGGATGAAGAGCGGAGACCGTGTTTTATCTGTGGTTGGCAGGAACCCGGATTTTGTCGTGTTTTCCCTGAATTCCACCGTTTTAGAACCGAGAACCTGTATCCTGCAATTGACTAGCAAACACGGCTCAAGAGTATCTACCGATATGCAATGTGATAAAAATTGGGCCGTATGAAAATGCAAAAATCTGATATGAACAAATACCCCCAAACTTATCATTTGCTCGTCCCGAGCAAAGCCAATTTTTTCACAAAAAATTTCCTAACCTCACTTTCGCAGGGAACGCGATTGCACTGAGCATGTGCAACAAGCCGTTAAACCTCTAGATGTCTCTAGTAGGAAGAGTGTTGTCTCCTGAGGGTTTTCAGCGGATACTACCCACAAAATCCGGTCAAGTTGGTTTTGTAAAATAACTAAGATTCAAACCCTAAAGTTTTGTTTCAGAAAATAACAATTCTATAATCCTAAGTCTAGACTATCGAACCTTTATTTTTCACACCTCGCTTCTTATTTAACTACAGATTTTATATGTCTATACGTGCAGTGCAAATAGTGTCGTTAAGTTCCCGAAAGGTCGAATAAAGTCATCATGTCGCACAATAAAGCCCAGATAACAATTTTAAAAGGATCACATAAGTTTTATAAAGAGTTAAGCATTTTTCAAGTTTCGTTTTCCAGTAAGGTTTCAACTTCAGAATTTCTATCTTCCTTAACAGGAAACTAAGTCGTATTTTTCACTCCACATTTTTCTTGTTTTCATTTCATACACACCTTTGTGAACGTGCAATAGTCTTTATCATAGAATAAAACCTTCATATCTCCGCTTATTTATAAAAGCCTGTCTTTTATCAAAATTATTCTCACACAAAGAACCGTTAGGAATTTTAACTAGGAGAGAACACTTGCTTGACTTTGTTTTAAAACTGGACTTTCTAGGCTTCTTAGCGAGCTTTGGGCCAATGCACCCAAACCAGTTGGTTTTAGGGCATTAGGTGTAGAAACACCCCAGCGGACTTAATTACTCAAGTTACGTAGGTCCAAAAACAAAAGACAGTTTGGCGTGAAAATCAGATGATTTAATACGAACGGAGATATAACCGGCTGTTCAATTATTTTTTGGATAAAAGACGTGTTTAGTGGGTTTGGTGTGTAATCATTCCAATCAAGTTTTAGATGGGTTATTTTTCAGACTTAGCTCCAATTACGGCATCAATAACATTCCTTCATATTCGCTTTACTTCATAAACTATTCTTGTCATTACTTATTTCAGAACAAACCTATTTGATCCTCAGAAAATCATTTATCTGTTTAAAAGTTTAAACATGAAAGACTTGTCATCTAATTCCCAAAATTCACGACACGTGTAGTGTGATGTAAAGACTTATATCAGCTATAGTTAACTTCAAAGGAGAGTTATCTTTCAGGTTTTCAAAATCTAAACATAAGATTTAGTCATTCCTATTTTTATTCAAACAAAAACCGTCGAAATGTTGAATCAGAGTTCTTCCACAAGCTAACTTGACAAAAAAGTTTTTATAATTTTTAGAAAATTTTCAGTTTTTTATGGATTTTATGGATTTAAATATGCAGATGCAAAATATACATATGAATGCGAAGGTAAGAAATGCGTACCGAGCGTACCCCCAAACTTAAACTGGACAGTGTCCTCATTGTCGTTGCATGAAGAGATCATTTGAAGGGTCAAAATTGTCGGTTACCGATACACAAATTTTTATGTGTTTTTTTGTTTTTAAAGAAAAGAAAAAGAATATACACAAATATATACAAAATGGTTTGTACATACCCCCAAACTTATTTGGAACAGTGTCCACTGTTCTTGGCTGGATAACCGAAGTTTGGAGGTAGGCAGAGGAAGATCATTCAGGGTAAACCGGCTCCTGTAAGAACAGGAGCTCCTCTGTTGGTTCGGCGCTAAGGTACGGTTTGCATCGGTGTCCCTTTACTTTGAAAAGTGAACCGTCCTTTGGATTTTCCAAATCCACAGCGCCCTGCGGATACACATTCCGCACAAAATACGGCCCTTTCAAGTGAGATCTGAGCTTTCCAGGATGGAAGTGAAGTCGGGTGTCGTAAAGCAATACCTGCTGACCAGGTACGAAGGTTTTGCGCAAAAGGTGTTTATCGTGAAACACCTTCGTTCGATTCTTAACAACAACCGCGTTATCGTAAGCTTCATCCCTAAGCTCGCTTAGTTCGTTCAACTGCAGCTTCCGATGGCTGCCCGCATCCTCAAGAGACAGATTCAGCTCCTTTATCGCCCAAAATGCGCGATGCTCTATTTCGACAGGTAGGTGGCAGGCTTTTCCGTACACAAGCCGATAGGGAGACATGCCAAGGTCGGTCTTATAAGCGGTTCGAAATGCCCAAAGGGCATCAGTAAGTTTCAGGGACCAATCCTTACGGTTCTTGGAAACCGTCTTCTCCAGTATCTGCTTGATTTGCCGATTTGAAACTTCGGCCTGCCCGCAGGTTTGGGGGTGGTAGGGCATAGAAAGCTTATGATTAATGGAGTATTTCCGCATCAAAGCATCGAAAGTTTTATTGCAGAAATGACTTCCATTGTCGCTAATGATCGCTCGGGGGTGCCCAAACCGGGAGAAAATGTTTTCTTTAAGGAACCTAACGACAACCTTGTTGTCGTTAGTCCGGCTGGGCACAGCCTCGACCCATTTAGAGACGTAATCAACAGCAAGAAAGATGTACAAGTTCCCAAAAGAGCTGGGAAACGGCCCCATGAAATATATCCCACAAACATCGAAAATCTCCACAACAAAGATCGGTTGGAGCGGCATCTCGTTCCTCCGGGATATCCGGCCCATGTGTTGGCACCGGGAGCAAGTCTTGCAATAGTCATGAGCGTCTTTGAAGAGTTGTGGCCAGTAGAAACCACATTGCAAGATCTTCTCAGCTGTCTTTCTGGGCCCAAAATGCCCGCCACATGGTTGATCGTGGCAAAATGACAGCACACTCTTGAATTCCTCATCAGGGACACACCGACGAATAATCTGGTCGGGACAGTACTTGAACAAGTAGGGTTCGTCCCATTAAAAGTGTTTTACTTGGGATAAGAAGCGAAGTCTGTCCTGACTCGACCATTCAGTCGGTAGTAATCCTGTGGCCAAATAGTTCACAATATCTGCGAACCAGGGTTCGCATGATACTGTCAAGAGCTGTTCATCCGGGAAAACGTCGTTGATCGGAATTGGAAGCGAAGGCGAAGAAGGAAGTCGTGAGAGATGGTCGGCAACTACGTTTTCACATCCTCGTTTGTATTTAATGACAAGGTCAAACTCTTGAAGCAAGAGGATCCAACGTATTAACCGATATTTTGCATCTTTCTTCGCAAAAAGATGGCGCAGAGCAGAATGGTCAGTGTAGACAATGACTGGAGAGCCGATGAGGTAGGGCCTGAACTTTTCTAAAGCAAATACAACAGCCAAGAATTCCTTCTCAGTTGTTGTATAATTGAGTTGGGCGTCGTTCAGGGTTCGGCTCGCGTAATAGATTACGTGCGGCATCTTGTTGATGTGTTGTCCAAGGACAGCACCAATGGCAAAGTCGGATGCATCGCACATAATCTCGAATGGGTGCGTCCAGTCAGGTGAAGAAAGAACGGGAGCAGAAGTGAGTGAACATTTCAGTGACTCGAATGCAGTCACATAGCTCGAGTTGAAGACGAAAGGCGTATCCTTGGCCAGCAAAATAGTCAAGGGCCTAGCAATCTTGCTAAAGTCCTTGATGAACCGTCTATAGAAACCGGCATGGCCAAGGAAGGCTCGGATATCTCTGACGCATCGGGGAGGAGGCAGATTGGAAATGACCTCAATCTTTGCTTTGTCAACCTCTATGCCATTTTGCGAGATGATATGTCCTAAGACAATACCTTCGCGCACCATGAAGTGTCATTTCTCCCAATTCAAAGTGAGATTCTTGTCCTTACATCGGGTAAAGACAGCGTCGAGATGCAGCAAACACTCGTTGAAGGAATCGCCGAAGATGGAGAAGTCATCCATGAAAATCTCCAGAAATTTTTCCACCATGTCTGAGAAAATTCCCATCATACACCGCTGGAAGGTAGCGGGCGCATTGTATAACCCAAAGGGCATGCGACGATATGCAAACGTGCCGAAAGGACAAGTGAAAGTGGTCTTGTCCTGGTCTTTTTCGGCGATGGGAATTTGATTATAGCCGGAGTAGCCATCAAGAAAGCAGTAGTACTCGTGTCCGGCCAATCGTTCAAGCATCTGGTCAATGAAAGGTAGCGGAAAGTGGTCTTTCCGCGTTGCGGCGTTGAGTTTTCTGTAATCAATGCAAACTCGCCACCCAGTTTGGGTGCGAGTAGGGATTAACTCGTTCGCCTCGTTAGTGATGACCGTGATGCCCGACTTCTTGGGGACAACATGAATGGGGCTAACCCACTGGCTATCAGAGATAGGGTAAATGATACCACTATCTAGACATTTTACGATCTCCTTCTTCACAGCCTCCTTCATGACTGGATTAAGACGTCTTTGTGGATCCCGGGCTGGTTTGGCATCATCCATCAGATGAATGTGATGCTCAACAATTAGGGGACTAATCCCCTTGATGTCCGCCATGGACCAGCCAAAAGCTTGCCTGTTGCTGTGCAAGACCGAGAGAAGGGCTTTCTCTTGCTCGGGAGCTAGAGAAGCCGAAATGATGACAGGGAGGGTCTCGTTCTCACCTAAGTAAGCATACTTAAGGTGAGACGGCAAAGGCTTGAGTTCGAGCATTGGAGGTGAAACAATGGAAGGCAAGATTGGTGCAAAGGTCTCGAACTTAAAGGACTCCAGCAAAGGTTCAAAACGAGTGTAGGCAACCGAGTTGGATGGTTCAGGTAACTCATCCGGAAAGTCGAAGGATTCAAACTCGGGTTGTGCGCGGCTAAGATCGTTCGAGAACGTGAAACACTCGTAGTCGTTGTCGGGCGCAGAAACAGCAGCAGGTTCGAAGAGAAACGCACTAGTGGCGTCAAGATTATCGTGATCAAACAGAAACTCCTCGAATTCACACTCTTCTGGGGTGATCTCCTGGATCGAGCAGACGTCCAGTATATGAGCATTAGGTTCGGCGGGCTGATTCCCCAACCTAAAAATGTTGAGTTCAATCGTCATATTTCCAAAAGAGAGGTTCATCGAACCATTGCGACAATTGATCACAGCATTTGAGGTTGCGAGAAATGGGCGACCGAGTATCACCGGAATTTGATTCTGGGGGTTAGCTATAGGCTGTGTGTCTAATACAATGAAGTCAACGGGGAATATGAAGTCCCCGACTTTTATTAACACATCCTCTAGCTCACCCCTAGGATGGGTGATCGATCGGTCGGCCATTTGGAGAGTGCAGTGCGTGGGTTTCAGCTCTCCGACGCCTAATTGCTCGTATACTGAATACGGAAGCAGGTTAACACTGGCACCAAGATCTAATAGTACGCGGTTGATGTTCTTATCCCCAATAGTAATTGAAATCGTAGGACAGCCAGGGTCCTTCCATTTTTGTGGTAAAGATTGGGTAAGGGCATCACTCACAGCACTAGCCAAGAAAACTTTCTTGGGTACCTGAGACTTCCTCTTTTTCGTGCACAAGTCCATTAAGATTTTCGCGTAGGACGGGACTTGTTGGACAGCATCTAAAAGAGGAATGTTAATGTTAACTTGCTTGAATAACTCCAAAATCTTCTCCATTTGTGGATTTTGTTTGTTAGACCTCAACCGGTTTGGAAATGGAACATTTTGAAAATTGGTTGAGTCTAATGCTGGAGGAGGAGATTGTGGAGTCGGAACGGATCCCAGAACAGGTGTTTTCGTGGAGTGAGAAGTGGGTCCATTCGGAGCAGAAGAAGAGGAAGGTGAGCCTTGTGAAGAATGGAGAATAGGCTTAGAAGACGAAGAAGAAGAATAAGAAGAAGCGGCCGGGGTGTCATCGTTGATCCGTTTGCCAATGTTGTTTTGCAGCATCCTTCCTGATCTCAGTGTGGTCACGGCACTCACATTATGGTTCTGTTGTTCAAGAGCAACATGTGCATTATGTGGGTGACCGGGATTTGGGAGTGGCTGGGACGGGAGCTTCCCCTTCTCTCGCTCGCTTAAGGCCGCGTTCAGCTGTGCAATCTGGGCCTCGATGGTCTTGATGCTTTGCCCGTGTGCGGCAGTGTGTTGCACTAAGGATTGAATGGAAGACTGGATGTTGGCGGTGGATTGAGTCGATTGTTTAACGAACGCCTCCAGACTTCGCTCGAGCGAGGAAACCTTATCGTTGTTTGACGGAACAAAGTTGTTTGGTGGAAAAGAATTGTTGGGTGCAAAGTTGTTCGTCTGATTTTGGAAAGGTTGGGGTTGGAAGGGCTGCTGATATTGATGTTGAGTTTGTTGTTGCGGCGAAGGGGCCCTTTGGAAATTGTTGCCCTGGAATTGATTCTGATTCTGAATCCAGGCGAAATTTGGGTGGTTCCTCCAACCGGGATTGTAGGTGGAAGAGTATGGATCATTCCTCGGTCTTTGCTGGAAGGCAGCATTAACCTGATCCTGTCCTTGTGAGGGTGGATTGTAAGGACACTCTTCGGTCAAGTGGGAAGGATCGGAACAACAAGCGCAAATGGTACGAAGGAGGGAGAACAGGGGCAGGAGCAGGAGCAGAAAATTTGCTCTCTATCGCTTCAAGCTTTCTTGTTATTGCAGCCATTTCAGCTTTCATCGCAATAGAGACATCAAGTTGGTAGATTCCTACCCTAGACTGACCAGTAGAAGTGGAGGTAGAAGAAAAAGAAGTCGGTCTGGTGCTCTCCCATTGTAGCGTTTGCTCCGCAAGGTCGTCAAAGAATTGCCACGCTTCCTCGTCAGATTTGGATAGGAAGTGACCCTGACAGATGGTTTCCAACAACTGCTTCGTTGCTGGGTTCAGGCCCTCGTATAAGGTTTGGCAGAGTTGCCATTTCTCTATACCGTGGTGGGGACACTGAACAAGAAGGTCTTTGTATCGGTCAAAGCACTTCCAGAAGGGTTCAGAAGGAAGCTGGGAGAATTGGTTGATTTCATTTCGAATCCTTGCGGTTTTATGATTCGGATAGAATTTTTTCAGAAACGCTTTAACAAACTCATCCCAGCTGGTGATTGAGTGGGAAGCGGTGCTATACAGCCGTTTTTCAGCAAGATCGCATAAAGTGAACGGAATGACCCGTAGACGTATAGCATCGTCCGACAGCTGGGTGGTTTTCATCATGGCACAGACGTTTTGAAATTTGTTGATGAAGATATAGGCATCTTCAGATTCAAGCCCATGAAAACGTGGAAGCATGTTGATGAAGTGGGGCTTAATTTCAAAGTTGTCCCCATTGGCCGGTGGAAGAGAAAGGCTGGTGGGAAGTGCAGAACGGGTGGGATAGAAACGATCCTGGAGCGCGATTCGCTGCGGCGCTACAATAGGCGGTGGTGGTGGAATATTGGTCTCCGTAGGGGGTGGAGCCAATCCAGGGGTGGTCAAAGAGATGTTCGGATTAAATCCTGACATCGCGGAAGAAGAGGTTGGTGAAGGTGAAGGTGAAGATGTATGAACAGAATTCCGGTCAACATCGGAGTTGGCCGGCAAAGGAAGGGGTGAAAGAGGAGTGGACGGAGTATCGACTTCGGAGTTGATCGCGTAGTCGGTAGCGACTAACGTAACGCGGACTAGACGGGCGCTAGTGTCCCGAGTCCAAACGGACATACACTAAACGAGTTTAGTATAGTCAAAGCGGAGAAGGTGAGGGTAAGAAAACGTCAACGGAGAAAGGTGATGGGTGGTGGGTGAAAAAATGGATTTGACGACAAAGGGCAAGTTTTTATAAAAGTTTTTGATTTTTTTTTTCTTTTTTTTTTGTTTTTAGAAAGAGATTTACAGAAATATGTACGGAAATACGGCTTAAGCAATCACAAACAAGATATGCACAATCACACCTAGATCTAGGGTAACCTAGGTCTACTAGACCTGCTCCTGAACTTGATTGTCGAAGTTAAACAGTGTCGAGAAACGGGCTTAAAAATACACTGATCACGAGGCCATGTAAGTGCAGAGATAAGGGGAGGTTGTCCAACGCTTTCGCGAAGTTCCTTAATTAAATAACCCTTTCTCTTTCGGCGGTTGCGCTTTTAACACTTTCCTAGACACCCCGTAAACAATATACCGTTAAGCGAGGTTCTAAACACGGTTTATCTTCTCCTAATGAGCGCGAAGTCCTTAGGGCTGAAGTCTAGTATTTTTTAATTTACAATGGACAATGCATATGCTTTTGTGATTTTTGGGGTCCTGGGAAGGGTGATGAAATCCCCACCCAATCTGGATTGGTTTCAAGCCCCTTAAGTCCGTATTAAAGAATGCAAAGCGGTAACAAATCAACTGCAAACAATTTTTATTTGCGGCGCAAAGAATCCTGCACAAGAGCAGTTTATTGGAAGGGGGAGAAGAGTTTGCGCAAAGAAATCTGCAGAAAACACAGTTTATTGGAGTCCAGAGGAGTGGAGAAGGAGAGAGAGACTTACAGAGAGATTTTAGGGCTCTGAAACCACCAAGTGGCCGCGGATCCTCGGCCAAACACCACCCTAGGCCGCGGTTCCGCGGCTATGTAGAGGAATTGGGGCTCTGAAAAATTTGGGTGTCCTCTGTTGGGTGTCCTCTGCTTGTCTGGATTTGCTGAATATTGATTTGCTCACTGTAACTGCTCCAGGTCTTGACAGTAGACCGTTTGTTCCGTTTTCATCCGTCGCGGTGTAGCTGCGAAATGTGGGTCTATCTTCCCACGTCTTTGGCACTGTACTTGAACTCCGTATTATCCGACGTCTTTGGCCACTGAACTCGAACTTCGTATTTTTCTGCACACTTGCACAAAAACTAATCAAAAATAACAAGATGATTTTTTTACAAAGTATATTTTTTTGTTTTGTTTTTCGGTTATATTCACAAGTTAACCCGAAATTACACAAGGAAATAAACTACCGTCTCCCCGGCAACGGCGCCATTTGATTGTTAGATGTTCTGCGTGTTCAAGTTTTAGTTTAAATACCGCAATCAAGACGGTTTCGCTTGTAGCTAGCCGGCTGAGTACGGGTCGTCCGCAGGGAGATGGGAATCTTTTTCTATGTGCTTTAACGAGTTAAGTCCGGTTTTTCAGATTTTGTTGTGGTTATCTAAGTGTTGAGTTGATATTTAAAGAGAGCTTGTTAGGGTTAGGATTAGGTTAGTTTGAGTTAGGAGTCTCCACATCTTTCATTGCCTCTCTTAATATCGGTGTTACGGTAATCGGCAACAACGGGGATTAGCACGACTAGGAAGGAACTTGCGAGTATAAGCTAGGCTTTCCAACGCATAAGTTCTTCCTTTTGGTGCTTGTCCGTCCGTTCTTGGCTCTTAGCCATAACCTCCGGTTAATTCAACCACAACCGGTCTCACTACGGAATCACCGCTATCATGTAGGATAGGGTGCCGTAAGGAGCGGATTGTGGTTCAATTAACGGGAGTCGAATTAAGCTGTTGGGCAAGGAAAGAGTGAGAGAGATTTTCTTCTCTCAAACTTCCCTTATCCTACCCTAACAAGTATGAACTACTCACACATCATGATACGGAAAAATAAAACAAAACAAAAGAAGAAGATAGAAAGAAAGAGATTAGAAGAATACGACTAGCTATTTGCGACCTCACATTGGCGAGGATCGAGCGTAAGCATCATTGTCGTATTAAGGATAAAGAAAAAGAGAGAAGAAAGAAACAACAAGAAATAACAACAACTAGTTAACGAATTAAAATTACAACAATTATAGAAAAAGTAAGACAAGCATGATAATAAAATGATCTTCTTTATTCACCATTCTTCACTCACCAAGCTCATTACAAGTTTTAATGGAGAAGAGATGAGAAGAGGAAGAAGAAAACACTAAACCTAGCAAAAATGAAAATACAAGAATATGGACCTTTTCCTTCTCAAAGTTCTGGGCTATTTATAGGCTGGAGAATGGAAACCTAGGGCAACCACCAGAACACAAACAAAAAGACCAAAATACCCTCAAAAACTCTGCAGATGCGGCGCCTAGACGGCCGCGGATCCGCGGCCTAGACCCCCCTTTGGCCGCGGATCCGCGGCCTTCTGGTTGAGTTGGGCCCTCCAATTTTCTGTGGTTCCCTGGTTCTCTGTGCCCTTTATTCTGATATCTGTATTTTCTCATAATTTAATCACGAATTTTCCAGAATTTCTGTTGAGGGAAAGGTGGACTTTTTGTCAAGATTTGGCATGATTGCCTCGAGCTCCGCGTAGATTTCTTGGAACTTGTTGTTGCCATTGAGCCTTGTGCATGAAGGTGACAATCGATTTTCCATTTTGTCTTCCTAAACTGGTATCTGGCAACATACGGATGAAGAGCGGAGACCGTGTTTTATCTGTGATTGGCAGGAACCCGGATTTTGTCGTGTTTTCCATGAATTCCACCGTTTTAGAACCGAGAACCTGTATCCTGCAATTGACTAGCAAACATGGCTCAAGAGTATCTACCGATATGCAATGTGATAAAAATTGGGCGGTATGAAAATGCAAAAATCTGATATGAACACCGTGTTGAGAAATAATTTAGAAGGGTTTCCTTGTTTTAAACGTTTCGTGTCATATCAGACACGTAGGTAAATACTGAGACTATAGTTCGCTTTTTGGAATTCCCTTCGATAGCTATCAATGCATGCAAAATATATTCTGGTATTGTCCTCTGACTAGTCCTGCTCAGTACGAAAACACATAGCAAATATCATAAAAAACGTACTTCTCTATAAGAAATCAATCCCAAAATATGCATATGAATACTACGTGCGTCTGGTGCGCACGGAAATCGAAATCCATGAATGTACCATACATGCGCACAGAAACAACATCTAAGTGCATCGGGTGTGCACACAACATCTGTCATAGGCAACGGTGTGCCTGACAGCAAAACAGGTGCATCTCACACGCACGAAGAATCTCGATTTAGTGCATCTGGTGTGCACCAAAATAGCGTCTCAAAACATGCGCTCAACATGCGTGAAAATCCAAATCAGGTGCATCCATCATGCACGAAATCATGAAATCCAATATCAAGCGCCGAACATGCGCAAAATCAAATCAGGTGCACAAAACAAATATCGAGTATCACAGTCGAAATCGAAGTGCAGTGCATCTATGTGCACAAAATGCGTATCACTGCAAGCATATGTGAATCATACCGAGTGCAAAAACCAAATCGTGTGCGTATATACGCAAAACATCAACTCAGCTGTATGAAACCCATAAAATCATAAACGTGAGAAACCAAGGCACGAAAACTATCTCAAGTGCAACAACTGTGCAAAAATCGTAAATACTCAGTAGGTGCAACCATGGTGCATGAAAAAAATATCATGAAACTCAATCATCAAAATCAATCATGCGAATAGATCGCCCAAAATACCGAAATCAATTATGGCGGACTAGTCCCGCTCAAACACATCCTCCAAAAATCTTTGGCCAACAGTCGTGGTCACTCATAGCATGTCTCGTCGACGATCCTGAAATCGGGTCTGCCGGTGTGCGTAACATGACCACTCCTGGGTCCAAGTCTTCTCGTAATTCATTCCAGAAAGGTCCTGTCGAGATCTCTCCCAAATCTCGTCTCTGCCGAACTGTCACGACCCGAAAGAGCACGTGACTGGCCCTTGAACCATATGAAGCCTATAGGACTCCATCTGATCCAAGTAAGCCAAAAGCCCCGAAATCTAAAACCATTTTAAGAGTAAATAAAGAAAACTGGTTTAAAGAAATGAAGAAAAACATGTTTGAAGTCAAGGATTGTAAATAACTAAGGCGAGTATGCATTTTAAAAACGTAAAGTCTTTTCTAAAAATTTCGGCAGAGTTTCCTTTGTAAATAAGCCCCGAACGGGGTACAACAAGAACAATATATATGCCATGATAAAAGGCATCCCCAAGCGGGAGCTAGCTCTTCGTCAATCGACGGTCACAACCATACAAGCAATATAATATACAACGCCGAATGGCGAGGGTCAATCCAAAAGAAACTCAAAAGCATGAAAACCGCAATACTACTAAGCGAGACTCTAAGGTCGAATAATACATCACTAATGTCTAAGTCTGAAACAATATACAAGTTTTGGTTGATGGAATTTCTCGATACAATGAATAATACATGAAAAATGGCGATTCTGATACAAAAGAACTCACCTACCAAAGCAAGTCATCCGTATGGAAGCAGTGTGCCAGAAATGCCGCTATAGAATCTGTACGGCAAAAACCTGCAAGAACTGTAGCACAACGGGGGTGAGTTGCCAACTCGTGAATAGAAAATATCTACAAGCAGAGATCGAATGTATGACCCATCCTAGGTCAATACGATCAGATATAAATAAACCTCAATATGAATAAGTCTGCAGCATGCTAAACTGGCAATGTAATCTCTATACATGAGTGTAGTGCCAAGTACTCGTGCCAGTGCCTCAGGTAATAGCATATCATAAATGTGAGGTATGATCAATGTAATCAAATCTGCATGTACATGGGTCCCATCCACTCGTCACCCAATGACAACAACCCTCATGCATGTAAATATCATCAGCATATACATGGAAATATGAGGATATAAAGCACTTGTGTCCCTCGCGACACGTCAAAATCATGGAACCGGAGTGTCCAGCATCGACACACGAAAACATCATGAAAACTGTGCCCTGAATCGGCACGTAAATCCTCATATAACGGGCTCCGTCAGTCCGGACCAGCCCACGGGCTCCATCTGCGGAATCGGTCCTCGGCCCCAGCAGTACGCCTATATCCATCTATCGAGTCTGGTCGGTATCTTCCGGATAACCGCCAGGTCCAACCAATCACCGGTAGGTAGTAGTCCCTCTGCCAGGCTCACCGTCTACTACACAGCGAATCCGTTCTCGCCTCGGGATACCATACCGGGTCCACCATTTACCCGCAATCGGCCTCATCCGCCTCCGCGAATCAGGTTTCACATGTCGCTCTCAGCACCGAGAAAACACATGGTGGATGCACTGAAATATCATATCAAGGATAACCGTTTTTTTTTAAAACAATCACATATTCTCTTTTTGAAACACCCACGGTTCCCAAATCCAGAAATATCATGGAAACAACATATCTCAATGCGTATAATCAAACATGATGTATGCGACATGTAAAGAAAGGTAAGCATATCAGTAAGTCATGCAACATGGAATAGTAATGTGCATATGTCGAGGGAAACCGCTCTTTTTTAAAATGAATCGGTTTTAAAGAATATCTTGCGGTCCTCAAATCTCTAATCAAGTCAGAATCATCTATGTATGTGTACAGGTATAAGTGTACAATATGCCATGCAAGGATCATATCAGGAATGCAACAGTACTACAGTGTAGTGCCATGGCAATTATCGATGATGATGTGTGTGAGCCGGCAAATAGTGTACGTGGAACATACGCATCATCGATAATGGTGCTGGTGTCCTAACAGTATGATGGTAATATAGCAATAAGCACAAGTAACGCGATGCAAATAATATGAATTTGCGCAATCGAATAATCAACGCAACAGTAAAGAATCTACCTCAATAACTATATCATGCAGCCTTGCCTTTTGAAATAAGACGAATCGGGATTTTTGGTAAAATAAGGGCTACGGTGTTTTAAGAACGGATGCTACATTTGAAAATATCCATAGAATCCCTTTTGCCTATCTTTAAAATATCCCCGATTCGTTAGTTTTGAAATAAGTATGACTCGGGTCTAGTCTAACGCCTACTATGCGAACTACGGACCCAACTATCAAGTCAATCGGAAGGGGTAAGGAAACCACCTAAATCTGAGTCGATATACATATAAATATATTCAATAGTCGGTGATCTCGCCTCAATGGTATCACGTACGCTACGGTATATCATATAACATCCTCGAGTCATGAGTGCGGATCTAACATCAATATAAAGCTCGTACGGTAAATCGTCGTACGGCATCCCAATAGCTGGGTACGGTCAATATCACATTCATCTCATCACATATCAGGTATCACTACCATCATATCACACAATCTAGGGTACAAGTCTAAGTCTAGTACCATCGATACCATCTATATAAATATGAATGCGGAGTAAAACATATGCCTAAAGGCCCACTAAAACCATCATGTCGCATTTCAAATACGAACTCTGTCATATCGCCGAATCTCACGGCCTCAGATCAAATCTCATCGACTCATCGTAATCCCACGTATCATCCTCAAATCCCGTATATTAACACATAGTTCCATACCCATGTGTAGATATACACAAATTCAAATGCGCACCGAGAAAAGAAAGAATGTATGCAAGTATATGTGTACATGTATGTGTGGGTGTGCAACCCCTACTCTAGGATTTCGCACTACTAAACCAATACATCCTTGTCATTAATAATCCATTATTACCATCAATAATCTTAACCATCACACAATAAATATATGTGTGTTTACGTATTCGTATACATCACCACGGACTGCGGGGGTGCTATACGCCATCCACCCGACTTCCCCCGTAGATATAATCTACTCACCTTGCGTCTTTATCTGTCGGCGTCACCGCGCTTTTGCTTGCCGTCCCGAAGTCTTCATGTGGTACCTACACATTAACGTATCGCAAATGCGTATCAAAACCAATTCAAAACTAAAACGGCATACGAAACCCCAAAACGATACGCTATGTTCTATAGGTTAGAACCTATGGACAACGCTTCCAAAACCATCAACAACCCTCGATATCGTCGTATAAACGCCAAGTAGTCGAGTATGCAAACTCAGAATTCACAATACGGAAACAAGAATCCAAAACAGCAACTTAGGAAATAGGCTCCAGATTTCACCCTAGGTCAAATTAGACAAATCTATACATGCCAGGGGTCTAGTCTACACATGTAGGAGCTACAGAACCAAAACGACCCAATTTGGTGCAGGTCTGTCCGCAATTTGCGGCCAGAAGGAATAAATTTGCGGCCGGGAAGAAGAGTTAGGGGCTAGGGTCTTGTTTGATGGTTCTAGGGTGCCTGCACATCTCACTGTCCATTCAATTTTATTTTCAGGTATCTCGGGTGAAAGCAGACTCAATAAAACCCTCACAGATTCATAGTTTTTCCCCGACATCGATTCCATAAATCCGTATTCTGGTTTCTAGTTCAGGTTTGGGTCAAATTTAACATCACACAAGGGGTTCTAAGGTCACAACAAGCCTCAATTTCACTTTGATTTCATATCAAACCTTAAACCCTAACTTGATGTTTCACAAATCCACCAAACGACACCATATCGATATGAAACTAGAATGGATGCAATAAGAATTGAAATACTACTCTAATAGGTGCAGAATTTACCTCTTTTGGCAACTCAAGAAAATTCTTGAGTTGCCCCTAGTGGCCAAAATCCTTGCTTCCTTGGTCCAATGTGTAGATCTTGAGCTCGTGCACCTTTTTAGTTAAATGGGAGTAGGGTTTTGGGGCTTGAAAGGGGAGGGAGAAGAGGGAGCAGCAGCTCAACACCAACAAGAGGGAGAGGGAGAGAAATGAGTGAAGGTTGAAGAGGAAATGACTAAGTCTTGGTCAAAATAACCCATACCTCTTTCTCTCCCTCACCAACCCTCATATTATATTGCTTTCCATTTTCCTTTTCCTTTTTAAATCTTTCTCACTAGAATAGTAACCCCAAAGTAAAACCATGGCAAGAAAATGTAACACAAGTGTACAAAAAGATATGTGCATGTTTTGCACAAAGTTTGCTAAAAATCTAAATAGCGATTTTTAATCGCGATTAGCATAAATTAGTGTCAAACTAATCATGAATACTTTGAAATGGCATAATTCTATAAAATACCCTATTTTAGAATTTTCCATAATTTTCCCCCATTTATTTGTAATTAATTATACAAGAATATTAAAATATTCATTAAAATAATATTAAAATATAAAAATTCCCAAAAATAATATTTTATTATTTGGAAATGTTACAATCTACCCCCCTTAAAGAAATTCGATCCCCGAATTTAAATTTAAACCTACAAATACTAAAACATTTCGATACACATCCAAGTCGTCGGGGCTCCGAAATCATCAATACATAAACATCATAGAGCAATGCATGCGCATGAGTACTGAGCAGATAACTAAAAAGCAAAACTCCTTCAAGAATCCCGCAATCATCGGAGTCATGGTAAAGACACAAATGTCAAATCCAATACAAAAGCAATATGATATAGATCAGAACTATACATGTAGACATCCAATCTATACATGTGAATAGCTGATGTAAATGCATGCCAAATCTTTTTAAGTCGCTGTGCGATGCGCATAACACTGCACAGTGGCGGACGTTTTTCATAAGAAAATAACCATATATGTATATATCTTTTGTTTACTATATACGTTCCGCCGTTTTGAAAACAATTTAGAAGGATTTCCTTGTTTTTAAAACGTTTCGTGTCATATCGGACACGTAGGTATATATATACTGAGACTATAGCTCGCTTTTTGGAAATCCCTTCGATAACTATCAATGCATGCAAAATTATATCCAGGTACTGTCCTCTGACTTGTCCTGCTCAGTACACAACGAATATCAAATATCATAAAAATGTACTGCTCCAAAAGGAATAAATCCCAAAAATGCACATAACACCACCCTATGCGCCTGGTGCGCACGGAAATCAAAATCCATATATGTGCCATACAGGTGCACAAAACAACATCTAGGTGCAACGGGTGTGCACGAAGTATCTGTCAAAGGCAACGAGTGTACCTGACAGATATGTGTTGTACGTGCATACTTGCGATTACCTGCATATGTTATTTACTATTCATGAGTTGGCAACTCACCCCCGTTGTACCATAGTATTTGCAGGTTGTTTTCCAGAGTAGTCGAGGCAGGCTATTCATCTATCACATCCTCTTTTGCAGCGGATACCGTTTCAGCTCACAGTGTGCAGTTTTTCTTAGGTGGGTTTTGCGGTTATCCAAACTTGTTTATTGTATATTCGTTGTATCATGTACTCTCCATCTACCATTATCTTGTATGACTTAGAGACTTGATGTGAGGACGATATTGCATATTTGGTGACTTGGATGTTTTTTATGCAGTTTTACTTCTATCGTCTTTTATTTCATCGCTACGACATCGTATATCTGTTGTGGTGGTTGTTTTCCACCGTTGGGCGTGGATTTGCTCCCGTTGGGGATACTTTAATTTATATTTATGTTGTACCCATTTTAGCGGTTGGTTTTTACAAAGGAGGTGCTGCCGAAATTTTCAAGAAAGTAATTGGACTTAAAAAATTTATACTTGAGAGTTTTAAAAGATTAAACAACGTTTCTTATCTTTTCTTGTCTTTTAATGGTTTAGTTTTCTGGGTTTTGCCTTTCTTTTACTGCGTTACGCCTGTAGACGTTGCGTAGTATTAGGGCCGTCACGTGCCAATTTCGGGCCGTGACATATACCTACATGCTCGCACATATACTTTGCTATTGTTACATGATTAGCTTTTTATAACATATATATCGGTGGAATAGGACGCGGTATATATATGTATTTTGGATTTGGATATATGGGAACCGCGAGATTTATTTAATGACTTGATGCGTTTAAATAGAGGACTTTTCCCGTGATATGCTCATATTGATGTTTTATGTTGCATATGTTATTTACATGGATTTACGCATTTGATATATGTTTTCATGCGATTTGGGGAATTTCAAGTGTCGAGGTTAGGCACTTATATTCTGAGAGATACATTGATTTTGGAGACCGATACGTGGAACATAAGTGTCGAGGTGGGATACTTGGGTTTCGAGGAACGTATGGATATCAGAAAGACCGATACGTAGAACACAAGTGTCGAAGTGGGATACTTGGGTTTCGAGGAACGTATGGATACGAGTATTTACGTATCGATGTTAGGCACTGGTTTTCATGATGTTTTAGAGTGTCGATGTTTGACACACAGGTTTCATGAGACTTACAAGATTTGAGGGCCGATCTAAGGGCCGATCTGAGTATTTTGGGATTGTGGTGTTGTTGATTTACACCGGGTTTTTCCATGCTTATGATTTGTGCATGAGATTATTTATTATCCCGCACTCAGTATTCAGTTGATATGCATTTGATTCATGTAGATATAGTACCTGGTGGTGTACCTTGATCATGATAGTTGCATATTCATATTGTAATACTTATGCTACCAGCTTACATGTTATTGATCATTGCTGTTAGTGCATACTTGCGATTTCTGTATGATGTTGTTTACTATTCACGAGTTGGCAACTCACCCCCGTTGTGCCACAGTGTTTTGCAGGGCTTACCTTCAGTGTAGTCGCGGAAGGGCGTCTTATCATCTCTACATTTGCGGATACCGCTACGGTTGGCTGTGAGGCCTTTGCTTTTAAGTGGGTTTGCGGTTATCCGTTTGTACATTGCATATCTTTTTTGTTTGATCTAGTATTCTCCATCTAGCACTTCTTGTATTTGACTTAGAGACGAGTTGTGAGGATTCGATGTTGTATTATTATTTTGGTGACTTTGGGTGTCGTGCTCGTGGGAGCCGGTTTTGCTGAAAATTTTTACTTCTTTATGCAGTTTTCTTTTATATTTCTTTGCTTTGGCGTCGTATATATTTTTGTGGTGGTTGTCTCCGCCGTTGGGCGTGATTTTCTCCCGTTTGGGATGCTTTATATATTATCTATGTTGTACCCGTTTTCGGGGCTAGTTTTTACAAAGGAGATGCTGCCAAAATTTTTAAGAAAGAAAACTGAAGTTAAAAAGTTTTCTTAAGATTTTCCGAATGTTTTAAACTATGCTTTTCTCCGTTTACCCCTTTTGGGTGGTTTATATTTCTGGATTTCGGCTTACTTAAATTGCGTACGTCTGTAGACGTTACGTAGTTTAAGTGCCGGTTACGGGACAAATTTTGGGTCGTGACATAATGTCACATGAAGTATGTACACGATGATAAAGACAAACCAGATAGCATACTATCATCTCAAGTAAGACTGTCCTACCGGTATAGGTCCTCCCTCAATCATTGCAATCACGTTCCTGCGATCCAATAATTGTCTTGAGGGAACTATAGCCAACAGAATGTACTAATAGAATTTAATATGCTAACAGGTTATAGTATGATGCGGTAGCATAGCAAGTACTATCTGTGTACGTGGTTTGGCAATTACCGATGATGTGTGTGTGAGCATGCTAGTATATACACGTGCAACATGTAAATCATCGGTAATAGTGTAACACTTTAGAATGTGGTTAGTGTAATTAAGCGTTAATGCGGGTTTTAACGAAATTAAACTAATAATTATTTTATTTACAACTTTTATTTAATTAATTAATATTTATTTAATTATTCTTACACTTGCACACATATGTGCATGTTGAATTGGGGTTAAAGAGGTGTTAACCATGTTTTATTTTCCATGGCACACTTAACCATTCCGTTTAGCATGTCATGTTATATATTAAACAATTATATCTATTTTTGTAAGGTTAAATGGGGTTTTAATTATTTTGGACAAGAAAAAAGAAGAGAAGAGAAGAGAAGGGTCGAATTCTTGAGGGGGATAAGGGGGATGGCTTCCATTAATGGATGAGAGAGAGAGAGAGAGACTGTGTAAGCCATACACTCACCCCTCACACTCATTACTCTCAATTCCTCTCAATTCCTAACACTTACCTTCATTTCCTCACAACTTCCCTCTCAATTCTCACCTCACACTCTCAACTCTCTTGTTCTTCTCCTCATTCACAATTCTCCACTTGATATATATTTACATCACAATCCTAAGTCTAAACCTTGATCCAACCTCACTAAACCCTTCACAATTCATGCTAAAGCCTATTGTGATGACTTGGAGCTTGGAAAGCTAGGATTTTTCCTAAGTTTTGGTGAGGTAGTGATCTTTATACCTTTTTTAGGCTCTAATGAAGTTTGTATGTTTATTAGTTTCAGTTTTAAAATACTAAAGTTATGGTTGTGTGCAAATATCGCATTTTGGTTAAGTTTGAGTCTCATTGGAATCTGCTATCAAACCAGGTTTTTTTTTGAGAAGTAGCAATCACAAAGACCTAGTTAGGAGACCTAGAAATTACCCGGAAAACCTGAAACCACCCCCTAACATTTTGGCCGCAATTTAATTCCTTCTGGCCACAATTTGCGGCCAGACCAGGGAGATGGGTTTTGAATCTTGGTCGTGGGGTCTCTGGTGTTATTTGTTGGCTCATGGAACTTGCAACTTTTACTAATTCCTTGTGTAGCAAAATCTGGGGCCGTATAGCTAGAATTTAAGTGTTTCGGCTACGTGCGATACGAATTTATCCTATATTCGTTTAAGTGTTTTATACGTTTGGTAGCCGCAGGGTTGGTATAAAATGTCGCTGCACGTGTTTAGCTGCTAAGCAAAAACTTAGTAGCTTGAAGGAGTCGGGTTGTTTGTTGCCGTTGTATTCGTGTGTTATCGCTAGTTGCTAATTTCACTTGATGTTGTGTGATATTAGGATCGATTGCGGGGACTTCGGGCACTACAAGGAAAGGGAAAGAGGTGGTTAGATTCACATACATCGAGATCATCGGTGAGTATATTTAACATCTACGGGGGAATCGCCCGTATGGCGCTAAGCGTCGAGGGCTAGATTAAGTGATATAAACCTATGTTGTTAGTATATACATTGATTGTCCATGAACATCATCTTGCACATCCTTTAAGGCTACGCCAGTGCCCGGCCATCAATCCGTGGCCAAATGCGGAATTAAAACTTTTAAAACCCGACGCTAACGTAACCCTAAACGACGGATCATACCCTTAACCCTATACTAGTTATATATAAAGGAGTTTAAGAGATTATACCGATCGATCCGTGTCCTTCGGTCTTCAATATCTGTCCTTAGCTCGTCGCGGCTGCCTCGATGAAGTTCGATCTCCGGTCTCCTTTATCGAAGAGGATCCACGTACGAGGATTAGTAATATGGGCTCCCGCTTCAAAAACCGAAGCAACTCGGGCATCCAGTTTGCTAGCCTAGATGCACAAGATGAAGTAAAGACAGTGTGTGAATACTTTGTCTCAAAACACCCAAGGATTCTCAAATTATGAGAGGGTATGGGTGGAGGTGAAGAAGAAGCCATTGGATGAAGAGTGTGAGCTCAAGTTTTAAGCTTAAAAAAAACAAGTGAAGAAAAAAGTTATCTGTTCTTTTTCTTCAGTTGTGAAGCATATGTGATAAGCAACTAAAGAAAAGTTCAAGCACAAGAAAAATATCTCACCCTTGCACACAAATATCTCAACTCAAACAAAAACAATGCAAGCCCCAATACCATGAGTCACCAATGTGCACTTGCCACCATCAATGCCCAAGCCAAATCTTATGCTCACAATTTCCATCACAATAAAACATTAACCCAACTGTTTAAAAAAAAAGTGAATGGCATCTTCTAAAGTAAACTCATAACGAATTACAAGAATACCCCTCATCCGTATATACTTACCTGCATCCGTATTCCAACTGAATACGAATACAACGAGACGAAAGTAATCCAACAATAAAATACTAGTATCCGGCTTAAACCAAAGCCCACTAGTATTATCCGTCCGATCATGATCCGTGCACAAGTGCACGTATATGATCGAACCCTGGCATAAAACCATATGGCCTCTACAACGTTTCGCCTGAACCAGGGAAACCCGCCGTGTGGGACTCTAAAGGCTCGTCAATACGCTGGCAGTGGGTTTAACCACAAGCACGTCAGTGGTACTAGCTGTACGTAACGGCTACCCAGGTATTGAGCGAAAGGGAGGCCGATGAGCGAACTCATCCTGAAACCCTACTGAGCCTGACAGTGAAAATATCCGTACAGTCCGGTCCGTTCGTCTATGAGTATCGCATATCGGGTCTAGGGGGTGGATAAAGTCAGACCCCTAATAACACGATATTTAGTGTCGGTATGAACCCTATCACCAACTGAGAAACTGCCAATCCTAGATCAGTAATTCTCGACTAACTTGGCCAAGGATTTCTGGTAATGGCCATTGATTGTTAGAGATTTTGCGTGCTTAGTTTTAATTACCGCAATCAAGACGGTTTCGCTTGGTAGCTAGCCGGTTGAGTACGGGTTGGTCCACGGAGAGATGAGAATCTTTTTCTTAGTGCTTTAACGAGTTAAGTCCAATTTGTCCTGGTTTTTTTAGTTTCACTATGTGCTAAAATATGTATAAAGAGATCTTGTTATGGTTAGGATTAGGTTAGTTTGAGTTAGGAGTCGCTCACTTCTCTCATTACCGCTCTTAATATCGATGTTACGGTAATCGGCAATAACGGAGATTAGCACGACTAGGAAGGAAACTTGCGAGTATAAGCTAGGCTTTCCAACGCTTAGTTCCTTCCTTTTGGTCCTTGTCCGTCCATTCTTGGCTCTCAGCCTTAACCTCCGGTTAATTCAAACACAACCGGTCTCACTAGGGTATCACCGCTATCATGTAGGATAGGGTGTCGTAGGAAGCGGATTATGCTTCAATTAACGGGAGTCCGAATCAAGATGTTGGGTAAAGAAAAGAGTGAGAGATATTTCCTTCTCTCAAACTTTTCTTATCCTATCCTAACAAGTGAGAAACTACTCACCCATTAAAAAGGAAAAGAAAATAAAACAATGAAAGAAGATAGAAAGAAATGGTTTAGAAAATTACAACTAGCTACTTGAGACCTCACTTTGGCAAGGATCATACTTAAGGATCACAGTTGTAAGGATAAAGGAAAAGAGAAAAAAAGAAAGCAAACAAACAAATAACAACTACTTTAACAAATGAAAATTACAAGCAAATATAACAACACAATTACAAGACATGCATGTTAAAAAGAAAGAACTCTTCTTTTATTCATCATCACTCATGAAGCTCAGTACAATATCAATGGAGAAAGATGAAGAGGAAGAAGAAAATACAAGCTCTTTTCCTAAAATCTAATACAAGAAAAAGCACCCTTTACTTGGCTTGAAACTTGGCTATTTATAGGCTGATACATGAAACCCTAGGGATACAATCTGAGCCCAAACACAATTACAAAACTACCCTGAAAATACGAGTCAACACTGAGTTGACTCGGCCGCGGATCCGCCGCATAAGTGCCACATTGGCTGCGGATCCGAGGCCATTTTGTTGAATTGCAGACTCGTATTTTCTAGGGTTTTCCATGTTGTTGTTCTTCTCTGTTTGGTACACTTGGTTTCTCAAAATCTCTTCAGTATTCTTCCAGATTTTCAGCAGTCCATAAAGGTGAAATGAAGTGGACTTTTGCCATTGATTTTCTTGAGCTCCACGCTGAAATCTTGGATATTATGCTGCCTCTTTTGCTTTGTGCATGAAATGACAAATAATTTGTCATTTTGTCCCTCGAACTAGTATGCGGCATCATATGGATAGTGAGCGAAAGCCCGTTTTTATCTGTTGTTGGCCATAGTCCTGAATTTGTTGCGACTTTTCATGAATTTCACTATTTAGAGTTGAGAACCTGTAACCTGCAATTATTTAGCAAACACGGATCAAGAGTACCTACCTATATGCAATGCGATCAAGAATGGGCGGTATAAAAATGCAAAAATCTAATATGAACAAATATCCCCAAACTTATCTTTTGCTCGTCCTAAGAAAAGCCATTTTATTTACAAAAAGTCCTAACCTCACTTTCGTAGGGAACGTGATTGCACTGTGCTCATGCAACAAGCCGTTAAACCTCTAGATTGCCCTAGAGGAGGAGTGTTTTCTCCTGAGGGTTTTCAGCGGATACTACCCACAAAATCCGATCAAAATGGCCGTCGACTCTAATCCTACAGTTAAGCATTCTAGCAAGAAACTCTATCATCTTTAACTTGGAAATTATTAATCTGTATTTTTCACACTTCCTTTTCATTTAACTTAAGATCCTATACGTTTTTCCAGTTTATAAAGCTCTCAGCATCTCTTGAGTTTTCCTTCTAAAACGCAATCTCAAATCCGGAATTTTTATCATCTCTATTGAAGATATAAACCCTATTTTTCATTCCTATCTCTCCTCCAAACTCCGATCATATACCCCTACGTGTGTGTAATTATCACCCCTACACTTGGAAATTCAATTCAAGCTATAATACCCTTGCCTTAATACCTAGTACTACTTCTTTTCATTAATGATGGATGGTTCTGCTCATACACCATTCATGCGACTATTAATGCTTCTTAAGGCACTAACATCCGATTATTGAATGTGTGAGCTTAAAGCGTAAATAGTAATTTCCAAGTCTTGTATTTTATTCCCTTTTTTTTCTTTTTTATTTCAAGACCGGATATATTTTTCAATGATCTCTTTTGGTGGTTAGCTTTAAATGTCGTTTTTTCTTTCAAACTAGGCTTTCAGGAAAGAGTATTTCTAGGTATCCTCTACTATCCTAAGTTTCAAGGTGCGTGTATGTCCGATTTGTAGGATCAGAATTTGGACTTAAAGTTCAGAATTATTTTTCAGACTTACTCTTCAAATAGAGTTTTCAATACTCTTCCCTCATTTCAACTTAGCCTAAGAACTGACTCAAAATTGCTTATTTCAAAATAAACTGCAAGGACGTATATTTTCTACAGTTATATTTCAAGGAAGGTTATTTTTAGGGTTTTTAATTTACTAAGTTTAAGATTTATTTTTTTTCTAACTAGGCAACCGTCATGTCGAACTCGAGTCAAAAATGACCAATATTGAAATTTTCAATTTTTATTTCATTTTTTAATTTTTAATTTTTTTTATAATGCAATGCAGAAAAAATGCGATGCAGAATTTGAACATGCAGAACAAATATTTACATAAATAAATAAAAAAAAACGTGTAGATGCAAGGATAACTATTTACAACCAAACCCAACCCCCAAACTTACCGACAGCAGTGCCCTCACTGCTGCCTACGGCGTCTCCTAGATGCAGCATCACTTGTTCCTGCCTCTCCCCTGTCTGTCCCCCGACCCCTCGATCGTGCCCGTTCCTCTCTTGCCAGTAGGGTGGACATTCCCTGTTCCAAACTCGTCAACCGCTGATCAAAGTTTGTCAGCATCCCTAACACTCGTTCTAACACCCTATTGGTATGTCGTATTAAGCGTGCTTGCGCAGCGGGGGTTATCTCTTCATTGCTCGCTGTGGAGCTCGAGCTGGGTGTCTTTGCCATCACATCTTCGGTCGGCTCGGTGCGCGACCATAATCCATGAAGTCGTGTGTAGGATGTGGAGACACCCTCAAGAAGAGGTCGAACGGGAACCCCACCATGCATGTAACCGTCAAATTCCTTAACAAGAAGGAAATAGTGACACAATTGTATCACTAACATCGGGAATGGGTAATTGGAAGCCCCTTTGCCGGCGCCAATCGAGTGTAGTAACACAGTGCACATGTCATAGCTAGGGTTTTGGGTCATTAATGTGTGCACTATGTGTAGGGATGGGGTAAAAAATGTGATGTTGTGCGAACTTCCGAAAATGTTGTTTTGTGCCCAATGGCACACGGTTAAAATGTTCGCATATAGCGTGCGAGCCTGAATGCCCTTCCTAGGCTCCCTAGAACATTCATCACCCATTAATGGTAGGTAGTCCTCAATGCGGAGGGGTTGATCGTGTACGGGGATGCGTGGTATTAAAGTGACTTCGTGAATGAAGTCCCTATCGATAATAATTTCCCGAGCCCCCCAAAAAAACGTATAAACCCATGTTTTGCTAAACATCCCTCCTCTACACTTTCAAAGAAACGCGCAACGAGATCCGGAATCACGAACGCATTTGGATGGTTAAATAACAGAAAATTCTATTTACGTTTTCGGATCTCGTCGCCGAAATAGCTATAGTAAATATCATGGGCGAATTAGTGGGAGAAATCCCATTCAAATTGCAATGTAAGGGCCATGGGAATAAAGTGCAGAAAGTAGTAAATTTACAGAGAGGAGTTTAGAGACGCAAACCTCCTCTGAAAATTTCAGAGGGAGACGAGGCAAGAAGGCAGCGGTTGCACGGCAGAATGGGGCAATCGGCGGTGGTTGCACGGCAGAATAGGGCAATCGGCGGCGGTTGGGTGGCGCGATGAGGTGATCGGCGGCAGAAAATTCTGTGGCGGCTAGGGTTTGTGTGAGGGTTTGAGTTGAGGCAGGGGGAATGCAGAGAAGGGTCGAGATGTATTTATAGAGGTTGTTAATAGAAGGGTAAATTTATACAAAAGCCCTCCCAAAACGAATATTTTAAAAAAAGTATATTATTTATAATTTTTATTTTATTTTATTTATTGTTCTGAATATTTACGAAACCACCCACGTTAAATATTATTATTTTTTATATATTTAAATTACAAATGGGAATTTCACCAAGCAAGAAATATCACGACCCAAAAAAAAAAAATACATACCCCCAAACTTACTTGAAACAGTTTTTCCACTGTTTATGGCCGGATAACCGAAGTTTGGTGGTAAGCGGAGGAAGATTGGTCAATGTAAACCGGCTCCTGCAACATCAGGAGCTCTTCCGAAGGTTCTGTGGTGAGGAACAGTTTTACCCTGTGTCCGTTCACTTTGAATAGTGAACCGTCCTCTGGATTCTCCAAATCCATCGCGTCGTGCGGGTATACAGTCCGCTTAAAAAAAGGGTCCTTTCCAGCGAGATCTGAGATTACCGAGATGGAAATGTAGTCGGGTGTCGTAAAGAAGTACCTGTTGTCCAGGTGTGAATGTTTTGCGCGTAAGCTGTTTATCATGAATCACCTTCGTTCGGTTCTTAATGACAACCGCGTTTTCATAAGCTTCATCCCGAAGCTCGTTCAGTTCATTGAGCTGCAACTTCCGATAGCTGCCCGCATCTTCAAGGGTTAGGTTCAGCTCTTTGATCGCCCAAAATGCGCGATGCTCGATTTCTACAGGAAGGTGGCAAGCCTTTCCATACACAAGCCGATAGAGAGACATTCCATGATCAGTCTTGTAAGCAGTGCGGAATGCCCAAAGGGCATCAGTGAGTTTCAAAGACAAATCCTTACGGTTCTTGGAAACCATTTTCTCCAAAATATGCTTGATTTGCCAATTTGAAACTTCGGCTTGCCCCCAACATGTTTGGGGGTGGTAGGGAGTGGATAGCTTATGATTAATGGGAGTATTTCCGCATCAAGGCCTCGAAAGTCCTATTACAGAAATGCGTCCCATTGTCGCTAATGATCGCGCGCGGGTGCCCGAACCGGGAAAAGATGTTTTCTCTAAGGAATCAAACGACAACCTTGTTGTCGTTCATCCGGCTTGGCACAGCCTCGACCCATTTAGAGATATAATCAACAGCTAGAAGAATATAAAGGTTCCCAAAAGAGCATGGAAACGGCCCCATGAAATCAATTCCCCAAATGTCAAAAATCTCAACAACCAAAATTGGTTGGAGCGGCATCTCGTCTCTCCTGGAAATCCGGCCCAAGTGTTGGCACCGGGAGCAAGTCTTGCAGTAATCATGAGCATCTTTGAAGAGTTGTGGCCAGTAGAAGCCACACTGCAAGACTTTCTCGGTTGTCTTTCATGGGCCAAAATGCCCGCCACACGCTTTATCATGGAAAAACGACAGCACACTCTTGAACTCATTATCAGGAACATACCGACGAATAATCTGGTCGGGACAATACTTGAACAGGTAGGGTTCATCTCAGTAAAAGTGTTTTACTTAGGATAAAAATCTAAGTCTGTCCTGACTTGACCATTCGTTCGGTAGTAATCCTGTTGCCAAATAGTTCACAATATCTGCGAACCAGGGTTCGCACGATACTGTCAAGAGTTGTTCATCAGGAAAGACATCCTTGATTGAGTGTAGAAGCGTCCGCGAAGAAGGAAGTCATGAAAGATGGTCGGCAAGTACGTTTTCACATCCTCTTTTTTCCTCAATGACAATGTCAAATTCTTGAAGTAAGAGGATCCAATGTATCAACCGAGATTTCGCATCCTTTTTAGCAAAAAGATGTCGCATAGCTGAATGGTTTGTGTAGACAATGACTGGAGAGCCGATCAAATAAGGCCTGAATTTTTCTAAAGCAAGCACAGCAGCCAAGAATTCCTTCTTGGTTGTTGCGTAATTCAGTTGGGCATCATTCAGGGTCCGGCTAGCGTAGTAGATTACGTGTGGAATTTTATCGATGTGCTCTCCTAGGACCGCACCGATAGCGAAGTCGGATGCATCGCACATAATCTCAAAGGGATACGTCCAGTCAAGTGAAGAAAGAATGGGAGCAGAGGTGAGTGAGCTTTTCAGTGATTCGAACGCAGTCACACAGCTCGAGTTGAAGTCGAATGTGGTATCCTTGGCCAGCAGAAGAGTCAAGGGTCTAGCAATCTTGCTAAAGTCCTTGATAAACCTTCTATAAAACCGGCTTGGCCAAGAAAAGCTCAAATATCTCTGACGCATCTGGGAGGAGGGAGATTGGAAGTGACTTCAATCTTCGCTTTGCCAACCTCAATGCCATTTTGAGAAATGATATGTCCTAGGACAATACCTTCGCGTACCATGAAGTGGCGTTTTTCCCAGTTTAACGTGAGGTTTTTATCCTTACATCGGGTAAGGACAGCGTCGAGATGTTGCAGACACTCATCAAAGGAATCGCCAAAGATGGAGAAATCATCCATGAATATCTCCAAGAATTTCTCAACCATGTCAGAGAAAATTCCCATCATACACCGTTGGAAGGTAGCGGGAGCATTGCATAACCCAAAGGGCATGCGGCGATATGCAAATTTTCCGAAAGGACAGGTGAACGTGGTTTTGTCCTGGTCCTTCTCAGCAATGGGAATCTGGTTGTAGCCTATGTAGCTATCCAGAAATCAGTAGTACTCATGTCCAGCCAATCGTTCGAGCATTTGGTCAATGAATGGTAGCGGAAAGTGGTCCTTCCGCGTTGCGGCGTTGAGTTTTCTATAATCAATGCATACTCGCCACCTAGTCTGGGTGCGAGTAGGGATTAACTCGTTCGCCTCGTTTTTTATGACCGTTATTACCGACTTCTTGGGGACAACGTGTATAGGACTGACCAACTGGCTGTTTGAGATAGGACAAATGATACCACTATTCAGACATTTGACGATCTCTTTATTCACAGCGTCCTTCATGACTGGATTCAGTCGCCTCTGTGGATCCCTAGCTGGTTTGGCATTATCCAAGATTTGAATGTGATGTTCAACAATCAGGGGACTAATCCCCTTGATGTCCGCCATTGTCCAGCAAAAATGCAACACCTTAGAATGTGATTAGTGTTAATTAAGCGATAATGCGGGTTTTTAATAAAAAGTTTACCAAATTAGTTTTCTCGCATTTTATATAAATTAATCAATAATTTATTATTAATTTTTTTTTCTTGCACACACTTGTTCATGTTAACATAGGGGTTGTTTAGTGTTAACCTTGTTTAGTGGCCATGACAGCTTAAACTAATCAATGCCATGATTAACTTACACTTAGATATTTGTTGTGAGAGTTATCTTCTTATTTTGGAATGAGGGGAGGTGGCAAGGTGACTCATGAGGATGAGTATGCTTGCATTAATGAAGGAGAGGGAGAGAGTAAATGTAAGGGTACACTCACCCTACACTCACCCTCTCATCCTTATCACACCCCACTCTCTCATTCTATCTCATTCTCTCTCATTCTCAATTATTGCTCTTCTTCTCCTCCATCAACTGAAACCCTCACCTTTTCTTCATAAAACCTTGCAAAACTTCATTAAACCTCATAGAAAACACTTCTCAAGTTATGTTTTAGCCTCTAGGATCCCTTGGAGCTTGGAAAGCTAGGATCTTTTGAGCAAGTGTGGATTGATATAACCTCTAAACTGTTAAATAGATGTTATAATGTTGTGTAGCTTATTAGTTTCAGTTTAGAACACTTAAAGTATAGTTTTGTGCACATATCGTATTTTTAGTGTCATTATAGGTTATCTGTAATCTGCTGTGACCCCGAGTGTATACTGGAAAATCTAGCAATGTAGTTGTGTTGTACTAGTGACCCTGAGTGAACACATCAAGCATGAACCCCACCTGGTCAGTTGTGGCCGGCGAAAATAGGGAGAAATCCGGCGACCTCGGGTTGTTTTGGGAGTTGGGGCTTGGGTTTTGTAGGGTAGCTGTCTGCAGTTGTTTTAGAGTGTTTGGTACTGCTTGATTTTTTATGTTTTGATAGTATACAAAATCTGGGATCACTTTGCTTGTTTCTAGTGTTACGACTACGCGCGTTACGTTATCCGACACGGTTCGTGTACTTTGTGTAGCTGTTGCTCTTGGGTTGGTTTCGTAGTGTCTCTATGCACGTTAGCCACTAGACGAACACATGAGAGTTTGATTGGAGTTGGTGAGTCGGTCAACGTAGTTTGTACGTGTTATTGTTCGATTTCTAATATGCACTTGTTATGTTGTTATATGATTTTACGATCGCAGGAGAGGACTTCGGACGCTGCGAAGAAGGGAAAGGAAGTGGTTGGCTTTACTTAGCACAAGATCATCAGTGAGTAGATTTAACATCTACAGGGGAATTGCCCGTATGGCATTATGCGTCTGGGCTATATTCAATGATATGATTATTAATTATAAGTATATTTACATAGAGATTGTGCATGAAACTTAATTGCATATTATTACTTGTTGTGCCTAGACTTGTACCCATTGGACACTGCACTATTATTGACGGTTCATGTTGAACGAGCACTAATTGTATGCTACACGAACACCGTCGGTAATTGCCATGACACGCACAACACATATACATACGTGATATTGTATGGTTAGTGACCTTGAGACATCGATTCTTATTCCATTGTGCATATGAAATATAGCATACATGTATACCTACATGCTTACACATATATCTTGCTATACCTACATGCTTACACATATACCTTGCTATCCTTACATATTCACCTTTATATGATGTTGCATTGGTTTCGGAGAAATTGGAAACCGCATGATATATTTAATAACTTGATGCATTTAATTAGCGGTTTTCCCTTGTTATGCTCATATCACTGTTTTATGTTGCATATATTATATTTCATGGATTTACGCATTGAAATACGGATTTCATGTGATTTTCTGGATTTGATGACCGTGGTATTTCAAGAAATTATGCATTTTTTGAAAAACCCGGTTTCTCTTGATATGATATTTCAGTACGTCCACCATGAGTTTCTCTGTTCTGAGACTTGTGTTAGAAACCCGATGCGAGGAGTGGATGCGGCCGTTTGCGGGTACATGGTGGACCCGGTATGGTACCCGTGGTAAGAAAGGGATGTCGATGGATTAGACGGTGAGCCTGGTAGGGGAGGTGCACTGCCTACCGGTGATAGTATTTGGACTCGGCGGATATCTGGAGGATACCGACTGGAGTCATGAGATGGATATAGGCCGACCCGTTCTGCTGGAGCCTGCGGGCCGTTCCCGTAGACGGAGCCTGTTATATGAGGATTTATGTGTCGATGCTGGACTCTAGTTTTCATGATGTTTTCGAGTGTCGATGTTGGACACTCAGGTTCTATGAGATTTACAGGATATGAGGGCCGATCTAAGGATGCGGTGCCTGAGGTATTGTGATTTGGAATGTCATTGAGGGACACTGGTTTATCCATGATGAGGATTCCGTGATGATGATAAGATTTATCCCATACTCAGCATTCATTTGATTTGCATTGCTTCATGTTTTAGTAGTACCTGATAGAGTACCTTTCATGTCTGTTGCATATACATTTTGCCATATTATACTATTAGTTGAATGTGATAGATTATCGCAGTACGTGCATACCTGCGATTACCTGAATGATGTTATTTTACTATTCACAAGTTGGCAACTCACCCCCGTTATGCCATAGTGTTTTTGCAGGTTGCCCCTCAGAGTAGTTACGGCATGGCTTCGTCTTATCGTATCTTTTGCAGCGGCTACCGCTACGGCTGACTGTGAGCAGTTTTGTTATAGGTGGGTTTTGCGGTTATCCGATGATGCTCATTGTATATCTTATTGTATCTACTACTTTCATTTATTGACATAGAGATGAGACGTGAGGACGATATTGTATATTATTTTGTGACTCTGGGTGTCGTGCTCGTGTGTGTCGGCATTTATTGTGCAGCTTTATCTTTTATGCTGTTTTCACTTTATATTGTCCATTTCTTCACTATGGCGTCATATATATTCTTGTGGTGGTTGTTTCCGCCTTTGGGCGAGATTTGCTCCCGTTTGGGGATGCTATACATATATCTTATGTTTGTACCCGTTTCGGGGCTAGTTTTTACAAAGGAGGTGCTGCATAAGTTTTTAAGAAAGTAAATTTAGACGTTAAAGATTTTTAGTTGAGATTTCGAAAAGCTTTTAACAATGCTCTTATTACTTACTACTTTTGATGATTTAGATTTCTGGGTTTTCGGCTTACTTGAATTCTGTTACTCCTGTAGACGTTACGTGGTTTGTGTGCCGTCACGTGCCAAAATTCGAGTCGTGACAAAGTTTGTATTAGAGCGCTAGGTTTTACCTTTCGGAGTGTAGGATGACCTTGGAATGATGGAGTAGGTAGCTTAAGCAGAGTGACGTAGCGTGTGTATGTCCGCGGCATACTTACGACACGGTACTCCGCCTATGTGACCTTAGGACTTATTGCTTGAAATTCTTTCCATGATTATATACATCCTTGTGATTCAATTTCTATGTCATTATCGAATCCTGTTTCCATTTCTAGACATTATGCCGCCGAAGACTACGAGGGCTCAGAGAGTGGCAGCGAGAACCGAGGCCAGAGTTGGCTCGTCTGAGACGAGGACTGACCAGGACGGTACGCTCGCTGTACAGGAGAAGATTAATCGTCCTTCGATAGATCGTATCACTAGGCTAGAGGCAGATATGCAGGATTTCCGCTATATGATGGGATCGTTGGTTGAGGCCAGTCGAGCGCAGCGACAGGAGGTTGCTACCCCTGTTACCTAGTTATTCCTTGCTATCAGCACACAGCATTGTGTCACATATACAGCTGCAGTGGACGCAGCCCTACTATATGAGGAGTGTCTTCCCGAGACTTTGGAAGTTCCCGGACCAAGGAGGGCTCGTACAGGTGTATCAGTCCAGAGACAGATGTTTAGGCGCCGCGACAGATTTCGTTCAGGTCGCGGGAGTAGCAGAGGCTTGGGACGAGCTCAGTTGTTTAGCTCTTATCCCCAGGAGGGTCAGCAGTCATCGTCTGGATGTTTCCGGTGCGGGAGTTTCTATCACCTCGTTAGGAATTGTACCTTGGTACGCCAGAGAAAGGCAGACGTACCATATGTTACCTTACCACCTTCACCTCAGGGAGAGTCGCCTTTTGCGCCTGTTGTTGATCCGCGTCAGACTTATGTTCAGAGAGGTCGTGGTTGTGGAGGGTTTGTTCAGAGATGACAGGATGGCAGAGGAGGAGGACAGCCAGTTGCAGGTAGGGGACAGGCATGAGCATTTTCTTCGACTCATCAGGACGTGCTCGCGTCCAATGCAGAGTTTTCAGGTATTCTTTTTCGTATGTTCTTTTGATGCACATGTTTGTTTAATTCGGGATCTATGCACTCGTTTGTTCTACACACTTCATGCCGAGGTTGGGCCGAGAGTCATGTTTTTTAGATCTGCCGTTTGTTGTGATTACTCCCGTTGGAGATTTTTTTGTTGTGCGACACGTGTTTCGGTCATGTGCCAATCGGATAGGAGATAGAGATTCGTCCGTCGATTTGATCCTTCTAGATATGTTGGACTTTGACGTTCTCCTGGGCACGGACTGGTTAGCTACGTGCTATGCGTCTGTGTACTGCCGCGAGAAAATAGTCTTTTTTTTTCCCGGCGAGTCAGTTCTTGTTGTGCAGTGGGACCGTGGTGCCGCCCCTCACAGCTTGATTTCAGCCTTTTTCACTAGTCGGCTTTTGAGGAGAGGATGTCAAGGATTCTTGGCTTTCATTCGTGATATCGGAGCCAAAGTAGATTCATTGGACCGGGTTCGTATCGTTCGAGATTTTTCCGACGTTGTTCCAGATGAGCTGGCGGAGCTTAGGGTGCTTAAGGATCAGCTGCAAGAGTTGCTTGTTAGGGGACTTGTACATCTAAGTGTTTCGCCTTGGGGAGCTCCTGTTCTGTTCGTCAAGATAAAGGACGGAAGTTTGAGATTGTGTATTGATTTTCGTCAATTGAACCGAGTTACGGTGCGGAATAGGTATTCTTTACCTCGCATTGACGATTTGTGCGATTAGCTCCAGGGTGCGAGACATTTTTCCAAGTTTGATTTGTGATCAGGTCATCATCAGTTGCGGGTTCGGAATGATGACATTCTGAAGACTGCTTTTCGTACGTGCTACGGGCATTATGCATTTTTGGGTGGTGTCGTTTGGACTCACTAATGCCCCAGCAACGTTCATGGATGTGATGAAACATATTTTTTTTCAAGCCGTTCCTCGACCAGATTATTATTGTGTTATTGATGACATTCTGGTCTATCCCAAGAGTCGAGAGGAACATGAGTGACATTGAGAGAGAACCAGCTGTTTGCAAAATTCTCAAAGTGTTCCTTCTGTCTTGATTGTGTTGACTTCCTAGGTCATGTGGTTACGGGAGACGGTATTCGTATGGACCCGAGGAAAATCGAGGTCGTACAGCTTTTGCACAGACCTGTATCAGTGAAAGAGGTCCGCAGCTTTTGGGCTTAGCCGGTTTTTACCGCCGTTTCGTGCAGGACTTCTCGAGTATCGCTGCACCGCTGACCGGACTGACTAGGAAGGGGGTTCCTTTTCTTTAGACTGATGCATGCGAGACGAGTTTTCAGCAGTTGATAACTCGGTTGTGTAGGGTTACCAGGCACTGTCACAAGGTTCTACAAGGCATCAACCATGCCCGATTTAAATTTTAGACGTGCCGAACAACCCTGACCAAGATCTTAGACTACAGATTAGGCGAAACAAAGCAAGTAAACAACTTTACTTCTAAGAGTTTGGGATTACAACCTTTGTAGTCCGGTCCTTCACTTCTAAGGCTCCGTGTTGAGGTCACTTCGCTGCGATCATCGAGTATCCGGACTCTAGAGAGGCTCCACAAAAGAATGATGCAAGCTTGCTTCCGATCTTCGATAACAAAGATGATCTACCTTGAAGAAACTCAAACCCAAGCTCTTGCTTTGCTAATCAATTATTAGCAAAGCAAACACCCTAATCTAAGTCGCAAGAATAGATGAGGAGGATGAAGTAGGAATTTTGATCTCATTTGTTTTCTTAATCTCACTTATTATCATCACTTCACAAAAAGCTAGAAAGCTTTTCATGCAAGGAAGAAGAAGAAAGAAGTTGATCAATCCTTTTGTGATGAATAATGAAATCTAGTGAGGTTAGAAATGCAACCATGGGTTAAGTATGATAACTTAACCCATGTAGAGACTTAACCATGGTGAAGGGTTGGGTTAACAAATATCTTTAGAAAATATGTTTAGTTAAAAACAAAAGCAAAGCTTCTAGAAGCTTCCAGAAGCTTCATGAAGGTTTAACCCTAATCCAAACCCTAACCATGTTTAAACTCCACAAAACATGTTGCATTTGTAACCTTAACTTGTTACAATATTATATAACACATATATAATATATTTTGTAACAAAATAAAATAATACAATTAACATATATCACATATATATCAATGTATTACCCGAGTGAGAAAAAGAATCTTTAAGTGAGTTTATATTAGTTAATGTAATTTAATATATCAAATATATAATTAAAAAATAATTATCGAATCAACACTTGATCCGATAATCCAGCTATTTCACAAATAACCGACTAATATAATCTGTATCAGCTCATCGAATCAACACTTGATCCGATGGCCCGGCTATATCACATATACCCGGCCGATATCACATATCGCGAGAATCTAATACAGTATCGCATACTCGCATTATTCTCGGTCCCGCACATATCACATAAGTGCTCCTACTCCGTTTTGCCTGAGCTAGGAAACTTCTGTGTAGGACTCTAAAGAATCGTCAATACGCCGACAGTAGGTGATGATCATATCAAACACCCACAAGCTGCAAGCGGTCAGCTAAACGTAACAGCTACCCAGGTATTGAGCGATCAGAAGATCAACAACCAAGCCAGTACATTCTCCTACGAATCCAATCGGTAACACTCCCGTACAGTCCGGTCTCTTCGTCTGATATGTCGCATATCTCGCCTAGGGGTGGAAAACGTTAGACCCCAATAGCTTGATAAGTCGTGTCGATATGAGGTCCATAACAGTTCGAGAAACTACTGATAACACTTACCAGTAAATCTCAACAACCCGTGTAGGGTTCCTAGGCACTCTAACAAGGTTCTACAAGGCATCAACCATGCCCGATTAAAATTTTAGCCGTGCCGAACAACCCTAAACAAGATCTTTGCTAGATAATTAGGGTTTCACATGCAAGTAAATATCATTTACCACTAAGTGAATACGAAATACAACTTTTGTAGATCGGTCCTTCACTTCATAAGCTCCTTGTAGTAGTCCCTTCGCTGCGATTATCGAACTCCCGGACTCTCGGACGGCTCCATGAGGAGAGGGCAACGGTCTTGCTTGAAGTCTTCGAGGCCGAAGATGATCTACGTCGAGGGAATACGAACTAAAGCTTCTACTTCACTAACTGGAGAATTTGTGAAGCAAACACCCTATACTAAAGTGCTAGTCTAGTAGAGGATGATGAAATAGGAAATGGGTACACTTTAGAATTTCTTTTCCCACTATATTTCTCTCTCTTTATCAAACCCTAGCAAGCATTTGAAGGAGGAAGAAGATGAGGTCAAAAATGAGAATGAAAAACTAATCAAGAAAGAGAGAGAGAGCTAACCATGGGTGAGTGGGTATCATATACTAACTCATGTAGAGACATCACCATGGCTAATTATAGTGGTTAGGTTTATAAATATCCTAAGTAAAACAAAACTAGTGGACTTTGGTCAATGCACTCACAAGCTTCATGAAGCTTCATGCACTTGAACAATTATCCACTAATTTTGTATTTACTTTGTATATTAAAACCGCACCAATATAATTATAATGGTATATGTCTCATACACCCATGTAGCGTGTATCAATAACCATGATACAAAATGAACACAAAGAAATATATATCACATATATATTAAGTTGTGCACAAGTGAGAAAAACAAATGCTTAAGTGAACCAATGTTAGTTAATGTAAATTAGTATATCACATATACAATTATACACTAAATTATTAAATCAACACTTGACTTAATAATCCGGTTATATCACATATAACCGACTAACATCCAACGTATCGACTTATCGAATCAACCTTTGATTCGATAACCTGGTTATATCGCATATAACCGATCGATACAAACAACGCGAGAATAGAATACGTTATCACATACTCGCATTATTCTCGGTCCCGCACATATCACATATGCACTCCTATTTCGTTTTGCCTGAGCCAGTATAACCTCTATGTAGGACTCTAAAGACTCGTCAATACGCCGGCAGTAGATGATGATCATATCAAGCACCCACAAGCCGTCAGCGTTACTAGCTGGACGTAACGGCTACCCGGGTATTGAGCGATCAGAAGATCAGCAAGCAAGCCCTCTCCAACTCCTGCAAAAAGCCTGACAGTGACACTACCGTACAGTCCGGTCTCCTCGTCTGATATGTCGCATATCATATCTAGGGGTGGTAAACGTCAGACCCCAATAACCGATAAGTCATGCCGATGCGAGGCTTATAACGGGTCGAGAAACAACTGGTAACACTTACCAGTAAATCTCTAAACCAGCCCTGGCCAGGGACTTCCCTGTTATGTCCAATCTAGCATAGCGCAACATCAACCCCCAATACCGGAAGAGACGAAACCCCCTATCGCTCATTGCCTCCATGCGACTCGGGACTGTACCCAAAAACCACCATTTTGCACGCCCTCTTGGATGTGGTAAGATGGAAATCAAAGCACAGTGTGAATCACACAAGACTCTATGACGATCTCTGGTCTACAGACTAACCTGCAGCAGTGTCACCAGAGAACTGCCATCTGACGTGAGGTATAATACCATCTAAGAGTTCTCGGCGAGTCCGTCCAGTGTACCCAGTCTCCACTGAGCACCCGTATATCATCTCTGATGTCAAACACCAATGGATATAGGATCATCCATCGCCCATCCATATGGGTCGAGAAGTTATACGCTAGTCTATTCTGGAATATCGATGCCCCGTCTCGATACACCCACGACTAGGGACCTTGAAGGTTGTACTTATGGACTACCATGTCCCCACTAGTATGATCCTCATCATAGTCCAGGTAGTCAAGTACACATCCTAAGGGCTTTACCAACATGTAGCAGAGAGACAATCAGTGTACACGTTAATGTAAAGAGTAACCAGATAGTATACTATCATGTCGAGCAAGAAAGTCCTCCCTATTTATGTCCAAACATCCACTACAATATACATCTCATCTATAGTAATGGCCTCTAGGGCATACATATAACTAACAACCCTTGCCAGGGATTTGTAGTTATATCCAATCGAACACAGCGCAACATCAACTCCTTATACCGGGAGAGACGAAACCTCTCCTATCGCTCATTGCCTCCATGTAATTCGGGACTGTACCCAAAAGCCACCTTTTTGCACGCCCTCTTGGACGTGGTATGTTGTAAATCAAAGCACAGTGGGAATCACACAAAACTCTATGACGATCTCGGGTCTACAGACTAACCTTGACCAGTGTCACCAGAGAACTGCCATCTGACGTGAGGTATAATACCATCTGGGAGTTCTCGGCGAGTCCGTACAGTGTACCTAGTCTCCAATGAGCACTCGTATACCTTCTCTGATGTCAAACACCAATGGATATGAGATCATCCATCGCCCATCAAGCGCATACGCTAGTGTACTCTGGAGTATCGATGCCTTGTCTCGGTACTCCTACGACTAGGAACATTTGAAGGATGTACTTGGCGACTACACTATCCCCACTAGTTTGATCTGCATCATAGTCCTGGTAGTCAAGTACTAATCCTAAGGGCTTTATCAACATGTGACATAGAGACAATCAGAGTACATGTTAAGATAAAGTGTAACCAGATAGCATACTATCATGTCGAGCAAGAAAGTCCTCCCTATATATGTCCAAGCATCCACTACAATGTACAACGTATGTACAGTAATGGCCTCTTGGGCATACATATAACTAACAATCTCCCACTTGCACTAGGGCCATCTATTGTGGTATCGCATACCCAACAATCAGCTGTGGTTGAAGTATCTCATACTTAACCATCCCAAACAAGTCTCTATTGGGAAATAGGCCTTTGTGACTGGATCCGCGCTGTTGTTCTCTGTGTCTACTCTCCTAACCCTGATCTCCCTGGAGATCAATCATCTCCATGATCAGGCGATACTGTCTAAGAATATGTCTAGATCTTTGATGGGACGGGGGTTCCTAGGCATCAGCCACAACTCCATTGTCACACAATGGCTGGAACGAAGTTCATCTCATGAACTTATATATATATATATATATATATATATATATATATATATATATATATATATATATATATCCAGACTGCCTCTTTGGTAGCATACTTGGTAACGATGTATCTTGCCTTTAATCGTCTAGTATGTCACGGTATCTAGCTTGGAACTCTTCCAACATACCGTCCCTCCACTGAGGATAAAGACAATGCCTGTGGCTGACATTCAGTCGTCCTTATCACCCTGGAACCTTTCCAGTGATTCTCCCCAGGATCGATTGATACCATCTCACTACAACTAGTGAGAATCCTAACATCCAATTAGATCTATCTCATAGATCCATAACTCAGGATTTAGGAGGTATCACCTTGATCCTATATGGAGAATCTCAGTGATAAGAGGAGATTGACCGAGCGTAGTATAGGAAACTTCTTTCCTATCAAGAGTATGTCATTCACGCACTATACGAGGATCACCTCCATACTCCCTACTTCCTTTTTGTATATACAAGGTTCATCTACCATTTTGATGAAGTCAAACTCTTTGACTACCACATCAAAACAGACGTTCCAACTCCGCGATACCTGATTTATCACATAAAACATCTTGCACACGTTTCCGCTGCTCCCACTGTCTACGAAGCCCTCTGTTTGTGTACTTATAGACGCTCTCTTCCAAATCAATATTTAGAAAAGCAGTCATGACACCCAACCGCCAGAAATCGTAGTCATGGTATGTAGCAATGGCAGGTAGGATCCGGATGGACTTAAGCATAGCTTTCAAAGTCTCAACTATTCCATGTACACCAAGTAATCTTCTCAAGATATACTTGCTCCTGATGGGGATTTAACCCATCAGATAAAGCAACCCAAGTCCATACTTTGTTGGTGTATAAGGATTCCATGTCAGATCGCTAAGCATCCAGCCATTCTCACAGAGTCCCCACTCCTGATGGCCTGCTCGAAACTAGTTGGGTTATCATCTAATGATGCAATCCTCGCTCCCACTATCATAGAGAAACCGAAGTATCTCTCAGGTGGATGAAGAACCCTACCAGATCGGCGGAGAGGCTGAGGTTCGTTGGAAACTATTGAATCCTCCGGTTCAACCTGTTAGTGTATATGCCCTAGAGGCCATTACTGTATCATACTGGTTTGTATATTACTTAATGGATGCTTGGGATATTCACCTTGTATATACAATCTTGCTCAAAATAGTAGTATGCTACTTGGTTTGTTTCTACTTCAATGTGTACATGTGTTTATTTTTGTATATCGCCTATACACATTAGTAGAGCCCTTAGGATCTTTGCTTGATTACCAGCGATGTGATGGCCATCACACTAGTGGGGCTGGGTAATCTATAAGCACATCCTTATGCAGGTCCCTGGTCGCAGGACTATCGAGACAGGGCATCGATACTCCGGAGTAGACCAGCGCATGCGCTTCTCATCCCAGTGTGGGAGACGGTCTGTCCCACAGCCGTCAGTACGTCGTACTTGAGATAGTATGCGGGTGCTCGTTAGGTTACGGGTACACTGGACAGGACTCGTCGGGAACTGACTAGTTGGTATTATACCTATCGTCAGTTATCAGTTCCCAGGTGACATGAGTACAGCTTAGTCCTCTGACTTGACACTGTCACTCCGCCTCGAGTGTGTTCCCACTGTACTTTGATCACTACCCTACCACGGCTCAAAGGAGTCGTGCAAACAGGTAGTGGTTGGGTGCAGTCCCGAAGCACTTGGAGGCAGTGACGGTTAGACAGGATTCGTCTCTCCCGGTATTGGGGGTTGACATCGCGCTGTGTCTAGGAGAGCCATTACACGAGTAGTCCCTGGCCAGGGCAAACGAGATATACTGGTAGGTTTCCAGTGTTATCTCAGGGTGTTTTGGGCTTCGCTCCGGCACGACTTGTATCGCTATTGGGGGACTGACGTTTACCTCCCCCTAGGCCCGCTATGCGATGTATCAGACGAACAGACCGGACTGTACGGAGAATGTCACACTCAGGCTCAGTAGGAGTTCAGATGGGTTTCGCCTCGTCGGTCTTCTTGTCGGCATTACCTGGGGACCGTTACGCACAGCTAGTGCCGCTTGCGGTCTGTGGTTAAACCCACTGCCAGCGTAGTGTCGAGTCTTTAGAGTCCCACACAGAAAGCTTTTCGCCTTTAGGCAAAAGAGTAGAGGTCGCATGGTATTGCGACAGGTCGCATGGTTTTGCGACAGGTCGCATGGTTTTGCGACAGGGTTCGGTCACATCCGTGCACTTGTGCACGTACAGTGTCCGGACAGTTTACACTAGCGGGCTTTGGTTTAAGCCAGATCCTAGTGTACCTTATGGGATTGGATTTATCCAGTTTGCATTCGTGTTCCTCGGAACGCGGATGCGGGTGTGTATGCACAGTTGACAGGGAGGCAGAGGCAGCGGATTCTCATTAGGGTTGTTGACAGTTGACCGTTGACTATTTGACTTTATGCTCAACCCTAATGAGAATATGATATGTGATTAACTATTATATTAATTAAGTATTATGGTGATATGGTTGTTGACTTGTTGACTTTTGTTGACTTGTTGACTTTGTTGACTTGTTGACTTTTGTTGACTTGTTGACCGGTTGACTAGGCTTGACTAGTTGACCATCATGATAACCATAGCCATCATTTCATGGCAAAGACTTTTGTTTACTTGCTCATTTGTGTAAAATGAGTGCATGAAATGATATGGTTGTGGTTGCTTCAAACCATCACATAAGACTTTTTTTGTTATGATGAGTTATGATCACTTTGGATTATGAGAGGGTGAAAGACAAAAGAGAGCCTCATTCTTTCTTGCTCATTCTCTCTCTTGTTCTTGAGCTCTCCTCTTGCTCTCACCCTCAACCTCTTGCTCCCTCTCTTGATCTATGGTTCTCTTGTCTCATGAGTTGAGAATCAAGAACCATAGATAAAATCCCATTCTATTTCTTCTCTACTCATTCTAGTTCACTAGGTTTGGCAAACCAAGTGAACTAGTTTCTTCAAAGAACGAAGAAGGAGCTAAAGGTTGGAGCTTTCAGGTGGATCTATCTTCGGCATACGGAGACGACGAGAAGAAGCCATCGGACCACCATCGGAGGTTTGAAGACGAAGGAGTTCAAGACAAGCTAGGTATAACCCCCTAACCGAGTAGCTAGAATCTCTTAGTTAGGATGTTAGATAGATATTTAACCAAGATCCGGGTTATAGGTCCATGTTACCATCTTTAAGAAAATCGTTTTTTACCAAATTCCGCATTCCCGAAAGTACCGGGAGAGGTAGCATGGACTTACAGTGGTATCAGAGCCTAGTTAAACTCTATCTAACATGTTAGCAAGTAACTAGAAGATCGATCAAAGAAAAAGTCCCGAAAACAAAACCCCAAAAATTCGAGTTTCTGTCGATTTTTCTACTGTTCAAAAGTTGATTATTTTAACACCTAAAATCGGCTCAGGTTTTTCTGTGGGCACTCACCAAAAATGGTCCAACGTTCGAGTCAACGAGCCGCGGAAACGCGGCGGGAGCACGCTCCCGCCGCGGATCCGCGGCCGAGTCGACTCGGCCGAGGTCAATTTTTAGTGCAGTGTTTTTATGGGGGTATTTGGGGATTTTTGGAATATATATTTTCTGCCCAGATTTTCCAGAACGAAAATTTCTTTTTTGGGGTCCCGAAAATCCGTATTTTTGATCGAACTTCTAAAAGACTTAAGCTAACGGGTTTTCTGTAATGTGATATTTGTATTGAACGTCTACTAATCGCTATATGTCGATTAGTGGGGGTTATACAAATCTGTGATCTTTAATGTGCTGGAATGTGTATATAAATATGTTGGATTGTCGCGGGTGAATAGCCGGGGGTTATGAGACGAGAGTTTTCTTTTCTTGCAATTCATGTAAATTTGTAAATTGATGTAATAATTATTTGTATGGCCGCACAACCGGGTCGGGGTTGTAGCCGTCATTGTATAATTTCTTTTTACTGTTTTTGCTCCTAGGATAGACCCATGGAGGGGGTGCACAAACTACCGGGTATGCCGAAGTGTCGAGTGGCCTACTCATGGAGATGAGGGAGGTTGCTACGCTTCGGGTACTTGGCGGGTAGTTTGCCGCACCCGTAGGGGTCTTGGGTGGGGTTTTGGCTATTCACCACGACCGTGTTATCTGTTTTTGTTACAGGCTCGTACAAATTACAGATTCCTAGTATATCCAATGTATTTATCTGTGATCTGAAATGTTTTATAATTGCAGTATATCTATATATGATATTATTTAGGCGTTGCTTATGTTTTACAGACGCGCTAGCCCAGCCCCCGCTCTGTCGTTAGTTAAGTAACCTAACGGGTAATGACGGGGCCCCGTGGCGAATGCGAATGGCATAAGCGTACGTCATATTTTGGTTGTTTTCTGCAATGGTAGGATTTAATGATGGGACGCATTAAAAGAACTAATGCAAGAATATCACGCATTAAAAGAACTAATGCAAGATAATAAACCAAGTTAAAGTCGTTGGAACACTTTCGAAAAACCACTCGGTTCTTTTCAAAACAACTTTTAAATGCGGAGCTTGAGCCACTCCTTTTAAAAGCTATCTCGTTCCATCGACCAAATCAAGTTCACTACGTTCACGGTTTTGCCAAAACCATCCGTAGCCCTCCGTCGTTTCACATGAATAGTCAATAGTATTCAAGCTGTGTTTGTTGGCCAAAGTCAAGGCACAGTGATTGGTAGCTATTGGGTATTCATGTGCAGCATAGATAGATGCGTTGGTTTGGAACAGTCGTACTGCCTTGTTGGCCAAAGTCAAGGGTAGGTGCGGGTGGATTCAAATTAACCTGGAGAACGACGGGCAGAACTTGACATGTGACTTATGATTTGTTGGCCAAAGCCAAGGTCATAAGAGCATGGGGCAAAAATCTGAAAGGTTCCTAGGCACGCTAGTAAGGTCTCACAAGGCATCGAACATGCCATATTAAAATTTTTAGTGCCGAGAAACCCTAGACTACGGATCTTTAACTAGATGTTTAGGCGAAATAGATAACTAGTTAACAGTTAACTACTATGATACGGAAATTACAACCTTTGTAGATCCGGATATCCACCTCCACGGCTCCGCAACGTCATGTCCTCGCTGTCCATCGTGAATCCTCGACTCGATCATCGGCTTCATCGGGAAAGCAAGCGGAATAGGTCGTCGGCTTTGTGTCAAAGACGATCTACGTCGAGGTTGCACAAACTCAAGCTCCGACTTCACAAACTTGTGAAACTTGTGAAGTAAACACCCAAAACAACTTGGCAAGAGGTAGAGGGTGAAGAAATAGGAGGTGGGTTCACTTTAGATTTGGATTTAACTCACTAGATCTCAACTTGCCATTTTTGTAGCAAGCTTGAAGAAGAAGAAGAAGATGAGCTCAAGAAAAGATTATGATAAGTCTTATGATAAAAATAAATTTAAATCAAATACTTATCATAACTTGAACTAGGGTTAAGTGTAGAGAATTAACCATGGTCACTTTGATGGGTTAGGGTTAAGCATGAAGATAAGGATGGTTAGCAAAGTCAAAGCTTCATGAAGCTTCAATATAAAACAAACTTAGCCACCATTCTTATCATAACTAATTTCAAATAAATAAATAAATAAATAAATGAAAATGCAAAACCCTAATTATCATATTAACCATGGATTAACTTTATACACTTAACTAAATGATCAAGTATCATCAAACATGATACAAAAAAGTGCACGAAAGTATATCACATATACAATGTGCAATCCAAGTGAGAAAAATCCGTTTAAAGTGAACCAATACTAGTTAATGCAAAGTAATATATCAAATATATAATTATACATTAATCATTAAATCAACACTTGATTCAATGATCCGGTCATGTCGCATATAACCGACTAGTATTCAATGCATCGATTTATCGAATCAATGATTCGATAACTAGGTCATATCGAATATAACCATTCGAAACATATATCGCGAGAATGAAATGCGGTATCACATACACGCATTATTCTCGGTCCTGCACATATCTCATATGCGCTCCTATTTCGTTTCGCTTGAGCCAGGAAACCTCTGTGTAGGACTCTAAAGACTCGTCAATACGCCGGTAGCAGATGATGATCATATCAAGCACTCACAAGCCGCAAGCGGTCTGCTAAACGTAACGGCCACCCGGGTATTGAGCGATCAGAAGATCGACGAGCTAGCCCGCTCACACTCCTGTGAATCCGACCAGTAACACTTACCATACAGTCAAGTCTCTTCGTCTGATACGTCGCATATCAAGTCTAGGCGTGGTATACGTCAGACCCCAATAACCCGATAAGTCGTGCTGATGTGAGGCTCGTAACGGGTCGAGAAACTACTGGTAACACTTACCAGCAAATCTCTGATCAGCCCTGGCCAGGGACTTCCCTGTTACGGCCAATCGAGCACTGCGCAACATCAACCCCCAATACCGGGAGAGAAGAAACCCCTCCTATCGCTCATTGCCTCCATGTGACTCGGGACTGTGCCCAAAGACCACCGTTTTGCACGCCCTCATGGACGTGGTAAGGTGGAGATCAAAGCACAGTGGGAATCACACAAGACTCTATGACGATCTCGGGTCTACAGACTAACCTGTACAAGTGTCACCTGAGAACTGCCATCTGACGTGAGGTATAATACCATCTGGGAGTTCTCGGCGAGTCCGTCCAGTGTACCCAGTTTCCACTGAGCACCCGTATACCATCTCTGATGTCAAACACCTATGGATATGGGATCATCCATCGCCCATCACATGGGTCGAGAAGCGTATACGCTAGTCTACTCTGGTATGTCGATGCCCCGTCTCGAGATACCCACGACTAGGGACCTTGAAGGATGTACTTATGGACTACCATGTCCCCACTAGTATGATCTCCATCATAGCCCAGGTAGTCAAGTACAAATCCTAAGGGCTTTACCAACATGTAACTATAAGACAGTATAAAGAGACTAGTGTACATGTTAAGATAAATAGCAACCAGATAGCATACTATCATGTCGAGCAAGAAAGTCATCTCTATATATGTCCAAGCATCCAATATAATATACATCATCTGTACAATACTGGCCTCTAGGGCATACATACAACTAACAATCTCCCACTTGCACTAGGGCCAGCTGCTGTAGTATCTCATACCGAGCATCCCGAAGAGTCTCTCAAACTGTATCTGGGGAATGGCCTTCGTGAGTGGATCCTCCGTGTTGTTCTTCGTGTCAACTCTCCTGACCTCGATCTCCCGGCGATCAACTATCTCCCGGATCAGGTGATACCGCCTCAGAATATGCCTAGACCGCTGATGGGACCTGGGTTCCTTGGCCAAAGCCACCGCTCCATTGTTATCGCAATACAAAGGTATTGGATGCTCAATGGATGGAACCACTCCAAGTTCAGTAATGAACTTCTTGACCCAGACAGCTTCTTTAGCAGCATCGTTGGCAGCGATGTATTCAGCCTCCATCGTCGAGTCTGCCACGGTTTCCTGCTTGGAACTCTTCCAGCTAACCGCCCCTCCGTAAAGGGTAAAGACAAAGCCCGACTGCGACTTAGAGTCGTCCTTATCACTCTGGAAGCTCGAATCGGTAAAGGACTCCACTTGGAGTTCTCCGTTACCATACACCAAGAACATTTCTCTAGTCCTTCGCAAGTACTTGAGAATGCTCTTCACAGCTATCCAGTGACTCTCTCCAGGATCAGCTTGATACCTGCTCACTACACTTAGTGAGTATGCTACATCGGGTCTGGTACATAGCATCGCATACATGATAGAGCCTACTGCCGAAGCATAGGGTATCCCTTGCATGCGACCTCTCTCCAAATCAGTTTTGGGAGACATCTCTTTGGAGAGAGTGACTCCAGAGATCGTGGGCAAGTTCCCACGCTTGGACTCTTCCATACTAAACCTCTTTAGTATGGTGTCAATGTACCTGGATTGGGACAATCCCAAAATCCGTTTGGATCTATCTCTATAGATCCTGATCCCCAATATGCAGGAGGCATCACCAAGATCTTTCATTGAGAATCTTTGTGATAAGAAGAGCTTGACCGATTGCAGCATAGGAATATCATTTCCTATCAAGAGTATGTCGTCCACGTACAATACGAGGAAGACAACCTTACTCTCTGCCACCTTCTTGTAGATACAAGGTTCATCTGGATTTTTGACGAAATCAAACTCTTTGATAACGACATCAAAGCAGATGTTCCAACTCCGCGATGCTTGCTTTAATCCATAAATGGATTTAAGCAGCTTGCACACCTTCCCGCTGCTCCCACTGTCTACGAAGCCCTCTGGCTGAGTCATGTACACGCACTCTTCTAAATCACCATTTAGAAAGGCGGTCTTAACATCCATTTGCCAGATTTCGTAGTCATGAAAGGCAGCAATGGCAAGCATGATTCGGATGGATTTAAGCATAGCCACTGGAGAAAAGGTCTCGTCATAGTCCACACCTGGTCTTTGACGAAAACCCTTTGCTACAAGTCTAGCTTTGAAAGTCTCCACTTTCCCATCTACACCAAGTTTCTTCTTGAAGATCCACTTGCTCCCAATGGGTTTTACCCCTTCAGGAGCAACTTCCAAAGTCCATACTTTGTTGGTGTACATGGATTCCATCTTGCACCGCATAGCATCCAGCCATTTCACTGAGTCCCTACTCGTGATGGCCTGCTCGAAGCTAGTTGGGTCATCATCCTCCATGATGCAATCCTCGCTTCCACCGTCAATGAGAAAACCGTAGTATCTCTCAGGTGGACGAGATACCCTACTAGAACGGCGGAGAGGCTGGGGTTCGTTGAGTTCTACTGAATCCTCTGGTTCCACCAAGTCTTCTGTTACAGTTTGTGTTGCTGGAACTTCTTCCAGTTCTACCTCAATGCCACTAATCTGTTTCATAAGAAAACCTTTTTCTAAGAAAGTGGCATGTCGAGAAACAAACACCTTTTGTTCCTCGGGGTGGTAGAAGATATACCCTTGTGAATTTTTGGGATATCCTACAAACTTACATAAGACAGATCTTGCCTCGAGTTTGTCCGGATTTTGTCTTTTGACATAGGCTGGACAACCCCATATCTTAACATACTTAAGAGATGGTCTCTTCCCTCTCCATATCTCATATGGAGTGGTAGGCACTGATTTGGTAGGAACCATATTCAACAGGTGTATGGCTGTCTCAAGCGCATACCCCCAGAAGGAAATAGGTAACTCAGCTGTGCTCATCATTGAACGCACCATATCTAATAGGGTGCGATTCCTTCGTTCCGATACACCGTTGTGCTGTGGTGTATAAGGTGGAGTAAGCTGAGAGAGAATCCCATTCTCTTTTAGATAATCTTGGAACTCATTGCTCAAGTATTCACCTCCTCGATCAGATCGAAGGATCTTAATACTTTTGCCCGTTTGGTTCTCTACTTCGTGCTTATATTCTCTGAATTTCTCAAAAGCTTCAGACTTGTGTTTCAACAGGAACACATGCCCGTATCTAGAGAGATCGTCAGTGAATGTAATGAAGTAGGAAGAACCATCCCTGGCATGTGTAGACATAGGACCGCATACATCAGTATGTATCAGTCCTAAGAGTTCAGTAACTCTTTCTCCGTGTCCACTAAACGGAGCTTTGGTCATTTTTCCTTTGAGACATGAATGGCAAGTATCATAAGATGATAATTCGAACGGATTCAAATAACCATCCTTATGTAACTTAGCCAGTCGTGTCGCATTGATATGACCAAGTCTACAATGCCACAAGAAGGATTCGTTCATTTCTGAATTTTTCCTCTTGTGTGTGTTTTGTATATTGAGGACTGTATTTTGATTTAGAATGAACATGCCATTATGTAGCGAGCCTGATGCAATCAACTTTTGATCTAGGAATATGTTCATAACATTATCCTTTACTACAAAATTATATCCATCTTTACTTAATAAAGAAACTGATATAATGTTGCACATCATGTTCGGTATATAATAGCACTCATTCAGAATTAATGTATCACCACTTGGTAATACTAGGTGATATTCGCCAACTGCTTTGGCTGCAACACTTGCACCGTTCCCTACTTGAACGGAATGATCACCCTTTCCCAGTTCTCTACCTTTTCACAGCCCATGTAACATCTTACATATGTGGGATCCTGATCCGGTATCTAATACCCAGGACGTAGGGTGAACTGAGAAACAGTTCTCAATGACAAACACACCTGAAGATGATGCATCAACATGCATGTTCTCCGTTTGGGCGGTGTGAGAATCCAGATATTCTCCAGTTTCCTGTTCATTCTTATAACACTTATAAGATAGAACGGGTTCAACGTTCCCCTGCACAGTATAACATGCGGGTTCGGTCAATACATCCATTTTATTATCTTCATCAACATGCATGAAATGGTCGCTACCTGGAGAGAGAGAGAAGAAAACACTTTAGCGTAAGCTCGTGCAAGATCAGATTGGTTATTATCTTATCTAATCAGGATGGCTCCTACTGCTTTTTATCAAATCTTCCTCCAAACCCTAAAAGGAAAGACTAGCCGGGATTAATTACACACTACAAGTTCGCCAATCTTTCAGCCAGGCCAGTGTCGGTACTTTGAGGGAGGTCCCCCGTGCTTTCGCACGAACCTAATTAATGTAAACCTCGTTTTCCCAGAGGCGTAACCTCGTTAACACCTTTCTAGACACCTATTTGATCAGCTAATTGTAAAGTGTAAAACTCTCCCAGGAGTAACTCTTACTCGCAGTGGGTATCGGGATCCAACTATCTCATAGAAGGTATGCAATCTCATTGCAAATTTCAACACTTGAAATTCCCGATAATATTTTACCCCTAGTGTTCTATGACCTTGACGAATGCCAAACAACCCATAGTCCACTAGTCAAGTTCAACCCGTACATTTCTTGATTGAATTAAACCCACCCGCACGACCCTTGACGAATGCCAAACAACGCCGTACGAATACCCTAATCCAATCTGCATCATATGCATAAGCAGATAAATACTAGTTAGCTACCGTACACTACGCCTTGACGAATGCCAAACTACCGTAGCACGAATACTAATTAGTACTTATCTGAAATGACGGAGGGCTAAGCAGGTTTTCATAAAACCATGAGCGTAATGAACTTGATATCGTTGTAGAATCAAATGAAGTTTTAAAATGGAGTGATTTTGAGGCTTTTCTGGTTTTGCTAAAGGAGTCACTCCCGGTGAAGGGATCTCGGTCCTTTCCTCGTCGAATGAGGTGCAGGATATATCATATATATCGCTATGCAAAGCAAAAACCCAAAAGCAGTCAAAAGCAAACCGAGTGTGTAGCATCTGCCAGTTATTGCTAAAGGAGTCACTCCCGGTGAAGGGATCTCGGTCCTTTCCTCATCGAATAAGGTGCGGGGTATATCATATATACCGCTGTGCAAAGCAAGAACTGTAGCTTCCTGTTTTATTTTAAAATTCGATTCTACAACATCTTAGGTTTCTTATCTTTCATTAATCACATTAATGAAGTCCCATCATTTAATACCTAAACATCACAGATAGATATGACGTACACTTATGCCATCCGTATTCGCCTCGATGTCCCCTCGTGCACCGTTAGGTTAGGTAACTAACGACAGAGCAGGGCAGGGCTAGCGCGGGTGTAAAACATAAGTAACGTCTATATAATATATCATATATACTATATACTAAATCCATCACAGAAACATCACATGATCTCATCACAGATATCGCAGCAGAAAAAACATATGAAATATTGGATATACTAGGACGTCCGTGTTTTCAATACGAGCCAGTATAAAACACGGATTCCACGGTCGTGATGAATAGCCAATCCCACACCCCTAGACCCCTACGAGAGCGGCAAGCAACCCTGCCAATTCTAGGGTTAGGAGACCCGGACTCGACTCCTCGAGTTGGTCTCCCACTGGACCCCAGAACCCGGTTACTTGTGCACCCCTCCTTGGGTCTATCCTAGTGCAGAAAAGTAAATAATATACAAAGGGTGACAACTCCCGCATCCTGGAAGTGCCCCGAATAAAAGAATATTACATACAAGTTTTTACATGAATGAAAATGAAAAACACTCATCTCACATAAAAACCCCCGGCTATTCGAACACGACGATCCAATATAACATATCCAGCAACACATAACATCACATGTCATCAACGTAAGTAAGTATGCATACCCCAATTGTCGTTGACGTATAGCAACGAAACCGGCGATATGAACATACTACACTTACGGTCACAGAAAAGAAAGTGTAAAACTACAACAATTGGAATCCGCAACTACTTTAGACATCACATGCCTAACGGTTATAAACCCCGCATTTTAGTCCCATTATCGAAAACTCTTTTCGATATCCAATGAAACTAAACCGCTAGATTTATAACATCCATCCAGTTATCTCATAACCTTTTTGTGAATTCCAATTATTGTATCCAATTCCGGATAAATAGAATATATTAAACTTTCCGATCGAACATTCGAACACCCAAGTTTTCCCGACACCGATCAACACATGAAATAGGTTCAAAGACATTCACTTCATACCTCAGTACCAACGGTCCAGCCGTAGAAGGGTCAAGCCAACGCCTCACATGTGGCACGCCGTACTGCCCCAAACCCGAAGGTTCAAAGGGCAGTTCAAGACGGTCACATAATCGAGTTAAGGTTTGTTGTCTTCTAGAGGGACCATCACGTTACTTGCACTACTCAGAACGTCTTTTAACCACACAAAAGTCCAACACTTGGAATTATTCCGGCAGGGGAAAACCTGGGTATTTATATCCGGTCGAACTCTTTAACATATTCTACAATTATCTGGAAAAACACTTAGACAAAGTTTGATATTCCGATCGAATTCATCGATTCCCAATATAACTCCAGAGCACTCATCCCTTAAATTATTTTAAAAATACCCAGAAAACTCACCAGAATTTATCAGGTATCACTGTGCAAAAAAATTGGGATGATGTCACCATGTGGCCGCGGAAGGGCGGCAGAAGGCATGCTTCTGCCGCTCTTCCGCGGCAGAATGAACAGTTCAATGAAACGTTTTGCACAGTAATGCTTAGAATTCTATGCTGAATTTTTTAGACATTTTTAATATCAAAAATTCCCAGATTTATGAAAAAGTCCAGAGAGCTCTAAAGTATTTGGGTTTCGTGTTCGTTCGGACGTCAAACTGCGTCGGGACTTCGCCTAAAGCTCTAGCTAGGCTCTGATACCAGTGAAAGGTTCCTAGGCACGCTAGTAAGGTCTCACAAGGCATCGAACATGCCATATTAAAATTTTTAGTGCCGAGAAACCCTAGACTACGGATCTTTAACTAGATGTTTAGGCGAAATAGATAACTAGTTAACAGTTAACTACTATGATACGGAAATTACAACCTTTGTAGATCCGAATATCCACCTCCACGGCTCCGCAACGTCATGTCCTCGCTGTCCATCATGAATCCTCGACTCGATCATCGGCTTCATCGGGAAAGCAAGCGGAATAGGTCGTCGGCTTTGTGTCAAAGACGATCTACGTCGAGGTTGCACAAACTCAAGCTCCGACTTCACAAACTTGTGAAACTTGTGAAGTAAACACCCAAAACAACTTGGCAAGAGGTAGAGGGTGAAGAAATAGGAGGTGGGTTCACTTTAGATTTGGATTTAACTCACTAGATCTCAACTTGCCATTTTTGTAGCAAGCTTGAAGAAGAAGAAGAAGATGAGCTCAAGAAAAGATTATGATAAGTCTTATGATAAAAATAAATTTAAATCAAATACTTATCATAACTTGAACTAGGGTTAAGTGTAGAGAATTAACCATGGTCACTTTGATGGGTTAGGGTTAAGCATGAAGATAAGGATGGTTAGCAAAGTCAAAGCTTCATGAAGCTTCAATATAAAACAAACTTAGCCACCATTCTTATCATAACTAATTTCAAATAAATAAATAAATGAAAATGCAAAACCCTAATTATCATATTAACCATGGATTAACTTTATACACTTAACTAAATGATCAAGTATCATCAAACATGATACAAAAAAGTGCACGAAAGTATATCACATATACAATGTGCAATCCAAGTGAGAAAAATCCGTTTAAAGTGAACCAATACTAGTTAATGCAAAGTAATATATCAAATATATAATTATACATTAAATCATTAAATCAACACTTGATTCAATGATCCGGTCATGTCGCATATAACCGACTAGTATTCAATGCATCGATTTATCGAATCAATGATTCGATAACTAGGTCATATCGAATATAACCATTCGAAACATATATCGCGAGAATGAAATGCGGTATCACATACACGCATTATTCTCGGTCCTGCACATATCTCATATGCGCTCCTATTTCGTTTCGCTTGAGCCAGGAAACCTCTGTGTAGGACTCTAAAGACTCGTCAATACGCCGGTAGCAGATGATGATCATATCAAGCACCCACAAGCCGCAAGCGGTCTGCTAAACGTAACGGCCACCCGGGTATTGAGCGATCAGAAGATCGACGAGCTAGCCCGCTCACACTCCTGCGAATCCGACCAGTAACACTTACCATACAGTCAAGTCTCTTCGTCTGATACGTCGCATATCAAGTCTAGGGGTGGTATACGTCAGACCCCAATAACCCGATAAGTCGTGCTGATGTGAGGCTCGTAACGGGTCGAGAAACTACTGGTAACACTTACCAGCAAATCTCTGATCAGCCCTGGCCAGGGACTTCCCTGTTACGGCCAATCGAGCACTGCGCAACATCAACCCCCAATACCGGGAGAGACGAAACCCCTCCTATCGCTCATTGCCTCCCTGTGACTCGGGACTGTGCCCAAAGACCACCGTTTTGCACGCCCTCATGGACGTGGTAAGGTGGAGATCAAAGCACAGTGGGAATCACACAAGACTCTATGACGATCTCGGGTCTACAGACTAACCTGTACAAGTGTCACCTGAGAACTGCCATCTGACGTGAGGTATAATACCATCTGGGAGTTCTCGGCGAGTCCGTCCAGTGTACCCAGTTTCCACTGAGCACCCGTATACCATCTCTGATGTCAAACACCAATGGATATGGGATTCCTTCAGTTTCGTCACGCAATGATATTTGGATCCCGATCCTACTGTGAGTATATGCTACTCCTCGGGAAATTTCTCACTAATCGATCAATGCTATAAACCTAGTAGGTGCCTAGAAAGGTGTTAGCGGGGCTACGCCCCCAGGGAAAAGAGGTTCTTTAATTAAGGAACTTCGCGAAAGCGTTGGAAAACCTCCCTCGAAGTACCGACACCGGCCTGGCTGAACGGTTAAGCAAGTATTGTGCGGTGGGATTGATCCCGGCTAATTCTTCTTTTATGGTTTGAGGAGGGATTCGAGAAACAGTGGGAGCCATCCTGTTTAGACAAACTAAAAACCACTCTAAACTTGCAAGAGCATCATGCTGAGTGTTTCTTCTTCTCTCTCCTAATTGCAGCGACCAAATCGACATGACTGGACTTAAGTTACTCCTAGATAAAAACAAACTGACAGGGCCAAACTACAAAGATTGGCTCAGGAATGTCAAGATAGCAATCACTTACGACAAGCTGGGGTATCTTCTTACCACCAAAGCTCCCCCTGTCCCTGGTCCAACTTCCAGCGTCGCGGATAAGGAAATCCGCAAGACTTGGGAGATTGATAGCGCGAAGGCCAAATGCCTCCTGCTTGCCTCGATGGACAACGAACATCAGAGGAGGCATGAGAATATGGACATGGAATCCATATTGCTTCATACAAAAGAACTGTATGGAGAGCAATCTCATATCGCAAGATACGAAGCGTCGAAGAAGTTATTTTCGACAAGAATGGCCGTCGGATCATCAGTAGCCGAGCACGTGCTAAAGATGATCGGCTTCATTGAGGAGCTCGCTGACCTAGGGATCACATTGGAGAGTGAGCTATATACGGATATAGTTCTCCAGTCCCTTCCTTCCACTTACGCCCAGTTTATACTGAACTTCAACTTACAAGAAAAAGAGGTTGAACTTTCAGAGCTCCTCAACATGCTGAGGAGCGCAGAGGGCACCCTATAGAAAGGTAGGGATACATCCACTTTGTTTGTAGGAGGATCATCTTCTTCTAGGTCCAAGGCGAAACCCAAGGGAAAGAAGAAGAAAGCCCCCGCCAAACCAAGGGGCGGTGTTAGTAAAGTGGATACGAAGGGAAAAGCAAAAGCAACAAAGATAGCGGGGAAGCTTGTGGATAAGGAAGAATGCTTCTATTGTCATAAGAAAGGACACTGGAAGAATGATTGCAGGGCCTGGAAGGCCAGAACACAGGAATTGAAGCAGGTTGCAGCTTCAGCTTCAGGTGTGTATGTTATTGAAAATTGTCTTTCAATAAACTCTACTTCCTGGGTATTGGATACCGGATCAGGATCTCATATCTGTAATTCTTTGCAGGCGTTGAGAAACCGTAGGGTTTTGAAGGCAGGTGACATGACCCTCAAAGTTGCGAACGGAGCTAGCATGGATGCTAAAGCCGTGGGGGACTATCACCTGGGAATGTCAGATGGACATGTTTTGGTTTTGCGTAATTGCTTTTATGTACCCAACGCAACTTGTAATATCATTTCTGTATCTTTAGTTTCTAAAGAAGGTTATGAATTTGCGTTTGTAAGTAATGTTGTAAACATTCACCTTAATCAAGTTTTGATTGGGTCAGGTACATTGAGTAATGGTATATACGTGTTAAACCAACCACAGATTTTCAACGTCCAGAATACACACAAAAGAAAGTCTCCGGAAATGAATCAGACTTTCTTATAGCATTGTAGATTGGGTCACATCAATGAGAGAAGGTTGACTAAGTTACATACAGAAGGATATTTGAATGCGTTCGAATATCAATCGTATGCCACTTGTCAATCTTGTCTCAAAGGAAAGATGACAAAGACTCCGTTTACTGGACAAGGAGTAAGAGCGAGCGAGCTCTTGGGACTCGTACACAGTGACGTGTGCGGTCCAATGTCTACACATGCCCGAAGCGGACATTCTTACTTCATTACTTTTACGGATGACTTCTCAAGGTACGGTTATGTCTTCTTGATGAAACATAAGTCCGAGGCCTTTGGAAAATTCCAGGAGTATAAGAATGAAGTAGAGAAACAGACCGGCAAAAGTATTAAGATTCTAAGATCGGATCGAGGTGGAGAATACTTAAGTGCCGAGTTCCTGGACTATTTAAAAGAGAACGGAATTCTCTCTCAGCTTACTCCTCCATACACCCCGCAACATAACGGTGTATCGGAGAGACGGAACCGCACCCTATTGGATATGGTGCGGTCCATGATGAGTAACGCTGAGTTACCGCGATCATTCTGAGGATATGCGCTAGAATCAGCCGCATACCTTTTGAACCGAGTTCCTACTAAGACCGTGCCTACTACACCATATGAGATGTGGTGTGGGAAGAGACCCTATCTTAAGCATATTAAGACATGGGGATGTCCAGCTTTTGTCAAAAAGCAGCATGCGGACAAGCTCGAGGCACGCTCAGTACAGTGCAAGTTTGTGGGATATCCAAAGAATTCCAAAGGATATTTCTTCTACTGTGAAGAGGAACAAAAAGTCCTTGTTTCTCGTCATGCCTACTTCTTGGAAACTGAGTTTTTGGAAAACCAGATAAGTGGGAGCACAATAGAACTGGAAGAAGTTCCAGAACCACAGACTGTTACTAAAAGCTTAGTGGAACCAGAGGGTTCAACAGAACAGGACATTCCTACGCCGCTCCGCAGGAGTAGTAGGCAGACTTATCCGCCCGAGAGATACTACGGTTTTCTCATAGACGGGGATAGAGAGGATTGCATCATAGATTATGATGAGCCTACTAGCTTCCAGCAGGCCGTTCAGAGCGTTGACTCAGTGAAATGGCTGGATGCAATGCGGACCGAAATGGAGTCCATGTACACCAACAAGGTATGGACGTTGGACATTGCTCCAGACGGGGTAAAACCCGTAGGATGCAAGTGGATCTTCAAAAGGAAGATTGGTGTAGATGGACAGGTTGAGACCTATAAAGCTAGGCTGGTAGCAAAGGGTTTTCGTCAAAGACCTAGCTTGGACTATGACGAAACCTTTTCTCCAGTAGCCATGCTGAAATCCATTCGGATCCTTCTTGCCATTGCTGCCTTCCACGATTATGAGATCTGGCAAATGGACGTAAAGACAGCTTTTCTAAATGGAAATTTAGAGGAGTGTGTCTATATGGACCAGCCAGAGGGTTTCATTCAGAGTGGGAGCAGCGGAAAGGTGTGCAAGTTGCTTAAGTCCATCTATGGACTAAAGCAGGCGCCACGGAGTTGGAACATCTGCTTTGATGAGACGGTCAAAGAATTTGGCTTTATCAAAAATCCAGATGAACCATGCATCTATAGTAGATTTGTAGCGAGAACTGTAGTATTCTTTGTTTTATACGTGGATGACATTCTCTTAATAGGAAATGACATTCCTATGCTACAATCTGTCAAGGGGTTCTTGTCACACAGGTTCTCCATGAAAGACCTGGGTGATGCCTCATACATTCTGGGTATCCGGATCTACCGTGACAGATCCAAGAGGATATTAGGACTATCACAGTCCAGGTACATCGACACCATACTGAAGAGATTCAGTATGGAAGATTCCAAGCGCGGTAACCTACCGGCTTGTCACGGGATCACCCTCTCTAAAGAGATGTCTCCCAAGACTGATTTGGAGAGGGATCGCATGTCTATTATACCCTACGCTTCTGCGGTAGGCTTATAATGTATGCGATGTTGTGTACCAGACCGGATGTAGCTTATGCACTGAGTGTGGTAAGCCGGTATCAGTCAAACCCTGGAGAGAAACACTGGATAGCGGTAAAGAACATTCTCAAGTACCTGAGAAGGACTAAGGAGATGTTCTTGGTGTATGGCGGAAAAGACCTCCAGATCGAGGCCTTTGCTGACTCCAGCTTCCAAAGTGACAAGGATGATTCCAAGTCCATGTCGGGCTTTGTCTTTACCCTCAATGGAGGGGCGGTGTGTTGGAAGAGTTCCAAACAAGAAACCGTTGCAGACTCGACGATGGAAGCGGAATACATCGCTGCATCTGATGCCGCAAAAGAAGCTGTCTGGATGAGGAAGTTCTTGAAAGAACTTCAGGTGGTTCCGTCCATTGTTGATCCAATACCTCTGTATTGCGACAACAACGGGGCTATAGCTTTAGCGAAGGAACCCAGGTCCCATCAGAGATCCAGGCACATCTTGAGGCGGTATCACCTGATCAGGGAGATCGTGGATCGCCAGGAGATCGAGGTTCGGAGAGTCGCTTCAGAAGATAACACTGCAGATCCATTCACCAAGGCCCTGCCCCAGAATCAGTTCGAGCGGCTGATCGAGATGATAGGTCTTCGATACGCCAGTACATGGCCTTAGTTCAAGTGGGAGATTGTTAGTGTATATGCCCTAGAGGCCATTACTGTATCATACTGGTTTGTATATTACTTAATGGATGCTTGGGATATTCACCTTGTATATACAATCTTGCTCAAAATAGTAGTATGCTACTTGGTTTGTTTCTACTTCAATGTGTACATGTGTTTATTTTTGTATATCGCCTATACACATTAGTAGAGCCCTTAGGATCTTTGCTTGATTACCAGCGATGTGATGGCCGTCACACTAGTGGGGCTGGGTAATCTATAAGCACATCCTTATGCAGGTCCCTGGTCGCAGGACTATCGAGACAGGGCATCGATACTCCGGAGTAGACCAGCGCATGCGCTTCTCATCCCAGTGTGGGAGACGGTCTGTCCCACAGCCGTCAGTACGTCGTACTTGAGATAGTATGCGGGTGCTCGTTAGGTTACGGGTACACTGGACAGGACTCGTCAGGAACTGACTAGTTGGTATTATACCTATCGTCAGTTATCAGTTCCCAGGTGACATGAGTACAACTTAGTCCGCTGACTTGACACTGTCACTCCGCCTCGAGTGTGTTCCCACTGTACTTTGATCACTACCCTACCACGGCTCAAAGGAGTCGTGCAAACAGGTAGTGGTTGGGTGCAGTCCCGAAGCACTTGGAGGCAGTGACGGTTAGACAGGATTCGTCTCTCCCGGTATTGGGGGTTAACATCGCGCTGTGTCTAGGAGAGACATTACACGAGTAGTCCCTGGCCAGGGCAAACGAGATATACTGGTAGGTTTCCAGTGTTATCTCAGGGTGTTTTGGGCTTCGCTCCGGCACGACTTGTACCGCTATTGGGGGACTGACGTTTACCGCCCCCTAGGCCCGCCATGCGATGTATCAGACGAACAGACCGGACTGTACGGAGAATGTCACACTCAGGCTCAGTAGGAGTTCAGATGGGTTTCGCCTCGTCGGTCTTCTTGTCGGCATTACCTGGGGACCGTTACGCACAGCTAGTGCCGCTTGCGGTCTGTGGTTAAACCCACTGCCAGCGTAGTGTCGAGTCTTTAGAGTCCCACACAGAAAGCTTTTCGCCTTTAGGCAAAAGAGTAGAGGTCGCATGGTATTGCGACAGGTCGCATGGTTTTGCGACAGGGTTCGGTCACATCCGTGCACTTGTGCACATACAGTGTCCGGACAGTTTACACTAGCGGGCTTTGGTTTAAGCCAGATCCTAGTGTACCTTATGGGATTGGATTTATCCAGTTTGCATTCATGTTCCTTGGAACGCGGATGCGGGTGTGTATGCACAGTTGACAGGGAGGCAGAGGCAGCGGATTCTTATTAGGGTTGTTGACAGTTGACCGTTGACTATTTGACTTTATGCTCAACCCTAATGAGAATATGATATGTGATTAACTATTATATTAATTAAGTATTATGGTGATATGGTTGTTGACTTGTTGACTTTTGTTGACTTGTTGACTTTTGTTGACTTGTTGACCGGTTGACTAGGCTTGACTAGTTGACCATCATGATAACCATAGCCATCATTTCATGGCAAAGACTTTTGTTTACTTGCTCATTTGTGTAAAATGAGTGCATGAAATGATATGGTTGTGGTTGCTTCAAACCATCACATAAGACATTTTTTGTTATGATGAGTTATGATCACTTTGGATTATGAGAGGGTGAAAGACAAAAGAGAGCCTCATTCTTTCTTGCTCATTCTCTCTCTTGTTCTTGAGCTCTCCTCTTGCTCTCACCCTCAACCTCTTGCTCCCTCTCTTGATCTATGGTTCTCTTGTCTCATGAGTTGAGAATCAAGAACCATAGATAAAATCCCATTCTATTTCTTCTCTACTCATTCTAGTTCACTAGGTTTGGCAAACCAAGTGAACTAGTTTCTTCAAAGAACGAAGAAGGAGCTAAAGGTTGGAGCTTTCAGGTGGATCTATCTTCGGCATACGGAGACGACGAGAAGAAGCCATCGGACCACCATCGGAGCTTTGAAGACGAAGGAGTTCAAGACAAGCTAGGTATAACCCCCTAACCGAGTAGCTAGAATCTCTTAGTTAGGATGTTAGATAGATGTTTAACTAAGATCCGGGTTATAGGTCCATGTTACCATCTTTAAGAAAATCGTTTTTTACCAAATTCCGCATTCCCGAAAGTACCGGGAGAGGTAGCATGGACTTACACAACCAAATTATCAGTTGCAGTTTGTTTTAGCTGGAACTACTTCCAGTTCTACCTCATAACCACTAATTTCTTCACAAGAAATTCCTTTTTTCTCAAAAAGTGGTATGCCGAGAAATAAAACATCTTTTGTTCCTCGGTGTGGTTAGAAGATATTCTCTTGCGAATGCTTGGGATATCAAACAAAACTTCCACAGAACTGACCTTGCCTCGAGCTTGTCTGGATTTTGCTTTTGACATAGGCCGGACAACCCCAAATCTTAACATCCTTAAGAGATGGGCTCTACCCATACCATATCACATATGGAGTGGTAGGCAACTGATTTGGATGGAACCCTATTCAATAGGTATGCAACTTCACAAGTGCATAACTCCCAAAAGGAAATAGGATACTTAGTAGTACTCATCATAGAGCGCACCATATCAAATAAGGTGTGATTGCTCCACCCCGATACACCGACGTGCTGTGGTGTATACGGAGGAGAAATGCTGAGTGAGAATCTCATTCTCCTTTAGAATAGTCCAGGAATTCCGTGATCAAGTATTCTCCTCCCTGATCACATCAAAGGACATAATACTTATACCCGTTTTGGTACTCTAAATCTAACTTATATTCATTGAATTTCTCAAAAGGTTCAGACTTGTGTTTCAACAGCAACACATGTGTGAATCTTGAGAGACCATCTGTGAATATAATAAAGTACAAAGAACCATACCTGGCATGTGTAGACAGGGGAATTTCATACATCATCATGTATCAATCCCAAAAGTTTACTAACTCTTTCTCTGTTTCCAGTAAACAAAGTTGTGGTCATCTTATCTTTATGACATGACCGGCAAGTTTCACAAGATGTAAATTCAAAAAAATTTAAATATTCATCTCAATGTAACTTAGCTAGTCGGGTCGCATTGAAATGACATAGTCTACAATACCCCAAGAAGGATTTGTTCATTTCTGAACTCTTCCTCTTGTGTGTGTTCTGTACGTTATGAACTGTGGTTTGATTTAGAATGTTTATGCTTTTAGATAACGTGCCGGAACCGATTAACTCTTGATATAGGAAATGTTCAAAACATTATCCAATAATACAAAATTATATCCTTCTTTACTAATAAAGAGACTGATATGATGTTGTATATCAGGTTCGGTATCTAATAACATTCGTTCAGAATCAATGTATTCTGGTAATACAGGGTGATAACTGTGAAAAGATTCGGCTGCAACACTTGCACCGTTTCCAACTCTTGAAACTTATCACCCGTTCTCAGTTCTCTACCTATCAGTAGCCCATGTAACAGATTACATATGCGGGATCCTGATCCGGTATCTCATACCCAGGACGTAAATGATACTGAGAAACAGTTCTCGGTAATTAACACACCTGATGAAGATGCATCAGCATGCACTTTTTTCGTTTGGGCGGCACGGGAATTCTGGTAATCCCCTATTTCCTGCTCTGTCTTATAACAATTATAAGTTGGAGCGGGACCAACGTTCCTTAGCGCAATATAATAAGCGGGTTCGGTCAATACATCCATATTATTATCTTGATTAAGGCGTGATATAGTCACAACCAGGAGAGAGAGAGAGAAGAAAACACACAGTGTATGCTCTTACAAGATTAGATTGGTTATTAATATATCTAATCAGGATGTCTCCTACTGTTTTAGTCAAATCTTCCTTCAAACCCTAAAAGGAAAGACTAGCCGGGATTAATTACACTCTACAAGTTCGCCAATCTTTCAGCCAGGCCAGTGCCGGTACTTTGAGGGAGGTTCCCCGTGCTTTCGCACGGACCTAATTAAAATAAACCTCATTTTCCCAGAGGGATAACCCCGTTGACACCTTTCTAGACACCTACTTGATCGGCTAATTGTAATGTGTAAAACTCTCCCAGGAGTAACTCTTAATCGCAGCAGGTATTGGGATCCAACTATCTCATAGAAGGTATGCAATCTCATTGCAAATTTCAACACTTGAAATTCCCAATAATATTTTGCCCCAAGCCTCCTATGACCTTGACAAAGGCCAACAAACCATAGGCTGCTAGTCAAGTTCAACCCGTCATTTCCTGATTGAATTAAACCCATCGGCACGACCCTTGACAAAGGCCAACAAGACCGTACGTCTACCCTAATCCAATCTGCATAATATGCATAAACAGATAAGTACCATTCAGCTACCGCACACTACGCCTTGACAAAGGCTAACAAACGCAGCACGAATACTGAACAGTCCTTTTCTGAAATGACGAAGGGCTACGACAGGTTTTTAAGAAAACCCTTTGCGTAATTAACTTGATATCGTTGTAGAATCGAGTGATTTTTAAAAGGAATGTTTTTGAGGCCTTTTTTAGTTTTGCTAAAGAGGTCACTCCCGGTGAAGGGATCTCAACTCTTTCCTCATCGAATAAGGTGCAAGATATTTCACAAATATCACTATGCAAAGAAAAAACTATATAAGCAATCAAAAGACAAACTGTGTTTGTAGCATCTGCTAGTTTCACTAATGAGGTCACTCCCGGTGAAGGGATCTCCGCTCTTTCCTTATCGAATAAGGTGCTGGATATTCTACAAGGAATACCGCTATGCAAAGAAAGAACAAGAGCTACCAGTTTTTAAACAAGTTTCTACAACATCTTTAGGTTTCTTTTAGTTTTATTAATCTCATTAATGAAGTCCCATTTTATTATGCTTCACAAGCATCAAATTTTAAACGAAATCTGCAATATAACATATATCTTATATATATAATATAAACATTCGTCTCAGGCAGTAATATGATCTCATCACAGAATATTGCAGCAGAAGAACATATATGAAATATTGGATATTCTAGGATGTCCGTGTTTTAATACGAGCCTGTATAAAACACGGATTCCAGGGTCGTGATGAATAGCCAAACCCATATCCCTAGACCCCTACGAGAGCGGCAAGTAACCCTGCCAGTTCTAGATTTAGGAGACCCGGTCTCGACTCCTCGAGATGGTCTCCCTCTGGACCCTATAACCCGGTTACTTGTGCTCCCCGCCTTGGGTCTATCCTAATGCGGAAAAGTAAATAATATACAATGGTGAAATCATCCTCATCCCGGAAGTGCCCTAATAAAAGAATATTACATACAAATGAATGAAAAAGAAAAACTCATATCTCACATAAAACCCCCGGCTATTCAAAACACGACGATCCAATATAACATATCACATCAACACATAATATCACATATTATCAATGTAAGTAAATATGCGCATCCCAATTGTCGTTGATGTACAGCAACGAAACCGGCGATACACCACATATTACATTTACGGTCGCAGAAAAGAAAGTGTAAAACTACAACATTTGGAATCCGCAACCTCCTTAGACATCTCATGCCTAACCAAATGAATTCCTTAGACATCGCATGCCTAAAAATTATAAACCCCGCATTTTAGTCTCGATCTCGAAAACACTTTTCAATAACTAGTCGGGCAATTCGACAAGATTCCCGACATCCTGATCGAATGCTCGTCGCAAACTTTAGTAGATGGCCGCACCCCCGGATGCCGTCGAAGAAGTGCACTAAGGCGTAGCACCGCTGCCGCAAGCACCCGAACGGTTGCTTTTGGCGACGGGGTTCTCCTACAGTCACTTGGTCGGGGCTATGGGGCGTGGCTATCTATTATGTTTACCTGGCGAGTATCCGCGTACGCTACGTGATTGCGACGGATTTTTGATCACATCAAAATCCCATGGCAACCGATCAAATGAGACCAAACTGCTAGATTTATAACATTCAAATTAGTTATCTCATAACTACTTGTGGATTCCAAATATTGTATCACATTCCAGATAAATAGACAATGTTAAACTTTCCGATTGAATAATCAAACACCCAAGTTTTCCTAAATGGTTCTCAACACTTGAAATTAGTTTAAAAACATCCATCACATGCCACAGTACCAATGGTCCAGCCGTAGAAGGGTCAAACCAACGCCTCACATGAGGCAACGCCGTACTGCCCCAAACCCTAAGGTTTAAAGGGGCTTTTGACGGTCACATAATCGAGTTAAGTTTTGTTTTCTTCTAGAGGGTCCACCGCGTTACTTGCACGACTTACAACGTTCTTAAACTAAAGGAAAAATCCAATACTTGGAAATTTTCCGACAGGGGAAAAAGTGAGTTATTGATATCCGATCGATCTTTTTAACATGTTCTAAATTACCCGGAAATATTAAACGAAGTTAAACTTTCCGATCAAATCAACGAGTTCCCAATACATCCCAGAAAACTCAACACTTGAGTAGAATTAAAATTTCCCAGAACTATGAAAAAGGACCCAAGAATTAAGACCTGAAGTATCAGGCCCCAACTCTAAAGTTTGGCCGCGGAACCGCCGCCAAACGCGTGGTTTGGCCGCGGTTCTGCGTTCACGTAATCGAGTTGGTGGTCCGTACTTCACTGTAATTCTTAGATTTACCTGCTTTATTTTCTTAGTATTTTTAATATGAAAAATGTCAACTTTTAAAATTTTTTCCAGAAACTAGGTTTTATCGGGTATTCGGAGTTCGATCGGACTTTAAACTTCGCCCACACATCGCCTAATGCTCTATCATGGCTCTGATACCACTGTAGGGTTACTAGGCACTGTCACAAGGTTCTACAAGGCATCAACCATGCCCGATTTAAATTTTAGACGTGCCGAACAACCCTAACCAAGATCTTAGACTAGAGATTAGGCGAAACAAAGCAAGTAAACAACTTTACTTCTAAGAGTTTGTGATTACAACCTTTGTTGTCCGGTCCATCACTTCTAAGGCTCCGTATTGAGGTCCCTTCGCTGCGATCATCGAGATCCGGACTTTAGAGAGGCTCTACAAAAGAAAGATGCAAGCTTGCTTCCGATCTTCGATAACAAAGATGATCTACCTTAAAGAAACTCAAACCCAAGCTCTTGCTTTGCTAATCAAGTATTAGCAAAGCAAACACCCTAATCTAAGTGGCAAGAATAGATGAGGATGATGAAGTAGGAATTTTGCTATAATTTTTTTTCTTAATCTCACTCATTATCATCACTTCACAAAAAGCTAGAAAGCTTTTCATGCAAGGAAGAAGAAGAAAGAAGATGATCAATCCTTTTGTGATGAATAATGAAATCTAGTGAGGTTAGAAATGCAACCATGGGTTAAGTATGATAACATAACCCATGTAGAGACTTAACCATGGTGAAGGGTTGGGTTGGGTTAACAAATATCAACTAAAATATCTTTAGAAAATATCTTTAGTTAAAAACAAAAGCAAAGCTTCTAGAAGCTTCAAGAAGGTTTAACCCTAATCCAAACCCTAACCATGTTTAAACTCCACAAAACATGTTGCATTTGTAATCTTAACTTGTTACAATATTATATATCACATATATAATATATTTTGTAACAAAATAAAATAATACAATTAACATATATCACATATATATCAATGTATTACCCGAGATAGAAAAAGAATCTTTAAGTGAGCTTATATTAGTTAATGTAATTTAATATATCAAATATATACTTATACATTAAATTATCGAATCAACACTAGATTAGATAATCCGGCTATTTCACAAATAACCGACTAATATAATTTGTATTAGTTCATCGAATCAACACTTGATCCGATGACCTGGCTATATCACATTTACCCGCCCGATATCACATATCGCGAGAATCTAATATGGTATCGCATACTAGCATTATTCTCGGTCCCGCACATATCACATATGTGCTCCTACTCCGTTTTGCCTGAGCCAGGAAACTTCTGTGTAGGACTCTAAAGAATCGTCAATACGCCGGCAGTAGGTGGTGATCATATAAAACACCCACAAGCTGCAAGCGGTCAGCTAAACATAACAGCTACCCAGGTATTGAGCGATCAGATGATCAACAAGCAACCCTATACATTCTCCTGGGAATCCAATCAGTAACACTCCCGTATAGTCCGGTTTCTTCGTCTGATATGTCGCATATCTCGCCTAGGGGTGGAAAACATCAGACCCCAATAGCTTGATAAGTCATGTCGATATGAGGTCCATAACAGTTCGAGAAACTACTGATAACACTTACCAGTAAATCTCAACAACCCTGGCCAGGGATTTCTTGTTATAGAAAATCGAACACAGCGCAACATCAACTCCCTATACCGGGAGAGACGAAAACCCTCCTATCACTCATTGCCTCCATGTGATTCGGGACTGTACCCAAAAGCCACCTTTTTGCACGCCCTCTTGGACGTGGTATGATGGAAACCAAAGCATAGTGGGAATCTCAAAAGACTCTATGACGATCTCGGGTCTACAGACTAACCTGTACCAGTGTGACCAGAGAACTGCCATCTGACTTGAGGTATAATACCATCTGGGAGTTCTCGGCGAGTCCGTCCAGTGTACCCAGTCTCCACTGAGCACCCTTATACCTTCTCTGATGTCAAACACCAATGGATATGAGATCATCCATCGCCTATCATATGGGTCAAGAAGCGCATACGTTAGTCTACTCTGGAGTATCAATGCCCTGTCTCGGTACTCCTATGACTAGGAACATTTGAAGGATGTACTTGACGACTACACTTTCCCCACTAGTATGATCTGCATCATAGTCCTGGTAGTCAAGTAATCATCCTAAAGGCTTTATCAACATGTGACATAGAGACAATCAGAGTCCGTGTTAAGATAAAGTGTAACCAGATAGCATACTATCATGTCGAGCAAGAAAGTCCTCCCTATATATGTCCAAGCATCCACTACAGTATACAACGTGTGTACAGTAATTGCCTCTAGGGCATACATATAACTAACAGGTTGACGACTGCACCAGTTCTATCTTTGCTTTCTGGATCGGGCGACTTTGTCGTTTACTCTGATGTTTCGCGAGTGGGGCTCGGTTGTGTTTTGATGCAGTATGATAGAGTTATCGCTTATGCTTCCCGACAGTTGAAGGAGCACGAGAAGAATTATCCCACTGATGATCTGGAGATGGCCGCGGTGGTCTTGCGCTGAAGATTTGGAGACACTACTTATACGAAGAGTCGTGTTAGATTTTCACAGACCACCAGAGCTTAATGTACATTTTCCTACAGCGGGATCTGAGTTTGAGACAGCGTCGTTGGATGGAGTTTGTGAAGGATTATGATTGTGAGATCCTTTATTACCCGGGGCAAGGCGATTGTGGTAGCTGATGCTTTGAGTCCTAGGCCCGGGGGTAGCTTGTTCCAGTTGAGCGCAGTTCAGAGACATTCTTCTGCAGATTTGCAGTTCTTGTGCGACGGCTGAGTACATCTTAAGTTCATCTCCACTGGGGGACAGCTTGCTCATGTCCTCGCCCGTCCACTTCTACTTAATCATTTTCGTGAGGCACAACCCGCCGATGCCCGTTTATCTGAGATTCTTTGTCTGAGATTCTTGAGAATGTTCGGCAGGGTAAAGATTCGGAGTTCTTGATTGATGACAAGGGTGTGCTACGTTTAGGGACTCGTTTGTGTGTGCCTGATACCGATGGGTAGAGACGCGAGATCCTAGAGCAGGCACATCAGTCAGCTTTCAGTGTTCACCCAAGTTCCACCAAGATGTAACGTGACCTGAGAGATAGTTACGGGGGGCAGGTATGAAGGGTGATGTTTCAGATTTCATTTTGAGGTGCCTGACTTGTCAGCGAGCTAAGGTTGAGCATTTGAGACCGGCAGGAGAGTTTCAACCTTTAACCGTTCCAGAGTGGGAATAGGAGCAGATCTCCATGAATTTCGTTGTGGGTCTACCTAGGTCTAGTCAAGGGTATGACTCCATTTGGGTGATTGTTGTCCGGTTAATGAAAGAGGCTCACTTCCTTCCAGTGAAAACCACTTTCGGTTATGCTCAGTATGCTCGGTTGTACATTGATAAGTTTGTGCGTTGGCACGGAGTTCCTTCATGCATTGTATCCAATAGAGGCACCCAGTTCACTAGCCATCTTTGGCAGAAGCTTCAGGAAGCCTTGGGTACCTCTTTGAGCTTTGCCACCGCTTTCCATCCGTAGACTGATGGTCAGACAGAGCGGGCTATACAGACTCTGGAGGATATGCTTCGTGCGTGCGTGCTTAATTTTGTTGGCAGTTGGGATCGTCACTTGCCATTGATAAAGTTCTCCTACAGTAACAGTTATCAGAAGAAGATTCAGATGGCACCTTTTTAGGCTTTGTATGGTAGATTGTGTCGATCGCCAGTCTGTTAGACGGACTCCGTGAGAGCAGGATTTTTGGACCCCAGCTAGTTCAAGAGACTACGGAGAAGATCGAGTTGTTTCAGGATTGGATGAGAGTAGCCCAGTGCAGACAGATGTCTTATGCCGACCATCGTCGTCGCAGACTTAAGTTCGCAGTGGGAGATCATGTATTCCTTCGGATTTTTTCCGATGAATGGCGTGTTGAGATTTGGGAAAAAAGGAAGCTTAGTCCCAGATTGTAGGACCTTTTAAGATTCTTGAGCGAGTTAGTACCGTTGCCTATCGTTTGGCACTTCCGTACAGATTTCCGGATGTTCACCCTGTATTCCTTGTGTCGATACTTCGCAAATACCTTCATGACCCTTCTCACATGATTCATCACTAGACAATTTTGTAGGGTTCCTAGGCATCCTAATGAAGTCTCACAAGGCATCAACCATGCCAATTTCAAAAATTATTGGTGCCGAGAAACCCTAATACGGATCGTCGGCTAGATTTCTAGGCGAAACTATAAACTAGTTAACACTTTAACTAAAAGTTAGATGCTACAACCTTTGTAGATCCGGATATCAACTTCCTTAGCTCCACGTAGTCATCCTCTCACTGTCCTTTTCGAATCCTAGACTCATTCGTCGGCTTCATCGGGAAAACGAGCGGAATAGGTTGTCGGCTTCGTGTCAAAGACGATCTACGTCGAGGTTGCGCAAGTTCAAGCTCCAACTTCACCAAGTTGTGAAACTTGTGAAGAAAACACCCAAAACAACTTGGCAAGAGGTAGAGGGTGAAGAAATAGGAGGTGGGTTCACATTAGAATTGGATTTCACTCACTTTTTCTCAAGTTGCCATTGATGGCATCTAGTTTTCTCTCTTGAAGAAGAAGGAGAAGATGAAGCTAGTTTATGATAAGTGTTATGATAAATTAAAAAAGAAATCAATACTTATCATAATCTAACCTTAGTTGAGTGTAGAGAATGGACCATGGTTACTTGGATGAGTTAGGGTTAAGCATGAAGACAAGAATGGTCACTAAGGTCAAAGCTTCATGAAGCTTCAACATAAAACAAATAAAGCCACCATTCTTATCTTAATCCATTTCAAATAAATAGATAAATGAATTTGCAAAACCCTAATCATCTCTTAACCATGGTTTAATCATTTACACTTAACCACATGATCAAGTATCATCAAACATGATACAAAAATGTGCACAAAAGCATATCACATATACAATGTGCATCAAGTGAGAAAAATCCGTTTAAAGTGAACCAATACTAGTTAATGTAAAGTAATATATCAAATATATAATTATACATTAAATCATTAAATCAACACTTGATTCAATGATCCGGTCATGTCGCACATGACCGACTAGTATTCTATGTATCGGCTTATCGAATCAATGATTCGATAACTAGGTCATATCGAATATAACCAATCGAAACATTTATCGCGAGAATGAAATGCGGTATCACATACACGCATTATTCTCGGTCCCGCACATATCTCATATGCGCTCCTATTTCATTTCGCTTGAGCCAGGAAACCTCTGTGTAGGACTCTAAAGACTCGTTAATACGCCGGTAGCAGATGATGATCATATCAAGCACCCACAAGCCGCAAGCGGTCTGCTAAACGTAACGGCCATCCGGGTATTGAGCGATCAGAAGATCGACGAGCTATCCCGCTCACACTCCTATGAATCCAACCAGTAACACTTACCGTACAGTCCGGTCTGTTCGTCTGATATGTCGCATATCAAGTTTAGGGGTGGTATACGTTAGACCCCAATAACCGATAAGTCGTGCCGATGTGAGGCTCATAACGGGTCGAGAAACTACTGGTAACACTTACCAGCAAATTTCTGATCAGCCCTGGCCAGGGACTTCCCTGTTACGGCCAATCGAGCACAGCGCAACATCAACCCCCAATACCGGGAGAGACGAAACCCCTCCTATCGCTCATTGCCTCCATGTGACTCGGGACTGTACCCAAACACCACCGTTTTGCACGCCCTCATGGACGTGGTAAGGTGGAGATCAAAGCACAGTGGGAATCACACAAGACTCTATGACGATCTCGGGTCTACAGACTAACCTGTACAAGTGTCACCTGAGAACTGCCATCTGACGTGAGTTATAATACCATCTGGAAGTTCTCGGCGAGTCCGTCCAGTGTACCCAGTCTCCACTGAGCACCCGTATACCATCTCTGATGTCAAACACCAATGGATGTGGGATCATCCATCGCCCATCTCATGGGTCGAGAAGCGTATACGCTAGTCTACACTGGTATATCGATGCCCCGTCTCGATACACCCACGACTAGGGACCTTGAAGGATGTACTTATGGACTACCATGTCCCTACTAGTATGATCTGCATCACAGTCCAGGTAGTCAAGTACATATCCTAAGGGCTTTACCAACATGTAACTATAAGACAGTATAAAGAGACTAGTGTACATGTTAAGATAAAGAGTAACCAGATAGCATACTATCATATCGAGCAAGAAAGCCATCTCTATATATGTCCAAGCATCCAATATAATATACATCATCTGTACAATACTGGCCTCTAGGGCATACATACAACTAACAATCTTCCACTTGCACTAGGGCCAGCTGCTGTAGTATCGCATACCGAGCATCCCGAAGAGTCTCTCAAACTGTATCTGGGGAATGGCCTTCGTGAGTGGATCCGCGGTGTTGTTCTTCGTGTCAACCCTCCTGACCTCGATCTCCCGGCGATCAACTATCTCCCGGATCAGGTGATACCGCCTCAGAATATGCCTGGATCGCTGATGGGACCTGGGTTCCTTGGCCAAAGCCACCGCTCCATTGTTATCGGAATACAAAGGTATTGGATGCTCAATGGATGGAACCACTCCAAGTTCAGTAATGAACTTCTTGATCCAGACAGCCTCTTTGGCAGCATCGTTGGCAGCGATGTATTCAGCCTCCATCGTCGAGTCTGCCACGGTTTCCTGCTTGGAACTCTTCCAGCTAACCGCCCCTCCGTAAAGGGTAAAGACAAAGCCCGACTGCGACTTAGAGTCGTCCTTATCACTCTGGAAGCTTGAATCGGTAAAGGACTCCACTTGGAGCTCTCCGTTACCATACACCAAGAACATATCTCTAGTCCTTCGCAAGTACTTGAGAATGCTCTTCACAGCTGTCCAGTGAATCTCTCCAGGATCAGCTTGATACCTGCTCACTACACTTAGTGAGTATGCTACATCGGGTCTGGTACATAGCATCGCATACATGATAGAGCCTACTGCCGAAGCATAGGGTATCCCTTGCATGCGAGCTCTCTCCAAATCAGTCTTGGGAGACATCTCTTTGGAGAGAGTGACTCCAGAGATCGTGGGCAAATTCCTACGCTTGGATTCTTCCATACTAAACCTCTTTAGTATGGTGTCAATGTACCTGGATTGGGACAATCCCAAAATCCGTTTGGATCTATCTCTATAGATCCTAATTCCCAATATGCAGGAGGCATCACCAAGATCTTTCATTGAGAATCTTTGTGATAAGAAGAGCTTGACCGATTGCAGCATAGGAATATCATTTCCTATCAAGAGTATGTCGTCCACGTACAATACGAGGAAGACAACCTTACTCCCTGCCACCTTCTTGTAAATACAAGGTTCATCTGGGTTTTTGACGAAATCAAACTCTTTGATAACGACATCAAAGCAGATGTTCCAACTCCGCGATGCTTGCTTTAATCCATAAATGGATTTAAGCAGCTTGCACACCTTGCCGCTGCTCCCACTGTCTACGAAGCCCTCTGGCTGAGTCATGTACACGCACTCTTCTAAATCACCATTTAGAAAGGCGGTCTTAACATCCATTTGCCAGATTTCGTAATCATGATATGCAGCGATGGCAAGCATGATCCGGATGGATTTAAGCATAGCCACTGGAGAAAAATTCTCGTCATAGTCCACACCTGGTCTTTGACGAAAACCCTTTGCTACAAGTCTAGCTTTGAAAGTCTCCACTTTCCCATCTACACCAAGTTTCTTCTTGAAGATCCACTTGCTCCCGATGGGTTTTACCCCTTCAGGAGCAACTTCCAAAGTCCATACTTTGTTGGTGTACATGGATTCCATCTCGGACCGCATAGCATCCAGCCATTTCACTGAGTCCCTACTCGTGATGGCCTGCTCGAAGCTAGTTGGGTCATCATCCTCCATGATGCAATCCTCGCTTCCACCGTCCATGAGAAAACCGTAGTATCTCTCAGGTTGGCGAGGAACCCTACTAGATCGGCGGAGTGGCTGGGGTTCATCGGGAACTACGGAATCCTCTGGTTCCACCAGATCTTCTTTGTAGCTTCTGCAGCTGGAACCTCTTCCAGTTCTACCTCATGACCACTAATCTCTTTTTCAAGAAATTCCTTTTCTAAAAAGGTGGCATGCCGAGAAACAAACACTCTTTGTTCCTCAGGGTGGTAGAAGATATACCCACGCGAATGTTTGGGATATCCAATAAACTTACACAGAATGGACCTTGCCGCGAGTTTTTCAGGATTTTGCGTTTTTACATATGCCGGACAACCCCATATCTTAACATAATTAAGACATGGTCTCTTTCCTTTCCATATCTCATATGGAGTGGTCGGCACGGTTTTGGTGGGAACCATATTCAATAGGTCTGCAGCTGTTTCCAGTGCATATCCCCAGAAGGAAATAGGTAACTCAGCTGTGCTCATCATAGAGCGCACCATATCTAATAGGGTGCGGTTCCTCCGTTCTGATACACCGTTGTGCTGTGGTGTATATGGAGGAGTCAGCTGAGAGAGAATCCCATTCTCTTTTAGGAAGTCCAGGAATTCATTGCTTAAGTATTCTCCTCCTCGATCAGATCGTAGGATTTTAATACTTTTTCCGGTTTGGTTCTCAACTTCTTGTTTATATTCCCTAAATTTCTCAAAAGCTTCTGATTTGTGTTTCATCAGGAACACATACCCGAACCTAGAGAGATCGTCAGTGAATGTAATGAAGAACCATCCCTGGCATGTGTAGACATGGGACCGCATACATCACTATGTATCAGTCCCAAGAGTTCGGTAACTCTTTCTCCGTGTCCCGTAAACGGAGTTTTGGTCATCTTGCCTTTGAGACATGACTGGCAAGTGTCATAAGATGAAAATTCAAACGGATTTAAATATCCATCTTGATGCAACTTAGCTAGTCGTGTCGCATTGATGTGACCCAGTCTACAATGCCACAAGAAGGATTCATTGAGTTCAGAACTCTTCCTCTTGTGTGTGTTCGTTATGCTCAGAACTGTTGATTGATTTAGAACATAAATGCCATTGCATAATGTGCCTGATCCAACCAACTTTTGGTTACGGAAAATGTTCATAACATTGTCCTGTAATACAAAATTATATCCTTCTTTGCTTAACAAAGAAACCGATATAATGTTGCATATCAGGTTCGGCATGTAATAGCATTCGTTCAGAACCAATGTATTACCAGTTGGTAATACAAGGTGATATTCTCCGACAGTCTTAGCTGCAACAATTGCACCATTTCCAACTCTTATGTCTTTATCACCTTCTCCAAGTTCTCTACCTTTCCTTAGCCCATGTAACTGATTACATATATGGGATCCTGACCCGGTATCTAATACCCAGGACGTAGAGCAAATGGAGAAACAGTTCTCTGTAACGAACACACCCGAAGAAAATGCATCAACATGTACTTTCTTCATTCGGGTGGCATGGGAATCCTGGTATTCCCCTATATCCTGTTCATTCCTATAACTCTTATAAGAAAGAACGGAACCAACGTTCCCCAGCACAGTATAACATGCGGGTTCGGTCAATACATCCATATTATTATCTTCATTAAGGCATGAAATGGTCGCTACCTGGAGAGAGAGAGAAGAAAACACTTTAGCGTATGCTCGTGCAAGATCAGATTGGTTATTATCTTATCTAATCAGGATGGCTCCCACTGCTTTTTATCAAATCTTCCTTCAAACCTTAAAAGGAAAGACTAGCCGGGATTAATTACACACTACAAGTTCGCCAATCTTTCAGCCAGGCCAGTGTCGGTACTTTGAGGGAGGTCCCCCATGCTTTCGCACGAACCTAATTAATGTAAACCTCGTTTTCCCAGAGGCGTAACCTCGTTAACACCTTTCTAGACACCTACTTGATCAGCTAATTGCAATGTGTAAAACTCTCCCAGGAGTAACTCTTACTCGCAGTGGATATCGGGATCCAACTATCTCATAGAAGGTATGCAATCTCATTGCAAATTTCAACACTTGAAATTCCCGATAATATTTTGCCCCTAGCGTCCTATGACCTTGACGCAGGCCAACAAATCACAGCACGCTAGTCAAGTTCAACCCGTCATTTCCTGATTGAATTAAACCCACCCGCACGACCCTTGACGCAGGCCAACAAAGTCGTACGACTACCCTAATCCAATCTGCATCATATGCATAAGCAGATAAATACTAGTTAGCTACCGCACACTACGCCTTGACGCAGGCCAACAAACGTAGCACGAATACTAACTACTACTTATCTGAAATGACGGAGGGCTACGACAGGTTTTTCTGAAAACCTATTGCGTAATGAACTTGATATCGTTGTAGAATCAAATGAAGTTTTGAAATGGAGTGATTTTGAGGCTTTTCTAGTTTTGCTAAAGGGGTCACTCCCGGTGAAGGGATCGTCGGCCCTTTCCTCGTCGAATGAGGTGCGGGATATATCATATATATCGCTGTGCAAAGCAAAAACCCAAAAGCAGTCAAAAGCAAACCGAGTGTGTAGCATCTGCCAGTTATAGCTAAAGGAGTCACTCCCGGTGAAGGGATCTCGGTCCTTTCCTCGTCGAATGAGGTGCGGGATATATCATATATATCGCTGTGCAAAGCAAAAACTGTAGCTACCTGTTTTTATTTTGAAATTCGATTCCACAACAACTTAGGTTTCTTATCTTTCATTAATCACATTAATGAAGTCCCATCATTTAAATACCTAAACATCACAGATAGATATGACGTACACTTATGCCATCCGCATTCGCCTCGATGTCCCCTCGTGCACCGTTAGGTTAGGTAACTAACGACAGAGCAGGGCAGGGCTAGCACGGGTGTAAAACATAAGTAACGTCTATATAATATATCATATATACTATATACTATATCCATCACAGAACATCACATTACAGATATCGCAGCAGAAGAAACATATGAAACATTGGATATACTAGGACGTCCGTGTTTTCAATACGAGCCAGTATAAAACACGGATTCCACGGTCGTGATGAATAGCCAATCCCACACCCCTAGACCCTTACGAGAGCGGCAAGCAACCCTGCCAATTCTAGGGTTAGGAGACCCGGACTCGACTCCTCGAGTTGGTCTCCCACTGGACCCCAGAACCCGGTTACTTGTGCTCCCCTCCTTGGGTCTATCCTAATGCGGAAAAGTAAATAATATACAAAAGGTGACAACTTCCGCTACCTGGAAGTGCCCCAAATAAAAGAATATTACATACAAGTTTTTACATGAATGAAAATGGAAAACACTCATCTCACATAAAAACCCCCGGCTATTCGAACACGACGATCCAATATAACATATCCAGCAACACATAACATCACATGTCATCAACGTAAGTAAGTATGCATACCCCAATTGTCGTTGACGTATAGCAACGAAACCGGCGATATGAACATACTACACTTACGGTCACAGAAAAGAAAGTGTAAAACTACAACAGTTGGAATCCGCAACCTCTTTAGACATCGCATGCCTAACAGATATAAATCCCGCATTTTAGTCTCATTATCTAAAACTCTTTTCAATATCATATGGGACTAAATTGTTAGATTTATAACATTCATTCAGTTATCTCATAACTACTTGTGAATTCCAATTATTGTATCACATTCCAGATAAACAGAAAATGTTAAACTTTCCGATCGAACAGTCGAATACCCAAGTTTTCCCGATACAGCTCAACACATGAAATAAGTCTAACAACATTCAGTTCATGCCTCAGTACCAACGGTCCAGCCGTAGAAGGGTCAAGCCAACGCCTCACATGTGGCACGCCGTACTGCCCCAAACCCGAAGGTTCAAAGGGCAGTTCAAGACGGTCACATAATCGAGTTAAGGTTTGTTGTCTTCTAGAGGGTCCATCGCGTTACTTGCACTACTTAGAACGTCATTAAACTACGGAAAAATCCAACACTTGGAAATTTCCCGACAGGGGAAAAATTGGGTATTTATATCCGGTCGAACTTTTTAACATATTCAAAAGATTATCCGGAAAAACACAAAGACGAAATTTGATAATCCGATCGAAACTTTGATTCCCAATAGTACCCCAGAATACTCTTCTGTAGAGTCACAACAAAAATATCCCAGAAAATATAGCATTAAATTATATGAGTTACTGTGCAGAAATCATCATACAAGGGAACAGTAAGGCCGCGGAACCGCCGCATCATGCATAGCACGTGCCGCGGTTCCGCGGTGGAAAAGTCGACTTAGGCCCTCGTATTTCATAGTAATTCAAATAACACCCTGCTTGATTTTCTGCATATTTTTAATTGACAAAAATCCCATTTTTTAGAAAAAGTCCAGAGAGCTATTTTGGGATTAGGTTTTCGGTTCGTCCGGCTTTCAAACTCCGTCTAGACTTCGCCTAAGGCTCTAGCTAGGCTCTGATACCACTGTAGGGTTCCTAGGCATCCTAATGAAGTCTCACAAGGCATCAACCATGCCAATTTCAAAAATTATTGGTGCCGAGAAACCCTAATACGGATCGTCGGCTAGATTTCTAGGCGAAACTATAAACTAGTTAACACTTTAACTAAAAGTTAGCTGCTACAACCTTTGTAGATCCGGATATCCACTTCCTTAGCTCCACGTAGTCATCCTCTCGCTGTCCTTTTCGAATCCTAGACTCATTCGTCGGCTTCATCGGGAAAACGAGCGGAATAGGTCGTCGGCTTCGTATCAAAGACGATCTACGTCGAGGTTGCGTAAGTTCAAGCTCCAACTTCACCAAGTTGTGAAACTTGTGAAGAAAACACCCAAAACAACTTGGCAAGAGGTAGAGGGTGAAGAAATAGGAGGTGGGTTCACTTTAGAATTGGATTTCACTCACTTTTTCTCAAGTTGCCATTGATGGCATCTAGTTTTCTCTCTTGAAGAAGAAGGAGAAGATGAAGCTAGTTTATGATAAGTGTTATGATAAATTAAAAAGAAATCAATACTTATCATAATCTAACCTTAGTTGAGTGTAGAGAATGGACCATGGTTACTTGGATGAGTTAGGGTTAAGTATGAAGACAAGAATGGTCACTAAGGTCAAAGCTTCATGAAGCTTCAACATAAAACAAATAAAGCCACCATTCTTATCTTAATCCATTTCAAATAAATAAATAAATGAATTTGCAAAACCCTAATCATCTCTTAACCATGGTTTAATCCTTTACACTTAACCACATGATCAAGTATCATCAAACATGATACAAAAATGTGCACAAAAGCATATCACATATACAATGTGCATCAAGTGAGAAAAATCCGTTTAAAGTGAACCAATACTAGTTAATGTAAAGTAATATATCAAATATATAATTATACATTAAATCATTAAATCAACACTTGATTCAATGATCCGGTCATGTCGCAGATGACCGACTAGTATTCTATGTATCGGCTTATCGAATCAATGATTCGATAACTAGGTCATATCGAATATAACCAATCGAAACATTTATCGCGAGAATGAAATGCGGTATCACATACAAGCATTATTCTCGGTCCCGCACATATCTCATATGCGCTCCTATTTCGTTTCGCTTGAGCCAGGAAACCTCTGTGTAGGACTCTAAAGACTCGTCAATACGCCGGTAGCAGATGATGATCATATCAAGCACCCACAAGCCGCAAGCGGTCTGCTAAACGTAACGACCATCCGGGTATTGAGCGATCAGAAGATCGACGAGCTAGCCCGCTCACACTCCTGTGAATCCAACCAGTAACACTTACCGTACAGTCCGGTCTGTTCGTCTGATATGTCGCATATCAAGTTTAGGGGTGGTATACGTCAGACCACAATAACCGATAAGTCGTGCCGATGTGAGGCTCATAACGGGTCGAGAAACTACTGGTAATACTTACCAGCAAATCTCTGATCAGCCCTGGCCAGGGACTTCCCTGTTACGGCCAATCGAGCACAGCGCAACATCAACCCCCAATACCGGGAGAGACGAAACCCCTCCTATCGCTCATTGCCTCCATGTGACTCGGGACTGTACCCAAAGACCACCGTTTTGCACGCCCTCATGGACGTGGTAAGGTGGAGATCAAAGCACAGTGGGAATCACACAAGACTCTATGACGATCTCGGGTCTACAGACTAACCTGTACAAGTGTCACCTGAGAACTGCCATCTGACGTGAGGTATAATACCATCTGGGAGTTCTCGGCGAGTCCGTCCAGTGTACCCAATCTCCACTGAGCACCCGTATACCATCTCTGATGTCAAAGACCAATGGATGTGGGATCATCCATCGCCCATCTCATGGGTCGAGAAGCGTATACGCTAGTCTACACTGGTATATCGATGCCCCGTCTCGATACACCCACGACTAGGGACCTTGAAGGATGTACTTATGGACTACCATGTCCCCACTAGTATGATCTGCATCATAGTCCAGGTAGTCAAGTACATATCCTAAGGGCTTTACCAACATGTAACTATAAGACAGTATAAAGAGACTAGTGTACATGTTAAGATAAAGAGTAACCAGATAGCATACTATCATATCGATCAAGAAAGTCATCTCTATATATGTCCAAGCATCCAATATAATATACATCATCTGTACAATACTGGCCTCTAGGGCATACATACAACTAACACATTTAACTAGGATGCGATCATTCGTTCACCAAGCAGCCGATAGTTATAGTGGATCGGCAGGTGAAGAAACTTCGGTCAAAGGTCTTGCCATCTGTGAAGGTTCTTTGGTGTAGCCCATCAAGTGAGGAGATCACTTCGGAGGATGCGGGCGATATGTCGAAGATTTTCACTCATCTTTTTGAAAGTATGCATGGTAAGAATTTCAAATTCGGGGACGAATTTCTTTAAGGGGGGAGATTGTAACACCTTAGAATGTGATTAGTGTTAATTAAGCGATAATGCGGGGTTTTAATAAAAAGTTTACTAAATTAGTTTTCTCGCATTTTATATAGATTAATCAATATTTTATTATTAATTGTTTTTGCTTACACACACTTGTGCATGTTAACATGGGGGTTGTTTAGTGTTAACCTTGTTTAGTGGCCATGACACCTTAAACTAATCCATGCCTTGATTAACTAATACTTAGATATTTGTTGTGAGAGTTATCTTCTTGTTTTGGAATGAGGGGAGGTGGCAAGGTGACTCATCAAAATGAGTATGCTTGCATTAATGAAGGAGAGGGAGAGAGTAAGTGTAAGGGTACACTCACCCTCTCATCCTTATCACACCTCACTCTCTCATTCTGTCTCATTCTCTCTCATTCTCAATTATAGCTCTTCTTCTCTTCCCTCAACTGAAACCCTCGCCTTTTCTTCACAAAACCTTGCAAAACTTCATTAAACCTTACCCAAAACACTTCTCAAGTTATGTTTTAGCCACTAAGATCCCTTGGAGCTTGGAAAGCTAAGATCTTTTGAGCAAGTGTGGATTGGTATAACCTCTAAACTGTTAAATAGATGTTATAATGTTGTGTAGCTTTTTAGTTTCAGTTTAGAACACTTAAACTATAGTTTTATGCACATATCGTATTTTTATTGTCATTATAGGATATTTGTGATCTGCTGTGAACCTGAGTTTATACTGGAAAATCTAGCAATGTAGTAGTGTTGTACTAGTGACGCTGAGTGAACACCTGAAGCACGAACCCCACCTGGGCGGTTTTGGCCGGCGACAATAAGGAGAAATCCGGCGACCTCTGTCTATTTGGGGAGTTGGGGCTTAGGTTTTGTAGGGTATCTGTCTGTAGTTGTTTTGGAGTGTTTGGTAGTTCTTGATTTTTTATGTTTTGATAGTATACAAAATCTGGGATCACTTTGCTTGTTTCTAGTGTTACGACTACGCGCGTTACGTTATCCGACACGGTTCGTGTACTTTGTGTAGCTGTTGCTCTTGGGTTGGTTTCGTAGTGTCGCTACGTACGTTAGCCACTAGACGAAGACTTGAGAGTTTGATTGGAGTTGGTACGTTGGTCAACGTAGTTTGTACATGTAATTGGTCAATTTCTAATATGCACTTGTTATATTGTTATATGATTTTAGGATCGCAGGCGGGGACTTCGGACGCTGCGAAGAAGGGAAAGCAAGTGGGTATCTTTACTTAGCCCAAGATCATCAGTGAGTAGATTTAACATCTACAGGGGAATCGCCCGTATGGCGTTATGCATCTGGGCTAGATTCAATGATATGATTATTAATTATAAGTATATGTACATAGAGATTGTGCATGAAACTTCATTGCATATTATTACTTGTTGTGCCTGGACTTGTACTCATTGGACACTGCACTATTATTGACGGTTCATGTTGCATGAGCACTAATTGTATGCTGCACGCACACCTTCGGTAATTGCCATGACACGCACAACACATATACATATGTGATATTGTATGGATAATGACCTTGAAACATTGATTCGTAATCCATTATGCATATGAAATATAGCATACATGTATACCTACATGCTTACACATATACCTTGCTATAGCTACATGTTCACCTTTATATGATGTTGCATTAGATTTCGGAGAAATTGGAAACCACATGATATATTTAATAACTTGATGCATTTAATTAGCGGTTTTCCCTTGTTATGCTCATATCACTGTTTTATGTTGCATATATTATATTTCATGGATTTACACATTGAGACAAGGATTTCAAGTGATTTTCTGGATTTGAGGACCGTGGTATTTCAAGAAATTATGCACTGTTTGAAAAACCAGGTTTCTCTTGATATGATATTTCAGTGCGTCCACCATGAGTTTTCTCGGTTCTGAGACTTGTGTTAGAAACCCGATGCGAGGAGTGGATGCGGCAGTTTGCGGGTATATGGTAGACCCGGTATGGTACCCCGAGGCAAGAAAGGGATGTCGATGGATTTGCCGATGACCCTGGCAGGGGAGGTGCACTGCCTACCGGTGATAGTATTTGGACTCGGCGGATATCTGGAGGATACCGACCGGAGTCATGAGATGGATATAGGTCGACCCGTTCTGCCGGAGCCCGCGTGCCGATCCCGCAGACAGAGCCTATTATATGAGGATTTACGTGTCGATGCTGGACACTAGTTTTCATGATGTTTTCGAGTGTCGATGTTGGACACTCAGGTTCCATGAGACTTAAAGGATATGAGGGCCGATCTGAGGATGCGGTGCCTGAGCTATTGGGATTTGGAGTGTCATTGAGGGAAACTGGTTCTTCCGCGTTGAGGATTCCGTGATAATGATATGTTTTATCCCATACTCGGTATTCATTTGATATGCATTGCTTCATGTTTTAGTAGTACCTGATAGAGTACCTTTCATGACTGTTGCATATATATATTGCCATATTATACTATCGGTTGCATGTGATAGATTATCGCAGTACGTGCATACCTGAGATTACCTACATGATGTTATTTTACTATTCATGGGTTGGCAACTCACCCCCGTTGTGCCACAGTGTTTTTGCATTTTTCCCCTCAGATTAGTTGCGGCAGGGCTTCTTCTTATTGTATCTTTTGCAGCGGATACCGCTACGGCTGATTATGAGCAGTTTTGCTATAGGTGGGTTTTGCGGTTATCCGATGATGCTCATTGTATATCTTATTGTATCTAGTACTCTCCATCTAGTACATTCATGTATTGACTTAGAGACGAGGCGTGAGGACGATATTGTATATTTTTTTGTGACTCTGGGTGTCGTGCTCGTGTGAGCCGGCCTTTATTGTGCAGCTTTATCTTTTAAGCCGTTTTCAGTCTATATTGTCCATTTCTTCGCTACGGCGCCGTATATCTTCTTGTGGTGGTTGTTTCTGCCTTTGGGCGAGATTTTCTCCCGTTTTGGGATGCTATACTTATATCTTATGTTTGTACCCGTTTCGGGGTCAGTTTTTACAAAGGAGGTGCTGTCTAAATTTTAAGAAAGTAAATTTAGACTTTAAAGATTTTTACTTGAGATTTCCAAAAGCTTTTAGCAATGTTCTTATCACCTACTACTTTTGATGGTTTAGATTTCTGGGTTTTCGGCTTACTTGAATTGCGTTACGCCTGTAGACGTTACGTGGTTTAAGTGTCGTCACATGCCAAATTTCGGGTCGTGACACAAAAGCTTGCCGATTGCTTTGCAAGACCGTGAGAAGGCCTTTCTCTTGCTCTGGAGCTAGAGAAGCCGAGATGATGACAAGGATGGTCTCGTTCTCACCTAAGTAAGCATACTTGAGGTGAGACGGCAGTGGCTTGAGTTCGAGCGTCGGAGGTGAAACGACTGAAGGCAAGATTGGCGAAAATATCTCGAACTCAAATGATTCTAACAGAGGCTCAAAACGAGTGTATATGACCGAGTTGGATGGTTCAGCTAACGCATCCGAAAATTCGAAAGATTCAAACTCGGGCGGTGACAGGCCAAGATCGTTTGAAAACGTGAAACACTCATAATCATTTTCGGGAGCGGAAGCAGCAGGTTCAAAGAGGAATGCACTAGGGGCGTCAAGATTGCTGTGATCGAACAAGAATTCCTCGAATTCGAACCCGGGTCACCCGCGCCATTTGATTGTTAGAGATTTTGCGTGCTTAGTTTTAATTACCGCAATCAAGACCGTTTCGCTTGGTAGCAAGCCGGTTGAGTACGGGTCGGTCCACGGAGAAATGAGAATATTTTTCTTAGTGCTTTAACGAGTTAAGTCCAATTTGTCCAGGTTTGTTTAGTTTCACTATGTGCTAAAATATGTATAAAGAGAGCTTGTTAGGGTTAGGATTAGGTTTGTTTGAGTTTGGAGTCGCTCACTTCTTTCGTTTCTACTCTTAATATCGATGTTACGGTAATCGGCAACAACGGGGATTAGCACGACTAGAAAGGAAACTTGCGAGTATAAGCTAGGCTTTCCAACGCTTAGTTCCTTCCTTTTGGTCCTTGTCCGTCCGTTCTTGGCTCTTAGCCTTAACCTCCGGTTAATTCAACCACAACCGGTCTCACTAGGGTATCACCGCTATCATGTAGGATAGGGTGCCGTAGGGAGCGGATTATGGTTCAATTAACGGGAGTCCGAATCAAGATGTTGGGCAAAGAAAAGAGTGAGAGAGATTTCCTTCTCTCAAACTTTCCTTAACCTACCCTAACAAGTGAGAAACTACTCACCCATTAAAAAGGAAAAGAAAAGAAAACAAAGAAAGAAGATAGAAAGAAATGGGTTTAGAAAATCACAACTAGCTATTTGAGACCTCACTTTGGTAAGGATCATACTTAAGCATCATTGTTGTAAGGATAAAGGAAAAGAGAAAAAAGAAAGCAAACAAACAAATAACAACAACTACTTTAACAAATGAAAATTACAAGCAAATATAAAAACACAATTACAAGACATGCATGTTAAAAAGAAACAACTCTTCTTTTATTCATCATCACTCATAAAGCTCACTACAATATCAATGGAGCAAGATGATGAAGAAGAAGAAAATACAAGCTCTTATCCTAAAATCTAATACAAGAAAAAACACCCTTTACTTGGCTTGGAACTGGGCTATTTATAGGCAGATACATGAAACCCTAGGGATACAATCTGAGCCCAAACACAATTACAAAACTACCCAGAAAATACGAGTCAACACTGAGTTGACTCAGCCGCGGATCCGCCGCGTAAGTGGCACATAGGCCGCGGATCCGCGGCCATTTTGTTGAATTGCAGACTCGTATTTTCTAGGGTTTTCCATGTTGTTGTTCTTCTCTGTTTGGGACACTTAGTTTCTCAAAATCACTTCAGTTTTCTTCCAGATTTTCAGCAGTCAATAAAGGCGAAATGAAGTGGACTTTTGCCTTTGATTTTCTTGAGCTCCGCGTTGAAATCTTGGATATTTTGCTGCCTTTTGTGCTTTTTGCATGAGATGACCAATGATTTGCCATTTTGTTCCTCGAACTAGTATGCGACATCATACAGATAGTGAGCGGAGACCCGTATTTATCTGTTGTTGGCCGTAGTCCTGAATTTGTTGCGACTTTTCATGAATTTCACTGTTTAGAGCTGAGAACCTGTAACCTGCAATTATTTAGCAAACACGAATCAAGAGTACCTACCTATATGCATTGCGATCAAGAATGGGCGGTATAAAAATGCAAAAATCTCATATGAACAGCCATCCGTGCACACCGCGACATCAACCTCCACTACCGAGAGAGACGAATCCCCTGACGATCCGCTCACTGCAACCATGTGGCTCGGGACTGTAGGGTTGTATAGCACGACAACACGGTTTAGCAAGGCATCATCCATGCCATTTTATAAAATTTTGGGGTGCTATGAAACCCTAACCAAGATCTTAACTAGAGAATTTGGGTTAACTTTGTATGTAAACAACTTTACATCTAAGAGAGAGGGATTACAACCATTGTAGTCCATTCCTTCGCTTCATAAGCTCTGAGCCGTGGTCCCTTCACTGTGATCATCAAGCTCCCGGACTCTAGAAAGGCTCCATGAGGTGAATGATGCATCTTACTTGAAGTCATCGAAATCCAAGACGATCTACCTTGAGGAAACACAAACTCAAGTTAACTTTTCACTAATTATGAATTGGTGAAGATAACACACTAATCTATATGGCAAGTATAGAAATGGATGATGAAGTGGGAATTTTGCGTTCTTTAGTTTTCTTTTTCTCACTTTATTTCATCACCAAAGAAAAAGCATGCAAGCTTTTGAGGAAGAAGAAGATGAAGTGATGTGAATAATTTTTTTTTGTGTGGTTAGAAATGCAACCATGGGTCATGTATATCATCATTAACCCTTGTAAAGACTTAACCATGAGCTATGGTTAAAGGTATGGTTGATAAATATCTTAAGCTAGACAAAAAGAGTGGACAAAGTCAAAGAAGACTACATGCTTCTACAAGCTTCAACCATGACAAATATCCACAATATTTGAATTACTTATTAATAAATATTAACCCTAATCTTAACCCTAGCATGGTTTAACTATCATAAACCCAAGTTGCATTTATAACCAAGCATGTTACATTTATACATATCACATATATATAATTTTGTAACAAAAGAAAAGAATACATTAAACATATATCACATATATATCAATGCATCCAAAATGAGAAAAAGAATAACTTAAGTGAGCGTATATTAGTTAATGTAACATAATATATCACATATCTAATTATACATTAAATTATCGAATCAATACTTGATCCGATAATCCGGCTATATCACATATAACCGACCAATATAACATGTATCATTTCATCGAATCAACACTTGATCCGATAACCTGGTTATATCATATACAACCGGCCGATATCACATATCGCGAGAATAGAATACGATATCACATATCGTACTAATCTCGGTCCCGCACATATCACATATTTGCTCCTACTCCGTTTCGCCTGAGCCAGGAAACCTCTGTGTAGGACTCTAAAGACTCGTCAATACGCCGGCAGTAGGTGATGAACAAATCAAACACCCACAAGCTGCAAGATTTTGGCTAAACGTAACAGCCACCTGGGTATTGAGTGATCAGAAGATCAACAAGCAAGCCTGCTCACACTCCTGCAAATCCAATCAGTAGCACTACCGTACAATCCGTTCTCTTCGTCTGATATGTCCCATATCCAGTCTAGGGTGGTAAACGTCAGACCCCAGTAATCGATAAGTCGTGTCGATGTGAAGCTCATAACGGGTCGAGAAACTACTGATAACACTTACCAGTAGATCTCCATATTAGCCCTGGCCAGGGACTTCCAGTTATAGCCAATCGAGCACAGCACAACATCAACCCCCAATACCAGGAAAGGTGAAACCCCTCCTATCACTCACTGCCTCTATGTGACTCGGGACTGTACCCAAAAGCCACCGTTTTGCACGTTCTCATGAACGTGGTAAGGTAGAAATCAAAGCACAGTGGGAATCACACAAGACACTATGACGATCTCGGGTCTACAGACTATCCTGTACCAGTGTCACCAGAGAAATGCTATTTGACGATATGTATAATACCATCTAGGAGTTCTCGGCGAGTCCGTTTAGTGTACCCAGTCTCCACTGAGCACACGTATACCATCTTTGATGTCAAACACCAATGGATGTAGGATCATCCATCGCCCATCATATGGGTCAAGATGCGTATACGCTAGTCTACTCTGGAGTATCGATGCCCTGTCTCGATACACCCTCGACAAGGAACAATTATAGGATGTACTCGTTGACTATCCTGGCCCCACTAGTATGATCTCCATCATAGTCCTAGTAGTCAAGTACATATCCTTAGGGCTTTATCAACATGTAAGAGCAAGACAGTAAACCAATAGAAGTCAACATGTTAGGACAAAGAGAAAACAGATAGCATACTAACATATCGAGCAAGAAAGTCCTCTCTATATATATCCAAGCATCCACTATAATATAGATCATATGTACAATAATGGCCTCTAGTGCATATACATAACTAACAATCTTCCACTTGCACTAAGGCCAGCTGTTGTAGTATCTCATACCCAACATTCCGAAGAGTCTCTCAAATTGTATCTGGGGTATGGCCTTGGTGAGTGGATCCGCAGTGTTATCCTTCGTGTCAACTCTCCTGACCTCGATCTCCCGGCGATCAACTATCTCCCGGTTCAGGTGATATCGCCTCAGAATATGCCTGGATCTCTGATGGGACCTGGCTTCCTTGGCCAAAGCTACAGCTCCATTGTTATCACAATACAAAGGTATTGGATGCTTAATGGACGGAACCACTCCAAGTTCAGTTATGAACTTTTTCATCTAGACAGCCTCTTTGGCAGCATCGTTGGCAGCGATGTATTCATCCTCCATCGTCGAGTCTGCCATGGTTTCCTGTTTGGAACTCTTCCAACACACCGCCCCTCCATTTAGGGTAAAGAAAAATCCCGAGTGCGACTTAGAGTCGTCCTTATACTTTGGAAGCTCGAATCGGTAACGAACTCCACCTGGAGTTCTCCGTTACCATACACCAAGAACATCTCTTTAGTCCTTCTCAAGTACTTGTGAATGTTCTTCACAGCTGTCCAGCGACTCTCTCCAGGATCTTCATGATACCTACTCACTACACTTAGTGAGTATGCTACATCGGGTCTGGTACATAGCATCACATACATGATAGTGCCTACTGCCGAAGCATAGGGTATACCTTACATGCGAGTTCTCTCCAAATAAGTCTTGGGAGACATCTCTTTGGAAAGAGTGAGTCCAGAGATCGTGGGTAAGTTCCCACGCTTGGATTCTTCCATACAAAACCTCTTTAGTATGGTGTCAATGTACATGGATTGGTACAATCCCAGTATCCGTTTAGATCTATCTTTATAGATCTTAATTCCCAAAATGCAGGAGGCATCACTTAGATCTTTCATTGAGAATCTATGTGATAAGAAGAGCTTGACCGAGTGCAGCATAGGAACATCATTTCGTATCAAGAGTATGTCATCCACATATAATACGAGGAAGACAACCTTACTCTCTGCCACCTTCTTGTATATACATGATTCATCTACGTTCTTGATGAAGTCAAACTCTTTGACTACCACATCAAAACAGATGTTCCAACTCCGCGATGCATGCTTCAACCTATAGATGGATTTAAGCAGCTTGCAAACCATTCCGCTGCTCCCACTGTCTACGAAGCCTTCTGACCGAGTCATGTACACACACTCTTCCAAATCACCATTTAGAAAGACGGTCTTAACATCCATTTGCCAGTTTTCGTAGTCATAGTATGCAGCAATGGCAAGTAGGATCCGGATGGACATAAGCATAGCCACTGAAGAAAAGGTTTCGTCATAATCCTTACCTAGTCGTTGACGAAAACCCTTTGCAACAAGTCTAGCTTTGAAAGTCTCAACTTTTCCATCTGCACCAAGTTTCTTCTTAAAGATCCATTTGCTCCCAATGGGTTTTACCCCTTCAGGAGCAACTTCAAAAGTCTATACTTTGTTGGTTTACATGGATTCCATCTCAGATCGCATTGCATCCAGCCACTTCACAGAGTCTCCAGTCGTGATGGCCTAATCGAAGCTAGTCGGGTCATCATCTTCCATGATGCAATCCTCGCTCCCACCATCTACGAGAAAACCGTAGTATCTCTCAGGTGGATGAGGAACCCTACAAGAACAGCGGAGAGGCTGAGGTTCGTTGGCTACTATCGAATCCTCTGGTTCCACTAAATCTTCAGTTGTAGTTTGTTCTGCTGGAATTTCTTCCAGCTCTACCGCTTCGCTACTAATTTCTTTTGAAAGAAATTCCTTTTCTAAAAAGGTGGCATGTTGAGCAACAAACATCTTTTGTTGTTCACTGTGGTAGAATTGATATCCATATGAATTGCTTGGATGTCCCACAAACTTGCAAAGAACTGATCTTGCTTTGGGGTTGTCCGGACATTGCTTTTTAACATAGGCCGGACAACCCCATATCTTAACTCGTTTAAGAGATGGTCTCTTCTCATTCCATATCTAATATGGAGTGGTAGGCACTGATTTGGTTGGAACTCTATTCAATAGGTATGCAGCTGTCTCAAGCGCATAACCCCAAAAGGAATTAGGTAACTCAGCGGCGCTCATCATTGAGCGCACCATATCTAATAGGGTGTGATTCCTCCGTTCCAATACACCGTTGTGCTGTGGTGTATACGGAGGAGTAAGCTGAGAGAGAATCCCATTCTCTTTTAGATAGTCCAGGAACTCATTGCTCATGTATTCTCCTCCACGATCAGATCGAAGGATCTTAATACTTTTACCCGTTTGGTTCTCTACTTCGTGCTTATATTCTTTGAATTTCTCAAAAGCTTCAGACTTGTGTTTCAACAGGAACACATGTCTGTATCTTGAGAGATCGTCAGTGAATGTAATGAAGTACGAGGAACCATTCCTGGTATGTGTAGACATGGGACCGCATACATCACTATGTTTCAGTCCCAAGAGTTCCGTAACTCTTTCTCCGTGTCCACTAAACGGAGTTTTGGTCATTTTTCCTTTGAGACATGAATGGTATATTCCATAAGATGATAATTCGAACATATTAAAATATCCATCTTTATTTAACTTGGCTAGTCGTGTCGCATTGATATGACCAAGTGGACAATGCCACAAGAAGGATTCGTTCATTTCTGAACTCTTCCTTTTGTGTGTGTTTTGTATATTAAGAACCTTGGTTTGATTTAGAACGTATACGCTATTATTTAATGAGCATGATCCAATCAACTTTTGATCTAGGAAGATGTTCATAACATTATCCTGTACTACAAAATTATATCCTTCTTTAGTTACAAAAGAAACTGATATAAGATTGCATATCGGAGTCGAAATGTAATAGCATTCGTTCAGAATCAATGTATTACTATTTGGTGATACAAGGTGATATTCGCCAACAGCTTTAGCTGCAACATCTGCACCATTCCATACTCTTACGGAATGATCATCCCTTCCCAGTTCTCTATCTTTCCTTAGCCCATGCAACATATTGCATATGTGGGATCCCGATCCGGTATCTAATACCCAGGACGTAGAGTGAACTGAGAAACAGTTCTCGATAACTAACACACCCGAAGAAAATGGATCAACATGCTTTTTCTTCATTTGGGCGGCATGAGAATCCGGATATTCCCCTATTTCATGTTCAGTCTTATAACAATTATAAGAAAGAACGGAACCAACGTTCCCCTGCTCAGTATAATAAGTGGGTTCGGTCAATACATCCATATTATTATCTTAATTAAGGCCTGACATGGTCGCTACCTGGAGAGAGAGAGAAGAAAACACTTTAGCGTATACTCTTGCAAGATTAGATTGGTTATTATCTTATCTAATAAGGATGGCTCCCACCGTTTTTATCAAATCTTCCTTCAAACCCTAAAAGGTAAGACTAGCCGGGATTAATCACACTTTACAAGTTCGCCAATCTTTCAGCCAGGCTAGTGTTGGTACATTGAGGGAGGTTCCCCGTGTTTTCATACGGACCTAATTAAAATAAACCTCGTTTTCCCAGAGGCATAACCCCGTTAACACATTTCTATACACCTACTTGATCGGCTAATTGTCATGTGTAAAACTCTCCCAATAGTAACTCTTACTCGTAGTGGGTATCAGGATCCAACTATCTCATAGAAGATATGCAATCTCATTGCAAATTTCAAAACTTGAAATTCCTGATAATACTTTTGCCCCTAGCAACTCATGGCCTTGGCTACGGTCAACAAATCAGAAGTGCTAGCCAAGTTCAACCCGTCATTTCCCGATTGAATTAAACCCACCCGTACGACCCTTGGCTAAGGTTAACAAAGTCGTACGACTACCCTAACTCAATCGCATCTCATGTTTTAGCAGATAAACACTAATTATCTACCGTACACTACGCCTTGGCTGTGGTCAACAAACGCAGCATGAATACTAACTAGTCTCTATCTGAAATGACGAAGGGCTACGACATGTTTTTCAGAAAACCTTTTGCGTAACAAACTTGATATCGTTGTAGAAACAAGTGATTTTGAAAAGGTGTGTTTTTAGGATTTTTCTAGGTTTGCTAAAGAGGTCACTCCCGGTGAAGGGATCTCGGCTCTTTCCTTATCGAATAAGGTGCAGGATATTTCACAAATACCACGATGCAAAGCAAAAACTATAGAAGCAGTCAAAAAACAAAACCATCTGAGTTGTAGCATCTGCTAGTTTTTTCTAAAGAGGACACTCCCGGTGAAGGGATCTCGGCTCTATCCTTATCGAATAAGGAGATGGATATTCTACAAGGAATACCGCTATGCAAAGCAAGAACTAGAGCTACCCTTTTTGAAAATTTGATTCTACAATATCTTTTTGGTTTCTTTTTTCTTTCATTAATCTCGTTAATGAAGTCCCATCACTTATGCTTCCTAAGCATCATAGAAGAAACGAAAATACAACGTACGCTTATGCCATCCGCATTCGCCACAATGTTCCGTTATGCACCGTTAGGTTACTTAACTAACGGCATACCGGGACGGGTCTAGCGCGGGTGAAAAACATAAGAAACGTCTACAATATATCTCATATATAATATATATCCATTCATCTCAGAATCTACAGTGATCACATCACAGAGCAGCAGAAGATAACATATGAAATATTGGATATACTAGGACGTCCGTATTTTATTTTGAGCCTGTATAAAACACGGATTCCACGGTCGCGATGAATAGCCAAACCCACATCCCTAGACCCCTACGAGAGAGGCAAGCAACCCTAGCAATTCCAGGGCTAGGAGACCCGGTCTCCACTCCTCGGGATGGCCTCCCACTGGACCCTGGAACCCGGTTACTTGTGCTCCCCTCCTTCGGTCAATCATAATGTGGAAAAGTAAATAATATACAATGGTGACATCATCCTCAACCCGGAGATGCCCCAGTAAAAGAATATTACATACATTGAATTTTACATGAATCCAAATAAAAACCTTCATCTCACATAAAACCCCCGGCTATTCAAATCACGACGATCCAATATAACATATCACAGCAACACCTAACATCACATGTCATCAACGTAAGTAAATATGCGTATCGCAATTGTCGTTGACATATAGAACCGAAACCGGCGATACACCACATATTACACTTACGGTCGCAGAAAAGAAAAAGTCAAACTACAACATTTGGAATCCACAATCACCTTAGACATCATAAACCCGAAATATCACATATTACGGATTTCATGCCTAACTATATGAATTCCACATATTGTATAACATTACAAAAAGCTAGACGAGGTTAAACAATTCGATCGAATCAACGAATTCCAAAAATTCTCAGAGAGCTCAACACTTGAGCACAGTTAAAGTTAACCAGAGACATACCACAGCACCTACGGACCTACAGCTGAAGGGCCCGATCCAAGCCCCTCAAGTGGCGCCGCGGATCCGCCGCCAAAACCATGTTTTGGCTGCGGATCCGCGGGCACTTTGACGAGTTAGGGTTTCATTCTTCAGGTGTGTCCATAGAATTCCCTTCATGTTTTTTTGAGTATTTTTAACATGGAAAAATCCAACTTTTTTGAAAATTTTCCAGAGAAGGGGTCTGTTTCGGGTTTTCGGAGTTTGATCGGAATTCTAACTTCGTCTAGACAACGCCTAATGCTCTAGCTTAACTCTGATACCACTGTAGGGTTGTATAGAACGACAACAAGGTTTAGCAAGGCATCATCCATGTCATTTTATAAAAATTTTGGGTGATATGAAACCCTAACCCAGATCTTAATTAGAGAATTAGGGTTAACTTTGCATGTAAACAACTTTACGTCTAAGAGAGAGGGATTACAACCTTTGTAGTCCGTTCCTTCGCTTCATAAGCTCCAAGTTGTAGTCCCTTCACTGTGATCATCAAGCTCCTGGACTCTAGAGAGGCTCCATGAGGTGAATGTTGCATCTTACTAGAAGTCTTCGAAATCCAAGACGATCTACCTTGAACAAACTCAAACTCAAGCTAAGTCTTCACTAACTATGAATTAGTGAAGCTAACACACTAATCTATATGGCTAGTATAGTAGAGAATGATGAAGTAGGAATTTTTATTTCTTTCGTTTTGTTTTTCTCACTTTATTTCGTCACCAAAGAAAAAGTTAGCAAGCTTTTGAGGAAGAAGAAGATGAAGTGATGAGAATAATTTTTTTTTGTGCTTAGAAATGCAACCATGGGTCAAGTATATCATCCTTAACCCTTGTAGAGACTTAACCATGAGTTATGGTTAAAGGTATGGTTGATAAATATCATAAGCTAGACAAAAAGAGTGGACAAAGTCAAAAAAGACTACAAGCTTCAACCATGACAAATATCCACAATATTTGAATTACTTAATGATAAATATTAACCCTAATCATAACCCTAGCATGGTTTAACTCTCATAAACCCTAGTTTCATTTATAACCAAGCTTGTTACAATTATACATATCACATATATATAATTTTGTAACAAAAGAAAAGAATACATTAAACATATATCACATATATATCAATGCATCCAAAATGAGAAAAAGAATTACTTAAGTGAGCTTTTATTAGTTAATGTAACGTAATATATCTCATATATAATTATACATTAAATTATCGAATCAATACTTGATCCGATAATTCGGCTATATCACATATAACCGACCAATATAACATGTATCATTTCATCGAATCAACACTTGATCCAATAACCCGGTTATATCATATACAACCGGCCGATATCACATATCACGAGAATATAAAACTATATCACATATCGTATTAATTTCGGTCCCGCACATATCTGTCCCGACCCGAAATGGTACGCGACTGGCACTTGAATCATACGCGACTGGCACTTGAATCATATGAAGCCAAGAAAACCCAGAAATCTAAACCAATTAAAGAAAGAAGTGAAGAAAACATGTTTTAAAACAAGGGGTTTTAAATAAGTAATCCGAATATGCATTTTTAAAATCCCAAGTCCTTTCTGAAAATTTCGGCAGACTTTCCTTTGTAAAAACTGGCCCCAAACGGGGTACAACAAGAATAATATATGCAAAATGAAAAAAGGCATCCCCAAGCGGGAGCTACCTCTTCGCCAATCGACGGTCACAACCACGCAAGCAATATAATATACAACGCCGAAGGGCGAGGATCAAAACTCAAATAGAAACTCAAAATCATCACGAAAACCATAATACTACAACGCGCGACTCTAAGGTCGAAATAATACACAACTGGTTTTCTAAGTCTGAAATAAATATACAATTCTGGTTGATGGAATTTCTAGATACAACAACGAAAATAAATAAGTACAATGGTGGTCACGATGCGAGTGAACCCACCTACCAAAGCAATCCCGACTTAGTGCATCTGGTGTGCACCAAAATCGCATCTCATAACATGCGCCTAACAGGTGCGAAAATCCAAATCAGGTGCATCCATCATGCACGAATAAAATCTAAATCACGAAATCCCGACATGCGCAAAATCCAATCCAAGCGCGCCAAATATGCACAAGAATCCAAATCAAATGCACGGAGTGCACGAAATCAACATCAATATCATAATTGAAATCGACGATATACAATAAACCTCAATCCAAAACAGGTATACCGTGGTATATAATCTCACAACCATGTGCATCAGCGTGCACAAATCAAATCAAAACACTAAGAGTGCAAGAAATCTATGCCGAAAGCATAAGTCAAATCATATGCATAACATAGGCATGAAATCAAAATCAACATAATGGTGTATAAAGCATACCTCAAATGTAATAACTATGCACAAAATATAAATACCCAGTAGGTGCAACCATGGTGCACAGAAACAAATATCATGAAGCTCTTTCATCAAGACTAAATCATGCGAATAGATCGCCCAAAATACCGAAATCCAAGGTGAAGGATACGTGATAATCGAATCACCAAATCACAAATCATAAATATCGTCGTCGATATTTCCTCATTCAAAGTCGAGTAGGTGTCGGTCAATCCAATGCTAGCAGAGCAAGATATCTACTTGCCTATTGTTCGTGGTCCGGCGCCTGGTGCTTTTAGGCTCTTGTCTCTCACTGTGCATTGCTAGTTATATAGATCCTCGGCTCAACGACCCAATATGGAATGACGACGGAAACCGTCCCGCTCTGGCACATCCTCTACAGATCTCTGGCCAACTATCTCGTCGACGATGTCGAACTCTGGCCTGCTGGGTGTGCACAATATGACCGCTTCTGGGTCCAAATCTTCTCGTATAGTATTCCAGAAATGTCCTGTCGAGGTATCTCTCAAATCTCATTTCTGCCGAATTGCCCGGAAGTTACCACCCATTACTAAATCAATTCCTTATTCCGGAACGGCTGCATACTCATCGCGGCTCCATCTGGAAGATATATCCATATACAATGCCTCTGCATGCGTGTTGTTGGATATATGTATGCCCTAGAGGCCATTATGTGATAGTGGATGTATCTATACATGTATATATATATTCAGTTTGCATTCTTGCTCGACATGATAGTATGCTATCTGGTTCTTCTTTATCTGACATGTTTATTTGATCATGCTTCTATTCATTCATACATGCTGATAAAGCCCTGAGGATATCGGCTTGACTACTCTGATTATGATGGAGATCATAGTAGTGGGACATCTGTAGTCTATAAGCATATCCTGGAACGTCCCTAGTCTTAGGTATATCGAGACGGGGCATTGATATACCAGAGTAGACTAGCGTATATGATACTAGACCCATACGATGGGCGATGATGTTCCACATTCATCGATGTTTGACATCAAGATCATATACGGGTGCTCAGTGGTGACTGGGTACACTGGACGGACTCACCGAGAACTCCTATATGGAATTATATCTATCGTCGGATAGCAGTTCTCAGGTGACACTGGTACAGGTTAGTCTGTAGACCCGAGATCGTCATGGAGTCTTGTGTGTTCTCCTACTGTACTTTGATTGCCACCCTACCACGGCTCTACTGAGTCGTGCAAACAGGTGGTCGTTGGGTACAGTCCCGAGACACACGAAGACGATGAGCGATAGGAGGGGTTTCGTCTCTCCCGGTATTGGGAGTTGATGTTGTGCTGTGCCCGACTGGTTATAACAGCAAGTCCCTGGCCAGGGCTGCTGAGATTTGCTGATAAGTATTATCAGTAGTTTCTCGATCTGTTATAGACCATTCACCGGCACGACTTATTGAGTTATTGGGGTCGACGTGACCATCCCTAGGCTCGATATGCAGCATATCTGACGAAGAGACCGGACTGTACGGTAGTGTTGCTGGATGGCCCGACGGGAGTTGTAGCAGGTTCGCTTGTTGTCTTCTGATCGCTCAATACCCGGGTGGCCGTTACGTTTAGCTGACCGCTTGCGGCTTGAGGGTACCTGATATGATCATCACCCTCTGCCGGCGTATTGACGGGTCTTAGAGTCCCACAAAGGAGTTACCCAGTCCAGGCGAAACGTTGTGGTGCGCGTATGCGATATGCGCATGCACCCGATTGAAATGTGCGTATATGATACCGAACATTGATCGGCTGAACTACTTTTGGTGGGGTCATATGAGATATGACCGGATTGATAAATCATGTGTTGATTTATCATTTAACCATTAGTTTTCTCACTTAAAACCTTTTCTTGGATGATGGATGTGTGCATGCATGTGTGCTTTTCTTTCTTTCTTTCATGCTAGTTTCATGCACATGTGGATGTGCATACATACACACATACATACACTCATCCATCATGGTTGTTAGCATATGGAAATGGTGGCAATATAAGACTCACACCATGGATTATATAATGGATTATTATTTAATTTTGGATTTAAAAGAAAATGAAAAAGGAAAGGATAATCTTTCATGCTTCTACATTCTTCCTTTGACCTAACCATGCTCAACTACCACTAACCTAAGGTTATCCTTCTCTTTATCATTCCAAATCAAAGTTAAATAATCTCTCCATCACTTTAACCATGGTTCATAGCATGAAGGAATAAAATATATATTGATATATTTCTTTTTCTTCACTTGAGTTATCTTTTTATCTCTTGTTAAAAATTGCCACCATCTTCTTCCTCTAGCTCCTTTGATCTCTTGATTTTCCTAGTGAGCAAATACCACTTAAAGATAGGTTTTTGAAGTGAGATTCCAAACCACAACATCATTCTACTCAAGTCTAGCCGACTTGATTAGAGTGTTTCCTTCGGTTTTCCAAAGAAGCGAGCTTGGACGGAGTGCTCCGTGGTGGATCGTCGTGGACGCAAGGGAACTTTGAGAGGACCTCGATTCAACACCCAAGACACCAAGGAGTCTAGCATAGGGGAGCTACAAAGGTTGTAGCCTTCAAACCCTAATATTTTCTAGCTTAATGTTTCATAACCCTAATTTTCTAGGATCGATCCCTTTGCATGTTAGTTTAGCACCTTAAAAATTATAACTTTGGGTCATGTGATGCTTCAAAACACTTCATAGGGTGCCATACTAACCTTACATTGGTATCAGAGCCGACCTAGAACATTAGGCGACGTTTTTACGAAGTGAAAACCCCGATCGGACAAAAATACGGCTTTTTAGGGTGCTCTCTGGAAATTTTCTAAAATTTGACATTTTTCAGAATTAAAAATATGTAAAAAATACAGCAGGTAAAAATAAGGATTACGGTTGAAAATTTATTCAATGAACAGTTACTTTAGCCGCGGAAACGCGGCCTAAGCTTGCTTAGGCCGCGCTTCCGCGGCCATATATATTAATTGATGGATAATATTTCCACTGTAATTCTGCAATCTGCTTGTATAAATTTTTGGATATTTTTAATCTGTATTTGGTTTTGAAAAATTCTGGAGATGGTTTTGGACTCGTCAAATCGATCGGGATTTTCATTTCGTAGCTTTTCCGGGTAAATTAGAAAGTATTGAAGTGTTTGAACGAGTATCATTTTCTCACTATTCACGGGGTTTAAATACTTTGGAGATACGTGCAAGTCTTTTTGCGGTGGTCCCTCTAGAAGACAACAAACCTTAACTCGATTATGTGACCGTCTCGAACTGCCCTTTGAACCTTAGGGTTTGGGGCAGTACGGCGTGCCACATGTGAGGCGTTGGCTTGACCCTTCTACGGCTGGACCGCTACTACTGTGTCACACTCCGGATTTTTGAACCCTGCTCAAGTGTTGAGCTTTAGTGAATCTTGGGTATTTGATCGTTCGTTCGAAAACTTTAATACTGTCTGTTTGTCTAGAATGTGATACAATATGTGGAATTCATATAGTTTAGGCATGAAATACGAAATATGTGATATTTCGCGTTTATGATGTCTAAAGAGAATGTGGATTCCAAATATTATAGTTTTACACTTTCTTTTCTGTGACCGTAAGTGTAGTATGTACGATATCGCCGGTTTCGTTGCTATACGTCAACGACAATCGGGGTACGCATACTTACTTACGTTGATGATATGTGATATTATGTGTTGCTGAGATATGATGTGCAGGATTGTCGCGATCGAATAGCCGGGGGGTTTTTGTGAGATGAGAGTTTTATATTTTCATTCATGTAAATTCAATGTAATGTAATATTCTTTTATTTGGGGCACTTCCAGGTTGCGGTTGTGTCACCAGTGTTGTATATTATTTACTTTTCCGCATTAGGATGGACCCAAGGAGGGGAGCACAGGTGACCGGGTTCTGGGGTTCTGTGGGAGGCCATCTCGAGGAGTCGAGACCGGGTCTCCTAAACTCCAGAATTGGTAGGGTCACTTGCCGCTCTCGTAGGGGTCCAGGGTGTGGGCTTGGCTATTCATCGCGACTGTGGAATCCGTATTTTCTATTCTGGCTAAATACTAAATACGGACGTCCTAGGATATCCCACGTTATATCTATGTTTCTGCTGCCTGTGTTCTGTGATATCTGAGACGAATGACATATTATATATATGATATATAGTAGACGTTGCTTATGTTTTACACCCGCGCGAGTCCCGTCCCGGTATGCCGTTAGTTAAGTAACCTAACGGTGCATAACGGAACATTGCGGCGAATGCGGATGGCATAAGCGTACGTGTTATTTTCGTTTCTTTTCTGTGATTGGCTTTAGGACTTAAATGATGGGATTACATTAATGTGATTAATGTAAAGAAAATAAACCTAAAAAGATGTTGTAGAATCGGATTTGAAAACCACTCGGCTATTTATGAAAAAGCTATATTTCAAAACTGCGGAGCTTAAGCCACTCCTTTTGAAAACCATTTGATTCTACAACGATATCAAGTTCAAAGCGTTAAAGATTTTCTTAAAAATCATTCGCAAACCTCCGTCATTTTAGGAAGTAGAGTACTTAGTATTCGTGCTACGTTTGTTGACCTTAGCCAAGGCGTAGTGTACGGTAGCTAAGTGATGTCTTCCTACAAACGCATATGATACAGATTAATTAGGACGGGCATATGACTTTGTTGACCTTAGCCAAGGGTCATGTGAACGGGTCTAAATTAATCAAGAAATGACGGGTTGAGCTTGACTAGTGCTCGTGATTTGTTGACCTTAGCCAAGGTCATGAGTATTAGGGGTAAAAACCACATCGGGAATTTCAAGTGTTGAAATTTGCAATGAGATTGCATACCTTCCATATGATGGTTGGATCCCGATCCTACTGTGGGCAATAGTTGCTCCTAGGAGAGTTTTACAGTTTACAATTAGCTAACTCATTAGGTGTCTAGAAAGGTGTTAACGGGGCTCCGCCTCTGGGAAAACGAGGTTTACTCTAATTAGGTCCGTGCGAAAGCACGGGGAACCTCCCTCAAAGTACCGACACTGGCCTGGCTGAACGGTTAGCGAAGTTGTAGACTGTAATTAATCCTGGCTAGTTTTTCTTTTTAAGGTTTGAAAGAAAAACTCGATAAAAGCAGTGGGAAACATCGATTAGAAAAGATAATAAACCAATCTAATCTATGCAAGAGCTTTCGCTGAGTGTATTCTTTTCTCTCTCTTAATGGCAGATACCAATGACTGGACTTAAGCTTCTACTAGATAAAAACAAACTGAATGGGACCAACTATAAAGACTGGCTAAGGAATCTGAAGATCGCCTTGACTTATGATAAAGTATCATATGTCCTCACGACTTCAGCCCCACCCGTCCCAGGTCCAAAATCCTCAGTTGCGGACATTGAAGTCTGCAAGACATGGGACGCTGACTGTGCCACGGCCACATGCCTCGCGCTTGCATCGATGGATAACACACATCAAAAGCAGCACGAGGACATGGACATTCACGGAATACTGCTCCATACAAAGGAGTTGTATGGGGAGCAATCCCGCGTATTACGATACGAAGTATCAAAGAAATTGTTTCAGATGCGAATGGCCCCTGGCACACCAGTAGGAGACCATGTTCTGAAGATGATAGCTCTTATAAAAGAGCTTGAGGACCTTGGATGGACGATGGACAATGAACAATATATAGATATTATTCTGCAGTCCCTCCCCTCCACCTTTGCTCAGTTCATAGTGAACTTCAACATGCATGGCATGGAGAAGGACCTCCCTGAACTCCTTAATATGTTAAGGAGTGCAGAGAGCACTATGAAGTTAGCAAAAACTCCCGTTATGACTATTGGACAGTCTTCCTCTTCTCGCCCGAAAGCCAAGGCCAAGGGAAAGAAAAAGAAGAAACCCACTAATCCTAAGGGCGGAGTTAAAAAGGTGAAGGGAAAGGGAAAGTCCAAGGCTGGAGACTCAGGGAGGGGCTAATGTTTTCACTGCCACAAGACAGGACATTGGAAGCGCAATTGCACGGAGTACTTAAGTCTCAAGAAGAAGCATGGTGATGCTTCTGCTTCAGGTGCGTTTGTGACTGAAAACTGTTTTTCTATAAACTCTGCTTCCTGGGTATTAGATACCGGTTCAGGTTCTCACATTTGCAATTCTATGCAGGGGCTGAGAAATAGCAAGGTTTTGAGGACAGGTGACCATACTCTACGCGTTGGAAATGGTTCCAATGTACATACAGTCGCAGTGGGAGAGTATCACTTGGGGTTGCCATCTGGATGTATTTTGATTTTGAATCCATGTTATTTTGTACCAAGTATGCTATGTAATATAATATCCGTTTCTTTGTTGGACAATGAAGGATATAATTTTGTGTTGCAGAACAATGTTATGAACATTCACCTAAATCAAATGTTGGTTGGGTATGGTACGCTTAATAACAGAATATATGTCCTAAATCAACACACAGTTTTCAGTATACAACACACTAATAAAAGAAAACTTTCAGAATTAAATGAAGCTTTTCTTTGGCATTGTAGACTTGGTCATATTAACGAAACAAGACTAAACAAGTTACACAAAGATGGATATTTAAACTCTTTTGAATATAAATCTTATGCGACTTGCCAGTCTTGTATCAAGGGTAAAATAACCAAAACTCCGTTTACCGGACACGGAGAAAGAGCTACTCAGCTCCTTGGCCTCATACATAGTGATGTATGTGGGTCAATGTCTACACAGGCTAGAGGCGGTTTTTCATACTTCATTACATTCACCGACGATTTCTCAAGATTCGGTCATGTATTTTTATTAAAGCACAAGTCCGACGCTTTCGAGAAATTCATTGAATATAAACAAGAAGTAGAAAAACAAACCGGCTTGAGTATTAAGATGCTTCGATCAGATCGAGGTGGAGAGTATCTCAGTACAGAATTTGCAAACTTCCTAAAAGAGAATGGGATTCTCTCTCAGCTCACTCCTCCTTACACACCACAGCACAACGGTGTGTCAGAACGAAGGAATAGGACCCTATTAGATATGGTCCGGTCCATGATGAGTGACGCTGAGTTACCAGTCTCGTTTTGGGGGCATGCATTGGAGACTGCAGCATATCTGCTGAACAGTGTTCCAACCAAAGCCGTGTCTACCACGCCATATGAGATATGGAATGGGAAGAGACCATCTCTTAAGAGAATTAAGATTTGGGGTTGCCCGGCCTATGTTAAAAAGCAGAATCCGGACAAACTCGAGACACGGTCGGTCATGTGTAACTTTGTGGGATATCCAAAGAATTCTTATGGATATCTATTCTACCATAAAGAGGAACAAAAGGTGTTTGTTTCTCAGCATGCCACATTCTTAGAAAAAGAGTGTTTCACAGACAAAGATGATGGCAAGGTGGTGGATCTAGAAGAGGTTCTGGAGACACAAACTACAAATGACGATTTGGTTGAACCAGCTGTTGCAGCAGAAACTGAAGAACCTCGGCCACTCCGGAGGTCTGGTAGGACTTCTCGCCCACCGGAGAGGTACTACGGTTTCCTTATTGATGGTAACGGAGAAGATTGCATCATGGATGATGATGATCCTACCAGTTTTCAGCAAGCTATCACGAGTGGTGACTCTGTGAAGTGGCTGGATGCCATGAGATCCGAAATGGAGTCTATGTACACCAACAAAGTATGGACTTTGGACGTTGTACCCCCTGGGGTAAAACCTGTAGGGTGCAAATGGATCTTTAAAAGAAAGATTGGTGTAGATGGGCAGGTAGAGACCTATAAGGCAAGACTTGTAGCAAAAGGTTTTCGTCAAAGACCAGGTTTGGACTATGACGAAACTTTTTCGCCCGTAGCCATGCTTAAATCCATTCGAATCCTACTTGCTATTGCTACTCACTACGACTATGAAATCTGGCAGATGGACGTTAAAACAGCATTTCTAAATGGAAATTTAGAAGAATGCGTTTATATGGATCAGCCAGAGGGCTTCATTGACAGTGGGAGCAGCGAGAAAGCATGTAGACTGCTTAAATCCATATATGGGTTAAAGCAGGCATCTCGGAGTTGGAACATCTGTTTCGATGATGTTAACAAAGAGTTTGATTTCATCAAAAATCCAGATGAACCTTGTGTTTATAAGAAGGCTGTAGGAAGAGCTGTCACATTCCTCGTATTGTACGTGGATGATATTCTTCTGATAGGAAATGATATTCCTATGCTACAGTCGGTCAAATCATTCTTATCACTGAGGTTCTCCATGAAGGATCTGGGTGATGCCACATACATCCTGGGCATAAGGATCTATAGGGATAGATCCAAAAAGTTATTGGGATTGTCCCAAACCAGGTACATCAACACCATCCTAAAGAGGTTTAGTATGGAAGACTCCAAGCGGGGTGCTTTACCCGCTTGCCATGGAGTCACTCTCTCCAAGGATTCTTGTCCAAAGACCGATGAAGAGAGAGCTCGCATGAGCATTATACCTTATGCTTCGGCAGTAGGATCTATAATGTATGCGATGTTAAGTACACGTCCAGATGTAGCTTATGCACTTAGTGTTGTAAGCAGGTATCAATCCAACCCAGGGGAGAACCACTGGACAGCTGTGAAGAACATTCTTAAGTACTTACGAAGGACTAAAGAATTGTTCTTGGTGTATGGTAATACAGATCTCCAAATGGAGGCCTTTACTGATTCGAGCTTCCAGAGCGATAAGGATGACAGCAAATCTATCTCAGGGTTTGTATTTACCCTCAATGGAGGGGCGGTAAGTTGGAGGAGTTCCAAACAAGATACCGTTGCAGACTCTACGATGGAAGCCGAGTAAATTGCTGCAAATGATGCCGCCAAGGAAGCCGTCTGGATGAAGAAGTTCGTCTCGGAGCTAGGAGTAGTTCCAACCATCATTGATCCAATACCTTTGTATTGTGACAATAATGGGGCGATGGCGTTAGCCAAGGAGCCCAGATCCCATCAGCGGTCCAGACATATCCTGAGGCGCTTTCATTTGATCCGGGAGACTGTAGATCGCCGCGAGATCGAGATTAAGAGAGTAGACACAAAGAACAACGCCGCGGATCCACTCACCAAGGCCCTCCCTCAGCCACAGCATGAGTGACTTTTTGAGATGTTGGGTATGAGATACGCCAATAACTGACCTTAGTGCAAGTGGGAGATTGTTGGATATATGTATGCCCTAGAGGCCATTATGTGATAGTGGATCAATACATGTATATATATATTCAGTTTGCATTCTTGCTCGACATGATAGTATGCTATCTGGTTCTTCTTTATCTGACATGTTTATTTGATCATGCTTCTATTCATTCATACATGCTGATAAAGCCCTGAGGATATCGGCTTGACTACTCTGATTATGATGGAGATCATACTAGTGGGACATCTGTAGTCTATAAGCATATCCTGGAACGTCCCTAGTCGGAGGTATATCGAGACGGGGCATTGATATACCAGAGTAGACTAGCATATATGATACTAGACCCATACGATGGGCGATGAATGTTCCCACATTCATCGATGTTTGACATCAAGATCATATACGGGTGCTCAGTGGTGACTGGGTACACTGGACGGACTCACCGAGAACTCCTATATGGAATTATATCTATCGTCGGATAGCAGTTCTCAGGTGACACTGGTACAGGTTAGTCTGTAGACCCGAGATCGTCATGGAGTCTTGTGTGTTCTCCTACTGTACTTTGATTGCCACCCTACCACGGATCTACTGAGTCGTGCAAACAGGTGGCCGTTGGGTACAGTCCCGAGAAACACGAAGACGATGAGCGATAGGAGGGGTTTCGTCTCTCCCGGTATTGGGAGTTGATGCTGTGCTGTGCCCGACTAGTTATAACAGCAAGTCCCTGGCCAGGGCTGCTGAGATTTGCTGATAAGTGTTATCAGTAGTTTCTCGATCTGTTATAGACCATTCACCGGCACGACTTATTGAGTTATTGGGGTCGACATGACCATCCCTAGGCTCGATATGCAGCATATCTGACGAAGAGACCGGACAGTATGGTAGTGTTGCCGGATGGCTCGACGGGAGTTGTAGCAGGTTCGCTTGTTGTCTTCTGATCGCTCAATACCCGGGTGGCCGTTACGTTTAGCTGACCGCTTGCGGCTTGAGGGTACCTGATATGATCATCACCCTCTGCCGGCGTATTGACGAGTCTTAGAGTCCCACAAAGGAGTTACCCAGTCTAGGCGAAACGTTGTGGTGCGCGTATGCGATATGCGCATGCACCCGATTGAAATGTGCGTATATGATACCGAACATTGATCGGGTGAACTACTTTTGGTGGGGTCATATGAGATATGACCGGATTGATAAATCAAGTGTTGATTTATCATTTAACCATTATTTTTCTCACTTAAAACCTTTTCTTGGATGTTGGATGTGTGCATGCATGTGTGCTTTTCTTTCTTTCTTTCATGCTAGTTTCATGCACATGTGGATGTGCATACATACACACATACATACACTCATCCATCATGGTTGTTAGCATATGGAAATGGTGGCAATATAAGACTCACACCATGGATTATATAATGGATTATTATTTAATTTTGGATTTAAAAGAAAATGAAAAAGGAAAGGATAATCTTTCATGCTTCTACATTCTTCCTTTGACCTAACCATGCTCAATTACCACTAACCTAAGGTTATCCTTCTCTTTATCATTCCAAACCAAAGTTAAATAATCTCTCCATCACTTTAACCATGGTTCATAGAATGAAGGAATAAAATATATATTGATATATTTCTTTTTCTTCACTTGAGTTATCTTTTTATCTCTTGTTAAAAATTGCCACCATCTTCTTCCTCTAGCTCCTTTGCTCTCTTGATTTTCCTAGTGAGCAAATACCACTTAAAGATAGGTTTTTGAAGTGAGATTCCAAACCACAACATCATTCTACTCAAGTCTAGCCGACTTGATTAGAGTGTTTCCTTCGGTTTTCCAAAGAAGCGAGCTTGGACGGAGTGCTCCGTGGTGGATCGTCGTGGACGCAAGGGAACTTCGAGAGGACCTTGATTCAACACCCAAGACACCAAGGAGTCTAGCAAAGGGGAGCTACAAAGGTTGTAGCCTTCAAACCCTAATCTTTTCTAGCTTAATGTTTCATAACCCTAATTTTCTAGGATCGATCCCTTTGCATGTTAGTTTAGCACCTTAAAAATTATAACTTTGGGTCATGTGATGCTTCAAAACACTTCATAGGGTGCCATACTAACCTTACACGTGTCACATCTATGATGTCGGCGGTGTGGAAAATCATCTCATCAAGATCTCGTACGAACCTCTTACTCCACTTTTCTCTGTTGTCGACTGCTTCGGGCTCGTCTCATCATGGCTGCATGGACTGTGCTCCAACGACTATACTCGTATCTGGAGTCTCCCAAGCAATGCATCCCATCACATGATATCCGAAAGATGTCGATCCTTTCGATCGATTCGTCAAGGTTCCATAATTCCCCCAAGAGCTAAACATCTTGGGTACAGTTTAATAGTACTCCAGTACATGCCACAGCACCTGTGGACCAACCGTAGAAGGGCAAACACAAGCCTCACAAGTGGCACCGCTGAACTGCCGCAAACCCTAAGGTTCAAAGGTGTTCCATGGTCATTACGTCGAGTTAGGGTTTCATTCTTTTAGAAGGTCCATAGCATTACTTGCATTTGTCTCTGAACACTTTAAACTTGGAAAATGGGCTCCTGACATTCGATCGTCTCCATCAACTCTCAACGTACCTGCATGAAATCATCTCTAGTTAGAATCAATCTATCTGATGTCCTCGCATCAGGGCAAGCGAACGAACCACATGTCCTAGTCTTTCATCCTCGGGTGACTAGCGACCTTCTATCATATCTCTAAGTACATCTCATACAGCAATAGCTCCAACAATTGGGGCGATATCTCGTCGTTCGCAGCAACAACTGGCTCATTTGTCCGCACGTTGAATAGTGCCTCAATCATCAATTAATAGGTGCATCGACGGTCATCACATTCAGGCTGGCCCCTAGCAGTAGCCTGATCCTCTGGTGCTGATCTGCACGTCCGAGAAATCCCGTAAGAGTGATCCATCAAACGCTCATGGCGCGAAAACACAATAAAACGACGCCTCTATGCAATCGTATGTCCCTGGAATCACGCCCTGGTCAGTCCTCGTCCGTGACGAGGTCGTGCTGACACTACTCTCGCCATAGCTCTATCTGCCCGTGTAATTGTGGTAGCAGAATCATAACCAATATAGATGAGGATAGATCATAGAAATGAATATAATACTGTGCAAGGAATTGTACATCCTAAGGCTCCTTAAGCGGAGTGGTGTATCGTAAGTATGCCGCGGAACATACAAACGGTACGTCACTTTCCATAAGTCACCTACTCCATCAACCAAGGTCAACCTATGTGACGAAAGATCGGGTGTAATACCCCCTCGACTAAGTCTATGTTCCGTAAGGTCAAGCCTAATTTCCGAATATATACAAACGCTCTAGGCTCCGCATAGTCAAACTTAGACTCGAACCAAGGTTAACCTAGAGTTTTGATAACAACTTTGTCACGACCCGAAATGGCACGCGACTGGCACTTGAATCATATGAAGTGTATAGGACCCAATCTAATTCAAGTAAGCCAAGAAATCCCAGAAATCTAAACAAATTAAAGAAAGAAGTGAAGAAAACAAGTTTTAAAACAAGGTTTTTTTAAATAAGTAAGCTGAATATGTATTTTTAAAATCCTAAGTCCTTTCTGAAAATTTCGGCAGAATTTTCTTTGTAAAAACTGGCCCCAAACGGGGTACAACAAGAATAATATATGCATAATGATAAAAGGCATCCCAAAGCGGGAGCTAGCTCTTCGTCAATCGACGGTCACAACCACGCAAGCAATATAATATACAACGCCGAAGGGCGAGGATCAAAACTCAAAAGGAAACTCAAAATCGTGACGAAAACAATAATACTACAACGCGCGACTCTAAGGTCGAAATAATACACAACTGGTTTTCTATGTTTGAAATAAATATACAAGTCTGGTTGATGGAATTTCTAGATACAACAACGAATATAAATAAGTACAATGGTGGTTACGATGCGAGTGAACTCACCTGCCACAGCAATCACCTAGAAAGGAAGCAGTGTTCCAGAAAGCCGCAATGAAACCTGTACGGCAAAACCTGCAAGAAACTGTGGCACAACGGGGGTGAGTTGCCAACTCGTGAGTAGAAAACATCACAGAGCAGAAATCGTATGTATGACTCAATCCTCGGTCAAACGATCAGTAATAACATATCCTCAATAAGAATAAGTCTGAAGCATAACAAGGTGGTAAGGGTAAACATCTATACATAAGTGTAGTACCTAGTGCTCGTGCCAGTGCCTCAGGTAGCAACATATCATAAATATGAGGTAAGGTCAATGTAATCAACATGAATCAATGTCAACTATATCATGAAGTCTATAAGTATGTGGGTATCATCCATGTATCAACCAATGACACAAAACATCATGCGTGTAAATATCATAAAGCATATGCATGGGAGTATGAGAATATAAATAAACGTGTGTCCCTCGCGACACATTGAAATCATGGAACCTGAGTGTCCAGCATCGACACTCAAAAACATCAAGAAATCTGTGCCCAGCATCGGCACGTAAATCCTTATATATATATATATAGGGCTCCGTCAGTTCGGATCGGCCCACGAGCTCCGTCAGTCCGGATCGGCCCGTATCATCTCTCAACTCCGGTCGGTATCCTCCGGATATCCGCCGAGCTCAAATACAATCACCGGTAGGTAGTAGTCTCTCTGCCAGGCTCACCGTCTACATCACAGCAATCCGTTCTCGCACCGGGGTACCATACTGGGACCACCATATACCCAAAATCGGCCTCATCCAGCTCCTCGAATCGGGTTTCACATGACATACGTCTCAGAAACGAGAAAACGCATGGTGGACGCACTGAAATATCAATCAAGAGAAATGGGGTTTTTAAGACAGTACATACTTTCTTTTGAAATTGCCACGGTTCTCAAATCCAGAAATCTCAAGAAAACAGTATTTCTCAATGCGTAAAGCGTAAAGCATGATGTATGTGACATATAACAGAAATGTAAGCATATACGTATATCATGAAACATAGAATAGTAATATGCACATATCAGGGGAAAACCGCTCCTTCAAATTAATCCAGTTTTAAAATATATCTTGCGGTTCCCAAATCTCCGAAATCAAGCCAGAATCATCTATGTCTGTGCAAATATGTATGTATGCAAGAATGGGTGTACAATATGTGTGTACGCAAGTATGCCATACAAGGAGTCATATCCTGATGCAACAATCCTATGGTGTAGTGGCATGGCAATTATCGATGATAAAGTGTCTGAGCCGGAAAGCAGGTGTACGTGGAACATACGCATCATCGATAATGGTGCTGGTTTCCTGACGGCATGGGTTTAATATAACAATAAACACATTTAAATATGCAATGCGATGTGAATAGCAAGAATAAGCGGAAAATGAATAATAAACACAACAGTGAAGAATCTACATCAATATATATATATATATATATATATATATCATACAGTTTTGCCATTTGGAATAACACGAATCGTGGGGTTTAGAAAAATAAGGGCTATAGTGTTTTTAACAAAAGATGCGTCTTTTGAAATATCCGTAGAACCCCTTAGCCTGTCTTTTAAAATACGCATGATTCGTTAGTTTTGAAATAGGTATGACTCGGGTCTAGTCTAACATCTACTAAGTACTACAAAACTAAAAGAACAGTCTAACCAAAAGGGTAAGGGAAACCAACTAAATCTGAGTCGATATACATATAAATATAATAGTTGGTGATCCCGCCTCAATAGTATAACATATGATACAATATACAATATGAAATCCTCGATTCAAGAGTGCGGATCTATCATCAATATATAGCTCGTACGTAAATCCGTCGTACGACATTCCAAATCTGGGTACGGGTGGAATCTCACATTTATCCCATCAATTATCCAGTATCATTATCATCATATCCCATGAACGGGGGAAACTGATCTAAGTCTAGTACAAACAGATACGATTTGCATATATATATATATATATATATATATATATATATATATATATGCGTGTATGAAAACACACGCCTAAAGGCCCCCTATAAATCATGTCGTATTTCATAATACGAACCCCATCATATCACCGATCTTATGGCACCATGCCCAATCTCATCGACTCATCTACAAATACCATAACAATCCTCATCATCCATGTATATGTATACGTATATATATATAAATATATATATATATATACACCTATTCCTATACCTATGTGTGTATATATATACTTATCCCCATATACGCACAAGTATAGCAAAGTAAGCATGTATGTGCATGTGGGTGTAAACCCATTCTAGGGTTCGCGACTAAGAAAATATACTAGTTTACTTCTAAAAACCCTAATCTAACCATTGAACACCTAAACATAACTTGAATATCCATGTCACACTTAAAATATATCATATATATAGTATATATATAGCATACTATACATCGAACTGCGGGGGTGCTATACGCCATCCACCCGACTTTCCCTGTAGATATAATCTACTCACCTTGATCTTGTTTGCCGATGTCGATGTTGCCACCATCTTCATCATCGTCACGAATCATCATGGGGGTACCTACATGCCACACGTATCGTATCGCATTAAAACCAAATCGAAACCAAAACGACACGCGGAACTCACATAGGTCAAAACCTATGGTTTTGCCCTCACAACTTAACCAAATAACACCCGATAGAGACGTACAAACGTCAAGTGATCGAATACAACAAAAATCATAAAAATCCAGAATTCAAAATACGTAAAACCATATCCGAATCAAAACAGCAAATCAAGTATTTTAGTCCCAGATTTTGTATAGGGTGAAAACAATATGAGCAAACAACACTAGGGTGATATATAATGTGTATATGACCTACTGAAGAAACCTGGGCCCTAACCCGCACCCCATGGCCAGCCACACCCCCATGAATTCCGGCCAGATCGGTTTTGCCCTGGAGTTGGGGTCTCGTATGGTCAGGGTGGTCTCCTGGTGGTCTAATTAGGCCTCTGAAGTTGTTTATGTATCTCGTAACTAACCCAGGTCATTCCAGATTTCGCTGCACACTCCAATACCTCACAAACCGACATGAAAGTTCTGAAATTCCGTATTTTGGGTTTCAGTTTGGTTTGGTCTGGGTTTCTATCATTTATGGGGGTTTAAGGTCATCTCTAAAGCCCAATTACACCACCTCTAATCAAATCAAACCCTAATTCCCAACATGAGATTCCAAAGTTCACTAAACACCACCAAATCAATTTTAAACTTGAATAGATGCATAAGCAAATGAAATACTACACTAATGATGGAATAATTACCTCATTTTGCTCTCATGAATCCCCTAGGGCACCAAAATCAAATTTTTCTTGGTCCATAGTGTAGCTTGTGAGCTTGTGCACAAACTTTGTGAAAGTGAGATGGACTTTGAATGAAGTTTTGAAGCTTGAATGAAGAGAAGAAGAAGAAGGAGGCGGAGGAGGAGAAAGTAAAGGGAGGGGCTGCAGCTGGATAATTTTGGAGGAAGTGAGGGAAAGAGAGAGAGGGTGTCCAAGTCAAAGAACCATGCCTCCTAACTACCCCCATGCTTATTTATTTATTCCTTTTTCTTTCTTTCTTTAGTTATCTTTTCTATTCTCTTTAAATTCAAAAAACCATGCATGAATCATGAAGAAATGCCATGATAAGAAATGTAACAAGTGTAAAAAAGACTTTTGCATGCATGTGCACAAAACACGTTTAATGCCCGATTAGCGATATCTAATCGCGATTAGCACTAATTAGCGTATAATAAATCATAAAAACTTATAATTTGCATAATTCATATAAACACCCTCTTTTTAGTAATTTCCATAATTTTCCCAATTTTTTCCCAATTTATCGGTATTTAATTATACCGCCTTATTAAAATATTCAATATTTTATTATTTAATTATAAAAATTCCCAAAAATAATATTTTATTTTTCTGAAATCTTACAGTCTTCCCCCCTTAAAGAAATTCGGTCCCCGAATTTAAATTTAAACCCCTCAGTACTAAAACATTTCAGTAAATGATCCAGTCGTCGGGGCTCCGAAATCATCAATACATAAAACCCATCATAGCGCAATGCATGTGCATGAACATTGAGCAGATAACTCAAAATCAAAACCCCGTCAAGCATCTCGCAATCATCGGAGTTATGGTGAAGACACAAATGTCAAATCCAATACGGAAACCAATATGATATAAATCAGAACTATACATGTAAACATCAAATTTATACATGTAGATATCTGAAGGAAATGCATGCCAAACCCTTTTTTAGTCGCTGTGCGATGCGCATAACACTGCACAGTGGCGGACGTTTATTGTAAGATGATAATCATATATGTATATATCTTTTTTTTAATATGCACGTCCCGCCGTTTTTAGAAAACAATTTAGAAGGGTTTCCTTGTTTTAAACGTTTCGTGTCATATCAGACATGTAGGTAAATACTAAGACTATAGCTCCCTTTTCTGGAAATCCCTTCGACAACTATCAATGCATGCAAAATATAGACAGGCACTGTACTCTGACTAGTCATGCTCAGTACGAAAACAAATAGCAAATATCATAAAAATGTACTGCTCCATAAGAAATAAATCCCAAAATGTATATAAGAATACCCTGCGCGTCTGGTGCGCACGGAAATTGAAATCAACAAATGTGCTTTACATGGGCATAAAACAAAAATCTAAGTGCAAAGGGTGTGCACGAAACACCTGTCAAAGGCAACGGGTGTGCCTGACAACAATATCAGGTGCATCTGATATGCACGAAGAATCCCGACTTAGTGCATCTGGTGTCCACCAAAATCGCATCTCATAACAGGCGCCTAACAGGTACGAAAATCCAAATCAGGTGCATCCATCATGCACGAATAAAATCTAAATCACGAAATCCCATATCAAGCGCTGGACAAGCGAAAAATCCAAGCACGCCAAATATGCACAAGAATCCAAATCAAATGCACGGAGTGCACGAAATCAACATCAATATCATAATCGAAATCGATGATATACAATAAACCTCAATCCAAAATAGGTATACCGCGATATATAATATCATAACCATGTGCATCAGCGTACACAAATCAAATCAAAACACTAAAAGTGCATGAAAACTATGCCGAAAGCATAAGTCAAATCACATGCATAACATAGGAATGAAATAAAAATCAACATAACGGCGTATAAAGCATACCTCAAGTGTAATAACTATGCACAAAATATAAATACCCAATATGTGCAACCATGGTGCACAGAAACAAATATCATGAAACTCAGTCATCAAGACTAAATCATGCGAATAGATTGCCCAAAATACCGAAATCCAAGGTGACAGATATGTGATAATCGAATCACCAAATCACAAATCATAAATACCGTCGTCGATATTTCCTCCTTCGAAGTCGAGAAGGTGTCGGTGCATCTAATGCTAGCAGAGTAAGATATTTACTTGCCTACTGTTCGTGGTCTGGCGCCTGGTGCTTTTAGGCTCTTGTCTCTCACTGTGTATTGCTAGTTATATAGCTCCTCGGCTCAACGGCCCAATATGGAATGACGACGGAAACCGTCCTGCTATGGCACATCCTCTACAGATCTCTGGCCAACTATCTCGTCGACGATGCCGAACTCTGGCCTGCAGGGTGTGCGCAATATGACCTCTCCTGGGTCCAAGTCTTCTCGTCTAGTATTCCAGAAAGGTCCTGTCGAGGTCTTTCTCAAATCTCGTTTCTGCCGAATTGCCCAGAAGTTACCACCCTTTAATAAATCAATTCCTTGTTCCGGAACGGCTGCATACTCAATGCGACTTCTTCTGGAAGATATATCCATATACAATACCTCTGCATGCGTGTCACATCTCTTATGTCGGCAGAGTGGAACGTCATCTCATTAAGTTCTCGTACGAACCTCTTACTCCACTTTTCTCTGCTGTCGACTGCTTCGGGCTCGTCTCATCATGACTGCATGGACTGTGCTCCAACGGCTATACTCGTATCTGGAGTCTACCAAGCATGCATCCCATCACATGATATCCGAAAGATGTCGAACCTTTCGATCGATTCGTCAAGGTTCCATAATTCCCCCAAGAGCTAAACATCTTGGGTACAGTTTAATATTAGTCCAGTATATGCCACAGCACCTGTGGACCAACCGTAGAAAGGCAAACCCAAGCTTCACAAATGGCACCGCTGAACTGCCGCAAACCCTAAGGTTCAAAGGCGTTCCATGGTCATTACGTCGAGTTAGGGTTTCATTCTTCTAGAGGGTCCATAGCATTACTTGCATTTGTCTCTGAATACTTTAAACTTGGAAAATGGGCTCCTGACATTCGATCGTCTCCATCGACTCTCAACGTACCTGCTTGAAGTCGTCTCTAGCTGGAATCAATCTATCTGATGACCTCACATCGGGGTAAGCAAACGAACCACATGTCCTAGTCTTTCATCCTCGGGTGACTAGCGACCTTCTATCATATCTCTAAGTACATTTCGTACTGTAATAGCTCCAACATCTGGGGCGATATCTCGTCGTTCGCAGCAACAACTAGATCATTTGTCCGCACGCTGAACGGTGCCTCAATCATCAATTAATAGGTGCATCGACGGTCATCACATTCTGGCTAGCCCCAAGCAGTAGCCTGATCCTCTGGTGCTGATCTGCACGTCCGAGAAATCCCGTAAGAGCGATCCATCAAACGCTCATGGCGCGAAAACACAATAAAACGACGCCTCTATGCAATCGTATGTCCCTGGAATCATGCCCTGGTATGTCCTCGTCCGTGACGAGCTCATGCTGACACAACTCTAGCCGTAGCACTCTCTTCCTGTATAATCGTGGCAGCAAAATCATAACCAATATCGATGATGATAGATAATAGGAATGAATATAATACTGTGCAAGGAAATGTACATCCTAAGGCTCCTTAAGCGGAGTGGCGTATCGTAAGTATGTCGCGGATCATACACACGGTACGTCACTCTCCTAAAGTCACCTACTCCATCAACCAAGGTCAACCTATGCGACGAAAGTTCGGGTGTAATACCCCCTCGACTAAGTCTATGTTCCGAAAGGTCAAGCCTAAGTTCCGAATATATACAAACACTCTAGGCTCTACATAGTCAAACATAGACTCGAACCAAGGTTAACCTAGCGTTTTGATACCATCTTTTTCATGACCCGAAATGGTACGCGACTGGCACTTGAATCATATGAAGTCTATAGGACCCCATCTAATTCAAGTAAGCCAAGAAATCCAAGAAATCTAAACCAATTAAAGAAAGAAGTGAAGAAAACATGTTCTAAAATAAGGGGGTTTTAAATAAGTATGCCGAATATGCATTTTTTAAATCCCAAGTCCTTTATGAAAATTTCGGCAGAGTTTCCTTTGTAAAAACTGGCCCCAAACGGGGTACAACAAGAATAATATATGCATAATGATAAAAGGCATCCCCAATAGTGAGCTAGCTCTTCGTCAATCGACGGTCACAACCACTTAAGCAATATAATATACAATGCCGAAGGGCGAGGATCAAAACTCAAAAGGAAACTCAAAATCTTGACGAAAACCATAATACTACAACGCGCGACTCTAAGGTCGAAATAATACACAACTGGTTTTCTAAGTCTGAAATAAATATACAAGTCTGGTTGATAGAATTTCTAGATACAACAATGAAAATAAATAAGTACAATGGTGGTCACGATGCGAGTGAACCCACCTACCATAGCAATCACCTAAAAAGGAAGCAGTATGCCAGAAAGCCCCAATGAAACCTGTACGGCAAAACCTGCAAGAAACTGTGGCACTGCGGGGGTGAGTTGCCAACTCGTGAGTAGAAAACATCACAGAGCAGGAATTGTATGTATGACTCAATCCTAGGTCAAACGATCAGTAATAACATATCATCAATAAGAATAAGTCTGAAGCATGATAATGTGCAAGGGTAAACATCTAAACATAAGTGTAGTACCAAGTGCTCGTGCCAGTGCCTCAGGTAGCAACATATCATAAATATGAGGTAAGGTCAATGTAATCAACAGGAATCAATGTCAACTATATCACGAAGTCTATAAGTATGTGGGTATCATCCACGTGTCAACCAATGACACAAAACATCATGCATGTAAATATCATAAAGCATATGCATAGGAGTATGAGGATATAAATCAACGTGTGTCCCTCGCGACATATCGAAATCATGGAACCTGATTGTCCAGCATCGACACTCAAAAACATCATGAAACTTGTGCCCAGCATCGACACGTAAATCCTCATATATATATAGGGCTCCGTCAGTCCGGATCGGCCCACGAGCTCCGTCAGTCCGGATCGGCCCGTATCATCTCTCAACTCCGGTCGGTATCCTTCGGATATCCGCCGAGCTCAAATACAATCACTGGTAGGTTTTAGTCCTTTTTCCAGGCTCACCGTTTGCAGCACAACAATCCGTTCTCGCCCCGGGGTACCAAACCGGGTCCACCATGTACCCGAAATCGGCCTTATCCAGCTCCTCGAATCGGGTTTCACATGTCATACGTCTCAGAACCGAGAAAACGCATGGTGCACGCACTGAATTATCATATCAAGAGAAACGGGGTTTTTATGACAGTACATACTTTCTTTTGAAATAGCCACGGTTCTCAAATCCAGAAATCTCATGAAAACAGCATATCTCAATGCGTAAAGCGTAAAGCATGATGTATGTGACGTATAACAGAAATGTAAGCATATACGTATATCATGCAACATGGAATAGCAATATGCACATATCAAGGGAAAACTGCTCCTTCAAATGAATCCAGTTTTAAAATATATCTTGCGGTTCCCAAATCTCCGAAATCAAGCCAGAATCATCTATGTTTGTGCAAATATGTATGTATGCAAGTATGGGTGTACAATATGGGTGTACGCAAGTATGCCATACAAGGAGTCATATCCTGATGCAACAATCCTACGGTGTAGTGGCATGACAATTATCGATGATGAAGTGTGTGAGTCGGCAAGCAGGTGTACGTGGAAGATACGCATCATCGATAATGGTGCTGGAATCCTGACAATATGGGTTTAATATAACAATAAACACATTTAAACATGCAATACGATGCGAATAGCAAGAATATGCGGAAAATGAATAATAAAAACAACAGTGAAGAATCTACATCAATATATATATATCATACAGTTTTGCCATTTGGAATAACACGAATCGTGGGGTTTAGAAAAATAAGGGCTACGGTGTTTTTAAGAAAAGATGTGTATTTTAAAATATCAGTAGAATCCCTTAGCCTGTCTTTTAAAATACTCACGATTCGGTAGTTTTGAAATAGGTATGACTCAGGTCTAGTCTAACATCTACTAAGTATTACAGAACTAAACGAACAGTCTAACCGAAAGGGCAAGGGAAACCACCTAAATCTGAGTCGATATACATATAAATATAATAGTTGGTGATCCCGCATCAATAGTATCACATACGATACAATATACAATATGACATCCTCGAGTCAAGAGTGCGGATCTATCATCAATATATAGCTCGTACGTAAATCCGTCGTACGGCATTCCAAATATCGGTACGGGTCGAATCTCACATTTATCTCATCAATTATCTGGTATCCTTATCATCATATCCCATGAATTGGCGATACTGATCTAAGTCTAGTACAAACAGATACCATCTGCATATATATATATATGCGTGTATGAAAACACACGCCTAAGGGCTCGCTATAACTCATGTCGTATTTCATAATACGAACCCCATCATATCACCGATCTCATGGCACCATGCCCAATCTCATTGACTCATCTCCAAATACCATAACAATCCTCATCATCCATGTATAGGTATACGTATATATATACCAATTCCCATACCTATGTGTGTATATATGTACTTATCCCCATATACGCACAAGTATAACAAAGTAAGCATGTATGTCCATGTGGGTGTAAACCCAGTCTAGGGTTCGCGACTAAGAAGCTATACTAGTTTACTTCTAAAAAGCCTAATCTAACCATTGAACACCTAAACATATATTGAATATCCATGTCACACTTAAAAGATATCATATATATAGTATATATATATAGCATACTATACATCGAACTGCGGAGGTGCTATACGCCATCCACCCGACTTCCCCTGTAGATATAATCTACTCACCTTGATCTTGTTTGCCGATGTCGATGTCACCACTATCTTATTAATCGCTTCGAATCATCGTGGGGGTACCTACATGTCACACGTATCGTATCGTATTAAAACCAAATCGAAACCAAAACGACATGCGGAACTCACATAGGTCAAAACCTATGGTCTGCCCTCGCAACTTAACCAAATAACACCCGATAGAGACATACAAATGTCAGGTTATCGAATACAACACAAATCACAAAAATCCAGAATTCAAAATACGTAAAACAATATCCGAATCAAAACAGCAAATCAAGTATTTTAGTCCCAGATTTAGCATAGGGTGAAAACAATATGAGCAAACAACACTAGGGTGATATATAGTGTGTATATGACCTACTGAAGCAACCTGGGCCCTAACCCCCACCCCATGGCCAGCCACACCCCCAAGAATTCCGGTCAGATCGGTTTTGCCTTGGAGTTGAGGTCTCGTATGGTCAGGGTGGTCTCGTGGTGCTCTAACTAGGCATCATAAGTTGTTTATTTATCTCGTAACTAACCCAGGTCATACCAGATTTCCCTGCACACTCCAATACCTCACAAACCGACATGAAAGTTATGAAATTTCGTATTTTGGGTTTCAGTTGGGTTTGGTCTGGGTTTCTATCATTTATGGGGGTTTAAGGTCATCTCTAAAGCCCAATTACACCACCTCTAATCAAATCAAAACCTAATTCCCAACTTGAGATTCCAAAGTTCACTAAACACCACCAAATCAATTTTAAACTTGAATAGATGCATAAGCAAATGAAATACTACACTAATGATGGAATAATTACCTCATTTTGCTCTCATGAATCCCCTAGGGCACCAAAATCAAATTTTTCTTTGTCCATAGTGTAGCTTGTGAGCTTGTGCACAAACTTTGTGAAAGTTAGATAAACTTTGAATGATGTTTTGAAGCTTGAATGAAGAGAAGAAGAAGAAGAAGAAGAAGAAGAAGGAGAAGGGAAAGGGAGGGGCTGCTGCTGGATAATTTTGGCGGAAGTGAGGGAAAGAGAGAGAGTGTCCAAGTCAATGCACCATGCCTCCTAACTACCCCCATGCTTATTTTTTTATTCCTTTTTTTTGCTTTCTTTAGTTATCTTTTTGCTTTCTCTTTAAATTCAAACAACCATGCATGAATCATGAAGAAATGCCATGATAAGAAATGTAACAAGTGTAAAAAAGATTTTTGCATGTCATGTGCACAGAACACGTTTGGTGCCCGATTAGCGATATCTAATCGCGATTAGCACTAATTAGCGTATAATAAATCATAAAAACTTGTAATTTTCATAATTCACATAAAACATCCTCTTTTTAGTAATTTCCATAATTTTCCAAGTTTTTTCCTAATTTATCGATATTTAATTATACAGCCTTATTAAAATATTCAATATTTTATTATTTAATTATAAAAATTCCAAAAAATAATATTTTATTTTTCTGAAATGTTACAATATGACATATGTGCTCCTACTCCGTTTCGCCTGAGCCAGAAAATCTATGTGTAGGACTCTAAAGACTCATCAATACGCCGGCAATAGGTGATGATCATATCAAACACTCACAAGCTGCAAGCAGTTAGCTAAATATAACAGCCACCCGGGTATTGAGCGATCAGAAGATCAACATGCAAGACTTCTCACACTCCTGCAAATCCAATCATTGAAACTACCGTACAGTCCGGTCTCTTCGTTTAATATGTCGCATATCCAGTCTAGGGGTGGTAAACGTCAGACCCCAGTAACCGATAAGTCGTGTCGATGTGAGGCTCATAACGGGTTGAGAAACTACTGATAACAATTACCAGTAGATCTCCATATTATCCTTGGCCAGGGACTTCCAGTTATAGCCAATCGAGCACAGCGCACAGCAGCCCCCAATACCGGGAGAGACGAAACACCTCCTATCGATCATTGCCTCTATGTGACTCGAGACTGTACACAAAAGCCACCGTTATGCACGTTCTCATGAACGTGGTAAGGTGGAAATCAAAGCACAGTGGGAATCACACAATACTATATGACGATCTCGGGTCTACAGACTAACCTATACCAGTGTCACCAGAGAACTGCTATCTGACGATAGGTATAAAACCATCTAGGAGTTCTCGGCGAGTCCGTTCAGTGTACCCATTCTCCACTGAGCACCCGTATATCATCTTCGGTGTCAAACACCAATGGATGTCGGATCATCCATCGGCCATCATATGGGTCAAGATGCGTATACGCTAGTCTACTCTGGAGTATCGATGCCCTATCTCGATGTACCATCGACTAGGAACAATTATAGGATGTACTCGTTGAATACCCTTGCCCCACTAGTATGATCTCCATCATAGTCCTAGTAGTCAAGTACATATCCTACGGGCTTTATCAACATGTGAGAGCAAGACAGTAAACAAATACAAGTCAACATATTAAGACAAAGAGCAACCAGATAGCTTACTATCATATCGGGCAAGAAAGTCTTCTCTATATATATCCAAGCATCCACTATAATATACACCATATGTATAATAATGGCCTCTAGGGCATATACATAACTAACAGGGACTGTACCCAACTAAAACCTATTTGCACGACTCCTTTGAGCCATGGTAGAGTAGTAATCAAAGCACAGTAGGAACTCACAGAAGACAAATGACGATCTCAGGTCAATAGACTAACCTGTACACATGTCACCTGGGAACTGCTATCTGACAATATGTATAATACCAACTAGCATGTTCCCGGCGAGTCCGTTCGGTGTACTCATAACCCAATGAGCACCTGTATACATATTAGGTGAACCAACTGACACCAATGGCTTGTGAGACAGGCCACCGCCCTTCGTCGGGGTCTCAATCCATATATACTTGTTTACTCTCGGAGTATTGATGCCCAGTATCGAAACTCCCTCGACTAGGGACACTTTAAGGATGTGCTTATAGACCACCCAACTTTCACATATATGATCGCCATCATACTGCTGGTAGTCAAGAAAGAATCCTATAGGCTCTATCAACATGTAATAGTGATATGTAATGCCACCTGAAGCATGTACACGATGATAAAGACAAACCAGATAGCATACTATCATCTCGAGTAAGACTTTCCTACCGGTATAGGTCCTCCCTCAATCATTGCAATCACGTGCCTGCGATCCAATAATTGACTTGAGGGCACTATAGCCAACCATCTCCAACTTGCACTTAAGGCTAATTATTGCGGTTTCGCATACTCACAGCCCGTGTGATATCGAACACCCAACTCCTCTACTAATCAGTTTCACAAAGCTCGTTTGCGAAACTATTGCGTTCGAGAAATATCCTCAGGGAGTGGATCCGCTCCAATGTTTCTTTCTATGTCTCCCTTTATCTCAAGTCAGCGGAGAAAGCCATCTCCCTATTGTTGGATATATATGCCCTAGAGGCCTACATTGTATAGGATGCTTGGGATATGTATGTACATGACAGTCTTGCTTGATATGATAGTACGCTATTTGGTTTGACTTTGTCTTAACGTATGATATATTTTACTTGGTATTTATATATATATGTTGATAAAGCCCATAGGGTGTTTTTGTCTGACTACCGGTGTTGTGATGGCAGTCATACTAGTGGGAGCTGGATAGTCAATAGGCACACCCTTAGAAGTCCCTGGTCGCAGGAGTATCGAGATTGGGCATCGATACTCCGGAGTAGACTACTGTATACATATCTAGACCCTGACGAGGGGCAATGGATTGGTCCCGCAAACATTGGTGGTGTTCACCTAAGATTGTATACAGATGCTCACTGGGTGTGAGTACACCGGACAGGACTCGCCGAGAACTGACTGGATGGTATTATACCTAACGTCAGATAGCAGTTCTCAGGTGACATGTGTGCAGATAGTCCGTTGACTTAAGGTCATCATTTGTCTCGTGTGAGTTCCCACTGTGCTTTGATTATTACCCTACCACGGCTCAAAGGAGTCGTGCAAACAGGTTTCAGTTGGGCACAGTCTCGAGCCACGTGGAGGCAGTGAGTGACTGTTAGGGATTCGTCTCTCTCGGTATAGGGAGTTGATATCGCACGGTGATCGGTTGGTCATTACCATAAGTCCCTGGCCAGGGCTGATTAAGAATTACGGATAGGTTGATCAGTAGATTCTCGGATGGTGATAGAGCCATACCGACACGACTTGTACGGTTATTAGGGGTCTGACGTCCACCACCTCCCTAGACCATACATGCGATACTCTTAGACAAACAGACCGGACTGCGCGGATATTGTCACAGACAGGCTCAGTAGGATTTCAGATAGGTTACCTCATCAGCTTTCTTATCGACAACTACCTGGGGACCGTTACGTACAGCTAGTGCCGCTTGCGGTCTGTGGTTAAACCCACTGCCAGCGTAGTAGTTGAGTCTTTAGAGTCCCACACAGAGATTTCCCAAACCCAGGCGAAAAGATATAGAGGTCGTATGGTTTTACGACAAAGGTTCGGACGCATACGTGTTTGAACGCACATACGACATTCGGACAGTTTTTACTAGTCGGCTTTGGTTTAAGCCAGATTCTAGTATCAGGTTATTGGATTTATACTGTCTAAAGTTTTTCCGTACTTTCACGGATGAGAGGGGCGTTCTCGTAATTTTCCGAGAAGCTTCTAGAAGGATGTGACATGGAGGGAGAGGTGGCATTTTCATTTAATGATTAAGTGACTCATTGTGAGTGATTCATCATGTCATTAATGCATTATTAAATGCTTAATGACTCACATAATGAATCACCCACTTGCATTAATGAAACATGATGAATAATCTCATATTATTCTTTTCTTTCTTATTCATTATGTTTTATATATATCTAGTGAGAAGCTTTTTTCATTATCATTATTATTATCATTATCATCTTCTCACTCTCTCTCTTCAAGTTCTCTCTCCTTCACCAAGCCTAATCCTACCCCTCATGAGTTGAGAACAAGGATTAGGAAAGACTAATCACTCCATAACCTATCTCTACTTCACCTTAGCTACTCTATTTAGCAACTAGAGAAACTAAGTAACCTCAAGTTTAGAGGTTATAGCTTGGATTAGGGTTCTCGGGTGGATCGTCTATCACGGAAGAAAGCCAAAGAGGACGTGGAGATCCAAAGAGGCCGTAGATAACATTAAGACGAAGGACTAGAACCGTTTGGTATAATCTCTTAACATAGTAGTTTAGAACTCTATAGCTTTTGTTAAAACTTGTTTAGCAAACGATTCATACGGTTAATCGATGTTTGATCATAGAACAAGATTGTTATTCATATTTCCGCCTCCCCACAAGTATTGAGGTGTTGAACATCGACTTACAGTGGTATCAGAGCCTAGCTAAACAATTTTTAACTTACTTGCAAATTTGTATGAATTTCGAACGGAAAAAACGAAACCGGAAAAGCCCGAAAATATAAGTTTCTGTCGATTTTTAAATGAAGTCCAAAAATTTTTCAGGGATGTTCAGAAAGCTTAAAATGACATTACTAGAACACACAAAAAATTTGGTCCCCTGAATCGCCTACGGCGCCGCGGAACCGCGGCGAATAGCACCGATCCGCCGCGCTTCCGCCGCCGATTTGACGATCCAGGGACCCATTTTTCTTGTGTTGGTTCTCTGTAATATTTGGGATTTTCTGGAATATTTAATTTTTTCTCAGGTTTCAGATTTGCAGAGAAGTATTGGAGCAAGATTAAAAGTGTTTAATCGATCGAAATTATACAGTATTTGCTTGTTGGATTATATCTGTGATTGTATAATGTGTTCGTAAACCTCCCCTAACTGCTAGTATGTCAGTTGGCAGGGGGTTGCACATTTCTGAAATGGATTTTAACTGTTTGTGTATATAAACTGTGTTGGACTGTTGTGGTGATTAGCCGGGTTTTGTGATGGGTTATTGTATTAATACATTTGATGTAAATGTAACAAGTTGTAATATTATTTTGCGGGGCACATCCAGGTTGCGGTTGTAGCCACCGTTATATTATTTCTTTTTACTGTTTTTGCTCCTTGGATAGACCCAAGGTGGGGTGCACAAACTACCGGGTATTTTGAAGTGTTGGGGCAGACAGCTTCACTTCTGGTACTTGGCGGGTAGTTTGCCGTACCCGTAGGGGTCTGGGGTGGGAAAATGGCTATTCATCACAACTGTGTAATCCGTCTTTCATTGCAGGCTCAAATGAAATGCGGATTGCTTGCAAATCCAATATTGTTTATCTGTGATCTGGAATGCCTATTATTGTGTCTGACGAATGTACAATATCTATATATGATAGCTATTTAGACGTCGCTTATGTTTTACACCCGCGCTAGCCCAGCCCCCGCTCTGTCGTTAGTTAAGTAACCTAACGGGTGATGACGGGACCCCGTGGCGAATGCGGATGGCATAAGAGGACGTCGTATTTTCGTTGTTATCTGTAATGATAGGTTAAAGATGGGACGCATTATTATTAATGCAAAGAAAATAAAACCTAAACATAATCGTTGGAACAATTTCTAAAAACCACTCGGTTTTCTTGAAAAAGCAAATTTTAAATGCGGAGCTTAAACCACTCCTTTTAATAAAAGCTATCTTAGTTCCTTCGATCAAATCAAGTTCATTACGTTAACGGTTTTTTGCCAAAAACCAGCCGTAACCCTCCGTCGTTTCAGATAGACAGCACATCGTATTCATGCTATGCTTGTTGGCCTACGTCAAGGCATAGTGAATGGTAGCAGTGTGGGTGCCTATTTGTTGCATTGATAGATGCATTAGTTTAATACAGACGTACACCTTGTTGGCCTACGTCAAGGGCTTGTACGATGTATTTAAATTGATCAGGACAACGACGGGTAGAACTTGACTTGCGTCTTATGACTTGTTGGCCTACGTCCAGGTCTATAAGAGCTTGGGGTAAAAATCACATCGGGAGTTTCAAACATAAAGGAAACTTGCAGATTTAGCTTACCTTCTGGAGTATGGTGACTAGAGTGGCTTCCATCTAGGGCATCATACAATGATAGTTGGATCCCGATCCCACTGATGAGTAGGATTACTCTCGGGAATTTCTCTCACTTAACAATCAATGCTATAAATCAAGTAGGTGCCTAGAAAGGTGTTAGAGGGGCTACGCCTCCAGGGAAAAGAGGTTCTTTAATTAAGGAACTTCGCGAAAGCGTTGGAAAACCTCCCTCGAAGTACCAACACCAGCCTGGCTGAAAGGTTAAGCAAGAATTGTGACGTGTGATTAAATCCTGACTAGTTCTTCTTTTAGGTTTTGAAGAAGGATTTGAGGAAACAGTAGGAGCCATCCTGTTTAGATAAAATATTAACCAATCTAAACTTGCAAGAGCATATGCTGAGTGTTTTCTTTTCTCTCTCTCTGGCAGCTACCATGACTGGACTAAAACTATTACTTGAAAAGAATATACTGACCGGGCAGAACTATAAAGATTGGCTAAGAAACGTCAATATTGCGCTGACTTATGACAAAATTGCATATGTTACCAGCGTTGTTCCTCCCCTTATCCCAGGACCGGATTCCTCAGTTGCGGACAAGGAAGTTCGCAAAACCTGGGATCTAGACTGTGAGCGAGCTAAGTGTATCGTGCTGGCGTCCATGAATAATGAACTCCAGAAACAGCACGAGAGTATGGATATCGTATCCATATTCCTCCATTGCAAGAATTGTATGGTGAACACTCCCGTATCGCGAGGTACGAAACCTCAAGGAAACTCTTCCAGATGAGGTTAGCTCCAGGATCGCCTGTTGGAGAGCACGTCCTAAAAATGATCATCCTCATTGAGGAACTCGCAAACCTGGGATGCGTGCTAGAGAACGATTTGTATATCGACTTAATTTTGCAGTCCCTTCCCCACACCTTCTCTCAGTTCGTGCTGAACTTCAACATGCACGAAATGGAAGCGGATCTTCCAAAGCTCCTCAATATGTTGAGGGTAGCAGAGACCTCCTTGAAAAAGGAGAAAACCCCCGTTCTGTATGTTGGCCAATCATCTTCTTCTAAATCTAAAGCGAAAGCTAAAGGGAAGAAGAAGATGAAAGCCACCAAACCGAAGGGTGGGGTCAAGAAGGTGCAGGGAACGAACAAGGCAGGAAGGGTGAAGACAGAAAAGAACGAGTGTTTCTATTGTCACAAGCAGGGGCACTGGAAGAAGGATTGTCACGCCTTCAAAGCCAAGGACATGAAGCAAGCAGTTGCTTCTACTTCAGGTGTGTTCGTAATCGAAAATTGTCTTTCAGTAAACTCTACTTCATGGGTACTTGATACCGGTTCTGGTTCTCACATCTGTAATTCTTTGCAGGATCTGAGAAATAGTAGAGTACTGGGGGCAGGTGATATGACTCTCCGGATGGGCAATGGAATGCATGTAGATGCAGTTGCAATAGGGGAATATCACCTAGGGTTGAATAGTGGACAAATTTTGGTATTGTATAGCTGTTTTTGTATTCCCAGTATGTTGTGTAATATTATATCAGTATCTTTGTTGTCTAATAAAGGATATAATTTTGTGCTTGAAAGAAATGTCATGAACATTCTCCTAAATCAAGAACTGATTGGGTTTGGCACACTGGAAAACGGCATATACGTAGTAAATCAACCTCAAATTTTCAATATTCAAAACACGCGTCAAAGAAAGGCTCCAGATTCGAATCAAGCCTTCCTATGGCATTGTAGACTTGATCATATAAATGAAACAAGGCTGACTAAGTTACATGAAGATGGATATCTAGATTCGTTTGAATATTCATCATATGCAACTTGTCAATCATGTATCAAAGGAAAAATGACCAAATCTCCGTTCACCGGACACGGAGAAAGAGCCACTGAACTCTTGGGACTAGTACACAGTGATGTATGTGGTCCGATGTCTATACATGCACGAAGTGGTCACTCCTACTTCATCACTTTTACTGATGACTTCTCTAGGTATGGACATGTGTTCTTAATAAAGCATAAATCCGAGGCTTTTGAGAAGTTTAAGGAGTATAAAAATGAAGTAGAGAAACAAACTGGTAAAAGCATCAAGACACTTCGATCTGATCTAGGTGGAGAATACTTAAGTACCAGTTTCCTTGAATACTTAAAAGCGAATGGAATTCTCTCTCAGCTTACTCCACCTTATACACCTCAGCATAATGGTGTGTCAGAAAGAAGGAATCGCACGCTATTAGATATGGTGCGTTCAATGATGAGTAGTGCTGAGTTGCCACTCTCCTTCTGGGGATTTGCTCTAGAATCAGCCGCATATCTATTAAATAGAGTTCCAACTAAGTCTGTACCTACCACTCCATATGAAATGTGGTGTGGGAAGAGACCATATCTCAAGTATATCAAGATATGGGGGTGTCCGGTATATGTTAAAAAGCATAATCCGGACAAGCTCGAAGCACGATCGGTTTTATGCAAGTTTGTAGGATACCCCAAGCATTCAAGGGGGTACATGGTCTACCACACTGAAGAACAAAAGGTGTTTGTCGCTCGTCACATCATCTTCTTAGAAAGCGAATTTCTTGCAAAAGAAATTAGTGGGAGCGCGGTAGAACTGGAAGAAATTCCAGAACCTCAAACTGCAACCGATGACTTAGAAGAATCTTAGATTTCAATAGAACATGACGAACCAACGCCACTCCGCAGATCTAGTAGGCTTTCTCATCCTCCTGAAAGATACTATGGTTTTCTTCTTGATGGGGATCGAGAGGATTGCATCATCGATGATGATGAGCCTACTAGTTTTCAGCAGGCTATCACAAGTAGCGACTCAGTGAAGTGGCTGGATGCAATGAGATCCGAAATGGAATCCATGTACACCAATAAAGTATGGACTTTAGAAGTTGCTCCTCCTGGGGTTAAACCAGTTGGGTGCAAATGGATCTTCAAAAAGAAGATTGGTACATTTGGACAAGTGGAAACCTACAAAGCTAGACTAGTAGCAAAAGGTTTTCGTCAAAGACCAGGATTGGACTATGATGAAACTTTTTCACCAGTAGATATGCTTAAATCCATTCGGATCATGCTTGCCATTGCTGCCTTCCATGACTATGAAATCTGGCAAATGGATGTAAAAACAGCTTTTCTAAATAGACATCTAGAAGAGAGTGTTTACATGGATCAACCGAAGGTTTCTTAGACAGTGGGAGCAGCGGAAGAGTGTGCAAATTGCTTAAATCCATTTATGGGTTAAAGCAACCATCGCGGAGTTGGAACATCTGTTTTGATGAAACAGTCAAGGAATTTGACTTTATCAAAAATATAGATGAACCATGTATTTATAGGAAGATTGTAGAAGGAGCAGTAGTCTTCCTCGTTTTATACGTCGACGACATACTACTGATAGGGAATGATATCCCTATACTACAATCAGTAAAGCTCTTCTTGTCACAGAAATTCTCTATGAAAGACTTGGGAGATGCATCATACATTCTGGGCATTAAGATCTATCGAGATAGATCTAATAGAATATTGCGACTTTCACAGTCCAGGTATATAGACACTATACTAAAGAGATTTAGTATGGAAGATTCCAAGCGCGGCAATATGCCCGCTTGTCACGGAATCACCCTCTCCAAAGAGATGTCTCCAAAGACTGATGAAGAGAGGGCTCGCATGGGCATTATACCCTACGCTTCGGCGGTAGGATCAATAATGTATGCGATGTTATGTACCAGACCAGATGTAGCTTACGCACTTAGTGTGGTAAGCAGGTATCAATCGGACCCTGGTGAGAAACATTGGATAGCGGTAAAGAACATTCTCAAGTACCTGAGAAGGACTAAGGAGATGTTCTTGATTTACGGTAATGGGAACCTCCAGGTAGAGGCTTTTACCGACTCCGGCTTCCAAAGTGACAAGGATGATTCTAAATCTATTTCGGGTTTTGTGTTTTCCCTCAATGGAGGGGCAGTAAGTTGGAGGAGTTCCAAACAAGATACCATCGCAGACTCAACTATGGAGGCTGAGTATATAGCTGCTAGTGAAGCCGCAAAAGAGGCTGTCTGGATAAGAAAGTTCATTTCTGAACTTCAGGTGGTTCCGTCCATTGCCAATCCAATACCTTTGTATTGCGATAACAATGGCGCTGTAGCTTTACCGAAGGAACCAAGGTCCCATCAGAAATCCAGGCATATCTTAAGGCGGTTTCACCTGATCAGGGAGATCGTGGATCGTCGGGAGATCGAGATACGGAGAGTAGACACAAAAGACAACACGGCAGATCCATTCACCAAGGCCATTCCTCAAGTACAATTCGAGAGGCTATTTGAGATGTTGGGCATGCGGTACGCCAGCAACTGGATCGGGTAGAGACAGTGGGTACTCATTGCGCCAATTATAGGCCTTAGTGCAAGTGGGAGATTGTTGGATATATATACCCTAGAGGCCTACATTGTATAGGATGCTTGGGATATGTATGTACATGACAGTCTTGCTTGATATGATAGTACGCTATTTGGTTTGACTTTGTCTTAACGTATGATATATTTTACTTGGTATTTATATATATATGTTGATAAAGCCCATAGGGTGTTTTTGTCTGACTACCGGCGTTGTGATGGCAGTCATACTAGTGGGAGCTGGATAGTCAATAGGCACACCCTTAGAAGTCCCTGGTCGCAGGAGTATCGAGATTGGGCATCGATACTCCAGAGTAGACTAGCGTATACATATCTAGACCCTGACGAGGGGCAATGGATTGGTCCCGCAACCATTGGTGGTGTTCACCTAAGATTGTATACAGATGCTCACTGGGTGTGAGTACACCGGACAGGACTCGCCGAAACTGACTGGATGGTATTATACCTAACGTCAGATAGCAGTTCTCAGGTGACATGTGTGCAGATAGTCCGTTGACTTAAGGTCATCATTTGTCTCGTGTGAGTTCCCACTGTGCTTTGATTATTACCCTACCACGGCTCAAAGGAGTCGTGCAAACAGGTTTCAGTTGGGCACAGTCCCGAGCCACGTGGAGGCAGTGAGTGACTGTTAGGGATTCGTCTCTTCCGGTATAGGGAGTTGATATCGCACGGTGATCGGTTGGTCATTACCATAAGTCCCTGGCCAGGGCTGATTGAGAATTACTGATAGGTTGATCAGTAGATTCTCGGATGGTGATAGAGCCATACCGACACGACTTGTACGGTTATTAGGGGTCTGACGTCCACCACCTCCCTAGACCATACATGCGATACTCTTAGACAAACAGACCGGACTGCGCGGATATTGTCACAGACAGGCTCAGTAGGATTTCAGATAGGTTACCTCATCAGCTTTCTTATCGACAACTACCTGGGGACCGTTACGTACAGCTAGTGCCGCTTGCGGTCTGTGGTTAAACCCACTGCCAGCGTAGTAGTTGAGTCTTTAGAGTCCCACACAGAGATTTCCCAAACCCAGGCGAAAAGATATAGAGGTCGTATGGTTTTACGACAAAGGTTCGGACGCATACGTGTTTGAACGCACATACGACATTCGGACAGTTTTTACTAGTCGGCTTTGGTTTAAGCCAGATTCTAGTATCAGGTTATTGGATTTATACTGTCTAAAGTTTTTCCGTACTTTTACGGATGAGAGGGCGTTCTAGTAATTTTCCGAGAAGCTTCTAGAAGGATGTGACATGGAGGGAGAGGTGGCATTTTCATTTAATGATTAAGTGACTCATTGTGAGTGATTCATCATGTCATTAATGCATTATTAAATGCTTAATGACTCACATAATGAATCACCCACTTGCATTAATGAAACATGATGAATAATCTCATATTATTCTTTTCTTTCTTATTCATTATGTTTCATATATATCTAGTGAGAAGCTTTTTTCATTATCATTATTATTATCATTATCATCTTCTCACTCTCTCTCTTCAAGTTCTCTCTCCTTCACCAAGCCTAATACTACCCCTCATGAGTTGAGAACAAGGATTAGGAAAGACTAATCACTCTATAACCTATCTCTACATCACCTTAGCTACTCTATTTAGCAACTAGAGAAACTAAGTAACCTCAAGTTTAGAGGTTATAGCTTAAATTAGGGTTCTCGGGTGGATCGTCTATCACGGAAGAAAGCCGAAGAGGACGTGGAGATCCAAAGAGGCCGTAGATAACATTAAGACGAAGGACTAGAACCGTTTGGTATAATCTCTTAACATAGTAGTTTAGAACTCTATAGCTTTTGTTAAAACTTGTTTAGCAAACGATTCATACGGTTAATCGATGTTTGATCATAGAACAAGATTGTTATTCATATTTCCGCCTCCCCACAAGTATTGGGGTGTTGAACATCGACTTACACCTAAATGAGCAATACCTGTCTTAGAATATGTCTGGATATCTGATGGGACCCGGTTCACAAATCAACTCCATATCCAGCAAACTTCTTAGACTGTATCATCCACTGAACTTAATCAGTATCCTGTGTCATGCCTCCCTCAGTATCCGCTTGGACCACTTGTCCATACTACTTCCACTCAAAAGAGGGAAAAGTATAACTCTGACAGTCACTCTGTCATCCAGGTCACCTTGGAAGCCTGGAATGATAACTGTCTCCCGAAGGAGGTTGCCGTTATCATATCTTTAGAACATCCACTTATGTTCATAAGCTGCTTCCGAACGTTTCTCCAGGATCGGATTAATATATCAACCTTTTGCAACTAGTGCAAAAACAACATCTAGTGTGGTACACGATAGCTTATGATTGACTGAATTGCCTAAGCAAGTGATATGCCAATCATGCACATCCCTCTCTCCTTTAGTCTGTAAGACACCTTCAGAGAGGGTGACTCCAGCACCTGCAGGCACATCACCATGCAAGAAGTCGTCCATTCTAAAATACCTTTAGAATACTGTCTAAGTACCTAGATTGGGAAACTACCCAAATATAGATCTAAAACTATAGATCTAGTAACCAGAATGTCTGATATAATATTCAAATCCTATGTGGAGAAACCACTGAGTGACAACCACAGTATAACCGATCGTAGTATAGTAATTTCACTTCCTACAAAGTGTATTTCATCCATATACTAGAACATCACACCCTACTACCTTCTTAACAGATCTATCTCCTATTCTGATGAAGTCAAAGCCTATGACTGTCACATCAAAAATAGATGATCTATCTCCGCTATACTTGTTTTAGTCTATAAATAGACACAACCTACTTGTCCACTTTGCTTTCGCTGCTCCCACTAACTACAACAACCCTCTGGCAAAGTCATATACACGTACACTTCTAAAGCTAGTTTAGAACGACGCTATACTCGTCCTCCTGCCGGGTCTCATAGTCTAGAACAGCAGTAATGGCAAGTTTAGGTGAATAAGAATCTCCCTGTCACCGTCTTTGAGGATACCTAAGTATTTCTCGGGTGCCAGAGGTAACCCACCATATCTGCGGAGTGGCTAATGGAATGTCAAACCTGATTGAATCTTTATGTTCTATTAAATTTTCAGTAATCGTTTGTGGTTTTAGAATCACTTCCAGTTCTACCATAATCCCACTATTGTTTTCTGAAAAAGTCCATTTTACTAAACATGTGGCGTGTCAAGAACAATATCACTATTGATCTTCTAGATGGTAGAAAGTTAACCCTCGTCATAGCCCGGGATAACCCACAAACCTCCATTACTGAAACGTGCCTTGAGTCATCGAGAGTCTGGTTTTATGCATAAGCCGGACAACTCTATATATCTTAATATCGTTAAGATATGAACCATTCAATATATAATATAGAAACAGAGGTACTGATTTAATTGGAACCAGATTCAAATCATGCAGCTGTCTTCAGTGCATGTCAACTAAATGGAGAGAGGCCGATCAACATTACTCAACTAGGAGTGCATCCAGATATGAGTAACCTGAAAGAGAAATAAGTTCTCAAAACCATTACTATCAACTGAATACCAAACACAAGTATCCACATCTTTGATCACCTTGAAGAATACTGATACTTGTAACACATGGTTCTCTACTTTATTCTTGTACCTATAACTTCTCAAAACTTAAACGTTGTATTTCTACGAAATACTTGTCTAAAACTGGATATGTCACAAGTAAATAGAATATAGTACGAGTACCAACCCCTTTGTCCTAATGGACACTGGACAACATACAATACTTTGTATAAGTACCCTGAGTTCAACAACTCAAACCCTGTGTGTTGTAGGTTGAAAACTGTACTATGGTTAAGAAGAATTACACCGTTGTTTAATTCTCCTTACCTAACCATCAACTGATATCGGTAAATGTCATGGATATAATTTCAAAAAGTTATATCTCATTTTATAAAATAAATGTACAGATATATCAGTTTGAAATTGGTGCATAACAATGGATATTCAAAACCAAATATTTGTCGTCCGGCAAAAACCCAGGTGATTTCCTCAAATATCACCAATTACAACGAATTCCGATATAATGATGATATAATCACCTAATTCCCAATATCTTACTCCCACTCATCATCTGTAATACTATTCTGATGTGAGAATCAAACCTGGTAAATACTTACCCTGGAGTAAGAATCTAATTGGGAAATCAGTTTTCAATTAACATCTCATAGTGAAACTGAAATATGTAATTGTTTCGAAGGGGTATCCGGGTATTCCTAGTAATGCCCTTTCCATTATTCAGATTCATGACTATAACCTTATATTTCCTTGCCATCTGTCCAAATCCCTTTATTTGACTTTACACATTACCTTCTGTACACCACCCTTAGGCTAAATGGTTTTCTTCCTTCCCTACCGTTTGGCTCCAGCCTATGTTTTGGAAGAAAACTATCCAATAAGCGTAATAGGTGTACTCTCCCAATCCTAGGAGCCCTCACATCCTGAGAGAAGGTAAAGATAAAAGACAACTAAATGATCCTTATTCTATTTCTCCTAAACCAGAATGCATCCTCGAACTGGAACAAGTTCCTTCGAGTATGATGGATTATCCAATAACTGTGGATCTTCATAGTGATACGGGGTGTTCTGGAGAAAATTAAAGGTGGAGTAGGAGTGGCGATGAAATACGTGGTTTGTTCGTGAGTGATAGCAGTCGCAATTTACTTTGCCCTCTTTCTAATCCCTTTATCTGTCTTTACTTATTAGCTTTTGTACACCGCACTTAGGCTAATTGGTTTTCTTCCTTCCCCACCTTTCGGCACCTACCTATGGTTTGGAAGAAGACTATCCAATAAGTATAATAGGTGTACTCTCCTAATCCTAGGATCCCTCGCAACCTGAGAGAAGGTAAAAGGAAAAAACACAACTGAATAGTCCTATTCAATTTCTCCAGAACCGGAAACCATCCTCGAATCTTAAACAAGTTTCTTCGAGTTCGTATGTAACTATACGATGGTCATATCCGATAAATGTGGATCTTCATAGTGATACAGAATGTTCTGGAGAAATGCAAAGGGTAAAAGTAGGAGTGGCAATGAAGTATGCAACTCTGACAATCCAAAAGCCAGTGTTTTAAGAAGGTCCAGATAACTTGGTTACTGAGTTATAGTCTAGGGTCGGGACACGGTCGCTGCCAAAGAGAGAGAGAAAAGAAACACTCTGCGTGCACTCGAACCTAGATCAGAATGGTTAATCACTTTATCTAATCAGGATGTCTCCCACTGTATCCTCAAATTCTCCTCCAAACCTGAAAGAAGAATTTGTCGGGATCATCTAAAATCACCCGAGGAGTAAACCGACTCATCAGTAGGTATCGGGATCCAACTATCATCGCATGATAACCTGATGGAATCCTTTCACGTTATCACACTCCAGATGGTATGCGCATGCCTGGAAAGTTTCCTGTATGTTTGAAACTCCTGATGTGACATTGACCCCATGTTCTTATGACCATGACTAAGGCCAACAAATTATAAGTCACATGTCAAGTTCTACCCATCATTGTCCAGGTTAATTTGAACCCACCCGTACTCATCCTTGACTAAGGCCAACAAGGCTGTACGACTGTCCCAAACCAACGCATCTATCTATACAACAGAAAAGTAACAAATAGCTACCATACACTATGCCTTGAATAAGGACAACAAACATAGCATGAATACTAAATGCTACTCATCTGAAATGACGGAGGGCTACGAATGGTTTTTGGCGAAAAAACATTAACGTAATGAACATGATATCGTTGAAGGTACCAGATAGCTTTTTACAAATGTATAGTGGCAAAAACTTTTGCTAAAGAGGTCACTCCTGATGAAGGGATCTCGGCTCATTCCTTGTGGAATGAGGAGCAGGAAATTCCTACTGAATATCACGATGCAAAGCAAAAAATAATCGACTATAGTGAAGTTATTACCCAGAAGCAAACTTTTGCCCAAGAGGTCACTCGCGGTGAAGGGATCTCGGCTCTTGCCTCGTTGAATGAGGTGCTGGATATTCATAACCGAATACCGCTGTGCAAAACAAATGAAAACGTCCTTGTAATAACAGCTTTTGAAAATTGTTCCAACAGCATCGAATATGTCTGTTTTCCTTGCATTGATCTGAATCAACGCAGTCCCATCAATTAATCACACCACAAAAGAACGAAAATATGATGTACGTATATGCCATCCGCATTCGCCACTGAGTCCCGTGATGACCTGTTAGGTTACATAACTAACGACAGAGCGGGGACTGGCTAGCGCGGGTGTAAAACATATACAACGTCTACTAGTATATATATAATTGTAACATTTTAGAATGCGATTAGTGTTAATTAAGCGTTAATGCGGGTTTTTAAGGAAAAGTTTACCAAATCGGTTTCCTCACGTTTTATAACAATTAATTAATATTTTAATATTAATTGTTATGGCTTGCACACACGTGTGCATGTTAATGTGAAGGTTAGTTAGTGTTAATCTTGTTAAGTGACCATGACACCTTAAGCTAATCCATGTCCTAAATTAACCTTGCCTTGGATATTTCTGTGAGAAATATCTTGGTTTTGGATTGAGAGAGAGATGGCTAGGTGAATCATGGAGGCTTTAATGAAGGCTTTAATGCAAGCTTTAATGAGGAGAGGGAGAGAGTGAGTGTAAGGCTAAGACCCACCCTACACTCACCTCTCATCATTATCATCTCTCACTCTCTCATTCTCTCTCACTCTCAATTGTTCTTCATCCTCTCAACTCCCAAACTGAAGCCCTCATTATTCCTTCACCAAATCCTTGCAAAACTTCACAAAAATCCAATTAAAACACCTCACATGTCATGTTTAGCCACTAGGATGCCTTGGAGCTTGGAAAGATTGGATTTTTGGGCAAGAGTGGCTAGATAATGACCTCTAACTGATAATTAGGTGTTCATATTGTTGTGTTGCCTTGTAGTTATGGTTTAGAACACTAAAGGTTTTGTTTTGTGCAAATATCGTATTTTTAGTATCATATTGGAGTCTCCGTGATCTTCTATGACCTGGGAATTTTACTGTAAAATATAGCAGTGTAGAAGTGATGTACTAGTGACCCTAAGCATTAACTTGAAGCACGAACCCCATAGGCTCGGATTTGGCCGACGACAATGGGGGAAATCCGGCGACCTCGGCTAATTGGGGGAGTGTAACCCTTCGAAAATCGTTTAGGCAGTTTTTCGGTAATCGGCCAATTTTTCGGCTTTTTCCGTAAAAAGTCTAAATTGATATTTTTCATTGTAGAACTAATTATACAAAATTTAAATAAGATATTACTATAATTTTGTCACTAAAATGTCACTTATAATTATCTAGTTAAAAAAAAAAATTTCGTAATTAATTATTTTTTTATTATTTTAAGCCTTTTTAAATACATTTAATTAGGGATAAATACAAATTTAATTAGGTAAATTTCTTAATTAGGAGTCTTTATAAGCTAAAATATGGTGTTAATAAAATTATATCATGTCTTGCAAACTTTTAGATTTTTGGTGGGAAAATTATGAAAAAATGGCTTAAAAAGGGGTTTTTTTGTGAAAAAGTTGACATGAAAGCTTGAAATGATAACATATGATGTTCTAATCACCTAGAAACTTCCCCAAAATTTCCCCACTTCACCCTCAAGCTGCTGGCCGACCCTCCACCTGCAGGTTTCCCCTCTCTTCACTTCTTTTTTTGATCATTTTCATGCAAAAAATTCAAGAAAAAATCCACAATTTCTTTCTCCATTCAAAGCCTAACCCTAATCACTTCTCTCTTCAACCCAAATTAGTTTAAAAACTTGATGAAAGGAGGCTTCTTGGTGACTTGATCATGCTAGGATTCAATTGGGGAGGTAAAATTCTAAACTAGTTTGCTTACTTGTGGTTTAATTGTGCTAGAATTTCAATTCTAAATATTAGTTTAGTAGTAAATGTTTGATTAGGAAAAATCAAGAGAAGGTTTTGATTTTAGAAATTAGGGTTTGTATCATAATGCTTGGATTATGTTAGGGATGGTTATCTAGGTGATTGGAGTGGTTAATTGTGTATTGGTATGCTCGCTAAAACGACAAATTTCAATGTTTGTATCGATTTGGTTTGAAAATCGCTTACTAGATTTTTACAAAAAATAGTATGCGGTCGATTTGTGTTAGGTTAGCAATATTATTAGCTTCGTATAGGATTATTAGAATGCGTGAACGCGGGGTTTCGTCTAGTCGGGTGGTAGTTTGTCGATTTCCCCGAAATGACGATTTTTGTTAAAGGATTGCGATTTTCGTGCGTTTTCCGCGCACCGAGTGCATGCTATGTTTAATACGAGAGCGTGGATATTTGTATAATGTGACTTGCATCGTTTAGGGTTATGTAATCTTATACTTGGTGTTGTGCAAATTTAGGATCGGTCGGGGAAACTTCGGATACGGCGCGAAAAGGCAAAGCGGTGGCCGGATCAGATTAGCGGGGATTTCTGGTGAGTAGATATATTCATCTACGGGGGAATCGTCTGGATGGCGTGAGGCGCCCCCCCTAGTTAGGATTACCCTACTTTATGCATTAATTATATTGTTAGCTAGCTTATCCATTTATATACATGGCATACCCTCACAGCTAACCCTATACTAGATTGCATGGACATTCATATGACGTTCATATATACATACGCGATATCATTTCGTAGGACACGAACACCTTACCATTGGCATCGATTGCACGCGCACTATTCATGTGACACACACGCCTTTGGTAATTGCCATGCCACGTACACTAGAAAACCTGTTTAACTTAATATCGCTATTTGCATTCAAACATGATATATGAAATTGCATAGCATGCATATACCTCGCATTATCATCATATTTATATAGATTGCTACTAAAATCCACATCATATACATTGATATCATAGACATTTATTATATATAACATGTGGACACTATGATTTTCTTGATGATTTCAGTTTTTCTGTGATTTCTGGATTTTTGGGGAAAACCGCAAGAATTTAACAAAACCTTAGATTTATCATTTTCAAAACAAAGTTGCGGTTTTCTCATGATGTCTGTGTCGTCCACCATGAGTTTTCATGTTTTCTGTTGGATTTCGAGACCCGATTCGAGGAGTGGATGAACCGTCTCGGGTACATGGTGGGCCCGGTATGGTACCCCGGGGCAAGAAGATCGAGTTGTAGACGATGAGCCTGGCAGGGGAAGACTACTTACCGGTGATGTCTGGCGCGGCGGATATCCGGAGGATACCGACCGTTGTCGTGAGATTATGATATGGGCCGATCCGGACTGACGGAGCCCGATATTGAGACAGATGTGATTCCTATTTGGTGTCGATGCTTGACACGGGTTTTCAGATGATTTCTTGATGATATTTAGCTATTATACAGACATACACTTTCTAAAAGTTATGAATGCAGTAACTTTAACATTCTAAACACTTAAAGAGTTAGAAAAGATATTGCATACCTGTGCATGTATACTAGAGTTATTATATCACATATGGACATACATGTTGTTCCGCATTGCGTGCATTCTTACGATTGCCTTAGTAGATGTTATATTTACTCACGAGCTGGCAACTCACCCCCGTTGTGCCACAGTGTCTTGCAGGTCGGACCCGTCAGTCTCGTAGCGGCGGGCTATCTTGTCATCAGTTTCTTTTGCTCAGACTCGCGACATCGCCCGTAGGTGGGTTGCGAGTATACTTTATTCCTTTTTGCTTTATCATTGTATCTAGTATTCTCCATCTACCACTTGTACTGTATATGCGACCTAGTGATGAGACTGAGAGACTTGTATATTTGTGGTTCTTTTGGGTCGAGCTCACTTGAGCCGACGTGTGTTTTCTGGTATTTTGCGTTTCTTTATGTTCTTCTCTTGATATTACATTATATTGCATGTGGTTGTGATCCGCCTTGGGCGAAGAGCTAGCTCCCGCTTGGGGATGCCATTTTTATGATTACAGGTTTATTATCTTGTTGTACCCAGTTTGGGGGATAGAAAATACAGGGGAGACTCTGCCGAAATTTTTGGGAATTTTTGATGTTTTAAAAAGGGATTCTAAGCAACTTAATTGATTTACAAACCGTTTTCATTTAAGGTTTTCCTTCACTCTATTTTGATTTTGGGTTAGATTTCTGGGCTTTGGCTGACTTAGGTTACGGTACGCCTTTAGACGTCTCGTAATCTAAGTGCCAGTCACGTTCCGTACTTTCGGGTCGTGACAAAGTTGGTATCAGAGCGTAGGTTTTACCTTTCTGAGTGTAGGACGACCTTGGTAGATGGAGTAGGTGACTTAAGCAGAGTGGCGTAGCGTGGGTATGATCCGCGGCATACTTACGATACGGAACTCCGCCTAAGTGACCTTAGGACATAATTGCTTGTATTTCCTTTCGTGATTCCTTGCATTCCTTGATCCAATTGCAATGTCCTTATCAGTTCTATTTCTTATTCCAGCTTCGATGCCGCCAAAGACTACGAGAGCTCAGCGGGCTGCCGCTACGGATGAGATTCGGGCGGGCCCGTCTGAGGCGAGGATCGAGCGGGAGGATACGCCTACCCCTCAGGGTCCTACTAATCCGCCTTATCCTGACCGTATTGCCAGATTAGAGGCCGGCATGCAAGAGTTGCGGCAGATGATGGGATCTTTAGTTGAGTCCAGCCGGGCACAGAGATCCGAGGACGTTCCTTCTACCGCACAGACCACGATCGTACCTGCTGCACAGATGGTCACTCCTGCTGCTACTACGGAGACTATCCCTGTTTCACTACAGGAGTTCATGAGATTGAGACCTCCAGCTTTTACCGGTACAGATGCGACAGAGGACCCACAGGCATTTCTCGATAGGATGGCACGGATTGGCCGTTCGTTGAGGTGTTCTGAGGATAGATTGGTGGAGTTTGCGAGTTTTCGTCTGGAGGGTCTTGCCCAGACATGGTACGACTCAGTAGAGAGAGGCCGAGCTGCAGGTCTGCCTTCTATGACCTGGGATGAGTTTACATCTACATTTCTTGCCCGTTTTCTTCCGGAGAGTGTCCGAGATGCTCGAGCCCGTAGTTTTGAGTCTTTGCGCAAGACTCCTGGGATGACAGTGTCGGAGTATGATATACAGTTTACCCAGTTGTCTCGATATACTCCGTACCTAGTCGACACAGAAGAGAAGAGAATAAAGAGGTTTGTGCGAGGGCTTGATACACAGCTATTCCTTGCCATCGGCACCCAGCACTTTGATACCTACGCAGCCGCGATGGACGCAGCCTTACTTTTGGAGGAGCGTATTTCTGAGACTCCGGTCGCTTCTGGGCCGAAGAGGATCTGTACTGATACGCCAGCTCAGCGGCAGATGGGCAGACATCGTGATAGATTATTTCCGGGAGATGGCGGAGGCAGAGGATTGAGACGAGGTCAGTTATTTGGTTCATATCCACAGACCCAGCAGTCGTCTCCAGGATGTTTTCGGTGTGGGAGTCAGTATCACCGTGTCAGAGACTGTACCATGGGACGTCCGGGCGCGGCGACAGTCCCGCATGTGACTTTACCACCTTCACCACCTTCGCAGAGAGCTTTACTTCCTCCTTCTGATGATGCTTCACGCCAGCCAGATGCTTCTAGAGGCCGTGGGCGTGGCGGTCCGGTTCAGAGAGGACGAGGCAACAGAGGCAGAGGCAGAGGCCGAGGTAGAGGCAGAGGACAGCCAGCTATTAGTGGTGGACAGGCCCGAGTGTTTGCGTTGACTCCTCAGGATGCACAGGCATCCAATGCCGTCGTGACAGGTACTCTGCCAGTATGTTCTTTTAATGCACGGGTATTATTTGATCCAGGCTCCACACATTCCTATGTTTCCACGTATTTTGCACCGAGGTTGGGCCGAGAGTCTTGTCCGTTAGATCAGCCGCTTTTCGTTATTACCCCGGTAGGCGAGTCTTTTGTTGCCCGTTTTGTGTACCGATCTTGTTCCGTTCGTATCGGGGAGAGAGATTCTTCAGTAGATTTGATTCTCCTCGATATGCTAGACTTTGACGTTCTTCTTGGTATGGACTGGCTAGCCACCTGTTATGCATCCGTGGACTGCCGTGAAAAAGCAGTCAGATTCAGTTTTCCTGGCGAGCCGGTTCTTATTATTCAGGGAGATCGTAGCGCTACCCTTCCCAGCTTGATTTCTTCTCTTCGCGCTGGTCAGCTCTTAAGGAAAGGGTGTCAGGGATTCTTAGCCTATGTTTGTGATACTAGCTCCACAGAGGTTCCGTTGGACCAGGTCCCTGTTGTGAGAGAGTTTCCCGATGTATTCCCTGACGAGCTGCCTGGTCTGCCACCAGAGCGCGAGATTGAGTTCTGTATTGACTTGATCCCCGGCATGGGGCCTATCTCTATACCGCCTTATCGGATGGCCCCGGCGGAGCTGAGAGAGCTAAAGGATCAGTTACAGGACTTGCTGGACAAAGGGCTTATCCGACCGAGTGTGTCACCTTGGGGCGCTCCCGTCTTGTTTGTTAAGAAGAAGGACGGAAGTATGCGTTTATGCATTGATTATCGTCAGCTGAACCGAGTTACTGTGCGGAACAGGTATCCCCTACCCCGCATTGATGACTTATTTGATCAGCTCCAGGGTGCAGGGTTTTTCTCGAAGGTTGATTTACGATCAGGTTATCACCAGTTGCGGGTTCGGAAGGAGGATATTCCGAAGACTGCCTTCCGTACTCGTTATGGTCATTACGAGTTCTTGGTGATGTCGTTCGGGCTCACCAATGCCCCGGCAGCTTTTATGGATTTGATGAACCGCGTATTCAGGCCGTATCTCGATCAGTTCATCATTGTGTTCATTGACGACATCTTGGTTTATTCTCGGAGCCGGGAGGAGCATTAGCAGCACTTACGTATCACATTACAGACTTTGAGGGAGCATCAGCTGTTCGCCAAATTCTCCAAGTGCGCATTCTGGTTAGGCAGTGTCGACTTCTTGGGTCATGTGGTGACGAGAGATGGTATTTGCGTGGACCCGAAGAAGATCGAGGCAGTTCAGCGTTGGCCTAGACCGGTATCAGTCACAGAGGTTCGCAGCTTTCCAGGTCTGGCCGGCTATTATCGACGTTTCGTCCAGGATTTCTCCCGCATTGCTGCACCTTTGACCGGGTTGACCCGGAAGGGGGTTCCTTTTGATTGGACACAGGCATGTGAGGATAGCTTTCAGCAGTTGAAGACTCGCCTGACTACTGCTCCAGTGTTAGCATTGCCTTCAGGATCAGGCGGGTTCATGGTATATTGTGATGCTTCTAGAGTGGGGCTGGGCTGTGTATTGATGCAGCACGACAGAGTTATCGCGTATGCTTCTCGGCAGCTGAGGAAACACGAACAGAACTACCCCACCCATGATTTAGAGATGGCTGCAGTGGTATTTGCACTTAAGATCTGGAGACATTACCTATACGGTGAGTCGTGCCAGATATACACTGACCACAAGAGTTTGAAGTATATCTTCCAGCAGCGAGACCTGAACCTAAGACAGCGCCGTTGGATGGAGTTGGTGAAAGATTATGACTGCGAGATTCTATACCATCCGGGCAAGGCGAATGTGGTGGCAGATGCTTTGAGTAGGAGGCCCGGAGGTAGCTTATCTTGTTTGAGCGCAGTACAGATGCAGTCGATGGCGGATTGGCAGGTTTTATGTGATAGCAGAGTGCAGTTCGAGTTTACTCCTACAGGGGGACAGCTAGCCCATTTCAGAGCACGCCCACAGTTACTTGACCGTATCCACGAGGCACAGTCCGGCGATGCCCGTATCTTAGAGATTATTGAGCAGATTCGGCAGGGCAGAGTTTCTGAGTTCGTGATTGATGATCAGGGGATACTTCGATTTGGGACTCGACTGTGCGTGCCAGATTCAGAGGGACTGAGGCGGGATATTCTCGAGGAGGCACATAGATCAGTATACAGTGTTCACCCAGGTTCCACCAAGATGTATCGTGATTTGAGAGAGGTTTACTGGTGGGACGGGATGAAGAAGGATATTACAGACTTTGTGTCGAGATGCCTGACTTGTCAGCAAGTCAAGGCTGAGCACCAGAGGCCAGCCGGCGAGTTACAGCCTTTGCCCATCCCTGAGTGGAAGTGGGAGCAGGTCTCCATGGACTTCGTGGTGGGTCTACCCAGGACCAGTCGAGGGTACGACTCTATCTGGGTGATTGTTGATCGACTGACGAAAGCGGCTCACTTTCTGCCAGTGAAGACCACTTTTGGATTTTCTCAGTACGCCCAGGTTTATATTGATGAGATAGTGCGACTGCATGGTGTTCCGACTTGCATCGTGTCCGACCGTGGCACCCAGTTTACCAGCCGATTGTCGCAGAAACTCCAGGAAGCTTTGGGCACCCGATTGAGTTTTAGCACAGCCTTTCATCCGCAGACTGACGGTCAGTCGGAGCGTACTATTCAGACTCTTGAGGACATGCTCAGAGCTTGTGTTTTAGATTTCGGTGGTAGCTGGGATCGTCATTTGCCTTTGATTGAGTTTTCCTACAATAATAGCTTCCAGGAGACGATTCAGATGGCACCTTTCGAGGCTTTATATGGGAGGAGATGTCGATCGCCGGTATGTTGGACAGAGCTCAGAGAGAGCAGTATTTTGGGGCCGCAGATCGTAGAGGAGACGACCGAGAAGATACAGCTGATTCGGGACAGGATGAGAGCGGCACAGAGCAGGCAGAAATCATATGCTGACAGGCGCCGTCGTCGACTCGAGTTTGCTGTTGGCGATCATGTTTTCTTGAAGATCTCTCCGATGAAGGGTGTGATGAGATTTGGGCGGAAAGGGAAACTGAGTCCTAGATATGTTGGTCCTTTCGAGATCCTAGAGCGTGTTGGTCCAGTCGCTTATCGGTTAGCTCTTCCGCCCAGCTTCCCCGATGTTCACCCCGTATTCCATGTCTCGATGCTCCGCAAGTACCTTCATGATCCTTCCCAGGCGATTCAGCACCAGACGATCCAGTTAGAGCGTGATCTTTCTTTCACCGAGCAGCCGGTTGTCATCTTGGATCGGCAGGTGAAGAAATTGAGGTCGAAGGTCATACCGTCTGTCAAGGTTCTTTGGCGTGGCCCGAACAGCGAGGAGGTCACCTGGGAGACCGAGGTCGAGATGAGGAAGAGATATCCCCATCTTTTTGAAGGTACGCGTAGTTAAATTCTAAATTCGGGGACCGAATTTCTTTAAGGGGGGAAGATTGTAACCCTTCGAAAATCGTTTAGGCAGTTTTTCGGTAATCGGCCAATTTTTCGGCTTTTTCCGTAAAAAGTCTAAATTGATATTTTTCATTGTAGAACTAATTATACAAAATTTAAATAAGATATTACTATAATTTTGTCACTAAAATGTCACTTATAATTATCTAGTTAAAAAAAAAAAATTTCGTAATTAATTATTTTTTTATTATTTTAAGCCTTTTTAAATACATTTAATTAGGGATAAATACAAATTTAATTAGGTAAATTTCTTAATTAGGAGTCTTTATAAGCTAAAATATGGTGTTAATAAAATTATATCATGTCTTGCAAACTTTTAGATTTTTGGTGGGAAAATTATGAAAAAATGGCTTAAAAAGGGGTTTTTTTGTGAAAAAGTTGACATGAAAGCTTGAAATGATAACATATGATGTTCTAATCACCTAGAAACTTCCCCAAAATTTCCCCACTTCACCCTCAAGCTGCTGGCCGACCCTCCACCTGCAGGTTTCCCCTCTCTTCACTTCTTTTTTTGATCATTTTCATGCAAAAAATTCAAGAAAAAATCCACAATTTCTTTCTCCATTCAAAGCCTAACCCTAATCACTTCTCTCTTCAACCCAAATTAGTTTAAAAACTTGATGAAAGGAGGCTTCTTGGTGACTTGATCATGCTAGGATTCAATTGGGGAGGTAAAATTCTAAACTAGTTTGCTTACTTGTGGTTTAATTGTGCTAGAATTTCAATTCTAAATATTAGTTTAGTAGTAAATGTTTGATTAGGAAAAATCAAGAGAAGGTTTTGATTTTAGAAATTAGGGTTTGTATCATAATGCTTGGATTATGTTAGGGATGGTTATCTAGGTGATTGGAGTGGTTAATTGTGTATTGGTATGCTCGCTAAAACGACAAATTTCAATGTTTGTATCGATTTGGTTTGAAAATCGCTTACTAGATTTTTACAAAAAATAGTATGCGGTCGATTTGTGTTAGGTTAGCAATATTATTAGCTTCGTATAGGATTATTAGAATGCGTGAACGCGGGGTTTCGTCTAGTCGGGTGGTAGTTTGTCGATTTCCCCGAAATGACGATTTTTGTTAAAGGATTGCGATTTTCGTGCGTTTTCCGCGCACCGAGTGCATGCTATGTTTAATACGAGAGCGTGGATATTTGTATAATGTGACTTGCATCGTTTAGGGTTATGTAATCTTATACTTGGTGTTGTGCAAATTTAGGATCGGTCGGGGAAACTTCGGATACGGCGCGAAAAGGCAAAGCGGTGGCCGGATCAGATTAGCGGGGATTTCTGGTGAGTAGATATATTCATCTACGGGGGAATCGTCTGGATGGCGTGAGGCGCCCCCCCTAGTTAGGATTACCCTACTTTATGCATTAATTATATTGTTAGCTAGCTTATCCATTTATATACATGGCATACCCTCACAGCTAACCCTATACTAGATTGCATGGACATTCATATGACGTTCATATATACATACGCGATATCATTTCGTAGGACACGAACACCTTACCATTGGCATCGATTGCACGCGCACTATTCATGTGACACACACGCCTTTGGTAATTGCCATGCCACGTACACTAGAAAACCTGTTTAACTTAATATCGCTATTTGCATTCAAACATGATATATGAAATTGCATAGCATGCATATACCTCGCATTATCATCATATTTATATAGATTGCTACTAAAATCCACATCATATACATTGATATCATAGACATTTATTATATATAACATGTGGACACTATGATTTTCTTGATGATTTCAGTTTTTCTGTGATTTCTGGATTTTTGGGGAAAACCGCAAGAATTTAACAAAACCTTAGATTTATCATTTTCAAAACAAAGTTGCGGTTTTCTCATGATGTCTGTGTCGTCCACCATGAGTTTTCATGTTTTCTGTTGGATTTCGAGACCCGATTCGAGGAGTGGATGAACCGTCTCGGGTACATGGTGGGCCCGGTATGGTACCCCGGGGCAAGAAGATCGAGTTGTAGACGATGAGCCTGGCAGGGGAAGACTACTTACCGGTGATGTCTGGCGCGGCGGATATCCGGAGGATACCGACCGTTGTCGTGAGATTATGATATGGGCCGATCCGGACTGACGGAGCCCGATATTGAGACAGATGTGATTCCTATTTGGTGTCGATGCTTGACACGGGTTTTCAGATGATTTCTTGATGATATTTAGCTATTATACAGACATACACTTTCTAAAAGTTATGAATGCAGTAACTTTAACATTCTAAACACTTAAAGAGTTAGAAAAGATATTGCATACCTGTGCATGTATACTAGAGTTATTATATCACATATGGACATACATGTTGTTCCGCATTGCGTGCATTCTTACGATTGCCTTAGTAGATGTTATATTTACTCACGAGCTGGCAACTCACCCCCGTTGTGCCACAGTGTCTTGCAGGTCGGACCCGTCAGTCTCGTAGCGGCGGGCTATCTTGTCATCAGTTTCTTTTGCTCAGACTCGCGACATCGCCCGTAGGTGGGTTGCGAGTATACTTTATTCCTTTTTGCTTTATCATTGTATCTAGTATTCTCCATCTACCACTTGTACTGTATATGCGACCTAGTGATGAGACTGAGAGACTTGTATATTTGTGGTTCTTTTGGGTCGAGCTCACTTGAGCCGACGTGTGTTTTCTGGTATTTTGCGTTTCTTTATGTTCTTCTCTTGATATTACATTATATTGCATGTGGTTGTGATCCGCCTTGGGCGAAGAGCTAGCTCCCGCTTGGGGATGCCATTTTTATGATTACAGGTTTATTATCTTGTTGTACCCAGTTTGGGGGATAGAAAATACAGGGGAGACTCTGCCGAAATTTTTGGGAATTTTTGATGTTTTAAAAAGGGATTCTAAGCAACTTAATTGATTTACAAACCGTTTTCATTTAAGGTTTTCCTTCACTCTATTTTGATTTTGGGTTAGATTTCTGGGCTTTGGCTGACTTAGGTTACGGTACGCCTTTAGACGTCTCGTAATCTAAGTGCCAGTCACGTTCCGTACTTTCGGGTCGTGACAGGGAGTTGGGGTTTGGTTTTTGTAGGGTAGCTGTCTGCAGTTGTTTAGAGGTGTTCGGTACTGTTTGATTTTTGAGTTTTGACAGTATACAAAATCTGAGATCACTTTGCTTTAATCTAGTGTTTTGAATACGCGTGTTACGTTATCCGACACGGTTCATGATCTTGTGTAGCTGTAGCACTTGGGTTGGTTTTAGAGTGTCGCTACACACGTTAGCCACTAGACGAACACTTTAGAGTTGGTTTAGAGTTGGAGCGTCGGTCAAACATAGTTTGTACGTGATATTGGTCGATTTCAGAGATTTTGCACTTGCTATGTTTGTGTTAATAGGATCGCAGGCGGGGACTTCGAATGCTGCGAAGAAAGGGAAGCAAGTGATTGGATCTACCTAGCTCGAGATTGTCATTGAGTAGATTTAACATCTACAAGGAAATCGCCCGTATGGCGTTAAGCGTCAGGGCTAGATATGATTTTAGCTGCATTGCTTATATGCACATGTAGGGATTGTGCATGGACATCATTGCATCTTATTACTTGTTGTGCCTGGACTTGTACCCATTGGACATTGCACTATTATTGACAGTTCATGCTGCACGAGAACTAATTATTTCCTTCACACCCACTGTCGGTAATTGCCATGATACACACAACACACACAAATATGTGATATGGTACTGACTAGTGACATTGAGGCATTGATTCTTATTCTATTGTGCTTATGAAATATAGCATACCTGTATACCTACATGCTTACATATATGCCTTGCTAGGCCTACAGCTACACCTATACCTATATGGTATTGCATCATTATTGACATGTATACACATACCATGCTACAGCTACACCTATATGTATATTGTATTGCATCATTATTGACATGTATATACACATACCTTACTACAGCTACACCTATACCTATATAGTATTGCATCATTATTGACATGTATATACACATACCTTTCTACAGCTACACCTATACCTATATGGTATTGCATCATTATTGACATGTATATACACATACCTTTCTACAGCTACACCTATACCTATATGGTATTGCATCATTATTGACATGTATATACACATACCTTGCTACATCTACACCTATACCTATATGGTATTGCATCATTATTGACATGTATATACACATACCTTGCTACAGCTACACCTATACGTACATGGTATTGCATCATTATTGACATGTATATGCACACATCTTGCTATAGCTGCATGTACATCATGCATATATACTTACATGTACACCCTTATACCTTTCTATATCCACATGTTCACCTTTATATGATGTTGCTTTGGATTTTAGAGAATTGGGAACCACATGATATATTTAATAACTTGATGCATTTAAATAGCGGTTTTTCCTTGATATGCTCATATTAATGTTTTATGTTGCATATATTATATTTCATGGATTTACGCATTGAGATATGGATTTTATGTGATTTATGGATTTGAGAACCGTGGGGGTATTTCAAGAAATTCATGTACTTTTTGAAAACCCGGTTTCTCTTGATTTGATATTTCAGTGCGTCCACCATGAGTTTCTCGGTTCTGAGACTTGTGTTAGATACCCGATTCGAGGAGCGGTAGGTGCCGTCTCCGGGTACATGGTGTACCCGGTATGGTTCCCCGGGGCAAGAGGTGATTTTCGTGGTATAGATGATGAGCCTGGCAGGAGGGCTAGTACCTACCGTTGATAGTATTTGGATTCGGCGGTTATCGTGGGGATACCGACCGGAGTTATGTACAGACATGACATCAGGGCCAGTCATGGTGACGGCGCCTGACAGATGAGTATTTACATGTCGATGCTGGATATGGGTTTCATGATGTTTCGAGCGTCGATGTTGGATACTTAGGTTCCATGAATTTGATGTGTCGTTGAGGGACACACACACACACACACACGCACACATATATACAGGCATATGTTTTCAGGATGTTTCGGGTGTCGATGTTGGACACTCAGGTTCCATGAGACTTAGAGGATATGAGGGCCGATCTGAGGATGCGGTGCCTGAGGATTTTGGGATTTGACGTGTCAGTGAGGGACACTGGGGGTTTTCCATGCTGATGATTTTTTCTTGAGGTTTTATTATATCATCCCACACTCAGGATTATTTTGATATGCTTTGCTTCTTATAGTTATAGTACCCTGATGGTGTACCTTTACATGATTGTTGCATATTCATATTGCCATACATATGCTATCAGATTACATGTGATAGATTATCGTTGTTAGTGCATACTTGCGATCTTAGTATGATGTTATTTGCTATTCACGAGTTGGCAACTCACCCCCATTGTGCCACAGTGTTTTGCAGGTCTGATCCTCAGAGTAGTCACGGCAGGGCGCCTTATTATCTCTACTTTTGCGGATACCGCTAGGTTGGCTGTGAGGCCTTTTGCTATAGGTGGTTTTGCGGTTATCCAATGATGTCATTGTATATCTTTTGTATCTAGTACTCTCCATCTACTACCTTCATGTATTGACTTAGAGACGAGTTGTATATTCTTATGAGTCTGGTTGTCGTGCTCGTGTGAGCGGGCTTTTTTTAAGTCGATTATCTCATTTCTTCTCTACGGCGTCGTATATCTGTTGTGGTGGTTGTTTTCGCCTTTGGACGAGATTAGCTCCCGTTTGGGGATGCTTTACTTATATCTTATGTTTGTACCCGTTTCGGGGCTAGTTTTTACAAAGGAGGTGCTGCCGAAATTTTATGAAAACAAACATAAGCTTTAAGTTCTTACTTGAGATTTTAAAGTGCTTCTGTCCTTTACTTCTTGTAATGGTTTAGATTGCTGGGTTTTTCGGCTTACTCAAATTGCGTTACGCCTGTTGACGTTACGTAGCCTAAGTGCCGGTCATGTGCCTAATTTTGGGTCGTGACAATTACAATATATAATAATCGCTCCAGGCGTGATAAATGCAACATCACAGATAAGCAATAAGCATCACAGAACAATACAGATAATCTTGGACCCCCGGGTTTCCTTTGAGCCCAAGTGAAACCCGACGTTCCCCTGGTCGTGTGGATAGCCTGTGCAATGAAAACCTAGACCCCTACGAGCGCGGCAAGTTACCCGGCAAAACCAGAAGCGAGGCTGCCCCCTTCAGCAAAGTGAATGGGCCACCCAGCACTTCACGGAATCTGGTAACTTGAGCACTTCTCCTTGGGTCAACCTATACCCCTACGAGTGCGGCGAATAGCCCACCAATTCTAAAGTGAGGCCCCCTCCTTCTCAACGCCATGAGATGCGAACCCGTTGCCCTCCAGAACCCGGCTATCTGTACACTCCACCGCGGGGTAATCCTAGTACAGAAAAGTAAATATGTACAACGGTGACATCGACCTCAACCCGTTCATGCCCCAAACAAATAATATACAAACATGAAGTGACAGAAGTCGACATGTCGGACGCTCTCCCCGTGATATCAAATGTACAAATGAAACTAAACTGCACTAACATTGCACCCAAGCTATCCACCACGACGAATCCGCAACAAATACAGCACAACACAGAACATCAACGTGAATGTCACGTTCGCAAACCTGTCTAAAACAACTTTAGCAATTAGACATGTTGTACCGCTCTAATGACATTCACGGTCGTAGATAGAAATGTAAGTACTGTAAACTTTAAACAATGTTAGGAATATCGACTTCGAAATAACCCCGAATAGCCCCAAACAACTAGATAAAACCATATCCAAACTGGGTTAAACTAGCAATACCAATAAACCAATATTCCAAAGACTAGACTACACCCAAAATTTCAAATCCAGATGCAATGAAATGGCCGGCCAACTCGGAAATTGTGGCATTGTGCTCGGCCCATAACAGGTGGAAATGGTTCGTATTTGGGGTGCAGTTTAGTGGTCACTTAAGTAGTCTTCTGCAGTTGCTAAAATATTAATAGAAGACCAAATAAAAATCGACAAAAAATGGAATGTGCAGGGTATTATTTTGGAGTTGTTTCGGTTTCGATACTTTGATATTGTCTAAACCAACTAGTATGCGGTAAATGGGTTGGCTCTGATACCATGTAAGGTTACGCCAGTGCCCCGGCCATCAATCCGTGGCCAAATGCGGAATAAAAACTTTTCAAACCCGGCGCTAACGTAACCCTAAATGACGGATCGTACCATTAACCTTATACTAGTTATACATAAAGGAGTTTAAGAGATTATACCGATCGATTCGTGTCCTTCGGTCATCAATCTCTGTCCTTAGCTCGTCGTGGCTTCCTCGACGAAGTTCGATCTCCGGTCTCCCTAGTCGAAGAGGATTCACGTCGAGGATTAGTAATACGGGCTCCCTCTTCAAAAACCGAAGCAACTCGGGCATCCGGTTTGCTAGCCTAGATGCACAAGATGAAGTAGAGAGAGTGTGTGAATACTTTGTCTCAAAACAGCCAAGGATTCTCAACACATGAGAGGGTATGGGTGGAGGTGAAGAAGAAGCCATTGGATGAAGTGTGTGAGCTCAGGTTTTGGGCTTAAAGAAAAAACAAGTGAAGAAAAAAGTTATGTGTTCTTTTTCTTGAGTTGTGAAGTAAATGTGATAAGCAACTCAAGAAAAGTTCTAGCACAAGAAAAATATCTCACCCTTGCACACAAATATCTCAATTCAAACAAAAACAATGCAAGCCCCAATACCATGAGTCACCAATGTGCACATGCCACCATCAATGCCCAAGTCAAAACTTATGCTCACAATTTCCATCATAATAAAACATTAACCCAAATGTTTAAACAAAAAGAGAATGGCATCTTCTAAAGTAAACCCGTAACGAATTACAAGAATACCCCTCATCCGTATATATATACCTGCATCCGTATTCCGACTGAATACGAATACAACAAGACGAAAGTAATCCAACAATATAATACTAGGATCTGGCTTAATCCAAAGCCCACTAGTATTATCCGTTCGATCATGATCCGTGCACAAGTGCACGTATATGATCGAACCCTGCCATAAAACCATACGGCCTCTACAACGTTTCGCCCGATCCAGGGAAACCCTCTGTGTGGGACTCTAAAGACTCGTCAATATGCTGGCAGTGGGTTTAACCACAACCACATCAGTGGCACTAGATGTACGTAACGGCTACCCAGGTAATGAGCGAAAGGGAGGCCGACGAGCGAACTTATCCTGAAACCCTACTGAGCCAGACAATTGTTGGATATGTATTCCCTAGAGGCCATTACTGTATATGTGTACATATGGATGCTTGGACATGTATATGTACAGGACAGTCTTGCTCGATATGATAGTATGCTATTTGGTTTGACTTTATCTTAACATATGCGTATTTTACTTGCTATTACATATCTTTTATACATGTTGATAAAGCCCGTAGGATCAATTCTAGACTACCTGCGTTGTGATGGCGATCATACATGTGGGAGCTGGGTAGTCGGTACGCACATCCTTAAATGGTCCCTAGTCGTAGGAGTATCGAGATTCGGCATCGATATTCCGGAGTAGACTAATGTACACGTTTGTAGACCCCGATTAGGGGAGATGGTTTGGTCCCGCAACCATTGGTCTTTAGATCTAAGATCGTATATAGGTGCTTACTGGGGGTGAGTACACCGGACGGACTCGCCGAGGACTTCCAGTTGGTATTATACCTATTGTCAGATGGAAGTTCTCAAGTGACATGAGTACAGGGTAGTCTTTATACCTGAGATCTTCATTTGTCTCGTGTGAGTTCCCACTGTACTTTGATCACTACCCTACCACGACTCTAAAGAGTCGTGCAAACAGGTTTTGGTTGGGTACAGTCCCGAGCCATATGGAGGCAGTGAGCGATTATCGGGGAATCGTCTCTCCCGGTATTGGGAGTCGATATCGCACTGTGAGATTGGTCAGGATCATAAGACCTTGGCCAAGGCTATTGGGATTTACTGATAGGTTGATCATTAGTTTCCCGGATTGGTTCTGAGCCACATCAGCATGACTTATCGGGTTATTTGGGTCTGAAATTTACCACTCCCTAGACCCGGTATGTGATACTCTCAGACAAAGAGACCGGACTATACAGAGATTGTCACAGATAGGCTCGGTAGGGATCCGGATGAGTTTGCTCGTCGGCCTTCCTTTTCGACAAGTACCCGGGTATCCGTTACGAACAGCTAGTGCCGCTGACGTGCTTGTGGTTATGGATTTATCCAGTAAATCACTACCGGCGTACTGTCGAATCTTTAGAGTCCCACACAGAGGGTTTTCCTGGTTCAGGCGAAATTATGTAGTAGCCGTATTGATTACGTGCAGGGTCTCGATCGATTGATGTACTTTGTACTCGGACTTTCGATCGGACAGTTGGTAATACTAGCAGCTCGGGTTTGAGCCGGATTATTTAATCAGGTATTGATTTAATAGTTTACATATATGTGTTTCGATATGTATATTCTATTATTACATTCTTCGTGTTATTCTATCTCTTTGGGCATTCGTGTTTTTATCCGAATGCAGGTATGTATATACAGCAGACTGTAATCCGTATTTATTACAGATTACCTTCTAGAAGGTGGCCACCTCATTATGCTTTTTCCATTTATTTGATAAATGGAAAATGAGGTGTAAAGTGTGAGGTAAGGGAGGAATGGTGATAACCATGTTTCAATATTTAACAAATGAATTTTTAATTCATTTGGAGTTACTATTGAAGTATGGTTGTTGATTGTTTATTCAAGAAATTTATACACAAAACCTTTTTGTTTATTTTCTCTCTCATGGATGCTCTATTATTTTCTTGAGCTCCCATTTCTCTTCATCTCCTCCCTCCTCTTGAGTTTCCTCCACCTTCATCATCTTCCTCTTCACTACCATTCTCATGAGTTGAGAAACAAATGAAGAGGCAAGAAAGAGATAGAAAACACTTAGATCTTCACACTACATCCTAGACTACTTGGTTTAGCAACCCAAGTTCTCTAGTGCTCCACTTGACATATTGTGAGGAGATAGAGCCATGAATCATATCCCTCGGATGGATCATCTATGACAAAAGAGAACCAGAGAGTAAGATCGATCGCGGAGAAGCAAAGGAGCCAACAAAGAAGATCAATCATGTTCAAGGTGGCCACTTGGAGCTAAAGATGAAGAAAGAAGACCGAAGGACTTGGTTCGTTTGGTGAGATTTCTTCATCATAGTAGATAGCTCTCTTTATTTAGCTAGTTAGGTTTATGGTAAGAACCGGGTTAAAAGTTATTCTAGTGCCATGTTCTAATCGTTAGAAAAAAATTTGTTCCGCATTTGGTCACGGTATTTAGCCGGGGCAGTACCTTAACCTTTCAATAGTGACAATATACGTATAGTCTGGTCCGTTCGTCTATGAGTATCACATATCGGGTCTAGGGGGGTGGATAAAGTCAGACCCCTAATAATGGGATATTTAGTGTCGGTATGAAGCCTATCACCACCTGAGAAACTACCGATCCTAGATCCGTAATTCTCGACTACGTTGGCTAAGGATTTTTGGTGATGGCCATCCGTGCACACCGCGACATCAACCCCCATTACCGGGAGAGACGAATCCACCGACGATCCGCTCACTGCCTCCATGTGGGTAGGGACAATACCTAACTAAAAACAGTTTGCACGACTCCTTTGAGCCGTGGTATGGTAGTAATAAAAGCACACTGGGAACTCACAGGAGACAAATGACGATCTCAAGTCGATAGACTAACCTTTACACTTGTCACCTGGGAACTTCTATCTGATAATAGGTATAATACCATCTAGCATGTTCCCGGCGAGTCCGTCCGGTGTACTCATAACCCAATGAGCACATGTATACGTCTTAGGTGAACCAACTGACACCAATAGCTTGTGAGACCGGCCACCGCCCCTCGTCCGGGTCTCGATCCGTATACACTACTCTACTCTCGGAGTATCGATGCCCAGTCTCGAAACTCGCACAACTAGGGACACTTTAAGGATGTGCTTATAGACCACCCAACTCTCACGTATATGATCGCCATCATACTGCTGGTAGTCAAGTAAGAATCCTATGGGATCTATCAACATGTAATAGTAATCTGTAATGTCACCTGAAGCATGTACACGATGATAAAGACAAACCAGATAGCATACTATCATCTCGAGTAAGACTGTCCTACCGGTATTGTCACGACCTGCAATTCGGCCCGTAACCGGCACTTAAACTACGTAACGTCTAAAGGCGTACGCAACTTAAGTAAGCCGAACACCCAGAAATCTAAATCACCCAAAACTGGATCAACGGAGAAAATATAGTTTAAAACCTCTAGAAAACACAATTTAAATTCTCTAACACTGGATTTCCATCTAAAAAAAAATTTTCGGCAGCACCTCCTTTGTACAAACTAGCCCCGAAAACGGGTACAACACAGATAGTATATAACGCATCTCAATTGGGAGCAAAAATCACGCCCACCGGCGGAGACAATCACCACAACAAGTATACGACGCCAAAGCGAAGAAATAATCAAAGAAACGACTATAATAAGAAGTAAACACTTCCAACATAACCGGCTTCTACGAGCACGGCACCCAAAATCACCAATATAATACAACACTGAAACTTCACAAGTCGTATCTAAGTCATATACAACAGAGGTAGATGGAGAATACTAGATCCAACAAAAAGATATACAATATACAAACGAATAACCGCAAACCCACCTAAAAGGAAAGGCCTCACTACCTATAGTAGCCGTATCCGCAAAAGTAGAGATGATAAGATGCCCTGCCGCGACTACTCAGAGGGTAAGTCCTGCAAAACACTGTGGCACAACGGGGGTGAGTTGCCAACTCATGAATAGTAAATAACATCATACTGAAACCCCAGAGGGAAGCTCAGTCCCAGATTTGTTGGTCCTTTCGAGATCCTTGAGCGAGTGGGTTCTGTTGCTTACCGTTTAGCGCTCCCGCCTAGTTTTCCGGATGTTCACCCCGTTTTTCATGTGTCGATGCTTCGTAGGTACCTTCATGATCCTTCTCATATGATTCAGCACGAGACCGTTCAGCTTGAGCGCGATCTTTCATTCACCGAGCAGCCGGTAGTTATTTTGGATCGGCAGGTGAAGAAACTTCGGTCTAGGATCTTGCCTTCTGTGAAGGTTCTATGGCATAGTCCTACTGGTGAGGAGATCACTTGGGAGATCGAGAGCGAGATGCGGAAGAAATTCCCTCATCTTTTTGAAGGTACGCTTAGTATGAAATTTTAATTCGGGGACCGAATTTCTTTAAGGGGGGGAGATTGTAACGTTTTAGAAATCGTTATGAGAATTTGTCCGTTTTAGGGTTGAATTGTCGGTATTTTCCGTTTTAACCCGACTGTGAACGAACGACCATATAGACTTGCTATCACCTAGATTAGCTAAAATAAAGCTAGTGCGCAAGCTTTGGGAGTATATAGGACGTTTTGGTTCAATTTGAATTTTTCCCAATTTTAATATTATTTTAATGCGGTATTCAAATTTTGGGAAAATTTCTCTAAGCGATCTTTTCTCTAAAATTAATTTGAGTTAACCAACAAATCCTTCTCTTTTCACTTGATTTGTGTGGACTAGAATTTTACTAGGATTTAAAAGAAAAAGAAAAGAAAAGAATATGAGTTAGATGCATGCCTGTGTGTGTGTTGTGTGTGAATGCAATAAATGATGGAAATTGCTTGGAAATTCCTCACAAAACACCCACCTCACCCTTGGCCGAGATTCCCTCTCCCTCCACTGCCCTTGCTCATTTCCCGTCTCATTTTATATCAATTCTATCACAAAAATTCTCCAAAATCCCAAATATATCATAAAATACCATAAGTTCTTGATTTTTGGCTCTTGGATCACTTGGAGCTAGGGAAAGCTAGGAGCTTGTGAGCAAAGTTGTTAGGTATAACCCCTTTACTGTTAAATTAAAGTTTTCTTGTTGTTTTGCTCGTTGGTTGATGCGTAGAACGCTTTTTATATCGATTGAGGCGATATCGGGTTTTTAAGTCTTTTTAGAGCTTTTAATACCTGCTGTGACCTGGGAATTTTAGTGTTTGAGCAAACAAATTTAGAGAGATGTACTAGTGGACCTAAGACACCACCTGTGAGACAGAGGCCACCCCACCGGTCGGGGCCGGCGACCACTATGGCGAGGACCGTCGACGCCGGCGGTGTAGGGGGCAGCTGGGGTGGGGCTTCTGTGGGTTGTTGTCTGCTGTTGTCTTGGGGTGTTTGGTACTGTTTACTTTTTTAATAAATGCAGTAAGCAAAATCTGGGATCGATTACCTATAATCTTGTGTTTTGAGTCCGCGTGATACGTGTTGCGACACGAGTCGTGTGTCATGCTGCGATGTACTCAGTTTGGTATTGAGGTATCGTTGCGCGTGTTAGCCACTTGACGTGCACTAGTGAGTTAGTTTAGTGTGTTGGTGCGTTTAAAATACGTAGTTGTGCGTTATTTTGATTGATTCTGAGATGTTTGCACTATTTCCTGTGTTTGTGAAATTATAGCGTCGCAAGCGGGGACTTCAGACGCTGCGAACAAGGGGAAGCAGGTGGTCGGATTTTCATAGCTGGAGACCACCAGTGAGTAGAAATAACATCATACTGAAATCGCAAGTATACACTAACAGCAATGATCAATAACACGTAAGCTGGTAGCATGAGTATGACAATATGAATATGCAACTATCATGATCAAGGTATACCACCAGGGTACTATATCTACATGAATCATATGCATATCAACTGAATACGGAGTGCGGGATAGTAAATAATCTCTTGCACAAATCATAAGCATGGAAAACACGGTGTAACTCAACAATACCCCAAATCCCAAAATACTCAGATCGGCCCTCAGATCGGCCATCCAATCCTGTACGTCTCATGGAAGCTGAGTGTCAAACATCGACACTCTAAAACATCATGAAAACCAGTGCCTAACATCGACACGTAAATACTCGTATCCATACATTCCTCGAAACACAAGTATCCCACTTCGACACTTGTATTCCACGTATCGGTCTTCCTGATATCCATACGTTCCTCGAAACACAAGTATCCCACTTCGACACTTGTATCCCACGTATCGGTCTGTCAAACCCCATATATCTCTCGGAATGTAAGTGCCTAACATCGACACTTGAAATTCCCATATCACATGAAAACATATCTCAGATGCGTAAATCCATATAAAATAGCATATGCAACATAAAACATCAATATGTGCATATCACGGGAAAAGTTCGCTATTTAATGCATCAAGTCATTAAATGTATCTCACGGTTCCCAAAAATCCAAATCCAGAATACATATATATACAGCGTCCCATACCACCGATATATATGCTATAAAAACTGATCATGTAACAATAGCAAGGTATAAGTGCGAACGAGTAGGTATAGTATGGCATATATATAGCATGTAGGTATACAGGTATGCTATATGTCTATGCGTTATCGCACGAGTACAACTGTTTCAATGTCGCTAACCAATAGCAAGGTATATAAATGAGCATTTGTGTTGTGAGTATCATGGCAATTACCGACAGTGTGTGTGTAGCATATCATTGGTGCTCGTGCAACATGGACTGTCGATAATAGTGCAGTGTACAATAGGTACAGTATCATGCACAACAAGTAACTATATGCAATGTGAGTCATGCAATATCTCTATATGAGCAAATAAACATACGGCTAATATTATATCATGTCTATCCCCGACGCTTAGCGCCATACGGGCGATTTTCCCGTAGATGTTATATCTACTCACTGGTGGTCTCCAGCTATGAAAATCCGACCACCTGCTTCCCCTTGTTCGCAGCGTCTGAAGTCCCCGCTTACGACGCTATAATTTCACAAACAAAAGAAATAGTGCAAATATCTCAGAATCAATCAAAATAACGCACAACTACGTATTTAAAACGCACCAACACACTAAACTAACTCACTAGTGCACGTCTAGTGGCTAACATGCGCAACGATACCTCAATACCAAACAGAGTACATCGCAGCACAACACACGACTCGTGTCGCAACACGTATCACGCGGACTCAAAACACTAGATTATAGGTAATCGATCCCAGATTTTGCATACTGCATTTAAAGTAAACAGTACCAAACACCCCAAGACAACAGCAGACAACAACCCACAGAAGCCCCACCCCAGCTGCCCCCTACACCGCCGGCGTCGCCGGTCCTCGCCTTAGGGGTCGCCGGCCCTGACCGGTGGGGTGGCCTCCGTCTCACAGGTGGTGTCTTAGGTCCACTAGTACATCTCTCTAAATTTGTTTGCTCAAACACTAAAATTCCCAGGTCACAGCAGGTATTAAAAGCTCTAAAAAGACTTAAAAACCCGATATCGCCTCAATCGATATAAAAAGCGTTCTACGCATCAACCAACGAGCAAAACAACAAGAAAACTTTAATTTAACAGTAAAGGGGTTATACCTAACAACTTTGCTCACAAGCTCCTAGCTTTCCCTAGCTCCAAGTGATCCAAGAGCCAAAAATCAAGAACTTATGGTATTTTGTGATATATTTGGGATTTTGGAGAATTTTTGTTATAGATTTGATTTAAAATGAGAAGGGAAATGAGCGAGGGCAGTGGAGGGAGAGGGAATCTCGGCCAAGGGTGAGGTGGGTGTTTTGTGAGGAATTTCCAAGCAATTTCCATCATTTATTGCATTCACACACAATACACACACAAGCATGCATCTAACTCATATTCTTTTCTTTTCTTTTTCTTTTAAATCCTAGTAAAATTCTAGTCCACACATATCAAGTGAAGAGAGAAGGATTTGTTGGTTAACTCAAATTAATTTTAGAGAAAAGATCGCTTAGAGAAATTTTCCCAAAATTTGAATACCGCATTAAAATAATATTAAAATTGGGAAAAATTCAAATTGAACCAAAACGTCCCATATACTCCCAAAGCTTGCACACTAGCTTTATTTTAGCTAATCTAGTTGCTAGCAAGTCTATATGGTCGTTCGTTCACAGTCGGGTTAAAACGGAAAATACCGACAATTTAACCCTAAAACGGACAAATTCTCATAACGTTTTCTAAAACGTTACAATCTCCCCCTTAAAGAAATCCGGTCCCCGAATTAAAATTTCATACTAAGCATACCTTCAAAAAGAAGAGGGAATTTCTTCCGCATCTCGCTCTCGATCTCCCAAGTGATCTCCTCACCAGTAGGACTACGCTATAGAACTTTCACAGAAGGCAAGACCCTAGACCGAAATTTCTTCACCTGCCGATCCAAAATAACTACCGGCTGCTCGGTGAATGAAAGATCGTGCTCAAGCTGAACGGTCTCGTGCTGAATCATATAAAAAGGATCATGAAGGTACCTACGAAGCATCGACACATGAAAAACGGGGTGAACATCCGGAAAACTAGGCGGGAGCGCTAAACGGTAAGCAACAGAACCCACTCGCTCAAGGATCTCGAAAGGACCTACAAATCTGGGAATGAGCTTCCCTCTCTTCCCAAATCGCATAACGCCCTTCATCGGAGGAATCCTCAGGAATACATGATCTCCCACTGCGAACTCAAGTCTGCGACGACGACGGTCGGCATAAGACTTCTTCCTGCACTGGGCTGCTCTCATCCCGTCCTGAATCAGCTGGATCTTCTCTGTAGTCTCCTGAACGAGCCGGGGTCCCAAAACCAAACTCTCACTAAGCTCGGTCCGACAGACTGGCGATCGACACTTCCTACCATATAAAGCCTCAAAAGGTGCCATCTGAATAGTCTCCTGAAAGCTGTTGTTGTAGGAGAACTCAATCAACGGCAAGTGACGATCCCAACTGCCACCAAAATCAAGCACACATGCACGGAGCATATCCTCCAGAGTCTGAATAGTCCGCTCCGTCTGACCATCGGTCTGCGGATGAAAAGCGGTGCTAAAACTAAACTTGGTACCCATAGCTTCCTGAAGCTTCTTCCATAGACGGCTAGTAAACTGGGTGCCTCTGTCGGATACTATGCATGTGGGAACACCGTGCAAACGCACAATCTCATCTATATAAAGCTGAGCGTACTGAGCATAGCCGAAAGTGGTCTTCACTGGAAGGAAGTGAGCCGCTTTCGTCAACCGGTCTACAATAACCCAAATGGAGTTATACCCTCTACTGGTCCTCGGTAGACCCACAATGAAGTCCATGGAAATCTGCTCCCATTTCCACTCCCGAATGGGTAAAGGCCGTAACTCTCTAGCCGGTCTCTGATGCTCAGCCTTGACTTGCTGACAAGTCAGGCACCTCGAAACGAAGTCCGAAATATCGCGTTTCATCCCTTCCCACCAGTAGAAGTCTCTCAAGTCACGCTACATCTTGGTGGAACCTGGATGAACGCTAAAGGCCGATTGATGTGCCTGCTCTAGGATCTCGCGTCTCAACCCATCAGCATCTGGTACACACAAGCGAGTCCCGCATCGTAGCACACCCTGGTCATCAATCATGAACTCCGAAACCGTACCCTGTCTAACAAGCTCAAGAATCTCAGACAAACGGGCATCACTGGGTTGCGTCTCACGGATACGATCAAATAGTAGTGGACGGGCACGGACATGAGCAAACTGTCCCCCAGTGGAGGTGAACTCGAACTGCACTCTACTATCACACAAGAGCTGCCAATCTGCAGAAGACTGACACTGAACTGCGCTCAACGGAGACAAGCTACCCACGGGCCTACGACTCAAAGCATCAGCTACCACATTCGCCCTACCTGGGTGATAAAGGATCTCACAATCATAATCATTTACTAGTTCCATCCATCGGCGCTGTCTCAGGTTCAGATCTCGCTGCTGGAAGATATACTTCAAACTCTTGTGATCCATAAAGATCTGACACGACTCTCCGTACAAGTAGTGTCTCCAGATCTTCAACGCAAAGACTACCGCTGCCATTTCAAGATCGTGAGTGGGGTAATTCTGCTCGTGCTTCTTCAGCTGCCTAGAAGCATAAGAAATCACCCTATCATGCTGCATCAAAACACAGCCGAGCCCCACTCGAGAAGCATCACAATACACAACGTAGCCGCCCGATCCAGAAGGTAAAGACAGAACTGGTGCTGTCGTCAACCGAGTCTTCAACTACTGAAAACTCTGCTCGCACGCATCAGTCCATAGAAAAGGAATCCCCTTGCGGGTCAGTCCAGTCAGCGGTGCAGCGATACTCAAAAAATCCTGCACAAAACGGCGATAATAACCGGCTAAGCCCAAAAAGCTGCGGACCTCAGTCACCGATACAGGTCTGGGCCAAAGCTGTACAGCCTCAATCTTCCTCGGGTCTACAAGAATACCATCACCAGTCACCACATGACCCAGGAAGTCAACTCTATCAAGCCAAAATGCGCACTTTGAGAATCTAGCATACAGCTGGTGCTCTCTCAATATCTGCAAAGTAATCCTCAAGTGCTGCTCATGCTCCTCACGACTCCTAGAGTAAACCAGTATGTCATCAATAAACACTATAATGAACTGGTCGAGGAACGGCCTGAAAATCCGGTTCATCAGATCCATGAACGCTGCTGGCGCATTGGTGAGTCCGAACGACATCACTAAAAACTCATAATGCCCATAGCGCGTACGAAAAGCAGTCTTCGGAAAGTCATCATTCCGAGCCCGCAGCTGATGATAACCCGAACGCAAATCAATCTTCGAAAAATGTTTCGCACCCTGGAGCTGATCAAATAAATCGTCAATGAGGGGTAAAGGATACCTGTTCCGCACCGTAACACGGTTCAACTGACGATAATCCACACACAGCCTCAAACTGCCGTCCTTCTTCTTGACAAACAGAACAGGAGCTCCCCACGGCGAAACACTCGGATGCACAAGTCCCCTTGCAATTGATCTTTAAGCTCTCTAAGCTCTGCCGGAGCCATCCGATAAGGCGGTATAGAAATAGGCTCCGTGCCAGGAATCAGATCAATGCAAAACTCAATATCGTGCTCTGGGGGCAACCCAGGTTACTCATCGGGAAAAACATCGGGAAACTCTCGCACGGTAGAAACCTGGTCCAACAACTCCACTATGGCTCCTGTATCATGAATGAACGCCAAGAATCCCCGACATCCCCTCCTCAAAAGCCGACTAGCGCACATAACAGAAATCAAACTGTGAGGGGCGGCACTACGGTCCCCCTGCACAACAAACACTGACTCGCCGGGAAAACAAAATCTAACTGTCTTCTCGCGGCAGTCCACGGACGCATAGCAAGTAGCTAGCCAATCCATGCCCAGCAGAACGTCGAAGTCCAACATCTCAAGAAGGATCAAGTCGACGGACAGATCTCTGTCACCAATATGGACAACACAAGATCGGAACACATAACACGCAACAAACGACTCTCCTACAGGAGTAGTCACGAACAGCGGCTGATCCAGCAAGCACGACTCTCGGCCTAACCTCGGCACGAAGTGCGTGGAAACATACGAATGCGTAAATCCCAGATCCAAAAGCACATGCGCATCATAAGAACATACAGAAAGGGTACCTGAAACCACGGCATTGGACGCCTGAGCGTCCTGGTGAGTCAATGCAAAAACCCTAGCCTGTCCTCTGTCGGCTACTAGCTGCCCTCGACCTCTCGGTACAAAACCTCCACGACCACGACCTCTCTGAGCAGGAGTCTGACGCGGCGCAACTACAGGAATAAGAGGCAACGCTCTCTGAGGCGGAGAAGGTGGTAAGGTAACCTGCGGTACAGCTGCCTCGCTCACACGCGGCTCCACACAATCCCGAACCCGATGACCCAAACTCCCGCACCGGTAACATCCAGAAACAAACTGCCGACCCTCCTGAGGGTAAGAACTAAAAAGCCGACCTCGTCCCGAACCTCAACTATCAGAACGGAAACTGTCACGACGTCTAAACGCCCGTCTCGCTGCCGGATCACCAATACGAACCCTCTTCGGTTCCGGAGCAACCGATGACTCAGAAAGACGCTCCTCTACCAATAGGGCTGCATCCACCGCTGCCGCATATGTGTCGCAATGTTGAATGCTGATGGCTAGAAACAACTGGGTAAGCAGGCCTCGAACAAACCTCTTCACCCTCATCTCCTCAGTCGCCACCAGGTACGGAGCATACACCGACAGCTCAGTAAACAGTACATCATACTCCGACATTGTCATCCCCGGCGTCTGATGTAAAGACTAAAATCTGCGCGCTCGCGCATCCCTGACGCTCGGTGGAAGAAAATGGGCAAGAAACGACATCACAAACTCAGCCCAGGTCATAGGAGCAAGACCAGCAGCTCTGCCCCTCTCCAACGACTCACACCACTTCTGGGCCATACCCTCCAGACGAAAACTGGCAAACTCTACCCATCTCTCATCGGAACATCGGAGTGAGCGACAAATCCTGGCCATCCGGTCGATGAACGACAGCGGATCCTCAGTAACATCTGTGCCAGTAAACACCGGGGGTCTCAGCCTCATAAAATCTGTCAGCGACACAGCAATAACCTCCGGAGCTGTAACTGCGACTACCGGAACTGTAGGTACCATCGTGATCCCCGCAGCGGGTGGAATAACTTCCTGCCCCTGCGCTCGGATGGTCTCTACCAAAGTCCCCACTATCTGGCGCAGATCCTGCATACCATCTCCAATCATAGCAATGTGCTCCGGTACAACAGGCGTACTGCCCTGGTCAGTCCGCGCCTCAGACGAGTCAACTCTGACCTCAGCCCTCGCGGCCGCTCTCTGTGCCCTCGTAGTCTTCGGCGGCATATAGGATGGTAATTGAAACAAGATTCGATAAGGAAACGGAAATCGAATCACAAGATGTATATCAATCACGGAGGGAAAATCAATCAATAAGTCCTAAGGTCACGTAGGCGGAGTACCGTGTCGTAAGCATGCCGCGAAACATACACACGCTACGTCACTCTGCTTAAGCTACCTACTCCATCATACCAAGGCCATCCTAGACTCCGAAGGTAAAACCTAACGCTCTGATACCAGCTTTGTCACGACCGGCAATTCGGCCCGTAACCGGCACTTAAACAACATAACGTCTAAAGGCGTACGCAACTTAAGTAAGCCGAACACCCAGAAATCTAAACCACCCAAAACTGGATCAACGGAGAAAATATAGTTTAAAACCTTTAGAAAACACAATTTAAAATCTCTAACACTAGTTTTCCTTCTGAAAAAAATTTCGGCAGCACCTCCTTTGTACAAACTAGCCCCGAAAACGGGTACAACATAGATAGTATATAACGCATCTCAATTGGGAGCAAAAATCACGCCCACCGGCGGAGACAATCACCACAACAAGTATACGACGCCAAAGCGAAGAAATAATCAAAGAAACGACTATAATTAGAAGTAAACACTTCCAACATAACCGGCTTCTACGAGCACGGCACCCAAAATCACCAATATAATACAACACAGAAACCCCACAAGTCGTCTCTAAGTCATATACAACAGAGGTAGATGGAGAATACTAGATCCAACAAAAAGATATACAATATACAAACGAATAACCGCAAACCCACCTAAAAGCAAAGGCCTCACTGCCTATAGTAGCGGTATCCGCAAAAGTAGAGATGATAAAATGCCCTGCCGCGACTACTCAGAGGGTAAGCCCTGCAAAACACTGTGGCACAACGGGGGTGAGTTGCCAACTCGTGAATAGTAAATAACATAATACTGAAATCGCAAGTATGCACTAACAGCAATGATCAATAACATGTAAGCTGGTAGCATGAGTATGACAATATGAATATGCAACTATCATGATCAAGGTATACCACCAGGGTACTATATCTACATGAATCATATGCATATCAACTGAATGCTGAGTGCGGGATAGTAAATAATCTCATGCACAAATCATAAGCATGGAAAACACGGTGTAACTCAACAATACCCCAAATCCCAAAATACTCAGATCGGCCCTCAGATCGGCCCTCCAATCCTGTACGTCTCATGGAACCTGAGTGTCAAACATTGACAGTCTAAAACATCATGAAAACCAGTGCCTAACATCGACACGTAAATACTCGTATCCATACGTTCCTCGAAACACAAGTATCCCACTTCGACACTTGTATTCCACGTATCGGTCTTCCTGATATCCATACGTTCCTCGAAACACAAGTATCCCACTTCGACACTTGTATCCCACGTATCGGTCTGTCAAACCCCATATATCTCTCGGAATGTAAGTGCCTAACATCGACACTTAAAATTCCCATATCGCATGAAAACATATCTCAGATGCGTAAATCCATATAAAATAGCATATGCAACATAAAACATCAATATGAGCATATCACGGGAAAAGTTCGCTATTTAATGCATCAAGTCATTAAATGTATCTCACGGTTCCCAAAAATCCAAATCCAGAATACATATATATACAGCGTCCCATACCACCGATATATATGCTATAAAAATTGATCATGTAACAATTGCAAGGTATGAGTGCGAACGAGTAGGTATAGTATGGCATATATATAGAATGTAGGTATATAGGTATGCTATATGTCATATGCGTTATCGCACGAGTAAAACTGTTTCAATGTCGCTAACCAATAGCAAGGTATATAAATGAGCATTTATGTTATGAGTATCATGGCAATTACCGACAGTGTGTGTGTAGCATATCATTGGTGCTCGTGCAACATGGACTGTCGATAATAGTGCAGTGTACAATAGGTACAGTATCATGCACAACAAGTAACTATATGCAATGTGAATCATGCAATATCTCTATATGAGTAAATAAACAAACGGCTAATATTATATCATGTCTAGCCCCGACGCTTAGCGCCATACGGGCGATTTCCCCGTAGATGTTAAATCTACTCACTGGTGGTCTCCAGCTATGAAAATCCGACCACCTGCTTCCCCTTGTTCGCAGCGTCTGAAGTCCCCGCTTGCGACGCTATAATTTCACAAACACAAGAAATAGTGCAAACATCTCAGAATCAATCAAAATAACGCATAACTACATATTTAAAATGCACCAACACACTAAACTAACTCACTAGTGCACGTCTAGTGGCTAACACGCGCAACGATACCTCAATACCAAACAGAGTACATAGCAGCACAACACACGACTCGTGTCGCAACACGTATCACGCGGATTCAAAACACTAGATTATAGGTAATCGATCCCAGATTTTGCATACTGCATTTACTAAAAAAGTAAACAGTACCAAACACCCCAAGACAATAGCAGACAACAACCCACAGAAGCCCCACCCCAGCTGCCCCCTACACCGCCGGCGTCGCCGGTCCTCGCCTTAAGGGTCGCCGGCCACGACCGGTGGGGTGGCCTCCGTCCCACAGGTGGTGTCTTAGGTCAACTAGTACATCTCTCTAAATTTGTTTGCTCAAACACTAAAATTCCCAGGTCACAGCAGGTATTAAAAGCTCTAAAAAGACTTAAAAACCCGATATCGCCTCAATCGATATAAAAAGCGTTCTACGCATCAACCAATGAGCAAAACAACAAGAAACTTTAATTTAACAGTAAAGGGGTTATACCTAACAACTTTGCTCACAAGCTCCTAGCTTTCCCTAGCTCCAAGTGATCCAAGAGCCAAAAATCAAGAACTTATGGTATTTTGTGATATATTTGGGATTTTGGAGAATTTTTGTGATAGAATTGATATAAAATGAGAAGGGAAATGAGCAAGAGCAGTGGAGGGAGAGGGAATCTCGGCCAAGGGTGAGGTGGGTGTTTTGTGAGGAATTTCCAAGCAATTTCCATCATTTATTGCATTCACACACAACACACACACAAGCATGCATCTAACTCATATTCTTTTCTTTTCTTTTTCTTTTAAATCCTAGTAAAATTCTAGTCCACACAAATCAAGTAAAGAGAGAAGGATTTGTTGGTTAACTCAAATTAATTTTAGAGAGAAGATCGCTTAGAGAAATTTTTCCAAAATTTGAATACCGCATTAAAATAATATTAAAATTGGGAAAAATTCAAATTGAACCAAAACGTCCCATATACTCCCAAAGCTTGCGCACTAGCTTTATTTTAGATAATCTAGGTGCTAGCAAGTCTATATGGTCGTTCGTTCACAGTCGGGTTAAAACGGAAAATACCGACAATTTAACCCTAAAACGGACAAATTCTCATAACGATTTCTAAAACGTTACAGGTATAGGTCCTCCCTCAATCATTGCAATCACGTGCCTGCGATCCAATAATTGACTTGAGGGCACTATAGCCAACACATCCCATTTTTTTGTATATTGACAGTGTATTGATTGGACACTACACCATTACTAACGATTCATGCTGCACGAGCACTGAATTGTATGTCACACACACAATGTTAGTAATTGCCATGACACGCACACTATACAAATTACTATGGATAATATATATTGCATCGCCTTCGTTATCATTAACGGTTGGATAATAATTCTTATCCTATCGCACATATGAATTGCATCATACATGTTTGCGTACTACATGCATTGCTATAGTTACCCAATTACTTGAAAAGATGTTGTATTTCTATTTTTGTAGATTTGGGAAACTGCAAGATACCTTTGAAAACTTGATAATTAAAAAGAGCGGTTTTCCTTTGAAATGCTCACATTACTGTTCCGTATTTGCATATCTCGTATTTCATAGACATATGCATTGATTTACTGATTTCATGCGATTTCTAGATTTAAGAACCGCGATTATATTTAAAGAGGGAAAATATAATATATTGCTTGAAAAATGCGGTTTCTCTTGATATTATATTTCGATGCGTCCACCGTGAGTTTTCTCGGTTTTGAGATGTGAGTATATACCCAATTCGAGGAGCGGTAGACACCGTTTGTAGGTACATGGTGGACCTGGTGAGGTACCCCGGGGCAAGAAGACTCGTATAGATAGGCAGTGAGCCTGACGGAGGGAGTACTACCAATCGGTGATTGTATAGAACTCGACGGATGTCTGGAGGAAACCGTTTTGGAGTTATGAGATGAGATATATTTTCATGGCCCGAAATAGCACGTGACTGGCACTTGAATCATGTGAAGTCTATAGGACCCCATAAAATTCAAGTAAGCCAAAAGCCCAGAAATCTAAACTATTTTAAAGAAGAAGTGAAGAAAACTTGATATAAAGCAAGTGGTTTTAATAAATAAGTGGCATTAAACATTTAAAAGTAACGTCATATTTTCCCGAAAATTTCGGCAGAGTCTCCTTTGTAAATACTGGCCCCAAACTGGTACAACACATGAAGTATATATAAATGAAGAATAAAGGCATCCCCAAGTGGGAGCTTTCTCTTCGCCAATTGGGGGACACAACCACGCAAGCGATATAATATACAACGCAGAAGGGCGAGGATCAAAACTCAAAAGAAAACCAGTACCCACCAGAAAACCATAATAATACAAGCGCGACTCTAAGGTCGAAAGATTAAACATACTGGTTTTCTAAATCTACTAAATATACAAGTCTGGTTGATGGAGTTTACTAGATACAACTGAATGTAAATAAAGTACAATGGTGGTCACGATGCAAGTGAACCCACGTACCATAGAAATCACCCGGAATGAAGAAGTGTGCCAGCAAAGACGCCAAGGAAACCGGTGTGGCGAAACCTGCAAGAAACTGTGGCACAACGAGGGTGAGTTTCCAACTCGTGAGTAGAAAACATCACCGAGCTGAAATCGCATGTATGACTCAATCCTAGGTCATACGATAATAATATACTCAAATATAACATAAACCTGAAATCATCTACACATAAGTGTAATATCAAGTGCTCGTGTCAGTGCCTCAGGTAGAAATATGTCACTAATATGATATGCAAATGCGTTACAAATGAAAACAGAATACATCATGAATGGAAAACCGTTTTCTTAATTTAGTGAGATTTCTGTAGATAAAAATCGAGGTATCATAATTGAAATCAACATAGAATCCGTGTCAAGCATCGATACAAAACATATATCTCAATATCTCAATACCTCGGGCTCTGGCAATCCGGACTGGCCCATATGATAAAATCTCAATGTCTCAATATCTCGGGCTCCAGCAATCCTGACTGGCCCCTGGGCTCCGGAAATCCGGAATGGCCCTATCAAATCTCACGACTACGTCGGTATCTTCCGGATATCCGCCGTGTCACAAATAACCGGTCGGTAGTGCTCCCCTGCCAGGCTCAACGCCATCATCTGCGACCATCTTACCCCGGGGTACCGCACCGCTCCACCATGTGTAAGTCTACGGTAGCGCCCCGGCCGTCTACAGACGCCAAATGCTGAACAAAAACTTTTGACTGGCGCTATCGTATACTATAACCCGGATCTGCCATTATTGCAAACTAACAAACTGTAAAGAGAGTATAAAGGTTATACCGAACGATCCGAGTCCTTCGTTCTTTAACCATCATCCCACGCTCCGTTGCGGCTGCTCTGTTCTCGTCGATTTCCGATTTCCTCGTCCAGGTGGCACCACGTCGATGATTCTTTAAACGGGCTCCCGCCTCTGACTCGAGGCAACTCGGTCGTCTAGTTTTGCTAAAAGAGACGACCAAGAATGATGTAGAGAATGAGTAGAATACTTTGTCTCGTTATGTCCAAGGCTATGGACGAACGGTTAATGAAGTTGCCTTTTGGATCGATATGAAAATGAGATATGAATATGTTAATTTCCATACATCCAAAACTCTATCCTTTTTTCCAACAATCATTTCCCTGTAGTGTATGAGAGAGAGGGGAGGGGCCGGCCATTATATTGGAGTGGGGGGTGAGTGTAGGAGAGGGGGAGGTGACAATAAGAGAAATATCTAGTGTGAACACATGGTGTGAACATAAAGTGTGAACACAAAGTATGAACACAATAAATGCACCATTAAAGCACCATTAATGAACAAGTGAGTCACAAGCCTAATCACCTCTTCTAGAACCTTCTAGAAGCATCCACACTTATCCAAAGAAAAGATAAATCCGTCTTCAACCGAATGTTAAAAGACGGCTCATAGAAAACTGGAAACTGGCAACTTCCAAAAGTGATCCCGAAACGAATTTCAGGATAACCCCGTAACTGTATAAATATACCCGCATTTGTATTACGACCGAATACAAATGCAACTGAGACAAAGATATTATATCTACTCAATATAATACTCGGATCTGGTTTAAACCAAAGCCCACCAGTATTATCTGCCCGAAAAATAACACGTGCGTAAACGCACGTGCATTTTCCGAACCCTGCCATAAAACCATACGGCCTCTACAACGTTTCGCCTGAACTTGGGAAACTGTCTGTGGGGGACTCTAATGACTCGTCAGTACCCTGGCAGGGGTTTAACCATAAGCCGTCAGCGGCACTAGCTGTGCGTAACGGCTGCCCATGGACTGACCTCAAGGGAGGCCGATGAGCGAACTCAACTGGAAACACTACTGAGCCTAACAGTGACAATGTATATACAGTCTGGTCCGTTCGTCTATGAGTATCGCATATCTGCCTAGGGGGCTAGTAACGTCAGACCCCCAATAGCAGTATAAGTCGTGTCGGAGTGTAGCCCAATAACACCCTGAGATACTACTGGAGTACCTACCAGTAAATCTCCTGCCACGGCCGTGGGCTTTGTGTAATGGCTCTCCTAGACACAGCACGATCTCGCCCCCAATACCGAGAGAGACGAATCCCCTGCCGATTAGCTCACGTGCCTCCATATGGCTCGGGACTGTACCCAAAAACTACCTGTTTGCACGACTCCTTTGAGCCGTGGTAGGGTAGAAATCAAAGCACAGTGGGAACTCACATGAGACAAATGACAACCTCAGGTCGATGAACTAACCTGTACATATGTCACCAGGGAACTGCTATCCGACGATAGGTATAATACCAACTAGCAGATTCCCGGCGAGTCCTGTCAGGTGTACTCATAACCCAATGAGCACCTGTATACATCTTAGGTGATCCAACTGACACTAGTGGCTTGTGAGACCGGCCACCGCCCCTCGTCGGGGTCTCGACTGTATACACTAGTCTACTCCGGAGTATCGATGCCTTGTCTCGAAACTCCCACGACTAGGGACCACTATTAAGGATATGCTTATAAACCACCCAACACTCACGTATATGATCGCCATCATACTGTTGGTAGTAAAGCAAGATCCTAAGGGCTCTATCAAAGTGTTACATGTAATCAGTCACCTGAATATGTACACGACTGATAAAGGCAAACCAGATAGCATACTATCATCTCGAGTAAGACTGTCCTACCGGTATAGGTCCTCCGCAATCATTGCAATCACGTACCTGCGATCCAATAATTGACTCTGAGGGCACTATCTCCAACAATCTTCCACTTGCACTTAAGGCTAATTATTGCGATGTCGACTACTCACAGCCCGTGTGAAACCGAGCATCCAACTCCTCTACTAATCAGTTTCACAAAGCCCATTTGTAAAACTATTGTGTTCGAGAAATAGCCTCAGTGAGTGGATCGGCCTAGATGTTTCTTTCTATGTCTCTCTTAATCTCAAGTTCGCGGAGAAAGCCATCTCCCGAATTGATTAATACCTGTCTTAGAATATATCTGGATATCTGATGGGACCTAGTTCATAAATGAACTCTAAATCAAAACTTCTTAGACTGTATCGATCACTGAACCTAATCAGTATCCGGCACCATGCCTCCCACAGTATCCTTTTAGACCACCTGTCCAAAATACCGTCCCTCGTCAGAGGAAAAACTATAACTCTGACAATCACTCTGTCAACCATGTCACCTATGAAGCCCGGAATGATAATCGTCTCCCGAACGAGGCTGCCGTCATCAAACCCGTAGAACATGCACTTATGTTCTAAAACTGCTTCCTTATGTTTCTCTAGGATTGGATTAATACAATCTTATCGCATCTAGTGCAAAAACAATATTTGTTGTGGTACTTGACATCTCATGATTGACTCAATTGCCTAAGCAAGTGATCTGCCAATCATGCACATCCCTCTCCCCTTTAGTCTTTAAGACACCTTTAGAGAGGGTGACTCCATCACCTGCAGGTACAACACCATGCCGGAAGTCATCTATTCTAAAAACCATTAGAATACTGTCAATGTACCCCCATTGGGAAACTACCCAAATCCAGATCTAAAACCATAGATCTAGAAACCAGAATGTCTGATATTATATACATATCCTTTCTGGAGAAACAACTGTGTGACGACCACAGTACAACCGATCGTAGTATAGGAATTTTACTTCCTACTTTGTGTATGTCATCCAAATACCATGACATCACACCCTACTACCTTCTTAACAGATCCATCCCCTATTCTGATTGAAGTCAAACCCATGACTGTCACATCAAAATTAGATGATCTATCTCCGCTATAACTACTCAAGTCTATAAATAGACATAAGCATCTTGCCTACTATGCTTGCGCTGCTCCCACTGACCACAACAACCCTCTGGCAGAATAATATATACGTGCACTTCTAAAGCTAGTTTAGAACGACGCTATACTTAACCTCCTGTCGGGTCTCATAGTCTGGAACAACAGTAGTGTCAAGACTGGGTAAGCAAGAACCTCCCTGTCACCGTCCTTGAGGCTATCAGAGTACCTCTCGGGTGTCTGAGGTTACCCATCATATCTGTGGAGTGGCTAATAGAATGTCAAACCTGATTGAATCTTTAGGTCCTATTAAATTTTCCGTAATCGTTTGCGGTTCTGGAATCACTTCCAGTTCTACCATACTCCCACTACTGTTTTGTGAAAAAATCCATTTTACTAAAACTGTGGCGAGTCAAGAACAATATCGCTATTGATCTTCCAAATGGTAGAAAATCAACCCTCGTCATAGCCAGGGTCAACCCACAAACAGACATTACAGAAACGTGCCCTGAGTTATCCAGAGTCTGGTTTTAAGCATAAGCTGGACAACTCCCCGTACCTTAACATCGTTAAGGTATGAACCATTCTATATCCAATATAGAAACTTTGGCACTTATTTAATTTGAACCAGATTCAAATCATGCAACTGTCTCCAGTGCATATCAACTTAATGGAAAAGACTAATCAGCATTACTCAACTTAGGAATCCATCCAATTATGAGTAACCTGAAAGAGAAACACGTTTCTCAAAACCATTACTATCATCTGAATACCAATCAAAAGAATTTATATCTTCGTTCTCTTTGAAGAATCCCGATACTTGTGACACCTGGTTCTCTACTTTATTCTTATACCCACAACTTCTCAAAACTTAGACCTTGTATTTATACGAAACACTTGTCTAAAAACTAGAGAAGTCATAAGTAAACAGAACATAGTACGAGGACCTACCCCCTTTGTCCTGATGGACACTTGGACAACATACAATACTCTGTATAAGTCCGCTGAGTTGAATAACTCAAAACCTGTGCGTTGTAGGTTGAAAACTGTACCCAGGCGATTTCCTCAAATATCACCAATTACAACGAATTCCGATATAATGAGGATAATTACCTAATTCCCAATAACTTACTCCCACTCATCATCTGTAAAACCATACAGATATGAGAAAGAAACCTGGTAAATACATACCCTGGAGTAAGTATCTAATCGGGAAAACAGTTTTCCTTTAACAATGCACTGAAACATGAAAATATTTCGTAGGGGTATCCTGGTATTCATAGTAATGCCTCTTCCATAATCTAATTCATGACTTCAACCGTATATTTTATTGCCATCTCTCCAAATCCCTTTATTTGTCTTTAGTCATTACCTTCTGTACACCATCGTTAGGCTAAATGGTTTTCTTCCTTCCCTACCGTTCGGCACCAGCCTATGGTTTGGAAGAAGACTATCCAGTAAGCATAATAGGTGTACCCTCCTAAACCAAGGAGTACTCGCATCTTGAGAGAATGTGATGATAAAAGACAACTGAATAATACCTTATTCCTTTAAAAGTGAAATAGGAGTGGCGATGAAGTACGCGGTTTTGGTCGTGAATGATAACAGTCGCAATTTACTTTTCCCTCTTTCTAATCCCTTTATTTTGTCTTTATTTATTATCTTCTGCACACCCTACTTAAGCTAATTGGTTTTCTTCATTCCCTACCTTTCGGCACCTGCCTATGGTTTGGAATAAGACTATCCAATAAGCGTAATAGGTGTACTCTCCTAAACCAAGGAGCCCTCGCAACCTGAGAGAAGGTGATAATAAAAGACAACTGAATAAACCAATTCTATTTCTCCTGAACCTTGATCCATCCTCGAAGAAGTCCCTTCGAGTTCGTATATAACCATACGATGGATCTATCCAATGGAAGTGGATGTCCGTAGTAATACGGGTCTTCTGAGAAATTCAAAAGGTAGAAGAAGGAGTGGCAATGACTTATGCAACATAGACAATCCAAAAGCCAGTATTTTAAGAAGGTTCGGTTAACTTGGTCACTAAGTCATAGTCTAGGGTCGGTCAAAGGTCGCTGCCAAAGAGAGAGAGAAAAGAAACACTCTGCGTGCACTCTAACCTAGATCAGAATGGTTATCACTTTATCTAATCAGGAAACCTCCCACTGTACTGTCAAATTCTCCTCCAAACCTGAAAGAAGAATCAATCGGGATCACCCGAAGAGTAAACCAACTCATCAGTAGGAATCGGGATCCAACTCTCATCGCATGATAACGTGACGGAATGCATCCACATTGCTCACACTCCAGAAGGTATGCACATACTTGGCAAGTTTCAGTTTCTTTAGAAACTCCCGATATGATTTTTGCCCCATGCTCTTATGACCTTGGCGTTAGATCAAAATGTCATAAGTCACATGCCAAGTTCTACCCGTCACTATCTTGTTAATTTGAACCCACCCGCACATGCCCTTGGCGTTAGGTCAAAATGGCAGAATGACTGTCCCAAACCAACTCATCTATCTATGCAACAAATGAATACCCAGCAGCTACCAAACACTATGCCTTGGCGTTAAGTCAAAATACATAGCTTGAATAGTACTGAATACCCAAAAGAAGTGACGGAGGGCTACGGCTGGTTTTTGGCGAAAAACCTTTAACGTAGTGAACTTGATATCGCTGAATGAACCTGATAGCTTTTTATAAAAATATAGTGGCGAAAACCTTTTGCTAAAGAAGTCACTCCCGGTGAAGGGATCTCGGCTCTTTCCTCATGGAATGACGTGCAAGATATTCCACTGAATACCGCTATGCAAAGCAACATGTAATCGACTATAGTGAAGTTATTACCCTGACGGAAACTTCTGCCCAAGGGGTCATTCCCGGTGAAGGGATATCGGCCCTTGCCTCGTCGATTGAGGTGCAGGATATTCCAACCGAATACCGCTATGCATAACAAAAGGAAACGTCTTTGTAATAACACTTTTTAAATTTGTTCCAATAACTGCCAAATAGGTTTGCTTTACTTTGCATTGATCAGAATCAACGCAGTCCCATCAATCAATCACACCAGAAAAGAACGAAAATAAAATGTACGTATATGCTATCCGCATTCGTCACTAGGTCCCGTCATCGCCCGTTAAGTTACTTAACTAACGACAGAGCGGGGACTGGACTAGCGCGGGTGTAAAACATATACAACATCTAATAGTATATAAACCAATATACAATAATCGCTCCAGGCGTGATAATATGCAACATTACAGAAAAGTAATAAGCATCACAGAACAATAACGATAATCTGCGATCCCCGAGTTTCACAGAGCCGCTGCTGAAACCCGACGTTCCCCTGGTCGTGTGGATAGCCCGTGCAATGAAACCTAGACCCCTACGGGTGCGGCAAGTTACCCGCCAAAACCTGAAACGAGGCAGCCCCCTACAGCAAAGTGAATGGACCACCCTGCACTTCACGGAATCCGGTAGCTTGAGCACCCCTCCTTGGGTCAACCTGTACCCCCTACGAGTGCGGCGAATAGTCTGCCAATTCCAGAGTGAGGCCCCTCTGCTAGTCAAAGCCATGAGATGAGACCCTTTGCCCTCCAGAACCCGGCTATCCGTGCACTCCGTCGCGGGGTAAAACCTAGTACAGAAATGAAAAATATGTACAACCGGTACATCGACCTTAACCCGGTCGTGCCCCAAAAGAATATTATACAACTGGCAGTGACGGCAGTCCACATGTTGGACGCTCGCCCCGCAATATCAAATGTACAAATAAATCCAAACTGCACTACCATTGCACACTGCTATCCACCACGACAAATCCGCAACATCACAGCACAACACAGAACATCAACGCGAATGTCACGTTCGCAAACCCGTCTAAAAGAACTATAGCAATCAGACACGGTTTACCGATCAAATGACATTCACGGTCGGAGATATAATGTAAGCACTGTAAACTAACATTTTAAAATTTTGATCGACAAAATATCACGAAGTGGGCCCCACGAACATCTGTTGTATAGTAACAAAATCTGGGCCCAAAAGATATATACCAAAACCCCCAATTTCCAGAGAAGAATCCACTGTAGAAAATTAGACCACTGATCTCACAGATTGGCCGCGGATGCGCGGTCAAACCCTAGGTTTGACCGAGGATCCGCGGTGGTCTGGTGAGGTTACGTGACCAAATTTCTACAGAGAGCTTATAAAACCCTGCACAACTTTCTGTGATATGTAAAATAATTTTAGGACTTGATTTAAAATCGACAGAAACTGTGAATGGAAATATTGCAGTTTTTGATATTCGGTCCGATCAATGTTTTAAACGCGTTAGCACAAGTTATTAAATCAAAATGGTGAGGCTCTGATACCACTGTAAGTCTACGGTAGCGCCCCGGCCGTCTACATATGCCAAATGCGGAACAAAAACTTTTGACTGGCGCTATCGTATACTATAACCCGAATCTGCCATTATTGCTAAACAAACAAACTGTAAAGAGAGTAGAAAGGTTATACCGAACGATCCGAGTCCTTCATTCTTTAACCATCATCCCACGCTCCGTTGCGGCTGCTCTGTTCTCGTCGATCTCCGATCTCCTCGTCCAGGTGGCACCACGTCGATGATTCTTTAAACGGGCTCCCGCCTCTGCCTCGAGGCAACTCGGTCGTCAAGTTTTGCTAAAAGAGATGACCAAGATTGATATAGAGAATGAGTAGAATACTTTGTCTCGTTATGTCCAAGGCTATGGACGAACGGTTAATGAAGTTGCCTTTTGGATCGATATGAAAATGAGATATGAATATGTTAATTTCCATACATCTAAAACTCTATCCTTTTTTCCAACAACCATTTCCCTCTAGTGTATGAGAGAGAGGGGAGGGGCCGGCCATTATATAGGAGTGGGGGGGTAAGTGTAGGAGAAGGTGAGGTGACAATAAGAGAAATATCTAGTGTGAACACAAAGTGTGAACACTGTAAGTCCATGCTACCTCTCCCGGTACTTTCGGGCATGCGGAATTTGGTAAAAAAACGATTTTTATAGAGGTGGTAACATGGACCTATAACCCGGATCTTGGTTAAACATCTAACTAACAACCTAACTACGAGTTTCTAACTACTCGGTTAGGGGGTTATACCTTGCTTGTCTTGAACTCCTTCATCTTCAAGCTCCGATGGTGGTCCGGATTGGCTTCTTCCCGTCGTCTCCGTACGCCGAAGATAGATCCACCTGAAAGCTCCAACCTTTGGCTCCTTCTTCGAACTTTGAAGAAACTAGTTCACTCGGTTTGCTAAACCTTGTGAACTAGAATGAGTAGAGAAGAGTTTGTATGGGATTTTATCTATGGTTCTTGATTCTCAACTCATGAGATATGTGAACCATAGAGTCAAGAGAGGGAGCAAGAGGAAGAGGGTGAAAGCAAGAGCAAGAGAGCTCAAGAACAAGAGAGAGAATGAGCAAGAAAGAATGAGCAAGTCTTTTGTCTTTCACCCTCTCATAATCCAAAACCATCATAACTCATTATACCAAATCAAGTGTTATGTGATGGTTGAAGCAACCATAACCATATCATTTCATGCACTCATTTTGCATAAATGAGCAAGCAAGCAAAAGTCTTTGCCATGAAATGATGGCTATGGTTATCATGATGGTCAACTAGTCAAGCCTAGTCAACCGGTCAACAAAGTCAACAAGTCAACAAAAGTCAACAAGTCAACAAAGTCAACAAAAGTCAACAACCATGTCACCATAATACTTAATTAATATAATAGTTAATCACATATCATATTCTCATTAGGGTTGAGCAAAAAGTCAAATAGTCAACGGTCAACTGTCAACAACCCTAATGAGAATCCGCTGCCTCTGTCTCCCCGTCATCTGTGCATACACACCCGCATCCGCGTTCCGAGGAACACGAATGCATACTGGATAAATCCAATCCCAAAAGGTACACTAGGATCTGGCTTAAACCAAAGCCCGCTAGTGTAAACTGTCCGGACACTGTACGTGCACAAGTGCACGGATGTGACCGAACTCTGTCGCAAAACCATGCGACCTGTCGCAAAACCATGCGACCTCTACTCTTTTGCCTAAAGGCGAAAAGCTTTCTGTGAGGGACTCTAAAGACTCGACACTACGCTGGCAGTGGGTTTAACCACAGACCGCAAGCGGCACTAGCTGTGCGTAACGGTCCCCAGGTAATGCCGACAAGAAGACCGACGAGGCGAAACCCATCTGAACTTCTACTGAGCCTGAATGTGACATTCTCCGTACAGTCCGGTCTGTTCGTCTGATACATCGCATGGAGGGCCTTGGGGGCGGTAAACGTCAGGCCCCCAATAGCGGTATAAGTCGTGCCGGAGCGAAGCCCAAAACACCCTGAGATAACACTGGAAGCCTACCAGTATATCTCGTTTGCCCTGGCCAGGGACTACTCGTGTAATGGCTCTCCTAGACACAGCGCGATGTCAACCCCCAATACCGGGAGAGACAAATCCTGTCTAACCGTCACTGCCTCCAAGTGCTTCGGGACTGCACCCAACTACTACCTGTTTGCACGGCTCCTTTGAGCCGTGGTAGGGTAGTAATCAAAGTACAGTGGGAACACACTCGAGGCGAAGTGACAGTGTCAAGTCAGCGGACTAAGCTGTACTCATGTCACCTGGGAACTGATAACTGACGATAGGCATAATACCAACTAGTCAGTTCCCGACGAGTCCTGTCCAGTGTACCCGTAACCTAACGAGCACCCGCATACTATCTCAAGTACGACGTACTGACGGCTGTGGGACAGGCCGTCTCCCACACTGGGATGAGAAGCGCATGCGCTAGTCTACTCCGGAGTATCGATGCCCTGTCTCGATAGTCCTGCGACCAGGGACCTGCATAAGGATGTGCTTATAGATTACCCAGCCCCACTAGTGTGACTGCCATCACATCGCTGGTAATCAAGCAAAGATCCTAAGGGCTCCACTAATGTGTATAGGCGATATACTAAAATAAACACATGTACACATTGAAGTAGAAACAAACCAAGTAGCATACTACTATTTTGAGCAACATTGTATATACAAGGTGAATATCCCAAGCATCCATTAAGTAATATACAAACTAGTATGATACAGTAATGGCCTCTAGGGCATATACACTAACAATCTCCCACTTGCACTAAGGCCATGTACTGGCGTATCGAAGACCTATCATCTCGATCATCCGCTCGAACTGAGTCTGGGGCAGGGCCTTGGTGAATGGATCTGCAGTGTTATCTTCTGAAGCGACTCTCCGAACCTCGATCTCCTGGCGATCCATGATCTCCCTGATCAGGTGATACCGCCTCAAGATGTGCCTGGATCTCTGATGGGACCTGGGTTGCTTCGCTAAAGCTATAGCCCCGTTGTTGTCGCAATACAGAGGTATTGGATCAACAATGGACGGAACCACCTGAAGTTCTTTCAAGAACTTCCTCATCCAGACAGCTTCTTTTGCGGCATCAGATGTAGCGATGTATTCCGCTTCCATCGTCGAGTCTGCAACGGTTTCTTGTTTGGAACTCTTCCAACACACCGCCCCTCCGTTGAGGGTAAAGACAAAGCCCGACATGGACTTGGAATCATCCTTGTCACTCTGGAAGCTGGAGTCAGCAAAGGCCTCAATCTGGAGGTCTTTTCTGCCATACACCAAGAACATCTCCTTAGTCCTTCTCAGGTACTTGAGAATGTTCTTTAATGCTATCCAGTGTTTCTCCCCAGGGTTTGACTGATACCAGCTCAGTGCATAAGCTACATCCGGTCTGGTACACAACATCGCATACATTATAGAGCCTACCGCAGAAGCGTAGGGTATAATCGACATGCGATCCCTCTCCAAATCAGTCTTGGGAGACATCTCTTTAGAGAGGGTGATCCCGTGACAAGCCGGTAGATTACCGCGCTTGGAATCTTCCATACTGAACCTCTTCAGTATGGTGTCGATGTACCTGGACTGTGAAAGTCCTAATATCCTCTTGGATCTATCACGATGGATCCGGATCCCCAGGATGTATGAGGCATCACCCAGGTCTTCATGGAGAACCTGTGTGACAAGAACCCCTTGACAGATTGTAGCATAGGAATGTCATTTCCTATTAAGAGAATGTCATCCACGTATAAAACGAGGAATACTACAGTTCTCGCTACAAATCTACTATAGATGCATGGTTCATCTGGATTTTTGATAAAGCCAAATTCTTTGACCGTCTCATCAAAGCAGATGTTCCAACTCCGCGATGCCTGCTTTAGTCCATAGATGGACTTAAGCAACTTGCACACCTTTCCGCTGCTCCCACTCTGAATGAAACCCTCTGGTTGGTCCATATAGACACACTCCTCTAAATTTCCATTTAGAAAAGCGGTATTTACGTCCATTTGCCATATCTCATAATCGTGGAAGGCAGCAATGGCAAGAAGGATCCGAATGGATTTCAGCATGGCTACTGGAGAAAAGGTTTCGTCATAGTCCAAGCCAGGTCTTTGACGAAAACCCTTTGCTACCAGCCTAGCTTTATAGGTCTCAACCTGTCCATCTACACCAATCTTCCTTTTGAAGATCCACTTGCATCCTACGGGTTTTACCCCGTCTGGAGCAATGTCCAACGTCCATACTTTGTTGGTGTACATGGACTCCATTTCGGTCCGCATTGCATCCAGCCATTTCACTGAGTCAATGCTCTGAACGGCCTGCTGGAAGCTAGTAGGCTCATCATAATCTATGATGCAATCCTCTCTATCCCCGTCTATGAGAAAACCGTAGTATCTCTCGGGCGGATGAGTCTGCCTACTACTCCTGCGGAGCGGCGTAGGAATGTCCTGTTCTTTTGAACCCTCTGGTTCCACTAAACTTTCAGTAATAGTCCGTGGTTCTGGAATTTCTTCCAGTTCTACTGCGCTCCCACTAATTTCCTTTTCTAAAAACTGGTGTTCTAGAAAGTGGGCATGACGAGAAACAAGGACTTTTTGTTCCTCTTCGCAGTAGAAATAATATCCCTTGGAATTCTTTGGATATCCCACAAACTTACACAGTACTGAGCGTGCCTCGAGCTTGTCCGCATGCTGCTTTTTGACAAAAGCTGGACTTCCCCATGTCTTAATGTGATTAAGATGGGGTCTCTTCCCACACCACATCTCATATGGTGTAGTAGGCACAGTCTTAGTAGGAACTCGGTTCAAAAGGTATGCAGCTGATTCTAGCGCATACCCCCAGAATGATCGCGGTAACTCAGCGTTACTCATCATGGACCGTACCATATCCAATAAGGTTCGGTTCCGTCTCTCCGATACACCGTTATGTTGCGGAGTGTATGGAGGAGTAAGCTGAGAGAGAATTCCGTTCTCTTTTAAATACTCCAGGAACTCGGCACTCAAGTATTCTCCACCTCGATCCGATCTTAGAATCTTGATACTTTTGCCGGTCTGTTTTTCTACTTCATTCTTATACTCCTGGAATTTTCCAAAGGCTTCGGACTTATGTTTCATTAAGAAGACATAACCGTACCTTGAGAAGTCATCCATAAAAGTAATGAAGTAAGAATAGCCGCTTCGAGCATGTATAGACATTGGACCGCACACGTCACTGTGTACGAGTCCCAAGAGCTCGCTCGCTCTTACTCCATGTCCAGTAAACGGAGTCTTTGTCATCTTTCCTTTAAGACAGGATTGACAAGTGGCATACGATTGATATTCGAACGGATTCAAATATCCTTCTGTATGTAACTTAGTGAACCTTCTCTCATTGATGTGACTCAGCCTACAATGCCACAAGAAAGTCTGATTTATTTCCGGAGACTTTCTTTTGTGTGTATTCTGGACATTGAAAATCTGTGGTTGGTTCAATACGTATATACCATTACTCAATGTACCTGACCCAATCAGAACTTGATTAAGGTGAATGTTTACAACATTACTTACAAACGCAAATTCATAACCTTCTTTAGAAACTAAAGATACAGAAATGATATTACAAGTTGCGTTGGGTACAAAAAAGCAATTACGCAAAACCAAAACATGTCCATCTGACATTCCCAGGTGATAGTCCCCCACGGCTTTAGCATCCATGCTAGCTCCGTTCGCAACTCTGAGGGTCATGTCACCTGCCTTCAAAACCCTACGGTTTCTCAACGCCTGTAAAGAATTACAGATATGAGATCCTGATCCGGTATCCAATACCCAGGAAGTAGAGTTTATTGAAAGACAGTTTTCAATAACATACACACCTGAAGCTGAAGCTGCAACCTGCTTCAATTCCTGTGTTCTGGCCTTCCAGGCCCTGCAATCATTCTTCCAGTGTCCTTTCTTATGACAATAGAAGCATTCTTCCTTATCCACAAGCTTCCCCGCTTACTTTGTTGCTTTAGCTTTTCCCTTCGTATCCACCTTACTAACACCGCCCCTTGGTTTGGCGGGGGCTTTCTTCTTCTTTCCCTTGGCTTTCGCCTTGGACCTAGAAGAAGATGATCCTCCTAAAAACAAAGTGGATGTTTCCCTACTTTTCTGTAGGGTGCCCTCTGCGCTCCTGAGCATGTTGAGGAGCTCTGAAAGTTCAACTTCTTTTTATTGCAAGTTGAAGTTCAGTATAAACTGGGCGTAAGTGGAAGGAAGGGACTGGAGAACTATGTCCGTATAGAGCTCACTCTCCAATGTGGTCCCTAGGTCCGCGAGCTCCTCAATGTAGCCGATCATCTTTAGCACGTGCTCGGCTACTGATGATCCGACGGCCATCTTTGCGGAAAATAGCTTTTTCGACGCTTCGTATCTTGCGATACGAGACTGCTCTCCATACAGTTCTTTTGTATGAAGAAATATGGATTCTAGGTCCATATTCTCGTGCCTCCTCTGATGTTCATTGTCCATCGAGGGAAGTACGAGGCACTTGGCCTTCGCGCTATCAATCTCCCAAGTCTTGCGGATTTCCTTATCCGCGACGCTGGAAGTGGGACCAGGGATAGGGGGAGCTTTGGTGGTAAGAAGATACCCCAGCTTGTCGTAAGTGATTGCCATTTTGACATTCCTGAGCCAATCTTTATAGTTTGGCCCTGTCAGTATGTTTTTATCTAGAAGTAACTTAAGTCTAGTCATGTCGATTGGTCGCTGCAATTAGGAGAGAGAAGAAGAAACACTCAGCATGATGCTCTTGCAAGTTTAGAGTGGTTTTTAGTTTGTCTAAACAGGATGGCTCCCACTGTTTCTCGAATCCCTCCTCAAACCATAAAGGAAGAATTAGTCAGGATCAATCTCACCGTACAATACTTGCTTAACCGTTCAGCCAGGCCAGTGTCGGTACTTCGAGGGAGGTTTTCCAACGCTTTCGCGAAGTTCCTTAATTAAATAACCTCTTTTCCCTGGGGGCGTAGCCCCGCTAACACCTTTCTAGGCACCTACTAGGTTTATAGCATTGATCGTTAAGTGAGAAAATTTCCTGAGGAGTAGCATATACTCACAGTAGGATCGGGATCCAAATATCATCGCGTGACGAAACTGAAGGAATCCGAACAGAATCATCATACTCCAAATGGTATGCAAATCTAGCAAGTTTCAGTACTTATGAAACTCCCGATGTGGATTTTTGCCCCATGCTCTTATGACCTTGACTTTGGCCAAAATATCATAAGTCACATGTCAAGTTCTACCCGTCATTATCCAGGTTAATTTGGATCCATCCGTACCTACCCTTGACTTTGGCCAAAATGGCAGTACGACTGTCCCAAACCAACGCATCTATCTATGCTACACATGAACACCCAATAGCTACCAATCATTGTGCCTTGACTTTGGCCAACATACACAGCTTGAATACTATTGACTATTCATGTGAAACGACGGAGGGCTACGAATGGTTTTGGCAAAACCGTGAACGTAGTGAACTTGATATAGTCGATGGAACGAGATAGCTATTAAAAGGAGTGGCTCAAGCTCCGCATTTAAAAGTTGGTTTTGAAAAGAACCGAGTGGTTTTTCGAAAGTGTTCCAACGACTTTAACTTGGTTTATTATCTTGCATTAGTTCTTTTAATGCGTGATATTCTTGCATTAGTTCTTTTAATGCGTCCCATCATTTAATCCTACCATTGCAGAAAACAACCAAAATATGACGTACGCTTATGCCATTCGCATTCGCCGCTGGGCCCCGTCATTACCCGTTAGGTTACTTAACTAACGACAGAGCGGGGGCTGGGCTAGCGCGTCTGTAAAACATAAGCAACGCCTAAATAATATCATATATAGATATACTGCAATGATAAACATTTCAGATCACAGATGAATACATTGGATATACTAGGAATCTGTAATTCGCACGAGCCTGTAACGAAAAACAGATTACACGGTCGCGGTGAATAGCCAATACCCCACCCAAGACCCATACTGGTGCGGCAAACTACCCGCCAAGTACCCGAAGCGTAGCAACCTCCCTCATCTCCATGAGTAGGCCACTCGACACTTCGGCATACCCGGTAGTTTGTGCACCCCCTCCATGGGTCTATCCTAGGAGCAAAAACAGTAAAAAGAAATTATACAATGACGGCTACAACCCCGACCCGGTTGTGCGGCCATACAAATAATTATTGCATCAATTTACAAATTTACATGAATTGAAAGAAAAGAAAACTCTCGTCTCACAACCCCCGGCTATTCACCCGCGACAATCCAACATATTCATATACACATTCCAGCAACATTACAGATCACAGATTTGTATAACCCCCACTAATCGACATATAGCGATTAGTAGACATTCAATACAAATATCACATTACGGAAAAACCCGTTAGCTTAAGTCTTTTAGAAGTTCGATCAAAAATACGGATTTTCGGGACCCCAAAAATAAAATTTTCGTTCTGGAAAATCTGGGCAGAAAACACATATACCAAAAATCCCAAAATACCCCTATGAGAATACTGTAGCAAAGAAAGAACAGAGAGGAGCCAAGTCGGCCGCGGAACCGCGGCAATAGCAAGCTATTGCCGCGTTTCCGCGGCTCTTTGATGGGATCACTGGACCAAATTTCTACAGTATTCACAGAAAACCCTGAGTCGATTTTAGGTGTGAAAATAATCATCTTTTGAACAGTATAAAAATCGACAGAAACTTCGAATTTTGGGGTACGTTTTCGGGACTTTTTCTTCGATCGATCTTCTAGTTACTTGCTAACATGTTAGATAGAGTTTAACTAGGCTCTGATACCACTGTAAGTCCATGCTACCTCTCCCGGTACTTTCGGGCATGCGGAATTTGGTAAAAAAACGTTTTTTATAGAGGTGGTAACATGGACTTATAACCCGGATCTTGGTTAAACATCTAACTAACAACCTAACTACGAGTTTCTAACTACTCGGTTAGGGGGTTATACCCTGCTTGTCTTGAACTCCTTCGTCTTCAAGCTCCGATGGTGGTCCGGATTGGCTTCTTCCCGTCGTCTCCGTACGCCGAAGATAGATCCACCTGAAAGCTCCAACTTTTGGCTCCTTCTTCGAACTTTGAAGAAACTAGTTCACTCGGTTTGCTAAACCTTGTGAACTAGAATGAGTAGAGAAGAGTTTGTATGGGATTTTATCTATGGTTCTTGATTCTCAACTAATGAGATATGTGAACCATAGAGTCAAGAGAGGGAGCAAGAGGAAGAGGGTGAAAGCAAGAGCAAGAGAGCTCAAGAACAAGAGAGAGAATGAGCAAGAAAGAATGAGCAAGTCTTTTGTCTTTCACCCTCTCATAATCCAAAACCATCATAACTCATTATACCAAATCAAGTGTTATGTGATGGTTGAAGCAACCATAACCATATCATTTCATGCACTCATTTTGCACAAATGAGCAAGCAAGCAAAAGTCTTTGCCATGAAATGATGGCTATGGTTATCATGATGGTCAACTAGTCAAGCCTAGTCAACCGGTCAACAAAGTCAACAAGTCAACAAAAGTCAACAAGTCAACAAAGTCAACAAAAGTCAACAACCATGTCACCATAATACCTAATTAATATAATAGTTAATCACATATCATATTCTCATTAGGGTTGAGCAAAAAGTCAAATAGTCAACGGTCAACTGTCAACAACCCTAATGAGAATCCGCTGCCTCTGTCTCCCCGTCATCTGTGCATACACACCCGCATCCGCGTTCCGAGGAACACGAATGCATACTGGATAAATCCAATCCCAAAAGGTACACTAGGATCTGGCTTAAACTAAAGCCCGCTAGTGTAAACTGTCCGGACACTGTACGTGCACAAGTGCACGGATGTGACCGAACTCTGTCGCAAAACCATGCGACCTCTACTCTTTTGCCTAAAGGCGAAAAGCTTTCTGTGTGGGACTCTAAAGACTCGACACTACGCTGGCAGTGGGTTTAACCACAGACCGCAAGCGGCACTAGCTGTGCGTAACGGTCCCCAAGTAATGCCGACAAGAAGACCGACGAGGCTGTAACGTTTTAAAAATGATTAAATAAATAATTAAATGAATAAAAGTGTTTAAGTGAATTTTAGGATTTTCGGTAAAATAAAATGTATTTTTCGTAAAACCAAACCGTGATTGTTTTTCATTATAATTTTAAAAATATCTATTTTAATTATGAAATTACTATTAAATGGTGTTTATTTAGCCACTTATAAATTTTTAGTTTAATAAAATATTTTTCCTAAATTAATTATTTTAAATATTAACATAAGCTTTATTTTTACACTAAATTAGTGTAAATTACAAATTTAAATGGTTTTAATTTGTAAAAATGAACCATGGCATATTAGAAATTAGTTTGTATCATGCAAAATTTATTTGCAAATTTTTCCTAATTTCTAGAGCTTTCTTGAGTTGCTATAGTAAATAAATAAATAAATAAATACATGAAAAGACTTTTAATGATGTTTCTCTTCTTGAAACTTCCACAAACTTTGCACACTCTCTTCTTTCTCTCACTCTCCTCACTTAGGCCGGCCACAACCCCACCATGGCTGCCCCCCCCCCATTTTCCACCTCTTTTTTTATTCAAAAATGATCAAAAATACATCAAAAATTCCATTAAAATTCCACAAAATCCTATTTATTTCATACCCTTTATTCCTTACTCATTTTTACATGGATTTTGGAGATGGAAAGCATGCATTTTCGAGGTTCATTTCTAGTTTGGATTTCATATTTTGGGAGGTATAATTTCTTTCTTTTGATTTATTGTTTTAGATGTTCATTTAAGCTTAATTAGATTTAATGAATTAGTTCTATGTTCAATTTTAAAAATTCAAGTTAGGGTTTCTAAATTCAAGTTATGATTTTTGTTAATTATTTAGGGTTATAATAGTTAGTTTGACACTTTTGGATTTGGAAAATCTTGCATGATTGTTGAATTGTAAATTTTTCATTGAAAATGGTTTAAATTAGGAAATTTTGCTAACTAGGTTTCTATAAAACCTAATTATTGGTGAAATAAATCTCAATTAATATTGGTAATACTAGATTTTGGTCTTAATAAGAGTATTAACTTGTTGGTGGAAAGAAAAACCTAGTTTGATTGCTAGTTTCTATGGATAATTGATAATTGTGATAAAAAATTGCTAATTTTGTAAACTAGATTTTAGAAATTTCTATATAAATGAGATTAAAAATATAATTATGGTTTTATTATATCACTATCATCATGAATTGTAGTTTAAGACATTAATTCATGCGAAATCATGTTTTGTGGTGGAATTGTGGTATTTTGCTTTAAAATGTTGAAAATTGTTAAAGGATGCAAACTAGAAATTTCAAATCAATACAAAATTGTGTAATAAAAATATAGTAATGGTTTGTATAGTCTAGTAATGCTATTTAATGAGTTTTATGACCATTGGTTTCATTTAAATGTTAAGTTTTGATGAAAAACGGTAAACTGGCATTTTCGGGTTTTGCGAAATTGGACGGTTTGATAGATTTTCGGGTTTCGATGAATTTGATCATGTTTTACAATCTAAGTAATGTGTTTTAAAACTACAAGTTGTTTGATGATGTTATCTCGATCCATCGGAGTTTGTACGCCAATATCGAGCGGTATTTGGTTCTTTTGCGTGGACGGGACATAGGTTTTAACCTGTGCTTGCTCTTCGTATCGTTTGACTTTTGTATGTGATTCGGTTTACGATGCTATTTATATGTTTGCGTCTAGGTACCCTCACGTGGACTGCGGGCGATGAAGAGGAGGATGGCGACACTGTCTTCGGCAGACATGGACCAGGTGAGTAGATGCATATCTACGGGGGGAAGTCGGGTGGATGGCGTTTAGCACCCCCGCAACATAGAATAAGAATAGTACTTATTGACATTAGGAAACCAGATGTGACCCTAGATTCTTAATGAGTAAGACCCTAGTAATGACCCTAGGCTGGACTAGACCGATTTAGGAAAAGCATACCAGAGGATGAATACCTTGGAGGAGGTTCGTAGGTTTCAGATAGAAACACACCAGCGCACACACTGAAAATCGACATGGGGTACGTGTATGTGTATATATATAGAACTAGGTATAGGTATATACATATATATACAACACATATAGGTGATTCAGTGATGTGATATGATATCCGAGGTATGATGAAATAGTATAACTGGGCTTGATGCCGTGATTTTTGACTATACAGTCGTATTAAGTGTTAGCGGATCATTAGAGAATGAGATGATGAACAGGTATATATAAATTATAATGGGTAGTGATAATATTGAGGTACATGGGACGCTAAAATAGTACCTGGGCTGTAGCTTGTGACTGATCACGATATGATATATGTATGACTTGATTACGACATCATATAGGTGTGACCTGATGTCGATATCGTATAGGTGTGACTTGATGACGATAAGATATCGGTATGATTTAATCACAATATTACACATATGACATGATATTTCTGTGGATAAACTAATGATGCTTATCATGATGGCAATGATATATGATTGATGTATGCGATCACAGTTTAGCACCTTGATCATGAGATGTGTTGATGATGACATTATACGAATGAGGAGACACCTAGGAGATACTTGACCGTACCCCGATATTGGGATGCCGTACGATGGATTTTACCGTACGAGGCTTAGATTTGATGATTGATCCGCACTCTTGATTCGAGGAAACCGTACTACGTACGTGACGCTATTGAGGCGGGATCGCCGACTATTAGAGATATTGATTCAGACCTTAGGTAGACTCTAGTTTCTTACTGACTAGTCTATTAGGTTTAGTTCCTTAGGATGTTAGATGGACACTGGTTTAGGTTCGACTCACATAGTGGTAGTTGTACTCGTATCTCGCAGAGGAGTGGATAATGCACATCTGTCTTTACATTCATACTGTAATCATCATGGTGCATGTTCTTACATATGTTGCAATAATCAGTACAAACCATACCTGTTAGGACACCAGCACCATTACCGATGATGCGCATATTCCACGCACACTTATTTGCCGGCTCACACACATCATCATCGGTAATTGCTATGTCACGTACACTTTAGATCATATTGTCTTTTATGGATAGAATCAGTTAACAACTAGACAGATATAATATTGTGATTATTCTCTGACATTAGTATAAGACATGATATTTATTACTTAGACATTCATGCATTCATATTTCATGTTATCGCACAGCAGTATGGGCATATGCCGACACTTATCATATACTTACTCATGATTTTGAGATTTGGATTTCTATGAGATTTCTGGATTTTTGGGGAAAACCGCAAAAATATATAAAAACTTCTCTCTCTCTCCTCTTCTCTTTTTAAATAAGATGCGGTTTTCTCGTGATGTATGTGTCGTCCACCATGAGTATTTCATGTTTTCTGTTGGATTTCGAGACCCGATTCGAGGAGTGGATGAACCGTCTCGGGTACATGGTGGGCCCGGTATGGTACCCCGGGGCAAGAAGATCGAGTTGTAGACGATGAGCCTGGCAGGGGAAGGCTACCTACCGGTGATGTCTGGCGCGGCGGATATCCGGAGGATACCGACCGTTGTCGTGAGATTTGATTATGGGCCGATCCGGACTGACGGAGCCCGAGGTATTGAGACTATGAGACTTGAGATTTACATGTTTGTGTCGATGCTTGACACGGATTTTCATGGATTTCATTGTTGAGATTTCATATTCTTATACACATTTTACTATGATAACAGCCAAAGATTTCTTATACAGATATACCTGGATTTCAGGATTGCTTATTTTACATTCATGGTGCATGCATATCCATTCACATAACATAGTACTATATGAGGCACTGACACGAGCACGGAGTATCTGCACTTACACGTAGTATTACCCTGCTATTACTAGAGGATTGAGATTTAGTAGTGTATTATTATGACCTAGGATAGCGTCGTGCATTCGATTTCTTTTTGTAGATGTCTTCTACTCACGAGTTGGCAACTCACCCCCGTTGTGCCAAATTCTTTACAGGTTCGATGTACAGGTTTCCGTGGCAGCTTGTTGGCACATCTTTTCTTCAGGGTGATTTGCACGGTAGGTTGGTTCACTTGTATCCGAACCACCATTGTACTTTTATTCATTCATTTGTATTTAATAAGCTCCATCAACCATATTTGTATTACTTGATAAGTTATTGGACCAGTCTTTTACTTCGACCTTAGAGTCGCGCCTGTATTATTCTGATCTGGTGGTTTTGCTTTCTTTTGAGTTTTAAGCCTCGCCCTCTGGCGTTGTATATTATTGTGCTTGTTGTGGTTGTTTCCGCCTGTTGGCGTTGATGCTAGCACCTGTTTGGGGATGCTTTTTATTGTTTATGCATATTATACTTGTTGTAGCCCGTTTGGGGGCCAGTTTTTACAGAGGAGACTCTGCCGAAATTTTTGGTAAAATTTGCTGATGTTTTTAGACTTGTTTTCTTTTTCTTCTTCTTCTTCTTTTATGGTTTAGATTTCTGGGCTTCGGTTTACTTAGGTTACGTGGCGCCTCTAGACGCTTCGTAATCTAAGTGCCGGTCACGTTCCGTACTTTCGGGTCGTGACAGAGGCGAAACCCATCTGAACTCCTACTGAGCCTGAATGTGACATTCTCTGTACAGCCCGGTCTGTTCGTCTGATACATCGCATGGCGGGCCTAGGGGGCGGTAAACGTCAGTCCCCCAATAGCGGTACAAGTCGTGCCGGAGCGAAGCCCAAAGCACCCTGAGATAACACTGGAAGCCTACCAGTATATCTCGTTTGCCCTGGCCAAGGACCACTCGTGTAATGGCTCTCCTAGACACAGCGCGATGTCAACCCCCAATACCGGGAGAGACGAATCCTGTCTAACCGTCACTGCCTCCAAGTGCTTCGGGACTGCACCCAACTACTACCTGTTTGCACGGCTCCTTTAAACCGTGGTAGGGTAGTAATCAAAGTACAGTGGGAACACACTCAAGGCGAAGTGACAGTGTCAAGTCAGCGGACTAAGCTGTACTCATGTCACCTGGGAACTGATAACTGACGATAGGCATAATACCAACTAGTCAGTTCCCGACGAGTCCTGTCCAGTGTACGCGTAACCTAACGAGCACCCGCATACTATCTCAAGTACGACGTACTGACGGCTGTGGGACAGGCCGTCTCCCACACTGGGATGAGAAGCGCATGCGCTAGTCTACTCCGGAGTATCGATGCCCTGTCTCGATAGTCCTGCGACCAGGGACCTGCATAAGGATGTGCTTATAGATTACCCAGCCCCACTAGTGTGACTGCCATCACATCGCTGGTAATCAAGCAAAGATCCTAAGGGCTCCACTAATGTGTATAGGCGATATACTAAAATAAACACATGTACACATTGAAGTAGAAACAAACCAAGTAGCATACTACTATTTTGAGCAAGATTGTATATACAAGGTGAATATCTCAAGCATCCATTAAGTAATATACAAACTAGTATGATACAGTAATGGCCTCTAGGGCATATAGACTAACAAACACAATGTGTGAACACAAAGTATGAACACAATAAATGCACCATTAATGAACAAGTGAGTCACAAGCCTAATCGCCTCTTCTAGAACCTTCTAGAAGCATCCACACTTATCTAAAGAAAAGATAAATCCATCTTTAACCGAATGTTAAAAGACGGCTGATAGAAAACTGGAAACTGGCAACTTCCAAAAGTGATCCCGAAACGAATTTCAGGATAACCCCGTAACTGTATAAATATACTCGCATTTGTATTACGACCGAATAAAAATGCAGCTGAGACAAAGATATTATATCTACTCAATATAATACTCGGATCCGGCTTAAACCAAAGCCCACCAGTATTATCTGCCCGAAAAATAACACGTGCGTAAACGCACGTGCATTTTCCGAACCCTGCCATAAAACCATACGTCCTCTACAACGTTTCGCCCGAACTTGGGAAACTGTCTATGGGGGACTCTAATGACTCGTCCGTACCCTGGCAGTGGGTTTAACCACAAGCCGTCAGCGGCACTAGCTGTGCGTAACGGCTGCCCATGGACTGACCTCAAGGGAGCCCGATGAGCGAACTCATCCGGAAACCCTATTGAGCCTAACAGTGACAATGTATATACAGTCCGGTCCGTTCGTCTATGAGTATCGCATATCTGCCTAGGGGGCTAGTAACGTCAGACCCCCAATAGTAGTATAATTCGTGTCGGAGTGTAGCCCAATAACACCCTGAGATACTACTGGAGTACCTACCAGTAAATCTCCTGCTACGGCCGTGGGCTTTGTGTAATGGCTCTCCTAGACATGGCACGATCTCGCCCCCAGTACCGGAAGAGACGAATCCCCTGCCGATCCGCTCACGTGCTTCCATATGGCTCGGGACTGTACCTAAAAACAACCTGTTTGCACGACTCCTTTGAGCCGTGGTAGGGTAGAAATCAAAGCACAGTGGAAACTCACACGAGACAAATGACGACCTCAGGTCGATGAACTAACCTGTACACATGTCACCAGGGAACTGCTATCTGACGATAGGTATAATACCAACTAGCAGATTCCCGGCGAGTCCTGTCCGGTGTACTCATAACCCAATGAGAAACTGTATACATCTTAGGTGATCCAACTGACACCAGTGTCTTGTGAAACCGGCCACCGCCCTTCGTCGGGGTCTCGACTGTATACACTAGTCTACTCCGGAGTATCGATGCCCTGTCTCGAAACTCCCACGACTAGGGACCACTATTAAGGATATGCTTATAAACCACCCAACTCTCACGTATATGATCGCCATCATACCGTTGGTAGTAAAGAAAGGTCCTAAGGGCTCTATCAAAGTGTAACATGTAATCGGTCACCTGAATATGTACACGACTGATAAAGGAAAACTAGATAGCATACTATCATCTCGAGTAAGACTGTCCTACCGGTATAGGTCCTCCGCAATCATTGCAATCACGTACCTGCGATTCAATAATTGACTCTGAGGGCACTATCTCCAACACCATGCACCCGCAGACGGTTCCTCATCCTGCTCGAATCGGGTGTATGATATCGCTTAAGAGCCGAGAAAATTCATGGTGGACACCTCTCAAATCATATCACGAGAAAACCACATTTTTCTATCTTTAAAATGATAATAAGTTTATAAAATCCTTGCGGTTTCTCTAAATCCAGAAATCTCATGGAAATCCGAAATCCCAAATCTCGAGAGTAAATAAACAGTGCATTACCGGCATAAAGCCCCATAATATTGCATGATAAATGAATATATGAATGTATCGGGTATCAACCAAGGAATGCAATAAACTAGCATATAAAAGCAATAATATATTGGAACTATCAGCTAGTAAGTCATGTCAATGAAGTAATACTTCTAAAGTGTATGTGTCATGGCAATTACCGATGATGATGTGTGTGAGCCGACAAGCAAGTGTTCGTAGACATACGCATCATCGGTAATGGTGCTGGTGTCCTAACAGCATGGGTTCATAATATTTAATGAAAACACAATTAAGCATGCAATGCGATGCGAACGGCAAGAATATACGTCATATATACGAGTCATACAGTTTTGGCATTTGAAATAACACGAATCGTGTTTAGAAAATAGGGGCTACGGTGTTTTTAAGAAAATGTACGTCCTTTGAAATATCCATAGTATCACTTGGCCTGTTGATTGATCGTTTTTCCCGTTGTGTAGTATGAAGAGAAATTTGTAAAGAACTTCACAACCAAAAACTATTTTGACCGCAATCAAACTACGGTGTCGGATGTAGTTAATGAATGAGTGCGGATCGTCCACAGGGATTGCACGATTCACTTGTATTTCGATACGTTTGAAATGAAAAGTTAAGCAACAATAAAAGAAAACATGATTCAAGAATGATTTGTATTCGAGTGTCACTATTCTTATGCAAGAATCAAGAAACTATAAACAATCAAGAATCGGTTGTTTTGATAATATTTCCAATCAACAATCAAGAATATAAGAGAGGCTCGTAGGAATCGATAGGATCAATAGACGTGATGTAATCTAAAGATATCGTGTTCTTGTCCTTCGAAGGATTGATACTAGATTGATGATGATCGACGAGAGTTGGGGCTTTATCGTGAAACTAGGGTTTCATCCTATAACCCTTGTTCTTTCGTCGATATCATTCCTTTTCTAGCCTCTACCAAATTCAAGAAACGATCGTAACTCCCCAATTTCGATCGATGTCAATCAAGAAAGCATCAAAACGAAATGGGTTGTCGTTTCTTGAACTTGCTAGGGTTTACAAAACTCGTAGGACTCAAGAATCGATTAAAGCTATGTTACATCATCATTCTATTATCCGTCTCGACTCCTCGATGAGCGGAGTTTTATTCACACATCACCACAAAGACAATAGTAAAGATTTGTAAAGATAACATGATGCGGAATTTAAAGAAAACAAGATAAAAGAATATCACCTTTTATTTAATCAACAATTTCAATACATTCTTTCAAGAATCTACAAGAAGAAGAAATCGATCGTTGACTCGGCTTCGCTCGTCTCCGTGGATCGTGGATCTACTTTGATCTCTTGCCCGATTGAAGATCGGCTCGGCTCATAAAAGGGTTGAAGGCATCTTGCTTGGCTTGCACTCAAGATCTTGAATTGTGATTGGATTTAGGGTTAGGGTTTCCTACAAGCTCTCTCACTAAACTTGAGGAAGAGGGGATGAAGAAAGAGATTGATTTTTCTAAGCTTTCCCAAGGTTGAATCCTTCCAAATGATGAGCCTAGGGTCTTATTTATAGAACTCCCAAACCCTAGGTTTAGGTTTGAATTAGAACTTTCCCTCCCAAAGTTTGTTGAAGAGTTTCTAGAAGGAGTTTGTTAGGAGTTAGCTTAGGGTTTAAGCTAGGGTTTAGGGAAAGTTCTAGAATAATAGGCTAATTAAGTGAAACTCAAAGTGTTTGCTGATCTGGTAGAACTCTCTGGAGTTTTCTGGAAGTTTGTGTGCATTTATGGACTGTAGCCACTGATTCAGGAGTTTTGGTCTAAAATTGAGAGTCTGAACCCTTGGGCCCACCGCGGATCCGCCGCGTATACACCATATCTGCCGCACTTCCGCGCTTGACTTGTGAGCTTGGACTTCGATTCTTCTGGTGTGGGTTTGTACTGTAGTTTGGCTTTTTCTCTGATGTTTTGATTTGTATAATCCCTTCTGTGTTGATACCAGATTTGAGTTAAGTGAGTTTACGAGCAATTGTAATGGTCGAGCAATGTAATGATCGAGCAAGCTTCTCTTTTCCTGCACAGACTTCGAAACACGGGTTGCAAGATATAGAAAATATGCCATGTGATGAAATGCAGTCAATTTCCCTAGAAATGCCGGTTTTAAGGTCGAATACATGTAATCTGATATTTTGCGACCGATTTGCTAATATGTGAAATACGAATACCGTACACTTCTATATGGATGCAAATGATAAGGAAATTGCCTGTTAAAATATGCAATATTTTCGACTGATCAAATACCCCCAAACTTAATTTCGATCGTCTCGAGCGAATGTTTTATTAAAAAGAGAAGGAGAAAATAAAGAAAGAGAAAAACTAACTAGCACACTTTCGTAGGCAACACGATTGCACTGAGCACGTGCAACAAGCCTTTAAAGCTCTAGGTGTCCCTAGTAGGAGGAGTGTTGTCTCCTGAGGGTTTTCAGCGGATTGCACCCACAAAATCCAAGAATAAAAGTAAGATCATGAATATTACATCTAAAGAAGAGAATTGTAAAAGAAAAGCCTTGAAAATTAGGGTTTCCAACTAAGCTAGCTTTTCGGTTGTCATGAGCCCTATCTTAATGGTCATGAAAAGATGTCAGAAATCACGTCCTCCCTCAATAAAACATCGTCTTATTCTTCATTCCTATCTTTCTTCCAAACATCGATCATATAACCCTGCGTGTGTGTAAAGACATCCCTACACCCGGAGAATTCAATTCAAGCTATCATACTCTTGCCCATCAACCTCAGTACTCTCTTTTTTTTTTTTCGATGAGCTCACACACTTTCATGCGACCGTTAATACTTCTTGAGGTACTAACCGACCGATTACTCATGTGCTTGCTTATTTGGTGTATTTTCCTAATCTTGCACCACCTTAGGTATAGCAGTGACTCCCAGACCAGTTGGCCTTAGGGCACTAGATGAAAAAGCACCCTCGCTATATAGTTTTTATTCCCTTGGTGATAACAAAACGAGTGTCCATTTTTCTCACCATATATTTCTTTTTTCATACTTTTGGCTTTAAGACAAGAGCATTTCAAGGTATCCTCTACTATCCCAGGCTTCAAGACGTGTGTAAGTGCGAATAGCAGGGTATCAACGTTCAAAATGTTTGGCTTCCAGAATAGAAACTATTTTTCAGACTTATTTTTATCCTCAGATTAGTGACGTCCTTCATCTTACTAACCCTTAGGACAACGGCTCATAACTACTTATTACTAGTTCGTATAAGAAAACTTCTAATTTTCTTAGTTTTCTTAAATTTTTCTAATCTCATGGATGTAACTTTTCACTATCTAAACTTTCATTATCTTATTTATATACAAAAAAGTGTAAATATTAAAATTATTTTTATATTTGAAAATTTTTAAATTTTTATGGGTTTTGAAAATTTTTCAATTTTTATAGATTTTTAAAGAAATGTTTTGTGCTTATGCAGATGATATGCAAATGATGCGAAAATAAGCACAAACCTCCCCCAAACTTGTTTTCAACAGTGTCCTCACTATTGCCGACAGCTATATCTATAAAACCTGTAAATCTGGGGGGAATTATTAGTGGGGGCAAAATATATAAGTGAAGAACTTCCCCCAAACTTATCTGTCACTCACCTTCATTCAAAAGATGATGCAATGATATACAGGATATGAAGGTGAGACGGAGGAATTTTAATCCAAATAAACTGGCTCTTGTAAGAACAAGAGCTCCTCCGTGGGGTCAGTGGAAAAATACGGCTTAAGTCTATGTCCATTTACTTTGAAAACAGTGCCGTTTTTAACATTTTCAACTTCTACTGCCCCGTGCGGGAATACAGACCGCACAACAAAAGGTCCCTTCCATCGAGATCGGAGCTTACCCGCGTGAAGGTGTAATCGTGAATCATAAAGAAGGACTTGTTGACCAGGTAAAAATGTTTTCCTTAAAATGTTTTTATCGTGAAAAACCTTAGTCCTATTCTTTGTGATTACAGCATTATCATAAGCTTCATCGCGGAGTTCGCTTAGCTCGTTAAGTTGCAGCTTCCGAAAGTTGCAAGCAAGGTTTAGATCAAAATTTATTTCTTTTATAGCCCACAATGCTTTATGCTCTATCTCGACAGGTAAATGACATGCTTTTCCAAACACTATCCTATATGGAGACATTCCTAGGTCGGTCTTATATGCAGTCCTGAATGCCCAAAGAGCATCCGTCAATTTGGTCGACCAGTCTTTTCTATTCTTAGCAACAGTTTTCTCCAGGATAAGTTTGATTTGTCTGTTTGAGATCTCAGCCTGCCCGCTTGTTTGGGGATGATAGGGTGTAGAAAGACGGTGGTTGATTGAGTATTTTCGCATCAGAGTCTCGAAAGACCTGTTGCAGAAATGTGTCCCATTATCGCTAATGATAGCGCGTGGGTGTCCAAATCGCGAAAAGATATTCTCTTTCAAGAACTTAATGACAACTTTCCTGTCATTAGTATGACATGGAATGGCTTCTACCCACTTTGAGACATAATCAACCGCCAGCAATATGTACAAATTCCCAAAGGAGTTGGGAAAAGGACCCATAAAATCTATGCCCCAAACATCAAACATTTCAACAACCAGAATGGGTTGCTGAGGCATTTCATTCCTCTGGGATATTCTACCCGTATATTGACATTGTGTACAGGTTTTGCAATACTCAAATGCGTCCTTGAATAAGGTCGGCCAATAAAATCCACATTGCAAAACCTTTTCCGCTGTTTTTCTAGGACCAAAGTGACCCCCACAAGCCTGATCATGACAAAATGAAAGAACACTCTTGAACTCTTCATTTGGGACGCACCGGCGAATGATCTGATCAGGACAATATTTAAACAAATAGGGCTCGTCCCAGTAAAAGTGTTTTACTTGGGAAAGAAAACGGTATTTGTCCTGTTTTGACCAATCGCTTGGTATAAGTCCCGTGGCATGATAGTTCACAATATCCCTGAACCATGGTTCAGCGGATACGCTCAAGAGTTGTTCATCAAGGAATGAGTCATTGATCGGCAGGGTCACAGGGGAAGAAACGATGCGTGAAAGGTGGTCAGCTACTACGTTTTCACATCCTTTCTTATCTTTGATAACAAGATCGAATTCTTGTAAAAGAAGGATCCAACGTATTAGTCGACCTTTTGTATCTTTCTTCGCCAGAAGATGTTTTAAAGCGGAATGGTCAGTATATACAACTATAGGTGAGCCGATTAAGTAAGGCCTGAATTTTTCTAATGCAAATACAACCGCTAAAAGTTCTTTCTCGGTGGTTGTATAATTGATTTGCGCATCATTCAGGGTCTTACTAGCATAGTAAATCACGTGTGGCATCTTATCAATGTGCTGTCCTAAGACTGCACCTACTGCAAAATCAGATGCGTCACACATCAGCTCAAAGGGGTAGTCCCAATTTGGTGATGATAAAACGGGGGCTGAAGTGAGTGAGTGTTTAAGTGAGTCGAAAGCTGTCTCGCAATCCGAGTCAAAGTGGAAGGTCGTATCCTTGGCCAGGAGTAGTGTTAAAGGTCTAGCAATTTTGCTAAAATCCTTAATGAATCTCCTATAAAAGCCCGCATGGCCAAGGAAAGAGCGAATATCTTTGACGCTTTTGGGATGAGGCAGGTTTTGAATGACATCTACTTTAGCTCTGTCAACCTCAATGCCTTTCTGTGAAATGACATGTCCAAGGACTATTCCTTCTTGGACCATAAAGTGGCATTTTTCCCAGTTTAATGTCAAGTTCTTCTCTTTGCAACGAGTAAGAACAGCGTCCAGATTCGCTAGGCAATCAGAAAAAGAGTCTCCAGAAATCGAGAAGTCGTCCATAAAGATCTCCAAAAAATTCTCTACCATATCAGAGAATATCCCCATCATACACCGCTGAAAGGTAGCGGGAGCATTGCATAACCCAAAGGGCATGCGACTGTAAGCAAAGGTACCAAAAGTACAAGTAAAAGTGGTTTTATCTTGATCCTTTTTGGCGATGGGGACCTGATTGTAGCCTGAGTATCCGTCCATAAAACAATAAAACTCTCGTCCCGCTAAGCGTTCCAGCATTTGATCAATAAATGGTAGAGGAAAATGATCTTTCCTCGTAGTTGAGTTTTCTATAATCGATGCATACACGCCACCCAGTTTGGGCGCGTGTCTGAATCAACTCATTCGCCTCATTTGTGATCACTGTGATGCCGGATTTTTTAGGAACGACATGTATAGGACTCACCCACTGGCTATCGGAGATGGGGTATATAATACCACTATCTAAGCATTTGACGATCTCTTTCATGACAGCTTCCTTCATGACGGGATTCAACCGTCTCTGTGGTTCTCGGGTCGGTTTGGCATCATCCATCACATGTATATGATGTTCAACTATCAAGGGACTAATCCCTTTGATGTCCGCCATACTCCAACCAAACGCCTCTTTGTTGGATCTCAATACCGATAAAAGGGCATTCTCTTGCTCTGATGCAAGAGAAGCGGAAATGATAACCGGTAATGACTCGTTCTCACCAAGATATGCATATTTCAGGTGAGAAGGTAAGACTTTGAGATCTAACTCAGGCGGAGAAATGATAGAAGGAAGGGTCATAGATTGATTTTTGGATCTACAAAGAAGCTCAGAGCCTGTGAAAGATACAGACTCGGGTGGAGAAAAGTCAGAAGTGCAGGACTCATGTGTAGGTAAAGTGTCCTCACTAAGATCTAGTGCAAAGTCAAGCAGAGATGTGCTAATGTCATCGAGATCAGTAAAGCAAAGATCCTCAGCTCCACAACTGTCGGGAGCGATCTCATGGACAGAGCATACATCTAAAATATGAGCAGAGGGTTCTGACGGCTGACTTCCAACTCTATAGATGTTTAGTTCAATGGTCATATTTCCAAATGATAAATTCATTGAACCATTTCTACAGTTTATAACAGCGTTGGAAGTGGCAAGGAAAGGACGACCTAGAATCACCGGAATTTGGCCCCGGGGGTTTGCTACAGGATGTGTGTCGAGTACAATGAAGTCTACAGGGAAAACAAATTCCCCGACCTTTATCAACACATCCTCTAATTCACCCCTTGGTTTGGTGATAGATCGGTCTGCCATCTGGAGAGTGCAATGAGCAGGTTTCAGCTCTTCAATCCCTAATTGCTCATAGACAGAATAAGGTAACAGGTTAACACTCGCGCCAAGGTCTAAAAGAGCACGATTTATGTTTTTACCCCCAATCGAAATCGATATTGTAGGACAACCTGGGTCCTTTCTTTTCTTTGGAAGCTGGGGTATAAAAGCAGTGCTGATATTATTAGACATAAAGACCTTCTTTGGCACTTGGGTCTTCCTCTTCCTAGTGCACAAGTCCTTAAGAATTTTCGCATAAGCGGGGACTTGCTGAATCGCATCTAGGAGAGGGATATTGATGTTAACCTGTTTGAACATCTCTATTATTTTCTCCATATGAGGACTCGTTCTATTAGCCCTTAGCCGGTTCGGGTAAGGTGCTTTCGCAATAAGCGCGGGGTCCATCATAGGAGAAGGAAAGGGGGGTAGACGAGGTCCCAAAGGAGGTGTGGGGACCGTCTGTGGAGAACTATAAGGATTGGGTGAAGGTGTTGAGCCTAAAGGGAAATGGAGAATAGGCTCGTGCGAAGGTGGTTTGGTAGAAGAAGAAGGATCAGAAGGTGAAGTGTGTGTGTGTGGAAAGGACTCAGCCGGGGTGTTGATATGATTTTCAGTATCATCAATACCTTCCCCGACATGATTGTTCAGCACTCTTCCCGATCTCAACGTTGTAATGGCATTTACATTGTAATGCCCAGGATTCTGTAGGGGTTGAGAGGGAAGTTTCCCTTTTTCTCTCGCACTCATTTCGGCTTTTAAGCGTGCGATTTCAGCTTCCATCGTGCGAATACTCTCAGCTTGGGACGCTGAGTTTTTCTTTATTTCACTGACGGAAGATCTAACCTCAGTCGAAACATCCATGAAATTTGATAAAGTGATTTCATGGTTTGAGTGAATTGAGAGAACTCGTCAGAACAGGACTGCATAGGATTAGACTGTGCAGGAGTGTTGCCCTGATTTTGGAAATTTTGTGACTGATAGGGGTGCTGAGTGAGTTGAAGGGGTTGCTGTTGTGGTGGAGGAAGAGCCCTTTGAAATTGATTCGTGTTTGGAGCCGTGTTTTGAGATTGGTTTTGGTTCCAAGCAAAATTCGGGTGGTTCCTCCAACCCTGATTGTACGTGGAAGAATATGGATCGTTTCGAGGTCGTTGAAATGCGGCATTAGAATGCTCGTGACCTTGAAACGCAGAGTTTAATGGACATTCTTCCGTTAAATGTGACGGATCAGAACAGCACCCACAAACAGTTTTGGGGAGCGACATTGGGTTTAGGGAGGCTGCTGCAAATTTGTGTTCCATAGCGTCGAGCTTCTTTTGCATTGCTGCCATTTCAGCTCGGACATCTATGGACACATCTATTTGGTGTACGCCACCCCTATTCAATGGTTGTGTTCCACTCTCCCAAATTAGTGACTTTTCAGCGAACTCTTCTAAGTATCTCCAAGCTTCCCCATCATCCTTGGTCATAAAAGTACCTTGACACATGTTTTCAAGGCTCTGTTTAGTGCTAGGGTTACTGCCCTCATATATGATTCGGCAAAGCTCCCATCTCGGGATGCCGTGATGAGGACATCGAACCAATAGATCCTTGAAACGTTCAAAGTATTTTGAAAATGGTTCGGCAGGGAGCTGGGCAAATTGGTTCAGTTCGCTACGGATTCGAGCCGTCTTTTGGATTGGGTAAAATTTCTTAAGGAATGCAGCGACGAATTCTTCCCAATTCGTAATAGAGTGTGCGGTGGTGTTATATAGCCACTTCTCGGCTATATCGCACAAAGTAAATGGAAGAAGTCGTAGACGCATCGCATCCACTGAAAGTTGTGACGTACCCATCATTGCGCATACGTTTTCAAATTTGGTAATGAAAACGTAAGCGTCCTCGGTCTCGAGTCCGTGGTATTTGGGTAAAAGATTGATATACTGGGGTTTAATCTCAAAGTTGTCCCCATTGGCTGGTGGTGTGGATAAGCAGGTCGAAAGAGGACCTCTATGTGGATAGCATCTTTACTGGAGAGAAATGTGGGGAGGATTCTGCGCACCAACGGACGGTGGCAGATTAGGGTTAAAGAAGTTTGATGGATTCGGATCCATCGGTGTGGGTGTGGTAGTGGGTAAAGAAAAGGTAAATGGAGAATTATCGACTTCGGAGTCGATAAAAGGTACGCGGACTAAACGGGCACTAGAATCCCGTGTCCAGCCTATCTTGCACTAAAAAGGGTTAGTACAAGTGGCAGCGTTGACTTATAATTAGGGGTAAAATGAATGCGGTGCTTGCTTTAAAAAGGGACGGATTTTGAAAAAATGATGCGACAAAACAAATGCAACACACAAACCCTAGAATCTAGTGGTCACCTAGGTCCGATCTCTAGACCGCTCCTAACTGCCAAAAGACAAGCCGCAGGATAGAATCCTCCACTGCCTCTTTGTCCCCCTGTGGCCGGATAAGTGCCAGGTAAGTGGGAAGGAACCACCACTACAGTGGACCTAATTAATAACCACTAGCCTTAGACACACTCGCCTTAGGCACCACAAGAAAACGCGGATAAGCAATGAATTACCCACGACCTTCTCTTGTCCTATTGAGCGCGACAGTCCTTAGAGTCTTCTCTAGATTTCTTTTAGTTAATGGAGGTAATGTGGATGCAAGTTTGACGATTTTCGGGGCCTAGGAAGGGTAATGAAATCCCCACCTAATTTGGATTTGGCCGTGCCCCTTAAATTTCCGTATTAGAATGCAAACAACCAAGAAATCAAAAATCACACACAATTTTAATTTTGCTTTTGCGCGCTGCGATTTATTTGCAAAGAATCCTGCAGCAAAGTGTTAGTTGGAGCTAAAAAAGGAGAGGGGAGAGAGCAAGAAGATACCTGCACTGAAAATTATGCAGAGAACAAGCAAGACTGCGGCGGTTCCGCCGCAATAGGCACGTTAAGACCGCTGATCCGCGGCTTGATGTTTGAATCAGTGCACAAATTTTCTTCAGCAAGCTCCTGTTGCTATCTCCAGCTCTCTGGTATATCCCAAATAATTTTTCCACAGCACAGAATGCTCCAGATCACCTTGCAATCAATTCACAACACACGTATAAGAGTTTGTACGAATTTTGATTTCAAGAAGTAAAATGTAATAATTCTTTCACTTCAAACTAAAAATGCAAATGAATTAGCGCGATCCCCGGCAACGGCGCCATTTTGATTGATCGTTTTTCCCGTTGTGTAGTATGAAGAGAAATTTGTAAAGAACTTCACAACCAAAAACTATTTTGACCGCAATCAAACTACGGTGTCGGATGTAGTTAATGAATGAGTGCGGATCGTCTACAGGGATTGCACGATTCACTTGTATTTCGATACGTTTGAAATGAAAAGTTAAGCAACAATAAAAGAAAACATGATTCAAGAATGATTTGTATTCGAGTGTCACTATTCTTATGCAAGAATCAAGAAACTATAAACAATCAAGAATCGGTTGTTTTGATAATATTTCCAATCAACAATCAAGAATATAAGAGAGGCTCGTAGGAATCGATAGGATCAATAGACGTGATGTAATCTAAAGATATCGTGTTCTTGTCCTTCGAAGGATTGATACTAGATTGATGATGATCGACGAGAGTTGGGGCTTTATTGTGAAACTAGGGTTTCATCCTATAACCCTTGTTCTTTCGTCGATATCATTCCTTTTCTAGCCTCTACCAAATTCAAGAAACGATCGTAACTCCCCAATTTCGATCGATGTCAATCAAGAAAGCATCGAAACGAAATGGGTTGTCGTTTCTTGAACTTGCTAGGGTTTACAAAACTCGTAGGACTCAAGAATCGATTAAAGCTATGTTACATCATCATTCTATTATCCGTCTCGACTCCTCGACGAGCGGAGTTTTATTCACACATCACCACAAAGACAATAGTAAAGATTTGTAAAGATAACATGATGCGGAATTTAAAGAAAAAAAGATAAAAGAATATCACCTTTTATTTAATCAACAATTTCAATACATTCTTTCAAGAATCTACAAGAAGAAGAAATCGATCGTTGACTCGGCTTCGCTCGTCTCCGTGGATCGTGGACCTACTTTGATCTCTTGCCCGATTGAAGATCGGCTCGGCTCATAAAAGGGTTGAAGGCATCTTGCTTGGCTTGCACTCAAGATCTTGAATTGTGATTGGATTTAGGGTTAGGGTTTCCTACAAGCTCTCTCACTAAACTTGAGGAAGAGGGGATGAAGAAAGAGATTGATTTTTCTAAGCTTTCCCAAGGTTGAATCCTTCCAAATGATGAGCCTAGGGTCTTATTTATAGAACTCCCAAACCCTAGGTTTAGGTTTGAATTAGAACTTTCCCTCCCAAAGTTTGTTGAAGAGTTTCTAGAAGGAGTTTGTTAGGAGTTAGCTTAGGGTTTAAGCTAGGGTTTAGGGAAAGTTCTAGAATAATAGGCTAATTAAGTGAAACTCAAAGTGTTTGCTGATCTGGTAGAACTCTCTGGAGTTTTCTGGAAGTTTGTGTGCATTTATGGACTGTAGCCACTGATTCAGGAGTTTTGGTCTAAAATTGAGAGTCTGAACCCTTGGGCCCACCGCGGATCCGCCGCGTATACACCATATCTGCAGCGCTTCCGCGCTTGACTTGTGAGCTTGGACTTCGATTCTTCTGGTGTGGGTTTGTACTGTAGTTTGGCTTTTTCTCTGATGTTTTGATTTGTATAATCCCTTCTGTGTTGATACCAGATTTGAGTTAAGTGAGTTTACGAGCAATTGTAATGGTCGAGCAATGTAATGATCGAGCAAGCTTCTCTTTTCCTGCACAGACTTCGAAACACGGGTTGCAAGATATAGAAAATATGCCATGTGATGAAATGCAGTCAATTTCCCTAGAAATGCCGGTTTTAAGGTCGAATACATGTAATCTGATATTTTGCGACCGATTTGCTAATATGTGAAATACGAATACCGTACACTTCTATATGGATGCTAATGATAAGGAAATTGCCTGTTAAAATATGCAATATTTTCGACTGATCACCTGTCTTTAAAATACTCACGATTCGTTAGTTTTGGAAATAAGTATGACTCGAGCCCAGTCTAACATCTACTGAGTAAACTACTGGACCAAGCTAAGAGACAAATCGAAAGGGTAAGGGAAACCACCTAAGTCCGAGTCGATATATCTAGTAGTCGGTGATCCCGCCTCAATAGTGTCACGTACGATAAACTATATAATATGACATCCTCAAATCAAGAGTGCGGATCAATTATCATATTTATACTTCGTACGGTAAAATCCATCGTACGTCATCCCAAAATCGGGGTATGGGTCAACTATCATATTTATCACATTATTCATATGGTATTATCATCATAATATCATGAACTGGGATACTGATCTAAGTCTAGTACATACCGATACCATCAACATATATCGTGTGTGTATGAAAACACATCGCTCAACGATCAGCTAATATCATGTCGTGTCTCATAACACGACCTAAATCACGTCACCAATCTCACGGCATCACTCCTAATCACATCGACCCATCATATACTATCCTCATCATATGTGTAAACGTATATGTATATATATATAGCAACACATCTACATATATATATATATATATACATATATCATATACGCCAAAATATAACCCGTGTGTGCATGCGTGTGTGTAAACCTTATTCTAGGGTTTCGCGACTAAGAAACTAACTAACGACACTATCATCCAATTACACTAAAATTCAACCCATTATCTCCTAAAATCTTTCTTGCTAATTATCCATGTTTCACAAAACACATAAACAAATATAAATATATAACACTTCCTTGCTACATTACGAAACTGCGGGGGTGCTATAAGCCATCCACCCGACTTCCCCCTTAGATATACATCTACTCACCTCGATCTTTGCTAGCCGAAGTCGATGTCGTCATTCTCTTCTGCATCATCCGAAGTCCGCGTAAAGGTGCCTACATATAAACATATAAGATCGTAAACAGAAATCGCAGATAAAAACCAAAATGGTACACGAAACGCACATAGGTTAAAACCTATGGTCTACGCATGCAAGAAGAACCAAAAACCCTCTACATCGACGTACAAACGCCAATCGATCGAGACAACACATAAATACCCAAGTTCAAGTTACAGAATTCACAAAACCGAAATAAGAAACGATGTAAAACACTTCCATATTTTATCCCAGGTGAAATTAGCCAATTCTGCATATATAGGGGGCCTAATTAAAGATAAGGAAACCACAGGCCAAGCACGAGGCCCAGAGGCCAAGTCCTGGCTGCAATTTGCGTCCAGAAGGCAATAATTGGCGGCCAAAGCTAGAGGTTTGGGTCTCGGGTCTTCAGGGTAGCTTCTCGGTCACCTGCACACATCTCAGTAATCGCTAAATAATTTCTAGTCTCCTCGGGTGATAGCAGATCTCCAATAACACCTCAATTCCTACACAAACCCGATATCGGGGATTTCTAAGTTTGGGGTTTGGGGTTCTAGTCTCTGGTTTAGTTCAAAATACTAACACTACAGGGGTTGTGTAAGTCGACGTAAGACACCCCACGAGTTGTGATGAGGCGGAATAGGTAAAACAATCATTTTGTTTAAAACAAACATCGACTAATTTACGGATCTTTGCCAAACCCTAACTAAGAACATCATAGGAGGGATTAGCTACTATGAAAGTAGATTATACCTAATGAACCGAGTCCTTCTTGTTCTCGTTGACTATCTCCTTGTCGGCCTCCTCTTTATGATAGAAGATCCAACCGAGAGCTACTACTCCAAGCTTGACCTCTAACTTGAGGTAACTAGGTTACTAAAAGTACTAATAAAAGCAACCTAGGAGATATAGAGTGGGATTAGGGATCAATTAGTCTTGCTAACCCTTGATCTCAACACATGAGAGGTTAGGGTTAGGGTTTGAAGAGAGAGAGAATGTGATAATAATTATGAAATGGAATTAACTCATTTGGGTATATATATGAAGCATAAGATATTTTGCACAAAAATCCCTTTGCACAAATATCTTCATGCTTCATTTAATACATAATGAATCATCAAGTGAGTCATTAAAAACATTTAATGCATCATTAACTCTCTTGATGAATCATCTCCATGAGTCACAAAACCATTTAATGCATATAACACCTAAGCTCTCCTTGTCATCAACCTTCTAGAAGCTTCTCGAAAATTTACGAGAATGCCCCTCCTATCCGTGAAAACACGGAAATACTGAGACTGTATAAATCCAATAATCCAATACTAGAATCTGGCTTAAACCAAAGCCTGCTAGTATAAACTGTCCGAGCATCGTACGTGCGTAAAAACACGTGCGTGTCCGAACCCTGTCGTAAAACCTTACGACCTCTATATCGTTTCGCCCGAAACAGGAAAACTCTCTTTTTGGGACTCTAAAGACTCGACTACTACACTGGCAGTGGGTTTAACCATAGACCGCAAGCGGCACTAGCTGTACGTAACGGTCCCCAGGTAGATGTCAATAAGAAGTCCGATGCGGAAACCCATCCGAACTCCTACTGAGCCTGATGTGACAATCTCCGTATAGTCCGGTCTGTTCGTCTAGGACTATCGCATATCGGGCCTAGGGGGCGGCAAGCGTCAGTCCCCTAAAAGCGGTATAAGTCGTGTCGGAGCGAAGCCCATTACACCTTGAGAAACAAATGGAAAACCTACTAGTAAATCTCGCTTGCCCTGGACAGGGACTTTGCGTAATGGCTCTCCAGACATAGCGCGATATCAACTCCCAATACCGGGGGAGACGAATCCTGTCTAACCGCCACTACCTCCAAGTGCTTCTGGACTGCACCCAACTGCTACGTGTTTGCATGACTCATTTGAGCCGTGGTAGGGTAGCAATCTAAGAACAGTGGGAACACACTCGATGCGAAGCAGCAGTGTCAAGTCTGCGGACTATGTTGTACTCATGTCACCTGGGAAATGTTAACTGACGACGGGTATAATACCAACCAACAGTTCCCTGCGAGTCATGTCCGGTGTACCCGTAACCCAACGAGCACCTGTATACTATCTCCAGTACGACGTACTGATGGCTGTGGGACAAACCATCTCCCCAACTGGGATGAGAAGCGTACACACTAGTCTACTCCTGAGTATCGATGCCCTGTCTCGATAATCCTACGACTAGGGACCTGAAAAAGGATGTGCTTATAGACTACCCAGCACCCACTAGTGTGTCTGCCATCACAACGCTGGTAGTCAAGAAAGATCCAAAGGGCTCTATCAATACGTACACACATATTGAGATAGATATAAACCAAGTAGCATACTACTATGTTTAGCAAGACTGTTATTATAACTGTGAATATCTCAAGCTTCCATTAAGTAATATACAAGCTAGTATGATACAATAATGGCCCCTAGGGCATATACACTAACAATCTCCCACTTGCACTAGGACCATGTACTGGCATATCGAAGACCGATCATCTCGAGTAGCCTCTCGAACTGAATCTGAGGTAAGGCCTTTGTGAATGGATCAGCAGTGTTCTCCTCTGTAGCAACTCTCCGGAACTCGATCTCCCGGTGATTTATGATCTCCCTGATCAGGTGATACCGCCTTAAGATGTGTCTGGACTTCTGATGGGACCTGGGTTCCTTCGCTAAAGCTATAGCTCCGTTGTTGTCGCAATACAGCGGTATTGGATCAACAATGGTAGGAACCACCTGAAGTTCTTTGAGGAACTTCTTCATCCAGACCGCTTCTTTTGCGGCATCGCAAGCAGCGATATACTCCGCTTCCATCGTCGAGTCAGCAACGGTGTCCTGCTTGGAACTCTTCCAGCACACCACCCCTCCATTGAGGGTAAAGACATAACCTGACATGGACTTGGAGTCATCCTTGTCACTCTAGAAGCCGGAATCAGCAAAGGCCTCGATCTTGAGGTCTTTTGCGCCATAAACCAAGAACATCTCCTTAGTCCATCTCAGGTACTTGAGAATGTTCTTTATTTCTATCCAGTGCTTCTCCACTGGGTCTGACTGATACCTGCTTACCACGCTCAGTGCGTAAGCTACATCTGGTCTGGTGCACAACATCGCATACATTATAGGGCCTACCGCAGAAGCGTAGGGTATAATAGACATGCGATCACTTTCCAAATCAGTCTTGGGAGACATCTCTTTGGAGAGGGTGATTCCGTAACAAGCCGGTAAACTACCGTGCTTAGAATCTTCCATACTGAATCTTTTCAGTACAGTGTTGATATACCTGGACTGTGAAAGTCCCAACATCCTCTTGGATCTCACACGATAGATCTGGATCCTCAGAATGTAAGAGGTATCACCCAGGTCTTTCATGGAGAACCTGTGTGACAAGAATCCTTTGACAGATTGTAGCATAGGAATGTCATTTCCTATCAGTAGAATGTCATCCACGTACAAGATGAGGAATACGACGGTTCTTTCTACAATTTTACTATATATACATAGTTCATCTGGATTTTTGATAAAGTCATATTCTTTGACTGTTTCATCAAAACAGAAGTTCCAACTCCGCGATGCCTGCTTCAGTCCATAAATGGACTTAAGCAACTTACACACTTTTCCGCTGCTCCCATTCTGATTGAAACCTTCTGGCTGATCCATATAGACGCACTCTTCTAAATTACCATTTAGAAAAACCGTCTTTACGTCCATCTGCCTGATCTCATAATCATTAAAGGCAGCAATGGAAAGATGGATCCGAATGGATTTGAGCATAGCCACTGGAGAAAAAGTTTCGTCATAGTCCAAACCAGGTCTTTGACGAAAACCCTTTGCAACAATTCTAGCCTTATAGGTTTCCACCTGTCCATCTACACCAATATTTTTCTTGAAGATCCATTTGCATCCTATGGGTTTTACCCTACCTGGAGCAAAGTCCAAAGTCCATACTTTGTTGGTGTACATAGACTCCAACTCAGTCCCCATTGCATCCATCCATCTTACCGAGTCGCCGCTCTGGATGGCCTGCTGGAAGCTAGTAGGTTCATCATCATCAATGATGCAATCCTCTCTATCCCCATCTATAAGAAAACCGTAGTATCTCTCAGGCGGATTAGACGGCCTACTACTCCTGCGGAGGGGTGCGGGAATGTCCTGTTCTTCTTGAACTACTGGTTCTACCAAACTTTCAGTAGTAGTTTGTGGTTCTGGAATTTCTTCCAGTTCTATTGCGCTCCCACTTTCTTCCTTTTCTAAAATCAGCTGTTCTAGAAAATGGGCATTACGAGAAACAAAAACCTTTTGTTCCTCTGCGTTATAGAAGAAATACCCCTTGGAGTTCTTTGGATATCCCACAAACTTACACTGTACTGATCGCGCCTCGAGTTTGTCCGCATGCTACTTTTTAACGAAAGCTGGACATCCACATATCTTCAGATACTGAAGATATGGTTTCTTCCCACTCCACATCTGATATGGTGTGGTAGGCACAGTCTTGGTAGGAGCCCTGTTCAAAAGATATGCGGTTGATTCTAGCGCATAACCCCAGAAAGATCGCGGTAACTCAGCATTACTCATCATGGAACGTACCATATCCAATAGGGTTCGATTCCGTCTATCCGATACATCGTTATGCTGTGGAGTGTATGGAGGAGTAAGCTGAGAGAGAATTTCTTTCTCTTTTAGGTAACCTAGGAACTCGGCACTTAAGTATTCACCACCTCGATCAGATCTCAGTGTCTTGATACTTTTGTCGATTTGGTTTTCTGCTTCATTCTTATATTCTTGGAATTTCTCAAAGGCCTCGGATTTATGTTTCATCAAGAAAATGAATCCGTACCTAGAGTAATCATCCGTAAAAGTAACGAAATATGAAAAATCACCTCTTGCATGAGTAGACATTGGACCACATACATAGCTGTGTATGAGTCCTAAGAGCTCGCTCACTCTTACTCCATATCCAATGAATGGAGTCTTTGTCATCTTTCCTTTGAGACATGATTGACAAGTGGCATAAGATTGATATTCGAATGAATCCAAATATCCTTCTCTACGTAACTTAGTTAACCTTGTCTCATTGATGTGACCTAGTCTGCAATGCCATAAGAAAGCCTTATTTATATCTGGAGACTTTCTTTTTAGTATGTTCTGGACATTGAAAATCTGTAATTGGTTTAAGACATATATACCGTTATCTAGTGTACCGGACCCAATCAAACCATGATTAAAGTGGATGTTAACAACATCGCTTACAAACGTGAAATCATAAGCTTCTTTTGATAACAACGAAACAGATATGATATTACACGTTAAACTGGGTACACAAAAACAGTTATGTAAAACCAAAATATGTCCACTCGTCAATCCAAGGTGATAATCCCATAATGACACAGCACCCACGCTAGCTCCGTTAGCAACCTGGAAGGTCATATCACCAACTTTCATCACTCTACGGTTTCTCAGTGCCTGCAATGAATTGCATATATGAGATCTTGATCCGGTATCCAATACCCAGAAAGTAGAGTTGATTGACAGACAATTTTCAAATACAGACACACCTGAAGTCGAAGCCACAGCTTGCTTCGGTTCCTGGTTCTTGGCATTCCAAGCTTTGCAATCTTTCTTCCAGTGCCCTTTCCTACGACAGTGGAAGCACTCGTCCTTTGCCACTACTGGCACTGCAATCTTTGTCTTTCCCTTAGCTCCCACCTTACTAACACCACCTCTTGGTTTGGTAGCGGCCTTCATCTTCCTTCCTTTGGCCCTAGCCTTGGACCTGAAAGAAGAAGCACCACGAACAAACATAGCAGGTGTTTCCCTTGCCTTCTGCAAGGTGCCCTCTGCACTCCTCAACATGTTAAGGAGTTCTGGAAGTTCAACTTCTTTTCTTTGAATGTTGAAATTCAGAATAAACTGGGCGTAGGTGGAAGGATGGGACTGAAAAATCAAGTCTGTATTGAGCTCGTTCTCCAAAGTCGTCTCGAGGTCCGCGAGCTCTTTGATATACCCAATCATCTTTAGGACATGTTCTCCTATAGATGATCCAACGGCCAGCCTCGACTGAAATAAGTTCTTCGAGGTCTCGTATCTTGCTATACGAGATTGCTCTCCATACAGATCTTTTGTTTGGAGAAATATGGATTCAAGATCCATATCCCCGTGCCTCTTCTGATGTTCATTATTCATAGATGCAAGCACGATGCACTTAGCCTTCGCGCGATCTAACTCCCAGGCAATATGGATTTCCTTATCCGCAAGACTGGATTTTGGACCAGGGACAGCAGGTGCCTTAGCAGTAAGGACATACCCCAATTTGTCATAAGTCAAAGCCATCTTAACATTCCGCAGCCAATCTTTATAGTTTGGCCCTGTCAATATATTTTTCTCTAATAGTAACTTAAGGCCTGTCATGTTTTGGGTCGCTACAATGAGAGAGGAAGGAACACTTTAGCATTATGCTCTTACAAGTTTAGAGTAGTTTTTAGTTTATCTAAACAGGATGGCTCCCACTGTTTCTCGAATCCCTCCTCAAACCAAAATGGAAGAACTTGCCAGGACTATTCTCACCGTACAATACTTGCTTAACCGTTCAGCCAGGCCGGTGTCGGTACTTCGAGGGAGGTTTTACGACGCTTTCGCGAAGTTTCTTAATTAAATAACCTCTTTTCTCTGGGGGCGTAACCCCGCTGACACCTTTCTCGGCACCTACTTGGTTTATAGCATTGATCGTTAAGTGACGAATCTCCTGATGAGTAGCGGATACTCACAGTAGGATCAGGATCCAAATATCATCGTGTGATAAAGCTGAAGGAATCCTACCAAAATTATCACACTCCAAATGGTATGCATATATTTGTAAATTTCAGTTTCTTCATAAATTCCCGATATAAATTTCTGCCCCATGCTCTTATGACCTTGGCGTTGGTCAAAATGTCATAAGTCACATGTCAAGTTCTACCCATCATTATCTTGTTAATTTGAACCCATCCGTACATACCCCAGACGTTGGCCAAATGATAATACGGCTGTCCCAAACTAACTCGTCTATCTATGCAACAAATGAATACCCAGCAGCTACCAAACACTATGACTTGGCGTTGGTCAAAATACATAGCTTGAATACTACTAAATACCCAAATGAAATGACGGAGGTCTACGAATGGTTTTGGCAAAACCGTGAACGGAGTGAACTTGATATGATCGAAGGAACCTGATAGCTTTTAAAAGGAGTGGTTAAAACTCCGCAATTTTAAAAAATATCCTCTGTTTTAAAATAACCGAGTGGTTTCTTTTAAACTGTTCCAACGATTCAACTTTGGTTTGTTTTCTTTGCATTAATATAATGTGTCCCATCAATTAACCTATCATTGCAGAAAACAACGAAAATACGTCCTCTTATGCCATCCGCATTCGCCACTGGGACCTGTCATTCACCCGTTAGGTTACTTAACTCACGACAGAGCGGGGACTGGGCTAGCGCGGGTGCAAAACATAAGCGACGCCTAATAGCTATAATATATAGATATTGTACATTCGTCTGACGTAATAATATGCATTCCAGATCACAGATGAACATATTGGATTTTCTATGAATCCGCATTTCTTTTGGGCCTGCAAAGAAAGACGGATCACACAGTCGTGATGAATAGCCAAAACCCCACCCTAGACCCCTACGGGTACGGCAAACTACCCGCCAAGTATCCGAAGTAAAGCGGTCTCCCTCAACAACGTGAGTAGGCCACTAAACACTTCAAAGTACCTGGTAGTTTGTGGACCCCATCTTGGGTCTATCCTAGGAGCAGAAAACAGTAAATGAAATAATACAACGGTGGCTACAACCTCAGCCCGGATGTTCCCCGCAAAAGAATATTACAACAATTTACAAATTACATTTGAATGAAAGAAACACTCGTCTCACATCCCCGGCTATCCATTCACGACAATCCAACAAGTCCACAAACACAAACCATTACAGAAATGTGCAACCCCCTGCTAACCGACATCCTAGCAGTTTGGGAAGGTTTACGAACACATTAAACAAATCACAGATATAATCAAATTAGCCAAACATCGTAGAATTTCGATCAAGCAAACGCAAATGATTCTACTCCAAATAATTCTCTGTGCACCTGAAACTTGAGTAGAAACCAAACATCCCAGAAAGAACAGAATCAACACAGAAGAGTTACTGGGGAATTTTGGGTTGACTCGGCCCCAACTCGGCCACGGATCCGTGGCGGTTTGGCCGAGTTAGGATCCAAAAATTCTCCAGCGTTCTCATAATTCCCTGCTTGTATTTTTAAGGGTCCCTGAAAAATTTTTAGACCCCGTTTTAAAATCGGCAGAAACTTGGTCAAAATAATGTTTTTTCCGGTTCGTATTGCGATCGAATTTCTAACGACTTTGCTAACAAGTTAGTTATGGTTTAGCGAGGCTCTGATACCACTGTAAGTTGACGTAAGACACCCCACGAGTTATGAGGAGGAGGAATAGGTAAAACAATCATTTTGTTTAAAACAAATATCGACTAACTTACGGATCTTTGCCAAACCCTAACTAACAACATCATAGGAGGGATTAGCTACTATGAAAGAAGATTATACTTAATGAACCAAGTCTTTCTTTTTCTCGTTGGCCACCTCCTCGTCGGCCTCCTCTTTGTGATAGAAGATCCACCCGAGAGCTACTACTCCAAGCTTGACCTCTAACTTGAGTTAACTAGGTTACTAAAAGTGCTAATCAAAGCAACCTAGGGGATATAGAGTGGGATTAAGGATCAATTAGGCTTGCAAACCCTTGATCTCAACACATGAGAGGTTAAGGTTAGGTATTGAAGAGAGAGAGCTTGAGGAGAGTGAATGTGATAATAATTATGAAATGGAATTAACTCATTTGTGTATATATATGAAGCATAAGATATTTTGCACAAAAATCCCTTTGCACAAATATCTTCATGCTTCATTTAATACATAATGAATCATCAAGTGAGTCATTAAAAACATTTAATGCATCATTAACTCTCTTGATGAATCATCTCCATGAGTCACAAAACCATTTAATGCATATAACACCAAAGCTCTCCTTGTCATCAACCTTCTAGAAGCTTCTCGAAAATTTACGACAACGCCCCTCCTATCCGTGAAAACACGGAAATACCGAGACTGTATAAATCCAATAATCCAATACTATAATCTGGCTTAAACGAAATCCTGCTAGTATAAACTGTACGAACATCGTACGTGCGTAAAAACACGTGCGTGTCTGAACCCTGTCGTAAAACCATACGACCTCTATATCGTTTCGCCCGAAGCAGGGAAACTCTCTGTGTGGGACTCTAAAGACTCGACTACTACGCTGGCAGTGGGTTTAACCACAAACCACAAGCGGCACTAGCTGTACGTAACGGTTCCCAGGTAGATGTCGATAAGAAGGCCGATGAGGAAATCCATCCGAACTCCTACTGAGCCTGATGTGACAATCTCCGTACAGTCCGGTCTGTTCGTTTAGGACTATCGCATATCGGGCCTAGGGGGCGGCAAGCGTCAGTCCCCTAAAAGCGGTATAAGTCGTGTCGGAGCGAAGCCCATTACACCTTGAGAAACTACTGGAAAACCTACCAGTAAATCCCGCTTTCCCTGGCCAGGGACTTTGCGTAATGGCTCTCCAGACACAGCGCGATATCAACTTCCAATACCGGGAGAGACAAATCCAGTCTAACTGCCACTGCCTCCAAGTGCTTCGGGACTGCACCCAACTGCTACCTGTTTGCACGACTCTTTTGAGCCGTGGTAGGGTAGCAATCTAAGAACAGTGGGAACACACTCGAGGCGAAGCAGCAGTGTCAAGTCTGCGGACTATGCTGTACTCATGTCACCTGGGAACTGTTAACTGACGACGTGTATAATACCAACCAACAGTTTCCTGCGAGTCCTGTCCGATGTACCCATAACCCAACGAGCACCTGTATACTATCTCCAGTACGACGTACTGATGGCTATGGGACAGACCATCTCCCTAACTGGGATGAGAAGCGTATACACTAGTCGACTCCGGAGTATTGAATCCCTCTCTCGATAATCCTACAACTAGGGACCTAAAAAAGGATGTGCTTGATGACTACCCAGCCCCCACTAGTGTGACTGCCATCACAACGCTGGTAGTCAAGCAAGATCCTAAGGGCTCTATGAATACGTACACACATATTGAGATAGATATAAACCAAGTAGCATACTACCATGTATAGTAAGACTGTTATTATAACTGTGAATATCCCAAGCTTCCATTAAGTAATATACAATCTAGTATGATACAATAATGGCCCCTAGGGCATATACACTAACAGGTTGTAGTCACTAATTACACTCACATACACCATCCCAACTCAAGGAAAGCCCTAACCCTCATCTTGGAATTTTCAAACCTCACTAAACTACACTTAAACACTTCTAAACTAAATTAGATGCTAAGGTAATTGAAATACTACACTAATGATGTAAGAATTACCTCATTTGGCAACTCAAGAATTTTCTTGAGTTGCCCTAAGTGCTCAAAATCCAAACTTTCTTTGTTCCCCTTGCTTGTACTGAGCTTGTGCATGCTTTTTGTGAAAGGAATGAAGTGTTTTGATGTTGATTTGGCGTTGTAGTGAAGTGTTAGAGGAGGGGAAGAAGAGGGCAGCCATGGTGAAGAGAAGAAGAAAGAGTGGAGAAAATGTGTGAAGAGAGAAATGAGCCATCACTAAGGTCGACCCCTCACCCTCTCTCTCTTTCTCTCTCTTGCCCAAACCTCCATGTCACCCCATACCACATTAAAAATTCTTTTCCTATTTCTTTTCTTTAACCAAAATTCAAAAACCATGCAAAAAAAAGAAAAATGGGAATTAAAGCCATGGTAGAATAAAATGTAACAAGTGTTAGCAATATGACATGGTGCATGTCATTTACAAAATCACGCTTAATGCAAATTAGTGATTATTAATCAAGTTTAGAAATAACTTGCATATAATTAATTGTAAAAATTTATAATTTGCCTAAATCACATAAATCCCTCCAAAAATCGCCATTCAATTTAATTTTCCAATCTATCGGTATATAATTATACCACATCATTAAAATATTCATAATATTTATTATTTTAATTATATAAATTCCCAAAAATAATATTTTATTTTTCTGAAATGTTACATATATATATGAGGCCGATCGAAGTATGCGGTGCCTGAGATATGAGTACTTACGTTGTCGATATAGGACACGACTTTCATGATGTTTCGAGTGTCGATGTCGGACACTCAGGTTTCATTATGTGGCGGATATGAGGGCCGATCAGTGTGACGACGCCTGAGAAATTGGGATTTGGGGTGTCGTTGATAGACATCGGTTTTCCATGATGATGATTCATACATGAGGTTTTATGTGTTATCCCATACTCAGGATTTATTAGACATGCATTGTTTCATGTAGTTGTTGTACCCTGATGATATACCTTGATCATGATTTTACAGCATATCCATATTGTTATATTTATGCCATCAGATTGCATATTTCAGATTATCGCTTTTCATGCATACTTGTGATTATCTGTATGATGTTATTTACTATTCACGAGTTGGAAACTCACCCCCGTTGTGCCACAGTGTTTTGCAAGCTTGACCCTCAGTATAGTCACGGAAATGCTTCTCTTTCCATCTACTTCTGCGGATACCGCTGCTGTTGGTCATGATTTTAGATAGGTGGGTGGTTTTGCGGTTATCCGTATGATCTCATTGTATATCTTATTGTATCCAGTACTCTCCATCCACCAATTTTATGTATATTGACTTAGAGACGAGTTTGTGAGGATAGATATTGTACTATTTTGTGACTATGGGTGTCGAGCTCGTATGAGCCGGCTATTTTATTTATGATGTGATGTTGTTTCACTTCTTTATTGCTTATTCCTTCGCTACAGCGATATATATATATAAACTTGTTGTGGTTGTGTTCCGCCTTTTGGCGTGAGTTGCTCCCGTTTGGGATGCTTTATATTTATGTTATGCTTATACCCGTTTGGGGCTAGTTTTTACATAGGAGATGCTGCCGAAATTTTCATGAAAAAAAATTAAATTAAGATTTTATCACATCAGATTTTCAAATGTTTTAGCAAATTTTTTAAATGTTATATCTTTCTATCTTTTTATGGTTTAGATTTCTGGGTTTTCGGCTTGAATTACGTCACGCTTTTAGACGTTGCGTGATTTAAGTGTCGGTCACGTTCCTAAATTGGGTCGTGACAAAGTTGGTATCAGAGCCTTATGTTTTACCTTTCGGAGTGTAGGATGACCTTGGTATGATGGAGTAGGAAGCTTAAGCAGAGTGACGTAGCGTGTATGTTCCGCGACATACTTATGGCACAGTACTCCGCCTAAGTGACCTTAGGATATATTGCTTGAATTCCTTCCTTGATTATATATATCCTTATGATTCAATTTCTTTGTTCTTATGGAATCATGTTTCCTTATTCCAGACACTATGCCGCCGAAGACTACGAGGGCACAGAGAGATGCCGTGAGAGAAGGACAGGGCAGGCTCGTCTGAGACGAGGACTGACCAGGGCGGTACGCCTATTTTACAGGAGCAGATTGATCCACCTTCTCCGGGTCGTATTACTAGGAAAAAGGCCGGTATGCAGGATTTGCGCCAGATGATGGGATCATTGGTCGAGGCCAGTCGGGTGCAGAGATCAGAGGTTGTTCCACCTGTTACGGGGATCGTGATGGTACCTATTATTCAGACAGTCGTACCAACCGCTACGGAGGTTATCACAGTATCCTTATCTGAGTTCATGAGGCTGAAGCCTTCGGTTTTCACAGCACCTACCCAGCTGAGGATCCACAGTCGTTCATTGATCGAATGACTAAGATCTGTAGTTCGTTGAGATGCCCCGATACGAGATGGGTGGAGTTATTTAGTTTCCGTCTGGAGGGTCTTGCCCAGAATTGGTGCGAGTCTTTAGAGAGAGGGCGAGCCACAGGTCTTCCTCCTATGACCTGGGTTGAGTTTACGATTGTGTTTGTTACCCAATTCCTTCCTTTGAGCGTTAGAGATGCTCGAGCTCGCAGATTTGAGTCATTGCGCCATACTCTGGTTATGACAGTGGCGGAGTATGACAATTAGTTTACCCAGCTATCGGTATATGCTCCGTATTTGGTAGATACTGAAGAGAGGCGGGTCAAGAGATTTGTACGAGGCCTGATTACCCAGTCGTTCCTCTCCATCGGTGCCCAATCTTTCGATACATATGCAGCCGTAGTGGACGCAACCCTACTTGTTAGATATATGTATGTCCTAGAGGCCATTATTATACATGTGATGTATATTATAGTGGATGCTTGGACATATATAGGGAGGACTTTCTTGCTCGACATGATAGTATGCTATCTGGTTGCTCTTTATCTTAATATGTACACTTATTGTCTCTTTATTACATGTTGATAAAGCCCTTAGAATGAGTACTTGACTACCAGGATTATGATGCAGATAATACTAGTAGGGAAGAGGTAGTCGGTAAGTACATCCTTCAAATGTTCCTAGTCGTGGGAGTATCGAGATAGGGCATCGATATTCCAGAGTAGACTAGCGTATATGCTTCTCGACCCATATGATGGGCGATGGATGATCCCATATCCATTGGTGTTTGACATCAGAGATGGTATACGGGTGCTCGGTGTAGACTGGGTACACTGAACGTACTCGCCAAGAACTCCTAGATGGTAATATACCTATCGTTAGATAGCAGTTCTCTTGTGACATTGGTACGGGTTAGTTTGTCGACCCGAGATCGTCATAGAGTCTTGTGTGATTCCCACTGTGCTTTGATTTACACCTTACCACGTTCAAGAGATCATGCAAAATGGTGGTTTTTGGGTACAGTCCCGAGTCACATGGAGGCAATGAGCTATAGGACGGGATTTCGTCTCTCCCGGTATTTGGGGTTGATGTTGCGCTATGCTCGATTGGCCATAACAGGAAATCCCTAGCCAGGGTTGCTGAGATTTAATGGTAAGTGTTATCAGTAGTTTCTCGAACCATTATGGGCCTCACATCGGCATGACTTATCAGGCTATTGGGGTCTGACGTTTACCACCCCCAGGCTGCGATATGCGACATATAAAACGAAGAGACCGGACTGTACGGTGATGTTACATATTGGATTGGCAGGAGTATGAGAAGGCTTTCTTATTGATCTTCTGATCGCTCAATACCCGGATGGCCGTTACGTTTAGCAGACCGCTTCCGGCTTGTGACTAACTGATATGATCACCACCTACTGCTGGCGTATTGACGAGTCTTTAGAGTCCTACACAGAGGTTTCCTGGCTCAGGCGAAACGAAGTAGGAGCACATATGTGATATGTGCGGGACTGAGATTAATACGCGTATATGATACCGTATTCTATTCTCGTAATATGTGATATCGATCGGTTATATGTGATATAGCCGGGTTATCGAATCAAGTGTTGATTCGATAAGTTGATACATATGATATTAGTCGGTTATATGTGATATAGCCGGATTATTAAATCAAGTGTTGATTTAATAATTTAATGTATAATTATATATTTGATATATTAATTTACATTAACTAATATTTGCTCACTTAAGCATTTCTTTTTATCACTTATGTATGTAAGTCGATGTCGTACACCCCACGTGTTCGCGGGGAGGCGGAAATTGCAAAAAATGATTTTTACGGGCATCGCAACACCGACTTGAACCAAGGATCGAACATAAATCCTAGCTAGCAAACTACAATAGGTTTAACTACTTGGATGAATGTTATACCTCGTAGTATCGTGTCCTTCGGGTCTTCTCGCTGTCCTCCTCGTCATCATAGGCTCCGAGGATCGAAACGGATCGAAGCTTCCTTGTCGGCTTCCTCTAGTCAAAGACGATCCACCCGAGAGTCTATAGTCCGAGCTCCAACCTCAACTCCGAGGTAACTAGGGAAAGTAGCTTGGTAGACTTGATGGCCTAGGTGATGTAGAGAGTGAAGATGGAGTACATGGCCTCTTGGAACCCTAGGTTTCTCAACTCATGAGACAATTAGAGTTTCATATGAGAAAAGAAGAATTGAGAAATTACACTGAACATGTGAGCTCTTAGAAAAGACTTGGCTGTCCAAAAGATAAAGAATGAAGTAAATAAGATATTTTGGAGATAAATATCTCACCACAAAATATCTCACAAGCTTCACAAATATCTATTTTGTCAAGTGAGTGAGTCACCAAGTATCCATGCTTGATTCAATGATCAATTCCACCTCATTTCTCCACCCATATTGTTTAATCGATAAAAGAATCAAAACCCTAATATGTGTCCCCTTCTAGAAGCTTTCCCGAACTAATTACAAGAATGCCCATCATCCGTTTATACATACCCGCATCCGCATTCTGAAGAATACGAATACAAAGAGACGAAACAAACCCATGAGTACAATAGTAGGATCCGGCTAAAACAAAAGCCCACTGGTATTATCCGCCCGAACATCATACACACACAAGAGTACGTAAGTGTTCGAAGCCCTGTCGTAAAACTATACGACCTCTACATCTTTCGTCCGATGCAGGGAAACTATCTGTATGGGGCTCTAAAGACTCGACAGTACGCTGACAGTGAGCTTAACTGTAGGGTTCCTAGGCACACTAATGAGGTCTCACAAGGCATCAACCATGCCAATTTCAAATTTTACAAGTGCCGAGAAACCCTAATACGGATCGTTGACTAGAATTTTAGGCGAAACTAGAAGCTAGTTAACAACTTAACTAAAAGAACGGAAATACAACCTTTGTAGATCCGGTGCTCCACCTCCATAGCTCCGTGATGAAGTCCCCTTGCTGTCCAAATCAAATCCCGGGCTCTTGCGTCGGCTTCATCGGAGAAAAGGGCAGGCTAGGTCATCGACTACGATGCTGAAGATGATCTATGTCGAGGCATCACCAGATCAAGCTCCCACTTCACCAAGTCATGAAACTTGTGAAGAAAACACCCTTTACTACTTGGCAAGAGGTAGAGGATGAAGAAATAGGAGGTGGGTTCACTTTAGAATTGGATTTCTCACTCATTTCATCAAATCACCATTGATGGAATCAAGCTTCTTCATCTTGAAGAAGAAGAAGAAGAAGAAGATAATTTTATGATAAGAATAATAAAATAGAAAAGAAAATGAATTCTTATCATATACAAACTATGGTTAAGTGTAAAGAATGAATCATGGTTAAGTGGAATTGTTAGGGTTAAGCATGAGACAAAAGTGGTCAAACTTTCAACACTTCATGAAGCTTCATGAAAGACACAACGAAAGCCACCATATCAATTTATCCTTTTAATTTTCAAAAAAGAATAAATAAATAAATGAATGAATAAGCAAAACCCTAATCATCAATTTAACCATGGTTTAGTTCTTTACATTTAACCAAATAAGCATGTATCATCAAACATGATACAATCTTGTGCACAAAAGAATATCACATATACAACTTGCACAATTCAAGTGAGAAAATCCATTTAAAGTGAACCAATACTAGTTAATGCAAAGTAATATATCAAATATATAATTATACATTAAATCATTAAATCAACACTTGATTTAACGATCCGGTCATATCGCATATAACCGACTAGTATCCTATGTATTGGCTTACCGAATCAATCCTTGATTCGATAATTAGGTTATATCGCATACAACCTTTCGATACATTCATCGCGAGAATGGAATACAGTATCACATACACGCATTATTCTCGGTCCTGCACAAATCTCATATGCGCTCCTATTTCGTTTCGCTTGAGCCAGGAAACCTCTGTGTAGGACTCTAAAGACTCGTCAATACGCCGGCAGCAGATGATGATCATATCAAACACCCACAAGCCGCAAGCGGTCTGCCAAACGTAACGGCCACCCGGGTATTGAGCGATCAGAAGATCGACGAGCAAGCCCGCTCACACTCCTGTGAATCCAACCAGCAACACTTACCGCACAGTCCGGTCTGATCGTCTGATATGTGGCATATCTCGCCTAGGGGTGGTAAACGTCAGACCCCAATAGCTCGATAAGTCATGCCGACGTGAGGTCCGTAACATGTGTGAAACTACTGATAACACTTACCAGTAGATCACTGCAACCCTGGCCAAGGATTTCCTGTTATGGCCAGTCGAGCATAGCGCAACATCAACCCCCAATACCGGGAGAGACGAATCCCTTCCTATCGCTCATTGCCTCCATGTGATTCGGGACTGTACCCAAAAGCCACCGTTTTGCACGCCCTCTTGGACGTGGTAAGGTGGAAATCAAAGCACAGTAGGAACCATACAAGACTCTATGACGATCTCGGGTCAACAGACTACTCTGTACCAGTGTCACCAGAGAACTGCCATCTGACGTAAGGTATAATACCATCTGGGAGTTCTCGGTGAGTCCGTCCAGTGTACCCAGTCTCCACTGAGCACCCGTATATCATCTCTGATGTCAAACACCAATGGATATGGGATCATCCATCGCCCATCTGTATGGGTCGAGAAGGAATACGCTAGTCTACTCTGGTATATCGATGCCCCGTCTCAATACACCCATGACTAGGGACCTTGAAAGATGTACTTATGGACTACCATGTCCCCACTAGTATGATCCGCATCATAGTCCAGGTAGTCAAGTACACATCCTAAGGGCTTTACCAACATGTAACAGAGAGACAATCATTGTACACGTTAAGGTAAAGAGTAACCAGATAGCATACTATCATGTCGAGCGAGAAAGTCCTCCCTATATATGTCCAAGCATCCACTACAATATACATCCTATGTATAGTAATGGCCTCTAGGGCATACATATAACTAACAATCTCCCACTTGCACTAGGGCCATCTGTAGCAGTGGTTGTAGTATCTCATACTCAACCATCCCATAAAAGTCTCTCTCTGGGAATAGGCCTTCGTGAGTGGATCCGCCATGTTGTTCTCTGAGTCTACTCTCCTAACCTCGATCCCCTGGAGATCAACCATCTCCATGATCAGGTAATACTGCCTTAGAATATGTCTGGATCACTGATGGGACGGACGTTCCTTGGCTTAAGCCATAACTCCATTGTCACACAATGGGAGGAACAGAGTTCATCTCATGAACAAATATATACACCCAGACATCCTCTTTGGTAGCATCTTATGTAGCGATGTATCCAGCCTTAATCATCTAGTATGCCACGGTATCTAGCTTGGAACTCTTCCAACATACCGTCCCTTCACTGAGGGTAAAGACAATGCCTGTGACTGACATTCAGTCGTCTTTATCACCCTGGAACGCTTCCAGTGATTCTCCTCAGGATCGATTGATACCATCTTACTACTACTAGTGAGATTCCTAGCATCCAATTACATCTATCTCATAGATGATAACTTAGGATTTAGGAGGTATCACTTTGATCCTATATGGAGAATCCATGTGATAAACGGAGATTGACCGAGCGTAGCATAGGAAACTCCTTCCCTATCAAGAGTACGTCATCCACGTACTCTACGAGGATCATCACCATACTCCCTACTACCTTCTTGTATATACAAGGTTCATCTACCATTTTGATGAAGTCAAACTCTTAGACTACCACATCAAAACAGATGTTCCAACCCCGCGATGCCTGCTTTATCCTATAAAGCATCTTGCATACGTTTCCGCTGCTCCCACTGTCTACGAAGCCCTCTGGCTGTGTACTTATAGACGCTCTCTTCCAAAACATCATTTAGAAAAGCAGTCATGACACCCAACCACCAGATATCGTAGTCATGGTATGTAGCCGTGATAAGTAGGATCTGGATGGACTTAAGCATAGATCCTTAGAAAAGGTTTCATTATGATCCATATCTGGTCAATGATGCAAACCTTTAACAAGTCTAGCTTTGAAAGTCTTAACTTTTCCATGTACACCAAGTAATCTTCTCAATATGTACTTGCTCCTGATGGGGATTTAACCCTTCAGATATAGCAGCCAAAGTCCATACTTTGTTAGTGTATAAGGATTCCATCTCAGATCGCTAAGCATCCAGCTATTCTTACAGAGTCCCACTCCTGATGGCCAGCTCGAAACTAGTTGGGTCATCATCAAATGATGCAATCCTCGCTCCCACTGTCATAGAGAAACCGAAGTAGCTCTCAGGTGGGTGAGGAACCCTACTAGATCGGCGGAGAGGTTGAGGTTCGTTGGAAACTATTGAATCCTTTGGTTCTACCAAATCATCAGCTGCAGTTTGTATAGCTAAAACCATTCCAGTTCTACATAACTGATCTTGCCTCGAGCTTGTCCGGATTATGCTTTTAGACATAGCCCGGACAACCCCAAATCTTAACCAACTTAAGATATGGGCTCTTCCCTTTCCATATCACATATGAAGCGTTAGGCTACTGATTTGATTGGAACCCTATTGAATAGGTATGCAGCTTCTCAAGCGCATGACTCCCAAAAGGAAATAGGAAACTCAGTAGTACTCATCATAGAGCACACCATATCACATAGGGTGCTATTGCTCCGCCCCGATATACCATCGTGCTATGGTGTATACGGTGGAGTAATGCTGAGAGAGAATCTCATTCTCCTTTAGAAAAGTCCAAGAATTTTGTGCTTAAGTATTCTCCTCCTTGATCTTATCATAGGACATAATACTTTTACTCGTATTTTGGTTGTCTACTTCTAACTTATATTCTGTGAATATCTCAAAAGGTTCGGACTTGTGTTTCAACAGGAACATATGTCTGAATCTTGAGAGATCATCAGAGAACGTAACGAAGTACAAAGAACCAGTCCTGGCATATGTAGACAGTGGACCTCACATACATCAACATATATCATCCCTAGAGTTTACTAACTCTTTCTCTGTTTCCAGTAAACAGAGCTGAGGTCATTTTATCTTTGTGACATGACTCGCAAGTTTCATAAGATGTAAATTCAAACTGATTTAAATATGCATCTACATGTAACTTCAGCTAGTCGGGTCACATTGATATGACCTAGTCTACAATGCCTCAAGAAGGATTCGTTCATTTCTGAACTCTTCCTCTTGTGTGTGTTCCGTATACTAAAGAAATGTAGTTTGATTTAGAACATTAATGCTTTTAGATAACGTGCCTGAACCAATCAACTTTTGATATAGGAAATGTTCAAAACATTATCCAACAATACAGAATTATATCCTTTCTTTATTAATAAAGAGATTGATATGATTTTGTATATAAGGTTCGGTATCTAATAACATTCATTCAGAATCAATGTATTGCTAATACAGGGTGACAGTGACCAACAGACTTGGCTGCAACACTTGCCCCGTTTTCTGCCTCATGAAACTTATCACCCGTTCTCAGTTCTTTACCTTTCTGTAGCCCTATGTAACATATTACATATCTGGAATCCTGATCCGGTATCAAATACCCAGGACGTAGAGAATAGAGAAACAATTCTGTATAAAGAACACACCCGAAGATGATGCATCAGCATGCACTCTCTTCGTTTGGGTGGCACGGGAATTCTGATAATCCCCTATTTCTTGCTCTGTCTTATAACAATTATAAGTTGGAGCGGGACCAACGTTCCCCAGCTCAGTATAACAAGCGGGTTCGGTCAATATATCCGTATTATTATCTTGATTAAGGCGTGATATGGTCGCTACCTGGAGAGAGAGAGAAGAAAACACTCAGCGTACGCTCTTGCAAGAATAGATTGGTTATTATTTTATCTAATCAGGATGGCTCCCATTGTTTTTTATCAAATCTTCCTTCAAACCCTAAAAGGAAAGACTAGCCGGGATTAATTACACACTACAAGTTCGCCAATCTTTCAGCCAGGCCAGAGTCGGTACTTTGAGGGAGGTCCCCCGTGCTTTCGCACGAACCTAATTAATGTAAACCTCGTTTTCCCAGAGGCGTAACCCCGTTGACACCTTTCTAGACACCTACTTGATCGGCTAATCGTAATGTGTAAAACTCTCCCAGGAGTAACAATTACTCGCAGTGGGTATCGGGATCCAACTATCTCATAGAAGGTATGCAATCTCATTGCAAATTTCAACACTTGAAATTCCCGATAATATTTTGCCCCTAGCGTGCTATGACCTTGACGCATGCCAAACAACCCATAGTCCGCTAGATAAGTTCAACCCGTATATTTCTTGATTGAATTAAACCCACCCGCACGACCCTTGACGCATGCCAAACAACGCCGTACGAATACCCTAATCCAATCGCATCGTATGCTAGCAGATAAGCACTAGTTAGCTACCGTACACTACGCCTTGACGCATGCCAAACAACCGCAGCACGAATACTAACTAGTACTTATCTGAAATGACGGAGGGCTACGACAGGTTTTTCTGAAAACCTATTGCGTAATGAACTTGATATCATTGTAGAATCAAATGATTTTAAAATGGAGTGTTTTTTAGGCTTTTCTAGTTTTGCTAAAGGAGTCACCCCCGGTGAAGGGATCGTCGGTCCTTTCCTCATCGAATGAGGTGCGGGATATATCATATATATCACTGTGCAAAGCAAAAACTCTTAAAAGCAATCAAAAGACAAACCAAGTGTGTAGCATCTGCCAGTTATTGCTAAAGGAGTCACTCCCGGTGAAGGGATCTCGGTCCTTTCCTCATCGAATAAGGTGCAGGATATATCATATACACCGCTGTGCAAAGCAAGAACTGTAGCTACCAGTTTTATTTTTGAAATTCAATTCTACAACATCATTAGGTTTCTTTTACTTTCATTAATCACATTAATGAAGTCCCATCATTTAAATTTACCTAAACGTCCGTGTTTTCAATACGAGCCAGTATAAAACACGGATTCCACGGTCGTGATGAATAGCCAAACCCACACCCCTAGACCCCTACGAGAGCGGCAAGCAACCCTACCAATTCCAGGGTTAGGAGACCCGGACTCGACTCTTCGAGTTGGTCTCCCACTGGACCCTAGAACCCGGTCACTTGTGCTCCCCTCCTTAGGTCTATCCTAGTGCGGAAAAGTAAATAATATACAAATGGTGACATCATCCGCAACCTGGAAGTGCCCTAATAAAAGAATATTACATACAAGCTTTTACATGAATGAAAATGAAAAACACTCATCTCGCATAAAAACCCCCGGCTATTCAAACACGACGATCCAATATAACATATCCAGCAACACATAACATCACATGTCATCAACGTAAGTAAATATGCTCATCCCAATTGTTGTTGACATATAGCAACGAACCCGGCGATATCACATATTACACTTACGGTCACAGAAAAGAAAGTGTAAAACTACAACAGTTGGAATCCGCAACCTACATAGACATCGCATGCCTAATCAAATGAATTCCTTAGACATCGCATGCCTAACAATTATAAACCCCGCATTTTAGTCTCATTATCGAAAACACTTTTCAATATCAAGTCGGGTAATTCAACAAGATTCCCGACATCCTGATCGAATGCTCGTCGCAAACTTTAGTAGGCGGCCGCACCCCCGATGCCGTCGACGAAGTGCACCAAGGCGGAACACCGCTACCGCGAGCAACCGAACGGATGCTTTCGGCGATGGGGTTCTCCTACAGTCACTTGGTCGGGGCTATGGAGTGAGGTTGTCTATTAAGTTTACCCGGCGAGTATCCGCGTACACTACGTGATTGCGACGGACTTTTAATCACATCAAAATTCCGTGGCAACCGATCAAGTGAGTCTAAACCGCTAGATTTATAACATTCATTCAGTTATCTCATAACTACTTGTGAATTCCAATTATTGTATCACATTCCGAATAAGATAGAAAATGTTAAACTTTCCGATCGAACAATCGAACACCCAAGTTTTCCCGAAACAGCTCAACTCATGAAATAAGTTCCAAGAAATTCACTTCGTGCCTCAGTACCAACGATCCAGCCGTTGAAGGGTCAAGCCAACGCCTCACATGTGGCACGCCGTACTGCCCCAAACCCGAAGGTTCAAAGGGCAGTTCAAGACGGTCACATAATCGAGTTAAGGTTTGTTGTCTTCTAGAGGGACCATCGCGTTACTTGCACTACTTAGAACGTCTTTAAACCTCGGAAAGATCAAACACTTGGAAATTTTCCGGCAGGGAAAAAGTTGGGTATTTATATCCGGTCGAACTTTTTAACATATTCAAAAATTATCCGGAAAAGCACACAGAAAAATTTAGACAATCCGATCGAAATTCCGAGTCCCTAATACAACCCAGAAAACTCAACTCTTGAGTAAATTTTAAAAATTCCCATAAAACTCAGCATTTAAATAAAGAAGTTACTGTGCAAAAATGGTTGACTGAAGAGACTAAATGGGCGCGGAACCGCCGCAATAGGCGGCTAATGCCGCGGTTCCGCCGCGCTTTAGAAAGATCATTAGGTAATTTTTGCACCGTAATTCATAGAATTTCCTGCTGAATTTTTTAAGCATTTTTAATTTGGAAAAAACCACTTTTTCAGAAAAAGTCCTGAGAGGGTTAAAAGTTAGGGTTTCGGGGTTCGATCGGGTTTCTAACATCATCTACGCATCGCCTAAGGCTCTAGCTAGGCTCTGATACCACTGTAGGGTTCCTAGGCACACTAATGAGGTCTCACAAGGTATCAACCATGCCAATTTCAAATTTTACAAGTGCCGAGAAACCCTAATACGGATCGTTGACTAGAATTTTAGGCGAAACTAGAAGCTAGTTAACAACTTAACTAAAAGAACGGAAATACAACCTTTGTGGATCCGGTGCTCCACCTCCATAGCTCCGTGATGAAGTCCCCTTGCTGTCCAAATCAAATCCCAGGCTCTAGCGTCGGCTTCATCGGAGAAAAGGGCGGGCTAGGTCATCGACTACGATGCCGAAGATGATCTACGTCGAGGCATCACAAGATCAAGCTCCCACTTCACCAAGTCGTGAAACTTGTGAAGAAAACACCCTTTACTACTTGGCAAGAGGTAGAGGATGAAGAAATAGGAGGTGGGTTCACTTTAGAATTGGATTTCTCACTCATTTCATCAAATCACCATTGATGGAATCAAGCTTCTTCATCTTGAAGAAAAAGAAGAAGAAGAAGATAATTTTATGATAAGAATAATAAAATAGAAAAGAAAATGAATTCTTATCATATACAAACCATGGTTAAGTGTAGAGAATGAATTATGGTTAGGGTTAAGCATGAGACAAAAGTGGTCAAACTTTCAACACTTCATGAAGCTTCATGAAAGATACAAAGAAAGCCACCATATCAATTTATCCTTTTAATTTTCAAAAAAGAATAAATGAATAAATGAAAGAATAAGCAAAACCCTAATCATCAATTTAACCATGGTTTAGTTCTTTACACTTTACCAAATAAGCATGTATCATCAAACATGATACAATCATGTGCACAAAAGTATATCACATATACAACTTGCACAATTCAAGTGAGAAAATCCATTTAAAGTGAACCAATACTAGTTAATGCAAAGTAATATATCAAATATATAATTATACATTAAATCATTAAATCAACACTTGATTTAACGATCCGGTCATATCGCATATAACCGACTAGTATCCTATGTATCGGCTTACCGAATCAATCCTTGATTCGATAACTAGGTTATATCGCATACAACCTTTTGATACATTCATCGCGAGAATGGAATACGGTATCACATACGCGCATTATTCTCGGTCCTGCACATATCTCATATGCGCTCCTATTTCGTTTCGCTTGAGCCAGGAAACCTCTGTGTAGGACTCTAAAGACTCGTCAAAACGCCGGCAGCAGATGATGATCATATCAAATACCCACAAGCCGCAAGCGGTCTGCCAAACGTAACGGCCACCCGGGTATTGAGCGATCAGAAGATCGACGAGCATGCCCGCTCACACTCCTGTGAATCCAACCAGCAACACTTACCGTAAAGTCCGGTCTGATCGTATGATATGTCGCATATCTCGCCTAGGGGTGGTAAACGTCAGACCCCAATAGCTCGATAAGTCATGCCGACGTGAGGTCCATAACATGTGTGAAACTACTGATAACACTTACCAGTAGATCACTGCAACCCTGGCCAGGGATTTCCTGTTATGTCCAGTCGAGCATAGCGCAACATCAACCCCCAATACCGGGAGAGACGAATCCCTTCCTATCGCTCATTGCCTCCATGTGATTCGGGACTGTACCCAAAAGCCACCGTTTTGCACGCCCTCTTGGACGTGGTAAGGTGGAAATCAAAGCACAGTGGGAACCACACAAGACTCTATGACGATCTCGGGTCAACAGACTACTCTGTACCAGTGTCACCAGAGAACTGCCATCTGACGTAAGGTATAATACCATCTGGGAGTTCTCGGCGAGTCCGTCCAGTGTACCCAGTCTCCACTGAGCACCCGTATATCATCTCTGATGTCAAACACCAATGGATATGGGATCATCCATCACCCATCTGTATGGGTCGAGAAAGTATACGCTAGTCTACTCTGGTATATCGATGCCCCGTCTCGATACACCCACGACTAGGGACCTTGAAAGATGTACTTATGGACTACCATGTCCCCACTAGTATGATCTGCATCATAGTCCAGGTAGTCAAGTACACATCCTAAGGGCTTTACCAACATGTAACAGAGAGACAATCATTGTACACGTTAAGGTAAAGAGTAACCAGATAGCATACTATCATGTCGAGCGAGAAAGTCCTCCCTATATATGTCCAAGCATCCACTACAATATACATCCTATGTATAGTAATGGCCTCTAGGGCATACATATAACTAACATTAACCACAAGTCGCAAGCGGTACTAGCTGCACGTAACGGCTACCCAGGTATCTGTCGATAAGAAGGCCAATGAGGAAACCCATCCGAACCCCTACCGAGCCTGGATGTGACAATCTCTGTACAGTCCGGTCTGTTTGTCTAAGAGTATCGCATATCTGGCCTAGGGGGCAGTAAACGTCAGACCCCTAATAGCGCAATAAGTCGTGCTGGATGTAAGGCTATGCCAGTGCCACGGCCGTCAATCCGAGGCCAAACGAGGAACAAAAACATTTAAAACCGGCGCTAACGTAACCCTAAATCCCGGATCGTGCCATTAACCCTATACTAGTAAACTGTAGAGTGGTTTAAGAGATTATACCGATCGATTCGTGTCCTTCAGTCTTGAATCTCTTCCCATGCTCCTCACGGCTGCCCCGAACAAGTTCGCTCTCCGGTCTCCCTCGTCGAAGACGATCCACGTTGAGGATTCTTAATACGGGATCCCACTTCTAAACCGAAGCAGCTCGGACTTCAAGTTTGCTAGCCAAGATGCCCAAGGTGAAGTAGAGAGAATGTGTAATCATTTTGTCTCAAGACATCCATTGATTCTCAACACATGAGAGGGTATGGATGGACGTTGAAGAAGATGCCCATTGGTTTATGAACTGTGAGCTCAAAACTTAGCAAAAGAAAAGCAACTCTAGAAAAGAGATGGTGGCTGCCCTCTTTTTGTTGTGAGGTATTTTGTGAGTTCATCCAATAAAAGAAAAATCCTCACCCACCAAAATATCTCGCAACAAAAACAAATAAACAATAAAGCATGGCACAAGTAATCACACCATGAGTCACCATGCCACAATAAATGCCACAAGCCAAAACATAAGCTCACACTTTACACCTCATTAATATTAAACATTTACAAAAACCCTAAATGTTTAATACAATAAAAAGAAATGGCATCTTCAAAAGTAATCTTGTAACGGATTACAAGAATACTTCTCATCTGTATATACATACCTGCTTCCATATTCCAACTGAATACGAATACAACGAGACGAAAATAATCAAACAATCTAATACTATGATCTGGCTTAAACCAAAGCCCACTAGTATGATCCGTCCGATCATGATCCATGCACAAGTGCACGTATATGATCGAACCATGCCATAAAACCATACGGCCTCTACAACGTTTCGCCCGAACTAGCGAAGCCCTCTGTATGGGACTCTAAAGACACGTCAATACGCTGGCAGTGGATATAACCGCAAGCACGTCAGTGGCACTAGCTGTACGTAACGGCTTCCCAGGTATTGAGAGAAAGGGAGACCGACGAGCAAACTCGTCCTGAAACCCTACTGAACCTGACAGTGACCATATCTGTACACTCCGGTCTGTTCGTCTATGAGTATCGCATATCGGGCCTAGGGGGCGGTAAACGTCAGACCCCTAATAGCGGTATAAGTCGTGTCGGAGTACAGTCCAAAACACCCTGGGAAACTAATGGATTACCTACCAGTAAATCTCGCTTGCCCCGGCTAGGGACTTTATTTAATGGTGTTTCGAACACAGTGCGAAATCAACCACCAATACCGAGAGAGTCGAATCTTATCTAACCGCCACTGCCTCTAAGTGCTTCGAGACTGCACCTAACTACTACCTGTTTGCACGACTCATTAGAGCCGTAGTAGGGTAGCAATCTAAGAACAGTGGGAACACAATTGAGGCAAAGTAGCAGTGTCAAGTCAACGGACTAAGCTGTACTCATGTCACCTGGGAACTGCTAACTGACGATAGGTATAATACCAACCAACAGTTCCCGGCGAGTCCGTCTGGTGTACTCATAACCCAATGAGCACCTGTATACATCTTTGTTGAACAACTGACACCAATGGCTTGTGAGACCGGCCACCGCCCCTCGTCGGGGTCTCGATCTATATACACTAGTCTACTCTAGAGTATCGATGCCCAGTGTCGAAACTACCTCGACTAGGGACACTTTAAGGATTTCCTTATAGACCACCCAGCTCTCACGTATATGATCGCCATCATACCGCTTGTAGTCAAGCAAGAATCCTAAGGGCTCTATCAATATGTAATAGTGATCTGTAATGTCACCTGAAACATGTACACGATGTTAAAGACAAACCAGATAGCATACTATCATCTCTAGTAAGACTGTTCTACCGGTATAGGTCCTCCTTAAATCTATGCAATCACGTGCCTGCGATCCAATAATTGACTTGAGGGCACTATAGCCAACAATCTCCCACTTGCACTTAAGGCTAATTATTGCGGTGTCGCATACTCATAGCCCGTATGCTACCGAACACCCAACTTCTCTACCAATTAGTTTCACAAGGCTCGTTTGTAAAACTATTGCGTTCGAGAAATAGCCTCAGTGAGTGGATCCGCTCTGATGTTTCTTTCTATCTCTCTTTATCTCAAGTTTGCGGAGAAAGACATCTCCCGAAAAGAGCAATACCTGTCTTAAAATATGACTGGATATCTGATGGGACCCAGTTCACAATGAACTCCAAATCCAGTAAACTTCATAGACTGTATCGTCAACTGAATTTAATCAGTATCCTACGCCTTGCCTCCCTCAGTATCCTCTTGGACCACCTGTCTAAACTACTGCCCCTCGTCAGAGGGAAAACTATAACTCTGGCAGTCACTCTATCATCCAGGTCACCTAGGAAGCCTGGAATGATAACTTTCTCCCGGAGGAGGCTGTCGTTATCATATCCCTAGAACATCCACTTATATTCATGAAATGCTTCCGAATGTTTCTCTAGGATTGGATTAATATAAACTTATTGCAGCTAGTGCAAAAACAACATCTGGTGTGGTACTTGACATCTCATTATTGACTCAATTGCCTAAGCAAGTGATATGCCAATCATGTGCATCCCTCTCCCCTTTAGTCTTTAAGACACCTTTAGAGAGGGTGACTCTATCATCTGCTGGTACACCACCAAGCCAGGAGTCATCCATTCTAAAACACCATTAGAATGCTGTCTAAGTACCCAAATTGGGACACTACCCAAATCTAGATCTAAAACCATAGATCTAGTGACAAGAATGCCTAATATTATTTCCATATCCTGTGTGGAGAACCATTGTGTGACAACCACAGTATAACCGATTGTATGATAGGAATTTTACTTCCTATAAAGTGCATGTCATCTAAATACCAGGACATCACACCCTACTACCTCCTTAACAGATCCATCTCCTATTCTGATGAAGTCAAAGCCTATGACTTTCACATCAAAAATAGATGATCTACCTCCGCTATATCTGCTTTAGTCTATAAAGAGACATAAGCTACTTGTCCACTATGCTTCCGCTGCTCCTACTGACTACAACAACCCTCTGGCAGAGTCATATAAACGTGCACTTCTAAAGCTAGTTTAGAACGACGCTATACTGATCTTCCTGCCGGGTCTCATAGTCTGGAACAGCAGTAGTGTCAAGTCTGGCTAAACAAGAACCTCCCTGTCACCGTCTTGGAGCATACCGAAGTACCTCAAGGGCGCCTAAGGTTACCCACCATATCTGCGAAGTGGCTAATGGAATGTCAAACCTGATTGAATCTTTTGGTCCTATTAAATTTTCAGTAATCATTTGTGGTTCTGGAATCTCTTCCAGTTCTACCATACTGCCACCACTGTTTTCTGAAAAATTCCATTTTACTAAAACAGTGGCTAGTCGAGAACAATATCACTATTGATCTTCCAGATGGTAGAAAGTTAACCTTCATCATAGCCCGGGTTAAGCCACAAACTGCCATTACAGAAACGTGCCTTGAGTTATCCAGAGTCTGGTTTTAAGCATAAGCCGGACAACTCCATATACCTTAACATCGTTAAGATATGAACCATTCTATATACAATATAGAAACAGAGGCACTAATTTAATTGGAATCAGATTGAAATCATGCCGCTGTCTCCAGTGCATGTTAACGAAATGGATGGAGGTCGATCAGCATTACTCAACTTGGAGAGCATCCAGATATGAGTAACCTGAAAGAGAAACATGTTTCTCAAAACCATTACTATCAACTGAATACCAAACACATGTATCTACAACATTGATCACCTTGAAGAATCCTGATACTTGCAACACGTGGTTCTCTACTTTACTCTTACACTTATAACTTCTCAAAACATGAATCTTGTATTTCCACGAAACACTTGTCTAAAACTTGAGAAGTCATAAGTAAATAGAATATAGTAGAGGACCAACCCCTCTGTCCTAATGGACACTGGACAACATACAATATTTTGTATAAGTCCTCTGAGTTGAAAAACTCAAATCCTGTGTGTTGTAGGTTGAAAACTGTACTTATGGTTCAGAAGAATTACACCGCTGTTTAATGCTCTTTACCGAACCATCAACTGATATAGATAAATGTCATAGACATAATTTCAAAAACTTATATCTCACTTTATAAAATAAACATACAGATATATCAGTTTGAAATTGGTGCACAACAACGGATATTCAAAACCAAATATTTGTCGTCAGGCAAAAACCCAGGAGATTTCCTCAAATATCACCAATTACAATGAATTCCGATATAATGAGGATATGATCACAGTTCAGTTGATAAAACTGCACATTTGTATTACATTTTTCCTTCTATTTTCATATTAAAGAAGGACTTTATTATAATATATCATACATATGAGGGTTTATGTGTAAAAATACTATTTTCCATGTGTTGATATATTATAATTAGCATTTGGTAGAAAAATGTATGCAAATAAATTCATTGACCAAATCCTAGTAGAACAAAGTCTACTAAATATTTTTTGAGTTGTTGTGCAAAAGGTTTCCAAGTGTGCAGAATTTTTCAAAGACTAGAATCAAGCAAATCAAGTTGTTGAAGAAGACTTGCCTAATTAAGAATCAAAACTTGGGAACCAAGTCTGGCAGCAACCACGAGAAGATTTCCAAATTCTGAAGATTCCTAGGATCACCAAATGTCAAAGAGAGCCAGCCCCTAAAAATTGATCAACGGCTGAGATAAGAAGGCCGCGGATCCGCGGCATTAGCTCCTTGATGCCGCGGATCCGCCGCGGTTAAGAAAAGATGGAGGCTGAGGATTTTTGGGGAAAATCTTTTCTACATTTTACCTAATATGGAAGCAAATGATTCTGGCTTTGCACTATAAAAAGGCACCGAGAGCCTCTTGGAAAATTTATCAAGCCGACGCGATCACGAAGCCCCAGACGCTCACGCATCTAGGCTGATCATCAACTGTTCATCTACCTCCTTAGGAAAGATCGAGAAGCAACTAGTTTGTAATCATTTTCTACGGAATAAAGTGTAGATTGTTCAAGTTGATTAATAAAGGTAGTTGTTTTATTTAATTCTTTTGCATTTTACATTATGTTTTCCCTCTCTGTCTTTTCATCCTCTTCTCCCAACATGCGCGAGTAATTCTCCGCTTGTTAGGGTTTGTAGGATTAGGGTAGGCTATTGGATGATGAATATCCCTAAACCCTTTTTAAGTCCTATAAATTTTATGAACTTTATCAAAAGAATCATTAACATCCTAATCGGGCACACTAGCAATTCTTTGCTAGTTCCGACCGCGATTAGAGATTAGATTAATGATTGTTTTGGTAAAGTCTAGATATGAACGGAGTTCCGTGTCGAGATAAGGGTTAAGAGTGGGATTCCTTTTCCCTCCAGAAATCTTAATCTACACGCGTCACCGTCGTTCTAGTTATAAATCTATTAAAGGATAAAAAGGGTAACTTTTAATTAATCGTCCATGACTACTAAATCCTAACGAACCCTACAAGCCCTTCTATTATATTATCTACATCTCTAAAATAATCTAGATCTATATTTTTGCATTCTTGCTTAACGTAGATCTAGAAACTTTTCACAAAATTCTTATTTCCTGCTCTCTTTTTCAACACATCTAAAATAAGAGTAAAAAGTTCAACGTTTCCCTGAGGACGACCCGTACTCATCTCGGTCTAGCTACGCGCGACACCATTATTGATTGCGGTTAACTACAAACACACTTCTTTCGAACCAATCAAATGGCGCCGTTGCCGGGGAAACGTGCGTAATTTTTTATTCTTGATATTTGTGTTGAATTCTTAGACGATTCATATCATTATTAAAACAAAACTGCAAATTGCATATTTAATGATTTGTGTGTGAATTTTGCAAGGGAATCTGGAGTCACGGACTTGAGGAAACAGGAGATCTAGGGTTTCACACTTCTCTGATATCTTTCTTAACTCCTTCTCTCTCCTCTCAAATCCAATAAAATCTATTTTCTGCAGGGTTCTTTGCAAAATATTCGCCGCTCAAAAATCTTTTTGCAAAGTTTTGTTTTGCGGTTTGTTTTTGCATATTTTAATACGGATTTTTAAGGGGCAAGACCAAAATCCAGATTAGGTGGGGATTTCATCACCCTTCCTAAGCCCCACAAATCACAAACTGAGCATCTGCATCAACCCTACATTAATTTTAAAAAAATATCTAGACCAGACTCTAAGGACTGTCCCGCTCAATAAGGACAGAGGAAGGTCGTAGGTAATCTATCGCTTATCCTCATTACTTTTGTGGTGACTAGGCAAGTCTGTACAAGGCGAGTGGTTACTTAATTAGGACCACTACTTTTGTAGTGGGGAGCCTCCCACTCACCTGGCACTTACCTGGCTATAAGGGTAGTAAAGAGGCGGTAGAGGATTTATCCTGCGGCTTGTCCTTTGGAAGTCTATGAGCGGTCTAGAGACTGGACCTAGGTAACCATAGTTCTACGGTTGTTTATGCATTTTTGTGTGATTTCTCTAAATGGATCTTTTTTCAAAACAAACCAATTATTTTCTTCCCTTTTTACCCTTCCCCCTTCTTCTTTTCTTATAATGGGTGACCTAAACAGAAGAACATTTGCCGAGCTTTGCTGTCCACAACCAGATATCTCTTGTTTTCGTAATCCCTTCGGTATACCGTCCGACTCTTCCATGTCCTTAAGAGATCATATAGAACAAGCAGGAAGAAACAGTTGGCCACCTCAGTCTAGGTCTTATCAACCGTATCCTAATCCTACACCTGTTTCAGTTCATACCCAGAGTGAGGAAGCCCCTAGAACAATGTCCATTGCTGAGCACATAGCTAGGTCTAGAGGCCAAAGTTTCAACCCGGACCAATATCAACCATCACCACCACTGTCCAGAGAAGAGTTTGATATGCGGTTTGTGTCTATTGAAAATAGCCAACCAACCAACCCACATCAATATTCTTCTTATCATAATATTGATCCTACTCCTACCCAAGTTCCGCAACCATTCTGTTCCTATCAATCCAATCCGACTTTTCCACCTACTCTAGACAGTTCTTCTAATCAGTCATTTGGGAGTTTTAATTATCCACAGGAATTTCAATCTTATATTGAAACCCCTTATCAACCCAAGACTAGTCTGGAGCAGACATTAGAAAAATTTATGGAACTGTCGAACCAAATTATGAAGGATTTGGGTAGTAAGACAGAACTGTACACCCTTCCTAATCAAACCTCCCCATTTCAAACTGAAATCCACAACTCCAGTTTCATAGATTCATCAAGTACAATGTCTGATAAGTTGTGTGACCTTGTAGTGTTTGATTTACCCAACTGTGAAGGGTCCATTTCAAGTGAAACCATACCCAACCCTTGTGATCTCTACACCTCCACTCTTGAACCAAAACTGATTGAAAACCATACTTTTGATGAGGTGTTTGAGAATTTTAACCTTAACTTGAATGATGTGATTGGCGTTGGGGATATATTGATTGATGAACCCGAAATTTTGGATGATTTTGTCCCACCAATTCATCAAATCCTTTCACTTCCTTATGGTCATCATCTTGAGCCTTTAATTCTTCCCGAAACCTAAATATGTCTTGAAGTTGATGATAATGGTGTTAGTTATATGTATGCCCTAGAGGCCATTACTGTACATTGGATGTATATTGTAGTGGATGCTGGGACATATATAGGGAAGACTTTCTTGCTCGACATGATAGTATGCTATCTGGTTGAACTTTACCTTAACATGTACACTGATTGTCTCTCTGTTACATGTTGGTAAAGCCCTTAGGATGTGTACTTGACTACCTGGACTATGATGCAGATCATACTAGTGGGGACAGGGTAGTCCGTAAGTACATCCTTCAAAGTCCCTAGTCGTGGGTGTATCGAGACGGGGCATCGATATACCAGAGTAGACTAGCGTATACCTTCTCGACCCATACAGATGGGCGATGGATGATCCCATATCCATTGGTGTTTGACATCAGAGATGATATACGGGTGCTCAGTGGAGACTGGGTACACTGGATGGACTCGCCGAGAACTTCCAAATGGTATTATACCTTACGTCAGATGGCAGTTCTCTGGTGACACTGGTACAGAGTAGTCTGTTGACCCGAGATCGTCATAGAGTCTTGTGTGGTTCCCACTGTGCTTTGATTTCCATCTTACCACGTCCAAGTGGGCATGCAAAATGGTGGTTTTTGGGTACAGTCCCGAGTCACATGGAGGCAATGAGCGATAGGAGGGGATTCGTCTCTCCCGGTATAGGGAGTTGATGTTGCGCTGTGTTCGATTGGCTATAACCGGAAATCCCTGGCCAGGGTTGCTGAGATTTACTGGTAAGTGTTACCAGTAGTTTCTCGAACTGTTATAGACCTCATATCGACACGACTTATCAAGCTATTGGGGTCTGACGTTTACCACCCCTAGGCGAGATATGCGACATATCAGACGATCAGACCGGACTGTACGGTAGTGTTACTGGTTGGATTCACTGGAGTGTGAGCGGGCTTGCTCGTCGATCTTCTGATCGCTCAATACCCGGGTGGCCGTTACGTTTAGCAGACCGCTTGCGGCTTGTGGGTGTTTGATATGATCATCACCTGCTGCCGGCGTATTGACGAGTCTTTAGAGTCTTACACAGAGGTTTCCTGGCTCAAGCGAAACGAAATAGGAGCGCATATGAGATATGTGCGGGACCGAGAATAATGCGTGTATGTGATACCGTATTCTATTCTCGCGATGAATGTATCGAATGGTTATATTCGATATAACCTAGATATCGAATCAAGGATTGATTCGATAAGCCGATACATTGGATACTAGTCGGTTATGTGCGACATGACCCCATCGTTAAATCAAGTGTTGATTTAATGATTTAATGTATAATTATATATTTGATATATTACTTTGCATTAACTAGTATCGGTTCACTTAAGATGGATTTTCTCACTCGGATGTGCGCATTGTATATGCGATATATTTTTGTGCACTTGATTGTATCATGTTTGATGATGCATGCAACATTGGTTAGTGTAAAGAATTAAACCTAGGTTAAGTAAATAGTTAAGGTTTCTATTTATTTGTCCATTCATTTATCTTTTTATTTGGATTAAAATGAAATGACAAAAGAAAACAAAATGGTTATCATTCTTTCTTTCTTTCATGAAGCTTGATGAAGCTTCATGAAGCTTTGACCATATGACCATTTTGTCTTCAAGCTTAACCCTAACCATTCTTTTAACCTTAGTCATTTCTCTACACTTTACCATGGTTAAAGTTATGATAAGAATTCATTTTCTTTTCTATTTTGATTATTCTTATCATAACTTATCATATCATTATCTTCATCTTCTTCATCTTCAACCTTGAAGAAAGCTTTCTACCAACAATGGTGGAATGTGAAAATGAGTGAGAAATCCAATTCTAAAGTGAACCCACTTCCTATTTCTTCATCCTCTACCTCTTGCCAAGTTGTATAGGGTGTTTCCTTCACAAGTTTTCTTGACTTGGTAAAGTGGGAGCTTGATCTAGCGATGCCTCGACGTAGATCATCTTCGGCACGAAGCCGACGACCTTGCCCGCCCATTTCTCCGATGAAGCCGACGCTAGAGCCCGGGATTGCATGAGGACAGCGGAGAGGACTTCATCACGGAGCCGTGGAGGTGGAGGACCGGATCTACAAAGGTTGTATTTCCGTTCCTTTAGTTTATTTGTTAACTAGTTTCTTTTTCGCCTAGAATTCTAGCCAACGATCCGTAGTCTAGGGTTTCTCGGCACCGTAATTTTTGAAAATTGGCATGGTTGATGCCTTGTGAGACCTCATTAGGGTGCCTAGGAACCCTACAGTGGTATCAGAGCCTAGCTAGAGCCATAGGCGATGCGTAGACGGAATTTCGAATCCGAATAAACCCCGAAACCTTAATCCGACCCGCTCTCTGGACTTTTTTCAAAATTATGGAATTTTCCATATTAAAAATATGCAGAAAAATCAGCAGGGAATTGTAAGAAATACTGTGCAGCACGTACCTTTGATTCATCCAAAGCGCGGCGGAACCGCGGCACGAGCATGGCTCGTGCGGCGGTACCGCGGCCATTATGTCACATCAGCTGTAGAAATTTATACAGTAATTCTTATTTTTCAGTTCTGGTTTTCCTGGGAATTTTTAATAATTATTCAAGAGTTGAATTTTTTGGGTTGTATTGGGGACTTAAAGTTTCGATCGGATTATCAGACTTCGTCTATGTGTTTTTCCGGATGATTTTTGAATATGTTAAAAAGTTCGACCGGATATAAATACCCAACTTTTCTCCTGCCGGAAAATTTCCAAGTGTTGGATTTTTCCGTAGTTTAAAGACGTTCTAAGTAGTGCAAGTAACGCGATGGTCCCTCTATAAGACAACAAACCTTAACTTGATTATGTGACCGTCTTGAACTGCAATTTGAACCTTCGGGTTTGGGGCAGTACGGCGTGCCACATGTGAGGCGTTGGCTTGACCCTTCTACGGCTGGACCGTTGGTACTGAGGCACGAACTGAATGTTTTTAGACTTATTTCATGTGATGAGCTGTTTCGGGAAAACTTGGGTGTTCGATTGTTCGATCGGAAAGTTTAACATTTTCTATTTATCCGGAATAGGATACAATAATTGGAATTCACAAGAAGTTATGAGATAACTGAATGAATGTTATAAACATAGCGCTTTAGTCTCACTTGATCGGTTGCCACGGAATTTTGATGAGATCAAAAGTCCGTCGCAATCACGTAGCGTACGCGGATACTCGCCGGGTAAACTTAATAGACAGCCTCACCCCATAGCCCCGACCAAGTGACTGTAGGAGAACCCCGTCGCCGAAAGCATCCGTTCGGGTGCTCGCGGCAGCGGTGTTCCGCCTTGGTGCACATCGTCGACGGTATCGGGGGTGCGGCCACCTACTAAAGTTTGCGACGAATATTCGATCAGGATGTCGGGAATCTTGTTGAATTGCCCGACTTTATATTGAAAAGTGTTTTCGATTTTGAGACTAAAATGCGGGGTTTATAATTGTTAGGCATGCGATGTCTAAGTAATTCATTTGGTCAGGCATGCGATGTCTGAGGTGGTTGCGGATTCCAACTGTTGTGGTTTTACACTTTCTTTTCTGTGACCGTAAGTGTAATATGTGATATCGCCGGTTTCGTTGCTATATGTCAACGACAATTGGGATGCGCATATTTACTTACGTTGATGACATGTGATGTTATGTGTTGCTGGATATGTTATATTGGATCGTCGTGTTTCAATAGCCGGGGGTTTTTATGTGAGATGAGTGTTTTTCATTTTCATTCATGTAAAAAAACTTGTATGTAATATTCTTTTATTGGGGCACTTCCAGGTTGCAGAAGATGTCACCCTTTGTATATTATTTACTTTTCCGCACTAGGATAGACCCAAGGAGGGGAGCACAAGTAACCGGGTTCTGGAGTCCAGTGGGAGACCAACTCGAGGAGTCGAGTCCGGGTCTCCTAACTCTAGAATTGGTAGGGTTGCTTGCCGCTCTCGTAGTGGTGTGGGTTTGGCTATTCATCACGACCGTGGAATCCGTGTTTTATACTGGTTCGTATTGAAAACACGGACGTCCTAGTATATCCAATATTTCATATGTTTCTTCTGCTGCGATATCTGTGATGTGATCATGTGATGTTCTGTGATAGATACAGTATATAGTATATATGATGTATTATATAGACGTTACTTATGTTTTACACCCGCGCTAGCCCTGCCCCGCTCTGCCGTTAGTTACCTAACCTAACGGTGCACGAGGGGACATCGAGGCGAATGCGGATGGCATAAGTGTACGTCGTATTTATCTGTGATGTTTAGGTACTTTAAATGATGGGACTTCATTAATGTGATTAATGAAAGTAAAAGAAACCTAAAGATGTTATAGAATCGAATTTCAAAATAAAACAGGTAGCTACAGTTCTTGCTTTGCACAGCGGTATATATGATATATCCTGCACCTTATTCGATGAGGAAAGGACCGAGATCCCTTCACCGGGAGTGACTCCTTTAGCAATAACTGGCAGATGCTACACACTCGGCTTGTCTTTTGATTGCTTTTAAGAGTTTTTGCTTTGCACAGTGATATATATGATATATCCCGCACCTCATTCGACGAGGAAAGGACCGACGATCCCTTCACCGGGAGTGACTCCTTTAGCAAAACTAGAAAAGCCTCAAAAGCACTCCATTTTAAAATCATTTGATTCTACAACGATATCAAGTTCATTACGCAATAGGTTTTCAGAAAAACCTGTCGTAGCCCTCCGTCATTTCAGATACGTACTAGTTAGTATTCGTGCTGCGGTTGTTTGGCCTCCGTCAAGGCGTAGTGTACGGTAGCTAACTAGTGCTTATTTGCTAGCATATGATGCGATTGGATTAGGGTATTCGTACGGCGTTGTTTGGCCTCCGTCAAGGGTCGTGCGGGTGGGTTTAATTCAATCAGGAAATGACGGGTTGAACTTGACTAGCGGACTATGGGTTGTTTGGCCTCCGTCAAGGTCATAGGACGCTAGGGGCAAAATATTATCGGGAATTTCAAGTGTTGAAATTTGCAATGAGATTGCATACCTTCTATGAGATAGTTGGATCCCGATACCCGCTGCGAGTAAGAGTTACTCCTGGGAGAGTTTTATACATTACAATTAGCCGATCAAGTAGGTGTCTAGAAAGGAGTTAACGAGGTTACGCCTCTGGGAAAATGAGGTTTACATTAATTAGGTTCGTGCGAAAGCACGGGGGACCTCCCTCAAAGTACCGACACTGGCCTGGCTGAAAGATTGGCGAACTTGTAGTGTGTAATTAATCCCGGCTAGTCTTTCCTTTTAGGGTTTGAAGGAAGATTTGATAAAAAGCAGTGGGAGCCATCCTGATTAGATAAAATAATAACCAATCTATTCTTGCAAGAGAGCACGCTGAGTGTTTTCTTCTCTCTCTCTCCAGGTAGCGACCATATCACGCCTTAATCAAAATAATAATACGGAACATTGACCGAACCCGCTTGTTATACTGAGCCGGGGAACGTTGGTCCCGCTCCAACTTATAATTGTTATAAGACAGAGTAGGAAATTGGGGAATACCAGATTTCCCGTGCCGCCCAAACGAAGAAAGTGCATATGATGCATCATCTTCGGATGTGTTCATTACAAAGAACTGTTTCTCAGTATCCTTTACGTCCTGGGTATGTGATACCAGATCAGGATCCCAGATATGTAATCTGTTACACTGGGCTACAGAAAGGTAGAGAACTGAGAATGGGTGATAAGTTTCATGAGACAGAAAACGGGGCAAGAGTTGCAGCCAAGTCTGTTGGTCACTGTCACCCTGTATTACCAATATATTGATTCTGAACGAATGTTATTAGATACCGAACCTGATATACAAAATCATATCAGTCTCTTTATTAGTAAAGAAATGATAAAATTTTGTATTGTTGGATAATGTTTTGAACATTTCCTATATCAAAAGTTGATCAGATCAGGCACGTTATCTAAAAGCATTGATGTTCTAAATCAAACTACAGTTCTTAGTATACGGAACACACACAAGAGGAAGAGTTCAGAAATGAACGAATCCTTCTTGAAGCATTGTAGACTAGGTCATATCAATGCGACCCGACTAGGTGGAGTTACATGTAGATGCATATTTAAATTAGTTTGAATTTACATCTTATGAAACTTGTCAGTCATGTCACAGAGATAAGATGACCATAGCTCTGTTTATTGGAAACAGAGAAAGAGTTGGTAAACTCTTGGGATGATACATGTTGATGTATGTAAGGTCCCCCGTCTACATATGCCAGGACTGGTTCTTTGTACTTCGTTACATTCTCTGATGATCTCTTTAGATTCAGACATATGTTCCTGTTGAAACCCATGTCCGAACCTTTTGAGATATTCACAGAATATAAGCTAGAAGTAGAGAACCAATACGGGTATAAGTATTATGTCCTTTGATGAGATCGAGGAGGAGAATACTTGAGCACGGAAATCCTGGACTATTCTAAAGGAGAATGAGATTCTCCCTCGGCATTACTCCTCCGTATACACCATAGCACGATGGTATATCGGGGCGGAGCAATCACACCCTATATGATAAGGTGTGCTCTATGATGAGTACTACTGAGTTACCTATTTCCTTTTGGGAGTTATCCACTTGAGAAGCTGCATACCTATTGAATAGGGTTCGAATCAAATCAGTTGCCTACCACTCCATATGAGATATGATAAGGGAAGAGCCCATGTCTTAAGTTAGTTAAGATTTGGGGTTGTCCGGCCTATGTCTAAAAGCAAAATCCGGACAAGCTCGAGGCAAGGTCTGTAATGTAGAACTGGAAAGGTTCCAGCTATACAAACAACAGCAGTTGATTTGATAAAACCAAAAGATTCAATAGTTACCAACGAACCTCAGCCTCTCCGCCGATCTAGTAGGGTTTTCTCACCCACCTGAGAGATACTTCTGTTTCTCTATGATAGTGGGAGCGAGAATTGCATCATGAGATGATGACCCAACTAGTTTCGAGCTGGCCATCAGGAGTAAGACTCTGTAAGAATGGCTGGATGCTTAGTGATCTGAGATGGAATCCTTATACACCAACAAAGTATGGACTTTGGTTGCTATATCTGAAGGGTTAAATCCCCATCAGGAGCAAGTATATCTTGAGAAGATTACTTGGTGTAGATGGAAAAGTTGAGACTTTCAAAGCTAGACTTGTTAAAGGTTTTCGTCATCGACCAGGCGTGGATAATGATGAAACCTTTTCCAGTACCTATGCTTAAGTCCATCCAGATACTACTTGCCACGGCTACATACCATGACTACGATATCTGGCGGTTGGGTGTCATGACTGCTTTTCTAAATGATGTTTTAGATGAGTGCGTCTATAAGTACACAGCCAGAGGGCCTCGTAGACAGTGGGAGCAGCGGAAACGTGTGCAAGATGCTTTATAGGATAAAGCAGGCATCGCGGAGTTGGAACATCTGTTTTGATGGATTAGTCAAAGAAGTTGACATCATCAAAATGGTAGATGAACCTTGTATATACAAAAAGGTAGTAGGGAGTATGGTGGTGATCCTCGTAGAGTATGTGGATGACATACTCTTGATAGGGAAGGAGTTTCCTATGCTACGCTCGGTCAATCTCCGATTATCACAAGGATTCTCCATATAGGATCAAAGTGATACCTACTAAATCCTGGATTTTGGATCTATGAGATAGATCTAATTGGATGTTAGGATTCTCACTAGTTGTAGTGAGATGGTATCAACCGATCCTGGGGAGAGTCATTGGAAGGGTTCCAGGGTGATAAAGACGACTGAATGTCAGTCACAGGTATTGTCTTTACCCTCAGTGGAGGGACGGTATGTTGGAAAAGTTCCAAGCTAGATACCGTGGCATACTAGACGATAAAGGCAGGATACATTGCTACGTAAGATGCTACCAAAGAGGCTGTTTGGGTGTATATTGGTTCATGAGATGAACTACGTTCCTACTATTGTGAGACAATGGAGTTGTGGCTTATGCCAAGGAACGCCGGTCCCGTCAGTGATCCAGACATATTCTAAGGCAGTGTCACCTGATCATGGAGATGCTTGATCTCCAAGGGATCGAGGTTAGGAGAGTAGACTCAGAGGACAAACACAGCGGATCCACTCACAAAGGCCTGTTCCCAGAGAGAGATTTTTATGGGATGGTTGAGTATGAGATACTACAACCACTGCTATCAGATGGCCCTAGTGCAAGTGGGAGATTGTTAGTTATATGTATGCCCTAGAGGCCATTACTGTACATTGGATGTATATTGTAGTGGATGCTGGGACATATATAGGGAGGACTTTCTTGCTCGACATGATAGTATGCTATCTGGTTGAACTTTACCTTAACATGTACACTGATTGTCTCTCTGTTACATGTTGGTAAAGCCCTTAGGATGTGTACTTGACTACCTGGACTATGATGCAGATCATACTAGTGGGGACAGGCTAGTCCGTAAGTACATCCTTCAAAGTCCCTAGTCGTGGGTGTATCGAGACGGGGCATCGATATACCAGAGTAGACTAGCGTATACCTTCTCGACCCATACAGTTGGGCGATGGATGATCCCATATCCATTGGTGTTTGACATCAGAGATGATATACGAGTGCTCAGTGGAGACTGGGTACACTGGACGGACTCGCCGAGAACTTCCAGATGGTATTATACCTTACGTCAGATGGCAGTTCTCTGGTGACACTGGTACAGAGTAGTCTGTTGACCCGAGATCGTCATAGAGTCTTGTGTGGTTCCCACTGTGCTTTGATTTCCATCTTACCACGTCCAAGAGGGCGTGCAAAACGGTGGTTTTTGGGTACAGTCCCGAGTCACATGGAGGCAATGAGCGATAGGAGGGGATTCGTCTCTCCCGGTATAGGGAGTTGATGTTGCGCTGTGTTCGATTGGCTATAACCGGAAATCCCTGGCCAGGGTTGCTGAGATTTACTGGTAAGTGTTACCAGTAGTTTCTCGAACTGTTATAGACCTCATATCGACACGACTTATCAAGCTATTGGGGCCTGACGTTTACCACCCCTAGGCGAGATATGCGACATATCAGACGATCAGACCGGACTGTACGGTAGTGTTACTGGTTGGATTCACTGGAGTGTGAGCGGGCTTGCTCGTCGATCTTCTGATCGCTCAATACCCGGGTGGCCGTTACGTTTAGCAGACCGCTTGCGGCTTGTGGGTGTTTGATATGATCATCACCTGCTGCCGGCGTATTGACGAGTCTTTAGAGTCCTACACAGAGGTTTCCTGGCTCAAGCGAAACGAAATAGGAGCGCATATGAGATATGTGCGGGACCGAGAATAATGCGTGTATGTGATACCGTATTCTATTCTGGCGATGAATGTATCGAATGGTTATATTCGATATAACCTAGATATCGAATCAAGGATTGATTCGATAAGCCGATACATTGGATACTAGTCGGTTATGTGCGACATGACCGGATCGTTAAATCAAGTGTTGATTTAATGATTTAATGTATAATTATATATTTGATATATTACTTTGCATTAACTAGTATCGGTTCACTTAAGATGGATTTTCTCACTCGGATGTGCGCATTGTATATGCGATAAATTTTTGTGCACTTGATTGTATCATGTTTGATGATGCATGCAACATTGGTTAGTGTAAAGAATTAAACCTAGGTTAAGTAAATAGTTAAGGTTTCTATTTATTTGTCCATTCATTTATCTTTTTATTTGTATTAAAATGAAATGACAAAAGAAAACAAAATGGTTATCATTCTTTCTTTCTTTCATGAAGCTTGATGAAGCTTCATGAAGCTTTGACCATATGACCATTTTGTCTTCAAGCTTAACCCTAACCATTCTTTTAACCTTAGTCATTTCTCTACACTTTATCATGGTTAAAGTTATGATAAGAATTCATTTTCTTTTCTATTTTGATTATTCTTATCATAACTTATCATATCATTATCTTCATCTTCTTCATCTTCAACCTTGAAGAAAGCTTTCTACCAACAATGGTGGAATGTGAAAATGAGTGAGAAATCCAATTCTAAAGTGAACCCACTTCCTATTTCTTCATCTTCTACCTCTTGCCAAGTTGTATAGGGTGTTTCCTTCACAAGTTTTCTTGACTTGGTGAAGTGGGAGCTTGATCTAGCGATGCCTCGACGTAGATCATCTTCGGCACGAAGCCGACGACCTTGCCCGCCCATTTCTCCGATGAAGCCGACGCTAGAGCCCGGGATTGCATGAGGACAGCGGAGAGGACTTCATCACGGAGCCGTGGGGGTGGAGGACCGGATCTACAAAGGTTGTATTTCCGTTCCTTTAGTTTATTTGTTAACTAGTTTCTTTTTCGCCTAGAATTCTAGCCAACGATCCGTAGTCTAGGGTTTCTCGGCACCGTAATTTTTGAAAATTGGCATGGTTGATGCCTTGTGAGACCTCATTAGGGTGCCTAGGAACCCTACAAATGCTATACCCGAAGATCAGACCGAAATACAGCCTCCATCTTCCACATCTGGTTCAGCAACACTCGACACACCAATTTGTTTACCCATTTCAACTTCTACTTTCTCCGGTTCTTCTTCTGTTCCTATAGTTTCAGTAAGTTTTGATAAATCACAATCCGTTAATTCAAGTTCAATAATACCAGAAATTCAACTTGATTTGGATATTTTTGAAAATGAGGTAGAAGAGTTTTTCGAATCCTCTACCTCAATAATTTTTTATGAATCAAATAGGATAAATTCTGGCATAAAACTCTTTGACAGCAAAATGTTCAATCACACCATTGATAAAAGTTTTGAAAAACTTTTTGCTGACGAACTTGAATTTTTAAAAAATACCGATTTTGTGATTAATCAATCTCCACCTATAGAGGTTGAACCGTCACCATTCATTCTTCCTAATCATTCACATTCATCCTCATTCTTTCTTTTCTCTAATTTCAAACCCTTTCCAGACCACCTCTTATCCCTTCCCCATTTTTTCTTGACTCGATACAACACATTCTTCCACCAACCTATACGATATACTGATAAAATTTTTGAATGGTTGGTGTTAACTTTTCGTCTTTGTAAAGTCTTACTTTGACCAGATGACTCACCCCCTCTTAAAATGCTTCGTATTGTCTAACTCATGTTTGAGGGGGGGTATATTTTTGGCTCTTGAACATAACTTTTGTCCTCAAATTTGTGAGTCAAAAATAAAATTGGGGGAGCATTTTCACTTTCATATATTCTTGCCCCCTTTAATAATGTCCTCCCAAGCTTACAGGTTTTTTGTGATCCAGCAGATGGCAACAGTGAGGACACTGTTGAAAACAAGTTTGGGGGAGCTTTGTGCTTATTTACACATCAATTTGCATCATATTTTGCATAAGCACAACGTTTAAAAAAATTTTTAAAAAAATTCTTTTATAACAAAAGAGTAGAAAGTGAAAAATTACATCCAAAAGATAGGAATAGTTTAAGAAAACCAAGAAAATTAGAAGTTTTTCTTAAACGAACTAGTAATAAGTAGTTATGAGCCGTTGTCCCAAGGGTTAGTAAGATGAAGGAAGTCACTAATCTGAGGATAAAAATAAGTCTGAAAATAGTTTCTATTCTGGAAGCCAAACATTTGAATGTTGATACCCTACTATATGCACTTACACACGTCTTGAAACTCGGGATAGTAGAGCATACCTTGAAATGCTCTTGTCTAAAAGCCAAAGTATGAAGAAAAATAAAAAATGAAGAAAATATAAAAATGGTGAGAAGAAAATATAAAAATGGTGAAAAGAAAAAAATGAACACTGGTTTTTTTATCGCCAAGGCAGCAATAAAAAAATATAGCGAGGGTGCCTCTTCACCTAGTGCCCTAAGGCCAACTGGTCTGGGAGTCACTACTAAGCCTTAGGTGGTGCAAGACGAGGAAAAAATTATCACCTAATCAGCAAGCACATGAGTAATCGGTCGGTTAGTACCTCAAGAAGTATTAACGGTCGCATGAAAAGGTGTGAGCAACCCTAAGTATTCATCAAGTTAAAAAGTACTAAGGTAGATGGACAAGAGTATGATAGCTTGAATTGAATTCTCCGAGTGTAGGGACGTCCATTTCACACACGTAGGGGTATATGATCAATGTTTGGACGAAAGGTAGGAATGAAGAATAAATACGATGTTTTATTGAGGGATGATGTGAATTCTAACATTTTTTCATGACTATTAAGATAGGGCTCATGACGACTGAAAAGCTAGTATAGTTGGAAACTCTTATTTTCAAAGTCTTTCTTTTATGGTTCTTATCTTTATATGTAAATTTCACTATCTCTCTTTTGTTATGGGATTTTGTTGGTGCAATTCGCTGAAAACCCTCCGGAGACAACACTCCTCCTACTAGGGACACCTAGAGGTTTAACGGCTTGTTGCACATGCTCAGTGCAATCGTGTCTGCCTACGAAAGTGTGCTTAGTTTTCTGCTTTCCTTATCTCCACTTGAATAAACTAGTTTGCTCGGGACGATCAAAGATAAGTTTGGGGGTATTTGTTCAGTTGATAAAACTGCACATTTGTATTACATTTTTCCTACTATTTTCATATTAAAGAAGGACTTTATTATAATATATCATACATATGAGGGTTTATGTGTAAAAATACTATTTTCCATGTGTTGATATATTATAATTAGCATTTGGTAGGAAAATGTATGCAAATAAATTCATTGACCAAATCATAGTAGAACAAAGTCTACTAAATATTTTTTTAGTTGTTGTGCAAAAGATTTCCAAGTGTGCAGAATTTTTCAAAGACTAGAATCAAGCAAATCAAGTTGTTGAAGAAGACTTGCCTAATTAAGAATCAAAACTTGGGGACCAAGTCTGGCAGCAACCACGAGAAGATTTCCAAATTCTGAAGATTCCTAGGATCACCAAATGTCAAAGAGAGCCAGCCCCTAAAAATTGAACAACGGCGGAGATAAGAAGGCCGCGGATCCGCGGCATTAGCTCCTTGATGCCGCGGATCCGCCGCGGTTAAGAAAAGATGGAGGCTGAGGATTTTTGGGGAAAATCTTTTCTACATTTTACCTAATATGGAAGCAAATGATTCAGGCTTTGCACTATAAAAAGGCACCGAGAGCCTCTTGGAAAATTTATCAAGCTGACGCGATCACGAAGCCCCAGACGCTCACGCATCCAGGCTGATCATCAACTGTTCGTCTACCTCCTTAGGAAAGATCGAGAAGAAACTAGTTTGTAATCATTTTCTACGGAATAAAGTGTATATTGTTCAAGTTGATTAATAAAGGTAGTTGTTGTAAGACCATGCTACCTCTCCCGGTACTTTCGGGCATGCGGAATTTGGTGAAAAACAATTTTCTAGAGGCGGTAACATGGACTCAAAACCGGATCTTTGTTAAACATCTAACTAAAAACCTAACTAGGAGTTGTTAACTACTCGGTTAGGGTGTTATACCTTTCTTTCTTGAACTCCTTCGTCTTCAAGACTCGATGGTTGTCCGGTTCGGCTTCACCCCGTCGTCTCCTTGCGCCGAAGATCGATCCACCTGAAAGCTTCTACCTTTGGCTTCTTCTTCGAACTTTGAAGAAACTAGTTCACTCGGTTTGCTAAACCTTGTGAACTAGAGTAAGTAGAGGAGAGTGTGTTGGGATTTTTCTCTATGGTTCTTGGTTCTCAACACATGAGACAAGTGAACCATAGACTAAAGAGAGGGAGAGCAAGAGGAAGAAGATGAGAGCTCAAGAACACAAGAGAGAGAAAGGAAATGAAAGAATGAGAAAGACTTTTCTCTTTTGGCTCTCATAATCCAAAACCATCATAACCCATAATAGCAATCAAGTATTAGTGATGGTTTAAGCTACAATAGCCATATCATTTCATGCACTTATTTTGCATAAGAGAACAAGCAAGCAAAAGTCTTTGCATGAAATGATAGCCATTGTCATCATGATGGTCAACTAATCCAACCTAGTCAACCGGTCAACAAAGTCAACAAGTCAACAAAGTCAACCCCTCAACAACCATGTCACTATAATACATAATTAATATTATTGTTAATTACATATGATATTCTCATTAGGGTTGAGCAAAAAGTCAGTAGTCAACTGTCAACGGTCAACAACCCTAATGAGAATCCTCTGCCTCTGTCTCTCCGTCAACTGTGCATACACACCCGCATCCGCGTTCCGAGGAACACGAATACATACTGGATAAAACCAATCCCAAAACGTACACTAGGATCTGGCTTAAACCCAAGCCCGCTAGTGTTAACTGTCCGGACACTGTACGTGCATAAGTGCACGGATGTGACCGAACCCTGTCGCAAAACCATGCGACCAGTCGCAAAACTATGCGACCACTACTCCTTTGCCTAAAGGCGAATAGCTTTCTGTGTGGGACTCTAAAGACTCGACACTACGCTGGCAGTGGGTTTAACCACAGACCGCAAGCGGCACTAGCTGTGCGTAACGGTCCCCAGGTAGATACCGACAAGAAGACTGACGAGGTGAAACCCATCTGAACTCCTACTGAGCCTGAATGTGACAGTCTCCGTACAGTCCGGTCTGTTCGTATGATACATCGCATGGCGGGCCTAGGGGGGCGGTAAACGTCAGTCCCCTAATAGCGGTACAAGTCGTGTCGGAGTGAAGCCCAATACACCCTGAGATAACACTGGAAGCCTACCAGTATATCTCGCTTTCCCTGGCCAGGGACTACTCGTGTAATGGCTCTCCTAGACACAGCGTGATGTCAACCCCCAATACCGGGAGAGACGAATCCCGTCTAACCGTCACTGCCTCCAAGTGCTTCGGGACTGCACCCAACTACTACCTGTTTGCACGACTCCTTTGAGCCATGGTAGGGTAGTAATCAAAGTACAGTGGGAACACACTCGAGGCGAAGTGACAGTGTCAAGTCAGCGGACTAAGCTGTACTCATGTCACCTGGGAACTGATAACTGATGATAGGTATAATACCAACCGGTCAGTTCCTGACGAGTCCTGTCCAGTGTACTCGTAACCTAACGAACACCGGTATACTATCTCCAGTACGACGTACTGATGGCTGTGGGACAGACCACCTCCCACTCTGGGATGAGAAGCGCATACGCTAGTCTACTCCGGAGTATCGATAGTCCTGCGACTAGGGACCAGCATAAGGATGTGCTTATAGATTACCCAGCCCCCACTAGTGTGACTGCCATCACAACGCTGGTAATCAAGCAAAGATCCTAAGGGCTCCACTAATGTGTATAGGCGATATACTAAAATAAACACATGTACACATTGAAGTGGAAACAAACCAAGTAGCATACTACTATTTTGAGCAAGATTGTATATACAAGGTGAATATCTCAAGCTTCCATTAAGTAATATACAAACTAGTATGATACAGTAATGGCCTCTAGAGCATATACACTAACAATCTCCCACTTGCACTGAGGCCATGTACTGGCGTATCGAAGACCTATCATCTCGATCAGCCGCTCGAACTGAGTCTTGGGCAAGGCCTTGGTGAATGGATCTGCAGTGTTATCTTCTGAAGCGACCCTCCGAACCTCGATCTCCTGGCTATCCACGATCTCCCTGATCAGGTGATACCGCCTTAAGATGTGTCTGGATCTCTGATGGGACCTGGGTTCCTTCGCTAAAGCTATAGCCCCGTTGTTGTCGCAATACAGAGGTATTGGATCAACAATGGATGGAAGCACCTGAAGTTCTTTCAAGAACTTCCTCATCTAGACAGCTTCTTTTGCGGCATCAGATGTAGTGATGTATTCCGCTTCCATCATCGAGTCTGCAACGGTTTCATGTTTGGAACTCTTCCAACACACCGCCCCTCCATTGAGGGTGAAGACAAAACCCGACATGGACTTGGAATCGTCCTTGTCACTCTGGAAGCTGGAGTCAGCAAAGGCCTCGATCTGGAGGTCTTTTCCGCCATACACCAAGAACATCTCCTTAGTCCTTCTTAGGTACTTGAGAATGTTCTTTACCGCTATCCAGTGTTTCTCCCTAGGGTTTGACTGATACCGGCTTACCACACTCAGTGCATAAGCTACATCCGGTCTGGTACACAATATCGCATACATTATAGAGCCTACCGCAGAAGCGTAGGGTATAATAGACATGCGATCCCTCTCCAAATCAGTCTTGGGAGACATCTCTTTAGAGAGGGTGATCCCGTGACAAGCCGGTAGGTTACCGCGCTTGGAATCTTCCATACTGAATCTTTTCAGTATGGTGTCGATGTACCTGGACTGTGAAAGTCCTAATATCCTCTTGGATCTATCACGATGGATCCGGATCCCCAGGATGTATGAGGCAAAACCCAGGTCTTTCATGGAGAACCTGTGTGACAAGAACCCCTTGACAGATTGTAGCATAGGAATGTCATTTCCTATTAAGAGAATGTCATCCACGTATAAAACGAGGAATACCACAGTTCTCGCTACAAATCTACTATAGATGCATGGTTCATCTGGATTTTTGATAAAGCCAAATCCTTGACTGTCTCATCAAAGCAGATGTTCCAACTCCGCGATGCCTACTTTAGTCCATAGATGGACTTAAGTAACTTGCACACATTCCCGCTGCTCCCACTCTGAATGAAACCCTCTGGTTGGTCCATATAGACACACTCCTCTAAATTTCCATTTAGAAAAGCGGTCTTTACGTCCATTTGCCAGATCTCATAATCGTGGAAGGCAGCAATGGCAAGAAGGATCCGAATGGATTTCAGCATAGCCACTGGAGAAAAGGTTTCGTCATAGTCCAAGCCAGGTCTTTGACGGAAACCCTTTGCAACAAGTCTAGCTTTATAGGTCTCAACCTGTCCATCTACACCAATCTTCCTTTTGAAGATCCACTTGCATCCTACGGGTTTTACCCCATCTGGAGCAATGTCTAACGTCCATACATTGTTGGTGTACATGGACTCCATTTCGGTCCGCATTGCATCCAGCCATTTTACCGAGTAAACGCTCTGAACGGCCTGCTGGAAGCTAGTAGGCTCATCATAATTTATGATGCAATCCTCTCTATCCCCGTCTATAAGAAAACCGTAGTATCTCTCGGGCGGATGAGACTGCCTACCACTCCTGCGGAGCGGCGTAGGAATGTCCTGTTCTTTTGAACCCTCTGGTTCAACTAAGCTTTCAGTAATAGTCTGTGGTTCTGGAATTTCTTCCAGTTCTACTGCGCTCCCACTAATTTCCTTTTCCAAGAACTGGTGTTCTAGAATGTGGGCATGACGAGAAACAAAAACCTTTTGTTCCTTTTCACAGTAGAAGAAATATCCCTTGGAGTTCTTTGGATATCCCACAAACTTGCACTGTACTGAGCGTGCCTCGAGTTTGTCCGCATGCTGCTTTTTGACAAAAGCTAGACTTCCCCAAGTCTTAATGTGATTAAGATAGGGTCTTGATTGACTGATTTTCCGTTGTGTATGTAGAAAATAGTATAGAAATCACAACCAAAAATATTTGACCGCAATCAATAACGGTGTCGATTGTAGCGCGTTTGTAAGTGCGGATCGTCCATAGGGAAAGTGTAATCGTTCGTCTTTTGAATGAGATGAGTCGAAACTTTAATGAAAGAAAACAAAACAATTCAAGATTTATAGTTGAAGTTCAAGAATTAGAAAATCTAGATCTAATAACAAGAAAAACATAGAATCAAGAATTGATAGTTTGATGATTTTTCCAAACCAAATATCAAGAATCGAAATGAGGCTCGTAGGAATCGATCGTATCTATAGATGTGATGTAATCTTACAATTACGTATTCTTATCCTTCGATGAATTGATACTAGATCGATGATGATCGATCAAGAATTAGGGATTTCTTATGAAACTAGGGTTTCCATCTTATCCCTTGTTCTTTTGTCGATATCATTCACATTCTAGCCTCTAGTAAATTCAAGAACGATCGTAGATCCCTAATTTCGAGCGATCACAATCAAGAAAGTATCGCAACGAAACTAGGTTGTCGATTCTTGAACTTGCTAGGGTTTACAAAACTCATAGGACTCAAGAATCGTTTAAAGATTTGTTACATCATCATTCTATTGATCGTCTCGACTCCTTAACGAGCGGAGTTTTACTCAAACATCACAACAAGAGCAGCAATTACAAATTGAGATCTAATCATGATGCAAGAATTAAAAGAAAGCAAGATTAAAGAATTTCACCTTTTATTTATTTCAACAATTTCATTACATTCGCTCAAGAACTACAAGAGGAAGAACTCGATCGTTGATTTGGCTTCGCTCGTCTCCGTGGGTCGCGGATCGGCTTGGATCACTTGCCCGATTGAAGATCGGCTCGGCTCCTAAAAGGTTGAAGGCTTCTTACTTGATTGGTACTCAAAATCTTGGATTTGGAGTGGAATTAGGGTTAGGGTTTCACACAAGCCTTGTCACTAGACTTGTGGAAGAAGATGATGTAAGAGGGAAAGAATGAACTAATGAAGAATTAACCAAGATCTATTAATTCCCTAATGATTGATTCCCTTTTTTTTTCAACCCTTAGATCTAGGTTCCTATTTATAGCCATCAAAACCCTAGATCTAGGATTTCAAATTCTAAGTTTTCCTCCAAAAGTTTGTTGAGGAAATTTGAATTTCCCTCCAAAAGTTAGTTAGAGGAGAGGCTTCTAGATGTGATTAGTTAGGAGGGAGCTTCTAGAAGAGATTAGTTAGGAGCTTAATTAGGATTAGCCTTGCTTAATGATCTTTGCTGATCTGGTAGAAGCCTCTGGAGAATTCTGAAATTTGACGTGTCAAAATAAGGTGTAGGCCTTGATAAAGGAATTATGCCCAAAACTTGAAATGCTGACGTGGCAGAAGCGCCGCGGAACCGCGGCACAAGCCGGCTCCCGCCGCGGTTCCGCGGCCATGTTGGAGGCTTGGGCCTTGGGCTCTCTGGTGCTCTCTTGGGCTGATGTATGGGGCTTTTTGTGATATGTTGAATATTGTAATTCATTCTGTAATGCTACCAGATCTGAAATCATTGAGTTGGCGTATTTTTGATCAGCTCATTTGGCTTTGCTTCTGTAATTCCCTGCACTATTCTCGACACAAGTGTTGCGCAAATACAGAGATGATGCGATGCCATGAAATGCGGTCAATTTCCCTTAAAGTGTCGGTTTAAAAGTTTAACACATGAAATCTGATATTTAACGACTGATTTTCTAATATGTGAAATATGAATACCGAACACTTCTAAATGAGTGCAAATGATAGGGAAATTGCCGTGTTAAAAATACATTATTTTCGACTGATCAAATACCCCCAAACTTAATTTCGATCGCCTCGAGCGAATGTTTTATTAAAAGAGAAGGAGAAAATAAAGAAAGAGAAAAACTAACTAGCACACTTTCGTAGGCAACACGATTGCACTGAGCACGTGCAACAAGCCTTTAAACCTCCAGGTGTCCCTAGTAGGAGGAGTGTTGTCTCCTGAGGGTTTTCAGCGGATTGCACCCACAAAATCTAATAATAAAAGGAAGATCAAGAATATTACATTTAAAGATAAGAATTGTAGAAGAAAAGCCTTGAAAATTAGGGTTTCCAACTAAGCTAGCTTTTCGGTTGTCATGAGCCCTATCTTAATGGTCATGAAAAGATGTTAGAAATCATGTCCTCCCTCAATAAAACATCGTCTTATTCTTCATTCCTATCTTTCTTCCAAACATCGATCATATCACCCTGCGTGTGTGTAAAGAACATCCCTACACCCGGAGAATTCAATTCAAGCTATCATACTCTTGCCTATCAGCCTCAGTACTTTTTAATTAATGAATATTTAGGATTGCTCGCACACTTTCATGCGACCGTTAATACTTCTTGAGGTACTAACCGACCTGTTAGTTGTATGTATGCCCTAGAGGCCAGAATTGTACAGATGATGTATATTATATTGGATGCTTGGACATATATAGCGATGACTTTCTTGCTCGATATGATAGTATGCTATCTGGTTGCTCTTTATCTTAACATGTACACTTGTCTCTTTAAACTGTCTCATAGTTACATGTTGATAAAGCCCTTAGGATGTGTACTTGACTACCTGGACTATGATGCAGATCATACTAGTGGGGACATGGTAGTCGATAAGTACATCCTTCAAGGTCCCTAGTCGTGGGTGTATCGAGACAGGGCATCGATATACCAGTGTAGACTAGCGTATACGCTTCTCGACCCATGAGATGGGCGATGGATGATCCCATATCCATTGATGTTTGACATCAGAGATGGTATACGGGTGCTCAGTGGAGACTGGGTACACTGGACGGACTCGCCGAGAACTCCCAGATGGTATTATACCTCACGTCAGATGGCAGTTCTCAGGTGACACATGTACAGGTTAGTCTGTAGACCCGAGATCATCATAGAGTCTTGTGTGATTCCCACTGTGCTTTGATCTCCACCTTACCACGTCCATGAGGGCGTGCAAAACGGTGGTCTTTGGGTACAGTCCCGAGTCACATGGAGGCAATGAGCGATAGGAGGGGTTTCGTCTCTCCCGCTATTGGGGGTTGATGTTGCGCAGTGCTCGATTGGCCGTAACAGGGAAGTCCCTGGCCAGGGCTGATCAGAGATTTGCTGGTAAGTGTTACCAGTAGTTTCTCGACCCGTTACGAGCCTCACATCGGCACGACTTATCGGTTGTTGGGGTCTGACGTTTACCACCCCTAGACTTGATATGCGACATATCAGACGAACAGACCGGACTGTACGGTAATTGTTACTGGTTGGATTCACAGGAGTGTGAGCGGGCTAGCTCGTCGATCTTCTAATCGCTCAATACCCGGATGGCCGTTACGTTTAGCAGACCGCTAGCGACTTGTGGGTGCTTGATATGATCATCATCTGCTACCGGCGTATTGACGAGTCTTTAGAGTCCTACAAAGAGGTTTCTTGGCTCAAGCGAAACGAAATAGGAGCGCATATGAGATATGTGCAGGACCGAGAATAATGCGTGTAAGTGATACCGTATTTCATTCTCGCGATGGATGTATCGATTGGTTATATTCGATATGACCTAGTTATCGAATCATTGATTCGATAAGCCGATACATAGAATACTAGTCGGTTATATGCGATATGACCGGATCGTTAAGTCAAGTGTTGATTTAATGATTTAATGTATAATTATATATTTGATATATTACTTTGCATTAGCTAGTATTAGTTCACTTTATATGGATTTTCTCACATGATGTGCAAGAAGTATATGTGATATACTTTTGTGCACAAATTTGTATCATGTTTGATGATACTTGATCATTTAGTTAAGTGTATAGAATTAAACCATGGTTAATTTGATAATTAGGGTTTTGCATATTCATTTATTTATTTATTTGGAATTGATTTAGATAAGAATGGTGGCTTTATTTGTTTTTAGTTGAAGCTTCATGAAGCTTTGACTTCTTAACCATTCTTGTCTTCATGCTTAACCCTAACCCATCCAAGTAACCATGGTCTATTCTCTACACTTAACCTTAGTTAGCTTATGATAAGTATTGATTTATTTTCATTTTAATTCAACACTTTTCATATTCTTTCTTCTTCTTCATCATCTTCTTCTTCAAGAAAAGCTTAAGGTCCATCAATGGCAACTTGAGCTAAAGTGAGAGAAATCCAATTCTAAAGTGAACCCACCTCCTAGTTCTTCACCCTCTACCTCTTGCCAAGTTGTTTTGGGTGTTTTCTTCACAAGTTTCACAACTTTGTGAAGTCGGAGCTTGAACTTGTGATGCCTCGACGTAGATCATCTTCGGCACGAAGCCGACGACCTAGTCTGCCCATTTCTCCGATCAAGCCGACGATTGAGTCCGGGATTCGAGATGGACAGGGAGAGGACGCCTACATGGAGCTAAGGAAGTGGATATCCGGATCTACAAAGGTTGTAGCTTCTAATCTCTAGTTAAGATGTTAACTAGTTTCGTTTATCGCCTAAATTTCTAGTCAACGATCCGTATTAGGGTTTCTCGGCACCCATAAAATTTGAAATTGGCATGGTTGATGCCTTGTGAGACCTCTATAGTGTGCCTAGGAACCCTACAGTGGTATTAGAGCCTAGCTAGAGCCTTAGGCGAAGTCTAGACGACGTTTGAAACCCGAACGAACCCGAAACCCTAAAACCCAAGTGCTCTCTGGACTTTTTCTAAAATCTGGGATTTTTCAATATTAAAAATGCTTAAAAAATTCAGCACGGAATTCTAAGAATTACAGTGCAATTTGTTTCCAATGAACAGTGTAATGCGCGGCGGAACCGCGGCCTAAGCCAGCTTAAGCGGCGGTTCCGCGGCTAAACTATGACGTCAGCCCTCCTACTCTGCACAGTAATTCATTATTTCAGAAGCTGAGTTTTATGGGTATTTTTAATATTTATTCAAGAGTTGAATTTTCTGGGGTGTTTTAGAGCTTCGATGTTTCGATCGGATTATCAAATTTCGTCTTTGTGTTTTTCCGGATAATTTTTGAATTTGTTAAAAAGTTCGACCGGATATAAATACCCAATTTTTCCCCTGTCGGGAAATTTCCAAGTGTTGGATTTTTCCGTAGTTTAAAGACGTTCTAAGTAGTGCAAGTAACGCGATGGACCCTCTAGAAGACAACAAACCTTAACTCGATTATGTGACCGTCTTGAACTGCCCTTTGAACCTTTGGGTTTGGGGCAGTACGTCGTGCCACATGTGAGGCGTTGGCTTGACCTTTCTACGGCTGGACCGTTGCTACTGAGGCACGAACTGAATGTTTTTAGACTTGTTTCATGTGTTGAGCTGTATCGGGAAAACTTGGGTATTCGACTGTTCGATCGGAAAGTTTAGCATTTTCTGTTTATCTAGAATGTGATACAATAATTGGAATTCACAAACAGTTATGAGATAACTGAATGAATGTTATAAATCTAGCGGTTTAGTTTCACTTGATATTGAAAAGAGTTTTCGATAATGAGACTAAAATGCGGGGTTTATAACTGTTAGGCATGTGATGTCTAAGTATTTCATTTGATTAGGCATGTGATGTCTAAAGAGGTTGCGGATTCCAACTGTTGTAGTTTTACACTTTCTTTTCTGTGACCGTAAGTGTAATATGTGATATCGCCGGTTTCGTTGCTATATGTCAACGACAATTGGGATGGACATATTTACTTACGTTGATGACATGTGATGTTATGTGATGCTGGATATGTTATATTGGATTGTCGTGTTTGAATAGCCGAGGTTTTTTATGTGAGATGAGTGTTTTTCATTTTCATTCATGTAAAAACTTGTAAGTAATATTCTTTTTATTTGGGGCACTTCCAGGTAGCGGAAGTTGTCACCCTTTGTATATTATTTACTTTTCTGCACTAGGATAGACCCAAGGAGGGGAGCACAAGTAACCGGGTTCTGGGGTCCAGTGGGAGAACAACTCGAGGAGTCGAGTCCGGGTCTCCTAACCCTAGAATTGGCAGGGTTGCTTGCCGCTCTCGTAGGGGTCTAGGGGTATGGGATTGGCTATTCATCACGACCGTGGAATCCGTGTTTTATACTGGCTCGTATTGAAAACACGGACGTCCTAGTATATCCAATATTTCATATGTTTCTTCTGCTGCGATATCTGTGATGTGATCATGTGATGTTCTGTGATGGATACAGTATATAGTATATATGATATATTATATAGACATTACTTATGTTTTACACCCGTACTAGCCCTGCCCCGCTCTGCCGTTAGTTACCTAACCTAACGGTGCACGAGGGGACATCGAGGCGAGTGCGGATGGCATAAGTGTACGTCGTATTTATCTGTGATGTTTAGGTACATAAATGATGGGACTTCATTAATGTGATTAATGAAAGAAAAGAAACCTAAGATGTTGTAGAATCAAATTTTAAATAAAACAGGTAGCTACAGTTCTTGCTTTGCACAGCGGTATATGTGATATATCCTGCACCTTATTCGATAAGGAAAGGACCGAGATCCCTTCACCGGGAGTGACTCCTCTAGCAATAACTGGCAGATGCTACACACTCGGTTTGCTTTTGATTGCTTCTATAGTTTATGCTTTGCACAGTGATATATATGATATATCCCGCACCTCATTCGACGAGGAAAGGGCCGACGATCCCTTCACCGGGAGTGACCCCTTTAGCAAAACTAGAAAAGCCTCAAAAACACTCCATTTCAAAACTTCATTTGTTTCTACAACGATATCAAGTTCATTACGCAATAGGTTTTCAGAAAAACCTGTCGTAGCCCTCCGTCATTTCAGATAAGTCCTATTTAGTATTCGTGCTACGTTTGTTGACCTCCGTCAAGGCGTAGTGTGCGGTAGCTAACTAGTATTTATCTGCTTATGCATATGATGCAGATTGGATTAGGGTAGTCGTGCGGCCTTGTTGACCTCCGTCAAGGGTCGTGCTGGTGGGTTTAATTCGATCAAGAAATGACGGGTTGAACTTGACTAGTAGCCTATGGTTTGTTGACCTCCGTCAAGGTCATAGGGTGCTAGGGGCAAAATATTATCGGGAATTTCAAGTGTTGAAATTTGCAATGAGATTGCATACCTTCTATGAGATAGTTGGATCCCGATACCCGCTGCGAGTAAGAGTTACTCCTGGGAGAGTTTTGCACATTACAATTAGCCGATTAAGTAGGTGTCTAGAAAGGTGTCAACGGGGTTACGCCTCTGGGAAAACGAGGTTTACATTAATTAGGTTCGTGCGAAAGCACGGGGGACCTCCCTCAAAGTACCGACACTGGCCTGGCTGAAAGATTGGCGAACTTGTAGTGTGTAATTAATCCCGGCTAGTCTTTCCTTTTAGGGTTCGAAGGAAGATTTGATAAAAAGCAGTGGGAGCCATCCTGATTAGATAAGATAATAACCAATCTGATCTTGCACGAGCATACGCTAAAGTGTTTTCTTCTCTCTCTCTCTCCAGGTAGCGACCATTTCATGCCCTAATGAAGATAATAATATGGATGTATTGACCGAACCCGCATGTTATACTGTGCTGGGGAACGTTGGTTCCGTTCCTTCTTATAAGAGTTATAGGAATGAACAGGAAATAGGGGAATACCAGGATTCCCATGCCACCCGATTGAAGAAAGTACATGTTGATGCATTTTCTTCGGGTATGTTCTTTACAGAGAACTGTTTCTCCATTTGCTCTACGTCCTGGGTATTAGATACCGGGTCAGGATCCCATATATGTAATCAGTTACATGGGCTTAGGAAAGGTAGAGAACTTGGAGAAGGTGATAAAGACATTAGAGTTGGAAATGGTGCAATTGTTGCAGCTAAGACTGTCGGGGAATATCACCTTGTATTACCAACTGGTAATACATTGGTTCTGAACGAATGCTATTACATGCCGAACCTGATATGCAACATTATATCTGTTTCTTTATTGAGTAAAGAGGGATATAATTTTGTATTACAGGATAATGTTATGAACATTTTCCGTAACCAAAAGTTGGTTGGATCAGGCACGCTGTGCAATGGCATTTATGTTCTAAATCAATCAACAGTTCTGAGCATAACAAACACACACAAGAGGAAGAGTTCAGAACTGAACGAATCCTTCTTGTGGCATTGTAGACTGGGTCACATCAATGCGACACGATTAGCTAAGTTGCATAAGGATGGATATTTAAATCCGTTTGAATTTTCATCTTATGACACTTGCCAATCATGTCTCAAAGGCAAGATGACCAAAGCTCCGTTTACGGGACACGGAGAAAGAGTTACCGAACTCTTGGGACTGATACATAGTGATGTATGCGGTCCCATGTCTACACATGCCAGGGATGGTTCTTCGTACTTCATTACATTCACTGACGATCTCTCTAGAATCAGATATGTGTTCCTGATGAAACACAAATCAGAAGCTTTTGAGAAATTTAGAGAATATAAACAAGAAGTCGAGAACCAAACCGGAAAAAGTATTAAAATCCTACGATCTGATCGAGGAGGTGAATACTTGAGCATTGAATTCCTGGACTTCCTAAAAGAGAATGGGATTCTCTCTCAGCTAACTCCTCCATATACACCACAGCACAACGGTGTATCAGAACGGAGGAACCGCACCCTATTGGATATGGTGCGCTCTATGATGAGTGTAGCTGAGTTACCTGTTTCCTTCTGGGGATATGCACTGGAAACAGCAGCATACCTACTGAATAGGGTTCCCACCAAATCTGTGCCTACCACACCATATGAGATATGAGAAGGGAAGAGACCATATCTTAATTTTATAAAGATATGGGGTTGCCCGGCCTATGTCAAAAGACAAAAACCGGACAAACTCGAGGCAAGATCTGTTTTGTGTAAATTTGTTGGATATCCCAAACATTCGCGAGGGTATATCTTCTACCACAGTGAGGAACAAAGAGTATTTGTTGCTCAACATGCCACCTTTTTAGAAAAGGAATTTCTTGCAAAAGAAATTAGTGGCTCTGAGGTAGAACTGGAAGAGGTTCCAGCTAAACAAAACACAACAGAAGATTTAGTGGAACCAGAGCATTCAGTAGCTTCCGACGAACCTCAGCCTCTCCGCCGATCTAGTAGGGTTCCTCGCCCACCTGAGAGATACTACGGTTTTCTCATGGATGGTGGGAGCGAGGATTGCATCATGGAGGATGATGACCCAACTAGCTTCGAGCAGGCCATCATGAGTGGGGACTCAGTGAAATGGCTGGATGCTATGCGGTCCGAGATGGAATCCATGTACACCAACAAAGTATGGACTTTGGAAGTTGCTCCTGAAGAGGTAAAACCCATTGGGAGCAAGTGGATCTTCAAGAAGAAAATTGGTGTAGATGGGAAAGTGGAGACTTTCAAAGCTAGACTTGTTGCAAAAGGTTTTCGTCAAAGACCAGGTGTGGACTATGACGAAACCTTTTCTCCAGTGGCTATGCTTAAATCCATCCGGATCATGCTTGCCATCGCTGCATATCATGATTACGAAATCTGGCAAATGGATGTTAAGACCGCCTTTCTAAATGGTGATTTAGAAGAGTGCGTGTATATGACTCAGCCAGAGGGCTTCGTAGATAGTGGGAGCAGCGGGAAGGTGTGCAAGCTGCTTAAATCCATTTATGGATTAAAGCAAGCATCGCGGAGTTGGAACATCTGCTTTGACGTCGTTATCAAAGAGTTTGATTTCGTCAAAAAACCAGATGAACCTTGTATCTACAAGAAGGTGGCAGAGAGTAAGGTTGTCTTCCTCGTATTGTACGTGGACGACATACTCTTGATAGGAAATGATATTCCTATGCTGCAATCGGTCAAGCTCTTCTTATCACAAAGATTCTCAATGAAAGATCTTGGTGATGCCTCCTGCATACTGGGGATCAGGATCTATAGAGATAGATCCAAAAGGATACTGGGATTGTCCCAATCCAGGTACATTGACACCGTACTAAAGAGGTTTAGTATGGAAGAATCCAAGCGTGGGAACTTGCCCACGATCTCTGGAGTCACTCTCTCCAAAGAGATGTCTCCCAAGACTGATTTGGAGAGAGCTCGCATGCAAGGGATACCCTATGCTTCGGCAGTAGGCTCTATCATGTACGCGATTGTAACCCTTCGAAAATCGTTTAGGCAGTTTTTCGGTAATCGGCAAATTTTTCGGCTTTTTCCGTAAAAAGTCAAAATTGATATTTTTCATTGTAGACCTAATTATACAAAATTTAGATAAGATATTACTATAATTTTGTCACTAAAATGTCACTTATAATTATCTAGTTAAATAAAAAAAAATTCGTAATTAATTTTTTTTTTATTATTTTAAGACTTTTTAAATACATTTAATTAGGGATAAATACAAATTTAATTAGGTAAATTTCTTAATTAGGAGTCTTTATAAGCTAAAATATGGTGTTAATAAAATTGTATCATGTCTTGCAAACTTTTGGTTTTAAGGGGGGAAAATTATGAAAAAAATGATGAAAAAAGGGTTTTTTTGTAAAAAGGTTGATATGAAAGCATGAAATGATATCATATGATGTTGTAATGACCTAGAAACTTCCCCAAAATTTCCCCACTTCCTCCTCTACCTGCTGGCCAACCCTCACCTGCAGTTTTCCCCATTTTCCCACTTCATTTTGCTTCATTTTTCTAGCTAAAATCCATTAAAAATTCACATTTTTCCATCTCCATTCAAAGCAAAACCCTAATCCCTTCTCTCTTCAACCCTAATTTGTTTGAAAACATGATGAAAGGAGGCTTCTTGGTGACTTGATCAAGCTAGGGTTCAAGCTTGAGAGGTGAAAATTCTAATCTTTTTGTTAACTTGTGGTTTAATTATGCTAGTATTGAAATTCTAAATATTAATTTAGTGTAAATCCTTGTTCATGAAAAATCAAGAGAAGGTTTTGATTTTTAAGAATTAGGGTTTGTAGCATAATGGTTGGATTATGTTAGGGATGGTTATCTAATTGATTAGAATGGTTAATGGTGTAATGATATGCTTGCTAAATCGATAAATTTCGATGTTTGTAACGAATCGGTAAGAAAATCGCTTACTAGATTTTTGTAGAAAATAGAATGCGTTCAATTTGCGTTAGGTTAGCAATATTATTAGCTTCGTATAGGATTATTAGAATGCGCGAACGCGGGGTTACGTCTAGACGGGTTGTAGTTTAGTCGATTTCCCCGAAATGACGATTTTAGTCAAAGGTTTGCGATTTTCGTGCGTTTTTCCGCGCACCGAGTGCATGCTATGATTAATACGAGAGCGTGGATAATTGTATGTTGTGACTTGCATTGTGTTAGGTTTTGTAATCTTATGCTTGATATTGTGCAAATATAGGATCGGTCGGGGAAACTTCGGATACTGCGCGAAAAGGCAAGGCGGTGGCCGGAACGGATTAGCGGGGATTTCAGGTGAGTAGATATATTCATCTATGGGGGAATCGTCTGGATGGCGCGAGGCCCCCCCCCAGTTAGGATTTCCTTATCCCTTGCAAGATTCATATTGTTAGTTAGCTTATCCATTCATGTACACTGCATACCCTTATAGCGAACATTATATTAGATTGCATGGACATTCATCCATACTTATGCGATATCACTTTGTAGGACACGAACACCATTACCATTGGCATCTGTAGCACGCGCACTATTCATGTGATACACACGCCTTTGGTAATTGACATGCCACGTGCACGATAGAACCTGTTTATCTTAATATCGTCACCTGCATTCATACTTGATATATGAAACTGCATCGCATGCACATATCTCGCATCATCATCATATTTACATAGAACTCTAGCCAAAATTCACATCATACACATTGATATCATAGACATTTATCATATATAACATGTGGACATTATGATTTTCTTGATGATTTCAGTATTGCTGCGATTTCTGGATTTTTGGGGAAAACCGCAAGAATTTAACAAAAACCTTATATTTATCATTTTCAAAACAAAGTTGAGGTTTCCTCGTGATGTATGTGTCGTCCACCATGAGTTTTCATGTTTTCTGTTGGATTTCGAGACCCGATTCGAGGAGTGGATGAACCGTCTCGGGTACATGGTGGGCCCGGTATGGTACCCCGGGGCAAGAAGATCGAGTTGTAGATGATGAGCCTGGCAGGGGAAGACTACATACCGGTGATGTCTGGCGCTGCGGATATCCGGAGGATACCGACCGTTGTCGTGAGATTTATGATATGGGCCGATCCGGACTGACGGAGCCCAATATTGAGACAGATATGATTCCTATTTGGTGTCGATGCTTGACACGGGTTTTCAGATGATTTCTTGATGGTACTTAGCTATTATACAGATATTCATTTTCTAAAGTTAAGAATTCAATACCCTTAGCATTTAAAACACTTAAAGAATTAATAATGACATTGCATACCTGTGCATGCATACTAGAGATATTATATCACACATGGACATGCATGTTGTGGTGCATTGCGTGCATTCTTACGATTGCCTTATTAGATGTTATATTTACTCACTAGCTGGCAACTCACCCCCGTTGTGCCACAGTGTCTTGCAGGTCGGACCCGTCAGTCTTGTAGCGGCGGGCTATCTTGTCATCAGTTCCTTTTGCTCAGACTCGCGACATCGCCCGTAGGTGGGTTGCGAGTATACTTTATTTCTTTTTGCTTTATCATTGTATCTAGTATTCTCCATCTACCACTTGTATTGTATATTCGACCTAGTGATGAGACTGAGAGACTTGTATATTTGTGGTTCTTTTGGGTCGAGCTCACTTGAGCCGACGTGTGTTTTCTGGTATTTTGCGTTTCTTTATGTTCTTCTCTTGATATCACTATTATATTGCATGTGGTTGTGATCCGCCTTGGGCGAAGAGCTAGCTCCCGCTTGGGGATGCCATTTTTATGATTACAGGTTTATTATCTTGTTGTACCCATTTTGGGGGATAGAAAATACAGGGGAGACTCTGCCGAAATTTTCGGGAATTTTTGATGTTTTAAAAAGGGATTCTATGCAACTTATTTGATTTAAAAACCGTTTTCATTTAAGGTTTTTCCTTCACTCTCTTTTGATTTTGGGTTAGATTTCTGGGCTTTGGCTGACTTAGGTTACGGTACGCCTTTAGACGTCTCGTAATCTAAGTGCCAGTCACGTTCCGTACCTTCGGGTCGTGACAAAGTTGGTATCAGAGCGTAGGTTTTACCTTTCCGAGTGTAGGACGACCTTGGTAGATGGAGTAGGTGACTTAAGCAGAGTGGCGTAGCGTGGGTATGGTCCGCGGCATACTTACGATACGGTACTCCGCCTAAGTGACCTTAGGACATAATTGGTTGTATTTCCTTTCTTGATTCCTTGCATTCCTTGATTCAATTGCAATGTCCTTATCAGTCCTGTTTCTTATTCTAGCTTCGATGCCGCCAAAGACTACGAGAGCTCAGCGGGCTGCCGCTAGGGATGAGATTCGAGCGGGCCCGTCTGAGGCGAGGATCGAGCGGGATGATACGCCTGTCCCTCAGGGTCCTACTGATCCGCCTTATCCTGACCGTATTGCCAGATTAGAGGCCGGCATGCAAGAGTTGCGGCAGATGATGGGATCTTTAGTTGAGTCCAGTCGGGCACAGAGATCCGAGGACGTTCCTTCCACCGCACAGACCACGATCGTACCTGCTGCACAGATGGTCACTCCTGCTGCTACTACAGAGACTATCCCTGTTTCACTACAGGAGTTCATGAGATTGAGACCTCTAGCTTTCACCGGTACAGATGCGACAGAGGACCCACAGGCATTTCTTGATAGGATGGCTCGGATTTGCCGTTCGTTGAGGTGTTCTGATGATAGATTGGTGGAGTTTGTGAGTTTTCGTCTGGAGGGTCTTGCCCAGACATGGTACGACTCAGTAGAGAGAGGCCGAGCTGCAGGTCTGCCTTCTATGACCTGGGATGAGTTTACAGCTGCATTTCTTGCCCGTTTTCTTCCGGAGAGTGTCCGAGATGCTCGAGCCCGCAGTTTTGAGTCTTTGCGCAAGACTCCTGGGATGACGGTGTCGGAGTATGATATACAGTTTACCCAGTTGTCTCGATATGCTCCGTACCTAGTCGACACAGAAGAGAAGAGAATAAAGAGGTTCGTGCGAGGGCTTGATACACAGCTATTCCTTGCCATCGGCACCCAGCACTTTCATACATACGCTGCAGCTTTACTTTTGGAGGAGCGTATTTCTGAGACTCCGGTTGTTTCTGGGCCGAAGAGGATCCGTACTGATACGCCAGCTCAGCGGCAGATGGGCAGACATCGTGATAGATTATTTCCGGGAGATGGTGGAGGCAGAGGATTGAGACGAGGTCAGTTATTTGGTTCATATCCACAGACCCAGCAGTCGTCTCCAGGATGTTTTCGGTGTGGGAGTCAGTACCACCGTATCAGAGACTGTACCATGGGACGCCAGGGTGCGGCGACAGTCCCGCATGTGACTTTACCACCCTCACCACCTTCGCAGAGAGCTTTACTTCCTACTCCTGATGATGCTCCATGCCAGCCAAATGCTTCTAGAGGCCGTGGGCGTGGCGGTCCGGTTCCGAGAGGACGAGGCGACAGAGGCAGAGGCAGAGGCCGAGGTAGAGGCAGAGAACAGCCAGCTATTAGTGGTGGACAGGCCTGAGTGTTCGCGTTGACTCCTCAGGATGCACAGGCATCCAATGCCGTCGTGACAGGTACTCTGCCAGTATGTTCTTTTGATGCATGGGTATTATTTGATCCAGGCTCCACACATTCCTATGTTTCCACGTATTTTGCACCGAGGTTGGGCCGAGAGTCTTCTCTGTTAGATCAGCCGCTTGTCGTTATTACCCCGGTAGGCGAGTCTTTTGTTGCCCGTTTTGTGTACCGATCTTGTTCCGTTCGTATCGGGGAGAGGGATTCTTCAGTAGATTTGATTCTCCTCGATATGCTAGACTTTGACGTTCTTCTTGGTATGGACTGGCTAGCCACCTGTTATGCATCCGTGGACTGCCGTGAAAAAGCAGTCAGATTCAGTTTTCCTGGTGAGCCGGTTCTTATTATTCAGGGAGATCGTAGCGCTACCCTTCCCAGCTTGATTTCTTCTCTTCGCGCTGGTTAGCTCTTAAGGAAAGGGTGTCAGGGATTCTTAGCCTATGTTTGTGATACTAGCTCCAAAGAGGTTCCGTTGGACCAGGTCCCTGTTGTGAGAGAGTTTCCTGATGTATTTCCTGACGAGCTGCCTGGTCTGCCACCAGAGCGCGAGATTGAGTTCTGTATTGACTTGATCCCTGGCACGGGGCCTATTTCTATACCTCCTTATCGGATGGCCCCGGCGGAGCTGAGAGAGCTAAAGGATCAGTTACAGGACTTGCTGGACAAAGGGCTTATCCGACCGAGTGTGTCACCTTGGGGTGCTCCCGTCCTGTTTGTTAAGAAGAAGGACGGAAGTATGCGTTTATGCATTGATTATCGTCAGCTGAACTGGGTTACTGTGCGGAACAGGTATCCCCTACCCCGCATTGATGACTTATTTGATCAGCTCCAGGGTGCAGGGTTCTTCTCGAAGGTTGATTTACGGTCAGGTTATCACCAGTTGCGGGTTCGGAAGGAGGATATTCCGAAGACCGCCTTCCGTACTCGTTATGGTCATTACGAGTTCTTGGTGATGTCGTTCGGGCTCACCAATGCCCCGGCAGCTTTTATGGATTTGATGAACCGCGTATTCAGGCCGTATCTCGATCAGTTCATCATTGTGTTCATTGACGACATCTTGGTTTATTCTCGGAGCCGGGAGGAGCATGAGCAGCACTTACGTATCACATTGCAGACTTTGAGGGAGCATCAGCTGTTCGCCAAATTCTCCAAGTACGCATTCTGGTTAGACAGTGTCGACTTCTTGGGTCATGTGGTGACGAGAGATGGTATTTGCGTGGACCCGAAGAAGATCGAGGCAGTTCAGCGTTGGCCTAGACCGGTATCAGTTACAGAGGTTCGTAGCTTTCTAGGTCTGGCCGGCTATTATCGGCGTTTCATCCAGGATTTCTCCCGCATTGCTGCACCATTGACCGGGTTGACCCGGAAGGGGGTTCCTTTTGATTGGACCCAGGCATGTGAGGATAGCTTCCAGCAGTTGAAGACTCGTCTGACTACTGCTCCAGTGTTAGCATTGCCTTCAGGATCAGGCGGGTTCATGGTTTATTGTGATGCTTCTCGAGTGGGGCTAGGATGTGTATTGATGCAGCACGACAGAGTTATCGCGTATGCTTCTCGGCAGCTAAGGAAACACGAGCAGAACTACCCCACCCATGATTTAGAGATGGCTGCAGTGGTGTTTGCACTCAAGATCTGGAGACATTACCTATACGGTGAGTCGTGCCAGATATTCACTGACCACAAGAGTTTGAAGTATATCTTCCAGCAGCGAGACCTGAACCTGAGACAGTGCCGTTGGATGGAGTTGGTGAAGGATTATGACTGCGAGATTCTATACCATCCGGGCAAGGCGAATGTGGTGGCAGATGCTTTGAGTAGGAGGCCCGGAGGTAGCTTATCTTGTTTGAGCGCAGTGCAGATGCAGTCGACAGCGGATTGGCAGGTGTTATGTGATAGCAGAGTGCAGTTCGAGTTCACTCCTACAGGGGGACAGCTAGCCCATTTCAGAGCACGCCCACAGTTACTTGACCGTATTCGTGAGGCACAGTCCGGCGATGCCCGTATCTTAGAGATTATTGAGCAGATTCGGCAGGGCAGAGTTTCTGAGTTCGTGATTGATGATCAGGGGATACTTCGATTTGGGACTCGACTGTGTGTGCCAGATTCAGAGGGACTGAGGCGTGATATTCTCGAGGAGGCACATAGATCCGTATACAGTGTGCATCCAGGTTCCACCAAGATGTACCGTGATTTGAGAGAGGTTTACTGGTGGGACGGGATGAAGAAGGATATTACAGACTTTGTGTCGAGATGCCTGACTTGTCAGCAAGTCAAGGCTGAGCACCAGAGGCCAGCCGGCGAGTTACAGCCTTTGCCCATCCCTGAGTGGAAGTGGGAGCAGGTCTCCATGGACTTCGTTGTGGGTCTACCTAGGACCAGTCGAGGGTATGACTCTATTTGGGTGATTGTGGATCGACTGACGAAAGCGGCTCACTTCCTGCCAGTGAAGACCACTTTTGGATTTTCTCAGTACGCCCAGGTTTATATTGATGAGATAGTGAGACTGCATGGCGTTCCGACTTGCATCGTGTCCGACCGTGGCACCCAATTTACCAGCCGATTGTGGCAGAAACTCCATGAAGCTTTGGGCACCCGATTGAGTTTTAGCACAGCCTTTCATCCGCAGACTGACGGTCAGTCGGAGCGTACGATTCAGACTCTTGAGGACATGCTCAGAGCTTGTGTTTTAGATTTCGGTGGTAGCTGGGATCGTCATTTGCCTTTGATCGAGTTTTCCTACAATAATAGCTTCCAAGAGACGATTCAGATGGCACCTTTCGAGGCTTTATATGGGAGGAGATGTCGATCGCCTGTATGTTGGACAGAGCTCAGGGAGAGCTGTATTTTGGGGCCTCAGATCGTACAGGAGACGACCGAGAAGATACAGCTGATTCGGGACAGGATGAGAGCGGCACAGAGCAGGCAGAAATCATATGCTAACAGGCGTCGTCGCCGACTCGAGTTCGCTGTTGGCGATCATGTTTTCCTGAAGGTCTCTCCGATGAAGGGTGTGATGAGATTTAGGCGGAAAGGGAAACTGAGTCCTAGGTATGTTGGTCCTTTCGAGATCCTAGAGCGTGTTGGTCCAGTCGCTTATCGGTTAGCTCTTCCGCCCAGCTTCCCCGATGTTCACCCCGTATTCCATGTCTCGATGCTCCGCAAGTACCTTCATGATCCTTCCCAGGAGATTCAGCACCAAACGATCCAGCTAGAGCGTGATCTTTCTTTCACCGAGCAGCCGGTGGTCATTTTGGATCGACAGGTGAAGAAATTAAGGTCGAAGGTCATACCGTCCGTCAAGGTTCTTTGGCGTGGCCCGAACAGCGAGGAGGTCACCTGGGAGACCGAGGTCGAGATGAGGAAGAGATATCCCCATCTTTTTGAAGGTACGCGTAGTTAAATTCTAAATTCGGGGACCGAATTTCTTTAAGGGGGGAAGATTGTAACCCTTCGAAAATCGTTTAGGCAGTTTTTCGGTAATCGGCAAATTTTTCGGCTTTTTCCGTAAAAAGTCAAAATTGATATTTTTCATTGTAGACCTAATTATACAAAATTTAGATAAGATATTACTATAATTTTGTCACTAAAATGTCACTTATAATTATCTAGTTAAATAAAAAAAAATTCGTAATTAATTTTTTTTTTATTATTTTAAGACTTTTTAAATACATTTAATTAGGGATAAATACAAATTTAATTAGGTAAATTTCTTAATTAGGAGTCTTTATAAGCTAAAATATGGTGTTAATAAAATTGTATCATGTCTTGCAAACTTTTGGTTTTAAGGGGGGAAAATTATGAAAAAAATGATGAAAAAAGGGTTTTTTTGTAAAAAGGTTGATATGAAAGCATGAAATGATATCATATGATGTTGTAATGACCTAGAAACTTCCCCAAAATTTCCCCACTTCCTCCTCTACCTGCTGGCCAACCCTCACCTGCAGTTTTCCCCATTTTCCCACTTCATTTTGCTTCATTTTTCTAGCTAAAATCCATTAAAAATTCACATTTTTCCATCTCCATTCAAAGCAAAACCCTAATCCCTTCTCTCTTCAACCCTAATTTGTTTGAAAACATGATGAAAGGAGGCTTCTTGGTGACTTGATCAAGCTAGGGTTCAAGCTTGAGAGGTGAAAATTCTAATCTTTTTGTTAACTTGTGGTTTAATTATGCTAGTATTGAAATTCTAAATATTAATTTAGTGTAAATCCTTGTTCATGAAAAATCAAGAGAAGGTTTTGATTTTTAAGAATTAAGGTTTGTAGCATAATGGTTGGATTATGTTAGGGATGGTTATCTAATTGATTAGAATGGTTAATGGTGTAATGATATGCTTGCTAAATCGATAAATTTCGATGTTTGTAACGAATCGGTAAGAAAATCGCTTACTAGATTTTTGTAGAAAATAGAATGCGTTCAATTTGCGTTAGGTTAGCAATATTATTAGCTTCGTATAGGATTATTAGAATGCGCGAACGCGGGGTTACGTCTAGACGGGTTGTAGTTTAGTCGATTTCCCCGAAATGACGATTTTAGTCAAAGGTTTGCGATTTTCGTGCGTTTTTCCGCGCACCGAGTGCATGCTATGATTAATACGAGAGCGTGGATAATTGTATGTTGTGACTTGCATTGTGTTAGGTTTTGTAATCTTATGCTTGATATTGTGCAAATATAGGATCGGTCGGGGAAACTTCGGATACTGCGCGAAAAGGCAAGGCGGTGGCCGGAACGGATTAGCGGGGATTTCAGGTGAGTAGATATATTCATCTATGGGGGAATCGTCTGGATGGCGCGAGGCCCCCCCCAGTTAGGATTTCCTTATCCCTTGCAAGATTCATATTGTTAGTTAGCTTATCCATTCATGTACACTGCATACCCTTATAGCGAACATTATATTAGATTGCATGGACATTCATCCATACTTATGCGATATCACTTTGTAGGACACGAACACCATTACCATTGGCATCTGTAGCACGCGCACTATTCATGTGATACACACGCCTTTGGTAATTGACATGCCACGTGCACGATAGAACCTGTTTATCTTAATATCGTCACCTGCATTCATACTTGATATATGAAACTGCATCGCATGCACATATCTCGCATCATCATCATATTTACATAGAACTCTAGCCAAAATTCACATCATACACATTGATATCATAGACATTTATCATATATAACATGTGGACATTATGATTTTCTTGATGATTTCAGTATTGCTGCGATTTTTGGATTTTTGGGGAAAACCGCAAGAATTTAACAAAAACCTTATATTTATCATTTTCAAAACAAAGTTGAGGTTTCCTCGTGATGTATGTGTCGTCCACCATGAGTTTTCATGTTTTCTGTTGGATTTCGAGACCCGATTCGAGGAGTGGATGAACCGTCTCGGGTACATGGTGGGCCCGGTATGGTACCCCGGGGCAAGAAGATCGAGTTGTAGATGATGAGCCTGGTAGGGGAAGACTACATACCGGTGATGTCTGGCGCTGCGGATATCCGGAGGATACCGACCGTTGTCGTGAGATTTATGATATGGGCCGATCCGGACTGACGGAGCCCAATATTGAGACAGATATGATTCCTATTTGGTGTCGATGCTTGACACGGGTTTTCAGATGATTTCTTGATGGTACTTAGCTATTATACAGATATTCATTTTCTAAAGTTAAGAATTCAATACCCTTAGCATTTAAAACACTTAAAGAATTAATAATGACATTGCATACCTGTGCATGCATACTAGAGATATTATATCACACATGGACATGCATGTTGTGGTGCATTGCGTGCATTCTTACGATTGCCTTATTAGATGTTATATTTACTCACTAGCTGGCAACTCACCCCCGTTGTGCCACAGTGTCTTGCAGGTCGGACCCGTCAGTCTTGTAGCGGCGGGCTATCTTGTCATCAGTTCCTTTTGCTCAGACTCGCGACATCGCCCGTAGGTGGGTTGCGAGTATACTTTATTTCTTTTTGCTTTATCATTGTATCTAGTATTCTCCATCTACCACTTGTATTGTATATTCGACCTAGTGATGAGACTGAGAGACTTGTATATTTGTGGTTCTTTTGGGTCGAGCTCACTTGAGCCGACGTGTGTTTTCTGGTATTTTGCGTTTCTTTATGTTCTTCTCTTGATATCACTATTATATTGCATGTGGTTGTGATCCGCCTTGGGCGAAGAGCTAGCTCCCGCTTGGGGATGCCATTTTTATGATTACAGGTTTATTATCTTGTTGTACCCATTTTGGGGGATAGAAAATACAGGGGAGACTCTGCCGAAATTTTCGGGAATTTTTGATGTTTTAAAAAGGGATTCTATGCAACTTATTTGATTTAAAAACCGTTTTCATTTAAGGTTTTTCCTTCACTCTCTTTTGATTTTGGGTTAGATTTCTGGGCTTTGGCTGACTTAGGTTACGGTACGCCTTTAGACGTCTCGTAATCTAAGTGCCAGTCACGTTCCGTACCTTCGGGTCGTGACAGCGATGCTATGTACCAGACCCGATGTAGCATACTCACTAAGTGTAGTGAGCAGGTATCAAGCCGATCCTGGAGAGAATCACTGGACAGCTGTGAAGAGCATTCTCAAGTACTTGCGAAGGACTAAAGAGATGCTCTTGGTGTATGGTAACGGAGAACTCCAAGTGAAGTCCTTTACCGATTCGAGCTTCCAGAGTGATAAGGACGACTCTAAGTCGCAGTCGGGTTTTGTCTTTACCCTTTACGGAGGGGCGGTTAGCTGGAAGAGTTCCAAACAGGAAACCGTGGCAGACTCGACGATGGAGGCTGAATACATCGCTGCCAACGATGCTGCCAAAGAGGCTGTCTGGATCAAGAAGTTCATTACTGAACTTGGTGTGGTTCCATCCATTGAGCATCCAATACCTTTGTATTGCGATAACAATGGAGCGGTGGCTTTGGCCAAGGAACCCAGGTCCCATCAGCGATCCAGGCATATTCTGAGGCGGTATCACCTGATCCGGGAGATAGTTGATCGCCGGGAGATCGAGGTCTGGAGGGTTGACACGAAGAACAACACGGCGGATCCACTCACGAAGGCCATTCCCCAGATACAGTTTGAGAGACTCTTCGGGATGCTCGGTATGCGATACTACAGCAGCTGGACCTAATGTAAGTGGGAGATTGTTAGTTGTATGTATGCCCTAGAGGCCAGTATTGTACAGATGATGTATATTCTATTGGATGCTTGGACATATATAGAGATGACTTTCTTGCTCGATATGATAGTATGCTATCTGGTTGCTCTTTATCTTAACATGTACACTTGTCTCTTTAAACTGTCTCATAGTTACATGTTGATAAAGCCCTTAGGATGTGTACTTGACTACCTGGACTATGATGCATATCATACTAGTGGGGACATGGTAGTCGATAAGTACATCCTTCAAGGTCCCTAGTCGTGGGTGTATCGAGACAGGGCATCGATATACCAGTGTAGACTAGCGTATACGCTTCTCGACCCATGAGATGGGCGATGGATGATCCCATATCCATTGATGTTTGACATCAGAGATGGTATACGGGTGCTCAGTGGAGACTGGGTACACTGGACGGACTCGCCGAGAACTCCCAGATGGTATTATACCTCACGTCAGATGGCAGTTTTCAGGTGACACTTGTACAGGTTAGTCTGTAGACCCGAGATCGTCATAGAGTCTTGTGTGATTCCCACTGTGCTTTGATCTCCACCTTACCACGTCCATGAGGGCGTGCAAAACGGTGGTCTTTGGGTACAGTCCCGAGTCACATGGAGGCAATGAGCGATAGGAGGGGTTTCGTCTCTCCCGGTATTGGGGGTTGATGTTGCGTAGTGCTCGATTGGCCGTAACAGGGAAGTCCCAGGCCAGGGCTGATCAGAGATTTGCTTGTAAGTGTTACCAGTAGTTTCTCGACCCGTTATGAGCCTCACATCGGCATGACTTATCGGTTATTGGGGTCTGACGTTTACCACCCCTAGACTTGATATGCGACATATCAAACGAACAGACCGGACTGTATGGTAAGTGTTACTGGTTGGATTCACAAGAGTGTGAGCGGGCTAGCTCGTCGATCTTCTAATCGCTCAATACCCGGATGGCCGTTACGTTTAGCAGACCGCTTGCGACTTATGGGTGCTTGATATGATCATCATCTGCTACCGGCGTATTGACGAGTCTTTAGAGTCCTACACAGAGGTTTCCTGGCTCAAGCGAAACGAAATAGGAGCGCATATGAGATATGTGCAGGACCGAGAATAATGCGTGTATGTGATACCGTATTTCATTCTCGCGATGGATGTATCGATTGGTTATATTCGATATGACCTAGTTATCGAATCATTGATTCGATAAGCCGATACATAGAATACTAGTCGGTTATATGCGATATGACCGGATCGTTAAGTCAAGTGTTGATTTAATGATTTAATGTATAATTATATATTTGATATATTACTTTGCATTAGCTAGTATTAGTTCACTTTATATGGATTTTCTCACATGATGTGCAAGAAGTATATGTGATATACTTTTGTGCACAAATTTGTATCATGTTTGATGATACTTGATCATTTAGTTAAGTGTATAGAATTAAACCATGGTTAATTTGATAATTAGGGTTTTGCATATTCATTTATTTATTTATTTGTTTATTTATTTATTTGGAATTGAATTAGATAAGAATGGTGGCTTTATTTGTTTTTAGTTGAAGCTTCATGAAGCTTTGACTTCTTAACCATTCTTGTCTTCATGCTTAACCCTAACCCATCCAAGTAACCATGGTCTTTTCTCTACACTTAACCTTAGTTAGCTTATGATAAGTATTGATTTATTTTCATTTTAATTCAACACTTATCATATTCTTTCTTCTTCTTCAAGAAAAGCTTAAGGTCCATCAATGGCAACTTGAGCTAAAGTGAGAGAAATCCAATTCTAAAGTGAACCCACCTCCTATTTCTTCACCCTCTACCTCTTGCCAAGTTGTTTTGGGTGTTTTCTTCACAAGTTTCACAACTTTGTGAAGTCGGAGCTTGAACTTGTGATGCCTCGACGTAGATCATCTTCGGCACGAAGCCGACGACCTAGTCCGCCCATTTCTCCGATCAAGCCGACGATTGAGTCCGGGATTCGAGATGGACAGCGAGAGGACGCCTACGTGGAGCTAAGGAAGTGGATATCCGGATCTACAAAGGTTGTAGCTTCTAATCTCTAGTTAAGATGTTAACTAGTTTCGTTTATCGCCTAAATTTCTAGTCAACGATCCGTATTAGGGTTTCTCGGCACCCATAAAATTTGAAATTGGCATGGTTGATGCCTTGTGAGACCTCTATAGTGTGCCTAGGAACCCTACACGACCTATTACTTATGTGCTTGCTTATTTGGTGTATTTTCCTCGTCTTGCACCTCCTCAGGCATAGCAATGACTCCCAGACCAGTTGACCTTAGGGCACTAGGTGAAGAAGCACCCTCGCTATATATTTTTTTATTGCCCTCGGCGATAACAAAACCATTGTCCATTTTTCTCACCACTTTATATTTTTTTATTCACTTTTTTTTTTATTTCCTTCATACATCGGCTTTAAGACAAGAGCATTTCAAGGTATCCTCTACTATCCCAGGCTTCAAGACGTGTGTAAGTGCGAATAGCAGGGTGTCAACGTTCAAAATGTTTGGCTTTCAGAATAGAAACTATTTTTCAGACTTATTTTTATCCTCAGATTAGTGACGTCCTTCATCTTACTAACCCTTGGGACAACGGCTCATAACTACTTATTACTAGTTCGTATAAGAAAACTTCTAATTTTCTTAGTTTTCTTAAATTTTTCTAATCTCATGGATGTAATTTTTCACTATCTAAACTTTTATTATCTTATTTATGTACAAAACTATTTTTATCTTTTTAAAATTTTTAAAATTTTTATAGTTTTTTAAAAAATGTTTTTGTGCTTATGCAGATGATATGCAAATGATGCGAAAATATGCACAAAGCTCCCCCAAACTTGTTTTCAACAGTGTCCTCACTGTTGCCATCTGCTAAATCTCGAAAAACTTGTAAGCCTGGGAGGAATTTATTAGTGGGGGAAAAATATTTAAGTGAAGAACCACCCCCAAACTTATTTTTGGCTCAAAATTTTGTAAAAATTTCCTTTTGTTTTCAAGAGCCAGAAAAAAAAATGCCCCCCCCCAAACTTGAGTTATGCAATGTTAATCTTTGAAAATCATATGAGGGGGTCAAAAATCAGTGTTCGATGCCAAGCTTTGCAAAGACCGAATGTTAACACCAACCATTCAAAAATTTTATCAATGCAGTGCTCTGGTTGGTGGAAGAAGAAGTGGGGAAAGGTTAAGTGGTGGAAGAGATTGCGTAAGCGTCTCGTATTGGAGAGACGATGCAGTGAATGTGATGGATTACTCGCATTCTTTTTACAGTCCATATGAAGGGGTGGAGGTTCAATTTCATTGATTGGGACATGATTCATCTCAACACCCGTGTCATTCAAAAATGCGAGTTCATCCGCGAAGATCTCCTCAAAAGTTCCATCTATACCCCGATGAATAATGTCATCACAAAGTGCGGGGTGATCTTTAGACTCTAAGGACGGTTCATAATCAGGGTTGATTGCTGACCCGGACATCTCGGTGGAAGAGTCCGTATGTGTATGATACATAGTTGGGTCAAACAATAACGTATGAAAAGAGTCAAGATCAGTATAAAGAGGATCATCAAATTCGCTGCTGTCGACATCCATTAAGTCGACAGAACAGACCTGAGCAGTAGGTTCGGAGGGTACACTTCCCAACTTGTAAATGTTTAGTTCTATTGACCTATTCCCGAAGGATAGGGTCATAGAACCGTTATGACAGTTGATAATAGCATTGGAAGTGGCCAAAAAGGGGCGACCTAAAATCACCAGAATTTGATTCCATGGGTTCGCTACAGGTTGTGTATCAATTACAATAAAATCTACCGGGAATATAAATTCTCCGATTCTTATTAACACATCCTCCAGTTCACCCCTAGGTTTGGTGATTGATCGGTCAGCCATCTGGAGAGTTATGCTTGAGGGCTTTAACACTCTGATACCTAGTTGCTCGTATACCGAGTAAGGAAGCAAGTTAACACTAGCGCCAAGGTCAAGTAACGCACGGTTGATGTGTTTCTCCCCAATAGAAATGGAAATAGTAGGACAACCAGGGTCCTTACGTTTCCGTGGTAATTATTGGGGAAAAGCCGTGTCTACAGTACTTGACATGAAGATTTTTTTAGGCACTTGAGTCTTCCTCTTCCTAGTGCAAAAGTTCTTAAGGGTTTTTGCATAGGACGGAACTTGTTGAATAGCATCTAGGAGAGGGATGTTGATGTTAACTTCCTTAAACATGTTCATAATCTTCTCCATATGTGGACTTGGTGTGTTAGCCCTTAACCGATTAGGATAAGGTGCTTTAGCAATAAGCGCTGGGTCCATCATAGGAGAAGGAAGTGTGTGTGGAACCGATCCCAGAATAGAAGTGGGGATCGTCCGTGAAGGGGTAGAAGAAATGGGCTGAAGTGGCGAGCCTTTTGGGAAACGAAGAATAGGCTCGCAAGAAGGTGGTGGGGTAGAAGAACTTGGGTTAGAATTAGAAGTGTGTGTGTGAGGAAAGGTCTCAGCCGGGGTGTTATTGATTGATTTATCTGTGTCATCAAACTCTTCCCCAACATGATTGTCAAGCACTCTTCCAGATCTCAACGTGATTGCATCCACATGATGTGAATAGCCAGGATTGGATAAGGGTTGAACTGGAAGTTTCCCTTTCTCTCTTGCACTCATTTCAGCCTTTAAACGTGCAATTTCTTCTTCCATCGATTTAATACTCTCGTTTTGGGATGCAGAGTTTTTCTTTATATAATCGACAGAAGTTTTTATTTCAGCTGATACTTGCATGAGATTTGTTAAGACCAAATTCATGCATTGTGCAAATGAATAGGATTCATCCGTCCCGGTCAACTGCAAAGGACTAGATGGTGCAGGTGTGTTGACCGGATTTTGAAAGTTTTATGCTTGAAAGGGGTGCTGACTCAATTGAAGTGGTGGCTGCTGTTGTGGTGGAGGGACCCTTTGGAAATTGTGTTGAGTTGGAACCGTGTTTTGAGATTGGGATTGGTTCCAAGCAAAGTTAGGGTAATTCCTCCAACCCTGATCATTTGTGGAGGAAGATGGATCATTTCTCGGTCTTTGAAATGCGGCATTAGTATGCTCATGACCTTGAAACGGACATTCTTCCGTCAAGTGAGACGGATCAGAACAGTAGCCACATATAGTTTTGGAGAGTGACATTTGATTTAGGGTGGCGGCTAAAAATTTGTTTTCCATAGTCTCGAGTTTCTTGTGTATAGCTGCAATGTCAGCTCTAATTCCTATGGAAATATCATTGCCATCCCTAGACGATTGACTCACACCCTCCCACTGTAAAGATTTTTCAGCGAAATCTTCTAGGAATTCCCAGGCTTCCCTATCATCTTTGGTCATAAAATTGCCTTGACACATGAATTCAAGGGTCTGTCTCGTCTAAGGAGTAATGCCCTCATATATGATACGGCACAGTTCCCATCTCGGGATGCCGTGATGTGGACATTGGACTAACAGATCCTTGAAACGTTCAAGACATTTTGAAAATGTTTCATTTGGAAGCTGGGTGAATTGATAGATTTCGCTACGGACTCGAGCTGTTTTGTGATGTGGGTAAAATTTCTTAAGGAATGCTTTGACGAATTCTTCCCAATTTGAAATGGAATGTGCGGTAGTGTTATATAGCCACTTCTCGGCCAAATCGTACAAAGTGAATGGGAGAAGACGAAGACGTAAAGCATCCACAGAAAGCTGTGAAGTACCCATCATTGCGCATACATTTTCAAATTTCGTGATAAATGCATATGCGTCTTCAGACTCGAGACCGTGAAATTTTGGTAGAAGGTTGATGTATTGGGGTATTATTTGAAAATTTTCCCCGTTGGCTGGTGGAATGGAAAGACAGGTGGAAAGGGGGCCTCGTGTAGGATAGCACCTCTCTTGGTGAGAGATGCGAGGTGGATTCTGCGCACCAACGGACGGCCGCAGCTTATGGTTAAAGAAGTTCGATGGAGGTGGATCCATCGATGTGGTTGTGGTAGTGGGTAAAAGAAAGCGTAAATGTAGAAATACCGACTTTAGGGTCGATCGGGGGACGCAGACTGAACAGGCACTAGAATCCCGTTGTCCAGCCTATCTTGTACTAAAAAGGGTTAGAACAAGTGGCAGCATGAATTTATAATTAGGGGAAATGATATATGCGGTGTTTGCTTTGAAAAATGATACGGATTTTTGAAAAAATGATGCAACACAACAAATGCAACAAGCAAAAACCCTAGAATCTAGTGGTCACCAAGGTCCGGCTCTAGACCGCTCCTAACTGCCAAAAGACAAGTCGTAGGATAGAATCCTCCACTGCCTCTTTGTCCCCCTGTGGCCGGATAAGTGCCAGGTAAGTGGGAAGGTACTCCACTACGTAAGTAGTGGGCCTAATTAAAAACCACTAGCCTTAGACACACTCGCCTTAGACACCACAAGAAAACGCGGATAAGCAATGAATTACCCACGGCCTTCTCTTGTCCTAATTGAGCGCAACGGTCCTTAGAGTCATCTCTAGATTTCTTTTAATTAATGAGGGTAATGCGGATGCAAGTTTTGCGATTTTTGGGGCCTAGGAAGGGTAATGAACTCCCCACCTAATCTGGATTTAGTCGTGCCCCTTAATTTTCCGTTTTAATTATGCAAACAACCAAGAATCAAAACACGCACAATTTATTTTTGCTTTTTCCGCGGCGCTGCGATTATTTGCAAAGAATCCTGCACAAAATGTTAGTTGGAGCTAAAAAGAGGAGAGAGGAGAAGGTAAGAAGCTTACAGAGGAAAATTGGCACAGAGAGGGCTTCAAATAGCCGCGGAACCGCCGCAGTTAGGGGGGTTTTGCCGCGGAATCGCGCCTGTATGTACTGTTCAGTGCACCAAAATTCTACAGTGAACTTCTGTTCACTTCTTGAGCTCTCTGGAAATTCCTGAAATAATTTTCTCCAGCTTCAACGATTCCATATTTCCTCGCAATCAAATCACAACGAACGTATTAAGATTTGTGCGAGTTTAGATCAAAAAATTATAATGGAATAAATCGTTCAACTCAAATTTCAAAATGCGAACAATTAGCGCACTATCCCCGGCAACGGCGCCATTTTGATTGAAACAATTTCCGGATTGTGTAATGTAAAAGTATCGATTCAAATAGTCCCCGATTTCGGCACTATTTGATTGATCGTAGAATGCGAGACTGAGTAAGTAAATCAAATCGAATAGAGTCTCTTTGTGTCGGTAATTAGAAAATTGAATAAAGTTCACAATAAAAAAATTATATTTGACCGCAATCAACTACGGTGTCAGTTGTAGATCGTAAGCGAGTGCGGATCGTCAACAGGGATTGTGCGATTCGTTTTTATATTTGATTTGTTTGAATCGAAAAGTTAATCGAAAAGAAAAGAAAACATGATTCAAGAATTTATCAATTGATTTAGGTGTCATGAGTTTAATCACGAATCAAGAAACTGATAAACAATCAAGAATTGGGTTTCGATAATAGTTCCAACCAAAATGTCAAGAATCTAAACGAGGCTCGTAGGAATCGATCGGATCTATAGACGTGATATAATTTCAAGATTTCGTGTTCTTGTCCTTCGAAGGATTGATACTAGATCGATGATGATCGACGAGAGTTAGGGCTTTCTTGATGAAACTAGGGTTTCATCGTTTAACCCTTGTTCTTTCATCGATATCATTCACATTCTAGCCTCTAACAATTTCAAGAAACGATCGTAACTCCCCAATCTCGAGCGATATCAATCAAGAAAGCATCGCAACGAATTGGGTCGTCGATTCTTGAACTTGCTAGGGTTTACAAAACTCGTAGGATTCAAGAATCGATTTAAGATATATTACATCATCATTCTATTGATCGTCTCGACTCCTCGACGAGCGGAGTATTACTCAAACATCATCACACAGAAAGTATTCAAGAATTGAAAAGATATCATGATGCGAGAATTTAAAGAAAAAAAGATAAAAGAATATCACCTTTTATTTATATCAACAATTTGATTACAGTCGCTCAAGAACTACAAGAGAAAGAACTAAATTGTTGAATTGGCATCTTTCAATTCAAACTATAATATGAAACGAATTAGCGCGTAATCCCCGGCAACGGCGCCATTTTATTGATGATTTTTGTTGTGTTTATCAAATGATCCCCGGCAACGGCACCATTTGATTGAATGATTTTCCGTTGTGTATGTAGAAAATAGTATAGAAATCACAACTAAAAATATTCGACCGCAATAAAAAACGGTGTCGATTGTAGCGCATTAGTAAGTGCGGATCGTCCACAGGGAAAGTGTAATCGTTCGTCTTTTGAATGAGATGAGTCGAAACTTTAATGAAAGAAAACAAAACAATTCAAGATTTATAGTTGAAGTTCAAGAATTAGAAAATCTAGATCTAATAACAAGAAAAAGATAGAATCAAGAATTGATAGTTTGATGATTTTTCCAAACCAAATATCAAGAATCGAAATGAGGCTCGTAGGAATCGATCGTATCTATAGATGTGATGTAATCTTACAATTACGTATTCTTATCCTTCGATGAATTGATACTAGATCGATGATGATCGATCAAGAATTAGGGATTTCTTATGAAACTAGGGTTTCATCTTATCCCTTGTTCTTTTGTCGATATCATTCACATTCTAGCCTCTACTAAATTCAAGAACGATCGTAGATCCCTAATTTCGAGCGATCACAATCAAGAAAGTATCGCAACGAAACTAGGTTGTCGATTCTTGAACTTGCTAGGGTTTACAAAACTCATAGGACTCAAGAATCGTTTAAAGATTTGTTACATCATCATTCTATTGATCGTCTCGACTCCTTCACGAGCGGAGTTTTACTCAAACATCACAACAAGAGCAACAATTACAAATTGAGATCTAATCATGATGCAAGAATTTAAAGAAAGCAAGCTTAAAGAATTTCACCTTTTATTTATATCAACAATTTCATTACATTCGCTCAAGAACTACAAGAGAAAGAACTCGATCGTTGATTTGGCTTCACTCGTCTCCGTGGGTCGCGGATCGGCTTGGATCACTTGCCCGATTGAAGATCGGCTCGGCTCCTAAAAGGTTGAAGGCTTCTTGCTTGATTGGTACTCAAGATCTTGGATTTGGAGTGGAATTAGGGTTAGGGTTTCGCACAAGTCTTGTCACTAGACTTATGGAAGAAGATGATGTAAGAGGGAAAGAATGAACTAATGAAGAATTAACCAAGATCTATTAATTCCCTAAAGATTGATTCCCTTTTTTTTTTCAACCCTTAGATCTAGGTTCCTATTTATAGCCATCAAAACCCTAGATCTAGGATTTCAAATTCTAAGTTTCCCTCCAAAAGTTTGTTGAGGAAATTTGAATTTCCCTCCAAAAGTTAGTTAGAGGAGAGGCTTCTAGATGTGATTAGTTAGGAGGGAGCTTCTAGAAGAGATTAGTTAGGAGCTTAATTAGGATTAGCCTTGCTTAATGATCTTTGCTGATCTGGTAGAAGCCTCTGGAGAATTCTGAAATTTGACGTGTCAAAATAAGGTGTAGGCCTTGATAAAGGAATTATGCCCAAAACCTGAAATGCTGATGTGGCAGAAGCGCCGCGGAACCGCGGCACAAGCCGGCTCCCGCCGCGGTTCCGCGGCCATGTTGGAGGCTTGGGCCTTGGGCTCTCTGGTGCTTTCTTGGGCTGATGTATGGGGCTTTTTGTGATATGTTGAATATTGTAATTCATTCTGTAATGCTACCAGATCTGAAATCATTGAGTTGGCGTATTTTTGATCAGCTCATTTGGCTTTGCTCCTGCAATTCCCTGCACTATTCTCGACACAAGTGTTGCGCAAATACAGAGATGATGCGATGCCATGAAATGCGGTCAATTCCCCTTAAAGTGTCGGTTTAAAAGTTTAACACATGAAATCTGATATTTAACGACTGATTTGCTAATATGTGAAATATGAATACCGAACACTTCTAAATGAGTGCAAATGATAGGGAAATTGCCGTGTTAAAAATACATTATTTTCGACTGATCAGGTCTCTTCCCACACCACATCTCATATGGTGTAGTAGGCACAGTCTTAGTTGGAACTCGGTTCAAAAGGTATGCAGCTGATTCTAGCGCATACCCCCAGAATGATCGCGGTAACTCAGCGTTACTCATCATGGACCGTACCATATCCAATAGGGTTCGGTTCCGTCTCTCCGATACACCGTTATGTTGCGGAGTGTATGGAGGAGTAAGTAGAGAGAGAATTCCGTTCTCTTTTAAATAGTCCAGGAACTCGGCGCTCAAGTATTCACCACCTCGATCCGATCTTAGAATCTTGATACTTTTGCCGGTTTGTTTTTCTACTTCATTCTTATATTCCTGGAATTTTCGAAAGGCTTCGGACTTATGTTTCATTAAGAAGACATAACCGTACCTTGAAAAGTCATCCGTAAAAGTAATGAAGTAAGAATAACCGCTTCGCTCATGTATAGACATTAGACCGCACACGTCGCTGTGTACGAGTCCCAAGAGCTCGTTCGCTCTTACTCCGTGTCCAGTGAACGGAGTTTTTGTCATCTTTCCTTTGAGACAGGATTGACAAGTGGCATACGATTGATATTCGAACGGATTCAAATATCCTTCTGTATGTAACTTCGTCAACCTTCTCTCATTGATGTGACCCAGTCTACAATGCCATAAGAAAGTCTGATTTATTTCTGGAGACTTTCTCTTGTGTGTATTCTGGACATTGAAAATCTGTGGTTGGTTTAATATGTATATACCATTGCTCAATGTATCTGACCCAATCAGAACTTGATTAAGGTGAATGTTTACAACATTACTTACAAACGCAAATTCATAACCTTCTTTAGAAACCAAAGATACAGAAATGATATTACAAGTTGCGTTGGGTACAAAAAAGCAATTACGCAAAACCAAAACATGTCCATCTGACATTCCCAGGTGATAGTCCCCCACGGCCTTAGCATCCATGCTAGCTCCGTTTGCAACTTTGAGGGTCATGTCACCTGCCTTCAAAAACCTACGTTTTCTCAATGCCTGCAAAGAATTACAGATATGAGATCCTGATCCGGTATCCAATACCCAGGAAGTAGAGTTTATTGAAAGACAGTTATAAATAACATACACACCTGAAGCTGAAGCCGCAACCTGCTTCAGTTCCTGTGTTCTGGCTTTCCAAGCCCTGCAATCATTCTTCCAGTGTCCCTTCTTATGACAATAGAAGCATTCTTCCTTATCCACAAGCTTTCCCACTTTCTTTGTTGCTTTTGCCTTTCCCTTCGTATCCACTTTACTAACACCGCCCCTTGGTTTGGCGGGGGCTTTCTTCTTCTTTCCCTTGGCTTTCGCCTTGGACCTAGAAGAGGAAGATCCTCCTACAAACAAAGTGGATGTTTCCCTACCTTTCTGTAGGGTGCCCTCTGCGCTCCTCAGCATGTTGAGGAGTTCTTAAAGTTCAACTTCCTTTTCTTGTAAGTTGAAGTTCAGGATAAACTGGGCGTAAGTGGAAGGAAGGGACTGGAGAATCAAGTCCGTATAGAGCTCATTCTCCAACGTGGTCCCAAGGTCCGCGAGCTCTTCTATGTAGCCAATCATCTTAAGCACGTATTCCGCTACCGATGATCCGACGGCCAACCTTGCCGAAAATAACTTCTTCGACACTTCGCATCTTACGATACAAGACTGCTCACCATACAGTTCTTTTGTATGGAGAAATATGGATTCGAGGTCCATATTCTCGTGCCTCCTCTGATGTTCGTTGTCCATAGAGGCAAGCACGGGGCACTTGGCCTTCGCGCAATCAACTTCCCAGGTCTTACGGATTTCCTTATCCGCGACGCTGGTTTTGGGACCTGGGATAGGGGGAGCTTTGGTGGTAAGAAGATACCTCAGCTTGTCGTAAGTGATTGCCATCTTGACATTCCTCAGCCAATCTTTGTAGTTTGGCCCTGTTAGTATGTTTTTATCTAGAAGTAACTTAAGTCCAGTCATGTCGATTGGTCGCTGCAATTAGGAGAGAGAGAAGAAACACTCAGCATGATGCTCTTATAAGTTTAGAATGGTTTTTAGTTTGTCTAAACAGGATGGCTCCCACTGTTTCTCGAATCCCTCCTCAAACCAAAAAGGAAGAATTAGTCAGGATCAATCTCACCGTACAATACTTGCTTAACCGTTCAGCCAGGACAGTGTCGGTACTTCGAGGGAGGTTTTCCAACGCTTTCGCGAAGTTCCTTAATTAAATAACCTCTTTTCCCTGTGGGCGTAGCCCCGCTAACACCATTCTAGACACCTACTTGGTTTATAGCATTGATCGTTAAGTGAGAAATTTCCCGAGGAGTAGCATATACTCACAGCAGGATCGGGATCCAAATATCACCGCGTGACGAAACTGAAGGAATTCTACCAGAATCATCACACTCCAAATGGTATGCAACACTAGCAAGTTTCAGTTCTTTTGAAACTCCCGATGTGGATTTTTTCCCCATGCTCTTATGACCTTGACTTTGGCCAAAATATCATAAGTCACATGTCAAGTTCTACCTGTCATTCTCCAGGTTAATTTGGATCCACCCGTACCTACCCTTGACTTTGGCCAAAATGGCAGTACGACTGTCCCAAACCAACGCATCTATCTATGCTACATATGAATACCCAATAGCTACCAATCACTATGCCTTGACTTTGGCCAACATACATAGCATGAATACTATTGACTATTCATGTGAAACGCCGGAGAGCTACGAATGGTTTTGGTAAACCCGTGAACGTAGTGAACATGATATTATCGATGGAACGAGATAGATTTTAAAAGGAGTGGCTCAAGCTCCGCATTTAAAAGTTGGTTTTGAAAAGAACCGAGAGTTTTTTCGAAAGTGTTCCAACGACTTTTACTTGGTTTATTTTCTTGCATTAGTTCTTTTAATGCGTGATATTCTTGCATTAGTTCTTTTAATGCGTCCCATCATTTAATGCTACCATTATAGAAAACAACCAAAATATGACGTACGCTTATGCCATTCGCATTCGCCACGGGGCCCCGTCATTACCCGTTAGGTTACTTAACTAACGACAGAGCGGGGGCTGGGCTAGCGCTGCTGTAAAACATAAGTAACGCCTAAATAATATCATATATCGATATATTGCAATGATAGCCATTTCAGATCACAGATGAACACATTGGATATACTAGGAACCCGCAATTCGTATGAGCCTGTAACGAAAAGCAGATTACACGGTCGCGGTGAATAGCCAATACCCCATCCAAGACCCCTACGGGTGCGGCAAACTACCCGCCAAGTACCCGAAGCGAAGCAACCTCCCTCAACTTCGTGAGTAGGCCACTCGGCACTTCGGCATACCCGGTAGTTTGTGCACCCCCTCCATGGGTCTATCCTAGGAGCAAAAACAGTAAAAAGAAATTATACAATGACGGCTACAACCACGACCCGGTTGTGCGGCCATAAAAATAATTATTAAATCAATTTACAAATTTACATGAATTGAAAGAAAAGAAAACTCTCGTCTCACAACCCCCGGCTATTCACCCGCGACAATCCAATGAATTCATATACACATTCCAATGACATTACAGATCACAGATTTGTATAACCCCCACTAATCGACATATAGCGATTAGCAGACGTTCAATACAAATATCACATCACAGATAAAAACCCGTCAGCTTAAGTCTTTAGAAGTTCGATCAAAAATACGGATTTTTAGGCCCCAAAAACAAAATTTTCTTTCTGGAAAATCTGGGCTGAAAAAACACATACCAAAATTCCCAAAATACCCCACTGAATATACTGTAGCAAAGAAGATCCAGAGAGGAGCCAATACGGCCGCGGAACAGCGGCAATAGCAAGCTATTGCCGCGTTTCCGCGGCGCTTTGATGAGATCAGAGGACCGTCTTTCTACAGTATACTCTAAAAACCCTCAGTCGATTTTTGAAGCATGATTTATTACTTTTATAGTACTTTGAAAATCGACAGCAAGCATGAATTTTTGGTGTATTTCGTGACTTTTTCTTTGATCGATCTTCTAGTTACTTTGCTAACATGTTAGATAGAGTTTAACTAGGCTCTGATACCACTGTAAGTCCATGCTACCTCTCCCGGTACTTTCGGGCATGCGGAATTTGGTGAAAAACAATTTTCTAGAGGCGGTAACATGGACTCAAAACCGGATCTTTGTTAAACATCTAACTAACGACCTAACTAGGAGTTGTTAACTACTCGGTTAGAGGGTTATACCTTTCTTTCTTGAACTCCTTCGTCTTCAAGCCTCGATGGTTGTCCGGATCGGCTTCACCCCATCGTCTCCTTGCGCCGAAGATCGATCCACCTGAAAGCTTCTACCTTTGGCTTCTTCTTCGAACTTTGAAGAATCTAGTTCACTCGGTTTGCTAAACCTTGTGAACTAGAGTAAGTAGAGGAGAGTGTGTTGGGATTTTTCTCTATGGTTCTTGGTTCTCAACACGTGAGACAAGTTAACCATAGACTAAAGAGAGGGAGAGCAAGAGGAAGAAGATGAGAGCTCAAGAACACAAGAGAGAGAAAGGAAATGAAAGAATGAGAAAAACTTTTCTCTTTTGGCTCTCATAATCCAAAACCATCATAACCCATAATAGCAATCAAGTATTAGTGATGGTTTAAGCTACAATAGCCATATCATTTCATGCACTCATTTTGTACAAGAGAACAAGCAAGCAAAAGTCTTTGCATGAAATGATAGCCATTGTCATCATGATGGTCAACTAGTCCAACCTAGTCAACCGGTCCACAAAGTCAACAAGTTAACAAAGTCAACCCCTCAACAACTATGTCACTATAATACTTAATTAATATTATTGTTAATTACATATGATATTCTCATTAGGGTTGAGCAAAAAGTCAATAGTCAACAGTCAACGGTCAACAACCCTAATGAGAATCCTCTGCCTCTGTCTCTCCGTCAATTGTGCATACACACCAGCATCCGCGTTTCGAGGAACACGAATACATACTGGATAAAAACAATACCAAAACGTACACTAGGATCTGGTTTAAACCAAAGCCCGCTAGTGTTAACTGTCCGGACACTGTACGTGCATAAGTGCACGGATGTGACCGAAACCTGTCGCAAAACCATGCGACATCTACTCTTTTGCCTAAAGGCGAATAGCTTTCTGTGTGGGACTCTAAAGACTCGACACTACGCAGGCAGTGGGTTTAACTACAGACCGCAAGCGACACTAGCTGGGCGTAACGGTCCCCAGGTAGATGCCGACAAGAAGACTGACGAGGTGAAACCCATCTGAACTCCTACTGAGCCTGAATGTGACAGTCACCGTACAGTCCGGTCTGTTCGTCTGATACATCGCCTGGCGGGCCTAGGGGGGCGATAAACGTCAGTCCCCTAATAGCGGTACAAGTCGTGTCGGAGTGAAGCCTAATACACCCTGAGATAACACTGGAAGCCTACCAGTATATCTCGCTTGCCCTGGCCAGGGACTGCTCGTGTAATGGCTCTCCTAGACACAGCGCGATGTCAACCCCCAATACCGGGAGAGACGAATCCTGTCTAACCGTCACTGCCTCCAAGTGCTTCGGGACTGCACCCAACTACTACCTGTTTGCACGACTCCTTTGAGCCGTGGTTGGGTAGTAATCAATGTACAGTGGGAACACACTCGAGGCGAAGTGACAGTATCAAGTCAGCGGACTAAGCTGTACTCATGTCACCTGGGAACTGATAATTGACGATAGGTATAATACCAACCGGTCAGTTCCCGACGAATCCTGTCCAGTGTACTCGTAACCTAACGAGCACCCGTATACTATCTCTAGTACGACGTACTGATGGCTGTGGGACAGACCACCTCCCACTCTGGGATGAGAAACGCATACGCTAGTCTACTCCGGAGTATCGATGCCCTGTCTCGATAGTCCTGCGACTAGGGACCTGCATAAGGATGTGCTTATAGATTACCCAGCCCCCATTAGTGTGACTGCCATCACAACGCTGGTAATCAAGCAAAGATCCTAAGGGCTCCACTAATGTGTATAGGCGATTTACTAAAATAAACACATGTATACATTGAAGTAGAAACAAACCAAGTAGCATACTACTATTTTGAGCAAGATTGTATATACAAGGTGAATATCCCAAGCTTCCATTAAGTAATATACAAACTAGTATGATACAGTAATGGCCTCTAGGGCATATACACTAACTGTTGTTTTATTTAATTCTTTTGCATTTTACATTATGTTTTCCCTCTCTATCTTTTCATCTTCTTCTCCCAACATGCGCGAGTAATTCTCCGCTTGTTAGGGTTCGTAGGATTAGGGTAGGCTAATGGATGATGAATATCCCAAAACCCTTTTTAAGTCCTATAAAGTTTATGAACTTTATCAAAAGAATCATTAACATCCTAATCGGGCACGCTAGCAATTCTTTGCTAGTTCCGACCGCGATTACAGATTAGATTAATGATTGTTTTGGTAAAGGCTAGATATGAACGGAGTTCCGTGTCGAGATAAGGGTTAAGAGTGGGATTCCTTTTCCCTCCAGAAACCCTAATCTACACGCATCACCGTCGTTCTAGTTATAAATCTATTAAAGGATAAAAAGGGCAACTTTTAATTTATCGTCCATGACTACTAAATCCTAACGAACCCTACAAGCCCTTCTATTATATTATCTACATCTCTAAAATAATCTAGATCTATATTTTTGCATTCTTGCTTAACGTTGATCTAGAAACTTTTCACAAAATTCTTATTTCCTCCTCTCTTTTTCAACACATCTAAAGTAAGAGTAAAAAGTTCAACGTTTCCCTGAGGACGACCCGTACTCATCTCGGTCTAGCTACGCGCAACACCGTTATTGATTGCGGTTAACTACAAACACACTTCTTTCGAACCAATCAATCACCTAATTCCCAATAACTTACTCCCTCTCATCATCTGTAAAACCATACAGATGTGAGAAGCAAACCTGGTAAATACATACCCTGGAGTAAGGATCTAATTGGGAAATCAGTTTTCTATTAACAACGCATAGTGAAACTAAAACATGAAAATGTTTCGAAGGGGTATCTGGGTATTCTTAGTAATGCCTCTTCAACTATCCAGATTCATGATTGTAACCATATATTTCCTTGCCATCTCTCCAAATCTCTTTATTTGTCTTTACACATTACCTTCTGTACACCTCCCTTAGGGTAATTGGTTTTCTTCCTTCCCTACCATTCGGCATCAGCCTATGGTTTGGAAGAAGACTATACAGTAAGCGTAATAGGTGTACTCTCCTATTCCTAGGAGTACTCCCAACTTGAGAGAAGGTAAAGATAAAAGACAACTGAATAAAACTTAATCTATTTCTCCTGAACCATAATCAATCCTCGAACTGGAACCAGTTCCTTCGAGTTCGTATATAACCATACGATGGATTATCCAATAACTGTGGATCTTCGTAGTGATACGGGGTCTTCTGGAGAAATACAAAGGTGAAGTAGGAGTGACGATGAGATACGCGGTTTGGTCGTGAATGATAGCAGTCTCAATTTACTTTGCCCTATTTCTAATACATTTATTTGTCTTTACTTATTACCTCATGTACACCACACTCGGGATAATTGGTTTTCTTCTTTCCCTACCATTCGGCACCTGCCTATGGTTTGGAAGAAGAGTATCCAATAAGCATAATAGGTGTACTCTCCTATTCCTAGGAGTGCTCGCAACTTGAGAGAAGGTAAAGATAAAAGACAACTGAATAATCCTTATTCTGTTTCTCCTGAACTAGAATCCATCCTCGAACTGGAACAAGTTCCTTCTAGTTCGTATATAACCATACGATGGATTATCCAATAACTGTGGATCTTCGTAGTGATACGGAATGTTACGGAGAAATGCAAAGGGTAAAAGTAGGAGTGGCAATGAAGTATGCAATTCTGAAAATCCAAAAGCCAGTGTTTTAAGAAAGTTCGGTTAACATGGTTACTGAGTTATAGTCTAGGGTCGGGCCATGGTCGCTGCCAAAGAGAGAGAGAAAAGAAACACTCTGCGTGAACTCTAACCTAGATCAGAATGGTTAATAACTTTATCTAATCAGGATGTCACCCATTGTATCCTCAAATTCTCCACCAAACCTGAAAGAAGAATTAGTCGGGATCATCTAAAATCACCCGAGGAGTAAACCAACTCATCAGTGGGTGTCGGGATCCAACTATCATCGCATGATAACGTGATGGAATCCACTTGTTAGTTGTATATATGCCCTAGAGGCCATTGTTGTACATATGATGTATATTATAGTGGATGCTTAGATATATATATATAGAGAGAGAGAGAGAGGACTTTCTAGCTCGATATGATAGTATGCTATCTGGTTTCTCTTTGTCTATACATGTTGACTTGTATTGGTTTACTGTCTTGCTCTCAGATAATGATAAAGCCTTTAGGATATGTGCTCGACTACTAGGACTATGATGCAGATCATTCTAGTGCGTCCAGGGTTGTCTAAGAGTACATCCTATAACTGTTACTAGTCGAGGGTGTATCGAGACTGGGAATCGATACACCAGAGTAGACTAGCGTATACGCATCTTAACCCATATGATGGGCGATGGATGATCCCATATCCATCGGTGTTTGACATCAAAGATGGTGTACGGGTGCTCAGTGGAGACTGGGTACACTGAACGGACTCGCCAAGAACTCCTAGATGGTATTATACCTATCGTCAGATAGCAGTTCTCTGGTGATACTAGTACAGGTTAGTCTGTAGACCCGAGATCGTCATAGAGTCTTGTGTGATTCCCACTGTGCTTTGATTTCCACCATACCACGTTCAAAAGAACGTGCAAAACGGTGGCCTTTGGGTACAGTCCCGAATCACATGGAGGCAATGAGCGATAGGAGGGGTTTTGTCTCTCCCGGTATTGGGGATTGATATTGCGCTGTATTCGATTGGCTATAACTAGAAGTCCCTGGCCAGGGTTGTTATGGAGATTTACAGGTAAGAGTTATCAGTAGTTTCTCGACCTATTATGAGCCTCACATCGACACGACTTATCAGTTACTGGGGTCTGACGTTCACCACCCCTAGACTGGATATGGGACATATCAGGCGAAGAGACCGGACTGTATGGGTAGAGTTCCTGATTGGCTCTATGGGAGTTTTGACAGCTTCGCCGGTTTTCTTCTGATCGCTCAATACCCGGGTGGCCGTTACGTTTAGCTGACCGCTTGCGGCTTGTCGGTGTTTGATATGATCATCACCCACTGCCGGTGTATTGACGAGTCTTAGAGTCCTAAATAGGAGTTTCTTAGCTCAGGCGAAACGATGTGGTGCGCATATGAGATATGCGCGGGGACCCGATTGAATACGAGTATGTGATATTTTATGTTAATCGGGCGTTTTTCTATTGGTCGGGTCATATGTGATATGACCGGATTGTTAAATCAAGTGTTGATTTAAAATTTGACTTTTAGTTTAATTCTTTATTTAAACCATTTTCTTTAAAGAAGTTGTATGCATGCATGTATGCACATGTTGATGTGGATGGACACATACATACATACATGGATACTTATCATGGTTGATGATACACTATATGGTGGCAATTCAAGACTCACATGGTTGTTAATATATATATATATATATATATATATATATATATTCATTTTTGAGTTAAAACTAAAGATAATTCACTCATGGTTAAAGATTATGTTCATTTGACATTGTGACCATTCATGACCTAACCTTTAACCTTGGGTTAATTCTCTTTTGGACTTTAACTCATTCTAAAATATCTAAGATATTAACTAACCATGGTTTGAGGAGAGATGGATATAATAAGATTATTTCATTCTCATCTCAATTAAGTTCATTATTCATCAGAAAAGAAAAAGAGCTTGAGCTTTGCCATCATCTTCTTCTTCCTCTCTCTTTTGATATTTCATTTGAGTGAGTTAGTAAAAAAGAAAGGGTTTTGATTAGAGAATATATACCACCTCATCATTCTACACACATCTAGCCCATTTGTGTAGGGTGTTTTTCTACACTTCATCATGGATCAAGTAAACCAAGAAGCGTTGGGCAAAGGGACATCGGGTGGATCATCGTGGACTTGGATGGTTGCTCGCGATCCGTTCCAAACTCTCAATGGTCCAAGGAGTCACCAAAGAGAGACTATAAAGGTTGTAATCTCTACTTTTAGTTATAGATAGTTCTTTGTTTATGATACAAACTTTGTTACCCTAATAATTCTAGTTAAGATTCATGGATTGTTTGCTTTGCACCTTTCTAAATTTTAAAGTGGCATGAGTGATGCTTCCATAGACTAGACTAGGTGCAAGGGAAACCCAACAGTGGTATCAGAGCCAAGCTAGAATTTTAGACACGGTATTATTACAAACACGAAAACGAAATTGACTCCGAAAAATACGGTATTATGGAACCCTAAAAATGCTCTCTGGAAATTTTCAAAAAAGTCATTAAATTTTTTTTTAAACAGGTACAGAATGGAGTATGGGCAAACATAAGAACACAGGTGAAATACGGGGGCTTGTGCTCGAATTTTGGCCGAGCACAAGGCCCCAGATTCCGGCCTGGCCGGCCTCCCTACCCTATTGCACCCCTAGTTTCTCCTGTGCTCTTTTGTTTGCAAATTGGGGTTTCTAGTATTGTTTGCTTAGCCCAATCTTCATGTGATGATTGTTTTGACCTGGGGCTAATTCTTAGTATTTAGTAGTCGTATTATTTAACACTGTATTGGTAACCTTGACTGTATTTAGCAGTTCGATCGAACTTCGAACACCACATTTTGTACCCTGCTGAAATTTCCAAATGCTGTGATTTTCCTTAGTTGATTGTATTCGTAAAGTCGTGCAAGTACCCCCAATGGACCCTCTAGAAGAACATACTAACCCTAACTCGATCCTATGCCCACGGAACCGCGATCGAACCCTAGGGTTTGACGTAGTTCTATGGTGTCATAGGTGAGTCATTGGTTAACTCCGTCTACGGCTGGTCCATAGACACTGTGGCACGGTTTTTGAGTATTTTTGACTTTGCTCAAGTGTTGAGCTCACGGGGTAATTTTTGTGTGTATGTTGATTCGTTCGAAACGTTAAACATTGTCTTGATATATCTGTAATGTGATACAATGTCACGACCAAAAGTTTGGATGTGACCGGCACTTAGATCGTATAATATCAAAAGATATCTACACAATCCGAGCAAGCCAAAAAAAACCAAGATCAAATCCTTTTTGCGGAATTTTTATAAAAATTTAGTTTTTTTTATAGTAAAAATCATAGTTTGTATGTAATTAAAATATAAAACAAGTATAACGTGTTAAGTTTGGTTGCATCCCTAGTTGTGATAACCAATAACAACAGCGGAATAAAAATTTACAACTTATATGAGACCAATAGAATCATAGATATGAACAAAAGAAATATCCTCTAACATAACCACGATCTCACCTGTCAAATAATATACATATAATCATCTCTCATTCTAACTCATAGTACAAGGTTTGATTGAGATTTTCTAGATACAAAATACAATACCAAAAGAGAAGGTTACTACATATGTAACCCACCTATCAAAAGATGCGATAAAAGCTGCAAAAGTGGATCTGCACTGCTGCTAACCGTCCACTCTACCCCTGCATAGAACTGTGGCACAACGGGGGTGAGTTGCCAACTCAGTGAATATAACTAACATATAATGGGTGATAGTGTAAATATGACGAACTATAACTAAATGCAATATGGGTAAGTATGATGCATGATAGCATGTGAGAAACTTGAATTTGTACAACTAATCATATAAACCAAAACTGAAATCTCATCACTTATTTCGAAATAACGTTTATCTTTCTGTGTCCAACAACAACACAAATCTTCTGTCTCTCTCCGGCATCATTTCTCAAACGATCCTGTAATCAATAACACCGGTCGGTATCATCTAGATATCCACCGTGTTCATAACTGTCTCCGGAATCGAGTAACCTCGTTAGGCTCCCCGCCTAAAGTGCGGCTATCCTGCCCCTCGGTCTCGACCGGGTCCACCATGTATCCAACTGTATGCCCCCCGACTCAGTCTGGATAAAAATTGTAAATCCGCAACCGTATGACCCCCAACTCGGTTCGGAATAAAAACCAAATCATAAAATTGACAAATCATGGTGGACGTGACACGAACTTATGAAAATCACCGATTATTCATAATAGTATATGAAAACTTAAAACCATAAATCCTCAATAATACAATTGCCTATTATATCAACTACTAATACTTGAATTTGAAATATGATATCTTATATGCTAATTTCTACGACTATTTATATTTAAGGTATGATAAGAATTATTTTTAACAAGATAATTTCTAAGTGTACAGTGACATGTTAATACCGAGGAGGTGTAGTGTAACATGTAGATATGTGCATGTGCAGCATAACTCGTCGATAATGGTGCAGTGTTCTAACAAATACTAATCTTGGAGATATATATGTAGATTTTAGAATGCATATGATAAAGTTAACATACAAAAGCAAAACTTGAATTAAAATCTAACTACGGGCGTAACACGCCATCTTTACTAAATCCCCCGGTAGATGTTTCACCGGAAATGCGACGTATCTACTCAAGAATCACCAATCCCTTTCCTTTCCTTGCTGTCTCCGAAACTCCCGAACTCAAATCTAATATTAAATTTAACTTGTATAAGAAAACGGCTACATTCCGATACGGTAAAATCAAGAACACAAGTTGTACGTGCTAACTACACTACGTACGACTATAGCAAACAATCTAACACTCAACCTCATTGAAATTTAACCCAACTCTGCATGGCGACAGAAAACAAATCGCGATACGTTTTAACTGTGTCGTATTTTGGGTTTTTAGATACATTTTCCGATATTTTCTTTCAGATTTTATATAAAGTTAAACTAACTTATTTAAACAATACCAAAACTACTTTCACACAAATGCAGAGCTACCATAAAAACCACACTACCCAACACACCCAAAAATCCGGCGACGCCGGAATTTCCCTATTGGTCGACGGCCCAAAACCAAGCCCTCTGGTTCGTGCACCTATGGTTTTCTCTAGGATCAACATACATCATTAAGACCCTGTTTAGTTAAGTTAATTTTTCTCTAAACTAAAGCAGATTCAAACAGAGCCCAGTTTTGACTAAAATACGATATTATAGACAATTTTCATTTCAATTTGAACTAGTTACAGAATCTAAATTCCTACTGTGATTAAGAATTTTACCTTTAAGTAATTTGCTGAAAGAACACCCTCCAAGATGCACAAGCTCCTAGTCCTAGCTTAATGGTGAGGGAATTCCTAGACTTAGCTCTTTACTGCTCCTTTCTTCTCTTGTTCTTCTATGTTTGTTCTTGTTTTCTTTTTCTTTCTTTTAAATTTCAGATTTTAAACTTAGCTAAACGATCTCAACACATGATATATGTGGTGATGGGAAGAGTGAGGTGGTAGAAGGAGGTGTCAAAGACCTAGATGTGCCATCCTCATGCAAGGAGGACGTGTGGGGTGTGGGTTGTGCATGTAAGAACGATGTAGAAATGAATTATCTTTCCATTTTAATTTATCTTAAGATAAAATTCTGAACCAAAACCTAATTTACCTCTTTTTCACTTACACCCTTAATCAATTCCTATTTGCACAAATTCCTAAACTTTACATAGAAACCCTTCACAACTTATGTTATTATAAAACACCCTTTTTATTAAAATGAAGCTAAAATTCACATTAAAACCCTTATAATTTATTTATGTTGCATATTAAAATTTTAATTTAATTTTTTTTACATACATCTTACGAAATTGTCTTATTTGGTTTTAATAACTTTTTAATTTAACATTTTATTATTTAATTAATAAATTTTATTTATTTCTAAATTTTCTGAATGTTACATACAATATGTGGAATTCATAGAGTTAGGCATGAAATCCGCAATATGTGAAATTTCGGGTTTACGATGTCTAAGATGTTTTTGGATTCCAAATATTGTAGTTTTTCACTTTCTTTTCTGCGACCGTAAGTGTAGTATGTGGGGTATTGCCGGCTTCGTTGCTATACATCAACGACAATCGGGATACGCATACTTGCTTACGTTGATGATATGAGATATTATGTGCTTCTATGATATGTTATATTGGATCGTCGTGTTTCTGAATAGCCGGGGTATTTATGTGAGATAAGGGTTTTTATTTTCATTCATGTAAAATTCATTGTATGTAATATTCTTTTATTGGGGCACTTCTGAGTTGGGGATGATGTCACCATTGTATATTATTTACTTTACCGCATTAGGATAGACCCAAGGCGGGGAGCACAAGTAACCGGGTTCTAGGGTCCAGTGGGAGGCCATCTCGAGGAGTCGAGACCGGGTCTCCTAACCCTGAATTGGAAAGGTTACTTGCCGCTCTCTTAGGGGTCTAGGGATGTGGGTTTGGCTATTCATCGCGACTGTGGAATCCGTGTTTTATACAGGCTCAAAATAAAACACGGACATCCTAGTATATCCAATATTTCATATGATTCTTCTGTTGCTGATATACTGTGATATAATCATATTATATGCTTAAGACGAATGCTTTATTATTATATATGAGATATATAGTAGACGTTGCTTATGTTTTACACCCGCGCTAGTCCCGTCCCGCTATGCCGTTAGTTAATTAACCTAACGGAACATTGAGGCGAATGCGGATGGCATAAGCATACGTTGTATTTTCGTTTCTTCTGTGATTCTTAGGAAGCATAAATGATGGAATTTATTAATGAGATTAATAAAAGAAAAGAAACCTAAAAGATATTGTAAAATCAAATTTATAAAAAGGGTAGCTCTAGTTTTGTATTGCATAGCGGTATTCCTTGTAGAATATCCAGCACCTTATTCGATAACGAAAGAGCCGAGATCCCTTCACCGAGAGTGACCACTTTAGCGAAACAAGCAGATGCTACAAACTCACGGTTTAGTTTTAGATTGCTTCTATAGTTCTTGCTTTGCACAGCGGTATTTGTGAAATATCCTGTACCTTATTCGATAAGGAAAGAGCCGACGATCCCTTCACCGAGAGTGACCTCTTTAGCAAAAACTTAAAAAAAAAAGGGCCTAAAATACACTCCTTTTCAAAATCACTTGTTTCTGCAACGATATCAAGTTCATTACGCAAAAGGTTTTCATAAAAACCTGCGTAGCCCTCCGTCATTTCAGATAAGTATTATTTAGTATTCGTGCTACGGTAGTTTGGCCTCCGTCAAGGCGTAGTGTATAGTAGCTAATTAGTACATATCTATATCATGAGATGCGATTGGATTAGGGTATTCGTACGACGTACTTTGGCCTTCGTCAAGGGTCGTGCGGGTGGGTCTAATTAAATCAAGAAATGAACGGGTTGAACTTGACTAGCGCCCTATGGGTAGTTTGGCCTCCGTCAAGGTCATAGGACGCTAGGGGTAAAAGTATTATCGGAAATTTCAAGAGTTGAAATTTGCAATGAGATTGCATACCTCCTATGAGACAGTTGGATCCCGATATCCACTGTGATTAAGAGTTACTCCTGGGAGAGTTTTACACAGGACAATTAGCCGATCAAGTAGGTGAGTAGAAAGATGTTTACGGGGTTATGCCTCTAGGAAAACGAGCTTTATTTTAATTAGGTCCGTGTGAAAGCACGGGGAACCTCCCTCAAAGTACCTACACTGGCCTGGCTGAAAGATTGGCGAACCTGTAAAGTGTAATTAATCCCGGCTAGTCTTACCTTTTATGGTTTTAAGGAAGATTTGATGAAAATAGTTGGAGCCATCCTGATTAGATAAGATAATACCCAATCTAATCTTGCAAGAGCATACGCTAAAGTGTTTTCTTCTCTCTCTCTCTCCAGGTAGCGACCATGTCAGGCCTTAATCAAGATAATAAAATAGATGTATTGACTGAACCCCCTTATTATATTGAGTAGAGAACGTTGGTCCAGCTCCAACTTATAATTTTTATAAAATAGAGAAGGAATTAGGAGAATATCCGGATTCTCACGCCGCCCAAACGAAGAATAAGCATGCTGATGCATCTTCTTCGGGTGTGTTAGTTATCGAGAACTGTTTCTCAGTTCACTCTACGTCCTGCGTATTAGATACCAGATCAGGATCACACATATGTAATATGTTACATCGGCTACGGAAAGGTAGGGAACTGGGAGAGGGAGATCATTCCGTAAGAGTAGGGAATGGTGAAAATGTTGCAGCCAAGGCAGTTGGCGAATATCACCTTGTATTACCAAATGGTAATACATCGATTCTGAACGAATGCTATTACATTCCGATCCTGATATGCAATCTTATATCAGTTTCTTTATTGAGTAAAGAGGGATATAATTTTGTAGTACAGGATAATGTTATGAACATCTTCCTGAATCAAAAGTTGATTAGATCAGGCTCGTTAAATAATGGCATATACATTCTCAATCAAACTACAGTAGTGAATGTACAAAACACACACAAGAGGAAGAGTTCATAAATGAACGAATCTTTCTTGTGGCATTGTAGACTAGGTCATATCAATGCGACACGACTAGCTAAGTTGCATAAGGATGGATATTTGAATCCGTTCGAATTTTCATCTTATGAAACTTGCCAGTCATGTCTCAAAGGCAAAATGACCAAAACTCCGTTTAGTGGACACGGAAAAAGAGCTACGGAACTCTTGGGACTGATACATAGTAATGTATGTTGTCCCATGTCTACACATGCCAGGAACGGTTTCTCGTACTTCATTACATTCACTAACGATCTCTCAAGATACGGACATGTGTTCCTGTTGAAACACAAGTCTGAAGCTTTTGAGAATCTCAGAGAATATAAGAACGAAGTCGAGAACCAAACGGAAAAAAGTATTAAGATCCTTCGATCTGATCGAGGAGGAGAATACTTGAGCAATGAGTTTCTGGACTATCTAAAAGAGAATGGGATTCTCTCTCAGCTTACTCCTCCTTATACACCACAGCACAATGGTGTATCGGAACGGAGGAATCACACCCTATTAGATATGGTGCGCTCTATGATGAGCACTGCTGAGTTTCCTATTTCCTTTTGGGGTCATGCACTGGAGACAGCAGCATACCTATTGAATAGAGTTCCAACCAAATCAGTGCCTACCACTCTATATGAGATATGGAATGGAAAGAGGCCATGTCTTAATTTTATTCAGATATGGGGTTGTCCGGCCTATGTAAATACACAAAATCCGGACAAGCTCGAGGCAAGGCCTGTCCTGTGTATGTTTATTGGATATCCCAAACATTCGCGAGGGTATATCTTCTACCACACCGAGGAACAAAAGGTGTTTGTTTCTCGACATGCCACCTTTTTAGAAAAGGGATTTCTTATGAAAGAAATTAGTGGCAATGAGGTAGAACTGGAAGAAGTTCCAGCTACACAAACTACAAGAGGATTTGGTGAAACCAGAGGATTCAGTAGTTCCCGACGAACCCCAGCCTCTCCGCCGATCTAGTAGGGTTCCTCATCCACCTGAGAGATACTACGGTTTTCTCATCGATGGTGGGAGCGAGGATTGCATCATGGAAGATGATGACCCGACTAATTTCGAGCAGGCCATCACGAGTAGGGACTCTGTGAAATGGCTGGATGCAATGCGTTCTGAGATGGAATCCATGTACACCAACAAAATATGGACTTTGGATGTTGCTCCTGAAGGGGTAAAACCCATTGGGAGCAAGTGGATCTTTAAGAAGAAACTTGGTGTAGACGGAAAAGTTGAGACTTTTAAAGCTAAACTTGTTGCAAAGGGTTTTCGTCAACGACCAGGTGTGGATTATGACGAAACCTTTTCTCCAGTGGCTATGATTAAATCCATCCGGATCCTGCTTGCCATTGCTGCATACCATGACTACGAAATCTGGCAGATGAATGTTAAGACCGCCTTTCTAAATGGTGATTTAGAGGAGTGCGTGTACATGACTCAGCCAGAGGGCTTCGTAGGAAGTGGGAGAAGCGGAAAGGTGTGCAAGCTGCTTAAATCCATTTACGGGTTAAAGCAGGCAACCCGGAGTTGGAACATCTGTTTTGATGTAATAGTCAAAGAGTTCGACTTCATTAAAAACTTAGATGAACCTTGTATCTATAAGAAGGTTGCAGAGAGTAAGATTGTCTTCCTCGTATTGTACGTGGATGACATACTCTTGATAGGAAATGATGTTCCTATGCTGCACCCGGTCAAGCTCTTCTTATCACATAGATTCTCAATGAAAGATCTTGGTGATGCCTCCTGCATTTTGGTGATTAAGATCTATAGAGATAGATCTAAACGGATACTGGGATTGTCCCAATCCAGATACATTGACACCATACTAAAGAGGCTTAGTATGGAAGAATCCAAGCGTGGGAACCAACCCACGATCTCTTGACTCACTCTCTCCAAAGAGATGTCTCCTAAGACTGATTTGGAGAGAGCTCGCATGCAAGGGATACCCTATGCTTGGGCAGTAGGCTCTATCATGTACGCGATTCTATGTACCAGACCTGATGAAGCATACTCACTAAGTGTAGTGAGTAGGTATCAAGCAGATCCAGGAGAGAGTCACTAGACAGCTGTGAAGAACATTCTCAAGTACTTGAGAAGGACTAAGGAGATGTTCTTGGTGTATGGTAATGGAGAACTCCAGGTGGACTCCTTTACCGATTTGAGCTTCCAAAGTGATAAGGACGACTCTAAGTCGCACTCGGGATTTTTCTTTACCCTAAATGGAGGGGAAGTTTGTTAGAAGAATTCCAAGCAAGAAACCGTGGCAGACTCGACGATGGAGTTTGAATACATCGCTGCCAAAGAGGCTGTCTGGATGAAGAAGTTCATTACTGAACTTGGTGTGGTTCCGTCCATTGAGTACCAATACCTTTGTATTTTGATAACAATGGAGCTGTGGCTTTGGCCAAGGAACCCAGGTCCCATCAGAAGTCCAAACATATTCTGAGGCGGCATCACCTGATCCGGGAGATAGTTGATCACCGTGAGATCGAGGTCAGGAGAGTTGACACGAAGGACAACACTACGGATCCACTGATGAAGGCCATACCCCAGATACAATTTGAGAGACTTTTCGGGATGTTGGGTATGAGATACTACAACAGCTGGCCTTAGTGCAAGTAGGAGATTGTTAGTTGTATATATGCCCTAGAGGCCATTGTTGTACCTATGATGTGAATTATAGTGGATGCTTGGATATATATAGAGAGAGTACTATCTTGCTCGATATGATAGTATGCTATCTGCTTTCTCTTTGTTCAAACATGTTGACTTGTATTGGTGTTATGTCTTGCTCTCACATGTTGATAAAGCCCTTAGGATATGTACTCGACTACTAGGACTATGATGCAGATCATACTAGTGGGGTGAGGGTAGTCCAAGAGTACATCCTATAACTGTTCCTTGTCGAGGGTGTATCGAGACAGGGCATCGATACACCAGAGTAGACTAGCGTATACGCATCTCATCTTGACCCATATGATGGGCGATGGATGATCACACATCCATCGGTGTTTGACATCAAAGATGGTGTACGGGTGCTCAGTAGAGACTGGGTACACTTAACAGACTCGCCAAGAACTCCTAGATGGTATTATACCTATCGTCAGATAGCAGTTCTCTGGTGACACTGGTACAGGTTAGTCTGTAGACCTGAGATCGTCATAGAGTCTTGTGTGATTCCCATTGTGCTTTGATTTCCACCTTACCACATTCAAGAGAACGTGCAAAAACGTGGCTTTTGGGTACAGTCCCGAATCACATGGAGGCAATGAGCAATAGGAAGGGTTTCGTCTTTCCCGGTATTGGGGGTTGATGTTGCGCTGTGTTCGATTGGCTATAACTGGAATTCCCTGGCAAGGGCTGTTATGGAGATTTACTGGTAAGAGTTATCGGTAGTTTCTTGACCTGTTATGAACCTCACATCGACACGACTTATCGGTTACTAGGGTCTGACGTTCGCCACCCCTAGACAGGATATGCGACATATCAGACGAAGTGACCGGACTGTACGGGTAGTGCTACTGATTGGCTCGACGGGAGTTTTGGAAGCTTCGCTGGTTTTCTTCTGATCGCTCAATACCCGGGTGGCCGTTACGTTTAGCTGACCGCTTGCGGCTTGTCGGTGTTTGATATGATCATCACCTACTGCCGGCATATTGACGAGTCTTAAAGTCCAACATAGGAGTTTCCTAGCTCAAGCGAAACGATGTGGTGTGCATATGAGATATGCGTGGGGACCCGATTGAATGCGAGTATGTGATACCGTATGTTCATCGGGCGTTTTTCTATTAGTCGGGTCATATGTAATATGACCGGATTGTTAAATCAAGTGTTGATTTAACATTTGAGTTTTAGTTTAATTCTTTATTTAAACCCTTTTCTTTAAAGAAGTTGTATGCATGCATGTATGCAGATGTTGATGTGCATGGACACAAACATATATACATGGATAAGTATCATGGTTGATGATACACTATATGGTGGCAATACAAGACTCACATGGTTGTTAATATATATATATATATATATATATATTCATTTTTGAGTTAAAACTAAAGATAATTCACTCATGGTTAAAGATTATCTTCATTAGACATTGTGACCAATCTTGACCTAACCTTTAACCTTGGGTTAATTCTCTTTTGGACTTTAACTCAATCTAAAATATCTAAGATATTAACTAACTATGGTTTGAGGAGAGAAGGATATAATATGATTATTTCATTCTCATCTCAATTAAGTTCATTATTCATCACAAAAGAAAAAGAGCTTGAGCTTTGCCATCATCTTCTTCTTCCTCTCTCTCTTGATATTTCATTTGAGTGAGTTAGTAAAAAAGTAAGAGTTTTAATTAGAGAATACAAACCACCTCATCATTCAACACACATCTGGCCCATTTGTGTTGGGTGTTTTGCTACACTTCATCATGGATCAAGTAAAGAAAGGAGCTTTGGGCAAAGGGACTTCGGGTGGATCATCGTGGACTTGGAAGGTTGCTAGCGATCCGTTTCAAGCTCACAAAGGTCCAAGTAGTCACCAAAGAGAGAATACAAAGGTTGTAATCTCTACTTTTAGTGATAGATAGTTCTTTGTATGTGATACAAACTTTGTTACCCTAATAATTCTAGTTAAGATTCATGGATTGTTTGCTTTGCACCTCTCTAAATTTTAAAATGGCACGAGTGATCATTCTATAGACTAGACTAGGTGCAACGGAAACCCAACACCACTCAAGTTATCACACTCCAGAAAGTTTGCGCAAGCCTCGCAAATTTCCTGTATGTTTGAAACACCCGATGTGATTTTTACCCCTAGAACCTAAGTGACCTTGACGAATAATCAACAAATCAAAAGGTCCTTGTCAAGTTCAACCCGTATGATCCTTGACGAATAATCATCAAAATCATGCGACCGTCCTAACCAATCGCATCAATCAGTGCAACAGAGAATCCTTACTCAGCTACTGTTCACTGTGCCTTGACGAATAATCAACAAACGCAACACGAATACTAAGTATTAATTATCTGAAACGACGGAGGGCTAAGAATGGTTTTTGGCAAAAAAACTTTAACGTAATGAACTTGATATCGTTGAAGGAACCGGATAGCTTTTTACAAATATATAGTGGAGAAAACCTTTGCTAAAGATGTCACTCCCGGTGAAGGGATCTCGGCTCTTTCCCCGTAGAATGAGGTGCAGGATATTCCAACTGAATACCGTGATGCAAAGCAAAAAGTAATCGACTATAGTGAAGTTATTACCCTGACGCAAACTTCTGCCCAATGGGTCACTCCGGTTGAAAGGATGTCGGCCCTTGCCTCGTCGAATGAGGTGCTGGATATTCATAACCGAACACCACTGTGCAAAACAAAAGAAAACTTTCTTGTAATAATAGATTTTGAAAATTTGTTCCAACAACATGGAATAGGTTTGTTTTCCTTGCATTGATCAGAATCAATGCGGTCCCGTCAATTAATCACACCAGAAAAGAACGAAAATATGATGTACGTATATGCCAACCGTATTCGCCACTGGGTCCCATCATCACCCGTTAAGTTATTTAACTAACGACAGAGCGGGGACTGCACTAGCGCGGGTGTAAAACATATACAACATCTACTATTATATATATAGCAATATATAAAAATCGATCCAGCCGTGATAAATGCAAGGTCTACTATTATATATATAGCAATATATAAAAATCGATCTAGCGCGGGTGTAAAACATATACAACATCTACTATTATATATATAGCAATATTACAAATTACAATATGTAATAAGCATCACAGAACAATACAGATAATCTGGGAGCCACGGGTTTCCTTTGAGCCGCAACTGAAACCCGACGTTCCCCTGGTCGTGTGGATAGCCTGTTCAATGAAAACCTAGACCCCTATGAGCACGGAAAGTTACTCTCCAAAACCAGAAGCGAGGCAGCCCCCTTCATCAATGTGAATGGACCACCCAGCACTTCATGGAATCCGGTAACTTGAGCACCCTACCTTGGTTCAACCTGTACCCCCTACGAGTGCGGCGAATAGCCTTCCAATTCTAGAGTGAGGCACCCTCATTCTCAACGCCATGAGATGCTGACCCATTGCCCTCCAGAACCCGGCTATCCGTGCACTCCATCTCGAGGTAATCCTAGTACAAAAAATAAAATATGTATAACAGTGACATGGACCTCTACATGGTCGTTCCCCAAAAGAATAATATACAAACAAGCAGTGACGGCAGTCCACATGTCGGATGCTCGCCCCGCGATATCAAATGTACATATGAAACTAAACTGTACTAACATTGCACCCAAGCTATCCACCACGACGAATCCGCATTAATACATCACAACACAGAACATCAACGTGAATGTCACGTTCACAAACCCGTCTAAAAGGACTATAGCAATTAGACAAATTGTATCGATCAAATGACAATCACGGTCGCAGATAGTAATGTAAGTAATGTAAACTTTAAACAATGTTAGAAAATATCGAGTTCGAAATAACCCCGAATAGCCCCCAAACACCTTGATAAATCCATACCATAACTGGGCCAAACAAACAATACCACTGAACCAACATTCCAGAGACCATACCAGAGCCCAAATACGAAACCCAAACTCCTCAAAGTGGCTGGCCTGGCCGGATTTTGGAGCATTATGCTCGGTTTTCTCAGGGTGGAATTCGTTTGTATTTGGTCTGTGGTCTAGTGGTCAAAGTAGTAGTCTTTTGCAGTTACTAAAATAATTTTTGAAGACACTTTAAAAATCGACAAAACCTGGAATGTTCAGGTCAGTGAATTGGAGTTGTTTCGGTTTCGATAGTTTAACATTGTCTAAACCAACTAGTATGCGGTTAATGGGTTGGCTATGATACCATGTAAGGCTAGGCCAGTGCCCCGGCCGTCAATCCGAGGCTAAACGGGGAACAAAAACTTTTAAAACCGGCGCTAACGTAACCCTAAATCCCGGATCGTTCTATTAACCCTATACTAGTAAACTATAAAGTAGTTTAAGAGATTAAATCGATCAATCCATGTCCTTCGGTCTTCAATCTCTTCCCAAGCTCCTCGTGACTTCCCTGAACAATTTCACTCTCCGGTCTCCCTCGTCGAAGACGATCCACGTCGAGGATTCTTAATACGGGCTCCCGCTTCTAAAACGAAGAAACTCGGATATCAAGTTTGCTAGCCTAGATGCCCAAGGTGAAGTAGAGAGAGTGTGTGATCATTTTGTCTCAAGACATCCATTGATTCTCAACACATGACAGGGTATGGATGGAGGTTGAAGAAGATTCCCATTGGTGTATGAAGTGCGAGCTCAAGACTTAGAAAAAGAAAAGCAACTCTAGAAAAGAGATGGTGGTTGCCCTCTTTTTGTTGTGAGGTATTTTGTGAGTTCTTCCAACAAAAGAAAAATCCTCACTCACCAAAATATGTCACAACAAAAACAAATAAACAATAAAGCATGGCACAAGTAAACACACCATGAGTCACCATGCCATAATAAATGCCACATGCCAAAACATAAGCTCACACTTTACACCTCATTAATATTAAACTTTTACAAAAACCCTAAATATTTAATACAATAAAAAGAAATGGCATCTTCAAAAGTAATCTTGTTACAGATTACAAGAATACCCCTCATCTGTATATAAATACATGCATCCGTATTAACTGAATACGAATACAACGAGACAAAAATAATTAAACAATCTAATACTAGGATCCAGCTTATACCAAAGCCCACTAGTATGATCCGTCCGACCATGATCCGTGCACAAGTGCACGTATATGATCGAACCATGCCATAAAACCTTACGGCCTCTACAACGTTTCGCCCGAACTAAGGAAACCCTCTGTGTGGGACTCTAAAGACTCGTCAATATGCAGGCAGTGGATTTAACCACAAGCACGTCTGCGGCACTAGCTGTACGTAACGGTTGCCCAGGTATTGAGCGAAAGGGATGCCGACGAGCAAACCCGTCCTGAAACCCACTGAGCCTGACAGTGACAATATCCGTACAATCCGTTCTGTTTGTCTATGAGTATCGCATATCGGGCCTACGGGTGCGGTAAACGTCAGACCCCTAATAGCGGTATAAGTCGTGTCGGAGTACAGTCCAAAACACCCTGGGAAACTACTGGAGTACCTACCAGTAAATCTTGCTTGCCCTGGCTAGGGACTTTGTTTAATGGCGTTCCGAACACAGCGCGACATCAACCCCCAATACCGGGAGAGACGAATCCTATCTAACCGCCACTACATCCAAGTGCTTCACGACTGCAACCAACTACTACCTGTTTGCACTACTCAATAGAGACGTGGTAGGGTAGCAATCTAAGAACAGTGAGAACACACTTGAGATAAAATAGCAGTGTTAAGTCAACGGACTAAGCTGTACTCATGTCACCTTGGAACTGCTAACTGACGATAGGTATAATACAAACCAACAGTTCCCGGCGAGTCCGTCCGGTGTACTCATAACCCAATGAGCACCTGTATACATCTTAGGTGAACCAACTGACACCAATGGCTTGTGAGACCGGCCACCGCCCCTCGTCAGGGTCTCGATCCATATACACTAGTCTACTCTGGAGTATCGATGCCCAGTCTCGAAACTCCCTCGACTAGGGACACTTTAAGGGTGTGCTTATAGAACACCCAGCTCTTGTAGGGTTACCTCAGATGGCAGCAAGGTCTTGTGAGGCATCGTCCATGCCAAATTCAAAAATTTGCCATTTTAGCTAACCCTAACTTTGAATCGTTAACTAGAAATCGACGGAAAATCAAATGCAAACACTTTGCAATAAGTAGTGAGCAAGGAATACAACCTTTGTAGACCGGTCCTTCACTTCAATAGCTCCGTGTAGTAGTCCCTTCGCTGCGATCGTGAACTCCGGACTATAGAGAGGCTCCCATGAAGAAACGGACATGCTTGCTTCGATATCTTCGAGGCCGAAGATGATCTACGTCGAGGAGACACTAACCCAAGCTATTTCTTCACTAGGTCAAGAACTTTGCGAAGAGAGCACCTTATACTAAATTGGTTGTAGTAGAGGTTAATGAAGTTGGAAGAGGGCTCACTTTAGATTTCATTTTTTCATATTTTTTCTCATACCTCCATTAGAGCTAGAAAGCGATTGGGGAGGAAGAAGAAGAACTCATCTCATGAGTTAATCCAAATGAATTATTGTTGAGGTTAGAAATGCAACCAAGGGTTAAGCATGTCATCCTTAACCCTTGTAGAGAGTTAACCATGAGCTAGGGTTAATGGTTAGGTCAAGAAATATCTTAAGCAAGATAAAGATAGTGGACAAAGTCAAAAATGCTTTGAAGCTTCTACAAGCTTTCAACAGATATCATCCATGACAGATATCCATAATATTTGAATTACTTAATGATAAATAATAAACCCTAATCTTAACCCTAGCATGGTTTAACCCTCATTATACTTAGTTGCATTTTTAACTTAACATGACACATTTAACATATATCACATCAATGTAACCAAAGTGAGAAAAGAAATCATAAGTGAGCTTAATATTAGTTAATGTAATATAATATATCAAATATATAATTATATATTAAATTATTAAATCAACTCTTGATTTAATAATCCTGCTATATCACATATAACCGACTAATATCCAAAGTAACGAGTTATCGAATCAACACTTGATCCGATAACCCGGCTATATCACATATAACCGACCAATGTCACAAATCGCGAGAATAGACTACGGTATCTCATATCGTATCAATCTCGGTCCCGCACATATCACATATATGCTCCTACTCCGTTTTGCTTTAGCCAGGAAACCCCTGTGCAGGACTCTGAAGACTCGTCAATACGCCGACAGTAGGTGATGATCATATCAAACACCCATAAGCCGCAAGCGGTCTGCTAAACGTAATGGCCACCTAGGTATTGAGCGATCAGAAGATCAACAAGCAAGCCTTATCTCACTCCTGCGAATCCAATCAGTAACACTACCGTATAGTCCGGTCTCTTCGTGTAGGGTTACTAGGCACTCTATAGAGGTCTCACAAGGCATCGAACATGCCAAAATCAAAAATTATGGGTGCCGAGAAACCCTAATACGGATCATCGGCTAGATTTCTAGGCGAAACGGTAAACTAGTTAACTACTTAACTAAAAGTTAGATGCTACAACCTTTGTAGATCTGGATATCCACTTCCTTAGCTCCACGTAGTCATCCTCTCGCTGTCCTTTTCGAATCCTAGACTCATTCGTCGGCTTCATCGGGAAAACGAGCGGAATAGGTCGTCGGCTTCGTGTCAAAGACGATCTACGTCGAGGTTGCACAAGCTCAAGCTCCGACTTCACAAAGTTGTGCAACTTATGAAGAAAACACCCAAAACAACTTGGCAAGAGGTAGAGGGTGAAGAAATAGGAGGTGGGTTCACTTTAGAATTGGATTTCTCCCACTAGAACTCAAGTTGCCATTGATGGCATCAAGGTTTCTTTCTTGAAGATGAAGATGAAGAAGAAGAAAGAATATGATAAGTATTGTGTTAAAATAAAAAATAATTCAATACTTATCATAATGTGAACCATAGTTAAGTGTAGAGAATTAACTAAGGTTAGAAGAATGGTTAGGGTTTAGTGTAAAGACAAAATGGTCACAAAGTCAAAGCTTCATGAAGCTTCAACAATGTTCAAGAATGAAAGCAACCATTTTGTATTTTTATCCCATTCTTTTTCCAAAAATGAATAAATAAAAACCCTAATCACTTTCTTAACCTAAGTTTAATTCTATACACTTAACCAAATAAGCATGCATCATCAAACATGATACAAGCATGTGCACAAAAGTATATCACATATACAATTTGCACATCAAGTGAGAAAATCCATATAAAGTGAACCAATACTAGTTAATGCAATGCAATATATCAAATATATAATTATACATTAAATCATTAAATCAACATTTGATTCAATGATCCGGTCATGTCGCACATAACCGACTAGAATCCAATGTATCGATTTATCGAATCAATGATTCGATAATTAGGTCATATCGAATATAACCAATCGAAACATATATCGCGAGAATGAAATGCGGTATCACATACACACATCCTTCTCGGTCCTGCACATATCTCATATGCGCTCCTATTTCGTTTCGCTTGAGCCAGGAAACCTCTGTGTAGGACTCTAAAGACTCGTCAATACGCCGGTAGAAGATTATGATCATATCAAGCACCCACAAGCCGCAAGCGGTCTGCTAAACGTAACGGCCATCCGGGTATTGAGCGATCAAAAGATCGACGAGCTAGCCCGCTCACACTCCTGTGAATCCAACCAGTAACACTTACCGTACAGTCCGGTCTGTTCGTCTGATATGTCGCATATCAAGTCTAGGGGTGGTAAACGTCAGACCCCAATAACCGATAAGTCGTGCCGATGTGAGGCTCATAACGGGTCGAGAAACTACTGGTAACACTTACCAGCAAATCTCTGATCAGCCCTGGCCAGGGACTTCCCTGCTACGGCCAATCGAGCACAGCGCAACATCAACTCCCAATACCGGGAGAGACGAAACCCCTCCTATCGCTCATTGCCTCCATGTGACTCGGGACTGTACCCAAAGACCACCGTTTTGCACGCCCTCATGGACGTGGTAAGGTGGAGATCAAAGCACAGTGGGAATCACACAAGACTCTATGACGATCTCGGGTCTACAGACAAACCTGTACAAGTGTCACCTGAGAACTGCCATCTGACGTGAGGTATAATACCATCTGGGAGTTCTCGGCGAGTCCGTCCAGTGTACCCAGTCTCCACTGAGCACCCGTATACCATCTCTGATGTCAAACACCAATGGATATGGGATCATCCATCGCCCATCACATGGGTCGAGAAGCGTATACGCTAGTCTACACTGGTATATCGATGCCCCGTCTCGATACACCCACGACTAGGGACCTTGAAGGATGTACTTATGGACTACCATGTCCCCACTAGTATGATCTGCATCATATTCCAGGTAGTCAAGTACACATCCTAAGGGCTTTACCAACATGTAACTATAAGACAGTATAAAGAGACTAGTGTACATGTTAAGATAAAGAGCAACCAGATAGCATACTATTATGTCGAGCAAGAAAGTCATCTCTATATATGTCCAAGCATCCAATATAATATACATCATCTGTACAATACTGGCCTCTAGGGCATACATACAACTAACAATCTCCCACTTGCACTAGGGCCAGCTGCTGTAGTATCGCATACCGAGCATCCTGAAGAGTCTCTCAAACTGTATCTGGGGAATGGCCTTCGTGAGTGGATCCGCCGTGTTGTTCTTCGTGTCAACCCTCCTGACCTCGATCTCCCGGCGATCAACTATCTCCCGGATCAGGTGATACCGCCTCAGAATATGCCTGGATCGCTGATGGGACCTGGGTTCCTTGGCCAAAGCCACCGCTCTATTGTTATCGCAATACAAATGTATTGGATGCTCAATGGATGGAACCACTCCAAGTTCAGTAATGAACTTCTTGATCCAGACAGCCTCTTTGGCAGCATCGTTGGCAGCGATGTATTCAGCCTCCATCGTCGAGTCTGCCACGGTTTCCTGCTTGGAACTCTTCCAGCTAACCGCCCCTCCGTAAAGGGTAAAGACAAAGCCCGACTGCGACTTAGAGTCGTCCTTATCACTCTGGAAGCTCGAATCGGTAAAGGACTCCACTTGGAGTTCTCCGTTACCATACACCAAGAACATATCTCTAGTCCTTCGTAAGTACTTGAGAATGTTCTTCACAGCTGTCCAGTGACTCTCTCCAGGATCTGCTTGATACCGACTCACTACACTTAGTGAGTATGCAACATCGGGTCTGGTACATAGCATCGCATACATGATAGAGCCTACTGCCGAAGCATAGGGTATCCCTTGCATGCGAGCTCTCTCCAAATCAGTCTTGGGAGACATCTCTTTGGAGAGAGTGAGTCCAGAGATAGTGCGTAAGTTCCCACGCTTGGATTCTTCCATACTAAACCTCTTTAGTATGGTGTCAATGTACCTGGATTGGGACAATCCCAATATCCGTTTGGATCTATCTCTATAGATCCTAATCCCCAATATGCACGAGGCATCACCAAGATCTTTCATTGAGAATCTTTGTGATAAGAAGAGCTTGACCGATTGCAGTATAGGAATATCATTTCCTATCAAGAGTATGTCGTCCACGTACAATACGAGGAATACAACCTTACTCCCTGCCACCTTCTTGTAGATACAAGGTTCATCTGGATTTTTGACGAAATCAAACTCTTTGATAACGACGTCAAAGCAGATGTTCCAACTCCGCGATGCTTGCTTTAATCCATAAATGGATTTAAGCAGCTTGCACACCTTCCCGCTGCTCCCACTGTCTACGAAGCCCTCTGGCTGAGTCATGTACACGCACTCTTCTAAATCACCATTTAGAAAGGCGGTCTTAACATCCATTTGCCAGATTTCGTAGTCATGATATGCAGCGATGGCAAGCATGATTCGGATGGATTTAAGCATAGCCACTGGAGAAAAGGTTTCGTCATAGTCCACACCTGGTCTTTGATGAAAACCCTTTGCTACAAGTCTAGCTTTGAAAGTCTCCACTTTCCCATCTACACCAAGTTTCTTCTTGAAGATCCACTTGCTCCCAATGGGTTTTACCCCTTCAGGAGCAACTTCCAAAGTCCATACTTTGTTGGTGTACATGGATTCCATCTCGGACCGCATAGCATCCAGCCATTTCACTGAGTCCCCACTCGTGATGGCCTGCTCGAAGCTAGTTGGGTCATCATCCTCCATGATGCAATCCTCGCTTCCACCATCAATGAGAAAACCGTAATATCTCTCAGGTGGACGAGAAACCCTACCAGATCGGCGGAGAGGCTGAGGTTCGTCGGGTACTACCGAATCTTCTGGTTCCACTAAATCTTCAGTTATAGTTTGTGTTTCTGGAACTTCTTCCAGTTCTACCTCAGAGCCACTAATCTCTTTTGCAAGAAATTCCTTTTCTAAAAAGGTGGCATGTTGAGCAATAAACACTTTTTGTTGTTCGCTGTGGTAGAAGAGATATCCATTCTTTTTATTAGGGCATGAAATGGTCGCTACCTGGAGAGAGAGAGAAGAAAATACTTTAGCGTATGCTCGTGCAAGATCAGATTGGTTATTATCTTATCTAATCAGGATGGCTCCCACTGCTTTTTATCAAATCTTCCTTCAAACCCTAAAAGGAAAGACTAGCCGGGATTAATTACATACTACAAGCTCGCCAATCTTTCAGCCAGGCCAGTGTCGGTACTTTGAGGGAGGTCCCCCGTGCTTTCGTACGAACCTAATTAATGTAAACCTCGTTTTCCCAGAGGCGTAACCGCGTTAACACCTTTCTAGACACCTACTTGATCGGCTAATTGTAATGTGTAAAACTCTCCCAGGAGTAACTCTTACTCGCAGCGGGTATCGGGATCCAACTATCTCATAGAAGGTATGCAATCTCATTGCAAATTTCAACACTTGAAATTCCCGATAATATTTTGCCCCTAGTGTGCCATGACCTTGACAGAGGTCAACAAATCATAGTGCACTAGTCAAGTTCAACCCGTCATTTCTTGATTGAATCAAACCCACTCGCACGACCCTTGACAGAGGTCAACAAGGTCGTACGACTACCCTAATCCAATCACATCACAAGCTTTGCAGATAATTACTACTTAGCTACCGCACACTACGCCTTGACAGAGGTCAACAAACGCAGCACGAATACTAAATAGTCTTTATCTGAAATGACTGAGGGCTACGACAGGTTTTTCTGAAAACCTATTGCGTAATGAACTTGATATCGTTGTAGAATCAAATGAAGTTTTGAAATGGAGTGATTTTGAGGCTTTTCCAGTTTCGCTAAAGGGGTCACTCCCGGTGAAGGGATCGTCGGCCCTTTCCTCGTCGAATGAGGTGCGGGATATATCATATATATCACTGTGCAAAGCAAAACTCAAAAACAATCAAAAGCAAACCGAGTGTGTAGCATCTGCCAGTTATTGCTAAAGGAGTCACTCCCGGTGAAGGGATCTCGGTCCTTTCCTCATCGAATAAGGTGCAGGGTATATCATATATACCGCTATGCAAAGCAAGAACTGTAGCTACCTGTTTTGTTTAAAATCTGATTCTACAACATCTTAGGTTTCTTTTCTTTCATTAATCACATTAATGAAGTCCCATCATTTAAATACCTAAACATCACAGATAAATACGACGTACACTTATGCCATCCGCATTCGCCTCGATGTCCCCTCGTGCACCGTTAGGTTAGGTAACTAACGACAGAGCAGGGCAGGGCTAGCGCGGGTGTAAAACATAAGTAACGTCTATATAATATATCATATATACTATATATAGTATCTATCACAGAACATCACATGATCACATCACAGATATCGCAGCAGAAGAAACATATGAAATATTGGATATACTAGGACGTCCGTGTTTTCAATACGAGCCAGTATAAAACACGGATTCCACGGTCGTGATGAATAGCCAATCCCACACCCCTAGACCCCTACGAGAGCGGCAAGCAACCCTGCCAATTCTAGGGTTTGGAGACCCGGACTCGACTCCTCGAGTTGGTCTCCCACTGGACCCCAGAACCCGGTTACTTGTGCTCCCCTCCTTGGGTCTATCCTAATGCTGAAAAGTAAATAATATACAAAAGGTGACAACTTCCGCTACCTGGAAGTGCCCCAAATAAAAGAATATTACATACAAGTTTTTACATGAATGAAAATGAAAAACACTCATCTCACATAAAAAAAACCCGGCTATTCAAACACGACGATCCAATATAACATATCCAGCAACACATAACATCACATGTCATCAACGTAAGTAAGTACGCATACTCCAATTGTCGTTGACTTATAGCAACGAAACCGGCGATATGAACATACTACACTTACGGTCACAGAAAAGAAAGTGTAAAACTACAACAATTGGAATCCGCAACTTCTTTAGACATCGCATGCCTAATCAAATGAAATACTTTGACATCACATGCCTAATTGATATAAATCCCGCATTTTAGTCTCATTATCGAAAACTCTTTTCAATATCATGTGGGACTAAACTGCTAGATTTATAACATTCATTCAGTTATCTCATAACAGTTTGTGAATTCCAATTATTGTATCACATTCCAGATAAACAGAAAATGTTAAACTTTCCGATCGAACATTCGAACACCCAAGTTTTCCCGATACAGTCCAACACATGAAATAAGTCTAGCAACATTCAGTTCGTGCCTCAGTACCAACGGTCCAGCCGTAGAAGGGTCAAGCCAACGCCTCACATGTGGCACGCCGTACTGCCCCAAACCCGAAGGTTCAAAGGGCAGTTCAAGACGGTCACATAATCGAGTTAAGGTTTGTTGTCTTCTAGAGGGTCCATCGCGTTACTTGCACTACTTAGAACGTCGTTAAACTACGGAAAAATCCAACACTTGGAAATCTCCCGACAGGGGAAAAATTGGGTATTTATATCCGGTCGAACTTTTTAACATATTCTAAAGATTATCCAGAAAAACACATAGACGATATTTGATAATCCGATCGAACTATCGAAGCTCTAAAACACCCCAGAAAATTCAACTCTTGAATAAATTTTAAAAATTTCCAGAAAATCCAACACCAGAAGATATCAGTTACTGTGCAAAAATTATATAATAATTTAATAAAGCTGCCGCGGATCCGCCGCCTAAGGAGGCTTAGGCCGCGGATCCGCCGCGCTTTAGACTGTTCATGAAGAAATTTTTGCACCGTAATTCATATATTTCCCTGCTGAATTTTTTAGCAATTTTTAATCTGGAAAAATCCCAGAATTTAGAAAAAGTCCAGAGAGCATCTTAAAGTTAGGTTTTCGGGTTCGATCGGGTTTCAAACATCGTCTAGACTTCGCCTAAGGCTCTAGCTAGGCTCTGATACCACTGTAGGGTTCCTATGCACTCTATAGAGGTCTCACAAGGCATCGAACATGCCAAAATCAAAAATTATGGGTGCCGAGAAACCCTAATACGGATCGTCGGCTAGATTTCTAGGCGAAACGGTAAACTAGTTAACTACTTAACTAAAAGTTAGATGCTACAACCTTTGTAGATCCGGATATCCACTTCCTTAGCTCCACGTAGTCATCCTCTCGTTGTCCTTTTCGAATCCTAGACTCATTCGTCGGCTTCATCGGGAAAACGAGCGGAATAGGTCATCGGCTTCGTGTCAAAGACGATCTACGTCGAGGTTGCACAAGCTCAAGCTCCGACTTCACAAAGTTGTGCAACTTGTGAAGAAAACACCCAAAACAACTTGGCAAGAGGTAGAGGATGAAGAAATAGGAGGTGGGTTCACTTTAGAATTGGATTTCTCTCACTAGAACTCAAGTTGCCATTGATGGCATCAAGGTTTCTTTCTTGAAGATGAAGATGAAGAAGAAGAAAGAATATGATAAGTATTGTGTTAAAATAAAAAATAATTCAATACTTATCATAATGTGAACCATAGTTAAGTGTAGACAATTAACTAAGGTTAGAAGAATGGTTAGGGTTTAGTGTAAAGACAAAATGGTCACAAAGTCAAAGCTTCATGAAGCTTCAACAATGTTCAAGAATGAAAGCAACCATTTTGTATTTTTATCCCATTCTTTTTCCAAAAATGAATAAATAAAAGAATGGATAAATAAAAACCCTAATCACTTTCTTAACCTAAGTTTAATTCTATACACTTAACCAAATAAGCATGCATCATCAAACATGATACAAGCATGTGCACAAAAGTACATCACATATACAATTTGCACATCAAGTGAGAAAATCCATATAAAGTGAACCAATACTAGTTAATGCAATGCAATATATCAAATATATAATCATACATTAAATCATTAAATCAACATTTGATTCAATGATCCGGTCATGTCGCACATAACCGACTAGAATCCAATGTATCGATTTATCGAATCAATGATTCGATAATTAGGTCATATCGAATATAACCAATCGAAACATATATCGCGAGAATGAAATGCGGTATCACATACACGCATCATTCTCGGTCCTGCACATATCTCATATGCGCTCCTATTTCGTTTCTCTTGAGCCAGGAAACCTCTGTGTAGGACTCTAAAGACTCGTCAATACGCCGGTAGCAAATTATGATCATATCAAGCACCCACAAGCCGCAAGCGGTCTGCTAAACGTAACGGCCATCCGGGTATTGATCGATCAGAAGATCGACGAGCTAGCCCGCTCACACTCCTGTGAATCCAACCAGTAACACTTACCGTACAGTCCGGTCTGTTCGTCTGATATGTCGCATATCAAGTCTAGGGGTGGTAAACGTCAGACCCCAAAAACCGATAAGTCGTGCCGATGTGAGGCTCATAACGGGTCGAGAAAATACTGGTAACACTTACCAGCAAATCTCTGATCAGCCCTGGCCAGGGACTTCCCTGCTACGGCCAATCGAGCACAGCACAACATCAACTCCCAATACCGGGAGAGACGAAACCCCTCCTATCGCTCATTGCCTCCATTTGACTCGGGACTGTACCTCAAGACCACCGTTTTGTACGCCCTCATGGACGTGGTAAGGTGGAGATCAAAGCACAGTGGGAATCAGACAAGACTCTATGACGATCTCGGGTCTACAGACTAACCTGTACAAGTGTCACCTGAGAACTGCCATCTGACGTGAGGTATAATACCATCTGGGAGTTCTCGGCGAGTCCATCCAGTGTACCCAGTCTCCACTGAGCACCCGTATACCATCTCTGATGTCAAACACCAATGGATATGGGATCATCCATCACCCATCACATGGGTCGAGAAGCGTATACGCTAGTCTACACTGGTATATCGATGCCCCGTCTCGATACACCAACGACTAGGGACCTTGAAGGATGTACTTATGGACTACCATGTCCCACTAGTATGATCTGCATCATAGTCCAGGTAGTCAAGTACACATGCTAAGGGCATTACCAACATGTAACTATAAGACAGTATAAAGAGACTAGTGTACATGTTAAGATAAAGAGCAACCAGATAGCATACTATCATGTCGAGCAAGAAAGTCATCTCTATATATGTCCAAGCATCAAATATAATATACATCATCTGTACAATACTGGCCTCTAGGGCATACATACAACTAACACTTCGTCTGATATGTCGCATATCTCATCTAGGGGGTTGTAAACGTCAGACCCCAGTAACTCGATAAGTCGTGTCGATATAAGGCTCATAATGGGTCGAGCAACTACAGATAACACTTACCGGTGTATCTCTGAAGCAACCTTGGCCAAGGACTTTCTGTTATAGCCAATCGAGCACAGCAGAACATCAACTCCCAATACCGGGAGAGACGAAACCCCTCCTATCGCTCATTGCCTCCATGTGACTCAGGACTGTACCCAAAAGCCACCATTTTGCACGTTCTCTTGAACGTGGTAAAGTGGAAATCAAAGCACTGTGGGAATCACACAAGACTCATTGACGATCTCGGGTCTACAAACTAACATGTACCACTGTCACCATAGAACTGCCATCTGACGTAAGGTATAATACCATCTGGGAGTTCTCGGCGAGTCCGTCCAGTGTACCCAGTCTCCACTGAGCACCCGTATACTGTCTCTGATGTCAAACACCAATGGATATGGGATCATCCATCGCCTATCTACATGGGTCGAGAAGCTATACGCTAGTCTACTCTGGTATATCGATGCCCTGTCTCGATACACCCTCGACTAGGAACATTTGAAGGATGTACTTAGCGACTACACTGTCCCCACTAGTATGATCTGCATCATAGTCCTGGTAGTCAAGTACGCATCCTAAGGGCTTTATCAACATATAACATAGAGACAATCAGAGTACATGTTAAGATAAAGTGCAACCAGATAGCATACTATCATGTCGAGCAAGAAAGTCCTCCCTATATATGTCAAAGCATCCACTACAATAACATCGTATGTACAGTAATGGCCTCTAGGGCATACCTATGACTAACAATCTCCCACTTGCACTTCGGCCATCTGTTGTAGTATCTCATACCCAACAATCAGCAGTGGTTGAAGTATCTCATACTCAACCATCCCATAAAAGTCTCTACTGGGAAATAGGCCATTGTGAGTGGATCCGCACTGTTGTCCTCTGTGTTTACTCTCCTAATCTCAATCTCCCTGGAGATCAACCATCTCCATGATTAGGTGATACTGCCTAAGAATATGTCTGGATAACTGATGGGACGGGGGTTCCTATGCCAAAGCCACAACTCTATTGTCACACAATGGTAGGAATGAAGTTCATCTGATGAACTACATACATCCAGAATACCTCTTTGGTAGTATCCTTGGTAGCAATGTATCCATCCTTTATCGTCTAGTATGCCACGGTATCTAGCTTGGAACTCTTCCAACATACCGTCCCTCCACTGAGAGTAAAGACAATGCCTGTAACTGACATTCAGTCGACCTTACCACCCTTGAAGCTATCGAGTGATTCTGTTAGTTATATGTATGCCCTAGAGGCCATTACTGTACATAGGATGTATATTGTAGTGGATGCTGGGACATATATAGGGAGGACTTTCTTGCTCGACATGATAGTATGCTATCTGGTTGCTCTTTACCTTAACGTGTATATTGATTCTCTCTCTGTTACATGTTGGTAAAGCCCTTAGGATCTGTACTTGACTACCTGGACTATGATGCGGATCATACTAGTGGGGACATGGTAGTCCATAAGTACATCCTTCAAAGTCCCTAGTCGTGGGTGTATCGATACGGGGCATCGATATACCAGTGTAGACTAGAGCATACCTTCTCGACCCATACAGATGGGCGATGGATGATCCCATATCCATTGGTGTTTGACATCAGAGATGATATACGGGTGCTCAGTGGAGACTGGGTACACTGGACGGACTCGCCGAGAACTCCCAGATGGTATTATACCTCACGTCAGATGGCAGTTCTCTGGTGACACTGGTACAGAGTAGTCTGTTGACCCGAGATCGTCATAGAGTCTTGTGTGGTTCCCACTGTGCTTTGATTTCCATCTTACCACGTCCAAGAGGGCGTGCAAAACGGTGGTTTTTGGGTACAGTCCCGAGTCACATGGAGGCAATGAGCGATAGGAGGGGATTCGTCTCTCCCGGTATAGGGAGTTGATGTTGTGCTGTGTTCGATTGGCTATAACAGGAAATCCCTGGTCAGGGTTGCTGAGATTTACTGGTAAGTGTTACCAGTAGTTTCTCGAATTGTTATAGACCTCATATCGACAGGACTTATCGAGCTATTGGGGTCTGACGTTTACCACCCCTAGGCAAGATATGCGACATATCAGACGATCAGACCGGACTGTACGGTAGTGTTACTGGTTGGATTCACTGGAGTGTGAGCGGGCTTGCTCGTCGATCTTCAGATCGCTCAATACCCGGGTGGCCGTTACGTTTAGCAGACCGCTTGCGGCTTGTGGGTGTTTGATATGATCATCACCTGCTGCCGGCGTATTGACGAGTCTTTAGAGTCCTACACAGAGGTTTCCTGGCTCAAGCGAAACGAAATAGGAGCGCATATGAGATATGTGTGGGACCGAGAATAATACGTGTATGTGATACCGTATTCTATTATCGCGATGAATGTGTCAAATGGTTGTATGCGATATAACCTAGTTATCGAATCAAGGATTGATTCGATAAATCGATACATTGGATATTAGCCGGTTATATGCGATATGACCGGATCGTTAAATCAAGTGTTGATTTAATGATTTAATGTATAATTATATATTTGATATATTACTTTGCATTAACTAATATTGGTTCACTTTAGATGGATTTTCTCACTCGGATGTGCGCATTATATATGTGATATGATTTTGTGCACTTGCTTGTATCGTGTTTGATGATACATGCTTTTTGGTTAAGTGTAAAGTATTAAACCTTGGTTAATGAAATGGTTAGGGTTTACTATTTGTTATTCATTTATCTTATTTAATTATCCATTTATTTTTGATAAATGAATAAAAGAAAAGAGAAAAGAATGGTGGCTAATTTTGTTTCATGTTGAAGCTTCTTGAAGCTTTGATCAAGTCAACCATTCTTATCTCATCCTTAACCCTAACCATTCCCACTAACCCTAGTTTAATCTCTACACTTGACCATGGTTTAGATTATGATAAGTTTTCATTTTCTTTTCATTTTTTGAATAACTTATCATAACAATTATCATCTTCTTCTTCTTCTTCTTCAAGAAAGAAGCTTGCATTCATCAATGGTGATTGATGATAAAGAGTGAGAAATCCAATTCTAAATAGAACCCACTTCCTATTTCTTCATCCTCTACCTCTTGCCAAGTAGTAGAGTGTGTTTTCTTCACAAGTTTCTTGACTTGGTGAAGTCGGACCTTGATTTAGCGATGCCTCGACGTAGATCATCTTCGGCATGGACATCGACGACCTAGCTCGCTTATTCTTCGACGAAGCCGACGCTGGAGTCCGGATTCCTTTTGGACAGCGGAGGGGACTTCGTTGCGGAGCTATGAAGGTGGAGCACTGGATCTACAAAGGTTGTATTTCCGTTTTCCCATTAGTTATTGTTAACTAGTTATCTTTTCGCCTAGATTTCTAGCAAACGATCCGTAGTCGGGTTTCTCGGCACCTAGAATTTTTGAAATTGGCATGGTTGATGCCTTGTGAGACCTCATGAGGATGCCTAGGAACCCTACAGTGGTATCAGAGCCTAGCTAGAGCCTTAGGCGAAGTCTAGACGCAATTTGAAGTCCGAACGAACCCAAAACCCGACACCAAAAATGCTCTCTGTCCTTTTTCCAAAAACGTGGATTTTTCCAAATTAAAAATTACTAAAAAATTCAGCAGGGAAATCTAAGAATTACGATGCAAAAATTATTTCATGAACAGTAAATTTCGCGGCGGATCCGCGGCAGAAGCATGGCTTCTGCGGCGGATCAGCGGCCCCTTGATGACGTCAGCCCTGTTCCTTTGCACAGTAATTCCTTGTTCAAAGAGCTGAGTTTTCTGGGAATTTTTAATATTTATTCAAGAGTTGAATTTTCTGGGGTTGTTTTGGGGATTCGGTGTTTCGATCGGAGTATCAGATTTTGTCTATTTGGCTTTCCGGATAAATTTTAGAATATGTTAAACAGTTCGACCGGATATAAATACCCAACTTTTCCCCTGTCGGGAAATTTCCAAGTGTTGGATTTTTCCGTGGTTTAACGACGTTCTAAGTTGTGCAAGTAACGCGATGGACCCTCTAGAAGACAACAAACCTTAACTCGATTATGTGACCGTCTTGAACTGCCCTTTGAACCTTAGGGTTTGGGGCAGTATGGCGTGCCACATGTGAGGCGTTTGCTTGACCCTTCTATGGCTGGACCGTTGGTACTGAGGCACGAACTGAATGTTGTTAGACTTATTTCATGTGTTGAGCTGTATCGGGAAAACTTGGGTGTTTGACTGTTCGATCGAAAAGTTTAACATTTTCTGTTTATCTGGAATGGGATACAATAATTGGAATTCACAAGTAGTTATGAGATAACTGAATGAATGTTATAAACATAGCACTTTAGTCTCACTTGATCGGTTGCCACGGAATTTTGATGTGATCTAAAGTCCGTCGCAATCACGTAGCGTACGCGGATACTCGCCGATAAACTTAATAGACAGCCTCACTCCATAGCCCCGACCAAGTGACTGTAGGAGAACCCCGTCGCCGAAAGCATCCGTCCGGGTGCTCGCGGTAGCGGTGTTCCGCCTTGGTGCACTTCGTCGACGGTATCAGGGGTGCAGCCGTCTACTGAAGTTTGCGACGAGCATTCGATCAGTTTTTCGGGAATCTTGTTGAATTGCCCGACTTGATATTGAAAAGTGTTTTCGATAATGAGACTAAAATGCGGGGTTTATAATTGTTAGGCATGCGATGTCTAAGGAATTCATTTGGTCAGGCATGCGATGTCTGAGGAGGTTGCGGATTCCAACTGTTGTAGTTTTACACTTTCTTTTCTGTGACCGTAAGTGTAATATGTGATATCGCCGGTTTCGTTGCTATATGTCAACAACAATTGGGATGCGCATATTTACTTACGTTGATGACATGTGATGTTATGTGTTGCTGGATATGTTATATTGGATCGTCGTGTTTGAATAGCCGGGGGTTTTTATGTGAGATGAGTGTTTTTCATTTTCATTCATGTAAAAACTTGTATGTAATATTCTTTTATTGGGGCGCTTCCAGGTTGCGGAAGTTGTCACCGTTTGTATATTATTTACTTTTCCGCACTAGGATAGACCCAAGGAGGAGGGCACAAGTAACCGTGTTCTGGAGTCCAGTGGGAGACCAACTCGAGGAGTCGAGTCCGGGTCTCCTAACTCTAGAATTGGTAGGGTTGCTTGCCGCTCTCGTAGGGGTCTAGGGTTGTGGGTTTGGCTATTCATCACGACCGTGGAATCCGTGTTTTATACTGGCTCGTATTGAAAACACGGACGTCCTAGTATATCCAATATTTCATATGTTTCTTCTGCTGCGATATCTGTGATGTGATCATGTGATGTTCTGTGATAGATACACTATATAGTATATATGATATATTATATAGACGTTACTTATGTTTTACACCCGCGCTAGCCCTGCCCCGCTCTGCCGTTAGTTACCTAACCTAATGGTGCACGAGGGGACATCGAGGCGAATGCGGATGGCATAAGTGTACGTCGTATTTATCTGTGATGTTTAGGTACTTAAATGATGGGACTTCATTAATATGATTAATGAAATAAAAGAAACCTAAGATGTTGTAGAATCGAATTTCAAAATAAAACAGGTAGCTACAGTTCTTGCTTTGCACAACGGTATATACGCTATATCCAGCACCTTATTCGATGAGGAAAGGACCGAGATCCCTTCACCGGGAGTGACTCCTTTAGCAATAACTGGCAGATGCTACACACTCGGTTTGTCTTTTGATTGCTTTTAAGTGTTTTTGCTTTGCACAGTGATATATGTGATATATCCCGCACCTCATTCGACGAGGAAAGGACCGACGATCCCTTCACCGGGAGTGACTCCTTTAGCAAAACTAGAAAAGCCTCAAAAACACTCCATTTTAAAATCATTTGATTCTATGACGATATCAAGTTCATTACGCAATAGGTTTTCAGAAAAAAACTTTCGTAGCCCTCCGTCATTTCAGATAAGTCCTATTTAGTATTCGTGCTACGTTTGTTGACCTCCGTCAAGGCGTAGTGTGCGGTAGCTAACTAGTATTTATCTGTTTATGCATATGATGCAGATTGAGTTAGGGTAGTCGTGCGGCCTTGTTGACCTCCGTCAAGGGTCGTGCGGGTGGGTTTAATTCGATCAAGAAATGACGGGTTGAACTTGACTAGTAGCCTATGGTTTGTTGACCTCCGTCAAGGTCATAGGGTGCTAGGGGCAAAATATTATCGGGAATTTCAAGTGTTGAAATTTGCATTGAGATTGCATACCTTCTATGAGATAGTTGGATCCCGATACCCGCTGCGAGTAAGAGTTACTCCTGGAAGAGTTTTATACATTACAATTAGCCGATCAAGTAGGTGTCTAGAAAGGTGTCAACGGGGTTACGCCTCTGGGAAAACGAGGTTTACATTAATTAGGTTCGTGCGAAAGCACGGGGGACCTCCCTCAAAGTACCGATACTGGCCTGGCTGAAAGATTGGCGAACTTGTAGTGTGTAATTAATCCCGGCTAGTCTTTCCTTTTAGGGTTTGAAGGAAGATTTGATAAAAAGCAGTGGGAGCCATCCTGATTAGATAAAATAAAAACCAATCTATTCTTGACAGAGCGCACGCTGAATGTTTTCTTCTCTCTCTCCAGGTAGCGACCATATCACGCCTTAATCAAGATAATAATACGGAATATTGACCGAACCCGCTTGTTATATGAGCTGGGGAACGTTGGTCCCGCTCCAACTTATAATTGTTATAAGACAGAGTAGGAAATTGGGGATTACCAGAATTCCCGTGCCGCCCAAACGAAGAGAGTGCATGCTGATGCATCATCTTCGGGTGTGTTCATTATACAGAACTGTTTCTCAGTATCCTTTACGTCCTGGGTATGTGATACCAGATCAGGATCCCAGATATGTAATCTGTTACATAGGGCTACAGATAGGTAGAGAACTGAGAACGGGTGATAAGTTTCATGAGGCAGAAAACGGGGCAAATGTTGCAGCCAAGTCTGTTGGTCACTGTCACCCTGTATTACAAATACATTGATTCTGAACGAATGTTATTCGATACCGAACCTGATATACAAAATCGTATCTATCTCTTTATTAGTAAAGAAATGATAAAATTTTGTATTGTTGGATAATGTTTTGAACATTTCCTGTATCAAAAGTTGATCGGTTCAGGCACGTTATCTAAAAGCATTGATGTTCTAAATCAAACTACAGTTCTTAGTATATGGAACACACATAAGAGGAAGAGTTCAGAAATGAACGGATCCTTCTTAAGGCATTGCAGACTAGGTCATATCTATGCGACCCGACTGGCTGAAGTTACATGTAGATGCATATTTAAATCAGTTTGAATTTACATCTTGTGAAACTCGCCAGTCATGTCACAAAGATATAATGACACTAGCTCTGTTTATTGGAAACAGAGAAAGAGTTAGTGAACTCTTGGGATGATACATGTTGATGTATGTAGGTCCCCTGTCTACACATGCCAAGACCGGTTCTTTGTACTTCATTACATTCTCTGATAATCTCTCAAGATTCAGACATATGTTCCTGTTGAAACACAAGTCCGAACCTTTTGAGATATTCATAGAATATAAGTAAGAAGTAGAGAACCAATAAGGGTATAAGTATTATGTCCTTTGATGTGATCGAGGAGGAGAATACTTGAGCACAGAAATACTGGACTTTTCTAAAGGAGAATGAGATTCTCTCTCAGCAGTACTCCTCCGCATACACCATAGCACGATGGTATTTCGGGGTGGAGCAATTACACCCTATGTGATAAGGTGTGCTCTATGATGAGTAATACTGAGCTACCTATTTCCTTTTGGGTGTTATGCACTTGAGAAGCTGCATACCTATTGAAAAGGGTTCTAATCAAATCAGATGCCTACCGCTTCATATGTGATATGGAATGGGAAGAGCCCATTTCTTAAGTTAGTTAAGATTTGGGGTTGTCCGACCTATGTCTGAAAAGCAAAATCCGGACAAGCTCGAGGCAAGGTCAGTCATGTAGAACTGGAAATGTTCCAGCTATACAGACTGCAGCTGATGATTTGATAGAACCAAAGGATTCAGTAGATTCCAACGAACCTCAGCCTCTCCGCCGATCTAGTAGGGTTCCTCACCCACCTGAGAGATACTTCGGTTTCTCTATGACAATAGGAGCGAGGATTGCATCATGAGATGATGACCCAACTAGTTTCGAGCTGGCCATCGAGAGTAGAGACTCTGTAAGAATGGCTGGATGCTTATCGATCTGAGATGGAATCCTTATACACCAACAAAGTATGGACTTTGGTTGCTATATCTGAAGGGTTAAATCCCCATCAGGAGCAAGTATATCTTGAGAAGATTACTTGGTGTATATGGAAAAGTTGAGACTTTCAAAGCTAGAATTGTTAAAGGTTTTCGTCATCGACCAGGCGTGGATAATGATGAAACCTTTTCCAGTAGCTATGCTTAAGTCCATCCAGATCCTACTTGTCACGGCTACATACCATGACTGCGATATCTGGTGGTTGGGTGTCATGACAGCTTTTCTAAATGATGTTTTAGAAGAGAGCGTCTATAAGTACACAGCCAGAGGGCCTCGTAGACAGTGGGAGCAGCGGAAACGTGTTCAAGATGCTTTATAGGATAAAGAAGGCATCGCGGAGTTGGAACATCTGTTTTGATGGATTATTCAAAGAAGTTGACATCATCAAAATGGTAGATGAACCTTGTATAAACAAAAAGGTAGTAGGGAGTATGGTGAAGATCCTCGTAGAGTACGTGGATGACATACTCTTGATAGGGAAGGAGTTTCTTACGCTACGCTCGATCAATCTCCGTTTATCACAATGACTCTCCATATAGGATCAAAGTGATACCTCCTAAATCCTGGATTTTGGATCTATGAGATAGATCTAATTGGATGTTAGGATACTCACTAGTTGTAGTGAGATAGTATCAATTGATCCTGGGGAGAATCACTGGAAGTGTTCCAGGGTAATAAAGACGACTGAATGTCAGTCGCAGGCATTGTCTTTACCCTAAGTAAAGGGACGGTATGTTGGAAGAGTTCCAAGCTAGATACCGTGGCATACTAGACGATAAAGGCAAGATACATCGCTACTTAAGGTGCTACCAAAGAGGCAGTCTGGGTGTATAATAGTTCATAAGATGAACTTTGTTCCTACCATTGTGAGACAATGGAGTTGTGGCTTATGCCAAGGAACGCCGGTCCCATCAGTGATCCAGACATATTCTGAGGCAGTGTCACCTGATCATGGAGATGGATGATCTCCAGGGTGATCGAGGTTTGGAGAGTAGACTCAGAGGACAACACAGCGGATCCACTCACGAAGGCCTATTCCCAGAGAGAGACTTTTAGGGGATGGTTGAGTATGAGATACTACAACCACTGCTACAGATGGCCCTAGTGCAAGTGGGAGATTGTTAGTTATATGTATGCCCTAGAGGCCATTACTGTACATAGGATGTATATTGTAGTGGATGCTGGGACATATATAGGGAGGACTTTCTTGCTCGACATGATAGTATGCTATCTGGTTGCTCTTTACCTTAACGTGTATATTGATTGTCTCTCTGTTACATGTTGGTAAAGCCCTTAGGATCTGTACTTGACTACCTGGACTATGATGCGGATCATACTAGTGGGGACATGGTAGTCCATAAGTACATCCTTCAAAGTCCCTAGTCGTGGGTGTATCGAGACGGGGCATCGATATACCAGTGTAGACTAGCGCATACCTTCTCGACCCATACAGATGGGCGATGGATGATCCCATATCCATTGGTGTTTGACATCAGAGATGATATACGGGTGCTCAGTGGAGACTGGGTACACTGGACGGACTCGCCGAGAACTCCCAGATGGTATTATACCTCACGTCAGATGGCAGTTCTCTGGTGACACTGGTACAGAGTAGTCTGTTGACCCGAGATCGTCATAGAGTCTTGTGTGGTTCCCACTGTGCTTTGATTTCCATCTTACCACGTCCAAGAGGGCGTGCAAAACGGTGGTTTTTGGGTACAGTCCCGAGTCACATGGAGGCAATGAGCGATAGGAGGGGATTCGTCTCTCCCGGTATAGGGAGTTGATGTTGTGCTGTGTTCGATTGGCTATAACAGGAAATCCCTGGCCAGGGTTGCTGAGATTTACTGGTAAGTGTTACCAGTAGTTTCTCGAATTGTTATAGACCTCATATCGACAGGACTTATCGAGCTATTGGGGTCTGACGTTTACCACCCCTAGGCAAGATATGCGATATATCAGACGATCAGACCGAACTGTACGGTAGTGTTACTGGTTGGATTCACTGGAGTGTGAGCGGGCTTGCTCGTCGATCTTCAGATCGCTCAATACCCGGGTGGCCGTTACGTTTAGCAGACCGCTTGCGGCTTGTGGGTGTTTGATATGATCATCACCTGCTGCCGGCGTATTGACGAGTCTTTAGAGTCCTACACAGAGGTTTCCTGGCTCAAGCGAAACGAAATAGGAGCGCATATGAGATATGTGCGGGACCGAGAATAATACGTGTATGTGATACCGTATTCTATTCTCGCGATGAATGTGTCGAATGGTTGTATGCGATATAACCTAGTTATCGAATCAAGGATTGATTCGATAAATCGATACATTGGATATTAGCCGGTTATATGCGATATGACCGGATCGTTAAATCAAGTGTTGATTTAATGATTTAATGTATAATTATATATTTGATATATTACTTTGCATTAACTAATATTGGTTCACTTTAGATGGATTTTCTCACTCGGATGTGCGCATTATATATGTGATATGATTTTGTGCACTTGCTTGTATCGTGTTTGATGATACATGCTTTTTGGTTAAGTGTAAAGTATTAAACCTTGGTTAATGAAATGGTTAGGGTTTACTATTTGTTATTCATTTATATTATTTAATTATCCATTTATTTTTGATAAATGAATAAAAGAAAAGAGAAAAGAATGGTGGCTAATTTTGTTTCATGTTGAAGCTTCTTGAAGCTTTGATCAAGCAACCATTCTTATCTCATCCTTAACCCTAACCATTCCCACTAACCCTAGTTTAATCTCTACATTTGACCATGGTTTAGATTATGATAAGTTTTCATTTTCTTTTCATTTTTTGAATAACTTATCATAACAATTATCATCTTCTTCTTCTTCTTCTTCAAGAAAGAAGCTTGCATTCATCAATGGTGATTGATGATAAAGAGTGAGAAATCCAATTCTAAATAGAACCCACTTCCTATTTCTTCATCCTCTACCTCTTGCCAAGTAGTAGAGTGTGTTTTCTTCACAAGTTTCTTGACTTGGTGAAGTCGGAGCTTGATTTAGCGATGCCTCGACGTAGATCATCTTCGGCATGGACATCGACGACCTAGCTCGCTTATTCTTCGACGAAGCCGACGCTGGAGTCCGGATTCCTTTTGGACAGCGGAGGGGACTTCGTTGCGGAGCTATGGAGGTGGAGCACCGGATCTACAAAGGTTGTATTTCCGTTTTCCCATTAGTTATTGTTAACTAGTTATCTTTTCGCCTAGATTTCTAGCAAACGATCCGTAGTCGGGTTTCTCGGCACCTAGAATTTTTGAAATTGGCATGGTTGATGCCTTGTGAGACCTCATGAGGATGCCTAGGAACCCTACAGATTCTTCCCAGGATCGATTGATACCATCTTACTACACCTAGTGAGAATCCTAACATCCATTTAGATCTATTTCATAGAACCAAAACCCAGGATTTAGGAGGTATCACCATTGATCCTTTATGGAGAATCCTTGTGATAAGAGGAGATTGACCGAGTGTAGCACATGAAACTCCTTTCCTATCAAGAGTATGTTATCCACGTACAATACGAGGATCACCACCATACTCCCTACTACCTTTTTGTATATACAAGGTTCATCTACCATTTTGATGAAGTCAAACGCTTTGACTACCACATCAAAATAGATGTTCCAACTCCGCGATGCCTGCTTTAACCCATAAAGCAACTTGCACACGTTTCTGTTGCTCCCACTGTTACGAAGCCCTCTAGCTGTGTACTTATAGACGCTCCCTTCTAAATCACTATTTAGAAAAGCTGTCAAGACACCCAACCGCCAGATATCGTAGTCATGGTATATAGCAATGGCAAGTAGGATCCGGATGGACTTAAGCATTGGCACTAGAAAAGGTTTCATCATAATCCACACCTGGTGGATGACAAGAACCTTTTGCAACTAGTCTTAGCTTTGAAAGTCACAACATTTCCATGTACACCAAATAATCTTCTAAATATATACTTGCTCCTAATGGGGATTTAACCCTTCAGATAAAGCAACCAAAGTCCATACTTTGTTGGTGTATATGGATTCCATCTCAGATCGCTTAGCATCCACAGAGTCCCCACTCTTGATGGCCTGCTCGAAACTAGTTGGGGCATCATCTCATGATGCAATCCTCGCTCCCGCTGTTATAGAGAAAACCGAAATATCTCTCAGGTGGGTGAGAAACCCTACCAGATCGGCGGAGAGGCTGAGGTTCGTTGGGATCTATTGAATCTTCCGGTTCTACTAAATTATCAGCTGGAGTTCGTATAGCTGGAACTCCTTCCAGTTCTACCTCATGACCACTAATTTCTTCACAACAAATTCACTTTTCAAAAGGTGGCATGCTGAGAACAAAACACTTTTTATTCCTCAGTAGGGGTAGAAGATATTCCCTTGCGAATGCTTTGAATATCCAACAAACTTCCACAGAAATGACCTTGCCTCGAGCTTGTCCGGATTTTGCTTTTAGACATAGGCCGGACAATCCAAATCTTAACATACTTAAGAGATGGGCTCTTCCCATTTCATATCACATATGGATTGGTAGGCACCTGAATTGATTGGAACTCTATTCAATATGTATGCAACTTCACAAGTGCATAACCCCAAAAGGAAATAGGCAACTCAGTAGTACTCATCATAGAGTACACCATATCACATAGGGTGTGATTGCTCCGCCCCGATACACCGACGTGCTGTGGTGTATACGGAGGAGTAATGCTGAGAGAGAACCACATTCTCCTTTAGAATATTCCAGGAATTCCGTGCTCAAGTATTCTCCTCCCTGATCATATCAAAGGACATAATACTTATACTCGTTTTGGTTCTCTACTTCTAACTTATATTCTTTGAATATCTCAAAAGGTGCAGACTTATGTTTCAACCGGAACATATGTCCGAATCTTGAGATATCATTAGTGAATGTAATGAATTATAAAGAACCAGTCCTGGCATGTGTAGACAGGGGACCTACATACATCATCATGTATCAATCTCAAGAGTTTACCAACTCTTTCTCTGTTTCCAATAAACGGAGCTATAGTCATCTTATCTTTGTGACATGACTGGCAAGTTTAACAAGATGTAAATTCAAACAGATTTAAGTTTGCATCAAAATGTAACTTAGTTAGTCGGGTCGCATTGATATGACCTAGTCGACAATGCCTCAAGAAGGATTCGTTCATTTCTGAACTCTTACTCTTGTGTGTGTTTTGTACGTTAAGAACTGTAGTTTGATTTTGAAAGTATATGTTTTTAGATAACGTGCCTGAACCGATCAACTCTTGATATAGGAAATGTTCAAAACATTATCCAACAATACAAAATTATATCCTTCTTTACTAATAAAGAGACTGATATGATGTTGTATATCAGGTTCGGTATCTAATAACATTCATTCAGAATCAATGTATTTGGTAATACAGGGTGATAACTGCCAATATACTTGGCTGCAACACTTGCACCGTTTCCAAATCTTGAAATTTATCACCCATTCTCAGTTCTCTACCTATCTATAGCCCATGTAACTGATTACATATGCGGGATCCTGATCCGGTATCACATACCCAGGACGTAAAGGATACCGAGAAACAGTTCTCTGTAATGAACACACCCGAAGAAGATGCATCATCTTGCACTTTCTTCGTTTGGGCGGCACGGGAATCCTGGTAATCCCCTATTTCCTGCACGGTCTTATAAAATTATAAGTTGGAGCGGAACTAACGTTCCTTAGCGCAGTATAACAAGCGGGTTCGGTCAATACATCCGTATTATTATCTTGATTAAGGCGTGACATGGTCGCTACCTAAAGAGAGAGAGAAGAAAACACTCAGCGTATGCTCTTGCAAGATTAGATTGGCTATTAATTTATCTAATCAGGATGGCTCCCACTGTTTTAGTCAATTCTTCCTTCAAACCATAAAAGGAAAGACTAGACTGGACTAATTACACCCAATCTATCAGCTAGGCCAATGTCGGTACTTTTAGGGAGGTTCCCCGTGCTTTCGCACGGACCTAATTAAAATAAATCTCGTTTTCCCAGGGGCGTAACCCCGTTAACACCTTTCTAGACACCTACTTTGATCGGCTAATTGTAATGTGTAAAACTATCCCAGGAGTAACTCTTACTCGCAGTGGGTATCGGGATCCAACTATCTCATAAGAGGTATGCAATCTCATTGCAAATTTCAACACTTGAAATTCCCGATAATATTTTTCCCCTGACCTCCTATGACCTTGACGAAGGCTAACAAATCATAGGCTGTTAGTCAAGTTCAACCCGTCATTTCTTGATTGAATTAAACCCACCCGCACGACCCTTGACGGAGGCCAACAAAGTCGCACGACTACCCGAACTCAATCGCATCATATGCTTATGCAGATAAGCATAAATAGCTACCGCACACTACGTCTTGACGGAGGCCAACAAATGCAGCACGAATACTGTGAAGTACTTATCTGAAATGACGGAGGGCTACGACAGGTTTTTAAGAAAACCTTTTGCGTAATGAACTTGATATCTTTGTAGAATCAAATGATTTAAAATGGAGTGTTTTTTAGGCTTTTACTAGTTTTGCTAATGAGGTCACTCCCGGTGAAGGGATCGTCGGCTCTTTCCTCATTAAATAAGGTGCTGGATATTCTACTAGGAATACCGCTATGCAAAGCAACTACTAGAGCTACCTGTTTTTGAAAATTCGATTCCACAACATCTTTAAGTTTTTTTATTTCATTAATCTCATTAATGAAGTCCCATCATATTAAGTTACCTAAACATCACAGATAAATACAACGTACGCTTATGCCATCCGCATCCGCATCGATGTCCCCTCGCGCACCGTTAGGCTAGGTAACTAACGGCAGAGTGGGGCAGTGCTAGCACGGGTGTAAAACATAAGCAATGTCTATATAATATATCACATATACTATATCCTGTATCTATCTCAACATATATGTATCTATCTCAACATATATGTATCTATCTCAACATATATCAAATGATCACATCACAGATATCGCAGCAGAAAACAACATATGAAATATTGGATATACTAGGATTTCCGAGTTTTATATTAAACCTGTATAAACCACGGATTCCACGGTCGTGATGAATAGCCAATCCCACACCCCTAGACCCCTACGAGAGAGGCAAGCAACCCTATAAATTCTCGAGTTAGGAGACCCGGTCTCGACTCCTCGAGATGGTCTCCCACTAAACCCTAGAACCCGGTTACTTGTGCTCCCCGCCTTGGGTCTATCCTAATGCGGAAAAGTAAATAATATACAATGGTGACATCAGCCACAACACGGAAGTGCCCCAATAAAAGAATATTACATATAATGTATTTTACATGAATGAAAATGAAAAACTCTCATCTCACATAAAAACCCCGGGTATTCAAAACACGACGATCCAATATAGCATATCACAACAATATATAATATCATATGTCATCAACGTAAGTAAATATGCGTATCCCAATTGTCGTTTACATATAACACCGAAACCGGGGATACACCACATATTACACTTACGGTCGCAGAAAAGAAATTGAAAAACTACAACAGTTGGAATCGCCAACAACCATAGACATCACATGCCTAACCAAATGAATTCCTTAGACATCGCATGCCTAACAATTAGAAACTCGGCATTTTAGTCTTGATCTCGAAAACACTTTTCAATATCAAGTCGGGTAATTCAACAAGATTCCCGAAATCCGGATCGAATGCTTGTCGGAAACTTTAGTAGATGGCCGCACCCCCGATGCCGTCGACGAAGTGCACTAAGGCGGAACGCCGCTGCCCCGAGAACCCGAACGGATGCTTTTGGTGACGGGGTTCTCCTACAGTCACTTGGTCGGGGCTATGGGGCGTGGCTATCTATTAAGTTTACCCGGCGAGTATCCGTGTACGCTATGTGATTGCGACGGACTTTTGATCTCATCAAAATCCCGTGGCAACCGATCATCTGAGACTAAACTGCTAGATTTATAACATTCAAACTAGTTATCTTATAACTACTTGTGGATTCCAAATATTACATCCCATCACATAATATACGGACGATGTTAAACTTTTCGATCGATTCATCAAAGTCCAACAATTTTCCGACAGCTCAACACTTGAGCACAGTTCAATAATACCCAGAATATGCCACAGTACCTATGCACCAGCCGTAGAAGGGCAAACCCAAGCCTCACTCATGTCGCCACGGAACTACGGCAAACCCTAGGGTTTGACCGCTGTTTCGCGTTCCAAAAAGTCGAGTTAGGGTTTCATTCTTCTAGAGGGTTCATAGGATCACTTGCATGTTTTTCGGAATACGTTAAACTTGGAAAATTGGGTTTTTTACATTCGATCGAACTTTTTAACTTCGTCTAGACAACATGCGAATAACAAGAAACAATATTAAAAATACGAATATGAAACACTCTGAATTAGCAAAAACAACCAACACCTGAAACATCAAAACCAAGTCTCTGGAACACAAAAAAAATTTCGGGGGGGGGCCTCGGAATTGGGCCGAGATCATGTACATGGTGGCCGGCCAAAAAATCATCAAACCCCTTGAAATTTTTACAGTGTTCATAATATATCTCATACATCACTCTGTACTTGCTTGAAACTTTTTTTGAACAACTATTAAATTCGACAGAAACTTCATTTTTCGGTTTCAAGTTTCGGAGTATTTCGGTTTCGTAATCCTAACAAAATCCGTATAAATTTCTAGCATGGCTCTGATACCACTGTAGGGTTACCTAAGACGGCAGCAAGGACTCGTGAGGCATCGTCCATACCAAATTCAAAAATTTGCGGTTTTAGCTAACCCTAACTTTGAATCGTTAACTAGAAATCGACGGAAAATCAAATGCAAACACTTTGCAATAAGTAGTGAGCAAGGAATACAACCTTTGTAGACCGGTCCTTCACTTCAATATCTCCGTGTAATAGTATCTTCGCTGCAATCATGAACTCCGGACTCTAGAGAGGCTCCCATGAAGAAACGAACATGCTTGCTTCGATATCTTCGAGGCCGAAGATGATCTACGTCGAGACGACACTAACCCATGCTATTTCTTCACTAGGTCAAGAACTTTGTGAAGAGAACACCTTAAACTAAATGGGATGTAGTAGAGGATGATGACGTTGGAAGTGGGCTCAATTTATATTTCATTTTTTTACATTTTTTCTCATACCTCCATTAGAGCTAGAAAGCTTTTGAGGAGGAGGAAGAAGAAGAAGAACTCATCTCATGAGTTAATCCAAATGAATTATTGTTGAAGTTAGAAATGAAACCAAGGGTTAAGAATGTCATGATTAACCCTTGTAGAGAGTTAACCAAGAGCTAGGTTTAATGGTTAGGTCAAGAAATATATTAAGCAAGACAAAGAGAGTGGACAAAGTCAAAGATGCTATGAAGCTTCTACAAGCTTTCAACAAATACCATCCATGACAAATATCCATAATATTTGAATTACTTAATGATAAATTATAAACCCTAATCTTAACCCTCATTATACTTAGTTGCATTTTTAACCTAACATAATACATTTAACATATATCACATATACATCAATGTATCCAAAGTGAGAAAAGAAATCATAAGTGAGCTTAATATTAGTTAATGTAATATAATATATCAAATATATAACTATACATTAAATTATTAAATCAACTCTTGATTTAATAATCCGGCTATATCACATATAACAGACTAATATCAAAAGTAACAACTTATCGAATCAACACTTGATCCGATAACCCGGCTATATCGCATATAACCGACCAATGTCACAAATCACGAGAATAGAATACGGTATCTCATATCGTATCAATCTCGGTCCCGCACATATCACATATGTGCTCCTAATCCGTTTTGCTTTAGCCAGGAAACCCCTGTGTAGGACTCTAAAGACTCGTCAATACGCCGGCAGTAGGTGATGATTATATCAAACACCCACAAGCCGCAAGCTGTCTGCAAAACGTAATGGCCACCCGGGTATTCAGGAGATCAACAAGCAAGCCTGCTCATACTCCTGAGAATCCAATCAGTAACACTACCGTACAGTCCGGTCTCTTCATCTGATATGACGCATATCACGTCTGGGGGTGGTAAACGTCAGACCCCAGTAACTCGAAAAGTCGTGTCGATATCAGGCTCATAACGGATAGAGAAACTACTAATAACACTTACCAGTATATCTCTGAAGCAGCCTTGGCCAAGGACTTTCTGTTATAGCCAATCGAGCACAGCGCAACATCAACTCCCAATACCGGGAGAGGCGAAACCCCTCCTATCGCTCATTGCCTCCATGTGACTCAGGACTGTACCTGATTGTTTAAATTTTTGCGTGCTTTGTTAATTACCACAATCAAGACGGTTTCACTTGGAAGCTAGCCGGTTGAGTATGTAAGTCCACGTTACCTCTCCCGGTACTTACGGGCTTGCGGAAATGATGAAAAACGAATTTTCTAGAGGTGGTAACAAGGACTCAAAAACAGATCTTTGTTAAACAACTACCTAACAACCTAACTTGAGATTTACCTACTCGGTTAGGGGGTTATACCTTTCTTGAACTCCTTCGTCTTCAACTCTTTGCGGTGTACGGATCGGCTTCACCTCGTCGTCTCCTTGCGCCGAATATGGATCCACCTGAAAGCTTCTACCATTCGATTCTTCTTCGAACTTGAAGAAACTAGAACACTTGGTTTGCTAAACCTTGTGAACTAGGATGAGTAGAGAAGTGATATGGGTTTTCTTTTATCTCTAAGGCAATGTTTCTCAACTCATGAGAGGGAGTTGCCTTGAGCTAGAAAGAGAACAAGAGGAAGAGCAAGAGGGAGAGCTCAAGCAAGAGAGAGAAAGCAAAATGAGAGAAGTAGAAAGTCTTTTGCCATCCAAACTCTCATAATCCAAAACCATCATAACAAATAATAGGAATCAAGTATTATGTGATGGTTCAAGTCAAAATGGCTATATCATTTCATGCACTCATTTTGCAAAAAGAAACAACCAAGCAAAAGTCTTTGCCATGAAATGATAGCCATTGTCATGATGATGGTCAACTAGTCCAACTTAGTCAACCGGTCAACAAAGTCAACAAGTCAACAAAGTCAACCCCTCAACAACCATGTCACTATAATACTTAATTAATATTATTGTTAATGATATTTCTTATTCTCATTAGGGTTTAGCAAAAAGTCAATAATCAACAGTCAACAGTCAACAGTCAACAACCCCAATGAGAATCCTCTGCCTCTGTCTCTCTGTCAACTGTGCATACACACCCGCATCCGCGTTCCGAGGAAGACGAATACGAACGAGATAAAACCAATCCCAAAACGTACACTAGGATCTGGCTTAAACTAAAGCCCGCTAGTGTTAACTGTCCGGACACTAAACGTGCACAAGTGCACGGATGTGACCGAACCCTGTCGCAAAACCATGCGACCTGTCGCAAAACCATGCGACCTCAACTCTTTTGCCTAAAGGCGAATAGCTTTCTGTGTGGGACTCTAAAGACTCGACACAACGCTGGCAGTGGGTTTAACCACAGACCGCAAGCGGCACTAGCTGTGCGTAACGGTCCCTAGGTAGATGCCGACAAGAAGACGTACGAGGTGAAACCCATCTGAACTCCTACTGAGCCTGAATGTGACAATCTCCGTACAGTCCGGTCTGTTCGTCTGATAACATCGCATGGCGGGCCTAGGGGGCGGTAAACGTCAGTCCCCTAATAGCGGTACAAGTCGTGTCGGAGTGTAGCCTAGAACACCCTGAGATAACACTGGAAACCTACCAGTATATCTCGCTTGCCCTGGCCAGGGACTACTTATGTAATGGCTCTCCTAGACACAGCGCGATGTCAACCCCCAATACCGGGAGAGACGAATCCTGTCTAACCGTCACTGCCTCCAAGTGCTTCGGGACTTCACCCAACTACTTCCTGTTTGCACGACTCATTTGAGCCGTGGTAGGGTAGTAATCAAAGTACAGTGGGAACACACTCGAGGCGAAGTGACAGTGTCAAGTTAGCGGACTAAGCTTTACTCATGTCACCTGGGAACTGATAACTGACGATAGGTATAATACCAACCAACAGTTCCCGACGAGTCCTGTCCAGTGTACTCGTAACCTAACGAGCACCTGCATACTATCTCAAGTACGACGTACTGACGACTGTGGGACAGACCGTCTCCCACACTGGGATGAGAAGCGCATAAGCTAGTCTACTCCGGAGTATCGATGCCCTGTCTCGATAGTCCTATGACTAGGGACCTGCATAAGGATGTGCTTGTGGATTACCCAGCCCCCACTAATGTGACTGCCATCACAACGCTAGTAATCAAGCAAAGATCCTAAGGGCTCCACTAATGTGTATAGGTGATATACTAAAATAAACACATGTACACATTAAAGCAGAAACAAACCAAGTAGCATACTACTATATTGAGCAAGATTGTCTATACAAGGTGAATATCCCAAGCTTCCATTAAGTAATATACAAACTAGTATGATACAGTAATGGCCTCAAGGGCATATACACTAACAATCTCCTACTTGCACTAAGGCCATGTACTGGCGTATCGAAGACCTATCATCTCGATCAGCCGCTCGAACTGAGTCTGGGGTAAGGCCTTCGTGAGTGGATCAGTAGTGTTATCTTCCGTATTTACTCTCTTCACCTAGATCTCCCGGCGATCTACGATCTCCCTGATCAGGTGGTACCGCCTCAAAATGTGCCTGGACTTCTGATGGGACCTGGGTTCCTTCGCTAAAGCTATAGCGCCGTTGTTGTAACAATACAGCGGTATTGGATTAACACTGGTAGGAACCACCTAAAGCTCCATGAGGAACTTCTTCATCCAGACAGCTTCCTTTGCGGCATCGCAAGCAGCTATGTACTCCGCTTCCATTATTGAGTCAGCAACGGTTTCCTGCTTGGAGCTCTTCAAGCAAACTGCCCCTCCATTGAGGGTAAACACATAACCCGACATGAACTTGGAGTCATCCTTGTCACTCTGGAAGCTGGAGTCAGCAAAGGCCTCGATCTGGAGGTCTTTTCCGCCATACACGAAGAAAATCTCCTTAGTCCATCTCAGGTACTTGAGAATGTTCTTTACTGCTATCCAGTGTTTCTCCCCTGGGTCCGACTGATACCGGCTTACAACGCTTAATGCGTATGCTACATCTGGTCTGGTACACAACATCACATACATAATAGAGCCTACCGCAGATGCGTAGGGTATTGATGACATGCGAGCTCTTTCCAAATCAGTCTTGGGAGACATCTCTTTGGAGAGAGTGATTCCGTGACAAGCCGGTAGATTACCGCACTTGGAATCTTCCATACTAAATCATTTCAGTATGGTGTTGATGTACCTGGACTGTGAAAGTCCCAACATCCTTTTAGATCTATCACGATAGATCTGGATCCCCAGAATATAGTTGGCATCGCCCAGGTCCTTCATGAAGAACCTCTGTGACAAGAATCCTTTGACTGACTGTAACATAGGAATATCATTTCCTATTGGGAGAATGTCATCGGCGTACAAGACGAGGAATACCACATTTCTCCCTACAATCTTACTGTAAATGCATGGTTCATCTGGGTTTTTGACAAAGTCGAATTCTTTGACAGTATCATCAAAGCAGATGTTCCAACTCCGTGATGCCTGCTTCAGTCCATAGATGGACTTGAGCAACTTGCACACTTTACCGCTGCTCCCACTCTGATTGAATCCCTCTGGCTGATCCATATAGACGCACTCTTCCAAATTTCCATTTAGGAGAGCCGTCTTTACGTCCATCTACCATATCTCATAATCGTGGAAGGCAGCAATGGCAAGAAAGATCCGAATGGATTTGGGCTTAGCTACCGGGGAAAAGGTCTCGTCATAGTCCAAACCAAGTCTTTGACGAAAACCCTTTGCAACAAGCCAAGCTTTATAGGTTTCGACCTGCCCATCTACACCAATCTTCTTTCTGAAGATCCATTTGCAGCCTACGGATTTTACCCCTTCTGGAGCAAAGTCCAAAGTCCAAACTTTGTTGGTGTACATGGACTCCATCTCGGTCCGCATTGCATCCAGCCATTTTACTGAGTCACTGCTCTGAATGGCTTGCTGGAAGCTGGTAGGCTCATCATAATCAATGACGCAATCCTCTATATCCCCTTCTATGAGAAAACCGTAGTATCTCTCGGGCGGATGAGACTGCCTACTACTCCTGTGGAGCGGCGCAGGAATGTCCGGTTCTCCTGAACCTTCTGGTTCTACTAAGGTTTCAGTAATAGCTTGTGGTTCTGGAATTTCATCCAGTTCTATTGCGCTCTCACATATCTGATTTTCTAAAAACTCAGTTTCCAAGAAGCGGGCATGACGAGAAACAAACACTTTTTGCTCCTCTGCGTAATTGAAAAGATACCCCTTGGAGTTCTTTGGGTATCCCACAAACTTGCACTGTACTGAGCGTGCCTCGAGCTTGTCCGCATGCTGCTTTTTGACAAAAGCCGGACATCCCCATGTCTTAAAGGGTTTAAGACAGGGTTTCTTCCCACTCCACATTTGATATGGTGTGATAGGCACTGTCTTAGTAGGAACTTAGTTCAAGAGATATGCAGCTGTTTCTAGTGCAAAACCCCAGAAAGATCGCGGTAACTCAACCTTACTCATCATGGAACGAACTATATCCAATAGGGTTCGATTCCGCCTTTCAGATACACCGTTGTGTTGTGGTGTGTATGGAGGAGTACGCTGAGAGAGAATTCCATTCTCTTTTAAATAGTCCAGAAACTCGGCACTCAATTATTGACCACCTCGATCAGATCTTAGTGTCTTTATACTTTTGCCTGTTTGTTTTTCAACTTCCTTCTTGTATTCCCGAAATTTCTCAAAGGCCTCGGATTTGTGCTTCATTAAGAAGACATGTCCATACCTAGAGAAATCATCTGTGAAAGTAATGAAGTATGAATAACCACTTCGCGCATGTATAGACATTGGACCACACACATCACTGTGTATGAGTCCCAAGAGCTCGCTCGCTCTTACTCCGTGTCCAGTGAACGGAGTCTTTGTCATCTTTCCCATGAGACAAGATTCACAAGTGGCATAAGACTGATACTCGAACGGATTCAAGTATCCCTCTTTATGTAACTTTGTTAACCGTGTTTCATTAATGTGACCCAGTCTACAATGCCATAAGAAAACCTGATTTAATTCCGGAGACATTCTTTTAAGTGTGTTCTGGACACTGAAAATCTGAGCTTGATTCAATACGTATATCCCGTTATTTAATGTACCTGACCTAATCAGAACTTTATTTAGGTGGATGTGTACTACATCGCTTACAAAAGTAAATTTATATCCTTCCTTAGAAAGTAAGGATACAGATATGATATTACAAGTCGCACCTGGTACATACAAACAGTTACGCAAAATCAATATCTGCCCAGTTGTCAGTCCAAGATGATATCCCCCTACGGATTCAGCATCCATGCTCATTCCGTTAGCAACCCTGAGAGTCATATCATCTTTCCTGATAACCCTACGGTTTCTCAGAGCCTGTAATGAATTACAGATGTGAGATCCTGATCCGGTATCCAATACCCAGGAAGTAGGGTTAACTGACATACAGTTCTCTATTACAAACACACCCGAAGCCGAAGCCACAACATGCTTCGAATTCTGGCTACTGGCTTTGCTAGCCCTGCAATCCTTCTGCCAATGTTCATTCCCGTTAAAATAGGAACGCCCCTCTTTTACTACATCCAGTCCCGAAACTTTTGCCCTTGCTTTTCCTTCTTCTTCCCTGGTTTCCTTCAGGGTATAAGCAGAGGGCAGGGACTGTAGAATCAAGTCAGTATTTGACCCGTTCTCCAACGTGGTCTTCAGGTCCGTGAGCTCAAAATAGCTGGTCTCTGTAAGGACGTTGCCTCCTACAGATGACCCGACAGCTAACCTCGCTTGAAACAATTCGTTCGAGGTCTCATATCTTGCGATACGAGATTGCTCTCCATATAAATCTTTGTTATGGAGGAAGATAGAAACTAAGTCCATCTTCTCATGCTGCCTCTGGTTTGCACCATCAACTGAGGCTAACACGAGGCACTTGGCTTTCGCACAGTCTTTTTCTGATGTCTTACGGATGTCAATATCCGCGACAGGGGAAACTGGTCCTGAGACGGCAGGGGTTTGTTTAGTTAAGAGGTGTCCCAGCTTGTCATAGGCAATGGACATCTGGACAGACCTTTTCCAATCATAACAGTCAGGTTCAGTCATTTTATTATCTAGATGTAACCTATGTTTGGTCACTGGGTCGCAGCAATTAAGAGAGAGAGAAGAAAACACTCAGCATGATGCTCTTGCAAGTTCAGATTGGTTTTTAATTTATCTAAACAGGATAGCTCCCACTGTCTCTCGAATCCCTCCTCAAACTAAAAAGGAAGAATTAGTCAGGATCAATCTCACCGTACAATACTTGCTTAACCGTTCAGCCAGGCTAGTGTCGGTACTTCGAGGGAGGTTTTCCAACGCTTTCACGAAGTTCCTTAATTAAATAACCTCTTTTACCTGGGGGCGTAGCCCCGCTAACACCTTTCTAGACACCTACTTGGTTTATAGCATTGATCATTAAGTGAGAAATTTCCCGAGGAGTAGCATATACTCACAGTAGGATCGGGATCCAAATATCATCGCGTGACAAAACTGAAGGAATCCTACCAGAATCACACTCCAAATGGTATGCATCGCTAGCAAGTTTCAGTTCTTTTGAAACTCCCGATGTGGATTTCTGCCCCATGCTCTTATGACCTTGACTAAGGCCAACAAATCATAAGTCACATGTCAAGTTCTACCCGTCGTTGTCCAGGTTGATTTGAACCCACCCGTATATACCCTTGACTATGGCCAACAAAGTAATACGACTGTCCCAAACCAACGCATCTATCTATGCAACATATGAATATCCACCAGCTACCAAACACTGTGCCTTGACTAAGGCCAACAAACACAACTTGAATACTGTTGAATATTCATATGAAACGACGGAGGGCTATGAATGGTTTTGGCGAAACCTTGAACGTAGCGAACTTGATATAATCGAAGGAACCTTGATAGCTTTTAAAAGGAGTGGCTTAAGCTCCGCGTTTTAAAAGTTATTTTTGAAAAGAAACCGAGTGGTTTTTGAAATTGTTCCAATGACTTTAACTTGGTTTATTTTCTTGCATTAATTTTAATGCGTCCCATCAATTAATCCTACCATTGCAGAAAACAATGAAAATATGACGTACGCTTATGCCAACCGCATTCGCCACGGGGCCCCGTCATTACCCGTTAGGTTACTTAACTAACGACAGAGCGGGGGCTGGACTAGCGCGGATACAAAACATAAGCAACGCCTAAATAGATATCATATATACATATATACATTCGTCGCATGCAATGATAGCCATTCCAGATCACAGATGAACACATTGGATATACTAGGAATCCGCAATCCGTACGAGCCTGTAACGAATAGCGGATTACACGGTCGCGATGAATAGCCATGACCCCACCCTAGACCCCTACGGGTGCGACAAACTACCCGCCAAGTACCTGAATTGAAGCAACCTCCCTCAACACCGTGAGTAGGCCACTCGGCACTTCGAGATACCTGGTAGTTTGTGCACCCCACCATGGGTCTATCTTATGAGCAAAAACAGTAAAAGAAATTATAAAATGACGGCTACAACCCCATCCCGGTTGTGCGGCCATATAAATAATAATACATCAATTACAAATTTACATGAATTGAAAGATAAAGAAAACTCTCATCTCACAACCCCCCGGCTATTCATCCGCGACAATCCAATGAATTCATATACACATACCATCAACATTACAGATCATAGATATGTATAACCCCCACTAATCGACGTGTAGCGATTAGCGGACGTTCAATACATATAACACATCCCAGATATATACCCGTCAGCTTAAGTCTTTAGAAGTTCGATCAAAATACTGATTTTTAGACTCCAAAAACTAATTTTGCTTTCTGGAAAATCTGGGCAGAAAAATCATATTGTAAAACTCCCAAAACAACCCTCTGAACAAACTGCATGAAAAATCGTCCACGGCCGAGTCAACTCGGCCGCGGTTCCGCGTCGCGTTGATCGGTTCAGTGGACCATTTTTCTTCAGTTTCTTCTAAAAACCCTGAGCCGAATTTTAAGATAAGATTTATCATTTTTGGAACAGAAAACAAATTCGGCAGAAAGTTGATTTTACGGGTTCGTTTCGCGACTTTTTCTCCGATCGAACTTCTAGTTACTTTGCTAACATGTTAGATAGTGTTTAACTAGGCTCTGATACCACTGTAAGTCCACGTTGCCTCTCCCGGTACTTACGGGCTTGCGGAAATGATGAAAAACGATTTTTCTAGAGGTGGTAACATGGACTCAAAAACGGATCTTTGTTAAACAACTACCTAACAACCTAACTTGAGATTTACCTACTCGGTTAGGGGGTTATACCTTTCATGAACTCCTTCGTCTTCAACTCTTTGCGGTGTACGGATCGGCTTCACCTCGTCGTCTCCTTGCGTCGAAGATGGATCCACCTGAAAGCTTCTACCTTTGGCTTCTTCTTCGAACTTGAAGAAACTAGAACATTTGGTTTGCTAAACCTTGTGAACTAGGATGAGTAGAGAAGTGATATGGGTTTTCTTTTATCTCTAAGGCAATGTTTCTCAACTCATAAGAGGGAGTTGCCTTGAGCTAGAGAGAGAGCAAGAGGAAGAGCAAGAGGGAGAGCTCAAGCAAGAGAGAGAGAAAGCAAAATGAAAGAAGTAGAAAGTCTTTTGCCATCCAAGCTCTCATAATCCAAAACCATCATAAAAAATAATAGCAATCAAGTATTATGTGATGGTTCAAGTCAAAATGGCTATATCATTTCATGCACTCATTTTGCAAAAAGAAACAACCAAGCAAAAGTCTTTGCCATGAAATGATAGCCATTGTCATGATGATGGTCAACTAGTCCAACCTAGTCAACCGGTCAACAAAGTCAACAAGTCAACAAAGTGAACCTTTCAACAACCATGTCACTATAATACTTAATTAATATTATTGTTAATCATGTTCCTTATTCTCATTAGGGTTTAGCAAAAAGTCAATAGTCAACAGTCAACAGTCAACAACCCCAATGAGAATCCTCTGCCTCCGTCTCTCTGTCAAATGTGCATACACACACGCATCCGCGTTCCGAGGAACACGAATACGAACGAGATAAAACCAATCCCAAAACGTACACTAGGATCTGGCTTAAACCAAAGCCCGCTAGTGTTAACTGTCCAGACACTAAACGTGCACAAGTGCACGGATGTGACCGAACCCTGTCGCAAAACCATGCGACCTGTCGCAAAACCATGCGACCTGTCGCAAAACCATGCGACCTCTACTCTTTTGCCTAAAGGCGAATAGCTTTTTGTGTGGGGCTCTAAAGACTCGACACTAAGCTGGCAGTAGGTTTAACCACAGACCGCAAGCGGCACTAGCTGTGCGTAACGGTCCCCAGGTAGAAGACGGACGAGACGAAACCCATCTGAACTCCTACTGAGCCTGAATGTGACAATCTCTGTACAGTCCGGTCTGTTCGTCTGATAACATCGCATGACGGGCCTACGTGGCGGTAAACGTCAGTCCCCTAATAGCGGTACAAGTCGTGTCGGAGTGTAGCCCAGAACACCCTGAGATAACACTGAAAACCAACCAGTATATCTCGCTTGCCCTGGCCAGGGACTACTTATGTAATGGCTCTCCAAGACACAGCGCGATGTCAACCCCCAATACCAGGAGAGACGAATCCTGTCTAACTGTCACTGCCTCCAAGTGCTTCGGGACTGCACCCAACTACTACCTGTTTGCATGACTCTTTTGAGCCGTGGTAGGGTAGTAATCAAAGTACAGTGGGAACACACTCGAGGCGAAGTGACAGTGTCAAGTCAGCGGACTAAGCTGTACTCATGTCACCTGGGAACTGAAAACTGACGATAGGTATAGTACCAACCAACAGTTCCCGACGAGTCCTGTCCAGTGTACTCGTAACCAAACGAGCACCCGCATACTATCTCAAGTACGACGTACTGACGGCTGTGGGACAGACCGTCTCCCATACTGGGATGAGAAGTGCATACGCTAGTCTACTCCGGAGTATCGATGCCCTGTCTCGATAGTCCTACGACTAGGGACCTGCATAAGGATGTGCTTGTGGATTATCCAGCCCCCACTAGTGTGACTGCCATCACAACGCTAGTAATCAAGCAAAGATCCTAAGGGCTCCACTAATGTGTATAGGTGATATACTAAAATAAACACATGTACACATTAAAGCAGAAACAAACCAAGTAGCATACTACTATATTGAGCAAGATTGTCTATACAAGGTGAATATCCCAAGCTTCCATTAAGTAATATAAAAACTAGTATGATACAGTAATGGCCTCTAGGGCATATACACTAACAGAGTACGGGTCGTCTGCAGGGAGATGGGAATCTTTTTCTATGTGCTGTAACGAGTTAAGTCGAAATGTCCAGGTTTGTTTGAGATTAACTATGTGCTAAAATGTATATAAAGAGAGCTTGTTAGGGTTAGGATTAGGTTAGTTTGAGATAGGAGTCGCTCACTTCTTTCGTTGCCACTCTTAATATCGGTGTTACGGTAATCGGCAACAACGGGGATTAGCACGACTAGGAAGGAACTTGCGAGTATAAGCTAGGCTTTCCAACGCTTAGTTTCTTCCTTTTGGTCCTTATCCGTCCGTTCTTGGCTCTTAGCCGTAACCTCCGGTTTATTCAACCACAACCGGTCTCGCTAAGGAATCACCGCTATCATGTAGGATAGGGTGCCGTAGGGATCGGATTGTGGTTCAATTAACGGGAGTCCGAATTAAGATGTTGGGCAAGAAAAGAGTGAGAGAGATTTCCTTCTCTCAAACTTTCCTTATCCTACCCTAACAAGTGAGAAACTACTCACCCATTACAAAAATAAGGAAAATAAAACAAAAGGAGGAAGATAGAAAGAAAGAGGTTAGAAGATTACAACTAGCTATTTGAGACCTCACTTTGGCAAGGATCAAGCTTAAGCATCATTGTTGTTAAGGATAAAGAAAACTAGAAGAAGAAAGAAACAACCAACAAATAACAACAACTAGATTAGCAAATGAAAATTACAAGCAATTATAATTAACAAAAGAACTAGACAATCATGATAAAGAAACGAACTCTTTTATTCATCACTTCACTCATACAAGCTCACTACAAGGTTTTAATGGAGAAAAGATGAAAAGAAAAAGAAGAACAACAAAATATATCCTAGAATCTAACACAAGAATAAGCACACTTCACTTGGCATTGGTCAGGGCTATTTATAGGTAGGAAACTGAAACCCTCGGGAAACATTCTGGCCCTACATGAAGTTACCAATATGCCCCCAAAAAATCAAAACATGCCGAGTTGACTCGGCCGCGGATCCGTGGCCATTAGGAGGATTTGGCTCATCAAATTTGGTGGCTTTCCCTGTGTTGCTGTTCTCTTCAGTATGGTATACTTGGTTTCTCAGATCTCTTTACATTTCTTCCAGATTTTCAGTAGATCAAAAGGTGATTTGATGTGGATCTTTTGCCATGATTTTCTTGAGCTCCGCTTAGATATATTGGATCTTGTGTTGACATTGTGCTTTGTGCATGAAAATGACCATCAATTTGCCATTTTGTCCCTTAAACTTGTATGCAGCAACATACGGATAGAGAGCGGAGACCCGCATTTAATCTGTGGTTGCAATAATCCAGAATTTGTCGCGCTTTTCCATGAATTTCACTGCTTAGAGCTGAGATCCTGTAACCTGCGATTTATCTAGCAAACACGGATCAAGAGTACCTACCTATAAACAATGTGATCAAAAATGGGCGGTATAAAAATGCAAAAATCTGATATGAACAGTACCCAAAAGCCACCATTTTGCATGTTCTCTTGAACGAGGTAAGGTGGAAATCAAAGCACAGTGGAAATTGTTAGTTATGTATATGCCCTAGAGGCCATTGTTGTACATATGATGTATATTATGATGGATTCTTGGATATATACAGAGAGGACTTTCTTGCTCGTCATGATAGTATGCTATTTGGTTTCACTTTATCTTAACATGTTGACTTGTATTGGTTTACTGTCTTTCTCTAACATGTTGATAAAGCCCTTAGGATATGTACTCGACTACTGGGATTATGATGAGATCATACTAGTGGGGCCACGGTAGTCGATGAGTACATCCTATAAATGTTCCTAGTCGAGGGTATATCAAGACAGGGCATCGATACACCAGAGTAGACTAGCGTATACGCATCTTGACCCATATGATGGGCGATGGATGATCCCATATCCATCGGTGTTTGACATCAAGGATGGTGTACGGGTGCTCAGTGGAGACTGGGTACACTGGACGGACTCGCCGAGAACACCCAGTTGGTGATATACCACACGTCAGATGGCAGTTCTCCGGTGACACTGGTACAGGGTAGTCTGTAGACCCGAGATCATCATAGAGTCTTGTGTGATTCCCACTGAGCTTTGATTTCCACCTTACCACGTCTAAGAGGGCGTGCAAAACGGTGGCTTTTGGGTACAGTCCCGAATCACATGGAGGCAATGAGCGATAGGAGGGGATTCGTCTCTCCCGGTATAGGGAGTTGATGTTGTGCTGTGTTCGATTGGCTATAACTGGAAGTCCCTGGCCAGGCCTGATGTAGAGATATACTGGTAAGTGTTACCAGTAGTTTCTCGACCTGTTATGAGCCTCATATCGACACGACTTATCGGTTACTGGGGTCTGAAGTATACCACCCTAGACTTGATATGCGACATATCAGACGAACAGACCGGACTATACGGGAGTGTTACTGATTGGATTCACAGGAGAACGGACAGGCTAGCTTGTTGATCTTCTGATCGCTCAATACCTGGGTGGCTGTTATGTTTAGCTGACCGCTTGCAGCTTGTGGGTGTTTGATATGATCATCACCTGCTACCGGCGTATTGACGATTCTTTAGAGTCCTACACAGAGGTTTCTTGGCTCAGGCGAAACGGAGTAGAGGCACATATGTGATATGTGCAGGACCGAGGATAATGCGATATGAGATACCGTATTATATTCTCGTGATATTTAGATATCAATCGGGACATCGGATCAAGTGTTGATTCGATGAATCGGTACATGATATATTAGCCGGTTATATTCGATATAGCCGGATCGTTGGATCAAGTGTTGATTCGATGATTTAATGTATAATAATATATATGATATATTGTATTACATTTTCTAATATTGGCTCGCTTTATTATTTCATTTTCTCACCGGATTAATATATTGATACATATGCGATATATGTTAAATGTATTATTTTCTTTTGTTGCAAATATATAATATATATGTGATATATATTATTGTGACATAATATGATTTATTTTTAAACATGTTTAAGGATGATTAAATGGGATTAGGGTTTGATTAGGGTTAGCTTCTTCTTGCATATTCTAGAAGCTTTTCCTTTTTGTCTTGGTTAAGATATTATGGTTGATACTTATCCTTAACCTAACCAAACCCTAACTTTAGTTTATTCTCTACAAAGTTTTAGCCTCTCATCCTTGACCATGGTTCAATAATCAATCATATATTCTTAAGTTCTATTCATCACAAAAGGATTATTTCTTTCTTCTTCATCTTCTTCTCTCTTTGGTTTTTGAAAGAGAGAGCTCACTAGAAATTCCTTATGTGATGATTTATTGTGAGAAAGTGAAATAAAAAGATAGCATAAATACTACTCCATCATCCTCATCTAATCTAGCCTATTAGATTAGGGTGTTCATCTCTATAGAGTGAGAAAGCTTGGGTTTTTGCAACTTCGATGTAGATCATCGGAGAATCGGAACACTTCAAGCTAGCATGGATCGTTCGAGTCGTGGAGCCTCTCTTGAGTCCGGGAGATCGTAGATCGCGGCAAAGAGACTTCTACTCGGAGCTTGTGAAGTGAACGAGCAGACTACAAAGGTTGTAATCCCTCACACTTAGATAAAAAGTTGTTATCTTGCATGCTAAACCCTAATAATCTAGCATAGATCCCGTCTTTGGGTTGTTCGGCACATGTAGAATTTTATTCGGGCATGTTTGATGCTTTATGAACCTTCACTAGTGTACCTAGGAACCCTACAGTGGTATCAGAGCCTAGCTAGAGCATTAGGCGATGTGTTTACGAAGTTAAAACTCCGATCAAACCCGAACAGACAAAATTTACCCCCTCTCTGGAAATTTTTCAAAATCTGGGATTTTTCTGAATTAAAAATACCTGAAAAATACAATAAGGAAAAATAAGAAATTCGGTAAAAAAATTATCCCCAGATCCGTACAAAACGCCGCGGAACCGCGGCCGTACCTTGCTTGGGCCGCGAAACCGCGGCAGTATGAGGAGATCAAGGAGTAATTTTTTCACAGAAATTCCTAGTTTCGTGATATATATTTTATGGGTATTTTTATTTTGACTCAAGTGTTGAGTATTCTGGGGTTTGCTTTGTAATCGTAGATTCGATCGGAATATTTAAATTCGTTTTTATTTCCGGATATTTAGAAACTGTTAAACTATTTGAACGGATATCATTAACTCACTGTTTCCCGGCACGGCAAACTTTCAAGTGTTGAATTTTTATCGGGTTTAAATCTTTCGGAAAAATTGTACAAGTTAAGCGGTGGACCCTCTAGAAGACAACAAACCTTAACTCGATTATGTGACCGTCTTGAACTTCCTTTTGAACCTTCGGGTTTGGGGCAGTACGGCGTGCCACATGTGAGGCATTGGCTTGACCCTTTTACGGCTGGATCACTGGTACTATGATATATTCTGGGATTATTTGAACTCCGCTCAAGTGTTGAGCACTTTGAGAAATTTTGGGTATTTGATATGTGTTCGAAAAGTTTAATACTGTCTATTTATCTGGAATGTGATACAATATCTAGAATTCATACAGTTAGGCATGAAATGCGGAGTATGTGATATTTCAGATTTACGATGTCTAAAGTGATTGTGGATTCCAAATATTGTAGTTTTACACTTTCTTTTCTGTGACCGTAAGTATAGTATGTAGTTGTATTGTCGGTCTTCGTTGCTATACATCGGCGACGATCGGTGTATGCATACTTACTTACGTTGATGATATGTGATATTATGTGTTGCTGAGATATGATGTGCAGGATTGTCGCGATTGAATAGCCGGGGGTTTTATATGAGATGTGAGTTTTATATTTTCATTCATGTAAATTCAAATGTAATGTAATATTCTTTTATTTGGGGCACTTCCAGGTTGAGGTTGATGCCACCAGTGTTGTATATTATTTATTTTTCCGCATTAGGATGGACCCAAGGAGGGGAGCACAGGTGACCGGGTTATGGGGTTCAGTGGGAGGCCATCTCGAGGAGTCGAGACCGGGTCTCCTAAACTCCAGAATTGGTAGGGTCGCTTGCCGCTCTCGTAGGGGTCCAGGGTGTGGGCTTGGCTATTCATCGCGACTGTGGAATCCGTATTTTCTATTATTGGCTAAGTACTAAATACGGACGTCCTAGTATATCCCACATTATATCTATATTTCTGCTGCGATATCTGTGAAGTGATCATTTGATATGTTCTGATGGATACAATATATAGTATATATGATATATTATATAGACGTTACTTATGTTTTACACCCGCACTAGCCCTGCCCTGCTCTGCCGTTAGTTACCTAACTTAACGGTGCACGAGGGGACATCGAGACGAATGCGGATGGCATAAGTGTACGTCGTATTTATCTGTGATGCTTAGGAAGCATAAGCTGATGGGATTTTTTTATTAATGAGATTAATAAAAAGAAAAAGAAACCTAAAAGATGTTGTAGAATCAAAACTATATAAAAGGGTAGCTACAGTTTTGCTTTGCATAGTGGTATATATGATATACCCTGCACCTTATTCGATGAGGAAAGAGCCGAGATCCCTTCACCGGGAGTGACCTCTTTAGCGAAACTGGCAGATGCTACAAAACCCGGTTTGTCTTTTGATTGCTTTTAGAGTTTTGCTTTGCACAGTGATATATATGATATACCCTGCACCTTATTCGATGAGGAAAGAGTCGAGATCCCTTCACCGGGAGTGACCTCTTTAGCAAAAACTAAGAAAAGCCTAAAAAACACTCCTTTTTCAAAAACTACTCGATTCTACGACGATATCAAGTTCATTACGCTCAAGGTTTTCTGAAAAACCTGCGTAGCCCTCCGTCATTTCAGATAGATATTATTTAGTATTCGTGCTATGTTTGTTGACTTAGTTAAGGCATAGTGTACGGTAGCTAAGTAATGTTTATCTGCTAAAACATAAGATGTGATTGGATTAGGGTATTCGTACGGCCTTGTTGACTCAGTTAAGGGTCGTACGGGTGGGTTCAATTCAATCGGGAAATGTACGGGTTGAACTTGACTTGCGATTTATGTTTTGTTTACTTAGTTAAGGTCATAGATCGCTAAGGGCAAAATATTATCGGGAATTTCAAGTGTTGAAATTTGCAATGAGATTGCATACCTTCTATGAGATAGTTAGATCCCGATACCCACTGCGAGTAAGAGTTACTCCTGGGAGAGTTTTACACAGGACAATTAGTCGATCAAGTAGGTGTCTAGAAAAGTGTTAACGGGGTTACGCCTCTGGGAAAACGAGGTTTACTTTAATTAGGTCCGTGCGAAAGCACGGAGAACCTCCTTCAAAGTACCGACACTGATCTGGCTGAAAGATTGACGAAATTGTAGGGTGTAATTAATCCCGGCTAATCTTACCTTTTAGGGTTTGAAGGTAGATTTGATAAAAACAGTGGGAGACATCCTGATTAGATAAGATAATAACCAATCTAATCTTGCAAGAGCATACGCTAAAGTGTTTTCTTCTCTCTCTCTCCAGGTAGCGACCATTTCAGACCATAATCAAGATAATAATATGGATGTATTGACTGAACCCGCTTATTATACTGAGCAGGGGAATGTTGGACCCGTTCTTTCTTATAAGAGTTATAAGACTGAACAGGAAATAGGAGAATATCTGGATTCTCACGCCGCCCAAAAGAACATGCATGTTGATGCATCATCTTCAGGTGTGTTAGTTATTGAGAACTGTTTCTCAGTTCACCCTACGTCCTGGGTATTGGATACCGGATCGGGATCCCACATATGTAAATTGTTACATGGGCTTCGTAAAGGTAGAGAACTGGGAAAAGGTGATCATTCCGTTCAAGTAGGGAACGGTGCAAGTATTGCAGCCAAAGCAGTTGGCGAATATCACCTTGTATTACCAAGTCGTAATACACTGATTCTAAATGAGTGCTATTATATACCGAACATGATGTGCAATATTATATCAGTTTCTTTATTAAGTAAAGAAGGATATAATTTTGTAGTAAAGGATAATGTTATGAACATATTCCTAGATCAAAAGTTGTTTGCATCAGGCTCGTTACATAATGGCATATTCATTCTGAATCAGAATACAGTCCTGAATATACAAAACACACACAGGAGGAAAAGTTCAGATATGAACGAATACTACTTGTGGCATTGTAGACTTGGTCATATCAATGCGACACGACTGGCTAAGTTACATAAGAATGGTTATTTGAATCCGTTCGAATTATCATCTTATGATACTTGCCATTCATGTCTCAAAGGAAAAATGACCAAAGCTCCGTTTAGTGGACACGGAGAAAGAGTTACTGAACTCTTAGGACTAATACATAGTGATGTATGTGGTCCCATGTCTACGCATGCCAGGAACGGCTCTTCCTACTTCATTACATTCACTGACGATCTCTCTAGATTCGGACATGTGTTTTTGATGAAACACAAGTCTGAAGCTTTTGAGAAATTCAGAGAATATAAGCACGAAGTAGAGAACCAAACGGGCAAAAGTATTAAGATTCTTCGATCTGATCGAGGAGGTGAATACTTAAGCAGGGAGTTCCTAGATTATCTAAAAGAGAATGGGATTCTCTCTCAGCTTACTCCTCCATATACACCACAGCACAACGGTGTATCGGAACGAAGGAATCGGACCCTATTAGATATGGTGCGATCTATGATGAGCGATGTTGAGTTACCTATTTCCTTTTGGGGGTATGCGCTTGAGACAGCCATATACATATTGAATCTAGTTCCGTCTAAATCTGTACCTACCACACCATATGAGATATGGAGTGGGAAGAGACCATATTTTAAACGAGTTAAGATATGGGGTTGTCCAGCCTATGTCAAAAGACAAAATCCAGACAAACTCGAGGCACGATCAGTTCTTTGCAAATTTGTGGGATATCCTAAGAATTCTCAAGGATATATTTTTTATCACGCTGAGGAACAAAAAGTGTTTGTTTCTCAATATGCCATCTTTTTAGAAAAGGAATTTCTTGCAAAAGAAATTAGTGGCAAAGAGGTAGAGCTGGAAGAGGTTCCAGAAACACAAATTACAACTAAAGATTTAGTAGAACCAGAGGATTCAGTAGTACCCGACGAACCCCAGCCTCTCCGCCGATCTAGCAGGGTTTCTCATCCACCTGAGAGATACTACGGTTTTCTCATTGATGGTGGAAGCGAGGATTGCATCATAGAAGATGATGACCCAACTAGTTTCGAGCAGGCCATCACAAGTGGTGACTCTGTGAAATGGCTGGATGCAATGCGATCTGAGATGGAATCCATGTACACCAATAAAGTATGGATTTTGGAAAATGCTCCTGAAGGGGTAAAACCCATTGGGAGCAAGTGGATTTTTAAAAGGAAATTTGGTGTAGATGGAAAAGTTGAGACTTTCAAAGCTAGACTTGTAGCAAAGGGATTTCGTCAACGACCAGGTGTGGATTATGACGAAACTTTTTCTCCAGTGGCTATGCTTAAGTCCATCCGGATCTTACTTGCCATTGCTGCATACCATGACTACGAAATCTGGCAAATGGATGTTAAGACCGCCTTTCTAAATGGTGATTTAGAAGAGTGTGTGTACATGACTCAGCCAGAGGGCTTCGTAGATAGTGGGAGCAGCGGAAAGGTGTGCAAACTGCTTAAATCCATTTATGGGTTAAAGCAAGCATCACGGAGTTGGAACATCTGCTTTGATGTAGTAGTCAAAGAGTTTGACTTCATCAAAAACATAGATGAACCTTGTATCTATAAGAAGGTAGCAGAGAGTAAGGTTGTCTTTCTCGTATTGTACGTGGACGACATACTCTTGATAGGAAATGATATTCCTATGCTGCAATCAGTCAAGTTCTTCTTATCACAAAGATTCTCAATGAAAGATCTAGGTGATGCCTCCTGCATATTGGGGATTAGGATCTATAGAGATAGATCCAAACGGCTACTGGGATTGTCCCAATCCAGGTACATTGACACCATACTAAAGAGGTTTAGTATGGAAGAATCCAAGCGTGGGAACCAACCCATGATCTCTGGACTCACTCTCTCCAAAGAGATGTCTCCCAAGACTGATTTGGAGAGAGCACACATGCAAGGGATACCCTATGCTTCGGCAGTAGGCTCTATCATATATGCGATGTTATGTACCAGACCCGATGTAGCATACTCACTAAGTGTAGTGAGTCGGTATCAAGCAGATCCTGGAGAGAGTCACTGGACAGCTTTGAAGAACATTCTCAAGTACTTGCGAAGGACTAGAGATATGTTCTTGGTGTATGGTAACGGAGAACTCCGGGTGGAGTCCTTTACCGATTCCAGCTTCCAAAGTGATAAGGACGACTCTAAGTCGCACTCGGGATTTGTCTTTACCCTCAATGGAGGGGCGGTATGTTGGAAAAGTTCCAAACAGGATACCGTTGCAGACTCGACGATGGAGGCTGAATACATCGCTGCCAACGATGCTGCCAAAGAGGCTGTCTGGATGAAGAAGTTCATCACTGAACTTGGTGTGGTTCCATCCATTGTACATCCAATACCTCTGTATTGCGATAACAATGGAGCTGTGGCTTTGGGCAAGGAACCCAGATCCCATCAGAAATCCAGACATATTCTGAGGCGGTATCACCTGATCAGGGAGATAGTTGATCGCCGGGAGATCGAGGTCAGGAGAGTAGATACGAAGGACAACACTGCGGATCCACTCACGAAGGCCATTCCCCAGATACATTTTGAGAGATTATTCGGGATGATAGGTATGAGATGTTGGAGATAGTGCCCTCATAGTCAATTATTGGATCGCAGGTACGTGATTGCAATGATTGCGGAGGACCTATACCGGTAGGACAGTCTTACTCGAGATGATAGTATGCTATCTGGTTTGCCTTTATCAGTCGTGTACATGTTCAGGTGACTGATTACATGTTACACTTTGATAGAGCCCTTAGGATCTTGCTTTACCACCAACAGTATGATGGCGATCATATAGGTGAGAGTTGGGTGGTTTATATGCATATCCTTAATTGTGGTCCCTAGTCGTGGGAGTTTCGAGACAGGGCATCGATACTCCGGAGTAGACTAGTGTATACAGTTGAGACCCCGACAAGGGGCGGTGGCCGGTCTCACAAGCCACTGGTGTTAGTTGGATCACCTAAGATGTATACAGGTGCTCATTGGGTTATGAGTACACCGGACAGGACTCGCCGGGAATCTGGTAGTTAGTACTATACCTATCGTCAGATAGCAGTTCCCTGGTGACATGTGTACAGGTTAGTTCATCGACCTGAGGTCATCATTTGTCTCATGTGAGTTCCCACTGTGCTTTGATTTCTACCCTACCACGGCTCAAAGGAGTCGTGCAAACAGGTTGCTTTTGGGTACAGTCCCGAGCCATATGGAGGCACGTGAGCGGATCGGCAGGGGATTCGTCTCTCCCGGTATTGGGGGGCGAGGTCGTGCTGTGTCTAGGAGAGCCATTACACAAAGTCCATGGCTATGGCAGGAGATTTACTTGTTGGTACTCCAGTAGTATCTCAGGGTGTTATTGGGCTACACTCCGACACGACTTATACTGCTATTGAGGGTCTGACGTTACTAGCCCCCTAGGCAGATATGCGATACTCATAGACGAACGGACCGGACTGTATATACATTGTCACTGTTAGGCTCAGTAGGGTTTCCGGATGAGTTCGCTCATCGGCCTCCCTTAAGGTCAGTCCATGGGCAGCCGTTACGCATTGCTAGTGCCGCTGACGGTTTATGGTTAAACCCACTGCCAGGGTACTGACGAGTCATTAGAGTCCCCCACAGACAGTTTCCCAAGTTCGGGCGAAACGTTGTAGAGGCCGTATGGTTTTAATGGCAGGGTTCGGAAAATGCACGTGCGTTTACGCACGTGTTATTTTTTTTCGGGCAGATGATACTGGTCGGCTTTGGTTTAAGCCGGATCCGAGTATTATATTGAGTAGGTATAATATCTTTGTCTCAGATGCATTTGTATTCGGTCGTAATACAAATGCGGGTATATTTATACAGTTACGGGGTTATCCTGAAAGTCGTTTCGGGATCACTTTTGGAAGTTGCCAGTTTCCAGTTTTCTATCAGCCGTCTTTAAATATTTGGTTAAAGACGGATTTGTCTTTTCTTGAGATGAGTGTGGATTCTTCTAGAAGGTTATAGAAGTGGTTAGGTGTTAAGTGACTCATTAGTGCCATTAATGATTCATTTAATGCAAAGGAGAGTTGTATTATGTTCATTGGTTTGCATTAATTGCTCTTTGTGACTCATGCTTTCATGAATGGTTATGATAAGTTTTAGGTTTATTATCACCTTCCTTCTTTGCTCCTACACTCACCCTCCTCCTTCTCTTTATATGGCCGGCCCCTCCCCTCTCTCTCATTCACTTGGTTGATTTCATTTTTGATATAAGACTAAAGTTTTGGATGCATGGAAATTTCATAGTTCATTTCTTGTTCCATTTCATTTCCATCGGCAACTTCATTAACCGATCGTCCACGGCTTTGGACGAAGTGAGATAAAGTCATCTACTCATTCTCTACATCATTCTTGGTCGTCTCTTTTAGCAAACTTGACGACCGAGTTGCCTCGAGTCAGAGGCGGGAGCCCGTTTAAAGAATCGTCGACGTGGTGCCACCTCGACGAACAGATCGGAGATCGATGAGATCGGAGCAGCCGCAACGGAGCGTGGGATGATGGTTAAAGAACGAAGGACTCGGATCGTTCGGTATAACCTTTCTACACTTTTTACAGTTTGTTAGTTTAGCATTAATGGCAGATCCGGGTTAAAGTATACGATAGCGCCAGATAAAAAGTTTTTGTTCCGCATTTGGCGTCTGTAGACGGCCGGGGCGCTACCGTAGACTTACAGTGGTATCAGAGCCTCACCATTTTGCTATACTAACTTGTGCTAACGCGTTTAAAAGATCGATCGAACGGATTTTTCGAAAATCGCAATTTCTAGTATTAAAGTTTCTGTTAATTTTCAAACTGGTCAAAATGACATTTGGACCATACCAGATAATCAAGCAGGGTTTTTGAGGAATACTGTAGAAATTCGAGGAAGTGATTCCACTGTTCCACCGCGGATCCGCGGCCCCAGCTAGGGTTTTGCCGCGGATCCGCCGCAGTAAAGTGGGATCACTCACTCAATTTTCTACAGTTGATTCTATGTTGGAAATTGGGGTTTTTGGTATATATATTTTGGGCCCAGATTTTGTTACTGTGCAGCAGATTTGCGTAGGGCCCACTTCGGGAAATTTAGTCAATCGAAATTTAAATATGTTAGTTTACAGTGCTTACATTATATCTCCGACCGGGAATGTCATTTGATCGGTAAACCGCGTCTGATTGCTATAGTTCTTTTAGACGGGTTTGCGAACGTGACATTCGCGTTGATGTTCTGTGTTGTGCTGTGATGTTGCGGATTTATCGTGGTGGATAGCAGTGTGCAATGGTAGTGCAGTTTGAGTTTATTTGTACATTTGATATTGCGGGGCGAGCGTCCAACTTGTGGACTGCCGTCACTGCCTGTTGTATAATATTCTTTTGGGGCACGACCAGGTTGCGGTCGATGTACCTGTTGTACTATTTTTCATTACTGTACTAGGTTTTACCCCGCGACGGAGTGCACGGATAGCCGTGTTCTGGAGGGCAACGGGTCCGCATCTCATGGCTTTGAGAGGCAGAGGGGCCCCACTCTAAAATTGGCAGACTATTCGCCGCACTCATAGGGGGTACAGGTTGACCCAAGGAGGGGTGCCCAAGATTACCGGATTCCGTGAAGTGCTGGGTGGTCCATTCACTTTGCTGTAGGGGGCTGCCTCGCTTCAGGTTTTGGCCGGTAACTTGCCGCACCCGTAGGGGTCTAGGTTTCATTGCACAGGCTATCCACACGATAGGGGAACGTCGGGTTTCAGCAGCGGCTCTGTGAAACCCGGGGATCCCAGATTATCTGTATTGTTCTGTGATGCTTATTACTTTTCTGTAATGTTGCATATTATCACGCCTGGAGCGATTATTGTATATTGGTTTATATACTATTAGATGTTGTATATGTTTTACACCCGCGCTAGTCCAGTCCCCGCTCTGTCGTTAGTTAAGTAACCTAACGGGTGATGACGGGACCCAGTGACGAATGCGGATGGCATATACGTACATTTTATTTTCGTTCTTTTCTGGTGTGATTATTGATGGGACTGCGTTGATTCTGATCAATACAAAGTTAAACAAACCTGTTTATAGTTGTTGGAACAAATTTAAAAAGTGTTATTGCAAAGGCGTTTCCTTTTGTTTTGCATAGCGGTATTCAGTGGAATATCCTGCACCTCATTCGACGGGGCAAGGGCCGATATCCCTTCACCGGGACTGACCCCTTGGGCAGAAGTTTGCGTCAGGGTAATAACTTCACTATAGTCGATTACATGTTACTTTGCATAGCGGTATTCAGTGGAATATCCTGCACCTCATTCCATGAGGAAAGAGCCGAGATCCCTTCACCGGGAGTGACCTCTTTAGCAAAAGGTTTTCGCCACTATATTTTAAAAAGCTATCAGGTTCCTTCAGCGATATCAAGTTCACTACGTTAAAGGTTTTTCGCCAAAAACCAGCCGTAGCCCTCCGTCACTTCTTTTGGGTATTCAGTAGTATTCAAGCTATGTATTTTGACCAACGCCAAGGCATAGTGTTTGGTAGCTGCTCGGTATTCAATTGTTGCATAGATAGATGAGTTGGTTTGGGACAGTCGTTCTGCCATTTTGGCCAACGTCAAGGGCATGTGCGGGTGGGTTCAAATTGACAAGATAGTGACGTGTAGAACTTGGCATGTGACTTATGACATTTTGACCAACGCCAAGGTTATAAGAGCATGGGGCAAAAATCTTATCAGGAGTTTCTAAAGAAACTGAAACTTGCCAAGTATGCGCATACCTTCTGGAGTATGAGTAACGTGGATGCATTCCATCATGTTATCATGCGATGAGAGTTGGATCCCGATTCCCACTGATGAGTTGGTTTACTCTTCGGGTGATCCCGATTGATTCTTCTTTCTGGTTTGGAGGAGAATTTGACAGGACAGTGGGAGGTTTCCGGATTAGATAAAGTGATAACCATTCTGATCTAGGTTAGAGTGCACGCAGAGTGTTTCTTTTCTCTCTCTCTTTGGCAGCGACCTTTGACCGACCCTAGACTATGACTCAGTGACCAAGTTGACCGAATCTTCTTAAAAATACTGGCTTTTGGATTGTCTGTGTTGCATAAGTCATTGCCACTCCTTCTTCTACCCTTTGAATTTCTCAGAACACCCGTATTACTACGGACATCCACTTCCATTGGATAGATCCATCGTATGGTTATATACGAACTCGAAGGGACTTCTTCGAGGATGGATCCAGGTTCAGGAGAAATAGAATTGGTTTATTCAGTTGTCTTTTATTATCACCTTCTCTCAGGTTGCGAGGGCTCCTTGGTTTAGGAGAGTACACTTATTACGCTTATTGGATAGTCTTATTCCAAACCATAGGCTGGTGCCGAAAGGTAGGGAATGAAGAAAACCAATTAGCCTAAGTAGGGTGTGCAGAAGGTAATATGTAAAGACAAAATAAAGGGATTAGAAGAGGGCAAAGTAAATTGCGACTGTTATCATTCACGACCAAAACCGCGTACTTCAACGCCACTCTTATTTCACCTTTAAAGGAATAAGGTATTATTCAGTTGTCTTTTATCGTCACCTTCTCTCAAGATACGAGTACTCCTTGGTTTAGGAGGGTACACCTATTATGCTTACTGGATAGTCTTCTTCCAAACCATAGGCTGGTGCCGAACGGTAGGGAAAGAAGAAAACCATTTGGCCTAACGATGGTGTACAGAAGGTAACGACTAAAGACAAATAAAGGGATTTGGAGATATGGCAATAAAATATACGGTTGAAGTCATGAATTGGATTATGGAAGAGGCATTGCTATGAATACCAAGATACCCCTACGAAACATTTTCATGTTTCAGTGCATTGTTAAAGCAAAAAAAAAAAACTGTTTTCCCGATTAGACACTTACTCCAAGGGTATGTATTTACCATGTTTCATTCTCATATCTGTATGGTTTTACAGATTATGAGTGGAAGTAAGTTATTGGGAATTAGGTGATTATCCTCATTATATCGGAATTCGTTGTAATTGGTGATATTTGAGGAAATCGCCAGGGTACAGTTTTTAACCTACGACGCACAGGTTTTGAGTTGTTTAACTCAGCGGACTTATACAGAGTATTGTATGGTGTCCAAGTGTCCTTCAGGACAAAGGGGTAGGTCCTCGTACTATGTTCTGTTTACTTATAACTTCTCTAGTATTTAGACAAGTGTTTCGCAGAAATACAAGGTCTAAGTTTTGAGAAGTTGTGGGTATAAGAATAAAGTAGAGAACCAAGTGTCACAAGTATCAGGATTCTTCAAAGAGATCGAAGATGTAGATTCTTGTGATTGGTATTCAGATGATAGTAATGGTTTTGAGAAACTTGTTTCTCTTTCAGGTTACTCATAATTGGATGGATTCCTAAGTTGAGTAATGCTGATTAGCCTCTTTCCATTAAGTTGATATGCACTGGAGACAGCTGCATGATTGAATCTGGTTCCAATTAAATAAGGGCCAAAGTTTCTGTATTGGATATAGAATAGTTCGTACCTTAAAAGATGTTAAGGTACGGGGAGTTGTCCAGCTTATGCTTAAAACCAGACTCTGGATAACTCAGGGCACGTTTCTGTAATGGCTGTTTGTGGGTTGACCCTGGCTATGACGAGGGTTGATATTCTACCATTTGGAAGATCAATAGTGATATTGTTCTTGACTCGCCACAGTTTTAGTAAAATGGATATTTTTCATAAACAGTAGTGGGAGTATGGTAGAACTGGAAGTGATTCCAGAACCGCGAACGATTACGGAAAATTTAATAGGACCTATATATTCAATCAGGTTTGACATTCCAATAGCCACTCCGCAGATATGGTGGGTAACCTCAGACACCCGAGAGGTACTTCGGTAGCCTCAAGGACGGTGACAGGGAGGTTCTTATCTACCCAGACTTGACACTACTGTTGTTACAGGTTATGAGACCCGGTAGGAGGGTTGTCGTAGTCAGTGGGAGCAGCAGAAGCATGGTGGGCAAGTAGCTTATGTCTATTTATAGACTAGAGCAGTTATAGCGGAGATAGATCATCTAGTTTTGATGTGACAGTCATGGGTTTGACTTCAATCAGAATAAGGGATGGATCTGTTAAGAAGGTAGTAGGGTGTGATGTCATGGTATTTGGATGACATACACAGAGTAGGAAGTAAAATTCCTATACTACGATCGGTTGTACTGTGGTCGTCACACAGTTGTTTCTCCAGACAGGATATGGATATAATATTTGACATTCTGGTTTCTAGATCTATGGTTTTAGATCTAGATTTGGGTAGTTTCCTAATGTGGGTACTTTGACAGTATTCTAATGGTTTTTAGAATAGTTGACTCCTAGCATGGTGGTGTACCTGCAGGTGATGAAGTCACCCTCTCTAAAGGTGTCGTATAGACTAAAGGGGAGAGGGAAGTGCATGATTGGCAGATCACTTGCTTAGGCAATTGAGTCAATCATGAGATGTCAAGTACCACACCAGATGTTGTTTTTGCACTAGATGCAATGAGTTTGTATTAATCTAATCCTGGAGAAACATAAGGAAGCAGTTTTAAAACATAAGTACATGTTCTACGGATTTGATGACGGCAGCCTCCTTCGGGAGACGATCATCATTCCAGGCTTCAAAGGTGACATGGATGACAGAGTGATTGTCAGAGTTATAGTTTTCCCTCTGACGAAGAGGGACAGTATTATGGACAGGTGGTCCAAGAGGATACTGTGGGTGGCATGGTGCCAGATACTGATTAGGTTCAGTGATCGATACAGTCTAAGATGTTTGGATTTGGAGTTCATTTATGAACTAGGTCCCATCAGATATCCAGACATATTCTAAGACAGGTATTACTCAATTCGGAAGATGGTTTTCTTCGCGAACTTGAGATTAAGAGAGATATAGAAAGAAACATCTAGGCGGATCCACTCACTGAGGCTATTTCTCGAACACAATAGTTTTACAAACGGGCTTTGTGAAACTGATTAGTAGAGGAGTTGGATGTTCGGTTTCACACGGGCTGTGAGTAGTCGACATCGCAATAATTAACCTTGAGTGCAAGTGGGAGATTGTTGGAGATAGTGCCCTCATAGTCAATTATTGGATCGCAGGTACGTGATTGCAATGATTGCGGAGGACCTATACCGGTAGGACAGTCTTACTCGAGATGATAGTATGCTATCTGGTTTGCCTTTATCAGTCGTGTACATGTTCAGGTGACTGATTACAAGTTACACTTTGATAGAGCCCTTAGGATCTTGCTTTACCACCAACAGTATGATGGCGATCATATACGTGAGAGTTGGGTGGTTTATATGCATATCCTTAATTGTGGTCCCTAGTCGTGGGAGTTTGGAGACAGGGCATCGATACTCCGGAGTAGACTAGTGTATACAGTCGAGACCCCGACGAGGGGAGGCGGCCGGTCTCACAAGCCACTGGTGTCAGTTGGATCACCTAAGATGTATACAGGTGCTCATTGGGTTATGAGTACACCGGACAGGACTCGCCGGGAATCTGCTAGTTAGTACTATACCTATCATCAGATAGCAGTTCCCTGGTGACATGTGTACAGGTTAGTTCATCGACCTGAGGTCGTCATTTGTCTCGTGTGAGTTCCTACTGTGCTTTGATTTCTACCCTACCACGGCTCAAAGGAGTCGTGCAAACAGGTAGCTTTTGGGTACAGTCCCGAGCCATATGGAGGCACATGAGCGGATCGGCAGGGGATTCGTCTCTCCCGGTATTGGGGGGCGAGGTCGTGCTGTGCCTAGGAGAGCCATTACACAAAGTCCATGGCCATGGCAGGAGATTTACTGGTAGGTACTCCAGTAGTATCTCAGGATGTTATTGGGCTACACTCCGACACGACTTATACTGCTATTGGGGGTCTGACGTTACTAGCCCCCTAGGCAGATATGCGATACTCATAGACGAACGGACCGGACTGTATATACATTGTCACTGTTAGGCTCAGTAGGGTTTCCGGATGAGTTCGCTCATCGGCCTCCCTTAAGGTCAGTCCATGGGCAGCCGTTACGCATTGCTAGTGCCGCTGACGGTTTGTGGTTAAACCCACTGCCAGGGTACTGACGAGTCATTAGAGTCCCCCACAGACAGTTTCCCAAGTTCGGGCGAAACGTTGTAGAGGCCGTATGGTTTTAATGGCAGGGTTCGGAAAATGCACGTGCGTTTACGCACGTGTTATTTTTTTTCGGGCAGATGATACTGGTCGGCTTTGGTTTAAGCCGGATCCGTGTATTATATTGAGTAGGTATAATATCTTTGTCTCAGATGCATTTGTATTCGGTCGTAATACAAATGCGGGTATATTTATACAGTTACGGGGTTATCCTGAAAGTCGTTTCGGGATCACTTTTGGAAGTTGCCAGTTTCCAGTTTTCTATCAGCCGTCTTTTAACATTTGGTTAAAGACGGATTTGTCTTTTCTTGAGATGAGTGTGGATTCTTCTAGAAGGTTCTAGAAGTGGTGAGGTGTTAAGTGACTCATTAGTACCATTAATGATTCATTTAATGCAAGGGAGAGTTGTATTATGTTCATTGGTTTGCATTAATTGCTCTTTGTGACTCATGCTTTCATGAATGGTTATGATAAGTTTTAGGTTTATTATCACCTTCCTTCTTTGCTCCTACACTCACCCTCCTCCTTCTCTTTATATGGCCGGCCCCTCCCCTCTCTCTCATTCACTTGGTTGATTTCATTTTTGATATAAGACTAAAGTTTTGGATGCATGGAAATTTCATAGTTCATTTCTTGTTCCATTTCATTTCCATCGGCAACTTCATTAACCGATCGTCCACGGCTTTGGACGAAGTGAGACAAAGTCATCTACTCATTCTCTACATCATTCTTGGTCGTCTCTTTTAGCAAACTTGACGACCGAGTTGCCTCGAGTCAGAGGCGGGAGCCCGTTTAAAGAATCGTCGACGTGGTGCCACCTCGACGAACAGATCGGAGATCGATGAGATCGGAGCAGCCGCAACGGAGCGTGGGATGATGGTTAAAGAACGAAGGACTCGGATCGTTCGGTATAACCTTTCTACACTCTTTATAGTTTGTTAGTTTAGCAATAATGACAGATCCGGGTTAAAGTATACGATAGCGCCAGATAAAAAGTTTTTGTTCCGCATTTGGCGTCTGTAGACGGCAGGGCCCCAACGGAAAAATACATGAGATACTACAGCAGCTGGCCTTAGTGCAAGTGGGAGATTGTTTGTTATGTATATGCCCTAGAGGCCATTGTTGTACATATGATGTATATTATGATGGATGCTTGGATATATATAGAGAGGACTTTCTTGCTCGTCATGATAGTATGCTATTTGGTTTCACTTTATCTTAACATGTTGATGTTGGAGATAGTGCCCTCAAAGTCAATTATTGGATCACAGGTACGTGATTACAATGATTGAGGCAGGACCTATACCGATATGACAGTCTTACTCGAGATGATAGTATGCTATCTGAATTGTCTTTATCATCGTATACATGCCTTAGTTCGCTATTGCATGATTGATAGAGCCCATAGGATTCTTCTTGACAGCCAGCAGTATGATGGTGATCATATACGTGGGAGCTGGGGTCTATAAGCACATCCTTAAAGTGTCCCTAGTCGTGGGAGTTTTCGAGACAGGGCATCGATACTCCAGAGTAGACTAGTGTATACAGTCGAGACCCCGACGAGGGGCGGTGGCCGGTCTCACAAGCCATTGGTGTAAGTAAGATCACCTAAGATGTATACAGGTGCTCATTGAGTTATGAGTACACTGGACAGGACTCGCCGGGAATCTGCTAGTTGGTATTATACATATCGTCAGATAGCAATTCCCTGGTGACATGTGTACAGGTTAGTTCATCGACCTGAGATCGTCGTTTGTCTCATGTGAGTTCCCACTGTGCTTAGATTACTACCCTACCACGCTCAAAGGAGTTGTGCAAACAGGTTTTAGTTGGGTACAGTCACGAGCCACATTGGAGGCAAGTGAGCGGATCTCGGGGATTCGTCTCTCCCGGTATTGGGGGTTGATGTCGCACAGTGCACGGGTGGCCATCACTAGAAACCCTCGGCCGAGGTAATGGTGAATTACTGATTTGGATCAGTAGTTTCTCAGGTGGTGATGGGCTTCATGCCGACACGATTTATCGCGTTATTAGGGGTCTGACTTTATCCACCCCCTAGACTCGATATGCGATACTCTTTAGACGAATGGACTGGACTGTATATACATTGTCACTGTCAGGCTCAGTAGGGTTTATAGATGAGTTCGCTCGTCAGCTTCCCTTCCAATCAATACATAGGCAAACCGTTACGTACAGCTTGTACCTCTGACGTGCTAGGGGTTATACCCAGTGCCGATGTGTTGATGAGTCATTAGAGTCCCCCACAGACACTTTCCCAAGTTCGGGCGAAACGTTGTAGAGGCCGTATGGTGATATGGCAAGGTTCCGAAAAAGCACGTGCGTTTTCGCACGTGTCGTTTTTCGGGAAGATAATACTGGTAGGTTTTGGTTTAAGCCGGAACCCAGTATTATACTGTGTAGATATAATATCTTTGTCTCAGTTGCATTTGTATTCGGTCGTAATACAAATGCGGGTATGTTTATACTGATACGGGGTTATCCTGAAATTCGTTTCAGGATCACTTTTGGAAGTTGCCAGTTTCCAGTTTTCTATCAGCCGTATTTAACAGTCGGTTAAATACGGATTTATCTTTTCTTGATGAGGTGAGTCAGTGTTCTAGATGCTTCTAGATGTGATGACTAAGCTAGTGACTCATTAGTGTCATTAATGGTTCATTAATGATGGAGGATGACTAAGTTAAATATGATTGGTTTGCTTTTAATGCATTCATACTTTGTGTTCACACTAGATATTTTGCTTAGTGTTACCTCCCTTGCTCCTACACTCACCCTCTCCTTTATATATAATGGTCGGCCCCTCTCCTCTCTCTCACTCACTTGAGAAATGGTTGTTGTTTGAAAAGATTAAGGATTTTGGTTCATGGAAATTGATATACTTCATTTCTCATTTTATATCAATCCAAAAGGCAACTTCATTAACCGTTCGTCCATAGCCTTGGACGTAACGAGACAAAGTGTTCTACTCATTCTCTACTTCATCTTGGTCGTCTCTTCTAGCAAACTTGACGATCGAGTTGCCTCGGTTCAGAGGCGGGAGCCCGTTTAAAGATCCGTCGACGTGGTGCCACCCAGACGAGAAGAACGGAGATTCAGGAGATCGGAACAGCCGCAACAAGCGTGGGATGATGGTTGAAGACCGAAGGACTCGGATCATTCGGTATAACGTTTCAACCCCTTTGTAGTTTGTTAGTTTAGCTTTAATGGCAGATCCGGGTTACGGTACACGATAGCGCCAGTTTCGTTAAAAAGTTTTTGTTCCATATTTGGCGTCTGTTAGACTGCCGGGGCGCTACCGCGGACTTACAGTGGTATCAGAGACTCACCATTAAGCTATACTAACTTGTGCTAACGCGTTTAAAATATCGATCGAACCGAATTTCGAAAAACACAATTTTCTAGCATACCAGTTTCTGTCGATTTTAAATGATGTCCTAAATTTTTTTTGCATATCACAGAAGACAGAGCAGGGTTTTCTAAGAATACTGGTGAAATTTGGTGGCCCAATTCCACAGAACCGCCGCGGATCCGCCGCGCAAACATGGGTTTGGCCGCGGATCAGCCGCAGTATTGTGAGATTGGAACTCCAAATTTCTACAGTAAGTTCTACATGGGAAATTGTGGTTTTTGGTATATATATTTTGGGCCCAGATTTTGTTACTGTACACCAGTTGTTCGTGGGGCCCACTTCGGGAAATTTAGTCGATCGAAATTTTAAATTTGTTAGTTTACAGTATTTACATTATATCTCCGACCGGGAATGTCATTTGATCGGTAAACCGCGTCTGATTGCTATAGTTCTTTTAGACGGGTTTGCGAACATGACATTCGCGTTGATGTTCTGTGTTGTGCTGTATTGTTGCGGATATGTCGTGGTGGATAGCAGGGTGCAATGATAGTGCTTTATGGATTTATTTGTACATTTGATATTGCGGGGCGAGCGTCCAACATGTGGACTGCCGTCACTTCCTGTTTGTATAATATTCTTTTGGGGCACGACCAGGTTGCAGTCGATGTACCTGTTGTACTATTTTTATTTCTGTACTAGGTTTATCCCGCGAAGGAGTGCACGGATGGCCGGGTTCTGGAGGGCAACGGATCCATATCTCATGGCTTTGAGAGGCAAAGGGACCCCACTCTAGAATTGGCAGACTACTCGCCGCACTCGTAGGGGGTACAGTTTGACCCAAAGAGGGGTGCTCAATTTACCGGATTCCGTGAAGTGCCGGGTGTTCCATTCACTATGTTGTGGGGACTACCTCGCTTCAGGTTTTGGCGGGTAACTTGCCGCACCCGTAGGGGTCTAAGTTTCATTGCACAGGCTATCCACACGACCAGGGGAACGTCGGGTTTCAGCAGCGGCTCTGTGAAACCCGGGGATCCCACTTTATCTGTATTGTTCTATGATGCTTATTACTTTTCTGTAATGTTGCATATTATCACGCCTAGAGCGATTATTGTATATTGGTACATATACTATTAGATGTTGTATATGTTTTACACCCGCGCTAGTCCAGTCCCTGCTCTGTCGTTAGTTAAGTAACCTAACGGGTGATGACGGGACCCAGTGGCGAATGCGGATGGCATATACGTACATTTTATTTTCGTTCTTTTCTGGTGTGATTGATTGATGGGACTGCATTGATTCTTATCAATGCAAGGATAAAACAAACCTATATTTGATGTTGTTGGAACAAATTTTAAAAGGTGTTATTGCAAAGATGTTTCTTTTTGTTTTGCATAGCGATATTCAGTTAGAATATCTTGCACCCCATTCGACGAGGCAAGGGTAGATATCCCTTCACCGGGAGTGACCCCTTGGGCAGAAGTTTACGTCAGGGTAATAACTTTAATATAGTCGATTACAAGTTGCTTTGCATCGCGGTATTCAGTTGGAATATCCTGCACCTCATTCCACGAGGAAAGAGCCGAGATCCCTTCACCGGGAGAGACCTCTTTAGCAAAACGTTTTCGTCACTATATTTTATAAAAAGCTATCAGGTTCCTTCAGCGATATCAAGTTCATTACGTTAAAGGTTTTTTCGCCAAAAACCAGCCGTAGCCCTCCGTCATTTCTTATGGGTGGTCAGTAGTATTCAAGCTATGTTTGTTGACTAAAGTCAAGGCATAGTGTTTGGTAGTTGCTGGGTATTCGTATGTTGCATTGATAGATGTGTTGGTTTGGGACAGTTGTATTACCTTGTTGACTAAAGTCAAGGGTATGTACGGGTGGGTTCAAATCAACCTGGACAATGACGGGTAGAACTTGACATGTGACTTATGATTTGTTGACTAAAGTCAAGGTCATAAGAGCATGAGGCAAAAATCACATCGGGAGTTTCAAACATAAAGAAAACTTGCCAGATATGCGCATACCTTCTGGAGTGTGATAACTTGAGTGGCTTCCATCAAGTTATCATGCGATGATAGTTGGATCCCGATTCTCACTGATGAGTTGGTTTACTCTTCGGGTGATCCCGACTAATTCTTCTTTCAGGTTTGGAGGAGAATTTGAGATAACAGTGGGAGGTTTTCTGATTAGATAAATTGATAACCATTCTGATCTAGGTTAGAGTGCACGCAGAGTGTTTCTTTTCTCTCTCTCTCTTTGGCAGCGACCTTTGACCGACCCGAGATTTTGACTCTGTAACCAAGTTGACCAAACCTTCTTAAAATACTGGCCTTTGGATCGTCTTAGTTGCATAAGACATTGCCGCTCCTTCTTTTACACTTTGTATTTCTCAGAACACCCCGTATTACTACGGATATCCACTTCCATTGGATAGATCCATCGTATGGTTATATACGAACTCGAAGGGACTTCTTCGAGGATGGATCCAGGTTCAGGAGAAATAGAATTAGTTTATTCAGTTGTCTTTTATTATCACCTTCTCTCAGGTTGCGAGAGCTCCTTAGTTTAGGAGAGAACACCTATTACGCTTATTGGATAGTCTTATTCCAAACCATAGGCTGGTGCCGAAAGGTAGGGAATGAAGAAAACCAATTAGCCTAAGTAGGGTGTGCAGAAGTTAATATGTAAAGACAAAATAAAGGGATTAGAAAGAGGGCAAAGTAAATTGCGACTGTTATCATTCACGACCAAACCGCGTACTTCATCGCTACTCCTATTTCACCTTTGCTTTTTCCCCAGTTCGGGAGAAATAGAATAAGGTATTATTCAGTAGTCTTTTATCATCACCTTCTCTCAAGATTGCGAGTACTCCTAGGATTAGGAGAGTACACCTATTATGCTTACTGGATAGTCTTCTTCCAAATCATAGGCTGGTGCCGAACGGTAGGGAAGGAAGAAAACCATTTAGCCTAACGAAGGTATACAGAAGGTAACGACTAAAGACAAATAAAGGGATTTGGAGAGATAGCAAAGAATTATACGGTTAAAGTCATGAATTGGATTATGGAAGAGGCATTACTAAGAATACCAGGATACCCCTACGAAACATTTTCATGTTTCAGTTTCACTGTGCATTATTAATTGTAAACTGATTTCCCGATTACATACTTACTCCAGGGTATATATTTACCAGGTTTCATTCTCATATCTGTACAGTTTTACAGATGATGAATGGGAGTAAGTTATTGGAAATTAGGTGATCATCCTCATTATATCGGAATTCGTTGTAATTGGTGATATTTGAGGAAATCGCCTGGGTACAGTTTTTCCAACCTACGATGCACAGGTTATGAGTTATTCAACTCAGCGGACTTATACAGAGTACTTTATGTTGTCCAGTGTCCGTCAGGACAAAGGGGTAGGTCCTCATGCTATGTTCTGTTTACTTATGACTTCTCTAGTTTTTAGATAAGTATTTCGTAGAAATACAATGTCTAAGTTTTGAGAAGTTGTGGGTATGGGAATAAAGTAGAGAACCAGGTGTCGCAAGTATCAGGATTCTTCTAAGAAATTGAAGATGTAGATTCTTGTGACTGGTATTCAGTTGATAGTAATGATTTTGAGAAACTTGTTTCTCTTTCAGGTTACTCATAATTGGATGGATTCCTAAGTTGAGTAATGCTGATTAGCCTTTCTCCATTAAGTTAATATGCACTGGAGACAGCTGCATGGTTTGAATCTGGTTCCAATTAAAATAGTGTCTCTATTTCTATATTAGATATAGAATGGTTCATATCTTAACAATGTTAAGATACGGGGAGTTGTCCAGCTTATGCTTAAAACCAGACACTGGATAACTCAAGGCACGTTTCTGTAATGGCTGTTTGTGGGTTGACCCTGGCTTTGACGAGGGTTGACATTTCTACCATCTGGAAGATCAATAGTGATATTGTTCTTGACTCGCCACAGTTTTATTAAAATGGATTTTTTCAGAAAACAGTAGTGGGAGTATGGTAGAACAGGAAGTGATTCCAGAACCGCAAACAATTACGGAAAATTTAATAGGACCTATATATTCAATCAGCTTTGACATTCCAATAGCCACTCCGCAGATATAGCGGAATAAGATCATCTAATTTTGATGAGACAGTCATGGCTTTGACTTCATCAGAATAGGGGATGGATCTGTTGGGAAGGTAGTAGTGTGTGATGTCTTGGTATTTGGATGACATACACACAGTAGGAAGTAAAATTCCTATGCTTCAATCGGTTGTACTTTGATCGTCACACAGTTGTTTCTCCAGAAAGGATGTGGATATAATATTAGACATTCTGGTTTCTAGATCTATGGTTTTAGATCTGGATTTGGGTAGTTTCCCAATATGGTTACTTTGACAATATTCTAATAGTATTTTAGAAAAGATGACTCCTGGCATGGTGGTGTACCTGCAGGTGATGGAGTCACCCTCTCTAAAGGTGTCTTAAAGACTAAAGGAGAGAGGGAAGTGCATGATTGGCAGATCACTTGCTTAGGCAATTGAGTCAATCATGAGATGTCAAGTACCACACCAGATGTTGTTTTTGCACTAGATGCGATAAGTTTATATTAATCCAATCATGGAGAAACATAAGGAAGCAGTTTTAGAACAAAAGTATATGTTCTACAGATATGATGACGGCAATCTCCTTCAGGAGACGGTTATCATTCCAGGCTTCAAAGGTGACAATGATGACAGAGTGTTTGTCAGAGTTATAGTTTTCCCTATGAGGGACAGTATTATGGACAGATGGTCCAAGAGGATACTGTGGGAGGCATGGTGCTGGATACTGATTAGGTTCAGTTATCGATACTGTCTAAGAAGTTTGGATTTGAAGTTCATTTATGAACTAGGTCCCATCAGATATCCAGACATATTCTAAGACAGGTATTACTCAATTCGGGAGATGGATTTCTCCGCGAATTTGAGATTTAGAGAGATATAGAATGAAACATCAGTGCGGGTCCACTCACTGAGGCTATTTCTCGAACACAAAAGTTTTACAAACTAGCTTTGTGAAACTGATTAGTAGAGGAGTTGGATGTTCGGTATCACACGGGCTGTGAGTATGCGACATCGCAATAATTAGCCTTGAGTGCAAGTGGGAGATTGTTGGAGATAGTGCCCTCAAAGTCAATTATTGGATCACAGGTACGTGATTACAATGATTGAGGCTGGACCTATACCGATATGACAGTCTTACTCGAGATGATAGTATGATATCTGGTTTGTCTTTATCATCGTATACATGCCTTAGTTCGCTATTGCATGATTGATAGAGCCCATAGGATTCTGCTTGACAGCCAGCAGTATGATGGTGATCATATACGTGGGAGCTGGGGTCTATAAGCACATCCTTAAAGTGTCCCTAGTCGTGGGAGTTTTCGAGACAGGGCATCGATACTCCAGAGTAGACTAGTGTATACAGTCGAGACCCCGACGAGGGGCGGTGGCCGGTCTCACAAGCCATTGGTGTAAGTAGGATCACCTAAGATGTATACAGGTGCTCATTGAGTTATGAGTACACCGGACAGGACTCGCCGGAAATCTGCTAGTTGGTATTATACATATCGTCAGATAGCAATTCCCTGGTGACATGTGTACAGGTTAGTTCATCGACCTGAGATCGTCGTTTGTCTCATATGAGTTCCCACTGTGCTTAGATTACTACCCTACCACGCTCAAAGGAGTTGTGCAAACAGGTTTTAGTTGGGTACAGTCCCGAGCCACATTGGAGGCAAGTGAGCGGATCTCGGGGATTCGTCTCTCCCGGTATTGGGGGTTGATGTCGCACAGTGCACGGGTGGCCATCACTAGAAACCCTCGGCCGAGGTAGTGGAGAATTACTGATTTGGATCAGTAGTTTCTCAGGTGGTGATGGGCTTCATGCCGACACGATTTATCGCGTTATTAAGGGTCTGACTTTATCCACCCCCTAGACTCGATATGCGATACTCTTTAGACGAATGGACCGGACTGTATATACATTGTCACTGTCAGGCTCAGTAGGGTTTATAGATGAGATCGCTCGTCAGCTTCCCTTCCAATCAATACATAGGCAAACCGTTACGTACAGCTTGTACCTCTGACGTGCTAGGGGTTATACCCAGTGCCGATGTGTTGATGAGTCATTAGAGTCCCCCACAGACACTTTCCCAAGTTCGGGCGAAACGTTGTAGAGGCCATATGGTGATATGGCAAGGTTCCGAAAAAGCACGTGCGTTTTCGCACGTGTCGTTTTTCGGGCAGATAATACTGGTAGGTTTTGGTTTAAGCCGGAACCCAGTATTATACTGTGTAGATATAATATCTTTGTCTCAGTTGCATTTGTATTCGGTCGTAATACAAATGCGGGTATGTTTATACTGATACGGGGTTATCCTGAAATTCGTTTCAGGATCACTTTTGGAAGTTGCCAGTTTCCAGTTTTCTATCAGCCGTATTTAACAGTCGGTTAAATACGGATTTATCTTTTCTTGATGAGGTGAGTCAGTGTTCTAGATGCTTCTAGATGTGATGACTAAGCTAGTGACTCATTAGTGTCATTAATGGTTCATTAATGATGGAGGATGACTAAGTTAAATATGATTGGTTTGCTTTTAATGCATTCATACTTTGTGTTCACACTAGATATTTTGCTTAGTGTTACCTCCCTTGCTCCTACACTCACCCTCTCCTCTATATATAATGGCCGGACCCTCCCCTCTCTCTCACTCACTTGAGAAATGGTTGTTGTTTGAAAAGATTAATGATTTTGGTTCATGGAAATTGATATACTTCATTTCTCATTTCATATCAATCCAAAAGGCAACTTCATTAACCGTTCGTCCATAGCCTTGGACGTAACGAGACAAAGTGTTCTACTCATTCTCTACTTCATCTTGGTCGTCTCTTCTAGCAAACTTGACGATCGAGTTGCCTCGGTTCAGAGGCGGGAGCCCGTTTAAAGATCCGTCGACGTGGTGCCACCCAGACTAGAAGAACGGAGATTCAGGAGATCGGAACAGCCGCAACAAGCGTGGGATGATGGTTGAAGACCGAAGGACTCGGATCATTCGGTATAACGTTTCAACCCCTTTGTAGTTTGTTAGTTTAGCTTTAATGGCAGATCCGGGTTACGGTACACGATAGCGCCAGTTTCGTTAAAAAGTTTTTGTTCCACATTTGGCGTCTGTTAGACTGCCGGGGCGCTACCGTGGACTTACAGTTGACTTGTATTGGTTCACTGTCTTTCTCTCACATGTTGATAAAGCCCTTAGGATATGTACTCGACTACTGGGATTATGATGAGATCATACTAGTGGGGCCACGGTAGTCGATGAGTACATCCTATAAATGTTCCTAGTCGAGGGTATATCAAGACAGGGCATCGATACACCAGAGTAGACTAGCGTATACGCATCTTGACCCATATGATGGGCGATGGATGATCCCATATCCATCGGTGTTTGACATCAAGGATGGTGTACGGGTGCTCAGTGGAGACTGGGTACACTGGACGGACTCGCCGAGAACTCCCAGTTGGTGATATACCACACGTCAGATGGCAGTTCTCCGGTGACACTGGTACAGGGTAGTCTGTAGACCCGAGATCGTTATAGAGTCTTGTGTGATTCCCACTGTGCTTTGATTTCCACCTTACCACGTCCAAGAGGGCATGCAAAAAGGTGGCTTTTTGGTACAGTCCCGAATCACATGGAGGCAATGAGCGATAGGAGGGGATTCGTCTCTCCCGGTATAGGGAGTTGATGTTGTGCTGTGTTTGATTGGCTATAACTGGAAGTCCCTGGCCAGGGCTGATGTAGAGATATACTGGTAAGTGTTACCAGTAGTTTCTCGACCTGTTATGAGCCTCATATCGACACGACTTATCGGTTACTGGGGTCTGAAGTATACCAGCCCTAGACTTGATATGCGACATATCAGACGAACAGACCGGACTATACGGGAGTGTTACTGATTGGATTCACAGGAGAACGGACAGGCTAGCTTGTTGATCATCTGATCGCTCAATACCTGGGTGGCTGTTACGTTTAGCTGACCGCTTGCAGCTTGTGGGTGTTTGATATGATCATCACCTGCTACCGGCGTATTGATGATTCTTTAGAGTCTTACACAGAGGTTTCTTGGCTCAGGCGAAACGGAGTAGAGGCACATATGTGATATGTGCAGGACCGAAGATAATGCGATATGAGATACCGTATTATATTCTCGTGATATTTAGATATGAATCGGGACATCGGATCAAGTGTTGATTCGATGAATCGGTACATGATATATTAGCCGGTTATATTCGATATAGCCGGATCATTGGATCAAGTGTTGATTCGATGATTTAATGTATAATAATATATATGATATATTGTATTACATTATCTAATATTGGCTCGCTTTATTATTTCATTTTCTCACCGGATTAATACATTGATACATTTGCGATATATGTTAAATGTATTATTTTCTTTTGTTGCAAATATATAATATATATGTGATATATATTATTGTGACATAATATGATTTATTGTTAAACATGTTTAAGGATGATTAAATGGGATTAGGGTTTGATTAGGGTTAGCTTCTTCTTGCACATTCTAGAAGCTTTTCCATTTTGTCTTGGTTAAGATATTATGGTTGATACTTATCCTTAACCTAACCAAACCCTAACTCTAGTTTATTCTCTACAAAGTTTTAGCCTCTCATCCTTGACCATGGTTCAATAATCAATCATATATTCTTAAGTTCTATTCATCACAAAAGGATTATTTCTTTCTTCTTCATCTTCTTCTCTCTTTGGTTTTTGAAAGAGAGAGCTCACTAGAAATTCCTTATGTGATGATTTATTGTGAGAAAGTGAAATAAAAAGATAGCATAAATACTACTCCATCATCCTCATCTAATCTAGCCCATTAGATTAGGGTGTTCATCTCTATAGAGTGAGAAAGCTTGGGTTTTTGCAACTTCGACGTAGATCATCGGAGAATCGGAACATTTCAAGCTAGCATGGATCGTTCGAGTCGTGGAGCCTCTCTTGAGTCCGGGAGATCGTGGATCGCGGCAAAGGGACTTCTACTCGGAGCTTGTGAAGTGAAGGAGCGGACTACAAAGGTTGTAATCCCTCACACTTAGATAAAAAGTTGTTATCTTGCATGCTAAACCCTAATAATCTAGCATAGATCCCGTCTTTGGGTTGTTCGGCACATGTAGAATTTTATTCGGGCATGTTTGATGCTTTATGAACCTTCACTAGTGTGCCTAGGAACCCTACAAATCACACAAGGCTCTATGACGATATCGGGTCTACAGACTAACCTGTACCAATGTCACCAGAGAACTGCCATCTGACGTGAGGTACAATACCATCTGGGAGTTCTCGGCGAGTCCGTCCAGTATACCCAGTCTCCACTGAGCACCCGTATACTGTCTCTGATGTCAAACACCAATGGATTTGGGATCATCCATAGCCCATCTACATGGGTCGAGAAGCTATACGCTAGTCTACTCTGGTATATCTATGCCCTGTCTCGATACACCCTCGACTAGGAACATTTGAAGGATGTACTTAGAGACTACACTGTCCCAACTAGTATGATCTGCATCATAGTTCCGATAGTCAAGTACTCATCTTAAGGGCTTTATCAACATGTAACATAGAGACAATCAGAGTACATGTTAAGATAAAGTGCATCCAGATAGCATAATATCATGTCGAGCAAGAAAGTCCTCCCTATATATGTCCAAGCAGCCACTACAATATACATCATATTTACAGTAATGGCCTCTAAGGCATACATATAACTAATAGCTCTCACGTATATGATCGCCATCATACTGGAGGTAGTCAAGCAAGAATCCTAAGGGCTCTATCAACATGTAATATTGATCTGTAATGTCACCTGAATCATGTACACGATAATAAAGACAAACCAGATAGCATATTATCATCTCGGGTAAAACTATTATACCGGTATAAGTCCTCCCTCAATCTTTGCAATCACGTGCCTGCGATCCAATAATTGACTTGAGGGCACTATAGCCAACACCGGAGTGTAGACTAAAACACTCTGAGAAACTACTGGAATACCTACCAGTAAATCTCGCTTGCTCTGTCCAGGGACATTGTGTAATGGCTCTCCGAACACAGCACGATATCAACCCCCAATAACGGGAGAGACGGATCCTATGTAACCGCCACTGCCACCAAGTGCTTCGGGACTGCACCCAACTACTATGTGTTTGCACGACTCCTTTGATCCGTGGTAGGATAGTAATCAAAGTACAGTGGGAACACACTCGAGGCGAAGTAGCAGTGTCAAGTCAACGGACTAAGCTGTACTCATGTCACCTAGGAACTGGTACCCGACGATATGTATAATACCAACCAACAGTTCCCGACGAGTCATGTCTAGTGTACTCATAACCAAATGAGCACCTGCATACTATCTCCAGTACGACGTACTAATGGCTGTGGGACAGACCATCTCCACTGCTGGGATGAGAAGTGTATACACTAGTCTACTCTGGAGTATCGATGCCGAGTCTCGATAATCCTACGACTAGGGACCTGTATAAGGATGAGCTTTTAGATTACCCAACTCCCACTAGTGTGACTGTCATCACAATGCAGGTAATCAAGCAAAGATCCTAAGGGCTTTACTAATATGTATAAGCGATATGCCGAAAGAATCACATGCGCATATTGAAGTAGAAACAAACCAAGTAGCATTCTACCATTTTGAGCAAGACTATCAATACAACTGTGAATATCCCAAGCTTCGATTAAATAATATGCAAACCAGTATGATACAATAATGGAATCTAGGGCATACATCACTAACAATCTCCTACTTGCACTAAGGCCATACTAGCATATCGCAGACCGAATGTCTCGAATAGCCTCTCGAATACTGTCTGAGGGATGGCGTTTGTGAGTGGATCTGCAGTGTTGTTCTACGTATCTACTCTCCTCACCTCGATCATCTAGGATCAACGATCTCCCTGATCAGGTGGTACCGCCTCAAGATATGTTTGGATCTCTGATGGGACCTGGGTTCCTTCCCTAATGTTATATCACCATATGTTGTCACAATACTAAAGTATTGGACCAACAAATGGAAGGAACCGTCTGATGTTCAGTTAAGAACTTCCATATCCATACTGCCTCTTTTGCGGCGTCTCATGCAGCGAACTACTCCGTTTCCATCATCGAGTTTGCAACGGTGTCCTGCTGGGAGCTCTTCCAACAGACCGCCCCTCCATTGAGGGTAAAGACATAACCCAATATGGACTTGGAGTCATTCTTATCACTCTGGAAGCTGGAGTTAGCAAAGGCCTCGATCTGGAGGTCCATTTCTGCCATACACCAAGAACATCTCCTTATTCCTTCTCAGGTACTTGAGAATGTTCTTTACTGCTTCCCAATGTTTCTCCCCTAGGTTTGACTGATACCGGCTTACCACGCTAAGTGCGTAAGCAATAGCTGTTCTGGTACACAACATCGCATACATTACAGAGCATACCACAGAAGTGTAGGGTATAATCGATGTGTGAGCCCTTTCCAAATCAATCTTGGAAGACATCTCTTTGGAGAGGTTGATTCCATGACAAGCCGGTATACTACCACGCATAGAATCATCCATACTAAATATTTTCAGTATGGTGTTGTTGTACCTTGACTGTGAAAGTCCCACTATCCTTTTTGATCTATCGCAATAGATCTGGATCCTCAGAATGTAGTTGGTATCACCCAGGTCTTTCATGGAGAACCTCTGTGACATGAATCCTTTGACTGATTGTAGCATAGGAATGTCATTTCCTATCATGAGAATGTCATTCACGTACTCAACGAGGAATTCCACAGTTCTTGCTACAATATTACTATAAATGCATAATTCATCTGGATTTTTGATAAAGTCGAATTCTTTGACTGTCTTAATAAAAACAGATGTTCCAACTCCGCGATGCCTGCTCTAGTTCATAAATGGAGTTAAGCAATTTTCACATTGTCCCGCTGCTCCCACTCTGATTGGAACCCTCTGGCTGATCCATATAGACCCACTCTGATTGAAACCCTTTGGCTTATCCATATAGACCCACTCTTCCAAATTACCATTTAGAAAATCCGTCTCTACTCCATCTGCCGGATCTCAAAATCTTGGAAGGCAGCAATGGTAAGAAGGATCCGAATGGATTTGAGCATAGACACCGGAGAAAAGGTTTCATCATGGTCCAAACCAGGTATTTGACGAAAACCTTTTTTATCAAGTCTAGCCTTATAGGTTTCAACCTATCCATCTACACCATTCTTCTTTCTGGAGATCCATTTGCAGCCTACGGGTTTCACCCATTCTGGAGCAATGTTCAAAGTGCATACTTTGTTGGTGTAGATGGACTCCATTTTGGTCCGTATTGCATCCAGCCATTTTACCGAGTCACCGCTCTGAATGGCTTACTGCAAGCTATTTGGCTCATCATTGTCAATGATGCAATCCTCTCGATCCCCGTCTATGATAAAACCGTAGTATCTCTCGGGCGGATGAGACTGCCTACTAGTCCTGCGGATTGGCGTAGGGATGCCTGGTTCTTTTGAAACCTCTGGTTCTACCATACTTTCAGTAATAGTTTGTGGTTCTGGAATTTCTTCCAGTTCTATTGCGCTCCCACTATTTCTTTTTACAAAAAATTGATTTTCCAAAAAAAAAATGTGTATGACGAGGAACAAAAACCTTTTGTTCCTTTGCGTAATAGAAAAGATACCCCTGGAGTTCTTGGGTATCACACCAACTTACACAGTACTGAGTGTGCCTCGAGCTTGTCCGCATACTGCTTTTCAACAAAAGCTGGACATCCCTATATCTTCAGATACTTAAGATAGGGTTTCTTCCCACTCCACATCTGATATGGTGTAGTAGGAACAGTCTTGGTAGGAACCTTATTCAAAAGATATGCAGCTTATTCTAGTGCATAACTTTAGAAGTATCGCGACAACTCAGCGTTACTCATTATGAAACGAACAATATCCAATAGGGTTCTGTTCCGCCTTTCCTATACGCCGTTGTGTTGTGGTGTGTATGGAGGAGTAAGCTGAGAGAGAATTTTATTCTCTTTCAGGTAATCCAGGAACTCGGCACTTAAGTATTCACCACATTGATCAGATCTCAGTTTCTTGATACTTTTGCCTGTTTGTTTTTCCACTTCATTCTTATATTCTCAGAATTTTCTCAAAAAGTATTTGATTTATGCTTCATCAAGAAGACATATCCTTAACTAGAGAAATGATCCGTAAAAGTAATGAAATAGATCGTGCATCTGTAGATATTGGACTACACACGTCGCTGTGTATGAGTCTCAAGAGCTCGCTCGCTCTTACTCCGTGTCCAGTGAACGAAGTCTTTGTCATCTTTCCTATGAGACAAGATTGACAAGTTGCATAAGACTAATATTCGAACAGATCCAAATATCCCTCTCTATGTAACATAGACAACCGTGTTTCATTGATGGGACCCTGTCTAGAATGCCATAAGAAAGTTTTATTTAATTCTGGAGATTTTTTTTTAAGTGTGTTCTGGATGTTTGAAAACCTGAGCTTGATTCAATATATATGTCCTCTAGTGTACCTGACCCAATCAAACTTTGATTTAGGTGGATGTGAACAACATCTCTTAAAAACTAGACTTGGTACACACAAACAGTTACGCAGAAACAATATCTGCCCGCTTGTCAATTTTAGATGATATACCCTACGGATACAGCGTCCACGCTCATTCCGTTATCATCCCTGAGAGTCATATCGCCTTCCTTGATAATTCTACGATTTCGCAAAGCCCATATTGAATTACAGATATGAGATCCTGATCCAGTATCTTGTACCCAGGAAGTAGAGTTAATTGACAGACTGTTTTCAATCACTAACACACCCGAAGTCGAAGCCACAACATGCTTCGGGTCCTGGATTCTGGCTTTACAACCCCTACATCCCTTCTGCCAATGCCATTTCCCGTAACAATAGGAGCATCCTTCCTTCCCTATAGTTAACCCCGAAACTTTTGCCCTTCCTTTTTCTTCTACCTTACCGACACCGCCTATCTGCTTTGCGGAGGTCTTTTTCTTCTCACCCTTGGCATCCGCCTTAGATCCAGAAGAGAAAGATTCCCCAATAAGCAGAGCGAGTGTCTCCCTGATTTTCTTCACGGTGACCTCATCTGGAAGTATAACTTTCTTCCCGTGGGCGTAAGTAGGAGATAGGGACTGTAGAATCAATTCAGCATATGACTCGTTCTCCAACGTGGTCTCCAGGTCCTTGAGCTTTTTAATATAGCTAGTTATTGTAAGGACGTTATCCCCTACAGATGACCCGACAACCAACCTTGCTTGAAGCAATTCGTTCGAGGTATCATATCTTGCGATACGAGATTGCTCTCCATATAAAACATTATTATAGAGGAAGATGGAAACTATGTCCATCTTCTCGTGCTACCTCTGGTATACACCATCAACTGAGGCCAACATGAGACACTTGGCATTCACACTGTCCTTTTCCCTTGTCTTACGGATATCCTTATCCGCGACGGTGGAAACTGAACCTGGGACGGCGGGGGCTTGAGTATTAATGAGGTGGTACAGCTTGTTATAGGTAATGAACATCTGGACAAACCTTTGCAAGTCATTATAGTATAACTCGGTCATTTTATTATCTATCTGTAACCTAATCTGGTCACCTGGTCGCTGCAATAAGGAGAGAGAGAAGAAAACACTCAGCTTGATGCTCTTGCTAGTTTAGATTGGTTTTTAGTTTATCTAAACAAGATGTCTCCCACTGTTTCTCGAATCTTTCCTCAAACAATAAAAGAAGAATTAGTCAGGATTGATCTTACCGTACAATTCTTGCTTAACCGTTCGGCCAGGATAGTGTCGGTACTTCTGTAACGTTTCTGAAATCGTTATACGAATTTTTCCGTTTTAGGGTAAAATAGTCGGTATTTTCCGTTTTAACCCGATTGTGTTCAAACATCCGTAGAAACTTTCCAACACCTAGTTTAGATAAAATAAAGCTAGTGCGCGACTTTGGGGGTAAATGGGAGGTTTTGGTTCAGATAGAATTTTTCCCTAATAAAATATTATTTTAAGCGGTAAATTATGCACGTAAATCGGGAAATTTCTTCTAAATGAGAATCATTGAAAATTATCACTACAATTACTTTAGAACCTTCTTTTTAAATATCTAGATTTTATTTTGGACAAAAGGATTTAAAATTTAAAATAAAAGAAAAGAAAGAAAGGTGGCAAAATGCATTTAATGAAGCATTTATTGCTAATTCTTGCTAGAATTTTCCATACACTTTGCACAAACCCCCCTTCTTCAATGGCCGAGCACTCCCCTTGCTGCCCCCTTCTCTTTCCCTTCTCATTTCTTCATTTGTAAGCTCCAAAAATTTATCAAAAATCCCAAAATAATCCCACAAATTCATAAATAAATCATTTCTCATTATTCTTCATCTCTAATCTTGCTCGGACCTTCATGAAAAAGCATCATTTTGGAGGGTTAATTTTGGTGAAATTGGAAAATTGAGATCTTGTTTATGAGGTATAAAAATCCTAACCCTAATCTTTTATTGTGATTAAATGTTTAAGCTAGCTTATTTAAATGCTTAAATATAGCTTTAAAGTTCATGATTAAATTAATCCATGATAATTTAATTACCAATAATTTGATATGAAATTTAAGATTTGGGTTTAAGCTTGATGAAGTGTTTAACGTTAATTGAAGTTTAAGAAAAACTTATTCTAGTGGTAGAAAATGATAATTATTGTTAATTACTACTTTGTCTAATTAAAGGTTTATGATTACTAGGTTTTTGGTAAACTTAATTAAGCAAGCCTAAAAATATGGAGAAGGTTCTGATAGCTTAGTTAAGCTATTTTAAGATGTTTGTAATCACTAGAATTGTTAAATTTCTAGACTTGTGCAAAATTGAGAGAAAATGATATAAACTGCTTACTAGCTTTTCTGTAAAATTTTTGCGTGGGTTTTAACTTGAAATGGAGATGACATAATTATTAATACCTACGATATTTATTGTTTTTGTAAAAGTGTATTGGTATTACTGGGTTTTAATGTGGTAGTTTTCCTGTATAGCGACCCTATTTAGGGTTTCAGCTACGTTTTCCGATATTTGGATTATTGGTTTTGAGTTTGGATGTTGTATTTGGTCGTTGGATATTTGTACGTCAACGACAAGGGTAGTTGATTATTTTGCATGTGTAGGCTATAGGTTCTAACCTATGAGCGCACCTCGTGCCGGATTTTGGATTTTGGAATTTGATGTTAATAGATTTGCGAATTTTTATTGATTGTAGGTACCTTCGTGTGGATTCCGAGACGACGAAGCGCATCGACTATGGCTAAGCGAGGAGTTTAGCAGGTGAGTAGATTTATATCTACCGGGGAAGTCGGGTGGATGGCGTATAGCACCCCCGCAAATATTGGATTGAAAGATCGTTTGATTATTATATCCAGATAAATGATAGGCGACTGATATTACCTTAGGACTTGGAAGAGGTAATATGATAGAGATGGACATTAGTGAACATATTGGTTTAGGAGAATACGAAATGATAAGTAAATCATGATAAGTAAGATTTGAAAGAGAACAAGTGTGATGTTTATATTAATGTGTTGCGAGATATTAGTGAAATGAACGGGTATACGATATGATATGATGACTTAGTGTGATATGTCGAGTCGATATGTGATTGTTGATACCTTTGTAGGTCCCATGATACGAGATTGACATGGATGTGACCTGAGAGATAGGTATATATATATATTTTTATGGATAATGATTGCATAATGACTGATATGCCATATGAGACTTAGATCTGTACCCCGATGTTGTATAGGTTGATAGAATCTCTATTCGTTAATGTTGTTCTACGTTATATTACCCTACGCGACGACTTTTACCTGTTGAATTATCCATACCCTTGATTAGAGGATGTCGTACGATGGATTGTACCGTACGTGATGTTGTGAGGCTGTATGCCGATTGATAAATTCACCGACTCGGTCTTGATGATATGTATACTCCATAGCATTTGATTCATTATATGCATTATGCTGCATTCATGCTATTCTCATTGCATTTCTTATACCTGTGCTAGTACACCTACACCATTATTGATGATGCGTATGTTACACATACACAGATTTGCCGGCTCACACACTTCTTCATCGATAATTGCTATGTCACTTTCACAGTAGAATTGTTACATCATGCTATGATATACTGCCATGTTCACATCGCTAAGCAAGGTTGCATGATATACTGACATGTACACCCACATACTCTGCTACAGCTTCATGTACATCATGTCTACACACTGACATGTGATATTGAGACATTGCTTATTGTACTTATGAGATGCATCATACATACCTGCTTACATGTAGCTACTTAAACCTTGCTACAATTACATGTACACTTCTTATGATGCTGCACTTGATCTCGGAGGATTTAGGAACCGCAAGATATACTTTTAAAGCTGGATTCATTTAAAAGAGAGGTTTTACCTTTATATGCTCATATTGATGTTTTATGTTGCATATATCAGTTTTATATGGATTTTACGCATTGAGATATGTGTTTCATGTGATTTATGGATTTGAGAACCGTGGGGGTATTTTCAAGAAACTATGTATTGTTTGAAAACCCTGTTTCTCTTGATATGATATTTTGATGCGTTCAACATGAGATTTCTCGGTTCTGAGATTTGTGATATATACCCGATGCGAGGAGTGAGTGGGCCATGTGGGGGTACATGGTGGAGCCCGGTACGGTTCCCCTCGGAAAGTTGTTCGTGGTACAGACGATGAGCCTGGAACGTGGGCAAGTACCTACCGGTGATAGTAATTAGACTCGGCGGTCATCGTGGGGTTACCGACCGGAGTGATGTACGGACATGACGTCAGGGCCAGTCATGGTGAAAACACCTGAGTTATGAGGATTTACGTGTCAATGCTAGACACGGGTATTCATGATGTTTCGGATGTTGGTGATAGACACCCAGGTTTCCATGATTGTGATGTGGCATTGATGGACACAAATTATTTGATATCCTCATATTTACCTGCATATGCTTTATGATATTTACATGCAGGAGTTGTTGTGTCAGTGGTTGACATGTGGACGAGATCCACTGCATACATGCATTGATTTTATTCTTGGACGAGATCCACCTGCATACATGCATTGATTCATTGTTCGATGATATACACTTATTGTTAGGCATTTATTATCTGTTGGCACATATACAGATTTGGTCACCCTGGATATCATAGTATTACCTTTATGGTATAGTTGACCTAGGAATCGTTGTTTATTTCGATTTCTACCTTTTGATGTTTTCTACTCACGAGTTGGCAACTCACCCCCGTTGTGCCTCAGTTCTTTCAGGTTGTCCGCTCGGATCAGTAGCGGCATTGCTGGCACACAGCTTGCTTTCAGGTGTTTTGCTTTGGTAGGTGGTACATGTTGGATCGTGCCCCTCTTGTACTTGTTATTCATATTGTATCTAGTCACTCCATCAAATCAGAAACTTGAAATTGTATATGATGTATACTTAGAAGACTTCTAGTTACGAGACTTGAGCGATGGTTTTTATGTTCGCTTTGGGGTTGATGTCTTGCTTTGCTTTATTTCCTTTTGTGGATCATCGTCGTTGGGCGTCGTATACTTGTTATTTATACTTGTGGTGTTGTTTCCGCCGTTGGGCGTGTTTTGCTCCCGTTTGGGATGCTTTCTATATATTCCTTGTTGTACCCGTTTTCGGGGCTAGTTTTTACAAAGGAGGTGCTGCCGAAATTTTTATGAAAACCAAGGAAAAGTTTTAAAAATAAGTTTTAAGGATTTTTACTTAAAGTTTATAAATGTTGTAAATGTTTTCTTTACTTACTTCAGTTGTAAGGTTTAGATTTCTGGGTTTCGGCTTACTTAGGTTACGTTATGCCTGTAGACGTTGCGTAATTTAAGTGCCGGTCATGAGCTACTATTTAGGGTCGTGACAAAGTCGGTATCAGAGCGCTAGGTTAAACCTTAGTTCGAGTCTAGGTTTGACTATGTGGAGGCTAGGGCATATGTATTTTGGAACCTAGGCTTGACCTTACGGAACCTAGACTTAAACAAGGGGGTGTTAGACCCAAACTTTCATTTCATAGGCTGACCCTGATTGATGGAGTTGGTAGCTTGAGTTGAGTGACGTACCGTACGTATGTTCCGCATCATATTTACGATATGATACTCCACTTAAGTGACCTTAGGATGTAATATCTTGAGACTGGTGATTCTCTTCGTTCCTTTGATTTTACATCCTTTGAGATACTTGATTTTATTCGCTTCATGATCATACTCTCAGTGATTTGACTCGTCCTTAAGATCATGTATCTATTTCGGGATCTGTTGACTCTTTCAACCCTTGGTCTTTTCGTCGATACTTGATTGGGGTTCCTGTCACCATTGTTTGAGCGCAGATTGAGCTGCTGCTGGTGTTGCGGTCAGGGCAAGCTCGTCATGGACGAGGACTAACCATCGTGTTTTCTGGTGACATGGGAACATATCGATGTAGTATTGTGTTGTGACCCCTCGTTTGAGATGAGTGTGCGGTCTAGTACCGGATGATCGGGCCTTTGTTAGAGGCTGCCTGCTGGCAGAGGACTGTTGATGTACAACATACACCAGAGATTGTGATGTCATCTACCGGGCAGACAGATGACCCAGCTCTTGCTGAGATTGATGCAATGCCGCTTCCAGAGCTTACGAGCTGAGATTGCTGGAGCTTTCAGGCAGCGAGGCGACAGGTGATAGCTAATCTATCTTGAGTTATGATACGAAGGTGATTCGTCTGATTGATGGGCCGACGCAGGCCCAGCTGATTTGAAGATTGCCAGTGTGGAGAGTCTTACTCAGGTCTAAAGTAGACCGACCCAGAGATGACCATTGATGTATCGTCTATCCTTGAGGATTGGGGGCATTGTTTAGCATGCAGACAAAGGATGTTCACATGTCGTCTAGGTGGAGTTGAAAGGTTCGTATGAATGTCAGAAAACCCATTTTTCCAAGTTTAAAGTATTCGGTAGGACATACAAGTGCTTATGTGGACCCTCTAGAAGAATGAAACTCTAACTCGACGTGATGACCATGAAACCGCTTTTGAACCTTAGGGTTTGCGGCAGTTTAGCGGTGCCATTTTGTGAGGCTTGGGTCTGCCCTTTTACTGTCGGTCCATAGATACTCTGACATATACCGAATATTATTAAACCGTGCTCAGATGTTGAGCTCTCGGAAAATTTTAGGACTTTTGATGACTCGATCGAAAAGTTTAACGCCGTCCGGATATCCTGTGATAGGAGATCAGCTACAAGACCAGCTTCGGATAGAGGACCTCACAAGGTGTGTTGTGAGTTGATCGAGAACGGACGAGTATTGAGTATTCCTCCGATTGTTGGGACGGGTTCCCTTGGACGTGTTCAGCTAGATATCTTCGATAGAGTGATGAAGATACCGTGTTCGTATTTCGAGTCCGTGTGAGAGACTCCAGATTGACTGTAGCCGAGAACATTGCGGTAAGCAGATAGCATGATACGACGTCAAGTGGACGATAATGAAGACGAATGGAGTAAGAGGTTCATGCGAGACGTTAACGAGCTGTTGTTACTCCCCGTTGAGATTAGAGATCGGATATATGTACAGAGGCGTTGAGATACGGCCAGTTTCCGAGGAAAGGTTGTGCTGAGAACACAGATGTCCAGAGAACGAGAAAGATTATGTAAGAGTACGAGCCTCTGTATAGTTCGGCGTAGGCGAGATCGGAAGAGACCTTGAGCCGGTTCCTTCCATGACACTGCTGCAATAAGATTTGCACCGAGGATCAGATGTGTTATGTGTATTCTGAGGACCCAGAGACAGAGGACGCCAGACCGTGGGCAGGAGGCGAGCGGATGTTCTTTCCCTTCCAGCTTGGGCGCACCGACTTTTTTTTCGACATTGTAGGAGGTGTACCTCGATGTCATTTTTTACGAATTCCGTTGTGATCCGAGTATCATGCTTATATCGTTTGGATTTTGAGTTCATGATATTTTGTGCACCATGGCTGTACCTATTGGGTATTTTTTTTCATTTTGTGCATAGTTATTGAACTTGATATACGTTTTACACACTGTGGTACTGGTTTATGATTTTTGCATATCTATTTGCACTTGATATTGAATTTGTGCCTTAGCTGCACATGTTTATGATTTCGTGGATTTCATACGGTTGATGTGATATGTGCGTATGGTACGCACTCGATTTGAATTTTGCACTCGGTATAACTCATATGTGCTTGAAGTGCACTGATATGTGTTTTGTGCACGTAGTTGCACACTTTTATGACTTTTATACACCTTGGTACGCTCGTGGTGTTTTCATACGTATTTGAGTTATTAATGATATTTCGTGCACTGGATGCACAGGATTTGATATTTCGTGCACTGGATGCACAGAATTGGTATTTCGTGCATTGGTTGCACCCGATTTATGCCTTTGAGCATTCATTTAACCGGATTTGAGTTTTTCGTACACGTGTGTACTTGATATTCGTTTTCGTGCATGCTACTGCACTTGATGCTTATTACGGACCTGATGCACTTGAGTTGGATTTTCGTGCATGTTGAGCGCATGATTGAGATGTGATTTGTGCATACCGGATGCACTCTATTGGGACTTTCGTTCGTGCATGATAGTTGCACTGGATTGAGATTTTCGTGCACTATAGATGCACTAGATGTTGTTGCTGTGCACACCTGTTGTATTGGACAGATGCTTTCAAGCACACCCGTTGCACTTAGTTGCTTTCGTGCATATTGGCACTTGTATTTGGGTTTGAATTCTGTGCGCACCAGACGTAAGTGATTGTTGGATACGCCTTTTGAGGCTGATTTTGCTTTTGAGCACTTTGTTTTCATGATGAGGCCTATACTTTGTAGTACCCTAACAGGACTGATCTGAGGACAGTACCTGTGTACTTTGCATGCATAAAAAGTTTACCAGGAGGATTAAAAAGGAGCTATAGTCTCGCTATTTCTTACGTGTCTGTGAGTGACACGAACGTTTACAAAAGAAAACCTTTTGGGATATTTTAAAAAGGGCGGAACGTATATTTTGAGCAAAACATATATGCTAGTATATTATTACTTTAACAATGAGCTTCCGCCACTTGTGCCATGAGTTACGGATTACGCGGCAATTCAGAAAAGATTATGCATATGGTTTATTCGGTTTTTGGAGATTTTTCAAACAGGATGCGTACTATATATGTATTATAGTATTTGATTAGTGCATATGTGATTTCGGTAGTCGATTTGAGATCTGTATCTCCTTTGTGACTCCGATGATATCCGTGCAAGTCAGATGATTTGCGGGACGCTTGACGGAGATCGGTTTTGAGTTTCATACTCATTTTTCCGGCGCATAGGGTGCGTTGTGGTTTTCTGTTTCTTCCGTTATTTCGGAGCCCCGTTGTTTGAGTTGTTATTGAAATATTTTAGCATTTGGGGGTTTAAATTTAAATTCGGGGACCGAATTTCTTTAAGGAGAGAAGATTGTAACGTTTCTCATATCGTTATATGAATTTTTCCGTTTTAGGGTAAAATAGTCGGTATTTTCCGTTTTAACCCGATTGTGTTCAAACATCCGTAGAAACTTTCCGGCACCTAGTTTAGCTAAAATAAAGCTAGTGCGCAAACTTTGGGGGTAAATGGGAGGTTTTGGTTCAGATATAATTTTTCCCTAATAAAATATTATTTCAAGCGGTAAATTATGCACGTAAATCGGGAAATTTCTTCTAAATGAGAATCATTGGAAATCATCACTACAATTATTTTAGAACCATCTTTTTAAATATCTAGATTTTCTTTAGGACAAAAGGATATAAAATTTAAAAGAAAAGAAAAGAAAGAAAGGTGGAAAAATGCTTTTAATGAAGCATTTATTACTAATTCTTGCTAGAATTTTCCATACACTTTGCACAAAACCCCCCCTTCTTCAATGGCCGAGCACTCCCCTTGCTGCCCTATTCTCTTTCCCTTCTCATTTCTTCATTTGTGAGCTCCAAAAATTTATCAAAAATCCCAAAATAATCCCACAAATTCATAAATAAATCATTTCCCATTATTCTTCATCTCTAATCTAGCTCGGATCTTCATAAAAAAGCATCATTTTGGAGGGTTAATTTTGATGATGTTGCAAAATTGAGATCTTGTTTATGAGGTATAAAAATCCTAACCCTAATCTTTTATTGTGATTAAATGTTTAAGCTAGCTTATTTAAATGCTTAAATATAGCTTTAAAGTTCATGTTTAAATTAATCCATGATAATTTAATTACCAATAATTTGATATGACATTCAAGATTTGAGTTTAAGCTTGATGAAGTGCTTAACGTTAATTGATGTTTAAGAAAAACTTATTCTAGTGGTAGAAAATGATTATTATTGTTAATTACTAGTTTGTCTAATTAAAGGTTTATGATGACTAGGTTTTTGGTAAACTTAATTAAGCAAGCCTAAAAATATGGAGAAGGTTTTGATGGCTTAGTTAAGCTATTTTAAGATGTTTTTAATCACTTGAATTGTTAAATTTCTAGACTTGTGCTAAATTGAGAGAAAATGATATAAACTGCTTACTGGCTTTTCGGTAAAATTTTTGCGTGGGTTTTAACTGGAAATGGAGATGGCATAATTATTAATACCTACGATATTTATTGTGTTTGTAAATGTGTATTGGTATTACTAGGTTTTAATGTGGTAGTTTTCCTGTATAGCGACCCTATTTAGGGTTTCGGCTACGATTTCCGATATTTGGATTATTGGTTTTGAGTTTGGATGTTGTATTTGGTCGTTGGATGTTTGTACGTCTACGATAAGGGTAGTTGATTATTTTGCATGTGTAGGCTATAGGTTCTAACCTATGAGCGCACCGCGTGCCGTATTTTGGATTTCGGAATTTGATGTTAATAGCTTGGCGAATTCGTATTGATTGTAGGTACCTTCGTGTGGATTCTGAGACGACGAAGCGCATCGACTACGGCTAAGCGAGGAGTTTAGCAGGTGAGTAGATTTATATCTACCGGGAAAGTCGGGTTGATGGCGTATAGCACCCCCGCAAATATTGGATTGAAAGATTGTTTGATTATTATATCCTGATAAATGATAGGCGACTAATATGATCTTAGGACTTGCAAAAGATAATATGATGTAGATGGACATTAGTGAACATATTGGTTTAGAAGAATACGAAATGATAAGTAAATCATGATAACTAAGATTTGAAAGAGAACAAGTGTGATGTTTATATTAATGTGTTGTGAGATATTAGTGAAATGAACGGGTATATGATGTGATATGATGACTTAGTGTGATATGTCGAGTTGATATGTGATTGTTGATACCTTTGTAGGTCCCCTGATACGAGATTGACATGGATGTGACCTGAGAGATAGGTATATATATATTTTTATGGATAATGATTGCATAATGAGTGATATATCATACGAGACTTAGATCCGTACCCCGATGTTGTATAGGTTTATAGAATCCCTATTCGTTAATGCCGCCATACGTTAGATTACCGTACGCGATAACTTTTACCTATTGAATTATCCATACCCTTGATTAGAGGATGTCGTACGATGAATTGTACCTTACGTGATGTTGTGAGGCTGGATGCCGATTGATAGATTCACCGACTCGGTATTGTCGATATGTATACCCCATAGCATTTGATTCATTATATGCATTATGCTGCATTCATGGTATTCTCATTGCATTTCTTATACCTGTGCTAGTACTCCTACACCATTATCGATGATGCGTATTTTACAAATACACAGATTTGCCGGCTCACACACTTCTTCATCGATAATTGTTATGTCACTTACACAGTAGAATTGCTACATCATGCTATGATATACTGCCATGTTCACATCGCTAAGCTAGGTTGCCTGATATACTAACATGTACACCCATATACTCTGCTACAGCTACATGTACATCATGCCTACATATTGACATGTGATATTGAGAGATTGCTTATTGTACTTATGAGATACATCATACATACCTGCTTACATGTAGATACTTAAACCTTGCTACAATTACATGTACACTTCATATGAAGCTGCACTTGATCTCGGAGGATTTGGGAACCGCAAGATATACTTTTAAAGCTGGATTCATTTAAAAGAGTGGTTTTCCCTTTATATGCTCATATTGATGTTTTATGTTGCATATATCAGTTTTATATGGATTTTACGCATTGAGATATGGGTTTCATGTGATTTATGGATTTGAGAACCGTGGGGGTATTTTCAAGAAACTATGTATTGTTTGAAAACCCGGTTTCTCTTGATAACATATTTTGATGCGTCCACCATGAGATTTCTCGATTCTGAGATTTGTGATATATACCCGATGCGAGGAGTGAGTAGGCCGTGTGCGGGTACATGGTGGAGCCCGGTACGGTTCCCCTCGGTAAGATGTTTGTGGTACTGCCGATGAGCCTGGAAGGTGGGCAAGTACCTACCGGTGATAGTATTTGGACTCGGCGGTTATCGTGGGGATACCGACCGAAGTGATGTATGGACATGACGTCAGGGCTAGTCGTAGTGACAGCGCCTGAGTTATGAGGATTTACGTGTCGATGCTAGACATGGGTATTCATGATGTTTCGGGTGTCGGTGTATGACACCCAGGTTTCCATAATTGTGATGTGGCATTGATGGACACAAATTATTTGATATCCTCATATTTACCTGCATATGCTTTTATGATATTTACATTTAGGAGTTCTTGTGTCAGTGGTTGACACTTGGACGAGATCCACTGCATACTTGCGTTGATTTTATTGATGGACGAGATCCACCAGCATACATGCATTGATTCATTGTTGGATGATATACACTTATTATTAGGCATTTATTATATGTTGGCACATATACAGATTTGGTCACCCTAGATATCATAGTATTACCTTTATGATATAGTTGACCTAGGAATCGTTGTTTATTTCGATTTATACCTGTTGATGTTTTCTACTCACGAGTTGGCAACTCACCCCTGTTGTGCCTCAGTTCTTGCAGGTTGTCCGCTCGGATCAGTAGCGGCATTGCTGGCACACGGCATGCTTTCGGGTGTTTTGCTTTGGTAGGTGGTACATGTTGGATCATGCCCCTCTTGTACTTGTTATTCATATTGTATCTTGTCACTCCATCAAATCAGAAACAAGAAATTGTATATGATGTAGACGTAAAAGATTTGTAGTTGCGAGACTTGAGCGATGGGTTTTATGTTCGCTTTGGGGTTGATGTCTTGCTTTACTTTATTTCCTTTTGTGGATCTTCACCGTTGGGCGTCGTATACTTGTTATTTATACTTGTGGTGTTGTTTCCGCCGTTGGGCGTGTTTTGCTCCCGTTTGGGATGCTTTCTATATATTCCTTGTTGTACCCATTTTCGGGGCTGGTTTTTACAAAGGAGGTGTTGCCGAAATTATTATGAAAACCAAGGAAAAGAGTTAAAAATAAGTTTTAAGGATTTTTACTTAAAGTTTCTAAATGTTGTAAATGTTTTCTTTACTTACTTCAGTTGTAAGGTTTAGATTTCTGGGTTTCGGCTTACTTAGGTTATGTTATGCCTATTGACATTGCGTAATTTAAGTGCCGGTCACGAGCTGCTATTTTGGGTCGTGACAACTTTGAGGGAGGTTTTACGACTCTTTCGCGAAGTTCCTTAATTAAAAAACCTCTTTTCCTTGGAAGCGTAGCCCCGCTAACACTGTTCTAGACACCTACTTGGTTTATAGCATTGATCGTTAAGTGAAGATTCACCCGATGAGTAGCGGATACTCAAAGTAGGATCGGTATCCAAATATCATTGTGTGATAATCCTGAAGGAATCCTACCAACATTATCACACTCAAAATTGTATGCAGCACTAGCAGGTTTCAGTTTCCTTAGAAACCCCCGATGTGGATTTTTGCCCCATGCTCTTATGATCTTGACGAAGGCCAACATATCATAAGTCACATGTCAAGTTCTACCCGTCATTGTCCAGGTTAATTTGAACCCACCGGTACATACCCTTGACGAAGGACAAAATAGTAGTACGACTGTCCCAAAACACCGCATCTATCTATGCTACAGATGAATATCCAGCAGCTACTAAACACTATGCCTTGGCGAAGGTCAAAATACATAGCTTGAATACTACTGAATATTCAACTGAAATGACGGAGGGATACGAATGGTTTTGGCAAAACCGTGAACGTAGTGAACTTGATATAATCGAAGAAACCAGATAGATTTTAAAAAGAGTGGTTTAAGCTCCGCATTTAAAAGTCTCCTGTTTTAAAATAACCGAGTGGTTTTAAAATTTGTTCCAACGATTCAGCTTTGGATTGTTTGCTTTGCATTAATGTAATGCAGTCCCATCATTTACACTTATCATCACAGAAAAAGACGAAAATAACACGTCCATTTATGCCATCTGCATTCGCCACTGGGTCCTGTCATCACCCGTTAGGTTACTTAACTAACGACAGAGCGGGGGCTGGACTAGCGCGGATGCAAAACATAAGCAACGCCTACTAGATATCATATATAGATATATATATTCTTCTCACGCAATAATAGGAATTCTAGATCACAGATGAACATATTGGATATACTAGGAATTCCACGTTTCGTTTGAGCCTATAACGAAAAACAGATTCCACGGACTTGATGAATAGCCAAACCCCACCCTAGACCTCTACTGGTGCGGCAAAAAACTCGCCAAATACCCGAAGTGAAGCAACGTCCCTCAACAAAGTGAGTAGGCCACTCGGCACTTCAAAGTACCCGGTAGTTTGTGTACCCCACCTTGGGTCTATGCTAAGAGCAAAAACAGTAAAATAAATAATACAACGATGGCTACAAACTCAACACGGATGCGCCCTACAAAAAATAATATTACATCACTTTACAAATTTTACATCGAATGAAAGAATGAAAACCCTCATCTCACATCCCCGGCTATTCATCCACAAAAATCCAATAAATTTCATATACACAAACCAACATAACAACATCATAAATATGTGCAACCCTGACTAATCGACGTATAGAAATTAGTCGACGTTTCCAAACACATATATACATCACAAAGTTGGTAAAGTAACCGCGACATTAGAATTCAGCACACAATTAGCAAACTAAAACAATTTTTGCAAAACACGAAAAATTCAGTGAGCTAAAATTCCAAAACCGATCGTTTTAAGCCAATTCGGAAGTCTGAATCAAAACGAAACATCGCGGGAAGTTAGAGCGCGAAATTAACTTCGAGTAAGTGGGCCTAAAGGGGGGTACCCAACCCCGAGGCCACCACGAGGTGGCCAGGGGGTGCGGCAGACGCAAAACTTCCCAAGGTGGGGCAGTTTCGGGTCCCCACCGCCAAGACCACCTTGTGGTGGTCTTGGGGAGTGGGCCCAGCCATTCGGACCCCCAGAGGGTCCCCGGGGTGCGCACGCTCCATCCCCCAGCTCCTCGGTTCAAACCGTGAGCCTACGGTGTAGGGTTACTTAGCGCGGAAACAAGGTTTCGGGAGGCACCGTCCATGCCGTTTTCAAAAATTTGCCGTTCTAAATAACTCTAACCCTAGAATCTTAACTAGAGTTTTAAACAAAAAGCATGCAAACAACTTTACACACAAAGTGAATGAGGAATACAACCTTTGTAGACCGGTCCTTCACTTCATATGCTTCGTATAGATGTCCCTTCACTGCGAGTATGTGTAAGTCCACGTTGCCCACCCCGGTGCTTGCGGGGAGGCGGAAACGTTATGAAAAATCCGATTTTTACAACTCTAGGCAACATGGACTATCTAAATGAGGGATCTTTGCTAAACAAAACTACTAATAAAGCTAAAGAGAGTTAGCTACTCGGAAAGTGGGTTATACCTAGGTCTTCAAGTCCTTCTCTTCTTGCTCCTTGGAGTGGAAGAAAGGGTTCTCCTTGTCGCCTTCTTTTGCCGAAGAAAGATCCACCCGAGGGCCTCAACCTTTGGCTCCAACCTCAAACTAGAAGCAACTAAGGTGCTTAGTGTGCTAGACCTAGGACCTTAGAAAGAGTAGAGAGTGTTTTTGAAGGGATTATCTCAAGCTCAAAATGGTTCTTAACTCATGAGAGCGGAGAGCTAGAGAGAGAGGAAGAGGAGGAGAGAGAATGGAAATGATAAAGTGAGAAGAATATCTCAACCTTCTCACATATATGTGAATTATGGAAAATGAATAATTAGTTAAAGATAATTGTCATGGTTAATCAAGAAATGACCATTATCATTTCACATTAAATGCTTTTGCAAAGATCAAAGAGCATCTTTCATATGGAATGATGATGGTCAACTTGTCAACCTAGGTCAACAAGTCAAGTATAGTCAAATGGTCAACAACCCTAACCATGCACAATTATAATTAACTAATATCAATAAATCATAATTCACACATAAACATTAGAGTTAAGAAAATGACAATGGTCATCAACCCTAATCAAAGTCCTCTGCCTTTGTCTCAGTCAACTGTGCATACACACCCGTATCCGTATTCCTAGGAACACGAATACAATGAGATAAAACCAATCCCAAATTATATACTAGGATCCGCTTAAACCAAAGCCCGCTACTATAAGCTGTCCGGACACCAAACGTGCACAAGTGCGCGGATGTGAACGAACCGCGTCGCAATACCATGCGACCTCTACTCATTTTGCCTAAAGGCGAATAACCCTCTGTGTGGGACTCTAAAGACTCGACACTACGCTGGCAGTGCGTTTAACCACAGACCGCAAGCGGCACTAGCTGTACGTAACGGTCCCCAGGTAGATGCCGATAAGAAGACTGACGAGGTAAATCCCATCTAAACTCCTACTGAGCCTGAATGTGACAGTCTCCGTACAGTCCGGTCTGTTCGTCTAAGAACATCGCATGGCGGGCCTAGGGGGCGGTAAATGTCAGTCCCCTACTAGCTGTACAAGTTGTGCCGGAGTGTAGCCCAGAACACCTGAGATAACACAAGAAACCTACCAGTCTATCTCGCTTTCCCTGGCCAGGGACTTTGTGTAATGGCTCTCCTTGACATAGCGCGATATCAACCCGCAATACCGGGAGAGACGAATCATGTCTAACCGTCACTGCCTCCAAGTGCTTCGGGACTGCACCCAAAAACTACCTGTTTGCATGACTCCTTTGAGCTGTTGTAGGGTAGTAATCAAAGTACAGTGGGAACACACTCGAGGCGAAGTGACAGTGTCAAGTCAACGGACTAAGCTGTACTCATGTCACCTGGGAACTAATAACTGACGATAGGTATAATACCAACCAACAGTTCCCGACGAGTCCTGTCCAGTGTACTCGTAACCTAACGAACACCTGCAAACTATCCCAAGAACGACATACTGACGGCTGTGGGACAGGCCGTCTCCCAAGCTGGGATGAGAAGCGCATACGCTAGTCTACTCCGGAGTATCGTTGCCCTGTCTCGATAGTCCTGTGACTAGGGACTTGCAAAAGGATGTGCTTATAGATTACCCAGCCCCCACGAGTGTGACTACCATCACAACGCTGGTAATCAAGCAAAGATCCTAAGGGCTCCACTAATGTGTAAAGGCGATATGCTAAAAGAAACACATGCACACATTAAAGCAGAAACAAACCAAGTAGCATACTACCATTTTGAGCAAGAATGTCAATACAAGGTGAATATCCCAAGCTTCCATCAAGTAATATACAATCCGGTATGATACAGTAATGTACTCTAAGGCATATACACTAACAATCTCCAACTTGCACTAAGGCCATGTACTGGCGTATCGAAGACCTATCATCTCGATCAGCCGCTCAAACTGAGTCTGGGGTAAGGCCTTCGTGAATGGATCAGCAGTGTTATTTTCCATAGCAACTCTCCGAACCTCGATCTCCTGGCGACCCACGATCTCCCTGATCAGGTGATACCGCCTCAAGATGTGCCTGGACTTCTAATGGGACCTAGGTTCCTTCTCTAAAGCTATAGCTCCGTTGTTGTCGCAATACAGCAGTATTGGATCAACTATGGTAGGAACCACCTGAAGCTCCGTGAGGAACTTCTTTATCCAGACAGCTTCCTTTGCGGCATCTGCAGCAGCGATATATTCCGCTTCCATCGTCGAGTCAGCAACGGTTTCCTGTTTGGAACTCTTCCAACACACCGCCCCTCCATAGAGGGTAAAGACATAACCCGACATGGACTTGGAATCATCCTTGTCACTCTAGAAGCTGGAGTCAGCAAAGGCCTCAATCTGGAGGTCTTTTCCGCCATACACCAAGAACATCTCCTTACTCCTTCTTAGGTACTTGAGAATGTTCTTTACCGCTATCCAGTGTTTCTCCCAAGGGTTTGACTGATACCGGCTTACCACACTCAATGCATAAGCTACATCTAGTCTGGTACACAACATCGCATACATTATAGAGCCTACCGCAGAAGCGTAAGGTATAATAGACATGCGATCCCTTTCCAAATCAGTCTTGGGAGACATCTCTTTGGAGAGGGTGATCCCGTGACAAGTCGGTAGATTACCGCGCTTATAATCTTCCATACTGAATCTTTTCAGTATGGTGTCAATGTACCTGGATTGTAAGAGTCCTAATATCCTCTTGGATCTGTCACGGTAGATCCGGATCCCCAGAATGTATGGGGCATCACCCAGGTCTTTCATGGAGAACCTGTGTGACAAGAACCCTTTGACAGATTGTAGCATAGGAATGTCATTTCCTATCAAGAGAATGTCATCCACGTATAAAACGAGGAATACTACAGTTCTCGCTACAAATCTACTATAGATGCATGGTTCATCTGGATTTTTGATAAAGCCAAATTCCTTGACCGTCTCATCAAAACAGATGTTTCAACTCCGCGATGCCTGCTTTAGTCCATAGATGGACTTAAGCAACTTGCACACCTTTCCGCTGCTCCCACTCTGAATGAAACCCTCTGGCTAGTCCATATAGACACACTCCTCTAAATTTCCATTTAGAAAAGCGGTCTTTATGTCCATTTGCCAAATCTTATAATCATGGAAGGCAGCAATGGCAAGAAGGATCCGAATGGATTTCAGCATAGCCACTGGAGAAAAGGTTTCGTCATAGTCCAAGCCAGGTCATTCACGGAAACCCTTTGCAACAAGTCTAGCTTTATAGGTCTCAACCTGTCCATCTACACCAATCTTCCTTTTGAAGATCCACTTGCATCCTACGGGTTTTACCCCATCTGGAGAAATGTCAAACGTCCATACTTTGTTGGTGTACATGGACTCCATTTCGGTCCGCATTGCATCCAGCCATTTTACCGAGTCAACGCTCTGAATGGCCTGCTGGAAGCTAGTAGGCTCATCACTATCAATGATGCAATCCTCTCTATCCCCGTCTATGAGAAAACCGTAGTATCTCTCGGGCGGATGAGACTGCCTACTACTTCTGCGGAGCGGCGTAGGAATGTCCTGATCTTTCGAATCCTCTGGTTCTACTAAGCTTTCAGTAATAGCTCGTGGTTCTGGAATTTCTTCCAGTTCTATTGCGCTCCCACTTATCTGATTTTCTAAAAACTCAGTTTCCAAGAAGTGGGCATGACGAGAAACTAAAACCTTTTGTTCCTCTTCGCAATAGAAGAAATATCCCTTGGAGTTCTTTGGATATCCCACAATCTTGCACTGTACTGAGCGTGCCTCGAGCTTGTCCGCATGCTGCTTTTTGACAAAAGCTGGACATCCCCATGTCTTAATGTGATTAAGATAGGGTCTCTTCCCACACCACATCTGATATGGTGTAGTAGGCACAGTCTTAGTTGGAACTCGGTTCAAAAGGTATGCAGCTGATTCTAGCGCATATCCCCAGAATGATTGCGGTAACTCAGCGTTACTCATCATGGACCGTACCATATCCAATAGGGTTCGGTTCCGTCTCTCCGATACACCGTTATGTTGCGGAGTGTATGGAGGAGTAAGGTGAGAGAGAATTACATTCTCTTTTAAGTAATCCAGGAACTCGGCACTCAAGTATTCACCGCCTCGATCAGATCTCAGTGTCTTGATACTTTTTCCTGTTTGTTTTTCTACTTCATTCTTATATTCCTGGAATTTTCCAAAGGTTTCGGATTTATGTTTCATTAAGAAGACGTAACCGTACCTTGAAAAGTCATCCGTAAAAGTAATGAAGTAAGAATAACCGCTTCGTGCATGTGTAGACATTGGACCGCACACGTCGCTGTGTACGAGCCCTAAAAGCTCGCTCCCTCTTACTCCGTGTCCAGTGAACGGAGTCTTTGTCATCTTTCCTTTGAGACAGGATTTACAAGTTGCATATGATTGATATTCGAACGGATCCAAATATCCTTCTATATGTAACTTCGACAACCTTCTCTCATTGATGTGACCCAGTCTACAATGCCACAAGAAAGTCTGATTTGTATCCGGAGACTTTCTTTTGTGTGTATTCTGGACATTGAAAATCTGTGGTTGGTTTAATACGCATATACCATTGCTCAATGTACCTGACCCAATCAGAACTTGATTAAGGTGAATGTTTACGACATTACTTACAAACGCAATTCATAACCTTCTTTAGAAATCAAAGATACAGAAATGATATTACAAGTTGCGTTGGGTACAAAAAAGCAATTACGTAGAATTAAAACATGTCCATCTGACATTCCCAGGTGATAGTCCCCCACGGCCTCAACATCCATGCTAGCTCCATTTGCAACTTTGAGGGTCATGTCACCTGCTTTCAAAAACCTACGCTTTCTCAACGCCTGCAAACAATTACAGATATGAGATCCTGATCCGATATACAATACCCAGGACGTAGAGTTTATTGATAAACGGTTTTCAATAACATACACACCTGAAGCTGAATCCGCAACCTGCTTCAGATCTTGTGTTCTCGCTTTCGAAGCCCTACAATCTTTCTTCCAGTGTCCACTCTTGTGACAGTAAAAGCATTATTCCTTATCCATAAGCTTCCCCGCAACCTTTGTTGCTTTTGCCTTTCCCTTTGTATCCACCTTACTAACACCGCCCCTTGGTTTGGCGGGGGTTTTCTTCTTCATTCCCTTGGCTTTCGCCCTGGACCTAGAAGAGGAAGATCCTCCTACAAACAAAGTGGATGTTTCCCTACCTTTCTGTAGGGTGCCCTCTGCACTCCTTAGCATGTTGAGGAGTTCTGAAAGTTCAACATCATTTTCCTGTAGGTTGAAGTTCAAGATGAACTGGGCTTAAGTGGAAGGAAGGGACTGAAGAATCAAGTCCGTATAGAGCTCATTCTCCAACGTGGTCCCAAGATCCGTGAGCTCCTCTATGTAGCCAATCATCTTAATCATGTGTTCCGCTACCGATGATCCGACGGTCAATCTCGCCGAAAACAACTTCTTCAACACTTCGTATCTGGCGATACGGGATTGCTCTCCATACAGTTCTTTTGTATGGAGAAATATGGATTCGAGGTCCATATTCTCGTGCCTCCTCTGATGTTCGTTGTCCATAGAGGCAAGCACGAGGCACTTGGCCTTCGCGCAGTCGATCTCCCAAGTCTTACGGATTTCCTTATCCGCGACGCTAGAGGTGGGACCTGGGACAGGGGGAGCCTTGGAGGTAAGAAGATACCCCAACTTGTCATAAGTGATTGCCATTTTGACATTCCTGAGCCAATCTTTGTAGTTTGGCCCTGTCAGTATGTTTTTATCTAGAAGTAACTTAAGTCCAGTCATGATAAATGGTCGCTGCAATTAGGAGAGAGAGAAGAAACACTTTAGCATGATGCTCTTGCAAGTTTAGAGTGGTTTTTAATTTATCTAAACAGGATGGCTCCCACTGTCTCTCGAATCCCTCCTCAAACCATAAAGGAAGCTAATCGGGATCAATCTCACCATACAATACTTGCTTAACCGTTCAGCCAGGCCAGTGTCGGTACTTCGAGGGAGGTTTTCCAACGCTTTCGCGAAGTTCCTTAATTAAGTAACCTCTTTTCCCTGTGGGCGTAGCCCCGCTAACACCTTTCTAGACACCTACTTGGTTTATAGCATTGATCGTTAAGTGAGAAAGTTCCGGAGGAGTAGCATATACTCACAGTAGGATCGGGATCCAAATATCATCGCGTGAAAAAACTGAAGGAATCCTACCTGAATCATCACATTCCAAATGGTATGCAGCGCTAGTAAGTTTCAGTTCTTTTGAAACTCCCGATGTGGATTTTTGCCCCATGCTATTATGACCTTGACTTTGGCCAACAAATCATAAGTCACATGTCAAGTTCTACCCGTCATTCTCCAGGTTAATTTGAGTCCACCCGCACATACCCTTGACTTTGGCTAACAAGGTAGAACGACTGCCCCAAACCAACACATCTATCTATGCTGCACATGAATACCCAATACCTACCAATCACTATGCCTTGACTTTGGCCAACAAACATAGCTTGAATACTTATTGACCATTCATGTGAAACGACGGAGGGATACGAATGGTTTTGGCGATACCGTGAACGTAGTGAACTTGATATAATCGAAGGAACGAGATAGCTTTCAAAAGGAGTGGTTCAAGCTCCACATTTAAAAGTTTCGTTTTGAAAAGAACCAAGTGGTTTTCAAAGTGTTGCAACGACTTTTACTTGGTTTATTTTATTTCTTGCATTAATTCCAATGCGTCCCATCATTTAATCCTACCATTGCAGAAAACAATGAAAATATGACGTACGCTTATGCCATCCGTATTCGCCACGGGGTCCCGTCATCACCCGTTAGGTTACTTAACTAACGACAGAGCGGGGGCTGGACTAGCGCGGATGCAAAACATAAGCATCGCCTAAATAGATATCATATAGATATATATAAACATTCGTCACATGCAATGATAGCCATTCCAGATCACAGATGAATACATTGGATATACTAGGAATCCACAATTCGTACGAGCCTGTAACGAAGAACGGATTACATGGTCGTGATGAATAGCCAAACCCCACCATAGACCCCTACGGGTGCGGCAAACTACCCGCCAAGTACCCGAAGCGAAGCAACCTCCCTCAACACCGTGAGTAGGCCACTCGGCACTTCGAGATACCCGGTAGTTTGTGCACCCCACCTTTGGTCTATCCTAGGAGCAAAAACAGTAAAAAGAAATTATACAATGACGGCTACAACCCCGACCCGGTTGTGCGGCCATACAAATAATATTACATCAATTTACATATTACAAGAATTGAAAGAATAAGAAAACTCTCATCTCACAACCCCCGGCTATTCATCCGCGACAATCCAACGAATTCATATACACATACCATCAACATTACAGATCACAGATATATATAACCCCCACTAATCGACGTATAGCGATTAGCGGACGTTCAATACATATATCACATCACAGATATAACCCATTAGCCAAAGTGTAAAGAAGTTCGATCAAAATACGGATTTGTGACCACCCCAAAAACCAACTTGTTCTCTGGAAAATCTGGGTGGAAACAAACTATCTCAAAAATCACAAAACACCCGCAGAAGTAAACTGCGGGAAAAACGATCCACGGCCGAGTCAACTCGGCCGCGGAACTGCGGTGAATTGGTCGGTTCAATAGGTCATTTTTCTTGCCTGTACTTAGAAAAGCCTGAGCCAATTTTTAAGATATGATTTATTAATTTTAAAGCAGGTTTAAAAATCGGCAGAAAGTTAGGGTTTTGAAAAAATGTTTTGCGATTTTTCGATCGAAGTTCTATATACTTTGCTAACTAGTTAGTTTGTGTTTAGCCTGGCTCTGATACCACAGTAAGTCCACGTTGCCCACCTCGGTGCTTGCGGGGAGGCGGAAACGTTATGAAAAATCCGATTTTTACAACTCTAAGCAACATGGACTATCTAAAGGAGGGATCTTTGCTAAACAAAACTACTAACAAAGCTAAAGAGAGTTAGCTACTCGGAAAGTGGGTTATACCTAGGTCTTCAAGTCCTTCTCTTCTTGCTTCTTGGAGTGGAAGAAAGGGTTCTCCTTGTCGCCTTCTTTTGCCGAAGAAAGATCCACCCGAGGGCCTCAACCTTTGGCTCGAACCTCAAACTAGAAGTAACTAAGGTGCTTGGTGTGCTAGACCTAGGACCTTAGAAAGAGTAGAGAGTGTTTTTGAAGGGATTATCTCAAGCTCAAAATTGTTCTCAACTCATGAGAGGGGAGAGCTTGAGAGAGAGGAAGAGGAGGAGAGAGAATGGAAATGATAAAGTGAGAAGAATATCTCAACCTTCTCATATATATGTGAATTATGGAAAATGAATAATTAGTGAAAGATAATTGTCATGGTTAATCAAGAAATGACCATTATCATTTCACATTAAATGCTTTTGCAAGGAGCAAAGAGCATCTTTCATATGGAATGATGATGGTCAACTTGTCAACCTAGGTCCACAAGTCAAGTTTAGTCAAATGGTCAACAACCCTAACCATGCACAATTATAATTAACTAATATCAATAAATCATAATTCACACATAAACATTAGGGTTAAGAACATGACAATGGTCATCAACCATAATCAAAGTCCTCTGCCTCTGTCTTAGTCAACTGTGCATACACACCCGTATCCGTGTTCCGAGGAACACGAATACAATGAGATAAAACCAATCCCAAATTATATACAAGGATCCGGCTTAAACTAAAGCCCGCTAGTATAAGCTGTCCGGACACCAAACGTGCACAAGTGCGCGGATGTGAACGAACCCCGTCGCAATACCATGCGACCTCTACTCATTTTGCCTAAAGGCGAATAACCCTCTGTGTGGGACTCTAAAGACTCGATACTACGCTGGCAGTGGGTTTAACCACAGACCGCAAGCGGCACTAGCTGTACGTAACGGTCCCCAGGTAGATGCCGATAAGAAGGCTGACGAGGTAAACCCCATCTGAACTCCTACTGAGCCTGAATGTGACAGTTTCCGTACAGTCCGGTCTGTTCATCTAAGAACATCGCATGGCGGGCCTAGGGGGTGGCAAACGTCAGTCCCCTACTACCGGTACAAGTCGTGCCGAAGTGTAGCCCAGAACACCTGAGATAACACTGGAAACCTACCAGTCTATCTCGCTTGCCCTGGCCAGGGACTTTGTGTAATGGCTCTCCTAGACACAGCGCGATATCAACCCCCAATACCGGGAGAGACGAATCCTGTCTAACCGTCACTGCCTCCAAGTGATTCGGGACTGCACCCAAAAACTACCTGTTTGCACGACTCCTTTGAGCCGTGGTAGGGTAGTAATCAAAGTACAGTGGGAACACACTCGAGGCGAAGTGACAGTGTCAAGTCAACGGACTAAACTGTACTCATGTCACCTAGGAACTGATAACTGACGATAGGTATAATACCAACCAACAGTTCCCGACGAGTCCTGTCCAGTGTACTCGTAACCTAACGAGCACCCGCATACTATCCCAAGTGCGACATACTGACGGTTGTGGGACAGGCCGTCTCCCAAGCTGGGATGAGAAGCACATACGCTAGTCTACTCCGGAGTATCGATGCCCTGTCTCGATAGTCCTGCGACTAGGGACCAGCAAAATGATGAGCTTTTTGATTACCCAGCCCCTATGAGTGTGATTGCCATTACAACACTGGTAATCAAGCAAAAATCCTAAGGGCTCCACTAATGTGTAAAGGCGATATGCTAAAAGAAACACATGCACACATTAAAGCAGAAACAAACCAAGTAACATACTACCATTTTGAGTAAGAATGTCAATACAAGGTGAATATCCCAAGCTTCCATCAGGTAATATACAGTCCAGTATGATACAGTAATGGCCTCTAGGGCATATACACTAACAGTATGATCTCCCGAACTCTTGAGAGGCTCCACAAGGTGAAAGATGCAAACTTGCTTGAAGTGTTCAAAGCCGAAGATGATCTACGTCGAGGAGACTCAAGCTCATGCTACCTCTTCACTAAATTAGGGTTTAGTAAAGTACACACCATAAACTAAATGGCTAATAGTAGAGGATGAAAAATTAGGAAATGGACTCTCTTTCGTTTTCTTTTTCTCTCAATATTTTCTCACCATGGAAAAAGCTAGAAAGATTTTCATGAGGAAGAAGAAGCTTAAGTGAAGAAGAAGGAAGAATGAACTCAAGAGGTGAGAATATAAACCGTGGGTGTTCGGCTTCCCTTGGACCTAGTCTAGGGTTTGGTAGCATCACTCATGCCTATTTAAAATTTAGAGAGGTGCAAAGCAAGCAATCAAAGAATCATGCTAGAATTTCTAGGGTAACAAGTTTGTATCACATACAAAAAGGTAAAAGAGATAGGGATTACAACCTTTTAGTCCGTTCCTTCGCTTCATAAGCTCCGTGTCGAGGTCCTTTCGCTGCGATCATCAAGAACTCCGAATCTCGTGAGGCTCCAAGAGGTGAATGATGCATCTTTCTTGAAGTCTTCATGATCTAAGATGATCTACCTTGAATAATCTCTAACCCAAGCTTACACTTCACTAAACAACTTATTAGAGAAGTGAACACCCTAATCTAAGTGGCTAGAATAGATGAGGATGATGAAGTAGGAATTTTGCCCTCTTTTTTTTTCAATTTATCACTCAATATCATCACAAATCAAAAAGCAAGTGAAGGTATTTCAAGAGCTCAAGGAAAAGAAGAAGGAGAATATGAAGCTAATTCCTTTTGTGATGAATAATGAATTTTTGTTATGGTTACTTATTCAACCATGAGTTAAGCATGAAGGGTTTTAACTCATGTAGAGAATAAACTAGAGTTAATGGTTTGGATTGGGTTAACAAATATCTACACAAAAAAACAAAGCATAAGACCAAGTCAAAGCTTCATGAAGCTTCATGCAAAAGCTAGCCCTAATCCAAACCCTAACTAAGTTTAAATCCTAAAACATGGTTGTATTTGTAACCTTAACTTGTTACAATAATATGTTAGTGTATATGCCCTAGAGGCCATTACTGTATCATACTAGTGTGTATATTACTTAATGGAAGCTTGGGATATTCACAGTTGTATAGACAATCTTGCTCGAAATGGTAGTATGCTACTTGGTTTGTTTCTACTTCAATATGTGCGTATGTTTATTGTAGCATATAGCTTATATATATTAGTGGAGCCCTTGAGATCTTTGCTTGATTACCAGCATTGTGATGGCAGTCACACTAGTGGGGGCTGGGTAATCTACAAGCACATCCTTATACAGGTCCCTAGTCATATGATTATCGAGACAGGGTATCGATACTCCAGAGTAGACTAGTGTATACGCTTCTCATCCCAGGAGGGGAGATGTTCTGTCCCACAGCCATCAGTACGTCGTACTGGAGATAGTATGCAGGTGCTCGTTAGGTTACGAGTATACTGGACAGGACTCGCTGGGAACTATTGGTTTGGTATTATACCTATCGTCAGTTATCAGTTCCCAGGTGACATGAGTACAGAATAGTCCGTTGACTTGACACTGTCACTTCGCCTCAAGTGTGTTCCCACTGTTCTTAGATTACTATCCTAACACGGCTCAAATAAGTCGTGCAAACAGGTAGTAGTTGGGTGCAGTCCCGAAGCACTTGGAGGCAGTGACGGTTAGACATGATTCGTCTCTCCCGGTATTGGGGGTTGATATCGCGCTGTGTCTAGGAGAGCCATTACACAAAGTCCTTGGCCAGGGCAAGCGAGATATACTGGTAGCGTTTCCAGTGTTATCTCAGGGTGTTCTGGTCTACACTCTGACATGACTTGTACCGCTATTAGGGGACTGACATTTACCGCCCCCCTAGGCCCGACATGCGATACTCTCATGCGAACAGACCGGTCTATATGGAGATTGTCACATTCAGGCTCGGTAGGAGTTCGGATGGGATCACCTCATCAGTCTTCTTATCGGCATCTACATGGGGACCGTTACGTACAGCTAGTACCGCTTGTGGCCTGTGGTTAAACCCACTGCCAGCGTAGTGTCGAGTCTTTACAGTCCCACACAGAGGGCTGTTCGCCTTTGGGCAAAACAGAGTAGAGGTCGAATGGTTTTGCGACGGGGTTCGTTCACATCCGCGCACTTGTGCACGTTTGGTGTCCGGACAGTTATTACTGGTGGGCTTTGGTTTAAGCCAGCTCCTAATATATATTTTGGGATTGGTTTTATCTCATTGTATTCGTGTTCCTCGGAACACGGGTGCGGGTGTGTATGCACAGTTGACAGAGGCAGAGGATTCTCATTAGGGTTGTTGACCGTTGACTTCTTCCAAACCCAAATGAGAATGAGAAATATGATTAATAATATTAATTAAGGATAATTGTGCCATGGTTAGGTTGACCATTTGACTTTTGTTGACTTGTTGACTTATGGTTGACCGGTTGACTATTGTTGACATGTTGACCATCATCATTTAATTTCAAAGATGCTTCTTATTTCTTGAAAATGCATTAAATGATGAAATGATAATGGTCATTCATAAACTAACCATCACAATTTCTTAATTATTATTATTATCATTATCATTATTCTTATTTTGGGAGCATGGTTGTAAAAAGCTATTCTCATTCTCACTTGCTCACTCTCTCTCATCCATTAGCTCATCATCTTCCTCTCTCAAAGATCTCATCTCTCATGTGTTGAGAACCATGAGCTCTTAAGATAAAACCACCATAACTCCTCTCTACTCATTCTAGGGTTCTAGGTTCAGCAAGCCAAGCACTTTAGTTACCTCTAGGTTGAGGTAGGAGCTCAAGGTAGAGGCCTTCGGGTGGATCCTTCTTCGGCAAAGAGAAGACTACGAGGAGAAGCTTTTCAAACCACTTCAAGGAGCAAGAAGAGAAGGAGTTCAAGACCAAGGTATAACCTCCTAACCGAGTAACTAAACTTGTTGTTAGTTTGCTAGGTTTTTGTTTAGCAAAGATCCTCTTGTTTCTAGTCCATGTTGCCTTAAGAAAAAATAATTTTTTACCTATTTCGCCTCCCCGTAAGAACCGGGGTGGGCAACGAGGACTTACAGTGGTATGAGAGCCTAGTAAAACATCAACTAGCATGTTAGCAAAGTGATTAGAACTTCGATCCAAAAAAAAATCGCGAAACATGTCCAAAAACTAATCTTTTTGCCGATTTTTAAAACTGCTCTAAAAATAATTCCACATACCTTAAAAATCGGTGCAGGGTCTTTTAAGAACATGCAGGAAAAATGAGACCACGACTCGGTCAACGCGCCGCGGAAGCGCGGCGAAACCACGCGTTTCGCAGCGGATCTGCGGCCGAGTTGACTCAGCCGCGACTTGTGTTTGCTGCAGTTTGTTCAGTGTTCTGTTTTGGGATTTTTAAGATATTTTGTTTCTGCCCAGAACTTCCAGAGAACAATGTTGTGTTTGGGGTAATTACAAATTGGTATTTTGATCGAAGTTCTACTAATTTTTGCTAAATGGTTTTATCTGTGATGTGATATATGCACTGAACGTCGACTAATCTCTATACGTCGATTAGTGGGGGTTGTGCATATCTGTGATCAGTAATGTTGTTGGATTGCGTATATGAACTCGTTGGATTATCGCGGATGAATAGCCGGGGTTTTGTGAGATGAGAGTTTCTTTTTCTTTCATTTGATATAACATGTAAATTGATGTAATATTACTTTATGGTCGCACATCCGGGATGAGGTTGTAGCCACCATTGTATATTATTTCTTTTACTGTTTTTGCTCCTAGGATAGACCCGAGGTGGGGTGCACAAACTACCGGGTACTTTGAAGTGCCGAGTGGCCTACTCATGTTGTTGAGGGAGGTTGCTTCACTTCGGGTACTTGGCGGGTAGTTTGCCGCACCCGTAGGGGTCTAGGGTGGGGTTTGGCTATTCATCGTGACCGTGTAATCCGTCTTTCGTTGCAGGCTCGAACGAAACACAAATTCCTAGCATATCCAATGTGTTTATCTGTGATCTGGAATGGCTATCATTGCATCTGACGAATGTATTTATCTATATATGATATCTAGTAGGTGTTACTTATGTTTTGCATCCGCGCTAGTCCATCCCCCGCTCTGTCGTTAGTTAAGTAACCTAACGGATGATGACGGGGCCCCGTAGCCAATGCGGATGGCATAAGTGTACGTCATATTTTCGTTGTTTTCTGCAATGGTAGGATTAATTGATGGGATGCATTAAATTAATGCAAGAAAATAAACCAATGTTAAAATCGTTGGAACAATTTCAAAACCACTCGGTTTCTTTTCAAAACAACTTTTAAAATGCGGAGCTTAAACCACTCCTTTTAAAAGCTATCATGTTCCTTCGATTATATCAAGTTCACTACGTTCACGGTTTCGCCAAAACCATTCGTAGCCCTCCATCATTTCAGTTAAATATTCGGTAGTATTCAAGCTATGTATTTTGACCTACGCCAAGGCATTGTGATTGGTAGCTGCCGGATATTTATCTGTTGCAAAGATAGATGTGTTGGTTCGAGACGGTCGTACTGTCATTTTGGCCTACGTCAAGGGTATGTATGGGTGGGTTCAAATTAACCTGGTAAATGATGGGTAGAACTTGACATGTGACTTATGATATTTTGGCCTACGTCAAGGTCATAAGAGCATGGGGCAAAAATCCACATCGGGAGTTTCTAAAGAAACTAAAACATGCTAGTGCTGCATACCATTTGGAGTGTGATGATTCTGGTAGGATTCCTTCAGTTTTATCACACGATGATATTTGGATCCCGATCCTACTTTGAGTATATGCTACTCCTCGGGAAACCTTCTCACTTAACGATCAATGCTATAAACCAAGTAGGTGTCTAGAAAGGTGTTAGCGGGGCTACGCCCACAGGGAAAAGAGGTTATTTAATTAAGGAACTTCGTGTAAGCGTCGTATAACCTCCCTCGAAGTACCAACACTGGCCTGGCTGAACGATTAAGCAAGTATTGTACGGTGAGATTGATCCCGACTAATTCTTCTTTTTTTGGTTTGAGGAAGGATTCGTGAAACAGTGGGAGCCATCCTGTTTAGACAAATTAAAAACCACTTTCAACTTGCAAGAGTATCATGCTAAAGTGTTTCTTCTCACTCTCTCCTAATTGCAGCGACCAAATATCATGACAGGACTTAAGTTACCACTAGAAAAAAATATACTGACAAGGCCAAACTGCAGAGATTGGCTCAGGAATGTCAAAATGGCAATCACTTATGACAAGTTGGGGTATCTTATTACCACCAAAGCTCCCCCTGTCCCAGGTCCTCAATCCAGCGTCGCGGATAAGGAAATCCGTAAGACCTGGGAGATTGATTGCGCGAGGGCCAAGTGCATCGTGCTTGCCTCTATGGACAATGAACATCAGAGGAGGCACAAGGATATGGACTTAGAATCCATATTTCTCCATACAAAAGATCTGTATGGAGAGCAATCCCGTAACGCCAGATACGAAGTCTCAAAAAAGTTGTTTTCGGTGAGATTGGCCGTCGGATCATCTATAGTGGAACACATGCTTCAGATGATTGGCTACATTGAAGAGCTCGCGGACCTTGGGACCACGTTAGAGAATGAGCTCTACGCTGACTTGATTCTCCAGTCCTTTCCTTCCACTTACGCCCAGTTTATCCTGAACTTCAACATCAAAGGAAAAGAAGTTGAACTTCCGGAACTCCTCAATATGTTAAGGAGTGCAGAGGGCACCCTGATGAAAGTAAGGGAAACACCCACTTTGTCTGTTGGAGGACCTTCTTCTTCTAGGTCCAAGGCAAAAGCCAAAGGAAAGAAGAAGAAAGCCCCCACCAAACCAAGGGGCGGTGTTAGTAAAGTGGAAGCCAAGGGAAAGGAAAAGGTGGCAAAGGTAGCGGGACAGCTTGTGGGGAAAGAAGGGTGATTTTATTGTCATAAGAAAGGACACTGGAAGAAAGATTGCAGGTCTTGGAAGGCCAAGAATCAGGACCCGAAGCAAGTTGTGGCTTCGGCTTCAGGTGTGTATGTTCTTGAAAACTGTCTATCAGTAAACTCTACTTCCTGGGTATTGGATACCGGATCAGGATCTCATATATGTAATTCTTTGCAGGCACTGAGAAAGCGTAAGGTTTTGAAGGCAGGTGATAGGACCCTCAGAGTTGCAAACGGAGCTGGCATGGATGCTGAGTCCGTTGGGGACTATCACTTGGGATTGTCAGATGGACATGTTTTGGTTTTGCGTGATTGTTATTTTGTACCCAGTGCGACTTGTAATATCATATCTGTATCTTTAATTTCTAAAGAAGGTTATGATTTTGCATTTGTAACCAATGTTGTAAACATTCACCTTAATCATGTTCTGATTGGGTTGGGTACATTAAGCAACGGTATATACGTATTGAACCAACCACAGATTTTCAATCTCCAGAATACACACAAAAGAAATTCTCCAGAGATAAATCATGCTTTCTAATGGCATTGTAGACTGGGTCACATCAATGAGAGAAGGTTGACTAAGTTACGTAAAGAAGGATATTTGGATCCGTTCGAATATCAATCATATGCAACTTGTCAATCATGTCTCAAAGGAAAGATGACAAAGACTCCGTTCACTGGATATGGAGTAAGAGCGAGCTCTTGGGACTCGTACACAGCGATGTATGCGGTCCAATATCTACACATGCGCGAAGTGGTTATTCTTACTTCATTACTTTTACGGATGATTTTTCAGGGTTCGGGCATGTCTTCTTAATGATGCATAAATCTAAAGCCTTTGAAAAATTTCAGGAATACAAAAATGAAGTAGAAAAACAAACAGGCAAAAGTATCAAGGCCCTAAGATCTGATCGAGGTGGTGAATACTTGAGTGCCGAGTTCCTGGATTACCTAAAAGAGAATGGAATTCTCTCTCAGCTTACTCCTCCATACAGTCCACAACATAACGGTGTATTGGAGAGACGAAACCGAACCCTATTGGATATGGTACGCTCCATGATGAGTAACGCTGAGTTACCGCGATCTTTCTGGGGATATGCACTAGAATCAGCTGCATATCTTTTGAACCGAGTTCCAACTAAGACTGTGCCTACCATACCATATCAGATGTGGAGTGGGAAGAAACCCTATCTTCAATATCTGAAGATTTGGGGATGTCCAGCTTTTGTTAAAAAGCAGCATGCGGACAAACTCGAGGCATGCTCAGTACAATGCAAGTTTGTGGGATACCCAAAGAACTCCAGAGGGTATCTTTTCTGTTATGCAGAAGAACAAAAGGTTTTTGTCTCTCGTCATGCCCACTTTCTGGAACATCAGTTCTTAGAAAAAGAAATAAGTGGGAGCGTAATGGAACTGGAAGTAATTCCAGAACCACACGCTATTACTAAAATCTTAGAAGAACCAGAAGGTTCGAATGAACAGGACATTCATGCACCGCTCCGCAGGAGTAGTAGGCTGTAACAACCCTAAATTACCTATACAATATTTTTCAAATATTTTTTCAAAAATCCACAAAGGCGTATTTTAGCCTGAGCACAAGATTTAGGTAATTATTTTTGTTGTTGATTACAAGCTAAAAGAATGAAATAACTCCATATTGAGTGTAAAAGAAATTACTTTAAAATTTAATGTATACTTGGAGTATTTACTCTTGCTGCTATCATTTTAAGTAATTAAATAACAAAATAATTACAAGAAGGAGCTTGTAGCTCATTGGTAATACCTTGCACTGCTGAACCAAGCCACCAGAGTTCGAATTCCATGCCGCACATAATTTTTATATCATTTTATTTTAAATTTTTTTTGGAAGTCAAACGGTCAAACAGCCATAACTCACAAATTAATGCAATTTATAAAAAATAAAGTATACCAAAATTCCCCCCAGACCAAACCCCACCCACCAAGACCCGACTCGGCCCTGACTCGGCCGAATCGGCCGGCGACTCGGCCGGACTCGGCCGGTCGGCCGAGTCGTCAACACCAAAAAGTTTCGTGTTGACTTGGTCAACCCCCTGCATGGTTCATTTTCCCTGTATTGTTACTGATTTTTCATTAAACCTCTTTTAAGTCTAAATTCAATGAATTTTTAATGAATTTTATATTTTTTAAATATTTTTTTTAATCCTAACCCTAACCCTAGCCTAGCCCTATATAAAGACCCCTACCCTCTACCTTTTCACCTCACAACTCTAAGTCCACTCTCCCAAATTCTCGAGAACTCGGTACGAAGAGCGAGAAGCGAAGCGCTGCCGAAACCAACGACGGATTCCGGCGACCGGACTAGAACCTTCGCGACGTTTCCGACGCATCGACAACCACCACATTCCTTAGCCTCCTTAGCTTGTCCAAACCCGCAAGTCCCATCTCTTCTATCTCTCTTTTCTTTAATATAAAAATACGACTTTTTGGAACCCGACAGAAATCGGAACAACCCGATTTCCGATTCGGTTTTTCTGCAAATTTCCACTTGTCACCTAATACATAATACCTACCCATATTCATGTTGGTTATTAATCACCCATAAACCAATTTAAACAAACTTTCTCACATGAAATGATAGTTTCTTTACAATATCGTATTCTTTTCATAAAAATACCATGAAGTTCATTTTTCTTCGTTTAATCAATTCCCTCACTCCTAAATAAGCTTATCTTGATCACTAAACTTGTAGAAATTAAATTGAATGAATTTTCACACATGAAATGATAACGTTTTCAAATACCGTATTCTTGCACTTTAATACCTTCAACATTAACATGCCATGTTTTACCTCTAAACGTCATCAAAACTTAAAATAAGTCACGAGGTAATGACCTACCTCTACACACACACCAATATAACACTAATTGATAAACGTCAAAACATAAAATACGAAAATACAAGAATTTTCATTAAAATACCATCATCTTTATAAACCTTTCTTGAAAGCTTTAAGTTGTACACAATTCTAAATAAAATCTTTTAAAATAAAAGCACGATATGTCATGGACATCGATCGTTTATCTAAACTGACTTTGTGGTGTCTAGGCAAGTGTGTCTAGGCTAGTGGTTTTTAATTAGGCCCACTACTGTGGTTCCTTCCCACTTACCTGGCACTTACCTGGCCGCAATTGACGGTGAAGACGCGATTTGAGGCTTCTAAAGACTTATCGTTTAGACCTTAGAAATAGGCTAGTTGGCTTAGGAAACCCTAGAAACTAAAATACGGAAATTACATCCTTTACAAATAAATACCTTATATTTATAAAACCGTTTTTCTAAATAAATAGTCTTTATTAAACCTAAGTAAAGCGCCGCTACAACCCACCTTTGGGGAACCCGTTAGGGATAGTACGGTTCATCGTGCACCCACGGGCTAGTAGTGCGAGATTCAGACCTCCGCAAGGAGCATTCGGTCTCGAAAGGTTTAAAATACGACATTTAAGAAAAATGTGATTTTTGGAAATTAAAATATTTATTTAAAATTATTCTTGTATTAATATATATTTAAATACAATTTAGACACCTATTTTCATAATATAAAGTTTCCACTTTTTCCTAAAATTCCAAGATTAAAAGTTACATTAAAATACCATGAAATTCTAATAAAACAATTAATACTTTTATTAGGATATATTCACTAGAATTACATAAATAAAATTTCACATTCATTATAATTATAAAGACGAATAATAAATGCTTGAGGTGTATTTTGAAAACTATACAAAAGTACTTTTTACATAAAACCCCCTCATGTTTTACAAATTACAATAAGGCCCCTAACTAATATTGAACTTCAAATTACCTTTCTCTTAGTCTGACTCGGGTTAGAGTCTGACTATTTCTGACTTGAATATGATTCAAGTCAATCTATATTCTTTTAATTCCAACACAATTTAAATACATGAATCCCTGAATCCAGTTAACAATATATTCATTTTGACTGAATCAAACCATGGATATTCATCCATTACCCTGATATTCCATTTACCTGATTATACAGTTACAACATGTTTACTGATATCATGGTTTTGGTCAGTCACTCAACTTACATATTCCAATACTACAATACTGTTAAAACACTACGGGGTTTAAGGGGTAGATTGGTACGGAAGGTGTTAAAGGTGGCACGAGGTGGTGAGATTAAGACACCTAACCTGAATCCTATTGCTGTTGTAACTTGGCATAACGGTTCCTTGTACTTTCCTTTTGCCCTGATCTCTAGCATATAGAGATCCCCCTCGTATACACTGGTATCCTTCTGTACCAAGCTACAAACAACAGCGTTAACTCAACATTCCACAGTATTCAACAATATAATACTTTAGAAAATACTTTTACACTGTCTTCCTAATTCTTCTTTATCTTGGGACTTACCGAGCGACCTGTTCGCTGACGACATTCTATTTCTTTCTTCTTTGAATGTCGTTAGGTCCGTTGGACCAAGCTGAGATCGAGCCCACAGGTGATGATTTGGAGCAGTTCCAGGAAGATCCAGAGCTCTAGATACTGTACCTTGTTCTTTCCAGTTTATTTCATTTTCTGTTATGCCACTGTTTAGGCATCGCTTTTCATTTCAGTTGTATTTTCCTTTCATGCATTGTACAAAGAATGTTATTAATAAAAGTTGCTGTTATTTCTATATCTTTCGTCTGTTGTGATTTATTTTATATTGCTTAGCTACGCTTAGCGTATGTACTTCTGAGTACATACGTAGCGGACCTCGTCGCATCTACTTCGCCGTACACTGGGAAGCGGGGCGTGACGGGTTTTGTTGGTGGCCCATGCAGGTCAGAGCTGTATGAATCCCTGTCATGCAGTTCTGGTCTGTGTGAACAACCTAAGCAATATAACACAAGAACCAGCAACTAAAACAATCTTTACAATTCATGTTCCTTGAATCTTGCAAATTTCTATTCCTTGAATCTTATCATTTCATGTATTTGAATCTGTCCTAACCCAAATTTTTCTTCAGGGTTATGGATTCCCCGAACAACATCAGTACCAATGTCAACAACACACCTACACCTCCAACACTACCTCTCACACCTGCCGTTCCTGCTCCACCCAATGAGCAGACGGTTCTGCTTAAGAAAATCCAAAGCCTCCTGGTTGGACTGCAGCAGCAGACTGCCATATTATTGAATCGACCAGAAGCAGGAGCAAATGTCAAGAAACGCACTGCCACCCAGATGGCAAGAGGAACCTACACTACACAACCTGCAAAACCCAAGAGACAGAAGAAAACAATTAACCAGTCAAGTTCAGGATTTTGCTACTACTGCCATAGAAATGGACACTTGTGGAAGGACTGTAGGCGCGCAAAAGGCCTGTGCCTAGTTTGCGGCGCATCCGATCATAGAATTGGAGACTGTCCCTATAGACGCAACTCAGCCCACACACCCACTATCTACCCGAAGCAGCCATCTATCCAGACTCCTACACCTAGTCTTGCACTCCCAGCACCACCTCCACATGGACCATCCCTACCTAGTCAGGCATCGATGTATCGGCTTACTCAGAAAAATGTGTCGAGACGTCAAGCCTCCACCTTAACGGCCATAGAACCTGAGACTAAGAACCAAGGTAACCCAGGTAACTCCCTCACTTTGACCAAAACATTTTGCAATATTTCTTCCTTCTAAATATTTTCATACACTACCAATAGTTCTGTCACAAAACCTTCCTTGAAACTGTTACACCTTTCTTTTATAAATTTCGAGGATGAAATTTTTATAAGGAGGGTAGAATGTAACTACCCTAAATTTCCTATACAAATTTTTTCAAATATTTTTTCAAAAATCCACAAAGGGATAATTTAGCCTGAGCACAAGATTTAGGTAATTATTTTTGTTTTTAATTACAAGCTACAAGAATGAAATAACTCCATTTTTAGTGTACAATAAATTACTTTAAAATTTAATGTATACTTGGAGTATTTACTCTTGCTGCTATCATTTTAAGTAATTAAATAACACAATAATTACAAGAAGGAGCTTGTAGCTCATTGGTAATACCTTGCACTGCTGAACCAAGCCACCAGAGTTCGAATCCCATGCCCCACATAATTTTTGTATCATTTTGTTTTAAATTTTTTTTGGAAGTCAAACGGTCAAACAGCCATAACTCACAAATTAATGCAATTTATAAAAAATAAAGTATAACAAAATTCCCCCCAGACCAAACCCCACCCACCGAGACCCGACTCGGCCATGACTCGGCCGAATCAGTCGGCGACTCGGCCGAATCGGCCGGCGCCGCCGGCCGTACTCGGCCGGTCGGCCGAGTCGTCAACACGAAGTTTCGTGTTGACTTGGTCAACCCCCTGCATGGTTCATTTTCCCTGTACTGTTACTGATTTTTCATTAAACCTCTTTTAAGTCTAAATTTAATGAATTTTTAATGAATTTTAAATTTTTTTAATATTTTTTTTAATCCTAACCCTAACCCTAGCCTAGCCCTATATAAAGATCCCTACCCTCTACCTTTTCACCTCACAACTCTAAGTCCACTCTCCCAAATTCTCGAGAACTCGGTACGAAGAGCGAGAAGCGTAGCGGTGCCGAAACCAACGACGGATTCCGGCGACCGGACTAGAACCTTCGCAACGTTTCCGACGCATCGACAACCACCACATTCCTTAGCCTCCTTAGCTTTTCCAAACCCGTAAGTCCCATCTCTTCTATCTCACTTTTCTTTAATATAAAAATACGACTTTTTGGAACCCGACGGAAATCGGAACAACCCGATTTCCGATTCGGTTTTTCTGCAAATTTCCACTTGTCACCTAATACATAATACCTACCCATATTCATGTTGACTATTAATCACCCATAAACCAATTTAAACAAACTTTCTCACATGAAATGATAGCTTCTTTACAATATCGTATTCTTTTCATAAAAATACCATGAAGTTCATTTTTCTTCATTTAATCAATTCCTTCACTCCTAAATAAGTTTAACTTGATCACTAAACTTGTAGAAATCAAATTGAATGAATTTTCACACATGAAATGATAACGTTTTCAAATACCGTATTCTTGCGCTTTAATACCTTCAACTTTAACATGCCATGTTTTATCTCTAAACGTCATCAAAACTTAAAATAAGTCACGAGGTAATGACCTACCTCTACACACACACCAATATAACACTAATTGATAAACGTCAAAACATATAATACGAAAATACAAGACTTTTCACTAAAATACCATCATCTTTATAAACCTTTCTTGAAAGCTTTAAGTTGTACACAATTCTAAATAAAATCTTTTAAAATTAAAGCACGATATTTCATGGACATCGATCGTTTATCTAAACTGACTTTATGGTGTCTAGGCAAGTGTGTCTAGGCTAGTGGTTTTTAATTAGGCCCACTACTGTGGTTCCTTCCCACTTACCTGGCACTTACCTGGCCGCAATTGGCGTTTAAGACGCGATTTGAGGCTTCTAATGACTTATCGTTTAGACCTTAGAAATAGGCTAGTTGGCTTAGGAAACCCTAGAAACTAAAATACGGAAATTACATCCTTTACAAATAAATACCTTATATTTATAAAACCGTTTTTCTAAATGAATAGTATTTATTAAACCTAAGCAAAGCGCCGCTACAACCCACCTTTGGGGAACCCGTTAGGGATAGTACGGTTCATCGTGCACCCGCGGGCTAGTAGTGCGAGATTCAGACCTCCGCAAGGAGCATTCGGTCTCGAAAGGTTTAAAATACGACATTTAAGAAAAATGTGATTTTTGGAAAATAAAATATTTATTTAAAATTATTCTTGTATTAATATATATTTAAATACCATTTAGTCACCTATTTTATCATAATATAAAGTTTCCACTTTTTCCTAAAATTCCAAGATTAAAAGTTACATTAAAATACCATGAAATTCTAATAAAACAATTAATACTTTTATTAGGATATATTCACTAGAATAACACAAATAAAATTTCACATTCATTATAATTATAAAGACGAATAATAAATACTTGAGGTGTATTTTGAAAACTATACAAAAGTACTTTTTGCATAAAACCCCCTCAAGTTTTACAAATTACAATAAGGCCCCTAACTAATATTGAACTTCAAATTACCTTTCTTTTAGTCTGACTTGGGTTAGAGTCTGACTATTTCTGACTTGAATATGATTCAAGTCAATCTATATTCTTTTAATTCCAACACAATTTAAATACATGAATCCCTGAATCCAGTTAACAATATATTCATTTTGACTGAATAAAACCATAGATATTCATCCATTACCCTGATATTCCATTTACCTGATTATACAGTTACAACATGTTTACTGATATCATGGTTTTGGTCAGTAACTCAACTTACATATTCCAATACTACAATACTGTTAAAACACTACGGGGTTTAAGGGGTAGATTGGTACGGAAGGTGTTAAAGGTGGCACAAGGTGGTCAGATTAAGACACCTAACCTGAATCCTATTGCTGTTGTACCGTGGCATAACGGTTCTTTGTACTTTCCTTTTGCCCTGATCTCTAGCATATAGGATCCCCCTCGTATACACTGGCATCCTTCTGTACCAAGCTACAAACAACAACGTTAACTCAACATTCCACAGTATTCAAAAATATAATACTTTAGAAAATAGTTTTACACTGTCTTCCTAATTCTTCTTTATCTTAGGACTTACCGAGCGACCTGTTCGCTGACGACATTCTATTTCTTTCTTCTTTGAATGTCGTCAGGTGCGTTGGACCAAGCTGAGATCGAGCCCACCGGTGAAGATTTGGAGCAGTTCCAGGAAGATCCAGAGCTCTAGATACTGTACCTTGTTCTTTCCAGTTTATTTCATTTTCTGTTATGCCACTGTTTAGGCATCGCTTTTCATTTCAGTTGTATTTTACTTTCATGCATTGTACAAAGAATGTTATTAATAAAAGTTGCTGTTATTTCTATATCTTTTGTCACTTGTGATTTATTTTATATGGCTTAGCTACGCTTAGCGTATGTACTTCTGAGTACATACGTAGCGGATCTCGTCGCGTCTACTTCGCCGTACACTTGGAAGCGGGGCGTGACATAGGCAGTCTCATCCGCCCGAGAGATATTGCGGTTTTCTCATAGACGGGGATAGAGAGGATTGCATCATTGATAATGATGAGCCGACTAGCTTCCAGCTGGCCATTCAGAGCACTGACTCGGTAAAATGGATGGATGCAATGCGGACCGAGATGGAGTCCATGTACACCAACAAAGTATGGACTTTGGACGTTGCTCCAGAAGGGGTAAAACCCGTAGGCTGCAAATGGATCTTCAAAAGGAAGATTGGTGTAGATGGACAGGTTGAGACCTATAAGGCTAGACTTGTTGCAAAGGGTTTTCGTCAAGACCTGTTTTGGACTATGACGAAACATTTTCTCCAGTGGCTATGCTCAAATCCATTCGGATCCTTCTTGCCATTGCTGCCTTCCACGATTATGAGATTTGGCAGATGGACGTAAAGATCGCTTTTCTAAATGGAAATTAGGAGGAGTGTGTCTATATGGACTAGCCAGAGGGTTTCATTCAGAGTGGGAGCAGCGGGAAAGTGTGCAAGTTGCTTAAGTCCATTTATGGACTAAAGCAGGCATCGCGGAGTTGGAACATTTATTTTGATGAGACGGTCAAAGAATTTGGCTTTATCAAAAATTCAGATGAACCATGCATTTATAGTAAAGTTGTAGCACGAACTGTCGTATTCCTCGTTTTGTACATGGATGACATTCTCTTGATAGGAAATGATATTCCTATGCTACAATCTGTCAAAGGGTTCTTGTCACACAGGTTCTCCATGAAAGACCTCGCTGATGCCTCTTACATTCTGGGGATCCGGATCCATCGTGATAGGTCCAAGAGGATATTAGGACTTTCACAGTCCAGGTACATCGACACCATACTGAAAAGATTCTGTATGGAAGATTCCAAGCGCGGTAATTTACCGGCTTGTCACGGGATCACCCTCTCCAAAAAGATGTCTCCCAAGACTGATTTGGGGAGGGATCGCATGTCTTTTATATCCTACGCATCTACGGTAGGCTCTATAATGTATGCGATGTTGTGTACCAGACCAGATGTAGCTTATGCACTGAGTGTGGTAAGCCGGTATCAGTCAAACCCTAGAGAGAAACACTCGATAGCGGTAAAGAACATTCTGAAGTACCTGAGAAGGACTAAGGATATGTTTTTGGTTTACGGCGGAAAAGACCTCCAGATGGAGACCTTTGCTGACTCCAGCTTCCAGAGTGACAAGGATGACTCCAAATCCATGTCAGGTTATGTCTTTACCCTCAATGTAGGGGTGGTGTGTTGGAAGAGTTCCAAACATGAAACAGTTGCTGACTCGATGATGGAAGCGGAATATATAGCTGCATCTGATGCTGCAAAAGAAGCCGTCTGGATAAGGAAGTTCTTGACAGAACTTCAGGTGGTTCCATACATTTTTGATCCAATACCTCTGTATTGTGACAACAACGGGGCTATAGCTTTAGCGAAGGAACCCAGGTCCCATCAGAAGTCCATACACATCTTGAGGCGATATCACCTGATAAGGGAGATCGTGGATCGCCGGGAGATCGAGGTTCAGAAGGTTGCTACAGAAGAAAACACTGTAGATCCATTCATGAAGGACATACCCCAGACTCAGTTCGAGCGGCTGATCGAGATGATAGGTCTTCGATACGCCAGTACATGGCCTTAGTGCAAGTGGGAGATTGTTAGTGTATATGCCCTAGAGGACATTACTGTATCATACTAGTGTGTATATTACTTAATGGAAGCTTGGGATATTCACAGTTGTATAGACAGTCTTGCTCGAAATGGTAGTATGCTACTTGGTTTGATTCTACTTCAATATGTGCGTATGTTTCTTTTAGCATATAGCTTATACTTATTAGTGGAGCCCTTGGGATCTTTGCTTGATTACCAGCGTTGTGATGGCAGTCACACTAGTCGGGGCTAGGTAATCTACAAGCACATCCTTATACAGGTCCCTAGTCATAGGATTATCGAGACAGGGCATCGATACTCCAGAGTAGACTAGTGTATACGCTTCTCTTCCCAGGAGGGGAGATGGTCTGTCCCACAGCCATCAGTACGTCGTACTGGAGATAGTTTGCAGGTTCTCGTTAGGTTACGAGTACACTGGACAGGACTCGCTGGGATCTGTTGGTTTAGTATTATACCTATCGTCAGTTATCAGTTCCCAGGAGACATGAGTACAGCATAGTCCGTTGACTTGACACTGTCACTTCGCCTCAAGTGTGTTCCCACTGTTCTTAGATTACTACCCTACCATGGCTCAAATGAGTCGTGCAAACAGGTAGTAGTTGGGTGCAGTCCCGAAGCACTTGGAGGCAGTGACGGCTAGACAGGATTCGTCTCTCCTGGTATTGGGGGTTGATATCGCGCTGTGTCTAGGAGAGCCATTGCACAAAGTCTTTGGCCAGGGCAAGCGAGATATACTGGTAGTGTTTCCAGTGTTATCTCAGGGTGTTCTGGGCTACACTCCAACACGACTTGTACCTCTATTAGGGGATTGACGTTTACCACCCCCTAGGCCCGACATGCGATACTCTCAGACGAACAGACCGGACTGTACGGAGATTTCACATTCAGGCTCAGTAGGAGTTCGGATGGGTTCACCTCATCAGTCTTCTTATCGGCATCTACCTGGGGATCGTTATGTACAGCTATTACCACTTGCGGCCTGTAGTTAAACCCACTGCCAGCGTAGTGTCGAGTCTTTAGAGTCCCACACAGAGGGCTGTTCTCTTTTGGGCAAAACAGAGTAGAGGTCGCAAGGTTTTGCGATGGGGTTCGTTCATATCCACGCACTTGTGCACGTTTGGTGTCCGGGCAGTTATTTCTGGTGGGCTTTGGTTTAAGCCAGATCCTAGTATATATTTTGGTATTGGTTTAATCTCATTGTATTTGTGTTCCTCGGAACACGGGTGCGGGTGTGTATGCACAGTTGACAGAGGCAGAGGATTCTCATTAGGGTTGTTGACCTTTGACTTTTTCCGAATCCTAATGAGAATGAGAAATATGATTATTAATATTAATTAAGGATAATTGTGCCATGGTTAGGTTGACCATTTGACTTTTATTGACTTTTTGACTTATGGTTGACCGGTTGACTATTGTTGACATGTTGACCATCATCATTTCATTTCAAAGTTGCTTCTTGTTTCTTGCAAATGCATTAAATTATGAAATGATAATGGTCATTCATAAACTAACCATCACAATTTATTAATTATTAATATTATTATTATCATTATTCTTATTTTGGGAGCATGGTTGTAAAAAGCTATTCTCATTCTCACTTGCTCACTCTCTCTCATCCATTAGCTCATCCTCTTCCTCTCTCAAAGCTCTCATCTCTCATGTGTTGAGAACCATGAGCTCTTGAGATAAAACCACCATAACTCCTCTCTACTCATTCTAGGGTTCTAGGTTTAGCAAGCAAAGCACTTTAGTTACCTCTAGGTTGAGGTAGGAGCTCAAGGTAGAGGCCTTCGGGTGGATCCTTCTTCGGCAAAGAGAAGACTACGAGGAGGAGCCGTTCAAACCATTTCAAGGAGCAAGAAGAGAAGGAGTTCAAGAACAAGGTATAGCCTCCTAACTGAGTAGCTAAACTTGTAGTTAGTTTTCTAGGTTTTTGTTTAGCAAAGATCCTCTTGTTTCTAGTCCATGTTGCCTTAAGAAAAAATCGTTTTTTACCTATTCCGCCTCCACGAAAGAACTGGGGTGGGCAACGTGGACTTACATAATATATATCACATATATATATTATGTTTTGTAACAAAAGAAAATAATACAATTAACATATATCGCATATATATCAATGTATTATCCCGTTTGAAAATGAATCAATATAGCGAGCTTATATTAGTTAACGTAATGTAATATATCACATATATAATTATACATTAAATTATCGAATCAACACTTGATCCGATAATCCGGCTATAGTATATATAACCGACTAATATAACATGTACCAATTCATCGAATCAACACTTGATTCGATGACCCGGCTATATCACATATACCCGGCCGATATCTCATATCGCGAGAATAGAATATGGTATCTCATATCGTATTATTCTCGGTGCCGCAAATATCACATATGTGCTCCTAATCCGTTTTGCCTGAGCTAGGAAACCTCTATGTAGGACTCTAAAGAATCGTCAATACGCCGGCAGTAGGTGATGATCATATCAAATACCCACAAGCTGCAAGCGGTCAGCTAAACGTAACAGCCACCTAGGTATTGAGCGATCAGAAGATCAACAAGTAAGCCTCTACATTCTCCTGTGAATCCAATCAGTAACACTACCGTACAGTACGGTCTTTTCGTCTCATATGTCGCATATCAAGTCTAGGGGTGGTAAATGTCAGACCCTAGTAACCGATAAGTCGTGTCGATGTGAGGCTCATAACGGGTCGAGAAACTACTGATAACTCTTACCGGTAGCACTCCATATCAGCCCTGGCCAGGGACTTCCGGTTATAGCCAATCGAACACAGCACAACATCAACTCCCTATGCCGGGAGAGATAAAACCCCTCCTACCGCTCATTACCTCCATGTGATTCGGGAATGTACCCAAAAGCCACCGTTTTGCACGCCCTCTTGGACGTGGTAAGATGGAAGTCAAAGCACAGTGGGAATCACACAAGACTCTATGACGATCTCGGGTCTACAGACTAACATGTACCTGTGTCAGCAGAGAACTGCTATCTGACGATATGTATAATACCATCTAGGAGTTTTCGGCGAGTCCGTTCAGTATACCCAATCTCCACCGAGCACCCGTAAACCATCTTTGATGTCAAACACGGATGGATATGGGATCATCCATCGCCCATCATATGGTTCAAGATGCGTATACGCTAGTCTACTCCGGCGTATCGATGCCCTGTTTCGATACTCTCTCGACTAGGAACAGTTATAGGATGTACTCGTTGACTACCATGGCCATACTAGTATGATCTCATCATAGTCCTCATAGTCAAGTACATATCCTAAGGGCTTTATCAACATGTGAGAGCAAGACAGTAAATCAATACAAGTCAACATGTTAAGACAAAGTGAAACCAAATAGCATACTATCATGTTGAGAAAGAAAGTTCTCTCTATATATATCCAAGCATCCACTATAATATACATCATATGTATAACAATGGCCTCTAGGGCATATATATAACTAACAATCTCCCACTTGCACTAAGGCCAGCTGTTGTAGTATCTCATACCCAACATATCGAAGAGTCTCTCAAATTGTATTTGGGGAATGGCCTTCGTGAGTGGATCGTAGTGTTGTCCTTCGTGTCAACTCTCCTTACTTCATCTCGCGGCGATCAACTATATCCCGGATCAGGTGATACCGCCTCAGAATATGTCTGGACTTCTGTTGGGACCTGGGTTTCTTGGCCAAAGCCACAGTTCCATTGTTATCACAATACAAAGGTATTGGATGCTCAATGGATGGAACCACACCAAGTTTAGTGATGAACTTCTTCATCTAGACAGCCTTTTTGGCAGCATTGTTGGCAGCGATGTATTCAGCCTGCATCGTCGAGTCCGCCACGGTTTCTTGCTTGGAACTCTTCCAACAAACCGCCCCTCCATTTAAGGTAAAGACAAATCCAGAGTGCGACATAGAGTCGTCCTTATCAATTTGGAAGCTCTAATCGGTAAAGGACTCCACTTGGAGTTCTCCGTTACCATACACCAAGAACAACTCATTAGTCCATCTCAAGTACTTGAGAATGTTCTTCACAGCTGTACAATGATTCTTTCCTGGATCTGCTTGATACCTACTCACTACACTTAGGTAGTATGCTACATCGGGTCTGGTATATAGCATCGCGTACATGATAGAACCTACTGCCGAAGCATTGGGTATCTCTTGCATGCGAGCTCTCTCCAAATCAGTCTTGGGAGACATCTCTTTGGAGAGAGTGAGCCCAGAGAACGTGGGTTGGTTCCCATGCTTGGATTCTTCCATACTAAACCTCTTTAGTATGGTGTCAATGTACCTGGATTGGGAAAACCCCAGTATCCTTTTAGATCTATCTCTATAGATCTTTATCCCCAAAATGCAGGAGGCATCACCTAGATCTTTCATTGAGAATCTATGTGATAAGAAGAGCTTGACCGAATGCAGCATAGGAACATCATTTCCTATCAAGAGTATGTCATCCACGTACAATACGAGGAAGACAACATTACTCTCTGCAACCTTTTTGTAAATATAAGGTTCATCTACGTTCTTGATGAAGTCAAACTCATTGACTACAACATCAAAACAGATGTTCCAACTCCGCGATGCCTGCTTTAACCCGTAGATGGATTTAAGCAGCTTGCACACCTTTCCGCTGCTCCCACTATCTATGAAGCCCTCTGGCTGAGTCATGTACACACACTCCTCTAAATCACCATTTAGGAAAGCGGTCTTAACATCCATTTCCCAGATTTCGTAGTTATGGTATGCAGCAATGGCAAGTAAGATCCGGATGGACTTAAACATAGCCACTGGAGAAAAGGTTTCGTCATAATCCACACCTGGTCGTTGACGAAAACCCTTTGCAACAAGTCTAGCTTTGAAAGTCTCCACTTTTCCATCTACACCAAGTTTCTTCTTAAAGATCCACTTGCTCCCAATGGGTTTTACCCCTTCAGGAGCAACTTCCAAAGTCCATACTTTGTTGGTGTACATGGATTCCATCTCAAATCGCATTGCATCCAGCCACTTCATAGAGTCACCACTCGTGATAGCCTGGTCGAAGCTAGTGGGGTCATCATCTTCCATGATGCCATCCTCGCTTCCACCGTCAATGAAAAAACCGTAGTATCTCTCAGGTGGATGAAAAACCCTACTAGATCAGCGGAGAGGCTGAGGTTCGTCAGGAACTACTGAATCATCTGGTTCCACTAAATCTTCAGTTGTAGTTTGTGGTGCTGGAACTTCATCCAGCTCTACCTCATTGCCACTAATTTTTTTGCAAGAAATTCCTTTTCTAAAAAGGTGGCATGTTGAGCAACAAACACCTTTTGCTCATCACTGTGATAGAAAAAATATCCATAAGAGTTCTCTGGATATCCCACAAATTTGCAGAGAACTGATCGTGCCTCGAGTTTGTCTGGATTTTGCCATTTGACTTAAGCCGGACAACCCCATATCTTAACTCGTTTAAGATATGGTCTCATCCCATTCCATATCTCATATGGTGTGGTAGCTACAGATTTAGATAGAACTTGATTCAATAGGTATGCTGCTGTCTCAAGCGCATAACCCCAAAAGGAAATAGGTAACTCAGCAGTGCTCATCATAGAGCGCACCATATCTAATAGGGTGTGATTCCTCCGCTCCGATACACCGTTGTGCTGTGGTGTATAATGAGGAGTAAGATGAGAGAGAATCCAATTCTCTTTTAGATAGTCCAGAAACTCATTGCTCAAGTATTCTCCTCCTCGATCAGATTGAAGGATCTTAATACTTTTGCCCGTTTGGTTCTCTACTTCGTTCTTATATTCTCTGAATTTCTCAAAAGCTTCAGACTTGTGTTTCAACAAGAACACATGTCCGTATCTTGAGAGATCGTCAGTGAATGTAATGAAGTAGGAAGAACCGTTCTTGGCATGTGTAGACATGGGACCACATACATCACTATGTATCAGTCCCAAGAGTTCTGTAACTCTTTCTCCGTGTCCACTAAACGGAGTTTTGGTCATCTTGCCTTTGAGACATGATTGGCAGGTGTCATAAGACGAAAATTCGAACGGATTCAAATATCCATCCTTATGTAACTTAGCTAGCCGTGTCGCACTGATATGACCTGGTCTACAATGCCACAAGAAGGATTCGTTCATTTCTGAACTCTTCCTCTTGTGTGTGTTTTGTACATTAAGTACTGTTGTTTGGTTGAGAACGTATATGCCATTATTTAACGATCCTGATCCAATCAACTTTTGATTCAGAAATATGTTCATAACATTATCCTGTACTACAAAATTATATCCTTCTTTGCTCAATAAAGAAACTGATATAAGATTGCATATCAGGGTCGGAATGTAATAGCATTCGTTCAGAACCAATGTATTACCATTTGGTAACATAAGGTGATATTCGCCAACTGCTTTGGCTGCAACATTTGCACCATTCCCTACTCTTACGGATTGATCACCCTCTCCCAGTTCCCTTCCTTTACGTAGCCCATATAACATATTACATATGTGTGATCCTGATCCGGTATCTAATACCCAGGACGTAGAGTGAACTGAGAAACAATTCTCGATAACTAACACACCTGAAGAAGATGCATCAACATGCTTATTCTTCATTTGGGTGGCGTGAGTGTTAGTGTATATACCCTAGAGGCCATTACTGTAGCATACTAGTTTGTATATTACTTAATGGAACTTGGGATATTCACCTTGTATAGACAATCTTGCTCAATATAGTAGTATGCTACTTGGTTTGTTTCTACTTCAATGTGTACATGTGTTTATTTTAGTATATCACCGATACACATTAGTGGAGCCCTTAGGATCTTTTCTTGATTACCAGCGTTGTGATGGCAGTCACACTAGTGGGGGCTGGGTAATCTATAAGCACATCCTTATGCAGGTCCCTAGTCGTAGGACTATCAAGACAGGGCATCGATACTCCGGAGTAGACTAGCATATGCGCTTCTCATCCCAGTTTGGGAGACGGTCTGTCCCACAGCCGTCAGTGCGTCGTACAGGAGATAGTATGCGGGTGCTCGTTGGGTTACGAGTACACTGGACAGGACTCGTCGGGAACTGTTGGTTGGCACTATACCGATCGTCAGTTATCAGTTCCCAGGTGACATGAGTACAGCTTAGTCCGCTGACTTGACACTGTCACTTCGCCTCGAGTATGTTCCCACTGCACTTAGATTACTACCCTACCACGGCTCAAAGGAGTCGTCCAAACAGGTAGTAGTTGGGTGCAGTCCCGAAGCACTTGGAGGCAGTGACAGTTAGACAGGATTCGTCTCACCCGGTATTGGGGGTTGACATCGCGCTGTGTCTAGGAGAGCTATTACACGAGTAGTCCCTGGCCAGGGCAAGCGAGATATACTGGTAGGTTTCCAGTGTTATCTCAGGGTGTTCTGGGCTTCACTCCGACACGACTTGTACCGCTATTAGGGGACTGACGTTTACCGCCCCCTAGGCCCGCCATGCGATGTATCAGACGAACAGACCGGACTGTACAGAGAGATTGTCACATTCAGACTCAGTAGGAGTTCAGATGGGTTTCACCTCGTCCGTCTTCTTGTCGGCATCTACCTGGGGACCGTTACGCACAGCTAGTGCCGCTTGCGGTCTGTGGTTAAACCCACTGCCAGCGTAGTGTCGAGTCTTTAGAGTCCCACACAGAAAGCTATTCGCCTTTAGGCAAAAGAGTAGAGGTCGCATGGTTTTGTGACAGGGTTCAGTCACATCCGTGCACTTATGCACGTACAGTGTCCGGGCAGTTGACACTAGCGGGCCTTGGTTTAAGCCAGATCCTAGTGTACGTTTTGGGATTGGTTTTATCTCGTTAGTATTCTTGTTCCTTGGAACGCGGATGCGGGTGTGTATGCACAGTTGATTGAGAGACAGAGGCAGAGGATTCTCATTGGGGTTATTGACTGTTGACCGTTGACCGTTGACTTTTGCTTAACCCTAATGAGAATAAGAAATATTATTAACATTAATATTAATTAAGTATTATAGTGACATGGTTGTTGAGGGGTTGACCTTGTTGACTTGTTGACCGGTTGACTAGGTTGGACTAGTTGACCATCATCATGACAATGGCTATCATTCCATGGCAAAGACTTTTGCTTGCTTGTTTATTCATGCAAAATGAGTGCATGAAATGATATAGCCATTTTGACTTAAACCATCACACAATACTTGATTATTATTTTTGTTATGATGGCTTTTGGATTATGAGAGGTTGGATGAGAAAAGTGTGGCTCATTCTTTCATTTGCTTTCTCTCTCTTGAGCTCTCTCATTCTCAAGCTCTCCCTCGTCCTCTTGCTCTCTCTAGCTCAAGGCAAACCATTCTCATGTGTTGAGACTCATTGCCTTAGAGACAAAAAGACACTAAAACATTCCTCTACTCATTCTAGTTCACAAGGCCTAGCAAGCCAAGTGATCTAGTTTCTTCAAAGTTCGAAGAAGAAGCCAAAGGTAGAAGCTTTCGGGTGGATCCATCTTCGGTGCAAGGAGACGACGAGGTGAGGCCGATCCATACACCGGGAGGAGTCGAAGACGAAGGAATTCAAGAAAGGTATAGACCCCTAACCGAGTAGGTAAACTCTTTCTAGGTTGTTAGTTAGTTGTTTAACAAAGATCCGTATTGGTAGTCCATGTTACCACCCTCTTGAAAATCGTTTTTCACCACTTCCGCTACCCCGTAAGAACCGGGGAAGGGTAGCATAGACTTACAGTGGTATCAGAGCCTAGTTAAACACTATCTACCATGTTAGCAAAGTAAGTAGAAGTTCGATCAAAGAAAAAGTCGCGAAACGGACCCGGAAAATGAAGTTTCTGCCGAATTTTTATTCTGTCCAAAAAATGATAAATCTTATCTTAAAAATCGGCTCAGGCTTTTTGTTAAGCACCCAAGAAATTTCGTCCACTGAATCGGTCAAAGCGCCACGGAAACGCGGCGGGAGCATGCTCCCACCGCTGTTCCGCGGCCGAGTTGACTCTGTCGGGGAAAAAGTTTCTTGCAGAGTGCTTCTGGGGTTGTTTTGGGATTTTTGCAATATGTCTTTTCTGCCCAGATTTTCCAGAAAGAAAAATTAGTTTTTGGGGCTTGAAAATCCGTATTTTTATCGAACTTCTAAAGACTAAGGCTAACGGGTATATATCTGTGATGTGTTATATGTATTGAACGTCCGCTAATCGCTATACGTCGATTAGTGGGGGTTATACATATCAGTGATCTGTAATGATTGATGGTATGTGTATATGAATTCTTTGGATTGTCGCGGATGAATTGCCGGGGGTCGTGAGATGAGAGTTTTTCCTTTTATCTTTCAATTCATGTAATATGTAAATTGATGTAATATTATTTTGGCCGCACAACCGGGTCGGGGTTGTAGCCGTCATTGTATAATTTCTTTTTACTGTTTTTGCTCCTAGGATAGACCCAAGGTGGGGTGCACAAACTACCGGGTATCTCGAAGTGCCGAGTGGCCTACTAACGTCGTTGAGGGAGGTTGCTCCACTTCAGATATTTGGCGGGTAGTTTGCCGCACCCGTAGGGGTCTAGGGTGGGGTACTGGCTATTCATCGCGACCGTGTAATCCGCTCTTCGTTACAAGCTCGTACGAATTGCGAATTCCTAGTATATCCAATGTGTTCATCTGTGATCTGAAATGGCTATCATTGCAATGTATCTATATATGATATTATTTAGGCGTTGCTTATGTTTTGCAGCCATGCTAGCCCAGCCCCCGCTCTGTCGTTAGTTAAGTAACCTAACGGGTAATGACGGGGCCCCGTGGCGAATGCGAATGGCATAAGCGTACGTCATATTTTTGTTGTTTTCTGCAATGGTAGGATTAAATGATGGGACGCATTAAAAGAACTAATGCAAGAAAAATACGCATTAAAAGAACTAATGCAAAGAAAAATAAACCAAGTAAAAGTCGTTGGAACACTTTGAAAACCACTCGGTTCTTTTCAAAACCAAACTTTTAAATGCGGAGCTTGAGCCACTCCTTTTAAAAGCTATCTCGTTCCATCGATTATATCAAGTTCACTACGTTCACGGTTTCGCCAAAACCATTCGAAGCCCTCCGTCTTTTCACATGGATGGTCAATAGTATTCAAGCTATATTTGTTGGCCAAAGTCAAGGCATAGTGATTGGTAGCTATTGGGTATTCATGTGCAGCATAGATAGATGTGTTGGTTTGGGGCAGTCGTTCTACCTTATTGGCCAAAGTCAAGGGTATGTGCGGGTGGGCTCAAATTAACCTGGAGAATGACGGGTAGAACTTGACATGTGACTTATGATTTGTTGGCCAAAGTCAAGGTCATAAGTGCATGGGGCAAAAATTCACATCGGGAGTTTCAAAAGAACTGAAACTTGCTAGCGCTGCATACCATTTGGAGTGTGATGATTCTGGTAGGATTCCTTCAGTTTTGTCACGCAATGATATTTGGATCCCGATCCTACTGTGAGTATATGCTACTCCTCGGGAAATTTCTCACTTAACGATCAATGCTATAAACCTAGTAGGTGTCTAGAAAGGTGTTAGCGGGGCTATGCCCCAAGGGAAAAGAGGTTCTTAAATTAAGGAACTCCGCGAAAGCGTTGGAAAACCTCCCTCGAAGTACCGACACCAGCTTGGCCGAACGGTTAAGCAAGTATTGTACGGTGAGATTGATCCTGACTAATTCTTCCATTTTGGTTTGAGGAGGGATTCGAGAGACAGTGGGAGCCATCCTGTTTAGACAAATTAAAAACCACTCTAAACTTGCAAGAGCATCATGCTAAAGTGTTTCTTCTCTCTCTCCTAATTGCAGCGACCAATCATCATGACCGGACCAAAGTTATTACTAGATAAAAACGTACTGACAAGGCCAAACTACAAAGATTGGCTCAGGAATGTCAAAATGGCAATCACTTATGACAAGTTGGGGTATCTCCTTACCACCAAAGCTCCCCCTGTCGCATGACCCACCTCCAGCGTCGCGGATAAGGAAATCCGTAAGAATTGGGAGATCAATAGCGCGAAGGCCAAGTGCCTCGTGCATGCCTCTATGGACAACGAACATCAGAGGAGGCATGAGAATATGGACCTCGAATCCATATTTCTCCATACAAAAGAACTGTATGGAGAGCAATCTCGTATCGCAAGATACGAAGTGTCGAAGAAGTTATTTTCGGCAAGGTTGGCCATCGGATCATCGGTAGCGGAACACGTGCTTAAGATGATTGGCTTCATTGAGGAGCTCGCGGACCTTGGGACCACGTTGGAGAATGAGCTCTATACGGACTTGATTCTTCAGTCCCTTCCTTCCGCTTACGCCCAGTTTATACTGAACTTCAACTTGCAAGAAAAACAAGTTGAACTTTCAGAGCTCCTCAACATGCTGAGGAGTGCAGAGGGCACCCTACAGAAAGGTAGGGAAACATCCACTTTGTTTGTAGGAGGATCTTCATCTTCTAGGTCCAAGGCGAAAGCCAAGGGAAAGAAGAAGAAAGCCTCCGCCAAACCAAGGGGCGGTGTTAGTAAAGTGGATACGAAGGGAAAGACAAAAGCAACAAAGATAGCGGGAAAGCTTGTGGATAAGGAAGAATGCTTTTACTGTCACAAGAGTGGTCACTGGAAGAAAGATTGCAGGGCTTGGAAAGCCTGAACACAGTATCTGAAGCATGTTGCGGCTTCAGCTTCAGGTGTGCATGTTATTGAAAACTGTCTATCAATAAACTCTACTTCCTGGGTATTGGATACCGGATTAGGATCTCATATCTGTAATTCTTTGCAGGCATTAAGAAACCGTAGGGTTTTGAAGGCAGGTGACATGACCCTCAAAGTTGCAAACGGAGCTAGCATGGATGCTAAGGCCATGGGGGACTATCACCTGGTGTTGTCAGATGGACACGTTTTGGTTTTGCGTAATTGCTTTTTTGTACCCAACGCAACTTGTAATATCATTTCTGTATCTTTGATTTCTAAAGAAGGTTATGAATTTGCGTTTGTAAGTAATGTTGTAAACATTTACCTTAATCAAGTTCTGATTGGGTCAGGTACATTAAGCAATGGTATATACGTATTAAACCAACCACAGATTTTCAATGTCCAGAATACACACAAAAGAAAGTCTCAGTAAATAAATCAGACTTTCTTATGGCATTGTAGACTGGGTCACATCAATAAGAGAAGGTTGACGAAGTTACATACAGAAGGATATTTGAATCCGTTCGAATATTAATCGTATGCCACTTGTCAATCCTGTCTCACAGGAAAGATTACAAAGACTCTGTTCACTGGACACGGAGTAAGAGCGGGCGAGCTCTTGGGACTCGTACACAGCGACGTGTGCGGTCCAATGTCTACACATGCGCGAAGCGGTTATTCTTACTTCATTACCTTTACAGATGAATTTTCATGGTACGGTTATGTCTTCTTAATAAAACATAAGTCTGAAGCCTTTGGAAAATTCCAGGAATATAAGAATGAAGTAGAAAAACAAACCGGCAAAAGTATCAAGACACTAAGATCGGATCGAGGTGGTGAATACTTGAGTGCCGAGTTCCTGGACTATTTAAAAGAGAATGGAATTCTCTCTCAGCTTACTCCTCCATACACTCCACAACATAACGGTGTATCGGAGAGACGGAACCGAACCCTATTGGATATGGTACGGTCCATGATGAGTAACGCTGAGTTACCGTGATCATTCTGGGGATATGCACTAGAATCAGCTGCATACCTTTTGAACCGAGTTCCAACTAAGACTGTGCCTACTACACCAAATGAGATGTGGTGTGGGAAGAGACCCTATCTTAATCACATTAAGACATGGGGATGTCCAGCTTTTATCAAAAAGCAGCACGCGGACAAGCTCGAGGCACTCTCAGTACAGTGCAAGTTTGTGGGATATCCAAAGAACTCCAAGGGATATTTCTTCTATTGCGAAGAGGAACAAAAGATTTATGTTTCTCGTCATGCCCACTTCTTGGAAACTGAATTTTTGGAAAATCAGATAAGTGGGAGCGCAATAGAACTGGATGAAATTCCAAAACCATAAGCTATTACTGAAAGCTTAGTAGAACCAGAGGGTTCAAAAGAAAATGACATTCCTACGCCGCTCTGCAGAAGTAGTAGTCAGTCTCATCCGCCCGAGAGATACTACGGTTTTCTCATAGACAGGGATAGAGAGGATTGCATCATTGATTATGATGAGCCGACTAGCTTTCAGCAAGCCATTCAGAGCGTTGACTCGGTAAAATGGCTGGATGCAATGCAGACCGAAATGGAGTCCATGTACACCAACAAAGTATGGACGTTGGACGTTGCTCCAGATGGGGTAAAACCCGTAGGATGCAAGTGGATCTTCAAAAGGAAGATTGGTGTAGATGGACAGGTTGAGACCTATAAAGCTAGACTGGTTGCAAAGGGTTTTCGTCAAAGACCTGGTTTGGACTATGACGAGACCTTTTCTCCAGTAGCTATGTTGAAATCCATTCGGATCCTTCTTGCCATTGCTGCCTTCCACGATTATGAGATTTGGCAGATGGACGTAAAGACCGCTTTTCTAAATGGAAATTTAGAGGAGTGTGTTTATATGGACCAGCCAGAGGGTTTCATTCAGAGTGGGAGCAGTGGAAAGGTGTGCAAGTTGCTTAAGTCCATCTATGGACTGAAGCAGGCATCGCGGAGTTGGAACATCTATTTTGATGAGACGGTCAAGGAATTTGGCTTTATCAAAAATCCAGATGAACCATGCATCTATAGTAGATTTGTAGCGAGAACTGTAGTATTCCTCGTTTTATACGTGGATGACATTCTCTTAATAGGAAATGACATTCCTATACTACAATCTGTCAAGGGGTTCTTGTCACACAGGTTCTCCATGAAAGACCTGGGTGGTGCCTCATACATTCTGGGGATCCGGATCTATCGTGACAGATCCAAGAGGATACTGGAACTTTCACAGTCTAGGTACATCGACACCATACTGAAAAGATTCAGTATGGAAGATTCCAAGCGTGGTAATCTACCGGCTTGTCACGGGATCACCCTTTCCAAAGAGATGTCTCCCAAGACTGATTTGGAAAGGGATCGCATGTCTATTATACCCTACGCTTCTGTGGTAGGCTCTATAATGTATGCGATATTATGTACCAGACCAGATGTAGCTTATGCACTGAGTGTGGTAAGCCGGTATCAGTCAAACCCTGGGGAGAAACATTGGATAGCAGTAAAGAACATTCTCAAGTACCTGAGAAGGACTAAGGAGATGTTCTTGGTGTATGGCGAAAAAGACCTCCAGATCGAGGTCTTTGCTGACTCCAGCTTCCAGAGTGACAAGGATGATTCCAAGTCCATGTCGGGTTATGTTTTTACCTTCAATAGAGGGGCGGTGTGTTGGAAGAGTTCCAAATAGGAAACCGTTGCTGACTCGACGATGGAAGCGGAATATATCGCTGCTGCAGATGCCGCAAAAGAAGCTGTCTGGGTAAGGAAGTTCTTAACTGAACTTCAGGTGGTTCCTCCATTGTTGATCCAATACCGCTGTATTGCGACAACAACGGGGCTATAGCTTTAGCGAAGGAACCCAAGTCCCATCAGAAGTCCAGACACATCTTGAGGCGGTATCACCTGATCAGGGAGATCGTGGGTCGCCAGGAGATCGAGGTTCGGAGAGTTTCTATGGAAGACAACACTGTTGATCCACTCACAAAGGCCTTACCCCAGACTCAGTTCGAGCGGCTTATCGAGATGATAGGTCTTCGATACGCCAGTTCATGGCCTTAGTGCAAGTGGGAGATTGTTAGTGTATATGCCCTAGAGGCCATTACTGTATCATACTAGTTTGTATATTACTTAATGGAAGCTTGGGATATTCACCTTGTATAGACAATCTTGCTCAATATAGTAGTATGCTACTTGGTTTGTTTCGAATTCAATGTGTACATGTGTTTATTTTAGTATATCACCGATACACATTAGTGGAGCCCTTAGGATCTTTGCTTGATTACCAGCGTTGTGATGGCAGTCACAATAGTAGGGGCTGGGTAATCTATAAGCACATCCTTATGCAGGTCCCTAGTCGCAGGACTATCGAGACAGGGCATCGATACTCCAGAGTAGACTAGCGTATGCACTTCTCATCCCAGTGTGGGAGACGGTCTGTCCCACAGCCGTCAGTACGTCGTACTTGAGATAGTATGCGGGTGCTCGTTAGCTTACGAGTACACTGGACAGGACTCGTCGGGAACTGTTGGTTGGTACTATACCTATCGTCAGTTATCAGTTCCCAGGTGACATGTGTACAGCTTAGTCCGCTGACTTGACACTGTCACTTCGTCTCGAGTGTGTTCCCCCTGCACTTAGATTACTACCCTACCACGGCTCAAAGGAGTCGTGCAAACAGGTAGTAGTTGGGTGCAGTCCCGAAGCACTTGGAGGCAGTGACGGTTAGACAGGATTCGTCTCTCCCGGTATTGGGGGTTGACATCGCGCTGTGTCTAGGAGAGCCATTACACGAGTAGTCCCTGGCCAGGGCAAGCGAGATATACTGGTAGGTTTCCAGTGTTATCTCAGGGTGTTCTGGGTTTCACTCCGACAGGACTTGTACCGCTATTAGGGGACTGACGTTTACCGCCCCTAGGCCCGCCATGCGATGTATCAGACGAACAGACCGGACTGTACAGAGAGATTGTCACATTCAGACTGAGTAGGAGTTCAGATGGGTTTCACCTCGTCCGTCTTCTTGTCGACATCTACCTGGGGACCGTTACGCACAGCTAGTGCCGCTTGCGGTCTGTGGTTAAACCCATTACCAGCGTAGTGTCGAGTCTTTAGAGTCCCACACAGAAAGCTATTCGCCTTTAGGCAAAAGAGTAGAGGCCGCATGGTTTTGCGACAGGTCGCATGGTTTTGCGACAGGGTTCGGTCACATCCGTGCACTTGTGCACGTACAGTGTCCGGACAGTTGACACTAGCGGGCTTTGGTTTAAGCCAGATCCTAGTGTACGTTTTGGGATTGGTTTTATCTCGTTAGTATTCGTGTTCCTCGGAACGCGGATGTGGGTGTGTATGCACAGTTGACTGAGAGACAGAGGCCGAGGATTCTCATTGGGGTTATTGACTGTTGACCGTTGACCATTGACTTTTGCTTAACCCTAATGAGAATAAGAAATATTATTAACATTAATATTAATTAAGTATTATAGTGACATGGTTATTGAGGGGTTGACATTGTTGACTTGTTGACCGGTTGACTAGGGACTAGTTGACCATCATCTTGACAATGGCTATCATTCCATGGCAAAGACTTTTGCTTGCTTGTTTATTTATGCAAAATGAGTGCATGAAATGATATAGCCATTTTGATTTAAACCATCACACAATACTTGATTATTATTTTTGTTATGATGGCTTTGGATTATGAGAGGTTGGATGAGAAAAGTGTGGCTCATTCTTTCATTTGCTTTCTCTCTCTTGAGCTCTCTCATTCTCAAGCTCTCCCTCTTCCTCTTGCTCTCTCTAGCTCAAGGCAAACCATTCTCATGTGTTGAGAATCATTGCCTTAGAGATAAAAAGACACCAAAACATTCTTCTACTCATTCTAGTTCACAAGGCCTAGCAAGCCAAGTGATCTAGTTTCTTCAAAGTTCGAAGAAGAAGACAAAGGTAGAAGCTTTCGGGTGGATCCATCTTCGGCACAAGGAGACGACGAGGTGAGGCCGATCCGTACACCGGGAGGAGTCGAAGACGAAGGAGTTCAAGAAAGGTATAGCCCCCTAATCGAGTAGGTAAACTCTTGTTAGGTTGTTAGTTAGTTGTTTAACAAAGATCCGTATTGGTAGTCCATGATACCACCCTCTTGAAAATCGTTTTTCACCACTTCCGCAACCCCGTAAGAACCGGGGAAGGGTAGCATGAGTAGAACGAAAAGGAGGAATTGGAAATGAAACAAAGGGGACTTACAGTGAGAATCCAGATATTCTCCTATTCCCTGCTCGGACTTATAACAATTATAAGTGGGAGCGGGACTAACGTTCCCCTGCTCTGTATAAAAAGCGGGTTCAGTCAATACATCCATATTATTATCTTGATTAAGGACTGAAATGGTCGCTACCTGGAGAGAGAGAGAAGAAAACAATTTAGCGTATGCTCTTGCAAGATTAGACTGGTTATTATCTTATCTAATCAGGATGGCTCCCACTGCTTTTTATCAAATCTTCCTTAAAACACTAAAAGGTAAGATTAGCCGGGATTAATTACACTTTACAAGTTCGCCAATCTTTCAGCCACGCCAGTGTTGGTACGTTGAGGGAGGTTCCCCGTGCTTTCGCATGGACCTAATTAGAATAAACCTCATTTTCCCAGAAGCGTAACCCAGTAAACACCTTTCTAGTCACCTACTTGATCGGCACATTGTCCTGTGTAAAACTCTCCCAGGAGTAACTCTTACTCGCAGTGGGTATTGGGATCCAACTATCTCATAGGAGGTATGCAATCTCATTACAAATTTCAACACTTGAAATTCCCAAGAATGCTTTTACCCATAGCATCTATGACATTGACAAGGTCAACAAACCATAAATCGCATGTCAAGTTCAACCCGTCATTTCCCGATTCAATTAAACCCACCCGCACGACCCTTGATAAGGTCAATAAGGTCATAAGACTGTCACGACCCAAAATAGCCCGTGACAGGCACTTGAATCATATGAAGCCTATAGGGCCCCATCTAATTCAAGTAAACCAAAAGCCCAGAAATCTAAAACCATTTTAAGGAGTAAATAAGAAACTAGTTTTTAAGAAGTGAAGAAAACAGGTTTTTAAAACAAGGGTTTTAAAATAGGTAAGCCGAATATGCATTTTAAATCCTCCAATCTTTTCTAAAAATTTCGGCAGAGTTTCCTTTGTAAATACTGGCCCCGAACGGGGCACAACAAGAATAATATATATGCAATGATAAAAGGAATCCCCAAGCGGGAGCTAGCTCTTCGTCAATCGACGGTCACAACCACACAAGCAATATAATATACAACGCCAAAGGGCGAGGATCAAAACTAAAAAAAAGAAACTCAAAATCAACATGAAAACCATAGTACTACAACGCGCGACTCTAAGGTCGAAATAATACATAACTGGTTTTCTAAGTCTGAAACAATAAACAAGTTTTGGTTTATGGAATTACTAGATACAACTGAATAATAAATTTACAATGGTGGTTCTGATGCAAAAGAACCCACCTACCAAAGCAAATCACCCGTAAGCGAAGCAGTGTGCCAGAAAAGCCGCAATGAAACCTGTACGGCAGAACCTGCAAGAAACTGTGGCACAACATGGGTGAGTTGCCAACTCGTGAATAGAAAACATCACAGAGCAGAAATCGTATGTATGACACAATCCTAGGTCAATACGATCAAATATATATATAAACCTCAAATGAATAAGTCTGAAGCATGATAAGGTGGCAATGTAACATCTATACCTGAGTGTAGTGCCAAGTGCTCGTGCCAGTGCCTCAGGTAATAACATATCATAAATATGAGGTATGATCAATGTCGACCATATCATGTAGTTTATGAAAAAGTGGATATCATCCAACTATGTGATCAATGTCATCAATGTCAACTATATGCATGTGGAAATCATCCACGTGTCACCCAATGACAATAAGCAACATGCATGAAATATCATAAAGCATATGCATGGAAATATAAGGATATAAATCAACATGTGTCGCTCGCGGCATATCAAATCATTAAACCTGAGCGTCAAGCATCGACACTCGAAAACATCATGAAACCTGTGCCTATCATCGGCACGTAAATCCTCATATATCGGGCTCCGTCAGTCTGGATCGGCCCATTTCATCTCTCAACTCCGGTCGGTATCCTCCAGATATCCGCCGAGCCCAAATAATATCACCGGTAGGTAGTAGTCCCTCTGCCAGGCTCACCGTCTACTACACAGCGATCCGTTCTCGCCCCGGGATACCATACCGGGTCCACCATGTACCCGCAATCGGCCTCATCCGCCTCCTCGAATCGGGTTTCACATGTCGCTCTCAGCACCGATAAAACACATGGTGGATGCACTGAAATATCATATCAAGGGTAACCGAGTTTTTAAAACAATTACATACTCTCTTTTGAAATATCCACAGTTCCCAAATCCAGAAATATCATGGAAACAACATATCTCAATGCGTATAATCAAAAGCATGATGTATGCGACATGTAAAAAGAAATGTAAGCATATCAGTATATCATGCAATATGGAATAGTAATATGCACATATTGAGGGAAACCGCTCTTTTAAAATGAATCAGTTTTAAAGAGTATCTTGCGGTTCCCAAATCTCTAATCAAGCGAGAAATCATCTATGTATGTGCAAATATGTATGTGTACAAGTATGAGTGTACAGTAAGTATGTGCACAAGTATGCCATGCAAGGGACATATCCTGAATGCAACCGTACTACAGTGTAGTGACATGGCAATTATCGATGATGAAGTGTGTGAGCCGGCAAGCAAGTGTACGTGGAACATACGCATCATCGATAATGGTGCTGGTGTCCTAACAGCATAGGTTTAATATACAATAAACTCATTTACACATGCAATGCGATGCGAATAGCATGAATATGCGGAAATCGAATAATCAACGCAACAGTGAAGAATCTACAACAATATATAAATGTCATGCAGCTTTTCCATTTGAAATAAGACGAATTGGGGTTTTTAGTAAAATAAGGGCTGCGGTGTTTTTACGAAAAGATGCGTCTTTTGAAAATATCCGTAGAATCCCTTTGCCTATCATTGAAATACTCCCGATTCGTTAGTTTTTGAAATAGGTATGACATCGGCCTAGCCTAACATCTACCAGCAAATCTACAACTCTAACTAACAAGTCACTCAGGAGGGGTATGGAAACCACCTAAATCTAAGTTGATATATATATATATATATATAATAGTTGGTGATCCCGCCTCAAAGGTACCGCGTACGATACAAAATCATATGACATCCTCGAGTCATGAGTGCGGAACTATCATCAATATAAAGCTCGTACGGTAAATCATCGTACGACATCCCAAAAGCTGGGTACGGGTCAATATCACATTCCTCTCATCAAATATCAGGTATCATTATCATCATATCACATGATCCCGAGTACTGATCTAAGTCTAGTACAAATCGATACCATCTATATAAATATGAATGCGTGTGTGAAACACACGTCCAAAGGCCCGCTAAAAATCTCATGTCGTATCCCAAATACGAATCACATCATATCACCGATATCATGGCACTATGCCCAATCTCATCGACTCATCTCCAAATATCATATACTATCCTCGTCATCATGGTATAAGTATACAAGCAAGCATGTGTGTGTGTGGGTGTAAACCTATTCTAGGGTTCGCAACTAAGAAACTATACTAATTCACTTCCAAAACCCTAATATATCCATAGTACACCTAGTCTCATCTCAAATATCCATGACATACAATAAGCTATCATATATATAATATATATACTATACTAACATCGAACTGCGGGGGTGCTATACACCATCCGCCCGACTTCCCCCGTGGATATAATCTACTCACCTGGATCTTGCTTGCTGATGTCGATGTCGCTACCATCTTCGTCGTCGTCTCGGATCACCGTGGGGGTACCTACATGTCACATGTATCGCATCGCATTAAAACCAAATCAAATGTAAAACGACACACGGAAACCAAAACGGTACGCTTAAAAGCCTATAGGTTAGAACCTATGGTTAGCCTTCGCAAAATCACTCGATATAGACGTACAAACGTCACACGATCGAGATAACGCACAAATATCAAACTCTGGAAATCGAAATACGGAAAACCATAACCAAATTCAAAGCAACAACTTATAAAAGTGTTCCCAGATTTTGTCTCAGGTGAAACCAAGGTTCCAAAACAACACTAGGGTAATATATAGTGTATATGTGACCTACAGAAGAAACCTGGACCCTACCCCACACCAAGTGGCCGAGCCCCCTAAAGGGAAAATCCGGCCAGGCCAGCCCTGGACGATCCTATGGGTTTCGTATTTCAACATGGGGTTCCTAGGGTCAATTATAGTCCTATGGTGTTGTTTACTTTTCTAGTAAATTCCCCAGTTCATTCCTGATTTGCCTGCACACTCAAAGTCCACAAACCGATATTAAAGTTCTGAAAATCCGTATTTTGTGTTTCAGGTTTGGTATAAGTATATGTTCCGGGTTGATCACACCATGGGGGTTTAAGGTCACTCAAAACACTCAAGTTCACCACACAAACTCAACTTAAACCCTAACCCTCTCTAGAAATCTCCAAAGTTCACCAAATCGCACCAAACCACAACTTAACACATAAATAGTTTAAAGTGAAGGAAAAACAACACTAAGTGTTAAGGGATTACCTCATCTAGCACCCACGAATCCTTCACAGCGCCAAAATGAAGACTTTCTTGGTCCATTGGGTAGCTAGAGGGCTTGTGCACCTTTTTTGTGAAATGAGGATGAGGTTTTGAGGTGTTTATCATGGTGTTTAAGAGGGTTGAAGAGAAAGAGGGGCTAGGGCAGCAGCAGCAACAGCAATAGAGGGAGGGGGAGACGAAATGAGTGAAAAGAATGAAGGAGGATGGCTCAAGACTTGGTTCAAAGTAAACCCTCACCTTTCTCTTTCTCACCCATACCCAATATTATATTCTTTACCTTTTTCTTTTCTTCTCTCATAAAAATCATCAACCATGGCAAAACATGTAGGAAAAGCCATGGAAAACATATGTAACAAGTGTAAAATGATATGGTACATGTTTGCATAAAAACCGCTTAAAATCCGATTAGCGATTTTTAATCGCGATTAGCACTAAATTAGCATATAATTAATCATAAAAACATAAAAATGGCATAATTCACATAATACACCCTCTTTTTAATAATTTCCATAATTTTTCATCATTTATCGGTATTTAATTATACCGAAATATTAAAATATTCATTAAAATTAATATTAAATTATAAAAATTCCCAAAAATAATATTTTATTTTTTTGAAATGTTACAACGACTACCCTAATCCAATCGCATCTCATTCTTTGGCAGAAAAATACTAATTAGCTACCGTACACTACGCCTTGACAAGATCAACAAACGCAGCACGAATACTAAGTAGGACTTATCTGAAATGATGGAGGGCTACGCAGGTTTTTTTTTAGAAAACCATGAGCACAATGAAATTGATATCGTTGTAGAAACAATTGATTTTGAAAAGGAGTGTTTTTGAGGCTTTTCTAGTTTCGCTAAAGAGGTCACTCCCAGTGAAGGGATCTCGGCACTTTCCTCATCGAATAAGGTGCTGGGTATATCGCATATACCGCTGTGCAAACCAAGAACTATAGAAGCAAACAAAAACTAAACCGTGAGTTTATAGCATCTGCTAGTTTTTTTAAAGCGGTCACTCCCGGTGAAGGGATCTCGGCTCTTTCCTCATCGAATAAAGTGCATGGTATATCGCATATACCACGATGCAAAGCAAAAACTGTAGCTACCCTTTTTGAAAATTTGATTCTACAACATCTGTTAGGTTTCTTTTCTTTTATTAATCTCATTAATAAATCCCATCATTTATGCTTCCTAAGCATCACAGAAGAAACGAAAATACAACGTACACTTATGCCATCCACATTCGCCACAATGTTCCGTTATGCACCGTTAGGTTACTTAACTAACGGCATACCGGGACGGGACTAGCGCGGATGTAAAACATAGTCAATGTTTATTATATATCATATATATAATAACAAAGCATTCGTCTCACGCATATAAAAATGATCACATCACAATATATCAGCAGAAGAAACATATGAAATGTTGGATATATTAGGAGGTCCGTGTTTTATTTCGGGCCTGTATAAAACACGGATTCCACGGTCGCGATGAATAGCCAAACCCACATCCCTAGACCCCTACGAGAGCGGCAAGTAACACTGCCAATTCTAGGGTTAGGAGACCCGGTCTCGACTCCTCGAGATGGCCTCCGACTGGACCCTAGAACCCGGTTACTTGTGCTCCCCTCCTTGGGTCTATCATAATGCGGAAAAGTAAATAATATACAATGGTGGTATCAACCTCAACCCGGAAGTGCCCCAATAAAAGAATATTACATACAATGAATATTACATGAATGAAAATAAAAACCCTCATCTCACATAAAACCCCCGGCTATTCAGAACACGACGATCCAATATAACATATCACAGCAACACATAATATCTCATATCATCAACGTAAGCAAGTATGCGTATCCCGATTGTCGTTGATATATATCAACGAAGCTGGCAATACCCCACATACTACGCTTACGGTCACAGAAAAGAAAGTGTAAAACTACAACATTTGGAATCCACAATCGACTTAGACATCGTAAACCTGAAATATCACATATTACTGATTTCATGCCTAACTATATGAATTCCACATATTGTATCATATTACAGAATATCATGACGATGTTTAACGTTTCGATTGAATCAACATACACTCACAAATTACTCCCGTAAGCTCAACACTTGAGCAAAGTCAAAACACTCAAAAACCGTGCCACGGTATCTCGGGTCCAGCCGTAGAAGGAGTTAACCAACGCCTCACCTATGACACCACGGAACTACGGAAAACACGAAGGTTCGAACGCGGTTCCGTAGGCATATAATCGAGTTAAGCTTATTATAGTCTTCTAGGGGGTCCATAGGGGTACTTGCACGATTTTACGAGTACGATCAACTTCGGAAAAATACAACACTTGGAAATTTCAGCGGGGTACAAAATGCGGTGTGCGAAGTTCGATCGAACTGCTAAAAATAGTCAAGGTTACCAATACAGTGTTAAGTTATACGACTACAAAGCACTACGAATTAGCCCCAGGTCAAACATATCATCGCATGAAACTTGGGCTAAACAAACAATACTAGGAAACCAAAATTGAACACAAAAGAGCGCAGGAGGAATACAGGGGGCAGAGGAGTCCCCAGGGCCGGCCTGGCCGGAAATTTAAGCAATGGGCTCGGGCAAAATCCGAGCCCCTCCCCCCCCGTATTTCACCCATGTTCTTAGAATTGTCCAAATATCATTCTGCAGTCGTTTGAAAAAAATTTAAAGGACTTTTTGGAAAATTTCCAGAGAGCAAAAATAGGGTTTCTAAATACTGTATTTCGAAGTGGATATCATTTTCATAATTGTTATAACACCATATCTAGAATTCTAGTTTGGCTCTGATACCACTGTTGGGCTTCCATTGCACCTAGTCTAGGTTTGGTAGCTTCACTGATGCCTATTTAAAATTTAGAGAGGTGCGAAGCAAGCAAAAAAAGAATCATGCTAGAATTTCTAGGGTAACAAGTTTGTGTCACATAAAAAAAGGTAAAAGAGATAAGGATTACAGCCTTTGTAGTCCGTTCCTTCGCTTCATAAGCTCCGTGTCGAGGTCCCTTCGCTGCGATCATCAAGAACTCCGACTCTCGTGAGGCTCCAAGAGGTGAACGATGCATCTTTCTTGAAGTCTTCATGATCTAAGATGATCTATCTTGAAGAATCTCTAACCCAAACTTACACTTCACTAAACAACTTATTATAGACGTGAACAACCTAATCTAAGTGGCTAGAATAGATGAGGATGATAAAGTAGGAATTTTGCTCTCTTTTGTTTTCAATTTCTCACTCGATATCATCACAAATCAAAAAGCAAGTGAAGGTATTTCAAGAGCTCAAGGAAGATGAAGAAGGAAAATATGAAGCTAATTCGTTTTGTGATGAATAATGAATTATTGTTATGGTTAATTATTCAACCATGAGTTAAGCATGAAAGTTTTTAACTCATGTAGAGAATAAACTAGATTTAATGGTTTGGATTGGGTTAACAAATATCTACACAAAAAAACAAAGCATAAGACCAAGTCAAAGCTTCATGAAGCTTCATGCAAAAGCTAACCCTAATCCAAACCCTAACTAAGTTTAAATCTGAAATCATGGTTGCATTTGTAACCATAACTTGTTACAATAATATATATCACATATATATATATATTATGTTTTGTAACAAAAGAAAATAATACAATTAACATATATCGCATATATATCAATGTATTATCCCGTTTGAAAATGAATCGATAAAGCGAGCTTATATTAGTTAACGTAATGTAATATATCACATATATAATTATACATTAAATAATTGAATCAACACTTGATTCGATAATCCGGCTATAGTACATATAACTGACTAATATAACATGTACCAATTCATCGAATCAACACTTGATCCGATGACCCGGCTATATCACATATACCTGGACGATATCTCATATCGTGAGAAAAGAATACGGTATCTCATATCGTATTATTCTCGGTGCCGCACATATCACATATGTGCTTCTAATCCATTTTTCCTGAGCTAGGAAACCTTTGTGTAGGACTCTAAAGAATCATCAATACGCCGGCAGTAGGTGATGATCATATTAAACACCCACAAGCTGCAAGCGGTCAACTAAACGTAACAGCCACCCAGGTATTGAGCGATCAAAAGATCAACAGGCAAGACTGTACATTCTCCTGTGAATCCAATCAGTAACACTACCGTACAGTCCGGTCTCTTCGTCTCATATGTCGCATATCAAGTCTACGGGTGGTAAACGTCAGACCCCAGTAACCGATAACTCGTGTCGATGTGAGGCTCATAACGGGTTGAGAAAATACTGATAACTCTTACCAGTAGCACTTCATATCAGCTCTGGCCAGGGACTTCCAGTTATAGACAATCGAACACAACACAACATCAACTCCCTATACCGGGAGAGACGAAACCCCTCCTATCGCTCAATGCCTCCATGTGATTCGGGACTGTCATCAAAAGCCATCTTTTTGCATGCCTTCTTGGACGTGGTAAGGTGGAAATCAAAGCACAGTGGGAATCACACAAGACTCTATGACGATGTCGGGTCTACAGACTAACCTGTACCAGTGTCACCGGAGAACTGCTATCTGACGATAGGTATAATACCATCTAGGAGTTCTCTGCGTGCCCGTTCAGTGTACCAAGTCTCCACCGAGCACCCATACACCATCTTTGATGTCAAACACGGATGGATATGGGATCATCCATCGCCCATCATATGGGTCAAGATGCGTATACGCTATTCTACTCTGGTGTATCGATGCCCTATCTTCATACACCCTCGACTATGAACAGTTATAGGATGTACTCGTTGACTACCATGGCCCCACTAGTATGATCTCATCCTAGTCCTCGTAGTCAAGTACATATCCTAAGGGCTTTATCAACATGTGAGAGCAAGACAGTAAATCAATACAAGTCAACATTTTAAGACAAAGTGAAACCAAATAGCATACTATCATGTTGAGCAAGAAATTCCTCTCTATATATATCCAAGCATCCACTATAATATACATCATATGGACAAAAATGGCCTCTAGGGCATATATATAACTAACAATGGGTGAGTTAGTGTCATGCACTAACTCATGTAGAGACTTAACAAGGGTAAGGATAAAGGTTCGGTTAATAAATATCTCAAGGAAAACAAAATAGTGGACTTGGTCAATGGTTATCCAAAGCTTTCTCAAAGATTCTACCATGACAAAATACCACCATTTTAGAATTACTTTGATAAATAAAAACCCTAGGATTATCCTAACTATAGTGTAAGTCTCATACACCCATGTTTCATGTGTCATCAAACATGACACAATAAAATGTAAATTAATATATATCACATATATACAATATGCACCCAAGTGAGAAAAAGTTACTTAGTGAGCAAATATTAGTTAATGCAAGTTAATATATCAAATATATAATTATACATTAAATTATCAAATCAACACTTGATTTAATAATCCAGCTATATCCCATACCACCGACTAATATCATATGAATCAACTTATCGAATTAACACTTGATCCGATAACCCGGCTATATCTCATATAACCGATCGATATCACATATCACAAGAATAGAATCTAGTATCACATACACGCATTAATATCAGTCTGGCACATATCACATATGTGCTCCTACTCCGTTTCGCATGAACCAGGAAACCACTGTGTAGGACTCTAAAGACTCGTCAATACGCCGGAAGTAGGTGACGATCATATCAAACACCCACAAGCCGGAAGCGGTCTGCTAAACTTAACGGCCACCCGGGTATTGAGCGATCAGAAGATCAACAAGAGGTCATGCTCAAAGTCAAGCGAATCCAATCAGTAACACTACCGTACAGTCCGGTCTCTTCGTCTGATATGTCGTATATCATAGCCTGGGGGTGGTATAACGTCAGACCCCAATATACTGATAAGTCATGCCGATGCAAGGTCTATAACGGTTCGAGAAACTACTGATAACACTTACCAGTAGATCTCAGCAACCATGGCCAGGGATTTCCTGTTATGGCCAATGGAGTATAGCGCAACATCAACTCCCAATACCTGGTGAGACGAATCCCCTCCTATTGCCCATTGCCTCAATGTGACTCGGGAATGTACCCAAAAACCACCTTTTTCCACGATCTCTTAACCGTGGTATGGTGTAAATCAAAGCACAGTAGGAATCACACAAGACTCTATGATGATCTCGGGTCAACAGACTAACCTGTACTAGTGTCACCAGAGAACTGCTATCCAACGATAGGTTTAATACCATCTAGGAGTTCTCGGCGAGTCCGTCCAGTGTACCCAGTCTCCACTGAGCACCCGTATACCTTCGCTGATGTCAAACACCAATGGATATGGGACCATCCATCGCCCATCATATGGGTCGAGAAGCGCATACGCTAGTATACTCTGGAGTATCGATGCCCCGTCTCGATACTCCCACGACTAGGAACAATTATAGTGTGTACTTATAGAATACCCTTGGCCCTACTAGTATGATCTACATCATAATCCTGGTAGTCAAGTACACATCCTAAGGGCTTTGTCAACAAGTGAGAGCAAGACAGTATCACGTTTACAAGTCAACATGTTTAGACAAAGAGCAACCAGATAGCATACTATCATGTCGAGCAAGAAAATCCTTCTTATATATGTCCAAGAATCCACTACAATATACATCACATATACAGTAATGGCCTCTAGAGCATATATATAACTAACAATATCCAACTTGCACTAAGGCCATCTGTTGTAGTATCCCATACCCAACAAATTAGCAGTGGTTGTAGTATCTAATACTTAACCATACCAAAATCTCTCAAATAGTATTTGGGGTAGCAGGCCTTGGTGAGTGGATCCGCCTTGTTAACCTCAAAATCTATTCTCCTTACCTCAATCCCTTGGAGATCAACCATCTACTGATTAGGTGATACTTTCCTCAGAATATGTCTGGAACGCTGATGGGACCTGTGTTCCTCGGCCAAAGCCACAACTCCATTGTTGTCACTATAACAGTTATTGGACGCTTAATGGTAGGAACAATGTTCATCTCATGAACAAGAAATGTCCAGAAAGCAACTTTGGTAGTATCGTTTGTAGCAATGTATTCAGCCTTTATCGTCTAGTATGCCTCGGTATCTAGCTTGGAACTCTTCCAACATACCGTCCCTCTACTGAGGGTAAAGACAATGCCTTTGACTGACTTTCAGTCGAATTTATCACTCTGGAAGTTGGAGCCAAGAACTTTCTTCTAGTGCTTCTCATGTACTTAAGAATGTCCTCTACAGCTTTCCAGTGATTCTCCCAAGATCCGATTGATTCCTGATCACTGTACCTAGTGAGCCATCTACATGTAGTCTGGATTTGGGACACTCCCAACATCCACTTAGATCTATCACCATAGATCATAAACAACAAGATGTAGTAGGTATCATCCAGATCTTCTATGGAGAATCTCCGTGAGCTTGACCGAGTGTAGCATAGGAAACCATTTCCTATCAAGAGTATGTCATCTACGTATAATACGTGGGGGACAACCTTACTCCCTACAAACTTCTTGTATGTACAAGGTTCATCTACCTTTTTGATGAAGTTAAACTCTTTGACTGCCGCATCAAAACAGATGTTCCAACCCCGCGATGAGTACATTGATCCTGATGGACTTAAGTATAGTTTTGAAAGACTCAACTTTTCCATGTACACCAAGAATCTTCTCAAGATCCATTTGTTCCCGATGGGTTTTACCCCTTTAGGTGCAATATTCAAAGTCACACTTTGTTGGTGTACATGGATTCCATCTTTGATCGCATAGCATCCAGCCATTTCACAAAGTCTCCACTTGTGATGGCCTGCCTGAATCTAGTTGGGCCATCATCTACCATGATGCAATTCTCTCTCCCACTGTCACCGAGAAGACCGTAGTATCTCTCAAGTGGACGAGGAACCGTACCAGATTCACGGAGAGGCTGAGGTTCCTTGGAGACTATTGAATCCTTTGGTTCCACCAAATCATCAGCTGTTAGTTTGTCAAGCTGGAACAACTTCCAGTTCTACCTCATCTACTAATTTCTTCACAAGAAATTCCTTTACTAAAAGGGGTGGCATTCTGAGAAACAAAACACCTTTTTCTCCTAAGATTGGTAGAAGATATTCCCTCACAAATGTTTGGGATATCCTAACAAACTTATAGAACGGACCTTGCCTCGAGCTTATCCGGATTCTGCCTTTCAACATAGGCCGGACAACCCTATATCTTTACTCGTTTAAGACATGGTTTCTTCCCATACCATATCTCATATGGAGTGGTAGGCACTGATTTGGTTGGAACCCCATTCAATATGTATGTAGCTTCTCAAGCGCATAACACCCAAAATGAAACAGGTAACTCAGCAGTACTCATCATAGAGCGCACCATATCTCATAGGGCGCTATACCTCCGCCTCGATACACCGTTGTGCTATGGTGTATACGAAGGAGTAAGCTGAGAGAGAATCATATTCTCCTTTTAGAAACTCTAGGAACTCCATGCTCAAGTATTCTCCTCCCCGATCACATCGAAGGACTTAATACATCTACCCATTTGGTTCTTAACTTCAAGCTTACATTCCTTGAATTTCTCAAAAGTTTCAGACTTGTGTTTCAACAGGAACATATGTCCGTATCTTTTGAGATGATCACTGAATATAATGAAGTACAAAGAACCAGCCATGGCATTTGTAGACATAGGACCGTATACATCATCATGTATCTGTCTCAAGAGCTCAGTAACTCTTTCTCTGCTTCCAGTAAACGGAGTATTGGTCATATTACCTTTGAGATAAGACTCGCAAGTAGCATAAGATGAAAATTCGAACAGATTCTTATATTCATCCTTATGTAACTTAGCTGGTCGTGTCGCATTGATATGACCTAGTCTACAATGCCTCAAGAAGGATTCGCTCATTTTTGAACTGATCCACTTGTGTGTGTTTTACATACTTTGAAATGTAGTTTGATTTAGAACGTGTATGCTATTATATATCGTGCCTGATCCAATCAACTCTTGATTCAGGAAAATGTTCACAACATTATCCTCCAATACAGAATTACATCATTCTTTAACAAATTAAAGAAACCGATGTTATGTTGTTTATCAGGTTCGGTATGTAATAACATTCGTTCAGAATCAATGTATTAATACAAGGTGATATTTGCCAACTGGTTTGGCTGCAACACTTGCACCATTCTCTAACACTTATAGACATATCACCCATTCCCAGTTCTCTACCTATCTGTAGCCCATGTAACATATTACATATGAGGGATCTTGATCCGGTTTCACATACCCAGGACGTAGAGGATACTGAAAAACAGTTCTCGGTAATGAACACACCCGAAGAAGATGCATCAACATGCACTTTCTTCGATTGGGTGGCATGGGAATCCGGATATCCATCTATTTCCTGCTCGGACTTATAATAGTTATAAGAGAGAGCGGACATTCCCTAGCACAGTATAATAAGCAGGTTCGGTCAATGCATCCATATTATTATCTTGATTAAGGCGTGACATGGTCACTACCAGGAGAGAGAGAGAAGAAAACACTCTACGTGCGCTCCTGCAAGATTAGATTGGTTATTATTTTATCTAATCAGGATGGCTCCCACTATTTTTATCAAATCATTCTTCAAACCCTAAAAGGTAAGACTAGCCGATATTAATTACTCCCTACAAGTTCGCCAATCATTCGTCCAGGCCAGTGTCGGTACTTTGAGGGAGGTTCCCCGTGCTTTCGCACGGACCTAATTAAAATAAACCTCGTTTTCCGAGGGGCGTAACCCCTTTAACACCTTTCTAGACACCTACTTGATCGGCTAATTGTAATGTGTAAAACACTCCCAGGAGTAAGTCTTACTCGTAGTGGGTATCGGGACCCAACTATCTCATAGAAGGTATGAAATCTCATTGCAAATTTCAACACTTGAAATTCGTTTTTACCCCTAGCGTTCTATGACCTTGACGGAGGCCAAACTACCCATAGTCCGCTAGTCAAGTTCAACCCGTCATTTCCTGATTGAATTAGACCCACCCGCACGACCCTTGACGGAGGCTAAACAACGCCGTACGAATACCCTAATCCAATCGCATCATATGCTAGCAGATAAGAACGAATCAGCTACCGTACACTACGCCTTGACGGGGGACAAACTACCGCAGCACGAATACTAAAATAGCACTTATCTGAAACGACGGAGGCCTACGCAGGTTTTCAAGAAAACCATGAGCGTAATGAACTTGATATCGTTGTAGAATTGAGTGATTTTGAAAAAAGGAGTGCTTTTGAGGCTTTTACTAGTTTTGCTAAAGAGGTCACTCCCGGTGAAGGGATCTTGGCTCTTTCCTTATCGAATGAGGTGCAGGATATTTCACAAAAACCACTCTACAAAGCAAGAACTATAGAAGCAATCAAAAGACAAACCGAGTGTATTGTAGCATTTGTTAGTTTCGCTAAAGTGGTCACTCCCGGTGAAGGGATCTCGGCTCTTTCCTTATCGAATAAGGTGCTGGATATTCTACACAGAATACCGCTATGCAAAGCAAGAACTAGAGCTACCAGTTTTTAAACAAGTTTCTACAACATCTTTAGGTTTCTTTTATTTCATTAATCTCATTAATGAATTCCCATCAATTTATGCTTCCTAAGCATCACAGATAAAACGAAAGCAGCAATATTGATTATATCTCATATATATAACATAGGCATTCATCTCAGAACATATCAAGTGATCACATCACAGAATATCAGCAGCAGAAGAACAAATATGAAATATTGGATATACTAGGAATTCCGTGTTTTAAATTAAGGTTGTATAAAACACGGATTCCACGGTCGCGATGAATAGCCAAACCCACATCTCTAGACCCCTATGAGAGCGGCAAGCAACCCTACCAATTCTAGAGTTAGGAGACCCGGTCTCGACTCTTCGAGATGGTCTCCTACTGGACCCTAGAACACGGTTACTTGTGCTCTCCTCCTTGGGTCTATCCTAATACGGAAAAGAAAATAATATACATCAATGGTGACGTCATCCTCAACCCGGAAGTGCCCCAATAAAAGAATATTACATACAAGCTTTTACATGAATGAAAATGAAAAACTCTCTTCTCACATAAAAAAAACCGGCTATTCAAAACACGATGATCCAATATAACTGTAACACTTCAGAAAAATAAAATATTATTTTTGGGAATTTTTATAATTTAATAATAAATATTATGAATATTTTGATAATGCGGTATAATTAAATACCGATAAATTGGGAAATATTTGGAAAATTATTGGAATTACGGAAATGAGGGTGTTCTATATGATTTAAGCAAATTATAATTCTTAAGATTTATTTTATTCCATTTTAATGCTAAGCGCGATTAAATATCACTAATCGTGTAGTAAGCTCGATTTGTGCACGTGACTTGCACCAAATCATTTTACACATTTGTTACATTTTCTAACATGGCTTTTTTATTCATTTTCAAGCATGTTTTGGGTTTTAATGAGAAGAGAAAAGAAATGAATAGAAATAAAAAGGAAAAGGAAAAAGAAATAAAATAAAGGGTATGGACAAGAGAGAGAGAGAGAGGGTGAGGGGTCAAACCTTGGTCTTGGTCTCATTTCCTCTCTCATTATCCCTTCATCATTCTCTCTCCCTCTCAACTTATGGCAGCCCCTCCCCTCCACCACCTTGACCACCTCAAAACATCATAAAAAAACAACTCAAAACTCCATCTCCATTTCATTAAAAACATGCACAATCCCACTACAAACATTTTGGACCAAGAAAAATTGGATTTTGAAGACTTGGGGCAACTCAAGAAAATTCTTGAGGTGCCAAATGAGGTAATCCCTTAACCATTAGTATTGTATTTGTCTCACTTTAGCATTCATGATAACATAAAAGTGATATTGTGTAGTTTAGTGAGGTTAGGAAATTACAAGTTAGGGTTTTGAGGAATTCTTGAGTTGTGAAGTGTAATCGAGGTTAGTGGAGACCATACAACCCCTGTAGTGATGATATATTGGATTAAACCTGAGAGTAAACCCCAATTCATAAACTTAGAAACCCCGACATCGGGAAATTGTGAGAATTGTGATGTGTTTTGTTGATCTGCTATAACCCGGGTGACCTGAATTTTTTTAGCAAACACATAGAGATGTGCATGAGAGATATGGAGTATACCCTGAAGACCCGAGACCCTACCCCCTCTACTTGGCCGTAGATTTATTCTTCCAGGCCGCAATTTGCGGCCAGGGTGTGGTGGAATCCATTCGTGTTTGGTCCATATCTTAATCTCCAGTAAACTAGACCCTACACATATGCAAAATTGGCTAATTTCACTTAGGGTAAAATTTGGGGGTGTTTTCTTGAGTTGATGCTTTATTTTGCGGGTTTGTTTTTACTTGATTTTTGGTATTTGATAGTTAGATTTCCGTCTTGTGGCGTTCGAATGTCAATGACTAGGGTTATTGGACGTGTTTTGCATGCGAGGCTATAGGATTTAACCTATGAGTGAACCATGTGCCGTATTGGTTTTCTGACTTGATTTTAATAAGCTTTTGCGATTGTGTATTGGTTGTAGGTACCCTCGCATGGATTCCATGATAACAAGCACCTCGACTTCGGCAAGCAAGGATCAGGTGAATAGATCTATATCTACGGGGGAAGTCGGGTGGATGGCGTATAGCACCCCCGCAAATTTTGATGGAAACCGATTTATATATAAAATATGGTTAAGGGAATCTTTAATAGAAAACTATGGATAGAGTCAAAAGATAGTTAGAGAAACCATATTAGAAACTAAAGGATAGTTAAAAGTCATAGGATACGATTAATACGTGATGACGAGATTTGAGGATAAGGTTCGACGATATTGCCGTATTGGATACTATAAAACTAGATAGCCGACATAAATGTGTCATCCGAACCATACCATTTTCCAAACTGAAGAATTGTGTGCATCTCTAAAAAAGATAACTTGAGGGACTTTACGGATTTTCAAACGATATCTTTTCCTTAAAAACACCGTAGCCCCATCTTTCAAAACTACGATTCGCATCTTTTAAAAACTGATCGTATGGTTCGCGTGTGGATGTTAGATTATATATGTATAGGGTAGAATGTATATATAAATTGACATGATGTGGGATATAAATGCGATGAAAAGAATATACGATTTGATATGATGACCTGATGGTATGTTGGTATACGGATGCGAGTCGATTGAGATGATTGATACCTTTGCCGGCCCCCTGATATGAGTTTGTTATGGATGTGACTTGGGACATAAGTATATAGATATATATAGAATGTCGGGAATCATGAGTGATATGTCGTACGAGACGTTAGGTCCGTACCCCTCATTGTCACATAGGATGATAGGATCCCCGATGGTTTAATGATGTCGTACGGTGATTTTCCGTACGTGATGAGTTGGGCTTGATGATTGATCCATACCCTTGAATAGAGGATGCCGTACGATGGATTATACCATACGTGATGTTGTGAGGTTGGATGCCGATTGATAGATTCACTGACTCGGTCATGTTAGATACGTATACCTGTCAGCATTTGCATACGATTTACTTTATGCTACGCTCATGTCACTCTCATTGCATTTCATATACTTGTGCTAGTACACCTACACCATTATCGATGATGCGTATGTTACACTTACACTGATTGGACGGTTCACACACTTCATCATCGATAATTGCTATGTCACTACACAGTAGGATTGCTGCATCATGATATGACTCCTTGCATAATATACTTGCTGTAGTTACATATGCACCTTTATACAATGTAGCATTTGACTTTGGAGAATTTGGGAACCGCGGGATATATTTTAAAACTGGACTCATTTAAAAGAGCGGTTTTCCCTCGTTATGTGAACATCATTGTTTCCTGTTGCATGATATACGGATATGCTTACATTCTGTTATATGGCGCGTACACCATGCTTTACGATTATACGCATTGAGATATGCTGTTTTCATGAGATTTCTGGATTTGAGAACCGTGGATATTTCAAAGGAAAGTATGTAATTTTTTAAAAACTCGGTTTCTCTTGATATGATATTTCAGTGCGTCCACCATGCGTTTTCTTGGTTCTGAGAAGTATGATAGAAACCCGATTCGAGGAGGTGGATGATCCATTTGCAGGTTCATGGTAGATCCGGTATGGTTCCCCGGGGCGAGAAATGTTTTTCGTGGAGTAGACGATGAACCTGTTGCATGATATACGGATATGCTTACATTCTGTTATATGGCGCGTACACCATGCTTTACGATTATACGCATTGAGATATGCTGTTTTCATGAGATTTCTGGATTTGAGAACCGTGGATATTTCAAAGGAAAGTAAGTAATTTTTTAAAAACTCGGTTTCTCTTGATATGATATTTCAGTGCGTCCACCATGCGTTTTCTTGGTTCTGAGAAGTATGATAGAAACCCGATTCGAGGAGGTGGATGATCCATTTGCAGGTTCATGGTAGACCCGGTATGGTTCCTCGGGGCGAGAAATGTTTTTCGTGGAGTAGACGATGAACCTGGCAGGGTGGCTAGTACCTACCGGTGATTGGTTGGACCTGGCGGTTATCCGGAGGATACTGACCGGAGTCGTGAGATGTTATGGGCCGATTCCGGACTGACGAAGCCCGAGATATATGAGGATTTACGTGTCGATGCTGGGCACGTGTTTCATAATGTTTCAAGAGTCGATATTGGACACTCACGTTCCATGATTTTTATGTGTCGTGAGGGACACACGTTGATTTATATCCTCATACCTTCATGCATATGCTTTTATGATATTTACAAGCATGATGTTGTTGTGTCAGTGGTTGACAGGTGGACGAGATACACATGCATACAGACTTCGATGTTATTTTTGCCACATATACAGTTACAGTCACCCTAGATATCATAGTTTACCTGTCACGTCCCGAAAGTACAGAACATGACCGGCACTTAAACTACGAAACGTCTCGAGGCGTACGTAATCCAAGTAAACCGAAAACCCAGAAATCCAAACCAAGAAAAGTAGTAGAGTGAAGGAAAACCAATTTAAATCAAGTAGTTTTAATAGCATTAGTCGAATTATACATTTTTAAAAAACATCAAATATTTACTGAAAATTTCGGCAGAGTCTCCTTTGTAAATACTGGCCCCCAAACGGGATACAACATGAATAGTATACGAATTCAATAAAAGGCATCCCCAAGCGGGCGCTAGCTCTTCGTCAATCGACGGTCACAACCACACAAGCAATATAATATACAACGCCAAGGGCGAGGATCAAAACTCAAAGCAACAAGAAATCCACAGAAATACAATGCGCGACTCTAGGGTCGAAAGAATAACATCACTGGTCTCTATCTCAGAAATAAATACATGTTTGGTTGATGGAATTTACTAGATACAACTGAATAATATTATACAAAGTAATATGATGGGTACGATACCAATAAACCCACCTACTAGCAAGTCACCGAAAGAAGCTGTGCCAGCAAAGCCGTAATGAAACCTGTACGGCAAAACCTGTAAGAAACTGTGGCACAACGGGGGTGAGTTGCCAACTCGTGAGTAGAAAAACATCTACGAACAGAAACCGCATGAACAACGCAATCCTAGGTCAACGATCATAATATATCCTCAAATATATAACATGCAGCCTATAACAAAGGCTAGGGTACATATCTAACTCGAGTGTAATCCTATGTGCCCGTGTCAGTGCCTCAGGTAGCAATATATCATATGGATGATGTATGAATGCATGAAACAGAATGCATGTACTGAAGAAAAATGCTTTCATAAATTAGTGAGATTTCTGTATCTTTTTAAAACGAGGTATCATAATATAATCAGCATAAACAGTGCCTAGTATCGACACAAAACAAATATCCAAATATCTCGATATCTCTGTATCGCAATCTCTGTACCTCAATATCTCAATCTCACTGTCTAGGGCGCCGTCATTCCAGACCGGCCCCTACCATCAATCTCAAGACCACGACGGTATCCTCCGGATATCCGACGCGTCGGGTAAAATCACCGGCCGGTAGTGCTCCCCTGCCAGGCTCAACGTCAATAACACGATCCTCTTGTCCCGGGGTACCCCACCAAGCCCACCATGTACCCGAAACGGTTCCTCCACTCCTTGAATCAGGTCTCGAAATCCATCAGCAAACTCATGGTGGACGACTCATACATCATGGGAAAAAACCACACTTTTTATTTAAAAAGAGAGAAAGCAGTTTATATAAGTTTTGCGGTTCCCCCCCCCCCAATCCAGAAAATCTCATTGAAATTCGAATCCAAATCATCAATAGCATGTAAAACCATGAATGCGGCATAACAATGAATAACAGTATGCATGAACTGACAAGTAATAACTACAATGTTAAGCTGGCATATGTAAGGCAGGTACACTAATATCAAGTCAAATTACTAACTAACAAGCTAAGTCAAGCAATAATATTTTTTAAGGCGTACGTGACATAGCAATTACCGATGAAGATGTGTTTGAGCCGGCAAGTAAGTGTACGTGGTACATACGCATCATCGGTAATGGTGCTGGTGTCCTAACAGTATGATATCAACAATGCAATAAGAAATTATAATATAAGTATGCGATGAGGAGCAAACAACAATAATGAGCGGGAGCTGAATACTAAACACAATGATATTATAAGTCAACAGTAGTGCCTTTTGAAATAACACGAATCGCGGTTTTTTGAAAATAAGGGCTACGGTGTTTTTAAGAAAAGATACTTCTTTTGAAATATCCGTAGAATCCCTTGACCTGTCTTTTAAAATACCCACGATCCGTTAGTTTTGAAATAGGTAGGAGTCTAATCTAGTCTAATAACTACACTAAACTATACGGCTGAACTAACAAGCTGAACTACAGGTAAGGAAACCGCCAAACATCTGAGTCGATACATATACATACTTGTATATATATTAATCGGTGATCCTGCCTCAATAACATCATATCCGATACCATATCTATAATCAGACATCCCAAGTCAAGAGTGCGGATCAAACATCAATATATAGCTCGTACGTAAATCCGTCGTACGGCATCCCTAAATCTGGGTACGGGTCAATATCATACTCAGCCATTCTATGCATATCACTATTCACATGGTATCGTCGTCCAAAGATCCGCTATAAACATCAGGACGTATCTCAAGTACGAATCCTGCCATATCACCGATATCATAATCTCAAATCAAATCTCATCGACACATCTCAATCTCAAGTATCATCCTGAAATCCAGTATGTGAACACATAGTCCCATACCCCATGTGAACACATAACAATATAACCCCATATAAGCACATATGAACGAAGAATGTATGCAAGTATGGGTGTGTGTGTGTAAATGTGGTGCAACCTCTACTCTAGGGTCTCGCAACACTAAACCTATCCAATCACACCTAAAATCTATCTTTAACCAATAAACTCAACAATACATAATACTTATTAAACATCTCAAATAAGTCATAAAAACAATTTTCACAATTTAATCTCATTAAATTTCATTAACCCCAAAATTCTAGTTTACAATATACCCAATTTTAACAATTTTATAGCAAAAATGCACAACAACAATTTAGCTTGGATTTCCATGAACTAAAGTACTAAACTAAACTTTATAATGTTAATGAAGTCATGAAAAACCTAATTACATTTTTAAACCCAATTAGTTAACCAATTTTAAAAACCTTGTTATCAAATTAGCGTAATTATCAAAAATTTTAAACTAACAATTAACAACTAGCTACAAACTTTGTTTTAACATGTCATAAGGGCCTAATTACAACACACAACCATACACCAAATTCACAAAACCCTAACTTTCATTCAATCCCTTTCTAGAATTTCCAAACTTGCAACAAAAGCCTAATTTACACTTAAATAAATTAGCTCTAAAAAATTAACTAACAAATTAAGCAAAAGGTTTAGAAATAATACCCAAAACATTTGAAGATCCATAAGCACCCATAGCCTCCCAAATTGAAATCTTGTTCCCTAAATCCATGCTAGATAGGCAAATGAGAAATGGGAAGAAGTTGGATTTTGATTTCGGTGAGGTTTTACTTGATTTTTGAAAGATTTTGGAGATGGGATAAGGTGGGGAAATGGGGGGAATGAGGTGCAGAATTTCGGCCAGAGGAGAGGAGAGGGAGAGGTGAGGGGATTTGTGTGGAAATTCCAAGGTCAATGCTCTCACAAATTACCATAATACCCCTACCCTTTTAATATATATAAAAAAACCTTTTTACACCATTTCCTTCACACGAATTGAAGGCAAAGGAGGGGGGAGGTAGTGTCATGCTGCTAAGGTGGTGGTGGGGCCGTCCATGAGAGTGGGTGAGGATGTGTGTGAGGTTGCAAAGAAAATTCCATGCAAAAAGAACCCCTCAAGTTACCAAATTGCAAGTTTTAGTTCAATTTATTTAAATTTTAATTTCCCTTGATTATAACCAACTAGAAGTTGAAATAAATTGCTAAATATTTATATTAATAACTAGATTTTAGTTTTGATGATTCTAAAGTATATAATTAGCTTATTCAAATTTGTATTTATAGCTAATTTAATGTATTTTTAACAGCTAAAAAAATATTAAAATAATTAATTTCGGAAAATTTTTGAGAAAATTTGAAATTTTACCAGTGGCTCAATAAACACCAAACACTAGCAATTACATAGTTATAATATGTATATTTAATTTTAAAATAAAGATATTTGCATTTCGACTTTTTATAGAAAACCCTCTTATTTTACCGATTTTTCCGAAATTTCACCGAAACGATTTTCAAAACGTTACAATCTTTCCCCCTTAAAGAAATTCGGTCCCCGAATTAAAATTAAAACTCCCCCCAAATACTAAAACATCTCAGCAAAACCATCAAGTCGTCGGGGCTCCGAAATCATAAATACATAAAACAAATCGTAGCGCAGCGCAGACGCATGAAAAATGAGCATATAACTCAAAATCAAAACTCCGCCAAGCATCCCGCAATCATCGGAGTCATGGTGAAGACACAATGTATAAATTCAAAATGAAAATCAATATGATATACATCATTAAAACATCTGGAAGCAGTGCATGCCAAATCTTCTTCAAATCGCATTGCGATGCTCGCAGCACTACACAGTGGCAGACGTCTATTGTAAGAAAATAACTACATATATATATATATATATCCTTTGTTTAATATGTACGTTCCGCCGTTTTGTAAATAATTTAGAAGGGTCTCCTTGTTTTAAACATTTCGTGTCATATCAGACACGTAGGTAAATACTGAGACTATAGCTCGCTTTTTGGAATTCCCTTCGATAGCTATCAATGCATGCAAAATACATTCAGGTACTGTCCTCTGACTAGTCCTGCTCAGCACGAAAACACATAGCAAATATCATAAAAACGTACTGCTCTATAAAAAAATCAATCCCAAAATACGCGTATGAATACTACGTGTGTCTGGTGCGCACGGAAATCAAAATCCATATACGTGCCATACAAGTGCACAGAAACAAGACCTAAGTGTATCGGGTGTGCACAAAGCATCTGTCTTAGGCAACGTGTGTGCCTGACAGCAAAATCAGGTGCATCTGACATGCACGAAAATGCTCGATTTAGTGCATCTGGTGTGCACCAAAATCACATCTCAAAACATGCGCTCAACATGCGCGAAAATCCAAGGCAGGTGCATCTATCATGCACGAAATCATGAAATCCAATATCAAGCGCCGAACCTGCGCAAAATACAATCAGGTGCACAAGGTGCACAAAACCAATATTGAGCATCACAATCGAAATCGAAGTCCAGTGCACCTAAGTACACAAAATGCGTATCACTGCACTGCAAGCATATGTGAACTATACCGAGTGCAAAAACCAAATCGTATGCGTACATACGCACAAATCAACTCCACTGTATGAAATCCATATGATCACAAGCATGAGAAACCAAGACACGAAAACTATCTCAAGTGCAACGACTGTGCAAAATCGTAAATACCCAGTCGGTGCAACCATGGTCCATGAAAACAAATATCATGAAACTCAATCATCAAAATCAATCATGTGAATAGATCGCCCAAAACATCGAAATCAAGTATGGCGGAATAGTCCCGCTCAAGCACATCCTCCAAGAATCTCTGGCCAACTGTTGTGGTCACTCATAGCATGTCTCGTCGACGATCCTGAACCCTGTCCTGCCGGTGTGCGTAACATGACCACTCCTGGGTCCAAGTCTTCTCGTAATTCATCCTAGAAAGGTCCTGTCGAGATCTCTCCCAAATCTCGTCTCTACCGAACTGTCCGGAAGTCATCGTCCCTTACTAGATCTGTTCTCGTTCCGGAACGGCTACATACTCATTGCGACTCCTTCTGGAAGGTATATCCAAGTACAATGCCTCGGCATACGTATCGCATCTATGATGTCGGCGGAGTGGAACATCGTATCATCAAGACCTCGTACGAACATCTTACTCTACTTTTCTCTGATGTCGACCACTTCGGACTCGTCTCGTCGTGGCTGCATGGACAGAGCTCCAACGGCTACCCTCGTATCTGGAGTCTCCCAAGAATGCATCTCACCACCTAGCAGCCGAATGAAGTCGAACCATCCGATCGATCTGTCAAAAGCTCATAATCCCCCAAGAGCTCAACGTCTTGGGTACAATTTAACAGTATCGAGTACGTACCACAGCATCGATGGTCCAGCCGTAGAAGGGCAAACCCAAGCCTCACTAATGGCGTCGCGGAACTGCCGCAAACCCTAAGGTTCAAAGGCTTTCACACGGTCATTAAGTCGAGTTAGGGTTTCATTCTTCTAGAGGGTCCATAGAATTGCCTGCATGTCTTTACGAATACTTTAAACTTGGAATAATAGGTTGCTGACATTTGATCGTCTCTGTCGACTCACAACGCCTCCGCGTGAAGTCGTCTCTAGCTGGAATCAATCTATCTGATGACCTCGCATCGGGGTAGCGAACGAACCACATGTCCTAGTCATTCATCCTCGGTGACTAGCGACCTTCTATCATCTCTTAATACAATCTCGTACTGCAATAGCTCCAACATCTGGGGCGATATCCTGTCGTCCGCAGCAACAACTGGCTCACTTGTCCGCACGCTGAACAGTGCCTCAATCATCATGAGTAAGCAATACACCAACGGTCATCAAAATCTGGCTGGCCTCTGTCAGTGGCTCAATCCTCTAGTGCTGATCGGCACGTCCAAGTAATCTCATACAGCGATCCATCCAACGCTCGTGCCGCGAAAGAACAATCAAAAGACAGATCTCTACAATCGTGTGTCACCGGAATTATGCTCTGGTCAGTCCTCGTTTGTAACGAGCTCGTGCTGACCGCAACTCTAGCCGTAGCTCTCCCTGCCCCTAATCGTGGCAGCAGAACCATAACTGGTACTGATGAGGCTAGATTGGAATGAATATAATACTGAGCAAAGAAATGTACATCCTAAGGCTCCTTAAGTGGAGTGGCGTGTCGTAAGTATGCCGCGGAACATATCCACGGTACGCCACTCTACTTTAGTCACCTATTCCATCAACCAAGGGTCATCCTACGCTCCGAATGTAAAACCTAACGCTCTGATACCAACTTTGTCACGTCCCGAAAGTACGGAACATGATCGGCACTTAAACTACGAAACGTCTCGAGGCGTACGTAATCTAAGTAAACCGAAAACCCAGAAATACAAACCAAGAAAAGTAGTAAAATGAAGGAAAACCAATTTAAATCAAGTAGTTTTAATAGCATAAGCCGAATTATACGTTTTTAAAAAACATCAAATATTTACTGAAAATTTCAGCAGAGTCTCCTTTGTAAATACTGGCCCCCAAACGGGATACAACATGAATAGTATACGAAATCAATAAAAGGCATCCCCAAGCGGGAGCTAGCTCTTCGTCAATCAACGGTCACAACCACACAAGCAATATAATATACAACGCCAAGGGCGAGGATCAAAACTCAAAGCAACAAGAAATCCACAGAAATATAATGCGCGACTCTAGGGTCGAAAGAATAACATCACTGGTCTCTATCTCAGAAATAAATACATGTTTGGTTGATGGAATTTACAAGATACAACTAAATAATATTATACAAAGTAATATGATGGGTACGATACCAATAAACCCACATACTAGCAAGTCACCGAAAGAAGCTGTGCCAGCAAAGCCGTAATGAAACCTGTACGACAAAACCTGCAAGAAACTGTGGCACAACGGCGGTGAGTTGCCAACTCGTGAGTAGAAAAACATCTACGAACAGAAACCGCATGAACAAAGCAATCCTTGGTCAACGATCATAATATATCCTTAAATATATAACATGCAGCCTATAACAAAGGCTAGGGTACATATCTAACTCGAGTGTAATCCCATGTGCCCGTGTCAGTGCCTTAGGTAGCAATATATCATATGGATGATGTATGAATGCATGAAACAGAATGCATGTACTGAAGAAAATTGCTTTCATAAATTAGTGAGATTTCTGTATCTTTTTAAAACGAGGTATCATAATATAATCAGCATAAACAATGCCTAGCATCGACACAAAACAAATATCCAAATATCTCGATATCTCTGTGTCGCAATGTCTGTACCTCAATATCTCAATCTCACTATCTAGGGCGCCGTCATTCCAGACCGGCCCCTACCATCAATCTCAAGACCACGACGGTATCCTCCGGATATCCGACGCGTCGGGTAAAATCATCGGTCAGTAGTGCTCCCTTGCTAGGCTCAACGTCAACAACACGATCCTCTTGCCCCGGGGTACCGCACCGGGCCCACCATGTACCCGAAATGGTTCCTCCACTCTTCGAATCGGGTCTCGAAATCCATCAGCAAACTCATCGTAGATGACTCATACATCATGGGAAAAAACCACACTTTTTATTTAAAAAGAGAGAAAGCAGTTTATATAAGTTTTGCGGTCCCCCCCCCCAAATCCAGAAAATCTCATGAAAATCCGAATCCAAATCATCAATAGCATGTAAAACCATGAATGCGGCATAACAATGAATAACAGTATGCATGAAGTGACAAGTAATAACTACATTGTTAAGCTGGCATATGTAAGGCAGGTACACTAATATCATGTCAAATTACTAACTAACGAGCTAAGTCAAGAAATAATATTTTCTAAGGCGTACGTAACATGGCAATTACCGATGAAGATGTGTGTGAGTCGGCAAGTAAGTGTACGTGGTACATACGCATCATCGGTAATGGTGCTGGTGTCCTAACAGTATGATATCAACAATGCAATAAGAAATTATAATATAAGTATGCGTTGCGGAGCGGAGCGAACAGCAATAATGAGGGGGAGCTGAATACTAAACACAATGATACTCTAAGTCAACAGTAGTGCCTTTTGAAATAACACGAATTGCGGTTTTTTGAAAATAAGGGCTACGGTGTTTTTAAGAAAAGATACTTCTTTTGAAATATCCGTAGAATCCCTTGACCTGTCTTTTAAAATACCTACGATCCGTTAGTTTTGAAATATGTAGGAGTCTAATCTAGTCTAATAACTACACTAAACTATACGGCTGAACTAACAAGCTGAACTACAGGTAAGGAAACCGCCTAACATCTGAGTCGATACATATACATACCTGTATATATATTAATCGGTGATCCCGCCTCAATAACATCATATCCGATACCATATTTATAATCAGACAACCCAAGTCAAGAGTGCGGATCAAACATCAATATATAGCTCGTACGTAAATCCGTCGTACGGCATCCCCAAATCTGGGTACGGGGCAATATCATACTCAACCATTCTATGCATATCACTATTCACATGGTATCGTCGTCCAAAGGTCCGCTATAAACATCAGGACGTATCTCAAGTACGAATCCTGCCATATCACCGATGTCATAATCTCAAATCAAATCTCATCGACTCATCTCAATCCCAAGTATCATCCTCAAATCCAGTATGTGAACACATAGTCCCATACCCCATGTGAACACATAACAATATAACCCCATATAAGCACATATGAAAGAAGAATGTATGCAAGTATGAGTGTGTGTGTGTAAATGTGGTGCAACCTCTACTCTAGGGTCTCGCAACAATAAACCTATCCAATTACACCTAAAATGTAGTGTCTTGAAAAGTGGTTTTGGTGTTTTCCTGAAATTCGGTGAAAATTCGGTATTTTTTCGAAAACCGTCTTTTTTGTTATTTTGCAGTTTAGGGCTAATTTTACCTAAAATGGATAGGTAATTGCTTGTTTTTAGTAGCTAATGAGTTAATTATGAAATTCTGGTCGTTTAAAAATTTTCCCTAATTTTTCAATTTTTTAATATTATTTTAAGCCGGTAAGAAAATACATTAAATTAGCGATAAATACAAATTTTTCCGGGCTAATTTTAATCTCTAAAATTATGATAATTAAAATCTAGTGGTAAAATAAATTTTTAGTAATTTATTTTGATTTTTAACAAATTTTTATGATATGAAACGAATTTATTGAATTTTGAGCTAAAACTTGCAAATTTTGACTTGTAGGGGGCCTTTTTGCATAAAATTTCTTTTGTAAAACCCCTCTCTCTTTTTCCTCAGCCCTAGGACAGCCCCACGTTGTGCAAGTCCAGAAATTTCTGGCCTCACTTCCTTGTTTGCTTTCTTGAGTTGAAATAGTGGGTTTTTTTGATTTATTTTAAATATAGTTGATAAGGTATGGTGTATTGACTTTTGTAGACTTGACCATTGACTTTCCCCACTCACCCACACCCCTCCCCTCACCTCCCTCTGGCCGAAACCTGCACACCCCTCTTCTTCATCTCTTTTCTTTTCATTTTCTTCAAATTTCTTTAAAAAACCACATCAAAATTGCAAATTAAAGCTTGCAAATTAAAACCATCCTTCATCCTTCCTTTCCTTCACCTCCCTAGCTTGGATCTTGATGCTTGAGGCCATCATTTGGAGAAAAAATTTTCTTGCTAGATCTCAATTGAGGTATAATTTCCATCAAGTTACTTTCTTTTTTTTGCTAAAATCCTTTAATTGTATGTTTTAGTGTTAAAAGTTTAACTAATTCCTAATCTAGTTTATAAAAGAATAGTTGTATTAAACTAGGGTTTTGAAACCATGATTGTTAATTAAATTGTTTTGTAGTTAATCTAGTTGTTACCTAACTAATCTATATGATTACCTTGTTTATGTAGTCTTCAAATTATGCTAATTTAGTTAATTTTAGAAGTGTGATTTGGTTGTAAATTGTTGTTTTAGGATTTTCAAGAGAGGGTTTATGTATGGATTGGGTTGTGAAGCATGATTAGTGAGTTGAATTAAGGTTTAGAAACCATTATTTAGTTGATTAAACCTAATTTGTTATCTAGTTGTTTTGCTAACCTAATCTAGAAGGTTAACTTGCTAATTGGGTTTGAAATTAGTGTTAGTTAAGTTTTTCTAGTATGGATTTTGATTTGCAATTGCTTTTGAGAAAAATCAAGAAAGGGTTGGTTGTGGAATTTAGGTTTTGGAGCATGATTAATGTGTTGAAATTTTGTGTAGTGGTTATCTAATGGTGTGACTTGGGTGATTATGCTAGATTGTAGTCGTTTTGTCGCAAATCGGCGATTTTTGCACCGATTTTGGAATGCAAATGCTTACTAGTTTTGTTATAAAATTATGTGATGAATTATTTTTGATATCTTGATGATTGTAATGGCTTGTCCTACGACTTTTAGGATGCGTGAGTGCGGATTTTTGGGTAGTCGGGTTTTAGTTTTGCCGGGCGACCAAATCGGCGTTTTTTTGGCAGTTTTTGCGATTTTCGCGTGTCTTCCGCGCACTTTGTGCACGTTGTACCTAGCTAGCGAACTTTAGTAGTTTCGTTGGGGTTTTGCGTCGTTCTTGATATGTAACCTTATGTTTGGTATTGATGTAAATTCCAGGTTCGGTCGCGGAGACGTCAGACGCGGCGCGAAAGGGGAAAGCGGTGATTGGACACAGCTAGCCAGGGATTCCGGTGAGTAGATGTAATATCTACGGGGGACTATCGTTGGATGGCGCAAGCCGCCCGATAGTTTTAGTAACTTACAAGACCCTTAGTGATGTTAGTAATTAGGGGTGAAATACTTAGTTGACTATTTGCTGCATCCATGCATTATATTGACATACCTATACGAAACCATTTTATAGGACACCTGCACCATTGCCAGGGTTTTTATATGCAGCACGAGCACTATTCATGCTTACACACACACCCTGGTAATTGCCATGCCACCACACTAGATAACATTTAAATTTAAACCTTTTACTAATTGATACTTAAACTTGTGCTATTGCCTTTAATTCCTTAAAATGAAACCGTAGAATTGCTATTCATGTGCATGTACTTCATCATATTAATTGTTCATGCTTAATCCATTGATCACACATCGCAACTTGATTATTGATATCATACGCATTCATTATCATTGATATATGCACTTATGAGGATTTCTTGAGATTTTATGATATTGCTGGATTTCGGGGGAAAACCGCAAAATTTCTAAACTTATTATATTTTTTTAAATATGTAAATTGCGGTTTTCTAGTGATGTAAGTGTCGTCCACCATGAGTTTGCTGTGGTTTTGGAAATCCGTGTCGAGGAGTGGAGGAACCGGCACGGGTACATGGTGGGCCCGTTAAGGTACCCCGGGGAAAGAGGAATGTGGTGTTGACGTTGAGCCTGGCAGGGGACGGATTACCTACCGGTGACTTCATTGGGCACGGCGGATATCCAGAGGATACCGACCGGGGCCGCGAGAGGATGAGATATTGATATTGAGATGGGTCAGCCGGATGGCTGAGGCCAGAGACACTATGACATGTATTTATGAGATTTGAGACAGCTTTTGGGTGTCGTTGCTGGACACCGATTTTCGTCGATTCATTGACATTATGCTGGCATTCTAAAAGGGTTTCAAAAACAAAAAGAGATAAAACGTTTCTCATATATACCTATTGAGACCTCAGATATTCATGTTGCATACATATTAGTACACTGATGTTGTATACACACCTGCTAGTGCATCCAGTCATACCTGTATTTTAGATGCTAGGATGCTTGTGTGCATGCATACGATAGCCTTTGTAGATGTTATTTATTACTCACGAGTTGGCAACTCACCCCCGTTGTGCCACAGTCTTTTGCAGGTCCGCTCCGTTAGTTCAGTAGCGGCGGGCGCACTTGTTCTTTTGCCTCCTTTGCCTGGACTCGAGGTTTTGCTCCTAGGTGGGTTATATTACTATTTTTGTACCCCCTTGTATATTCTTTGTATCTAGTGTACTCCATCTACTGTATCTACCAGCATTATTGTATAGTGACCTAGAGATGAGACAGTGAGATTGTAGACTTTTATGCTGTATTTTGGGGGTCGAGCTCACTTGAGCCGACATGCTACTTTTCTCATGCTTCCTTATGATTATTATGCTTGTTGTCATTTTATATTGCGTGGGATTTGTGACCGCCTTGTGGCGAAGAGCTAGCTCCCGCTTGGGGATGCCCTATTTTGTTGGATTCATGTATATTTTTGTTGTACCCATTTTGGGGGCCAGTATTTACAAAGGAGACTCTGCCGAAATTTTCGGAAAAATTGGTATTGTTTATAAAAAGGGTTTTACATGACTTATTTGATAAACTCGCTTTCAATTGATTGGGTTTTCTTCACTCTTTTGCTTAATTGGTTTTGTTTTCTGGGCTTTGGCTTACTTACTTTACGGATGTCTTTAGACGTTTCGTAAACTTAAGTGCCAGTCACGTTCCGTACCCTGCGGGTCGTGACAAAGTTGGTATCAGAGCGATAGGTTTTACCTTTGTGAGTGTAGGATGACCCTTGGTAGATGGAGTAAGTGACTTAAGCAGGGTAACGTAGCGTGCGTATGTCCGCGGCATACTTACGATACGGTACTCCGCCTAAGTCACTTTAGGATATACTTGCTTGAAAAAAAAATTCCTTCTTCAATTCCGTGTATCCTATGATCCTATTGCACTGTCCTTACTATCCGTTTTCCTGTAACAGCCACTATGCCGCCGAAGGCTACGAGGGCACAGAGGGCTGCCGCCAGAGACGAGATTCGAGCTGGCTCGTCCGAGACTAGGACTGAGCAGGGTGGTATGCCTACGCCGCAGGGACAGACCGATCCACCTTCCCCAGGCCGTATGGATAGGCTCGAGACTGGTATTGAGGAGTTGCGACAGATGATGGGAGGCATGCAGGAGCTACGTCAGATGGTAGGATCCCTAGTTGCAGCCAGTCGTACACCGAGGCCGGATGACGTACCTACTACATCACAGACGACCATGATACCTGCTCCTACTACTACCACCGTGGCCATTCCGGTTTCGCTACAGGATTTCATGAGGCTGAGACCTCCAGTATTCACCGGCACCGAGGCAGCGGAGGACCCACAGACGTTCCTTGACAGTTTAGCCAGGATCTGTCGTTCGCTGAGATGTTCGGATGATCGATGGGTAGAGCTTGCGAGTTTCCGACTAGAGGGTCTCGCGCAGACATGGTGGGAGTCAGTCTTGAGAGGTCGAGCTGCAGGTCTACCGCCTATGACTTGGGTCGAGTTTACAGCGGTCTTTCTGGCCCGTTTCCTTCCAGAGAGCGTTCGTGACGCCAGAGCTCGCAGCTTCCAGGCCTTAGTCAAGACACCTGGGATGACGGTGTCTGAGTATGACATCCAGTTTACACAGTTATCCCGATATGCTCAGTATTTGGTGGATACCGAGGAGAAGATGGTGAAGAGGTTCGTACAGGGACTTGATGCCCAGCTATATCTTGCCATTGGCGCCCAGCACTACGACACTTATTCAGCTGCTATGGATACGGCATTGCGGATGGAGGCACGCATATCACGGACTTCGGCCGTTTCTGGGCCGAAGAGGATGCGCACCGATGTACCGTCTCAGAGGCAGCGCACCAGATTCTTTCCGAGAGATAGGCCTGGCAGAGGATTTGGGCGGGGATAGTTATATGGTTCTTATCCCCAGGGGCAGCAGCCGTCACCAGGGTGTTTTGGGTGCGGGAGTTTGCACCATCTTGTCAGAGACTGTCCGGTGAGACGGCAGGGAGCAGCGACAGTTCCGCATGTGACCCTACCACCATCACCACCCCCTCCTCAGAGAGCCCTACTTCCTACCCCAGGCGATGCTCCACGCCAGTTAGGTGCACCCAGAGGCCGTGGACGCGGCGGTCCTGTTCAGAGAGGACGAGGAGGCAGAGGCCGAGGTCGAGGTCAGCCCGCTATCGGTGGAGGACAGGCCCGAGTTTTTGCTTTGACACCGCAGGATGCGCAGGCATCCAATGCCGTTGTGACAGGTACCTTGCCAGTTTGTTCTTTCGACGCACGGGTATTATTCGACCCAGGTTCCACACACTCGTACGTCTCTACACACTTTGCACCGATGTTGGGCCGTGAGTCGTCGTCGTTAGATCAGCCGCTTGTTGTTGTTACTCCGGTAGGCGAGTCGTTTGTCGCTCGGTTTGTATTTCGTTTGTGTTCCGTTCGTATCGGGGAGAGGGATTCATCAGTTGATTTGATACTCCTCGATATGTTGGACTTTGATGTGCTTCTGGGCATGGATTGGCTCGCCACTTGTTATGCTTCGGTGGACTGCCGTGAGAAGGCAGTCAGATTTAGCTTTCCGGGAGAGCCAGTCCTTGTTATTCAGGGAGACCGCAGTGTCACCCTTCCCAGCTTAATTTCGTCTCTTTGCGCTGGTCAGCTCTTGCGGAAGGGATGTCAGGGATTCTTAGCGTTTGTTTGTGATATTCGAGCTGCAGAGGTTCCGTTGGACCGGGTCCCGGTTGTTTGTGAGTTCCCTGATGTTTTTCCTGATGAGCTACCTGGGCTACCGCCTGAGCGCGATATTGAGTTCTGCATTGATTTGATTCCCGGTTCGGGGCCTATTTCTATACCGCCTTATCGGATGGCCCCGGAAGAGCTTCGAGAGCTGAAGGATCAGTTGCAGGATTTGTTAGATAAGGGGCTTATTCGACCTAGTGTTTCTCCGTGGGGTGCTCCGGTCCTGTTTGTCAAGAAGAAGGATGGAAGTTTGCGCTTATGTATCGACTACCGCCAGCTGAACAAAGTTACCGTTCGGAACAGATATCCGTTGCCGCGCATTGATGATTTGTTCGACCAGCTTCAGGGTGCGGGGTATTTTTCGAGGATCGACTTGCGATCAGGATACCATCAGCTGCGAGTTCGACAGGAGGATATACCGAGGACAGCTTTCCGCACGCGCTACGGCCACTACGAGTTTTTGGTGATGTCGTTCGGACTCACCAACGCCCCAGCAGCATTCATGGATTTGATGAACCGTACATTCAGGCCGTATCTTGACTTGTTCATCATCGTGTTTATCGACGATATCTTGGTGTACTCCCGGAGCAGAGAGGAGCATGAGCAGCACTTGCGGATTACGTTACAGACTCTGAGGGAGCACCAGCTGTTCGCGAAATTCTCCAAGTGTGCATTCTGGCTGGACAGCGTCGGATTCTTGGGTCACGTGGTTACGAGAGACGGCATTTGTGTGGACCCGAAGAAGATTGAGGCTGTTCAGCAGTGGCCCCGACCTACATCGGTTACTGAGATCCGTAGTTTTCTAGGCTTGGCGGGCTACTACAGGCGTTTTGTTCAGGACTTCTCCCGTATAGCTGCACCGTTGACCAGTTTGACCCGGAAGGGAGTTCCTTTTGTCTGGACGGAGGAGTGCGAGCGCAGTTTTCAGCAGCTGCGGACATGTTTGACTACGGCGCCGGTATTATCTTTGCCTTCGGGATCAGGCGGATTTGTTGTCTACTGTGATGCTTCGCGAGTGGGATTAGGATGCGTATTGATGCAGCATGGCCGGGTGATCGCTTATGCTTCTCGGCAGTTGAAGAAGCATGAACAGAACTACCCCACTCATGATTTGGAGATGGCTGCAGTGGTCTTTGCACTGAAGATTTGGCGACATTACCTTTACGGCGAGTCGTGTCAGATATTCACCGATCACAAGAGCTTAAAGTACATATTTCAGCAGCGAGACCTGAACCTCAGACAGCGTCGTTGGATGGAGTTGGTGAAAGACTACGACTGCGAGATCTTATATCACCCCGGCAAGGCAAATGTGGTGGCAGATGCGTTGAGTAGGAGGCCCGGGGGTAGTCTATCCTTTTTGCGCGCAGTGCAGAGGCAGTCGTCAGCAGATTGGCAGATGTTATACGACAGCCGAGTTGAGTTCGAGTTCACTCAGACAGGGGGACAGCTCGCGCATGTTCATGCACGCCCACAGTTGCTTGACCGTATATATGAGGCACAGCGCAGTGACGACCGTTGCTCAGAGATCATGGCACAGATGGGACATGGCAGATTTTCCGAGTTCGTGGTTGACGATCAGGGGATTTTACGATATGGATCTAGACTGTGCGTACCAGATGCTGATGGATTGCGGCGCGACATTCTTGAGGAGGCACACCGATCAGTGTATAGTGTCCACCCCGGTTCCACTAAGATGTACCATGATATGAGAGAGACCTACTGGTGGGACGGGATGAAGAGGGACATTGCGGAGTTCGTTTCGAGATGCCTGACTTGTCAGCAAGTCAAGGCCGAGCTCCAGAGGCCCACAGGAGAGCTACAGCCGTTACCCATTCCAGAGTGGAAATGGGAACAGATTTCGATGGACTTCGTTGTGGGTCTACCCAGGACCAGTCGAGGGTACGACTCCATCTAGGTGATCGTGGATAGATTGACGAAAGCGGCTCACATCCTACCGGTGAAGACGACTTTCAGCTTCGCTCAGTATGCTCAGCTCTATATTGGCGAGATCATGCGACTGCATGGCGTACCGACTTGTATCGTGTCAGATCGAGGCACTCAGTTCACCAGCCGACTTTGGCAGAGACTTCAGGAGGCTTTGGGCACTCATTTGAGCTTCAGCACAGCGTTTCATCCGCAGACCGACGGACAGTCAGAGCGGACCATTCAGACTCTCGAGGACATGCTCAGAGCGTGCGTCTTAGACTTTGGTGGTAGCTGGGATCGTCATTTACCTCTAGTGGAGTTCTCCTACAACAACAGCTTCCAGGATACTATTCAGATGGCACCTTTCGAGGCATTGTATGGGAGGAGATGCAGATCGCCCGTCTGTTCGACAGAGCTCAGCGAGAGCAGCATTTTGGGGCCGCAGCTTGTTGAGGAGACGACAGCGAAGATACAGTTGATCCGAGACCGGATGAGAGCGGCTCAGAGCAGGCAGAAATCGTATGCAGACAGGCGCCGTCGCAGATTAGAGTTCGCAGTTGGCGACCATGTTTTTCTGAAAGTCTCCCCGATGAAGGGCGTGATGCGTTTTGGGCGAAAGGGTAAGCTTAGCCCTAGATTCGTAGGTCCCTTCGAGATCCTCGAGCGGGTTGGCGCTGTTGCATATCGTTTGGCTCTTCCTCCCAGCTTTCCCGATGTTCACCCCGTCTTTCATGTTTCGATGCTCCGCAAGTACCTTCACGACCCTTCGCATGAGATTCAGCACCCGACAGTCCAGCTAGAGCGCGACCTTTCTTTTGCAGAGCAGCCGGTGGCCATCTTGGATCGGCAGGTGAAGAAGTTGAGGTCGAAGATTATACCAACCGTCAAGGTCCTTTGGCGTAGCCCGAGCAGTGAGGAGGTTACCTGGGAGACCGAGGGCGAGATGAGGAAGAAATATCCCCATCTCTTTGAAGGTACGCGTAGCTATATTTTTAAATTCGGGGACCGAATTTCTTTTAGGGGGGAAGATTTTAGCATCTTGAAAAGTCGTTTTGGTGTTTTCCTGAAATTCGGTGAAAATTCGGTATTTTTCCGAAAACCGTCTTTCTTGTTATTTTGCAGTTTAGGTCTAATTATACCTAAAATGGATAGGTAATTGCTTGGTTTTAGTAGCTAATGAGTTAATTATGAAATTCTGGTCGTTTAAAAATTTTCCCTAATTTTTCAATTTTTTAATATTATTTTAGGCCGGTAAGAAAATACATTAAATTAGCGATAAATACAAATTTTTCCGGGCTAATTTTAATCTCTGAAATTATGATAATTAAAATCTAGTGGTAACATAAATTTTTAGTAATTTATTTTGATTTTTAACAAATTTTTATGATATGAAACGAATTTATTGAATTTTGAGCTAAAACTTGCAATTTTTGACTTGTAGGGGGCCTTTTTGCATAAAATTTCTTTTGTAAAACCCCCCTCTCTTTTTCCTCAGCCCTAGGACAGCCCCACGTTGTGCAAGTCCAGAATTTTCTGGCCTCACTTCCTTGTTTTCTTTCTTGAGTTGAAATAGTGGGTTTTTTTGATTTATTTTAAATATAGTTGATAAGGTATGGTGTATTGACTTTTGTAGACTTGACCATTGACTTTCCCCACTCACCCACACCCCTCCCCTCACCTCCCTCTGGCCGAAACCTGCACACCCCTCTTCTTCATCTCTTTTCTTTTCATTTTCTTCAAATTTCTTTAAAAAACCACATCAAAATTGCAAATTAAAGCTTGCAAATTAAAACCATCCTTCATCCTTCTTTTCCTTCACCTCCCTAGCTTGGATCTTGATGCTTGAGGCCATCATTTGGAGCAAAATTTTTCTTGCTAGATCTCAATTGAGGTATAATTTCCATCAAGTTACTTTCTTTTTTTTGCTAAAATCCTTTAATTGTATGTTTTAGTGTTAAAAGTTTAACTAATTCCTAATCTAGTTTATAAAAGAATAGTTGTATTAAACTAGGGTTTTGAAACCATGATGGTTAATTAAATTGTTTTGTAGTTAATCTAGTTGTTACCTAACTAATCTATATGATTACCTTGTTTATGTAGTCTTCAAATTATGCTAATTTAGTTAATTTTAGAAGTGTGATTTGGTTGTAAATTTTTGTTTTAGGATTTTCAAGAGAGGGTTTATGTATGGATTGGGTTGTGAAGCATGATTAGTGAGTTGAATTAAGGTTTAGAAACCATTATTTAGTTGATTAAACCTAATTTGTTATCTAGTTGTTTTGCTAACCTAATCTAGAAGGTTAACTTGCTAATTGGGTTTGAAATTAGTGTTAGTTAAGTTTTTCTAGTATGGATTTTGATTTGCAATTGCTTTTGAGAAAAATCAAGAAAGGGTTGGTTGTGGAATTTAGGTTTTGGAGCATGGTTAATGTGTTGAAATTTTGTGTAGTGGTTATCTAATGGTTTGACTTGGGTGATTATGCTAGATTGTAGTCGTTTTGTCGCAAATCGGCGATTTTTGCACCGATTTTGGAATGCAAATGCTTACTAGTTTTGTTATAAAATTATGTGATGAATTATTTTTGATATCTTGATGATTGTAATGGCTTGTCCTACGACTTTTAGGATGCGTGAGTGCGGATTTTTGGGTAGTCGGGTTTTAGTTTTGCCGGGCGACCAAATCGGCGTTTTTTTGGCAGTTTTTGCGATTTTCGCGTGTGTTCCGCGCACTTTGTGCACGTTGTACCTAGCTAGCGAACTTTAGTAGTTTCGTTGGGGTTTTGCGTCGTTCTTGATATGTAACCTTATGTTTGGTATTGATGTAAATTCCAGGTTCGGTCGCGGAGACGTCAGACGCGGCGCGAAAGGGGAAAGCGGTGATTGGACACAGCTAGCCAGGGATTCCGGTGAGTAGATGTAATATCTACGGGGGACTATCGTTGGATGGCGCAAGCCGCCCGATAGTTTTAGTAACTTACAAGACCCTTAGTGATGTTAGTAATTAGGGGTGAAATACTTAGTTGACTATTTGCTGCATCCATGCATTATATTGACATACCTATACGAAACCATTTTATAGGACACCTGCACCATTGCCAGGGTTTTTATATGCAGCACGAGCACTATTCATGCTTACACACACACCCTGGTAATTGCCATGCCACCACACTAGATAACATTTAAATTTAAACCTTTTACTAATTGATACTTAAACTTGTGCTATTGCATTTAATTCCTTAAAATGAAACCGTAGAATTGCTATTCATGTGCATGTACTTCATCATATTAATTGTTCATGCTTAATCCATTGATCACACATCGCAACTTGATTATTGATATCATACGCATTCATTATCATTGATATATGCACTTATGAGTATTTCTTGAGATTTTATGATATTGCTGGATTTCGGGGGAAAACCGCAAAATTTCTAAACTTATTATATTTTTTTAAATATGTAAATTGCGGTTTTCTAGTGATGTAAGTGTCGTCCAGCATGAGTTTGCTGTGGTTTTGGAAATCCGTGTCGAGGAGTGGAGGAACCGGCACGGGTACATGGTGGGCCCGGTAAGGTACCCGGGGCAAGAGGAATGTGGTGTTGACGTTGAGCCTGGCAGGGGACGGATTACCTACCGGTGACTTCATTGGGCATGGCGGATATCCAGAGGATACCGACCGGGGCCGCGAGAGGATGAGATATTGATATTGAGATGGGTCAGCCGGATGGCTGAGGCCAGAGACACTATGACATGGATTTATGAGATTTGAGACAGCTTTTGGGTGTCGTTGCTGGACACCGATTTTCGTCGATTCATTGACATTATGCTGGCATTCTAAAAGGGTTTCAAAAACAAAAAGAGATAAAACGTTTCTCATATATACCTATTGAGACCTCAGATATTCATGTTGCATACATATTAGTACACTGATGTTGTATACACACCTGCTAGTGCATCCAGTCATACCTGTATTTTAGATGCTAGGATGCTTGTGTGCATGCATACGATAGCCTTTGTAGATGTTATTTATTACTCACGAGTTGGCAACTCACCCCCGTTGTGCCACGGTCTTTTGCAGGTCCGCTCCGTCAGTTCAGTAGCGGCGGGCGCACTTGTTCTTTTGCCTCCTTTGCCTGGACTCGAGGTTTTGCTCCTAGGTGGATTATATTACTATTTTTGTACCCCCTTGTATATTCTTTGTATCTAGTGTACTCCATCTACTGTATCTACCAGTATTATTGTATAGTGACCTAGAGATGAGACAGTGAGATTGTAGACTTTTATGTTGTATTTTGGGGGTCGAGCTCACTTGAGCCGACATGCTACTTTTCTCATGCTTCCTTATGATTATTATGCTTGTTGTCATTTTATATTGCGTGGGATTTGTGACCGCCTTGTGGCGAAGAGCTAGCTCCCGCTTGGGGATGCCCTATTTTGTTGGATTCATGTATATTTTTGTTGTACCTATTTTGGGGGCCAGTATTTACAAAGGAGACTCTGCCGAAATTTTCGGAAAAATTGGTATTGTTTTTAAAAAGGGTTTTACATGACTTATTTGATAAACTCGCTTTCAATTGATTGGGTTTTCTTCACTCTTTTGCTTAATTGGTTTTGTTTTCTGGGCTTTGGCTTACTTACTTTACGGATGTCTTTAGACGTTTCGTAAACTTAAGTGCCAGTCACGTTCCGTACCCTGCGGGTCGTGACATAAAATCTATATTTAAACAATAAACTCAACAATATATAATCAATATATATGTGTGTATACGTATTCGTATACATCACCACGAACTGCGGGGGTGCTATACGCCATCCACCCGACTTCTCCCCGTAGATATAAATATACTCACCTGGTCCTCGCTCGTCGGTGCCAATGTCGCCATGCGCTTGCTTGTCGTCTCGAAGTCTTCGTAATGGTACCCACATATCATAACGCACCGTATCGCATTAAAACCCGACTCATGACTAAAATGACACACGAATCCCATATAGGTCAAACCTATGGGTGCTTTCACAAATCAACCCAAAAACCCTCGACGTCGGCATACAAACTCTAAACCATCGAGAAAAACCCAAACACACTCATTTGCCCGATCACAAGCATTAATTATACTATAAAATAGGTTAAAATTCACAAAAACCCTAAATTCACTTTAAAAGCCATTTTTCCGAAAATATAGCAAGCAAATATTACCCGTTTTAGTACAAAACCCGACATTTAAACAAATCTAGCGGCCATAATACTTATTAAACATCTTAAATAAGTCATAAAAACAATTTCCACAATTTAATCTCATTAAATTTCATTAACCCCAAAATTCTAGTTTACAATATACCAAATTTTAACAATTTTATAGCAAAAATGCACAACAACAATTTAGCTTGGATTTCCATGAACTAAAGTATTAAACTACACTTTATAATGTTAATGATGTCATGAAAAACCTAATTACATTTTAAAACCCAATTATTTAACCAATTTTAAAAACCTAGTTAGCAAATTAGCGTAATTATCAAAAATTTTAAACTAACAATTAACAATTAGATACAAACTTTGTTTTAACATGTTATAAGGGCCTAATTACAACACACAACCATACACCAAATTCACAAAACCCTAACTTGCATTCAATCCCTTTCTAGAATTTCCAAACTTGCAACAAAAGCCTAATTTACACTTAAATAAATTAGCTTTAAGGAATTAAATAACAAATTAAGAAAAAGGTTTAGAAATTATACCCAAAACATTTGAAGATCCATAAGCACCCATAGCCTCCCAAATTGAAATATTGTTCCCTAGATCCATGCTAGATAGGCAAATGAGAAATGGGTAGGAGTTGGATTTTGATTTCGGTGAGGTTTTACTTGATTTTTGAAGAAGTTTTTGAAGGATTTTGGAGATGAGATAAGGTGGTGAAATGGGGGGAATGAGGTGCAGTATTTCGGCTAGAGGAGGGGAGAGGGAGAGGTGAGGGGATTTGTGTGGAAATTCCAAGGTCAATGCCCTCACAAATTACCATAATACCCCTACCCTTTTAATATATATAAAAAAAACCTTTTTACACCATTTCCTTCACACGAATTGAAGGCAAAGGAGGGGGGAGGGAGTGTCATGCTGCCAAGGTGGTGGTGGGTCCAGGCATGTGAGTGGGTGAGGATGCGTGTGAGGTTGCAAAGAAAATTCCATGCAAAAAGAACCCATCAAGTTACCAAATTGCAAGTTTTAGTTCAATTTATTTAAATTTTAATTTCCCATGATTATAACAAACTAGAAGTTGAAATAAATTGCTAAATATTTATATTACTAACTAAATTTTAGTTTTCATGATTCTAAAGTATATAATTAGCTCATTCAAATTTGTATTTATCGCTACTTTAATATATTTTTAACAGCTAAAAAAATATTAAAATAATTAATTTCAGAAAAAATTTCAGAAAATTTGAAATTTCACCAGTGGCTCAATAAACACCAAACACTAGCAATTAGATAGTTATAATATGTATATTTAATTTTAAAATAAAGATATTTGCATTTCGACCTTTTACAGAAAACCCTCTTATTTTACCGTTTTTTTCGAAATTTCATCGAAACGATTTTCAAAACGTTACATTACCTTTATGATATAGTTGACCTAGGAAATAGTTATTTATTCGATTTCTACCTGATGATATTTTCTACTCACGAGTTAGCAACTCACCCCCGTTGTGCCACAGTTCTTGCAGTTTGACCGCATGGATCGGTAGCGGCTTCGTTGGCACACAGTTTGCATTCGGTCGACTTGTTTTGGTAGGTGGTACATGCCGGATCATACCACTATTGCATTCTTATTTTATATTGTATCTAGTCAACTCCATCAATCAAATTTACTAATTGTATAAGTAATGAGACTTAGTGAGACTTGTGGTTGCGAGACTTAAAGCGAGGGGTTTTCCGCTACTTGTGGTTTTGATGTCTTGCTTATTTCTTTATCTTTTGTGGTGAACATCGCCGTTGGGCATCATATACTTATATTTACTGTCTTGCGTGGTTATGATCCACCGTTTTGTGAAGAGCTAGCTCCATCTTGGGGATGCCTTTATCATTATCTTGTAATGTGGTTTTGGATCAAATATACAAAGGAGGTGCTGCCCAAATTTTTAAAGGATGAAACTTGTTTTCAAACTAGTAAATTTCACTTGCATTATTCATGTTCCTTTTCTATGCATTTAAGAAAACTTGATTTCATTATACCCTTATTTCAAAACTTCACCTCCTTGATTTTTCTTTAAAAGGTTTAGATTTCTGGGTTTCGGCTTACTTGAATTACGTGACGTCTTTAGACGTGGAGTAATTTAAGTGCCTGTCACAAGCTAATATTTCGGGTCGTGACAATAACATATCACAGCAACACATAACATCACATGTCATCAACGTAAGCAAATATGCGTATCCCAATCGCCGTTGACATATAGCACCGAAACTGGCGATACACCACATATTACACTAACGGCCGCAGAAAAAAAAGCGAAAAACTACAACAGTTTGAATCCGCAACCACCTTAGACATCATAAACCCAATGTATCGCATACTTTGGATTTCATGCCCAACCAAATGAATTCCTTAGCCATTACATGCCTAACAATTATAAACCCCGTATTTTAGTCTCGATATTGAAAACACTTTCCAATAATCTGTCGGGTAATTTAACAAGATTCCTGATAACCTGATCGAATGCTCATCGGAAACTTTATTAGATGGTCGCAACCCCGATGCCATCGACGAAGTGCACTAAGGCGGAACACCGCTGCCGTGAGCACCCGAACGGTTTCTTTTAGCGACGAGGTTCTCCTACAGTCACTTGGTCGGGGCTATGGGGCATGGCTATCTATTAATGTTACTGGGCGAGTATCCGCGTACACTACTTAATTGCAAAGGACTTTGGATCCAAATCAAAATTCCGTGGCAACCTATCAAATTAGACTAAAATGCTAGATTTATAAAATTCAAACTAGTTATCTCATAACTATTTATGGATTCCAAATATTGTATCAAAATCATAGATAGCTAGATGAAATTAAACTTTTCGATCGAATAATCAAGCACCTAAAATTTCCAGACAAGCTAAACACTTGAGCGGAGTTCAAAACGTACCCAGAACTTGCCACAGCTCCTATGAACCAGCCGTAGAAGGGTCAACCAATGCCTCACATGTGGCACCGCTGAACTACCACAAACCCCAGGGTTTGATGGCGTCACATAATCGAGTTAAGGTTTCGTTCTTCTAGAAGGTCCACAGAATCGCTTACAAGATTTTCTGAAGATTTTAAACTTGGAGAAAATCCAACAGAAAATTTCCAACGGGGAAAAATTAGGTTATTGATATCCGTTAAAACTTTTTAACATCGTCTAAATAACCCGAATACATGTTAGAATTACGACTGTGAAACACTCCGAATTGCTTTTGCAGAAAGTTAACATCACAAGAAAATTTTGCAAAAACAAACAACACCTGAAACATCAAAACCCGAAGACTGGAACACAGACAAAATTTGAAGGGTTTTTCTCGGATTTTGGCCGAGATGAGGGGGGGTGTGGCCAACCACTTTCAAGACAAATGGCTTCAAATTTTTCTAGTGTTCATGTTATATCACATACAAGATTCTGTACATGTTTAAAAAAAATTTGACACCTCTAAAAATTCGACAGAAACTGGATTTCGTAGTTTCAAGTTTCGGAGTTGTTTCGGTTTCGTAATCTAACAAACATCGTTTAAATGTCTAGCCTGTCTCTGATACCACTGTAGGGTTACTTAGGGCGACAACAAGGTTTCGGGAGGCATCGTCCATACCGTTTTCAAAAAATTGCCATTCTAAATAACTTTAACCCTAGAATCTTAACTAGAGTTTTAAACAAAAAGCATGCAAACAACTTTAAACACTAAGTGAATGAGGAATACAACCTTTGTAGACCGGTCCTTCACTTCAAATGCTCCGTGTAGATGTCCCTTTGTTGCGAGTATGATCTCTCGAACTCTTGAGAGGCTCCACAAGGTGAAAGATGCAAACTTGCTTGAAGTCTTCAAATCCGAAGATGATCTGCGTCGAGGAGACTCTCATGCTACCTCTTCACTAAATTAGGGTTTAGTGAAGCAAACACCCTAAACTAAACAGCTAATAGTAAAGAATGATGAAGTAGGAAATGGGCTCTCTTTAGTTTTCTTTTTCTCTCAATATTTTCTCACCATGGAAAAAGCTAGAACCCTTTTCATGAGGAAGACAAAGCTCAAGTGAAGAAGAAGGAAGAATGAACTCATGAGGTGAGAATATAAACCATGGGTGAGTTAGTGTCATGCACTAACTCATGTAGAGACTTAACTAGGGTAAGGATAAAGGTTGGGTTAATTAATATCTCAAGGAAAACAAAAGAGTGGACTTGGTCAATGGTTATCCAAAGCTTTCTCAAAGCTTCTACCATGACAAAATTCCACCATTTTAGAATTACTTTGATAAATAAAAACCCTAGGATTATCCTAACTATAGTGTAAGCCTCATACAACTATGTTTCATGTATCATCAAACATGACACAATAAAATGTACATTAATATATATCACATATATACAATATGCACACAAGTGAGAAAAAGAATACTTAGTGAGAAAATATTAATTAATGTAAGTTAATATATCAAATATATAATTATACATTAAATTATCAAATCAACACTTGATTTAATAATCCGGCTATATCCCATACCACCGACTAATATCATATGAATAATCTTATCGAATCAACACTTGATCCGATAACCCGGCTATATCTCATATAACCGAACGATATCAAATATCGCGAGAATAGAATGCGGTATCACATACACGCATTATTATCGATCCCGCACACATCACATATGTGCTCCTACTCCGTTTCGCATGAACCAGGAAACCTCTGTGTAGGACTCTAAAGACTCGTCAATACGCCGGCAGTAGGTGATGATCATATCAAACACCCACAAGCTACAAGCGGTCTGCTAAATGTAACGCCAACCCAGGTATTGAGCGATCAGAAGATCAACAAGAAAGCCTGCTCAAACTCTTGCGAATCCAATCAGTAACACTACCGTACAGTCCGGTATCTTCGTCTGATATGTCGCATATCACAGCCTAGGGGTGGTATAACGTCAGACCACAATAGCCTGATAAATCATGCCGATGCAGAGTCCATAACGGTTCGAGAAACTACTGATAACACTTACCAGTAGATCTCAGCAACCCTGGCCAGGGATTTCCTGTTATGGCCAATCGAGCATAGCGCAACATCAACTCCTAATACCGGGAGAGACGAATCCCCTCCTATCGCTCATTGCCTCCATGTGACTCGGGACTGTACCCAATAACCACCTTTTTGCACGATCTCTTGACAGTGGTATGGTTGAAATCAAAGCACAGTGGGAATCATACAAGACTCTATGACGATCTCGAGTCGACAGACTAACCTGTACCAGTGCCACCAGAGAACTGCTATCCGAGGATAGGTATAATACCATCTAGGAGTTCTCGGCGAGTCCGTCCAGTGTACCCTGTCTCCACTGAGCACCCGTATTCCTTCTATGATGTCAAACACCAATGGATATGGGACCATCCATCACCCATCATATAGGTCGAGAAACGCATACGCTAGTCTACTCTGGAGTATCGATGCCCTGTCTCGATACTCCCATGACTAGGAACAATTATAGGGTGTACTTGTGGACTACCCTTGGCCCTACTAGTTTGATCTACATCATAATCCTGGTAGTCAAGTACACATCCTAAGGGCTTTGTCAAAATGTGGGAGCGAGACAGTATCACGTATAAAAGTCAACATGTTTAGACAAAGAGCAACCAGATAGCATACTATCATGTCGAGCAAGAAAGTACTCCCTATATATGTCCAAGCATGCAATACAATATACATTATATGTATAGTAATGACCTCTAGGCCATACATATAACTAACATGCGGGGTGTGCAAACAACTCAAAACATCAAATTTGGAAACTGTTTTATCAGCAGTTTTTGCGCGACAAAAATGACGGATTTCTTACGTCGCTACAAACTATCTAAGGTTTATGAGAGGCTCTGATACCACTGTAAGTCGATGTCGCGCACCCCACGTGTTCGCGGGGAGGCGGAAATTGCAAAAAATGATTTTTACGGGCTTCGCAACACCGACTTGAACAAAGGATCGAACATAAACCCTAGCTAGCAAACTACAAGAGGTTTAACTACTCGGATGAATGCTATAACTCGTATTACATGTCCTTCGGGTCTTCTCGCTGTCCTCATCATCATCATAGGCTTCGAGGATCGAAGCATCTTTGTCGGCTTCCTCGAGTCAATGACGATCAACCCGAGAATCTATAGTCCAAGCTCCAACCTCAACTCCGAGGTAATTAGAGCAAGTAGCTTGCTAGACTAGATGGCCTAGGTGATGTAGACAGTGAAGATGGAATACTTGGTCTCTAGGAACCCTAGGTTTCTCAACTCATGAGATAATTAGGGTTTCATATGAGAAAAGAAGAAGACTTGAGAAATGAGAGTGAACTTGTAAGCTCTTGGAAAAAGCTTGGTTGTCCAAAAGATAAAGAATGAAGTAAATAAGATATTTTGGAGATAAATATCTTACCACAAAATATCTCACAAGCTTCACAAATATCTATTTTGTCAAGTGAGTGAGTCACCAAGTAGCCATGCTAGATTCAATGATCAATTCCACCACATTTCTCCACCCATATTGTTTAATCCATGAAAGAATCAAAACACTAATAGGTGTCCCCTTCTAGTAGATTTCCCGAACTAATTACGAGATTGCCCCTCATCCGTATATACATAACCACATCCGCATTCCAAAAAATACGAATACAAAGAGACGAAACAAATCCATCAGTACAATACTAAGATCCCGCTTAAACCAAAGCCCACTAGTATTATCCGCCCGAACATCATACGCACACAAGTGCACATAAGTGTTCGAAGCCCTGTCGTAAAACCATACGACTTCTACATCTTTCGCCCAATGCAGGGAAACTCTCTGTGTGGGACTCTAAAGACTCGACAGTACGCTGGCAGTGGGTTTAACCACAAGACGAAAGCGGTACTAGCTGCGCGTACGGCTACCCAGGTATCTGTCGATAAGAAGGCCGATGAGGAAACCCATCCGAACTCGTACTGAGCCTGGATGTGACAATCTCTGTACAGTTTGGTCTGTTCGTCAAAGAGTATCGCATATTGGGCTTAGGGGGGCGGTAAATGTCAGACCCCTAATAGCGCAATAAGTCATGCCGGAGTGTAGACCAAAACACCCTGAGAAACTACTAGAATACCTACCAGTAAATCTCGCTTGCCCTGGCCAGGGACTTTGTGTAATGGCTCTCCGAACACAGCACGATATCAACCCCCAATACCGGGAGAGACGAATCCTATCTAACCGCCACTGCCTCCAAGTATTTCGGGACTGCACCCAGCTACTACCTGTTTGCACGACTCTTTTGAGCCGTGGTAGGATAGTAATCAAAGTACAGTTGGAACACACTCAAGGCGAAGTAGCTGTGATAAGTAGACGGACTAAGATGTATTCATGTCACCTGGGAACTGCTACCCGACGATAGCTATAATACCAACCAGCAGTTCCCGACGTATCCTGTCCAGTGTAATCATAACCTAATGATCACCTGCATACTATCTCCAGTACGTCGTACTAATGGCTGTGGGACAGACTATCTCCCCTGCTGGGATGAGAAGCGTATACACTAGTCTACTCCGGAGTATCGATGCCCCGTCTCGATAATCCTACGACTAGGGACCTGTATAAGGATGAGCTTGTAGATTACCCAGCCCCCACTAGTATGACTGCTATTACAACGCTGGTAATCAAGCAAAGATCCTTAGGGCTCTACTAATATGTAAAAGCGATATGCTAAAAAAAACACATGCACATATTGAAGTAGAAACAAACCAAGTAGCATACTACTGTTTTGAGCAAGACTGTCAATACAACTGTGAATATCCCAAGCTTCCATTAAGTAATATACAAACCAGTATGATACAATAATGGCCTCTAGGGCATACATCACTAACAATGTACACTTAATATATATATGATATATATTATTGTGTCATGCTTGTTGCTACATGCAACATAGGTGTATGAGACTCACACCATGCTTATCATAATGATGTGTTTTTTTATTTAAAGTAAATCAATATTAGTTGGAAATTAGTCACATGGTTCAAGATTAGTGGAAGCTTGTAAAACCCATTGACTCAGTCCATTATTGTTAGCCATGGTTTAGTCTCTACATGAGTTAGTATATGATATTAACTCACCCATGGTTTCCATTCTACACTTAGATTTTTCCATGGCTGCTTTTCTTCATCTCTTTCCTCAAGCTCTCTAGCTTTTTGAGAGGTGAAGAAAATGAATGAGAAAATTAATTCTAAAGTGAGCAAAAATCCTACGTCATCATCCTCTACTAGACTAGCCATTTAGTTTAGGGTGTTCGCTTCACTAATTCTAAATTAGTGAAGATGTAGCTTGAGTTGGTGTCTCCTCGACGTAGATCATCTTCGGCCTCGAAGACTTCAACCAAGCTTGTTCCTTTCATCTTGTGGAGCCTTTCTAGAGTCCAGGAGTTCACTACTTGGAGCCAAGGGACTACTACACGGAGCTATTGAAGTGAAGAACCGGTCTACAAAGGTTGTATTACATGTTCACTTAGATTTAAAGTTGTTTACATTCTCGTTTCGTTTAATTCTCTAGTTAAGATTCTAGATTAGGGTTCTTTAGATGCCAATTTTTTGAAAACGGCATGGTCGATGCCTCCCGAAACCCTGCGGCCGCCCTAGGGAACTCTGCAGTGGTATCAGAGCTATGCTAGAGAATTAGACGATATTTGTAGAATTACGAAACCAAAATAACTCTGAAACACCCGAAACAATAACCTAGTTTCTGTCGAAATTTTCATAGTGTCTAAATTTTTTTTAAGCAATTGCAGAATGTTACATGAACACCACAGGAAAACGAAGCCCTCTTGCTGGAAAAAGACCGGCCCCACCGGTTTTGTTAGCTTCTTTTGGCTTCATTTTCGTGTGGTGTTCCACGCTCTGGGTTTTGGTGTTTTATGTGTTGCTTGTTTTTACTGATATTGCATGTGTTGTTATATTTCTGTAAGGCTATTCAGGGTGTTTCGTAGTCGTAATTCTAACATCGTTTCGGGTAATTTAGACGACGTTAAAAAGATTGAACCGATATCAATAACCCATTTTCTCCTTCGCTGGAAATTTTCCAAGAGTTGGATTTTTCCATGTTTAAAATCTTCAGAAAATCATGCAGGTGTTTTCTATGGACCCTCTAGAAGAACGAAACCCTAACTCGATTCTGCGACCGCCGGAACCGCCACCAAACCCTAGGGTTTGTGGTCGTTCTACGGCACCATAGGTGAGACAAGGGTTGGCCTTTCTACGGTTTGTCTATAGGTGTTGTGGAATGTTCTGGGTATTTTTTAAACTGCGCTCAAGTGTTGAGCTCTCTGGGAATTTGTGTGCGTTTGTTGATTCGATCGAAAAGTTTAACATCATCTAGCTATCTACGAATTGTGATACAATACTTGGAATCCACAATATTTAGTTTTAAGAAAACTAATTTGAATTTTATAAATCTAGCAATTTAATCTCATTTGATCGGTTGCCACGGGATTTTGATGTGGATCAAAAGTCCATCGCAATTACGTAGTGTCCGCGGATACACGCCGGGTAACTTTATTAGATAGCCACTCCCCATAGCCCTGACCAAGTGACTATAGGAGAACCCCGTTGCCAAAAGCATCCGTTCGGGTGCTCGCGGCCGCGGTGTTCCGCCTAAGAGCACTTCGTCGACGGCATCGGGGGTGCGGCCGTCTACTAAAGTTTCCAACGAGCATTCGATCAGGTTGTCGGGAATCTTGTTGAATTACCTGACTTGTTATTGAAAAGTTTTTTCAATATCGAGAGTAAAATGCGGAGTTTATAATTGTTAGGTATGTTATGTCTAAGGAATTCATTTGGTTAGGCATGAAATCCAAAGTATATGATACATTGGGTTTATGATGTCTAAGGTGGTTGCAAATTACAATTGTTGTAGTTTTCACTTTTTTTTCTGCCACCGTAAGTATAATATGTGGTGTATTGCCGGTTTCGTTGCTATACGTCATCGACAATTGGGATATGCATATTTACTTACGTTGATGACATGTGATGTTATGTGCTGCAGTGATATGTTATATTGGATCGTCGTGTTTGAATTGCCGGGGTTTTTATGTGAGATGAGAGTTTTTCATTTTCATTCATGTAAAAACTTGTATGTAATATTCTTTTATTGGGGAACTTCTGGGTTGAGGATGATGTCACCATTGATGTATTTTATTTACTTTTCCGCATTAGGATAGACCCAAGGTGGGGAGCACAAGTAACCGGGTTCTAGAGACTAGTGGGAGACAATCTTGAGGAGTCGAGACCGGGTCTCCTAACTCTAGAATTGGGAGGGTTGCTTGTCGCTCACGTAGGGGTCTAGGGATGTGGGTTTGGCTATTCATCGCGACCGTGGAATCCGTGTTTTTCTACTGGCTTAATTTAAAACACGGATTTCCTAGTATATCCAATATTTCATTTGTGTTCTTCTGCTGCTGATATTCTGTGATATGATCACTTTATATGATGGGACGAATGCTTTATTATTATATATAAGATATATAATAAACGTTGCTTATGTTTTTCACCCGCGTTAGTCCCGTCCCGCTATGCCGTTAGTTAAGTAACCTAACGGTACATAACGGGACACTGTGGCGAATGCAGATGGCATAAACGTACGTTGTATTTTCGTTTCTTCTGTGATGCTTGGGAAGCATAAATGATGGGACTTCATTAATGAGATTAATGAAAAAGAAAGAAACCTAATGATGTTGCAGAATCCTGTTTTACAAACTGGTACCTCTAGTTCTTGCTTTGCATAGCGGTATTTCTTATAGAATATCCAGCACCTTATTCGATAAGGAAAGAGCCGAGATCCCTTCATCGGGAGTGACCTCTTTAGCGAAACTAGCAGATGCTAAAACCAACTCGGTTTTGTTTTTGATTGCCTTTTTAGTTCATGCATTGCATAGTGGTATTTATGAAATATCCAACACTTCATTCGATGAGGAAAGAGCCGAGATCCCTTCACCGGGAGTGACCTCTTTAGCGAAACTAGTAAATGCCTCAAAAATACTCCTTTTCAAAAGCACTCGATTCTACAACGATATCAAGTTCATTACGCAAAGGGTTTTCTTAAAAACCTGTCGTAGCCCTCCGTCATTTCTGATAAGGATTATTTAGTATTCGTGCTGCGTTTATTGGCCTCTGTCAAGGCGTAGTGTGCGGTAGCTGATTAGTGCTTATCTGCAAAGCATGTGATGCGATTGGATTAGGGTAGTCGTACGACCCTGTTGGCCTCTGTTAAGGGTCGTGCGGGTGGGTTTAATTCAATTATGAAATGACGGGTTAAACATTACTAGCGCACTATGGTTTGTTGGCCTCTATCAAGGTCATAGGACACTAGGGCTAAAATATTATCGGGAATTTCAAGTGTTGAAATTTGCAATGAGATTGCATACCTTCTATGAGATAGTTGTATCCCGATACCCACTGCGAGTAAGAGTTACTCCTGGGAGAGTTTTGCACATGACAATTAGCCCATCAAAGTAGGTGTCCAGAAAGGTGTTAATGGGGTTACGCCCCTGGGAAAACGAGGTTTATTTTAATTAGGTCCGTGAGAAAGCATGGGGAACCTCCTTCAAAGTACCGACACTGGCATGGTCGAAAGATTGGCGAACTTCTACGGTGTAATTAATCTCGGTTAGTCTTACCTTTTAGGGTTTAAAGGAAGATTTGATAAAAACAGTGGGAGCCATCCTGATTCGATAAAATAATAACCAATCTGATCTTGCAAGAGCATACGCTGAGTGTTTTCTTCTCTCTGTCTCTCCTGGTTGCGACCGTGACATGCCTTAATCAAGACAATAATATGGATGCATTAATCGAACCTGCTTATTATATTGAGCTGGGGAACATTGGTTCCGCTCTATCTCATAATTGTTATAAGTCCGAGCAGGAATTAGGGGAATATCCGGATTTCCACGCTACCCATTCGAGGAATGAGCATGTTGATGCATATTCTTTGGGTGTGTTCGTTACCGAGAATTGTATCTGAGTATCCTCTACGTCCTAGGTATGAGATACCGGATCAGGATCCCACATATGAAATCTGTTACATTGGTTACAGAAAGGTAGAGATCTGGGATTGGGTGATATGTCTCTAAGTGTTAGAGAATGGTGCAATTGTTGCAGCCAAACTAGTTGGCAAATATCACCTTGTATTACCAAATGGTAAATACATTGATTCTGAACAAATGTTATTACAAGCCGAACCTGATATACAACATTACATCAGTTTCTTTATTAAGTTAGAGAAGGATATAATTTTGTATTGCTGGATAATGTTGTGAACATTTTCCTTAATCAAGAGTTGATTGGATCAGGCACGTTATATAATAGCATATACGTTCTAAATCAAACCACGGTTCAAAGTATCTAGAACACACACAAGAAAAGTAGTTCAAAAATGAACGAATCCTTCTTGAGGCATTGTAGACTAGGTCATATCAATGCGACACGACTAGCTAAGTTACATAAGGATGAATATTTGAATCCGTTCGAATTTTCATCTTATAATACTTGCATGTCCTGTCTCAAAGTGAAAATGACCAATACTCCGTTTATTGGAAACAGAGAAAGAGTTGCTGAACTCTTGGGACTGATACATGGTGATGTATATGGTCCTAAGTCTACAAATGCCAAGGTTGGTTCTTAGTACTTCATTACATTCATCGACTATCTCTCAAGATTCGGACATGTGTTCCTGTTGAAACACGAGTCTGAAACTTTTGAGAAATTTAAGGAATGAGGCGAATACTTGAGCATGGAGTTCCTGGGTTTTCTAAACAGGGAATGGGATTCTCTCTCAGCTTACTCCTTCGTATACACCAGAACACAACGGTGTATCGGGTCGGAGGTATCGCTCCCTATGAGATATGGCACGCTCTATGATGAGTACTGCTGAGTTACCTGTTTCCTTTTAGGTGTAATGCACTTGAGAAGCTGCATACCTATTGACTAGGGTTCCATCAAAATCAGCGCCTACCACTCCATATGAGATATGGAATGGGAGGAGACCATCTCTTAAACGAGTTAAGATATGGGGTTGTCCGGCCAATATTGAAAAGCAAAATCCGGACAAACTCGAGGCAAGGTCAGTTCTGTATAAGTTTGTTAGATATCCCGAACATTCGCGGGGGTATATCTTCTAACACACTGAGGAGCAAAAGGTGTTTTATTTCACAAAATGCCATCTTTTTAGAAAGGGAATTTCTTGGGAAGAAACTAGTGGACATGAGGTGGAACTGGAAGGAGTTCTTGCTAAACAAACTAATAGCTCGTGATTTGGTGAAACCAAAGGATTCGATAGTCTCCAACGAATCTCAGCCTCTCCGTGAATCTGGTAGGGTTCCTCATCCACCTGAGAGATGCTACGGTTTCCTCGGTGACGGTTGGAGCGAGGATTGCATCACGGTAGATGATGACCCAACTAAGGTTCAGGCATGCCATCACGAGTGGGGACTCTGTGAAATGGCTCGATTCTATGCAATCAAAGATGGAATCCATGTACACCAACAAAGTATGACTTTGGATGTTGCACCTGAAGGGATAAAACCCATCAGGAGCTACTGGATCTTGAGAAGATTCTTGGTGTAAATGGAAAAGTTTAGACTTTCAAAGCTATGCTTAAGTCCATCAGGATTAAAGAAGGCATCGCGGAGTTGGAACATCTGTTTTGATGTGGCAGTGAAAGAGTTTGACTTTATAAAAAAGGTTGATGAACCTAGTATATATAAGAAGGTTGTAGAGAGTAAGGTTCTCTTCCTCGTATTGTACGTAGATGACATACACTTGATAGGAAATGGTTTCCTATGCTACACTCGGTCAAGCTCCTCTTATCACGAGGATTCTCCAAGGATGATCTGGATGATACCTATTACATCTTGTGGATTATAATCTATGGTGATAGATCTAAGTGGATGTTGGGAGTGTCCCAAATCCAGGTACATTAACAACATACTAAAGGGGTTTAGTATCGAGGATTCTAAGCGTGGTGGTTCGCCCACTTACTCATGAATCACTCTATCCAAAAAGATGTATTCTAAGACTGATTTGGAGAGAGCTTGCATGCAAGGGATACCCTATGCTTTGGCAGTAGGCTCTATCATGTATGCGATGTTATGTACCAGACCATATGTAGCTGACTCACTAGGAGTAGTGATCATGAATCGATCGTATCTTGGGAGAATCACTGGATAGCTATGTAGGATATTCTTAAGTACTTGAGAAGCATAAAATAAATGTTCTTGGTGTTTGGTAACGGTGAACTCCAGTGGGAGTCCTTTACCAATTCCAGCTCCCAGAGTGATAAGGTCGACTGAAATTCAGTCTTCGGCTTTTTCTTTACCATCAGTAGAGGGACGGTATGTTGGAAATGTTCCAAGCTAGATACCGTGGCAAACTAGACGATAAAGGATGAATACATTGCTACCAACGATGCTACCAATGTGGATGTCTGGATAATTCTTTTTCATAAGATGAACATGGTTCCTACCATTGAACATCCAATAACTATTATTGTGACAGCAATGGAGTTGTGGCTTTGGCCTTGGAACGCCGGTCCCATCAGCGATCCAGATATATTCTAAGGACAGTATCACCTGATCAGGGAGATGGTTGATCTCCAAGGGATCGAGGTAAGGAGAGTTGACGCGAAAGATAACACGGCGGATCCACCCACAGAGGCCTTTCCCTAGAGAGAATTTAATCGGGGCGTTGGGTATGAGATACTATAACAAATGGCCTTAGTGCAAGTGGGAGATTGTTAGTAATATGTATGACCTAGAGGCCATTATTATACATGTGATGTATATTATAGTGGATGCTTGGACATATATAGGAAGGACTTTCTTGCTCGTCATGATAGTATGCTATCTGGTTGCTCTTTATCTTAACATGTACACTTATTGTCTCTCTATTACATGTTGATAAAGCCTTTAGGTTGAGTACTTGACTACCAGGATTATGATGCAGATCATACTAGTGGGGCAGAGGTAGTCGGTAAGTACATCCTTCAAATGTTCGTAGTCGTGGGAGTATCGAGACGGGGCATCGATATTCCAGAGTAGACTAGCGTATACGCTTCTCGACCCATATGATGGGCGATGGATGATCCGATATCCATTGGTGTTTGACAACAGAGATGGTATACGCGTGCTGTTGGGAACTCACCCCCGCGCGCAAACGCGTATGTTTTGGAAATGGAAATGTTTTAAGGAAATGGATGCGCACGTGAGATCGTTCTCGTTTTAAAATTTATAAACCGCAAGTGCACGGCATGTTGTAGCAAGCCGGCAGGTACGGGTCGATCCGCAGGGAATTGTGTATTAGGTCTTGTTGTTTAAGGTTCAACAAATAACGAATGGTTTGGTTTGTCACTAAAAATAGAAAGAATACGAAAACAAGATAACAAAGAAAGAAGTAGTTATGGCTTTGGCTCGGAAGGTCGAATCGCGACGATTCCTTCGACGCTCCCTTGATCATGAGTTATCCGTCCTTACGTTGATCGCGGAATGAAGCATGACTTGTCAAGGCGGTTGCGAAGCACAAATCATCAAATTCCGATATTTGCCGCAAAACACGAATCGAGTCCGTTTTGTTCACTTACCGTTATTATGTCCAAGCTTGGGGTATCAACACTAAGCACGAGGGTTAGCAAGCATACCACAACATCAAAAACATAAATTTGTGAGTGAAAGCAAATGATTTTAGGTTGAGTTTGCTAAGTGTTTGTGATATTATATAGCATATGAAACCAAGAGATTTTTCTAGTCACTTAATCACAAAATACCATATCTAAACCTAGCAACCTTAACACTAAATTGATTTTAACTTAAACATTGAAATGGGGAAAGGGAGTGAATATGGTATATGAGGAGGTTACAAAGTTACCATGTTTCAAAATACCATACCACATCAATACATAAACAATATGTAAGTTAGAATCATATATATAAGCACATTAAACATTAACAAGAGGAGGAGGAGGCAAAGCCTTTCATCTCGTCCTCACCATTACCACAACCAAAGATATTAGTTAAGCATGATAAAAAGAAAAGCAAATAAGAAAAAGAAGCAAGTAATCAAAGAAACAACAATATTATTAACACTTGAAGAAGCTTAGGAACAAGATATTGGTAACTTGTTCAACCTCCATAATAAAGCCCTCAAAAGAAATCTTCAATAGGGAAGAAGAAGAAGAAATCAAGTTGAAGACCACTCAACTCTCAAGCCTAAACCAAAATCAAACAAAAATGGAAAATGGTATGATATCTATGCACCCTTGCTCAATATCTGTTCTGGTATTTATAGGCTCAACCCCAGAATAAAAAAAACAATATTGATGGACTGATGTGACCCTATGAAATGACCAGAAGAAAAATGAGGATGATTGGAGCAAGGGGGGCCGGCGGTGCCGGATTTTCATGGGGGGGGTTGCCGGTTTGGATCCGAGCACATAGCTTCGTTTTGCTGTGGTGATCTTTAATTCACTCTACAATCTCTCTGGTGCTGTTTGATTTCTTTTTAATAACCTGGTTTGCACTAAGGAATTTGGAGGGAAACATGAAGCAATATATCACATCACAACTTTATGAATTTAACACACGTCACCTCACATGTGCCCACCACTTGCACAATTCATCATTTGTGTGTGCCAAGGCAGTCCCACCATGGTCCATGTACCAAAGTGCATGTGCACACTTGCATTGTGTTGGACCAAAAATGTGTACACATGTTTATTTGCAAAAAGAACTCTTTGGACATCGGTCGGTTTTCTGTTCTGCTTGCCGTGTCGACTCCCAAACGTTATATCCGTGATTTTGAATGTGTTTTCTGTATTTTATCACGAACACCTGTAATCTGTAATTACTGAGCAGAAACTGGTTAAAAGTACCGATATATAACAAAATAGGTAATGAATGAGTGGTATTAAAATGCAGTTTTCCGAGATGAACAAATACCCCCAAACTTATCTTTTGCTCGTCCCGTGCAAAAAAAAAATCCTAGCCGCACTTTAGCAGGGAACGTGATTGCACTGAGCATGTGCAACAAGCTGTTAAACCTCTAGGTGTCCCTAGTAGGAGGAGTGTTGTCTGCTGAGGGTTTTCAGCTTATTACACCCACAAAATCTAGTCAAGTTTGCATCGTGGAGAAACCGTTGATTCTAATCTTAAGTTAGAGATCAAAGTTTAGAAGTTCTATTACCCAAGTTGGAAATGTTAAACCCTATTTTTCACTCCTCACAATTTGTTTAACATAAGCTTATATGCGTCTTTTCGTGATTGTGCGGATAGTGTCCATAAGTTTTTGAGAATTTGATTAGGGTCAACATGTCATAAATACGGACCAGGATAAACTTCTAAAGGATCACACGAGTTTGAAAGGAGTTATGATTTTCTCATGTTTTTCTCTCCAGTTAGGTTTCAAGTCAGAATATATATCAACATTAACAGGGAACAAAGTCATATTCTTCACTCCTACCTTTCACCGGTTCTAGTTCATACACACCCTTCGTTATTGTGCAAAACGTCTTTATAAATATAAACCTTCATATCTCCACGAAAAAACTGTTTTATAAGAAAAGTCGTCTCCGCCAAGATTATTCTCCTACAAATGTCACGACCCGAAATTTAGTTCTTGACCGGCACTTAAATCACGCCACGTCTAAAGGCGTAACGTAAATTAAGTAAGCCGAAGCATAGAAATCTAAACCTTTTAAAGAAAATAAAAGAGGTGAAGTTTTGAAATAAAGGTATGATGAAATCAAATGTTTTCTTCAATGCATAGAAAAGGGAACATGAAAAATGCAAGTGGATTTTACTAGTCGAAAAATATGTTTCGTCTTTTAAAAATTTGGGCAGCACCTCCCTAGTATATTTTGATCCAAAACCACATATACATGATAATATAAAATGCATCCCCAAGCGGGAGCTAGCTCTTCGCCAATCCGCGGAATCACAACCACACAAGTCATAATATGTATACGAAGCCCAACGGCGAAGATCAACACAAAAAGATAAGGATAAAGTAAGACATCAAATTCCCCAATAGCGAACATACCCCATCGCTCTAAGTCTCGCAAACACAAGTCTTGCTAAGTCTTACTACTTATACAAATACTAGTTTCTGATTGATGGAGTTAACTGTAAGTCCGTGTTGCCCATCCCGGTGCTTACGGGAGGCGGAAAACATAATAAAAAACGGATTTTTAATGACTTAGGCAACATGGACTAAGCTTGTGAGGATCTTTGCTAAACATAAACTAGCTAACCCTAACTACAAAGTAGCTAAGTGATGAAAGGTTATACCTTTGGTCTTTAGTCCTTCTCTCCTTGCTCCTAGGTATGGTAGAAAAGGATCACCTTGCTTGTCTTCTCCCGTCAAAGAAGGATCCACCCGAAAGCCACCACCTTTAGCTTCAACTCCAAGCTAGGAGTAACTAGAGTACAAGAAATGCTAAGACTTGAACCCTAGAAGTGAGTAGAGAAGATCAAGAGATGGTTTTTCTCAAGCCCTTTTGTTTCTCAACACATGAGAGGGAGAGAGCTTGAGGGAGAGGATGAACAAGAGAGAGAAAAGATATGATAGAATGAAATAATAGTGAGCCATTCTCACTAATATGTGAGGATAATTTTAATTAGATAATTAGCTTGAAAATTGTCATGATAAATCATGACTTGACCATTATCATTTCAATTTTTGCAAAGATCAAAGAGCATCTTCCAAATGAAATGATTATGGTCAAGTTGTCAACATGGTCAACAAGTCAAATTGTCAACAACAACCATGCACAATAATTAAGCTAATTATCAATTAACAATAATCCACACAAAAACAATAGGGTTAATAAAATGACAAAAGCCATTAACCCTAAACAAGGTCCTCTCCCCCAATCTCAAGCAACTGTGCATACGCACCCGCATTCGTGATCCGAGGAACACGAACACAACGAGAAAAACCAATCTCAAATCATATACTAGGATCCGGCTTAAACCAAAGCCCGCTAGTATAAACTGTCCGGACAGCAAACGTGCACAAGTGCGCGGATGCGAACGAACCCTGTCGCAAAACCATGCGACCTCTACTCGTTTTGCCTAAAGGCGAATAGCTCTCTGTGTGGGACTCTAAAGACTCGACACTACGCTGGCAGTGGGTTTAACCACAGACCGCAAGCGGCACTAGCTGTACGTAACGGTCCCCAGGTAGATGTCGATAAGAAGACTGACGAGGTGAACCCCATCTGCACTCCTACTGAGCCTGTATGTGACAGTCTCCGTACAGTCCGGTCTGTTCGTCTGATACATCGCATGGCGGGCCTAGGGGGGCGGTGAACGTCAGTCCCCTAATAGCGGTACAAGTCGTGTCGGAGTGTAGCCCAGAACACCCTGAGATAACACTGGAAACCTACCAGTATATCTCGCTTGCCCTGGCCAGGGACTACTCGTGTAATGGCTCTCCTAGACACAGCGCGATGTCAACCCCCAATACCGGGAGAGACGAATCCTGTCTAACCGTCACCGCCTCCAAGTGCTTCGGGACTGCACCCAAAAACTACCTGTTTGCACAGCTCCTTTGAGCCGTGGTAGGGTAGTAATCAAAGTGCAGTGGGAACACACTCGAGGCGAAGTGACAGTGTCAAGTCAGCGGACTAAGCTGTACTCATGTCACCTGGGAACTGATAACTGACGATAGGTATATTACCAACCAACAGTTCCCGACGAGTCCTGTCCAGTGTACTCATAACCTAACGAGCACCCGCATACTATCCCAAGTACGACGTACTAACGGCTGTGGGACAGACCGTCTCCCACACTGGGATGAGAAGCGCATACGCTAGTCTACTCCGGAGTATCGATGCCCTGTCTCGATAGTCCAACGACCAGGGACCTGTATAAGGATGTGCTTATAGATTACCCAGTTCCCACGAGTGCGAGCGCCATCACAACGCTGGTAATCAAGCAAAGATCCTAAGGGCTCTACTAATATGTATACCAGCAATATGCTAAAAGAAACACATGCACATATTAAAGCAGAGACAAACCAAGTAGCATACTACCATTTCGAGCAAGATTGTATATACAACTGTGAATATCCCAAGCTTCCATTAAGTAATATACAAGCTAGTATGATACAGTAATGGCCTCTAGGGCATATACACTAACAATCTCCCACTTGCACTAAGGCCATGTACTGGCGTATCGAAGACCTATCATCTCGATCAGCCGCTCGAACTGAGTCTGGGGCAAGGCCTTGGTGAATGGATCTGCTGTGTTATCCTCTGATGCAACTCTCCGGACCTCGATCTCCTGGCGATCCACGATCTCCCTGATCAGGTGATACCGCCTTAAGATGTGTCTGGATTTCTGATGGGACCTGGGTTCCTTCGCTAAAGCTATAGCCCCGTTGTTGTCGCAATACAGAGGTATTGGGTCAACAATGGACGGAACCACCTGAAGTTCTTTCAAGAACTTCCTCATCCAGACAGCTTCTTTTGCGGCATCAGATGCAGCGATGTATTCCGCTTCCATAGTCGAGTCAGCAACGGTTTCCTGCTTGGAGCTCTTCCAACACACCGCCCCTCCATTGAGGGTAAAGACAAAACCCGACATGGACTTGGAATCATCCTTGTCACTCTGGAAGCTGGAGTCAGCAAAGGCCTCAATCTGCAGGTCTTTTCCGCCATACACCAAGAACATCTCCTTAGTCCTTCTCAGGTACTTGAGAATGTTCTTTACTGCTATCCAATGTTTCTCCCCAGGGTTTGACTGATACCTGCTTACCACACTCAGTGCATAAGCCACATCCGGTCTGGTACACAACATCGCATACATTATAGAGCCTACCGCAGAAGCGTAGGGTATAATAGACATGCGATCCCTCTCCAAATCAGTCTTGGGAGACATCTCTTTGGAGAGGGTGATCCCGTGACAAGCCGGTAGATTACCGCGCTTGGAATCTTCCATACTGAATCTCTTCAGTATGGTGTCGATGTACCTGGACTGCGAGAGTCCTAATATCCTCTTGGATCTGTCACGGTAGATCCGGATACCCAGAATGTAGGAGGCATCACCCAGGTCTTTCATGGAGAACCTGTGTGACAAGAACCCCTTGACAGATTGTAGCATAGGAATGTCATTTCCTATTAAGAGAATGTCATCCACGTATAAAACGAGGAATACTACAGTTCTCGCTACAAATCTACAATAGATGCATGGTTCATCTGGATTTTTGATAGAGCCAAATTCTTTGACCGTCTCATCAAAACAGATGTTCCAACTCCGCGATGCCTGCTTGAGTCCATAAATGGACTTGAGCAACTTGCACACCTTTCCGCTGCTCCCACCCTGAATGAAACCCTCTGGCTGATCCATATAGACACACTCTTCTAAATGACCATTTAGAAAAGCTGTCTTTACGTCCATCTGCCAAATCTCATAATCGTGGAAAGCAGCAATGGCAAGAAGGATCCGAATGGATTTCAGCATAGCTACTGGAGAAAAGGTTTCGTCATAGTCCAAACCAGGTCGCTGACGAAAACCCTTTGCTACCAGTCTAGCTTTATAGGTCTTAACCTGTCCATCTACACCAATCTTCCTTTTGAAGATCCACTTGCATCCTACGGGTTTTACCCCGTCTGGAGCAATGTCCAACGTCCATACCTTGTTGGTGTACATGGACTCCATCTCGGTCCGCATTGCATCCAGCCATTTTACCGAGTCGACGCTCTGAATGGCTTGCTGGAAGCTAGTAGGCTCATCACAATCCAGGATGCAGTCTTCTCTATCCCCGTCAATGAGAAAACCGTAGTATCTCTCGGGCGGATGAGACTGCCTACTACTCCTGCGGAGTGGCATAGGAATGTCCTGTTCTTTTGAACCTTCTGGTTCCACTAAACTTTCAGTAGTAGTTTGTGGTTCTGGAATTTCTTCCAGTTCTATTGCGCTCCCACTTATTTCTTTTTCTATGAACTGATGTTCTAGAAAGTGGGCATTGCGAGAAACAAGGACTTTTTGTTCCTCTGCGTAATAGAAAAGATACCCCCTGGAGTTCTTTGGGTATCCCACAAACTTGCACAGTACTGAACGTGCCTCGAGCTTGTCCACATGCTGCTTTTTGACATAAGCTGGACATCCCCAAATCTTCAAGTATTGAAGATAGGGTTTCTTCCCACTCCATAACTCATATGGTGTGGTAGGCACAGTCTTAGTGGGAACACGGTTCAAAAGATATGCAGCTGTTTCTAGCGCATATCCCCAGAATGATCGCGGTAACTCAGCGTTACTCATCATGGACCGTACCATATCCAATAGGGTTCGGTTCCGTCTCTCCGATACACCGTTATGTTGCGGAGTGTATGGAGGAGTAAGCTGAGAGAGAATTCCATTCTCTTTTAAGTAATTCAGGAATTCGGCACTTAAGTATTCTCCTCCTCGATCCGATCTTAGGATCTTGATACTTTTGCCTGTTTGTTTTTCTACTTCATTCTTATATTCCTGGAACTTATCAAAAGCTTCGGATTTATGCTTCATTAAGAAGACATGTCCGAATCTTGAGAAATCATCCGTAAAAGTTATGAAGTAAGAAAAACCGCTTCGCGCATGTGTAGACATTGGACCGCACACGTCGCTGTGTACGAGTCCCAAGAGCTCGCTCGCTCTTTCTCCGTGTCCAGAAAACGGAGCCTTTGTCATCTTTCCTTTGAGACAGGATTGACAAGTTGCATACGATTGATATTCGAACGAATCTAAATATCCTTCAGTATGTAACTTAGTCAATCTTCTCTCGTTGATGTGACCCAGTCTACAATGCCATAAGAAAGTTTTATTAATATCTGGAGACTTTCTTTTATGTGTATTCTGGATATTGAAAACCTGTGGTTGGTTTAAAACGTAAATACCGTTGTTTAATGTACCTGACCCAATCAAAACTTGATTAAGGTGAATGTTCACTACATTACTTACAAATGCAAATTCATAACCTTCTTTAGATAATAAAGATACAGAAATGATATTACAGGTTGCATTTGGTACATAATAACAACTACGCAAAACCAAAAAGTGTCCATCTGATAATCCCAGGTGATAGTCCCCCACGGCCTCTGCATCCATGCTAGCACCGTTCGCAACTCTGAGGGTCATGTCACCTGCCTTCAAAACTCTACGCTTTCTCAACGCCTGCAAAGAATTACAGATATGAGATCCTGATCCGGTATCCAATACCCAGGATGTAGAGTTTATTGATAGACAGTTTTCAATAACATACACACCTGAAGCTGAAGCTGCAACTCGCTTCAAATCCTGTGTTCTGGCTTTCCAAGCCTTGCAATCTTGTTTCCAGTGGCCACTTTTGTGACAATAGAAGCATTCTTCCTTCCCCACCAGCTTCCCCGCTACCTTTGTTGCTTTACCCTTTCCCTTCGTATCCACTTTACCGACACCGCCTCTTGGTTTGGCGGGGGCTTTCTTCTTCTTGCCCTTGGCTTTCGCCCTGGACCTAGAAGAGGAAGATCCTCCTACAAACAAAGTGGATGTCTCCCTACCCTTCTGTAGGGTGCCCTCAGCAGTCCTCAACATGTTCAGAAGCTCGGCAAGTTCAACCTCCTTTCCTTGCATGTTGAAGTTAAGAATGAACTGGGCGTAAGTGGAAGGAAGGGACTGGAGAATCAGATCAGTATAGAGTTCATTCTCCAACGTGGTCCCAAGGTCCGCGAGCTCCTCTATGTAGCCGATCATCTTAAGCACGTGGTCCGCTACTGATGATCCGACGGCCAACCTTGCCGAAAAGAGCTTCTTCGACACTTCGTATCTTGCGATACGAGACTGCTCTCCATACAGTTCTTTTGTATGGAGAAATATGGACTCTAGGTCCATATTCTCGTGCCTCCTCTGATGGTCGTTGTCCATCGAGGCTAATACGAGGCATCTGGCCCTCGCGCAATCTATCTCCCATGTCTTACGGATTTCTACATCCGCGACGCTGGAGGTGGGACCTGGGACGGGGGGAGCTTTGGTGGTAAGTATATACCCCAGCTTGTCATAAGTGATAGCCATCTTGACATTCCTGAGCCAATCTTTGTAGTTTGGCCCTGTCAATATGTTTTTATCTAATAGTAACTTAAGTCCGGTCATCTTGAATGGTCGCTGCAATTAGGAGAGAGAAAAGAAACACTTTAGCATGATGCTCTTGCAAGTTTAGAGTGGTTTTTAGTTTGTCTAAACTGGATGGCTCCCACTGTCTCTCGAATCCCTTCTCAAACCGTAAAGAAAAGGATTAGCCGGGATCATTCTCACCGTACAATACTTGCTTAACCGTTCAGCCAGGCCAGTGTCGGTACTTCGAGGGAGGTTTTCCAACGCTTTCGTGAAGTTCCTTAATTAAGTAACCTCTTTTCCCTGTGGGCGTAGCCCCGCTAACACCTTTCTAGGCACCTACTAGGTTTATAGCATTGATCGTTAAGTGAGAGTTTTCCCGAGGAGTAGCATATACTCACAGTAGGATCGGGATCCAAATATCATCGCGTGATAAAAACCGAAGGAATCCTACCAGAATTATCACACTCCAAATGGTATGCAAAACTAGCAAGTTTCAGTACTTATGAAACTCCCGATGTGGATTTTTGCCCCATGCTCTTATGACCTTGGCGTGAGGTCAAAATGTCATAAGTCACATGTCAAGTTCTTCCCATCATTATCCTGGTTAATTTGAACCCACCCGTACCTACCCTTGACGTAGGCCAAAACGGCAGTACGACTGTCTCAAATCAACGCATTCTATCTATGCAACGGATAAATATCCGGTAGCTACCAATCACTATGCCTTGGCGTGAGGTCAAAATACATAGCTTGAATACTACCGAATATTTAACCGAAATGATGGAGGGCTACGGATGGTTTTGGCGAAACCGTGAACGTAGTGAACTTGATATAATCGATGGAACGAGATAGCTTTTAAAAGGAGTGGTTCAAGCTCCGCGTTTAAAAGTTTAGTTTTGAAAAAGAACCGAGTGGTTTTCAAAGTGTTCCAATCGACTTTTACTTGGTTTATTTCTTGCATTAGTTCTTTTAATGCGTCCCATCATTTAATCCTACCATTGCAGAAAACAACCAAAATATGACGTACGCTTATGCCATTCGCATTCGCCACGGGGCCCCGTCATCACCCGTTAGGTTACTTAACTAACGACAGAGCGGGGGCTGGGCTAGCGCGGCTGTAAAACATAAGCAACGCCTAAATAGTTATTATATATAAATATATAGCAATGATAGACATTACAGATCACAGATGAATACATTGGATATACTAGGAATCCGCAATGCGTTCGAGCCTGCAACGCAAAGCGGATTACACGGTCGCGGTGAATAGCCAATACCCCACCCAAGACCCCTACGGGTGCGGCAAACTACCCGCCAAGCACCCGAAGCGAAGCAACCTCCCTCACCACCGTGAGTAGGCCACTCGGCACTTCGAGTACCCGGTAGTTTGTGCACCCCCTCCATGGGTCTATCCTAGGAGCAAAAACAGTAAAAAGAATTATACAATGACGGCTACAACCCCGACCCGGTTGTGCGGCCATACAAAGAATATTATTACATCAATTTACATGTTACAAATGAATGAAAGAAAAACAACGCTCATCTCACATCCAACCCGGCTATTCACCCGCGACAATCCAATCCATTCATATCCACAAACCAACAACAAACACAGATCATGTATAACCCCGACTAATCGTCTTATAGCGATTAGCCGACGTTCAATACATGCAAGCATTACAGATATAACCGATGTAGTTAAAGCGTAGTGAAGTTCCGAAAAATACGGATTTATAGGCCCGCAAAAGCAAATTTTAGTTCTGGAAAATCTGGGCATATAATATATATCCTAAAAATCCCAAAAACAATACAGAAAGACACTGCACGAAAAACGATGCAGTGAAGACATCAAACCGCGGCGCTTCCGCGGCACGAGCCTACCTCGTGCGGCGGAAGCGCGGCGGTTTGGATGATTCTCTGTCTCGTTTTTCGTGGGTGTTTTTAAAAAACCCTGAGATGAATTTACAAATATAAAGTTTTCTATTTTGAGCAGAAAAAATTTCAACAGAAACTAGGGTTTTTCAAAGTTCGGTTTTTGGATTTTTCGGTTTCGAAACTTCGCTACACTTTACTACCTAGCTAGTTTGAGTTTAGTTAGGCTCTGATACCACTGTAAGTCCGTGTTGCCCATCCCGGTGCTTACGGGAGGCGGAAAACATAATAAAAAACGGATTTTTAATGACTTAGGCAACATGGACTAAGCTTGTGAGGATCTTTGCTAAACATAAACTAGCTAACCCTAACTACAAAGTAGCTAAGTGATGAAAGGTTATACCTTTGGTCTTTAGTCCTTCTCTCCTTGCTCCTAGGTATGGTAGAAAAGGATCACCTTGCTTGTCTTCTCCCGTCAAAGAAGGATCCATCCGAAAGCCACCACCTTTAGCTTCAACTCCAAGCTAGGAGTAACTAGAGTACAAGAAATGCTAAGACTTGAACCCTAGAAGTGAGTAGAGAAGATCAAGAGATGGTTTTTCTCAAGCCCTTTTGTTTCTCAACACATGAGAGGGAGAGAGCTTGAGGGAGAGGATGAACAAGAGAGAGAAAAGATATGATAGAATGAAATAATAGTGAGCCATTCTCACTAATATGTGAGGATAATTTTAATTAGATAATTAGCTTGAAAATTGTCATGATAAATCATGACTTGACCATTATCATTTCAATTTTTGCAAAGATCAAAGAGCATCTTCCAAATGAAATGATTATGGTCAAGTTGTCAACATGGTCAACAAGTCAAATTGTCAACAACAACCATGCACAATAATTAAGCTAATTATCAATTAACAATAATCCACACAAAAACAATAGGGTTAATAAAATGACAAAAGCCATTAACCCTAAACAAGGTCCTCTCCCCCAATCTCAAGCAACTGTGCATACGCACCCGCATTCGTGATCCGAGGAACACGAACACAACGAGAAAAACCAATCTCAAATCATATACTAGGATCCGGCTTAAACCAAAGCCCGCTAGTATAAACTGTCCGGACAGCAAACGTGCACAAGTGCGCGGATGCGAACGAACCCTGTCGCAAAACCATGCGACCTCTACTCGTTTTGCCTAAAGGCGAATAGCTCTCTGTGTGGGACTCTAAAGACTCGACACTACGCTGGCAGTGGGTTTAACCACAGACCGCAAGCGGCACTAGCTGTACGTAACGGTCCCCAGGTAGATGTCGATAAGAAGACTGACGAGGTGAACCCCATCTGCACTCCTACTGAGCCTGTATGTGACAGTCTCCGTACAGTCCGGTCTGTTCGTCTGATACATCGCATGGCGGGCCTAGGGGGGCGGTGAACGTCAGTCCCCTAATAGCGGTACAAGTCGTGTCGGAGTGTAGCCCAGAACACCCTGAGATAACACTGGAAACCTACCAGTATATCTCGCTTGCCCTGGCCAGGGACTACTCGTGTAATGGCTCTCCTAGACACAGCGCGATGTCAACCCCCAATACCGGGAGAGACGAATCCTGTCTAACCGTCACCGCCTCCAAGTGCTTCGGGACTGCACCCAAAAACTACCTGTTTGCACAGCTCCTTTGAGCCGTGGTAGGGTAGTAATCAAAGTGCAGTGGGAACACACTCGAGGCGAAGTGACAGTGTCAAGTCAGCGGACTAAGCTGTACTCATGTCACCTGGGAACCGATAACTGACGATAGGTATATTACCAACCAACAGTTCCCGACGAGTCCTGTCCAGTGTACTCGTAACCTAACGAGCACCCGCATACTATCCCAAGTACGACGTACTAACGGCTGTGGGACAGACCGTCTCCCACACTGGGATGAGAAGCGCATACGCTAGTCTACTCCGGAGTATCGATGCCCTGTCTCGATAGTCCAACGACCAGGGACCTGTATAAGGATGTGCTTATAGATTACCCAGTTCCCACGAGTGCGAGCGCCATCACAACGCTGGTAATCAAGCAAAGATCCTAAGGGCTCTACTAATATGTATACCAGCAATATGCTAAAAGAAACACATGCACATATTAAAGCAGAGACAAACCAAGTAGCATACTACCATTTCGAGCAAGATTGTATATACAACTGTGAATATCCCAAGCTTCCATTAAGTAATATACAAGCTAGTATGATACAGTAATGGCCTCTAGGGCATATACACTAACATTAACTAGATATAACATAAGTAATAATGCAATAGTGGGCATGATCCGAATGTCCCACCTACCAAAGCAATCACCCGAAAGCAAGCTATGTGCCAGCGATGCCGCTACTGATCCATGCGGTCAACCTGCAAGAACTGTGGTACAACGGGGGTGAGTTGCCAACTCATGAGTAGAAAACATAATCAGGTAGAAATCGAAACAAACAACGATTCCTAGGTCAACTATATCATAAAGGTAATACTATGATATCTAGGGTGACCGTATCTGCATATGTTCCAACAATAAAATCAATACCTATCAGCATGTAGATAACATCTACGTGTCTATCAATGACGCAACAAAATCATGCATGTAAGTATCATAAAGGCACATGCATGTAAATATGAGGATATCAACTATCTTGTGTCCATCAACGACACATCAAAATCATGGAACCCGAGTGCCCAATATCGACACTCGAAACATCATGAAACTCGTGTCCAGCATCGACACATAAATCCGCATATCTCAGGCGCCGCATCCTCAGATCGGCCCTCAGGCGCCGCATACTCTGGTCGGCCCTCATATACATCTCATGACTCCGGTCGGTATCCTCCGGATAACCGCCGAGTCCAAATACTGTCACCAGTAGGTAGTGCTCCCCTGCCACGCTCACCGCCTAACTATACGAGTCTTCTTGCCCTGGGGTACCTCACCGGGTCCACCATGTACCCGCAGACGATGCCTACCGCTTCTCGAATCGGGTTTCACATGCCAATCTCACAACCGAGAAAACACATGGTGGACGTCTCAAAATATCATATCAGGAGAAACCGGGTTTTTAAAACAATACATACATTCTTTTGAAATATAACCACGGATCTCAAGTCCAGAATCTTATGAAAACAGCATCTCAATGCATATAATCGTAAAGCATAATGTATGCAAACATATAACAGAAATGTGAGCATATCCGTATATCATGCAACATAGAACAGTGATGTGAGCATATCAGTATATCATGCGACATATCATAATGATGTGAGCATAGCAAGTATATCATACAACATAGCATAATAATGTGGTAATGTTACTGTGTAAGTGACATAGTAATTATCGATGATGAAAGGGTATGAGCCGGCAAATCTGTGTAAGTTTAACATACGCATCATCGATAATGGTGTAGGTGTACTAGCACAGGTTTATGTAATGCAATGAGAATGTCACGAACGTAACATAAGGTACATCGTACGCGAAATGCTATCAGGTATACGTATCTACGATATATCCGAGTCGGTGAATCTATCAATCGCCATCCAGCCTCACAACATCGCGAACGGCATAATCCATCGTAGGGCGGCATTAAACAATTAGGGATTCTATCAACCTATATGACAATGAGGGTACGGACCTAACATCTCATACGACATATCACTCATGATCCACAACATTATCCATATATATATACCTATCTCTCAGGTCACATCCGTATCGATCTCATATCATGGAACCGGCAAAGGTATCAATTTTCTCATATCGACTCGCATCCGTATGACAACATATCAAACCAAGTCATCATATCTCATCGTATACTCTTTTCATCACGTCAATGTCTCATATCAAATCATCTTATACATCATATATTTATTCTCTTGCAACTACATATCAATATATCGTGATTCACATTCACTTTTTATATCCTTATATATCAATTCGAGACATCATTTCTATCATATCATGTCAAAGAGTCATATCCGTATAGCTTTCATCTCATATCTCGATATATATATTCAATCATTCATATAATCTCTAACTATATTTTTAAGCATATCCATAGTTTTCTAATATAGGTTTCCTTAACCATATTCTATATATCGGTTTCCATCAAAATTTGCGGGGGTGCTATACGCCATCCACCCAACTTCCACCATAGATATAAATCTACTCACCTTGATCCTTGCTTTCCGAAGTCAATGTCGCCATGCTCCTCCTCATTATCCGAATTCCATATGAGGGTGCCTACATATATAAACACATAGTATCATAAACAGAAATCGCACACAAAACCAAAACGACACCCGAATCACACATAAGTTAAAACATATGGTCTACGCATGCAAGAATAACCAAACAACCCTCGTCGTTGACGTAGAAACATCCAACGACCCAATAAAATATCAAATAATAAAACCAAGAATTCCAATATCGGAAAACATAACCAAAAACACCCCAATATGCTCCCAGATTTTGGCTCAGGTCGATTAGGTCTAAACTAGCAAGTACGGGGGATTGGTTACAGGGATTAGGGGCTACAGTCAAAAAACCAATCCCAGACACCACCAGAAATCCGGCGACATCGCCCCAGATTTCCGAGCTCGCCGGCCAAAATATGAAGGAATGGTCTCGTATTTGGGTGTGGGTCTCCTGGTCATTTATCTAGGTCACTGGACTTGTTGGATTTTCTCAGAAATGTCCCAGGTAGCTCCAGATACCCTGTAGGCCAACATAGCTTCACAAAACCGACATTTCGACATCTAAGTTCGTATTTTGGTTTCCAATCTCTGTTATTTGGCTATAAAATCCACACTAAGGTCTCACAACAGCCCCTAAACATCACAAATCCACACAATCACCCAAACCCTCTCTTGGCATTTTCCAAACATCACTAACCTAAACAAGTTTAACTCTAAACCAACCTAGGATGCTAGGAAACTTAAAACTAAACTGAATGAAAGGTGATATACCCTATTTGGCAACTCAAGAAATTTCTTAAGTTTTTCAACATCTTCAAAATCCAACTTTGCTTCGTCCAATGTGTTGAGGATGAGGTGGGATCATTTTTAGTGAAGGGAGTATAGGGTTTTGATGAGGATTTTGAGATGATACTTGGAGATGAAGGTGTAGGGAACATGAGGGTGAAGGAGATGAAGAAACCATGGAGGAAAATGAATGAGGGCAGCCCCTCTCTCTCTCCTACCATCACTCTCTTTTATTCTCACCCTCTCAATCATTTAAGCTTTGCCCCACTCTCTCTCCCTCCAATAATACAATTTCTTTTTCCCTTTTCTCTTTTCTTCTCACAATAATATAACCAAATATCACCAATGCAAATGTGTAACATTTCAAAAAAATAAAATATTATTTTTGGGATTTTTGATAATTTAATATTAATTTTTAATGAATATTTTAATATTTCGGTATAATTAAATACCGATAAATGGGGAAAATTCTGGAGAAAATTATGAAAATTCTAAAATAGGTTACTTTGTGGAAGTATGCCACTTTTAAGTTTTTATGGTTAAGTATATGCTATTTTAGTGTTAATCGCGATTAAAAATCGTTAATTGGATCTTTGGCTTTTTTTTTGTGCAAAAATGTGTACATAACATTTTCCACACTTTTCGTACTTGTTTCATGTTTTGGATTCATGGTAGCCTAGGGTTAACCATGTTTAAATGAGCATGGTGGATTGAACCATTTGGTTATGTTGATTGGGTTTAACTACGGGTTTTTCTTTTTAATGGTGATTAGGGATGGGGGTTGACTTGTGGTAAGAGAGAGAGAGCCATGATGGTTGAGCATTTATTTGGAAAGAGAGAAGGGAGGCTCCAAGGTTATGTCACCTCCTCTTCATTTCAAAACTTTTCACTCACATCTTTCAACTCCCTCTCACACCTACACACACACATCAGCTAACATCAGCACAACTTCAGCCCCAATTTTTATCAACATCAGCTGCAATAACATCATTCAAAACTACACCAACACAACACCAACACAAATACTTCAACTTCAGCACATTCCAGCCACCCAACAGACATCAGCTGCCTCAGCAGTAGCACCATCATTAGCAACAACCCCAACCACAAAACAACCACAAAATAACTTCAGCCACAGCAGCAGTTGCTGCAATAACACAATAACATCAACCCCATCAGCTTGTAGCTGCGGCAAAAGCAGCAAGAACAGCCTCCACACCATCATATACCACAACAACATCAGCCACAACACTACACAAAACAACAACAGCCACTACTGCTGCTACAGCAACACCGACCTCACAAAAATAAAACAACAGCAGCAGCTTCAGCCTAGAAAACAGCTTCAGCATCAGCTGCAACAGCAACAACACAGCAGTAAAAGCAGTCCAGTAGCAGCAACAGCCCCTTCCTCCTTCCTCCTTCTTCCCTTCTCCTTCATCCTAGGACCCCCTTGAGGTATAATCTCGCAACCCAACTCTTTTCTTGCTTAGTTATGGGTAGTTGGCTGAAATTTAGTGTTTATATTGTGATTAGTGCTAGTTTAGGAAAATTTGAGTGAGACTTGACCAAGTGTTGGTTTTGAATGTTAGTATAGCCTTATTAGGTGCGTTTGAGACCAGTTAACCCCAGAATACCCCAGATATCCAGTTAGTTACATGAAAGTTTCGACTTAGCGTATTTTAGCGATTTTATCGACTTTGTAGGCTTTCTGAAAACTGCTATCAACCGGGACGTCCTAAAATAATTTTGACTTGGCAGTAAGATATGCGGGCAGATAGAAACCAACACCCAAAACCCTAGCCACCAACTCTATTTTATGGACGCAGTTATATTCCCCCTGGCCGCAATTTGCGGCCAGAGCAGGGGGAAACCCCCTCGTTTTTGGTGTTTGGCCCTATTTCCTGTAAACTTGACCCTGGGTATGTGCAATTTTATCTGATTCCAGTTAGGATAGAATCCGGGTTGATTTTCTTGAGTTGGCGCATGATTTACGACTTGTTTTAGCATGGTTTTTTGTATTTGGTGATTCGTTTCTGTCGGGTGGCGTTTGAACGCCAACGGCAGAGGGTTATTGGCTGTGTTTGCACGTGAGGCTACAGGTTTTTACCTATGGGCGTAACGTGTACCGTTTTGGTTTCCGACATGGTTTTCATGTGCTTTAGCATTTGTGATATTCTTGTAGGTACCCACGTGACATCGAGGCGTTGGAGATTCTAATGGCGACGTCGGCACCGGCACGCATAAAACAAGGTGAGTAGATTTATATCTACGGGGAGAAGTCGGGTGGATGGCGTATAGCACCCCCGCAATTCGTAGTGATGTATACGATGCATATACACACATAAAATTATCATATGTTTTTGGGGAATTATTGATGATTAAAGATGGATATTGGTGTGTTGGATTGATTTAGTGTCGCGAAACCTTAGAGCAGAGGTCGCACCACACATGCACACACACATACATACTTGCATACACCCTTATTTCAAATGTGGTTATGTGATTCTATATGGTTATGTGTTCACATGGGTATAGGACTATGTGTTCACATACGGATTTGAGGATGATACATGGGATTGAGATGAGTCGATGATATTCGATCCGCGATTATGATATCAGTGATAGGGCAGGATTCGTACTTGAGATACGTCCTGAAATGATAGCGGGTCTTAGATGACGATAGCATGTGCATAGTGATATATATGTATAAGTGATCGAGTTGTGAGATATGATATGATATGATATGACAAGATATTCATGATAGGCCGCATTGGGCGATGTATACTCCTTTGTGATGATATGTGCTGATGATATCGATCTATATGAGACTGCCGATCAGTAGTCAGATCATGATTATAGTGACGATATTAGCATTGTACTAGATGTATGTTAGTACCACTGATGATGATCTTGATAAAAAGGATACTAGATGAGTAATATAATGAATATGATATTGACCCGTACCCAGATTTGGGGGATGCCGTACGACGGATTTACGTACGAGCTATATTTTGATGTTTGACCCGCACTCATGACTTGGGAATAACCGATTATAGGGATATGTTATCGGATGTGACATTATCGAGGCGGGATCACCGACTAATGTATGTATATATATATATATATATATATATATATATATATCGACTCAGAGGTTAGGCAGCTTCCCTTACCTGCAGTTAGCCTATTAGCTCAGCCCTATAGTTGGTGTAGCTATATGACTCTGATGACATTAGATGCAGTTTAGCTATCATTGTTTTTAGTATTCATCTCCCGCACATTATCGTTGTTGCTCCGCATCGCATACTTATTGTGATTCATATTCCATTTTTGACATCATGCTGTTAGGACACCAGCACCATTACCGATGATGCGTATGTACCAGGTACACTTATTTGCCGGCGCACACACATCTTCATCGGTAATTGCCATGTCACGTACACTTAGAGAATATTATTGCTTGATTTAGCTTGTTAGCTAGTACTGAAATGATATTAGTGTACTTGCCTTATATTCCAGCTGGACATTGTAGTTATTACTTGTCACTTCATGCATAATGTTATTCATTATATGCCGCATTCATGGATTCTCATGCTTATATTTATGGTTTTACATGCCATTCATGATTTGGATTCGGATTTCTATGCGATTTCCTGGATTTGGGGGAAAACCGCAAAACTTATATAAACTGCTTTCTCTCTTTTTAAATAAAAAGTGCGGTTTTCCCATGACGTATGAGTCGTCCACCATGAGTTTGCTGATGGATTTCGAGACCCGATTCGATGAGGCGGATGAACCGTTTCGGGTACATGGTGGGCCCGGTGCGGTACCCCGGGGCAAGAAGATCGCAGGAGATGGCGTTGAGCCTGGCAAAGGGAGCACTACCGACCGGTGATTTTACCCGACGCGTCGGATATCCGGAGGATACCGTCGTGGTCTTGAGATGGATGGTAGGGGCCGGTCTGGACTGACGGCGCCCGAGATATTGTGATTGAGACATTGAGATTTTGAGGTATTGAGATACAGAGATTGTGACATAGAGATATCGAGATATTTGGATACTTGTTTTGTGTCAATGCTAGACACTGTTTTATGCTGAATTCATATATGATACCTCATTTTAAAAATACAGAAATCTCACTAATTTATGAAAGCAGTTTTCTTCAGTAAATGCATTCTGTTTCGTGCATTCATGTAAGTGCATGGCGGGGCCCCGGCCGTCAATCCGACGCCGGAATGCGGAAACGAAACTTTTCTAAAAACTAGAAACCGGCACCACCGCGCACTAAAAACCCGGATCGGGCCATTAACCTAACTCTAGCAAACTAGAAGATGGGTAGAAAGCTATACCGAGCGATCCGTGTCCTTCGGTCTTCGGCCTCCACTCCGATCTCCTCGCGGGATCTCCGGTCTTCATCTCCTTGTCGGAAAGGGCACCACATCGAGAAGTCGTTTTACGGGCTCTCGCTTCGTCCGAAGAAACTCGGGCGCGAAGTGTGCTAGCGGACGCGTCCAAGGTGTTATAGAGAATGTTGTGATCACTTTGTCTCTTGCATCCATGAGTTTGGATGGAGGTTGAAGATGTTGCCATTAATGGAGAAAGCAAGCTAGAGGAAGAAGAAGAAGAAGAGAAGGCTTTTTCTTTTTCTTTTCTTTTGTTGTGTTGGAATAATAAGATGAGAGAGAGCTCGAATAAGAAATACAAGAGCTAACCATAACCTCCTTGGCTGCCCCTCTCTCTCCTCTCATCATTTCAACTCTCAAATCCATCATATAATGTGATATTAACACATAAAAAGAGACCATGAGTCACTAATGTGTCCATGTCACATTTAATGCATGTCATGATAAAATCTAGCTTACAATTTCCATTATCGAAACATTAATCCAAATGTTAGGTCCAACAAAAAGATCCGGCAACATCTAAAGTAAACTCGTGACGGATCACAAGAATACCCATCACCTGTATATACATACCTACATCCGCATTCCGACTGAATGCTAATACGATGAGACTAAAGTAAACCAACAAATCTAATACTAGGATCCGGCTTAAACCAAATCCCACTAGTATGATCCGTCCGATCATGATCCGTGCAATACCGGACGTATAAGATCGAACCTTGCCATATATCATATAGCCTCTACGATGTTTCACCCGAAACTTGAGAAACTGTCTGTGGGGGACTCTAAAGACTCGTCAATACTTTGGCTGTGGATTTAACCACCAGCACGTCAGAGGTATTAGCCGTACGTAGCGGGCTACCAAGTATTGACCAAAAGGGAGGTCGATGAGCGAACTCATCCTGACACCCTACTGAGCCTGTCAGTGACAATATCCGTACAGTCCTGTCCGTTCGTCTATGAGCATCGCATGGCGGGCCTAGGGGGTTGGTAAAAGTCAAACCCCCAAAAGCGGTACAAGTCGTGTCGGAATGTAGCCCAGAACACCCTGAGATACTACTGGAATACCTACCAGTAAATATCCTGCCTTGGCCAAGGTCTTCGTGTAATGGCTCTCCTAGACACAGCGCGACCTCACCCCCAATACCGGGAGAGATGAACCCCTGCAGATCCGCTCACTGCCTCCATGTGGCTCGGGACTGTACCCAACTAAAACCTGTTTGCACGACTCCTTTGAGTCGTGGTAGGGTAGTAATCAAAGCACAGTGGGAACTCACATGAGACAAATGACGATCTCAGGACGATGAACTAACCTGTACACATGTCACCAGGGAACTGGTATCTGACGTCTGGTATAATCCCAACCAGCATGTTCCCGGCGAGTCCTGTCCGGTGTACACATAACCCAATGAGCACCTGTATACATCTTAGGTGATCCAACTGACACCAGTGGCTTGTGAGACCGGCCACTGCCCCTCGTCGGGGTCTCGACTGTATACACTAGTCTACTCTGGAGTATCGATGCCCTGTCTCAAAACTCCCACGACTAGGGACCTTTTAAGGATGTGCTTATAGACCCCAGCTCCCACGTATATGATCGCCCTCATACTGCTGGCAGTCAAGCAAGAATCCTAAGGGCTCTATCAACGCGCAATAGTGACCTGTAAGGTCACCTAAAACAGTACATGATGATAAAGGTAAACCAGATAGCATACTATCATCTTGAGTAAGACTGTCCTACCGGTATAGGTCCTCCCTCAATCATTACAATCACGTGCCTGTGATCCAATAATTGACTCTGAGGGCACTATCTCCAACAATCTCCCAATTGCACTCAAGGCTAATTATTACGATGTCGCATACTCACAGCCCGTGAGATACCGAACACCCAACTCCTCTACTAGTCAGTCTTACAAAGCTTTTTTGCGAAACTATTGCGTTCGAGGAATAGCCTCAGTGAGTGGATCCGCTGTGATGTTTCTTTCTATGTCTCTCTTTATCTCAAGTTCGCGGAGAAACCCATCTCCCGAAATGAGCAATACCTGTCTTAGAATATGTTTGGATGTCTGATGGGACCTAGTTCATAAGTGAACTCCAAATCCAAACTTCTTAGACTGTATCGTCAACTAAATTTAATCAGTATCCTGCGTCATGCCTCTCTCAGTATCCCCTTGGACCACCTGTCCAAAATACTGCCCCTCGTCAGAGGGAAAACTATAACTCTGACAGTCACTCTACCGTCCAGGTCATCTTGGAAGCCTGGAATGATAACCGTCTCCCAAAGGAGCCTGTCGTTATCATTTCCCTAGAACATCAAATTATGTTCTAAAACTGCTTCCGATCGTTTCTCTAGGATTGGATTAATATCAACTTACTGCATCTGGTGCAAAAACAATATCTGGTGTGGTACTTGATATCTCATGATCAACTCAATTGCCTACGCAAGTGATCTGCCGATCATGCACATCCCTCTCCCCTTTAGTCTATGAGACACCTTTAGAGAGGGTGACTCCATCACCTGCAGGTACACTACCGTGCCTGGAGTCGTCCATTCTAAATACTCTTAGAATGCTGTCAAAGTACCCAGATTGGGAAACCACCCAAATCTAGATCTAGTAACCAGAATGTCAGATAAAATATCCAATTCCTATGTAGAGAAACCACTTTGTGACAACCAAAGTATAACCGATCGTAGTATAGGAATATCACTTCCTACTCTGTGTATGTCATCCAAATACCAGGACATCACACCCTACTACCTTCTTAACAGATCCATCCCCTATTCTGATGAAGTCAAACCTATGACTGTCACATCAGAAATAGATGATCTATCTCCGCTAAATCTGCTTTAGTCTATAAATAGACATAAACCACTTGTCCACCATGCTTCCGCTGCTCCCACTGACTACGACAACCCTCTGGCAGAGTCATATACACGTACACTTCTGAAGCCAGTTCAGAACGACGCTATACTCATCCTCCTGTCGGGTCTCATTGTTTGGAACAGCAGCAATGGCAAGTCTGGATAAACAAGAACCTCCCTGCCACCGTCCTTGAGCATACCGAAGTACCTCTCGGGTGCCTGAGGTTACCCATCTTATCTGCGAAGTGGCCAATGGAATGTCAAACCAGATTGAATCTTTAGGTTCTTTATCAAATCTTCAGTAATCGTTTGCGGTTCTGGAATCACTTCCAGTTCTACCATACTCCCACTACTGTTTTCTGAAAAAAAAATCCATTTTTGTTAAAACTGTGACGAGTCTAGAACAATATCACTATTGATCTTCAAGATGGTAGAAAGTCAACACTCGTCATAGCCTGGGTCAACCCACAAACAGCCATTACAGAAACGCGCCTTGAGTTATCCAGAGTCTGGTTTTAAGCATAAGCCGGACAACTCCCCGTACCTTAACATTGTTAAGATATGAACTGTTCTATATCCAATATAGAAGCAGAGGCACTGATTTAATTGAACGAGATTCAAATCGTGCAGCAGTCTCCAGTTCATGTTAACTAAATGGAGAGAGACTGATCAGCGTTACTCAACTTAGGAGTGCTTCCAATTATGAGTAATCTGAAAGAGAAGCAAGTTCTCTTAATCATTACTATCAACTGAATACCATACACAAGTACCTACATCTTCGATCCCCTTGAAGAATCCCGATACTTGCAACACTTGGTTCTCTATTTTACTCTTATACCTGTAACTTCTCAAAACTCAGACCTTGCATTTCTACGTAACACATGTCTAAGAACTAGAGAAGTCACAAGTAAACAGAATATAGTACGAGTACCAACCCCTTTGTCCTAATGGACACTGGACAACATACAATACTATGTATAAGTCCCTTGAGTCTAATAACTCAATCCCTGTGTGTCGTTGGTTGAAAACTTTATTTATGGTTAAGAAGAATTACACTGCTGTTTAATGCTCCTTACCTAACCATCCACTGATATAGGTAAATGTCATAGACATAATTTCAAAAAGGTATATCTCACTCTATAAAAATAGACGTACAGATGTATCAATTTGAAATCTGTGCATAACAGCGGATATTCGAAACCAAATATTTGTCGTCTGGCAAACAACTCAGGTGACTTCCTCAAATATCACTGATTACAACGAATCCCGATATAATGAGGATGATCACCTAATTCCCAATAACTTACTCTCACTCATCATCTGTAAAACCATACAGATGTGAGAATCAAACCTGGTAAATACATACCCTGGAGTAAGCACTAATTGGGAAATCAGTTTTCTTTTAACAATACACAGTGAAAATGAAACATTGAAATGTTTCAATGGGGTATCCTGGTATTCCTAGTAATACCTCTTCCATTATCAGATTCACAACTGTAACCGTATATCTCTTTGCCATCTCTCCAAATCCCTTTATATGTCTTTAGTCATTACCTACTGTACACCCTCTTAGGCTAAATGGTTTTCTTCCTTCCCTACCGTTCGGCACTAGCCTATGGTTTGGAAGAAGACTATCCAATAAGCATAATGGGTGTACTGTCCTAATCCTAGGAGCGCTCGCAATGCGAGAGAAGGTGAAGATAAAAGACAACCGAATAAACCTTATTCCTATTTCTCCTGAACCAGAATCCATCCCCGAACTGGAACAAGTTCCTTTCGAGTTCGTATATAACCATACGATATAGTATCCAAATAAACTGTGGATCTTCGTAGTGATACGGAGTGTTCTGGAGAAATACAAAGGTGAATTGGGAGTGGTATTGAAATATTTGGTTTGGTCGTGAATAGCAGTCGCAATTTACTTTGCCCTCTTACTAATCCCTTTATATGTCTTTACTTAATACCTTCTGCACACCTTCGTTAGGCTAATTGATTTTCTTCATTCCCTACCGTTCGGCACCAGCCTAAGGTTTGGAAGAAGACTATCCAATTTGCGTAATAGGTGTACTATCTCCTAAACCAAGGAGTACTCGCAACCTGAGAGATGGTAAAAGGAAAAGACAACTGAATAGTCCTATCCATTTTCTCCCGAACCGGAAACTGTAAGTCCATGCTACCGCTCCCGGTACTTACGGGCTTGCGGAAATGATGAAAAACAATTTTTCTAGAGATGGTAACATGGACTCAAACCGGATCTTTGTTAAACTATCTACCTAACAACCTAACTAGGAGTTGTTAACTACTCGGTTAGGGGGTTATACCTTTCTTTCTTGAACTCCTTCGTCTTCAACTCTCGATGGTGTACGGATCGTCTTCACCCCGTCGTCTCCTTGCGCCGAAGATCGATCCACCCGAAAGCTTCTACCTTTGGCTTCTTCTTCGAACTTTGAAGAAACTAGTTCACTTGGTTTGCCAAACCTTGTGAACTAGAGTGAGTAGAGGAGAGTGTGTTGGGATTTTTCTCTATGGTTCTTGCTTCTCAACATATGAGACAAGAGAACCATAGACTAGAGAGAGAGCAAGAGGAAGAGGGAGAGCTCAAGCAAGAGAGAGAAAGCAAATGAGAGAAAATATGAGTAAGTCTTTTCTCCCTTTGGCTCTCATAATCCAAAGTCATCATAACAAAAATACCAATCAAGTATTATGTGATGGTTTAAGTCAAAATAGCCATATCATTTCATGCACTCATTTTGCACAAAATAAACAAGCAAGCAAAATTCTTTGCCATGAAATGATAGCTATTGTCATGATGATGGTCAACTAGTCCAACCTAGTCAACCGGTCAACAAAGTCAACAAAGTCAACCCCTCAACAACCATGTCACTATAATACTTAATTAATATTATTGTTAATAATATATCATATTCTTGTTAGGGTTGAGCAAAAAGTCAACAGTCAACAGTCAACAGTCAACAACCCTAATGAGAATCCTCTGCTTCTGTCTCTCCGTCAACTGTGCATACGCACCCGCATCCGTGTTTCGAGGAACACGAATACATACGAGATAAAACCAATCCCAAAACGCACACTAGGATCTGGCTTAAACCAAAGCCCGCTAGTTTCAACTGTCCGGACACTAAACGTGCGCAAGTGCACGGATGTGACCGAACCCTATCGCAAAACCATGCGACCTGTCGCAAAACCATGCAACCTCTACTCTTTTGCCTAAAGGCGAATAGCTTTCTGTGTGGGACTCTAAAGACTCGACACTACGCTGGCAGTGGGTTTAACCACAGACCGAAAGCGGCACTAGCTGTGCGTAACGGTCCCCAGGTAGATGCCGACAAGAAGACTGACGAGGTGAAACCCATCTGAACTCCTACTGAGTCTGACTGTGAAAGTCTCCATACAGTCCGGTCTATTCGTCTGATACATCGCATGGCGGGCCTAGGGGGCGGTAAACGTCAGTCCCCTAATAGCGGTACAAGTCGTGTCGGAGTGAAGCCCAGAACACCCTGAGATAACACTGGAAACCTACCAGTATATCTCGCTTGCCCTGGCCAGGGACTACTTGTGTAATGGCTCTCCTAGACACAGCGCGATGTCAACCCCCAATACCGAGAGAGACGAATCCTGTCTAACCGTCACTGCCTCAAAGTGCTTCGGGACTGCACCCAACTACTACCTGTTTGCACGACTCCCTTGAGCCGTGGTAGTGTAGTATGTTAGTTATATGTATGCCCTAGAGGCCATTACTGTACATTGGATGTATATTGTAGTGGATGCTGGGACATATATGGGAAGGGCTTTCTTGCTTGACATGATAGTACGCTATCTGGTTGCACTTTATCTTAACATGTATACTTTCTGTCTCTCTGATTACATGTTGATAAAGCCCTTAGGATGTGTACTCGACATCCAGGACTGTGATGTAGATCATACTAGTGGGGCCTGGGTAGTCAATGAGTACATCCTTCATTGTTCCTAGTCGAGGGAATATCGAGACGGGGCATCGATATTCCAGAGTAGACTAGCGCATATCTTCTCGACCCATGCGATGGGCGATGGATGATCCTATATCCATTGGTGTTTGACATCGAAGATGGTATGCGGGTGCTCAGTGGAGACTGGGTACACTGAACGGACTCGCCGAGAACTCCCAGATGGTATTATACCTCACGTCAGATGGTAGTTCTTTGGTGACACTGGTACAGCTTAGTCTGTTGACCCGAGATCGTCATAGAGTCTTGTGAGTCTCCCACTGTGCTTTGATTTCCACCCTACCACGGCTCTACTGAGTCGTGCAAACAGGTGGTTTTTGGGTACAGTCCCGATTCACATGGAGGCAATGAGCGATAGGAGGGGATTCGTCTCTTCCGGTATTGGGGGTTGATGTTGTGCTATGCTTGACAGGCCATAATAGGAAATCCCTGGCCAGGGTTGCAGTAACCTACTGGTAAGTGTTATCAGTAGTTTCACGAATGTTATGGACCTTACGTCGGCATGAATTATCGAGCTATTGGGGTCTGACGTTTACCACCCCTAGGCGAGATATGCGACATATCAGACGAACAGACCGGACTGTACGGTAAGTGTTACTGGTTGGATTCACAGGAGTGTGAGCAGGCTTGCTCGTCGATCTTCTGATCGCTCAATACCCGGGTGGCCGTTACGTTTAGCAGACCGCTTGCGGCTTGTGGGTGTTTGATATGATCATCATCTGCTACCGGCGTATTGACGAGTCTTTAGAGTCCTACACAGAGGTTTCCTAGATCAAGCGAAACGAAATAGGAGCGCATATGAGATATGTGCGGGACCGAGAATAATGCGTGTATGTGATACCGTTTTCCATTCTCGCGATGTATGTGTCGAATGGTTGTATGCGATATAACCTAGTTATCGAATCAAGGATTGATTCGATAAGCCGATACGTTGGATACTAGCCGGTTATATGCGATATGACCGGATCATTGAATCGAGTGTTGATTTAATGATTTAATGTATAATTATATATTTGATATATTACTTTGCATTAACTAGTATTGGTTCACTTTAAATGGATTTACTCACTTGTATTGCACATTGTATATGTGATATATTTTTGTGCACATCATTGTATCATGTTTGATGATACATTCTTTCTTGGTTTTGTGTAAAGTATTGAACCATGGTTAGTTAGTGGTTAGGGTATCTTTTCATTTGATTATTCATTTATCTTTTTATTTATTTCATTTAGAAAAGATAAAGAGAAAGATAAATGGTGGACTTATTTTGTTTTTAGTTGAAACTTCTTGAAACCTTGACTAAGTCCACCATTCTTGTCTCTTCTCTAACCCTAACCACTTATCTAACCTTAGTTAAATCTCTACACTAAACCATGGTTGAAGTCATGATAAGTATTGATTTATTTATCAAATAAAATTAACTTATCATATCTTCTTCTTCTTCTTCATCTTCTTCCTTCAATGAAGAAAGCTTGCTACTCCAATGGCAAGTGATGAAAACTAGTGAGAAATCCAAATCTAAAGTTTACCCACTTCCTATTTCTTCATCCTCTACCTCTTGCCAAGTAGTATAGGGTGTTTCCTTCACAAGTTTTCCCGACTTGGTGAAGTTGGAGCTTGTTCTAGCGATGCCTCGACGTAGATCATCTTCGGCACGTCGTCGATGACCTAGCTCGTTTTTCCTCCGATGAAGCCGACGCTAGAGCCCATGATACAATTTAGACAGTGTGGGGACTTCATCACGGAGCCTAGGACGTGGTGGACCGGATCTACAAAGGTTGTAGCCCCTTCCCTATTTTTATATTTCCGTTTACATGCATGCTTTGCCTAAATATCTAGTTAACGATCCGTTCTAGGGTTTGTAGGCACCCGTAAAATTTGATTTGTGCATGTTTGATCACTTGTGAGACTTAACTAGAGTGCGTAGGAACCCTACAGTGGTATCAGAGCCTAGCTAGAGCCTTAGGCGAAGTCCCGACGGAATCAGAAGTCCGATCGACCCAAAACCCGACTTGAAAATTGCTCTCTGGACTTTTCTGTAAAATGTGGATTTTTCGAAATTAAAAATATCCAGAAAAATCAGCTGGGAATCCTAAGAATTACTGTGCAACACGTGTCTATGATTCGACATGAGTGCGGCGGAACCGCGGCAGAAGCATGGCTTCTGCGGCGGTTCCGCGGCAGTACAGTCACAATGCCCAATACTGTTTGCACAGTAACTCCTAGTTTCTGGTGTTGGTTTTCCTGGGAATATTTTAATATTTATTCCAGAGTTTTATTTTCTGGCTTGTATTGGGAACTCTGTATATTCGATAGGACTGTCTAATTTTGTCGGTATGGCTTTCCGGGTAATTTTAGAATATGTTAAAAAGTTCGACCGGATATAAATACCCACTTTTTCCCCTGCCGGGAAATTTCCAATTATTGGATTTTTCCGTAGTTTAACGACGTTCTAAGTAGTGCAAGTAACGCGATGGACCCTCTAGAAGACAACAAACCTTAACTCGATTATGTGACCGTCTTGAACTGCCCTTTGAACCTTCGGGTTTGGGGCAGTACGGCGTGCCACATGTGAGGCGTTGGCTTGACCCTTCTACGGCTGGACCGTTGGTACTGAGGCACGAACTGAATGTTGTTAGACTTATTTCATGTGTTGAGCTGTATCGGGAAAACTTGGGTGTTCGATTGTTCGATCGAAAAGTTTAGCATTTTCTATTTATCTGCAATTTGATACAATAATTGGAATTCACAAATAGTTATGAGATAACGGAATGAATATTATAAACATAGCAGTTTAGTCTCACTTGATCGGTTGCCACGGAATTTCGATGTGATCAAAAGTCCGTCGCAATCACGTAGTGTACGCGGATACTCGCCGGGTAAACTTGATAGACAGCCTCACTCCATAGCCCCGACCAAGTGACTGTAGGAGAACCCCGTCGCCGAAAGCATCCGTTCGGGTGCTCGCGGTAGCGATGTTCCGCCTTGGTGCACTTCCTCGACGGTATCAGGGGTGCGGCCGCCTACTAAAGTTTGCGACGAGCATTCGATCAGTTTTTCGGGAATCTTGTTGAATTGCCCGACTTTATATTGAAAAGTGTTTTCGATTTTGAGACTAAAATGCGGGGTTTATAATTGTTAGGCATGCGATGTCTAAGTATTTCATTTGATTAGGCATGCGATGTCTATGCAGATTGCGGATTCCAACTGTTGTAGTTTTACACTTTCTTTTCTGTGACCGTAAGTGTAATATGTGATATCGCCGGTTTCGTTGCTATATGTCAACGACAATTGGGATGCGCATATTTACTTACGTTGATGACATGTGATGTTATGTGTTGCTGGATATGTTATATTGGATCGTCGTGTTTGAATAGCCGGGGGTTTCATGTGAGATGAGTGTTTTTCATTTTCATTCATGTAAAAAACTTGTATGTAATATTCTTTTATTGGGGCACTTCCAGGTTGCGGAAGATGTCACCGTTGATGTATATTATTTACTTTTCTGCACTAGGATAGACCCAAGGAGGGGAGCACAAGTAACCGGGTTCTGGGGTCCAGAGGGAGACCAACTCGAGGAGTTGAGTCCGGGTCTCCTAACTCTAGAATTGGTAGGGTTGCTTGCCGCTCTCGTAGGGGTCTTGGGGTGTGGGATTGGCTATTCATCACGACCGTGGAATCCGTGTTTTATATTGGCTCGTATTGAAAACATGGACGTCCTAGTATATCCAATATTTCATATGTTTCTTCTGCTGTGATTTATCTGTGATGTGATCATATGATGTTCTGTGACAGGTATTATATATAGTATATATGATATATTATATAGACGTTGCTTATGTTTTACACCCGCGCTAGCCCTGCCTCGCTCTGGCGTTAGTTACCTAACCTAACGGTGCAGACGGGACATCGAGGCGAATGCGGATGGCATAAGCGTACGTTATATTTATCTGTGATGGTTAGGAGGACTTAAATGATGGGATATTCATTAATGAGATTAATGAAAGAAAATAAACCTAATTGATGTTGTGGAATCGAATTTGAAAATAAAAACAGGTAGCTACAGTTCTTTCTTTGCATCGCGGTGTTCATTATAGAACATCCTGCACCTTATTCGATGAGGAAAGGACCGAGATCCCTTCACCGGGAGTGACTCCTTTAGCAATAACTGGCAGATGCTACAACCCTCAGTTTGTCTTTGATCGCTTCTATAGTTTCCGCTTTGCACAGTGATATATATGATATATCCCGCACCTCATTCGACGAGGAAAGGGCCGACGATCCCTTCAGCGGGAGTGACCCCTTTAGCAAAACTAGAAAAACCTCGAAAACATTCCATTTAAAAACCATTTGATTCCGCAACGAGATCAAGTTCAAAGCGTTAAAGGTTTTTCACAAAAACCATTCGCAACCCTCCGTCATTTTAGGAAGTAGAGTACTTAGTATTCGTGCTGTGTTTGTTGACCATAGTCAAGGCACAGTGTACGGTAGCTAAGTGATGTCTTCCTACACCGCATATGATGCGATTAGTTAGGACAGTCGCGTGACTTTGTTGACCTTAGTTAAGGGTCATGTGGGTGGGTCTAATTAATCACGAAATGACGGGTAGAACTTGACTAGTACTTATGATTTGTTGACCTTAGTTAAGGTCATAAGTGCTAGGGGTAAAAACCTTTATCGGGAGTTTCAAGTGTTGGAATTTGCAATGAGATTGCATACCTTCTATGTGATAGTTGGATCCCGATACCCACTGCGAGTAATTGTTACTCCTGGGAGAGTTTTGCACTTTGCAATTAGCCGATCAAGTAGGTGTCTAGAAAGGTGTCAACGGGGTTACGCCTCTGGGAAAACGAGGTTTACAGTAATTAGGTCCGTGCGAAAGCATGGGGAACCTCCCTCAAAGTACCGACACTGGCCTGGGTGAAAGATTGGCGAACTTGTAGAGTGTAATTAATCCCGGCTAGTCTTTCCTTTTAGGGTTTGAAGGAAGATTTGATAAAAACAGTGGGAGCCATCCTGATTAGATAAAATATATAACCAATCTGATCTTGCAAGAGCGCACGCAGAGTGTTTTCTTCTCTCTCTCTCTCCTGGTAGCGACCATATCACGCCTTAATCAAGATAATAAAATGGATGTATTGACCGAACCCGCTTGTTATACTGAGCTGGGGAACGTTGGTCCCGCTCCAACTTATAATTGTTATAAGACAGAGCAGGAAATAGGGGAATACCAGAATTCCTATGCCGCCCAAACGAAGAAAGTGCATATGATGCATCTTCTTCGGGTGTGTTCGTTAAACAGAACTGTTTCTCAGTATCCTCTGCATCCTGGGTATATGATACCGGATCAGGATCCCAGATATGTAATCTGTTACATAGGGCTACAAAAGGGTAGAAAAACTGAGAACGGGTGATAAGTTTCATGAGACAGAAACCGGGGCAAGTGTTGCAGCCAAGTCTGTTGGTCACTGTCACCCTGTATTACCAATACATTGATTCTGAACAAATACTGTTAGATACCGAACCTGATATACAAAATCATATCAGTCTCTTTATTAGTAAAGAAAGGATATAATTTTGTATTGATGGATAATGTTTTGAACATTTCCTATATCAAAAGTTGATCGGTTCAGGCACATTATCTAAAAGCATTGACGTTCTAAATCAAACTACAGTTCCTAGTATACAGAACACACACAAGAGGAAAAGTTCAGAAATGAACGAATCATTCTTGAGGCATTGTAGACTAGGTCATATCAATGCGACCCGATTGGCTGAAGTTACATATTAGATGCATATTTAAATCAGTTTGAATTTACATCTTGTGAAACTTGCCAGTCGTGTCACAAAGATAAGATGACCATAGATCTGTTTATTGGAAACAGAGGAAGAGTTAGTAAACTCTTGGGACTGATACATGATGATGTACGTAAGGTCTCCTGTCTGCACATGCCAGAAATGGTTCTTTATACTTCATTATATTCTCTGATAATCTCTCAAGATTCAGTCGTATGTTCCTGCTGAAACATAAGTCCGAAGCTTTTGAGGTATTCACAGAATATATGTTAGAAGTAAAGAACCAAAATACGGGTATAAGTATTATGTCCTATGATAAGATCAGGGAGGAGAATACTTGTGCATGGCATTCCTGGACCATTCTAAAGGAGAATGAGATTCTCTCTCCGTATTACTCCTCTGAATACACCACAGCACAACGGTGCATCAGGGCGGAGCAATCGCACAATATCAGATATGGTGTGCTCTGTGATGAGTATTACTGAGTTACCTATTTCCTTTTTGGGTGTTATGCACTTATGAAGTTGCATACCTATTGAATAGGGTTCGATTCAAATCAGTGCCTACCACTCCATATGAGATATGGTGTGGGAAGATCCTATCTCTTAAGCGAGTTAAGATTTGGGTTGTCCGGCCTATGTTTAAAGCAAAATCCGGACAAGATCGAGGCAGGATCAGTTCTGTAGAACTGGAAAGGTTCCAGCTATACAAAAACTGCAGTTGATGATTTGACAGAACCAAAGGATTCTATAGTTCCCGACGAACCTCAGCCTCTCCGCCGATCTAGTAGGGTTCCTCATCCACTTGAGAGATACCTCAGTTTCTCGATGACAGTGGGAGCAAGAATTGCATCATGAGATGATGACCCAACTAGTTTCGAGCAGGCCATCGAGAGTAGGGACTCTGTAAGAATGGCTGGATGCGTAGCGATCTGAGATGGAATCCATGTACACCAGCAAAGTATGGACTTTAGCTGCTATATCTGAAGGGTTAAATCCCCATCAGGAGCAAGTATATCTTGAGAAGATTACTTGGTGTAGATGGAAAAGTTGAGACTTTCAAAGCTAGACTTGTTAAAGGTTTTCGTCATCGGCCAGGCATGGATAATGATGAAACCTTTTTCCAGTAGCTATGCTTAAGTCTGTCCAGATCCTACTTACCACGGCTACATACCATGACTACGATATCTGGCGGTTGGGTGCCATGACTGCTTTTCTAAATACTGATTTAGAAGAGAACGTCTATAAGAACACAGCCAGAGGTCCTCGTAAACAGTGGGAGCAGCGGAAACGTGTGCAAGTTGCTTTACATAATGAAGCAGGCATCGCGGAGTTGGAACGTCTGTTTTGATGTGATAGTCAAAGTGTTTGACTTCATCAAAATGGTAGACGAACCTTGTATATACAAAAGGGTAGTAGAGAGTAAGGTGGTCATCTTCGTATTGTACGTAGACAACATACTCTTGATAGGAAAAGAGTTTCCTATACTACGATCGGTCAATCTCTTATTATCACAAGGATTCTCCAAATAGGATAAAGATGATACCTCCTAAATCCTGAGATTTGGACCTATGAGATAGATCTAAAGGGATATTAGGGTTCTCACTAGGTATAGTGAGATTGTATCAATCGATCCTGGGGAGAATCACTGGAAGTGTTCCAGGGTGATAAGGATGACTGAATGCCAGTCACAGGCACTGTCTTTACCCTCAGTAAAGGGACGGTATGTTGGAAGAGTTCCAAGCTAGATACCGTGGCAAACTAGACGATAAAGGCTGGTAACATCGCTATTGAAGATACTACCAAAGAGGAAGTTTGGGTGTATATTGGTTCATAAGATGAACTAGGTTCCTGCCATTGTATGACAATGGAAGTGTGGCTTTGGCCCTGGAACCCTGGTCCCATCAGTGACCCAGACAAATTCTGAGGAAGCATCACCTGATCATGGAGATAGTTGATCTCCGGGGTGATCGAGGTTAGGAGAGTAGACTCAGAGGACAACACGGCGGATCCACTCATGAAGGCCTTTTTCCCAAAGAGAGACTTTTAGGGGATGGTTGAGTATGTGATACTGCAACCACTGCTACAGATGGCCCTAGTGCAAGTGGGAGATTGTTAGTTATATGTATGCCCTAGAGGCCATTACTGTACATTGGATGTATATTGTAGTGGATGCTGGGACATATATGGGAAGGACTTTCTTGCTTGACATGATAGTACGCTATCTGGTTGCACTTTATCTTAACATGTATACTTTCTGTCTCTCTGATTACATGTTGATAAAGCCCTTAGGATGTGTACTCGACTTCCAGGACTGTGATGTAGATCATACTAGTGGGGCCTGGGTAGTCAATGAGTACATCCTTCATTGTTCCTAGTCGAGGGAATATCGAGACGGGGCATCGATATTCCAGAGTAGACTAGCGCATATCTTCTCGACCCATGCGATGGGCGATGGATGATCCCATATCCATTGGTGTTTGACATCGAAGATGGTATGCGGGTGCTCATTGGAGACTGGGTACACTGAACGGACTCGCCGAGAACTCCCAGATGGTATTATACCTCACGTCAGATGGCAGTTCTCTGGTGACACTGGTACAGCTTAGTCTGTTGACCCGAGATCGTCATAGAGTCTTATGTGTCTCCCACTGTGCTTTGATTTCCACCCTACCACGGATCTACTGAGTCGTGCAAACAGGTGGTTTTTGGGTACAGTCCCGATTCACATGGAGGCAATGAGCGATAGGAGGGGATTCGTCTCTCCCGGTATTGGGGGTTGATGTTGTGCTATGCTCGACTGGCCATAACAGGAAATCCCTGGCCAGGGTTGCAGTAACCTACTGGTAAGTGTTATCAGTAGTTTCACGAATGTTATGGACCTTACGTCGGCATGACTTATCGAGTTATTGGGGTCTGACGTTTACCACCCCTAGGCGAGATATGCGACATATCAGACGAACAGACCGGACTGTACGGTAAGTGTTACTGGTTGGATTCACAGGAGTGTGAGCGGGCTTGCTCGTCGATCTTCTGATCGCTCAATACCCGGGTGGCCGTTACGTTTAGCAGACCGCTTGCGGCTTGTGGGTGTTTGATATGATCATCATCTGCTACCGGCGTATTGACGAGTCTTTAGAGTCCTACACAGAGGTTTCCTAGATCAAGCGAAACGAAATAGGAGCGCATATGAGATATGTGCGGGACCGAGAATAATGCGTGTATGTGATACCGTATTCCATTCTCGCGATGTATGTGTCGAATGGTTGTATGCGATATAACCTAGTTATCGAATCAAGGATTGATTCGATAAGCCGATACGTTGGATACTAGCCGGTTATATGCGATATGACCGGATCATTGAATCGAGTGTTGATTTAATGATTTAATGTATAATTATATATTTGATATATTACTTTGTATTAACTAGTATTGGTTCACTTTAAATGGATTTACTCACTTGGATTGCACATTGTATCTGTGATATATTTTTGTGCACATCATTGTATCATGTTTGATGATACATTCTTTCTTGGTTTTGTGTAAAGTATTGAACCATGGTTAGTTAGTGGTTAGGGTATCTTTTCATTTGATTATTCATTTATCTTTTTATTTATTTCATTTAGAAAAGATAAAGAGAATGATAAATGGTGGACTTATTTTGTTTTTAGTTGAAACTTCTTGAAACCTTGACTAAGTCCACCATTCTTGTCTCTTCTCTAACCCTAACCACTTATCTAACCTTAGTTAAATCTCTACACTAAACCATGGTTGAAGTCATGATAAGTATTGATTTATTTATCAAATAAAATTAACTTATCATATCTTCTTCTTCTTCTTCATCTTCTTCCTTCAATGAAGAAAGCTTGCTACTCCAATGGCAAGTGATGAAAACTAGTGAGAAATCCAAATCTAAAGTTTACCCACTTCCTATTTCTTCATCCTCTACCTCTTGCCAAGTAGTATAGGGTGTTTCCTTCACAAGTTTTCCCGACTTGGTGAAGTTGGAGCTTGTTCTAGCGATGCCTCGACGTAGATCATCTTCGGCACGTCGTCGATGACCTAGCTCGTTTTTCCTCCGATGAAGCCGACGCTAGAGCCCATGATACAATTTGGACAGCGAGGGGACTTCATCACGGAGCCTAGGAGGTGGTGGACCGGATCTACAAAGGTTGTAGCCCCTTCCCTATTTTTATATTTCCGTTTACATGCATGCTTTGCCTAAATATCTAGTTAACGATCCGTTCTAGGGTTTGTAGGCACCCGTAAAATTTGATTTGTGCATGTTTGATCACTTGTGAGACTTCACTAGAGTGCGTAGGAACCCTACATAGTAATTTAAGTACAGTGGGAACACACTCGAGGCGAAGTGACAGTGTCAAGTCAGCGGACTAACCTGTACTCATGTCACCTGGGAACTGATAACTGACGATAGGTATAGTACCAACCAACGGTTCCCGACGAGTCCTGTCCAGTGTGCTCGTAACCCAACGAGAACCCGCATACTGTCTCCAGTACGACGTACTGATGGATGTGGGACAGACCATCTCCCACACTGGGATGAGAAGCGCATACGCTAGTCTACTCCGGAGTATCGATGCCTTGTCTCGATAGTCCTGTGACTAGGGATCTGCATAAGGATATGCTTATAGATTACCCAGCCCCCACTAGTGTGACTACCATCACAACGCTGGTAATCAAGCAAAGATCCTAAGGGCTCCACTAATGTGTATAGGTTATATACTAAAATAAACACATGTACACATTGAAGTAGAAACAAACCATGTAGCATACTACTATATTGAGAAAGATTGTTTATACAAGGTGAATGTCCCTAGCTTCCATTAAGTAATATACAAACTAGTATGATACAGTAATGGCCTCTAGGGCATATACACTAACAATCTCCCACTTGCACTAAGGCCATGTACTGGCGTATCGAAGACCTATCATCTCGATCAGCCGCTCGAACTGAGTCTGGGGTAAGGCCTTTGTGAGTGGATCAGCAGTGTTATCTTCCGTAGAAACTCTCCGAACCTCGATCTCCTGGCGACCCACGATCTCCCTGATCAGGTGATACCGCCTCAAGATGTGTCTGGACTTCTGATGGGACCTTGGTTCCTTTGCTAATGCTATAGCCCCGTTGTTTTCGCAATACAGAGGTATTGGATCAACAATGGACGGAACCACCTGAAGTTTAGTTAAGAACTTCCTTACCCAGACAGCTTCTTTTGCGGCATCTGCAGCAGCGATATATTCCGCTTCCATCGTCGAGTCAGCAACGGTTTCCTATTTGGAACTCTTCCAACACACCGCCCCTCTATTGAGGGTAAAGACATAACCCGACATGGACTTGGAATCATCCTTGTCACTTTGGAAGCTGGAGTCAGCAAAGGCCTCGATCTGGAGGTCTTTTCCGCCATACACCAAGAACATCTCCTTAGCCCTTCTCAGGTATTTGAGAATGTTCTTTTCTGCTATCCAATGTTTCTCCCATGGGTTTGACTGATACCGTCTTACCACACTGAGTGCATAAGCTACATCTGGTCTGGTACACAACATCGCATACATTATAGAGCCTACCGCAGAAGCGTAGGGTATAATAGACATGCGATCCCTTTCCAAATTAGTCTTGGGAGACATCTCTTTGGAGAGGGTGATCACGTGACAAGCCGGTAGATTACCGCGCTTGGAATTTTCCATACTGAATCTTTTCAGTATGGTGTCGATGTACCGGGACTGTGAGAGTCCCAGTATCCTCTTGGATCTGTCACGATAGATCCGGATCCCCAGAATGTATGAGGCATCACCCAGGTTTTTCATGGAGAACCTGTGTGACAAGAACCCCTTGACAGATTGTAGCATAGGAATGTCATTTCCTATTAAGAGAATGTCATCCACGTATAAAACGAGGAATACTACAGTTCTCGCTACAAATCTACTATAGATGCATGGCTCATCTGGATTTTTGATAAAGCCAAATTCCTTGACCGTCTCATCAGAACAGATGTTCCAACTCCGCGATGCCAGCTTTAGTCCATAGATGGACTTAAGCAACTTGCGCACCTTTCCGCTGCTCCCACTCTGAATGAAACCCTCTGGCTGGTCCATATAAATACACTCCTCTAAATTTCCATTTAGAAAAGCGGTCTTTACGTCCATCTGCCAAATCTCATAATCGTGGAAGACAGCAATGGCAAGAAGGATCCGAATGGATTTCAGCATAGCTACTGGAGAAAAGGTCTCGTCATAGTCCAAACCAGGTCTTTGACGAAAACCCTTTGCAACCAGTCTAGCTTTATAGGTCTCAACCTGTCCATCTACACCAATCTTCCTTTTGAAGATCCACTTGCATCCTACGGGTTTTACCCCATCTGGAGCAACGTCCAACGTCCATACTTTGTTGGTGTACATGGACTCCATTTCGGTCCGCATTGCATCCAGCCATTTTACCGAGTCAACGCTCTGAATGGCCTTCTGGAAGCTAGTCGGCTCATCATAATCTATGATGCAATCCTCTCTATCCCCGTCTATGAGAAAACCGTAGTATCTCTCGGGCGGATGAGACTGCCTACTACTCCTGCGGAGCGGCGTAGGAATGTTATTTTCTTTTGAACCCTCTGGTTCCACTAAGCTTTCAATAATAGTCTGTGGTTCTGGAATTTCTTCTAGTTCTATTTCGCTCCCACTTGTTACCTTTTCTAAGAACTGGTGTTCTAGAAAATGGGCATTACGAGAAACAATGATCTTTTGTTCATCTGCGTAATAGAAGAGATATCCCTTGGAGTTCTTTGGATATCCTACAAACTTGCACTGTACTGAGCGTGCCTCGAGCTTGTTCGCATGCTGCTTTTTGACAAAAGCTGGACTTCCCCATGTCTTAATGTGATTAAGATAGGGTCTCTTCCCACATTACATCTCATATGGTGTAGTAGGCACAGCCTTAGTTGGAACTCGGTTCAAAAGGTATGCAGCTGATTCTAGTGCATATCCCCAGAATGATCGCGGTAACTCAGCATTACTCATCATGGACCGTACCATATCCAATAGGGTTCGGTTCCGTCTCTTCGATACACCGTTATGTTGCGGAGTGTATGGAGGTGTAAGCTGAGAGAGAATTCCATTCTCTTTTATGTAGTCTAGGAACTCGGCACTCAAGTATTCACTATCTCGATCCGATCTTAGAATCTTGATACTTTTGCCTGTTTGTTTTTCTACTTCATTCTTATATTCCTGGAATTTTCCAAAGGCTTCGGACTTATGTTTCATTAAGAAGACATAACCGTACCTTGAAAAGTCATCCGTAAAAGTAATGAAGTAAGAATAACCGCTTCGCGCATGTGTAGACATTGGACCGCACACGTCGCTGTGTACGAGTCCCAAGAGCGAGCTCGCTCTTACTCCGTGTCCAGTGAACGGAGTCTTTGTCATCTTTCCTTTGAGACAGGATTGACAAGTGGCATACGATTGATATTCGAACGGATTCAAATATCCTTCTGTATGTAACTTCGTCAACCTTCTCTCATTGATGTGACCCAGTCTACAATGCCATAAGAAAGTCTGATTTATTTCCGGAGACTTTCTTTTGTGTGTATTCTGGACATTGAAAATCTGTGGTTGGTTTAATACGTATATACCATTGCTTAATGTACCTGACCCAATCAGAACTTGATTAAGATGAATGTTTACAACATTACTTACAAACGCAAATTCATAACCTTCTTTAGAAATCAAAGATACAGAAATGATATTACAAGCTGCGTTGGGTACAAAAAAGCAATTACGCAAAACCAAAACGTGTCCATCTGACAACCCCAGGTGATAGTCCCCCACGGCCTTAGCATCCATGCTAGCTCCGTTTGCAACTTTGAGGGTCATGTCACCTGCCTTCAAAACCTTACGGTTTCTCAACGCCTGCAAAGAATTACAGATATGAGATCCTGATTCGGTATCCAATACCCAGGAAGTAGAGTTTATTGATAGACAGTTTTCAATAACATACACACATGAAGCTGAAGCCGCAAGTTGCTTCAGTTCCTGTGTCCTGGCTTTCCAAGCCCTGCAATCTTTCTTCCAGTGACCACTCTTATGACAGAAAAAGCACTCTTCCTTATCCACAAGCCTTCCCGCTACCTTTGTTGCTTTTGCTTTTCCCTTCGTATCCACTTTACTAACACCGCCCCTTGGTTTGGCGGAGGCTTTCTTCTTCTTTCCCTTGGCTTTCGCCTTAGACCAAGAAGATGAAGATCCTCCTACAAACAAAGTGGATGTTTCCCTACCTTTCTGAGGGTGCCCTCTGCACTCCTCAGCATGTTGAGGAGTTCTGAAAGTTCAACTTCTTTTTCTTGTAAGTTGAAGTTCAGGATAAACTGGACGTAAGTCGAAGGAAGGGACTGGAGAATCAAGTCCGTATAGAGCTCGTTCTCTAACGTGGTCCCAAGTTCCGCGAGCTCCTCAATGAAGCCAATCATCTTAAGCACGTGTTCCGCTACCGATGATCCGATGGCCAACCTTGCCGAAAATAACTCTTCAACACTTCGTATCTTGCGATACGAGATTGCTCTCCATACAATTCTTTTGTATGGAGAAATATGGATTCGAGGTCCATATTCTCGTGCCTCCTCTAATGTTCATTGTCCATAGAGGCAAGTACGAGGCACTTGGCCATCGCGCTATCGATCTTTCAAGTCTTACGGATTTCCTTATCCACGACGCTGGAGGTGGGACTTGGGACAGGGGGAGCTTTGGTGGTAAGGAGATACCCCAACTTGTCATAAGTGATTGCCATTTTGACATTCCTGAGCCAATCTTTGTAGTTTGGCCCTGTCAGTATGTTTTTATCTAGTAATAACTTAAGTCCGGTCATGATGATTGGTCGCTGCAATTAGGAGACGGAGAAGAAACACTTTAGTATGATGCTCTTGCAAATTTAGAGTGGTTTTTAATTTGTCTAAACAGGATGGCTCCCACTGTCTCTTGAATCCCTCTTCAAACCAAAAAGGAAGAATTAGTCAGGATCAATCTCACCGTACAATTCTTGCTTAACCGTTCGGACAGGCTGGTGTCGGTACTTCGAGGGAGGTTTTCCAACGCTTTCGCGAAGTTCCTTAATTTAAGAACCTCTTTTTCCTGGGGGCGTAGCCCCGCTAACACCTTTCTAGACACCTACTTGGTTTATAGCATTGATCGTTAAGTGAGAAATTTCCCGAGGAGTAGCATATACTCACAGTAGGATCGGGATCCAAATATCATCGCGTGACAAAACTGAAGGAATCCGACCAGGATCATCACACTCAAAATGGTATGCAACACTAGCAAGTTTCAGTTCTTTTGAAACTCCCGATATGGATTTTTGCCCCATGCTCTTATGACCTTGACTTTGGCTAAAATATCATAAGTCACATGTCAAGTTCTACCCGTCATTCTCCTGGTTAATTTGAGCCCATCCGCACATACCCTTGACTTTGGCCAAAATGGTAGAACGACTGCCCCAAACCAACACATCTATCTATGTTGCACATGAATACCCAATAGCTACCAATTACTATGCCTTGACTTTGGCCAACATACATAGCTTGAATACTATTGACCATCCATGTGAAACGACGGAGGGCTATGAATGGTTTTGGTGAAACCGTGAACGTAGTGAACTTGATATAATCGATGGAATGAGATAGCTATTAAAAGGAGTGGCTCAAGTTCCGCATTTAAAAGTTTGGTTTTGAAAAGAACCGAGTGGTTTTCAAAGTGTTCCAACGACTTTTACTTGGTTTATTTTTCTTTGCATTAGTTCTTTTAATGCGTATTTTTGTTGCATTAGTTCTTTTAATGCGTCCCATCATTTAATCCTACCATTGCAGAAAACAACAAAAATATGACGTACACTTATGCCATTCGCATTCGCCACGGGGCCCTGTCATTACCCGTTAGGTTACTTAACTAACGACAGAGCGGGGGCTGGGCTAGCACGGCTGCAAAACATAAGCAACACCTAAATAATATCATATATAGATATATTGCAATGATAGCCATTTTAGATCACAGATGAATACATTGGATATACTAGGAATCCGCAATTCGTACGAGCCTGTAACGAAAAGCGGATTACACGGTCGCGGTGAATAGCCAATACCCCACCATAGACCCCTACGGGAGCGGCAAACTACCTGCCAATATCCGAAGTGGAGCAACCTCCCTCAACGACGTGAGTAGGCCACTCGGCACTTCGAGATACCCGGTAGTTTGTGCACCCCACCATGGGTCTATCCTAGGAGCAAAAACAGTAAAACGAAATTATACAATGACGGCTACAACCCCGACACGGTTGTGCGGCCAAAAATAATATTACATCAATTTACATATTACATGAATTGAAAGAAAAGAAAACTCTTATCTCACAACCCCCGGCTATTCACCCGCGACAATCCAATGAATTCATATACACATACCATCAACATTACAGATCACAGATTTGTATAACTCCCACTAATCGACATATAGCGATTAGCAGACGTTCAATACAAATATCACATCACAGATATAAACCCGTTAGTCTTAGTCTGTAGAAACTCGATCAAAATACGGTTTTTAAAGCCCCCAAAACAAATTTTTCTTTCTGGAAAACCTGGGCTGAAAAAACATATACCAAAAATCCCAAAATACCCCATAGAACAAACTACAACCAAAATTCCCCACGGCCGAGTCAACTCGGCCGCGGAACCGCGGCGGGAGCACGCTCCCGCCGCGTTTCCGCGGCGCTTTGATCGGATCAGTGGACCAATTTTTTGCAATTTCTTCTAAAAACCCTGAGCCGAATTTTAAAGCATGATTTATCATTTTTTGATCAGTGGAAAAATTCAACAGAAAGTTGATAATCCGGGTGTTTTTCGCGACTTTTTTTCCGATCGAATTTCTAATTACTATGCTAACATGTTAGGTAGTGTTTAACTAGGCTCTGATACCACTGTAAGTCCATGATACCGCTCCCGGTACTTACGGGCTTGCGGAAATGAAGAAAAACAATTTTTCTAGAGATAGTAACATGGACTCAAACCGGATCTTTGTTAAACTATCTACCTAACAACCTAACTAGGAGTTAACTACTCGGTTAGGGGGTTATACCTCTCTTTCTTGAACTCCTTCATCTTCAACTCTCGATGGTGTACGGATCGGCTTCACCCCGTCGTCTCCTTGAGCCGAAGATCGATCCACCCGAAAGCTTCTACCTTTTGCTTCTTCTTCGAACTTTGAAGAAACTAGTTCACTTGGTTTGCCAAACCTTATGAACTAGAGTGAGTAGAGGAGAGTGTGTTAGGATTTTTCTCTATGGTTCTTGCTTCTCAACACATGAGACAAGAGAACCATAGACTAGAGAGAGAGCAAGACGAAGAGGGAGAGCTCAAGCAAAAGAGAGAAAGCAAATGAGAGAAAATATGAGTAAGACTTTTCTCCCTTTGGCTCTCATAATCCAAAGTCATCATAACAAAAATACCAATCAAGTATTATGTGATGGTTTAAGTCAAAATAGCCATATCATTTCATGCACTCATTTTGCACAAAATAAACAAGCAAGCAAAAGTCTTTACCATGAAATGATAGCTATTGTCATGATGATGGTCAACTAGTCCAACCTAGTCAACCGGTCAACAAAGTCAACAAGTCAACAAAGTCAACCCCTCAACAACCATGTCACTATAATACGTAATTAATATTATTGTTAATCATATATCATATTCTTATTAGGGTTGAGCAAAAAGTCAAAAGTCAAAAGTCAACAGTCAACAACCCTAATGAGAATCCTCTGCCTCTGCCTCTTCGTCAACTGTGCATACGCACCCGCATCCGTGTTCCGAGGAACACGAATACATACGAGATAAAACCAATCCCAAAACGCACACTAGGATCGGAAACAAAGCCCGCTAGTGTCAACTGTCCGGACACTAAACGTGCGCAAGTGCACGGATGTGACCGAACCCTGTCGCAAAACCATGCGACCTGTCGCAAAACCATGCGACCTCTACTCTTTTGCCTAAAGGCGAATAGCTTTCTGTGTGGGACTCTAAAGACTCGACACTACGCTGGCAGTGGGTTTAACCACAGACCGCAAGCGGCACTAGCTGTGCGTAACGGTCCCCAGGTAGATGCCGACAAGAAGACTGATGAGGTGAAACCCATCTGAACTCCTACTGAGTCTGACTGTGACAGTCTCCATACAGTCCGGTCTGTTTGTCTGATACATCACATGGCGGGCCTAGGGGGCGGTAAACGTCAGTCCCCTAATAGCGGTACAAGTCTTGTCGGAGTGAAGCCCAGAACACCCTGAGATAACACTGAAAACCTACCAGTATACCTCGCTTGCCCTGGCCAGGGACTACTCATGTAATGGCTCTCCAAAACACAGCGCGATGTCAACCCCCAATACCGGGAGAGACGAATCCTGTCTAACCGTCACTGCCTCCAAGTGCTTCGGGACTGCACCCAACTACTACCTGTTTGCACGACTTCTTTGAGCCGTGGTAGGGTAGTAATCTAAGTACAGTGGGAACACACTCGAGGCGAAGTGACAGTGTCAAGTCTGCGGACTAAGCTGTACTCATGTCACCTGGGAACTGATAACTGACGATAGGTATAGTACCAACCAACAGTTCCCGATGAGTCCTGTCCAGTGTACTCGTAACCCAACGAGCACCCGCATACTATCTCCTGTACGACGTACTGATGGATGTGGGACAGACCATCTCCCACACTGGGATGAGAAGCGCATACGCTAGTCTACTCCGGAGTATCGATGCCCTGTCTCGATAGTCCTGCGACTAGGGACCTGCATAAGGATGTGCTTATAGATTACCCAGCCCCCACTAGTGTGACTGCCATCACAAGCTGGTAATCAAGCAAAGAACCTAAGGGCTCCACTAATGTGTATAGGTGATATACTAAAATAAACACATGTACACATTGAAGTAGAAACAAACCAAGTAGCATACTACTATATTGAGCAAGATTGTTTATACAAGGTGAATATCCCAAGCTTCCATTAAGTAATATACAAACTAGTATGATACAGTAATGGCCTCTAGGGCATATACACTAACAGAAACCATCCTCGAATAAATTCCTTCGAGTTCGTATATAACCATACAATGGTTTTGTCCAATGGAAGTGGACGTTCGTAGTAATACGGGGTGTCCTGGAGAAAAGGGTAAAAGTAGGAGTGGCAATGAGGTTTGCAACTCTGACAATCCAAAAGCCAGTGTTAGAGAAGGTTCGGATAATTTTGGTTACTGAGTTATAGTCAAGGGTCGGGTCATGGTCGCTGCCAAAGAGAGAGAGAAAAGAAACACTCTGCGTGCACTCTAACCTAGATCAGAATGGTTATCACTTTATCTAATAAAGAAACCTCTCACTGTAACCTCAAATTCTTCTCCAAACCCAAAAGAAGAATTAGTCGGGATCACCCGAGGAGTAAACCAACTCATCAGTAGGAATCGGGATCCAACTATCATCGCATGATAACGTGACGGAATCCGCTCACGTTATCACACTCCAGAATGTATGCGTATATCCGGCAAGTTTCAGTTTCTTTAGAAACTCTCGATGTGATTTTTGCCCCATGCTCTTATGACCTTGAATTTGGCCAACATATCATAAGTCACATGTCAAGTTCTACCCGTCATTCTCCAGGTTAATTTGAACCCACCCGTACCTACCCTTGACTTTGGACAAAATGGCAGTACGACTGTCCCAAACCAACGCATCTATCTATGCAGCATATGAATACCCAACAGCTACCAATCACTGTGCCTTGACTTTGGCCAACATACACAGCTTGAATACTTATTGACTATTCATATGAAACGACGGAGGGCTACGAATGGTTTCTTGCGAAAACCTTTAACGTAATGAAGTTGATATCGTTGAAGGAACCGGATAGCTTTATAAAAATATAGTGACGAAAACCTTTACTAAAGTGGTCACTCCCGGTGAAGGGATCTCGGCTCTTTCCCCGTAGAATGAGGTGCAGGATATTCCAACTGAATACCATGATGCAAAGCAAAAGTAAACGACTATAGTGAAGTTATTGCCCTGACGCAAACTTCTGTCCAAGGGGTCACTACCGGTGAAGGGATCTCGGCCCTTGCCTCGTCGACTGAGGTGCAGGATATTCCAACTGAATACCACGATGCAAAACAAAAGAGAACGCCCTTGCAATAACAGCTTTTTGAAAAATGTTCCAACAACATCAGAATAGGTTTATTTAGCTTGCATTGATCCGAATCAACGCAGTCCCATCAATTGATCACACCAATAAAGAAGGAAAATAATGATGTACGTATATGCCATCCGCATTCGCCACTGGGTCCCGTCATCACCCGTTAGGTTACTTAACTAACGACAGAGCGGGGACTGGACTAGCGCGGATGCAAAACATATACAACATCTACTAGTATATATATCAATATATAATATTCGCTCAAGGCGTGATAAAATGCAACATCACAGAAATGTAATAAGCATCACAGAACAATACAGATATCTGGGATCCCCGGGTTTCATAGAGCCGCTACTGAAACCCGACGTTCCCCTGGTCGTGTGTATAGCCTGTGCAATGAAATCCTAGACCCCTACGGGCGCGGCAAGTTACCCGCCAAAACCTGAAGCGAGGCAGCCCCCTTCAGCAATGTCAATGGACCACTCAGCACTTCACGGAATCCGATAACTTGGACACCCCTCCTGGGTCAACCTGTACCCCCTACGAGTGCGGCGAATAGCCCGCTAATTCTAGAGTAAAGCCCCCTCCGTCTCAATGCCATAAGATGCGGGCCCGTTGCCCTATAGAACCCGGCTACCCGTACACCCCTCCGCGGGTTAATCCTAGTACAGAAAGTAAAATATACATACAACGGGTACATCGACCTCAGCCCGGTCGTGCCCCAAAAGAATAATATACAAACAGGCAGTGACGGCAGTCCACATATCGGACGCTCGCCTCGCAATATCAAATGTACATAAAAACAAAACTGTACTACCATTGCATCCAGGCTATCCCCCACGACCAATCCGCAACATCACAGCACAACACAGAACATCAACGTGAATGTCACATTCGCAAATCCGTCTAAAAGGGCTATAGCAGATAGACTGGATTTACCGATCGAGTGACATTCACGGTCACAGATATATTGTAAATACTGTGAACCAACATGTTTAAACTTTTCGATCGATCAAATTTACCTAAGTGGGACACAAGCAGAACTGTAGCACTCAGAGAAAACCTGGGCCCAAAAAGAATATTCTAAAAACCCCAATTTCAACTCAGAAGCCCACTATTAAAATTTGGTGCGTTGAAAAGTCAAAGTGGCGGCAGAACCGCGGCCAATGCGTGGGTTTGGCCGCGGTTCCGCGGTGGAATGGTGACGTTACGCGACCAAATTTTCACAGAATGCTTAGAATTCCCAGCACGTGTTTCTGAAATGACCTGAAAAATTTTTGGAGCTAAAAAAAATTCGACAGAAACTGATGCACTTGAAATCGGGTTTTCGGAAAATCCGTTCGATCGAACTTGTAAACACGTTAGACCAAGCTAGACTAGGTTAATGGCGTGGCTCTGATACCAAAGTAAGTGCACGGCGGCGCTCCGGCCGTCAATCCGACGCCGGAATGCGGAAACGAAACTTTTCTAAAAACTAGAAATCGGCACCACCGCGCACCAAAAACCTAGATCGGGCCATTAACCTAACTCTAGCAAACTAGAAGATGGGTAGAAAGCTATACCGAGCGATCCGTGTCTTTCGGTCTTCGGCCTCCACTCCGATCTCCTCGCAGGATCTCCGGTCTTCATCTCCTTGTCGGAAAGGGCACCACATCGAGAAGTCGTTTTACGGGCTCCCGCTTCATCCGAAGCAACTCGGGCGCGAAGTGTGCTAGCCGACGCGTCCAAGGTGTTGTAGAGAATGTTGTGATCACTTTGTCTCTTACATCCATGAGTTTGGATGGAGGTTGAAGATGTTGCCATTAATAGAGAAAGCAAGGTAGAGGAAGAAGAAGAAGAAGAGAAGGCTTTTTCTTTTTCTTTTCTTTTGTTGTGTTGGAATAATAAAATGAGAGAGAGCTCGAATAAGAAATACAAGAGCTAACCATAACCTCCTTGGCTGCCCCTCTCTCTCCTCTCATCATTTCAACTCTCAAATCCATCATTTAATGTGACATTAACACATAAAAAGAGACCATGAGTCACTAATGTGTCCATGTCACATTTAATGCATGTCATGATAAAATCTAGCTTACAATTTTCGTTTTCCAAACATTAATCCAAATGTTTGGTCCAACAAAAAGATCCGGCAACATCTAAAGTAAACTCGTGACGGATCACAAGAATACCCCTCATCTGTATATACATACCTGCATCCGCATTCCGACTGAATGCGAATGCGATGAGACTAAAGTAAAACAACAAATCTAATACTAGGATCCGGCTTAAACCAAAGCCCACTAGTATGATCCGTCCGATCATGATCCGTGCAATACCACACGTATAAGATCGAACCCTACTATATATCATACGGCCTCTACAACGTCTCGCCCGAAACTTGAGAAACTGTCTGTGGGGGACTCTAAAGACTCGTCAATAATTTGGCTGTGGATTTAACCACCAGCACGGCAGAGGTATTATCCGTACGTAACGGGCTACCAAGTATTGACCAAAAGGGAGGTCGATGAGCGAACTCATCCTGACACCTTACTGAGCCTGTCAGTGACAATATCCGTACAGTCTGGTCCGTTCGTCTATGAGCATCGCATGGCGGGCCTAGGGGGTTGGTAAAAGTCAGACCCCCAAAAGCGGTACAAGTCGTGTCGGAGTGTAGCCCAGAACACCATGAGATACTACTGGAATACCTACCAGTAAATCTCCTGCCTTGGCCAAGGTCTTCGTGTAATGGCTCTCCTAGACACAGCGCGACCTCACCCCCAATACCGGGAGAGACGAACCCCTGCAGATCCGCTCACTGCCTCCATGTGGCTCAGGACTGTACCCAACTAAAACCTGTTTGCACGACTCCTTTGAGCCGTGGTAGGGTAGTAATCAAAGAACAGTGGGAACTCACACGAGACAAATGACGATCTCAGGTCGATGAACTAACCCGTACACATGTCACCAGGGAACTGCTATCTGACGTCTGGTATAATCCCAACTAGCATGTTCCCGACGAGTCATGTCCGGTGTACTCATAACCCAATGAGCACCTGTATACATCTTAGGTGATCCAACTGACACCAGTGGCTTGTGAGACCGGCCACTGCCCCTCGTCGGGGTCTCGACTGTATACACTAGTCTACTCTGGAGTATCGATGCCCTGTCTCGAAACTCCCACGACTAGGGACCTTTTAGGGATGTGCTTATAGACCCCAGCTCCCACGTATATGATCGCCCTCATACTGCTGGCAGTCAAGCAAGAATCCTAGGGGCTCTATCAACGCGCAATAGTGACCTGTAAGGTCACCTAAAACAGTAAACGATGATAAAGGTAAACCAGATAGCATACTATCATCTTGAGAAAGACTGTCCTACCGGTATAGGTCCTCCCTCAATCATTACAATCATGTGCCTGTGATCCAATAATTGACTCTGAGGGCACTATTTCCAACAATTCATACATCATTCATATGATACATTGCTACCTGAGCCACTGACACAGGCACATAGGATTACTTTTGGGTTAGATGTTTACCCTAGCCATTGTTATAGGCTGCTGGTTATATATTTGAGTATTATATAGTATGATCGTATGACCTAGGATTGCGTCATACATGCGATTTTTGTTCGTAGATCTTTTTCTACTCACGAGTAGGCAACTCACCCCCGTTGTGCCCCAGTTCCTTCCAGGTTTTGCCGTATAGGTTTCATTACAGCTTTGCGGGCACTGCTTCTCTAGGATGACTTGCTAGTAGGTGGGTTTATTTGTATCATACCCATCATCATACATTGTATATTATTATTCAGTTGTATCTAGAAGTTCCATCAACCAAACATGTATTTATTTGAGATAGAGAACTGTGATGTTTATTCTTTCGACCTTAGAGACGCGCGTTATATTTCTGTGGATTTCATGCGGTTTGAGTTTCCTTTTCTGTTGTGATCCTCGCCTTTAGGCGTTGTATATTATATTGCAAACTGGTTGTTTTAATAAAAAAAAGGGTTTTCCTACACTCTACTACTTTTCTTGGTTTAGATTTCTGGGTTCGGCTTACTTAGAGTACATACGCCTCGAGACGTTCGTAGTCTAAGTGTCGGTCATGTTCCGTGCTCTCGGGACGTGAAAAAGTTGGTATCAGAGCGTTAGGTTTTACCTTCGGAGCGTAGGATGACCCTTGGTTGATGGAATAGGTGACTAAAGTAGAGTGACGTACCGTGGGTATGTTCCGCTGCATATTTACGATGCGCCACTCCACTTAAGAAGCCTTAGGATGTGCATTTCCTTGTTCAGTATTATATTCATTCCTGATCTAGCCTTATCAGTACCAGTTATGGTTTTACTGCCACGATTATGGACAGGGAGAGCTATGGCTAGAGTTGCGGTGAGCACGAGCTCGTTACTAACGAGGACTGACCAGGGCGTAATTCCGGCGACACACGATTGCAGAGATGTGTCTTTTGATTGTGTTTTTGAGCCACGAGTGTTGGATGGATCGCTGCACGAGATTACTCGGACGTGCAGATCAGCACCAGAGGATTGAGCCACTGACAGAGGCCAACCAGATTTTGATCACCGTTGGTGTATTGCTTACTCATGATGATTGAGGCACTGTCCAGCGTACAGACGAGTGAGCCAGTTATTGCTGCGAACGACGAGATATCTCCCTAGATGTTGGACCTATTACAGTACGGGTTGTACTAAGAGATTATAGAAGGTCGCTAGTCACCGAAGATGAATGACTAGGACATGTGGTTCGTTCGCTATCCCGATGCAAGGTCATCAGATAGATTGATTCCAGCTAGAGACGACTTCACGTATAGACGTTGAGAGTCGACAGAGACGATCGAATGTCAGAACCTATTATTCAAAGTTTAAAGTATTCGGAAAGACATGCAGGCAATTCTATGGACCCTCTAGAAGAATGAAACCCTAATTCGAATTAATGACCGTGTGAAAGCCTTTGAACCTTAGGGTTTGCGGCAGTTCTGCGGCGCCATTAGTGAGGCTTGGGTTTGCCCTTCTACGGCTCGACCACCGATGCTGTGGTATGTACTCGATACTATCATACTGTACCCAAGATGTTGAGCTCTTGGGGGATTACGAGGTTTTGACGAATCGATCGGATGGCTCGACTTCTTTCGGATGCTAGATGGTGAGATGCATTTCTTGGGAAACTCCAGGTACGAGGATAGCCATTGGAGCTCAGTCCATGCAGCCACGACGAGACGAGTCCGAAGCAGTCGACGTTAGAGAAAAGTGGAGTAAGAGGTTCGTACATGATCTGGATATGATGATGTTCCACTTCCCCGACATCAGAGATGCGATGTGCATGCCGAGACATAGTACTAGATGTACCTTCCAGAAGGAGTCGCGATGAGTATGCAGCCATTCCGGAACAAGAAGCAGATATAGTAAAGGACGATGACTTCCGGACAGTTGGCAGAGATGAGACTTGGAAGAGACCTTGAGAAGGATTCCTTCCAGGACACTGCTGCAATGAGAATTGCACCCAGGATCAGATGTGTTACGTACATTCAGAGATGACCAGAGAAGTTCCAAGAACAGAATCATACCCGTTAGCACGGCTGACAGGGCCAATGAGCCGATGGATCGTGAGATTGATAATCCACAGAGAAGACAAGGACCTTTCGGGAATAAATTACGAGAAGACTTGGATCCAGGAGTGGTCACGTTACGCACACCAGCAGGCCAGAGTTCAGGATTGTCGACGAGACATGCTATGAGTAATCACGACAGTTGGCCAGAAATTCTTGGAGGATGTGCTTGAGCGGAACTATTCCACCATACTTGATTTTGATGTTTTGGGCAATCTATTCGCATGACTGATTTGATGATTGGGTTTCATGATATGTGTTTTCATGCACCATGGTTGTACCTATTGAGTATTTATGATTTTCGCACAGTTGTTGCACTTGATATCGTTTTCGTGCCTTGGTTTCTCCTGTTTTTGATTATATGGATTTCATACAGTTGAGTTGATTTGTGCGTATATACGCATACGATTTGGTTTTTGCACTCGGTATAGTTCACATATGCTTGCAGTACAGTGATTCGCATTTTGTGCACTTAGTTGCACTGGACTTCGATTTCGATTGTGATGTTCGATATTTATTTTGTGCACCTTGTGCACCCGATTGGATTTTTGCGCATGTTCGGCGCTTGATATTGGATTTCATGATTTCGTGCATGATGGATGCACCTGATTTGGGTTTTCGCTCATGTTGGGCGCAGGTTACGTGGTACGATTTTGGTGCACACCAGATGCACTAAAATCGAGATTTTTCGCGCATGTCAGATGCACCTGATTTTGCTGTCAGGCACACATGTTGCTTATGACCGATGTTGTGTGCACACCCTTTGCACCTAGATGTCATTTTGTGCACCTGCTTGGCACATGTATGGATTTTGATTTCCGTGTGCACCGGACGCACAGGGTTTTCATATGCACTTTTGGATTGATTTCTATGGAGCACTACGTTCTTATGATATTTACATGTATAGTTCCGAGTTATAGCATATCGGTTTTGCTTTGGATTTGGCATTCGTGTTTTCACTTTGACTCCGATGATTACAGGATGCTTGACGGAGTTTTGATTTCGAGTTATCTGATCGTTACTCATGCGCATGTATTGCGCTACGATGCGTTTTATGTATTGTTGATTTCGGAGCCCCGTTGACTTGGGCATTTTATTGAAATGTTTTAGAATTTGGGGGTTTAATTTTAAATTCGGGGACCGAATTTCTTTAAGGGGGGGAGATTGTAACATTTCAAAAAAATAAAATATTATTTTTGGGATTTTTCATAATTTAATATTAATTTTTAATGAATATTTTAATATTTCGTTATAATTAAATACCGATAAATGGGGAAAATTCTGGAAATTCTAAAATAGGTTACTTTGTGGAAGTATGCCACTTTTAAGTTTTTATGGTTAAGTATATGCTATTTTAGTGTTAATCGCGATTAAAAATCGCTAATTGGATCTTTGGCTTTTTTTTTGTGCACATAACATTTTCCACACTTGTCGCACTTGTTTCATGTTTTGGATTCATGGTAGCCTAGGGTTAACCATGTTTAAATGAGCATGGTGGATTGAACCATTTGGTTATGTTGATTGGGTTTAACTAAGGGTTTTAGTTTTTAATGGTGATTAGGGATGGGGTTGACTTGTGGTAAGAGAGAGAGAGCCATGATGGTTGAGCATTTATTTGGAGAGAGAGAAGGGAGGCTCCAAGGTTATGTCACCTCCTCTTGATTTCAAAACTTTTCACTCACATCTTTCAACTCCCTCTCACACCTAAACAGACACATCAGCCAACATCAGCAAAACTTGAGCCCCAATTTTTATCAACATCAGCTACAACAACATCATTCAAAACTACACCAACACAACACCAACACAAATACTTCAACTTCAGCACATTCCAGCGACCCAACAGACATCAGCTGCCTCAGCAGTAACACCATCATTAGCAACAACCGCAACCACAAAACAACCACAAAATAACTTCAGCCACAGCAGCAGCTGCTGCAACAACACCATAACATCAACCACATCAGCTTGTAGCTGCTGCAACAGCAGCAAGAACAGCCTCCACACCATCATATACCACAACAACATCAGCCACAACACTACACAAAACAACAACAGCCACTACTGCTGCTACAGCAACACCGACCTCACAAAAATAAAACAACAGCAGCAGCTTCAGCCCAGAAAACAGCTTCAGCATCAGCTGCAATAGCAACACCACAGCAGTAGAAGCAGTCCAGTAGCAGCAACAGCCCCTTCCTCCTTCCTCCTTCTTCCCTTCTCCTTCATCCTAGGACCCCCTTGAGGTATAATCTCGCAACCCAACTCTTTTCTTGCTCAGTTATGGGTAGTTGGCTGAAATTTAGTGTTTATATTGTGATTAGTGCTAGTTTAGGCAAATTTGAGTGAGACTTGACCAAGTGTTGGTTTTGAATGTTAGTATAGCCTTATTAGGTGCGTTTAAGACCAGTTAACCCCAGAATACCCCAGATTTCCAGTTAGTTACCTAAAAGTTTCGACTTGGCGTATTTTAGCGATTTTATCGACTTTCTAGCCTTTCTGAAAACTGCTATCAACCGGGACCTCCTAAAATAATTTTAACTTGGCAGTGAGATATGCGGGCAGATAGAAACCAACACCCAAAACCCTAGCCCCCAACTCCATTTTCTGGCCGCAGATTTATTCCCCCTGGCCGCAATTTGCCGCCAGAGCAGTGGCAAAACCCCCTCGTTTTTGGTGCATGGCCCTATTTCTTGTAAACTTGACCCTGGGTATGTGCAATTTTGTCTCATTCCAGTTAGGGTAGAATCTGGGTTGATTTTCTTGAGTTGGCGCATGATTTACTATTTGTTGTAGCATGGTTTTTTGTATTTGGTGATTCGTTTCTGTCGGGTGGCGTTTGAACGCCAACGGCAGAGGGTTATTGGCTGTGTTTTCAAGCGAGGCTACAGGTTTTTACCTATGGGTGTAACGTGTACCGTTTTGGTTTCCGACATGGTTTTCATGTGCTTAAGAGTTTGTGATATTCTTGTAGGTACCCACGTGACATCGAGGCGTTGGAGATTCTAATGGCGACATCGGCACCGGCACGCATAAAACAAGGTGAGTAGATTTATATCTACGGGGAGAAGTCTGGTAGATGGCGTATAGCACCCCCGCAATTCATAGTGATGTATACGGATGTGTATACACACATACAATTATCATATGTTTTTGGGGAATTATTGATGATTAAAGATGGATATTGGTGTGTTGGATTGATTTAGTGTCACGAAACCTTAGAGCAGAGGTCGCACCACACAAGCACACACACATACATACTTGCATACATCCTTATTTCATATGTGGTTATGAGATTCTATATAGTTATGTGTTCACATGGGTATGGGACTATGTGTTCACATACGGATTTGATGATGATACATGGGATTGAGATGAGTCGATGATATTCGTTCTAAGATTATGATATCAGTGATAGGGCAGGATTCATAGTTGAGATACGTCCTGATATGATAGCAGGTCTTGGATGACGATGACATGTGCATAGTGATATATATATATAAGTGCTCGACATGTGATTATGTTGCGAGATATGATATGATATGACAAGATTTTCATGATAGGCCGCATTGGGCGATGTATACTCCTTTGTGATGATATGTGCTGATGATATCGATCTATACGAGACTGTCGATCAGTAGTCAGATCATGATTATAGTGACGATATTAGCATTATACTAGACGTAAGTCAGTACCCCAGATGATGATCTTGATAAAAAAGATACCAGATGAGTAATATAAGGAATATGATATTGACCCGTACCCACATTTGGGGGATGCCGTACGACGGATTTACGTACGAGCTATATTTTGATGTTTGACCCGCACTCTTGACTTGGGAATAACAGATTATAGGGATATGGTATCGGATGTGATATTATCGAGGCGGGATCACCGACTAATGTATATATATATATATATATATATATATATGTATCGACTCAAAGGTTAGGCGGCTTCCCTTACCTGCAGTTAGCCTATTAGCTCAGCTCTATAGTTGGTGTAGCTATATGACTCTGATGACATTAGATGCAGTTTAGCTATCATTGTTTTTAGTATTCATCTCCCGTACATTATCATTGTTGCTCCGCATCGCATACTTATCGTGATTCATATTCCATTTTTGACATCATGCTGTTAGGACACCAGCACCATTACCGATGATGCGTATGTACCACGTACACTTATTTGCCTGCGCACATACATCTTCATCGGTAATTGCCATGTCACGTACACTTAGAGAATATTATTGCTTGATTTAGCTTGTTAGCTAGTAGTGACATGATATTAGTGTACTTGCCTTATATGCCAGCTGGACATTGTAGTTATTACTTGTCACTTCATGCATAATGTTATTCATTATATGCCGCATTCATGGATTCTCATGCTTATATTTATGGTTTTACATGCCATTGATGATTTGGATTCGGATTTCCATGCGATTTCCTGGATTTGGGGGAAAACCGCAAAACTTATATAAACTGCTTTCTCTCTTTTTAAAAAAAAAGTGCGGTTTTCCCATGACGTATGAGTCATCCACCATGAGTTTGCTGATGGATTTCGAGACCCGATCCGAGGAGGCGGATGAACCGTTTCGGGTACATGGTGGGCCCGGTACGGTACCCTAGTGCAAGAAGATCGCAGGAGATGGCGTTGAGCCTGGCAAAGGGAGCACTACCGACCGGTGATTTTACCCGACGCGTTGGATATCCGGAGGATACCGTCGTGGTCTTGAGATGGATGGTAGGGGCCGGTCTAGACTGACGGCGCCCGAGATATTGTGATTAAGACATTGAGATTTTGAGGTATTGAGATACAGAGATTGTGACATAGAGATATCGAGATATTTGGATACTTGTTTTCTGTCGATGCTAGACACTGTTTTATGCTGATTTCATATATGATACCTCATTTTAAAAATACAGAAATCTCACTAATTTATGAAATTGGTTTTCTTCAGTACATGAATTTTGTTTTATGCATTCATACATCATTCATATGATACATTGCTACCTGAGGCACTGACACAGGCACACAGGATTACTTTTGGGTTAGATTTTTACCCTAGCCATTGTTATAGGCTGCTGGTTATATATTTGAGGATTATATAGTATGATCGTATGACCTAGGATTGCGTCATATATGCGATTTCTGTTCGTAGATCTTTTTCTACTCACGAGTTGGCAACTCACACCCGTTGTGCCCCAGTTCCTTGCAGGTTTTGCCGTACAGGTTTCATTACGGCTTTGCGGGCACTGCTTCTCTCGGGTGACTTGCTAGTAGGTGGGTTTATTTGTATCATACCCATCATTATACATTGTATATTATTATTCAGTTGTATCTAGAAGTTCCATCAACCAAACATGTATTAATTTGAGATAGAGACCTGTGATATTTATTCTTTCGACCTTAGAGTCGCGCGTTATATTTCTGTGGATTTCATGCGGTTGGAGTTTCCTTTTCTATTTTCATCCTCGCCTTTAGGAGTTGTATATTATATTGCTAACTGGTTGTTTTAAAAAAAATTGGTTTTCCTACACTCTACTACTTTTCTTGGTTTGGATTTCTGGGTTCGGCTTACTTAGAATGCGTACGCCTCGAGACGTTCGTAGTCTAAGTGCCGGTCATGTTCCGTACTCTCGGGACGTGACAAAATGAAACAACATGTAACATGTCATGGTGCCTTAAATATGGAAAAATGTAGAAATACGGATTTGGCTTAATCGCGATTAGTAGTGCAGTAATCAATTTTTGTTCATACTGCATATAATTAATTATAAAAATGCCAAACCCGATAAATATATTTTTAAATGAATAAATCATTTTAATGTCCAATTATTTCAAAATTATTGGTATATATTTATACCATTTTACGAAAACCCCAAATTCGCAAATCGGTCGTGAAATATATTATTTTAATATTAAAATTCAAAAATAATAGTTTATATTTTCTGAAATGTTAGAATCTTCCCCCCATAAATAAATTCGGTCGCAGAATTTAAATTTAAACCATCAAATGCTAAAACATTTCAATAATCTGCTAAAATCAACGAGACTCCGAAATCACGGAAGATACAGAAATACCTCAGTGCATCGCGTGCGCCTGAAAACGAGTATGAAACTCAAAATCGAACTCCGTCAAGCGTCACGTAAGTCATCGGAGTTACAAGGGAGATACAGATCTCGAATCCACTACTGAAATCCAATATGCACTAGTCAAACACTATAATATGTGTGTAGTACGCATCCTTGGAAAAATCTCCTAAAAAAGAATAAAACACATGCAAAATCTTTTCTGAATAGCCACGTGATGCGTAACTCACGGCATAAGTGACGGACGCTCATTTGTAAAGTATTAAATATACGTTCATATGTGTTTTGCTTAAATATACGTTCCGCTGTTTTGGAATATCCCAAAAGGTTTTCCTTTATAAACGTTCGTGTCGCTCGCGGACACGTAGGAAATAGCGAGACTATAGCTCCGTTTTGAAAACCTCTTGTTAAATTTTTAATGCATGCAAAGTACTCAGGTACTGTCCTCAGATCAGTCCTGTTCGGCTACTACATAACATAGTGCCCATCATGAAAACAAAGTGCTCAAGAGCAAAATCAGCCTCAAAAGACGTATCCAACAATCGTGTGCGTCTGGTGCGCACGGAGACCAAGGCCAAATACAGGTGCTACGACTATGCACAAAAGCAAAACTAAGTGCAACGGGTGTGCACGAAAGCATCTGTCCCATGCAACGGGTGTGCAAGACAACAACGTCTAGTGCATCTATAGTCCACGAAAATCTTAATCCAGTGCAACTAACATCCACGAATGTAAATCCCAAATCGAGTGCATCCGGTGTGCACAAAATCACATCTCATATCATACGTGAAAATCCAATTCAAGTGCATCCGTCATGCACGAATGAAATCTAAATCAAGTGCATCCGACATGCACGAATAAACTCTAAGTCAAGTGTATCCAACATGCACGAATAAAATTTAACTCAAGTGCATCCGATGCGCACAAAATCCAATACCAAGCGCCTAATATGCGCAAAAATCCAACCTAAGCGCGTCAGGTCCATATAAAGCATCTAGTGCTGTAAAGCGCACGAAAACGAACGTCAAGTGCAAACAAACACAAAACATAAATATGGTAAAACGAATGCTCAAAGACATAAATCGGGTGCAACCAATGTATGGAGTATAAATCTAGTGCAAACAATGCACGAAACGAAAATCAAGTGCAACAAACGCACGAAAAAAAATCCGGTGCATCCAGTGCACGAAATACAAATCCGGTGCATCCAGTGCACGAAATACAAATCTAGAGCAACAAATGCACAGAAACTCATCAATAACTCAAATGCGTATAAAAATCAACACCGGGTGTAAAACGGTGTATAAAATAATAAACGCGTGCAACTGCGTGCACAAAACACGTATCAATGCTCTGCAAGCATATGTGAGCTATACCGAGTGCAAAATCAAATCGAGTGTATACTACATGCATAAAATCAAATCAACTGTATGAAATCCACGAAATCATAAAACACGTGCAGCCAAGGCACAAAATTGACATCAAGTGCAATAAATATGGACAAATCATAAACCAACTCAACGGTGTATAAAACATATATCAAGTGCAATAACTATGCACTAAAATGTAAATACCCAGTAGGTACAAGCATGGTGCACGAAAACAATAACATGAAACTCAATCATCAAAACTCAAATCCAAGCGACATAAGCGTGCTACTCGGATCACAAACGAAAATCGCAATAAATTACATTGAGGTACACCTCCTACAACGTCGAAAATTGTCGGTGCGCCCAAACTGGCACAGCAAGAACATCCGCTTTCCTCCTGCTCACGGTCTGGAGTCCTCTGTCTCTGGGTCCTTATCTCTCTGTGGATTACCAATCTCTCAATCCATCGGCTCGTCGGCTCGGTCAGGTGTACTAACAGAAACGATTCCGCTCTTACACTGCTCTAGTCATCTCTCAGCCAATTTGCATGACCACTCGTAAAGCATCACGTCACTGGCGTCGGCCTCTGGCCCTCTGATTACATGTGACACAACTGATCCTCGGTGCAAATCCTATCGCAGCAGTGTCTTGGAAGGAACCGCTCAAGGTCTCTTCCGATCTCGCCTATGCCGAACTATACGGAGGCTGGTGCTCTTACATAATCTTTTCTAGTTTTCTGGACATCCGTGTTCTAAGGACAGCATTTCCCCGGGAACTGACCGTATCTTACGCCTCTGTATACATATCCGATCTCTAATCTCAACAGGGAGTAACAACATCTCACTAACATCTCGCACGAACCTCTTGTTCAACTCGTCTTTATTATCGTCCACTTCGACGCCACGTCATGCTATCTGCATAATGCAATTGTTCTCGGCTATAATCAATCCGGAGTCTCTCACACGGACTCAAAATTTCGAACTCGGTATCCTCATCACCCTGTAGAAGATATCTAGCCGAACACGTCCTCGTTAACTCGTCCGAATCATCGAAGCAACACTCTATATTCGTTCGTTCTTGATCAACTCACAACGCATCTGGGTGAGGTCCTCTATCCGAAGCTGGTCAACTTACTGATCTCCTATCGGATCATCCAACGAACAACGTCATCTCTGGATCGATCTACTCTAGATCTGAGTAAGATTCTCCACACTGGAAATCTTCAATTTAACTGGGCCAGCGTCGGCGCATCAAATCAGACGAATCGCCTTCGTTCTGTCAACTAAAGATAGACTAGCTATCATCTGTCGTATCTCTGCCCGAAAGCTCCAGCGTTCTCAGATCGTAAGCTCTGGAAGCGACATCCTATCAATCTCAGCAACAGCTGGGTCATCTGTCTGCAAGGTATACGACATCACGATCCCTGAGGTAGGCTGTACATCAACAGTCCTCTAACAACAGGCAGCCTCTAACAATGGCCCGATCATCCGGTGCAAAACTGAACACTCGCCTCAAACGAAAGGTCACAACGCAAATACAAAATCGAGACGTTCTCATGTCACCAGAAAAAACGATGGTCAGTCCTCGTCCATGACGAGCTCGCCTTGACCGCATCATTAGCAGCAGCTCAATCTGCGCTCAAACCATGGTGACAGGAACCTCAAGCATGCGTCGACGAAAACAGATCAAGGAATGAAAGGAATCAACAGATCCATAATGGATACATGATCATAAGGGGGAACAGAATCATTAAGAATATGATCATGGAAACGAATAGAATCAAGGGTCTCAAATGGATGTATGATCAAGGGAACGAAGAGAATCACAAGTCTCAAGATATGTATATCCTAAGGTTTCTTAAGTGGAATATCGTATCGTAAATATGCCGCGGAACATACGTACGGTTACGTCACTCTACTCAAGCTACCAACCCCATCAATCAGGGTCAGCCTATGTAACGAAAGTTCGCGTCTTATACCCCGTGTTCAAGTCTAAGTTCCGTAAGGTCAAGCCTAAGTTCCGAAATAGATTACTCCCCAGACTCCACATAGTCAAACCTAGACTCGAACCAAGGTTAAACCTAGCGCTCTGATATCAACTTTGTCACGACCCGAAATTTAGTTCGTGACCGGCACTTAAATCACACCACGTCTAAAGGTGTAACGTAAATTAAGTAAGACAAAGCCCAGAAATCTAAACCTTTTGAAGAATATAAAAGAGGTGAAGTTTTGAAATAAAGGTATGATGAAATCAAATGTTTTCTTCAATGCATAGAAAAGGGAACATGAAAAATGCAAGTGGATTTTACTAGTTGAAAAACATGTTTCGTCTTTTAAAAATTTGGGCAGCACCTCCCTTCTGTATTTTGATCCAAAACCACATATACATGATAATATAAAAGGCATCCCCAAACGGGAGCCAGCACTTCGCCAATCGGCGGAATCACAACCACGCAAGTCATAATATGTATACGAAGCCCAACGGCGAAGATCAACACAAAAAGATAAGGATAAAGCAAGACATCAAATTCCCCAATACAGAACATACCCCAACGCTCTAAGTCTCACAAACTCAAGTCTTGCTAAGTATTACTACTTATACAAATACTAGTTTCTGATTGATGGAGTTAACTAGATACAACAGAAGTAATAATGCAATAGTGGGCACAATCCGAATGTCCCACCTACCAAAGCAATCACCCGAAAGCAAGCTGTGTGCTAACGATACCGCTACTGATCCATGCGGTCAACCAGCAAGAACTGTGGCACAACGGGGGTGAGTTACCAACTCGTGAGTAGAAAATATCATCAGGTAGAAGTCAAAATAAACAACGATTCCTAGGTCAACTATATCATAAATGTAATACTATGATATCCAGGGTGACCGTATCTGCATATGTGCTAACAATATAATCAATGCATGTAACGCCTTGGAATGCGATTAGTGTTAATTAAGCGTTAGTGCGGGTTTTTAAGGAAAAGTTTACCAAATCGGGTTCCTCAAATTTTATATAAATTAATTATTATTTTATTATTATTTGATATGGCTTGCACACATACGTGCATGTTAATGTGAAGGTATATTTAGTGTTAACCTTGTTTAGCAACCATAACACCTTAAGCTAAACCTTGCCCAATTAACTTTGCTTTAACCTAATCCTAGCTCGTTTAACCTTAACCCTAGATATTTTTGGGTGAGAAAATATCTCTTTGCTTTGGATTGAGAGAGAGAGAGAGGTGGCTAGTGAGTCATGGAGGCATTTATGAGGGCATTAATGAGATGAGGGGAGGATAGTTAGTGTAAGGAAAATGTTCACTGATTTACACGAAAAAGTGTTTTTATTTGTAGTTTAACCGCAATCAGAACGGTGTCGCGCGTAGCTAGACCGAGGTGAGTACGGGTCGTCCTCAGGGAAACGTTGAACCTTTTACTTTTACTTTAGATGTGTTGAGAAAGAGAGGAGGGATAAAGAATTTTTATAGAATGGTTTCTAGATCTACGTTAAACAAGAATGTAAAATATAGATCTAGATTATTTTAGAGATGTAGATAATATAATAAGAAGGCTTGTAGGGTTCGTTAGGATTTAGTAGTTATGGACGATTAATTAAAAGTTACCCTTTTTATCCATTAATAGATTTAGAACTAGAACGACGGTGATGCGTGTAGATTAGGGTTTCTGGAGAGAAAAGGAATCCCACTCTTTACCCTTATCTCGACACGGAACTTCATTCATATCTAGCCTTTACCAAAACAATCATTAATCTAATCTCTAATCGCGGTCGGAACTAGCAAAGAATTGCTAGCGCGTCCGATTAGGATGTTTGTGATCCTTTTGATAAAGTTCCTAAACTTTATAAGACTTAAAAAGGGTTTAGTTATTTTCATCGTCCATTAGCCTACCCTAATCCTACGAACCCTAACAAGCGGAGAATTAGTCGCGCATGTTGGGAGAAGAAGATGAAAAGAAATCGAGGGAAAACATAATGTAAAGTGCAAAGACAATTAAATAAAAATAACTACCTTTATTAATCGACTTCTTCAAACTACACTTTTAATCCATAGAAATTGATTACAACTAGTTGCTTCTCGATCTTTCCTAAGAAGGTAGTCGAACAGTCGATGATCAGCCTAGATGCGTGAGCGTCGGGAGCTTCGTGATCTCTTCGGCTTGATACCTTTTCCAAGAGGCTCTCGGTGCCTTTTTATAGGGCAAAGCCAGAATCTTGTAGTTGGAAGCTTGGTAAAATTCAGCATAGATTTACGCCAAAAAATATTGTGCTCTGATTCCCTATAATGGCGGTGGATCCGCGGCCCAAGGGTGGGTTTGGCCGTGGATCCGCGCTCAATGGTGAAGATCACTTCATCAATTTTCTTGGGCTTTCTGATGGTGACATTTGGCAATCCAAGGCACCTTTAGAATTAAGAAATCTTCTCTCGGTTGCTTCCAGACTTGGTCTCCAAGTTTGCTTCTTAATTTGGCAAGATTTCTTCAACAACTTGATTTGCTTGATTCTAGCCTTGGAAAATTCTGCACAACTTGGAAATATTCTGCACAACAACTCAAATAAGATTTTAGTAGACTTTGTTCTACTAGGATTAGGTCAATAATATTATTTGCATACATTTTCCTACCAAATACTAATTAAAATATATTAACACATGGAAAATGTTGTTTTTACACATAAAGCCTCATATGTATAATATATTATAATAAAGTCCTTTTTTATATGAAAATGGTAGGAAAAATGTAATACAAATGTGCAGTTTTATCGACTGAACAAATACCCCCAAACTTATCTTTGATCGTCCCGAGCAAACTAGTTTATTCAAGAGGAGAAAAAGAAAGGAGAAAACTAAGCACACTTTCGTAGGCAGACACGATTGCACTGAGCACGTGCAACAAGCCGTTAAACCTCTAGGTGTCCCTAGTAGGAGGAGTGTTGTCTCCTGAGGGTTTTCAGCGTATTACACCTACAAAATCCTATAACAAAAGAAAGATGGTGAAATTTACATATAAAGACAAGAACCATAAAAGAAATACTTTGAAAAGAAGAGTTTCCAACTATGCTAGCTTTTCAGTTGTCATGAGCCCTATCTTAATAGTCATGAAAAAATGTTAGAAATCACATTACCCCTCAATAAAACATCGTCTTTATTCTTCATTCCTACCTTTCTTCCAAACATTGATCATATAACCCCACGTGTGTGAAATGGACATCCCTACACTCGGAGAATTCAATTCAAGCTATCATACTCTTGTCCATCTACCTTAGTACTTTTTAATTTAATGAATATTAAAGATTTGCTCACACATTTTCAAGCGACCGTTAATACTTCTTGAGGTACTAACCAACCGATTACTCATGTGCTTGCTAATTAGGTGATAATATTTTCCTCGTCTTGCACCACCTAAGGCTTAGCAGTGACTCCCAGACCAGTTGGCCTTAGGGCACTAGGTGAAGAGGCACCCTCGCTATATTTTTTTTTATTGCTGTCTTGGCGATAACAAAACCAGTGTTCATTTTTTTTTCTTTTCACCATTTATATTTTCTTCATTTTTTTTTCATTTCCTTCATACTTTGGCTTTTAGACAAGAGCATTTCAAGGTATCCTCTATTATCCTGAGTTTCAAGACGTGTGTAAGTGCATATAGTAGGGTATCAACATTCAAATGTTTGGCTTCCAGAATAGAAACTATTTTTCAGACTTATTTTTATCCTCAGATTAGTGACTTCCTTAATTTTACTAACCCTTGGGACAACAGCTCATAACTACTTATTACTAGTTCGTGTAAGAAAACTTCTAATTTTCTTGGTTTTCTTAAACTATTCCAATCTTTTGGATGTAATTTTTCACTTTCTACTCTTTTGTTATATATATAAAAAAAAAATATAATGCCCGGTGTCAAAGATAATTTAGTGAATACAAACCTCCCCCCAAACCTGTTTTCACCAGTGTCCTCACTGATGTAGCCTTTTGAGAACATGGACCTGTATACTAAGGGAGAGATACAAGGGGTAAAATAATAGTGAAATGAAAAATTCCCCCAAACTTATTCTTTGACACGCACAGATATTCAATCAAATCATTTTTTTACTCACCTCCATTCTTACAATGTGAAAAAGTTATCAAAACATGGAGGTGAGGCGGAGGAATTTTAGTTGTGATAAAGTGGCTCCTGTAAAAACAGGAGCTCCTCCGCGGGGTCAGCAGAAAAATACGGTTTTAATCTATGCCCATTCACTTTAAAAATCGAACCGTTTTTCAAATTTTCGACTTCAACTGCTCCATGCGGGTGTACATACCGCACCACAAAAGGTCCTTTCCAACGAGATTTAAGCTTACCCGGATGAAGATGGAGACGGGAATCGTAAAGAAGGACTTGTTGCCCCGATGTGAAGGTTTTTCTAGAAAGATTTTTATCGTGGAACACTTTAGTCCTGTTCTTTACTATCACCGCATTATCGTAAGCTTCATCGCGGAGTTCGCTTAGCTCATTCAATTGCAGCTTCCGATAGCTGCCTGCATGCTCAAGATCAAAATTAAGATCTTTAATAGCCCACATTGCCTTATGTTCAATCTGGACAGGGAGGTGGCATGCCTTCCCAAACACAAGAGGGTACGGAGACATACCAAGATCGGTCTTATAAGCGGTGCGGAATGCCCAAAGAGCATCCGTCAATTTGGTTGACCAATCCTTACGATTTTTCGAAACCGTCTTCTCCAATATCTGTTTGATCTGCCTATTTGAGATCTCAGCCTGCCCGCTTGTTTGGGGGTGATAGGGCGTAGAAAGCTTGTGAGTGATTGAATATTTCCGCATCAATGCCTCGAAAGGCCTATGGCAGAAATGTGTCCCGTTGTCGCTAATGATAGCGCGGGGGTGTCCGAATCGCGAAAAGATATTTTCTTTAAGGAACTTAATGACAACTTTGTTGTCATTAGTGCGACACGGTATAGCTTCCACCCACTTCGAGACATAATCAACCGCTAACAAGATATATAGATTCCCAAAGGAGTTGGGAAAATGGCTCATAAAATCAATACCCCAAACATCAAATATTTCCACAACCAAAATAGGTTGGAGCGGCATCTCATTCCTTCGTGAAATCCGACCCAAATGCTGACATCGCGGACAAGTTTTGCAATGTTCAAATGCATCTTTAAAAAATGTTGGCCAATAAAAGCCACATTGCAAAACTTTCTCCGCCGTTTTTCGAGTTCCAAAATGACCGCCGCAGGCCTGATCATGACAAAATGATAACACGCTCTTGAATTCATCGTTAGGGACACACCTGCGAATGATTTGATCGGAACAATACTTGAATAGATATGGTTCATCCCAGTAAAAATATTTTACTTGGGATAAAAATCGAAGTTTGTCTTGTTTCGACCAATCGCTAGGTATAAGTCCCGTCGCAAGATAGTTCACGATATCCACAAACCAAGGTTCGTAGGATACATTCAAGAGCTGTTCGTCGGGAAATGAGTCATTTATCGGCACGGTCACAGTTGGCGAAGAAGTGATGCGTGAAAGATGGTCGGCTACAACGTTTTCACATCCACTCTTGTCTTTGATGACAAGATCAAATTCTTGTAACAATAGGATCCAACGTATTACCCTGGCCTTCGCATCCTTCTTCGATAAAAGATGTCGTAGGGCGGAGTGATCTGTGTAAACCATAATAGGCGAGCCAATCAAGTAGGGCCTGAATTTCTCTAATGCAAATACAACTGCCAAGAGTTCTTTCTCGGTAGTTGTGTAATTTATTTGTGCATCATTCAAGGTCCTACTTGCATAGTAACTTACATGTGGCATCTTATCAATGTGCTGTCCTAAGACCGCACCAATAGCAAAATCTGATGCATCACACTTAAGCTCGAACGGGTGGTTGCAATCCGGAGATGATAAAACGGGGGCTGTAGTGAGTGATTCTTTAAGCGATTCAAAAGCAGCCTCACAATCCGAATCGAAGTGAAAAGTAGTTTCCTTGGCCAATAGAAGGGTTAAGGGTCTAGCAATTTTGCTAAAGTCCTTAATAAATCTCCTATAAAATCCTGCATGACCAAGGAAGGATCGTATATCTTTGACGCAATTGGGACGAGGGAGGTTTTGAATGACATCTATTTTAGCTCTGTCAACCTCAATGCCTTTATGTGAAATTATATGTCCAAGTACAATACCTTCTTGGACCATAAAATGACAATTTTCCCAATTCAAAGTCAAGTTCTTATCCTTACAGCGGGTAAGAACAGCGTCAAGATTACGAAGGCAGTCCTCAAAGGAGTCTCCAAAAATGGAGAAATCATCCATAAAAATTTCCAGAAAATTTTCCACCATATCTGAAAATATCCCCATCATGCACCGCTGAAATGTAGCGGGAGCATTGCATAACCCGAAGGGCATGCATCTATAAGCAAAAGTTCCGAAAGGACAAGTAAAAGTGGTTTTATCTTGATCCTTTTCGGCGATGGGGACCTGGTTATAGCCAGAGTATCCGTCCAAGAAAAAGTAGTATTCGTGTCCCGCTAATCGTTCTAACATCTGGTCAATGAAAGGTAGAGGGAAGTGATCTTTCCTCGTCGCGGCATTGAGTTTCCTGTAATCGATACATACGCGCCACCCAGTTTGGGTGCGTGTTTGGATTAACTCATTAGCCTCGTTAGTGATGACCGTGATGCCAGACTTTTTAGGGACCACATGAATTGGACTTACCCATTGACTATCAGATATGGGGTAAATTATTCCACTATCAAGACACTTGACGATTTCTTTCTTTACCGCCTCCTTCATAACGGGATTTAACCGTCTTTGTGGGTCTCGGGTTGGTTTGGCTTCATCCATCAGATGTATGTAATGTTCAACAATTAAGGGACTAATCCCTTTGATGTCAGCCATAGTCCAACCAAATGCTTCCCGATTCGATCTCAACACTGCCAAAAGTGCATTCTCTTGCTCTAAGGCTAGAGAAGCGGAAATAATCACTGGCAAAGTCTCATTCTCTCCTAAATATGCATATTTAAGATGAGAAGGTAGCGGTTTGAGATCAAGAATTGTCGGAGAGATAATAGAAGGTAGGGTAAGCGAATGATATTCGGACTCCCGAAGAGGTTCAAAACTTGCATAAGATATTGACTCGGAAAGTGCTGCTGACTTTTGCAACGAGTCAACGGGTTCAATCTCAAGGTCGGACTCATTGAACATATCCTCACTGTAAAGTGGTGCAAGATCGAATGATGTCTCATTAGTGTTGTCGAGAACATCAAAGCAAAGATCCTCATCCATGCAGCTTTCGGAAGCTATCTCATGGATGGAACAAACATCCAGCAATTGAGCAGAAGGTTCTGATGGCTGACTTCCTAGCTTGTAAATATTAAGCTCAATTGTCATTTTCCCGAAGGATAAGTTCATAGAACCGTTACGACAATTAATCACAGCGTTAGAAGTTGCTAGGAAGGGTCGACCAAGTATCACCGGGATTTGATTGCGTGGGTTTGCCACAGGTTGTGTATCTAAAACAATAAAGTCCACGGGAAATATGAATTCCCCGACTTTAATTAACACATCCTCTAGTTCGCCCCGAGGTTTGGTGATAGATCGGTCAGCCATTTGGAGAGTACAATGGGCGGGTTTTAACTCTCCAATTCCTAACTGCTCGTATACTGAATAAGGAAGCAAGTTGACGCTAGCACCTAGATCGAGTAAAGCACGATTTATATTTTTACCCCCAATAAAAATAGAGATTGTAGGACAGCCGGGGTCCTTACGTTTCTTTGGTATTTGTTGGGTAAAAGCTGTGCTAACATTACTCGTCATGAAAACCTTTTTAGGCACTTGAGTTTTTCTCTTCCTAGTGCACAAGTCTTTAAGGATCCTTGCATAAGATGGGACTTGTTGAATAGCATCTAGGAGAGGAATATTCACGCTCACTTGCTTAAACATTTCCACAATCTTCTCCATTTGCGGGTTAGGTCGGTTGGCCCTTAATCGGTTTGGAAATGGAGCTCGATCGATAAGTTTTGGGTCCAACGTTTGTGGAGAAGACTGTGGCGACGGATTCGATCCCAAAATTGGAGTGGGCATCGACTTAGATAGATTTGGCGAAATGTTTGAGCCTTGGCGAAAACGGAGAATATGCTCGGATGAAGGTAGAAGACTAGACGAGTTAGGGGAAGAAGAAGAAGAAGGGGTATCAAATGTGTCACTATCATCAACTTGCTCACCCACTTGGTTGTTCAGCACTCTCCCCGATCTCAACGTAGTGACGGCATTCACATTATGACTTTGTGAATGGCCAGGATTCGGTAGGGGTTGAGATGGGAGTTTCCCTTTCTTTCTCGCACTCATTGTGGCGTTTAACTGTGCGATTTGGTTTTCTATTGATTTAATACTCTCACCATGGGAGGAGGAGTTTTTCGTTAGGGCATCACTAGAAGACCTCATCTCAACCGAATTTTGCATGGATTGTTTCATGAACATATCCAAAGTTTGTGCAAGTGAGTTGTCAATACCGGCCACTTGTGGTGTAGAAATGTTGGCCGGATTTTGGAAATTCTGTGACTGAAAGGGGGGCTGATTCTGTGGTTGTGGTTGCTGTGGAGGAGGTCTTTGATAATTGCTTTGTTGGTTTTGATTCCAAGAAAAGTTAGGATGATTCCTCCATCCTTGATTGTACGTGGAAGAATAAGGGTCGTTTCTAGGTCGCTGCTGAAAAGCAGCATTAGCTTGAAACGATGCATTCATAGGACATTCTTCCGATAAGTGTGAAGGATCCGAACAGCAACCACAGACAGTCTTGGGAAGCGTGACCTGATTTAGGGAGACTGATGAAAGTTTGTTCTCAATAGAATCGAGTTTCTTCTGCATCGCTGCCATTTCGGCTTTTACTGCGATAGAAACATCGAGCTGGTGAATACCTCCCTTAGTTGAAGGTGGTCTTACGCTTTCCCACTGCAACGTGTGTTCAGCAAGATCTTCCAGATATTTCCATGCTTCACCATCATCCTTAGACATGAAATTGCATTGACACATTGTTTCAAGCATCTGCTTTGTCGCTGGATTAATGCCCTCATATATAATCCGACATAAATCCCATCTTTGTATTCCGTGATGGGGGCATTGGACAAGCAGATCTTTGAAACGTTCAAAGCACTTCCAAAATGGTTCATTGGGAAGCTGGGTGAACTGGTTGATCTCGCTCTTAATATGTGCAGTCTTATGATTTGGGTAAAACTTCTTAAGAAATGCTATGACGAATTCATCCCAATTAGTGATAGAGTGTGCGGCAGTATTATAAAGCCATTTTTCTGCCAAGTCACACAATGTGAATGGGAGAAGACGTAAGCGCATAGCATCTAAAGTCAATTGTGAAGTACCCATCATTGTGCATACATTTTCGAATTTGGTGATGAAAACGTACGCGTCTTCCGACTCAAGCCCATGAAATTTGGGCAGCAGATTGATGTAGTGGGGTTTAATTTCGAAATTATCCCCGTTAGGTGGTGGAAGAGATAGACAAGTAGGTAGGGGACCATGAATAGGATAGCATCTCTCTTGGAGAGAGATGCGCGGTGGATTCTGCGCACCTCCGGGCGGTGGCAGCGTGGTGTTATACTCTGATGGAGTGCCATCCATCTTGGTTGATGTGGTGTGTGGTGGGGGAAAAGAAGATGAAGAAGTACCGACTTCGGCGTCGATAGCAGGAACGCGGACAAGACGGGCACTAGGATCCCGTGTCCAGCCGAGCATGCACTAAGCGGGTTTAGTGCAAGTGGCAGCGTGTGTGTGATTTAAAATTGGCTTGTTTTGAAAAAAGTGGGACTCAAGACAAATCTCCCTAAGATGCACAAGCAACCCTAGAACTAAGGTCACCTAGGTCCAGTCTCTAGACCGCTCCTAGACTTCCAAAGGACAAGCCGCAGGATTAATCCTCTACCGCCTCCGTACTACCCTTGTAGCCAGATAAGTGCCAGGTAAGTAGGAAGGAACCACGTCGTGGGCCTAATTAAAAACCACTAGCCTTTGTCACACTTGCCTAGGCACTAGAAAAGTAATGCGGATAAACGATAGATTACCCACGACCTTCCTCTGTCCTTATTGAGCGCGACAGTCCTTAGAGTCTGGTCTAGATATTTTTTAAATTAATGAAGGGTTGATCTATATGCTCAGTTTGTGATTTGTGGGGCTTAGGAAAGGTGATGAAATCCCCACCTAATCTTGATTTGGTCTTTGCCCCTTAAAGTCCGTATTAAATATGCAAAACAAAACCAATCACAAAACTTTTGCAAAAAGATTTTTTTTTTTGAGCGGCGCAATTTTGCAAAGAATCCTGCAGAAAATAGATTTTATTGGATTTGAGGAGAGAGAGAAGGCGTTGAGAAAGATACCAGAGAAGATTGATTCCCTAATTCCTCCAACTGGCCGCGATTCCGCCGCAGAAGGGGTGCTTTTGCCGCGGTTCCGCCGCGTGGAAGAAGGAACAGTTGATGAAATTTTTTGTATAGCCATCTGTGCTCCTCTGGATCTCTAAAAATGTCTCTGTTTCCTATTCTCCTTAATTCTGTGACTCCAGATCTCCTTGCAAAAATTCACGCACAAATCGTTAAATATGCAATTTTCAGTTTTGTGTTATTAATGATATGACTCGTCTAAGAATTCAACACAAATAGTAAAAATAAAAAATTACGCACGTATCCCCGGCAACGGCGCCATTTGATTTACACGAAAAAGTGTTTTTATTTGTAGTTTAACCGCAATCAGAACGGTGTCGCGCGTAGCTAGACCGAGGTGAGTACGGGTCGTCCTCAGGGAAACGTTGAACCTTTTACTTTTACTTTAGATGTGTTGAGAAAGAGAGGAGGGATAAAGAATTTTTATAGAATGGTTTCTAGATCTACGTTAAACAAGAATGTAAAATATAGATCTAGATTATTTTAGAGATGTAGATAATATAATAAGAAGGCTTGTAGGGTTCGTTAGGATTTAGTAGTTATGGACGATTAATTAAAAGTTACCCTTTTTTCCATTAATAGATTTAGAACTAGAACGATGGTGATGCGTGTAGATTAGGGTTTCTGGAGGGAAAAGGAATCCCACTCTTAACCCTTATCTCGACACGGAACTCCGTTCATATCTAGCCTTTACCAAAACAATCATTATTCTAATCTCTAATCGCGGTCGGAACTAGCAAAGAATTGCCAGCGCGCCCGATTAGGATGTTAGTGATTCTTTTGATAAAGTTCCTAAACTTTATAAGACTTAAAAAGGGTTTAGTTATTTTCATCGTCCATTAGCCTACCCTAATCTTACGAACCCTAACAAGCGGAGAATTACTCGCGCATGTTGGGAGAAGAAGATGAAAAGAAATCGAGGGAAAACATAATGTAAAGTGCAAAGACAATTAAATAAAAATAACTACCTTTATTAATCGACTTTTTCAAACTACACTTTTAATCCATAGAAATTGATTACAACTAGTTGCTTCACGATCTTTCCTAAGAAGGTAGTCGAACAGTCGATGATCAGCCTGGATGCGTGAGCGTCGGGAGCTTCGTGATCTCTTCGGCTTGATACCTTTTCCAAGAGGCTCTCGGTGCCTTTTTATAGGGCAAAGCCAGAATCTTGTAGTTGGAAGCTTGGTAAAATTCAGCATAGATTTACGCCAAAAAATATTGTGCTCTGATTCCCTATAATTGCGGCGGATCCGCGGCCCAAGGGTGGGTTTGGCCGCGGATCCGCGCTCAATGGTGAACATCACTTCGTCAATTTTCTTAGGCTTTCTGATGGTGACATTTAGCAATCCAAGGCACCTTTAGAATTAAGAAATCTTCTCTCGGTTGCTTCCAGACTTGGTCTCCAAGTTTGCTTCTTAATTTGGCAAGATTTCTTCAACAACTTGATTTGCTTGATTCTAGCCTTGGAAAATTCTGCATAACTTGGAAATATTCTGCACAACAACTCAAATAAGATTTTAGTAGACTTTGTTCTACTAGGATTAGGTCAATAATATTATTTGCATACATTTTCCTACCAAATACTAATTAAAATATATTAACACATGGAAAATGGTGTTTTTACACATAAACCCTCATATGTATAATATATTATAATAAAGTCCTTTTTTATATGAAAATGGTAGGAAAAATGTAATACAAATGTGCAGTTTTATCGACTGAACATTCACCCTACACTCACCTCTCATCATATAATCTCTCTCACTCTCTCATTCTCTCTCACTCTCAATGATTTCATATTCCCTTAACTCCCAAACTGAACCCTCACCTTCTCTTCACAAATCTTTGCAAAAACTTCACAAAAATCAATGGAAAACACTTCAAATGTCTTGATTAGCCACTAGGTTGCCTTGGAGCTTGGAAAGCTAGGATTTTTGAGCAAGAGTAGCTAGGTAATGATCTCTAAACTGATAATTAGGAGTTTTATTATTGTGTTTCCTTGTTGTTATGAATTGAAAAACAAAAGGTAGCATTTTGTGCAAAATATCGTATTTTTAGTGTCAACTTCGTGTCTCTGTGATCTGCTGTAGAACCAGGTCTTTGTTGGAAAAGTTCCTATCACAGAGACATATTGTTGAGGTATAGAACCCACCATAAAAACCTGAGACCACGCCTTCATTTTTGGTCCGCAAATTTAATGGTTCTGGCCGCAAATTGCGGCCAGAGTAGGGGCTGGGGTGTTGAATCTTTGGCGTGGGGTCTCTGGGGTTGTTTGTGGTCTCGTGGTACTTGCAACTTTCACCAATTTTTAGTGTATCAAAATTTGGGACTACTTTGCTATATTCTAGTGTTTTGAGTACGCGTGTTACGTTGTCCGACACGGTTCATGATCTGGTGTGCTGCTATACATGGGCTGGTGTTGGTGTGTCGTCACGCACGTTAGCCGTTAGACGAACACTTGTGGCTCGGATTGGAGTTGGTGCGTTGCTCAAACGTAGTGTGTACGTGATGTCACGCCCCGCTTCCCGGTATACAACGAAGGGGACGCGACGAGGCCCGCTACGTATATACTCAGAAGTACATACGCTAAGCATATCTAAGCAATATAAAATAAATATACAAGAGAAAAGATATAAAAGGAACAACATCTTTTATTTATTAACATTCTTTTGTACAATGCATGAAAAGGAAATACAACTGAAATAAAATGATGCTTAAACAGTGGCATAACAGGAAATAAAAATACAGAAAGGAAATGTGTACAATGAAAATAAAGTGCAGGGTCTTCAGCAAACTGCTCCAAGTCTTCTACAGATGGCTCGATCTCCGCCGGGTCCAAACAACCTGACGACATTCAAAGAAGAAAGAAATAGAATGTCTTCAGCGAACAGGTCGTTCGGTAAGTCCCAAAGATAAGAGAGAAATAGACAGAGAGTAAGAGAGAGAGAGAGATTAGCTTTTAAGTGTGTATTATAATATTGTAATGTTGTATTAACGCTATTGTTTGTAGCCTGGTACAGAAGATGCCGGTGTATACGAGGGGAGTCCTACTTACACCGGGGACCTTGGTAACCTGTAGTACAAGGCTCCGTCGATAATACCACAGAACAACGGCATGGATGTAATTACGTCTTAAGTGACCACCTCGTGGCACTTTTAACATATTCCGTACCAGTCTACCCCTTAAACCCCGCGATGTCTTGTTTTTATTGTTATCTTGTAAATTGTATTGGTTGTAAGATTGATTGACTGAACGAAACCATGATATCAGTAAGCTGTTGTAACAGTAGAGTCATGTAAATGGAATAACTGAGAATCATGTAAAAGGAATAGGTATATCCATGGTTCGGTTCAGTCAAGTTGTATAGATTGTATAGTTGGATTCATGGATTCATGAGCTCATATTGAAGTTGAAACTTGTAGATTATAGATTGACTTGAATCATATTAAAGTCAGATTAATCAGACTCAAACCCGAGTCAGACAATCAGAAATGTGAATCGAAGTCTTATAATTGCTAGGGTCCTTAGGATAATAAATAAAACTTGAGGTGGTTTTATGTAAAAATACTTTTATATACTTTACCAAAATACACCTCAAGTATTTATTGTTCGTCTTTAGAGTTGTAATGAGGGTGGATTTTATGTTGTGACATTTCTAGTGAAAATATCCTAGTTTTATAAATAAGGGTATTTATCTGTAATATTGATTTATTTGAAGTTCATGGTGTTTTAGTGTTTATTCATGTGATTTTTTAGAAAAAGGTAGAATATTTATATTATAATAAAATAGATATTTAAATGATAAATATACATATATTTATACAAAAATAGTTTTAATAAGTATTTTATATTCCAAAAATCTAATTTTCTTAACATGTCGTATTTTAAACCTTTCGAGACCGAATGCTCCTTGGGGAGGTCTGAATCTCGCACTACTAGCCCGAGGGTTCACGATAAACCGTACTATCCCTAACGGGTTCCCAAAGGTGGGTTGTAGCGGCACTTTGCAAAGATTGTAAAATACTAATCCTTTAGAAAACGGTTTTATAAAGTAAAAGGTATTTATTTGCAAAGGTGTAAATTTTCCGTATTTTAGATTCTAGGGTTTCCTAAGCCAACTAGCCTATTTCTAAATGGTCTAAACAACAAGTCGTTAGAAACCTCAAATCGCCTCTTCACTGCCAATTGTGGCCAGGTAAGTACAAGTGAGGAAGGAGGGATCCGCTCACGAATCGTGAGACGGGCCTTTTAAAATTACTTAAGCTCACTTGCCTAGCCTAGACACCACAAAGTCAGGTTTAGATAAACGATCGATGTCCACAACTTATCGTATTTCCTAATGAGAGGTATTTGTTTAAATGTGTATCAAATCTAAAACTTTTAAGAATGGTTTTATTAAGAATATGGTATTTAAATGAAAGTTTTGTTTTATCGTATTCTAAGTTCTTTGATGATTTCGTTTAGGTTTGTATTTGCGTGTGTGTGGAGGTAGGTCATTACCTCGTGCTCTACTTTAAATGTATAGCAAGTTAAGGGGTTAAATGTGAAATTGAAACATTGTGGTATTAAAGTGAAAAAAATTACGTTAAGTTGGAAAGGCTATCATTTCATGTGGGAAAACTTGTTCAAATTGATGTTTAAAAGTTTAATAGTCAAGATTAAGATGTTTATGCATGAATGTATTGGTTAGATGTGAAATTTTATAGAAAACCGAGCCGGAAATCGAATTTTTTCCGATTCCGTCGGGTTTCGTAATTTCGTATTTTAAAGAAATTGAAAGGGGGATAGAATGGGACTTACGGATTTCGATTAAGCAAAGGAGTGAAGGGGGGACTAGAGGGGTTGCCGAGGCGTTGGTTCGTCGCCGGTTGTTCCTAAAAATGTCGCCGGAATTTACGCCGGAATTTTGTCGGAGCTTCGCCGCGAACTTGTTTTCAAAGTGCACAACTCTTGGAAAATTTTGAGAGAGTGAGCTTAGCATTTTGGGGGTGAGAGGGTGGTGTGTAGGGTTGGTATTTATATGGTTAGGCTAGGGTTAGGGTAGATGAAAAGTTTAAAATAAAAATGTGATAAAATGTAATAAAAATGTATTAAAAGTTGAGTAATTGGGTTTTTCAAAGAGCTCTGGAAGTGGTCTGAGACTGAAATTTTGCAGGTGTATAGGGAATATGAAAAGACACAACTTTCATGTTGGGGACGTCGCCGGAATTGGCCGACTCGAGGGTGACTCGGCCGTGACTCGGTCGGAGCACTGAGTCGGCCGAGTCAACGCCGAGTTGGCCGATTCCCGGCCGAGTCCGGCGGCCAGGATCCCCCCCGACAGTTCATCTAACTCCTGGAAGTGTTACATCTTTGGGTGTAGTGGGGTTTTTGTGAGATATGCACGTGTAAACTCTTGGTATTCTAAAGGTTTTAAAAAAATCAATTTAAAAATAATGTGGGGGTATGGGATTTGAACTCTGGTGGCTTGGTTCAGCAGTGCAAGGAGTTACCAATGAGTTACAAGCTCCTTCTTGTAATTATGGTATGAAATAATTACTTAAAGTGGTAACAACAACATTAAATACCCCAAGTATACTTTTATTTTAAAGCAATTTTATGTACACTAAAAATGGAGTTATTTAAAAACAAAATAATTACATATATATTGTGCTCAGGTTAAAATACTCTTTTATGGATTTTGAAAAAAAAATGTATAGAAAAGTGTATAATAAAATTAGGGTTGTTACACGTGATATTGATCGATTTCTGATATTTTTGCACTGGCAATGTTTTGTGTTAATAGGATCGCATGCAGGGACTTCGGACGCTGCGAAGAAGGGGAAGTGGGTGATTGGATTTACCTAGCCCGCGATTGTCGGTGAGTAGATTTAACATCTACGGGGAATTCGCCCGCATGGCGTTATGCGTCAGGGCTAGATATGATATGATATTAGCCGCATTTTTATATTGCACATATAGAGATTGTACATAAAACTTCATTGCATACTATTATTTGATGTGCTTAGACACTGCACTATTATTGACGGTTCATGTTGCACGAGCACTGATTGTATGCCACTCACACCGTCAATAATTGCCATGACACGCACAACAGCTATACATAGGTGATAATGTACGGTTAGGGACATTGAGACATTGATTCATATTCCATTGTGCATATGACAGATAGCATACCTGTATACCTACATGCTTACACATATGCCTTGCCATGCCTACTTATTAGCTACACATATACTTGGAGGGTATTGTATCATTATTGACATGTATATACATATACGTAGCTTGATATAGCTACACACACACCTGGAGGGTATTACATCATTATTGATTGGTAGATACACACATCTTGCTATACCGATATGGGTACGCATACCTGGCTATAGCTACATGTTCACCTTTATATAATGTTGCGTTTGGTTTCGGAGAATTAGGAACCGCATGATATATTTAAATAACTTGTTGCTGTTAAATAGCGGTTTTTCCTTTATATGCTCGTATAACTGTTTCATGTTGCATATATTATATTTCATGGATTTCACATTGATATATAGATTTCATATGATGTTTCCTGGATGTTTTGCTCCTGGGTATATATATCTATGGTATGGGACGCTGATATGTATACATGTGTATATATATCAGTGGTATGGGACGCTGTTATATGTATGTGCACCTATATAATATATATCATCATAATGATCTGTGCATGTATTCTTATTCATTCCGATATGAGGGGCTGATGTGCCTGATATGAGGGGCCGATGTGCCCGATGTGAGGGGCCGATGTGTGTTCATCTCATAATATTGCATTATTACATTCCCCATTCTTATGCATTTTGCAATAAAACAGGTGCTTTTGAAGCATGTCTGCTACATATTACAGGTTACAGGTTCTTGGAGCAAAAACGGTGAAAACGATAAAAGACGATACAAAAAGGGGCTTTTGACCAACAAATAGAAGGATCTTAATCAAGCCTACACAAAAGATCAGTACAAGGCAACGCAAGGTCCAAGATTACAAAGCGAATGGTTACAAGTCCACTGCAAATTGTTCACTGGAGATCTGGAAGAAATAAAGAAGCCAAATTGAAAAAAAGATCCAAAGAATATAGAAGCCCAGAAAGCCCAGAACAAGACCAAGAAGTTTCAGCATGTAAGCCGACCAATGGGCCGCTGAACCGCGGCCCTACCCCCACCCATGTCGCGGTTCCGCGGCCGTCCACTGCACGTGTCGGTGCAGAAAATTTTTATAGGTGCGTCGGTGCGTTTGTTGGGATTTTTAGGGGGTATTTTTGTAAGAGCAGATGTGCGAGTCATTGTAACCCTAGGGTTTCCTATCCTCTATAAATAGGAACTTTAAATTCTGTATGGGGCTATGCCTCTTTTCATTTCACAAATTCAGATCTGTACTGCGTTGATGTTTGGAGAGAGCCATCAATAAAAATTAGTAAGTTACTTTTATTTCTTTGCTTTAGTTCTCTTTTAATTTAGAATGTCTTTTAATCCCCTAATGAGCGAGTTGTCTCCTCGCTTGTTAGGGTTAGCCTTAGGGAAAGGTTTGGGAGATGAGATCTCTCAACCCTTTCTTGCCCCTTCACACCTAAGAATTAGAACTCCATGCATACATGCACACACCGCTCCCTACGGCACCTTACCCCTCGAGGTAACGGTGATACTGTAGTATAAAGGAACGGTTGCACATGTTTTCCATGGAGGTTAGGGTATGGATCGATAAAAGAATGACAAGAACCTAGAGGAAGAAACATCTTCCCAAAAGATTCTAATCCACTTTATTGATAGTTACCATAACATCTAATTGATCTAAAATAGGGTATTGAAAGCGGTGAGGAAACCTTTGATCTCTCAACTTTCCCTAATCCTAACCCTAGCAAGACTTAGATCTAGATAATTTTGGTATAATTTAATTTGGTAGTTTTTATATTTAATAAATCAATCCGAACATTCATCGGAATTAACTCGTTAGCGCGATTAGGAAAACACAAAATCCCTGTGGACCGACCCGTACTCACTGGCTAGCTACAAGCGACGCCGTTCTTGATCGCGGTAAATTATTTTTGATCGTTAAAATCCTACACTAATCAAATGGCGCCGTTGCCGGGGACGGCGTAGTTTTTCCTCTTTGCAATTTCGGGTTAATCAAAATTAAAAAAATCATAAAAACCAAAAAAAAAGAAAAAAAATTATAAAAATTTTATCATTTATTGTTTGAAGGGTATTTTTTTGTGAATCTTTGCATGATTGACAGATCTTGAAAAATCTAGAGTGCGAAATAGATAAAGATACATAAAAACAGAGAGGGATTGCAACAACAGAACTACAGAATTTTTTCAGTGACCTGAGCCCTCCATCCCACCGCTAAACCGCGACCATAAGTGGGTATTTGCGGCGGAACCGCGGTCCCCTTGGGGCTTCATCGCGCGTAATTTGCACTGTTTTTTTTCTCTTTCTCCCCTCTGCAAATCCCCATATATCTTTTGCTAAATCTTCTGCAGGATTCTTTGCGCTAAAAATCTTCTTCCGATTTTCTCCCGGATTCTTTGCGCCGCGCATAAAATAAAAATCTTTGATTGCAAGTGATTTTTCTGTTTTGCATATATTTAAAACTGACTTTAAGGGGCTTTTGACCAATTCAGATTGGGTGGGGATTTCATCACCCTTCCCAGGACCCCAGAAATCACATAAGGCATTTGCATTGACCATTATTAATTAAAAAATACTAGACTCAGCCCTAAGGACTTCGAGCTCAATAGGACAGAGGATTAGTTATAGGCATCGTCTGTTTATCCTAACATGACTTTGCGGTGTCTGGGCAAGTGTGTCAAGGCAAGTGGTTACTTAATTAGGACCGCTACATGTAGCGGGGAGCCTCCCACTTACCTGGCACTTACCTGGCCGCAATTGGCGGTGAAGAGGCGGTTTGAGGTCCTATCTCTAGACCTTTGGAACAGTTAGGAGCTGTCTAGCTGACCTAGGTGACCCTAGAGTTAGGCCTGATTCTGCATTTTCGATTCATCGAAAGTGTGTCTTAGCCCTTTATCAAAAATCTTTTTTGCAAACGGTTCAAAATAAATTAAAAAAAGGAAAAAAATCTTTTATAAAAACTTGCAACTTGTCGCGTAAAATCCTTGCACCCCACCACCACTCACTTTCTTCTCATTGACGTTATCTTACCTCCACATTCTGTCTTTCATTTTTCTGACTACACTACCCCTTTAGTGTATGTCATTTTGGACTAAGGACACTAGCACCCGATTAGTCCGTGTTTCGTTGGTACCGACCGACGAACTTTTCGACACCGAAGTCGAAATTCCCTCCATTTCCTTACCTCCACCTTCAAATTCTTCTTCCGAAGGTATGTCGGGATATAATCACAACAACACCTTACCCACGGGACTGATTCCACCTCCGTTAGGTGCGAATAACCCGAATCTCCCGCATGTTGTAGCGCCCCAACGAATCGTGCTCCAGGATCTCTTCTACCCTGTCCGCACCACTTTACCAACCTGTCTTTCACCCCCACCAGCAAATGGGGACAATTTTGAAATAAAACCCCACTTCATAAATATGCTGCCAAAATTTCATGGATTGGAATCCAAAGATGCTTATATCTTTATCAATAAATTCCAAAACGTTTGCGCAATGATGAAAACAACCCAATTAAGTGATGACGCTATAAGGCTAAGAGTCATTCCTTTCACCTTATGTGACTTAGCCGAGAAGTGGCTATACTGCACAGCATCACATTCAATTAGAAATTGGGACGAGTTTGTTAAAGCTTTTCTTAAAAAGTTTTATCCTCATCACAAGACCGCGAGAATTCGCAATGAGATAATACAATTTTTCCAGCTTCCTTCCGAACCATTTTGGAAGTGTTTTGAAAGATTCAAAGACCTACTTGTTCAATGACCTCATCATGGGATCGAAAGTTGGCAACTTTGCCAAACATTATACGAGGGATTGAATCCGGCAACGAAGCAGTTGCTAGAAACCATTTGTCAAGGTCACTTTCTAACCAAATCTAGTGAGGAAGCATGGCAGTTTCTCGAGGATCTTAGTGAACAAACAATTCCGTGGGAGAGCATAAAGACCACCTCATCTTCTTCTATTGGTCAATCTAGGGCAAGCATACATCAAGTAGATATGTTGATTGCTATGAAGGCCGAGATGGCCGCACTTATGAAAAAGCTTGAAGCCATTGAGACCAAAATCTCATCGTCTTCTCCTGCCTCTGCTTTACCCCCACGAACTGTTTGTGCTTGTTGTTCTGATCCATCACACCTTACCGAAGAGTGTCCTTACAATCCACCTGTTCAAGGACAAGATCAAGTCAATGCTTCCTTTCAGCAACGACAAAGAAATGATCCTTACTCTTCGACCTATAATCCGGGTTGGAGGAGTCACCCAAATTTTGCTTGGAATCAAAATCAGAAACTCCAAGGAAACAACAACTTTCAAAGGCCTCCTCCACAACAACAAGCACCCCAAAAAACTCAAAACCAGCAACCTTTCCAACCACAACCTTATCTAAATCAAACGAACAATTTGGTTCAACCAAATGATGATAAGGTTATCTCGTTAGAAAAAAGTCTAGATGCGTTTCTCAAGCAATCTACAGAATCTGCAGCAAGATTGGAAAATTGCGTCCAGTCTTTAGTGCACAACAATGCTTCACAAGATCAGAGCTTCAAATCTATTGAGGCACAAATTGCATAATTAACTGCTGCGTTGAGCGAGAGAGAAAAGGGAAAGCTTCCATCTCAACCGTTGCCAAATCCCGGTCACACACAAAACGCATATCACAATCACAATATAAATGCGGTGACCACGTTGAGATCCGGAAGAGTGTTGCAGAATAATGTGGGCATTAGTGATGACATCCCCGCCGGTGGTTCTTCTTCTTCTCCATCTTCATCTTCTCCTTCTTCTCTTTCTTCTTCTTCACCCTCATCTCCTCCGCTAGAGCCTATTCTCCATTCTTCAAAAGGCACTTCTTCTTCTAATCCAAACGGACCCACTTCTCACTTCACGAACACACCCACACTGGGATCCGTTCCAACTCCACATTCTACTCCACAGACTTTGGATTCAACTAATTTAAAAAATGCTCCATTTTCAAACAGGTTGAATCCCAATAAACCAACTGCACAAATGGAAAAGATTGTGGAGTTATTTAAACAGGTTAGCATAAATATACCTCTCTTGGATGCAATCCAACAAGTCCCTTCATACGCGAAAATCTTAAAGGGCTTATGCACCTCGAAGAGAAAGTCGTCTCAAATACCCAAGAAAGTGCTAGTGGCTAGTGCAGTGAGCAATGCTATTAACCAACCTCAACCCTTACCCCAAAAACGAAAGGACCCCGGCTGTCCTACGATTTCAATAACAATTGGGGATAACAAAATCAATCGAGCACTTTTAGATCTTGGGTCTAGTGCTAACCTGCTTCCCTATTCCGTGTACGAACAATTAGGGGTTGGAGAGTTGAAACCCACTCGTTGTACTCTCCAAATGGCTGATCGATCAATCACCCATCCTAGGGGTGAGCTAGAGGATGTGTTGATCAAAGTTGGGGATTTCATATTCCCCGTTGATTTTATTGTTATGGACACACAACCTGTTGCTAACTCATGGAACCAAATTCCGGTGATCCTCGTTCGACCATTTTTGCCCACTTCCAATGCCGTAATAAACTGTCGCAATGGCTCCATGACTCTATCCTTCGGGAAGACGTCTAGTGAGTTCAATATTTACAAGTTAGGAAGTCTGCCCCCCATGCCTAAAACTAGTACACGAGAAGTTTTCTCTATTCATGAAATCACGCAGGAGGACTGTGAGCTTGAAAGATTTTCGTTTGATGAAAACAGTTTTGACGCCACTAGTGCGTCCCTCCTTGAGCCTACCACAGTTGACACAACCGATATTGATTATGAATGTTTCACTTTTTCGGATGATGACGACTCACAGCCCGAATATGAGTCTTTTGAATTTTTGGATGAGTTAGTTGAACCATCCGAATCGATTGTTTGCAGTGATTTCGAACCTGTGTTGAAGTCCTTTGAGTACGAGGTAGATTCCCCAATTTTACCTAAGATTCTTTCGCCTCCGAAACTCGAACTCATGCCCTTACCATCTCACCTTAAATATGCTTACATAGGTGAGAATGAGACCTTTCCCATTATCATATCAGCCTCTCTAGCCTTCGAGCAAGAGAACGCTCTTTTAATGGTCTTACAAGATAGGCGGCAAGTTTTCGGCTGGACTATGGCTGACATCGAGCAGATTAGTTCCCTCATAATTCAATAGCATATGCATATGATGGATGATGCCAAGTCTATAAAGGATCCACAGAAATATCTTGGGGATAGTGTGGTTAGTCAACCTCCTCCTTTAGAAGTTGAACCACCCCCATTTCTTTTAATAAGCTACGAGAATGCTAATATTCCACTGATTGTTGATCATCCCCATTCTCTTCTTGATTCATCACCACCTCCTATCTATTCACTTCCACACTTTCCATACCACCACTTCTATCTTCCCCAGTTCTTTTTGGATCGGTACAACATATTCTTCCACCAACCGATACTCTTTACAGATAAATTTTTCGACTGGTTGGTGTTGATGTTTGGTCTATGCAAAGTTTGGCAGTAATGTCTAACATTGTTTCAATAAAGTTTGAGGGGGGCCTTTCTGTATATATTTTTGTTTTTCTTTTAACAATAAAATAAAAAAATTATAAATAAATAAACAGGGGAGTGCCGACATTTTGACCCTATTGGTGTAGCATGACAGTGAGGACACTGTCAAGTTTAAGTTTGGGGGTATGCTCGGTACGTCTTCTTCCTTCGCATTCATTTGTATATATTTTGCATTTGCATACTTGTTTGAAAACACATAAAAATTGAAAATTTTCAAAAATTATAAAAAAATTAATGTATTCAATTTTGGCCTTATTTGACTTGTGTTTGACAAATAGGTTAACTGGCTAGGAACAACTAGATCTTAGACGTAGTAAATTAAAAACCCTAAATATAACCTTCCTTAAAGTTTAGCGGTAGAAAGTATATGTCTTTGTAGTTTATTTAGAAATAGGCAAATTTTGAGTTCACTTCTTGGGCTAAGTTAAAACAAGGGATGAGTATTGATGTTCTTATTAGAGTATAAGTTTGAAAAATAGTCCTAGCTTAAATCTAAATTTTGAAAATATATACCCTACAAATTGCACAATCACGCACCTTGAAACTTAGAATAGTAGAAGAGACCTTGAAATGCTCTTGTCTAAAGTCCTTTGTGCGAAGAAAATAAAAGAAAAAAAAAGTGAATAAAGAAAAAATGAACACTGGTTTTTGTGATTACTTAAGGCTGTAAAAATAGAAAAATATTTAGCGAGGGTGCCTCATCACCTAGTGCCTTAGACCAACTGGTTTGGGAGTCACTACTAAAGCCTTGGGTGTTGCAAGACTAGGAATTACGCTTTAAAGTGCAGACGCATTTTGTAATCGGTCGTTGGTACCTCAAGAAGTATTAACGGTCGCATGAAGGATGTGTAAGCAAAATTCAATTAAAAATTCACCTACTAATAAGTACTTTGGACAACGGACAAGGGTATGATTGCTTGATTTGAATTTCCAAGTGTAGGGGTGATTTATACACACACGTGGGGATATGTGATTTGGGTTTAGATAAGAGAGAGGAATGAAAAATAGAACTTGTATCTTTAGTAGAGTTGATAGAAATTCCTAAGTGGAAATTGAACCCTAGAAGGAAAACTTGGGAAATGCAGAAAGCTAAGTAAGTCTATAGAACATATATAATCTTAAGTTAAATAATGAGGAAGTGTAAAGAATATGGGTGGATAATATACGAGTAGAAGATAATAGAATTCCTTGTTAGAAAACCTAATTGAAGAACAAAAGTCGAAAAGCCGAATTGATAGGATTTTGTGGGTAGTATCCGCTGAAAACCCTCAGTAGACAACACTCCTCCTACTAGGGACACCTAAAGGTTTAACGGCTTGTTGCACGTGCTCAGTCCAATCGCGTTTCCCTGCGAAAGTGCGGTTAGGTTTTATCGAGAATAAAAAAATAAGTTTGCTCGAGAACGAGCAAAAGATAAGTTTGGGGGTATTTGTTCATCTCATAATATTGCATTATTACATTCCCCATTCTTATCCATTTTGCAATAAAACAGGTGCTTTTGACGCATGTCTGCTACATATTACAGGTTACAGGTTCTTGGAGCAAAAACGGTGAAAAAGACAATAGACGATACAAAAAGGGGCTTTTGACCAACAAATAGAAGGATCTTAATCAAGCCTGCACAAAAGATCAGTACAAGGCAACACAAGGTCCAAGATTACAAAGCGAACAGTTACAAGTCCACTGCAAATTGTTCACTGGAGATCTGGAAGAGATAAAGAAGCCAAATTGAAAAAAAGATCCAAAGAATATAGAAGCCCAGAAAGCCCAGAACAAGACCAGGAAGTTTCAGCATGTAAGCCGACCAATGGGCCGCGGAACTGCGGCCCTACCCCCACCCATGCCGCGGTTCCGCGACCGTCTACTGCACGTGTCGGTGCAGAAAAATTTTATAGGTGCGTCGGTGCGTTTGTTGGGATTTTTAGGGGGTATTTTTGTAATAGCAGATGTGCGAGTCATTATAACCCTGGGGTTTCCTATCCTCTATAAATAGGAACTCTAAATTCTGTATGGGGCTATGCCTCTTTTCATTTCACAAATTCAGATCTGTACTGCGTTGATGTTTGGAGAGAGCCATCAATAAAAAATAGTAAGTTACTTTTATTTCTTTGCTTTAGTTCTCTTTTAATTTAGAATGTCTTTTAATCCCCTAATGAGCGAGTAGTCTCCTCGCTTGTTAGGGTTAGCCTTAGGGAAAGGTTTGAAAGATGAGATCTCTCACCCCTTTCTTGCCCCTTCACTCATAAGAATTAGAACTCCATGCATACATGCACACACCGCTCCCTGCGGCACCTTACCCCTCGAGGTAACGGTGATACCGTAGTATAAAGGACCGGTTGCGCATATTTTCTATGGAGGTTAGGGTAAGGATCGATAAAGGAAGGACAAGAACCTATAGGAAGAAACATCTTCCCAAAAGATTCTAATCCACTTTATTGATAATTACCATAACATCTAATTGATCTAAAATAGGGTATTGAAAGCGGTGAGGAAACCTTTGATCTCTCAACTTCCCCTAAGCCTAAACGTAGCAAGACTTAGATCTAGATAATTTTGGTATAACTTAATTTGGTAGTTTTTAGATTTAATAAATCAATCCGAACATTCATCGGAATTAACTCGTTAGCACGACTAGGAAAACACAAAATCCCTGTGGACCGACCCGTACTCACCGGCTAGCTACAAGCGGCGCCGTTCTTGATTACGATAAATTATTTTTGATCGTTAAAATCCTACACTAATCAATGTGCCCGATATGAGGGCCGATATGGGGGACGATGTGAGGTAAATTGGGAATTTAGATTGTCTTGATGGACAATGGTCCACCACGATGACGATTCCGTGAGGATGACATGTTTTACCCCATAATCCGCATTTATTCTATATGCTTTGCTTCATGTATTAGTAGTACCTGCTAGAGTACCTTTTATGACTGTTGCATATATACATATTGCCATACTTATGCTATCAGATTACATATGATGGATTATCGTTGTTAGTGCATACTTGCGATTTCAGTATGATGTTATTTAATATTCACGAGTTGTCAACTCACCCCCGTTGTGCCATAGGGTTTTTCAGGTCTGATCATCAGAGTGGTCACGGCAGGGCGCCTTATTATCTCTACTTTTGCGGATACCGCTACGGTTGGCTGTGATGCCGTTTGCTATAGGTGAATTGCGGTTATCCGATGATGTACATTGTATATTCTTTTATCTAGTACTCTCCATCTACCACCTTCATGTATTGACTTAGAGACGAGTTGCGAGGATCGATGTTGTATATTCTTTTGACTCTGGTTGTCGGGCTCGTGTGAGCCGGCCTTTTTATATATGTAGATTATTTTTTCTTCGCTACGGCGTCGTATATCTGTTGTGGTGGATGTTTCCGCCGTTGGGCGAGATTTGCTCCTGTTGGGGATGCTTTACTTTTATCTTATGTTTGTACCCGTTTCGGGACGAGTTTTTACAAAGGAGACGCTGCCGAAATTTTTATTAAAACAAACTTAAGCTTTAATGTTTTGCATCGAGATTTTTAAAGTGTTTTATCTTTTCCTACTTGTAACGGTTTAGATTGCTTGGTTTTCGGCTTACTTAAATTGCGTTGCGCCTGGTGACGTTACTAATCAAAGTGCCGGTCATGTGCCCAAATTAGGTCGTGATAAAATTGGTATCAGAGCGCTAGGTTTTACCTTTCGGAGTGTAACATGACCTTGGTATGATGGAGTAGGTAGCTTAAGCAGTGTAACGTAGCGTGCGTATGTTCCGCGGTATACTTTCGGCACGGTGCTCCGCCTAAGTGACCTTAGGACTTATTGCTTGAAATTCCTTCCGTGATATTTATATCCTTGTGATCCGATTTCTGTGTCCTTATCGAATCCTGCTTCCATTTCCAGCCTTTATGCTGCTGAAGACTACGAGGGCGCAGAGAGCGGACATGAGGGCCGAGGTCAGAGTTTAATCGTCTGAGATGAGGACTGACCAGGACGGTACGCCCGTTGTGCCGGAGAAGATTGTTCCACCTTCGACAGACCATATGGCTATGCTAGGGGCCGGTATGCAGGATTTGCGGCAGATGATGGGGTCGTTGGTTGAGGCCATTCGAGCGCAGGGGCAGGTGGTTGTTCCACCCGTTACGGGGACCGTGTTGGTGCCTACTGTTCAGGCGGTTATACCTGCAGCTACGGAGATGATCACCGTATCGTTATCGGAGTTCCTGAGGCCGAGGCCTCCGGTTTTCAATGGCACCGATGCAGCTGAGGATCCGTAGTCGTTTATCGACCGGATGGCTAGGATATGTCATTCTCTTAGATGCTCCGACGCGAGATGGGTGGAGTTCGTGAGATTTCGTCTGGAGGATCTGGCCCATAAGTGGTGCGAGTCCTTAGAGAAGGGCAGAGCCGTAGGTCTTTCTCCTATGACCTGGGTTGAGTTCGTGACGGTGTTTCTTGCGCGTTTTCTTCCGCTGAGCGTCGGGGATGCTCGAGCGCGCATATTCGAGTCGTTACGCCAGACTCAGGGTATGACGGTGGCCGAGTATGATGTGTTGTTTATCGAGCTGTCTGTGTATGCTCCGTATTTGGTAGCTACGGAGGAGATGCGGGTTAAGAGGTTTGTGCGAGGCCTGCTTACCCATTTGTACCTCGCTATCAGCGTTCAGCATTGCGACACCTATGCAGCAGCGGTGGACGCAGCCCTGTTAGTTGAGGAGAGTCTTTCTGAGATGTCGGTTGCTCCGGAACCAAAGAGGGTTCGTACTGGTGATTCAGCAGGGAGGCGGGTGTTTAGACGTCGTGACTGTTCCCGTTCAGATACTGGGGGTAATGGAGGTCCATAACGAGGATAGCTTTTTAGCTCTTATTCTCAAGGGAGTCAGCAGTTTTCATTTGGATGTTACCGGTGCGGGAGATTGGGTTATCGGGTTCGAGATTGTACTGAGCCATGTGAGCGCGAGGCAGCTGTACCGCAGGTTACCTTACCACCTTCTCCAACGCAGAGGGCGTTGCCCCTTATCCTGTTGTTGCTCCGCATCAGACTCTTATGCAGAGAGGTCGAGTACGTGGTGGTTTTTTGCCGAGAGGGCGGGGTGGTAGAGGCAGTGCTCAGCCAGTCACCGGTAGAGGACAGGCTCGGGTGTTTGCCTTGACTCATCAGGACTCACAGGCGTCCAATGTAGTGGTTTCAGGTACTCTTTCTGTATGTTCTTTTGAGGCTCATGTTTTGTTTGATCCGGGATCAACGCATTCGTATGTTTCTACGCAATTCGTGCCGAGTTTGGGCCGAGAGTCGTGTTTGCTAGATCAGCCGCTTGTCGTGATTACACCTGTTGGCGATTCTTTTGTCGCGCGTTACGTGTTTCGGTCGTGTGCCGTTCAGATTGGAGATAGAGAGTCATCCATTGATTTGAACCTTCTAGATATGTTGGACTTTGACGTTCTTCTTAGCATGGACTGGTTGGTAGTTTGTTTTGCGTCGGTGGACTGCCGTAAGAAGACTGTCAGTTTCAGTTTTCCGGGCGAGTCTGTTCGGGTTGTGCAGGGGGGCCATGGTGCCGCCCCTCACAGTTTGATTTCTGTCCTTTGCGCTAGACGGCTTTTAAGGAGGGGATGTCAGGGATTCTCGGCTTTCATCTGTGATACTGGAGCCATAGTAGAGTCGTTGGACCGGGTTCCTATCGTGCGAGAGTTTCCTGACGTTTTTCCAATGAGTTACCTGGTTTGCCGCCAGAGCGCGATATCAAGTTTTGCATTTATCTGATTCCTGGCATGGGGCCTATTTCTATACCGCCTTACCGAATGGCTCCGGCGGAGCTTCGAGAGCTCAAAGATCAATTGCAAGAATTGCTTGATAAGGGACTTGTGCGTCCGAGTGTTTCACCGTGGGGAGCTCATGTTCTTTTCGTCAAGAAGAAGGACGGCGGTTTGAGGTTGTGTATTGATTATCGTCAACTGAACCGAGTTACGGTGCGGAACAAGTATCCTTTACCTCGCATTGACTATTTGTTTGATCAGCTCCAGGGTGCGAAACATTTTTCTAATGTTGATTTGCGTTCGGGTTATCATCAGTTGCGGGTTCGGAATGAAGACATTCCGAAGACTGCTTTTCGTACACGCTATGGGCATTATGAGTTTCTAGTGATGTCGTTCGGACCCACCAATGACCCAGCAGCGTTCATGGATCTGATGAACCGTATTTTCAGGTCGTTCCTCGACCAGTTCATTATTGTGTTTATTGATGACATTCTGGTCTAATCTAGGAGTCGAGAGGAGCACGAGCAGCACTTGAGGATTGCTTTGCAGATATTGAGAGAGCACCAGATGTATGCTAAATTCTAAAAGTGCACATTTTGGTTTGATCGAGTTGACTTCCTGGGTCATGTGGTGACGGGAGACGGTATTCTTGTGGACCCGAGGAAGATCGAGGCTTTGCAGCTTTGGCCCAGACCTGTATCCGTGACAGAGGTCCGCAGCTTTTTGGGCTTAGCTGGTTATTACGGCCATTTCGTGCAGGATTTTTTGAGTATCGTTGCACCGCTGACCGGACTGACCCGGAAGGGGGTTCCTTTTCTTTGGACTGATGCGAGCGAGCAGTGTTTTCAGCAGTTGAAGACTCGGTTGACGACTGCACCCTTTCTATCTTTGCCTTCTGGATCAGGTGGCTTTGTAGTTTACTTTGATGCGTCTCGAGTGGGGCACGGGTGTGTGCTGATGCAGCATGATAGAGTGATTGCTTATGCTTCTAGGCAGCTGAAGAAGCATGAGCAGAATTACCCCACTCACGATCTTGAGATGGCTGCGGTGGTCTTTGTGTTGAAGATTTGGAGACACTACTTGTATGGGGAGTCATGTCAGATTTTCACGGACCACAAGAGCTTGAAGTATATTTTCTAGTAGCGGGATCTAAATCTAAGACAGCACCGGGGGATGGAACTGGTGAAGGATTATGATTGTGAGATCCTTTAGCACCCGGGCAAGGCGAATGTGGTAGCTGACGCTTTGAGTCGTAGGCCCGGGGGTAGATTGTCCCAGTTGAGCACAGTTTAGAGACAGTCTCCTGCGGATTGGCAGACCTTGTGCGATGGTAGAGTACAGTTTGAGTTCACTTCCACTGGGGGACAACTTGCTCATGTTCGCGCCCGTCCGCTTCTTGTGGATCGTATCCGCGAGGCGCAGCCCAGTGATGCCCGTTTGGTTGAGATTCTTGAGCTTGTTCGACAGGGTACAGTTTCGGAGTTCACGATTGATGACCAGGGTGTGCTACATTGCAGGACTCGCTTCTGTGTACGAGATAATGATGGGTTGAGACGCGAGATCCTTGAGCAGGCACATCAGTCAGCCTTTAGCGTTCATCCAAGTTCTACCAAGATGTACCCTGACTTTGGAGACATTTACTGGTGGGAAGGGATGAAGTGTTATGTTTCGGAATTCGTATCGAGGTGCCTGACTTGCCAACAAGTCAAGGCTCAGCATCAGAGACCGGCTGGAGAGTTGTAGCCTTTACCCGTTCCTGAGTGGAAATAGGAGCAGATTTCCATGGACTTTGTTGTGGGTCTACCCAGGACCAGTCGGGGGTATGACTCCATTTGGGTAATTATTGACCGGTTGACGAAAGCGGCTCACTTTATTCCAGTGAAGACCACTTTCGGTTATGCTCAGTGTGCTCAGTGATATATAAATGAGATTGTGCGTTTGCACGGCGTTCCCACATGCATTGTATCCGATAGGGGCACCCAGTTTACTAGCCGTCTTTGGCAGAATCTTTAGGAAGCTTTGGGTACCCGGTTGAGTTTTAGCACCACTTTCCATCCGCTGACCGATGGTCAGTCAGAGCGGACGATACAAACTTTAGAGGATATGCTTCGGGCGTGCGTGCTTGATTTTGGTGGCAGTTGGGATCGTCACTTGCCATTGATTGAGTTCTCCTACAACAACAGTTTTTAGGAGACTATTCAGATGGCGCCTTTCGAGGCTTTATATGGTAGGAAGTGTCGATCGCCGGTCTGTTGGACCGAACTCTGTGAGAGTAGGGTTTTGGGATCCCAGCTAGTTCAGGAGACTACGGAGATGATCCAGCTGATTAAGGACATGATGAGAGAAGCCCAGTGCAGATAGAAGTCTTATGCCGACCGTCGTCGTCGCAGACTTGAGTTCGCAGTGGGAGATCATGTATTCCTGCGGATTTCTCCGATGAAGGGTGTTATGAGATTTGGGAGGAAGGGGAAGCCCAGTCCTAGATTTGTAGGTCCCTTCAAGATCCTTGAGCTAGTTGGTACCATTGCTTATCGTTTGGCGCTCCCGCCCAGTTTTCCGGATATTCACCCCGTGTTCCATGTGTCGATGCTTCGTAGATACCTTCATGACCCTTCTCACATGATTCAGCACGAGACCGTTCTGCTTGAGCGCGATCTTTCGTTCACTGAGCAGCCGGTAGTTATATTCGATCGGCAGGTGAAGAAAATTCGGTCGAAGGTCTAGCAATCTGTGAAGGTCCTTTGGCAAAGCCCGACTAGTGAGGATATCACTTACGAGGCCGAAAGCGAGATGCGGAAGAAATTCCCTCATCTCTTTGAGGTACGCTTGTATGAAATTTTAATTTGGGGACGAATTTTCTTTAAGGGGTGGAGATTGTAACGCCTTGGAATACGATTAGTGTTAATTAAGCGTTAGTGCGGGTGTTTAAGGAAAAGTTTACCAAATCGGGTTCCACACATTTTATACCAATTAATTAATATTTTATTATTATTTGATATGGCTTGCACACACACGGGCATGTTAATGTGAGGGTATATTTAGTGTTAACCTTGTTTAGCAACCATAACACCTTAAGCTAAACCTTGCCCAATTAACTTTGCCTTAACCTAATCCTTGCTTGTTTAACCTTAACCCGAGATATTTTTGGATGAGAAAATATCTCTTTTGTTTGGATTGAGAGAGAGAGAGAGAGGTGGCTAATGAGTCATGGAGGCATTTATGAGGGCATTGATGAGATGAGGGGAGGAGAGTGAGTGTAAGGAAAATGTTCACCCTACACTCACCTCTCATCATATAATCTCTCTCACTCTATCATTCTCTCTCACTCTCATTGATTTCATATTCCCTTAACTCCCAAACTGAACCCTCACCTTCTCTTCACAAATCTTTGCAAAAACTTCACAAAAATCAATGGAAAACACTTCAAATGTCTTGATTAGCCACTAGGTTGCTTTGGAGCTTGGAAAGCTAGGATTTTTTAGCAAGAGTGGATAGGTAATGATCTCTAAACTGATAATTAGGAGTTTTAGTGTTGTTATGAATTGGAACACTAAAGGTAGCATTTTGTGCAAAATATCGTATTTTTAGTGTCAACTTTGTGTCTCTGTGATCTGCTGTTGAACCAGGTCTTTGTTGGAAAAGTTTCCATCACAAAGACATAGTGTTGAGGTATAGAACCCACCATAAAAACCTGAGACCACCCTTTCATTTTTGGGCCGCAAATTTAACGGTTCTGGCCCCAAATTGCGTCCAGAGTGAGGGCTGGGGTGTTGAATCTTTGTCGTAGGGTCTCTGGGGTTGTTTGTAGTCTCGTGGTACTTGCAACTTTCACAAATTTTTAGTGTATCAAAATCTGGGACCACTTTGCTATATTCTAGTGTTTTCAGTACGCGTGTTACGGTATCCGACACGGTTCAAGATCTGTTGTGCTGCTACACTTGGGCTGGTGTGGGTGTGTCGTCATGCACGTAAGCCGTTAAATGAACACTTGTGGGTCGGATTGGAGTTGGTGCGTTGGTCAAACAAAGTGTGTACGTGATATTGATCGATTTCTGAGATTTTTTCACTGGCTATGTTTTGTGTTAATAAGATCGCATGCGGGGACTTCGGACGCTGCGAAGAAGGGGAAGCATGTGATTGGATTTGTAGGGTTACTAGGCACTCTAATAAGGTTCTACAAGGCATCAATCATGCCCGGTTAAAATTTTAGCCGTGCCGAATAACTCTAAACTAGATCTTTAAACTAGAGATTAGGCAAAAACAAGCATGTTAAACATTTTAACACTAAGTGAATACGAAATACAACCTTTGTAGATCGGTCCTTCACTTCTAAAACTCCTTGTTGTAGTCCCTTCGCTGCGATCATCGAACTCCCGAACTCTCGGACGGCTCCATGAGAAGATTGCAACGGTATTGCTTGAAGTCTTCGAGGCCGAAGATGATCTACGTCGAGGGAATACGAACTCAAGCTTCTACTTCACTAACTAGAGAATTAGTGAAGCAAACACCCTAAACTAAAGTGCTAGTCTAGTAGAGGATGATGAAATAGGAAATGGGTACACTTTAGAATTTCTTTTCTCACAATGATTCTCTCTCTTTATCAAACCCTAGAAAGAAATTCAAGGAGGATGAAGATGAGCTCAAAATGAGAATGAAAACTAATCAAGAGAGAGTTTGCTAACCATGGGTGAGTGTGTATCCTATACTAACTCATGTAGAGACATAACCATGGCTAATTATAGTGGTTAGGTTTATAAAAATCCTAAGTAAAAACAAAACTAGTGGACTTTGGTCAATGCATTCATAAGCTTCATGAAGCTTCATGCACTTGAACAGTTATCCACTAATTTTGTATTTACTTTGTATATTAAAACCCCACCAATATAATTACAATGGTGTATGTTTCATACACCCATATAGTGTGTATCAACAACCATGATACAAAATGTACACAAATAAATATATATCACATATATATTAAGTTGAGCACAAGTGAGAAAAATAAATGTTTAAGTGAACCAATGTCAGTTAATGTAAATTAGTATATCACATATACAATTATACACTAAATTATTAAATCAACATTTGACTTAATAATCCGGTTATATCACATATAACCGACTAACATCCAATGTATCGACTTATCGAATCAACCCTTGATTTGATAACTTGGTTATATCGCAAATAACCGATCGACACAAACATCGCGAGAGTAGAATACGGTATCACATACTCGCATTATTCTCGGTCCCGCACATATCACATATGCGTTCCTATTTCGTTTTTCCTGAGCCAGTAAAACCTCTATGTAGGACTCTAAAGACCCGTTAATACGCCGGCAGTACGTGATGATCATATCAAGCACCCACAAGCCGTCAGCGGTACTAGCTGGACATAACGGCTACTCGGGTATTGAGCGATCAGAAAATCAGCAAGCAAGCCTGCTCCAACTCCTGCAAAAAGCCTGACAGTGACACTACCGTACAGTCCGGTCTCCTCGTCTGATATGTCGCATATCAAGTCAAGGGGTGGTAAAACATCAGACCCCAATAACCGATAAGTCATGCCGATATGAGGCTCATAACGGGTCGAGAAACTACTGGTAACACTTACCAGTAAATCTCTAAACCAGCCCTGGCCAGGGACTTCCCTGTTATGGCCAATCGAGCATAGCGCAACATCAACCCCCAATACCGGGAGAGACGAAACCCCTCCTATCGCTCATTGCCTCCATGTGACTCGGGACTGTATCCAAAAACCCCCATTTTGCACGCCCTCTCGGACGTGGTAAGGTGGAAATCAAAGCACAGTGGGAATCACACAAGACTCTATGACGATCTCGGGTCTACAGACTAACCTGTACCAGTGTCACCAGAGAACTGCCATCTGACTTAAGGTATAATACCATCTGGGAGTTCTCGGCGAGTCCGTCCAGTGTATCCAGTCTCCACTGAGCACCCGTATATGATCTCTGATGTCAAACACCAATGGATATGGGATCATCCATCGCCCATCTACATGGGTCGAGAAGGTATACGCTAATCTACTCTGGTATATCGATGCCCCGTCTCGATACACCCACGACTAGGGACCTTGAAGGATGTACTTATGGACTACCATGCCTCCACTAGTAATATCTGCATCATAGTCCATGTAGTCAAGTACACATCCTAAAGGATTTACCAACATGTAACAGAGAGACAATCAGTGTACACGTTAAGGTAAAGAGTAACCAGATAGCATACTATCAAGTCAAGCAAGAAAGTCCTCCCTATATATGTCCAAGCATCCACTACAATATACATTTCATGTATAGTAATGGCCTCTAAGGGATACATATAACCAACAATCACCCACTTGCACTAGGGCCATCTGATAACAGTGGTTGTAGTATCTCATACTCAACCATCCCATAATAGTCTCTCTCTGGGAAAAAGCCTTTGTGAGTGGATCCACCGTGTTGTCCTCTGAGTCTAATCTCCTAACCTTGATCCCCTGAAGATCAACCATCTCCATGATCAGGTGATACTGCCTTAGAATATGTCTGGATCACTGATGGGACGGGCGTTCCTAGGCATAAGCCACAATACCATTGTCATAAAATGGTAGGAACGAAGTTCATCTCATGAACTAATAAACACCCAGACTTCCTCTTTGGTAGCATCTTTCGTAACGATGTATCCAGCCTATTTCTTCTAGTATGCCATGGTATCTGTCTTGGAACTCTTCCAACATACCGTCCATTTACTGAGGATAAAGACAATGCATGTGACTGACATTCAGTCGTCCTTATCACCCTGGAACCCTTCCAGTGATTCTCCCCAGGATCAATTGATACCATCTCACTACAGCTAATGTGTATCCTAACATCCAATTAGATCTATCTCATAGATCCAAAACCCATGATTTAGTAGGTATCACTTTGATCCTATGTGGAGAATCATTGTGATAAGCAGAGATTGACCGAGCGTGGCATAGGAAACTCCTTCCCCATCAAGAGCATGTCATCCACGTACTCTACGAGGATCACCACCATACTCCCTACTACTTTTTTGTATATACAAGGTTCATCTACCATTTTGATGAAGTCAAACTCTTTGACTACCACATCAAAACAGACGATCCAACTCCGCGATGCCTACTTTTATAGGGTTGCTAGGCATGCGCACAAGGGTCTACGAGGCATCAACCATGCCCGATAAAATTTTTAGCCGTGCCGAACAACCCGAAGCCGGATCTTTAAACTAGGGTTTTGGAGAAAACATGCATGTTAAACTCTTTAACACTAAGTGAGAGGGATTACAACCTTTGTAGATCCGGTCCTTCACTTCTTAAGCTCCATGTTGAGGTTCCTTCGCTGCGATCATCGTGTTCTGGACTCTCGAGAGGTTCCACGAAGAGAAAGATGCAGTCTTGCTTCCGATCTTCGATACAATGATGATCTACCTTGAAGTTTCGTTAACACAAGCTAACACCCATAATATGAAGTGAACACCCTCATCTAAATGGCAAGGATAGATGAGGATGATGAAGTAGGATTTTTGCTCTCATTTATAATCTTTTTCTCACTCACTTTCATCACAAAAGAAAGCTTTTTCAAGAAGAAAACCAAGGAAGAAGAAGAAGAAGAAGAATGAATATGATCACTTAATCCTTTTGTGATGAACAATGAATTATTGTAGTGGTTACAAATCTAACCAAGGGTTAAGCATGAGAAGAGTTAACCCTTGTAGAGAGTTAACTAGAGTTAATGGTTTGGATTCGGTTAACATAATATCTCACAAAAATATCAAGCAACCACAAAGTCAAAGCTTCATGAAGCTTCATGGAAGCTTCATGCAAAAGCTAACCCTAATCCAAACCCTAACCAAGTTTAAACCCTAATCCATTGTTAAATTTGTAACCCAAACATGTTACAATATTATATATCACATATACAATATATTTTATAACAATATAAAAGAATACAATTAACATATATCGTATAAGTTAGTTATATGTATGCCCTAGAGGCCATTACTGTACATTGGATGTATATTGTAGTGGATGCTGGGATATATATAGGGAGGACTTTCTTGCTCGACGTGATAGTATGCTATCTGGTTGCTCTTTACCTTAACGTGTATACTGGGTGTCTCTCTGTTACATGTTGGTAAAGCCCCTAGGATGTGTACTTGACTACCTGGACTATGATGCGAATCATACTAATGGGGACAGGGTAGTCCATAAGTACATCCTTTAAAGTCCCTAGTCGTGGGTGTATCGAGACAGGGCATCGATATACCAGAGTAGACTAGCGTATACCTTCTCGACCCATACAGATGGGCGATGGATGATCCCATATCCATTGGTGTTTGACATCGGAGATGATATACGGGTGCTCAGTAGAGACTGGGTACACTGGACGGACTCGCCGAGAACTCCCAGATGGTATTATACCTTACGTCAGATGGCAGTTCTCTGGTGACACTGGTACAGAGTAGTCTGTTGACCCGAGATCGTCATAGAGTCTTGTGTGGTTCCCACTGTGCTTTGATTTCCATCTTACCACGTCCAAGAGGGCGTGCAAAACGGTGGTTTTTGGGTACAGTCCCGAGTCACATGGAGGCAATGAGCGATAGGAGGGGATTCGTCTCTCCCGGTATAGGGAGTTGATGTTGCGCTGTGTTCGATTGGCTATAACAGGAAATCCCTGGCCAGGGTTGCTGAGATTTACTGGTAAGTGTTACCAGTAGTTTCTCGAATTGTTATAGACCTCATATCGACACGACTTATCGAGCTATTGGGGTCTGACGTTTACCACCCCTAGGCGAGATATGCGACATATCAGACGAACAGACCGGACTGTACGGTAAGTGTTACTGGTTGGATTCACAGGAGTGTGAGCGGGCTTGCTCGTCGATCTTCTAATCGCTCAATACCCGGGTGGCCGTTACGTTTAGCAGACCGCTTGCGGCTTGTGGATGTTTGATATGATCATCATCTGCTGCCGGCGTATTGACGAGTCTTTAGAGTCCTACACAGAGGTTTCCTGGCTCAAGCGAAACGAAATAGGAGCGCATATGAGATATGTGCGTGACCGAGAATAATACCAGTATGTGATACTTTATTCAATTCTCGCGATGTGACATTGATCGGTTATATGCGATATAGCCGAGTTATCGGATCAAGTGTTGATTCGATAAGTTGTTACTATTGATACCAGTCGGTTATGTGCGACATGACCGGATCATTGAATCAAGTGTTGATTTAATGATTTAATGTATAATTATATATTTGATATATTGCTTTGCATTAACTAGTATCGGTTCACTTTGAATGTATTTTCTCACTCGGATGTGCGCATTATATATGCGATATGATTTTGTGCACATGTTTGTATCATGTTTGATGATGCATGCTATATTGGTTAAGTGTAAAGATTAAACCATGGTTATGAATGGTTAGGGTTTTGTTTTCTTTTTCATTTATTTATTTATTATTTAGTTATTCATTTGGAAAAAGAAAAAGGGTGAGAAAAATGGTGGCATTCTTTTAATCTTTCATGAAGCTTCATGAACACTTTGACTATGTCACCATTTTTGTCTCATCCTTAACCCTAACCACTCCACTAACCCTTGTTCACTCTCTACACTTTACCATGGTTACCTTTATGATAAGAATGATTATTCTTTTCTTTTCTAATTAATCTTATCATAACATAATTCTTTTTCTTCTTTCTTTCTTCACTTGAAGAAAGCAAGCTCCATCAATGGTGATTGATGGAAATGAGTGAGAAATCCAATTCTAAAGTCTACCCACTTCCTATTTCTTCATCCTCTACCTCTTGCCAAGTAGTAGAGTGTGTTTCCTTCACAAGTTTTCATGGCTTGGTGAAGGTGGAGCTTGATCTAGCGATGCCTCGACGTAGATCATCTTCGGCATGGACATCGACGACCTAGCTCGCCTATTCTCCGATGAAGCCGACGCTAGAGCCCGGGAATTCACTAGGACAGCGAGGGGACTTCGTTGCGGAGCTATGGAGGTGGAGCACCGGATCTACAAAGGTTGTATATCCGTTCTTTTAGTTTAGTTGTAAACTAGATTTCTTTTTCGCCTAGAAATCTAGCCAACGATCCGTTCTAGGGTTTCTCGGCACCGTTTAAATTTGAAATTGGCATGGTTGATGCCTTGTGAGACCTCATTAGGATGCCTAGGAACCCTACAGTGGTATCAGTGCCTAGCTGGAGCCTTAGGCAAAGTCTAGACGCAATTTGAAGTCCGATCGAACCCAAAATAGCTCTCTGGACTTTTTCCAAATTCTGGGATTTTTCCATATTAAAAATATGCAGAAAACACATCAGGAATATCTAAGAGTTGCTGAGAAATTCGGAGGCCCAATTCAACTATCCCACCGCGGTTCCGCGGCATGAGCAAGGCTCATGCGGCGGTTCCGCGGCCGTACGGCCACAGTATTTAAATTATTTTGCACAGTAATTCTTAGTTTCCAGTGGTAATTTTTCTGGGAATTTTTAATATTTTTTCAAGAGTTGAATTTTCTGGGGTTGTTTTGTGGATTCGGTGTTTCGATCGGAGTATCAAATTTTGTCTATGTGGCTTTCCTGATAAATTTTAGAATATGTTAAAAAGTTCGACCGGTTATAAATACCCAATTTTTCCCCTGACGGGAAATTTCCAAGTGTTGGATTTTTCCGTAGTTTAACGACGTTCTAAGTAGTGCAAGTAACGCGATGGACCCTCTAGAAGACAACAAACCTTAACTCGATTATGTGACCGTCTTGAACTGCCCTTTGAACCTTCGGGTTTGGGGCAGTACGGCGTGCCATATGTGAGGCGTTGGCTTGACCCTTCTACGGCTGGACCGTCGGTACTGAGGCACGAACTGAATGTTGTTAGACTTATTTCATGTGTTGATCTGTATCGGGAAAAATTGGGTGTTCGATTGTTCGATCGGAAAGTTTGACATTTTCTATTTATCCGGAATGGGATACAATATTTGGAATTCACAAGAAGTTATGAGATAACTGAATGAATGTTTTGAACACAGCAGTTTAGTCTCACTTGATCGGTTGCCACGGAATTTTGATGTGATCAAAAGTCCGTCGCAATCACGTAGCGTACGCGGATACTCGCCGGGTAAACTTAATAGACAGCTTCACTCCATAGCCTCGACCAAGTGACTGTAGGAGAACCCCGTCGCCGAAAGCATCCGTTCGGGTGCTCGCGGCAGCGGTGTTCCGCCTTGGTGCACTTCGTCGACGGTATCGGGGGTGCAGCCGTCTACTGAAGTTTGCGACGAGCATTCGATCAGGATGTCGGGAATCTTGTTGAATTGCCCGACTTGATATTGAAAAGTGTTTTCGATAATGAGACTAAAATGCGGGGTTTATAATTGTTAGGCATACGATGTCTAAGTAATTCATTTGGTCAGGCATGCAATGTCTGAGGAGGTTGCGGATTCCAACTGTTGTAGTTTTACACTTTCTTTTCTGTGACCGTAAGTGTAATATGTGATGTCGCCGGTTTCGTTGCTATATGTCAACGACAATTGGGATGGACATATTTACTTACGTTGTTGACATGTGATGTTATGTGTTGCTGGATATGTTATATTGGATCGTCGTGTTTGAATAGCCAGGGGTTTTTATGTGAGATGAGTGTTTTTCATTTTCATTCATGTAAAAACTTGTATGTAATATTCTTTTATTGGGGCACTTCCAGGTTGCGGAAGTTGTCACCTTTTGTATATTATTTACTTTTCCGCACTAGGATAGACCCAAGGAGGGGAGCACAAGTAACCGGGTTCTGGAGTCCAGTGGGAGACCAACTCGAGGAGTCGAGTCCGGGTCTCCTAACTCTAGAATTGGTAGGGTTACTTACCGCTCTTGTAGGGGTCTAGGGGTGTGGGTTTGGCTATTCATCACGACCGTGGAATCCGTGTTTTATACTGGCTGGTATTAAAAACACGGACGTCCTAGTATATCCAATATTTCATATGTTTCTTCTGCTGCGATATCTGTGATGTGATCATGTGATGTTCTGTGATAGATACAGTATATAGTATATATGATATATTATATAGGCGTTACTTATGTTTTACACCCGCGCTAGCCCTGCCCCGCTCTGCCGTTAGTTACCTAACCTAACGGTGCACGAGGGGACATCGAGGCGAATGCGGATGGCATAAGTGTACGTCGTATTTATCTGTGATGTTTAGGTATTTAAATGATGGGACTTCATTAATGTGATTAATGAAATAAAAGAAACCTAAGATGTTGTAGAATCGAATTTCAAAATAAAACAGGTAGCTACAGTTCTTGCTTTGCATAGCGGTATATATGATATATCCTGCACCTTATTCGATGAGGAAAGGACCGAGATCCCTTCACCGGGAGTGACTCCTTTAGCAATAACTGGCAGATGCTACACACTCGGTTTGTCGTTTGATTGCTTTTAAGTGTTTTTGCTTTGCACAGTGATATATATGATATATCCCGCACCTCATTCGACGAGGAAAGGACCGACGATCCCTTCACCGGAGTGACTCCTTTAGCAAAACTAGAAAAGCCTCAAAAACACTCCATTTTTAAAATCATTTGATTCTACAACGATATCAAGTTCATTACGCAATAGGTTTTCAGAAAAACCTGTCGTAGCCCTCCGTCATTTCAGATAAGTGGTAGTTAGTATTCGTGCTACGTTTGTTGGCCTGCGTCAAGGCGTAGTGTGCGGTAGCTAACTAGTATTTATCTGCTTATGCATATGATGCAGATTGGATTAGGGTAGTCGTGCGACTTTGTTGGCCTGCATCAAGGGTCGTGCGGGTGGGTTTAATTCAATCAGGAAATGACGGGTTGAACTTGACTAGCGCACTATGGTTTGTTGGCCTGCGTCAAGGTCATAGCACGCTAGGGGCAAAATTATCGGGAATTTCAAGTGTTGAAATTTGCAATGAGATTGCATACCTTCTATGAGATAGTTGGATCCCGATACCCGCTGCTAGTAAGAGTTACTCCTGGGAGAGTTTTATACATTACAATTAGCCGATCAAGTAGGTGTCTAGAAAGGTGTCAACGGGGTTACGCCTCTGGGAAAACGAGGTTTACATTAATTAGGTTCGTGCGAAAGCACGGGGGACCTCCCTCAAAGTAACGACACTGGCCTGGCTGAAAGATTGGCGAACTTGTAGTGTGTAATTAATCCAGGCTAGTCTTTCCTTTTAAGGTTTGAAGGAAGATTTGATAAAAAGCAGTGGGAGCCATCCTGATTAGATAAAATAATAACCAATCTATTCTTGAAAGAGCGCACGCTGAGTGTTTTCTTCTCTCTCTCTCCAGGTAGCGACCATATCACGCCTTAATCAAGATAATAATACGGATTATTGACCGAACCCGCTTGTTATACTGAGCTGGGGAACGTTGGTCCCGCTCCAACTTATAATTGTTATAAGACAGAGCAGGAAATTGGGGATTACCAGAATTCCCGTGAAGCCCAAACGAAGAGAGTGCATGCTGATGCATCATCTTCGGGTGTGTTCATTACAGAGAACTGTTTCTCGGTATCCTTTACGTCCTGGGTATGTGATACCAGATCAGGATCCCAGATATGTAATATATTACATAGGGCTACAGAAAGGTAGAGAACTGAGAACGGGTGATAAGTTTCATGAGGCAGAAAACGGGGCAAGTGTTGCAGCCAAGTCTGTTGGTCACTGTCACCCTGTATTACCAATACATTGATTCTGAACGAATGTTGTTAGATACCGAACCTGATATACAAAATCATATCAGTCTCTTTATTATTAAAGAAATGATAAAATTTTGTATTGTTGGATAATGTTTTGAACATTTCCTATATCAAAAGTTGATCGGTTCAGGCACGTTATCTAAAAGCATTAATGTTCTAAATCAAACTACAGTTCTTAGTATACGGAACACACAAAAGAGGAGGAGTTCAGAAATGAACGAATCCTTCTTGAGGTATTGTAGACTAGGTCAGATCAATGCGACCCGACTGGCTAGAGTTACATAAAGATGCATATTTAAATTAGTTTGAACTTACATCTTGTGAAACTCGCCAGTCATGTTACAAAGATAAGATGACCATAGCTCCGTTTAATGGAAACAGAGAAAGAGTTAGTGAACTCTTGGGATGATACATGTTGATGTATGTAGGTCCCCTTTCTACACATGCCAGGACTGGTTCTTTATACTTCATTACGTTCTCTGATGATCTTTCGAGTTTCAGACCTATGTTCTTGTTGAAACACAAGTCCGAACCTTTTGAGATATTCACAGAATATAAGCGAGAAGTAGAGAACCAGAATACGGGTATAAGTATTATGTCCTTTGATGAGATCAAGGAGGAGAATACTTGAGCACAGAAATCCTGGACTATTCTAAAGGAGAATGAGATTCTCTCTCAGCATTACTCCTCCGAATACACCAAAGCACGATGGTATATCGGGGCGGAGCTATCTCACCCTATATGATAAGGTGTGCTCTATGATGAGTACTACTGAGTTACCTATTTCCTTTTTGGGAGTTATGCACTTGAGAAGATGCATACCTATTGAATTAGGTTCGAATCAAATCAATGCCTACCACTTCATATGTGATATGGAAAGGGAAGAGCCCATGTCTTAAGTTAGTTAAGATTTAGGGTTGTCCGGCCTATGTCTAAAAGCAAAATCCGGACAAACTCGAGGCAAGGTTAGTTATGTAGAACTGGAAAGGTTCCAGCTATGCAAACTACAGAAGATGATTTGATGGAACCAAAGGATTCAATAGTTACCAACGAACCTCGGCCTCTCCACCGATCTAGTAGGGTTCCTCACCCACCTGAGAGATACTTCGGTTCCTCTATGACAGTGGGAGCGAGGATTGCATCATGAGATGATGACCCAACTAGCTTCGAGCAGGCCATTGAGAGTAAGACTCTGTAAGAATGGCTGGATGTTTAGCGATCTGAGATGGAATCCTTATACACCAACAAAGTATGGACTTTGGTTGCTATATCTGAAGGGTTAAATCCCCATCAGGAGCAAGTATATCTTGAGAAGATTACTTGGTGTACATCGAAAAGTTGAGACTTTCAAAGCTAGACTTGTTAAAAGTTTGCATCATTTACCAGGCGTGGATAATGATGAAACCTTTTCAAGTATCTATGCTTAAGTCCATCCAGATCCTACTTGCCACGGCTACATACCCTGACTACGATATCTGGCGGTTGGGTGCCATTACTGCTTTTCTAAATGATTTTTAGAAGAGAACGTTTATAAGCACACAGCCAGAGGGCTTCGTAGACAGTGGGAGCAGCGGAAACGTGTGCAAGATGCTTTATGGGATAAAGCAGGCATCGCGGAGTTTGAACATCTGTTTTGATGAAGTAGTCAAAGAAGTTGACATCATCAAAATGGTAGATGAACCTTGTATATACAAAAAGGTAGTAGGGAGTATGGTGGTAATCCTCGTAGAGTACGTGGATGACATACTCTTGATAGGGAAGGAGTTTCCTATGCTACGCTAGATCAATCTCCGCTTATCACAATGATTCTCCACATAGGATCAAAGTGATACCTCCTAAATCCTGGGTTTTTGGATCTATGAGATAGATCTAAATGGATGTTAGGATTCTCAGTAGTTGTAGTGAGACGGTATCAACCGATCCTGGGGAGAATCACTGGAAGGGTTCCAGGGTAATAAAGACGACTGAATGTCAGTCACAATCATTGTCTTTACCCTCAGTGGAGGGACGGTATGTTGGAAAAGTTCCAAGCTAAATACCGTGACATACTAGACGATAAAGGCAGGATACATCGCTACTTAAGATGCTACCAAAGAGGCTGTTTGGGTGTATATTGGTTCATGAGATGAACTACGTTCCTCCCATTGTGTGAAAATGGAGTTGTGGCTTATGCCAAGGAACGCCGGTCCCATCAGTGATCCAGACATATTCTAAGGCAGTGTCACCTGATCATGGAGATGGTTGATCTCCAGGGTGATCGAGGTTTGGAGAGAAGACTCAGAGGACAACACAGCGGATCCACTCACAAAGGCCTGTTCCCAGAGAGAGACTTTTATGGGATGGTTGAGTATGAGATACTACAACCACTGCTATCAGATGGCCCTAGTGCAAGTGGGAGATTGTTAGTTATATGTATGCCCTAGAGGCCATTACTGTACATTGGATGTAAATTGTAGTGGATGCTGGGACATATATAGGGAGGACTTTCTTGCTCGACATGATAGTATGCTATCTGGTTGCTCTTTACCTTAACGTGGATACTGGGTGTCTCTCTGTTACATGTTGGTAAAGCCCCTAGGATGTGTACTTGACTACCTGGACTATGATGCGGATCATACTAGTGGGAACAGGGTAGTCCATAAGTACATCCTTCAAAGTCCCTAGTCGTGGGTGTATCGAGACGGGGCATCGATATACCAGAGTAGACTAGCGTATACCTTCTCGACCCATACAGATGGGCGATGGATGATCCCATATCCATTGGTGTTTGACATCGGAGATGATATACGGGTGCTCAGTAGAGACTGGGTACACTGGACGGACTCGCCGAGAACTCCCAGATGGTATTATACCTTACGTCAGATGGCAGTTCTCTGGTGACACTGGTACAGAGTAGTCTGTTGACCCGAGATCGTCATAGAGTCTTGTGTGGTTCCCACTGTGCTTTGATTTCCATCTTACCACGTCCAAGAGGGCGTGCAAAACGGTGGTTTTTGGGTACAGTCCCGAGTTACATGGAGGCAATGAGCGATAGGAGGGGATTCGTCTCTCCCGGTATAGGGAGTTGATGTTGCGCTGTGTTCGATTGGCTATAACAGGAAATCCCTGGCCAGGGTTGCTGAGATTTACTGGTAAGTGTTACCAGTAGTTTCTCGAATTGTTATAGACCTCATATCGACACGACTTATCGAGCTATTGGGGTCTGACGTTTACCACCCCTAGGCGAGATATGCGACATATCAGACGAACAGACCGGACTGTACGGTAAGTGTTACTGGTTGGATTCACAGGAGTGTGAGCGGGCTTGCTCGTCGATCTTCTGATCGCTCAATACCCGGGTGGCCGTTACGTTTAGCAGACCGCTTGCGGCTTGTGGATGTTTGATATGATCATCATCTGCTGCCGGCGTATTGACGAGTCTTTAGAGTCCTACATAGAGGTTTCCTGGCTCAAGCGAAACGAAATAGGAGCGCATATGAGATATGTGCGGGACCGAGAATAATACCAGTATGTGATACTGTATTCGATTCTCGCGATGTGACATTGATCGGTTATATGCGATATAGCCGGGTTATCGGATCAAGTGTTGATTCGATAAGTTGTTACTATTGATACCAGTCGGTTATGTGCGACATGACCGGATCATTGAATCAAGTGTTGATTTAATGATTTAATGTATAATTATATATTTGATATATTACTTTGCATTAACTAGTATCGGTTCACTTTGAATGGATTTTCTCACTCGGATGTGCGCATTATATATGCGATATGATTTTGTGCACATCTTTGTATCATGTTTGATGATGCATGCTATATTGGTTAAGTGTAAAGATTAAACCATGGTTGTGAATGGTTAGGGTTTTGTTTTCTTTTTCATTTATTTATTTATTATTTAGTTATTCATTTGGAAAAAGCAAAAGGGTGAGAAAAATGGTGGCATTCTTTTAATCTTTCATGAAGCTTCATGAACACTTTGACTATGTCACCATTTTTGTCTCATCCTTAACCCTAACGACTCCACTAACCCTTTTTCACTCTCTACACTTTACCATGGTTACCTTTATGATAAGAATGATTATTCTTTTCTTTTCTAATTAATCTTATCATAACATAATTCTTCTTCTTCTTCCTTTCTTCACTTGAAGAAAGCAAGCTCCATCAATGGTGATTGATGGAAATGAGTGAGAAATCCAATTCTAAAGTCTACCCACTTCCTATTTCTTCATCCTCTACCTCTTGCCAAGTAGTAGAGTGTGTTTCCTTCACAAGTTTTCATGGCTTGGTGAAGGTGGAGCTTGATCTAGCGATGCCTCGACGTAGATCATCTTCGGCATGGACATCGACGACCTAGCTCGCCTATTCTCCGATGAAGCCGACGCTAGAGCCCGGGAATTCACTAGGACAGCGAGGGGACTTTGTTGCGGAGCTATGGAGGTGGAGCACCGGATCTACAAAGGTTGTTTATCCGTTCTTTTAGTTTAGTTGAAAACTAGATTTCTTTTTCGCCTAGAAATCTAGCCAACGATCCGTTCTAGGGTTTCTCGGCACCGTTTAAATTTGAAATTGGCATGGTTGATGCCTTGTGAGACCTCATTAGGGTGCCTAGGAACCCTACAGTATATATATCAATGTATTATCCCGTGAGAAAATGAATCTTTTCGTGCGTTAATATTAGTTAATGTAATTTAATATATCATATATACATTAAATTATCGAATCAACACGTGATCCAATAATCCGGCAATATCGCATATAACCGACCAATACGATGACCCGGCTATATCACATATACCCGGCCGATATCTCATATCGCGAGAATCCAATACGGTATCACATACCGCATTATCCTCGGTCCCGCACATATCACATATGTGCTCCTACTCCATTTTTCTGAGCCAAGAAACCTCTGTGTAGGACTCTAAAAAATCGTCAATATGCCGGCAGTAGGTGATGATCATATCAAACACCCACAAGCTGCAAGCGGTCAGCTAAACGTAACAGCTACCCAGGTATTGAGCGCTCAGAAGATCAACAAGCAAGCCTGTACATTCTCCTGTGAATCCAAACAGTAACACTCCCGTACAGTCCGGTCTCGTCGTCTGATATGTCGCATATCTCGCCTACTGGTGGTAAACGTCAGACCCCAGTAGCTTGATAAGTCATGTCAATATGAGGTCTATAACAGCTCGAAAAAGTACTGATAACACTTACCAGTAAATCTCAGCAACCCTGGCCAGGGATTTCCGGTTATAGCCAATCGAACACAGCACAACATCAACTCCCTATACCGGGAGAGACGAATCCCCTCCTATCGCTCATTGCCTCCATGTGATTCGGGACTGTACCCAAAAGCCACCTTTTTGCACCCCCTCTTGGACATGGTATGATGGAAATCAAAGCACAGTGGGAATCACATAAGACTCTATGACGATCTCAGGTCAACAGACTACTCTGTACCAGTGTCACCGGAGAACTGCTATCTAACGTAAGGTATAATACAAACTGGGAGTTCTCGGCGAGTCCATCCAGTGTACCCAGTCTCCACTGAGCACCCGTACACCATCCTTGATGTCAAACACCGATGGATATGGGATCATCCATCGCCCATCAAATGGGTCAAGATGCGTATACGCTAGTCTACTCTGGTGCATCGATGCCCTGTCTCGATACACCCTCGACTAGGTACTGTTATAGGATGTACTCGTCGACTACCGTGGCCCCACTAGTATGATCTCATCAGTCCTAGTAGTCGAGTACATATCCTAAGGGCTTTATCAACATGTAACATAGAGACAATCAGAGTAGATGTTAAGATAAAGTACAACCAGATAGCATACTATCATGTCGAGCAAGAAAGTCCTCCCTATATATGTCCAAGCATCCATTACAATATACATCGTATGTATAGCAATGGCCTCTAGGACATACATATAACTAACAATCTCCCACTCGCACTAGGGCCATCTGTTGTGGTATCACATACCCAACAATTAGCTGCGGTTGAAGTATCTCATACTCAACCATCCCATAAAAGTCTCTACTGGGAAAAAGCCTTTGTGAGTGGATCCGCGCTGTTGTCCTCTGTGTCTACTTTCCTAACCTCGTTCTCCCTGGAGGTCAACCATCTCCATGATCAGGTGATACTGCCTAAGAATTATATCTGGATTTCTGATGGGACGGGGTTTCCTAGGCAAAAGCCACAACTCCATTGTCACATAATGGTAGGAACGATGTTCATCTCATGAACTTATATATATCCAGACTGCCTCTTTGGTAGTATCTATGGTAACGATGTATCTTGCCTTTAAACGTCTAGTATGTCACGGTATCTAGCTTGGAACTCTTCCAACATACCTTCCCTCTAATGAAGGTAAAGACAATGCCTGCGACTGACATTCAGTCGTCCTTATCACCCTGGAACCTTTCCAGTGATTCTCCCCAGGATCGATTGATACCATCTCACTACAACTAGTGAGAATCCTAACATCCAAATAGATCTATCTCATAGATCCATAACCCAGGATTTAGGAGGTATCACCTTGATCCTATATGGAGAATCCTCGTGATAAGCGGAGATTGACCGAGCGTAGCATAAGAAACTCCTTCCCTATCAAGAGTATGTCATCTACGTACTCTACGAGGATCAACACCATACTCCCTACTACCTTTTTGTATATACAAGATTCATCTACTATTTTGATGAAGTCAAACTCTTTGACTACCACATCAAAACAGATGTTCCAACTCCGCGATGCCTGCTTTATCCTATAAAGCATCTTGCACACGTTTCCGCTGCTCCCACTGTCTACGAAGCCTTCTGGCTGTGTACTTATAGACGCTCTCTTCTAAAACATCATTTAGAAAAGCAGTCATGACACCCAACCACCAGATATCATAGTCTTGGTATGTAGCCGTGGCAAGTAGGATCTGGATGGACTTAAGCATAGCTTTGAAAGTCTCAACTTTTCCATCTACACCAAGTAATCTTCTCAAGATATACTTGCTCCTGATGGGGATTTAACCCTTCAGATAAAGCAACCAAAGTCCATACTTTGTTGGTGTATAAGGATTCCATCTCAGATGACTAAGCATCCAGCCATTCTTACAGAGTCCCACTCCTGATGGCCAGCTCGAAACTAGTTGGGTCATCATCTCATGATGCAATCCTCGCTCCCACTGTCATAGAGAAAACCGAAGTATCTCTCAGGTGGGTGAGGAACCCTACTAGATCGGCGGAGAGGCTGAGGTTCGTTCGAAACTATTGAATCCTTTGGTTCTACCAAATCATCAGCTGCAGTTTGTATAGCTGGAACCTTTCCAGTTCTACATAACAGACCTTACCTCGAGTTTGTCAGGATTTTGCTTTTAGACATAGGCCGGACAACACCAAATCTTAACAAACTTAAGATATGGGCTCTTCCCTTTCCATATCACATATGAAGTGGTAGGCAACTGATTTGATTTGAACCCTATTCAATAGGTATGCAACTTCTCAAGTGCATAACTCCCAAAAGGAAATAAGAAACTCAGTAGTACTCATCATAGAGCACACCATATCACATAGGGTGCTATTGCTCTGCCCCGATACACCGATGTGCTGTGGTGTATACGGAGGAGTAATGCTGAGAGAGAATCTCATTCTCCTTTAGAATAATCCAGGAATTCCGTGCTCAAGTATTCTCCTCCTTGATCTCATCAAAGGACATCATACTTTTACCCGTATTTTGGTTCTCTACTTCTAACTTATATTCCGTGAATATCTCAAAAGTTTCGGACTTGTGTTTCAACAGGAACATATGTCAGAATCTTGAGAGATCATCAGAGAATGTAATGAAGTACAAAGAACCGGTCTTGGCATGTGTAGACAGGGGACTTTCATACATCAACATGTATCAATCCCAAGAGTTCACAAACTCTTTCTCTGTTTCCAATAAACAGAGCTATGGTCATCTTATCTTTGTGACATGACCGGCAAGTTGTAGGGTTCCTAGGCATGCTCAAGAGGTCTCACAAGGTATCAATCATGCCAATTTCAAATTTTACGGGTGCCGAGAAACCCTAATACGGATCGTTAACTAGAATTCTAGGCGAATAAGCAACTAGTAAACTACTTTACTAAGAGAATACGGAAATACAACCTTTGTAGATCTGGTCCTCCACCTCCACGGCTCCGTGATGAAGTCCTCTCTGCTGTCCAAATCAAATCCCGGGCTCTAGCGTCGGCTTCATCGGAGAAAGAGCGGGCTAGGTCATCGACGACGTGCCGAAGATGATCTACGTCGAGGCATCGCTAGATCAAGCTCCAACTTCACCAAGTCTAGAAAACTTGTGAAGGAAACACACTCTACTACTTGGCAAGAGGTAGAGGATGAAGAAATAGGAAGTGGGTTCACTTTAGAATTGGATTTCTCACTCTTTTTCATCAATCACCATTGATGAAGAAAGGTTTTCTTCAACTTGAAGAAGAAGAAGAAGATAATAATTATTATGATAAGTTCACATGAAAAAGAATAATAAAATCATTCTTATCATAATATTAACCATGGTAATGTGTAGAGAGTTAATCATGGTTGAATGGAATGGTTAGGGTTAAGCATGAGACAAAATGGTCACTTGGTCAAAGTCTTCAAGAAGCTTCATCAAGCTTCATGAATGAAAGCCACCATTTTGCATTATGCTAAATATTTTTCCAAAAAGAATAAATAGATAAATAAATGAGAAAAGGAAATGAAACCCTAACCACTTAAGTAACCATGGATTAATTCTTTACACAAACCCAAACTAGCATGTATCATCAAACATGATACATTCTTGTGCAAAAAAAAATATATCATATATATACAATGTGCACGAACAAGTGAGAAAATCCATTTAAAGTGAACCAATACTAGTTAATGCAAAGTAATATATCAAATATATAATTATGCATTAAATCATCAAATCAACACTTAATTTAACGATCCGGTCATATCGCATATAACCGACTAGTATCCAATGTATCGGCTTATCGAATCAATCCTTGATTCGATAACTAGGTTATATCCCATACAACCAATCGATACTTTCATCGCGAGAATAGAATACGGTATCACATACACGCATTATTCTCGGTCCCGCACATATCTCATATGCGCTCCTATTTCGTTTCGCTTGAGCCAGGAAACCTCTGTGTAGGACTCTAAAGACTCGTCAATACGCCGGCAGCAGATGATGATCATATCAAGCACCCACAAGCCGCAAGCGGTCTGCTAAACGTAACGGCCACCCGGGTATTGAGCGATCAGAAGATCGACGAGCAAGCCCGCTCACACTCCTGTGAATCCAACCAGTAACACTTACCGTACAGTCCGGTCTGATCGTCTGATATGTCGCATATCTCGCCTAGGGGTGGTAAACGTCAGACCCCAATAGCTCGATAAGTCATGTCGATATGAGGTCTATAACATTTCGAGAAACTACTGGTAACACTTACCAGTAAATCTCAGCAACCCTGGCTAGGGATTTCCTGTTATAGCCAATCGAACACAGCGCAACATCAACCCCCTATACCGGGAGAGACGAATCCCCTCCTATCGCTCATTGCCTCCATGTGACTCGGGACTGTACCCAAAAACCACCGTTTTGCACGCCCTCTTGGACGTGGTAAGATGAAAATCAAAGTACAGTGGGAACCACACAAGACTCTATGACGATCTCGGGTCAACAGACTACTCTGTACCAGTGTCACCAGAGAACTGCCATCTGACGTAAGGTATAATACCATCTGGGAGTTCTCGGAGAGTCCGTCCAGTGTACCCAGTCTCTACTGAGCACCCGTATATCATCTCTGTTGTCAAACACCAATGGATATGGGATCATCCATCGCCCATCTGTATGGGTCGAGAAGGTATACGCTAGTCTACTCTGGTATATCGATGCCCCGTATCGATACACCCACGACTAGGGACTTTGAAGGATGTACTTATGGACTACCATGTCCCCACTAGTATGATACGCATCATAGTCCAGGTAGTCAAGTACACATCCTAAGGGCTTTACCAACATGTTGTTAGTGTATATGCCCTAGAGGCCATTACTGTATCATACTAGTTTGTATATTACTTAATGGATGCTTGGGATATTCACCTTGTATATACAATCTTGCTCAAAATAGTAGTATGCTACTTGGTTTGTTTCTACTTCAATGTGTACTTGTGTTTATTTCAGTATATCACTTATACGCATTAGTGGAGCCCTTAGGATCTTTGCTTGATTACCAGCGTTGTGATGGCAGTCACACTAGTGGGGGCTGGGTAATCTATAAGCACATCCTTATTCAGGTCCCTGGTCGCAGGACTATCGAGACAGGGCATCGATACTCCGGAGTAGACCAGCGCATGCGCTTCTTATCCCAGTGTGGGAGACGGTCTGTCCCACAGCCGTCAGTACGTCGTACTTGAGATAGTATGCGGGTGCTCGTTAGGTTACGGGTACACTGGACAGGACTCGTAGGGAACTGACTAGTTGGTATTATACCTATCGTCAGTTATCAGTTCCCAGGTGACATGAGTACAGCTTAGTCCGCTGACTTGACACTGTCACTTCGCCTCGGGTGTGTTCCCACTGTACTTTGATCACTACCCTACCACGGCTCAAAGGAGTCGTGCAAACAGGTGGTGGTTGGGTGCAGTCCCGAAGCACTTGGAGGCAGTGACGGTTAGACAGGATTCGTCTCTCCCGGTATTGGGGGTTGACATCGCGCTGTGTCTAGGAGAGCCATTACACGAGTAGTCCCTGGCCAGGGCAAACGAGATATACTGGTAGGTTTCCAGTGTTATCTCAGGGTGTATTGGGCTTCACTCCGGCACGACTTGTACCGCTATTGGGGGACTGACGTTTACCGCCCCCTAGGCCCGCCATGCGATGTATCAGACGAACAGACCGGACTGTATGGAGAATGTCACACTCAGGCTCAGTAGGAGTTCAGATGGGTTTCGCCTCGTCGGTCTTCTTGTCGGCATTACCTGGGGACCGTTACGCACAGCTAGTGCCGCTTGCGGTCTGTGGTTAAACCCACTGCCAGCGTAGTGTCGAGTCTTTAGAGTCCCACACAGAAAGCTTTTCGCCTTTAGGCAAAAGAGTAGAGGTCGCATGGTATTGCGACAGGTCGCATGGTTTTGCGACAGGGTTCGGTCACATCCGTGCACTTGTGCACGTACAGTGTCCGGACAGTTTACACTAGCGGGCTTTGGTTTAAGCCAGATCCTAGTGTACCTTATGGGATTGGATTTATCCAGTTTGCATTCGTGTTCCTCGGAACGCGGATGCGGGTGTGTATGCACAGTTGACAGGGAGGCAGAGGCAGTGGATTCTCATTAGGGTTGTTGACAGTTGACCGTTGACTTTTGACTTTTTGCTCAACCCTAATGAGAATATGATTTGTGATTAACTATTATATTAATTAAGTATTATGGTGATATGGTTGTTGACTTGTTGACTTTTGTTGACTTGTTGACTTTGGTGACTTGTTGACTTTTGTTGACTTGTTGACCGGTTGACTAGGCTTGACTAGTTGACCATCATGATAACCATGGTTATCATTTCATGCCAAAGACTTTTTTCTTGCTTGCTTTTTTGAGTAAAATGAGTGCATGATATGATAACCTTATGGTTGCTTCTAACCATTACCAAAAAAGACTTTTTTGATATGATGAGTTATGATCACTTTGGATTATGAGAGGGTGAAAGGAAAAAGAGAGCCTCATTCTTTCTTGCTCATTCTCTCTCTTGTTCTTGAGCTCTCCTCTTGCTCTCACCCTCAACCTCTTCCTCCCTCTCTTGATCTATGGTTCTCTTGTCTCATGAGTTGAGAATCAAGAACCATAGATAAAATCCCATTCTAAATCATCTCTACTCATTCTAGTTCACTAGGTTTAGCAAACCAAGTGAACTAGTTTCTTCAAAGAACGAAGAAGGAGCTAAAGGTTGGAGCTTTCAAGTGGATCTATCTTCGGCGTACGGAGACAACGAGAAGGAGCCATCGAACCACCATCGGAGCTTGAAGAGAAGGAGTTCAAGTTTAGGTATAACCATCTTCATCCGAGTAGCTAAATATCTTTAGCTTAGTTTGCTAGTTTTAGTTTAGACAACGATCCCGACCATAGTTTAGTCCATGTTGCCTCTTGCGATAAAAATTCGTTTTTTATACCGTTTCCGCCTCCCCGTAAGAACCGGGGGTCGCAACGTGGACTTACAGTGGTATCAGAGCCTAACTAAACTTAAACTAGCTTGGTAGTGAAGTGTAACGAAGTTCGGAACCGAAAAAAATCACAAAACCGGATAATCACAAAAACTGAGTTTCTGTTGAAATTTTTTCTGCTCAAAATGAAAAACTTTATACTCCTAAATTCGGCTCAGGTTTTTGTGTGAACACCCAAGAAAAACGATACAGTGATTCGCCTAAAATGCCGCGCTTCCGCCGCGTGATCCTTCTTAGACGCCGCGGAACCGCCGCGACTTGGTGTCTTCTCTGCATCGTTTTTCGTGCAGTGTGTTTGTGTGTTGGTTTTGGGATTTTTAAAATATATTATATGTGCCCAGATTTTCCAGAAAAGAAATTTCCTTTTGGGGTCCTATAATTCCGTATTTTTTTCCGAACTTCACTGCACTTTGACTATGATGGTTATATCTGTGATGCTTGCATGTATTGAACGTCGGCTAATCGCTATAAGTCGATTAGTCGGGGTTATACATGATCTGTAATGTGCTGGAATGTGTATATGAATGTGTTGGACTGTCGCGGGTGAATAGCCGGGGTGGATGTGAGATGAGCTTTTGTTTTTCTTTCATTCATTGTAAATGTAAATTGATGTAATAATATTATTTGTTTGGCCGCACAACCGGGTCGGGGTTGTAGCCGTCATTGTATAATTCTTTTTACTGTTTTTGCTCCTAGGATAGACCCATGGAGGGGTGCACAAACTACCGAGTACTTGGCGGGTAGTTTGCCGCACCCGTAGGGGTCTTGGGTGGGGTATTTGGCTATTCACCGCGACCGTGTTATCCGCTTTTCGTTTCAGGCTCGAAAGGATTGCGGATTGCTAGTATATCCAATGCATTCATCTGTGATCTGTAATGTCTATCATTGCTTACTATTTAGGCGTTGCTTATGTTTTACAGACGCGCTAGCCCAGCCCCCGCTCTGTCGTTAGTTAAGTAACCTAACGGGTAATGACGGGGCCCAGTGGCGAATGCGAATGGCATAAGCGTACGTCATATTTTGGTTGTTTTCTGCAATGGTAGGGTTAAATGATGGGACGCATTAAAAGCACTAATGCAAGAATATCACGCATTAAAAGAACTAATGCAAGATAATAAACCAAGTTAAAGTCGTTGGAACACTTTCGAAAAACCACTCGGTTCTTTTCAAAACAAACTTTTAAAATACGGAGTTTGAGCCACTCCATTTAAAAGCTATCTCGTTCCATCGACCAAATCAAGTTCACTACGTTCACGGTTTTGCCAAAACCATCCGTAGCCCTCCATCATTTCAGTTAAATATTCGGTAGTATTCAAGCTATGTATTTTGACCTCACGCCAAGGCATAGTGATTGGTAGCTGCCGGATATTTATCTGTTGCATAGATAGAATGCGTTGGTTTGAGACAGTCGTACTGCCATTTTGGCCTACGTCAAGGGTATGTACGGGTGGATTCAAATTAACCTGGATAATGATGGGACGAACTTGACATGTGACTTATGACATTTTGACCTCACGCCAAGGTCATAAGAGCATGGGGCAAAAATCCACATCGGGAGTTTCATAAGTACTGAAACTTGCTAGATTTGCATACCATTTGGAGTGTGATGATTCTGGTAGGATTCCTTCAGTTTCGTCACGCGATGATATTTGGATCCCGATCCTACTGTGAGTATATGCTACTCCTCGGGAAATTTCTCACTTAACGATCAATGCTATAAACCTAGTAGGTGCCTAGAAAGGTGTTAGCGGGGCTACGCCCCCAGGGAAAAGAGGTTCTCTAATTAAGGAACTTCGCGAAAGCGTTGGAAAACCTCCCTCGAAGTACCGACACCGGCCTGGCTGAACGGTTAAGCAAGTATTGTACGGTGGGATTGATCCTGACTAATTCTTCCTTTATGGTTTGAGGAGGGATTCGAGAAACAGTGGGAGCCATCCTGTTTAGACAAACTAAAAACCACTCTAAACTTGCAAGAGCATCATGCTGAGTGTTTCTTCTTCTCTCTCCTAATTGCAGCGACCAATCAACATGACTGGACTTAAGTTACTCCTAGATAAAAACAAACTGACAGGGCCAAACTACAAAGATTGGCTCAGGAATGTCACGATAGCAATCACTTATGACAAGCTGGGGTATCTTCTTACCACCAAAGCTCCCCCTGTCCCTGGTCCAACTTCCAGTGTCGCGGATAAGGAAATCCGCAAGACTTGGGAGATTGATAGCGCGAAGGCCAAGTGCCTCCTGCTTGCCTCGATGGACAATGAACATCAGAGGAGGCATGAGAATATGGACATGGAGTCCATATTGCTCCATACAAAAGAACTGTATGGAGAGCAATCACGTATCGCAAGATACGAAGCGTCGAAAAAGTTATTTTCGACAAGAATGGCCGTCGGATCATCAGTAGCCGAGCATGTGCTAAAGATGATCGGCTTCATTGAGGAGCTCGCTGACCTAGGGATCACATTGGAGAGTGAGCTATATACGGATATAGTTCTCCAGTCCCTTCCTTCCACTTACGCCCAGTTTATACTGAACTTCAACCTACAAGAAAAGGAGGTTGAACTATCAGAGCTCCTCAACATGCTGAGGAGCGCAGAGGGCACCCTACAGAAAGGTAGGGAAACATCCACTTTGTTTGTAGGAGGGTCATCTTCTTCTAGGTCCAAGGCGAAAGCCAAGGGAAAGAAGAAGAAGGCCCCCGCCAAACCAAGGGACGGTGTTGGTAAAGTGGATACGAAGGGAAAAGGCAAAGCAACAAAGATAGCGGGGAAGCTTGTGGATAAGGAAGAATGCTTCTATTGTCATAAGAAAGGACACTGGAAGAATGATTGCAGGGCCTGGAAGGCCAGAACACAGGAATTGAAGCAGGTTGCAGCTTCAGCTTCAGGTGTGTATGTTATTGAAAACTGTCTTTCAATAAACTCTACTTCCTGGGTATTGGATACCGGATCAGGATCTCATATCTGTAATTCTTTGCAGGCGTTGAGAAACCGTAGTGTTTTGAAAGCAGGTGACATGACCCTCAGAGTTGCAAACGGAGCTAGCATGGATGCTAAAGCCGTGGGGGACTATCACCTGGGAATGTCAGATGGACATGTTTTGGTTTTGCGTAATTGCTTTTTTGTACCCAACGCAACTTGTAATAACATTTCTGTATCTTTAGTTTCTAAAGAAGGTTATGAATTTGCGTTTGTAAGTAATGTTGTAAACATTCACCTTAATCAAGTATTGATTGGGTCAGGTACTCTGAGTAATGGTATATACGTGTTAAACCAACCACAGATTTTTAATGTCCAGAATACACACAAAAGAAAGTCTCCAGAAATAAATCAGACTTTCTTATGGCATTGTAGATTGGGTCACATCAATGAGAGAAGGTTGACGAAGTTACATACAGAAGGGTATTTGAATGCGTTCGAATATCAGTCGTATGCCACTTGTCAATCCTGTCTCAAGGGAAAGATGACAAAGACTCCGTTTACTGGACATGGAGTAAGAGCGAGCGAGCTCTTGGGACTCGTACACAGTGACGTGTGCGGTCCAATGTCTACACATGCCCGAAGCGGACATTCTTACTTCATTACTTTTACGGATGACTTCTCAAGGTACGGTTATGTCTTCTTAATGAAACATAAGTCCGAGGCCTTTGGAAAATTCCAAGAGTATAAGAATGAAGTAGAGAAACAGACCGGCAAAAGTATTAAGATTCTAAGATCGGATCGAGGTGGAGAATACTTAAGTGCCGAATTCCTGGACTATTTAAAAGAGAACGGAATTCTCTCTCAGCTTACTCCTCCATACACCCCGCAACATAACGGTGTATCGGAGAGACGGAACCGCACCCTATTGGATATGGTGCGGTCCATGATGAGTAACGCTGAGTTGCCGCGATCATTCTGGGGATATGCGCTAGAATCAGCAGCATACCTTTTGAACCGAGTTCCGACTAAGACTGTGCCTACCACCCCATATGAAATATGGAGTGGGAAGAAACCCTATCTTCAATATCTGAAGATCTGGGGATGTCCAGCTTTTGTCAAAAAGCAGCATGCGGACAAACTTGAGGCACGCTCAGTACTGTGCAAGTTTGTGGGATACCCAAAGAACACCAGGGGGTATCTTTTCTACTACGCAGAGGAACAAAAAGTCCTTGTTTCTCGTAATGCCCACTTTCTAGAACACCAGTTCTTGGAAAAGGAAATTAGTGGGAGCGCAGTAGAACTAGAAGAAATTCCAGAACCACAGACTATTACTGAAAGGTTAGTGGAACCAGAGGGTTCAACAGAACAGGACATTCCTACGCCGCTCCGCAGGAGTAGTAGGCAGTCTCATCCGCCCGAGAGATACTGCGGTTTTCTCATAGACGGGGATAGAGAGGACTGCATCATAGATTATGATGAGCCTACTAACTTCCAGCAGGCCGTTCAGAGCATTGACTCAGTGAAATGGCTGGATGCAATGCGGACCGAAATGGAGTCCATGTACACCAACAAGGTATGGACGTTGGACATTGCTCCAGACGGGGTAAAACCCGTAGGATGCAAGTGGATCTTCAAAAGGAAGATTGGTGTAGATGGACAGGTTGAGACCTATAAAGCTAGGCTGGTAGCAAAGGGTTTTCGTCAAAGACCTGGCTTGGACTACGACGAAACCTTTTCTCCAGTAGCCATGCTGAAATCCATTCGGATCCTTCTTGCCATTGCTGCCTTCCACGATTATGAGATCTGGCAAATGGACGTAAAGACAGCTTTTCTAAATGGAAATTTAGAGGAGTGTGTCTATATGGACCATCCAGAGGGTTTCATTCAGAGTGGGAGCAGCGGAAAGGTGTGCAAGTTGCTTAAGTCCATCTATGGACTAAAGCAGGCATCGCGGAGTTGGAACATCTGCTTTGATGAGACGGTCAAAGAATTTGGCTTTATCAAAAATCCAGATGAACCATGCATCTATAGTAGATTTGTAGCGAGAACTGTAGTATTCCTCGTTTTATACGTGGATGACATTCTCTTAATAGGAAATGACATTCCTATGCTACAATCTGTCAAGGGGTTCTTGTCACACAGGTTCTCCATGAAAGACCTGGATGATGCCTCATACATTCTGGGTATCCGGATCTACCGTGACAGATCCAAGAGGATATTAGGACTTTCACAGTCCAGGTACATCGACACCATACTGAAGAGATTCAGTATGGAAGATTCCAAGCGCGGTAACCTACCGGCTTGTCACGGGATCACCCTCTCTAAAGAGATGTCTCCCAAGACTGATTTGGAGAGGGATCGCATGTCTATTATACCCTACGCTTCTGCGGTAGGCTCTATAATGTATGTGATGTTGTGTACCAGACCGGATGTAGCTTATGCACTGAGTGTGGTAAGCCGGTATCAGTCTAACCCAGGGGAGAAACACTGGATAGCGGTAAAGAACATTCTCAAGTACCTGAGAAGGACTAAGGAGATGTTCTTGGTGTATGGCGGAAAAGACCTCCAGATCGAGGCCTTTGCTGACTCCAGCTTCCAGAGTGACAAGGATGATTCCAAGTCCATGTCGGGTTTTGTCTTTACCCTCAATGGAGGGGCGGTGTGTTGGAAGAGTTCCAAACAGGAAACCGTTGCAGACTCGACGATGGAAGCGGAATACATCGCTGCATCTGATGCCGCAAAAGAAGCTGTCTGGATGAGGAAGTTCTTGAAAGAACTTCAGGTGGTTCCGTCCATTGTTGATCCAATACCTCTGTATTGCGACAACAACGGGGCTATAGCTTTAGCGAAGGAACCCAGGTCCCATCAGAAATCCAGGCACATCTTAAGGCGGTATCACCTGATCAGGGAGATCGTAGATCGCCAGGAGATCGAGGTTCGGAGAGTCGCTTCAGAAGACAACACTGCAGATCCATTCACCAAGGCCTTGCCCCAGACTCAGTTCGAGCGGCTGATCGAGATGATAGGTCTTCGATACGCCAGTACATGGCCTTAGTGCAAGTGGGAGATTGTTAGTGTATATGCCCTAGAGGCCATTACTGTATCATACTAGTTTGTATATTACTTAATGGATGCTTGGGATATTCACCTTGTATATACAATCTTGCTCAAAATAGTAGTATGCTACTTGGTTTGTTTCTACTTCAATGTGTACTTGTGTTTATTTCAGTATATCACTTATACGCATTAGTGGAGCCCTTAGGATCTTTGCTTGATTACCAGCGTTGTGATGGCCGTCACACTAGTGGGGGCTGGGTAATCTATAAGCACATCCTTATTCAGGTCCCTGGTCGCAGGACTATCGAGACAGGGCATCGATACTCTGGAGTAGACCAGCGCATGCGCTTCTTATCCCAGTGTGGGAGACGGTCTGTCCCACAGCCGTCAGTACGTCGTACTTGAGATAGTATGCGGGTGCTCGTTAGGTTACGGGTACACTGGACAGGACTCGTAGGGAACTGACTAGTTGGTATTATACCTATCGTCAGTTATCAGTTCCCAGGTGACATGAGTACAGCTTAGTCCGCTGACTTGACACTGTCACTTCGCCTCGGGTGTGTTCCCACTGTACTTTGATCACTACCCTACCACGGCTCAAAGGAGTCGTGCAAACAGGTGGTGGTTGGGTGCAGTCCCGAAGCACTTGGAGGCAGTGACGGTTAGACAGGATTCGTCTCTCCCGGTATTGGGGGTTGACATCGCGCTGTGTCTAGGAGAGCCATTACACGAGTAGTCCCTGGCCAGGGCAAACGAGATATACTGGTAGGTTTCCAGTGTTATCTCAGGGTGTATTGGGCTTCACTCCGGCACGACTTGTACCGCTATTGGGGGACTGACGTTTACCGCCCCCTAGGCCCGCCATGCGATGTATCAGACGAACAGACCGGACTGTATGGAGAATGTCACACTCAGGCTCAGTAGGAGTTCAGATGGGTTTCGCCTCGTCGGTCTTCTTGTCGGCATTACCTGGGGACCGTTACGCACAGCTAGTGCCGCTTGCGGTCTGTGGTTAAACCCACTGCCAGCGTAGTGTCGAGTCTTTAGAGTCCCACACAGAAAGCTTTTCGCCTTTAGGCAAAAGAGTAGAGGTCGCATGGTATTGCGACAGGTCGCATGGTTTTGCGACAGGGTTCGGTCACATCCGTGCACTTGTGCACGTACAGTGTCCGGACAGTTTACACTAGCGGGCTTTGGTTTAAGCCAGATCCTAGTGTACCTTATGGGATTGGATTTATCCAGTTTGCATTCGTGTTCCTCGGAACGCGGATGCGGGTGTGTATGCACAGTTGACAGGGAGGCAGAGGCAGTGGATTCTCATTAGGGTTGTTGACAGTTGACCGTTGACTTTTGACTTTTTGCTCAACCCTAATGAGAATATGATTTGTGATTAACTATTATATTAATTAAGTATTATGGTGATATGGTTGTTGACTTGTTGACTTTTGTTGACTTGTTGACTTTGGTGACTTGTTGACTTTTGTTGACTTGTTGACCGGTTGACTAGGCTTGACTAGTTGACCATTATGATAACCATGGTTATCATTTCATGCCAAAGACTTTTTTCTTGCTTGCTTTTTTGAGTAAAATGAGTGCATGATATGATAACCTTATGGTTGCTTCTAACCATTACCAAAAAAGACTTTTTTGATATGATGAGTTATGATCACTTTGGATTATGAGAGGGTGAAAGGAAAAAGAGAGCCTCATTCTTTCTTGCTCATTCTCTCTCTTGTTCTTGAGCTCTCCTCTTGCTCTCACCCTCAACCTCTTCCTCCCTCTCTTGATCTATGGTTCTCTTGTCTCATGAGTTGAGAATCAAGAACCATAGATAAAATCCCATTCTAAATCATCTCTACTCATTCTAGTTCACTAGGTTTAGCAAACCAAGTGAACTAGTTTCTTCAAAGAACGAAGAAGGAGCTAAAGGTTGGAGCTTTCAAGTGGATCTATCTTCGGCGTACGGAGACAACGAGAAGGAGCCATCGAACCACCATCGGAGCTTGAAGAGAAGGAGTTCAAGTTTAGGTATAACCATCTTCATCCGAGTAGCTAAATATCTTTAGCTTAGTTTGCTAGTTTTAGTTTAGACAACGATCCCGACCATAGTTTAGTCCATGTTGCCTCTTGCGATAAAAATTCGTTTTTTATACCGTTTCCGCCTCCCCGTAAGAACCGGGGGTCGCAACGTGGACTTACACATCTAACAGAGAGACAATCAGTATACACGTTAAGGTAAAGATCAACTAGATAGCATACTATTATGTCGAGCAAGAAAGTCCTCCGTATATATGTCCAAGCATCCACTACAATATACATCCTATGTATAGTAATGGCCTCTAGGGCATACATATAACTAACAATCTCCCACTTGCACTAGGGCCATCTGATAGCAGTGGTTGTAGTATCTCATACTCAACCATCCCATAAAAGTCTCTCTCTGGGAAAAGGCATTTGTGAGTGGATCCGCCGTGTTGTCCTCTGAGTCTACTCTCCTTACCTCGATCACCCTGGAGATCAACTATCTCCATGATCAGGTGATACTGCCTTAGAATATGTCTGGATCACTGATGGGACCGGCGTTCCTTGGCATAAGCCACAGCTCCATTATCACACAATGGGAGGAACAAAGTTCATCTCATGAACTAATATACACCCAGACTGCCTCTTTGGTAGCATCTTAAGTAGCGATGTATCCAGCCTTTATCGTCTAGAATGCCACGGTATCTAGCTTGGAACTTTTCCAACATACCTTCCCTCCACTGAGGGTAAACACAATGCCTGTGACTGACATTCAGTCGTCTTTATCACCCTGGAACACTTCCAGTGATTCTTCCCAGGATCAATTGATACCGTCTCACTACAACTGGTGAGGCTCCTAACATCCATTTAGATCTATCTCATAGATCCAAAACCCAGGATTTAGGAGGTATCACTTTGATCCTATATGGAGAATCCTTGTGATAAGTAGAGATTGACCGAGCGTAGCATAAGAAACTCCTTTCCTATCAAGAGTATGTCATCCACGTACTCTACGAGGATCGTCACCATACTCCCTACTACCTTTTTGTTTATACAAGGTTCATCTACCATTTTGATGATGTCAACTTCTTTGACTACTTCATCAAAACAGACGTTCCAACTTCGCGATGCCTGCTTTATCCTATAAAGCATCTTGTACACGTTTCCGCTGCTCCCACTGTATACGAAGCCCTCTGGCTGTGTACTTATAGACGTTCTCTTCTAAAACATCATTTAGAAAAGCAGCCATGGCACCCAACCGCCAGATATCGTAGTCATGGTACGTAGCCGTGGCAAGTAGGATCCGGATGGACTTAAGCATAGCTACTTGAAAAGGTTTCATCATTATCCACGCCTGGTTGATGACGAAAACCTTTAACAAGTCTAGCTTTGAAAGTCTCAACTTTTCCATCTACACCAAGTAATCTTCTCAAGATATACTTGCTCCTGATGGGGATTTAACCCTTCAGATATAGCAGCTAAAGTCCATACTTTGTTGGTGTACATGGATTCCATCTCAGATCACTAAGCATCCAGCCATTCTTACAGAGTCCCACTCCTGATGGCCAGCTCGAAACTAGTTGGGTCATCATCTCATGATACAATCCTCGCTCCCACTGTCATCGAGAAACCGAAGTAGCTCTCAGGTGGGTGAGGAACCCTACTAGATCGGCGGAGAGGCTGAGGTTCGATGGTAACTATTGAATCCTTTGGTTCTTTCAAATCATCAGCTGCAGTTTGTATAGCTGGAACATTTCCAGTTCTACATAACTGACCTTGCCTCGAGCTTGTCCGGATTTTGCTTTTAGACATAGGCCGGTCAACCCCAAATCTTAACTAACTTAATATATGGGCTCTTCCCTTTCCATATCACATGTGAAGCGGTAGGTAACTGATTTGATTCGAACCTATTCAATAGGTATGCAGCTTCTCAAGTGCATAACCCCTTAAAAGGAAACAGGTAACTCAGTAGTACTCATCATAGAGCACACCATATCAAATAGGGTGTATCTGCTCCGCCCCGATATACCATCGTGCTATGGTGTATTCGGAGGAGTAATGCTGAGAGAGAATCTCATTCTCCTTTAGAATAATCCAGGAATTCCATGCTCAAGTATTCTCCTCCCTGATCTTATCATAGGACATAATACTTATACCCGTATTGGTTCTCTGCTTCTAACTTATATTCTGTGAATATCTCAAAAGGTTCGGACTTGTGTTTCAACAGGAACATATGTCTGAATCTTGAGAGATCATCAGAGAACGTAATGAAGTATAAAGAACCAATCCTGGCATGTGTAGACAGGGGACCTTACATACATCAACATGTATCAATCCCAAGAGTTCACTAACTTTTTCTCTGTTTCCAATAAACAGAGCTATGGTCATCTTATCTTTGTGACATGACTGGCGAGTTTCACAAGATGTAAATTCAAACTGATTTAAATATGCATCTAAATGTAACTTCAGCTAGTCGGTTGCAGTGATATGACCTAGTCTACAATGCCTCAAGAAGGATTCGTTCATTTCTGAACTCTTCCTCTTGTATGTGTTCCGTATACTAAGAACTGTAGTTTGATTTAGAACATCAACGCTTTTAGATAACGTGCCTGAGCCGATCAACTTTTGATATAGGAAATGTTCAAAACATTATCCAACAATACAAAATTTTATCATTTCTTTACTAATAAAGAGACTGATATGATTTTGTATATCAGGTTCGGTATCTAATAACATTCGTTCAGAATCAATGTATTGGTAATACAGGGTGACAGTGACCAACAGACTTGGCTGCAACACTTGCCCCGTTTTCTGCCTCATGAAACCTATCACCCGTTCTCAGTTCTCTACCTTTCTGTAGCCCTATGTAACAGATTACATATCTGGGATCCTGATCTGGTATCACATACCCAGGACGCGGAGGATACTGAGAAACAGTTCTTTGTAACGAACACACCCGAAGATGATGCATCAGCATGCACTCTCTTCGTTTGGACGGCATAGGAATTCTGGTATTCCCCTATTTCCTGCTCTGTCTTATAACAATTATAAGTTGGAGCGGGACCAACTTTCCCCAGCTCAGTATAACAAGCGGGTTCGGTCAATATCCGTTTTATTATCTTGATTAAGGCGTGACATGGTCGCTATCTGGAGAGAGAGAGAAGAAAACACTCAGCGTATGCTCTTGCAAGAATAGATTGGTTATTATTTTATCTAATCAGGATGGCTCCCACTACTTTTTATCAAATCTTCCTTCAAACCTAAAAAGGAAAGACCAGCCGGGATTAATTACACACTATAAGTTCGCCAATCTTTCAGCCAGGCTTGTGTCGGTACTTTGATGGAGGTCCCCCGTGCTTTCGCACGAACCTAATTAATGTAAACCTCGTTTTCCCAGAGGCGTAACCCCGTTAACACCTTTCTAGACACCTACTTGATCGGCTAATTGTAATGTATAAAACTCTCCAAGGAGTAACACTTACTCGCAGCGGGTATCAGGATCCAACTATCTCATAGAATGTATGCAATCTCATTGCAAATTTCAACACTTGAAATTCCCGATAATTTTGCCCCGAACGATCTATGACCTTGACAAGGTCAACAAACCATAGACCGCAAGTCAAGTTCAACCCGTCATTTCTTGATTGAATCAAACCCACCCGCACGACCCTTGACAAGGTCAACAAGGCCGCACGACTACCCTAACCCAATCTGCATCATATGCATAAGCGGATAAATACTGGTTAGCTACCGCACACTGCGCCTTGACAAGGTCAACAAACGCAGCACGAATACTAAACAGGATTTATCTGAAATGACGGAGGGCTACGACAGGTTTTTCTGAAAACCTATTACGTAATGAACTTGATATCGTTGTAGAATCGAATGAATTTTGAAATGGAGTGTTTTTGAGACTTTTCTAGTTTTGCTAAAAGAGTCACTCCCGGTGAAGGGATCGTCGGTCCTTTCCTCGTCGAATGAGGTGCGGGATATATCATATATATCACTGTGCAAAGCAAAAACACTTAAAAGCAATCAAAAGACAAACCGAGTGTGTAGCATCTGCCAGTTATTGCTAAAGGAGTCACTCCCGGTGAAGGGATCTCGGTCCTTTCCTCATCGAATAAGGTGCAGGATATATCACATATACCGCTGTGCAAAGCAAGAACTGTAGCTACCTGTTTTATTTTTGAAATTCGATTCTACAACATCATTAGGTTTCTTTTATTTCATTAATCTCATTAATGAAGTCCCATCATTTAAATTACCTAAACATCACAGATAAATACGACGTACACTTATGCCATCCGCATTCGCCTCGATGTCCCCTCGTGCACCGTTAGGTTAGGTAACTAACGGCAGAGCGGGGCAGGGCTAGCGCGGGTGTAAAACATAAGTAACGTCTATATAATATATCATATATACTATATACAGTATCCATCACAGAACATCACATGATCACATCACAGATATCGCAGCAGAAGAATCATATGAAATATTGGATATACTAGGACGTCCGTGTTTTCAATACGAGCCAGTATAAAACACGGATTCCACGGTCGCGATGAATAGCCAAACCCACACTCCTAGACCCCTACGAGTGCGGCAAGCAACCCTACCAATTCTGGAGTTAGGAGACCCGGACTCGACTCCTCGAGTTGATCTCCCTCTGGACTCCAGAACCCGGTTACTTGTGCTCCCCTCCTTGGGTCTATCCTAGTGCGGAAAAGTAAATAATATACAGAGGGTGACATCTTCCGCAACCTGGAAGTGCCCCAAATAAAAGAATATTACATTCAAGTTTTTACATGAATGAAAATGAAAAACACTCATCTCACATAAAATCCCCCGGCTATTCAAACACGACGATCCAATATAACATATCCAGCAACACATAACATCACATGTCATCAACGTAAGTAAATATGCGCATCCCAATTGTCGTTGACATATAGCAACGAAACCGGCGATATCGCATATTACACTTACGGTCACAGAAAAGAAAGTGTAAAACTACAACAGTTGGAATCCGCAACCACCTCAGACATCGCATGCCTGCCCAAATGAATTACTTAGACATCGCATGCCTAACAATTATAAACCCCGCATTTTAGTCTCCAAATCGAAAACACTTTTCAATATCAAGTCGGGGAATTCAACAGGATTCCCGACATTCTGATCGAATGCTCGTCGCAAACTTTAGTAGACGGCCGCACCCCCGATACCGTCGACGAAGTGCACCAAGGCGGAACACCGCTGCCGCGAGCACCCGGATGGATGCTTTCGGCGACGGGGTTCTCCTACAGTCACTTGGTCGGGGCTATGGAGTGAGGCTGTCTATTAAGTTTACCCGGCGAGTATCCGCGTACGCTACGTGATTGCGACGGACTTTTGATCACATCAAAATTCCGTGGCAACCGATCAAGTGAGACTAAACTGCTATGTTTATAACATTCATTCAGTTATCTCATAACTATTTGTGAATTCCAATTATTGTATCACATTCCAGATAATTAGAAAATGTTAAACTTTCCGATCGAACATTCAAACACCCAAGTTTTCCCGATACAGATCAACACATGAAACAAGTCTAAAATCATTCAGTTCGTGCCTCAGTACCAACGGTCCAGCCGTAGAAGGGTCAAGCCAACGCCTCACATGTGGCACGCCGTACTGCCCCAAACCCAAAGGTTCAAAGGGCAGTTCAAGACGGTCACATAATCGAGTTAAGGTTTGTTGTCTTCTAGAGGGACCATCACGTTACTTGCACTACTTAGAACGTCGTTAAACTACGGAAAAATCCAACACTTGGAAATTTACCGACAGAGGAAAAATTGGGTATTTATATCCGGTCGAACTTTTTAACATATTCAAAAATTATCCGGAAAAACACATAGACAAAATTTGATAATCCGATCGAACATTCGAATCCCCAAAACAACCCAGAAAATTCAACTTTTGAATAAATATTAAAAATTCCAAGAAAATCCAACACCAGAAAATAGGAATTACTGTGCAAAAATGGGAAGCTGACGTCATCAATTGGCCGCGGAACCGCCGCAGAAGCCAGGCTTCTGCCGCGGTTCCGCCGCACTTTGGTGGATTCATGGGTACGGCTTCACAGTAATTCTTACAATTCCTTGCTGATTTTTCTGCATATTTTTAATGTGGAAAAATCCCAGATTTTAGAAAAAGTCCAGAGAGCATGTTTGGTTTAGGGTTTCGGGTTCGTTCGGGTTTCAAACTCCTTCTAGACTTCGCCTAAGGCTCTAGCTAGGCTCTGATACCACTGTAGGGTTCCTAGGCACTCTCAAGAGATCTCACAAGGCATCAACCATGCCAATTTCAAATTTTACGGGTGCCGAGAAACCCTAATACGGATCGTTAACTAGAATTCTAGGCGAATAAGCAACTAGTAAACTACTTTACTAAGAGAACACGGAAAAACAACCTTTGTAGATCCGGTCCTCCACCTCCACGGCTCCGTGATGAAGTCCTCTCCGATGTCCAAATCAAATCCCGGGCTCTAGCGTCGGCTTCATCGGAGAAAGAACGGGCTAGGTCATCGACGACGTGCCGAAGATGATCTACGTCGAGGCATCGCTAGATCAAGCTCCAACTTCACCAAGTCTAGAAAACATGTGAAGGAAACACACTCTACTACTTGGCAAGAGGTAGAGGATGAAGAAATAGGAAGTGGGTTCACTTTAGAATTGGATTTCTCACTCTTTTTCATCAATCACCATTGATGAAGAAAGGTTTTCTTCAACTTGAAGAAGAAGAAGAAGAAGATAATAATTATTATGATAAGTTCACATGAAAAAGAATAATAAAATCATTCTTATCATAATATTAACCATGGTAATGTGTAGAGAGTTAATCATGGTTGAATGGAATGGTTAGGGTTAAGCATGAGACAAAATGGTCACTTGGTCAAAGTCTTCATGAAGCTTCATCAAGCTTCATGAATGAAAGCCACCATTTTGCATTATGCTAAATATTTTTCCAAAAAGAATAAATAGATAAATAAATGAGAAAAGGAAATGAAACCCTAACCACTTAAGTAACCATGGATTAATTCTTTACACAAACCCAAACTAGCATGTATCATCAAACATGATACAATCTTGTGCACAAAAAAATATATCATACATATACAATGTGCACGAACAAGTGAGAAAATCCATTTAAGGTGAACCAATACTAGTTAATGCAAAGTAATATATCAAATATATAATTATGCATTAAATCATCAAATCAACACTTGATTTAACGATCCGGTCATATCGCATATAACCGACTAGTATCCAATGTATCGGCTTATCGAATCAATCCTTGATTCGATAACTAGGTTATATCACATACAACCAATCGATACTTTCATCGCGAGAATAGAATACGGTATCACATACACGCATTATTCTCGGTCCCGCACATATCTCATATGCGCTCCTATTTCGTTTCGCTTGAGCCAGGAAACCTCTGTGTAGGACTCTAAAGACTCGTCAATACGCCGGCAGCAGATGATGATCATATCAAGCACCCACAAGCCGCAAACGGTCTGCTAAACGTAACGGCCACCCGGGTATTGAGCGATCAGAAGATCGACGAGCAAGCCCGCTCACACACCTGTGAATCCAACCAGTAACACTTACCGTACAGTCCGGTCTGATCGTCTGATATGTCGCATATCTCGCCTAGGGGTGGTAAACGTCAGACCCCAATAGCTCGATAAGTCGTGTCGATATGAGGTCTATAACATTTCGAGAAACTACTGGTAACACTTACCAGTAAATCTCAGCAACCCTGGTCAGGGATTTCCTGTTATAGCCAATCGAACACAGCGCAACATCAACCCCCTATACCGGGAGAGACGAATCCCCTCCTATCGCTCATTGCCTCCATGTGACTCGGGACTGTACCCAAAAACCACCGTTTTGCACGCCCTCTTGGACGTGGTAAGATGGAAATCATAGCACAGTGGGAACCACACAAGACTCTATGACGATCTCGGGTCAACAGACTACTCTGTACCAGTGTCACCAGAGAACTGCCATCTGACGTAAGGTATAATACCATCTGGGAGTTCTCGGCGAGTCCGTCCAGTGTACCCAGTCTCTACTGAGCACCCGTATATCATCTCTGATGTCAAACACCAATGGATATGGGATCATCCATCGCCCATCTGTATGGGTCGAGAAGGTATACGCTAGTCTACTCTGGTATATCGATGCCCCGTCTCGATACACCCATGACTAGGGACTTTGAAGGATGTACTTATGGACTACCATGTCCCCACTAGTATGATCCTCATCATAGTCCAGGTAGTCAAGTACACATCCTAAGGGCTTTACCAACATGTAACAGAGAGACAATCAGTATACACGTTAAGGTAAAGATCAACCAGATAGCATACTATCATGTCGAGCAAGAAAGTCCTCCCTATATATGTCCAAGCATCCACTACAATATACATCCTATGTATAGTAATGGCCTCTAGGGCATACATATAACTAACACAAGTTTCACAAGATGTAAATTCCAACAGATTTAAATATGCATCTAAGTGTAACTTAGCTAGTCAGGTCGCATTGATATGACCTAGTCTACAATGCCTCAAGAAGGATTCGTTCATTTCTGAACTCTTCCTCTTGTGTGTGTTCTGTATACTAAGAACTGTAGTTTGATTTAGAACGTCAATGCTTTTAGATAACGTACCTGGACCGATCAACTCTTGATATAGGAAATGTTCAAAACATTATCCAACAATACAAAATTATATCATTTCTTTACTAATAAAGAGACTGATATGATGTTGTATATCAGGTTCGATATCTAATAACATTTGTTCAGAATCAGTGTATTCTGGTAATACAGGGTGATAGTGACCAACAGACTTGGCTGCAACACTTGCACCGTTTCTATCTCATGAAACCTATCACCTGTTCTCAGTTCTCTACCTTTCTGTAGCCCATGTAACAGATTACATATACGGGATCCCGATCCGGTATCTCATACCCAGGACATAAAAGATATTGAGAAACAGTTCTATGTAATGAACACACCCGAAGATGATGCATCATCATGCACTTTCTTCGTTTGGGCGGCACGGGAAATCTGGTATTCCCCAATTTCCTGCTCTGTCTTATAACAATTATAAGTTGGAGCGGGACCAACGTTCCCCAGCTCAGTATAACAAGCGGGTTCGGTCAAAATATCCGTATTATTATCTTGATTAAGGCGTGATTTGATCGCTACCTGGAGAGAGAGAGAAGAAAACACTTAGCGTATGCTGTTGCAAGATTAGATTGGTTATCTAATCAGGATGTCTCCCACTGTTTTAATCAAATCTTCCTTCAAACCCTAAAAGGAAAGACTAGCCGGGATTAATTACATGCTACAAGTTCGCCAATCTTTCAGCCAGGCCAGTGTCGGTACATTGAGGGAGGTCCCCCGTGCTTTCGCACGAACCTAATTAAAGTAAACCTCGTTTTCCCAGAGGCGTAACCCCGTTAACACCTTTCTAGACACCTACTTGATCGGCTAATTGTAATGTGTAAAACACTCCCAGGAGTAACTCTTACTCGCAGCGGGTATCGGGATCCAACTATCTCATAGAAGGTATGCAATCTCATTGCAAATTTCAACACTTGAAATTCCCAATAATATTTTACCCATAGCGTTCTATGACCTTGACGAATGCCAAACAACCCATAGTCCACTAGTCAAGTTCAACCCGTACATTTCTTGATTGAATTAAACCCACCCGCACGACCCTTGACGAATGCCAAACAACGCCGTACGAATACCCTAATCCAATCTGCATCATATGCATAAGCAGATATATACTAGTTAGCTACCGCACACTACGCCTTGACGAATGCCAAACTACCGCAGCATGAATACTAAGTAGTACTTATCTGAAATGACGGAGGGCTACGACGGGTTTTTAAGAAAACCCTTTGCGTAATGAACTTGATATCGTTGTAGAATCGAGTGATTTTAAATGGAGTGTTTTTAAGGCTTTTCTAGTTTTGCTAAAGGGGTCACTCCCGGTGAAGGGATCGTCGGCCCTTTCCTCATCGAATAAGGTGCGAGTTATTTCACAAATATCACTGTGCAAAGCAAGAACTATAGAAGCAATCAAAAGACAAACCGAGTTTGTAGCATCTGCTAGTTTCACTAAAGAGATCACTCCCGGTGAAGGGATCTCGGCTCTTTCCTTATCGAATAAGGTGCTAGATGTTCTACAAGGAACACCGCTATGCAAAGCAAGAACTAGAGCTACCAGTTTTTAAACAAGTTTCTACAACATCTTTAGGTTTCTTTTATTTCATTAATCTCATTAATGAAGTCCCATTTTAATATGCTTCAAAAGCATCAGATATGAAACAAAATCAACAATATATAATATATATCTCATATATATAATATAAACATTCGTCTCAGGTAGTAATATGATCTCATCACAGAACATTGCAGCAGAAGAACATATATGAAATATTGGATATACTAGGATGTCCGTGTTTTCAATACGAGCCTGTATAAAACACGGATTCCACGGTCGCGATGAATAGACAAACCCACATCCCTAGACCCCTACGAAAGTGGCAAGCAACACTGCCAATTCTAGGGTTAGGATACCCGGTCTCCACTCCTCGAGATGAACTCCCACTGGACCCTAGAACCCGGTTACTTATGATCCCCGCCTTTGGTCTACCTAATGCGGAAAAGTAAATAATATACAATGGTGACAACATCCTCATCCCGGAAGTGCCCCAATAAAAGAATATCACATACAAATGAATTTTACATGAATGAAAAAGAAAAACTCTCATCTCACATAGAACACCCGGCTATTCAGAACGCGACGATCCAATATAACATATCACAGCAACACATAATATCTCATATCATCAACGTAAGGAAGTATGCGTATCCTGATTGTCGTTGATGTATAGCAACGAAGCCGGCGATACTCCACATACTACGCTTACGGTCACAGAAAAGAAAGTGTAAAACTACAACAGTTGGAATCCGCAACCTCTTTAGACATCGCATGCCTAACCAAATGAATTCCTTAGACATCGCATGCCTAACAATTATAAACCCTGCATTTTAGTCTCATTATCGAAAACTCTTTTCAATATCAAGTCGGGAAATTCAACAAGATTCCCGACATCCTAATCGAATGCTCGTCGCAGACTTTTGTAGACGGCCGCACCCCAGGTGCCGTCGACGAAGTGCACTAAGGCGGAACACCGCTGCCGCGAGCACCCGAACGGATGCTTTCGGCGACGGGGTTCTCCTACAGTCACTTGGTCGGGGCTATGGGGCATGGCTGTCTATTAAGTTTACCTGGCGAGTATCCTCGTACGCTACGTGATTGCGACGGACTTTTGATCACATCAAAATTCCGTGGCAACCGATCATCTGAGACTGAACTGCTAGATTTATAACATTCAAATTAGTTATCTAATAACTACCTGTGGATTCCAAATATTGTATCACATTCCAGATAAATAGACAATGTTAAACTTTCCGATCAAATAATCAAACACCCAAGATTTCCCCAATATATCTCAACACTTGAAATCAGTTTAAAAACATCCATCATATGCCACAGTATCAATGGTCCAGCCGTAGAAGGGTCAAGCCAACGCCTCACATGTGGCATGCCGTACTGCCACAAACCCTAAGGTTTAGAGGCAGTTCAAGACGGTCACATAATCGAGTTAAGGTTTGTTGTCTTCTAGAGGGTCCACCGCGTTACTTGCATGACTTAGAACGTTCTTAAACTCGAGAAAAAATCCAACTTTTGAAAAAATTTCCGACAGGGGAAAAAGTGAGTTATTAATATCCGTTCGAACTTTTTAACAGTTTCTAAAAATTACCCGGACAAAACTAAATAAAATTAAATTATCTGATCGAATCAACGATTCCCCAATACAACCCTAGAAAACTCAACACTTGAGTGGAATTAAAAAATTCCAAGAAAAAAATAACAAGAATGGACCTAAGAATAATTACTTGAAATTACAGGGACTAAGTCACAATTTGGGCCGCGGAACCGCCGCCAAACCCTTTGTTTGGCCGCGGTTCCGCGGTCATATTTTCGAATTAGAGGGTCATACTTCATAGTAATTCTTAGTTTTTCCTGCTTATTTTTCTGAGCATTTTTAATTCATAAAAAACCACATTTTTGAAAAATGTACAGAGAAAGGTAAACATCGGGGTTTTCGGGTTCGATCGGACTTTAAACTTCGTCTAGACTTCGCCTAAAGCTCTAGCTTGGCTCTGATACCACTATAGGGTTGCTAGGCACGCGCACAAGGGTCTACGAGGCATCAACCATGCCCGATAAAAATTTTAGCCGTGCCGAACAACCCGAAGCCGGATCTTTAAACTAGGGTTTAGGCGAAAACATGCATGTTAAACTCTTTAACACTAAGTGAGAGGGATTACAACCTTTGTAGATCCGGTCCTTCACTTCTTAAGCTCCGTGTTGAGGTCCCTTCGCTGCGATCATCGTGTTCTGGACTCTCGAGAGGTTCCACGAAGAGAAAGATGCAGTCTTGCTTCCGATCTTCGATACAATGATGATCTAGCTTGAAGTTTCGTTAACACAAGCTAACACTCATAATATGAAGTGAACACCCTCATCTAAATAGCAAGGATAGATGAGGATGATGAAGTAGGATTTTTGCTCTCATTTATAATCTTTTTCTCACTCACTTTCATCACAAAAGAAATCTTTTTCAACAAGAAAACCAAGGAAGAAGAAGAAGAATGAATATGATCACTTAATCCTTTTGTGATGAACAATGAATTATTGTAGTGGTTACAAATCTAACCCAGGGTTAAGCATGAGAAGAGTTAACCCTTGTAGAGAGTTAACTAGAGTTAATGGTTTGGATTGTGTTTACATAATATCTCATAAAAATATCAAGCAACCACAAAGTCAAAGCTTCATGAAGCTTCATGGATGCTTCATGAAGCTTCATGGAAGCTTCATGCAAAAGCTAACCCTAATCCAAACCCTAACCAAGTTTAAACCCTAATCCATTGTTAAATTTGTAACCCTAACATGTTACAATATTATATATCACATATACAATATATTTTGTAACAATAGAAAATAATACAATTAACATATATCGCATATATATCAATGTATTATCGCGTGAGAAAATGAATCTTTTAGTGAGCTAATATTAGTTAATGTAATTTAATATATCATATATATTATTATACATTAAATTATCGAATCAACACTTGATCCAATAATCCGGCTATATCGCATATAACCGACTAATACGATGACCCGGCTATATCACATATACCCGGCCGATATCTAATATCGCGAGAATCCAATACGGTATCACATACCGCATTATACTCGGTCCCGCACATATCACATAAGTGCTCCTACTCCGTTTTACCTGAGCCAAGAAACCTCTGTGTAGGACTCTAAAGAATCGTCACTACGCCGGCAGTAGGTGATGATAATATCAAACACCCACAAGCTGCAAGCGGTCAGCTAAACGTAACAGCCACCCAGGTATTGAGCGATCAGAAGATCAACAAGCAAGCCTGTACATTCTCCTGTGAATCCAAACAGTAACACTCCCGTACAGTCCGGTCTCGTCGTCTGATATATCGCATATCTCGCCTAGGGGTGGTAATCGTCAGACCCCAGTAGCTTGATAAGTCGTGTCGATATGAGGTCTATAACAGTTCGAGAAACTACTGATAACACTTACCAGTAAATCTCAGCAACCCTGGCCAGGGATTTCCGGTTATAGCCAATCGAACACAGCACAACATCAACTCCCTATACCGGGAGAGATGAATCCCCTCCTATCGCTCATTGCCTCCATGTGATTCGGGACTGTACCCAAAAGCCACCTTTTTGCACGCCCTCTTTGACGTGGTATGATGGAAATCAAAGCACAGTGGGAATCACACAAGATTCTATGACGATCTCGGGTCAACAGACTACTCTGTACAAGTGTCACCGGAGAACTGCCATCTGACGTAAGGTATAATACCATCTGGGAGTTCTCGGCGAGTCCGTCCAGTGTACCCAGTCTCCACTGAGCACCCGTACACCATCCTTGATGTCAAATACCGATGGATATGGGATCATCCATCGCCCATCATATGGGTCAAGATGCGTATACGCTAGTCTACTCTGGTGCATCGATGCCCTGTCTCGATACAACCTCGACTAGGAACAGTTATAGGATGTACTCGTCGACTACCATGGCCCCACTACTATGATCTCATCATAGTCCCAGTAGTCGAGTACATATCCTAAGGGCTTTATCAACATGTAACATAGAGACAATCAGAGTACATGTTAAGATAAAGTACAACCAGATAGCATACTATCATGTCGAGCAAGAAAGTCCTCCCTATATATGTCCAAGCATCCATTACAATATACATCGTATGTACAGCAATGGCCTCTAGGGCATACATATAACTAACAGCTTTATCCCATAAAGCAACTTGTACACGCTTCCGCTGCTCCCACTGTCTACGAAGCCCTCTGACTGTGTACTTATAGACTCTCTCTTCTAAATCAACATTTAGAAAAGCAGTCATGACACCCAACCGCCAGATATAATAGTCATGGTATGTAGCCGTGGCAAGTAGGATCTGGATGGACTTAAGCATAGCTACTTAGAAAAGGTTTCATCATAATCCATACTTGGTCAATGGTGCAAAGCTTTAACAAGTCTAGCTTTGAAAGTCTCAACTTTTCCATGTACACCAAGTAATCTTCTGTAGATATACTTGCTCCTGATGGGGATTTAACCCTTCAGATAAAGAAACCAAAGTCCATACATTGTTGGTGTATAAGGATTCCTTCTCAGATCGTTAAGCATCCAGCCATTCTTACAGAGTCCCCACTCCTGATGGCCTGCATGAAACTAGTTGGGTCTGTTAGTGTATATGCCCTAGAGGCCATTACTGTATCATACTAGTTTGTATATTACTTAATGGATGCTTGGGATATTCACCTTGTATATACAATCTTGCTCTAAATAGTAGTATGCTACTTGGTTTGTATCTACTTCAATGTGTACTTGTGTTTATTTCAGTATATCACTTATACGCATTAGTGGAGCCCTTAGGATCTTTGCTTGATTACCAGCGTTGTGATGGCAGTCACACTAGTGGGGGCTGGGTAATCTATAAGCACATCCTTATACAGGTCCCTAGTCGCAGGACTATCGAGACAGGGCATCGATACTCCGGAGTAGACTAGCGTATGCGCTTCTCATCCCAGTGTGGGAGATGGTCTGTCCCACAGCCATCAGTACGTCGTACTGGAGATAGTATACGGGTGCTCGTTGGGTTACGAGTACACTGGACAGGACTCGTAGGGAACTGACAGGTTGGTATTATACCTATCGTCAGTTATCAGTTCCCAGGTGACATGAGTACAGCTTAGTCCGCTGACTTGACACTGGCACTTCGCCTCAAGTGTGTTCCCACTGCACTTTGATCACTACCCTACCACGGCTCAAAGGAGTCGTGCAAACGGGTGGTGGTTGGGTGCAGTCCCGAAGCACTTGGAGGCAGTGACGGTTAGACAGGATTCGTCTCTCCCGGTATTGGGGGTTGACATCGCGCTGTGTCTAGGAGAGCCATTACACGAGTAGTCCCTGGCCAGGGCAAACGAGATATACTGGTAGGTTTCCAGTGTTATCTCAGGGTGTTTTGGGCTTCGCTCCGGCACGACTTGTACCGCTATTGGGGGACTGACGTTTACCACCCCCTAGGCCCGCCATGCGATGTATCAGACGAACAGACCGGACTGTACGGAGACTGTCACATTCAGACTCAGTAGGAGTTCAGATGGGGTTTCACCTCGTCAGCCTTCTTGTCGGCATCTACCTGGGGACCGTTACGCACAGCTAGTGCCGCTTGCGGTCTGTGGTTAAACCCACTGCCAGCGTAGTGTCGAGTCTTTAGAGTCCCACACAGAGGGTATTCGCCTCTGGGCAAAACAGAGTAGAGGTCGCATGGTTTTGCGACAGGGTTCGTTCTCATCCGCGCACTTGTGCACGTTTGGAGTCCGGACGGATTATACTGGCAGGCTCTGGTTTGAGCCAGATACTGGTATGTGTTTTGGGGTTGCTTTTATATCTTGGTATTCTTGTTTTTCGGAACGAGAATGCAGGTGTGTATGCACAGTTGCTTGAGGAGGAGAATGAGGTTTTTCATTAGGGTTTCGGAACGGGTGCGTATGCACAGTTGACAGTCTTTATTTTCCAAACCCTAATGGATTTATTTATTATCTATTAATAATAATAATTAAATGAGAATTATGTTATGGTTGTTCTTTGTTGACTTGTTGACCTTGGTTGACTTGTTGACCATTGACCACTTTCATGCCTTCAAAAGTCTTCCTTGATTTATGCTTACATTTTTAAATGAAGCATGGTTGTGGTCATTCCAAACACTACCATCAACTATTCTCATTTTCAATTATTATCATTTAGATAATATTATTCTTTTGCATTATGGTTGCAAGAAGAGAAAATAATAGCTCATTCTATCATTCTCATTCTCTCTCCTCTCTTCATCTTCTTCTTCCTCTAGTAAAGAGAAACCCTCTCATGAGTTGAGAATCCTTCTCTTTAAAACAAAAGCAACCCTTAGACACTCTCTCTACTCACTCTAGGATCAAGGGTTTAGCAAGCCGGCGATTCTAGTTCACTCCAAGTTCGAGAAAGAGCCCAAAGGTCGAGCCTTCGAGGTGGATCCATCTTCGACGGAAGAAGGCGACAAGAGAAGAGAACCATCAACCTCCACAAACTTTGAAGAAGAAGGAGTTCAAGTTTAGGTATAACCATCTCTATCCGAGTAGCTAAATCTCTTTAGCTTAGTTTGCTAGTTTTAGTTTAGGTAACGATCCCGACCAAGTCTAGTCCATGTTGCCTCTTGCACTAAAAATTTGATTTTTATACCGTTTCCGCCTCCCCGTAAGAACCGGGGGTCGCAATATGGACTTACAGTGGTATCAGAGCCTAACTAAACTTAAACTAGCTTGGTAGTGAAGTGTAACGAAGTTCGGAAACAAAAAATCACAAAACCGGATAATTTCAAAACCTGAGTTTCTGTTGAAAATTTTTTGGCTCAAAATGAAAAACTTTATACTTCTAAAATCGTCTCAGGGTTTTGTAAGAGCACCCATGAAAAACGATGACGTAATTCCCTTAAGCCGCCGCGCTTCCGCCGCACGAGGTAGGCATGTGCGGCGGAAGCGCCGCGCTTTGTATTCTTCTGTCCATCGATTTTCGTGCAGAGTGTTTATGTGTTGGTTTTGGGATTTTTAAAATATATTATATGTACCCAGATTTTCCAGAACTGAAATTCACTTTTGGGGTCCTATAATTCCGTATTTTTTTTCCGAACTTCACTACACTTTGACTATGATGGTTATATCTGTGATGTTTGCTTGTATTGAACGTCGGCTAATCGCTATAAGACGATTAGTCGGGGTTATACAAGATCTGTAATGTGCTGGAATGTGTATATAAATATGTTGGATTGTCGCGGGTGAATAGCCGGGGGTTGTGAGACGAGAGTTTTCTTTTCTTGCAATTCATTGTAAATGTAAATTGATGTAATTATATTATTTGTTTGGCCGCACAACCGGGTCGGGGTTGTAGCCGTCATTGTATAATTCTTTTTACTGTTTTTGCTCCTAGGATAGACCCATGGAGGGGTGCACAAACTACCGAGGACTTGGCGGGTAGTTTGCCGCACCCGTAGGGGTCTTGGGTGGGGATTTGGCTATTCACCGCGACCGTGTTATCTGTTTTTTTGTTACAGGCTCGTACAAATTACAGATTGCTAGTATATCCAATGTATTTATCTGTGATCTGAAATGTCTATCATTGCTTTCTATTTAGGCGTTGCTTATGTTTTACAGACGCGCTAGCCCAGCCCCCGCTCTGTCGTTAGTTAAGTAACCTAACGGGTAATGACGGGGCCCCGTGGCGAATGCGAATGGCATAAGCGTACGTCATATTTTGGTTGTTTTCTGCAATGGTAGGATTAAATGATGGGACGCATTAAAAGTACTAATGCAAGAATATCACGCATTAAAAGAACTAATGCAAGATAATAAACCAAGTTTAAGTCGATGGAACACTTTCGGAAAACCACTCGGTTCTTTTCAAAACTAACTTTTAAATGCGGAGCTTGAGCCACTCCTTCTAAAAGCTATCTCGTTCCATCGATTATATCAAGTTCACTACGTTCACGGTTTCGCCAAAACCATCCGTAGCCCTCCGTCGTTTCATATGAATATTCAACAGTATTCAAGCTGTGTTTGTTGGCCTTAGTCAAGGCACAGTGATTGGTAGCTGGTGGGTATTCATATGTTGCATAGATAGAATGCGTTGGTTTGGGACAGTCGTATTGCCTTGTTGGCCATAGTCAAGGGTATATACGGGTGGGTTCAAATTAACCTGGATAACGACGGGAAGAACTTGACATGTGACTTATGATTTGTTGGCCTTAGTCAAGGTCATAAGAGCATGGGGCAAAAATCCACATCGGGAGTTTCATAAGTACTGAAACTTGCTAGATTTGCATACCATTTGGAGTGTGATGATTATGGTAGGATTCCTTCATTTTCGTCACACAATGATATTTGGATCCCGATCCTACTGTGAGTATATGCTACTCCTCGGGAAATTTCTCACTTAACGATCAATGCTATAAACCTAGTAGGTGCCTAGAAAGGTGTTAGCGGGGTTACGCCCCCAGGGAAAAGAGGTTCTTTAATTAAGGAACTTCGCGAAAGCGTTGGAAAACCTCCCTCGAAGTACCGACACTGGCCTGGCTGAACGGTTAAGCAAGTATTGTACGGTGGGATTGATCCTGACTAATTCTTCCTTTATGGTTTGAGGAGGGATTCGAGAAACAGTGGGAGCCATCCTGTTTAGACAAACTAAAAACCACTCTAAACTTGCAAGAGCATCATGCTGAGTGTTTCTTCTTCTCTCTCCTAATTGCAGCGACCAATCAACATGACTGGACTTAAGTTACTCCTAGATAAAAACAAGCTGACAGGGCCAAACTACAAAGATTGGCTCAGGAATGTCAAGATAGCAATCACTTATGACAAGCTGGGGTATCTTCTTACCACCAAAGCTCCCCCTGTCCCTGGTCCAACTTCCAGCGTCGCGGATAAGGAAATCCGCAAGACTTGGGAGATTGATAGCGCGAAGGCCAAGTGCCTCCTGCTTGCCTCGATGGACAACGAACATCAGAGGAGGCATGAGAATATGGACATGGAGTCCATATTGCTCCATACAAAAGAACTGTATGGAGAGCAATCACGTATCGCAAGATACGAAGCGTCGAAAAAGTTGTTTTCGACAAAGATGGCCGTCGGATCATCAGTAGCCGAGCACGTGCTAAAGATGATCGGCTACATTGAGGAGCTCGCTGAACTAGGGATCACATTGGAGAGTGAGCTATATACGGATATAGTTCTCCAGTCCCTTCCTTCCACTTACGCCCAGTTTATACTGAACTTCAACCTACAAGAAAAAGAGGTTGAACTATCAGAGCTCCTCAACATGCTGAGGAGCGCAGAGGGCACCCTACAGAAAAGTAGGGATACATCCACTTTGTTTGTAGGAGGATCATCTTCTTCTAGGTCCAAGGCGAAAGCCAAGGGAAAGAAGAAGAAGGCCCCCGCCAAACCAAGGGGCGGTGTTAGTAAAGTGGATACGAAGGGAAAAGGTAAAGCAACAAAGATAGCGGGGAAGCTTGTGGATAAGGAAGAATGCTTCTTTTGTCATAAGAAAGGACACTGGAAGAATGATTGCAGGGCCTGGAAGGCCAGAACACAGGAATTGAAGCAGGTTGCAGCTTCAGCTTCAGGTGTGTATGTTATTGAAAACTGTCTTTCAATAAACTCTACTTCCTGGGTATTGGATACCGGATCAGGATCTCATATCTATAATTCTTTGCAGGCGTTGAGAAACCGTAGGGATTTGAAGGCAGGTGACATGACCCTCAGAGTTGCGAACGGAGCTAGCATGGATGCTAAAGCCGTGGGGGACTATCACCTGGGAATGTCAGATGGACATGTTTTGGTTTTGCGTAATTGCTTTTTTGTACCCAACGCAACTTGTAATATCATTTCTGTATCTTTAGTTTCTAAAGAAGGTTATGAATTTGCGTTTGTAAGTAATGTTGTAAACATTCACCTTAATCAAGTATTGATTGGGTCAGGTACTCTGAGTAATGGTATATACGTGTTAAACCAACCACAGATTTTCAATGTCCAGAATACACACAAAAGAAAGTCTCCAGATATCAATCGGGCTTTCTTATGGCATTGTAGACTGGGTCACATCAATGAGACACGGTTGACTAAGTTACATAAAGAAGGATACTTGGATCCGTTCGAGTATCAGTCTTATGCCACTTGTGAATCTTGTCTCATGGGAAAGATGACAAAGACTCCGTTCACTGGACACGGAGAAAGAGCGAGCGAGCTCTTGGGACTCATACACAGTGACGTGTGTGGTCCAATGTCTACACATGCGCGAAGCGGTTATTCATACTTCATTACTTTCACAGACGATTTCTTTAGGTATGGACATGTCTTCTTAATGAAGCACAAATCCGAGGCTTTTGAGAAATTTCGGGATTACAAGAATGAAGTTGAAAAACAAACAGGCAAAAGTATCAAGATCCTAAGATCGGATCGAGGTGGTGAATACTTGAGTGCCGAGTTCCTGGACTATTTAAAAGAGAATGGAATTCTCTCTCAGCGTACTCCTCCATACACTCCGCAACATAACGGTGTATCGGAAAGGAGGAATCGAACCCTATTGGATATGGTTCGTTCCATGATGAGTAAGGCTGAGTTACCGCGATCTTTCTGGGGATATGCACTAGAAACAGCTGCACATCTCTTGAACCAAGTTCCTACTAAGACTGTGCCTACCACACCATATCAGATGTGGAGTGGGAAGAAACCCTGTCTTAAAGCCTTTAAGACATGGGGATGTCCGGCTTTTGTAAAAAAGCAGCATGCGGACAAGCTCGAGGCACGCTCAGTACAGTGCAAGTTTGTGGGATACCCAAAGAACTCCAAGGGGTATCTATTCTATTACGCAGAGGAGCAAAAAGTCCTTGTTTCTCGTCATGCCCACTTCTTGGAAACTGAGTTTTTGGAAAATCAGATAAGTGGGAGCGCAGTAGAACTGGATGAAATTCCAGAACCTCAGACTATTACTGAAAGCTTAGTGGAACCAGAGGGTTCAGATGAACAGGACATTCCTACGCCGCTCCGCAGGAGTAGTAGGCAGTCTCATCCGCCCGAGAGATACTGCGGTTTTCTCATAGACGGGGATAGAGAGGATTGCATCATAGATTATGATGAGCCTACTAGCTTCCAGCAGGCCGTTCAGAGCGTTGACTCAGTGAAATGGCTGGATGCAATGCGGACCGAAATGGAGTCCATGTACACCAACAAGGTATGGACGTTGGACATTGCTCCAGACGGGGTAAAACCCGTAGGATGCAAGTGGATCTTCAAAAGGAAGATTGGTGTAGATGGACAGGTTGAGACCTATAAAGCTAGGCTGGTAGCAAAGGGTTTTCGTCAAAGACCTGGCTTGGACTACGACGAAACCTTTTCTCCAGTAGCCATGCTGAAATCCATTCGGATCCTTCTTGCCATTGCTGCCTTCCACGATTATGAGATCTGGCAAATGGACGTAAAGACAGCTTTTCTAAATGGAAATTTAGAGGAGTGTGTCTATATGGACCAGCCAGAGGGTTTCATTCAGAGTGGGAGCAGCGGAAAGGTGTGCAAGTTGCTTAAGTCCATCTATGGACTAAAGCAGGCATCGCGGAGTTGGAACATCTGCTTTGATGAGACAGTCAAAGAATTTGGCTTTATCAAAAATCCAGATGAACCATGCATCTATAGTAGATTTGTAGCGAGAACTGTAGTATTCCTCGTTTTATACGTGGATGACATTCTCTTGATAGGAAATGACATTCCTATGCTACAATCTGTCAAGGGGTTCTTGTCACAAAGGTTCTCCATGAAAGACCTGGGTGATGCCTCATACATCCTGGGGATCCGGATCCATCGTGATAGATCCAAGAGGATATTGGGACTTTCTCAGTCCAGGTACATCGACACCATAGTGAAAAGATTCAGTATGGAAGATTCCAAGCGCGGTAACCTACCGGCTTGTCACGGGATCACCCTCTCTAAAGAGATGTCTCCCAAGACTGATTTGGAGAGGGATCGCATGTCTATTATACCCTACGCTTCTGCGGTAGGCTCTATAATGTATGCGATGTTGTGTACCAGACCGGATGTAGCTTATGCACTGAGTGTAGTAAGCCGGTATCAGTCAAACCCTGGGGAGAAACACTGGATAGCAGTAAAGAACATTCTCAAGTACCTGAGAAGGACTAAGGAGATGTTCTTGGTGTATGGCGGAAAAGACCTCCAGATCGAGGCCTTTGCTGACTCCAGCTTCCAGAGTGACAAGGATGATTCCAAGTCCATGTCGGGTTTTGTCTTCACCCTCAATGGAGGGGCGGTGTGTTGGAAGAGTTCCAAACAGGAAACCGTTGCAGACTCGACGATGGAAGCGGAATACATCGCTGCATCTGATGCCGCAAAAGAAGCTGTCTGGATGAGGAAGTTCTTGAAAGAACTTCAGGTGGTTCCGTCCATTGTTGACCCAATACCTCTGTATTGCGACAACAACGGGGCTATAGCTTTAGCGAAGGAACCCAGGTCCCATCAGAGATCCAGGCACATCTTGAGGCGGTATCACCTGATCAGGGAGATTGTGGATCGCAAGGAGATCGAGGTTCGGAGGGTTGCTTCAGAAGAGAACACTGCAGATCCATTCACCAAGGCCTTGCCCCAGACTCAGTTCGAGCGGCTGATCGAGATGATAGGTCTTCGATACGCCAGTACATGGCCTTAGTACAAGTGGGAGATTGTTAGTGTATATGCCCTAGAGGCCATTACTGTATCATACTAGTTTGTATATTACTTAATGGATGCTTGGGATATTCACCTTGTATATACAATCTTGCTCTAAATAGTAGTATGCTACTTGGTTTGTATCTACTTCAATGTGTACTTGTGTTTATTTCAGTATATCACTTATACGCATTAGTGGAGCCCTTAGGATCTTTGCTTGATTACCAGCGTTGTGATGGCAGTCACACTAGTGGGGGCTGGGTAATCTATAAGCACATCCTTATACAGGTCCCTAGTCGCAGGACTATCGAGACAGGGCATCGATACTCCGGAGTAGACTAGCGTATGCGCTTCTCATCCCAGTGTGGGAGATGGTCTGTCCCACAGCCATCAGTACGTCGTACTGGAGATAGTATACGGGTGCTCGTTGGGTTACGAGTACACTGGACAGGACTCGTAGGGAACTGACAGGTTGGTATTATACCTATCGTCAGTTATCAGTTCCCAGGTGACATGAGTACAGCTTAGTCCGCTGACTTGACACTGGCACTTCGCCTCAAGTGTGTTCCCACTGCACTTTGATCACTACCCTACCACGGCTCAAAGGAGTCGTGCAAACGGGTGGTGGTTGGGTGCAGTCCCGAAGCACTTGGAGGCAGTGACGGTTAGACAGGATTCGTCTCTCCCGGTATTGGGGGTTGACATCGCGCTGTGTCTAGGAGAGCCATTACACGAGTAGTCCCTGGCCAGGGCAAACGAGATATACTGGTAGGTTTCCAGTGTTATCTCAGGGTGTTTTGGGCTTCGCTCCGGCACGACTTGTACCGCTATTGGGGGACTGACGTTTACCACCCCCTAGGCCCGCCATGCGATGTATCAGACGAACAGACCGGACTGTACGGAGACTGTCACATTCAGACTCAGTAGGAGTTCAGATGGGGTTTCACCTCGTCAGCCTTCTTGTCGGCATCTACCTGGGGACCGTTACGCACAGCTAGTGCCGCTTGCGGTCTGTGGTTAAACCCACTGCCAGCGTAGTGTCGAGTCTTTAGAGTCCCACACAGAGGGTATTCGCCTCTGGGCAAAACAGAGTAGAGGTCGCATGGTTTTGCGACAGGGTTCGTTCTCATCCGCGCACTTGTGCACGTTTGGAGTCCGGACGGATTATACTGGCAGGCTCTGGTTTGAGCCAGATACTGGTATGTGTTTTGGGGTTGCTTTTATATCTTGGTATTCTTGTTTTTCGGAACGAGAATGCAGGTGTGTATGCACAGTTGCTTGAGGAGGAGAATGAGGTTTTTCATTAGGGTTTCGGAACGGGTGCGTATGCACAGTTGACAGTCTTTATTTTCCAAACCCTAATGGATTTATTTATTATCTATTAATAATAATAATTAAATGAGAATTATGTTATGGTTGTTCTTTGTTGACTTGTTGACCTTGGTTGACTTGTTGACCATTGACCACTTTCATGCCTTCAAAAGTCTTCCTTGATTTATGCTTACATTTTTAAATGAAGCATGGTTGTGGTCATTCCAAACACTACCATCAACTATTCTCATTTTCAATTATTATCATTTAGATAATATTATTCTTTTGCATTATGGTTGCAAGAAGAGAAAATAATAGCTCATTCTATCATTCTCATTCTCTCTCCTCTCTTCATCTTCTTCTTCCTCTAGTAAAGAGAAACCCTCTCATGAGTTGAGAATCCTTCTCTTTAAAACAAAAGCAACCCTTAGACACTCTCTCTACTCACTCTAGGATCAAGGGTTTAGCAAGCCGGCGATTCTAGTTCACTCCAAGTTCGAGAAAGAGCCCAAAGGTCGAGCCTTCGAGGTGGATCCATCTTCGACGGAAGAAGGCGACAAGAGAAGAGAACCATCAACCTCCACAAACTTTGAAGAAGAAGGAGTTCAAGTTTAGGTATAACCATCTCTATCCGAGTAGCTAAATCTCTTTAGCTTAGTTTGCTAGTTTTAGTTTAGGTAACGATCCCGACCAAGTCTAGTCCATGTTGCCTCTTGCACTAAAAATTTGATTTTTATACCGTTTCCGCCTCCCCGTAAGAACCGGGGGTCGCAATATGGACTTACAGGGTCATCATCTCATGATGCAATCCTCGCTCCTACTGTCATAGAGAAACCGAAGTATTTCTCAGGTGGGTGAGGAACCTTACTACATCAGCGGAGAGGCTGAGGTTCGTTGGTTACTATTGAATCCTTTGGTTCTACCAAATCATCAGCTGCAGTTTGTATAGCTGGAACTCCTTCCAGTTCTACCTCATGACCACTAATTTCTTCACAAGAAATTCCCTTTCACAAAGGTGGCATGCTGAGAAACAAAACATCTTTTGTTCCTCGGTTTGGTAGAAGATATTCTCTTGCGAATGCTTGGGATATCCAACAAACTTCTACAGTACTGACTTTGCCTCGAGCTTGTCCAGATTATGCTTTTAGACATAGGCTGGACAACCCCAAATCTTAACAAACTTAAGATATGGGCTCTTCCCTTTCCATATCTCATATGAAGTGGTAGGCAACTTATTTGGTTGGAACGCCATTCAATAGGTATGCAGCTTCACAAGTGCATAACCCCCAAAAGGAAATAGGAAACTCAGTAATACTCATTATAGAGCACACCTTATCACATAGGGTGTGATTGCTCCGCCTCGATACACCGACGTGCTGTGGTGTATACGGAGGAGTAATGCTGAGAGAGAATCTCATTCTCCTTTAGAATAATCCAGGAATTCCGTGCTCAAGTATTCTCCTCCCTGATCACATCAAAGGACAAAATACTTATACCTGTTTTGGTTCACTACTTTCTAACTTATATTCTCTGAATATCTCAAAAGCTTCGGACTTGTGTTTCAACAGGAACATATGCCTGAATCTTGAGAGATTATCAGAGAATGTAATGAAGTACAAAGAACCGGTCTTGGCATGTGCAGACATGGGACCTTCATACATCAACATGTATCATCCCAAGAGTTCACTAACTCTTTCTCTGTTTCCTTTAAACAGAGCTATGGTCATCTTATCTCTGTGACATGACCGGCAAGTTTCACAAGATGTAAATTCAAACTAATTTAAATATGCATCTATATGTAACTTCAGCTAGTCGGGTCGCATTGATATGACCTAGTCTAAAATACCTCAAGAAGGATTCGTTCATTTCTGAACTCTTCCTCTTGTGTGTGTTCTGTATACTAAGAACTGTAGTTTGATTTAGAACGTCTATGCTTTTAGATAACGTGCCTGAACCGATCAACTCTTGATATAGGAAATGTACAAAACATTATCCAACAATACAAAATTATATCCTTTCTTCACTAATAAAGAGACTGATATGATGTTGTATATCAGGTTCGGTATCTAATAACATTCGTTCAGAATCAATGTATTCTGGTAATACAGGGTGATAGTGACCAACAGACTTGGCTGCAACACTTGCACCGTTTTCTATCTCATGAAACTTATGACCCGTTCTCAGTTTTCTACCTATCTGTAGCCCATGTAACAGATTACATATGTGGGATCTTATCCGGTATCTCATACCCAGGACGTAAAGGATACTGAGAAACAGTTCTCTGTAATGAACACACCCGAAGATGATGCATCAGCTTGCACTTTCTTCGTTTGTGCGGCACGGGAATTCAAGTAATCCCCAATTTCCTGCTCTGTCTTATAACAATTATATGTTGGAGCGGGACCAACGTTCCCCAGCTCAGTATAACAAGCGGGTTCGGTCAATACATCTGTATTATTATCTTGATTAAGGCATGATATGGTCGCTACCTGGAGAGAGAGAGAAGAAAACACTCTGCGTGCGCTCTTGCTAGATCATATTGGTTATTATTTTATCTAATCAGGATGGCTCCCACTATTTTTATTAAATCTTCCTTCAAACCCTAAAAGGTAAGGCTAGCCGGGATTAATTACACCCTACAACTTCGCCAATCTTTCAGCCAGGCCAGTGTCGGTACTTTGAGGGAGGTTCCCCGTGCTTTCGCACGGACCTAATTAAAGTAAACCTCATTTTCCCAGAGGCGTAACCCCGTTGACTCCTTTCTAGACACCTACTTGATCGGCTAATTGTAATGCGTAAAACTCTCCCAGAAGTAACAATTTCTCGCAGTGGGTATCGGGATCCAACTATCTCATAGAAGGTACGCAATCTCATTGCAAATTTCAACACTTGAAATTCCCGATAATTTTGCCCCTAGCGTCCCATGACCTTGACGCTGGCCAACAAACCATAGTGCGCTAGTCAAGTTCAACCCGTCATTTCTTGATTGAATTAAACCCACCCGCATGACCCTTGACGCAGGCCAACAAAGTCGCACGACTACCCTAATCCAATCTGCATCATATGCATAAACAGATAAATACTAGTTAGCTACCGCACACTACGCCTTGACGCATGCCGACAAACGTAGTACGAATACTAAGTGGGACTTATCTGAAATGACGGAGGGCTACGACAGGTTTATCTGAAAACCTATTGTGTAATGAACTTGATATCTTTGTAGAATCAAATAATTTTAAAATGGAGTGTTTTTTAGGCTTTTGCTAGTTCCGCTAAAGAGGTCATTCCCGGTGAAGGGATCTCGGCTCTTTCCTCGTCGAATGAGGTGCAGAATATATCATATATATCACTGTGCAAAGCAAGAACTAGGAAAGCAATCAAAAGACAAAACCGAGGGGTGTAGCATCTTCCAGTCATTGCTAAAGAGGTCACTCCCGGTGAAGGGATCTCGGCCCTTTCCTTATCGAATAAGGTGCAGGATGTTCTACAAGGAACACCGCGATGCAAAGCAAGAACTTTAGCTACCTGTTTTTGAAAATTCGATTCCACAACATCTTTTAGGTTTCTTTTCTTTCATTAATCACATTAATGAAGTCCCATCATTTAAATCACCTAAACATCACAGATAAATACGACGTACACTTATGCCATCCGCATTCGCCTCGATGTCCCCTCGTGCACCGTTAGGTTAGGTGACTAACGGCAGAGCGGGGAAGGGCTAGCGCGGGTGTAAAACATATGTAACGTCTATATAATATATGATATATACTATATACAGTATTTATCACAACATATCAAATGATCACATCGAAGATATCGCACCAGAAGAAACATATGAAACATTGGATATAATAGGACGTCCGTGTTTTATTTTGAGACTCTATAAAACACGGATTCAACGGTCGCGATGAATAGCCAAACCCACACCCCTAGACCCCTACAAGAGCGGCAAGCAACCCTTCCAATTCTAGAGTTAGGAGACCCGGACTCGACTCCTCGAGTTGGTCTCCCACTGGACTCCAGAACCCGGTTACTTGTGCTCTCCTCCTTGGGTCTATCCTAGTACGGAATAGTAAATAATATACAAATTGTGACATCGACCTCATCCCGGAAGTTCTCCAATAAAAGAATATTACATACAATGAATTTTACTTGAATGAAAATAAAAACGCTCATCTCACATAAAACCCCCGGCTATTCAAAAACTCGACGATCCAATATAACATGTCCAGCAACACATAACATCACATGTTATCAACGTAAGTAAATATGCACATCCCAATTGTCGTTGACATATAGCAACGAAACCGGCGATATCACATATTACACTTACAGTCGCAGAAAAGAAAGTGTAAAACTACAACAGTTGGAATCCGCAACCTCCTTAGAAATCGCATGCCTAACAATTATAAACCCCGCATTTTAGTCTCTATATCGAAAACAATTTTCGATATCTAGTCGGGTAATTCAACAAGATTCCCGATATGTGATCGAATGCTCGTCGCAAACTTTAGTAAACGGCCGCACCCCGGATGCCATCGACGAAGTGCACTAAGGCGGAACACCGCTGCCACGAGGACCCAAACAGATGATTTTGGCGACGGGGTTCTCCTACAGTGACTTGGTCGTGGCTTTGGGGCGCGGCTGTCTATTAAGTTTACCCGGTGAGTATCCGCATACACTAAGTGATTGCGACGGACTTTTGATCGCATCAAAATTCCGTGGCAACCGATCATTTGAGACTAAACTGCTATGTTTATAACATCCAAATTAGTTATCTCATAACTACTTGTGTATTCCAAATATTGTATCACAATCCAGACAAATAGACAATGTTAAACTTTCCGATCGAATAACCAAGCACCCAAGTTTTCCCAAATAGTTCTCAACACTTGAGCGGAGTTTAAAAACATCCATCATATGCCACAGTACCAATGGTCCAGCCGTAGATGGGTCAAGCCAATGCCTCACATATGGCAACGCCGTACTGCTCCAAACCCTAAGGTTCAAAAGGCAGTTCGAGACGGTCACATAATCGAGTTAAGGTTTGTTGTCTTCTAGAGGGTCCATTGCGTAACTTGCACGATTCAGACGTTTTTAAACAACGGAAAAATCCAACACTTGGAAATTTTCCGGGTCGGGAAAAAGTGAGTTATTGATATCCGTTCGAACTTTTTAATACTTTCTAAATATCCGGAAAACACAACGAAATTAAATTTTTCGATCGAATCAACGAATACAAAATAAACCCCAGAACACTCAACACTTGAGTCAGATAAAAAATACCCAAAAAATAGAAATAACAGATATGGGTATTACTGTGCAAAGCCCAAAGCACAAGCTCACTGTACGGCCGCGGATCCGTGGCATAAGCAGGGTATTGCCGCGGTTCCGCGGCGATCCGTACGCCTTACTTTGTCGTTTTGCACACTAATTCCAATAATCACTTGCTAAATTTTTTAGGTATTTTTAATTCAGAAAAATTACAGTTTTTAAAAATTGACAAAAGAGGGGGTTATTTCGTCGATTCGGAGTTCGTTCGGAGTTTTAACTTCGTATACACGTCGCCTAATACTCTAGCTTAGCTCTGATACCACTGTAGGATTACTAGGCACTCTAATAAGGTTCTACAAGGCATCAACCATGCCCGGTTAAAATTCTAGCCGTGCCGAATAACTCTAAACTAGATCTTTAAACTAGAGATTAGGCAAAAACAAGCATGTTAAACATTTTAACACTAAGTGAATACGAAATACAACCTTTGTAGATCGGTCCTTCACTTCTAAAGCTCCTTGTTGTAGTCCCTTCGCTGCGATCATCGAACTCCCGGACTCTCGTACGGCTCCATGATAAGATTGCAACGGTATTGCTTGAAGTCTTCTAGGCCAAAGATGATCTATGTCGAGGGAATACGAACTCAAGCTTCTACTTCACTAACTAGAGAATTAGTGAAGCAAACACGCTAAACTAAAGTGCTAGTCTAGTAGAGGATGATGAAATAGGAAATGGGTACACTTTAGAATTTTTTTTCTCACAATGATTCTCTCTCTTTATCAAACCCTAGAAAGAAATTCAAGGAGGAAGAAGATGAGCTCAAAATGGGAATGAAAACTAATCAAGAGAGAGTTTGCTAACCATGGGTGAGTGTGTATCATATACTAACTCATGTAGAGACATAACCATGGCTAATTATAGTGGTTAGGTTTATAAAAATCCTAAGTAAAAACAGAACTAGTGGACTTTGGTCAATGCATTCATAAGCTTCATGAAGCTTCATGCACTTGAACAATTATCCACTCATTTTGTATTTACTTTGTGTATTAAAACCCTACCAATATAATTACAATGGTATATGTCTCATACACCCATGTAGTGTGTATCAACAACCATGATACAAAATGTACACAAATAAATATATATCACATATATATTAAGTTGTGCACAAGTGAGAAAAATAAATGCATAAGTGAACCAATGTTAGTTAATGTAAATTAGTATATCACATATACAATTATACACTAAATTATTAAAGCAACACTTGACTTAATAATCCGGTTATATCACATATAACCGACTAACATCCAATGTATCGACTTATCGAATCAACCCTTGATTCGAAAACTTGGTTATATCACATATAACCGATCGACACAAACAACGCGAGAATAGAATATGGTATCACATACTCGCATTATTCTCGGTCCCGTACATATCACATGTTAGGCCACGGCGGTGCCTCGGCCGTCAGAACGAGGCCAAAATGCGGAATAGAAAACTTTTCTTTAAACTAGAACCGGCGCTACCGCGGACTTTAAAACCTGGATCGGGTCATTAACCTACTCCTAGCAAACTAGAGAAGGGGTAGAGAGATATACTGAGCGATCCATGTCCTTCGGTCTTCTCGTCGACGTCCCGATCTACCCGCAGAATCTCCGGTCTTCATCTTCTCGTCAGAAGGGCACCACATCGCCGGGTTCTTTTACGGGCTCCCACCTCTGGATCGAGGCAACTCGGGCACGAAGTTGGTGAGTCGACGTGTCCAAGAATACTGTAGATGAAGTGTAGAAAGCTTTGTCTCATTAGGGTTGAGAAGTTTCCATTTGGAAGTGGAAAGGAGATATGAATTTTGTGATGGCTCTAAAGAATTTTTGCAAGCATGAAGAGAAAGAAAACCCTCACCAAATATTTTGGCAGCCCCCCTTAAAGAAATGGCCGGCCTCTTTTTTAATGGAGAGTGAGAGAGGGAGTGTATCAAAAAAGCAAGGAGGAATGATGAGTGATGATCACAACCAAGTCCATAACAACTCCCATCATCAACAACCAAGTAATCATCAACCATCTCATCAAGCAAAAGTCAAGCCATGATGAACAAGGAATCAAATGATGGTTGAACCATCATGAAACTATCACAAATAGTCTCCCCATGATTAATTGCACATTTGCAAATAAACCCTCATCCACCAATTTTCAGCCAAGGAAAGAAACAAAGGAAAATGGCCGAAAGGGAAAGCAAACTGGAAACTTCAAAAAACTGATCCCGTAATAAATTACAGGAAAACCCCGCGACTGTATATACATACCTGCATTTGTATTGCGACCGAATACAAATGCAATGAGACAAAATCTACACTGTACAATACTAGGATCCGGCTTAAACCAAAGCCCGCTAGTATTAACCGTCCGATCATGATCCGTGCAATACCGCACATACATGATCGAACCCTTCTATATCTCCATACGGCCTCTACAGCGTTTCGTCCGAAACGTGAGTAACTGTCTGTGGAGGACTCTAAAGACTCGTCAATACTTTTGGCTGTGGATTTAACTTCTAGCACGTCAGAGGTATTAGCCATACGTAACGGGCTACCAGGTATTGACCAAAAGGGACGTCTGTGAGTGAACTCATGCTGACACCCTATTGAGCCTGTCAGTGACAATATCCGTACAGTCCGGTCCGTTCGTCTATAAGCATCGCATGGCGGGCCTAGGGGGTAGGTAAAAGTCAGACCCCCAAAAGCGGTACTAGTCGTGTCGGAGTGTAGCCCAGAACACCCAGAGATACTACTGGAATACCTACCAGTAAATCTCCTGCTTTGGCCAAGGACTTGGTGTAATGGCTCTCCTAGACACAGCGCGACCTCACCCCTAATACCGGGAGAGACGAACCCCTGAAGATCCGCTCACTGCCTCCATATGGCTCGGGACTGTACGCAACTAAAACCTGCTTGCACGACTCCTTTGAGCCGTGGTAGGGTAGTAATCAAGGTACAGTGGGAACTCACACGAGACAAATGACGATCTCAGGTCGATGAACTAACCTGTACACATGTCACCAGAGAACTGCTATCTGACGTAAGGTATAAGACCAACTAGCATGTTCCCGGCGAGTCATGTCCGGTGTACTCATAACCCAATGAGCACCTGTATACATCTTAGGTGAACCAACTGACACCAGTGGCTTGTGAGACCGGCCATCACCCCTCGTCGGGGTGTCGACTGTATACACTAGTCTACTCTGGAGTATCGATGCCCTGTCTCGAAAACTCCCACGACTAGGGACCTTTTAAGGATGTGTGCTTATAGACTACTAGCTCCCACGTATATGATCGCCCTCATACTGCTGGCAGTCAAGCAAGAATCCTAGGGGCTCTATCAACGCGTAATAGTGACCTGTAAGGTCACCTAAAGCAGTACATGATGATAAAGATAAACCAGATAGCATACTATCATCTTGATTAAGACTGTCCTATCGGGATAGGTCCTCCATCAACCATTGCAATCACGTGCCTGTGATCCAATAATTGACTCTGATGGCACGATCTCCAACAATCTCTCACTTGCACTCACGGATAATTATTATGATGTCGCATACTCACAGCTCGTGTGATACCGAACACCCAACTCCTCTACTAATCAGCCTCACAAAACCCGTTTGCGAAACTATTGCGTTCGAGGAATAGCCTCAGTGAGTAGATCCGCCTTGATGTTTCTTTCTATGTCTCTCTTTATCTCATGTTCGCGGAGAAAGCCATCTCCCGAAATGAGCAATACCTGTCTTAGAATATGTCTGGATATCTGATGGGACCTAGCTCATAAATGAACTCCAAATCCAAACTTCTTAGACCGTGTCGTCAACTGAACTTAATCAGTATCCTGCGTCATGCCTCCCTCAGTATCCCCTTGGACCACCTGTCCAAAATACTTCCCCTCGTCAGAAGGAAAACTATAACTATGACAACCAATCTGTCATCCAGGTCACCTTGGAAGCCTGGAATGATAACTGTCTCCCGAATGAGGCTGTCGTTATCATATCCTTAGAACATCCACTTATGTTCTAAAACTGCTTCCGATCGTTTCTCCAGGATTGGATCAATATCAACATATTGCATCTCGTACAAAAACAATATCTGGTGTGGTACTTGACATCTCATGATTGACTCAATTGCCTAAGCAAGTGATGTGCCAATCATGCACATCCCTCTCCACTTTAGTCTGTAAGACACCTTTAGAGAGGGTGACTCCATCACCTGCAGGTACACTACCGTGCTTGGAGTCGTCCATTCTGAAACACCTTTAGAATGCTGTCTAAGTGCCCTGATTGGGAAACTACCCAAATCTAGATCGGAAACCATAGATCCAGTAACCAGAATGTCTTGATATTATATCCAAGTCCCATGTGGAGAAACCACTGTGTGACAACCAAAGTATAACCGATCGTAGTATAGGAACATCACTTCCTACTCTGTGTATGTCATCCGAATACCAGGACATCACACCCTACTACCTTCTTAACAGATCCATCCCCTATTCTAATGAAGTCAAACCTATGACTATCACATTAGAAATAGATGATCTATCTCCTCTATATCTGCTTTAGTCCATAAATAGACATAAGCCTGTTGTCCACCAATGCTTCCGTTGCTCCCACTGACTACGACAACCCTCTGGCAGAGTCATATACACGTGCACTTCTAAAGCCAGTTCAGAACGACGCTATACTCATCCTCCTGCCTGGTCTCATAGTCTGGAATGACAGCAATGGCAAGTCTGGGTAAACAAGAACCTCCCTGCCACCGTCCTTGAGGCTACCGGAGTACCTCTCGGGTGCCTGAGGTTACCCATCATGTCTGCGGAGTGGCCAATGGAATGTCAAACCAGATTGAATCTTTAGGTTCTTATCAAACCTTCAGTAATCGTTTGCGGTTCTGGAATCACTTCCAGTTCTACCATACTCCCACTACTGTTTTCTGAAAAAATCCATTTTTGTTAAAACTGTGGCGAGTCAAGAACAATATCACTATTGATCTTCTAGATGGTAGAAAGTCAACCCTCGTCAAACTGCCATTACAGAAACGTGCCTTGAGTTGTCCAAAGTCTGGTTTTAAGCATAAGCTGGACAACTCCCCGTACCTTAACAATGTCAAGATATGAACTGTTCTATATCCAGTACAGAAACAGAGGCACTGATTTAATTGAACCAGATTCAAATCATGCAGCTGTCTCCAGTGCATGTCAACTAAATGGAAAGAGGCCGATCAGCGTTACTCAACTTAGGAGTGCTCCCAATTATGAGTAACCTGAAAAAGAAGTAAGTTCTCAAAAACCATTACTATCAACTGAATACCATACACAAGTATCTACATCTTCGATCACCTTGAAGAATCCTGATACTTGCAATACCTGGTTCTCTACTTTATTCATATACTTATAACTTTTCAAAACTTAGACGTTGTGTCTCTACGAAACACTTGCCTAAGAGCTAGAGAAGTCACAAGTAAACCGAATATAGTACGAGGACCAACCCCTCTGTTCTCATGGACACTGGACAACATACAATACTCTGTATAAGTTCCCTGAGTCTAATAACTCATTTCTTGTGCGTTGTAGGTTGAAAACTGTAGTTATGGTTAAGAAGAATAACACCGCTGTTTAATGCTCCTTACCTAACCATCCACTGATATAGGTAAATATCATGGACATAATTTCAAAAAGGTATATCTCACTCTATAAAAATAGACATACAGATATATCAATTTGAAATTGGTACATAACAGCGGATATTCAAAACCATATATTTGTCGTCCGGCAAACAACCCAGGTGACTTCCTCAAATATCACCAATTACAACGAATTCCGATATAGTGAGGATGGTCACCTAATTCCCAATAACTTACTCCCACTCATCATCTGTAAAACCATACAGATGTGATAATCATACCTGGTAAATACATACCGTGGAGTAAGGACTAATCGGGAAATCGGTTTTCTTTTAACAGTACACAGTGAAACTGAAACATTGAAATGTTTCGTAAGGGTATCCTGGTATTCCTAGTAATGCCTCTTCCATTATCCAGATTCACAACTGTAACCGTATATTTCTATGCCATCTCTCCACGTCCCTTCATATGTATTTAGTCATTACCTTCTGTACACCCTCTTAGGCTAAATTGTTTTCTTCCTTCCCCACCGTTCGGCACCAGCCTATGGTTTGGAAGAAGACTATCCAATAAGCATAATGGGTGTACTGTCCTAATCCTAGGAGCACTCGCAACGCGAGATAAGGTAAAGATAAAAGACACCTGAATAAACCTTATTCCTATTTCTCCTGAACCAGAATCCATTCCCGAACTGGCACAAGTTCCTTTCGAGTTCGTATATAACCATACGATGGAGTATCCAAATAACTGTGGATCTTCGTAGTGATACGGAGCGTTCTGGAGAAATACAAAGGTGAAGTGGGAGTGGTAATGAAATACTTGGTTTGGTCGTGAATAGCAGTCGCAATTTACTTTGCCCTCCTTCTAATCCCTTTATTTGTCTTAACTTAATACCTTCTGTACACCACACTTAGGCCAATCGGCTTTCTTCATTCCCTACTGTTCGGCACCAGCCTAAGGTTTGGAAGAAGACTATCCAATAGGCGTAACGGGTGTACTATCCCCTAATCCAAGGAGCATTCACAACCTGAGAGAAGGTAAAAGGAAAAGACAACTGAATAGTCCTATTCGTTTTCTCCAGAACCGGAAACCATCCTCGAATAAATTCCTTCGAGTTCGTATATAACCATACGATGGTTTTATCCAATGGAAGTGGACGTTCGTAGTAATACGGGGTGTCCTGGAGAAAAGGGTGAAAGTAGGAGTGGCAATGATGTTTGCAACTCTGAAAATCCAAAAAGCCAGTGTTTAAGACGGTCCGGTCAACTTGGTCACTGAGTCATAGTCTTGGGTCGGGTCATGGTCACTGCCAAAGAGAGAGAGAAAAGAAACACTCAGCGTGCACTCTAACCTAGATTAGAATGGTTACCAATTTATCTAATCAGGAAACCTCCCACTGTAACGTCAAATTCTCCTCCAAACCTGAAAGAAGAATTAGTCAGGATCACCCGAGGAGTAAACCAACTCATCAGTGGGAATCGGGATCCAACTATCATCGCATGATAACGTGACGGAATCCACTCACGCTATCACACTCTAGAAGGTATGCGCATGTCTGGCAAGTTTTAGTTTGTTTAGAAACTCCCGATGTGATTTTTACTCCTAGGACCTAAGTGACCTTGACACAGTCAACAAATCAAAGGGTCCTAGTCAAGTTCAACCAGTCATTATCCTGGATTGCATTAAACCCACTCGTACGAGCCCTTGACACAGTCAACAAGGCCGCACGACTGTCCAAACTAGTCCCATTAATATGCCACAAACGAACACTACTTAGCTACCGTACACTACGCCTTGACACAGTCAACAAACGCAGCACGAATACTAAATAATACCCGTAAGAAATGATGGAGGGCTACGTCTAGTTTTTGGCGAAAAACTTTTAACGTAATGAAATTGATATCGTTGAAGGAGCTGCATAGCCTTTTATGAAAATATAGTGGCAAAAACCATTACTAAAGAGGTCACTCCCGGTGAAGGGATCTCGGCTCTTTCCCCGTAGAATGAGGTGCACGATATTCCAGCTGAATACCACGATGCAAAGCAAAAGTAATCGACTATAGTGAGGTTATTACCCTGACGCAAACTTCTGTCCAAGGGGTCACTCCCGGTGAAGGGATATCGGCCCTTGCCTCGTCGACTGAGGTGCTGGATATTCATAACAGAATACCACTGTGCAAAACAAAAGAGAACGTCCTTGCAATAACAGCTTTTTGAAAAAATTTCCAAAAACATCAGATAGGTTTGTTTAGCTTGCATTGATCCGAATCAACGCAGTCCTATCTATTGATCACACCAATAAAGAATGAAAATAATGATGTACTTATATGCCATCCGCATTCGCCACTGGGTCCCGTCATTACCCGTTAGGTTACTTAACTAACGACAGAGCGGGGACTGGACTAGCGCGGATGCAAAACATATACAACATCTACTAGTATATATATCAATATATAATATTCGCTCAAGGCATGATAAAATGCAACATCACAGAAATGTAATAAGCATCACAGAACAATACAGATATCTGGGATCCCTGGGTTTCATAGAGACGCTACTGAAACCCGACGTTCCGCTGGTCGTGTGGATAGCATGTGCAATAAAATCCTAGACCCCTACGAGCGCGGCAAGTTACCCACCAAAACCTGAAGCGAGGCAGCCCCCTTCAACAACGTGAATGGACCACCCAGCACTTCACGGAATCCGGTAACTTGGGCACCCCTCCTGGGTCAACCTGTACCCCTTACGAGTGCGGCGAATAGCCCGTCAATTCTAGAGTGAGGCCCCCTCCGTCTCAATGCCATGAGATGCGGGCCCTTTGCCCTCTAGAACCCGGCTATCCGTGCACCCCACCTTGGGATAATCCTAGTACAGAAAGTAAAATATACATACAACGGGTACATCGACCTCACCCCGGTCGTGCCCCAAAAGAATAATATACAATCACGCAGTGACGGCAGTCCACATGTCGGACGCTCGCCCCGCAATATCAAATGTACATATAAAATGAAACTGTACTAACATTGCATCCAGGCTATCCCCCACGACCAATCCGCAACGCCACAGCACAACACAGAACATCAACGTGAATGCCACGTTTGCAAATCCGTCTAAAAGGGCTATAGCAGTTAGACAGGATTTACCGATCAAATGACATTCACGGTCGCAAATATAATGTAAATACTGTGAACTAACATGTTTAAAATTTTCGATCGACTAAAAATTTCCCGAAGTGGGCCCCAAGAACAACTGTAGAACTCAAAGTAAATCTGGGCCCAAAAAGAATATTCCAAAAACCCCATTTTCAATTCAGAAGTTCACTGTAAAAATCAGATGCATTGATTATACTTTCCCGCCGCGGAACCGCGGCCACAACAGGGTTTTGGCCGCGGTTCCGCGGTCCTACTTAGGAATCAGTGCATTGAATTTTTTCAGAATGCTTAGAATTCCCTGCACGTATTTCTGCAACACACTGAAAAAATTTTCGAGCCCAAAAAAAATTCGACAGAAACCGATGCAAAATGGAAAAGCGGTTTTTGAAAATTCGTCCGATCGAAGTTCTAAACACGTTAGAGCAAGCTAGACTTGGTTAATGGCCTGGCTCCGATACCATGTTAGGCCACGGCGGCGCCCCGGCCGTTAGAACGAGGCCAAAATGCGGAATTGAAAACTTTTCTTTAAACTAGAACCGGCGCTACCGCGGACTTTAAAACCCGGATCGGGCCATTAACCTACTCCTAGCAAACTAGAGAAGGGGTAGATAGATATACCGAGCGATCCGTGTCCTTCGGTCTTCTCGTCGTCGTCCTGATCTCCCCGCAGAATTTTCGGTCTTCATCTCCTCGTTTGAAGGGCACCACATCGCCGGGTTCTTTTACGGGCTCCCACCTCTGGACCGTGGCAACTCGGGCATGAAGTTGGCGAGTCGACGTGTCCAAGAATACTTTAGACGAAGTGTAGAAAGCTTTGTCTCATTGGGGTTGAGAAGTTGCCATTTGGAAGTGGAAATGAGATATGAATTTTGTGATGGCTCTAAAGAATTTTTCCAAGCATGAAGAGAACAAAAACCCTCACCAAATATTTTGGCAGCCCCCTTAAAGAAATGGCCGACCTTTTTTTTAATGGAGAGTGAGAGAGGGAGTGTATCAAAAAAGCAAGGAGGAATGATGATTGATGATCACAACCAAGTCCATAACAACTCCTATCACCAACAACCAAGTAATCATCAACCATCTCATCAAGCAAAAGTCAAGCCATGATGAACAAAGAATCAAATGATGGTTGAACCATCATGAAACTATCACAAAAATTCTCCCCATGATTAATTGCACATTTGCAAATAAACCCTCCTCCACCAATTTTCAGCCAAGGAAAGAAACAAAGGAAAATGGCCGAAACGGAAATCAAACTGGCAACTTCAAAAAACTGATCCTGTAATAAATTACAGGAAAACCCCGCGACTGTATATACATACCTGCATTTGTATTGCGACCGAATACAAATGCAATGAGACAAAATCTACACAGTACAATACTAGGATCCGGCTTAAACCAAAGCCCGCTAGTATTAACCGTCCGATCATGATCCGTGCAATACCGCATATACATGATCGAACCCTGCCATATCTCCATACGGCCTCTACAGCGTTTCGCCCGAAACGTGAGTAACTATCTGTGGGGGACTCTAAAGACTCGTCAATAATTTTGGCTATGGATTTAACCACTAGCATGTCAGAGGTATTAGCCATACGTAACGGGCTACCAGGTATTGACCAAAAGGGACGTCTGTGAGCGAACTGATGCTGACACCCTACTGATCCTGTTAGTGACAATGTCCGTACAGTCCAGTCCGTTCGTCTATGAGCATCGCATGGCAGGCCTAGGGGGTTGGGAAAAGTCAGACCCCCAAAAGCGGTAAAAGTCATGTCGGAGTGTAGCCCAGAACACCCTGAGATACTACTAGAATACCTACCAGTAAATCTCCTGCCTTGGCCAAGGACTTCGTGTAATGGCTCTCCTATACAGAGCGCGACCTCACCCCCAATACCGGGAGAGACGAACCCCTGAAGATCCTCTCAATGCCTCCATTTGGCTCGGGACTGTACCCAACTAAAACCAGTTTGCACGACTCCTTTGAGCCGTGGTAGGGTAGTAATCAAAGTACAGTGGGAACTCACATGAGACAAACGACGATCTCAGGTCGATGAACTAACCTGTATACATGTCACCAGCGAACTGCTATCTGACGTCAGGTATAAGACCAACTAGCATGTTCCCCGTGAGTCCTGTCCGGTGTACTCATAACCCAATGAGCACCTGTATACATCTTAGGTGAACCAACTGACACCAGTGGCTTGTGAGACCGGCCACCGCCCCTCGTCGGGGTCTCAACTGTATACACTAGTCTACTCTGGAGTATCGATGCCCTATCTCGAAAACTCCCACGACTAGGGACCTTTTAAGGATGTGCTTATAGACTACCAGCTCCCACGTATATGATCGCCCTCATACTGCTGGCAGTCAAGCATGAATCCTATAGGATCTATCAACGCGCAATAGTGACCTGTAAGGTCACCTAAAGCAGTACACGATGATAAAGATAAACCAGATAGCATACTATCATCTTGAGTAAGACTGTCCTATCGGGATAGGTCCTCCATCAACCATTGCAATCACATACCTGTTATCCAATAATTGACTCTGAGGGCACTATCTCCAACATCACATATGCGATCCTATATCATTTTTCCTGAGCCAGTAAAACCTCTATGTAGGACTCTAAAGACTCGTCAATACGCCGGCAGTAGGTGATGATCATATCAAGCACCCACAAGCCGTCAGCGGTACTAGCTGGACGTAACGGCTACCCGGGTAAAACGTCAGACCCCAATAACCGATAAGTCATGCCGATATGAGGCTCATAACGGGTCGAGAAACTACTGGTAACACTTACCAGTAAATCTCTAAACCAGCCCTGGCCAGGGACTTCCCTGTTATGGCCAATCGAGCATAGCGCAACATCAATCCCCAACACCGGGAGAGACGAAACCGCTCCTATCGCTCATTGCCTCCATGTGACTCGGGACTGTACCCAAAAACCACCATTTTGCACGCCCTCTTGGACGTGGTAAGGTGGAAATCAAAGCACAGTGGGAATCACACAAGACTCTATGACGATCTCGGGCCTACAGACTAACCTGTACCAGTGTCACCAGAGAACTGCCATCTGACGTAAGGTATAATACCATCTTGGAGTTCTCGGCGAGTCCGTCCAGTGTACCCAGTCTCCACTGAGCACCCGTATATCATCTCTGATGTCAAACACCAATGGATATGGGATCATCCATCACCCATCTACATGGGTTGAGAAGGTATACGCTAGTCTACTCTGGTATATCGATTTCCCGTCTTGATATACCCACGACTAGGGACCTTGAAGGATGTACTTATGGACTACCATGTCCCCACTAGTATGATCTGCATCATAGTCCAGGTAGTCAAGTACACATCCTAAGGGATTTACCAACATGTAACAGAGAGACAATCAGTGTACACGTTACGGTAAAGAGTAACCAGATAGCATACTATCATGTTGAGCAAGAAAGTCCTCCCTATATATGTCCAAGCATCCACTACAATATACATCTCATGTACAGTAATGGCCTCTAGGGCATACTTATAACTAATAGGACTTACCTAGCCCGCGATTGTCGGTGAGTAGATTTAACATCTACGGGGAATTTGCTCGCATGGCGTTATGCGTCAGGGCTAGATATGTGTAACATTTCAGAAAATATGACATATTATTTTTGAAATTTAATATTAAAATAATATATTTCCCGAAAACTAACCGATTTGCGAAATTGGGGTTTTCGAAAAAGGGTATAAATATATACCAATAATTGTGAAATAAATGGAAATTAAAATGGATTATTCAATAAAAAATATATTTAAAGGATTTGGCATTTTTAAAATTTATTGTATGCAATTTGGATAAAAACCCGATAAGTGCACTGCTAATCGCGATTAAGCCAAATCCGTGTTTCTACAATTTTTCATGGTTAGTGCACCATGACATGTTACATATTGGTTCATTTTTGGTGTTGCTTTCTTTTGGTATTTGGTTTTGTGAGGGAAAAGAAAAGAAAAGAGAAAGGGTTAAAAATGGAAATGATTGGTGATTGCTATAAATTTCCGATTGTATGTATCAAATCAAATAGTCCCCGGCAACGGCGCCATTTGATTGATCGTAAAGATTCGAGACTGTGTGTAAAAGCATCAACTCAAATGATCCCTGATAACGGTTTCATTTGATTGTAAAGAATTCTTGTTTGTGTAAATCGAATAAGGCGAATAAGTTTCTATGTGTCGGTAATATTGAATAAAATTCACAATCAATGAATTATATTTGACCGCAATCAATTACGGTGTCGGTTGTAGATCGTAAGCGAGTGCGGATCGTCCACAGGGATTGTGCGATTCGTTTCTGTATTTAATTTGTTTGAATTGAAAAGTTAATCGAAAAGAAAAGAAAACATGATTCAAGATTTATCAATTGTTTCAAGTGTCACTATTCTATTCAAGAATCAAGAAAATATAAACAATCGAGAATCGGGTTTCGATAATATTTCCAACCAAATGTCAAGAATCTAAATGAGGCTCGTAGGAATCGATCGGATCTATAGACGTGATGTAATCTCAAGATTTCGTGTTCTTGTCCTTCGAAGGATTGATACTAGATCGATGATGATCGATGAGAGTTAGGGCTTTCTCGTGAAACTAGGGTTTCATCGTTTAACCCTTGTTCTTTCATCGATATCATTCACATTCTAGCCTCTAACAATTTCAAGAAACGATCGTAACTCCCCAATCTCGAGCGATATCAATCATGAAAGCATCGCAACGAATTGGGTCGTCGATTCTTCAACTTGCTAGGGTTTACAAAACTCGTAGGATTCAAAAATCGATTTAAGATATATTACAGCATCATTCTATTGATCGTCTCGACTCCTCGACGAGCGGAGTATTACTGAAACATCATCACACAGAAAGTATTCAAGAATTGAAAAGATATCATGATGCAAGAATTTAAAGAAAACAAGATAAAAGAATATCACCTTTTATTTATATCAACAATTTGATTACAGTCGCTCAAGAACTACGAGAGGAAGAACTAAATTGTCGAATTGGCGTCGCTCGACTCCGTGAGTCGCGGATCGGCTTGGACCACTTGCTCTGTTGAAGATCGGCTCGGCTCATAAAAGGTTGCAAGGATTCTTGCTTGATGGGTACTCGGGATCTTGGCTTTTGATTGGAATTAGGGTTAGGGTTTCACACAAGTCCTCTCACTAGACTTGTGGAAGAAGATGAAGAGAGTAAATCGATCTAGATTGATACTAAAATTGGCTAAAGATGATTAGATTTTTCCAAGATGATTTACAAGTGAGCCTAGGGTCTTATTTATAGATCTCCCAAACCCTAAGCCTTTATGAAGTTCCCTCCAAAAGTTTGTTGAAAGACTTCTAGAAGTAGTTAGTTAGGCTTAGCTTAGGGTTTAAGCTAGGGTTTAGGAAGAAGTTTCTAGAATACAAGGCTAGTTTAGTGTTGGTCCCAAAGCTTGCTGATCTGGCAGAAGTCTCTGGATTCTTCTGGAATTTGCATAGGTTTTCTTAAGTGTGGAAGATGTGGTAGATACTCTGCAGCAAAATTTGGTGGATGACGTGGAAATACGGCCGCGGAACCGCGGCGCAAGCAGGCTCCGGCCGCGGTTCCGCGGCCATGTAGGAGGCTTGGGGCTTCGGGCTTCTTCTGTGGTCTTGGGCTAATATTTGGAGCTTTCTTTGATATGTTGATTTTTGTTTGTCCCTTTAGATTGATACCAGAACTGAAATCATTGAGTTGGCGTCATGTTTTAGCGGTACCCTGTAAATTTTGGCCTTTCTTCGGGATTTTCCTGCACAGATCTCAAAACAAGTGTTGCGCAATATAGGGATGATGCGATGCCATGAAATGCGGTCAATTTCCTTTATAGTGTCGGTTTTAGAGTCTAATACAAGCAATCTGATATTTTGCGACAGTTTTGCTAATATGTGAAATTTAAATACCGTACACTTCTAAATGAGTGCAAATGATAGGGAAATTACCGGCTAAAATATACAATATTTTCGACTAATCAAATTCCCCCAAACTTAATTTTGATCGTCTCGAGCGAACTGTTTTATTAAAAAAAGAAGGAGAAAATAAAGAAAGAGAAAAAACTAACTAGCACACTTTCGTAGGCAACACGATTGCACTGAGCACGTGCAACAAGCCTTTAAACCTCTAGGTGTCCCTAGTAGGAGAAGCGTTGTCTCCTGAGGGTTTTCAGCGGATTGCACCCACAAAATCCAATAATAAAAGAAAGATCATGAATATTACATTTAAAGACAAGAATTGTAAAAGAAAAGCCTTGAAAATTAGGGTTTCCAACTAAGCTAGCTTTTCAGTTGTCATGAGCCTTATCTTAATGGTCATGAAAAGATGTTAGAAATCACGTCCTCCCTCAATAAAACATCGTCTTATTCTTCATTCCTATCTTTCTTCCAAACATCGATCATATAACCCTGCGTGTGTGTAAAGACATCTCTACACCCGGAGAATTCAATTCAAGCTATCATACTCTTGCCCATCAGCCTCAGTACTTTTTAATTAATGAATATTTAGGATTGCTCACACACTTTCATGCGACCGTTAATACTTCTTGAGGTACTAACCGACCGATTACTCATGTGTTTGCTTATTTGGTGTATTTTCTCATCTTGCACCACCTTAGGCATAGCAGTGACTCTCAGACCAGTTGGCCTTAGGGCACTAGGTGAAGAGGCACTCTCGCTATATTTTTTTTATTGCCCTTGGTGATAACAAAACCAGTGTCCATTTTTCTCACCACTTTATATTTTTTTATTCACTTTTTTTTTATTTCCTTCATACATCGGTTTTAAGACAAGAGCATTTCAAGTTATCCTCTACTATCCCAGGCTTCAAGATGTGTGTAAGTGCGAATAGCAGGGTATCAACGTTCAAAATGTTTGGCTTTCAGAATAGAAACTATTTTTCAGACTTATTTTTATCCTCAGATTAGTGACGTCTTTCATCTTACTAACCCTTGGGACAACGGCTCATAACTACTTATTACTAGTTCGTATAAGAAAACATCTAATTTTCTAGGTTTTCTTAAATTTTTCTAATCTCATAGATGTAATTTTTCACTATCTAAACTTTCATTATCTTATTTATATACAAAAAAGTGTAAATATTAAAAATTATTTTTATAATTGAAATTTTTTTTAAAATTTTTATCGGTTTTGAAAATTTTTCAATTTTTATAGATTTTTAAAAGAAATGTTGTGTGCTTATGCAAATGATATGCAAATGATGCAAAAATAAGCACAAACCTCCCCCAAACTTGTTTCCAACAGTGTCCTCACTGTTGCCAATCGCTATACCTACAAAAATTGTAAGCCTGGGGGAATTATTAGTGGGGGCAAAATATATAAGTGAAGAACTTCCTCCAAACTTATTCTTTTCACTCACCCTCATTCAAAAAATGATGCAGTGATATACAGGATATGAAGGTGAGACGGAGGAATTTTAATCCAAATAAACTGGCTCTTGTAAGAACAAGAGCTCCTCCGTGGGGTCAGTGGAAAAATATGGCTTTAGTCTATGTCCATTCACTTTGAAAAAGGTGCCGTTTTTGACATTTTCTACTTCTACTGCCCTGTGCGGATATACAGACCGCATAACAAAAGGTCCCTTCCATCGAGATCGGAGCTTACCCGCGTGAAGGTGTAATCGTGAATCATAAAGAAGGACTTGTTGACCAGGTGAAAATGTTTTCCTCAAAATGTTTTTATCGTGAAAAACCTTAGTCCTATTCTTTGTGATTACAGCATTATCATAAGCTTCATCGCGGAGTTCGCTTAGCTCATTAAGTTGCAGCTACCGAAAGTTGCAAGCAAGGTTTAGATCAAAATTTATTTCCTTATAGCCCACAATGCTTTATTCTCTATCTCGACGGGTAAATGACATGCTTTTCCAAACACTATCCTATATGGAGACATTCCTAGGTCGGTTTTAAATGCAGTTCTGAATGCCCAAAGAGCATCCGTCAGTTTGGTCGACCAGTCTTTTCTATTTTTAGCAACAGTTTTCTCCAGGATAAGTTTGATTTGTCTGTTTGAGATTTCAGCCTGCCCGCTTGTTTGGGGATGATAGGGTGTAGAAATTCGGTGGTTGATTGAGTATTTTCGCATCAGAGTCTCGAAAGACCTGTTGCAGAAATGTGTCCTATTATCGCAAATGATAGCGCGGGGGTGTCCAGATTGCGAGAAGATATTTTCTTTCAAGAACTTAATGACAACTTTCTTGTCATTAGTGCGACATGGAATGGCTTCTACCCACTTTGAGACATAATCAACCGCCAGCAATATGTACAAATTCCCAAAGGAGTTGGGAAAGGGACCCATAAAATCAAAGCCCCAAACATCAAATATTTCAACAACCAAGATGGGTTGCTGAGGCATTTCATTCCTCTGGGAGATTCTACCCGTATACTGACATTGTGTACAGGTTTTGCAATACTCAAATGCGACCTTGAATAAGGTCGGCCAATAAAATCCACATTGCAAAACCTTTTCCGTTGTCTTTTTAGGACCAAAGTGCCCCCACAGGCCTGATCATGACAAAAAGAAAGAACACTCTTGAACTCTTCATTCGGGACACACCGGCGAATAATCTGATCAGGACAATATTTAAACAAATAGGGCTCGTCCCAGTAAAAATGTTTTACTTAGGATAGAAAGCGGTATTTGTCCTGTTTTGACCAATCGCTGGGTATCAGTCCCGTGGCATGATAGTTCACAATATCCCTGTACCATGGTTCATTGGATACGCTCAAGAGTTGCTCGTCAGGAAACGAGTCATTGATCGGCAGGGTCACAGGGGAAGAAGAGATGCGTGAAAGATGGTCAGCTACTACGTTTTCACATCCTTTCTTATCTTTGATAACAAGATCGAATTCTTGTAACAGAAGGATCCAACGTATTAGTCGACCTTTTGAATCTTTCTTTGCCAGAAGATGTTTTAAAGCGGAATGGTCAGTATACACAACTATAGGTGAGCCAATTAAGTAAGGCCTGAATTTTTCTAATGCAAATACAACCGCTAAGAGTTCTTTTTCTGTGGTTGTATAATTGATTTGCGCATCATTCAGGGTCTTACTTGCATAGTATATTACGTGTAGCATCTTTTCGATGTGCTGTCCTAAGACTGCACCTACTGCAAAATCAGATGCGTCACACATCAGCTCAAAGGGGTAGTCCCAGTTTGGCGATGATAACACAGGGGCTGAAGTGAGTGAGTGTTTAAGTGAGTCGAAAGCTTTCTCGCAGTCCGAGTCAAAATGGAAGGTCGTATCCTTGGCCAGGAGAAGAGTTAAAGGTCTAGCAATTTTGCTAAAGTCCTTAATGAATCTCCTATAAAAGCCCGCATGGCCAAGGAAAGATCGAATATCTTTGACGCTTTTGGGATGAGGGAGGTTTTGAATGACATCTATCTTAGCTCTGTCAACCTCAATGCCTTTCTGTGAAATGACATGTCCAAGAACAATTCCTTCTTGGACCATAAAATGGCATTTTTCCCAGTTCAAAGTCAAGTTCTTCTCTTTGCAACGAGTAAGAACAGCGTCAAGATTCGATAGGCAATCAGAAAAAGAGTCTCCAAAAATCAAGAAATCGTCCATAAAGATCTCCATAAAATTCTCTACCATATCAGAGAATATCCCCATCATACACCGCTGAAAGGTAGCGGGAGCATTGCATAGCCCAAAAGGCATGCGACTGTAAGCAAAGGTACCAAAAGGACAAGTAAAAGTGGTTTTATCTTGATCCTTTTTGGCGATGGGGACCTGATTATAGCCTGAGTATCCGTCCATAAAACAATAATACTCTCGTCCCGCTAAGCGTTCCAGCATTTGATCAATGAATGGTAGAGGAAAGTGGTCTTTTCTCGTGGCAGCATTGAGTTTTCTATAATCGATACATACACGCCACCCAGTTTGGGTGCGTGTCTGAATTAACTCATTTGCCTCATTGGTTATAACAGTGATGCCGGATTTCTTAGGAACGACATGTATAGGACTTACCCATTGGCTATCGGAGATGGGGTATATAATACCATTATCTAAGCATTTGACGATCTCTTTCATGACCGCTTCCTTCATGACGGGATTCAACCGTCTCTGTGGTTCTCGGGTTGGTCTGGCATCATCCATCACATGTATATGATGTTCAACTATCAAGGGACTAATCCCTTTGATGTCCGCCATACTCCAACCAAACACCTCTTTGTTAGATCTCAATACCGATAAAAGTGCATTTTCTTGCTCTGATGCAAGAGAAGCGGATATGATAACCGGTAAAGACTCATTCTCACCTAGATATGCATATTTAAGGTGAGAAGGTAAAAATTTTAGATCTAATTCAGGCGAAGAAATGATAGAAGGAGGGATCATTGAGTGATTTTTGGATTTACAAAGAAGCTCAGAGCCTGTGAACGATATAGACTCGGGTGGAGAAAAGTTAGGAGTGCAGGACTCAAGTGTAGGTAAAGTGTCCTCACTAAGATCTTGTGTGAAATCAAACAGAGATGTGGTAATGTCATCGAGATCAGTAAAGCAAAGTTCCTCAGCTCCACAACTATCGGGAGCGATCTCATGGACAGAGCACACATCTAAAATATGAGCAGAGGGTTCTGATGGGTGACTTCCAACTTTGTAGATATTTAGTTCAATGGTCGTATTTCCAAATGATAAGTTCATTGAACCATTTCTACAGTTTATAACAGCATTGGAAGTGGCAAGGAAAGGACGACCCAGAATCACCGGAATTAGGCCCCGGGGGTTTTGCTACAGGCTGTGTGTCGAGTACAATGAAGTCTACAAGGAAAACAAATTCCCCGACCTTTATCAACACATCCTCTAATTCACCCCTTGGTTTGGTGATTGATCGGTCTACCATCTGGAGAGTGCAGTGAGCAGGTTTCAGCTCTCCAATCCCTAGTTGCTCATAGACAGAATAAGGGAGTAGGTTAACACTTGCGCCAAGGTCTAAAAGAGCACGATTTATGTTTTTACCCCCAATAGAAATCGATATTGTAGGACATCCTGGGTCCTTTCGTTTCTTTGGTAGCTGGGGAATAAAAGCAGTGCTGATATTATTAGCCATAAAGACCTTCTTCGGCACTTGGGTCTTTCTCTTCCTAGTGCACAAGTCCTTAAGAATTTTCGCATAAGCGGGGACTTGTTGAATTGCATTTAGGAGAGGGATATTGATGTTAACCTGTTTGAACAGTTCTATAATTTTCTCCATATGAGGACTCGTTCTATTACCCCTTAACCGGTTCGGGTAAGGAGCTTTCGCAATAAGCGCAGGGTCTATCATAGGAGAAGGAAGAGGGGATAGACGCGGTCCCAAAAGAGGCGTGGGGACCGTCTGTGGAGAACTATAAGGGTTGGGTTCAGGTGTCGAGCCTAATGGGAAATGGAGAATAGGCTCGCGAGAAGGTGGTGTGGTAGAAGAAGAAGGATCAGAAGGAGAAGTGTGTGTGTGTGGAAAGGTCTCAGCCGGGGAGTTGATATGATTTTCAGTATCATCAATACCTTCCCCGACATGATTGTTCAGCACTCTTCCCGATCTCAACGTTGTCACGGCATTTACATTGTAATGCCCAGGATTCTGTAGGGGTTGAGAGGGAAGTTTCCCTTTTTCTCTCGCACTCATTTCGGCTTTATGGTGTGTGATTTCAGCTTCCATCGATCTGATACTCTCAGCTTGGGACACTGAGTTTTTCTTTATCTCACTGACGGAAGATCTAACCTCAGTCGAAACCTCTATGAAATTTGACAAAAGTGATTTCATGGTTTGAGTGAATTGAGAGAATTCGTCAGAACAGGTCATAAGATTAGACTGTGCAGGATTGTTGACCTGATTTTGGAAATTTTGTGACTGATAGGGGTGCTGAGTGAGTTGAAGGGGTTGCTGTTATGGTGAAGGAAGAGCCCTTTGAAAATTATTCATGTTTGGAACCGTGTTTTGAGATTGGTTTTGGTTCCAAGCGAAATTCGGGTGATTCCTCCAACCCTGATTGTACGTGGATGAACATGGATCGTTTCTCGGTCTTTGAAATGCGGCATTAGAATGCTCGTGACCTTGAAACGCAGAGTTTAATGGACATTCTTCCGTTAAATGAGACGGATCAGAACAGCACCCACAAACAGTTTTGGGGAGCGACACTGGGTTTAGGGAGGCTGCTGCAAATTTGTGTTCCATCGCGTCGAGCTTCTTTTGCATTGCTGCCATCTCAGCTCGAACACCTATGGACACATCTATTTGGTGTACGCCACCCCTATTCAATGGTTAGGTTCCACTCTCCCACTGTAGTGATTTTTCAGCGAACTCTTCTAAATACTTCCAAGCTTCCCCATCATCCATGGTCATAAAAGTACCTTAACACATGTTTTTAAGGCTCTGTTTAGTGTTTGGGTTAATGCCCTCATAAATGATTCGGCAAAGCTCCCATCTCGGGATGCCGTGATGAGGACACTGAACCAATAGATCCTTGAAACGTTCAAAGCATTTAGAGAATGGTTCAGTAGGGAGCTGGGCAAATTGATTCAGTTCGCTACGGATTCGAGCTGTCTTTTGTATTGGGTAAAATTTCTTAAGGAATGCAGCGACGAATTCTTCCCAATTCATAATAGAGTGTGCGGTAGTGTTATATGGCCACTTCTTGGCTATATCGCACAATGTAAATGGAAGAAGTCGTTGACGCATCGCATCCACTGAAAGTTGTGACGTATCCATCATTGCGCATACGTTTTCAAATTTGGTAATGAAAACGTAAGCGTCCTCAGTCTCGAGTCCGTGGAATTTGGGTAAAAGGTTGATGTACTGGGGCTTAATCTCAAAGTTATCCCCATTGGCTGGTGGTGTGGATAAGCAGGTCGAAAGAGGACCTCGAATAGGGTAGCACCTCTCCTGGAGAGAGATGCGGGGTGGATTCTGCGCACCAACGGACGGCGGCAGATTAAGGTTAAAGAAGTTTGATGGATTCGGATCCATCGGTGTGGGTGTGGTAGTGGGTAAAGGAAAGGTAAATGGAGAAATATCGACTTCGGAGTCGATAAAGGGTACGCGGACTAAACGGGCACTGGAATCCCGTGTCCAGCCTATCTTGTACTAAAAAGGGTTAGTACAAGTGGCAGCGTTGACTTATAATTAGGGGTAATGAATGAATGCGATGCTTGCTTTGAAAAAGGGACGGATTTTTGAAAAAAAATGATGCGACACAACAAATGCAGCACAAAAACCCTAGAATCTAGTGGTCACCTAGGTCCGGCTCTAGACCGATCCTAACTGCCAAAAGACAAGTCGCAGGATAGAATCCTCCACTGCCTCTTTGTCCCCCTGTGGCCAGATAAGTGCCAGGTAAGTGGGAAGGTACTCCACTACTTAAGTAGTGGGCCTAATTAAAAACCACTAGCCTTAGACACACTCGCCTTAGACACCACAAGAAAACGCGGATAAGCAATGAATTACCCACGGCCTTCTATTGTCCTAATTGAGCGCGACGGTCCTTAGAGTCATCTCTAGATTTCTTTTAGTTAATGTGGGTCAATGCGGATGCAAGTTTTGTGGTTTTCGGGGCCTAGGAAGGGTAATGAAATCCCCACCTAATTTGGATTTGGCCGTGCCCCTTAATATCCGTATTTAGAATGCAAACAACCAAGAAACAAAATCACGCACAAATTTAATTTTTGCAATTTGCGAGCTGCGATTCTTTGCAAAGAATCTTGCAGAAAATTGTCAGTTGGAGCTAAAAAGAGGAGAGAGGAGAAGGTAAGAAATCACCTGAGAGAAAATTTTTGCATAGAACCCTCAAGGCCACCGCTGTTCCGCCGCAATAGGCTTCAAATGCCGCGCTTCCGCGGTCTCTTGATTAGATCACTGAACCAAAATTTTTCAGGGAGCTTCTGTAGACTCCCTCATCTCTCTGGTATATTCCAAAAAATTTTCCAAATTTCCAGCAAGCTCCAGATCTCCTTGCGATGAAACACAACAAATTGTTTAGGGTTTGCATGAATTTTGATCTCAAAAATCTCAATGAAATAAATCTTTCAATTCAAACTATAACATGAAACGAATTAGCGCGCGATCCCCGGCAACGGCGCCATTTGATTATTATAAATTTCCGATTGTGTGTATCAAATCAAATAGTCCCCGGCAACGGCGCCATTTGATTGATCGTAAAGATTCGAGACTGTGTGTAAAAGTATCAACTCAAATGATCCCTGATAACGGTTTCATTTGATTGTAAAGAATTCTTGTTTGTGTAAATCGAATAAAGCGAATAAGTTTCTATATGTCGGTAATATTGAATAAAATTCACAATCAAAGAATTATATATGACCGCAATCAATTAAGGTGTCGGTTGTAGATCGTAAGCGAGTGCGGATCGTCCACAGGGATTGTGCGATTATTTTCTGTATTTAATTTGTTTGAATTGAAAAGTTAATCGAAAAGAAAAGAAAACATGATTCAAGATTTATCAATTGTTTCAAGTGTCACTATTCTATTCAAGAATCAAGAAAATGATAAACAATCGAGAATCGGGTTTCGATGATATTTCCAACCAAATGTCAAGAATCTAAATGAGGCTCGTAGGAATCGATCGGATCTATAGACGTGATGTAATCTCAAGATTTCGTGTTCTTGTCCTTCGAACGATTGATACTAGATCGATGATAATCGATGAGAGTTAGGGCTTTCTCGTGAAACTAGGGTTTCATCGTTTAACCCTTGTTCTTTCATCGATATCATTCACATTCTAGCCTCTAACAATTTCAAGAAACGATCGTAACTCCCCAATCTCGAGCGATATCAATCAAGAAAGCATCGCAACGAATTGGGTCGTCGATTCTTGAACTTGCTAGGGTTTACAAAACTCGTAGGATTCAAGAATCGATTTAAGATATATTACATCATCATTCTATTGATCGTCTCGACTCCTCGACGAGCGGAGTATTACTCAAACATCATCACACAGAAAGTATTCAAGAATTGAAAAGATATCATGAAGCAAGAATTTAAAGAAAACAAGATAAAAGAATATCACCTTTTATTTATATCAACAATTTGATTACAGTCGCTCAAGAATTACAAGCGGAAGAACTAAATTGTCGAATTGGCGTCGCTCGACTCCGTGAGTCGAGGATCGGCTTGGACCACTTGCTCTGTTGAAGATCGGCTCGGCTTATAAAAGGTTGCAAAGCTTCTTGCTTGATGGGTACTCGGGATCTTGGCTTTTGATTGGAATTAGGGTTAGGGTTTCACACAAGTCCTCTCACTAGACTTGTGGAAGAAGATGAAGAGAGTGAATCGATCTAGATTGATACTAAAATTGGCTAAAGATGATTAGATTTTTCCAAGATGATTTACAAGTGAGCCTAGGGTCTTATTTATAGATCTCCCAAACCCTAAGCCTTTGTGAAGTTCCCTCCAAAAGTTTGTTGAAAGACTTCTAGAAGTAGTTAGTTAGGCTTAGCTTAGGGTTTAAGCTAGGGTTTAGGAAGAAGTTTCTAGAATACAAGGCTAGTTTAGTGTTGGTCCCAAAGCTTGCTGATCTGGCAGAAGTCTCTGGATTCTTCTGGAATTTGCATAGGTTTTCTGAAGTGTGGAAGATGTGGTAGACACTCTGCAGTAAAATTTGGTGGATGACGTGGCAATACGGCCGCGGAACCGCGGCGCAAGCAGGCTACGGCCGCGGTTCCGGGGCCATGTAGGAGGCTTGGGGCTTGGGGCTTCTTCTGTGGTCTTGGGCTAATATTTGGAGCTTTCTTTGATATGTTGATTTTTGTTTGTCCCTTTGGATTGATACCAGAACTGAAATCATTGAGTTGGCGTCATGTTTTAGCGGTACCCTATAAATTTTGGCCTTTCTTATGGATTTTCCTGCACAGATCTCAAAACAAGTGTTGCGCAATATAGGGATGATGCGATGCCATGAAATACGGTCAATTTCCTTTATAGTGTCTGTTTTAGAGTCTAATACATGCAATCTGATATTTTGCGACAGTTTTGCTAATATGTGAAATATGAATACCGTACACTTCTAAATGAGTGCAAATGATAGGGAAATTACCGGCTAAAATATACAATATTTTCGACTAATCAATTGGAGAGAGAGTGTGGGATATGAGTGAAGGTGAGAATAAGAGGAAGAGAGAGAGAGGGGGCAGCCATATCCTTAGTTCCCTCCCCCAATATTTTCTTTCTTCATCGTCCCTAAACTCATCTCCCTCCATCTTCAACCCTAAGATCCATCTCAAAAACCATGCCAAAACCCTAAAACCCCTTCACAAAAGTTGATCCCCTCCTTCTCTTCTACACATTGGATAAAGAAAAGTAGGATTTTGACAACATTGGAAAGCTAGGGTTTCCCTTGAGTTTCATCCATGAGGTATAATGCCTTCCATTTAGTTAGTTTTGGGTTTTCTTGTATTTTAGATAGCTTAGAAGTTGAATTGATATGGTGGTTGTGAAGATAGAAATCCCTAGAGAGGGTTTAGGTTTAAAAAGTGGATTTTTGTGAACTCTTGTGGCTGTTACAAGACCTGGGTTGAGTATAGAAACCAAAATACGGATTTAGGAATTCATTATGTCGGTTTTGTGTTGAATTGTGAGGGTATATAGGAATCTGGAGCGAGCCAGAGACACTAAAAATTATTTAGCGAATAGTGAGAGTCGTGCACGCAACCTCGAGTATACCCTGAAGACCTTAGCCCCAACCCTAGTACTGTGGCCGCAAATTTAAGCTTTCTGGCCGCAAATTGCGGCCAGATTAGGAGGGAAGGTTGTGGGGTTTTGTCGGGTGTTATCTGCTATATATTTAAGGCCCTTTGTATATGCAACTTTTCTTAGTTTGACCTGAGTCAAAATCTTGGAGCATTTTGGTGTGATTTTGGCTATGTTTTCCATATTTTGAAATGTTGGTTTTGCTATTTGGATTTGTATTTCGTTGTTGGATTTTGTACATCAACAATAAGGGTTGTTTGATTATTTTGCACGCGTAGGCCATAGGTTCTAACCTATAGGCGATCCGTGTGCCGTTTCGGTTTTCAGAACTTGATTTTAATAGCGTTGCGATATGTGTTATTATTGTAGGTACCTTCCTGTGGATTCCGAGGAGATGGAGCGTGGCGTCATCAACTTCAGGAAGCGAAGACCAAGGTGAGTAGATTTATATCTACGGGGGAAGTCGGGTGGATGGCGTATAGCAGCCCCGCAATGTCGTAAGAAATGATATGATGTGATATAGATATACTTAGATGTGTTATTGAGGGATATAAACACTTAGCAAGAAAAGCTTTAGGAGATCATGGGTTAATGTTAGCGAGAATTGAGGAAGTTGTTTACTTGGTTTCTTAGTCGCGAACCCTAGAGTGAGGTTGTTACCCATACGCATGCACGCACGGGATATGGTTTTGGGTGCACATGTTATATGTATGTGGATGCGTGGGTTTATATATATACATATACGGGTACATGGATGATAGAGGATAGTATATGGTACTTGGAGATGAGTCGATGTGATTGGGCTTGATACCGTGAGATCGGTGATATGATTTGGTTCGTATTAGGAGATACGACATGATATTATAAGTGGATCTTTAGGCGAGGTGTTTCAGACACACGCACATATATTGTTGATGGTATCAGCTTGTACTAGACTTAGATCTGTACCCCAGTTCATGACATATTATGATAAGGATACCCGATGAGTAATGAGATAAATATGATATTTGACCCGTACCCAGATTTAGGATGCCATACGATAGATTTACCGTACGAGATATAGTTATGAGGATAGATCCGCAGTCTTGACTCGAGGATGTCATATTATATATTGTATCGTACGCGATACTATTGAGGGGAGATCACCGACTACTAGGTATATATATAGATCGACTCAGACTTAGGTGGATTCCCTTACTCTTTTGACTGGGCTCGAGTCATGCTCATTTTCAAAAGTGGAAAATCGTGAGTATTTTAAATACCAAACTGTATGACTCGTATATTGGGTCGGTATATTTTTCAGTGTTGCTGTTACTACATCACTTTCTGTATATTCATGATGTTTCATCGCATTGCATACTTGTACATATGTTATCTGTAATTATTATGAGACCCTGCTGTCAGGACACCAGCACAATTACCGATGATGCGTATGTTCTACGTACACCTTCTTGCTGGCTCACACATATCATCATCGGTAATTACAATGTCACGTACACTTTAGAAAATATTATTCATTGACATAGCTGTTAGTAATATGTATGCCCTAGAGGCCATTACTGTTCATAAGATGTATATTGTAGTGGTTGCTGGGACATCTATAGGTAGGACTTTCTTGCTCGACATGATAGTACGCTATCTGGTTGCTCTTTATCTTAACATGTATACTTTCTGTCTCTCTGTTACATGTTGATAAAGCCCTTAGGATGTGTGCTCGACTTCCAAGACTATGAGTAGATCATACTAGTGGGGCCTGGGTAGTCCATGAGTACATCCTTCAATGTTCCTAGTCATGGGAATATCAAGACGGGGCATCGATATTCCAGAGTAGACTAGCATATATCTTCTCGACCCATGTGATGGGCGATGGATGATCCTATATACATTGGTGTTTGACATCAGAGATGGTATGCGGGTGCTCAGTGATGACTGGGTACACTGAACGGACTCGCCGAGAACTCCCAGATGGTATTATACCTTACGTCAGATGGCAGTTCTCTGGTGACACTGGTACAGCTTAGCCTGTTGACCCAAGATCTTCATAGAGTCTTGTGTGTCTCCCACTGTGCTTTGATTTCCACCCTACCACGGCTCTACTGAGTCTTGCAAACAGGTGGTTTTTGGGTATAGTCCCGATTCACATGGAGGCAATGAGCGATAGGAGGGGATTCGTCTCTCCCGGTATTGGGGGTTGATGTTGTGCTATGCTCGACTGGCCATAACTGGAAATCCCTGGCCAGGGTTGCACTGATTTACTGTTAACTGTTATCAGTAGTTTCGTGCTTGTTATGGACCTTACATCGGCATGACTTATCGAGCTACTGGGGTCTGACGTTTACCACCCCTAGGCGAGATATGCGACATATAAGACGAACAGACCGGACTGTGCGGTAAGTGTTACTGGTTGGATTCACAGGAGTGTGAGCGGGCTTGCTCGTTGATCTTCTGATCGCTCAATACCCGGGTGGCCGTTACGTTTAGCAGACCGCTTGCGGCTTGTGGGTGTTTAATATGATCATCACCTGCTGCCGGCATATTGACGAGTCTTTAGAGTCCTACACAGAGGTTTCCTGGCTCAAGCTAAACGAAATAGGAGCGCATATGAGATATGTGCGGGACCGAGAATAATACCAGTATGTGATACTGAATTCTATTCTCGCGATTTGTATCATCGGACGGTTATATAAGATATAGCCGGGTTACCGAATCAAGTGTTGATTCGATACATTGATACACTTGATATTAGTCGGTTATATGCAATATGACCGGATCATTAAATCTAGTGTTGATTTGAAGATTTAATGTATAATTATATATTTGATATATTACTTTACATTAACTAGTCTTTGTTCACTTAAGATTGATTTTCTCACTTGATGTGCACAAGTAGTATATGTGATATATTTTTGTACACTTGTTTGTATCATGTTTGATGATACATGCAAACTTGGGTGTATGTTTGATTTAAACCATGTTTAGGTTAATGGTTAGGGTTATCTTATCTTTACTTATTTTCTTTATTCATTTTTGGGCAAGAAATAAAATGGTGGCTTTTTTTGTTTTTTACTTGAAGCTTCATGAAGCTTTGAAAAGGTTTGACCATTTTGTTTCTTTCCTTAACCTAACCATTCACCTAAACCCTAGTTTAGTCTCTACACTAGTTACACTCACCCATGGTTGCTAAAATGATAACCATCACTTGATTTTCTTTTTGGAATTAATTCATTTTTCTTTCTTCTTCTTCATCTTCTTTAAGAGGTGAAGAAAGCTTACTAGAAAATTACAAGTGATGAATCCAAGTGAGAAATCCAAATCCAAAGTGAACCCACTTCCTATTTCTTCATCCTCTACGACTTGCCATGTAGTAGAGTGTGTTATCTTCACAAGTTCTATGACCAAGTGAAGATGGAGCTTGATCTTGAGTTGCCTCGACGTAGATCATCTTCGGCATCGAAGTCGATGACCTAGCCCGATCATTTCTCCGACGAAACCATCGCCAGAGTCCGGGGTCCGATGATCGCAGCGGAGGGACGTCAACACGGAGCTAGAGAGGTGGAGGTCCAGATCTACAAAGGTTGTAGTCACTTTCACTTAGTAGCAAAAGTAGTTTGCTTACTTACTTTCGCCTTACCTCTAGTTAACGATCTAGTATAGGGTTCTTTGGCACATGGAATTTTTTGAATTGGACACGGTTGATCAGTTGTAGAACCTCATAAGTGTGCCTAGGAACCCTACAGTAGTATCAGAGCCTCGCTAGAGCTTTAGGCGATGTGTAGACGAAGTTAGAGATCCGATCGAACCCCGAAACCCCGATCAAAACCCTTCTCTATACATTTTTTCAAACTGTGGTTTTTTGTGAATTAAAAATGCTCATAAAATTAAGCAGGAAAAACTAAGAATTAATGTGAAGTACGGACCTCTAACTCAAAAATTTGACCGCGGAACCGCGGCCATACAAAGGGTTTGGCGGCGGTTCCGCGGCCAAAATTGTTACTTAGTCCCTGAAATTTCATGTAATTATTCTTAGGTCCTTTCGTGTTATTTTTTTCTGGGAACTTTTTAATTCCACTCAAGTGTTGAGTTTTCTAGGGTTGTTTTGGGGACTCGATGTTTCGATCGGATTGTTTAACTTTGTTTATGTTTTTCCGGATATTTTAGAACATGTTGAAAAGTTCGACCGGATATAAATACCCACTTTTTCCCCTGCCGGGAAATTTCCAAGTGTTGGATTTTTCCGTGGTTTAAGAATGTTCTAAGTAGTGCAAGTAACACGATGGACCCTCTAGAAGACAACAAACCTTAACTCGATTATGTGACCGTCTTGAACTGCCCTTTGAACCTTAGGGTTTGGGGCAGTACGGCGTGCCACATGTGAGGCGTTGGCTTGACCCTTCTACGGCTGGACCGTTGGTACTGTGGCATGAAGTGAATGTTTTTAAACTTATTTCATGTGTTGAGTTGTTTCGGGAAAACTTAGGTGTTTGAATGTTCGATCGGAAAGTTTGACATTTTCTATTTATCTGGAATGTGATACAATATTTGGAATCCACAAGTAGTTATGAGATAACTGATTTGAATATTATAAATCTAGCACTATAGTCTCATTTGATCGGTTGCCAAGGAATTTTGATGTTATCAAAAGTCCTTCACAATCACGTTGATTACACGGATACTCGCCGGTAAACTTAATAGACAGCTACACCCCTTAGCCCCGACCAAGTGACTGTAGGAGAACCCCGTCGCCGAAAGCATCCATTCGGGTGCTCGCGGTAGCGGTGTTCCGCCTTGGTGCACTTCGTCGATGGTATTAGGGGTGCAGCCGTCCACTAAAGTCTGCGACGAGCATTCGTTCTGGATGTCGGGAATCTTGTTGAATTACCCGACTTTATATTGAAAAGTGTTTTCGATATTGAGACTAAAATGCGGGGTTTATAATTGTTAGGCATGCCATGTCTAAGGGATTCATTTGATTAGGCATGCGATGTCTAAAGAGTTTGCGGATTCCAACTGTTGTAGTTTTACACTTTCTTTTCTGTGACCGTAAGTGTAATATGTGATATCGCCGGTTTCGTTGCTATATGTCAACGACAATTGGGATACATGTTTACTTACGTTGATGACATGTGATGTTATGTGTTGCTGGATATGTTATATTGGATCGTCATGTTTAACTAGCCGGGTTTTTTTATGTGAGATGAGTGTTTTTCTTTTTCATTCATGTAAAAACTTGTATGTAATATTCTTTTATTGGGGCACTTCCAGGTTGTGGAAGATGTCACCTTTTGTATATTATTTATTTTTCCGCACTAGGATAGACCCAAGGAGGAGGGCACAAGTAACCGGGTTCTGGAGTCCAGTGGGAGACCAACTCGAGGAGTCGAGTCCGGGTCTCCTAACCCTAGAATTGGTAGGGTTGCTTGCCGCTCTCGTAGGGGTCTAGGGGTGTGGGATTGGCTATTCATCGCGACCGTGGAATCCGTGTTTTATACTGGCTCGTATTAAAAACACGGACGTCCTTGTATATCCAATATTTCATATGATATTTTCTGCTGCGTTATCTGAGATGTGATCATGTGATATGTTAAGATAGATATTGTATATAGTATATATGATATATTATATATACGTTGCTTATGTTTTACACCCGCGCTAGCCCTGCCTCGCTCTGGCGTTAGTTACCTAACCTAACGGTGCAGATGAGACATCGAGGCGAATGCGGATGGTATAAGCGTACGTTATATTTATCTGTGATGTTTAGGTGGACTTAAATGATGGGATATTCATTAATGTGATTAATGAAAGAAAATAAACCTAAAAGATGTTGTGGAATCGAATTCCAAAAATAAAAACAGGCAGCTACAGTTCTTGCTTTGCATCGCGGTGTTCCTTGTAGAACATCCTGCACCTTATTCGATAAGGAAAGGACCGAGATCCCTTCACCGGGAGTGAATCCTTTAGCAATAACTGGCAGATGCGACAACCCTCAGTTTGTCTTTTGATTGCTTCTATAGTTTTTGCTTTGCACAGCGGTATATATGATATATCCTGCACCTTATTCGATGAGGAAAAGGTCGACAATCTCTTCACCGGGAGTGACCCCTTTAGCAAAACTAGAAAAACCTCAAAAACATTCCATTTAAAAACCATTTGATTCCGCAATGAGATCAAGTTCAAAGCGTTAAAGGTTTTATTAAAAACCATTCGCAACCCTCCGTCATTTTAGGAAATAGAGTACTTAGTATTCATGCTGTGTTTGTTGACCATAGTCAAGGCACAGTGTACGGTAGTTAAGTGATGTCTTCCTACACCGCATATGATGCGATTAGTTAGGACAGTCATGTGGCTTTGTTGACGTTAGCCAAGGGTCATGTGGGTGGGTCTAATTAATCACGAAATGACGGGTAGAACTTGACTAGTGCTTACGATTTGTTGACCTTAGCCAAGGTCATAGGTGCTAGGGGTAAAAACCTTTATCGGGAGTTTCAAGTGTTGAAATTTGCAATAATATTGCATACCTTCTATATGATAGTTGGATCCCGATACCCACTGCGAGTAATTGTTACTCAAGGGAGAGTTTTGCACTTTACAATTAGCCGATCAAGTAGGTGTCTAGAAAGGTGTCAACGGGGTTACGCCTCTGGGAAAACGAGGTTTACTTTAATTAGGTCCGTGCGAAAGCACGGGGAACCTCCCTCAAAATACCGACACTGGCCTGGCTGAAAGATTGGCGAACTTGTAGAGTGTAATTAATACCGGCCAGTCTTTCCTTTTAGGGTTTGAAGGAAGATTTGATAAAAACAGTGGGAGCCATCCTGATTAGATAAAATAAATAGCCAATCTAATCTTGCAAGAGCGCACGTAGAGTGTTTTCTTCTCTCTCTCTCTCCATGTAGCGACCATATAACGCCTTAATCAAGATAATAATATGGATGTATTGACCGAACCCGCTTGTTATACTGAGCTGGGGAACGTTGGTCCCGCTCCAACTTATAATTGTTATAAGATAGAGCAGGAATTAGGGGAATACCAGGATTCCTATGCCGCCCAAACGAAGAAAGTGCATGATGATGCATCTTCTTCGGGTGTATTCATTACAAAGAACTGTTTCTCTGTATCCTCTACGTCCTGGGTATTAGATACTGGATCAGGATCCCAGATATGTAATCTGTTACATAGGGCTACAGAAAGGTATAGAACTGAGAACGGGTGATAAGTTTCATGAGACAGAAAACGGTGCAATTGTTGCAGCCAAGTCTGTTGGTCACTGTCACCCTGTATTACCAATACATTGATTCTGAACAAATGCTATTAGATACCGAACCTGATATACAAAATCATATCAATCTCTTTATTTATTAAAGAAGGATACAATTTTGTATAATGTTTTGAACATTTCCTATATCAATAGTTGATCGGTTCAGGCACGTTATCTAAAAGCATTGACGTTCTAAATCAAACTATAGTTCCTAGTATACAGAACACACACAAGAGGAAGAGTTCAGAAATGAACGAATCCTTCTTGAGGCATTGTAGACTAGGTCATATCAATGCAACCCGACTAGCTAAGTTACATTTAGATGCATATTTAAATCAGTTTGAATTTACATCTTATGAAACTTGTCAGTCATGTCACAAAGATTAGATGACCATAGCTCTGTTTATTGGAAGCAGAGGAAGAGTTAGTAAACTCTTGGGACTGATTCATGATGATGTGTGTAAGGTCCCATGTCTACACATGCCAGGACCGGTTCTTTGTACTTCATTACATTCACTGATGATCTCTCAAGATTCAGCCATATGTTCCTGTTGAAACATAAGTCCGAAGTTTTTAAGATATTCACTGAATATAAGTTAGAAGTAGAGAACCAAAAACCGGGTATAAGTATTATGTCCTATGATGAAATCAGGGAGGAGAATACTTGTGCATGGAATTCCTGGACTATTCCAAAGGAGAATGAGATTCTCTCTCAGTATTACTCCTCTGAATACACCATAGCACAACGGTGTATCGGGGCAGAGCAATCACACCCTATATGATATGGTGCGCTCTATGATGAGTACTACTAAGTTACCTATTTCCTTTTGGGGTTGTGCACTTGAGAAGCTGCATACCTATTGAACTAGGTTCGAATCAAATCAGCACCTACCACTCCATATAAGATATGGTATGAGAAGAGCCTATCTCTTAAGTAAGTTAAGATTTGGGATTGTCCGGCCTATGTCGAAAGCAAAATCCGGACAAGATCGAGGCAAGGTCAGTTCTGTAGAACTGGAAAAGTTCCAGCTATACAAACTACAGCTAATGATTTGACAGAACCAGAGGATTCAATAGTCCCCGACGAACCTCAGCCTCTCCGCTGATCTGGTAGGGTTCCTCATCCGCCAGAGAGATACTTCGGTTTCTCGATGACAGTGGAAGCGAGGAATGCATCATGAGATGTTGACCCAACTAGTTTCGAGCAGGCCATCGAGTGTAGGGACTCTGTAAGAATGGCTGGATGCATAGCAATTTAAGATGGAATCCATGTACACCAACAAAGTATGGACTTTTGTTGCTATATCTGAAGGGTTAAATCCCCATCAGGAGCAAGTATATCTTGAGAAGATTACTTGGTGTAGATGGAAAAGTTGAGACTTTCAAAACTTGACTTGTTAAAGGTTTTTCATCATCAACCAGGCATGGATAATGATGAAACCTTTTCCAGTGGCTATGCTTAAGTCCATCCGGATCCTACTTGCCATTGCTACATTCCATGACTACGATATCGGTGGTTGGGTGCCATGACTGCTTTTCTAAATAATGATTTAGAAGAGAACGTCTATAAGAACACAGCCAGAGGGCTTCGTAAACAGTGGGAGCAGCGGAAACGTGTGCAAGTTGCTTTACAGATTAAAATAGGCATCGCGGAGTTGGAACGTCTATTTTGATGTGATAGTCAAAGAGTTTGACTTCATCAAAATGGTAGATGAACCTTGTATGTACAAAAAGGTAGTAGAGAGTAAGGTGGTCATCCTCGTATTGTACGTGGATACATACTCGAAATAGGAAAAGAGTTTCCTATACTACACTCGGTCAATCTCCGCTTATCACAAGGATTCTCCATACAGGATCAAAGTGATACCTCCTAAATCCTGGGATTTGGATCTATGAGATAGATCTAAATGGATGTTAGGCTTCTCACTATGTTTAGTGAGATGGTATCAATCGATCCTGGGGAGAATCACTGGAAAGGTTCCAGGGTGATAAGGACGACTGAATGTCAGTCGCAGGCATTATCTTACCCTCAGTGGAGGGACGGTATGTTGGAAGAGTTCCAAGCTAGATACCGTGGCAGACTAGAAGATAAAGGCTGGTAACATCGCTATTAAAGATACTACCAAAGAGGCAATTTGGGTGTATATTGGTTCATGAGATGAACTAGGTTCCTACCATTGTATGACAATGGAAGTGCGGCTTTGGCCCAGGAACCCCGGTCCCATCAGTGACCCAGACATATTCTGAGGCAGCATCACCTGTTCATGGAGATAGTTGATCTCCAGGGTGATCGAGGTTAGGAGAGTAGACTCAGAGGACAACACGGCGGATCCACTCACAAAGGCCTTTTCCCAAAGAGAGACTTTTATGGGATGGTAGAGTATGTGATACTGCAATCACTGCTATAGATGGCCCTAGTGTAAGTGGGAGATTGTTAGTTATATGTATGCCCTAGAGGCCATTACTGTACATAGGATGTATATTGTAGTGGATGCTGGGACATATATAGGTAAGACTTTCTTGCTCGACATGATAGTACGCTATCTGGTTGCTCTTTATCTTAACATGTATACTTTCTGTCTCTCTGTTACATGTTGATAAAGCCCTTAGGATGTGTGCTCGACTTCCAAGACTATGATGTAGATCATACTAGTGGGGCCTGGGTAGTCCATGAGTACATCCTTCAATGTTCCTAGTCGTGGGAATATCGAGACGGGGCATCGATATTCCAGAGTAGACTAGCGTATATCTTCTCGACCCATGTGATGGGCGATGGATGATCCTATATCCATTGGTGTTTGAAATCAGAGATGGTATGCGGGTGCTCAGTGATGACTGGGTACACTGAACGGACTCGCCGAGAACTCCCAGATGGTATTATACCTCACATCAGATGGCAGTTCTCTGGTGACACTGGAACAGCTTAGTCTGTTGACCCGAGATCGTCATAGAGTCTTGTGTGTCTCCCACTGTGCTTTGATTTCCACCCTACCACCGGCTCTACTGAGTCGTGCAAACAGGTGGTTTTTGGGTACAGTCCCGATTCACATGGAGGCAATGAGCGATAGGAGGGGATTCGTCTCTCCCGGTATTGGGGGTTGATGTTGTGCTATGCTCGACTGGCCATAACTGGAAATCCCTGGCCAGGGTTGCACTGATTTACTGGTAAGTGTTATCAGTAGTTTCGTGCTTGTTATGGACCTTACATCGGCATGACTTATCGAGCTACTGGGGTCTGACGTTTACCACCCCTAGGCGAGATATGCGACATATAAGACGAATAGACCGGACTGTGCGGTAAGTGTTACTGGTTGGATTCACAGGAGTGTGAGCGGGCTTGCTCGTTGATCTTCTGATTGATCAATACCCGGGTGGCCGTTACGTTTAGCAGACCGCTTGCGGCTTGTGGGTGTTTGATATGATCATCACCTGCTGCCGGCGTATTGACGAGTCTTTAGAGTCCTACACAGAGGTTTCCTGGCTCAAGCGAAACGAAATAGGAGCGCATATGAGATATGTGCGGGACCGAGAATAATACCAGTATATGATACTGAATTCTATTCTCGCGATTTGTATCATCGGACGGTTATATAAGATATAGCCGGGTTACTGAATCAAGTGTTGATTCGATACAATGATACACTTGATATTAGTCGGTTATATGCAATATGACCGGATCATTAAATCAAGTGTTGATTTAACGATTTAATGTATAATTACATATTTGATATATTACTTTACATTAACTAGTATTTGTTCACTTAAGATTGATTTTCTCACTTGATGTGCACAAGTAGTATATGTGATATATTTTTGTGCACTTGTTTGTATCATGTTTGATGATACATGCAAACTTGGGTGTATGTTTGATTTAAACCATGTTTAGGTTAATGGTTAGGGTTATGTTATCTTTACTTATTTTCTTTATTCATTTTTGGGCAAGAAATAAAATGGTGGCTTCTTTTGTTTTTTACTTGAAGCTTCATGAAGCTTTGAAAAGCTTTGACCATTTTATTTCTTTCCTTAACCTAACCATTCACCTAAACCCTAGTTTAGTCTCTACACTAGTTACACTCACCCATGGTTGCTAAAATGATAACCATCACTTGATTTTCTTTTTGGAATTAATTCATTTTTCTTTCTTCTTCTTCATCTTCTTTAAGAGGTGAAGAAAGCTTACTAGAAAATTACAAGTGATGAATCCAAGTGAGAAATCCAAATCCAAAGTGAACCCACTTCCTATTTCTTCATCCTCTACCACTTGCCATGTAGTAGAGTGTGTTATCTTCACAAGTTCTATGACCAAGTGAAGATGGAGCTTGATCTTGAGTTGCTACGACGTAGGTCATCTTCGGCATCGAAGTTAACGACCTAGCCCGATCATTTCTCCGACGAAACCATCGCCAGAGTCCGATCCGATGATCGCAGCGGAGGGATGTCAACATGGAGCTAGAGAGTTGGAGGACCGGATTTACAAAGCTTGTAGTCACTTTCACTTAGTAGCAAAAGTAGTTTGCTTACTTACTTTCGCCTTACCTCTAGTTAACGATCTAGTATAGGGTTCTTTGGCACATGGAATTTTTTGAATTGGACACGGTTGATCAGTTGTAGAACCTCATAAGTGTGCCTAGGAACCCTACAGTAGCTTGCTAGTTGATAGTTGCAATATATTATAGCTTTCATATGCTAGTTTAACTATTGCATTTATTGCATGATATCAGATGCATTCATATATTCATTGGTAATGCAGTATTATGGGGATTTATGCCGGTATTCAGTGTTTATTGATATCATGATTTTTATGATTTCGGATCCTTCTTGAGATTTCTGGATTTGGAAACCGCATGTGAAAGTTATACAAACTGATGATTTGTTTTAAAGAGATAGATGCGGTTTTCCTTAATATGATGAGTATTGTCCACCATGATGTTTTCTCGTTTATGAGATGGTTTTCGAGACCCGATTCGAGGAGTTGGATGAACCGTCTGCGGGTACATGGTGGACCCGGTATGGTACCCGGGACAAGAAGCTCGATTTGTAGATGATGAGCCCGGTAGGGGCAGACTGCCTACCAGTGATTGTTTGGCGCGGCGGATATCCGGAGGATACCGTTCGTGGTCGTGTGATTGATGATATGGGCCGATCCGGACTGACGGAGCCCGAGATATTGAGATATTGAGATATTGAGATTTGAGACACTCAGATATTGAGATTTGATGATACAGGTCAGTCCGGATAGCCGGAGCCTGAGATATTGAGATATTGAGATTTATGTTTTGTGTCGATACTTAGCACTGATTTCTCTGTTGATTTCATTGATGACACTCGATTTATATACACACATAAATCTCATTAAATAAACAAAACAGTTGTCTCATTCATATGTATTCTGTTTCCATTAGTAATGCATTCATACATCATATATCTGATATGTTGCTATCTGAGGCACGGACACGAGCACGTGGTATTGCACTTATGTGTAGATGGATCACGATATTTATTTGAGGATATTACTTGATATGACCTTGGATTGCGTCATACAAGCGATTTCTGCTCTGTGATATTTTCTACTCACGAGTTGGCAACTCACCCCCGTTGTGCCATGGTTTCTTGCAGGTTTTGTCGTAGAGGTTTCTTGACGGCTTGCTGGCACTGCTTTCATTATGGGTGATTGCTTTGGTAGGTGGGTTCACTTGCATCGTGCCCATCATTGTACATTTATTATTTCAGTAGTATCTAGTAAACACCATCAACCAGACTTGTATATTTGATAGAACTAGAAGACCAGTGTATATTCTTTCGACCTTAGAGTCGTGCTTGTATTATTATGGTTTTCTAGTGGATATCGGCTTTATTTTGAGTTTTGATCCTCGCCCTTCGGCGTTGTATATTATATTGCTTGCGTGGTTTTGTCCGCCTACTTGGCGAAGAGCTAGCTCCTGCTTGGGGATGCCTTTGTTCATTATATATGCTTTATCAGGTTTTGTACCCATTTGGGGTAAGTATTTACAAAGGAAACTCTGCCGAAATTTTCAGAAAGGACTTGAGATTTTAAAAATGCATACTTCGGCTTATGTTGTTATACTTCTTGCTTTAAAATTGGTTTTTCCTTCACTCTACTGCTTTACTTGGTTTTGATTTCTGGGTTTTGGCTTACTTAGATTACGTACGCCTTGAGACGTTTCGTAATTTAAGTGCCAGTCACGCTCGGTACTTTCGGGTCGTGACAAAGTTGGTATCAAAGCGTTAGGTGTTACCTTCTGAGTGTAGGATGACCCTTGGTTGATGGAGTAGGTGACTCAAGTAGAGTGACGTGCCATGTGTATGTTCCGCGGCATACTTACGATACGATACTCCGCTTAAGAAGACTTAGGATGCACATTTCCTTGCACAGTATTATATTCATTCCTATGATCTATCCTCATCGGTACCAGTTATGGTTTTGTTACCACAATTACACGGGCAGAGAGAGCTACGGCTAGAGTTGCATCAGCACGAGATTGTCACGGACGAGGACTGACCAGGGCGTGATTCTAGGGACATACGATTTGCATAGATGCGTCATTTAGTTGTGTTTTCGCGCCATGAGCGTTTAATGGGTCGCTATTACGAGATTACTCGGACGTGCATATCAGCACCAGAGGATTGGGCCACTGATAGGGGCCAGCCAGATTTTTTATGACCATTGATGTATCGCTTATTCTTGATGATTGAGGCACTGTTCAACGTGCAGAAGAATAAGCCAGCTGTTGCTGCGAATGACGATATATCGGCCCAGATGTTGGAGCTATTGCAGTACGAGTTGTACTTAGAGATATGATAGAAGGTCTCTTGTCATCCGAGGATGAATGACTAGGACATGTGGTTCGTTCGCTTACACCGATGCGAAGTAATCAGATTGATTGATTCTAGCTTGAGAAGACTTCACACAGATACGTTGGTAGTCGATAGAGACGATCGAATGTCAGGAACCCATTTTCCAAGTTTAAAGTGTTCAGAGACAAATGCGAGTAATGATGTGGACCTTCTAGAAGAACGAAATCCTAACTCGACATAATGACCATGTGAAAGCCTTTGAACCGTAGGGTTTGCGGCAGTTCCGCGGTGCCATTATTGAGGCTTGGCTTTGCCCTTCTACGGTTGGTCCATAGGTGTTGTGGCATGTACTCGATACTATTAAACTGTACCCAAGATGTTGAGCTCTTGGGGGATTATTGAACTTTGACGAATCGATCGAAAGGTTCGACTTCATTCGGATATCATGTGTGTTAGTGATATGTATGCCCTAGAGGCCATTACTGTACATACTATGTATATTGTAGTGGATGCTTGGACATATGTATATGGAGGACTTTCTTGCTCGACATGATAGTATGCTATCTGGTTGCACTTTATCTTAATATGTACTCTGATTGTCTCTATGTTACATGTTGATAAAGTCCTTAGGATGAGTACTTGACTACCAGGACTATGATGGAGATCATACTAGTGGGGACAGTGTAGTCGCTAAGTACATCCTTCAAATGTCCCTAGTCGTGGGTGTATCGAGACAGGGCATCGATATACCAGAGTAGACTAGCGTATAGCTTCTCGACCCATGTAGATGGGCGATGGATGATCCTATATCCATTGGTGTTTGAAATCAGAGACAGTATACGGGTGCTCAATGTAGACTGAGTACACTGGACGTACTCGCCGAGAACTCCCAGATGGTATTATACCTCACGTCAGATGGCAGTTCTCTGGTGATACTGGTACAGGTTAGTCTGTAGACCCAAGATCGTCATAGAGTCTTGTGTGATTCCCACCGTGCTTTGATTTCCATCATACCATGTCCAAGAAGGCGTGCAAAATGGTGGCTTTTGGGTACAGTCCCGAATCACATGGAGGCAATGAGCGATAGAAGGGGTTTTGTCTTTCCTAGTATAGGGAGTTGATGTTGCGCTGTGTTCGATTGGCTATAACAGGAAGTCCTTGGCCAAGGCAGCTTCAGAGATATACTAGTAAGTGTTACAAGTAGTTTCTCGACCCGTTACGAGCCTCATATCGACACGAATTATCGAGTTACTGGGGTCTGACGTTTACCACCCCTAGACGAGATATGCGACATATTAGACGAAGAGACCGGACTGTACGGTAGTGTTACTGACTGGATTCGCAGGAGTGTGAGCAGGCTTGCTTGTTGATCTACTGATTTCTCAATACCCGGGTGTCCGTTACGTTTAGCAGACCGCTTGCGGCTTTTGGGTGTTTGATATGATCATCACCTACTGTCGGCGTATTGACGAGTCTTTAGAGTCCTACACAGGGGTTTCCTGGCTCAAGCGAAACGGAGTAGGAGCACATATGTGATATGTGCGTGACCGAGATTGATACAATATGAGATACCGTATTCTATTCTCGCGATTTGTGGCATTGATCGATTGTATGCGATATAGCCTGGTTATCGGATCAAGTGTTGATTCGATAAGTTGTTACACATGATATTAGCCAGTTATATCAGGATTATTAAATCAAGAGTTGATTTAATAATTTAATGTATAATTATATATTTGATATATTACATTACATTAACTAGTATTAGCTCACTTATGATTTGTTTTCTCACTTATTGTGCATAAGTGTATATGTGATATATATTTGTGTATATATGTTTGTGTCATGCTTGATGATACATACAAGATCGGTGTATGAGATCTATACCATGTATAGGTTAAATTTGTTGGATATTGATCAGTCGAAAATACTGCATCTTTTAACCGGCAATTTCCCTATCATTTGCACTCATTTAGAAGTGTACGGTATTCATATTTCACATATTAGCAAATCAGTCGTTAAATATCAGATTGCATGTGTTAGACTCTAAAACCAGCACTATAAAGGAAATTGACTGCATTTCATGGCATCGCATCATCTCTATATTGCGCAAACACTTTTCTTGAAAAATTGTGCAGGAAAATCCAAACAAAAGCCAAAAGAAGCTGAAAACATTACACCAACTCCAAGTTTTGAGATCTGGTAGCAATCTAGAAGGAACAATAAAATTCAACATGTCAGATAAAGCCCCAAACTTCAGCCCAAAGCAACACCAGAAGTTTCAAAGCCTGAAGCCAACACTTGGCCGCGGAACCGCGGCCGGAGCCAGCTTGCACCGTGGTTCCGCGGCGGCTTGTCGACGTCATCATTCAAAATTTGGTGCAAAAGTCTTCCCTCAGCTCCTACACTTCATCAAGACATGTCAAATTCCAGAATTGTCTCGAAGCTTCTGCCAATTCAGCAAACTAGGGTTTCTAAGCTTAAATAAATCCTAGCTTAAAGCCCAAGCTAAACTCCTAACAAACTATTTCTAGAAGCTCCTCAAAAAACTTTTGGAGGGACTGATAATTTCAAACCTAGACCTAGGGTTTGGAAAGTCTATAAATAGAAGCCTAGACCTAGGGTTAAAGAGGGAATCCATTATCCAATCTATGATCTAGAATCTAGATCCATTCAATCTCTTTACCTCTTTCTTCATCTTCTTCCACAAATCTAGTGACAAGACTTGTGTGAAACCCTAACCCTAATTCCAATCAAAATTCAAGATCCCGAGTACCAAATCAAGCAAGAAGCCCTTCAACCTTTTATGAGCGGAGCCGATCTTCAATAGAGCAAGTGGTCCAAGCCGATCCACGACTCACGGAGAAAAGCGAAGCCAATTCAGTAATCGAGTTCTTCCTCTTGTAGTTCTTGAGCGACTGTAATGAAATTGTTGATATAAATAAAAGGTGAAATTCTTTTATCTTGTTTTCTTTAAATTCTTGCATCATGATTCGATCTCAATTTGTAATTGTAGTTCTTGTTGTGATGTTTGAGTAATACTCCGCTCGTCGAGGAGTCGAAACGATCAATAGAATGATGATGTAACATATCTCAAAACGATTCTTGATTCCTACGAGTTTTGTAAACCCTAGCAAGTTCAAGAATCGACGACCTAATTTCGTTTCGATGCTTTCTTGATTATTATCGCTCGAAATTAGGGATTTACGATCTTTTCTTGAATTTGCTAGAGACTAGAATGTGAATGATATCGACGAAAGAACAAGTGATAAATGATGAAACCCTAGTTTCACGAGAAATCCCTAACTCTCGTCGATCATCATCGATCTAGTATCAACTCTTCGAAGGACAAGAATACGATATCTTGAGATTACATCACGTCTATAGATCCGATCGATTTCTACGAGTCTCATTTAGATTCTTGACATTTGGTTGGAAATATCATCGAAACCCGATTCTCGATTGTTTATCATTTTCTTGATTCTTGATTAAACTAGTGACACTTGAATCAATCGATAAAATCTTGAATCATGTTTTCTTTTCTTTTCGATTAACTTTTCAATTCAAACAAATCAAACATAGAAACGAATCGCACAATCCCTGTGGACGATCCGCACTCACTTACAATCTACATCCGACACCGTAGTTGATTGCGGTCAAATTAAATCTTTGATTGTGAATTATATACATTTTCTAAACACACACAAAGAAATGATCAATCAAATGGCGCCGTTGCCGGGGATTACGCGCTAATTCGTTTTATATTGAAATTTGAATTGAAAGATTTATTCCATTGTAATTTTGAGATCAAAATTCGTGCAAAAATCTAAACAATTTGTTGTGGTTTATTGCAAGGAGATCTGGAGCTTGCTGAGAAATTGGAAATTTTTTTGGAGAATTCCAGAGGACTCAGGAAGTAGACAGGAGCTCTCTGTACAATTTTTGTGCAAAGTATTGTTCATACCGCGGCGGAAGCGCTGCATTAGGCAGCTATTGCGGCGGAACCGCGGTGTGCTTGAGGCTTCACTGCACGGAAATTTCTCTGTAAGCCTCTATCGTTCTTATCTTCCTCCTCATCTGCTCCAATTAACATTTTCTGCAGGCTTCTTTGCAAATAATCGCAGCGCGCAAATTGCAAAATTAAATTTGTGCGTGTTTTTGTTTCTTGGTTGTTTGCATTCTAAATACGGATATTAAGGGGCACGGCCAAATCCAAATTAGGTGGGGAGTTCATTACCCTTCCTAGGCCCCGAAAATCACAAAACATGCATCCGCATTGACCCACATTAACTAAAAAATATTTATAGATGACTCTAAGGACCGTCGTGCTCACTTAGGATAGAAGAAGGCCGTAGGTAATTCATTGCTTATCTGCGTTTCTCTTGTGGTGTCTAGGCAAGTGTGTCGAAGGCTAGTGGTTACTTAATTAGGCCCACTACTTACATAGTGGAGAACCTCCCACTTACCTGGCACTTACCTGGCTACAGGAGAGACAAAGAGGCAGTGGAGGATTTTTATCCTGCGTCTTGTCTTCTGGCAGTTAGGAGCGGTCTAGAGATCAGACCTAGGCGACCCCTAGAATTAGGGTTTTGTGTGCTGCATTTGTTGTGTCGCATCATTTTTTCAAAAATCCGTCCCATTTTTAAAACAAACACCGCATTCATTCATTCCCCTAATTATAAATTCACGCTGCCACTTGTACTAACCTTTTTTAGTACAAGATAGGCTGGACACGGGATTCTAGTGCCCGTTTAGTCCGCGTACCCTTTATCGACTCCGAAGTCGATATTTCTCCATTTACTTCTTCTTTACCCACTACCACACCCACATCGATGGATCCACCTCCATCGAACTTCTTTAACCCTAATCTGCCGTCGTCCGTTGGTGCGCAGAATCCTCCCCGCATCTCTCTCCAAGAGAGGTGCTATCCACTGCGAGGTCCTCTTTCAACCTGCTTATCCATTCCACCAGCCAACGGGGATAACTTTGAGATTAAACCCCAATACATCAACCTTTTACCCAAATTCCACGGACTCGAGACTGAGGACGCTTACGTTTTCATTACCAAATTTGAAAACGTATCCGCAATGATGGGTACGTCACAAGTTTCAGTGGATGCTATGCGTCCACGACTTCTTCCATTTACTTTGTGCGATATAGCCGAGAAGTGGCTATATAACACCACCGCACATTCTATCACGAATTGGGAAGAATTCGTTGCGGCATTCCTTAAGAAATTCTACCCTATGCAAAAGACAGCTCGAATCCGTAGCGAACTATATCAATTCACCCAGCTCCCAGCTGAACCATTCTCAAAATGCCTTGAACGATTCAAGGATCTTTTGGTTCAATGCCCACATCACGGCATACCGAGATGGGACCTTTGCCGAATCATATATGAGGGCATTAACCCTACCACTAAACAAAACCTTGAAAACATGTGTCAAGGCACCTTCATGACCAAGGATGATGGGGAAGCTTGGCGATATTTAGAAGAGTTCGCTGAAAACTCTTTACAGTGGGAAAGTCCATCATTTAGGGGTGGCAATAACCAATCGGATGTTTCCATAGGAGTTAGAGCTGACATTTCAGCTATACACAAGAAACTCGAGACTATGGAAAACAAATTTTTAGCTGCCTCCCTTAATCAAATGTCACTTTCCAAAACTGTATGTGGCTGCTGTTCTGATCCTTCTCATTTGACGGAAGAATGTCCACGAAATTCTCCGTTTCAAGGTCATGAGCATACCAATGCCGCATTTCAAAGACCTAGAAACGATCCATTTTCTTCAACATATAATCAGGGGTGGAGGAATCACCATAATTTTTCTTGGAACCAATCACACTCTCAAAACACGGTTCCAAACCAAAACAATTTCCAAAGGGTCCCTCCACCACAACAGCAACCACAACTTCAATTGAGTCAGCACCCCTTTCAAGCACATAACTTTAAAAATCCGGTCAACACATCTGCACTGTCTAGTCCTTTACAGTTGACCGGAACTGATGAATCCTCTTCTTTTGCACAATACATGAATTTGGTCTTAACAAATATCATGCAAGTTTCGGCTGAAATGAAGTTTTCTGTCGATAAAATTGAGAAAAACTCTGCTTCCCAAAACAAGAGTATTAAATCGATGGAAGAAGAAATTGCACGATTAAAAGCTGAAATGAGTGCAAGAGTGAAAGGGAAACTCCCAGCACAACCCTTACCCAATCCTGGCTATTCACATCATGTGAATGCAATCACCACGTTGAGATCTGGGAGAGTGCTACATAACCATGTTGGGAAAGAAGTTGATGATATGGACAATCCTATCAACACCCCGGCTGAGACCTTTCCTCACACACACACTTCTAATTTTGACCCCAGTTCTTCTACCCCACCTTCTTCCGAGCCTATTCTTCGTTTCCCACAAGGCTCGCCACTTCAGCCCACCTCTTCTACTCCTCCACGGACGATCCCCACTTCTATTCTGGGATCGGTTCCACACACACTTCCTTCTCCTATGATGGACCCAGCGCTTATTGCTAAAGCACCTTATCCTAATCGGTTAAGGGCTAACACACCAAGTCCACATATGGAGAAGATCACTGAGATGTTTAAACAGGTTAACATCAACATCCCTCTTCTAGATGCTATCCAACAAGTCCCCGCATATGCGAAAGTTCTTAAAGACTTGTGCACTAGAAAGAGGAAGAAACAAATGCCCAAGAAGATATTCATGGCAAAGACTGTAGACACGGCTTTCCCCCAGTAATTACCGAGGAAACGTAAGGATCCTGGCTATCCTACGATTTCCATCTCTATTGGGGAGAAACACATCAACCGTGCTCTACTAGACCTTGGAGCAAGTGTTAACCTACTTCCTTTCTCACTCTATGAGAAGTTAGGAATCGGAGAGTTGAAACCATCTCCTTGCACTCTCCAGATGGCTGACCGATCAATCACCAGACCTAGGGGTGAACTGGAGGATGTGTTAATAAAAATCGGGGAATTTATATTCCCTGTGGACTTTATTGTAATTGATACACAGCCTGTAGCGAACTCACAGAATCAAATTCCGGTAATTCTAGGTCGCCCCTTTTTGGCCACTTCCAACTCTATCATCAACTGTCGTAATGGTTCTATGACCCTATCCTTCGGGAAGAGGACAATTGAGATGAACATTTACAAGTTGGGAAGTGTACCCTCCGAACCTACTGCTCAGGTCTGTTCTGTCGACTTAATGGATGTCGACAGCAGCGAATTTGATGACCCTCATAATACTGATCTTGACTCTTTTCATATGTTGTTGTTTGACCCAACTATGTATCTTACACATACGGACTCTACCACCGAGATGTTCGGGTCAAAAACTAACACTGATTATGAACTGCTTTTGGAGTCTGAAGATCACCCCGCACTTTGTGATGACATTATTCTTCAGGGTATTGATGAAACTTTTGAGGAGATCTTCGCTGATGAACTCGCATTTTTAAATGACACGGGTGTTGAGATGAATCCACATCCAATCAATGAAATTGAACCTCCACCCCTTCTTCTGAACTGTAAAAAGAATGCGAGCAATCCATCACATTCACTGCATCGTCTCTCCAAAAGGAGACGCACAGACATTTTATTCCACCACTTACCCTTTCCCCACCTCTTCTTCCACCAACCAGAGCACTGTATTGATAAAATTTTTGAATGGTTGGTGTTGACCTTCGGTCTTTGCAAAGCTTGGCATCGACCAATGATTTTTTGACCACCTCATATGATTTTCAAAGATTAACATTGCATAACTCAAGTTTGGGGGGGCATAATCTGGCTCTTGATAAGAAATTTTTTACTCAAAATGATGAGCCAAAAATAAGTTTGAGGGAGGTTCTTCACTTAAATATTTTGCCCCCACTAATAAATTCCTCCCAGGCTTATAGGTTTTTTCGAGATTTAGCAGATGGCAACAGTGAGGACAATGTTGATAACAAGTTTGGGGGAGGTTTGTACTTATTTTCGCATCATTTGCATATCACTTTGCATAAGCACAAAACATTTTTCAAAACTTATAAAAATTTAAAAAATTTCAAAATATAAAAATATTTTTGTACATAAATAAGATAATAAAAGATTAGATAGTGAAAAATTACATCCATGACATTAGAAAAAATTTAAGAAAACCAAGAGAATTAGAAGTTTTCTTATACGAACTAGTAATAAGTAGTTATGAGCCGTTGTCCCAAGGGTTAGTAAGATGAAGGACGTCACTAATCTGAGGATAAAAATAAGTCTGAAAAATAGTTTCTATTCTGAAAGCCAAACATTTTGAACGTTGATACCCTGCTATTCGCACTTACACACGTCTTAAAGCCTGGGATAGTAGAGGATACCTTGAAATGCTCTTGTCTTAAAGCCAAAAGGATGAAGGAAATAAAAAAAAATTGAAGAAAATATAAAGTGGTGAGAAAAATGGATACTGGTTTTGTTATCACCAAGGGCAATAAAAAATATATAGCGAGGGTGCCTCTTCACCTAGTGCCCTAAGGCCAACTGGTCTGGGAGTCACTGCTAAGCCTTAAGTGGTGCAAGACGAGGAAAATACACCAAGTAAACAAGCACAGGAGTAATTGGTCGGTTAGTACCTCAAGAAGTATTAACGGTCGCATGAAAGTGTGTGAGCAATCTCATCTAAATATTCATTAATTAAAAAGTACTGAGGCTGATGGGCAAGAGTATGATAGCTTGAATTGAATTCTCCGGGTGTAGGGATGTCTTTACACACACGCAGGGTTATATGATCGATGTTTGGAAGAAAGATAGGAATGAAGAATAAGACGATGTTTTATTGAGGGAGGACGTGATTTCTAACATCTTTTCATGACCATTAAGATAGGGCTCATGACAACCGAAAAGCTAGTTTAGTTGGAAACCCTAATTTTCAAAGTCTTTCTTTTACAATTCTTTTCTTTAAATGTAAATTTCATGGTCTTCCTTTTATTATTGGATTTTGTGGGTGCAATCCGCTGAAAACCCTCAGGAGACAACACTCCTTCTACTAGGGACACCTAGAGGTTTAAAGGCTTGTTGCACGTGCTCAGTGCAATCGTGTTGCCTACGAAAGTGTGCTAGTTAGTTTTTCTCTTTCTTTATTTTCTCCTCTTCTTTTTAATAAAACAGTTCGCTCGACACGATCGAAAATAAGTTTGGGAGAATTTGATCAGTCGAAAATACTGCATCTTTTAACCGGCAATATCCCTATCATTTGCACCCATTTAGAAGTGTACGGTATTCATATTTCACATATTAGCAAATCAGTCGTTAAATATCAGATTGCATGTGTTGGACTCTAAAAACTAACACTGATTATGAACTGCTTTTGGAGTCTGAAGATCACCCCGCACTTTGTGATGACATTATTTTTTAGGGTATTGATGAAACTTTTGAGGAGATCTTCGCTGATGAACTCGCATTTTTAAATGACACGGGTGTTGAGATGAATCCACATCCAATCAATGAAATTGAACCTCCACCCCTTCTTCTGAACTGTAAAAAGAATACGAGCAATCCATCACATTCACTGCATCGTCTCTCCAAAAGGAGACGCACACACATTCTATTCCACCACTTACCCTTTCCCTACTTCTTCTTCCACCAACCAGAGCACTGTATTGATAAAATTTTTGAATGGTTGGTGTTGACCTTCGGTTTTTGCAAAGCTTGGCATCGACCAATGATTTTTTGACCCCCTCATATGATTTTCAAAGATTAACATTGCATAACTCAAGTTTGGGGGGGGCATAATCTGGCCCTTGATAAGAAATTTTTTACTCAAAATGAGGAGCCAAAAATAAGTTTGAGGGAGGTTCTTCACTTAAATATTTTGCCCCCACTAATAAATTCCTCCCAGGCTTACAGGTTTTTTCGAGATTTAGCAGATGGCAACAGTGAGGACACTGTTGAAAACAAGTTTGGGGGAGGTTTGTGCTTATTTTCGCATCATTTGCATATCACTTTGCATAAGCACAAAACATTTTTCAAAACCTATAAAAATTTAAAAATTTTCAAAATATAAAAATATTTTTGTACATAAATAAGATAATAAAAGATTAGATAGTGAAAAATTACATCCATGAGATTAGAAAAAATTTAAGAAAACCAAGAGAATTAGAAGTTTTCTTATACGAACTAGTAATAAGTAGTTATGAGCCGTTGTCCCAAGGGTTAGTAAGATTAAGGACGTCACTAATCTGAGGATAAAAATAAGTCTGAAAAATAGTTTTATTCTGAAAGCCAAACATTTTGAACGTTGATACCCTGCTATTCGCACTTACACACGTCTTAAAGCCTGGGATAGTAGAGGATACCTTGAAATGCTCTTGTCTTAAAGCCAAAAGGATGAAGGAAATAAAAAAAAATTGAAGAAAATATAAAGTGGTGAGAAAAATGGACACTGGTTTTGTTATCACCAAGGGCAATAAAAAATATATAGCGAGGGTGCCTCTTCACCTAGTGCCATAAGGCCAACTGGTCTGGGAGTCACTGCTAAGCCTTAAGTGGTGCAAGACGAGGAAAATACACCAAGTAAAGAAGCACAGGAGTAATCGGTCGGTTAGTACCTCAAGAAGTATTAACGGTCGCATGAAAGTGTGTGAGCAATCTCATCTAAATATTCATTAATTAAAAAGTACTGAGGCTGATAGGCAAGAGTATGATAGCTTGAATTGAATTCTCCGGGTGTAGGGATGTCTTTACACACACGCAGGGTTATATGATCGATGTTTGGAAGAAAGATAGGAATGAAGAATAAGACGATGTTTTATTGAGGGAGGACGTGATTTCTAACATCTTTTCATGACCATTAAGATAGGGCTCATGACAACCGAAAAGCTAGCTTAGTTGGAAACCCTAATTTTCAAAGTCTTTCTTTTACAATTCTTTTCTTTAAATGTAAATTTCATGGTCTTTCTTTTATTATTGGATTTTGTGGGTGCAATCCGCTGAAAACCCTCAGGAGACAACACTCCTCCTACTAGGGACACCTAGAGGTTTAAAGGCTTGTTGCACGTGCTCAGTGCAATCGTGTTGCCTACGAAAGTGTGCTAGTTAGTTTTTCTCTTTCTTTATTTTCTCCTTCTCTTTTTAATAAAACAGTTCGCTCGACACGATCGAAAATAAGTTTGGGGGAATTGATCAGTCGAAAATACTGCATCTTTTAACCGGCAATATCCCTATCATTTGCACTCATTTAGAAGTTTACGGTATTCATATTTCACATATTAGCAAATCAGTCGTTAAATATCAGATTGCATGTGTTAGACTCTAAAACCAGCACTATAAAGGAAATTGACTGCATTTCATGTCATCGCATCATCTCTATATTGCGCGAACACTTGTCTTGAAAAATTGAGCAGGAAAATCCAAACAAAAGCCAAAAGAAGAAGAAAACATTACACCAATTCCAAGTTTTGAGATCTGGTAGCAATCTAGAAGGAACAATAAAATTCAACGTGTCAGATAAAGCCCCAAACATCAGCCCAAAGCAACACCAGAAGTTTCAAAGCCTGAAGCCAACACTTGGCCGCGGAACCGCGGCCGGAGCCAGCTTGCGCCGCGGTTCCGCGGCGGCTTGTCGACGTCATCACTCAAAATTTGGTGCAAAAGTCTTCCCTCAGTTCCTACACTTCATCAAGACATGTCAAATTCCAGAATTGTCTCGAAGCTTCTGCCAGTTCAGCAAACTAGGGTTTCTAAGCTTAAATAAATCCTAGCTTAAAGCCTAAGCTAAACTCCTAACGAACTATTTCTAGAAGCTCCTCAACAAACTTTTAGAGGGAATGATAATTTCAAACCTAGACCTAGGGTTTGGAAGTCTATAAATAGAAGCCTAGACCTAAGGTTAAAAAGGGAATCCATTATCCAATCTATGATCTAGAATCTATATCCATTCAATCTCTTTACCTCTTTTTTCATCTTCTTCCACAAGTCTAGTGACAAGACTTGTGTGAAACCCTAACCCTAATTCCAATCAAAATTCAAGACCCCGAGTACCAAATCAAGCAAGAAGCCCTTCAACCTTTTATGAGCGAAGCCGATCTTCAACAGAGCAAGTGGTCCAAGCCGATCTACGACTCACGGAGAAAAGCGAATTCAATTCAACAATCGAGTTCTTCCTCTTGTAGTTCTTGAGCGACTGTAAGGAAATTGTTGATATAAATAAAAGGTGAAATTCTTTTATCTTGTTTTCTTTAAATTCTTGCATCATGATTCGATCTCAATTTGTAATTGTAGTTCTTGTTGTGATGTTTGAGTAATACTCTGCTCGTCGAGGAGTCGAAACGATCAATAGAATTATGATGTAACATATCTCAAAACGATTCTTGATTCCTACGAGTTTTGTAAACCCTAGCAAGTTCAAGAATCGACGACCTAATTTCGATGCGATGCTTTCTTGATTGTTATCGCTCGAAATTAGCGATTTACGATCTTTTTTTGAATTTGCTAGAGGCTAGAATGTGAATGATATCGACGAAAGAACAAGAGATAAATGATGAAAACCTAGTTTCACGAGAAATCCCTAACTCTCGTCGATCATCATCGATCTAGTATCAACTCTTCGAAGGACAAGAAAACGATATCTTGAGATTACATAACATCTATAGATCCGATCGATTCCTACGAGCCTCAATTAGATTCTTGACATTTGGTTGGAAATATCATCGAAACCCGATTCTCGATTGTTTATCATTTTCTTGATTCTTGATTAAACTAGTGACACTTGAATCAATCGATAAAATCTTGAATCATGTTTTCTTTTCTTTTCGATTAACTTTTCAATTCAAACAAATCAAACATAGAAACGAATCGCACAATCCCTGTGGACGATCCGCACTCACTTACAATCTACATCCGACACCGTAGTTGATTGCGGTCAAATTAATTCTTTGATTGTGAATTATATTCATTTTCTAAACACACACAAAGAAATGATCAATCTGATATATGTATGCCCTAGAGGCCATTATATTTATAGTGGATGCTTGGACGTGTATATATATATAGATTACTTTCTTGCTCGACATGATAGCATGCTATCTGGTTTACTTTATCTGACATGTAGATATGATCATGTTTTTATTCATTTGCACATGTTGATAAAGCCCTCAGGATATTTGCTAGACTACTGTGACTATGATGCAGATCATACTAGTGGGGCACATGTAGTTTATAAGCATATCCTAGAATTGTTCCTAGTCGTAGGTGTATCGAGAAGGGGCATCGATATTCCAGAGTAGACTAGCGTATATTATTCTTGTCCCATATGATCGGAGATGGATGTTCCCATATACATCTGGTGTGGTGACACCAAAGAATGTATGCGGGTGCTCAGTGGAGACTGGGTACACAGAACGGACTCACAGAGAACTCCTATATGGTATTATATCTATCGTTGGATAGCAGTTCTCGGGTGACACTGGTACAGGTTTGTCTGTAGACCCGAGATCGTCATAGAGTCTTGTGTGTCCTCCCACTGTACTTTGATCTCCACCCTACCACGGCTCTACTGAGTCGTGCAAACAGGTGGTCTTTAGGTACAGTCCCGAGGCACATGGAGGCAATGAGCGATAGGAGGGGTTTCGTCTCTCCCGGTATTGGGAGTTGAAATTGTGCTATGCTTGATTGGCTATAACAGGAAGTCCCTGGCCAGGGCTACTGAGATTTACAGATAAGTGTTATCAATAGTTTCTCGATCTGTTATCAGCCATACACCAGCATGACTTATTGAGTTATTGGGGTCGACGACTCCATCCCCAGACTTGATATGCAACATATTTGAGGAGGAGACCGGACTATACGGTCAGTGTTTCCAGATGGCTCGACGGGAGTTTTGACAGCTTTGCTGGTTTTCTTCTGATCGTTCAATACCCGGGTGGCCGTTACGTTTAGCTGACCGCTTACGACTTGTGGGTGTTTCATATGATCATCATCCACTGCCGGCGTATTGACGAGTCTTAGAGTCCCACACAGAAGTTTCCTAGCCTAGGAGAAAAGATGTGGTGTGCATATGAGATATGCGCGGGGACCCGATTGAATACGACTATGTGATACCGTATGTTAATCGGGCGTTTTTCTATCAGTCGGGTCGTATGCGATATGACCGGATTGTTAAATCAATTGTTGATTTAACATTTTGACTTTTAGTTTTATTTTATTCTTTAGTCAAACTCTTTTTATTAAAGAGGAAGAATGCATGCATGTATGCACATGTTTATGTTCATGTATGCACATGTCCATGTGCATAAATACATGCATGCAAAGTGTCATGGGTGTTGATACACATATGAAGGCAATATAAGACTTACATGGAACTTGATTTATATATATTCTTTTTGCATTTAAATTAAAAGGAAAAGAAAAGGATTATTCATCCATAGTTATCTTCTACACCCTTCTTGAAGTTAACCTTGCTCACCCACTTTTTAACCTTGGATTAATATTCCTTTTGCCTTTTAACTCAAGTGCAATAATATAAAAATTATGTAACCATGGTTTGAGATGAGGAGTAGAAAATATATATACTTATCTTTTCTATTATTTCATTAAGTTTTATCATTATCAAAAGCTTTTGCCTTCATCTTCTTCTTCCTCCTTGCTGTCTAGGTTTTTCCAAAGTGAGTTAGAGATAAAAAGAAAGAGTTTTGACAAAAGAAAACACACCACTTCATCGTTCCACTCTAATCTAGCCAATTAGTTTAGAGTGTTTAGCTTCATCTTCTTCTTGCATCAAGTGGATCTACAAGCTTGGAGCTAGTGAACTTCGGGTGGATCATCGTGGACGTAGGAGCTTACTAGGAAGCCTTTCCAACCTCTCAAAGATCCTAGTAGTCACTACAAAGAGGACTACAAAGGTTGTATTCCTTTCACTTAGTGTAATTTTAGTTCTAGTATGTGATACTTGTGAGGTTACCCTAGAAATTCTAGTTAAAGATCCATGCTTAGTTTTCTTAGCACCTCTAGAAATTTTAATGGCATGTGTGATGCTTCCATACTCATTAGTAGGTGCTAGGGAGACCCAACAATGGTATCAGAGCCAAGCTAGAATTCTGGACTTGGTGTTATAAAAAATACGAAAACAAATCCGACTACGAAAATACGATATTACAGAACCCATGGATTGCTCTCTGAAATTTTTTTAAAAGACCGTCTAAAATTTTTTCAAACAGTTACAGAGTCATATATGGACAGATATAAGCATAGAGGTGAAATACGCGGGGGGGTGTGGGGTCATCGGATTTGGACCGGCAATCTTAGGCAAAATTCCAGCTAGGCCGGCCCTCTTCACCCAGAACCACCCCCCCCCCGTATTCCTCCAGTGCTCATTTTGGTTCATTTTGGGTTTTGTGGTATTGTTTATTTTAGCCCAGTTTTCATGTGATGACTGTTTAGACTTGGGGCAAATTCGTAGTGATTCGTAGTCGTATTTTTAACACAAATTGGTAACCTAGACTATTTTTAGCATTTCGAACAAACATCGGACACCCCACTTTCTACCCCGCTGAAATTTCCAAGTATTGTAATTTTCCTAAGTTAACTTTATATTCAATATTAGCGCAAGTATCCTATAGACCCTCTAGAAGATCATAATAACCTTAACTCGATTCTATGCCCACGGAACCGCGAACGAATCTTCGGGGTTGTCGTAGTGCCGTGGTGTCATAGGTGAGGCGTTGGTTAACTCCTTCTACGGCTGGATCATAAGACACTGTGGCGCGATTTTGGGTGTTTGTAACTTTGCTCAAGTGTTGAGCTCTTAGGGTAAAACGTGGGTGTTTGTTGATTCGATCAAAACGTTAAAAATCTTCTTAATATCTGTGATTGCAATTGTTGTTTTTCACTTTCTTTTCTGTGACAGTAAGCGTAGTATGTGGTGTATCGCCGGCTTCGTTGCAATACATCAACGACAATCGGGATACGCATACTTGCTTACGTTGATGATATGAGATATTATGTGTTGCTGAGATATGATGCAGGATTGTCGCGATCGAATAGCCGGGGGTTTTATGTGAGATGAGAGTTTTACTTTTCATTCATCTAAAAGTTAAATGTATGTAATATTCTTTTATTTAAGGCACTTCCAGGTTGAGCATGATGTCACCATTATTGTATATTATTTACTTTTCCGCATTAGGATAGACCCAAGGATGGTAGCACAAGTGATCGGGTTCTAGGGTTCAGTGGGAGGCCATCTCGAGGAGTCGAGACCGGGTCTCCTAAACTCTAGAATTGGCAGGATCACTTGCCGCTCTCATAGGGGTCTAGGGGTGTGGGCTTGGCTATTCATCGCGACCGTGGAATCCGTATTTTCTATTACTGGCTGAATACAAAATACGGACCTCCTAGATATCCTTTTTATTTTCATATGTGCTTCTGCTGCTATTGATATTCTGTAATGTGATTACTTAGTATCTGAGACGAATGGATTATTATTATATATATGATATATAGTAAACGTTGCTTATATTTTACACCCGCGCTAGTCCCGACCCGCTATGTCGTTAGTTAAGCAACCTAACGGTGCATAACGGGACATTGTGGCGAATGCGGATGGTATAAGTATACGTTCTATTTTTCGTTTCTTTTTTGTGATGGCTTAGGTGTTAGTTATGTATATGCCCTAGAGGCCATTGTTGTACATTTGATGTATATTATGATGGATGCTTAGATATATACAGAGAGGACTTTCTTGCTCGTCATGATAGTATGCTATTTGGTTTCACTTTATCTTAACATGTTGACTTGTATTGGTTTACTGTCTGACTCTCACATGTTGATAAAGCCCTTAGGATCTGTATTCGACTACTGGGACTATGATGAGATCATACTAGTGGGGCCATAGTAGTCGATGAGTACATCCTATAACTGTTCCTAGTCGAGGGTATATCGAGACAGGGCATCGATACACCAGAGTAGACTAGCGTATACGCATCTTGACCCATATGATGGGCGATGGATGATCCCATATCCATCAGTGTTTGACATCAAGGATGGTGTACGGGTGCTCAGTGGAGACTGGGTACACTGGACGGACTCGCCGAGAACTCCCAGTTGGTGATATACCACACGTCAGATGGCAGTTCTCCGGTGACACTGGTACAGGGTAGTCTGTAGACCCGATATCGTCATAGAGTCTTGTGTGATTCCCACTGTGCTTTGATTTCCACCTTACCACGTCCACGAGGGCGTGCAAAACGGTGGCTTTTGGGTACAGTCCCGAATCACATGGAGGCAATGAGCGATAGGAGGGGATTCGTCTCTCCCGGTATAGGGAGTTGATGTCGTGCTGTGCTCGATTGGCTATAACTGGAAGTCCCTGGCCAGGGCTGATATAGAGATTTACTGGTAAGTGTTACTAGTAGTTTCTCGACCTGTTATGAGCCTCACATCGACACGACTTATCGGTTACTGGGGTCTGATGTTTACCACCCCTAGACTTGATATGCGACATATCAGACGAACAGACCGGACTGTACGGGAGTGTTACTGATTGGATTCACAGGAGAACGGACAGGCTAGCTTGTTGATCTTCTAATCGCTCAATACCTGGGTGGCTGTTACGTTTAGCTGACCGCTTGCAGCTTGTGGGTGTTTGATATGATCATCACCTGCTACTGGCGTATTGACGATTCTTTAGAGTCCTACACAGAGGTTTCTTGGCTCAGGCGAAACGGAGTAGAGGCACATATGAGATTTGTGCAGGACCGAGGATAATACGATATGAGATACCGTATTATATTCTCGCGATATTTTGATTTGAATCGGGACATCGGATCAAGTGTTGATTCGATGAATCGGTACATGATATATTAGCCGGTTATATTCGATATAGCCGGATCGTTGGATCAAGTGTTGATTCGATGATTTAATGTATAATAATATATATGATATATTGTATTACATTATCTAATGTTGGCTCACTTTATTATTTCATTTTCTCACTGGATTAATACATTGATATATATGCGATATATGTTAAATGTATTATTTTCTTATGTTGCAAATATATAATATATATGTGATATATATTATTGTAACATGATATGATTTATTATTAAACATGTTTAAGGATGATAATGAGGGATTAGGGTTTGATTAGGGTTACCTCTTTCAAGTTCATTCTAGAAGGATTCTATTTTGTCTTGGTTAAGATATTATGGTTGATCTTTATCTTTGACCTAACCAATCCCTAACCCTAGTTTATTCTCTACAACTTCTTAGCCTATCATCCTTGACCATGGTTGATATATCAATCATATAGATTACTTTTCTATTCATCACAAAAGGATTATCTTTTTCATTCTCATCTTCTTCTCTCTTGAGTTCCAAAAAGAAAAAGCTTACTAGTTAATTCTTATGTGATGATTTCAAGTGAGAAAGTGAATAAAAAGAAAGCATAAATACTACTCCCTCATCCTCATCTCATCTAGCCCATGAGCTTAGGGTGTTCATCTCTTTAGAGTGAGAAAGCTTGGGTTTTTGCAACTTTGACGTAGATCATCGGAGATTCGGAACACTTCAAGCTAGCATGGATCGTTCGAGTCGTGGAGCCTCTCTTGAGTCCGGGAGATCGTGGATCGCGGCGAAGGGACTACTACTCGGAGCTTGTAAAGCGAAAGAGCGGACTACAAAAGTTGTAATCCCTCACACTTAGCTTTAAAGATATCATCTTGCATGCTAAACCCTAATAATCTAGCAAAGATCCCGTCTTTGGGTTGTTCGGCACGTCTAAAATTTTATCCGGGCATGTTTGATGCCTTATGGACCTTCACAAGAGTGCCTAGGAACCCTACATTAGGAACTTAAATGATGGGATTACATTAATGAGATAAATGTAAAGTAAAAGAAACCTAAAGATTTTGTAGAATCAGATTTGAAAACCACTCGGCCTTTTTATGAAAAATGCAAGTTTCAAAAGATGCGGAGCTTAAGCCACTCCTTTTCTAAATTGTTTTGATTCTACAACGAGATCAAGTTCAAAGCGTTAAAGGTTTTCATAAAAACCATCCGCAACCCTCCGTCATTTTAGGAAGCAGAATACTTAGTATTCGTGTTAGTTATATGTATGCCCTAGAGGCCATTATTATACATAGGATGTATATTGTAGTGGATGCTTGGACATATATAGGGAAGACTTTCTTGCTCGACATGATAGTATGCTATCTGGTTGCTCTTTACCTTAACGTGTACACTGATTGTCTCTCTGTTACATGTTGGTAAAGCCCTTAGGATGTGTACTTGACTACCTGGACTATGATGCGGATCATACTAGTGGGGACATGGTAGTCCATAAGTACATCCTTCAAAGTCCCTAGTCGTGGGTGTATCGAGATGGGGCATCGATATACCAGAGTAGACTAGCGTGTACCTTCTCGACCCATACAGATGGGCGATGGATGATCCCATATCCATTGGTGTTTGACATCAGAGATAATATACGGGTGCTCAGTGGAGACTGGGTACACTGGACGGACTCGCCGAGAACTCCTAGATGGTATTATACCTTACGTCAGATGGAAGTTCTCTGGTGACACTGGTACAGAGTAGTCTGTTGACCCGAGATCGTCATAAAGTCTTGTGTGGTTCCCACTGTGCTTTGATTTCCATCTTACCACGTCCAAGAAGGCGTGCAAAACGGTGGTTTTTGGGTACAGTCCCGAGTCACATGGAGGCAATGAGCGATAGGAGGGGATTCGTCTCTCCCGGTATAGGGAGTTGATGTTGCGCTGTGTTCGATTGGCTATAACCAGAAATCCCTGGCCAGGGTTGCTGAGATTTACTGGTAAGTGTTACCAGTAGTTTTTCAAATTGTTATAGACCTCATATCGACACGACTTATCGAGCTATTGGGGTCTGACGTTTACCACCCCTAGGCGAGATATGCGACATATCAGACGATCAGACCGGACTGTACGGTAGTGTTACTGGTTGGATTCACTGGAGTGTGAGCGGGCTTGCTCGTCGATCTTCTGATCGCTCAATACCCGGGTGACCGTTACGTTTAGTAGACCGCTTGCGGCTTGTGGGTGTTTGATATGATCATCATCTGCTGCCGGCGTATTGACGAGTCTTTAGAGTCCTACACAGAGGTTTCCTGGCTCAAGCGAAACGAAGTAGGAGCGCATATGAGATATGTGCGGGACCGAGAATAATGCATGTATGTGATACCGTATTTCATTCTCGTGAAGAATGTGTCGATTGGTTGTATGCGATATAACCTAGTTATCGAATCAAGGATTGATTCAATAAATCGATACATTGAATACTAGTCGGTTATATGCGATATGACCGGATCATTGAATCAAGTGTTGATTTAAAGATTTAATGTATAATTATATATTTGATATATTACTTTGCATTAACTAGTATTGGTTCACTTTAAATGGATTTTCTCACTTGAAGTTCACAAGTTGTATATGTGATATACTATTGTGCACTTGATTGTATCATGTTTGATGATACATGTTTCCTAGGGTTTTTGTGTAAAGATCGAACCATGGTTACATGATAATGTTAGGGTTTTGCTTTTCATTTTCTTATTCATTTATTTACTTGTTTATTCATTTTGGAAATGATAAGAAAAGAATGGTGGCTTTATTTGTAGTTTAGTTGAAGCTTCATGAAACTTTGACCTAGTCCACCATTCTTGTCTCTTGCTTAACCCTAACCATCATACCTAACCATCATATCTAACCATGGTCTATTCTCTACACTAAACTAGGGTTAGTATTATGATAAGTATTGTTTTTTCCTTTTTATTTTAATAACTTATCATAATATCTTCTTCTTCTTCTTCATCTTATTCAAAGAAGAAAATTTTGGACCATCAATGGTGATTGATGAAAAAGAGTGAGAAATCCAATTCTAAAGTCTACCCACTTCATATTTCTTCATCCTCTACCTCTTGCCAAGTAGTAGAGTGTGTTTTCTTCACAAGTTTCATGACTTGGTGAATTGGAGCTTGATCTAGCGATGCCTCGACGTAGATCATCTTCGGCATCGTCGTCGATGACCTAGCCCGCCCATTCTTCGATGAAGCCGATACTAGAGTCATGGTTTGATTTGGACAGCGGAGAGGACTTCATCACAGAGCTATGGAGGTGGAGAAACGGATCTACAAAGGTTGTATTTCCGTTCTTTTAGTTTAGTTGTAAACTAGTTTCTTTTTCGCCTAGACATCTAGTTAACGATCCGTAGTCTAGGGTTTCTCGGCACCGTAAAATTTGAAATTGGCATGGTTGATGCCTTATGAGACCTCTTGGGAGTGCCTAGGAACCCTACAGTGGTATCAGAGCCTAGCTAGAGCCTTAGGCAAACTCTAGACGAAGTTTGAAACCCGAACGAACCCGAAACCCTAAACCAAACATGCTCTCTGGACTTTTTCTAAAATCTGGAGTTTTTCGATATTAAAAATATGCAGAAAAATCAGCAGGGAATTGTAAGAATTATTGTGAAGCCCGTACCCATGAATCCACCAAAGTGCGGCGGAACCGCGGCAGAAGCCTGGCTTCTGCGGCGGTTCCGCGGCCTCATGATGACGTCAGCTTCCTATTTTTGCACAGTAATTCCTATTTTCTGGTGTTGGATTTTCTGGGAATTTTTAATATTTATTCAAGAGTTGAATTTTCTGGGTTTGTTTTGGGGATTCGTATATTCGATCGGATTATCAAATTTTGTCTGTGTGGCTTTCCGGGTATTTTAGAATATGTTAAAAAGTTCGGCCGGATATAAATACCCAATTTTTCCCCTGTCGGGAAATTTCCAAGTGTTGGATTTTTCCGTGGTTTAAAGACGTTCTAAGTAGTGCAAGTAACGCGATGGTCCCTCTAGAAGACAACAAACCTTAACTCGATTATGTGACCGTCTTGAACTGCCCTTTGAACCTTCGGGTTTTGGGCAGTACGGCGTGCCACATGTGAGGCGTTGGCTTGACCCTTCTACGGCTGGACCGTTGGTACTGAGGCACGAACTGAATGTTTTTAGACTTGTTTCATGCGTTGATCAGTATCGGGAAAACTTGGGTGTTTGAATGTTCGATCGGAAAGTTTAACATTTTCTAATTATCTGGAATGCGATACAATAATTGGAATTCACAATGAGTTATGAGATAACTGAATGAATGTTATAAACATAGCACTTTAGTCTCACTTGATCGGTTGCCACAGAATTTTGATGTGATCAAAAGTCCGTCGCAATCACGTAGCGTACGCGGATACTCGCCGGGTAAACTTAATAGACAGCTACACCCCATAGCCCCGACCAAGTGACTGGAGGAGAACCCCGTCGCCGAAAGCATCCGTTCGGGTGCTCGCGGTAGCGGTGTTCCGCCTTGGTGCACTTCGTCGACGGTATCGGGGGTGCGGCCGTCTACTAAAGTTTGCGATGAGTATTCGATCAGCATCTCGGGAATCCTGTTGAATTGCCCGACTTGATATTGAAAAGTGTTTTCGATAATGAGACTGAAATGCGGGGTTTATAATTGTTAGGCATGTGATGTCTAAGGAATTTATTTGGTCAGGCATGCGATGTCTGAGGTGGTTGCGGATTCCAACTGTTGTAGTTTTACACTTTCTTTTCTGTGACCGTAAGTGTAATATGTGATATCGCCGGTTTCGTTGCTATATGTCAACGACAATTGGGATGCGCATATTTACTTACGTTGATGACATGTGTTGTTATGTGTTGCTGGATATATTATATTGGATCGTCGTGTTTGAATAGCCGGGGGTTTTTATGTGAGATGAGTGTTTTTCATTTTCATTCATGTAAAAACTTGTATGTAATATTCTTTTGTTGGGGCACTTCCAGGTTGCGGAAGATGTCACCGTTTGTATATTATTTACTTTTCCACACTAGGATAGACCTAAGGAGGGGAGCACAAGTAACCGGGTTCTGGAGTCCAGTAGGAGACCAACTCGAGGAGTCGAGTCCGGGTCTCCTAACTCTAGAATTGGTAGGGTTGCTTGCCGCTCTCGTAGGGGTCTAGGGGTGTGGGTTTGGCTATTCATCGCGACCGTGGAATCCGTGTTTTATACTGGCTCGTATTGAAAACACGGACGTCCTAGTATATCCAATATTTCATATGATTCTTTTGCTGCGATATCTGTGATGTGATCATGTGATATGTTCTGTGATGGATACTGTATATAGTATATATGATATATTATATAGGCGTTACCTATGTTTTACACCCGCGCTAGCCCTGCCCCCCTCTGCCGTTAGTTACCTAACCTAACGGTGCACGAGGGGACATCGAGGCGAATGCGGATGGCATAAGTGTACGCCGTATTTATCTGTGATCTTTAGGTAATATAAATGATGGGACTTCATTAATGAGATTAATGAAATAAAAGAAACCTAATGATGTTGTAGAATCGAATTTCAAAATAAAACAGGTAGCTACAGTTCTTGCTTTGCACAGCGGTATATGTGATATATCCTGCACCTTATTCGATGAGGAAAGGACCGAGATCCCTTCACCGGGAGTGACTCCTTTAGCAATAACTGGCAGATGCTACACACTCGGTTTGTCTTTTGATTGCTTTTAAGAGTTTTTGCTTTGCACAGTGATATATATGATATATCCCGCACCTCATTCGACGAGGAAAGGACCGACGATCCCTTCACCGGGAGTGACTCCTTTAGCAAAACTAGAAAAGCCTCATAAGCACTCCATTTTTAAAATCATTTGATTCTACAACGATATCAAGTTCATTACGCAATAGGTTTTCAGAAAAACCTGTCGTAGCCCTCCGTCATTTCAGATAAGTACTTGTTAGTATTCGTGCTGCGGTTGTTTGGCCTCCGTCAAGGCGTAGTGTACAGTAGCTAACTAGTGCTTATCTGCTTGCATATGATGCGATTGGATTAGGGTATTCGTACGGCGTTGTTTGGCCTCCGTCAAGGGTCGTGCGGGTGGGTTTAATTCAATCAGGAAATGACGGGTTGAACTTGACTAGCGGACTATGGGTTGTTTGGCCTCCGTCAAGGTCATAGGACGCTAGGGGCAAAATATTATCGGGAATTTCAAGTGTTGGAATTTGCAATGAGATTGCATACCTTCTATGAGATAGTTGGATCCCGATACCCGCTGCGAGTAATTGTTACTCCTGGGAGAGTTTTACACATTACAATTAGCCGATCAAGTAGGTGTCTAGAAAGGTGTCAACGAGGTTACGCCTCTGGGAAAACGAGGTTTACATTAATTAGGTTCTTGCGAAAGCACGGGGGACCTCCCTCAAAGTACCGACACTGGCCTGGCTGAAAGATTGGCGAACTTGTAGTGTGTAATTAATCCCGGCTAGTCTTTCCTTTTAGGGTTTGAAGGAAGATTTGATAAAAAGCAGTAGGAGCCATCCTGATTAGATAAAATAATAACCAATCTATTCTTGCAAGAGCGCACGCTGAGTGTTTTCTTCTCTCTCTCTCCAGGTAGCGACCATATCACGCCTTAATCAAGATAATAATACGGATATTTGACCGAACCCGCTTGTTATACTGAGCTGGGGAACGTTGGTCCCGCTCCAAGTTATAATTTTTATAAGACAGAGCAGGAAATTGGGGATTACCAGAATTCCCTTGCCGCCCAAACGAAGAGAGTGCATGCTGATGCATCATCTTCGGGTGTGTTCATTACAGAGAACTGTTTCTCAGTATCCTTTACGTCCTGGGTATGTGATACCAGATCAGGATCCCAGATATGTAATTTGTTGCATAGGGCTATAGAAAGATAGAGAACTGAGAACGGGTGATAAGTTTCATGAGGCAGAAAACGGGGCAAGAGTTGCAGCCAAGTCTGTTGGTCACTGTCACCCTGTATTCCAAATACATTGATTCTGAACGAATGTTATTAGATACCGAACTTGATATACAAAATCATATCACTCTCTTTAATAGTAAAGAAATGATAAAATTTTGTATTGTTGGATAATGTTTTGAACATTTCCTATATCAAAAGTTGATCGGTTCAGGCACGTTATCTAAAAGCATTGATGTTCTAAATCAAACTACAGTTCTTAGTATATGGATCACACACAAGAGGAAGAGTTCAGAAATGAACGGATCCTTCTTGAGGCATTGTAGACTAGGTCTTATCAATGCGATCCGACTAGCTGAAGTTTCATTTTAGATGCATATTTAAATCTTTTTGAATTTACATCTTATGAAACTTGCCAGTCATGTCACAAAGATAAAATGACCATAGCTCCGTTTATTGGAAACAGAGAAAGAGTTATGTAAACTCTTGGGATGATACATGTTGATGTATGTAAGGTCCCCTGTCTACACATGCCAAGACCGGTTCTTTGTACTTCATTACATTCTCTGATGATCTCTCAAGATTCAGACCTATGTTCCTGTTGAAACACAAGTCCGAACCTTTTGAGATATTCACAGAATATAAGTTAGAAGTAGAGAACCAATAACAGGTGTAAGTATTATGTCCTTTGATGAGATCGAAGAGGAGAATACTTGAGCACGGAAATCCTGGATTATTCTAAAGGTGAATGAGATTCTCTCTCAGCATTACTCCTCCGAATACACCAAAGCACGATGGTATATCGGGGCGGAGCAAATACACCCTATTTGATATGGTGTGCTCTATGATGAGTACTGCTGAGTTACCTTTTTCCTTTTGGGAGTTATGCAGTTATGAAGTTGCATACCTATTGAATAGGGTTCCAATCAAATCAGTTGCCTAACATTTCATATGTGATATGGAAAGGGAAGAGCCCATGTCTTAAGCTAGTTAAGATTTGGGGTTGTCCGGCCTATGTCTAAAAGCAAAATCCGGACAATCTCGAGGCAAGGTTAGTTATGTAGAACTGGAAAAGTTCCAGTTATGCAAACTACAGAAGATGATTTGATAGAACCAAAGGATTCAGTAGATTCCAACGAACCTCAGCCTCTCCGCCGATCTAGTAAGGTTCCTCACCCACCTGAGAGATACTTCGGTTTCTCTATGACAGTGGGAGCGAGGATTACATCATGAGATGATGACCCAACTAGTTTCGAGCTGGCCATCAGGAGTAGGACTCTGTAAGAATGGCTGGATGCTTAGTGATCTGAGATGGAATCCTTATACACCAACAAAGTATGGACTTTGGTTGCTATATCTGAAGGGTTAAATCCCCATCAGGAGCAAGTATATCTTGAGAAGATTACTTGGTGTAGATGGAAAAGTTGAGACTTTCAAAGCTAGACTTGTTAAAGCTTTTCGTCATCGACCAGGCGTGGATAATGATGAAACCTTTTCAAGTGGCTATGCTTAAGTCCATCCAGATCCTACTTGCCACGGCTACATACCATGACTACGATATCTGGCGGTTGGGTGCCATGACTGCTTTTCTAAATAATGTTTTAGAAGAGTGCGTCTATAAGTACACAGCCAGAGGGCTTCATAGACAGTGGGAGCAGCGGAAACGTGTACAAGATGCTTTATAGGATAAAGCAGGCATCGCGGAGTTGGAACATCTGTTTTGATGGAGTGGTCAAAGAGTTTGACATCATCATAATGGTAGATGAACCTTGTATAAACAAAAAGGTAGTAGGGAGTGTGGTGGCGATCCTCGTAGAGTACGTGGATGACATACTCTTGATAGGGAAGGAGTTTCCTATGCTACGCTCGATCAATCTCCGCTTATCACAATGATTCTCCATATAGGATCAAAGTGATACCTACTAAATCCTAGGTTTTGGATCTATGAGATAGATCTAAATGGATGTTAGGATTCTCACTAGTTGTAGTGAGAAGGTATCAATCGACCCTGGGGAGAATCACTGGAATGGTTCCAGGGTGATAAAGACGACTGAAAGTCGATCACAGGCATTGTCTTTACCCTCAGTAAAGGGACGGTATGTTGGAAGAGTTCCAAGCTAGATACCGTGGCATACTAGACGATAAAGGCTGGATACATCGCTACTTAAGATGCTACCAATGAGGCAGTCTGGGTGTATATTGGTTCATGAGATGAACTTCGTTCCTTCCATTGTGAGACAATGGAGTTGTGGCTTATGCCAAGGAACGCTGGTCCCATCAGCGATCCAGACATATTCTAAGGCAGTATCACCTGATCATGGAGATGGTTGATCTCCAGGATGATCGAGGTTAGGAGAGAAGGCTCAGAGGACAACACAGCGAATCCATTCACGAAGGCCTATTCCCAGAGAGAGACTTTTATGGGATGGTTGAGTATGAGATACTGCAACCACTGCTACAGATGGCCCTACTGCAAGTGGGAGAATGTTAGTTATATGTATGCCCTAGAGGCCATTACTATACATAGGATGTATATTGTAGTGGATGCTTGGACATATATAGGGAAGACTTTCTTGCTCGACATGATAGTATGCTATCTGGTTGCTCTTTACCTTAACATGTACACTGATTGTCTCTCTGTTACATGTTGGTAAAGCCCTTAGGATGTGTACTTGACTACCTGGACTATGATGCGGATCATACTAGTGGGGACATGGTAGTCCATAAGTACATCCTTCAAAGTCCCTAGTCGTAGGTGTATCGAGACGGGGCATCGATATACCAGAGTAGACTAGCGTGTACCTTCTCGACCCATACAGATGGGCGATGGATGATCCCATATCCATTGGTGTTTGACATCAGAGATGATATACGGGTGCTCAGTGGAGACTGGGTACACTGGACGGACTCGCCGAGAACTCCCAGATGGTATTATACCTTACGTCAGATGGCAGTTCTCTGGTGACACTGGTACAGAGTAGTCTGTTGACCCGAGATCGTCATAGAGTCTTGTGTGGTTCCCACTGTGCTTTGATTTCCATCTTACCACGTCCAAGAGGGCATGAAAAACGGTGGTTTTTGGGTACAGTCCCGAGTCACATGGAGGCAATGAGCGATAGGAGGGGATTCGACTCTCCCGGTATAGGGAGTTGATGTTGCGTTGTGTTCGATTGGCTATAACCGGAAATCCCTGGCCAGGGTTGCTGAGATTTACTGGTAAGTGTTACCAGTAGTTTCTCGAATTGTTATAGACCTCATATCGACACGAATTATCGAGCTATTGGGGTCTGACGTTTACCACCCCTAGGCGAGATATGCGACATATCAGACGATCAGACTGAACTGTACGGTAGTGTTACTGGTTGGATTCACTGGAGTGTGAGCGGGCTTGCTCGTCGATCTTCTGATCGCTCAATACCCGGGTGGCCGTTACGTTTAGCAGACCGCTTGCGGCTTGTGGGTGTTTGATATGATCATCATCTGCTGCCGGCGTATTGACGAGTCTTTAGAGTCCTACACAGAGGTTTCCTGGCTTAAGCGAAACGAAATAGGAGCGCATATGAGATATGTGCGGGACCGAGAATAATGCGTGTATGTGATACCGTATTTCATTCTCGCGAAGAATGTGTCGATTGGTTGTATGCGATATAACCTAGTTATCGAATCAAGGATTGATTCGATAAATCGATACATTGAATACTAGTCGGTTATATGCGATATGACCGGATCATTGAATCAGGTGTTGATTTAATGATTTAATGTATAATTATGTATTTGATATATTACTTTGCATTAACTAGTATTGGTTCACTTTAAGTGTATTTTCTCACTTGAAGTTCACAAGTTGTATATGTGATATACTTTTGTGCACTTGATTGTATCATGTTTGATGATACATGTTTCCTAGGGTTTTTGTGTAAAGATCAAACCATGGTTACATGATAATGGTTAGGGTTTTGCTTTTCATTTTCTTATTCATTTATTTACTTGTTTATTCATTTTGGAAATGATAAGAAAAGAATGGTGGCTTTATTTGTAGTTTAGTTGAAGCTTCATGAAACTTTGACCTAGTCCACCATTCTTGTCTCTTGCTTAACCCTAACCATCATACCTAACCATCATATCTAACCATGGTCTATTCTCTACACTAAACTAGGGTTAGTATTATGATAAGTATTATTTTTTCCTTTTTATTTTAATAACTTATCATAATATCTTCTTCTTCTTCTTCATCTTCTTCAAAGAAGAAACCTTGGACCATCAATTGTGATTGATGAAAAAGAGTGAGAAATTCAATTCTAAAGTCTACCCACTTCCTATTTCTTCATTCTATACCTCTTGCCAAGTAGTAGAGTGTGTTTTCTTCACAAGTTTCATGACTTGGTGAAGTTGGAGCTTGATCTAGCGATGCCTCGACGTAGATCATCTTCGGCATCGTCGTCGATGACCTAGCCCGCCCATTCTTCGATGAAGCCGATACTAGAGTCATGGTTCGATTTGGACAGCGGAAAGGACTTCATCACGGAGCTATGGAGGTGGAGAAACGGATCTACAAAGGTTGTATTTCCGTTCTTTTAGTTTAGTTGTAAACTAGTTTCTTTTTCGCCTAGACATCTAGTTAACGATCCATAGTCTAGGGTTTCTCGGCACCGTAAAATTTGAAATTGGCATGGTTGATGCCTTGTGAGACCTCTTGGGAGTGCCCAGGAACCCTACAATTCGTGCTACGTATGTCGACCATAGCCGAGGCGTAGTGTATGGTAGCTAAGTGATGTCTTCCTACACCGCATATGATGCGATTAGTTAGGACGGTCACATGATTATGTCGACCATAGCCGAGGGTCATATGGGTGGGCCTAATTAATCACGAAATGATGGGTAGAACTTGAGTAGTGCTTATGATATGTTGACCATAGCCAAGGTCAAAAGCAGCTAGGGGTAAAAACTATATCGGGAGTTTCAAGAGTTGAAATTTGCAATGAGATTGCATACTATCTATATGATAGTTGGATCCCGATCCCACTGTGTGTAAGAGTTACTCCTATGAGAGTTTTACATTTTGTAATTAGCTAATCCAGTAGGTGTCTAAAAAGGTGTCAACGGGGTTTGACCTCCGGGAAAACGATGTTTATTTTAATTAGGTCCGTGCAAAAGCACGGGGAACCTCCCTCAAGTACCGACATTGGCCTGGCTGAACGGTTAGCGAAGTTGTAGACTGTAATTAATCCTGGCTAGTTTTCTTTTTAAGGTTTGAATTAAAAACTTGATAAAAGCAGTGGTAGACATCGATTAGATAAGATTATAACCAATCTAATTCCTTGCAAGAGCATTTCGCTGAGTGTATACTTTTCTCTCTCCTAATGGCAGATACCGATGACGGGACTTAAGCTTCTACTAGAGAAAAACAAACTGACTGGGCCGAATTATAAAGAATGGAAGAGGAACTTGAACATTGCACTCGCATATGATAAAGTATCATATGTCCTCACTACCAAAGCCCCACCCGTCCCAGGACCTGAATCATCTGTTTCGGATAGGGAGATCCGAAAAACAAGGGATATTGATTGCAACACGGCCAGGTGCCTCGCGCTTGCTTCTATAGACAACATCCATCAGAAACAGCACGAGAAGATGGATGTACAATCCATCTTTCTTCATACAAAGGAGTTGTATGAAGAGAAATCTCGTACTTTGAGATATGAGGCATCTCGAAAGCTGTTTCAGATGCGAATGGCACCTGGTGCATCAGTAGGAGACCATGTTTTAAAGATGATTGGTCTTATTGAAGAACTTGAGGAACTGGGATGGACTATGGATAATGAGCAATATACGGATGTTGTTCTACAGTCTCTCTCCCCCGCCTTCGCTCCGTTCATAGTGAATTTTAATATGAACGATTTAGAGAAATCATTGCCTGAACTTCTCAATATGTTGAGAAGTGCAGAGAGCACGCTGAAAACAGCGAAGAATCCCGTTCTTCTTGCTGGGCCATCTTCCTCTTCCGTCCCAAAAGCCAAGGCCAAGGGAATGAAGAAGAAGAAGTCCATCAAACCGAAAGGTGGAGTCCAAAAGGCGAAGGGGAAAGACAAAATCGGGGCCGCAGGAAGTGGAAAAGGGGAATGTTTTTTCTGCCACAAGACGGGACATTGGAAACGGAACTGTGCTTTGTATCTTGCCGATCTCAAGAAGAAGAAGCATGCTGATGGTTCTGCTTCCGGTATATTTGTAACTGAGAACTGTTTTTCAATTAACTCTACATCTTGGGTATTAGATACCGGTTCTGGTTCTCACATCTGCAATTGTGTGTAGGGGTTGAGAAACAGTAGAGTTTTGAAGACTGGAGACAATACTCTGCGGTTTGGAAATGGTTCCAATGTACTTGCTGTATCCGTAGGAGAGTATCATCTTGGGTTGCCGTCGGGTTGTATTTTGGTTTTGAACCCGTATTATTTTGTACCAAGTATGCTATGTAATATAATATCCGTTTCTTTGTTGGACAATGAAGGATATCATTTTGTGTTGCAGAATAATGTTATGAACATTAACATGAATCAAGAGTTGATTGGGTATGGTACATTAAATAACGGTATTTACGTCTTGAACCAACATACAGTTTTCAACTTACAACATACTAATAAAAGAAAACTTTCAGAAATAAATGAAGCTTTTCTATGGCATTGTAGACTTGGTCATATTAATGAAACCAGACAAACAAGCTACATAAAGATGGATATTTAAATCCTTTTGAATATAAATCTTATGCAACTTGCCAGTCCTGTATCAAAAGTAAAATGACCAAGATTCCGTTTACTGGACACGGAGAAAGAGCTGTGGAACTCTTAAACCTCATACATAGTGATATATGTGGACCAATGTCTACACATGCACGAGGTGGTTTTTCATACTTCATCACATTTACTGATGATTTCTCAATATTTGGACACGTGTTTTTGATAAAGAACAAATCCGAAGCTTTCGAGAAATTCAAGGAGTACAAACTTGAAGTAGAAAAACAAATGGGCTTGAGCATCAAGAAAGTTCGATCAGATCGAGGTGGAGAGTACTTAAGTACAGTGTTTTCAGACTTCGTAAAAGAGAATGGGATTCTCTCTCAGATCACTCCTCCTTACATACCACAGCACAACTGTGTGTCAGAGCGGAGGAATCGTACCCTATTAGATATGGTACGATCCATGATGTGTGATGCTGAGTTACCGCTTTCCTTTTCGGGACATGCATTGGAGACAGCAATGTATCTGTTAAACAGAGTTCCAACCAAGACCGTGTCGACCACTCCATATGAGATATGGAGTGGAAAGAGACTATCTCTTAAAAGAGTTAGGATATGGAGTTGTCCGGCTTATGTCGAAAAGCGGAATCCGGATAAACTTGAGACACGATCGGTCATGTGTAACTTTGTGGGATATCCAAAACATTCCTATAGATATCTATTCTACCACAAGGAGGAACAAAAGGTGTTTGTTGCTCAACATGCCACATTTTTTGGAAAATGAAGTCTTTTCAGAAAGTACTGATGGAAATGCGGTAGAACTAGAAGAGGTTCTAAAGACACAAATTACTCACGACGAATTTGTTGAAACTGATGTTACAGTAGAACTTCAAGAACCTCAGCCACTCCGGAGATCTAGTAGAACTTCTCGCCCACCGGAGAGATACTATGGGTTTCTCATTGATGGTGATAGAGAAGATTGCATCATGGATGATGATGACCCTACTAGTTTTCACCAAGCTATCACGAGTGGTGACTCTGTGAAGTGGCTGGAAGCCATGAGATCCGAAATGGTCTCCATGTACACTAACAAAGTATGGACTTTGGACGTTGCACCTCCGGGGATAAAACCCGTTGGGGGCAAATGGATCTTTAAGAGAAAGATTGGTGTACATGGACAGGTAGAGACCTATAATGCAAGGCTTGTAGCGAAAGGTTTTCGTTAAAGACCAGGATTGGACTATGATGAAACATTCTCTCCAGTAGAAATGCTTAAATCCATTAGGATCCTACTTGCTATTGCTGCCTACCATGATTATGAAATCTGGCAGATGGACGTTAAAACTGCATTTTTGAAAGGTGATTTAGAATAATGCGTTTTTATGGATCAGCTAGAGGGCTTCATTGACAGTGGGAGCAGCGGGAAAGCATGTAGATTGTTTAAATACATTTATGGATTAAAGCAGGCCTCACGGAGCTGGAACATCGGTTTTGATGTTACAATCAAAGAGTTTGATTTTATCAAAAATATAGATGAACCATGCATTTATAAGAAGATTGTAGGGAATACTGTCACATTCCTCGTATTGTACGTGGATGTCATTCTCCTGACAGGAAATGATATTCCTATGCTACAGTCGGTCAAACTATTCTTATCACAAAGGTTCTCCATGAAGGACCTGGGTGATACCTCGTGCATTTTGGGCATAAGGATCTATAGAGATAGATCCAAGAGGTTATTGGGATTGTCCCAATCAAAGTACATTGACACCATCTTAAAAAGGTTTAGTATAGAAGATTCTAAGCGTGGTGCCTTGCCCGCTTTCCATGGATTAACTCTCTCCAAAGACTTCTGTCCGAAGACTGATGAAGAGAGAGCTCGCATGAGCATTATACCCTACACATCAGCCGTGGGATCTATAATGTATGCGATGTTATGTACTCGCCCTGATGTTGCTTATGCACTAGCTGTTGTAAGCAGGTATCAATCCAACCCAGGGGAGAAACATTGGATAGCAATGAAGAACATTTAAGTACTTACGAAGGACTAAAGAATTGTTCTTGGTGTATGGTAATGGGGATCTCCAAATGGAGGCATTTACTGATTCCAGCTTCGAAAGTGATAAGGATGACAGCAAATCTATCTCAGGGTTTGTATTTACCCTCAATGGAGGGGCGGTTAGTTTGAAGAGTTCCAAACAGGATACCGTTGGAGACTCCACGATGGAAGCGGAGTATATTGCTGCCAAGGAAGCCTTCTGGATGAAGAAGTTCGTCACGGAACTAGGAGTAGTTCCAACCATTGTTGATCCAATACCATTGTATTGTGATAATAATAGGGCTATGGCGTTAGCCAAAGAACCCAGATCCCATCAGAAGTCCAGACACATCCTAAGGCGATATCATTTGATCCGAGAGATAGTAGATCGCCGAGAGATCGAGATTCGGAGAGTAGATACAAAGAATAACATAGAGGATCCACTCACCAAGGCCCTTCCACAGCCGCAGCATGAGCGACTTTTTGAGATTTTGGGTATGAGATACGCCAATAACTGGCCTTAGTGCAAGTGGGAGATTATTGGATATATGTATGCCCTAGAGGCCATTATATGTATAGTGGATGCTTGGACGTATATATATATATATAGATTACTTTCTTGCTCGACATGATAGTATGCTATCTGGTTTACTTTATCTGACATGTTTATTTGATCAAGTTTTTATTCATTTGCACATGTTGATAAAGCCCTCGGGATATTTGCTAGACTACTGTGACTATGATGCAGACCATACTAGTGGGGCACGTGTAGTTTATAAGCATATCCTAGAATTGTTCCTAGTCGTAGGTGTATCGAGAAGGGGCATCGATATTCCAGAGTAGACTAGCGTATACTATTCTTGTCCCATATGATGGGCGATGGATGTTCCCATATCCATCTGGTGAGGTGACACCAAAGAATGTATGCGGGTGCTCAGTGGAGACTGGTTACACCGAACGGACTCACAGAGAACTCCTATGTGGTATTATATCTATCGTCGGATAGCAGTTCTTGGGTGACACTGGTACAGGTTTGTCTGTAGACCCGAGATCGTCATAGAGTCTTGTGTGTCCTCCCACTGTACTTTGATCTCCACCCTACCACGGCTCTACTGAGTCGTGCAAACAGGTGGTCTTTAGGTACAGTCCCGAGGCACATGGAGGCAATGAGCGATAGGAGGGGTTTTGTCTCTCCCGGTATTGGGAGTTGATGTTGTGCTATGCTTGATTGGCTATAACAGGAAGTGCCTGGCCAGGGCTACTGAGATTTACTGATATGTGTTATTAGTAGTTTCTCGATCTGTTATCAGCCATACACGAGCATGACTTATTGAGTTATTGGGGTCGACGACTCCATCCCCAGACTTGATATGCAACATATTTGACGAGGAGACCGGACTGTACGGTAAGTGTTTCCAGATGGCTCGACGGGAACTTTGACAGCTTTGCTGGTTTTCTTCTGATCGTTCAATACTCGGGTGGCCGTTACGTTTAGCTGACCGCTTGCGGCTTGTGGGTGTTTGATATGATCATCACCCACTGCCGGCGTATTGACGAGTCTTAGAGTCCCACACAGTAGTTTCCTAGCCCAGGAGAAAAGATGTGGTGTGCATATGAGATATGCGTGGGACCCGATTGAATATGACTATGTGATACCGTATGTTAATCGGGCGTTTTTCTATTAGTCGGGTCGTATGCAATATGACCGGATTGTTAAATCAATTGTTGATTTAACATTTTGACTTCTAGTTTTATTTTATTCTTTAGTCAAACTCTTTTTATTAAAAAGGAAGAATGCATGCATGGATGCACATATTGATGTCCATGTATGCACATGTTGATGTGCATAGATACATGCATGCAAAGTGTCATGGTTGTTGATACACATATGAAGGAAATATAAGTCTTACATGTAACTTGATTTATATATATTCTTTTTGCATTTAAATTAAAAGTAAAAGAAAAGGATTATTCATCCATAGTTATCTTCTACACCCTTCTTGAAGTTAACCTTGCTCACCCACTTTTTAACCTTGGATTAATATTCCTTTTGCCTTTTAACTCAAGTGCAATAATATCTAAATTAACTAACCATGGTTTGAGATGAAGAGTAGATAATATATATACTTATCTTTTCTATTATTTCATTAAGTTTTATCATTATAAAAACCTTTTGCCTTCATCTTCTTCTTCCTCCTTGCTCTCTAGGTTTTTCCAATGTGAGTGAGAGATAAAAAGAAAGAGTTTTAACGAAAGAAAACTCACAACTTCATCATTCTATTCTAATCTAGTCAATTAGTTTAAAGTGTTTAGCTTCATCTTCTTCTTGCATCAAGTGGAGCTACAAGTTTGGATCTAGTGAACTTCGGGTGGATCATCGTGGACGTAGGAGGTTACTAGCAAGCCTTTCCAACCTCTCAAAGATCCTAGGAGTCCCTACAAAGGGGAATACAGAGGTTGTATTCCTTTCACTTAGTGTAATTTTAGTTCTAGTATGTGATACTTGTGATGTTACCCTAGAAATTCTAGTTAAAGATCCATGCTTAGTTTGCTTAGCACCTCTAAAAATTTTAAAGTGGCATGTGTGATGCTTCCATACTCATTAGTAGGTGCTAGGGAAACCCAAAAAAATTAGGGTTTATTTATTATCTTAAGATTTAACAAAAGAGTTACACTTGGTCAAAGTAATCAAGCTTGAAGAAGCTTGGAGAAACTTTGACAAAGTCCACTCTTTTGTCATTTCTCTTGATATTCTTTAACCCAACCCTTAGCCTCATACCTTGGTCAATTCTCTATATGAGTTAAGCATGATAGCTTAACTCACCCATGGTTACATTATTGAGAGAATTAATTCATATGATGAATTATTCTTTCTTCTTCTTCTTCTTCATCAAGCTCTATGAAAAGCTTGCTAGCTCTAATGGTGCTATGAGATAAAGTGTGAGAAAATCAATTCTAAAGTGAGCCCACTTCCTACTTCATCATCCTCTACTGCTTTCCATGTAGTATAGGGTGTTCTCTTCACAAAGTTCATGACCTAGTGAAGGAATAGCTTGAGTTAGTGTCTCCCCGACGTAGATCATCTTCGGCCTCGAAGTATTCGAAGCAAGCACGTTCGTTTCTTCAACGGAGCCTCTCTGCAGTCCAGAGTTTATGACCGCAGCGAAGGGGACTACTACACAGAGCTATTGAAGTGAAGGACCGGTTTACAAAGGATGTATTCCTTGCTTTCTTTACTTTTGAAAAGTGTTTGCATATATCTTTCTGTATATTTCTGGTAGACGATCTATGTTAGGGTTATCTAAATCGGAAAATTTTTAATATGGCATGGACGATACCTCCCGAAACCTTACTGCCATCGTAGGTAACCCTTCAGTGGTATCAGAGCCATGATAGAAATTATTATGGATTTTGTTAGAATCACGAAACCGAAACAACTCCGAAACTTGAAACACAAAACTATAGTTTCTGTCGATTTTGAGAAGAGTTCAAAAAATTATTTAAACAATTGCAGAATGTAGTATGTGAAACCACATGAACACACAAAAAAATCCAACCCCACCCCTCGGACCATGGCCGGTGACATTCAGTCCAGGTCCGGCGACCTCGGTTCCAGAGTGAGGGAAAGGGTTAAGTTTTGGGGTGTGTTCCAGGTGCTGTGGTTTGGGGTTTTAGGTGTTGTTTAATTTTGTTAATTTTTCATGTGATGTAATCTTACACTATAAGCAAGTCGGAGTGTTTCGTATTCATAGTTTTAACATTGTTTCGGGTGTTTCACGTATTGTCTAGACGAGGTTAAAAGGTTCGATCGAATGTTAAAAACCCATTTTTCCAAGTTTAAGGTACTCGGAAAAACAAGCAAGTGATTCTGTGGACCCTCTAGAAAAACGAAACCTTAACTCGATTATGTGGCCGTCAAAACTATCACTTGAACCCTAGGGTTTGTGATAGTTTAGCGTTTGACATGTGTGGCATTGGTTTGACCCTTCTACGGCTGGTTCATAGGTACTGTAGCTTCTTGTGGGTATTACTAAAACTCTGCTCAAGTGTTGAGCTGTCGGGAAATTGTGGGACTTTGATGAATCGATCGAAGAGTTTATCGTCGTCCGGATATTATTTGATGGGATACAATATTTGGAATCCATAAGTAGTTATGAGATAACTAATTTGAATGTTATAAATCTAGCAGTTTAGTCTCATTTGATCGGTTGCCACGGGATTTTGATGTGATCAAAAATCCGTCGCAATCAAGTAGCGTACGCGGATACTCTCCGGTTAAACATAATAGATAGCCACACCCCAAAGCCCTGACCATGTGACTGTAGGAGAACCCCGTCGCCAAAAGCATCCGTTCGGGTGCTCGCGGCAGCGGTGTTCCGCCTTAGTGCACTTCATCGACGGCATCGGGGGGTGCGGCCGTCTACTAAAGTTTTCGACGAGCATTCGATCAGGATGTCGGGAATCTTGTTGAATTGCCCGACAAGATATTGAACAGTGTTTTTGAGATCGAGACTAAAATGCGGGGTTTATAATTGTTACGCATGTGAAGTCTAAGGAATTCATTTGGTTAGCCATGCGATGTCTAAGGTGGATGCGGATTCCAACTTTTGTAGTTTTTCACTTTCTTTTCTGCGACTGTAAGTGTAATATGTGGTGTATCGCCGGTTTTGTTGCTATATGTCAACAACAATTGGGATACGCGTATTTACTTACGTTGATGACATGTGATGTTATGTGTTGCTGTGATATGTTATATTGGATCGTCCTGTTTGAATTGCCGGGGGTTTTATGTGAGATGAGAGTTTTTCATTTTCATTCATGTAAAATTCATTATATGTAATATTCTTTTATTGGGGCACTTCCGGGTTGAGGATGATGTCACTATTGTATATTATTTACTTTTCCGCATTAGGATAGACCCAAGACAGGGAGCACAAGTAACCGGGTTCTAGGGTCCAGTAGGAGACCATATCGAGGAGTCGAGACCAGGTCTCCTAACTCTAGAATTGGTAGGGTTGCTTGCTGCTTTCGTAGGGGTCTAGGGGTGTGGGATTGGCTATTTATCACGACCGTGGAATCTGTGTTTTATACAGGCTTAATTTAAAACACAGAAATCCTAGTAAATCCAATATTTCATATGTTGTTCTTCGGCTGCGATATCTGTGATGTAATCATTTTATATGTTGAGATGAATACAGGATATAGTATATGTGATATATTATATAGACGTTGCTTCTGTGTTACACCCGCGCTAGCACTGCCCCGCTCTGCCGTTAGTTACCTAACCTAACGGTGTACGAGGGGACATCGAGGCGAATGCCAATGGCATAAGCGTACGTTATATTTATCTGTGATGTTTAGGTAACTTAAAATTATGGGACTTCATTAATGAGATTAATGAAATAAAAGAAAACTAAAGATGTTGTAGAATCGAATTTTCAAAAACAAGTAGCTCTAGTTGTTGTTTTGCATAACGGTGTTCCTTGTAGAACATCCAGCACCTTATTCGATAAGGAAAGAGCCGAGATCCCTTCACCGGGAGTGACCTCTTTAGCAATAACTGGCAGATGCTACAACCCTCGGTTTGTCTTTTGATTGCTTCTATATTTTTTGCTTTGCAAAGTGGTATTTGTGAAATATCCTGCACCTTATTCGATAAGGAAAGAGCCGACGATCCCTTCACCGGTAGTGACCTCTTTAGCAAAACTAGCAATGGCCTCAAAAACACTCCATTTAAATCATTTGATTCTACAACGAGATCAAGTTCATTAGGCAAAAGGTTTTCTTAAAAACCTATCGTAGCCCTCCGTCATTTTAGATAATTACTAGTTAGTATTCGTGCTACGTTTGTTGACTATGTTAAGGTATAGTGTGCGGTAGCTGATTAGTGCTTATCTGTATAAGCATATGATGCGATTGGATTAGGGTAGTTGTGCGACATTGTTGACTATGTTAAGGGTCGTGCGGGTGGGTTTAATTCAATATGGAAATGACGGGTTGAACTTGACTAGCACTTATGATTTGTTGGCTATGTTAAGGTCATATAGCTGCTAAGGGTAAATCATTATTGGGAATTTCAAGTGTTGAAATTTGCAATGAGATTACATACCTCCTATGAGATAGTTGGATCCCGATAACCACTGCGAGTAAGAGTTACTCCTGGAAGAGTTTTACACATTACAATTAGCCGATAAAGTAGGTGACTAGAAAGGTTTCAACGGGGTTACACCCCTGGGAAAAGAAGGTTTATTTTAATTGGGTCCGTGTGAAAGCACGGGGAACCTCCCTCAAAGTACCGGCACTGGCCTGGCTGAAAGATTTGCGAACTTGTAGGGTGTAATTAATCCCGGCTAGTCTTTACTTTTAGGGTTTGAAGGAAGATTTGACTAAAACAGTAGGAGCCGTCCTGATTAGATATATTGATAACCAATCTAATCTTGCAAGAGCATACGCTGAGTGTTTTATTCTCTCTCTCTCTCTGCAGGTAGCGACCATGTCACGCCTTAATCAAGATAATAATACGGATGTATTGACCTAACCCGCTTGTTATACTGCGCTAAGGAACGTTGGTCGCGCTCCAACTTATAATTGTTATAAGACCGAGCAGGAAATAGGGAATTACTAGAATTCCCGTGCCGCCCAAACGAAGAAAGTGCATGATGATGCATCTTCTTCGGGTGTGTTCATTACAGAGAACTGTTTCTCAGTATCCTTTACGTCCTGGGTATGAGATACCGGATCAGGATCCCACATATGTAATCCGTTACATGGTCTACAGAAAGGTAGAGAACTGAGAGCGGGTGATAAGTTTCAAGAGTTGAAAACGGTGCAAGGGTTGCAGCCAAGTCTGTTGGCAGTTATCACCCAGTATTACCAAATACATTGATTCTGAACGAATGTTATTAGATACCGAACCTGATATACAACATCATATCAGTCTCTTTATTAGTAAAGAAGGATATAATTTTGTATTTTTGGATAATGTTTTGAACATTTCCTATATCAAGAGTTGATCGGTTAAGGCACGTTATCTAAAAACATATACGTTCTAAATCAAATTACAGTTCTTAACGTACAGACACACACAAGTGGAAGAGTTCAGAAATGAACGAATCCTTCTTGAGGCATTGTAGACTATGTCATATCGATGCGACCCGACTAGCTAAGTTACATTGAGATGCATATTTAAATTAGTTTGAATTTACATCTTTTGAAACTTACCAGTCATGTCACAAAGATAAGATGATCATAGCTCCGTTTATTGGAAACAGAGAAAGAGTTAGTGAACTCTTGGGATTGATACATGATGATGTATGTAGGTCCCCTGTCTACACATGCCAGGATTGATTCTTTGTACTTCAATACATTCAATGTTGATTTCTCAAGATTGACACATGTGTTCCTGTTTAAACTCAAGTCTGAACCTTTTGAGATATTCACAGAATATAAGTTAGAAGTAGAGAACCAAAATGGGTATAAGTATTATGTCCTATGATGAGATCGGGGAGGAGAATACTTGAGCACGGAATTCCTGGACTATTCTAAAGGAGAATGAGATTCCCACTCAGCATTACTCCTCTGTATACACCACAGCACGTCGGTGTATCGGGGCGGAGCAATCGCACCCTATGAGATATGGTGTGTTCTATGATGAGTAATACTGACTTGCCTATTTCCTTTTGGGGTTATGCACTTGAGAAGATGCATACCTATTCAATAGGGTTCCAATCAAATCAGGTTCCTACCACTCCATATGTGATATGGTATTGGAAGAGCCTATCTCTTAAGGATGTTAGGATTTGGTGTTGTCCGGCCTATGTCTAAAAGTAAAATTCGGACAAGCTCGAGGCAAGGTCAGTTCTGTGGTAGTTTGTTTGATATCCCAAGCATTCGCAAAGAAATATCTTCTACCACGTTGAGGAGCAAAAGGTGTTTTGTTTCTCAGCATGCCACCTTTGAGAAAGGGAATTTCTTGTGAAGAAATTTGTGGTCATGAGGTAGAACTGGAAGGAGTTCCAGCTATATAAACTGCAGCTGATGATTTGGTAGAACCGAAGGTTTCAATAGTTCCCAACGAACTTCAGCCTCTCCGCCGATCTGGTAGGGTTCCTCATCGGCCTGAGAGATACTTCGGTTTCTTTGTGATAGTAGGAGCGAGGATTGCCACATGAGATGATGACCCAACTAGTTTCTAGCTGGCCATCAAGAGTGTTGACTCTGTTAGAATGGCTGGATGCTATGCGATTTGAGATGGAATCCATATACACCGACAAAGTATGGACTTTGGTTGCTTTACCTGAAGGGTTAAATCCCCATCAGAAGCAGGTATATCTTGAGAAGATTACTTGGTGTACATGGAAAAGTTGGGACTTTCAAAGCTAAGACTAGTTGTAAAAGGTTCTCGTCATCGACCAGGTGTGGAAAATGATGAAACCTTTTCTAGTGTCTATGCTTAAGTCCATCCAGATTCTACTTGCCACTGCTACATACCATGACTACGATATCTGGCGGTTGGGTGTCATGACTGTGATCTAAATAATGATTTAGAAAAGAGCGACAATAAGTACACAGCCGGAGTGCTTCATAGACAGTGTGTAACACTTTGAAATTTTCGTTAGAATTTTTTTCGTGTTAATTAGCAATGGTGCGTGTTATTATATATGTGTACATAGGATTATTAGTTATTTTTAGTCGGGTTACCCTAATTGGAAAATTTTCCTTTGTAGTGTTGCACACTTAGCCAATTTTGTGACTTAGGTCTTTTAGTGTAACATGTTAACCATTTCTTTTCATGCATGGTTCATTTTAATCCCCCACCCTTTTCTAATCAAGTCAAACCCTTTTAATAATTCAATTTTTTGAATGGGAAATTAAAGCATGGTGTTAGGTGAGAAGATTGACTTTTGACCTATTCTCTCTCTTTTCTCTATTCCTCTCTTGCTGAAAAATTCTGCAGAAAAGCAGCAACTCCAGCAGCAGCATCACAATATATTCATCATCTTTTCATTTCTTTTTTGAATCCATACAAAATCCTACACAAAACGAACATTTTCTTCACTAAAGCCATGGGAAAAGGGACCTTTTGAGGTGTTTGGAGGCAAATCTGCACACTTGAGGCTAGAGCTGGGATTTTTGGTGTTTCATAAGGTCTTTTGAAGGTATTAACTCATGTTAGCACTCCATTTCCATAAACTTGTAGTATTCTTTAGCAAAAATCATGTTTTGATGTGCTTTTTAGTGATATTGAAGGGTTTTTGTGATGATATGTTAAAATTAGCATTTTTATGGCTTAATTAGCTTGGTAATGAGTTGTTAGTGTAGTTTTTGACTTGGGTTTGCTTCAGATTTCAGAAAAATACCATAAAGTTTCATTTTAGTGCAAAAGTGTGGTTTTTAACTAGAAATAGGGCTCTGTGGAATCTGCTCCTACCGGGGTTGTTTCAGAATGAAATTGGATTTACTGTAGCATGTATAGAGGGTATAGAGTGCACACACAAAACCTGGGAGCCCAATTCCCCAGACCGGCCACCGAAAAAAGCATTCTGGCCGCAAATTGTGGCCTGATGAGTGAGTTGGGGGTTGGGGTTTGAGGCTTAGGAGTCTGCTGCTATGTGTAGTATTGTGGTATATATAGTTTTGTAATATCCTTCCTGTATAAAAATCTGGGATCTAATACCCTATTTTCCGTATTTTAAACTTTCGCGACACGCGTGATACGTGTGTGTGGATTTGGGATTTCTGCGTATCGCGACGCGTCGGAGTGGCTTCAGGCGCGTAATCACACGTTTTAGCGTATCGCGCACACGCGTGCTTGGTTCACGACGCGAGTTACTAGTTTGACTTTAAATGTCGTGTTTGTATGGTTTTGAGCTTATGTGTGATATATTGTGAAATTCTAGGTTCGCAGGCGAGTGCGACGGACGCCGCGAAGATGGGGAAACAAGTCGTCGGCTATACCTAGCGAGAAACTACGGTGAGTAGATTTAACATCTACGGGGATATCTCCCGCATGGCGTTATGCGTCAGGGCTAATAAGACCTTATAGCGATATAATTTGCATTCACCTACATGACTACTGTTTATTGCATACCGCATTCTCTGCTATGGGTATATAAACTAGAATTGATAGAACACCGCACTATTACTAACGGGTCAAGTTGTACGAGCACAAATTATATGCTACACTCACACCGTTAGTGCTTGCCATGACACTTACATTATAGGATTGCTATAAATCATATGTCAGATTGTTTCCACATTAATGATGTTTGCCATGATTTTCCGCATATCAGCAGATGTTATTCATACTTAGACACATCTACATCACATATTCATACATGTGCCATGTACATATTGATATCCTCATACCTGTATAGATTTACGCATTGAGATATGTTGTTTCCATGTTATTTCTGGATTTGGGAACCGTGGATATTTCAAAAGAGAATAAGTAATTATTTAAAAACCTGGTTTCCCTTGATATGATATTTCAGTGCGTCCACCATATGTTTTCTCGGTGCTAGAGCGCGATATATGAGAGAGAGAGGGCTGACCCGGACTGACGGATGCCCGATATATGAGAGAGAGAGGGCTGAACCGGATTGACGGATGCCCGTTATATGAGAGAGAGAGGGCTGACCCGGACTGACGGATGCCCGATATATGAGAGAGAGAGGGCTGACCCGGACTGACGGATGCCCGATATATGAGAGAGAGGGGGCTGACCCGGACTGACGGATGCCCGATATAGGAAGATATGCGTGTCGATGCTAGACACGAGTATTTATGATATTTGGGTGCCGATGTTGGGCACTCATGATTCTCAGCGATGTACAGGATTTGAGGGCCGATGGGAGTACCGACGTGTGGGTTGTTGGGATTTGCGGTGCATTGGTGGGTATCGATTATCTTTCCATGTCGACATTTCGTGTAGATGTTATTTCATCCCATTCCCCGCAATTATTATTTTGCATCTCATCCCGTAGTTACTTTACTCGGCAGAGCACTTGCATGATTATACACACACTGCTTCTTGCATATAGACTTATCTGCTGGCATTTGATAGTGTAGCGCAGTACGTGCATGCTCGCGATTACCTTTATATCTTATCTCTATTCACGAGTTGGCAACTCACCCCCGTTGTGCTACAGTATTTGCAGGTTTCCCCTCGGAGTAGTCGTGGCAGGCTGCTTTCTTACATCTTTTGGCTACAGATACCACTACAGTTGGTGTGTGAGCTGTTTTGCTGTTAGGTGGGTTGTGGTATCTGGTTACTTTTATTGTGCACACTTTTGTATTTAGTATTCTCCATCTACCTTATATGTACTTGACATAGAGACAGTGTGAGGACGATGATGTATATTATTTGTATTCTGGTGTCGAGCTCGTTGTGAGCCGACTTTACTTATGCAGTTTATTCTATCTGTGATGTTCCCACTTGTTGCTCTTGATCTTCGCTACGGCGTCGTATATCTCTATCTTGGTGATTGTTTACTTACGATTTCTTATCACTTTTTAAATGCTTTCATTTAAAACTTAAAACACTCTATACTTTTACTGGTTTGATTTCTGGGTTTTCGGTTCACTTATTCGCGTTACGCCTGTAGACGTTACGTGGTTAAGTGCCGTTCATGGGCCAAACTTTGGGTCGTGACAAAGTTGGTATCAGAGCGTAGGTTTTACCTTTCAGAGTGTTCCTAGGATGACCCTGGTACGATGGAGTAGGTAGCTGAAGCAGAGTGGCGTAGCGTGCGTATGTTCCGCGGCATGCTCACGACACGGTACACCGCCAAGGCGACCTTAGGACTTGTTGATCTAAATTCTTTCTTGAGTATATACATTCTTGCTATTCGATTTCTGTGTCCTTATCGAATCCTATTTTTCCTGTTAGCCATTATGCCGCCAAAGACTACGAGAGCGCAGAGAGCGGCTGCGAGGGCCGAGATTCGAGTTGACTCGTCCGAGACGAGGACTGATCCGGGTAGTACACCGGTTGTGCCCGAGCAGGCTGTTCCTGCCGTGACAGAACAGATTGCCATGTTAGGGGCTGATGTACAGAAGATGCGCCAGACGGTGGGATCCAGTATGCTGAAGATGCGCCAGATGATGGGATCTCTAGTTGAGACACATCGAGCGCAGCGACCAGAGGTAGTTCCACCAATTGCAGAGATCGCGGTGATACCCGCAGCACAGGCAGTTGTCCCTACCGCTACAGAGGTCATCTCAGTATCGCTGTCAGAGTTTATGAGGCTGAAGCCTCCGGTCTTTACAGGCATCGATGCGGCCGAGGACCCAGAGTCCTTCATTGATAGGATGGCGCGGATATGTCGTTCACTTAGATGCGCAGATGGGAGATGGGTTCAGTTCGTGAGCTTTCTCCTGGAAGGTCTTGCGCAGAAATGGTGTGAATCAGTCAAGAAGGGTAGAGCAGCAGGTCTTCCTCATATGACCTGGACAGAGTTCGTGGCGCTATTCCTTGCCCGTTTTCTTCCACTGAGCGTCAAAGATGCTAGAGCACGCAGGTTTGAGTCCTTACGTCACACTCCGGAGATGTCAGTGGCAGAGTATGATGTCCTGTTCACCGAGCTATCGGTGTATGCTCCGTACCTAGTGGCTACTGAGGAGTTGCGAGTCAAGAGATTTGTCCGAGGCTTGCTTACACCACTGTTTCTTGCGATCAGCGCACAGCATTACGATACATATGCAGCAGCTGTTGACGCAGCCCTATTAGTCGAGGAGCGCCTTGCTGAGACTTTGGGAGTTCTAGAGCCGAAGAGAGTTCGTGCGGATACATCAGCGCAGAGACAGCCTTTTCGTCGCCGTGATAGACGTCTTGCAGGTAGCAAAGATCTAGGGCGGGGCCGGTTGTTCAGTTCCTATTTCCAGGAGGGTCAGCGGTCATTGTCGGGATGTTTTCGCTGCGGAAGTTCTTATCATCGTGTACGAGAATGTCCTGAGATACCCCGGAGGGAGGCAGCAGCACCGCACGTCACCCTACCAGACCGCGTTTCCTATTGTACCTACTGTTAGTCCGCGCTAGACTCATGCACAGAGAGGTCATGGTCGCGGAGGATTTGTTCATAGAGGACGAGGTGATCGAGGCAGAGGACAGCCAGTTGCCGGCACGGGACAGTCAGTCGCATTTGGAGGACAGGCGCGGGTTTTTGCTTTGACGCATCAGGACGCGCAGGCGTCCAATGCGGTGGTCTTAGGTATCCTTCCAGTTTGTTCTGTTGATGCACACGTGTTATTCGATCCCGGATCCATGCACTCGTACGTATCCACAAACTTTATGCCGAGTTTGGGTAGAGAGTCCGGTTTGCTTGATCAGTCGCTTTTTGTGACTACTCCTGTGGGAGAGTCGTTTGTCCCTAGGCACGTGTTCCGATCCTGTACCGTCCGTATTGGCGAGAGAGAGTTGCCTGTCGACTTGATCCTTCTTGAGATGTTGGACTTCGACGTTCTTTTGGGTATGGATTGGTTAGCCACGTGCTATGCTTCTGTTGACTGCCGTGAGAAGACAGTTAGATTTTGTTTTCCCGGCGAGTCGGTTTTTTTTATGTTGGGGGACCGTGGTGCCACCCCTCACAGTGTGATTTCTTCTTTTTGCGCTGGGCAGCTTTTGAGGAAGGAATGTCAGGGATTTCTCGCCTATGTTTGCGATACTAGAGCTATAGAGGTTCCGATGGATCAGGTTCCGGTTGTTAGCGAGTTCCCTGATGTGTTCCCTGATGAGTTTCCTGGGCTACCGCCCGAGCGTGATATTTCTTTCTGTATTGATTTGGTTCCTAGCACGGGGCCTATTTCTGTACCGCTTTATCGGTTGGCCCCGGCGGAACGTAGAGAATTGAAGGGTCAGTTTCAAGATTTGCTGGATAAGGGACTTATTCGACCCAGTGTTTCTCCTTGGGGTGCTCCAGTCCTGTTTGTCAAGAAGAAGGACGGCAGTATGCGTTTGTGTATCGACTACCGCCAGCTGAACAGGGTGACAGTGCGGAACAGGTATCCTTTGCCACGCATCGACGATTTGTTCGACCAGCTTCAGGGTGCAGGATACTTTTCGAGGATCGATTTGCGATCAGGCTACCATCAGCTGCGGATTCGACCGGAGGACATTCCTAGGATAGCTTTCCGCACGCGTTACGGCCATTATGAGTTTTTGGTGATGTCGTTCGGACTCACCAACGTGCCAGCAGCATTTATGGACTTGATGAACCGTATTTTCCGGCCGTATCTTGATCTGTTCATCATAGTGTTCATTGACGATAGTCTGGTGTATTCTCAGTGTAGAGAGGAGCACGAGCAGCACCTGCGGATTACACTGCAGACCTTGATGGAGCATCAGCTTTTCGCCAAAATCTCTAAGTGTGCTTTCTGGCTGGACAGCGTAGACTTCTTGGGGCACGTAATTACACGAGATGGTATATGTGTAGACCCGAGGAAGATTGAGGCCGTTCGGAGTTGGCCTAGACCCACGTCAGTGACGGAGGTTCGCAGCTTTCGAGGGCTGGCCGGCTACTACAGGCGATTTGTGCAGGACTTCTCCCGTATTGCTACACCTTTGACCGGGTTGACCCGGAAGGGAGTTCCTTTCGTTTGGACGGAGGAGTGTGAGCACAGTTTTCAGCAGATACGGGCTCTACTGACTACGACACCAGTGCTATCATTGCCTTCAGTATCAGGCGGATTTGTGGTCTACTGTGATGCTTAACGATTGGGGCTACGGTGCGTATTGATGCAGCATGACAGGGTGATCGCGTATGCTTCGCGACAATTGAAGAAACATGAACAGAATTACCCCACTCACGATTTGGAGATTGCTGCAGTGATCTTTGCACTTAAGATCTGGCGACATTACCTATATGGTGAGTCGTGCCAGATATTCACTGATCACAAGAGCTTAAAGTATATATTTCAGCAGCGAGACCTAAACCTTAGACAACGTCGATGGATGGAGTTAGTGAAGGATTACGATTGCGAGATCTTGTATCATCCGGGCAGGGCTAATGTAGTGGCGGATTCTTTGAGCAGGAGGCTCGGGGGTAGTCTATCTTGTTTGAGCGCAGTACAGAGGCAGTCGTCGGCAGATTAGAAGATTTTATGCGACAGCCGGGTACAGTTCGAGTTTACACCGATTGGAGGACAGATTGGGCATGTTCGTGCACGCCCACAGTTGCTTGACCGTATACATGAGGCACAACACAGTGATGACCGATGCTCAGAGATCAGGGCACAAAATGGACAGGGCAGATTTTCCGAGTTCGTGATCGATGATCATGGGATACTACGATCTGGGGCTAGACTATGCGTACCAGATGCTGAGGGATGGTGGCGCGAGATTCTTGAGGAGGCAGATCGATCGGTATACAGTGTTCATCCCGGTTCCACCAAGATCTACCATGACATGAGAGGAGTTTACTGGTGGGACGGAATGAAGAGAGACATCGCAGATTTTGTGTCGAGATGCCTGACTTGTCGGCAAGTCAAGGCTGAGCACCAGAGGCCCGCGGGAGAGCTACAGCCGTTACCCATTCCTGAGTGGAAATGGGAGCATATTTTTATGGACTTCATTATGGGTCTGCCCAGGACTAGTCGAGGGTATGACTCCATCTGGGTGATCGTTGATCGTTTGACGAAAGCGGCTCACTTCCTACCGATGAAGAAGAATTTCGGATTTGCTCAGTATGCCCAGATATACATCGACGATATTGTACGACTGCACGGAGTCCCGACATGTATCGGGTCCGACAGAGGCACCCAGTTTACCAGGCGACTATGGCAGAGGCTTCAGGAGGCTTTGGGCACTCGCTTGAGTTTCAGCACAGCATTTCATCCGCAGATCGACGGACAGTCAGAGAGGACTATTCAGACTCTCGAGGACATGCTCAGAGCGTGCGTGTTAGACTTTGGAGGTAGCTGGGATCATCATTTACCCTTAGTAGAGTTCTCCTACAACAACAGCTACCAGGAGACCATTCAGATGGCACCGTTTGAGGCACTTTACGGGAGGAGATGGAGATCGCCCACCTGTTGGACAGAGCTCGGTGAGAGCAGTATCTTGGGGCCACAGATTGTTGAGGAGACGACCGCGAAGATCCAGTTGATTCGCGATAGGATGAGAGCAGCCCAGAGTAGGCAGAGATCTTATGCGGACCGTCGGCGGCACAGACTTGAGTTTTCTGTTGGTGATCATGTTTTCTTGAGGGTCTCCCCAATGAAAGGTGTGATGAAATTTGGGATGATGGGGAAGCTTAGTCCCAGATTTGTGGGCCCTTTCGAGATCCTCGAGCGTGTTGGTGTGGTTGCATATCGGTTAGCCCTTCCGCCCAGTTTTCCATATGTGCACCCTGTATTTCACGTTTCGATGCTCCGCAAATATCTTCATGATCCTTCGCATACGATTCAACACCCGACGATCCAGCTTGAGCGCGACCTTTCCTATGCAGAGCAGCCGGTGATGATCTTGGATCGACAAGTGAAGAAATTGAGGTCGAAAAAGATACCGTCCGTCAAGTACATTGGCGTGGTCCGAGCAGAGAGGAGATCACTTGGGATACCGAGAGCGAGATAAGGAAGAGGTATCCCCATCTTTTCGAAGGTACGTGTGGTTAGATTTTTAAATTCGGGGACCGAATTTCTTTAAGGGGGGTAGATTGTAACACTTTGAAATTTTCGTTAGAATGTTTTTCGTGTTAATTAGAAATGGTGCATGTCATTATATATATGTACATAGGATTATTAGTTATTTTTAATCGGGTTACCCTAATTGGAAAATTTTCCTTTGTAGTATTGCACACTTAGCCAATTTTGTGACTTAGGTCTTTTAGTGTAACATGTTAACCATTTCTTTTCATGCATGGTTCATTTTAATCCCCCACCCTTTTCTAATCAAGTCAAACCCTTTTAATAATTCAATATTTTGAATGGGAAATTAAAGCATGGTGTTAGGTGAGAAGATTGACTTTTGACCTATTCTCTCTCTTTTCTCTATTCCTCTCTTGCTGAAAAATTCTGCAGAAAAGCAGCAACTCCAGTAGCAGCATCACAATATATTCATCATCTTTTCATTTCTCTTTTGAATCCATACAAAATCCTACACAAAACCACACATTTTCTTCACTAAAGCCGTGGGAAAAGGGACCTTTTGAGGTGTTTGGAGGCAAATCTGCACACTTGAGGCTAGAGCTGGGATTTTTGGTGTTTCATAAGGTCTTTTGAAGGTATTAACTCATGTTAGCACTCCATTTCCATAAACTTGTAGTATTCTTTAGCAAAAATCATGTTTTGATGTGCTTTTTAGTGATATTGAAGGGTTTTTGAGATGATATGTTAAAATTAGCATTTTTATGGCTTAATTAGCTTGGTAATGAGTTGTTAGTGTAGTTTTAGACTTGGGTTTGCTTCAGATTTCAGAAAAATACCGTAAAGTTTCATTTTAGTGCAAAAGTGTGGTTTTTAACAAGAAATAGGGCTCTGTGGAATCTGCTCCTACCCGGGGTGTTTCAGAATGAAATTGAATTTACTGTAGCATGTATAGGGGGTATAGAGTGCACACACAAAACCTGGGAGCCCAATTCCCCAGACCGGCCGCCGAGAAAAGCATTCTGGCCGCAAATTGCGGCCAGATGAGTGAGTTGGGGGTTGGGGTTTGGGGCACAGGAGTCTGCTGCTATATGTAGTATTGTGGTATATATAGTTTTGTAATATCCTTCCTGTATAAAAATCGGGGATCTAATACCCTATTTTCCGTATTTTAAACTTTCGCGACACGCGTGATACGTGTGTGTGGGTTTGGGATTTCTGCGTATCGCGACGCGTCGGAGTGGCTTCAGGCGCGTAATCACACGTTTTAGCGTATCGCGCACACGCGCGCTTGGTTCACGACGCGAGTTACTAGTTTGACTTTAAATGTCGTGTTTGTATGGTTTTGAGCTTATGTGTGATATATTGTGAAATTCTAGGTTCGCAGGCGAGTGCGACGGACGCCGCGAAGAAGGGGAAACAAGTCGTCGGCTATACCTAGCTCGAGACTACGGTGAGTAGATTTAACATCTACAGGGATATCGCCCGCATGGCGTTATGCGTCGGGGCTGATAGGACCTTATAGCGATATAATTTTCATTCACCTACATGACTACTGTTTATTGCATACCGCATTCCCTGCTATGCGTATATACACTAGAATTGATAGAACACCGCACTATTACTAACGGGTCAAGTTGCACGAGCATAATTTATATGCTACACTCACACCGTTAGTGATTGCCATGACACTCACATTATAGGATTGGTATAAATCATATGTCAGATTGTTTCCGCATTATTGATGTTTGCCATGATTTGCCGCATATCAGCAGATGTTATATTCATACTTGGACACATCTACATCACATATTCATACATGTGCCATGTACATATTGATATCCTCAAACCTGCATAGATTTACGCATTGAGATATGTTGTTTCCATGTTATTTCTGGATTTGGGAACCGTGGATATTTCAAAAGAGAATAAGTAATTCTTTAAAAACCCGGTTTCCCTTGATATGATATTTTAGTGCGTCCACCATGTGTTTTTCTCGGTGCTAGAGAGCGATATATGAGAGAGAGAGGGCTGACCCGGACTGACGGATACCCGATATATGAGAGAGGGGGGGCTGACCCGGACTGACCGATGCCCGATATATGAGAGAGAGGGGGCTGACCCGGACTGACAGATGCCCGATATATGAGAGAGAGAGGGCTGACCCGGACTGACGGATGCCCGATATATGAGAGAGAGGGGACTGACCCGGACTGACGGATGCCCGATATAGGAATATTTGCGTGTCGATGCTAGAAACGAGTATTTATGATATTTGGTTGCCGATGTTGGGCACTCGTGATTCTTAGCGGTGTACAGGATTTGAGGGCCGATAGGAGTGCCGGCGTCTGGGTTGTTGGGATTTGGGGTGCATTGGTGGGTACCGATTATCTTTCCACGTTGACATTCCGTGTAGATGTTATTTCATCACATGCCCCGCAATTATTATTTTGCATCTCATCCTGTAGTTACTTTACTCGACAGAGCACTTGCATGATTATACACACACTGCTTCTTGCATATAGACTTATCTGCTGGCATTTGATATAGTAGCGCAGTACGTGCTGCTCGCGATTACCTTTATATGTTATCTCTATTCACGAGTTGGAAACTCACCCCTGTTGTGCCACAGTATTTGTAGGTTACCCCTCGGAGTAGTCGCGGCAGGCTGCTTTCTTACATCTTTTGGCTACAGATATCACTACAGTTGGTGCGTGAGCTGTTTTGCTGTTAGGTGGGTTGTGGAATCTGGTTACTTTTATTGTGCACACTTTTGTATCTAGTATTCTCCATCTACCTTATATGTACTTGACTTAGAGACAGTGTGAGGATGATGATGTATATTATTTGTATTCTGGTGTCGAGCTCGTTGTAAGCCGACTTTACTTATGCAGTTTATTCTATCTGTGATGTTCTCACTTGTTGCTCTTGATCTTCGCTACGGCGTCGTATATCGCTATCTTGGTGATTGTTTACTTACGATTTCTTATCACTTTTTAAATGCTTCCATTTAAAACTTAAAACACTCTATACTTTTACTGGTTTGATGTCTGGGTTTTCGGTTCACTTAGTCGCGTTACGCCTGTAGACGTTACGTGGTTAAGTGTCGATCATGGGCCAAACTTTGTGTCATGACACAGTGGGAGCAGCGAAAACGTGTGCAAGTTGCTTTATGAGTTAAAGCAGGCATCGCGGAGTTGGAACATCTGTTTTGATGTGGTAGTCAAAGAGTTTGACTTCATCAAAATGGTAGATGAACCTTGTATATACAAAAAAAAGGTAGTAGGGAGTATGGTGATGATCCTCGTATTGTACGTGGATGACATAGTCTTGATAGGAAAAGAATTTCCTATGCTACGATCGATCAATCTTCTATTATCACAAGGATTCTCCATATAGGATCAAGGTGATACTTCCTAAATCTTAGGTGTTGGATCTATGAGATGGATCTAAGTGGATGTTAGGATTCTCACTAGGTGTAGTGAGATGGTGTCAATCGATCCTGGGGAGAATCACTAGATAGGATCCAGGGTGGTAAAAACGACTGAATGTTAGTCACAGGCATTGTCTTTACCCTCAGTGGATGGACGGTATGTTGGAAGAGTTCCAAGCTAGATACCGTGGCATACTAGACGATAAAGGCTGGATGCATTTCTACCTACGATACTACCAAAGAGGAAGTCTGGATATATATATATATATATATAGTTCATGAGATGAACTTCGTTCCTACCATTGTGTGACAATGGAGTTGTGGCTTTGGACTAGGAATCCCCATCCCATCAGAGATCCAGACATATTCTTAGGCAGTATCACCTGATCATGGAGATGGTTGATCTCCACGGAGATTGAGGTTAGGAGAGTAGACACAGAGGACAATAACGCGGATCCACTCACAAAGGCCTATTTTCCAGTAGAGACTTTTATGGGATGGTTGAGTATGAGATACTTCAACCACTGTTGATTGCTGGGTAGGAGATACTACAACAGATGGCCCTAGTGCAAGTGGGAGATTGTTAGTGATATGTATGCCCTAGAGGCCATTACTATACATACGATGTATATTGTAGTGGATGCTTGGACATATATATATGGAGGACTTTCTTGCTCGACATGATAGTATGCTAACTAGTTGCACTTTATCTTAACATGTGCTCTGATTGTCTCTATTTTACAAGTTGATAAAGACCTTAGGATGAGTACTTGACTACCAGGATTGTGATGGAAATCATACTAGTGGGAACAGTGTAGTCGCTAAGTACATCCTTCAAATGTCCCTAGTCGTGGGTGTATCGAGACAGGGCATCGATATACCAGAGTAGACTAGCGTATAGCTTCTCGACCCATGTAGATGGGCTATGGATGATCACATATCCATTGGTGTTTGACATCAGAGACAGTATACTGGTGCTCAGTGAAGACTGGGTATACTGGAAGAACTCGCCGAGAACTCCTAGATGGTATTATACCTCACGTCAGATGGCAGTTCTCTGGTGACACTGGTACAGGTTAGTCTGTAGACCCGGGATCATCATAGAGTCTTGTGTGATTCCCACTATGCTTTGATTTCCAACATACCACGTCCTAGAGGGCGTGCAAAACTGTAGCTTTTGGGTACAGTCCCGAATCACATGGAGGCAATGAGCGATAGGAGGAGTTTCGTCTCTCCCGGTATAGGGAGTTGATGTTGCGTTGTGTTCGATTGGCTATAACAGGAAGTCCTTGGCCAAGGCAGCTTCAGAGATATACTGGTAAGTGTTACCAGTAGTTTCTCGACCCGTTATGAGCCACATATCAACACAACTTATCGAGTTACTGGGGTCTGGCGTTTACTACCCCTAGACGAGATATGCGACATATCAGACGAAGAGACTAGACTGTACGGTAGTGTTACTGACTGGATTCGCAGGAGTGTGAGCAGGCTTGCTTGTTGATCTTCTGATCGCTCAATACCCGGGTGGACGTTACGTTTAGCAGACCGCTGGCATCTTTTCGGTGTTTGATATGATCATCACCTACTGCCGGCGTATTGACGAGTCTTTAGAGTCCTACACAGGGGTTTCCTGGCTTAAGCGAAACGGGGTAGGATCACATATGTGATATGTGCAAGACCGAGATTGATACGCTATGAGATACCGTATTCTATTCTCACGATTTGTTACATTGATCGGTTGTATGCGATATAGCCGGGTTATCGGATCAAGTGTTGATTCGATAAGTTGTTACACATGATATTAGCCGGTTATAGCCGGATTATTAAATCAAGAGTTGATTTAATAATTTAATGTATAATTATATATTTGATATATTACATTATATTAACTAGTATTAGCTCACTTATGATTTGTTTTCTCACATATTGTGCATAAGTGTATATGTGATATATATTCGTGTACATATTTTTGTGTCATGATTAATGATACATACAAGATGGATGTATGAGATTTATACCATGTTTAGGTTAAATTAAGGTTTATTTATTATCTTAAGATTTAACAAAAGAGTTACACTTGGTCAAAGTTTTCAAGCTTGAAGAAGCTTGGAGAAACTTTGACAAAGTCCACTCTTTTGTCATTTCTCTTGATATTTTTTAACCTAACCCTTAACCTCATACCTTGGTCAATTCTATACATGAGTTAAGCATGATAGCTTAACTCACCCATGGTTACATTATTGAGAGAATTAATTCATATGATGATTTATTCTTTCTTCTTCATCAAGCTCTTTGAAAAGCTTGCTAGCTCTAATGGTGCTATGAGATAAAGTGTAAGAAAATCAATTCTAAAGTGAGCCCACTTCCTATATCATCATCCTCTACTACTTTCCATGTAGTATAGGGTGTTCTCTTCACAAAGTTCATGACCTAGTGAAGGAATAGCTTGAGTTAGTGTCTCCCCGACGTAGATCATCTCCGGCCTCGAAGTCTTCGAAGCAAGCACGTTCGTTTGTTCAACGGAGCCTCTCTAGAGTCTGGAGTTTACGATCACAACGAAGGGGACTACTACACGAAGCTATTGAAGTGAAGGACCAGTCTACAAAGGTTTTATTCCTTGCTCTCTTTACTTTTGCAAAGTGTTTTCATATATCTTTCCATATATTTCTAGTTGACGATCTATGTTAGGGTTGTCTAAATCGGCAAAATTTTAATATGGCTTGGACGATGCTTCCCGAAACCTTGTTGCCGTCGTAGGTAACCCTTCAATATGATGGGATACATTGCTTGGGAGACTCCAGATACGAGTATAGCCGTTGGAGTACAGTCCATTTAGCCACGAAGAGACGAGTCCGAAACAGTCGACATTAGAGAAAAGTGGAGTAAGAGGTTCGTACGAGATCTTGATGAGATGATGTTCCACTCCGTCGACATCAGAGATGTGATACGCATGCAGAGGCGTTGTATATGGATATATCTTCCAGAAGGAGTCGCGATGAGTATGCAGCCGTTCCGGAACAAGAATAGGATTTAGTTAAAGATGATAACTACCGGGCAGTTCGGCAGAAACGAGAATTTTAGGAGACTTCGACAGGACCTTTTCTGGAATACTATACGAGAAGTCTTGGACCCAGGATCGGTCATATTACACAGACCCAGCAGGCCAGAGTTCGGCATCGTCGACGAGACATATTATGAGTGACCACAACAGTTGGCCATAGACTCTTAGAGGATATGCTTGAGCGGGACTATTCCGCCATACTTGATTTCGGTATTTTGGGCGATATATTCGCATGTTTGAGTTTTGATGACCGAGTTTCATGATATTTGTTCTCGTGCACTTTGGTTGCACCTAATGGGTATTTATATTTTGCACATAGTTATTACACTTAAGATATGTTTTATACACCGTTGTGTTGATTAATGATTTGTGCACAGTTATAGCATTTAATATCGTTTTTGTGCCTTGGCTACACATATTTATGATTTCATAGATGTTGGATATATATGCCCTAGAGGCCTATATTGTATAGGATGCTTGGGATATGTATGTACATGACAGTCTTGCTTGATATGATAGTACGCTATTTGGTTTGACTTTTTCTTAACGTATGATATTTTTTACTTGGTATCTATATATATATATGTTGATAAAGCCCATAGGGTGTTTTGTCTGACTACCGGCGTTGTGATGGCAGTCATACTAGTGGGAGCTGGATAGTCAATAGGCACACCCTTAGATGTCCCTGGTCGCAGGAGTATCGAGATTGGGCATCGATACTCCGGAGTAGACTAGTGTATACATATCTAGACCCTGACAAGGGGCAATGGATTGGTCCCGCAACCATTGGTGGTGTTCACCTAAGATTGTATACAGATGCTCACTGGGTGTGAGTACACCGGACAGGACTCGCCAAGAACTGACTGGATGGTATTATACCTAACGTCAGATAGCAGTTCTCAGGTGACATGTGTTCAGATAGTCCGTTGACTTAAAGTCATCATTTGTCTCGTGTGAGTTCCCACTGTGCTTTGATTATTACCCTACCACGGCTCAAAGGAGTCGTGCAAACAGGTTTCAGTTGGGTACAGTCCCGAGCCATGTGGAGGAAGTGAGTGACTGTAGGGATTCGTTTCTCCCGGTATAGGGAGTTGATATCGCACTGTGGTCGGTTGGTCATTACCATAAGTCCCTGGCCAGGGCTGATTGAGAATTACTGATGGAATGATCAGTAGATTCTCGGGTGGTCTTGAACCATACCGACACGACTTGTACGGTTATTAGGGGTCTGACGTCCACCACCTCCCTAGACCATACATGCGATACTCTTAGACGAACAGACCGGACTGCGCGGATATTGTCACAGACAGGCTCAGTAGGATTTCAGATGGGTTACCTCATCAGCTTTCTTATCGACAACTACCTGGGGACCGTTACGTACAGCTAGTGCCGCTTGCGGTCTGTGGTTAAACCCACTGCCAGCGTAGTAGTCGAGTCTTTAGAGTCCCACACAGAGATTTCCCAAACCCAGGCGAAAAGATATAGAAGTCGTATGGTTTTACGACAAAGGTTCGGACGCATACGTGTTTGAACGCACGTACGACATTCGGACAGTTTTTACTAGCCGGTTTTGGTTTAAGCCAGATTCTAGTATCAGGTTATTGGATTTATACAGTCTAAAGTTTTTCCGTGTTTTTACGGATGAGAGGGGCGTTCTCGTAATTTTCCGAGAAGCTTCTAGAAGGATGTGACATGGAGGGAGAGGTGGCATTTTCATTTAATGAATTAGTGACTCATTGTGAGTGATTCATCATGTCATTAATGCATTATTAAATGCTTAATAACTCACATAATGAATCACCCACTTGCATTAATGAAACATGATGAATAATCTCTTATTATTCATTTCTTTTTAATTCATTATGTTTCATATATCTAGTGAGAAGCTTTTTCATTTTCATATTATTATCATTATCATCTTCTCACTCTCTCTCTTCAAGTTCTCTCTCCTTCACCAAACCTAATCCTACCCTCATGAGTTGAGAACAAGGATTAGGAAAGACTAATTACTCCATAACATATCTCTACATCACCTTAGCTACTCTATTTAGCAACTAGAGAAACTAAGTAACCTCAAGTTTAGAGGTTATAGCTTGGATTAGGGATCTCGGGTGGATCGTCTATCACGGAAGAAAGCCGAAGAGGACGTGGAGATCCAAAGAGGCCGTAGATAAAATTAAGACGAAGGACTAGAACCGTTTGGTATAATCTCTTAACATAGTAGTTTAGAACTCTATTGCTTTTGTTAAAACTTGTTTAGTAAACGATTCATACGGTTAATCGATGTTTGATCATAGAACAAGATTGTTATTCATATTTCCGCCTCCCCATAAGTATTGGGGTGTTGAACATCGACTTACAGTGGTATCAGAGCCTAGCTAAACAGTATTTAACACACTTGCAAATTTGTATGAATTTCGAACGGAAAAACAAACCGGAAAAACCCCGATATCATGTACTTTCTGTCGAATTTTAAATGAGGTCCAAAAATTTTTCAGGGACCTTCAGAATGACCTAAATGAATGTATTAGAACACCCAAGAAAATTGGGCTCATGAATCGGCCATAGCGCCGCGGAACCGCGGCCGATCCCACCGATCCGCCGCGCTTTGGACGATTCATCATCCCAACTTTCTTGTGTTGTTTCTCTGAGATATTTGGTGTTTTCTGGTAATTTTTATTTTTCTCAGGTTTCAGATTTACAGAGAAGTATTGGAGCAAGATTAAATGTGCTTAATCGATCGAAATTATACAGTATTTGCTTGTTTGATTATATCTGTGAAATGTTTTATGTGTTCGTAAACCTCCCCTAACTGCTAGTATGTCGGTTGGCAGGGGGTTGCACATATCTATGATGTTATATATAACTGTTTGTGTATATAAACTGTATTGGACTGTTGTGGTGTTTAGCCGGTATTTGTGATGGGTTTTTTATTAATTCATTTGATGTAAATGTAATAAGTTGTAATATTATTTTGCGGGGCACATCCAGGTTGCGGTTGTAGCCACCGTTGTATTATTTCTTTTTACTGTTTTTGCTCCTAGGATAGACCTAAGGTGGGGTGCACAAACTACCGGGTATTTTGAAGTGTTGGGGCAGACCGCTTCACTTCTGGTACTTGGCGGGTAGTTTGCCGTACCCGTAGGGGTCTGGGTTGGGAAAATGGCTATTCATCACAACTGTGTAATCCTTCTTTCATTGCAGGCTCAAAAGAAATGCGGATTGCTTGCAAATCCAATATTGTTTATCTATGATCTGGAATGCCTATTATTGCGTCTGACGAATGTACAATATCTATATATGATAGCTATTTAGACGTCGCTTATGTTTTACACCCGCGCTAGCCCAGCCCTCGCTCTGTCGTTAGTTAAGTAACCTAACGGGTGATGACGGGCCCCGTGGCGAATGCAGATGGCATAAGAGGACGTTGTATTTTCGTTGTAATCTGTAATGATAGGTTAAAGATGGGACGCATTATTATTAATGCAAAGAAAATAAAACCTAAACTGAATCGTTGGAACAATTTCTAAAAACCACTCGGTTTTTTTTTGAAAAAGCAAATTTTAAATGCGGAGCTTAAACCACTCCTTTTAATAAAAGCTATCTCAGTTCCTTCGATCAAATCAAGTTCACTACGTTAACGGTTTTTTGCCAAAAACCAGCCGTAACCCTCCGTCGTTTCAGATAGACAGCATATCGTATTCATGCTATGCTTGTTGGCCTACGTCAAGGCATAGTGAATGGTAGCAGTGTGTGTGCCTATTTGTTGCATAGATAGATGCATTAGTTTAATACAGACGTACACCTTGTTGGCCTACGTCAAGGGCTTGTACGATGTATTTAAATTGATCAGGACAACGACGGGTAGAACTTGACTTGCGTCTTATGACTTGTTGGCCTACGTCAAGGTCTATAAGAGCTTGGGGTAAAAATCACATCGGGAGTTTCAAATATAAAGGAAACTTGCAGATTTAGCTTACCTTCTGGAGTGTGGTGACTAGAGTGGCTTCCATCTAGGGCATCATGCAATGATAGTTGGATCCCGATCCCACTGATGAGTAGGATTACTCTCGGGAATTTCTCTCACTTAACAATCAATGCTATAAACCAAGTAGGTACCTAGAAAGGTGTTAGAGGGGCTACGCCTCCAGGGAAAAGAGGTTCTTTAATTAAGGAACTTCGCGAAAGCGTTGGAAAACCCCCTCGAAGTACCAACACCAGCCTGGCTGAAAGGTTAAGCAAGAATTGTAACGTGTGATTAAATCCTGACTAGTTCTTCTTTTAGGTTTTGAAGAAGGATTTGAGGAAACAGTGGGAGCCATCCTGTTTAGATAAAATAATAACCAATCTAAACTTGCAAGAGCATATGCTGAGTGTTTTCTTTTCTCTCTCTGTGGCAGCTACCATGACTGGACTAAAACTATTACTTGAAAAGAATATACTAACCGGGCAGAACTATAAAGATTGGCTAAGGAACGTCAATATTGCGCTGACTTATGACAAAGTTGCATATGTTACCACCGCTGTTCCTCCCCTTATCCCAGGACTAGATTCCTCAGTTGCGGACAAGGAAGTTCGTAAAACCTGGGATCTAGACTGTGAACGAGCTAAGTGTATCGTGCTGGCGTCCATGAATAATGAACTCCAGAAACAGCACGAGAGTATGGATATTGTATCCATATTCCTCCATTGCAAGGAATTGTATGGTGAACACTCCCGTATCGCAAGGTACGAAACCTCAAGGAAACTCTTCCAGATGAGGTTAGCTCCAGGATCGCCTGTTGGAGAGCACGTCCTCAAAATGATCACCCTCATTGAGGAACTCGCAAACCTGGGATGCATGCTAGAGAATGATTTGTATATCGACTTGATTTTGCAGTCCCTTCCCCACACCTTCTCTCAGTTCATGCTGAACTTCAACATGCACGAAATGGAAGCGGATCTTCCAAAGCTCCTCAATATGTTGAGGGTAGCAGAGACCTCCTTGAAAAAGGAGAAGACCCCCGTTCTGTATGTTGGCCAATCATCTTCTTCTAAATCTAAAGCGAAAGCTAAAGGGAAGAAGAAGATGAAAGCCACCAAACCGAAGGGTGGGGTCAAGAAGGTGCAGGGAACGAACAAGGCAGGAAGGGTAAAGGCAGAAAAGAACGAGTGCTTCTATTGTCACAAGCAAGGGCACTGGAAGAAGGAATGTTTGGACTTTAAAGCCAAGGACATGAAGCAAGCTGTTGCTTCTGCTTCAGGTGTGTTCGTAATCGAAAATTGTCTTTCAGTAAACTCTACCTCATGGGTACTTGATACCGGTTCTGGTTCTCACATCTGTAATTCTTTGCAGGATACGAGAAATAGTAGAGTACTGGGGGCAGGTGATATGACTCTCCGGATGGGCAATGGAATGCATGTAGATGCAGTTGCAATAGGGGAATATCACCTAGGGTTGAATAGTGGACACATTTTGGTATTGTATAGCTGTTTTTGTATTCCCAGTATGTTGTGTAATATTATATCAGTATCTTTGTTGTCTAATAAAGGATATAATTTTGTGCTTGAAAGAAATGTCATGAACATTCTCCTAAATCAAGAACTGATTGGTTTTGGCACACTGGAAAACGGCATATACATACTTAATCAACCTCAAATTTTCAATATTCAGAACACGCGTAAAAGAAAGGCTCCAGATTTGAATCAAGCCTTCCTATGGCATTATAGACTTGGTCATATAAATGAAACAAGGTTGACTAAGTTACATAAAGATGGATATCTAGATCCGTTTGAATATTCATCATATGCAACTTTTCAATCATGTATCAAAGGAAAAATGACCAAATCTCAGTTCACCGGACACGGAGAAGGAGCCACTGAACTCTTGGGACTAGTACACAGTGATGTATGTGGTCCGATGTCTATACATGCACGAAGTGGTCACTCCTACTTCATCACTTTTACTGATAACTTCTCTAAGTATGGACATGTGTTCTTAATAAAGCATAAATCCGAGGCTTTTGAGAAGTTTAAGGAGTATAAAAATGAAGTAGAGAAACAAACTGGTAAAAGCATCAAGACACTTCGATCTGATCGAGGTGGAGAATACTTAAGTACCGGTTTCCTTGAATACTTAAAAGCGAATGGAATTCTCTCTCAGCTTACTCCACCTTATACACCTCAGCATAATGGTGTATCAGAAAGAAGGAATCGCACACTATTAGATATGGTGCGTTCAATGATGAGTAGTGCTGAGTTGCCACTTTCCTTCTGGGGATTTGCTCTAGAATCAGCCGCATACCTATTGAATAGAGTTCCAACTAAGTCTGTACCTACCACTCCATATGAAATGTGGTGTGGGAAGAGACCATATCTCAAGTATATCAAGATATGGGGGTGTCCGGTATATGTTAAAAAGCATAATCCGGACAAGCTCGAAGCACGATCGGTTTTATGCAAGTTTGTAGGATACCCCAAGCATTCAAGGGGGTACATGGTCTACCACACTGAAGAACAAAAGGTGTTTGTCGCTCGTCACATTGTCTTCTTAGAAAGAGAATTTCTTGCAAAAGAAATTAGTGGGAGCATGGTAGAACTGGAAGAAATTCCAGAACCTCAAATTGCAACCGAAGACTTAGAAGAATCTCAGATTTCAATAGAACATGACGAACCAACGCCACTCCGCAGATCTAGTAGGCTTTCTCATCCTCCTGAAAGATACTATGGTTTTCTTCTTGATGGGGATCGAGAGGATTGCATCATCGATGATGATGAGCCTACTAGTTTTCAGCAGGCTATCACAAGTAGCGACTCAGTGAAGTGGCTGGATGCAATGAGATCCGAAATGGAATCCATGTACACCAATAAAGTATGGACTTTAGAAGTTGCTCCTCCTGGGGTAAAACCAGTTGGGTGCAAATGGATCTTCAAAAAGAAGATTGGTACATTTGGACAAGTGGAAACCTACAAAGCTAGACTAGTAGCAAAAGGTTTTCGTCAAAGACCAGGATTGGACTATGATGAAACTTTTTCACCAGTAGCTATGCTTAAATCCATTCGGATCATGCTTGCCATTGCCGCCTTCCATGACTATGAAATCTGGCAAATGGATGTAAAAACAGCTTTTCTAAATGGACATCTAGAAGAGAGTATTTACATGGATCAACCAGAAGGTTTCTTAGACAGTGGAGCAGCGGAAGAGTATGCAAATTGCTTAAATCCATTATGGGTTAAAGCAAGCATCGCGGAGTTGGAACATCTGTTTTGATGAAACAATCAAGGAATTTGACTTTATCAAAAATATAGATGAACCATGTATTTATAAGAAGATTGTAGAAGGAGCAGTAGTCTTCCTCGTTTTGTACGTCGACGACATACTACTGATAGGGAATGATATCCCTATACTACAATCAGTAAAGCTCTTCTTGTCACAGAAATTCTCTATGAAAGACTTGGGAGATGCATCATACATTCTGGGCATTAAGATCTATCGAGATAGATCTAATAGAATATTGGGACTTTCACAGTCCAGGTATATAGACACTATACTAAAGAGATTTAGTATAGAAGATTCCAAACGCGGCAATATGCCCGCTTGTCACGGAATCACCCTCTCCAAAGAGATGTCTCCAAAGACTGATGAAGAGAGGGCTCGGATGGGCATTATACCCTACGCTTCGGCGGTAGGATCAATAATGTATGCGATGTTATGTACCAGACCGGATGTAGCTTACGCACTTAGTGTGGTAAGCAGGTATCAGTCTGACCCAGGTGAGAAACATTGGAGAGCGGTGAAGAACATTCTCAAGTACCTGAGAAGGACTAAGGAGATGTTCTTGATTTACGGTAATAGGGACCTCCAGGTAGAGGCTTTTACCGACTCCGGCTTCCAAAGTGATAAGGATGATTCTAAATCTATTTCGGGTTTTGTATTTACCCTTAATGGAGGGGCGGTATGTTGGAAGAGTTCCAAACAAGATACCGTCGCAGACTCAACTATGGAGGCTGAGTATATAGCTGCTAGTGAAGCCGCAAAAGAGGCTGTCTGGATGAGGAAGTTCATTTCTGAACTTCAGGTGGTTTCGTCCATTTCCAATCCAATACCTTTGTATTGCGATAACAATGGCGCTGTAGCTTTAGCGAAGGAACCAAGGTCCCATCAGAAATCCAGGCATATCTTAAGGCGGTTTCACCTGATCAGGGAGATCGTGGATCGTCGGGAGATCGAGATACGGAGAGTGGACACAAAAGACAACACGGCAGATCCATTCACCAAGGACATTCCTCAAGTACAGTTCGAGAGGCTTTTTGAGATGTTGGGCATGCGGTACGCAAGCAACTGGATCTGGTAGAGACAGTGGGTACTCATTGCGCCAATTATAGGCCTTAGTGCAAGTGGGAGATTGTTGGATATATATGCCCTAGAGGCCTACATTGTATAGGATGCTTGGGATATGTATGTACATGACAGTCTTGCTTGATATGATAGTACGCTATTTAGTTTGACTTTGTCTTAACGTATGATATTTTTTACTTGGTATCTATATATATATATGTTGATAAAGCCCATAGGGTGTTTTGTCTGACTACCGGCGTTGTGATGGCAGTCATACTAGTGGGAGCTGGATAGTCAATAGGCACACCCTTAGATGTCCCTGGTCGCAGGAGTATCGAGATTGGGCATCGATATTCCGGAGTAGACTAGTGTATACATATCTAGACCCTGACAAGGGGCAATGGATTGGTCCCGCAACCATTGGTGGTGTTCACCTAAGATTGTATACAGATGCTCACTGGGTGTGAGTACATCGGACAGGACTCGCCGAGAACTGACTGGATGGTATTATACCTAACGTCAGATAGCAGTTCTCAGGTGACATATGTGCAGATAGTCCGTTGACTTAAAGTCATCATTTGTCTCGTGTGAGTTCCCACTGTGCTTTGATTATTACCCTACCACGGCTCAAAGGAGTCGTGCAAACAGGTTTCAGTTGGGCACAGTCCCGGGCCATGTGGAGGCAGTGAGTGACTGTTAGGGATTCGTCTCTCCCGGTATAGGGAGTTGATATCGCACTGTGGTCGGTTGGTCATTACCATAAGTCCCTGGCCAGGGCTGATTGAGAATTACTGATGGAATGATCAGTAGATTCTCGGGTGGTCTTAAACCATACCGACACGACTTGTACGGTTATTAGGGGTCTGACGTCCACCACCTCCCTAGACCATACATGCGATACTCTTAGACGAACAGACCGGACTGCGCGGATATTGTCACAGACAGGCTCAGTAGGATTTCAGATGGGTTACCTCATCAGCTTTCTTATCGACAACTACCTGGGGACCGTTACGTACAGCTAGTGCCGCTTGCGGTCTGTGGTTAAACCCACTGCCAGCGTAGTAGTCGAGTCTTTAGAGTCCCACACAGAGATTTCCCAAAACCAGGCGAAAAGATATAGAAGTCGTATGGTTTTACGACAAAGCTTCGGACGCATACGTGTTTGAACGCACGTACGACATTCGGACAGTTTTTACTAGCCGGCTTTGGTTTAAGCCAGATTCTAGTATCAGGTTATTGGATTTATACAGTCTATAGTTTTTCCGTGTTTTTACGGATGAGAGGGGCGTTCTCATAATTTTCCGAGAAGCTTCTAGAAGGATGTGACATGGAGGGAGAGGTGGCATTTTCATTTAATGAATTAGTGACTCATTGTGAGTGATTCATCATGTCATTAATGCATTATTAAATGCTTAATGACTCACATGATGAATCACCCACTTGCATTAATGAAACATGATGAATAATCTCTTATTATTCATTTCTTTTTAATTCATTATGTTTCATATATCTAGTGAGAAGCTTTTTCATTTTCATATTATTATCATTATCATCTTCTCACTCTCTCTCTTCAAGTTCTCTCTCCTTCTCCAAACCTAATCCTACCCTCATGAGTTGAGAACAAGGATTAGGAAAGACTAATTACTCCATAACCTATCTCTACATCACCTTAGCTACTCTATTTAGCAACTAGAGAAACTAAGTAACCTCAAGTTTAGAGGTTATAGCTTGGATTAGGGTTCTCGGGTGGATCGTCTATCACGGAAGAAAGCCGAAGAGGACGTGGAGATCCAAAGAGGCCGTAGATAACATTAAGACGAAGGACTAGAACCGTTTGGTATAATCTCTTAACATAGTAGTTTAGAACTCTATTGCTTTTGTTAAAACTTGTTTAGCAAACGATTCATACGGTTAATCGATGTTTGATCATAGAACAAGATTGTTATTCATATTTCCGCCTCCCCATAAGTATTGGGGTGTTGAACATCGACTTACAATAGATTTCATACAGTTGGGTTTATTTTGTGCATATTGTACGCACACAATTTGGTTTTCGCACTCGATATTTGTTTTGAGCACTTTGTGCACTTGATTGGATTCTTACTCATATTTGACACGCTTGGATTGGATTTTGCGCATGCTCGGCGTTTGATATTGGATTTTGTGATTTCGTGCATGTTGGATGCATATGATTTAGGTTTTATTCGTGCATGATGGATGCACCTGATTTAGATTTTCGCGCATGTTGGGCGCATGATATGAGATGCGATTTTGGTGCACACCAGATGCACTAAAATGGGATTTTCTTCGTGCATATCAGGTGCACCTGGTTTTGGCTGTTAGGCACACTAGTTGCCCTTGACAGGTGTTCCTGCACACCCGTTGCACTTAGATTTTGTTTCTGTGCACATGTATGGTACATTTCATTGATTTCGATTTCCGTGCGCACCATACGCACGTGGCATTCATGTACATATTTTGTATTTGATTTCCCTTTGAGGTGATATTTATGATATTTACTAATTGGTATAGTAGCTGAGCAGGACTGGTCCGAGGATAGTACCTGATTATATTTTTACATGCATTGATAGTTATCGAAGTGATTTCCAAAAGGGAGCGATAGTCTCGGTATTTACCTACATGTCCGAGATGACACGAAGCTTTTTTTTCAAAGGAAACCCTTCTAAATTATTTTTCTAAATGGCGGGATGTATGTTAAACAAAAGATATATATATGTATATGGAATTATTTTCTTACAATAGACGTCCGCCACTGTGCCGCGATACGCGCATCGCACAGCAACGTGAAAGGTTTGGCATGCATTTCCTTCAGATGTTTACATGTATAGTTTTGATGTAGATCATATTGGTTTTCGAATTGGATTTGAGATTGCTGTCTTCACCATGACTCCGATGATTGCGGCATGCTTGACGGAGTTTTGATTTCGAGTTATCTGCTCACTGTTCATGCGCATACTTTGCGCTACAATGTATTTTATGTATTGATGATTTCGGAGCCCCGACGACTTGGAGTTTTTACTGAAATATTTTAGAAATTGGGGGAGTTTAAATTTAAATTCGGGGACCGAATTTCTTTAATGGGGGAAGATTGTAACATTTCAGAAAATATGAAATATTATTTTTGGAATTTAATTTTAAAATAATATATTTCCCGAAAACTGCCAGATTTGCGAAATCGGGTTTTTCGAAAAAGGGTATAAATATATACCGATAATTGTGAAATAAATGGAAATTAAAATGGTTTATTCAATTAAAAATATATTTAAAGGATTTGGCATTTTTAAAATTTATTGTATGCAATTTGGATAAAAACCCGATTAGTGCACTGCTAATCGCGATTAAGCCAAATCCGTGTTTCTACAATTTTTCATGGATAATGCACCATGACATGTTACATATTGGTTCATTTGTGGTGTTGCTTTCTTTTGGTATTTGGTTTTGTGAGGGAAAAGAAAAGAAAAGGGAAAGGGTTAAAAAGGGAAATGATTGGAGAGAGAGAGTGAATATGAGTGAGGGTGAGAATAAGAGGAAGAGAGAGAGGGGGGGCAGCTATATCCTTAGTTCCCTCCCCCATTATTTTCTTTCTTCATCTTCCCTAAACTCATCTCCCTCCACCTTCAACCTTAGTATCCATCTCAAAAACCATGCCAAAACCTTAAAACCCCTTCACAAAAGTCGATCTCCTCCTTCTCCCCTACACATTGGACCAAGAAAAGTGGGATTTTGACAACATTGGCAAGCTAGGGTTTCACTTGAGTTTCATCCATGAGATATAATCCCTTCCATTTTGTTTGTTTTGGGTTTTCTTGTATTTTAGATAGCTTAGAAGTTGAATTGGTATGGTGGTTGTGTAGATAGAAATCCCTAGAGAGGGTTTATGCTTAAAAAGTGGATTTTTGTGAACTCTTGTGGCTGTTACAAGACCTGGGTTTGAGTACAGAAACCAAAATACGGATTTAGGAATTCATTATGTCGGTTTTGTTTTGAATTGTGAGGGTATATGGGAATCTGGAGCGACCCGGAGACACTAAAAATTATTTAGCGAATACTGAGAGTCGTGCAGGCAACCTGCAGTGTACCCTGAAGACCTGAGCTCCAACCCATGTACTGTGGCCACAAATGTAAGCTTTATGGCCGCAAATTGCGCCTAGATTAGGAAGGAAGGTTGTGGGGTTTTGTCGGGTGTTATCTGCTCTATATTTAAGGCCCTTTGTATATGCAACTTTTCTTAGTTTGACCCGAGTCAAAATATGGGAGCATTTTGGTGTGATTTTGGCTATTTTTTCCGTATTTTGAATTGTTGGTTTTGCTATTTGGATTTGTATTTGGTTTTTGGATGTTTGAACATCAACAACAAGGGTTGTTTGATTGTTTTGCACGCGTAGGCCGTAGGTTCTAACCTATAGGCGATCCGTGTGCCGTTTCGGTTTTCAGAACTTGATTTAATAGCGTTGCGATATGTGTTATTATTATAGGTACCTTCGCATGGATTCCGAGGAGATGGAGCGTGGCGCCATCGACTTCGGCAAGCGAAGACCAAGGTGAGTAGATTTATATCTACGGGGGAAGTCGGGTGGATGGCGTAAGAAATGATATGATGTGATATAGATATACATAGATGTGCTATTGAGGGATATAAACACTTAGAAAGAAAAGATTTAGAAGATCATGGGTTAATGTAATCGAGAATTGAGGAAATGGTTTACTTGGTTTCTTAGTTGCGAACCCTAGAGTGAGGTTGTTACCCATATGCATGCACGCACGGGATATGGTTTTAGGTGTACATGTTATATGTATATGGATAAATGTGGAAGCGTGGGTTTATATATATACATATACGGGTACACGGATGATAGAGGATAGTATATAGTACTTGGAGATAAGTCGATGTGATTGGGCTTGATGTCGTGAGATCGGTGATATGATTTGGTTCGTATTAGAAGATATGACATGATATTATAAGCGGATCTTTAGGCGAGGTGTTTCAGACACACGAACATATATTGTTGATGGTATCAGCTTGTACTAGACTTAGATCTGTACCCCAGTTCATGACATATGATGATAAGGATACCCGATGAGTAATGAGATAAATATGATATTTGACCCGTACCCAGATTTGGGATGCCGTACGATAGATTTACCGTACGAGATATAGTTATGAGGATAGATCCGCATTCTTGACTCGAGGATGTCATATTATATATTGTATCGTACGTGATACTATTGAGGCGAGATCACCGACTCATAGGTATATATATAGATCGACTCAGACTTAGGTGGATTTCCTTACCCTTTTGACTGGGCACGAATCATACTCATTTTCAAAAGTGGAGAATCGTGAGTATTTTAAATACGAAACTGTATGACTCGTATATTGGGCAGGTATATTTTTCAGTGTTGCTGTTACTACATCACTTTCTGTATATTCATGATGTTTCATCGCATTGCATGCTTGTACATATGTTATCTGTAATTATTATGAGACCCTGCTATCAGGACACCAGCACCATTACCGATGATGCGTATGTTCCACGTACACCTGTTTGCCGGCTCGCACACATCATCATCGGTAATTACCATGTCACGTACACTTTAGAAAATACTATTCATTGACATAGCTTGCTAGTTTATAGTTGCAATCTGCTATTGTTTTCATATGCTAGTTTAACTATTACATTTATTGCATGATAACGGATGCATTCATATATTTATTGGTCATGCAGTATTATGGAGATTTATGCCGGTATTCACTGTTTATTGCTATCATGATTTTTATGATTTCGGATCCTTCTTGAGATTTCTGCACTTGGAAACTGCATGTGAAAGTTTTACAAACTGATTATTTGTTTAAAAGAGATAGATGTGGTATTCCTTGATATGATGAGTATTGTCCACAATGATGTTCTCTCGGTTCTGAGATGGTTTTCGAGACCATATTCGAGGAGTTGGATGAACCGTCTGCCGGTACATGGTGGACCCAGTATGGTACCCCGGGGCAAGAAGCTCAAGTTGTAGACGATGAGCCCGGCAGGGGCAGACTGCCTACCGGTGATTGTTTGGCACGGAGGATATCCGGAGGATACCGTTCGTGGTCGTGTGATTGATGATATGGGCCGATCCGGACTGACGGAGCCCGAGGTATTGAGATATTGAGATATTGAGATTTGAGACACTAAGATATTGAGATTTGATGATACAGGCCAGTCTGGATAGCCGGAGCCTGAGATATTGAGATATTGAGATATTGAGATTTATGTTTTGTGTCGATGCTTGGCACTGATTTCTCTGTTGATTTCATTGATGACAATCGATTTATATACATACAGAAATCTCATTAAATAAAGAAAACAGTTGTCTCATTCATGATGTATTCTGTTTCCATTAGTAATGCATTCATACATCATATATCCGATATGTTGCTATCTGAGGCACGGATACGAGCACGTGGTATTGCACTTATATGTAGATGGGTCAGTATATTTATTTGAGGATATTACTTGATATGACCTAGGATAGCGTCATACATGCGATTTCTACTCTGTGGTATTTTCTACACATGAGTTGGCAACTCACCCCCGTTGTGCCACAGTTTCTTGCAGGTTTTGCCGTACAGGTTTCTTGACGGCTTGCTGGCACTGCTTTCATTTCGGGTGATTACTTTGGTAGGTGGGTTCACTTGCATCGTGACCACCATTATACATTTATTATTTCAGTAGTATCTAGTAAACTCCATCAACCAGACTTGTATATTTAATAGAACTAGAAGAACAGTGTATATTCTTTCGACCTTAGAGTCGCGCTTGTATTATTATGGTTTTCTGGTGGATTTGGGCTTTCTTTTGAATTTTGATCCTCGCCCTACGGCGTTGTATATTATATTGCTTGCGTGGTTTTGTCCGCCCACTTGGCGAAGAGCTAGCTCCCGCTTGGGGATGCCTTTGTTCATTATATATGCTTTATCAGGTTTTGTACCCGTTTAGGGTCAGTATTTACAAAGGAAACTCTGCCGAAATTTTCAGAAAGGACTTGAGATTTTAAAAATGCATACTTCGTCTTATGTTGTTAAACTTCTTGCTTTAAAATTGGTTTTTCCTTCACTCTACTGCTTTACATGGTTTTGATTTCTGGGTTTTGGCTTACTTAGATTACGTACGCCTCGAGACGTTTCGTAATTTAAGTGTCGGTCACGCTCGGTACTTTCGGGTCGTAACAATATGATATGATATTAGCCGCATTTTTATATTACACATATAGAGATTGTGCATAAAACATCATTGCATACTATTATTTGATGTGCTTGGACACAACACTTTTATTAACAGTTCATGTTGCAGGAGCACTGATTGTATGCCACTCACACCGTCAATAATTGCCATGACATGCACAACACCTATACATACGTGATATTGTATGGTTATGGACATTGAGACATTGATTCATATTCCATTGTGCATATGACATATAGCATACCTGCATATCTACATGCTTACATATATGCCTTGCCATGTCTACTTGTTAGCTACACATATACCTGGAGGGTATTGTATCATTATTGACATGTATATACATATACCTAGCTTGATATAGCTACACACAGACCTGGAGTGTATTACATTATTATTGATAGGTAGATACACACATCTTGCTATACCGACATGGGTACGCATACCTGGCTATAGCTACATGTTCACCTTTATATGATGTTGCGTTTGGTTTCGGAGAATTAGGAACCACATGATATATTTAAATAACTTGTTGCGGTTAAATAGCGGTTTTTCCTTTATATGCTCATGTTACTGTTTCATGTTGCATATATTATATTTCCTGGATTTCGCATTGATATATAGATTTCATATGATGTTTCCTGGATGTTTTGCTCTTGGTTATATATATCAGTGGTAAGGGACGCTGAAATATATACATGTGTATATATATATCAGTGGTATGAGACGCTGTTATATATATGTACACCTATATAATATATATCATCATAATGATCTGTGCATGTATTCTTATTCATTCCGATATGAGGGGCCGATGTGCCCGATATGAGGGGCCGATGTGTCCGATGTGAGGGGCTGATGTGCCTAATATGATGGCCGATTTGGGGGCCGATGTGAGGGAAATTGGGGATTTAGATTGTCTTGATGGACAGTGGTCCGCCACGATGAGGATTCCGTGAGGATGAGATGTTTTACCCCATACTCCGCATTTATTCTATATGCTTTTCTTCATGCATTAGTAGAACCTGATAGAGTACCTTTCATGACTGTTGCATATATACATATTACCATAGTTATGCTATCGGATTACATATGATGGATTATTGCTGTTAGTGCATACTTGCGATTTCAGTATGATGTTATTAACTATTCACGAGTTGGCAACTCACCCCCGTCGTGCCGCAGGGTTTTTCAGTTCTGATCATCATAGTGGTCGCGGCAGGGCGCCTTATTGTCTCTACTTTTGCGGATACAGCTACGGTTGGCTGTGAAGCCGTTTGCTATAGGTGAATTGCGGTTATCCGATGATGTACATTGTATATTCTTGTATCTAGTACTCTCCATATACCACCTTCATGTGTTGACTTAGAGACGAGTTGTGAGGATTGATGTTGTATATTCTTTTGACTCTGGTTGTCGGGCTCGTGTGTGCCGGCCTTTTTATATATGTGGATTATCTTTTCTTCGCTACTGCGTCGTATATCTGTTGTGGTGGTTGTTTCTGCCGTTGGGCGAGATTTTCTCCCGTTGGGGATGATTTACTTTTATCTTATGTTTGTACCCGTTTCGGGGATAGTTTTTAGAAAGGTGATTCTGCCGAAATTTTTATGAAAACAAACTTAAGCTTTAAAGTTTTGCATCGAGATTTTTAAAGTTTTCTATCTTTTCCTACTTGTAATGGTTTAGATTGCTGTGTTTTCGGCTTACTTAAATTTGGTCGTGACAATGCCTATCAACATGTAAATAACATCTACGTGTCTACCAATGACGCAACAACATCATGCATGTAAGTATCATAAAAGCACATGCATGTAAATATGAGGATATCAACTATCATGTGTAGATCAACGACACATCAAAATCATGGAACCTGAGTGCCCAACATCGACACTCGAAACATCATAAAACCCGTGTCCATCATCGACACATAAATCCTCATATCTCAGGCGCCGAATCCTCATATCGGCCCTCAGGCGCCGCATACTCTGGTCGGCCCTCATATACATCTCATGATTCCGGTCGGTATCCTCTGGATAACCGCCGAGTCCAAATAATATCACCGGTAGGTAGTGCTTCTCTGCCAGGCTCACCGCCTAACTATACGAGTCTTCTTTCCTCGAGGTACCTCACCGGGTCCACCATGTACCCGCAGACGGTGCCTACCGCTCCTCAAATCGGGTTTCACATGCTAATCTCAGAACCGAGAAAACACATGGTGGACGTCTCGAAATATCACATCAAGAGAAACCGGGTTTTTAAAACAATACATGCCTTCTTTTGAAATATAACCACGGTTCTCAAATCCAGAATCTCATGAAAACAGTATCTCAATGCATATAATCGTAAAGCATGATGTATGAAAACATATAACAGAAATCTGAGCATATCCGTATATCATGCAACATAGAACAGTGATGTGAGCATATCAGTATATCATGCGACATATCATAATGATGTCAGCATAGCAAATATATCATGCAACATAGCATAATGATGTGGCAATGTTACTGTGCAAGTGACATAGCAATTATCGATGATGAAAGTGTGTGGGCCGGCAAATTTGTGTAAGTGTAACATACGCATCATCGATAATGGTGTAGGTGTACTAGCACAGGTATATGTAATGCAAAGAGAATGTCATGAACGTAACAAAAGGTACATCGTACGCGAAATGCTATCAGGTTTACGTATTTATGATATATCCGAGTCGGTGAATCTATCAATCGACATCCAGCCTCACAAAATCACGTACGGCATAATCCATCATACAGCGGCATTAAAATTAGGGATTCTATCAACCTATATGACAATGAGGGTACGGACCTAACGTCTCGTATGGCATATCACTCATGATCCACAACATTATCCATATATATATATATATACCTATCTCTCAGATCACATCCGTATCGATCTCATATCTTGGGACCCGCAAATGTATCAATTTTCTCATATCGACTCGTATCCGTATGACGACATATCAAACCAAGTCATCATATCTCATCGTATACTCTTTTCATCACGTCAATATCTCACATCAAATCATCTTATACATCTCATATTTATTTTCTTGCAACTACATATCTATATATCGTGATTCACATTCACTTTTCATATCCTTATATATCAATTGGAGACATCATTTCTATCATATCATGTCAAAGAGTCATATCCCTATAGCTTTCATCTCATATCTCGATATAAATATTCAATCATTCATATCATCTTTAACTATCTTTTTAACCATATCCATAGTTTTCTAATATAGGTTTCCTTAACCATATTCTATATATCGGTTTCCATCAAAATTTGCGGGGGTGCTATACGCCATCCACCCGACTTCTCCCATAGATATAAATCTACTCACCATGATCCTTGCTTGCCGATGTCGATGTCGCCATACTCCTCCTCGTTATCCAAAGTCCATATGAGGGTGCCTACACATATAAACACATAGTATCATAAACAGAAATCACGCACAAAACAAAAACGGCACCCGAATCACACATAGGTTAAAACCTATGGTCTACGCATGCAAGAATAACCAAACAACCCTCGTCGTTGACGTACAAACATCCAACGACCCAATACAATATCAAATAATAAAACCAAAAATCCCAATATCGGAAAACATAACCAAAAACACCCCAATATGCTCCCAGATTTTGACTCAGGTCAATTAGGTCTAAACTAGCATGTACGGGGGATTGGTTACAGGGATTAGAGGCTACAGTCAAAAACCCAATCCCAGACACAACCAGAAATCCGGCGACATCGCCCAGATTTCCAAGCTCGCCGACCAAAATAGGGAGGAATGGTCTCGTATTTGGGTGGGGGTCTCCTGGTCATTTATCTAGGTCACTAAACTTGTTGGATTTTCTCACAAATGTCCCAGGTAGCTCCAGATACCCTGTAGGCCAACATAGCTTCAAAAAACCAACATTGCGACATCTGAGTTCGTATTTTGGTTTCCAATCTCTGTTATTTGGCCATAAAATCCACACTAAGGTCTTACAACAGCCCCTAAACATCACAAATCCACACAATCACCCAAACCCACTCTTGGCATTTTCCAAACATCACCAACCTATAAAAGTTTAACTCTAAACTAAACTAGGATGCTAGGAAACATAAAACTAAACTAAATGAAAGGTGATATACCATATTTGGCTACTCAAGAAATTTCATGAGTTGCTCAACATCCTTAAAATCCTGCTTTGATTGGTCCAATATGTTGAGGATGAGGTGGGGATCATTTTTAGTGAAGGGAGTATAGGGTTTTGATGAGGATTTTGAGATGATACTTGGAGATGAAGGTGGAGGGAACATGAGGGTGAAGGAGACGATGAAACCTTGGAGGAAAATGAATGAGGGCAGCCCCTCTCTCTCTCCTACCCTCACTCTCTCTTATTCTCACCCTCTCAGTCATCTAAGCGATGCCCCACTCTTTCTCTCCAATAATACACTTTCTTTTCCCTTTTCTTCTCACAATAATATAACCAAATATCACCAATGCAAATGAAACAAAATGTAATATGTCATGGTGCACTAACCATGGAAAAATGTAGAAATACGGATTTGGCTTAATCGCGATTAGTAGTGCACTAATTAATTTTTGTTCAAACAGCATATAATTAATTATTAAAATGCCAAATCCGATAAATATATTTTTAAATGAATAAATCATTTTAATCTCCAAATATTTCACAATTATTTGTATATATTTATACCGTTTTACGAAAACCACAAATTCGCAATATTTCACAATTATTTGTATATATTTCACAATTATTTGTATATTTTATATTTTCTGAAATGTTACAACAATGAACCGTGAGGATTTTTAACTCGGAGAGAACACTTTCTTATCTTTTTTTATTTGGCAATTGGAAACTTAGCGAGCTTTAGGTCAATGACTCCCAAACCAGATGGTTTTAGGGCATTAGGTGTGGAGACACCCCAAGGACTTAATTACCCAAGTTACCAAGGCCACAAAACAAAATACTCATTTTATTTAAAATAATCTGAACTTAGTGAAAACGGAGATATATCCAACATTTCTTTTAAATCCGAAGACGTTACATGTGGATAAGGTGTGTAATTACTCCAACAAGGTTCCAAATGGGTTATTTTTCAGTCTTTTACTTTCTATTAAAAGCTCAATAATATTCTTCATATTCACTTAATTTTATGAACTATTCTTGATATTACTTAACTGAGAACAAACCTGTTTGATCCTAAATATGTTTTATCAGTTTTCAAAAGTGTTTTAGACATGTCAGACATTCATCAAATTCTTAAACACATACGACACATGCCAAGTGTTGTAAAAGGCGTATATCAGCTATGGTTAAACACAAGGGAGGGTTATTTTTTGGGTCGTCAATCTCACAAAAAGGATTTAGTTATTTTAAACTTATCAACCGAACCGTCAGATTTCGAATCTAAGTTCCCCCGCTAGCTAACATGACAAACAAGTTTTTATGTTTGTGAAGAAAAATTTTCAAATTTTATGGGTTTTTTAATATTTATGCAATGCAGAATATACACATGATGCAGCAAAATAAACGCAGTGCTCACCCCAAACCTGCGTTTTACGATGTCCTCATCGTTGCCCCCGTCTCCGGTTGCTAGACTTAGACATCAGGGTGAGAATTTTATTCAAAGAAAAAGATGAAACCAAAGATTAATTACCACATATACAAGTTAAATGATTGGGTTAGTCCAGAAATTAATACCAACAAAAACTTGTTGAGAACTCACGGTGTCGTGCCGTTGAAGGCTTTTGTCAAATTAGGATATGTCGGTTTTGTTAATGAAAATAGTGCACGACGTGAGTCTCGAGTTCTAAAAAATACTGCAAGTGCACGGTGCGTTGATGCAAACTGGCAACTACGGGTCGAACCACAGGGAGTGGATATCACGACATCATTTTGAGTTATGAAACAATAGGTTGGAAAATGGATTTTTTCACGTTTTTACAATAATTAAATGAAAAAAGGTTTAGAGTTTTTTAGAGAAAACTTAGGCGAAGATTTGGTATGGTTGAAATACGGCTTTTACCCCCAACTCTCCGTCTTGATTCAAGGTCCATTTTTAGAATGAAATGAATAAGGAATTAGTTAAATGAAGTTAGCAAGCATAGAACATATGCTTGTATGCTGTAGGGTTCCTAGGCACGCTAATGAGGTCTCACATGGCATCAACCATGCCAATTTCAAATTTTTCATGTGCCGAGAAACCCTAATACGGATCGTTAACTAGAATTTTAGGCGAAACATGCAACTAGTTAACAACTTAACTAAGTGAACGGAAATACAACCTTTGTAGATCCGGTCCTCCACCTCCATAGCTCCATAATGAAGTCTCCATGCTGTCCAAACCGAATCCCGGGCTCTAGCGTCGGCTTCATCGGAGAAATGGGCGGGCTAGGTCGTCGACTTCGATGCCGAAGATGATCTACGTCGAGGCAACACTAAATCAAGCTCCAACTTCACCAAGCCATGAAACTTGTGAAGAAAACACCCTATACTACTTGGCAAGTGGTAGAGGATGAAGAAATAGGAAGTGGGTTCACTTTGGAATTGGATTTCTCACTCTTTTTCTCAAGTTGCCATTGTTGGTAGCAAGCTTTCTTCTTGAATAAGAAGAAGAAGAAGACAATCATATGATAAGTTATTTCCAAATAGAAAATAAAAAGAATACTTATCATATACCAACCATGGTTAAGTGTAGAGATTAAACTAGGGTTAGGTGAATGGTTAGGTTAGGCATGAAACAAAAATTGTAGACTTTTTCAAAACTTCATGAAGCTTCAACAAAGAAACAAAATTAGCCACCATTTTTCCTTTTGCCAAAATGAATAAATAAATGAATAAGTAAACAAAACCCTAACCATTCATATAACCATGGTTTAATCTTTACACAAACTCAAGTTAACATGTATCATCAAACATGATACAATCAAGTGCACACAAAAAATATATCACATATACAATGTGCACATCAAGTGAGAAAAACCTTTTAAAATGAACCAATACTAATTAATGCAAAGTAATATATCAAATATATAATTATACATTAAATCATTAAATCAACACTTGATTCAATGATCCGGTCATGTCGCACATAACCGACTAGTATCCAATGTATCGACTTATCGAATCAATCTTCGATTCGATAACTAGGTTATATCGCATACAACCAATCGAAACATTCATCGCGAGAATGAAATACGGTATCACATACACGCATTATTCTCGGTCCCGCACATATCTCATATGCGCTCCTATTTCGTTTCGCTTGAGCCAGGAAACCTCTGTGTAGGACTCTAAAGACTCGTCAATACGCCGGCAGCAGATGATGATCATATCAAACACCCACAAGCCGCAAGCGGTCTGCTAAACGTAACGGCCACCCGGGTATTGAGCGATCAGAAGATCGACGAGCAAGCCCGCTCACACTCCTGTGAATCCAACCAGTAACACTTACCGTACAGTCCGGTCTCGTCGTCTGATATGTCGCATATCTCGCCTAGAGGTGGTAAACGTCAGACCCCAATAGCTCGATAAGTCGTGTCGATATGAGGTCTATAACAATTCGAGAAACTACTGGTAACACTTACCAGTAAATCTCAGCAACCCTGGCCAGGGATTTCCGGTTAAAGCCAATCGAACACAGCGCAACATCAACTCCCTATACCGGGAGAGACGAATCCCCTCCTATCGCTCATTGCCTCCATGTGACTCGGGACTGTACCCAAAAACCACCGTTTTGCACGCCCTCTTGGACGTGGTAAGGTGGAAATCAAAGCACAGTGGGAACCACACAAGACTCTATGACGATCTCGGGTCAACAGACTACTCTGTACCAGTGTCACCAGAGAACTGCCATCTGACGTAAGGTATAATACCATCTGGGAGTTCTCGGCGAGTCCGTCCAGTGTACCCAGTCTCCACTGAGCACCCGTATATCATCTTTGATGTCAAACACCAATGGATATGTGATCATCCATCGCCCATCTGTATGGGTCGAGAAGGTATACGCTAGTCTACTCTGGTATATCGATGCCCCGTCTCGATACACCCACGACTAGGGACCTTGAAGGATGTACTTATGGACTACCATGTCCCCACTAGTATGATCCGCATCATAGTCCAGGAAGTCAAGTACACATCCTAAGGGCTTTACCAGCATGTAACAGAGAGACAATCAGTATACACGTTAAGGTAAAGAGTAACCAGATAGCATACTATCATATCGAGCAAGAAAGTCCTCCCTATATATGTCCCAGCATCCACTACAATATATATTCTATGTATAGCAATGGCCTCTAGGGCATACATATAACTAACAATCTCCCACTTGCACTAGGGCCATCTGATAGTAGTGGTTGTAGTATCTCATACTCAACCATCCCATAAAAGTCTCTCTCTGGGAAAAGGCCTTCGTGAGTGGATCCGCCGTGTTGTCCTCTGAGTCTGTTCTCCTAACCTTGATCACCCTTGAGATCAACCATCTCCATGATCAGGTGATACTGCCTTAGATTTTGTCTGGGTCACTGATGGGACCGGGGTTCCCGGGCCAAAGCCACACTTCCATTGTCACACAATGGTAGGAACCTAGTTCATCTCATGAACCAATATACACCCAAAGAGCCTCTTTGGTAGCATCTTAAGTATCGATGTATCCTGCCTTTATCGTCTAGTATGCCACGGTATCTAGCTTAGAACTCTTCCAACATACCGTCCCTTTACTGAGGGTAAAGACAATGCATGTGACTGACATTCAGTCATCCTTATCACCCTGGAACCCTTTCAGTGATTCTCCCCAGGATCGATTGATACCATCTCACTCCAACTAGTGAGAATCCTAACAACCATTTAGATCTATCTCATAGATCCAAAACCCAGGATTTAGTAGGTATCACTTCGATCCTATGTGGAGAATCATTGTGATAAGCGGAGATTGATCGATCGTAGCATAGGAAACTCCTTCCCTATCAAGAGTATGTCATCCACGTACTCTACGAGGATCGCCACCATACTCCCTACTACCCTTTTGTATATACAAGGTTCATCTACCATTTTGATGAAGTCAAACTATTTGACTAACCTATCAAAACAGATGTTCCAACTCCGCGATGCCTGCTTTATCACATAAAACATCTTGTACACGTTTCCGCTGCTCCCACTCTTTACGAAGCCCTCTGGCTGTGTACTTATAGACGCCCTCTTCTAAAACATCATTTTAGAAAAGCAGTCATGACACCCAACCGCCAGATATCGTAGTCATGGTATGTAGCCATGGCAAGTAGGATCCGGATGGACTTAAGCATAGCCACTGGAAAAGGTTTCAACATTATCCACGCCTGGTCGATGACGAAAACCTTTAACAAGTCTTGCTTTGAAAGTCACAACCTTTCCATCTACACCAAGTAATCTTCTCAAGATATACTTGCTCCTGATGGGGATTTAACCCTTCAGATAAAGCATCCAAAGTCCATACTTTGTTGGTGTATAAGGATTCCATCTCAGATCGCTAAGTATCCAGCCATTCTGACAGAGTCTTACTCCTGATGGCCAGCTCGAAACTAGTTGGGTCATCATCTCATGATGCAATCCTCGCTCCCACCGTCATAGAGAAACCGAAGTAACTCTCAGGTGGGTGAGAAACCCTACTAGATCGGCGGAGAGGCTGAGGTTCGTTGGAATTTACTGAATCCTTTGGTTCTACCAAATCATCTGCTGTAGTTTGTATAGCTGGAACTTTTCCAGTTCTATATTATAGACCTTGCCTCGAGTTTGTCCGTATTTTGCTTTTAGACATAGGCCGGACAACCCCAAATCTTAACTAGCTTAAGACATTGGCTCTTCCCATACCATATCTCATATGGAGTAGTAGGCAACTGATTTGATTCGAACCTAATTTCAATAGGTATGCAGCTTCTCAAGTGCATAACCCCCAAAAAGGAAACAGGTAACTCAGTAGTACTCATCATAGAGCGCACCATATCAAATAGGGTGTGATTGCTCCGTCCCGATATACCATCGTGCTATGGTGTATACGGAGAAGTAATGCTGAGAGAGAATCTCATTCTCCTTTAGAATAGTCCAGGATTTCCGTGCTCAAGTATTCTTTTCCTTGATCACATCAAAGGGCATAATACTTTTACCCTTTTTGGTTCTCTACTTCTAACTTATATTCTGTGAATATCTCAAAAGTTTCGAACTTGTGTTTCAACAGGAACATATGTCTGAATCTAAAGAGATGATCAGAGAATGTAATGAAGTACAAAGAACCGGTCTTGGCATGTGTAGATAGGGGACCTTTATACATCAACATGTATCATCCCAAGAGTTTACTAACTCTTTCTCTGTTACAAATAAACGGAGCTGTGATCATCTTATCTTTGTGACATGACTGGCAAGTTTTCACAAGATGTAAATTCAAACAGATTTAAATATGCATCTTTGTGCAACTTAGCTAGTCGGGTCGCATTGATATGACCTAGTCTACAATACCTCAAGAAGGATCCATTCATTTCTGAACTCTTCCTCTTGTGTGTGTTCTGTATACTAAGAACTGTAGTTTGATTTAGAACATCAATACTTTTAGATAACGTGCCTGAACCGATCAACTTTTGATATGGGAAATGTTCAAAAGATTATCCAACAATACAAAATTTTATCATTTCTTTAATAATAAAGAGACTGATATGATTTTGTATATCAGGTTCGGTATCTAATAACATTTGTTCAGAATCAATGTATTGGTAATACAGGGTGACAGTGACCAACAGACTTGGCTGCAACACTTGCCCCGTTTTCTGCCTCATGAAACTTATCACCCGTTCTCAGTTCTCTACCTTTCTGTAGCCCTATGTAACATATTGCATATCTGGGATCCTGGTCTGGTATCAAATACCCAAGACGTAGAGGATACAGAGAAACAGTTCTTTGTAATGAACACACCCGAAAGAGATGCATCATATGCACTTTCTTCGTTTGGGCGGCACTGGAAATCTGGTATTCCCTAATTTCCTACTCTGTCTTATAACAATTATAAGTTGGAGCGGGACCAACGTTCCCCAGCTCAGTATAACAAGCGGGTTCGGTCAATAATCCGTATTATTATCTTGATTAAGGCGTGATATGGTCGCTACCTGGAGAGAGAGAGAAGAAAACACTCAGCGTGCGCTCTGGCAAGAATAGATTGGTTATTATTTTATCTAATCAGGATGACTCCCACTGTTTTTATCAAATCTTCCTTCAAACCCTAAAAGGAAAGACTAGCCGGGATTAATTACACACTACAAGTTCGCCAATCTTTCAGCCAGGCCAGTGCCGGTACTTTGAGGGAGGTCCCCCGTGCTTTCGCACGAACCTAATTAATGTAAACCACATTTTCCCAGAGGCGTAACCCCGTTGACACTTTTCTAGACACCTACTTGATCGGCTAATTGTAATGTGTAAAACTCTCCCAGGAGTAACTCTTACTCGCAGCGGGTATCGGGATCCAACTATCTCATAGAAGGTATGCAATCTCATTGCAAATTTCAACACTTGAAATTCCCGATAATATTTTGCCCCTAGCAGCTATATGACCTTAACATAGTCAACAAATCATAAGTGCTTGTCAAGTTCAACCCGTCATTTCCCGATTGAATTAAACCCACCCGCACGACCCTTAACATAGTCAACAAAGTCGCACGACTACCCTAATCCAATCACATCATATGCTTATGCAGATAAGCACTAATTAGCTACCGCACACTACGCCTTAACATAGTCAACAAACGTAGCACGAATACTAACTAGTACTTATCTGAAATGACGGAGGGCTACGACAGGTTTTCCTGAAAACCTATTGCGTAATGAACTTGATATCGTTGTAGAATCAAATGATTTTGAAATGGAGTGTTTTTGAGGCTTTTCTAGTTTTGCTAAAGGGGTCACTCCCGGTGAAGGGATCGTCGGCCCTTTCCTCGTCGAATGAGGTGCGGGATATTATCATATATATCACTGTGCAAAGCAAGAACTGTAGCTACCTGTTTTATTTTTGAAATTCGATTCTACAACATCTTAGGTTTCTTTTTTCTTTCATTAATCATATTAATGAAGTCCCATCATTTAAATACCTAAACATCACAGATAAATACGACGTACACTTATGCCATCCGCATTCGCCTCGATGTCTCTTCGTGCACCGTTAGGTTAGGTAACTAACGGCAGAGCGGGGCAGGGCTAGCGCGGGTGTAAAATATAAGTAACGTCTATATAATATATCATATATACTTTATACAGTATCCATCACAGAACATATCAAATGATCACATCACAGATATCGCAGCAGAAGAATCATATGAAACATTGCATATACTAGGACGTCCGTGTTTTTAATACGAGCCAGTATAAAACACGGATTCCACGGTCGCGATGAATAACCAAACCCACACCCCTAGACCCCTACGAGAGCGGCAAGCAACCCTACCAATTCTAGAGTTAGGAGACCCGGACTCGACTCCTCGAGTTGGTCTCCCACTGGACCCTAGAACCCGGTTACTTGTGCTCCCCTCCTTGGGTCTATCCTAGTGCGGAAAAGTAAATAATATACAAAAGGTGACATCTTCCGCAACCTAGAAGTGCCCCAATAAAAGAATATTACATACAAGTTTTTTACATGAATGAAAATGAAAAACACTCATCTCACATAAAAAAACCCCGGCTATTCAAACACGACGATCCAATATAAAATATCCAGCAACACATAACATCACATGTCATCAACGTAAGTAAATATGCGCATCCCAATTGTCGTTGACATATAGCAACGAAACCGGCAATATCACATATTACACTTACGGTCACAGAAAAGAAAGTGTAAAACTACAACAGTTGGAATCCGCAATCTCTTTAGACATCACATGCCTAATCAAATGAATTACTTAGACATCGCATGCCTAACAATTATAAACCCCGCATTTTAGTCTCAAAATCGAAAACTCTTTTCAATATCAAGTCGGGCAATTCAACAGGATTCCCGACATTCTGATCGAATGCTCGTCGCAAACTTTAGTGGACGGCCGCACCCCCGATACCGTCGACGAAGTGCACCAAGGCGGAACACCGCTACCGCGAGCACCCGAACGGATGCTTTCGCCGACGGGGTTCTCCTACAGTCACTTTGTCGGGACTATGGGCTGTCTATTAAGTTTACCCGGCGAGTATCCGCGTACGCTACGTGATTGCGACGGACTTTTGATCACATCAAAATTCCGTGGCAACCGATCAAGTGAGACTAAAGTGCTATGTTTATAACATTCATTCAGTTATCTCATAACTACTTGTGGATTCCAATTATTGTATCACATTCCAGATAAACAGAAAATGTTAAACTTTCCGATCGAACAGTCAAACACCCAAGTTTCCCCGAAACAGCTCAACACATGAAACAAGTTTAAAAACATCCAGTTCATGCCTCAGTACCAACGGTCCAGCCGTAGAAGGGTCAAGCCAACGCCTCACATGTGGGCACGCCGTACTGTCCCAAACCCTAAGGTTCAAAGGGCAGTTCAAGACGGTCACATAATCGAGTTAAGGTTTGTTGTCTTCTAGAGGGACCATCGCGTTACTTGCACTACTTAGAACGTCGTTAAACTACGGAAAGATCCAACACTTGGAAATTTCCTGACAGGGGAAAAGGTGGGTATTTTTATCCGGTCGAACTTTTTAACATATTCTAAAATTTACCCGGAAAAACACATAGACAAAGTTTGAAATTTCAGATCGAATCAACAAAGCACCAAAACACCCCAGAATATTCAACTCTTGAATAAATATTAAAAAATCCGAGAAAATCCAGAACCAAAATATAGGAGTTACTGTGCAAAAATTAAAGAGTGATCACATATATTGGCCGCGGAACCGCAGCAGAAGCCAAGCTTCTGCCGCGGTTCCGCCGCACTTTAGCAGCATCACTTGATAAATTTTGCATCGTAATTCTTAGAATTTCCTGCAGAATTTTTTAAGAATTTTTAATTTGGAAAAATCCCAGTTTTTGAAAAAAGTCCAGAGAGCATTTGGAGTTAGGGTTTCGGTTCGATCGGAATTCTAACTCCGTCTGTGCATCGCCTAAGGCTCTAGCTAGGCTCTGATACCACTGTAGGGTTCCTAGGCACGCTAATGAGGTCTCACATGGCATCAACCATGCCAATTTCAAATTTTTCATGTGCCGAGAAACCCTAATACGGATCGTTAACTAGAATTTTAGGCGAAACATGCAACTAGTTAACAACTTAACTAAGTGAACGGAAATACAACCTTTGTAGATCCGGTCCTCCACCTCCATAGCTCCATAATGAAGTCTCCTTGCTGTCCAAATCGAATCCCGGGCTCTAGCGTCGGCTTCATCGGAGAAATGGGCGGGCTAGGTCGTCGACTTCGATGCCGAAGATGATCTACGTCGAGGCAACACTAAATCAAGCTCCAACTCCACCAAGCCATGAAACTTGTGAAGAAAACACCCTATACTACTTGGCAAGTGGTAGAGGATGAAGAAATAGGAAGTGGGTTCACTTTGGAATTGGATTTCTCACCCTTTTTCTCAAGTTGCCATTGTTGGTAGCAAGCTTTCTTTTTGAAGAAGAAGAAGAAGAAGAAGATAATCATATGATAAGTTATTTCCAAATAGAAAATAAAAAGAATACTTATCATATACCAACCATGGTTAAGTGTAGAGATTAAACTAGGGTTAGGTGAATGGTTAAGTTAGGCATGAAACAAAAATTGTAGACTTTTTCAAAGCTTCATGAAGCTTCAACAAAGAAACAAAATTAGCCTCCATTTTTCCTTTTGCCAAAATGAATAAATAAATGAATAAGTAAACAAAACCCTAACCATTCATATAACCATGGTTTAATCTTTACACAAACTCAAGTTAACATGTATCATCAAACATGATACAATCAAGTGCACACAAAAAATATATCACATATACAATGTGCACATCAAGTGAGAAAATCCTTTTAAAATGAACCAATACTAGTTAATGCAAAGTAATATATATCAAATATATAATTATACATTAAATCATTAAATCAACACTTGATTCAATGATCCGGTCATGTCGCACATAACCGACTAGTATCCAATGTATCGACTTATCGAATCAATCATCGATTCGATAACTAGGTTATATCGCATACAACCAATCGAAACATTCATCGCGAGAATGAAATACGGTATCACATACACGCATTATTCTCGGTCCCGCACATATCTCATATGCGCTCCTATTTCGTTTCGCTTGAGCCAGGAAAGCTCTGTGTAGGACTCTAAAGACTCGTCAATACGCCGGCAGCAGATTATGATCATATCAAACACCCACAAGCCGCAAGCGGTCTGCTAAACGTAACGGCCACCCGGGTATTGAGCGATCAGAAGATCGACGAGCAAGCCCGCTCATACTCCTATGAATCCAACCAGTAACACTTACCGTACAGTCCGGTCTCGTCGTCTGATATGTCGCATATCTCGCCTAGAGGTGGTAAACGTCAGACCCCAATAGCTCGATAAGTCGTGTCGATATGAGGTTTATAACAATTCGAGAAACTACTGGTAACACTTACCAGTAAATCTCAGCAACCCTGGCCAGGGATTTCCGGTTATAGCCAATCGAACACAGCGCAACATCAACTCCCTATACCGGGAGAGACGAATCCCCTCCTATCGCTCATTGCCTCCATGTGACTCGGGACTGTACCCAAAAACCACCGTTTTGCACGCCCTCTTGGACGTGGTAAGGTGGAAATCAAAGCACAGTGGGAACCACACAAGACTCTATGACGATCTCGGGTCAACAGACTACTCTGTACCAGTGTCACCAGAGAACTGCCATCTGACGTAAGGTATAATACCATCTGGGAGTTCTCGGCGAGTCCGTCCAGTGTACCCAGTCTCCACTGAGCACCCGTATATCATCTCTGATGTAAAACACCAATGGATATGGGATCATCCATCGCCCATTTGTATGGGTCAAGAAGGTATACACTATTCTACTCTGGTATATCGATGCCCCGTCTCGATACACCCATGACTAGGGACCTTGAAGGATGTACTTATGGACTACCATGTCCCCACTAGTATGATCCGCATCATAGTCCAGGTAGTCAAGTACACATCCTAAGGGCTTTACCAACATGTAACAGAAAGACAATCAGTATACACGTTAAGGTAAAGAGTAACCAGATAGCATACTATCATGTCGAGCAAGAAAGTCCTCCCTATATATGTCCCAGCATCCACTACAATATACATCCTATGTATAGCAATGGCCTCTAGGGCATACATATAACTAACATATGCTATATGTCCTATCTAGCTTTTCCAATACTTAACTTAATTTCGTATTCCTTTCAACTTCAAATCATAATATAACAACAATAAAATGTAAAGAAGGAATAAGATATATGTTAAAAGTTGATTTGCAACCATTCAAAACAATATATCTTATCAAGCAAAACATAATAAAATTTCATAATTAAGATAGGAAGTGTAAAATGCAAGAATCAAAAAGGGAAGCGTTGGAAGAAAAGTCATTCCACAACCTACCTCACCATAGCCCAAGAACAAAGTACTCACACATCATAAATTGAAATAACAATAAAGAAGAAAATGCAAAATGAGAAGAGATACAAGAATCAACTTGATATAAATGAAGACTTTATTGCAATGGTTCCAAGTACAAATAAGTGAATTCAACTACCAAAATCTAATCTTGCAAGCTCAAGAAAAGAGGTTGCAAGACTAGAGAAAGGCAAGGAATTCACACTAAGGGGTTACAAGATCAGCCGTTACAATTTTTACAAACTTCTCTCTCACAAAAGTAGTCCCTTCTAACTTGCCCAAAGGCCTGGTATTTATAGGCTCAAAACAAAATTAAACAAATAATAAAACGAGATGGTGTGACTGCAAGGGGGGATAGAAGAATGATGGGGACAATTGGACAATGTGGGGCCGGCGAGATCGGATTTATTGGGCATGTCGCCGACCCAAATCTGAGCAACTTAACTCGTATTGGTGCTGTGGTCTTATGTTTTCTCTACAAGTCCACTGGTGCTGCTTGATTTGCCTATATGAACCCGGTTTGCACTCAGGGATTTGGAGGGAAAACTTGGTCCTTTATATCACATCACACCTTTTAGTATTTAATGCACATCACCCTCATTTGTGCTCATTGTGTGCCAAGGCAGCCACTATCATGGTCTAGTGCACATGCATTGTGTAGGACCAAAAATTGTGTATGCAATATTGTTTACACAAGATCTTATTGGATATCGATCGGTTTTCTGTTCCGTTTGCAGTGTCATCTCCCAAACGTTGTATCCATGATTTTTAGTGTGTTTCCAGTCTTTTATCACGAACACCTGTAATCTGTAATTACTGAGCAGACACTAGTTAATAGTACCGATATATACAAAATAGATGACGAATGAGTGTTATTAAAATGCAGTTTTCTGTGATGAACAAATATCCCCAAACTTATCTTTTGCTTGTCCCGAGCAAAACAAAAAATCCTATCCTCACTTTCGCAGGGAACACGATTGCACCGAGCATGTGCAACAAGCCGTTAAACCTCTAGGTGTCCTTAATAGGAGGAGTGTTGTCTCCTGAAGGTTTTCAGCGGATACTACCTAAAAAATCCCATCAAGCTAATTTCGTAAGTTAACATTGACTTTTACTCCTACGGTTTAGTATCTGAATTAGAAATTTTATTATCCTAAGTTAGAAATTTTCAACCCTTATATTTCACGCCTCCTATTTATTTAATCTCAGATCCTGTACATTTTGACGGTTTAAGAATGATCACGGTTTCTCTTAAGTTGTCCTTCTAAAGCGCAGTCTCCAATCCAGAATTTTTATCAATTTTACGGAAAACTTAAGTCTTATTCTTTATTCCTTTCTTTCTTCCAAACATCGATCGTATACCCCTACGCGTGTGTAAATTTTTCACCCCTACACTCAAGAATTCAATTCAAGCTATAGTACCCTTGCCTTAATACCTAATACTACATCTTTTCATTTATGATGGACGGATTTGCTCACGTACCTTTCATGCGACTATTAATGCTTCTTGAGGCACTAACAGCCGATTACTGAATGTGTGAGTTTAAAGCGTAAATAGCAGTTTCCAGGTCTTCACTTTATTTTTTTTTTTTTTTTTTTCAAGACCGGATATATTTTTCAATGATGCTCTTATGGTGGTTAGCTTAAAATACTGTTTTTTCTTTCATACTAGGCTTTCAGGAAAGAGTTTTTCTCGGTATTCTTTACTATCCCAAGTTTCAAGGTGCGTGTATGTGCAGTTTGTAGGGTATATACTTTTTAAATTGGGCCTTAAGTATAGGAACTATTTTTAAGACTTATCCTTCAATAAAGTTTTCAATACTTTTCCTTCATCTTGACTTAACTCAAGAACTAAACTAACGATTACCTACTTCTTAAAAAAAATTGTAAGGATGTATATTTACCAAGGTTAAACAGAAGGAGGGTTAATTTTAGGGTTTTCAACTTCTTGGCCTAGGATTTAGTTATTCCTAAAGTATCAACTAAAGTTTCGGAAAAAATCTAAGTTACCCTACTAGCTAATTTGACGATAAAGTTTTTATATTTTAGAAATTTTTTCGATTTTTGTGTGTTTTTAATAAGTGTGCAAATGCAAAAATATACACATGAATGTGAAGGTAGAAGGTAGAAAGCTTACCGAGCAAAAATATACCCCCAAACTTAACCTTGACAGTGTCCTTATTGTCATGCTATATAACAGGAGCCAAAATTGTCCATGGGTAAAAATAATAAACAATGATTACAAAAAAGAAAAAGCCAAAACGTATATTCAAGGTTTAAGGGAAGTGATTCAATCAAGATAATGTGGCTTATGTAAAAACATGAGCTCCTCTGTTTCCGCAGGTAATTCTAAGAATGGCTTCAGACGTTGACCATTGACCTTGAAAGTATTACCCGAGTGCTGATCTTCAATGTTGACTGCACCGTGCGGAAAGAAGGTGCGCACAATAAACGGACCTGTCCAACGTGACTTCAATTTCCCAGGGAACAGATGATGTCTATAGTCGTAAAGCAGAACCTTTTGTCCAACAGTGAATGTTTTACGTAGAATCACCTTGTCGTGAAAAACTTTGGTTTTTTCTTTGTACAGTCTGGCGTTCTCATATGCGTCATTGTGTATCTCGTCGAGCTCATTCAATTGAAGTTTTTGAGCCTCACCGGCCTTTTCTAGGTCGACGTTGAGCTGTTTGATTGCCCAGAACGCGCGGTGTTCCAATTCAACAGGCAAATGACACTCTTTTCAAGAGATGAGTCTGTATGAGGACATACCTAGATTTGCTTTGAAGTCGGTGCGAAATGTCCAAAGCGCATCATTTAACTTCAATGATCAGTCCTTGCGGTGTTGGCTGACAGTCTTTTCCAGAATCTGTTTAATCTGTTTATTAGAGACTTCGACCTGACCGCAAGTCTGAGGATGGTAGGGTATTGACAGTTTGTAGCTAATGGAGTATTTCTTCATTAATGCTTCAAAAGATTGGTTGCAAAAATGCGTTCCATTATCACTGATGATGGTGCGAGGCATACCAAAGCGAGAAAAGTTATTCTCTTTTAAGAATTTTACAACAACCTTGTTATCGTTGGTTTGACACGGGACAACCTCCACCCAATTGGACACATAATCCACAGCCAACAAAATATACAAATTCCCAAAAGAGTTTGGGAATGGCCCCATGAAATCGATACCACATACATCGAAAATTTCTACAATAAGAATTTATTGTAGCGGCATCTGATTCCGTTTTCCAATCTTTCCCATGTGTTGGCAGCGGCTACAGGTTTTGCAATATTCGAAAGCATCCTTAAAAAGCGTCGTCCAATAGAAGCCGCTTTGCAAAACCATTTCAGCCATCTTTCTGGGTGCAAAATGGCCCCCACAAGCTTGATCATGACAGAAGGATAGAAAACTTCTCGTTTCAGAGTTAGATATGCACCTTCTAAAAATCTGATTAGGACAATACTTGAACAGGTATGGTTCATCCCAATAAAAGAATTTGACTTGGGAGAGAAATTTTAACTTGTCCTGATTAGACCAAAAGGAAGGTGTTTCTTTGGTGACATGAAAGTTGATAATATCAGCGAACCAGGGTTCGACTGATACAGAGAGAAGTTGTTCATCAGGGAATTGCTCGTTGATTGGAATTTCCTCAGTTGGTGCATTTGTTAAGAAAGACAAATGATCGGCAACAACATTTTCGGTTCCCTTCTTATCCTTGATGGTCAAGTCAAATTCTTGAAGAAGGAGAATCCAACGTATCAATCGTGCTTTGGCATCCTTTTTTGCAAAGAGGTGCCTAAGTGCAGAATGATCAGTGTAAATCATGACGTGGCTTCCGATCAAGTAAGGACGGAATTTTTCAAGTGCGTACACAACAGCTAAGAATTATTTTTTAGTGGCGGTGTAATTCATCTGTGCGTCATTCAACGTCCTGCTCGCATAATGGATAACATGCGGTTTCTTTTCAAATCACTGCCCTAAGACAGCTCCTATCGCAAAGTCAGAAGCATCGCACATTAGCTCGAAAGGTTCATTCCAGTCTGTGCACTTAAAATCGGAGCAGAAGTGAGTTCCGATTTTTGAAGCTTAAACGCGTGAAGGCACTCAGAATTGAAGTCAAAGGGAGTATCTTAAGCCAGCAAGAAAGTTACGGGTCTATCCGGTTTGCTAAAATCCTTGATGAAACTCCTGTAAAATCCGGCATGGCCTAAGAGTGCCCTGATGTCACGGACAGTCCATGGAGGTGGGAGGCTTGAAATGACGTTGATCTTTGCCTTATCAACTTCAATGCCATTTTCAGAAATGATATGTCCTAACACAATGCCATGTTTGACCATGAAATGACACTTCTCCCAATTTAGTGTGAGGAGTTTTTCCTTGCATCATAACATGACTAGTTCAAGATGCCTCAAACACTCAGAAAATGAATCTCCAAAGACGGAGAAATCTTCCAAAAATACTTCCAAGAATCGCTCTACCTTGTCAGAAAAGATGCTCATCATGCACCGCTGAAATGTTGCAGGTGCATTACATAGCCCAAAGGGCATGCGACGGTAGGCGAATGTGCCAATAGGACAAGTGAAAGTCATTTTGTCATGATCCTCCGGATCGATCGGGATTTGATTGTAGCCGGAATACCCATCTAAGAAACAATAGTAGGCATGTCCAGCTAGGAGTTCAAGCATTTGATCAATGAAGGGCAGCGGGAAATGATCCTTGCGAGTGGCTGCGTTGAGCTTTCTGTAATCATTACAGACTCTCCATCCCGTTTGTGTGTGGGTTGGGACTAGCTCGTTTGCTTCATTCGTGATTACAATGATTCCCGATTTTTTTGGCACAACGTGAATGGGGCTTACCCACTTGCTATCAGAGATGAGATAGATGATCCCATTTTCAAGACACTTCAACATTTCATTCCTCACCGCTTCTTTCATTACCGGGTTAAGCCGGCGTTGAGGATCCTTGAAGGGTTTGGAATCATCAGTCATATGGATTCGGTGCTGACAGATAGCAGGGCTGATTCCTTTGATATTAGCCATTGACCACCCAATTGCTTCGATGTTCTTTCTCAGAACGTCCATGAGGGCCAACTCTTGCTCAGGCGCAAGGTCGGTTGCGATTATAACTGGAAGTGTTTCATTCTTTCCAAAGTATGCATACTTGAGGTGGTCATGAAGAACCTTGAGGTCGAGTTTTGGTGGCTCCTCCATAGATGGTCGCACTTCAGGGGCCGGTTCGTTACGAAGTGGTTCAAATTGGGGGCCCCAGTGTGCGTAGGAAGCCTGTTCAGGACTTAGCTTCTCAAGGAAAAGAAGCTACTCAGAAAATAGTTCTTCAAACGTTTCTTCAAGACACTCATTTTTGAAGTCAAATGTCCCCTCCTCAGACATATCGTATACAACGTTGACTTCAAATGTGTTGTCGTGTTTCTCGCTCGCTTGGTTTCCTTGCGTGAAGATGTTGAGGTCAACTCTCATGTTTCCAAATGGGAGTTTCATGGATCCATTATGACAATTGATCAACGCGTTGGATGTGGCTAGGAAAGGCCGTCCCAGTATGACTAGAATTTGGCCGCTGGGATTGGTGACGGGCTTAGTCTCCAACACAATGAAATCTACGGGAAATATGTATTCCCCGACCTTGATTAGAACATCATCAATTTCTCCCCTCGGTAACTTCGTTGATCGATCTGCCAGTTGGAAAGTCACTCTGGTCGTCTTGATTTCTCCCAATCCCAGTTGTTTGTAAACTTAGTACGGGAGAAGGTTCACTCTTTTCCCTAAGTCTTACAAGGCACGATTGATTTGCTTGTCCCCGATAGTGCAAGAAATAGTAGGACAGCCAGGGTCCTTATATTTTACCGGAATGGATTTGGACAAGACATCGCTTAGAGTGGCGGCCAAGAAGACTGTTTTGGGCACATTCGTACGTCGTTTTTGCGTGCACAAATCCTTCAGGAATTTTTCATACGCCGGAACTTGTTGGACCATGTGCAACAACGGAATGTTAACCTCACAGCGTTTGAAGACCTCTAACACCTTTTCAATACTTGAAGAAGGTTTCTTTGATTCAACTTATTGGGATAGGGAGCCTTAGGCCCAAACACGAAGTTTGGAGAAGTTGCAGATGGAACAGGTGCAGAAGGCGGGAGTGTTCTTGCTGGATCATCAGGGTGGACTGCGTCGAATTCTCAAGCTGCTTTGAAGGATGTGCAGCAGACGACGAAGAAGAAGAAGAAGGTAATGAAGATGACGACGGATCACAATGAGGAACAGAAGATGAGATACGTGCTGATAAACTGACCACCGTACGTTTGGATGAGTCGTTGGGGTTGAGAACCTTGTTGTCAATCGTACGTCCTGATCTGAGGACGGTGTTCGCATTCTCAATATTGTTCTGCTAAACAATATGAGCGTTGTTGTTTCTTTGCTCTCATGGATTTGTCATGTGTTGAGAGGGAAATGTTCCCTTTTCACGTTCATTAACTGCAGCAGATAGTTGACTGATTTGGATTTCTCGTCTGGATATCGCTTGAGTGTTAGCGCTATGCAACTGACCAGGAGTTTGCATAAAAGTAGCCAGACTAGACGAAGTCTCTGCAGAAGTTTTTATCAAAGCTTCCAACCCTTTTTCAATGGATGACACCCTCTTGTCGTCTTGGGAGAACCCAAGGGGTGTAAAGGTTGAGTTGGGCTGATTCGGCTGTTGGGGCTGGTTGTTGGACTATCCCAATATCTTGTTTCGAAAATTTGAATTTTGAAATTGTTGGAAAGGCGGGTTTGAATTGTTGTTTTGAAAAGGTGCCTAATTCCAAGAAAAATTGGGATGATTCTTCCAACCAGGGTTGTACGTTTGAGCGAAGGGATCGTTCTTGGGACTCTGGTTTTGATACAGCGCATTAACGTTTTCGGGTCCCTGGGACCCAACGTGAAATGGACATTCTTCCGTTTGGTGGATAGGATGCTGACAGTTAGTGTAACGTTTTAAAAAATAATTAAATAAATAATTAAATGAATAAAATTGTTTAAGTGAAATTTTTGATTTTCGGTAAAGTAAAATATATTTTTCGTAAAACTAAACCGTTATTGTTTTCCATTATAATTTCAAAAATACCTATTTTAATTATTTAATTACTAGTAAATAGTGTTTATTTAGCCACTTATAAATTTTTAGTTTAATTAAATATTTTTCCTAAATTAATTATTTTAAATGTTAACATAAGCTTTATTTTTACACTAAATTAGTGTAAATTACAAATTTGAATGGTTTTAATTTGTAAAAATGAACCATGGCATATTAGAATTTAGTGTGTATCATGCAAAATTTATTAGCAAATTTTTCCAAAGTTCTAGAGTTTTCTTGGGTTGTTTTAATAAAGAAATAAAAGAAAATGAATATATTCATGAAAAGACATTAATTGAGATATCAAGTGATGAAACTTCTACACAATTCCTCACTCTTTTCCTTCTCTCCCCTCACTCCCTCTCATGGCCGGCCACACCCCCTTGGCAGCCCCCCCATTTTTCATTTTTATTTTAACTCCAAAAATCATCAAAAATCCTCCAAAATTCAAATAAAAATCCACAAAATCCTAATAAATTCATACCCTCTATTCTTTGCTCTTATTTACATGGATTTTGGAGATGGAAAGCATGCATTTTGGAGGCTTATTTTCATGTTTGGATTTCTTGTTTGAAGGTATAAATCTTATACTTTTGATTTATTTTATTAGATGTTTCATTCTAGCATAATTAGAATTAATAAATTAAATCTATCTTCAAACTTTAAAAATTCAAGTTAGGGTTATAAAAATCAAATTGTGATTTTTATTAATTAATTAGGGTTATAATAACTAGTTTAACATTTTTTTAAAAGTGGAAATTCTTGTATGGATGATATATTGTAAATTGTTATCCAAAATTGATTTAATTAAGCTATTTAGCTAACCAGTTTTTTATAAAATGTATTTGTGGGTAAAATAAAATTCTAATTAAGGTTGCTATCATTAGATTGTAGTTTTAGTGAGAATATTAGTATGTTAATGGAAAGAAAAACTTAGTTTGATCACCAGTTTCTTTTGGTAATTGGAAAATACTAATAAAATGCTATTTTTGTAAACTAGATTTTGGAAATTCCTAAATAAATGAGATTAAAAATATAATTATGGTTTCATTATATCATTATCATCATGAATTATAGTTTAATACATTAATTCATGCAAAATCAAGTTTTGTTGTGGAATTGTGACATTTTGCTTGTAAAATGTTGAAAATTGCTAATGGTTGCAAACTAGAAATTTCAAATTAATACAAATTTGTGTAATAAAAATATAGTAATGAGTTGTATAGTCTAGTTATTCTATTTAATGAGTTTTATGACCATTGGTTTCATTTAAATGTCAAGTTTTGAAGAAAAACGGTAAATTGGCATTTTCGGGTTTTACGAAATTGGACGGTTTGATCGATTTTTAGGGTTTCGATGGATTTAATCATGTTATATATTATAAGTAACGAGTTTTAAAACTATGAGTTATTTGTTGATGTTATCTCGATCCATCGGAGTTTGTACGCCGATATCGAGCGATATTTGGTTCTTTTGCGTGGACGGAACATAGGTTTTAACCTATGCTTGTTCCTTGCGTCGTTTTGACTTTTGTATGTGATTCAGTTTACAATGCTATTTATATGTTTGTGTTTAGGTACCCCTCACGTGGACTACGGGCGATGAAGAGGAGGATGGCGACACCGTCTTCGGCAGACATGGACCAAGTGAGTAGATGTATATCTACGGGGGGAAGTCGGGTGGATGGCGTTTAGCACTCCCGCAACGTAGCATAGGAATAGTACTTATTGTCATTAGGAAACCAGATGTGACCCTAGATTCTAAATGAGTGGGACCCTAGTAATGACCCTAGGCTGGACTAGACTGATTTAGGAAGACCATACCAGCGGATGAATACCTTGGAAGAGATTCGTAGGTTTCAGGTAGATACACACACGCACACACTGAAACTCGATATGGTGTATAAGTGTATGTGTATATATATATATAGGACTAGCTATAGGTATATATATATATACACAACACGTATATGGGATACATTGATGTGATATGATACACGGGAATGAAACGGTATAGTTGGGCTTGATGCCGTGATTCTTGACTACGGTCGTATTATGATGTTAGCGGATCATTACAAAAATGATATAATGAATAGGTATTCATAGATAATAAAGGGTGATGATGTTATAGAGGTATATGGGACTCTAAGATAGCACCCGGATTGTAACATGTGATTGATATTCGGATATGTTATATGTGTGACTTGATTACAACATCATATAGATTTAACTTAATTGCGATATCATAAAGGTGTAACTTGATTTCGATATCTTATAGGCGACTTAATCACGACCTGTAATATGTGACTTGATCAAGATATGATAGATGTGACATGATATTTCTGAGGATAAATCAACGATGTGTCTGTATACCGGCAATAATATATGATGTAGGCGATTACAGTATAGCACCTTGATCTTGACACTTGATGATGATGATATTATACGAATGATGAGACACGTAGGTGATACTTGACCCGTACCCTGATATTAGGATGCCGTACGATGGATTTACCGTACGAGGCATAGATGTGATGATTGATCCGCTCTCTTGTTTCGAGGAAGACGTACTACGTACGTGACGCTATTGAGGCTGGATCGCCGACTATTAGAGATATGGATTCAGACCTTAGATGGACTCTAATTTCTTATTTACTAGTTTCTTAGGTTTAGTTTATAGGGTTCCTAGGCACACTAGTGTGGTCTCACAAGGCATCGAACATACCAAATTCAAAAAATCTAGGTGCCGAGAGACCCGACTACGGATCGTTTGCTAGAAAACTAGGCGAAAAAGCTAACTAGTTAACACTTAACTAAGAGATACGGAAATACAACCTTTGTAGATCCGGTCCTCCACCTCCACGGCTCCGAGATGAGGTCATCTCCGCTGTCCAAATCAAATCCGGGCTCTAGCGTCGACTTCATCGGAGAATAAGCGAGCTAGGTCGTCGATGTCCATGCCGAAGATGATCTACGTCGAGGCATCGCTAAATCAAGCTCCGACTTCACCAAGTCAAGAAACTTGTGAAGGAAACACACTCTACTACTTGGCAAGAGGTAGAGGATGAAGAAATAGGAAGTGGGTAGACTTTAGAATTGGATTTCTCACTCTTTTTCATCAATCACCATTGATGAAGTGGAGGTTTTCTTCTTGTGTTCAAGGAAGAAGAAGAAGAAATGTTATGATAAGTTAATTAAAAATGAAAAGAAAAATCAAAACTTATCATAATCTAAACCATGGTCAAGTGTAGAGATTGAACTAGGGTTAAATCAAATGGTTAGGTTAAGCATGAGATAAGAATGGTGGACAAAGTCAAAGGTTCATGAATCTTCAACTACAAACAAAGAAAGCCACCATTCTTCTCATTTCTTTTTCCAAAAAGAAAATAAATAAATAAATAGATATGAAAATGAAAACCCTAACCATTACATAACCATGGTTTAAACTTTACACAAAACACAAGTTAGCATGCATCATCAAACATGATACATACAAGTGCATAAAAATATATCACATATACAATGTGCACAATCCAAGTGAGAAAATCCGTTTAAAGTGAACCAATACTAGTTAGTGCAAAGTAACATATCAAATATATAATTATGCATTAAATCATTAAATCAACACTTGATTCAATGATCCGGTCATGTCGCACACAACCGACCAGTATTCAATGTATCGGCTTATCGAATCAACGCTTGAATCGATAACTAGGTTATATCGCATACAACCTTTTCGATACATTCATCGCGAGAATGGAATGCGGCATCACATACACGCATTATTCTCGGTCCCGCACATATCTCATATGCGCTCCTATTTCGTTTCGCTTGAGCCAGGAAACCTCTGTGTAGGACTCTAAAGACTCGTCAATACGCCGGCAGCAGGTGATGATCATATCAAACACCCACAAGCCGCAAGCGGTCTGCTAAACGTAACGGCCACCCGGGTATTGAGCGATCTGAAGATCGACGAGCAAGCCCGCTCACACTCCAGTGAATCCAACCAGTAACACTACCGTACAGTCCGGTCTGATCGTCTGATATGTCGCATATCTTGCCTAGGGGTGGTAAACGTCAGACCCCAATAGCTCGATAAGTCGTGTCGATATGAGGTCAATAACAATTCGAGAAACTACTGGTAACACTTACCAGTAAATCTCAGCAACCCTGGCCAGGGATTTCCTGTTATAGCCAATCGAACACAGCGCAACATCAACCCCCTATACCGGGAGAGACGAATCCCCTCCTATCGCTCATTGCCTCCATGTGACTCGGGACTGTACCCAAAAACCACCGTTTTGCACGCCCTATTGGACGTCGTAAGATGGAAATCAAAGCACAGTGGGAACCACACGAGACTCTATGACGATCTCGGGTCAACAGACTACTCTGTACCAGTGTCACCAGAGAACTGCCATCTGACGTGAGGTATAATACCATCTGGGAGTTCTCGGCGAGTCCGTCCAGTGTACCCAGTCTCTACTGAGCACCCGTATATCCTCTCTGATGTCAAACACCAATGGATATGGGATCATCCATCGCCCATCTGTATGGGTCGAAAAGGTACACGCTAGTCTACTCTGGTATATCGATGCCCCGTCTCGATACACCCACGACTGGGGACTTTGAAGGATGTACTTATGGACTACCATGTCCCCACTAGTATGATCCGCATCATAGTCCAGGTAGTTAAGTACACATCCTAAGGCTTTACCAACATGTAATAGAGAGACAATCAGTGTACACGTTAAGGTAAAGATCAACCAGATAGCATACTATCATGTCGAGCAAGAAAGTCCTCCCTATATATGTCCCAGCATCCACTACAATATACATCCTATGTATAGTAATGGCCTCTAGGGCATACATATAACTAACAATCTCCCACTTGCACTAGGACCATCTGTAGCAGTGGTTGTAGTATCTCATACTCAACCATCCCTTAAAAATCTCTCTCTGGTAACAGGCCATTGTGAGTGGATCCGCTGTGTTGTCCTCTGAGTCTACTCTCCTAACCTCGATCTCCCTGGAGATCAACCATCTCCATGATCAAGTGATACTGCCTTAGAATATGTCTGGATCACTGATGGGACCGGCGTTCCTTGGCATAAGCCACAACTCCATTGTCACACAATGGGAGGAACATAGTTCATCTCATGAACCAATATACATCCAAACAGCCTCTTTGGTAGCATCTTAAGTAGCGATGTATGCTGCCTTTTATCGTCTAGTATGTCACGGTATCTAGCTTGGAACTCTTCCAACATACCGTCCCTTTACTGAGGGTTAAGACAATGCCTGTGACTGACATTCAGCCGTCTTTATCATCCTGGAACACTTCCAGTGATTCTCCCCAGGATCAATTGATACTATCTCACTACAACTAGTGAGAATCCCAACATCCAATTAGATCTATCTCATAGATCCAAAACCCAGGATTTAGGAGGCATCACTTTGATCCTATATGGAGAATCATTGTGATAAGCGGAGATTGATCGAGCGTAGCATAGGAAACTCCTTCCCTATCAAGAGTATGTCATCCGCGTACTCTATGAGGATCGTTACCATACTCCCTACTACCTTTTTGTTTATACAAGGTTCATCTATCATTTTGATGATGTCAAACTCTTTGACCGCTTCATCAAAACAGATGTTCCAACTCCGCGATGCCTGCTTTATCCTATAAAGCATCTTGCACACGTTGACGCTGCTCCCACTGTCTACGAAGCCCTCTGGCTGTGTACTTATAGACGCTCTCTTCTAAATCATCATTTAGAAAAGCAGTCAAGACACCCAACCACCAGATATCACAGTCATGGTATGTAGCCGTGACAAGTAGGATCTGTATGGACTTAAGCATATTACTTGAAAAGGTTTCATCATTATCCACGCCTGGTCGATGACGAAAAGCTTTAACAAGTCTAGCTTTGAAAGTCTCAACTTTTCCATCTACACCAAGTAATCTTCTCAAGATATACTTGCTCCTGATGGGGATTTAACCCTTCAGATATTGCAACCAAAGTCCATACTTTGTTGGTGTATAAGGATTCCATCTCAGATCGCTAAGCATCCAGCCATTCTTACAGAGTCACACTCCCGATGGCCAGCTCGAAACTAGTTGGGTCATCATCTCATGATGCAGTCCTCGCTCCCACTGTCATAGAGAAACCGAAGTATCTCTCAGGTGGGTGAGGAACCCTACTAGATCGGCGGAGAGGCTGAGGTTCGTTGGTAACTATTGAATCATTTGGTTTTACCAAATCATCTGCTGTAGTTTGTATAGCTGGAACCTTTCCAGTTCTACATAACAGTCCTTGCCTTGAGCTTGTCCGGATTTTGCTTTTAGACATAGGCTGGACAACCCCAAATCTTAACTAGCTTAAGACATGGGCTCTTCCCTTTCCATATCACATATGAAGCGGTAGGCAACTGATTTGATTTGAACCCTATTCAATAGGTATGCAACTTCTCAAGTGCATAACACCCAAAAGGAAACAGGTAACTCAGTAGTACTCATCATAGAGCACACCTTATCATATAGGGTGTGATTGCTCCGCCCTGATATACCATCGTACTATGGTGTATACAGAGGAGTAATGCTGAGAGAGAATCTCATTCTCCTTTAGAAAAGTCCAGGAATTCCATGCTCAAGTATTCTCCTCCTTGATCACATCAAAGGACATAATACTTATACCCGTATTTTGGTTCTCTACTTCTTACTTATATTCTGTGAATATCTCAAAAGGTTCGGACTTGTGTTTCAACAGGAACATAGGTCTGAATCTAAAGAGATCATCAGAGAACATAATGAAGTATAAAGAACCAGTCTTGGCATGTGTAGACAGGGGACCTACATACATCAACATGTATTATCCCAAGAGTTCACTAACTCTTTCTCTGTTACCAATAAACAGAGCTGTGGTCATCTTATCTTTGTGACACGACTGGCGAGTTTCACAAGATGTAAATTCAAACTGATTTAAATATGCATCTACATGTAACTTCAGCTAGTCGGGTCACATTGATCTGACCTAGTCTACAATACCTTAAGAAGGATCCGTTCATTTCTGAACTCTTCATCTTATGTGTGTTCCATATACTAAGAACTGTAGTTTGATTTAGAACATTAATGCTTTTAGATAACGTGCCTGAACCGATCAACTTTTGATATAGGAAATGTTCAAAACATTATCCAACAATACAAAATTATATCCTTTCTTTACTAATAAAGAGACTGATATGATTTTGTATATCAGGTTCGGTATCTAACAACATTCGTTCAGAATCATTGTATTGTAATACAGGGTGACAGTGACCAACAGACTTGGCTGCAACTCTTGCCCCGTTTTCTGCCTCATGAAACTTATCACCCGTTCTCAGTTCTCTACCTATCTGTAGCCCTATGTAACAGATTACATATCTGGGATCCTGATCTGGTATCACATACCCAGGACGTAAAGGATACTGAGAAACAGTTCTGTATAATGAACACACCCGAAGATGATGCATCAGCATGCACTCTCTTCGTTTGGGCGGCACGGGAAATCTGGTATTCCCCAATTTCCTGCTCGGTCTTATAACAATTATAAGTTGGAGCGGGACCAACGTTCTCCAGCTCAGTATAACAAGCGGGTTCAGTCAATATTCCGTTTTATTATCTTGATTAAGACGTGATATGGTCGCTACCAGGAGAGAGAGAGAAGAAAACACTCAGCGTGCGCTCTTGCAAGAATAGATTGGTTATTATTTTATCTAATCAGGATGTCTCCCACTGCTTTTTATCAAATCTTCCTTCAAACCCTAAAAGGAAAGACTAGCCGGGATTAATTACACACTACAAGTTCGCCAATCTTTCAGCCAGGCCAGTGTCGGTACTTTGAGGGAGGTCCCCCGTGCTTTCGCACGAACCTAATTAATGTAAACCTCGTTTTCCCAGAGGCGTAACCCCGTTGACACCTTTCTAGACACCTACTTGATCGGCTAATTGTAATGTATAAAACTCTCCCAGGAGTAACTCTTACTCGCAGCGGGTATCGGGATCCAACTATCTCATTGAAGGTATGCAATCTCATTGCAAATTTCAACACTTGAAATTCCCGATAATATTTTGCCCCTAGCTCGCTATGACCTTGACGAAGGCCAAACAACCCATAGTACGCTAGTCAAGTTCAACCCGTCATTTCCTGATTGAATTAAACCCACCCGCACGACCTTTGACGGAGGCCAAACAACGCCGTACGAATACCCTAATCCAATCGCATCATATGCTAGCAGATAAGCACTAGTTAGCTACCGTACACTACGCCTTGACGGAGGCCAAACAACCGCAGCACGAATACTAACTAGTACGTATCTGAAATGACGGAGGGCTACGACAGGTTTTTCTGAAAACCTATTGCGTAATGAACTTGATATCGTTGTAGAATCAAATGATTTTAAAAATGGAGTGCTTTTGAGGCTTTTCTAGTTTTGCTAAAGGAGTCACTCCCGGTGAAGGGATCGTCGGTCCTTTCCTCGTCGAATGAGGTGCGGGATATATCATATATATCACTGTGCAAAGCAAAAACACTTAAAAGCAATCAAAATACAAACCGAGTGTGTAGCATCTGCCAGTTATTGCTAAAGGAGTCACTCCCGGTGAAGGGATCTCGGTCCTTTCCTCATCGAATAAGGTGCAGGATATATCACATATACCTCTGTGCAAAGCAAGAACTGTAGCTACCCTTTTTATTTTGAAATTCGATTCTACAACATCTTAGGTTTCTTTTATTTCATTAATCACATTAATGAAGTCCCATCATTTAAGTACCTAAACATTACAGATAAATACGACGTACACTTATGCCATCCGCATTCGCCTCGATGTCCCCTCGTGCACCGTTAGGTTAGGTAACTAACGGCAGAGCGGGGCAGGGCTAGCGCGGGTGTAAAACATAAGTAACATCTATATAATATATCATATATACTATATATTGTATCTATCACAGAACATCACATGATCACATCACAGATATCGCAGCAGAAGAATCATATGAAATATTGGATATACTAGGACGTCCGTGTTTTCAATACGAGCCAGTATAAAACACGGATTCCACGGTCGTGATGAATAGCCAAACCCACACCCCTAGACCCCTACGAGAGCGGCAAGCAACCCTACCAATTCCAGAGTTAGGAGACCCAGACTCGACTCCTCGAGTTGGTCTCCCACTGGACTCCAGAACCCGGTTACTTGTGCCCTCCTCCTTGGGTCTATCCTAGTGCAGTAAAGTAAATAATATACATCAACGGTGACAACTTCCGCAACCTGGAAGCACCCCAATAAAAGAATATTACATACAAGTTTTTACATGAATGAAAATGAAAAACACTCATCTCACATAAAAACCCCCGGCTATTCAAACACGACGATCCAATATAACATATCCAGCAACACATAACATCACATGTCATCAACGTAAGTAAATATGCGCATCCCAATTGTCGTTGACATATAGCAACGAAACCGGCGATATCACATATTACACTTACGGTCACAGAAAAGAAAGTGTAAAACTAAAACAGTTGGAATCCGCAACCATCTCAGACATCGCATGCCTGACCAAATGAATTCCTTAGACATCGCATGCCAAACAATTATAAACCCCGCATTTTAGTCTCATTATCGAAAACACTTTTCAATATTAAGTCGGGCAATTCAACAGGATTCCCGACATCCTGATCGAATGCTCGTCGCAAACTTCAGTAGGCGGCCGCACCCCCGATACCGTCGACGAAGTGCACCAAGGCGGAACACCGCTACCGCGAGCACCCGAACGGATGCTTTCGGCGACGGGGTTCTCCTACAGTCACTTGGTCGGGGCTATGGAGTGAGGCTGTCTATTAAGTTTACCCGGCGAGTATCCGCGTACGCTACGTGATTGCGACGGACTTTTGATCACATCAAAACTCCGTGGCAACCGATCAAGTGAGACTAAATTGCTAGATTTACAACATTCATTCAGTTATCTCATAACTTCTTGTGAATTCCAATTGTTGTATCCCATTCCGGATAAATAGAAAATGTTAAACTTTCCGATCGAACAATCGAACACCCAAGTTTTCCCAATACAGATCAACACATGAAATAAGTCTAACAACATTCAGTTCGTGCCTCAGTACCGACGGTCCAGCCGTAGAAGGGTCAAGCCAACGCCTCACATGTGGCACGCCGTACTGCCCCAAACCCGAAGGTTCAAAGGGCAGTTCAAGACGGTCACATAATCGAGTTAAGGTTTGTTGTCTTCTAGAGGGTCCATCGAGTTACTTGCACTACTTAGAACGTCGTTAAACTACGGAAAAATCCAACACTTGGAAATTTCCCGACAGGGAAAAAATTGGGTATTTATATCCGGTCGAACTTTTTAACATATTCTAAAATTATCCGGAAAGCCACACAGACAAAATTTGATACTCCGATCGAAACACCGAATCCCCAAAATAATCCCAGAAAATACAACTCTGGAATAAATTTTAAAAATACCCAGAAAATCCAGCATAAAATAATAGGAGTTACTGTGCAAACAGTGTACGATGACGTCATCATTCCGCCGCTGAACCGCCGCAAAAGGCAGGCTTATGCCGCTGATCCGCCGCGGTTTGTACTGTTCATCGGAAAAATTTTGCATCATAATTCTTATTTTTTCCTGCTGAATTTTTTAGAAATTTTTAATTTGAAAAAATCCACGTTTTCTGAAAACGTCCAGAGAGCATTTTCCGGTTGGGGTTTCGGGTCGTTCGGACTTCAAAATCCGTCCAGACTTCGCCTAAGACTCTAGCTAGGCTCTGATACCACTGTAGGGTTCCTAGGCACACTAGTGAGGTCTCACAAGGCATCGAACATGCCAAATTCAAAAAATCTAGGTGCCGAGAGACCCGACTACGGATCGTTTGCTAGAAAACTAGGCGAAAAAGCTAACTAGTTAACACTTAACTAAGAGATACGGAAATACAACCTTTGTATATTCCGTCCTCCACCTCCACGGCTCCGAGATGAGGTCGTCTCCGCTGTCCAAATCAAATCCGGGCTCTAGCGTCGACTTCATCGGAGAATAAGCGAGCTAGGTCGTCGATGTCCATGCCGAAGATGATCTACGTCGAGGCATCGCTAAATCAAGCTCCGACTTCACCAAGACAAGAAACTTGTGAAGGAAACACACTCTACTACTTGGCAAGAGGTAGAGGATGAAGAAATAGGAAGTGGGTAGACTTTAGAATTGGATTTCTCACTCTTTTTCATCAATCACCATTGATGAAGTGGAGGTTTTCTTCTTGTGTTCAAGGAAGAAGAAGAAGAAATGTTATGATAAGTTAATTAAAAATGAAAAGAAAAATCAAAACTTATCATAATCCAAACCATGGTCAAGTGTAGAGATTGAACTAGGGTTAAATCAAATGGTTAGGTTAAGCATGAGATAAGAATGGTGGACAAAGTCAAAGGTTCATGAATCTTCAACTACAAACAAAGAAAGCCACCATTCTTCTCATTTCTTTTTCCAAAAAGAAAATAAATAAAAAAATAGATATGAAAATGAAAACCCTAACCATTACATAACCTTGGTTTAAACTTTACACAAAACACAAGTCAGCATGCATCATCAAACATGATACATACAAGTGCACAAAAATATATCATATATACAATGTGCACAATCCAAGTGAGAAAATCCGTTTAAAGTGAACCAATACTAGTTAGTGCAAAGTAACATATCAAATATATAATTATGCATTAAATCATTAAATCAACACTTGATTCAATGATTCGGTCATGTCGCACACAACCGACTAGTATTCAATGTATCGGCTTATCGAATCAACGCTTGAATCGATAACTTGGTTATATCGCATACAACCTTTCCGATACATTCATCGCGAGAATGGAATGCGGCATCACATACATGCATTATTCTCGGTCCCGCACATATCTCATATGCGCTCCTATTTCGTTTCGCTTGAGCCAGGAAACCTCTGTGTAGGACTCTAAAGACTCGTCAATACGCCGGCAGCAGGTGATGATCATATCAAACACCCACAAGCCGCAAGCGGTCTGCTAAACGTAACGGCCACCCGGGTATTGAGCGATCTGAAGATCGACGAGCAAGCCCGCTCACACTCCAGTGAATCCAACCAGTAACACTACCGTACAGTCCGGTCTGATCGTCTGATATGTCGCATATCTTGCCTAGGGGTGGTAAACGTCAGACCCCAATAGCTCGATAAGTCGTGTCGATATGAGGTCAATAACAATTCGAGAAACTACTGGTAACACTTACCAGTAAATCTCAGCAACCCTGGCCAGGGATTTCCTGTTATAGCCAATCGAACACAGCGCAACATCAACCCCCTATACCGGGAGAGACGAATCCCCTCCTATCGCTCATTGCCTCCATGTGACTCGGGACTGTACCCAAAAACCACCGTTTTGCACGCCCTCTTGGACGTAGTAAGATGGAAATCAAAGCACAGTGGGAACCACACGAGACTCTATGACGATCTCGGGTCAACAGACTGCTCTGTACCAGTGTCACCAGAGAACTGCCATCTGACGTGAGGTATAATACCATCTGGGAGTTCTCAGCGAGTCCGTCCAGTGTACCCAGTCTCTACTGAGCACCCGTATATCCTCTCTGATGTCAAACACCAATGGATATGGGATCATCCATCGCCCATCTGTATGGGTCGAAAAGGTACACGCTAGTCTACTCTGGTATATCGATGCCCCGTCTCGTTACACCCACGACTAGGGACTTTGAAGGATGTACTTATGGACTACCATGTCCCCACTAGTATGATCCGCATCATAGTCCAGGTAGTTAAGTACACATCCTAAGGGCTTTACCAACATGTAATAGAGAGACAATCAGTGTACACGTTAAGGTAAAGATCAACCAGATAGCATACTATCATGTCAAGCAAGAAAGTCCTCCCTATATATGTCCCAGCATCCACTACAATATACATCCTATGTATAGTAATGGCCTCTAGGGCATACATATAACTAACATAGTTCCTTAGGAGGCTTGAAGGACACAAGTTTAGTCTCGAGTCGTATAGCTGTGGTTATTCTTGTATATCACATATGAGAGGTTATTACACTTCCGTCTTTACAATCATACCATAATCATAAAGTGCATGTTCATATATATATGTTTCTATAATCTGCATAAAACTTTGCCTATTAGGACACCAGCACCATTACCGATGATGCACATATTCCACGCACACTTATTTGCCGGCTCACACACATCATCATCGGTAATTGCTATGTCACGTACACTTTAGATCATATTATCTTTTATTGATAGAATCAGCTAACAACTAGACCGATATAATATTGTGATTACTCTCTGATGTTAATATAGACATGGTATTTATTACTTAGACATTCATGCATTCATATTTTCATGTTATCATGCAGTATTATGGGCATATGCCGACACTTATCATATACTTACTCATGATTTTGAGATTTGGGTTTCTATGAGATTTCTGGATTTTTGGGGAAAACCGCAAGAATATATAAAAACTTCTTTCTCTCTCCTCCTATCTTTTTAAAACATAAGATGCGGTTTTCTCGTGATGTATGTGTCGTCCACCATGAGATTTCATGTTTTCTGATGGATTTCGAGACCCGATTCGAGGAGTGGATGAACCGTCTCAGGTACATGGTGGGCCCGGTATGGTACCCCGGGGCAAGAAGATCGAGTTGTAGACGATGAGCCTGGCAGGGGAAGGCTACCTACCGGTGATGTCTGTCGCGGCGGATATCCGGAGGATACCGACCGTTGTCGTGATATTTGAAGATATAGGCCGATCCGGACTGACGGAGCCCGAGATATTGAGACTATGAGACTTGAGATTTACATGTTTTGTGTCGATGCTTGACACGGATTTCATGGATTTCATTGTTGATATTTCAGATTCCTATACACATTTTACAATGATAACAGCTAAAGATTTCTTATACAGATATATCTGGATTTCAGGATTGATTATTTTACATTCATGGTGCATGCATATCCATTCATATGACATAGTATTATATGAGGCGCTGACACGAGGACGGAGTATCTGCATTTACACGTAGTATTTCCCTGCTATTACTAGATGACTGGGATATAGTAGTGTATTATTATGACCTAGGATAGCGTCGTGCATTCGATTTTTTTTCGTAGATGTCTTCTACTCACGAGTTGGCAACTCACCCCCGTTGTGCGAAATTTTATTACAGGTTCGATGTACAGGTTTCCCTGGTAGTTGCTGGCACATCATTTCATTCAGGGTGATTTGCACGGTAGGTTGGTTCACTTGTATCTGAACCACCATTGTACTTTTATTCTTTCATTTGTATCTAGTAAGCTCCATCAGCCATACTTGTATTACTTGATAAGTTTATTTGACAAGTTATTTATTTCGACCTTAGAGTCGTGCATGTATTATTCTGATTTGGTGGATTGTTTTCTTTTGAGTTTTTGAGCCTCGCCCTTTGGCATTGTATATTATTGTGCTGGTTGTGGTTGTTTCCGCCTGTTGGCGTTGAGCTAGCTCCCGTTTGGGGATGCTTTTTATTGTTTATGTATATTATACTTGTTGTACCCGTTTGGGGCCAGTTTTTACATAGGAGACTCAGCCGAAATTTTTGGGAAAATTTGCTGATACTTTTAAACTTGTTTTTCTTCATGTTTCCTTTTACTTCTTCTTCTTTTATATGGTTTAGATTTCTGGGCTTCGGCTTACTTAGGTTACGTTGCGCCTTTAGACGCTGCGTAATCTAAGTGCCGGTCACGTTCCGTACTTTCGGGTCGTGACAAAGTTGGTATCAGAGCGCTAGGTTTAACCTTGTATAAGTCTAGGTGACCCTTGGTTGATGGAGTAGGTGACTTAGGTAGAGTGACGTACCGTTGGTATGATCCGCGGCATACTTACGATACGCTACTCTACTTAAGGAACCTTAGGATGTACATTTGTTTGCACCGTATTTCATTCATTTCTTTGATCTATCGTCGTCGATGTCGGAGGGTGGTTTCTGTTACCACGGGCGCACGGGCAAAGGGAGCTGCGGCTCGAATGCGATAACCATTAGAGTATTGGTTATTCTTGAGGATTGAAGCATTGTTTAGCGTGCGGATGAAGGGTATTCACATGCCGTCCAGACGAACTTAAAGGGTTCGAACGATTATCAGAAAACCATTTTCCCAAGTTTAAGATATTCGGAAGAACATGCAGGTATTTCGATGGACCCTCAAGAAGAATGAAACCCTAACTCGACATAATGACCAAGAGGATGCCCTTGAACCTTAGGTTTTACGGCAGTTCCGCGGTGCCATTAGTGAGGCTTGGGTTTGCCCTTCTACGGCTGGACCATCGATACTGGGGTATGTACCGGATATTTTTAAACTGTACTTGAGTGTTGAGCTCTCGGGGAATTATGGGATTTTGATGGATCGATCGAAAAGTTTAATGTAGTCCGGATATCAAGTGAAGGGATCGACGACGTGGGAGACTCTAGATATGAGTATTGCCATTTGTAGCATAGTCAGCACAGCTACGAAGAGACGAGTTCGAAGCAATCGACATCAGAGGAAAGAGGCGCACATTGACGATAGTGTTTACGATTGTGATTTGTTGATTTGAATTTCACATTTCTGTTATTGGATTTTGGTATTTTGAGGATTTTGTTCAACGATTGGTATTTCTTATGTGTACCTTCATTATATTCTATTTGTGTTTCTGTAACGCTTCGAAAATCGGTTAGGCAGTTTTTCGGTAATCGGCCAAATTATCAGCTTTTTCCGTAAAAAGTCAAAATAGGTATTTTTCATTATAGACCTAATTATAAAAAATTTAGATAAGATATTACTATAAATTGGTCACTAAAATGTTACTTAAAATTTTCTAGTTAATTAAAAAAATTCCCTTAATTAATTATTTTTAATATTATTTTAAGCTTTTAAAAATACATTAAATTAGTGATAAATACAAATTTAATTAGGTAAATTACACACTTTGGAAACATTATAAACTAAAATTTAGTGTTAATAAAATTTTATCAAGACTTTTCAAGATTTTTGTTCTATGGTTTAAAATTTTATTCAAAAATGGCTTAAAATGGGGTTTTTTGTGTAAAAATTGATGTGATAGTCATTAATTGAGCTAGGGAAAGGGTTTTTGTGTAGAATTTTCTACACCATTCACACACACACACCCTCCTCTAACCTCAGGTCGAATTTTCTGCTGCTCCCCTCCCCTTTTTCCCTCACTTTTCCTTCTTTAATTCTTGCAAAAAATCAATAAAATCCATAAAAAAATACACACTTTTCCTTCTCAAATTCAAACCATAATCCTTGTCCACCTATTTCCAACCCTAATTTGTTTTAAAACAAGGTGAAAGGAGGCATATTTCAAGTTCAAGTGCAAGTTGGGGTTCATTTGGGAGGTATAAATCCTAAACTAGTTGTTAAATTTGTAGTTTAAATAAGCTAGACTAGTATTTTAAAGTGTTAATTTCATTGTAATGGTTAGTTTTTGAAAATTCAAGAGAGGTGGAGATGCCCTAATTATGGTTTGAAGTTGAATAAGTGTGTTTAGGTTAGTTTTGTTGCCATCTAGTGTATTAGGTCGGATATTTTTTCGATGTTGCGATCGCGATATCGTTAATTCGCGATGTTTGCTTTGGAATCGGTATGCAAATTGCTTACTAGTTTTTGTAAAAATTTAGGAGGTGATCTAATTGTGTTATTTTGGCGATATAATTAGCTTCGTATAGGACTATTAGAGTGCGCGAACGCGGGGTTTCGTCTAGTCGGGTTGTAGTTTTGTCGATTTCCCCGAAATGACGATTTTAGTTAAGGTTTTAGCGATTTTCGTGTATTTTCCACGTACCGAGTGCACGTTGTGATTAATTCGAGAGCGTCGATCTTTTCATAGTGTGAGTTGCATCATTTCAAAAATCTGTAATCTTATATTGTGTGTTATGCAATTCTAGGATCGGTCGCGGAAACATCGGACGCGGCGCGCAAAGGCAAGACGGTGGTCGGATCGGATTAGCGAGGCTTTCAGGTGAGTAGATATATTCATCTATGGGGGAATCGTCTGGATGGCGCGAGGCGCCCCCTAGTTAGGATTACTTTATTTCTTGCAAGATTTGCATTGTTAGTTAGCTAAACCCCCCTCATTCATATTGCATACCCTTATAGCTAATCGTCTGCTAGATTGCATGTATATTCTTATACACATGTGTGATATCACTTCGTAGGACACGTACACCGTTACCATTAGCTCCTGTTGCACGCGCACTATTCATGTGACACACACGCCTTTGGTAATTGCCATGCCACGAGCACTATAGGACCCGTTTAGTTTAGTATCACCACTTGTATTATACACGATATATGAAATCGCATAGCATGTATATACCTCGCATCATCATCATACTTACATAGATTTCTAGCCACAAATCACATCGCATATCATGATATCATAGACATTTATCATATACAACATATTGGGTATTATGGTTTTCTGAGGATTTCAGTATTTCTGCGATTTCTGGATTTTTGGGAAAACCGCAAGAATTTAATAAAAGCTTATAATTACCATTTTTTTAAAAACAAAGTTGCGGTTTTCTCATGATGTATGTGTCGTCCACCATGAGTTTTCATGTTTTCTGTTGGATTTCGACACCCAATTCGAGGAGTGGATGAACCGTCTCGGGTACATGGTGGGCCCGGTATGGTACCCCGGGGCAAGAAGATCGAGTTGTAGACGATGAGCCTGGCAGGGGAAGACTACCTACCGGTGATGTTTGGCGCGGAGGATATCCGGAGGATACCGACCGTTGTCGTGAGATTTGATGATATGGGCCGATCCAGACTAACGGAGCCCGATGTATTGAGATATTGATACAGTGAGATATTGAGACAGATGTATTTCCATATTTGGTGTCGATGCTTGACACGGGTTTCAGATGATTTCTTGATGGTATTTAACTATTATACAGATATTCTTTTTCTAATGTTAAGAATGCAGAATCATAGCATTTAAAACACTTAAGGATTTAGTATTGACATTGCATACATGTGCATGCATACTAGAGGTATTACATCACATCTGGACATACATGCTGCGACGCATTTGCGTGCATTCTTACGATAGCCTTACTAGATGTTATATTCTACTCACGAGCTGGCAACTCACCCTCGTTGTGCCACAGTGTCTTGCAGGTCGGACTCATCAGTCTAGTAGCGGCGGCTTATCTTGTTAGTGACTTCTTTTGCTCAGACTCGCGACATTGTTTGTAGGTGGGTTACGAGAGCCCTATTATCTCTTTTTGTACTATTTTTGTATCTAGTATTCTCCATCTACCACTTCTTATTTGTATATGCGACCTAGTGATGAGACTGAGAGATTTGTGTATATGTGGTTTCTTTTGGGTCGAGCTCACTTGAGCCGACGTTGTGTTTTCTTACATTTTGCATTTCTTTATGCTCTTTTCTGGATATTGCATATACATATTGCGTGGTTGTGATCCGCCTTGGGCGAAGAGCTAGCTCCCACTTGGGGATGCCATTTTGTGATTACAGGTTATATATCTTATTGTACACATTTTGGGGGATAGTATTTACAGAAGAGACTCTACCGAAATTTTTGGGAAATTTTGATGTTTTTTTTAAAAGGGATTCTATGCAACTTAATTGATTTAAAAACCGTTTTCATTTAAAGGTTTTCCTTCACTCTCTTTTGATTTTTGGTTTAGATTTTCTGGGCTTTGGCTGACTTAGGTTACGGTACGCCTTTAGACGTCTCGTAATCTAAGTGCCAGTCACGTTCCGTACCTTCGGGTCGTGACAGTTTCATATATCAGTTGTATTGATGTTGTTTAGTACATACCCAATGCACTTGATTTGGTTTTAATACCTTTTATGATGTTGATTTGATTTCGTGCATAGGGGTTACACATGATTTTGACATATGTTTCGACCTAGTTTTCATGCATTTATGTACTGTGATTTCGATTTCGATATTCGATGTATGTTTTCGTGCACCATGTGCACCTGATTGAGATTCTTGCGCACACTTTGCGCACTTGATGCGATTTTGTGCACACCAGATGCACTAAATCGGGGTTTTGGGCAGATTAGATGCACCTGATAATGAGTCGTGCACGCCCGTTGCACTTGACAGATGTTTTTGGTGCACACCTGTTGCACTTAGTATTGTTGTTGTGTGTATTCATGGTATCTGTACTTGGTTTCGATTTCAGTGCGCACCGGACGCACATGATATTTTATAGATGTGATTGGGATTGATTTCAGTTTGAGCAGTGTGTTTTTATAATCATTACTATTTGATTTAGTAACCAGGCGGGACGTGTATGTTAAATAAAAGATATATATATATATATATAGCTATTTTTTTAAATAAACGTCCGCATCTTATGCCGTGACACGTGCATCACACGGCGATTTTCAAAAGGGGTTTTTGCATATTTCTTTATCCAGATATTTGGACGATTTTACTATGATGCGCACTATATATGAGTTATAGTTTTGATATATAATACGTTTGGTTCGTACTGGGTTTTGATATTTTATCTTCACCATAACTCCGATGATTGCGTTATGCTTGACGGAGTTGATTTTTGTTATGTATTGATGATTTCGGAGCTCCGACGATTTGAGTGTTTTGCTAAATGTTTTAGTATTTGGAGGGGGAGTTTTAATTTAAATTCGGGGACCGAATTTCTTAAAGGGGGGAAGATTGTAACGTTTTACAAAATAATTAAATAAATAATTAAATGAATAAAATTGTTTAAGTGAAATTTTTGATTTTCGGTAAAGTAAAATGTATTTTTCGTAAAATTAAACCGTGATTTTTTTTCATTATAATTTCAAAAATACCTATTTTAATTATGTAATTACTAGTAAATAGTGTTTATTTAGCCACTTATAAATTTTTAGTTTAATTAAATATTTTTCCTAAATTAATTATTTTAAATGTTAACATAAGCTTTATTTTTACACTAAATTAGTGTAAATTACAAATTTGAATGGTTTTAATTTGTAAAAATGAACCATGGCATATTAGAATTTAGTGTGTATCATGCAAAATTTATTTGCAAATTTTTCCAAAGTTCTAGAGTTTTCTTGGGTTGTTTTAGTAAAGAAATAAAAGAAAATGAATATATTCATGAAAAGATATTAAATGAGATATCAAGTGATGAAACTTCTACACAATTCCTCACTCTTTTCCTTCTCTCCCCTCACTCCCTCTCATTGCCGGCCACACCCCCATGGCAGCCCCCGCCATTTTTCATTTTTATTTTAACTCCAAAAATCATCAAAAATCCTCCAAAATTCAAATAAAAATCCACAAAATCCTAATAAATTCATACCCTCTATTCTTTGCTCTTCTTTACATGGATTTTGGAGATGGAAAGCATGCATTTTGGAGGCTTATTTTCATGTTTGGATTTCTTGTTTGAAGGTATAAATCTTATACTTTTGATTTATTTTATTAGATGTTTCATTCTAGCATAATTAGAATTAATAAATTAAATCTATCTTCAAACTTTAAAAATTCAAGTTAGGGTTATAAAAATCAAGTTGTGATTTTTATTAATTAATTAGGGTTATAATAACTAGTTTAACATTTTTTTAAAAGTGGAAATTCTTGTATGGATGATATATTGTAAATTGTTATCCAAAATTGATTTAATTATGCTATTTAGCTAACTAGTTTTTTATAAAATGTATTTGTGGGTAAATTAAGATTGCTATCATTAGATTGTAGTTTTAGTGAGAATATTAGTATGTTAATGGAAAGAAAAACTTAGTTTGATCACTAGTTTATTTTGGTAATTGGAAAATACAAATAAAATGCTATTTTTGTAAACTAGATTTTGGAAATTCCAAAATAAATGAGATTAAAAATATAATTATGGTTTCATTATATCATTATCATCATGAATTGTAGTTTAATACATTAATTCATGCAAAATCAAGTTTTGTTGTGGAATTGTGACATTTTGCTTGTAAAATGTTGAAAATTGCTAATGGTTGCAAACTAGAAATTTCAAATTAATACAAATTTGTGTAATAAAAATATAGTAATGGGTTGTAAAGTCCAGTTATGCTATTTAATGAGTTTTATGACCATTGGTTTCATTTAAATGTCATGTTTTGAAGAAAAACGGTAAATTGGCATTTTCGGGTTTTACGAAATTGGACGGTTTGATCGATTTTTAGGGTTTCGATGGATTTAATCATGTTATATATTATAAGTAACGAGTTTTAAAACAATGAGTTATTTGTTGATGTTATCTCGATCCATCGGAGTTTGTCCGCCGATATCGAGCGATATTTGGTTCTTTTACGTGGACGGGACATAGGTTTTAACCTATGCTTGTTCCTTGCGTCGTTTTGACTTTTGTATGTGATTCAGTTTACGATGCTATTTATATGTTTGTGTTTAGGTACCCCTCACGTGGACTGCGGGCGATGAAGAGGAGGATGGCGACACCGTCTTCGGCAGACATGGACCAAGTGAGTAGATGTATATCTACGGGGGGAAGTCGGGTGGATGACGTTTAGCACCCCCGCAACGTAGCATAGGAATAGTACTTATTGTCTTTAGGAAACCAGATGTGACCCTAGATTCTAAATGAGTGGGACCCTAGGCTGGACTAGACTGATTTAGGAAGACCATACCAGCGGATGAATACCTTGGAAGAGATTCGTAGGTTTCAAGTAGATACACACATACGCACACACTGAAACTCGATATGGTGTATACGTGTATGTGTATATATATATAGGACTAGCTATAGGTATATATATATACACAACATGTATATGGGATACATTGATGTGATATGATACACGGGAATGAAACAGTATAGTTGGGCTTGATGCCGTGATTCTTGACTACGGTCGTATTATGATGTTAGTGGATCATTACAAAAATGATATAATGAATAGGTATTCATAGATAATAAAGGGTGACGATGGTATAGAGGTATATGGGACTCTAAGATAGCACCCGGACTGTAACATGTGATTGATATTCGGATATGTTATATGTGCGACTTGATTACGACATCATATAGATGTAACTTGATTGCGATATCATAAAGGTGTAATTTGATTTCGATATCTTATAGGCGACTTAATCACGACCTGTAATATGTGACTTGATCAAGATATGATAGATGTGACATGATATTTCTGAGGATAAATCAACGATGTGTCTGTATACCGGCAATAATATATGATGTAGGCGATTACAGTATAGCACCTTGATCTTGACACTTGATGATGATGATATTATACGAATGATGAGACACGTAGGTGATACTTGACCCGTACCCTGATATTGGGATGCCGTACGATGGATTTACCGTACGAGGCATAGATGTGATGATTGATCCGCTCTCTTGTTTCGAGGAAGACGTACTACGTAAGTGACGCTATTGAGGCTGGATCGCCAACTATTAGAAATATGGATTCAGACCTTAGATGGACTCTTATTTCTTATTTACTAGTTTCTTAGGAGGCTTGATAGACACTAGTTTAGTCTCTTAGGAGGCTTGATAGACACTAGTTTAGTCTCGAGTCGTATAGCTGTGGTTATTCTTGTATATCACATATAAGAGGTTATTACACTTCCGTCTTTACATTCATACCATAATCATAAAGTGCATGTTCATATATATATGTTTCTATAATCAGCATAAAACTTTGCCTGTTAGGACACCAGCACCATTACCGATGATGCACATATTCCACGCACACTTATTTGCCGGCTCACACACATCATCATCGGTAATTGCTATGTCACGTACACTTTAGATCATATTATCTTTTATTGATAGAATCAGTTAACAACTAGACCGATATAATATTGTGATTACTCTCTGATGTTAATATAGACATGGTATTTATTACTTAGACATTCATGCATTCATATTTTCATGTTATCATGCAGTATTATGGGCATATGCCGACACTTATCATATACTTACTCATGATTTTGAGATTTGGGTTTCTATGAGATTTCTGGGTTTTTGGGAAACACCGCAAGAATATATAAAAACTTCTCTCTCTCTCCTCCTCTCTTTTTAAAACATAAGATGCGGTTTTCTCGTGATGTATGTGTCGTCCACCATGAGATTTCATGTTTTCTGATGGATTTCGAGACCCGATTCGAGGAGTGGATGAACCGTCTTGGGTACATGGTGGGCCCGGTATGGTACCCCGAGGCAAGAAGATTGAGTTGTAGACGATGAGCCTGGCGGGGGAAGGCTACCTACCAGTGATATCTGGCACGGCGGATATCCGGAGGATACCGACCGTTGTCGTGAGATTTGATGATATGGGCCGATCCGGACTGACGGGGCCCGAGATATTGATACTATGAGACTTGAGATTTACATGTTTTGTGTCGTTGCTTGACACGGATTTCATGGATTTCATTGTTGATATTTCAGATTCCTATACACATTTTACAGTGATAACAGCTAAAGATTTCTTATACAGATATATCTGGATTTCAGGATTGATTATTTTACATTCATGGTGCATGCATATCCATTCATATGACATAGTATTATATAAGGCGCTGACACGAGCACGGAGTATCTACATTTACACGTAGTATTTCCCTGCAATTACTAGATGACTGGGATATAGTAGTATATTATTATGACCTAGGATAGCGTCGTGCATTCGATTTCTTTTCGTTGATGTCTTCTTCTCACGAGTTGGAACTCACCCACGTTGTGCCAAATTTTATTACAGGTTCGATGTACAGGTTTCCCTGGCAGTTGCAGGCATATCATTTCATTCAGGGTGATTTGCACGGTAGGTTGGTTCACTTGTATCTGAACCACCATTGTACTTTTATTCTTTCATTTGTATCTAGTAAGCTCCATTAACCATACTTGTATTACTTGATAAGTTTATTGGACCAGTTATTTATTTCGACTTTAGAGTCGCGCATATATTATTCTGATTTGGTGGATTGTTTTCTTTTGAGTTTTTGAGCCTCGCCCTTTGGCGTTGTATATTATTGTGCTGGTTGTGGTTGTTTCCGCCTGTTGGCGTTGAGCTAGCTCCCGTTTGGGGATGCTTTTTATTGTTTATGTATATTATACTTGTTGTACCCGTTTGGGGCCGGTTTTTACAGAGGAGACTCTGCCAAAATTTTTGGGAAAATTTGCCGATACTTTTAAACTTGTTTTTCTTCATGTTTCCTTTTACTTCTTCTTCTTTTATATGGTTTAGATTTCTGGGCTTCGGCTTACTTAGGTTACGTTGCGCCTCTAGACGCTTCGTAATCTAAGTTCCGACCCAAAAGTACGGAACGCGACCGTTAGCACACAATGTTTGAGAAATTTGATTGACCGGTAGCGGTGAATTTTTGCCCTCTAAAGCTTCCATTCGCCGTACAAGAGCGGCGGTTTTTACTTCGGCAGCTATAAGGTGTCAACAATGTGTGCACCGCTCCTAGTCTCAGATGGCTTCTCACTCACACTCTCCCACTGAATGGTCTTGCCAGCCAGTTCTTCCAAAAAGTTCCATGCGTCCTTAGCACCATAGCTCAGAAATTTGCACTGACACACGGACTCTAACATCATGCGTGAACTGGAGTCTAAACCTTCATAGACAATCTGACACAACCTCCACTGTTCTAACCCGTGATGGGGACATTTGATTAAGATGTCTTTGAATTTTTCTAAGGAATTCCAAAAAATTTCACCCTCTTTTTGTTTGAAATTGTGGATTTCATTCCGAATTCGCACGGTTTTATGAATAGGGTAAAACTTTTTAACAAACTTTTAAAAAGTCGTCCCATGTCGTGATTGATCGAGCTGGCAAACTGTTTAACCAACTTTTCGCATTGTCTTTAAGCGAAAAAGGAATGAATTTGAGCTTAATGACATCCTCACCCACTCCGTGAATTTTCATCATAGCAGACACTACTTCAAATTCACTGATTAGAAGGTAAGCATCCTCGGACTCGAGTCCGTGGAGTTTTGGGAGTAGTGGTATGAATTGCGGCTTGATTTCATAGTTGTTTGCCGCAATGGTGGGCAACACTATGCATGAAATTAGGGATGAACGGTGTGGGTAGCATCTATCCTATAACGCCGCCTCCTGCTGCTCCACAATCATTTGTTCCGTCATTGTCAGTGGTGTAGGAGAAGAAGGTGAGGGTGAAAGAAGTGTAGGATCGGACGACTCCGATAAAGCGGAAGGTAAGAAAGTCTCGGAAGATTCCGAGGAATCAGAAGGTGTAGAAGAGTCAGAAGATACAGTCACAAACCGGACCCATCGAGATTGTGAATCTTTAGTCCAAGCTGACATGCATTATCCGGAAGTGGTAGGAAAAGACTGAGGAAATGGAGGAAAAAGTGTTGTTAAAAAAAATATTCACAACAACAAATATCACACAAAAAGGTATAACACGAACACAAACAAGACAAACTGCACACACCTAAATAGTCTAGGGTTACCTAGGTCAACTAGACCTGCTCAAAAACTTGCTTTGTGAAGTAAAAATGTACCGCGAAACGGGCCCAAGATAGACTGATCGAGAAGCCAGGTAAGTGCAGAGAATAAGGGAGGATGTCCCTCGCTTTCGCGAGGTTCTTTAATTAGAATAACCTTCTCTCTTTCGGCGGTTGCGCCTTTCACACTTTCCTAAACACTTCTTGAACAATGTAACGATGGGCGGTGTTCTAAATACACTTAACTTTCCCTATTGAGCGCGAAGTCCATAGAGGCTGAAAATCTAATTTCCTTTAATGTTAATGGGGGTGAAAAATGTGCTTGTTCTTTGTGGTTTGTGGGCTATGGAGAAGGGTGATGAAATCCCTTACTGTATCTTATTGGGGTTCTTTTTCCCTTAAGTCCGTATTAAAGTTATGCAATGCGCAATTCAATGAAAAATTTGATCAACACATCAAACAATCAATTTTTTTTATGTTCAAACGCAGCACTGCAACAAATACGGGTAAGTTCTTTTAGCGTTTGGCAATGTGCTTGCAAAGAATCCTGCAAAGATAGAGTAGTGGACGCGTCGGATTTGAAAAGAAGGTGTTTTAAGGAATACGTATCGATGGATTTTTGGGTTAAGAAACCCCCGTTTGACTTGAATCCGTTCGGCCTGAAAGGTTCGCTTGCGCGGATCAATCTACCCGGATCTTTGGCAGAGTAGTCTGTCATCACCTTGGCTTTGAGCACATTCCTTTCTTCACACAATCGCTATTCACAAATTCCTCGTATCTGAAAATGTCGTAAAACAGCGATTTTAGTACGAAAAGCGATATATGTGGCCAAATCCCTACACACTAAAAATTATAGAAATCAAACAATAAAATTAAGATAATAATTAAGCAATAGAGAACAGGAGAAAATTTTGAAGCAATAGGAGTTGTTTGGGCCGGCGGCGCCGGAGATTCCTGTAATGTCGTTGGTCCAATCAATGAGTTGGGGCTCCAATTTCCTTCTGTGGTCTCAGTTTTATAATATTTTCTCACTTATATTGTTTGATTTTTCTAAATAGTTTCGTGGTGTTAGAAGGTCCAAAGAACTGAGAGAACAATGTAAAAAAAATTGACTTTTATGTTTTGGTTTTAAAGGTATATACAAAAATAACTCAAAATAGCTTAGTGATGTTGCCACTCCCCGGAAACGGCGCCAAAAACTTGTTAGGAACTCACCCGCGCGCGCAAACGTGTATGTTTTGAAAATGGTAATGTTTTAAGGAAATGGATCCTCACGCGAGATCGTTCTCGTTTTAAAATTTATAAACCTCAAGTGAACGGCGCGTTGTAGCAAGCCGGCAGGTACGGGTCGATCCGTAAGGAATTTTGTATTAAGTCTTGTTTTTTAAGCTTCAACAAATAACGAATGGTTTGGTTTGTCACTAAAAATAGAAAGAATACGAAAACAAGATAACAAAGAAAACAAGTTAAGAAAGTAGTGGTTGTGGCTTTGGCTCAGAAGGTCGAATTGCGACGATTCCTTCGACGCTCCCTTCAACATGAGTTGTCCGTCCTTACGTCGATCCCGGCATGAAGCATGACTTGTTAAGGCGGTTGCGAAGCACAATTCATCAAATTCTGATATTCTCCGCAAAACACGAATCGAGTCCGTTTTGTTCGCTTACCGTTTGTATGTCCAAGCTTGGGGTATCAACACTAAGAACGAGGGTTAGCAAGCATACCACAACATCAAAAACACAAATTAGTGAATGATAGTAAATGATTTTAGTGTTGAGTTTGCTAAGTGTTTGTGATAGTATATTGTATATGAAACCAAGAGATTTGTCAAGTCACATAATCACAAAATACCATATCTAAACCTAGCAACCTTAACACTAAATTGATTTTAACTTAAACATTGAAATAGAGAAAGGGAGTGAATATGGTATATGAGGAGGTTACAAAGTAACCATGTTTCAAAATACCATACCACATCAATACATAAACAATCTTTAAGTTAGAATCATATATATAAGCACATTAAACATTAACAAAAGGAGGAGGCAAAACCTTTCATCTCATTCCTCACCATTACCACAACCAAAGATATTAGTTAAGCATGATAAAAAGAAAAGCAAATAAGAAAAACAAGCAAGTAATCAAAGAAACAACAATATTATTAACACTTGAAGAAGCTTAGGTACAAAATATTGGTAACTTGTTCAACCTCCATAATGAAGCTCTCAAAAGAAAGCTTCAAGAGGGAAGAAGAAGAAGAAACCAAGTTGAAGCCCACTCAACTCTCAAGCCTAAACCAAAAACAAACAAAAATGGAAAATGGTATAATATCTATGCACCATTGCTTAATATCTGTTATGGTATTTATAGGCTCAACTCCAGAAAAAACAAGCAATATTGATGGACTGATGTGACACTAAAAAATGACCAGAAGAAAAATGAGGATGATTGGAGCAAGGAGGGACGGCGGCGCCGGAATTTCATGGGGGGCTCGCCGGTTTGTATCCGAGCACATGGGCTCGTTTTGCTGTGGTGATCTTTAGTTCACTCTACAATCTCTCTGGTGCTGTTTGATTTCTTTTTAATAACCTGGTTTGCACAAAGGAATTTAGAGGGAAACATGAAGCAATATATCATATCACAACTTTATACATTTAACACACATCACCTCACATGTGCCCACCACTTGCATAATTCATCATTTGTGTGTGCCAAGGCAGCCCCACCATGGTCTTTGTACCAAAGAGCATGTGCACACTTGCATTGTGTTGGACCAAAAATCTGTACACATGTTTATTTGCAAAAAGAACTCTTTGGACATCGGTCGGTTTTCGTTCTGCTTGCCGTGTCGACTCCCAAACATTATATCCGTGATTTTGAATGTGTTTCCAGTATTTTATCATGATCGCCTGTAATCTGTAATTACTGAGCACACACTGGTTAAAAGTACCGATATATAACAAAATAGATAATGAATGAGTGGTATTAAAATGCATTTTTAGGAGATGAACAAGTGCTCAGTGGAAACTGGGTACATTGAACGGACTCGCCGAGAACTCCTAGATGGTAATATACCTATCGTCAGATAGCAGTTCTCCGGTGATACTGGTATAGGTTAGTCTGTCGACCCGAGATCGTTATAGAGTCTTGTGTGATCCCCACTGTGCTTTGATTTACACCTTACCACGTTCAAGAGATCGTGCAAAACGGTGGTTTTTTGGTACAGTCCCGAGTCACATGGAGGGAATGAGCGAAAGGAGGGGATTTCGTCTCTCCCGGTATTGGGGTTTGATGTTGCGCTATGCTCGATTAGTCATAACAGGAAATATCTGGCCAGGGTTGCTGAGATTTACTGGTAAGTGCTATCAGTAGTTTCTCGAACCATTATGGGCCTCACATCGGCATGGCTTATCAGGCTATTGGGGTCTGACGTTTACCACCCCCAGGCTGCGATATGCGACATTTCAGACGAAGAGGCCGGACTGTATGGTAGTGTTACTTATTGGATTCGCAGGGGTATGAGCAGGCTTGCTTGTTGATCTTCTGATCGCTCAATACCCGGGTGGCTGTTATGTTTAGTAGACCGCTTGCGGCTTGTGGGTGACTGATGTGATCACCATCTACTGCCGGCGTATTAACGAGTCTTTAGAGTCCTACACAAAGGTTTCTTGGCTCAGAAGAAATGAAGTAGGAGCACATATGTGATATGTGCGGGACCGAGATTAATACGCGTATGTGATACCGTATTCTATTCCCTAGATATGTGATATGGATCGGTTATATGTGATATAGTTGGGTTATCGAATCAAGTGTTGATTCGATAAGTTGATACATATGATATTAGTCGGTTATATGTGATATAGCCGGATTATTAAATCAAGTGTTGATTTAATAATTTAATGTATAATTATATATTTGATATATTAATTTACTTTAACTAATATTAGCTCACTTAATCATTTCTTTTTCTCACTTATGTACACTTAATATATATATGATATATATTATTGTGTCATGCTTGTTGCTACATGAAACATAGGTGTATGAGACTCACACCATGCTTATCATAATGATGGGTTTTATTTATTTAAAGTAAATCAAAATTAGTTGGAAACTAGTCACATGGTTCAAGCTTAGTGCAAGCTTGTAGAACCCAATGACTTAGTCCACTAATTTTGCCTTACATTAGATATTTATTAACCTAACCATTATTGTTAGCCATGGTTTAGTGTCTACATGAGTTAGTATATGATATTAACTCACCCATGGTTGCCATTCTACACTTAGATTTTTCCATGGTTGTTTTTCTTCATCTCCTTCCTCAAGCTCTCTAGCTTTTTTAGAGGTGAAGAAAATGAGTGAGAAAATTAATTCTAAAGTGAAAAAATCCTACTTCATCATCCTCTACTGGACTAGACATTTAGTTGAGGGTGTTTGCTTCACTAATTCAAAATTAGTGAAGTGGTGGCTTGAGTTGGTGTCTCCTCGACGAAGATCATCTTCGGCCTCGAAGTCTTCAACCAAGCATGTTCCTTTTATCTTGTGGAGCCTTTCTACAGTCCAGGAGTTCACTCCTTGGAGCGAAGGGACTATTACTTGGAGCTATTGAAGTGAAGGACCGGTCTACATGTAGGGTTCCTAGGCACGCTAATGAGGTCTCACAAGGCATCAACCATGCCAATTTCAAATTTTACAAGTGCCGAGAAACCCTAATACGGATCGTTGACTAGAAAATAGGCGAAAACGATAACTAGTTAACAACTTAACTAAGAGTAAACGGAAAATACAACCTTTGTAGTTCCGTTCCTCCACCTCCATAGCTCCGTGATGAAGTCCCTCCGCTGTACCCATCAGATCCCGGACTCTCGCGGTGGTTTCATCGAAGAAATGATCGGGCTAGGTCGTCGACTTCGATGCCGAAGATGATCTACGTCGAGGCAACACAAGATCAAGCTCCAACTTCACCAAGCCATGAAACTTGTGAAGAAAACACCCTATACTACTTGGCAAGTGGTAGAGGATGAAGAAATAGGAAGTGGATTCACTTTAGAATTGGATTTCTCACTCTTTTTCTCAAGTTGCCATTGTCGGTAGCAATCTTTTTCTTCATCTTTGTTGAAGAAGAAGAAGAAGAAAGAATATGATAAGTTATTTTTCAAAATGAAAATAATATGATACTTATCATATACCAACCATGATTAGGTGTAGAGAATGAACTATGGTTAGGATGAATGGTTAGGGTTAAGCATGAGACAAAAATGGTGGACTTGTTCAAAGCTTCATGAAGCTTCAACAAAATCCAAAGAAAGCCACCATTTTTATCTTAAGCCAAAATGAAATAAATAAATGAATAAGTAAATAAAATTAAACAAAACCCTAAACATTTACTTAACCAAGGTTTAAACTAAACATACACACAAACATGCATGTATCATCAAACATGATACAATCAAGTGCACAAAAATATATCACATATACAATGTGCACATCAAGTGAGAAAATCCATATTAAGTGAACCAATACTAGTTAATGCAAAGTAATATATCAAATATATAATTATACATTAAATCATTAAATCAACAATTGATTTAACGATCCGGTCATATCGCATATAACCGACTAATATCCAATGTATCGGCTTATCGAATCAATTCTCGATTCGATAACTAGGTTATATCGCATACAACCATTCGATACATTAATCATGAGAATAGAATACGGTACCACATACATGCATTATTCTCGGTCCCGCACATATCTCATATGCGCTCCTATTTCGTTTCGCTTGAGCCAGGAAAGCTCTGTGTAGGACTTTAAAGACTCGCCAATACGCCGGCAGCAGGTGATGATCATATCAAACACCCACAAGCCGCAAGCGGTCTGCTAAACGTAACGTCCACCCGGGTATTGAGCGATTAGAAGATCGACGAGCAAGCCCGCTCATACTCCTATGAATCCAACCAGTAACACTTACCGTACAGTCCGGTCTGTTCGTCTGATATGTCGCATATCTCGCCTAGGGGTGGTAAACGTCAGACCCCAATAGCTTGATAAGTCGTGTCGATATAAGGTCTATAACAGTTCGAGAAACTACTGGTAACACTTACCAGTAAATCTCAGCAACCCTGGCCAGGGATTTCCGGTTATAGCCAATCGAAAACAGCGCAACATCAACCCCCTATACCGGGAGAGACGAATCCCCTCCTATCGCTCATTGCCTCCATGTGATTCGGGACTGTACCCAAAAACCACCGTTTTGCACGCCCTCTTGGACGTGGTACGGTGGAAATCAAAGCACAGTGGGAATCACACAAGACTCTATGACGATCTCGGGTCAACAGACTACTCTGTACCAGTGTCACCAGAGAACTGCCATCTGACATAAGGTATAATACCATCTGGGAGTTCTCGGCGAGTCCGTCCAGTGTACCCAGTCTCCACTAAGCACCCGTATATCATCTCTGATGTCAAACACCAACGGATATGGGATCATCCATCGCCCATCTGTATGGGTCGAGAAGGTATACGCTAGTCTACACTGGTATATCGATGCCCCGTCTCGATACACCCACGACTAGGGACCTTGAAGGATGTACTTATGTACTACCATGTCCCCACTAGTATGATCCGCATCATAGTCCAGGTAGTCAAGTACACATCCTAAGGGCTTTACCAACATGTAACAGAGAGACAAACAGTATACACGTTAAGGTAAAGAGCAACCAGATAGCATACTATCATGTCGAGCAAGAAAGTCCTCCCTATATATGTCCAAGCATCCACAACAATATACATCCTATGTACAGTAATGGCCTCTAGGACATACATATAACTAACAATCTCCCACTTGCACTAGGGCCATCTGATAGCAGTGGTTGTAGTATCTCATACTCAACCATCCCATAAAAGTCTCTCTCTGGGAAAAAGCCTTTGTGAGTGGATCCGCTGTGTTGTCTTCTGAGTCTACTCTCCTAACCTCGATCACCCTGGAGATCAACCATCTCCATGATCAGGTGATACTGCCTTAGAATATGTCTGGATCACTGATGGGACGAACGTTCCTTGGCATAAGCCACAACTCCATTGTCACACAATGGGAGGAACTAAGTTCATCTCATGAACCAATATACACCCAGACTTCCTCTTTGGTAGCATCTTTAGTAGCGATGTATCTTGCCTTTAATCGTCTAGTATGCCATGGTATCTAGCCTGGAACTCTTCCAACATACCGTCCCTTTACTGAGGGTAAAGACAATGCCTGTGACTGACTTTCAGTCGTCCTTATCATCCTGGAACACTTCCAGTGATTCTCCCCAGGATCGATTGATACCATCTCACTACAACTAGTGAGTATCCTAACATCCAATTAGATCTATCTCATAGATCCAAAACCCAGGATTTAGGAGGTATCATTAAATCCTATATGGAGAATCCTTGTGATGTGCGAAGATTGACCGAGCGTAGCATAGGAAACTCCTTTCTTATCAAGAGTATGTCATCCACGTACTCTACGAGGATCACCACCATACTCCCTACTACCTTTTTGTTTATACAAGGTTCATCTACCATTTTGATGATGTCAAACTGTTTGACTAATCCATCAAAACAGATGTTCCAACTCCGCGATGCCTGTTTTATCACATAAAACATCTTGCACACGTTTCCGCTGCTCCCACTGTCTACGAGGCCCTCTGGCTGTGTACTTATAGACGCTCTCTTCTAAAACATCATTTAGAAAAGCCGTCATGACACCCAACCACCAGATATCGTAGTCATGGTATGTAGCCGTGGCAAGTAGGATCTGGATGGACTTAAGCATAGCCACTGGAAAAAGGTTTCATCATTATCCACGCCTGGTCAATGACGAAAACCTTTAACAAGTCTAGCTTTGAAAGTCTCAACTTTTCCATCCACACCAAGTAATCTTCTCAAGATATACTTGCTCCTGATGGGGATTTAACCCTTCAGATATAGCAACCAAAGTCCATACTTTGTTGGTGTACATGGATTCCATCTCAGATCACTAAGCATCCAGCCATTCTTACAGAGTCACACTCCTGATGGCCAGCTCGAAACTAGTTGGGTTATCATCTTATGATTCAATCCTCGCTCCCACTGTCATAGAGAAACCGAAGTATCTCTCAGGTGGGTGAGAAACCCTACTAGATCGGCAGAGAGGCTGAGGTTCGTTGGTATCTACTGAATCCTTTGGTTGTACCAAATCATCTGCTGTAGTTTGCATAGCTGGAACCTTTCCAGTTCTACATAACTAACCTTGCCTCGAGCTTGTCCAGATTTTGCTTTTAGACATAGGCCGGACAACCCCAAATCTTAACTAGCTTAAGACATAGGCTCTTCCCATACCATATCTTATATGGAGTGGTAGGCTATGATCTGATTCAAACCCTATTCAATAGGTATGCAGCTTCTCAAGCGCATAACTCCCAAAAGGAAACAGGTAACTCAGTAGTACTCATCATAGAGCGCACCATATCGAATAGGGTGCAATTGCTCCGCCCCGGTATACCATCGTGCTATGGTGTATACGGAGGAGTAATGCTGAGAGAGAATCTTATTCTCCTTTAGAATAGTCCAGGAATTCCGTGCTCAAGTATTCTCCTACCTGATCGCATCAAAGGACATAATACTTATACCCTGATTTATGTTCTCTACTTCTAACTTATATTCTGTGATTATCTCAAAAGTTTCGGACTTGTGTTTCAACAGGAACATATGTCTGAATCTAAAGAGATCATCAGAGAATGTAATGAAGTACAAAGAACCGGTCTTGGCATGTGTAGACAAGGGACCTACATACATCAACATGTATCGTCCCAAGAGTTTACCAACTCTTTCTCTGTTACCAATAAACAGAGCTGCGGTCATCTTATCTCTGTGACATGACTGGCAAGTTTCATAAGATGTAAATTCAAACTGATTTAAATATGCATCTATATGTAACTTCAGCTAGTCTGGTCGCATTGATATGACCTAGTCTACAATACCTCAAGAAGGATTTGTTCATTTCTGAACTCTTCCTCTTTTGTGTGTTCCGTATACTAAGAACTGTAGTTTGATTTAGAACATCAATGCTTTTAGATAACGTGCCTGATCCGATCAACTTTTGATATAGGAAATGTTCAAAACATTATCCAACAATACAAAATTATATCCTTCTTTACTAATAAAGAGACTGATATGATTTTGTATATCAGGTTCGGTATCTAATAACATTCTTTTAGAATCAATGTATTTGGAATACAGGGTGACAGTGACCAACAGACTTGGCTGCAACACTTGCACCATTTTCTGTCTCATGAAACTTATCACCCGTTCTCAGTTCTCTACCTTTCTGTAGCCCTATGTAACAGATTACATATCTGGGATCCTGATCCGGTATCAAATACCCAGGACGTAGAGGATACAGAGAAACAGTTCTGTATAATGAACGCAACCGAAGATGATGCTTCAGTATGCACTTTCTTCGTTTGGGCGGCATAGGAATTCTGGTATTCCCCTATTTCCTGCTCTGTCTTATAACAATTATAAGTTGGAGCGGGACCAACGTTTCCCAGCTCAGTATAACAAGCGGGTTCGGTCAATATTCCGTATTATTATCTTGATTAAGGCGTGATATGGTCGCTACCTGGAGAGAGGGAGAAGAAAACATTCAGCGTATGATCTTGCAAGAATAGATTGGTTATTATTTTATCTAATCACGATGGCTCCCACTGTTTTTATCAAATCTTCTTCAAACCCTAAAAGGAAAGACTATCCGGGATTAATTACACGCTACAAGTTCTCCAATCTTTCAGCCAGGCCAGTGTCGGTACTTTGAGGAAGGTCCCCCGTGCTTTCGCACGAACCTAATTAATGTAAACCTCGTTTTCCCAGAGGCGTAACCTCGTTGACACCTTTCTAGACACCAACTTGATCGGCTAATTGTAATGTGTAAAACTCTCCCAGGAGTAACTCTTACTCGCAGTGGGTATCGGGATCCAACTATCTCATAGAAGGTATGCAATCTCATTGCAAATTTCAACACTTGAAATTCCCGATAATATTTTGCCCCTAACGTGCTATGACCTTGACGAAAGCCAACAAACCATAGCCTGCTAGTCAAGTTCAACCCGTACATTTCATGATTGAATTAAACCCACCCACACGACCCTTGACGAAAGCCAACAAAGCCGCACGACTACCCTAATCCAATCGCATCGTATGCAGCAGATAAGCAGCATATAGCTACCGCACACTACACCTTGACGAAAGCCAACAAATGTAGCACGAATACTATATACAACTTATCTGAAATGACGGAGGGCTACGACAGGTTTTTCTGAAAACCTATTGCGTAATGAACTTGATATCGTTGTAGAATCAAATGATTTTGAAATGGAGTGTTTTTGAGGCTTTTCTAGTTTTGCTAAAGGAGTCACTCCCGGTGAAGGGATCGTCGGTCCTTTCCTCGTCGAATGAGGTGCGGGATATATCATATATATCACTGTGCAAAGCAGAAACTATAGAAGCAATCAAAAGACAAACCGAGGGTTGTAGCATCTGCCAGTTATTGCTAAAGGAGTCACTCCCGGAGAAGGGATCTCGGTCCTTTCCTTATCGAATAAGGTGCAGGATATATCACATATACCTCTGTGCAAAGCAAGAACTGTAGCTACCTGTTTTATTTTGAAATTCGATTCTACAACATATTTAGGTTTCTTTTTCTTTCATTAATCATATTAATGAAGTCCCATCATTTAAGTACTTAAACATCACAGATAAATACGACGTACACTTATGCCATCCGCATTCACCACGATGTCCCCTCAAGCACCGTTAGGTTAGGTAACTAACGGCAGAGCGGGGCAGGGCTAGCGCGGGTGTAAAACATAAGTAACGTCTATATAATATATCATATATACTATATACTGTATCTATCACAGAACATCACATGATCACATCACAGATATCGCAGCAGAAGAAACATATTAAACATTGGATATACTAGGACGTCCGTGTTTTCAATACGAGCCAGTAAAAAACACGGATTCCACGGTCGCAATGAATAGCCAAACCCACACCCCTAGACCCCTATGAGAGCGGCAAGCAACCCTACCAATTCTAGAGTTAGGAGACCCGGACTCGACTCCTCGAGTTGGTCTCCCACTGAACTCCAGAACCCGGTTACTTGTGCCCTCCTCCTTGGGTCTATCCTAGTGCGGAAAAGTAAATAATATACAGAAAGTGACATCTTCCGCAACCTGGAAGTGCCCCAATAAAAGAATATTACATACAAATTTTTACATGAATGAAAAAGAAAAACACTCATCTCACATAAAAAAAACCCCGGCTATTCAAACACGACGATCCAATATAACATATCCAGCAACACATAACATCACATGTCATCAACGTAAGTAAACATGCGTATCCCAATTGTCGTTGACATATAGCAACGAAACCGGCGATATCACATATTACACTTACGGTCACAGAAAAGAAAGTGTAAAACTACAACAGTTGGAATCCGCAAACTCCTTAGACATCGCATGCCTAATCAAATGAATTCCTTAGACATCGCATGCCAAACAATTATAAACCCCGCATTTTAGTCTCATTATCAAAAACTCTTTTCAATATCAAGTCGGACAATTCAACAAGATTCCCGACATCCTGATCGAATGCTCGTCGCAAATTTCAGTAGACGGCTGCACCTCCGATGCCGCCGACGAAGTGCACCAAGGCGGAACACTGCTGCCGCAAGCACCCGAACGGATGCTTTCGGCGACGGGGTTCTCCTACAGTCACTTGGTCGGGGCTATGGGGTGTAGCAGACTATTAAGTTTACCCGACGAGTATCCGCGTACGCTACGTGATTGCGACGGACTTTTGATCGCATCAAAATTCCGAGGCAACCGATCAAGTGAGATTAAAGTGCTATGTTTATAACATTCAAATCAGTTATCTCATAACCGGTTGTGGATTCCAAGTATTGTATCCCATTCCACATAAATAGAAAATGTTAAACTTTCCGATCGAACAATCAAACACCCAAGTTTTCCCGAAACAGATCAACACATGAAACAAGTTTAAAAACATCCAGTTCATGCCTCAGTACCAACGGTCCAGCCGTAGAAGGGTCAAGCCAACGCCTCATATGTGGCACGCCGTACTGCCCCAAACCCTAAGGTTCAAAGGGCAGTTCAAGACGGTCACATAATCGAGTTAAGGTTTGTTATCTTCTAGAGGGACCATCGCGTTACTTGCACTACTTTGAACGTTCTTAAACTACGAAAAGATCCAACACTTGGAAATTTCCCGGCAGGGGAAAAAGTGGGTATTTATATCCGATCGAACTTTTTAACAGTTTCTAAAATATCCAGAAAAACTTAAACGAAGTTAAATTATCCGATCAAATTAACGAGTCCCCAATAAAACCCTAGAATACTCAACACTTGAGTGGAATTAAAATATTCCCATAAAAAATTGCCAAGAAAGGACCTAAGAATAAATATATGAAATTTCAGGGACTAAGCCCAAATTTTGGCCGCGGAACCGCCGCAAAACCCATGGTTTCGCCGCGGTACTGCGGTCAAATTATTGACTTAGGGGACCGTACTTCACAGTAATTCTTAGTTGTTCCTGCTTAATTTTTTGAGAATTTTTAATTCACAAAAATCCACTGTTTGAAAATTTGTACAGAGAGGGTTGAAATCGGGGAATATCGGGTTCGATCGGACTTCTAGCTTCGTCTACACATCGCTTAAAGCTCTAGCTAGGCTCTGATACCACTGTAGGGTTCCTAGGCACCCTAATGAGGTCTCACAAGGAATCAACCATGCCAATTTCAAATTTTACAAGTGCCGAGAAACCCTAATACGGATCGTTGACTAGAAAATAGGCGAAAACGATAACTAGTTAACAACTTAACTAAGAGTAAACGGAAAATACAACCTTTGTAGATCCGGTCCTCCACCTCCATAGCTCCGTGATGAAGTCCCTCCGCTGTACCCATCGGATCCCGGAGTCTCGCATGTGGTTTCATCGAAGAAATGATCGGGCTAGGTCGTCGACTTCGATCCCGAAGATGATCTACGTCGAAGCAACACAAGATCAAGCTCCAACTTCACCAATCCATGAAACTTGTGAAGAAAACACCCTATACTACTTGGCAAGTGGTAGAGGATGAAGAAATAGGAAGTGGGTTCACTTTAGAATTGGATTTCTCACTATTTTTCTCAAGTTGCCATTGTTGGTAGCAATCTTTTTCTTCATCTTTGTTGAAGAAGAAGAAGAAGAAAGAATATGATAAGTTATTTTTCAAAAAGAAAATAATATGATACTTATCATATACCAACCATGATTAGGTGTAAAGAATGAACTATGGTTAGGATGAATGGTTAGGGTTAAGCATGAGACAAAAATGGTGGATTTGTTCAAAGCTTCATGAAGCTTCAACAAAATCCAAAGAAAGCCACCATTTTTATCTTAAGCCAAAATGAAATAAATAAATGAATAAGTAAATAAAATTAAACAAAACCGTAACCATTTACTTAACCGAGGTTTAAACTAAACATACACACAAACATGCATGTATCATCAAACATGATACAATCAAGTGCACAAAAATATATCACATATACAATGTGCACATCAAGTGAGAAAATCCATCTTAAGTGAACCAATACTAGTTAATGCAAAGTAATATATCAAATATATAATTATACATTAAATCATTAAATCAACACTTGATTTAACGATCCGGTCATATCGCATATAACCGACTAATATCCAATGTATCGGCTTATCGAATCAATCCTCGATTCGATAACTAGGTTATATCGCATACAACCATTTGATACGTTAATCGCGAGAATAGAATACGGTATCACATACACGCATTATTCTCGGTCCCGCACATATCTCATATGCGCTCCTATTTCGTTTCGCTTGAGCCAGGAAAGCTCTGTGTGGGACTCTAAAGACTCGTCAATACGCCGGCAGCAGGTGATGATCATATCAAACACCCACAAGCCGCAAACGGTCTGCTAAACGTAACGGCCACCCGTGTATTGAGCGATCAGAAGATCGACGAGCAAGCCCGCTCATACTCCTATGAATCCAACCAGTAACACTTACCGTACAGTCCGGTCTGTTCGTCTGATATGTCGCATATCTCGCCTAGGGGTGGTAAACGTCAGACCCAAATAGCTTGATAAGTCGTGTTGATATAAGGTCTATAACAGTTCGAGAAACTACTGGTAACACTTACCAGTAAATCTCAGCAACCCTGGCCAGGGATTTCCGGTTATAGCCAATCGAACACAGCGCAATATCAACTCCCTATACCGGGAGAGACGAATCCCCTCCTATCGCTCATTGCCTCCTTGTGATTCGGGACTGTACCCAAAAACCACCATTTTGCACGCCCTCTTGGACATGGTAAGGTGGAAATCAAAGCACAGTAGGAATCACACAAGACTCTATGACGATCTCGGGTCAACAGACTACTCTGTACCAGTGTCACCAGAGAACTGCCATCTGACATAAGGTATAATACCATCTGGGAGTTCTCGGCGAGTCCGTCCAGTGTACCCAGTCTCCACTGAGCACCCGTATATCATCTCTGATGTCAAACACCAATGGATATGGGATCATCCATCGCCCATCTGTATGGGTCGAAATGGTATACGCTAGTCTACACTGGTATATCGATGCCCTGTCTCGATACACCCACGACTAGGGACCTTGAAGGATGTACTTATGTACTACCATGTCCCCACTAGTATGATTCGCATCATAGTCCAGGTAGTCAAGTACACATCCTAAGGTCTTTACCAACATGTAACAGAGAGACAAACAGTATACACGTTAAGGTAAAGAGCAACCAGATAGCATACTATCATGTCGAGCAAGAAAGTCCTCCCTATATATGTCCAAGCATCCACTACAATATACATCCTATGTACAGTAATGGCCTTTAGGGCATACATATAACTAACACTTCAAAGGTTGTATTCCATGTTCACTTAGATGTAAAGTTGTTTACATTCTCTTTTCGTCTAATTCTCTATTTAAGATTCTAGGTTAGGGTTCTTTAGCACGCCAATTTTTTGAAAACGGCATGGTCGATGCCTCCCAAAACCCTGCGGCCGCCCGAGGGAACCCTGCACTACTGGTAGAGGAGTGTATTTCTAAGGCTTCGGTCGTTCCGGAACCGAAGCATGTTCGTACTGACGTATTAGCTCAGAGGCAGTTTAGCAGAGGCCACGGTGGATTCACTATAGGCCGTGCGAGTAGCCAGAGCGTGAGGCGAGGCCAATTATATAGCTATTACTCACAGTGTCAGCAGTCGTTGCCTGGATGTTTTGGGTGTGGGAGTCCACATCATCACGTTAGAGATTGTACTAAGGTACGCCAGGGTGAGGCAGCGGTTCCACATGTTACCTTGCTACCTTCTCTACCTCAGAGATTGTTGCCTCTTACGCCTGTTGTTGCTCTGCGTCAGACTTATGCTCAGAGTGGTCGTGGTCGCGGAGGTTTTATTCAGAGAGGACGGGGTAGCAGAGGAGGAGGACAGATAGTTTCCAGTAGAGGGCCGGCTCGGGTATTTTCTTTGACTCATCAGGATGCGCAGGCGTCGAATGCAGTCGTGTCAGGTACTCTTTCTGTATGTTCTTTTGATGCACACCTTTTATTTGATCCGGGATCTACGCACTCGTATGTTTCCACACACTTTGTGCCGGGGTTGGGCCGAGAGTCGTCTTTGCTAGATCGGTCGCTTGTCATGATTACTCCTGTTGGAGATTCTTTTGTTGCGCAACATGTGTTTCGGCCGTGTGTCGTTTGTATTGGGGATAGTGATTTGTCCGTCGACTTGATCCTTTTTGATATGTTGGACTTCGACGTTCTCCTTGGAATGGACTGGCTAGCTACTTGCTATGCGTCTATGGACTACCGTGAGAAGGCAGTCAGGTTTTGTTTTCCGGGCGAGTCAGTTCTTGTTGTGCAGGGGGACCGTAGTGCCGCCCCTCACAGTTTGATTTCCGCCCATTGTGCTAGTCGGTTCTTGAGGAGAGGATGTCGAGGATTTTTAGCTTTTATTCATGATACCGGTGCCACAGAAGATTCGTTGGACCGGGTTCCTATTGTGAGAGAGTTTCCCGATATATTTCCCTATGAGTTACCTGGATTGCTGCCAGAGCGCGATATTGAGTTTTGCATTGATTTGATCCCCGGCACGGGGCCTATTTCTATACCGCCTTATCGGATGGCCCCGGCGGCGCTTAAAGAGCTTAAGGATCAATTGCAAGGGTTTATTGATAGGGGACTTATGCATCCGCATGTTTCTCCATGGGGAGCTCATGTTCTGTTCGTCATGAAGAAGGACGGCAGTTTGAGGTTGTGCATTGATTATCGTCAATTGAACCGAGTTACGGTGCGTAATAGGTATCCATTACCTCGCATTGACGATTTGTTTGATCAGCTCAAGGGTGCGGGACATTTCTCCAAGATTGATTTAAGGTCGGGTTATCATCAGTCGCGGGCTGAAGACAGCTTTTCGTACGTGCTACGGGCATTATGAGTTTTTGGTGATGTCGTTCGGACTCACCAATGCCCCAGCAGCGTTCATTGATTTGATGAACCGGATTTTATGGTCGTTCCTAAACCAGTTCATTATTGTGTTTATTGATGACATTCTGGTCTATTCCAGAAGTCGAGAGGAGCATGAGAAGCACCTGAGGATTGCTTTGCAGACATTGAGAGATCACCAGCTGTTTGCTAAATTTTCAAAGTGTGAATTCTGGCTTGATAGTGTTGACATCTTAGGTCAGGTGGTTACGGGAGACGGTATTCGTGTGGACCCAAAGAAGATCGATGCTATACAGCTTTGGCCTAGACCTGTATCGGTGACTGAGGTCCGCAGCTTTTTGGGTTTAGCTGGTTATTACAGCCGTTTCGTGTAGGATTTCTCGAGTATCGCTGCACCGCTAACCGGACTTACCCGGATGGGGGTTCCTTTTCTTTGGACTGTGGCATGCGAGCAGAGTTTTCAGCAATTGAAGACTCGGTTGACGACAGCACCAGTTTTATCTTTGCCTTCTGGATCGGACGGCTATGTTGTTTACTATGATGCTTCTTGAGTAGGGCTCGGTTGTTTATTAATGTAGCATGATAGAGTTATCGCTTATGCTTTTTGGCAGCTGAAGAAGCACGAGCAGAACTATCCCACTCATGATCTTGAGTTGGCCGCTGGGGTCTTTGCGCATAAGATTTGGAGACACTACTTGTACGGAGACTCGTGTCAGATCATCACGGACCACAAGAGCTTGAAGTATATCTTCTAGCCGTGGGATCTGAATCTGAGGTAGCGCCGTTGGATGGAGCTCGTGAAGGATTATGATTGTGAGATCCTTTATAACTCGGGTAAGGCGAATGTAGTAGCGGATGCTTTGATTCGTAGGCTCGGAGGTAGCTTGTCCCAGTTGAGCGCAGTATAGAGACAGTCTTCTGCAGATTGACAGATCTTGTGTGACAGTAGAGTGCAGTTCAAGTTCACTTCCACTGGGGGACATCTTGCTCATGTCCACGCCCATCCACTTCTACTTGATCGTATCCGTGAGGTGCATCCCGACGATGCCCGTTTGTCTAAAATTTTTGACCATGTTCGGCAGGGTAGAGAGTCGGAGTTCTTGATTGATGACCAGGGTGTGCTACGTTTTGGGACTCGTCTGTGTGTACCAGATACTGAAGGGCTGAGACGGGAAATCCTAGAGCAGGCACATCAGTCAGCTTACAGTGTTCATCCCGGTTCCACCAAGATGTATCGTGACTTGAGAGATGTCTACTCGTAGGAATGGATAAAGAGCGATGTTTCGGATTTCGTTTCGAGGTGCCTAACTTGTCAGCAAGTCAAGGCTGAGCATCAGAGGCTGGCAGGAGAGTTGCAGCCTTTACCCGTTCCGGAGTGGAAATAGGAGCAGATCTCCATTGATTTCGTTGTGGGTCTACCCAGGTCCAGTCGAGGGTATGAATCCATTTGGGTGATTGTTGACCAGTTGACGAAAGCGGATCACTTCCTTCCAGTGAAGAACACTTTCAGATTTGCTCGGTATGCTTAGTTGTACATTGATGAGATTGTGCGTTTGCATGGCGTTCCTACATGCATCGTATCCGACAGGGGCACCCAGTTTACCAGCTATCTTTGGCAGAAACTTCAGGAAGCTTTAGGTACCCGATTAAGTTTTAGCACCGCTTTCCATCCGCAGACCGATGGTCAGTCAGAGCGGACTATACAGACTCTTCAGGATATGCTTCATGCATGCGTGCTTGATTTTGGTGGCAGTTGGGATCGTCACTTGCCATTGATAGAGTTCTCCTACAATAATCGTTTTCAGGAGACGATTCAGATGGCCCCTTTTGAGGCTTTGTATAGGAGAAAGTGTCAATTGCCAGTCTGTTAGACCAAACTCAGCGAGAGCGGGATTTTGGGACCACAGCTAGTCCAAGAGACTACGGAGAAGATCCAGTTGATTCAGGACAGAATGAGAGCAGCCTAGTGCAGACAGAAGTCCTATGACGACCATCGTCGTTGCAGACTTGAGTTCGCAGTGGGTGATCTTGTATTCCTACGGATTTCTCCGATGAATGGTGTGATGAGATTTGGGAAGAAGAGGAAGCTTAGTCCCCGATTTGTGGGTCCTTTTGAGATCCTTGAGCGAGTTGGTGCCGTTGCCTATCGTTTGGCACTTCCACCCAGTTTTCCGGATGTTCACCCTGTATTTCATGTATCGATGCTTCGTAAGTATCTTCATGACCCTTCTCACGCGATTCAGCATCAAACGATCCAGCTGGAGCGCGACCTTTCTTTCACCGAGCAGCCGGTGGTCATTCTGGATCGGCAGGTGAAGAAACTAAAGTCAAAAGTCTTAGCGTCTGTCAAGGTTCTTTTGCGTAGCCCGAATAGAGAAGAGGTCACATGGGAAGCCGAGAGCGAGATGCAGAAAAAATTCCCTCATCTCTTCGAAGGTATGCCTAGTAAGATTTTTAAATTCGGGGACCGAATTTCTTTAAGGGGGATGATTGTAACACTTTAGAATGCGGTTAGTGTAATTAAGCATTAATGCGGGTTTTAATGAAATTAAACTAATAATTATTGTATTTACATCTTTTATTTAATTAATTAATATTTATTTAATTATTCTTACACTTGCACACACATATGCATGTTGAATTAGGGTTAAGGAGGTGTTAACCTTGCTTTATTAGCCAAGGCAGACTTAACCATTCCTTTTAGCATGTCATGTTATATATTAAACAATTATATCTATTTTGTTTGAAGGTTAAATGAGGTTTTAATTATTTTGTAAAAGAAAAGAGAATAGAACAGAAAAGAAGAGAAGAGAAGGGTTGAATTCTTGAGGGGACTTGGGGGGATGGCCGCCATTAATGGATGAGAGAGAGAGAGATAGAGAGTGTAAGCCATACACTCACCCCTCACACTCATTACTCTCAATTCCTCTCAATTCCTAACACTTACCTTCATTTACTCACAACTTCCCTCTCAATTCTCACCTCACACTCTCAACTCTCTTGTTCTTCTCCTCATTCATAATTCTCCACTTGATATATATTTATATCACAATCCTAAGCCTAAACCATGATCCAACCTCACTAAACCCTTCACAATTCATGCTATAGCCTATTGTGATGACTTGGAGCTTGGAAAGCTAGGATTTTTCCCAAGTTTTGCTGAGGTAGTGATCTTTATACCCTTTTTAGGCTCTAATGAAGTTTGTATGCTTATTAGTTTCAGTTTTAAAACACTAAAGTTATGGTTGTGTGCGAATAACGTATTTTGGTTTAATTTGAGTTTCGTTGGAATCTACTATCAAAGCAGGTTTTTGTTTGAGAAGTTGCCATCACAGAGACCTAGTTAGGAGACCTAGAAGCTACCCTGAAAACCTGAGACCACCCCCTAACATTTTGGCCGCAATTTAATTCTTTCTGGCCGCAATTTGCGGCCAGACCAGGGAGATGGGTTTTGAATCTTGGTCGTGGGATCTCTGGGGTTATTTGTAGGCTCGTAGAACTTGCAACTTTTACTAATTCTTTGTGTACCAAAATCTGGGGCCGTAAATCTAGAATTTATGTCTTTCGGCTATGTGCGATACGGATTTATCCGATATTCGTTTAAGTATTTCGTACGTTTGGTAGCCATAGGGTTTGTATAGGATGTCGCTGCACGTGTTTAGCCGCTAAGCGAACACTTAGTATCTTGTAGGAGTCGGATTGTTTGTTGCCATCGTATTCGTTTGTTATCGCTAGTTGCTAATTTCACTTGATATTGTGTGATATTAGGATCGTTTGAGGGGACTTCGGGCGCTACAAGGAAAGGGAAAGAGGTGGTTGGATTCACCTAGCTCGAGATCATCGATGAGTAGATTTAACATCTATCGGGAAATCGCCCGTATGGCGCTAAGCGTCGAGGGCTCGATTCAGTGATATAAACCTATGTTGTTAGTATATACTTTGATTGTGCATGAACATCATCTTGCAGATCCCATTACTTGTTGTACATCGACACTGTATTGATTGTACACTACACCATTACTAACGGTTCATGCTGCGCGAGCACTGAATTGTATGCCACACACACACTGTTAGTAATTGCCTTGACACGCACACTATAGAAATTACTATGGATAATATATATTGCATCGCCTTCGTTATCATTAACAGTTAGGTAATAATTCTTGTCCTATCGCACATATGAATTGCATCATACATGTTTGTATACTACATGCATTGCTATAGTTACCCAATTACTTCAAAATATGTTGCATTTCTATTTTTGTAGATTTGGGAAACAGCAAGATACCTTTGAAAACTTGATAATTAAAAAGAGCAGTTTTCCCTTGAAATGCTCACATTACTATTCTATATTTGCATATCTCGCATTTCATGGACATATGCATTGATTTACTGATTTCATGTGATTTCTTGATTTGAGAACCGCGATTAAATTTAAAAAGGGAAAATATAATATATTGCTTGAAAATTGCGGATTCTCTTGATACGATATTTCGAGGCGTCCACCATGAGTTTTCTCGGTTCTGAGATGAGAGTATATACTAAATTCGAGGAGCGGTAGGCACCGTCTGTGGGTAGATGGTGGACCCAGTGAGGTACCCCGAGGCATGAAGACTCATATAGATAGGCGGTGATCCCGATGGAGGGAGTACTGCCTACCGGTGATTGTATAGAACTCGATGGATGTCCGGAGGATACCGTTTTGGAGTTATGAGATGAGATATATATATGAGGGCCGATCGGAGTATGCGGCGCCTGAGATATGAGTATTTACGTGTCGATGTTGGGCACGGGTTTCATGATGTTTCGAGTATCGATATTGGACACTCAGGTTTCATGATGTGAGGGATATGAGGGCCGATCAGTGTGACGGCGCCTAGGACATTGGGATTTGGGGTGTCGTTGATGGACATCGGTTTTCCATGATGATGATTCATACATGAGGTTTTATGTGTTATCCCATACTCAGGATTTATTAGACATGCATTGTTTCATGTAGTTGTTGTACCCTGGTGGTGTACCTTGATCATGATTTTACTGCATATCCATATTGTTATATTTATACCATCAGATTTCATATTTCAGATTATCTCTATTCATGCATACTTGCGATTATCTGTATGATGTTATTTACTATTCACGAGTTGGAAACTCATCCCCATTTTGCCACAGTGTTTTGCAGGCTTGACCCTCAGTATAGTCGCGGCAGGGCTTCTCATTTCATCTACTTCTGCGGATACCGCTGCTGTTGGTCAAGATTTTGGATAGGTGGGTAGTTTTATGGTTATCCGTATGATCTCATTGTATATCTTATTGTATCTAGTACTCTCCATCCACCACTTTCATGTATATTGACTTAGAGACAAGTTTGTGAGGATCGATATTGTACTATTTTGTGAGTCTGGGTGTCGAGCTCGGATGAGCCGGCTATTTTATTTATGTTGTGATGTTGTTTCACTTCTTTATTGCTTATTCCTTCGCTACGGCATCGTATATATATATATATATATATATATATATATATATATACTTTTTGCGGTTGTGTTCCGCCTTTTGGCGTGAGTTTATCCCATTCGGGAAGCTTTATATATATGTTATGCTTGTACCCGTTTGGGGAAAGTTTTTACAAAGGAGATGCTGCCGATATTTTCAAGAAAATAAATTAAGTTAAGATTTTATCACTTAAGATTTTCAAATGTTTTAGCAAATGTTTTAAATGTTATATCTTTCTATCTTTTTATGGTTTAGATTTCTGGGTTGTCGGCTTACTTGAATTACGTCACGCCTTTAGCCGTTGTGTGATTTAAGTGCCGGCCGCGTTCCTAAATTGGGTCATGACAAAGTTGATATCAGAGCACTAGGTTTTTACCTTTCGGAGTATAGGATGACCATGGTATGATGGAGTAGGTAGCTTAAGCAGAGTGACGTAGCGTGTGTATGTTCCACGGCATACTTACTTCACGGTACTCAACCTAAGTGACCTTAGGACATATTGCTTGAATTCCTTCCATGATTATATATATATCCTTTTGATTCGATTTCAATTATCGAATCATGTTTCCTTATTCCAGCCACTATGCCGTCGAAGACTACGAGGGCGCAGAGAGCTGCCGCGAGAGCCGAGGTCAGGGAAGGCTCGTCTGAGATGAGGACTGACCAGGGCGGTACGCCTATTTTACAGGAGAAGATTGATCCACCTTCTCCGGATCGTGATTCACCTTCTCCGGATCGTATTACTAGGCTAGAGGCGAGTATGCAGGATTTGCGCCAGATGATGGGATCGTTGGTCGAGGCCAGTAGGGCGTAGAGATCAGAGGTTTTTCCACTTGTTACGGGGACCGTGTTGGTATCTACTGTTCAGACAGTCGTACCTACCGCTGCGGAGGTTATCACCGTATCCTTATCTGAGTTTATGAGGCCGAAGCCTCCGGTTTTCACAGGCACCGACACAGCTGAGGATCCACAGTCATTCATTGATTGGATGGCTAGGATCTGACATTCGTTGAGATGATCCAACACGAGATGGGTGTAGTTCGCTAGTTTCTGTCTGGAGGGTCTTGCCCAGACTTGGTGCGAGTCTTTAAAGAGAGGGTGAGCCGCAGGTCTTCCTCCGATGACCTAGGTTGAGTTTACGATTGTGTTTCTTGCTCGATTCCTTCCTCTGAGCGTTAGAGATGCTCGAGCTCACAGATTTGAGTCGTTGCGCCAGACTCCGGTTATGACAGTGGCGGAGTATGACATTCAGTTTACCCAGTTATCGGTATATGCTCCGTATTTGATAGATACCGAAGAGAGGCGGGTCAAGAATTTGTACGAGGCCTGATTACCCAGTTGTTCCTCTACATTAGAGCTCAGTCTTTCGATACATATGCAGCCGCATTAGACACATCCCTACTGGTAGAGGAGCGTATTTCTGAGGCTTCGGTCGTTCCGGAACCGAAGCGTGTTCGTACTGACGTATCAGCTCAGTGGAAGTTTAACCGAGGATGCGGTGGATTCACTATAGGCCATGCGAGTAGCCGGAGCGTGAGGCGAGGCCAGTTATATAGATTTTAACCACAGGGTCAGCAGTCGTCGCCTGGATGTTTTGGGTGTAGGAGTCCAAATCATCGTGTTAGAGATTGTACTAAAGTATGCCAGGGCGAGGCAGCGGTTCCACATGTTACCTTACCACCTTCTCCACCTCAGAGAGTGTTGCCTCTTACGCCTGTTGTTTCTCCGCGTCAGAATTATGCTCAGAGAGGCCGTGGTCGCGGAGGTTTTATTCATAGAGGACGGGGTGGCAGAAGCGGAGGACAGCCAGTTGCCGGTAGAGGGCAGGCTCGGGTATTTTCTTTGACTTATCAGGACGCGCAGGCGTCGAATGCAGTTGTGTCAGGTACTCTTTCTGTATGTTCTTTTGATGCACACGTTTTATTTGTTCTGGGATCTAAGCACTCGTATGTTTCCACACAATTCGTGCCGAGGTTGGGCCGAGAGTCATCTTTGCTAGAGCAGCCGCTTGTCGTGATTACTCATGTTGGAGAGTCTTTTGTTGCGCGACATGTGTTTCGGTCGTATGCCGTTCGTATTGGGGATAGAGATTTGTCCGTCGACTTGATCCTTCTTGATATGTTGGACTTCGATGTTCTCCTTGGCATAGACTGGCTAACTACTTGCTATGCGTCTGTGGACTTCCGTGAGAAGGCAGTCAGGTTTTTTTTTTCCGGGAGAGTCAGTTCTTGTTGTGTAGGGGGGCCGTAGTGCCGCCCCTCACAGTTTAATTTCCGCCGTTTGCGCTAGTCGGCTGTTAAGGAGAGGATGTTGGGGACTCTTAGCTTTTATTCGGGATACCGGTGCCACAGTAGATTCATTGGACCGGGTTCCTTTTGTGAGAGTGTTTCCCGACGTATTTTCCGATGAGTTACCTGGATTGCCGCCAGAGTGCGATATTGAGTTTTGCATTGATTTGATCCCCGGCACGGGGCTTATTTCTATACCGTCTTATCGGATGGCCCCGGCGGAGCTTAAAGAGCTTAAGGATCAGTTGCAAGGGTTGCTTGATAAGGGACTTGTGCGTCCGAGTGTTTCTACATAGGGAGCTCCTGTTTTGTTCGTCATGAAGAAGGACGGCAGTTTGAGCTTGTGCATTGATTATCGTCAATTCATCCGAGATATGGTGCGGAATAGGTATCCATTACCTCGCATTGACGATTTGTTTGATCAGCTCCAGGGTGCGGGAAATTTTTCCAGATTGATTTGAGGTCGGGTTATCATCAGTTGTGGGTTCAGAATTATGAAATTCCGAAGAGTGCTTTTCGTACGCGCAACGGACATTATGAGTTTTTGGTGATGTCGTTAGGACTCACCAATGCCCCAGCAGCGTTTATGGATTTGATGAACCGGATTTTCTGGCCGTTCATCGACCATTTCATTATTGTGTTTATTGATGACATTCTGGTCTATTCCAGAGGTCGAGAGGAGCATGAGCAGCACATGAGGATTGCTTTGCAGACATTGAAAGAGCACCCGCTGTTTGCTAAATTCTCGAAGTGTGCATTCTGGCTTGATAGTGTTGACTTCTTGGGTCATGTGGTTACGGGAGATGGTATTCGTGTGGAGCCGAAGAAGATCGAGGCTGTACAGCTTTAGCCCAGACCTGTATCGGTGACTGAGGTATGCAGAAATAAGAAATCGTAAAAGATCAAGGCACGAGCATATGCTGAAATAAGAAATTGAAATGAGAGCGTAAACGGAATAAAGAAATCGTAACGTGAACAAGTATAAAAACATGAAACTACGTATGAGCCATACAGTTTTAGTTTAAAATAGTACGAACCGTTGTTTTAGAAAAGAGGGGGCTACAATGTTTTTCTAGAAGATGCCATTTAAAAAGTCGTTGCGTTACTTTAAAAGTACGTAATGATTCGTTAGTTTTGAAAGTAGGTATGGCTCTAAACATATCATAATATCTACTTTAATGATTTTAAATAATATTCTTGAGTCGAAATAAATATCGGTGATCCATCCTCATCATATCACTTACGGAATATCCATAGTACGATATCATCAAATCTATAGTATGGATCTATAGTCGCGTACATCATCCCATATCATATCAGGACATATGATATGACATATCATCTCATGTCATCTCATCTCATATCATATCACATCGCCTCATTTCATCATATCGTATCACATCGACTCATATCATCATATCGTAAATATCCTTATATCATTAGTTAACTTATATCGTATAAGGTAATCATATGTATATATACTTACATATATAGATATAGCTCATAGGCTAGGAAATAGTACTTGGGGTATATCATTATACTAGTTATATACTTATACGAATATGGTAGTCTCGCAAAACCTATAGACTAAGTATACTATTTTAATATCTATATTGTACCTTAATTCTATGGTTGCGGGGGTGCTATACGCAATCCACCCGACTTCCCCCATAGATATACATCTACTCACCTCAACACGCCTCACCCTAGTCGATGTCGACGAATGCCTTGGTCTTCTTCTTAGTCTCGGAAGACCACACAAATGTACCTACAATCGAATCCATAACCAAAATCCAATAAAAACCGAATTGAATTTAAAATCAAGAGCGAAGCGTACATGGATTAGAACCTATGGTCAACGCGTGCTAAAACAACAAAATACTCCCCGACATCGACGTATGAACATCACAGAAGCAAGAAATGAAAACTACGACAATAAAATTCCGCGCACAAATACAAAATAAAACTAGTTTTTCCAAAGACGGAAAAAACAATTCACTATATCCCAAAATTCCAATGTTTTAAGCTAATCTGGAAGTCGAAACAAACTCGAAACTCATCCGAACCATCACCGAAGCGAAGTAACCAAAATTAACTATCACATGGTATGGCTAGGAGGGTACCCACCTCTGGGGGCTACTACGAGGTGGCCCACAAGTGTAGGCAAACTCGAGACTACCCTTATGGGGTAGTGCTCGGGTCCCCACCACCCAAGGCCACCTCGTGGTGGCCTAGAGGGGTAGGCCCGAACTTCGTCCCCCCGAGGCGACCACCGAGGTAACCAAGCAACACCCCACGGCTTCTCGGTCCAAACCGTGAGCCCACGGGGTGTGCAAACATCTAAAAACTTATTATTTTGGGACTGTTTTCGTTGGCAATTTTTGCGCAACGAAAACGACAGAATTAAAGAATCATAACAAGATAGTTAAGGGTTATGGAGTGTATCTGATACCATGTTGGTTAGTTGTGATCACTCTACAATGTAAGTAGAGAGGCGAAATGCACAAAAATCAAATTTTGAGCAAGCACAATTAACAAAACCCCAAGTGATCAAACCATAACCCTAAACTAGAAACTACTAGGAGTTATACCTAAAAGATACGTGTCATTCAGGTCATCAAAACTCCTTCCTCTTGTGCCTCTAGGGATCCTTGAAGAACCTCGCTTGATGGCCTTCTTAGTCCTAGATGATACCCCCGAAAGTTTACAGTCCAAGCTAGCACTTCACAAAAGAAGTAACTTCATAACCTAGTTTGCTAATCTAGGTTATTAAGATCATGTAGAGATTGATAATGGGATTTATTTATCTCAAAAACTTCATGATTCTCAACTCATAAGAAAGGTTGGGGTTTGAGGAAGAAGATGGAGCTCTAGAGAGGAGAGAGAAGACTTAGGTTAGAATGAATGAAGAATGGCTAGGACAAATAATTTGTATCAAAAATATTTTTCCAAATAAAAATTCAAGCCATGCTTGAATAGTTTTCACAAATGAATAAACAAATATAATAGTCATTCTTCACACCATGCCTGAAGCTACCTTACCCTTCCTCCTCATTTTCAATTTCTAATAAATAGAAAAAATACATAATGAGGTGTCATTTTCAAGAAGCATTCTTGTATAAATAAAAGAATACCTAACAGTATATACATATCCGTATTCGTACCAAAAATAGGAATACAAAGAGAGATAAATCCAATAAGATGATACTAGAATTAAATCAATACTTGATTTAATAAACTAGCTTAATCCGAAGCCCTCTAGTATCACAAACCGTCAGATTAAATTTCACGCAACTAGTACACGTATTTAATCGGAACCCTGCATCTATAAACATTTGGCATCTACATCGATTCGCCTGAACCAGGGAAATCCTTTGTGTGGGACTCTAAAGACTCGACGGTATACTGGCAGTGGATTTAACCAAAAGCACGTCAGTAGCATTAGCTGTACGTAACGCTACCCAGGTACCTGTCAAAAAGAATGCTGACGAGCAAACTCATCCGAACCCCTACTAAGACTATCCGTAACAATCTTCGTACTGTTCGGTCTCTTCGTTTAAGATTATCACATACCGGGTCTAGGGGCGATAAACGTCAAACCCCTAATAACCCGATAAGTTGTGTCGATGTGGCTTAGGTCAGATCCGAGAAACTACTGATCTAACCATCAATAAATCTCAACTGCCTTGGCTAAGGTCTTATGATTCAGGCCAACCGAACATAGTGCGATATTGACTCCCAATACTGGGAGAGACGAATCCCTGACAACCGCTCACTGCCTCCAAGTGCTCAGGACAATACCCAACCAAAACCTGTTTGCACGACTCAGTAGAGACATGGTAGGGTAGTGATCTAAGTACAGTGGGAACTCACACAAGAAAAATGACTATCTCAGGTCTAAAGACTAACCTATACTCATGTCACCTGAGAACAACTATTTGAAGATAGGTATAATACCATCTAGAAGTTCTCTGCGGGTCTATCCACTGTACTTGTTAGTGATATATGCCCTAGAGGCCATTATTGTATATTACTGGATTGTATATTACTTTTTGGAAACTTGGGATATACACATATATAATAACAGTCTTGCTCAATATGATAGTATGCTATCTGGTTTGATTCTATCTTAATATGTGTATATGTTTCTTTTAACATATCGTTAATACATATTGATAGAGCTCTTAGGATCTTTGCTTGACTACTAGCGTTGTGATGGCAGTCACACTAGTGGGGGATGGGTAGTCTATAAGCACATCCTTAGTCATAGGATTATCGAGACAGGAAATCGATACTCCAGAGTAGACTAGTGTATACGCTTCTTATCCCCAGTCAGGGGAGATGGCATCTCCCGCAGCCGTTGGTATGCGGTACCAGAGATAGTATATAGGTGCTCATTGGGTTATGAGTTACACTGGACGGACTCGAGGGAAATTCTGGTTGGTATTATACCTATCGTCAGTTAGTAGTTCCCGGGTGACATGAGTACTGGTTAGTCTATTGACTTGACATCACTATTCGTCTCGAGAGTGTTCCCACTTATTTAGATTACTACCCTACCATGGCTCAAATGATTCGTGCAAAAAGGTAGTAGTTGAGTGCAGTCCCGAAGCACTTGTATTCAGTAGTCGATAGAAAGGTTCAGTCTCTCCCAGTATTGGGACTTGATATCACGCTGTGTTCGGATAGCCAATACACAAAGTCCCTGGCCAGGGAAAGTGAGATTTATTGGTAGGTATATTAGTATTTTCTCAGTGTGTATTGGGCTCTACACCGACACGACTTATTGCGCTATTAAGGGTCTGACGTTTACCACCCCACTAGGCCAGATATGCGATCCTCTTAGACGAACAGACCGGACTATACGGAGATTGTCACAGATAGGCTCAGTAGGGGTTCGGATGAGTTTTCTAGTCGGCCTTCTTTTCGACAGATACATGGGTAGCCATTACGTACAGCTAGTACCGCTGACGCGATTATGGTTAAACCCACTGCCAGCGTACTTTCGAGTCTATAGAGTCCTATACAGAAGGTTTTCCTGGTTCAGGCGAAACGATGTAGAGGCCGTATGGTTTTACGTGCAGGGTTCCGATCATATACGAGTACAGGCTACACGGATGTTGTTCGGACGGATAATACTAGTGCGCTTTGGATTAAGCCGGATTCTAGTATTATATTATTGGATTATTATTATCTCATCGTATTCGTATTTTTGCAGTACGAATACAGGTATGTATATACGGTGAGGGCATTCTTGTAATTTTATAAGAGTTGCTTTAGAAGGGGACACCTCATTATTAGTTTCATCTATTTTGGAAAATATATTAATGTGGTGGAAAATGGAGATATTTGTGGCATGGGTGAAGCATGGCTAATTCTTTATTTTATTGGTTTGGACTTACTATTGAAGCCTGACTACAATTTTCTATTGAAAATTATTGCTTGATTCATGTAAGAAAAGAATGAGCCATTCTTCACTAGCCTGCAACACTTGCTCATTTGTGTTTTCCTTTTCTCTCTCCATTGTTCCTCTCCTTCTTCCTCAATAACCTAAACCCTTACCTGTGTTGTGAACCCTTGAGTCATTTGAGATATAATAATACAATTAACACTCTACATCTCCTAAGATACCTAGATTAGCGAACTAGGGACTTTATTTACCTCGGTTTAGAGGTTGGAGCTTGAACCATAGACTCTCAGGTGGATCATCTTCGACACGACGAGGCCGACGACCAAGCTAGTCCGCACTTCCGAGGAGCTCAAGCTAAGGAGAAGAAGACAGAAGGACTTGAATCAAGGAGGTATAAAACTCTTTCATAGTAGTTAAAAACTTCCAAGTGTTAAGCTAGTGAAGATTTCCGAAAAGATCCTGTATGATAGGTCGGTGTTGCAAGTATAAAAATCGTTTTTTATAAATTCCGCCTCCCCACAAGTGTGTGGGGGTGTGTGACATTGACTTAAAGTGGTATAATAGCCTACTTAAACCTTAACTAGCATGTTATCAAGTACTTAGAATTTCGATCAACGGAAATTACCCGAAATTACATTTCCATATCAAGCTTGCTGTCGGATTATCAAAGTTGTTAAAAAAAATTATTTTAGTGACTTTAAAATTACATGCAGGCTTTTATAAGACCAAGGAAAAAATTCGAGCACATAAGCTCCTAACTTGACCGTTATTCCGCAGCGAAATAGGTCATTTGGCTGCGGATCCGCGGCCGAGTTGTGGCTATATTGCTCCAATTTTTTTTATATGGTTCACGTTCATGGAATTGTGATTTTTGGTTCATTTGGTTTTTTCCTAGATTTGTTTGTGTATTGGTTTGTAAATAGGGTAAATACGGATAGTTATATTCGATCGAAATTGTAAATTTTTGCTTAACAGTGTATTTGTGTTTGTATATGTAATGCTAAACGTCTACTAATTGCTATATGTCGATTAGGGGGGATCGCACATATCTCGTATCTTGTTGATGGTTTGTGTATATGAAGTATTGGATCGTCGTGAATGAATAGCCCGGGGGATGTGAGAAGAGTGTTCTTTTCTTTCATTCATGTATATTTGTAAATTGATTTAATATTCTTTTGCAGGGCACATCTGGGTTGTGGTTGTAGCCACCGTGGTATTATTTTATTTAATTTTTCTTGCACCTAGGATAGACGTAAGGAGGGGGTACACAAACTACCGGGTTCATGAAGTTCCGAGTGGCCTACTCATTTCAATGAGGGAGGTTGCTTCACTTCGGGAATTTGGCGGGTAGTTTGCCGCATCCATAGGGGTCTAGGGTTGGGTTTGGCTATTCATCATGACCGTGGAATCTGTTTTTCGTTCTAGGCTAAAACAAAACACGAAAATCCTAGTATATCCAAAATATTCATCTGTGTTGTTGTGATCTGTGATTTGGAATGAGTATTATTGCGTGAGACGAATGGCTATATATATATATTATTTATAATAAACGTTGCTTATATTTTGCACCCGCGCTAGTCCAGCCCCTGCTCTGCCGTTAATTAAGTAACCTAACGGTGCATGACGGGGCCCCGTGGCGAATGTAGATGGCATAAGCGTACGTTCTATTTTCGTTTCTTTCTGCAATGATAGGATAAAATGATGGGACAACATTAATATTGATTAATGCAAAGAAAACAAACCAATGTTAAATCATTGGAACAATTTCAAAACCACTCGGTTTTCTTTAAAAACAACTTTTAAAAGCGGAGCCTAAACCACTCCTTTTAAAAGCTATTATGGTTCCTTCGACTATATCAAGTTAATTACGTTCACGGTTTTGGCCAAAACCAGCCGTGGCCCTCCATCTTTTCAGATGGGTATTCAGTAATATTCAAATTATGTATTTTGACCTTCGCCAAGGCATAGTGATTGATAGCTACTGGGTATTCATCTGTAATACAGATAGATGTGTTAATTTGGGACATGCGTACAACTATTTTGGCCTTCATCAAGGGTTTGTACGAATGAGTTCAAATTAACCTGGACAATGACGGGTAGAACATGACTTGCGTCTTATGATATGTTGGCCTTCGTCAAGCTTATAAGCGCCTGGGGCAAAAATCCAAATCGGGGGTTTCAAAAGAAAATGAAACTTGCTAGTTTTGCATACCATCTGGAGTGATGATTTTGGTAGGATTCCTTTAAAGTTGTCACACAATGATAGTTGTATCCCGATCCCACCGTGAGTTATGTTACTCCTCGGGAGAGTTTTTCACTTTACAATCAATGCTATAAACCAAGTAGGTGCCTAGAATGGTGGTAGTGTTGGATATAGTGCCCATAGAGTCAATTATTGGATCGCAGGCACGCGATTGCAATGATTGAGGGAGGACCTATGCCGGTAGGACAGTCTTACTCAAGATGATAGTATGCTATCTGGTTTATCTTTATCATCGTGTACTGCTTTAGGTGACCTTACAGGTCGCTATTACACGTTGATAGAGCCCATAGGATTCTTGCTTGACGACCAGCAGTATGATGGCGATCATATACGTAAGAGCTGGGGTCTATAAGAACATCCTTAAAGTGGTCCCTAGTCATGGGAGTTTCGAGACTGGGCATCGATACTCCATTAGTAGACTAGTGTATACAGTCGAGACCCCGACGAGGGGCCGTGGCCGGTCTCACAAGCCATTGGTGTCAGTTGGTTTACCTAAGAAGTATATAGATGCTCATTGGGTTATGAGAACACCGGACAGGACTCGCCGGGAACATGCTAGTTGGTATTATAGCTGACGTCAGATAGAAGTTCCCTGGTGACATGTGTACCGATTAGTTCATCGAACTAAGATTGTCATTTTTCTCGTGTGAGTTCCCACTATGCTTTGATTACTACCCTACTACGGCTCAAAGGAGTCATGCAAACAGGTTTTAGTTGGGTACAGTCCCGAGCCACATGGAGGTAGTGAGCGGATCGGCAGTGGTTTTGTCTCTCCCGGTATTTGGGGTGAGATCGCGCTGTGTCTAGGAGAGCCATTACACGAAGTCCTTGTTGGAGATAGTGCCCTCAAAGTCAATTATTGGATCGCAGGTACGTGATTGCAATGATTGAGGAAGGACCTATACCGATATGACAGTCTTGCTCGAGATGATAGTATGCTATCTGGTTTGTCTTTATCATCGTATACATGCTTTAGTTCGCTATTGCATATTGATAGAGCCCATAGGATTCTTGCTTGACTACCAGTAGTATGATGGCAATAATATACGTGGGAACTAGGGTCTGTAAGCACATCCTTAAAGTGTCCCTAGTCGTGGGAGTTTCGAGACAGGGCATCGATACTCCAGAGTAGACTAGTGTATACAGTCGAGACCCCGACGAGGGGCGGTGGCCGGTCTCACAAGCCATTGGTGTCAGTAGGATCACCTAAGATGTATACAGGTGCTCATTAGGTTATGAGTACACCGGACAGGACTCGCCGGGAACATGCTAGTTGGTATTAGACATATCGTCAGATAGCAGTTCCCTGGTGACATGTGTACAAGTTAGTTCATCGACCTGAGGTCGTCATTTGTCTCATGTGAGTTCCCACTATGCTTTGATTTCTACCCTACCATGGCTCAAAGAAGTCGTGCAAACAGGTCTTTTTTGGGTACAGTCCCGAGCCACATGGAGGCAAATGAGCGGATCGGCAGGGGATTCGTCTATCCCGGTATTGGGGGTGAGATCGCGCTGTGTCTAGGAGAGCCATTACACATAGACCTCGGCCGAGGCAGGAGATTTACTGGTAGGTACTCCAGTAGTATCTCAGGGTGTTCTGGGCCACTCTCTGACATGACTTATACCGCTATTGGGGGTCTGACGTTACCAGCCCCTAGGACGATATGCGATACTCATAGACGAACGGACCGGACTGTATGTATATTGTCACTGTTAGGCTCAGTAGGGTTTATGGATGAGTTCGCTCGTCAGGTTCCCTTCCAATCAACACATAGGCAAACGTTACGTACAGCTCGTACCTCTGACGTGCTAGTGGTTATACCCAGTGCCAGTATGTTGATGAGTCATTAGAGTCCCCCACAGACACTTTCCCAAGTTCGGGCGAAACGTTGTAGAGGCCGTATGGTTTTATCGCAGGGTTCGGAAAATACACGTGCGTATTCGCACGTGTCATTTTTTGGGCAGATAATACTGGTCGGCTTTGGTTTAAGCCGGATCCGAGTATTATGCTGTGTAGATATAATATCTTTGTCTCAGTTGCATTTATATTCGGTCGTAATACAAATGCGGGTATGCTTATACTGATACGGGGTTATCCTGAAATTTGTTTCAGGATCACTTTTGGAAGTTGCCAGTTTCCAGTTTTCTATCACCCGTCTTTTAATATTCGGTTAAAGACGGATTTATCTTTTCTTGAGATGAGTGTGGAAGTTTCTAGATGGTGACTAGGATGGTGACTAGGCTAGTGAGTCATTAGTTCTTTAAATGTTCATTTAATGTTTTAGATGACAAGGTTAGTGATTCATTGTTTCATTAACTATGTTCATACAAGGTGTTATGTGGCTCATCCTCTTCATTGATTTTATTGTCACTCTCCCCCTCTCCTACACTCACCTCCCTCCTCTCCTTTATATGGCCGTCCATTCACTTGGTGATGGGTGTGGTTGCTTGAGAAAAAAAGATGATAGTTTTAGTGTATGGAAATTTGATAGATACTCATATCACATTTCCACCCGATCCAAAAAGGCAACTTCATTAACCGTTCGTCCATAGCTTTGAACGTAACGAGACAAGGTGTTCTACTCATTCTCTATATCAATCTTGGTCATCTCTTTTAGCAAACTTGATGATCGAATTGCCTCGGTTCAGAGGCGGGAGCCCGTTTAAAGATCTGTCGACATGGTGCCACCTGGACGAGAAGACTGGAGATTGGAGATTAAGGAGATCGGAGCAGCCGCAATAAAGCGTGGGATGATGGTTGAAGACCGAAGGACTCGGATCGTTCGGTATAACTCTTCTACCCACTTTGTAGTTTGTTAGTTTAGCTTTAATGGCAGATCCGGGTTATAGTACGCGATACCGCCAGTTGTAAAAAGATTTTGTTCCGCATTTACCGTCTGTTAGACGGCCGGGACGCTACCGTGGACTTACAGTGGTATCAGAGCCTCACCATTAAGCTTTACTAACTTGCGCTAACGCATTTAAAACATCGATCGAACGGATTTTCGAAAACCGCAAATTCCAGGGTTAAAGTTTTTGTCGATTTTAAACTGTGTCTAAAAATCATTTTAACCATACCAGAAAATCAAGCAGGCTTTTATAAGATTACAGAAGATAAACGATCAAGTGATTCGATCGTACCGCCGCGGAAATGTGGTCAAAGCCTGGCTTTGACGGCGGAACCGCGGCAGTCTTGGTGACTCACTTGGCCATTTTTCTTCTGCTGTTTCTTTGTTGGAAATTGTGGTTTCTGGTACTGTTCTTTTGGGCCCAGTTTTTGTTACTGTACAGCAGATGTTTATGGGGCCCACTTTAGGAAATTTTGTCGATCGAAATTTAAACGTGTTAGTTTACAGTACTTACTTTATATCTCCGACGGGGAATGTCATTCGAGCGGTAAATTGCGTCTAATTGCTATAGTTCTTTTAAACGAATTTGCAAATGTGACATTCGCGTTGATGTTCTGTGTTGTGCTGTGATGTTGCGGATTTGTCGTGGTGGATAGCAGGGTGCAATGATAGTGCAGTTTGGATTTATTTGTACATTTGATACTGCGGGGAAAGCGTCTAACATGTAGACTGCCGTCACTGCATGTCGTATAATATTCTTTTGGGGCACGACCGGGTTGAGGTCGATGTACCCGTTGTACATATTTTATTTTCTGTTCTAGGTTTACCCCGCGATGGAGTGCACGGATAGCCGGGTTCTGGAGGGCAACGAGTCCGTATCTCATGGCTTTGAGAGGCAGAGGGGCATCACTCTAGAATTGGCAGACTATTCGCCGCACTCGTAGGGGGTACAGGATGACCCAAGGAGGGGTGCTCAATTTACCGGATTCCGTGAAGTGCCGGGTGTTCCATTCACTATGTTGTGGGGACTACCTCGCTTCAGGTTTTGGCGGGTAACTTGCCGCACCCGTAAGGGTTTAGGTTTCATTGCACAGGCTATCCACACGACCAGGGGAACGTCGGGTTTCAGTAGCGGCTCTGTGAAACCCGGGGATCCCAGATTATCTGTATTGTTCTGTGATGCTTATTGCTTTTCTGTAATGTTGCATATTATCACGCCTGAAGCGATTATTATATATTGGTATATATACTATTAGATGTTGTACATGTTTTACACCCGCGCTAGTCCAGTCCCCGCTCTGTCGTTAGTTAAGTAACCTAACGGGTGATGACAGGACCCAGTGACGAATGTGGATGGCATATACGTACATTTTATTTTCGTTCTTTTTGGTGTGATTGATTGATGGGACTGAATTGATTCTTATCAATGCAAGGATAAAACAAACCTATATATGATGTTGTTAGAACAAATTTTAAAAGGTGTTATTACAAAGATGTTTGCTTTTGTTTTGCATAGCGGTATTTAGTTGGAATATCCTGCACCTCATTCGACGAGGCAAGGGCCGAGATCCCTTCACCGGGAGTGACCCCTTGGTCAGAAGTTTACGTCAGGGTAATAACTTCATTATAGTCGATTACAAGTTGCTTTGCATCGCGGTATTCAATTAGTATATCCTGCACCTCATTCCACGAGGAAAGAGCCGAGATCCCTTCACCGGGAGTGACCTCTTTAGCAAAAAGGTTCTCTCCACTATATTTTTATAAAAAGCTATTAGGTTCCTTCAACGAGATCATGTTCGTTACGTTAAAGGTTTTTCGCCAAAAACCAGCAGTAGCCCTCCGTCATTTCTTATGGATAGTCAGTAGTATCCAAGATATGTTTGTTGACTAAAGTCAACGCATAGTGTTTGGTAGTTGTTGGGTATTCATCTGATGCATAGATAGATGCGTTGGTTTGGGACAGTCGTATTACCCTGTTGACTAAAGTCAAGGGTATGTACGGGTGGGTTCAAATCAACCTGAACAATGACGGGTAGAACTTGACATGTGACTTATGATTTGTTGACTAAAGTCAAGGTCATAAGTGCATGAGGCAAAAATCATATCGGGAGTTTCTAAAGAAACTGAAACTTGCCAAGTATGCGCATACCTTCTGGAGTCTGATAACTTGAGTGGCTTCCATCGAGTTATCATGCGATGAGAGTTGGATCCCGATTCCCACTGATGAGTTGGTTTACTCTTCGGGTGATCCCGACTAATTCTTCTTTCAGGTTTGGAGGAGAATTTCAGATTACAGTGGGAGGTTTCCTAATTAGATAAAGAGAGAAGCATTCTGATCTAGGTTAGAGTGCACGCAGAGTGTTTCTTTTCTCTCTCTCTCTTTGGCAGCGACCATTGACCGACCCTAGACTTTGACTCAGTGACCAAGTTGACCGAACCTTCTTAAAATACTGGCTTTTGGATTGTCTATAGTTGCATAAGTAATTGTCGCTCCTTCTTTTACCCTTTGTATTTCTCAGAACACCCCGTATTACAATGGATATCCACTTCCATTGGATAGATCCATCGTATGGTTATATACGAACTCGAAGGGACTTCTTCGAGGATGGATCCAGGTTCAGGAGAAATAGAATTGGTTTATTCAGTTGTCTTTTATTATCACATTCTCTCAGGTTGCGAGGGCTCCTTGGTTTAGGAGAGTACTCCTATTACGCTTATTGGATAGTGTTCTTCCAAACCATAGGCAGGTGCCGAAAGGTAGGGAATGGAGAAAACCAATTACCCTAAAGTAGGGTGTACAGAAGGTAATAACTAAAGACAAAATAAAGGGATTAGAAAGAGGGCAAAGTAAATTGCGACTGCTGTCATTCACGACTAAACCACGTACTTCATCGCCACTCCTATTTCACCTATGCTTTTTTCCCCATTTCGGGAGAAATAGAATAAGGTATTATTCAGTTGTCTTTTATCATCACCTTCTCTCAAGTTGCGAGTACTCCTAGGTTTAGTAGGGTACACCTATTATGCTTACTGGATAGTCTTCTTCCAAACCATAGGCTGGTGCCGAATGGTAGGGAAGGAAGAAAACCATTTAGCCTAACGATGGTGTACAGAAGGTAACGACTAAAGACAAATAAAGGGATTTGGAGAGAAGGCAATGAAATATACGGTTAAAGTCATGAATTGGATTATGGAAGAGGAAATACTAGGAATACCAGGATAACCCTACGAAACATTTTCATGTTTCAGTTTCACAGTGCATTGTTAAAAGAAAACTGTTTTCACCGATTAGATACTTACTCCAGGGTATGCATTTACCAGGTATGATTCTTACATCTGTATGGTTTTACAGATGATGAGTGGGAGGAAGTTATTGGGAATTAGGTGATCATCCTCATTATATCGGAATTCGTTGTAATTGGTGATATTTGAGGAAGTCGCCTGGGTTATTGCCGGCCGGCATATATTTGGTTTTGAGTATCCGTTGTTGTGCACCAATTTTAAAATGATATATCTGTACATTTATATTTATAAAGTAAGATATAACTTTTTGATATTATGTCGATGACATTTACCTATATCAGTTGACGATTGGGTAAGGAGCATTGAACAACGGAGTAGTTCTTAATCATAAGTACAGTTTTCAACCTACGATGCACAAGTTTTGAGTTATTCAACTCAATGGACTTATACAGAGTATTGTATGTTGTCCAGTGTCCGTCAGGACAGAGGGGTAGGTCCTCGTACTATGTTCTGTTTACTTGTGACTTCTCTAATTTTTAGACAAGTGTTTCGCAGAAATACAATGTCTAAGTTTTGAGAAGTTGTAGGTTTAAGAATAAAGTAGAGAACCAAATTTCGCAAGTATCGGGCTTCTTCAAAGAAATTGAAGATGTAGATACTTGTGATTGGTATTCAGATGATAGTAATGGTTTTGAGAAACTTGTTTCTCTTTCAGGTTACTCATAATTGGATAGATTCCTAAGTTGAGTAATGCTGATTAGCCTATCCCTATTAAGTTGATATGCACTGGAGACAATTGCATGTTTTGAATCTGGTTCCAATTAAATTTGTGCCTCTATTTCTATATTGTATATAGAATGGTTCATATCTTAACGATGTTAAGATACGGGGAGTTGTCCGGCTTATGCTTAAAACCAGACACTGGATAACTCAAGGCACGTTTCTGTAATGGCAGTTTGTGGGTTGACCCTGGCTTTGACGAGAGTTGACATTTCTACCATCTGGAAGATCAATAGTGATATTGTTCTTAACTCGCCACAGTTTTAGTAAAATGAAGTTTTTCAGAAAACGGTAGTGGGAGTATGGTAGAACTGGAAGTGATTCCAGAACCGCAAACGATTACGGAAAATTTAATAGGACCTATATATTCAATCAGGTTTTGACATTCCAATAGACACTCCACAGATATGGTAGGTAACCTCAGACACCCGAGAGGTACTCCGGTAGCCTTAAGGATGGTGACAGGGAGGTTCTTGTTTACCCAGACTTGACACTATTGTTGTTCCAGACTAAGAGACCCGGCAAGAGGATAAGTATAACGTCGTTCTAAAGTAGCTTTAGAAGTGTACGCGTATATTATTCTGCCAGAGGGTTGTTGTGGGCAGTGGGAGCAGCGGAACCATAGTGGGAAAGTTACTTATGTCTATTTATAGGCTTGATCAAATATAGTAGAGATAAGATCATCTATTTTTGATATGAAAGTCATGGGTTTGACTTCATCAGAATAGGGGATGGATCTGGTGAGAAGGTAGTAGGGTGTGATGTCCTGGTATTTGGATGACATACACAGAGTAGGAAGTAAAATTCCTATACTACGGTCGGTTGTACTGTGGTCGTCACACAGTTGTTTCTTCACAAAGGATATAGATATAATATCTGACATTCTGGTTACTAGATCTAGATTTGGGTAGTTTCCGAATGTGGGTACTTTGACAGTATTCTAATAGTATTTTAGAATAGATGACTCCTGGCATGGTAGTGTACCTGCAGGTGATGGAGTCACCCTCTCTAAAGGTGTCTTACAGACTAAAGGGGAGAGGGATGTGCATGATTGGCAGATCACTTACTTATGCAATTGAGTCAATCATCAAATGTCAAGTACCACACCAGATGTTTTTTATGCACTAGATTCGATAAGTTTGTATTAATCCAATCCTGAAGAAACATAAGGAAGCAGTTTTAGAACATAAGTGTATGTTCTACGGACTTGATGACGGCAGCCTCCTTCGGGAGACGGTTATCATTCCAGGCTTCCAAGGTGACATGGATGACAGAGTGATTGTCAGAGTTATAGTTTTACCTCTGACGAGAGACAGTATTATAGACAGGTGGTCCAAGAGGATACCGTGGGAGGCATGGTGCTGGATACTGATTAGGTTCAGTTATCAATAAAGTCTAAGAAGTTTGGATTTGGAGTTCATTTATGAACTAGGTCCCATTAGATATTCAGACATATTCTAAGACAGGTATTACTCAATTCGGGAGATGGATTTCTCCGCGAACTTGAGATTAAGAGAGACATAGAAAGAAACAACAGGGCGGATCCACTCACTGAGGCTATTTCTCGAACACAAGAGTTTTACAAACTAGCTTTGTGAAACTGATTAGTAGAGGAGTTGGATGTTCGGTATCACACGGGCTGTGAGTATGCGATATCGCAATAATTAGCCTTAAGTGCAAGTGGAAGATTGTTGGAGATAGTGCCCTCAAAGTCAATTATTGGATCGCAGGTACGTGATTGCAATGATTGAGGCAGGACCTATACCGATATGACAGTCTTGCTCGAGATGATAGTATGCTATCTGGTTTGTCTTTATCATCGTATACATGATTTAGTTCGCTATTGCATATTGATAGAGCCCATAGGATTCTTGCTCGACTACCAGCAGTATGATGGCGATCATATACGTGGGAGCAGGGGTCTGTAAGCACATCCTTAAAGTGTCCCTAGTCGTGGGAGTTTCGAGACAGGGTATCGATACTCCAGAGTAGACTAGTGTATACAGTCGAGACCCCGACGAGGGGCGGTGGCCAGTCTCACAAGCCACTGGTGTCAGTAGGATCACCTAAGATGTATACAGGTGCTCATTAGGTTATGATTACACCGGACAGGACTCGCCGGGAACATGCTAGTTGGTATTATACATATCGTTAGATAGCAGTTCCTTGGTGACATGTGTATAGGTTAGTTCATCGACCTGAGGTCATCATTTGTCTCGTGTGAGTTCCCACCGTGGTTTGATTTCTACCCTACCACGGCTCAAAGGAGTCGTGCAAACAGGTCTTTTTTGGGTACAGTCCCGAGCCACATGGAGGCAAATGAGCGGATCGGCAGGGGATTCGTCTCTCCCGGTATTCGGGGTGAGATCGCGCTGTGTCTAGGAGAGCCATTACACATAGCCCTCGGCCGAGGCAGGAGATTTACTGTTAGGTACTCCAGTAGTATCTCAGGGTGTTCTGGGCCACTCTCTGACACGACTTATACCGCTATTCGGGGTCTGACGTTACTAGCCCCTAGGCCGATATGCGATACTCATAGACGAACGGACCGGACTGTATGTATATTGTCACTGTTAGGCTCAGTAGGGTTTATGGATGAGTTCGCTCGTCAGCTTCCCTTCCAATCAATACATAGGCAAAGGTTACGTACAACTCGTACCACTGACGTGCTAGTGGTTATACCCAGTGCCAGTGTGTTGATGAGTCATTAGAGTCCCCCACAGACAATTTCCCAAGTTCGGGCGAAATGTTGTAGAGGCCGTATGGTTTTATGGCAGGGTTCGGAAAATGCAAGTGCGTTTTCGTACGTGTCATTTTTTGGGCAGATAATACTGCTCGGCTTTGGTTTAAGCCGGATCCGAGTATTATGCTGTGTAGATATAATATCTTTGTCTTAGTTGCATTTGTATTCGGTCGTAATAAAAATGCGGGTATGTTTATACTGATACGGGGTTATCCTGAAATTTGTTTCAGGATCACTTTTGGAAGTTGCCAGTTTCCAGTTTTCTATCACCCGTCTTTTAACATTCGGTTAAAAACGGATTTATCTTTTCTTGAGATGAGTGTTGAAGTTTCTAGATGGTGACTAAGATGGTTACTAGGCTAGTGAGTCATTAGTGCTTTAAATGTTCATTTAATGTTTTAGATGACAAGGTTAGTGATTCATTGTTTCATTAAATGTGTTCATACAAGGTGTAATGTGTCTTATCCTCTTCATTGATCTTATTGTCACTCTCCCCCTCTCCTACACTCACCTCCCTCCTCTCCTTTATATGGCCGGCCATTCACTTGGTGATGGGTGTGGTTGCTTGAGAGAAAAAGATGATAGTTTTAGTGTATGGAAATTTGATAGATACTCATTTCACATTTCCACCCGATCCAAAAAGGAAACTTCATTAACCGTTCGTCCATAGCTTTGGACGTAACGAGACAAAGTGTTCTACTCATTCTCTACATCAATCTTGGTCATCTCTTTTAGCAAACTTGATGATCGAGTTGCCTCGGTTCAGAGGCGGGAGCCCGTTTAAATATCCGTCGACATGGTGCCACCTGAACGAGAAGACTGGAGATTCAGGAGATCAGAACAGCCGCAACAAAGCGTGGGATGATGGTTGAAGACCGAAGGACTCGGATCGTTCGGTATAACTCTTCTACCCACTTTGTAGTTTGTTAGTTTAGCTTTAATGGCAGATCCGGGTTATAGTACGCGATAGCGCCGGTTGTAAAAAGTTTTTTTTCTACATTTGGCGTCTGTTAGACGGCCGGGGCGCTACCGTGGACTTACAGTCCTTTGGCAAGGCAGGAGATTTACTGGTAGGTATTCCAGTAGTATCTCACGGTGTTCTGGGCTACACTCCGACACGACTTGTACTGCTTTTGGGGGTCTGACTTTTACCAACCCCGTAGGCCCGCCATGCGATGCTCATAGACGAACGGACCGGACTGTACGGATATTGTCACTGACAGGCTCAGTAGGGTGTCAGGATGAGTTCGCTCATCGACCTCTCTTTTGGTCAATACTTGGTAGCCCGTTACGTACAGCTAGTACCACTGATGTGCTAGTGGTTAAATCCACAGCCAAAGTATTGACGATTCTTTAGAGTCACCCACAGACAGTTTCTCAAGTTTCGGGCGAAACGTTGTAGAGGCCTTATGATATATGGCAGGGTTCGATCATATACGTGCAGTAGTGCACGGATCATGATCGGGTGGATCATACTAGTGGGCTTTGGTATAAGCCGGATCCTAATATTAGATTTTTTGGATTACTTTAGTCTCATCGCATTCGCATTCTGTCGGAATGCGGATGCAGGTATGTATATACAGGTGAGGGGTATCCTTGTGATCCGTCACGAGTTTACTTTAGATGTTATCGTATCTTTTTATTATTGTAAAGATTTGGATTAATGTTTACAAATGGAAATTGTCAGCTTATATCATCATTTTGTGCATTTAATGTGACATAGACTTTATTAGTGACTCATGGTCTTTTTATTGTGCATATGTCACATTATTTGATTGATTTTGTGTTGATATAATGAGAAGAGAGAGAGAGGTGTTCATACCAGAATATTGCATTTTATACCACCCATTCTTATGCTCGTGTGTTTATAGGTAGATGCTTGTAATCCGTGTTTGTTACATATTTACAGAATACAGGTTTCCAGTACAAATATTGCAAATCAAGACAAAATCTCCATAGTTGCACCAAATATAGAACATCTGTCACAGCAGATAAAAGCTGGGTTCCGGTCATCCATATCCGTCCAGTGCCGAGTACCAGTTCCAGAGACAAGACATATGACAGTGGTCATTCGTGTCTCGGACATGCACAGAGCACGAGGGGGAAGCACAAGAATCAATGGGTGCGCGGAGCTCGAGGGAGATGAAGTCAAAAGTGAAAAAGATAATGCAAGCTTGGACTAAGAAATCTGAAGATATTCTGGAAGATTTTGTACAGTTTAAAGTTGGCAAACACAAGGACAAATGAAACCAGGGAAGCACCCAGAACCCGACCACCCAACTCCACCATAGGGCCGCGGATCCGCGGCCAATAGGGGGTCTAGGCCACTGATCCGCGGCCGTATGGCCTCCTCACATTGTCGTGTTTTGGGGGTAGTTTGGGGACTTCATATAGTGGCAGATTCTTGCCATAGGTCTTCAATCCTCTGCCTATAAATACTCCAGAACTTAGCTAAGCCAAGGGTCAAAATTTTGTGTTCATTCTTTGTTCCTCTTTTATAGGTTTTAGTGTAGTTCTTCTTCTTCTTCTTCATTCTTCCTCCATGGAAATGTAGTGAGAGCATTGAGTGGATGTTAATGAAGATGACGGTTTTTGTATCTTTCTTGTTAGTTTAACTTCCCCTTGAGATTTTTGCTTCCTCTTGATCTTTCAACCTCTTCATTGAGCTTGAAAGGTTAAGGGTTAGTTATTGATCTCAAGGGTCGTATTTTCTTATGGAATTAGCGCTTCATTTCACATGCGTTCTCTACCCTTCTCTTGATCTTACAACCTCTTGATTGAGCTCGCAAGTTTAAGGGTTGGCTATTGATCCCATGCTTGTCTTGAGTTCTAGTTTCTAGTTCTTTTTATTGCTTATTTATTACTTGCTTTTTATTTTCTTGCTTTACTTATTTGCAATTTAAATTCATGCACTTACTTACTTGTAATCTTTTCTTTTCTTTGTTCTTTTTGTTCACTCTTTTTTGCTCATTTTGTGAATGGTTGTAATTATTGCTGTTGTTAAGAATCAATACGATATTGTAAGTTAATACTTCTTTGCTCATTTCCTTTTCCCTTTATTTTCCATTGATCTCCGTCCAAACCATACGCAAGGGCTCCGTTAGGCACCCTACCCTAACAAGGTAACGGTGATTCCTAACCGCGACCGGTTGCGTTCGGTTTGGCCGGAGGCGAAAGCAAGAGACAAGAATGGAAGGACAAGGGTAAATAAGCCGGATTCCACGAATACCGCGCTTAAATCCCCTAATCCACGTTGTTGCCGATTGCTCTAGCTTCAATTGGTCAAGACTCGGCTCAAAGGTTTTGAGTACGGATTTCTTTAGCTTACAATTTCGTATCTTTTTCTTAACAACTTTATACTTGCAAATAATACACATAGGTTAGATTGAACAAACTCATACAAATTCTTTATTGACTCGTCTAAAACAAGAACGGACATACAACCATCTCCCTGTGGATCGACCCGTGCTCAACCGGCTAGCTGCATAGCGACACCGTCCTGATCACGGTAAACTTTAGAACTTTGAACATCCGACACGCCAAAAGCGTGCGATCAAATGGCGCCGTTGCCGGGGAGACGGTAGCGTATTTTCTTTCTTGTTATTCGGGTTAATTTTCTTTTTGTATATATTTATAAATAAAAATATAAAATATTTTTGTTTTTTTTTTGATCATTTTTGTGAGCAAGTTTGCAGATTTTTGCGGATTTGCAAACGGCGATTGTGGGAAGCAAAGTGTACGTTCAAGGCTAAGGTGATTGCAAAGTACAGTGCCAAAGGTCCGGGTAGTTTAACCTGCGCAAGCGAACTTTTCAAGCTTACCGGATTTGATTCAACGGGGGTTTCCTAACCCAAAAACTTAACGGTACGTACTTTACTAACACCTTCTTCTCAAATCCGACGCATCCAATATACTATTCTTTGCAGGATTCTTTGCAAGATCGCTAGCAAACGCTAAAAATTGACTAACCCGTATTTTTTGCAGTGCCGTGCTTAAACTAAAAAACGATTGTTTGATTCTTTATAGAATTTTTATTGAATTGCGCATTGCATACATTAATACGGACTTGAGGGCAAGCGAACCCCACAGCATACGGTAATGGATTTCATCACCTTTTCCGTGGCCCACAAATCACGAACTTAAGCATAACGTTTACCCGCACAAACTTTAAAAGAAACTAGACTTTAAGCCTTAAGGACTTCGCGCTCACTAGGAGAAGTTAACTGTGTTTAGAACCTCGCTTAACGGTACATTGTTTACGGGGTGTCTAGGAAAGTGTTAACGGCGAAACCGCCAAAAGAGAAAGGGTTATTTAATTAAGGAACTTCGCGAAAGCGTTGGAAAACCTCCCCTTATCTCTGCACTTACCAGGCCTCGTGATCAGTGTATCTTGAGCCCGTTTCTCGACACAGTTTTACTTCGACAATCAAGTTCTGGAGCAGGTCTAGTTGACCTAGGTGAATCCTAGAACGATTATATGTGTGGTATTTTTGTGTCGTGATTGTTTTTGTCCAGATTCTTTTTGTGTATATATTTCATTCTTTTGTTAATGTCTTCCTAAAAAAATTATAAAAAAAAATCAAAATTTCCCCCCTTCCTTTTCCCCACCTTTCTTTCTTTCTCTCTTTATATCATGGGCACCCCACCTCGCAAAACTCTTGCCGAACTTTGGTACCCACAACCAAACATTACTTCTTACGGTTCTTTCTTTGGCCGAACATCGAACGACCCCTCCATGCCCAAAATGTCATTGAAAGATCGCATAGATGCGTCTAGGACAAACACTTGCCCTCCGCATTCCACTTTGTATCAACCTTTTCAACCTCCCGCACCCGCTTATGTTGATACCACTTTTGCAAGTCGTCCTTTGTCCATCGCTGAACGTATTGAACAATCTCATAGCCGATCTTTCACTCCTTTCACCACTTCAAATTCTTGGGATCAACACTTCCATTCACCTTCGTATCCAAATGTTGATCCTACCCCTGTCCAGCCATTCAATTCCTACCAGTCCTACCCGACTTTTGCACCTTCCCTAGACATTTCTTCTGAACAGCCATTTGGGAGTTTTCAGTATCCAAACAACTTTGAATCTTTTACTGAAACCCCGTCACAACCCATGTCTAGTCTGGAACAGTCGTTGGAATACTTTAGGGTAGCGTCATGCCAACAGATGATGGATTTGAATGCGTCCATGGCCACCATCATACAACCTACTGACCCGGTAGCTAGTTTCCAACTAGCTCCTAATTTTCCAATGTATGATGAAGCAGTTGGACAGATTGAGAATTTGAATGGAGAGAGTGAGCTGTACCCCCTTCCAAATCAAACCTACCCATTTCAAATTGAATCCCATAACTCCTGTGTTGAAAGTCTATCAAGTGTCCCAACTGAATTATCAATTGAAGATAGAATGTTTGATAAGTTGTGCGACTTTACAGTGTTTGATTTACCCGATTGTGAAGGGACCTTGCCAAGTGAAACCACACCCCATCCTTTTGACCTCTACACCTCCATCTTAGAACCAGAATCGATTGAAATCCATGCTTTTGATGAGGTGTCTGAGAAAATTGACTTTCACTTGATTGAGGATATTGACGCCGGGAATATTTTGGATGATGAACCTGTAGATTTGGCAGAGTTTTTCTCTCCAATTCATCATCCCGAGTCATTAACTGTTTTTCCCGAACCCCTGATGCGTCTAGATTTCGATGAAATTTACATGGATGAGCTAATTTTTGAGGAGAACATTGAGGAAATTTTTTAGGATGAACCAGTTTTAATTGATGAGTCGGATTTTCCAATTCATCCTGTCCCTTCCATTGACTGTGTACCCTCTCCCGAACCTTTACCTGATACCCCTCCTCGATCACTTTCCTCTACCCTTTCCATCGTTCCGACCCTGCAAGTAACTGTATCACTTCCATTTCCATTGTCTAGGTTACCAGGTTCGGCGTACCCATGGTTTCTCACGAATCTTGAGGGATTTGACCCCATTTCCCGACGGGTAAATATATTAGCACAATCGCTTTTCACACATCGGTCATCACAGATTGTGCTAATCTATTTACTCAATTTGCACCCTCAAGTTCGTATTCCACTTCTTTTTCCCTTCCGCCATTCTTCTTCTTCTCATATACCGAGACCGTATACCACTTCTATCTCCATACGGTCTCGCGTATTCTCCATCTCTTTTCTCTACGCCTTCTTTCACCAGCCACTGCTTTATCACGATAAGATCTTTGAATGGTTGGTGCTCACCTTTGGCCTTTGTAAGGCCTTGTATTGCTTGATACTATTCTCTTTCCCCCCTAATCCTGAACTTCAACGCTTAACAGTGGAAACACTGTTTTACTTAAGTTTGGGGGGGACTCTTTTTTGTATATATTTTTTGTTTTCCTTTTTGTTTTGTATATAATTTGTTTCTAGGGAGCGCCGACAATTTTGACCCTCTTGGTATAGCCTGACAGTCAGGGCACTGTCAAGTTTAAGTTTGGGGGTATGCTCGGTAAGCTTTCTTCCTTCGCATTCATTTGTATATTTTTCATTCGCATACCTTATTAAAAACCCACAAAAATTGAAAATTTTCCAAAAAATATAAAAACTTTGTCGTCAAGTTAGCTAATAGGGTAACTTAGATCTTTATTCCGAAAGTTTAGTTGATATGATAGAAATAACTAAACTCTAGGCTTAGGGATTGAAAACCCTAAAAATAACCCTCATTCTGTCTAACTTTGGTAAGTATACGTCCTTACAGTATTTTTTTGAGAAATAGGTAATCTTGAGTTCAGTTCTTGAGTTAAGTCAAGATGAAGGGAAAGTATTGAAGCTTTACTGAAGGATCAGTCTGAAAAATAGTTTCTTTTCTTGAGTTCAAATTTAGAAAGTATATACCCTACAACTGCACTTACACGCACCTTGAAACTTGGGATAGTAGAGGATTCCTTGAAATACTCTTGCCTGAAAGTCTAGTATGAAAGAAAAAACGGTATTTAAAGCTAAACACCAAAAGAGCATGTTGAAAAATATATCCGGTCTTGAAAAAGAAAAAGAAAAAGAAAAATAGAATAAAGTCAAGACCTGGAAACTGCTATTTACGCTTTAAGCTCACACATTCAGTAATCGGCCGTTAGTGCCTCAAGAAGCATTAATAGTCGCATGAAAGGTGTGTGAGCAACACCGTCCATCATTAATGAAAAGAAGTAGTATTAGGTATTAAGGCAAGGGTATTATAACTTGAATTGAATTCTTGAGTGTAGGGGTGCAAATATACACACACGTAGGGGTATACAATTGATGTTTGGATAAGAGATAGAAATAAAGAATAAGACTTGTGTTTTCTGTAAAGTTGATAAAAATCCCTGATTTGAGGCCGCACTTTAGAAGGAAAACTCAGGAGAACCAACATCTTTCTAAACTTTTTTGGAACGTATAGGATCTAAAGTTAAAACAGATAGGAGGTGTGAAACATAAGGGTTGGATATTTCTAACTTAGGATGATAGAGTTTCTAACGTAAATACTAAACTGTAGGAGTAGAATCGACGTTAACTTATGACACTAGCTTGACGGGATTTTGTGGGTAGTATCCGCTGAAAACCCTCAGGAGACAACACTCCTCCTACTAGGGACACCTAGAGGTTTAACGGCTTGTTGCACGCGCTCAGTGCAATCGCGTTCCCTGCAAAAGTGCGGTTAGGATTTTATTTTTGTTAATAATTGGTTTTTGCTCGGGACGAGCAAAAGTTAAGTTTGGGGGTATTTGTTCATACCAGAATATTGCATTTTATACCGCCCATTGTTATGCTCGTGTGTTTATAGGTAGGTGCTTGTAATCCGTGTTTGTTACATATTTACAGAATATAGGTTTCCAGTACAAATATTGCAAATCAAGACAAAATCTCCACAGTTACACCAAATACAGAACATCTGTCACAGCAGATAAAAGCCGGGTTCCGGTCATCCATATCCGTCCAGTGCCGAGTACCAGTCCAGAGACAAGACATATGACAGTGGTCATTCGTGTCTCGGACATGCACAGAGCACGAGGGGGGCAGCACAAGAATCAATGGGTGCGCGGAGCTCGAGGGAGATGAAGTCAAAAGTGAAAAAGATAATGCAATCTTGGACTAAGAAATCTGAAGATATTCTGGAAGATTTTGTACTGTTTAAAGTTGGCAAACACAAGGACAAATGAAACCAGGGAAGTACCCAGAACCCGACCACCCACTCCACCATAGGGCCGCGGATCCGCGGCCAATAGGGGGTCTAGGCCGCGGATCCACGGCCGTATGGGCTCCTCACTTTGTCGTGTTTTGGGGGTTGTTTGGGGACTTCATATAGTGGCAGATTCTTGCCCTAGGTCTTCAACCCTCTGCCTATAAATACTCCAGAACTGAGCTAAGCCAAGGGTCAAAATTTTGTGATCATTCTTTGTTCCTCTTTTATAGGTTTTAGTGTAGTTCTTCTTCTTCTTCTTCATTCTTCCTCCATGGAAATATAGTGAGAGCATTGAGTGGATGTTAATGAAGATGAGGGTTTTTGTATCTTTCTTGTTAGTTTAACTTCCCCTTGAGATTTTTGCTTCCTCTTGATCTTTCAACCTCTTCATTGAGCTTGAAAGGTTAAGGGTTAGTTATTGATCTCAAGGGTCGTATTTTCTTATGGAATTAGCGCTTCATTTTACATGCGTTCTCTACCCTTCTCTTGATCTTACAACCTCTTGATTGAGCTTGCAAATTTAAGGGTTGGCTATTGATCCCATGCTTGTCTTGAGTTCTAGTTTCTAGTTCTTTTTATTGCTTATTTATTACTTGCTTTTTATTTTCTTGCTTCACTTATTTGCAATTTAAATTCATGCACTTACTTACTTGTAATCTTTTCTTTTCTTTGTTCTTTTTGTTCTCTCTTTTTTGCTCATTTTGTGAATGGTTGTAATTATTGTTGTTGTTAAGAATCAATACGATATTGTAAGTTAATACTTCCTTGCTCATTTTCTTTTCCCGTTATTTTCCATTGATCTCCGCCCAAACCATACGCAAGCGCTCCGTTAGGCACCCTACCCTAACAAGGTAACGGTGATTCCTAACCGCGACCGGTTGCGTTCGGTTTGGCCGGAGGCGAAAGCAAGAGAAAAGAACGGAAGGAAAAGGGTAAATAAGCCGGATTCCACGAATACCGTGCTTAAATCCCCTAATCCACGTTGTTGCCGATTGCTCTAGCTTCAATTGGTCAAGACTCGGCTCAAAGGTTTTGAGTACGGATTTCTTTAGCTTACAATTTCGTATCTTTTTCTTAACAACTTTATACTTGCAAATAATACACATAGGTTAGATTGAACAAACTCATACAAATTCTTTATTGACTCGTCTAAAACAAGAACGGACATACAACCATCTCCCTGTGGATCAACCCGTGCTCAACCGGCTAGCTGCATAGCGACACCGTCCTGATCGCGGTAAACTTTAGAACTTTGAACATCCGACACGCCAAAAGCGTGTGATCAAGAGGGCAGCCAAGAGGGAAGTTCAATCTTGTATTTTTCATTCTCACTCTCTCATTTTATCATTGCAACAACACACAAAAGATAGTTCTTCTTCTTCTTCTTGCTCTAGCTTACAACCTCCATTAATGGCATCATCTCTAACCTCCATCCATATACTCTCAAGTGATGAGAATCAGTGGATGCTTGAGACAAAGTCATCACACACATTCTCTACATCGCCTTGGACACGTCGGCTAGCGAACTTCGTGCCCGAGTTGCTTCGGATGAAGCGGGAGCCCGTAAAAAGACTCGATGATGTGGTGCCCTTTTTGACGAGGAGATCAAGATCGAAGATGCCACGAGGAGCTTGGGATGGTGGTCAAAGACAGAAGGACACGGATCGATCGGTATATCTTTTCCAACCCTTCTCTAGTTTGCTAGTTATAGGTTAATGGTTCGATCCGGAATTAAAGCCTGCGATACCGCCGGTTTCTAGTTAAGAAAAAGTTTTCATTTCTGCATTTTGGCCTCGGACAGACGGCCGGGGCGCTACCGTAGACTTACATGGTATCAGAGACACGCCATTAACCTTTACTAGCTTGTTCTAATGTATTTAAAACATCGATCGGCCAAATTTTCCAAAACCGCGATTCCATTTTAGTAGTTTTTGTAGAATATTTTTTGTGATCGAAAAATTATTTTGAGTGTTGCAGAAAAACATGCAGGCTTTTTTAAGAGATCTGAGAAAATTTGGTACCATGATGCTACTGTAGCGCCGCGGAATCGCGGCCATACCCATGTTTTGGCCGCGGTTCCGCCGCCATTCTGTAGATTCACTACACCAAATTTTCTACAGTGGTCTCTGACTTGGAATTGGGGTTTCTGGTATTTTTATTTTTGGCCCAGATTATTTTGAGTACTGGGATTTGTACTTGCGGCCCACTTCGAGAAATTTTGTCGATCGAAAATTTTCAATATGTTAGTTCACAGTGCTTAAATTATATCTGTGACCGTGAATGTCATTCGAGTGGTAAATCATGTCTAATTGCTATAGTTCTTTTAGACGGATTTGCGAACGTGACATTCACGTTGATGTTCTGTTTTGTGCTGTGATGTTGCGTATTTGTCGTGGTGGATAGCCTGGATGCAATGGTAGTACAGTTTGGTATTATTTGTACATTTGATATTGCGGGGCGAACGTCCGACATGTAGACTGCCGTCACTGCTTGTTTGCAAATTATTCTTTTGGGGCACGACCGGGCTGAAGTCGATGTACCCGTTGTATATATTTTACTTTCTGTACTAGGATTACCCTGCGGTGGGGTACACGGATAGCCGGATTCTAGAGGGAAACGGGCCCGTATCTCATGCCTTTGAGATGGAGGGAGCTTTACTCTAGAATTGGCGGGCTGTTCGCCGCACTCGTAGGGGGTATAAGTTGACCCATGGAGGGGCGCACAAGTTACCGTATTACGTGAAGTGCTGGGTGGTCCATTCAATTTGTTGAAGGGGGCAGCCTCGCTTCAGGTTTTGGCGGGCAACTTGCCGTGCCCGTAGGGGTCTAGGATCTCATTGCACAGGCTATCCACACGACCAGGGGAACGTCGGGTTTCAGTAGAGGCTCTATGAAACCCGAGGATCGCAGATTATCTGTATTGTTCTGTGATGCTTATTACATTTCTGTGATGTTGCATTTATCACGCCTCGAGCGATTATTATATATTGATATATATACTAGTAGATGTTGTATATGTTTTGCATCCGCGCTAGTCCAGTCCCCGCTCTGTCGTTAGTTAAGTAACCTAACGGGCGATGACGGGACACAGTGGCGAATGCGGATGGCATATAAGTACATCATATTTTCGTTCTTTATTCGTGTGATCAATTGATGGGAAAACGTTGATTCGGATCAATGCAAGCTAAACAAACCTGTTTGATGTTGTTGAACATTTTTCAAAAAGATTTTATTGCAAGGACGTTCTCTTTTGTTTTGCACAGTGGTATTCGGTTATGAATATCCAACACCTCAGTCGACGTGGCAAGGGCCGAGATCCCTTCACCGGGAGTGACCCCTTGGACAGAAGTTTACATCAGGGTAATAACTTCACTATAGTCGATTACTTTTTGCTTTGCATCGTGGTATTCAGTTGGAATATCCTGCACCTCATTCTACGGGGAAAGAGAGGAGATCTCTTCACCGGGAGTGACCTCTTTAGCAAAAGTTTTCGCCACTATATTTTTTATAAAAAGCTATCCGGTTCCTTCAACGATATCAAGTTCATTACGTTAAAGGTTTTTCGCCAAAAACCATTCGTGGCCCTCCGTCATTTCAGAAAGGTAGCACTTAGTATTCATGCTATGTATGTTGGCCTTCGTCAATGCATAGTGTATGGTAGCTATTTGTTACTTTTCTGTTGCATAGATAGATGCGTTAGTTTGTCACAATCGTACTACTATTTTGGCCTTCGTCAAGGGTATGTACGGGTGGGTTCAAATTAACCTGGATAATAACGGGTAGAACTTGACATATGACTTATGATATGTTGGCCTTCGTCAAGGTCATAAGAGCATAGGGTAAAATTCAAATCGGGAGTTTCTAAAGAAACTGAAACTTGTCAGATATGTGCATACCTTCTGGAGTGTGATAACATGAGTGGATTCCATCACGTTATCATGCGATGATAGTTGGATCCTGATTCCCACTGATGAATTGGTTTACTCCTCCGGTGATCCCGACTAATTCTTCTTTCAGGTTTGGAGGAGAATTTGACGTTACAGTGGGAGGTTTCCTGATTAGATAAAGTAATAACCATTCTGATCTAGGTTAGAGTGCACGCAGAGTGTTTCTTTTCTCTCTCTCTTTGGCAGCGACCATGGCCCGACCCTTGACTATGACTCAGGGACCAAGTTAACCGAACCATCTTAAAACACTGGCTTTTGGATTGTCAGAGTTGCATACCTCATTGCCACTGCTACTTTTACCCTTTTCTCCAGAACACCTCGTATTACTACGAACATCCACTTCTATTGGATAAAACCATCGTATTGTTATATACGAACTCGAAGGAACTTGTTCCAGATTCGAGGATGGTTTCCGGTTCTGGAGAAAATGAATAGGACTATTCAGTTGTCTTTTCCTTTTACCTTCTCTCAGGTTGCGAGTGTTCCTTGGATTAGGACGGTACACCTATTATGCTAATTGGATAGTCTTCTTCCAAACCATAGGCGGGTGCCGAACGGTGGGGAATGAAGAGAACCAATTAGCCTAACGATGGTGTGCAGAAGGTAATAATTTAAGACAAATAAAGGGATTAGAAAGAGAGCAAAGTAAATTGCGACTGCTATTCACGACCAAACCAAGTATTTCTTCGCCAATCCTACATCGCCTTTGTATTTCTCCAGAACACTCCGTATCACTACGAAGATCCACAGTTTATTGGATACTCCATCGTATGGTTATATAGGAACTTGAAGGAACTTGTTCCAGTTCAGGGATGGATTCTGATTCAGGAGAAATAGGAATAAGCTTTTATTCAGTTGTCTTTTATCTTTACCTTCTCTCGGGTTGCGAGTACTCCTAGGATTAGGACAATACACCTATTATGCTTATTCGATAGTCTTCTTCCAAACCACAGGCTGGTGCCGAACGGTAGGGAAGGAAGAAAACCATTTAGCCCAACGATGGTGCAGAAGGTAACGACTAAAGACATATAAAGGGATTTGGAGAGATGGCAAAGAAATATACAGTTACAGTTGTGAATATGATAATGGAAGAGGCATTACTAGGAATACCAGGATACCCCTTCGAAACATTTACATGTTCCAGTTTCACTGTGTATTGTTAAAAGAAAACTGATTTCCCAATTAGCCCTTTCTCTAGGGTATGTATTTACCAGGTATGATTCTCATATCTGTATGGTTTTACAGATGATGAGTAGGAGTAAGTTATTGCGAATTAGGTGATTGTCCTCATTATATCGGGATTCGTTGTAATTGGTGATATTTGAGAAAATCGCCTGGGCTGTTTGCCGGACGGCAAATATTTGGTTTTCAATATCCATTGTCATGCACCAATTTCAAATTGATATATCTGTACATTTATTTTTATAAAGTGAGATATAACTTTTTGAAATTATGTCGATGACATTTACCTATATCAGTTGATGGTTAGGTAAGGAGCATTAAACAGCGGTGTAATTCTTCTTAACCATAAGTACAGTTTTCAACCTACGACGCACAGGGTTTGAGTTATTCAACTCAACGGACTTATACAAAGTATTGTATGTTGTCCAGTGTCCATTAGGACAGAGGGGTTGGTCCTCGTACTATATTCTGTTTACTTTTGACTTCTCTGGTTCTTAAACATGTGTTTCGTAGAAATGCAAGGTCTATGTTTTGAGAAGTTATAGATATAAGAATAAAGTAGAGAACCGGGTGTTGCAAGTATCATGATTCTTCAAGGTGATCGAAGATGTAGATACTTGTGTATGGTATTCAGTTGATAGTAATGATTATGAGAACTTGCTTCTCTTTCAGGTTATTCATTTCTGGATGTATTCCTAAGTTGAGTAACGCTGATTGGCCTCCTTCCATTTAGTTGATATGCACTGGAGACAGCTGCTTGATTTGAATCTGGTTCAAATTAAATCAGTGCCTCTGTTTCTATATTGGATGTAGAACGGTTCATATTTTAACGATATTAAGGTACGGGGAGTTGTCCGGCTTATGCTTAAAACTAGACTCTGGATAACTCAAGGCACGTTTTCTGTAATGGCTGTTTGTGGGTTGACCCGGGCTATGACGAGGGTTAACTTTCTACTATCTGGAAGAACAATGGTGATATTGTTCTTGACTCGCCACAGTTTTAGTAAAAATGGATTTTTTCAGAAAACAGTAGTGGGAGTATGGTAGAACTGGAAGTGATTCCAGAACCGCAAACGATTACTGAAAATTTGATAAGAACCTAAAGATTCAATCTGGTTTGACATTCCATTGTCCACTCCGCAGATATGGTGGGTAACCTCAGGCACCCGAAAGGTACTCCGGTAGCCTCAAGGACGGTGACAGGGAGGTTCTTTTTTACCCAGACTTGCCATTGCTGTTGTTCCAGACTGTGAGTCCCGGTAGCAGGATGAGTATAGCATCGTTCTAAATTAGCTTTAGAAGTGTACGTGTATATGACTCTGCCAGAGGGTTGTCGTAGTCAGTGGGAGCAGCGGAAGCATAATGGACAAATAGCTTATGTCTATTTATAAACTAAAGCAGATATAGCGGAGATAGATTATCTATTTCTGATGTGACAGTCATAGGTTTGACTTCATCAGAATAGGGGATGGATCTATTAAGAAGGTAGTAGGGTGTGATGTCTGGTATTTGGATGACATACACAGAGTAGGAAGTGAAATTCCTATACTACGATTGGTTATACTTTGGTTGTCACACAGTGGTTTCTTCACATAGGATATAGATATAATATCAGACATTCTGGTTACTAGATCTATGGTTTTAGATCTAGATTTGGGTAGTTTACCAATCAGGGTACTTAGACAGCATTCTAAAGATGTTTTAGAATGGACGACTCCTGGCACGGTAGTATACCTGCAGGTGATGGAGTCACCCTCTCTAAAGGTGTCTTACAGACTAAAGGGGAGATGGATGTGCATGATTGACACATCACTTGCTTAGGAAATTGAGTTGATCATGAGATGTCAAGTACCACACCAGATGTTGTTTTTGCACGAGCTGCAATAAGTTGATATTAATCCTATCCTAGAGAAACGTTCGGAAGCAGTTTTAGAACATAAGTGAAAGTTCAAAGGATATGATAACAACAGCCTCCTTCGGGAGACAGTTATCATTCCAGGCTTCCAGGGTGACCTGGGTGACAAAGTGACTGTCAGAGTTATAGTTTTCCCTCTGACGAGGGGCAATATTTTGGACAGGTTGTCCAAGCGGATACTGAGGGAGTCATGGCGCAGGATACTGATTAAGTACAGTTGACGATACAGTCTAAGATGTTTGGATATGGAGTTCATTTATGAACTAGGTCCCATCAGATATCCAGACATATTCTAAGACAGGTGTTGCTCATTTCGGGAGATGGCTTTCTCCGCGAACTTGAGATAAAGAGAGACATAGAAAGAAATATTAGGGCGGATCCACTCACTGAGGCTATTCCTCGAACGCAATAGTCTCGCAAACGGGCTTTGTGAGACTGATTAGTAGAGGAGTGGGGTGTTCGGTATCACACGGGCTGTGAGTATGAGACATCACAATAATTAGCCTTGAGTGCAAGTGGGGGATTGTTGGATATAGTGCTCTCAGAGTCAATTATTGGATCACAGGCACGTGATTGCAATGATTGAGGGAGGACCTATGCCGGTAGGACAGTCTTACTCAAGATGATAGTATGCTATCTGGTTTATCTTTATCGTCGTGTACTGCTTTAGGTGACCTTAAAGGTCGCTATTACACGTTGATAGAGCCTATAGGATTCTTGCTTTACGGCCAGCAGTATGATGGCGATCATATACGTGGGAGCTGGGGTCTATAAGCACATCCTTAAAGTGGTCCCTAGTCTTGGGAGTTTCGAGACTGGGCATCGATACTCCATTAGTAGACTAGTGTATAAAGTCGAGACCCCGACGAGGGGCGGTGGCCGGTATCATAAGCCATTGGTGTCAGTTGGTTAACCTATGATGTATACAGGTGCTCATTGGGTTATGAGTACACCGGACATGACTCGCCGGGAACATGCTAGTTGGTATTATACCTGACGTCAGATAGCAATTCCCTGGTGGCATGTGTACCGGTTAGTTCATCGACCTCAGATCGTCATTTGTCTCGTGTGAGTTCCCACTGTGCTTTGATTACTACCCTACCACGGCTCAAAGGAGTCATGCAAATAGGTTTTAGTTGGGCACAGTCCCGAGAAACTTGGAGGCAGTGAGCGGACCGGCAGGGGTTTCGTCTCTCCCGGTATTGGGGGTGAGATCGTGCTGTGTCTAGGAGAGCCATTACACGAAGTCCTTGGCCAAGGCAGGAGATTTACTGTATGTATTCCAATAGTATCTCAGGGTGTTCTGGGCTACACTCCGACACGACTTGTACCGCTTTTGGGGGTCTGACTTTTACCAACCCCCTAGGCCCGCCATGCGATGCTCATAGACGAACGGACCGGACTGTACGGATATTTTCACTGACAGGCTCAATAGGGTGTCAGGATGAGTTCGCTCCTCGACCTCCCTTTTGGTCAATACCTGGTAGCCCGTTACGTACAGCTAGTACCACTGACGTGCTAGTGGTTAAATCCACAGCCAAAGTATTGACATGTCTTTAGAGTCCCCCACAGACAGTTTCTCAAGTTTCGGGCGAAACGTTGTAGAGGCCGCAGGATATATGGCAGGGTTCGATCATAGACGTGCAGTAGTGCATGGATCATGATCGGGAGGATCATACTAGTGGGCTTTAGTTTAAGCCGGATCCTAGTATTAGATTTGTTGGATTACTTTAGTCTCATCGCATTCGCATTCAGTCGGAATGCGGATGCATATATTTATATACAGGTGAGGGGTATCCTTATGATCCATCATGAGTTTACTGTAGATATTGCCGTATTTTTTTATTGTTGTAAACATTTGGATTAATGTTTACAAATGGAAATTATGAGCTTATTTCATCATTTTGTGCATTTAATATGACATATAATTCATTAGTGACTCATGGTCTTTTTTATTGTGCATAAGTCACATTATTTGATTGATTTTGTGTTGATATGATGAGAAGAGAGAGAGAGGGCAGCCAAGAGGGATGTTTGGTCTTGTATTTTTCATTCTCAATCTCTCATTTTATTATTGCAACAACGCACAAAAAATAGTTCTTCTTCTTCTTGCTCTAGCTCACAACCTCCATTAATGGCATCATCTCTAACCTCCTTCCATACACTCTCATGTGATGAGAATCAATGGATGCTTGTGACAAAGTTATCACACACATTCTCTACAGCGCCTTGGACACGTCGGCTAGCGAACTTCGTGCCCGAGTTGCTTCAGATGAAGCGGGAGCCCGTAAAATGACTCGATGATGTGGTGCCCTTTTTGACGAGGAGATCGAGATCGGAGATGCCGCGAGGAGCTTGGGATGGTGGCCAAAGACCGAAGGACACGGATTGATCGGCATAGCTTTTCCAACCCTTCTCTAGTTTGCAAGTTATAGGTTAATGGTTCGATCTGGGATTAAAGTCTGAGATAGCGTCAGTTTCTAGTAAAGAAAAAGTTTTCGTTTCCGCATTTTGGCTTCGGACAGACGACCGGGGCGCTACCATAGACTTACAGTTAGCAGGGCTACGCCTCCAGGGAAAAGAGGTTATGTAATTAAGGAACTTCGCAAAAGCATTTGGAAACCTCCCTTGAAGTACTGACACTAGCCTGGCCGAAAAGTTAAGCAAGAATTTAGGGTTCGATTAATCCCGACTAATTCTTCTTTTATGGTTTGAAGGAGGATTTGAGGAAATAGTGGGAGCCATTCTGTTTAGATAAACTAATAACCAATCTAAACTTGCAAGAGCAACATGCTGAGTCTTTCTTCTCACTCTCCTAATTACAGCGACCAATATGATCAGGCTTAAGTTACTACTTGATAAAAATATATTGATGGAGCCAAACTATAAAGATTGGCTAAGGAATGTATAGATGGCCATTACATATGACAAGATGGGCTACCTTCTTACTACCAAAGCCCCCGCCGTCCCAGGTCCAGATTCTACCATCGGGGATATTGAGATCCGTAAGACATGGGAAATAGACCGTACGAAAGACAAGTGCCTCGTGCTGGCCTCAATGGATAATGAACACCAGAGGCGGCACGAGAAGATGGACTTAGCTTCCATCTTCCTCCACACAAAAGATTTATATGGAGAGCAATCTCGTATCGCAAGATATGAGACCTAGAAGAAATTGTTTCAGGCGAGGTTGGCTATCGGGTCATCTGTAGGGGACCACGTCCTTAATATGATTAGCTATATTGAAGAGCTCACGGACCTTGGGACCACGTTGGAGAACAAGTTATATACAGACTTGATTCTACAGTCCCTCCCTTCTACCTATGCCCAGTTTATGTTGAATTTCAACATTCAAGATAAGGAAGTTACACATCCAGAATTCCTCAACATGTTGAGGAGTGCAGAAGGCACCATAAAGAAAACCAAGGAGACACCCACTCTGCTTATTGGAAAACCTTCCTCCTCTAGATCCAAGGCGAAAGCCAAGGGTAAGAAGAAGAAGGCCCCCACCAAGCCGAAAGGCTGTGTCAGTAAGGTATAGGGGAAGGGCAAGGCAAAAGTTGGGGGGCGACAGTAGGGAAAGATGAATGCTTTTATTTTCTTAGGAATGGCCATTGGAAGAAGGACTGCAGGGCGTGGAAAGCCCAGAACCAGGATCCGAAGCAAGTTGTGGCTTCGGCTTCAGGTGTGTTTATGATTGAAAACGTCTGTCAATCAACTCTACTTCCTGGGTGTTGGATACCAGATCAGGATCTTATATTTGCAATTCATTGCAGGCACTAAGAAGCTGTAGAGTTTTGAAGGCAGGTGATATAACCCTTAGGGTTGCTAACGAAGCTCGAGTGGATGCTATGTCCGTAGGGGAATATCACTGATGATTGACAAGTTGACACATTTTGGTTTTGCGTAACTGTTTTTGTGTACTTAGTTTGACTGTGTAAGTCCATGCTACCTCTCCCGGTACTTTCGGGCATGCGGAATTTGGTAAAAAAACGATTTTTATAGAGGTGGTAACATGGACCTATAACCCGGATCTTGGTTAAACATCTAACTTACAACCTAACTACGAGTTTCTAACTACTCGGTTAGGGGGTTATACCTTGCTCATCTTGAACTCCTTCGTCTTCAAGCTCCGATGGTGGTCCGGATTGGCTTCTTGCCGTCGTCTCCGTACGCCGAAGATAGATCCACCTGAAAGCTCCAACCTTTGGCTCCTTCTTCGAACTTTGAAGAAACTAGTTCACTCGGTTTGCTAAACCTTGTGAACTAGAATGAGTAGAGAAGAGTTTGTATGGGATTTTATCTATGGTTCTTGATTCTCAACTCATGAGATATGTGAACCATTGAGTCAAGAGAGGGAGCAAGAGGAAGAGGGTAAAAGCAAGAGGAAGAGGACGAAAGAACAAGAGAGAGAATGAGCAAGAAAGAATGAGCAAGTCTTTTGTCTTTCACCCTCTCATAATCCAAAACCATCATAACTCATTATACCAAATCAAGTGTTATGTGATGGTTGAAGCAACCATAACCATATCATTCAATGTACTCATTTTGCACAAATGAGCAAGCAAGCAAAAGTCTTTGCCATGAAATGATGGCTATGGTTATCATGATGGTCAACTAGTCAAGCCTAGTCAACCGGTCAACAAAGTCAACAAGTCAACAAAAGTCAACAAGTCAACAAAAGTCAACAAGTCAACAAAGTCAACAAAAGTCAACAACCATGTCACCATAATACTTAATTAATATAATAGTTAATCACATATCATATTCTCATTAGGGTTGAGCAAAAAGTCAAATAGTCAACGGTCAACTGTCAACAACCCTAATGAGAATCCGCTGCCTCTGTCTCCCCGTCATCTGTGCATACACACCCGCATCCGCGTTCCGAGGAACACGAATGCATACTGGATAAATCCAATCCCAAAAGGTACACTAGGATCTGGCTTAAACCAAAGCCCGCTAGTGTAAACTGTCCGGACACTGTACGTGCACAAGTGCACGGATGTGACCGAACTCTGTCGCAAAACCATGCGACCTGTCGCAAAACCATGCGACCTCTACTCTTTTGCCTAAAGGCGAAAAGCTTTCTGTGTGGGACTCTAAAGACTCGACACTACGCTGGCAGTGGGTTCAACCACAGACCGCAAGCGGCACTAGCTGTGCGTAACGGTCCCCAGGTAATGCCGACAAGAAGACCGACGAGGCGAAACCCATCTGAACTCCTACAAAGCCTGAATGTGACATTCTCCGTACAGTCCGGTCTGTTCGTCTGATACATCGCATGGCGGGCCTAGGGGGCGGTAAACGTCAGTCCCCCAATAGCGGTACAAGTCGTGCCGGAGCGAAGCCCAAAACACCCTGAGATAACACTGGAAGCCTACCAGTATATCTCGTTTGCCCTGGCCAGGGACTACTCGTGTAATGGCTCTCCTAGACACAGCGCGATGTCAACCCCCAATACCGGGAGAGACGAATCCTGTCTAACCGTCACTGCCTCCAAGTGCTTCGGGACTGCACCCAACTACTACCTGTTTGCACGGCTCCTTTGAGCCGTGGTAGGGTAGTAATCAAAGTACAGTGGGAACACACTCGAGGCGAAGTTACAGTGTCAAGTCAGCGGACTAAGCTGTACTCATGTCACCTGGGAACTGATAACTGACGATAGGCATAATACCAACAGTCAGTTCCCGACGAGTCCTGTCTAGCGTACCCGTAAACTAACGAGCACCCGCATACTATCTCAAGTACGACGTACTGACGGCTGTGGGACAGGCCGTCTCCCACACTGGGATGAGAAGCGCATGTGCTAGTCTACTCCGGAATATCGATGCCCTGTCTCGATAGTCCTGCGACCAGGGACCTGCATAAGGATGTGCTTATAGATTACCCAGCCCCACTAGTGTGACTGCCATCACATCGCTGGTAATCAAGCAAAAATCCTAAGGGCTCCACTAATGCGTATAGGCGATATACTAAAATAAACACATGTACACATTGAAGTAGAAACAAACCAAGTAGCATACTACTATTTTGAGCAAGATTGTATATACAAGGTGAATATCCCAAGCATCCATTAAGTAATATACAAACTAGTATGATACAATAATGGCCTCTATGGCATATACACTAACAATCTCCCACTTGCACTAAGGCCATGTACTGGCGTATCGAAGACCTATCATCTCGATCAGCCGCTCGAACTGAGTCTGGGGCAGGGCCTTGGTGAATGGATCTTCAGTGTTATCTTCTGAAGCGACTCTCCGAACATCGATCTCCTGGCGATCCACGATCTCCCTGATCAGGTGATACCGCCTCAAGATGTGCCCGGATCTCTGATGGGACCTGGGTTCCTTCGCTAAAGCTATAGCCCCATTGTTGTCGCAATACAGAGGTATTGGATCAACAATGGACGGAACCACCTGAAGTTCTTTCAAGAACTTCCTCATCCAGACAGCTTCTTTTGCGGCATCAGATGCAGCGATGTATTCCGCTTCCATCGTCGAGTCTGCAACGGTTTCTTGTTTGGAACTCTTCCAACACACTGCCCCTCCGTTGAGGGTAAAGACAAAGCCCGACATGGACTTGGAATCATCCTTGTCACTCTGGAAGCTGGAGTCAGCAAAGGCCTCAATCTGGAGGTCTTTTCCTCCATACACCAAGAACATCTCCTTAGTCCTTCTCAGGTACTTGAGAATGTTCTTTACTGCTATCCAGTGTTTCTCCCCAGGGTTTGACTGATACCGGCTTACCACACTCAGTGCATAAGCTACATCCGGTCTGGTACACAACATCGCATACATTATAGAGCCTACCGCAGAAGCGTAGGGTATAATCGACATGCGATCCCTATCCAAATCAGTCTTGGGAGATATCTCTTTAGAGAGGGTGATCCCGTGACAAGCTGGTAGATTACCGCGCTTGGAATCTTCCATACTGAACCTCTTCAGTATGGTGTCGATGTACCTGGACTGTGAAAATCCTAATATCCTCTTGGATCTATCACGATGGATCCGGTTCCCCAGGATGTATGAGGCATCACCCAGGTCTTTCATGGAGAACCTGTGTGACAAGAACCCCTTGACAGATTGTAGCGTAGGAATGTCATTTCCTATTAAGAGAATGTCATCCACGTATAAAACGAGGAATACTACAGTTCTCGCTACAAATCTACTATAGATGCATGGTTCATCTGGATTTTTTATAAAGCCAAATTCTTTGACTGTCTCATCAAAGCAGATGTTCCAACTCCGCGATGCCTGCTTTAGTCCATAGATGGACTTAAGCAACTTGCACACCTTTCCGCTGCTCCCACTCTGAATGAAAACCCTCTGGTTGGTCCATATAGACACACTCCTCTAAATTTCCATTTAAAAAAGCGGTCTTTACGTCCATTTGCCAGATCTCATAATCGTGGAAGGCAGCAATGGCAAGAAGGATCCGAATGGATTTCAGCATGGCTACTGGAGAAAAGGTTTCGTCATAGTCCAAGCCAGGTCTTTGACGAAAACCCTTTGCTACCAGCCTAGCTTTATAGGTCTCAACCTGTCCATCTACACCAATCTTCCTTTTGAAGATCCACTTGCATCCTACGGGTTTTACCCCGTCTGGAGCAATGTCCAACGTCCATACTTTGTTGGTGTACATGGACTCCATTTCGGTCCGCATTGCATCCAGCCATTTCACTGAGTCAATGCTCTGAACGGCCTGCTGGAAGCTAGTAGGCTCATCATAATCTATGATGCAATCCTCTCTATCCCCATCTATGAGAAAACCGTAGTATCTCTCGGGCGGATGAGTCTGCCTACTACTCCTGCGGAGCGGCGTAGGAATGTCCTGTTCTTTTGAACCCTCTGGTTCCACTAAACTTTCAGTAATAGTCCGTGGTTCTGGAATTTCTTCCAGTTCTACTGCGCTGCCAATAATTTCCTTTTCTAAAAACTGGTGTTCTAGAAAGTGGGCATGACGAGAAACAAGGAATTTTTGTTCCTCTTCGCAGTAGAAATAATATCCCTTGGAATTCTTTGGATATCCCACAAACTTACACAGTACTGAGCGTGCCTCGAGCTTGTCCGCATGCTGCTTTTTGACAAAAGCTGGACTTCCCCATGTCTTAATGTGATAAAGATGGGGTCTCTTCCCACACCACATCTCATATGGTGTAGTAGGCACAGTCTTAGTAGGAACTCGGTTCAAAAGGTATGCAGCTGATTCTAGCGCATACCCCCAGAATGATCGCGGTAACTCAGCGTTACTCATCATGGACCGTACCATATCCAATAAGGTTCGGTTCCGTCTCTCCGATACACCGTTATGTTGCGGAGTGTATGGAGGAGTAAGCTGAAAGAGAATTCCGTTCTCTTTTAAATAGTCCAGGAACTCGGCACTCAAGTATTCTCCACCTCGATCCGATCTTAGAATCTTGATACTTTTGCCGGTCTGTTTTTCTACATCATTCTTATACTCCTGGAATTTTCCAAAGGCTTCGGACTTATGTTTCATTAAGAAGACATAACCGTACCTTGAGAAGTCATCCGTAAAAGTAATGAAGTAAGAATAGCCGCTTCGAGCATGTGTAGACATTGGACCGCACACGTCACTGTGTACGAGTCCCAAGAGCTCGCTCGCTCTTACTCCATGTCTAGTAAACGGAGTCTTTGTCATCTTTCCTTTGAGACAGGATTGACAAGTGGCATACGATTGATATTCGAACGGATTCAAATATCCTTCTGTATGTAACTTAGTCAACCTTCTCTCATTGATGTGACCCAGTCTACAATGCCACAAGAAAGTCTGATTTATTTCCGGAGACTTTCTTTTGTGTGTATTCTGGACATTGAAAATCTGTGGTTGGTTCAATACGTATATACCATTACTCAATGTACCTGACCCAATCAGAACTTGATTAAGGTGAATGTTTACAACATTACTTACAAACGCAAATTCATAATCTTCTTTAGAAACTAAAGATACAGAAATGATATTACAAGTTGCGTTGGGTACAAAAAAGCAATTACGCAAAACCAAAACATGTCCATCTGACATGCCCAGGTGATAGTCCCCCACGGCTTTAGCATCCATGCTAGCTCCGTTCGCAACTCTGAGGGTCATGTCACCTGCCTTCAAAATCCTACGGTTTCTCAACGCCTGCAAAGAATTACAGATATGAGATCCTGATCCGGTATCCAATACCCAGGAAGTAGAGTTTATTGAAAGACAGTTTTCAATAACATACACACCTGAAGCTGAAGCTGCAACCTGCTTCAATTCCTGTGTTCTGGCCTTCCAGGCCCTGCAATCATTCTTCCAGTGTCCTTTCTTATGACAATAGAAGCATTCTTCCTTATCCACAAGCTTCCCCGCTTTCTTTGTTGCTTTAGCTTTTCCCTTCGTATCCACCTTACTAACACCGCCCCTTGGTTTGGCGGGGGCTTTCTTCTTCTTTCCCTTGGCTTTCGCCTTGGAACTAGAAGAAGATGATCCTCCTACAAACAAAGTGGATGTTTCCCTACTTTTCTGTAGGGTGCCCTCTGCGCTCCTCAGCATGTTGAGGAGCTCTGAAAGTTCAACTTCTTTTTCTTGCAAGTTGAAGTTCAGTATAAACTGGGCGTAAGTGGAAGGAAGGGACTGGAGAACTATGTCCGTATAGAGTTCACTCTCCAATGTGGTCCCTAGGTCCGCGAGCTCCTCAATGTAGCCGATCATCTTTAGCACGTGCTCGGCTACTGATGATCCGACGGCCATCTTTGCCGAAAATAGCTTTTTCGACGCTTCGTATCTTGCGATACGAGACTGCTCTCCATACAGTTCTTTTGTATGAAGAAATATGGATTCCAGGTCCATATTCTCGTGCCTCCTCTGATGTTCATTGTCCATCGAGGCAAGTACGAGGCATTTGGCCTTCGCGCTATCAATCTCCCAAGTCTTGCGGATTTACTTATCCGCGACGCTGGAAGTGGGACCAGGGACAGGGGGAGCTTTGGTGGTAAGAAGATACCCCAGCTTGTCGTAAGTGATTGCCATTTTGACATTCCTGAGCCAATCTTTGTAGTTTGGCCCTGTCAGTATGTTTTTATCTAGAAGTAACTTAAGTCCAGTCATGTCGATTGGTCGCTGCAATTAGGAGAGAGAAGAAGAAACACTCAGCATGATGCTCTTACAAGTTTAGAGTGGTTTTTAGTTTGTCTAAACAGGATGGTTCCCACTGTTTCTCGAATCCCTCCTCAAACCATAAAGGAAGAATTAGTCAGGATCAATCTCACCGTACAATACTTGCTTAACCGTTCAGCCAGGCCAGTGTCGGTACTTCGAGGGAGATTTTCCAACGCTTTCGCGAAGTTCCTTAATTAAATAACCTCTTTTCCCTGGGGGCGTAGCCCCGCTAACACCTTTCTAGGCACCTACTAGGTTTATAGCATTGATCGTTAAGTGAGAAAATTTCCCGAGGAGTAGCATATACTCACAGTAGGATCGGGATCCAAATATCATCGCGTGACGAAACTGAAGGAATCCTACCAGAATCATCATACTCCAAATGGTATGCAAATCTAGCAAGTTTCAGTACTTATGAAACTCCCGATGTGGATTTTTGCCCCATGCTCTTATGACCTGACCTTGGCCAAAATATCATAAGTCACATGTCAAGTTCTACCCGTCATTATTCAGGTTAATTTGGATCCATCCGTACCTACCCTTGACTTTGGCCAAAATGGCAGTACGACTGTCCCAAACCAACGCATCTATCTATGCTACACATGAACACCCAATAGCTACCAATCACTGTGCCTTGACTTTGGCCAACATACACAGCTTGAATACTATTGACTATTCATGTGAAACGACGGAGGGCTACGAATGGTTTTGGCAAAACCGTGAACGTAGTGAACTTGATATAGTCGATGGAACGAGATAGCTTTTAAAAGGAGTGGCTCAAGCTCCGCATTTAAAAGTTGGTTTTGAAAAGAACCGAGTGGTTTTTCGAAAGTGTTCCAACGACTTTAACTTGGTTTATTATCTTGCATTAGTTCTTTTAATGCATGATATTCTTGCATTAGTTCTTTTAATGCGTCCCATCATTTAATCCTACCATTGCAGAAAACAACCAAAATATGACGTACGCTTATGCCATTCGCATTCGCCACTGGGCCCCGTCATTACCCGTTAGGTTACTTAACTAACGACAGAGCGGGGGCTGGGCTAGCGCGTCTGTAAAACATAAGCAACGCCTAAATAATATCATATATAGATATACTGCAATGATAAACATTTCAGATCACAGATGAATACATTGGATATACTAGGAATCTGTAATTCGCACGAGCCTGTAACGAAAAACAGATTACACGGTCGCGGTGAATAGCCAATACCCCACCCAAGACCCCTACGGGTGCGGCAAACTACCCGCCAAGTACCCGAAGCGTAGCAACCTCCCTCATCTCCATGAGTAGGCCACTCGACACTTCGGCATACCCGGTAGTTTGTGCACCCCCTCCATGGGTCTATCCTAGGAGCAAAAACAGTAAAAAGAAATTATACAATGACGGCTACAACCCCGACCCGGTTGTGCGGCCATACAAATAATTATTGCATCAATTTACAAATTTACATGAATTGAAAGAAAAGAAAACTCTCGTCTCACAACCCCCGGCTATTCACCCGCGAAAATCCAACATATTCATATACATATTCCAGCAACATTACAGATCACAGATTTTTATAACCCCCACTAATCGACATATAGCGATTAGTAGACGTTCAATACAAATATCACATTACAGAAAAATCCGTTAGCTTAAGTCTTTTAGAAGTTCGATCAAAAATACGGATTTTCGGGACCCCAAAAATAAAATTTTCGTTCTGGAAAATCTGGGCAGAAAACACATATACCAAAAATCCCAAAATACCCCTATGAGAATACTGTAGCAAAGAAAGAACAGAGAGGAGCCAAGTCGGCCGCGGAACCGCGGCAATAGCAAGCTATTGCCGCGTTTCCGTGGCTCTTTGATGGGATCACTGGACCAAATTTCTACAGTATTCACAGAAAACCCTGAGTCGATTTTAGGTGTGAAAATAATCAACTTTTGAACAGTATAAAAATCGACAGAAACTTCGAATTTTGGGGTTCGTTTTCGGGACTTTTTCTTCGATCGATCTTCTAGTTACTTGCTAACATGTTAGATAGAGTTTAACTAGGCTCTGATACCACTGTAAGTCCATGCTACCTCTCCCGGTACTTTCGGGCATGCGGAATTTGGTAAAAAAACGATTTTTATAGAGGTGGTAACATGGACCTATAACCCGGATCTTGGTTAAACATCTAACTAACAACCTAACTACGAGTTTCTAACTACTCGGTTAGGGGGTTATACCTTGCTTGTCTTGAACTCCTTCGTCTTCAAGCTCCGGTGGTGGTCCGGATTGGCTTCTTCCCGTCGTCTCCGTACGCCGAAGATAGATCCACCTGAAAGCTCCAACCTTTGGCTCCTTCTTCGAACTTTGAAGAAACTAGTTCACTCGGTTTGCTAAACCTTGTGAACTAGAATGAGTAGAGAAGAGTTTGTATGGGATTTTATCTATGGTTCTTGATTCTCAACTCATGAGATATGTGAACCATAGAGTCAAGAGAGGGAGCAAGAGGAAGAGGGTAAAAGCAAGAGGAAGAGGACGAAAGAACAAGAGAGAGAATGAGCAAGAAAGAATGAGCAAGTCTTTTGTCTTTCACCCTCTCATAATCCAAAACCATCATAACTCATTATACCAAATCAAGTGTTATGTGATGGTTGAAGCAACCATAACCATATCATTTCATGCACTCATTTTGCACAAATGAGCAAGCAAGCAAAAGTCTTTGCCATGAAATGATGGCTATGGTTATCATGATGGTCAACTAGTCAAGCCTAGTCAACCGGTCAACAAAGTCAACAAGTCAACAAAAGTCAACAAGTCAACAAAAGTCAACAACCATGTCACCATAATACTTAATTAATATAATAGTTAATCACATATCATATTCTCATTAGGGTTGAGCAAAAAGTCAAATAGTCAACGGTCAACTGTCAACAACCCTAATGAGAATCCGCTGCCTCTGTCTCCCGGTCATCTGTGCATACACACCCGCATCCGCGTTCCGAGGAACACGAATGCATACTGGATAAATCCAATCCCAAAAGGAACACTAGGATCTGGCTTAAACCAAAGCCCGCTAGTGTAAACTGTCCGGACACTGTACGTGCACAAGTGCACGGATGTGACCGAACTCTGTCGCAAAACCATGCGACCTGTCGCAAAACCATGCGACCTCTACTCTTTTGCCTAAAGGCGAAAAAGCTTTCTGTGTGGGACTCTAAAGACTCGACACTACGCTGGCAGAGGTTTTAACCACAGACCGCAAGCGGCACTAGCTGTGCGTAACGGTCCCCAGGTAATGCCGACAAGAAGACCGACGAGGCGAAACCCATCTGAACTCCTACTGAGCCTGAATGTGACATTCTCCGTACAGTCCAGTCTGTTCGTCTGATACATCGCATGGCGGGCCTAGGGAGCGGTAAACGTCAGTCCCCCAATAGCGGTACAAGTCGTGCCGGAGCGAAGCCCAAAACACCCTGAGATAACACTGGAAGCCTACCAGTATATCTCGTTTGCCCTGGCCAGAGACTACTCGTGTAATGGCTCTCCTAGACACAGCGCGATGTCAACCCCCAATACCGGGAGAGACGAATCCTGTCTAACCGTCACTGCCTCCAAGTGCTTCGGGACTGCACCCAACTACTACCTGTTTGCACGGCTCCTTTGAGCCGTGGTAGGGTAGTAATCAAAGTACAGTGGGAACACACTCAAGGCGAAGTGACAGTGTCAAGTCAGCGGACTAAGCTGTACTCATGTCACCTGGGAACTGATAACTGACAATAGGCATAATACCAACTAGTCAGTTCCCGACGAGTCCTGTCCAGTGTACCCGTAACCTAACGAGCACCCGCATACTATCTCAAGTACGACGTACTGACGGCTGTGGGACAGGCCGTCTCCCACACTGGGATGAGAAGCGCATGCGCTAGTCTACTCCGGAGTATCGATGCTCTGTCTCGATAGTCCTGCGACCAGGGACCTGCATAAGGATGTGCTTATAGATTACCCAGCCCCACTAGTGTGACTGCCATCACATCGCTGGTAATCAAGCAAAGATCCTAAGGGCTCCACTAATGTGTATAGGCGATATACTAAAATAAACACATGTACACATTGAAGTAGAAACAAACCAAGTAGCATACTACTATTTTGAGCAAGATTGTATATACAAGGTGAATATCCCAAGCATCCATTAAGTAATATATAAACTAGTATGATACAGTAATGGCCTCTAGGGCATATACACTAACAGACTGTAATATCATCTCTGTATCATTACTATCTAAAGATGGTTATGATTTTAATTTGTAAGCGATGTTGTAAACATCCACCTTTATCATGGTTTGATTGGGTCTAGTACACTAGACAACGGTATATACGTATTAAATCAACACCAAGTTTTCAATGTCCAGAACACTTAAAAGAAAGTCTCCAAAATTAAATCAATCTTTCTAATGGCATTGTAGACTAGGTCACATCAATGAAACATGGTTTACAAAGTTACATAAAGAAGGATATTTGGATCCGTTTGAATATCTGTCTTATGCAACTTGTCAATCATTTCACAAAGGAAAGATGACAAAGGCTCTGTTCACTAGACACGGAGTAAGAGCCACCGAGCTCTTAGGACTCATACACAACGACGTGTGTGGTCCAATATCTACACATGCAAGAAGTGGTTATTCCTACTTCATTACTTTTACGGATGACTTCTCAAGGTATGGACATGTATTCTTGATGAAACATTAATCGGAGGCCTTTGAGAAATTCCAAGAATACAAGAATGAAGTGGAAAAACAAACAGGAAAAAGTATAAAGACACATCCATCTGATCGAGGTGGTGAATATTTAAGTGCCGAGTTCCTGGATTATTTAGAAAAGAATGGAATTCTTTCTCAGCTTACTCCTCCATACACACCTCAACACATCGGTGTATCGGAAAGGCGGAACCGCACCTTATTGGATATGGTACGTTCCATGATGAGTTACCGTGATCCTTCTGGGGTTATGCACTTGGAATCTGCTGCATATCTTTTGAACAAGGTTCCTACTAAGTTTGTGCCTACAACACCATATGAAATGTGGAGTGGGAAGAAACCCTATCTTAAGTATCTTAAGATATGTGGATGCCCATATTTTGTCAAAAAGAAGCATGCGGACATGCTCGAGGCACGATCAGTATTGTATAAGTTTGTGGGATACCCAAGGAACTCCAGGGGGCATCTTTTCTATTACGCAAAGGATAAAAAGGTTTTTGTTTCCTGGCTTGCCCACTTTCTGAAGACTCAATTTCTTGAAAAAGAAATAAGTGGGAGCGCAATAGAACTGGAAGAAATTCCAAAACCATAAACTATTACTGAAAGCATGGTGGAACCAGAAGTTTCAAAAGAACCAGACATCCCTATGCCACTCCGCAGATCTACTAAGCAGTCTCATCCGCCCGAGAGATACTACGGTTTTCTTTTAGACGGTGATAAAGAGGATTGCATCATCAATGATGATGAGTCAACTAGTTTCCAGCAGGCCATTACGAGCAGAGACTCAGTGAAGTGGCTGGATGCATTGCGGACCGAAATGGAATCCATGTACACTAACAAAGTTTTGACTTTGGACATTGCGCCTCAAGGGGAAAAACCCATAGGCTGCAAATGGATCTTCTGAAAGAAGATTGGTGCAGAAGGACAGGTTGAAACCTATAAGGCTTAACTTGTAGCAAAAGGTTTTCGTCAAAGACCTGGTCTGGAATATGATGAAACCTTTTCTCCAGTGGCTATGCCTAAATCCATTCGGATCCTACTTACCATTGCTACCTTCCATAATTATGAAATTTGGAAGATTGACGTAAAGCCGCTTTTCTAAATGGAAATTTGGAAGAGTGTGTTTATATGGATCAGCTAGAGGGTTTCATAGAGAGTGGGAGCAGAGGAATAGTGTGTAAGTTGCTTAAATCAATTTATCGATTAAAGCAGGCATCGTGGAGTTGGAACATCTGCTTTGATGAGACGGTCAATGAATTTAACTTTATTAAAAATCCGGATGAACCATGCATTTATAGTAAGATTGTAGGAAGAACTATGGTATTCCTCGTATTGTACATGGATGACATTCTTCTGATATGAAATGACATTACTATGCTAAAATCAGTCAATAGGTTCTTGTCACAGAAATTCTCCATGAAAGACCTGGGTAATGCCTCCTACATTCTGGGGATCCAAATCTATCTTGATTGATCTAAGAGGATGTTGGGACTTTCACAGTCCAGGTACATCGACACCATACTGAAAAGATTTAGTATGGAAGATTCCAAGCGCGGTAATTTACTGTCTTATCACGGGATCCCCCACTCCAAAGAGATGTCTTCCAAGACTGATTTGGAAAGGGATCGCATGAGTATTATACCATACTCTTCTGCGGTAGGATCTATAATGTATGTGATATTGTATACCAGACCAGATGTTGCATTCGCACTGAGTGTGGTAACCAGGTATCAGTCAAACACTAGGGAGAAGCACTGGATAGCAGTTTAGAACATTCTCAAGTACCTGAGAAGGACTAAGGAGATGTTCTTGGTGTACGACAGTAAAGACCTCCGGATCGAGACCTTCGCTGACTCCAGCTTCTAAAGTGACAAGGATGACTCTTAATCCATGTCGGGTTATGTCTTTACCCTCAATGGAGGGGCGGTCTGTTGGAAGAGCTCCAAGCAAGATACTGTTGCTGACTCGATGATGGAGGCAGAGTATATCGCTACATGTGATGCCGAAAAGCAAGCAGTCTGGATGAAGAAGTTCGTTACAGAACCTTAGGTGGTTCCGTCCATTATTGATCCAATACTTTTGTATTGTGACAACAACGGGGCTATAGCTTTAGCGAAGGAACCAAGGTATCATCATATGTCCAGACATATCCTGAGGCAGTATCACCTGATCAGGGAGATCGTGGATCGTAGGGAGATCGAGGTGCGGAGAGTAGACACGAAGAACAACACTGCATATCCACTCATAAATGCCATGTAAGTCCACATTGCTCACACCGGTTCTTACGGGGAGGCAGAAACGGTAAAAAATGACTTTTGACACGAAGCAACATAGACCAAAAAGAGGATCTTTGCTAAACAAAAACCTATCAAACTATATGAGGTTCTATCTACTATGCCATAGAGATTATACCTCACGATACCGGTCCTTCGGGTCTTCTCTCCGCTGTCCTGCTCGTCCATCTAAGCTCCGAGGATCGATCCGGATCTTGATCACCTCCGCGGCCTTCTTGAGTAGAAGACGATCCACCCGAGAGTTGTGCTCCGAGCTCCACCTCGAGCCGAGGTAACTAGGGCAACAAGATCGCTAGGCTTGATGTCCTACGTGGTGTAGAAGAGGTAGATGGATGTGTTTGTCTATTTGGATCCTTTTTCTCTCAACACATGAGATTAAAAGAAATATCAAGAGGAGGAAGAAGAACTAGCAACCATGGAGCTTTCTCATTTCTAGAGAGAGAATGAGAAAAGAATAATGAGCTCAAGAAAAAGAACCATGGTTGCAATAATACATAAACATCATCATTACTAATCCTTTCATGATATAGTTGATGGCTACATTTGAATTGACCATTTTCATATCAAAAATAAAAAGAAAACCAAAGAATACTCTAGACCTCTCATGAAGGTCCAAGTCTGTTAGTTATATGTATGCCCTAGAGGCCATTACTGTACATACGATGTATATTGTAGTGGATGCTAGGACATATATAGGGAGGACTTTCTTGTTCGACATGATAGTATGCTATCTGGTTGTACTTTATCTTAACATGTACTCTGACTGTCTCTATATTACATGTTGATAAAGCCCTTAGGATATGTACTCGACTACTGGGACTATGATGAGATCATACTAGTGGGGCCACGGTAGTCGACGAGTACATCCTATAACTGTTCCTAGTCGAGGGTGTATCGAGACAGGGCATCGATACACCAGAGTAGACTAGCGTATACGCATCTTGACCCATATGATGGGCGATGGATGATCCCATATCCATCGGTGTTTGACATCAAGGATGGTGTACGGGTGCTCAGTAGAGACTGGGTACACTGGACGGACTCGCCGAGAACTCCCAGATGGTATTATACCATACGTCAGATGGCAGTTCTCCGGTGACACTGGTACAGAGTAGTCTGTCGACCCGAGATCGTCATAGAGTCTTGTGTGATTCCCACTGTGCTTTGATTTCCATCATACCACGTCCAAGAGGGCGTGCAAAAAGGTGGCTTTTGGGTACAGTCCCGAATCACATGGAGGCAATAAGCGATAGGAGGGGATTCGTCTCTCCAGGTATAGGGAGTTGATGTTGTGCTGTGTTCGATTGGCTATAACCGGAAATCCCTGGCCAGGGTTGCTGAGATTTACTGGTAAGTGTTATCAGTAGTTTCTCGAACTGTTATAGACTTCATATCGACACGACTTATCGAGCTACTGGGGTCTGACGTTTACCACCCCTAGGCGAGATATGCAACATATCAGACGACGAGACCGGACTGTACGGGAGTGTTACTGTTTGGATTCACAGGAGAATGTACAGGCTTGCTTGTTGATCTTCTGAGCGCTCAATACCTAGGTAGCTTTTACGTTTAGCTGACCGCTTGAAGCTTGTGGGTGATTGATATGATCATCACCTACTGCCGGCGTATTGACGATTCTTTAGAGTCCTACACAGAGGTTTCTTGACTCAGGAAAAACGGAGTAGGGGCACATATGTGATATGTGCGGGACCGAGGATAATGCGATATGTGATACCGTATTATATTCTCGCGATATTTGATATCAGCCGGGTCATCGGATCAAGTGTTGATTCGATGAATCGGTACGGATAAATATTAGTCGGTTATATGCGATATAGCCGGATTGTCGGATCAAGTGTTGATTCGATAATTTAATGTATAATAATATATATGATATATTAAATTGCATTAACTAATATTTGCTCACTAAAAGATTCTTTTTCTCACTCGGGTAATACATTGATATATATGCGATATATGTTAATTGTATTATTTTATTTTGTTACGATAAATATTATATATGTGATATATAATATTGTAACATGATATGATAACTAATGCAACTTGTTTTGTGGAGTTTAAACATGATTAGGGTTTGTATTAGGGTTAAACCTTCTAGTTGATTCTAGAAGCTTTTCTTTTTGTCATGATAAAGATATTTGCAAGTGACTCATGCTTTAACCAAACCCAAACCCTAACCCTAGTTAATTCTCTACAAGAGTTTGCTTGACCATGGTTGCATTATCTATCATATTATTTCATTTCCTATTCATCACAAAAGGATAACTAATATTGTTCATCTTCTTCCTTCAATTCTTTAATGAAAAAGCTTACTTGTTTTTCAAAAGGTGATGAATAATTGTGAGAAAAAGATAAATAAATAGAGCAAAAATCCTACTTCATCATCCTCATCTTCCCTTGCCATTTAGATGAGGGTGTTCACATCATTTCATGAGTGTTAGCTTGTGTTAAAGAAACTTCAAGGTAGATCATCTTAGTATCGAAGATCGGAAGCAAAGGTTGCGTCTTTCTCTTCGTGGAACCTCTCGAGAGTCCGGATCCCGATGATCGTAGCGAAGGGACCACAACACGGAGCATATGAAGTGAAGGACCGGATCTACAAAGGTTGTAATCCCTCTCACTTAGTGTTAAAGTGTTTAGCATGCTTGTTTTCGCCTAATCTCTAGTTTAAAGTTCCTTATTCGGGTTGTTCGGCACGGCTAAATTTATAATCGGGCATGGTTGATGCCTCGTAGACCCTTATGCGCGTGCCTAGCAACCCTACAAAGTCAACTTTGGTCAAACGGTCAACAAAGTCAAGTATGGTCAAATGGTCAAAGCAATTAGCCATAACAAAATTATCACTAAAAGGATTAGAAAATAATGTCCCCGGCTCATAATGTTTTTGACCGAACCAACTGCCAAATGTTAGTTATATGTATGCCCTAGAGGCCATTACTGTACATAGGATGTATATTGTAGTGGATGCTGGGACATATATAAGGAGGACTTTCTTGCTCGACATGATAGTATGCTATCTGGTTACTCTTTACCTTAACGTGTATACTGATTGTCTCTCTGTTACGTGTTGGTAAAGCCCTTAGGATGTATACTTGACTAACTGGACTATGATGCGGATCATACTAGTGGGGACATGGTAGTCCATAAGTACATCCTTCAAGGTCCCTAGTCGTGGGTGTATCGAGACGGGGCATCGATATACCAGAGTAGACTAGCGTATGCCTTCTCGACCCATACAGATGGGCGATGGATGATCCCATATCCATTGGTGTTTGACATCAGAGATGATATACGGGTGCTCAGTGGAGACTGGGTACACTGGACGGACTCGCCGAGAACTCCCAGATGGTATTATACCTTACGTCAGATGGCAGTTCTCTGGTGACACTGGTACAGAGTAGTCTGTTGACCCGAGATCGTCATAGAGTCTTGTGTGGTTCCCACTGTGCTTTGATTTGCACCTTACCACGTCCAAGAGGGCGTGCAAAACGGTGGTTTTTGGGTACAGTCTCGAGTCACATGGAGGCAATGAGCGATAGGAGGGGATTCGTCTCTCCCGGTATATGGAGGCAAAACGTGTTGCCTCGACGTAGATCATCTTCGGCATCGAAGTCGACGACCTAGCCCGTCCATTTCTCCGATGAAGCCGACGCTAGAGCCCGGGATTCGATTTGGATAGCAAGGAGACTTCATTATGGAGCTATGGAGGTGGAGGACCGGATCTACAAAGGTTGTATTTCCGTTCACTTAGTTAAGTTGTTAACTAGTTGCATGTTTCGCCTAAAATTCTAGTTAACGATCCGTATTAGGGTTTCTCGGCACATGAAAAATTTGAAATTGGCATGGTTGATGCCATGTGAGACCTCATTAGCGTGCCTAGGAACCCTACAGTGGTATCAGAGCCTAGCTAGAGCCTTAGGCGATGTGTAGATGGAGTTAGAATTCCGATCGAACCGAAACCCGAACTCCAAAATGCTCTCTGGACTTTTTTAAAAAACTGGGATTTTTCCGGATTAAAAATTCTTAAAAAATTCAGCAGGAAATTCTAAGAAGTACGATGTAAAATTGACCAAGTGATGATGCTAAAGTGCGGCGGAACCGCGGCAGAAGCTTGGCTTCTGCGGCGGTTCCGCGGCCAAATTATGTGATCACTCTTCAATTTTTGCACAGTAACTCCTATATTTTGGTTCTGGATTTTCTGGTAGTTTTTAATATTTATTCAAGAGTTGAATATTCTGGGGTGTTTTGGAGCTTCGTTGATTCGATCGGAAATTTCAAACTTTGTCTATGTGTTTTTCCGGGTATTTTTAGAATATGTTAAAAAGTTCGACCGGATATAAATACCCACTTTTTCCCCTGCCGGGAAATTTCCAAGTGTTGGATTTTTCCGTAGTTTAACGACGTTCTAAGTAGTGCAAGTAACGCGATGGTCCCTCGAGAAGACAACAAACCTTAACTCGATTATGTGACCGTCTTGAACTGCCCTTTGAACCTTCGGGTTTGGAGCAGTACGGTGTGCCACATGTGAGGCGTTGGCTTGACCCTTCTACGGCTGGACCGTTGGTACTGAGGCATGAACTGGATGTTTTTAAACTTGTTTCATATGTTGAGCTGTTTCGGGAAAACTTGGATGTTTGATTGTTCGATCGGAAAGTTTAACATTTTCTGTTTATCTGGAATGTGATACAATACTTGGAATCCACAAGTAGTTATGAGATAACTGATATGAATGTTATAAATAAAGCACTTTAGTCTCACTTGATCGGTTGCCACAGAATTTTGATGCGATCAAAAGTCCGTCGCAATCACGTAGCGTACGCAGATACTCGCCGGGTAAACTTAATAGACAACCTCACTCTATAGCCCCGACCAAGTAACTGTAGGAGAACCCCGTCGCCGAAAGAATCCGTTCGGGTGCTTGCGGCAGCGGTGTTCCGCCTTGGTGCACTTCGTCGACGGTATCGGGGGTGCGGCCGTCTACTAAAGTTTGCGACGAGTATTCGATCAGGATGTCGGGAATCTTGTTGAATTGCCCGACTTGATATTGAAAAGTGTTTTCGATTTTGAGACTAAAATGCGGGGTTTATAATTTTTAGGCATCCGATGTCTAAGTAATTCATTTGATTAGGCATGTGATGTCTAAGAAGGTTGCGGATTCCAACTGTTGTAGTTTTACACTTTCTTTTCTGTGACCGTAAGTGTAATATGTGATATCGCCGGTTTCGTTGCTATATGTCAACGACAATTAGGATGCGCATATTTACTTACGTTGATGACATGTGATGTTATATGTTGCTGGATATGTTATATTGGATCGTCGTGTTTGAATAGCCGGGGTTTTTATGTGAGATGAGTGTTTTTCATTTTCATTCATGTAAAAACTTGTATGTAATATTCTTTTATTGGGGCACTTCCAGGTTGCGGAAGATGTCACCTTTTGTATATTATTTAATTTTCCGCACTAGGATAGACCCAAGGAGGAGAGCACAAGTAACCGGGTTCTGGAGTCCAGTGGGAGACCAACTCGAGGAGTCGAGTACGGGTCTTCTAAACTCCAGAATTGGTAGGGTTGCTTGCCGCTCTCGTAGGGGTCTAAGGGTGTGGGTTTGGCTATTCATCGCGACCGTGGAATCCGTGTTTTATACTGGCTCGTATTGAAAACACGGACGTCCTAGTATATCCAATGTTTCATTTGTTTCTTCTGCTGCGATATCTGTGATGTGATCATGTGATATGTTCTGTGATGGATACAGTATATAGTATATATGATATATTATATAGACGTTACTTATGTTTTGCACTCGCGCTAGCCCTGCCCCGCTCTGCCGTTAGTTACCTAACCTAACGGTGCACGAGGGGACATCGAGGCGAATGCGGATGGCATAAGTGTACGTCGTATTTATCTGTGATGTTTAGGTACTTAAATGATGGGACTTCATTAATATGATTAATGAAAGAAAAAGAAACCTAAAGATGTTGTGGAATCGAATTTCAAAATTAAAACAGGTAGCTACAGTTCTTGCTTTGCACAGCGGTATATATGATATATCCTGCACCTTATTCGATGAGGAAAGGACCGAGATCCCTTCACCGGGAGTGACTCCTTTAGCAATAACTGGCAGATGCTACACCCCTCGGTTTGTCTTTTGATTGCTTCTATAGTTTTTGCTTTGCACAGAGATATATATGATATATCCCGCACCTCATTCGACGAGGAAAGGGCCGATGATCCCTTCACCGGGAGTGACCCCTTTAGCAAAACTAGAAAAGCCTCAAAAACATTCCATTTCAAAATTCATTCGATCCTACAACGATATCAAGTTCATTACGCAAAAGGTTTTCAGAAAAACCTGTCATAGCCCTCCGTCATTTCAGATAAGTGGTAGTTAGTATTCGTGCTACGTTTGTTGGCCTACGTCAAGGCGTTGTGTGCGGTAGCTAACTAGTATTTATCTGCTTATGCATATGATGCAGATTGGATTAGGGTAGTCGTGCGACTTTGTTGGCCTGCGTCAAGGGTCGTGCGGGTGGGTTTAATTCAATCAAGAAATGACGGGTTGAACTTGACTAGCGGACTATGTTTTGTTGGCCTGCGTCAAGGTCATAGGACGCTAGGGGTAAAATATTATCGGGAATTTCAAGTGTTGAAATTTGCAATGAGATTGCATACCTTCTATGAGATAGTTGGATCCCGATACCCGCTGCGAGTAAGAGTTACTCCTGGGAGAGTTTTACACATTACAATTAGCCGATCAAGTAGGTGTCTAGAAAGGTGTCAACAGGGTTACGCCTCTGGGAAAACGAGGTTTACATTAATTAGGTTCGTGCGAAAGCACGGGGGACCTCCCTCAAAGTACCGACACTGGCCTGGCTGAAAGATTGGCGAACCTGTAGTGTGTAATTAATCCCGGCTGGTCTTTCCTTTTAGGGTTTGAAGGAAGATTTGATAAAAACAGTGGGAGCCATCCTGATTAGATAAAATAATAACCAATCTATTCTTGCAAGAGCGCACGCTCAGTGTTTTCTTCTCTCTCTCTCCAGGTAGCGACCATATCACGCCTTAATCAAGATAATAATACGGATTATTGACCGAACCCGCTTGTTATACTGAGTTCCGGAACGTTGGTCCCGCTCCCACTTATAAATGTTATAAGACAGAGCAGGAAATTGGGGAATACCAGATTTCCCGTGCCGCCCAAATGAGGAAAGTGCATATGATGCATCATCTTCGGGTGTGTTCGTTACACAGAACTGTTTCTCCATGTCCTCTACGTCCTGGGTATTTGATACCGGATCAGGATCCCAGATATGTAATCTGTTACATAGGGCTACAGAAAGGTAGAGAACTGAGAACGGGTGATAAGTTTCATGAGACAGAAAACGGGGCAAGTGTTGCAGCCAAGTCTGTTGGTCACTGTCACCCTGTATCCCAAATACATTAATTCTGAACTAATGTTATTAGATACCGAACCTGATATACAAAATCATGTCAGTCTCTTTATTAGTAAAGAAATGATAAAATTTTGTATTGTTGGATAATGTTTTGACCATTTCCTATATTAAAAGTTGATCGGTTCAGGCACGTCATCTAAAAGCATTGATGTTCTAAATCAAACTACAGTTCTTAGTATACAGAACACACACAAGAGGAGGAGTTCAGAAATGAACGGATCCTTCTTGAGGTATTGTAGATTAGGTCATATCAATGCGACCCGACTAGCTAAGTTGCACATAGATGCATATTTAAATCTGTTTGAATTTATATCTTGTGAAACTTGCCAGTCATGTCACAGAGATAAGATGACCATAGCTCTGTTTACTAGAAACAGAGAAAGAGTTAGTGAACTCTTGGGACTGATACGTGATGATGTATGTAAGGTCCCATGTCTACACATGCCAGGACTGGTTCTTTATACTTCATTACGTTCTCTGATGATCTCTCAAGATTCAGACATATGTTCCTGTTGAAACACAAGTCCGAACCTTTTGAGATATTCATGGAATATAAGTTAGAAGTAGAGAACCAAAATACGGGTATAAGTATTATATCCTTTGATGTGATCGAGGAGGAGAATACTTGAGCGCGGAAATCCTGGACTATTCTAAAGGAGAATGAGATTCTCTCTCAGCATTACTCCTCCGTATACACCATAGCATGATGGTATATCGGGGCGGAGCAGATACACTCTATTTGATATGGTGTGCTCTATGATGAGTACTACTGAGTTACCTTTTTTTCCTATTTGGTGTTATGCACTTGAGAAGTTGCATACCTATTGAATAGGGGTTCCGATCAAATCAGTTGCCTACCACTTCATATGTGATATGGAATGGGAAGAGCCCATATCTTAAGTTAGTTAAGATTTAGGGTTGTCCGGCCTATGTCTAAAAGAAAAATCCGGACAAGCTCGAGGCAAGGTCTGTTATGTAGAACTGGAAATGTTCCAGTCATACAAACTGCAGCTGATAATTTGATAGAACCAAAGGATTCAGTAGATTCCAACGAACCTCAGCCTCTCCGCCGATCTAGTAGGGTTCCTCACCCACCTGAGAGTTACTTCGGTTTCTCTATGACAGTGGGAGCGAGGATGGCATCATGAGATGATGACCCAACTAGTTTCGAGCAGGCCATCGAGAGTAGGGACTCTGTAAGAATGGCTGGATGCTTAGCGATCTGAGATGGAATCCATGTACACCAACAAAGCTAAACTTGTTAAAGGTTTTCGTCATCAACCAGGCGTGGATTATGTTGAAACCTTTTCTAAGGATCTATGCTTAAGTCCATCCAGATCCTACTTGCCACGGCTACATACCATGACTACGATATCTGGTGGTTGGGTGTCATGACTGCTTTTCTAAATGATGTTTTAGACGAGAACGTCTGTAAGTACACAGCCAGAGGGCTTCGTAGACAGTGGGAGCAGCGGAAACGTGTGCAAGATGTTTTATAGGATAAAGCAGGCATCGCGGAGTTGGAACGTCTGTTTTGATGAAGTAGTCAAAGAGTTTGACATCATCAAAATGGTAGATGAACCTTGTATAAACAAAAAGGTAGTAGGGAGTATGGTGACGATCCTCATAGAGTACGTGGATGACATACTCTTGATAGGGAAGGAGTTTCCTATGCTACGCTCAGTCAATCTCCGCTTATCACAATGATTCTCCATACAGGATCAAAGTAATACCTACTAAATCCTGGGTTTTGGATCTATGAGATAGATCTAATTGGATATTAGGATACTCACTAGATGTAGTGAGATGGTATCAATCGATCATGGGGAGAATCACTGGAAGTGTTCCAGGGTGATAAGGACGACTGAATGTCAGTCACAGGCATTGTCTTTACCCTCTATGGAGGGACGGTATGTTGGAAGTGTTCCCAGCTAGATACCGTGACATACTAGACGATTAAAGGCAAGATACATCGCTACTTAAGATGCTACCAAAGAGGCAGTCTGGATGTATATTTGTTCATGGTTGGAAGTGTTCCCAGCTAGATACCGTGACATACTAGACGATTAAAGGCAAGATACATCGCTACTTAAGATGCTACCAAAGAGGCAGTCTGGATGTATATTTGTTCATGGGATGAACTTAGTTCCTCCCATTGTGTGACAATGGAGTTGTGGCTTATGCCAAGGAACGTCCGTCCCATCAGTGATCCAGACATATTCTGAGGCAGCATCACCTGATCATGGGGATGGTTGATCTCCAAGGAGATCGAGGTTAGGAGAGTAGACTAAGAGGAAAACACGGCGGATCCACTCATAAAGGCCTTTTCCCAGAGAGAGACTTTTAAGGGATGGTTGAGTATGAGATACTACAACCACTGCTATCAGATGGCCCTAGTGCAAGTGGGAGATTGTTAGTTATATGTATGCCCTAGAGGCCATTACTGTACATAGGATGTATATTGTAGTGGATGCTGGGACATATATAAGGAGGACTTTCTTGCTCGACATGATAGTATGCTATCTGGTTACTCTTTACCTTAACGTGTATACTGATTGTCTCTCTGTTACATGTTGGTAAAGCCCTTAGGATGTGTACTTGACTACCTGGACTATGATGCGGATCATACTAGTGGGGACATGGTAGTCCATAAGTACATCCTTCAAGGTCCCTAGTCGTGGGTGTATCGAGACGGGGCATCGATATACTAGAGTAGACTAGCGTATACCTACTCGACCCATACAGATGGGCGATGGATGATCCCATATCCATTGGTGTTTGACATCAGAGATGATATACGGGTGCTCAGTAGAGACTGAGTACACTGGACGGACTCGCCGAGAACTCCCAGATGGTATTATACCTTACGTCAGATGGCAGTTCTCTGGTGACACTGGTACAGAGTAGTCTGTTGACCCGAGATCGTCATAGAGTCTTGTGTGGTTCCCACTGTGCTTTGATTTCCACCTTACCACGTCCAGGAGGGCGTGCAAAACGGTGGTTTTTGGGTACAGTCCCGAGTAACATGGAGGCAATGAGCGATAGGAGGGGATTCGTCTCTCCCGGTATAGGGAGTTGATGTTGCGCTGTGTTCGATTGGCTATAACCGGAAATCCCTGGCCAGGGTTGCTGAGATTTACTGGTAAGTGTTACCAGTAGTTTCTCGAATTGTTATAGACCTCATATCGACACGACTTATCGAGCTATTGGGGTCTGATGTTTACCACCTCTAGGCGAGATATGCGACATATCAGACGACGAGACCGGACTGTACGGTAAGTGTTACTAGTTGGATTCACAGGAGTGTGAGAGGGCTTGCTCGTCGATCTTCTGATCGCTCAATACCTGGGTGGCCGTTACGTTTAGCAGACCGCTTGCGGCTTGTGGGTGTTTGATATGATCATCATCTGCTGCCGGCATATTGACGAGTCTTTAGAGTCCTACACAGAGGTTTCCTGGCTCAAGCGAAACGAAATAGGAGCGCATATGAGATATGTGCGGGACTGAGAATAATGCATGTATGTGATACCGTATTTCATTCTCGCGATGAATGTTTCGATTGGTTGTATGCGATATAACTTAGTTATCGAATCGAAGATTGATTCGATAAGTCGATATATTGGATACTAGTCGGTTATGTGCGACATGACCGGATCATTGAATCAAGTGTTGATTTAATTATTTAAAGTATAATTATATATTTGATATATTACTTTGCATTAACTAGTATTGGTTCATTTTAAAAGGATTTTCTCACTTGATGTGCACATTGTATATGTGATATATTTTTTATGTGCACTTGATTGTATCATGTTTGATGATACATGTTAACTTGAGTTTGTGTAAAGATTAAACCATGGTTATATGAATGGTTAAGGTTTTGTTTACTTATTCATTTATTTATTTTGATTACTGATTAAGGAAAAGAAAATGGAAATGGTGGCTTTTCTTGTTTCTTTCATGAAGCTTCATGAAGGGTTGAAACCTTGACCATTTTTGTTTTCTTCTCTTAACCTAATCATTCACCTAAACCTAGTTTACTCTCTACACTTGACCATAGTTTGTATATGATAAGTATTCATATTATTTTCGTTTTTAATCCAACACTTATCATATTCTATCTTCATCTTCTTCATCTTTGACAAGAAGAAAAGCTTACTAGCTTTAATGGCAACTTGAGAAAAAGAGTGAGAAATCCAATTCTAAAGTGAACCCACTTCCTATTTCTCCATCCTCTACCACTTTCCAAGTAGTATAGGGTGTTTTCTTCACAAGTTTCATGGCTTGGTGAAGTTGGAGCTTGATTTAGTGTTGTCTCGACGTAGATCATCTTCGGCATCGAAGTCGACGACCTAGCCCGTCCATTTCTCCGATGAGGCCGACGCTAGAGCCCGGGATTCGATTTGGACAGCAAGGAGACTTCATTATGGAGCTATGGAGGTGGAGGACCGGATCTACAAAGGTTGTATTTCCTTTCACTTAGTTAAGTTGTTAACTAGTTGCATGTTTCGCCTAAAATTCTAGTTAACGATCCGTATTAGGGTTTCTCGGCACATGAAAAATTTGAAATTGGCATGGTTGATACCATGTGAGACCTCATTAGCGTGCCTAGGAACCCTACACCAAAACCCTAACGAGTCCGCCTCATAATGGTTTTGACCGAATCAACTGTCAAAACCCTAATGAGCCACCTCCTTCTTCTTCGCTCCTCATAACAGTGCATACACACCCGCATCCGCATTCCGCAGTACGCGAATGCACAGAAGACAAAAAAAATCCATCCGTACAATACTAGGTTCCGGCTTAAACCAAAGCCCACTAGTATTTCCTTCACGATCAGCATACGCACACAAGTGCACGTATATCATCATAGCCCTGCCGTAAAACCATACGGCCTCTACACCTTTCGCTCAGTACAGGGAAACTCTCTGTGTGGGACTCTAAAGACTCGACACTACGCAGGCAGTGGGTTTAACCACAGACCGCAAGCGGCACTAGCTGTACGTAATAGTCCCAAGGTAGATGTCGATAAGAAGGCCGATGAGGTAAACCCATCCGAACTCCTACTGAGCCTGAATGTGACAATCTCCGTACAGTCCGGTCTGTTTGTCTAAGAATATCGCATGGCGGGCCTAGGGGGTGGCGAACGTCGGTCCCCTAATAGCGGTACAAGTCGTGTCGGAGTGTAGCCCAGAACACCCTGAGATAACACTGGAAACCTACCAGTATATCTCGCTTGCCCTGGCCAGTGACGACTATGTGTAATGGCTCTCCTAGACAGCGCGATATCAACCCCCAATACCGGGAGAGACGAATCCTGTCTAACCGTCACTGCCTCCAAGTGCTTCGGGACTGCACCCAACTACTACCTGTTTGCACGACTCCTTTGAGCCATGGTAGGGTAGTAATCAAAGAACAGTCGGAACACACTCGAGGCGAAGTGACAGTGTCAAGTCGACGGACTAAGCTGTACTCATGTCTCCTGGGAACTGATAACTGACGATAGGTATAATACCAACCAACAGTTCCCGACGAGTCATGTCCAGTGTACTCGTAACCTAACGAGCGTCCGCATACTATCTCCAGTACGACGTACTGATGGCTGTGGGACAGACCATCTTCCCTGCTGGGATGAGAAGCGCATACGCTAGTCTACTCCGGAGTATCGATGCCCTGTCTCGATAATCCTACGACTGGGAACCTGTACAAGGATGTGCTTATAGATTACCCAGCTTCCACAAGTGCGACTGCCATCACAACGCTGGTAATCAAGAAAAGATCCTAAGGGCTCCACTAATATGTATAAGCAATATGCTAAAAGAAACACATGCACATATTAAAGTAGAAACAAACCAAGTAGCATATTACCATTTTGAGCAAGATTGTCTATACACCTGTGAATATCCCAAGCTTCCATTATGTAATATACAAACTAGTACGATACAGTAATGGCCTCTAGGGCATATACACTAACAATCTCCCACTTGCACTAGGGCATGTACTGGCGTATCGAAGACCTGTCATCTCGATCAGCCGCTCGAACTGAGTCTGGGGAATGGCCTTCATCAATGGATCTGCAGTGTTATCTTCTGAATTTACTCTCTTCACCTCGACCTCCCGGCGATCTACGATCTCCCTGATCAGGTGAAACCGCCTCAAAATATGCCTGGACTTCCGATGGGACCTGGGTTCCTTCGCTAAAGCTATAGCGCTGTTGTTGTCACAATACAGCGGTATTGGATCAACAATGGTAGGAACCACCTGAAGCTCTGTGTGGAACTTCTTCATCCAGACAGTTTCCTTTGCGGCATCGCAAGCAGCTATGTAGTCTGCTTCCATAGTTGAGTCAGCAACGGTTTCCTGCTTGGAACTCTTCCAGCAAACTGCCCCTTCATTGAGGATAAAGACATAACCCGACATGGACTTGGAGTCATCCTTGTCACTCTGGAAGCTGGAGTCAGCAAAGGCCTCAATCTGGAGGTCTTTTCCGCCATACACCAAGAACATCTCCTTAGTCCTTCTTAGGTACTTGAGAATGTTCTTTACTGCTATCCAGTGTTTCTCCCCTGGGTCCGACTGATACCGGCTTACAACGCTCAATGCGTATGCTACATCTGGTCTGGTACACAACATCGCATACATTATAGAGCCCACCACAGACACGTAGGGTATAGATGACATGCGGGCCTTTTCCAAATCAGTCTTGGGAGACATCTCTTTGGAGAGGGTGATTCTATGACAAGCCGGTAGATTACCGCGCTTAGAATCTTCATACTGAATCGTTTCAGTATGGTGTCGATGTACCTGGACTGTGAAAGTCCCAACATCTTCGTAGATCTATCATGATAGATCTAGATCCCCAGAATGTAGTTGGCATCGCCCAGGTCCTTCATGGAGAACCTCTGTGACAAGAATTCTTTGACTGACTGTAGCATAGGAATATCATTTCCTATTAGGAGAATGTCATCCACGTACAAGACGAGGAATACCACAGTTCTCCCTACAATCTTACTGTAAATGAATGGTTCATCTGGGTTTTTAATAAAGTCGAATTATTTGACAGTATCATCAAAGCAGATGTTCCAACTCCACGATGCCTGCTTCAGTCCATAGATGGACTTGAGCAAATTGCACACTTTACCGCTGCTCCCACTCTGAATGAATCCCTCCGGCTAATCCATATAGACGCACTCTTCTAAATTTCCATTTAGGAAAGCCGTCTTTACGTCCATCTGCCATATCTCATAATCATGGAAGGCAGCAATGGCAAGAAGAATCCGAATGGATTTGAGCATAGCCACTGGAGAAAAGGTCTCGTCATAGTCCAAACCAGGTCGTTGACGAAAACCCTTTGCTACAAGTCTAGCTTTATAGGTTTCAACCTGCCTATCTATACCAATCTTCTTTCTGAAGATCCATTTGTAGCCTACGGGTTTTACCCCTTCTGGAGCAAAGTCCAAAGTCCAAACTTTGTTGGTGTACATGGACTCCATCTCGGTCCGCATTGCATCCAGCCATTTTACCGAGTCACCGCTCTGAATGGCTTGCTGGAAGCTAGTAGGCTCAACATAATCAATACTGCAATCCTCTCTATCCCCGTCTATGAGAAAACCGTAGTATCTCTCGGGCAGATGAGACTGCCTACTTCTCCTGCGGAGTGGCGCTGGGATGTCCGGTTCTCCTGAACCTTCTGGTTCTACCAAGGTTTCAATAATAGCTTGTGGTTCTGGAATTTCTTCCAGTTCTATTGCGCTCCCACTTATCTAAATTTCTAAAAATTCAGTTTCCAAGAAATGGGAATGTTGAGAAATAAAAACCTTTTGTTCCTCTGCGGAATAGAAAAGATACCCCCTAGAGTTCTTTGGGTATCCCACAAACTTACACAGTACTGAGCGTGCCTCAAGCTTGTCCGCATGCTGCTTCTTTACAAAAGATGGACATCCCCATGTCTTAAGATACTTAAGACAGGGTTTCTTCCCACTCTACATCTGATATGTGGTAGTAGGCACAGTCTTGGTTGGAGCCTTGTTCAAGAGATATGCAGTTGTTTCTAGTGCATAACCCCAGAAAGATCGCGGTAACTCAGCCTTACTCATCATGGAACGAACCATATCCAATAGGGTTCGATTCCGCCTTTCCGATACACCATTGTGCTGTGGTGTGTATGGAGGAGTAAGCTGAGAGAGAATTCCATTCTCTTTTAAGTAGTCCAGAAACTCGGCACTCAAGTATTCACCACCTCGATCAGATCTCAATGTCTTGATACTTTTTCCTGTTTGTTTTTCAACATCATTCTTGTATTCCCGAAATTTCTCAAAGGCCTCGGATTTATGCTTCATTAGGAAGACAAGTCCATACCTAGAGAAATCATCTGTGAATTAATGAAGTATGAATAACCACTTCGCGCATGTGTAGACATTGGACCACACACGTCACTGTGTATGAGTCCCAAGAGCTCGCTCGCTCTTACTCCGTGTCCAGTGAACGGAGTCTTTGTCATCTTTCCCATAATCAAGATTCACAAGTGGCATAAGACTGGTACTCGAACGGATTCAAGTATCCCTCTTTATGTAACTTTGTCAACCGTGTCTCATTAATGTGATCCAGTGTACAATGCCATAAGAAAGCCTGATTTAATTCCGGAGACTTTCTTTTAAGTGTGTTCTGGACACTGAAAATCTGAGCTTGATTCAATACGTATATCCTGTTTTCTAATGTACCTGACCCAATCAGAACTTGATTTTGGTGGATGTGGACCACATCGCTTACAAAAGTAAAATCGTATCCTTCTTTAGAAAGTAAGGATATATATATGATATTACAAGTCGCACCTGGTACATACAAACAGTTACGCGGAATCAATATCTGCCCAGTTGTCATTCCAAGATGATATTCCCCTACGGATTCAGCGTTCATGCTCATTCCGTTAGCAACCCTGAGAGTCATATCACCTATCCTGATAACCCTACGGTTTCTCAGAGCCTGTAATGAATTACAGATGTGAGATCCTGATCTGGTATCCAATACCCAGGAAGTAGGGTTAACTGACATACAGTTCACTATTACAAACACACCCGATGCCGAAGCCACAACATGCTTCGAATTCTGGCTACTGGCTTTGCTAGCCCTGCAATCCTTCTGCCAATGTTCATTCCCGTAACAATAGGAACGTCCCTCTTTTACTACATCCAGTCCCGAAACTTTTGCCCTTCGCTTTCCTTCTACTTCGCCGGTTTCCTTCAGGGTAGAAGGCTGAGACTGTAGAATCAAGTCAGCATCTGACCCGTTCTTCAACGTAATCTTCAGGTCCGTGGGCTCAAAATAGCTGGTCTCTGTAAGGACTTTGCTCCCTACAGATGACCCGATAGCCAACCTCGCTGGAAGCAATTCGTTCGAGGTCTCATATCTTGTGATACGAGATTGCTTTCCATATAAATCTTTGTTATGGAGGAAGATAGAAACTAAGTCCATCTTCTCGTGCTGCCTCTGGTATGCACCATCAACTGAGGCTAACACGAGGCACTTGGCTTTCGCACAGTCTTTTTCCGATGTCATACGGATATCAATATCCGTGACAGTGAAAACTGGTCCTGAGACGGCAGGGGTTGGATTAGTTAAGAGGTGTACCAGCTTGTCATGGGCAATGGACATCTGGACAGACTTTTGCCAGTCATAATAGTCAGATTCAGTCATTTTATTATCTAGATGTAACCTATGTCTGGTCACTGGGTTGCTGCAATTAAGAGAGAGAGAAGAAAACACTTAGCATGATGCTCTTGCAAGTTTAGATTGGTTTTTAGTTTATCTAAACAGGATGGCTTCCACTGTCTCTCGAATCCCTCCTTAAACCATAAAGGAAGAATTAGTCGGGATCAATCTCACCGTACAATACTTGCTTAACCGTTCAGCCAGGCCAGTGTCGGTACTTCGAGGGATGTTTTCCAACGCTTTCGCGAAGTTCCTTAATTAAGTAACCTCTTTTCCCTGTGGGCGTAGCCCCGCTAACACCTTTCTAGACACCTACTTGGTTTATAACATTGATCGTTAAGTGAGAAAGTCCCGAGGAGTAGCATATACTCACAGTAGGATCGGGATCCAAATATCATCGTGTGATAAAACTGAAGGAATCCTACCAGAATGATCACACTCCAAATGGTATGAAGCACTAGAAAGTTTCAGTTTCTTTAGAACACCCGATGTGGATTTTTGCCCCATGCACTTATGACCTTGACGAAGGTCAACAAGTCATAAGTCACATGTCAAGTTCTACCCATCATTGTCTAGGTTAATTTGAACCCACTCGTATATACCCTTGACGAAGGTCAACAAGGTAATACGACTGTCCCAAACCAACGCATCTATCTATGCTACATATGAAGACCCAACAGCTACCAATCACTATGCCTTGACGAAGGTCAACAAACATAGCTTGAATACTATTGAATATTCATACGAAATGATGGAAGTCTACGAATGGTTTTGGCGAAACCGTGAACGTAGTGAACTCGATATAATCGAAGGAACGAGATAGCTTTTAAAAGGAGTGGCTTAAGCTCCGCGTTTAAAAGTTGTTTTTGAAAAGAACCGAGCGGTTTTGACATTGTTCCAACGACTTTACTTTCGTTTATTTTCTTGCATTAATTTTAATGCGTCCCATCATTTAATCCTACCATTGCAGAAAACAACAAAAATATGACGTACGGTTATGCCATCCGCATTCTCCACGGGGTCCCGTCATCACCCGTTAGGTTACTTAACTAAAGACAGAGCGGGGGCTGGACTAGCGCGGATGCAAAACATAAGCAACGCCTAAATAGATATCATATATAGATATATACTTTCGTCAGATGCAATGATAGCCATTCCAGATCATAGATGAACACTTTGGATATACTAGGAATCCGAGTTTCGTTCGAGCCTGCAACGAAAGACGGATTGCACGGTCGCGATGAATAGCCAAACCCCACCCTAGACCCCTACGGGTGCGGAAAACTACCCGCTAAGTACCCGAAGTGAAGCAACCTCCCTCAACAACATGAGTAGGCCACTCGGCACTTCGAGATACCCGGTAGTTTGTGCACCCCACCTTGGGTCTATCCTAGGTGCAAAAACAGTAAAAAGAAATAATATACAATGGCGGCTACAACCTCATCCCGGATGTGCGGCCATAAAATAATATTACATCAATTACAAATTTTACATTGAATGAAAGAAAAAGAAACTCTCATCTCACATCCCGGGCTATTCATTCGGGACAATCCAACGAGTTCATATACACAAACCATCAATATTACAGATCACAGATATGTATAACTCCCACTAATCGATGTATAGCGATTATAAGACGTTCAATACATATATCACATCACAGATATAATCCATTAGCCAAAGTGTACGGAATTTCGATCAAAATACGGATTTGTAACCACCCCAAACACAAATTTGTTTTCTGGAAATTCTGGGCAGAGAAAAAATATACTAAAAATCCCAAAACATCCAACTAAGAACACTGCACCAAAAACGGTCCACGGCCGAGTCAACTCGGCCGCGGATCCGCGGCAAGAAGCATGTTCTTGCCGCGGTTCCGCGGCGCTTTGTCCGAGTCACTGGATCGTTTTTGGTGGGTGTTTTTAGAAAACCCTGAGCCAATTTTTCATTATGTTAAATAATTTTTAAAGCAGTATAAACAATCGGCAGAAAGTTGATTTTTCCGGACATGTTTTGCGAATTTTTTCCGATCGAGATTCTAAATACTTTGCTATCTTGCTAGTTTATGTTAAGCTTGGCTGAGATACCACTGTATGTCCACGTTGCTCACCCCGGTTCTTACGGGAGGCGGAATCGGTAAAAAACGATTTTTGACACGAAGCAACATGGACTAAAAAGAGAGGATCTTTGCTAAACAAAAACCTAGCAAACTATATGAGGTTCTATCTACTATGCCATAGAGATTATAACTCACGATACCGGTCCTTCGGGTCTTCTCTCCGCTGTCCTGCTGGTCCATCTAAGCTCCGAGGATCGATCCGGATCTTGATCACCTCCGCGGCCTTCTTGATTCGAAGACGATCCACCCGATAGTTGTGCTCCGAGCTCCACCTCGAGCCGAGATAACTAGGGCAACAAGATCGCTAGGCTTGATGTCCTAGGTGGTGTAGAAGAGGTAGATGGATGTGTTTGTCTATTTGGATCCTTTTTCTCTCAACACATGAGATCAAAGGAAATATCAAGAGGAGGAAGAAGAACTAGCAACCATGGAGCTTTCTCATTTCTAGAGAGAGAATGAAAAAAGAATAATGAGCTCAAGAAAAAGAACCATGGTTGCAATAATACATAAACATCATCATTACTAATCCTTTCATGATAAAGTTGATGGCTACATTTGAATTGACCATTTTCATATCAAAAATAAAAAGAAAACCAAAGAATACTGTAGACCTCTCATGAAGGTCCAAGTCAACTTTGGTCAAACGGTCAACAAAGTCAAGTATGGTCAAATGGTCAAAGCAATTAGCCATAATAAAATTATCACTAAAAGGATTAGTAAGTAATGTCCCCGGCTCATAATGGTTTTGACCGATCCAACTGCCAAAACCATAATGAGTCCGCCTCATAATGGTTTTGACCGAATCAACTGTCAAAACCCTAATGAGCCACCTCCTTCTTCTTCGCTCCTCACAACTGTGCATACACACCAGCATCCTCATTCCGCAGAACGCGAATGCACAGAAGACAAAACAAATCCATCCGTACAATACTAGGATCCGGCTTAAACCAAAGCCCACTAGTATTTCCTGCCCGAACAGCATACGCACACAAGTGCACGTATGTGATCGTAGCCCTACCGTAAAACCATACAGCCTCTACACGTTTCGCTGAGTGCAGGGAAACTCTCTGTGTGGGACTCTAAAGACTCAACACAACGCTGGCAGTGGGTTTAACCACAGACCGCAAGCGGCACTAGCTATACGTAACGGTCCCCAGGTAGATGTCGATAAGAAGGCCGATGAGGTAAACCCATCCGAACTCCTACCTTAATATGACAATCTCCGTACAGTCCGGTCTGTTCGTCTAAGAATATCGCATGGTGGGCCTAGGGGGTGGCGAACGTCAGTCCCCTAATAGCGGTACAAATCGTGTCGGAGTGTAGCCCAGAACACCCTGAGATAACACTGGAAACCTACCAGAATATCTCGCTTGCCCTGGCCAGGGACGACTATGTATAATGACTCTTCTAGACACAGCGCGATATCAACCCCCAATACTGGGAGAGACGAATCCTGTCTAACCGTCACTGCCTCCAAGTGTTTCGGGACTGCACCCAACTACTACCTGTTTGCACGACTCATTTGAGCCATGGTAGGGTAGTAATCAAAGAACAGTGGGAACACACTCGAGGCGAAGTGACAGTGTCAAGTCAACGGACTAATCTTTACTCATGTCACCTAGGAACTGATAACTGACGATAGGTATAATACCAACCAACAGTTCCCGACGAGTCCTGTCCAGTGTACTCGTAACCTAACGAGCACTCGCATACAATCTCCAGTACGATGTACTGATGGCTGTGGGACAGACCATCTCCCCTGCTGGGATGAGAAGTGCATACGCTAGTCTACTCCAGAGTATCGATGCCCTGTCTCGTTAATCCTATGACTAGGGACCTGTATACGGATGTGCTTATAGATTACCCAGCCCCCACAAGTGCGACTGCCATCACAACGCTGGTAATCAAGCAAAGATCCTAATGGCTCCACTAATATGTATAAGAAATATGCTAAAAGAAACACATGCACATATTAAAGTAGAAACAAACCAAGTAGCGTACTACCATTTTGAGCAAGATTGTCTATACAACTGTGAATATCCCAAGCTTTCATTAAGTAATATACAAACTAGTACGATACAGTAATGGCCTTTAGGGCATATACACTAACATGTCATCCCTCAGACGCAGTTCGAGAGGCTATTCGAGATTATAGGTCTGCGATATGCCAATACATGGACTTAGTGCAAGTGGGAGATTGTTAGTGATATATGCCCTAGAGGCCATTATTGTATAGTACCGGATTGTATATTACATTTTGGAAGCTTGGGATATACACAGATATAATAACAGTCTTGCTCCATATGATAGTTTGGTATTTGGTTTGATTCTATCTTAATATGTGTATATGTTTCTTTTAGCATTTCGCTAATACATATTGATAGAGCCCTTAGGATATTTGCTTTACTACCAGCGTTGTGATGGCAGTCACAATAGTAGGGGCTGGATAGTCTATAATCACATCCTTAAGCTTGTCACTAGTTGTAGGATTATCGAGGCATGGTATCGATACTCAAGAGTTGACTAGTATATAGTCTTCTTATCCCCAGTCAGGGGAGATGGCCTGTCCCGTAGCCATTGGTATGCGGTACCAGAGATAGTATACAGGTGCTCATTGGGTTATGAGTTACATTGGACGGACTCGAGGGGAACTGCTAGTTGGTATTATACTCATCGTCAGTTAGCAGTTCTCGGGTGACATGAGTACAGGTTAGTCCGTTGACTTGACATCACTATTCATCTCGAGTATGTTCCTACTTTACTTAGATTACAACCCTACCACGGCTCAAATGAGCCGTGCAAACAGGTAGTAGTGGTTAGAAAGGATTCGTCTCTCCCAGTATTGGGAGTTGATATCGCGCTGTTTTCGGATAGCTAATACACAAAGTTCCTGTCCAGGGCAAGTGAGATTTATTGGTAGGTACATCAGTAGTTTCTTAGTGTGTATTGAGCTCTACACCGACACGGCTTATTGCGCTATTAGGGGTCTGACGTTTACCACCCCCTAGGCCCGATATGCGATACTCTTAGACGAACAGACCGGGCATTACGGAGATTGTCACGGATAGGCTCAGTAGGGGTTCGGATGAGTTCGCTCTTCGGACTTCTTTTCGACAGATACCTGGGTAGCCGTTACGTACAGCTAGTGTCGTTGACGGGCTTGTGGTTAAACCCAATTCCAGCGTACTTTCGAGTCTTTAGAGTCCCACACAGAGGGTTTCCTTGGTTCATACAAAACGATGGAGAGGCCGTATTGTTTTACATTTTCAGGGTTCCGATCATATAAGTGTACCGGCTACACGGATGTTGTTCGGACGGATAATACTAGTGGGTTTTGGATTAAGCCGGATTCTAGTATTATATTATTAGATTATTATTATTTCATCGTATTCATATTTTTGTAGTACGAATACAAGTATGTATATACGGTGAGGGTATTCTTGTAATTTTAAGAGATGCTTCTAGAAGGGAACACCTCATTATTGGATTTATCTATTTTGGAAAATAAATTAATGAGGTGGATGTTGGAGATATTTGTAGCTTGGGTGAAGCATGGCTAATTCTTTATTTTATTGGTTTGGACTAACTATTGAAGCATGGCAACAATTTTCTATTGAAAATTATTTCATGCTTCGTGTGAGATAAGAATGAGCCATTCTTCACTAGCCATCAACACATGCTCATTTGTGTTTTCCTTTTCTCTCTCCATTATTCCTCTCCTTCTTCCTCAGGAACCTAAACCCTCACATGTGTTGTGAACCCTAGGGTCATTTGAGATAGAATACTCCAATTAACACTCTACATCTTCTAAGCTACCTAAATTAGCGAACTAGGTACTTTAGTTACCTCGGTTTAGAGGTTGGTGCTTGAACCATAGACTCTCGGGTGGATCACCTTCAACACGAGGACGTCGACGACCGATCTAGATTTGCACTTCCGAGGAGCTCAAGCTAAGGAGAAGAAGACCCGAAGGACTTGAATCAAGGAGGTATAAAACTCTTTCATAGTAGTTAAAAACCTGCAAGTGCTAAGCTATTTAGGGTTTCTGAAAAGATCTTGTTTGATAGGTCGGTGTTGCAAGTATAAAAATCCTTTTTTTTTAAATTCTGCTTTCTCACAAGTGCGTAGGTTGTGCAACATCGACTTACAGTACTCACCCCCAGTGAGCACCTGTGCACAATCTTAGGTGATCACACCAATGGCTGTTGGACCAACCACCGCCCATCGTCGGCGTCTAGAAACGTATACACAAGTCTACTTTGGAATATCGATGCTCGATCTTGATACTCCTGCGACTTTGGATATTTAAGGATATGCTTATAGACTACCCAGCCCATACAAGTATGATCGCCATCATAACGCTGGTAGTTAGGCAAAATCCTACGGGCTTTATGAACATGTATCATCCATATATGATATCGAATATAACATTTGCACATGTTAAGATAAATACAAACCAAAATAGTATATTACTGTAATGAGTATTTATCAACATGTATAAGTAATATAAAGCAGCAAGAAAAACAAATACACAAGTTCAGATAAAGATAACTCAAAAAGTATACTATACAACTGAGCAAGATTGTCCTGTACATACATATCCCTAGCATCCTATACAATACAGGCCTTTAGGGCATACATATCCAACATAAGTACCCCATACATGCCTCCAGGTTGACATTAATTTTGTGTCGGGCCCTTCTGCAAAGTTTCGGATCAATCCGAGCTCATTTCGACCTTCCAGAGTGGGTTTTAACATGAAATTGTTTCCGGTTTTTAGCACACTTGATTTCGGTGTTTTGGAAAATTGAAGTGTTGGCTATTTATGTGTAGTATTCGATTGTCGTAGGCTTAGCGATGGTTGCGTGTATCATAACATTTGGTAAAACATCGTCTAATTGCTATACATATCAATTGGAGAGGGTTATGGAATTGATACTCTCAAGTTTGCATATTCGGTGAAGGATATTGCTTATTGATTGTGGTTGTGTTGGATTTGTCCTGATGGATAGCCCGATGTATGCAGTATTAGATGTTATTCTCTGTGATATAATGTATATTCATGAGCGTCCGACTTGTGGACTGCCGTCACTGCGACTTGTATTATTCTCTGGGGCGCGTCCTAGTTGTGGATGTAGTCACCGTCGTATATTCAGGTTTTCATTACATGCACTAGGATTACCATGCGGTGGAGTGCTCGAGTAGCCGAATTCTAGAGGGAAACGGGCCTCCATCTCATGGCGTTGAGACCAGGCTTCCTTACTCTAGAAATGGCAGGCTATTCGCCGCACTCGTAGGGAGTATAGGATTGACCCGCGGAAGAGTGCACAAGTCACAGGATTTTGGAAGTGCTGGGTGGCCCATTAACTTCGTTGATTTGGATTGCCTCACTTCTGGGATTGGCGACTGGCTTGCTGCACTCATAGGGGTTTAGGATCCGATACTACATGCTATCCATACGGCCGGAAAAATTGCATTTCATATTTGGAACCATTGAAATGTACTTTTCCTAGATTATCCGCATTTTCATTCTGTGTTTGCTTCTGCTGTGATGCTTATGTGATGTTACTCGATATCATGCGTGAGACAAATGTTTATGTATATTATATATATATATTTAGTAGACTCTATATATGTTTTGCAAACGTGCTAGTCCTTTCCCCGCCCTGCCGTAAGTTAAGTAACCTCACGGTGAAGACCCAGGACCCTGTGCCGAATGCGTATGACATATATGCGCATGCCTATTTTCGTTTCTTTTGGCATGATATGATTAACTGATGGGACTGCATTAATTATGATTAATGCAAGGAAAATAAACATAAATGATGTTGTCGGAACCAATTTTTAAAACTACTCGGTTTTCTTCAAAGCCATAGTTGTATTCTTTTGCTTTGCATAGAGGTATTCGGTTAGGAATATCCTGCATCTCATTCTATGAGGAAAGAGGCTTGATACCTTCACTTGGAGTTCGCTCTTAAGAAAAAGTTTATGTTACTAGTTTTAAAAGAGGTGCCTAAAACACTCCTTTTAAAAGCCACTCAAGTTCTTTCAGCGATATCAAGTTCATTACGTTAAAGGTTTTTCTCCAAAAACTAGATGTAACCCTCCGTCATTTTAGATAGGTAACACATAGTATTCATACTGCATTTTGATTGAAAGAGATTTCGCGTGTCGTATCTTAAGTTTTAAAGTAACCGCAATCAAAACAGTGTTGCGTATAGCTAGCCGTGATGAGTACGGGTCGTTGTTCATATCAGATTTTTGCATTTTCATACCGCCCAATTTTTATCACATTGCATATCCGTAGATACTCTTGAGCCGTGTTTGCTAGTCAATTGCAGGATACAGGTCCTCGGTTCCAAAACGGTGAAATTCATGAAAAACACGGAAAAATCCGGGTTCTTGCCGACCACAGATAAAACACGGTCTCCGTCCCTCATCCGTATGTTGCCAGATATCAGTTTAGGAAGACAAAATGTCAAATCAATGTCACCTTCATGCACAAGGCTCAATGGTAGCACAAGATCCAAGAGATCTACGCGGAGCTCGAGGCAATCATGAAAAAATCTTGACAAAAAGTCCACCTTTCCCTCAACAGAATTCTGGAAAATTCGTGAAGCAATTATAAGAAAATACATATACCAGAATGAAGTACTCATCAGATCAGGCCACCACCAAAATGCCCAAAGCCCAACTCGACAATAAGGCCGCGGATCCGCGGCAAATGGGGGTCCAGGCCGCGGATCCGCGGCCATATAGTGGCGGCAGACAGAATGTTTTTGGGGGTATTTTTGTCATTCTGTTTGGGTTCTGGTGGTTGCCCTAGGGTTTCATTCTCTGGCCTATAAATAGCCCAGAAGTTTGTGAAGGAAAGGGTCCATTCTTGTATTTTCTTTTTCTAGGATTTAGTTCACTTGTTCTTCTTCTTCTCATCTCTTCTCCATTAAACTTGTAGTGAGCTTTGTGAGTAAGGAATGGTGAATAAAGAAGATCAATTTATTATCATGCTTGTCTTACTTTTATTATAATTGTTGTAACTTTAAATTCGTTAAGTAGTTGTTGTTATTTCCTTGTTGTTTCTTTCTTCTCTTTTTTCTATATCCTTACATATGACAATGATACTTACGCTTGATCCTCGCCAAGGTGAGGTCGCAAATAGTTAGTCGTATTCTTCTAATCTCCTTCTTTCTATCTTCCTCTTTTGTGTTGTTGTATTTTTCCGTATTATGATGTGTGAGTAGTTCATTCTTGTTAGGGTAGGATAAAGGAAGTTTGAGAGAAGGAAATCTCTCTCACTCTTTCCTTGCCCAACAGCTTAAATCGACTCCCGTTAATTGAACCACAATCCGCTCCTTACGGCACCCTATCCTACATGATAGCGGTGATTCCGTAGTGAGACCGGTTGTGGTTGGATTAACCGGAGGTTATGGCTAAGAGCCAAGAACGGACGGACAAGCACCAAAAGGAAGACTTATGCGTTGGAAAGCCTAGCTTATACTCGCAAAGTCCTTCCTAGTCGTGCTAATCCCCGTTGTTGCCGATTACCGTAACACGATATTAAGAGGGGCAACGAAAGATGTGGAGACTCCTAACTCAAACTAACCTAATCCTAACCCTAACATGCTCTCTTTAAATATCAACTCAACACTTAGATAACTACAAACAAAATCTGAACAACCGGACTTAACTCGTCGAAAAACACATAGAAAAAGATTCCCATCTCCCTGCGGACGACCCGTACTCAACCGGCTAGCTACGTGCGAAACCGTCTTGATTGCGGTATTTAAACTAGAACTTGAACACGAACGTATCCTCTCAATCAAATGGCGCCGTTGCCGGGGAGACGGTAGTTTATTTCCTTGTGTAATTTCGGGTTAATTTGTAAGTATAAATATAACCAAAAAACGAAAAAAAAAAATACTTTGTAAATAAATCATCTTGTTATTTTTGATTAGCTTTTGTGCAAGTGTGCAGGAAAATACAAGGTTCGAGTTCAGTGGCCAAGACGTTGAAAATACGGAGTTCAAGTACAGTGCCAAAGACGTGGGAAGATAGACCCACATTTCGCGGCTACACCGCGACGGAAAAAAAAACGAAGCATACGGCCTACTGTCAAAATCTGGAGCAGATACAGTGAGTAAATTCAAATTCAGAACATCCAGACAACCAGAGGACACCCAACAGAACCCACACAAGAAAAATGATGCATCCACTCCTCTTTACAGCCGCGGAACCGCGGCATTAGGGCTCTTTTTCCGCGGAACCGCGGCCACTTGGGGAGTTCTCTGTGCCAATTTTTCTGGGTAAGCTCCTCTTCTCTCTCCACTCCTCTGGACTCCAATAAATTGTGTTTTCTGCAGCTTTCTTTACGCAAATTCTTCTCCCCCTTCCAATAAACTGTTCTTGTGCAGGATTCTTTGCGCCGCAAATAAAAATTGTTTGCAGTTGATTTGTTATTGCTTTGCATTTCTTTAATACGGACTTAAGGGGCTTGAAACCAATCCAGATTGGGTGGGGATTTCATCACCCTTCCCAGGACCCCGGAAATCACTAAAGAATATGCATTGTCCATTGTAAATTAAAAAATACTAGACTTCAGCCCTAAGGACTTCGCGCTCATTAGGAGAAGATAAACCTTGTTTAGAACCTTGCTTAACCGTATATTGTTTACGGGGTGTCTAGGAAAGTGTTAAAGGCGCAACCGCCGAAAGAGAAAGGGTTATTTAATTAAGGAACTTCGCGAAAGCGTTGGACAACCTCCCCTTATCTCTGCACTTACCTGGCCTCGTGATCAGTGTATTTTTAAGCCCGTTTCTCGACATTGTTTAACTTCGACAATCAAGTTCAGGAGCAGGTCTAGTAGACCTAGGTTACCCTAGATCTAGGTGTGATTGTGCATATCTTGTTTGTGATTGCTTAAGCCGTATTTCCGTACATACTTCTGTAAATCTCTTTCTAAAAACAAAAAAAGAAAAAAAAGAAAAAAGAAAACAAAAACTTTTATAAAAACTTGCCCTTTTGTCGCCAAATCCATTTTCACCCACCACCCATCGCCTTTCTCCATTGACGTTTTCTTACTCTCGCCTTCTCCGCTTTGACTATACTAAACTCGTTTAGTGTATGTCCGCTTGGACTCGGGACACTAGCGCCCGTCTAGTCCGCGTTACGTTAGTCGCGACCGACTACGCGATCGACTCCGAAGTCGATACTCCGTCCACTCCCCTTTCACCCCTTCCTTTGCCGGCCAACTCCGACGTTGACCGGAATTCTGTTCATACATCTTCACCTTCACCTTCACCAACCTCTTCTTCCGCGATGTCGGGATTTAATCCGAACATCTCTTTGACCACCCCTGGATTGGCTCCACCTCCTACGGAGACCAATCTCCCACCACCTCCGCCTGTTGTAGCGCCGCAGCGAATTGCGCTCCAGGATCGTTTCTACCCCACCCGTTCTGCACTTCCCACCTGCCTTTCTCTTCCTCCGGCCAATGGGGACAACTTTGAAATTAAGCCCCATTTCATCAACATGCTTCCACGTTTTCATGGGCTTGAATCTGAAGATGCCTATATCTTCATCAACAAATTTCAAAATGTCTGTGCCATGATGAAAACAACCCAGCTGTCGGACGATGCTATATGTCTACGGGTCATTCCGTTCACTTTATGCGATCTCGCTGAAAAATGGCTGTATAGCACCGCTTCCCACTCAATCACCAGCTGGGACGAGTTTGTTAAAGCGTTTCTTAAAAAATTCTATCCGAATCATAAGACCGCAAGAATTCGAAATGAAATCAACCAATTCTCCCAGCTTCCTTCTGGACCCTTCTGGAAGTGCTTTGACCGATACAAAGACCTTCTTGTTCAGTGTCCTCACCACGGTATAGAGAAATGGCAACTCTGCCAAACCTTATACGAGGGATTGAACCCAGCAACGAAGCAGTTGCTGGAAACCATCTGTCAGGGCCACTTCCTATCCAACTCTGACGAGGAAGCGTAGCAGTTCTTTGACGATCTTGCGGAGCAAACGCTACAGTGGGAGAGCACCAGACCGACTTCTTCTTCTTCTACCTCCACTTCTACCGGTCAGTCTAGGGTAGGAATCCACCAACTCGATGTCTCTATTGCGATGAAAGCTGAAATGGCTGCAATAACACGAAAGCTTGAAGCGATAGAGAGCAAATTTTCTGCTCCTGCCCCCACACCTGTTCTCCCCCTTCGTACCATCTGCGCTTGTTGTTCCGATCCTTCCCACTTGACCGAAGAGTGTCCTTACAATCCACCCTCGCAAGGACAGGATCAGGTTAATGCTGCCTTCCAGCAAAGACCGAGGAATGATCCATACTCTTCCACCTACAATCCCGGTTGGAGGAACCACCCCAATTTCGCCTGGAATCAGAATCAGAATCAATTCCAGGGCATCAATTTCCAAAGGGCCCCTCCGCCGCAACTACAAGCACAGCAACAAACTCAGTATCAGCAGCCCTTCCAACCCCAACCTTTCCAAAACCAGACGAACAACTTCGCACCAAACAATTCTTTTCCACCAAACAACCTTGTTCCGTCGAACAACGATAAGGTTTCCTCGCTCGAGCGAAGTCTGGAGGCGTTCGTTAAACAGTCGACTCAATCCACCGCCAACATCCAGTCTTCGATTCAATCTTTAGTGCAACACACTGCCGCACACAGGCAAAGCATCAAGACCATTGAGGCCCAGATTGCACAGCTGAACGCGGCCTTGAGCGAGCGAGAGAAGGGGAAGCTCCCGTCCCAGCCACTTCCAAATCCCGGTCACCCACATAATGTACATGTTGCTCTTGAACAACAAAACCATAATGTGAGTGCCGTGATTACACTGAGATCGGGAAGGATGCTGCAAAACAACATTGGCAAGCAGATCAACGATGACACCCCGGCCGCTGCTTCTTCTTCTTCTTCTTCTTCGTCTTCTGAGCCTATTCTCCATTCTTCAACAGGCTCTCCTTCCTCTTCTTCTGCTCTGAACGGACCCACTTCTCACTCCACGAAAACACCTATTCTGGGATCCGTTCCAACTCCGAAATCTCCTCCTCCAGCATTAGACTCAACCAATTTTCAAAATGTTCCATTTCCAAACCGGTTGAGGTCTAACAAACAAAATCCACAAATGGAGAAGATTTTGGAGTTATTCAAGCAAGTTAACATTAACATTCCTCTTTTAGATGCTGTCCAACAAGTCCCATCTTACGCGAAAATCTTAAAGGACTTGTGCACGAAAAAGAGGAAGTCTCAGGTACCCAAGAAAGTTTTCTTGGCTAGTGCTGTGAGTGATGCCCTTACCCAATCTTTACCACAAAAACGGAAGGACCCTGGCTGTCCTACGATTTCAATTACTATTGGGGATAAGAACATCAACCGCGCACTATTAGATCTTGGTGCCAGTGTTAACTTGCTTCCGTATTCAGTATACGAGCAATTAGGCGTCGGAGAGCTGAAACCCACACACTGCACTCTCCAGATGGCCGACCGATCGATCACCCATCCTAGGGGTGAGCTAGAGGATGTGTTAATAAGAGTCGGGGACTTCATATTCCCCGTCGACTTCATTGTCTTAGATACACAGCCTGTAGCTAACCCCCGGAATCAAATTCCGGTGATACTCGGTCACCCATTTCTCGCAAACTCAAATGCTGTGATCAATTGTCGCAATGGTTCAATGAACCTCTCTTTTGGAAATATGACGATTGAACTCAACATTTTTAGGTAGGGGAATCATGCCGCCGAACCTAATGCTCATATACTGGATGTCTGCTCGATCCAGGAGATCACACCAGAAGAGTGTGAATTCGAGGAGTTTCTGTTTGATCACGATAATCTTGACGCCACTAGTGCGTTTCTCTTCGAACCTGCTGCTGTTTCTGCGCCGGACAACGACTACGAGTGTTTCACGTTCATGAACGATCTTAGCCGCGCACAACCCGAGTTTGAATCTTTCGACTTTCCGGATGAGTTACCTGAACCATCCAACTCGGTTGCCTACACTCGCTTTGAACCTTTGCTGGAGTCCTTTGAGTTCGAGACCTTTGCACCAGTCTTGCCTTCCATCATTTCACCTCCAACGCTCGAACTCAAGCCTTTGCCGTCTCACCTTAAGTACGCCTACTTAGGTGAGAACGAGACCCTTCCTGTCATCATCTCGGCTTCTCTAGCTCCCGAGCAAGAGAAAGCCCTTCTCGCGGTCTTGCACAGCAACAGGCAAGCTTTTGGCTGGTCCATGGCGGACATCAAGGGGATTAGTCCCCTCATCGTTGAGCATCACATTCATCTGATGGATGATGCCAAACCAGCCCGGGATCCACAAAGACGTCTTAATCCAGTCATGAAGGAGGCTGTGAAGGAGGAGATCGTCAAATGTCTAGATAGTGGTATCATTTACCCTATCTCTGATAGCCAGTGGGTTAGCCCCATTCACGTTGTCCCCAAGAAGTCGGGCATCACGGTCATCACCAACGAGGCAAATGAGTTAATCCCTACTCGCACCCAAACTGGGTGGCGAGTTTGCATTGATTACAGAAAACTCAACGCCGCAACGCGGAAAGACCACTTTCCGCTACCCTTCATTGACCAGATGCTTGAACGATTGGTCGGACATGAGTACTATTGTTTTCTTGATGGCTACTCTGGCTATAATCAAATTCCCATCGCCGAAAAAGACCAGGACAAGACCACTTTCACTTGTCCTTTCGGCACGTTTGCATATCGACGCATGCCCTTTGGGTTATGCAATGCGCCCGCTACCTTCCAGCGGTGTATGATGGGTATTTTCTCAGACATGGTGGAAAAATTTCTGGAGATTTTCATGGATGACTTCTCCATCTTCGGTGACTCCTTTGACGAGTGTTTGCTGCATCTTGACGCTGTCCTTACCCGATGTAAGGACAAGAATCTCACTTTGAACTGGGAGAAATGCCACTTCATGGTGCGCGAAGGTATTGTCTTAGGACATATCATCTCGCAAAATGGCATAGAGGTTGACAAAGCAAAGATTGAGGTCATTTCCAATCTGCCTCCTCCCCGTTGCGTCAGAGATATCCGAGCCTTCCTTGGCCATGCCGGTTTCTATAGACGGTTTATCAAGGACTTTAGCAAGATTGCTAGGCCCTTGACTCTTTTGCTGGCCAAGGATACACCATTTGACTTCAACTCGAGCTGTGTGACTGCCTTCGAGTCACTGAAACGCTCACTCACTTCTGCTCCCGTTCTTTCTTCTCCTGACTGGACGCACCCATTCGAGATTATGTGCGATGCATCCGACTTTGCCATCGGTGCTGTCCTTGGACAGCACATCAACAAGATGCCGCACGTAATTTATTACGCGAGCCGAACCCTGAACGACGCCCAACTCAATTATCCAACGACTGAGAAGGAATTCTTGGCTGTTGTATTTGCTTTAGAAAAGTTCAGGCCCTACCTCATCGGCTCTCCAGTCATTGTCTATACGGACCCTTCAGCTCTGCACCATCTTTTTGCGAAGAAAGATGCAAAATCTCGGTTAATACGTTGGATCCTCTTGCTCCAAGAGTTTGACCTTGTCATTAAGGACAAACGAGGATGTGAAAACGTGGTTGCCGATCATCTCTCACGACTTCCTTCTTCGCCTTCGCTTCCAATTCCGATCAATGACGTTTTCCCGGATGAACAACTCTTGACAGTATCGTGCGAACCCTGGTTCGCAGATATTGTGAACTATTTGGCCACGGGATTACTACCGACCGAATGGTCAAGTCAGGACAGACTTCGCTTCTTATCCCAAGTAAAACACTTTTACTGGGACGAACCCTACTTGTTCAAGTACTGTCCCAACCAGATTATTCGTCGGTGTGTCCCTGATGAGGAATTCAAGAGTGTGCTGTCATTTTGCCACGATCAAGCGTGTGGCGGGCATTTTGGGCCCAGAAAGACAGCTGAGAAGATCTTGCAATGTGGTTTCTACTAGCCACAACTTTTTAAAGACGCTCACGACTATTGCAAGACTTGCTCCCGGTGCCAACACATGGGCCGGATATCCCTGAGGAACGAGATGCCGCTCCAACCGATCTTGGTTGTGGAGATTTTCGATGTTTGGGGGATAGACTTCATGGGGCCGTTTCCCAGCTCTTTTGGGAACTTGTACATCCTTCTAGCTGTTGATTACGTCTCTAAATAGGTCGAAGCTGTGCCCAGCCGGACTAACGACAACAAGGTTGTCGTTAGGTTCCTTAAAGAAAACATTTTCTCACGGTTTGGGCACCCCCGAGCGATCATTAGCGACAATGGAAGTCATTTCTGCAATAAGACTTTCGAAGCCTTGATGCGGAAATACTCCATTAATCATAAGCTCTCTACGCCCTACCACCCCCAAACCTGCGGGCAGGCCGAAGTTTCAAATCGGCAAATCAAGCAGATACTGGAGAAGATGGTTTCCAAGAACCGTAAGGATTGGTCTCTGAAACTCACTGATGCCCTTTGGGCATTTAGAACCGCTTATAAGACCGACCTTGGCATGTCTCCCTATCGGCTTGTGTACGGAAAAGCCTACCACCTTCCTGTCGAAATCGAGCATCGCGCATTTTGGGCGATAAAGGAGCTGAATCTATCTCTTGATGACGCGGGCAGCCATCGGAAGCTGCAGTTGAACGAACTAAACGAGCTTAGGGATGAGGCTTACGACAACGCGGTTGTCGTTAACAATCGAACGAAGGTGTTTCACGATAAACACCTTTTGCGCAAAACCTTCGTACCTGGTCAGTAGGTACTGCTTTACGACACCCGACTTCACTTCCATCCTGGAAAGCTGAGATCTCGCTGGAAAGGGCCGTATTTTGTGCGGAATGTGTATCCGCAGGGCGCTGTGGATTTGGAGAATCCAAAGGACGGTTCACTTTTCTAAGTAAACGGACACCGATGCAAACCGTACCTTAGCGCCGATTCAACAGAGGAGCTCCTGTTCTTACAGGAGCCGGTTTACCCTGCCTGATCTTCCTCTGCCTACCTCCAAACTTCGGTTATCCAGCCAAGAACAGTGGACACTGTTCCAAATAAGTTTGGGGGTATGCACAAACCATTTTGTATATATTTGTGTATATTCTTTTTCCTTTAAAAACAAAAAAACAAAAACAATTAAAAATTTGTGTTTCGCTAACCGACAATTTTGACCCTTCCTACTGCTCTCTTCATGCTACGACTGTGAGGACACTGTCCAGTTTAAGTTTGGGGGTACACTCGGTACGCATTTCTTACCTTCGCATTCATATGTATATTTTGCATCTGCATATTTAAATCCATAAAATCCATAAAAATTTGAAAATTTTCTAAAAAATATAAAAACTTTTTTGTCAAGTTAGCTTGTGGAAGAACTCTGATTCAACATTCGACGGTTTTTGTTTGAAAAAAATAGGAATAACTAGATCTTATGTTTGGATTTTGGAAAACCTGAAAGATAACTCTCCTTTTAAGTTAACTATAGCTGATATACGTCTTTACATCACACTACACGTGTCATAAGATTTTGGGAATTAGATGACAAGTCTTTCATGTTTAAACTTTTAAACAGATAAATGATTTTCTAAGGATCAAATAGGTTTGTTCTGAAATAAGTAATGTCAAGAATAGTTTATGAAGTAAAGCGAATATGAAGGAATGTTATTGATGCCGTAATTGGAGCTAAGTCTGAAAAATAACCCATCGGAAACTTGATTGGAATGATTACACACCAAACCCACTAAACACGTCTTTTATCCAAAAAATTATTTGAACTGCCGGTTATATCTCCGTTCGTATTAAATCATCTGATTTTCACGACAAACTGTCTTTTGTTTTTAGACCTAGGTAACTTGAGTAATTAAGTCCGCTGGGGTGTTTCTACACCTAATGCCCTAAAAACCAACTGGTTTGGGTGCATTGGCCCAAAGCTCGCTAAGAAGCCTAGAAAGTCCAGTTTTAAAACAAAGTCAAGCAAGTGTTCTCTCCGAGTTAAAATTCCTAACGGTTCTTTGTGTGAGAATAATCTTGATAAAAGACAGGCTTTTATAAAAAAAATTTAACGGAGATATGAAGGTTTTACTCTTTGATAAAGACTATTGCACGTTCACAGTGGTGTGTATGAAATGAAAACAAGAAAAAGGTGGAGTGAAAAATACGACTTAGTTTCCTGTTAAGGAAGATAGAAATTCTGAAGTTGAAACCTTACTGGGAAACGAAACTTGAAAAATGCTTAACTCATTATAAAACTTATGTGATCCTTTTAAAATTGTTATCTGGGCTTTATTGTGCGACATGATGACTTTAATCGATCCTTCTGGAACTTAACGACTCTATTTGCACTGCACATAAAGACATATAAAATCTGTAGTTAAATAAGAAGCGAGGTGTGAAAAATAAAGGTTCGATGATCTAGACTTAGGATTATAGAATTGTTATTTTCTAAAACAAAACTTTAGGGTTTTGAAGCTTAGTTATTTTACGAAACCAACTTGACCGGATTTTGTGGGGAGTATCCGCTGAAAACCCTCAGGAGACAACACTCCTCCTACTAGGGACACCTAGAGGTTTAACGGCTTGTTGCACATGCTCAGTGCAATCGCGTTCCCTGCGAAAGTGAGGTTAGGAAATTTTTTGTGAATAAATGGGCTTTGCTCGGGACGAGCAAATGATAAGTTTGGGGGTATTTGTTCATATCAGATTTTTGCATTTTCATACCGCCCAATTTTTATCACATTGCATATCCGTAGATACTCTTGAGCCGTGTTTGCTAGTCAATTGCAGGATACAGGTCCTCGGTTCCAAAACGGGGAAATTGATGGAAAACACGGAAAAATCCGGGTTCTTGCCGACCACAGATAAAACACGGTCTCCGTCCCTCATCCGTATGTTGCCAGATACCAGTTTAGGAAGACAAAATGTCAAATCAATGTCACCTTCATGCACAAGGCTCAATGGTAGCACAAGATCCAAGAGATCTACGCGGAGCTCGAGGCAATCATGACAAAATCTTGACAAAAAGTCCACCTTTCCCTCAACAGAATTCTGGAAAATTCGTGAAGCAATTATAAGAAAATACATATACCAGAATGAAGTACTCATCAGATCGGGCCACCACCAAAAAGCCCAAAGCCCAACTCGACAATAAGACCGCGGATCCGCGGCAAAAGTGGGGTCCAGGCCGCGGATCCGCGGCCATATAGTGGCGGCAGACAGAAAGTTTTTGGGGGTATTTTTGTCATTCTGTTTGGGTTCTGGTGGTTGCCCTAGGGTTTCATTCTCTGGCCTATAAATAGCCCAGAAGTTTGTGAAGGAAAGGGTCCATTCTTGTATTTTCTTTTTCTAGGATTTAGTTCACTTGTTCTTCTTCTTCTCATCTCTTCTCCATTAAACTTGTAGTGAGCTTTGTGAGTAAGGAATGGTGAATAAAGAAGATCAATTTATTATTATGCTTGTCTTACTTTTATTATAATTGTTGTAACTTTAAATTCGTTAAGTAGCTGTTGTTATTTCCTTGTTGTTTCTTTCTTCTCTTTTTTCTTTATCCTTACATATGACAATGATACTTACGCTTGATCCTCGCCAAGGTGAGGTCGCAAATAGTTAGTCGTATTCTTCTAATCTCCTTCTTTCTATCTTCCTCTTTTGTGTTGTTTTATTTTTCCGTATTATGATGTGTGAGTAGTTCATTCTTGTTAGGGTAGGATAAGGGAAGTTTGAGAGAAGGAAATCTCTCTCACTCTTTCCTTGCCCAACAGCTTAAATCGACTCCCGTTAATTGAACCACAATCCGCTCCTTACGGCACCCTATCCTACATGATAGCGGTGATTCCGTAGTGAGACCGGTTGTGGTTGGATTAACCGGAGGTTATGGCTAAGAGCCAAGAACGGACGGACAAGCACCAAAAGGAAGACTTATGCGTTGGAAAGCCTAGCTTATACTCGCAAAGTCCTTCCTAGTCGTGCTAATCCACGTTGTTGCCGATTACCGTAACACGATATTAAGAGGGGCAACGAAAGATGTGGAGACTCCTAACTCAAACTAACCTAATCCTAACCCTAACATGCTCTCTTTAAATATCAACTCAACACTTAGATAACTACAAACAAAATCTGAACAACCGGACTTAACTCGTCGAAAAACACATAGAAAAAGATTCCCATCTCCCTGCGGACGACCCGTACTCAACCGGCTAGCTACGTGCGAAACCGTCTTGATTGCGGTATTTAAACTAGAACTTGAACACGAACGTATCCTCTCAATCAGTCGTCCGCAGGGAGATGGTGCGTTTTAGGTTCTTGTTCTCACGAGTTAAGCAAAAGATCCGAACAGTTCGATTCTACCCTATGTGTTTGTATTTGCAAAATAAAAGCTTGTTAGGGTTAGAGATAGGTTTGTTAGTTATATGTATGCCCTAGAGGCCATTATTGTACATATGATGTATATTGTAGTGGATGCTTGGACATACATAGGGAGGACTTTCTTGCACAACATGATAGTATGCTATCTGGTTGCGCTTTATCTTAACATGTACACTTGATGTTTTAAAGTTACTTGTTGATAAATCCCTTAGGATGTGTACTTGTCTATCAGGATTATGATAGAGATCATACTATTGGGGTCTAGATAGTCTGTGAGTACATCCTTTAATTGTTCCTAGTCGAGGGAATATCGAGACAAGGCTTTGATACTCCAGAGTAGACTAGCGTATAGCTTCTAGACCTATGCGATGGCGATGGATGATCCCATATCCATTGGTGTTTGACATCAGAGATGGTTTACGGGTGCTCAGTGGAGACTCGGTACACTAAACGGACTCGCTGAGAACTCCTAGATGGTATTATACCTCACGTCAGATAGCAGTTCTCTGGTGACACTGGTACAGGTTAGTCTGTCGACCCGTGATCGTCATAGAGTCTTGTGTGTCTCCCATTGTGCTTTGATTTCCACCCTACCACGGCTCTACTGAGTCGTGCAAACAGGTGGTTTTTGGGTACAGTCCCGAGTCACATGGAGGCAATGAGCGATAGGAGTGGATTCGTCTCTCACGGTATTGGGGGTTGATGTTGCGCTATGCTCGATTGGCCATAACAGGAAATCCCTAGCCAGGGTTGCAGAGATCTACTGATAAGTTTTATCAGTAGTTTCTCGAACCGTTATGGACCTTACATCGTCATAACTTATCAAGTTACTGGGGTCTGACGTTTACCACCCCTAGACGAGATATGCGACATATCAGACGAAGAGACCGGACTGTACGATAGTTTTACAGATTCGATTCGCAGGAGTGTGAGCAGGATTGTTTGTTGATCTTCTGATTGCTTAATACTCGGGTGGCTGTTACGTTTAGCAGACCGCTTGCGGTTTGTGGGTGACTGATATGATCACCACCTACTGCCGGTGTATTGACGAGTCTTCAGAGTCCTACACAGAGCTTTCCTGGCTCAAGCGAAATGCAGTAGGAGCACATATGTGATATGTGCGGGACCGAGATTGATACGAGTATGTGATACCGTAATGTATTCTCGCGATATTTGATTTCAGCCGGGTATATGTGATATAGCCGGGTTATCGAATCAAGTGTTGATTCGGTAAGTTGATATTATTGATATTAGTCGGTTATATGTAATATAGAGGGATCATTGAATCAAGTGTTGATTTAATGATTTGATGTATAATTATATATATTTGATATATGAATTTACATTAATTGATATTGCTCACTTGACCATTTATTTTCTCACTTGTGTTTACATGACATATATGTGATATATATCATTGTATCATGCAAGGTTATATATGCAACTTGGGTGTGTGAGAATCACACCATGACCATGACTATGTTAGGGTTTTAATTGATTAAGTAATTCAAAAATTGGTTGAAATTGTATCATGGCTAGAAGCTTGGAGAAGCTTGTATTGTTCATTGACTTTTCAACTCATTTTGTTTTTGCTTAAGATATTTTTTGACCCAACTATAGTCACATAGCCATGGTTTATTCTCTACAAGGGTTACAACATGAGACTAACTCACCCATGGTTGCAAATCTAACCTCATTCTATTCTCTTGTGAACTCTCTTGTGCATCTTCTTCTTCATCTCTTCAAGCTCTCTAGGGTTTTGGGAGATGATCAATCTAAGTGAGAAAACCAAATCCAAATTGAGCAAAATTCCTACTTCACCGTCCTGTACTACCTGCAATTTAGTTTAGGGTGTTCTCTTCTCTAATCTGCCAATTAGTGAAGAGCTAGCTTGTGCTTGAGTTCCCTCGACGTAGATCATCTTCGGCCTCGAAGACTTCTTGCATGCTTGTTCGTATCGCTTGGTGGAGCCTATCTTGAGTACGGGAGATCGATGCATGGAGTGAAGGGATGACTACACGGAGCTTTAGAAGTGAAGGACCGGGTCTACAAAGGTTGTATTCTTGTTCACTTCTCATTGTAATGTTTGATTACAAAGTTTTGTTACCCTATCTTTCTAGTATGATTCCTAGGATGTTTTCTTAGCACCCCCTAAATTTTTGTTGTGGCATGTTTGATGCTTGCAAACCCTAGGCATGGAGCTAAGGAATCCCTACAGTGGTATTAGAGCCAAACTAGAAACTTAGACGATGTTAGAAAAAATACGAAAACGAAAAAAATCCATAAAATACGATTTCTGAAACCCTGCTGAAATGCCTTCTATCGAATTTTCAAAGGTCTGTAAAAATTATTTAAACAAATGCAGAAGGATGTATGTGATATATGTAGTGCACAGAACAAATTTGAGACCCTTTGCTCGGATTTCACCCGAGCACTTCCTCTTCAAAACCGAGGAGGCCGGCCCTTGTGGCTCCAAATCTTGTCGAATTTATTCTGTGCTCTGGTCTGCTTATTTTGGGGTTTCAAGTATTGTTTGTTTAGTCCAAAATTTCATGTGATGTAAATTTTGATATAGGACTAATACGGAGTGTTTCGTAGTCGTATAATTTAACATTTTATAGGTAACCTAGCCTATGTTTAACAGTTCGAACGAACTTCAAACATCACCCCATGAACTCTCAAATTTTCCATGAGTTGGAATTTTCTAAGTTATGTGTATTCAATGGTCGTGCAAGTAACTCTATGGACCCTCTAGAAGAACAAGAACCTTAACTCGATTATATGCCCACGGAACCGTGATCGAACCCTAGGGTTTGCCATAGTTCCGCGGTGCCATAGGTGAGGCATTGGTTGACCGTTCTATGGCTGGTCCATAGGTAGTGTCACACGTTTTGGGTATTTCAACTTTGCTCAAGTGTTGAGTTCTTGGGGAGATGTGGGTGTTTGGTGATTTGATCGAGATGTTTAACATCGTCTAGTTGATTGTGATACAATATTTGGAATCCACAACAATTAGTTATGTTTTAACTAGTTTGAATTTTATAAACCTAGCAATTTAGTCTCATTTGATCGGTTGCCACGGGATTTTGATGTGATCAAAAGTCCGTCGTAATCATGTAGCTTTCGCGGATTCTCGCCGGGTAACATTATTAGATAGCCACGCCCCATAGCCCCGACCAAGTGACTGTAGGAGAACCCCATTGCCTAAAGCATCCGTTTGGGTGCTCGCGGCCGTGGTGTTCCGCCTTAGTGCACTTCGTCGACGGCATCAGGGATGCGGCCGTCTACTAAAGTTTCCGACGAGCATTCGATCAGGATGTCGGGAATCTTGTTGAATTACCCGACTTTTTATTGGAAAGTGTTTTCACTATCGAGACTAAAATGTAGGGTTTATAATTGTTAGGCATGCGATATCTAAAGAATTCATTTGGTTAGGCATGAAATCCAAAGTATGTGATACATCGGGTTTATGATGTCTAAGGTGGTTGCGGACTCCAACTGTTATAGTTTTCATTTTGTTTTCTGCGACCGTAAGTGTAATATGTCGGGTATCGCCGGTTTCGTTGCTATACGTCAACGACAATTAGGATACGCATATTTACTTACGTTGATAACATGTGATGTTAGGTGTTGCTGTGATATGTTATATTGGACCATCGTGTTTGAATTGCCGGGGGTTTTATGTGAGATGAGAGTTTTTCATTTTCATCAATGTAAAATTCAATGTATGTAATATTCTTTTATTGGGGCACTTCCGGGTTGAGGATGATGTCACCATTGTTGTATATTATTTATTTTTCCGCATTAGGATAGACCCAAGGAGGGGAGCACAAGTAGTCGGGTTCTGGGGTCCAGTGGGAGACCATCTCGAGGAGTCGAGACCGGGTCTCCAAACCCTAGAATTGGCAGGGTTGCTTGCCGCTCTCGTAGGGGTTTAGGGATGTGGGCTTGGCTATTCATGACGAAAGTGGAATCCGTGTTTTTTATTGTCTTAATATAAAACACGGAAATCCTAGTATATCTAATATTTCATATGTTCTTTTCCGCTGCTGATATCTGTGATGTGATCATTTGATATATTGAGACGAATGCTTATTATATATATATATATATATATATATATTAAATATTGATGCTTTCGTTTCTTCTATAATGGTTAGGAAGCATATATGATGGGATTTCATTAATGAGATTAATGAAAGAAAATAAACCTAAAGATGTTGTGGAATCGAATTTTCTAAAACTGGTAGCTTTAGTTGTTGCTTAGCATAGCAGTATTCCTTGTAGAATATCCAGCACCTTATTCGATAAGGAAAGAGCCGAGATCCCTTCACCAGGAGTGACCTCTTTAGCAGTAACCGGCAGATGCTACAACCATCGGTTTCGTCTTTTGAATGCTTTTATATCTCTTGCTTTGCATAGTGGTATTGTGAATATCCTGCACCTCATTCGATTAAGAAAGAGCCGAGATCCCTTCACCGGGAGTGACCTCTTTAGCGAAACTAATAAAAGCCTAAAAACACTCCATTTTTTAAAACCATTTGATTATGCAACGATATCAAGTTCAAAGCGTTAAAGGTTTTCTTAAAAACCATCCGCAACCCTCCGTCATTTTAGGAAGTAGAGTACTCAGTATTCGTGCTGCGTATGTCGACCATAGCCGAGGAGTAGTGTACGGTAGCTAAGTGATGTCTTCCTACACCTCATATGATAGGATTAGTTTGGACAGTCACATGATTATGTCGACCATAGCCGAGGGTCGTGTGGATGGGTCTAATTAATCACGAAATGATGGGTAGAACTTGACTAATGCTTATGATATGTTGACCATAGCCAGAGTCATAGGTGCTAGGGGTAAAAACAGTCATCGAGAGTTTCAAGTGTTGAAATTTGCATTGAGATTGCATACCTTCTATGAGATAGTTGGATCCCGATACCCACTGCGAGTAAATGTTACTCCTGGGAGAGTTTTGCACATTACAATTAGCCGATCAAGTATGTGTCTAGAAAGATGTCAACGGGGTTACGCCCCTGGGAAAATGAGGTTTATTTTAATTAGGTCCGTGTGAAAGCAGGGGGAACCTCCCTCAAAGTACCGGCACTGGCCTGGCTGAAAGATTGGCGAACTTGTAAGGTGTAATCAATCCCGGCTAGTATTTCCTTTTAGGGTTTGAAGGAAGATTTGATAAAAACAGTGGGAGCCATCCTGATTAGATAAAATAATAACAAATCTACTCTTGCAAAGAGCGCACGCAGAGTGTTTTCTTCTCTCTTTCTCTTGGTAGCGACCATGTCACGCCTTAATCAAGATAATAATATAGATGTATTGACCGAACCCGCTTATTATACTGAGCTGGAGAACGTTTGTCCCACTCCAACTTATAATTTTTATGAGACCGAGCAGGAAATAGGGGATTACCAGGATTCCCGTGCCGCCAAAATGAAGAAAGTACATGTTGATGCATCTTCTTCGGGTGTGTTCATTACCAAGAACTGTTTCTCAGTATCCTCTACGTCTTGGGTATAAGTCACCGGATCAGGATCCCACATATGTAGTTTGTTACATGGGCTACGGATGGGTAGAGAACTGTGAATAGGGTGATAAGTCTCTATGTATAGAGATTGGTGCAAATGTTGCAGCAAAATCAGTTGGCAGTTATCACCTTGTATTACCTAATACATTGATTCTGAACGAATGTTATTAGATACCGAACCTGATATGCAACATGATATCAGTCTCTTTATTAAGTAAAGAAGGATATAATTTGGCATTGATGGATAATGGTTTGAACATTTCCTATATCAAGTGTTGATTGGTTCAGGCACGTTATCTAACATATACGTTCTAAATCAAACCACAGTTCTTAACGTACAGAACACACACAAGAGGAAGAGTTCAGAAATGAACGAATCCATCATGAGGCATTGTAGACTAGGTCATATCAATGTGACACGACTAGCTAAGTTACATTAAGATGCATATTTAAATCAGTTTGAATTTACATCTTGTGAAACTTGCCAGTCATGTCACAAAGATATAATGACCATAGCTCTGTTTACAGGTAACAGAGAAAGAGTTATTGAACTCTTGGTATTGATACCTGATGATGTATGTGGTCCCCGGTCTACACATGCCAGGACTGGTTCTTTGTACTTCATTACATTCACTGATGATCTCTCAAAATTCGGACATGTGTTTCAGTTGAAACATAAGTCTGAAGATTTTGAGAAATTCAATGAATATAAATCCGAAGTAGAGAACCAAAATGGGTATAAATATTTAATTCCTTAGATGTCATCAGGGGGGAGAATACATGAGCACGGAGATCCTGGACTATTCTAAAGGAGAATGAGATTCTCTCTCAGCATTACTCCTCCAAATACACTACAGCACAACGGTGTATCGGGGTATAGCAATCGCACCCTATTAAATATGGTGCGCTCTATGATGAGTACTACTGAGTTGCCTATTTTCCTTTGGGGGTTATGCACTTGTGAAGCCGCATACCTATTGAATTCGGTTCCAACCAAATCAGGTGCCTACCCTCCATATGAGATATGGAATGGGAAGTACCTATGTTTTAAGAAAGTTAAGATTTGGGGTTGTCCGGCCTATGACAAAAGAAAAATCCGGGCAAGCTCGAAGAAAGGTCAGTTCTGTGGAAGTTTGTTGGATATCCCAAGCCTTCGCAAAGGAATATCTTCTACCGCACCGAGGAACAAAAGGTGTTTTATTTCTCGGCATGCCACCTTTTTAGAAGAAGATATTTATGGTCATGAGGTAGAACTGGAATAAGTTCCAGCTATACAAACTACAGCTGATGATTTGGTAGAACCAGTGGATTCAATAGCTCCCGACGAAGCTCGACCTCTCCGCCGATCTGGTAGGTTTCCTCATCCGCCTGAGAGATACTTCGGTTTCTCGGTGACAGTAGAAGAGAGGATTGCATCATGAGATGATGACCCAACTAATTTCGAGTAGCCCATCAAGAGTAGCGACTCTCTAAGAATGGCTGGATGCTAAGCGATCTGAGATGGAATCCATATACACCAACCAAGTATGGACTTTGGTTGCTTTATCTGAAGGGCTAAATCCCCATCAGGAGAATGTATATCTTGAGAAGATTACTTGGTGTAGATGGAAAAGTTGAGACTTTCAAAGCCAGACTTGTTGTAAAAGGTTCTCGTCATCAACCAGGTATAGATTATGATGAAACCTTTTCTCCAATAGCTATGCTTAAGTCCGTCTGGATCCTACTTGCCAATGCTGCGTACCATGACTACGATATCTGGCGGTAAGGTGTCATGACTGCTTTTCTAAATACTGATTCAGAAAAGAGCTTCTATAAGTACACAACCAGAGGGCTTTGTAGATAGTGGAAGCAGCAGAAACGTGTGCAAGTTGCTTTACAGAATAAAGCAGGCATTACGGAGCTGGAACATCTATTTTGATGTGAGAGTCAAAGTGTTTGACTTCATCAAAATGGTAGATGAACCTTGTATATACAAAAAGGTAGTAGAGAGTAAGGTGGTCATCCTCGTATTGTACTAGGATGTCGTACTCTTGATAGAAAAGGAGTTTCCTGTTGGATATAGTGCCCTCAAAGTCAATTATTGGATCGCAGGCACGTGATTGCAATGATTGAGGGAGGACTTATACCGGTAGGACAGTCTTACTCGAGATGATAATATGCTATCTGGTTTATCTTTATCATCGTGTACATGCTTTAGGTGACATTACAGATCACTATTGCACGTTGATAGAGCCCTTAGGATTCTTGCTTAACTACCAGCAGTATGATGGCGATCATATACATTAGTGTTGGGTAGTCTATAAGCACATCGTTAAAGTGTCCGTAGTCGTGGGAGTTTCGAGACAGGGCATCGATACTGCATGAGTAGACTAGTGTATACGGATCGAGAACCCGACAAAGGGCAGTGGCTGGTCTCACAAGCCATTGGTGTCAGTTTATTCACCTAAGACGTATACAGGTGCTCATTGGGTTATGAGTACACCGGACAGGACTCGCCGGGAACCTGCTAGTTGGTATTATACCTAGCGTCAGACAGCAGTTCCCTGGTGACATGTGTACAGGTTAGTTCATCAACCTGAGATCGTCATTTGTCTCGTGTGAGTTCCCACTGTGCTTTGATTACTACCCTACCATGGCTCAAAGGAGTCGTGCAAACAGGTTTTAGTTGGGTACAGTCCTGAGCCACATGGAGGCAGTGAAAGGATCGGCAGGGGGTTTCGTCTCTCCCGGTATTGGGGGTAAGATCGCATTGTGTCTAGGAGAGCAATTACACGAAGTCCTTGGCCAAGACAGGAGATTTGATGGAAGGTATTCCAGTAGTATCTCAGGGTGTTCTGGGCTACACTCCGACACGAATTATACTGCTTTTGGGGATCTGACGTTACCAGCCCCTAGGCCCGATATGCGATACTCATAGACGAACGCACCGTACCGTACGGATATTGTCACTGACAGGCTCAGTAGGTTCCAGGATGAGTTCGCTCATCAGCTTCCCTTTTAGTCGATACATGGGTAGCCGTTACGTACAGATAGTACCACTAACGTGCTTGTGGTTAAACCCGCTGCCGGCGTATTGATGAGTCTTTAGAGTCCACCACACATAGTTTCCCAAGTTTCGGGCAAAACGTTGTAGAGGCCGTATGATTTATTGCGGGATTCGATCATATACGTGCACTAGTGCACGTATCATGATCGGACGGATCATACTAGCGGGCTTTGGTTTAAGCCGGATTCTAGTATTAGATTTATTGGATTACTTTAGTCCCAACGCATTTGCATTTAGTCGGAATGCGGATGCAGGTATGTATATACAGGTGAGGGGTATCCTTGTGATCCGTCACGAGTTTACTTTAGATGTTGCCATATCTTTTTGTTGGACTAAACATTTGGGTTAATGTTTAGTTAGTGGAATTTGTGAGTGGAAATCAACATGAGGAGCAATTAATGTGGCATGTGCAATCTAGTGACTCATGGTCTCTTTTTTTGTAGCCATGTCATGTTAATCGATTGATTATTGTGTTGAAATGAGAGGTGGAGAGAGAGGGGGCATCCATATGAATGGTGCTAGCTCTTGGGATTATTGGTAGTGCTCTCATTTTTCATCTCAACACAATAGAAAACAAAAGCTCTTCTTCTTCTTCTTCCTCTAGCTCATAACTTCCACCAATGGAATCATCTTCAACCTCCATCCATACACTATCATGTATTGAGAATCAATGGATGCTGAGACAAAGTTATTACACACATTCTCTACATCACCTTGGACATGTCGGCTAGCAAACTTCATGTTCGAGTTGCTTCGATTTGAAGTGGGACCCCGTAAAAAGACTTCTTGATGTGGTGCCCTTCCAACGTGGAGACCGGAGATCGGAGATGCCACGAGGAGCTAAAGATGGTGGCTAAAGACCGAAAGAAATGGATCGATCGGTATAGCCTTTCTATCTTTTTAGTAGTTGCTTGTTTAGTGTTAATGGTTCGATCCGGGTTAAAGACTACGATAGCGCCAGTTTACTAAAAGTTTTTTGTTCCGCATTTGGCCTCGGATTGACGGCCAGGGCGCTACCGTAGACTTACATGGTATCAGAGACACGCCATTAACACATACTAGCTTGTTCTAGCATGTTTAAAAGCTCGATCGAACAAAATTTCCGAAACCGCATTTTCAAGTTCAAAGTTTCTGTCGAATTTTTTTTGTGGTCTAAAAATTATTTTTGGTACGTCAGAAAATCAGGCAGGAATTTTTAAGACCACTGTAGAAATTTTGTAGAATGATTCTATAGTAACGCCGCGGAACCGCGGCTATACCCACATTTTGGCTGCGGTTTCGCCGCAGTTATGTGGCTTTATTGCCCAATTTTTCTTGTGGTGGTCTTTTGTGTGGAAATGTGTTTTCTGGAATATTTATTTTTGACCCAGATTATTTTGAGTGCTGGATTTGTACTAGGGGCCCACTTCGGGAAATTTTGTCGATCGAAATTTTAAATAAGTTAGTTCACAGTGCTTACATTATATCTGCGACCGTGAATGTCACTCGAGCCGTAAATCTCGTCTAATTGCTATAGCACTTTTAAACAGTTTTGCGAACGTGACAATCACGTTGATGTTCTGTGTTGTGCTGTGATGTTGCGGATTTGTCGTGGTGGATATCTTGGTGCAATGTTAGTACAGTTTAGTTTTATTTGTACATTTGATATCGCAGGGCAAGCGTCCGACATGTGGGCTGCCGTCACTGCCTGTTTGTATATTATTCTTTTGGGTCACGACCGGGTTGAGGTCGATGTACCCATTGTACATATTTTCTTTTCTGTACTAGGATTACCCCGCGGTGGAGTGTAAGGATAGCCGGGTTCTAGAGGGAAATGAGCCCGCATCTCATGGCTTTGAGACGGAGGGGGATTCACTCTAGAATTGGTCGGCTATTCGCCGCACTCATAGGTGGTACAGGTTGACCCAAGGAGGGGTGCTCAAGTTACCGGATTCCGTGAAGTGCCGGTTGGTCCATTCACTTTGCTGAAGGGGGCTGCCTCGCTTGGCGGGTAACTTGCCGCACTCGTAGGGGTCTAGGTTTCATTGCACAGGCTACCCACATGACCAGGGGAACGTCGGGTTTCAGTTGCGACTCAAGGGAAACCCGGGGCTCCCAGTTATCTGTATTGTTCTGTGATGCTTATTACTTTTATGTGATGTTACATTTATCACGCCTTGAGCCATTATTATGTATTGATATATATACTAGTAGATGTTGTATATGTTTTACACCCGCGCTAGTCCAGTCCCCGCTCTGTCGTTAGTTAAGTAACCAAACGGGTGATGACGGGACCCAGTGGCGAATGCGGATGGCATATACGTACATTATATTTTCGTTCTTTTGTGGTGTGATTAATTGATGGGACTGCATTGATTCGGATCAATGCAAGGTAAACATACCTATTCGATGTTGTTGGAACAATTTTCAAAAAGCTGTTATTACAAGGACGTTTTCATTTGTTTTGCACAGCGGTATTTAGTTTGGAATATCTAGCACCTCATTCGACGAGGCAAGGTCCGAGATTCCTTCATCGGGAGTGACCCCTTGGGCAGAAGTTTGCGTCAGGGTAATAACTTCTCTATAGTCGATTACTTTTTGCTTTGCATCGCGGTATTCAATTTGGAATATCCTGCACCTCATTTTACGGGGAAAGAGCCGAGATCCCTTCACTGGGAGTGACCTCTTTAGCAAAGGTTTTCGCCACTATATTTTTGTAAAAAGCTATCCGGTTCCTTCAAGATATAAAGTTCATTACGTTAACGATTTTTCACCAAAAACCATTCGTAGCCCTCCGTCATTTCAGACGGGTAGCACTTAGTATTCATGATATGTTTGTTGGCCTTAGTCAAGGCATAGTGTATGGTAGCTATTTGTTACTTTTCTGTTGCATAGATAGATGCGTTGATTTGGGACAGTCGTACAGCCTTGTTGGACCTAGTCAAGGGCTTGTACGCGTGGGTTCAAATTAACCTGGACAATGACTGGTAGAACTTGACATGCGACTTATGATTTGTTGGCCTTATTCAAGATCATAAGAGCATGGGGTAAAAATCACATCGGAATTTTCTAAAGAAACTGAAACTTTCCAGGCATGCGCATGTTGGAGATAGTGCCCTCAGAGTCAATTATTAGGTCACAGGTACGTGATTGTAATGATTGAGGGAGGACCTATCCCGGTAGGACAGTCTTACTCGAGATGATAGTATGCTATCTGGTTTACCTTTATCATCGTGTACTGCTTTAGGTGACATGACACGTCGCTATTACACGTTGATAGAGCCCCTAGGATTCTTGCTTGACCACCAGCAGTATGAGGGCGATCATATAAGTGGGAGCTGGGGGTCTACAAGCATATCCTTAAAAGGTCCCTAGTCGTGGGAGTTTCGAGACCGGGCATCGATACTCCATTAGTAGACTAGTGTATACAGTCGAGACCCCGACGAGGGGCGGTGGCCGGTCTCACAAGCCACTGGTGTCAGTTGGATCACCTAAGATGTATACAGGTGCTCATTGGGTTATGAGTACACCGGACAGGACTCGCCGGGAACATGCTAGTTGGTCATATACCAGACGTCAGATGGCAGTTCCCTGGTGACATGTGTGCAGGTTAGTTCATCGACCTGGGGATCGTCATTTGTCTCGTGTGAGTTCCCACTGTACTTTGATTACTACCCTACCACGGCTCAAAGGAGTCGTGCAAACAGGTTTTAGTTGGGTACAGTCCCGAGCCACATGGAGGCAGTGAGCGTATCTTCAGGGGTTCGTCTCTCCCGGTATTGGGGGTGAGGTCGTGCTGTGTCTAGGAGAGCCATTACACAAAGTCCTTGGCCAAGGCAAGGAGATTTACTGGTAGGTATTCCAGTAGTATCTCAGGGTGTTCTGGGCTACACTCCGACACGACTTGTACCGCTTTTGGGGGTCTGACTTTTACCAACCCCCTAGGCCCGCCATGCGATACTCATAGACGAACGGACCGGACTGCACGGATATTGTCACTGACAGGCTCAGTAGGGTGTCAGGATGAGTTCGCTCATCGACGTCCCTTTTAGTCAATAGCTGGTGGCCCGTTACGTATTGGCTTATACCTCTGACGGGCTAGTGGTTAAATCCACAGCCATAGTATTGACGAGTCTTTAGAGTCCACCACACTTTCAGTTACTCAAGTTTCGGGCGAAACGCTGTAGAGGCCGTATGGAGATATGGCAAGGTCCGATCAGATACGTGCGGTATTGCACGGATCAGGATCGGACGGTTTGTACTAGTAGCCGTATAGGATTATGGCAGGGTTCGATCAGATACGTGCGGTATTGCACGGATCAGGATCGAACGGATAATACTAGCCGGCTTTGGTTTAAGCCGGTCCTAGTTTAGTACAGTGTAGATTTTGTCTCTTTGCATTTGTATCCGGACGGAATACAGATGCGGGTGTGTATGCACAGTATCAGGGTTTTCCTGTAATTTATTACGGGACCAGTTTTCTGGAGTTGCCAGTTTGCATTCCGTTCCGGCCGGTTTTCCTTTGTTCTTTCCCGGCCGGACTTTTCCGATGGAGGGGGTAATTTGCAGTTTTGCAAATTACTTTTGTGGAGGGGTTTTATTTCAAAAGGGTTTGATATGATAAGAATCTTTTCTTTTGCACCATGCTTTTGTTTTAATATGATTTGATTGAATGAGGATGAGATTTGAAAGGGTATGGTTGTTTTTTATATGAAGCATGGTTGTTGTTTGTGGTCACCTCTTGACTTCTCCTACCCTCACCTCCCTTCATGATGTATTTTGTTCCCTCCACCATTTCCTTTATGCAATGGCCGGCCACACATTGTGAGGAGAGGAAAAATGAGAGGTTCATTTTTGATGCTTCATTCTTCATCTCATTTCCTTGCAAAAATTGGTAGCTTCATTTCCCTCCAAAGTTCAATCCTCATTCCTCCATCCAAAGGCAACAAACCCCAAAGAGACAAGTAGCCTCTACACTACACTTCCTACAGCATATCTTGAGCATGTCGAGTTGCCAGCTTCATGCTCGAGTTGCCTCGGTATTGAGGCGGGAGCCCGTAAAAGACGAAGGCGATGTGGTGCCCTTTCCGGCGAGGAGGCGACGATGTGGACGGAGATCCCACGAGGAGATCGGAGTGGAGATGAAGACCGGAGGACTCGGATCAGTCGGTACAACATTTCCACACTCTTTACTGTTTGTTAGTTTAGCAATAATGGTAGATCCGGGTTAAAGTATACGATAGCGCCAAGTTAAAAAGTTTTATTCCGGAATTGGCGTCTGTAGACTGCCGGGGCGCTAACGTAGACTTACAGTGGTATCAGAGCCTCACCATTTTGCTATGCTAACTTGTGCTAACGCGTTTAAAACTTCGATCCGACCGGAAATCGAAAACTGCAAAAATCCAAGCCGACAGTTTCTGTTGTTTTTAAACGGTCTCAAAAATTATTTCTGGATGTCTTAAAAATCAGAGCAGGAACTTTTAAGAGTCACGACAAAATTTGGGGTCGTGATCCCTCCAAGTTGCCGCGGAAGAGCGGCCAAAACCATGGTTTTGCCGCGCAACCGCGGCCACGTGGGGAGCACGTGCTCCCAAATTTTGTCAGTTGGTTCTTGGTTGGATTTTGGGGTTTTTGATATATATCGTTTTTGCCCAGATTTTGTTACTGTTCACCAGTAAGTCGTGGGGCCCACTTCTTGATATTTTGTCGATCGAAATTTAAACACGTTAGTTTTCACAGTATTTACATTATATCTGCGACCGTGAATGTCACTCGATCGGTAAATCCGGTCTAACTGCTATAGCCCGGTTAGACGGATTTGCGAACGTGATTTTCACGTTGATGTTCTATGTATTTGCTGTGATGTTGCGGATCGGTCGTGGGGGATAGCCTGGATGCAATGCTAGTACAGTGTTGTTGTATTATGTACATTTGATTTTGCGGGGCGAGCGTCCGACATGTGGACTGCCGTCACTGCCTGATTGTATTATTCTTTTGGGGCACGACCTGGTTGCGGTCGATGTACCCGGTGTATGTATATTTTACTTTCTGTACTAGGGTTACCCCGCGGAGGGGTGCACGGATAGCCGGGTTCTGGAGGGCAACAAGCCCGCATCTCATGGCATTGAGACGGAGGGGGCTTCACTCTGGAATTGGCGGGCTATTCGCCGCACTCGTAGGGGGTACAGGTTGACCCAGGAGGGGTGCCCAAGTTACCGGATTCCGTGAAGTGCTGGGTGGTCCATTCACGGCGCTGAAGGGGGCTGCCTCGCTTCAGGTTTTGGCGGGTGACTTGCCGCGCCCGTAGGGGTCTAGGTTTTCATTGCACAGGCTATCCACACGACCAGGGGAACGTCGGGTTTCAGTAGTGGTTCTGTGAAACCCGGGGATCCCAGATATCTGTATTGTTCTGTGATGCTGTACATTTCTGTGATGTTGCGTTTCTTTCACGCCTTGAGCGAATATAATATATTGGTATATATATTAGTAGATGTTGTATATGTTTTTCATCCGCGCTAGTCCAGTCCCCGCTCTGCCGTTAGTTATCTAACCTAACGGGTGATGACGGGACCCAGTGGCGAATGCGGATGGCATATACGTACGTCAGTATATTTTCGTTCTTTGTGGTGTGATCAATTGATGGGACTGCATTGATTCGGATCAATGCAAGTTAAAAACAAACCTAATCTGATGTTGTTGGAACACTTTTCAAAAGGCTGTTATTGCAAGGACGTTCATTTCTGTTTTGCATCGTGGTATTCATTTGGAATATCCTGCTCCTCAGTCGACGAGGCAAGGGCCGAGATCCCTTCACCGGGAGTGACCCCTTGGACAGAAGTTTGCGTCAGGGCAGTAACTTCACTATAGCCGATTGCTTTTGCTTTGCACCGTGGTATTCATTTGGAATATCCTGCACCCCATTCTACGGGGAAAGAGCCGAGATCCCTTCACCGGGAGTGACCTCTTTAGTAAAGGTTTTCGTCACTAGATTTTCTAAAAAAGCTATCCGTTCCTTCAACGATATCAAGTTCACTACGTTAAAGGTTTTCGCCAGAAACCATTCGTAGCCCTCCGTCGTTTCATATGGGTAGTCAATAGTATTCAAGCTGTGTTTGTTGGCCTTAGTCAAGGCACAGTGTTTGGTAGCTATTGGGTATTCATATGCTGCATAGATAGATGCGTTGGTTTGGGACAGTCGTATAGCCTTGTTGGCCTTAGTCAAGGGCTTGTACGGGTGGGTTCAAATCAACCTGGACAATGACGGGTAGAACTTGACATGTGACTTATGATTTGTTGGCCTTAGTCAAGGTCATAAGAGCATGGGGCAGAAATCACATCGGGAGTTTCAAAAGTACTGAAACTTGCCAGATATGCGCATACCTTCTGGAGTGTGATACCGTGAGCGGATTCCGTCACGTTATCATGCGATGAGAGTTGGATCCCGATTCCCACTGATGAGTTAGTTTACTCCTCGGGTGACCCCGACTAATTCTTCTTTCAGGTTTGGAGGAGAATTTGAGGTACAGTGGGAGGATTCCAGATTAGATAAATTGGTAACCATTCTGATCTAGGTTAGAGTGCACGCTGAGTGTTTCTTTTCTCTCTCTCTCTCTGGCAGCGACCATTGACCCGACCCTAGACTATGACTCAGTGACCAAGTTGACCGAACCTTCTTAAACACTGGCTTTTGGATTGTCAGAGTTGCAGACCTCATTGCCACTCCTACTTTTACCCTTTTCTCCAGGACACCCCGTATTACTACGAACGTCCACTTCCATTGGACAAAACCATCGTATGGTTAGATACGAACTCGAAGGGATTCGAGGATGGTTTCCGGTTCTGGAGAAAACGGATAGGATTATTCAGTTGTCTTTTCCTTTTACCCTCTCTCAGGTTGCGAGTACTCCTTGGTTTAGGAGTAGTACACCTATTACGCAAATTGGATAGTCTTCTTCCAAACCATAGGCTGGTGCCGACCGGTAGGGAATGAAGAAAACCAGTTAGCCTAAACGGTGTACAGAAGGTATTAAGTTCAGACAAAACAAGGGATTAGTAAGAGGGCAAAGTAAATTGCGACTGCTATTCACGACCGAACCAAGTATTTCTTCGCCAATCCTAAATCACCTTTGTATTTCTCCAGGACACTCCGTATCACTACGAAGATCCCATTTTATTGGATAATCCATCGTATGGTTATATACGAACTCGAAAGGAACTTGTTCCAGTTCGGGGATGGATCCTGGTCCAGGAGAAATAGGAATAAAGTACATTCAGGTGTCTTTTATCTTCACCTTCTCTCGTGTTGCGAGTGTTCCTAGGATAGGGACAGTACACCCATTATGCTTATTGGATAGTCTTCTTCCAAACCATAGGCTGGTGCCGAACGGTAGGGAAGGAAGAAAACCATTTGGCCTAAAGGGGTGTGCAGAAGGTAAAGACTAAAGACAGATGAAGGGATTTGGAGAGGTGGCAAAGAATTACAAGGTTACAGACGTGATGATGGAAGAGGCATTACTAGGAATACCAGGATACCCCATCGAAACATTTCAATGTTTCAGTTTCACTGTGTAATGTTAAAAGAGAACTGATTTCCCGATTAGACACTTACTCCAGGGTATGTATTTACCAGGTATGATTCTCACATCTGTATGGTTTTACAGATGATGAGTGGGAGTATGTTATTGGGAATTGGGTGATCATCCTCATTATATCGGGATTCGTTGCAATCAGTGATATTTGAGGAAATCACCTGGGCTGTTTGCCGGTCGGCAAATATTTGGTTTTGAATATCCGCTGTTATGCACCAATTTCAAATTGATATATCTGTACGTCTATTTTCATAGAGTGAGATATACCTTTCTGAAATTATGTCTACGATATTTACCTATATCAGTGGATGGTTAGGTAAGGAGCATTGAACAGCGGTGTAATTCTTCTTAACCATAAGTACAGTTTTCAACCTACGACACACAGTGAATGAGTTTTCAGACTCAAGGGACTTATACAGAGTATTGTATGTTGTCCAGGGTCCATCAGGACAGAGGGGTTGGTCCTCGTACTACATTCATTTTACTTATGACTTCTCTAGTTTTTAGACAGGTGTTTCGTGGAAACGCAGGGTCCGAATTTGGAGAAGTTATTGGTATTTGAATAGAGTAGAGAACCAGGTGTAGCAAGTATCGGGATTCTTCAAAGAGATCGAAGATGTAGATACTTGTGTATGGTATTCAGTTGATAGTGATGATAAAGAGATCTTGCTTCTCTTTCAGGTTACTCATAATTGGAAGCATTCCTAAGTTGAGTAACGCTGATTGGCCTCCTTCCATTTAGTTGACATGCACTGGAGACAGCTGCATGATTTGAATCTGGTTCAATTAAATCAGTGCCTCTGGTCCTATATGGGATATAGTACAGTTCATATCTTAACATTGTTAAGGTACGGGGAGTTGTCCGGCTTATGATTAAAACCAGACTCTGGATAACTCAAGGCACGTTTCTGTAATGGCTGTTTGTGGGTTGACCCAGGCTTTGACGAGGGTTGATTTTCTGCCATCTGGATGAACAATAGCGATATTGTTCTAGACTCGCCACAGTTTTATTAAAAATGGATTTTTTCAGAAAACAGTAGTGGGAGTATGGTAGAACTGGAAGTGATTCCAGAACCACAAACGATTACTGAATATTTGATAAGGAACCTAAAGATTCAATCTGATTTGACATTCCATTGGCCACTCCGCAGATAAGGTGGGTAATTTCAGGCACCCGAGAGGTACTCCGGTAGCCTCAAGGACGGTGACAGGGAAGTTCTTGTTTACCCACAATAGCCATTGCTGTTGTTTCAGGTTACGAGACCCGGCGGGAGGATGAGTATAGCGTCGTTCTAAACCAGTTTTAGAAGTGTACGTCTATATGACTCTGCCAGAGGGTTGTCGTAGTCAGTGGGAGCAGCGGAAGCATTGGTGGACAGGTTGCTTATGTCTATTTATAGACTAGAGCAGATGTAGCGGAGATAGATCATCTATTTCTGACATGGCAGTCATGGGTTTGACTTCATCAGAATAGGGGATGGATCTGTTGAGAAGGTAGTAGGGTGTGATATCCTGGTATTTGGATGATATACACAGAGTAGGAAAAGAAACTCCTACACTACAATCGGTTATACTTTGGTCGTCACACAGTGGTTTCTCCACACAGGACTTGGACATTATATCAGACATACTGGTTACTGGATCTATGGTATTAGATCTAGATTTGGGTGGTTTCCCAATCAGGGTACTTGACAGCATTCTAAGAGTATTTAGGATGGACGACTCCTGGCACGGTAGTGTACCTGCAGGTAATGGAGTCACCCTCTCCAAAGGTGTCTTACAGACTAAAGGGGAGAGGGACGTGCATGATTGGCAGATCACTTGCTCAGGCAATTGAGTCAATCATGAGATGTCAAGTACCACACCAGATGTTGTTCTTGCACTAGATGCAATAAGTTAACATTAATCCAATCCTGGAGAAACAGTCGGAAGCAGTTTTAGAACATAACTGGATGTTCTAGGGATATGATAACGACAGCCTCATTCAGGAGACAGTTATCATTCCAGGCTTCCAAGGTGACATGGACGACAAGGAGGTTGTCAGAGTTATAGTTTTCCTTATGATGAGGGGCAGTATTTTGGACAGGTAGTCCAAGGCAATACTGAGGGAGGCATGACGCGCAGGATACTGATTAAGTTCAGTTGACGATACAGTCTAAGAAGTTTGGATTTGGAGTTCATTTATGAGCTATGTCCCATCAGACATCCAGACATATTCTGAGACAGGTATTGCTCATTTCGGGAGATGTCTTTCTCCGCGAACTTGAGATATAGAGAGACATAGAAAGAAACAACTAAGCAGATCCACTCACTGAGGCTATTCCTCGAACGCAATAGTTCCGCAAACGAGCTTTGTGAGACTGACTAGTAGAGGAGTTGGATGTTCGGTATCACACGGGCTGTGAGTATGCGACATCGCAATAATTAGCCTTGAGTGCAAGTAGGAGATTGTTGGAGATAGTGCCCTCAGAGTCAATTATTAGGTCACAGGTACGTGATTGTAATGATTGAGGGAGGACCTATCCCGGTAGGACAGTCTTACTCGAGATGATAGTATGCTATCTGGTTTACCTTTATCATCGTGTACTGCTTTAGGTGACATGACACGTCGCTATTACACGTTGATAGAGCCCCTAGGATTCTTGCTTGACCACCAGCAGTATGAGGGCGATCATATAAGTGGGAGCTGGGGGTCTACAAGCATATCCTTAAAAGGTCCCTAGTCGTGGGAGTTTCGAGACCGGGCATCGATACTCCATTAGTAGACTAGTGTATACAGTCGAGACCCCGACGAGGGGCGGTGGCCGGTCTCACAAGCCACTGGTGTCAGTTGGATCACCTAAGATGTATACAGGTGCTCATTGGGTTATGAGTACACCGGACAGGACTCGCCGGGAACATGCTAGTTGGTCATATACCAGACGTCAGATGGCAGTTCCCTGGTGACATGTGTGCAGGTTAGTTCATCGACCTGGGGATCGTCATTTGTCTCGTGTGAGTTCCCACTGTACTTTGATTACTACCCTACCACGGCTCAAAGGAGTCGTGCAAACAGGTTTTAGTTGGGTACAGTCCCGAGCCACATGGAGGCAGTGAGCGTATCTTCAGGGGTTCGTCTCTCCCGGTATTGGGGGTGAGGTCGTGCTGTGTCTAGGAGAGCCATTACACAAAGTCCTTGGCCAAGGCAAGGAGATTTACTGGTAGGTATTCCAGTAGTATCTCAGGGTGTTCTGGGCTACACTCCGACACGACTTGTACCGCTTTTGGGGGTCTGACTTTTACCAACCCCCTAGGCCCGCCATGCGATACTCATAGACGAACGGACCGGACTGCACGGATATTGTCACTGACAGGCTCAGTAGGGTGTCAGGATGAGTTCGCTCATCGACGTCCCTTTTAGTCAATAGCTGGTGGCCCGTTACGTATTGGCTTATACATCTGACGGGCTAGTGGTTAAATCCACAGCCATAGTATTGACGAGTCTTTAGAGTCCACCACACTTTCAGTTACTCAAGTTTCGGGCGAAACGCTGTAGAGGCCGTATGGAGATATGGCAAGGTCCGATCAGATACGTGCGGTATTGCACGGATCAGGATCGGACGGTTTGTACTAGTAGCCGTATAGGATTATGGCAGGGTTCGATCAGATACGTGCGGTATTGCACGGATCAGGATCGAACGGATAATACTAGCCGGCTTTGGTTTAAGCCGGTCCTAGTTTAGTACAGTGTAGATTTTGTCTCTTTGCATTTGTATCCGGACGGAATACAGATGCGGGTGTGTATGCACAGTATCGGGGTTTTCCTGTAATTTATTACGGGACCAGTTTTCTGGAGTTGCCAGTTTGCATTCCGTTCCGGTCGGTTTTCCTTTGTTCTTTCCCGGCCGGACTTTTCCGATGGAGGGGGTAATTTGCAGTTTTGCAAATTACTTTTGTGGAGGGGTTTTATTTCAAAAGGGTTTGATATGATAAGAATCTTTTCTTTTGCACCATGCTTTTGTTTTAATATGATTTGATTGAATGAGGATGAGATTTGAAAGGGTATGGTTGTTTTTTATATGAAGCATGGTTGTTGTTTGTGGTCACCTCTTGACTTCTCCTACCCTCACCTCCCTTCATGATGTATTTTGTTCCCTCCACCATTTCCTTTATGCAATGGCCGGCCACACATTGTGAGGAGAGGAAAAATGAGAGGTTCATTTTTGATGCTTCATTCTTCATCTCATTTCCTTGCAAAAATTGGTAGCTTCATTTCCCTCCAAAGTTCAATCCTCATTCCTCCATCCAAAGGCAACAAACCCCAAAGAGACAAGTAGCCTCTACACTACACTTCCTACAGCATATCTTGAGCATGTCGAGTTGCCGGCTTCATGCTCGAGTTGCCTCGGTATTGAGGCGGGAGCCCGTAAAAGACGAAGGCGATGTGGTGCCCTTTCCGGCGAGGTGCCGACGATGTGGACGGAGATCCCGCGAGGAGATCGGAGTGGAGATGAAGACCGGAGGACTCGGATCAGTCGGTACAACATTTCCACACTCTTTACTGTTTGTTAGTTTAGCAATAATGGTAGATCCGGGTTAAAGTATACGATAGCGCCAAGTTAAAAAGTTTTATTCCGGAATTGGCATCTGTAGACTGCCGGGGCGCTAACGTAGACTTACAGCGCATACCTTCTAGAGTGTGATAACGTGAGTGGATTCCATCACGTTATCATGCGATGATAGCTAGATCCCGATTCCCACTGATGAGTTGGTTTACTCCTCGGGTGATCCCGACTAATTCTTCTTTCAGGTTTGGAGGAGAATTTGAGGATACAGTGGGAGGTTTCCTGATTAGATAAAGTGATTAACCATTCTGATCTGGGTTAGAGTGCACGCAGAGTGTTTCTTTTCTCTCTCTCTTTGGCAGCGACCATGGCCCGACCCTAGACTATAACTCAGTGACCAAGTTAACCGAACTTTCTTCAAACAATGGCTTTTGGATTGTCTGAGTTGCATACATCATTTCCACTCCTTCTTTTACCCTCTGCATTTCTCCAGAACACCTCATATCATTACGAACATCCACTTCCATTAAATAAATCCATCGTATGGTTATATACGAACTCGAAAGGAACTTGTTCCAGATTCGAGGATGGATTCTGGTTCTGGAGAGATTGAATAGGACTATTCAGTTGTCTTTTCCGTTTACCTTCTCTCATGTTGCGAGTACTCCTAGGATTAGGAGAGTACGCCTATTACGCTTATTGGATAGTCTTCTTCCAAACCATAGGCAGGTGCCGAAAGGTAGGGAATGAAGAAAACCGATTATCCTAAGTGTGGTGTACAGAAGGTAATAAGTAAAGACAAATAAAGGGATCAAAAAGAGGGCAAAGTAAATTGTGACTGCTATCATTCACGACCAAACCGAGTATCTCATCGCCACTCCTATTTCACCTTTGTATTTCTCCAGAACACCCCGTATCACTACGAACATCCAATTACATTAGATAAATCCATCGTATGGTTATATACGAACTCGAAGGAACTTGTTCCAGTTCGAGGATGGATTCTGGTTCAGGAGAAATAGGAATAAGGTTTATTCAGTTGTCTTTTATTTTCACCTTCTCTCAGGTTGTGAGTACTCCTAGGATTAGGAGAGTACACCTATTACACTTATTGGATAGTCTTCTTCCAAACCATAGGCTTGTGTCGAACGGTAGGGAAGGAAGAAAACCATTTAGCCTAAGGAGGTGTACAGACGGTAATGACTAAAGACATATAAAGGGATTTGGAGAGATGGCAAGAAAATATACGGTTATAGTCATGAATCTGGATAATGGAAGAGGCGGTACTAGGAATACCCAGAAACCCCTACGAAAAATTTTCATGTTTCAATTTCACTATGTGTTGTTAAAGGAAAACTGATTTCCCAATTAGATACTTACTCCAGGATATGTATTTACCAGGTATGCTTCTCACATCTGTATGGTTTTACAGATGATGAGTTGGAGTAAGTTATTTGGGAATTAGGTGATCATCCTCATTATATCAGAATTCGTTGTAATTGGTGATATTTGAGGAAATCGCCTGTGTTTTTGCCGGACGGCAAATATTTGGTTTTGAATATCCGTTATTATACACCGATTTCAAATTGATATATTTGTACGTTTATTTTATAAAGTGAGATATGTCTTTTTGATATTATGTCCATGACATTTACCTATATCAGTTGATGGTTAGGTAAGGAGCATTCAACAGCAGTGTAATTCTTCATAACCATAGTAAAGCTTTCAACCTACAATGCACAAGGTTTGAGTTATTCAACTCAGGGGACTTATACACAGTATTTTATGTTGTCCAGTGTCCATTAGGACAAAGGGGTTGGTGCTCGTACTATATTCTATTCACTTGTGACTTCTCTAGTTTTAGACACGTGTTTCGTAGAAATACAAGGTCCAAGTTTTGAGAAGAGATAGGTACAAGAATAAAGTAGAGAACCACGTGTTGCAAGTATCGGGATTCTTCAAGGTGACCGAAGATGTAGATAGTTGTGTGAGGTATTCAGTTGATAATAATGGTTTTTGAGAAACTTGTTTCTCTTTCAGGTTACTCATAATTGGACGCACTCCTAAGTTGAGTAATGCCGATCGGCCTCTCTCCATTTAGTTGACATGCACTGGAGACAGCTGCATGATTTTAATCTGGTTCCAATTAAATCAGTGCCTCTGTTTCTATATTGGATATAGAACAGTTAATATCTTAACAATGTTAAGGTATATGGAGTTGTCCGGCTTATGCTTAAAACCAGACACTGGATAACTCAATGCACGTTTCTGTAATGGATGTTTGTGGGTTAACCCGGGCTATGACGAGGGTTGACTTTCTACCATCTGGAAGATCAATAGTGATATTGTTCTTGACTCACCACAGTTTTAGTAAAATGGACTTTTTCAGAAAACAGTAGTGGGAGTATGGTAGAACTGGAAGTGATTCCAGAACCGCAAACGATTACTGAAAATTTAATAGGACCTAAAGAATCAATCAGCTTTGACATTCCATTAGCCACTCCGCAGATATGGTGGGTAACCTCAGGTACCCGAGAGGTACTTTGGTATTCTCAAAGACGGTGACGGGGAGATTCTTGTTTACCCATACTTGCCATTACTATTGTTTTAGACTATGAGACCCGGCAGGAGGATGAGTATAGCGTTGTTGTAAACAAGCTTTAGAAGTGCACGGGTATATGACTCTGCCAGAGGGTTGTCGTAGTCAGTGGGAGCAGCGGAAGCATAGTGGAAAAGTAGCTTGTGTCTATTTATAGACTAAAGTAGATATAGCGGAAATAGATCATCTATTTTTGATGTGACAGTCTGTTGGAGATAGTGCCCTCATAGTCAATTATTGGATCGCAGGTACGTGATTGCAATGATTGTGGAGGACCTATCCCGGTAGGACAGTCTTACTCGAGATGATAGTATACTATCTGGTTTGCCTTTATCAGTCGTGTACATGTTCAGGTGACTGATTGCATGTTACACTTTGATAGAGCCCTTAGGATCTGGCATTACTACCAACTGTATGATGGCGATCATATACGTGAGAGTTGGGTAGTTTATATGCATATCCTTAATTGTTGTCCCTAGTCGTGGGAGTTTCGAGACAGGGCATCGATACTCCAGAGTAGACTAGTGTATACAGTCGAGACCCCGACGAGGGGCGGTGGCCGGTCTCACAAGCCACTGGTGTCAGTTGGATCACCTAAGATGTATACAGGTGCTCATTAGGTTATGAGTACACCGGACAGGACTCGCCGGGAATCTGCTAGTTAGTACTATACCTATCGTCAGATAGCAGTTCCCTGGTGACATGTGTACAGGTTAGTTCATCGACCTGAGGTCGTCATTTGTCTCGTGTGAGTTCCCACTGTGCTTTGATTTCTACCCTACCACGGCTCAAAGGAGTCGTGCAAACAGGTAGCTTTTGGGTACAGTCCCGAGCCATATGGAGGCACGTGAGCGAATCGGCAGGGGATTCGTCTCTCCCGGTATTGGGGGCGAGATCGTGCTGTGTCTAGGAGAGCCATTACACATGCCCACGGCCGTGGCAGGAGATTTACTGGTAGGTACTCCAGTAGTATCTCAGGGTGTTATTGGGCTACACTCCGACACGACTTATACTGCTTCTGGGGGTCTGACGTTACTAGCCCCCTAGGCGGATATGCGATACTCATTGACGAACGGACCGGACTGTATATACATTGTCACTGTTAGGCTCAGTAGGGTTTCTGGATGTGTTAGCTCATCGGCCACCCTTGAGTGCGCTCATCAGTCTCCCTTGAGATCAGTCCGTGGGCAACCGTCACGCATAGCTAGTGCAGCTGACGGTTTGTGGTTAAACCCACTGCCAGGGTACTGAAGAGTCATTAGAGTCCCCCACAGACAGTTTCCCAAGTTTCTGGCGAAACGTTGTAGAGGCCGTATGGTTTTATGGCAGGGTTCGGAAAATGCACGTGCGTTTACGCACGTGTCGATTTTCGGACAGATGATACTGGTCGGCTTTGGTTTAAGCCGGATCCGAGTATTATATTGAGTAGGTATAATATCTTTGTCTCAGTTGCATTTGTATTCGGTCGTAATACAAATGCGGGTATATTTATACAGTTTCGGGGTTATCCTGAAAGTTGTTTCAGGATCACTTTTGGAAGTTGCCAGTTTCCAGTTTTCTATCAGCCGTCTTTTAACATTTGGTTAAAGACGGATTTATCTTTTCTTGGATGAGAGTGAGTCATGCTTCTAGAAGGTTCTAGAAGGTTCTAGATTGGGTGAGGTGTCGAGTGACTCATGCTTTGAATTCAACCATTTTTTGTTAAGCTTAAGATATTTAGTTTGTGTTCACATTTGATATTTTGCTTAAGCTTACTCTCTTGCTCCTACGGTCACCTCCCTCCATCATATAAAATGGCCGGCCCTCTCTCTCCTCCTTACTTCACTTGATGTTTCATTTTAGAAAGAAAAGATTATGATAGGTTTTATCGGTGTATGGAATTTTACAGTTCATTTCATTCCATCACCCGATTCCCTCGGCAACTTCATTAACCGATCGTCCACGGATTTGGACGAAGTGAGACAAAGTCATCTACTCATTCTCTACATCAATCTTGGTCGTCTCTTCTAGCAAACTTGGCGATCGAGTTGCCTCTAGTCAGAGGCGGGAGCCCGTTTAAAGAATCGGTGATGTGGTGCCACCTCGACGAGGATATCGGAGTTCGACGAGATCGGAGCAGCCGCAACGGAGCGTGGGATGATGGTTAAAGAACGAAGGACTCGGATCGTTCGGTATAACCTTTCTACACTCTTTACAGTTTGTTAGTTTAGCAATAATGGCAGATCCGGGTTAAAGTATACGATAGCGCCAGTTTAAAAGTTTTTGTTCCGCATTTGGCGTCTGTAGACGGCCGGGGCGCTAGCGTAGGCTTACAGTGGTATCAGAGCCTAACCATTTTGCTATACTAACTTGTGCTAACGCGTTCAAAACATCGATCGAACCGAAAATCAAAAACGGCAAAATCCTAACCCGACAGTTTCTGTTGATTTTAAATGATCTCAAAAATTATTTCTGGATGTCTTAAAAATCAGAGCAGGGTTTTCTAAGAACTACGACGAAATTTGGGGTCGTGATCCCTCCAAGCTGCCGCGGAAGCGCGGCCAAACCCATGGTTTGGCCGCGCAACCGCGGCCACGTGGGGAGCACGTGCTCCCAAATTTTGTCAGTTGGTTCTCTGTGGGATTTTGGGGTTTTTGGTATATATCGTTTTGGCCCAGATTTTGTTACTGTTCACCAGTAAGCAGTGGGGCCCACTTTTTGATATTTGGTCGATCGAAATTTAAACACGTTAGTTTACAGTGCTTACATTATATCTCCGACCGGGAATGTCATTTGATCGGTAACTGCGTCTGATTGCTATAGTTCTTTTAGACGGGTTTGCGAACGTGACATTCGCGTTGATGTTCTGTTTTGTGCTGTATTGTTGCGGATTTGTCGTGGTGGATAGCAGTGTGCAATGGTAGTACTTTTTGAGTTTATTTGTACATTTGATATTGCGGGGCGAGCGTCCAACATGTGGACTGCCGTCACTGCCTGTTGTATAATATTCTTTTGGGGCACGACCAGGTTGCGGTCGATGTACCTGTTGTACTATTTTTCATTACTGTACTAGGTTTTACCCCGCGACGGAGTGCACGGATAGCCGGGTTCTGGAGGGCAACGGGTCCGCATCTCATGGCTTTGGGAGGCAGAGGGGCCCCACTCTAAAATTGGCAGACTATTCGCCGCACTCGTAAGGGGTACAGGTTGACCCAAGGAGGGGTGCCCAAGCTTACCGGATTCCGTGAAGTGCTGGGTGGTCCATTCACTATGCTGTAGGGGGCTGCCTCGCTTCAGGTTTTGGCGGGTAACTTGCCGCACCCGTAGGGGTCTAGGTTTCATTGCACAGGCTATCCACACGACAGGGGAACGTCGGGTTTCAGCAGCGGCTCTGTGAAACCCGGGGATCCCAGATTATCTGTATTGTTCTGTGATGCTTATTACTTTTCTGTAATGTTGCATATAATCACGCCTGGAGCGATTATGTATATTGGTTTATATACTATTAGATGTTGTATATGTTTTACACCCGCGCTAGTCCAGTCCCCGCTCTGTCGTTAGTTAAGTAACCTAACGGGTGATGACGGGACCCAGTGACGAATGCGGATGGCATATACGTACATTTTATTTTCGTTCTTTTCTGGTGTGATTATTGATGGGACTGCGTTGATTCTGATCAATGCAAAAGTTAAACAAACCTATTTGATGTTGTTGGAACAATTTTAAAAGTGTTATTGCAAAGACGTTTCCTTTTGTTTTGCATAGAGGTATTCAGTGGAATATCCAGCACCTCATTCGACGGGGCAAGGGCCGATATCCCTTCACCGGGACTGACCCCTTGGGCAGAAGTTTGCGTCAGGGTAATAACTTCACTATAGCCGATTACATGTTGCTTTGCATAGCGGTATTCAGTGGAATATCCTGCACCTCATTCCACGAGGAAAGAGCCGAGATCCCTTCACCGGGAATGACCTCTTTAGCAAAGGTTTTCGCCACTATATTTTAAAAAGCTATCAGGTTCCTTCAGCGATATCAAGTTCACTAAGCTAAAGGTTTTTCGCCAAAAACCAGTCGTAGCCCTCCGTCGTTTCTTATGGATGGTCAGTAGTATTCAAGCTATGTTTGTTGGCATACGTCAAGGCATAGTGTTTGGTAGCTGCTGGGTATTCATTTGTTGCATAGATAGATGAGTTGGTTTGGGACAGTCGTATCACCTTGTTGGCATACGTCAAGGGTATGTACGGGTGGGTTCAAATTAACAAGATAATGACGGGCAGAACTTGACATGTGACTTATGATTTGTTGACATACGCCAAGGTCATAAGAGCATGGGGAAAAAATCATATCGGGAGTTTCTAAAGAAACTGAAACTTGCCAAGTGTGCGCATACCTTCTGGAGTATGAGTAACGTGGATGCATTCCATCACGTTATCATGCGATGAGAGTTGGATCCCGATTCCCACTGATGAGTTGGTTTACTCTTCGGGTGATCCCGATTGATTCTTCTTTAGGTTTGGAGGAGAATTTGACAGGACAGTGGGAGGTTTCTGGATTAGATAAAGTTATGACCATTCTGATCTAGGTTAGAGTGCACGCAGAGTGTTTCTTTTCTCTCTCTCTCTTTGGCAGCGACCTTTGACCGACCCTAGACTATGACTCAGTGACCAAGTTGACCGAACCTTCTTAAAATACTGGCTTTTGGATTGTCTATGTTGCATAAGTCATTGCCACTCCTTCTTTTACCCTTTGAATTTCTCAGAACACCCGTATTACTACGGATATCCACTTCCATTGGATAGATCCATCGTATGGTTATATACGAACTCGAAGGGACTTCTTCGAGGATGGATCCAGGTTCAGGAGAAATAGAATTGGTTTATTCAGTTGTCTTTCATTATCACCTTCTCTCAGGTTACGAGAGCTCCTTGGTTTAGGAGAGTACACCTATTACGCTTATTGGATAGTCTTATTCCAAACCATAGGCAGGTGCCGAAAGGTAGGGAATGAAGAAAACCAATTAGCCTAAGTAGGGTGTGCAGAAGGCAATATGTAAAGACAAAATAAAGAGATTAGAAAGAGGGCAAAGTAAATTGCGACTGATATCATTCACGACCAAAACCGCGTACTTCATCGCCACTCCTATTTCACCTTTAATAGAATAAGGTATTATTCAGTTGTCTTTTATCATCACCTTCTCTCGAGATGCGAGTACTCCTTGGTTTAGGAGGGTACACCTATTATGCTTACTGGATAGTCTTCTTCCAAACCATAGGCTGGTGCCGAACGGTGGGGAAGGAAGAAAACCATTTAGCCTAACGATGGTGTACAGAAGGTAACGACTAAAGACAAATAAAGGGATTTGGAGATATGGCAATAAAATATACGGCTGAAGTCATGAATTGGATTATGGAAGAAGCATTACTATGAATACCAGGATACCCCTACGAAACATTTTCATGTTTCAGTGCATTGTTAAAGGAAAACTGTTTTCCCGATTAGACACTTACTCCAAGGGTATGTATTTACCAGGTTTCATTATCATATCTGTATGGTTTTACAGATGATGAGTGGGAGTAAGATATTGGGAAATAGGTGATCATCCTCATTATATCGGAATTCGTTGTAATTGGTGATATTTGAGGAAATCGCCAGGGTACAGTTTTCAACCTACGACGCACAGGTTTTGAGTTGTTCAACTCAGCGGACTTATACAGAGTATTGTATGTTGTCCAAGTGTCCATCAGGACAAAGGGGTAGGTCCTCGTACTATGTTCTATTTACTTATTACTTCTCTAGTATTTAGACAAGTGTTTCGTAGAAATACAAGGTCTAAATTTTGAGAAGTTGTGGGTATAAGAATAAAGTAGAGAACCAGGTATCACAAGTATCGGGATTCTTCAAAGAGATCGAAGATGTAGATTCTTGTGATTGGTATTCAGATGATAGTGATGGTTTTGAGAAAAGTGTTTCTCTTTCAGGTTACTCATAATTGGATGAATTCCTAAGTTGAGTAATGCTGATTAGCCTTTTTACATTAAGTTGATATGCACTGGAGACAGCTGCATGATTTGAATATGGTTCCAATTAAATAAGTGCCAAATTTTCTGTATTGGATATAGAATGGATCGTACCTTAAAAGAAATTAAGGTACGGGGAGTTCTCCAGCTTATGCTTAAAACCAGACACTGGATAACTCAGGGCACGTTTCTGTAATGGCTGTTTGTGGGTTGACCCTGGCTATGACGAGGGTTGATATTCTACCATTTGGAAGATCAATAGTGATATTGTTCTTGACTCGCCACAGTTTTAGTAAAATGGATCTTTTTCAGAAAACAGTAGTGGGAGTATGGTAGAACTGGAAGTGATTCCAGAACCGCGAACGATTACGGAAAATTTAATAGGACCTATATATTCAATCAGGGTTGACATTCCAATAGCCACTTCGCAGATTTGGTGGGTAACCTCAGACACCCGAGAGGTACTTCGGTAGCCTCAAGGACGGTGACAGGGAGGTTCTTATCTACCCAGACTTGACACTACTGTTGTTCCAGACTATGAGACCAGGCAGGAGGATAAGTATAGCGTCGTTCTAAACTAGCTTTAGAAGTGTACGTGTATATTATTCTGCCAGAGGGTTGTCGTAGTCAGTGGGAGCATCGGAAGCATAGTGGGCAAGTAGCTTATGTCTATTTATAGACTAGAGCAGTAATAGCGGAGAAAGATCATCTAATTTTGATGTGACAGTCATGGGTTTGACTTCAATCAGAATAGGGGATGGATCTGTTAAGAAGGTAGTAGAGTGTGATGTCATGGTATTTGGATGACATACACAAAGAAGGAAGTAAAATTCCTATACTACGATCGGTTGTACTCTGATCGTCACACAGTTGTTTCTCCAGACAGGATATGGATATAATATAGGACATTCTGGTTTCTAGATCTAGAGTTTTAGATCTGGATTTGGGTAGTTTCCCAATGTGGGTACTTTGACAGATATTCTAATGGTTTTTAGAATAGTTGACTCCTAGCATGGTAGTGTACCTGCAGGTTATGGAGCCACCCTCTCTAAAGGTGTCGTATAGACTAAAGGGGAGAGGGAAGTGCATGATTGGCAGATCACTTGCTTAGGCAATTGAGTCAATCATGAGATGTCAAGTACCGCACCAAATGTTGTTTTTGCACTAGATGAAATAAGTTTGTATTAATCCAATCCTGGAGAAACATAAGGAAGCAGTTTTAGAACATTAGTACATGTTCTACGGATTTGATAACGGCAGCCTCTTTCGGGAGACGGTTATCATTCCAGGCTTCAAAGGTGACATGGATGACAGAATGATTGTCAGAGTTTTAGTTTTCCCTCTGACGAGGGACAGTATTATGGACAGGTGGTTCCAGAGGATACTGTGGGTGGCATGGTGCCGGATACTGATTAGGTTCAGTGATCCATACAGTCTAAGAGGTTTGGATAAGTAGTTCATTTATGAACTGGGTCCCATCAGATATCCAGACATATTCTAAGACAGGTACTACTCAATTCGGGAGATGGCTTTCTCCGCGAACTTGAGATTAAGAGAGATATAGAAAGATACTTCTAGGCGGATCCACTCACTGAGGCTATTTCTCGAACACAATAGTTTTACAAACGGGCTTTGTGAAACTGATTAGTAGAGGAGTTGGATGTTCGGTTTCACACGGGCTGTGAGTAGTCGACATCGCAATAATTAGCCTTGAGTGCAAGTGGGAGATTGTTGGAGATAATGCCCTCATAGTCAATTATTGGATCGCAGGTACGTGATTGCAATGATTGCGGAGGACCTATCCTGGTAGGACAGTCTTACTCGAGATGATAGTATACTATCTGGTTTGCCTTTATCAGTCGTGTACATGTTCAGGTGACTGATTGCATGTTACACTTTGATAGAGCCCTTAGGATCTGGCTTTACTACCAACTGTATGATGGCGATCATATACGTGAGAGTTGGGTAGTTTATATGCATATCCTTAATTGTTGTCCCTAGTCGTGGGAGTTTCGAGACAGGGCATCGATACTCCGGAGTAGACTAGTGTATACAGTCGAGACCCCGACGAGGGGCGGTGGCCGGTCTCACAAGCCACTGGTGTCAGTTGGATCACCTAAGATGTATACAGGTGCTCATTAGGTTATGAGTACACCGGACAGGACTCGCCGGGAATCTGCTAGTTAGTACTATACCTATCGTCAGATAGCAGTTCCCTGGTGACATGTGTACAGGTTAGTTCATCGACCTGAGGTCGTCATTTGTCTCGTGTGAGTTCCCAATGTGCTTTGATTTCTACCCTACCACGGCTTAAAGGAGTCGTGCAAACAGGTAGCTTTTGGGTACAGTCCCGAGCCATATGGAGGCACGTGAGCGGATCGGCAGGGGATTCGTCTCTCCCGGTATTGGGGGCGAGATCGTGCTGTGTCTAGGAGAGCCATTACACATGCCCACGGCCGTGGCAGGAGATTTACTGGTAGGTACTCCAGTAGTATCTCAGGGTGTTATTGGGCTACACTCCGACACGACTTATACTGCTTCTGGGGGTCTGACGTTACTAGCCCCCTAGGCGGATATGCGATACTCATTGACGAACGGACCGGACTGTATATACATTGTCACTGTTAGGCTCAGTAGGGTTTCTGGATGTGTTAGCTCATCGGCCACCCTTGAGTGCGCTCATCAGTCTCCCTTGAGATCAGTCCGTGGGCAACCGTCACGCATAGCTAGTGCAGCTGACGGTTTGTTGTTAAACCCACTGCCAGGGTACTGAAGAGTCATTAGAGTCCCCCACAGACAGTTTCCCAAGTTTCGGGCGAAACGTTGTAGAGGCCGTATGGTTTTATGGCAGGGTTCGGAAAATGCACGTGCGTTTACGCACGTGTCGATTTTCGGACAGATGATACTGGTCGGCTTTGGTTTAAGCCGGATCCGAGTATTATATTGAGTAGGTATAATATCTTTGTCTCAGTTGCATTTGTATTCGGTCGTAATACAAATGCGGGTATATTTATACAGTTTCGGGGTTATCCTGAAAGTTGTTTCAGGATCACTTTTGGAAGTTGCCAGTTTCCAGTTTTCTATCAGCCGTCTTTTAACATTTGGTTAAAGACGGATTTATCTTTTCTTGGATGAGAGTGAGTCGTGCTTCTAGAAGGTTCTAGAAGGTTCTAGATTGGGTGAGGTGTCGAGTGACTCATGCTTTGAATTCAACCATTTTTTGTTAAGCATAAGATATTTAGTTTGTGTTCACATTTGATATTTTGCTTAAGCTTACTCTCTTGCTCCTACGGTCACCTCCCTCCATCATATAAAATGGCCGGCCCTCTCTCTCCTCCTTACTTCACTTGATGTTTCATTTTAGAAAGAAAAGATTATGATAGGTTTTATCGGTGTATGGAATTTTACAGTTCATTTCATTCCATCACCCGATTCCCTCGGCAACTTCATTAACCGATCGTCCACGGATTTGGACGAAGTGAGACAAAGTCATCTACTCATTCTCTACATCAATCTTGGTCGTTTCTTCTAGCAAACTTGGCGATCGAGTTGCCTCGAGTCAGAGGCGGGAGCCCGTTTAAAGAATCGGTGATGTGGTGCCACCTCGACGAGGATATCGGAGTTCGACGAGATCGGAGCAGCCGCAACGGAGCGTGGGATGATGGTTAAAGAACGAAGGACTCGGATCGTTCGGTATAACCTTTCTACACTCTTTACAGTTTGTTAGTTTAGCAATAATGGCAGATCCGGGTTAAAGTATACGATAGCGCCAGTTTAAAAGTTTTTGTTCCGCATTTGGCGTCTGTAGACGGCCGGGGCGCTAGCGTAGACTTACACAGTCATGGGCTTTGACTTCATCAGAATAAGGGATGGATCTGTTAAGAAGGTAGTAGGGTGTGATGTCCTGGTATTTGGATGACATGCACTTTATAGGAAGTAAAATTCTTATCCGGCAATCGGTTATACTGTGGTTGTAACACAGTGGTTTCTCCACATAGGATATTGATATTATATCAGGCATTCTGGTCACTAGATCTATGGTTCTAGATCTAGATTTGGGAAGTGTCCTAATCGAGGTACTTAGACAGCATTCTAAAGGTGTTTTAGATTGGACGACACGTGGCATGGTGGTGTACCTGCAGGTGATGGAGTCACCCTCTCTAAAGGTGTCTTACAGACTAAAGGGGAGAGGGATGTGCATCATTGACATATCACTCGCATAGGCAATTGGGTCAATCATGAGATGTCAAGTACCACACCAGATGTTGTTTTTGCACTAGTTGCAATAAGTTGATATTAATGCAATCCTGGAGGAACGTTCGGAAGCAGCTTTAGAACATAAGTGAATGTTCTAGGGATATGATAACTACAGCCTCCTTCAGGAGACAGTTATCATTCCAGGCTTCCAAGGTGACAAGGTTGATAGAGTGGCTGTCTGAGTTATAGTTTTCCCTCTGACGAGGGGCAGTTGTTTGGACAAGTGGTCCAAGCGGATACTGAGGGAGGCATGACGCAAGAAGCTGATTAAATTCAGTTGACGATATAATCTAAGAAGTTTGGATTTGGAGTTCATTTGTGAACTAGGTCCCATCAGATATCCAGACATATTCTAAGACAGGTATTGCTCATTTCGGGAGATGGTTTTCTCCGCGAACATGAGATCAAGTGAGACATAGAAAGAAACATTAGGACGGATCCAGACACTGAGGCTATTCCTCGAACGCAATAGTTTCACAAACAGGCTTTGTGAGTCTGATCAGAAAAGGAGTTGGGTGTTCGGTATCACACGAGCTGTCAGTATGCGACATCGCAATAATTAGCCTTAAGTGCAAGTGGGAGATTGTTGAATATAGTGCCCTCAAAGTCAATTATTGGATCGCAGGCACGTGATTGCAATGATTGAGGGGGGACCTATACCGGTAGGACAGTCTTACTCGAGATGATAGTATGCTATCTGGTTTATCTTTATCATCGTGTACATGATTTAGGTGATATTACAGATCACTATTGCACGTTGATAGAGACCTTAGGATTCTTGCTTAACTACCAGCAGTATGATGGCGATTATATACGTGAGAGTTGGGTAGTCTATAAGCACATCCTTAAAGTGTCCCTAGTCATGGGAGTTTCGAGACAGGGCATCGATACTCCATGAGTAGACTAGTGTATACGGATCGAGACCCCGACGAAGGGCGGTGGAAGGTCTCACAACCCATTGGTGTCAGTTGGTTCACCTAAGACGTATACAGGTGCTCATTGGGTTATGAGTACACTAGACAGGACTCGCCGGGAACCTGCTAGTTGGTATTATACCTAACGTCAGACAGCAGTTCCCTGGTGACATGTGTACAGGTTAGTTCATCGACCTGAGATCGTCATTTGTCTCGTGTGAGTTCCCACTGTGCTTTGATTAATACCCTACCACGGCTCAAAGGATTCGTGTAAACAGGTTTTAGTTGGGTACAGTCCCGAGCCACATGGAGGCAGTGAGCGGATCGGCAGGGGGTTTCGCCTCTCCCAGTATTGGTGGTGAGATCGCGCTGTGTCTAGGAGAGCCATTACACAAAGTCCTTGGCCAAGGCAGGAGATTTACTGGTAGGTATTCCAGTAGTATCTCAGGGTGTTCTGGGCTACACTCCGACACGACTTATACCGCTTTTGGGGGTCTGACGTTACCAGCCCCCTAGGCCTGATATGCGATACTCATATACGAACGGACCGGACTGTACGGATATTGTCACTGACAGGCTCAGCAGGGTTCCAGGATGAGTTCGCTCATCGGCTTCCCTTTTAGTCGATACATGGGTAGCCGTTACGTACAGCTAGTACCACTGACGTGCTTGTGGTTAAACCCACTGCCGGCTTATTTATGAGTCTTTAGAGTCCACCACAGATAGTTTCCCAAGTTTCGGGCGAAACGTTGTAGAGGCCGTATGGTTTTATAACAGGGTTCGATCATATACGTGGACTAGTGCACGTATCATGATCGGACAGATCATACTAGTGGGGTTTGGTTTAAGTCAGATCCTAGTATTAGATTTATTGGATTACTTTAGTCTCATCGCATTTGCATTCAGTCGGAATGCGGATGCAGGTATGTATATACAGGTGAGGGGTATCCTTGTGATCCGTCATGAGTTTACTTTAGATGTTGCCGTATCTTTTTGTTGGACTAAACATTTGGGTTAATGTTTAGCTGGTGGAATTGGTGAGTGGAAATCATCATGAGGGGCAATTAATGTGGCATGTGCAATCTAGTGACTCTTGGTCTCTTTTTTTGAAGCCATGTCATGTTAATTGATTGTTTATTGTGTTGAAATGAGAGGTGGAGAGAGAGATGGCAGCTATATGAGTGGTGCTAGCTCTTGGGATTATTGGTAGTGCTCCCATTTTTCATCTCAACACAATAGAAAAAAAAAGCACTTCTTCTTCTTCTTCCTCTAGCTCATAACATCCACCAATGGAATCATCTTCAACCTCCCTCCATACGCTCTCATGTGTTGAGAATCAATGGATGCTTGAGACAAAGTTTTCACACACATTCTCTACATCACCTTGGACATGTCGGCTAGCAAACATCATGTCCGAGTTGCTTCGGTTTGAAGCGGGAGCCCGTAAAAAGGCTTCTTGACGTGGTGCCCTTCCGACGAGGAGACCGGAGATCGGTGATGTCGCGAGGAGATAAAGATGGTGGCTAAAGACCGAAGGACATGGATCGATCGGTATAGCCTTTCTGTCTTTTTAGTAGTTGCTAGTTGAGTGTTAATGGTTCTATCCGGGTAAAAGACTACGATAGCGCCAGTTTGTTAAAAGTTTTTTGTTCCGCATTTGGCCTCGGATTGACGGTGGGGGCGCTACCGTAGACTTACATTTCCTATGCTACAGTCGGTCAATATCCTCTTATCACGTAGATTCTCCATGTAGGATCAAAATGATACCTCCTAAATCCAGAGTTTTGGATCTATGAGATAAATCTAAATGGATGTTACGATTCTCACTAAGTGTAGTGAGGTGGTATCAATCGATCCTGAGGAGATGTAACATTTCAGAAAAATAAAATATTATTTTTGGGAATTTTATAATTAAATAATAAATATTATGAATATTTTAATGAGGCTGCGTAATTAAATACCGATAAACTGGGAAATATTTGGAAACTTATAGAAATTAATGAAATGAGGATGTTTTATGTGATTTAGGAAAATTATGAATTTTTATAATTAATTATATACAATTTTAACGCTAATCGCTATTAAATATCACGAATCGTGCATTAAGCTTGATTTGTGCATATGACATGCACCATATCTTTTTCACATTTGTTACATTTTCCTACATGGTGTTTTCTCTTTATCATGCATGGCTTTATATTTATTGAGAAAAGAAAAGATAAAGAAAAGATAAGAATAGAAAAGAAAAAGAAAAGAAAACATAAAGAAAGAAGCATGGGCAAAAGAGAGAGAGAGGGAGAGGTGAGGGGTCAAACCTTGGTCATGGCTTTTGTTCCCTCCATTATTTCCTCTTCATTTTCCTCTCCCTCTCCTCTCATGGCTGCACTCTCCTTCACCTCCCCTTCAACCCTCACAAACACACCCAAAACAACACAAAAACTCCATCTCCCTTTCACAAAAAAATGCACAGCTCCTTTAAAGCACTTAGGACCAAGAAAGGATGGATTTTGAGCACTTGGGGCAACTCAAGAAATTTCTTGCGTAGCCAAATGAGGTAATCTCTTTACCATTAGTGTAGAATTACATTCACTTTAGCACCTATAAATGTTTAGAAGTGTTTTAATGATGTTTAGTGAACTTTGAAAATTTCAAGTTATGGTTTGAGGGATTCTTGAGTTGTGATTGTGTAATTGAGGTTAGTAGAGATTATACAACCCCTGTAGTGATGGTATATTGGACTAAACCTGAGAGTAAACCCCCAAATCCTAAATTTAGAAACCCCGATATCGGAAAATTGGAGAATTGTGAGGTTATTTTGACATCTGCTAACACCCGGGTGACCTAAATTTTTTTTAGCGAACACAGAGTGATCTGCAGGCATCCTGGAGTGTACCCTCAAGACCCGAGACCCTACCCCATTTGCTAGGCCAAAATTTAAATGTTTCTGGCCGCAATTTGCGGCCAGGGTGGGGTAAAATGTGCCCATTTTTGGTTTAGGGCTCCTTTGTCTGTAAAATAGACCTTTTACATAAGCAAAATTGGATAATTTCACCTAGGGTAAAATCTGGAAGTGTTTTACGATGTTTCTGAATTTGTTTTGCGGCTTTTAATTAATTAGAATTTGGTATTTGTTTTTTGCCTCGGTCGATTCACGTTTATACGTCAATCGTTGAGAGTTGTTGGTTATTCGTGCATGCTTAGACCATAGGTTTTAACCTATATACGTTTCGTATATCGTTTTGGTTTTCGTTCGCGATTTCAGTTTACGATACTATGTGTGATATGTAGGTACCCCCCACATGGATTTTTGAGACGACGAGGAGAGCGTAGCGTCATCGACTCCGGCAAGCAAAGATCAGGGTGAGTAGATATATATCTACTCACCTTGTCGGGTGGAAAGCGTATACCACCCCCGTAGTTTCGCAGTATAGTGTACAAGTGTTATAGCTAAATAATTATGTGTTATTATAGATGTATATACGTAGCTAGAAATGCTTTTGGTGACTTTGGGTCAGTGTTAGCGTATTTAGAAGTTAATGCTATAGTTTAGTGTAAATCGCGAAACCCTAGAATAGTTGTTGCACACACTCGCACACACTCATGCATACATTATATTACTTGTGCGTATATGGGGATATGTATATATATAATTACACATAGGTATGGGACTATGTATATATATGTATACATATACATGGATGATGAGGATAGTACATGGTATTTGGAGATGAGTCGATGAGATTGGGCATGATTCCATGAGGCCGGTCATGTGACATGGTTCGTATTTGAGATACGACATGATTTATAGCGGGTCTTTTGGAAATGTGTTTTCATGCACACGCATATATATATGTAGATGGTATCAGTATGTACTAGACTTAGATCAGTACCCCGATTACAGGATATGATGATAAGGATACCTAATGAATAATGAGATAAATGTGATATTGACCCGTACCCAGATTAGGATGCCGTACGATGGATTTACCGTACGAGCTATATATTGATGATGGATCCGCACTGTTGACTTGAGGATGCCATATGATATATTGTATCGTACGTGATACTATTGAGGCGGGATCACCGACTATATATATATATATATATATATATATATATATATATATGTATCAACTCAGATTTAGGTGGTTTTCCTTACCTCTTTCGATTAGCTTGTTAGTTTAGTCCTGTAGTTTACTGGTAGATGTTAGACTTGACTCGAGTCATAACTATTTCAAAACTAACGAATCGTGAGTATTTTAAAGACGGGCCAACGGAATCTACGGATATTACAAAGGACATACTTTTTCTTAAAAACACCGTTGCCCTATTTTCTAAATACCACGATTCGTATTATTTCAAATGTCAAAACTGTATTACTCGTTTATATCATTGCATATTCCTTATGATGCGTTTATTATTTCTTTTTCTTCATATTCATGTTGTTATCATCGCATTGCATGCTTAATGTGTACCTTATTGATATGAAACCATATTGTCAGGACACCAGCACCATTACCGATGATGCGTATGTCCCACGTACACTTGCTAGCCGGCTCACACACATCATCATCGGTAATTGCCATGTCACGTACACTTTAGAGAATATTACTTTATTGATATCGCTAGTTAACTGATAGTTTCGATATGCCATTACTGTGTTACTTTAGATACTCCATTTATTACTGTGATGTTTCTTGCATATTAATATATTCATTGTCATGCATTATTTTTAGGGCCAGTACGGATTACCGGAGCCCAATAGTTTAGAATTCATTGTTTAATTACCCTTGAGATTTGGATTTCGGATTTCCATAAGATTTCTGGATTTGGAGAAACCGCAAAGATTTATAAACTGACTATCATTTTCAAAAGATAGAAAATTGCGGTTTTCTCCTGATATGATTTGAAAGACGTCTACTATGAGTTTTCTCGGCTCTTGAGCGATATCATACACCCGATTAGAGGAGGAGTAGGAACCGTCTGTGGGTGCAAGGTGGACCCGGTGCGGTACCCCGGGGCGAGAAGGTCGCAGATGATGGCGTTGAGCCCAGCAGGGAAGCACTACCGAGCGGTGATTGTTTTGTGACTCGACGGGTATCTGGAGGATAGTGATCGGAGTATAGGCCAGTCCGGATTGCCAGAGCCTGTGGTTTTTGAGATATGATTTTACAGGCCAGTCCGGATTGCCGGAGCCCTAAATATCGAGATAGAGAGATACATATATTTTGTGTCGATGCTAGACACTGATAACTGTTGATTTCATTGATGATATTTCGATTTATACAGAAATCTCTCTGAGATACAAAAACAGTTTCTCATTTAGATATATTCTATTTTCATCCATTCATACATCATAGATATGACATGTTATTACCTGAGGCACTGACACAAGCACTTGTTATCACACTGATGTTAGATGATTACCTCTTCATTTTAGATGCTTCAGATTTTATATTATTATATTGAGGATATATATTTATGATCATATTAACCTAGGATTGAGTCATACATATGATTTCTGCTCTGTGATGTTTTCTACTCCCGAGTTGGCAACTTAACCCCGTTGTGCCACAGTTTCTTACAGGTTTTTCCGTACAGGTTTGTTGCGGCTTTGTTGCCACACTGTTCCTTCCGGTTGATTGCTTTGGTAGGTGGGTTCACTTGCATCGTGACCACCATTATACCTTTTATTTATTTCAGTTCTATCTAGAAACTCCATCAACCAGACTTGTATTATATATAGACTTACAAGACTAGTTGTATATTATTTCGACCGTAGAGTTGCGCTTGTATTATTATGGTTTTCTGTTTGTTTTGAGTTTTCTTTTGAGTTTTGATCCTCGCCCTTCGCGTTGTATATTATATTGCTTGCGTGGTTGTGACCGTCAATTGACGAAGAGCTAGCTCCCGCTTGGGGATGTCTTTATTCATATTATGCATGTTGTACCCTTTTGGGGCCAGTATTTACAAAGGAAACTATGCCGAAATTTTTAGAAAAGACATGATGTTTTAAAAAATGCATAGTTCGGCTTATTTTGTTATACCACTCGCTTTAAAACTAAAGTTTTCCTTCACTTTCTTCTTTAAATGGTTTAGATTTCTGGGTTTTTGGCTTACTTGAATTAGATGGGGTCCTATAGACTTCATATGACTCAAGTGCCAGTCACGTGCCATTTCGGGTCGTGACAAAATTGGTATCAGAAAGCTAGTTTAGCCTTGGTTCGAGTCTAGGTTTGACTATGCTGAGCCTAGCGTGTTTGTATATATACGGAATCTAAGCTTGACCTTACGAAACTTAGACTTGGTCGAGAGAGTATTCGACTCGAAATTTCGTCGCGTAGGTTGACCTTGGTTGATGGAGTAGGTGACTTAAGTAGAGTGACGTACTGTGTGTATGTTACGCGGCATACTTACGATACGCTACTCCGCTTAAGAAGCCATAGGATGTACATTTCCTTGCATATTATTATATTCATTCCTATGATCTATCCTCATCGATATTGGCTTATGGTTTTTGGTGCCACGATAACACGGGTAGAGAGAGCTACGGCTAGAGTTGCATCAGCACGAGCTCGTCACGGACGAGGACTGACCACGGTGTGATTCCACGGATATACGATTTGCATAGATGCGTCGTTATTGTGTTTTCGCGCCATGAGCGTTTGATGGATCTCTTTTACAAGATTTCTCGGTCGTGCAGATCAGCACCAGAGGATTGGGCCACTACTAGAGGCCAGCCAGAATGTGATGACCGTCAATGCACCGAATATACTTGATGATTGAGGCACTGTTCAGCGTGCGGAAAAATAAGCTAGTTGTTGCTGCGAATGACGAGATACCGCCCCAGATATTGGAGCTATTGCCGCACGAGTTGTACTTAGAGATATGATAGAAGATCTCTAGTCACCCAAGGAGGAATGACTAGGACATGTGATTCGTTGACTACCCCGATGCGAGGTCATCAGATTGATTGATTCCAGCTAGAAACGACTTCACGCAAGTACGTTGAGAGTTGATAGAAGACGATCTAATGTCAGAAACCCATTTTCCAAGTTTAAAGTATTCAGAAAAAACATGCATGTATTTCCGTGGACCCTCCAGAAGAATGAAACCCTAACTCGATATAATGACGATGAGAACGCTCTGAAACCTTAGGGTTTACAGCAGTTCAGCGGTGCCATTAATAAGGATTGGGTTTTCCCTTCTATGGCTGGTCCATAAGTGCCGTGGAATGTACTCGATACTATTAAACTGTACTCAAGATGTTGAGCTCTTGGGGGATTATGGAACTTTGATGAATCGATCGAAAGGTTCGACATCATTCGGATATCATGTGATGGGATACATTGCTTGGAAGACTCCAGATACGATTATAGCCGTTGGAGCGTAGTCCATGCAGCCACGAAGAGACGAGTCCGAATCAGTCGACATTAGAGAAAAGTGGAGAAAGAGGTTCGTGCGAGATCTTGACGAGATGAAGTTCAACTCCGCCAACATCACAGATGTGATACGCATGCAAAGGCGTTGTTTATGGATATATCTTCCAGAAGGAGTCGCGATGAGTATGCATCCGTTCTAGAAGAAGAAGCAGATTTAGTAAAAAGGTGATAATTCTGGGCAGTTCGGCAGAAACGTGATTTGGGAGAGATTTCGACAGAACATTTCTGGATTACTATACGAGAAGACTTGGACCCAGGATCGGTCATATTGCGCATACCCAGTAGGCCAGAGTTCAGCATCGTCGACGAGATATGCTATGAGTGACCATGACAGTTGGCCAGAGACCTTTAGAGGATGTGCAAGAGCGGGATTATTTCCGTCATCTTTGATTTTGGTATTTTGGGCGATTTATTTGCATGATTCAGATTTTATGCACCATAGTTGCACTTGACTTCGATTTGATGTCATTCGAGATGCGGATTTTGATTTCATACCTATGGTATGCATGTGATTTGACTTATTCTTTTGGCATAGTTTTCATGCACTTTTAGTATTTTGATTCAATTTCTGTGCACGCTGATGCACATGATTGTGAGATTATATACCACGGTATACCTGACTTGGACTTGGATTGAAATGTGTTGTATACCGTCGATTTCGATTATGATACTCGATTTTTATTTTCGTGCACCTGGTGCACTTGATTTGGATTCTTGTGCATGCTTAGGCGCTTGATGCGATTTTGGTGCACGCCAGATGCACTAAATCGAGATTCTTCATGCATATCAGATGCACCTGATATTGCTGTCAGGCACACCCGTTGCCTTTGCCAGGTGTTTCTTGCACACCCGTTGCACTTAGATTTTGTTTCTGTGCACATGTATGGCACATTTATGGATTTCGATTTCCGTGGGCACCAGACGCACGTGGAATTCATATATACATTTTGGCATTGATTCCCTTGAGCAGCATGTTTTAAGATATTTACTATTTGGTATAGTAGCTGAGCAGGACTAGTCCGAGGACAGTACCTGACTATATTTTTGCATGCATTGATAGTTATCGAAGGTATTTCCAAATAGAAGTTATAGTCTCAGTATTTATCTATGTGTCTGAGGTGACACGAGACATTTTACAAAGGAAATCCTTCTAAATTATTTTCAAAACGGCGGGACGTGTATGTTAAATAAAGGATATATATACATATAGTTATGTTTCTTACAATAGACGTCCGCCACTGTGCAGTGATAAGCACATCGCACAGCGACTTGAAAAGATTTGGCATGCATTCCTTTCAGATGTTTTAATGATGTTTACATATATAGCTTGATGTATATCATGTTGGTTTTCGTTGGGCTTAGACATTGGTGTCTTCACCATAACTCCGATAATTGAGGGATGCTTGACGGAGTTTTGATTTTGGTTTATATACTCGTTTTCATGTGCATGCCTTGCGCTACGCCATGTTTTATGTATTTATGATTTCGGAGCCCCGACAACTGGATCATTTTACTGAAATGTTTTAGGAATTGGGCGAGTTTAAATTTAAATTCGGGGACCGAATTTCTTTAAGGGGGGAAGACTGTAATATTTCAGAAAAATAAAATATTATTTTCGGGAATTTTATAATTAAATAATAAATATTATGAATATTTTAATGAGGCGGTATAATTAAATACCAATAAATTGGGAAATATTTGGAAACTTATAGAAATTACTGAAATGAGGATGTTTTATGTGATTTAGGAAAATTATGAATTTTTATAATTAATTATATACATTTTTAACGCTAATCGCGATTAAATATCACTAATCGTGCATTAAGCTTGATTGGTGCACATGATATGCACCATGTCTTTTTCACATTTGTTACATTATCCTACAAGGTCTTTTCTCTTTATCATGCATGGCTTTATATTTATTGAGAAAAGAAAAGATAAAGAAAAGATAAGAATAGAAAAGAAAAAGAAAAGAAAACATAAAGAAAGAAGCATGGGCAAGAGAGAGAGGGAGGGGGAGAGGTGAGGGGTCAAACCTTGGTCATGGCTTTTGTTCCCTCCATTATTTCCTCCTCATTTTCCTCTCCCTCTCCTCTCATGGCTGCCTTCTTCTTCACCTCCCCTTCAACCCTCACAAACACACCCAAAACAACACAAAAACTCCATCTCCCTTTCACAAAAAAGATGCACAAGCTCCTCTAAAGCACTTTGGACCAAGAAAGGATGGATTTTGAGCAATTGGGGCAACTCAAGAAATTTCTTGAGTTTCCAAATGAGATAATCTCTTTACCATTAGTGTAGAATTACATTCACTTTAGCACTTATAAATGTTTAGAAGTGTTTTAATGATGTTTAGTGAACTTTGAAAATTTCAAGTTAGGGTTTGAGAGATTCTTGAGTTGTGATTGTTTAATTGAGGTTAGTTGAGATTATACAACCCCTGTAGTGATGGTATATTGGACTAAACCTGAGAGTAAACCCCCAAATCCCAAATTTAAAAACCCCGATATCTTAAAACTGTGAGAATTGTGAGGTTATTTTGACATCTGCTAACACCCGGGTGACCTGAAATTTTTTTAGCAAACACGGATTGATGTGCAGGCAACCTGGAGTGTACCCTGAAGACCCGAGACCCCACCCCCTTTTCTAGGCCGCAATTTTAATGTTCCTTGCCACAATTTGCGGCCAGGGTGGGGTAAAATGTGCACATTTTTGGTTTAAGGCTCCTTTGTCTGTAAAATAGACCTTTTACATATGCAAAATTGGCTAATTTCACCTAGGGTAAAATCTGAAAGTGTTTTATGAAGTTTCTGAATTCTTTTTGCGGCTTTTAATGAATTGGAATTTGGTATTTGTGTTTTGTCTCGGTCGATTCACGTTTATACGTAAATCGTCGAGAGTTGTTGGTTATTCGTGCATGCTTAGACCATAGGTTTTAACCTATGTACGTTTCGTGTATCGTTTTGGTTTTCGTTCGCGATTTCAGTTTACGATACTATGTGATATATGTAGGTACCCCCACGTGTATTTCGAGACGACGATGAGAGCACAGCGTCGTCGACTCTGGCAAGCAAAGATCAAGGAGAGTAGATATATATCTTCGGGGGAAGTCGGGTGGATGGCGTATAGCACCAACGCAGTTTCGCAGTATAATGTACAAGTGTTATAGCTATATAATTATGTGTTATTATAGATGTATATACATAGCTAGAAATGCTTTAGGTAACTTTGGGTCAGTGTTAGCGTATTTAGAAGTTAATGCTATAGTTTAGTGTAAATCGCGAAACCTTAGAATAGTTGTTGCACACACTCGCACACACTCATGCATACATTATATTACTTGTACGTATATGGTGATATGTATATATATATAATTACACATAGGTATGGGACTATGTATATATATACGTATACATATACATGGATGATGAGGATAGTACATGGTATTTGGAGATGAGTCGATGAGATTGGGCATGATTCCATGAGGTCGGTGATGTGACATGGTTCGTATTTGAGATACGACATGATTTATAGCGGGTCTTTTAGCGATGTGCTTTCATGCACACGCATATTTATATGTAGATGGTATTAGTATGTACTAGACTTAGATCAGTACCCCGATTACAGGATATGATGATAGGATACCAGATGAAAAATGAGATAAATGTGATATTGACCCGTACCCAGATTGGGATGCCGTACGATGGATTTACCGTACGAGCTATATATTGATGATGGATCCGCACTCTTGACTCGAGAATGTCATATGATATATTGTATCGTACGTGATACTATTGAGGCGGGATCACCGATTATTATATATATATATATATGTATGTATGTATGTATTGACTCAGACTTATGTGGTTTTCCTAACCCTTTCGATTAGCCTGTTGGTTTAGTCCTGTAGTTTACTAGTAGATGTTAGACTAGACTCGAGTCATACCTATTTCAAACTAACGAATCATGGGTATTTTAAACACATGCCAAGGGATTCTACGTATATTTCAAAGGACGTACCTTTTCTTAAAAACACCGTAGCCCTATTTTCTAAACACCACGATTCGTATTATTTCAAATGTCAAAACTGTATGACTCATTTATATCATTGCATATTCCTTATGCTGCGTTTTTTATTTCTTTTTCTGCATATTCATGTTGTTATCATCGCATTGCATGCTTTATGTGTACCTTATTGATATGAAACCATGCTGTCAGGATACCGGCACCATTACCGATGATGCGTATGTTCCACGTACACTTTCTTGCCGGCTCACACACATCATCATCGGTAATTGCCATGTCATGTACACTTTAGAGAATATTACTTTATTGATATCGCTTGTTAGATGATAGTTTCGATATGTCGTTACTGTGTTACTTTAGATATTCCATTTATTACTGTGATGTTTCTTGCATATTTATATATTCATTGTCATGCATTATTTTTAGGGCCAGTCCGGATTGCCGGAGCCCAATAGTTTAGAATTCATTGTTTAATTACTCTTGAGATTTGGATTTCAGATTTCCATGAGATTTCAGGATTTGGAGAAACCGCAAAGATTTATAAACTGATTATCATTTTCAAAAGATAGAAAATTGCGGTTTTCTCCAGATATGATTTGAGATACGTCCGCCATGAGTTTTCTCGGCTCTTGAGCGATATTATACACCCGATTCGAGGAGGAGGAGGAACCGTCTGTGGGTGCATGGTGGACCCGGTGTGGTACCCCGGGGCGAGAAGGTCACAGATGATGGCGTTGATCCCGGTAGGGGAGCACTACCGACCGGTGATTGTTTTGTGACTTGACGGATATCCGGAGGATATCGATCGGAGTATAGGCCGGTCCCGATTGCCGGAGCCTGAGGTTTTTGAGATATGATGTTACGGGCCTGTCCGGATTGCCGGAGCCCCAGATATCGAGATAGAGAGATACACATATTTTTTGTCAATGCTAGACACTGATTTCTGTTGATTTCATTGATGATATTTCGATTTATACAAAAATCTCTCTGAGATACGAAAACAGTTTCTCATTTAGATGTATTCTGTTTTCATGCATTCATACATCATAGATATGACATGTTATTACCTGAGGCACGGACACGAGAACTTAGTATCACACTGATGTTAGATGATTACCTCATCATTTTAGATGCTTCAGATTTTATATTATTATATTGAGGATATATATTTATGATCGTATTGACCTAGGATTGAGTCATACATACAATTTCTGCTCTGTGATGTTTTCTACTCACGAGTTGGCAACTCACCCCCGTTGTGCCACAGTTTCTTACGGGTTTTGCCGTACAGGTTCGTTGATGCTTTGCTGGCACACTGTTCCTTCCGGGTGATTGCTTTGCTAGGTGGGTTCACTTGCATCGTGACCACCATTGTACCTTTTATTTATTTCAGTTGTATCTAGAAACTCCATCAACCAGACTTGTATTATTTATAGACTTAGAAGACCAGTTGTATATTATTTTGACTGTAGAGTCGTGCTTGTATTATTATGGTTTTCTGTTTGTTTTGAGTTTCCTTTTGAGTTTTGATCCTCGCCTTTGGCGCTGTATATTATATTGCTTTCGTGGTTGTGACCGTCAATTGACGAAGAGCTAGCTCCCGTTTAGGGATGCCTTTATTCATATTATGCATGTTGTACCCTTTTGGGGCCAGTATTAACAAAGGAAACTCTGCCGAAATTTTCAGAAAAGACTTGAGGTTTTAAAAATGCATACTTCGGCTTATTTTGTTATACCGCTCGCTTTAAAACTAGTGTTTTCCTTCACTTTCTTCTTTAAATGGTTTAGATTTCTGGGTTTTTGGCTTACTTGAATTAGATGGGTCCTATAGACTTCATATGATTGAAGTGCCAGTCACGTGCCATTTTGGGTCGTGACAGGAGAATCACTGGATAATTTCCAGGGTGGTAAGGACGACTGAATGTCGTCACACGCATTGTCTTTACCCTCAGTGGAGGGACGGTATGTTGGAAGAGTTACAAGCTAGATACCGTGGCAAATTAGAAGATAAAGGCAGAATGCATCGCTACCAACGATACGACCAAAGTGACTGTCTGAACATTTCTTATTCATAAGATGAACAAGGTTCCTACCATTAAGCGTCCAATAACTGTTATTGTGACAACAATGGAGTTGTGGCTTTGGCCTAGGAACGTAGGTCCCATCAGCGTTTCAGACATATTCTGAGGACAGTATCACCTGATCAGGGAGATGGATGATCTCCTGGGGATCGAGGTTAGGATAGTTGACATGAAGAAGAGAAGACGAATCCACTCATAAAGGCCTTTTCCCAAGAGAGACTAGTATGGGATTGTTGAGTATGGGATAATATAACCACTGCTGATTATTGGGTATTGGATACTACAACATGTGGCCTTAGTGAAAGTAGGAGATTGTTAGTTATATGTTTGCCCTAGAGGCCATTATTGTACATATGATATATATTATAGTGGATGCTTGGACATACATAGGGTGGACTTTCTTGCTTAACATGATATTATGCTATTTGGTTGCTCTTTATCTTAACATGTACACTTGATGTCTCTAAGTTACATGTGGAAAAGCCCTTAGGATGTGTACTTGACTACCAAGATTTTGATAGAGATCATATTATTGGGGTCTGGATAGTCTGTGAGTACATCCTTTAATTGTTCCTAGTCGAGGGAATATCGAGACAGGGCATCGATACTCCAGAGTAGACTAGCGTATATCTTCTAGACCTATGCGATGAGCGATGGATGATCCCATATCCATTGATGTTTGACATCAGAGATGGTATACGGGTGCTCAGTGGAGACTGGGTACACTGAACGGACTCGCCGAGAACTCCTAGATGGTATTATACCTAACGTCAGATAGAAGTTCTCTGGTGACACTGGTATAGATTAGTCTGTCGACCGAGATCATCATAGAGTCTTGTGTGTCTCTCACTGTGCTTTGATTTCCACCCTACCACGACTCTACTGAGTCATGAAAACAGGTGGTTTTTGGGTACATTCCTGAGTCACATGGAGGCAATAAGCGATAGGAGGGGATTCGTCTCTCCCGGTATTGGGGGTTGATGTTGCGCTATGCTCGATTGGCCATAACAGGAAATCCCTGGCCAAGGTTGCAGAGATCTACTGATAAGTTTTATCATTAGTTTCCCGAATCGTTATAGACCTTACATCGGCATGACTTATCAAGTTACTTGGGTCTGACATTTACCACCCCTAGACAAGATATGCGACATATCAGACGAAGAGACCGGACTGTACGGTAGTGTTACTGATTGGATTCGCAGGAGTGTGAGCAGGCTTGTTTGTTGATCTTCTGATCGCTCAATACCCGGGTGGCCGTTACGTTTAGCAGACCGCTTGCGGCTTGTGGGTGACTGATATGATCACCACCTACTGCCGGCGTATTGACGAGTCTTTATAGTCTTACACAGAGGTTTCCTGGCTCAAGCGAAATGGAGTAGGAGCACATATGTGATATGTGCAGGACCGAGATTGATACGAGTATGTGATACTGTATTGTATTCTCGCGATATGTGATATCGGCCAGGTATATGTGATATAGCCGAATTATCGAATCAAGTGTTCATTTGGTAAGTTGATATTATTGATATTAGTCGGTTATATGTAATATAGCCGGATCATTGAATCAAGTGTTGATTTAATGATTTGATGTATAATTATATATATTTGATATATGAATTTAAATTAACTGATATTGCTCACTTGACCATTTATTTTCTCACTTGTGTTTACATGATATATATGTGATATATATCATTGTATCATGCAAGGTTTGTTCGGTTTACCTAGCACCTCATCAAGGGTTTAGAAGCATCACATATGCCAAAATCAAATTTTGAAGGTGCTAAGTGAACTTGACAAGAATCATAACTAGAAATTTAGGGTTTCATTTGACTAAGCATAACATGCAAAAGAAAAATATCACTAAGGGTAGAGATTACAACCTTTGTAGACCTCCCTTGGAGACTCCTTGGCAATATGAGGGTTTGGAACGGATCGATGGAAGCCTTCTTAGTCCACGAAGATCCACCCGAAGTCCCTTTGCACAAATCTCCTTGCTATACTTGATTTGTGAATGAAGTAGAGCAAACACCCTACACAAATGGGCTAGATGTGTGTAGTATGATGATGTGGTTTGTATTCTATAATCAAAACCCTTTCTTTTTATCAACTTCACTCAAAGAAATTTCAAGAGAGGAAGAAGAAGATGGCGGCTAAGCTTGAGCTCAAAAGAAAAATGATATGATAGAATAATTGAGATGAGAAAGAATAATCAATATTAATCCTTCTCACTTCAACCATGGTTAGTAATTATTTAGATATTTACTTATTGAGTTAACTTCCAAAGGAGAATTAACTCATGGTTAAAAGTTAGGTAAGGTTTAGTCAAAGATGATAAACATTAACAATGAGTGAATTATCCTTTCAATTAACTCAAAATGATAAATATATATATAATTACTACAATATAAGTCTTGCATTGCCACAAAATATGTATCAACAACCATGATACAAAGTATGTATGTATGTGTCCATACACATCATCATGTGTATACATGCATGCATACAAAAATAGAAAAGGGTTTAATTAAAGAATTAATCTAAAAGTCATTTGTTAAATCAACGCATGATTTTGCAAACCGGTCATATCACATACGACCCGACCAATAGAAAATGCCCGATTAATATACGGTATCACATATCCGTATTTAATCGGGTCCCCGCGCATATCTCATATGCACACGACATCTTTTCGCCTGAGCCAGGAAACTTCATTGTGGGACTCTAAGACTCGTCAATACGCCGGCAGTAGTTGATGATCATATCAAACACCTACAAGCCGCAAGCGGTCAGCTAAACGTAACGGCCACCCGGGTATTGAGCGATCAGAAGAAAACCAGCAAAGCTGTCAAAACTCCCGTCGAGCCAACTGGCAACACTTACCGTACAGTCCGGTCTCCTCGTCAGATATGTTGCATATCGAGTCTAGGGATGGAGTCGTCGACCTCAATAACTCAATAAGTCATGCTGGTGTATGGCTCATAACAGATCGAGAAACTACTGATAACGCTTATCAGTAAATCTCAATAGCCATGGCCAGGGACTTCCTGTTATAGCCAATCGAGCATAGCACAACATCAACTCCCAATACCGGGAGAGACGAAACCCCTCCTATCGCTCATCGCTTCCATGTGCCTCGGGATTGCACCCAAAGTCCACCTGTTTGCATGACTCAGTAGAGCTGTGGTAGGGTGGATATCAAAGTACAGTGGGAGGACACACAAGAATCTATGACGATCTTGGGTCTACAGACTAACCTGTACCAGTGTCACCTGAGAACTGCTAACCGACGTTAGATATAATACCACATAGGAGTTCTCTGTTAGTCCGTTCAGTGTACCCAGTCTACACTGAGCACCCGCATACAATCTTTGGTGTCACCTCACCAGATGGATATGGGATCATCCATCGCCCATCACATGGGACAAAAATAGTATACGCTAATCTACTCTGGAATATCGATGCCCTGTCTCGATATACCCACGACTAGGAACAATTCAAGGATATGTTTATAAACTACACATGCCCCACTAGTATGATCCGCATCATAGTCACAGTAGTCAAGCAAATATCCTGAGGGCTTTATCAACATGTGCAAATGAATAAAAGCATGATCAAATCAACATGTCAAGATAAAGTAAACCAGATAGCATACTATCATGTTGAGCGAGAAAGTCATCTAAAATCGTATATACATGTCCAAGCATCCACTATACATATAATGGCCTCTGGGGCATACATATATCTAACAATCTCCCACTTTCACTAAGGCCAGTTATGGGAGTATCTCATACCCAACATCTCAAAAAGTCGCTCATGCTGCGGCTGTGGAAGGGCCTTGGTGAGTGGATCCGCTGTGTTATCCTTTGTATCTACTCTCCGAATCTCGATCTCCTGGTGATCTACTATCTCCCGGATCAAATGATATCGCCTCAGGATGTGTCTGGATTTCTGATGGGACCTTGGTTCTTTGGATAAGGCCATAGCTCCATTATTATCATAATACAATGGTATTGGATCAACAATGGTTGGAACTATTCCTAGTTCCGCGATGAACTTCCTCATCCAGACTGCTTCCTTTGCAGCATCATTTGCAGCAATATACTCAGCTTCAATCGTAGAGTCTGCAACGGTATCCTTTTTGGAACTCTTCCAACTAACCGCCCCTCCATTGAGGGTAATACAAACCCTGAGATAGATTTGCCGTCATCCTTATCACTTTGGAAGCTGGAATCGGTAAAGGCCTCCATCTGGAGATCACCATTACCATACACCAAAAACAATTCTTTAGTCCTTCGCAAGTATTTAAGAATGTTCTTCACTGCTACCCAATGTTTCTCCCCTGGGTTGGATTGATACCTGCTTACTACAGCTAGTGCATAAGCTACATCAGGGCGAGTGCTTAACATCGCATACATTATAGATCCTACGGCTGAAGCGTATGGTATAACGCTCATGCGAGCTCTCTCTTCGTCATTCTTCGGACAGAAGTCCTTGGAGAGAGTGATTCCATGACAAGCAGGCAAGGCACCATGCTTGGAATCTTCCATACTAAACCTTTTTAGGATGGTGTCTATGTACTTTGATTGGGACAATCCAAATAACCTCTTGGATCTATCTCTATAGATCCTTATGCCCAAAATGCATGAGGCATCACCCAGGTCCTTCATGGAGAACCTTTGTGATAAGAATAGTTTGACCGATTGTAGCATAGGAATATCATTTCCAATCAGGAGAATGTCATCTACGTACAATACGAGAAATGTGACAGTACTCCCTACAATCTTCTTATAAATGCATGGTTCATCTATATTTTTGATAAAATCAAACTCTTTGATTGTATCATCAAAGCAGATGTTCCAGCTCCGTGAGGCCTGCTTTAATCCATAAATGGATTTAAGCAATCTACATGCTTTCCCGCTGGTCCCATTGTCAATGAAGCCCTCTAGCAGATCCATAAAAACGCATTCTTCTAAATCACCATTTAGAAATGCAGTTTTAACGTCCATCTTCCAGATTTCATAATAATAGTGAGCAGCAATAGCAAGTAGGATCCTAATGGATTTAAGCATTGCTACTGGAGAGAAAGTTTCATCATAGTCCAATCCTGGTCTTTGACGAAAACCTTTCGCTACTAGCCTTGTTTTAAAGGTCTCTACCTGTCCATCTATACCAATCTTTCTTTTAAAGATCCATTTGCACCCAACGGGTTTTATCCTTGGAGGCGCAACATCCAAAGTCCATACTTTGTTGGTATACATAGACTCCATTTCAGATCTCATGGCTTCCAGCCACTTCACTGAGTCACCACTCGTGATAGCTTGCTGAAAACTAGTAGGGTCATCATCATACATGATGCAATCTTCTCTATCACCATCAATGAGAAACCCATAGTATCTCTCTGGTGGGCGAGAAGTTCTACTAGATCTCCGGAGCGGCTGAGGTTCTTGAAGTTCTACTACAACATCAGTTTCAACCAATTCGTCCTGAGTAATTTGTGTCTCTAGAACTTCTTCTAGTTCTACCGCATTGCCATCAGTACTGTCTGTAAAGATTTCATTTTCCAAAAATGTGGCATGCTGAGCAACAAACACCTTTTGTTCCTCTTTGTGGTAGAATAGATATCCATACGAATGTTTTGGATACCCCACAAATTTACACATGACCGATCGTGTCTCGAGTTTTTCTGGATTCTTCTTTTTAACAAAAGCCGGACAAACCCAAATCCTAACTCTTTTAAGAGATGGTCTCTTTGCACTCTATATCTCATATGGAGTGGTAGACATGGTCTTGGTTGGAACCCTGTTTAACAGATACATCGCTGCCTCTAATGCATGCCCCCAAAAGGAAAGCGGTAACTCAGCATCACATATCATGGATCGCACCATATCTAATAGGGTACGATTGTTCCGTTCTTACACACCATTGTGCTGTGATGTGTAAGGAGGAGTGAGCTGAAAGAGAATCCCATTCTCTTTTAAGAAGTCTAAAAACTCTGTACTTAAATATTCTCCACATCGATCTGATCGAAGTTTCTTGATGCTCAAGCCTGTTTGTTTTTCTACTTCAAGTTTGTACTCCATGTATTTCTCGAAAGCTTCGGATTTGTGCTTTATCAGAAACACGTGTCCAAATCTTGAGAAATCATCAGTAAAAGTAATGAAGTACGAAAAACCACCTCTAGCATGTGTAGACATTGGTCCGCATACATCACTATGTATGAGGCTTAAGAGTTCCACAGCTCTTTCTCCGTGTCCAGTAAACGGAGTTTTGGTCATTTTAGCTTTGATACAAGACTGGCAAGTCACATAAGATTTATATTCAAAAGGATTTAAATATCCATCTTTATGTAGTTTGTTTAGTCTTGTTTCATTAATATAACCAAGTCTACAATACAAAAGAAAAGCTTCATTTATATCTGAAAACTTTCTTTTATTAGTATGTTGTATATTGAAAACCGTGTGTTGGTTCAGGACGTAAATACCGTTATTTAATGTACCATACCCAATCAACTCTTGATTCAAGTTAATGTTCATAACATTATTTTGTAATACAAAATGATATCCTTCATTGTCCAACAAAGAAACGGATATTATATTACATAGCATACTAGGTACAAAATAACACGGGTTCAAAGACAAAATACAACCCGAAGGCAACCCAAGATGATACTCTCCTACGGATACAACATGTACATTGGAACCATTTCCTACCCGCAGAGTATGGTAACCTGTCTTCAAAACTCTATTATTTCTCAATCCCTGCATACAATTGCAGATGTGAGAACCAGAACCGGTATCTAATACCCAAGATGCAGAGTTTAAAGAAAAACAGTTTTCAGATACAAACACACCTGAAGTGGAAGCATCAGCATGCTTCTTCTTCTTGAGATCAGCAAGATACACAACACAGTTGCGTTTCCATTGTCCCGACTTGTGGCAGTAAAAACATTCTCCTTTCCCGCTTCCCGCAGCACTGGATTTGTCTTTCCCCTTTGCCTTTTTAACTCCACCATTCTGTTTGATGGACTTCTTCTTTTTCTTTCCCTTGGCCTTGGTGATTGTTAGGGATTCTGCGTGTTTAAGTTTAGTTAATTTCCGCAATCAAGACGGTTTCGCTTGTAGCTAGCCGGTTGAGTACGGGTCGTCCGCAGGGAGATGGGAATCTTTTTCTATGTGCTTTAACGAGTTAAGTCCAGTTTTTCAGATTTTGTTGTGATTAATTAAGTGGTAAAATGATATGTAAAGAGAGCTTGTTAGGGTTAGGATTAGGTTAGTTTGAGTTAGGAGTCTCCCACATCTTTCGTTGCCCCTCTTAATCTCGGTGTTACGGTAATCGGCAAAAACGGGGATTAGCACGACTAGGAAGGAACTTGCGAGTATAAGCCAGGCTTTCCAACGCATAAGTTCTTCCTTTTGGTGCTTGTCTGTCCGTTCTTGGCTCTTAGCCATAACCTCCGGTTAATTCAACCACAACCGGTCTCACTACGGAATCACCGCTATCATGTAGGATAGGGTGCCGTAAGGAGCGGATTGTGGTTCAATTAACGGGAGTCGAATTAAGCTGTTGGGCAAGGAAAGAGTGAGAGAGATTTCCTTCTCTCAAACTTCCCTTATCCTACCCTAACAAGTATGAAACTACTCACACATCATGATACGGAAAAATAAAACAAAACAAAAGAGGAGGATAGAAAGAAAGAGATTAGAAGATAACAACTAGCTATTTGCGACCTCACCTTGGCAAGGATCAAGCGTAAGCATCATGGTTGTTTTAAGGATAAAGAAAAAGAGAAAAGAAAGAAACAACAAGAAATAACAACAACTAAGTTAACAAATTAAAATTACAATAATTAACAAGAGAACAAGACAAGCATAATAATAAACGGTTCTTCTTTATTCATCATTCTTCACTCAAAAGCACACTAGAAGTTTTAATGGAGAAGAGATGAGAAGAGGAAGAAGAACATGTATTCTAAAACCTAGAGAAAAAATACAAGATTATGCACCCCTTGGCTTCACAAGTTCTGGACTATTTATAGGCTGAAAAATGAAAACCTAGGGCAACCACCAGAACACAAATGAAAAGACCAATGTACCCCTGAAAATTCTTTGTCTGCGGCGCCAGTACGGCCGCGGAACCACGGCCTAAGCATGCTTAGGCCGCGGAACCGCGGCCATATTGAGGAATTGGCTTCTCGTATTTTATGGGCCCCCCTGTTCTGATGTTGTCTGTAGTTTGGCATATGTGTTTTCTGAAAATACCTCCACATTTCTTCCAGAATTTCTGTTGATGGAAAGGTGAATTGATGTGGACTTTTTGTCAAGATTTTATTGAGCTCCGCGTAGATTTCTTGGAACTTGTGTTGCCATTGAGCCTTGTGCATAAAGGTGACAATCGATTTGCCATTTTGTCTCCTAAACTGGTGTGTGGCAACAGACGGATAAAGAGCGGAGGCCCATGTTTTATCTGTGGTTGGCAGGAACCCGGATTTTGTCGTGTTTTTCCATGGATTTCACCGTTTAGGGCCGAGAACCTTTATCCTGCAATTGACTAGAAAACACGGCTCAAGAGTACCTACCGATATGCAATGTGATAAAAATTGGGCGGTATAAAAATGCAAAAATCTGATATGAACAAATACCCCCAAACTTATCATTTGCTCGTCCCGAGCAAAGCCAATTTATTCACAAAAAATTTCCTAACCTCACTTTCGCAGGGAACGCGATTGCACTGAGCATGTGCAACAAGCCGTTAAACCTCTAGGTGTCCCTAGTAGGAGGAGTGTTGTCTCCTGAGGGTTTTCAGCGGATACTACCCACAAAATCCGGTCAAGTTGGTTTTGTAAAATAACTAAGATTCAAACCCTAAAGTTTTGTTTCAGAAAATAACAATTCTATAATCCTAAGTCTAGACTATCGAACCCTTATTTTTCACACCTCGCTTCTTATTTAACTACAGCTTTTTTATGTCTTTACGTGCAGTGCAAATAGTGTCGTTAAGTTCCAGAAGGATCGATTAAAGTCATCATGTCGCACAATAAAGCCCAGATAACAATTTTAAAAGGATCACATAAGTTTTATAAAGAGTTAAGCATTTTTCAAGTTTCGTTTTCCAGTAAGGTTTCAACTTCAGAATTTCTATCTTCCTTAACAGGAAACTAGGTCTTATTTTTCACTCCACCTTTTTCTTGTTTTCATTTCATACACACCTCTGTGAACGTGCAATAGTCTTTATCATAGAATAAAACCTTCATATCTCCGCTAAAATTTTTATAAAAGCCTGTCTTTTATCAAGATTATTCTCACACAAAGAACCGTTAGGAATTTTAACTCGGAGAGAACACTTGCTTGACTTTGTTTTAATCTGGACTTTCTAGGCTTCTTAGCGAGCTTTGGGCCAATGCACCCAAACCAGTTGGTTTTAGGGCATTAGGTGTAGAAACACCCCAGCGGACTTAATTACTCAAGTTACCTAGGTCCAAAAACAAAAGACAGTTTGGTGCGAAAAATCATGATGATTTAATACGAACGGAGATATAACCAGCAGTTCAGTTATTTTTTTGGATAAAAGACGTGTTTAGTGGGTTTTGGTGTGTAATCATTCCAATCAAGTTCCAGATGGGTTATTTTTCAGACTTAGTTCCAATTAAGGCATCAATAACATTCCTTCATATTCACTCACTTCATAAACTATTCTTGATATTACTTATTTCCGAACAAACCTATTTGATCCTCAGAAAATCATTTATCCGTTTAAAAGTTTTTAGACATAAAAAGACTTGTCATCTAATTTCCAAAAACTCACGACACGTGTAGTGTGATGTAAAGACGTATATCAGCTATAGTTAACTTTAAAGGAGGGTTATCTTTCAGGTTTTCAAAATCTAAACATAAGATTTAGTTATTCTTATTTTATCAAACAAAACCGTCGAAATGTTGAATCAGAATCCTCCCACTAGCTAACATGACAGAAAAGTTTTTATGTTTTTAGAAAATTTTCAGATTTTTATGGATTTTATGGATTTTAATATGCAGATGCAAAATATACATATGAATGCGAAGGTAAGAAATGCGTACCGAGCGTACCCCCAAACTTAAACTGGACAGTGTCCTCACTGTCATTGCATGAAGAGATCATTTGAAGGGTCAAAATTGTCGGTTAGCGATACACAATTTTTATTTGTTTTTGTTTTTAAAGAAAAGAAAAAGAATATACACAAATATATACAAAATGGTTTGTACATACCCCCAAACTTATTTGGAACAGTGTCCACTGTTCTGGGCTGGATAACCGAAGTTTGGTGGTAGGCAGAGAAAGATTATGCAGGGTAAACCGGCTCCTGTAAGAATAGGAGCTCCTCTGTTGGTTCGGCGCTAAGGTACGGTTTAAGTCGGTGTCCGTTCACTTTGAAAAATGAACCGTCCTTTGGATTTTCCAAATCCACAGCGCCCTGCGGATATACATTCCGCACAAAATACGTCCCTTTCCAGCGAGATCTGAGCTTTCCTGGATGGAAGTGAAGTCGGGTGTCGTAAAGCAGTACCTGCTGACCAGGTACGAAGGTTTTGCGCAAAAGGTGTTTATCGTGAAACACCTTCGTTCGATTCTTAACGACAACCGCGTTATCGTAAGCCTCATCCCTAAGCTCGCTTAATTCGTTCAACTGCAGCTTCCGATGGCTGCCCGCATCCTCGAGAGACAGATTCAGCTCCTTTATCGCCCAAAATGCGCGATGCTCTATTTCGACAGGTAGGTGGCAGGCTTTTCCGTACACAAGCCGATAGGGAGACATGCCAAGGTCGGTCTTATAAGCGGTTCGAAATGCCCAAAGGGCATCAGTGAGTTTCAGCGACCAATCCTTACGGTTCTTGGAAACCGTCTTCTCCAGTATCTGTTTGATTTACCGATTTGAAACTTCGGCCTGCCTGCAGGTTTAGGGGTGGTAGGGCGTGGATAGCTTATGATTAATGGAGTATTTCCGCATCAAGGCCTCGAAAGTCTTATTGCAGAAATGACTTCCATTGTCGCTAATGATCGCTCGGGGGTGCCCAAACCGGGAGAAAATGTTTTCTTTAAGGAACCTCGTTAGTCAGGCTGGGCACGGCCTCGACCCATTTAGAGACGTAATCAACAGCGAGAAGGATGTACTAGTTCCCGAAAGAGCTGGAAAACGGCCCCATGAAATCTATCCCCCAAACATCGAAAATCTCCACAACCAAGATCGGTTGGAGCGGCATCTCGTTCCTCCAGGATATCCAGCCCATGTGTTGGCACCGGGAGCAAGTCTTGCAATAGTCATGAGCGTCTTTGAAGAGTTGTGGCCAGTAGAAACCACATTGCAAGATCTTCTCGGCTGTCTTTCTGGGGCCAAAATGCCCGCCACACGCTTCATCGTGGCAAAATGACAGCACACTCTTGAATTCCTCGTCAGGAACACACCGACGAATAATATGGTCGGGACAGTACTTGAACAAGTAGGGTTCGTCCCAGTAAAAGTGTTTTACTTGGGATAAGAAGCGAAGTCTGTCCTGACTTGACCATTCAGTCGGTAGTAATCCTGTGGCCAAATAGTTCATAATATCTGCGAACCAGGGTTCGCAAGATACTGTCAAGAGCTGTTCATCCGGGAAAACGTCGCTGATCGGAATTGGAAGCGAAGGCGAAGAAGGAAGTCGTGAGAGATGGTCGGCAACTATGTTTTCACATCCTCGTTTGTCCTTAATGACAAGGTCAAACTCTTGAAGCAAGAGGATCCAACGTATTAACCGAGATTTTGCATCTTTCTTCGTAAAAAGATGGCGCAGAGCAGAATGGTCTGTGTAGACAATGACTGGAGAGCCGATGAGGTAGGGCCTGAACTTTTCTAAAGCAAATACAACAGCCAAGAATTCCTTCTCAGTTGTTGTATAATTGAGTTGGGAGTCGTTCAGGGTTCGGCTCGCATAATAGATTACGTGCGGCATCTTGTTGATGTGTTGTCCAAGGACAGCACCAATGGCAAAGTCGGATGCATCACACATAATCTCGAATGGGTGCGTCCAGTCAGGTGAAGAAAGAACGGGAGCAGAAGTGAGTGAGCTTTTCAATGACTCGAATGCAGTCACACAGCTCGAGTTGAAGTCGAATGGCGTATCCTTGGCCAGCAAAAGAGTCAAGGGCCTAGTAATCTTGCTAAAGTCCTTGATGAACTGTCTATAGAAACCGGCATGGCCAAGGAAGGCTCGGATATCTCTGACGCAACGGGGAGGAGGTAGATTGGAAATGACCTCAATCTTTGCTTTGTCAACCTCTATGCCATTTTGCGAGATGATATGTCCTAAGACAATACCTTCGCGCACCATGAAGTGGCACTTCTCCCAATTCAAAGTGAGATTCTTGTCCTTACATCGGGTAAGGACAGCGTCAAGATGCAGCAAACACTCGTTGAAGGAATCGCCGAAGATGGAGAAGTCATCCATGAAAATCTCCAGAAATTTTTCCACCATGTCTGAGAAGATTCCCATCATACACCGCTGGAAGGTAGCGGGCGCATTGCATAACCCAAAGGGCATGCGACGATATGCAAACGTGCCGAAAGGACAAGTGAAAGTGGTCTTGTCCTGGTCTTTTTCGGTAATGGGAATTTGATTATAGCCGGAGTAGCCATCAAGAAAGCAGTAGTACTCGTGTCCGGCCAATCGTTCAAGCATCTGGTCAATGAAAGGTAGCGGAAAGTGGTCTTTCCGCGTTGCGGCGTTGAGTTTTCTGTAATCAATGCATACTCGCCACCCAGTTTGGGTGCGAGTAGGGATTAACTCGTTCGCCTCGTTGGTTATGACCGTGATGCCCGACTTCTTGGGGACAACGCGGATGGGGCTAACCCACTGGCTATCAGAGATAGGGTAAATGATACCACTATCTAGACATTTTACGATCTCCTTCTTCACAGCCTCTTTCATGACTGGATTGAGACGTCTTTGTGGATCCCGGGCTGGTTTGGCATCATCCATCAGATGAATGTGATGCTCAACGATCAGGGGACTAATCCCCTTGATGTTCGCCATGGACCAGCCAAAAGCTTGCCTGTTGCTGTGCAAGACCGCAAGAAGGGCTTTCTCTTGCTCTGGAGCTAGAGAAGCCGAAATGATGACAGGGAGGGTCTCGTTATCACCTAAGTAAGCGTACTTAAGGTGAGACGGCAAAGGCTTGAGTTCGAGCGTTGGAGGTGAAACGATGGAAGGCAAGATTGGTGCAAAGGTCTCGAACTCAAAGGACTCCAGCAAAGGTTCAAAACGAGTGTAGGGAACCGAGTTGGATGGTTCAGGTAACTCATCCGGAAAGTCGAAGGATTCAAACTCGGGTTGTGCGCGGCTAAGATCGTTCGAGAACGTGAAACACTCGTAGTCGTTGTCGGGCGCAGAAACAACAGCAGGTTCGAAGAGAAACGCACTAGTGGCGTCAAGATTATCGTGATCAAACAGAAACTCCTCGAATTCACACTCTTCTGGGGTGATCTCCTGGATCGAGCAGACGTCCAGTATATGAGCATTAGGTTCGGCGGGCTGATTCCCCAACCTAAAAATGTTGAGTTCAATCGTCATGTTTCCAAAAGAGAGGTTCATCGAACCATTGCGACAATTGATCACAGCATTTGAGGTTGCAAGAAATGGGGGACCGAGTATCACCGGAATTTGATTCCGGGGGTTAGCTACAGGCTGTGTGTCTAATACAATGAAGTCAACGGGGAATATGAAGTCCCCGACTTTTATTAACACATCCTCTAGCTCACCCATCGGATGGGTGATCGATCGGTTGGCCATTTGGAGAGTGCAGTGCGTGGGTTTCAGCTCTCCGACGCCTAATTGCTCGTATACTGAATACGGAAGCAGGTTAACACTGGCACCAAGATCTAATAGTGCGCGGTTGATGTTCTTATCCCCAATGGTAATAGAAATCGTAGGACAGCCAGGGTCCTTCCGTTTTTGTGGTAAAGATTGGGTAAGGGCATCACTCACAGCACTAGCCAAGAAAACTTTCTTGGGTACCTGAGACTTCCTCTTTTTCGTGCACAAGTCCTTTAAGATTTTCGCGTAGGACGGGACTTGTTGGACAGTATCTAAAAGAGGAATGTTAATGTTAACCTGCTTAAATAACTCCAGAATCTTCTCCATTTGAGGATTTTGTTTATTAGACCTCAACCGGTTTGGAAATGGAACATTTTGAAAATTGGTTGAGTCTAATGCTGGAGGAGGAGATTGTGGAGTTGGAACGGATCCCAGAACAGGTGTTTTCATGGAGTGAGAAGTGGGTCCGTTCAGAGCAGAAGAAGAGGAAGGAGTGCCTTGTGAAGAACGGAGAATAGGCTCAGAAGACGAAGAAGAAGAAGAAGAAGAAGAAGAAGAAGAAGCGGCCGGGGTGTCATCGTTGATCAGTTTGCCAATGTTGTTTTGCAGCATCCTTCCCAATCTCAGTGTGGTCACGGCACTCACATTATGGTTCTGTTATTCAAGAGCAACATGTGCATTATGTAGGTGACCGAGATTTGGGAGTGGCTGGGACGGGGGCTTCCCCTTCTCTCGCTCGCTTAAGGCCGTGTTCAGCTGTGCAATCTGGGCCTCGATGGTCTTGATGCTTTGCCCGTGTGCGGCAGTGTGTTGCACTAAGGATTGAATGGAAGACTGGATGTTGGCGGTGGACTGAGTCGATTGTTTAACGAACGCCTCCAGACTTCGCTCGAGCGAGGAAACCTTATCGTTGTTTGACGGAACAAAGTTGTTTGGTGGAAAAGAGTTGTTGGGTGCAAAGTTGTTCGTCTGATTTTGAAAAGGTTGGGGTTGGAAGGGCTGCTGATACTGAGTTTGTTGTTGCGCTTGTTGTTGCGGCGGAGGGGCCCTTTGGAAATTGTTGCCTTGGAATTGATTCTGATTCTGATTCCAGGCGAAATTGGGGTGGTTCCTCCAACCGGGATTATAGGTGGAAGAGTATGGATCATTCCTCGGTCTTTGCTGAAATGCAGCATTAACCTGATCCTGTCCTTGCGATGGTGGGTTGTAAGGACACTCTTCGGTCAAGTGAGAAGGATCGGAACAACAAGTGCAAATGGTACGAAGAGGGAGAACAGGGGCAGGAGCAGGAGAAGAAAATTTGCTCTCTATCGCTTCAAGCTTTCTTGTTATTGCAGCCATTTCAGCTTTCATCGCAATAGAGACATCAAGTTGGTGAATTCCTACCCTAGACTGACCGGTAGAAGTGGAGGTAGAAGAAGAAGAAGTCGGTCTGGTGCTCTCCCATTGTAGCGTTTGCTCCGCAAGGTCGTCAAAGAACTGCCACTCTTCCTCATCAGATTTCGATAGGAAGTGGCCCTGACAGATGGTTTCCAACAACTGCTTCGTTGCTGGGTTCAGGCCCTCGTATAATGTTTGGTAGAGTTGCCATTTCTCTATACCGTGGTGAGGACACTGAACAAGAAGGTCTTTGTACCGGTCGAAGCACTTCCAGAAGGGTTCAGAAGGAAGCTGAGAGAATTGGTTGATTTCATTTCGAATCCTTGCGGTTTTATGATTTGGATAGAACTTTTTGAGAAACGCTTTAACAAACTCGTCCCAACAGGTTATGGAGTGGGAAGCGGTGCTATACAGCCATTTTTCAGCAAGATCGCATAGAGTGAACGGAATGACCCGTAGACGTATAGCATCGTCCGACAGCTGGGTGGTTTCATCATGGCACAGACGTTTTGAAATTTGTTGATGAAGATATAGGCATCTTCAGATTCAAGCCCATGAAATCATGGAAGCATGTTGATGAAGTGGGGCTTGATTTCAAAGTTGTCCCCATTGGCCGGTGGAAGAGAAAGGCAGGTGGGAAGTGCAGAACGGGTGGTGTTAGTGTTTATGCCCTAGAAGGCCATTACTGTATCATACTAGTTTGTATATTACTTAATGGAAGCTTGGGATATTCACATGTATATAACAGTCTTGCTAAATATGGTAGTATGCTACTTGGTTTTTCTATCTTAATATGTGAGTGTACGTATTGATAGAGCTCTTAGGATCTTGCTTGACTACCAGCGTTGTGATGGCAGTCACACTAGTGGGGGCTGGGTAGTCTACAAGCACATCCTTTTTCAGGTCCTTCGTCGTTGGATTATCGAGACAGAGCATCGATACTCCGGAGTAGACTAGTATGTACGCTTCTCATCCCAGTTGGGGAGATGGTCTGTCCCACAGCCGTCAGTACGTCGTACTAGAGATAGTATACAGGTGCTCGTTAGGTTACGGGTACACCAGACAGGACTCACAGGGAACTGTTGGTTGGTTTTATACCAGTCGTCAGTGAACAGTTCCTAGGTGACATGAGTACAGCATAGTCCGCAGACTTGACACTGCTACTTCGCCTCGAGTGTGTCCCACTGTTCTTAGATTGCTACCCTACCACGGCTCAAAGGAGTCGTGCAAACAGGTAGCAGTTGGGTGCAGTCCCGAGCACTTGGAGGCAGTGGCGGTTAGACAGGATTCGTCCCTCCCGGTATTGGGAGTAGATATCGCGCTGTGTCAGAGAGCCATTACGCAAAGTCCCTGGCCAGGGCAAGCGAGATTTGCTGGTAGGTTCCAGTAGTTTCTCAGGGTGTAATGGGCTTCGCTCCGACACGACTTATACCGCTATTAGGGGACTGACGCTTGCCGCCCCCTAGGCCCGATATGCGATAGTCTTGGACGAACGGACCGGACTGTATGGAGATTGTCACAGCAGGCTCAGTAGGAGTTCGGATGGGTTTCCTCATCGGCCTTCTTATCGACAACTACCTGGGGACCGTTACGTACAGCTAGTGCCGCTTGCGGTCTGTGGTTAAACCCACTGCCAGCGTAGTAGTCGAGTCTCTAGAGTCCCACACAGAGAGTTTCCTACTCCAGGCGAAACGATATAGAGGTCGTATGGTTTTACGACAAAGGGTTCGGACGCGTATGTGTGTTTACACACTTACGTCGTTTGGACAGTTTTTACCAGTCGGCTTTGGTTTAAGCCAGTTACTGGTATCCGGTTATTGGATTTATACAGTCTAAAGTTTTTTCCATATTTTGCGGATCGGAGGGGCGTTCTCGTAATTACGCGAGAAGCTTCTAGAAGATGGTGACTAAGGAGGTTTAGGTGGCATATACATTGAATGAGATTAGTGAGTCATGAGAGTGATTCATCATGGTCATTAATGCATCATAAATGCTTAATGACTCATGATAATGAATCACCACTTGATATTTGTGAAGCATGATTATTCATCACTTATTTTCTTTTCTTGATAAAAGTAAATGCTTCATATATATTATGATAACTTACTATTCTCACTTCATAATATCATTCACATTCTCTCTCCTCAAGCTCACTCTCTTCAAACCCTAATCCTCACCTCTCATGTGTTGAGAACAAGGATTAGTTAGACTAAACAATCCATAACCCTCACTCTATCTCATCTATCTTCTTTGATTAGCAATCCAAGAAGGTTAGTTGCCTCAAGTTTAGAGGCTAAGCTTGGAGTTTTGCTCTCGGGTGGATCATCTACTACATCGAGAAGGCCGAGGAGGACGAGGAGATCGTAAAGCCGAAGGACTTGGTTCGATAGGTATAATCCCTAAGCATAGTAGTTTAGAACAACTATATGTTTTGTTAGTTATCGTTTAGCTTCGATTCAAGCGGTTAGTCGATGTTTGTTCACTAAACGAGTTCGTTTTTGAAAATTCCGCCTCCCCACAAGTACTGGGGTGTTGTACATCGACTTACAGTGGTATCAGAGCCTCGCTAAACAATAAATAACTTAATTCCAAATTTGTACGAATTTCGAACAGAAAAAACGAAACTGGAAAACCCCGAACTGTCAAGTTTCTGTCGAAATTTAAATGAAGTCTAAAAATTTTTCAGGGATGTTCAGAAAGCTTGAAAAGCATCCAGGAGAACACCCAAGAAAATTGGGCCCATGACTCGGCTAAAGCGCCGCGGAAGCGCGGCGGATCCTACACGATCCGCCGCGGTTCCGCCGCCGATTTGCCGAGTCATGAACCAAAATTTCTTGTGTGGGTCCCCTGTGATATTTGGTATTTTCTGGTAATTTTTAATTTTGCTCAGGTTTCATGTTTACAGAGCAGTATTGGAGCAATATTAAATGCGTTTAATCGATCGAAATTGTACAGTATTTGCATATTGGATTATATCTGTGATTGTTTAATGTGTTCGTAAACCTCCCCTAACTGCTAGTATGTCGGTTGGCAGGGGGTTGCACATTTCTGTAATGGTTTTATCTGTTTGTGCATATGAACTGTATTGGACTATTGTGGTGTATAGCCGGGGTTATGCAATGGGTTATTATTTAATTCATTTGTTGTAAATGTAATTTGTTGTAATATTATTTTTGCGGGGCACATCCAGGTTGCGGTTGTAGCCACCGTTGTATTATTTCATTTTACTGTTTCTGCTCCTAGGACTGACCCAAGGTGGGGTGCACAAACTGCTGGGCGGGTAGTTTGCCGTACCCGTAGGGGTCGAGGGTGGGGTAATGGCTATTCATCACAACTGTGTTATCCGTCTTTTCTTGCAGGCTCAAAAGAAATACGGATTGCTTGCAAATCCAATTAAGTTCATCTGTGTTCTGGAATGTATATCATTGCATCAGACGAATGTAAAATATCTATATATATGATAGCTATTTAGACGTCACTTATGTTTTACACCCGCGCTAGCCCAGCCCCCGCTCTGTCGTTAGTTAAGTAACCTAACGGGTGATGACGGGACCCCGTGGCGAATGCGGATGGCATAAGAGGACGTTGTATTTTCGTTGTTTTCTGCAATGATAGGTTAATGATGGGACGCATTATCTATAATGCAAAGAAAAACAAACCAAAGTTTAAATCGTTGGAACAGTTTAAAAGAAACCACTCGGTTAATTTTAAAAACAGATATTTTTAAATGCGGAGCTTTAACCACTCCTTTTAAAAGCTATCAGGTTCCTTCGGTTATATCAAGGTCACTACGTTCACGGTTTTGCCAAAACCATTCGTAGCCCTCCGTCATTTCATCTGGGTATTCAGTAGTATTCAAGCTATGTATTTTGACCTAACGCCAAGGCATAGTGTTTGGTAGCTACTGGGTATTCATTTGTTGCATAGGTAGATGAGTTAGTTTGGGACAGCCGTATTATCATTTTGGCCGAACGTCAAGGATATATACGGATGGGTTCAAATTGACAAGATAATGATGGGTAGAACTTGACATGTGACTTATGACATTTTGACCTAACGCCAAGGTCATAAGAGCATGGGGCAGAAATATATATCGGGAATTTCTAAAGAAACTGAAATTTGCAAAGAGTTGCATACCATTTGGAGTTTGATGAATGTTGGTAGGATTCCTTCAACATTATCATACAATGATATTTGGATCCCGATCCTACTGTGAGTATATGCTACTTATCAGGATATTCGTCACTTAATGATCAATGCTATAAACCTAGTAGGTGTCCAGAAAAGTGTCAGCGGGGTTACGCCCCCAGAGAAAAGAGGTTATTTAATTAAGGAACTTCGCGAAAGCGTTGGAAAACCCCCCTCGAAGTATCGACACTGGCCTGGCTGAACGGTTAAGCAAGTATTGTACGGTGAGAATAGTCCTGGCTAATTCTTCTTTTATGGTTTGAGGAAGGATTCGAGAAACAGTGGGAGCCATCCAGTTTAGATAAACTAAAAACCACTCTAAACTTGCAAGAGCATCATGCTAAAGAGTTTTCTTCTCTCTCTCCTAATTGCAGCGACCCTGAAAATGACTGGACTTAAGTTACTTTTAGAGAAAAATATACTGACAGGGCCAAACTATAAAGATTGGCTGCGGAATGTCAAAATGGCTTTGATCTATGACAAATTGGGGTACATCCTCACCGCTACAGCACCTGCTGACCCTGGTCCCAAATCCAGCAATGCGGATAAGGAAATCCGCAAAACCTGGGATTTAGATTGCGCGAAAGCCAAGTGCATCGTGCTTGCCTCAATGAACAATGAACATCAGAGGAGGCACGAGGATATGACCCTAGATGGCATATTTCTCCATACAAAGGAACTTTATGGAGAGCAATCTCGTATAGCAAGATACGAGACCTCTAAGAACATGTTTTGAGCGAGGTTGGCTGTCGGGTCATCAGTAGGAGAACATGTCCTAAAGATGATCGTCTATATTGAAGAGCTCGCAGACCTTGGGACGACTTTGGATAATGAGCTCTATACAGACCTTATTCTCCAGTCCCTTCCTCCCACCTACGCCCAGTTTATCCTCAACTTCAACCTTCAAGGAAAAGAAGTTGAACTTGCGGAACTCCTGAACATGTTAAGGAGTGCAGAGGGTACCTTGCAGAAGGCAAGGGAAACACCCGCTATGTTTGTTGGCGGTGCATCTTCTTCCGGGTCCAAGGCTAGGGCCAAAGGAAGGAAGAAGAAGGCCGCACCCAGACCTAGAGGAGGTGTTAGTAAGGTGGGAGGGAAGGGAAAGAAAAAGTTTGCGGTACCGGTAGTGGGTCAGGATGAGTGCTTCCATTGTCACAGGAAAGGGCACTGGAAGAAGGATTGCAAGGCGTGGAACGCCAAGAACCAGGAACCGAAGCAAGCTGTGGCTTCGACCTCAGGTGTGTTTGTAATTGAGAATTGTCTGTCGATCAACTCTACTTCCTGGGTATTGGATACCGGATCAGGATCTCATATTTGCAATTCATTGTAGGCACTGAGAAACCGTAGAGTGCTGAAGGAAGGTGATATGACCCTAAAGGTTGCTAACGGAGCTAGCGTGGGAGCTGCGTCCGTCGGGGATTATCACCTAGGATTGACGAGTGGACACATTTTGGTTTTACATAACTGTTATTTTGTGCCAAGCTTAACGTGTAATATCATATCAGTTTCCTTGTTATCAAATAAAGGTTATGATTTCACGTTTGTAAGAGATGTTGTTAACATCCACCTTAATCATGGTTTGATTGGGTCCGGTACTCTAAATAACGGTATATATGTTTTAAACCAACTCCAAATTTTCAATGTCCAGAACATACTAAAAAGAAAGTCTCCAGATTTAAACAAAGCTTTCTTATGGCATTGTAGACTGGGTCACATCAATGAGAGAAGGTTGACTAAGTTGCATAAAGAAGGATATTTGGACTCGTTCGAATATCAAACTTATGACACTTGTCAATCTTGTCTCAAAGGAAAGATGACAAAGACTCCAATTACTGGACAAGGAGTAAGAGCGAGCGAGCTCTTAGGACTCATACACAGCGATGTATGCGGTCCGATGTCTACACATGCAAGAGGTGGTTTTTCCTATTTCATTACTTTCACGGATGATTACTCAAGATACAGATTCATTTATCTGATGAAACATAAATCCGAGGCTTTTGAGAAATTCCGAGAGTATAAGAATGAAGTAGAAAACCAAACCGGCAAAAGTATCAAGACACTTAGATCTGATCGAGGTGGTGAATACTTGAGTGCCGAGTTCCTTAGTTACCTAAAAGAGAAAGGAATTCTCTCTCAGCTTACTCCTCCATACACTCCACAGCATAACGGTGTATCGGAGAGATGGAATCGAACCCTATTGGATATGGTACGATCCATGATAAGTAATGCTGAGTTACCGCGATCTTTCTGGGGTTATGCGCTAGAATCAGCGGCATATCTTTTGAACATGGTTCCTACCAAGACTGTGCCTACCACTCCATATCAGATGTGGAGCGGGAAGAAACCCCATCTACAGTATATAAAGATTTGGGGATGTCCAGCTTTTGTTAAAAAGCAGCATGTGGACAAGCTCGAGGCACGATCAGTAAAGTGTAGTTTTGTGGGATATCCAAAGAACTCCAGGGGATATCTATTCTATTACGCAGAGGAACAAAAGGTATTTTTTTCTCGCAATGCCCATTTTCTAGAACATCAGTTTTTAGAAAAGGAATCAAGTGGGAGCGAAATAGAACTGGAAGAAATTCCAGAACCACAAAATGCTACTGAAAGTTTGGTAGAACCAATAGTTCAAGAAGAACTGGACATTCCCGCACCCCTCCGCAGGAGTAGTAGGCCGTCTCATCCGCCTGAGAGATACTACGGTTTTCTCATAGATAGGGATAGAGAGGATTGCATCATAGATGATGATGAACCTACTGACTTCCAGCAGGCCATCCAGAGCGGCGACTCGGTACGATGGCTAGATGCAATGCGGACCGAAATGGAGTCCATGTACACCAACAAAGTATGGACTTTGGACTTTGCTCCAGATGGGGTAAAACCCATAGGATGCAAATGGATCTTCAAGAAAAAGATTGGTGTAGATGGACAGGTGGAAACCTATAAGGCTAGACTTGTTGCAAAGGGTTTTCGTCAAAGACCTGGTTTGGACTATGACGAAACTTTTTCTCCAGTGGCTATGCTCAAATCCATTCGGGTCCTTCTTGCTATTGCTGCCTTCCATGATTATGAAATCTGGCAGATGGACGTAAAGACGGCTTTTCTGAATGGAAATTTAGAAGAAAGCGTCTATATGGATCAGCCAGAGGGTTTCAATCAGAGTGGGAGCAGCGGGAAAGTATGCAAGCTGCTTAAGTCCATTTATGGACTAAAACAGGCATCGCGGAGTTGGAACATCTGTTTTGATGAGACAGTCAAAGAATATGACTTTATCAAAAATCCAGATGAACCGTGCATATATAGTAAAGTTGTAGCCAGAAGTGTCGTATTCCTCGTCTTGTACGTGGATGACATTCTATTGATAGGAAATGACATTCATATGCTACAATCTGTCAAAGGATTCTTGTCACACAGGTTCTCCATGAAAGACCTGGATGATGCCTCTTACATTCTGGGGATCCGGATCTATCGTGATAGATCCAAGAGGATGTTGGGACTTTCGCAGTCCAGGTATATCGACACTGTACTGAAAAGATTCAGTATGGAAGATTCTAAGCGCGGTAATCTACCGGCTTGTCACGGAATCACCCTCTCCAAAGAGATGTCTCCCAAGACTGATTTGGAAAGGGAACGCATGTCTATTATACCCTACGCTTCTGCGGTAGGCTCTATAATGTATGCGATGTTGTGCACCAGACCAGATGTAGCTTACACACTGAGCGTGGTAAGCCGGTATCAGTCAGACCCAGGGGAGAAGCACTGGATAGCAGTAAAGAACATTCTCAAGTACCTGAGAAGGACTAAGGAGATGTTTTTGGTTTACGGCGGAAAAGACCTCAGGTTGGAGGCCTTTGCTGATTCCGGCTTCCAAAGTGATAAGGACGATTCCAAGTCCATGTCGGGATATGTCTTTACCCTCAATGGAGGGGCGGTGTGCTGGAAGAGCTCCAAGCAGGACACCGTTGCTGACTCGACGATGGAAGCGGAGTATATAGCTGCTTGCGATGCCGCAAAAGAAGCAGTCTGGATGAAGAAGTTCCTAACAGAACTTCAGGTGGTTCCTACCATAGTTGATCCAATACCTCTGTATTGCGACAACAACGGAGCTATAGCTTTAGCGAAGGAACCAAGGTCCCATTAGAAGTCCAGACACATCTTGAGGCGGTATCACCAGATCAGGGAGATCACTGATCGTCAGGAGATCGAGGTTCGGAGAGTTGCTTCTGAAGAGAACATTGCTGATCCATTCACGAAGGCCCTACCTCAGATTCAGTTCGAGAGGCTACTCGAGATCATCGGTCTACGATATGCCAGTACATGGCCCTAGTGCAAGTGGGAGATTGTTAGTGTTTATGCCCTAGAAGGCCATTACTGTATCATACTAGTTTGTATATTACTTAATGGAAGCTTGGGATATTCACATGTATATAACAGTCTTGCTAAACATGGTAGTATGCTACTTGGTTTTTCTATCTTAATATGTGAGTGTACGTATTGATAGAGCTCTTAGGATCTTGCTTGACTACCAGCGTTGTGATGGCAGTCACACTAGTGGGGGCTGGGTAGTCTACAAGCACATCCATTTTCAGGTCCCTGGTCGTTGGATTATCGAGACAGAGCATCGATACTCCGGAGTAGACTAGTGTGTACGCTTCTCATCCCAGTTGGGGAGATGGTCTGTCCCACAGCCGTCAGTACGTCGTACTGGAGATAGTATACAGGTGCTCGTTAGGTTACGGGTACAACGGACAGGACTCACAGGGAACTGTTGGTTGGTTTTATACCAGTCGTCAGTGAACAGTTCCCAGGTGACATGAGTACAGCATAGTCCGCAGACTTGACACTGCTACTTCACCTCGAGTGTGTCCCACTGTTCTTAGATTGCTACCCTACCACGGCTCAAAGGAGTCGTGCAAACTGGTAGCAGTTGGGTGCAGTCCCGAGAACTTGGAGGCAGTGGCGGTTAGACAGGATTCGTCCCTCCCGGTATTGGGAGTAGATATCGCGCTGTGTCAGAGAGCCATTACGCAAAGTCCCTGGCCAGGGCAAGCGAGATTTGCTGGTAGGTTCCAGTAGTTTCTCAAGGTGTAATGGGCTTCGCTCCGACACGACTTATACCGCTATTAGGGGACTAACGCTTGCCGCCCCCCTAGGCCCGATATGCGATAGTCTTGGATGAACGGACCGGACTGTATGGAGATTGTCACAGCAGGCTCAGTAGGAATTCAGATGGGTTTCCTCATCGGCCTTCTTATCGACAACTACCTGGGGACCGTTACGTACAGCTAGTGCCGCTTGCGGTCTGTGGTTAAACCCACTGCCAGCGTAGTAGTCGAGTCTCTAGAGTCCCACACAGAGAGTTTCCTACTCCAGGCGAAACGATATAGAGGTCGTATGTTTTTACGACAAAGGGTTCGGACGCGTATGTGTGTTTACACACTTACTTCGTTTGGACAGTTTTTACCAGTCGGCTTTTGTTTAAGCCAGTTACTGGTATCCGGTTATTGGATTTATACAGTCTAAAGTTTTTTCCGTATTTTTGCGGATCGGAGGGGCGTTCTCGTAATTACGCGAGAAGCTTCTAGAAGATGGTGACTAAGGAGGTTTAGGTGGCATATACATTGAATGAGATTAGTGAGTCATGAGAGTGATTCATCATGGTCATTAATGCATCATAAATGCTTAATGACTCATGATAATGAATCACCACTTGATATTTGTGAAGCATGATTATTCATCACTTATTTTCTTTTCTTGATAAAAGTAAATGCTTCATATATATTATGATAACTTACTATTCTCACTTCATAATATCATTCACATTCTCTCTCCTCAAGCTCACTCTCTTCAAACCCTAATCCTCACCTCTCATGTGTTGAGAACAAGGATTAGTTAGACTAAACAATCCATAATCCTCACTCTATCTCATCTATCTTCTTTGATTAGCAATCCAAGAAGGTTAGTTGCCTCAAGTTTAGAGGCTAAGCTTGGAGTTTTGCTCTCGGGTGGATCATCTACTACATCGAGAAGGCCGAGGAGGACGAGGAGATCGTAAAGCCGAAGGACTTGGTTCGATAGGTATAATCCCTAAGCATAGTAGTTTAGAACAACTATATGTTTTGTTAGTTATCGTTTAGCTTCGATTCAAGCGGTTAGTCGATGTTTGTTCACTAAACGAGTTCGTTTTTGAAAATTCCGCCTCCCCACAAGTACTTGGGTGTTGTACATCGACTTACAGGTGGGATAGAAACGGTCCTGGAGCGCGATTCGCTGCGGCGCTACAACAGGCGGTGGTGGTGGGATATTGGTCTCCGTAGGAGGTGGAGCCAATCCAGCGGTAGTTAAAGAGATGTTCGGATTAAATCCTGACATCGCGGAAGAAGAGGTTGGTGAAGGTGAAGGTGAAGATGTATGAACAGAATTCCGGTCAACGTCGGAGTTGGCCGGCAAAGGAAGGGGTGAAAGAGGAGTGGACGGAGTATCGACGTCTGAGTCGATCGAGTAGTCGGTAGCGACTAACGTAACGCGGACTAGACGGGCGCTAGTGTCCCGAGTCCAAGCGGACATACACTAAACGAGTTTAGTATAGTCAAAGCGGAGAAGGTGAGGGTTGTAGGGTTCCTAGGCACTCTAGTGAGGTCTTCCAAGCCATCAACCATGGCAATTTCAAAAATTATGGTGCCTACAAACCCTAAAGTACGGATCGTTTGCTAGATGTCTAGGCGAACAAGCTAACTAGTTAACACTTAACTAAAAGATACGGAAATACAACCTTTGTAGATCCGGTCCTCCACCTCCACGGCTCCGCAACGAGGTCGTCTCCGCTGTCCAAATCAAATCCGGGCTCTAGAGTCGGCTTCGTCGGAGAATGGGCAAGCTAGGTCGTCGATGTCCATGCCGAAGATGATCTACGTCGAGGCATCGCAAGATCAAGCTCTCACTTCACCAAGTCATGAAACTTATGAAGGAAACACACTCTACTACTTGGCAAGAGGTAGAGGATGAAGAAATAGGAAGTGGGTTAACTTTAGAATTGGATTTCTCACTCTAATTCATCAATCACCATTGATGACCTCAAGCTTCTTCACTTGAAGCAAGGAAGAAGAAGAAGAAAATGTTATGATAAGAATTATGATAAGTTATTTGAAAAATGAAAAGAAAATGAATTCTTATCATAATATTAACCATGGTCAAGTGTAGAGAATGAATCATGGTTAGTGGGAATGGTTAGGGTTAAGGATGAGATAAGTATGGTTGACTTTATCAAAGCTTCATGAAGCTTCAACTAAACTCCAAATCTAGCAACCATTCTTTTCTCTTCTTTTCCAAAATGAATAAATAAATAAATAAATGAATAAATAAAGGAAATGAAACCCTAACCATTCTTTTAACCATGGTTTATTCTTTGCACTTAACCAAGTAAACTTGTATCGTCAAACATGATACATACAAGTGCACAAAATCATATCGCATATGTAATGCGCACACCCGAGTGAGAAAATCCATCTTAAGTAAACCGATACTAGTTGATGCAAAGCAATATATCAAATATATAAATATGCATTAAATCATTAAATCAACACTTGATTCAATGATCCGGTCATGCGCACATAACCGACTGGTATCTTATATATCGGCTTATCGAATCAACGCTTGAATCGATAACTAGGTTATATCGCATACAACCATTCGATATATTTATCGCGAGAATAGAATACGGTATCACATACACGCATTATTCTCGGTCCCGCACATATCTCATATGCGCTCCTATTTCGTTTCGCTTGAGCCAGGAAACCTCTGTGTAGGACTCTAAAGACTCGTCAATACGCCGGCAGCGGATGATGATCATATCAAACATCCACAAGCCGCAAGCGGTCTGCTAAACGTAACGGCCACCCGGGTATTGAGCGATCTGAAGATCGACGAGCAAGCCCGCTCACACTCCAGTGAATCCGACCAGTAACACTACCGTACAGTCCGGTCTGATCGTCTGATATGTCGCATATCTCGCCTAGGGGTGGTATACGTCAGACCCCAATAGCTCAATAAGTCGTGTCGATATGAGGTCTATAACTGTTCGAGAAACTACTGGTAACACTTACCAGTAAATCTCAGCAACCCTGGCCAGGGATTTCCTGTTATAGCCAATCGAACACAGCGCAACATCAACCCCCATATACCGGGAGAGACGAATCCCCTCCTATCGCTCATTGCCTCCATGTGACTCGGGACTGTACCCAAAAACCACCGTTTTGCACGCCCTCTTGGACGTGGTAAGATGGAAATCAAAGCACAGTGGGAACCATACAAGACTCTATGACGATCTCGGGTCAACAGACTACTCTGTACCAGTGTCACCAGAGAACTGCCATCTGACGTGAGGTATAATACCATCTGGGAGTTCTCGGCGAGTCCGTCCAGTGTACCCAGTCTCTACTGAGCACCCGTATATCTCCTCTGATGTCAAACACCGATGGATATGGGATCATCCATCGCCCATCTGTATGGGTCGAGAAGGTATGCGCTAGTCTACTCTGGTATATCGATGCCCCGTCTCGATACACCCACGATTAGGGACTTTGAAGGATGTACTTATGGACTACCATGTCCCCACTAGTATGATCTGCATCATAGTCCAGGTAGTCAAGTACAGATCCTAAGGGCTTTACCAACATGTAACAGAGAGACAATCAGTATACACGTTAAGGTAAAGTGTAACCAGATAGCATACTATCATGTCGAGCAAGAAAGTCCTCCCTATATATGTCCCAGCATCCACTACAATATACATCCTATGTACAGTAATGGCCTCTAGGGCATACATATAACTAACAATCTCCCACTTGCACTAGGGCCATCTGTAGCAGTGGTTTGAAGTATCTCATACTCAACCATCCCATAAAAGTCTCTCTCTGGGAACAGGCCTTTGTGAGTGGATCCGCTATGTTATCCTCTGAGTCTACTCTCCAAACCTCGATCACCCTGGAGATCAACCATCTCCATGATCAAGTGATACTGCCTTAGAATATGTCTGGATCACTGATGGGACCGGCGTTCCTTGGCATAAGCCACAACTCCATTGTCTCACAATGGTAGGAACATAGTTCATCTCATGAACCAATATACACCCAAACAGCTTCTAGGGTAGCATCTTAAGTAGCGATGTATCGTGCCTTTATCGTCTAGTGTGTCACGGTATCTAGCTTGGAACTCTTCCAACATACCGTCCCTTTACTGAGGGTAAAGACAATGCCTGTGACTGACACTCAGTCGTCATTATCACCCTGGAACACTTCCAGTGATTCTCCCTAGGATCGATTGATACCATCTCACTACAACTAGTGAGAATCCTAACATCCAATTAAATCTATCTCATAGATTTAGTAGGTATCACTTTAATCCTATATGGAGAATCTTTGTGATAACCGGAGATTGATCGAGCGTAGCATAAGAAACTCCTTTCTTATCAAGAGTATGTCATCCACGTACTCTACGAGGATCGTCACCATACTCCCTACTACCTTTTTGTATATACAAGGTTCATCTACCATTTTGATGATGTCAAACTCTTTGACCGCTTCATCAAAACAGATGTTCCAACTCCGCGATGCCTGCTTTATCATATAAAACATCTTGCACACGTTTCCGCTGCTCCCACTGTCTACGAAGCCCTCTGGCTGTGTACTTATAGACACACTCTTCTAAAACATCATTTAGAAAAGCAGTCATGACACCCAACCGCCAGATATCGTAGTCATGGTATGTAGCCGTGACAAGTAGGATCTGGATGGACTTAAGCATAGCTACTTGAAAAGGTTTCATCATTATCCGTACCTGGTCAATGATGCAAACTTTTAACAAGTCTAGCTTTGAAAGTCTCAACTTTTCCATCTACACCAAGTAATCTTCTCAAGATATACTTGCTCCTGATGGGGATTTAACCCTTCAGATATAGAAGCTAAAGTCCATACTTTGCTGGTGTATAAGGATTCCATCTCAGATCACTAAGCATCCAGCCATTCTTACAGAGTCTTACTCTCGATGGCCAGCTCGAAACTAGTTGGGTCATCATCTCATGATGCAATCCTCGCTCCCACTGTCATAGAGAAACCGAAATATCTCTCAGGTGGGTGAGGAACCCTACTAGATCGGCGGAGAGGCTGAGGTTCGTTGGAATCTACTGAATCCTTTGGTTGTACCAAATCATCTGCTGCAGCTTGTATAGCTGGAACTATTCCAGTTCTACATAACAGACCTTGCCTTGAACTTGTCCGGATTATGGTTTTAGACATAGGCCGGACAACCCCAAATCTTAACTAGCTTAAGACATGGGCTCTTCCCTTTCCATATCTCATATGGAATGGTAGGCAACTGATTTGATTGGAACCCTATTCAATAGGTATGCAGCATCTTAAGTGCATAACTCCCAAAAGGAAATAGGTAACTCAGTAGTACTCATCATAGAGCACACCTTATCACATAGGGTGTGATTGCTCCGCCCCGATATACCATCGTGCTATGGTGTATACAGAGGAGTAATGCTGAGAGAGAATCTCATTCTCCTTTAGAAAAATCCAGTATTTCCGTGCTCAAGTATTCTCCTCCATGATCTCATCAAAGGACATAATACTTTTACCCGTATTTTGGTTCTCTACTTCTCGCTTATATTCTGTGAATATCTCAGAAGGCTCGGACTCATGTTTCAACAGGAACATATGTCTGAGTCTTGAGAGATTATCAGAGAATGTAATGAAATACAAAGAACCAGTCCTGGCATGTGTAGACAGGGGACCTAACATACATCAACATGTATCATCCCAAGAGTTCACTAACTCTTTCTCTGTTTCTTAGTAAACAGGGCTATGGTCATCTTATCTTTGTGACATGATTGGCGAGTTGCACAAGATGTAAATTCAAACTGATTTAAATATGCATCTATATGTAACTCTAGCTAGTCGGGTCACATTGATCTGACCTAGTCTACAATGCCTCAAGAAGAATTCGTTCATTTCTGAACTCTTCCTCTTGTGTGTGTTCCGTATACTTAGATCTGTAGTTTGATTTAGAACATTAATGCTTTTAGATAACGTGCCTGAACCGATCAACTTTTGATATAGGAAATGTTCAAAACATTATCCAACAATACAAAATTTTATCATTTCTTTACTAACAAAGAGAGTGATATGATTTTGTATATCAGGTTCGGTATCTAATAACATTCGTTCAGAATCAATGTATTGTAATACAGGGTGACAGTGACCGACAGACTTGGCTGCAACACTTGCCCCGTTTTCTGCCTCATGAAACTTATCACCCGTTCTCAGTTCTCTACCTATCTGTAGCCCTATGTAACAGATTACATATCTGGGATCCTGATCTGGTATCACATACCCAGGACGTAGAGGATACGGAGAAACAGTTCTTTGTAACGAACACACCCGAAGATGATGCATCAGCATGCACTCTCTTCGTTTGGGCGGCACGGGAATTCTGGTAATCCCCAATTTCCTGCTCTGTCTTATAACATTTATAAGTTGGAGCGGGACCAACGTTCCCCAGCTCAGTATAACAAGCGGGTTCGGTCAATAATCCGTATTATTATCTTGATTACGGCGTGATATGGTCGCTACCAGGAGAGAGAGAGAAGAAAACACTCAGCGTGCGCTCTGTCAAGAATAGATTGGTTATTATTTTATCTAATCAGGATGGCTCCCACTGCTTTTTATCAAATCTTCCTTCAAACCCTAAAAGGAAAAACTAGCCGGGATTAATTACACACTACAAGTTCGCTAATCTTTCAGCCAGGCCAGTGTCGGTACTTTGAGGGAGGTCCCCCGTGCTTTCGCACGAACCTAATTAATGTAAACCTCGTTTTCCCAGAGGCGTAACCCCGTTGACACCTTTCTAGACACCTACTTGATCGGCTAATTGTAATGTATAAAACTCTCCCAGGAGTAACTCTTACTCGCAGCGGGTATCGGGATCCAACTATCTCATAGAAGGTATGCAATCTCATTGCAAATCTCAACACTTGAAATTCCCGATAATATTTTGCCCCATGCGATCTATGACCTTGACTGAGTCAACAAACCATAGACCGCAAGTAAAGTTCAACCCGTCATTTCTCGATTGAATTAAACCCACCCGCACGACCCTTGACTGAGTCAACAAGGCCGCACGACTACCCTAATCCAATCGCATCATATGCTTTGCAGATAAACAATAATCAGCTACCGCACACTACGCCTTGACTGAGTCAACAAACGCAGCACGAATACTAACTATTACCTATCTGAAATGACGGAGGGCTACGACAGGTTTTTAAGAAAACCTTTTGCGTAATGAACTTTATATCGTTGTAGAATCAAATGATTTTAAAAATGGAGTGCTTTTGAGGCTTTTCTAGTTTTGCTAAAGGAGTCACTCCCGGTGAAGGGATCGTCGGTCCTTTCCTCGTCGAATGAGGTGCGGGATATATCACATATATCGCTGTGCAAAGCAAAAACTCTTAAAAGCAATCAAAAGACAAACCGAGTGTGTAGCATCTGCCAGTTATTGCTAAAGGAGTCACTCCCGGTGAAGGGATCTCGGTCCTTTCCTCGTCGGATGAGGTGCGGGATATATCACATATATCGCTGTGCAAAGCAAAAACAATTAAAAGCAATCAAAAGACAAACCGAGTGTGTAGCATCTGCCAGTTATTGCTAAAGGAGTCACTCCCGGTGAAGGGATCTCGGTCCTTTCCTTATCGAATAAGGTGCAGGATATATCACATATACCGCTATGCAAAGCAAGAACTGTAGCTACCTGTTTTTATTTTGAAATTCGATTCTACAACATCTTAGGTTTCTGTTAATTTCATTAATCACATTAATGAAGTCCCATCATTTAAGTACCTAATCATCACAGATAAATACGACGTACACTTATGCCATCCGCATTCGCCTCGATGTCCCCTCGTGCACCGTTAGGTTAGGTAACTAACGACAGAGCGGGGCAGGGCTAGCGCGGGTGTAAAACATAAGTAACGTCTATATAATATATCATATATACTATATACTGTATCTATCACAGAACATCACATGATCACATCACAGATATCGCAGCAGAAGAAACATATGAAATATTGGATATACTAGGACGTCCGTGTTTTCAATACGAGCCAGTATAAAACATGGATTCCACGGTCGTGATGAATAGCCAAACCCACAACCCTAGACCCCTACGAGAGCGGCAAGCAACCCTACCAATTCTGGAGTTAGGAGACCCGGACCCGACTCCTCGAGTTGGTCTCCCACTGGACTCCAGAACCCGGTTACTTGTGCCCTCCTCCTTGGGTCTATCCTAGTGCGGAAAAGTAAATAATATACAAACGGTGACTACTTCCGCAACCTGGAAGCGCCCCAATAAAAGAATATTACATACAAGTTTTTACATGAATGAAAATGAAAAACACTCATCTCACATAAAAACCCCCGGCTATTCAAACACGACGATCCAATATAACATATCCAGCAACACATAACATCACATGTCATCAACGTAAGTAAATATGCGCATCCCAATTGTCGTTGACATATAGCAACGAAACCGGCGATATCACATATTACACTTACGGTCACAGAAAAGAAAGTATAAAACTACAACAGTTGGAATCCGCAACCACCTCAGACATCACATGCCTGACCAAATGAATTACTTAGACATCACATGCCTAACAATTATAAACCCCGCATTTTAGTCTCAAAATCGAAAACACTTTTCAATATCAAGTCGGGCAATTCAACAAGATTCCCGACAGTCTGATCAAATGCTCGTCGCAAACTTCAGTAGACGGCCGCACCCCCGATACCGTCGACGAAGTGCACCAAGGCGGAACACCGCTACCGCGAGCACCCGGACGGATACTTTCGGCGACGGGGTTCTCCTACAGTCACTTGGTCGGGGCTATGGAGTGAAGCTGTCTATTAAGTTTACCCGGCGAGTATCCGCGTACGCTACGTGATTGCGACGGACTTTTGATCACATCAAAATTCCGTGGCAACCGATCAAGTGAGACTAAACTGCTACGTTTATAATATTCATTCAGTTATCTCATAACATCTTGTGAATTCCAATTATTGTATCCCATTCCAGATAAACAGAAAATGTTAAATTTTCCGATCGAACAATCGAACACCCAAGTTTTCCCGAAACAGATCAACATATGAAACAAGTCTAACAACATTCCGTTCGTGCCTCAGTACCAACGATCCAGCCGTAGAAGGGTCAAGCCAACGCCTCACATGTGGCACGCCGTACTGCCCCAAACCCGAAGGTTCAAAGGGCAGTTCAAGACGGTCACATAATCGAGTTAAGGTTTGTGTCTTCTAGAGGGACCATCGCGTTACTTGCACTACTTAGAAAGTCGTTAAACTACGGAAAAATCCAACACTTGGAAATTTCCCGACAGGGGAAAAATTGGGTATTTATATCCGGTCGAACTTTTTAACATATTCTAAAATTTATCCGGAAAGCCACACAGACAAAATTTGATACCCCGATCGAAACACCGAATCCCCAAATCAACTCAGAAAAATCAACTCTTGAAAATATATTAAAAATATCCAGGAATACCAGAAATGTTAAATAGGAGTTACTGTGCTGTCAAGACCTCACTACACGACAAAACGGCCGCGCTTCCGCCGCACGAGCCATGCTCGTGCCGCGCAAGCGCGGCGTTTTAATGGAATTAGGGCTTACGTCTTCACAGTAACTCTTATATTTTCCTGAATGTTTTTCTGGATATTTTTAACACGGAAAAATCCCTGTTTTTAAAAATTGTACAGAGAGCAATATTGGTTCGGGGTTCCGGGTTCGTTCGGACTTCAATTTCCGTCTGGACTTCGCCTAAGGCTCTAGCTAGGCTCTGATACCACTGTAGGGTTCCTAGGCACTCTGGTGAGGTCTTCCAAGCCATCAACCATGGCAATTTCAAAAATTATGGTGCCTACAAACCCTAAAGTACGGATCGTTTGCTAGATGTCTAGGCGAACAAGCTAACTAGTTAACACTTAACTAAAAGATACGGAAATACAACCTTTGTAGATCCGGTCCTCCACCTCCACGGCTCCGCAACGAGGTCGTCTCCGCTGTCCAAATCAAATCCGGGCTCTAGAGTCGGCTTCGTCGGAGAATGGGCAAGCTAGGTCGTCGATGTCCATGCCGAAGATGATCTACGTCGAGGCATCGCAAGATCAAGCTCTCACTTCACCAAGTCATGAAACTTATGAAGGAAACACACTCTACTACTTGGCAAGAGGTAGAGGATGAAGAAATAGGAAGTGGGTTAACTTTAGAATTGGATTTCTCACTCTAATTCATCAATCACCATTGATGACCTCAAGCTTCTTCACTTGAAGCAAGGAAGAAGAAGAAGAAAATGTTATGATAAGAATTATGATAAGTTATTTGAAAAATGAAAAGAAAATGAATTCTTATCATAATATTAACCATGGTCAAGTGTAGAGAATGAATCATGGTTAGTGGGAATGGTTAGGGTTAAGGATGAGATAAGTATGGTTGACTTTATCAAAGCTTCATGAAGCTTCAACTAAACTCCAAATCTAGCAACCATTCTTTTCTCTTCTTTTCCAAAATGAATAAATAAATAAATAAATGAATAAATAAAGGAAATGAAACCCTAACCATTCTTTTAACCATGGTTTATTCTTTGCACTTAACCAAGTAAACTTGTATCATCAAACATGATACATACAAGTGCACAAAATCATATCGCATATGTAATGCGCACACCCGAGTGAGAAAATCCATCTTAAGTAAACCGATACTAGTTGATGCAAAGCAATATATCAAATATATAAAATGCATTAAATCATTAAATCAACACTTGATTCAATGATCCGGTCATGCGCACATAACCGACTGGTATCTTATATATCGGCTTATCGAATCAACGCTTGAATCGATAACTAGGTTATATCGCATACAACCATTCGATATATTTATCGCGAGAATAGAATACGGTATCACATACACGCATTATTCTCGGTCCCGCACATATCTCATATGCGCTCCTATTTCGTTTCGCTTGAGCCAGGAAACCTCTGTGTAGGACTCTAAAGACTCGTCAATACGCCGGCAGCGGATGATGATCATATCAAACATCCACAAGCCGCAAGCGGTCTGCTAAACGTAACGGCCACCCGGGTATTGAGCGATCTGAAGATCGACGAGCAAGCCCGCTCACACTCCAGTGAATCCGACCAGTAACACTACCGTACAGTCCGGTCTGATCGTCTGATATGTCGCATATCTCGCCTAGGGGTGGTATACGTCAGACCCCAATAGCTCAATAAGTCGTGTCGATATGAGGTCTATAACTGTTCGAGAAACTACTGGTAACACTTACCAGTAAATCTCAGCAACCCTGGCCAGGGATTTCCTGTTATAGCCAATCGAACACAGCGCAACATCAACCCCCATATACCGGGAGAGACGAATCCCCTCCTATCGCTCATTGCCTCCATGTGACTCGGGACTGTACCCAAAAACCACCGTTTTGCACGCCCTCTTGGACGTGGTAAGATGGAAATCAAAGCACAGTAGGAACCACACAAGACTCTATGACGATCTCGGGTCAACAGACTACTCTGTACCAGTGTCACCAGAGAACTGCCATCTGACGTGAGGTATAATACCATCTGGGAGTTCTCGGCGAGTCCGTCCAGTGTACCCAGTCTCTACTGAGCACCCGTATATCTCCTCTGATGTCAAACACCGATGGATATGGGATCATCCATCGCCCATCTGTATGGGTCGAGAAGGTATGCGCTAGTCTACTCTGGTATATCGATGCCCCGTCTCGATACACCCACGACTAGGGACTTTGAAGGATGTACTTATGGACTACCATGTCCCCACTAGTATGATCCGCATCATAGTCCAGGTAGTCAAGTACAGATCCTAAGGGCTTTACCAACATGTAACAGAGAGACAATCAGTATACACGTTAAGGTAAAGTGTAACCAGATAGCATACTATCATGTCGAGCAAGAAAGTCCTCCCTATATATGTCCCAGCATCCACTACAATATACATCCTATGTACAGTAATGGCCTCTAGGTCATACATATAACTAACAAGGGTAAGAAAACGTCAATGGAGAAAGGTGATGGGTGGTGGGTGAAAAATGGATTTTGGCGACAAAGGGCAAGTTTTTATAAAAGTTTTTGATTTTTTTCCTTTTTTTTTGTTTTTTGTTTTTAGAAAGAGCTTTACAGAAATATGTACGGACTTACGGCTTTAAGCAATCACAAACAAGATATGCACAATCACACCTAGATCTAGGGTCACCTAGGTCTGCTAGACCTGCTCCAGAACTTGATTGTCGAAGTTAAACAGTGTCGAGAAACGGGCTTAAAATACACTGATCACGAGACCAGGTAAGTGCAGAGATAAGGGGAGGTTTTCCAACGCTTTCTCGAAGTTCCTTAATTAAATAACCCTTTCTCTTTTGGCGGTTGCGCCGTTAACACTTTCCTAGACACCCCGTAAATAATATACCGTTAAGCGAGGTTCTAAACACGGTTTAACTTCTCCTAATGAGCGCGAAGTCCTTAGGGCTGAAGTCTAGTATTTTTTTAATTACAATGGGCAATGCATATGCTTTTGTGATTTTTGGGGTCCTGGGAAGGGTGATGAAATCCCCACCCAATCTGAATTGGTTTCAAGCCCCTTAAGTCCGTATTAAAGAATGCAAAGCGGTAACAAATCAACTGCAAACAATTTTTATTTTTTTAGCGCGGCCCAAAGAATCCTGCACAAGAACAGTTTATTCAAAGGGGGAAGAGAGTTTGCGCAAAGAAGGCTGCAGAAAACACAGTTCAGTGGAGCTCAGAGGAGTGGGGAGGTGAACAGAGACTTACCCAGAGATTTTGGGGCCCTGAAGCCAACAAGTGGCCGCGGATCCGCGGCCTAAGCTTCCTTATGCCGCGGTTCCGCGGCTATATGGTGGGATTGGGCTTCTGAAATTTTTGGGAGTGTTCTGTTTGGTGTCCTCTGCTTGTCTTGATGTGCTGAATTTTGACTTGCTTACTGTATCTGCTCCAGATTTTTACAGTAGACCGTTTGCTTCGTTTTGATCCATCGCGGTGTAGCCGCGAAATGTGGGTCTATCTTCCCACGTCTTTGGCACTGAACTTGAACTCCGTATTATCCGACGTCTTTGGCGCTGATCTTGAACTTCGTATTTTCCTGCACACTTGCACAAAAGCTAATCAAAAATAACAAAATGATTTTTTTTTACAATATGTATTTTTTCTGTTTTGGTTATATTTATAGTCACAAGTTAACCCGAAATTACACAAGGAAATAAACTACCGTCTCCCCGGCAACGGCGCCATTTGATTGTTAGGGATTCTGCGTGTTCAAGTTTAGTTAATTTCCGCAATCAAGACGGTTTCGCTTGTAGCTAGCCGGTTGAGTACGGGTCGTCCGCAGGGAGATGGGAATCTTTTTCTATGTGCTTTAACGAGTTAAGTCCAGTTTTTCAGATTTTGTTGTGATTAATTAAGTGGTAAAATGATATGTAAAGAGAGCTTGTTAGGGTTAGGATTAGGTTAGTTTGAGTTAGGAGTCTCCCACATCTTTCGTTGCCCCTCTTAATCTCGGTGTTACGGTAATCGGCAAAAACGGGGATTAGCACGACTAGGAAGGAACTTGCGAGTATAAGCCAGGCTTTCCAACGCATAAGTTCTTCCTTTTGGTGCTTGTCTGTCCGTTCTTGGCTCTTAGCCATAACCTCCGGTTAATTCAACCACAACCGGTCTCACTACGGAATCACCGCTATCATGTAGGATAGGGTGCCGTAAGGAGCGGATTGTGGTTCAATTAACGGGAGTCGAATTAAGCTGTTGGGCAAGGAAAGAGTGAGAGAGATTTCCTTCTCTCAAACTTCCCTTATCCTACCCTAACAAGTATGAAACTACTCACACATCATGATACGGAAAAATAAAACAAAACAAAACAGGAGGATAGAAAGAAAGAGATTAGAAGATAACAACTAGCTATTTGCGACCTCACCTTGGCAAGGATCAAGCGTAAGCATCATGGTTGTTTTAAGGATAAAGAAAAAGAGAAAAGAAAGAAACAACAAGAAATAACAACAACTAAGTTAACAAATTAAAATTACAATAATTAACAAGAGAACAAGACAAGCATAATAATAAACGGTTCTTCTTTATTCATCATTCTTCACTCAAAAGCTCACTACAAGTTTTAATGGAGAAGAGATGAGAAGAGGAAGAAGAACATGTATTCTAAAACCTAGAGAAAAAATACAAGATTATGCACCCCTGGGCTTCACAAGTTCTGGACTATTTATAGGCTGAAAAATGAAAACCTAGGGCAACCACCAGAACACAAATGAAAAGACCAATCTACCCCTGAAAATTCTTTGTCTGCGGCGCCAGTACGGCCGCGGAACCACGGCCATATTGAGGAATTGGCTTCTCGTATTTTGTGGGCCCCCCTGTTCTGATGTTGTCTGTAGTTTGGCATATGTGTGTTCTGAAAATACCTCCACATTTCTTCCAGAATTTCTGTTGATGGAAAGGTGATTTGATGTGGACTTTTTGTCAAGATTTTCTTGAGCTCCGCGTAGATTTCTTGGAACTTGTGTTGCCATTGAGCCTTGTGCGTGAAGGTGACAATCGATTTGCCATTTTGTCTCCTAAACTGGTGTGTGGCAACTGACGGATAAAGAGCGGAGGCCCGTGTTTTATCTGTGGTTGGCAGGAACCCGGATTTTGTCGTGTTTTTCCATGGATTTCACCGTTTAGGGCCGAGAACCTGTATCCTGCAATTGACTAGCAAACACGGCTCAAGAGTAGCTACCGATATGCAATGTGATAAAAATTGGGCGGTATAAAAATGCAAGAATCTGATATGAACACTTGGCTTTTGGGAGTGAAGAGGAAGATGGCCCAGCAAGCAGAGCGGGAGTCCTCATTGTTTTCAACGTGCTCTCTGCACTTCTCAACATATTGAGAAGTTCAGGCAATGATTTCTCCAAATCGTTCATATTGAAATTCACTATGAACGGAGCAAAGGCGGGAGGGAGACTGTAGAACAATATCCGTATAATGCTCATTGTCCATGGTCCATCCCAGTTCCTCAAGTTCTTCTATAAGACCAATCATTTTCAAAACATGGTCTCGTACTGATGTACCAGGGGCCATTCGCATCTGAAACAGCTTTCGAGATGCCTCGTATCTCAAAGTACGAGATTGCTCTTCATACAAATCCTTTGTGTGAAGAAAGATAGATTGTACATCCATATTCTCGTGTTGCTTCTGATGGATATTGTCCAAAGAAGCAAGCGCGAGGCACTTGGCCGTGTTACAATCAGTATCCCAAGTTTTTCGGATCTCCCTATCCGAGACAGATGATTCAGGTCCTGGGATGGGTGGGGCTTGGGTTGTGAGGACATATGATACTTTATCATATGTAAGTGCAATGTTCAAGTTCCTCAACCATTCTTTATAGTTCGGTCCAGTCAGTTTATTTTTCTCTAGTAGAAGCTTATGTCCCGTCATCGGTATCTCCATTAGGAGAGAGAAAAGAATACACTCAGCGAAATGCACTTGCAAAGAATTAGATTGGTTATTATCTTATCTAATCGATGTCTCCCACCGCTTTTATCAAATTTTCTTTCAAAACCTGAAAACAAAACTAGCCAGGATTAATTACATTCTACAGTTTCGCTAACCGGTCAGCCAGGCCAGTGTCGGTACTTTGAGGGAGGATCCCCGTGCTTTCGCACGGTCCTAATTAAAATAAACCTCATTTTCCCAGAGGTCAAACCCCGTTAACTTCTTTCTAGACACCTACTGGATTAGCTAATTGTAAAGTGTAAAATTCTCCTGGAAGTAACACTTACTCTCAGCGGGATCGGGATCCAACTATCATATAGATGGTATGCAATCTCATTGCAAATTTCAACTCTTGAAACTCCCGATATTGTTTTTACTGCTAGTTACTTATGACCTTGGCTATGGTCAAAATATCATAAGTACTAGTCAAGTTCTACCCGTCATTTCGAGATTAACTAGACCCACCCATAGGACCCTTGACTATGATCAACATAATCACATGAATGTCCTAACTGATCGCATCATATGCTTTGTAGGAAGACATCACTTAGCTACCGTAAACTACGCCTTGACTATGATCAAAATACGCAGCACGAATACTAAGTACTCTGCTTCCTAAAATGACGGAGGGTTGCGGATGGTTTTTATGAAAACCTTTAACGCTTTGAACTTGATCTCGTTGTAGAATCAAAACAGTTTAGAAAAGGAGTGGCTTAAGCTCCGCATATTTTGAAACTTGCATTTTTCATAAAAAGGCCGAGTGGGTTTCAAATATGATTCTACAACATCTTTTAGGTTTCTTTTACTTTACAATAATCTCATTAATGTAATCCCATCATTTAAGTTCCTAAGCCATCACAGAAAAGAAACGAAAATAGAACATACACTTATGGCATCCGCATTCGCCACAGTGTCCCGTTATGCACCTTTAGGTTACTTAACTAACAGCATAGCGGGGCAGGACTAGTGCGGGTGTAAAACATAAGCAACGTTTATTATATATCATATATATAATAATAATCCATTCGTCTCAGATACTAAGTAATCACATTACAGAATATCAACAGCAGAAGCACATATGAAAATAAAAGGATATCAAGGATGTCCGTATTTTGTATTTAGCCAACAATAGAAAATACGGATTCCACGGTCACGATGAATAGCCAAGCCCACACCCCTAGACCCCTATGAGAGTGGCAAGTGATCCTGCCAATTCTAGAGTTTAGGAGACCCGGTCTCGACTCCTCGAGATGGCCTCCCACTGAACCCTAGAACCCGGTCACTTGTGTTCCCCTCCTTGGGTCTATCCTAATACGGAAAAGTAAATAATATACAATGATGGAAACATCTTTCTCATCCCGGAAGTACCCCAAATAAAAGAATATTACATACAATTGATTTATACATGAATGAAAATAAAACTCTCATCTAACATAAAACCCCCGTCTATTCAATAGCGACAATCCTGCACATCATTTCTCAGCAACACATAATATCTCATATCATCAACGTTAGCAAGTATGCGTATCCCGATTGTCGTTGATGTATAGAAACGAAGTCGGCGATACCCCACATACTACGCTTACGGTCACAGAAAAAAAAGTGTAATACTACAACATTTGGAATCCACAATAACTGTAGATATCGTAAATCCGAAATATCACATACTTCGCATTTCATGCCTAACTTTATGAATTCCACATATTGTATCACATTCGAGATAAATTGACAGTATTAAACTTTTCGATCAAATAATCAAATACCCAAGATTTCCTAAGTAGCTCAACACTTGAGCGGAGTTCAAAAATCCCAGAACCTGTCACAGTAGCAGTGGTCCAGCCGTAGAAGGGTCAAGCCAACGCCTCACATGTGGCACGCCGTACTGCCCCAAACACTAAGGTTTAGAGGCGGTTCAGACGGTCACATAATCGAGTTAAGGTTTGTGTTCTTCTAGAGGGTCCACCGCGTTACTTGCACGTTTTTCCGAAAGATTTAAACTCAAGAAAAATTCAACACTTGAAAGTTTTTCGTGACGGGAAAAAGTGAGTTAATGATATCCGTTCGAACACTTTAATAGTTTCTAAATTATCCGGAAAACAGAACGAAATTAAATTTCCGATCGAATCAACGAATTCGAAATAATCCCCAGAACACTCAATACATGAGTCAGATTAAAAATACCCAGAAATATGCAGGAATAGCTAGGAATATTACTGTACCAACACGTGTCCCCAATGCACTCTTTTGGCCGCGGAACCGCCGCGGCAAGCATGTTCTTGCCGCGGTTCCGTGGGACTTTGAGAGCCTTGGGGGCTCGTGTTTCAGGGTTATCCTTAGAATTTCCTGCTGATTTTTTTGAGTATTTTTAATACAGAAAAAATCATTTTTTTAGAAAATTTCCAGAGAAGGGTCTAATATGATGTTTCGTGTTTCGATCGGAGTTTTAACTTAGCCTACGCATTGCCTAAAGCTCTAGCATGGCTCTGATACCATTGTTCGGTTTACCTAGCACCTCATCAAGGGTTTAGAAGCATCACATATGCCAAAATCAAATTTTGAAGGTACTAAGTGAGCTTGACAAGAATCATAACTAGAAATTTAGGGTTTCATTTCACTAAGCATCACATGCAAAAGAAAAATATCACTAAGGGTAGAGATTACAACCTTTGTAGACCTCCCTTGGTGACTCCTTGGCACTATGAGGGTTTGGAACGGATCGATGGAAGCCTTCTTAGTCCACGAAGATCCACCCGAAGTCCCTTTGCCCAAAACTCCTTGCTTTACTTGATTTGTGAATGAAGTAGAGCAAACACCTTACACAAATGAGCTTGATGTGTGTAGTATGATGATGTAGTTTGTATTCTATAATCAAAACCCTTTCTTTTTATCAACTTCACTCAAAGAAAATTTCAAGCGAGTAAGAAGAAGATGGTGGCTAAGCTTGAGCTCAAAAGAAAAATGATATGATAGAATAATTGAGATGAGAAAGAATAATCAATATTAATCCTTCTCACTTCAACCATGGTTAGTAATTATTTAGATATTTACTTATTGAGTTAACTTCCAAAGGAGAATTAACTCATGGTTAAAAGTTAGGTAAGATTTAGTCAAAGATGATAAACATTAACCATGAGTGAAATATCCATTCAGTTAACTTAAAATGATAAATATATATATAATTACTACAATATGAGTCTTGCATTGCCACCAAATATGTATCAACAACCATGATACAATGTATGTATGTGTCCATGCACATCATCTGTTGGATGTATATGCCCTATAGGCCTTCATTGTATAGGATACTGGGGATATGTATGTACATAACAGTCTTGCTTAATATGATAGTACGCTATCTGGTTTGTATTTATCTTGACATATGATATATTTTGCGTAGTATTCATATATATATATATATACTTGTTGATAAAGCCCATAGGGTGTTTGCCTGACTTCTGGCGTTATGATGGCAGTCATACTAGTTGGAGCTGGATAGTTAATAGGCACATCCTTAGATGCCCCTGGTCGCAGGAGTATCAAGACTGGGCATCGATACTCCGGAGTAGACTGGTGTATACATATCTAGACACTGAGGAGGGGCGATGGATTGGTCCCGCAGCCATTGGTGGAGTGCACCTAACATTGTATACAGATGCTCACTGGGTGTGAGTACACCGGACAGGACTCGCCGAGAACTGACTGGATGGTATTTATACCTAACGTCAGATAGCAGTTCTCAGGTGACATGTGTACGATAGTCCGTTGACTTAAAGTCGTCATTTGTCTCGTGTGAGTTCCCACTGTGCTTTGATTACTACCCTACCACGGTTCAAAGGAGTCGTGCAAACAGGTTTTAGTTGGGTACTGTCCCGAGCCACGTGGAGGCAGTGAGTGACTGTTAGGGATTCGTCTCTCCCGGTATATGGAGTTGATATCGCACAGTGATCGGTTGGTCATTACCATAAGTCCCTGGCCAGGGCTGATTGAGAATTACTGATAGATTGATCAGTAGATTCTCGGATGCTGATAGAGCCATACCGACACGACTTGTACGGTTATTAGGGGTCTGACGTTTACCACCTCCCTAGACCTTACATGCGATACTCTTAGACAAACAGACCGGACTGCACCGATATTGTCACGCACAGGCTCAGTAGGAGTTCGGATGGGTATCCTTACCGGCCTTCTTATCGACATCTACCTGGGGACCGTTACGTACAGCTAGTGCCGCTTGCGGTCTGTGGTTAAACCCGCTACAAGCGTAGTAGTCGAGTCTTTAGAGTCCCACACAGAGTTTTCCTAACTCCAGGCGAAATGAAATAGAGGTCGTACGGTTTTACGACAAAGGGTTCGTACACATACGTGATTAAACGCACGTACGACATTCGGACAGTTTTTACCAGCCGGCTTTGGTTTAAGCCAGATTCTAGTATCGGGTTATTGGATTTATACAGTCTACGGTTTTTCCGTGTTTTCACGGATGCGAGGGGCGTTCTCATAATTTTCCGAGAAGCTTCTAGAAGGAGGGTGACTGAGGAGGTTAAGGTGGCATTTTCATTTAATGCAAATTTTGACTCATTAGTGTGATTCACTATGTCATTAATGCATCATTTATTGCTTAATGACTCACATAGTGAATCACTCTTATTGAATTAATGAAACATGGTGAATAATCATTTATATTCATTTATTTGATAATTCATTATGTTTCATATATTCAAGTGAGAAGCTTTTTTATTCTCATTATCATCTCCACCTTCTCTCTCCTCAAGTTCATTCCTTCTTCAAACCCTAATCCTACCACTCATGAGTTGAGACCAAGGATTAGGATAGACTAAACACTCCATAACCTAACTCTACATCATCTTAGTTACTTTGGTTAGCAAATAGAGAAACTAAGTTACCTCAAGTCTTGAGGTGTAGCTTGGATTAGGGTACTCGGGTGGATCATCTATTACGGAAAGGAGGCCGAGGAGGACGTAGAGATCACAAAGACGAAGGACTAGAATCATTTGGTATAATCTCTTTACATAGTAGCTAAGAACTCTATGGTTGTTGTTAATTATCGTTTAGCCAAGATCTTCGGTTAGTCGATGTATGCTACAAAACATGATCGTTTTTCATATTTTCGCCTCCCCGCAACTCGTGGGTTGTTGCACATCGACCTACAGTGGTATCAGAGCCTCACTAAACAATAATTAACTCACTTGCAAAGTCGTATGAATTTCGAACGCAAAACAAACCGGAAAACACCCTGATATCACATAGTTTCTGTCGATTTTAAAATGAGGTCCTAAAATTTTTCAGGTTTCTCTAGAATGACCAGCATGAAAATATAAGAACACAGAAGAAAAATGGGCTCCTGAATCGGCCACTGAGCCGCGGAACCGCGGCCGATCCCACCGATCCGCCGCGGATCCGCGGCCGAGTTGGGGCCGATTCAGCCCAGTTTTCCTCTGTGCATCTTTTGTGATATTTTTTATTTTCTGGTATTATTTATTTTCTGCTCAGGTTTCAAATTTATAGAGAAGATTTGGAGTAGAATTTAATGTGTTTAATCGATCGAAATTATACGATGTTTTCTTGTTTGATTATATCTGTGAACTGTATTATGTGTTCGTAAACCTCCCCTAACTGCTAGTATGTCGGTTGGCAGAGGATTGCATATATCTGTAATGTTTTTAACAGTTTGTGATTATGAACTCTATTGGACTGTTGTGATGATTAGCCGGGGTTCTGTGATGGGTTATTGTATTAATTAATTCGATGTAATTGTAATAAGTCATAATATTATTTTGCGGGGTACATCTAGGTTGCGGTTGTAGCCACCGTTGTATTATTTCTTTTTACTGTTTTTGCTCCTAGGATAGACCCAAGGTGGAGTGCACAAACTACCGGGTATTTCGAAGTGTTTAGTGGACTACTCACGTCGTTGAGGGAGATCGCTTCACTTCGGGTACTTGACGGGTAGTTTGCGTTACCCGTAGGGGTTTAGAGTGGGGTAATGGCTATTCATCACAACTGTGTAATCCGTCTTTTCTTACAGGCTCAAAAGAAACGCGGATTGCTTGCATATCCAATAAAGTTTATCTGTGATCTGGAATGCCTATTATTGCGTCTGACGAATGTACAATATCTATATATGATAGCTATTTAGACGTCACTTATGTTTTACACCCGCGCTAGCCCAGCCCCCGCTCTGCCGTTAGTTAAGTAACCTAACGAGTGATGACGGGACCCCGTGGCGAATGCGGATGGCATAAGAGGACGTTGTATTTTCGTTGTTATCAGTAATGATAGGTTAAAGATGGGACGCATTATTTTTAATGCAAAGAAAAATAAAACCTAAACTGAATCGTTGGAACAATTTCTAAAACCACTCGGTTTTCTTGAAAAAGCAAAATTTAAATGCGGAGCTTAAACTACTCCTTTTTATAAAAGCTATCTTAGTTCCTTCGATCAAATCAAGTTCACTACGTTAACGGTTTTTTGCCAAAAACCAGCCGTAACCCTCCGTCGTTTCAGATAGACAGCACATCGTATTCATGCTATGCTTGTTGGCCGACGTCAAGGCATAGTGTATGGTTGCAGTTGTTTGCCTATTTGTTGCATAGATAGATGCATTAGTTTAGGATAGACGTACAGCCTTGTTGGCCTACGTCAAGGGCATGTACGATGTACCTAAATTAATCATGAAAACGACGGGTAGAACATGACTTGCGTCTTATGACTTGTTGGCCTACGTCAAGGTCTATAAGAACTTGGGGTATAAAAATCACATCGGGAGTTTCAAACATGAAGGAAACTTGCAGATCTAGCATACCTTCTGGAGTATGGTGACTAGAGTGGCTTCCATCTAGTGCATCATGCAATGATAGTTGGATCCCGATCCTACTGATGAGTAGGATTGCTCTCGAGAAACATTCTCACTTAACAATCAATGCTATAAACCAAGCAGGTGTCCAGAAAGGTGTTAGAGGGGCTACGCCTCCAGGGAAAAGAAGTTATTTAATTAAGGAACTTCGCGAAAGCGTTGGAAAACCACCCTCGAAGTACCAACACCAGCCTGGCTGAAAGGTTATGCAAGTATTGTGACGTGTGATTAAATCCTGACTAATTCTTCTTTTAGGTTTTGAAGAAGGATTTGAGGGAACAGTGGGAGCCATCATGTTTAGATAAACTTATAACCAATCTAAACTTGCAAGAAGCATATGCTGAGTGTTTTCTCTTCTCTCTCTCTAGCAGCTATCATCACAGGACTAAAACTATTACTTGAAAAAAATATACTGACCGGACATAACTATAAAGATTGGCTATGGAACGTCAACATTGCACTGACTTATGACAAAGTAGCATATGTTACCACCGCTGTTCCTCCCCTTATCCCTGGACCAGATTCCTCAGTTGTGGACAAGGAAGTTCGCAAAACTTGGGATTTGGATTGTGAGCGAGCTAAGTGTATCGTGCTGGCGTCCATGAACAATGAACTCCAGAAACAGCACGAGAGCATTGATATTGTATCCATCTTTCTCCATGTTAAGGAATTATATGGAGAGCACTCCCATATCGCAAGGTACGAGACCTCAAGGAAACTATTCCAGATGAGGTTAGCTCCAGGATCACCTGTAGGAGAGCACGTCCTCAAAATGATCAGCCTCATTGAGGAACTCGCAAACCTGGGATGCGTGCTAAAGAATGAGTTGTATATCGACTTGATTTTGCAGTCCCTTCCCCACACCTTCTCTCAGTTTGTGCTTAGCTTCAACATGCACGAAATGGAAGCTGATCTTCCAAAGCTCCTCAACATGTTGAGGGTAGCAGAGACCTCCTTGAAAAAGGAGAAGACCTCCGTTCTGTATGTTGGCCAATCATCCTCTTCTAAATCAAAAGCGAAAGCTAAAGGGAAGAAGAAGATGAAAGCCACCAAACCGAAGGGTGGGGTCAAGAAGGTACAGGGAAAGAACAAGGCAGGAAGGGTGAAAGCGGATATAACCGAATGCCATTATTGTCACAAGCAAGGGCACTGGAAGAAGGACTGTATGGCCTTCAAGGCAAAGGACACGAAGCAAGCGGTTGCTTCTGCTTTAGGTGTGTTCGTAATCGAAAATTGTCTTTCAGTAATTTCTACATCATGGGTACTTGATACCGGTTCTGGTTCTCACATCTGTAATTCATTGCAGGATCTGAGAAATAGTAGAGTACTGGGGGCAGGTGATATGACTCTCCGGATGGGCAATGGAATGCATGTAGATGCTGTTGCAATAGTGGAGTATCACCTAGGGTTGACTAGTGGGCACGTTTTGGTGTTGTACAGCTTTTTGTATTCCCAGTATGCTGTGTAATATTATATCAGTATCTTTGTTGTCTAATAAAGGATATAATTTTGCGCTTGAAAGTAATGTCATGAACATTCTCCAAAATCAAGAACTGATTGGGTATGGCACACTGGAAAACGACATATACATACTTAACCAACCTTGAATTTTCAATATTCAAAACACACTTAAAAGAAAGATTCCATATTCAAATCAAGCCTTCTTATGGCATTATAGACTTGGTCATATAAACGGAACAAGATTGACTAAGTTACATAAAGATGGATATCTGGATCCGTTTGAATATTCATCATATGCAACTTATCAATCGTGTATCAAAGGAAAAATGACCAAATCTCCGTTCTCCGTACACGGAGCAAGAGCTACTGAACTCTTGGGACTTATACACAGTGATGTTTGTGGTCCAATGTCTACACATGCGCGAAGCGGTCACTCCTACTTCATCACTTTTACTGATGACTTCTCTAGGTATGGACATGTGTTCTTAATGAAACATAAATCAGAGACCTTTGAGAAGTTTAAGGAGTATAAAAATGAAGTAGAGAAACAAACTGGTAAAAGCATCAAGACACTTCGATCTGATCGAGGTGGAGAATACTTAAGTACCAGTTTCCTTGAATACTTAAAAGATAATGGAATTCTCCCTCAGCTTACTCCGCCTTATACACCTCAGCATAATGGTGTATCATAAAGGAGGAATCTCATGCTATTAGATATGGTGCGTTCAATGATGAGTAGTGCTGAGTTGCCACTTTCCTTCTGGGGATTTGCTCTAGAATTAGCAGCATACTTTTTGAATAGAGTTCCAACTAAGTCTACGCCTACCACTCCATATGAAATGTGGAGCGGGAAGAGACCATATCTCAAGTATATCAAGATATGGGGGTGCCCGGCATATGTTAAAAAGCATAAACCGGAAAAGCTCGAGTCACGATCGGTTTTGTGCAAGTTTGTAGGTTACCCCAAACATTCAAGGGGGTACATGGTCTACCACAGTGAAGAACAAAAGGTGTTTGTCGCTCGCCATATTGTCTTCTTAGAGAGCGAATTTCTTGCAAAAGAAATTAGTGGGAGCGTAGTAGAGCTGGAAGAAATTCCAGAACCTCAAACTGCTACCGAGGACTTAGAAGAACCTCAGATTTCAATAAAACAGGACGAACCAACGCCACTCCGCAGATCTAGTAGGCTTTCTCATCCTCCTGAGAGATGCTATGGTTTTCTTCTGGATGGAGATCGAGAGGTTTGCATCATCGATGATGATGAGCCTACTAGTTTTCAGCAGGCTATCACGAGTATTGACTCGATGAAGTGGCTAGATGCTATGAGATCCGAAATGGAATCCATGTACACCAATAAAGTATGGACTTTAGAAGTTGCTCCTCCTGGGGTGAAACCAGTTGGATGCAAATGGATCTTCAAAAAGAAGATTGGTTTACTTGGACAAGTGGAAACCTACAAAGCTAGACTCGTTGCAAAAGGTTTTCGTCAAAGACCAGGATTGGACTATGATGAAACTTTTTCACCTGTAGCTATGCTTAAATCCAGTCGGATCCTGCTTGCCATTGCTGCCTTCCATGACTATGAAATCTGGTAGATGGATGTAAAAACAGCTTTTCTAAATGGACATTTAGAAGAGAGTGTTTACATGGATCAACCAGAAGGTTTCTTAGACAGTGGGAGCAGCGGAAGAGTGTGCAGGTTGATTAAATCCATATATGGATTAAAGCAAGCATCGTGAAGTTGGAACATCTGCTTTGATGAGACAGTCAAAGAGTTTTACTTTATCAAAAATGTAGATGAACCATGTATTTATAGGAAGATTGTAGAAGGAGCAGTAGTCTTCCTCGTTTTGTACGTCGACGACATACTACTGATAGGGAATGATATACCTATGCTACAATCAGTAAAGCTCTTCTTGTCACAGAAATTCTCCATGAAAGACTTGGGTGATGCAACCTACATTTTGGGCATTAAGATCTATCGTGATAGATCAAATAGAATGTTGGGACTTTCACAGTCCAGGTATATTGACACTATACTAAAGAGATTTATTATGAAAGATTCCAAGCGTGGTAACATGCCCGCTTGCCACGGGATAACCCTCTCCAAAGAGATGTCTCCAAAGACTGATGAAGAGAGGGATCGCATGAGCATTTTACCCTACGCTTCGGCGGTAGGATCTATAATGTATGCGATGTTATGTACAAGACCGGATGTAGCTTACGCACTTGGTGTGGTAAGTAGGTATCAGTCTGACCGAGGTGAGAAACATTGGATAGCGGTAAAGAACATTCTCAAGTACCTAAGAAGGACTATGGAGATGTTCTTGATTTACGGTAATGGGGACCTCTAGGTAGAGGTTTTTACCGACTCCGGCTTCTAAAGTGACAAAGATGATTCTAAATTCATTAAGGGTTTTGTGTTTACCCTCAATGGAGGGGCGGTATGTTGGAAGAGTTCCAAACAGGATACCGTCGCAGACTCAACTATGGACTCTGAGTATATAGTTGCTAGTGAAGCCGCAAAAGAGGCTGTCTGGATGAGGAAGTTCATCTCTGAACTTCAGGTGCTTCCGTCCATTGCCAATCCAATATCTTTGTATTGTGATAACAATGGGGCCGTAGCATTGGCAAAGGAACCCAGGTCCCATCAGAAATCCAGGCATATCTTAAGGAATTTTCACCTTATCAGGGAGATCGTTGATCGTCGGGAGATCGAGGTACGGAGAGTGGATACAAATGACAACACGGCAGATCCATTCACAAAGGCCATCCCTCAAGTTCAGTTCGAGAGGCTGTTTGAGATGTTGGGCATGCGGTACTCAAGCAACTGGATATAGTGAAGACAGTGGGTACTCATTTCGCCAATTATAGGCCTCAGTGCAAGTGGGAGATTGTTGGATGTATATTCCCTATAGGCCTTCATTGTATAAGATACTGGGGATATGTATGTACATAACAGTCTTGCTTAATATGATAGTACGCTATTTGGTTTGTCTTTATCTTGATATATTTTGCGTAGTATTCATATATATATATATATATATATATATATATATATATATATACGTGTTGATAAAGCCTATAGGGTGTTTGCCTGACTTCCGGCGTTATGATGGCAGTCATACTAGTGGGAGTTGGATAGTCAATAGGCACATCCTTAGATATCCCTGGTCGCAGGAGTATCGAGACTGGGCAACGATACTCCGGAGTAGACTGGTGTATACATATCTAGACCCTAAGGAGGGGCGATGGATTGGTCCCGCAGCCATTGGTGGAGTGCACCTAAGATTGTATACAGATGCTCACTGGGTGTGAGTACACCGGACAGGACTCGTCGAGAACTGATTGGATGGTATTTATACCTAACGTCAGATAGCAGTTCTCAGGTGACATGTGTCCAGATAGTCCGTTGACTTAAAGTCGTCATTTGTCTCGTGTGAGTTCCCACTGTGCTTTGATTACTACCCTGCCACGGTTCAAAGGAGTCGTGCAAACAAGTTTTAGTTGGGCACAGTCCCGAGCCACGTGGAGGCAGTGAGTGACTGTTAGGGATTCGTCTCTCCCGGTATAGGGAGTTGATATCGCACTGTGATCGGTTGGTCATTACCATAAGTCCCTGGCCATGGCTGATTGAGAATTACTGATAGATTGATCAGTAGATTCTCGGATGGTGATAGAGCCATACCGACACGACTTGTACGGTTATTAGGGGTCTGACGTTTACCACCTCCCTAGACCTTACATGTGATACTCTTAGACGAACAGACCGGACTGCACGGATATTGTCACGCACAGGCTCAGTAGGAGTTCGGATGGGTATCCTCACCGGCCTTCTTATCGACATCTACCTGGGGACCGTTACGTACAGCTAGTGCCGCTTGCGGTCTGTGGTTAAACCTACTGCAAGCGTAGTAGTCAAGTCTTTAGAGTCCCATACAGAGTTTTCGCAACTCCAGGCAAAATGATATAGAGGTCGTACGGTTTTACGACAAAGGGTTCGTACGCATACGTGTTTAAACGCACGTACGACATTCGGACTGTTTTTACCAGCCGGCTTTGGTTTAAGCCAGATTCTAGTATCGGGTTATTGGATTTATACAGTCTACAGTTTTTCCGTGTTTTCACGGATGCGAGGGGCGTTCTCATAATTTTCCGAGAAGCTTCTAGAAGGAGGGTGACTAAGGAGGTTAAGGTGGCCTTTTTATTTAATGCAAATTGTGACTCATTAGTGTGATTCACTATGTCATTAATGCATCATTTATTGCTTAATGACTCACATAGTGAATCACTCTTATTGAATTAATGAAACATGGTGAATAATCATTTATATTCATTTATTTGATAATTCATTATGTTTCATATATTCAAGTGAGAAGCTTTTTTATTCTCATTATCATCTCCACCTTCTCTCTCCTCAAGTTCACTCCTTCTTCAAACCCTAATCCTACCACTCATGAGTTGAGAACAAGGATTAGGATAGACTAAACACTCCATAACCTAACTCTACATCATCTTAGTTACTTTGGTTAGCAACTAGAGAAACTAAGTTACCTCAAGTTTTGAGGTGTAGCTTGGATTAGGGTACTCGGGTGGATCATCTATTACGGAAAGGAGGCCGAGGAAGGCGTAGAGATCACAAAGACGAAGGACTAAAATCATTAGGTATAATCTCTTTAAATAGTAGCTAAGAACTCTATGGTTGTTGTTAATTATCGTTTAGCCAAGATCTTCGGTTAGTCGATGTATGCTACAAAACAAGATCGTTTTTCATATTTCCGCCTCCCCACAACTCGTGGGGTGTTGCACATCGACTTACATCATCATGTGCATACATGCATGCATACAAAAATAGAAAAAGGGTTTAATTAAAGAATTAATCTAAAAGCCATTTGTTAAATCAACACTTGATTTTGCAAACCGGTCATATCACATACGACCCGACCAATAGAAAATGCCCGATTAATATACGGTATCACATATCCGTATTTAATCTGGTCCCCGCGCATATCTCATATGCACACCACATCTTTTCGCCTAAGTTAGGAAACTTCATTGTGGGTCTCGAAGACTCGTCAATACGCCGGCAGTAGGCGATGATCATATCAAACACCTACAAGCCGCAAGCGGTCAGCTAAACGTAACGGCCACCCGAGTATTGAGCGATCAGAAGAAAACTTGCGAAGCTGTCAAAACTCCCGTCGAGCCAACTGGCAACACTTACCGTACAGTCCAGTCTCCTCGTCAGATATGTTGCATATCGAGTCTAGGGATGGAATCGTCGACCCCAATAACTCAATAAGTCATGCTGGTGTATGGCTCATAACAGATCGAGAAACTACTGATAACTCTTATCAGTAAATCTCAGTAGCCCTTGCCAGGGACTTTTTGTTATAGCCAATCGAGCATAGCACAACACCAACTCCCAATACCGGGAGAGACGAAACCCCTCCTATCGCTCATCGCCTCCATGTGCCTCGGGACTGCACCCAAAGTCCACCTATTTGCACGACTCAGTAGAGCCGCGGTAGGGTGGATATCAAATTACAGTGGGAGGACACACAAGACTCTATGACGATCTTGGGTCTACAGACTAACCTGTACCAGTGTTACCTGAGAACTGCTATCCGACGATAGATATAATACCACATAGGAGTTCTCTGTGAGTCCGTTCAGTATACCCAGTCTACACTGAGCACCTGCATACAATCTTTGGTGTCACCTCACCAGATGGATATGGGATCATCCATCGCCCATCATATGGGACAAGAATAGTATACGCTAGTCTACTATAGAATATCGATGCCCCGTCTCGATACACCCACTGTAAGTGCACGGCGGCGCCCCGGCCGTCGATCCGACGCCGGTAACGCGGAAACGAAAAACTTTGCAAACTAGCAAACAGGCACCACCGTGCACTATCAACCCGGATCGGGCCATTAACCTAACTACTAGCAAACTAAAATACGGGTAGAGAGTTATACCAAGCGATCCGTGTCCTTCGGTCTTCGTCTCCACTCCGATCTCCCGCGGAATCTCCGTCCATCACCTCCTCGTCAGAAAGGGCACCACGTAGCCGGATTCTTTTACGGGCTCCCACCTCTGGACCGAGGCAACTCGGGCCCGAAGTTGGCTAACCGACACGTCCAAGGAATGCTGTAGGCAAGTGTAGAAACCATGTCTCTTTGGGGTATAGAAGTTTCCATGGATGGAGGAAGTGAAGAATGAACTTTGGAGAGATTTTGTGGCAAGTAGAGAAGTAGAGGAAATATGAGATGATGGAAATTTCCTCACAAAAATGAACCACTCTCACTCACTCCCCTCTCTAGTGGCTGGCCAATCTAGTAATGGTGGAGGAAAGAAAATGAATCATTATCACAATAAGAAAAGGCTTGATAAAATGAGAAGAAAAGGTATCGACCTCAAATGAAAATGGTCACACTCATTTCTCATCCAAACCCCACTCAATCTCATCACAATTAATGCATAGGATGAGATAGGAAAAGAATCTCATGATTATGAAGCTACACATATGCAAGAAACCCCCTCCACAAAAGTTATTTGCAAACTTGCAAATAACCCCTCCATCGGTAAGTCCGGCCGTGAAGGAACAAAGGAAAACTGGCCGGAACGGAATGCAAACTGGCAACTTCATAAAACTGATCCCGTAATAAATTACAGGAAAACCCCGCTACTGCATATACATGCCCGCATTTGTATTCCCAATGAACACAAATGCAAAGAGACAAAACTACACTGTCTAATACTAGGATCCGGCTTTTGCCAAAGCCGGCTAGTAAAAACCGTCCGATCACGATCCGTGCAATACCGCACGTATCTGATCGAACCCTGCCATATCTCCATACGGCCTCTACAGCGTTTCGCCCGAAACCTGAGTAACTGTGTGTGGTGGACTCTAAAGACTCGTCAATACTATGGCAGTGGATTTAACCATTAGCACGTCAGAGGTATTAGCCATACGTGACGGGCTACCAGCTATTGACCAAAAGGGACGTCGATGAGCGAACTCATCCTGACACCCTACTGAGCCTGTCAGTGACAATATCCGTACAGTCCGGTCCGTTCGTTTATGAGCATCGCATGGCGGTCCTAAGGGGTTGGTAAAAGTCAGACACCCAAAAGCAGTATAAGTCGTGTCGGAGTGTAGCCCAGAACATCCTGAGATACTACTGGAATACCTACCAGCAAATCTCCTGCCTTCGCCAAGGACTTTTCATGTTCTGGCTCTCCTAGACACAGCGCGACCTCACCCCCAATACCGGGAGAGACGAACCCCTGCAGATCCGCTCACTGCCTCCATGTGGCTCGGGACTGTACCCAACTAAAACATGTTTGCACGACTCCTTTGAGCCGTGGTAGGGTAGTAATCAAAGCACAGTGGGAACTCACACGAGACAAATGACGATCTCAGGTCGATGAACTAACCTGTACACATGTCACCAGGGAACTGCTATCTGACGTCAGGTATAATACCAACTAGCAGGTTCCCGGCGAGTCATGTCCGGTGTACTCATAACCCAATGAGCACCTGTATACATCTTAGGTGAACCAACTGACACCAGTGGCTTGTGAGACTGGCCACCGCCCTTCGTCGGGGTCTCGACTGTATACACTAGTCTACTCTGGAGTATCGATGCCCTGTCTCGAAACTCCCACGACTAGGGACCTTTTAAAGATGTGCTTATAGACTCCAGCTCCCACGTATATGATCGCCCTCATACTGCTGGTAGTCAAGCAAGAATCCTAAAGGCTCTATCAACGTGTAATAGCGACTCGTAAGGTCACCTAAACCAGTACACGATGATAATGAAAAACCAGATAGCATACTATCATCTTGAGTAAGACTGTCCTACTGGGACAGGTCCTCCCTCAATCATTGCAATCACATGCCTGTGATCCAATAATTGACTCTGAGGGCACTATCTCCAACAATCTCCCACTTGCACTCAAGGCTAATTATTTCGATGTCGCATACTCACTGCCCGTGTGATACCGAACACCCAACTCCTCTACTAGTCAGTCTCACAAAGCTCGTTTGCGAAACTATTGCGTTCGAGGAATAGCCTCAGTGAGTAGATCCGCTCTGATGTTTCTTTCTATGTCTCTCTTTATCTCAAGTTCGTGGAGAAAGCCATCTCCCGAAATGAGCAATACCTGTCTTGGAATGTATCTGGATATCTGATGGGACCTAGCTCAAAAGTGAACTCCAAATCCAAACATTTTAGACTGTATCGTCAACTGAACTTAATCAGTATCCTGCGCCATACCTTCCCTCAGTATCCACCTGGACCACCTGTCCAAAATACTGCCCCTCGTCAGAGGGAAAACTAAAACTCTGACAGCCACTCTGCCATCCAGGTCACCTTGGAAGCCTGGAATGATAACTGTCTCCCGAGGGAGAATGCTGTTATCATATCCCTAGAACATCAATTTATGTTCTAAAACTGCTTCCGACTGTTTCTCCAGGATTGGATTAATATCAACTTATTGCATCTACTGCAAGAACAACATCTGGTGTGGTACTTGACATCTCATGATTGACTCAATTGTCTAAGCAAGTGATCTGCCAATCATGCACATCCCTCTCCCCTTTAGTCTGTAAGACACCTTTAGAGAGGGTGACTCCATTACCTGCAGGTACACCACCATGCCAGGATTCGTCCATTCTAAATACTCTTAGAATGCGGTCAAAGTACCCAGATTGGAAAACCACCCAAATCTAGATCTAAAACTATAGATCTAGTGACCAGAATGTCTGATATAATATCCAAGTCCTGTATGGAGAAACCACTGTGTGACGACCAAAGTATAACCGATCGCAGTATAGGAATATCACTTCCTACTCTGTGTATGTCATCCAAATACCAGGACATCACACCCAACTACCTTCTTAACAGATCCATTCCCTATTCTGATGAAGTCAAATCTATGACTGTCACATCAGAAATAGATGATCTATCTCCGTTATATCTGCTTTAGTCTATAAATAGACATAACCCACTTGTCCACCATCCTTCCGCTGCTCCCACTGACTACGACAACCCTCTGGCAGAGTCATATACACGTACGCTTCTAAAGCCAGTTTAGAACGACGCTATACTCATCCTCCTGCCGGGTCTCACAGTCTGGAACAACAGCAATACCAAGTCTGGGTAAACAAGAACCTCCCTATCACCGTCCTTGAGGCTACCGGAGTACCTCTCGGGTGCCTGAGGTTACCCACCATATCTGCGGAGTGGCCAATGAGATGTCAAACCAGATTGAATCTTTAGGTTCCCATCAAATCTTCAGGGATCGTTTGCGGTTCTGGAATCACTTCCAGTTCTACCATACTCCCACTACTGTTTTTCTGAAAAAATCCATTTTTGTTAAAACTGTGGCGAGTTAAGAACAATATCACTATTGATCTTCCAGATGGTAGAAAGTCAACCCTCGTCATAGCCCGGGTCAACCCACAAACAGCCATTACAGAAACGTGCCTTGAGTTATCCGGAGTCTGGTTTTAAACATAAGCCGGACAACTCCTCGTACCTTAACAATGTCAAGATATGAACTGTTCTACATCCAATATAGAAACAGAGGCACTGATTTAATTGAACTAGATTCAAATCCTGCAGCTGTCTCCAGTGCATGTCAACTAAATGGAAGGAGGCCGATCAGCGTTACTCAACTTAGGAATGCTTCCAATTATGAGTAACCTGAAAGAGAAGCAAGTTCTCTTAATCATTACTATCAACTGAATACCATTCACAAGTATCTACATCTTCGATCACCTTGAAGAATCGCGATACTTGTAATACCTGGTTCTCTACTTTATTCATATACCTATAACTTCTCAAAACTCAGACCCTTTGTTTCTACGAAACACCTGTCTAAGAACTAGAGAAGTCACAAGTAAACAGAATATAGTACGTGGACCAACCCCTCTGTCCTAATGGACACTGGACAATATACAATACTCTGTATAAGTCCCCTGAGTCTAATAACTCATTCACTGTATGTCGTAGGTTGAAAACTATACTTATGGTTAAGAAGAATTACACCGCTGTTCAATGCTCCTTACCTAACCATCCACTGATATAGGTAAATGTCATAGACATAATTTCAAAAGGTATATCTCACTCTATAAAAATAGACGTACAGATATATCAATTTGAAATTGGTGCATAACAACGGATATTCAAAACCAAATATTTGCCATCCGGCAAACAACCCAGGAGATTTCCTCAAATATCACCAATTACAACGAATCCCGATATAATGAGGATAATCACCTAATTCCCAATAACTTACTCCAACTCATCATCTGTAAAACTATACAGATGTGAGAATCTAATCTGGTAAATACATACCCTGGAGAAAGTGTCTAATTGGGAAATCAGTTTTCTATTAACAGTACACAGTGAAACTGAAACATTGAAATGTATCGATGGGATATCCGGGTATTCCCAGTAATGCCGCTTCCATTATCCAGATTCACAACTATAACCGTATAATTCTTTGCCACCTCTCCAAATCCCTTTTTATATGTCTTTAGTCATTACCTTCTGTACACCCTTTTAGGCCAAATGGTTTTCTTCCTTCCCTACCGTTCGGCACCAGCCTATGGTTTGGAAGAAGACTATCCAATAAGCATAATGGGTGTACTGTTCTAATCCTAGGAGCACTCGCAATGCGAGAGAAGGTGAAGATAAAAGACAACCGAATAAACCTTATTCCTATTTCTCCTGAACCAGGATCCATCCCCGAACTGGAACAAGTTCCTTTCGAGTTCGTATATAACCATACGATGGATTATCCAATAAACTTGGGATCTTCGTAGTGATACGGAGTGTTCTGGAGAAATACAAAGGTGATTTAGGATTGGCGAAGAAATACTTGGTTTGGTCGTGAATAGCAGTCACAATTTACTTTGCTCTCTTACTAATCCCTTTCTTTGTCTTAACATAATACCTTCTGTACACCGTTTAGGCTAATTGGTTTTCTTCATTCCCTATCGTTCGGCACCAGCCTAAGGTTTGGAAGAAGACTATCCAATTTGCGTAATAGATGTACTATCTCCTAAGCCAAGGAGTACTCGTAATCTGAGAAAGAAGGTAAAAGGAAAAGACAACTGAATAGTCCTATTCGTTTTCTCCAGAACCGGAAACCATCCTCGAATTCCTTCGAGTTCGTATATAACCATACGATGGTTTTGTCCAATAGAAGTGGACGTTCGTAGTAATACGGGGTGTACTGGAGAAAAGGGTAAAAGTAGGAGTGGCAATGAGGTTTGCAACTCTGACAATCCAAAAGCCAGTGTTAAGAAGGTTCGGTCAACTTGGTCACTGAGTCATAGTCTATGGTCGGGTCAATGGTCGCTGCCAAAGAGAGAGAGAAAAGAAACACTCAACGTGCACTCTAACCTAGATCAGAATGGTTATCACTTTATCTAATCTGGAACCTCCCACTGTAACGTCAAATTCTTCCCTAAACCTGAAAGAAGAATTAGTCGGGATCACCCGAGGAGTAAACCAACTTATCAGTTGGAATCGGGATCCAACTATCATCGTTTGATAACGTGACGGAATCCGCTCACGTCATCATACTCCAGAAGGTATGCGCATATCTGGCAAGTTTCAGTTTCTTTAGAAACTCCCGATGTGGATTTTTTCCCCATGCACTTATGACCTTGACGAAGGCCAACATATCATAAGTCAGATGTCAAGTTCTACCCGTCATTATCCAGGTTAATTTGAACCCACCCGTACATTCCCTTGACGAAGGCCAAAATAGTAGTACGACTGTCCCAAACCAACGCATCTATCTATGCTACAGAAAAGTAACAAATAGCTACCATACACTATGTAAGTCCACGTTGCGACCCCCGGTTCTTACGGGGAGGCGGAAACGGTATAAAATCAAAATTTTAACGCAAGAGGCAACATGGACTAAGCTAGGTCGGGATCTTTACCTAAACTAAAACTAGCATACTAAGCTAAAGATATTTAGCTACTCGGATGAAGATGGTTATACCTAACTTGTCTTGAACTCCTTCTCTTCAAGCTCCGATGGTGGTCCGATGGCTCCTTCTCGTCGTCTCCGTACGCCGAAGATAGATCCACTTGAAAGCTCCAACCTTTAGCTCCTTCTTCGTTCTTTGAAGAAACTAGTTCACTTGGTTGGCTAAACCTAGTGAACTAGAATGAGTAGAGAGGAAATAGAATGGGATTTTATCTATGGTTCTTGATTCTCAACTCATGAGACAAGAGAACCATAGATCAAGAGAGGGAGCAAGAGGTTGAGGGTGAGAGCAAGAGGAGAGCTCAAGAACAAGAGAGAGAATGAGCAAGAAAAGAATGAGCAAGTATTTTGTCTCTCACCCTCTCATAATCCAAAGCAATGATAACTCATCATATCAACAAAAGTCTTATGTGATGGTTGAAGTAACCATAACCTTATCATGTCATGCACTCATTTTACTCAAATGAACAAGCAAGTAAAAGTCTTTGGCATGAAATGATAACCATGGTTATCATGATGGTCAACTAGTCAAGCCTAGTCAACAAAGTCAACAAGTCAACAAGGTCAACAAAAGTCAACAACCAAGTCACCATAATACTTAATTAATATAATAGTTAATCGCATATCATATTCTCATTAGGGTTGAGCAAAAAGTCAAAAAGTCAACGGTCAACTGTCAACAACCCTAATGAGAATCCGCTGCCTCTGCCTTCCTGTCAACTGTGCATACACACCCGCATCCGCGTTCCGAGGAACACGAATGCAAACTGGATAAATCCAATCCCATAAGGTACACTAGGATCTGGCTTAAACCAAAGCCCGCTAGTGTAAACTGTCCGGACACTGTACGTGCACAAGTGCACGGATGTGACCGAACCCTGTCGCAAAACCATGCGACCTGTCGCAATACCATGCGACCTCTACTCTTTTGCCTAAAGGCGAAAAGCTTTCTGTGTGGGACTCTAAAGACTCGACACTACGCTGGCAGTGGGTTTAACCACAGACCGCAAGCGGCACTAGCTGTGCGTAACGGTCCCCAGGTAATGCCGACAAGAAGACCGACGAGGCGAAACCCATCTGAACTCCTACTGAGCCTGAGTGTGACATTCTCCGTACAGTCCGGTCTGTTCGTCTGATACATCGCATGGCGGGCCTAGGGGGCGGTAAACGTCAGTCCCCCAATAGCGGTACAAGTCGTGCCGGAGCGAAGCCCAAAACACCCTGAGATAACACTGGAAACCTACCAGTATATCTCGTTTGCCCTGGCCAGGGACTACTCGTGTAATGGCTCTCCTAGACACAGCGTGATGTCAACCCCCAATACCGGGAGAGACGAATCCTGTCTAACCGTCACTGCCTCCAAGTGCTTCGGGACTGCACCCAACCATTACCTGTTTGCACGACTCATTTGAGCCGTGGTAGGGTAGTGATCAAAGTACAGTGGGAACACACTCGAGGCGGAGTGACAGTGTCAAGTCAGCGGACTAAGCTGTACTCATGTCACCTGGGAACTGATAACTGACGATAGGTATAATACCAACTAGTCAGTTCCCGACGAGTCCTGTCCAGTGTACCCGTAACCTAACGAGCACCCGCATACTATCTCAAGTACGACGTACTGACGGCTGTGGGACAGACCGTCTCCCACACTGGGATGAGAAGCGCATGCGCTGGTCTACTCCGGAGTATCGATGCCCTGTCTCGATAGTCCTGCGACCTGGGACCTGCATAAGGATGTGCTTATAGATTACCCAGCCCCACTAGTGTGACGGCCATCACATCGCTGGTAATCAAGCAAAGATCCTAAGGGCTCTACTAATGTGTATAGGCGATATACAAAAATAAACACATGTACACATTGAAGTAGAAACAAACCAAGTAGCATACTACTATTTTGAGCAAGATTGTATATACAAGGTGAATATCCCAAGCATCCATTAAGTAATATACAAACTAGTATGATACAGTAATGGCCTCTAGGGCATATACACTAACAATCTCCCACTTGCACTAAGGCCATGTACTGGCGTATCGAAGACCTATCATCTCGATCAGCCGCTCGAACTGAGTCTGGGGCAAGGCCTTGGTGAATGGATCTGCAGTGTTGTCTTCTGAAGCGACTCTCCGAACCTCGATCTCCTGGCGATCCAAGATCTCCCTGATCAGGTGATACCGCCTCAAGATGTGCCTGGATCTCTGATGGGACCTGGGTTCCTTCGCTAAAGCTATAGCCCCGTTGTTGTCACAATACAGAGGTATTGGATCAACAATGGACGGAACCACCTGAAGTTCTTTCAAGAACTTCCTCATCCAGACAGCTTCTTTTGCGGCATCAGATGCAGCGATGTATTCCGCTTCCATCGTCGAGTCTGCAACGGTTTCTTGTTTGGAACTCTTCCAACACACCGCCCCTCCATTGAGGGTAAAGACAAAACCCGACATGGACTTGGAATCATCCTTGTCACTCTGGAAGCTGGAGTCAGCAAAGGCCTCGATCTGGAGGTCTTTTCCGCCATACACCAAGAACATCTCCTTAGTCCTTCTCAGGTACTTGAGAATGTTCTTTACCGCTATCCAGTGTTTCTCCCCAGGGTTTGACTGATACCGGCTTACCACACTCAGTGCATAAGCTACATCCGGTCTGGTACACAACATCGCATACATTATAGAGCCTACCGCAGAAGCGTAGGGAATAATAGACATGCGATCCCTCTCCAAATCAGTCTTGGGAGACATCTCTTTAGAGAGGGTAATCCCGTGACAAGCCGGTAGGTTACCGCGCTTGGAATCTTCCATACTGAACCTCTTCAGTATGGTGTCGATGTACCTGGACTGTGAAAGTCCTAATATCCTCTTGGATCTGTCACGTTAGATCCGGATACCCAGAATGTATGAGGCATCACCCAGGTCTTTCATGGAGAACCTGTGTGACAAGAACCCCTTGACAGATTGTAGCATAGGAATGTCATTTCCTATTAAGAGAATGTCATCCACGTACAAAACGAGGAATACTACAGTTCTCGCTACAAATCTACTATAGATGCATGGTTCATCTGGATTTTTGATAAAGCCAAATTCTTTGACCGTCTCATCAAAGCAGATGTTCCAACTCCGCGATGCCTGCTTTAGTCTATAGATGGACTTAAGCAACTTGCACACCTTTCCGCTGCTCCCACTCTGAATGAAACCCTCGGCTGGTCCATATAGACACACTCCTCTAAATTTCCATTTAGAAAAGCTGTCTTTACGTCCATTTGCCAGATCTCATAATCGTGGAAGGCAGCAATGGCAAGAAGAATCCGAATGGATTTCAGCATGGCTACTAGAGAAAAGGTTTCGTCGTAGTCCAAGCCAGGTCTTTGACGAAAACCCTTTGCTACCAGCCTAGCTTTATAGGTCTCAACCTGTCCATCTACACCAATCTTCCTTTTGAAGATCCACTTGCATCCTACGGGTTTTACCCCGTCTGGAGCAATGTCCAACGTCCATACCTTGTTGGTGTACATGGACTCTATTTCGGTCCGCATTGCATCCAGCCATTTCACTGAGTCAACGCTCTGAACGGCCTGCTGGAAGCTAGTAGGCTCATCATAATCTATGATGCAATCCTCTCTATCCCCGTCTATGAGAAAACCGTAGTATCTCTCGGGCGGATGAGACTGCCTACTACTCCTGCGGAGTGGCGCAGGAATGTCCTGTTCTGTTGAACCCTCTGGTTCCACTAAGCTTTCAGTAACAGTCTGTGGTTCTGGAACTTCTTCCAGTTCTATTGTGTTCCCACTTATCTGGGTTTCTAAAAACTCAGTTTCCAAGAAGCGGGCATGCTGAGAAACAAAGACCTTTTGCTCCTCAGCGGAATAGAAAAGATACCCCCTGGAGTTCCTTGGGTATCCCACAAACTTACACTGTAGTGAACGTGCCTCAAGCTTGTCCGCATGCTGCTTCTTTACAAAAGCTGGACATCCCCATACCTTAAGATACTTTAGACAGGGTTTCTTCCCAGTCCACATCTCATATGGGGTGGTAGGCACAGTCTTGGTGGGGGCCTTGTTCAAGAGATACGCAGCTGCTTCTAGTGCATATCCCCAGAATGATCGCGGTAACTCAGCGTTACTCATCATGGACCGAACCATATCCAATAGGGTTCGGTTCCGTCTCTCCGATACACCATTATGTTGCGGAGTGTATGGAGGAGTAAGCTGAGAGAGAATACCATTCTCTTTTAAGTAATTCAGGAATTCGGCACTTAAGTATTCTCCACCTCGATCCGATCTTAGAATCTTAATACTTTTGCCGGTCTGTTTCTCTACTTCATTCTTATACTCCTGGAATTTTCCAAAGGCCTCGGACTTATGTTTCATCAAGAAGACATAACCGTACCTTGAGAAGTCATCCGTAAAAGTAATGAAGTAAGAATGTCCGCTTCGGGCATGTGTAGACATTGGACCGCACACGTCACTGTGTACGAGTCCCAAGAGCTCGCTCGCTCTTACTCCTTGTCCAGTAAACGGAGTCTTTGTCACCTTTCCTTTGAGACAAGATTGATAAGTGGCATACGATTGATATTCGAACGTATTCAAATATCCTTCTGTATGTAACTTAGTCAACCTTCTCTCATTGATGTGACCCAATCTACAATGCCACAAGAAAGTCTGATTCATTTTCGGAGACTTTCTTTTGTGTGTATTCTGGACGTTGAAAATCTGTGGTTGGTTTAACACGTATATACCATTACTCAATGTACCTGACCCAATCAAAACTTGATTAAGGTGAATGTTTACAACATTACTTACAAACGCAAATTCATAACCTTCTTTAGAAACTAAAGATACAGAAATGATATTACAAGTTGCGTTGGGTACAAAAAAGCAATTACGCAAAACCAAAACATGTCCATCTGACATTCCCAGGTGATAGTCCCCTACGGCTTTAGCATCCATGCTAGCTCCGTTTGCAACTTTGAGGGTCATGTCACCTGCCTTCAAAACCCTACGGTTTCTCAACGCCTGCAAAGAATTACAGATATGAGATCCTGATCCGGTATCCAATACCCAGGAAGTAGAGTTTATTGAAAGACAATTTTCAATAACATACACACCTGAAGCTGAAGCTGAAGCTGCAACCTGCTTCAATTCCTGTGTTCTGGCCTTCCAGGCCCTGCAATCATTCTTCCAGTGTCCTCTCTTATGACAATAGAAGCATTCTTCCTTATCCACAAACTTCCCCGCTATCTTTGTTGCTTTACCTTTTCCCTTCGTATCCACTTTACTAACACCGCCCCTTGGTTTGGCGGGGGCCTTCTTCTTCTTTCCCTTGGCTTTCGCCTTGGACCTAGAAGAAGATGATCCTCCTACAAACAAAGTGGATGTATCCCTACCTTTCTGTAGGGTGCCCTCTGCGCTCCTCAGCATGTTGAGGAGCTCTGAAAGTTCAACCTCTTTTTCTTGTTGGTTGAAGTTCAGTATGAACTGGGCGTAAGTGGAAGGAAGGGACTGGAGAACTATATCCGTATATAGCTCACTCTCCAATGTGATCCCTAGGTCAGCGAGCTCCTCAATGAAGCCGATCATCTTTAGCACGTGCTCGGCTACTGATGATCCGACGGCCATTCTTGTCGAAAATAACTTTTTCAACGCTTCGTATCTTGCGATACGTGATTGCTCTCCATACAGTTCTTTTGTATGGAGCAATATGGACTCCATGTCCATATTCTCATGCCTCCTCTGATGTTCGTTGTCCATCGAGGCAAGCAGGAGGCACTTGGCCTTCGCGCTATCAATCTCCCAAGTCTTGCGGATTTCCTTATCCGCGACACTGGAAGTTGGACCAGGGACAGGGGGAGCTTTGGTGGTAAGAAGATACCCCAGCTTGTCATAAGTGATTGCTATCTTGACATTCCTGAGCCAATCTTTGTAGTTTAGCCCTGTCAGTTTGTTTTTATCTAGGAGTAACTTAAGTCCAGTCATGTTGATTGGTCGCTGCAATTAGGAGAGAGAAGAAGAAACACTCAGCATGATGCTCTTGCAAGTTTAGAGTGGTTTTTAGTTTGTCTAAACAGGATGGCTCCCACTGTTTCTCGAATCCCTCCTCAAACCATAAAGGAAGAATTAGTCAGGATCAATCCCACCGTACAATACTTGCTTAACCGTTCAGCCAGGCCGGTGTCGGTACTTCGAGGGAGGTTTTCCAACGCTTTCGCGAAGTTCCTTAATTAGAGAACCTCTTTTCCCTGGGGGCGTAGCCCCGCTAACACCTTTCGAGGCACCTACTAGGTTTATAGCATTGATCGTTAAGTGAGAAATTTCCCGAGGAGTAGCATATACTCACAATAGGATCGGGATCCAAATATCATCGCGTGACGAAACTGAAGGAATCCTACCAGAATCATCATACTCCAAATGGTATGCAAATCTAGCAAGTTTCAGTACTTATGAAACTCCCGATGTGGATTTTTGCCCCATGCTCTTATGACCTTGACGAAGGTCAACAAATCATAAGTCACATGTCAAGTTCTGCCCGTCATTATCCAGGTTAATTTGAATCCACCCGTATATACCCTTGACGAAGGTCAACAAGGTAATGCGAATGTCCCAAACCAACGCATCTATCTATGCTACATATGAATACCCAATAGCTACCAATCACTATGCCTTGACGAAGGTCAACAAACACAGCTTGAATACTATTGAATATTCATACGAAACGACGGAGGGCTACGAATGGTTTTGGCAAAACCGTGAACGCAGTGAACTTGATTTGGTCGATGGAACGAGATAGCTTTTAAAAGGAGTGGCTCAAGCTCCGCATTTAAAAGTTGTTTTTGAAAAGAACCGAGTGGTTTTTCGAGAGTGTTCCAACGACTTTAACTTGGTTTATTATCTTGCATTAGTTCTTTTAATGCGTGATATTCTTGTATTAGTTCTTTTAATGCGTCCCATCATTTAATCCTACCATTGCAGAAAACAACCAAAATATGACGCACGCTTATGCCATTCGCATTCGCCACGGGGCCCCGTCATTACCCGTTAGGTTACTTAACTAACGACAGAGCGGGGGCTGGGCTAGCGCGTCTGTAAAACATAAGCAACGCCTAAATAATATCATATATAGATATACTGCAATGATAAACATTTCAGATCACAGATAAATACATTGGATATACTAGCAATCTGTAATTTGTACGAGCCTGTAACAAAAATAGATAACACGGTCGCGGTGAATAGCCAAAACCCCACCCAAGACCCCTACGGGTGCGGCAAACTACCCGCCAAGTACCCGAAGCGTAGCAACCTCCCTCATCTCCATGAGTAGGCCACTCGACACTTCGGCATACCCGGTAGTTTGTACACCTCTCCATGGGTCTATCCTAGGAGCAAAAACAGTAAAAAGAAATTATACAATGACGGCTACAACCCCGACCCGGTTGTGCGGCCATACAAATAATTATTACATCAATTTACAAATTTACATGAATTGTAAGAAAAGAAAACTCTCGTCTCATAACCCCCGGCTATTCACCCGCGACAATCCAACATATTTATATACACATTCCAGCACATTACAGATCATGTATAACCCCGACCAATCAACTTATAGCGATTAGCCGACGTTCAATACATGCAAACATCACAAATATAACCATCATAGTCAAAGTGCAGTGAAGTTCGGAAAATATACGGAATTATAGGACCCCAAAAGGAAATTTCTTTTCTGGAAAATCTGGGCACATATAATATATTTCAAAAATCCCAAAACCAACACAGACACACACTGCACGAAAAACGATGCAGAGAAGACGACAAAGCGCGGCGCTTCCGCGGCACATGCCTACCTCGTGCGGCGGAAGCGCGGCGGTTTGAAGGAAACAGTGGACCGTTTTTCATGGGTGTTCACACAAAACCCTGAGCCGAATTTAGGAGTATAAAGTTTTTCATTTTGACCAGAAAAAATTTCAACAGAAACTCAGGTTTTGTAAAAGTTAGGTTTTTGGATTTTTTTCGGTTCCGAACTTCGTTACACTTTACTACCAAGCTAGTTTAAGTCTAGTTAGGCTCTGATACCACTGTAAGTCCACGTTGCGACCCCCGGTTCTTACGGGGAGGCGGAAACGGTATAAAATCAAAATTTTAACGCAAGAGGCAACATGGACTAAGCTAGGTCGGGATCTTTACCTAAACTAAAACTAGCATACTAAGCTAAAGATATTTAGCTACTCGGATGAAGATGGTTATACCTAACTTGTCTTGAACTCCTTCTCTTCAAGCTCCGATGGTGGTCCGATGGCTCCTTCTCGTCGTCTCCGTACGCCGAAGATAGATCCACTTGAAAGCTCCAACCTTTAGCTCCTTCTTCGTTCTTTGAAGAAACTAGTTCACTTGGTTGGCTAAACCTAGTGAACTAGAATGAGTAGAGAGGAAATAGAATGGGATTTTATCTATGGTTCTTGATTCTCAACTCATGAGACAAGAGAACCATAGATCAAGAGAGGGAGCAAGAGGTTGAGGGTGAGAGCAAGAGGAGAGCTCAAGAACAAGAGAGAGAATGAGCAAGAAAAGAATGAGCAAGTATTTTGTCTCTCACCCTCTCATAATCCAAAGCAATGATAACTCATCATATCAACAAAAGTCTTATGTGATGGTTGAAGTAACCATAACCTTATCATGTCATGCACTCATTTTACTCAAATGAACAAGCAAGTAAAAGTCTTTGGCATGAAATGATAACCATGGTTATCATGATGGTCAACTAGTCAAGCCTAGTCAACCGGTCAACAAAGTCAACAAGTCAACAAAAGTCAACAAGTCAACAAGGTCAACAAAAGTCAACAACCAAGTCACCATAATACTTAATTAATATAATAGTTAATCGCATATCATATTCTCATTAGGGTTGAGCAAAAAGTCAAAAAGTCAACGGTCAACTGTCAACAACCCTAATGAGAATCCGCTGCCTCTGCCTCCCTGTCAACTGTGCATACACACCCGCATCTGCGTTCCGAGGAACACGAATGCAAACTGGATAAATCCAATCCCATAAGGTACACTAGGATCTGGCTTAAACCAAAGCCCGCTAGTGTAAACTGTCCGGACACTGTACGTGCACAAGTGCACGGATGTGACCGAACCCTGTCGCAAAACCATGCGACCTGTCGCAATACCATGCGACCTCTACTCTTTTGCCTAAAGGCGAAAAGCTTTCTGTGTGGGACTCTAAAGACTCGACACTATGCTGGCAGTGGGTTTAACCACAGACCGCAAGCGGCACTAGCTGTGCGTAACGGTCCCCAGGTAATGCCGACAAGAAGACCGACGAGGCGAAACCCATCTGAACTCCTACTGAGCCTGAGTGTGACATTCTCCGTACAGTCCGGTCTGTTCGTCTGATACATCGCATGGCGGGCCTAGGGGGCGGTAAAGGTCAGTCCCCCAATAGCGGTACAAGTCGTGCCGGAGCGAAGCCCAAAACACCCTAAGATAACACTGGAAACCTACCAGTATATCTCGTTTGCCCTGGCCAGGGACTACTCGTGTAATGGCTCTCCTAGACACAGCGCGATGTCAACCCCCAATACCGGGAGAGACGAATCCTGTCTAACCGTCACTGCCTCCAAGTGCTTCGGGACTGCACCCAACCATTACCTGTTTGCACGACTCATTTGAGCCGTGGTAGGGTAGTGATCAAAGTACAGTGGGAACACACTCGAGGCGGAGTGACAGTGTCAAGTCAGCGGACTAAGCTGTACTCATGTCACCTGGGAACTGATAACTGACGATAGGTATAATACCAACTAGTCAGTTCCCGACGAGTCCTGTCCAGTGTACCCGTAACCTAACGAGCACCCGCATACTATCTCAAGTACGACGTACTGACGGCTGTGGGACAGACCGTCTCCCACACTGGGATGAGAAGCGCATGCGCTGGTCTACTCCGGAGTATCGATGCCCTGTCTCGATAGTCCTGCGACCAGGGACCTGCATAAGGATGTGCTTATAGATTACCCAGCCCCACTAGTGTGACGGCCATCACATCGCTGGTAATCAAGCAAAGATCCTAAGGGCTCTACTAATGTGTATAGGCGATATACAAAAATAAACACATGTACACATTGAAGTAGAAACAAACCAAGTAGCATACTACTATTTTGAGCAAGATTGTATATACAAGGTGAATATCCCAAGCATCCATTAAGTAATATACAAACTAGTATGATACAGTAATGGCCTCTAGGGCATATACACTAACACACTATGCCTTGACGAAGGCCATCATACATAGCATGAATACTAAGTGCTACTGTTCTGAAATGACGGAGGGCTACGAATGGTTTCTGGCGAAAACCTTTAACGTAATGAACTTGATATCGTTGAAGGAACCGGATAGCTTTTTAGAAAAATACAGTGAAGAAAACCTTTGCTAAAGCGGTCACTCCCGGTGAAGGGATCTCGTGTCACGACCCAAAGTTTGGCCCGTGACCGGCACTTAACCACGTAACGTCTACAGGCGTAACGCGACTAAGTAAGCCGGAAACCCAGAAATCAAACCAATAAAAGTATAGAGTGAATTAGGCATTTAATAGAACGAATTACTAAGATAACAATATACGACGTCGTAGCGAAGAAATTGAGCAACAGGTGGGAAACATCACAGATAGAATAAACTGCATAAGTAGAGTCGGCTCGCAACGAGCTCGACACCAGAATACAAAATAATATACATCGTCCTCACAACTGGTCTCTAAGTCAATACATAAGTGGTAGATGGAGAGTACTAGATACAACAATGTACATAACTGAAAGATAACCAGATACCGTACAAAACCCACCTATCAGCAAAAGAGCTAGTATACCAACTGTAGGGGTATCTGTGTCAAAAGATGTAAGAATGCAGCCTGCCGCGACTACTCCGAAGGGCAACCTGCAAACACTGTGGCACAATGGGGGTGAGTTGCCAACTCGTGAATAGAAGATAACATATAAAGGTAATCGCGAGTATGCACGTGCTACTATACTCTAACCTATATCAATAGATAACATCTATATGATGAACTGGATGCTCAAGCATGCAACAAGTGCGATCTAATAACATCTCCATGTAATGAGCAAGAAATGTGATGATCATGTATAGCAATGCAATCTAACAACCCTTTATAGAATGAACAGGATATGCAATGATCAGGTATAGCAATGCAATCTAACAACTCTATATAGAATGAACAGGGTATGCAATGATCAGGTATAGCAATGCAATCTAACAACTCTATATAGAATGAACAGGGTATGCAATGATCAGGTATAGCAATGCAATCTAACAACCCTATATAGAATGAACAGGGTATGCAATGATAAGGTATAGCAATGCAATCTAACAACCCTATATAGAATGAACAGGGTATGCAATGATCAGGTATAGCAATGCAATCTAACAACCCTATATAGAATGAACAGGGTATGCAATGATCAGGTATAGCAATGCAATCTAACAACCCTATATAGAATAAACAGGGTATGCAATGATCAGGTATAGCAATGCAATCTAACAACCCTATATAGAATGAACAGGGTATGCAATGATCAGGTATAATAGATACAGGATGAGATATCAATTACTACATACTGAGCATGGGAAATATAACATCTACACGGAATGTCATCGTGGAAAGTATAATCGGTACTCATCAATGCACCCAAATCCCAATACTACTCAGGCGTCGTCATCCTCCTCGGTCCTCCACTCCTGTAAATCTCATATAACCGTGAGTGCCCAACATCGGCACCCAAAATATCAAGAAATACTCGTGCCAAGTATCGACACGCAAATCCTCCTGTATAGGGAATCCGTCAGTCCGGATCAGCCCATGGGCTCTGTCTGCGGTATCGGCCCCCTGCCCCGGCAGTACGAGTCATCCCGTATCCATCCATAGACTCTGGTCGGTATACTCCGGATAACCGCCAGGTCCAACCAATCACCGGTAGGTAGTAGTCCCTCTACCAGGCTCACCGTCTACTAAACAGCGAAACCGTTCTCGCCCCGGGGTACCATACCGGGTCCACCATGTTGTTGGAGATAGTGCCCTCAGAGTCAATTATTGGATCACAGGCACATGATTGCAATGATTGAGGGAGGACCTATCCCGGTAGGACAGTCTTACTCAAGATGATAGTATGCTATCTGGTTTACCTTTATCATCGTGTACTGCTTTAGGTGACCTGACAGGTCGCTATTACACGTTGATAGAGCCCCTAGGATTCTTGCTTGACGACCAGCAGTATGATGGCGATCATATACATGGGAGCTGGTAGTCTATAAGCACATCCTTAAAAGGTCCCTAGTCGTGGGAGTTTCGAGGCTGGGCATCGATACTCCATTAGTAGACTAGTGTATACAGTCGAGACCCCGACGAGGGGCGGTGGCCGGTCTCACAAGCCACTGGTGTCAGTTGGTTCACCTAAGATGTATACAGGTGCTCATTAGGTTATGAGTACACCGTACAGGACTCGCCGGGAACCTGCTAGTTGGTCTTATACCAGATGTCAGATAGCAGTTCCCTGGTGACATGTGTACAGGTTAGTTCATCGACCTGAGATCGTCATTTGTCTCGTGTGAGTTCCCACTGTGCTTTGATTACTACCCTACCACGGCTCAAAGGAGTCGTGCAAACAGGTTTTAGTTGGGTACAGTCCCGAGCCACATGGAGGCAGTGAGCGGATCTTCAGGGGTTCGTCTCTCCCGGTATTGGGGGTGAGGTCGCGCTGTGTCTAGGAGAGCCATTACGCAAAGCCTTCGGCCGAGGCAGAAGATTTACTGGTAGGTATTCCAGTAGTATCTCAGGGCGTTCTGGGCTACGCTCCGACACGACTTGTACCGCTTTTGGGGGTCTGACTTTTACCAACCCCCTAGGCCCGCCATGCGATACTCATAGACGAACGGACCGGACTATACGGATATTGTCACTGACAGGCTCAGTAGGGTGTCAGGATGAGTTCGCTCATCGACGTCCCTTTTGGTCAATAGCTGGTGGCCCGTCACGTATTGGCTAATACCTCTGACGTGCTAGTGGTTAAATCCACAGCCATAGTATTGACGAGTCTTTAGAGTCCACCACACTTTCAGTTACTCAGGCTTTCGGGCGAAACGCTGTAGAGGCCGTATGGAGATATGGCAGGGTCTGATCAGATACGTGCGGTATTGCACGGATCAGGATCGGACGGTTTGTACTAGTGGCCGTATGGATATATGGCAGGGTTCGATCAGATACGTGCGGTATTGCACGGATCAGGATCGAACGGATATTACTAGCCAGCTTTGGTTTAAGCCGGATCCTAGTATAGTACAGTGTAGATTTTGTCTCTTTACATTTGTATCCGGACGGAATACAGATGCGGGTGTGTATGCACAGTATCGGGGTTTTCCTGTAATTTATTACGGGACCAGTTTTCTGGAGTTGCCAGTTTGCATTCCGTTCCGGCCAGTTTTCCTTTGTTTCTTTCCGGCCGGACTTTTCTGTTGGAAGGGCTAATTTGCAAGTTTGCAAATTAGCTATTGTGGAGGGTTCTTTGTGGCTTTTGACATTATGATGGTTCATAATATTTCTAGCATCTTTAGATGCTTTTCTTATTCTCATTATTGTTTTGCTTTAATGAGATTGGAATTGATTTGATTTGGGGGTGACCTTTTCTCCTCATTATCCTCACATCTCTTATGGTTACCATTATACTCTCTTGTGCTCACCCCCCCTTTGCAAATCCCCTTGACATTATGGCCGGCCACATTTTGGTGGAGAGAGGAGGCATTTTATTTTGGTGTTGTTCTCATTTTGGCTTGCTAGAAAATTGCATTTCTCATCTCTCCAAAATTCACTCTCTTCTCCAACATCAAAGGCAACTCCATAAACCCCAAGAGACAAGAATTCCACACTACAATCTACAGCAAATCTTGGGCACGTCGACTTGCCAGCTTCGTGCCCGAGTTGCCTCGGTATTGAGGTGGGAGCCCGTAAAAGATACAGACGATGTGGTGCCCTTCCGGCAAGGAGGCGACGACCGGAGTTTCCGCGGGAGATCGGGACGACGACGAGAAGACCGGAGGACTCGGATCACTCGGTATACTTCTCTTCCCATCTCTTGTTTGCTAGTATAGGTTAATGGTTAACGATCCGGGTTTTTATTGTCCGCGGTAGCGCCAGTTTCCAAGTAAGGAAAATTTTTGATTCCGCATTTTGGCCTCGGATAGAAGGCCGGGGCGCTGCCGTGGCGCAACATGGTATCAGAGCCACGCCATTAACCTAGCCTAGCTTTTTCTAATGCGTTTTACTTATCCGATCGACCAAAATTCCAAAATTCGCGTTTTTTGCATGCATCAGTTTTCTGTCGATTTTTTCCGGGCTCTAAAAATTTTTCAGGTTGTAGAAAATTGATGTACATGAAATTCTAAGACAGCTGTAAAAATTCGACGCAGTCAGTCGATAACTAAAGCGTGGAACCGCGGCCAAACCCCCCCTTGGGCCCCGGTTCCGCCGCACTTTAGTATCCTCACTGTGTCCAATTTTTCCAGTGGGCTTGTGGGCTGTTTTTGGGGGTTTTGGAATATTAAATTTGGGCCCTGAATCTCTGTGAGTGCTACAGTATTGCTTGGGGGCCCACTTGTTAATTGTTTGATCGATCGGATATTTTAAACACATTATTTCACAGTATTTACATTATATCTGCGACCGTGAATGTCACTTGATCGGTAAATCCCGTCTAACTGCTATAGCCCGGTTAGACGGATTTGCGAACGTGATTTTCACGTTGATGTTCTGTGTTTATGCTGTGTTGTTGCGGATCGGTCGTGGGGGATAGCCTGGATGCAATGCTAGTACTGTTTTGTTTTATATGTACATTTGATATTGCGGGGCGAGCGTCCGACATGTGGACTGCCGTCACTGCCTGTTTGTATTATTCTTTTGGGGCACGACCTGGTTGCGGTCGATGTACCCGGTGTATGTATATTTTAATTTCTGTACTAGGGTAACCCCGCGGAGGGGTGCACGGATAGCCGGGTTCTAGAGGGCAACGGGCCCGCATCTCAGGGCATTGAGACGGAGGGGGCTTCACTCCAGGATTGGCGGGCTATTCGCCGCACTCGTAGGGGGTACAGGTTGACCCAGGAGGGGTGCCCAAGTTGCCGGATTCCGTGAAGTGCTGGGTGGTCCATTCACGGTGCTGAAGGGGGCTGCCTCGCTTCAGGTTTTGGCGGGTGACTTGCCACGCCCGTAGGGGTCTAGGTTTTCATTGCACAGGCTATCCACACGACCAGGGGAACGTCGGGTTTCAGCAGCGGCTCTGTGAAACCCGGGGCTTCCAGATATCTGTATTGTTCTGTGATGCTGTACATTTCTGTGATGTTGCATTTTATTCACGCCTTGAGCGAAATACTATATATTGGTATATATATTAGTAGATGTTGTATATGTTTTTCATCCGCGCTAGTCCAGTCCCCGCTCTGCCGTTAGTTAGCTAACCTAACGGGTGATGACGGGACCCAGTGGCGAATGCGGATGGCATATACGTACGTCAGTATATTTTCGTTCTTTTTGGTGTGATCAATTGATGGGAATGCATTGATTCGGATCAATGCAAGATAAACAAACCTAATCTGATGTTGTTGGAACACTTTTTCAAAAAGCTGTTATTGCAAGGACGTTCACTTTTGTTTTGCATCGTGGTATTCATTTGGAATATCCTGCTCCTCAGTCGACGAGGCAAGGGCCGAGATCCCTTCACCGGGAGTGACCCCTTGGACAGAAGTTTGCGTCAGGGCATTAACTTCACTATAGCCGATTACTTTTGCTTTGCATCGTGGTATTCAGTTGGAATATCCTGCACCTCATTCTACGGGGAAAGAGCCGAGATCCCTTCACCGGGAGTGACCTCTTTACCAAAGGTTTTCGTCACTATATTTTTATAAAAGTTGTGCAGTTCCTTCAACGATATCAAGTTCATTACGTTAAAGGTTTTTCGCCAAAAACCATTCGTAGCCCTCCGTCATTTCTTATGGGTATTGTTTAGTATTCGTGCTGCGTTTGTTGACTCCGTCAAGGCGTAGTGTACGGTAGCTAAGTGGTGCTTGTTTGTTGCATAAATGGGATTGATTAGGACAGTCGTACGGCCTTGTTGACTCCGTCAAGGGCACGTACGGGTGGGTTTAATGCAATCCAGATAATGACGGGTTGAACTTGACTAGGACTCTTTGATTTTTTGACTCCGTCAAGGTCACTTGAGTCCTAGGGGTAAAAACATCACATCGGGAGTTTCAAAAGAACTGAAACTTTCCAGGCATGCGCATACCTTCTGGAGTGTGGTGACGTGAGTGGATTCCGTCACGTTATCATGCGATGATAGTTGGATCCCGATTCCCACTGATGAGTTGGTTTACTCCTCGGGTGACCCCGACTAATTCTTCTTTCAGGTTTGGAGGAGAATTTGAGGTACAGTGGGAGGTTTCCAGATTAGATAAAGTGATAACCATTCTGATCTAGGTTAGAGTGCACGCTGAGTGTTTCTTTTCTCTCTCTCTTTGGCAGCGACCATTGACCCGACCCTAGACTATGACTCAGTGACCAAGTTGACCGAACCTTCTTAACACTGGCTTTTGGATTGTCAGAGTTGCAAACCTCATTGCCACTTCTACTTTTACCCTTTTCTCCAGGACACCCCGTATTACTACGAATGTCCACTTCCATTGGACAAAACCATCGTATGGTTATATACGAACTCGAAGGACTTCGAGGATGGTTTCTGGTTCTGGAGAAAACGGATAGGACTATTCAGTTGTCTTTTCTTTTCACCTTCTCTCAGGTTGCGAGTACTCCTTGGCTTAGGCGTAGTACACCTATTATGCAAATTGGATAGTCTTCTTCCAAACCTTAGGCTGGTGCCGAATGGTGGGGAATGAAAAAAAACCAATTAGCATAACGATGGTGTGCAGAAGGTATTAAGTTAAGACAAATAAAGGGATTAGTAAGAGGGCAAAGTAAATTGCGACTGCTATTCACGACCAAACCGAGTATTTCTTCGCCAATCCTAAATCACCTTTGTATTTCTCCAGGACACTCCGTATCACTACGAAGATCCCAAGTTTTTGGATACTCCATCGTATGGTTATATACGAACTCGAAAGGAACTTGTTCCAGTTCGGGGATGGATCCTAGTTTAGGAGAAATAGGAATAAAGTACATTCAGGTGTCTTTTATCTTCACCTTCTCTCGCGTTGCGAGTGCTCCTAGGATTAGGACAGTACACCCTTTATGCTTTTTGGATAGTCTTCTTCCAAACCATAGGCTGGTGCCGAACGGTAGGGAGGGAAGATAACCAATTGGCCTAAAGGAGTGTACAGAAGGTAATGACTAAAGACATATAAAGGGATTTGGAGAGGTGGCAAAGAATTATACGGTTATAGTTGTGAATCTGGATAATGGAAGAGACATTACTAGGAATACCAGGATACCCCAACGAAACATTTCAATGTTTCAGTTTCACTGTGTACTGTTAATAGAAAACTGATTTCCCGATTAGACACTTACTCCAGGGTATGCATTTACCAGGTATGATTCTCACATCTGTATGGTTTTACAGATGATGAGTGGGAGTAAGTTATTGGGAATTGGGTGATCATCCTCATTATATCAGGGATTCGTTGTAATCGGTGATATTTGAGGAAGTCACCTGGGTTGTTTGCCGGACGGCAATTATTTGGTTTTGAATATCCGCTGTTATGCACCAATTTCAAATTGATATATCTGTACGTCTATTTTCATAGAGTGAGATATACCTTTTGAAGTTATGTCTATGACATTTACCTATATCAGTGGATGGTTAGGTAAGGAGCATTGAACAGCGGTGTAATTCTTCTTAACCATAAGTACAGTTTTCAACCTACGACGCACAGTGAAAGAGTTGTTATACTCAGCGGACTTATACAGAGTATTGTATGTTGTCCAGTGTCCATTAGGACAGAGGGGTTGGTCCTCATACTATATTCTGTTTACTTTTAACTTCTCTAGTTCTTAGACATGTGATTAGTAGAAACACAGGGTCTAAGTTTTGAGGAGTTATAGGTATTTGAATAGAGTAGAGAACCAAGTATTGCAAGTATCGGGATTCTTCAAAGTGATCGAAGATGTAGATACTTGTGTATGGTATTCAGTTGATAGTAATGATAAAGGGAAATTGCTTCTCTTTCAGGTTACTCATAATTGGAAGCATTCCTAAGTTGAGTCACGCTGATCGACCTCCTTCCATTTAGTTGACATGCACTGGAGATAGCTGCATGATTTGAATCTGGTTCATTTAAATCAGTGCCTCTGGTTCTATATTGGATATAGAACAGTTCATATCTTAACGATGTTAAGGTACGGGGAGTTGTCCGGCTTATGATTAAAACCAGACACTGGACAACTCAAGGCACGTTTCTGTAATGGCTGTTTGTGGGTTGACCCAGGCTATGACGAGGGTTGACTTTCTACCATCTGGAAGATCAATAGTGATATTGTTCTTAACTCGCCACATTTTAAAAGAAATGGTTATTTTTCAGAAAACAGTAGTGGGAGTATGGTAGAACTGGAAGCGATTCCAGAACCGCAAACGATTACTGAAGATTTGATAAGGAACCTAAAGATTCAATCTGATTTGACATTCCATTGGCCACTCCGCAGATAAGGTGGGTAACTTCAGGCACCCGAGAGGTACCCCGGTAGCCTCAAGGACGGTGACAGGGAAGTTCTTGTTTACCCACACTTGCCATTGTTGTTGTTCCAGGCTGCGAGACCCGGCAGGAGGATGAGTATAGCGTCGTTCTAAACTAGCTTTAGAAGTGCACGTCTATATGACTCTGGCAGAGGGTTGTCGTAGCCAGTGGGAGCAGCGGAAACATTGGTGGACTTCAGGCTTATGTCTATTTATAGACTAAAGCAGATATAGCGGAGTTAGATCATCTGTTTCTGATGTGACAGTCATGGGTTTGACGTCATCAGAATAAGGGATGGATCTGTTGAGAAGGTAGTAGGAAGTGATATTCCTATACTATGATCGGTTATACTCTGGTCGTCACACGGTGTTTTCTCCACATGGGACTTGGACATTATATCAGACATACTGGTTACTAGACCAATGGTTTTAGATCTAGATTTGGGTGGTTTCCCAATCAGGGTACTTTGACAGCATTCTAAGAGTATTTAGAATAGACGACTCCTGGCATGGTAGTGTACCTGCAGGTAATGGAGTCACCCTCTCTAAAGGTGTCTTATAGACTAAAGTAGAGAGGGATGTGCATGATTGGAAAATCACTTGCTTAGGCAATTGAGTCAATCATGAGATGTCAAGTACCACACCAGATGTTATTCTTGCACTAGATGCAATAAGTTGATATTGATCCAATCCTGGAGGAACAGTCGGAAGCAGTTTTAGAACATAAGTGAATGTTCTAGGGATATGATAACGGCTGCCTCCATCAGGAGACGGTTATCACTCCAGGCTTCCAAGGTGACATGGACGACAAGGAGGTTGTCAGAGTTATAGTTTCTCCTTCTGACGAGGGGCAGTATTTTGGACAGGTGCTCCAAGGCGATACTGAAGGAGGCTTGGCGCTGGGTACTGATTAAGTTCAGTTATCGATACAGTCTAAGAAGTTTGGATTTGGAGTTCATTTATGAGCTAAGTCCCATCAGACATCCAGACACATTCTAAGACAGGTATTGCTCATTTCGGGAGATGGTTTTCTCCGCGAACTTGAGATATAGAGAGACATAGAAAGAAACATCACAGCGGATCCACTCACTGAGGCTATTCCTCGAACGCAATAGTTTCGCAAACGAGCTTTGTGAGACTGACTAGTAGAGGAGTTGGGTGTTCAGTATCACACGGGCTGTGAGTATGCGACATCGCAATAATTAGCCTTGAGTGCAAGTGGGAGATTGTTGGAGATAGTTCCCTCAGAGTCAATTATTGGATCACAGGCACGTGATTGCAATGATTGAGGGAGGGCCTATCCCGGTAGGACAGTCTTACTCAAGATGATAGTATGCTATCTGGTTACCTTTATCATCGTGTACTGCTTTAGGTGACCTGACAGGTCGCTATTACACGTTGATAGAGCCCCTAGGATTCTTGCTTGACGACCAGCAGTATGATGGCGATCATATACGTGGAAGCTGGTAGTCTATAAGCACATCCTTAAAAGGTCCCTAGTCGTGGGAGTTTTGAGACTGGGCATCGATACTCCATTAGTAGACTAGTGTATACAGTCGAGACCCCGACGAGGGGCGGTAGCCGGTCTCACAAGCCACTGGTGTCAGTTGGTTCACCTAAGATGTATACAGATGCTCATTGGGTTATGAGTACACCGGACAGGACTCGCCGGGAACCTGCTAGTTGGTCTTATACCAGATGTCAGATAGCAGTTCCCTGGTGACATGTGTACAGGTTAGTTCATCGACCTGAGATCGTCATTTGTCTCGTGTGAGTTCCCACTGTGCTTTGATTACTACCCTACCACGGCTCAAAGGAGTCATGCAAACAGGTTTTAGTTGGGTATAGTCCCGAGCCACATGGAGGCAGTGAGCGGATCTTCAGGGGTTCGTCTCTCCCGGTATTGGGGGTGAGGTCGCGCTGTGTCTAGGAGAGCCATTACGCAAAGCCCTCGGCCGAGGCAGGAGATTTACTGGTAGGTATCCCAGTAGTATCTCAGGGCGTTCTGGGCTACGCTCCGACACGACTTGTACCGCTTTTGGGGGTCTGACTTTTACCAACCCCCTAGGCCCGCCATGCGATACTCATAGACGAACGGACCGGACTGTACGGATATTGTCACTGACAGGCTCAGTAGGGTGTCAGGATGAGTTCGCTCATCGACGTCCCTTTTGGTCAATAGCTGGTGGCCCGTCACGTATTGGCTAATACCTCTGACGTGCTAGTGGTTAAATCCACAGCCATAGTATTGACGAGTCTTTAGAGTCCACCACACTTTCAGTTACTCAGGCTTTCGGGCGAAACGCTGTAGAGGCCGTATGGAGATATGGCAGGGTCTGGTCATATACGTGCGGTATTGCACGGATCAGGATCGGACGGTTTGTACTAGTGGCCGTATGGATATATGGCAGGGTTCGATCAGATACGTTCGGTATTGCACGGATCAGGATCGAACGGATATTACTAGCCGGCTTTGGTTTAAGCCGGATCCTAGTATAGTACAGTGTAGATTTTGTCTCTTTGCATTTGTATCCGGACGGAATACAGATGCGGGTGTGTATGCACAGTATCGGGGTTTTCCTGTAATTTATTACGGGACCAGTTTTCTGGAGTTGCCAGTTTGCATTCCGTTCCGGCCAGTTTTCCTTTGTTTCTTTCCGGCCGGACTTTTCTGTTGGAAGGGCTAATTTGCAAGTTTGCAAATTAGCTATTGTGGAGGGTTCTTTGTGGCTTTTGACATTATGATGGTTCATAATATTTCTAGCATCTTTAGATGCTTTTCTTATTCTCATTATTGTTTTGCTTTAATGAGATTGGAATTGATTTGATTTGGGGGTGACCTTTTCTCCTCATTATCCTCACATATCTTATGGTTACCATTATACTCTCTTGTGCTCACCCCCCCTTTGCAAATCCCCTTGACATTATGGCCGGCCACATTTTGGTGGAGAGAGGAGGCATTTTATTTTGGTGTTGTTCTCATTTTGGCTTGCTAGAAAATTGCATTTCTCATCTCTCCAAAATTCACTCTCTTCTCCAACATCAAAGGCAATTCCATAAACCCCAAGAGACAAGAATTCCACACTACAATCTACAGCAAATCTTGGGCACGTCGACTTGCCAGCTTCGTGCCCGAGTTGCCTCGGTATTGAGGTGGGAGCCCGTAAAAGATACAGACGATGTGGTGCCCTTCCGGCAATGAGGCGACGACCGGAGTTTCCGCGGGAGATCAGGACGACGACGAGAAGACCGGAGGACTCGGATCACTCGGTATACTTCTCTTCCCATCTCTTGTTTACTAGTATAGGTTAATGGTTAACGATCCGGGTTTTTATTGTCCGTGGTAGCGCAAGTTTCCAAGTAAGGAAAATTTTTGATTCCGCATTTTGGCCTCGGATAGAAGGCCGGGGCGCTGCCGTGGCGCAACACATGTACCCGTAATCGGCCTCATCCAACTACTCGATTCGGGTTCATATATATCACTCTAGTACCGAGAAAACACATGGTGGACGCACCGAAATATCATATCAAAGGAAACCGGGTTTTAAAATAATTAACTATTCTCTTTGAAATATCCACGGTTCCCCAAATCCAGAATTTACATGGAAACAACATATCTCAATGCGTAATCTAAGCAAGTATGAAGATATCTATATATGTGTGCACTGGTATGAATATACAGTGTGCATGTGCGCAGGTATGAACATCTCAATATGTGTGCACTGGTATGAATATACAGTGTGCATGTGTGCAGGTATGAAGATATCAATATATGTATGCACTGGTATGAATATACAGTGTGCATGTGCGCAGGTATGAACATCTCAATATATGTGCACTGGTATGAATATACAGTGTGCATGTGTGCAGGTATGAAGATATCAATATATGTGTGCACTGGTATGAATATACAGTGTGCATGTGTGCAGGTATGAAGATATCAATATATGTGTGCACTGGTATGAATGTACAGTGTGCATGTGTGCAGGTATGAAGATATCAATATATGTGTGCACTGGTATGAATATACAGTGTGCATGTGCGCAGGTATGAACATCTCAATATGTGTGCACTGGTATGAATATACAGTGTGCATGTGTGCAGGTATGAAGATATCAATATATGCGTGCACTGGTATGAATATACAGTGTGCATGTACGCAGGTATGAACATCTCAATATGTATGCACTGGTATGAATATACAGTGTGCATGTGTGCAGGTATGAAGATATCAATATATGTGTGCACTGGTATGAATATACAGTGTGCATGTGTGCAGGTATAAAGATATCAATATATGTGTGCACTGGTATGAATATACAGTGTGCATGTGTGCAGGTATGAAGATATCAATATATGTGTGCACTGGTATGAATATACAGTGTGCATGTGCGCAGGTATGAACATCTCAATATGTGTGCACTGGTATGAATATATACAGTGTGCATGTGCGCAGGTATGAACATCTCAATATGTGTGCACTGGTATGAATATACAGTGTGCATGTAGTACCAGTAGGGGTATGTGATGCATATGTGCTTGAATATGGATATAACATATGCTGTTATGCGGCAATTCATGACAACATCAATAAGGTGGAATCAGTTTGATATATGATTTATAGCAATCCTATAATGTGTGTGTCATGGCAATCACTAAAGGTGTCAGTGTAGCATATCAATCGTGCTCGTGCGACTTGATCCGTTAGTGACAGTGCAGTGTTCTGTGCTATCATTTCTATATGCAACAATAATGTATGTTACTACAGTCCATATGAACATCTACAATCTAATATCCTAACTCGCCCTGACGCTTAACGCCATACGGGCGATTTTCCCGTAGATGTTAAATCTACTCACCTGGTCGTGCGTTACTCGTAGCCGACCACCTGCTTCCCTTTCTTAGCTCCGTCTGACATATCCGCCTGCGAACCTGGAATTACACAAGAATCCATATATAAGCAACTATCTCGCAAAACGTGATATCGACGTCAAACGATACTCTCGCGTCGCAAACTAAACGCGCGTGTGTACTATACGCTAAACGTGTGCATGAGTCTAAAACTAACCCTGATACGCCGCGATACGCTGAATCATGGAACCCTCTCGCGTATCGCGCGTATCGCGCGAACCAAAAGTACTAGAAATACGATATAACATCCCAGATTCTAGCCAGGCTAACAACTTACAAAACTATACATACCACTGGCCTAGAAATCACAACAGACTCCTACCCATCCAAACATCACCCAAAAATTCCCCTATCTGGCCGCAAATTGCGGCCAGAATGAATAAATCGGCGGCCTCTCTATGGGGTGGGGGTCTCGGGCTCTGGTGCTGTGGTCTATACCTTGTATACATGCTCCAGTTAACTCAATTTCAACCTGAACTACTCGGGCCTATAGCAGATCACAGAAATCCAAAAAGTTCACTTAAAAACACTAAATTTGCACAATTTGAAATCCTATGGTATTTTGTTGTAATCTGGGGTCTAACTAGGTTTACATGGTCATAATAACACTTAATTAGGCTAGGTTAACCAATACTAACATCACTAAACCATAAGTCCACATAAATCACCATTTCAAGCACAAATCTCACCTTTTTACACAAACCGAACTAAACTACGCATACGTTAAACAAACAATAAGTTGGGCTCGGATTCTATACCTTACAAGATCCTAGGTGCAAGGAGAAGGAGGTGGAGAGGATGGGAAGTGCTGCTGCAGCTGCTGGGGGCTGCTGTTGGTGTTGTTGCTGCTGCTGCTGCCTGCTGCTGCTGTTGTTATTGCTTGCTGCTGCTGCTGATGCTGCCTCTGCTTCTTCTGCAGCTGCTGCCTCTCTCTCTCTCTCTCAGCTGAGTGTGTGTGTGTGAGAGAGTTGTGAGAATGAGAATGAGGAGGGAAATGAGAGCACAAGTCAAAGACCCCTCTCTCTCTCTCTCTTTCTTCATTAAATGAGCATGGCTCAAGCCATATTGCCCATACTCCTTCTCTCTCATCAAGTCAACACAAGAAAAGAATTTCAAATAAAAAAATCAACACACAAATAAATAAAACCCAATTAAATCCCAAAACACCTAATACAAATAGGTTAACCCTTCATGCTAGCTAATCATGGTTTTAACCCCAAATCTAAACCCCAGTTTACATGCACAAGTGTGTGTGTGCCTAGAAAAATCCTAATAAAATATTCATTAACTAGAATAAAATATCAGAAACTTAATTTGGTAAACTTTTTACCAAAAACTATCTAGTAAAATAAAATTAACCCCTAAACACGACCTAAGGTGTTACAATCTTCCCCCCTTAAAGAAAATTCGTCTCCGAATTTTAAAATACAAAGCTACGCATACCTTCAGAGGGATGAGGGAACTTCTGCCGCACCTCGCCCTCAGCCTCCCAGGTGACCTCTTCTCTATTTGGGATGCACCAAAATACCTTCTCTGATGGCAAGACCTTCGATCGAAGTTTCTTCACCTGCCGGCCCAAAATTACGGCTGGCTGTTGGGTGAACGAAGGATCACACTCGAACTTAATTGGTCTGGCGCTGAATCCAATGAGAAAGGTCATGAAGGAAATTGCAAAGTATCGACATAAGAAATACGGGGTGAACATTCAATAATCTGGGTGGAAGTGCCCAACTTAAGGCAACGAACCAACTCGCCTTAGGAATCCTAAAAAGACTTACTATCCTGGAAAACTTCTCAAAACTCAACATGTCATTTATCGGAAATTTCCATGGGAATACATGATCTGCCATTGTGAACTCGAATCTGCGACCCTCTTGGTCAGCATCTGATCTCTATCCGCAATAGACCATTCTCATCCTGACCCAAAACAACCGGGTCATTTCCGAAATTCTAACTAGCTGAGGTCCAATAATCCTATAACACGGAGTTAGGAAAAACAGACCGGTGATCGACATGACCTAACCTCTAATCCTAAAGGTTACCAATTGGAGTGTCTCCTGATAACTGCTATCAAAGGAGAACCCTATCGATGGCAAACGACGATCCCCAACTGCCGACAACAATTTCTACATACGCACAACCTAACAAGAACAACTGAGTATCACTGGATGACAAGCATCCGAATGGAGTCACATCCTGACAACTCCTGGGTGGACACTATAATGAAAATTCGGGGAGATCTGCTCTCGTTCCCTCCTCGGAACAGTTAAAGGTTGCAACTCTCCCGTCAGTCTCAGCTGCTCAACTCAAGCACACAACAAGACAGACACCCTGAAACGAATCCAAAGACTTCTCTTTCTATCCCTGCCCTTCCCGTAACTACCTTACAAGTCACGTTAACAGTTGGTGGGGCTTGAATGAGTACAGAGAGTTGACCGATGTGCCTGCCCTGGGATTCCTCGTCTCTCCCCTATAATACTAGGTACACAAGTGTCTCTCTAGCCTAGCACACCCGTGCCACAAGTCAAGGATTCCAAATCATTACCCAGCCAAGTAGGCTCCAATATCTCTGACGAACGAGCGTCGGCGGGCAGTGCCTCGCGAAACCGATTTAAGAAAAGTGGTCGGGCGCGGACATGAGCAAGCTGTCTCCTCAGAAGAGACAAAATTAGGCAGTACTCAACGATCACACAAGAACTGTGAATCTGCGGAGGATTATCACAATAATCAAATTCCGCCGCAGGAAGAGGTACCTTTAACTCTGGTGGTCCGTGAAAATCTGACACGACTCTCAACAAGTGGTGTCTCTAATCTCCAACGCAAAACCATCGCGGCCATCTCCAGATCATGAGTGGAATATCCTTCTCGTACTTCTTCTAAATGTAAGGAAGCAAAAGCGATAACTCCATTGTGTCACCTCAGTACATATTCGAGTCCTACTCACGAAACATCACAGTTAAACCATAAAGTGGCCCGAACCAAAAGCAAAGAAGGAGCTGATGCAGTTGTTAACCGAGTCTTCAACTGCGGAAACTCCGTACACAAGCCTCAGTCAACAGAAAAGAAACCTCCATTCCAATTAATCAAGTCAACGGGGCAACATTACACTAGCAATCCTGCGTGAGACGGCGGTAAAACCTGCTAAGCCAAAAATCCGCAGACCTCCGTCCGGCTCACAAATTTGGGCCTAAGCTGTATGGCCACGATCTTCCTCAAGACCATACCAATTCGGCTCGGTAACTACAGAACCTAGGAGTCAACACCACAAGCTTGAAGGAAATACTCCGAGAATCTAGTAAACCGCTGGGGCTCTCCCAGTATCCGTATAACAGATCCTCAAGTGCTACTCCTATTCTTCAAGACACACTAAAAAGACTAGGATGTCGTAAATAACACAACAATAACTAGTCGAGGAACGGCCCGAAGAAAACTAGTTCATCACACCTACGAATGCTGCTAGAGCATTGGTGAGTCCAGTGACACACCCAAAACACACAAATCCCGTAGCACGCACAAGGCAGTCTTCGGAAAATCATCACTCCGGACCTGCAACAATGATGACCCGATCCCAAACGAACCTAGACAAAGTCTCGCACTCTGGTGCTGATCGAAGAAATTGTCAATGCGAGGTACATGATACTTATCCGCATCGTAAGCCGATTCAAGTGACGATCCATCAAAACAACCTCGATCTGTCGTTTTCCTCCTGGACGACCAGAAATAGGAGCTTCCTAAATGCGAAACACTCAGACGCACAACTCCCTCAACAACCACTCTGCAGAAGATCCTTAGCTCCATAAGCTTCGCCGGCTCATCTTGGAATGACGTCGGAAAAATTCTCGCACGAAAGAGAACTGGTCCAACAAACCAACTGTGGCTACAGCATCACGAAAAACGCCAAGAATCCACGACATCTCCTCAGAGCCGTCTAGCAAATAAGGCTGAATTCAAGCTGTAAGAGGCGGCACCACTATCCACCTGCACAACAAGAACTGACTTGCCCGGGAAAACAAACCCTAACTGTTTCCTCACGGTAACCCACAACGCCTAACACGTAGCTAACCAGTCCGTGCCCAGGAGATCGCCAAATCCAATATCTCTAGGAGGATCAAAATAGCAGATAAATCTTTATCTCCTATCCGATCGGCAAAAGACCGAAGTACGTGTTGCACAACAAAAGGATTGCTGACAGAAGTTAACTCAACAAACGGCTAATCTACCCAGCACGACTCTCGTTCTAAACTCGGCACGAAGTGTGTAAACATACGAGTGCAACAAAAGGACATACTGAAAGAGTACCTGAAACCACAGCATTGGACGCCCGCGCGTCCCGATGAGTCGAAGCGAAAACTTGTGCCTGTCCTTCATCTGCGACTGATCGAACTCCTCCTCTACTAGCCTGACCCCTCTGTGCAAACCCTACGCGTCCACGACGTCTCAGAATACGACCCTGACGTGCTGTGAAGGAACACTGCCTGATGAGGTGTGGAAGGCTTCCGCATCGTAAACACCTATGCGCTGAATGTTGTCCTGCCTGGGGATGGAAGCCAAACGACTGTCCTCGTCCTAAGCCTCTGCTCTGGGCGGATACACCAGTACGATTCCACAACTGTTCCGGAACTCTCACGGTCTCTGGAAGACGTGTCTCGTAAACTAGGGCTGCCTCCACCGGTGCTATGTAGGGGACGGAATACTGCATGATGATCGCAAGGAACAACTGGTTAACAAGGGTGACAACCACCTGTCGCTGCGCTTGAACGACCTCTACCAATGAGCTCATCGTCTGGCGCAAGCTCTGCATCTCTGCCACTAGTCTAGCGATCTGACCCGTCGTAGGAGAAACAATTTGTCCTGGTACAACATGAGCACTACTCGGATCAGTCCTCGGCGGCATAATGGCTGGAAAGAAGGTAGGATTCGATGAGGATACGAAAATCAAATCACATGGATGTATACGATCATAAAGGAAATTTAATCAATAAGTCCTAAGGTCGCTTAGGCGGAGTACCGTGTCGTGAGTATGCCGCGGAACATACGCACGCTACGCCACTCTGCTGCAGCTACCTACTCCATCATACCAGGGTCATCCTACACTCCGAAGATAAAACCTACGCTCTGATACCAACTTTTTCACGACCCAAAGTTTGGCCCGTGATCGGCACTTAACCACGTAACGTCTACAGGCGTAACGCGACTAAGTAAGCCGGAAACCCAGAAATCAAACAAATAAAAGTATAGAGTGAATTAAGCATTTAATAGAACGAATTACTAAGATAACAATATACGACGCCGTAGCGAAGAAAATGAGCAACAGGTGGGAAACATCACAGATAGAATAAACTGCATAAGTAGAGTCGGCTCACAACGAGCTCGACACCAGAATACAAAATAATATACATCGACCTCACAACTGGTTTCTAAGTCAATACATAAGTGGTAGATGGAGAGTACTAGATAGAACAATGTACATAACTGAAAGATAACCAGATACCGTACAAAACCCACCTATCAGCAAAAGAGCTAGTACACCAACTGTAGAGGTATCTGTGTCAAAAGATGCAAGAATGCAGCCTGCCGCGACTACTCCGAAGGGCAACCTGCAAACACTGTGGCACAACGGGGGTGAGTTGCCAACTTGTGAATAGAAGATAACATATAAAGGTAATCACGAGTATGCACGTGCTACTATACTCTAACCTATAGCAACAGATAACATCTATATGATGAACTGGATGCTCAAGCATGCAACAAGTGCGATCTAATAACATCTCCATGTAATGAGCAAGAAATGTGATGATCATGTATAGCAATGCAATCTAACAACCCTATATAGAATGAACAGGGTATGCAATGATCAGGTATAGCAATGCAATCTAACAACCCTATATAGAATGAACAGGGTATGCAATGATCAGGTATAGCAATGCAATATAACAACCCTATATAGAATGAACAGGGTATGCAATGATCAGGTATAACAATGCAATCTAACAACCCTATATAGAATGAACAGGGTATGCAATGATCAGGTATAGCAATGCAATCTAACAACCCTATATAGAATGAACAGGGTATGCAATGATCAGGTATAGCAATACAATCTAACAACCCTATATAGAATGAACAGGGTATGCAATGATCAGGTATAATAGATACAGGATGAGATATCAATTACTACATACTGAGCATGGGAAATATAACATCTACACGGAATGTCATCGTGGAAAGTATAATCGGTACTCATCAATGCACCCAAATCCTAATACTACTCAAGCGTCGTCATCCTCCTCGGTCCTCCACTCCTGTAAATCTCATATAACCGTGAGTGCCCAACATCGGCACCCAAAATATCAAGAAATACTCGTGCCAAGCATCGACACGCAAATCCTCCTGTATAGGGCATCCGTCAGTCCGGATCAGCCCACGGGCTCTGTCTGCGGTATCGGCCCTCGGCCCCGGCAGTACGAGTCGTCCCGGATCCATCCATATACTCTGGTCGGTATACTCCGGATAACCGCCAGGTCCAACCAATCACCGGTAGGTAGTAGTCCCTCTGCCAGGCTCACCGTCTACTACACAGCGAAACCGTTCTCGCCCCGGGGTACCATACCGGGTCAACCATGTACCGGTAATCGGCCTCATCCAACTCCTCGATTCGGGTTCACATATATCACTCTAGTACCGAGAAAACACATGGTGGAGGCACCGAAATATCATATCAAGGGAAACCGGGTTTTAAAATAATTAACTATTCTTTTTGAAATATCCACGGTTCCCCAAATCCAGAATTTACATGGAAACAACATATCTCAATGCATAATCTAAGCAAGTATGAAGATATCAATATATGTGTGCACTGGTATGAATATACAGTGTGCATGTGCGCAGGTATGAACATCTCAATATGTGTGCACTGGTATGAATATACAGTGTGCATGTGTGCAGGTATGAAAATATCAATATATGTGTGCACTGGTATGAATATACAGTGTGCATGTGCGCAGGTATGAACATCTCAATATGTGTGCACTGGTATGAATATACAGTGTGCATGTGTGCAGGTATGAAGATATCAATATATGTGTGCACTGGTATGAATATACAGTGTGCATGTGTGCAGGTATGAAGATATCAATATATGTGTGCACTGGTATGAATATACAGTGTGCATGTGTGCAGGTATGAAGATATCAATATATGTGTGCACTGGTATGAATATACAGTGTGCATGTGCGCAGGTAGGAACATCTCAATATGTGTGCACTGGTATGAATATACAGTGTACATGTGTGCAGGTATGAAGATATCAATATATGTGTGCACTGGTATGAATATACAGTATGCATGTACGCAGGTATGAACATCTCAATATGTGTGCACTGGTATGAATATATAGTGTGCATGTGTGCAGGTATGAAGATATCAATATATGTGTGCACTGGTATGAATATACAGTGTGCATGTGTGCAGGTATGAAGATATCAATATATGTGTGCACTGGTATGAATATACAGTGTGCATGTGTGCAGGTATGAAGATATCAATATATGTGTGCACTGGTATGAATATACAGTGTGCATGTGCGTAGGTATGAACATCTCAATATGTGTGCACTGGTATGAATATACAGTGTGCATGTGTGTAGGTATGAAGATATCAATATATGTGTGCATGTAGTACCAGTAGGGGTATGTGATGCATATGTGCCTGAATATGGATATAACATATGCTGTTATGCAGCAATTCATGACAACATCAATAGGGTGGAATCAGTATGATATATGATTTATAACAATCCTATAATGTGTGTGTCATGGCAATCACTAACGGTGTGAGTGTAGCATATCAATCGTGCTCGTGCGACTTGAACCGTTAGTGACAGTGCAGTGTTCTGTGCTATCATTTCTATATGCAACAATAATGTATGCTACTACAGTCCATATGAACATCTACAATCTAATATCCTAACTCGCCCTGACGCTTAACGCCATACGGGCGATTTCCCCGTAGATGTTAAATCTACTCACCTGGTCGTGCGCTACTCGTAGCCGACCACCTGCTTCCCTTTCTTAGCTCCGTCTGACGTACCCGCCTGCGAACCTGGAATTACACAAGAATCCATATATAAGCAACTATCTCGCAAAACGTGATATCGACGTCAAACGATACGCTCGCGTCGCGAACTAAACGCGCGTGTGTACGATACGCTAAACATGTGCACGCGTCTAAAACTAACCCCGATACGCCGCGATACGCTGAATCATGGAACCCTCTCGCGTATGCGCGTATCGCGCGAACCAAAAGTACTAGAAATTCGATATAACATCCCAGATTCTACCCAGGCTAACAACTTACAAAACTATACATACCACTGGCCTAGAAATCACAACAGACTCCTACCCATCCAAACATCACCCAAAAATTCCCCTATCTGGCCGCAAATTGCGGCCAGAATGAATAAATTGGCGGCCTCTCTATGGGGTGGGGGTCTCGGGCTCTGGTGGTGTGGTCTATACCTTGTATACATGCTCCAGTTAACTCAATTTCAACCTGAACTACTCGGGCCTATAGCACATCACAGAAATCCAAAAAGTTCACTTAAAAACACTAAATTTGCACAATTTGAAATCCTATGGTATTTTGTTGTAATCTGGGGTCTAACTAGGTTTACATGGTCTTAATAACACTTAATTAGGCTAGGTTAACCAATACTAACATCAATAAACCATAAGTCCACATAAATCACCATTTCAAGCACAAATCTCACCTTTTTACACAAACCGAACTAAACTACGCATACGTTAAACAAACAATAAGTTGGGCTTGGATTCTATACCTTACAAGATCCTAGGTGCAAGGAGAAAGAGGTAGAGAGGATGGGAAGTGCTGCTGCAGCTGCTGGGGGCTGCTGTTGGTGTTGTTGCTGCTGCTGCTGCCTGCTGCTGTTGTTGTTATTTCTTGCTGCTGCTGCTGCTGATGCTGCCTCTGCTTCTTCTGCAGCTGCTGCCTCTCTCTCTCTCTCTCTCTCTCTCTCAGCTGAGTGTGTGTGTGTGTGTGAGAATGAGAATGAGGAGGGAAATGAGAGCACAAGTCAAAGACCCCTCTCTCTCTCTCTCTTTCTTCATTAAATGAGCATGGCTCAAGCCATATTGCCCATACTCCTTCTCTCTCATCAAGTCAACACAAGAAAAGAATTTCAAATAAATAAATCAACACACAAATAAGTAAAACCCAATTAAATCCCAAAACACCTAATACAAATAGGTTAACCCTTCATGCTAGCTAATCATGGTTTTAACCCCAAATCTAAACCCCAGTTTACATGCACAAGTGTGTGTGTGCCTAGAAAAATCCTAATAAAATATTCATTAACTAGAATAAAATATCAGAAACTTAATTTGGTAAACTTTTTACCAAAAACTATCTAGTAAAATAAAATTAACCCCTAAACACGACCTAAGGTGTTACATCTCGGCTCTTTACCCGTAGAATGAGGTGCAGGATATTCCAACTGAATACCACGATGCAAAGCAAAAGTAATCGGCTATAGTGAAGTTATTGCCCTGACGCAAACTTCAGTCCAAGGGGTCACTCCCGGTGAAGGGATCTCGGCCCTTGCCTCGTCGACTGAGGAGCAGGATATTCCAACTGAATACCACTGTCCAAAACAAAAGTGAACGTCCTTGCAATAACAGCTTTTTGAAAAATGTTCCAACAATATCAGAATAGGTTTGTTTATCTTGCATTGATCCGAATCAACGCAGTCCCATCAATTGATCACACCAATAAAGAACGAAAATAATGATGTACGTATATGCCATCCGCATTCGCCACTGGGTCCCGTCATCACCCGTTAGGTTACTTAACTAACGACAGAGCGGGGACTGGACTAGCGCGGATGCAAAACATATACAACATCTACTAGTATATATATCAATATATAATATTTCGCTCAAGGCGTCATAAAATGCAATATCACAGAAATGTAATCAGCATCACAGAACAATACAGATATCTGGGATCCCCGGGTTTCATAGAGCCGCTACTGAAACCCAACGTTCCCCTGGTCGTGTGGATAGCCTGTGCAATGAAATCCTAGACCTCTACGGGCGCGGCAAGTTACCCGCCAAAACCTGAAGCGAGGCAGCCCCCTTCAGCAACGTGAATGGACCACCCAGCACTTCACGGAATCCGGTAACTTTGGCACCCCTCCTGGGTCAACCTATACCCCCTACGAGTGCGGCGAACAGCCCGCCAATTCTAGAGTGAAGCCCCCTCCGTCTCAATGCCATGAGATACGGGCTTGTTGTCCTCTAGAACCCGGCTACCCGTGCACCCCTCCGCGGGGTAATCCTAGTACAGAAAGTAAAATATATATACAACGGGTACATCGACCTCGACCCGGTCGTGCCCCAAAAGAATAATACAAACAGGCAGTGACGGAAGTCCACATGTCGGACGCTCACCCCGCAATATAAAATGTACATAATACAACAAAAACTGTACTAGCATTGAATCCAGGCTATCCCCCATGACCAATCCGCAACATCACAGCAATACACAGAACATCAACGTGAATGTCACGTTCGCAAATCCGTCTAACCGGGCTATAGCAGTTAGACAGGATTTACCGATCAAGTAACATTCACGGTCGCAGAAATAATGTAAATAATGTGAACTAGCATGTTTAAACTTTTCGATCGATCAAATTACCTAAGTGGGCCCCAAGCAGTACTGTAGCACTCACAGAAAATCTGGGCCCAAAAAGAATATCCCAAAACCCCCCATTTCCTAACCAGAAGCCTACTGGAAAATTTTGGTGCAATGAGAACTCCTTCCCACTGCGGAACCGCGGCCAAACTAGGGGTTTGGCCGCGTTTCCGCGGTCATACTGAAGAATCACTGCATCAAATTTTCAAAGTATTCTTAGAATTGTCTGTACATGTTTCTGAAACAACCTGAAAAATTTTTGGAGCTGAAAAAATTTCGACAGAGAACACATGCACTAAAAACACGGTTTTTGGGATTTTTGTTCGATCGAGTTCTAAACATACTAGAGCAAGCTAGACTAGGTTAACGGCGTGGCTCTGATACCATTGTAAGTGCACGGCGGCGCCCCGGCCGTCGATCCGACGCCAGAAACGCGGAAACGAAAAACTTTGCAAACTAGCAAACCGGCACCACCGCGCACTATCAACCCGGATCGGGCCATTAATCTAACTACTAGCAAACTAAAATACGGGTAGAGAGTTATACCAAGCGATCCGTGTCCTTCGGTCTTCGTCTCCACTCCGATCTCCCGCGGAATCTCCGTCCATCACCTCCTCGTCAGAAAGGGCACCACGTAGCCGGATTCTTTTACGGGCTCCCACCTCTGGACCGAGGCAACTCGGGCGCGAAGTTAGCTAGCCGACGCGTCCAAGGAATGCTATAGGCAAGTGTAGAAACCATGTCTCTTTGGGGTATAGAAGTTGCCATGGATGGAGGAAGTGAAGAATGAACTTTGGAGAGATTTTGTGGCAAGTAGAGAAGTAGAGGAAATATGAGATGATGGAAATTTCCCCACAAAAATGAACCACTCTCACTCACTCCCCTCTCTAGTGGCCGGCCAATCTAGTAATGGTGGAGGAAAGAAAATGAAACATTATCACAATAATAAATGGCTTGATAAAAAGAGAAGAAAAGGTATCAACCTCAAATGAAAATGGTCACACTCATTTCTCATCCAAACCCCACTCAATCTCATCACAATTAATGCATAGGATGAGATCGAAAAAGAATCTCATGATTATGAAGTCACACATATGCAAGAAACCCCCTCCACAAAAGTTATTTGCAAACTTGCAAATAACCCCTCCATCGGTAAGTCCGGCCGTGAAGGAACAAAGGAAAACTGGCCGGAACGGAATGCAAACTGGCAACTTCAGAAAACAGATCCCGTAATAAATTACAGGAAAACCCCGCTACTGCATATACATGCCCGCATTTTTATTCCCACTGAACACAAATGCAAAGAGACAAAACTACACTGTCTAATACTAGGATCCGGCTTAAGCCAAAGCCGGCTAGAAAAAACCGACCGATCACGATTCGTGCAATATCGCACGTATCTGATCGAACCCTGTCATATCTCCATACGGCCTCTACAGCGTTTCACCCAAAACCTGAGTAACTGTGTGTGGTGGACTCTAAAGACTCGTCAATACTATGGCTGTGGATTTAACCACTAGCACGTCAGAGGTATTAGCCATACGTGACGGGCTACCAGCTATTGACCAAAAGGGACGTCGATGAGCGAACTCATCCTGACACCCTACTGAGCCTGTCAGTGACAATATCCGTACAGTCCGGTCCGTTCGTCTATGAGCATCGCATGGCGGGCCTAGGGGGTTGGTAAAAGTCAGACCTCCAAAAGCGGTACAAGTCGTGTCGGAGTGTAGCCCAGAACACCCTGAGATACTACTGGAATACCTACCAGCAAATCTCCTGCCTTGGCCAAGGACTTTTCATGTTTTGGCTCTCCTAGACACAACGCGACCTCACCCCCAATACCGGGAGAGACGAACCCCTGCAGATCCGCTCACTGCATCCATGTGGCTCGGGACTGTACCCAACTAAAACCTGTTTGCACGACTCCTTTGAGCCGTGGTAGGGTAGTAATCAAAGCACAGTGGGAACTCACACGAGAAAAATGACGATCTCAGGTCGATGAACTAACCTGTACACATGTCACCAGGGAACTGCTATCTGACGTCAGGTATAATACCAACTAGCAGGTTCCCGGCGAGTCCTGTCCGGTGTACTCATAACCCAATGAGCATCTGTATACATCTTAGGTGAACCAACTGACATCAGTGGCTTGTGAGACCGGCCACCGCCCCTCGTCGGGGCCTCGACTGTATACACTAGTCTTCTCTGGAGTATCGATGCTCTGTCTCGAAACTCCCACGACTAGGGACCTTTTAAGGATGTGCTTATAGACTCCAGCTCCCACGTATATGATCGCCTTCATACTGCTGGTAGTCAAGCAAGAATCCTAGGGGCTCTATCAACGTGTAATAGCGACTCGTAAGGTCACCTAAAGCAGTACACGATGATAAAGATAAACCAGATAGCATACTATCATCTTGAGTAAGACTGTCCTACTGGGACAGGTCCTCCCTCAATCATTGTAATCACGTGCCTGTGATCCAATAATTGACTCTGAGGGCACTATCTCCAACACCCACGGCTAGGAACAATTCAACGATATGCTTATAAACTACAAATGCCCCACTAGTATGATCCGCATCATAGTCACAGTAGTTAAGCAAATATCCTGAGGGCTTTATCAACATGTGCAAATGAATAAAAGAATGATCAAATCAACATGTCATGATAAAGTAAACCAGATAGCATACTATCATGTTGAGCGAGAAAGTCCTCTAAAATCATATATACATGTCCAAGCATCCACTATACATATAATGGCCTCTAGGGCATACATATATCTAACAAGGTTATATATGCAACTTGGGTGTGTGAGAATCACACCATTACCATGACTATGTTAGGGTTTTAATTAATTAAGTAATTCAAAAATTGGTTGAAATTGTGTCATGGCTAGAATCTTGGAGAAGCTTGTATTGTTCATTGACTTTTCAACTCATTTTGTTTTTCTTAAGAAACTTTTTGACCCAACTATAGTCACATAGCCATGGTTTATTCTCTACAAGGGTTACAACATGAGACTAACTCACCCATGGTTGCAAATATGACCTCATTCTATTCTCTTGTGAACTCTCTTGTTCATCTTCTTCTTCATCTCTTAAAGCTCTCTAGGGTTTTGGGAGATGATGAAACCAAGTGAGAAAACCCAATCCAAAGTGAGCAAAATTGTAAAATTTCAGAAAATATAAAATATTATTTTTGGATTTTAATATTAAAATAATATATTTCCCGAAAACTGCCCGATTTGCGAATTTGGGGTTTTCGAAAAAGGGTATAAATATATACCAATATTTTTGAAATAATTGGAGATCTAAATGATTTATTCATTTAAAAATATATTTAAATGATTTGGCATTTTAAAAATCAATTATATGTCGTTTAAAATTTAACCCGATTAGTGCACTACTAATCGCGATTAAGCCAAATCCGTGTTTCTACAGTTTTCCATGGCTAGTGCACAATGTCACATGTTGTTTTATTGTGTTGTTTTGGGGTATTATATGGTTTGGTTTTAAAAGAAAAGAGAAAAGGTTAAAGAAAGAGAATGATTGGAGAGAGAGAGAGAGAGAGTGAAATATGAGTGTGAGGGTGAGAATAAGAGGAAGACAGAGAGAGAGAGAGGGCTGCCACATTTTTCCTCCCCCATTATTTATTCATCTCCTTCAACCTCACTTCCTTCCACCTTCACCCATAGATCCATCTCCAAATCTTCATCAAAAACATATACCCCCTTCACAAAAGTTAATCCCATCTTCATCCTCTACACTTTGGACCAAGCAAGGTAGGATTTTGATGACATTGGAGAGCTAGGGTTTTTCTTTAGTTGCACCCATGAGGTATATTCCTTCCATTAAGTTAGTTTTGAGTTTCATTGTATTCTAGTTAGTTTAGAAGTTGATTTGGTTTGGTTGTTGTGAAGCTAGAAATCCCTAAAAAGGGTTTGAGTGAAACTGTGGATTTGGTGAACTCTAGTGGCTGTTACAAGACCTGGAATTGTGTATAGAAACCAAAACATGGGCTTAGGAGTTGTTCCGTATCGGTTTTGTGACATTTAGCATACCAACAGGGAATCTGGGATAACCTGGGAAGTTTCTGAGTTAAGCAAACAAGTCCAGTGACCTATATGAACCACTAGGAAACCACTGTAGAAAGACGAACCCCAACGGAGTACCAATGGCCGAGCTCGCCGGAAATTTTGGGTATGTGACCGGCCAAGTGTGGGGATTTGGGGCCCAGGTTTTGTTAGTAGCTAATATACTCCCTGTACAACACTATACTTGCTAATTTTTCTCTTATTGACATGAGTCAAAATCTGGGAGCACTTTGGTGTGATTTTTTGGATATGTTTTCCGTATTTTGAATTCTTAGTTTTAGTGTTTGATATGGTTTTAGGTCGTTGGATGTTTGTACGTCAACGACAAGGGTTGTTTGGTCGTTTTTGCACGCGTAGGCTATAGGTTCAAACTTATGAGCGCACTGTGTGCCGTATTGGTTTTCCGGATTCGATTTTAATAGTGATTGCCATTGTGTATTATTGTAGGTACCTTCGTGTGGATTCCGAGGCGACAGAGCATGGCGTCATCGACTTCGGCAAGCAAGGGACATGGTGGGTAGATCTATATCTACGGGGGAAGTCGGGTGGACGGCGTATAGCACCCCCGCAAGTTTTGATGGAAACCGATCTATATGACACTGTTGTAGAAACTTAGATTAGAAAACTAGGGATATGTTTAAAAAGACTGTTAGAGATGACATGAGATGAAAGCTTTAGGGATATGAAAATTGAATGTGAATGAAAAGTGGATGTGAATCACGACTTATAGATATGTAGTTGCACTAGAATAAGTATGAGTTTTAGAGTAACATGAAATTTGGTGTATAGTGTAGAATGTATATATAAAATTGACTTGATGTGAGATATAAATGCGATGAAAATAATATACGATGTGATATGATGACTTGATGATATGTTGGTATACGGATGCGAGTCGATTGAGATGATTGCTACCTTGCTGTTCCCTTGTTATGAGATTGATATGGATGTGACCTGGGATATAGCTATATAGATATATGTAATGTCATGAATCATGAATGATAGGCCGTACGAGACGTTAGGTTCGTACCCTCATTGTCATATAGGTTGATAGGATCCCTAAATTGTTTAATGTCACCGTACAACGGATACCGTACGCGATGAGTTGTACTTGATGATGGACCTATACCCTTGACCAGAGGATGTCGTACGATGGATTATACCGTACGTGATGTTGTGAGGCTGGATGCCGATTGATAGATTCACCGACTCGGTCATGTTAGATACGTATACCTGTCAGCATTTTCATACGATTTACTTTATGCTACGCTCATGTCATTCTCATTGCATTACATATACCTGTGCTAGTACACCTACACCATTATGGTTGATGTGTATGTTACACTTACACAGATTGGCTGGCTCACACACTTCATCATCGATAATTTCCATGTCACTACACAGTAGGATTGCTGCATCATGATATGACTTCTTGCATAATTTACTTGGTATAGTTGCATATGCACCTTTATACGATGTTGCATTGGACTTTGGAGAATTTAGGAACCGCATGATATATTTTAAAACTGGATTCATTTAAAAGAGTGGGTTTCCCTCGATATGTGCATATTACTGTTCCATGTTACTTGATATACGGATATGCTTACATTTCTATCATATGTCGCATACATCATGCTTTATGATTATACGCATTGAAATATGTTGTTTTCATGAGATTTCTGGATTTGAGAACCGTGGTGATTTCAAAAGAAAGTGTGTATTGTTTTAAAAACCCGGTTTCTCTTGATATGATATTTCAGTGCGTCCACCATGTGTTTTCTCGGTTCTGAGAGTGGCATGTGAAACCCGATTCGAGAAGTGGTAGGCAGCGTCTGCGGGTACATGGTGGACCCGGTGAGGTACCCCGGGGCAAGAAGACTCGTATTGTTAGACGGTGAGCCTGGCAGGGGAGCACTACCCATCGGTGATAGTATTTGGGCTCGGCGGTTATTCGGAGGATACCGACCGGAGTTGTGAGATGATATGGGCCGATCTGGACTGACGGAGTCCGTGTGCCGATCCTGACTGACGGAGCCCGAGAAATATGAGGATTTACGTGTCGATGCTGGACACGGGTTTCATGATGTTTTGAGTGTCGATGCCTGACACTCAGGTTCCATGATTTGATGTGTCGTGAGGGACACACGTCGATTTATATCCTCATATTTTCATGCATACACTTTTATGATATTTACATGCATGATGTTGTTGTGTCATCGGTTGACACGTGGACAGATCTACATGCATACAGGCATTGATTATTTGGTTGGATGATATCCACATGCTGATAGGCGTTTATTTATGTTGTTGACACATATACAGATACGGTCACCCTAGATATCATAGTATTACTTTTATGATACAGTTGACCTAGGAGTCGTTGTTTATTCGATTTCTACTTGTTGATGTTTTTCTACTCACGAGTTGGCAACTCACCCCCGTCGTGCCACTGTTCTTGCAGGTTGACCGCATGGATCGCTGGCGGCACCGCTGGCACATAGCTGCATTCGGGTGTTTTGCTTTGGTAGGTGGTACATGTTGGATCATACCCCTTTTGTATTTATATTTCCTGTTGTATCTAGTCAACTCCATCAATCAAAACTAGTATTTGTATATATAGTGAGACTTAGAAAGACTTGTAGTTGCGAGACTTGAGCGATGGGTTTTATGTTCGCTTTTTGGGTTGACGTCTTGCTTATATCTTTATCTTTGGTGGTGATCTTCGCCGTTGGGCGTCGTATACTTATATTTATGTTTTGCGTGGTTGTGGATCCGCCGATTAGCAAAGAGCTAGCTCCCACTTGGGGATGCCTTTATCATTATCATGTATTGGTGGTTTTGGATCAAAATATACAAGGGAGGTGGTACCCAAATTTTTATAAGACGAAACATGTTTTCAACTACTAAAATGTACTTGCATTTTCATGTTCCATTACTTATGCATTTAAGAAAACTTTGATTTTTACCATACCTTTATTTCAAAACTTGACCTCTTATATTTTCTTTAAAAGGTTTAGATTTCTGGGTTTCGGCTTACTTGCTTTACGTTACGCCGTTAGACGTGGCGTGATTCGAGTGTCGGTCACGAGCTAATATTTCGGGTTGTGACAAAGTTTGTATCAGTGCGCGAGGTTTAACCTTGGTTCGAGTCTATGTTTGACTATGTGGAATCTAGGGCGGGTATGTATTTCGGAACCTAGGCTTGACCTTACGGAACTCAGACTTGAACATGAGGTTATTAGACCCGAACTTTCGTTTCATAGGCTGACCTTGATTGATGGAGTAGGTAGCTTGAGTAGAGTAACGTACCGTAAGTATGTTCCGCGGCATATTTACGATTCGATACTCCACTTAAGAAACCTTTGGGTGTACATATTTTGAGATCTGTGATTCTCTTTGTACCTATGATTATACATCCATTTAAGATCCTTGATTCGACTCGTTTCCATGATCATACCCTCAATGATTTCGTTCCTCTTTATGATCATGTAACCATTCTGGATCTGTTGATTCCTTTCGTCCCTTTGAGCTATTTTCATCGATACTCGATTAGGGTTCCCGTCGCCTTGGTTTGAGCGCAGATTAAGCTGCTGCTAGTGATGCGGTCAGGGCGAGCTCGTCATGGACGAGGACTAACCATTGTGTTTTCTGGTGACATGGGAACGTATCGAGTTAGTATTTGTGTTGTGACCTCACGTTTGAGGCAAGTGTCTGGTTTTGCACCGGATGATCGGGCCATTGATAGAGGCTGCCAGTTGTGAGAGGACTGTTGATGTACATCATACCTCAGAGTTTGTGATGTCGTCTACCGTGCAGCAAGATGACCCAGATGTTGCTGAGATTGATGTGATGTCGCTTCCGGAGCTTACGAGCTGAGATCGCTGGAGCTTCCTGGCAGAGATGCGACAGATGATATCTGGTCTATCCCAAGTTCAAAGACTATGGTGATTCGTCAGATTAATGCGCCGACGCAGACCCAGTTGAGTTGAACATTCCTAATGTGGAGAGTCTTGCTCAGATCTAGAGTAGACCAATTCAGAGATGACCGTTGAGGTATCTTCTTTCCTAGAGGATTGAGGCATTGTTTAGCATGCGGACGAAGGGTATTCGCATGTCGTCTAGACGAAGTTAAAATGTTCGAACGAATGTCAGAAAACCCATTTTTCCAAAATTAAAGTATTCGGAGGAACATGGAAGTAATTCTATGGACCTTCTAGAAGAATGAAACCCTAACTCGACATGATGACCATGGAACCGCTTTTGAACCATAGGGTTTCCGGCAGTTTAGCGGTGCCATCAGTGAGGCTTAGGTTTGCCTTTCTATGGCTCGTCCATAGGTACTATGGCATGTACTGGATATTATTAAACTGTGCTCAAGTGTTGAGCTTTCGGGGAATTATGGGACTTTGATGAATCGATCGAAAAGTTTAACGTCGTCCGGATATCAAGTGATGGGAGACCAGTAAGTGGACCAGCTTCAGATAGAGTACCTCACCCAGATGCATAGTGAGTTGATCGAGAACGGACGAATATAGAGTATTCATCTGATGGTTGGGACGAGTTCCTGAGGACGTGTTCGGCTAGAGATCTTCTACAAAGTGATGAAGATACCGAGTTCGTGATTTCGAGTCCGTGTGAGAGACTCCGGATTGAATGTAGCCGAGAACATTTGCAGTACGCAGATAGCGTAACGTGACGTCGAAGTGGACGATGATACAGAAGAGTGGAACCAGAGGTTCGCACGAGATGCTGGCGTGCTATTGTTACTCCCCGTCGAGATTAGTGATCTGATATGTATACAGAGACGTTGGGATGCGACCAGTTCCCGAGAAAATGTTGTGCTGAGAACGCAGACGTCCAGAAAATGAGAAAAGATTATGTAAGAGTACCAGCCTCTATATAGTTCGGCATAGGCGAGATCGGAAGAGACCCTGAGCAGGTTCCTTCCAGGACACTGCTGCAATAAGATTTGCGCCGAGTATCAGATGTGTCACATGTATTCAGAGGACCATAGGCCGACGCCAGCGTGCCGCTTTATGAGTGACCATAGTAATTGGCCAAGAGATGACCAGAGAAGTGCCAGAGCGAAATCATTTCCGTTAGCACACCTGACCGGGCCGACGAGCCGATGGATTGCGAGATTGGTAATCCATAGAGAAATGAGGACCCAGAGATAGAGGATGCCAGACCGTGAGCAGGAGGCAAGCGGATGTTCTTGCTCTGCCAGTTTTGGGCGCACCGACATTTTTTTCGACATTGTAGGAGGCGTACCTCGATGTCATTTGTTGAGATTTGCGTTTGTGATATGAGTATCACACTTATATCGCTTGGATTTGAGTTTTCATGATTGAGTTTCATGATATGGTTTTCGTGCACCATGGCTGCACGTGCTGGGTATTTACATGTTTGGGCATAGTTATTGCGCTGGATATATATTTTATACACCGTTGTGTTGATTTACGATTTGTGCATACCTATTGCGTTTGATGTCGATTTTGTACCTTCGTAGCATGAATTTATGGTTTCGTGGATTTCATACGGATGATATGATTTTTGCACTCGGTATAGCTCACATGTGCTTGCAGTGCATTGATACGGATTTCTGCACATAGTTGCTCACGTTTTTTATTTATACACCTTGGTACACTCAGATTCGTTTTTATACGCATTTGAGTTATTAATGTGATTTTTGTGCATTGGTTGCACCGTACTTGTATTTCGCGCATTTAATGCACCAGATTTGAGATTTTCGTGCACAATAGATATACCCGATATTGTTGTCTTGCACACCCGTTGCACTGGACTGATGTTTTCGTGCACACCTGTTGCACTTAGTTTTGCTTTTGTGCATATTGGGGCACCTGTATTCGGATTTGATATCCGTGCGCACCAGACGCACGTGATTGTTGGATACGCCTTTCGAGGCTGATTTTGCTTTTGAGCACCTTGTTTTCATGATGGACACTATATTGTGTGGTAGCCGAACAGGACTGATCTGAGGACAGTACCTGAGTACTTTGCATGCATTTAAAGTTAACAAGAGGTTTTCAGAAAGGAGCTATAGTCTCGCTATTTCTTACGTGTCCGCGAGTGTCACAAATGTTTACAAAGGAAAACCTTTTGGGATATTTTAAAAAGGGCGGAACGTATGTGAACATATATTATTACTTTACAAATGAACGTCCGTCACTTATGCCGTGAGTTACGCATCACACAGCGATTCAGAAAAGATTTTGCATGAGTTTTATTTAGTTCTTGAAAGTTTTCCAAGGATGTGTATTATACGCGTATTATAGTATTTGACTAGTGTATATTAGATTTCTGTAGTGGATTTCGAGATCTGTATCTCTATTGTAACTCTGAGGATATGCGTGCAAATCCGAAGATTTGCGTGACGCTTGACGGAGTTCAATTTGAGTTTTGTATTCGTTTTCAGGCCCACGCGATGCGCGGTAGTATTTCTGTATCTTCCGTGATTTCGGAACCCCGTTGATTTAAGCTGATTATTGAAATGTTTTAGTACTTGGGGGTTTAAATATAAATTCGGGGACCGAATTTATTTAAAGGGGGAAGATTGTAACATTTCCGAAAATATAAAATATTATTTTTGGAATTTAATATTAAAGTAATATATTTCCCGAAAACTACCCGATTTGCGAAATTGGGGTTTTCGAAAAAGGGTATAAATATATACCAATTTTGTGAAATAATTGAAGATTAAAATGATTTATTCATTTAAAAATATATTTAAAGGATTTGGCATTTTTAAAAATCAATTATATGCTGTTTAAAATTTAACCTGATTAGTGTACTACTAATCGCGAATAAACCAAATCCGTGTTTCTACAGTTTTCCATGGCTAGTGCACCATTTCATGTTGCATTTTGGTTACATGTTGTTTTATTGTGTTGTTTTGGGGTATTATATGGTTTGGTTTTAAAAGAAAAGACAAAAAATTAAAGAAAGAGAATGATTGGAGAGAGAGAGTGTGTGAGATATGAGTGTGAGGGTGAGAATAAGAGGGAGAGGGAGAGAGAGGGCGGCCACATTTTTCCTCCCCCATTATTTATTCATCTCCTTCAACCTCACTTCCCTCCACCTTCACCCCCTAGATCCATCTTCAAATCTTCATCAAAAACTGTCACGACCGGAAGTTCGACCCATGACCGACACTTAACAACGTAACGTCTACAGACGTAACACGGCTAAGTAAGATGAAACCCAGAAATCAAAACCATTAAAAGTAGTGAGTGTTTAAAATATTTGTTTAAAACGTTTAGAAAACCTTAAGTAGTTTAGTGACATTCTTTAAAGTTCAAGTTATTTTCTTAAAATGTTTGGCAGCATTTCCTTTGTAAAACTAACCCTGAAATCGGGTACAAGACATGATATGAGTAAAATGATAACATTATAAATAAGCATCCCAAACGGGAGCAATCACGCCCAACGGTGGAAACAATCACCACAAGAGTAATATACGACGTCGTAGCGAAGAAATGAGCAATAAGTGAAAACATCACACATGATAAAAACTGCATAAGTAAAGTCGGCTCACACGAGCTCGACACCAGAATACAAATAATATACATCATCGTCTTCACACTGGTCTCTAAGTCAAATACATATAAGGGTAGATGGAGAATAATAGATACAAAAGTATGTACAATGGAAAATAACCGGATACCACAACCCCCGTAACAGCAAAACAACTCACGCACCAACTGCAGTGGTATCCGTAGCCAAAAGAGACAAGAAGGCAGCCTGCCGCGACAACTCTGAGGGGCAACCTGCAAACATTGTGGCACAACGGGGGTGAGTTTCCAACTCGTGAATAGGAGATAACATATAAAGGTAATTACGAGTATGCACGTAGTGCGCTACTCTAACATATGCCAGCAGATAATATCTATATGCGATGTGCAAGATGTGCAATAATCATGCATAAGTACTCTATCAGGTAATATGACTGCAGGATGAGATGCATAATGATGAATGCTGAGCATGGGATAAAATAGCATCTACACGGAATGTCAACGCGGAAAAAAATAATCGGTGTCCATCAATGCACCCAAATCCCAATAAAACTCAGACGCCGTAATCCTCATCAGCCCTCAAATCCTGTAAATCTCTGAGAATCGTGAATGCCCATCATCGGCACTCGAAATATCATGAAATAAGCGTGTCCAGAATCGACACGCAAATCCTCATATATCAGGCTCCGTCTGCGGAATCGGCCCTCGGCCCCAACAGTACGGATCATCCCATGTCCATCTATCGACTCTGATCAGTATCCTCCGGATAACCGCCAGGTCCAACCAATCACCGGTAGGTACTAGCCACCCTTCCAGGCTCATCGTCTGCTCCACGAAAAACATTTCTCGCCCCGGGGAACCATACCGGGTCCACCACGAACCCGCAAACGGATCATCCAACTCCTCGAATCGGGTTTCAAACACACGTCTCAGAACCGAGAAAATGCGTGGTAGACGCACTGAAATATCATATCAAGAGAAACCGGTTTTCAAAATAGTGCATATTTTCTTAAATAACCCCACGGTCCTCAAATCCAGAAATCACATGAAATCCAAAGCCAATGCGTAAATGAGTATGTTGACAAATATGGATATGTAAATGAGTATGTGCATAAGTAACATAATCCTGTCGAATCATATAGGAGGTGAGCTACAGTATATTGTTCATGGAAATTCTATAGTGTGAGTGTCATGGCAATTACTAACGGTGTGTGTGTAACATGCATATTAGTGCTCGTGCAACATGAACCATTAGTAACAGTACGGTGTGTCATAAATTCTAAGCTCATAAAGATGTAGCAGGGAATGCGGTATGCAACAATAGTATCTATGAACAGTCAAATGTATGTAAATGTAATATGCTACTACAATGTCCTATCAGCCCTAACGCATAACACTATACGGGCGATTTCTCCGTAGATGTTAAATCTACTCACCTGGTCATGCTAAGTGTAGCCGACGACTTGTTTCCCCTTCTTTGCGGCGTCCGTCGTGTCGCCTGCGAACCTAGAATTTCACAAAATAATACACGTAAGCTAACATCTACAAAAACGCGGCATTAAAGCCAAACGAGAAACCCGCGTCGCAAACCAAACGCGTGTGTGCGCGAAACGCTAAAACGTGTGATTACGCGCCTGAAACTACCCCGACACGTCGCGATACGCAGAAAACCCCAAACCCACACATGTATCATACGTGTCGCGAAAGTTAAAAAAATATACGAAATAGGGTAAATGGTTCCAGATTTTCCTACATAAAGAATTTTACAAAATTGCATATACCAAAGGTCTTAGAAATGTAGCAGACACCAACAGAGCAAACCCCAAAACCCAGGTCCCCCATCTGGCCGCAAATTGCGGCCAGAATGATTTTTCCGGCGGCCCACCTAGGGAGTTGGGCTCCCGTGCTTTGTGTATGTTCTCTAACTATAGTGTACATGCTCCAGTAAATACAATTTTCTCCTGAAGCCATCGGGTCACAAGCAGATCACACAGAACCCAAAACCTAGTTAAAAAGTTAATTTAACACTAAAACGATACATTCAGGTAATTTAGTGAAACCTGAAGCAAACCTTGAGTTAAAACAACACTATAAGAACATGACTAAGCTAATCGAGCCATAAAAATGTTAACTTATCACAAGCTTCACTAATTTCCCTTCGATATCACAAAAAATGCACAAAAATACGATTTTTAGCGAACAAGGATACAAGTTAGGTTCTAAGGTGTTAAGGGTGAGTTTGATACCTTCAAAAGATCCTAGGGAACTCAATTTTCCAGCCCTTGCCCTCACATGCACTGACTTGCCTCCAAAGTCCACAAAGAAGCCATTTTCCAAGGTTTTTGTGTGAAGGGATAAGGGTTTTAGTGTAGGGTTTGTATAAGAATTCAAAGAGAAGTGAAAAAATAAGAGAAAGATGATGAAATGTTGTTGTTGCTGCTGCTTACTCTGGACGAATTCAGAAAGAGAGGGAGAGAGAAAAGAGAGAGAGAGAATGGTAAAAAAAAGTCAAGCCAATCTCACCTAACCACCATACCTCCCCTTCCCTCATTTAAATTTTAAAATTAAAGGGGTTTAAATTGATTTAGTGGGGAAAATAAGCCATGCTTGGAGAATCAAAATGGTTACAAGCCAACACTTAGCTTAGGTTACAAAAAAAAAGATAAGTGTGCATATGTGCACAAAACCTAGCTTAGGAAGATAATTAAGGAAAAACTCTAATTAAGGTGAACACAAACTAAATTATAATTAATAAACCACAAATATATATAAAAACACCTATCATCACAATTAGAACTAGTTTACAAAAGAAATAAGTTTTACGGGTTTTTATGAAAAACACGCATCATTACTAACTAACGTGAAATTAACCTAAACGAATTTCGAAGCGTTACAAAATCATATACCCCCTTCACAAAAGTTGATCCCCTCTTCATCCTCTACACTTTGGACCAAGCAAAGTAGGATTTTGATGATATTGGAGAGCTAGGGTTTTTCTTGAGTTGCACCCATAAGGTTGATTTGGTTTGGTTGTTGTGAAGCTAGAAATCCCTAGAGAGGGTTTGATTGAAAGTGTGGATTTGGTGAACTCGAGTGAATGTTACAAAACCTGGAATTGTGTATAGAAACAAAAACACGGACTTAGGAGTTTTTCCGTATCGGTTTTGTGACATTTAGCATGCCTACAAAGAATCTGGGATGACCTCGGAAGTTTCTGAGTTAAGCAAACAAGTCCAGTGACCTATATGAACCACTAGGAAACCACTGTAGAAAGACGAACCCAATGGATCACCAATGGCTGAGCTCACCGGAAATTTTGGGTATGTGGCCGGCCAAGTGTGGGGATTTGGGGCCCAGGTTTGGTTAGTAGCTAATATACTCCCTGTACAACACCCTATACTTGCTAGTTTTTCTCCTATTGACCTGAGTCAAAATCTGGGAACAATTTGGTGTGATTTTTTGGATATGTTTTCCGTATTTTGAATTCTTAGTTTTAGTGTTTCATATGGTTTTCGGTCGTTGGATGTTTGTACGTCAACAACGAGGGTTGTTTGGTCGTTTTTGCACGCGTAGGCTATAGGTTCAAACCTATGAGCACACCGTGTGCCGTATTAGTTTTCCGGATTCGTTTTTAATAGCGATTGCGATTGTGTATTATTATAGGTACCTTCATGTGGATTCCGAGGCGACGGAACGTGGCGTCATCGACTTCGGCAAGTAAAGGACAAGGTGAGTAAATCTATATCTACGGGGGAAGTCGGGTGGATGGCGTATAGCATCCCTGAAAGTTTTGATGGAAACCGATCTATAGGACACTGTTGTAGAAACCTAGATTAGAAAACAAGGGATATGTTTATAAAGATAATTAGAGATGACATGAGATGAAAGCTTTAGGGATATGAAAAGTGAATGTGAATCACGACTTATAGATATGTAGTTGCACTAGAATAAGTATGAGTTTTAGAGTAACATGACATTTGATTCATAGTGTAGAATGTATATATAAAATTGACTTGATATCAGATATAAATGCGATGAAAAGAATATATGATGTGATATGATAACTTGATGATATGTTGGTATACGGATGCGAGTCGATTGAGATGATTGCTACCTTGCCGGTCCCCTGTTATGAGATTGATATGGATGTGACCTTGGATATAGGTATATAGATATATGTAATGTCATGAATCATGAATGATAGGCCGTACGAGTCATTTTGTCCGTACCCTCATTGTCATATTGGTTGATAGGATCCCTAAATTGTTTAATGCCGCTGTACGACGGATACCGTACGCGATGAGTTGTACTTGATGATGGACCTATACCCTTAACCAGAGGATGTCATACGTTAGATTATACCGTACGTGATGTTGTGAGGCTGGCTGCCGATTGATAGATTCACCGACTCGGTCATGTTAGATACATATACCTGTCAGCAATTGCATACGATTTACTTTATGCTACGCTGATGTCATTCTCATTGCATTACATATACCTGTGCTAGTACACCTACACCATTATCGATGATGTGTATGTTACACTTACAAAGATTGGTTGACTCACACACTTCATCATCGATAATTTCCATGTCACTATACAGTAGGATTGTTGCATCATGATATGACTCCTTGCATAATTTTCTTGCTATAGTTGCATATGCACCTTTATATGATGTTGCATTGGACTTTGGAGAATTTGGGAACCGCGGGATATATTTTAAAATTGGATTCATTTAAAAGAGCGGTTTTCCCTCGATATGTGCATATTACTGTTCCATGTTGCATGATATACGGATTTGCTTACATTTCTATCATATGTCGCATACATCATGCTTTATGATTATACGCATTGAGATATGTTGTTTTCCTGAGATTTCTGGATATGAGAACCCTGGTGATTTCAAAAGAAAGTGTGTATTGTTTTAAAAACCAGGTTTCTCTTGATATGATATTTCAGTGCGTCCACCATGTGTTTTCTCGGTTCTGAGAGTGGCATGTGAAACCCGATTCGAGGAGCGGTAGGCACCGTCTGCGGGTATATGGTGGACCCGGTCCCTAGACAAGAAGACTCATATTGTTAGAAGGTGAGCCTGGCAGTGGAGCACTACCCATCGATGATAGTATTTGGGTTCGGCGGTTATCCGGAGGATATCGACTGGAGTCGTGAGATGATATGGGCCGATCCGGACTAACAGAGTTCGTGGGCCGATCCGGACTGATGGAGCTCGAGAGATATGAGGATTTACGTGTCGATGCTAGACACGGGTTCCATGATGTTTCGAGTGTCGATGCTGGACACTCAGGTTCCATGATTTGATGTGTCGTGAGGGACACATGTCAATTTATGTCCTCATATTTTCATGCATACACTTTTATGATATTTACTTGCATGATGTTGTTGTGTCATCGGTTGACACGTGGACGAGATCCACATGCATACAGGTATTGATTATTTAGTTGGATGATATCCACATGCTGATAGGCGTTTATTTATGTTATTGTCATATATGCAGATACGTTCACCTAGATATCATAGTATTACCTTTATGATACAGTTGACCTAGAAGTCGTTGTTTATTCGATTTCTACTTGTTTATGTTTTTCTACTCACGAGTTGGCAACTCACCCCCGTTGTGCCACAGTTCTTGCAGGTTGACCGCATGGATCGGTGGAGGCACCGCTGGCACATATCTGCATTCGGGTGTTTTGCTTTGGTAGGTGGTGCATGTTGGATCGTACCCCTTTTGTATTTATATTCCCTGTTGTATATAGTCAACTCCATCAATCAAAACTAGTATTTGTATATATAGTGAGACTTAGAAAGACTTGTAGTTGCGAGACTTGAGCGATGGGTTTTATGTTCGCTTTTTAGGTTAACGTCTTGTTTATTTCTTTATCTTTTGTGGTGATCTTCGCCGTTAGGCGTCGTATACTTATATTTATGTTTTTCGTGGTTGTGGATCCACCGATTGGCGAAGAGCTAGCTCCCGCTTGGGAATGACATTATCATTATCACGTATTAGTGGTTTTGGATCAAAATATACAAGGGAGGTGCTGCCCAAATTTATAAAATACGAAACATGTTTTCAACTAGTAAAATTTACTTGCATTTTCATGTTCCATTACTTATGCATTTAAGGAAACTTTGATTTTTACCATACCTTTATTTCAAAACTTCATCTCTTCTATATTCTTAAAAAGGTTTAGATTTTTGGGTTTCGGATTACTTGCTTTACGTTACGCCTTTAGACGTGGCGTGATTCGAGTGCCGGTCACGAGCTAATATTTCGGGTCGTGACAAAAATTTCTACATCACCATCCTCTACTACTTGCCATTTAGTTTATGGTGTTCTCTACTCTAATCTACCAATTGGTGAAGAGGTTACTTGTGCTTGAGTTCCCTCAACGTAGATCATCTTCGGCCTCGAAGACTTATAGCATGCTTGTTCGTATCACTTAGTGGAGCCTATCTTGAGTCTGGGAGATCGATTCTTGAAGCGAAGGGACGACTACACGGAGCTTTAGAAGTGAAGACCGGGTCTATAAAGGCTGTATTCTTGTTCAATTCTCGTTGTAATGTTTGATTACAAAGTTTTGTTACCCTATCTTTCTAGTATGATTCCTACGATGTTTGCTTAGCACCCCCTAAATTTTTGTTGTGGCATGTTTGATGCTTGCAAACCCTAGGCATGGTGCTAAGGAATCCCTAAAAGGTTAGTGTAAGTTCGGAAAATCTGTACTCATTCCTTTGTGCCTAACTTGACTATTGAAGCTAGAGTAAACGGTAACAACGTGGATTAGGTTGTTTAATCACGGTATTTGTGAAATCCGGCTTATTGACCTTTGTCCGTCCGCTCTTGTCTCTTGACTTTTGCCTCCAGCCAAACCAAACTCAACCGTTCACGGTTTGGGATCACCGATACCGTGGTAGGGTAGCATGCCTAATGGAGCGCTTGCGTGAGATTTGGGCGGAGTTCAATTAACAAGTATCAGGCAAAGGAAATGAGTTAAAGAAAACCTTAACTTACACAACCACTCTCTTTCCCTAACAATATCCACTATTCACAATTCAAAACCAACATCAAAAGAAAATACACAAGAGCAGAGATAAAAGAAAACAACAATGCAAGTAAGTAATTTGCAAGAAATGAAATTGCTAGAAAGTAAAGTTAAAGAGACACTAAAAACCCAAGTGCAAAAATGAAAGCTTCATTAAGTTCAAATCCATGATACAAGCTATGAATTCAAATACTAAAATATAATCTTGCAATCTAAGTTAAGAGGTTGCAAGATTAGATAAAAGCAAAAAACTCAATATTAACCAACTACTATGTACAAAAACTAAAACAAAAATGTAGAGTGAATATTGAAACTTGGACAAAAGTCTATCCTTGAGCTTGCTCTCTGTTCTGGTAATTATAGGCACAAAATAAAAAAAACAATATAATGGAGATAATGTGACAACTTAGAATGACCAGAAGAAAAATGAAGCACTTTGGAGCAAGTGGGACTGTCGGTAGCGGGAATTTAGCCAATTCTGGCGGTTTACTGTTGAGTGGTAGGGCCCATTTTCTTGTGGTAATCTTATATCCTATCCATGATCTCTCTGGTATTGTTTGATTCATTTATAAACACTTGGATATTAATCTATAGATTTGGAGGGAAATACAACCTTTAAATCACATCACACTTTTATTTCTGCTCATCACCCATGCCCACTTTGACCACTTGGTTCATTTCATCATCATGGCAGCTGCCTACATGACTTGTGTATCAACAAAAGTTGTGTTCACACTTGGTTCATGTTAGACCACTTTGAATAAAAATGTGTACACTTGAATTTTTTTTGCAAACTCTTGAATATTGATCAGTTTTCCGTTCTGGTTGCAGTGTCGGCTCACACATGTCGTATCCGTGCATTTGAGTGTGTTTCCAGTGTTTTGACATGAATACCTGTAACATATACTTATTGAACAGACACGAATTAATAGTACCGATATACACAAAAATGATAATGAAGGAGCAGTATTGAAATAGAGTTTTTCCTTATGAAAAATACCCCAAACATAACTTTTGCTCGTCCCAAGCAAAAAAAAATACTAACGTCACTTTAACAGGGAACGCAATTGAACTGAATCCATGCAACAAGTCGTTAAACCTCTAGGTGTCCCTAATAGGAGGAGTGTTGTTTCTTGAGGTTTTTCAACGGATTACACCCAAAAAATCCCGTCAAGCTAATTTTGCAAAATAACTGTCAATTCTAATCCTAGGGTTTAGTTTCAAAGCGAGAAATTCTACTGTCCTCAGTAAGAAATATCGAACCCTAATTTTTCACATCTCACTTCTTATTTAACTTAAGATCCTATACGTCTTTATGTGCAGTGCAAAATAGTGTCGTTATCTTTCAAAAATCACGATTAAAGTCGTAATGTCACAAAATAAAGACCGGATCAAAATTCAAAAGGATCACACAAGTTTATAAAGAGTTAAGTTTTTCTTAAGTTTCGTTTTCCAGCTAGATTTCAAATTCAGAATTTCTATCGTCCTTAACAGAAAACTAGGTCTTATTCTTCACTCTACCTTTTACTTGTTTTCGTATAATACACACCTTCGTGAACGTGCAATTGCTTTTATCCTAGGATAAAACCTTCATATCTCCATTAAAATATTTTTATAAAAACTTGTCTTAAGTCAAGATTATTCTCACTCAAAGAACCGTTAGGAATTTTAACTCGGAGAGAACACTTGGTTGATTTTGTTTTAAATTGGACTATTTAGGCTTCTTAGCGAACTTTGGGCCAATGCACCTAAACCAGTTGGTTTTAGGGTATTAGGTGTAGAGACACCCCGACGGACTTAATTGCCCAAGTTACTTAGGCCCTAAAACAAAAGGACTCATTTTGGCGTGAAAAAATCATAATAATTCAATGCGAACGGAGATATAGCAAGTTCAATTCTTTTGGGATAAAAGACGTGTTTGTGTGGATCAGGTGTGTAATCACTCCAATCAAGTTTCAGATGGGTTATTCTTCAGAATTAGTTCCTATTAAGGTTTCAATAATATCCCTTCATATCCACTTTACTTTATAAACTATTCTAAATATTACTTATTTCAGAACAAACATGTTTGATCCTCAAAAAATAGTTTATCAATTTAAAAGTTTTAGGACATATCAGACTTGTTGTTAGTGATATATGCCCTAGATGCAATTATTGTATAGCACCGGTTTGTATATTACATTTTGGAAGCTTGAGATATACACGGATATAACAACAATCTTTCTCAATATGGTAGTATGCTACTTGGTTTGATACTATCTTAATATTGGTATATATTTCTTTTAATGTATCACTAATACATATTGATAGAGCCCTTAGGATATTTGCTTGACTACCAGCATTGTGATGGCAGTCACACTTAGTAGAGGCTGGGTAGTCTATAAGCACATCCTTATACAGGTCCCTAGTCGTAGGATTATCGAGATGGGGCATCGATACTCCAGAGTAGACTAGTGTATACGCTTCTCATCCCAGCAGGGAAGATGGTTTGTCCCACAGCCATTAGTATGTCGTACTGGAGATATATGCAGGTGCTCATTGGGTTATGAGTTACACTGGACAGGACTCATGGGGAACTGATGGTTGGTATTTTACCTATCGTCAAGTAGCAGTTCCCAGGTAACATGAGTACAGCTTAGTCCGTTGACTTGACATCACTATTCGTCTCGAGTGTGTTCCCACTGTATTTAGATCACTACCCTACCACGGCTCTAATGAGTCGTGCAAACAGGTAGTGGTTGGGTGCAGTCCCGAAGAACTGGGAGGAAGTAGTGGTTAGATATGATTTGTCTCTCCCGGTATGGGGGTTGATATCGCGTTGTGTTCGGAAAGCCATTACAAAATTTCCCTGGCCAGGGAAAGCGAGATTTACTGGTTGGTACTCTAGTAGTTTATCAGGGTGTTTTTGGGCTCTTCTCTGACACGACTTATTGCGCTATTAGGGGTCTAATGGCTACGCCCCCTAGGCCCGATATGCAATACTCTTAGATGAACAGACCGGGCTGTATGAAGATTGTCACCGATAGGCTCAGTAGGAGTTCGATGAGTTTGCTCATCGGCTTCTATCGACAGATACCAGGGTAGCCATTACGTGCAGCTCGTACCGCTGACGTGCTTATTGTTAACCCACTGCCAGCGTACTGTAGAGTCTTTAGAGTCCCACACAGAGGGTTTCCCTGCTTCGGGCAAAAGATGTAGACGCCATATGGTTTTACGACAGGGCTTCAATCACATACGTGTACTTGTGCACGGATGATGTCCGGGCGGATAATACTAGTGGTCTTTGGTTTAACCGGATCCTAGTATTATATTCTTGGTTTATTTTCGTCTCTTTGTATTCGTATTTTTCGGAATATAGATACGGTTTGTATATACGGTGATGGGTATTCTTGTAATTTACTTAAGACTGCTTCTAGAAGAAGACGCCTCATTTCTTGTATTAACCATTTAGATTAAATGGTTAATGAGGTGGAGGTATGGGGTGTGGATTATTATTAAATGAAGCATGGAAACTTGGTGACTCATGGGGTGACTCGTGCTTTAGTGACTATTGAAGCATGCTAGATATTTTCATTGTGAATTATTGTATGCTTCATTATTCACAACACATAGCCTTCTTCATTCATTATGCTCATCACTACACTCTTATCTCCTCAAGCTTCCTTCTTCTTCCTCAACCTTAATTTTCTTATGTGTTGAGATACCTTGGGGATTTTGAAACAAACTAATCCATCATCACTCTCTACATCCTATAGGCTATCTAGTTTAGCGAACTAGGTACCCTACTTACCTCGGTTTAGAGGTAGGAGCTCAAAGTACACACTCTCGGGTGGTCATCTTTGACGCGAGGAGTCCGACGATCAAGCGCGATCTGTACACTCTTCAAGGAGCTCAAGAAAGGGAGGAGGAGTACAAGAACCGAAGGACTTGATACTAGGAGGTATAACATTCATCCGAGTAGTTAAACCTCATAGTAGTTGCGCTAGCTAGGGTTTATGTCGATTCTTGGTTCAAGTCGGTGTTGTGAAGCCCGTAAAAATCATTTTTTGTGTATTCAGCCTCCCCGCGAACCTTCGGGGTGCGCGACATTGACTTAAAGTGGTATCAAAGCCTCTCCATAAGACTTAGATAGCTTGTAGCGATGTTAAAATCCGTCGTTTTGTCGCACACGGATTACCGTTAAAAATAGTACCGAAAAAGTTGTTTTTAGATGTTTGCACACCTCGCGGGCTCACGATTTGAACTGAGAAGCCGCAGGGTAGAGCATGGGCACTTCGGTGCTACCTAAGGGGGACCCATGGCTGGGCCCACCCCCCAAGACCACCACAAGGTGGCCTTAGGGGGTAGTGACCCGCGAGCACCCCAACTGGGTTTTCTCGGGTCTGCCTTCCCTTGAAGCCCACCTCATGGTGGCCCCCGGGGGTGGGTATCCACCCGAGGCCCCCAGATTAATACTTAATTTTTCCCTCTCGCCTCCGCGAAGTTCAGATAGGTTTCAAGTTCGTTTCGACTCGCGGATTGGCTTAAAACGAATTATTTGGTGAATTTAGTGGACAATTTTTCATTATCTTGAAAAATTAGTTTCGTTCTCTACTTGTGCGCGGATTTTATAACATCGTGGCTTACTTTACAAGCTTTGTGATGTGTATATGTGTTCTTAAACGTCTTCTAACCGCTAAACATCGATTAGAAGGGGTTGCACATATTTGTGATCTGTTTGTGGTTTGTGAATATGGAGTATTGGATCGTCATGGATGAATAGCCGGGGGGATGTGAGAAGAGTATTTTCTTTTCTTTCATTCGATGTAAATTTGTAATATGATGTAATATTATTTTGCGGAGTACATCCGGGTTGATGTTGTAGCCACCGTTGTATTATTTCATTTACTATTTTTGGCTCTGAGGATAAACCCAAGGTGGGGTGCACAACTTCCGGGTTCTTGAAGTGCCAAGTGGCCTACTCATTTTATTGAGGGAGGTTGCTAAAAGTCTGCCCAAGCACCACCATGAGATTTAAACCGGCATCATGCATGCAATTTTAAAAATTTCTTGGTGCTAAGCTACACTAACTAAAGATCAAACTAGATGATTAGGGTTTCTGTGATATATAAAGAACTTTAGACTAAGTGAAGAATGCTACAACCTTTGTAGACCAAGTCTTTCTCTTCTCAAGCTCCGGATAGTAGTCCATATGACTCCATTAGGCTCCACTTGAAGAAGGATCAAGCTTCCAAGGTGACCTTCGTGTCGAAGATGATCCATCCGATGCTTCACTAATCCAAACTACCTCTTCACTAAACTCTCTTTAGTGAAGAAAACACTCTAAACTCAAGTGCTAATCAAGTGTAGGATGGTGAAGTAGGGGTTCTAAGCTCACTTGGATTTGTTCAAAACTCTATGGTTCACATCACATATGAGTGTTAGGGCTTTAAGGCATGAGGAAGAAGAAGAAAGAAAATGGAGAGAGCTCAAAAATGGCTAAGGTAAAATGAGCTAGCATGCAAACATAGGAAAAAATGAAGAATGGCTCACTTAAAAATCCTTCACTCATTGAGGAATGAATATTTTCAAATAGAAAATATGCACCATGCTTCAATAGTCAAGCCAAACTAATAAAATATAATTTGAACAATGCTTCACAACCATGCCCAAAATATCTCCCATTTTGCACCTCATTTCTATTTTCCCAAAATAGAAATTCCAACCATGCTTCATTACATATATATATATATATATCTATCATATATATATAAATATATATAAAGAACAGAAAATAATTAGTGAGCTATAATATTAGTTAATGTATAATTATATCAAATATAAATACACATCAAATTATTAAAGCAACACTTGATTTAATAATCAGGTTATATTACATATAACCGACTAATATCATTCATCTGTATATATCACATTATTAAATGAACACTTGATTCAATAATCCAGTTATATCACATATAACCTAACTTTTATCAAATAACCGCCAGATTAGTATACGGTATCACATACTCGTATTTATTCAGGCCCCCCCGCACATATCAACATATGTGCCCTACTTCGTTTCGCTTGAACTAGGAAACCTTTGTGTGGGACTCTAAAGACTCGTCAATACGCCAGCAGTAGGTAATGATCATATCAGTTACTCACAAGCCATCAGCGCTACTGGCTGGACGTAACGGCTATCCAGGTATTGAGCGAATAGAAGATCAATAAGCAAGCTTGTCCAAACTCCCATGAATCATATAAGTAAGACTTACCGTACAGTCCGGTCTCTTCGTCTAATATGTCTCATATCAAGTCTAGGGGTGGAATCGTTAGACCCCAGTAACTCGATATGTCATGCCGATGTATGGCTTATAACGGTTCGAGTAACTACTGATAACACTTACCAGTAAAATCAGCCATGGGCAGGGACTTACTGCTATAGCCAATCGAGCATAGCGCAACATCAACTCTCAATACTGGGAGAGATGAAACCCTTCCTATCGCTCACTGACTCTATGCGTGTCACACCTCGCATCCCGATGTAAGGTAAGGAGACGTGACTGGCCCGCTACGTATTTACTCAGAAGCAAACACACTAAGCATAAATAAGCAATATGATAAAGTACACAAGAAAATAACAAGAGATGTAATTGAACAACAACTTTTATTTATTAAACATTTCTTTACAATACAACTAAAAATGTCAATACAAGAATGGAAAGCAACGCCTAAACAATGACATGAACTGAAAGAAAAGTGAGTACAAGTGAAGCCTAGTGGTCGTGCTGCTCAGTGGTCTGATCCAATTGCTCCTAGCTGGTCTCGAACTCCTCAGCGTCAGGTCCTCCTGACAAAATTCTAAAGAAAGAAGAGAAATAGGAATGTCGTCAGCGAATAATCGCTCGGTAAATCCCAAAGAGAGATTGACATAGAATAGGCAGATAAGAGGATGTAACTAGTATAATATTTGATTTTTATGCTAACGCTGTTGTTTGTAGCATGGTACAAAATATGCCGGTGTATACGAGAGGAGTCCAACTTACTCCGTGTACTATGTTAAACCGTAGTACAAGGCTCCGTCGATAAAACCAATTAACAACGGCAATGAATGTATAGTTACGTTTTTTAATGACCATCTCGTGCCACTTTTAACTCATTCCGTGTCAATCTACCACTTTAAAACTCCGTAATGTCTTCTGTATTGATTTGTATTGTTTTGTTTAATAGATGTAAGACTTGCCGAAACCATGATATCAGTAGTTCATGTAAACGGAACAGATAGTCATGTAATCAGAGTAAATCCATGGTTCGGTTCGGTCGAGTCATGTTGATATTCATTGTATTTTGGTATAAATGGATTCATGTTGAATTGCAGTTATATTTGAATTGTATTCAAGTATAGATTGTAGTCGGATTGTTTTCAGATTAGACTGGGACTCAGATTGAGTCAGACTCTTTAAACAGAATCGAAGTCCTGAATTAGTTTTGATGTTATCGGTAACTGTTGCACATGAACGACAGGATTTGTGTATTTTTCCAAGACAATTACCGTCGTTTTTAGTTTGTCTACCTTAAATAGGCAAGCACCCAAATTCTCCGACTCCCTGAGGCTAAAGAGAACCGGTCGTGCTTAAACCTATATTTACTAGGGTCCTTATTGTAATTTAATATAACTTGAGGGGTTTTATGAAAAATAGTTTTGATATATTTTCAAAATAAACCTCTAGTATTTAATCATCGTCTTTAGGGTTTTCATAGATATAATTTTTAATAGTGATGAGATAGTCTAGTGGATATAAACCTAACTTGAATAATATATTGTATTTTCATTAAATTGACTTGTATTGATTCTTGATGGTATTTTCATGAACTTTTGTGATTCTTTTCTTTTGATTAGAAAACATGAAATATATTATATATTTAAAATAGATATTTCGTTAATATTTATATATATATAATTATTAAAAATAGAATTTATTTATTAAATAGAAATCATGTTTTCTTAAAAATTGTAATAAAAATTCCATCGGATCGTATGCTCCGTGAGGAGGTCTGCTGTCACGACCCGAAATGGCACGCGACTGGCACTTGAATCATGTGAAGTCTATAGGACCCGACCTAATTCAAGCAAGCCAAAAGCCCAGAAATATAAACCATTTCTGAAGGAAAAAAGGAAGGAAAACTTGTTTTAAGCAAGTGGTTTTAACAAAATAAGGCATTAAACATTTTAAAAGCAACATCATATTTTCCCGAAAATTTCGGCAGAGTCTCCTTTGTAAATACTGTCCCCCAAATAGGTACAACATATGAAATAGATAATAACGAATAAAGGCATCCCCAAGCGGGAGCTAACTCTTCGCCAAATAGCGGAAATCCACCACACAAGCAATATAATATACAACGCCGAAGGGCAAGGATCAAAAACTCAGAAGAAAACCAACATCCTCAAGAAAACTAGAGAAGAATCATAATAATAATAGCACGCGACTCTAAGGTCGAAATAATATACAAATGGACTTCTAAGTCTATCAAATATACAAGTCTGGTTGATGGAGTTTACTAGATACAACTGAAATAAATAAAGTACAACAGTGGTCACGATACAAGTGAACCCACCTACCAAAGCAATTACCCGGAAGGAAGCAGTGTGCCAGCAAGCCGCAATGAAACCTGTACGGCCAAACATGCAAGAAACTGTGGCACAACGGGGGTGAGTTGCCAACTCGTGAGTCGAAAACATCACCGAGAAGAAATCGCATGTATGACTCTCTCCTAGGTCATACAATAAAATACACATATCTATATATATAAAAAAAGGGTGACTGTATATCATAAGTGTGATATCAAGTACTCGTGTCTGTGTCTTGAGTACTAATATATATTGATGCATGACATGTACTATTGCATCATCACACGTGTGTCCAACAATGACAAACAAATCATGATAAAACCCGAGTGCCCAGCATCGGCACTCAAAACATCAAGAAATCCGTGTCTGACAGAGACACATAATACTCAAATCTCGAGCTCCGTCAGTCCGGATCGGCCCATCATATCAAATCTCTCGACTACGTCGGTATCCTTCGGATATCCGCCGCGCCCGATACACCGGTATGGTAGTCTGCCCCTGCCAGGCTCATCGTCAACCCCATAAAACCACTCTCGCCCCGAGGTACCGTACCGGGTCCACCATTCACCCGCAGACGGTTCATCCTCCTCCTCGAATCGGCTGTATAATATCGCTCAATAGCCGAGAAAACTCATGGTGGACGATGTTAGTTATATGTATGCCCTAGAGGCCATTACTATACATAGGATGTATATTGTAGTGGATGCTTGGACATATATAGGGAGGACTTTCTTGCTCGACATGATAGTATGCTATCTGGTTGCTCTTTACCTTAACGTGTAAACTGATTGTCTCTCTGTTACATGTTGGTAAAGCCCTTAGGATGTGTACTTGACTACCTGGACTATGATGCAGATCATACTAGTGGGGACAGACAGTCCATAAGTACATCCTTCAAAGTCCCTAGTCATGGGTATATCGAGACGGGGCATCGATATACCAGAGTAGACTAGCGTATACCTTCTCGACCCATACAGATGGGCGATGGATGATCCCATATCCATTGGTGTTTGACATCAGAGATGATATACGGGTGCTCAGTAGAGACTGGGTACACTGGACGGACTCGCCGAGAACTCCCAGATGGTATTATACCTTACGTCAGATGGCAGTTCTCTGGTGACACTGGTACAGAGTAGTCTGTTGACCCGAGATTGTCATAGAGTCTTGTGTGGTTCCCACTGTGCTTTGATTTCCATCTTACCACGTCCAAGAGGGCGTGCAAAACGGTGGTTTTTGGATACAGTCCCGAATCACATGGAGGCAATGAGCAATAGGAGGGGATTCGTCTCTCCCGGTATAGGGAGTTGATGTTGCGCTGTGTTCGATTGGCTATAACAGGAAATCCCTGGCCAGGGTTGCTGAGATTTACTGGTAAGTGTTACCAGTAGTTTCTCGAATTGTTATAGACCTCATATCGACACGACTTATCGAGCTATTGGGGTCTGATGTTTACCGCCCCTAGGCGAGATATGCGACATATCAGACGATCAGACCGGACTGTACGGTAGTGTTACTGGTTGGATTCACTGGAGTGTGAGCGGGCTTGCTCGTCGATCTTCTGATCGCTCAATACCCGGGTGGCCGTTACGTTTAGCAGACCGCTTGCGGCTTGTGGGTGTTTGATATGATCATCACCTGCTGCCGGCGTATTGACGAGTCTTTAGAGTCCTACACAGAGGTTTCCTGGCTCAAGCGAAACGAAATAGGAGCGCATATGAGATATGTGCGGGACCGAGAATAATGCGTGTATGTGATACCGTATTTCATTCTCGCGAACAATGTGTCGAATGGTTGTATGCGATATAACCAAGTTATCGAATCGAAGATTGATTCGATAAGCCGATACATTTGATACTAGTCGGTTATATGCGATATGACCGGATCGTTAAATCAAGTGTTGATTTAATGATTTAATGTATAATTATATATTTGATATATTACTTTGCATTAACTAGTATCGGTTCACATTAAATGGATTTTCTCACTCGGATGTGCGCATTATATATGTGATATGATTTTGTGCACATGCTTGTATCATGTTTGATGGTGCATGTAAAATTGGTTAAGTATAAAGAATTAAACCTTGGTTAATGAAATGGTTAGGGTTTATTGTTTGCTTATTCATTTTATTCATTTATTTATTCTTTTGGAAAAAGAAAAGGAAATGATAAAATGGTGGCATTCTTTGTTCTTTCATGAAGCTTCATGAATACTTTGACTTTGTGACCACTTTGTCTCATCCTTAACCCTTACCATTCCACTTAACCCTAATTAATTCTCTACACCTAACCATGGTTCTATTATGATAAGAATTCATTATTCTTTTCATTTTTAGAATTAACTTATGATATTCATTATCTTCTTCTTCTTCTTGATCTTCAAAGAAGAAAGCTTACTTCATCAATGGTGATTGATGAAAAAGAGTAAGAAATCCAATTCTAAAGTCTACCCACTTCCTATTTCTTCATCCTCTACCTCTTGCCAAGTAGTAGAGTGTGTTTCCTTCACAAGTTTTCTAGACTTGGTGAAGTTGGAGCTTGATCTAGCGATGCCTCGACGTAGATCATCTTCGGCACGTCGTCGATGACCTAGCCCGCTCTTTCTCCGATGAAGCCGACGCTAGAGCCCGGGATTTGATTTGGACAGCGGAGAGGACTTCATCACGGAACCGTGGAGGTGGAGGACTAGATCTACAAAGGTTGTATTTCCGTATTCTCTTAGTAAAGTAGTTTACTAGTTGCTTTTTCGCCTAAACTTCTAGCCAACGATCCGTATTAGGGTTTCTCGGCACCATAATTTTTGAAATTGGCATGGTTGATACCTTGTGAGACCTCACTAGTGTGCCTAGGAACCCTACAGTGGTATCTGAGCCTAACTAGAGCCTTAGGCGAAGTCTAGACGGCGTTAGAAATCCGAACGAACCCGAAACCCCAATTTTCCATGCTCTCTGGACTTTTTTCAAAAACAGGGATTTTTCAGAACTAAAAATTCGCAGAAAATAGAGTAGGAAATTATAAGAGTTACTGTAGAAAACGAGCCCCTAACTCCACCAATGCGCCGCGGAACCGCGGCAATATCCTCCTTTTGCGGCGGTTCCGCGGCCGTCTGTAATGATTGGGGTGTCGTTTTAGTACAGTAATACCCGTATCTGTTTCCTATGTTCTCTGGGAAGTTTTAATCTGCACTCAACAGTTGAGTTTTCTGGGGTTGTGTTGGGACTTCGGTGAATCGATCGGATTGTCTAATCTTGTCTGTGTTTTTCCGGATATTCATTGAATATGTTAAAAAGTTCGACCAGATATAAATACCCACCTTTTCCCCAGTCGGGAAATTTCCAAGTGTTGGATCTTTCCGGAGTTTAACGACGTTCTAAGTAGTGCAAGTAACGCGATGGACCCTCTTGAAGACAACAAACCTTAACTCGATTATGTGACCATCTTGAACTGCCCTTTGAACCTTCGGGTTTGGGGCAGTACGGCGTGCCACATGTGAGGCGTTGGCTTGACCCTTCTACGGCTGGACCGTTGGTACTGAGGCACGAACTGAATGTTTTTTGACTTGTTTCATGTGTTGATCATTTCGGGAAAACTTGGGTGTTCGAATGTTCGATCGGAAAGTTTAACATTTTCTATTTATATGGAATGGGATACAATAATTGGAATTCACAATAAGTTATGAGATAACTAAATGAATGTTATAAACATAGCAGTTTAGTCTCACTTGATCGGTTGCCACGGAATTTTGATGTGATCAAAAGTCCGTCGCAATCACGTAGCGTACGCGGATACTCGCCGGGTAAACTTAATAGACAGCCTCACTCCATAGCCCCGACCAAGTGACTGTAGGAGAACCCCGTCGCCGAAAGCATCCGTTCGGGTGCTCGCGGTGGCGGTGTTCCGCCTTGGTGCACTTCGTCGACGGCGTCGGGGGTGCGGCCGCCTACTGAAGTTTGCGACGAGCATGCGATCAGGATGTCGGGAATCTTGTTGAATTGCCCGACTTGATATTGAAAAGTGTTTTCGATTTTGAGACTAAAATGCGGGGTTTATAATTGTTAGGCATGCGATGTCTAAGATATTCATTTGGTCAGGCATGCGATGTCTGAGGTGGTTGCGGATTCCAACTGTTGTAGTTTTACACTTTCTTTTCTGTGACCGTAAGTGTAATATGTGATATCGCCGGTTTCGTTGCTATATTCCAACGACAATTGGGATGCGCATATTTACTTACGTTGATGACATGTGATGTTATGTGTTGCTGGATATGTTATATTGGATTGTCGTGTTTGAATAGCCGGGGGTTTTTATGTGAGATGAGTGTTTTCATTTTCATTCATGTAAAAACTTGTATGTAATATTCTTTTTTTTGGGGCACTTCCAGGTTGCGGAAGTTGTCACCCTTTGTATATTATTTACTTTTCCGCACTAGGATAGACCAAAGGAGGAGAGCACAAGTAACCGGGTTCTGGAGTCCAGTGAGAGACCAACTCGAGGAGTCGACTCCGGGTCTGCTAACTCTAGAATTGGTAGGGTTGCTTGCCGCTCTCGTAGGGGTCTAGGGGTGTGGGTTTAGCTATTCATCACGACCGTGGAATCCGTGTTTTATACTGGCTCGTATTGAAAACACGGACGTCCTAGTATATCCAATATTTCATATGTTTCTTCTGCTGCGATATCTGTGATGTGATCATGTGATGTTCTGTGATGGATACTGTATATAGTATATCTGATATATTATATAGACGTTACTTATGTTTTACACCCGCGCTAGCCCTGCCCCGCTCTGTCGTTAGTTACCTAACCTAACGGTGCACGAGGGGACATCGAGGCGAATGCGGATGGCATAAGTGTACGTCGTATTTATCTGTGATGTTTAGGTACTTAAATGATGGGACTTCATTAATATGATTAATGAAAGAAAAGAAACCTAAGATGTTGTAGAATCGAATTTCAAAATAAAACAGGTAGCTACAGTTCTTTCTTTGCACAGCGGTATATATGATATATCCTGCACCTTATTCGATAAGGAAAGGACCGAGATCTCTTCACCGGGAGTGACTCCTTTAGCAATAACTGGCAGATGCTACACACTCGGTTTGTCTTTTGATTGCTTTTAAGTGTTTTTGCTTTGCACAGTGATGTATATGATATATCCCGCACCTCATTCGACGAGGAAAGGACCGACGATCCCTTCACCGGGAGTGACTCCTTTAGCAAAACTGGAAAAGCCTCAAAAGCACTCCATTTCAAAATCATTTGATTCTACAACGATATCAAGTTCATTACGCAATTGGTTTTCAGAAAAACCTGTCGTAGCCCTCCGTCATTTCAGATAAGTGGTAGTTAGTATTCGTGCTACGTTTGTTGGCCTGCGTCAAGGCGTGGTGTGCGGTAGCTAACTAGTATTTATCTGCTTATGCATATGATGCAGATTGGATTAGGGTAGTCGTGCGACTTTGTTGGCCTGCGTCAAGGGTCGTGCGGGTGGGTTTAATTTAATCAGGAAATGACGGGTTGAACTTGACTAGCGCACTATGGTTTGTTGGCCTGCGTCAAGGTCATAGGACGCTAGGGGAAAAATTATCGGGAATTTCAAGTGTTGAAATTTGCAATGAGATTGCATACCTTCTATGAGATAGTTGGATCCCGATACCCGCTGCGAGTAAGTGTTACTCCTGGGAGAGTTTTATACATTACAATTAGCTGATCAAGTAGGTGTCTAGAAAGGTGTCAACGGGGTTACGCCTCTGGGAAAACGAGGTTTACATTAATTAGGTTCGTGCGAAAGCACGGGGGACCTCCCTCAAAGTACCGACACTGGCCTGGCTGAAAGATTGGCGAACTTGTAGTGTGTAATTAATCCCGGCTAGTCATTACTTTTAAGGTTTGAAGGAAGATTTGATAAAAAGCAGTAGGAGCCATCCTGATTAGATAAAATAATAACCAATCTATTCTTGCAAGAGCGCACGCTGAGTGTTTTCTTCTCTCTCTCTCCAGGTAGCGACCATATCACGCCTTAATCAAGATAATAATACGGATTTTTGACCGAACCCGCTTGTTATATTGAGCTGGGGAACGTTGGTCCCGCTCCAACTTATAATTGTTATAAGACAAAGCAGGAAATTGGGGATTACCAGAATTCCCGTGCCGCCCAAACGAAGAGAGTGCATGCTGATGCATCATCTTCGGGTGTGTTCATTACAAAGAACTGTTTCTCTGTATCCTCTACGTCCTGGGTATGTGATACCAGATCAGGATCCCAGATATGTAATCTGTTACATAGGGCTACAGATAGGTAGAGAACTGAGAACGAGTGATAAGTTTCACGAGGCAGAAAACGGGGCAAGTGTTGCAGCCAAGTCTGTTGGTCACTGTCACCCTGTATTACCAATACATTGATTCTGAACGAATGTTATTAGATACCGAACCTGATATACAAAATCATATCACTCTCTTTATTAGTAAAGAAATGATAAAATTTTGTATTGTTGGATAATGTTTTGGACATTTCCTATATCAAAAGTTGATCGGTTCAGGCACGTTATCTAAAAGCATTTATGTTCTAAATCAAACTACAGTTCTTAGTATACAGAACACACACAAGAGGAAGAGTTCAGAAATGAACGAATCCTTCTTGAGGTATTGTAGACTAGGTCATATCAATGCGACCCGACTGGCTGAGTTACATTTAGATGCATATTTAAATCAGTTTGAATTTACATCTTGTGAAACTCGCCAGTCATGTCACAAAGATAAGATGACCATAGCTCTGTTTATTGGAAACAGAGAAAGAGTTAGTGAACTCTTGGGATTGATACATGTTGATGTATGTAAGGTCCCCTGTCTACACATGCCAGGACTAGTTCTTTATACTTCATTACGTTCTCTGATGATCTCTTTAGATTCAGACATATGTTCTTGTTGAAACACAAGTCCGAACCTTTTGAGATATTCACAGAATATAAGTTAGAAGTAGAGAACCAAAATACGGGTATAAGTATTATGTCCTATGATGAGATCAAGGAGGAGAATACTTGAGCACGGAATTCCTGGACTATTCTAAAGAAGAATGAGATTCTCTCTCGGCATTACTCCTCCGTATATACCATAGCACGATGGTATATCGGGGCGGAGCAATAGCACCCTATGTGATATGGTGTGCTCTATGATGAGTACTACTGTGTTTCCTATTTCCTTTTGGGAGTTATGCACTTGAGAAGCTGCATACCAATTGAATTGGGTTCAAATCAAATCAGTTGCCTACCACTTCATATTTGATATGATAAGGGAAGAGCCCATCTCTTAAGTTAGTTAATATTTGGGGTTGTCCAGCCTATGTCTGAAAAGCAAAATCCGGACAAGCTCGAAGCAAGGTCTGTAATGTAGAACTGGAAAGGTTCCAGCTGTACAAACTACAGCAGATGATTTGATAAAACCAAAGGATTCATTAGTTGCCAACGAACCTCAGCCTCTCCGCCGATCTAGTAGGGTTCCTCACCCACCTGAGAGATACTTCTGTTTCTCTATGACAGTGGGAGCGAGGATTGCATCATGAGATGATGACCCAACTAGTTTCGAGCTGGCCATCAGGAGTGTGACTCTGTAAGAATGGCTGGATGCTTATCGATCTGAGATGGAATCCTTATACACCAACAAAGTATGGACTTTAGTTGCTATATCTGAAGGGTTAAATCCCCATCAGGAGCAAGTATATCTTGAGAAGATTACTTGGTGTAGATGGAAAAGTTGAGACTTTCAAAGCTAGACTTGTTAAAAGTTTGCATCATTGACCAGGTGTGGATAATGATGAAACCTTTTCAAGTAGCTATGCTTAAGTCCATCCAGATCCTACTTGTCACGGCTACATACCATGACTACGATATCTGGTGGTTGGGTGTCATGACTGCTTTTCTAAATGATGTTTTAGAAGAGTGCCTCTATAAGTACACAGCCAGAGGGCTTCGTAGACAGTGGGAGCAGCGGAAACGTGTGCAAGATGCTTTGTAGGATAAAGCAGGCATCGCGGAGTTGGAACATCTATTTTGATGGATAAGTCAAAGAGTTTGACATCATCAAAATGGTAGATGAACCTTGTATAAACAAAAAGGTAGTTGGGAGTATGGTGGTGATCCTCGTAGAGTACGTGGATGTCATGCTCTTGATAGGGAAGGAGTTTCCTATGCTACGCTCGGTCAATCTCCGCTTATCACAATGATTCTCGAAATAGGATCAAAGTGATACCTCCTAAATCCTGGGTTTTGGATCTATGAGATAGATCTAAATGGATGTTAGGATTCGCACTAGTTGTAGTGAGAAGGTATCAATCGACCCTGGGGAGAATCACTGGAATGGTTCCAGGGTGATAAAGACGACTGAATGTCAGTCGCAGGCATTGTCTTTACCCTCAGTAAAGGGACGGTATGTTGGAGGAGTTCCAAGCTAGATACCGTGACATACTAGACGATAAAGGCAGGATACATCGCTACTTAAGATGCTACCAAAGAGGCAGTTTGGGTGTATATTGGTTCATGAGATGAACTATGTTCCTCCCATTGTGTGACAATGGAGTTGTGGCTTATGCCAAGGAACGCAGGTCCCATCAGTGATCCAGACATATTCTAAGGCAGTATCACTTGATCATGGAGATGGTTAATCTCTAAGAGATCGAGGTTAGGAGAGTAGACTCAGAGGACAACACGGCGGATCCACTCACGAAGGTCTATTCCCAGAGAGAGACTTTTATGGGATGGTTGAGTATGAGATACTACAACCACTGCTCAAGATGGCCCTAGTGCAAGTGGGAGATTGTTAGTTATATGTATGCCCTAGAGGCCATTACTATACATAGGATGTATATTGTAGTGGATGCTTGGACATATATAGGGAGGACTTTCTTTCTCGACATGATAGTATGCTATCTGGTTGCTCTTTACCTTAACGTGTAAACTGATTGTCTCTCTGTTACATGTTGGTAAAGCCCTTAGGATGTGTACTTGACTACCTGGACTATGATGCAGATCATACTAGTGGGGACAGACAGTCTATAAGTACATCCTTCAAAGTCCCTAGTCGTGGGTATATCGAGACGGGGCATCGATATACCAGAGTAGACTAGCGTATACCTTCTCGACCCATACAGATGGGCGATGGATGATCCCATATCCATTGGTGTTTGACATCAGAGATGATATACGGGTGCTCAGTAGAGACTGGGTACACTGGACGGACTCGCCGAGAACTCCCAGATGGTATTATACCTTACGTCAGATGGCAGTTCTCTGGTGACACTGGTACAGAGTAGTCTGTTGACCCGAGATCGTAATAGAGTCTTGTGTGGTTCCCACTGTGCTTTGATTTCCATCTTACCACGTCCAAGAGGGCGTGCAAAACGGTGGTTTTTGGGTACAGTCCCGAATCACATGGAGGCAATGAGCGATAGGAGGGGATTCGTCTCTCCCGGTATAGGGAGTTGATGTTGCGCTGTGTTCGATTGGCTATAACAGGAAATCCCTGGCCAGGGTTGCTGAGATTTACTGGTAAGTGTTACCAGTAGTTTCTCGAATTGTTATAGACCTCATATCGACACGACTTATCGAGCTATTGGGGTCTGACGTTTACCACCCCTAGGCGAGATATGCGACATATCAGACGATCAGACCGGACTGTACGGTAGTGTTACTGGTTGGATTCACTGGAGTGTGAGCGGGCTTGCTCGTCGATCTTCTGATCGCTCAATACCCGGGTGGCCGTTACGTTTAGCAGACCGCTTGCGGCTTGTGGGTGTTTGATATGATCATCACCTGCTGCCGGCGTATTGACGAGTATTTAGAGTCCTACACAGAGGTTTCCTGGCTCAAGCGAAATGAAATAGGAGCGCATATGAGATATGTGCGGGACCGAGAATAATGCGTGTATGTGATACCGTATTTCATTCTCGCGAACAATGTGTCGAATGGTTGTATGCGATATAACCTAGTTATCGAATCGAAGATTGATTCGATAAGCCGATACATTTGATACTAGTCGGTTATATGCGATATGACCGGATCGTTAAATCAAGTGTTGATTTAATGATTTAATGTATAATTATATATTTGATATATTACTTTGCATTAACTAGTATCGATTCACTTTAAATGGATTTTCTCGCTCGGATGTGCGCATTATATATGTGATATGATTTTGTGCACATGCTTGTATCATATTTGATGGTGCATGTAAAATTGGTTAAGTATAAAGAATTAAACCTTGGTTAATGAAATGGTTAGGGTTTATTGTTTGCTTATTCATTTTATTCATTTATTTATTCTTTTGGAAAAAGAAAAGGAAATGATAAAATGGTGGCATTCTTTGTTCTTTCATGAAGCTTCATGAATACTTTGACTTTGTGACCACTTTGTCTCATCCTTAACCCTAACCATTCCACTTAACCCTAATTAATTCTCTACACCTAACCATGGTTCTATTATGATAAGAATTCATTATTCTTTTCATTTTTAGAATTAACTTATGATATTCATTATCTTCTTCTTCTTCTTGATCTTCAAAGAAGAAAGCTTACTTCATCAATGGTGATTGATGAAAAAGAGTGAGAAATCCAATTCTAAAGTCTACCCACTTCCTATTTCTTCATCCTCTACCTCTTGCCAAGTAGTAGAGTGTGTTTCCTTCATAAGTTTTCTAGACTTGGTGAAGTTGGAGCTTGATCTAGCGATGCCTCGACGTAGATCATCTTCGGCACGTCGTCGAAGACCTAGCCCGCTCTTTCTCCGATGAAGCCGACGCTAGAGCCAGGGATTTGATTTGGACAGCGGAGAGGACTTCATCACGGAGCCGTGGAGGTGGAGGACCGGATCTACAAAGGTTGTATTTCCGTATTCTCTTAGTAAAGTAGTTTACTAGTTGCTTTTTCGCCTAAACTTCTAGCCAACGATCCGTATTAGGGTTTCTCGGCACCATAATTTTTGAAATTGGCATGGTTGATGCCTTGTGAAACCTCACTAGTGTGCCTAGGAACCCTACAGACGACACATACATCATATCATGAGAAAATCGCAACTTGCATTTAAAATGAAAATGAGTTTATAAAATACTTGCGGTTTCTCCAAATCCAAAATCTCATGGAAAATCCGATATCCAAAAATCTCAGAGTAAGTAAACAGTGAATTACCGGCATAAAGCCCTATGATATTGCATATCAGAATGAATGTATAACTGCATGAAATATCTAAGTAAGATATGCAATGTCTAAGCTAGAATATGAAAGCAATCGTACTAGTACTTTGTTGCAACTACTAGCTATCAATTTATACTTACGAAGTAATGTTTTCTAATGTGTACGTGACATGGAAATTACCAATGATGATGTGTGTGAGCCGATAAGCAAGTGTACGTGGAGCATACGCATCATCGGTAATGGTGCTGGTGTCCTGACAACAGGGGTTCATAATAACTAAAGAAACACATTTATAAGCATGCAATGCGATGAGAACAGCATGCAATGCGATGAGAACAGCATGAATATACAGAAAAGATGTAGTAACCGCAAAATTTAAGAATATACCTTTCCAAATACGAGTCATACAGTTCTTGGTGTGTGAAATAGCACGAATCAAGTTTTAAGAAAATTGGGGCTATGGGGCCTTTGAGAAAATATACGCCTTTTGAAAAATCCGTAGTATTTCTCGGGCTGTCTTTAAAATATTCACGATTCGTTAGTTTTGAAAAATAAGTATGACTCGAGCCCAGTCTAAAGGTTAAAGAAAATCCGCCTAAAGTCCGATTCGATATATCTAGTAGTCGGCGGTCCCGCCTCAATAGCGTCGCGTACGGTAAAATACATAGTGCGACATTCTCGAGTCAAGAGTGTGGACCAATCATCATATCTATACCTCGTATAGTAAAATCCCTCGTACGACATCCCAAAATTGGGGTACGGGTCAAATATCACATGTACCTCATTTTTCATATAGTATCATTATCGTAAAATCATGCATTAGGGGTACCGTTCTAAAATCTAGTTTATCAAACATATATCCTCGTGTGTATGAAGACACATCGCCTAACGATCCGCTATAATATCATGTCGTATAATAATATCATGACCCAAACACATATCACAATCTCACGGCATCATGCCCGATCATATCAGCTCATCTCCAAGTATCATATACTGGGCTTATCATCCGTGTATACGTACATGTATATATATATATATATATATATATATATATATATATATATATACCAATGCATCTACATATATATATACATATAAACATATACACCTAAAAATCATATCATGTGTGTGCATGTGTGTGTGTGTCAATTTTTACTCTAGGGTTTCACAACTAAGAAAACTAACTAAAAGCATTATCTTCTAATTTTGCTAAAACTAACCCATGATGTCCTAAAGCCTTTCCTACTAATTATTCAAGTCTCACCAAACACATATTTATATATATTTAACTTATTCGTATGCTACACTACGAAACTGCGGGGGTGTTATACGCTTTCCACCCGACTTCCCCCGTAGATATACATCTACTTACCTGGACGCCTCGGCTAATCTGCTCCGATTTCAACCGTGTCCTTTCCGCGCAACATCCGACGCCTCTGCACCCGATGCTGGAAACGTACACAAGTAAAAAGAGAATAAATATAAAGTTAGTCTCGGACACAACCAATACAAGTCAACCACGCACCCTAACTAGACGCGCACACACTTGGTGCACAAAACGCTCCCGCGACAACGCCACAGACCACAACTAAGGTCGCAATACGTGGAGACTACCAAACCAAAAACCAAATCGCACCAATCGCGCGTCCACGACACATCAAATATTATATGAAATAAGTTATAATTCACCAAAACCTCAAACTTAGATAAAATCGATTTAACCCAAAAACCTAGTAAGCATCTTTTAACCGTTTTAGTACAAATTTGATGTTTTAACAATTTTAGTGGCCACAATGCTCACTAAATAACTTAATTAGTTCACACAAATACCAACTAGATTTTTAATCTCACTCATTTACATAATTCTGAAAATCTAGTTTGCAAAATATATAATTTGGACAATTTTTAAAATAATAATTATCAAACTAGCAACTAGCTTACATTTTTGCATGTCATAACATGAAAATCTACTCACCACAACCATAAACCAATGATCAAAACCGTAACTTGATCCAAACTCTTTTCTTGTAATACTTAACATTGAAATTAGAACCACGTTAACACCTAATTAGTTTAGATTTAAGTACTTAAACAACAATTAAACCTTAGGGTTAAGATTATACCTCGACAAATTTGGAGATCTCACATGAAATCTAGCCTCCCAAACATGCTTCTTTTCCCCAAGATCCATACAAGAGTAGCCAAGGAAAAATGTGTAAGGATTAAAATTGGAATTAGTGGGGTTTTAGATTGATTTTTGAGGCAAAATGGATGAATTTTTTGAAGAGAAATGAGAGGAGAAAATGCGGGGGCTGCTGGCCGAAATGAGGGGGGTGAGTGGTGTGTATGTGTGTGAGAGTGAGAGTGTGTTGAAAAGTCCATGCCTCAAGTCAACTAACACCATACCTCTTATCTCCTCATTTTCTTTTTATTTCCTTTTTCTTTTCTTTTCTTAAATTTAGAGGGGAGAATTGGGAGGGGCTGCTGCCTAAAGGCTCGGCCAAGTGGGGAAATAGGGGTGTGTGAGTGTGGGTGTGTGTGTGGCAAGTTCCAAGTGAAGGAAATACCCCCATACTTCAATTACATTAATTTATTTTCACAATTTAAGCATTTTTCCTTTATATTTTCTAAAACCATCTTGACAATTTCTTTTCATTTCAAAAACAACATATTACATTTTGGTTTAATGTGTCATGATGCACTAAATTTGTATTAACCCATTCTAATTTGTAAATATCACTAATTAAATGTATTAGTGAAGGCTTAAAATAATATTTAAAATAATTAATTACGGAAAATATTTTAATAAACTAGCAATTTTATAAGTGACCCATTAAATACCAAATACTAGCAATTACATAGCTAGAAGAGGTATAATTAATTCTATGTTGAAAAATAATTATATCTTATTTTTTACGTAAAACACCAGTTATTTTACCGATTATCAGAAATTTCACCTAAACGATTTTCAAAACGTTACATTCTTTCCCCCTTAAAGAAATTTGGTCCCCGAATTTAAATTTAAAACTCCCCCAAATACTAAAAATTTCAGCAAAACACTTAAGTCACCGGGGCTCCGAAGTCATCAATACGTAAAACACATCTTAGCGCAATGCATGTGCATGAAAACGAGTATATAACTCAAAATCAAAGCTCCATCAAGCATCACACAATCATCGAAGTCATGGTGAAAATACCAATGTCAAAGTCCAATACAAAACCAACATGATATACTCAAAACTATAACATGTACATAGTATGCAACGTTGTAAACTCGTCAAAACATCTGAAAGAAATGCATGCCAAACCTTTTTCAAGTCGCTGTGCGATGCGCGTATCACAGCACAGGTAGCGGACGATTTTTTATAGAAAAATAACTATATATACATATATATATATATATATATATATATATCCTTTGTTTATCACACGCGTCCCGCCGTTTTTAAAATAATTTAGAAGGGTTTCCTTTGTAAAATGTTTTGTGTCATCTCGGACAAATTGGAAAAATGTTGAGGCTGTAGCTCCTTTTTGGAAATCCCTTTGATAACTATCGATGCATGCAAAAATAGCTAGGTACTGTTCTCAAAACAGCCCTGCTCGGCTACTAAACCAAATAGTAAATATCATAAAAACGTACCGCTCAAAGGAAATCAAACTCTACAGTATATGTGCTAATGCCACGTGCGTCTGGTGCGCATAGAAATCGAAATCAATGAATGTGCCATACATGTGCACAGAAACAAAATATAAGTGCAACGGGTGTGCACGAAAAAACCTGTCAAGGGCAACGGGTGTTCCTGACAACAATTTCAGGTGCATCTGATATGGACGAAGAATTCTGATTTAGTGCATCTGGTGTGACCAAAATCGCATCAAGCGCGCCAAGTATGCGCAAGAATCCAACTCAAGTGCACAAAGTGCATGAAAACAAATATCGAATTTCACAATCGAAATCGATGGTATACAACAAAGCTCAACCCAAATCAGGTATACCGTGGTATAAAATCTCACAACCTCGTGCATCAACGTGCACAAATCCGATTTAATGTACTAAAAGTGCATGAAAACTACACCGAAAGCACAAGTCAAATCACATACATACCATAAGCATGAAATCAAAATCAAACATCTCGAACTACATCGAATCGAAGTCGAGTGCAACTATGGTGCACAAAATCACAATCATGCAAATAAATCGCCCAAAAATACCGAAATCCATAATGACGGACACGTGATATTTGAATCACCAAAACGCAAAGTGTAAACACTGTCGTCGATGTGTCCTTCCCTCAAAGTCAAGATGGTGTCGGTGCTTCCAAAATTAGCTGAGCAAGATATCTACTTGCCTCCTGTTTATGGTCTGGCGCCTTGTGCCCTTAGGCTCTCGTCTCACTCCGGATTGTCAGTTACATAGCTCTTTTGCTTAACGGCCCAATATGGAATGATGAAGGAAACGGTTCCGCTCTGGCACATCCTCTAAAATCTTTGGCCAACTATCATGGTCACTCATATCATGTCTCGTCGACGATGCCGAACTCTGGCCTACTGGGTGTGCGTGATACGACCGATCCTGGGTCCAAGGCTGCTCGTGTAGTATCCGAGAAGATTCTTGTCGGGGTCTCTCGCAATCTCGTTTCTGCCGAACTGCCCGGAAGTTATCACCCTTTACTAAATCCATTTCTTGTTCTGGAACAGTTGCATACACATCACGACTTCTTAAAAAAAAATATCTATATTCAATGTCCCTGCATCCGCATCACATCTCTGATGTCAACGGAGTGGAACATCATCTCTTCAAAATCTCGTACGAACCTCTTACTCCACTTTTCTCTAATTTGGACTGATTCGGACTCATCTTTTTGTAGCTGTATGGACTGCGCTACAACGGCTATACTTATATCTGGAGTCTCCTTTCCAAAACTATGAACTCGACAGCTCAATATCTGGTTGTAGGTATCTTGTCAATTACCTTCCCGGGAACTCGCTCAATTTATCGTAGTGATGTGCTTACGCTCGTCCTCTCTTGATCGACTCACAACATGCCTATGTGAAGTCTTCTCTAGCTGAAATTAATCAATCTGACGACCTCGCATCGGGGTACGAACCATACGTCTTAGTCATTCATCCATAGGTCACTAGCGATCTTTTATCATATCCCTAAGTACAAACTCGTGGCGCATTAAATTCAAACATCTGGGGCAATATCTTGTCAGTCGCAGCAGCAACTGGCTAATTCATCCGCACGCTAAACAATGCCTCAATCCTTAAGAATATCCGATACATTAACGGTCATCACATTCTGGCTGGCCCCTAGCGGTAGCCCAATCCTCTGGTGCTGATCTGAATGTTCGAGAAATCTTAATAAAAACAATCCATCAAAACGCTCATGTCACGAAAAACACAATAAAACGACACATCTACACAATCATGTGTCACCGGAATACATCTTGGTCAGTCCTCGTCCATGACAAGCTCGTGCTAACCGCAACTCTAGACGCAGCACTCTCTGCCCGTGCAATCGTGGTAACAGAAACCACCATCCGATATAGATGAAGATAGATCAAAGGAACGAATAGAATACGGTGCAAGGAAATGTACACCATAAGGCTTCTTAAGCGGAATAGTGTATCGTAAGTCTACCGCGGAACATGCACACGGTACGTCACTCTCCTTAAGTCACCTACTTCATCAACCAAGGTCAACCTACGCGATGAAAGTTCGGGTCTAATACCCCTTCGACCAAGTCTAAGTTCCGTAAGGTCAAGCCTAGGTTCCGAATATATATGTATATTCCCTAGACTCCGCATAGTCAAACCTAGACTCGAACCAAGGTTAAACCTAGCGCTCTGATACCAACTTTGTCACGACCCGAAATGGCACGTGACTGGCACTTGAATCATGTGAAGTCTATAGGACCCCACCTAATTCAAGTAAGCCAAAAGGCAAGAAATCTAAACCATTTTTAAAGAAAAAAAGTGAAGGAAAACTTGTTTTAAGCAAGTGGTTTTAACAAAATAAGGCATTAAACATTTTAAAAGCAACATCATATTTTCCCGAAAATTTCGGCAGAGTCTCCTTTGTAAGTACTGGCCCCCAAACTGGTACAACACATGAAATACATAATAATGAATAAAGGCATCCCCAAGCGGGAGCTAGCCCTTCGCCAAATGGCGGAAATCCACTATACAAGCAATATAATATACAACGCCGAAGGGTGATTGTTGAGAGTTTTTGCGTATGTGTTTTGAATCAAAGATTAGAATACCGCAATCAATAACGGTGTCGCTTGGTAGCTAGCCGGTTGAGTATGGATCGGTCCACAGGGAAAACGTGTTCTTTTCTTTATGTTCTTACGAGTTAAGTCCTATTTTTGGTAGGTTTTGATTTTTATAAAAACTAAGATTGAATTTAATTTGGATTAAAACCATGCTAGGGTTAGGATTAGGTTAGTTTGGAAAGATAACTCTACTCTCTGCTTCCTTTTCCCTGATTAAGAACATAGGTGATAGGGTAATAATTAATAAAGGGGATTAGCACGACAAGGAAGAAACTTCGTTTCTTCCTTTTGGTCCTTGTCCGTCCTTTCTTAATTCTTAGCCCTAACCTTTATCTAAATCAACCACAACCGGTCTAACTAGGGAATCACCGCTATCTCGTAGGATAGGGTGCCGTAGTGAGCGGTGGGTGTTTGATTTACATAGAATCCTAATTTAAAATATTAAACGGGCAAGAAAGAAGTGAGAGATTTCCATCTCTCAAACCTACCCAATCCTAACCCTAACAAGTGATGAACTACTCACTCATTAGGGATGTTATGATGAAATTCATTTTTATAATTTTCTTATAATAACCTAATTAACTTGCAGATAATAAAAGACAGACACGAAAATTGCGGAATTTAAATTGCAGATAAGAAAAATTCAAGATAAAAAACATACTTTTATTGACACCTTTTGACGATTACAATGAAAATAAAATTTAATCTAGAAATTAAAAGAGGCTGTAGGCTTTCCTATTTATAGATAGGAGAAATCCTAGGGTTTACATCTGATCCATATCTAGAATTACAAGACTACCCTAAGAAAGCCGGGTCAAAACACCAACACCACCGACAGGTTGCACCGACACGTGCACAGCACGGCCGCGAACCGCGGCGGAATGCCATGTTTGGCCGCGGATCCGCGGCCGTCTTGAGGGTTCTTTGTCTCAACTTTCCAGGGTTGTTTCATGTTACCTTTTTCTTCTGTTTTCTTCACTTGGTTCTTCAGAATCTTTTCTACTTTCTTCCAGATTTCCAACAGTGCAGAATTTGTGGTCTTTTACCGTAAACTTCGCTTTGAAGTCTTGTATCTTATGCTGCCCTTGAACTGTTATGTGCATGGAAATGTTTACTGATCTTCATTTGTTCCTTGATTGTTAAGCGGCATCATACGGATTCATCTTTTGTTGGTCGTAGTCTCACTTTTGTAACGTCTTTTCATGAATTCCACTGTATTGTTCTGTGAACCTATAACCTACAACTATTTAACAGACATGGATCAAAAGCACCTATTTATTTGAAATATGATCAAGAATGGAGAATATAATAATGCAAAATTCCGAGATGAACAAATACCCCCAAACTTATCTTTTGCTCGTCCCGAGCAAAACCCATTTATTCTCGACATAGCCTAACCTCACTTTCGCAGGGAATCGCGATTGCACTGAGCTCGTGCAACAAGCCGTTAAACCTCTAGGTGTCCCTAGTAGGAGGAGTGTTGTCTCCTGAGGGTTTTCAGCGGATACTACCCACAAAATCCGATCAATTTGGCATATTTACTTTCATTCTTCAATTAGGTATTCTAGTAAGAAATTCTATTATCTTTAACTTAGAAATCATCAACCCATATTTTTCACACTCGCTTATCATTTAACTTAAGATCATATATGTTCTGCAAATTTATTAAGCTTTCAGCATCTTTTGAATTTTCCTTCTAAGGTTCCATCTCAGCTTAGGAATTTTTATCAATTTTATTGAAGATATAAGGCGTATCTTTCATTCCTATCTCTTATCCAAACCCCAATCATATACCCCTACGTGTGAGTATGTATCACCCCTACACTTGGAAATTCAATTCTAGCTATCATACTCTTGTCCATCGTCCAAAGTAATTTTAGTTGGTGAATTTTTAGATTAAATTATTCACACATCCTTCATGCGACCGTTAATACTTCTTGAGGTACTAACGACCGATTACAAAACGTGGTCGCGCATTAAGTCGTAATTCCTGGTCTTGTAATACCTAAGGCTTTAGCAGTGACTCTCAAACCAGTTGGTCTAAGGCACTAGGTGATAAAGCACCCTTGCTATATATATATATATATATTTATGCAGCCTCAAGTAATTACAAAACCAGTGTTCATTTTTTATATCTATTTATTCACACTTGTATTTTTATTTTATTTTCTTTCATACTAAGGATTTTAGACAAGAGCATTTCAAGGTATCCTCTACAATTCCAAGTTTCAAGGTGTGTGTTTATGCATGTAGTAGGGTATATATTTTCAGGATTTAGACTAAACTTTCAGAATTTATTTTTCAGACTTACACTTCAAATAAAAATTTCAATACTTTTCCCTTATTTTGACTTAGCCTAAGAATTGAACTCAAAATTTACTTATTTCTAAATAATCTACAAGGGCATATATTTTCAACGGTTAAACTTAAAAGAAGGTTATTTTTAGGGTTTTTAATTTACTAAGTTTAGGATCAAGTTTTTCCCTACTATTCAACCGTCATGTTGAACTTAAGTCAAATATGGCCAAAATTGATTTGCAATTTTTATAAATTTTTAAAGTTTATCAATTTTTTATTTGCCTTTAATTTTTTTTTATAATCTTTTTTAAAGATGCAATGAAGAATTAAACATGCAAAGAAAGAAAGGAAAAAATATGTACAAAAATTAAAATATGCAATGCAATGATAACTATTTACAAACCGCCTCCTCCCCGAAACTTATCAAAAAGCAGTGCCTTCACTGCTCATTCCCTCATCGTCCCCTTGAACGTGAACGGGAACGTTCCTCTCTCGCCAGCAGCGTAGATACGCCATGCTCAATCTCAGTCACACGGCGTTCCAAGTTGGTTACCATCCCTGTCAATCTGTCAATCCCCCTAACGGCTCTCCTAAGCAAACGTGCATGTTCTGCGGGGGTTAGCTCTTCCTCGCTCGCGGTCGAGCTGGAGCTAGGTGTCCTGGCTGGTGCATTTTCGGCCGGTTCAGTTCGCGACCATACATCATTCAGGCGGGTATAGGAGGTAGATACGACCTCGATAAAAGGCCTAATGGGTATACCTCCATGCATGTAAAACTCAAATTCCTCCACAGGGAGGAAATGGCGACACAGTTGTGTCACCAATATAGGGCATGGGTAATTCGCAACCCTTTTGCCAGCACCAATTGAATTAAGCAATACCGTGTACATGTCAAATCTAGGGTTCCTAGTCATTAAGGTGTGCACGATATGAAGAGATGGGCTGAAAAATGTTGTATTATGTGAACTGCCAAAAATGTTGTTTTGTGCCCAACGGCACACGGTTAATACATTGGCGAAGAGGCTTCTAGCCTGTATGCCCTTCCTAGGTTTCCTCGAACAGTCATTACCCATTAAGGGTAAGTAGTCTTCAAATTGAAGGCGTTGGTCATGCATAGGTAATCTAGGAATTAAGGTGACTTCATTGATGAAGTCCCTATCAATGATTATTTCCCTATTTCCCCAAAGTAATTTAATAAAACCGTATTGTGATAGGCAACCTTCCTCCATGCACTCGTAAAAATGAGTGACTAGATCTGGAAGAGCTTAGGCATTGGGATGATTAAAAATTAAAAAGTTCCACCCTCGCCATGTGATCTCCTCACCAAAATAACTCACTTAAATTGTGTGTGAAAAGATTTGTGAAAAATCTCATTCTAATTGCATGGTTGATGCCATTCAGAAAGTTCACAGATTTATAATAAATTTTAACAGAGAGGGAGAGATGATGCAAACCTCCTCTGAAGATTTCAGAGGGCGACGCAGCTAGGGAGCGGCGGAAGTGCTGCCAGATGTGGGCTAAAGCGGTGGAAACGCGGCGGCTATAGGAGATCTCCTTCTTCTGGCTGCTGCGGCGACTAGGGTTTTCTGAGAGCAATTTTTAGGGTTTGATAAAAACAGAGAGAGTCGGGTTCTATTTATAGGGAGTGTTTTGGTTATTTGTAAATAGGTTCACTTAAAAAGAGGAATTTATTTAAAAATTAGTATTAATTTTTTTATTAAAACTGAAAATTTACAAAAATACCCAAAAAAAAATTTATTTTCAAATTTTTTTATTTTTATTTTGTTTTTATATAATTACAAGTGATACATACCCCCAAACTTGTTTGAAACAGTGTTTTGGCTAGATAATCAAAATTTAAGGGTAGATGAAGGAAGATCAGTCAATGTATATCGGCTCCTGCAAGAACAGGAGATCCTCCGAAGGGTCCGCAGTGAGGAATGGTTTAAGTCGATGTCCATTCACTTTAAATAGTGAACCGTCCTCTAGAATTTCTAAATCGACCGCACCGTGCGGATAAACGGTGTGTACCAAAAAATGGCCCTTTCCATCGAGATCTGAGCTTGCCGGGATGGAAATGCAACCGAGTGTCGTACTGTAAAACCTGTTGACCAGGTTTGAAAGTCTTGTATATAAGTTGTTTATCGTGGAACACCTCCGTTCGGTTCTTGATGATTATTACGTTCTCGTAATCTTCATCCCGAAGCTCGTTCAATTCCTTCAACTGCAGCTTTCTATTGCTGCCCGCATCTCCTAGAGATAAATTCAACTCTTTTATCGCCCAAAATGCTCTATGCTCAATTTTAACAGGAAGGTGGCAAGCCTTTCCATAAACAAGCCTATATGGAGACATGCCAAGATCGGTCTTAAAGGACGTTCGGAATGCCCAAAGGGCATCAATAAGTTTTGACGACCAATCTTTACGGTTTTTGAAAACTGTTTTCTCCAATATCTGTTTAATTTGTCGATTTGAAATCTCGGCTTGCCCATAAGTTTGGGGATGATAGGGCGTTGATAGCTTGTGAGTAATGGAATATTTCCGCATTAAGGACTCGAAAGTCTTATTACAGAAATGAGATCCATTATCGCTGATAATTGTGCGGGGATGCCCAAATCGAGAAAATATGTTTTCTTTGAGAAATCTAACGACAGCCTTGTTGTCAGTAGTTCAGCTGGGAACAGCCTCGACCCACTTTGAAACATAGTCAATAGCGAGGAGAATATACACGTTCCCTAAAGAATTGGGAAACGGTCCCATAAAATCTATCCCTCAAACATCAAAAATTTCAACAACCAATATTGGTTGGAGCGGCATTTCATTTCTCCTAGATATCCGGCCTAAGTGTTGGCACCGGGAGCATGTCTTGCATTATTCGTGTGCGTCTTTAAAAAGTTGTGGCCAGTAGAAGCCACACTGTAAGATCTTTTTTGCTGTCTTTTGAGGGCCAAAATGCCCGCCACACGCTTGATCGTAGAAAAAAGACAGAACGCTCATAAACTCGTTGTCGGGGACACACCGACGAATGATTTGGTCGGAACAGTATTTGAAGAGGTACGGTTCATCCCAGTAAAAATGTTTTACTTGGGACATGAATCGGAGTTTGTCCTGATTCGACCAATCATTAGGTATTTGTCCGGTGGCCAAATACCGTATCGCTTCAAATGTCGGGGACACACCAAGGTTCGCATGACACAGTTAAGAGCTGCTCTTCTGGGAAAACGACTGTTATAGGAATTTGAAGCGTTGGAGAAGAAGGGAGGCGTGAAAGATGGTCGGCGACTGCGTTTTCGTATCATCTCTTATCTCTGATGACAAGATCGAACTTTTGTTGTAGGAGGATCCAACGTATAAGCCGAGATTTAGCCTCCTTCTTCGCAAAAAGATGGCGAAGAGCTGAGCGGTCAGTGTAAACGATAACCGGAGAGCCGATTAAATAAGGCATGAATTTTTCTAGTGCAAACACAACAGCTAAGAATTCCTTCTCAGTTGTTGTGTAGTTTAATTGTTCCGCATTCAAGGTTCAGCTAGCGTAATAAATTACATGCGACATCTTATCTATATGCTATCCAATGACAGCGCTAATGGCAAAATCTGATGCATCGTACATAATTTCGAATGGATGCGTCCAGTCAGGAGATGAAAGAATGGAAGCGGAAGTAAGTGAGTTTTTTAAAGACTCGAACGCCTTCATACAGCTTGAGTCAAAATAAAAGTAGCGTCCTTGGTCAACAAAAGAGTAAAGGGTCTAGCAATCTTGCTAAAATCCTTGATGAACCGTCTATAGAAACCGGCATGGCCAAGGAAGGCTCGAATCTCTCGGACGCATTTGGGAGGAGGAAGATTGGAAATGACTTCAATTTTGGCCTTATCTACCTCGATGCCATTTTGCGAGATGATATGTCCTAAGACAATACCTTCTCGTACCATAAAGTGGCATTTCTCCCAATTTAGAGTAAGATTCTTATCCTTACAACGGGTAAGGACTGCGTCTAAATGTAGAAAACACTCATCAAAGGAGTCGCCGAAAATGGAGAAATCATCCTTGAAAATCTCCAAGAATTTTTCAACCATGTCTGAAAAAATTCCCATCATATACCGCTGAAAAGTAGCGAGTGCATTGCACAACCCAAAGGGCATGCGACGGTAAGCAAACGTACTGAACGGAAAAGTGAATGTGGTCTTGTCTTGGTCCTTTTCGGCGATGGGAATTTAATTATAGCCGGAGTAGCCATCCAAAAAGCATTAAAATTCATGCCTAGCCAATCGTTCTAGCATATGGTCAATGAAAGGTAATGGAAAGTGGTCTTTCCATGTCGCGGCGTTGAGTTTTCTATAATCAATGCATACTCGCCACCCAGTTTGGGTGCGAGTAGGTATTAACTCATTCGCCTCATTAGTTATGACCGTTATGCCAGATTTCTTGGGGACAACATGAATGGGGCTAACCCATTGGCTATCGGAGATAGGGTAAATGATACCACTATCAAGACATTTTACAATTTCCTTTTTAACAGCCTCCTTCATGATTGGGTTGAAGCGTCTCTGCGGATCCCTCGCTGGCTTGGCATCATCCATCATACGAATATGATGTTCAACAATGAGGAGACTAATCCCCTTGATGTCCGCCATTGTCCAGTCAAAAGCTTATCGATTGTTTTGTAAGACCGTTAAAAGGGCTTTCGCTTGCTCAAGGGCTAGAGAAGACGAGATGATAACAGGAAGGGTCTCATTCTCACTTAGGTAAACGTATTTAAGGTGAGACGGAAATAGATTGAGTTCGAGTGTTGTAGGAGAAACAATTGAAGGCAAAATTGGTGAAACTGTCTCGAACTCGAAGGATTCCAACATTGGTTCAAAGCGAGTGTAAGCAACCGAGTCGGATGGTTCAGTTATCTCATCCGAAAAGTCAAACGATTCAAACTCGGGTGGTGATGGTTCAAGATCGTTCGTGAAAGTGAAACACTCGTAGTCATTATCGGGTGTGAAAGCAGTATCAGAATCTAGGAGGAACGCACTAGTGGCGTCAAAGTTGTTGTGATCGGACATAAAATTTTCGAGCTCACAGTCCTCCTGAGTGATCTCTTAGATCGAGAAAACATCAAGTATATTAGCATTAGGTTCGGAGAGTTGATTCCCCAACTTAAAAATGTTGAGCTCAACTATCATGTTTCCAAAAGATAGGTTCATTGAACCATTTCGACAATTGATCACCGCATTAGAAGTTGCAAGGAAAGGTCGACCAAGGATCACCGGAATTTGACTCCGGGGGTTAGCTACAGGCTGTGTGTCCATAACAATGAAATCAACAGGGAATATGAAGTCCCCTACCTTGATCAACACATCCTCTAACTCACCCTTAGGATGGGTGATGGATCATTTGGAGAGTACAATGTGTGGGTTTCAACTCTCTAACGCCTAATTGCTCGTATACTGAATAGGGAAGCAGGTTAACACTGGCACCAAGATCTAAAAGTGCGCGATTTATGTTCTTATCCCCAATAGTTATTGAAATTGTAGGACAACCAGGGTCCTTTTGCTTAAAGGTTGGGTATGATCATCACTCACTGCATTAGCCAAGAAAACTTTCTTGGGTACCTGTGATTTCCACTTCTTGGTGCATAAGTCCTTTAAGATTTTAGCGTAAGAAGGGACTTGTTGGATTGCATCCAAGAGGGGAATGTTAATGCTAACCTGTTTAAATAACTCCACAATCTTCTCCATTTGTGGACTTGGTTTATTGGATCTCAACCTGTTTGGAAATGGAACATTTTGAAAATTTGTTAAGTCCAATGTTTGTGGAGGAGATTGCGGAGTTGGAACGGATCCCTGTGTTGGTGTTTTCGTGGAGTGAGATGTGGGTCCGTTCAGAGTAGTAGACGAATTAGAGCCTTGTGAAGAATGGAGAACAGGCTCTGAGGATGAAGAAGAAGAAGAAGCGGCGGCCGGGGTGTCATCATTAATGCCCACATTATTGTGCAACACTCTTCCAGATCTCAACGTTGTCACAGCACTGACATTATGATTTTGTTTTTCATGAGCAACATGCGCATTTTGTGTGTGACCGGGATTTGGCAATGGTTGAGATGGAAGCTTTCCCTTTTCTCGCTCGCTTAACGCAGCATTCAGTTGTGCAATTTGTGCTTCAATTGTTTTGATGCTTTGATCATGTGAAGCAGTGTGTTGCACCAAAGACTGAATGGAAGACTGGATATTGATGGAGGATTGAGTTGATTGTTTTAAAAATGCATCCAGACTTCGTTCTAGCGAAGAAACCTTATCGTTATTTGGCTGAACAAAATTGTTTTGAGGAAAAGAGTTGTTTGGTGTAAAATTGTTCGTTTGATTTTGGTAAGGTTGGGGTTGGAATGGTTGCTGATATTGAGTTTGTTGATGAGCTTTTTGTTGTGGAGGAGGCCTCTGGAAATTGTTATTTCCTTAGAATTGTTGTTGATTTTGATTCCAGGCAAAATTTGGGTGGCTCCTCGAACCATGATTATAAGTTGAAGAGTATGGATCATTTCTTTGTCTTTGCTGAAAAGCAGCATTGACTTGATCCTGTCCTTGAGCTGGTAGATTGTAAGGACACTCTTCAGTAAGATGTGATGGATCCGAACAACAAGCGCATACAGTGCGAGTGGGTAAAGCAGGGGCAGGAGAAGGCGAATAGAATTTGCACTCAATTGCCTCTAGTTTTTTCGTGATTGCAGCCATTTCGGCCTTCATTGCAGTCCACATATCAAGTTGATGAGTGCCTGCCCTAGACTGACCGGAAGAGGTAGATGAACTAGATGAAGTGGTCTGTCTAGTGCTTTCCCACTGAAGTGTTTGTTCAGCAAGATCGTCGAGAAATTGCCAAGCTTCCTCGCTTGATTTGGTTAGGAAGTGACCTTGACAAATGGTTTCCAGCAAATGCTTAGTTGCTGGGTTCAGTCCTTCGTTTAAAGTTTGGCAAAGTTGCCATTTCTCAATACCGTGATGAGGGCAATGAACAAGAAGGTCTTTGAATCTTTCGAAACACTTCCAAAAAGGTTCGGAAGGAAGTTGGGAAAATTGATTAATTTCATTACGTATTCTCACGGTCTTGTGATATAGGTAAAACTTTTTATGAAAAGCTTTAACAAACTCTTCCCAACTGTTTATGGAAAGCGATGCAGTACTATATAGCCACTTTTCAGCTAGGTCACATAGTGTGAAGGGAATGACTCGTAGCATTATAGCATTGATTAGTCGAAAATATTGTATTTTTAACACGGAAATTTCCCTATCATTTGCACTCATTTAGAAGTGTACGGTATTCATATTTCACATATTAGCAAAACTGTCGCAAAATATCAGATTGCATGTGTTAGACTCTAAAACCGGCACTATAAAGGAAATTGACTGCATTTCATGGCATCGCATCATCCCTATATTGCGCAACACTTGTTTTGAGATCTGTGCAGGAAAATCCAGAAGAAAGGCCAAAATTTACATGGTACCGATCAAACATTACGCCAACTCAATGATTTCAGTTCTGGTAGCAATCCAAAAGGCAAAATACAATTCAACATATCAGCTAAAGCCCCAAGTGTCAACCCAAGACCACTGCAAAGAGCCCAAGCCCCAAGGAGCCCAAATGGCCGCGGAACCGCGGCCTAAGCCACCTATTGCCGTGGTTCCGCGGCTCTTCTACCACTTCAGATCCCCATTTTTGGTGCACAACTTCTATCTCAATGCCTACAGCTCATAATGACACAACATTTTCCAGAAAGACCCAGAACCTTCTGCCAGATCAGCAAGCTTTGGGATCTACTCTTAACTAGCCTTGTATTCTAGAAACTTCTCCCTAAACCCTAGCTTAAACCCTAAGCTAAGCCTAACTAACTACTTCTAGAAGTCTTTCAACAAACTTTTGGAGGAAACTTCTATTTCAAACTCAAGGCCTAGGGTTTGGGAGATCTATAAATAAGACCCTAGGCTCACTTGTAAAAAAAATCATCTCTTAGGATTCATTCATTGAAATTGATTGATCCATTCACTCTCTTTCTTCATCTTCTTCCACAAGTCTAGTGAGAGGACTTGTATGAAACCCTAACCCTAATTCCAATCAAAAGCCAAGATCCCGAGTACCCCATCAAGCAAGAAGCCTTGCAACCTTTTATGAGCCGAGCCGATCTTCAACAGAGCAAGTGGTCCAAGCCGACCCACGACTCACGGAGCTGAGCGACGCCAGATCGACAATTTAGTTCTTCCTCTTGTAGTTCTTGAGCGACTGTAATCAAATTGTTGATATAAATAAAAGGTGATATTCTTTTATCTTGTTTTCTTTAAATTCTTGCATCATGATTCAATCTAAATTTCTAGCTGTAATTCTTGTTGTGATGTTTGAGTAATACTCCGCTCGTCGAGGAGTCGAGACGATCAATAGAATGATGATGTAACATATCTTAAATCGATTCTTGAATCCTACGAGTTTTGTAAACCCTAGCAAGTTCAAGAACCGACAACCCAATTCGTTGCGATGCTTTCTTGATTGATATCGCTCGAGATTGGGGAGTTACGATCGTTTCTTGAAATTGCTAGAGGCTAGAATGTGAATGATATCGACGAAAGAACAAGGGTTAAACGATGAAACCCTACTTTCACGAGAAAGCCCTAACTCTCGTCGATCATCATCGATCTAGTATCAATTCATCGAAGGATAAGAATACGTAATTGTAAGATTACATCACGTCTATAGATCCGATCGATTCCTACGAGCCTCATTTCGATTCTTGATATTTGGTTTGGAAAAATCAACAAACTATCAATTCTTGATTCTATCCTTTTATTTTATTAGATCTAGATTTTCTAATTCTTGAACTTCAATTTTAAATCATGAATTGTTTGTTTTTTTTTCTTTAAAGTTTCGACTCATCTAATTCAAAAGACGAACTATTACACTGTCCCTGTGGACGATCCGCACTCACTTACAATCTACATCCGACACCGTAGTTGATTGCGGTCAAATAATTTTTGGTTGTGATTTCTTTACAAATTTCTCAATACGACACATCCTAAAAATCAATTCAATCAAATGGCACCGTTGCCGGGGATCATTTGAATTGATTTACACAACAAGAATTTATTACAATCAAATGGCGCCGTTGCCGGGGATTACGCGCTAATTCGTTTCATATTATAGTTTGAATTGAAAGATTTATTCCATTGTAATTTTTGTAATCAAAATTCGTGCAAACCCTAAACAATTTGTTGTGTTTCATTGCAAGGAGATCTGGAGCTTGCTGGAAATTGGAAATTTTTTTTGGAATATACCAGAGAGCAGAGGGAGTCTACAGAGCCTCTCTGAAAAATTTTGGTGCAGTGTTTCCATTGTTTGACCGCGGAAGGGCGGCATTAAGAGGCAATTGCGGCGGAACCGCGGCAGCCTTGAGGGATCTCTGTGAAAATTTTGCTTCAGGTGATTTCTTACCTTCTTATCTCTCCTCTTTTTAGCTCCAACTAATAATTTTCTGCAGGATTCTTTGCAAATAATCGCAGCTCGCAAATTGCAAAATTAAATTTGTGCGTGATTTTGTTTCTTGGTTGTTTGCATTCTAAATACGGATATTAAGGGGCACGGCCAAATCCAAATTAGGTGGGGATTTCATTACCCTTCCTAGGCCCCGAAAATCGCAAAACTTGCATCCACATTGACCCACATTAACTAAAAAAATATCTAAAGATGACTCTAAGGACCGTCGTGCTCACTTAGGACAGAAGAAGGCCGTGGGTAATTCATTGCTTATCCGCATTTTCTTGTGGTGCCTAGGCAAGTGTGTCGAAGGCTAGTGGTTATTAATTAGGCCCACTACTTACGTAGTGGAGTACCTTCCCACTTACCTGGCACTTACCTGGCCACAGAGGGACAAAGTGGCAGTGGAGGATTCTATCCTGCGACTTGTCCTTTGGCAGTTAGGAGCGGTCTAGAGCCAGACCTAGGTGACCACTAGATTCTAGGGTTTTTGTTGCTGCATTTGTTGTGTCGCATCATTTTTTCAAAAATCCGTCCCCTTTTCAAAGCAAACACCGCATTCATTCATACCCCTAATTATAAATTCACGCTGCCACTTGTACTAACCCTTTTTAGTGCAAGATAGGCTGGACACGGGATTCTAGTGCCCGTTAAGTCCGCGTTCCTTGATCGACCCTAAAGTCGGTATTTCTACATTTACCTTTCCTTTACCCACCACCACACCCACATCGATGGATCTGTCTCCATCGAACTTCTTTTCCACTACCCTGCCGCCGTCTGTTGGTGCGCAGAATCCACCTCGCATCTCTCTCCAAGAAAGGTGTTATCCTACACGAGGTCCACTTTCCACCTGTCTTTCCATTCCACCAGCCAACGGGGAAAATTTTCAGATTAAACCCCAATACATCAACCTTCTACCAAAATTTCACGGTCTCGAGTCTGAGGACGCATACGTGTTTATCACGAAATTTGAAAATGTATTCGCAATGATGGGTACCTCACAGCTGTCTGTGGATGGTTTGCGTCTTCGTCTTCTCCCATTTACTCTGTGCGATTTAGCCGAGAAGTGGCTGTATAACACTACCGCACATTCCATTTCAAATTGGGACGAATTCGTCAAAGCATTCCTTAAGAAATTTTACCCACATCACAAAACAGCTCGAGTCCGTAGCCAAATCTATCAATTCACCCAGCTTCCAAATGAAACATTTTCAAAATGTCTTGAACGTTTCAAGGATCTGTTAGTCCAATGTCCACATCACGGCATCCCGAGATGTGAGCTTTGCCGAATCATTTATGAGGGCATTAACCCAAACACTAAACAGAGCCTTGAAAACATGTGTCAAAGTACTTTTATGACCAAGGATGATGGGGAAGCTTGGAAGTATTTAGAAGAGTTCGCTGAAAAATCAATACAGTGGGAGAGTGGAACCCAACCATTGAATAGGGGTGGCGTACACCAAATAGATGTGTCTATAGGTGTTCGAGCTGAGATGGCAGCAATGCAAAAGAAGCTCGACGCTATGGAACACAAATTTGCAACAGCCTCCCTAAACCCAGTGTCGCTCCCCAAAACTGTTTGTGGGTGCTGTTCTGATCCGTCTCATTTAACGGAAGAATGTCCATTAAACTCTGCGTTTCAAGGTCACGAGCATTCTAATGCCGCATTTCAACGACCCAGAAACGATCCATATTCTTCCACGTACAATCAGGGTTGGAGGAATCACCCGAATTTCGCTTGGAACCAAAACCAATCTCAAAACACGGTTCCAAACACGAATCAATTTCAAAGGGCTCATCCTCCACAACAGCAACCCCTTCAACTCACTCAGCACCCCTATCAGTCACAAAATTTCCAAAATCAGGCCAACAATCCTGCACAGTCTAATCCTATGCAGTTGTCCTGTTCTGACGAATTCTCTCAATTCACTCAAACCATGAAATCATTTTTATCAAATTTCATAGAGGTTTCGACTGAGGTTAGATCTTCCGTCAGTGAGATAAAGAAAAACTCAGCGTCCCAAGCTGAAAGTATCAGATCGATGGAAGCTGAAATCGCACGCCTTAAAGCCGAAATGAGTGCGAGAGAAAAAGGGAAACTTTCCTCTCAACCCCTACAAAATCCTGGGCATTACAATGTAAATGCCGTCACAACGTTGAGATCGGGAAGAGTGCTGAATAATCATGTCGGGGAAGGTATTGATGATATTGAAAATCATATCAACATCTCGGCTGAGACCTTTCCTCACACACACACTTCTCCTTCTGATCCTTCTTCTTCTACCATACCACCTTTCGCGAGCCAATTCTCCATTTCCCACTAGGCTCGACACCTGAACCCAACCCTTATAGTTCTCCACAGACGGTCCCCACACCTCTTTTGGGACCTCGTCTACCCTCTCTTCCTTCTCCTATGATGGACCCGGCGCTTATTGCTAAAGCTCCTTACCCGAATCGGTTAAGGGGTAATAGAATGAGTCCTCATATGGAGAAAATTATGGAAATGTTCAAACAGGTAAACATCAACATCCCTCTCCTAAATGCGATTCAACAAGTCCCCGCTTAAGCGAAAATTCTTAAGGACTTGTGCACTAGGATGAGGCAGACCCAAGTGCCGAAGAAGGTCTTCATGGCTAATAATATCAGCACTGCTTTTATCCCACAGCTACCAAAGAAACGAAAGGACCCAGGATGTCCTACAATATCGATTTCTATTGGGGGTAAAAACATAAATTGTGCTCTTTTAGACCTTGGCGCAAGTGTTAACCTACTTCCATATTCTGTCTATGAGCAACTAAGGATTGGAGAGCTGAAACCTGCTCACTGCACTCTCCAGATGGTAGACCGTTCAATCACCAAACCAAGGGGTGAATTAGAGGATGTGTTGATAAAGGTCGGGGAATTTGTTTTCCCTGTAGACTTCATTGTACTTGACACACAACCTGTAGCAAACCCCTGGGGCCAAATTCCGGTGATTCTGCGTCGTCCTTTCCTTGCCACTTCCAATGCTGTTATAAACTGTAGAAATGGTTCAATGAATTTATCATTTGGAAATATGACCATTGAACTAAACATCTACAAAGTTGGAAGTCAGCCATCAGAACCCTCTGCTCATATTTTAGATGTGTGCTCTGTCCATGAGATCGCTCCCGATAGTTGTGGAGCTGAGGAACTTTGCTTTACTGATCTCGATGACATTACCACATCTCTGTTTGACTTCACACAAGATCTTAGTGAGGACACATTACCTACACTTGAGTCCTGCACTTCTGACTTTTCTCCACCCGAGTCTGTATCTTTCACAGGCTCTGAGCTTATTTGTAAATCCAAAAATCACTCAATGATCCCTCCTTCTATCATTTCTCCGCCTGAATTAGATCTCAAAATTTTACCGTCTCATCTGAAATATGCTTATTTAGATGAGAAGGAGTCTTTACCGGTTATAATATCCGCTTCTCTAGCATTAGAGCAAGAGAATGCACATTTATCGGTATTGAGATCTAACAAAGAGGCGTTTGGTTGGAGTATGGCGGACATCAAAGGGATTAGTCCCTTGATAGTTGAACATCATATACATGTGATGGATGATGCCAGACCAACCCGAGAATCATAGAGACGGTTGAATCCCGTCATGAAGGAAGCGCTAATGAAAGAGATCATCAAATGCCTAGATAATGGTATTATATACCCCATCTCCGATAGCCAATGGGTGAGTCCTATACATGTCGTTCCTAAGAAATCCGGCATCACTGTTATAACCAATGAAGTAAATGAGTTGATTCAGACACGCGCCCAAACTGGGTCGCATGTATGTATTGATTATAGAAAACTCAATGCTGCCACGAGGAAAGACCACTTTCCTCTACTATTCATTAATCAAATGCTGGAACGCTTAGCGGGACGAGAGTATTATTGTTTTATGGACGGATACTCAGATTATAATCAGGTCCCCATCGCCAAAAAGGATCAAGATAAAACCACTTTTGGTACCTTTGCTTACAGTCGCGTGCCCTTTGGGTTATGCAATGCTCCCGCTACCTTTCAGCGGTATATGATGGGGATATTCTCTGATATGGTAGAGAATTTTTTGGAGATCTTTATGGACGACTTCTGTATTTTTGGAGACTCTTTTTCTGATTGCCTAGCGAATCTTGACGCTGTTCTTACTCGTTGCAAAGAGAAGAACTTAACATTAAACTGGGAAAAATGCCATTTCATGGTCCAAGAAGGAATTGTACTTGGACATGTCATTTCACAGAAAGGCATTGAGGTTGACAGAGCTAAAATAGATGTCATTCAAAACCTCCCTCATCCCAAAAGCGTCAAAGATATTCGATCTTTCCTTGGCCATGCGGGCTTTTATAGGAGATTCATTAAGGACTTTAGCAAAATTGCTAGACCTTTAACTCTTCTCCTGGCCAAGGATACGACCTTCCATTTTGACTCGGACTGCGAGACAGCTTTCGACTTACTTAAACACTCACTCACTTCAGCCCCCGTGCTATCATCGCCAAACTGGGACTACCCCTTTGAGCTAATGTGTGACGCATCCGACTTTGCAGTAGGTGCAGTCTTAGGACAGCACATCGAAAAGATGCCACACGTGATATACTATGCAAGTAAGACCCTGAATGATGCTCAAATCAATTATACAACCACAGAAAAAGAACTCTTAGCGGTTGTATTTGCATTAGAAAAATTCAGGCCTTACTTAATTGGCTCATCTATAGTTGTGTATACTGACCATTCCGCTTTAAAACATCTTCTGGCGAAGAAAGATGCAAAAGGTCGACTAATACGTTGGATCCTACTGTTACAAGAATTTGATCTTGTTATCAAAGATAAGAAAGGATGTGAAAACGTAGTAGCTGACCATCTTTCACGCATCTCTTCTTCCCCTGTGACCCTGCCGATCAATGATTCGTTCCCAGATGAACAACTCTTGAGCATATCCAATGAACCATGGTTCAGGGATATTGTGAACTATCATGCCATGGGACTGATACCCAGCGATTGGTCAAAACAGGACAAATACCGTTTTCTATCCCAAGTAAAACATTATTACTGGGATGAACCCTATCTGTTTAAATATTGTCCTGATCAGATCATTCGCCGGTGTGTCCCGAATGAAGAGTTCAAGAGTGTTCTTTCTTTTTGTCATGATCAGGCCTGTGGAGGTCACTTTGGTCCTAAAAAGACGGCGGAGAAGGTTTTGCAATGTGGAATTTATTGGCCGACCTTATTCAAGGACGCATTTGAGCATTGCAAAACCTGTACACAATGTCAGTACACGGGTAGAATCTCCCAGAGGAATGAAATGCCTCAGCAACCCATCTTGGTTGTTGAAATATTCGATGTTTGGGGCATTGATTTTATGGGTCCCTTTCCCAACTCCTTTGGGAATTTGTACATACTGCTGGCGGTTGATTATGTCTCAAAGTAGGTAGAACCCATTCCATGTCGCACTAATGATAGGAAAGTTGTCATTAAGTTCTTAAAAGAGAATATCTTTTCGCGATTTGGACACCCACGCGCTATCATTAGCGATAATGGGACACATTTCTGCAACAGGTCTTTCGAGACTCTAATGCTGAAATATTCAATCAACCACCGACTTTCTACACCCTATCATCCCCAAACAAGCGGGCAGGCTGAAATCTCAAACAGACAAATCAAACTTATTCTGGAGAAGACTGTTGCTAAAAATAGAAAATACTGGTCGACCAAACTGACGGATGCTCTTTGGGCATTCAGAACTGCATTTAAAACTGACCTAGGAATGTCTCCATATAGGATAGTGTTTGGGAAAGCATGTCATTTACCCGTCGAGATAGAGCATAAAGCATTGTGGGCTATTAAAGAAATAAATTTTGATCTAAACCTTGCTTGCAACTTTCGGAAGCTGCAAATAAATGAGCTAAGCGAACTCCGCGATGAAGCTTATGATAACGCTGTAATCATAAAGAATAGGACTAAGGTTTTTCCCGATAAAAACATTTTGAGGAAAACATTTACACCTGCTCAACAAGTCCTTCTTTATGATTCACGATTACACCTTCACGCGGGTAAGCTCCGATCTCGATGGAAGGGACCTTTTATTGTGCGGTCTGTATACACGCACGGGGCAGTAGAGGTCGAAAATGGTAAAAACGGCACATTTTTCAAAGTGAATGGACATAGACTAAAGCAGTATTTTTCCACAGACACCACGGAGGAGCTCTTGTTCTTACAAGAGCCAGTTTATTTGGATTAAAATTCCTCCGTCTCACCTTCATATCCTGTATATCACTGCATCATTTTTTGAATGAAGGTAAGTAAAAAGAATAAGTTTGGGGGAAGTTCTTCACTTATATATTTTGCCCCCACTAATAATTCTCCCCAGACTTACAGGTTTTGTAGATATAGCTGTTGGCAACAGTGAGGACACTGTTGAAAACAAGTTTGGGGGAGGTTTGTGCTTATTTTTGCATCATTTGCATATCATTTGCATAAGCACAAAACATTTCTTTTAAAAAAAAAACACTTATAAAAATTTAAAAAATTTCAAAACCCATAAAAATTTAAAAATTTTCAAGTATAAAAATAATTACACTTTTTTGTACATAAATAAGATAATGAAAGTTTAGATAGTGAAAAATTACATCCATGAGATTAGAAAAATTTAAGAAAACCAAGAAAATTAGAAGTTTTCTTATACGAACTAGTAATAAGTAGTTATGAGCCGTTGTCCCAAGGGTTAGTAAGATGAAGGACGTCACTAATCTGAGGATAAAAATAAGTCTGAAAAATAGTTTCTATTCTCGAAACCAAACATTTTTGAACGCTGATACCCTGCTATTCGCACTTACACACGTCTTGAAGCCTGGGATAGTAGAGGATACCTTGAAATGCTCTTGTCTTAAAACCAAAAGTATGAAGGAAATATAAAAGAAAAAAAATGAAATGAAGAAAATATAAAGTGGTGAGAAAAATGGACACTGGTTTTGTTATCACCGAGGGCAATAAAAATGTATAGCGAGGGTGCTTCTTCACCTAGTGCCCTAAGGCCAACTGGTCTGGGAGCCACTGCTATGCCTGAGGTGGTGCAAGACGAGGAAAATACACCAAGTAAGCAAGCACAGGAGTAATCGGTCGGTTAGTACCTCAAGAAGTATTAACGGTCGCATGAAAGTGTGTGAGCAATCTCATCTAAATATTCATTAATTAAAAAGTACTGAGGCTGATGGGCAAGAGTATGATAGCTTGAATTGAATTCTCCGGGTGTAGGGATGTCTTTACACACACGCAGGGTTATATTATCGATGTTTGGAAGAAAGATAGGAATGAAGAATAAGACGATGTTTTATTGAGGGAGGACGTGATTTCTGACATCTTTTCATGACCATTAAGATAGGGCTCATGACAACCGAAAAGCTAGCTTAGTTGGAAACCCTAATTTTCAAAGTCTTTCTTTTACAATTCTTCTCTTTAAATGTAATATTCATGATCTTTCTTTTATTATTGGATTTTGTGGGTGCAATCCGCTGAAAACCCTCAGGAGACAACACTCCTCCTACTAGGGACACCTAGAGGTTTAACGGCTTGTTGCACGTGCTCAGTGCAATCGTGTTGCCTACGAAAGTGTGCTAGTTAGTTTTTCTCTTTCCTTATTTTCTCCTTCTCTTTTTAATAAAAAGTTCGCTCGAGACGATCGAAATTAAGTTTGGGGGAATTTGATTAGTCGAAAATATTGTATTTTTAACACGGTAATTTCCCTATCATTTGCACTCATTTAGAAGTGTACGGTATTCATATTTCACATATTAGCAAAACTGTCGCAAAATATCAGATTGCATGTGTTAGACTCTAAAACCGGCACTATAAAGGAAATTGACTGCATTTCATGGCATCGCATCATCCCTATATTGCGCAATACTTGTTTTGAGATCTGTGCAGGAAAATCCAGAAGAAAGGCCAAAATTTACATGGTACCGATCAAACATTACGCCAACTCAATGATTTCAGTTCTGGTAGCAATCCAAAAGGCAAAATACAATTCAACATATCAGCTAAAGCCCCAAGTGTCAACCCAAGACTACTGCAAAGAGCCCAAGCCCCAAGGAGCCCAAATGGCCGCGGAACCGCGGCCTAAGCCACCTATTGCCGTGGTTCCACGGCTCTTCTACCACTTCAGATCCCCATTTTTGGTGCACAACTTCTATCTTAATGCCTATAGCTCAGAATGACACAACATTTTCCAGAAAGACCCAGAACCTTCTGCCAGATCAGCAAGCTTTGGGATCTACACTAAACTAGCTTTGTATTCTAGAAACTTCTCCCTAAACCCTAGCTTAAACCCTAAGCTAAGCCTAACTAACTACTTCTAGAAGTCTTTCAACAAACTTTTGGAGGGAACTTCTATTTCAAACTCAAGGCCTAGGGTTTGGGAGATCTATAAATAAGACCTTAGGCTCACTTGTAAAAAAAATCCGTCTCTTAGGATTCATTCATTGAAATTGATTAATCCATTCACTCTCTTTCTTCATCTTCTTCCACAAGTCTAGTGAGAGGACTTGTATGAAACCCTAACCCTAATTCCAATCAAAAGCCAAGATCCCGAGTACCCCATCAAGCAAGAAGCCTTGCAACCTTTTATGAGCCGAGCCGATCTTCAACAGAGCAAGTGGTCCAAGCCGACCCGCGACTCACTGAGCCGAGCGACGCCCGATCGACAATTTTGTTCTTCCTCTTGTAGTTCTTGAGCGACTGTAATCAAATTGTTGATATAAATAAAAGGTGATATTCTTTTATCTTGTTTTCTTTAAATTCTTGCATCATGATTCAATCTAAATTTCTAGCTGTAATTATTGTTGTGATGTTTGAGTAATACTCCGCTCGTCGAGGAGTCGAGACGATCAATAGAATGATGATGTAACATATCTTAAATCGATTCTTGAATCCTACGGGTTTTGTAAACCCTAGCAAGTTCAAGAACCGACAACCCAATTCATTGCGATGCTTTCTTGATTGATATCGCTCGAGATTGGGGAGTTACGATCGTTTCTTGAAATTGCTAGAGACTAGATTAGGTTTGTGCTTATTTTTGCATCATTTGCATATCATTTGCATAAGCACAAAACATTTCTTTTAAAAAAAAACACTTATAAAAATTTTAAAAATTTCAAAACCCATAAAAATTTAAAAATTTTCAAGTATAAAAATAATTACACTTTTTTGTACATAAATAAGATAATGAAAGTTTAGATAGTGAAAAATTACATCCATGAGATTAGTAAAATTTAAGAAAACCAAGAAAATTAGAAGTTTTCTTATACGAACTAGTAATAAGTAGTTATGAGCCGTTGTCCCAAGGGTTAGTAAGATGAAGAACGTCACTAATCTGAGGATAAAAATAAGTCTGAAAAATAGTTTCTATTCTGGAAGCCAAACATTTTTGAACGCTGATACCCTGCTATTCGCACTTACACACGTCTTGAAGCCTGGGATAGTAGAGGATACCTTGAAATGCTCTTGTCTTAAAGCCAAAAGTATGAAGGAAATATAAAAGAAAAAAAATGAAATGAAGAAAATATAAAGTGGTGAGAAAAATGGACACTGGTTTTGTTATCACCGAGGGCAATAAAAATGTATAGCGAGGGTGCTTCTTCACCTAGTGCCCTAAGGCCAACTGGTCTGGGAGCCACTGCTATGCCTGAGGTGGTGCAAGACGAGGAAAATACACCAAGTAAGCAAGCACAGGAGTAATCGGTCGGTTAGTACCTCAAGAAGTATTAACGGTCGCATGAAAGTGTGTGAGCAATCTCATCTAAATATTCATTAATTAAAAAGTACTGAGGCTGATGGGCAAGAGTATGATAGCTTGAATTGAATTCTCCGGGTGTAAGGATGTCTTTACACACACGCAGGGTTATATTATCGATGTTTGGAAGAAAGATAGGAATGAAGAATAAGACGATGTTTTATTGAGGGAGGACGTGATTTCTGACATCTTTTCATGACCATTAAGATAGAGCTCATGACAACCGAAAAGCTAGCTTAGTTGGAAACCCTAATTTTCAAAGTCTTTCTTTTACAATTCTTCTCTTTAAATGTAATATTCATGATCTTTCTTTTATTATTGGATTTTGTGGGTGCAATCCGCTGAAAACCCTCAGGAGACAACACTCCTCCTACTAGGGACACCTAGAGGTTTAAAGGCTTGTTGCACGTGCTCAGTGCAATCGTGTTGCCTACGAAAGTGTGCTAGTTAGTTTTTCTCTTTCTTTATTTTCTCCTTCTCTTTTTAATAAAAAGTTCGCTCGAGACGATCGAAATAAAGTTTGGGGGAATTTGATTAGTCGAAAATATTGTATTTTTAACACGGCAATTTCCCTATCATTTGCACTCATTAAGAAGTGTACGGTATTCATATTTCACATATTAGCAAAACTATCGCAAAATATCAGATTGCATGTGTTAGACTCTAAAACCGGCACTATAAAGGAAATTGACTGCATTTCAAGGCATCGCATCATCCCTATATTGCGCAACACTTTTTTTGAGATCTGTGCAGGAAAATCCAGAAGAAAGGCCAAAATTTACATGGTACCGATCAAACATTACGCCAACTCAATGATTTCAGTTCTGGTAGCAATCCAAAAGGCAAAATACAATTCAACATATCAGTTAAAGCCCCAAGTGTCAACCCAAGACCACTGCAAAGAGCCCAAGCCCCAAGGAGCCCAAATGGCCGCGGAACCGCGGCCTAAGCCACCTATTGCCGTGGTTCCGCGGCTCTTCTACCACTTCAGATCCCATTTTTGGTGCACAACTTCTATCTCAATGCCTACTGCTCAGAATGACACAACATTTTTCAGAAAGACCCAGAACCTTCTGCCAGATCAGCAAGCTTTAGGATCTACACTAAACTAGCATTGTATTCTAGAAACTTCTCCCTAAACCCTAGCTTAAACCCTAAGCTAAGCCTAACTAACTACTTCTAGAAGTCTTTCAACAAACTTTTGGAGGGAACTTCTATTTCATACTCAAGGCCTAGGGTTTGGGAGATCTATAAATAAGAACCTAGATCTAAAGGTTGGGGTTGTTAATCATTAGTGGAATCAATCTTAGTTAATCTTTAGTTTTCTTTACCTCTACTCTCTTCATCTTCTTCCACAAGTCTAGTGACAAGGCTTGTGCGAAACCCTACCCTAATTCCACTCCAAATTCAAGATCTTGAGTACCAATCAAGCAAGAAGTCCTTCAACCTTTTAGGAGCCGAGCCGATCTCCAACCGAGCAAGTGTTCCAAGCCGATCCGCGACTCAAGGAGCCGAGCAAAGCCAAATCGACGATCGAGTTCTTCCTCTTGTAGTTCTTGAGCGATTGTAACGAAATTGTTGATATAAATAAAAGGTGAAATTCTTTAATCTTGCTTTCTTTTAATTCTTGCATCATGATTAGATCTCAATTTGTAATTGTTGTTCTTGTTGTGATGTTTGAGTAAAACTCCGCTCGTTAAGTAGTCGAGACGATCAATAGAAAGATGATGTAACAAATCTTAATATGATTTTTAAGTCCTACGAGTTTTGTAAACCCTAGCAAGTTCAAAAATCGATGACCTAGTTTCGTTGCGATACTTTCTTGATTGTTATCGCTCGAAATTAGGGGTCTACGATCGTTTCTTGAATTTACTAGAGGCTAGAATGTGAATGATATCGACAAAGGAACAAGGGATAAGATGAAACCCTAGTTTCACAAGAAATCCCTAATTCTTGTCGATCATCATCGATCTAGTATCAATTCATCGAAGGATAAGAATACGTAATTGTAAGATTACATCACGTCTATAGATCCGATCGATTCCTACGAGCCTCATTTCGATTCTTGATATTTGGTTTGGAAAAATCAACAAACTATCAATTCTTGATTCTATCTTTTTCTTTTATTAGATCTAGATTTTCTAATTCTTGAACTTCAATTTTAAATCATGAATTGTTTATTTTCTTTTCTTTAAAGTTTCAACTCATCTAATTCAAAAGACGAACTATTACACTGTCCCTGTGGACGATCCGCACTCACTTACAATCTACATTCGACACCGTAGTTGATTGCGGCCAAATAATTTTTGGTTGTGATTTCTTTACAAATTTCTCAATATGACACATCCTAAAAATCAATTCAATCAAGCATCATCGGACAGTTGGGTGGTCTTCATCATTGCACAAACATTCTGGAATTTTTTTATGAAGATATAAGCATCCTCGGATTCCAGCCCGTGAAATTTGGGCAACATATTGATGAAGGGGGGCTTAATTTTGAAGTTGTCCCTATTTGGCGGCGGAAGTGAAATACAAGTAGGAAGTGCGGAGCGGGTGGGATAGAAAAGATCCTGGAGTGCGATTCGTTGGTGCGCTTCAACATGCGGGTGTTGTGGGTTATTCGCACCCATTTGAGGTGGAATCAGTCCTGTAGTAGGTAAGGTGTTGTTAGGATTGAATCCTGACATCTCCTTAGAAGATGATGAATGTGAAGATGAAGGTAAAGAAGTGGAGAGAATTTCGACTTCGGAGTCGAACGCGTCGTCAGTAGGCACTAACGAGACATGGACTAAACGGGCGCTAGTGTCCCTAGTCCAACTGGACATACACTAAATGAGGTGTAGTGTAGTCAAAACAGTAGAAGGTGGGGGTAAGAAAACGTTAATGAGAGAATGTGGGTGCAAGTTGGGTGAAATGGATTTGTAGTGACAAAATGGCAAGTTTTTGTAAAAATTTTGTTTTGCGGTTTTTTTTTAGAGTCTTTGCGAAAGATTTTTTATAAGGAACTAAGACACACTTTCAAGCAATCACAATTTAAGCATGCATAATCAAGCCTAGAGCTAGGGTCTCCTAAGTCAACTAGACTGCTCCTAACTTGTCCAAAGGGCAAGTTGTGAGATATCCCTCGAATCGCCTCTTCACCGCCAACTGTGTCCAGGTAAGCACAAGTAAAGAAAGCAGGGAACCGCTCACGAATCACCGTGAGACGGGCCTTTTAAAATTACCTTTCCCACTTGTCTAGCCTAGGCACCACAAAGTCAGGTTTAGATAAACGACCGATTGCCCACAACCTTCCTCTGTCCTAATGAGCGCGACAGTCCTTATTGGCTGAGTCTAAATATTTTTTAATTAACTCGAGGGTTGATGCATATGCTTTTTGTGATTTTTGGGGTCCTAGGAAGGGTAATGAAATCCCCATCCAATCTGGATTGGTGTTATAGCCCCTTAAAAGTCCGTTTTTAAAAATGCAAAGTAGTAAACACACAAAAATCTAAAACACTTGCCAAAAAAAAATTCCTTTTTATTTGCGGCGCAAAGAATCCTGTATAAAATGAATTATTTGAGAGGGAGAAGAATTTTTTGCGCACAAAATACCTGTAGGAAAATTTTTCAGTTGAGATCAGGGGGTTACAGAGAAGATAAAAATGCTTACAGAGAACTTTTGGAGAGCTGACGTCAGCAGATGACCGCGGAACCGCGGTCAAAAGCTTGATTATGCCGCGTTTCCGCGGCGTCTTGGTAGGTTTGGCTCTCCAAAATTTTTCTGTGCGCTGTTGACGTTCTCTTCTGTTTGTTCAGATCTTCTGTTTTTTGATTTGTTCACTAGATTTTTCCAGATCTGAATTTGTCCGTCTTCCTTTCCTACGCAATTCACACAAAACCCTTCAAAAAATAACAAGATGATATTTTTTTATGTTCTTATATTTTCAATTTTTATATCTTTTCAATTTTAATTAACCTGAAATTACAAAAAGAAATAAATACCGTATCCCCGGCAACAGCGCCATTTGATTGTTGAGAGTTTTTGCGTATGCGTTTTGAATCAAAGATTAGAATACCAAAATCAATAACGGTGTCGCTTGGTAGCTAGCCGGTTGAGAACGGGTCGGTCCACAGGGAAAACGTGTTCTTTTCTTTATGTTCTTACTAGTTAAGTCCTATTTTTGGTAGGTTTTGATTTTTATAAAAACTAAGATTGAATTTAATTTGGATTAAAACCTTGCTGGGGTTAGGATTAGGTTAGTTTGGAAAGATAACTCTACTCACTGCTTCCTTTTCCCTAATTATGAACATAGGTGTTAGGGTAATAATTAACAAAGGGGATTAGCACGACAAGGAAGAAACTTCGTTTCTTTCTTTTGGTCCTTGTCCGTTCTTTCTTAATTCTTAGCCCTAACCTCTATCTAAATCAACCACAACCGGTCTAACTAGGGAATCACCGCTATCTCGTAGAATATGGTGCCGTAGGGAGCGATGGGTGTTTGATTTACATAGAGTCCTAATTTAAAATATTAAACGGGCAAGAAAGGAGTGAGAGATTTCCATCTCTCAAACCTACCCAATCCTAACCCTAACAAGTGAGAACTACTCACTCATTAAAGATGTTATGATGAAATTCATTTTTATAATTTTCTTTTAATACCCTAATTAACTTGCAGATAATAAAAGACAGACACGAAATTTGCGGAATTTAAATTGCAGATAAGAAAAATTCAAGATAAAAAACTTACTTTTATTGACACCTCTTAACTATTACAATGAAAATAAAATTTAATCTAGAAATTAAAAAAGGCATGCCCCAAAAGAGGCTGTAGGCTTTCCTATTTATAGATAGGAGAAACCCTAGGGTTTACATCTGATCCACATCTAGAATTACAAGACTACCCTAAGAAAGCCGGGTCAAAGCACCGAAACCACCGACAAGTTGCACCGACACGTGCATAGCACGGCCGCGGAACCGCGGCGGAATGCGATGTTTGGCCGCGGATCCACGGCCGTCTTGAGGGTTCTCTGTCTCAACTTTCCAGGATTGTTTCATGTTGCCTTTTTCTTCTGTTTTCTTCTCTTGGTTCTTCAGAATCTTTTCTACTTTCTTCCAGATTTCCAACAGTGCAGAATTTGTGGACTTTTACGATAAGCTTCGCTTTGAAGTCTTGTATCTTATGCTGCCGTTGAACTGTCTTGTGCAAGGAACTGTTTACTGATCTTCATTTGTTCCTTGAATTGTTAAGCGGCATCATACGGATTCATCTTTTGTTGGTCGTAGTCTCACTTTTGAAACGTCTTTTCATGAATTCCACTGTATTGTTCTGAGAACCTGTAACCTGCAACTATTTAGTAGACATGGATCAAAAGCACCTATTTATTTGAAATAAGATCAAGAATGGGGAATATAATAATGCAAAATTCTCAGATGAACAAAGGGTGAGGATCAAAAACTCAGAAGAAAACCAACATCCTCAAGAAAACTAGAGAAGAATCATAATAATAATACCACGCGACTCTAAGGTCGAAATAATATACAACTGGACTTCTAAGTCTATCAAATATAAAAGTCTTGTTGATGGAGTTTACTAGACACAACTGAAATAAATAAAGTACAACAGTGGTCATGATACAAGTGAACCCACAAACGAAAGAAATCACCCGGAAAGAAGCAGTGTGCCAGCAAGCCGCAATGAAACTTGTACGGCCAAACCTGCAAGAAACTGTGGCACAACGGGGGTGAGTTGCCAACTCGTGAGTAGAAAATATCACCGAGAAGAAATCGCATGCATGACTCTTTCCAAGATCATACAATAAAATACACATATCTATATATATCAACAAGGGTGACTGTATATCATAAGTGTGATATCAAGTACTCGTGTCCGTGTCATGAGTAATAATATATATCGATGCATGACATGTACTATTGCATCATCCCACGTGTGTCCAGCAACGACACACAAATCATGATAAAACCCGAGTGCCCAGCATCGGCACTCAAAACATCAAGAAATCCGTGTCCGACAGCGACACATAATACTCAAATCTCGGGCTCCGTCAGTCCGGATCGGCCTATCACATCAAATCTCTCGACTACGTCGGTATCCTCCGGATATCCGCCGCGCCTGACACACCGGTATAGTAGTCTGCCATGACAGGATCATTTTCATCCCCACAAAACCACTCTCGCCCCGGGGTACCGTACCAGGGCCACCATACACCCGCAGACGGTTCATCCTCCTCCTCAATCGGGTGTATAATATCGCTCAAGAGCTGAGAAAAGTCGTGGTGGGCGACACATACATCATATCACGAGAAAACCACAACTTGCATTTAAAATGAAAATGAGTTTATAAAATCCTTGCGGTTTCTCCAAATCCAAAATCTCATGGAAAATCCGATATCCAAAAATCTCAGGGTAAGTAAACAGTGAATTACCGGCATAAAGCCCTACAATATTACATATCAGAATGAATGTATAGCTGCATGAAATATCTAAGTAAGATATGCAATGTCTAAACTAGCATATAAAAGCAATCGTACTAGTACTTTGTTGCAACTACTAGCTAGAATTTTATACTTATGAAGTAATGTTTTATAATTTGTACGTGACATGGAATTACCGATGATGATGTGTGTGAGCTGGCAAGCAAGTGTACGTGGAGCATAAGCATCATCGGCAATGGTGCTGGTGTCCTGACAACAGGGGTTCATAATAACTAAAGAAACACATTTATAAGCATGCAATGCGATGAGAACAGCATGAATATATAGAAAAGATGTAGTAACTGTAACATTTAAGTATATACCTTTCCAAATACGAGTCATACAGTTCTTGGTTTTTGAAATAGCACGAATCGTGGTTTTAGAAAAATAGGGGCTTCAGGGTCTTTGAGAAAAGATTTGTCTTTTGAAAAATCCATAGTATCCATCGGCCTGTCTTTAAAATATTCACGATTCGTTAGTTTTGAAAAATAAGTATGACTCGAACCCAGTCTAAAGGGTAAAGAACATCCGCCTAAAGTCCGAGTCGGTATATCTAGTAGTCGGCGATCCCGCCACAATAGCGCCACGTACGTAAAAATACATAATACGACACTCTCGAGTCAAGAGTGCTGATCGTTCATCATATCTATACCTCGTACGGTAAAATCCATCGTACGGCATCCCAAAATCGGTGTACGGGTCAAATATCACATGTACCTCATTATTCATATAGTATCATTATCGTAAAATCATACATTAGGGGTACCGTTCTAAAATCTAGTACATTACAATATTATCAAACATATATTCTCGTTTGTAAGACATATCGCCCAACGATCCGCTATAATATCATGTCGTATAATAATATCACGACCCAAACACATATCACAATCTCACGGCATCATGCCCGATCATATCGGCTCATCTCCAAGTATCATATACTGGGCTCATCATCCGTGTATACGTACATGTGTGTGTGTGTGTGTGTGTATATATACGCACACACGCACACACACACCAACGCATCTACATATATATATATATATACATATAAATATTTACACACAAAAATCATATCACGTGTGTGCATGTGTGTGTGTGTCAACCTTTACTCTTGGGCTTCGCAACTAAGAAAACTAACTAAGAGCATTATCTTCTAATTTCGCTAAAACTAACCCATGATCTCCTAAAGCCTTTCCTGCTAATTATTCAAGTCTCACCAAACACATATTTATATATATATAACATATTCATATGCTACACTACGAAACTGCGTGTGTGCTATACGCCATCCACCCGACTTCCCCCGTAGATATACATCTACTTACCTGGACGCCTCGGCTAATCTGCTCCGATTTCAGGTCTGTCATTTCCGCGCCACATTCGACGCCTCTGCACCCGATCCTAGAAACGTACACAAGTAAAAAGAGAATAAATATAAAATTAGTCTCGGACACAACCAATACAAGTCAACCACGCACCCTAACTAGACGCGCACGCACTTGGTGCACAAAACGCTCCCGCGACAACGCCACAGACCACAACTAGGGTCGCAATATGTGGAGACTACCAAACCAAAAACCCAATCGCACCAATCGCGCATCCACGACACATCAAATATTATATGAAATAAGTTATAATTCACCAAAACCTCAAACTTAGATAAAATCGATTTAACCCAAAAACCTAGTAAGCATCTTTTAACCGTTTTAGTACAAACTTGATGTTTTAACAATTTTAGTGGCCAAATTGCTCATTAAATAACTTAATTAGGTCACACAAATACCAACTAGATTTTTTATCTCACTTATTTACATAATTCTAGAAATCTAGTTTGCAAAATATATAATTTGGACAATTTTTAAATTAACAATTAGCAAACTAGCAACTAGCTTACATTTTTGCATGTCATAACATGAAAATCTACTCACCACAACCATAAACCAATGATCAAAACCCTAACTTGATCCAATCCGTTTTATTGTAAAACATAACCTTGAAATTTGAACCAAGTTAATGTAAGTACGTGGCGGCGCCCCGGCCGTCTAACAGACGCCAATATGCGGAACAAAACTTTTACGACTGGCGCTATCGCGTACTTTATCCGGATCGTCCATTAAAGCTAAACTAACAAATTGTAAATAGGGTAGAATTGTTATACCGAATGATCCGAGTCCTTCGGTCTTCAACCATCATCCCACGCTATGTTGCAACTGATCCGAACTTGCTCGATCTCCGGTCTCGTTGTCCAGGTGGCACCACGTCGACGGATCTTTAAACGGGCTCCCGCCTCTGAACCGAGGCAACTCGATCGTCAAGTTTGCCAAAAGAGACGACCAAGATGAAGTAGAGAATGAGTAGAATACTTTGGCTCGTTACGTCCAAGGCTATGGACGAACGGTTATAGAAGTTGCCTTTTGGAATCGGGTAAATGGAAATTGAACTGTATGAGATTTCCATACCCTAAACTATCATAATCTTTTCTCTCAAGCAAATGAAAAACCATGATTCTCTCACAAGAGGGGCCGGCCATATATATAAAGAAGAGGGAGAGTGAGTGTAGGAGCAAGGAGAGTGAGTGTAACGAAAAATATCAAGGATATTTATCATATGCAAAGAATGAGTGGTATGAACACATTAAATGAATTAATCCACCTCACTTAACACCTCACCTCACAATTAATGCAAATGATGAGTCACTAATCCTAGTCACCATTTCTAGAATCTTCTAGAACCATGACTCACCCAAAAGACGAAAGGATAAATCCGCATTTAACCGAATGTCAAATACGGCAGATAGAAAACTGGAAACTGGCAACTTCCAAAAATCATCCCGAAACGAATTTCAGGATAACCCCGTATCGGTATAAACATACCCGCATTTGTATTACGACCGAATACAAATGCAACTGAGACAAAGATATTATATCTACACAGTATAATACTGGGTTCCGGCTTAAACCAAAGCCTACCAGTGTTATCTGCCCGAAAACTGACACGTGCGAAAATGCACGTGTATTTTTCGAACCTTGCCATAAACCCATACGGCATCTACAACGTTTCGCCCGAACTTGGGAAAGTGTCGGTAGGGGACTCTAATGACTCATCAGTATACTGGCACTGGGTATAACCACTAGCACGTCAGAGGTACTAACTGTGCGTAACGTTTTGCCGATGTATTGATTGGAAGGAAAACTGACGAGCGAACTCATCCAATAAACCCTACTGAGCCTGACAGTGACAATATCTGTACAGTCCGGAACATTCATCTATGAGTATCGCATATACGGCCTAGGGGGCCGGTAAACGTCAGACCCCCAACAGCGATATAAGTCGTGTCAGAGAGCAGCCCAGAACACCCTGAGATTCTACTGGTATACCTACCAGTATATCTCGATTACCCTGGCCAGGGATTTCGTGTAATGGCTCTCCTAAACACAGTGCGATCTCACCCCCCAATACCGGGAGAGACAAATCCCCGATGATCCGCTCACTTGCCTCCAATGTGGCTCGGGACTGTACCCAACTAAAACCTGTTTGCACAACTCCTTTGAGCGTGGTAAGGTAGTAATCTAAGCACAGTGGGAACTCACACGAGACAAATGACGATCTCAGGTCGATGAACTAACCTGTACACATGTCACTAGGGAACTGCTATCTGACGATATGTATAATACCAACTAGCATGTTCCCGGCGAGTCATGTCCGGTGTACTCATAACCCAATGAGCACCTGTATACATCTTAGGTGATCCAACTGACACCAGTGGCTTATGAGACCGGCCACCGCCCCTCGTCGGGGTCTCGACTGTATACACTAGTCTACTCCGGAGTATCGATGCCCTGTCTCGAAACTCCCATGACTAGGGACACTTTAAGGATCTGCTTATAGACCCCAGCTCTCACGTACATGATCGCCATCATACTGCTGGTAGTCAAACAAGAATCCTATGGGCTTTATCATGATGATAAAGACAAACCAGATTGCATACTATCATCTCGAGTAAGACTGTTTTATCGGTATAGGTCATCCCTCAATCATTACAATCACGTACCTGCGATCCAATAATTGACTTAGAGGGCACTATATCCAACAATCTCCCACTTGCACTTAAGGCTAATTATTGCGATGTCGTGTACTCACAGTTCGTGTGATACCGAGCATCCAACTTCTCTACTAATCAGTTTCACAAAGCTGGTTTGTAAAACTCTTGAGTTCGAGAAATAACCTCAGTGAGTGGATCCGCTTTGGTGTTTCTTTCTGTATCTCTCTATATCTCAACTTCGCGGAGAAAACCATCACCCGAATTGAGTAATACGTGTCCTAGAATATGTCTGGATATCTGATGGGACCTAGTTCACAAATTAACTCCAAATCCAAACCTCTTAGACTGTATCGATCACTGAAACTAATCAGTGTCCAGCACCATGCCTCTCACAGTATCCTCTTGGACGGCCTGTCCATAATACTGTCCCTCGTCTGAGGAAAAACTATAACTTTGACAATCACTCTGTCATCTATGTCACTTTTGAAGCCTGGAATGATAACCGTCTCTCGAAGGAGGCCGCCGTCAACTGATCCGTAGAACATTCACTTATGTTCTAAAACTGCTTCCTAATGTTTCTCCAGGATTGGATTAATATAAACTTATCGCATCTAGTGCAATAAAACATCTGGTGTGGTACTTGACATCTCACGATTGAATCAATTGCCTAAGCAAGTGATCTGCCAATCATGCACGTCCCTCTCCCTTTTAGTCTGTAAGATACCTTGAGAGAGGGTGACTCCATCACCTGGATATAATATAAAACCATAGATCTAGTTACCAGAATGTTTGATATTATATCCATGTCCTTTGTGGAGAAACAACTGTGTGACGACCACAGTACAACCGATCGTAGTATAGGAATTTTACTTCCTACTCTATGTATGTCATCCAAATATCAGGACATCACACCCTACTACCTTCTTAACAGATCCATCCTCTATGCTGATGAAGTCAAACCCATGACTGTCACATCAAAAATTAGATGATCTATCTCCGCTATTTCTGCTCAAGTCTATAAATAGACACTAGCTACTTGCCCACTATGCTTCCGCTGCTCCCACTGACTACAACAATCCTCTGGCAGAATAATATATAAGTGTACTTCTAAAACTAGTTTAGAACGACGCTATACATTTCCTCCAGCCGGGTCTCATAGTCTGGAACAACAGTAGTGTCAAGTCTGGGTAAACAATAACCTCCCTGTCACCGTCCTTGAGGCTACCGGAGTACCTCTCGGGTGTCTGAGGTAACTCACCATATCTGCGGAGTGGCTATTTGAATGTCAAACCTGATTGAATATATAGGTCCTATTAAACTTTCCGTAATCGTTTGCGGTTCTGGAATCACTTCCAGTTCTACCATACTCCCACTTCTGTTTTCTGAAAAAATCCATTTTAATAAAACTATGGCGAGTTAAGAAGAATATCACTATTGATCTTCCAGATGGTAGAAAATCAACCCTCGTCGAAGCTAGAGTCAACCCGCAAACTGCCATTACAGAAACGTGCCTTGAGTTATCCAGTGTCTTGTTTTAAGCTTAAGCTGGACAACTCCCCTTACCTTAACATCGTTAAGATATGAATCGTTCTATATCCAATATAGAAACTTTGGCACTTATTTAATTGGAACCGGATTCAAATTATGCAGCTGCCTCCAGTGCATAATCAACTTAATGGAGAGAGGCTAATCAGCATTATTCAACTTAGGAATCCATCCAATTACGAGTAACCTGAAAGAGAAACAAGTTTCTCAAAACCATTACTATCAACTGAATACTAATCACAAGAATCTACATCTTCGATTTCTTTGAAGAATCCCTATACTTGCGATACATGGTTCTCTACTTTATTTCTATACCCACAACTTCTCAATACTTAGACATTGTATTTCTACGAAACACTTGTCTATAAACTAGAGAAGTCACAAGTAAATAGAATATAGTACGAGGACCAACCCCTTTGTCCTGATGGACACTGGACAACATACAATACTCTGTATAAGTCCACTGAGTTTGAATAACTCAAAACCTGTGCGTCGTAGGTTGAAAACTGTTCCCAGGAGATTTCCTCAAATATCACCAATTACAACGAATTCCGATATAATGAGGATGATCACCTAATTCCCAATAACTCACTCCTACTCAACATCTGTAAAACCATACAGATGTGAGAATCATACCTGGTAAATACATACCCTGGAGTAAGTATCTAATCGGGAAATCAGTTTTCAATTAACAATGCACAGTGAATATGAAACATAAATATGTTTCGTAGGGGTATCCTGGTATTCTTTAGTAATGCCTTTTCCATAATCCATATCATGACTTTAACCGTATATTTCCCTGCCATCTTTCCAATTCCCTTTAATTTGTCTTTAGTCTTTACCTTCTGTACACCTACATTAGGCTAAATGGTTTTCTTCCTTCCCTACCGTTCGGCACCAGCCTATGGTTTGGAAGAAGACTATCCAGTAAGCATAATAGGTGTACTCTCCTAATCCTAGGAGTACTCGCAACTTGAGAGAAGGTGATGATAAAAGACAACTGAATAAACCTTATTCCTTTTTCTCCTGAACCAGAATCCATCCTCGAAAAAATGTCCTTCGAGTTCGTATATAACCATACGATGGATTTATCCAATGGAATTGGATGTTCGTAGTGATACGGGTTGTTCTGGAGAAATAAAAGGTGAAGTAGGAATGGCGATGAAATACGTGGTTTGGTCGTGAATGTTAATAGTCGCAATTTACTTTGCCCTCTTTCTAATTCCTTTATGTTGTCTTCACATGTCACCTTATGCACACCCTACTTAGGCTAATTGGTTTTCTTCATTCCCTACCTTTCGGCACCTGCCTATGGTTTGGAATAAGACTATCTAATAAGCGTAATAGGTGTACTCTCCAAAACCAAGGAGCCCTCGCAACCCGAGAGAAGGTGATAATAAAAGACAACTGAATAAACCAATTCTATTTCTCCTGAACCTGGATCCATCCTCGAAGAAGTCCCTCCGAGTTCGTATATAACCATACGATGGATCTATCCAATGGAAGTGGATGTCCGTAGTAATACGGGTTGTTCTGAGAAATACAAAGGGTAAAAGAAGGAGCTGCAATGACTTATGCAACTATAGACAATCCAAAAGCCAGTATATTAAGAGGATTCGGTCAGCTTTGGTCACTGAGTTATAGTCTAGGGTCGGTCAAAAGTCGCTGCCATAAGAGAGAGAGAAAAGAAACACTCTGCGTGCACTCTAGCCTAAATCAGAATGGTTATCACTTTATCTAATTAGGAAACCTCCCACTGTTTTCTCAAATTCTCCTCCAAACCTGAAAGAAGAATTAGTCGGGGTCACCCGAAGAGTAAACCAACTTATCAGTGAGAATCGGGATCCAACTATCATCGCATGATAACTTGATGGAAGCCGCTCAAGTTAACACACTCCAGAAGGTATGCGCAAGTCTGGCAAGTTTCTTGTATGTTTGAAACTCCCGATGTAATTTTTTATCCCAAGCTCTTATGACCTTGACGTAGGCCAACAAATCATAAGCAACATGTCAAGTTCTACCCATCGTTGTCCTGATCAACTTAAGTCATCGTACAGGCCCTTGACGTAGGCCAACAAGGTGTACGTCTGACTTAAACTAATGCATCTATCTATGCAACAAATGAATACCCAGCAGCTACCAAACACTATGTCTTGACGTAGGCCAACAAACATAGCTTGAATACTACTGACTATCCAAAAGAAACGACGGAGGATTACGGCTGGTTTTTGGCGAAAAACCTTTAACGTAATGAACTTGATCTCGTTGAAGGAACCTGATAGCTTTATAAAAATATATAGTAGCGAAAACCTTTTGTTAAAGAAGTCACTCCCGGTGAAAGGATCTCGGCTCTTTCCTCGTGGAATGAGGTGCAGGATATTCCAACTGAATACCGCTATGCATAAGAAAAGGAAACGTCTTTGTAATAATTTTAAAATTTGTTCCAACAACATCAAATATAGGTTTGTTTTATCCTTGCATTGAAAAGAATCAATGCATTCCCATCAATCAATCACACCAAAAAAGAACGAAAATAAAATGTACGTATATGCCATCCGCATTCGTCACTGGGTCCCGTCATCACCCGTTAGGTTACTTAACTAACGACAGAGCGGGGACTGGACTAGCGCGGGTGTAAAACATATACAACATCTAATAGTATATATACTAACATACAATAATCGCTCCAGGCATGATAAATGCAACATTACAGAAAAGTAATAAGCATCACATAACAATACAGATAATCTGGGATCCCCGGGTTTCATAGAGCCGCTGCTGAAACTCGACGTTCCCCTGGTCGTGTGGATAGCCTGTGCAATGAAACCTGGACCCCTACGGGTGCGGCAAGTTACCCATCAAAACCTGAAGCGAGGTAGTCCCCACAACATAGTGAATGGAATACCCGGCACTTCACGGAATCCGGTAAATTGAGCACCCCTCCTTAGGTCAACCTGTACCCCCTACGAGTGCGGCAAATAGTCTGCTAATTCTAGAGTGTGGTCCATTTTCCTCTTAATGCCATGAGATACGAACCCGTTGCCCTCCAGAACCCGGCTATTCATGCACCCCACCGCGGGGTAAACCTAGTATAGAAATAAAAATAGTACAATAGGTACATCGACCGCAACCTGGTCGTGCCCCAAAAGAATATTATACAAACAGGCAGTGACGGCAGTCCACAAGTCGGACGCTCGTCCCGCAATATCAAAGGTACAAATAAATTTAAACAACACTATCATTGCACCCTGCTATCCACCACGACAAATCCGCAACATTACAGCACAACACAGAACATCAACGCGAATGTCACGTTCACAAACCCGTCTAAAAGAACTATAGCAATCAGACGCGGTTTACCGATCACATGACATTCCCGGTCGGAGATATAATGAAAGTACTGAAAAACTAACAAGTTTAAAATTTCGATCGACTAAATTTCCCGAAGTGGGCCCCACATACATCTGGTGTACAGTAACAAAATTTTGGCCCAAAAGACATATACCAAAAACCACCATTTCCCATGAGAAACCCACTAAAAAAATTTGGCGCACTGTTCCCACAAAAGCGCGGCGGATCAGCGGCCAAACCATGGTTTGGGCCGCGGATCCGCGGTCGTTTTGTGGGATCACGTGTCCAAATTTCACCAGTATTCTTCAAAAACCCTGCATGATTTTCTGAAATGCTCAAAATGAATTTTAGAACATTTTAAAAATCGACAGAAACATCATGTACAGAAAATTGTGATTTCGCGAAATCCGTTCGATCGATCTTTTAAACGTGTTAGCACAAGTTAGTATAGCTTAATGGTGAGGCTCTGATAACACTATAAGTACGCGGCGGCGCCCCGGCCGTCTAACAGACGCCAATATGCGGAACAAAACTTTTACGACTGGCGCTATCGCGTACTTTATCCCGGATCGTCCATTAAAGCTAAACTAACAAATTGTAAATAGGGTAGAATTGTTATACCGAATGATCCGAGTCCTTCGGTCTTCAACCATCATCCCACGCTATGTTGCAACTGATCCGAACTTGCTCGATCTCCGGCCTCGTTGTCCAGGTGGCACCACGTCGACGGATCTTTAAACGGGCTCCCGCCTCTGAACCGAGGCAACTCAATCGTCAAGTTTGCCAAAAGAGACGACCAAGATGTTAGTTGTATGTATGCCCTAGAGGCCAGTATTGTACACATGATGTATTTTATATTGGATGCTTGGACATATATAGAGATGACTTTCTTGCTCGATATGATAGTATGCTATCTAGTTACTCTTTATCCTAACATGTACACTTGTCTCTTTGCACTGTCTTATAGTTACATGTTGGTAAAGCCCTTAGGATGTGTACTTGACTACCTGGACTGTGATGCAGATCATACTAGTGGGGACATGGTAGTCCATAGGTACATCCTTCAATGTCCCTAGTCGTGGGTGTATCGAGACGGGGCATCGATATACCAGTGTAGACTAGCGTATATGCTTCTCGACCCATGAGATGGGCGATCGATGATCCCATATCCATTGGTGTTTGACATCAGAGATGGTATACGGGTGCTCAGTGGAGACTGGGTACACTGGACGGACTCGCCGAGAACTCCCAGATGGTATTATACCTCACGTCAGATGGCAGTTCTCAGGTGACACTTGTACAGGTTAGTCTGTAGACCCGAGATCGTCATAGAGTCTTGTGTGATTCCCACTGTGCTTTGATCTCCACCTTACCACGTCCATGAGGGCATGCAAAACGGTGGTCTTTGGGTACAGTCCAGAGTCACATGGAGGCAATGAGCGATAGGAGGGGTTTCGTCTCTCCCGGTATTAGGGGTTGATGTTGCGCTGTGCTCGATTGGCCGTAACAGGGAAGTCCCTGGCCAGGGCTGATCAGAGATTTGCTGGTAAGTGTTACCAGTAGTTTCTCGACCCGTTATAAGCCTCACATCGGCACGACTTATCGTTTATTGGGGTCTGACGTTTACCACCCCTAGACTTGATATGCGACATATCAGATGAAAAGAACGGACTGTACGGTAAGTGTTACTGGTTGGATTCACAGGAGTGTGAGCGGGCTAGCTCGTCGATCTTCTGATCGCTCAATACCCGGGTGGCCGTTACGTTTAGCAGACCGCTTGCGGCTTGTGGGTGCTTGATATGATCATCATCTGCTACCGGCGTATTGACGAGTCTTTAGAGTCCTACACAGGGGTTTCCTGGCTCAAGCGAAACGAAATAGGAGCGCATATGAGATATGTGCGGGACCGAGATTAATGCGAGTATGTGATACCGTATTTCATTCTCGCGGTGAATGTTTCGATTGGTTGTATGCGATATAACCTAGTTATCGAATCGTTGATTCAATAAATCGATACATTGTATACTAGTCGGTTATGTGCGACATGACCGGATCGTTAAATCAAGTGTTGATTTAATGATTTAATGTATAATTATATATTTGATATATTACTTTGCATTAACTAGTATTGGTTCACTTTAAATGGATTTTCTCACTTGATGTGCAAGTTGTATATGTGATATACTTTTGTGCACATGTTTGTATCATGTTTGATGATGCTTGCTCATTTGGTTAAGTGTAAAGAATTAAACCTTGGTTAAATAAATGGTTAGGGTTTTTATTTATTCATTCATTTATCTTTTTAATTTGGATTAGAAAGAAATTGCAAAAGAAAACAAAATGGTTGCTATCATTCATGAAGCTTGTTGAAGCTTCATGAAGCTTTGACCAAAGTGACCATTTTGTCTTCATGCTTAACCCTAACCATTCATCTAACCTTAGTCAATTCTCTACACCTAACCATGATTCATATTATGATAAGTATTCATTTTCTTTTGCATTTTAAAAGATATACTTATCATTCTATCTTCTTCTTCATCTTCTTCTTCAAGAAAGAAAACTTGCCACCATCAATGGCAACTTGAGCAAAAGTGTGAGAAATCCAATTCTAAAGTGAACCCACCTCCTATTTCTTCACCCTCTACCTCTTGCCAAGTAGTATAGGGTGTTTTCTTCACAAGTTTCACAACTTGGTGAAGTTGGAGCTTGATCTACTGCAACCTCGACGTAGATCATCTTAGGCATCGTAGCCGACGACTTGTCCGCTCATTTCTCCGATGAAGCCGATGCTAGAGTCCGAGATCCGACTTAGACAGTGAGAGGACGTCTAAGTGGAGCTATGGAACTGGAGAACCGGATCTACAAAGGTTGTAGCTTCTCACTTTTAGTTAAGTTGTTAACTAGGTTTTTGTTTCGCCTAAAATTCTAGTTAACGATCCGTATTAGAGTTTCTCGGCACTTGTAAAATTTAAAATAGGCATGGTTGATGCCTTGTGAGACCTCTATTGTGTGCCTAGGAATCCTACAGTGGTATCAGAGCCTAGCTAGAGCCTTAGGCGATGCTTAGACGATGTTTGAAACCCGATTGAACCCGAAACCCTATTTTTTTCACGCTCTCTGGACTTTTTCTAAAAACTGGGTTTTTTCCAGACTAAAAATGCTTAAAAAATTCAGCAGGGAATTCTAAGAATTACGGTGCAAATTTTTCCAAGAGATCAGTTCAAAGCGCGGCGGAACCGCGGCAGAAGCCTGGCTTCTGCGGCGGTTCCGCGGCCATATGATGACATCATCATTCTATTTTTGCACAGTAATTCCTACTTTATGATGCTGAGTTTTCTGGAAATTTTTAATTTGACTCAAGAGTTGAGTGTTCTGGGATTGCAATGGGAATCGTTGATTCGATCGGATTATTAAACTTCGTCTATGTATTTTTCCGGATAACTTTAGAATATGTTAAAAAGTTCGACCGGATATAAATACCCAACTTTTCCCCTGCCGGAAAATTTCCAAGTGTTGGATTTTTCTGAGGTTTAAAGACGTTCTAAGTAGTGCGAGTAACGCAATGGTCCCTCTAGAAGACAACAAACCTTAACTCGATTATGTGACCGTCTTGAACTGCCCTTTTGAACCTTCGGGTTTGGGGCAGTACGGCGTGCCACATGTGAGGCGTTGGCTTGACCCTTCTACGGCTGGACCGTTGGTACTGAGGCATGAAGTGAATGTCTTTGAACCTATTTCATGTATTGAACGGTTTCGGGAAAACTTGGGTGTTCGAATGTTCGATCGGAAAGTTTAATATTTTCTATTTATCCGGAATGGGATACAATAATTGGAATTCACAAACAGTTATGAGATAACTGGATGAATGTTATAAATCTAGCGGTTTAGTCTCACTTGATATTGAAAAGAGTTTTCGATGATGGGACTAAAATGCGGGGTTTATAATTGTTAGGCATGTGATGTCTAAGTATTTCATTTGATTAGGCATGCGATGTCTAAAGAAGGTTGCGGATTCCAACTGTTGTAGTTTTACACTTTCTTTTCTGTGACCGTAAGTGTAATATGTGATATCGCCGGTTTCGTTGCTATATGTCAACGGCAATTGGGATGCGCATATTTACTTACGTTGATGACATGTGATGTTATGTGTTGCTGGATATGTTATATTGGATTGTCGTGTTCGAATAGCCGGGGGTTTTTATGTGAAATGAGTGTTTTTCATTTTCATTCATGTAAAAACTTGTATGTAATATTCTTTTATTGGGGCACTTCCAGGTTGCGGAACATGTCACCCTTTGTATATTATTTACTTTTCTGCACTAGGATAGACCCATGGAGGGGAGCACAAGTAACCGGGTTCTAGGGTCCAGTGGGAGACCATCTCGAGGAGTCGACTCCGGGTCTCCTAACTCTAGAATTGGTAGGGTTGCTTGCCGCTCTCGTAGGGGTCTAGGGGTGTGGGTTTGGCTATTCATCACGACCGTGGAATCCGTGTTTTATACTGGCTCGTATTGAAAACACGGACGTCCTAGTATATCCAATGTTTCATATGTTTCTTCTGCTGCGATATCTGTGTTGTGATCATGTGATGTTCTGTGATAGATACTTTATATAGTACATATGATATATTATATAGACGTTACTTATGTTTTGCACCCGCACTAGCCCTGCCCTGCTCTGTCGTTAGTTACCTAACCTAACGGTGCACGAGGGGACATCGAGGCGAATGCGGATGGCATAAGTGTACGTCGTATTTATCTGTGATGTTTAGGTATTTAAATGATGGGACTTCATTAATGTGATTAATGAAATAAAAGAAACCTAAAGATGTTGTAGAATCGAATTTCAAAATAAAACAGGTAGCTACAGTTCTTGCTTTGCATAGCGGTATATATGATATACCCTGCACCTTATTCGATAAGGAAAGGACCGAGATCCCTTCACCGGGAGTGACTCCTTTAGCAATAACTGACAGATGCTACACTCTCGGTTTGTTTTTGATTGCTTCTATAGTTTCTGCTTTGCACAGTGATATATATGATATATCCCGCACCTCATTCGACGAGGAAAGGGCCGACGATCCCTTCACCGGGAGTGACCCCTTTAGCAAAACTAGAAAAGCCTCAAAATCATTCCATTTCAAAACTTCATTTGATTCTACAACGATATCAAGTTCATTACGCAATAGGTTTTCAGAAAAACCTGTCGTAGCCCTCCGTCATTTCAGATAAGTCCTGTTTAGTATTCGTGCTGCGTTTGTTGACCTTGTCAAGGCGCAGTGTGCGGTAGCAAACTAGTTTTTATCTGCTTATGCATATGATGCAGATTGAGTTAGGGTAGTCGTACGGCCTTGTTGACCTTGTCAAGGGTCGTGCGGGTGGGTTTAATTCATTCAAGAAATGACGGGTTGAACTTGACTTACGGTCTATGGTTTGTTGACCTTGTCAAGGTCATAGATCGTTTGGGGCAAAAGCATTATCGGGAATTTCAAGTGTTGAAATTTGCAATGAGATTGCATACCTTCTATGAGATAGTTGGATCCCGATACCCACTGCGAGTAAGAGTTACTCCTGAGAGAGTTTTACACATTACAATTAGCCGATCAAGTAGCTGTCTAGAAAGGTGTCAACGGGGTTACGCCTCTGGGAAAAGGAGGTTTACATTAATTAGGTTCGTGCGAAAGCACGGGGGACCTCCCTCAAAGTACCGACACTGGCCTGGCTGAAAGATTGGCGAACTTGTAGTGTGTAATTAATCCCGGCTAGTCTTTCCTTTTAGGGTTTGAAGGAAGATTTGATAAAAACCAGTGGGTGCCATCCTGATTAGATACGATAATAACCAATCTGATCTTGCAAGAGCATACGCTAAAGTGTTTTCTTCTCTCTCTCTCCAGGTAGCGACCATGTCATGCCCTAATAAAGATAATAATATCGATGTATTGACCGAACCCGCATGTTATACTGTGCTGGGGAACGTTGGTTCCGTTCTTTCCTATAAGAGTTATAGAACTGAACAGGATATAGGGGAATACCAGGATTCCCATGCCACCCGAATGAAGAAAGTACATGATGATGCATTTTCTTCGGGTGTGTTCGTTACAGAGAACTGTTTCTCCATTTGCTCTACGTCCTGGGTATTAGATACCGGGTCAGGATCCCATATATGTAATCAGTTACATGGGCTTAGGAAAGGTAGAGAACTTGGAGAAGGTGATAAAGACATTAGAGTTGGAAATGGTGCAATTGTTGCAGCTAAGACTGTCGGGGAATATCACCTTGTATTACCAACTGGTAATAAATTGGTTCTGAACGAATGCTATTACATGCCGAACCTGATATGCAACATTATATCGGTTTCTTTGTTGAGTAAAGAGGGATATAATTTTGTATTACAGGACAATGTTATGAACATTTTCCGTAACCAAAAGTTGGTTGGATCAGGCACGTTGTGCAATAGCATTTATGTTCTAAATCAATCAACGGTTCTGAGCATAACAAACACACACAAGAGGAAAAGTTCTGAACTGAATGAATCCTTCTTGTGGCATTGTAGACTGGGTCACATCAATGCGACACGAATGGCTAAGTTACATAAGGATGGATATTTGAAACCATTCGAATTTTCATCTTATGACACTTGCCAGTCATGTCTCAAAGGCAAGATGACCAAAACTCCGTTTACGGGACACGGAGAAAGAGTTACCGAACTCTTGGGACTGATACATAGTGATGTATGCGGTCCCATGTCTACACATGCCAGGGATGGTTCTTCGTACTTCATTACATTCGCTGACGATCTTTCTAGATTCGGATATGTGTTCCTAATGAAACACAAATCAGAAGCTTTTGAGAAATTTAGAGAATATAAACAAGAAGTCGAGAACCAAACCGGAAAAAGTATTAAAATCCTTCGATCTGATCGAGGAGGTGAATACTTGAGCAATGAATTCCTGGACTTCCTAAAAGAGAATGGGATTCTCTCTCAACTGACTCCTCCATATACACCACAGCACAACGGTGTATCAGAACGGAGGAACCGCACCCTATTAGATATGGTGCGCTTTATGATGAGCACAGCTGAGTTACCTATTTCCTTTTCGGGATATGCGCTGGAAACAGCAACATACCTATTGAATCAATTTCCATCTAAATCTGTACCTACCACACCATATGAGATATGGAGTGGGAAGAGGCCATATCTTCAACGAGTTAAGATATGGGGTTGTCCAGCCTATGTCAAAAGACAAAATCCGGACAAGCTCGAGGCACGGTCAGTTCTTTGCAAGTTTGTGGGATATCCAAAGAACTTATATGGGTATTTTTTCTACCACAGTGAGGAACAAAAGGTGTTTGTTGCTCAACATGCCATCTTTTTAGAAAAGGAATTCCTTGAAAAAGAAATTAGTGGCAAAGTGGTAGAGCTGGAAGAAGTTCCAGATACACAAACCGTAACTGAAGATTTAGTGGAACCAGAAGATTCAGTAGCTCCCAATGAACCTCAGCCTCTCCGCCGATCTAGTAGGGTTCCTCGCCAACCTGAGAGATACTACGGTTTTCTCATGGATGGTTGGAGCGAGGATTGCATCATGGAGGATGATGACCCAACTAGCTTCAAGCAGGCCATCACGAGTAGGGACTCAGTATGGCTGGATGCTATGCGGTCCGAGATGGAATCCATGTACACCAACAAAGTATGGACTTTGGAACTTGCTCTTGAAGGGGTAAAACCCATTGGGAGCAAATGGATCTTCAAGAAAAAACTTGGTGTAGATAGGAAAGTGGAGACTTTCAAAGCTAGACTTGTTGCAAAAGGTTTTCGTCAAAGACCAGGTGTGGACTATGACGAAACCTTTTCTCCAGTGGCTATGCTTAAATCCATCCGGATCATGCTTGCCATCGCTGCATATCATGACTACGAAATCTGGCAAATGGATGTTAAGACCGCCTTTCTAAATGGTGATTTAGAAGAGTGCGTGTACATGACTCAGCCAGAGGGCTTCGTAGACAGTGGGAGCAGCGGGAAGGTGTGCAAGCTGCTTAAATCCATTTATGGATTAAAGCAAGCATCGCGGAGTTGGAACATCTGCTTTGACGTCGTTATCAAAGAGTTTGATTTCGTCAAAAACCCAGATGAACCTTGTATCTACAAGAAAGTAGCAGAGAGTAAGGTTGTCTTCCTCGTATTGTACGTGGACGACATACTCTTGATAGGAAATGATATTCCTATGCTGCAATCGGTCAAGCTCTTCTTATCACAAAGATTCTCAATGAAAGATCTTGGTGATGCCTCCTGCACATTGGGAATAAAGATCTATAGAGATAGATCCAAACTGATATTGGTGTTGTCCCAATCAAGGTACATTGACACCATACTAAAGAGGTTTAGTATGGAAGAATTCAAGCGTGGGAATTTACCCACGATTTCTGGAGTCACTCTCTCCAAAGAGATGTCTCCCAAGACTGATTTGGAGAGAGCTCGCATGCAAGGGATACCCTATGCTTCGGCTGTAGGCTCTATCATGTATGCGAAGCTATGTACCAGACCCGATGTAGCATACTCACTAAGTATAGTGAACAGGTATCAAGCTGATCCTTGAGAGAGTCACTGGACAGCTGTGAAGAGCATTCTCAAGTACTTGCGAAGGACTAAAGAGATGCTCTTGGTGTATGGTAACGGAGAACTCCAAGTGGAGTCCTTTACCGATTCGAGCTTCCAGAGTGATAAGGACGACTCTAAGTCGTAGTCGGGATTTGTCTTTACCCTTTACGGAGGGGCGGTTAGCTGGAAGAGTTCCAAGCAGGAAACCGTGGCAGACTCGACGATGGAGGCTGAATACATCGCTGCCAACGATGCTGCTAAAGAAGCTGTCTGGATCAAGAAGTTCATTGCTGAACTTGGAGTGGTTCCATCCATTGAGCATCCAATACCTTTATATTGCGATAACAATGGAGCGGTGGCTTTAGCCAAGGAACCCAGGTCCCATCAGCGATCCAGGCATATTCTGAGGCGGTATCACCTGATCCGGGAGATAGTTGATCGCCGGGAGATCGAGGTCAGGAGGGTTGACACGAAGAACAACACGGCGGATCCACTCACGAAGGCCATTCCCCAGATACAGTTTGAGAGACTCTTCGGGATGCTCGGTATGCGATACTACAGCAGCTGGCCCTAGTGCAAGTGGGAGATTGTTAGTTGTATGTATGCCCTAGAGGCCAGTATTTTACACATGATGTATTTTATATTGGATGCTTGGACATATATAGAGATGACTTTCTTGCTCGATATGATAGTATGCTATCTGGTTACTCTTTATCTTAACATGTACACTTGTCTCTTTGCACTGTCTTATAGTTACATGTTGGTAAAGCCCTTAGGTTGTGTACTTGACTACCTGGACTGTGATGCAGATCATACTAGTGGGGACATGGTAGTCCATAGGTACATCCTTCAATGTCCCTAGTCGTGGGTGTATCGAGACGGGGCATCGATATACCAGTGTAGACTAGCGTATATGCTTCTCGACCCATGAGATGGGCGATGGATGATCCCATATCCATTGGTGTTTGACATCAGAGATGGTATACGGGTGCTCAGTGGAGACTGGGTACACTGGACGGATTCGCCGAGAACTCCCAGATGGTATTATACCTCACGTCAGATGGCAGTTCTCAGGTGACACTTGTACAGGTTAGTCTGTAGACCCGAGATCGTCATAGAGTCTTGTGTGACTCCCACTGTGCTTTGATCTCCACCTTACCACGTCCATGAGGGCATGCAAAACGGTGGTCTTTGGGTACAGTCCCGAGTCACATGGAGGCAATGAGCGATAGTAGGGGTTTCGTCTTTCCCGGTATTGGGGGTTGATGTTGCGCTGTGCTCGATTGGCCGTAACAGGGAAGTCCCTGGCCAGGGCTGATCAGAGATTTGCTGGTAAGTGTTACCAGTAGTTTCTCGACCCGTTATGAGCCTCACATCGGCATGACTTATCGTTTATTGGGGTCTGACGTTTACCACCCCTAGACTTGATATGCGACATATCAGATGAACAGACCGGACTGTACAGTAAGTGTTACTGGTTGGATTCACAGGAGTGTGAGCGGGCTAGCTCGTCGATCTTCTGATCGCTCAATACCCGGGTGGCCGTTACGTTTAGCAGACCGCTTGCGGCTTGCGGGTGCTTGATATGATCATCATCTGCTACCGGCGTATTGACGAGTCTTTAGAGTCCTACACAGGGGTTTCCTGGCTCAAGCGAAACGAAATAGGAGCGCATATGAGATATTTGCGGGACCGAGAATAATGCGAGTATGTGATACCGTATTTCATTCTCGCGATGAATGTTTCGATTGGTTGTATGCGATATAACCTAGTTATCGAATCATTGATTCAATAAATCGATACATTGTATACTAGTCGGTTATGTGCGACATGACCGGATCGTTAAATCAAGTGTTGATTTAATGATTTAATGTATAATTATATATTTGATATATTACTTTGCATTAACTAGTATTGGTTCACTTTAAATGGATTTTCTCACTTGATGTGCAAGTTGTATATGTGATATACTTTTGTGCACATGTTTGTATCATGTTTGATGATGCTTGCTCATTTGGTTAAGTGTAAAGAATTAAACCTTGGTTAAGTAAATGGTTAGGGTTTTTATTTATTCATTCATTTATCTTTTTAATTTGGATTAAAAAGAAATTGCAAAAGAAAACAAAATGTTTGCTATCATTCTTGAAGCTTGTTGAAGCTTCATGAAGCTTTGACCAAAGTGACCATTTTGTCTTCATGCTTAACCCTAACCATTCATCTAACCTTAGTCAATTCTCTACACCTAACCATGATTCATATTATGATAAGTATTCATTTTCTTTTGCATTTTAAAAGATATACTTATCATTCTATCTTCTTCTTCATCTTCTTCTTCAAGAAACAAAACTTGCCACCATCAATGGCAACTTGAGCAAAAGTGTGAGAAATCCAATTCTAAAGTGAACCCACCTTCTATTTCTTCACCCTCTACCTCTTGCCAAGTAGTATAGCGTGTTTTCTTCACAAGTTTCACAACTTGGTGAAGTTGGAGCTTGATCTAGTGCAACCTCGACGTAGATCATCTTAGGCATCGTAGCCGACGACTTGTCCGCTCATATCTCCGATGAAGCCGATGCTAGAGTCCGAGATCCGACTTGGACAGCGAGAGGACATCTACGTGGAGCTAAGGAAGTGGAGAACCGGATCTACAAAGGTTGTAGCTTCTCACTTTTAGTTAAGTTGTTAACTAGGTTTTTGTTTCGCCTAAAATTCTAGTTAACGATCCGTATTAGAGTTTCTCGGCACTTGTAAAATTTAAAATAGGCATGGTTGATGCCTTGTGAGACCTCTATTGTGTGCCTAGGAACCCTACACAAGATGAGGTAGAGAATGAGTAGAATATTTTGTCTCGTTACGTCCAAGGCTATGGACGAACGATTATAGAAGTTGCCTTTTTGAATCGGGTAAATGGAAATTGAACTGTATGAGATTTCCATACCCTAAACTATCATAATCTTTTCTCTCAAGCAAATGAAAAACCATGATTCTCTCACAAGAGGGGCCGGCCATATATATAAAGAAGAGGGAGAGTGAGTGTAGGAGCAAGGAGAGTGAGTGTAGGGAAAAATATCAAGGATATTTATCATATGCAAAGAATGAGTGGTATGAACACATTAAATGAATTAATCCACCTCACTTAACACGTCACCTCACAATTAATGCAAATGATGAGTCACTAATCCTAGTCACCATTTCTAGAATCTTCTAGAACCATGACGCACCCAAAAGACGAAAGGATAAATCCGCATTTAACCGAATGTCAAATACGGCAGATAGAAAACTGGAAACTGGCAACTTCCAAAAATCATCCCGAAACGAATTTCAGGATAACCCCGTATCGGTATAAACATACCCGCATTTGTATTACGACCGAATACAAATGCAACTAAGGCAAAGATATTATATCTACACAGTATAATACTGGGTTCCGGCTTAAACCAAAGCCTACCAGTATTATCTGCCCGAAAACTGACACGTGCGAAAATGCACGTGCATTTTCCGAACCTTTCCATAAACCCATACGGCATCTACAACGTTTGGCCCGAACTTGGGAAAGTGTCTGTGGGGGACTCTAATGACTCATCAGTATACTGGCACTGGGTATAACCACTAGCACGTCAGATGTACTAACTGTACGTAACGTTTTGCCTATGTATTGATTGGAAGGGAAACTGACGAGCGAACTCATCCAATAAACCCTACTGAGCCTGACAGTGACAATATCTGTACAGTCCGGAACATTCATCTATGAGTATCGCATATACGGCCTAGGGGGCCGGTAAACGTCAGACCCCCAACAGCGATATAAGTCGTGTCAGAGAGCAGCCCAGAACACCCTGAGATTCTACTGGTATACCTACCAGTATATCTCGATTACCCTGGCCAGGGATTTCGTGTAATGGCTCTCCTAAACACAGCGCGATCTCACCCCCCAATACCGGGAGAGACTAATCCCCGATGATTCGCTCACTTGCCTCCAATGTGGCTCGGGACTGTACCCAACAAAAACCTATTTGCACAACTCCTTTGAGCGTGGTAAGGTAGTAATCTAAGCACAGTGGGAACTCACACGAGACAAATGACGATCTCAGGTCGATGAACTAACCTGTACACATGTCACTAGGGAACTGCTATCTGACGATATGTATAATACCAACTAGCATGTTCCCGGCGAGTCATGTCCGGTGTACTCATAACCCAATGAGCACCTGTATACATCTTAGGTGATCCAACTGACACCAGTGGCTTATGAGACCGGCCACCGCCCCTCGTCGGGGTCTCGACTGTATACACTAGTCTACTCCGGAGTATCGATGCCCTGTCTCGAAACTCCCACGACTAGGGACACTTTAAGGATGTGCTTATAGACCCCAGCTCTCACGTACATGATCGCCATCATACTGCTGGTAGTCAAACAAGAATCCTATGGGCTTTATCATGATGATAAAGACAAACCAGATTGCATACTATCATCTCGAGTAAGACTGTTTTATCGGTATAGGTCATCCCTCAATCATTACAATCACGTACCTGCGATCCAATAATTGACTTAGAGAGCACTATATCCAACAGTTAACACCTAAGTAGTTTAGATTTAAGTAATTAAACTACTGTAAGTCCATGCTACCTCTCCCGGTACTTTCGGGCATGCGGAATTTTGTGAAAAACTATTTTCTTAGAGGTGGTAACATGGACTCAAAAATCGGATCTTTGTTAAACATCTAACTAACAACCTAACTACGAGTTGCTAACTACTCGGTTAGGGGGTTATACCTTTCTTTTTCTCGAACTCCTTCGTCTTCAAGCTTCGATGGTCGTCCGAATCGGCTTCTCCCCGTCGTCTCCTTGCGCCGAAGATAGATCCACCTGAAAGCTTCAACCTTTGGCTCCTTCTTCGAACTTTGAAGAAACTAGTTCACTCGGTTTGCTAAACCTTGTGAACTAGAGTGAGTAGAGAAGAGTTTGTATGGGATTTTATCTATGGTCCTTGGTTCTCAACTCGTGAGACAAGTGAACCATAGAGTCAAGAGAGGGAGAGCAAGAGGAGGAAGATGAGAGCTCAAGAACAAGAGAGAGAATGAGCATGAAAGAATGAGAGAAGACTTTTCTCATTTGGCTCTCATAATCCAAAACAATCATAACACCTCATATCAATCAAGTATTATGTGATGGTTTAAGCAACCATAGCCATATCATTTCATGCACTCATTTTGCACAAAAGAGCAAGCAAGCAAAAGTCTTTGCCATGAAATGATAGCTATAGTTATCATGATGGTCAACTAGTCAAGCCTAGTCAACCGGTCAACAAAGTCAACAAGTCAACAAGGTCAATCCCTCAACAACCATGTCACCATAATACTTAATTAATATAATTGTTAATCACATATCATATTCTCATTAGGATTGAACAAAAAGTCAATAGTCAACTGTCAACGGTCAACAACCCTAATGAGAATGCTCTGCCTCTGTCTCTCCGTCAACTGTGCATACACACCAGCATCCACGTTCCGAGGAACACGAATGCACAGTGGATAAATCCAATCCCAAAAGGTACACTAGGATCTGGCTTAAACCAAAGCCCGCTAGTGTAAACTGTCCGGACACTGTACGCGCACAAGTGCACAGATGTGACCGAACCCTGTCGCAAAACCATGCGACCTGTCGCAAAAACCATGCGACCTCTAATCTTTTGCCTAAAGGCGAATAGCTTTCTGTGTGGGACTCTAAAGACTCGACTCTACGCTGGCAGTGGGTTTAACTACAGACCGCAAGCGGCACTAGCTGTGCGTAACGGTCCCCAGGTAGATGCCAACAAGAAGACTGACGAGGTGAAACCCATCTGAACTCCTACTGAGCCTGAATGTGACATTCTCCATACAGTCCGGTCTGTTCGTCAGATACATTGCATGGCGGGCCTAGGGGGCGGTAAACGTCAGTCCCCCAATAGCGGTACAAGTCGTGTCGGAGTGAAGCCCAAAACACCCTGAGATAACACTGGAAGGCTACCAGTATATCTCGTTTGCCCTGGCCAGGGACTACTCGTGTAATGGCTCTCCTAGACACAGCGCGATGTCAACCCCCAATACCGGGAGAGACGAATCCTGTCTAACCGTCAATGCCTCCAAGTGCTTCGGGACTGCACACAACTACCACCTGTTTGCACGACTCCTTTGAGCCGTGGTAGGGTAGTAATCAAAGTACAGTGGGAACACACTCGAGGCGAAGTGACAGTGTCAAGTCAGCGGACTAAGCTGTACTCATGTCACCTAGGAACTAATAACTGACGATAGGCATAATACCAACTAGTCAGTTCCCGACGAGTCCTGTCCAGTGTACTCGTAACCCAACGAGCACCTGCATACTCCCTCAAGTACGACGTACCGACGGCTGTGGGACAGACCGTCTCCCACACTGGGATGAGAAGCGCATGCGCTAGTCTACTCCGGAGTATCGATGCCCTGTCTCGATAGTCCTGCGACCAGGGACCTGCATAAGGATGTGCTTATAGATTACCCAGCCCCACTAGTGTGACTGCCATCACAACGCTGGTAATCAAGCAAAGATCCTAAGGGCTCCACTAATGTGTATAGGCGATATACTAAAATAAACACATGTACACATTGAAGTAGAAACAAACCAAGTAGCATACTACTATTTTGAGCAAGATTGTATATACAAGGTGAATATCCCAAGCTTCCATTAAGTAATATACAAACTAGTATGATACAGTAATGGCCTCTAGGGCATATACACTAACAATCTCCCACTTGCACTAAGGCCATGTACTGGCGTATCGAAGACCTATCATCTCGATCAGCCGCTCGAACTGAGTCTGGGGCAAGGCCTTGGTGAATGGATCTGCAGTGTTATCTTCTGAAGCGACTCTCCGAACCTCGATCTCCTGGCGATCCACGATCTCCCTGATCAGGTGATACCGCCTCAAGATTTGTCTGGATCTCTGATGGGACCTGGGTTCCTTCGCTAAAGCTATAGCCCCGTTGTTGTCGCAATACAGAGGTATTGGATCAACAATGGACGGAACCACCTGAAGCTCTTTCAAGAACATCCTCATCCAGACAGCTTCTTTTGCAGCATCAGATGCAGCGATGTATTCCGCTTCCATCGTCGAGTCTGCAACGGTTTCTTGTTTGGAACTCTTCCAACACACCGCCCCTCCATTGAGGGTAAAGACAAAACCCGACATGGACTTGGAATCATCCTTGTCACTCTGGAAGCTGGAGTCAGCAAAAGCCTCGATCTGGAGGTCTTTTCCGCCATACACCAAGAACATCTCCTTAGTCCTTCTCAGGTACTTGAGAATGTTCTTTACCGCTATCCAGTGTTTCTCCCCAGGGTTTGACTGATACCGGCTTACCACACTCAGTGCAAAAGCTACATCCGGTCTGGTACACAACATCGCATACATTATAGAGCCTACCGCAGAAGCGTAGGGTATAATAGACATGCGATCCCTCTCCAAATCAGTCTTGGGAGACATCTCTTTAGAAATGGTGATCCCGTGACAAGCCGGTAGGTTACCGCGCTTGGAATCTTCCATACTGAATCTCTTCAGTATGGTGTCGATGTACCTGGACTGTGAAAGTCCTAATATCCTCTTGGATCTATCACGATGGATCCGGATCCCCAGGATGTATGAGGCATCACCCAGGTCTTTCATGGAGAACCTGTGTGACAAGAACCCCTTGACAGATTGTAGCATAGGAATGTCATTTCCTATTAAGAGAATGTCATCCACGTATAAAACGAGGAATACTACAGTTCTCGCTACAAATCTACTATAGATGCATAGTTCATCTGGATTTTTGATAAAGCCAAATTCCTTGACCGTCTCATCAAAACAGATGTTCCAACTCCGCGATGCCTGCTTTAGTCCATAGATGGACTTAATCAACTTGCACACCTTTCCGCTGCTCCCACTCTGAATGAAACCCTCTGGTTGGTCCATATAGACACACTCCTCTAAATTTCCATTTAGAAAAGCGGTCTTTACGTCCATTTGCCAGATCTCATAATCGTGGAAGGCAGCAATGGCAAGAAGGATCCGAATGGATTTCAGCATAGCAACAGGAGAAAAAGTTTCGTCATAGTCCAAGCCAGGTCTTTGACGGAAACCCTTTGCAACAAGTCTAGCTTTATAGGTCTCAACCTGTCCATCTACACCAATCTTCCTTTTGAAGATCTACTTGCATCCTACGGGTTTTACCCCGTCTGGAGCAATGTTCAACGTCCATACTTTGTTGGTGTACATGGACTCCATTTCGGTCCGCATTGCATCCAGCCATTTTACTGAGTCAACGCTCTGAACGGCCTGCTGGAAGCTAGTAGGCTCATCATAATCTATGATGCAATCCTCTCTATCCCCGTCTATGAGAAAACCGTAGTATCTCTCGGGCGGATGAGACTGCCTACTACTCCTGCGGAGCGGCGTAGGAATGTCCTGTTCTTTTGAACCCTCTGGTTCCACTAAGCTTTCAGTAATAGCTCGTGGTTCTGGAATTTCTTCCAGTTCTACTGCGCTCCCACTTATTTCCTTTTCTAAGAACTGGTGTTCTAGAAAGTGGGCATTATGAGAAACAAGGACTTTTTGTTCCTCTGCGTGGTAGAAAAGATACCACCTGGTGTTCTTTGGGTATCCCACAAACTTGCACAGTACTGAGCGTGCCTCGAGTTTGTCCGCATGCTGCTTTTTGACAAAAGCTGGACATCCCCAGATCTTTAGATATTGAAGATAGGGTTTCTTCCCACTCCATAACTCATAAGGTGTGGTAGGCACAGTCTTAGTGGGAACTCGGTTTAAAAGGTACGCAGCTGATTCTAGCGCATACCCCCAGAATGATCGCGGTAACTCAGCGTTACTCATCATGGACCGTACCATATCCAATAGGGTGCGGTTCCGTCTCTCCGATACACCGTTATGTTGCGGAATGTATGGAGGAGTAAGCTGAGAGAGAATTCCATTCTCTTTTAAATAGTCCAGGAACTCGGCACTCAAGTATTCACCACCTCGATCCGATCTTAGAATCTTGAAACTTTTGCCGGTCTGTTTTTCTACTTCATTCTTATATTCCTGGAATTTTCCAAAGGCTTCGGACTTATGTTTCATTAAGAAGACATAACCGCACCTTGAAAAGTCATCCGTAAAAGTAATGAAGTAAGAATAACCGCTTCGCGCATGTGTAGACATTGGACCGCACACGTCGCTGTGTACGAGTCCCAAGAGCTCGCTCGCCCTTACTCCATGTCCAGTGAACGGAGTCTTTGTCATCTTTCCTTTGAGACAGGATTGACAAGTGGCATACGATTGATATTCGAACGCATTCAAATATCCTTCTGTATGTAACTTCGTCAACCTTCTCTCATTGATGTGACCCAGTCTACAACGCCACAAGAAAGTCTGATTTATTTCCGGAGACTTTCTTTTATGTGTATTCCGGACATTGAAATCTGTGGTTGGTTTAATACGTAAATACCATTGCTTAATGTACCTGACCCAATCAAAACTTGATTAAGGTGAATGTTTACAACATTACTTACAAACGCAAATTCATAACCTTCTTTAGAAACTAAAGATACAGAAATGATATTACAAGTTGCGTTGGGTACAAAAAAGCAATTACGCAAAACCAAAACATGTTCATCTGACATTCCCAGGTGATAGTCCCCTACGGGTTTAGCATCCATGCTAGCTCCGTTCGCAACTCTGAGGGTCATGTCACCTGCTTTCAAAACACTACGGTTTCTCAACGCCTGCAAAGAATTACAGATATGAGATCCTGATCCGGTATCCAATACCCAGGAAGTAGAGTTTATTGAAAGACAGTTTTCAATAACATACACACCTGAAGCTGAAGCTGCAACCTGCTTCAATTCCTATTTTCTGGCCTTCCAGGCCCTGCAATCATTTTTCCAGTGTTCTTTCTTATGACAATAAAAGCATTCTTCCTTATCCACAAGCTTCCCCGCTTTCTTTGTTGCTTTAGCTTTTCCCTTCGTATCCACTTTACTAACACCGCCTCTTGGTATGGCAAGGGCTTTCTTCTTCTTTCCCTTGGCTTTCGCCTTGGACCTAGAAGAAGATGATCCTCCTACAAACAAAGTGGATATTTCCCTACCTTTCTGTAGGGTGCCCTCTGCGCTCCTCAGCATGTTGAGGAGCTCTGAAAGTTCAACTTCTTTTTCTTGTAAGTTGAAGTTCAGTATAAACTGGGCGTAAGTGGAAGGAAGGGACTGGAGAACTAAGTCCGTATAGAGCTCACTCTCCAATGTGGTCTCTAGGTCCGCGAGCTCCTCAATGTAGCCGATCATCTTAAGCACGTGTTCTGCTACTGATGATCCGACGGCCATCCTTGCCGAAAATAACTTTTTTGATGCTTCGTATCTTGCGATACGAGATTGCTCTCCATACAGTTCTTTTGTATGAAGAAATATGGATTCCAAGTCCATATTCTCGTGCCTCCTCTGATGTTCATTGTCCATGGAGGCAAGTACAAGGCATTTGGCCTTCGCGCTATCAATCTCCCAAGTCATACGGATTTCCTTATCCGCGACGCTGGAAGTGGGACCAGGGACAGGGGGAGCTTTGGTGGTAAGAAGATACCCCAGCTTGTAGTAAGTGATTGCCATCTTGACATTCCTGAGCCAATCTTTGTAGTTTAGCCCTGTCAGTATGTTTTTATCTAGAAGTAACTTAAGTCCAGTCATGTCGAATGGTCGCTGCAATTAGGAGAGAGAGAAGAAACACTTAGCATGATGCTCTTGCAAGTTTAGAGTTGTTTTTAGTTTGTCTAAACAGGATGGCTCCCACTGTTTCTCGAATCCCTCCTCAAACCAAATAGGAAGAATTAGTCGGGATCAATCCCACCGCACAATACTTGCTTAACCGTTCAGCCTGGCCAGTGTCAGTACTTCGAGGGAGGTTTTCCAACGCTTTCGCAAAGTTCCTTAATTAAATAACATCTTTTCCCTGGGGGCGTAGCCCCGCTAACACCTTTCTAGGCACCTACTAGGTTTATAGCATTGATCGTTTAGTGAGAAATTTCCCGAGGAGTAGCATATACTCACAGTAGGATCGGGATCCAAATATCATCGCGTGACGAAACTGAAGGAATCCTACCAGAATCATCACACTCCAAATGGTATGCAACACTAGCAAGTTTCAGTTCTTTTGAAACTCCCGATGTGGATTTTTGCCCCATGCTCTTATGACCTTGGCGTGTGGTCAAAATGTCATAAGTCACATGTCAAGTTCTTCCCATCATTATCCAGGTTAATTTGAATCCACCCGTACCTACCCTTGACGTAGGCCAAAATGGTAGTGCGGCTGTCCCAAACCAATGCATTCTATCTATGCAACAGATAAATATCCGGCAGCTACCAATCACTATGCCTTGGCGTGAGGTCAAAATACATAGCTTGAATACTACCGAATATTTAACTGAAATGATAGAGGGCTACGAATGGTTTTGGCAAAACCGTGAACGTAGTGAACTTGATATAATCGATGGAACGAGATAGCTTTTAAAAGGAGTGGCTCAACCTCCGCATTTAAAAGTTAGTTTTGAAAAGAACCGAGTGGTTTTTCGAAAGTGTTCCAACGATTTTAACTTGGTTTATTTTCTTGCATTAGTTCTTTTAATGCGTGATATTCTTGCATTAGTTCTTTTAATGCGTCCCATCATTTAATCCTACCATTGCAGAAAACAACCAAAATATGACGTACGCTTATGTCATTCACATTCGCCACGGGGCCCCGTCATTACCCGTTAGGTTACTTAACTAACGACAGAGCGGGGGCTGGGCTAGCGCGGCTGTAAAACATAAGAAACGCCTAAATAATATCATATATAGATATACTGCAATGATAGCCATTTCAGATCACAGATGAACACATTGGATATACTAGGAATCCGCAATTCGTACGAGCCTGTAACGAAAAGCAGATTACACGGTCGCGGTGAATAGCCAATACCCCACCCAAGACCCCTACGGGTGCGGCAAACTACCCGCCAAGTACCCGAAGCGAAGCAACCTCCCTCAACTCCGTGAGTAGGCCACTCGGCACTTCGGCATACCCGGTAGTTTGTGTACCCCCTCCATGGGTCTATCCTAGGAGCAAAAACAGTAAAAAGAAATTATACAATGACGGCTACAACCCCGACCCGGTTGTGCGGCCATACAAATAATTATTACATCAATTTACAAATTTACATGAATTGAAAGAAAAGAAAACTCTCGTCTCACAACCCCCGACTATTCACCCGCGACAATCCAATGAATTCATATACACATTCCAATAACATTACAGATCACAGATTTGTATAACCCCCACTAATCGACATATAGCGATTAGTAGACGTTCAATACAAATATCACATTACAGAAAAAAACCCGTCAGCTAAAGTCTTTTAGAAGTTCGATCTAAAATACGGATTTTCAGGACCCCAAAAATAAAATTTTCGCTCTGGAAAATCTGGGCAGAAAATATATATTCCAAAAATCCCAAAATACCCCTATGAGCAAACTGCAAAGAAGAAACCCCATGACCGAGTCAACTCGGCCGCGGTTCCGCGGCGGGAGCAAGCTCCCGCCGCGGAACCGCGGCGCTTTGATCGAGTTAGGGGGTCAAATTTTTGCAGTTTCTTCAGAAAACCCTGAATCGATTTTTGGTGTATCTCAAAAAAAATTTCCTGCACTTTTAAAATCGACAGAAAGTTTAAAAAACGGGGTTCGTTTTGCGACTTTTCTTTGATCGATCTTCTAGCTACTTTGCTAACATGTTAGATAGAGTTTAACTAGGCTCTGATACCACTGTAAGTCCATGCTACCTCTCCCGGTACTTTCGGGCATGCGGAATTTGGTGAAAAACAATTTTCTTAGAGGTGGTAACATGGACTCAAAAACCGGATCTTTGTTAAACATCTAACTAACAACCTAACTACGAGTTGCTAACTACTCGGTTAGGGGGTTATACCTTTCTTTTTCTCGAACTCCTTCGTCTTCAAGCTTCGATGGTCGTCCAAATCGGCTTCTCCCCGTCGTCTCCTTGCGCCGAAGATAGATCCACCTGAAAGCTTCAACCTTTGGCTCCTTCTTCGAACTTTGAAGAAACTAGTTCACTCGGTTTGCTAAACCTTGTGAACAAGAGTAAGTAGAGAAGAGTTTGTATGGGATTTTATCTATGGTCCTTGGTTCTCAACTCATGTGACAAGTGAACCATAGAGTCAAGAGAGGGAGAGCAAGAGGAGGAAGATGAGAACTCAAGAACAAGAGAGAGAATGAGCATGAAAGAATGAGAGAAGACTTTTCTCATTTGGCTCTCATAATCCAAAACAATCATAACACCTCATATCAATCAAGTATTATGTGATGGTTTAAGCAACCATAGCCATATCATTTCATGCACTCATTTTGCACAAAAGAGCGAGCAAGCAAAAGTCTTTGCCATGAAATGATAGCTATAGTTATCATGATGGTCAACTAGTCAAGCCTAGTCAACCGGTCAACAAAGTCAACAAGTCAACAAAAGTCAACAAGTCAACAAAGTCAATCCCTCAACAACCATGTCACCATAATACTTAATTAATATAATTGTTAATCACATATCATATTCTCATTAGGGTTGAACAAAAAGTCAATAGTCAACTGTCAACCGTCAACAACCCTAATGAGAATCCTCTGCCTCTGTCTCTCCGTCAACTGTGCATACACACCCGCATCCGCGTTCCGAGGAACACGAATGCACACTGGATAAATCCAATCCCAAAAGGTACACTAGGATCTGGCTTAAACCAAAGCCCGCTAGTGTAAACTGTCCGGACACTGTACGCGCACAAGTGCACGGATGTGACCGAACCCTGTCGCAAAACCATGCGACCTGTCGCAAAAACCATGCGACCTCTACTCTTTTGCCTAAAGGCGAATAGCTTTTTGTGTGGGACTCTAAAGACTCGACACTACGCTGGCAGTGGGTTTAACCACAGACCGCAAGCGGCACTAGCTGTGCGTAACGGTCCCCAGGTAGATGCCGACAAGAAGACTGATGAGGTTAAACCCATCTGAACTCCTACTGAACCTGAATGTGACATTCTCCGTACAGTCCGGTCTGTTCGTCTGATACATCGCATGGCGGGCCTAGGGGGCGGTAAACGTCAGTCCCCCAATAGCGGTACAAGTCGTGTCAGAGTGAATCCCAAAACACACTGAGATAACACTGGAAGCCTACCAGTATATCTCGTTTGCCCTGGCCAGGGACTACTCGTGTAATGGCTCTCCTAGACACAGCGCGATGTCAACCCCCAATACCGGGAGAGACGAATCCTGTCTAACCGTCACTGCCTCCAAGTGCTTCGGGACTGCACCCAACTACCACCTGTTTGCACGACTCCTTTGAGCCGTGGTAGGGTAGTAATCAAAGTACAGTGGGAACACACTCAAGGCGAAGTGACAGTGTCAAGTCAGTGGACTAAGCTGTACTCATGTCACCTGGGAACTGATAACTGACGATAGGCATAATACCAACTAGTCAGTTCCCGACGAGTCTTGTCCAGTGTACTCGTAACCCAACGAGCACCTGCATACTCCCTCCAGTACGACGTACCGACGGCTGTGGGACAGACCGTCTCCCACACTGGGATGAGAAGCGCATGCGCTAGTCTACTCCGGAGTATCGATGCCCTGTCTCGATAGTCCTGCGACCAGGGACCTGCATAAGGATGTGCTTATAGATTACCCAGCCCCACTAGTGTGACTGCCATCACAACGCTGGTAATCAAGCAAAGATCCTAAGGGCTCCACTAATGTGTATAGGCGATATACTAAAATAAACACATGTACACATTGAAGTAGAAACAAACCAAGTAGCATACTACTATTTTGAGCAAGATTGTATATACAAGGTGAATATCCCAAGCTTCCATTAAGTAATATACAAACTAGTATGATACAGTATTGGCCTCTAGGGCATATACACTAACAACTACAACTAAACCTTCGGGTTAAGATTATACCTCCACAAATTTAGAGATCTCACTTGAAATCTAGCCTCCCAAACTTGCTTCTTTTCCCCAAGATCCATACTAGAGTAGCCAAGGAAAAATGGGTAAGGATTAAAATTTGAATTAATGGGGTTTTAGATTGATTTTTGAGGCAAAATGGACGAATTTTTTGAGGAGAAATGAGAGGAGAAAATGGGGGGGCTGCTGTTGTGAGCTGCTGGCCGAAATGAGGTGGTGGGTTGTGTGTGTTTGTGAGAGTGAGTGTGTGTAGAAAAGTCCATGCCTCAAGTCAACTAACACCATACCTCTTATCTCCTCATTTTCTCTTTATTTCCTTTTTCTTTTAATTTGTTTTCTTTTCGTAAATTTGGAGGGGAGAATGGGGAGGGGCTGCTTCCTAAAGGCTCGGCCAAGTGGGGAAACGGAGGTGTGTGAGTGTGGGTGGGTGTGTGGAAAGTTCCGAGTGAAGGAAATACCCCCATACTTCAATTACTTTAATATATTTTCACAATTTAAGCCTTTTTTCTCTATATTTTCTAAAACCATCTTGACAATTTATTTTCATTTCAAAAACAACATGTTACATTTTGGTTTAATGTGTCATGATGCACTAAATTTGTATTAACCAATTCTAATATGTAAATAACACTAATTAAATGTATTAGTGAAGCCTTAAAATAATATTTAAAATAATTAATTACGGAAAATATTTTAGTAAACTAGCAATTTTATAAGTGATCCATTAAATACCAAATACTAGCAATTACATAGCTAGAATATGTATAATTAAGTTTATGTTGAAAAATAATTATATCTTAGTTTTTACGGAAAACACCAGTTATTTTACCGATTGTCGGAAATTTCGCCTAAACGATTTTCAAAACGTTACATCTGCATCTCGCTCTACTAGTCTCGAGAACGTGTGATAACCCGCACCATCGCGATCGGGTTCCCCAAAATGGGTTGTAGAGGCTTATTTGCAAGGAATTAATTAAAACAATTTAAAGAATACGGGTTTTGATAGTTTTTGGTATTTTAATATAAATTGTATTTTTTCCCACAAAAATTGTTACAAAATCCATCGTGCTATGTCAAGATGAGTGTTGTGATGAGGTAGGTCATTACCTTGTGAGTTTTCTAAAGGTAAAATGAGCAAAACGATAAAGTAATGTCGTATGTAAACTTGATGGTATTTTAATGAAAAAAAGAAATAGAAGTTGCAATACATATTATTTTGAATTAAAACTTGTTGTAAATGTTTTTTTTATGTTTTTTAGACAATATATAAAAAGATGGTAAATTTGTTATTAAGAAAAAATGTGTTTTTGATGAAATTAGAATCGGAAGTCAGAATAACTCCGCTTCTGACGTGTTTTGAGAAGAAATCTTTTTGAGAAGTGAAAAAAAAGAGAAGAGAAAGGACTTACTGGTTCGGAGAAGATAGGGGAGGTAGTGCGAACTTTTGAAAGCGGCGTGGAGTCACGGTGTCGCCAGATTTTCCCTGGGTCGTCCCCGGAACTTTGACCTTGGCTAACTCCACTTGTACAACTTCTTGGACTTGGAAAATTTAGACAGTTTTGGCAAAAGAATCCAGAATGAGGAGGGCTATGCTGTAGGGTGGTATTTATACGAGAAATTAGGGTATTGAAATGAGAATTAAAAATGCATTAAAATTTGGTTTTACGCCTCATTTTAATTATCTGAAAATGTGCAGGGAAATCAAACAGAATAGGGTTAGTGGGGGGAGTCCAAGGGGTGCTAGGGTTAAAGAATTTTAGTATTTGGGATGGGGGGACCGACGGCGCCGGCCCCATGGTGAATCTCGTCGGCCATCTTGGTGTGGTAGGTGCTTGGATTTTGGACACGTGTCAGGGTCTGTATAAATATTATTTTGCACATGTTTGATTTTTCAGTGACTTTTCTTTGTACGTGTAGTGCACGTGAAAACTTTTGAGCTTCTAAAAGTTTAAAAGAAAAAAACAATAAAAATATTATGTGGCTGGGGGGATTTGAACAAAGTGGCTATGTCACAGCAGTGCAAGGTTTTATCAATGAGCTAAAAGTGCTTTCTTGATGTTCAAAAGCAAATCAAATTTATAACTTGTGCTCAGGACTAAGGTATTCCTTTCTGTACTTTAAAAAGAAATTTTTACAGAAGTTTTAGGTTTGTTACAATGTGAGTCGGGACTGTATCCAAAATGCACCACTTCTTTGAGCCGTGGTAGAGAGGAAATCAAAGCACAGTGGGAACCACGCAAGACACTATGACGATCTCGGGTCTACAGAATAACCTGTACCAGTGTCACCAGAGAACTGCTATCTGACGATAGGTATAGTACCAACTAGGAGTTCTCGGCGTATCATGTTCAGTGTACCCATTCTCTAATGAGCACCTGTGCACAATCTTTGATGTCAAACACCAATGGTAATAAGATCAACCATCGCCCCATACAGGGTCAAGAAACATACATACTAGTCTACTCTGGAATATCGATGCCCTGTCTCGATATCGCCTCGACCATGAACAATTAAATGATGTGCTTGTGGACTATACAAGTCCCAGTAGTATGATCTGCATCATAGTCCTGGTAGTCAAGCAAACATCCTAAGGGCTTTATCAACATGTATCAAAGAGACAGTATAATAATACTAGTGTACATGTTAAGATAAAGAGCAACCGGATAGCATACTATCATGTCGAGCAAGAAAGTCCTCTATATATATGTCCAAGCATCCACTATATCATACAACAATGGGCTCTAGGGCATACATATTCCTAACAATCTTCCACTTGCACTAAAGCCAGTTGTTATAGTATCTCATACCCAACATCCTAAAAAGTCTCTCAAACTGCATCTTGGGGAGGGCCTTCGTGAGTAGATCCTCTACGTTGTCCTTCGTGTCAACTCTCCTGACCTCGATCTCCCGTCGATTTACTATCTCCCGGATCAGTGATACCTCCTAAGAATATGTCTGGATCGCTGATGGGACCAAGGTTCCTTGGCCAAAGTCATAGCTCCATTGTTATCACAATACACCGGTATTCAATGATCAATGGAACCCCACCAAGTTCAGCTATGAACTTCTTCATCTAGGTAGCCTCTTTGGCAGCATCGTTGGCAGCGATGTATTCAGCTTCCATCGTCGAGTCTGCTATGGTATCTTGCTTTGAACTCTTCCAACATACCACCCCACCATTGAGGGTGAAGACAAAACCCGAGACCGACTTAATATCGTCCTTATCACCTTTGAAGCTCGAATCGGTAAAGGACTCCACCTTTAGTTCTCCGTTACCATACACCAAGAACATTTCTTTATTCCTTCCCAAGTACTTAAGAATGTTCTTCAAAGCTCTCTAGTGTTTCTCCCCAGGATCTGATTGATACCTACTCACTACACCTAGTGAGTAAGCTATATCTGGTCTGGTACATAACATCGCATACATGATAGACCCGACTGCCGAAGCATAGGGCATCCTTTGCATGCGAGCCCTCTCCAAATCATTCTTTGGAGACAACTTTTTGGAGAGAGTGATTCATAAACAAGTGGGTAAATTACTACGCTTAGAATCTTCCATACTAAACCTCTTTAGTATGGTGTCAATGTACCTAAATTGGGACAATCCCAACATCCGCTTAGATCTATCTCTATCTTTATCCCCAGGATCTAGGAGGCATCACCTACATTTTTCATGGAGAACTTGTGTGATAAGAAGAGCTTGACCGAGTGTAGCATAGGAACATCGTTTCCTGTCAAGAGTATGTTATCCACATACAATACGAGGAAGATAACCTTACTCTCAACAACCTTCTTGTATATACATGGTTCATCTACATTTTTGATGAAGTCAAACTCTTTGATAGTTTCATTAAAACAGATGTTCCAGCTCCGCGATGCCTGCTTTAATCCGTAGATGGATTTAAGTAGCTTGCACACGCTTCCGCTGCTCCCACTGTCTACGAAGCCCTCTGGCTGTGTCATGTACACGCTCTCTTCTAAATCACCATTTAGAAAAGCGGTCTTGACGTCCATCTGCCAGATTTCGTAGTCATGGTATGTAGCAATGGCAAGTAAGATCCTGATGGACTTAAGCATGGCGACAGGAGAAAATGTTTCATCATAGTCGACACCTAGTTGTTGACTGTTCATCTCATAAAACTGCATTTGATTACCTTTCATTCGTTATCTGTTTTGCTATATATCGGTACTATTAATCAGTGTTTGCTCAGTTATTATAGTTTACAGGTATTCGTGATATAACACAGAAAACATACTCAAAATCACGGATATAACATTTGGGAGCCGACATTGCAAGCAGACCAGAGAAACGACCGATATCCCGAGAGCTCTTTTTGAAATAATGCACGTGTACACATTTTTTGTAAGAAATTGTTCCAACCCTTACATGTGTGCACATAGCTTTGGATCTAGGTGAGGGGCTGCCATAGACCATGATGGGCTGCCTTGGCATCATGATGTAAACAAGTGGGCACACAACTTGTGCAAAGTGGCTGTGAATGCATTTATTGCATAAAATGTGGATATGATGTAAAGACCAAGTTTCCCTCCAATTCTCTGCATACAAACCAGGTTAAATAAGACCAAGCAAACTGTGCCAGTGTGATTAGAGAGAGCACACAAGTCTACACTACAAGCCCGAGCCTCTCTGCTCGGTTTTTGGCCAGCGAGTCCCCTTGCAAATCCGGTGAGTTCGGTTCCCGAGGCTCCAGTAGGCCCCATCATTTCACAGTTCCTCCCTTGATGCCACATCAGATTATTTGTATTGTTTATTTATTCCTTTTTTGGGTCTATAAATAGCAGATGAGTGGCATGGGAAAGGACTACCATGTATATACCACTTCTCATTTTCTTAGTTTCTTTCTTTTTGGTTTAGCTTGAGGGTGAGTGATCTTCACTTGGTTTCTTCTTCTTCTTCTTCCCTCTTGAAGCTCTCTTTGGAGAGCTTCATTAAGGAGGTTGAACAAGATACCAAATTCTTGTATCTCATTTCTTCAAGAGTTAATATATTGCAATTGTTGTTTCTTTTATATTTACTTGCTTTCTTTACTTGCTTTGTTTTCTTTTATTCATCATACTTAACTAATTCTGTTTGGTTGTTGTGTGGGTGAGGAAGTGAGATGAAAGGCTTTGCCTCCTCCACCTCTTGTTTATGATTCATGTGCTTAAACTTTTGATTCTAACTTAAATATTGCTAATGTATTGATATGATATGGTATTTTGACCTATGGTTACTTGTAACCTCCTAACATGCCATATTCATTCCCTTTCCCTATTTTCAATGTTTAAGTTAAAATCTATTTAGTGTTAAGTTTGCTAGGTTTGGATATCGTATCTTATGATCAATTTCTTGATAATCTTTTGATTTCATATACGACATACCATCACAAATTCTTAGCAAACTCAACACAAATATCATTTGCTCTCACTATCCACTTTGTGTTTTTGTTGTTGCGGTATGCTTGCTAACCCTCTTGTTCAGTGTTGATACCCCAAGCGCAGACATACAAACGGTAAGTGATCAAACGGACATCTCATGACCAAGAGAGTGTAGAGGTAAACGTCGCAATTCAGAGCTTCCGAGCCAAGCCACATCCATTCTTCCTTAAACTCCTTTTCTTGCTTTTTATTGTTTCCGTATTCTTACATTTTTTTGTGACAAAACCAATTCCTTCATTTGTTAACCTTAAACAACAATACTTGATACCAACTCCCTGCGGATAGACCCGTGCTTGCCGGCTCGCTACAGCGCACCGTGCACTTGCGGTTATAAATAGTAAAACGAGAACGATCTCGTGCGCGCATTTCGTTTTCCATAAAACGATATCACATTTCTTAAACATACGCATTAGCGCGCGCGGGTGGTTTCCCAAAATTGACGAAAACCTTTTGCTCCAAGTCTTGCTTTGAAAGTCTTAACTTTTCCATCTGCACAAATTTTCTTCTTAAAGATCAACTTCCTCCCGATGGGTTTTACCCCTTCAGGAGCAACTTCCAAAGTTCATACTTTGTTGGTGTACATGGAATCCATCTCAGATCGTATAACATCCAGCCATTTCATAGAGTCTCCACTTGTGATGGCCTTCTCGAAACTAGTTGGGTCATTATTTTCCATGATTCAATCCTCGCTCCAACTGTCTCTGTGAAAACCGTAGTATCTCTTAGGTGGATGAGGAACCCTAATAGATCTGTGGAGTGGCTGAGGTTCGTCTGGGACTATTGAATCCTCCGGTTCTACCAAATTGTCAGTTATAATTTGTGTAGCTGGAACTTCTTTCAGTTCCACCTCATTAGCACTAATTTCTTTCACAAGAAATTCCTTTTCTAAAAAGGTGGAATTCGGAGAAACAAATACCTATTATTCCTCGGTGTGGTAGAAGATATACCCACGTGAATGTTTGGGATATCCCTACTTTTATAGACATATCACCCTTTTCCCAGTTCTCTACCTCTTCTTAGCCCATGTGACAAATTACAAACGTGAGATCCTGATCCGGTATCCAATACCCAGGATGTAGAGCAAACTGAGAAACGGTTCTCGGTAACAAACACACCGAAGAAGATGCATCGACATGCACTTTCTTCGTTCGGGTGGCATGGGAATCCGGGTATTCCCCTATTCCTTTCTCAGACTTATGACAGTCATAAGATTGAGTGGAACCAACGTACCCTAGCCCAGTATAATAAGTGAGTTCGATCAATATATCCATATTATTATATAGATTAAGGCGTGTCATTGGTCACTACCTAGAGAGAGAAAGAAGGAAACGTTTTAGCGTGCGCTCTTTGCAAGATTAGATTGGTTATTATCTTATCTAATCAGGATGGCTCCCACTGTTTTTGTCAAATCTTCCTTCAAATCCTAAAAGGTAAGATTAGGCAGGATTAATTACACCCTACAAGTTCGCCAATCGGTCAGCCAGGCAGGTATTGGTACTCTGAGGGAGTCTCCCTGTTCTTTCACATGGAACTAATTAAATAAACTTGTTTCCGCAGGGGCATAACCCCGTTAACACCTTTCTTAGACACCTAATGGATCGGCTAATTGTAATGTGGAAAACTCTACCAGGATTAACACTTACTCGCAGTAGTTATCGGGGTCCAACTATCTCATAGAAGGTATGCAATCTCATTGCAAATTTCAACACTTGAAATTCCTAATATCTGTTTTTACCCCAAGCGATTTATGACCTCGACAAGGTCAACAAACCATAAACCGCAAGTCAAGTTCAACCTGTTCATTTCGTGATTGAATAAAACCCACCCGCACGACCCTTGACAAAGTCAACAAGGACATACGACTACCCTAATCCAATCGCATCATATGCGACAGATAAGCACTAATCAACTACCGCACACTACGCCTTGACAAGGTCAACAAATGCAGCACGAATACTAAATAGCACTTATCTGAAATGACGGAGGGCTACGACTGGTTTTGTAGAAAACCATTAACGTAATGAACTTGATATCGTTGTAGAATCTAGTGATTTGAAAAGGAGTGGTTTTTGTAGCATTTACTAGTTTTGCAAAAGAGGTCACTCCCGGTGAAGGGATCTCGGCTCTTTCCTCATCGAATGAGGTGCTGGATATTCATCAAGAAATACCACTATGCAAAGAAAGAACTAGAGAAGCTATAAAAACAAAACCAAGTTGGTTGTAGCATTTGCTAGTTTTTCTAAAAGGGTCACTCCCGGTGAAAGGATCTCGGCTCTTTCCTCATCGAATAAGGTGCTGGATATTCATCAATGAATACCACTATGCAAAGTAAGAACTAGAGCTACCTTTTTAAAATTTCGATTCTACAACATCTTTAGCTTTCATTTCTTTCCATTAATCTCATTAATGAAGTCCCATCATTTATGTTTCCTAAACATCACAGAAAAGAAACGAAAATAGAACGTACTCTTATGTCATCCGCATTCGCCACGGGGCCCCGTCATGCACCGTTAGGTTACTTAACTAACGGCAGAGCGGGGGCTGGACTAACGCGGGTTCAAAACATAAGTAACGTTTATTATATATATCATATATATATAGCATTCGTCTCACGCAGTTATATGATCACATCACAGAACACAAGCAGCAGAAGTCAACATATAAAATTTTTGATATACTAGGAGGTCCGTGTTTTAAATTCAGCCAGTAATGAAAAACACGGTTCCACGATCGTGATGAATAGACAAACCCACATCCTTAGACCCATACGAGAGCAGAAAGTAACCTTGTCAATTCTAGAGTTAGGAGACCCGGTCTTGACTCCTCGAGATGGTCTCCCACTGGACTCCAGAACCCAGCTACTTGTACTCCCCGCCTTAGGTCTATCCTAATGCAGAAAAGTAAATAATATACATCAATGGTGACATCATGCTCAACCCGGAAGTGTCCCAATAAAAGAATATTACATACATTTTTTACATGAACGAAAATTAAAAAGCTCTCATCTCACGCAAAACACTCCTGCTATTCAATCACGACGACCCAATATAAAATATCACAGCAACACATAACATCACATGTCATCAACGTAAGTAAATATGTGTATCCTAAATGTCATTGACATATAGAAATGAGATCGGGGATACCCCACATATTACACTTAGGGTCGCAGAAATGAAATAAAAAACTACAATATTTAGAATCTACAATTACCTTAGACATCAAAAACCTGAAATATCTCATATTCTGAATTTCATGCCTAACACTATAAACCTTGCATTTTAGTCTCAAAATGAAAACTCTTTTCAATAAGCCGTTGGATAATTCAACAAGATTCCCAACTGTCGTTCGCGTACTATACGCGATTGCGATGGAGTTTTGATCCGAATCGAAACTCCGTGGCAATCGATAACCGAGACTAAAATGCTAGATTTATAAAATACTAACTAGTTTTCACAAAACTAATTATTGTGGATTCCAAATATTGTATCACATATCATCATAATCTAGAGGACGTTAAAAATTTCGATCAACTTATCAAACACTTACAAATTCCAGAGACCTCAACAACTTGAGCATCACTAAAAACACCCAGAAAATGCCAAATATCAACATGGAGCAGCAAAAGAAATATGGACCCATAATATCCCAAACTTCCAGCGGAACTGCGACCAAACATGGGGTTAGGCCGCGGTTCCACGGCGGTTTGATAGAATTAGAGTTTCGTTTTTCTTGGGGCTCCATTAAATACCCTGCACAATTTTCTGAATATTTTTAATCTCTAAAATTTCAACTTTTGAAAAATGGAAATAAACTTGGCAAAAATCGGCTTCGAAAATTCGATCGAACACTTTAACGTCGTAAAGACTTCCCCTAGTAATTTAGCTTGGCTCTGATACCATGAAAGTCTACCGTAGCACCACCATGAGGTTTAAACCGGCATCAAGCATGCAATTTTATAAATTTCTTGGTGCTAAGCTACACTAACTAAGGATCAAACATGATGATTAGGGTTTCTATGATATATAAAGAACTTTAGACTAAGTGAAGAATGCTACAACCTTTGTAGATCAAGTCCTTCTCTTATCAAGCTCCGGCTAGTAGTCCTTACGACTCCACTAGGCTCGACTTGAAGAAGGATCGAGCTTCCTACGTGACCCTTGTTAGTTGTATGTATGCCCTAGAGGCCATTATTGTACATGATTGTATATTATAGTGGATGCTTGGACATTTATAGAGAGGACATTCTTGCTCGACATGATAGTATACTATCTGGTTTCTCTTTATCTTAACATGTATACTTGTATCTTTATACCGTCTCTCTCTTACATGTTTATAAAGCCCTTAGGATGTGTACTTGACTACCAGGACTATGATGGAGTTCATACTAGTGGGACCAGGGTAGTCGGCAAGTACATCCTTTAATTGTTCCTAGTTGAGGGAGTATCGAGACGGGGCATCAATATTCCAGAGTAGACTAGCGTATACGTTTCTTGACCCATTTGATGGGGGATGGATGATCCCACATCCATTGGTGTTTGACATCAAAGATTGTATACGGGTGCTCAGTGGAGACTTGGTACACCAAACAGGACTCGCCGAGAACTCCTAGATAGTATTATATCAATCGTCAAATAGCAGTTCTCTGGTGACACTGGTACCTGTTAGTCTGTAAACCCGAGACCGTCATAGAGTCTTGTGTGATTCCTACCGTGCTTTGATTTCCACCCTCCCACATTCCAAAGAGCGTGCAAATAAGTAGTTTTTGGGTACAGTCCTGAGTCACATGGAGGAAATGAGCGATAGGAGGGTTTTCCTCTCTCCCAGTATTAGGGGTTGATGTTGTACTGTGCTCGATTGGCCATAACAGAAAATCCCTGGCCAGGGTTGCTGAGATTTACTGGTAAGTGTTATCAGTAGTTTCTCGAACCATTATGAGCCTCACATCGGCATGAGTTATCAAGCTATTGGGGTCTGACGTTTACCACCCCCAGGCTAAATATGCGACATATCTGACGAAGAGACCGGACTGTATGGTAGTGTTACTTATTGGATTCACGGGAGTAAGGACAAGCTTGCTTGTTGATTTTCTGATCGCTCAATACCCGGGTAGCCATTACGTCCAGCTAATACCGCATACGGCTTGCGGGTGAAAGATATGATCGTTACCTATTGCCGACGTATTGACGAGTCTTTAGTGTCCTACACAGAGGTTCCCTGGCTCAAGCAAAACGAAGTAGGGCACATATGTGATATGTGCGGGACCGATATTAATATGTGTATGAGATACCGTATTCTAATCTCGCGATATATGATATCGGTCGGTTAAATGAGATATAGCCGGGTTATTGAATCAAGTGTTGATTCGATAAGATGATATAAATGATATTAGTCGGTTATTTGTGATTTAGCCGGATTATTAAATCAAGTGTTAATTTAATAATTTAATATATAATTATATATTTGATATATTAATATATATTAACTAACATTATCTCACTTAAGAATTTCTTTTCTACTTATACATTTAATATATGTGTGATATATATTAATGTAATCTTTTTGTGTCATGCTTGATGATACATTGTACATGGATGTATAAGACTCATACCATACTTAAGATAATTTGGGTGATTATTTACTTAGGGAATAAACAAAATTTGGTGGAAATTTTCATGTGTTGGAGGCTTATAGAAGCTTGTGGAAACCATTGACTTAGTCCACTAATTTTGTTTTACTCTAGATATTTATTAACCCAACCATTATCTTTAGCCATGGTTAAGTCTCTACAAATATCATCTATGATATTTTCTCACCCATGGTTGCCATTATTCTTGACTTCATCTTCTTCTTCATCTCTTTTGAGCTTACTAGGTTTTCTTGAGGTGAAGAAAGAGAGTGAGAAAAATTATTCTAAAATGAGTAAAATTCCTACTTCATCAATCTACACTAGACAATCCATTTAGTATTGGTTGTTTCTTCACTAGTTCATCAATTAGTGAAGAGGTAGTTTGAGTTAGCGATTCTTCGACGTAGATCATCTTCGGCCTCGAAGATCTTTGAGCAAGCTCGTTCCTTTCGCCTAGTGGAGCCTAACGAGAGTCCGGGAGACCACTACATGGAGCTAAGGGACTACTACATAGAGCTTTAGAAGTGAAGGATCGGTCTACAAAAGTTGTATTCCTTGTTCACTTAGAGTAAAGTTGTTTACTTTCTTAGTTTAACCCTAATTCTCTAGTTAGATCCTGGGTTTGGGTTTCTTTGCTCTCTAGATTTTTTAAAATTTTATACTCGATGCCTTATAAAACCTAGTGAGAGTGCTAAGGAACCCAAAATTTGTGTCGAAGATGATCCACCCGAGACTCCACTAATCAAAGTTACCTCTTCACTAAACTCTCTTTAGTGAAGGATACACCATAAACTCAAGTGCTAATCAAGTGTAGGATGGTGAAGTAGGGGTTCTAAGCTCACCAGGATTTGTTCAAAACTCTATGGTTCATATCAGATGTGAGTGTTAGGGCTTTGAGGCATGAGGAAGAAGAAGAAAGAAACTGGAGAGTGCTCAAAAATGGCTAAGGTAAAATGAGCTAGCATGCAAGCATAGGAAAAAATGAAGAATGGCTCACTTAAAAATCCTTCACTCATTGAATCATGAATATTTTCAAATAGAAAATATGCACCATGCTTCAATAGTGAAGCCAAACTAATAAAATATAATTTGAACCATGCTTCACAACCATGCCCAAAATATCTCCCATTTTCCACCTCATTTCTATTTTCCCAAAATAGAAATTCTAACCATGCTTCATTATATATATATATATATATATAAATATATATAAAGAAAAGAAAATAATTACTGAGCTATAATATTAGTTAATGCATAATTATATCAAATATAAATACACACCAAATTATTAAATCAACACTTGATTTAATAATCTGGTTATGTCACATATAACCGACTAATATCATTTATCTGTATATCACATTATTAAATCAACACTTGATTCAATAATCCGGTTATATCATATATAAAATAACTAATATCAGATAACCGCCGGATTAAAATACGGTATCACATACTCGTATTTAATCTGCCCCCTTCCCCGCACATATCAACATATGTGACCTACTTCGTTTCTCTTGAACTAGGAAACCTCTGTATGGGACTCTAAAGACTCGTCAATACGCCAGCAGTAGGTAATGATCACATCAGTTACCCAGAAGCCGTCAGCGGTACAAGATGGACAAACGGCTGCCCAGGTATTGAGTGAATAGAAGATCAACAAGCAAGCTTCTCCAAACTCCCATGATGCCTATAAGTAACACTTACCGTACAGTCCGGTCTTTTCGTCTGATATGTCACATATCGAGTCTAGGGGTGGAATCGTCAGGCCCCAGTAACTTGATAAGTCATGCCGATGTATGGATCATAACGGTTCGAGAAACTACTAATAACACTTACCAGTAAATCTCATCAGACCTGGAAAGGGACATACTGTTATAGCCAATCGAACATAGCGCAACATCAAATCCCAATACCGGGAGAGACCAAACCCCTCCTATCTCTCACTGCCTCCATATGACTCGGGACTGTACCCAAAATCCACCTGTTTGCATGACTCATTTGAGCCGTGCTAGGGAGGAAATCAAAGCACAGTGGGAACCACACAAGACACTATGACGATCACAGGTCTACAGACTAACCTATACCAGTGTCACCAGAGAACTGCTATCCGACAATAGGTATAATACGAACTAAGAGATCTCGGTAAGTCATGTTCAGTGTACCCATTCTCTAATGAGCACCTGTGTATAATCTTTGATGTAAAACACCAATGGTTATGGGATCAACCATCGCCCCATACAGGGTCAAGAAACGTACACACTAGTCTACTCTGGAATATCGATGCCCTGTCTCGATATCCCCTCGACTACGAACAATTAAAGGATTTTCCTGTAGACTACACAAGTCCCAGTAGTATGATCCGCATCATAGTCCTGGTAGTCAAGCAAACATCCTAAGGGATTTATCAACATGTATCAGAAAGACAGTAGAATAATACTAGTGTACATGTTAAGATAAAGAGCTACCAGATAGCATATTATCATGTCGAGCAAGAAAGTCCTCTATATATATATCCAAGCATCCATTATATCATACAATAATGGCCTCTAAGGCATACATATTTCTAACAGTTGCTTCCCTTAGGGAATTTGGCGGGAAGTTTCCCGCACCCGTAGGGGTCTAGGGTGGGGTTTGGCTATTCATCACGACCGTGGAATCCGTCTTTCGTTATAGGCTTAAACGAAACGCGGAATTCTTAGTATATCCAATATGTTCATCTGTGATCTGGAATGCCTATTATTGCGTGAGACGAATGGATATTTATAAATATGCTATATAATAGATGTTGCTTATATTTTGGACCCGAGCTAGTCCAGCCCCTGCTCTGCCATTAGTTAAGTAACTTAACGGTGTTTGATGGGACCCCATGGCGAATTCCGATGGCATATGCGTACGTTGTATTTTCATTTCATTCTGTAATGATAGGTGTAAATGAAGGGACTGCATTAATTGATTAATGCAAAGCAAACAAACCAAAGCTGAATCGTTTGAACAATTTCAAAAACCACTCGGTTTTGTCAAAAAAGCAACTTTTAAATGCGAAGCATAAACCACTCCTTTAAAAGCTATCATTGTTCATCCGATTATATCAAGTTCATTACGTTCACGGTTTCGCAAAAACCATTCGTAGCCCTCCGTCATTTTAGATGGGTATTCGGTAGTATTCAAGCTATGTATTTTGACCTTCACCAAGGCATAATGATTGGTAGCTGCTGAATATTCATCTGTAGCATAGATAGATGCGTTGTTTTGGGACAGTCGTACTACTATTTTGGCCTTCGTCAAGGGTATGTACGGGTGGCTTCAAAGTAACCTATACAATGACGGGTAGAACTTGACTTTTGACTTATGATATGTTGGCCTTCATCAAGGTCGTAAGAGCTCGGGGCAAAAATCCACATCGGGAGTTTCTAAAGAAATTGAAACTTGCTAGTGTTGCATACCATTTGGAGTGTGATGATTTTGGTTGGATTCCTTCAAGGTTGTCACGCGATGATATTTGGATCTCGATCCTACTGTGAATATCCGCTACTGCTCCGGAGATTTTTCACTAAAACAATCAATGCTATAAACCAAGTAAGTGCCTAGAATGGTGTCAGTGGGGCTCTGCCTCTAGGGAAAAGAGGTTATGTAATTAAGGAACTTCGCGAAAGCGTTGGAAAACCTTCCTCGAAGTACCAACACCAGCCTGGCCGAAAGGTTAAACAAGTATTGTAAGAGTGAGATTAATCCTAACTAATTCATCTTTTATGGTTTGAGGAAGGATTCGAGATACAGTGGGAACCATCCTATTTAGATAAACTAAAAACCATTCTGAACTTGCAAGAGCATCATGTGAAGTGTTTCCTCCTCTCTCTTGACTGCAGCTACAAAAATAACTTGGCTTAAGTTACAGCTAGATAATAAATTGACTGGGCCAAACTATGATGATTGGATAAGGAATGTCCAGATGGCCATTACCTATGACAAGCTGGGCTACCTTCTTACTACTAAAGCCCCCGCCGTCCCAGGACCAGATTCCACCGTCGCGAATATTGATATCCGTAAGATAGTGCGAGAGCCAAGTGCCTCATGTTACCCTCAATGGATTATGAACACCAGAGGCAACACGATAAGATGGACTTAGCTTCCATCTTCCTCCATACCAAAGATTTTTATAGAGAGCAATCTCGTATCGCATGATATTAGACCTCAAAAGAATTGTTTTAGGCGAGGTTGGCTGTCGGGTCATCTGTAGGGGACCACGTCCTTACGATAATTAGCTATATTAAAGAGCTCACGGACCTTGGGACCACGTTGGAGAACGAGTTATATACTGACTTAATTCTACAGTCCCTCCCCTCTCCTTACTCCCAGTTTATCTTGAATTTCAACATTCAAGGGATGGAAGTTTCTGAAAGTGTAAGTTAGCACCACCACTTTGTTTATGTAGCATCAAACATGTCGTTTTCAAATTTTTAGGGTGCTAACTAACACTTAACAAGATCTTTAGCTAGATGATTAGGGTTTAAATAAGATATCAACTAAACTTTGAGAAGTGAGAGAAGGTTATACCCTTGTAGATCGAGTCATTTTCTTCTTTAGCTCCAGGTTGTGGTCCACGCGACTCCACTAGGCACCTCTTCAAGATGAAAGAACCTCCTTTGTGATATTCGCGCCAAAGAAGATCCACCCGAATTCCACTAGCTCAAGATAACCTTTCACTAATCTCATTAGTGAAGGCAACACTCAACATCAAATTGCTAATCTAATGTGAGATGATGAAGTGGGGGTTTGATTTGCTCACTAGGGTTCTCACAAGTTCAATGATTCATATCACATATGAAGGTTTGAACTTGAAGTTGAGGTGAAGAAAAATGTGGAGAGAAAAATGGAGCAAGAGCTCAACTCAAGCGAGCAACTCAAGAAAAAAATATCACAAGTGAAGAATGAATTGAAGAGAATGGATAGCCTTGACCCCCACTCATTCAAGCATGGAATTATTGCAATATAAAATTGCAACCATGCTTGAATAGTGAGTCAAGATGAATAAACAAACAATAAAAGCCATGCCTCACCATGCTTCACAAAGTCTCCTCATTTTCTACCTCATTTCTATTTTTCACAAAAATAAAAATCATATGCCATGCTTCATATTATATATATATATATATATAATATACATTAATATATATATACACACTTTAATAAAGCTATTAGTGAGCTAACGATATTAGTTAAGATATAATTATATCACATATAATATATATATCATATTATTAAATCAAAACTTGATCTAATAATCCGGTTATATCACATACGACCGTCTAATATCATTTATTTGTTTATCACATTATCAAATTAACACTTGATTCGATAATCTAGTTATATCACATACAACCTAACCGATAACAGATAACTTCCAGATTACAATACGGTATCACATACTCGTATTTAATCAGGCCCACACACATATCACATATGTGTCCTACTTCGTTTCGCTTGAACCAGAAACTTCTGTGTGGGACTTTAAAGACTCGTCAATATGCCAACAGTGGGTGATGATCGCATCAGTCACCTTCAAGCCGTCAGCGGTACTAGCTGGACGTAACGGCTACCCGGATATTGAGAGATATGATGATCAATAAGCAAGCACGTCCATACTCTCTATGAAGCCTATCAGTAACACTACCATACAATCTAGTCTCTTCTTTTGATATGTCGCATATCATGTCTAGGGTGATAAACGTCAGACCCCAGTGACGTGACAGGTCATGCCGATGTTTGGCATATAACGGTTCGAGAAACTACTGATAACTCTTATTAGTAAATCTCAGCTACCCTGGCCAGGGATTTTTCAATTATAGCCAATCGAGCATAGCGCAACATCAACTCCCAATACCGGGAGAGACGAAACCCCTCCTATCGCTCATTTCCTCCATGTGACTCGGGACTGTACCCAAAATCCACCTGTTTGCACGACTCCTTTGAGCCGTGGTACAGAGGAAATCAAAGCTCAGTGGGAGCCATACAAGACTCTATGACGATCTTGGGTCTACAGAGTAACCTGTACCAGTGTCACCAGTAGACTGCTATCTGACGATAGGTATACTACCAACTAGGAGTCCTCGGCGAGTCCTGTTCGGTGTACCCATTCTCCAATGAGCACCTGTGTACAATCTTTGATGTCACACACCAATGGTTGTGGGATCAACCATCGCCCTCTAAGGGAAAAGAAACGTACACACTAGTCTACACTGGAATATCGATGCCCAGGTCTCGATATTCCCACAACTAGGAACTGATTAAAGGATGTACTTTTGGACCACCATGACCCCACTAGTATGATCTCATCTTAATCCTGGTTGTCAAGTACATATCCTAAGGGCTTTATCAACATGTGAGAGCAAGACAGTAAAGAATACCAGTCAACATGTTAAGATAATGAGTAACCAGATAGCATACTACCATGTCGAGCAAGAAAGTCCTTTATATATATTTCCAAGTATCTACTATAATATACATCACATGTACAATAATGGCCTCTAGGGCATACATATTCCTAACAATCCCCCACTTGCACTAAGGCCATGTGTTGTAGTATCTTATACCCAACATCCCAAAATGTCTCTCAAACTGTATCTGGGGGAGGGCCTTCGTGAGTGGATCCTCTACGTTGTCCTTCGTGTCAACTCTCCTGACCTCGATCTCCCGGCGATCAACTATCTCCCTGATCAGGTGATACAGCCTCAGAATATGTCTGGATCTCTTATGGGAGATGGGTTCCTTGGCCAAATCCACAGCTCCATTGTTATCACAATACACTGGTATTGGATGCTCAATGGATGGAACCACACCAAGCTCAGCAATGAACGTCTTCATCCATACAGCCTCTTTGGAAGCATTATTGGCAGCGATGTATTCAGCCTCCATCGTCGAGTCTGCTACGGTGTCTTGCTTGGAACTCTTCCAACACACTGCCCCTCCGTTGAGGGTAAAGACCAAACCCGAGACCGACTTACTGTCGTCCTTATCACTCTGGAAGCTCAAATCGGTAAAGGACTCTACCTGGAGTTCACCGTTACCATACACCAAGAACATTTCTTTAGTCCTTCTCAAGTACTTTAGAATGTTATTCACAGCTGTCCAGTGGTTTTCCCTTGCATGCGAGCCCTCTCCAAATCAGTCTTGGTGAGTAAGCTATATCTGGTCTGGTACATAACATCGCATACATGATTGAGGCTACTGCCGAAGCATTGGTTATCCCTTGCATGCGAGCCCTCTCCAAATCAGTCTTGAGAGACATCTCTTTAGAGAGACTAATTCCCGAACAAGCGGGTAAATTACCTCACTTAGAATCTTCCATACTAAACCTCTTTAGTATGGTGTCATGTACCTGGATTGGGACAATCTTAAAATCCCTTTAGATCTATCTTTATAGATCATTATCCCCAGGATGTAGGTGGCATCACCAAGTTCTTTCATGGAGAAATTGTGTGATAAGAATAGCTTGACCGAGTGCAGCATAGGAATATCATTTCCTAGCAAGAGTATGTCATCTACATACAATATGAGGAAGACCATCTTACTCTCTTCAGCCTTCTTATATATACAAGGTTCATCTATATTTTTGTTGAAGTCAAACTCTTTGATAGCTTCATCAAAACAGATGTTCCAACTCCACGACGCCTGCTTTAATCCGTAGATGGATTTAAGCAGCTTGCACACCATTCCGCTGCTCCTACTGTCTATGAAGCCCTATGGCTGTGTCATATACACGCTCTCTTCTAAATCACCATTTAGAAAAGCGGTCTTGACGTCCAACTTCCAGATTTCGTAGTCATGGTATGAAGCAATGGCAAGTAGGATCCTGATGGACTTAAGCATGGCGACAGAAGAAAAGGTTTCATCATAGTTGACGCCAGGTCGTTGACGAAAACCTTTTTCTACAAGTGTAGCTTTGAAAGCCTCAACTTTTCCATCTATGCCAATCTTCTTTTTGATGATCAACTTGCTCCCAATGGGTTTTACCCCTTCAGAAGCAACATCCAAAGTCCATACTTTGTTGGTGTACATGGATTCCATCTCGGATCGCATAGCATCCAGCCATTTCACAGAGTCTCCAATTGTGATGGCCTGCTCGAAACTAATAGGTTCATCATCTTCCATGATGCAATCCTCACTCCCGCTATCTACGAGAAAATCGTTGTACCTCTCAGGTGGATGAGGAAACCTACTAGATCTATGGAGTGGCTGGGGTTCATTGGGTACTATTGGATCCTCCGATTCCACCAAATCGTCAGTTGTAGTTTGTGCTGGTGGAATTTCTTCCAATTCTACCTCATTGCCACTAATTTCATTAATATGAAATTCCCTTTCTAAAAAGGTGGCATGTCGAGAAACAAACACCTTTTGTTCCTCTGAGTGGTAGAAGATATACCCTCGCGAATTCTTGTGATATCCTACAAATTTGCACAATACTGACCTTGCCTCAAGCTTGTCCGGATTTTGTGTTTTCACATAGGCCGGACAACTCCATAACGTAACATATTTAAGTTATGGTCTCTTTCCTTTCCATATCTCATATGGAGTGGTAGGCACGGATTTGGTGGGAACCATATTCAATAGGTCTGCAGCTGTTTCATGTGAATATCCCCAAAAAGAAATAGGCAACTCAGTAATACTCATCATAGAGCACACCATATCAAATAGGGTGTTATTTCTCCGCTCCGATACACCGTTGTGCTGTGGTGTATACGGAGGAGTAAGCTGAGAGAGAATCCCATTCTCTTTTAAATAGTCTCTGAATTCCCCGCTCAAGTATTCTCCTCCCCGATCAGATCGTAGGACTTTAATACTTTTGCCCGTCTGGTTTTCGACTTCGCACTTATATTCCTTAAATTTCTCAAAAGGTTCAGACTTGTGTTTCAACAAGAACACATGTCCGAACCTTGAGAGATCATCGGTGAATGTAATAAAGTACGAAAAACCAATCCTGGCATGTGTAGACATATGACCGCATACATCACTATGTATCAGTCCCAAGAGTCAGTAGCTCATTCTCCGTGTCTAGTAAACAGAGTTTTTGTCATTTTGCCTTCGAAACATGACTGGAAAGTTTCATAAGATGAAAATTCGAACGGATTCATATATCCATCTTTATGCAACTTAGCCAGTCTTGTCGCATTGATATGACCTAGTCTACAGTGCCTCAAGAAGGCTTCGTTCATTTCTGAACTTTTCCTCTTATTTGTGTTCTGTACGTTAAGAACTGCATTTTGATTAAGAACGTATATACCGTTACATAACGTACCAAATCCAATCAACACTTGATTTTGAAAAATGTTCATAACATTATCTTCTAATGTGAGTTATATCCTTCTTTAGTTAGCAAAGACACCGATATAATGTTACACATCATCTTTTGTACGTAGTAATAGTCAATCAGAATCAATGTATTACCAGTTGGTAATACAAGGTGATAATCGCCAACTGCCTTGGCTGCAATAATTGCACCATTCCCTACTGTTAGGGATTTATCACCCTACCACAGTTCTCTACCTTTCTTTAGCCCATGTAACAAATTACATACGTGGGATCCTGATCTGGTATCCAATACCTAAGACGTAGAACAAACCATGAAATAGTTCTTGGTAACGAACACACCCGAAGAAGATACATCAACATGTTGTTTCTTCGTAGGGGTGGCGCGGGAATCCTGATATTCCCCTATTCCTAAGGAACCAACGTTTCTCATCTCAGTATAATAAGCGGGTTCGGTCAATACATCCATATTATTATCTTGATTAATGTGTGACATCGGTTGCTGCCTGGAGAGAGAGAGAAGGAAACGCATTAGCGTGCGCTCTTTGCAAGTTTAGATTGGTTATTATCTTATCAAATCAGGATGGCTCCCACTGTTTTATGTAGGGTTGCCTAGCACGGCAGCAAGGTTTTGGGAGGCATCTTTCATGCCAAATTAAAATTTTAGTCGTTCTATCTAACCCTAACATAGAATCGTTTACTAGAAAAAGCGACGGAATGAAATGCAAACGACTTTGCAAGTAAAGTGAATAAGGAATACAACCTTTGTAGACCGGTCCTTCACTTCAATTGTTTCGTGTAGTAGTCCCTTTGCTGCGATCATGAAGTCTCGGACTCTAGAGAGGCGCCCATGAAGAAATGAACATTCTTGCATCGAAGTCTTCGCGGCCGAAGATGATCTACGTCGAGGAGACACTAACCAAAGTTCTCTCATCACTAATTATGGAATTAGTGAAGCAAACACCCTATACTAAATGGAAAGTAGTAGAGGATGATGAAGTAGGAAGTGGGCTCACTTTAGATTTAATTTTCTCTCAAATTTTCATCATTTTCCTTTGAAGCTAGAAAGCTTGAGAGGAAGAAGAAGAAGAAAACTCTCATGGAATTAACCAAGTGAAGAATGGCAACCATAGGTGAGTTAAGAAACATATAATTAACCTTTGTAGAGAGTTAACCATGGCTAGGTTTAATGGTTGGGTTAATAAATATCTTAGGCAAAACAAAACTTGTTGTCACGACCCAAAATATGGCACGTGACGGCCCTTAAACTACGCAACGTCTACAGGCGTAACACAATTTAAGAAAGCCAAAACCCCAGAAATCTAAACCATCAAAAGTAGTAAATGATAAGAAATATTGTTTAAACTTTTGAAAATCTCAAGTATAAATTCTTTAAGTCCAATTTACTTTCTTGAAAATTTTAGAAGCACCTCCTTTGTAAAAACTAGCCCAAAAAATGGATACATACAAAGATAAAAGTATACCATCCCCAACGGGAGCAAATCCACGCTAAACAGTGGAAAACAACCACCACAAGCAAATATACGACGCCGTAGCGAAGAAAAAGACGATAAAATAAAACTGTATAAAAGACATCCCAAGTCACAAAATAATATACAATCGTCCTCACATCAACTCTCTAAGTCATACATGATAGTGGTAGATGGAGAGTACAAGGTACAAGATAAAAATAACAAATAGCCGCAAAACCCACCTATAGCAAAACCGTGCAGAGTCAGCCGTAGCGGTATCTGCAACAAAGGATGATACGAAAGATGGAAAGCCTGCCGCGACTGCCCTAGGGAAACACCCGCAAACACTGTGGCACAACGGGGGTGAGTTGCTAACTCGTGAATAGTAAATAACATATGCAGGTAATCGCAAGTATGCACGTACAGCGCGAATTTAACATATGCAAGCTGATAGCAATAAATGGTCATATGTACGTAACAGTCATGAAATGTACTCTAGCAGGTACATCTAATACATGAAGCAATAATATGACAATCTGTATGCAAAAGTCATGTAAGGTACTATATCAGGTACAACTAATACATGAAGCAATGATATGATAATGTATATATGCAACAGTCATGAAGGGTACTCTAGCAGGTACAACTAATAAATGAAGCAATGCATATAAAATAAATGCGAAGTATGGGATGAAACATGTCATTTCCACGGAATCCTGACATCGTGGTAGGACCAAAGTCCATCAAGAAAATCCAAATCCCAATTTCATCAAATCAGCCCCCAAATTGGCTCTCATATCATGTAAGTCTCATAAATCCTGAATGTACAATATCAAGTAAATCTCGTATATCCTGAATGTACAATATCAAGTCAATCTCATATATATCCTGTATCCAATTATCAAGTAAATCTCGTATATCCTAAGAGTCCAATATCAAGTAAATTTCATATATCCTGTAAGTCTCAGCGAATCCTAAATGATCCAAAACAACGAATCCTAAGTGCCAAACACCGACACTTATGGTCCAAAACATATTTATACGTCCTTCGAATCTTAAGTGTTAAACACCGACACTCTCGATCCCGTATTGGTATTATACGTCCTTCGAATCTTAAGTGCCATACAACGACACTCTCGATCCCGTATCGGTATTATACGTCCTTCGAATCTTAATTTCCAAACACCGACACTCTCGATCCCATATCGGTATTAAAACAAATCTCAGAGTGGCTGCATCTAAAATATCAAGTAAGAATAAGAATACTTGCATAATTTCATGAAACCACCACATTCCTCAAATCCAGAAAACATCAAGTGATGAATAAGTATAAATGCATAAATCAATACACATATATTAGCGTCACATTCCACTAATATATGTATATAGGAATATATAACAGCGTCCCATTCCACTGTTATATAAACTTAGGAGTAAAAATATTAGAGAACATCATATGAAATCAATGAATATAATATTTGCAACATGAAACACTAATATGAGCATATAAAGGAAAAACCGCTATTTAACTGCAACAAGTTAATTTATATCATGCGGTTCCTAATTTCTCCAAGTCTATATAACATCAAATAAAGGTAGACATGTAGCAACAACCAGTTATGTGTGCAAACATGAAGGTATAGCAAGGTATATGTATCTACCTATCAATAATGATGTAATATACCCTCCAGGTATGAGTGAAGTATGTACGCAAGGTATACATGTAGCTATGTCATTATGTGTGTATGTACCTATCGCCAATGGTACAATACCCTATAGGTATATAGGTAACGAGCATGTACGCATGTCAACACATATGTGTAAGCATGTAGTTATACAGGTATGCTATAGGTCATATGCATAAAGAATTATGAATCAATGTCACAATGTCCCTAACCCAACAATATCATATCTATATGTGTGTTGTGCGTGTCATGGCAATTATTGACGGTGTGTGTGGCATACAATCAGTGCTCGTGCAACATGAGCCGTCAATAATAGCGCAGTGTCCTAAGGGTACAAGTCTAAGCACAACAAATACTAGGCAATAAGGTGTATGCGCAACTCTATATATGAAATAGAATATGCGACAATACATAACATCTCTAGCCCAGACGCATAACGCCATACGGGAGATTCCCCTGTAGATGTTAAATCTACTCACCAACCATCCTGGCTAACTAAATCCAACTACTCGCTTCCCCTGTTCGCAGTGCCCGAAGTCCCCGCCTACGATCCTGAACAGATATAAAAATAAAGTAATCGTATATAAGCAATCGACCGAAAATACGTATAACTACGTTTGAACGAAGCACCAACTCCAAACATACCCTCGAGTGTCCGTTTAGTGGCTAACACGCATAGCGACACTTCGAAACGAACTCAAGAGTAAAGCTACACAAAGACACGAACGACATCGGCACGGCCCTAGCTTGGAACGCAATGAGACACAACTACCAAGTCTAGACTCTGATCGTACCGATCGCACATTCACAACACAGGATATTGCGTGGAATCAATATAATTAACGTCGAAACGTCAAAATAAACCCACGCCCAAAATATCCGTGAATCTAGTAAGCAGTATTCATCATTTTAGCACAAAACTACAAGTTTTACCAAAACTAGAATTTACAAACATCATCAAATAGCAAGGTTAATCCACTTATAATTTTACTAAAATTTTAGATTCCACTAATTAGGATTAGCAAAACTTTAGTTTGTTAATTAGCTTAATTATCCGATTAGGAAAATATCATTTAACAAATTAGCAACTTGATTAAGTACTCATTTATCTTAGCTTATCACTTAACCATTCCACTAATCAAAATCCTAATTTGATTATCAAAATGATATCTTGAATTTCTAAATATGAATTAAAAAGCTTAAAATAAACATCTAATTAAGCTAATTAAAGTATTAATACAAGAACTTAAGCTTAGAGTTAGGATTTATACCTCAAACTTGATTTCTAAAACTAGCAAAAATCTCCAAAATTAGCCTCCAAAATCCCCACTAGAATGAAAATCCAAGCATGATTGAAGAAGAAGAATGATGGGTTTGATTTATATTTGAATTTCTATGAATTTATTTGGATTTTTCATCATTTTTTAATGCAAAATGAGAAGAAATGAGTGGAAAAATGATGAAGGGCATCAAGGGGGAAGGTTTCGGCCAACTGGGGAAGTGGCTAGGGTTTGTGGTGAAGTGTGGAATTTTCTAGAAGGAAAATACAATAATTGCATAATAAAACAAAAATAGCATTAGTCACCATTTTCTTTTTCTTTAAAAGTCAAAATAAATCCTAAAAATCTAGATATTTTGGATGGATTGTTTAAAACATAATTCTAGTGATTAACTTAGCATAGAATCCCATTTGTAGTAATTAACCCTCATAAAAATGTAATTACCTCAAATAAAGTGCGCAAATAAAGTATTAAAATAATATTTTAATTAAGGAAAAATTCTATGTGAGCCAAAACTTCCTATTGACCCCCAAAACTCGCGTACTAGATTTATTTTAGCTAATCTAGGTACCGGCAAGTTTCTACGGAAGGTTGATCACAATCGGGTTAAAAGGGAAAACACCGACTATTTTACCCTAAAACGGAAAAATTCGCAAAACGATTTCTAAAACGTTACAATCTTCCCCCCTTAAAGAAATTCGTTCCCCGAATTACAATTCATCTACGCGTACCTTCAAAGAGATGAGTACAAAACTCCCAAATCTCGCTCTCAGCCTGCCACGTGATCACCTCACTATACAGCTACGCCAAAGAACCCTCACAGATGGCAAGACCCTTGACCAAAGTTCCTCCACCTGCCGATCCACTATAACTATCTGCTGCTGGTGAACAAAAGATCGCGTCCAAGCTAAGTGGTCTGATACTGAATCATGTGAAATAGGTCATGAAGGTAATTGCGAAGTATCGACACAAGGAATACGGGGTGAATACTCAAAAATCTGGGCGGAAGTGCCATATTATAGGCAACGGTACTAACTCACTTCTAGGATCTCAAAAGGACCTACAATTTTGGGACTAAGCTTCCCAAAACTCAACACGCCATTTCATCGGAAAAATCCGTAGAAATACATGATCTACCACTGCGAACTCAAGTCTGCGACCACCACGGTCGGCAAAGACTTATGTCTGCACTGGGCTACTCTCATCCTCACCTGAACAAACTGGATCTTCTTCGTACTCTCATGACTAGCTGGGGTCCAAAATCCTACTCACGCAGAGTCAGTAAAACAGACTGGCGATCGACACCACCTACCAAACAAAGACTAAAGGTTGCCAATTGGAATGTCTCCTGATAACAGCTATCGAAGGAGAACCCTAACAATGGCAAGTGACGATCCCAATAGCCAACAACCACTTAGTACGTATGCATAAGCATATCCTCCAAAGTCTGTATAGTCCGCTCTGTATAACCATCTTCCAACGGATGGAGAAGCAGAGCTAAAGCTCAAACAGTACCCAAGGCGTCTTGAAGCTTCCACCAAAGATGGCTAGCAAACTAGGTGCCTCTATTGGATACAACACAAGAAGGAACTCCGTGCAAACGTACAACTCACTGAAGAACAACAGAGCAACAGAGTAAAATCGGGCAACAAACCCCCAAATGGAGTCACACCCTGTCTAACCCTGGGTAGGCACGACAACGAAAATTAATGGAGATCTGCCTCCATTCCCACTCTGGAACGGTTAAAGGTTGCAACTGTCTAGCCGGTCTCAAATGCTCAACCTTAGCACGCAACAAGTCAGACACCTCGAAACGAAGCCTGAAACTTCACCCATCATCCCTGCCCACCGTAAACAACTCTCAAGTCACGTTACATCTTGGTGGCACTTGTATGAATACAGAAGGATGACTGATGTGCCTGCTTGGGACCTTGCGTCTCTACCTATCAGTATCAGGTACATACCAACGAGTCCGGAATGTAGCACATCCTGGTCACAAATCAGAACTCTAAATCTTTACCCAGCCGCATATGCTCAGAATATCTAACAAACGAGCATCGGCGAGCTGTGCCTCATGAACGATTCAAGAAAAGTGGACGGCCACGGACATGAGCAAGCTGTCCTCTCAGTAGAGGCGAATTTAAGCTGTACTCAACAATCACACAAAAACTGTAAATCTACAGAAGTCTGTCTCAACACTGTGCACAACTGGAACAAGCTAACCCCGGGCCTACGACTCCAGCATCAGCTACCACAATCGCCTTGCCACGGGTAACGGGGATCTCACAAACACAATCCTCTATAAGCTCCATCCAACGGCACTGTTTCAACAATCAAAACCCGCTGCAGGAAGATGTACTTTAAGCTCTGGTGATCCGTGAAAATATAAGATGACTCTCCGAACAAGTAGTGTTTCCAAATCTCCAACGCATGACCACCGCGGCCATCTCCAGATCATGAGTGGGATATCCTGCGCGTACTTCCTCCTACTGTTGGTAAGTATGAGCGATAACTCTATTGTGCCACATAAACGCAAAATCGAGCCCCACTCGCGGAACATCACAGTTAAACAACAAATCGCCCGAACCAGAAAGCAAAGAAAGAACAGGTGCAGTTGTCTACCGAGTCTTCAATTTCCAAAAACTCCACACGCATGACTCAGTCCAAAGAAAAGAACCTCCTTTTCGGTCAGTTCAGTCAACGGTGCAGCGCTACACAAGCAATCCTGCACGAAACGGCGGTAAAAACCGGCTAAGCCCAAATAGCTATGGACCACTGTCCCTGCTACAAGTCTGGGCCAAAGCTGTACGGCCTCGATCTCCTTCGGGACCATACGAAACCCGTCTCCCGTAATTACAAGACCTAGGAGTCAAAAAAAATCAAGCTTGAAGGAACACTCCGAGAATTTAGCAAACTGCTGGAGCTCTCCCAATGTCTGCAAAGCAAATCCTCAAGTGCTGCTCATGTTCCTCGCGACACCTTGGAATAGACCAGAATGTCATCAATAACGCAACAAACAACTGGTCGAGGAACGGCCTGAAGAAATATGGTTCATCACATCCATAAATGCTGCTAGGGCATTGGTGAGTCCAAGACACCACAAAAACTCAAATTGCCCATAGCGCACACAAAGCAGTCTTGGGAATGTCCTCACTCCTAACCCGCAACAAATGATGACCTGATCCCAAAACAAACCTAGAAAAGCATGTCTCGCACCTTGGAGCTGATCGAACAAATCGTCAACGCGAGGTAAAGGATACCTATCCACACCGTAACTCTGTTTAATTGACGACAAATTGATACACATCTCAAACTGTCATCCTTCTCTTGACGAACAGAATAGGAGCTCCCCAAAGAGAAACACTTGGACGTACAAGTCCCCCAACAAACAACTCTGCAGCTGATCCTTAAGCTCCTTAAGCTCTGCCGGCTCATCTGGGACACGTCGGAAAACTCTCGCACGATAACAACCGGAAGAAAACTGTTGACCATCCCGGGGATAAGAGCTAGACGACTGTCCTCGTCCCAAGCCTCTGGTACTCCCACGACGTGCACGAAACCAATCACGGCGACTGGATCTCTGGCTCTGGGCTGGCACACCTGCACGAGCCCTCCTCTGATCCGGAACTCCCAAAGTCTCTGGAAGACGTGCCTCGTCAACTATGGTTGCATCTACTGGTGCTATAAACGTAACGCTATGTTGTGTGCAGATCGCAAGGAACAACTGGGTAACAAGGGTGGCAACCTCCTGTCGCCGCGCTCTACTGGCCTCAACCAAAAACCTCATCGTCTGGCGTAAGTCCTGCATCTCTGCCTCAAGCCTAGTGATACGATCTATCGAAGGCGGATCCATCTGCTCCTGTGCAACGAGCGTGCCATCCTGGTCAGTCCTCGTCCCATACGAGCCAACTCTGACCTTGGCCCTCGCTGCACCACTCTGAGTCCTCATAGTCATCGACGAAAAAGGCTATAAATAGAAGTATGATTAGATATGAACACAGAAATCGAATCACAAGGATATGTATCATCAAGGAATGAATTTCAAGCAATTAGTACTTAGGTCACTTTAGGCGGAGTACCGTGATCGTGAGTATACCGCGGAACATACAAACGCTACGTTACTCTGCTTAAGCTACGTACTCCATCATACCAAGGCCATCCTACACTCCGAAAGGTAAAACCTAGCGCTATGATACCAACTTTGTCACGGCCCGAAATATGGCTCTTGACGGTGTAGGGTTCCTAGGCACACTATAGAGGTCTCACAAGGCATCGAACATGCCAATTTAAAATTTTATGGGTGCCGAGAAACCCTAATAAGGATCGTCGGCTAGATTTCTAGGCGAAACTATAAACTAGTTAACACTTTAACTAAAAGTTGGATGCTACAACCTTTGTAGATCCGGTTCTCCACTTCCTTAGCTCCACGTGGGTGTCCTCTCGCTGTCCATCATGAATCCCGAACTCATTCATCGGCTTCATCGGAGAAACGAGCGAGCTTGGTCGTCGGCTTCGTGTCAAAGACGATCTACGTCGAGGCATCACAAGTTCAAGCTCCGTCTTCACAAAGTTGTGAAACTTGTGAAGAAAACACCCAAAACAACTTGGCAAGAGGTAGAGGGTGAAGAAATAGGAGGTGGGTTCACTTTAGAATTGGATTTCACTCACTTTTGCTCAAGTTGCCATTGATGGCATCAAGCTTTTCTTGAAGAAGAAGATGATGAAGAAGAAAGAATATGATAAGTTTCTTATTTGAAAAAGAAACAAATATGAATACTTATCATATCTTGACCATGGTCAAGTGTAGAGATTAAACTAAGGTTAATAGGAATGGTTAGGGTTAAGGATGAGATAAGGATGGTGGACTTTGTCAAAGCTTCAAGAAACTTCAACAAGAGACAAAGAAAGCCACCATTCTCATCTAAACCTTTTCTAAATAAATAAACAAATAAATAAATAAAAAGGCAAAACCCTAATCATCTCTTAACCATGGTTTAATACTTCACACTTAACCTAATGAGCAAGCATCATCAAACATGATACAAAGATGTGCACAAAAGTATATCACATATACAACATGTACATCAAGTGAGAAAATCCATTTAAAGTGAACCAATACCAGTTAATGCAATGCAATATATCAAATATATAATTATGCATTAAATCATTAAATCAACATTTGATTCAATGATCCGGTCATGTCGCACATAACCGACTAGAATCCAATGTATCGATTTATCGAATCAATGATTCGATAACTAGGTCATATCGAATATAACCAATCGAAACATATATCGCGAGAATGAAATGCGGTATCACATACACGCATCATTCTCGGTCCTGCACATATCTCATATGCGCTCCTATTTCGTTTCGCTTGAGCCAGGAAACCTCTGTGTAGGACTCTAAAGACTCGTCAATACGCCGGTAGCAGATGATGATCATATCAAGCACCCACAAGCCGCAAGCGGTCTGCGAAACGTAACGGCCATCCGGGTATTGAGCGATCAGAAGATCGACGAGCTAGCCCGCTCACACTCCTGTGAATCCAACCAGTAACACTTACCGTACAGTCCGGTCTGTTCGTCTGATATGTCGCATATCAAGTCTAAGGGTGGTAAACATCAGACCCCAATAACCGATAAGTCGTGCCGATGTGAGGCTCATAACGGGTCGAGAAACTACTGGTAACACTTACCAGCAAATCTCTGATCAGCCCTGGCCAGGGACTTCCCTGTTACGGCCAATCGAGCACAGCGCAACATCAACTCCCAATACCGGGAGAGACGAAACCCCTCCTATCGCTCATTGCCTCCATGTGACTCGGGACTGTACCCAAAGACCACTGTTTTGCACGCCCTCATGGATGTGGTAAGGTGGAGATCAAAGCACAGTGGGAATCACACAAGACTCTATGACGATCTCGGGTCTACAGACTAACCTGTACAAGTGTCACCTGAGAACTGCCATTTGACGTGAGGTATAATACCATCTGGGAGTTCTCGGTGAGTCCGTCCAGTGTACCCAGTCTCCACTGAGCACCCGTACACCATCTCTGATGTCAAACACCAATGGATATGGGATCATCCATCGTCCATCTCATGGGTCGAGAAGCGTATACGCTAGTCTACACTGGTATATCGATGCCCCGTCTCGATACACCCACGACTAGGGACCATGAAGGATGTACTTATGGACTACCATGTCCCCACTAGTATGATCTGCATCATAGTCCAGGTAGTCAAGTACACATCCTAAGGGCTTTACCAACATATAACTATAAGACAGTTTAAAGAGACTAGTGTACATGTTAAGATAAAGAGTAACCAGATAGCATACTATCATATCGAGCAAGAAAGTCATCTCTGTATATGTCCAAGCATCCAATATAATATACATCATCTGTACAATACTGGCCTCTAGGGCATACATACAACTAACAGACGGCCCTTAAACTACGAAACGTCTACAGGCGTAACGCAATTTAAGAAAGCTAAAACCCCATAAATCTAAACCATCAAAAGTAGTAAATGATATGAAATATTGTTTAAACTTTTGAAAATCTCAAGTATAAATTCTTTAAGTCCAATTTACTTTCTCAAAAATTTTGGAAGCACCTCCTTTGTAAAAACTAGCCCCAAAAATGGGTACATACAAAGATAAAAGTAAAGCATTCCCAACGGGAGCAAATCCACGCCAAACGGCGGAAAACAACCACCACAAGCAAATATACGATGCCGTAGCGAAGAAAAATACGACAAAATAAAATTGTATAAAAGACATCCCAAGTCACAAAATAATATACAATCGTCCTCATATCAAGTCTCTAAATCATACATGATAGTGGTAGATGGAGAGTACAAGGTACAAGATAACGTTAACAATAACAAATAGCCACAAAACCTACCTATAGCAAAACCATGCAGAGTCAGCCATAGCGGTAACTGCAGCAAAAGATGGTACGAAAGATAGAAATCCTGCCGCGACTGCCCTGGGGAAACACCTGCAAACAGTGTGACACAACGGGGGTGAGTTGCCAACTCGTGAATAGTAAATAACATATGCAGGTAATCGCAAGTATGCACGTACAACGCAAATCTAACATATGCAAGCTGATAGCAATAAATGGTCATATGTATGCAACAGTCATGAAAGGTACTCTAGCAGGTACATCTAATACATGAAGCAATAATATGACAATCTGTATGCAACAGCAATGATATGACAATGTATATATGCAACAGTCATGAAAGGTACTCTAGCAGGTACAACTAATACATGAAGCAATGCATATAAAATAAATGCGAAATATGGGATGAAACATGTCATTTCCACGGAATCCTGACATCGTGGTAGGACCAAAGTCCATCAAGACAATCAAAATCCCAATTTCCTCAAATCAGCCCCCAAATTGGCTCTCATATCATGTAAGTCTCATAAATCCTGAATGTACAATATCTAGTAAATCTCGTATATCCTGAATGTACAATATCAAGTCAATCTCATATATATCCTGTATCCAATTATCAAGTAAATCTCGTATATCCTAAGTGTCCAATATCAAGTAAATTTCATATATCCTGTAAGTCTCAGCGAATTCTAAATGTTCCAAAATAGCGAATCCTAAGTGCCAAACACCGACACTTATAATCCAAAACATATTTATACATCCTTTGAATCTTAAGTGCCAAACACCGACACTCTCGATCCCGTATCGGTATTATACGTCCTTCGAATCTTAAGTGCCAAACAGCGACACTCTCGATCCCGTATCGGTATTAGACATCCTTCGAATCTTAAGGGCTAAACACCGACACTTTCGATCCCGTATTGGTATTATACGTCCTTCGAATCTTAAGTGCCAAACGCCGACACTCTCGATCCCGTATCGGTATTAAAACAAATCTCAGAGTGGATGCATCCAAATATCAACTAAGAATAAGAATACTTGCATAATTTCATGAAACCACCACAGTCCTCAAATCCATAAAACATCAAGTAATGAATAAGTATAAATACATGAATCAATACACATATATTAGCGTCCCATTCCACTAATATATGTATATAGGAATATATAACAGCGTCTCATTCCACTGTTAAATATAGTTAGGAGTAAAAATATCAGAGAACATCATATGAAATCTATGAATGTAATATATGCAACATGAAACAGTAATATGAGCATATAAAGGAAAAACCGCTATTTAACTGCAACAAGTTAATATATATATATCATGCGGTTCATAATTTCTCCAAGTCTATATAACATCAAATAAAGGTAGACATGTAGCTACAACCAGATATGTGTGTAAACAAGAAGGTATAACAAGGTATATGTATCTACCTATAAATAATGATGTAATATACCCTCTAGGCATAAGTGAAGTATGTACGCAAGGTATACAAGTAGCTATGTCATTATGTGTGTATGTACCTATCGCCAATGGTACAATACGCTATAGGTATATAGGTAACTAGCATGTAAGTATGTCAAGGCATATGTGTAAGCATATAGGTATACAGGTATGCTATAGGTCATATGCATAAAGAATTATGAATCAATGTCACAATGTCCCTAACCCAACAATATCATATCTATATGTGTGTTGTGCGTGTCATGGGAATTATTGACGGTGTGTGTAGCATACAATCAGTGCTCGTGCAACATGAGCCGTCAATATTAGCGCAGTATCCTAAGGGTACAAGTCCAAGCACAACAAATACTAGGCAATAAGGTGTATGCGCAACTCTATTTATGAAATAGAATATACGATGATATATAACATCTCTAGCCCAGACGCATAACGCCATGCGGGCGATTCCCCTGTAGATGTTAAACTTACTCACCAACCATTCTGGCTAAATAAAGCCAACTACTCGCTTCCCTGTTCGCAGCGGCCGATGTCCTCGCCTGCAATCCTGAACACATATAACAATAAAGCATGCCTATATAAGCAATCGACTAAAAAATACGTATAAATACGTTTGACCGAAGCACAAACTCCAAATATACTCTCGAGTGTCCGTTTGGTGGCTAACACGCGTAGCGACACTACGAAATGAACTCAAGACTAAAAGCTACACAAAGACACGAACGACATCGGCATGACCCTAGCTAGGAACGCAAAGCGACACAACTACCTGTAGGGTTCCTAGGCAGTCTTGTGAGGGTTCATAAGGCATCAAACATGCCCGAATAAAATTTTAGACGTGCCGAACAACCCAAAGCCGGGATCTTTGCTAGATTATTAGGGTCAAACATGCAAGTAAACATCTTTACTACTAAGTGTGAGGGATTATAACCTTTGTAGTCCGCTCCTTCGCTTCATAAGCTCCGAGTAGAAGTCCCTTCGCCGCGATCCACGATCTCCTGGACTCAAGAGAGGCTCCACGACTCGAACGATCCATGCTAGCTTGTAGTGTTCCGCTTCTCCGATGATCTACGTCGAAGTTGCTATAACCCAAGCTCTCTCACTCTAATGAGGTAAACACCCTAATCTTATGGGCTAGATTAGATGAGGATGATGGAGTAGTATTTATTCTATCTTTTTATATCAATTTCTCACAAGAAATCATCACCAAAGGAAAATCTAGTGAGCTATTTCAAAAAATCAAGAGAGAAGAAGATGAAGAATAATGAGATAATCCTTTTGTGATGAATAATGATAAGAGTATATCAATAATAATGCAACCTGTTGGAGATAGTGCCCTCAAAGTCAATTATTGGATCGCAGGCACGTGATTGCAATGATTGAGGAAGGACCTATACCGATATGACAGTCTTGCTCAAGATGATAGTATGCTATCTGGTTTGTCTTTATCATCGTATACATGCTTTAGTTCACTATTGCATGATGATAGAGCCCATAGGATTCTTGCTTGACTATCAGCAGTATGATGGCGATCATATACGTGGGAGCTAGGGGTCTGTAAGCACATCCTTAAAAGTGTCCCTAGTCGTGGGAGTTTTGAGACAGGGCATCGATACTCCAGAGTAGACTAGTGTGTACAGTCGAGACCCCGACGAGGGGCGATGGCCGGTCTTACAAGCCATTGGTGTTAGTTGGTTCACCTAAGATGTATACAGATGCTCATTGGGTTATGAGTACACCGGACAGGACTCGCCAGGAATCTGCTAGTTGGTATTATACATATCGTCAGATAGAAATTCCCTGGTGACATGTGTACAGGTTAGTTCATCGACCTGAGGTCGTCATTTGTCTCGTGTGAGTTCCCACTGTGCTTTGATTTCTACCCTACCACGGCTCAAAGGAGTCGTGCAAACAGGTCTTTTTTGGGTACAGTCCCGAGCCACATTGGAGGCAAGTGAGCGGATCTCGGGGATTCGTCTCTCCCGGTATTGGGGGTTGATGTCGCGCAGTGCACGGGTGGCCATCACTAGGAATCCTCGGCCGAGGTAGTGGAGGATTACTGATTTGGATCAGTAGTTTCTCTGGTGGTGATGGGCGTCATGCCGACACGATTTATCGCGTCATTAGGGGTCTGACTTTATCCACCCCCCTAGACTCGATATGCGATACTCTTTAGACGAATGGACCGGACTGTATATACATTGTCGCTGTCAGGCTTAGTAGGGTTTATAGATGAGTTCGCTCGTCAGCTTCCCTTCCAATCAATACATAGGCAAAACGTTACGTGCAGCTTGTACCTCTGACGTGCTAGGGGTTATACCCAGTGCCAGTGTGTTGATGAGTCATTAGAGTCCCCCACAGACACTTTCCCAGGTTCGGGCGAAACGTTGTAGAGGCCGTATGGTATTATGGCAAGGTTCGGAAAAAGCACGTGCGTTTTCGCACGTGTCGTTTTTCGGGCAGATAATACTGGTAGGCTTTGGTTTAAGCCGGAACCCAGTATTATACTGTGTAGATATAATATCTTTGTTTCAGTTGCATTTGTATTCGGTCGTAATACAAATGCGGGTATGTTTATACTAATACGGGGTTATCCTGAAATTCGTTTCAGGATAACTTTTAGAAGTTGCCAGTTTTCAGTTTTCTATCAGCCGTATTTTGACATTCGGTTAAATACGGATTTATCTTTTTGGGTGAGTCATGAGGAGATGTGTGTGGATGCTTCTAGAAGTGGTGATGAGGATAGTGACTCATTAGTGCTTTAATGGACCATTAATGATTATGATGACTAAGGGTGATGATTCATTAGTTCATTAATGGGGTTTTGTTTGAGCTTAGATATTTTCTTCTTGATCTTTTCCTTGTGATCACCTCCCCCTTGCTCCTACACTCACCCCCTCCTCCTTTAAATGGCCGGCCCCTCCCCCCCCCCCCTCTCACTCACTCAATTTGATGGTTGTTGTTTGAAAAGATTAAGGATTTTGGTTCATGGAAATTGATATACTTCATTTCTCATTTCGTATCGATCCAAAAGGCAACTTCATTAACCGTTCGTCCATAGTCTTGGACGTAATGAGACAAAGTGTTCTACTCATTCTCTACTTCATCTTGGTCGTCTCTTTTGGCAAACTTGACGATCGAGTTGCCTCGGTTCAGAGGCGGGAGCCCGTTTAAAGATCCGTCGACGTGGTGCCACCCAGACGACAAGATTGGAGATCGAGGAGATCGGAGCAGCCGCAACAAAGCGTGGGATGATGGTTGAAGACCGAAGGACTCGGATCATTCGGTATAACGTTTCTACCCCTTTGTAGTTTGTTAGTTTAGCTTTAATGGCAGATCCGGGTTACGGTACACGATAGCGCCAGTTTCGTTAAAAAGTTTTTGTTCCGCATTTGGCGTCTGTTAGACTGCCGGGGCGCTACCGTGGACTTACAGTGGTATCAGAGCCTCACCATTAAGCTATACTAACTTGTGCTAACACGTTTAAATCATCGATCGAACGGATTTCGCAAAAACACAATTTTCAAGCATGTCAGTTTCTGTCGATTTTAAATGATGTCCTAAAATTTTTTTGCATATCACAGAAGACAGAGCAGGGTTTTCTAAGAATACTGGTGAAATTTGGTGGCCCAATTCCACAGAACCGCCGCGGATCCGCCGCTCAAACATGGGTTTGGCCGTGGATCCGCCGCAGTATTGTGAGATTGGCACTCCAAATTTCTACAGTGAGTTCTACATGGGAAATTGTGGTTTTTGGTATATAAATTTTTGGCCCAGATTTTGTTACTGTACAGCAGATGTACAAAGGGCCCACTTCGGGATATTTAGTCGATCGAAATTTTAAACATGTTAGTATGCCAGTATTTACATTATATCTCCGACCGGGAATGTCATTTGATCGGTAAACCGCGTCTGATTGCTATAGTTCTTTTAGACGGGTTTGCGAACGTGACATTTGCGTTGATGTTCTGTGTTGTGCTGTAATGTTGCGGATATGTCGTGGTGGATAGCAGGGTGCAATGATAGTGCAGTTTGGATTTATTTGTACATTTGATATTGCGGGGCGAGCGTCCAACATGTGGACTGCCGTCACTGCCTGTTTGTATAATATTCTTTTGGGGCACGACCAGGTTGCGGTCGATGTACCTGTTGTACTATTTTTAATTCTGTACTAGGTTTATCCCGTGAAGGAGTGCACGGATAGCCGGGTTCTGGAGGGCAACGGGTCCGTATCTCATGGCTTTGAGAGGCAAAGGGACCTCACTCTAGAATTGGCAGACTATTCGCCGCACTCGTAGGGGGTACAGGTTGACCCAAGGAGGGATGCTCAATTTACCGGATTCCGTGAAGTGCCGGGTGTTCCATTCACTATGCTGTGCGGACCACCTCGCTTCAGGTTTTGGCGGGTAACTTGCCGCACCCGTAGGGGTCTAGGTTTCATTGCATAGGCTATCCACACGACCAGGGGAACGTCAGGTTTCAGCAGCGGCTCTGTGAAACCCGGGGATCCCAGATTATCTGTATTGTTCTGTGATGCTTATTACTTTTCTGTATTGTTGCATATTATCACGCCTGGAACGATTATTGTATATTGGTATATATACTATTAGATGTTGTATATGTTTTACACCCGCGCTAGTCCAGCCCCCGCTCTGTCGTTAGTTAAGTAACCTAACGGGTGATGACGGGACCCAGTGGCGAATGCGGATGGCATATACGTACATTATATTTTCGTTCTTTTCTGGTGTGATTGATTGATGGGACTGCGTTGATTCTTATCAATGCAAGGATAAAACAAACCTATATTTGATGTTGTTGGAACAAATTTTAAAAGGTGTTATTGCAAAGATGTTTCCTTTTGTTTTGCATAGCGATATTCAGTTAGAATATCCTGCACCTCATTCGACGAGGCAAGGGCAGATATCCCTTCACCGGGAGTGACCCCTTGGGCAGAAGTTTACGTCAGGGTAATAACCTCAATATAGTCGATTACAAGTTGCTTTGCATCGCGGTATTCAGTTGGAATATCCTGCACCTCATTCCACGAGGAAAGAGCCGAGATCCCTTCACCGGGAGTGACCTCTTTAGCAAAGGTTTTTGTCACTATATTTTTATAAAAAGCTATCAGGTTCCTTCAACGAGATCAAGTTCATTACGTTAAAGGTTTTTCGCCAAAAACCAGCCGTAGCCCTCCGTCATTTCTTATGGATAGTCAGTAGTATTCAAGCTATGTTTGTTGGCCCTTAGTCAAGGCATAGTGTTTGGTAGCTACTGGGTACTCATTTGTAGCATAGATAAATGCGTTGGTTTGGGACAGTCGTATTACTTTGTTGGCCCTTAGTCAAGAGTATGTACGGGTGGGTTCAAATCAACCAGGACAATGACGGGAAGAACTTGACATGTGACTTATGATTTGTTGGCCCTTAGTCAAGGTCATAAGAGCATGGGGCAAAAATCACATCGGGAGTTTCAAACATAAAGCAAACTTGCCAGGCATGCGTATACCTTCTGGAGTGTGATAACATTGAGTGGCTTCCATCAAGTTATCATGCGATGATAGTTGGATCCCGATTCTCACTGATGAGTTAGATTACTCTTCGGGTGATCCCGACTAATTCTTCTTTCAGGTTTGGAGGAGAATTTGAGATAACAGTGGGAGGTTTCCTGATTAGATAAAGTGATAACCATTCTGATCTAGGTTAGAGTGCACGCAGAGTGTTTCTTTTCTCTCTCTCTTCGGCAGCGACCTTTGACCGACCCTAGACTATGACTCAGTGACCAAGTTGACCGAACCTTCTTAAAATACTGGCTTTTGGATTATCGAAAGTTGCATAAGTCATTGCCGCTCTTTCTTTTACCCTTTGAATTTCTGAGAACACCCCGTATTACTACGGATATCCACTTCCATTGGATAGATCCATCGTATGGTTATATACGAACTCGAAGGGACTTCTTCGAGGATGGATCCAGGTTCAGGAGAAATAGAATTAGTTTATTCAGTTGTCTTTTATTATCACCTTCTCTCAGGTTGTGAGGGCTCCCTAGTTTAGGAGAGTACACCTATTACGCTTATTGGATAGTCTTATTCCAAACCATAGGCTGGTGCTGAACGGTAGGGAATGAAGAAAACCAATTAGCCTAAGTAGGGTGTACAGAAGGTAATATCTAAAGACAAAATAAAGGGATTAGAAAGAGGGCAAAGTAAATTGCGACTGTTATCATTCACGACCAAACCGCGTACTTCATCGCTACTCCTATTTCACCTTTGCTTTTTCCCCAGTTCGGGAGAAATAGAATAAAGTATTATTCAGTTGTTTTTTATCATCACCTTCTCTCAAGATACGAGTACTCCTACGTTGAGGAGGGTACACCTATTATGCTTACTGGATAGTCTTCTTCCAAACCATAGACTGGTGCCGAACGGTAGGGAAGGAAGAAAACCATTTAGCCTAACGATGGTGTACAGAAGGTAACGACTAAAGACAAATAAAGGGATTTGGAGAGATAGCAAAAAATTATACGGTTAAAGTCATGAATTGGATTATGGAAGAGGCATTACTAAGAATACCATGATACCCCTACGAAACATTTTAATGTTTCAGTTTCACTGCGCATTGTTAAAAGAAAACTGTTTTCCCGATTATATACTTACTCCAGGGTATGTATTTACCAGGTTCCATTCTCATATCTGTATAGTTTTACAGATGATGAATGGGAGTAAGTTATTGGGAATTAGGTGATCATCCTCATTATATCGGAATTCGTTGTAATTGGTGATATTTGAGGAAATCGCCTGGGTACAGTTTTTTCAACCTACGATGCACAGGTTATGATTTATTCAACTCAGCGGACTTATACAGAGTACTTTATGTTGTCCAGTGTCCGTCAGGACAAAGGGGTAAGTCCTCATACTATGTTCTGTTTACTTATGACTTCTCTAGATTTTAGATAAGTGTTTCGTAGAAATACAATGTCTAAGTTTTGAGAAGTTATGGGTATAAGAATAAAGTAGAGAACCAGATATCGCAAGTATCGGGATTCTTCAAAGAGATTGAAGATGTAGATTCTTGTAATAGGTATTCAGTTGATAGTAATGGTTTTGAGAAACTTGTTTCTCTTTCAGGTTACTCATAATTGGATGGATTCCTAAGTTAAGTAATGCTGATTAGCCTTTCTCCATTAAGTTAATATGCACTGGAGACAGCTGCATGGTTTGAATCTTGTTCCAATTAAATTAGTGCCTCTATTTCTATATTAGATATAGAATGGTTCATATCTTAACAATGTTAAGATACGGGGAGTTGTCCAGCTTATGCTTAAAACCAGACACTGGATAACTCAAGGCACGTTTCTGTAATGGCTGTTTGTGGGTTGACCCTGGCTTTGACGAGGGTTGACATTTCTACCATCTGGAAGATCAATAGTGATATTGTTCTTGACTTGCCACAGTTTTAGTAAAATGGATTTTTTCAGAAAACAGCAGTGGGAGTATGGTAAAACTGGAAGTGATTCCAGAACCGCAAACGATTACGGAAAATTTAATAGGACCTATATATTCAATCAGGTTTGACATTCCATTAGCCACTCCGCAGACATGGTGGGTAACCTCAGACACCCGAGAGGTACTCTGGTAGCCTCAAGGACGGTGACAGGGAGGTTCTTGTTTACCCAGACTTGACACTACTGTTGTTTCAGACTGTGAGACCCGGCAAGAGGATAAGTATAACGTCATTCTAAACAGGCTTTAGAAGTGTACGTATATATATTATTCTGCCAGAGGGTTGTCGTAGTCAGTGGGAGCAGCGGAAGCATAAGTGGGCAAGTAGCTTATGTCTATTTATAGACTTGAGCAGATATAGCGGAGATAAGATCATCTAATTTTGATGAGACAGTCATGGTTTTGACTTCATCAGAATAGGGGATGGATCTGTTGGGAAGGTAGCAGTGTGTGATGTCCTGGCATTTGGATGACATACACACAGTAGGAAGTAAAATTCCTATACTACGATCGGTTGTACTGTGGTCGTCACACCGTTGTTTCTCTAGAAAGGATATGGATATAATATCAGACATTCTGGTTTCTAGATCTATGGTTTTAGATCTGGATTTGGGTAGTTTCCTAATATGGGTACTTTGACAATATTCTAATAGTATTTTAGAATAGATGACTCCTGGCATGGTGGTGTACCTGCAGGTGATGGAGTCACCCTCTCTAAAGGTGTCTTAGAGACTAAAGAAGAGAGGGAAGTGCATGATTGGCAGATCACTTGCTTAGGCAATTGAGTCAATCATGAGATCTCAAGTACCACACCAAATGTTGTTTTTGCACTAGATGCGATAAGTTTATATTAATCCAATCCTGAAGAAACATAATGAAGCAGTTTTAGAACATGAGTGCATGTTCTACGGATTTGATGACGGCGGCCTCCTTCGGCAGATGGTTATCATTCCAGGCTTCAAAGGTGACATGGTTGACAGAGTAATTGTCAGAGTTATAGTTTTTCCCTCTGACGAAGAGGGACAGTATTATGGACAGGTGGTCCAAGAGGATACTGTGGGTGGCATGGTGCCAGATACTGATTAGGTTCAGTGATCGATACAGTCTAAGAAGTTTGGATTTGGAGTTCATTTATGCACTAGGTCCTATCAGATATCCAGACATATTCTAAGACAGGTATTACTCGATTCGGGAGATGGCTTTCTCCGCGAACTTGAGATTAAGAGAGATATAGAAAGAAACATCAGGGAGGATCCACTCACTGAGGCTATTTCTCGAACACAAGAGTTTTACAAACTAGCTTTGTGAAACTGATTAGTAGAGGAGTTGGATGTTCGGTATCACACGGGCTGTGAGTATGCGACATCGCAATAATTAGCCTCGAGTGCAAGTGGGAGATTGTTGGAGATAGTGCCCTCAAAGTCAATTATTGGATCGCAGGCACATGATTGCAATGATTGAGGAAGGACCTATACCGATATGACAGTCTTGCTCAAGATGATAGTATGCTATCTGGTTTGTCTTTATCATCGTATACATGCTTTAGTTCACTATTGCATGATGATAGAGCCCATAGGATTCTTGCTTGACTACCAGCAGTATGATGGCGATCATATACGTGGGAGCTGGGGGTCTGTAAGCACATCCTTAAAAGTGTCCCTAGTCGTGGGAGTTTCGAGACAGGGCATCGATACTCCAGAGTAGACTAGTGTGTACAGTCGAGACCCCGACGAGGGGCGATGGCCGGTCTCACAAGCCATTGGTGTTAGTTGGTTCACCTAAGATGTATACAGATGCTCATTGGGTTATGAGTACACCGGACAGGACTCGCCGGGAATCTGCTAGTTGGTATTATACATATCGTCAGATAGCAATTCCCTGGTGACATGTGTACAGGTTAGTTCATCGACCTGAGGTCGTCATTTGTCTCGTGTGAGTTCCCACTGTGCTTTGATTTCTACCCTACCACGGCTCAAAGGAGTCGTGCAAACAGGTCTTTTTTGGGTACAGTCCCGAGCCACATTGGAGGCAAGTGAGCGGATCTCGGGGATTCGTCTCTCCCGGTATTGGGGGTTGATGTCGCGCAGTGCACGGGTGGCCATCACTAGGAATCCTCGGCCGAGGTAGTGGAGGATTACTGATTTGGATCAGTAGTTTCTCAGGTGGTGATGGGCTTCATGCCGACACGATTTATCGCGTCATTAGGGGTCTGACTTTATCCACCCCCCTAGACTCGATATGCGATACTCTTTAGACGAATGGACCGGACTGTATATACATTGTCGCTGTCAGGCTTAGTAGGGTTTATAGATGAGTTCGCTCGTCAGCTTCCCTTCCAATCAATACATAGGCAAAACGTTACGTGCAGCTTGTACCTCTGACGTGCTAGGGGTTATACCCAGTGCCAGTGTGTTGATGAGTCATTAGAGTCCCCCACAGACACTTTCCCAGGTTCGGGCGAAACGTTGTAGAGGCCGTATGGTGTTATGGCAAGGTTCGGAAAAAGCACGTGCGTTTTCGCACGTGTCGTTTTTCGGGCAGATAATACTGGTAGGCTTTGGTTTAAGCCGGAACCCAGTATTATACTGTGTAGATATAATATCTTTGTCTCAGTTGCATTTGTATTCGGTCGTAATACAAATGCGGGTATGTTTATACTAATACGGGGTTATCCTGAAATTCGTTTCAGGATAACTTTTAGAAGTTGCCAGTTTTCAGTTTTCTATCAGCCGTATTTTGACATTCGGTTAAATACGGATTTATCTTTTTGGGTGAGTCATGAGGAGATGTGTGTGGATGCTTCTAGAAGTGGTGATGAGGATAGTGACTCATTAGTGCTTTAATGGACCATTAATGATTATGATGACTAAGGGTGATGATTCATTAGTTCATTAATGGGGTTTTGTTTGAGCTTAGATATTTTCTTCTTGATCTTTTCCTTGTGATCACCTCCCCCTTGCTCCTACACTCACCCCCTCCTCCTTTAAATGGCCGGCCCCTCCCCCCCCCCCTCTCACTCACTCAATTTGATGGTTGTTGTTTGAAAAGATTAAGGATTTTGGTTCATGGAAATTGATATACTTCATTTCTCATTTCGTATCGATCCAAAAGGCAACTTCATTAACCGTTCGTCCATAGTCTTGGACGTAACGAGACAAAGTTTTCTACTCATTCTCTACTTCATCTTGGTCGTCTCTTTTGGCAAACTTGGCGATCGAGTTGCCTCGGTTCAGAGGCGGGAGCCCGTTTAAAGATCCGTCGACGTGGTGCCACCCAGACGACAAGATTCGAGATCGAGGAGATCGGAGCAGCCGCAACAAAGCGTGGGATGATGGTTGAAGACCGAAGGACTCGGATCATTCGGTATAACGTTTCTACCCCTTTGTAGTTTGTTAGTTTAGCTTTAATGGCAGATCCGGGTTACGGTACACGATAGCGCCAGTTTCGTTAAAAAGTTTTTGTTCCGCATTTGGCGTCTGTTAGACTGCCGGGGCGCTACCGTGGACTTACACAACCATGGTTAATGATGACAAGGATAACCCTTGTATAGAGTTAACTAAGGCTATGGTTTGGTTGGGTTAAGAAATGAGTCATAAGAAAATATCTATCATAATATCTTCTTCATGACAAAAGGAATGCTTCTAGATGGTGCAAGAAGATGCTAACCCTAATCAAACCCTAATCTCTTTTTATCATCACTAAACATGTTTCATTATTAATCATATCATGTTACTATAATATATATCACATATATATTATATTCGTAACAAAAGAAAATAATACAATTAATATATATCGCATATATATCAATGTATTATCCGGTGAGAAAATGAAATAATAAAGCGAGCCAATTTTAGATAATGTAATACAATATATCATATATATTATTATACATTAAATCATCGAATCAACACTTGATCCGACAATCCGGCTATATCGACTATAACCGACTAATATATCATGTACCGATTCATCGAATCAACACTTGATCCGATGACCCGGTTCATATCTAAATATCGCCAGAATATAATACGGTATCTCATATCGCATTATCCTCGGTCCTGCACATATCACATATGTGCCTCTACTCCGTTTTGCCTGAGCCAAGAAACCTCTGTGTAGGACTCTAAAGAATCGTCAATACGCCGGTAGCAGGTGATGATCATATCAAACACCCACAAGATGCAAGCGGTCAGCTAAACGTAACAGCTACACAGGTATTGAGCGATCAGAAGATCAACAAGCTAGCCTGTAGGTTTTCCTGTGAATCCAATCAGTAACACTCCCGTACAGTCCGGTCTGTTCGTCTGATATGTCACATATCAAGTCTAGGGGTGGTATACGTCAGACCCCAGTAATCGATAAGTCGTGTCGATGTGAGGCTCATAACAGATCGAGAAACTACTAGTAACACTTACCAGTAAATCTCCATATCAGCCCTGGCCAGGGACTTCCAGTTATAGCCAATCGAACACAGCACAACATCAACTCCCTATACCGGGAGAGACGAATCCCCTCCTATCGCTCATTGCCTCCATGTGATTCGGGACTGCACCCAAAAGCCACCGTTTTGCACGCCCTCTTGGACGTGGTAAGGTGGAAATCAAAGCACAGTGGGAATCACACAAGACTCTATGACGATCTCGGGTCTACAGACTACCCTGTACCAGTGTCACCGGAGAACTTGTTAGTGTATATGCCCTAGAGGCCATTACTATATCATACTAGTTTGTATATTACTTAATGGAAGCTTGGGATATTCACCTTGTATATACAATCTTGCTCAAAATAGTAGTATGCTATTTGGTTTGTTTCTACTTCAATGTGTACATGTGCTTATTTTAGTATATCGCCTATACACATTAGTGGAGCCCTTAGGATCTTTGCTTGATTACCAGCGTTGTGATGGCAGTCACACTAGTGGGGCTGGGTAATCTATAAGCACATCCTTATGCAGGTCCCTGGTCGCAGGACTATCGAGACAGGGCATCGATACTCCGGAGTAGACTAGCGCATGCGCTTCTCATCCCAGTGTGGGAGACGGTCTGTCCCACAGCCGTCGGTACGTCGTACTTGAGAGAGTATGCGGGTGCTCGTTGGGTTACGAGTACACTGGACAGGACTCGTCGGGAACTGACTAGTTGGTATTATGCCTATCGTCAGTTATCAGTTCCCAGGTGACATGAGTACAGCTTAGTCCGCTGACTTGACACAGTCACTTCGCCTCGAGTGTGTTCCCACTGTACTTTGATTACTACCCTACCATGGCTCAAAGGAGTCGTGCAAACAGGGGGTAGTTGGGTGCAGTCTCGAAGCACTTGGAGGCAGAGACGGTTAGACAGGATTCGTCTCTCCCGGTATTGGGGGTTGACATCGCGCTGTGTCTAGGAAAGCCATTACACAAGTAGTCCCTGGCCAGGGCAAACGAGATATACTGGTAGGCTTCCAGTGTTATCTCAGGGTGTTTTGGGCTTCACTCCGACACGACTTGTACCGCTATTGGGGGACTGACATTTACCGCCCCTAGGCCCGCCATGCGATGTATCAGACGAACAGACCGGACTGTACGGAGAATGTCACATTCAGGCTCAGTAGGAGTTCAGATGGGTTTTGCCTCGTCAGTCTTCTTGTCGGCATCTACCTGGGGACCGTTACGCACAGCTAGTGCCGCTTGCGGTCTGTGGTTAAACCCACTGCCAGCGTAGTGTCGAGTCTTTAGAGTCCCACACAGAAAGCTATTCACCTTTAGGCAAAAGAGTAGAGGTCGCATGTTTTTGCGACAGGTCGCATGGTTTTGCGACAGGGTTCGGTTACATCCGTGCACTTGTGCACGTACAGTGTCCGGACAGTTTACACTAGCGGGCTTTGGTTTAAGCCCGATCCTAGTGTACCTTTTGGGATTGGATTTATCCAGTGTGTATTCGTGTTTCTCGGAACGCGGATGCGGGTGTGTATGCACAGTTGACGGAGAGACAGAGGCAGAGGATTCTCATTAGGGTTGTTGACCGTTGACCGTTGACTATTGACTTTTTGCTCAACCCTAAGGAGAATATGATATGTGATTAACAATTATATTAATTAAGTATTATGGTGACATGGTTGTTGAGGGATTGACTTTGTTGACTTGTTGACTTTTATTGACTTGTTCACTTTGTTGACCGGTTGACTAGGCTTGACTAGTTGACCATCATGATAACTATAGCTATCATTTCATGGCAAAGACTTTTGCTTGCTTGCTCTTTTGTGCAAAATGAGTGCATGAAATGATATAGCTATGGTTGCTTAAACCATCACATAATACTTGATTGATATGAGGTGTTATGATTGTTTTGGATTATGAGAGCCAAATGAGAAAAGTCTTCTCTCATTCTTTTATGCTCATTCTCTCTCTTGTTCTTGAGCTCTCATCTTCCTCCTCTTGCTCTCCCTCTCTTGACTCTATGGTTCACTTGTCTCATGCGTTGAGAACCAAGAACCATAGATAAAATCCCAAACAAACTCTTCTCTACTCACTCTAGTTCACAAGGTTTAGCAAACCGAGTGAACTAGTTTCTTCAAAGTTCGAAGAAGGAGCCAAAGGTTGAAGCTTTCAGGTGGATCTATCTTCGGCGCAAGGAGACGACGGGGAGAAGCCGATTCGGATGACCATCGATGCTTGAAGACGAAGGAGTTCGAGAAAAAGAAAGGTATAACCCCCTAACCGAGTAGTTAGCAACTCGTAGTTAGGTTGTTAGTTAGATGTTTAACAAAGATCCGGGTCTTTAAGTCCATGTTACCACCTCTAAGAAAATCGTTTTCTATCAAATTCCGCTTGCCCGAAAGTACCGGGAGAGGTAGCATGGATTACAGTGGTATCAGAGCCTTGTTAAACTCTATCTAACATGTTAGCAAAGTAACTAGAAGATCGATCAAAGAAAAAGTCACAAACCGAACCCGAGTAGTCAAGTTTCTGCCGATTTTTATTCTGTTCAAAAGTTGATAATTTTCATCTTAAAAATCGGCTCAGGCTTTTGTTTGAATAACCACCAAATTTGGTCCCACGAACCGTTCAAAGCGCCGCGGAAACGCGGCGGGAGCACGCTCCCGCCGCGGTTCCGCGGCCGAGTCGACTCGGCCGAGGTCCAAATTTGGTGCAGTGTATTTATGGGGTTGTTTTGGGATTTTTGGAATATGTATTTTCTGCCCAGATTTTCCAGAACGAAAATTTTGTGTTTGGGGCCTATAAATCCGTATTTTTGATCGAACTTCTAAAAGACTTAAGCTGACGGGTTTTTCTGTGATGTGATATTTGTATTGAACGTCTGCTAATCGCTATATGTCGATTAGTGGGGGTTATACAAATCTGTGATCTGTAATGTTATTGGAATGTGTATAGGAATTCATTGGATTGTCGCGGGTGAATAGCCGGGGGGTTGTGAGACGAGAGTTTTCTTTTCTTTCAATTCATGTATATTTTTAAATTGATGTAATAATTATTTGTATGGCCGCACAACCGGGTCGGGGTTGTAGCCTTCATTGTATAATTTCTTTTTACTGTTTTTGCTCCTAGGATAGACCCATGGAGAGGGTGCACAAGCTACCGGGTATGCCGAAGTGCCGAGTGGCCTACTCACAGAGTTGAGGGAGGTTGCTTCGCTTCGGGTACTTGGCGGGTAGTTTGCCGCACCCGTAGGGGTCTTGGGTGGGGTATTGGCTATTCACCGCGACCGTGTAATCTGCTTTTCGTTACAGGCTCGTACGAATTACGGATTCCTAGTATATCCAATGTGTTCATCTGTGATCTGAAATGGCTATCATTGCAGTATATCTATATATGATATTATTTAGGCGTTGCTTATGTTTTACAGCCGCGCTAGCCCAGCCCCCGCTCTGTCGTTAGTTAAGTAACCTAACGGGTAATGACGGGGCCCCGTGGCGAATGCGAATGGCATAAGCGTACGTCATATTTTGGTTGTTTTCTGCAATGGTAGGATTAAATGATGGGACGCATTAAAAGAACTAATGCAAGAATATCACGCATTAAAAGAACTAATGCAAGAAAATAAACCAAGATTAAAGTCGTTGGAACACTTTCGAAAAACCACTCGGTTCTTTTCAAAACAAACTTTTAAAATGCGGAGTTTGAGCCACTCCTTTTAAAAGCTATCTCGTTCCATCGATTATATCAAGTTCTCTACGTTCACGGTTTCGCCAAAACCATTTGTAGCCCTCCGTCGTTTCACATGAATAGTCAATAGTATTCAAGCTGTGTTTGTTGGCCAAAGTCAAGGCATAGTGATTGGTAGCTATTGGGTATTCATGTGCAGCATAGATAGATGCGTTGGTTTGGAACAGTCGTACTGCCTTGTTGGCCAAAGTCAAGGGTAGGTACGGGTGGATTCAAATTAACCTGGAGAACGACGGGTAGAACTTGACATGTGACTTATGATTTGTTGGCCAAAGTCAAGGTCATAAGAGCATGGGGAAAAAATCCACATCGGGAGTTTCAAAAGAACTGAAACTTGCTAGTGTTGCATACCATTTGGAGTGTGATGATTCTGGTAGAATTCCTTCAGTTTCGTCATGCAATGATATTTGGATCCCGATCCAACTGTGAGTATATGCTACTCCTCGGGAAATTTCTCACTTAACGATCAATGCTATAAACCTAGTAGGTGTCTGGAAAGGTGTTAGCGGGGCTACGCCCCCAGGGAAAAAAGAGGTTATTTAATTAAGGAACTTCGCGAAAGCGTTGGAAAAACTCCCTCGAAGTACCGACACCAGCCTGGCCGAACGGTTAAGCAAGTATTCTATGGTGAGATTGATCCTGACTAATTCTTCCTTTTTGGTTTGAGGAGGGATTCGAGAAACAGTGGGAGCCATCCTGTTTAGACAAATTAAAAACCATTCTAAACTTGCAAGAGCATCAAGCTGAGTGTTTCTTCTCTCTCCAAATTGCAGCGACCAATCGACATGACTGGACTTAAGTTACTCCTAGATAAAAACATACTGACAGGGTCAAACTACAAAGATTGGCTCAGGAATGTCAAGATGGAAATCACTTACGACAAGCTGGGGTATCTTCTTACCACCAAAGCTCCCCCTGTCCCTGGTCCCACTTCCAGTGTCGCGAATAAGGAAATCCGTAAGACTTGGGAGATTAATAGCGCGAAGGCCAAGTGCCTCGTACTTGCCTCTACGGACAATGAACATCAGAGGAGGCACGAGAATATGGACTTGGAATCCATATTTCTTCATACAAAAGAACTGTATGGAGAGCAATCACGTATCGCAAGATACGAAGCGTCGAAGAAGTTATTTTCGGCAAGGTTGGTCGTCGGATCATCAGTAGCAGAACATGTGCTTAAGATGATCGGCTACATTGAGGAGCTCGCGGACCTTGGGACCACATTGGAGAGTGAGCTCTATACGGACTTGATTCTCCAGTCTCTTCCTTCCACTTACGCCCAGTTTATACTGAACTTCAACTTACAAGAAAAGGAAGTTGAACTTTCAGAGCTCCTCAACATGCTGAGGAGCGCAGAGGGCACCCTACAGAAAGGTAGGGAAACATCCACTTTGTTTGTAGGAGGATCATCTTCTTCTAGGTCCAAGGGGAAAGCCAAGGGAAAGAAGAAGAAATCGCGCGCCAAACCAAGGGGCGGTGTTAGTAAAGTGGATACGAGGGGAAAGGCAAAAGCAATAAAGAAAGCGGGGAAGCTTGTGGATAAGGAAGAATGCTTCTATTGTCATAAGAAATGACACTGGAAGAATGATTGCAGGGCTTGGAAAGCCAGGACACAGGAATTGAAGCAGGTTGCAGCTTCAGCTTCAGGTGTGTATGTTATTGAAAACTGCCTTTCAATAAACTCTACTTCCTGGGTATTGGATACCGGATCAGGATCTCATATCTGTAATTCTTTGCAGGCGTTAAGAAACCGTAGGGTTTTGAAGGCAGGTGACATGACCCTCAAAGTTGCAAACAGAGCTAACATGGATGCTAAGGCCGTGGGGGACTATCACCTGGGAATGTCAGATGGACATGTTTTGGTTTTGCGTAATTGCTTTTTTGTACCCAACGCAACTTGTAATATCATTTCTGTATCTTTAGTTTCTAAAGAAGGTTATGAATTTGCGTTTGTAAGTAATGTTGTAAACATTCACCTTAATCAAGTTTTGATTGGGTCAGGTACATTGAGCAATGGTATATACGTATTAAACCAACCATAAATTTTCAATGTCCAGAATACACACAAAAGAAAGTCTCCGGAAATCAATCAGACTTTCTTATGGCATTGTAGACTGGGTCACATCAATGAAAGAAGGTTGACGAAATTACATACAGAAGGATATTTGAATCCGTTCGAATATCAATCGTATGCCACTTGTCAATCCTGTCTCAAAGGAAAGATGAAAAAGACTCCGTTCACTGGACACGGAGTAAGGGCGAGCGAGCTCTTGGGACTCGTACACAGCGACGTGTAAGGTCCAATGTCTACACATGCGCGAAGCGGTTTTTCTTACTTCATTACTTTTACGGATGACTTTTCAAGGTACGGTTATGTCTTCTTAATGAAACATAATTCCGAAGCCTTTGGAAAATTCCAGGAATATAAGAATGAAGTTGAAAAACAAACCGGCAAAAGTATCAAGATCCTAAGATCGGATCGAGGTGGTGAATACTTGAGTGCCGAGTTCCTGGACTATTTAAAAGAGAACGGAATTCTCTCTCAGCTTACTCCTCCATACACTCCGCAACATAACGGTGTATCGGAGAGACGGAACCGAACCCTATTGGATATGGTACGGTCCTTGATGAGTAACGCTGAGTTACCGCGATCATTCTGGGGGTATGCGCTAGAATCAGCTGCATACCTTTTGAACCGAGTTCCAACTAAGACTGTGCCTACTACACCATATGAGATGTGGTGTGGGAAGAGACCCTATCTTAAGCACATTAAGAAATGGGGATGTCCAGCTTTTGTTAAAAAGCAGCATGCGGACAAGCTCGAGGCACGCTCAGTACAGTGTAAGTTCGTGGGATATCCAAAGAACTCCAAGGGATATTTCTTCTACTGCGAAGAGAAACAAAAAGTTCTTGTTTCTCGTCATGCCTACTTCTTGGAAACTGAGTTTTTGGAAACCCAGATAAGTGGGACCACAGTAGAACTGGAAGAAATTCCAGAACCTCGAGCTATTACTGAAAGCTTAGTGGAACCAGAGGGTTCAAAAGAACAGGACATTCCTACGCCGCTCCGCAGGAGTAGTAGGCAGTCTCATCCGCCCGAGAGATACTACAGTTTTCTCATCGACGGGGATAGAGAGGATTGCATCATAGATTATGATGAGCCTACTAGCTTCCAGCAGGCCGTTCAGAGCGTTGACTCGGTAAAATGGCTGGATGCAATGCGGACCGAAATGGAATCCATGTACACCAACAAGGTATGGACGTTGGACATTGCTCCAGACGGGGTAAAACCCGTAGGATGCAAGTGGATCTTCAAAAGGAAGATTGGTGTAGATGGACAGGTTGAAACCTATAAAGCTAGACTTGTTGCAAAGGGTTTCCGTCAAAGACCAGGTTTGGACTATGAAGAAACCTTTTCTCCAGTGGCTATGCTGAAATCCATTCGGATCCTTCTTGCCATTGCGGCCTTCCACGATTATGAGATCTGGCAGATGGACGTAAAGACCGCTTTTCTAAATGGAAATTTAGAGGAGTGTGTCTATATGGACCAACCAGAAGGTTTCATTCAGAGTGGGAGCAGCGGAAAGGTGTGCAAGTTGCTTAAGTCCATCTATGGACTAAAGCAGGCATCGCGGAGTTCGAACATCTGTTTTGATGAGACGGTCAAGGAATTTGGCTTTATCAAAAATCCAGATGAACCATGCATCTATAGTAGATTTGTAGCGAGAACTGTAGTATTCCTCGTTTTATACGTGGATGACATTCTCTTAATAGGAAATGACATTCCTATGCTACAATCTGTCAAGGGGTTCTTGTCACACAGGTTCTCTATGAAAGACCTGGGTGATGCCTCATACATCCTGGGGATCCGGATCCATCGTGATAGATCCAAGAGGATATTAGGACTTTCACAGTCCAGGTACATCGACACCATACTGAAGAGATTCAGTATGGAAGATTCCAAGCGCGGTAACCTACCGGCTTGTCACGGGATCACCCACTCTAAAGAGATGTCTCCCAAGACTGATTTGGAGAGGGATCGCATGTCTATTATATCCTACGCTTCTGCGGTAGGCTCTATAATGTATGCGATGTTGTGTACCAGACCAGATGTAGCTTATGCACTGAGTGTGGTAAGCCGGTATCAGTCAAACCCTGGGGAGAAACACTTGATAGCGGTAAAGAACATTCTCAAGTACCTGAGAAGGACTAAGGAGATGTTCTTGGTGTATGGCGGAAAAGACCTCCAGATCGAGGCCTTTGCTGACTCCAGCTTCCAGAGTGACAAGGATGATTCCAAGTCCATGTCGGGTTTTGTCTTTACCCTCAATGGAGGGGCGGTGTGTTGGAAGAGTTCCAAGCAGGAAACCGTTGCAGACTCGACGATGGAAGCGGAATACATCGCTGCATCTGATGCCGCAAAAGAAGCTGTCTGGATGAGGAAGTTCTTGAAAGAACTTCTGGTGGTTCCGTCCATTGTTGATCCAATACATCTGTATTGCGACAACAACGGGGCTATAGCTTTAGCAAAGGAACCCAGGTCCCATCAGAGATCCAGACACATCTTGAGGCGGTATCACCTGATCAGGGAGATCGTGGATCGCCAGGAGATCGAGGTTCAGAGGGTTGCTTCAGAAGATAACACTGCAGATCCATTCACCAAGGCCTTGCCCCAGACTTAGTTCGAGCGGCTGATCGAGATGATAGGTCTTCGATACGCCAGTACATGGCCTTAGTGCAAGTAGGAGATTGTTAGTGTATATGCCCTAGAGGCCATTACTGTATCATACTAGTTTGTATATTACTTAATGGAAGCTTGGGATATTCACCTTGTATATACAATCTTGCTCAAAATAGTAGTATGCTACTTGGTATGTTTCTACTTCAATGTGTACATGTGTTTATTTTAGTATATCGCCTATACACATTAGTGGAGCCCTTAGGATCTTTGCTTGATTACCAGCGTTGTGATGGCAGTCACACTAGTGGGGCTGGGTAATCTATAAGCACATCCTTATGCAGGTCCCTGGTCGCAGGACTATCGAGACAGGGCATCGATACTCCGGAGTAGACTAGCGCATGCGCTTCTCATCCCAGTGTGGGAGACGGTCTGTCCCACAGCCGTCGGTATGTCGTACTTGAGAGAGTATGCGGGTGCTCATTGGGTTACAAGTACACTGGACAGGACTCGTCGGGAACTGACTAGTTGGTATTATGCCTATCGTCAGTTATCAGTTCCCAGGTGACATGAGTACAGCTTAGTCCGCTGACTTGAAACTGTCACTTCGCCTCGAGTGTGTTCCCACTGTACTTTAATTACTACCCTACCATGGCTCAAAGGAGTCGTGCAAACAGGTGGTAGTTGGGTGCAGTCCCGAAGCACTTGGAGGCAGTGACGGTTAGACAGGATTCGTCTCTCCCGGTATTGGGGGTTGACATCGCGCTGTGTCTAGGAGAGCCATTACACGAGTAGTCCCTGGCCAGGGCAAACGAGATATACTGGTAGGCTTCCAGTGTTATCTCAGGGTGTTTTGGGCTTCACTCCGACACGACTTGTACCGCTATTGGGGGACTGACGTTTACCGTCCCGTAGGCCCGCCATGCGATGTATCAGACGAACAGACCGGACTGTACGGAGAATGTCACATTCAGGCTCAGTAGGAGTTCAGATGGGTTTCGCCTCGTCAGTCTTCTTGTCGGCATCTACCTGGGGACCGTTACGCACAGCTAGTGCCTCTTGCGGTCTGTGGTTAAACCCACTGCCAGCGTAGTGTCGAGTCTTTAGAGTCCCACACAGAAAGCTATTCGCCTTTAGGCAAAAGAGTAGAGGTCGCATGGTTTTGCGACAGGGTTCGGTCACATCCGTGCACTTGTGCACGTACAGTGTCCGGACAGTTTACACTAGCGGGCTTTGGTTTAAGCCAGATCCTAGTGTACCTTTTAGGATTGGATTTATCCAGTATGTATTCGTGTTCCTCGGAACGCGGATGCGGGTGTGTATGCACAGTTGACGGAGAGACAGAGGTAGAGGATTCTCATTAGGGTTGTTGACCGTTGACCGTTGACTATTGACTTTTTGCTCAACCCTAATGAGAATATGATATGTGATTAACAATTATATTAATTAAGTATTATGGTGACATGGTTGTTGAGGGATTGACTTTGTTGACTTGTTGACTTTTGTTGACTTGTTGACTTTGTTGACCGGTTGACTAGGCTTGACTAGTTGACCATCATGATAACTATAGCTATCATTTCATGGCAAAGACTTTTGCTTGCTTGCTCTTTTGTGCAAAATGAGTGCATGAAATGATATGGCTATGGTTGCTTAAACCATCACATAATACTTGATTGATATGAGGTGTTATGATTGTTTTGGATTATGAGAGCCAAATGAGAAAAGTCTTCTCTCATTCTTTTATGCTCATTCTCTCTCTTGTTCTTGAGCTCTCATCTTCCTCCTCTTGTTCTCCCTCTCTTGACTCTATGGTTCACTTGTCTCATGAGTTGAGAACCAAGAACCATAGATAAAATCCCAAACAAACTCTTCTCTACTCACTCTAGTTCACAAGGTTTAGCAAACCGAGTGAACTAGTTTCTTCAAAGTTCGAAGAAGGAGCCAAAGGTTGAAGCTTTCAGGTGGATCTATCTTCGACGCAAGGAGACGACGGGGAGAAGCCAATTCGGACGACCATCGAAGCTTGAAGACAAAGGAGTTCGAGAAAAAGAAAGGTATAACCCCCTAACCGAGTAGTTAGCAACTCGTAGTTAGGTTGTTAGTTAGATGTTTAACAAAGATCTGGGTCTTTAAGTCCATGTTACCACCTCTAAGAAAATCGTTTTTTATCAAATTCCGCTTGCCCGAAAGTACCGGGAGAGGTAGCATGGACTTACAGAACTGCCATCTGACGTGTGGTATATCACCATCTGGGAGTTCTCGGCGAGTCCTTCCAGTGTACCCAGTCTCCACTGAGCACCCGTACACCATCTCTGATGTCAAACACCGATGGATATAGGATCATCCATTGCCCATCATATGGGTCAAGATGCGTATACGCTAGTCTACTCTGGTGTATCGATGCGCTGTCTCGATATGCCCTCGACTAGGAACTGTTATAGGATGTACTCATCGACTACCATGGCCCCACTAGTATGATCTCATCATAGTCCCAGTAGTCGAGTATAGATCCTAAGGGCTTTATCAACATGTGAGAGTAAGACAGTAAACCAGTACAAGTCACCATGTTAAGATAATGTGAAACCAAATAGCATACTATCATGACGAGCAAGAAAGTCCTCTCTATATATATCCAAGTATCCATCATAATATGCATCATATGTACAACAATGGCCTTTAGGGCATAAACATAACTAACAATCTCCCACTTGCACTAAGGCCAGCTGCTGTAGTATCTCATACCTAGCATCGCGAATAATCTCTCAAACTGTATCTGGGGAATGACCTTCGTGAGTGGATCCACAATGTTGTCTTTCGTATCTACTCTCCTGACCTCGATCTCCCGGCGATCAACTATCTCCCTGATCAGGTGATACCGCCTCAGAATATGTCTGGACTTCTGATGGGACCTGGGTTCCTTGGCCAAAGCCACGGCTCCATTGTTATCGCAATACAGAGGTATTGGATGCTCAATGGATGGAACCACACCAAGTTCACTAATGAACTTTTTTATCCAGACGGCCTCTTTGGCAGCTTCGTTGGCAGCGATGTATTCAGCCTCCATCGTCGAGTCTGCAACGGTATCCTGTTTGGAACTGTTCCAATATACCGCCCCTCCATTGAGGGTAAATACAAATCCTGAGTTCGACTTATAGCCGTCCTTATCACTTTGGAAGCTGGAATCGGTAAAGGACTCCACCCGGAGTTCTCCGTTACCATACACCAAGAACATGTCTCTAGTCCTTCGTAAGTACTTGAGAATGTTCTTCACAGCTGTCCAGTGACTCTCTCCAGGATCTGCTTGATACCGACACACTAAACTTAGTGAGTATGCTACATCAGGTCTGGTACATAGCATCGCATACATGATAGAGCCTACTGCCGAAGCATAGGGTATCCCTTGCATGCGAGCTCTCTCCAAATCAGTCTTAGGAGACATCTCTTTGGAGAGAGTGAGTCCAGAGATCGTGGGTTGGTTCCCACGCTTGGATTCTTCCATACTAAACCTCTTTAGTATGGTGTCAATGTACCTGGATTGGGACAATCCCAGTATCCGTTTAGATCTATCTCTATAGATCATGATTCCCAATATGCAGGAGGCATCACCTAGATCTTTCATTGAGAATCTTTGTGATAAGAAGAGCTTGACTGATTGCATCATAGGAATGTCATTTCCTATCAAGAGTATGTCATCCACGTACAATACGAGGAAGACAACCTTACTCTCTACTACCTTTTTAGAGATACAAGGTTCATTTATATTTTTGATGAAGTCAAACTCTTTGACTACAACATCAAAACAGATGTTCCAACTCCGCGATGCTTGCTTTAACCCATAAATAGATTTAAGCAGCTTGCACACCTTTCCGCTGCTCCTACTATCTACGAAGCCCTCTGGCTGAGTCATGTACTCGCACTCTTCTAAATCACCGTTTAGAAAGGCGGTCTTAACATCCATTTGCCAGATTTCGTAGTCATGGTATGCAGCAATAGCAAGTAAGATCCGGATGGACTTAAGCATAGCCACTGGAGAAAAGGTTTCGTCATAATCCACACCTGGTCGTTGATGAAAAACCCTTTGCAACAAGTCTAGCTTTGAAAGTCTCAACTTTTCCATCTACACCAAATTTCTTTTTAAAGATCCACTTGCTCCCAATGGGTTTTACCCCTTCAGGAGCATTTTCCAAAGTCCATACTTTGTTGGTGTACATGGATTCCATCTCGGATCGCATTGCATCCAGCCATTTCACAGAGTCACCACTCGTGATGGCCTGCTCGAAACTAGTCGGGTCATCATCTTCCATGATGCAATCCTCGCTTCCACCATCAATGAGAAAACCGTAGTATCTCTCAGGTGGATGAGAAATCCTGCTAGATCGGCGGAGAGGCTGGGGTTCGTCGGGTACTACTGAATCCTCTAGTTCTACTAAATCTTCTGTTACAGTTTGTGTTGCTGGAACATCTTCCAGTTCTACCTCAGAGCCACTAATCTATTTTGCAAGAAATTCCTTTTCTAAAAAGGTGGCATGTTGAGCAACAAACACCTTTTGTTCCTCACTGTGGTAGAAAAAATATCCATAAGAATTCTTCGGATATCCTACAAACATGCAAAGAACTGACCGTGCCTCGAGTTTGTCCGGATTTTGCCTTTTGACATAGGCCGGACAACCCCATATCTTAACTCGTTTAAGATACGGTCTCTTCCCACTCCATATCTCATATGGTGTGGTAGGTACAGATTTAGTTGGAACTTGATTCAATAGGTATGCTGCTGTCTCCAGCGCATATCCCCAGAAGGAAATAGGTAACTCAGTTGTACTCATCATTGAGCGCACCATATCTAATAGGGTGCGATTCCTCCGTTCCGATACACCATTGTGTTGTGGTGTGTAAGGAGGAGTAAGCTGAGAGAGAATCCCATTCTCTTTTAGATAATCTAGGAACTCATTGCTTATGTATTCCCCTTCTCGATCAGATCAAAGAATTTTAATACTTTTGCCCGTTTGATTCTCTACTTCGTGCTTATATTCTCTGAATTTCTCAAAAGCTTCAGATTTGTGTTTCATCAGGAACACATGTCCAAATCTTGAGAGATCGTCAGTGAATGTAATGAAGTAGGAAGAACCATTCCTGGCATGCGTAGACATGGAACCGCATACATCACTATGTACCAGTTCTAAGAGTTCGGTAACTCTTTCTCCGTGTCCACTAAACGGAGCTTTGGTCATTTTTCCTTTGAGACATGAATGGCAAGTATCATAAGATGATAATTCGAACGGATTCAAATATCCATCCTTATGTAACTTAGCCAGTCGCGTCGCATTGAAATGACCAAGTCTACAATGCCACAAGTAGGATTCGTTCATTACTGAACTTTTCCTCTTGTGTGTGTTTTGTATATTGAGGACTGTATTTTGATTGAGAATGAATATGCCATTATGTAACGAGCCTGATGCAATCAACTTTTGATCTAGGAATATGTTCATAACATTATCCTGTACTACAAAATTATATCCTTCTTTACTTAATAATGAAACTGATATAATGTTGCACATCATGTTTGGTATATAATAGCACTCATTCAGAATCAGTGTATTACGACTTGGTAATACTAGGTGATATTCGCCAACTGCTTTGGCTACAATACTTGTACCGTTCCCTACTTGAACGGAATGATCACCTTTTCCCAGTTCTCTACCTTTCCGTAGCCTATGTAGCAATTTACATATGTGGGATCCTGATCCGGTATCTAATACCCAGGACGTAGGGTGAACTGAGAAACAGTTCTCAATAACTAACACACCTGAAGAAGATGTATCAACATGCATGTTCTTTTGGGCGGCTTGAGAATCCAGATATTCTCCTATTCCCTTTTCAGTCTTATAACTCTTATAAGAAAGAACGGGTCTAACGTTCCCCTGCTAAGTATAATAAGCGGGTTCAGTCAATACATCCATATTATTATCTTGATTATGGCCTGACATGGTCGTTACCTGGAGAGAGAGAGAAGAAAACACTTTAGCGTATGCTCTTGCAAGATTGGATTGGTTATTATCTTATCTAATCAGGATGTCTCCCACTGTTTTTATCAAATCCTCCTTCAAACCCTAAAAGGTAAGATTAGCCGGGATTAATTACACCCTACAATTTCGTCAATCTTTCAGCCAGATTAGTATCGGTACTTGAGGGAGGTTCCCCGTGCTTTCGTACGGACCTAATTGAAGTAAATCTCGTTTTCCCAGAGGCGTAACCTCGTTAACACTTTTCTAGACGCCTACTTGATCGGCTAATTGTCCTATGTAAAACTCTCCCAGGAGTAACTCTTACTCGCAGTGGGTATCGGGATCCAACTATCTCATAGGAGGTATGCAATCTCATTGCAAATGTCAACACTTGAAATTCCCGATAATATTTTTCCCCTAGCTATGTATGACCTTGACAAGGTCAACAAACCATAAATCGCAAGTCAAGTTCAACCCGTCATTTCCCGATTGAATTAAACCCACCCGCATGACCCTTGACAAGGTCAACAAGGCCGTACGAATACCCTAATCCAATCACATCTCATGTTTTAACAGATAAACACTAATTAGCTACCGCACACTGTGCCTTGACAAGGTCAACAAACGTAGCACGAATACTAAGTAGGATTTATCTGAAATGACGGAGGGCTACGACAGGTTTTTCAGAAAACCTATTGCGTAATGAACTTGATATCGTCGTAGAAACGAGTGTTTTGAAATGGAGTGTTTTTTTGGCTTTCATTAGTTTTGCTAAAGAGGTCACTCCAGGTGAAGGGATCTCGGCTCTTTCCTCATCGAATAAGGTGCAGGACATATCATATATATCACTGTGCAAAGCAAAACTCTAAAAGCAATCAAAAGACAATCCGAGTTTTGTAGCAACTGCCAGTTTCGCTAAAGGGGTCAGTCCCTGTGAAGGGATCTCGGCTCTTTCCTTATCGAATAAGGTGCAGGGTATATCATATATACCGCTATGCAAAGCAAAACTGTAGCTACCCATTTTATAATGTTTTGATTCTACAACATCTTTTATGTTTCTTTTCTTTTTATTAATCTCATTAATAAATCCCATCAGCTTATGCTTCCTAAGCATCACAGAAGAAACGAAAGCAGTAATATTTATATATCAGCATATATATATATATATATATATATATAGTATAAGCATTCGTCTCAGGCAGTAATATGATCTCATCACAGAACATTGCAGCAAAAGAACATATATGAAATATTGGATATACTAGGATGTCCGTGTTTTTAATACGAGCCGGTATAAAACACGGATTCCACGGTCGCGATGAATAGCCAAACCCACATCCCTAGACCCCTACGAGAGCGGCAAGAAACACTGCCAATTCTAGGGTTAGGAGACCCGGTCTCGACTCCTCGAGATGGCCTCCCACTGGACCCTAGAACCCGGTTACTTGTGTTCCCCTCCTTGGGTCTACCTAATGCGGAAAAGTAAATAATATACAATGGTGACATCAACCTCATCTCGGAAGTGCCCCAATAAAAGAATATTACATACAAATGAATTTTACATGAATGAAAATAAAAAACCCCATCTCACATAAAACCCCCGGCTATTCAGAACACGATGATCCAATATAACATATCACAGCAACACATAATATCACATATCATCAACGTAAGTAAGTATGCATACACCGATCATCGTAGATGTATAGCAACGAAGACCGGCAATACAACTACATACTACTCTTACGGTCACAAAAAAGAAATTGTAAAACTATAATATTTGGAATCTACAATCACTTTAGACATCGTAAATCCGAAATATCACATACTTCGCATGTCATGCCTAACTCTATGAATTCCACATATTGTTTCATATTCCAGATAAATAGACAGTATTAAACTTTCCGAACAGATAATCAAATACCCAAAATTTCCTAAATTGCTCAACACTTGAGCGGAGTTCAAATAATCCCGGAATATGTCACGGTACCGGTGATCCGGCCGTAGAAGGGTCAAGCCAACGCCTCACTTGTGGCATGCCGTACTGCCCCAAACCCTAAGGTTTAGAGGTAGTTCAAGACGGTCACATAATCGAGTTAAGGTTTGTTGTCTTCTAGAGGGTCCACCGTGTTACTTGCACATTTTTCCGAAAGATTTAAACCCGATAAAAATTCAACACATGAAAGTTTTTCGTGCCGGGAAAAAGTGAGTTAATGATATCCACTCGAACTTTTTAACAGTTTCTAAATATCCGGAAAACATCACAAAATTAAATTTTCCGATCGAATCAACGATTACAAAATAAACCCCAAAACACTCAACACTTGAGACAGATTAAAAATACCCAGAAGCAGCAACAAGTACCTACGGATATTACCCTGAAGCCACGTGTCCCAATGCCAAAGATCGGCCGCGGAACCGCCGCGGGAAGCAGGTTCCCACCGCGGTTACGCGGCGACTTCATAGAATTGGGAGCTCGTATTTCATGATAATTCTTAGAATTCCCTGCTGATTTTTTTGAGTATTTTTAATGCAGAAAAAATCTCATTTTTACAAAATTTCCAGAGAGGGATTCTATTTCGTCATATCAGGTTCGATCGGAGTTTTAACTTCGTATACACGTCGCCTAATGCTCTAGCTAGGCTCTGATACCACTGTAGGTCAGGCAGGCACCCCATCTAATGGGGTCACCGGGGCACCAACGAGTCCCGCAGCAGCAACTTTTTACGCATGCCCCCTCGAAAGGACTACAACCCGCCAGAACACCTTCCGGTCTCGGGACACCCTGGAGGTAAGAGCCTATGCTTCGCCACACTGTTACACAGTGAGAACCCCCCATAGGTCGACATCCAATGCCTTGTAGCTCTGATACCACTGTAGGGTTCCTAGGCACTCTTGTGAGGGTTCATAAGGCATCAAACATGCCCGAATAAAATTTTAGACGTGCTGAACAACCCAAAGCCGGGATCTTTGCTAGATTATTAGGGTTAAACATGCAAGTAAACATCTTTACTACTAAGTGTGAGGGATTACAACCTTTGTAGTCCGCTCTTTCGCTTCATTAGCTCCGAGTAGAAGTCCCTTCGCCGCGATCCACGATCTCCCGGACTCAAGAGAGGCTCCACGACTCGAACGATCCATGCTAGCTTGTAGTGTTCCGCTTCTCCGATGATCTACGTCGAAGTTACTATAACCCAAGCTCTCTCACTCTAATGAGGTGAACACCCTAATCTTATGGGCTAGATTAGATGACGATGATGGAGTAGTATTTATGCTATCTTTTTGTATCAATTTCTCACAAGAAATCACCACCAAAGGAAAATCTAGTGAGCTATTTCAAAAACTCAAGAGAGAAGATGATGAAGAATAATGAGATAATCCTTTTGTGATGAATAATGATAAGAGTATATCAATAATAATGCAACCATGGTTAAAGATGACAAGGATAACCCTTGTAGAGAGTTAACTAAGGCTAGGGTTTGGTTAGGTTAAGAAATGAGTCATAAGAAAATATCTATCATAATATCTTTTTCATGACAAAATGAATTCTTCTAGATGGTGCAAGAAAAAGCTAACCCTAATAAAACCCTAATCTCCTTTTATCATCACTAAACATGTTTCATTATTAATCATATCATGTTACTATAATATATATCACATATATATTATATTCGTAACAAAAGAAAATAATACAATTAATATATATAGCATATATATCAATGTATTATCCGGTGAGAAAATGAAATAATAAAGTAAGCCAATATTAGATAATTTAATACAATATATCATATATATTATTATACATTAAATCATCGAATCAACACTTGATCCGACAATCCGGCTATATCGAATATAACCGCCTAATATATCATGTACCGATTCATCGAATCAACACTTGATCCGATGACCCGGTTCATATCTAAATATCGCGATAATATAATACGGTATCTCATATCGCATTATCCTCGGTCCTGCACATATCACATATGTGCCTCTACTCCATTTTGCCTGAGCCAAGAAACCTCTGTGTAGGACTCTAAAGAATCGTCAATACGCCGGTAGCAGGTGATGATCATATCAAACACCCACAAGATGCAAGCGGTCAGCTAAACGTAACAGCTACCCAGGTATTGAGCGATCAGAGATCAACAAACTAGCATGTACGTTCTCCTGTGAATCCAATCAGTAACACTCCCGTACAGTCTGGTCTGTTAGTCTGATATGTCGCATATCAAGTCTAGTGGTGGTATACGTCAAACCCCAGTAACCGATAAGTCGTGTCGATGTGAGGCTCATAACAGGTCGAGAAACTACTAGTAACACTTACCAGTAAATATCTATATCAGCCCTGGCCATGGAATTCCAGTTATAGCCAATCGAACATAGTATAACATCAACTCCCTATACCGGGAGAGACGAATCCCCTCCCATCGCTCATTGCCTCCATGTGATTCAGGACTTCACCTAAAAGCCACCGTTTTGCACGCTCTCTTGGACGTGGTAAGGTGGAAATCAAAGCACAGTGGGAATCACACAAGACTCTATGACGATCTCGGGTCTACAGACTACCCTGTACCAGTGTCACCGGAGAACTGCCATCTGACGTGTGGTATATCACCATGTGGGAGTTCTCGGCGAGTCCTTCCAGTGTACCCAGTCTCCACTGAGCACCCATACACCATCTCTAATGTCAAACACCGATGGATATGGGATCATCCATCGCCCATCATACGGGTCAAGATGCGTATACAATAGTCTACTCTGGTGTATCGATGCCATGTCTCGATATACCCTCGACTAGGAACAGTTATAGGATGTACTCATCGACTACCATGGCCCCACTAGTATGATCTCATCATAGTCCCAATAGTCGAGTATAGATCCTAAGGGCTTTATCAACATGTGAGAGTAAGACAGTAAATCAGTACAAGTCATCATGTTAAGATAAAGTGAAACCAAATAGCATACTATCATGACGAGCAAGAAAGTCCTCTCTATATATATCCAATCATCCATCATAATATACACCATATGTACAACAATGGCCTCTAGGGCATATACATAAGTAACACTACCAAGTCTAGACTCTGATCGTACCGATCGCACATTCACAACACATGATATAGCGTGGAATCAATATAATTAACGTCGAAACGTCAAAAGAAACCCACGCCCAAACTAATCGTAAATCTTGTAAGCAGTATTTATCATTTTAGCATAGAACTACAAGTTTTACCAAAACTAGAATTTACAAACATTATCAAATATCAAGGTTAAACCACTTATACTTTTACTAAAATTTTAGATTTCACTAATTAGGATTAGCAAAAGTTTAGTTTGTTAATTAGCTTAATTATCCGATTAGGAAAATATTATTTAACAAATTAGCAACTTGATTAAGTTTTCATTTGTCTTGGCTTTTCACTTAACCATTCCACTAATCAAAACCCTAATTTGATTATCAAAATGATATCTTGAATTTCTAAATATGAATTTAAAAGCTTAAATTAAACATCTAATTATGCTAATTAAAGTATTAATACAAGAACTTAAGCATAGAGTTAGGATTTACACTTCAAACTTGATTTCAAAAACTAGCAAAAATATCCAAAATTAGCCTCCAAAATCCCCACTAGAATGAAGATCCAAGCATGATTGAAGAAGAAGAATGATGGGTTTGATTTATATTTGAATTTGTATGAATTTATTTGGTTTTTTCATCATTTTGTTTAAGCAAAATGAGAAGAAATGAGTGGAAAAAAGAAATGATTTTGAAATGGAGTGTTTTTGATGCTTTTCTAGTTTTGCTAAAGGGGTCACTCCCGGTGAAGGGATCGTCGGCCCTTTCCTTGTCGAATGAGGTGCGGGATATATCATATATATCACTGTGCAAAGAAAAAACTCTTAAAAGCAATCAAAAGACAAACCGAGTGTGTAGCATCTGCCAGTTATTGCTAAAGGAGTCACTCCCGGTGAAGGGATCTCGGTCCTTTCCTTATCGAATAAGGTGCAGGATATATCATATATACCGCTGTGCAAAGCAAGAACTGTAGCTACCCTTTTTATTTTGCAATTCGATTCTACAACATCTTTAGGTTTCTTTTACTTTCATTAATCACATTAATGAAGTCCCATCATTTAAGTACCTAAACATCACAGATAAATACGACGTACACTTATGCCATCCGCATTGGCCTCGATGTCCTCTCGTGCACCGTTAGGTTAGGTAACTAACGGCAGAGCGGGGCAGGGCTAGCGCGGGTGTAAAACATAAGTAACGTCAATATAATATATCATATATACTATATAAAGTATCCATCACAGAACATATGACATGATCACATCACAGATATCGCAGCAGAAGAATCATATGAAATATTGGATATACTAGGACGTCCGTGTTTTCAATACGAGCAAGTATAAAACACGGATTCCACGGTCGCGATGAATAGCCAAACCCACACCCCTAGACCCCTACGAGAGCGGCAAGCAACCCTACCAATTCTAAAGTTAGGAGACCCGGACTCGACTCCTCGAGTTGGTCTCCCACTGGACTCCAGAACCCGGTTACTTGTGCTCCCCTCCTTAGGTCTATCCTAGTGCGGAAAAGTAAATAATATACAAACGGCGACATCTTCCGCAACTTGGAAGTGCCCCAATAAAAGAATATTACATACAAATTTTTACATGAATGAAAAGGAAAAACACTCATCTCACATAAAAACCCCCGGCTATTCAAAAACAACATTCAGTTCGTGCCTCAGTACCAACGGTCCAGCCGTAGAAGGGTCAAGCCAACGCCTCACATGTGGCACGCCGTACTGCCCCAAACCCGAAGGTTCAAAGGGCAGTTCAAGACGGTCACATAATCGAGTTAAGGTTTGTTGTCTTCTAGAGGGACCATCGCGTTACTTGCACTACTTATAACGTCATTAAACTACGGAAAGATCCAACACTTGGAAATTTCCCGACAGGGGAAAAAGTGGGTATTTATATCCGGTCGAACATTTTAACATATTCTAAAATTATCCGGAAAAACACACAGACAAAATTAGACAATCCGATCGAAGCACCGAGTCCCCAATACAACCCAAAAATTTCAACTCTTGAATAAATATTAAAAATTCCCAGGAAAACCAGCACTGCAAAGTAGGAGTTACTGTGCAAAATTCAATGCATGAAAAGACAAATCGGCCGCGGAACCGCCGCACGAGCCATGCTCGTGCCGCGGAACCGCGGCGGCTTAATGGAATTAGGGCATCAAATTTTACAGTAACTCTTAGATATTCCTGCTGATTTTTCTGCATATTTTTAATTCTCAAAAATCCACAATGTTCAAAAATGTACAGAGAGCAATTTTTAGGTTAGGGTTTCGGTTCGATCGGACTTCTAACTCCGTCTACGCATCGCCTAAGGCTCTAGCTAGGCTCTGATACCACTGTAGGGTTCCTAGGCACACTAATGAGGTCTCACAAGGCATCAACCATGCCAATTTCAAATTTTACAAGTGTCGAGAAACCCTAATACGGATCGTTAACTAGATTTTTAGGCGAAAAAGAAACTAGTTAACAATCCGTATTAGGGTTTCTCGGCACTTGTAAAATTTGAAATTGGCATGGTTGATGCCTTGTGAGACCTCATTAGTGTGCCTAGAAACCCTACAGTTGCATGTATCATCAAATATGACACAGTAATATGTGCACAAATATATAAAACATCTATACATATGCACAAAAAAGTGAGAAAAGAAATCTTAAGTGAGCTTAATATTAGTTAATGTAATGTAATATATCAAATATATAATTATACATTAAACTATTAAATCTACTCTTGATTTAATAATCCGGCTATATTTCATATAACCGACTAATATCAAATGAATCAACTTATCAAATCAACACTTGATCCGATAACCCGGCTATATCATATATAACCGACCGATATCACATATCGCGACAATAGAATGCGGTATCTCATATCGTATTAATCTCGGTCCCGCACTTATCACATATGTGCTACTACTCCGTTTCGCTTGTGCCAGGAAACCTCTGTGTATGACTCTAAAGACTCGTCAATACGCCGGCAGTAGGCGATGATCATATCAAACACCCACAAGCCGCTAGCAGTATGCTAAACGTAACGGCAATCCGGTTATTGAGCGATCAGAAGATTAACAAGCAAGCCTGCTCACACTACTGCGAATCCAATCAGTAACACTACCGTACAGTACGGCCTCTTCGTCTGATATGCCGCATATCTCGTTTAGGGGTGGTAAACGTCAGACCCCAGTAACGCGATAAGTCGTGTGGTTATGAGGATAATAACGGGCCGAGAAACTAATGATAACACTTACCAGTATATCTCTGAAGCAGCCCTTGCCAGGGACTTCCTGTTATAGCCATTCGAGCACAGCGTAACATCAACCTCTAATACCGAGAGAGACGAAACACCTCCTATCGCTCATTGCCTCCATGTGATTCGGGACTGTACCCAAAAGCCACCAATTTGCACGTTCTCTTAAACGTGTTAAGGTGGAAATCAAAGCACAGTGGGAATCATACAAGACTCTATAACGATCTCGGGTTTACAGACTAACCTGTACCAGTGTCACCAGAGAACTACCATCTGACATGAGGTATAATACCTTATGGGAGTTCTCGGCGAGTCCGTCCAGTGTACCCAGTCTCCACCGAGCACCCGTATACTGTCTCTGATGTCAAACACCAATGGATATGGGATCATCCAGCGCCCATCTATATGGATCGAGAAGCTATACGCTAGTCTACTCTGGTATTTCGATGCCCTGTCTCGTTACACCCACGACTAGAAACATTTGAAGGATGTACTTAGCGACTACACTGCCCCCACTAGTATAATCTGCATCATAATCCTGGTAGTCAAGTACTCATCCTAAGGTCTTTATCAACATGTAACATAGGGACAATCAGTGTACATGTTAAGATAAAGAGCAACCAGATAGCATACTATCATGTCGAGCAAGAAAGTCCTCCATATATATGTCCAAGCATCCACTACAATATACATCGTATGTACAGTAATGACCTATAGGGCTTACATATAACTAACATTTTATTCAAATCTTCCTTCAAACTATAAAAGGTAAGATTAGCTGGGATTAATTACACCCTACAGGTTCGCCAATCGTTCGGCCAGGCAAGTATCGGTACTCCGAGGGAGGTTCCCCGTGCTTTTGCACGGACATAATTAAAATAAACCTCGTTTCCCTAGAGGTATAACCCCGTTGACACCTTTCTAGACACCTACTGGATTAGCTAATTGCAAAGTGCAAAACTCTCCCAGGAGTAACTTTTATTCGCAGTGGGTATCGGGATCCAACTATGATATAGAAGGTATGCAATCTCATTGCAAATTTCAACACTTGAAATTCCCGATAATGTTTTTTTTATCCCTTGTAGGGTTATCAGGCACTAGTATGAGGTTCTAAAAGGCATCAACCATGCCAAAATCAAAATTTTCAAGTGTTGAACAACCCAAGCAAGATCGTAGACTAGAGATTAGGCGAAACAATGAACAAGTAAAAAACTTTACTTCTAAGAGAAGAGGATTAGAACCTGTGTAGTCCGTTCCTTCGCTTCACAAGCTCCGTGTTGTGGTCCCTTCGCTGCGATCATCAAGTACCCGGACTCTAGAGTGGCTCCATGAAGAGAAAGATGCAAGTTTGCTTCCGATCTTCAATAACTAAGATGATCTACCTTGAAGAAACTCAAACCCAAGCTCTTGCTTTGCTAATCAAGTATTAGCAAAGCAAACACCCTAATCTAAGTGTCTAGAATAGATGAGGATGATGAAGCAGGAATTTAGCTCTCATTTATTTTCAATTTCTCACTCATTATCATCACATATCAAAAAGCTAGAAAGCTTTTTCAAGCAAGAAGAAGGAAGAAGAAGAAGCAAATCCTTTTGTGATGAATAATGAAATCAAGTGTGAGGTTAGAAATGCAACCATAGGGTAAGAATGAAGACTTAACCCTTTTATGTAAGTGCACGGCGGCGCCCCGGCCGTCAATCCGACGCCGGAATGCGGAAGCGGTGATAAACTTTAATTTTGCGGACTTTGCAAACCGGCACCACCGCGCACTAAACTCCGGATCGTAACCATTAACAAGTCTAAGCTAACTAGAAGAAGAGTTAGAGATGTACCGAATGATCCGAGTCCTCCGGTCTTCTCGTCGTCGTCCCAATCTCCTGCGGAAACTCCGGTCGTCGCCACCTCGCCGGAAGGGCACCACATCGCCTGTTTCTTTTACGGGCTCCCACCTCAATACCGAGGCAACTCGGGTGCGAAGTTGGCTAGCCGACGCACCCAAGAATTGCTGTAGAACAAATGTAGAACCGTTATCTCTTTGGGGTTTAAGAGGTTGCCATGTATGGAGGAAATTTTGCAAGAATAATCATGGATGGAAGCTTGATGAAGAATGGAGCATGCTCTCAAAAATGAGCATGTCACCAAAAGAGCTCGGCCAGCCCACCAAAATTGAGCTCACTGGATGATCAGAAAAAAAGGAAGCAAGCTCTCTCATTTAAGCACTCAAATGTGTATATATTTATATTAATTCATCCACACTCAAAAACCATTCCAGCAGCCTCTTTTATTATTCATTTCTTACTAAAGGAAATTAATCCACACAATTAAACAATACACACACACTCCATACTTCAAACAGTGGCCGGCCATACCCAATTTCCACTCAAACAGTGGCCGGCCCCACCACAAAACCCATACTCATTTAAATTCCATCCTATCAAACCTTTTTGCAATAAACCCCCTCCTCAAAGTGTTATTTGCAAACTTGCAAATAACCCCCTCCATCGGAAAAGTCCGGCCGGGAAAGAACAAAGGAAAACCGGCCGGAACGGAATGCAAACTGGCAACTCCAGAAAACTGGTCCCGTAATAAATTACAGGAAAAACCCCGATACTGTGCATACACACTCGCATCTGTATTCCGACCGGATACAAATGCAGTGAGACAAAATCTACACCGTCTAATACTAGGATCCGGCTTAAGCCAAAGCCGGCTAGTAAAAAACCGTCCGATTACGATCCGTGCAATACCGCACGTATCTGATCGAACCCTGCCATATCTCCATACGGCCTCTACAGCGTTTCGCCCGAAAGCTTGAGTAACTGAATGTGTGGTGGACTCTAAAGACTCGTCAATACTATGGCTGTGGATTTAACCACTAGCACGTCAGAGGTATAAGCCAATACGTAACGGGCCACCAGCTATTGACTAAAAGGGACGTCGATGAGAGAACTCATCCTGACACCCTACTGAGCCTGTCAGTGACAATATCCGTACAGTCCGGTCCGTTCGTCTATGAGCATCGCATGTCGGGCCTAGGGGGTGGGTAAAAGTCAGACCCCCAAAAGCGGTACAAGTCGTGTCGGAGTGTAGCCCAGAACACCCTGAGATACTACTGGAATACCTACCAGTAAATCTCCTGCCTTGGCCAAGGACTTCGTGTAATGGCTCTCCTAGACACAGCGCGACCTCACCCCCAATACCGGGAGAGACGAAACCCCCGAAGATCCGCTCACTGCCTCCATGTGGCTCGGGACTGTACCCAACTAAAACCTGTTTGCACGACTCCTTTGAGCCGTGGTAGGGTAGTAATCAAAGTACAGTGGGAACTCACACGAGACAAATGACGATCCCCAGGTCGATGAACTAACCTGTACACATGTCACCTGGGAACTGCTATCTGACGTCAGGTATAAGACCAACTAGCATGTTCCCGGCGAGTCCTGTCCGGTGTACTCATAACCCAATGAGCACCTGTATACATCTTAGGTGAACCAACTGACACCAGTGGCTTGTGAGACCGGCCACCGCCCCTCGTCGGGGTCTCGACTGTATACACTAGTCTACTCTGGAGTATCGATGCCCTGTCTCGAAACTCCTACGACTAGGGACCTTTAGAGGATGTGCTTATAGACTCCAGCTCTCACTTATATGATCGCCCTCATACTGCTGGCAGTCAAGCAAGAATCCTAGGGGCTCTATCAACGTGCAATAGCGACATGTCAGGTCGCCTAAAGCAGTACACGATGATAAAGGTAAACCTGATAGCATACTATCATCTCGAGTAAGACTGTCGTACCGGGATAGGTCCTCGCTCAATCATTGCAATCACGTGCCTGTGATACAATAATTGACTCTGAGGGCACTATCTCCAACATTTTAGAGATTTAACTATGGTAAAGGGTTTGGGTTGGGTTAAGAAATATCTACACAAAATATCACAAGTCAAAGTCAAAGCTTCAAGAAGCTTCTTGAAAGCTTCATGCAAGCTTAACCCTAATCCAAACCCTAACCACATTTAAAATCCACAAAGCATGTTGCATTTTTAACCCTAACATGTTACAATATTATATATCGCATATACAATATTTATTGTAAGAAAATAAAATAATACAGTTAACATATATCACATATATATGTCAATGTATTATCCAAGTGAGAAAAAGAATCTTTAAGTGAGCTAATATTAGTTAATGTAATATAATATATCAAACATATAATTATACATTAAATTATCGAATCAACACTTGTTCGATAATCTGGCTATTTCACAAATAACCGACTAATATAATCTGTATCAGTTCATCGAATCAACATTTGATCCGATGACCCGGCTATATCACATATACCAGGCCGATATCACATATCGCGAGAATCTAATACGGTATCGCATACACGTATTATTCTCGGTCCCGCACATATCACATATGTGCTCCTACTCCATTTTGCCTGAGCCAGGAAACCTCTGTGTAGGACTCTAAAGAATCGTCAATACGCCGGCAGTAGGTGATGATCATATCAAACACCTACAAGTTGCAAGCAGTCAGCTAAACGTAACAGCCACCCAGGTATTGAGCGATCAGAAGATCAACAAGCAAGCCTATACATTCTCCTGCGAATCCAATCAGTAACACTCCCGTACAGTCCGGTATCTTCGTCTGATATGTCGAAGCACAGTTTTGCACGCCCTCTTAGACGTGGTATGACGGAAATCAAAGCACAGTAGGAATCACACAAGACTCTATGACGATCTCGGGTCTACAGACTAACCTGTACCAGTGTCACCAGAGAACTGCCATCTGACGTAAGGTATAATACCATCTGGGAGTTCTCGGCGAGTCCGTCTAGTGTACCGAGTCTCCACTGAGCACCCGTATACCTTCTCTGATGTCAAACACCAATAGATATAGGATCATCCATCGCCCATCATATGGGTCAAGAAGCGCATATGCTAGTCTACTCTGGAGTATTGATACCCTGTCTCGGTACTCCAACGACTAGGAAAATTTGAAGGATGTACTTAATAACTACACTGTCCCCACTAGTATGACCTACATCATAGTCCTGGTAGTCAAGTACTCATCCTAAGGGCTTTATCAACATGTAACATATAGACAATCCGAGTACATGTTAAGATAAAGAGCAACCAGATAGCATACTATCATGTCGAGCAAGAAAGTCCAACCTATATATGTCCAAGCATCCACTACAATATACATCGTATGTACAGTAATGGTCTCTAGGGCATACATATAACTAACATCCCTAACGTCCTATGACCTTGACGCGGGCCAACAAACCGTAGGGCGTTAGTCAAGTTCAACCCGTTCATTTCTTGATTGAATTAAACCCACCCGCACGACCCTTGACGCAGGCCAAGAAAGTCGCACGACTACCCTAATCCAATCGCATCATAAGCTGCAGATAAGTATTAATTCAGCTACCGCACACTACACCTTGACGCGGGCCAACAAACATATTACGAATACTAAAATAGCACATATCTGAAATGACGGAGGGCTACACAAGTTTTGAAAAACACAATGGGCATAATGAACTTGATATCATTGTAGAATCTAGTGATTTTGAAAAAGAGTGTTTTTGAGGCTTTTGCTACTTTCGCTAAAGAGGTCACTCCGGGCGAAGGGATCTCGGCTCTTTCCTCATCAAATGAGGTGCAGGATATTCAAGAATACCACTATGCAAAGTAAGAACTAGAGAAGCTATCAAACAAACAAAACTAAGTGAGTTGTAGCATTTTCTAGTTTCGCTAAAAAGGTCACTCCCGGTGAAGGGATCTCGGCACTTTCCTCATCGAACGAGATGATGGATATTCATCAAGGAATACCACTGTGCAAAGCAAAAACTAGAGCTATCCTTTTTGAAAATTTATGTCTACAACATCTTTAGGTTTCTTTCTTTTCATTAATCTGTGGATTCCAAATATTGTAGTTTTACACTTTCTTTTCTGTGACCGTAAGTGTAGTATGTACGATATCGCCGGTTTCGTTGCTATACATCAACGACAATTGGGGTATGCATACTTACTTACGTTGATGATATGAGATATTATGTGTTGCTGAGATATGATGTGCAGGATTGTCGCGATTGAATAGCCGGGGGGTTTTATGTGAGATGAGAGTTTTTATATTTTCATTCATGTAAATTCAAATGTAATGTAATATTCTTTTATTTGGGGCACTTCCGGGTTGAGGTTGTGTTACCAGTGTTGTATATTATTTACTTTTCCGCATTAGGATGGACCCAAGGAGGGGAGCACAGGTGACCGGGTTCTGGGGTTCAGTGGGAGGCCATCTCGAGGAGTCGAGACCGGTCTCCTAAACTCCAGAATTGGCAGGGTCACTTGCCGCTCTCGTAGGGGTCCAGGGTGTGGGCTTGGCTATTCATCGCGACTGTGGAATCCGTATTTTCTATTCTGGCTAAATACTAAATACGGACGTCCTAGTATATCCCACGTTATATCTATATTTCTACTGCCTGTGTTCTGTGATATCTGAGACGAATGACATATTATATATATGATATATAGTAGACGTTGCTTATGTTTTACACCCGCGCTAGTCCCGTCCCGGTATGCCGTTAGTTAAGTAACCTAACGGTGCATAACGGAACATTGCGGCGAATGCGGATGGCATAAGCGTACGTGTTATTTTCGTTTCTTTTCTGTGATTGGCTTAAGGACTTAAATGATGGGATTACATTAATGTGATTAATGTAAAGAAAATAAACCTAAAAAGATGTTGTAGAATCGGATTTAAAAACCACTCGGCTATTTATGAAAAAGCTATATTTCAAATCTGCGGAGCTTAAGCCACTCCTTTTGAAAAACCATTTGATTCTACAACGATATCAAGCTCAAAGCGTTAAAGATTTTCTTAAAAATCATCCGCAACCCTCCGTCATTTTAGGAAGTAGAGTACTTACTATTCGTGCTACGTTTGTTGACTATAGTTAAGGCGTAGTGTACGGTAGCTAAGTGATGTCTTCCTACAATGCATATGATGCAGATTAATTAGGACATTCTTATGACTTTGTTGACCATAGTTAAGGGTCATATGAGTGGGTCTAATTAATCAAGAAATGACGGGTAGAGCTTGACTGGTACTTATGATTTGTTGACCTTAGTTAAGGTCATAGGTACTAGGGGTAAAAACCACATCGGGAATTTCAATAGTTGAAATTTGCAATGAGATTGCATACCTTCCATGTGATGGTTGGATCCCGATCCCACTGTGGGAAATAGTTGCTCCTAGGAGAGTTTTACAATTTACAATTAGCTAACTCATTAGGTGTTTAGAAAGGTGTTAACGGGGCTCGGCCTCTGGGAAAACGAGGTTTACTCTAATTAGGTCCGTGCGAAACCACGGGGAACCTCCCTCAAGTACCGACACTGGCCTGGCTGAACGGTTAGCGAAGTTGTAGACTGTAATTAATCCTGGCTAGTTTTTCTTTTTAAGGTTTGAAAGAAAGACTCGATAAAAGCAGTGGGAAACATCGATTAGACAAGATAATAACCAATCTGATCTATGCAAGAGCTTTCGCTGAGTGTATTCTTTTCTCTCTCTTAATGGAAGATACCCATGACTGGACTCAAGCTTTTACTAGATAAAAACAAACTGAATGGGACCAACTATAAAGACTGGCTGAGGAATCTGAAAATCGCCTTGACTTATGATAAAGTATCATATGTCCTCACGGCTTCAGCCCCGCCCGTCCCTGGTCCAAAATCCTCAGTTGCAGACATTGAAGTCCGCAAGACATAGGACGCTGACTGTGCCACGGCCACATGCCTCGCACTTGCATCGATGGATAACACACATCAAAAGCAGCACGAGGACATGGACATTCACGGTATATTGCTCCATACAAAGGAGTTGTATGGGGAGCAATCCCGCGTATTACGATACGAAGCATCAAAGAAATTGTTTCAGATGCGAATGGCCCCTGGCACACCAGTAGGAGACCATGTTCTGAAGCTGATAGCTCTTATAGAAGAGCTTGAGGACCTTGGATGGACGATGGACAATGAACAATATATAGATATTATTCTGCAGTCCCTCCCCTCCACCTTTGCTCAGTTCATAGTGAACTTCAACATGCATGGCATGGAGAAAGACCTCCCTGAACTCCTTAACATGTTAAGGAGTGCAGAGAGAACTATGAAGTTAGCAAAAACTCCCGTTATGACTATTGGACAGTCTTCATCTTCTCGCCCGAAAGCCAAGGCCAAGGGAAAGAAAAAGAAGAAACCCACTAATCCTAAGGGCGGAGTTAAAAAGGTGAAGGGAAAGGGAAAGTCCAAGGCTGGAGACTCGGGGAAAGGCGAATGTTTTCATTGCCACAAGACAGGACATTGGAAGCGCAATTGCACGGAGTACTTAAGTCTCAAGAAGAAGCATGGTGATGCTTCTGCTTCAGGTGCGTTTGTGACTGAAAACTGTTTTTCTATAAACTCTGCTTCCTGGGTATTGGATACCGGTTCAGGTTCTCACATTTGCAATTCTATGCAGGGGCTGAGAAATAGCAAGGTTTTGAGGACAGGTGACCATACTCTTCGCGTTGGAAATGGTTCCAATATACATACAGTCGCAGTGGGAGAGTATCACTTGGGGTTGCCATCTGGATGTATTTTGGTTTTAAATCCATGTTATTTTGTACCAAGTATGCTATGTAATATAATATCCGTTTCTTTGTTGGACAATGAAGGGTATAATTTTGTATTGCAGAACAATGTTATGAACATTAACCTGAATCAAAAGTTGGTTGGGTATGGTACACTAAACAACGGAATATATGTCCTAAATCAACACACAGTTTTCAGTATACAACACACTAATAAAAGAAAATTTTCAGAATTAAATGAAGCTTTTCTTTGGCACTGTAGACTTGGTCATATTAACAAAACAAGACTAAACAAGTTACACAAAAATGGATATTTAAACTCTTTTGAATATAAATCTTATGCGACTTGCCAGTCTTGTATCAAGGGTAAAATGACCAAAACTCCGTTTACCGGACACGGAGAAAGAGCTACTCAGCTCCTGGGCCTCATACATAGTGATGTATGTGGGCCTATGTCTACACAGGCTAGAGGTTGTTTTTCATACTTCATTACATTCACTGATGATTTCTCAAGATTCGGTCATGTATTTTTATTAAAACACAAGTCCGAAGCTTTTGAGAAATTCATTGAATATAAACAAGAAGTAGAAAAACAAACCGGTTTGAGTATCAAGATGTTTCGATCAGATCGAGGTGGTGAGTATCTCAGTACAGAATTTGCACACTTCCTAAAAGAGAATGGGATTCTCTCTCAGCTCACTCCCCCTTACACACCACAGCACAACGGTGTGTCAGAACGACGGAATAGGACCCTATTAGATATGGTCCGGTCCATGATGAGTGACGCTGAGTTACCCGTCTCGTTTTGGGGGCATGCATTGGAGACTGCAGCGTTTCTACTAAATAGGGTTCCAACCAAAGCCGTGTCTACCACACCATATGAGATATGGCATGGGAAGAGACTATCTCTTAAGAGAGTTAAGATTTGTGGTTGCCCGGCCTATGTTAAAAAGCAGAATCCGGACAAACTCGAGACACGGTCAGTCTTATGTAACTTTGTGGGATATCCAAAGAATTCTTATGGATATCTATTCTACCACAAAGAGGAACAAAAAGTGTTTGTTTCTCAGTATGCCACATTCTTGGAAAAAGAGTTTTTCACAGATAAAGATAATGGCGAGGTGGTAGATCTAGAAGAAGTTCTAGAGACACAAACTACAAATGACGATTTGGTTGAACCAGCTGTTGCAACAGAAACTGAAGAACCTCGGCCACTGCGTAGGTCTGGTAGGACTTCTCGCCCACCGGAGAGGTACTATGGTTTCCTCATTGATAGTAACGGAGAAGATTGCATCATGGATGATGATGATCCTACCAGTTTTCAGCAAGCTATCACGAGTAAAGACTCTGTGAAGTGGCTGGATGCCATGAGATCCGAAATGGAGTCTATGTACACCAACAAAGTGTGGACTTTGGACGTTGTACCCCCTGGGGTGAAACCTGTGGGGTGCAAATGGATCTTTAAAAGAAAGATTGGTGTAGATGGGCAGGTAGAGACCTATAAGGCAAGACTTGTGGCGAAGGGTTTTCGTCAAAGACCAGGTTTGGACTATGACGAGACTTTTTCTCCCGTAGCCATGCTTAAATCCATTCGGATCCTACTTGCTATTGCTGCTCACTACGACTATGAAATCTGGCAGATGGACGTTAAAACCGCATTTTTAAATGGAAATTTAGAAGAATGTGTTTATATGGATCAGCCAGAGGGCTTCATTGACAGTGGGAGCAGCGGGAAAGCATGTAAATTGCTTAAATCCATATATGGGTTAAAGCAGGCATCACGGAGTTGGAACATCTGTTTCGATGATGTCATCAAAGAGTTTGATTTCATCAAAAATCCAGATGAACCTTGTGTTTATAAGAAGGCTGTAGGGAGAGCTGTCACATTCCTCGTATTGTACGTGGACGACATTCTTCTGATAGGAAATGATATTCCTATGCTACAGTCGGTCAAATCTTTCTTATCACTGAGGTTCTCCATGAAGGACCTGGGTGATGCCACATACATTCTGGGCATAAGGATCTATAGGGATAGATCCAAAAGGTTATTGGGATTGTCCCAAACCAGGTACATTGATACCATCCTAAAAAGGTTTAGTATGAAAGACTCCAAGCGGGGTACCTTACCTGCTTGCCATGGGGTCACTCTCTCCAAGGATTCTTGCCTAAAGACCGATGAAGAGAGAGCTCGCATGAGTATTATACCCTATGCTTCGGCAGTAGGATCTATAATGTATGCGATGTTATGTACACGCCCAGATGTAGCTTATGCACTTAGTGTTGTAAGCAGGTATCAATCCAACCCAGGGGAGAATCACTGGACAGCTGTGAAGAACATTCTTAAGTACTTGCGAAGGACTAAAGAATTGTTCTTGGTGTATGGTAATAGAGATCTCCAAATGGAGGCCTTTACCGATTCGAGCTTCCAGAGCGATAAGGACGACAGCAAATCTATCTCTGGGTTTGTATTTACCCTCAATGGAGGGGCGGTGAGTTGGAAGAGTTCCAAACAAGATACCGTTGCAGACTCTACGATGGAAGCTGAGTACATTGCTACAAATGATACCGCCAAGGAAGCCGTCTGGATGAAGAAGTTCGTCTCGGAGCTAGGAGTAGTTCCAACCATTATTGATCCAATACCTTTGTATTGTGACAATAATGGGGCTATGGCGTTAGCCAAGGAGTCCAGATCCCATCAGCGGTCCAGACACATCCTAAGGCGTTTTCATTTGATCCGGGAGATTGTAGATCGCCGCGAGATCGAGATTAGGAGGGTAGACACAAGGAATAACGCCGCGGATCCATTCACCAAGGCCCTCCCTCAGCCGCAGCATGAGCGACTTTTTGAGATGTTGGGTATGAGATACGCCAATAACTGGCCTTAGTGCAAGTGGGAGATTGTTGGATATATGTATGCCCTAGAGGCCATTATGTGATAGTGGATGTATCTATACATGTATATATATTCAGTATGCATTCTTGCTCGACATGATAGTATGGTATCTGGTTCTTCTTTATCTGACATGTTGATTTGATCATGCTTGTTATTCACTCATACATGCTGATAAAGCCCTGAGGATATTGGCTTGACTGCTCTGATTATGATGGAGATCATACTAGTGGGACATCTGTAGTCTATAAGCATATCCTGGAAAGTCCCTAGTCGTAGGTATATCGAGACGGGGCATTGATATACCAGAGTAGACTAGCGTATATGATACTAGACCCATGTGATGGGCGATGGATGATCCCATATCCATTGGTGTTTGACATCAAGATCATATACGGGTGCTCAGTGCTGACTGGGTACACTGGACGGACTCATCGAGAACTCCTATATGGAATTATATCTATCGTCGGATAGCAGTTCTCAGGTGACACTGGTGCAGGTTAGTCTGTAGACCCGAGATCGTCATGGAGTCTTGTGTGTTCTCCCACTGTACTTTGATTACCACCCTACCACGGCTCTACTGAGTCGTGCAAACAGGTGGCCGTTGGGTACAGTCCCGAGACACACGAAGGCAATGAGTGATAGGAGGGGTTTCGTCTCTCCCGGTATTAGGAGTTGATGCTGTACTGTGCCCGACTGGTTATATCAGTAAGTCCCTGGCCAGGGCTGCTGAGAATTGCTGATAAGTGTTATCAGTAGTTTCTCGATCTGTTATAGACCATTCACCGGCACGACTTATTGAGCTATTAGGGTCGACGTGACCATCCCTAGGCTCGATATGCGGAATATCTGACGAAGAGACCGGACTGTACGGTAGTGTTGCCGGTTGGCTCGACGGGAGTTGTAGCTGGTTCGCTTGTTTTCTTCTGTTCGCTCAATACCCGGGTGGCCGTTACGTTTAGCTGACCGCTTGCGGTTTGGGGGTACCTGATATGATCAACACCCTCTGCCGGCGTATTGACGAGTCTTAGAGTCCCACAAAAGAGTTACCCAGTCCAGGCGAAACGTTGTGGTGCGCGTATGCGATATGCGCATGCACCCGATTAAAATGTGCGTATATGATACCGAACATTGATCGGGTGGCCTGCTTTTGGTGGGGTCGTATGAGATATGACCGGATTGATAAATTAAGTGTTGATTTATCATCTAACCATTAGTTTTCTCACTTGAAACCTTTCTAGGGTTTGATGGATGTATGCATGCATGCATGTGTTTCTTTCTTTCATTCTAGTTTCATGCACATGTGGATGTGCATACATGCATACATACATACACCCATCCATCATGGTTGTTAGCATATGGAAATAGTGGCAATGTAAGACTCACACCATGGATTAAATAATGGATTATTATTTAATTTTGGTTTTAAAACAAAATGAAAAGAAAAGGATAATCATTCTAGCTTCTACATTCTTCTTCTAACCTAACCAAGCTCAACTACCACTAACCTAGGGTTATCCTTCTCTTTATCATTTAAAATCCAAGTTAAATTAACTCTCCATCATTTAATCATGGTTGAATGCAAGAAGGAAATAAATATATATAGTGATATATTTCATTTTCTTTTTGAACTAAGGGTCATTTTTCACCTCTTGTTAAAAAAATAGCCACCATCTTCATCCTCCTTCACCTTTTTCCTCTCTAGTTTTTTCTAGTGAGTTAAACACAATTAAAGAAAGGTTTTTGAAGTGAGATCCTTAGCCACAACATCATTCTACTCAAGTCTAGCCAACTTGATTAGAGTGTTCTCTTTGCTTTTCCAAAGTTGCAAGCTTGGACGGGAAACTTCGGGTGGATCGTCGTGGACGAAAGAGGACTACAAGTGGACCTTCTTCCAACACCCTAGAGATTAAGGAGTCAAGAAAAAGGGAGCTACAAAGGTTGTAGCCTTCAAACCCTAATTTTTATTAGCTTAAAGTTTCGTAACCCTAATTTTCTAGGATCGATTCCTTTGCGTGTTTGTTTAGCACCTTAAAAATACATACTTTGAGACATGTGATGCTTCAAAACTCTTCATAGGGTGCTAGGCAAACCTAACAATATCGCATACAACCAATCGAAACATTCATCGCGAGAATGAAATACGGTATCACATACACGCATTATTCTCGGTCCCGCATATATCTCATATGCGCTCCTATTTCGTTTCGCTTGAGCCAGGAAACCTCTGTGTAGGACTCTAAAGACTCGTCAATACGCCGGCAGCAGATGATGATCATATCAAACACCCACAAGCCGCAAGCTGTCTGCTAAACGTAACGGCCACCCGGGTATTGAGCGATCAGAAGATCGACGAGCAAGCCCGCTCACACTCCTGTGAATCCAACCAGTAACACTTACCGTACAGTCCGGTCTCGTCGTCTGATATGTCGCATATCTCGCCAAGAGGTGGTAAACGTCAGACCCCAATAGCTCGATAAGTCGTGTCGATATGAGGTCTATAACAATTCGAGAAACTACTGGTAACACTTACCAGTAAATCTCAGCAACCCTGGCCAGGGATTTCCGGTTATAGCCAATCGAACACAGCGCAACATCAACTCCCTATACCGGGAGAGACGAATCCCCTCCTATCGCTCATTGCCTCCATGTGACTCGGGACTGTACCCAAAAAACACCGTTTTGCACGCCCTCTTGGACGTGGTAAGGTGGAAATCAAAGCACAGTGGAAACCACACAAGACTCTATGACGATCTCGGGTCAACAGACTACTCTGTACCAGTGTCACCAGAGAACTGCCATCTGACGTAAGGTATAATACCATCTGGGAGTTCTCGGCGAGTCCGTCCAGTGTACCCAGTCTCCACTGAGCACCCGTATATCATCTCTGATGTCAAACAACAATGGATATGGGATCATCCATCGCCCATCTGTATGGGTCGAGAAGGTATACGCTAGTCTACTCTGGTATATCGATGCCCCGTCTCGATACACCCACGACTAGGGACCTTGAAGGATGTACTTATGGACTACCATGTCCCCACTAGTATGATCCGCATCATAGTCCAGGTAGTCAAGTACACATCCTAAGGGCTTTACCAACATGTAATAGAGAGACAATCAGTATACACGTTAAGGTAAAGAGTAACCAGATAGCATACTATCATGTCGAGCAAGAAAGTCCTCCTTATATATGTCCCAGCATCCACTACAATATACATCCTATGTACAGTAATGGCCTCTAGGGCATACATATAACTAACAGCCATATATTGATGTTTGACCCGCACTCTTGACTTGGGAATATCTGATTATAGATATGGTATCGGATGTGATATTATCGAGACGGGATCACCGACTAATATATATATATATATATATATATATATATATATATATATATATATATATGTATGTATACATGTATGTATATGTATACATATATGTATATCGAGGCGGGATCACCGACTAATATATGTATGTATATGTATACATGTATGTATATGTATACATGTATGTATATGTATACATATATGTATATATATATGTGTGTGTATCGACTCAGATGTTAGGCGGTTTCCTTACCCTCAGTTTGCCTGTTAGCTCAGCCCTATAGTTTAGTGTAGCTGTATGACTCATATGATATTAAATGCAGATTAATTATCTTTGTGTTTAGTATTCAGTTCCCGCACATTATTGATGTTCGCTCTGCATCGCATACTTATTTTGTGATTCATATACCGTTATTGATATCATGCTGTTAGGACACCAGCACCATTACCGATGATGCGTATGTACCACGTACACTTACTTGCCGGCTCACACACATCTTCATCGGTAATTGCCATGTCACGAACACTTTAGAAAATACTATTTCATTGACATAGTTTATTAGCTAATAGTTTAGACATGATATTAGTGTACTTGCCTTATATTGCTCGTTTAGACATTGTAGTTATTACTTGCTACTTCATACATGTTATTATTCACTGTTATGCCGCATTCATGGATTTTTATGCCTATATTCACTGTTTACATGCTATTAAGGATTTGGATTCGGATTTTCACGAGATTTCCTGGATTTGGGGGAAAACAGCAAAAACATTTATAAACTTCTTTTCTCTCTCTTTTTAAATGAAAAGTGCGGTTTTCCCATGATGTATGAGTCGTCCACCATGAGTTTGCTGATGGATTTCGAGACCCGATTCGAGGAGTTAGATGAACCGTTTCGGGTACATGGTGGGCCCGGTGCGGTACCCCGGGGCGAGAAGGTCGCAGAGGATGGCGTTGAGCCTGGCAGGGGAGCACTACCGACCGGTGATTTTACCCGACGCGTCGGATATCCGGAGAATACCGTCGTGGTCTTGAGATTGATGGTAGGGGCCGGTCTGGACTTACGGTGCCCTAGATAGTGAGATTGAGACACTGAGATTATTGAGATATTGAGGTACCGAGCCTGAGATATTGAGATTGAGATTTATGTTTTGTGTCGATGCTAGACACTGTTGTTGCTGATTTCATTATGATAGCTCGTTTTAAATATACAAGAAAAATCTCACTAAGTTATGAAAGCAGTTTATTCATTTTCATGTATTCTGTTTTCATGCATTCATACCTCATCCATATGATATATTGCTACCTGAAGCACTGACACGAGCACTTGGTATTACAGTTTTTAGAGGTATACCCTAGCCATTGTTATAGGCTACAGATTATATATTTGAGGATATATCATGATCGTATGACCTAGGATTACGTTGTTCATGCGATTTCTGTTCGTAGATGTTTTCTATTCACGAGTTGGCAACTCACCCCCGTTGTGCCATAGTTCCTTGCAGGTTTTGCCGTACAGGTTTCATTACGGTTTTGCTGGCACTACTTCCATTTCCGGGTGATTTGCTAGTAGGTGGGTTCACTTGTATCGTGACCATCGGTATATTTTGTATATTATTATTCAGTTGTATCTAGAAGTTCCATCAGCCAAACATGTATTTATTTCAGATAGAGACCAGTGATGTTTATTCTTTCGACCTTAGAGTCGCGCGTTGTATTTCTATGGATTTCATGCTGTTTTGAGTTTCCTTTTCTGTTGTGATCCTCGCCTTTCGGCGTTGTATATTATATTGCTTGCGTGGTTGTGACCGTCGATTGACGAAGAGATAGCTCCGGCTTGGGGATGCTTTTATTCATTATATATGCTTTATCAGGTTTTGTACCCGTTTGGGATCAGTTTTTATAAAGGAAACTCTGCCGAAATTTTTAGAAAAGACTTGTGATTTTAAAAATGCACATTTCGGCGTATGTTGCAAACTACTTGATTTAAATCGGTTTTTCCTTCACTCCACTACTTTTCTTGGTTTGGATTTCTGGGTTTTCGGCTTACTTAGATTACGTACGCCTCGAGGCGTTTCGTAGTTTAAGTGTCGGTCATGTTCCGTACTTTCGGGCCGTGACAAAAAGTTAATATCACGCTCTGGCGGCAAACCAGGTAACTCATCGGGAAAAATGTCGGGAAACTCTCGCACGATAGGAACCCGGTCCAACGACTCTACTGTGGCTCCAGTATCACAAATGAAATCCAAGAATCCCTGACATCCCCTCCTCAAGTGCCGTCTAGCGCTAAGGGCAGAAATCAAACTGTAAGGGGCGGCACCTCGGTCCCCCTGCACAACCCGAACAGACTCGCCCGGAAAACTGAAACTGACATTCTTCTCACGGCAGTCCACCGACGCATAACAAGCTGCCAACCAGTCCATGCCAAGGAGAACGTTAAAGTCCAACATATCTAGAAGGATCAAATCGACGGACGAATCTCTATCCCCAATATGGACGGCACACGACCGAAACACATATCGCGCGACGAAAGAATCGCCAACAGGAGTAATCACAACAAGCGGCTGATCTAGCAAACACGACTCTCGGCCCAACCTTGGCACGAAGTGCGTAGAAACATACGAATGCGTAGATCCCGGATCAAACAAAACATGAGCCTCAAAAGAACATACAGAAAGAGTACCTGAAACCACTGCATTGGACGCCTGCGCGTCCTGATGAGTTAAGGCAAACACCCGAGCCTGCCCTCTACCGACGACTGGCTGACCACCGCATCTACCATCCCGCCCTCTCGGTACAAAACCACCGTGGCCCCGGACTCTCTGCACATGAGTCTGACGCGGAGCAACAACAGGCATAAGGGGCAACGCCCTATGAGGTGGAGAAGGTGGTAAGGTAACCTGTGGTACAGCTGCATCGCGCTCACGTGGCTCAGTACAATCTCGAACCCTATGACCCAAACTCCCGCACCGGTAACATCCAGATGAAAACTGCTGACTCCCCTGGGAATAAGAGCTAAAAAGCTGTCCCCGTCCCGGACCTCCACTACCCCCAGTATTTGAACGGAAACTGTCACGACGCCTAAATGCCCGCCTCCCTGCTGAATCACCAGTATGAACCCTCTTCGGTTCCGGAGCAAACGACGCCTCAGAAAGACACTCCTCAACTAACAGGGTTGCGTCCACCGCTGCTGCATAGGTGTCGCAATGCTGAATGCTGAAAGCGAGGAACAAATGGGTAAGCAGGCCTCAAATAAATCTCTTGACCCGCATCTCCTCCGTAGCCGCCAAATACGGAGCATACACAGACAGCTCGGTAAACAGCACATTATACTCGGCCACCGTCATACCCTGAGTCTGGCGTAATGACTCGAATCTACGCGCTCGAGCATCCCTAACGCTCAGCGGAAGAAAACGCGCAAGAAACACCGTCACAAACTCAGCCCAGGTCATAGGAGAAAGACCTGCGGCTCTGCCCTTCTCTAAGGACTCACACTACATCTGGGCCAGACCCTCCAGACTAAAGCTCACGAACTCCACCCATCTTGCATCGGAGCATCTAAGCGAACGACATATCCTGGCCATCCGGTCGATAAACGACTGCGGATCCTCGGCTGCATCGGTACAAGTGAAAACCGGAGGCCTCAGCCTCATGAACTTCGATAACGATACGGTGATCACCTCCGTAGCTGCAGGTACAACCGCCTGAACAGTAGGCACTAACGCGGCCCCCGCAACAGGTGGAACAACCTCCTGCCCCTGCGCTCGAATGGCCTCAACTAACGACCCCATCATCTAGCGCAAATCCTGCATACCAGACCCTAGCATAGCCATATGGTCTGTCGAAGGTGGAACAATCTGCTCCTGCACAACGGGCATACCGCCCTAGTCAGTCCTCATCTTAGAAGAGTCAACTCTGACCTCGGCCCTCGCGGCCGCTCTCTGCGCCCTCGTAGTCTTCGGCGGCATAAAGGCTAGAAATGGAAACAGGATTCGATAAGGACACAGAAATCGGATCACAAGGATATATATAATCACGGAAGGAATTTCAAGCAATAAGTCCTAAGGTCACTTAGGCGGAGCACCGTGTCGTAAGTATGCAGCGGAACATACACACGCTACGTTACTCTGCTTAAGCTACCTACTCCATCACACCAAGGTCATGCTACACCCCAAAAGGTAAAACCTAGCGCTCTGATACCAACTTTGTCACGACCCAATTTGGGCACATGACCGGCACTTAGACTACGTAACGTCAACAGGCGTAATGCAATTTAAGTAAGCCGAAAACCCAGCGATCTAAACCATCATTAGAAGGAAAAGATAGAACACCTTAAAACTCGATGCAAAACTTTAAACTTAGTTTGTTTTTTTTCCATAAAAATTTCGGCAGCACCTCCATTGTAAAAACTATCCCCGAAACGGGTACAAATATAAGATAAAAGTAAAGCATCCCCAAACGGGAGCAAATCTCGCCCAACGGCGGAAACAACCACCACAACAGATATACGACGCCGTAGCGAAGAAAAGATAATCCACATATATAAAAAGGCCGGCTCACACGAGCCCGACAACCAGAGTCAAAAGAATATACAACATCGATCCTCAAAACTCGTCTCTAAGTCAATACATGAAGGTGGTAGATGGAGAGTACTAGATACAAGAAATATACAATGCACATCATCGGATAACCGCAACCCACCTAAAGCAAACGGCCTCACAGCCAACCGTAGCGGTATTCGCAAAAGTAGAGATAATAAGGCGCCCTGCCATGACCACTCTAATGATCAGACCTGAAAAACCCTGCGGCACAACGGGGGGTGAGTTGCCAACTCGTGAATAGTAAATAACATCATATTGAAATCGCAAGTATGCACTAACAGCGATAATCTATCATATGTAATCTGATAGCATAAGTATGGGAATATGTATATATGCAACAGGCATGAAAGGTACTCTATCAGGTACTACTAATACATGAAGCAATGCATATAGAATAAATATAGAGTATGGGATAAAACATGTCCTCCTCACGGAATCCTCATCGTGGCAGGACCAGTGTCCATCAAGACAATCTAAATCCCAAATTTCCCAAATCGGCCCCCATATCGGCCCTCAGATCGGCCCTCATATCGGGCACATCGGCCCCTCACATCGGCTCATCGGCCCCTCACATCGGGCACATCGTCCCCTCACATCGTAATGAATAGGAATACATGCACAGATCATTATGATAATATATATTTTATAGGTGTACATATATATAACGGTGTCCCATACCACTGATATATATATACATGTATATATATCAGCGTCCCATACCACTGATATATATACCCAGGAGTAAAACATCCAGAAAACATCATATGAAAACCATATATCAATGCGAAATCCATGAAATATAATATATGCTACATCAAACAGTAATATGAGCATATAAAGGAAAAACCGCTATTTAACTGCAACAAGTTATTAAATATATCATGCGGTTCCAAATTTCTCCGAAACCAAACGCAACATCATATAAAGGTGAACATATAGCTATAGCCAGGTATGCGTAACCATGTCGGTAGCAAGATATGTATGTCTACCTATCAGTAATGATGTAATACCCTCCAGGTATATGTGTAGCTATATCAAGGCATACGGGTGTACATGTAAGTATGTATGCAAGATGTACATATAGCTATGTCTCAAAAGTGTATATACCTATCTCTAATGGTATAATACCATATAGGTATATGGGTAGCTAACATGTAGGTATGGCAAGGCATATGTGTAAGCATGTAGATATACAGGTATGCTATATGTCATATGCGCAATAAAAATAAGGATCATGTCTCAAGCCCCTAGCCAATACAATCTCATGTATGTATAAGTGTTGTGCGTGTCATGGCAATTATTGACGGTGTGAGTGGCATACAATCAGTGCTCGTGCAACATGAACCGTCAATAATAGTGCAGTGTCCAAAGGGTACATGTCCAAGCACAACAAGTAATAATATGCAAATGAAGTTTATGCGCACACTCTATATGTGATATATAAACATGCGACTAATATCATATCTAGCCCACACGCATAACGCCAGGTGGACGAATTCCCCGTAGATGTTAAATCTACTCACCGACAATCGCAGGCTAGGTAAATCCAATCACCTGCTTCCCTTTCTTCGCAGCGTCCGAAGTCCCCGCCTGCGATCCTATTAATACAAAACATAGCCAGTGCACAAATCTCAAAAATCGATCAATATCATGTGCAGACTACGTTTGACCAACGCACCAACTCCAAACCAACCCACAAGTGTTCGTCTAACGGCTATGTGTGTGGCGACACACCAAAACTAACCCAAGTGCAACAGCTACATAAGATCACGAACCGTGTCGGATAACGTAACACGCGTACTCAAAACACTAGATTATGCATAAGTGATCCCAGATTTTGCATACTGTCAATACTCAAAAATCAAACAATACTAAACACCTATAAACAACTGCAGATAGCTACCCTCCAAAAACCAAACCCCAATTCCCCAAAAAATCCGAGGTCGCCGAATTTCTCCTTCTCGTCGCCGGCCAAAACCGAGCCCATGGGGTTCTTACTCCAGGTGTAGTCTCAGGGTCTCTAGTACAACACTACTGCACTGCTAGATTTTTCAGTAAAATTCCCAGGTTATAGCAGATCACAGAGACCCTATTATGACACTAAAAATACGATATTTGCATGAAACGATACCTTAAGTGTTCTAAACAGCAACCAACAAGCTACACGACATTAAAACACGTATTTAACAGTTTAGAGGTCATTACCTAGCCACTCTTGCTCAAAAATCCTAGGTTTCTAAGCTCCAAGGCAATCTAGTGGCTAATCAAGACATTTGAAGTGTTTCCCATGGATTTTTGTGAAGTTTTTGCAAGGATTTGTGAAGAGAAGGTGAGGGTTCAGTTTGGGAGTTGAGGGAATATGAAAATAATTGAGAAAGAGAGAAGAAATGAGAGAGTGAGGAGAGTAAAGGGTGAGAGGGTGAGTGTAGGGTGAACTAATTCCTTATGCTCACTCTCTCCCTCACCTCCATTAATGCCACTATTAATGCTTCTTGACTCATCTTGCCACCTCTCCCTCATCCAAACAAGATATTTCCTCACACCAAAATATCATGGGAAAGGTTAATGCAAGGGTTAATTAGGGAAAGGATTAAATAAAGTGTCATGGCTACTGAACGAGGTTAACACTAATATACCCTCACATTAACACGCACAAGTGTGTGCAAGGCATAACAAATAATATAAAAATATTAGTTAATTGTTATAAAATGTGAGGAGCCCGATTTGGTAAATTTTTCCTTAAAAACCCGCATTATCGCTTAATTAACATTAATCGCATTCCAAGGTGTTACACTCTCTCTGTGAGAAAGAAGAAAATGACTTGTCTCTTTTGTGAAGGCTCCAAACCCTAAAAAGATTGAGTGAGAATGAATCTTGTTATTATTTCCTCATATGTTTGGCTTTTATCGCCTTTACATTTTATACATAGCCTATTGGGCTTTACAATTTTTGGTTCTTGCCCATTTTTTCACATATGCACATCTTTTGCACTTTAGCCCTTAGGCTTTAAAAAAATTGGCTTTTTACCTATTCCTTTTACATTAACTTCATACTTATTACATATTAAATCTATCGGTTACATTTTTATTTCTTTTCTGAGCATGGAGCCACCCTCCATGTCACGCCCCGCTTCCCAGAGTACGCTAAAGTGGGCACGTGACATACCCAACCATGCTACCTGTGGGTAGGAAGTATCCATCCACAGTCACATTACGGCTGTAGAGATATCAAGAACAGAATAAAACTATCTAAAACATGTCCATAATCCAAGATAACATGAGTCAAGAATAATAAAATGCGGAAGCGAAAGATCCAATACAAGATAACTGGAATGTATGTCCCATAATGCAGGCTCACATCAGGAATAAAATGCAGGAAAGAAAAACTAACTACTGCTGACACTCACAGCTCAGCCTGTTGGCTGAAGTACTCCTGCTCGGACTGCAACAGCGGTACAGAATCTGGGCCATGCAAAACCCAGACATCAGCGCGTCAAGTTATCAAATAATAGCATATAAACAGGGTAACAGGCAATGCAATATAAACATGAATGAAAAGCAGGTGTAACAGTAAGGTAGGACAAGGCAGCGTAGGGTAGTGTGCACTGAGTAAACTAAACTATTCTATCAGGTTTTCTATTCTAAAGATTTTGAAATCAAATCGGTGAATCATCGATGTAACTCAATAGTATCCCGTGCATACCCGGGACCACGGCCCAGATTCTCGGGCTGAAACCGAGACATGCCGCTAAGCACTAAACAGGAATATGTATAGATGAATGATGTCAGCAGCATCATTCCAAGGCTGGCCTAGCCTCTAAAACTGATCAGAACAAGTAGCGAACTGTTGAGTTACAAGTCAGGTTTCACCTTTGATTTCCCCATACCCCCAAGTTATACGTGTATGTCAAGTCAAGTATTCAGTAATCAAGGACTAATGCCAACACAGGATCAAGTAAGCAGGTTTGTCTGGATAGACAACAGGAACGGTCCATAAGGATTACATGTCAGGTTTGTTGGCATTAGGCACAAGACCAGGTAATGGGTCAAGTCATGGTACATCAGGTCAAGTCAAGCAGTATACGGTACCATGTCGGGTCAGACAATATGATGAAGCAAGTCATGTCAAGGTGTAACAATATCATGGGTGTGCTCATACTCAGTTACATAATCAAGCATGGTTATCAACAACATAAATCTAAGCAACGAATTAAACAATAAAGAAGCTTCAATTAATTAGCAGCACAGTTATCAGTTGTGTTTCAGAGGTGATTTCAACATTATAAGAATACAATATGATAGTTATGGCCGTTAAATCATGTTAACAAGTTTAAGAATTTTATGGATGCGATGATATATAGGTTCAATGGATGAAATCACAGCTAATACAGGTTAAAAGTACACGAGTGTCCGAATGAAGTAAAACTATAGAGAAAGTGCCATAGGCTACGTCAATAGTGAAAGTATGATTAAAACATGTAAATGTGATTATTAGGTTTAATACAGTAATTTCAAACGGTAGGTTTCAAGTTTGGAAGATAAAATGATATATAACAACATTGAACACGAAAATGGGAAATTATAGTATTAAAGTTAAACTGCAGGTTTAGGGTGTCATCAATGTATATGTAAATATTATTTAGCGTGTAGCAAGGGGTACTTGCCTCGACGGGTTGCGAATCGGGAAAACGGAACGTTAAACGTCGGCGGGGAAAAATCTCACGACGGGCGCACGGTTCACGGAATGAACCCAAACGACGAACAGTAGAACCACACAGGTCAGGGTAACTCGCTGGATCGTCGAGACACGTTGTCGGCATCACCGGATTCCGGCGAGACACAAAACAGTGAACAATCAAAAATGAAGACAAGACAAGAAAAGAAAAATAAAGAAGAAGGGAAGGAGGATAGAGAAGGGGGTGCTCACGAGGATCTGTGGGAAGGGTGGTGATGGTCGACCACGTCGACGGAGCTCCGGCGGTCAGCCTACAACGACGGCGAGAAATATACAGATCAAGAAACATGAACAGAGAAGGAAAAAGAAGAAAGGAGAAGAGGAGGAGATGCTAAGCTCACCGAGGAGGGTGCTTGCGAGGCTAGGGAACGTATGAAGATCGCCGGCGGCGATCCTACGACGAGCTGCGGCTTGCAGGGGTGCGCGGTGCTCGTGCAGGGTCCTCAGGGAGAGGAGGAGGGAGGAGGGATATGCAGTGGAGTTGACAAGGGCGAGGAGGCCGGTGATGGTGACGTCGGCGTTGGGGCGAAGGTGAGGGAGAACGAGACGGCTCGGGCTCGCAAGGTTGGGTTTGTTCAGTGCAAAGAAAAATATAGGGAGGAAGAAGAAAATATATTTATAGGAGAGAGAGAGAGAAAGAGACTGTCACGTCCTGAAAGTACGGAATATGACCGGCATTTAAACTACGAACGTCTCGAGGCGTACGTAATCTAAGTAAGCCGAAAACCCAGAAACCAAAACCAAGAAAAGTAGTAGAGTGAAGGAAAACCAATTAAAAACAAGTAGATTTAACAGCATAAGCCGAATTATGCAGTTTTTCAAAAAAAAGATCAAATATTTCCCGAAAATTTCGGCAGAGTCTCCTTTGTAAATACTGGCCCCCAAACGGGATACAACATGAATAGTATATGAAATCAATAAAAAGGCATCCCCAAGCGGGAGCTAGCTCTTCGTCAATCGACGGTCACAACCACACAAGCAATATAATATACAACGCCAACGGCGAGGATCAAAATTCAAAAGGAAACTCAAAACCACAAGAAAACCACAGAAATATAACGCGCGACTCTAAGGTCGAAGGAATAACATCACTGGTCTCTATCTCAAAATAAATACATGTTTGGTTGATGGAACTTCTAGATACACCAGAATAATAATATACAAGATATATAATGGGGGTACGATACAAGTAAACCCACCTACTAGCAAATCACCCGAAGGAAACTATGCCCGCAAGCCGTAATGAAACCTGTACGGCAAACCTGCAAGAAACTGGGGCACAAAGGGGTTAAGTTGCCAACTCGTGAATAGAAAAACATCTACGAAAAGAAATCGCATAAATAACGCAATCCTAGGTCAATGATCATAATATATCCTCAAATATATAACCAGCAACCCATAACAATGGTTAGGGCAAATATCTAACCCAAGTGAAATTCCATGTGCCCGTATCTGTGCCTCAGGTAGCAATGTATCATATGGATGATGTATGAATGCATGGAACAGAATGCATGTACTAAAGAAAACTGCTTTCATAAACCAGTGAGATTTCTGTATTTTAAAAGTGAGGCACCATAAATGAAATCAGCATAAAACAGTGCCCAGCATCGACACAAAACAAGTGTCCAAATATCTCGATATCTCTGTATCACAATCTCTGTACCTCAATATCTCAAAATCTCAATCACAATATCTATGGCGCCGTCAATCCAGACCGGCCCCTACCATTCATCTCAAGACCACGACGGTATCCTCCGGATATCCGACGCGTCGGGTAAAATCACCGGTAGGTAGTCTCCCCCTGCCAGGCTCATCGTCATCACCACGAGCTTCTTGCCCCGGGGTACCTTACCGGGCCTACCATGTACCCGAAACGGTTCATCCATCTCCTCGAATGAATCGGGTCTCGAAATCCATCAGCAAACTCATGGTGGACGACTCATACATCATGGGAAAACCGCATTTTTTTTTATTTAAAAAGAGAGAAAGCAGTTTATATAAGTTTTGCGGTTTTCCTCCAAATCCAAAAAATATCATGAAAATCCGAATCACCAAAAGCATGTACAACCATGAATATAAGCATGAGCATCCATGAATACGGCATATAATGAATAACAGTATGCACGAAGTGACAAGTAACAACTAAAATGTTTAAACTAGCATATAATGCAAGCAACTAATCATCATGTCAAAACTACTAGTTAACAAGCTACATTAGGCGATAATATTTTCTAAGGTGTGCGTGACATGGCAATTACCGATGAAGATGTGTGTGAGCCGGCAAGCAAGTGTACGTGGTACATACGCATCATCGGTAATGGTGCTGGTGTCCTAACAGTATGATATCAACAATGCAATAAGAAATTATAATATAAGTATGCGATGCGGAGCGAACAGTAATAATGAGCGGGAGCTAAATACTAAACACAACGATAACTGATCTGCATTACCCTAATATAAATCCTACAAATGGTGCCTTTTGAAATAACACGAATCATGGGGTTTTGAAAATAGGGGCTACGGTGTTTTTATGAAAAGATACGTCTTTTGAAATATCCGTAGGATCCCTTGGGCTGTCTTCTAAAATACCCACGATTCGTTAGTTTTTGAAATAGGTAAGAATCGAATCTAATCTAACAACTAAACTAAACTAAAGGACTAAGTTAACAAGCTGGACTGCAGGTAAGGAAACCGCCTAACATCTGAGTCGATACATATACATACCTGTATATATATATTAGTCGGTGATCCCGCCTCAATAATATCATATCCGATACCATATCTATAACCAGACATCCCAAGTCAAGAGTGCGGATCAATCATCAAAATATAGCTCGTACGTAAATCCATCGTACGGCATCCCCAAATCTGGGTACGGGTCAATATCACATTCATCATACTATTCACCTGGTATCCTCTTTATCAAATATCATGATCGGGGTACTGATCTACGTCTAGTACAATACTGATACCGTCTAAGTATGCATGGACGTGTGTGAAACACTACGTCAAGGACCCGCTACAACGTCATGTCGTATCTCAAATACGAACCCCGCTATATCACCGATCTCACGGCCTCAAATCAAATCTCATCGACTCATCTTAAATCCCAAGTACTATCCTCATTATCCATGCATGCGTATATGAATGTACATATGCATAGTCCCATACCCACGCATATATACATATATACACATCCCAATCTGCGCACAAGAAAGTAAAGTATGCAAGTCTGTATGTGCGTATGTGGGTATAACAACTACTCTAGGGTTTCGCAACTAACCCAAAGGTACTCCATGAACACATAAACATAATACTAATGAACATTCTCGTATCATAAAACACCTATATAAACATATATATATGAGCTACACTACGGACTGCGGGGGTGCTATACGCCATCCACCCGACTTTTCCCCGTGGATATAAATCTACTCACCTGGTCCTCGCTCGCCGGTGCCGACGTCGCCACGCGCTTGTTTGTCGTCTCGAAGTCCACATGGGGGTACCTACATATCACAACGCATTGTATCGCATTAAAATCCAACTCATGACGAAAACGACACACGAATCCCACATAGGTCAAAACCTATGGTTGCTTTCACAAATCAACCCAAAAACTCTCGACGTCGGTGTACAAACGCCAGACCATCGAGGAAAACCCAAACATACTCATTTGTACAATCACAAGCACTAATTATAATATAAAATAGCTTAAAATTCACAAAAAACCCCAAATTCACTTTAAAAGCCATTTTTCCGAAAATCTAGCAAGCACAAATTACCCGTTTTAATACAAAACTCGACGTTTAAACAAATCTAATGGCCATAATACTTATTAAACATCTTAATTAAGTCATACCAATTTTAATTAGATTTTAAACTTAACTCTTAATATTAATCTCAAAAAATCTAGTTTGCTTACATAACCAATTTTAACAATTTTATAGCAAAAATGCACAAACTACAATCTAGCTTGGATTTGCATGATCTATAACATTAAACTACACTTTAAAATGTTAATAAAGTCATGAAAAACATATTTAGATTTTTAATCTAACATTTGCAATTAAATTCCAAAACCTAGTTTGCAAATTAGTGTAATTACCACAATTTCAACCTAACAATTTGGAAGCTAGCAATTAGATTAGGTTTTTCATTTCACAATATGATGAATTACACTATGCATCCATAAACACACAACAAAAAAAACCTAACTATAAATTAATCCTTCTCTTGAAACTCAAATCTTTCAATTAGAACCATAATTAATTTCCTAATTAAGCTAAATTAAAACAATAACCAACAAATTAAGAAAAAGGTTAGAATTATACCTCATGATCAAGAGATCAAATATGGAAATCAAAGCCTCTAAAATGCCAACTTATTCCCTAGATCCGTGCAAGTTTGGCTAATGAGAAATAGGTAGGGATTAGATTTTGAGTTTGCTTTGATTTGTGTTGATTTTAGTTGATTTTTGAATGAATTTGGAGGTGAAGGAAGATGAGGACTTGGAGAAAAATGGGGGGGGCTGCCAACAGTTCAGATTCGGCCAAGGGAGGAGAGGAGTGAGGTGTGGTGTGGGGGTGGGTGAAGTCAATGGGAGAAAAGAAGACCAAGTCAACAAAAGACTATACTCTTTTTACTATTTTCTCACTTCCTTTGTTTTCTTTCACATGATTTCTTTTCTTCTATCAATAAGTGAGGAACACTTGGAGAGGGCTGCTAAATATGGGGTTGTGTGAGTGTGGGTGTGTGCGTGGGGTGAGGGAAAATGATAAATATAATACCCCAAATCTCCATTTAACTTATTTTCACCATTTAAGCCTTTTTCTTCAATAATTTTCTAAACCGTTTTGGCAGACGATTTCGTTTCAAAAACCACATGATAAAATTTTATTTAATGTTTTATGATGCACAAAATTTGTTTCAACTCATTCCAATTTGTAATTTTCCCTCATTAAATATATTAGTGACGGCTTAAAATAATATTAAAATAATTAATTTCGGAAAATTTTTCAGAAAATTTGAAATTTCACCAGTGGTTCAATAAACACCAAATACTAGCAATTACATAGCTAGAATATGTATATTTAATTTTATAATAAAGATATCTGTATTTTGTCTTTTTACAGAAAACCCCCTTATTTTACCGTTTTTTCGAAATTTCACCGAAACGATTTTCAAAACGTTACAATCTTCCCCCCTTAAAGAAATTCGGTCCCCGAATTTAAATTAAAACTCCCCCCAAATACTAAAATATTTCAGCCAAAACCATCAAATCGCCGGGGCTCCGAAATCATAAATACATAAAACCAATCGTAGCGCAGCGCATGCGCATGAAAAATGAGCATATAACTCAAAATCAAAACTCCGTCAAGTATCTCGCAATCATCAGAGTCATAGTAAAGACACAAATGTCAAATCCAATACAAAACCAATATGATATAACTCGAAACTATACGCGTAAATATCAAATCTACATATGTAAATATCTGAAGGAAATGCATGCCAAATCTCTTAAAGTCGCTGCGCAACGCGTATAACACTGCACAGTGGCGGACGTCTATCATAAGAAAATAACTATATACATATATACCTTTGTTTGAAATGTACGTTCCGCCGTTTTGGAAACAATTTAGAAGGGTCTCCTTGTTCTAAACATTTCGTGTCATATCAGACATGTAGGTAAATACTGAGACTATAGCTCGCTTTTTTTTTTTAGAAATCCCTTCAATAACTATCAATGCATGCAAAATATATTCAGGTACTGTCCTCTGACTAGTCCTGCTCAATATGAAAACACATAGCAAGTATCATAAAAACACACTGCTCTATAAGAAAAATCAATCCCAAAATACGCGTATGAATACTACGTGCGTCTGGTGCGCACGACAATCAAAATCCATATACGTGCCATACAAGTGCACAAAAACAAGATCTAAGTGCATCGGGTATGCACAAAGCATCTGTCGTAGGCAACGTGTGTGCCTGACAGCAAAATCAGGTGCATCTGACATGCACGAAAAAATCTCGATTTAGTGTATCCGGTATGCACCAAAATCGCATCTCAAGACATGCGCTCAACATGCGCGAAAACCCAAAACCAGGGGCATCCATCATGCACGAAATCATGAAATCCAATATCAAGCGCTGAACATGCGCAAAATCAAATCAGGTGCACAAAACAAATATCGAGTATCACAATCGAAATCGAAGTCCAATGCATCTAAGTGCACAAAAGGCGTATCACTGCACTGCAAGCATATATAAACTATACAGAGTGCAGGAACTAAATCGTGTGCGTGCATACGCACAAAATCAACTCAAATGTCTAAAACCGTAAAATCACAAACATGTGAAACCCAAGCATGAAAACGATATCAAGTGCAACACTGTGCAAAGATCGTAAATCCTCAATCATCAAAATCAAATCATTCGAATAAATCACCCAAAACATCGAAATCAATAATGGCGGAATAGTACCGCTCAAGCGCATCCTCTAAGAATCTCGGGCCAACTGTCGCGGTCACTAGTGGGACGTCTCGTCGATGATCATGAACTCTGGCCTGCTGGTGTGCGTAACAATGACCACTCCTGGGTCAAGGTCTTCACTGGGAATTACCAATCTCTCGGTCCATCGGCTCATCGGCCTTGTCAAGTGTGCTAACGGGGATGATCCTGTTCTGGCACGTCTCTTGTCATCTCCCGGTCAATCATCGCGACCACTCGTAAGACAGCATATCACTGGCGTCGGCCTCTGGCTCTCTGAATGTACGTGACACATCTGATCCTGGGTGCAAGTATCATTGCAGCAGTGTCCTGGAAGGAATCCTGCTCACGGTCTCTTCCATGTCTCGTCTCTGCCAACTGTCCGGAAGTCATCGTCCTTTCCTATATCTGCATCTTGCTCCGGAACGGCTGCATACCCATCGCGACTCCTTCTGAAAGGTATATCCAGTACTCTGCCTCGGCATGCATATCGCATCTCTGATGTCGGCGGACTGGAACGTCATCTTATCCAGATCTTGTACGGACCTCTTTACTCCACTTTCTCTAATGACGACTGCTTCGGACTCGTCTCATCGTGGCTACATGGGCTGAGCTCCAACGGCTATCCTCGTATCGGGAGTCTCCCAAGAAATGCATCTCACCACCTAGCATCCGAATTAAGTCGAGCCATCCGATCGAGTCGTCAAAACCTCATAATCCCCCAAGAGCTCAACCTCTTGGGCACAGTTTAATAGTATCTAGTACATACCACAGCATCGGTGGTCCAGCCATAGAAGGGCAAACCCAAGCCTCACTAATGGCGCCGTAGAACTTCCGCAAACCCGAAGGTTCAAAGGCTTTCACACGGTCATTAAGTCGAGTTAGGGTTTCATTCTTCTAGAGGGACCATAGAATTGCCTGCATGTCTTTCCGACTACTTTAAACTTGGAATAATAGGTTTCTGACATTCGATCGTCTCTATCGACTCCCAACGTCTCCGCGTGAAGTCGTCTCTAGCTGGAATCAATCTATCTGATGACCTCGCATCGGGGTAGGCGAACGATCCACATGTCCTAGTCATTCATCCTCGATGACTAGCGACCTTCTATCATCTCTTAGTACAACTCGTTCTGCACTAACTCCAGCATCTAGGGCAATATCTCGTCGTTCGCAGCAATAACTGGCTCGCTCGTCTGCACGCTGAACAGTGCCTCGATCATCATGAATAAGCAACACACCAACGGTCATCAAAATCTGGCTGGCCTCTATCATTGGCTCAAACCTCTAGTGTCGATCAGCACATCCGAGTAACCTCATAAAGGCGATCCGCCAAACGCTCGTGGCGCGGAAACACAGTAAAAAGACACATCTCTGCAATCGTGTGTTGCCGGAATTTCGCCCTGGTCAGTCCTCGTTCGTGACGAGCTCGTGCTGACCGCAACTCTAGCTGTAGCTCTCCCTGCCCGTAATCGTGGCAGCAAAACCATAACTGGTACTGATGAGGCTAGATCGGAATGAATATAATACTGAGCAAAGAAATGTACATCCTAAGGCTTCTTAAGTGGAGTAGCGTATCGTAAATATGCCGCGGAACATACATACGGTATGTCACTCTACTTTAGTCACCTATTCCATCAACCAAGGGTCATCCTACGCTCGGAAGGTAAAACCTAACGCTCTGATACCAACTTTGTCACGTCCCGAAAGTACGGAATATGACCGGCACTTAAACTACGAACATCTCGAGGCGTACGTAATCTAAGTAAGCCGAAAACCCAGAAACCCAAACCAAGAAAAGTAGTAGAGTGAAGGAAAACCAATTTAAAACAAGTAGATTTAACAGCATAAGCCGAATTATGCGGTTTTTTAAAAAAAAGATCAAATATTTCCCGAAAATTTCGGCAGAGTCTCCTTTGTAAATACTGGCCCCCAAACGGGATACAACATGAATAGTATATGAAATCAATAAAAAGGCATCCCCAAGCGGGAGCTAGCTCTTCGTCAATCGACGGTCACAACCACACAAGCAATATAATATACAATGCCAACGGCGAGGATCAAAATTCAAAAGGAAACTCAAAACCACAAGAAAACCACAGAAATATAACGCGCGACTCTAAGGTCGAAGGAATAACATCACTGGTCTCTATCTCAAAATAAATACATGTTTGGTTGATGGAACTTCTAGATACAACAGAATAATAATATACAAGATATATAATGGGGGTACGATACAAGTAAACCCACCTACTAGCAAATCACCCGAAGGAAACTATGCCCGCAAGCCGTAATGAAACCTGTACGGCAAACCTGCAAGAAACTAGGGCTCAACGGGGGTGAGTTGCCAACTCGTGAATAGAAAAACATCTACGAAAAGAAATCGCATAAATAACGCAATCCTAGGTCAATGATCATAATATATCCTCAAATATATAACCAGCAACCCATAACAATGGTTAGGGCAAATATCTAACCCAAGTGAAATTCCATGTGTCCGTATCAGTGCCTCAGGTAGCAATGTATCATATGGATGATGTATGAATGCATGGAACAGAATGCATGTACTAAAGAAAACTGCTTTCATAAACCAGTGAGATTTCTGTATTTTAAAAGTGAGGTACCATAAATGAAATCAGCATAAAACAGTGCCCAGCATCGACATAAAACAAGTGTCCAAATATCTCGATATCTCTATATCACAATCTCTGTACCTCAATGTCTCAAAATCTCAATCACAATATCTAGGGCGCCGTCAATCCAGACCGGCCCCTACCATCCATCTCAAGACCACGACGGTATCCTCCGGATATCCGACGCGTCGGGTAAAATCACCGGTAGGTAGTCTCCCCCTGCCAGGCTCATCGTCATCACCACGAGCTTCTTGCCCCGGGGTACCTTACCGGGCCCACCATGTACCCGAAACGGTTCATCCATCTCCTCGAATCGGGTCTCGAAATCCATCAGCAAACTCATGGTGGACGACTCATACATCATGGGAAAACCGCATTTTTTTATTTGAAAAGAGGGAAAGCAGTTTATATAAGTTTTGCGGTTTTCCTCCAAATCCAAAAAATATCATGAAAATCCGAATCACCAAAAGCATGTACAACCATGAATATAAGCATGAGCATCCATGAATACGGCATATAATGAATAACAGTATGCACGAAGTGACAAGTAACAACTAAAATGTTTAAACTAGCATATAATGCAAGCAACTAATCATCATGTCAAAACTACTAGTTAACAAGCTACATTAGGCGATAATATTTTCTAAGGTGTGCGTGACATGGCAATTACCGATGAAGATGTGTGTGAGCCGGAAAGCAAGTGTACGTGGTACATACGCATCATCGGTAATGGTGCTGGTGTCCTAACAGTATGATATCAACAATGCAATAAGAAATTATAATATAAGTATGCGATGCGGAGCGAACAGTAATAATGAGCGGGAGCTAAATACTAAACACAATGATAACTGATCTGCATTACCCTAATATAAATCCTAAAAATGGTGCCTTTTGAAATAACACGAATCATGGGGTTTTGAAAATAGGGGCTACGGTGTTTTTATGAAAAGATACGTCTTTTGAAATATCCGTAGGATCCCTTGGGCTGTCTTCTAAAATACCCACGATTCGTTAGTTTTTGAAATAGGTAAGAATCGAATCTAATCTAACAACTAAACTAAACTAAAGGACTAAGTTAACAAGCTGGACTGCAGGTAAGGAAACCGCCTAACATCTGAGTCGATACATATACATACCTGTATATATATATTAGTCGGTGATCCCGCCTCAATAATATCATATCCGATACCATATCTATAACCAGACATCCCAAGTCAAGAGTGAGGATCAATCATCAAAATATAGCTCGTACGTAAATCCATCGTACGGCATCCCCAAATCTGGGTACGGGTCAATATCACATTCATCATACTATTCACCCGGTATCCACTTTATCAAATATCATGATCGGGGTACTGATCTACGTCTAGTACAAACTGATACCGCCTAAGTATGCATGGACGTGTGTGAAACACTACGTCAAGGACCCGCTACAACGTCATGTCGTATCTCAAATACGAACCCCGCTATATCACCGATCTCACGGCCTCAAATCAAATCTCATCGACTCATCTTAAATCCCAAGTACTATCCTCATTATCCATGCATGCGTATATGAATGTACATATGCATAGTCCCATACCCACGCATATATACATATATACACATCCCAATCTGCGCACAAGAAAGTAAAGTATGCAAGTCTGTGTGTGCGTATGTGGGTATAACAACTACTCTAGGGTTTCGCAACTAACCCAAAGGTACTCCATGAACACATAAACATAATACTAATGAACATTCTCGTATCATAAAACACCTATATAAACATATATGTATGAGCTACACTACGGACTGCGGGGGTGCTATACGCCATCCACCCGACTTCTCCCCGTGGATATAAATCTACTCACCTGGTCCTCGCTCGCCGGTGCCGACGTCGCCACGCGCTCGCTTGTCGTCTCGAAGTCCACATGGGGGTACCTACATATAACAACGCATCGTATCGCATTAAAATCCGACTCATGACGAAAACGACACATGAATCCCACATAGGTCAAAACCTATGGTTGCTTTCACAAATCAACCCAAAAACTCTCGACGTCGGTGTACAAACGCCAGACCATCGAGGAAAACCCAAACATACTCATTTGTACAATCACAAGCACTAATTATAATATAAAATAGCTTAAAATTCACAAAAAACTCCAAATTCACTTTAAAAGCCATTTTTCCGAAAATCTAGCAAGCACAAATTACCCGTTTTAATACAAAACTCGACGTTTAAACAAATCTAATGGCCATAATACTTATTAAACATCTTAATTAAGTCATACCAATTTTAATTATATTTTAAACTTAACTCTTAATATTAATCTCAAAAAATCTAGTTTGCTTACATAACCAATTTTAACAATTTTATAGCAAAAATGCACAAACTACAATCTAGCTTGGATTTGCATGATCTATAACATTAAACTACACTTTAAAATGTTAATGAAGTCATGAAAAACATATTTAGATTTTTAATCTAACATTTGCAATTAAATTCCAAAACCTAGTTTGCAAATTAGTGTAATTACCACAATTTCAACCTAACAATTTGCAAGCTAGCAATTAGATTAGGTTTTTCATTTCACAATATGATGAATTACACTATGCATCCATAAACACACAACAAAAAAAAATCTAACTATAAATTAATCCTTCTCTTGAAACTCAAATCTTTCAATTAGAACCATAATTAATTTCCTAATTAAGCTAAATTAAAGCAATAACCAACAAATTAAGAAAAAGATTAGAATTATACCTCATGATCAAGAGATCAAATATGAAAATCAAAGCCTCTAAAATGCCAACTTATTCCCTAGATCCATGCAAGTTTGGCTAATGAGAAATGGGTAGGGATTAGATTTTGAGTTTGCTTTGATTTGTGTTGATTTTGGTTGATTTTTGAATGAATTTGGAGGTGAAGGAAGATGAGGACTTAGAGAAAAATGGGGGGGCTGCCAACAGTTCAGATTCGGACAAGGGAGGAGAGGAGTGAGGTGTGGTGTGGGGGTGGGTGAAGTCAATGGGAGAAAAGAAGACCAAGTCAACAAAAGACTATACTCTTTTTACTATTTTCTCACTTCCTTTGTTTACTTTCACATGATTTCTTTTCTTCTATCAATAAGTGAGGAACACTTGGAGAGGGCTGCTGAATATGGGGTTGTGTGAGTGTGGGTGTGTGTGTGGGGTGAGGGAAAATGATAAATATAATACCCCAAATCTCCATTTAACTTATTTTCACCATTTAAGCATTTTTCTTCAATAATTTTCTAAACCGTTTTGGCAGACGATTTCGTTTCAAAAACCATATGATAAAAATTTTATTTAATGTTTTATGATGCACAAAATTTGTTTCAACTCATTCCAATTTGTAATTTTCCCTCATTAAATATATTAGTGACGGCTTAAAATAATATTAAAATAATTAATTTCGGAAAAAATTTCAGAAAATTTGAAATTTCACTAGTGGTTCAATAAACACCAAATACTAGCAATTACATAGCTAGAATATGTATATTTAATTTTATAATAAAGATATTTGTATTTTGTCTTTTTACAGAAAACCCCCTTATTTTACCGTTTTTTCGAAATTTCACCGAAACGATTTTCAAAATGTTACAGAGACGGGGAGAGAGAGAAAGAGAGAGACGGGGAGAGAGAGAGAGAGATTCTCGCGAGAGGAGAGAGAAATCTCGCGAGAGGAGAGAGAGAGGGAGAGAGTAACAGTGAGAAGATATGATTTTGGATTTTTGTGAATGAATAGGGAGGAGAGAGAGAGAAAGAGAAAGGAAAAAGCGAGAGAGAGAGAGAGAAGGTGGGGCCCACGGGGGTGAAAGAAAGAAGGGGATTGGTTGGCAGAAAAAATTTGTGAAAGATTTTTAGGAAATGGAAAAATATTCAATGGTTAAACTTTATATATTCGACGGTTAAAATATTAGAAATTGGGATTTGGCGCAAATGTAAAATATTTCCAAATTGCGCCCGGGTCGGGTCCAAAAAATTGAAATTGAAATAAGAAAATTTTAGGCGGGATCCAAAATTTAAAATGAAGTATTTTACAATCAAAAAGCATACCCCCAAAACAGACACACGTACGTGCGCGTAGCCGTCCAAACTCGCCCGTTTCACTGAACGGGACGAGAACACGATGCACGGACGCTACAACAGGGTTAGGGGTGTCAAGTATGCCATGACGAATATTTTTAATTTTATTTTAGATGCCTTAAATTTTTATATGCAGAAATGAATTGTCGGGTAAAATTTATAACTAACAACAGTCAAGTAGGATCAATGAAATAAATACCATACACCATTCACACGGTAACAGAAAATAGTAGCATTGGGCTCGGTTGTTACATTATACCCAACTACAAAAAGAATTTCGTCCTCTAAATTCCAAGAATACAAAGATAGACGACAGATAACTACAAGAAAAGATAAGGAAACTTCTGCCGGATTTCATCTTCTCGTTCCCAAGTGGACTCTCCATGCGAGCGATTACCCCAAGAAACAAGTACAAGAGGGATAACCTTGTTCTTAAGAACCGTTTCCCTTCGATCCACAATTCCAACCGGTCGCTCCTCGAAGGTCAAGTCTTCTCGTACCGTCAGCTCCGAATGATCCAATACATGCGTTTCATCTCGAACATACCTTCGGAGTTGAGATACATGAAACACATCGTGCACATTCGACAAGGACTGCAGTAACGCCAAACGATACGCTACCTCACCAACACGATCCAAGATCTCAAAGGGTCCAACAAATCGAGGACTAAGCTTTTCTCGACTTCCAAAACGAATCACCCCTCTAGTCGGTGATATCTTCAAGAATACCAAATCGTCCACGGCGAACTCTAGAGGTCTTCTCGACGTATCTGCCCAACTCTTCTGTCTGTCTTGAGCTGCCTTCATATGATTTCTGATAGTGTTAACCTTCTCAACTGTCTGCACAACCAAATCTGGTCCCAATAATCTTCGTTCACCGACATCGTCCCAACAAACAGGTGAACGGCATTTATGACCATACAAAGCTTCAAATAGAGCCATCTGGATAGCTGCCTGAAAACTGTTGTTGTAAGAAAACTCCACCAAATGTAGATGATCCTCCCAAGAACCCTTAAAGTTCAACATGCATGCCCTCAACATATCTTCAAGAGTTTGGATCGTTCTCTCGGACTGACCATCAGTTTGAGGATGATAAGCTGTGCTAAACTTCAATCGAGTCTCCAAACATTCCTGTAAACTCCGCCAAAAGTGTGATAAGAACCGAGTGTCCCGATCAGACACGATGCTCACCGGTACTCCATGCAATCTTACAATCTCCTGCATGTACCGCTCCGCCAAAGTTTCTGTTGATTGACCAACCCTAAAAGGGATAAAGTGGGCTGCCTTGGTCAAACGATCAACAATCACCCATACTGCATTGTTGCCCTTTGGACTCCGCGGTAGAGCTGTCACGAAATCCATGGTTATCTGTTCCCACTTCCACTGAGGAATCGGAAGTGGTTGCAATAAACCAGCAACACTTTGATGTTCAGCCTTAACTTGCTGACACACCAAGCACTTTTCCACAAAGCGAGCAATCTCCCGCTTCATGCCTTCCCACCAGAAATGCTGTCGAATATCTCGGTACATCTTCGTGCCTCCCGGATGTACAGAATAAGCTGAACTGTGTGCCTCCTTCATAAGTTCTTCACGAGTATCTCCCTTTGGTACACACAACCGGCTACCATATCTCAACGAACCATCTTTGTGGATCAATAAATCTGTTCGTAGTCCAGCTTCAACCTGTTCTCGAAACTTTTGCAATCTAGGATCCTGCGATTGCGCTGCTTTAATATTCTCGATCAACGATGAATGTACTTGCAGCTGCATCAACTGTCCCGAAGAATGCGGTAGCACAACCTCCAAGTCAAATCTTCGAAAATCTTCAACGAGCTCCTTCTGCATAGTTAACATCTGAATTGCTGGTAACCGACTAAGCGCATCCGGCACGACATTAACCTTCCCCGGATGGTACTTAAGATCCAGATCGTAGTCAGCCATCAGCTCCAACCATCTACGTTGCCTCATATTAAGCTCCTTCTGCGTGAACAAATACTTCAAGCTCTTATGATCAGTAAAAACTTCGACCCTTTCGTCTAAAAGGTAGTGTCTCCAAATCATCAAAGAGAAAATCACAGCCGCAAGCTCCAAGTCATGAGTTGGGTAATTCTTCTCATGGGTCTTCAACTGTCTCGATGCGTACGCTACAACCTTCCCATGCTGCATCAAAACACATCCCAATCCTTTCCCAGATGCGTCGCTGTGAATCACCAATCCTCCGGAATTGTCTGGCACGGTCAGAATAGGGGCGGTTATCAACTTCTGCTTCAACGTCTCAAAAGCTAACGCACATTTATCCGTCCATACAAAAGGTACCTCCTTGCGCGTAAGCTTGGTCAACGGCTCCGCCAGACGAGCAAAGTTCTCCATAAATCTCCTGTAATATCCGGCGAGTCCAAGAAAGTTTCTTATCTCCGCAACATTCTTTAGAATTGGCCAATCACGAACTGCTGCAATCTTTTCGGGATCGACGGCGATTTCATCGCCAGACACAACATGCCCCAAAAACTTTACTTCCTCCAGCCAAAACTCACATTTACTCATCTTCGCATATAACTTCTCATGTCTCAACGTCTGCAGTGTGATCTTCAAATGTTCTGCATGCTCTTCAAAACTCTTCGAGTAAACCAAAATATCGTTAATCAATACCATAATAAACTGGTCCAAGAATGGTGAAAAGATTCGGTTCATCAAGTCCATGAATACTGTCGGCGCATTCGTTACTCCGAAGGGCATCACTAAGTATTCGTAATGTCCATACCGAGTTCGGAATGCCCTCTTGCAAATATCTTCTGCTTTCACTCGGACCTGATGATATCCGGATCGCAAATCCAGCTTCGAGAATACCCTCGCGCCACTAAGCTGCTCAAAAAGTTCTCCAATGCGAGGGATCGGGTACTTGTTCTTAATAGTCACTCGGTTTAATTCTCGATAGTCGATGCACATCCTTCTCGTGCCATCTTTCTTCTTTACTAGAAGAACTGGAGCTCCCCAAGGCGAGTTACTGCTTCGAATCCAACCCTTTTCATGCAATTCGGCAACCTGTTTCTTGACTTCTTCCAACTCCACTGATGCCATTGGATAATACGCTTTGGATACTGGCGCAGCACCAGGAATAAGATCAATTGCGAACTCCACGTCTCGCTTCGGCGGTAAACCCGATATATCTTCATACACGTCCATAAAATCACGAACGACAGCTGGCTCCTCACTTTTATCAACTTCCATTGACGCAAGAATACTATTTTTCGGCCTAGCCCTAAACTCGACTGGCCCGATAGAACTGCTTCCTCCAGTGAAGCTAAACTCGGGATGTCCGGGAATCTGGAAAATTACTTTTCTTGCCCTACAATCAATGTGAGCGTGGAAAGTGCCAAGAAAATCCATTCCCAAGACGACTTCGTAGCTGCCCGTATCAATCACCCAAGAAATCCGCAAACAGCTCCCGTCCGCAAACAACAACTGTACAATCTGTACACTCCCTACTAGCTGTGATTTTCCCATTCCCTGTGTGTATGTCCCAGAAACTAGACAGGGTCGTGCAGGCAATCGAGTGTGTAGTTATAAACTTGGATGACATAAAACAATGGGATGCACCGGAATCAAATAACGCTAATGCGGGAAAACCATGAACGAGTAGAGTACCTGAAACAACTTCTCCTGACGCCTTAGCTTCTTCAGCTGTCAAGGTAAAAGCTCGATCCTGATTAGGTCCTTGAGTCAGCTGTTTCTGTCCCTGGAACGGTCTCTGCGGAGGCTTCTAAATATCATCCCTCATACGAAGCTTTGACGAACAAGCGCTGACAGCGTGATCTGCCGCTCCACAAACTAAACAGAGTCCCAGCCTCCTTCGACAATCCTTTTGCACGTGGCCAGGTAAATTGCAGTAGTTACAAGTCATGCTCTTTCTTCGATCGATGACAACATGCTTCTTCATGGGTGCTACGCCTCGACGGTCCACTGGAATACCTCTGTGACCCTGAGCTCGGTTTGGTACAAATGCTGGCTTCCTTACCGCAACTGCTGTCTGCTGCAAACTCCCCTTCATCCCAGATAAACTCTGCTGCTCTCGGACTGCCGCAAGTACTTATGAGAAAGTGGTCAAACCCAGGGAGACAATCTGCCTCTGGATGTCCACATCCAAGCTGCGCATGAACCTCCGTGCCCTGTCTGCATCGTTGGCAACTAAAGGTCCAGCGAATCTACCGAGTCTTGTCCATTCTGCTGCATGCACATCCACGGGTGCTCCATTCTGTAGCCCGATGAACTTCTCTTCCATTTCCTCCCGTGCGGTCCGCGGGAAGAACTTCTCTAGGAAACTCTTTGAAAAATCCGCCCACTTGATCGGCTTGGGCAAGCGGTTCTCCTCCACAAGCCACCATTCTCAGGCGTAGTCCACTAACTGAATGTGTACCACATCAACTCTTTTCTCATCTGGAATCTGTGCCGCACTAAGCAAATTCTCTGTGTCAACTAGCCACTGCTCCGCTGGCAACGGCTCCTCCAAACCAGTAAATGCAGACGGACCCAAATGCCTGAAATCTGCTACGGTCCCTACTCGGTCAACTGGTTTAGCTCCAACATTGTTCACAGACTGCTGAACGATCTGCAAGCCTTCCTGAAACGATTCCGCTTGCTGCTGGATCAGATCGGTCTGTCTCTTTTGATTCTCCAGCATTCCTCTTATCACTCCAAGCATGGCGGCTTCGTCCACATGCCTTTGGTACGTCTTCAAATTCTTATCTGCCATATTCCTGAAATCAAAACACCAAACATGAGCATGATGATAGATTCAAAATATAGATCAAGGCTAGAACTCCAAGTTACTTAAATAGAGTGCCGCATTGTAACTATGCCGCGGTATCATAGCCATAATTACATAACTCCACCCAAGTCGCCTAAGTCCTAGAGATAACAAGGAATCAGGTTTCGAGTCGATATGCAAAGGAAGTTTGCATATCGTAGAAGATATAATCAGGAAGAATATGATTCAAGAATGGTAAAATGGCAAGGTGGCAGGACATGTTTCCTAAACACGGGTATTCTGATTCGTGTAATGGGTACAATACCCAACTACAAAAGGAATCAACCCGACTAACCTATGGCTTGTTAGTGTATATGCCCTAGAGGCCATTACTGTATCATACTAGTATGTATATTACTTGATGGAAGCTTGGGATATTCACAGTTGTATAGACAATCTTGCTCGAAATGGTAGTATGCTACTTGGTTTGTCTCTGCTTTAATGTGTACATGTGTTTCTTTATTGTATCACCTATACGCATTAGTGGACCCCTTAGGATCTTTGCTTGATTACCAGCGTTGTGATGGCAGTCACACTCGTAGGGGCTGGGTAATCTACAAGCACATCCTTATTTACACGTCCCTGGTCGTGGGATTATCGAGACAGGGCATCGATACTCCGGAGTAGACTAGCGTATGCACTTCTCATCCCAGCGTGGGAGACGGCCTGTCCCACAGCCGTCAGTACGTCGTACTTGAGATAGTATGTGGGTGCTCGTTAGGTTACGAGTACACTGGACAGGACTCGTCGGGAACTGTTGGTTGGTATTATACCTATCGTCAGTTATCAGTTCCTAGGTGACATGAGTACAGCTTAGTCCGCTAACTTGACACTGTCATTTTGCCTCGAGTGTGTTCCCACTGCACTTTGATTACTACCCTACCATGGCTCAAAGGAGTCGTGCAAACAGGTAGTTTTTGGGTGCAGTCCCGAAGCACTTGGAGGCAGTGACGGTTAGACAGGATTCGTCTCTCCCGGTATTGGGGGTTGACATCGCGCTGTGTCCAGGAGAGCCATTACACAAGTAGTCCCTGGCCAGGGCAAGCGAAGTATACTGGTAGGTTTCCAGTGTTATCTCAGGGTGTTCTGGGCTACACTCCGGCACGACTTGTACCGCTATTAGGGGACTGACGTTTACCACCCTCCTAGGCCCGCCATGCGATGTATCAGACGAACAGACCGGACTGTACAGAGACTGTCACATTCAGGCTCAGTAGGAGTTCAGATGGGTTCACCTCGTCAGTCTTCTTATCAGGATCTACCTGGGGACCGTTACGTACAGCTAGTGCCGCTTACGGTCTGTGGTTAAACCCACTGCCAGCGTAGTGTCGAGTCTTTAGAGTCCCACACAGAGGGTTATTCGCCTTTAGGAAAAATGAGTAGAGGTCGCATGGTTTTGCGACAGGGTTCGTTCACATCCGCGCACTTGTGCACATTTGCTGTCCGGACAGCTTATACTAGCGGGCTTTGGTTTAAGCCGGATCCTAGTATATGATTTGGGATTGGTTTTATCTCATTGTATTCATGTTCCTCGGAACACGGATACGGGTGTGTATGCACAGTTGACTGAGACAGAGGCAGAGGACTTTGATTAGGGTTGATGACCATTGTCATTTTATTAACCCTAATGTTTTGTGTGAATTATGATTTATTAATTATTGGTTAATTATAATTGTGCATGGTTAGGGTTGTTGACCATTTGACTATACTTGACTTACTGACCTAGGTTGACAAGTTGACCATCATCATTCCATATGAAAGATGCTCTTTGATCCTTGCAAAGGCATTTAATGTGAAATGATATTGGTCAATTCTTGATTAACCATGACAATTAACTTGACTAATTATCTATTTTCATAATTCACACATATATGTGAGAAGAATGGTTCATTTCTTCTCATTCTATCATTTTGGTTCTCTCTCCTCCTCTTCCTCTCTCTCTAGCTCTCCCCTCTCATGAGTTGAGAATCTCTTGAGCTTGAGATAAATCCTTCTAAAATACTCTCTACTCTTTCTAAGGTTCTAGGATTAGCACTCCAAGCATCTTAGTTACTTCTAGTTTGAAGTTGAAGCCAAAGGTTGAGGCTCTTGGGTGGATCATTCTTCGACAAGAGAAGGCGACAAGGAGATCACTTTCATTCACTCCAAGGAGCAAGGAGAGAAGGACTAGAAGCCCCAGGTATAACCTCTTTTCCGAGTAGCTAAACTTTTTAGCTTTGTAGTTAGTTTTTGTTTAGCAAAGATCCTCCTTTTGATAGTCCATGTTGCCTTGAGCGTTAAAAATCCGATTTTTATACCGTTTCCGCCTCCCCGCAAGCACCGGGGTTGGGCAACGTGGACTTACAGTGGTATTAGAGCCTAACTAAATATAAACTAGCTAGTTAGTAAAGTGTATAGAAGTTCGATCGGTAAAAATCGCAAAACTAGTTTTCAAAACCCTAAGTTTCTGTTGATTTTTTTTTCTGCTCTAAAAATAATAAATCATATTTCAAAAATCGGCTCAGGGTTTTGTTAAGAAACACACCAAAAACGATCCAGTGAACCGTTCGAAGCGCCGCGGTTCCGCGGCAAGAACATGCTTCTTGTCGCGGATCCGCGGCCGAGTTGACTCGGTCGTGGACCGAGTTTGGTGCAGTGTTCTTCTGTTAAGGTTTTGGAATTTTTAAAATATTTTATTTCTGCCCAGATTTTCCAGAAAAGAAATTTGTATTTGGGGTGGTTATAAATCCGTATTTTTGATCGAACTTCCCTATACTTTGACTAATGGGTTATATCTGTGATGTATAATATGTATTGAACGTCTGCTAATCGCTATACGTCGATTGGTGGGGGTTATACATATCTGTGATCTGTAATGCTTGTTGGTTTGTGTATATGAATTCGGTGGATTGTCGCGAATGAATAGCCGGGGTGGATGTGAGATGAGAGTTTCTTTTTCTTTCATTCATGTAATATGTAAATTGATGTAATATTATTTGTTTGGCCGCACATCCGGGTTGAGGTTCTAACCACTATTGTATAATTTCTTTTTACTGTTTTTGCTCCTAGGATAGACCCATGGTGGGGTGCACAAACTACCGGGTATCTCGAAGTGCCGAGTGGCCTACTCACGTCGTTGAGGGAGGTTGCTTCGCTTCGGGTACTTGGCTGGTAGTTTGCCGCACCCGTAGGGGTCTTGGGTAGGGTATTGGCTATTCATCACGACCGTGTAATCCGCTTTTCGTTGCAGGCTCGAACGAATCGCGGATTCCTAGTATATCCAAAGTGTTCATCTGTGATCTGGATTGACTATCATTGCTATATATCTATATATGATATCTATTTAGATGTTGCTTATGTTTTGCATCCGCGCTAGTCCAGCCCCCGCTCTGTCGTTAGTTAAGTAACCTAACGGGTGATGACGGGACCCCATGGCGAATGCGGATGGCATAAACGTACACCATATTTTGGTTGTTTTCTGCAATGGTAGGATTAAATGATGGGACGCATTCAAATTAATGCAAGAAAATAAACCAAGTAAAAGTCGTTGGAACACTTTGAAAACCACTCGGTTCTTTTCAAAACCAAACTTTTAAATGCGGAGCTTGAACCACTCCTTTTAAAAGCTATCTCGTTCCATCGATTATATCAAGTTCATTACGTTCACGGTTTCGCCAAAACCATTCGTAGCCCTCCATCATTTCAGTTAAATATTCGGTAGTATTCAAGCTATGTATTTTGACCTCACGCCAAGGCATAGTGATTGGTAGCTGCCGGATATTTATCTGTGGCATAGATAGAATGCGTTGATTTGAGACAGTCGTACTGCCATTTTGGCCTACGTCAAGGGTAGGTACGGGTGGGTTCAAATTAACCTGGATAATGATGGGAAGAACTTGACATGTGACTTATGATATTTTGACCTCACGCCAAGGTCATAAGAGCATGGGGCAAAAATCCACATCGGGGGTTTCATAAGTACTGAAACTTGCTAGCGCTGCATACCATTTGGAGTGTGATAATTCTGGTAGGATTCCTTCAGTTTTGTCACGCGATGATATTTGGATCCCGGTCCTACTGTGAGTATATGCTACTCCTCGGGAAATTTCTCACTTAACGATCAATGCTATAAACCTAGTAGGTGTCTAGAAAGGTGTTATCGGGGCTACGCCCACAGGGAAAAGAGGTTACTTAATTAAGGAACTTCGCGAAAGCGTTGGAAAACCTCCCTCGAAGTACCGACACTAGCCTGGCTGAACGGTTAAGCAAGTATTGTACGGTGAGATTGATCCCGACTAATTCTTCCTTTATGGTTTGAGGAGGGATTCGAGAGACAGTGGGAGCCATCCTGTTTAGACAAACTAAAAACCACTCTAAACTTGCAAGAGTATCATGCTAAAGTGTTTCTTTTCTCTCTCCTAATTGCAGCGACCAATCAACATGACCGGACTTAAGTTATTACTAGATAAAAACATACTGACAAGGCCAAACTACAAAGATTGGCTCAGGAATGTCAAGATGGCAATCACTTATGACAAGTTGGGGTATCTCCTTACCACCAAAGCTCCCCCTGTCCCAGGTCCCACCTCCAGCGTCGCGGATATAGAAATCCGTAAGACATGGGAGATCGATTGCGCGAAGGCCAAGTGCCTCGTGCTTTCCTCTATGGACAATGAACATCAGAGGAGGCACGAGAATATGGACCTAGAATCCATATTTCTTCATACAAAAGAACTGTATGGAGAGCAGTCTCGTATCGCCAGATACGAAGTGTCGAAGAAGCTGTTTTCGGCAAGATTGGCCGTCGGATCATCGGTAGCGGAACACGTGCTTAAGATGATTGGCTACATAGAGGAGCTCGCGGACCTTGGGACCACGTTGGAGAGTGAACTCTACACTGAATTGATTCTCCAGTCCCTTCCTTCCACTTACGCCGAGTTTGTCCTAAACTTCAACATGCAAGGAAAGGAGGTTGAACTTTCCGAACTTCTGAACATGTTGAGGAGTGCTGAGAGCACCCTACAGAAAGGTAGGGAGACATCCACTTTGTTTGTAGGAGGATCTTTCTCTTCTAGGTCCAGGGCGAAAGCCAAGGGAAAGAAGAAGAAAGCCCCCGCCAAACCAAGGGGCGGTGTTAGTAAAGTGGATACGAAGGGAAAGGGAAAGGCAACAAAGGTAGCGGGAAAGCTTGTAGGGAAAGAAAAGTGCTTTTACTGTCACAAGAGTGGACACTGGAAACAGGATTGCAAGGCTTGGAAGGCCAGAACCCAGGATCTGAAGCGAGTTGCGGCTTCAGCTTCAGGTGTGTATGTTATTGAAAACTGTCTATCAATAAATTCTACTTCCTGGGTATTGGATACCGGATCAGGATCTCATATCTGTAATTCTTTGCAGGCGTTGAGAAAGCGTAGGGTTTTGAAAGCAGGTGATATGACCCTCAGAGTTGCAAACGGAGCTAGCATGGATGCTGAGGCTGTGGGGGACTATCACCTGGGATTGTCAGATGGACACTTTTTGGTTTTGCGTGGTTGTTATTTTGTACCAAATGCAAGTTGTAATATCATTTCTGTATCTTTATTATCTAAAGAAGGTTATGAATTTGCATTTGTAAGTAATGTTGTGAACATTCACCTTAATCAAGTTTTGATTGGGTCAGGTACATTAAACAATGGTATATACGTATTAAACCAACCACAGATTTTCAATGTCCAGAATACACACAAAAGAAAGTCTCCAGAAATCAATCAAGCTTTCTTATGGCATTGTAGACTCGGTCACATCAATGAGAGAAGGTTGACGAAGTTACATACAGAAGGATATTTGGATCCGTTCGAATATCAATCGTATGCAACTTGTCAATCCTGTCTCAAAAGGAAGATGACAAAAACTCCGTTCACTGGACACGGAGTAAGAGCGAGTGAGCTCTTGAGGCTCGTACACAGCGACGTGTGCGGTCCAATGTCTACACATGCGCGAAGCGGTTATTCTTACTTCATTACTTTTATGGATGATTTTTCAAGGTTCGGACATGTCTTCTTAATAAAGTATAAATCTGAAGCCTTTGAAAAATTCCAGGAATATAAGAATGAAGTAGAAAAACAAACAGGCAAAAGTATCAAGGCACTGAGATCTGATCGAGGTGGTGAATACTTGAGTGCCGAGTTCCTGGATTACTTAAAAGAGAATGGAATTCTCTCTCAGCTTACTCCTCAATACACTCCGCATCATAACGGTGTATCGGAGAGATGGAACCGAACCCTATTGGATATGGTACGGTCCATGATGAGTAACGCTGAGTTACCGCGATCATTCTGGGGATATGCGCTAGAATCAGCCGCATACCTTTTGAACCGAGTTCCCACTAAGACTGTGCCTACCACACCATATGAGTTATGGAGTGGGAAGAAACCCTATCTTCAATACCTGAAGATTTGGGGATGTCCAGCTTTTGTCAAAAAGCAGCATGCGGACAAAATCGAGGCACGCTCAGTACTGTGCAAGTTTGTGGGATACCAAAAGAACTCCAGGGGGTATCTTTTCTATTACGCAGAGGAACAAAAGGTCCTTGTTTCTCGTAATGCCCACTTTCTGGAACACCAATTCTTAGAAAAGGAAATAAGTGGAAGCGCAATAGAACTGGAAGAAATTCCAGAACCACAAGCTACTACTGAAAGCTTAGTAGAACCAGAGGGTTTGAAACATCAGGACATTCCTACGCCGCTCCGCAGGAGTAGTAGGCAGTCTCATCCACCCGAGAGATACTACGGTTTTCTCATAGACGGGGATAGAGAATATTGCATCATTGATAGTGATGAGCCGACTAGCTTCCAACAAGCCATTCAGAGCGTTGACTCGGTAAAATGGCCGAATGCAATGCGGACCGAAATGGAGTCCATGTACACCAACAAAGTATGGACGTTTGACATTGCTCCAGATGGGGTAAAACCCGTAGGATGCAAGTGGATCTTCAAAAGGAAGATTGGTGTAGATGGACAGGTTGAGACCTATAAAGCTAGACTTGTTGCAAAGGGTTTTCTTCAAAGACCTGGTTTGGACTATGACGAAACCTTTTCTCCAGTAGCTATGCTGAAATCCATTCGGATCCTTCTTGCCATTGCTGCCTTCCACGATTATGAGATTTGGCAGATGGACGTAAAGACCGCTTTTCTAAATGGAAATTTAGAGGAGTGTGTCTATATGGACCAGCCAGAGGGTTTCATTCAGAGTGGGAGCAGCGGAAAGGTGTGCAAGTTGCTTAAGTCCATTTATGGACTAAAGCAGGCATTGCGGAGTTGGAACATCTGTTTTGATGAGACGGTCAAGGAATTTGGCTTTATCAAAAATCCAGATGAACCATGCATCTATAGTAGATTTGTAGCGAGAACTGTAGTATTCCTCGTTTTATACGTGGATGGCATTCTCTTAATAGGAAATGACATTCCTATGCTACAATCTGTCAAAGGGTTCTTGTCACACAGGTTCTCCATGAAAGACCTGGGTGATGCCTCATACATTCTGGGGATCCGGATCTACCGCGACAGATCCAAGAGGATATTAGGACTCTCACAGTCCAGATACATCGACACCATACTGAAAAGATTCAGTATGGAAGATTCCAAGCGCGGTAATCTACCGGCTTGTCACGGGATCACCCTCTCCAAAGAGATGTCTCCCAAGACTGATTTGGAGAGGGATCGCATGTCTATTATACCATACGCTTCAGCGGTAGGCTCTATAATGTATGCGATATTGTGTACCAGACCAGATGTGGCTTATGCACTGAGTGTGGTAAGCAGGTATCAGTCAAACCCTGGGGAGAAACATTGGATAGCGGTAAAGAACATTCTCAAGTACCTGAGAAGGACTAAGGAGATGTTCTTGGTGTATGGCGGAAAAGACCTCCAGATCGAGGCCTTTGCTGACTCCAGCTTCCAGAGTGACAAGGATGATTCCAAGTCCATGTCAGGTTTTGTCTTTACCCTCAATGGAGGGGCGGTGTGTTGGAAGAGTTCCAAACAGGAAACCGTTGCTGACCCGACTATGGAAGCGGAATACATCGCTGCATCTGATGCCGCAAAAGAAGCCGTCTGGATGAGGAAGTTCTTGAAAGAACTTCAGGTGGTTCCATCCATTATTGATCCAATACCTCTGTATTGCGACAACAACGGGGCTATAGCTTTAGCAAAGGAACCCAGGTCCCATCAGAAATCCAGATACATCTTGAGGCGGTATCACCTGATCAGGAAGATCATGGATCGCCAGGAGATCGAGGTTCGGAGGGTTGCTTCAGAAGATAACACTGCAGATCCATTCACGAAGGCCTTACCCCAGACTCAGTTCGAGCGGCTGATCGAGATGATAGGTCTTCGATACGCCAGTATATGGCCTTAGTGCAAGTGGGAGATTGTTAGTGTATATGCCCTGGGGGCCATTACTGTATCATACTAGTATGTATATTACTTGATGGAAGCTTGGGATATTCACAGTTGTATAGACAATCTTGCTCGAAATGGTAGTATGCTACTTGGTTTGTCTCTGCTTTAATGTGTACATGTGTTTCTTTATTGTATCACCTATATGCATTAGTGGACCCCTTAGGATCTTTGCTTGATTACCAGCGTTGTGATGGCAGTCACACTCGTGGGGGCTGGGTAATCTACAAGCACATCCTTATTTACACGTCCCTGGTCGTGGGATTATCGAGACAGGGCATCGATACTCCGGAGTAGACTAGCGTATGCGCTTCTCATCCCAGCGCGGGAGACGGCTTGTCCCACAGCCGTCAGTACGTCGTACTTGAGATAGTATGCAGGTGCTCGTTAGGTTACGAGTACACTGGACAGGACTCGTCGGGAACTGTTGGTTGGTATTATACCTATCGTCAGTTATCAGTTCCCAGGTGACATGAGTACAGCTTAGTCCGCTGACTTGACACTGTCACTTTGCCTCGAGTGTGTTCCCACTGCACTTTGATTACTACCCTACCACAACTCAAAGGAGTCGTGCAAACAGGTAGTTTTTGGGTGCAGTCCCGAAGCACTTGGAGGCAGTGACGGTTAGACAGGATTCGTCTCTCCCGATATTGGGGGTTGACATCGCGCTGTGTTCAGGAGAGCCATTACACAAGTAGTCCCTGGCCAGGGCAAGCGAGGTATACTGGTAGGTTTCCAGTGTTATCTCAGGGTATTCTGGGCTACACTCCGGCACGACTTGTATCGCTATTAGGGGACTGACGTTTACCACCCCCTAGGCCCGCCATGCGATGTATCAGATGAACAGACCGGACTGTACAGAGACTGTCACATTCAGGCTCAGTAGGAGTTCAGATGGGTTCACCTCGTCAGTCTTTTTATCGGCATCTACCTGGGACCGTTACGTACAGCTAGTGCCGCTTGCGGTCTGTGGTTAAACCCACTGCCAGCGTAGTGTCGAGTCTTTAGAGTCCCACACAGAGGGTTATTCGCCTTTAGGCAAAATGAGTAGAGGTCGCATGGTTTTGCGACAGGGTTCGTTCACATCCGCGCACTTATGCACGTTTGCTGTCCGGACAGCTTATACTAGCGGGCTTCGGTTTAAGCCGGATCCTAGTATATGATTTGGGATTGGTTTTATCTCATTGTATTCGTGTTCCTCAGAACACGGATACGGGTGTATATGCACAGTTGACGGAGACAGAGGCAGGGGACTTTGATTAGGGTTGATGACCATTGTCATTTTATTAACCCTAATGTTTTGTGTGAATTATGATTTATTAATTATTGGTTAATTATAATTGTGCATGGTTAGGGTTGTTGACCATTTGGCTATACTTGACTTGTTGACCTAGGTAGACAAGTTGACCATCATCATTCCATATGAAAGATGCTCTTTGATCCTTGCAAAGGCATTTAATGTGAAATGATAATGGTCAATTCTTGATTAACCATGACAATTAACTTGACTAATTATCTATTTTCATAATTCACACATATATGTGAGAAGAATGGTTCATTTCTTCTCATTCTATCATTTTGGTTCTCTCTCCTCCTCTTCCTCTCTCTCTAGCTCTCCCCTCTCATGAGTTGAGAATCTCTTGAGCTTGAGATAAATCCTTCTAAAATACTCTCTACTCTTTCTAAGGTTCTAGGATTAGCACTCTAAGCATCTTAGTTACTTCTAGTTTGAAGTTGAAGCCAAAGGTTGAGGCTCTCGGGTGGATCCTTCTTCGACAAGAGAAGGCGACAAGGAGATCACTTTCATTCACTCCAAGGAGCAAGGAGAGAAAGACTAGAAGCCCTAGGTATAACCTCTTTTCCGAGTAGCTAAACTTTTTAGCTTTGTAGTTAGTTTTTGTTTAGCAAAGATCCTCCTTTTGATAGTCCATGTTGCCTTGAGCGTTAAAAATCCGATTTTTATACCGTTTCCGCCTCCCCGCAAGCACCGGGGTTGGGCAACGTGGACTTACATGGCTCTGATACCAAAAGAACCATGTCACTCTCCGCTTCCCAGAGTACGCTAAAGTGGGTACGTGACATAGCCAACTATGCTACCTGTGGGTAGGAAGTATCCATCCACAGTCACATTACGGCTGTAGAGATATCAAGAACAGAATAAAACTATCTAAAACATGTCCATAATCCAAGATAACATGAGTCAAGAATAATAAAATGCGGAAGCGAAAGATCCAATACAAGATAACTGGAATGTATGTCCCATAATGCGGGCTCACATCAGGAATAAAATGCAGGAAAGAAAAACTAACTACCGCTGACACTCACAGCTCAGCCTGTTGGCTGAAGTACTCCTGCTCGGACTGCAACAGCGGTACAGAATCTGGGCCATGCAAAGCCCAGACGTCAGCGTGTCAAGTCATCAAATAATAACATACAAACAGGGTAACAGGCAATGCAATATAAACATGAATGAAAAGCATGTGTAACAATAAGGTAGGACAAGACTGTGTAGGGTAGTGTGCACTGAGTAAACTAAACTATTCTATCAGGTTTTCTATTCTAAAGATTTTGAAATCAAATCGGTGAATCATCGATGTAACTCAATAGTATCCCGTGCATACCCGGGACCACGGCCCAGATTCTCGGGCTGAAACCGAGACATGCCGCTAGGCACTAAATAGGAATATGTACAGATGAATGATGTCAGCAACATCATTCCAAGGATGGCCTTGCCTCTAAACCTGATCAGCACAAGTAGCGAACTGTTGAGTTACAAGTCAGGTTTCACCTTTGATTTCCCCATACCCCCAAGTTATACGTGTATGTCAAGTCAAGTATTCAGTAATCAAGGACTAATGCCAACACAGGATCAAGTAAGCAGGTTTGTCTGGATAGACAACAGGAACGGTCCATGAGGACTACATGTCAGGTTTGTTGGCATTAGGCACAAGACCAGGTAACGGGTCAAGTCATGGTACATCAGGTCAAGTCAAGCAGTATACGGTACCATGTCGTGTCAGACAATATGATGAAGCAAGTCATGTCAAGGTGTAACGATATCATGGGTGTGCTCATACTCAGTTACATAATCAAGCATGGTTATCAACAACATAAATCTAAGCAACGAATTAAACAATAAAGAAGCTTCAATTAATTAGCAGCACAGTTATCAGTTGTGTTTCAGAGGTGATTTCAACATTATAAGAATACAATATGACAGTTATGGCTGTTAAATCATGTTAACAAGTTTAAGAATTTTATGGATGCAATGATATATAGGTTTAATGGATAAAATCACAGCTAATACAGGTTAAAAGTACACGAGTGTCCGAATGAAGTAAAACTATAGAGAAAGTGCCATAGGCTACGTCAATAGTGAAAGTGTGATTAAAATATGTAAATGTGATTATTAGGTTTAATACAGTAATTTCAAACGGTAGGTTTCAAGTTTGGAAGATAAAATGATATATAACAACATTGAACACGAAAATGGGAAATTATAGTATTAAAGTTAAACTGCAGGTTTAGGGTGTCATCAATGTATATGTAAATATTATTTAGCATGTAGCAAGGGGTACTTGCCTCGACGGGTCGCGAATCGGGAAAACGGAACGTTAAACGTCGGCGGGGAAAAATCTCGCGACGGGCGCACGGTTCACGGAATGAACCCAAACGACGAACAGTGGAACCACACAGGTCAGGGTAACTCGCTGGATCATCGAGACACGTCGTCGGCATCACCGGATTCCGGCGAGACACAAAACAGTGAACAATCAAAAAATGAAGACAAGAAAAGAAAAGAAAAATAACGAAGAAGGGAAGGAGGATAGAGAAGGGGGTGCTCACGAGGATCTGTGGGAAGGGTGGTGATGGTCGACCACGTCGACGGAGCTCCGGCGGTCAGCCTACGACGACGGCGAGAAATATACAGATCAAGAAACATGAACAGAGAAGGAAAAAGAAGAAAGGAGAAGAGGAGGGGATGCTAAGCTCACCGAGGAGGGTGCTTGCGAGGTTAAGGAACGTATGAAGATCCCCGGCGGCGATCTCACGACGAGCTGCGGCTTGCAGGGGTGCGCGGTGCTCGTGCAGGGTCCTCGGGGAGAGGAGGAGGGATATGCAGTGGAGTTGACAAGGGCGAGGAGGCCGGTGATGGGGGCGTCGGCGTTGGGGCGAATGTGAGGGAGAACGAGGCGGTTAAGGCTCGCGGGGTTGGGTTTGTTCAGTGCAAAGAAAAATATAAGGAGGAAGAAGAAAATATATTTATAGGAGAGAGAGAGAGACGGGGGGGAGGGGGGGAGAGAGAGAGAGATTCTCGCGAGAGGAGAGAGAAATCTCGCGAGAGAAGAGAGAGAGGGAGAGAGTAACAGTGAGGAGATATGATTTTGGATTTTTGTGAATGAATAGGGAGGAGAGAAAGAGAAAGAGAAAGGAAAAAGCGAGAGAGAGAGAGAAGGTGGGGCCCATGGGGGTGCAAGAAAGAAGGGGATTGGTTGGAAAAAATTTGTGAAAGATTTTTAGGAAATGGAAAAATATTCAGGGGTTAAACTTTATATATTCGACGGTTAAAATATTAGAAATTGGGATTTGGCGGAAATGTAAAATATTTCCAAATTGCGTCTGGGTCGGGTCCAAAAATTTGAAATTGAAATAAGAAAACTTTAGGCGGGATCCAAAATTTAAAATGAAGTATTTTACAATCAAAAAGCATACCCCAAAACGGACACACGTACGTGCGCGTAGCCGTCCAAACTCGTTCGTTTCACTGAACGGGACGAGAACACGATGCACGGACGCTACAACAGGGTTAGGGGTGTCAAGCATGCCAGGTCGAATATTTTTAATTTTATTTTAGATGGCTTAAATTGTTATATGCAGAAATGAATTGTCGGGTAAAATTTATAACTGACAACAGTCAAGTAGGATCAATGAAATAAATACCATACACCATTCACACGGTAACAGAAACTAGTAGCATGGGCTCGGTTGTTACACGCCATGCTTGAGCTTAGACCCGGCTTGGGCCGAGCTCGAGCCCACCCACTTGAACTGGATTCGGGCTCTCCTGAATTAGGTTGGGCCCAGCCTTCGCGCTGAATTTAACTTTTGACTTTGACTTTTTGACTTTGTTTGAAGGGATGTAATTTTTGATCCCAACATCCGTACCTGCTATAAATCGAATACGGATACAAATCGGATATTGTAAAATCTATATCCGCTAAAATCGGATATGAATAGTATTCGGATAAATATAAAAAAATCATGATTCATGACTATAAATAAAATATTTAAATAAGTTAACCAATTTTTTTTAGATTTAAACACTCACATCAAATCAATCGATCTCAATAGTGTTAAATTAGGACTTTTTCATGTAACATCAAGTTCACGGATCATCCATAAGTCTAATTATAACTAATAGTAATTAGTGTTTAGATAATGGATATCATTGGTTCGGATATCCAGATCCGGATTCGGATAGGAAATTTGTATTCAGGACAGATCTGGATTCGAATCCGGATACTAATAAAATCGATCGGATATGGATTTTTAGTATCCATATCTGCAAGTTGTCGAATTCAAAAACGGATCCGGATCGAATTATCCGGATTTGTTTATGTCCCTGGTTCTCATTGAGGAGGAATGCAACTGCCTATTTTATTAATCATGCATCATTTAAGATGGTCCATTAAGTGTAATTTAGTCTAAATATTTATTACAGATATAAATACTTGAAGATTTGTATGGCTAACTGAATGCAAACAGACAAGGTAAGTTTTGATCCAAAATTTGAAAAGATGTTAAAAATATTAACTAACCCAACAAAATTAGGAAAGACAGCCTAAAATCATTCCCCCACAAAATTCGAGAGAAAACTATGCTTTTCTGTAACAAACTATTCCTAATTGTTTCAACAATTATATTCTTCTTACAGCCTAAAATCTTTTCCCCTGAAATCCATGAGAGAGAAATATTATTTTTCTGAAAACAAACCACTCCTATTTGATTCAGCAATTAAATTCTTCTTCTGTCTTAAACATGCATTACAAATTTTATTAATTTCATTATTATAACCAATCTCATTAACAATTCAAATGCATTAATTGTATTAGAGTATAAAATTTAAGTTAAGGTGTGTATGTATCAAAAGAGAACTACCAAATTTCCTAATCATTTCAATTCAGCAGAGTGCTTTAGATTAGAATAGATAGATTAAAGATTAAATTTCAGATAAATTGTTAAACATCAAAGTGTTATGATAGATATCAACTTTGGTTTTAGTAAAAGTAATTTTTCTGCAACCCTATGGTAACAATCTAGTACTAAATTAAATCTATGTCACAATCTTTGGTAATCTTGAAGCTTAAACTGATATGTCCTTCATTTTTTAACTCCATAACAAAACGCTTGTGTTTTTTCTGAACAAACCAGATCAATCATCAAAATTATTTTGCATAGCTAAATCAAATATCTCAAACAAATCTTTCAAAAAGAAAAGAAATTAAGCACCATATTAATCAACAACAATGTATCATCCACTTTAATTTTATTCTTCCCCCAAAATCTTCAATCCCCAATTTAATTTACAATTTGAAGCAGACACAAACCCTAAATTTCCGTGTTCTGCGCTGCCGCTGCCGGCCTCCATCTTAACCCTTACGGCCTCCGCTCTGGTCTTCCCAAAATACCTACTCACCTCTTCCACTATCATCTCTCTCATCACCCCCAACAAACGCGCATCCGTAGTAGGTAACTCCTCTGCCGCTGCTGACTCCCCCGGCGGGCTCAGCGTCAGCGCCGTCCCCACTGATACGATCATCCTAGGCGCAGAAACGCAGTGGCGATCCAAACAAACCCTCTTGGATCCCGATTCAGACTCATCCGACGACGTCCTTCCCTTCCTTCCCCCAGAGACCGCTGCCTCATTGCGTCGGCGGCGGCGGAGGGTGGAGTTCCAGTGGTTCTTGATGGCATTGTCGGTGCGTCCGGGGAGGAGGCGGGCGATGGTGGCCCACTTGTTCCCGTGCATCTCGTGGGCGGCCACGATCGCCGAGTCCTCCGCAGACGTGAACGGGCGGTGGTGCACGTCCGGGCTAAGCTGGTTGCACCACCGCAGGCGGCAGGACTTGCCGGTGCGGCCGGGGATCCCGGCGCTGATCGTCGTCCAGTTGCGGGCCCCGTGAAGGTCGACCAATCTCGTAAGTTGCGCGTCCTCTTCAGGGCTCCATGACCCCTTGATCTTCTGGCTCTGATCTCTATCTTCCTCCTCCATTTCTCTATATATTTTTGACTCTCGTTTCATTAATTTTGCGGTGGTGTTTTATATATACATAGAGAGGGGAGGGGGGAGGGGGGGAGGGGGGAGGGTTTGTTTGTTAGTTGAGTGGTTAGTTTGTTGGTGGTTTAGGTGATTAATTTAATGGGCGTGGGGGAGTTTTTTGAAAGTTTGAACCGTTACGTCTGGGATTGAACCGTTTTGGTTGAGGAGTTGGTTGGGTGATAAAACTGATTCCTCGGAAACTGCACCGCGTGGGGGGCGGCTTTTTTCTGTTCCTGTCACTTGTTTTTAATTACGACTGTTTTTTACTTCATTTATTCGTTTTGGAAAAAGAGCACCTTCAAAGATCAGAAATTTTAAAACAGCCCCCAAAGATTAGTTGTTAACCAGACAAGACCTTGCATTTAACATCAGTTGGAAATGGTGTTAGAAGTAAATGTTGAGCGGGTAAAAAGACACATTTACTCTTCCTCTTTTTGCCTAAGCCTTACCCTCGAAAAAATCTACCATTAAAGAAACCCATAGCTCGATCCTCCAAGCCCAATCCCTGCCCAACGATTTCAAAACCAGGATTTTTGAATACAACCTGACGCGGCCTGGATCGCGCCAAGATGTTGCCTTCCGTTGATCTGCTGATGGCGGCGATTAGCGGCTGAGATTGGTTCTGAAGGCAGGCTCCTGAAGCGTGTGGATCTCAATGGGTTTGAGGTTGTTTGGGCGAAGCTATCTGCAAGGAAGTCCCGGGGTGGTTGTACCACCGAGGACCCTCCGACGGTCAAGTTAGAGAGGAAATCCGAGTAGAGTAACGGCTTGGTGGAGTAAAAATGGCTTACTTGAACCGTCTGAAGAAGGGGTTTATATAGCGGTGGCAGCAGGCAGGGCAGGCGCAAGAATCACGCCGGCAGTTACGCTCCCGACGTCACGCCGGCGTGATGAGCGGGATCTCCCATTAATGGCGAGACAGGCTCGTTAATGGGGGATCGTGATGGCGTGGGACGTGGGATGTGACCGGCGAATATCTCGCGCATGGCGAGATTCGCGGGATGGCGGTTGCGCCTGTGAGGGGTGCCGTTGGTCGGTCGATGAGACCGAGGAAGATGACCTCGGCGAAAGAGCTCGCGGACGAGCGGGAGAGTCGAGGTATCTTAGTTCTGCGGTAGCCCGGGGCGAGCCGGGAGGGCCGAGGAGGCTCGGGCCTGTGATAGGTCGAAGTAGAGCAATGGGACACTTGGCTTGGCTGATGAGGTGCTCGGGGGCAAGGAGTGGGGTGCAACCTCGGAGACAGGGTTTGAGAGAAGCACCCACTGTAGCACACTGGTTCCCCCTCCATAGCCCTCAGGGGCTGGCTTACGCATATGACACGTCATCTGCCACGTGTCACGATCTAAGAATTACCGTTATTGAGCATAATATTAGCACCCCACTCTCGTTCCGATCTATTTTGTGGGTCGGTCGAGAGTGGACTGCTTGGTTTTCTTTGTGCAGCTTGGCGCTGGTAATTCATTGTGGTGGATTGTCCGGGGACGACACGGCGTTCTTGTTGTCGCGCATCGAGTATAAGTCGAACGAAGGACGAGTGTGGGAAGGTCGATATCCTCCCTTTGTTGGAGTTGAGGCGCTGATCGCGCATTGAGTGTTAGTTATTCGGAGAGTCTTGGATCCGTGTCTTTGTAGGGTAGGAAGCTACCCGCTGGGGATGCGCCGAGCAGGAAGAAACTCGGCGGCTTTGCGAAGAGGGCTTCAGATCCTCAGCGTCTGATGGGCAAGAGGCTGCCCGCTAGGGATGCGCCGAGCCGGAAGAAACTCGGCGGCCTCGTGAAGAGGGCTTCGGATCCTCAGTGTCTGATGGGCAGGAAGCTGCCCGGTGGGGATGCGCCGAGCAGGAAGAAACTCGGCGGCCTAGCGAAGAAGGCTTCGGATCTTCAGCGTCTGATGAACAGGAGGCTGCCCGCCGGGGATGCGCCGAGCAGGAAGAAACTCGGCAGCCTCGCGAAGAGGGCTTCGGATTCTCAGCGTCTGATGGGAAGGAGGCTGCCCGCTAGGGATGCGTCGGGCAGGAAGAAACTCGGCGGCTGTTCAGTTGAAAATATTGCACTTTGGTATAAGTATTTTCCTTACATTTCTTAAATAATAAAAGGTGTTTATTATAAATATTAAACATATTTGGATTTATCTGCAAAATAGTATTTACCATATGTTTATATATTATAATTAATATTATGAAGGAAAATATAGGCATTATATATTTATATAATATTTTGGTAATTGAAAATATGCATATCATATCAAATATTCTAATCACAATTCTTAAAAGATATAATATCATACAAATGGTTAGAATAATATTTCAAAATATATGCATAATATTTTAGTAATTAAAAGATGCGTAGCATATCAAATATTCTTAATCATGTTTCTTAAAGATTTATTACCATATAAAGTGCATAGCATATTAAATATTCTTAATCAAGTTTCTTAAAGATTTATTACCATATATAGTGATTAAGATACTCTCTCTAATTTAATAAATAAACTAATATTATTCATAGAGATATTGTAACAACCCCAATTTTTGTATACATAAATTTGATTTAAATTTGAAGTATACTTGGAGTATTTAATGTTACTGATATCACTTTAAGTATCTATTTTTCCACAATAATTACAAGAAGGAGCTTGTAGCTCATTGGTAATACCTTGCACTGCTGAACAAAGCCACCAGAGTTCGAATCCCATACCCCACATTATTTTTAGATTATTTTTCTTTTAAAATTCTTGGAAGCCCAACAGTCCACAGGCCATAACTCCCAAAAGTTGAACTGAACCCTAAAAAGTGAATATACCAGAGCCTACGTCAGGCGAACCCACACCCGACTCGGCCTGACTTGGCCCGACTCGGGCCGGCGCCGCCGGCCTGACTCGGCCGGACGGTCGAGTCGTCTAAACAAAAAAGGTGCCGTTTCATCTTCCCAACTCCCCTGTTTACTCCATTTTAATGGATCGGTTCCCGAATGTTTAATACACCCTATTTAATACAAATTTTAATGATTTTTCTTTAATTTTTACAAATTTTTTTAAAATAAAAACCTTTCACCAACCCTACCCTAGCCTACCCTATAAATAGACACCCCTACCCTCTTATTCCAAAACACTAGGTTTACTCTCTCGAAATTTTCATAAGAAGGGTGTGCTTTGAAACCGAGTTCACGGCGAAGCGCCGACGGAATTCCGACGACATTTTTTTGAAACAACCGGCGACGAAACAACATCTCGGCCACTCACCTAGTTCCTCTATACTCTTTAGTATAGATCGAAACCCGTAAGTCCCATTCTTCCCTTCTTTCTACTTCTCAAAAATACGAACTTATGAAACCCGACGGAAATCGGAACAAACCGATTTCCGATTCGGTTTTTCTATAAAATCTCACTTGTCACCAATTCCATAATAACTAAACTTATTCATGATGACTATTAATCACATAACAATTAATTTGGACAAAGTTTCTCACATGAAATGATAGCTTTTGCAATATCGTATTCTTTTTCACATTAATACCATAATGTTTATTTTTCTTCTTCTAATCAATTCAATCATTCCTAAACATCTTCATCTTGACCATTAAACTTGTAAAAATCAATTTGAATAAGTTTTCACACATGAAATGATAACCTTTTCAATTTACCGTATTTTTCACTTTAATACCATGAAGTTTCAATTTCATATTTAACCCCTTAACCTTAATATACATTTAAAATAGAGCACGAAGTAATGACCTACCTCCACACACACGCAAATACAACCCTAAAATGATATCATCAAAACTTAGAATACGATAAAACGAAATTTCCATTAAAATACCATAATCTTCATAAAACCATTCTTAAAGGTTTTAGATTTGTTACACTTTTAAGTAAATATTTCTTACGAGGAAAATACGATAAGTTGTGGACATCGATCGTTTATCTAAACTGACTTTGTGGTGTCTAGGCAAGTGTGTCTAAGACAAGTGGTTGCTTAATTAGGGTCACTACTTGTAGTGGAGAGCCTCCCACTTACCTGGTACTTACCTGGCCGCAATTGGCGGTGAAGAGGCGATTTGAGGCTTCTAACGACTTGTCGTTTATACCATTTAGAAATAGGCTAGTTGGCTTAGGAAACCCTAGAATCTAAAATACGGAAAACTACACTTTGCAAATAAATACCTTTTATTTTATAAAACCGTTTTCTAAAAGATTAGTGTTTTACAATCTTTGCAAAGCGCCGTTACAACCCATTTTTGGGGAACCCGTTCGGGATCGTGCGGTTTATCGCGCACCCTCGGGCTAGTAGTGCGAGATTCAGACCTCCGCAAGGAGTATTCGGTCTCGAAAGGTTTAAAATACGATATCTTAAGAAAATGAGATTTTTGAAATATAAAATATCTATTAAAATTATTTTTGTATAAACATATTTATATTTATCTTTTAAATACCTATTTTATTATAATATAAATTTTCTACATTTTTCTAAAAATCACAAAAGAATAAAGGTTACACTAAAATACCATGAATTTCAAATAATCAATATTACAGATAAATACCATTATTTATGAAACTAGGATATTTTCATTAGAAATGTCACAACATAAAATCTACAACTCTAAAGACGAGTAATAAATACTTGAGGTATATTTTGAAAAGTATATAAAAGTATTTTTACATAAAAAAAACCCTAAAGTTTATAAATTACCCTAAGGACCCTAGCAGTTATAAGACTTCGTTTCACATTTCTAATTATCTGACTCAGGTTTGAGTCTGATTAATCTGACTTTAATATGATTCAAGTCAATCCATAATCTACAAGTTTCCAATTCAATATGAACACATGAATCCATGAATACAATTACCAGTTTATACAATCTGGCTGAACCGAACCATGGATATATTCGTTTTACATGATTCCTAGTATTTCATTTACATGACTCTACGGTTATAACCGTTTCCTGATATCATGGTTTCGGTCAGTCAGTCAATCAATCATACAAGCAACACAATTTACAAGATAACAATACAAACAAGACATCGTGGGGTTTAAGGGGTAGATTGGTACGGAAGGTGTTAAAGGTGGCACGAGGTGGTCAGACTTAACACACCTAACATGAATCCAGTTGCTGTTGTACCGTAGCATAAACGGTACCTTGTACTATACGTGCCCTTAGTCTCTGGCATATAGAGACTCCCCTTATATACACCGACATCCTTCTGTACCAAGCTACAAATAATAGCGTTTACATAACATTACAACAATAGTTTACACTTTAAAATGTATCTTCTTATTCTGTCTTTTTTCTACTCCCCTCTTACCTTTGGGACTTACCGAGCGATTTGTTCGCTGACGGCATTCTATTTCTCTCTTCTTTGAATGTCGTCAGGTGAATTGGATCCGGCAGAAGTTGAGCCATCGCAAGAAGACTTGGAGCAGTTTACTGAAGACCCTGCACTGTAGTTTCATTGTACACTTTTCTTTTCAGTACTTTTCATTTCCTATTATGCCACTGTTTAGGCATCTTTTTATTTCAGTTGTATTTCCTTTCATGCATTGTACAAAGAATGTTAATAAATAAAAGTTGATGTTCTTTTTATTTCTTGTCTCTTGTGTACTTATTTTATATTGCTTAGATACGCTTAGTGTATGTACTTCTGAGTATATACGTAGCGGACTTCGTCGCGCCCACTTCGCCGTACATTGGGAAGCGGGGCGTGACAGGTTTTGTTGGTGGCCCATCCAGGTCAGAGCTGTATGAATCCCTATCATGCAATTCTGGTCTGTGTGAACAACCTAAGCAATATAATACAAGAACCAGCAACTAAAACATTCTTTACAATTCATGTTCCTTGAATCTTGCCATTTCATATTCCTTAAATCTTATCATTTCATGTACTTGAATCTGTCCTAACCCAAAAATTTTCTTCAGGGTTATGGATTCTCCGAACAAAACCAGCACCAACGTCAACAACACACCCTCAGCACTACCTCTCACACCGGCTGTTACTGCACCACCTACCGAGCAAACAGTGCTACTTAAAGCAATCTGCAGCCTTATCGAGAGACAGCAACAACTCTTGAACCGTCCCGAGACTGATGCTCCGGGGGTGAAGCAATTCAGGGCTTTACATCCGAAGCAGTTCTCAGGAAAGAGGAGCCCACTGGAAGCTGAGGAATGGGCTCAAAGTATCGAGGATGATCTGGCCGCAGCACAAGTGCCAGACGTCGCTTGGGTCCGTGTAGCGAAACTACAACTCACAGACAACGCTCGCAACTGGTGGAAGGCGGAAGAAAGCCGTCTTGCGCAGCCTATTGTAGCGAAATACTTTCCTGTGACTGCCAGGTTTGCCATGGAGCAGCAGTTCATTCATCTACAGCAAGGATCAATGTGGGACAAATCGGTAGATGAATACGACGCTGAATTCACCATGTTGAGCCGGTAAGATATGTCGCAATAGTTCAATTTTAAATATCACATACCACACAGCTAACACTATCCTTGAACAGTTCGCGGCACATTTGATACCGACGGACGATATCAGAGCCCGTTGTTTCCAACAAGGACTGGACACGGAGATTCAGGCTGCTTTAGCCACAGGAAAAATTTTGACTCATGAAGATGCTCTAGAAGCTGCCCGCAGTTACGAGGCAGTGATAAAAGCAAGGGGCAGACCTCAGTCTGCAGGAGTCAAGCGCCCTGCTAACCAGACGGCAGGTGGAGCCTCGTCCAGACCACCTTTTGTGCCAAGACGTCCTGGAGCACCAATCAGCAGACCCAGCCCAGCCTTCTGTAACTACTGCAAGAGAAATGGGCATCTGGCTAGAGATTGCCGACGTGCGAACAACCTTTGCTTGATCTGCGGCTCATCTGCTCATGGTATTGGGGCTTGTCCTCATAAACAAAACTCAGTTGCTGCAACCAGGCCAGCAAACAATTATCCACACCGTCTAGCCATCCAAGCCCCTACTCCAAGACTTGCACTGCCTGCACCACCCAGAGGACCGCAAGCTGCACCACCTCCTCGACAGTACCATCAAGCTCAAAGGAATGTTCCGAGGAATGCTCCTTAGGCCAGGAGGATTGTGCCAAAGCGCCAGGCTTTCATGATGTCTGTGGAAGAAGCTGAGGCCACTGGTCAAGTCATTACTGGTAAACTTCCTTCTCAAACTTATCTTTTAGTCTTGTTTACCTACACACTTTCCCTATACCTAAAACATATCCCATATATCTTAGGTGCAATCCTAGTAGCTTCACTACCTGCACTTGCACTGTTTGATACTGGAGCATCCCACTGCTTTATGTCGCAACGGTTTGGCCGAACCCATGCGATTCCAGTCTCACCGCTTGTATCTAGCTAGAATATCAGTTCTGGAAATGGCGTTTTAAAGGCAACTATGGGATACAGCTTGTGTCCAGTCGTCGTCTACAGTCGAGAGTTTTATGCTGACTTCAAAGTACTGGACATACCGAACTTCGATGTGGTTCTAGGAATGGATTGGCTTGGAACCTTTTATGCTACCATCGACTGTCGTCAAAGGAGGGTAGTATTTGAGATTCCAGACCATTCGATTTTCTATTTCAAGAGCGGAGATCGTACCCTGGAGCCAGGTACCTACAAAGCGAAGCCAAGGGAAGCAATAGTTGCGGCAGCTCAAGCGGAAAAAGAATTAAGACCAGAGGTAGTTCGAGAGTTCGACGATGTATTTCCTGACGATATATCAGGTTTGCCTCCTGATCGAGCTCTTGAATTCAGTATTGATTTAGTACCAGGAGCACAACCGGTGATCAAAGCACCGTATAGACTAAGTCCGGAAGGTTTGAAGGAAGTTCGAACACAGTTGGACGAATTATTGGCGAAAGGATGGATTCGTCCCAGCACTTCAAGTTGGGGAGCACCTGTGCTACTGGTGAAGAAGAAGGAAGGTTCATACAGAATGTGCATCGATTATAGGGCCTTGAACGAAGTCACTATAAAGAACAAGTATCCACTCCCGCGTATCGATGATTTATTCGATCAGCTAAGTGGATCTTGTGTTTTCTCTAAATTGGATCTTCGTTCAGGTTATCATCAGGTGAAGGTCAAGGAAGCTGATATTCACAAAACAGCTTTCAGAATTCGCTATGGACATTACGAATTTCTAGTGATGCCATTTGGAGTGACCAATGCACCAGCAATATTCATGAACCTAATGAACCAAGTTTTCCGGGAGTATTTAGACAGGTTTGTTGTCATCTTCATCGACGACATCCTGGTATATTCTAAGAATCGGAAAGAGCATGCAGAGCATCTACGAATTGTCCTGGAAACTCTTTGACAACATAAGCTTTATGCCAAGTACAGCAAGTGCGAGTTTTGGCTAAATAAAGTTGGTTTTCTTGGACATATCGTATCAGGAGAAGGAATTTCTGTGCATCCAGCCAAAGTTTCAGCAGTTAGCGAATGGCCTACACCAAAGTCAGTGAAGGACATTCAGAGTTTCTTGGGTTTAGCTGGATATTACAGAAGGTTCATTGAAGGATTCTCAAAGATAGCAACACCCCTGACCAAGCTCACACGAAAAGATGAAGAATTTGTGTGGTCAGAAGCATGCGAACAAGCTTTCATAGAACTCAAGTCAAGATTGACATCTGCACATATTCTCGTAATACCAGATCAATCTGGAGGATTCGAAGTGCATTGTGATGCATCCGGTAAGGGATTAGGATGTGTTCTACATCAGCATGGTAAGGTTGTGGCTTATGCTTCAAGACAACTGAAGACTCATGAGCGCAATTATCCGACGCATGATCTGGAGTTGGCAGCCGTCATCTTTGCTCTCAAGATTTGGTGCCACTACTTACTTGGTGAACGAGTGAACATCTACACAGATCATAAAAGTCTGAAGTATGTGTTTACTCAAAAGGAGTTGGATATGCGGCAGAGAAGATGGTTAGAACTCATGGCGGACTTTGACATCAACTTGCAATATCACCCAGGGAAGGTGAACGTAGTACCTGATGCTCTTAGTCGCCAACCCTTATCGATGAATCTCACCGCTCAGTGGAAGCTTCAGCAAGACTTACATCAGATGGAGATTGAAGTAGTCATGCCAGGTAATGCTTTAAGTTTGATGAATCTACAAGTTCAATCAACCATTGTCAACCAGATCAAAGCAGCTCAAGCAAGTGATGCTAAGTTGCAAAAGATCAGAGAACAAGTGGAGAATGGGCTCAGAACAGACTTCATCATCCATGAAGACGGATCTTTGAGATACGGCAGCAGATTGTGTGTACCAAAAGGTCCTGTTCGGGAAGAGTTAATGAAAGAAGCTCACAGCTCTCCCTACTCAGTACATCCTGGAGGTACCAAAATGTACAAAGATCTACGTCAGAATTATTGGTGGCATGGAATGAAGCGTGAAGTAGCCAGAAGCGTCGCAAAATGTTTGGTGTGTCAGCAAGTAAATGCTGAACATCACAGGACAGCTGGACTACTTCAACCGTTACCAATCCCAGAATGGAAATGGCAGCACATCACGATAAACTTTGTGACTGCTCTTTTTCGCAGCACAAAGGGTAATGATGCGATATGGGTCATTGTGGATCGACCCACAAAGTCGGCTCACTTCATTCCATTTCGAGTTGGCCAATCAACTGAGACACTAGCAAAGAAGTACATGGAGGTAATAATCTAATTAAGATTTAAACACTTCATAATGTACTATCTCTGATACCCATGAACTCATACAGGAAATTGTGAGACTTCATAGAGTACCGGTCTGCATTGTCTCCGATCGTGACACCAGGTTCCGATCACAATTTTGGTAGAGTCTGCAAGCTAGCTTGGGAACAAGTCTGAACTTTAGCACGACTTATCATCCACAAACAGATGGTCAGTCGGAACAAACTATACAGATCTTGGAGGATATGCTCAGAGCGTGTATGCTAGACTTCAAAGGATCGTGGAAAGATCACCTGCATCTTGTGGAGTTTGTGTACAATAACAGCTACCAAGCCAACATAGGTGTAATACCCCAGCCCAATTCTACTAATTTCAGTTACCGTTTGAACGTAGAGTGGCACTTATTTCATTTATCTTGCTTGATTGTTACTTATTGTCAATTTTACCCCGTCAATTCAATTCTGCATATAACAATTTATGGCATCTAAAATAAAATTAAAAATATTAATCTTGGCCTGCTTGACACCCCTAACCCTGTGGTAGCGTCCGTGCATCGTGTTCTCGTCCCGTTCAGTGAAACGGGCGAGTTTGGACGGCTACGCACACGTACGTGTGTCCGTTTTGGGGGTATGCTTTTTGATCATAAAACACTTCATTTTAAATTTTGGATCCCGCCTAAAATGTTATTATTTCAATTTCAAATTTTTGGACCCGACCCGGGCGCAATTTGGAAATGTTTCACTTTGCGCCAAAATCCCAAATTTTAATATTTTTAAAACGTCATATATTTTAACTTAACTATCTAATATATTTTTATATACGTAAATCTCCTCTTTAAATATTTTTTTCCTAACCAAATTCTTTCCCCAGCCAATCACCTCTCTCCTTATCCCGTGGGCCCCACCTCATTACTCTCTCTCCCCCTTATCTCTCTCTCTCTCCCCCGTCTCTCTATCTCTCTCCACTTTCTCTTTCTCCCCATATATTTCTCTCTCTCATATTATATCTTTCCCTCATCTTCTCCATTTCTTTCACGAGAACCCAGCCCAGCGAACCCTAGCCGCCGTGCCCCTCGCCGCCGCAGCCCCAACGCCGACACCACCCTCACCAGCATCGTCGCCTCCTCGTCCTTGACCAATCCACCGCATCTCCTTCCTCCTCTCCCTTCTTCCCATGCACCCTGCACCAGCCGCGGCCACCTGCACACCCACTGCACGCGTTGGCGCCGCCGGAAGCCGCTGCCGACGATCCGTCTCCGTGCCCCTGGCCCTCGCGCACACCCCTCGGTGAGTTTCTCATCCCCTCACCTTCTCCTTTCTCCTTCTTCCTTCTACGTTCTGGTTCTTGATCTGGTTTCTTTCGCTGTCGTCGTAGGCCACCGCCGGAGCTCCGTCGACGTGGTCGACCGTCACCACCGTCCCACGGATCATCGTGAGCACCCCTTCTCAGATCCTACTTCCTTTCTTCCCTATTTTTCTTTCTCTTCTTATTTGCATGACTTGATCTTTTACTGTTCATTTCTTGGCCGGAATCCGACGATGCCGACGACATGTCCCAACGTTCCAGCATAGTACCCCGACCCGTGTAGTTCCACTGTTCGTCGTTTGGGTTCATTCCGTGAACCGTGCTCCCGTCGTGAGTTTTCCCCGCCGACGGTTAACGTTCCGTTTTTCCGATTCGCGACCCATCGAGGCAAGTAACCCTTGCTACATGCTAAACAATATTTACTTATAATTAATGACACCCTAAAACCTGCAATTTAACTTTGGTATTATAATTTTCCATTTTTCGTGTTCAAGATTGTTATATATCATTTATCTTTCAAACTTAGAACCTACCTGTTGTAATTACTAATTTGGAACCTAATAATCACATTTACATGTTTTAATTACACTCTCACTGATGATGTAGCCTATGGCACCTTTTCTACCGTTTTACTTCATTCGGACACTCGTATACATTTAACCTGCTTAAACTGTGATTTCGTTCATGGAACCTATATACACATATAACATTGCATCTATGAAGTCTTAAACTTGTTAACATGATTAAATGGCTATAATTGTCTTACTGCATTCTTATATTGTTGAAATCATCTCTGTGACACAATTGATAACTGTATTGCTAATTGAATGAGTCTGCCTATTGCTTAATTCATTGCTTAGATCATGTTGTTAACCATGCTTGATTATGTAGCTGAGTATGAGCACACCCATGATATTGTTTACATCTTGACCTGACTTGCTACATACACATCGATTTACCCGACATGGTACTGCATACTGCTTGACTTGACCTGATGTACCATGACCTGACCCGTTACCTGATCTTGTGTCTAATGCCAACAAACCTGACATGTAGTCCTCATGGACCGTTCCTGTTGTCTATCCAGACAAACCTGTTTACCTGATCCTGTGTTGGCATTAGTTTCTTGACTACGGGATACCTGACTTGACATACACATATAACTTGGGGGTATGGGGAAATCAAAGGTGAAACCTGACTTGTAACTCAACAGTTCACTACCTGTTCTGAGTGTACACATTCCTGTTTGGTGCCTAGCGGCATGTCTCGGTTTCAGCCGAGAATATTGTGGCCGTGGTCCCGGGTATGTACGGGATACTATTGAGTGTACACGTTCCTGTTTGGTGCCTAGCGACATGTCTCGGCTTCAGCCCGAGAATATTGAGGCCATGGTCCCGGGTATGTTCGGGATATTCTTGTTTGGTGCCTAGCGGCATGTCTCGGTTTCAGCCCGAGAATATTAGGGCCGTGGTCCCAGGTATGTACGGGATACTATTGAGTTACATCGATGATTCATCAATTTGGTTTCAAAGACTTTAGAATAGAAAACCTGATAGAACAGTCCAGTTTACCCACTGCACACTACCCTGCACTGCTCTGATTCATATTATTGTTATTCTTTCTTTATTCATGTTTATATTCGCATTGCCTGTTTATTATGTTATTACTTGTTGACTTGACGCGCTGACGTCTGGGTTTTGCATGGCTCAGATTCTGTACCGCTGTCGCAGCCCGAGCAGGAGTACTTCAGCCCCCAGGCTGAGCTGTGAGTGTTAGCAGTAGTTAGCCTTTCTTTACTGCATTTTATTCCTGATGTGAGCCCGCATTATGGGACATACATTCCAGTTATTTTGTATTGGATCTTTCGCTTCCGCATTTATTTATTCTTGACTCATGTTATCTTGGATTATGGACATGTTTTAGATAGTTTTATTTTGTTCTTGATATCTCTACAACCGTAATGTGACTGTGGATGGATACTTCCTACCCACAGGTAGCATGGTTGGCTATGTCACGTGCCCATTTTAGCGTACTCTGGGAAGCGGGGCGTGACAATAGGAATGGCACCTTTTGCAGCATTATATGGGAGGAAGTGTCGATCACCATTAAGTTGGGACGATGTTCAGACCAGAATATTGCATTTTATACCGCCCATTCTTACGCTCGTTTGTTTATAGGCAGGTGCTTTTGAGCCGTGTTTGCTACATAAACAGTGTTTCCACTGTTAAGCGTTGAAGTTCAGGATTAGGGGGGACTCCTTTTTTGTATATATTTTTTTGTTTTCCTTTTTATTTTGTATATAATTTGTTTCTAGGGAGCGCCGACATTTTTTGACCCTCTTGGTGTAGCCTAACAGTGAGGGCACTGTCAAGTTTAAGTTTGGGGGTGTGCTCGGTAAGCTTTCTTCCTTCGCATTCATTTGTATATTTTGCATTTGCATACCTTATTAAAAACCCACAAAAATTGAAAATTTTCCAAAAAATATAAAAACTTTATCGTCAAGTTAGCTAATAGGGTAACTTAGATCTTTATTCCGAAAGTTTAGTTGATATGATAGAAATAACTAAATTCTAGGCTTAGGGATTGAAAACCCTAAAAATAACCCTCATTCTGTCTAACTTTGGTAAGTATACGTCCTTACAGTTTTTTTTGAGAAATAGGTAATCTTGAGTTCAGTTCTTGAGTTAAGTCAAGATGAAGGGAAAGTATTGAAGCTTTACTGAAGGATAAGTCTGAAAAATAGTTTCTTTTCTTGAGTTCAAATTTAGAAAGTATATACCCTACAAACTGCACTTACACGCACCTTGAAACTTGGGATAGTAGAGGATACCTAGAAATACTCGTGCCTGAAAGCCTAGTACGAAAGAAAAAACGGTATTTAAAGCTAAACACCAAAAGAGCATATTGAAAAATATATCCGGTCTTGAAAAAGAAAAAAAGAAAAAAAGAAAAAATAGAATAAAGTCAAGACCTGGAAAGTGCTATTTACGCTTTAAAGTTCACACATTCAGTAATCGGTCGTTAGTGTCTCAAGAAGCATTAATAGTCGCATGAAAGGTGTGTGAGCAAATCCGTCCATCCTTAATGAAAAGAAGTAATATTAGGTATTAGGGTAAGGGTATTATAGTTTGAATTGAATTCTTGAGTGTAGGGGTGCAAATATACACACACATAGGGGTATACAATCGATGTTTGGATAAAAGAGAGAAATGAAGAATAAGACTTGTGTTTTCTGTAAAGTTGATAAAAATCCCTGATTTGAGGCCGCACTTTAGAAGGAAAACTCAGGAGAACCAACATCTTTCTAAACTTTTGGAACGTATAGGACCTAAAGTTAAATAGATAGGAGGTGTGAAACATAAGGGTTGGATATTTCTAACTTAGGATAATAGAATTTCTAACGTAAATACTAAACTGTAGGAGTAGAATCGATGTTAACTTATGACACTAGCTTGACGGGATTTTGTGGGTGTAATCCGCTGAAAACCCTCAGAAGACAACACTCCTCCTACTAGGGACACCTAGAGGTTTAACGTCTTGTTGCACGTGCTCAGTGCAATCGCGTTCCCTGCGAAAGAGCGGTTAGGACTTTTTTGTGAATAATTGGTTTTGCTCGGGACGAGCAAAAGTTAAGTTTGGGGGTATTTGTTCAGACCAGAATATTGCATTTTATACCGCCCATTCTTACGCTCGTTTGTTTATAGGCAGGTGCTTTTGAGCCGTGTTTGCTACATAATTGCAGGATACTGGTCTCAGCTCTAAACAGTGAATATCATGGAAAAGTATGACAAATTCTGGATTACTGCCAACAACAGATAAAACACGGGTCTCCGCTCTCTATCCGTGTGTTGCCACATACCAGTTTAAGGACAAAATGGCAAATCGTTTGTCATTTTCATGCACAAAGCTCAATGTCAACACAAGATCCAAATAATCTACGCGGAGCTCGAGGAAATCATGGCAAAAGATCCACATCACATCACCTTTTGTTCTACTAAAATTCTGGAATAATTGTGAAGAGTTTCTGAGAAAAGTCATATACCACACAGCAGAAAACAACAAACCAGGGATCCCCACAAAACCCTATGGCCCAACTCCCTATAATGGCCGCGGTTCCGCGGCATTAGCAGGCTTAGGCCGCGGAACCGCGGCCATGTGGGCTCCGCACTCTGTCGTTTTCTGGGGGTAAATTGGTACATTCATGTTGATTCAGAATATTGCCCTAGGTTTTCAGTTTACTGCCTATAAATACCCCAGAATTGAGCCAAGCCAAGGTGTTAATTTCTTTAGCCTCTTTTAGTGTAGTTTTGTTCTTCTTCTTCTTCTTCTTCATTCTTCCTCCATGGAAATGTAGTGAGAGCATTGAGTGGATGTGAATGAAGATGAGGGTTTTTGTATCATTCTTATTTGTTTGGCTTCCCCTTGAGATTTTTGCTTCCTCTTGATCTTTCAATCTCTTCATGGAGCTTTAAAGGTTAAGGGTTAGTTATTGATCTCAAGGGTTATGTTTTCTTATGGAATTAGTTCTTCACTTCACATGAGTTCTTTACCCTTCCCTTGATCTTGCAACCTCTTGATTGAGCTTGCAAGTTTAAGGGTTGGCTATTGATCCTATGCTTGTCTTGAGTTCTATGTTCTTGTAATTTCTTTCTTGCTTTTTATTACTTGCTTTGCATTCATGCTTTACTTTCTTGCACTTAAATTCCATGCACTTACTTACTTGTAATCTTTTCTTTTCTTTGTTCTTTTCTTTTGCTCTCTTTGGTTCTTTTTGTGAATGGTTGTAATTATTGTTGTTGTTAAGAATCAATACGGTATCATAAGTTGATACTTCCTTGCTCGTTTCCTTTTCCCGTTATTTTCCATTGAACTCCGCCCAAACGATACGCAAGCGCTCCGTTAGGCACCCTACCCTAACAAGGTAACGGTGATTCCTAACCGTGACCGATTGCGTTCGGTTTGGCCGGAAGCGAAAGCAAGAGACAAGAACGGAAGGACAAGGGTAAATAAGCCGGATTCTCCGAATACCGCGCTTAAATCCCCTAATCCACGTTGTTGCCGATTGCTCTAGCTTCATTTGGTCAAGACTCGGCTCAAAGGTTTTGAGTACGGATTTCTTTAGCTTACACTTTCGTATCTTTTCTTAACAACTTTATACTTGCAAATAATACACATAGGTTAGATTGAACAAACTCATACAAATTCTTTATTGACTCGTCTAAAACAAGAAAGGACATACAACCATCTCCCTGTGGATCGACCCGTGCTCAACCGGCTAGCTGCAAAGCGACACCGTCCTGATCGCGGTTATAACTTTAGAATTTTGAACATCCGACACGCTTTTTGGCGTGCGACCAGACGACATCGGAGATAGGGAACTTCTTGGACCAGAGATGATAGTAGCGACCGTTGATGTGGTTCGTACTATCAGGGAAAGAATGCGCATAGCCCAAGATTGACAGAAATACTGGGCTGATGCAAAGAGACGACACTTGGAGTTCCATCCAGGAGACCATGTATTCTTGAAGATATCTCCGAACCGCGGAGTGATCCGATTTGGAAGAAAGGGTAAATTGTGTCCGAGATACATTGGACCGTTCGACATACTCGAACGAGTCAGTGAAGTGGAATATCGCTTAGCGCTTCCACCCTCATTGGAAGGAGTGCATAACGTGTTCCACATATCCCAACTCAGAAAGTATGTGAGTGACCCCAGCTATGTACTTGATCATTCCGAGCTCACTATACAGCCCGACTTGTCTTGTGAGCAACAACCTGTGGAGATCCTGGACAGGAAAGTGAAGACACTTCGGAACAAGGAAGTTAACTTGGTCCGGGTAATGTGGAGGAAAGACACTCCAGGAGAATCCACGTGGGAAAGGGAAGATGAAATGCGTGCAAGATATCCTCACCTTTTTGTAAACTAGTCCTGAAATAAAAGTTGTAAATTTCGAGGACGAAAATTTTGTAAGGAGGGTAGATTGTAACAACTCCAATTTTTGTATACATAAATTTGATTTAAATTTGAAGTATACTTGGAGTATTTAATATTACTGATATCACTTTAAGTATCTATTTTCCCACAATAATTACAAGAAGGAGCTTGTAGCTCATTGGTAATACCTTGCACTGCTGAACCAAGCCACCAGAGTTCGAATCCCATGCCCCACATTATTTTTAGATTATTTTTCTTTTAAAATTCTTGGAAGCCCAACAGTCCACAGGCCATAACTCCCAAAAGTTGAACTGATCGTCTTCCCAACTCCCCTGTTTACTCCATTTTAATGGATCGGTTCCCGAATGTTTAATACACCCTATTTAATACAAATTTTAATGATTTTTCTTTAATTTTTACAATTTTTTTTTAAAATAAAAACCTTTCACCTACCCTACCCTAGCCTACCCTATAAATAGACACCCCTACCCCCTGCTCTCTTATTCCAAAATACTAGGTTTACTCTTTCGAAATTTTCACAAGAAGGGTGTGCTTTGAAACCGAGTTCACGGCGAAGTGCTGACGGAATTCCGGCGACGTTTTTTTGAAACAACCGGCGACGAAACAACATCTCGGCCACTCACCTAGTTCCTCTATACTCTTTAGTATAGATCGAAACCCGTAAGTCTCATTCTTCCCTTCTTTCTACTTCTCAAAAATACGAACTTATGAAACCCAACGGAAATCGGAAAAAACCGATTTCCGATTCGGTTTTTCTATAAAATCTCACTTGTCACCAATTCCATAATACCTAAACTTATTCATGATGACTATTAATCACATAACAATTAATTTGGACAAAGTTTCTCACATGAAATGATAGCTTTTGCAATATCGTATTTTTTTTCACATTAATACCATAATGTTTATTTTTCTTCTTCTAATCAATTTAATCATTCCTAAACATCTTCATCTTGACCATTAAACTTGTAAAAATCAATTTGAATAAGTTTTCACACATGAAATGATAACCTTTTCAATTTACCGTATTTTTCACTTTAATACCATGAATTTTCAATTTCATATTTAACCCCTTAACCTTGATATACATTTAAAATAGAGCACGAGGTAATGACCTACCTCCACACACACGCAAATACAACCCTAAAATGATATCATCAAAACTTAAAATACGATAAAACGAAATTTCCATTAAAATACCATAATCTTCATAAAACCATTCTTAAAGGTTTTAGATTTGTTACACTTTTAAGTAAATATTTCTTACTAGAAAAATACGATAAGTTGTGGACATCGATCGTTTATCTAAACTGACTTTGTGGTGTCTAGGCAAGTGTGTCTAAGGCAAGTGGTTACTTAATTAGGGTCACTACTTGTAGTGGAGAGCCTCCTACTTACCTAGCACTTACCTGGCCGCAATTGGCGGTGAAGAGGCGATTTGAGGCTTCTAACGACTTGTCGTTTATACCATTTAGAAATAGGCTAGTTGTCTTACGAAACCCTAGAATCTAAAATACGGAAAACTACACTTTGCAAATAAATACCTTTTATTTTATAAAACCGTTTTCTAAAAGATTTGTGTTTTACAATCTTTGCAAAGCGCCGCTACAACCCATCTTTGGGGAACCTGTTCGGGACCGTGCGGTTTATCGCGCACCCTCGGGCTAGTAGTGCGAGATTCAAACCTCCGCAAGGAGCATTCGGTCTCGAAAGGTTTAAAATACGACATCTTAAGAAAATGAGATTTTTGAAATATAAAATATCTATTAAAATTATTTTTGTATAAACATATGTATATTTATCTGTTAAATACCTATTTTATTATAATATAAATTTTTCACCTTTTTCTAAAAATCATAAAAGAATAAAGGTTACACTAAAATACCATGAACTTCAAATAATCAATATTACAGATAAATACCATTATTTATGAAACTAGGATATTTTCATTAGAAATGTCACAACATAAAATCTACAACTCTAAAGACGAGTAATAAATATTTGAGGTGTATTTTGAAAAGTATATAAAACTATTTTTACATTAAAAAAATCCTCAAGTTTATAAATTACCCTAAGGACCCTAACAGTTATAAGACTTCGTTTCACATTTCTAATTGTCTAACTCGGGTTTGAGTCTGATTAATCTGACTTGAATATGATTCAAGTCAATCCATAATCTACAAGTTTCCAATTCAATATGTACACATGAATTCATGAATAGAATTACCAGTTTATACAATTTGGCTGAACCGAACCATGGATATATTCCTTTTACATGATTCCCAGTATTCCATTTACATGACTCTACGGTTATAATCGTTTCCTGATATCATGGTTTCGGTCAGTCAGTCAATCAATCATACAACCAACACAATTTACAAGATAACAACACAAACAAGATATCGCGGGGTTTAAGGGGTAGATTGCTATGGAAGGTGTTAAAGGTGGCACGAGGTGGTCAGACTTAACACACCTAACATGAATCCAGTTGCTGTTGTACCGTGGCATAAACGGTACCTTGTACTATACGTGCCCTTAGTCTCTGGCATATAGAGACTCCCCTTTTATACACCGGCATCCTTCTGTACTAAGCTACAAATAACAGCGTTGACATAACATTACAACAATAGTTTACACTTTAAAATGTATCTTCTTATTCTGTCTTTTTCTACTCCCCTCTTACCTTTAGGACTTACCGAACGATTTGTTCGCTGACGACATTCTGTTTCTCTCTTCTTTGAATGTCGTCAGGTGAATTGGATCCTGCAGAAGTTGAGCCATCGCAAGAAGGCTTAGAGCAGTTTACTGAAGACCCTGCACAGTAGTTTCAATGTACACTTTTCTTTTCAGTACTTTTCATTTCCTGTTATGCCACTATTTAGGCATCTTTTTATTTCAGTTGTATTTCCTTTCATGCATTGTACAAAGAATGTTAATAAATAAAAGTTGTTGTTCTTTTTATTTCTTGTCTCTTGTGTACTTATTTTATATTGCTTAGATACGCTTAGCGTATGTACTTCTGAGTATATACGTAGCGGACTACGTCGCGCCCACTTCGCCGTACATTGGGTAGCGGGGCGTGACATATATTGTGCAAGATTTAGCTCAGGTCAAGAGATCAAGATGTTCAAGATGTCAGGATCAAAAATCTGCCAAAATCATAAAATCAATACTGACAGGTGTAGGGTTCCTAGGCACACCCATGAGGTTCTACAAGTGATCAAACATGGCCAATTCAAAAAATTCATGTGCCAAAGAAACCCTAACGCTAGATCGTTAACTAGAGGTAAGGCGATGCAAGCAAGTTAACAACTTTAACCAAAGGGGAAAGTGACTACAACCTTTGTAGATCCAGTCCTCCACCTCCTATGCTCCGTGATGACGTCCCTCCGCTGTACCTATCGGAATCCGGACTCTGGCGAAGGTTTCGTCGGAGAAATGATCGGGCTAGGTCGTCGACTTCGATGCCGAAGATGATCTGCGTCGAGGCAACTCAAGATCAAACTCCAACTTCACCAAGTCATGAAACTTGTGAAGAAAACACCATATACTACTTGGCAAGTGGTAGAGGATGAAGAAATAGGAAGTGGGTTCACTTTAGAATTGGATTTCTCACTCTTTTTCTCATTTCACCATTGATGGTAGCAAGCTTTTCTTCATCTTGAAGAAGGAGAAGAAGAAGAAAAGAATATAATAAGTATTATTGAAAAAAGAAAATAAGTTGATTCTTATCATATAGTAACCATGGTCAAGTGTAGAGAATAAACTAGGGTTAGGTTGAATGGTTAGGGTTAAGCATGAAACAAAAATGGTGGACTTATTCAAAACTTCATGAAGCTTCAACTAGCAAACAAAGAAAGCCACCATGATTTATTTATCTTTCAAAAATGAATAAATAAATAAATGAATAGATAAGTAAATCAAAACCCTAACCATTAACATAACCATGGTTTAGTTCTTTACACAAACCCAAGTTTGCATGTATCATCAAACATGATATAAACAAGTGCACAAAAGTATATCACATATACAACTTTTGTATTTCAAGTGAGAAAATCCATTTAAAGTGAACAAATACTAGTTAATACAAAGTAATATATCAAATATATAATTATGCATTAAATCATTAAATCAATACTTGATTTAACGATCCGGTCATATCGCATATAACCGACTAATATCGAATGTATCGGCTTATCGAATCAATCCTTGATTCGATAACTAGGTTATATCGCATACAACAAATTGATACATTCATCGCGAGAATAGAACACGGTATCACATACACGCATTATTCTCGGTCCTGCACATATCTCATATGCGCTCCTATTTCGTTTCGCTTGAGCCAGGAAACCTCTGTGTAGGACTCTAAAGACTCGTCAATACGCCGGCAGCAGATGATGATCATATCAAGCACCCACAAGCCACAAGCGGTCTGCTAAACGTAATGGCCACCCGGGTATTGAGCGATCAGAAGATCGACGAGCAAGCCCGCTCACACTCCTGTGCATCCAACCAGTAACACTTACCGTACAGTCCGGTCTGTTCGTCTGATATGTCGCATATCTCGCCTAGAGGTGGTAAACGTCAGACCCCAATAGCTCGATAAGTCATGCCGACGTGAGGTCCATAACAATCGTGAAACTACTGATAACTCTTACCAGTATATCACTGCAACCCTGGCCAGGGATTTCCTGTTATGGCCAGTCGTGCATAGCGCAACATCAACCCCCAATACCGGGAGAGACGAATCCCCTCCTATCGCTCATTGCCTCCATGTGAATCGGAACTGTACCCAAAAACCACCTGTTTGCACGACTCAGTAGAGCCATGGTAGGGTGGAAATCAAAGCACAGTGGGAGACACACAAGACTCTATGACGATCTCGGGTCAACAGACTAAGCTGTACCAGTGTCACCAGAGAACTGCCATCTGACGTGAGGTATAATACCATCTGGGAGTTCTCGGCGAGTCCGTTCAGTGTACCCAGTTTCCACTGAGCACCCGCATACCATCTCCGATGTCAAACACCAATGGATATGGGATCATCCATCGCCCATCGCATGGGTCGAGAAGATATACGCTAGTCTACTCTGGAATATCGATGCCCCGTCTCGATATTCCCACAACTAGGAACATTGAAGGATGTACTCATGGACTACCCAGGCCCCACTAGTATGATCTGCATCATAGTCCTGGAAGTCGAGTACACATCCTAAGGGCTTTATCAACATGAAACAGAGAGACAGAAAGTATACATGTTAAGATAAAGAGCAACCAGATAGCGTACTATCATGTCGAGCAAGAAAGTCCTACCTATATATGTCCCAGCATCCACTACAATATACATCCAATGTACAGTAATGGCCTCTAGGGCATACATATAACTAACAATCTTCCACTTGCACTAGGGCCATCTGTAGCAGTGGTTGCAGTATCTAATACTCTACCATCCCATATGAGTCTCTCTCTGGGAAAAGGCCTTTGTGAGTGGATCCGCCGTGTTGTCCTTTGAGTCTACTCTCCTTACCTTGATCACCCTGGAGATCAACTATCTCCATGATTAGGTGATGCTGCCTCAGAATATGTCTGGGTCACTGATGGGATCATGGTTCCTTGGCCAAAGCCACACTTCCATTGTCACACATTGGTGGGAACCTAGTTCATCTTATGAACCAATATACACCCAAACTTCCTCTTTGGTAGCATCTTTAATAGCGATGTTACCAGCCTTTATCGTCTAGTTTGTCACGGTATGTAGCTTGGAACTCTTCCAACATATCGTCCCTCCACTGAGGCTAAATACAATGCCTGCGACTGACACTCAGTCGTGCTTATCAGTCTGGAACTTTTCCAGTGATTCTCCCCAGGATCGATTGATACAATCTCACTATACCTAGTGAGAACCCTAACATCCCTTTAGATCTATCTCATAGATCCAAATCTCAGGATTTAGGAGGTATCATCTTTATCCTATTGGAGAATCCATGTGATAAGAGGAGATCGACCGATCGTAGTATAGGAAACTCTTTTCCTATCAAGAGTATGTCATCCACGTACTCTACGAGGATCATTACCATACTCCATACTACCCTTTTGTACATACAAGGTTCATCTACCATTTTGATGAAGTCAAACTCTTTGACTACTACATCAAAACAGATGTTCCAACTCCGCGATGCCTGCTTTATTCTGTAAAGCAACTTGCACACGTTTTCGCTGCTCCCACTGTTTACGAAGCTCTCTGGCTGTGTTCTTATAGACGTTCTCTTCTAAATCATAATTTTAGAAAAGCAGTCATGGCACCCAACCACCAGATATTGTAGTCATGCTATGTAGCAATGGCAAGTAGGATCTGGATGGACTTAAGCATAGTCCCTGGAAAAAGTTTCATCATTATCCACACCTGGTTGATGACTAAAACCTTTAACAAGTCTAGCTTTGAAAGTCTCAACTTTTTCATCTACACCAAGTAATCTTCTCAAGATATACTTGCTCCTGATGGGGATTTAACCCTTCAGATATCCAACCAAAGTCCATACTTTGTTGGTGTATATGGATTCCATCTCAGATCGCTAAGCATCCAGCCATTCTTTCAGAGTCCCTACTCTCGATGACCTGTTCGAAACTAGTTGGGTCATCATCTCATGATGCATTCCTCGCTACCACTGTCATCGAGAAACGGAAGTATCTCTCAAGCGGATGAGGAACCCTGCTAGTTCGGCGGAGAGGCTGAGGTTCGTCGGGGACTATTGAATCCTTTGGTTCTGTCAAATCATCAGCTGCAGTTATGTATAGCTGGAATCTTTCCAGTTCTACAGAACTGACCTTGCCTCGATCTTGTCCGGATTTTGCTTTAGACATAGGCCGGACAATCCCAAATCTTAACTTGCTTAAGAGATAGGCTCTTCCCATACCATATCTTATATGGAGTGGTAGGCACTGATTTGATTCGAACCCAATTCAATAGGTATGCAGCTTCTCAAGTGCATAACCCCCTTAAAAAGAAAAAGGTAACTCAGTGATACTCATCATAGAGCACACCATATCATATAGGGTGCTATTGCTCCGCCCTGATACACCGTTATGCTGTGGTGTATTCAGAGGAGTAATACTGAGAGAGAATCTCATTTTCTTTTAGAATAGTCCAGGAATGCCATGCTCAAGTATTCTCCTCCCTGATCTTATCATAGGATATAATACTTATACCCGGTTTTTGGTTCTCTATTTCTAACTTATATTCTATGAATATCTCAAAAGGTTCGGACTTGTGTTTCAACAGGAACATATGTCTGAATCTTGAGAGATTATCAGAGAATGTAATGAAATACAAAGAACCAGTCTTGGCATGTGTAGACAGGGGATCTTACATACATCATCATGTATCAATCCCAAGGGTTTACTAACCCTTTCTCTGTTTCCAATAAACAGAGCTATGGTCATCTAATCTTTGTGACATGACTGACAAGTTTCACAAGATGTAAATTCAAACTGATTTAAATATGCATCTAAAATGTAACTTCATCCAGTCGGGTCGCATTGATATGACCTAGTCTACAATTCCTCAAGAAGGATTCGTTCATTTCTGAACTTTTCCTCTTATGTGTGTTCTGTATACTAGGAACTGTAGTTTGATTTAGAATGTCAATGCTTTTAGATAACGTGCCTGAACCGATCAACTTTTGATATAGGAAATGTTCAAAACATTATCCACCAATACAAAATTTTATCATTTCTTTAATAAATAAAGAGATTGATATGATTTTGTATATCAGGTTCGGTATCTAATAGCATTTGTTCAGAATCAATGTATTGGTAATACAGGGTGACAGTGACCAACAGACTTGGCTGCAACACTTGCCCCGTTTTCTGTCTCATGAAACTTATCACCCGTTCTCAGTTCTCTACCTTTCTGTAGCCCTATATAACAGATTACATATCTGGAATCCTGATCCGGTATCAGATACCCAGGATGCAGAGGATACTGAGAAACAGTTCTGTGTAATGAACACACCCGAAGGAGATGCATCTCATGCAATTTCTTCGTTTGGGCGGCATGGGAATCCTGGTATTCCCCTATTTCCTGCTCTGTCTTATAACAATTATAAGTTGGAGCGGGACCAACGTTCCCCAGCTCAGTATAACAAGCGGTTTCGGTTAATACATCCATATTATTATCTTGATTAAGGCGTGATATGGTCGCTACCTGGAGAGAGAGAGAAGAAAACACTCTGCGTGCGCTCTTGCAAGATTAGATTGGTTATTTATTTTATCTAAACAGGATGGCTCCCACTATTTTTATCAAATCTTCCTTCAAACCCTAAAAGGAAAGACTAGCCGGGATTAATTACACTCTACATGTTCGCCAATCTTTCAGCCAGGCCAGTGTCGGTACTTTGAGGGAGGTTTCCCGTGCTTTCGCACGGACCTAATTACAGTAAACCTCGTTTTCCCAGAGGCGTAACCCCGTTGACACCATTCTAGACACCTACTTGATCGGCTAATTGTAAAGTGCAAAACTCTCCTAGGAGTAACAATTACTCGCAGTGGGTATTGGGATCCAACTATCACATAGAAGGTATGCAATCTCATTGCAAATTTCAACACTTGAAACTCCCGATAAAGATTTTTATCCCTAGAACTTATGACCTTAACTATGGTCAACAAATCATAAGTACTAGTCAAGTTCTACCCGTCATTTCGTGATTAATTAGACCCACCCACATGACCCTTAACTAAGGTCAACAAAGTCACGCGACTGTCCTAACTAATCGCATCATATGCGGTGTAGGAAGACATCACTTAGCTACCGTACACTGTGCCTTGACTATGGTCAACAAACACAGCACGAATACTAAGTACTCTACTTCCTAAAATAACGGACGGTTGCGAATGGTTTTTATGAAAACCTTTAACGCTTTGAACTTGATCTCGTTGCGGAATCAAATGGTTTTTAAATGGAATGATTTTGAAGCTTTTCTAGTTTTGCTAAAGGGGTCACTCCCGGTGAAGGGATCGTCGGCCCTTTCCTCGTCGAATGAGGTGCGGGATATATCATATATATCACTGTGCAAAGCGGAAACTATAGAAGCGATCAAAAGGCAAACCGAGGGTTGTAGCATCTGCCAGTTATTGCTAAATGAGTCACTCCCGGTGAAGGGATCTCGGTCCTTTCCTCATCGAATAAGGTGCAGGATGTTCTATAATGAACACCGCGATGCAAAGCAAGAACTGTAGCTACCTGTTTTATTTTTGAAATTCGATTCCACAACATCAATTAGGTTTATTTTCTTTCATTAATCTCATTAATGAATATCCCATCATTTAAGTCCACCTAAACATCACAGATAAATATAACGTACGCTTATGCCAACCGCATTCGCCTCAATGTCCCTTCTGCACCGTTAGGTTAGGTAACTAACGCCAGAGCGAGGCAGGGCTAGCGCGGGTGTAAAACATAAGCAACGTCTATATAATATATCATATATACTATATATAATATCTATCCGAACAAATCACATGATCACATCACAGATAACACAGCAGAAGGTATCATATGAAATATTGGATATACTAGGACGTCCGTGTTTTCAATACGAGCCAGTATAAAACACGGATTCCACGGTCGTGATGAACAGCCAATCCCACACCCCTAGACCCCTACGAGAGCGGCAAGCAACCCTACCAATTCTAGGGTTAGGAGACCCGGACTCGACTCCTCGAGATGGCCTCCCACTGGACCCTAGAACCCGGTTACTTGTGCTCCCCTCCTTGGGTCTATCCTAATGCGGAAAAGTAAATAATATACAAATGGTGACATCATCCGCAACCTGGAAGTGCCCCAATAAAAGAATATTACATACAAGTTTTTACATGAATGAAAAAGGAAAAACACTCATCTCACATAAAAACCCCCGGCTATTCAAACACGACGATCCAATATAACATATCCAGCAACACATAACATCACATGTCATCAATGTAAGTAAATATGCGCATCCCAATTGTCATTGACATATAGCAACGAAACCGGCGATATCACATATTACACTTACGGTCACAGAAAAGAAAGTGTAAAACTACAACAGTTGGAATCCGCAACCTCCTTAGACATCGCATGCCTAAACCAAATGAATCCCTTAGACATCGCATGCCTAACAATTATAAAACCCCGCATTTTAGTCTCATTATCGAAAACTCTTTTCAATATCAAGTCGGGCAATTCAACAGGATTCCTGACATTCTGATCGAATGCTCGTCGCAAACTTTAGTAGACGGCCGCACCGCCGATGCCGTACGAAGTGCACCAAGGCGGAACACCGCTGCCGCGAGCACTCGAACGGATGCTTTCGGCGACGGGGTTCTCCTACAGTCACTTGGTCGGGGCTATGGAGTGAGGCTGTCTATTAAGTTTACCCGGCGAGTATCCGCGTACGCTACGTGATTGCGACAGACTTTTGATCACATCAAAATTCCGTGGCAACCGATCAAGTGAGACTAAACTGCTATGTTTATAACATTCATTCAGTTATCTCATAACTACTTGTGAATTCCAATTATTGTATCACATTCCGGATAAATAGAAAATGTTAAACTTTCCGATCGAACAATCGAACACCCAAGTTTTCCCGAAACAGCTCAACACATGAAATAAGTTTAAAAACATTCACTTCGTGCCTCAGTACCAACGGTCCAGCCGTAGAAGGGTCAAGCCAACGCCTCACATGTGGCACGCCGTACTGCCCCAAACCCTAAGGTTCAAAGGGCAGTTCAAGACGGTCACATAATCGAGTTAAGGTTTGTTGTCTTCTAGAGGGACCATCGCGTTACTTGCACTACTTAGAACGTGATTAAACTACGGAAATATCCAACAATTGAAAATTTCCCGGCAGGGAAAAAAGTGGGTATTTATATCCGGTCGAACTTTTTAACATATTCTAAAATTATCCGAAAAAACACATAGACAAAATTAGAAAATCCGATCGAAACACCGAGTCCCCAATACAACCCAGAAAACTCAACTCTTGAGTGCAGATTAAAAATTCCCAGAAAACTCAGAACATCAAGAAACAAATTACTGTGCAAAAATTGAAGGCCGACGTCATCAGATGGCCGCGGAACCGTCGCAGAAGCCAGGCTTCTGCCGCGGTTCCGCCGCGCTTTGGACGTATCAATTTGTCGTTTTGCACTGTAATTCTTAGAACTTCCTGCTGAATTTTTTAAGCATTTTTAATCCGGAAAAAACCACGATTTCAAAAAATGTACAGAGAGCAATTTGAGATTAGGGTTTCGGTTCGATCGGACTTCTAACTCCGTCTACGCATCGCCTAAGGCTCTAACCTGGCTCAGATACCACTGTAGGGTTCCTAGGCACACACATGAGGTTCTACATCAAACATGGCCAATTCAAAAAATTCATGTGCCAAAGAAACCCTAACGCTAGATCGTTAACTAGAGGTAAGGCGATGCAAGCAAGTTAACAACTTTAACTAAAGGGGAAAGTGACTACAACCTTTGTAGATCCGGTCCTCCACCTCCTATGCTCTGTGATGACGTCCCTCCGCTGTACCTATCGGAATCCAGACTCTGGCGAAGGTTTCGTCGGAGAAATGATCGGGCTAGGTCGTCGACTTCGATGCCGAAGATGATCTACGTCGAGGCAACTCAAGATCAAACTCCAACTTCACCAAGTCATGAAACTTGTGAAGAAAACACCCTATACTACTTGGCAAGTGGTAGAGGATGAAGAAATAAGAAGTGGGTTCACTTTAGAATTGGATTTCTCACTCTTTTTCTTATTTCACCATTGATGGTAGCAAGCTTTTCTTCATCTTGAAGAAGGAGAAGAAGAAGAAAAGGATATAATAAGTATTATTGAAAAAAGAAAATAAGTTGATTCTTATCATATAGCAACCATGGTTAAGTGTAGAGAATAAACTAGGGTTAGGTTGAATGGTTAGGGTTAAGCATGAAACAAAAATGGTGGACTTATTCAAAGCTTCATGAAGCTTCAACTAGCAAACAAAGAAAGCCACCATGATTTATTTATCTTTCAAAAATGAATAAATAAATAAATAAATAGATAAGTAAATCAAAACCCCAACCATTAACATAACCATGGTTTAGTTCTTTACACAAACCCAAGTTTGCATGTATCATCAAGCATGATATAAACAAGTGCACAAAAGTATATCACATATACAACTTGTGTATTTCAAGTGAGAAAATCCATTTAAAGTGAACAAATACTAGTTAATGCAAAGTAATATATCAAATATATAATTATGCATTAAATCATTAAATCAATACTTGATTTAACAATCCGGTCATATCGCATATAACCGACTAATATCCAATGTATCGGCTTATCGAATCAATCCTTGATTCGATAACTAGGTTATATCGCATACAACCAATTGATACATTCATCGCGAGAATAGAATACGGTATCACATACACGCATTATTCTCGGTCCCGCACATATCTCATATGCGCTCCTATTTCGTTTCGCTTGAGCCAGGAAACCTCTGTGTAGGACTCTAAAGACTCGTCAATACGCCGGCAGCAGATGATGATCATATCAAGCACCCACAAGCCGCAAGCGGTCTGCTAAACGTAACGGCCACCCGGGTATTGAGTGATCAGAAGATCGACGAGCAAGCCCGCTCACACTCCTGTGCATCCAACCAGTAACACTTACCGTACAGTCCGGTCTGTTCGTCTGATATGTCGCATATCTCGCCTAGGGGTGGTAAACGTCAGACCCCAATAGCTCGATAAGTCATGCCGACGTGAGGTCCATAACAATCGTGAAACTACTGATAACTCTTACCAGTATATCACTGCAACCCTGGCCAGGGATTTCCTGTTATGGCCAGTCGTGCATAGCGCAACATCAACCCCCAATACCGGGAGAGACGAATCCCCTCCTATCGCTTATTGCCTCCATGTGAATCGGGACTGTACCCAAAAACCACCTGTTTGCATGACTCAGTAGAGCCGTGGTAGGGTGGAAATCAAAGCACAGTGGGAGACACACAAGACTCTATGACGATCTCGGGTCAACAGACTAAGCTGTAACAGTGTCACCAGAGAACTGCCATCTGACGTGAGGTATAATGCCATCTGACGTGAGGTATAATACCATCTGGGAGTTCTCGGCGAGTCCGTTCAGTGTACCCAGTCTCCACTGAGCACCCGCATACCATCTCCGATGTCAAACACCAATGGATATGGGATCATCCATCGCCCATCGCATGGGTCGAGAAGATATACGCTAGTCTACTCTGGAATATCGATGCCCCGTCTCGATATTCCTGTTGGAGATAGTGCCCTCATAGTCAATTATTGGATCGCAGGTACGTGATTGCAATGATTGCGGAGGACCTATCCCGGTAGGACAGTCTTACTCGAGATGATAGTTTACTATCTGGTTTGCCTTTATCAGTCGTGTACATGTTCAGGTGACTGATTGCATGTTACACTTTGATAGAGCCCTTAGGATCTGGCTTTACTACCAACTGTATGATGGCGATCATATACGTGAGAGTTGGGTAGTTAATATGCATATCCTTAATTGTGGTTCCTAGTCGTGGGAGTTTCGAGACAGGGCATCGATACTCCGGAGTAGACTAGTGTATACAGTCGAGACCCCGACGAGGGGCGGTGGCCGGTCTCACAAGCCATTGGTGTCAGTTGGATCACCTAAGATGTATACAGGTGCTCATTGGGTTATGAGTACACCGGACAGGACTCGCCGGGAATCTGCTAGTTAGTACTATACCTATCGTCAGATAGCAGTTCCCTGGTGACATGTGTACAGGTTAGTTCATCGACCTGAGGTCGTCATTTGTCTCGTGTGAGTTCCCACTGTGCTTTGATTTCTACCCTACCACGGCTCAAAGGAGTCGTGCAAACAGGTAGCTTTTGGGTACAGTCCCGAGCCATATGGAGGCACGTGAGCGGATCGGCAGGGGATTCGTCTCTCCCGGTATTGGGGGCGAGATCGTGCTGTGTCTAGGAGAGCCATTACACATAGCCCACGGCCGTGGCAGGAGATTTACTGGTAGGTACTCCAGTAGTATCTCAGGGTGTTATTGGGCTACACTCCGACACGACTTATACTGCTTCTGGGGGTCTGACGTTACTAGCCCCCTAGGCGGATATGCGATACTCATTGACGAACGGACCGGACTGTATATACATTGTCACTGTTAGACTCAGTAGGGTTTCTGGATGTGTTAGCTCATCGGCCACCCTTGAGTGCGCTCATCAGTCTCCCTTAAGTTCAGTCCGTGGGCAACCGTTACGCATAGCTACTGCCGCTGACGGTTTGTGGTTAAACCCACTGCCAGGGTACTGAAGAGTCATTAGAGTTCCCCACAGACAGTTTCCCAAGTTTCGGGCGAAACGTTGTAGAGGCCGTATGGTTTTATGGCAGGGTTCGGAAAATGCACGTGCGTTTACGCACGTGTCGATTTTCGGACAGTTGATACTGGTCGGCTTTGGTTTAAGCCGGATCCGAGTATTATATTGAGTAGGTATAATATCTTTGTCTCAGTTGCATTTGTATTCGGTCGTAATACAAATGCGGGTATATTTATACAGTTTCGGGGTTTTCCTGAGAGTTGTTTCAGGATCACTTTTGGAAGTTGCCAGTTTCCAGTTTTCTATCAGCCGTCTTTTAACATTCGGTTAAAGACGGATTTATCTTTTCTTCAGATAAGAGTGAGTCATCATTCTAGAAGCTTCTAGAAGTGATGATGAGGCATATGACTCATTAGTGCATTAATGGTTTCATTAATGGCTTGATGAGGTGTGATTATGACTCATGCTTTGAAATTTATACATTCTTGTTTTGGTTAAGATATTTCTTCATGATAAGCTTCATCATATGGTCACCCCCCTCTCCTACGGTCACCTCCCTCTTGCTATATATGGCCGGCCCTCTCTCTCCTCTCTCACTCTCTCACTTGTTGTTCCACTTGAAAAGATATGATAGTATTTGGGGTGCATGGAATATTACAGTTCATTTCATTCCATCACCCAATTCCCTCGGCAACTTCATTAACCGTCCGTCCACAGTTTTGGACGGAACGAGACAAAGTCATCTACTCATTCTCTACATCAATCTTGGTCGTCTCTTTTAGCAAACTTGACGATCGAGTTGCCTCGAGTCAGAGGCGGGAGCCCGTTTAAAGAATCGATCATGTGGTGCCACCTCGACGAGGATATCGGAGTTCGAAGAGATCAGAGCAGCCGCAACGGAGCGTGGGATGATGGTTGAAGAACGAAGAACTCGGATCGTTCGGTATAACCTTTCTACACTCTTTACAGTTTGTTAGTTTAGCAATAATGGCAGATCCGGGTTAAAGTATACGATAGCGCCAGTTTAAAAGTTTTTTATTCCGCATTTGGCGTCTGTAGACGGCCGGGGCGCTAACGTAGACTTACAATTCCCACGACTAGGAACATTGAAGGATGTACTCATGGACTAACCAGGCCCCACTAGTATGATCTGCATCATAGTCCTGGAAGTCGAGTACACATCCTAAGGGCTTTATCAACATGTAACAGAGAGACAGAAAGTATACATGTTAAGATAAAGAGCAACCAGATAGCGTACTATCATGTCGAGCAAGAAAGTCCTACCTATATATGTCCCAGCATCCACTACAATATACATCCAATGTACAGTAATGGCCTCTAGGGCATACATATAACTAACAACAGGGACTCAGAATCCAGGCATGGAAAGTCACCATATTAGGAAGTCACCATATAGGGTAACTATTTTTTCTTCTTTGAGGGCTATATAAAGGACCAAGGGATAAAGTTAGAAGGCATCAAGCCGACGAGATCACGAAGTCCAAGACGGCTCACGCATCCAGGCTGATCATCAACGGTTCATCTACCTCCTTAGAAGAGATCGAGAAGCAACTAGAAATTGTAATCATCTTTTAAGGATTCAAGTGTAATGAATATTATTGATTAATAAAGGTAGCTTTCTTCTTCTTATTCTATTTCTTCGTAGTTTAATTATGCATTTTCTCTCCATCTCTTTTTCTCCCAACATGCGCGAGTAATTCTCCGCTTGTTAGGGTTCGTAGGATTAGGGTAGGCTAATGGATGATGAACATCCCTAAACCCTTTTTAAGTCCTATAAAGTTTATAAACTTTATCAAAAGAATCATTAACATCCTAATCGGGCGCTCTAACAATTCTTTGTTAGTCCCGGCCGTGATTAGAGATTAGATTAATGATTGTTTTGGTAAAGGCTAGATATGAACGGAGTTCCGTGTCGAGATAAGGGTTAAGAGTGGGATTCCTTTTCCCTCCAGAAACCCTAATCTACATGCATCACCGTCGTTCTAGTTTTAAATCTATTAAAGCATAAAAAGGGTAACTTTTAATTAATCGTCCATGACTACTAAATCCTAACGAATCCTACAAGCCACCTTATTATATTAACTACATCCCTAAAACAATCTAGATCTATATTTTTGCATTCTTGCTTAACGTAGTTCTAGAAACCATTCTTCAAAATTCTTTATCCCTCCTCTCTTTCTCAACACATCTAAAGTAAGAGTAAAAGATTCAACGTTTCCCTGAGGACGACCCGTACTCACCTCGGTCTAGCTACAAGCGACACCGTTCTGATTGCGGTTAACTACAAACATAACTTTTTCACATCAATCAAATGGCGCCGTTGCCGGGGATACGTGCGTAATTTTTTATTCTTACTATTTGTGTTGAATTCTTAGACGATTCATATCATTATTAACACAAAACTGAAAATTGCATATTTAACGATTTGTGCGTGAATTTTGCAAGGAGATCTGGAGTCACAGAATTGAGGGAAATAGAAGACAGAGACATTCATCAAGATCCAAAGGAGTATAGAAGGCCAAAGAAAAAATTTCATCACCTGATCCCTCCACTTCACGGCGGAACCGCGGCACAAAGGCCCTTTAGGTGGCGGAAACGCGGCGCAGCTAAGGAGTTAGGGTTCCAAACTTCTCTGGTAAGAATCTCAACTCTTTCTCTCTCCTCTCAAATCCAATAAAATCTATTTTCTGCAGGATTCTTTGCAAAATTGCGCCGCTCAAAAATCTTTTTGCAAAAGTTTTGTGATTGGTTTTGTTTTGCATATTTTAATACGGACTTTAAGGGGCAAAGTCCAAATCAGGATTAGGTGGGGATTTCATCACCATTCATAAGCCCCACAAATCACAAACCGAGCATCTGCATCAACACTTCATTAATTTAAAAAATATCTTGACCAGACTCTAAGGACCGTCGCGCTCAATAAGGACAGAGGAAGGTCGTGGGTAATCTATCGCTTATCTGCATTACTTTTGTAGTGCCTAGGCAAGTGTGTCAAAGGATAGTGGTTATTAATTAGGCCCACTACTGTGGTTCCTTCCCACTTACCTGGCACTTACCTGGCTACAAGGGTAGTACAGAGACGGTAGAGGATTGATCCTGCGGCTTGTCCTTTGGAAGTCTAGGAGCGGTCTAGAGACTGGACCTAGGTAACCTTAGTTCTAGGGTTGCTTGTGCATTTTAGAGTGATTTGTCTTGAGTCCCACTTTTTCAAAACAAACCAATTTTAAATCACACACACGCTGCCACTTGCACTAAACCTGCTTAGTGCATGCTCGGCTGGACACGTGATCCTAGTGCTCGTCTTGTCCGCGTTCCTGCTATCGACGCCGAAGTCGGTACTTCTTCATCTTCTTTTCCCCCACCACACACCACGACCGAGATGGACGGCACTCCATCAGAATAACACCACGCTGCCACCACCCGTAGGTGCGCAGAATCCACCGCGCATCTCTCTCCAAGAGAGATGCTATCCTATCCGTGGTCCTCTTCCCACTTGTCTATCTCTTCCACCAGCTAACGAGGATAATTTCGAAATTAAACCCCACTACATCAATCTGCTGCCCAAATTTCACGGGCTTGAGTCGGAAGACGCGTACGTTTTCATCACCAAATTCGAAAATGTATGCGCAATGATAGGTACTTCACAGTTGACTGTCGATGCTATGCGCTTACGTCTTCTCCCATTCACACTGTGCGATTTGGCAGAAAAATGGCTTTATAATACTGCCACACACTCTATCACTAATTGGGATGAATTCGTAATAGCATTTCTTAAGAAGTTTTACCCAAACCATAAGACTGCCCGTGTTAGGAGCGAGATCAACCAGTTCACCCAGCTTCCCAATGAACCATTTTGGAAGTGCTTTGAACGTTTCAAGGATCTGCTTGTCCAATATCTTCATCATGGAATACAAAGATGGGATTTATGTCGAATAATATTTGAGGGCATTGATCCAGCGACAAAGCAGATGCTTGAAACAATGTGTCAATACAATTTCATGTCTAAAGACGACGGTGAAGCTTGGAAATATCTGGAAGACCTCGCTGAAAACACTTTGCAGTGGGAAAGTGTAAGACCACCTTCATCTAGGGGAGGTATTCACCAGCTCGATGTTTCCATCGCAGTAAAAGCCGAAATGGCAGCGATGCAGAAGAAACTCGATTCTATTGAGAACAAACTTTCATCAGTCTCCCTAATTCAGGTCACGCTTCCCAAGACTGTTTGTGGTTGCTGTTCGGATCCTTCACACTTAACGGAAGAATGTCCTATGAATGCATCGGTTCAAACTAATGCTGCTTTTTAGCAGCAACCTAGAAACGATCCTTATTCTTCCACATACAATCAAGGATGGAGGAATCATCCTAACTTTGCTTGGAACCAAAACCAACATAGCAATTATTAAAGACCTCCTCCACAGCAACCACAACCACAAAATCAGCTCCACTTTCAGTCACAAAATTTCCAAAATCCGGCCAACACTTCTACACCACAAGCGGGCGGTACTGACAACTCTTCACTCGCACAAACTTTGGATATGTTCATGAAACATTCCATGCAATTGTCGGCTGAGATGAAGTCTTCTACTGATACCATACAGAAAGACTCCGCCTCCCACGGCGAGAGTATTAAATCAATAGAAAACCAACTCGCACAGTTAAACGTCGCAATGAGTGCGAGAGAGAAAGGGAAACTCCCATCTCAACCCATACCTAATCCTGGCCACTCACAAAATTATAATGTGAGTGTTGTTACAACGTTGAGATCGGGAAAAGTGCTGAATAACCGAGTGGGTGAGCAATGTGATGATAGTGACACCAATGATACCCCAGCTTCTTCTTCTTCCCTTAATTCGTCTAGTCTCCCACCTTCACCCGAGCCTATTCTCCGTTTTCCCCAAGGCTCGAACCCTTCGCCCATTTCCTCAAATCTACTTAAAATGATCCCCACTCCAATTCTAGGATCCACTCCATCCCCACAATCCTCTCCAATGTTGGACCAAACCCTTATTGATAAAGCACCTTATCCAAACAGGTTAAGGGGCAACAGACTAAGTCCACAAATGGAGAAGATTGTGGAAATTTTTAAGCAAGTTAACATAAACATTCCTCTCCTAGATGCTATTCAACAAGTTCCGTCATATGCGAAAATCCTAAAGGACTTGTGCACTAGGAAGAGAAAAATTCAAGTACCTAAAAAAGTTTTCCTTGCGAGTAATGTGAGCACTGCTTTTACACAACAACTACCCAAGAAACGAAAGGACCCCGGAAGTCCTACAATTTCTATTTCCATTGGGGGTAAAAATATCAATCGTGCTCTACTCGATTTAGGTGCTAGTGTTAACTTACTTCCGTATTCTGTTTATGAGCAATTAGGGATCGGAGAGTTAAAACCCGTGCATTGCACTCTTCAGATGACCGATCGATCTATCACCCAACCAAGGGGTGAGCCAGAGGATGTGTTAATCAAAGTCGGGGAATTCATATTCCCTGTGGACTTTATCGTTATAGATACACAACATGTGGCAAACCCACGCAATCAAATCCCGGTGATACTCGGTCGACCCTTTTTGGCCACTTCCAACGCAGTAATAATTGTAAAAACGGCCCTATGACCCTATCCTTTGGAAATAAATCAATTGAGCTTAACATTTACAAGTTGGGAAGTGAACCCTCCGAACCCTATGCTCATGTGTGTTCTGTCGAATTAATGGATGTCGACAGCAGCGAATTTGATCAACCTCATGATACTGACTCTATTCATATGTTGTTATTTAACCCAACCATGTACTCTTCCACCGAGTTTTCTGGGTAAAAATCTAACGCTGATAAGGAAATTTTTATAGAGTCTGATGATCACCCCATTTTTTCTGATGACATTATTTTTCGGGGTATCGATGAAAGCTTTGAGGAAATTTTCGCTGATGAACTCGCATTTTTAAAAGATACGGGTGTTGAGATAAATCAACTCCAAGATGAAGAAATTGGACCTCCACCCCTTCTTTTGGACAATCATAATAATGCGAGAAATCCATCATTACTATCACTGTGTCGTCTCTCCAAATTGAGACACAATCCTTTTCCATTACACCTCTTATCACCTCCCCACTTCTTCTTGTCGAAAGGTGACATGTTCTTCCACCAACCTTGGTGCTTCATCGATAAAATTTTTGAATGGTTGGTGTTGACCTTCGGTCTTTGCAAACCTTGGCATTGACCAATAACCTTGACCCCCTCGTGTTATTTTAAAAAGATTAAAATTGTTTAACTCAAGTTTGGGGGAGGTGGTATATTTTGGCTCTTGAAAGAAAATGATTTTTACAAAATTGTGAGCCTAAAATAAGTTTGGGGGAGGATTTGCACTTTCATATATTCTTGCTCCCCATTAATAATTTCCTCCCAAGTCTACAGGTTTTTGAGCTTAACGGATGACATCAGTGAGGACACTGCTGTAAACAGGTTTGGGGGAGGTTTGTGCTTATTTACACATCAATTTGCATCATATTTTGCATAAGCACAACATTTTCAAAATTTTCAAAAAAAAAAATTTATAACAAAAGAGTAGAAAGTGAAAAATTACATCCAAAAGATGGGAATAGTTTAAGAAAACCAAGAAAATTAGAAGTTTTCTTAAACGAACTAGTAATAAGTAGTTATGAGCTGTTGTCCCAAGGGTTAGTAAGATGAAGGAAGTCACTAATCTGAGGATAAAAATAAGTCTGAAAAATAGTTTCTATTCTGGAAGCCAAATATTTGAGTGTTGATACCCTACTATTTGCACTTACACACGTCTTGAAAGTCGGGATAGTAGAGGATACCTTGAAATGCTCTTGTCTAAAAACCAAAGTAAGAAGGAAATGAAAAAAAAATGAAGAAAATATAAAAATGGTGAAAAGAAAAATGAACACTGGTTTTGTTATCGCCAAGGCAGCAATAAAAAAATATAGCGAGGGTGCTTCATCACCTAGTGCCTTAGACCAACTGGTTTGGGAGTCACTGCTAAGACTTAGGTGGTGCAAGACGAGGAAAATATTATCACCTAATCAGCAAGCACATGAGTAATCGGTCGGTTAGTACCTCAAGAAGTATTAACGGTCGCATGAGAATGTGTGAGCAAATCTAAATATTCATCAAGTTAAAAAGTACTGAGGTAGATGGACAAGAGTATGATAGCTTGAATTGAATTCTCCGAGTGTAGGGATGATCTATTCACACACGTAGGGGTATATGATCGATGTTTGGATGAAAAGTAGGAATGAAGAATAAAGATGATATTTTATTGAGGGATAATGTGATTTCTAACATTTTTTCATGACTATTAAGATAGGGCTCATGACAACTGAAAAGCTAGTGTAGTTGGAAACTCTTATTTTCAAAGTCTTTTTTTATAGTTCTTATCTTTATATGTAACTTTCACCATCTCTAATTTATTATAGGATTTTGTGGGTGTAATCCGCTGAAAACCCTCAGGAGACAACACTTCTCCTACTAGGGACACCTAGAGGTTTAACGGCTTGTTGCACGTGCTCAGTGCAATCGTGTTTGCCTATGAAAGTGTGCTATTTAGATTTTTCTTTTTCTTTTTCTCTTTCTCTTGAATAACTCGTTTGCTCGGGACGATCAAAGTTAAGTTTGGGGGTATTTGTTCAGTTGAAAATATTGCACTTTGGTATAAGTATTTTCCTTACATTTCTTAAATAATAAAAGGTGTTTATTATAAATATTAAACATATTTGGATTTATCTGCAAAATACTATTTGCCATATGTTTATATATTATAATTAATATTATGAAGGAAAATATAGGCATTTTATATTTATATAATATTTTGGTAATTGAAAATATGCATATCATATCAAATATTATAATCAAAATTCTTAAAAGATATAATATCATACAAATGGTTAGAATAATATTTCAAAATATATGCATAATATTTTAGTAATTAAAAGATGCATAGCATATCAAATATTCTTAATCATGTTTCTTAAAGATTTATTACCATATAAAGTGCATAGCATATTAAATATTCTTAATCAAGTTTCTTAAAAATTTATTACCATATATAGTGATTAAGATACTCTCTCTAATTTAATAAATAAACTAATATTATTCATAGAGATATTGTGCAAGATTTATCTCAGGTCAAGAGATCAAGATGTTCAAGATGTCAGGATCAAAAATCTGCCAAAATCATAAAATCAATACTGACAGGGACTCAGAATCCAGGCATGGAAAGTCACCATATTAGGAAGTCACCATATATGGTAACTATTTTTTCTTCTTTGAGGGCTATATAAAGGACCAAGGGATAAAGTTAGAAGGCATCAAGCCGACGAGATCACGAAGTCCAAGACGGCTCACGCATCCAGGCTGATCATCAACGGTTCATCTACCTCTTTAGAAGAGATCGAGAAGCAACTAGAAATTGTAATCATCTTTTAAGGATTCAAGTGTAATGAATATTGTTGATTAATAAAGCTAGCTTTCTTCTTCTTATTCTATTTCTTCGTAGTTTAATTATGCATTTTCTCTCCATCTCTTTTTCTCCCAACATGTGCTAGTAATTCTCCGCTTGTTAGGGTTCGTAGGATTAGGGTAGGCTAATGGATGATGAACATCCCTAAACCCTTTTTAAGTCCTATAAAGTTTATAAACTTTATCAAAAGAATCATTAACATCCTAATCGGGCGCTCTAACAATTCTTTGTCAGTCCCGGCCGCGATTAAAGATTAGATTAATGATTGTTTTGGTAAAGGCTAGATATGAACGGAGTTCCGTATCGAGATAAGGGTTAAGAGTGGGATTCCTTTTCCCTCCAGAAACCCTAATCTACATGCATCACCGTCGTTCTAGTTTTAAATCTATTAAAGGATAAAAAGGGTAACTTTTAATTAATCGTCAATGACTACTAAATCCTAACGAATCCTACAAGCCCCCTTATTATATTAACTACATCCCTAAAACAATCTAGATCTATATTTTTGAATTCTTGCTTAACGTAGATCTAGAAACCATTCTTCAAAATTCTTTATCCCTCCTCTCTTTCTCAACACATTTAAAGTAAGAGTAAAAGATTCAACGTTTCCCTGAGTACGACCCGTACTCACCTCGGTCTAGCTACAAGCGACATCGTTCTGATTGCGGTTAACTACAAACACAAATTTTTCACATCAATCAGCGGCCTTACGAAGAGGGCTTCGGATCCTCAGCGTCTGATGGGCGGGAGGCTGCCCGGTGGGGATGTGCCGGGTAGGGAGAAACTCGGCGGCCTCGCGAAGAAGGCTTCGGATCTTGAGGGCGGGAGGGGCCGTAAGAGGCCTGCTGAGGATGGACCGAGCTGTGGAGCAGCTCAACTGCCTCTTGGCGAGGGCTTTGATCCCTGGCATTGTGGGGTAGAGAGCTACCAGCCAGGAATAGCCGAACGGGGTAGCCACTCGGCTGCCTCTTAGTAAGGGCTTAGATCCTTGGCGTTGGAGGGGTCGTGGGAGGCCTGCCAAGGATGGACCGAGCAGTGGAGCTGCTCAGCTGCCTCCTGGCGAGGGCTTTGATCCCTGGCATTGTGGGGTAGGGAGCTACCAGCCATGGATAGCCGAGCGGGGTAGCCACTCGGCTGCCTCTTAGTGAGGGCTTAGATCCTTGGCGCTGGAAGGGCCGTAGGAGGCCTTCCAAGGATGGACCGAGCAGTGGAGCTGCTCAGCTTCTTCCTGGCGAGGACTTTGATCCCTGGCGTTGTGGGATAGGGAGCTACCAGCCAGGGATAGCCGAGCGGGATAGCTACTCAGCTGCCTCCTGGCGAGGGCTTTGATCCCTGGCGTTGTGGGGTAGGGAGCTACCAGCCATGGATAGCCGAGTGGGGTAGCCACTCGGCTACCTCTTAGTGAGGGCTTAGATCCTTGGTGCTAGAGGGGCCGTGGGAGGCCTGCCAAGGATGGACTGAACAGTGGAGTTGCTCAGCTGCCTCTTAGTGAGGGCTTTGAACCCTCGCGTTGTGGGGTAGGGAGCTACCAGCCGGGGATAGCCGAGCAGGGTAGCCGCTCGGCTGCCTCTTGGAGAGGGCTTCGATCCCTAGCGCTGGAGGGGTCGTACAAGGCCTACTAAGGATGGACCGAGTAGTGAAGCTGCTCAGTTGCCTCTTGGCGAGAGCTTTGATCCCTGGCGTTGTGGGGTAGGGAGCTACCGGCCAGGGATAGCCGAGCAGGGTAGTCGCTCGGCTGCCTCTTGGTGAGGACTTCGATACTTAGCGCTGGAGGGGCCGTGCAAGGCCTGCTAAGGATGGGTCCGAGCAGGGTTACTGCCCAGTGCCTCTTGGCGAGGGCTTTGATCCCTGGTGTGTTGGGGTAGGGAGATACCAGCCACGGATAACCGAGCAAGGGCGGGCCCGGTTGCCTCTTGCGAGGGCTTTTGATCCTTAAGGACGGGCCGGGCAGGGTTGCTGCCCGGTGCCTCTTGGCGAGGGCTTTGATCCCTGGTGTGTTGGGGTAGGGAGCTACCAGCCAGGGATAACCGAGCAAGGGCGGGCCTGGTTGCCTCTTGCGAGGGCTTTTGATCCTTAGCGTGGGAGGGGCCGTAAGTGGCCTATTAAGGATGGGCCGTGCAGGGTTACTGCCCGGTGCCTCTTGGCGAGGGCTTTTGGTCCTTATGGATGGCCGAGCAGGGTTGTTGCCCGGTGCTTCTTGGCGAGGGCTTTAATCCCTGGCGTCGTGGAGTAGGGAGCTACCAGCCAAGGATAGCTGAGAGGGGTAGCCGCTCGGCTGCCTCTTGGTGAGGGCTTTGATCCCTGGTATTGTGGGGTAGGGAAGCTACCAGCCAGGGATAGCGGAGCGGGGTAGCCGCTCGGCTGCTTCTTAGTGAGGGCTTTGATCCCTGGCGTTGTGGGGTAGGGAAGCTACCAGCCAGGGATAGCCGAGCGGGGTAGCCACTCGTCTGCCTCATAGTGGGGGCTTATATCCTTGGCGCTGGAGGGGCCGCGGGTGGCCGGCCAAGGATGGACCGAGCAGTGGAGTTGCTCAACTGCCTCTTGGCGAGGGCTTTGATCACTGGCATTGTGGGGTAGGGTGCTACCGACCAGGGATATCTGACCAGGGTAGCCGCTCGGCTGCCTCTTGGTGAGGGCTTCGATCCTTAGCGTTGGAGGGGCTGTGTAAGGCTTGCTAAGGATGGACCGAGCAGGGAAGCTGCTCAGTTGCCTCTTGGCGAGGGCTTTGATCCCTGGCGTCGTGGATAGAGAACTACCGGACAGGGATAGCCGAGCAGGGTAGCCACTCGGCTGCCTCTTGGTGAGGGCTTAGATCCCTGGCGTTGCGGGGTAGAGAACTACCGGCCAGGGATAGACGAGCAGGGTAGCCGCTCGACTGCCTCTTGGTGAGGGCTTCGATTCCTAGCACTGAAGGGGCCGTGCAAGGCCTGCTAAGGATGGACCGAGCAGTGAAGCTGCTCAGTTGTCTCTTGGCGAGGGCTTTGATCCCTAGCGTTGTAGGGTAGGGAACTAACGGCCAGGGCCTGGCGAGGTCGTTTTTGAGCTGCTGTGGCGAGTCTCGCGTGCGCGACCCCGTCGAGGGAGGGGGTGCCTGTCATGCCTGGGAGCTGGCGAGCTAACCATCACCGCCTCGGGAGGACAGGGGTGTGACGAGACTCGGGGCGAAGCTCTCTGGCGTAAGACCTCAGAGTCGAGATTTGCGGTGCCCACCGGGTCATCGAATGTCTCGGCCTGGGGGACATGCGGCTGTGGGAGACAGCGAGGCAGTGGTCGGCTGCGTCGATGCGAGCAGAGTCTTCTTTCCCTCTGTAGGGGTCCCGTTCCCGAGACGGGGGAGCGGCGACCTGGGTAGCTTGTCCCGCCGTTTAGACAAGGACGAGCGCATCCACCATGGACGTGAGTCGATCTATCCGGGCGGCTAGGGCTTTGATGGTGTTCGTAGGAGGAGATTCGTCTGCGCCCCCGTTGTGGGGGAGGCGGCAGCTAGTGCTTGGATCGTCGTGATGATCGCTCTCCATTAGGCTGAGATCGGAAGACGAACTTTTTTTCTTGCGGAGTCAAGAGTTTCCCACAGACGGCTCCAGCTGACGCGACCCGGATCGCGCCAAGATGTTTCCTTCCGTTGATCTGTTGATGGCGGGGATTGGCGGCTGAGATTGGATCTGGAGGTAGGCTCCTGAAGCGTGTGGATCTCAATGGGTTTGAGGTTGTTTGGGCGGAGCTACCTGCAAGGAAGTCCCGGGGTGGTTGTACCACCGAGGACCCTCCGACGGTCAAGTTAGAGAGGAAATCCGAGCAGAGTAACGGCTTAGTGGAGTAAAAATGGCTTACTTGAACCGTCTGAAGAAGGGGTTTATATAGCAGTGGCAGCAGGCAGGGCAGGCGTGAGAATCATGCCGGCAGTTACGCTCTCGACGTCACGCCCGCGTGATGAGCGGGATCTCCCATTAATGGCGAGACAGGCTCGTTAATGGGGGATCTTGATGGTGTGGGAGGTGGGATGTGGCCGGCGGATATCTCGCGCATGGCGAGATTCGCGGCATGGCGGTTGCGCCTGTGAGCAGTGCCGTTGGTCAGTCGATGAGACCGAGGAAGATGACCTCGACGGGAGAGCTCGCGGACGAGCAGGAGAGCCGAAGTATCTTGGTTCTGCGGTAGCCCGGGGCGAGCCGGGAGGGCTGAGGAGGCTCAGTCCTGTGATAGCTCGGAGTAGAGCAAAGGGACACTTGGCTTGGCTGCTGAGGTGCTTAGGGGCAAGGAGTGGGGTGCAACCTCGGAGATAGGGTTTGAGGGAAGCCCTTACTGTAGCACACTGGTTCCCCTTCCGTGGCCCTCAAGGGCCTAACTGGCTTACGCATGTGACACGTCATCCGCCACGTGTCACGATCTAAGAATTACCGTTATTGAGCATCATCACAACCAAACTTGGACAATCTCTTTTCCAATGGATCGGAAAATCATTTACAAATCCTGGATTTTGATAACCCCATTTCTCCCGCACCCAATCTTGAAGAAAAAGTCCTTAGCATCGACATTGGAGGCTGCATTTTCTCCTACGGCTCTTACCGGCCGCCTTGGAAGAAGCTAAAGCTGCTTATCAATTTGTTCTTGCTTCAATTTAGGGTTGTAGGGTTCGAGATCATAACATGGATGGGATTCCATTTTACAGGATATTTCCCAATAAAGACAAGGTTTTGATGATACTCAATATTGTCGATCTCCATGATCAGGACACGTGGCGGATGACGTGTCCCTGAACTCAGAAGAAGAGGCCCACAGGGGCCGACCAGGCCACCCCTGTATCCGACCTGCAAGCACAACCTGGCCCTCCTTAGAGCCCCCTGCAAATTGGCCTCCTCGGCCCCTCAGCTCGTCCCGAGCTGCCACAGGACCAAGGCTCCTCGGCCCTCTTGCTCGTCTCCGAGCTCCCCAGCCGAGGCCATCTTCCTCGGTCCCTTCGACCGGTCAACTCCACCACTCACAGGCGTAACCGCCACTCTGCAAATCTCGCCACGCGCAGATTCTCCGCCAGCAACATCCCACGTTCCACGCCATCACGATCTCCATTAATGGGCGATCCGCTCTTTACCCGAACGTGACGTCGGGAGCGTAACTGCCGGCGAGATTCTCGCGCCTGCTACTGCCTGCTGCCGCCACTATATAAACCCCCATCACAAAGGGGTCAAATAAGCCATTTTTTACTCCACTTAGCCGTTACGCTGCTCGGATCTAGTACTAACTTGATCGTTGGAGGGTCCTCGGTGGTACCAAACCACCCCGGGACTTCTTTGCAGGTGCTCGGCGCTAAAATCCTCAAACCACAAATCTCCTCAAAACCCATTGAGACCCACACGCAACGGGAGATCACCTCCAAACCTACTGGGAGATCGATGGAAGACAACATGTGAAGGAGACCCGAAAAGGACCTCCATCAGTTGGCGCCGTCTGTGGGAACGTAAACTCCACAAAATCAAAGTTGTCCTTCCGATCTCCGTCCACATGGCGCGAGATCACCCTGAAGATCCAGGTACCAGCCACCGCCTCCCCCTCATCGGAGGCGTAGATGAACCTCCTCTGGCGACCGTCATCAACGCCCTCGTCGGCCGAATAGACCGACTAAAGTCCAAACAGCCAGGCCAGGGCCCCAGATCGCCTCTCCTCCGCCTCCAGAAGACTCTGCCCTCGTTGACACGGCTGACCAACGGCAGGCTACGTCCCATGGCCACAGACCTCACGGGACAATACTCGTCCGCCGGGCGATCTTTGAGCCTCCTCTGGCGGAATCGAAACGACGCGACTCTGGCGCTTCGCCTCCCGGCACAATCGATGCGCGTGCTACGTGCACGTTCACCACGATCGTTCCTGTTCCCCATACCTGCAACTGGATGGTCGGGCGAAATCTCATGAAGAATCATCCGAGCAGCTACGCTGCTCGGTTATCCCTGGCCGGTAGCTTCCCTACTCGCAACGCCAGGGATCAAAGCCTTCGCCAAGAGGTAACCGCGTAGCTTCACTGCCCGGTCATACTTAGTGGGCTTCTTACAGCCCCTCCAACGCTAAGGATTATAGTCCTCCGTAAAGGTAGCCGAGCTGCTTCTCTGCTCGGCTATGCCTGGCCGGTAGCTTCCCTACTCACAATGCCAGGGATCAAAGCCCTCGCCAAGAAGCAACCCAGCAGCTACCCTGCTCGGTTATCCCTGGCGGGTAGCTTCCCTACAGCAACGCCAGGGATCAGAAAGTCCTCCTAGAGGTAGTCGAGCCTGACCCTCGCTTGGCTATACCTGGAGGGTAGCTTCCCTACCGCAACGCCAGGGATCAGAAAGTCCTCCCAGAGGCAGTCAAGCCCGACCCTCGCTCGGCTATCCCTGGCAGGTAGCTTCCGTACCGCAACGCCAGGGATCAGAAAGCCCTCCCAGAGCCAGTCGAGCCCGAGAATCCCTCACTCGGCTATCCTTCAGGACAAAAGCCCTCGCCAAGAGGCACCGGGCAATAACCCTGCCCGGCCAAGGGTCCTTGGTAGGCTTCTTACAGCCCCTCCCGCACCAATGACCAAAGTCCTCCCAGAGGCAGTCGAGTCCTTGCTCAGCTATCCCCGGCTGGTAGCTTCCTATCACAACCGACAGGGATCAAATTCCTCGCCAAGAGGCACTGGGCAGTAACCCTGCTCGGTCCCCGTCCTGAAGGATCAAAGCCCTCGCAAGAGGAAACCGAGCAGCTACCCTGCTCGGTCATCTCTGGATGGTAGCTCCCTACCCATGACGCCAGGGATCGAAGCCCTCGCAACAGGCATCCGATCGGCTACCCCGCTCGGTCATCCCAAGCTGGTAGTTGCCTACCCATGACGCCAGAGATCAAAGCCCTCGCCAAGAGGCAACCGCGCAGCTTCACTGCCCGGTCATCCCTGCTTGGTTATCCCTGGAGGGTAGCTTCCCTAACGCAACGCTAGGGATCAGAAAGCCCTCCCAGAGGCAGTCGAGCCCGAGGATCCCTCACTCGGCTATCCTTCAGGACAAAAGCCCTCGCCAAGTGGCACCGGGCAGTAACCCTGCTCGGTCCCCGTCCCGAAGGATCAAGGCCCTCGCAAGAGGCAACCGAACAGCTACCCTGCTCGGTCATCTTCAGCTGGTAGCCCCCTACCCATGACGCCAGGGATCGAAGCCCTCGCAAGAGGCATCCGAGTGGCTACCCCGCTCGGTCATCCCAGGCTGGTAGTTGCCTACCTACGATGCCAGAGATCAAAGCCCTCGCCAAGAGGCAACCGCGCAGCTTCACTTCCCGATCATCCTTAGTGGGCTTCTTACAGCCCCCAACGCCAAGGATCAAAGTCCTCCTTAGAGGCGGCTCAGTAGCTCCCCTGCTCGGCTTTACAATGGCCGGTAGCTTCCCTACTCGCAACGCCTTGGATCAAAGCCCTCGCCAAGAGGCAACCGCGCAGCTTCACTTCCCGGTTATCCTTAGCAGGCCTCCTAAGGGCCCTACAATGCTAAGGATCAAAGTCCTCCCTAGAGGCAGCCGAGCGGCTTCCCTACTCGGCTATCCCTAGCTGGTAGCTTCCCTACTCGCAACGCCAGGAATCAAAGCCCTCGCCAAGAGGCAACCGCGCAGCTTCACTGCCCGGTTATCCTTAGCAGGCCTCCTAAGGTCCCTCCAACGCTAATGATCCAAAGTCCTCCCAGAGGCAGTCGAGCCCGACCCTCGCTCGACCATCCCCAGCTAGTGGTCACTGCTCGCAGCGCTAGAAATCAGAAGCCCTCGCCAAGGGGCAACCGAGTAGCTTCCCATACATCCTCGGCACAAATATGGCGGAGAGCCCTCTGCCCATCACATGCAAAGGATCCAAGGCGCCAACAAAGGGCATCATGTCTATCCAAGTCTCGAGCGATCCCCCCCGACTTCGGGGCCATGGGGACGCCTCCTTCTCAGCAGCGCTTGGCATGCTTGGCAAGTGATCGAAATCAACTCGACGAACGATCGCTAGACAAATAGCCGACCTGACAGGGAAGCCCAACGGTGCAAGAAGATAAATTTTACGAGCATTTTTTAAGAACAGAAGATAAAGTGCAAACCAAAAAAAAAGTTTTATTACCAAAGGCAAAGTCTTTACAAAGGGTATTGTTTGGGCTCCCCAGCCTTACAAACTGTCCGGAGACTTACAAAAATTCCAAAAGCAACAAAATAAAAGAAGGAGGAAGACGAGGGCTTTAGGCCCCGGGGACGGACGCGACCTCGGGACCCTCGACATCCGCCACAAGACGAGCAGGGTCCTCGGCAACTTCCTCATCAGGAATCTCTTTCCCGTGCTCCTTGGCGTGCGTGAGGGGGTATTCATCCCGGAGATCTTCATCGGCGAACTCCGGCATCCGGGCCTTAACGGCGTTGAGGGCCTCATGCCAGATGAGGGTTGTGGCCACATCCAGGTCATCATAGAAGTCCTTCGACTTCTTGTAGCCCTCCACCGCCTTCACCGCCGAGAGGTCGGCCAACTTTGCCGCTCTCAGGTTGGCCGACTTCACCGACTCGGCCGCTGCCCCCAGCTCCTTCCGGAGGGTCTTCACGATCTTCTTCAGGTTGCCGGCAAGCACCTTAGCGTCATCAAGCTTGGCCTCGGAAGCCACGGCGGCCTCGCGGTACTGGGAACCTCCCGTTTCTCGGTCTCCACCTCGCCCTCCAGGGCGGCAAACCTCGCCATCACCGCCTCTAGCTCCTGCTTGCAGCTCTCTTCCAGCGAGGCGAGCTGGCCCGCAGCCTTCATCGCCGGGGCTATCACCTCGGCCTCTATGCGTAGGGCGAGGGCAACGTGCTGGAGAACCTGAAAGATAGGAAAGAGATCAAAAAAATGAAGGAGGCACTGAATCTCACAAAAAACCAAACACTTACCGGCACGGACTCCTGGGCGATGGACGCCATCTGGGCCCTGAAGGTCCCCCCGGGGACCCTACCCCCCGTCGATTTCTCCATCTCATGAAGCAGGCTGTCTGCGACGGATAGCCCCGAGGGCACCGCGAACTGGAGGCCTCCTTCCTCCACCATGATCGGCGAGGACAGGCCTCGGGAAGACCTCCGGGAACCCATCTTGAGCGGCTCCGATGAAGAGCCGACCTCCTCCTCCGAGGCCGGGTCTTCCAGAATCCGAGCCCGCATCCGGCTCGGTGCTCTACTAGGTCCCAGGGCGGGATCCATCCTGGAACGCTCACGGGACGCGACCACCGGAGGAGAGGGAGCCGGGGCGGGAAGGGCCGGTGCCTCCGACCTTCGTGACCCTCCTCGGCTGGCGCATAGAGGCTTTGAGCTCGTCCATATCCATGGGTCCTGCGCAAAACCAAATGTGAAGAAGTCAGCGACACAAGCTGTAACGACCATATTTTCTAATACCTAATAAAATATATTTTATTATTATCTTTAGTATAAAAATAGTTTTGGGCTAAAACTAAGTAATATAACTGTTCCTATGGTTTTAGCTAGTTACTAAAGTTATATAAAATCTAGTTTATCCTTTAATTCATTTTGTGGTGACCTATGCAGGTCCTCTTGTGTACTAAAATGAAACCATTAACTGACTTATTATATTTGTGAATCTCATCCATCTATACCGATATCATAGTTTTCCTATGTCCCTTGTCCCTTCCTTGACATTCTGTACCCTGACCATGACCTTTCCTTCTGGTCATGGCAAATCTTTCCAACGAGAATGACATGTTCGATATTACTTTGAAGCTACATCTGGAGATTCAAACGACGAAGGCGTAGACTCTCAGGCGGTTATTTTCGACGGCGACTCGGAAGACGAAGAAGTCGATGCTACAACTCCGGAGTCTATGATGGCCAACGACTCCGAAGAACAAGAAGATCCCAGGGAAGAGGAGCATATAAAGGATGGGCCAGAAAAAGAGGCTCCTGCGGCGGAAGAGAATCCTATGAACTATGATCCGGATGAAGAGGCCCCTGCAAAAGAACAAGACCCTATAGAGGTGGAATCAGAGAGCGAGACCCCTGCCGAGGATGAGTCGAAGGACGAAGCTTCGAGTGAAGGGGAACTCAGGCAGTTGTTCCCATAAGGCACCCTGGGAATAGTCGTACCTTTCTTAGTGCGAGTGCCTATCACAACTTGTTGAACTCCCATAATCGAGACTAATAAGTCTTTTCTTTTTCTTTGGCCGAATAAAACGATGTAAGAACATTAAGGGCATGTCCTTACTTTTAGGTTGTACTCTCCATATTGAAGTTGGATAATAAAATCTTAGTTTCGAGCAATAATCTCTCTTGTGTCTCTTGCTCTTCTTAGTAGTCTCTCCCTTGCATTAATTGTTGTTCTTCCATGCAAGTTATTATCTTGTCTCACCTTAGCCGTTTGTAACCTAACCTATTCTGATTCGGATCATCAATGGCTGGACGACACCATCACCGCAACCGAAAGGGAAATGGAAACAATGAAGCCGCTGCTCAGCAAGTAGCTATGCTACAAAGGATGTAAGGACTACTGGAGCAACAACAGCAGCAGACAGCTGCCCTTCATCAGGAGCTACGAGAACGTAGGTAGCAGCAAACATAGATTTTAAGCAAAGCACTAGCCCCAGTTCCTCAAGGTTCGGCGGGAGTGAAACAGTTCAGATCACTCCACCTTAAGACTTTTCGGGGAAGGAAACTCCTTTAGAAGCTGAAGAATAGCTCAAGGGAACAGTCAATGATCTCAGTGCTGCCCAAATTCCGAAGGACGCGTGGGTGAACATCGCTAAGCTACAACTTACGGATAATTCCAAAATATGGTGGGAGGTAGAGGAAAGTAGATCGAAGGAGCCCATCGACTGGGAAAGGTTCAAACAGCGTTTTGATACCCAGTACTTTCCAGTCGTGGCACACTTAAAAATGGAACGGGAGTTTATACAGTTCCAACAAGGGAGCATGTGGGATAAGTCGGTGGACGAGTACGCTTCGGAGTTCTCAAGGTTAAGTCGGTCCGCGCATCATCTGGTCGCAACCCCCGAACTTTATGCTAAGAGATTCCGACAAGGATTGGACCTGAAGACACAGTCCTCCATGTCTTCTGCTACCTTATCAACTTATGATGAAATTTTCGAGGCAGCACGAAACTTTGAAGACCTTCAGAGATGCATAAGGAAGGATGACCGTTTGTCTGGCATTAAACGACCAGCCAATCAAATTCTTGAGGGATCATCTTCCAGATTCAACGGGAGACAACCACCTAAGAGACCGGCAGTACCAACTATCTTCGGAAAAGCAGCCGTTGTATGCAACCATTGTGGTAGGACCGGACACTACATGAGAGACTGTCACATTTTGAACAAACTTTGCATAGTCTGTGGGTCTCCGGATCATGCCATTGGGGACTGTCCTCAGAGAGGGAGACAATCAGGCCCCGTCAACAAGCCGGCTAATTATGGGGCACCAAAACAAGGAAACCGGCCACTTTCCGCCACTAAACCAACCGGTCAAGGGGCAACACCAAGAGGACCACCCTTGCCATCACAGGAGCGTGTTTTTCAGCAAGCGCAAAGGAATGGACCCAAACGTCAGACCTTCACCATGACGGCCGAGAAGGCTGATGCCACGTGGAAAGACAACAGAGGTACTCTTTCTTTTTCTCAACCTTTCTTTGATACCATGCTTAACCATCCTTCGATGCAAATCTTAGTTAAACTCACCATAATTTCTCTAGTTTTCGTAATTTCGACTAGTTGCCTTTATGTTATATCTCGCATGTTTTTCCATCAATTCACAACCTCCATTCAACTTCTAAACTCTTCTATCTGGAAGCAACTACTTATTTTACATTTTCCGATTCCTTGTACCTAAACCCTTCAGAGACTTTCCATGCATCAAGTGATACACCAACTCGCGGGAGCGACACATGCAGCAAAGAGGGTTCCTGGCAGCGTTACTGATTTCCATGCCTAGTAGTGGCCACTCCTTTGAAAATTTCGAGTATGAAATTATTCTAAGGAGGGTAGATCGTAACTATCATGACCATTCTTGCAATTCTTAGCAAACCCAGAAGTTTTAAACATCCACAATGATTTTCGGAGGAGTGACTTGGTGATGTGTTGTATCAGCGTGGCGATATAGTTGCATATGCATCAAGACAACTAACGACTTGTGGACGCAACTATCTTGTCCAGATCTAGAACTGGAGATGGTAATTTTCATCTTGAAGATATAGAAACACTACTCTAAGGAGAACATGGGAACACGGATGGTTGAAACACATGAAACGGATGAGAGGGGTCAAGTTTTATATGGGAGAAGTGCCGATCGGTTGGGACGACCCCGAAGATGGAGAATTTGTAAGATTGGCATAAGTAGAAAAAAAAGGCGGAGATGGTGATACAATGCAGCGAGCGAGGAAAGCTCAACCCATGACTCATTTTCCATTTAACATCTTGGAAGGAGACGGTGGGTTTATGTATAGCCTACTTTTGCTACTTTCGTTGGAGGGTATGCTGGAAACCCTAGCCATAATTTTGAACGTTTCGAGATCACGAAAAGGTTAGCATAACCTACGAGCAGCAACCGGTCGGAATACTAGAAGGATGAAACCTTGAGCGACAAGACAATCCAGCTGGCTAGAGCTGTATGAAGGAAGAACTACTAGGCAGACATACACGGAAGCGAGGAAACGGGATGAGAGTGCGAGACCAAAATATTTAACCGCGATAATCTCTTCTTAGTGATTTCTTCTTTTCCTTGACCTACCTTCTGAAATTTCGAGGACGAAATTATTTTAAGGAGGGTAGATTGTAACGACCATGTTTTCTAATACCTAATAAAATATATTTTATTTAAATTTCTACTATCAAATAATTATTTACATGTTTCTTTTATATAATACTAATTTTTAAAGTAGTGTTAATAATTTTCAAAGCATTGAATATGATTAAAGGAATTTTTTCTAAAATCTATTTATTGTTTTATAGGCTTAAAGTGTTTTAATAAAATTTTATAACGCCTTAAAATAATTTACATATTTCTATCATCAATCAAAGTAATTAATTTGTAATTAAAAATGTTTTAAAGGATAAACTAGATTTTATATAACTTTAGTAACTAGCTAAAACCATAGGAACGGTTATATTACTTAGTTTTAGCCCAAAACTATTTTTATACTAAATATAATAATAAAATATATTTTCTGAAATTTTTCCATAATTTTTCCGTGTTCTTAACTATTTTTAACAATTTTTTTAAAGCCAAATCCAATTTTTAAATAATAAACAGAATATTATTTTATATATAAATATAAAATAAAATAATTTAAAATCCCTTTGATCTGGACCGTGGGACTAAGATCCGACAGCCCAGATCACACCGCCAGCACCCACGTGGTGGGGACCACGCGAAAACGCGTGGTCTCCCATGCGCGATACGTGGCGTGGCGGCGGGCCTTTGGCGGCGCGATCCATCCGTTGGATCTCAATCCAATGGCTGAGAATAAAGACGGCGGGCGCAATCATTAACTGAATGATTCGCAATGATTGGCAGCGCAGATTTTCATGTATATTTAACGAAAATTTTGGATTTTTATGGTTGGTGAAAACGCTATAAATAGACACCTTCAAACCTAAATTTCTCACACCACCGAACTCCAAAAATTCTGAAAAAAATACCGGTGCCTTCGTATCGACGAAACCAATGCTAAAGTTCCATCCAATCACTGAGGAAAAATCAGGACGCGGAATTATTGATGATTTAGTACGAGACTACGTTTTCAACTCTTCGGCATCCGACTCAAACAAAAGGTAGGATCCGCCTCTCTCCCCTTTTCCTGTCACCTTCTCCTATCTCAATAACCTAGTTCCAACTTATAATCATCAACTCTATTTAAAAAGTTGTTATTATATTTGTGCATACCTATTCCTTGTGCCCTCAATCATAATAATGTTAACCTATATTTTTAAAACGGTGTTTAAATTTCCTCTGTACATAGAAGTATATTGCACACCCATAATACCTGGAATCTGATATAACTCATGAATTGTCATTTCACCTCTGTCATACCCATACTATAAAAACGATCTCGAAATAGGTTACTTCCACAAGATACCCTCGTTTAGTTGAAATATTATATTTGTTTAAATAACTATAAGAAATAAAGATATGTGAAATAAATATTTTAGATACAACATACGTATATTTTACTTACAAATATTTTTAAAAACCCCTCAACTTTTTGAAGAAGAAAATATTAAATAACGATATCTTTTCAAAAGGGAATATTTAGTATCTTTTAAAAGGTAATTTTAAAATAACACCAATCTAGAACAAAGGAAAGGTTGTAGGCATCGATCGTTTATCTAAACCAGACTTTGTGGTGCCTAGGCTAGACAAGTGAGAAAGGTAACTTTAAAAGGCCCGTCTCACGGTGATTCGTGAGCGGATCCCTCCTTTCCTTAATTGTGCTTACCTGGCCGCAATTGGCGGTGAAGAGGCGATTTGAGGACCTCATAACTTATCCTTTTGGAATATTAGGAGCAGTCTAGATTTTCAAATAAAAACCTCTTGCAAAAGATTTTCAAATAAACACCACAACCTTTTATCAAAAGGATATTTTCTGTAAAACATTATGCTTTTCCAAAATAATAAATATCCCAAATATCATGGTTTTTCTTAGAAGTAATAAAAGATAATTAAACACTATTATTTCTTTTTAACTAAGCTTTCCCTAAGATGACACGAAGTACTTTACGAACCTTAGAAAATAAAATGAGTGGTTGTGGAAGGCCATATTAAACGAGATCAATACTTTTTAAATTTCCAGTTTATGACAACATGACATATACAAAACATGATATGGTTAGGGTTAGAATGCGCGGACCTAGGTATGGAATACAAATATGAAGATCCTGATATTCCAGGTGACCAGTCCAATATATGGGCGACTATACAAATATGAAGATCCCGATATTCCGGGTGACCAGTCCAATATATGGGCGACTATACAAATATGAAGATCCCAATATTCCGGGTGACCAGTCCAATAAATGGGCGACTATACAATGTGGAAATTCCATGCCTAGAAGTATACGCACTAACTCTAATTCGTCCGAACCTTTCTACTGAACCACGGGGATGGGTAGTTTGATTAGGCAAGGATAATTCGGAACTCGGATTCCCCTACTACTCGATCATGATCCCGGGAAGTGAAACGGTACATTTCACTTCCCCGGTTGTTGTTCCGTGGCCACAACGGAATAATCGCAAGTATCCGGACCCTTGTTTAACAAACTAAAACGTTTACAATATCTTTTGTTACTCAACACTAAACCCACAGCATGTGATATACCTACCCGTTACCTTATCTACCTTTTTCATGAGACACGAGTTATTCAGTATCTTGGATGTGGATATTTTACCAGTTCAGACTTGTTGTTTATTATGGAACTGAAGGGTGGTAATGCCTGTGCACTTGAGTGATATTCACGCTAGACAAAGCTCCATCATAGTCATGGGACACCTTTCGGGGATGTTCACGCTACCACATTGATTTCCATCCCAGGCACGAGCACCAGCTCATACTGCTTCCAGCTAGTCATAGGATACCTCAAGGATACGACTATGTTCACCAGTCAGTTCCATCCATACACACCTTGTTTAACTTGATCCAACTCTTAGACTGAATATCCGTTTGACTTGACTTGAACCTTTACCAAACATACACAACCTACTCATATTCACATATCTAAATTGTATATAACCTCATACCTTTATACACATGTACATCATATTCATTATATACACCTGCTCGTTTCTATATCTTTACTTTCTTATGAGGCAATCCTACCCGAGTATAACTCGCTGACGGACCTTCCTTTTCTTCCTCTATTTTGGAATGTCCGTCAAATAAGAATGAGTATTATGGCGAGGATCAAGGTGTGAAGCCAGCTTATGAAGATTATGCAGACTGGACGATGGAAGATTAGCTAGATTTAATTTTTGTTGTTGCCTACATGTTTAGGGCTTTTGTTTCTCCTTTGATGTAATTAAACTACTTAGTTTATTTTACTCTTTCTTTTGGGATGTAATAAAGTTTGGTTAATGGAAATAAATGCCTTTCGTTTTTATTATTTTTGTTTTGATACACATCCTGCATGTTATATATTCATACGCTTAACGTAACTGTATTGAATAGACCACCTTCAATACAGTTAGGTTGCGGACTTTGCCACGTCATTCTTCACCTTCTTTTGGAAAGCGGGGCGTGACACAAGCAATATATAAGCCAAAAAACAAGCCTAAACTTACCGACGAACTCAACGGGGCTAAGCCCAGCCCAACTCAGGACCCTCTCGGACAGCAGCACATCGAATCGGGGGATGGGCTCCTACGACGCCACTCTCACCGCGACGGGGTCACTAGACTGGTTCCCCGGCAATCATTTCTCCCTCGACCACTTTGTAGGCACGGGCCGGTCCTCACCCTCGGGAGGGGAAACGAAGAAAAACTTCTTCTTCCAGTCGTGAATGGAAGAAGGCAGGGCCACAACCCCTGTCCCAGCGGCGCCTCCCTGTCGCTTTCTGAAAGAGAGGTAGACCCACCTCGGGTCGCCCGCTTGACCACCAGGGTGATTTTTGAAGACAAGGGAAGAATCAAGGAGGGAGAGGCTGAAAGGGACCGCCTGTAACTTCAGGCGGATCAGGAACCCGAGGAGAATCCTCCACGAGTTCGGCACTAACTGGCCAGGGGCTAACCCGAAAAAGTTCAGCACTTCGACAATCTTGGGAGAGAAGGGCAAGCACATTCCACCCCAAAAAGCTTCCAAATACAGGGCGATCTCCCTGCCCCATACTTGGTCTGCCCTCTCTCCCTCCTTGGCCAGACGAAGCGTATAACGTGAGGCGATGTGGAAGCGAGCCCGAGCATTGGCGAGCTCGTCTTCATGTCTCACCCAACACGAGGCACCAGAGGCAGCATCTACCGCCTCTTCCCTGGGGGCTGCCCCCGCCGCACTATCCCGGGGAGAGGATCCGACCCCTATTCCCTTGGAGGACCCAGGCCCAACTAAAGGGTCCCTAGAACCTACTCCTACGACATTTACTGACTACAAAGGAAGACATCTAACATTGAGAAGAGGGATCCTTGGGAAACGAAAGCGGAAGAAAGAAGACGAGCGCCGAGCAATCAGGACTTAGAACGGGGAAATATAAAGAAGTAGGGGCCCTAGAATGGGTCCCACCCCTATTTATCATCGCAGGCGACCTCATCCAATGGCGCCCTTCATCTCCCTCCAAAACGCCTCCTCGCGTCCAACGGCTGTGATCGCTCCACATGGCATGCCCACACTGGACCACATCCCATCAGGCGTCGCTGGACTGCATATGTCGCATCGGCCAACCGATGCTTGACACGTGGACCGTCGCATCAGCGGAAGGGCGCACGAACCGGCGCACCTTCCTTAAATACAAATATCTCGCTCTGATTCACTGACAGAAAAGACAGATGACAGCCCAGAGACGTGTCCCGACGAAACCTTAGGAGGGAGCTCGCCCCGGACGGCCCGGCAGTCCACTCCTGACCCGACCTGCTAGCTAGTAGGGACAAGAGTTGGGGGCTAATGATGATACTCAATATTGGCAATCTCCATGATTAGGACACGTGGAGGATGACGTGTCCCTGAACTCAGAAGAAGGGGCCCACAGGGGCCGACCAGGCCACCCCTGTACCCGACCTGCAAGCACAAACAGGCCCTCCTTAGAGCCCCCTACAAATTGGCCTCCTCGACCCCTCAGCTCGCCCCGAGCTGCCACAGGACCAAGGCTCCTCGGCCCTCTTGCTCGTCTCCGAGCTCCCCAGCCGAGGTCATCTTCCTCGATCCCTTCGACCGACCAAACTCCACCACTCACAGGCGTAACCGCCGCTCCGCAATTCTCGCCACGCGCAGATTCTCCGCCAGCAACATCCCACGTTCCACGCCATCACGATCCCCATTAATGGGCGATCCGCTCTTTACGCGGGCATGACGTCGGGAGCGTAACTGCCGGCGAGATTCTCGCGCCTGCTGCTGCGTGCTGCCGCCACTATATAAACCTCCATCACAGAGGGGTCAAGTAAGCCATTTTTGACTCCACTTAGCCGTTACGCTGCTCGGATCTAGTACTAACTTGATCGTCAGAGAGTCCTCGGTGGTACCAAACCACCCCGGGACTTCTTTGCAGGTGCTCGGCGCTAAACTCCTCAAACCATTAATCTCCTCAAAACCCATTGAGACCCACACGCAACGGGAGATCACCTCAAAACCTACGGGAGATCGACGGAAGACAACATCTGAAGGAGACCCGAAAATGATCTCCATCAGGTTTGAATTATGAAATCGAAGTTCTAATTAACAACTATAACAAGGTATAGATATCGAAGAAGCTTGAATGATCAAAGAAGAGAGGAGTCAGGGTTTTTGTATGAACTAGGCATGAGTTTTTGGATGAATGGGGTGACATTTGGGATTAGGGGCAGTTCGGACATTTAATGTGTCCAAAATTTTTAGTGTCCAAAATTTTCCAGCCAACCATGATAGCTAGTAACTCAAGTTGAAACATGGGTTATGGTAACATAAGGTTGTTTATAGTTTACACCTAATCTTTGAGGGTTGTTTTCAAAATTTCTGATGTATAGAGATTTTTTCCCCCCCAAAATGCATCATCTTTGAGGGTTCTATATAACAAAAACCCTATTCATATGATGTTGGTTTATGGGGGTAGGTTTATGTGGGTTATATAGTATTGATTTTTCAGTTTTATTGGTTTTTTTAAACTAGTTGGGATGATGTCAGGACTGGAAATTAAAAGAAAATAACTATTGCAAACCGCAAAATTATGTATTAGCTCAAGAATAGGATTCTCATCGTTGAAGGATTTCGATTATAGTTTGAAAATGTGGAGCATTTAGTATCTGCCATACAAAGAATGAATCTATCACTTTTCTGTTTTTTCTTTATATATGTATTAAGAGTAAGTTGTTGTTAAGAGTCCATAATGAATTGGTGATAAAACGATGAAGAAAAGTATGAATTATTAAATAATTATGTGTTAAAATTTGAGTTCGTTTTCTGAAACAGTCTGAAGGTGTTATTATGACTAGACGTTGTTCAGTTATCTTCTTTGTGCATGTTACAGTTTCAACTATGTAAACATTCACCATATGTCAAGCCAAACTTTTATCAGTTCAATCTATTAATTTAACCTTGGTAAATAGCATTTTTAGAAATAAGTTGTTCTATCTTAACTTAACTCGTCAATGGACGAGGGTAGAAAGATCAAATATACATACCAATTATAGAACACTTAAACATGACAATCCAAATGTTGGTCTCGTGCATCTAATTTTGAATTGGCATTTCTGAAACTTACTCGAAAAGTTGGATTACTCCACCATTAATTGCTGATTTCATGTCTTGTTTGTATGCAAAAATAATATTAACACATCGACAGAAATTAATACAACCATTTCTGATGCAACACCTGCAACAATAATATTTTTTCGTTCGTTGGCAGTGTTTGGCTCTACTTCGGTTTTTGTTGGTATGATATAAGCCATGGGTCATGAATTATATATATGTGTGTGTGTGTGTGGGGAGAGAGGGAGAGAGAGAGAATAATGGAGGAAAGATGCCATAGGAGGGAATTTCCTCCTATGGCGTCGAAAAAACACCCCCTCCATCGTATTTTTCGACAATAAAACATTTTACATTGCTAAATCAACGGTGAAAAAGTTATAGAATCACATAAAATTTGGTGCACCCACATCTTAGATGATAACGATGAAGATAATGCATTCCGATTGTCGGAAAACACGATGAAGGGTGTGTTTTTCGACGCTATAGGAGGAAATTCCCTCCTATGGCCTCTTTTCTCCATTATTCTCATATATATATATATATATATATAGAGAGAGAGAGAGAGAGAGAGAGAGAGAATAATGGAGGAAGGAGGCCATAACAGGGAATTTCCTCCTATGGCGTCGAAAAATTACATCCTTCTTCGTTCTTTCCGACGATCGGCACACATCATCTTCATTGTTATCATTTAAGATGTGGGTACACCAAATTTCATGTGATTCTACAACTTTTCACCGTTGATTTAGCAAAACAAAAAGTTATGATGTCGGTAAAAATTTAATCTTGAACCCACTAAATCAACGGTGAAAAAATTATAGAATCACATGAAATTTGGTCTACCCACATCTTAAATGATAATGATGAATATGATGGGTGCCGATCATCGGAAAAAACGTAGGAGGGTGTATTTTTTTGACGCCATAAGAGGAAATTCCCTCCTATGGCATCTTTCCTCCATTATATATATATATATATATATATATATATATGAGGTTAATGGAAAGAAGAGGCCATAGGAGGGAATTTCCTCCTATGGCGTCGAAAAAGTACGTCCTCCCTTATTTTTTCCGGCGATCGGCGCCCATCATCTTCGTCGTTATCATCTAAGATGTGGGTACACCAAATTTCATGTGATTCTACTGCTTTTTCACCGTTAATTTTGCAATGTAAAAAGTTATGTTGTCGGTAAACGGTTAATTTTGAACCCACAAAATCAACGGTGAAAAAGTCGTAGAATCGCATGAAATTTGGTGTACCCATATCTTAGATGATAACGATGAAGATAATGTGTGCCGATCGTCGGAAAAAATAAAGGAGGGTGTACTTTTTTGATGCCATAGGAGGAAATTCCCACCTATGGCATCTTTTCACCATTATTCTCTCTCACTCTCTCTCTCTCTATATATATATATAAAAGAAACATATTAATGATATAAATTATTATTCATCTAATTAATAGAGGAATTAATTAAGCTAAACCTATTCTATGATTAGCCTTTTCCAAAACTAATTATGAATAGCTGATGGGGCTCCCTCTCGGGCCTCCATCAGATGTTGTCTTCTTTTGATCTCGAGGTGAACTTGACCGATTTTCCTTCGTTGCGTGTGGGTCTCAACGGGTTTTGAAAGGAGAAGGTGGGGTGAGGAGGCTGTCGCCGAGTACCTGCAAAGAAGTTCCGGGGTGGTTTGGTACCACCGAGGACCCTCCGACGCTCAAGTTAGTGATGAGATCCGAGCAGAGTAACGGCGTAAGTGTAAAGAATGGCTTACTTGATCCCTCTGTGATGGAGGTTTATATAGTGGTGGTGGCACGCAGCAGCAGGCGCGAGGATCTCGCCGGCAGTTACGCTCCCGACGTCACGCTCGCGCAAAGAGCGGATCGCCTATTAATGGGGATCGTGATAGCGTGGAACGTGGGATGTTGTTGGCGTAGAATCTGCGCATGGAGAGATTCGCGGAGCGGCGGTTACGCCTGTGAGTGGTGGAGTTGGTCGGATGGCCGAGGAAGGCGGCCTCGGCCGGGGGCTCGGGGACGAGCGGGGAGGCCGGGGAGTCTTGGCCTTGTGGCAGCTCGGGGCGAGCTGAGGGGCCGAGGAGGCTAATTCGCAGGGGCCCCCGAGGTGGGCCAGTTTGCGCTTGCAGGTAGGGCACGGGGTGGCCTGGTCGGCCCTTGTGGGCCCTTTCTTCTGAGTCTTGGGACACGTCATCTGCCATGTGTCTTGATCTTGGAGGTCGCCAATATCGAGCATTATCAACTGTCGGGCCTCTTGAGGTGAGATCCCTTCTATAGTTTCGTCGGGACGAGCCCTCGGTCCATTGGTCGTCTTTTCTGCTAGCGAACCAAGGCGAGGTCTCCGCACCTTAAAGAGGGTGTGCCGGCTCGTGCACTATGTAACTGAAGCAATGGTCCACGTGTCAATGGACGACTGGCCGGTGTGACGTACGCGGGCCTACAGCGCCTGATTGGAAGCAGTCCAGTGCAGGACCGATACGTGGAGCAATCGGAGCCGCTGGGCGTGAGGAGTCGTTTCGGCGGGAGTTGACGGGCGCCGTTGGATGCGGTGATAAAACGGGGGTGAGGCCCGGCCCAGGGCCCCCAACCTTTCATCTCCCTTCTTCCACGAGTCGCCGTCGCTCGGCGTTCTTCCTCCTTCGTGATACATGGTTCGCTCCCACTTTTCGGGCGGCTCGCGCCGGGGGGAAGCTAGTGGCGTAGCCGAGCCCCTGGCCAACTTGCTGTAAGTCCACGTTACCTCTCCCAGTTCTTTCGGGCTTGCGGAAACGGTGAAAAACGATTTTTCGGGTCATGGTAACATGGACTAGAAAACCCGGATCTTTGCTAAACAACACACAAGCAACTAACAAGAGCTTTACCTACTCAGTTAGGGGGTTATACCTTAACTTGAACTCCTTCTCTTGGACTCCTTGTGGTGGTCGGATGGTTCTCTTCTCGTCGCCTTCTCTTGCCGAAGATGGATCCACCTGAGGGTCTCTACCTTGAGCTCCTTCCTCGATCTTGAGGTAACTAAAGTATTAGGTTTGCTAAACCTTCAACCTTAGGATGAGTAGAGATGAGTTTTGGTGTTTTATCTCCAAGGCAAATGGTTCTCAACTCATGAGAGATTTTTGCCTTGAGATAGAGGAAGAAGGAGAGCTAAGGATGAGAGAGAAGATGCAAGTGAGAATGAATATCTTTTTACAACCATGCTCTCATAATTTAGAAAATGATAATAATAATAATAATTAACAATTTATGATGGTGAGTTGATGAATGACCATTAGCATTTCATTCATTAAATGCTTTTGCAAAGAATAAGAAGCATCTTTGAAAACAAATGATGATGGTCAACAAGTCCACTTTGGTCAACCGGTCAACAAAAGTCAACAAGTCAACAAAAGTCAAGAATTCAACTCAACCATGGCACAATAATTGTTAACTAATATTATTAATCATATTTCCTATTCTTATTAGGGTTTGGAAAAAGACAACAGTCAACTGTGCATACACACCTGTACTAAAACCCAAATGAGAATCCTCTGCCTCTGCCTCAGTCAACTGTGCATACACACCCGCATTCGTGTTCCGAGGAACACGAATACAATGAGATAAAACTAACCCCAAAACATATAATAGGATCTGGCTTAAACTAAAGCCCGCTAGTAATAACTGTCCGGACACTAAACGTGCACAAGTGCGCGGATGTGAACGAACCCCGTCGCAAAACCATGCGACCTCTACTCGGTTTTGCCCAAAGGCGAATAACCCTCTGTGTGGGACTCTAAAGACTCGACTCTACGCTGGCAGTGGGTTTAACCACAGACCGCAAGCGGCACTAGCTGTACGTAACGGTCCCCAAGTAGATGCCGATGAGAAGACTGATGAGGTGAACCCATCCGAACTCCTACTGAGCCTGTATGTGACAATCTCCGTATAGTCCGGTCTGTTCGTCTGAGAATATTGCAAGGCGGGCCTAGGGGGCGGCTAACGTCAGTCCCCTAATAGCGGTACAAGTCGTGTCGGAGTGTAGCCCAGAACACCCTTAGATAACACTGGAAACCTACCAGTATATCTCGCTTGCCCTGGCCAGGGACTTTGTGTAATGGCTCTCCTAGACACAGCGCGATATCAACCCCCAATACCGGGAGAGACGAATCCTGTCTAACCGTCACTGCCTCCAAAAGCTTCGGGACTGCACCCAACTGCTACCTGTTTGCACGACTCCTTTGAGCCGTGGTAGGGTAGCAATCTAAGAACAGTGGGAACACACTCGAGGCGAAGTGACAGTGTCAAGTCAACGGACTAAGCTGTACTCATGTCACCTGGGAACTGATAACTGACGATAGGTATAGTACCAACCAACAGTTCCCGACGAGTCCTGTCCAGTGTACTCGTAACCTAACGAGCACCCGCATACTATCTCAAGTACGACGTACTGACGGCTGTGGGACAGACCGTCTCCTATGCTGGGATGAGAAGCGTATACGCTAGTCTACTCTGGAGTATCGATGCTCTGTCTCGATAGTCCTACGACTAGAGAGCTGTATAAGGATGTGCTTATAGATTACCCATCCCCCACAAGTCTGACTGCCATCACAACGCTGGTAATCAAGCAAAGATCCTAAGGGCTCCACTAATGTGTATAGGCGATATGCTAAAAGAAACACATGTACACATTAAAGTAGAAACAAACCAAGTAGCATACTACCATTTTGAGCAAGATTGTCTATACAACTGTGAATATCCCAGGCTTCCATTAAGTAATATACAAACTAGTATGATACAGTAATGGCCTCTAGGGCATATACACTAACAATCCCCACTTGCACTAAGGACATGTACTGGCGTATCGAAGACCTATCATCTCGATCAGCCGCTCGAACTGAGTCTGGGGTAAGGCCTTCGTGAATGGATCAACAGTGTTATCTTCCGTAGCAACTCTCCGAACCTCGATCTCCTGGCGACCCACGATCTCCCTGATCAGGTGATACCGCCTCAAGATGTGCCTAGACTTCAGGTGATACCGTCGATCTCCTGGCGACCCACGATCTCCCCGTCTATGAGAAAACCGTAGTATCTCTCGGGCGGATGAGACTGCCTACTACTCCTGCGGAGCGGCGTAGGAATGTCCTGATCTTTCGAACCCACTGGTTCTACTAAGCTTTCAGTAATAGTTCGTGGTTCTGGAATTTCTTCCAGTTCTATTGTGCTCCTACTTATCTGATTTTCCAAAAACTCAGTTTCCAAGAAGTGGGCATGACGAGAAACAAAAACCTTTTGTTCCTCTTCACAATAGAAGAAATATCCCTTGGAGTTCTTTGGATATCCCACAAACTTGCACTGTACTGAGCGTGCCTCGAGTTTGTCCGCATGCTGCTTTTTGACAAAAGCTGGACATCCCCATGTCTTAATGTGCTTAAGATAGGGTTTCTTCCCACACCATATCTGATATGGCGTAGTAGGCACAGTCTTAGCTGGAACTCGGTTCAAAATGTATGCAGCTGATTCTAGCGCATATCCCCAGAATGATCGCGGTAACTCAGCGTTACTCATCATGGAACGTACCATATCCAATAGGGTTCGGTTCCGTCTCTCCGATACACCGTTATGTTGTGGAGTGTATGGAGGAGTAAGCTGAGAGAGAATTCCATTCTCTTTTAAGTAATCCAGGAACTCGGCACTCAAGTATTCACCACCTCGATCAGATCTTAGTGTCTTAATACTTTTACCTGTTTGTTTTTCTACTTCATTCTTATATTCCTGAAATTTTCCAATGGCTTCGGATTTATGTTTCATTAAGAAGACATATCCGTACCTTGAAAAGTCATCCATAAAAGTAATGAAGTAAGAATAACCGCTTCGCGCATGTGTAGACATTGGACCGCACACGTCGCTGTGTACGAGTCCCAAGAGCTCGCTCGCTCTTACTCCGTGTCCAGTGAACGGAGTCTTTGTCATCATTCCTTTGAGACAGGATTGACAAGTTGCATATGATTGATATTCGAATGGATCCAAATATCCTTCTGTATGTAACTTCGTCAACCTTCTCTCATTGATGTGACCCAATCTACAATGCCATAAGAAAGCCTGATTTGTTTCCGGAGACTTTCTTTTGTGTGTATTCTGGAAATTGAAAATCTGTGGTTGGTTTAATACGTATATACCATTGCTTAATGTACCTGACCCAATCAGAGCTTGATTAAGGTGAATGTTCACAACATTACCTACAAATGCAAATTCATAACCTTCTTTAGATAATAAAGATACAGAAATGATATTACAAGTTGCATTGGGTACAAAATAGCAATTACGCAAAACCCTACGGTTTCTCAACGCCTGCAAAGAATTACAGATATGAGATCTTGATCCGGTATCCAATACCCAGGAAGTAGAGTTTATTGATAGACAGTTTTCAATAACATACACACCTGAAGCCGAAGCCGCAACTTTCTTCGGGTCATGGTTTCTGGCCTTCCAAGCCCTGCAATCCTTTTTCCAGTGTCCACTCTTATGACAGTAAAAGCACTCTTCCTTCCCCACAAGCTTTCCCGCTACCTTTGTTGCCTTTGCCTTTCCTTTCGTATCCACTTTACCAACACCGCCCTTTGGTTTGGTGGGGGTTTTCTTCTTCTTTCCCTTGGCTTTCGCCTTAGACCTAGAAGAGGAAGATCCTCCTACAAACAAAGTGGATGTTTCCCTATCTTTCTGTAGGGTGCCCTCTGCACTCCTCAGCAAGTTGAGGAGTTCTGAAAGTTCAACTTCTTTTTATTGCAAGCTGAAGTTCAGGATAAACTAGGCATAAGTGGAAGGAAGGGACTGGAGAATCAAGTCTGTGTAGAGCTCGTTCTCTAACGTGGTCCCAAGGTCCGCGAGCTCCTCAATGAAGCCAATCATCTTAAGCACGTGTTCCGCTACCGATGATCCGATGGCCAATCTCGCCGAAAACAACTTTTTCGAGACTTCGTATCTGGCAATACGGGATTGCTCTCCATACAGTTCTTTTGTATGAAGAAATATGGATTCAAGGTCCATATTCTCGTGCCTCCTCTGATGTTCATTGTCCATAGAGGCAAGCACGAGGCACTTGGCCTTCGCGCAGTCGATCTCCCAGGTCTTACGGATTTCCTTATCTGCGAAGCTGGTTTTGGGACCTGGGACAGGGGGAGCTTTGGTGGTAAGGAGATACCCCAACTTGTCATAAGTGATTGCCATTTTGACATTCCTGAGCCAATCTTTGTAGTTTGGCCCTGTCAGTATGTTTTTATTTAGTAGTAACTTAAGTCCGGTCATGATACTTGGTCGCTGCAATTAGGAGAGAGAGAAGAAACACTTTAGCATGATGCTCTTGCAAGTTTAGAGTGGTTTTTAATTTGTCTAAACAGGATGGCTCCCACTGTCTCTCGAATCCCTCCTCAAACCAAAAAGGAAGAATTAGTCGGGATCAATCTCACCGTACAATACTTGCTTAACCGTTCAGCCAGGACAGTGTTGGTACTTCGAGGGAGGTTTTCCAACGCTTTCGCGAAGTTCCTTAATTAAATAACCTCTTTTCCCTGTGGGCGTAGCCCCGCTAATACCTTTCTAGACACCTACTTGGTTTATAGCATTGATCGTTAAGTGAGAAAGTTCTGTAGGAGTAGCATATACTCACAGTAGGATCGGGATCCAAATATCATCACGTGACAAAACTGAAGGAATCCTACCAGAATCATCACACTCCAAATAGTATGCAGCGCTAGCAAGTTTCAGTTTCTTTTGAAACTCCCGATGTGGATTTTTGCCCCATGCTCTTATGACCTTGACTTTGGCCAACAAATCATAAGTCACATGTCAAGTTCTACCCGTCATTCTCCAGGTTAATTTGAACCCACCCGTACCTACCCTTGACTTTGGCCAACAAGGCAGCACGACTGTCCCAAACCAACGCATCTATCTATGCTGCACATGAATACCCAATAGCTACCAATCACTATGCCTTGACTTTGGCCAACAAAAATAGCTTGAATACTATTGACTATCCATGTGAAACGACGGAGGGCTACGAATGGTTTTGGCGAAACCGTGAACGTAGTGAACTTGATATAATCGAAGGAACGAGATAGCTTTTAAAGAAAAGTAGTGGTTTAAGCTCCGCGTTTAAAAGTTGTTTTGAAAAGAAACCGAGTGTTTTTTGAAATTGTTCCAACGACTTTAACTTTGGTTTATTTTCTTGCATTAATTTAATGCGTCCAATCAATTAATCCTACCATTGCAGAAAACAACGAAAATATGACGTACGCTTATGCCATCCGCATTCGCCACGGGGTCCCGTCATCACCCGTTAGGTTACTTAACTAACGACAGAGCGAGGGCTGGACTAGCGCGGATGCAAAACATAAGCAACGTCTAAATAGATATCTACATATAGATATATACATTCGTCAGATGCAATGATAGCCATTCCAGATCACAGATTAACACATTGGATATACTAGGAATCCCCATTCCGTACGAGCCTGTAACGAAGAGCGGATTACACGGTCGCGATGAATAGCCAAGACCCAACCCTCGACCCCTATGGGTGCGACAAACTACCCGCCAAGTACCCGAAGTGAAGCAACCTCCCTCAACGACGTGTGTAGGCCACTCGGCACTTCGAGGTACCTGGTAGTTTGTGCACCCCACCTTGGGTCTATCCTAGGAGCAAAAACAGTAAAAGAAATTATACAATGACGGCTACAACCTCATCCCGGTTGTGCGGCCATAAAAATAATATTACATCAATTTACATATTACATGAATTGAAAGATAAAGAAAACTCTCATCTCACAACCCCCCGGCTATTCATCCGCGACAATCCAACGAATTCATATACACAAACCATCAACATTACAGATCACAAATATGTATAACCCCCACTAATCGACGTATAGCGATTAGCAGACGTTCAATACATATATCACATCACAGATATAACACATTAGCCAAAGTCTAGAGAAGTTCGATCAAAATACGGATTTGTAACCACCCCAAAAACAAATTTGTTCTCTGGAAAATCTGGACAGAAACAAACTATCCTAAAAATCCCAAAACACCAATATAAGAACACTGCAGGAGAAACGACCCACGGCCGAGTCAACTCGTCCGCGGATCCGCGGCGAGAGCATGTTCTTGCCGCGGTTCCGCGGTGAGTTAGTTGACTCGCTGAATCGTTTTTCTTGGGTGTTCTTAAAAAACCCTGAGCCGATTTTTAGTACATGATTTATTATTTTTGGAGCAGAAATAAAAATCGGCAGAAAGTTGATATTTTTGACGTGTTTTGCGGTTTTTTTGTCCGATCGAAATTCTAGGTACTTTGCTAACATGCTAGTGTGTATTTAGCCAGGCTCTGATATCACTGTAAGTCCACGTTACCTCTCCCGGTTCTTTCAGGCTTGCGGAAACGGTGAAAAACGATTTTTCGGGTCATGGTAACATGGACTAGAAAACCCGGATCTTTGCTAAACAACACACAATCAACTAACAAGAGCTTTACCTACTCGGTTAGGGGGTTCTACCTTAACTTTAACTCCTTCTCTTGGACTCCTTGTGGTGGTCGGATGGTTCTCTTCTCGTCGCCTTCTCTTGCCGAAGATGGATCCACCTGAGGGTCTCTACCTTGAGCTCCTTCCTCGATCTTGAGGTAACTAAAGTATTAGGTTTGCTAAACCTTCAACCTTAGGATGAGTAGAGATGAGTTTTGGTGTTTTATCTCCAAGGCAAATGTTCTCAACTCATGAGAGATTTTTGCCTTGAGCTAGGGGAAGAAGGATAGCTAAGGATGAGAGAGAAGATGCAAGTGAGAATGAATATCTTTTTACAACCATGCTCTCATAATTTAGAAAATGATAATAATAATAATAATTAACAATTTGTGATGATGAGTTGATGAATGACCATTATTATTTCATTCATTAAATGCTTTTGTAAAGAAAAGAAGCATCTTTGAAAACAAATGATGATGGTCAACAAGTCCACTTTGGTCAACCGGTCAACAAAAGTCAACAAGTCAACAAAAGTCAAGAATTCAACTCAACCATGGCACAATAATTGTTAACTAATATTATTAATCATATTTCCTATTCTCATTAGGGTTTGGAAAAAGACAACAGTCAACTGTGCATACACACCTGTACCAAAACCCTAATGAGAATTCTCTGCCACTGCCTCAGTCAACTGTGCATACATACCCGCATTCGTGTTCCGAGGAACACGAATACAATGAGATAAAACTAACCCCAAAACATATACTAGGATCTGGCTTAAACCAAAGCCCGCTAGTAATAACTGTCCAGACACTAAACGTGCACAAGTGCGCGGATGTGAACGAACCCTGTCGCAAAACCATGCGACCTCTACTCGGTTTTTCCCAAAGGCGAATAACCCTCTGTGTGGGACTCTAAAGACTCGACACTACGCTGGCAGTGGGTTTAACCACAGACCGCAAGCGGCACTAGCTGTACGTAACGGTCCCCAGGTAGATGCCGATGAGAAGACTGATGAGGTGAACCCATCCGAACTCCTACTAAGCTTGTATGTGACAATCTCCGTATAGTCCGGTCTGTTCGTCTGAGAATATCGCATGGCGGGCCTAGGGGGCGGTAAACGTCAGTCCCCTAATAGCGGTACAAGTCGTGTCGGAGTGTAGCCTAGAACACCCTGAGATAACACTGGAAACCTACCAGTATATCTCGCTTGCCCTGGCCAGGGACTTTGTGTAATGGCTCTCCTAGACACAGCGCGATATCAACCCCCAATACCGGAAGAGACGAGTCCTGTCTAACCGTCACTGCCTCCAAGTGCTTTGCGACTGCACCCAACTGCTACCTGTTTGCACGACTCCTTTGAGCCGTGATAGGGTAGCAATCTAAGAACAGTGGGAACACACTCGAGGCGAGGTGACAGTGTCAAGTCAACGGACTAAGCCATACTCATGTCACCTGGGAACTGATAACTGACGATAGGTATAGTACCAACCAACAGTTCCCGACGAGTCCTGTCCAGTGTACTCGTAACCTAACGAGCACCCGCATACTATCTCAAGTACGACGTACTGACGGCTGTGGGACAGACCGTCTCCCATGCTGGGATGAGAAGCGTATACGCTAGTCTACTTCGGAGTATCGATGCCTTGTCTCGATATTCCTACGACTACGGACCTGTATAAGTATGCGCTTATAGATTACCCAGCCCCCACAAGTGTGACTGCCATCACATCGCTGGTAATCAAGCAAAGATCCTAAGGGCTCCACTAATGTGTATAGGCGATATGCTAAAAGAAACACATGTACACATTAAAGTAGAAACAAACCAAGTAGCATACTACCATTTTGAGCAAGATTGTCTATACAACTGTGAATATCCCAAGCTTCCATTAAGTAATATACAAACTAGTATGATACAGTAATAGCCTCTAGGGCATATACACTAACAATTGCGCCCTCCGCCGGACTTTCCGCCGACGGCAGGGCCGTCCGTTTTGTCGGCGGCATCTGGGAATTTCTCTGGCTGCGGCCGGAGTCGTCAGCCGTTACCCGAGTCTCAGACTGGTGACGGGAGGAAGGGCGAGGGCCGGCCCCTTCCTAAGAGGAAAAGGACGGTTTCTCGTGCGCCGCCGTTGAAGGCCCCCGAAGGGATTCCCGTGCAGGAAGGGGGCTCCGTCTTCACTGTTCCATCTGGGCTTTCCGTTGCTACTGGTCTGCTCGCCGGGATGGAGGAATCGGCTGGGGGAAAGCTCCCGTGTGGCTCCTTGAGGGATCAATTGGAGGCCATGGCCCACGGAGCGGTCTAGGTATGAATCCCCCTACGCGCATTTGCCTTGGTATGCCCTTCCTTGGTTCGGATGCTTCTTGGTTTCTCATCGGCTTTTTGTCAGGTTCTTCAACACTGCGCCCTTGCCATTCGCAAGAGGCCGAGAGGGCGTTCCACGCCCCGAGGCCAGTGGAGGCGTTTCCTTCGGAGGTTGAGATCTTGCAACGTGACCTACGCCGGGAGAGGGATAAAGCCGATGTCGTGGCGGGCCGGGCGAAGGCTGCGGAGCTCGCCAACTTGGCGGCTCGGGGTGCCCTTCGCCGTCTGAACGCGTCTCTCCGGGTTGCCGATAGGAAACTGGCGGGCATGGCCGAACGCTTTGCGGCACTGGAAAAGGAGAGGGTCGCAAGCAGGGGAGTGCTGAGGCGCTGCTGCTGAAGGCCCAGGTTGCTGAGGCTCGGGCTAAGAAAGCTGTGGCCGAGCATAAGGCGTCGGAGCAGTTTTACGCCGAGCTCGGGGAGTATTCTGTCGTTGCGTGGAATAAGGCTTTGGACGCCGTGAAGGAAAAGCTTCCCGAGTTTGACGATGGTGAACTCCGCGCTCGGGTTCCGCTTCCGGCGACGAGGTCTTCGGCGAGGGATGACGAGGGAAGCCGGGCGCGCCCTTGGTGGAAAAGTCTTTGGTAGTAGGGCCTTGGGCCGTGACGCCGACGATGAAGTGGTCGAAGTAAGCCTCCGTGCCGTTTGTAGGGCTTGGGGGCCCCAGAGTACCCTTTGTAAAGATCTTGATTTTGGCAATAAAAGAAAAAAGAACCCATGATTCGTCGGTTTGTATTTTTTCGCTTTTTTTTGTGTGAAGGATGTTCATAGGATGCCCTTGCTTGTATCGTTGTGTTTCCGTGTAAGGTTGGCCATATGTCCGGCGATCTCCTGTCGAGTTTGTCAGCCGGCGAGGGTGCCAGGCGCTGCCGCGGAGGTATCCTCACGTACCCCCTAGGTCGATGAGAGATCGTTCAGACTTGGATGAACCAGCCGTCCTTCCGGGTGTCTCGGATCCTTAAGCACGGCTACAGGGAAACCGGCCGGGCTTGTCCGAGCAGGGTGGCCGTTTGGTTGCCGCTGCGAGGGCTTTGGCTGCTGAGGGCCACTAAAAATGACCGGGTCATGAGGATGCGTGGTTGCCTCTTGGTGAGGGATCCGATCTCCGGCGTCGTGGGTAGGCCACTACCAGCCAGAGATTTTGACGAGCAGGGTAGCTGCTCGGTTGCCTCTCGCGAGGGCTTTTGATCCTTCAGGATGGGGACCGAGCAGGGTTACTGCCCAGTGCCTCTTGGCGAAGACTTTGATCCCTGTCGGTTGTGGTAGGAAGCTACCAGCCGGGGATAGCTGAGCGAGGACCCGACTGCCTCTGGGAGGACTTTGGTCCTTGGCGCGGGAAGAGCTATAAGGCTGTAAGAAGCCCACCAAGGACCCTTGGCCGGGCAGGGTCACTGCCCGGTGCCTCTTGGCGAGGGCTTTTATCCTGAAAGATAGCCGAGCGAGGGGTCCTCGGGCTCGACTGCCTCTGAGAGGGCTTTTGATCCCTGGCGTTGTGGCAGGGAAGCTGCCCACCGGGGATAGCCGAGCGAGAGAACCTCGGGCTTGACTGCCTCTGAGAGGGCTTTGATCCCAGGCGTTATGGCAGGGAAGCTGCCCGCTGGGGGTAGCTGAGCGAGGGAACCTCGGGCTCAACCGCCTCTGAGAGGACTTTTTGATCCCCGGCGTTGTAGCAAGGAAGCTGCCCGCCTGGGATAGCCGAGCGAGGGAACCTCGGGCTCGACCGCCTCTGAGAGGGCTTTCAATTTCTGGTGCTGTGGCAGGGAAGCTGCAAGGTGGGGATAGCCGAGCGAGGGAACCTCGGGCCCGTCCGTATTTGGGAGACCCTTCTCGTTGTACAGGGGGAACCTTACCGGGAAAGAAGGTTCCAAAGTTTCTTTATTCATGTGGATAGGAATCCTAGACAACGCTATACACCATCATTTCAAAGGGAGATCTCGAGCGGTAGCCAGGGTGCGGTGCTTAGCTAGTTTTGACTTCATAGGTATAGCTTGAGCTTCTCCGCGTTGTAAGGCCGAGGGAGCTTCCGTCCGTCCGCGTCTTGCAGGCGGTAGGCTCTGCCGGGTAGCGCTTCGACGACGAGGAAGGGACCTTCCCACTTTGGGGAGAACTTGTGAAGCCTGCCTTGGTCGACGAACTCATTCCGCCGCAGGACCAGATCCCCGGCCTTGAAGGATCGGTGTTTTACCCGAGCGTTGTAGTACCGGGCCGTCTGCTGTTGGTAGGCGGCGGCTCTGATCTGGGCCCGATCCCTTTTCTCCAACAATACGTCGAGGTTGGTTTATAGTGCCATGGTGTTTGCTTCATCGTCAAAATGCTCGACTCGGTGGATGGGTAGCCCGATCTCCGCTGGGACCATTGTTTCAGTCCCGTAGCAGAGGCTGAAAGGGGTTTCCCCGGTTGGGGTCTTTTTTGACGTGCGCAGGGCCCATAAGACCCGGGGTCGTTCTTCGACCCAACCGCCTTGCATGACCTCGTCCTACCCGTTATATTAGGGGTGCACGACCACGGAAAACTTCATGAGGATGTGGTACTCTTCGCAGAAGTCCTTTACTTTCTCGTTTTCGAAGTTCGTCCCGTGGTCGGTGATGATGCACCTTGGGATCCCGAACCGGTGAATCAGGCTGTTTTGGAGGAACTTGATGGTTGTGGCGGCGTCCGGTTTCCTGATTAGAACGGCCTCGATCCATTTGGTGAAATAGTCCATCGCGACGAGGACGTATTTATGTCCGCTAGCTCCTGTGGGGAACTGGCCGATCATATCCAATCCCCATTGGGTGAATGGCCACGGGGACGTCAGGGCCGTTAGCTCGGTAGCCCGGAGGCGGGGGATACTGCCGTAGAGTTGGCAGCTCCTGCACTTCCTGACCATCTTCAGGTCGTCTTCGTGCATGGTGGGCCAATAGTACCCCTGAAGTAGTACCTTTCGGATCAAAGTTCGAGCCCCCTGGTGTGCGTCGCCCACCCCTTCATGGATTTCCCGCAGGACGTAGTCGTCCTCATGGGTGTCAACGCATCGGAGCAGGGGCTGAGTGAAGGACTTCTTATAGAGGTTCCCGTTGCTCCATACGAAGTGGGTTGCTCTGGCCCGGAGGCGGCGAGCAGCTGCTCTGTCTTCTAGGAGCGTGCCGTCCTTCAGGAATTCCACGAGGGGCTTCCTCCAATCTGGGTCATTCTCCTGTGTCGTGTACACTTGGAGTGTCGCCTCCTCGTCTCCAACGCTGGGTCGGGCCAAGGTTTCGAAGAGTATCGACCGCCTGTTGCTGGCCGAGTATGATGAAGCCAACTTGCTCAGGGCGTCTGCTTGAGCATTCATTTGTCTGGGTATTTGTTCCACCTGGACTTCGTCGAAGTTTTTTCGGAGCTTCCTCACCTCGTCTAGGTATTTTATCATTAGGGGCTCCCGAACCTCGAATCAGCCGGTTACTTGGCCGACGACTAGGGCCGAGTCGCTGCGGACCCGGACGACCTTCAGTCCCAGCCCGACGGCCATGCGCAGTCCGGCTAGGAGGGCTTCGTACTCCGCTGCGTTGTTCGATGCTTTGAAGCCGAGCCTCAAGGAATACTCCATCTTGGCTTCATTCGGGCCCCGGATAATGAGGCCAGCACCGCAGCCTTCCTCGGTGGAAGACCCATCGACGTAGATGACCCACTCCGGGGCCAAGCTAGGGCCTTCCTGGTCGGGATGCTGGGCTACGAGGGGCAGCGCGGGATCCTGCTTCTTGCTAGGAATGGTGCATTCAACGATGAAATTGGCCAGGGCCAGCGCCTTGATGGCTTGCCTCGGGCGATACCTTATGTTGAATTGAGATAGCTCCCATCTCCATTTCTCTAGACGACCAGAGGATTCTGGCGATGCCAGGATAGCCCCCAAGGGGCGCTCAGTGAGGACGATGATAGTGTGTGCATGGAAGTAGTGCCGCAGCTTCCGGGAGGTTACTACTATTGGAGATAGTGCCCTCAGAGTCAATTATTGGATCACAGTCACGTGATTGCAATGATTGAGGGAGGACCTATCCCGGTAGGACAGTCTAACTCAAGATGATAGTATGCTATCTGGTTTATCTTTATCATCGTGTACTGCTTTAGGTGACCTTACGAGTCACTATTGCACGTTGATAGAGCCCCTAGGATTCTTGCTTGACGGCCAGCAGTATGATGGCGATCATATACGTGGGAGCTGGGGTCTATAAGCATATCCTTAAAAGGACCCTAGTCATAGGAGTTTTCGAGACAGGGCATCGATACTCCGGAGTAGACTAGTATATACAGTCGAGACCACGACGAGGGGCGGTGGCCGGTCTCACAAGACACTGGTGTCAGTTGGTTCACCTAAGATGTATACAGGTGCTCATTGGGTTATGAGTACACCGGACAGGACTCGCCGGGAACATGCTAGTTGGGATTATACCAGACGTCAGATAGCAGTTCCCTGGTGACATGCGTACAGGTTAGTTCATCGACCTGAGATCGTCATTTGTCTCGTGTGAGTTCCCACTGTGCATTGATTACTACCCTACCATGGCTCAAAGGAGTCGTGCAAACAGGTTTTTGTTCGGTACAGTCTAGAGCCACATGGAGGCAGTGAGTGGATCGGCAGGGGTTTCGTCTCTCCCGGTATTGGGGGTGAGATCGCGCTGTGTCTAGGAGAGCCATTACACAAAGCCCTCGGCCGAGGCAGGAGATTTACTGGTAGGTATTCCAGTAGTATCTCAGGGTGTTCTGGGCTACACTCCGACACGACTTGTACCGCTTATGGGGGTCTGACTTTTACCAACCCCCTAGGCCCGCCATACGATACTCATAGACGAACGGACCGGACTGTACGGATATTGTCACTGACAGGCTCAGTAGGGTGTCAGGATGAGTTCGCTCATCGACGTCCCTTTTGGTCAATGCCTGGTAGCCCGTTATGTATGGCTAATACCTCTGACGTGCTAGTGGTTAAATCCACAGCCATAGTATTGACGAGTCTTTAGAGTCCCCCACAGACCAGTTTCTCAATTTTCGGGCGAAACGCTGTAGAGGCCGTATGGAGATATGGCAGGGTTCGATCAGATACGTGCGGAATTTCACGGATCATGATCGGACGGATAATACTAGCGGGCTTTGCTTTAAGCCGGATCCTAGTATAGTAATGTGTAGATTTTGTCTCTTTGCATTTGTATTCAGTGGGAATACAAATGCGGGCATGTATATGCAGTCACGGGGTTTTCCTGTAATTTATTACGAGATCGGTTTTCTGAAGTTGCCAGTTTGCATTCCGTTCCGGCCAGTTTTCCTTTGTTCCTTCCCGGCCGGATTTTTCTGATGGAGGGGCTAATTTGCAAGTTCGCAAATTAGCAATTGTGGAGGGGTTATTTATGATATGAGGGATTATGATGGGTAAAGCATCTTTGCTTTTCTTGTGATCATTTCTTGCATTAATGAGATTAGAAAGGATTAGAAATTGATATGATATTGTTATCATCACATTTGGTTGTGGTCACCCTTTTACTTTTCCTACACTCACCTCCCTTCATGGTTTTAGTTCTTTTTCCCTCCACCATTTTTGATAAGGGGGGCCAGCCACTTTGAGAGAGAGGAGAGGCTTCATTTTTGCATGAGTGAAAATCTATCATCTCATTTTGCTTGCTTGCAAAATTCCTAACACATCTCCAAAAGCTCATTGTTTCATTCCACCATCAAAGGCAACTTCAACCCCCTAGAGACAATGGATTCTACACTTGCCTACAGCATTCCTTGGGCACGTCGGCTCGCCAACTTCGTGCCCGAGTTGCCTCGGTCCAGAGGTGGGAGCCCGTAAAAGAACCCGGCGATGTGGTGCCCGTTTCGACGAGGAGGCGACGACCGGAGATTCCGCGAGGAGATCGGAGTAGAAGCGAAGACCAAAGGACACGGATCGCTTGGTATAGCTTTCTACCCATTCTCTTGTTTGCTAGTAGTAGGTTAATGGTTACGATCCGGGTTTTTAGGATCCGGTAGTGCCGGTTTTAAAGTAAACAAAAATTTTCGTTTCCGCATTTGGCCTCGGATAGACGGCCGGGGCGCTACCGTAATCCTACATGGTATCAGAGCCATGCCATTAACCTAGTCTAGCTTGCTCTAACGTGTTTACAAGTTCGATCGATCAGATTTTCCAAAAACCACATTTCCATGTCGCACTTTCTGTCGATTTTTTCCTTGCTCTAAAAATTATTTGGTACATTGGAAAATTACGTGCAGGGTTTTTTTATGAATTCTGTGAAAATTTGGTACGCTGATGTTACTGTAGCGCGGCGGTTTAGCGGCCAAAACCACGTTTTGGCCGCGGAACTGCCGCCGTTTTGTGGCCAAACCGTACCAAATTTCTACAGTAGTTTACTGACATGGAAATAGGGTTTCTGGTATATTTGTTTTGGGCCCAGATGTTTTTGAGTGGTACAGTTGTGCTTGGGGCCCACTTCGGAAAATTCAGTCGGTCGAAAATTTTAAACATATTAGTTCACAGTATTTACATTATATCTGCGACCGTGAATGTCACTTGATCGGTAAATCCTGTCTAATTGCTATAACCCTTTTAGACGGATTTGCGAACGTGACATTCACGTTGATGTTCTGTGTTGTGCTGTGATGTTGCGGATCTGTCGTGGTGGATAGCCTGGATGCAATGGTAGTACAGTTTGGTTGTATATGTACATTTGATATTGCGGGGCGAGCGTCCGACATGTGGACTGCCGTTACTGCCTGTTTGTATATTATTCTTTTGGGGTACGACCGGGCTGAGGTCGATGTACCCGTTGTATGTATATTTTACTTTCTGTACTAGGATTGCCCCGAGGAGGGGTGCGCGGATAGCCGGATTCTAGAAGGCAACGGGCCCGCATCTCATGGCATTGAGACGGAGGGGGCTTCACTCTAGAATTGGCGGGCTATTCGCCGCACTCGTAGGGGGTACAGGTTGACCCAAGAAGGGGTGCCCAAGTTACCGGATTCCGTGAAGTGCTGGGTGGTCCATTCACGTCGTTGATGGGGGCTGCCTCGCTTCAGATTTTGGCGGGTAACTTGCCGCGCCCGTAGGGGTCTAAGATTTCATTGCATAGGCTATCCACACGACCGGGGGAACTTCGGGTTTCAGCATCGGCTCTGTGAAACCCGGGGCTTTCAGATTATCTGTATTGTTCTATGATGCTTATTACATTTCTGTGATGTTGCATTTTATCACGCCTTGAGCGAATATTATATATTGATATATATACTAGTAGATGTTGTATATGTTTTGCATCCGCGCTAGTCCAGTCCCCGCTCTGTCGTTTGTTAAGTAACCTAACGGGTGATGACGGGACCCAGTGGCGAATACGGATGGCATATACGTACAGCGTATTTTCGTTCTTTATTGGTGTGATCATTTGATGGGACTGCATTGATTCGGATCAATGCAAGCTAAACAAACCTATTCTGATGTTGTTGGAACATTTTTCAAAAAAAGCTGTTATTGCAAGGACGTTCTCTTTTGTTTTGCACAGTGGTATTCGGTTATGAATATCCAGCACCTCAGTCGACGAGGCAAGGGCCAAGATCCCTTCACCGGGAGTGACCCCTTAGACAGAAGTTTGCGTCAGGGTAATAACTTCACTATAGCCGATTACTTTTTGCTTTGCATCGTGGTATTCAGTTGGAATATCCTGCACCTCATTCTACGGGAAAAAAGCCGAGATCCCTTCACCGGGAGTGACCTCTTTAGCAAAGGGTTTTCGCCGCTATATTTTTATAAAAAGTTATGCAGTTCCTTCGACGAAATCAAGTTCATTACGTTAAAGGTTTTTCTCCAAAAACCAGCCGTAGCCCTCCGTCATTTCTTACGGGTATTGTTTAGTATTCGTGCTGCGTTTGTTGACTCCGTCAAGGCGTAGTGTACGGTAGCTAAGTGGTGCTTGTTTGTTGCATAAATGGGATTGGTTTGGACAGTCGTGCGGCCTTGTTGACTCCGTCAAGGGCACATACGGGTGGGTTTAATGCAATCCAGATAATGACGGGTTGAACTTGACTAGGACTCTTTGATTTGTTGATTCCGTCAAGGTCACTTGGGTCCTAGGGGTAAAAACACACATTGGGAGTTTCTAAAGAAACTGAAACTTGCCAGGCATGCGCATACCTTCAGGAGTGTGGTAACGTGAGTGGATTCCATCACGTTATCATGCGATGATAGTTGGATCCCGATTCCCACTGATGAGTTGGTTTACTCCTCGGGTGATCCCGACTAATTCTTCTTTCAGGTTTGGAGGAGAATTTGACATTACAGTGGGAGCTTTCCTGATTAGATAAAGTGATAACCATTCTGATCTAGGTTAGTGCGCATGCTGAGTGTTTCTTTTCTCTCTCTCTTTGGCAGCGACCATGACCCGACCCTTGGCTATGACTCAGTGACCAAAATTAACCGAACCTTCTTATAAGACTGGCTTTTGGATTGTCAGATTTGCAAACCTCATTGCCACTCCTACTTTTACCCTTTTCTCCAGGACACCCCGTATTACTACGAACGTCCACTTCCATTGGATAAAACCATCGTATGGTTATATACGAACTCGAAGGAATTTATTCGAGGATGGTTTCCGGTTCTGGAGAAAACAAATAGGACTATTCAGTTGTCTTTTCCATTTACCTTCTCTCAGGTTGCGAGTACTCCTTGGTTTAGGAGTTAGTACACCTATTACGCAAATTGGATAGTCTTCTTCCAAACCTTAGGCTGGTGCCGAACGGTGTGGAATGAAGAAAACCAATTAGCATAACGATGGTGTACAGAAGGTATTAAGTAAAGACATATCAAGGGATTAGTAAGAGGGCGAAGTAAACTGCGACTGCTATTCACGACCAAACCAAGTATTTCATTACCACTCCCACTTCACCTTTGTATTTCTCCAGGACACTCCGTATCACTACGAAGATCCACCGTTTATTGGATACTCCATCGTATGGTTATATACGAACTTGAAAGGAACTTGTTCCAGTTCGGGGATGGATTCTGGTTCAGGAGAAATAGGAATAAGGTTTATTCGGTTGTCTTTTATCTTCACCTTCTCTCGCATTGCGAGTGCTCCTAGGATTAGGACAGTACATCCATTATGCTTATTGGATAGTCTTCTTCCAAACCATAGGCTGGTGCCGAACGGTAGGGAAGGAAGAAAACCATTTAGCCTAAGAGGGTGTACAGAAGGTAATGACTAAAGACATATAAAGTGATTTGGTGAGATGGCAAAGAAATATACGGCTACAGTTGTGAATATGGATAATGGAAGAGGCATTACTAGGAATACCGGAATACCCCATCGAAACATTTCAATGTTTCAGTTTCACTATGTACTATTAAAAGAAAACTGATTTCCCAATTAAACACTTGCTCCAGGGTATGTATTTACCAGGTATGATTCTCACATCTGTATGGTTTTACAGATGATGAGTGGGAGTAAGTTATTGGGAATTAGGTGATCATCCTCATTATATCGGGATTCGTTGTAATTGGTGATATTTGAGGAAGTCACCTGGGTTGTTTGCCGGGCGGCAAATATTTGGTTTTGAATATCCGTTGTTATGCACCAATTTCAAATTGATATATCTGTACATCTACTTTTATAGAGTGAGATATACCTTTTTGAAATTATGTCTATGACATTTACCTATATCAGTGGATGGTTAGGTAAGGAGCATTAAACAGCGGTGTAATTCTTCTTAACCATAAGTACAGTTTTCAACCTACGACACACAGATAATGAGTCATTAGACTCAAGGGACTTATACAGAGTATTGTATGTTGTCAAGTGTCCATTAGGACAGAGGGGTTGGTACTCGTACTAGATTCTGTTTACTTGTGACTTCTCTGGGTCTTAGACATGTGTTTCGTAGAAACACAAGGTCCAAGTTTTGAGAAGTTATAGGTATAAGAATAGAGTAGAGAACCATGTGTTGCAAGTATCGGGATTCTTCAGGGTGATCGAAGATGTAGATACTTGTGTATGGTATTCAGTTGATAGTAATGATTAAGAGAACTTGCTTCTCTTTCAGATTACTCATAATTGGAAGCACTCCTAAGTTGAGTAACGCTGATCGGCCTCTCTCCATTTAGTTGACATGCACTGGAGATAGCTGCATGATTTGAATCTGGTTCAATTAAATCAGTGCCTCTGGTTCTATATTGGATATAGAACAGTTCATATCTTAACGATGTTAAGGTACGGGGAGTTGTCTGGCTTATGCTTAAAACCAGACTCTGGATAACTCAAGGCACGTTTCTGTAATGGCTGTTTGTGGGTTGACCCAGGCTATGACGAGGGTTGACTTTCTACCATCAGGAAGATCAATAGTGATATTGTTCTTGACTCGCCACAGTTTTAACAAAAATGGATTTTTTTTTTGAAAACAGTAGTGGGAGTATGGTAGAACTAGAAGTGATTCTAGAACCGCAGACGATTACTGAAAATTTGATAAGAACCTAAAGATTCATTCTGATTTGACATTCCATTAGCCACTCCGCAGATATGGTGGGTAACCTCAGGCGCTCGAGAGGTACTTCGGTATGCTCAAGGACGGTGGCAGGGAGGTTCTTGTTTACCCAGACTTGCCATTGCTGTTGTTCCATACTGTGAGACCTGACAGGAGGATGAGTATAGCGTCGTTCTAAACTAGCTTTAGAAGTGCACGTGTATATGACTCTGCCAGAGGGTTGTCGTGGTCAGTGGGAGCAGCGGAAGCATTGGTAGACAAGTGGCTTATGTCTATTTATAGACTAAAGCAGATATAGCGGAGATAGATCATCTATTTCTGATGTGACAGTCATAGGTTTGACTTCATCAGAATAGGGGATGGATCTGTTAAGAAGGTAGTAGGGTGTGATGTCCTGGTATTTGGATGACATACACAGAGTAGGAAGTAAAATTCCTATACTACGATCGGTTATACTTTGGTTGTCACACAGTGGTTTCTCCACAAAGGACTTGGATATTATATCAGACATTCTAATTACTAGATCTATGGTTTTAGATCTAGATTTGGGTAGTTTCCTAATCTGGGTACTTAGACAGAATTCTAAATGTGTTTTAGAATGGACGACTCCTGGCACGGTAGTATACCAGCAGGTGATGGAGTCACCCTCTCTAAAGGTATCTTACAGACTAAAGGGGAGAGGGACGTGCATGATTGGAAGATCACTTGCTTAGGCAATTGAGTCAATCATGAGATGTCAAGTACCACACCAAATGTTGCTTTTGCAGTAGGTGCAATAAGTTGATATTGATCCAATCCTGGAGAAACATTTGGAAGCAGTTTTAGAACATAAGTGGATGTTCTAGGGATATGATAATGACAGCCTCATTCGGGAGACAGTTATCATTCCAGGCTTCCAAGGTGACTTGGATGACAGAGTGACTGTCAGAGTTATAGTTTTCCCTCTGACGAGGGGCAGTATTTTGGACAGGTGGTCCAGGTGGATACTGAGGGAAAGCATGGCGCAGGATACTGATTAAGTTCAGTTGCCGATACAGTCTAAGAAGTTTGGATTTGGAGTTCATGTATGAGCTAGGTCCCATCAGATATCCAGACATATTCTTGTAGGGTTCCTAGGCATACCCATGAGGTTCTACAAGTGATCAAACATGGCCAATTCAAAGCTTTTTCTATGTGCCAAGTGACCCTAAGCAAGATCGTAACTAGAGGATAGGCGAAAGAATGCAAGTTAACGACTTTAACTAAAAGGAAAGTGGCTACAACCTTTGTAGATCTGGTCCTCCACTTCCTTAGCTCCGTGATGACGTCCCTCCACTGCGATCATCGGATCCCGGACTCTGGCGATGGTTTCATCGGAGAAACGAACGGGCTAGGTCGTCGACTTCGATGCCGAAGATGATCTACGTCGAGGCAACTCAAGATCAAGCTCCAACTTCACCAAGCCATGAAACTTATGAAGAAAACACCCTATACTACATGGCAAGTGGTAGAGGATGAAGAAATAGGAAGTGGGTTCACTTTGGATTTGGATTTCTCACTCTTTTTCTCATGGCACCATTGAAGGTATCATGGTTTCTTCTTCTTTGAAGAAGAAGAAGAAGAAGAAGAAGAAGAAAGAATATATGATAAGAATTATGAATAATAGAAAATAAAATCATTCTTATCATTATGCAACCTTGGGTTAGTTTAACAAGTATAGAGAATAAACTAGGGTTAGGTGAATGGTTATGTTTAGGAAAGAAACAAAGTGGTCAAAGCTTCATGAAGCTTCAAGGTAAAAACAAAAGAACCCACCATTTTGTTTCTTGCCCTAAAATAAATAAATAAAACAAATAATTAAGAAAAGATAACAAAACCCTAACCATTCACTTAAACATGGTTTAAAGTAAACATACACCCAAGTTTGCATGTATCATCAAACATGATACAAACTAGTGCACAAAAATATATCACATATACTACTTGTGCACATCAAGTGAGAAAATCCATTTTAAGTGAACCAATACTAGTTAATGCAAAGTAATATATCAAATATATAATTATACATTAAATCATTAAATCAACATTTGATTTAACGATCCGGTCATATCGCATATGACCGACTAATATTCAATGTATCGACTTATCGAATCAATCCTCGATTCGATAACTAGGTTATATCGCATACAACTAATCGATACATTCATTGGGAGAATAGAATACGGTATCATATACACGCATTATTCTCGGTCCCGCACATATCTCATATGCGCTCCTATTTCGTTTCGCTTGAGCCAGGAAACCTCTGTGTAGGACTCTAAAGACTCGTCAATACGCCGGCAGCAGATGATGATCATATCAAGCACCCACAAGCCGTAAGCGGTCTGCTAAACGTAACGGCCACCCGGGTATTGAGCGATCAGAAGATCGACGAGCAAGCCCGCTCACACTCCTGTGAATCCAACCAGCAACACTTACCGTACAGTCCGGTCTGATCGTCTGATATGTCGCATATCTCGCCTAGGGGTGGTAAACGTCAGACCCCAGTAGCTCGATAAGTCATGCCGATGTAAGGTCCATAACAAGCACGAAACAACTGAGAACACTTACCAGTAAATCAGTGCAACACTGGCCAGGGATTTCCAGTTATGGCCAGTCGAGCATAGCACAACATCAACCCCCAATACCGGGAGAGACGAATCCCCTCCTATCACTCATTGCCTCCATGTGAATCGGGACTGTACCCAAAAACCACCTATTTGCACGACTCAGTAGAGCCGTGGTAGGGTAGAAATCAATGCACAGTGGGAGACACATAAGACTCTATGACGATCTCCGGTCAACAGACTAAGCTGTACCAGTGTCACCAGAGAACTGCCATCTGACGTGAGGTATAATACCATCTGGGAGTTCTCGGCGAGTCCGTTCAGTGTACCCAGTCACCATTGAGCACCCGCATACCATCTCTGATGTCAAACACCAATGGATATGGAATCATCCATCGCCCATCACATGGGTCGAGAGGATATACGCTAGTCTACTCTGGAATATCGATGCCCCGTCTCGATATTCCCATGACTAGGAACAATGAAGGATGTACCCATTGACTACCCAGGCCCCACTAGTATGATCTATATCATATTCCTGGAAGTCGAGTACACATCCTAAGGGCTTTATCAACATGTAACAGAGAGACAGAAAGTATACACGTTAAGATAAAGAGCAACCAGATAGCGTACTATCATGTCGAGCAAGAAAGTCTTACCTATATATGTCCTAGCATCCACTACAATATACATCCTATGTACAGTAATGGCCTCTAGGGCATACATATAACTAACAATCTCCCACTTGCACTAGGGCTATCTGTAGCAGTGGTTGCAGTATCTCATACTCAACCATCCCATAAAAGTCTCTCTCTGGGAAAAGGCATTTGTGAGTGGATCCACCGTGTTGTCTTCTGAGTCTACTCTCCTAACCTCGATCACCTTGGAGATCAACTATCTCCTTGATCAGGTGATGCTGCCTCAGAATATGTCTGGGTCACTGATGGGATCATGGTTCCTTGGCCAAAGCCATACTTCCATTGTCATACAATGGTAGGAACCTAGTTCATCTCATGAACCAATATACACCCAAACTTCCTCTTTGGTAGTATCTTTAATAGCGATGTTACCAGCCTTTATCGTCTAGTCTGCCACGGTATCTAGCTTGGAACTCTTCCAACATACCGTCCCTCTACTGAGGGTAAAGACAATGCCTGTGACTGACATTCAGTCGTCCTTATCACCCTGGAACTTTTCCAGTGATTCTCCCCAGGATCGATTGATACCATCTCACTACAGCTAGTGAGAATCCTAACATCCATTTAGATCTATCTCATAGATCCAAAACTCGGCATTTAGGAGGTATCACCTTTATCCTATTTGGAGAATCCTTGTGATAAGCGGAGATTGACCGAGCGTAGCATAGGAAACTCCTCTCCTATCAAGAGTATGTCATCCACATACTCTACGAGGATCATCACCATACTCTATACTACCTTTTTGTTCATACAAGGTTCATCTACCATTTTGATGAAGTCAAACTCTTTGACTACCACATCAAAATAGATGTTCCAACTCCGCGATGCCTGCTTTATCCTGTAAAGCAACTTGCACATGTTTCCGCTGCTCCCACTGTTTACGAAGCCCTCTGGCTGTGTACTTATAGATGTTCTCTTCTAAATCAGTATTTAGAAAAGCAGTCATGGCATCCAACCACCAGATATCATAGTCATGGTATGTAGCAATGTTAAGTAAGATCCGGATGGACTTAAGCATAGCTACTTGGAAAAGGTTTCATCATTATCCACGCCTGGTCGATGACGAAAACCTTCAACAAGTCTAGCATTGAAAGTCTCAACTTTTCCATCTACACCAAGTAATCTTCTCAAGATATACCTGCTCCTGATGGGGATTTAACCCTTCAGATATAGCATCCAAAGTCCATACTTTGTTGGTGTACATGGATTCCATATCAGATCGCTAAGCATCCAGCCATTCTTACAGAGTCCCTACTCTCGATGGCCTGCTCGAAACTAGTTGGGTCATCATCTCATGTGCAATCCTCGCTCCCACTGTCATCGAGAAACCGAAGTATCCCTCTGGCGAATGAGGAACCCTACCAGATCGTCGGAGAGGCTGAGGTTCGTCGGGAACTATTGAATTCTCTGGTTCTGTCAAATCATCAACTGCAGTTTTGTATAGACGGAACCTTTCCATTTCCACAGAACTGACCTTGCCTCGATCTTGTCTGGATTTTGCTTTTGACATAGGCCGGACAATCCCAAATCTTAACATACTTAAGAGATAGGCTCTTCCCATACCATATCTTATATGGAGTGGTAGGCACCGATTTGATTCGAACCTAATTCAATATGTATGCAGCTTCTCAAGTGCACAACCCCAAAAGGAAATAGGTAACTCAGTAGTACTCATCATAGAGCACACCATATCTAATACGGTGCGATTGCTCCGCCATGATACACCGTTGTGCTGTGGTATAATCAGAGGAGTAACACCGAGAGAGAATCTCATTCACCTTTAGAATAGTCCAAGAATTCTATGCACAAGTATTCTTCTTCCTGATCTTATCATAGGACATAATACTTATACCCGGTTTTTGGTTCTCTACTTCTAACTTATATTCTGTGAATATCTCAAAAACTTCGGACTTATGTTTCAACAGGAACATATGGCTGAATCTTGAGAGATCATCAGAGAATGTAATGAAGTACAAAGAACCGGTCCTGGCATGTGTAGACAGGGGACCTTGCATACATCACTATGTATCAGTCCCAAAAGTTCACTAACTCTTTCTCTGTTTCCAATAAACAGAGCTATGGTCATCTAATCTTTGTGACATGACTGGCAAGTTTCATAAGATGTAAATTCAAACTGATTTAAATATGCATCTAGAATGTAACTTCAGCCAGTCGGGCCGCATTGATATGACCTAGTCTACAATGCCTCAAGAAGGATTCGTTCATTTCTGAACTCTTCCTCTTGTGTGTGTTCCGTATATTAGGAACTGTAGTTTGATTTAGAACGTCAATGCTTTTAGATAACGTGCCTGAAACGATCAACTTTTGAAATGTAGGAAATGTTCAAAACATTATCCAACAATAAAAAATTATATCCTTTCTTTACTAATAAAGAGACTAATATGATTTTGTATATCAGGTTCGGTATCTAATAGCATTTGTTCAGAATCAATGTATTGGTAATACAGGGTGACAGTGACCAACAGACTTGGCTGCAACACTTGCCCCGTTTTCTGTCTCATGAAACTTATCACCCGTTCTCAGTTCTCTGCCTTTCTGTAGCCCATGTAACGGATTACATTTGCGGGATCCTGATCTGGTATCTAATACCTAGGACGTAGAGGACACTGAGAAACAGTCTTTATAATGAACACAGCCGAAGGAGATGCATCATATGCACTTTCTTCGTTTGGACGGCATAGGAATCCTGGTATTCCCCTATTTCCTGCTCTGTCTTATAACAATTATAAGTTGGAGCGGGACCAACGTTCCCCAGCTCAGTATAACAAGCGGGTTCGGTCAATTCATCCATATTATTATCTTGATTAAGGCGTGATATGGTCGCTACCTGGAGAGAGAGAGAAGAAAACACTCTGCGTGCGCTCTTGCAAGATTAGATTGGTTATATATTTTATCTAATCAGGATGGCTCCCACTGTTTTTATCAAATCTTCCTTCAAACCCTAAAAGGAAAGACTATCCGGGATTAATTACACTCTACAAGTTCGCCAATCTTTCAGCCAGGTCAGTGTCGGTACTTTGAGGGAGGTTCCCCGTGCTTTCGCACGGACCTAATTACAGCAAACCTCATTTTCCCAGAGGCGTAACCTCGTTGACATCTTTCTAGACACCTACTTGATCGGCTAATTGCAAAGTGCAAAACTCTCCCAAGAGTAACAATTACTCGCAGTGGGTATCGGGATCCAACTATCACATAGAAGGTATGCAATCTCATTGCAAATTTCAACACTTGAAACTCCCGATAAAGGTTTTTACCCCTAGTACCTATGACCTTGGCTAAGGTCAACAAATCATAAGCACTAGTCAAGTTCTACCCGTCATTTCGTGATTAATTAGACCCACCCACATGACCCTTGGCTAAGGTCAACAAAGCCACATGACTGTCCTAACTAATCGCATCATATGCGGTGTAGGAAGACATCACTTAGCTACCGTACACTGTGCCTTGACTATGGTCAACAAACACAGCACGAATACTAAGTACTCTACTTCCTAAAATGACGGAGGGTTGCGGATGGTTTTTAAGAAAACCTTTAATGCTTTGAACTTGATCTCGTTGCGGAATCAAATGGTTTTTAAATGGAGTGTTTTTGAGGATTTTCTAGTTTTGCTAAAGGGGTCACTCCCGGTGAAGGGATCGTCGGCCCTTTCCTCATCGAATAAGGTGGAGGATATATCATATATACCGCTGTGAAAAGAAAAAACTATAGAAGCAATCAAAAGACAAACCGAGGGTTGTAGCATCTGCCAGTTATTGCTAAAGGGGTCACTCCCGGTGAAGGGATCTCGGCCCTTTCCTTATCGAATAAGGTGCAGGATGTTCTACAAGGAACACCGCGATGCAAAGCAAGAACTGTAGCTACCTGTTTTTATGAAATTCAATTCCAAAACATCTTTTAGGTTTATTTTCTTTCATTAATCACATTAATGAATATCCCATCATTTAAGTCCACCTAATTATCCCAGATAAATATAACGTACGCCTCGATGTCCCGTCTGCACCGTTAGGTTAGGTAACTAACGGCAGAGCGGGGCAGGGCTAGCGCGGGTGTAAAACATAAGCAACGTCTATATAATATATCATATATACTATATGCAATATCTATCTGAACATATCATATGATCACATCACAGATAACGCAGCAGAAAATATCATATGAAATATTGGATATACTAGGACGTCCGTGTTTTTAATACGAGCCAGTATAAAACACGGATTCCACGGTCGTGATGAATAGCCAATCCCACACCCCTAGACCCCTACGAGAGCGGAAAACAACCCTACCAATTCTAGGGTTAGGAGACCCGGACTCGACTCCTCGAGATGGTCTCCCACTGGACCCCAGAACCCGGTTACTTGTGCTCCCCTCCTTAGGTCTATCCTAATGCGGAAAAGTAAATAATATACATCAACGGTGACATCTTCCGCAACCTCGTAGTGCCCCAATAAAAGAATATTACATACAAGTTTTTATATGAATGAAAATGAAAAACACTCATCTCACATAAAAAAACCCCGGCTATTCAAACACGACAATCCAATATAATATATCCAGCAACACATAACATCACATGTCATCAACGTAAGTAAACATGCGTATCCCAATTGTCGTTGACATATAGCAACGAAACCGGCGATATCACATATTACACTTACGGTCACAGAAAAGAAAGTGTAAAACTACAACAGTTGGAATCCGCAAACTCTTTAGACATCGCATGCCTAATCAAATGAATCCCTTAGACATCGCATGCCTAACAATTATAAACCCCGCATTTTAGTCTCAATATCGAAAAAACTTTTCAATATAAAGTCGGGCAATTCAACAAGATTCCCGGCATCTGGAACGAATGCTCGTCGCAAACTTTAATGGACGGCCGCACCCCCAATACCGTCGACGAAGTGCACTAAGGCGGAACACCGCTGCCGCGAGCACCCGAACGGATGCTTTTTGGCGACGGGGTTCTCCTACAATCACTTGGTCGGGGTTATGGGGTGTAGCTGTCTATTAAGTTTACCGGCGAGTATCCGTGTAATCAACGTGATTGCGACGGACTTTTGATCACATCAAAATCCCGTGGCAACCAATCAAGTGAGGCTAAACTGCTATGTTTATAATATCCAAATCAGTTATCTCATAACTACTTGTGGATTCCAAATATTGTATCACATTCCAGATAAATAGAAAATGTTAAACTTTCCGATCGAACAGTCAAACACCCAAGTTTTCCCGAAACAGCTCAACACATGAAATAAGTTTAAAAACATTCACTTCATGCCTCAGTACCAACGGTCCAGCCGTAGAAGGGTCAAGCCAACGCCTCACATGTGGCACACCGTACTGCCCCAAACCCTAAGGTTCAAAGGGCAGTTCAAGACGGTCACATAATCGAGTTAAGGTTTGTTGTCTTCTAGAGGGTCCATCGTGTTACTTGCACTACTTAGAACGTCTTTAAACCACAGAAAAATCCAACACTTGGAAATTTTCCGGCAGGGAAAAAATTGGGTATTTATATCCGGTCGAACTTTTTAACATATTCTAAAATTACCCGGAAAAACACATAGACAAAATTAGATAATCCGATCGAATCTGCAAACTCCCAATACAACCCAGAAAACTCAATTCTTGAGTATAATTTAAAAATTCCCATAAAACTCAGCACTAACAGATAGGAATTACCGTGCAAAGAAAAAGACAAGAAGCTCCTATATGGCCGCGGAACCGCCGCACATGCCATGCTCATGCCGCGGTTCCGCGGCCACGTGGTCGAGTTACCCTCACGTGCTTCACAGTAATTCATGAAAAAGCCTGCTGAATTTTCTGGATATTTTTAATTCACAAAAATCCCCGATTTAAAAAAATGTACAGAGAAGGATTTTGCATTAGGGTTTCGGTTCGATCGGACTTCTAACATCGTCTACACTACGCCTAAGGCTCTAGCTAGGCTCTGATACCACTGTAGGGTTCCTAGTCACACCCATGAGGTTCTACAAGTGATCAAACATGGCCAATTCAAAGCTTTTGTATGTGCCAAGTGACCCTAAGCAAGATCGTAACTAGAGGATAGGCGAAAGAATGCAAGTTAACGACTTTAACTAAAAGAAAAGTGGCTACAACCTTTGTAGATCCGGTCCTCCACTTCCTTAGCTCCGTGATGACGTCCCTCCGCTGCGATCATCGGATCCCGGACTCTGGCGATGGTTTCATCGAAGAAACGATCGGGCTAGGTCGTCGACTTCGATGCCGAAGATGATCTACGTCGAGGCAACTCAAGATCAAGCTCCAACTTCACTAAGCCATGAAACTTGTGAAGAAAACATCCTATACTACATGGCAAGTGGTAGAGGATGAAAAAATAGGAAGTGGGTTCACTTTGGATTTGGATTTCTCACTCTTTTTCTCATGGCACCATTGAAGGTATCATGGTTTCTTCTTCTTTGAAGAAGAAGAAGAATAAGAAAGAATATATGATAAGAATTATGAATAATAGAAAATAAAATCATTCTTATCATTATGCAACCTTGGGTTAGTTTAACAAGTGTAGAGAATAAACTAGGGTTAGGTGAATGATTAGGTTTAGGAAAGAAACAAAGTGGTCAAAGCTTCATGAAGCTTCAAGGTAAAAACAAAAGAAGCCACCATTTTGTTTCTTGCCCTAAAATAAATAAATAAAACCAATAATTAAGAAAAGATAACAAAACCCTAACCATTCATTTAAACATGGTTTAAAGTAAACATACACCCAAGTTTGCATGTATCATCAAACATGATGCAAACTAGTGCACAAAAATATATCACATATACTACTTGTGCACATCAAGTGAGAAAATCCATTTTAAGTGAACCAATACTAGTTAATGCAAAGTAATATATCAAATATATAATTATACATTAAATCATTAAATCAACATTAGATTTAACGATCCGGTCATATCGCATATGACCGACTAATATCCAATGTATCGACTTATCGAATCAATCCACGATTCGATAACTAGGTTATATCGCATACAACCAATCGATACATTCATCGCGAGAATAGAATACGGTATCACATACACGCATTATTCTCGGTCCCGCACGTATCTCATATGCGTTCCTATTTCGTTTCGCCTGAGCCAGGAAACCTCTGTGTAGGACTCTAAAGACTCGTCAATACGCCGGCAGCAGATGATGATCATATCAAGCACCCACAAGCCGCAAGCGGTCTGCTAAACGTAATGGCCACCCGGGTATTGAGCGATCAGAAGATCGACGAGCAAGCCCGCTCACACTCCTGTGAATCCAACCAGCAACACTTACCGTACAGTCCGGTCTGATCGTCTGATATGTCGCATATCTTGCCTAGGGGTGGTAAACGTTAGACCCCAGTAGCTCGATAAGTCATGCCGATGTAGGGTCCATAACAAGCACGAAACTACTGATAACACTTACCAGTAAATCAGTGCAACCCTGGCCAGGGATTTCCAGTTATGGCCAGTCGAGCATAGCACAACATCAACCCCCAATACCGGGAGAGACGAATCCCCTCCTATCGCTCATTGCCTCCATGTGAATCGGGACTGTACCCAAAAACCACCTGTTTGCACTGTAGGGTTCCTAGGCACTCCAAGGAGGTCTCACAAGGCATCAACCATGCCAATTTCAAACTTTACAATTGCCGAGAAACCCTAATACGGATCGTTAACTAGATTTTTAGGCGAAAAGAGAAGCTAGTTAACAACTTAACTAAAAGAACGGAAATACAACCTTTGTAGATCCGGTGCTCCACCTCCATAGCTCCGCGATGAAGTCCCCTTGCTGTCCAAATCGAATCCCGGGCTCTAGCGTCGGCTTCATCGGAGAAACGGGCGGGCTAGGTCATCGACAACGATGCCGAAGATGATCTACGTCGAGGCATCACAAGATCAAGCTCCCACTTCACCAAGTCATGAAACTTGTGAAGAAAACACCCTATACTACTTGGCAAGAGGTAGAGGATGAAGAAATAGGAGGTGGGTTCACTTTAGAATTGGATTTCTCACTTGATTTCTTCACTTGCCATTGATGGAGGCAAGCTTCTTCTTGAAGAAGAAGAAGAAGAAGATGAAGATAATGATATGATAAGAATCATAAAATAGAAAAGAAAAATCAATTCTTATCATATACAAACCATGGTTTAGTGTAGAGATTTAACTAAGGTTAGATGGAGTGGTTAGGGTTAAGCATGAGACAAAATGGTCACTTAATCAAAGCTTCCTGAAGCTTTAAGATGCAAACAAAGAAAGCCACCATTTTTCTCATTATGCCATTTATTTTCCAAAAAGAATAAATAAATAAATAAATGAATAAGAAAAGAAAAACCCTAACCATTCATATAACCATGGTTTAATCTTTACACAAACCCAAGTAAACATGCATCATCAAACATGATACAATCAAGTGCACAAAAGTATATCACATATACAACTTGTGCAATGCAAGTGAGAAAATCCATTTAAAGTGAACCAATACTAGTTAATGCAAAGTAATATATCAAATATATAATTATGCATTAGATCATTAAATCAACACTTGATTTAACGATCCGGTCATATCGCATATAACCGACTAATATCCAATGTATCGATTTATCGAATCAATCCTTGATTCGATAACTAGGTTATATCGCATACAACCATTCGACACATTCATTGCGAGAATGAAATATGGTATCACATACACTCATTATTCTCGGTCCCGCACATATCTCATATGCGCTCCTATTTCGTTTCGCTTGAGCCAGGAAACCTCTGTGTAGGACTCTAAAGACTCGTCAATACGCCGGCAGCAGATGATGATCATATCAATCATCCACAAGCCGCAAGCGGTCTGCTAAACGTAACGGCCACCCGGGTATTGAGCGATCAGAAGATCGACGAGCAAGCCCGCTCACACTCCTGTGAATCCAACCAGTAACACTTACCGTACAATCCGGTCTCGTCGTCTGATATGTCGCATATCTCGCCTAGGGGTGGTAAACGTCAGACCCCAATAGCTTGATAAGTCGTGTCAATATGAGGTCTATAACAGTTCGAGAAATTACTGGTAACACTTACCAGTATATCTCAGCAACCCTGGCCAGGGATTTCCGGTTATAGCCAATCGAACACAGCGCAACATCAACTCCCTATACCGGGAGAGACGAATCCCCTCCTATCGCTCATTGCCTCCATGTGACTCGGGACTGTACCCAAAAACCACTATTTTGCACGCCCTCTTGGACATGGTAAGGTGGAAATCAAAGCACAGTGGGAACCACACAAGACTCTATGACGATCTCGGGTCAACAGACTACTCTATACCAGTGTCACCAGAGAACTGCCATCTTACGTAAGGTATAATACCATCTGGGAGTTCTCGGCGAGTCCGTCCAGTGTACCCAGTCTCAACTGAGCACCCGTATATCATCTCTGATGTCAAACACCAATGGATATGGGATCATCCATCGCCCATCTGTATGGGTCGAGAAGGTATACGCTAGTCTACTCTGGTATATCGATGCCCCGTCTCGATACACCTACGACTAGGGACCTTGAAGGATGTACTTATGGACTACCATGTCCCCACTAGTATGATCCGCATCATAGTCCAGGTAGTCAAGTACACATCCTAAGGGCTTTACCAACATGTAATAGAGAGACAATCAGTATACACGTTTAGGTAAAGAGTAACCAGATAGCATATTATCATGTCGAGCAAGAAAGTCCTTCCTATATATGTCCAAGCATCCACTACAATATACATCCTATGTATAGTAATGGCCTCTAGGGCATACATATAACTAACAATCTCCCACTTGCACTAGGGCCATCTGATAGCAATGGTTGCAGTATCTCATACTCAACCATCCCATAAAAATCTCTCTCTGGGAAAAGGCCTTTGTGAGTGGATCCGCCGTGTTGTCCTCTGAGTCTACTCTCCTAACCTCGATCACCCTGGAGATCAACCATCTCCATGATCAGGTGACACTGCCTTAGAATATGTTTGGATCACTGATGGGACGGGTGTTCGTTGGCACAAGCCACAACTCCATTGTCACACAATGGGAGGAACTTAGTTCATCTCATGAACCAATATATACCCAAACATCCTCTTTGGTAGCATCTTAAGTAGCGATTTATCCTGCCTTTATCGTCTAGTATGTCACGGTATCTAGCTTGGAACTCTTCCAACATACCGTCCCTTTACTAAGGGTAAAGACAATGCCAGTGACTGACACTCAGTCGTCTTTATCACCCTGGAACACTTCCAGTGATTCTTCCCAGGATCAATTGATACCATCTCACTACAGCTAGTGAGTATCCTAACATCCATTTAGATCTATCTCATAGATCCAAAATCCAAGATTTAGTAGGTATCATTATGATCCTATATGGAGAATCATTGTGATATGCAGAGATTGATCGAGTGTATCATAGGAAACTCCTTCCCTATCAAGAGTATGTCATCCACGTACTCTACGAGGATCGTCATTATACTCCCTACTACCTTTTTGTTTATACAAGGTTCATCTACCATTTTGATGATGTCAAACTCTTTGACTAACACATCAAAACAGATGTTCCAACTCCGCGATACCTGCTTTATCACATAAAGCATCTTGTACACGTTTCCGCTGCTCCCACTGTCTACGAAGCCCTCTGGCTGTGTACTTATAGACGGTCTCTTCTAAAACATCATTTAGAAGAGCAGTCATGGCACCCAACCGCCAGATATCGTAGTCATGGTATGCAGCCGTGGCAAGTAGGATCTGGATGGACTTAAGCATAGTCACTTGAAAAAGGTTTCATCATTATCCACGCCTGGTCGATGACGAAAAGCCTTAACAAGTCTAGCTTTGAAAGTCTCAACTTTTCCATCTACACCAAGTAATCTTCTCAAGATATACTTGCTCCTGATGGGGATTTAACCCTTCAGATATAGCAACCAAAGTCCATACTTTGTTGGTGTACATGGATTCCATCTCAGATCACTAAACATCCAGCCATTCTTACAAAGTCTCACTCCTGATGGCCAGCTCGAAACTAGTTGGGTCATCATCTCATGATGCAATCCTCGCTCTCACTGTCATAGAGAAACCGAAATATCTCTCAGGTGGGTGAGGAACCCTACTAGATCGGCGGAGAGGCCAAGGTTCGTTGGTAACTATTGAATCCTTTGGTTCTTTCAAATCATCAGCTGCAGTTTGTATAGCTGGAACATTTCCAGTTCTACATAACTGACCTTGCCTCGAGCTTGTCCGGATTTTGCTTTTAGACCCCAAATCTTAACCAACTTAAGATATGGGCTCTTCCCTTATCATATCACATATGAAATAGTAGGCAACTGATTTGATTTGAACCCAATTCAATTGGTATGCAGCTTCTCAAGTGCATAACTCCCAAAAAGGAAATAGGTAACTCAGCAGTACTCATCATAGAGCACACCTTATCATATAGGGTGTGATTGCTCCGCCCCGATATACCATCGTGCCATGGTGTATACAGAGGAGTAATGCTGAGAGAGAATCTCATTCTCCTTTAGAATAATCCAGGATTTTCGTGCTCAAGTATTCTCCTCCTCGATCACATCAAAGGACATAATACTTATACCCGTATTTTGGTTCTCTACTTCTAACTTATAATCTGTGAATATCTCAAAAGGTTCGGACTTGTGTTTCAGCAGGAACATATGTCTGAATCTTGAGAGATCATCAGAGAACGTAATGAAGTGTAAACAACCAGTCTTGGCATGTGTAGACAGGGGACCTACATACATCAACATGTATCATCCCAAGAGTTCATTAACTCTTTCTCTGTTTCTAGTAAACAGAGCTATGGTCATTGTGTCTTTGTGACATGACTGGCAAGTTTCATAAGATGTAAATTCAAACTGATTTAAATATGCATCTAAAATGTAACTTCAGCCAGTCGGATCGCATTGATATGACCTAGTCTACAATGCCTGAAGAAGGATCCGTTCATTTCTGAACTCTTCCTCTTCTGTGTGTTCCGTATACTAAGAACTGTAGTTTGATTTAGAACATCAACGCTTTTAGATAACGTGTCTGAACCGATCAACTTTTGATATAGGAAATGTTCAAAACATTATCCAATAATACAAAATTTTATCGTTTCTTTACTAATAAAGAGACAGATATGTTTTTGTATATCAGGTTTGGTATCTAATAACATTCGTTCAGAATCAATGTATTTAGAATACAGGATGACAGTGACCAACAGACTTGGCTGCAACACTTGCCCCGTTTTCTGCCTCATGAAACTTATCACCCGTTCTCAGTTCTCTACCTTTCTGTAGCCCTATGTAACAGATTACATATCTGGGATCCTGATCTGGTATCACATACCCAGGACGTAGAGGATACAGAGAAACAGTTCTTTATAATGAACACACCCGAAGATGATGCATCAGCATGCACTCTCTTCGTTTGGGTGGCACGGGAATTCTGGTAATCCCCTATTTCCTGCTCTGTCTTATAACAATTATAAGTTGGAGCGGGACCAACGTTCCCCAGCTCAGTATAACAAGTGGGTTCGGTCAATAATCCGTATTATTATCTTGATTAAGGCGTGATATGGTCGCTACCTGGAGAGAGAGAGAAGAAAACACTCAGCGTGCGCTCTTGCAAGAATAGATTGGTTATTATTTTATCTAATCAGGATGGCTCCCACTGCTTTTTATCAAATCTTCCTTCAAACCCTAAAAGGAAAGACTAGCCGGGATTAATTACACACTACAAGTTCGCCAATCTTTCAGCCAGGCCAGTGTCGGTACTTTGAGGGAGGTCCTCCGTGCTTTCGCACGAACCTAATTAATGTAAACCTCGTTTTCCCAGAGGCGTAACCCCGTTGACACCTTAATAGACACCTACTTGATCGGCTAGTTGCAATGTGTAAAACTCTCCCAGGAGTAACTCTTACTCACAGCGGGTATCGGGATCCAACTATCTCATAGAAGGTATGCAATCTCATTGCAAATTTCAACACTTGAAATTCCCGATAATTTTGCCCATAGTGTTCTATGACCTTGACGAATGCCAAACAACCCATAGTCCACTAGTCAAGTTCAACCCGTACATTTCTTAATTGAATTAAACCCACCCGCACGACCCTTGACGAATGCCAAACAACGCCGTACGAATACCCTAATCCAATCTGCATCATATGCATAAGCAGATAAATACTAGTTAGCTACCGCACACTACGCCTTGACGAATGCCAAACTACCGTAGCACGAATACTAACTAGTACTTATCTGAAATGACGGAGGGCTACGACAGGTTTTTATGAAAACCTATTGCGTAATGAACTTGATATCGTTGTAGGATCGAATGAATTTTGAAATGGAGTGTTTTTGAGGCTTTTCTAGTTTTGCTAAAGGGATCACTCCCGGTGAAGGGATCGTCGGCCCTTTCCTCGTCGAATGAGGTGCGGGATATATCATATATATCACTGTGCAAAGCAAAAACTCTTAAAAGCAATCAAAAACCAAACCGAGGGTTGTAGCATCTGCCAGTTATTGCTAAAGGAGTCACTCCCTGTGAAGGGATCTCGGTCCTTTCCTCATCGAATAAGGTGCAGGATATATCATATATACCGCTGTGCAAAGCAAGAACTGTAGCTACCTGTTTTATTTTGAAATTCGATTCTACAACATCTTAGGTTTCTTTTATTTCATTAATCTCATTAATGAAGTCCCATCATTTAAGTACCTAAACATCACAGATAAATACGACGTACACTTATGCCATCCGCATTCGCCTCGATGTCCCCTCGTGCACCGTTAGGTTAGGTAACTAACGGCAGAGCGGGGCAGGGCTAGCGCGGGTGTAAAACATAAGTAACGTCTATATAATATATCATATATACTATATACCGTATCTATCACAGAACATCACATGATCACATCACAGATATCGCAGCAGAAGAATCATATAAAATATTGGATATACTAGGACGTCCGTGTTTTCAATACGAGCCAGTATAAAACACGGATTCCACGGTCGCGATGAATAGCCAAACCCATACCCCTAGACCCCTACGAGAGCGGCAAGTAACCCTACCAATTGTAGAGTTAGGAGACTCGGACTCGACTCCTCGAGTTGGTCTCCCACTGGACTCCAGAACCCGGTTACTTGTGCTCCCCTCCTTGGGTCTACCCTAGTGCGGAAAAGTAAATAATATACAAAGGGTGACATCTTCCGCAACCTGGAAGTGCCTTAATAAAAGAATATTACATACAAGTTTTTACATGAATGAAAATGAAAAACACTCATCTCACATAAAAAAAACCCGGCTATTCAAACACGACGATCCAATATAACATATCCAGCAACACATAACATCACATGTCATCAACGTAAGTAAATATGCGCATCCCAATTGTCGTTGACATATAGCAACGAAACCGGCGATATCACATATTACACTTACGGTCGCAGAAAAGAAAGTGTAAAACTACAATAGTTGGAATCCACAACCTCCATGGACATCGCATGCCTAATCAAATGAATTCCTTAGACAGCATGCCTAACAATTATAAACCCCGCATTTTAGTCTCATTATCGAAAACACTTTTCAATATCAAGTCGGGCAATTCAGCAAGATTCCCGACATCCCGATCGAATGCTCGTCGCAAACTTCAGTAGACGGCCGCACCCCCGACGCCGTCGACGAAGTGCAGCAAGGCGGAACACCGCTGCCGCGAGCACCCGAACGGATGCTTTCGGCGACGGGGTTCTGCTACAGTCACTTGGTCGGGGCTATGGAGCGAGGCTGTCTATTAAGTTTACCCGGCGAGTATCCGCGTACGCTACATGATTGCGACGGACTTTTGATCGCATCAAAATTCCGTGGCAACCGATCAAGTGAGACTAAAGTGCTTTGTTTATAACATTCATTCAGTTATCTCATAACTACTTGTGAATTCCAATTATTGTATCACATTCCAGATAAACAGAAAATGTTAAACTTTCCGATCGAACAGTCAAACACCCAAGTTTTCCCGATACAGCTCAACACATGAAATAAGTCTAAAAACATTCAGTTCGTGCCTCAGTACCAACGGTCCAGCCGTAGAAGGGTCAAGCCAACGCCTCACATGTGGCACGCCGTACTGCCCCAAACCTGAAGGTTCAAAGGGCAGTTCAAGACGGTCACATAATCGAGTTAAGGTTTGTTGTCTTCTAGAGGGACCATCGCGTTACTTGCACTACTTAGAACGTCTTTAAACCACGGAAAAATCCAACACTTGGAGATTTTTCCGGCAAGGGAAAAGTTGGGTATTTATATCCGGTCGAACTTTTTAACATATTCAAAATTACCCCGAAAAACACACTGACAAAATTAGACAATCCGATCGATACACCGAGTCCCCAATGCAACCCAGAAAATTCAACTCTTGAATAAATATTAAAAATTCCCAGGAAAACCAGCACCATAAAAGAGGAATTACTGTGCAAAAATGGTTGTCTGATGAGACATATTGGCCGCGGAACCGCCGCAGAAGCCAGGCTTCTGCCGCGGTTCCGCCGCGACTTAGTCGAATTGGACACTCGTGTTGCACAGTAACTCTTAGATATTCCTGCTGATTTTTCTGCATATTTTTAATATCGAAAAACTCCAGATTTCAGAAAAAGTACAGAGAGCATTTTGAGAATTGGGGTTTCGGTTCGATCGGACTTCTAACTCCGTCTACGCATCGCCTAAGGCTCTAGCTAGGCTCTGATACCAATGTAGGGTTCCTAGGCACTCCAAGGAGGTCTCACAAGGTATCAACCATGCCAATTTCAAACTTTACAAGTGCCGAGAAACCATAATACGGATCGTTAACTAGATTTTTAGGCGAAAAGAGAAGCTAGTTAACAACTTAACTAAAAGAACGGAAATACAACCTTTGTAGATCTGGTGCTCTACCTGCATAGCTCCGCGATGAAGTCCCCTTGCTGTCCAAATCGAATCCCGGGCTCTAGCGTCGGCTTCATCGGAGAAATGGGCGGGCTAGGTCATCGACAACGATGCTGAAGATGATCTACGTCGAGGCATCACAAGATCAAGCTCCCACTTCACCAAGTCATGAAACTTGTGAAGAAAACACCCTATACTACTTGGCAAGAGGTAGAGGATGAAGAAATAGGAGGTGGGTTCACTTTAGAATTGGATTTCTCACTTGATTTCTTCACTTGCCATTGATGGAGGCAAGCTTCTTCTTGAAGAAGAAGAAGAAGAAGATGAAGATAATGATATGATAAGAATCATAAAATAGAAAAGAAAAATCAATTCTTATCATATACAAACCATGGTTTAGTGTAGAGATTTAACTAAGGTTAGATGGAGTGGTTAGGGTTAAGCATGAGACAAAATGGTCACTTAGTCAAAGCTTCATGAAGCTTCAAGATGCAAACAAAGAAAGCAACCATTTTTCTCATTATGCCATTTATTTTCCAAAAAGAATAAATAAATAAATAAATGAATAAGAAAAGAAAACCCTAACCATTCATATAACCATGGTTTAATCTTTACACAAACCCAAGTAAACATGCATCATCAAACATGATACAATCAAGTGCACAAAAGTATATCACATATACAACTTGTGCAATGCAAGTGAGAAAATCCATTTAAAGTGAACCAATACTAGTTAATGCAAAGTAATATATCAAATATATAATTATGCATTAGATCATTAAATCAACACTTGATTTAACGATCCGGTCATATCGCATATAACCGACTAATATCCAATGTATCGATTTATCGAATCAATCCTTGATTCGATAACTAGGTTATATCGCATACAACCATTCGACACATTCATTGTGAGAATGAAATACGGTATCACATACACGCATTATTCTCGGTCCCGCACATATCTCATATGCGCTCCTATTTCGTTTCGCTTGAGCCAGGAAACCTCTGTGTAGGACTCTAAAGACTCGTCAATACGCCGGCAGCAGATGATGATCATATCAATCATCCACAAGCCGCAAGCGGTCTGCTAAACGTAACGGCCACCCGGGTATTGAGCGATCAGAAGATCGACGAGCAAGCCCGCTCACACTCCTGTGAATCCAACCAGTAACACTTACCGTACAGTCCGGTCCCGTCGTCTGATATGTCGCATATCTCGCCTAGGGGTGGTAAACGTCAGACCCCAATAGCTTGATAAGTCGTGTCGATATGAGGTCTATAACAGTTCGAGAAATTACTGGTAACACTTACCAGTATATCTCAGCAACCCTGGCCAGGGATTTCCGGTTATAGCCAATCGAACACAGCGCAACATCAACTCCCTATACCGGGAGAGACGAATCCCCTCCTATCGCTCATTGCCTCCATGTGACTCGGGACTGTACCCAAAAACCACCGTTTTTCACGCCCTCTTGGACGTGGTAAGGTGGAAATCAAAGCACAGTGGGAACCACACAAGACTCTATGACGATCTCGGGTCAACAGACTACTCTGTACCAGTGTCACCAGAGAACTGCCATCTGACGTTAGGTATAATACCATCTGGGAGTTCTCGGCGAGTCCGTCCAGTGTACCCAGTCTCCACTGAGCACCCGTATATCATCTCTGATGTAAAACACCAATGGATATGGGATCATCCATCGCCCATCTGTATGGGTCGAGAAGGTATACGCTAGTCTACTCTGGTATATCGATGCCCCGTCTCGATACACCTACGACTAGGGACCTTGAAGGATGTACTTATGGACTACCATGTCCCTACTAGTATGATCTGCATCATAGTCCAGGTAGTCAAGTACACATCCTAAGGGCTTTACCAACATGTAACAGAGAGACAATCAGTATACACGTTTAGATAAAGAGTAACCAGATAGCATACTATCATGTCGAGCAAGAAAGTCCTCCCTATATATGTCCAAGCATCCACTACAATATACATCCTATGTATAGTAATAGCCTCTAGGGCATACATATAACTACCATGCACGACTCAGTAGAGCCGTGGTAGGGTGGAAATCAAAGCACAGTGGGAGACACACAAGACTCTATGACGATCTCGGGTCAACAGACTAAGCTGTACCAGTGTCACCAGAGAACTGCCATCTGACGTGAGGTATAATACCATCTAGGAGTTCTCGGTGAGTCCGTTCAGTGTACCCAGTCACCACTGAGCACCCGCATACCATCTTTGATGTCAAACACCAATGGATATGGGATCATCCATCGCCCATCACATGGGTCGAGAGGATATACGCTAGTCTACTCTGGAATATCGATGCCCCGTCTCGATATTCCCATGACTAGGAACAATGAAGGATGTACTCATTGACTACCCTGGCCCTACTAGTATGATCTACATCATATTCCTGGAAGTCGAGTACACATCCTAAGGGCTTTATCAACATGTAACAGAAAGACAGAAAGTATACACGTTAAGATAAAGAGCAACCAGATAGCGTACTATCATGTCGAGCAAGAAAGTCTTCCCTATATATGTCCCAGCATCCACTACAATATACATCCTATGTACAGTAATGGCCTCTAGGGCATACATATAACTAACAATTCTAAGACAGGTATTGCTCATTTCGGGAGATAGCTTTCTCTGCGAACTTGAGATAAAGAGAGACATAGAAAGAAACATCGCAGCGGATCCACTCACTGAGGCTATTCCTCGAACGCAATAGTTTCGCAAACGAGCTTTGTGAGACTGACTAGTAGAAGAGTTGGGTGTTCGGTATCACACGGGCTATGAGTATGCGACATCGCAATAATTAGCCTTGAGTGCAAGTGGGAGATTGTTGGAGATAGTGCCCTCAGAGTCAATTATTGGATCACAGGCATGTGATTGCAATGATTGAGGGAGGACCTATACCGGTAGGACAGTCTTACTCAAGATGATAGTATGCTATCTGGTTTATCTTTATCATCGTGTACTCCTTTAGGTGACCTTACGAGTCGCTATTGCACGTTGATAGAGCCCCTAGGATTCTTGCTTGACGTCCAGCAGTATGATAGCGATCATATACGTGGGAGCTGGGGTCTATAACCACATCCTTAAAAGGTCCCTAGTCGTGGGAGTTTTCGAGACAAGGCATCAATACTCCAGAGTAGACTAGTGTATACGGTCGAGACCCCAACGAGGGGCGGTGGCCGGTCTCACAAGCCACTGGTGTCAGTTGGTTCACCTAAGATGTATACAGGTGCTCATTGGGTTATGAGTACACCAGACAGGACTCGCCGGGAACATGCTAGTTGGGATTATACCAGACGTCAGATAGCAGTTCCCTGGTGACATGTGTACGGGTTAGTTCATCGACCTGAGATCGTCATTTGTCTCATGTGAGTTCCCACTGTGCTTTGATTACTACCCTACCATGGCTCAAAGGAGTCGTGCAAACAGGTTTTAGTTGGGTACAGTCCCGAGCCACATGGAGGCAGTGAGCGGATCGGCAGGGGTTTCGTCTCTCCCGGTATTAGGGGTGAGATCACGCTGTGTCTAGGAGAGCCATTACACAAAGCCCTCGGCCGAGGCAGGAGATTTACTGGTAGGTATTCCAGTAGTATCTCAGGGTGTTCTGGGCTACACTCCGACACGACTTGTACCGCTTATGGGGGTCTGACTTTTACCAACCCCCTAGGCCCGCCATGCGATACTTATAGACGAACGGACCGGACTGTACGGATATTGTCACTGACAGGCTCAGTAGGGTGTCAGGATGAGTTCGCTCATCGACGTCCCTTTTGGTCAATACCTGGTAGCCCGTTACGTATGGCTAATACCTCTGACGTGCTAGTGGTCAAATCCACAGCCATAGTATTGACGAGTCTTTAGAGTCACCCACAGACCAGTTTCTCAAGTTTCGGGCGAAACGCTGTAGAGGCCGTATGGAGATATGGCAGGGTTCGATCAGATACGTGCGGTATTGCATGGATCATGATCGGACGAATAATACTAGCGGGCTTTGGTTTAAGCCGGATCCTAGTATAGTAATGTGTAGATTTTGTCTCTTTGCATTTGTATTCAGTGGGAATACAAATGCGGGCATGTATATGCAGTCACGGGGTTTTCCTATAATTTATTACGGGATCAGTTTTCTGAAGTTGCCAGTTTGCATTCCGTTCCAGCCAGTTTTCCTTTGTTCCTTCCCGGCCGGATTTTTCTGATGGAGGGGCTAATTTGCAAGTTCGCAAATTAGCAATTGTGGAGGGGTTATTTGTGATATGAGGGATTATGATGGGTAAAGCATCTTTGCTTTTCTTGTGAACATTTCTTGCATTAATGAGATTAGAAAGGATTAGAAATTGATATGATATTGTTATCATCACATTTGGTTGTGGTCACCCTTTTACTTTTCCTACACTCACCTCCCTTCATGGTTTTAGTTCTTTTTCCCTCCACCATTTTTTATAAGGGGGGCTGGCCACTTTGAGAGAGAGGAGAGGCTTCATTTTTGCATGAGTGAAAATCTATCATCTCATTTTTCTTGCTTGCAAAATTCCTAACACATCTCCAAAAGCTCATTGTTTCATTCCTCCATCAAAGGAAACTTCAACCCCCTAGAGACAATGGATTCTACACTTGCCTACAGCATTCCTTGGGCACGTCGGCTCGCCAACTTTGTGCCCGAGTTGCCTCGGTCCAGAGGTGGGAGCCCGTAAAAGAACCAGGCGATGTGGTGCCCGTTTCGACGAGAAAGCGACGACCGGAGATTCCGCGAGGAGATCGGAGTGGAAGCGAAGACCGAAGGACACGGATCGCTTGGTATAGCTTTCTACCCATTCTCTTGTTTGCTAGTAGTAGGTTACTGGTTACGATCCGGGTTTTTAGGATGCGGTAGTGCCGGTTTTAAAGTAAACAAAAATTTTCATTTCCGCATTTGGCCTCGGATAGACGGCCGGGGCGCTACCGTAATCCTACAACTACGAGGGCCAGGACGATCTTCTCTATGGCGGGGTATTTCGTCTCCGCGTCTTTGAACACATGGCTCACATAGTACACTGTCCTCTGCACCCCCTCGGCCTCTCGGACGAGCATCGACCCTGCTGCTTGGTCGGATACTGCCAGGTACAGCGACAGCTCGTCCCCTTCCCCGGGCCGGGTGAGCGGGGGTGGTGTTGCGAGGTGCCTCTTCAGTTGGTCGAAGACGGCTTGGCAATCTTCCGACCACTCGAACCTTAGAATTTTCCTCAGCGCCTTGAAGAACGGGAGGCACTTCTCCCCCGATCTGGACATGAAACGGCTCAGAGTGGCGATCCGCCCTATGAGCCACATGATTTCGACGTTGGTCCTGGGTGCGGTCATGTTCAGGATGGCGTCAATCTTCTCCGGGTTAGCTTCAATCCCGCGGTGAGTGACCATGAACCCGAGGAATTTCCCTCCGGTAACTCTGAACGCACACTTGGCGGGGTTCAGCTTCATGTTGACCTTACGGAGCACCTTAAACGCCTCGCCCAGGTCCTCGACATGGTCGGCCGACGAGACGGACTTGACGAGCATGTCGTCGACGTAGACCTCCATGTTTTTGCCGATCTGCGGCTTGAACATGCGGTTGACCAGCCTCTGGTATGTGGCCACGGCATTCTTGAGGCCGAAGGGCATCACTCTGTAGCGGTACTGTCACGACCCAAGTTTGGCCTGTAACCGGCACTTAAACTACGTAACGTCAACAGGCGTACGCAACTCAAGTAAGCCGAAACCCAGAAATCTAAACTACCTAAATCTGGATCAACGGAGAAAAACACAGTTTTAACATTTTGAAAATCACAACTAAAATCTCTAACTCTAGTTTTCTTTCTTGAAAATTTCGGCAGCACCTCCTTTGTAAAAACTAGCCCCGAAAACGGGTACAACACATATATATATAAAGCATCCCAAATGGGAGCAAAATCATGCCCAACGGCGGAGACAATCACCACAACAAGTATACGATGGTGAAGCGAAGAATATAAAAGGAAACAGTAATAAGAAGTAACTTTCCAACATAACCGGCTCCCACGAGCACAGCACCCTAAAGTCACCAAAATAATACAACACTGAATCCTCACAAGTCGTCTCTAAGTCATATACAAACAGTGGTAGATGGAGAATATTAGATCCAACAAAAAGATATACAATGTACAAGCAGATAACCGCAAACCCACCTAAAAGCAAATGCCTCACTGCCTAACATAGCGGTATCCACAAAAGTAGATATGATAAGATGCCCTGGTGCGACTACTCTGAGGGTAAGTCCTGCAAAACACTGTGGCACAACGGGGGTGAGTTGCCAACTCGTGAATAGTAAATAACATCATACTGTAATCGCAGGTATGCACGAACAGCAATCTATCTATCATATATAATCTGATAGCATAAGTATGATAAGTGAATATGCAACAATCATGTAAAGGTATATCATCAGGGTACAACAACTACATGAAGCAATGCATATCAACATAATTCTGAGTGTGTGGGATGATATAATAAAATCTCATGCAAAATCATCAGCATGGAAAAACACCAGTGTCCCTCACTGACACATCAAATCCCAAATCCTCAGGCACCGCATCCACAGATCGGCCCTCATATCCTGTAAGTCTCAAGGAACCTGAGTGTTTAACACCGACACCCGAAACATCATGAAAACATATACCTGTAAGTGTATATATATATATATATATATATATATATATAAGGATATCAACCACGTATGTCCAACGACAATACGTAAAAATCATGAAAAACCTGAGTGTCTAACACCGACACTCGAAACATCATGAAACCCGTGTCTAACATCGACAGGTAAATCCTCATAAATCAGGCGCTGTCACCACGACTGGCCCTGACGATATGTCATACATCACTCCAGTCGGTATCCCCACGATAACCGCCGAGTCCAAATACAATCACCGGTAGGTAGTGGTCCTACCGCTAGGCTTATCGTCTACACCACGAAATCACCACTCGCCCCGGGGTACCATACCGGGTCCACCATATACCCGCAGGCGGTGCCTCCCGCTCCTCGAATCGGGTATCACAAGCCAAATCTCAGAACCGAGAAATCACATGGTGGACGCACTGAAATATCATATCAAGAGAAACCGGGTTTTCAAACAATACATAGTTTCTTGAAAATACCCCCACGGTTCTCAAATCCATAAATCATATGAAATCCATATCTCAATGCGTAAAATCCATATAAAACTGATATATGCAAGATAAAACATCAATATGAGCATATAAAGGGAAAACCGCTCTTTAAATGAATCCAACTTTTAAAATATATCTTGCGGTTCCCAAAATCCTCCGAAAACAAATGCAGCATCATATGAGGTGTACATGTAAGTGCAGCAAGGTTTAAGTATCTACATGTAAGTAAGTGGGTATGATACATTTCATAAGCGCAATGATCAATAACTCAATATCACATATAAAAACGATACCTCTCAGGGTCTATACAACTATAGCAAGCATGTGTGGTATACCTGTCAGTATGTGTGCATGATGTACATGTAGCTGTAATAGACTATGTGGGCGTACATGTCAATATGTATGCATGATATACAAGTAACTGAAATCGAGTATGTGGTGTACATGTCAATATGTATGCATGACATACAAGTAACTGAAATCGAGTATGTGGTGTACATGTCAATATGTATGCATGACATACAAGTAACTGAAATCGAGTATGTGGTGTACATGTCAATATGTATGCATGATGTACAAGTAACTATAGTAAGATATACATGAAGTGGAATAAGGGTCACTACCTCAACTATTCATGCCGAATGCAATATCACGTATGTATGTGCCCACAATATTTCATATGCACAAGGGAATAAGAGTTACTACTCCAATCATTCCAATCCACTACCATATCACGTATGTAGGTGTCAACAATATATCATATGCATAATGGGATAAGGGCTACTACCTCAACTATCCCTATCCACTACCGTATCACGTAGGTAGGTGGTTTGCGCGTGTCATGGCAATTACTGACGATGTGGGTGTAGCATAATATTTAGTGCTCGTGCAACATGAACCGTCAGTAATGTGTTATATCTAAAGGTACGAGTCAGGTACAACAAATAATGCTATGCAATGACATTCATATGAAAATAACTAATATGCAATTACTGTGCAGCTAACATATCATATTCGCCCCTTCTGGGCCAGACCCGCCAAACGAAAACTGGCAAACTCTACCCATCTCTCATCGGAGCATTGGAGTGAACGACAAATCCTGGCCATCCGGTCGATGAATGACTGCGGATCCTCAGTAACATCTGTGCCAGTAAACACCGGAGGCCTAAGCCTCATCAAATCTGTCAACGACACAGCAATAACCTCCGGAGCTACAACTGCGACTGCCGGAACAGTAGGTACCATCGTAGTCCCTACAGTGGGTGGAACAACTGCCTGCTCCTGCGCTCGGATGGTCTCTACCAAAGTCCCCACAATCTGGCGCAGATCCTGTTGGAGATAGTGCCCTCAGAGTCAATTATTAGGTCACAGGTACGTGATTGTAATGATTGAGGGAGGACCTATCCCGGTAGGACAGTCTTACTCGAGATGATAGTATGCTATCTGGTTTACCTTTATCATCGTGTACTGTTTTAAGTGACATGACACGTCGCTATTACACGTTGATAGAGCCCCTAGGATTCTTGCTTGACCACCAGCAGTATGAGGGCGATCATATAAGTGGGAACTGGGGGTCTACAAGCATATCCTTAAAAGGTCCCTAGTCGTGGGAGTTTCGAGACCGGGCATCGATACTCCATTAGTAGACTAGTGTATACAGTCGAGACCCCGACGAGGGGCGGTGGCCGGTCTCACAAGCCACTGGTGTCAGTTGGATCACCTAAGATGTATACAGGTGCTCATTGGGTTATGAGTACACCGGACAGGACTCGCCGGGAATATGCTAGTTGGTAATATACCAGACGTCAGATGGCAGTTCCTTGGTGACATGTGTGCAGGTTAGTTCATCGACCTGGGGATCGTCATTTGTCTCGTGTGAGTTCCCACTGTACTTTGATTACTACCCTACCACGGCTCAAAGGAGTCGTGCAAACAGGTTTTAGTTGGGTACAGTCCCGAGCCACATGGAGGCAGTGAGCGTATCTTCAGGGGTTCGTCTCTCCCGGTATTGGGGGTGAGGTCGTGCTGTGTCTAGGAGAGCCATTACACAAAGTCCTTGGCCAAGGCAAGGAGATTTACTGGTAGGTATTCCAGTAGTATCTCAGGGTGTTCTGGGCTACACTCCGACACGACTTGTACCGCTTTTGGGGGTCTGACTTTTACCAACCCCCTAGGCCCGCCATGCGATACTCATAGACGAACGGACCGGACTGCACGGATATTGTCACTGACAGGCTCGGTAGGATGTCAGGATGGGTTCGCTCATCGACGTCCCTTTTAGTCAATAGCTGGTGGCCCGTTACGTATTGGCTTATACCTCTGGCGTGCTAGTGGTTAAATCCACAGCCATAGTATTGACGAGTCTTTAGAGTCCACCACACTTTCAGTTACTCAAGTTTCGGGCGAAACGCTGTAGAGGCCGTATGGAGATATGGCAGGGTCCGATCAGATACGTGCGGTATTGCACAGATCAGGATCGGACGTTTTGTACTAGTAGCCGTATAGGTATATGGCAGGGTTCGATCAGATACGTGCGGTATTGCACGGATCAGGATCAAACGGATATTACTAGCCGGCTTTGGTTTAAGCCGGTCCTAGTTTAGTACAGTGTAGATTTTGTCTTATTGCATTTGTATCCGGTCGGAATACTGATGCGGGTGTGTATGCACAGTGTCGGGGTTTTCCTGTAATTTATTACGGGACCAGTTTTCTGGAGTTGCCAGTTTGCATTCCGTTCCGGCCGGTTTTCCTTTGTTCTTTCCCGGCCGGACTTTTCCGATGGAGGGGGTTATTTGCAATTGTGCAAATAATCTTTGTGGAGGGGTTTTCTTGCATAATGGTTTGATTATGATAGGATTTGATTCTTTCTTCCATGCTTGCATTTAATGGTGATTGAAAGGGTATGGTTTGGTTTTAATGAAGCATGGTTCATGTCTTTGTTGTGGTCACCTCCTTCTATCTCCTACACTCACCTTCCTTTGTTAATTCCTCCCACCATTTTCCCTCATATAGAAATGGCCGGCCACAATTTGAAGAGGAGAGAAAAATGATAGGCTTCATTTTGGTGTGGAGAAAATTAATCATTCATATCATTTTCATTGCCACAAAAATCCCCAAGTTCATATCATCTTGATTCCTCCATCAAGGCAACCAACCCCAAAGTGAGACAAAGCGTATTCTACACTTCTTCCTACAGCAAATCTTGGACGCGTCGATTCGCCAGCTTCGCGCCCGAGTTGCCTCGGTATTGAGGTGGGAGCCCGTAAAAGCTACAGGCGATGTGGTGCCCTTTCCGACGAGGAGGAGACGGACGGAGATCCCGCGAAGAGATCGGAGTGGAGATGAAGACCGGAGGACTTGGATCGTCGGTATACATCTCTAACCCGTATTCTAGTTAGCTTAGACTTGTTAATGGTTACGATCCGGAGTTTAGTGCGCGGTGGTGCCGGTTTGCAAAGTCCGCAAAATTTAAGTTTATCACCGCTTCCGCATTCCGGCGTCGGATTGACGGCCGGGGCGCCGCCGTGCACTTACAGTGGTATCAGAGCCTCGCCATTAACATAGTCTAGCTTTGTGTAATGTGTTTTGCAGTTCCGATCGATCGAAATGTCCAAAACCCGTATTTAGTTCACATCAGTTTTCTGTTGATTTTTTCCAGTCTCCAAAAATTTTTCAGGTTGCGAAAAAGTGATGTACTGGCAACCCTAAGACTACTGTATAAATCCGAGTCATTGATCTTCCATCAAGAGCGCGGAACCGCGGCCAATACCCACTTTGGGCCGCGGTTCCGCCGCAACATGAGAAGATCAATGGGCCAGTTTTTTATAGTGGGCTTCTGGGTTGATTTTAGGGGTTTTGGAAGGTTAATATTGGGCCCAGAATTTCTTTAACTGCTACAGTATTGTTTTGGGGCCCACTTGTTATGATTTGATCGATCGGATATTTTAAACACATTTTTCACAGTATTTACATTATATCTGCGACCGTGAATGTCACTCGATCGGTAAATCCGGTCTAACTGCTATAGCCCGGTTAGACGGATTTGCGAACGTGACTTTCACGTTGATGTTCTATGTATTTGCTGTGATGTTGCGGATCGGTCGTGCGGGATAGCCTGGTTGCAATGCTAGTACAGTTTTGTTGTATCATGTACATTTGATATTGCGGGGCGAGCGTCCGACATGTGGACTGCCGTCACTGCCTGTTTGTATTATTATTTTGGGGCACGACCTGGTTGCGGTCGATGTACCCGGTGTATGTATATTTTACTTTCTGTACTAGGATTGCCCCGCGGTGGGGTGCACGGATAGCCGGGTTCTAGAAGACAACAAGCCCGCATCTCATGGCATTGGGACGGAGGGGGCTTCACTCCAGGATTGGCTGGCTATCCGCCGCACTCGTAGGGGGTACAGGTTGACCCAGGAGGGGTGCCCAAGTTACCGGATTCCGTGAAGTGCTGGGTGGTCCATTCACGGTGCTGAAGGGGGCTGCCTCGCTTCAGGTTTTGGCGGGTGACTTGCCGCGCCCGTAGGGGTCTAGGATTCTCATTGCACAGGCTATCCACACGACCAGGGGAACGTCGGGTTTCAGCGGCTCTGTGAAACCCGGGGATCCCAGATATCTGTATTGTTCTGTGATGCTTTACATTTCTGTGATGTTGCATTTTATTCACGCCTTGAGCGATATACTATATATTGGTATATATATTAGTAGATGTTGTATATGTTTTTCATCCGCGCTAGTCCAGTCCCCGCTCTGCCGTTAGTTAGCTAACCTAACGGGTGATGACGGGACCCAGTGGCGAATGCGGATGGCATATACGTACGTCAGTATATTTTCGTTCTTTGTGGTGTGATCAATTGATGGGACTGCGTTGATTCGGATCAATGCAAGTTAAAACAAACCTATTCTGATGTTGTTGGAACACTTTTCTAAAAGCTGTTATTGCAAGGACGTTCTCTTTTGTTTTGCATCGTGGTATTCATTTAGAATATCCTGCTCCTCAGTCGACGAGGCAAGGGCCGAGATCCCTTCACCGGGAGTGACCCCTTGGACAGAAGTTTGCGTCAGGGCATTAACTTCACTATAGCCGATTACTTTTGCTTTGCACCGTGGTATTCATTTGGAATATCCTGCACCTCATTCTACGGGGAAAGAGCCGAGATCCCTTCACCGGGAGTGACCTCTTTAGCAACGGTTTTCGTCACTATATTTTCAAAAAGCTATCCGTTCCTTCGACGATATCAAGTTCATTACGTTAAAGGTTTTCGCCAGAAACCATTCGTAGCCCTCCGTCATTTCAGTTAAATATTCGGTAGTATTCAAGCTATGTATTTTGACCTCACGCCAAGGCATAGTGATTGGTAGCTGCCGGGTATTTATCTGTTGCATAGATAGATGCGTTGGTTTGGGACAGTCGTACTACTATTTTGGCCTACGTCAAGGGTATGTACGGGTGGGTTCAGATTAACCTGGATAATGACGGGCAGAACTTGACATGTGACTTATGATATTTTGACCTCACGCCAAGGTCATAAGAGCATGGGGCAGAAATCACATCGGGAGTTTCAAAAGTACTGAAACTTGCCAGATATGCGCATACCTTCTGGAGTGTGATACCGTGAGCGGATTCCGTCACGTTATCATGCGATGAGAGTTGGATCCCGATTCCCACTGATGAGTTGGTTTACTCCTCGGGTGACCCCGACTAATTCTTCTTTCAGGTTTGGAGGAGAATTTGAGGTACAGTGGGAGGATTCCAGATTAGATAAATTGGTAACCATTCTGATCTAGGTTAGAGTGCACGCTGAGTGTTTCTTTTCTCTCTCTCTCTTTGGCAGCGACCATTGACCCAACCCTAAGACTATGACTCAGTGACCAAGTTGACCGAACCTACTTAACACTGGCTTTTGGATTGTCAGAGTTGCAGACCTCATTGCCACTCCTACTTTTACCCTTTTTCTCCAGGACACCCCGTATTACTACGAACGTCCACTTCCATTGGACAAAACCATCGTATGGTTAGATACGAACTCGAAAGAATTTATTCGAGGATGGTTTCAGGTTCTGAAGAAAACGGATAGGATTATTCAGTTGTCTTTTCCTTTTACCCTCTCTCAGGTTACGAGTACTCCTTGGTTTAGGGGTAGTACACCTATTACGCAAATTGGATTGTCTTCTTCCAAACCTTAGGCTGGTGCCGACCGGTAGGGAATGAAGAAAACCAATTAGCATGACGATGGTGTGCAGAAGGTATTAAGTTTAGACAAAGCAAGGGATTAGTAAGAGGGCAAAGTAAATTGCAACAAATATTCACGACCAAACCAAATATTTCGTTACCACTCCCACATCACCTTTGTATTTCTCCAGGACACTCCGTATCACTACGAAGATCCACAGTTTATTTGGATAATCCATCGTATGGTTACATACGAACTCGAAAGGAACTTGTTCCAGTTCGGGGATGGATCCTGGTTCAGGAGAAATAGGAATAAAGTACATTCAGGTGTCTTTTATCTTCACCTTCTCTCGCATTGCGAGTGTTCCTAGGATTAGGACAGTACACCCATTATGCTTATTGGATAGTCTTCTTCCAAACCATAGGCTGGTGCCGAACGGTAGGGAAGGAAGAAAACCAATTGGCCTAAAGGGGTGTGCAGAAGGTAATGACTAAAGACATATGAAGGGATTTGGAGAGGTGGCAAAGAATTATACGGTTATAGTTGTGAATCTGGTTAATGGTAGAGGCATTACTAGGAATACCAGGATACCCCATCGAAACATTTCAATGTTTCTGTTTCACTGTGTACTGTTAAATGAAAACTGATTTCCTGATTAGACACTTGCTCCAGGGTATGTATTTACCAGTTTTGATTCTCACATCTGTATGGTTTTACAGATGATGAGTGGGAGTAAGTTATTGGGAATTGGGTGATCATCCTCATTATATCGGGATTCGTTGTAATCGGTGATATTTGAGGAAATCACCTGGGATGTTTGCCGGTCGGCAGACATTTGGTTTTGAATATCCGCTGTTATGCACCAATTTCAAATCGATATATCTGTACGTCTATTTTCATAGAGTGAGATATATCTTTATGATATTATGTCGACGACATTTACCTATATCAGTGGATGGTTAGGTAAGGAACATTAAACAGCGGTGTAATTCTTCTTAACCATAAGTACAGTTTTCAACCTACGACACACAGTGAATGAGTTATCAGACTCAAGGGACTTATACAAAGGATTGTATGTTGTCCAGGGTCCATCAGGACAGAGGGGTTGGTCCTCGTACTATATTCGGTTTACTTATGACTTCTCTAGTTTTTAGACAGGTGTTTCGCGGAAACACAGGGTCCAAACTTTGAGAAGTTATAGGTATTTGAATAGAGTAGAGAACCAGGTGTAGCAAGTATCGGGATTTTTCAAAGTGATCGAAGATGTAGATACTTGTGTATGGTATTCAGTTGATAGTAATGATAAAGAGAAATTGCTTCTCTTTCAGGTTACTCATAATTGGAAGAATTCCTAAGTTGAGTAACGCTGATCGGCCTCTCTCCATTTAGTTGACATGCGCTGGGGACAGCTGCATGATTTGAATCTGGTTCAATTAAATCAGTGCCTCTGTTTCTATATTGGATATAGAACAGTTCATATCTTAACGATGTTAAGGTACGGGAAGTTGTACGGTTTATGATTAAAACCAGACACTGGACAACTCAAGGCACGTTTCTGTAATGGCTGTTTGTGGGTTGACCCAGGCTATGACGAGGGTTGACTTTCTACCATCTGGAAGATCAATAGTGATATTGTTCTTGACTCGCCACAGTTTTAATAAAAATAGATTTTTTCAAAAACAGTAGTGGGAGTATGGTAGAACTGGAAGTGATTCCAGAACCGCAAACGATTACTGAAGATTTGATAAGGAACCTAAAGATTCAATAGGATTGACATTCCATTGGCCACTCCGCAGATAAGGTGGGTAACTTCAGGCACCAGAGAGGTACTACGGTAGCCTCAAGGACGGTGACAGGGAAGTTCTTGTTTACCCACAATTGCCATTGCTGTTGTTCCAGGTTACGAGACCCGGCGGGAGGATGAGCATAGCGTCGTTCTAAACTAGTTTTAGAAGTGTACGTCTATAGGACTCTGCCAGAGGGTTGTCGTAGTCAGTGGGAGCAGCGGAAGCATTGGTGGACAGGTTGCTTATGTCTATTTATAGACTAGAGCAGAAGTAGCGGAGATAGATCATCTATTTCTGACGTGACAGTCATGGGTTTGACTTCGTCAGAATAGGGGATGGATCTGTTGAGAAGGTAGTAGGGTGTGATATCCTGGTATTTGGATGATATACACAGAGTAGGAAAAGAAACTCCTACACTACGATCGGTTATACTTTGGTCGTCACACAGTTGTTTCTCCACAAAGGAAATGGATTTTATATCAGACATACTGGTTACTAGATCTATGGTTTTAGATCTAGATTTGGGTGGTTTCCCAATCAGGGTACTTGACAGCATTCTAAGAGTATTTAGGATGGACGACTCCTGGCACGGTAGTGTACCTGCAGGTAATGGAGTCACCCTCTCCAAACGTGTCTTACAGACTAAAGGGGAGAGGGACGGGCATGATTGGCAGATCACTTGCTCAGGCAATTGAGTCAATCGTGAGATGTCAAGTACCACACCAGATGTTGTTCTTGCACTAGATGCAATAAGATGACATTAATCCAATCCTGGAGAAACAGTCGGAAGCAGTTTTAGAACATAAGTGAATGTTCTAGGGATATGATAACGACAGCCTCATTCAGGAAACAGTTATCATTCCAGGCTTCCAAGGTGACATGGACGGCAAGGAGGTTGTCAGAGTTATAGTTTTCCTTCTGATGAGGGGCAGTATTTTGGACAGGTGGTCCAAGGCAATACTGAGGGAGGCATGGCGCGCAGGATACTGATTAAGTTCAGTTGACGATACAGTCTAAGAAGTTTGGATTTGGAGTTCATTTATGAGCTAGGTCCCATCAGACATCCAGACATATTCTGAGACAGGTATTGCTCTTTTCGGGAGATGGATTTCTCCGCGAACTTGAGATATAGAGAGACATAGAAAGAAACTACTAAGCAGATCCACTCACTGAGGCTATTCCTCGAACGCAATAGTTCCGCAAACGGGCTTTGTGAGACTGACTAGTAGAGGAGTTGGATGTTCGGTATCACACGGGCTGTGAGTATGCGACATCGCAATAATTAGCCTTGAGTGCAAGTGGGAGATTGTTGGAGATAGTGCCCTCAGAGTCAATTATTAGGTCACAGGTACGTGATTGTAATGATTGAGGGAGGACCTATCCCGGTAGGACAGTCTTACTCGAGATGATAGTATGCTATCTGGTTTACCTTTATCATCGTGTACTGTTTTAAGTGACATGACACGTCGCTATTACACGTTGATAGAGCCCCTAGGATTCTTGCTTGACCACCAGCAGTATGAGGGCGATCATATAAGTGGGAACTGGGGGTCTACAAGCATATCCTTAAAAGGTCCCTAGTCGTGGGAGTTTCGAGACCGGGCATCGATACTCCATTAGTAGACTAGTGTATACAGTCGAGACCCCGACGAGGGGCGGTGGCCGGTCTCACAAGCCACTGGTGTCAGTTGGATCACCTAAGATGTATACAGGTGCTCATTGGGTTATGAGTACACCGGACAGGACTCGCCGGGAATATGCTAGTTGGTAATATACCAGACGTCAGATGGCAGTTCCTTGGTGACATGTGTGCAGGTTAGTTCATCGACCTGGGGATCGTCATTTGTCTCGTGTGAGTTCCCACTGTACTTTGATTACTACCCTACCACGGCTCAAAGGAGTCGTGCAAACAGGTTTTAGTTGGGTACAGTCCCGAGCCACATGGAGGCAGTGAGCGTATCTTCAGGGGTTCGTCTCTCCCGGTATTGGGGGTGAGGTCGTGCTGTGTCTAGGAGAGCCATTACACAAAGTCCTTGGCCAAGGCAAGGAGATTTACTGGTAGGTATTCCAGTAGTATCTCAGGGTGTTCTGGGCTACACTCCGACACGACTTGTACCGCTTTTGGGGGTCTGACTTTTACCAACCCCCTAGGCCCGCCATGCGATACTCATAGACGAACGGACCGGACTGCACGGATATTGTCACTGACAGGCTCGGTAGGATGTCAGGATGGGTTCGCTCATCGACGTCCCTTTTAGTCAATAGCTGGTGGCCCGTTACGTATTGGCTTATACCTCTGGCGTGCTAGTGGTTAAATCCACAGCCATAGTATTGACGAGTCTTTAGAGTCCACCACACTTTCAGTTACTCAAGTTTCGGGCGAAACGCTGTAGAGGCCGTATGGAGATATGGCAGGGTCCGATCAGATACGTGCGGTATTGCACAGATCAGGATCGGACGTTTTGTACTAGTAGCCGTATAGGTATATGGCAGGGTTCGATCAGATACGTGCGGTATTGCACGGATCAGGATCGAACGGATATTACTAGCCGGCTTTGGTTTAAGCCGGTCCTAGTTTAGTACAGTGTAGATTTTGTCTCATTGCATTTGTATCCGGTCGGAATACTGATGCGGGTGTGTATGCACAGTGTCGGGGTTTTCCTGTAATTTATTACGGGACCAGTTTTCTGGAGTTGCCAGTTTGCATTCCGTTCCGGCCGGTTTTCCTTTGTTCTTTCCCGGCCGGACTTTTCCGATGGAGGGGGTTATTTGCAATTGTGCAAATAATCTTTGTGGAGGGGTTTTCTTGCATAATGGTTTGATTATGATAGGATTTGATTCTTTCTTCCATGCTTGCATTTAATGGTGATTGAAAGGGTATGGTTTGGTTTTAATGAAGCATGGTTCATGTCTTTGTTGTGGTCACCTCCTTCTATCTCCTACACTCACCTTCCTTTGTTAATTCCTCCCACCATTTTCCCTCATATAGAAATGGCCGGCCACAATTTGAAGAGGAGAGAAAAATGATAGGCTTCATTTTGGTGTGGAGAAAATTAATCATTCATATCATTTTCATTGCCACAAAAATCCCCAAGTTCATATCATCTTGATTCCTCCATCAAGGCAACCAACCCCAAAGTGAGACAAAGCGTATTCTACACTTCTTCCTACAGCAAATCTTGGACGCGTCGATTCGCCAGCTTCGCGCCCGAGTTGCCTCGGTATTGAGGTGGGAGCCCGTAAAAGCTACAGGCGATGTGGTGCCCTTTCCGACGAGGAGGAGACGGACGGAGATCCCGCGAAGAGATCGGAGTGGAGATGAAGACCGGAGGACTTGGATCGTCGGTATACATCTCTAACCCGTATTCTAGTTAGCTTAGACTTGTTAATGGTTACGATCCGGAGTTTAGTGCGCGGTGGTGCCGGTTTGCAAAGTCCGCAAAATTTAAGTTTATCACCGCTTCCGCATTCCGGCGTCGGATTGACGGCCGGGGCGCCGCCGTGCACTTACAGATCCTGCATACCAGCTCCAATCATAGCAATGTGCTCCGGTACAACAGGCGTACCGCCCTGGTCAGTCCTCGCATCAGATGAGTCAACTCTGACCTCGGCCCTCGCGGCCGCTCTCTGTGCCCTCGTAGTCTTCAGCGGCATAAGGGCTGGAAATTGAAACAAGATTCGATAAGGAAACCAAAATCGAATCACAAAGATGTATATCATCACGGAAGAATATCAATCAATAAGTCCTGAGGTCACTTAGGCAGAGAACCGTGTCGTAAGTATGCCGCGGAACATACACACGCTACGTCACTCTGCTTAAGCTACCTACTCCATCATACCGAGGTCATCCTATACTCCGAAAGGTAAAACCTAACGCTCTGATACCAAGTTTGTCACGACCAAGTTTGGCCCATAACCGGCACTTAAACTACGTAACGTCAACAGGCGTACGCAACTCAAGTAAGCCGAAACCCAGAAATCTAAACCACCCAAATCTGGATCAACGGAGAAAAACACAGTTTTAAAATTTTGAAGATCACAAGTAAAATCTCTAACTCTAGTTTTCTTTCTTGAAAATTTCGGCAGCACCTCCTTTGTAAAAACTAGCCCCGAAAACGGGTACAACACATATATATATATAAAGCATCCCAAATGGGAGAAAAATCACGCCCAATGGCGGAGACAATCACCACAACAAGTATACGACGCCGAAGCGAAGAATATAAAAGGAAACAGTAATAAGAAGTAACTTTCCAACATAACCGGCTCCCACGAGCACGACACCCCAAAGTCACCAAAATAATACAACACTGAATCCTCACAAGTCGTCTCTAAGTCATATACAAACAGTGGTAGATGGAGAATACTAGATCCAACTAAAAGATATACAATGTACAAGCAGATAACCGCAAACCCACCTAAAAGCAAAGGCCTCACTGCCTAACGTAGCGGTATCCGCAAAAGTAGATATGATAAGATGCCCTGCCGCGACTACTCTGAGGGTAAGTCCTGCAAAACACTATGGCACAACGGGGGTGAGTTTCCAACTCGTGAATAGTAAATAACATCATACTGTAATCGCAGGTATGCACGAACACCGATCTATCTATCACATGTAATCTGATAGCATAAGTATGATAAGTGAATATGCAACAATCATGTAAAGGTACATCATCAGGGTACAACAACTACATGAAGCAATGCATATCAACATAATCCTGAGTGTGTGGGATGATATAATAAAATCTCATGCAAAATCATCAGCATGGAAAAACACCAGTGTCCCTCACTGACACATCAAATCCCAAATCCTCAGGGACCGCATCCACAGATCGGCCCTCACATCCTGTAAGTCTCATGGAACCTGAGTGTCTAACACCGACACCCAAAACATCATGAAAACATATACCTGTAAGTATTTATATATAAGAATATCAACCACGTATGTCCACCGACAATTCGTAAAAATCTTGAAAAACCTGAGTGTCTAACACCGACACTCGAAACATCATGAAACCCGTGTCTAACATCGACACGTAAATCCTCATAACTCAGGCACTGTCACCATGACTGGCCCTGACGATATGTCATACATCACTCCGGTCGGTATCCCCACGAAAACCGCCGAGTCCAAATACAATCACCGGTAAGTAGTGGTCACACCGCCAGGCTTATCGTCTACACCACGAAATCACCACTCGCCCCGGGGTACCATACCGGGTCCACCATGTACCCGCAGACGGTGCCCCCCGCTCCTCGAATCGGGTATCACAAGGCAAATCTCAGAACCGAGAAATCACATGGTGGACGCACTGAAATATCATATCAAGAGAAACCGGGTTTTCAAACAATACATAGTTTCTTGAAAATACCCCCACGGTTCTCAAATCCATAAATCGTATGAAATCCATATCTCAATGCGTAAAATCCATATAAAACTGATATATGCAAGATAAAATATCAATATGAGCATATAAAAGGAAAACCGCTCTTTAAATGAATCCAACTTTTAAAATATATCTTGCGGTTCCCAAAATCCTCCGAAAACAAATGCAGCATCATATGAGGTATACATGTAAGTGTAGCAATGTTTAAGTATCTACATGTAAGCAAGTGAGTATGATGCATTTCATAAGCACAATGATCAATAACTCAATATCACATATAAAAACGATACCTCTCAGGGTCTATACAACGATAGCAAGCAAATGCGGTATACCTGTCAGTATGTGTGCATGATTTACATGTAGCTGTAATAGATTATGTGGGTGTACATGTCAATATGTATGCATGACATACAAGTAACTGAAATCGAGTATGTGGTGTACATGTCAATATGTATGCATGACATACAAGTAACTGAAATCGAGTATGTGGTGTACATGTCAATATGTATGCATGACATACAAGTAACTGAAATCGAGTATGTGGTGTACATGTCAATATGTATGCATGATGTACAAGTAACTATAGTAAGATATATATGAAGTGGAATAAGGGTCACTACCTCAACTATTCCTGCCCAATGCAATATCACGTATGTATATGCCTACAATATTTCATATGCACAAGGGAATAAGAGTTACTACTCCAATCATTCCAATCCACTACCATATCACGTATGTAGGTGTCAACAATATATCATATGCACAATGGGATAAGGGCTACTACCTCAACTATCCCTATCCACTACCGTATCACGTAGGTAGGTGGTTTGTGCGTGTCATGGCAATTACTGACGATGTGGGTGTAGATAATATTTAGTGCTCGTGCAACATGAACCGGCAGTAATGTGTTATATCTAAAGGTACGAGTCAGGTACAACAGATAATGCTATGCAATGACATTCATATGAAAATAACTAATATGCAATTACTATGCAGCTAACATATCATATTCGCCCCGACGTATAACGCCATACGGGCGATTTCCCCGTAGATGTTAAATCTACTCACCAAAGGTCTCCAGCTATGAAAATCCGACCACCTGCTTCCCCTTGTTCGCAGCGTCCGAAGTTCCCGCTTGCGACGCTAAATTTTCACAAACACAAGAAATAATGCGAATATCTCAGAATCGATCAATATAACGTAAAACTACGTATTAAATAACGCACCAACACATTAAACTAACTCGCGAGTGTGCGTCTAGTGGCTAACGTACGTCACGATACCACAATACCCAACTGAGTACAGCAGCAGCACAAGCTCACGACTCGTGTCGCAAAACGTATCACGCGGACTCAAAACACTATATTATAGGTAATCGATCCCAGATTTTGCATACTGAATTTACTAAAAAATAAACAGTACTAAACACTCCTAGCCAACAGCAGACAACTATCCACAAAAGCCCTACCCAAGCAGCTCCCTACTTCGCCGGCGTCGCCGGACCACGCCTTAGGGGTCGCCGGCCCCGGCCGGTGGGGTGGCCCTCGTCTCTCAGGTGGTGTCTCAGGTCCACTAGTACAACTCTAAAATTTTGTTTGGTCGAACACTAAAACCTCCAGGTCACAGCAGGCATAAAAGCTCTAAAAAGACTTTAAAAATCCGATATCGCACTAATCGATATAGAAAGAGTTCTACGCTACAACCAACGAGCAAAACAACATAAAAACTCTAATTTAACAGTATAGGGATTATGCCTAACAACTTTGCTCAAAAGCTCCCAGCTTTCCCTAGCTCCAAGTGATCCAAGATGCTAAAAACAAGGATTTTTGGTAAGTTTTGTGATATGTTTGGGATTTTGAAGATTTGTGAGTTTGGATTGATATAAAATGAGAAAGAAAAGAGCAAGGGCAGTAGGGAAAAAGATAATCTCGGCCAAGGGAGTGAAGTGGGTGTTTGGTGAGGGTTTCCTAGCAATTACCAACCTTAAATGCCATTAAATGCATTCATACTCAAACATGCACACATGCATGCATCTACAATTCTATTTCTTTCCTTTTCTTTATCTTTAAACACTTAATCCTAGTCCACACAAATATCTAGATATGTGAGAAGGTTTAGAATTAACTCAACTTAATTTAAAGAAAAGATCGCTTAAAGAGAAATTTCCCAAAAATGTGAATACCGCATTAAAATATATTAAAATTGGGAAAAATTCAAATTGGACCAAAACGTGCCATATACCCCCAAAGCTTGGGCACTAGCTTTATTTTAGCTAAACTAGGTGCCGGCAAGTCTATATGGTCGTTTGAACACAATCGGTCAAAACGGAAAATACCGACAAACTTACCCTAAAACGGACAAATTCTCATAACGATTTCTAAAACGTTACTAGTACACCCCCCGGTCCGTCGTAAATGCGGTCATGTCTTCGTCGTCAGGGTTCATGCGGATTTGGTTGTAGCCGGAGAAAGCGTCCATGAAGCTCAGGAGCTCATGCTCGGCCGAGCTGTCGACGAGCTGGTCTATGCGGGGGAGCGGGAAGTTGTCCTTGGGGCAGGCCTTGTTGAGGCCGGTGAAGTCGACGCACATACGCCACTTCCCACTCGACTTCTTGACCAGGACCACGTTGGCCAGCCACTCCGAGTAGGGCACGTTCCTGATGAAGTTAGCGGCGAGAAGTCGGTCAACTTCTTCTTCGATGGCCTTTTGCTTGACCGGGGCGAAGCTTCTTTTCTTCTGCCTGACGGGTCGGGCCGTAGGATCAACCCCGAGCTTGTGGAAGATGATTTTGGGGTCGATCCCAGGCATGTCGGTTGGGGCCCAGGCGAAGACGTCGGAATTGCTCCGGAGGAACTCGGTTAGGTCATCCCGCTGGGTTCCCGTCAGGAGTGACCCGACCTTGACGGTCTTCCCTGGGTCTCCTTCCGCTAAGGGCACCTTGGTCAGCGGCTCGACCGGTGCCCCACGGACCTCCTTCCGCTCGTCCCGAGCGTCCAGGGACCCCTCCATGCCGCCGCATGCATCGGCGCTATCAGCGTGCTGCTCGGGGGAAGATGCCTCTGTCAGACCTACCTCCGCGACCCGTTGGCTTCCGTAGGCCCGGCCCATCCTACCCTGGTCGAGAGGGAATTTCATCGCCAGGTGGTATGTCGAGATCTGGGCCTGGAGGGAGTTCAGCGTCGGCCGACCGAGGAGGACGTTGTAGGCCGAGGGGACCTTAGCCACAATGAAGTCCACTGGCAGCGTGCGCGTGCGGCCGGGCTCCTCAATCGTGAACTGCAGGGTGACCACCCCTTGCGCCGGGACGGAGTGGTTGGTGAATCCCGAGAGGACGTGTGAGGTCGGCCTCAAGTCTGCTGGGGCCAGCCCCATTCGCAGAAAGTAGTCGTGGAAGAGGATGTCCGCCGAGCTGCCTGAATCGATGAGTATTCGGTGGACCTCGTATTGGTGAATCCACGCTACGACCATCAGCGGGTCGCTATGGGGCACAGATATGCCGTGGAGATCCTCGTCGCCAAAGGTGATGGGCTCCCGGCCCCTAGCCCTCTTGGTCGGGCGGCCGCCAGAGCCTGTGAGGCGGCAGCCTCCGGGGAGACCGACAACCTTGGGCGAGGGTCCGCCTGTGTCCCCGTTGCGAGGGATGCGGTAGTGGGCGTTTGGATCCTTAGGGGAGTCGGTTTCCATGCGGGCGGAGATCGAAAGGCCAACTTTGTATTTTGTGGAGTTATGTTTCCCACAGACGGCGCCAGCTGATGGGGCTCCTTCTCGGGCCTCCGTCAGATGTTGTCTTCTTTTGATCTCGAGGTGAACTAGACCGATTGTCCTTCGTTGCGTGTGTGTCTCAATGGGTTTTGAAAGGAGAAGGTGGGGTGAGGAGGCTGTCGCCGAGTACCTGCAAAGAAGTCCCGGGATGGTTTGGTACCACCGAGGACCCTCCGACGCTCAAGTTAGTGATGAGATCCGAGCAGAGTAACGGCGTAAGTGTAAAGAATGGCTTACTTGATCCCTTTGTGATTGAGGTTTATATAGCGGTGGTGGCACGCAGCAGCAGGCGCGAGGATCTCGCCGACAGTTACGCTCCCGACGTAACGCTCGCGCAGAGAGCGGATTGCCCATTAATGGGGATCGTGATATCGTGGAACGTGGGATGTTCTTGGCGTAGAATCTGCGCATGGCGAGATTCGCGGAGCGGCGGTTACGCCTGTGAGTGGTGAAGTTGGTCGGAAGGCCGAGGAAGGCGGCCTCGGCCGGAGGCTCGGGGACGAGCGGGGAGGCCGGGGAGTCTTGGCCTTGTGGCAGCTCGGGGCGAGCTGAGGGGCCGAGGAGGCTAATTCGCAGGGGCTCCCGAGGTGGGCCAGTTTGCGCTTGCAGGTCGGGCACGGGGTGGCCTGGTCGGCCCTTGTGGGCCCTTTCTTCTGAGTCTTGGGACACGTCATCTGCCATGTGTCCTGATCTTGGAGGTCGCCAATATCGAGCATTATCAATCGCACAACCATGATGCAGATATTTATTTCTACATGACAACTGAACAAATTAGCATCCCACCCACAAATACATACACCATTCAACCTTCAAAAGAGACCACAACATATATATTCTTTCTATATTCTTGGCTCGCAAATCAAATAGCGACGCCATGCTGTGACGTTGCCTTTTAAACTTATTATCATCAAATGAATCATTTATTATAGCGTTGAAAACTTCTCAACAGCTCATGGGACATAGACTTTTGCCCTTGATGGGCCCAGAAACCAACGGCTAGGATCACATCAGAGATCGCCCATGACGAGTGGTCCCCATCTTGAATTCGTTGTAAAGTCGTACTTAACGGCTGGACAAAGGCGCAACGGCCATGATTCCTTTACGAAAAGGACAAACAGAAAGGGATGCGAGTGGACGCACTTCAGTTCGGTGGACCCCACGTCTTGTACGTCCGTTAGTTAGCCAGTGAGACCATGTTAGGTCATGGTAGGTATGAAGTTATTTGGTGTTTCTTGTGTAATACATCCGGGTAGGAGAAATCAGAGAGGGAGATCTGATAGCGGGCAGACCCCGAGCAATTTGGTGGGCTTCATGATTTTATCTATTTCTTCCACATTATTAGGCATATACATGGCCACAAGGAAAAATTTCCCCTTGTGAGCAAGAAGTTAGGATAAGTGATGTTTATTTTAAAATTGAAGATAGAGCAGATGTAAGTTACAAGTCCAAACTCCATTTAAAAATAAGCTATGATTATGTTTTGAGAGGCATGTTTGAAAAAATGAAGTTTACCAAAACTTAGATTGGAAAGGAGTTGAGGTAACTACGGTTAACTCGAAATTAAAGTTGAAATAACTGTAATTATATCGGCTTCAAAATAAATGCCGACCAGGCCAAAGTTAGCATTAATTTAGCTTTATTTACTTTATGAAACTCCAATTTAGAAAACTTAACTTCGTTCCCAAAGAGGGTCTAATTGTTCTAATAGAGTTATCTTAAGCTGACTTGTAGTGTCTGAGTTCTGCCGTTAAGTAATTAAGATATTAATTAACAAAATCTTTTCCATCGCTAATCAAGTATCTATATATGCCATATATCATGGTTTTTATAAAATTCTCATAATAGACTTTTGTTTTGGCGGACACCTGAGTCTGGGTCCCCATTAATTAATTTCATAATTTTCTTCTAGATTTGTTGTTTAATTTCCATAAGAATTTAACGCGGCTTGGCTTGACTCGGCCGTAGCCGACACTCACAGCCCATGGTTTGTGGGGATGGACCCCGCCAACTTAAACGATAAAGGGCTCACCCTCTCTGTTTGACCCCATTTTGAGTGTCCGACCACAACTGCTTATAGCCCTTTAATTTTAAAGATAATCAAAGTAGATGTACATAACAAGAGGCCTACTTTGATGCAGTAACATTAAATTTTCGTTTAATGGGCTTTTTCGGCCTTCATTTTGTTCAATAACACCAGGCCTAGTGATATATGGCATGAATACCGTTTATTTAGTTTTCAGTTAATTTTTGTTGAATCTAAATACGTTCTGATATATGAAATAGCACGTGAGGTGCTTTGATGGTACATATAAAGAATTATGTCCGATTAAAATCTGCCAATCTACATTAAATATGATAGGTTGAAGTATCTTCTCATGCTTTTCATTGCCCAATGTATTTCAAATTATACTTTAACACAAATAGTTTTGGAGAAAAAATTCTTCATTCCATCAGCGAAATGCCTACCATAGATGCCAAAATTTATTGAATCCAAAGGCATATTTTTAAATCGAGAGATCTTCTCAATCATGTACATTTCTGGTCAATTGCAACATTTCAATATGTTTGATTTTGCTATCTTATAAGAAAACGAGGTGATGATAGTAAGGTCGAATCTTTTTTCCTGAATAAGTTAGAAATACCAAAGTTCTCTTACTATAAATTCTCTATATTTTATTAAAATCTTATGATATGGACTACTTAAAGGCAAGCTAGAAAAATTTTCTTTTTAGCGTCTATTTTTATATCATCTTGTTGGACAATTTATATATATATATATATATATATATATATATATATATATATATAAAAGAAGTCGTAACTCACAACATAATCTTTACTTGCTCCAATATTCATCAAATTATCAAAGATGAAAATAAGTCAAATCCACATAGCGTGTTGAACTGGTATGTAATGTTGGTGTTGGTAGTTATGAAAATTAAAAATAAACTGTAAATAATAAATTCAATGAAGGAAAAAGATTGTCAGACAAAGTGATTCAGCTGATTGTTTGACATGACAGAAAATTCAAAATTCAATTAAATTATAATTCTTACAAACAAGCTATATTGTATATTTATTGATTAAATTAACACATATTACTCATAATCGAGTTTAAAATTTCATAAACTCATTTTGTTTTCAATATGAAAGAATTCCTTTAGGAAAATTGAAAAAACAAATAAAATAAAACGTAAGAAATTTAAAGATGTTATTTTCATAATCAGAATTCATATATTGGCCACAGCTGGGGAAATTGACGTTAGGTTTTGTGGGGCCCCAATGACAAAGGAGGGCGTGGTTTAGGTTTTGTCATAAAGGCTATCTTAGTTTTGGCGGGACGCTAGAGATGCTGAATCCAGTTAGGGCCTGTTTGGTTGCAGGATTATGGGTTTGGATTTGGATTTTGGACCGTGGAATCCTAGGATTCCACAATTTTGTGTTTGGTTGCAAGATTAGAATTTTTAGGATTCCTTTGTTTTGTATGGGGGACCCACCACAAAAGAAGGATTCATGAATCCTAAAAATTTTCAAGGACTCTCAAGGATTTGGCACTATTCATTGTACTTTTAGATGGGTCCCATGCACTTTATTTATTTAACAATCCTCTCTCTATCTCTCTTTAAAATCCTCAAATCTAAATCCTATTTTTTTCCACCAACCAAACAAAGATTACAAGGATCTACAAATCCAATACTATGAATCCAAAACCAACCAAACAACAAATTGCCAAATCCAGAAATTTCAACCGTACTATTTTTGGAATCCAAATTCCATAATCCTGCAACCAAACAGCCCCTCAGCGAACAGCTGTTTGGGGGCGTTACGGTGGGCCCCAAGGTGTACGAGTCACGTGGGGCCCACCGAGGGTAACCGCCTGACCTTGACAGCCTTGCAAGCGCTGACGGCGACATCCCTCGTCGGCGGTGGAGAGAAAAAGCGGTGACGGGTCGCTCTCGATCTCGCGAGATCTGAAAAGAGTACGCGCTTTGAGGTGACGTGGAAGGTCAACGGTCCCTGTTTGAACTTTTGACCAAAATAGGACCGCTACATTCTTCAACACTACAGTGTCACCAAGGGAAAAACAATACAGTATATAATAATTGAAATTTTCTTTTGGTCGAATAGTTTAATTATTTTGTGTTTGTGTAATTATGTGGTCCTTTTGTTTTGGACTAAACACAACTGAGATAAGATGACTCATCAGGATTTTACTTATAAATACATAAGGGTAACCTGTACTAAACAACATCCATCTTTTGGGGTTTATGAGATAACATCATAAAACTTTAAAAATACTATAAAACCCAATTAAAAGGCATTTTCGTAAAAATAAGTGAAAGACATTTTTATCAGAAAATGTCTTATATATTCCGGTCATTTTAGTTTATTTAATCTATTCAACTGACATTCTAAGGTTATTCATTCCAACTGTGGTTTCCACGAGTTAATCAAATTAACGATTTCACACAACTTTGGTAGTTCAGTGGGGGTTTTATAACATTTTTAATGTTCAACGGTGTTACATCCAAACCTTCAAAAGTTAGATGGTGTTTAATAAAGTTTACCCCTATTATAAATATAATACATTTAAGGGTTTTTTTTTTTTCTGTTAGCCCCTCTCTCATACTTCAATAGTTTTCTCTGTCCCTCCTATAATTTAGTATTGTCATGACCTACCCTCAAACACAGATGGTATTGTCCACTCTGCTCGAATCCGCACGGTTTTGTCCTTTTGAATAAATCGGACTTAAGAAGGGGGCTACTTCCCAGTAGGTCACCCATCCCGGAATTTCCCTAGCCCAAGCACGCTTAACTACGGAGTTCTTCAAACTCCGGAGTTCCGATTCATCCAAAAGGCGCCTCTATGTTATAGGAGTGGTATCATTCCATTTATAGTTCTGATCGTGCTCTCTTTCGGAATGAAATTCGATACTCCCCATTGTTCTACAGTGGGTCCCCGTGTGTATCCGTATCGGTTACATTCTCACCTCGATACCGGATAACATCTCACTTCTCACGGGGTGGGTGGTATTCATCCTCAACTCCACCTGGAGTATTACAAGTATTTACCTGTAGCCCCTCCTATACTTATAAGTTACTCCTACAGCTTCCCTACTTCACTTTTGAAAATTATCCCTTCTTCACCCCGGCAGTCGCCGTCCCCACCGCCGCTGCCTTCTTCCTCCTCTTCTTCAACCCATCTCCTCCTTGTTCCTCCTCCTCCTCAACGCCACTTGCACCGCTATCATCACCACCATCATCTTCCTACTCCTCCACCTCTTCCACCCATCGTCTCCTACTTCTTCCTCTTCCTTCTCAACACCACCGCCACCATCACCACCGCCTTCTTCTTCCTCTTCTTCTTCAACCCACAACCGCCGCCACCGCCATCCTTCTTCCTCTAAGAATAACGGCGGCGGCGGTTGAGGGTTGAAGAAGAAGAGGAAGAAGAAGGCGGTGTTGACGGCGTTGATAATGGTGGCGACGGCGTTAAAGAGGAGAAAAAGAAGTTGGTGTTGATGGGTTGAAGAAGAGGAGGAGGAGAAAGATGATGATGGTGGTGGTGGTGACGGTGACGGTGTTGAAGAGGAGGAGAAAGAAAGTGGCGGTGGTGGAGACGGCGGCTATGGCGGAGGAGGAGAAATAATTTTCAAAAGTGAAGTAGGAAGGCTGCATGAGTAACTTATAAGTATAGAGGGGTTACAAGTAAATACTAACTATAGAGAGAACATAGATAAATATTGAAGTATGAGTGAGGCTAACGGAAAAAACCTTACATTTAATGAGTTTATAATAAGCATTATTTACTGAAAACTTGCAGCATTTTCAATATATTTGTGCGTGTGTCCCCACACGCATATGAGTACACAACCATGTAGCGTCCTTGTAGTTGCAGGGTAAAACATATGTGGCATACTTGCATTTGGTTTTCATAATGCTTTTGCACTTAATCCTTCCCATCTTTTCATTGTGCGTTGCACTTAAATGCAAAATCACCGTGCAAAACTCAATAAATGCATGGCACATATACTCCACTGTAGGGTGCACTCTATGGGTATATTGTAGGCCCTTTTTACGCTACACACATCTAAGGACCCGCATACTATCTCAAGTACAACGTATTGACGGCTGTGGGAGATTGTTAGTTATATGTATGCCCTAGAGGCCATTACTGTACATTGGATGTATATTGTAGTGGATGCTGGGACATATATAGGTAGGAATTTCTTGCTCGACATGATAGTACGCTATCTGGTTGCTCTTTATCTTAACATGTATACTTTCTGTCTCTCTGATTACACGTTGATAAAGCCCTTAGGATGTGTACTCGACTTCCAGGACTATGATGCAGATCATACTAGTGGGGCCTGGGTAGTCCATGAGTACATCCTTGAAATGTTCCTAGTCGAGGGAATATCGAGACGGGGTATCGATATTCCAGAGTAGACTAGCGCATATCTTCTCGACCCATGCGATGGGCGATGGATGATCCCATATCCATTGGTGTTTGACATCGAAGATGGTATGCGGGTGCTCAGTGCAGACTGGGTACACTGAACGGACTCGCCGAGAACTCCCAGATGGTATTATACCTCACGTCAGATGGCAGTTCTCTGGTGACACTGGTACAGCTTAGTCTGTTGACCCGAGATCGTCATAGAGTCTTGTGTGTCTCCCACTGTGCTTTGATTTCCACCCTACCACGGCTCTACTGAGTTGTGCAAACAGGTGGTTTTTGGGTACAGTCCCGATTCACATGGAGGCAATGAGCGATAGGAGGGGATTCGTCTCTCCCGGTATTGGGGGTTGATGTTGTGCTATGCTCGACTGGCCATAACAGGAAATCCCTGGCCAGGGTTGCAGTGATATACTGGTAAGAGTTATCAGTAGTTTCACGAATGTTATGGACCCTACGTCGGCATGACTTATCAAGCTATTGGGGTCTGACGTTTACCACCCCTAGGCGAGATATGCGACATATCAGACGAACAGACCGGACTGTACGGTAAGTGTTACTGGTTGGATTCGCAGGAGTGTGAGCGGGCTTGCTCGTCGACCTTCTGATCGCTCAATACCCGGGTGGCCATTACGTTTAGCAGACCGCTTGCGGCTTATGGATGCCTGATATGATCATCATCTGCTGCCGGCGTATTGACGAGTCTTTAGAGTCCTACACAGAGGTTTCCTGGCTCAAGCGAAACGAAATAGGAGCGCATATGAGATATGTGCGGGACCGAGAATAATTCGAGTATGTGATACCGTATTCCATTCTCGCGATCAATGTATCGATTGGTTATATGCGATATAACTTAGTTATCGAATCAAGCATTGATTCGATAAGCCGATACATAGGATACTAGTCGGTTATATGCGATATGACCGGATCGTTAAATCAAGTGTTGATTTAATGATTTAATGTATAATTTTATATTTGATATATCACTTTGCATTAACTAGTATTGGTTGACTTTAAAAGGATTTTCTCACTTGAATTGTGCAAGTTGTATATGTGATATATTTCTTTGTGCACATGATTGTATCATGTTTGATGATACATTCTTGTTTGGTTTTGTGTAAAGTATTAAACCATGGTTAGTTAGTGATTAGGGTTTCATCTTATTCATTTATCTTTTTATTTTATTTATTTCAAAAGAAAAAGATAAAGAGAAATGAATGGTGGCTACTTTTGTTTTTAGTTGAAGATTCATGAAGCATTGACTTAGTCACCATTCTTGTCTCATGCCTAACCCTAACCACTCATCTAACCTAAGTTAAGTCTCTACACTAAACCATGGTTGAAGATATGATAAGTATTGTATTTTCTTTTCTATTTTTAATTAACTTATCATATCTTCTTCTTCTTCTTCTTCATCTTCTTCTTCCATGGAGAAAGCTTGCTACTCCAATGGCAAGTGATGAAAGCTAGTGAGAAATCCAAAACTAAAGTCTACCCACTTCCTATTTCTTCATCCTCTACCTCTTGACAAGTAGTATAGGGTGTTTCCTTCACAAGTTTTCCCGACTTGGTGAAGTTGGAGCTTGTTCTAGCGATGCCTCGACGTAGATCATCTTCGGCATCGAACCGACGATCAAGCCCGCCCATTCTTCGATGATGCCAATGCTAGAGTCATGAGTTCGATTTGGACAGCGAGGGCACTTCATCACGGAGCTTAGGAGGTGGTGGACCGGATCTACAAAGGTTGTAGTCACTTTCCCTTAGCATTTAATTTGATTACATGCTTGCTTCGCCTATATACATCTAGTTAACGATCCGTTCTAGGGTTTCTCGGCACCGTATTTTTAGAAATTTGCATGTTTGATCACTTGTGAGACCTCACTAGGGTTCCTAGGAACCTTACACAGACCGTCTCCCCTGCTGGGATGAGAAGCGCATACGCTAGTCTACTCCGGAGTATCGATGCCCTGTCTCGATAGTCCTACGACTAGGGACCTGCATAAGGATGTGCTTATGGATTACCCAGCCCCCACGAGTGTGATCGCCATCACAACGCCGGTAATCAAGCAGAGATCCTAAGGGCTCCACTAATGTGTATAGGCGATATGTTAAAAGAAACACATGTACACACATTGAAGTAGAAACAAACCAAGTAGCATACTACTATTTTGAGTAAGATTGTGTATACAATGGTGAATATCCCAAGCTTCCATTAAGTAATATACAAACTAGTATGATACTGTAATGGACTCTAGGGCATATATACTAACAATCTCCCACTAGCACTAAGGCCATGTACTGGCGTATCGAAGACCTATCATCTCGATCAGCCGCTCAAACTGAGTCTGGGGCAAGGCCTTCGTGAATGGATCCGCAGTGTTGTCTTTTGTGTCCACTCTCCGTACCTTGATCTCCTGGTGATCAATGATCACCCTGATCAGGTGATACCGCCTTAAGATGTGTCTGGATTTCTGATGGGACTTTGGTTCCTTCGCTAAAGCTATAGCCCCATTGTTATCGCAATACAAAGGTATTGGGTCAACAATGGACGGAACCACTTGAAGTTCACTAATGAACTCCTTCATCCAAACCGCCTCTTTTGCGGCATCGCTTGCAGCAATGTATTCAGCCTCCATCATCGAGTCTGCGATGGTATCCTGTTTGGAACTCCTCCAACATACCGCCCCTCCGTTGAGGGTAAACACAAAACCCGAGACAGACTTGCTGTCATCTTTGTCACTCTGGAAGCTTGAATCGGTAAAGGACTCGACCCTGAGGTCTCCATTACCGTAAACCAGGAACATCTCCTTAGTCCTTCTCAGGTACTTGAGAATGTTCTTCACTGCCGTCCAGTGGTCCTCACCTGGGTCTGACTGATACCGGCTCACCACGCTAAGTGCGTAAGCTACATCTGGTCTTGTACATAGCATCACATACATTATAGATCCTACCGCCGAAGCGTAGGGTATAGTGCTCATGCGAACCCTCTCCTCGTCAGTCTTAGGAGACATCTTCTTGGAGAGGGTAATTCCGTGCAATGCGGGTATGTTACCGCGCTTGGAATCCTCCATACTAAATCTCTTTAGTACGGTCTCTATGTACCTGGACTGCGAAAGTCCCAGTAGTCTCTTGGATCTATCTCTGTAGATCTTGATCCCCAGAATGTACGAGGCATCACCCAGGTCCTTCATTGAGAACCGTTGTGACAAAAATAGCTTGACCGATTATAGCATAGGAATGTCATTTCCTATCAAAAGAATGTCGTCCACGTACAAGACTAGGAAAACGACAGTTCGTCCTACAATCTTCTTATAGATACAAGGTTCATCTTTGTCCTTGATGAAATCAAATTCCTTGATTGCCTCATCAAAACAGATGTTCCAGCTCCGCGATGCCTGCTTTAATCCATAAATGGATTTAAGTAACTTGCACACCTTCCCGCTGCTCCCACTGTCTACGAAACCTTCTGGCTGATCCATGTAAACGCACTCTTCCAAACAACCGTTTAGAAAAGCCGTTTTAACGTCCATCTGCCAGATTTCATAGTCATGGAAGGCAGCAATGGCAAGTAGGATCCGAATGGATTTGAGCATAGCCACTGGAGGAAAAGTTTCGTCATAGTCCAAACCAGGTCTTTGACGAAAACCTTTTGCAACGAGTCTAGCCTTATAGGTTTCCACCTGCCCATCTACAACAAGTTTCCTTTTGTAGATCCATTTGCATCCAACGGGTTTTACCCCAGGTGGAGCAATATCCTAGGTCCACACTTTATTGGCGTACATAGACTCCATTTCGGATTGCATTGCATCCAGCCACTTATCAGAGTCCCTACTGATAATGGCCTGCCTGAAACTGGTAGGATCATCTTCTTCCAAGATGCAATCCTCTCGATCCCCATCTATGAGAAAACCGTAGCATCTCTCGGGCGGATGAGAAATCCTACCAGATCTGCGGAGTGGCTGAGGTTCGTCTGGGACTATCGAATTTTCTGGTTCTGCTAAGTCCTCAGTTTGAGTTTGTGGATCAAGTATTTCATCCAGTTCTACCGTGCTCCCACTTATTTCTTTTGCAAGAAATTGCCACTCTAAAAAGGTGGCGCGACGAGTAACGAACACCTTCTGTTCCTCAGTGTGGTAGAACAGATATCCCAGAGAATTTCTAGGATATCCCACAAACTTGCACAAAACTGACCGTGCCTTAAGCTTGTCCGGATTTTGTACTTTTACATAGGCCGGACAACCCCATATCTGTTGGAGATAGTGCCCTCATAGTCAATTATTGGATCGCAGGTACGTGATTGCAATAATTGCGGAGGACCTATACCGGTAGGACAGTCTTACTCGAGATGATAGTATACTATCTGGTTTGCCTTTATCAGTCGTGTACATGTTCAGGTGACTGATTACATGTTACACTTTGATAGAGCCCTTAGGATCTTGCTTTACTACCAGCAGTATGATGGCGATCATATACGTGAGAGTTGGGTGGTTTATACGCATATCCTTAATTGTTGTCCCTAGTCGTGGGAGTTTCGAGACAGGGCATCGATACTCCGGAGTAGACTAGTTTATACAGTCGAGACCCAGACGAGGGGCGGTGGCCGGTCTCACAAGCCACTGGTGTCAGTTGGATCACCTAAGATGTATACAGGTGCTCATTGGGTTATGAGTACACCGGACAGGACTCGCCGGGAACCTGCTAGTTGGTATTATACATATCGTCAGATAGCAGTTCCCTGGTGACATGTGTACAGGTTAGTTCATCGACCTGAGGTCGTCATTTGTCTCGTGTGAGTTCCCACTGTGCTTTGATTTCTACCCTACCACGGCTCAAATGAGTCGTGCAAACAGGTAGTTTTTGGGTACAGTCCCGAGCCACATGGAGGCACGTGAGCAGATCGGCAAGGGATTCGTCTTTCCCGGTATTGGGGGCGAGATCGTGCTGTGTCTAGGAGAGCCATTACACAAAGCTCACGGCCGTGGCAGGAGATTTACTAGTAGGTACTCCAGTAGTATCTCAGGGTGTTATTGGGCTACACTCCGACACGACTTTTACTGCTATTGGGGGTCTGACGTTACTAGGCCCCTAGGTAGATATGCGATACTCATTGACGAACGGAACGGACTGTATATACATTGTCACTGTTAGGCTCAGTAGGGTTTCCGGATGAGTTCGCTCATCGGCCTCCCTTGAGGTCAGTCCATGGGCAGCCGTTACGCATAGCTAGTGCCGCTAACGGTTTATGGTTAAACCCACTGCCAGGGTACTGACGAGTCATTAGAGTCCCCCACAGACAGTTTCCCAAGTTCGGGCGAAACGTTGTAGAGGCCGTATGGTTTTATGGCAGGGTTCGGAGAATGCACGTGCGTTTACGCACGTGTCGGTTTTCGGACAGATGATACTGGTCGGCTTTGGTTTAAGCCGGATCCGAGTATTATATTGAGTAGATATAATATCTTTGTCTCAGTTGCATTTGTATTCGGTCGTAATACAAATGCATGTATATTTATACAGTTACGGGGTTATCCTGAAATTCGTTTCGGGATCACTTTTGGAAGTTGCCAGTTTCCAGTTTTCTATCAGCCGTCTTTTAACATTCGGTTAAAGACGGATTTATCTTTTCTTGAGATGAGTGTGGAAGTTTCTAGAAGCATCTAGATGAGGTGACTAGGTTAAAAGGTGTTGTGTTTTCATTGGTTGCTTTTGGTGTGTTCACACTTTGTGTTCACACTTGAGATATTTGTTTGTGTTCACACTTGAGATATTTGTTTGTGTTCACACATGATATTTTCTTGTGGTCACCCTCCCTCTCCTACACTCACCCTCCTCCTCCCTATATATAGCCGGCCCCCTCCTCTCTCTCTCAAACTTGAGTTTTTCATCTGGTAAAAAGATTATGATAGATTTTGGGGTGTATGGAATTTCACAACTCATTTCATTCCATCACCCGATTCGAGTGGCAACTTCATTAACCGTTCGTCCATTGCCTTGGACGGAACGAGATAAAGTATTCTACTCATTCTCTACATGAATCTTGGTCGTCTCTTTTAGCAAACTTGACGACCGAGTTGCCTCGAGTCAGAGGCGGGAGCCCGTTTAAAGAATCGTCGACGTGGTGCCACCTGGACGAGCAGATCGGAGATCGAAGAGATCGGAGCAGCCGCAACGGAGCGTGGGATGATGGTTAAAGAACGAAGGACTCGGATCGTTCGGTATAACCTTTCTACACTCTTTACAGTTTGTTAGTTTAGCAATAATGGCAGATCCGGGTTAAAGTATACGATAGCGCCAGTTAAAAAGTTTTTGTTCCGCATTTGGCGTCTGTAGACGGCCGGGGCGCTACCGTAGACTTACAGTGGTATCAGAGCCTCACCATTTTGCTATACTAACTTGTGCTAACGCGTTTAAAACATCGATCGAACCGGATATCGAAAAACACAATTTTCAAGCTTCACAGTTTTTGTCGATTTTAAATGATGTCCTAAAATTATTCTACATATCTCAGAAAACTGTGCAGGGTTTTATAAGAACACCGTACAAATTTGGGCTCATGAATCGACAAGACTGCCGCGGAATCGCGGCCAAACCCATGGTTTGGCTGCGCATCCGCGGCCGTTCTGAGTGATCATGCCCCCAAACTTGCACAGTGTATTCTTCTCTGGAAATTGGGGTTTTTGGTATATATCTTTTGGGCCCAGATTTTGTTACTGTTCACCAGTTGTTCGTAGGGCCCACTTTGTGATATTTAGTCGATCGAAATTTAAACATGTTAGTTTACAGTACTTGCATTATATCTCCGACCGGGAATGTCATTTGATCGGTAAACCGCGTCTGATTGCTATAGTTCTTTTAGACGGGTTTGCGAACGTGACATTCGCGTTGATGTTCTGTGTTGTGCTGTGATGTTGCGGATTTGTCGTGGTGGATAGCAGTGTGCAATGGTAGTGCAGTTTGGATTTATTTGTACATTTGATATTGCGGGGCGAGCATCCAACTTGTGGACTGCCATCACTGCCTGTTGTATAATATTCTTTTGGGGCACGACTAGGTTGCGGTCGATGTACCTGTTGTACTATTATTCATTACTGTACTAGGTTTTGCCCCGCGACGGAGTGCACGGATAGCCGGGTTCTGGGGGGCAACGGGTCCGCATCTCATGGCTTTGAGAGGCAGAGGGGCCTTACTCTAAAATTGACAGACTATTCGCCGCACTCGTAGGGGGTACAGGTTGACCCAAGGAGGGGTGCCCAAGCTTACCGGATTCCGTGAAGTGCTGGGTGGTCCATTCACTTTGCTGTAGGGGGCTGCCTCGCTTCAGGTTTTGGCGGGTGACTTGCCGCATCCGTAGGGATCTAGGTTTCATTGCACAGGCTATCCACACGACAGGGGAACGTCGGGTTTCAGCAGCGGCTCTGTGAAACCCGGGGATCCCAGATTATCTGTATTGTTCTGTGATGCTTATTACTTTTCTGTAATGTTGCATATTATCACGCCTGGAGCGATTATTGTATATTGGTTTATATACTATTAGATGTTGTATATGTTTTACACCCGCGCTAGTCCAGTCCCCGCTCTGTCGTTAGTTAAGTAACCTAACGGGTGATGACGGGACCCAGTGACGAATGCGGATGGCATATACGTACATTTTATTTTCGTTCTTTTCTGGTGTGATTGATTGATGGGACTGCGTTGATTCTGATCAATGCAAAGTAAAACAAACCTGTTTGATGTTGTTGGAACAATTTAAAAAGTGTTATTGCAAAGATGTTTCCTTTTGTTTTGCATAGAGGTATTCAGTGGAATATCCTGCACCTCATTCGACGGGGCAAGGGCCGATATCCCTTCACCGGGACTGACCCCTTGGGCAGAAGTTTGCGTCAGGGTAATAACTTCACTATAGTCGATTACAAGTTGCTTTGCATAGCGGTATTCAGTGGAATATCCTGCACCTCATTCCACGAGGAAAGAGCCGAGATCCCTCATCGGGAATGACCTCTTTAGCAAAAGGTTTTCGCCACTATATTTTAAAAAGCTATCAGGTTCCTTCAGCGATATCAAGTTCGTTACGTTAAAGGTTTTTTGCCAAAAACCAGCCGTAGCCCTCCGTCACTTCTTTTGGGTATTCAGTAGTATTCAAGCTATGCATTTTAGCCAAAGTTAAGGCATAGTGTTTGGTAGCTGCTGGGTATTCATTTGTTGTATAGATAGATGAGTTAGTTTGGGACAGTCGTTCTGCCGATTGGCCAAAGTCAGGGGCATGTGCGGGTGGGTTCAAATTGACAAGATAGTGACGGGTAGAACTTGGCATGTGACTTATGACATTTTGACCAAAGCCAAAGTTATAAGAGCATGGGGAAAAAATCATATCGGGAGTTTCTAAAGAAACTGAAACTTGCCAAGTATGCGCATACCTTCTGGAGTGTGAGTAACGTGGATGCATTCCATCACGTTATCATGCGATGAGAGTTGGATCCCGATTCCCACTGATGAGTTGGTTTACTCTTCGGGTGATCCCGATTGATTCTTCTTTCAGGTTTGGAGGAGAATTTGACAGGACAGTGGGAGGTTTCCGGATTAGATAAAGTGATAACCATTCTGATCTAGGTTAGAGTGCACGCAGAGTGTTTCTTTTCTCTCTCTCTCTTTGGCAGCGACATTTGACCGACCCTAGACTATGAATCAGTGACCTTGTTGACTGAACCTTCTTAAAATACTGGCTTTTGGATTGTCCTAGTTGCATAAGTCATTGCCACTCCTTCTTTTACCCTTTGTATTTCTCGGAACACCCGTATTACTACGGACATTCACTTCCATTGGATAGATCCATCGTATGGTTATACACGAACTCGAAGGGACTTCTTCGAGGATGGATCAAGGTTCAGGAGAAATAGAATTGGTTTATTCAGTTGTCTTTTATTATCACCTTCTCTCAGGTTGCGAGAGCTCCTTGGTTTAGGAGAGTACACCTATTACGCTTATTGAATAGTCTTATTTCAAACCATAGGCAGGTGCCGAAAGGTAGGGAATGAAGAAAACCAATTAGCCTAAGTAGGGTGTGCAGAAGGCAATAACTAAAGACAAAATAAAGGGATTAGAAAGAGGGCAAAGTAAATTGCGACTGATATCATTCACGACCAAAACCGCGTACTTCATCGCCACTCCTATTTCACTTTTAAAGGAATAAGGTATTATTCAGTTGTCTTTTATCATCACCTTCTCTCAAGATATGAGTACTCCTTGGTTTAGGAGGGTACACCTATTATGCTTACTGGATAGTCTTCTTCCAAACCATAGACTGGTGCCGAACGGTAGGGAAGGAAGAAAACCATTTAGCCCAACGATGGTGTACAGAAGGTAACGACTAAAGACAAATAAAGGGATTTGGAGAGATGGCAAAGAGATATACGGTTATAGTCATGAATTGGATTATGGAAGAGGCATTGCTATGAATACCAGGATACCCCTACGAAACATTTTCATGTTTCAGTGCATCGTTAAAGGAAAACTGTTTTCCCGATTAGATACTTACTCCAACGGTATGTATTTACCAGGTTTCATTCTCATATCTATATGGTTTTACAGATGATGAGTGGGAGTAAGTTATTGGGAATTAGGTGATCATCCTTATTATATCGGAATTCGTTGTAATTGGTGATATTTGAGGAAATCGCCAGGGTACAGTTTTCAACCTACGACGCACAGGTTATGAGTTGTTTAACTCAGCGGACTTATACAGAGTATTGTATGTTGTCCAAGTGTCCTTCAGGACAAAGGGGTAGGTCCTCGTACTATGTTCTGTTTACTTATAACTTCTCTAGTTTTTAGACAAGTGTTTCGCAGAAATACAAGGTCTAAGTTTTGAGAAGTTGTGGGTATAAGAATAAAGTAGAGAACCAGGTGTCACAAGTATCAGGATTCTTCAAAGAGATCGAAGATGTAGATTCTTATGATTGGTATTCAGATGATAGTAATGGTTTTGAGAAACTTGTTTCTCTTTCGGGTTACTCATAATTGGATGGATTCCTAAGTTGAGTAATGCTGATTAGCCTCTTTCCATTAAGTTGATATGCACTGGAGACAGTTGCATGATTTGAATCTGGTTCCAATTAAATAAGTGCCAAAGTTTCTATATTGGATATAGAATGGTTCGTACCTTAAAAGATGTTAAGGTACGGGGAGTTGTCCAGCTTATGCTTAAAACCAGACTCTGGATAACTCAGGGCACGTTTCTGTAATGGCTATTTGTGGGTTGACCCTGGCTATGACGAGGGTTGATATTCTACCATTTGGAAGATCAATAGTGATATTGTTCTTGACTCGCCACAGTTTTAGTAAAATGGATTTTTTCAGAAAACAGTAGTGGGAGTATGGTAGAACTGGAAGTGATTCCAGAACCGCGAACGATTACGGAAAATTTAATAGGACCTATATATTCAATCAGGTTTGACATTCCATTAGCCACTCCGCAGATATGGTGGGTAACCTCAGACACCCGAGAGGTACTCCGGTAGCCTCAAGGACGGTGACAGGGAGGTTCTTATCTACCCAGACTTGACACTACTGTTGTTCCAGGCTATGAGACCCGGTAGGAGGGTTATCGTAGTCAGTGGGAGCAGCAGAAGCATAGTGGGAAAGTAGCTTATGTCTATTTATAGACTTGAGCAGTTATAGCGGAGATAGATCATCTAATTTTGATGTGACAGTCATAGGTTTGACTTCATCAGAATAGAGGATGGATCTGTTAAGAAGGTAGTAGGGTGTGATGTCATTGTATCTGGATGACATACACAGAGTAGGAAATAAAATTCCTATACTACGATCGGTTGTACTGTGGTCGTCACACAGTTGTTTCTCCAGACAGGATATGGATATAATATTTGACATTCTGGTTTCTAGATCTATGGTTTTAGATCTGGATTTGGGTAGTTTCCCAATGTGGGTACTTTGACAGTATTCTAATGGTTTTTAGAATAGATGACTCCTAGCATGGTGGTGTACCTACAGGTGATGGAGTCACCCTTTCTAAATGTGTCTTACAGACTAAAGGGGAGAGGGATGTGCATGATTGGCAGATCACTTGCTTAGGCAATTGAGTCAATCATGAGATGTCAAGTACCACACCAAATGTTGTTTTTGCACTATATGCGATAAGTTTGTATTAATCCAATCCTGGAGAGACATAAGGAAGCAGTTTTAGAACATAAGTGGATGTTCTACGGATTTGATAACGGCAGCCTCCTTCGGGAGACGATTATCATTCCAGGCTTCAAAGGTGACGTGGATGACAGAGTGATTGTCAGAGTTTTAGTTTTTCCTCTGACGAGGGACAGTATTATGGATAGGTGGTCCAAGAGGATACTGTGGGTGGCATGGTGCCGGATACTGATTAGGTTCAGTGTTCGATACTGTCTAAGAAGTTTGGATTTGGAGTTCATTTATGAACTAGGTCCCATCAGATATCCAGACATATTCTAAGACAGGTATTACTCGATTCGGGAGATGGCTTTCTCCGCGAACTTGAGATATAGAGAGATATAGAAAGAAACATCTAGGCGGATCCACTCACTGAGGCTATTTCTCGAACACAATAGTTTTACAAACGGGCTTTGTGAAACTGATTAGTAGAGGAGTTGGATGTTCGGTTTCACACGGGCTGTGAGTAGTCGACATCGCAATAATTAGCCTTGAGTGCAAATGGGAGATTGTTGGAGATAGTGCCCTCATAGTCAATTATTGGATCGCAGGTACGTGATTGCAATAATTGCGGAGGACCTATACCGGTAGGACAGTCTTACTCGAGATGATAGTATGCTATCTGGTTTGCCTTTATCAGTCGTGTACATGTTCAGGTGACTGATTACATGTTACACTTTGATAGAGCCCTTAGGATCTTGCTTTACTACCAACAGTATGATGGCGATCATATACGTGAGAGTTGGGTGGTTTATACGCATATCCTTAATTGTTGTCCCTAGTCGTGGGAGTTTCGAGACAGGGCATCGATACTTCGGAGTAGACTAGTGTATACAGTCGAGACCCCGACAAGGGGCGGTGGCCGGTCTCACAAGCCACTGGTGTCAGTTGGATCACCTAAGATGTATACAGGTGCTCATTGGGTTATGAGTACACCGGACAGGACTTGCCGGGAACCTGCTAGTTGGTATTATACATATCGTCAGATAGGAGTTCCCTGGTGATATGTGTACAGGTTAGTTCATCGACCTGAGGTCGTCATTTGTCTCGTGTGAGTTCCCACTGTGCTTTGATTTCTACCCTACCACGGCTCAAAGGAGTCGTGCAAACAGGTAGTTTTTGGGTACAGTCCCGAGCCACATGGAGGCACGTGAGCGGATCGGCAGGGGATTCGTCTCTCCCGGTATTGGGGACGAGATCGTGCTGTGTCTAGGAGAGCCATTACACAAAGCCCACGGCCGTGGCAGGAGATTTACTGGTAGGTACTCCAGTAGTATCTCAGGGTGTTATTGGGCTACACTCCGACACGACTTATATTGCTATTGGGGGTCTGACGTTATTAGGCCCCTAGGTAGATATGCGATACTCATTGACGAACAGAACGGACTGTTTATACATTGTCACTGTTAGGCTCAGTAGGGTTTCCGGATGAGTTCGCTCATCGGCCTCCCTTGAGGTCAGTCCATGGTCAGCCGTTACGCATAGCTAGTGCCGCTGACGGTTTGTGGTTAAACCCACTGCCAGGGTACTGACGAGTCATTAGAGTCCCCCAAAGACAGTTTCCCAAGTTCGGGCGAAACGTTGTAGAGGCCGTATGGTTTTATGGCAGGGTTCGGAGAATGCACGTGCGTTTACGCACGTGTCGGTTTTCGGACAGATGATACTGGTCGGCTTTGGTTTAAGCCGGATCCGAGTATTATATTGAGTAGATATAATATCTTTGTCTCAGTTGCATTTGTATTCGGTCGTAATACAAATGCAGGTATATTTATACAGTTACGGGGTTATCCTGAAATTCGTTTCGGGATCACTTTTGGAAGTTGCCAGTTTCCAGTTTTCTATCAGCCGTCTTTTAACATTCGGTTAAAGACGGATTTATCTTTTCTTGAGATGAGTGTGGAAGTTTCTAGAAGCATCTAGATGAGGTGACTAGGTTAAAAGGTGTTGTGTTTTCATTGGTTGCTTTTGGTGTGTTCACACTTTGTGTTCACACTTGAGATATTTGTTTGTGTTCACACTTGAGATATTTGTTTGTGTTCACACATGATATTTTCTTGTGGTCACCCTCCCTCTCCTACACTCACCTTCCTCCTCCCTATATATGGCCGGCCCCCTCCACTCTCTCTCAAACTTGAGTTTTTCATCTGGTAAAAAGATTATGATAGATTTTGGGGTGTATGGAATTTCACAGCTCATTTCATTCCATCCCCCGATTCGAGTGGCAACTTCATTAACCGTTCGTCCATTGCCTTGGACGGAACGAGACAAAGTCTTCTACTCATTCTCTACATGAATCTTGGTCGTCTCTTTTAGCAAACTTGACGACCGAGTTGCCTCGAGTCAGAGGCGGGAGCCCGTTTAAAGAATCGTCGACGTGGTGCCACCTGGACGAGCAGATCGGAGATCGAAGAGATCGGAGCAGCCGCAACGGAGCGTGGGATGATGGTTAAAGAACGAAGGACTCAGATCGTTCGGTATAACCTTTCTACACTCTTTACAGTTTGTTAGTTTAGCAATAATGGCAGATCCGGGTTAAAGTATACGATAGCGCCAGTTAAAAAGTTTTTGTTCCGCATTTGGCGTCTGTAGACGGCCGGGGCGCTACCGTAGACTTACAATATCTTAATACATTCAAGATACGGTTTTTTACCACTCCATATTTCATATGGAGTCTTAGGCACAGATTTAGTCGAAACCTGATTCAGTAAGTATGCCGCTGTTTCTAGTGCAAGTCCCCAGAATGAAAGAAGTAACTCAGCATTACTCATCATGGATCGAACCATATCCAATAGGGTACGATTCCTTCTCTCCGATACACCGTTGTGCTGTGGTGTATAAGGAGAAGGAAGTTGAGAGAGTATACCATTCTCTTTTAAGTAATCTCGGAATTCCGTGCTTAAGTACTCCCCTCCTCTATCAGATCGGAGGATCTTGATACTTTTGCCTGTCTGGTTCTCTACTTCATTTCTGAATTCCTTGAATTTCTCAAAAGTTTCAGATTTGTGTTTCATAAGATACATATATCTGAATCTAGAGAGATCGTCAGTGAATGTGATGAAGTACGAGAACCCACCCCTTGCATATATAGACATCGGACCATATACATCACTGTGTATGAGTCCCAAGAGCTCTGCTGCCCTTTCTCCATGTCCGGTGAACGGAGATTTAGTCATCTTTCCTTTGAGACAAGACTGACAAGTTTCATAAGATGAAAACTCGAACGTATTCAAGAGTCCATCTTTATGCAACTTACTTAGTATTTTTTCTCCGATATGACCAAGTCTACAATGCCACAAGTAGGATTCATTCGTATCTGAATTCTTCCTCTTGAGTGTGTTTTGTATATTGAGAACTGTATTCTGATTTAGAACGTAGATACCATTACACAGTGTACCTTCTGCAACCAGTACCTTATGAAGGTAGTGGTTCATGATATTTCTATCAAGAACAAAGTTATATCCATCTTTATCGAGTAAAGAAACTGATATGATGTTGCAAACCATGGAAGGTACATAGTAGCAATCGTTCAAAATCATAGTATTGCCATTTGGCAACACTAGGTGATATTCACCGACGGCTGCAGCATCAACTTGTGCTCCGTTCGCTACTCTGAGCGACATATCACCAGGTACAACTTTCCTACCTTTTCTCAGTCCCTGCAATAAATTACAGATATGAGATCCTGATCCGGTATCAAGTACCCAGGAGGTAGGGCTGACCGTAAAGCAGTTCTCAATTACAAGAACACCTGAAGTAGATGCAAAACCATGCTTCTTCTTCAACTGGGTATCCTTGGAATCCATACAATCCTCTTTACCTTGCTCATACTTATGACTGTTGTCGTAAGTTAGAGCCGAACCAACGTTCCCCAGCCCCGAATAAGAATTCGGATCGGTCAAGCGATGCATTTTATTATCTTGATTAGGGCGTGAAATGGTTGCTACCTGGAGAGAGAGAAAAGAAACACTCAGCGTGCGCTCTTGCAAGATTAGATTGGTTTATTGATTTATCTAACCAGGATGGCTCCCACTGTTTCCTCAAATTCTTCTTCAAACCCTAAAAGAAGAACTAGTCAGGATTAATCGCATGTCACAATACTTGCTTAACCTTTCAACCAGGCTGGTGTTGGTACTTCGAGGGAGGTTTTCCAACGCTTTCGCGAAGTTCCTTAATTAAATAACCTCTTTTCCCTGGAGGCTTAACCTCGCTAACACCGTTCTAGACACTTACTTGGTTTATAGCATTGATTGTTAAGTGAAATAATCTTTCAAGAGTAATCCAACTCATCAGTGGGATCGAGATCCAACTATCATTGTGCGATGACCTAGATGGAATCCACTCTAGTCACCACACTCCAGAAGGTATGCTAAATCTGCAAGTTTCAGTTTCTTTAGAAACTCCCGATGTGGATTTGCCTCTAACGGTTTATGACCTTGACAATGCCAACATATCATTAATCGCTAGTCAAGTTCGGCCCGTCATTATCTTGATTAACTTATACCCACCCGCATATCTCTTGACAATGCCAACATAGCTATGCGACTGTCCTAAATAATCCGAAAAATAAAACAGCAAACAAGCAATACTTAGCTACCGATCACTACGCCTTGACAATGCCAAAATACGCAGCTCGAATACTAAGTAGTACTTGTAGGAAATGACGGAGGGCTATGACTGGGTTTTGGCGAAAACCCGTTAACGTAATGAACTTGATATCGTTGAAGGAACGTGATACCCTTTTTGAAAATATAGTGGCGAAAACTTTTGCTAAAGAGGTCACTCCCGGTGAAGGGATCTCAGCACTTTCCTCGTCGAATGAGGTGCATGATATTCTAAACTGAATACCTCGATGCAAAACAAGAATAATCGACTATATTGAAGTTATTACCCTGACGCAAACTTTTTGTCCAAGGGGTCACTCCCGATGAAGGGATCTCGGCCCTTGCCTCGTCGACTGAGGTGCTGGGTATTCATAACCGAATACCTCTATGCAAAACAAAAGTGAACGTCCTTGCAATAACAGCTTTTTGAAAATTGTTCCAACAACCTCTTTTAGGTTTATTTTCTTGCATTAAATTAATGCGTCCCATCAATTAATCCTACCATTGCAGAAAACAACGAAAATATGACGTACGCTTATGCCATCCGCATTCGCCACGGGGTCCCGTCATCACCCGTTAGGTTACTTAACTAATGACAGAGCGGGGGCTGGACTAGCGCGGATGCAAAACATAAGCAACGCCTAAATAGATATCATATATAGATATATTCACATTCGTCAGATGCAATGATAGCCATTCCAGATCACAGATGAATACTTTGGATATACTAGGAATCTGCATTTCGTTCGAGCCTGCAACGAAGGACAGATTACACGGTCGCGATGAATAGCCAATTACCCCATCCTAAACCCCTATGGGTGCGGCAAACTACCCGCCAAATACCCGAAGTGAAGCAACCTCCCTCAACAACGTGAGTAGGCCACTCGGCACTTCGAGGTACCCGGTAGTTTGTGCACCCCTCCTTGGGTCTATCCTAGGAGCAAAAACTGTAAAAAGAAATTATACAATGGCGGCTACAACCTCATCCCGGATGTGCGGCCAAACAAATAATATTACATCAATTTACATATTACATGAATTGAAAGATAAAGAAAACTCTCATCTCACAACCCCCGGCTATTCATCCGCGACAATCCAACGAATTCATATACACAAACCATCAATATTACAGATCACAGATATGTATAACCCCCACCAATCGACGTATAGCGATTAGCAGACGTTCAATACATATATCATATTACAGATATAACCCATTAGCCAAAGTCTATAGAATTTCGATAAAAATACGGATTTGTAACCACCCCAAAAACAAATTTGTTCTCTGGAAAATCTGGGCAGAAACAACATATACTAAAAATCCCAAAACACCCAAATAAGAACACTGCACAAAACCCGGTCCACGGCCGAGTCAACTCCGCCGCGGTTCCGCGGCAGGAAGCATGTTCCTGCCGCGGATCCGCGGCGCTTTGACCGAGTCACTGGATCGTTTTTGTTCTGTGTTTTCACAAAACCCTGAGCTGATTTTTCATGTATGTTAAATCATTTTTAGAGCAGTATAAAAAATCGGCAGAAACATGGTTTTTCCGGACGTGTTTTGCGATTTTTTTCCGATCGAAATTCTAGATACTTTGCTAACATGCTAATTTGTGTTTAGCTAGGCTCTGATACCACTGTTAGGTCTACGTTACCCACCCCGGTTCTCTCGGGGAGGCGGAACAGGTAAAAATCAAAATTTTCCTCGATAGATAACATGGACCGTTCATTAAGGATCTTTGCTAAACAAAACTAACATAAAATCTACAAGTTCTAACTACTATGTAGAATGGTTATACCTAGTCTTGAACTCCTTCCTTTCTTGTTTTTCTCCTCCTTGCTTGCTCCTTGTAGTAGTTTGAACGGCTCCTCCTTCTCGTCTCCTCTTTGCCGAAGATAGATCCACCCGAAGGCCTCGAACTTGAGCTCCTACCTCAACCTAGAGGTAACTAAGGTATTTGGTTTGCTAAACCTAGTACCCTAGAATGAGTAGAGATGTGTTATGGTGGCTTTGTCTCAAAAACTTATGATTTCCAACACATGGAACACTTAAGCTTTGAGAGAGGAAGAAGAAGAGCTTTTTCAAAGAGAGAGAAAAGATATGATAGAATGAGAGCTCTCTTTTTGCAACCATGCTCATATGAGAGAATAATAGATTAACAATAATAATCAAAAAGGAAAATGTGATGGTGAGTATGGAATGACCATTATCATTTCATAATAAATGCAATTTGCAAAGATCAAGAAACATCTTTGATATGAAATGATTATGGTCAAAATGTCAACAATGGTCAAAATGTCCACCATGGTCAAACGGTCAACCTAACCATCACAAAACAATCCTTAATTATCATTATTAATCATATTTATCATTCTCATTAGGGTTTGGAAAAAGTCAACGGTCAACAAGTCAACCAAAGTCAAATGGTCAACAACCCTAATGAGAAACCTCTGCCTCTATCAACTGTGCATACACACCCGCATCTGCGTTCCGAGGAACACGAATACAATGAGACAAAACCAATCCCAAAACAAATACTAGTATCTGGCTTAAACCAAAGCCCACTAGTAATAACTGCCCGGTCACCAAACGTGCACAAGTGCGCGAGTGTGAACGAACCCTGTCGCAAAACCATGCGACCTCTACTCAGTTTTGCCCAAAGGCAAGTAACCCTCTGTGTGGGACTCTAAAGACTCGACACTACGCTGGCAGTGGGGTTAACCATAGACCACAAGCGGCACTAGCTGTACGTAACGGTCCCCAGGTAGATGCCGATGAGAAGACTGATGAGGTGAACCCATCCGAACTCTTACTGAGCCTGTATGTGACAATCTCCGTACAGTCCGGTCTGTTCGTCTAAGAATATCGCATGGCGGGCCTAGGGGGTTGTAAATGTCAGTCCCCTAATAGCGGTACAAGTCGTGTCGGAGTATAGCCCAAAACACCCTGAGAAACTACTGGTAACACTACCAGCAAATCTCGCTTGCCCTGGCCAGGGACGACTATGTGTAATGGCTTTCCTAGACACAGCACGATATCAACTCCCAATACCGGGAGAGACGAATCCTGTCTAACTGTCACTGCCTCCAAGTGCTTCGGGACTGCACCCAACTACTACCTGTTTGCACGACTCAGTAGAGCCGTGGTAGGGTAGTAATCAAAGAACAGTGGGAACATACTCGAGGCGAAGTGACAGTGTCAAGTCAGTGGACTAAGCTGTACTCATGTCACCTGGGAACTGTTAACTGACGATAGGTATAATACCAACCAACAGTTCCCGACGAGTCCTGTCCAGTGTACTCATAACCTAACGAGCACCTGCATACTATCTCAAATACGACGTATTGAAGGCTGTGGGACAGACCGTCTCCCCTGCTGGGATGAGAAGCGCATACGCTAGTCTACTCCGGAGTATCGATGCCTTGTCTCGATAGTCCTACGACTAGGGACCTGCATAAGGATGTGCTTGTGGATTACCCAGCCCCCACGAGTGTGATCGCCATCACAACGCCGATAATCAAGCAGAGATCCTAAGGGCTCCACTAATGTGTATAGGCGATATGTTAAAAGAAACACATGTACACACATTGAAGTAGAAACAAACCAAGTAGCATACTACTATTTTGAGCAAGATTGTGTATACAATGGTGAATATCCCAAGCTTCCATTAAGTAATATACAAACTAGTATGATACAGTAATGGCCTCTAGGGCATATACACTAACAGTATCCAATACCCAACAATCAGCAGTGGTTGTAGTATCTCATACTCAACCATCCATAAAAGTCTATCTTGGGAAAAGGCCTTTGTGAGTGGATCCGCTGTATTGTCCTCTGAGTCTACTCTCCTAACCTCGATCCCCTAGAGATCAACCATTTCCATGATCAGGTGATACTGCCTTAGAATATGTCTTGATCACTGATGGGACGGGGGTTCCTAGGCATAAGCCACAACTCCATTGTCACACAATGGTAGGAACGAAGTTCATCTCATGAACTAATACACACCCAGACTGCCTCTTTGGTAGCATCGTTGGTAGCGATGTATCCATCCTTTATCGTATAGTTTGCCATGGTATCTAGCTTGAAACTCTTCCAACATACCGTCCCTCCACCGAGGGTAAAGACAATGCCTGTGACTGACATTCAGTCGAGCTTACCACCCTGGAATCTATCCAGTGATTCTCCCCAGGATCGATTGATACCATCTCACTACACCTAGTGAGTATCCTAACATCCACTTAAGTCTATCTCATAGATCCAAAACCCAGGATTTAGAAGGTATCACCTTGATCCTATATGGAGAATCCTTGTGATAAGAGGAGATTGACCGAGTGTAGCATAGGAAACACCTTTCCTATCAAGATTATGTCATCCGTGTACAATACAAAGAAGACCACCTTACTCACTACTGCCTTTTTGTATATACAAGGTCATCTACCATTTTGATGATGTCAAACGCTTTGAATACCACATCAAAACAGATGTTCCAACTCCACGATGCCTGCTTTATCTCGTAAAGCAACTTGCACACGTTTCCGCTGCTCCCACTGTCTATGAAGCCCTTTGGCTGTGTACTTATAGACGCCCTCTTCTAAATCAGTATTTTGAAAAGCAGTCATGACACCCAATCGCCAGATATCGTAGTCATGGTATGTAGAAATTGAGACTTATACCATGCTAGGGTTTATGTGAAGGGTTTTTATTTATTTAAAGTTAAACCAATTAGATGGAAAAGGATTAATATTTTAAGCTTGGATGAAGCTTGTAGAATATTGACCACGTCCACTTGTTTGTCTTGCTTAAGATATTTCTTAACCCAACCATTAACCTTAGACTATGGTTTATTCCCTACATGAGTTAGGCATGGCATATTAACTCACCATTCTTGCATTTCTAATCTCATGAGTTCATTCTTCTTCTTCTTCTTCATCAAAGGAAAAAAGCTTACTAGGTTTTTTCTAAGTGAAGAATTAGTGTGAGAAAAATAAATCTAAAATGAGCAAAATTCCTATTTCATCATTCTCTACTACTAGCCATTTAGTATAGGGTGTTTGCTTCACTAATTCCATAATTAGTGAAGGGGTAGCTTGGGTTAGTGTCTCCTCGACGTAGATCATCTTCGGCCTTAAAGACTTCGTGCAAGCTTGCTCATTTCTTCAGGGGAACCCTTTCAAGAGTTCGGGCATTCATGATTCGCAGCAAAGGGACTACTACACGAAGCATTTGAAGTGAAGGACCGGTCTACAAAGGTTGTATTCCTTGTTCACTTCTTTGCAAAGTTGTTTGCATATCGTTTAGTCGCATTTTCTAGTATACGATTCCAGGTTAGGGTTAGCCAGTACGGCTAAAATTTTAATTTGGTATGGAAGATGCCTCCTGAAACCTTGCTGCCATGCTCGGCAGCCCTGCAGTGGTATCAGAGCCATAGTAGAAAATTAGACGGATTTTGTTAAGATTACGAAACCGAAATACTCCGAAACTTGCAACACCAAAACTTGGTTTCTGTCGATTTTAAAAAGTCCTCTAAATTTTTTTTAAACATGTGCAGAATGTTGTATGAGATGCAACATGAACACACAAGAAAATTTATCTCCCCTCGCCGGAAAATGGCCGGCCACATGCTCACAAATTCCGGCCTGCTCGGCCACTTCGTGGTATTTGGGGTTAAATTTTTGGGTGTGTTCCAGGTTCTGGGTTTTGGTGTTTCAGGTGTTGTTTGTTTTTTCTAAGTTTGCATGTGATGTGATCTTACACTATAATCAATTCGGAGTGTTTCGTATTCGTAGTTTTAACATTATTTTGGGTATTCTCATGTTGTCTAGGCGAAGTTAAAAAGTTCGATCGAATGTCAAAAACCTATTTTTCCAAATTTAACGTATTCAGAAAAACATGCAAGTAATTCTGTGAACCCTCTAGAAGAATGAAACCCTAACTCGACATAATGACCATGGAAACGCTTTCGAACCTTAGGGTTTGCGGCAGTTCCGCGGTGCCATTAATGAGGCTTGGGTCTACCCTTCTACGGCTGGTGCATAGGTACTGTGGCATGTTCTGGGTATTATTAAACTGTGCTCAAGTGTTGAGCTCTCGGGGAATTGTGGGACTTTCATGAATCGATTGAAAAGTTTAACGTCGTCCGGATATCATGTGATGGGATACAATACTTGGAATCCAAACTAATTTGAATTTTGTAAATCTAGCAATTTAGTCTCATTTGATCGGTTGCCATGGAATTTTGATGTGATCAAAAGTCCGTCGCAATCACATAGCGTACGCGGATGCTCGCCGGGTAACCTTATTAGATAGCCATGCCCCATAACCCCGACCAAGTGACTGTAGGAGAACCCCGTTGCCAAAAGCATACGTCCGGGTGCTCGCGGCCGCGGTGTTCCGCCTTATTGCACTTCGTCGACGGTATCGGGGGGTGCGGCCGTCTATTAAAGTTTCCGACGAGCATTCGATCAGGATGTCGGGAATCTTGTTGAATTGCCCGACTTGATATTGAAAAGTGTTTTCGAGATCGAGACTAAAATGCGGGGTTTATAATTGTTAGGCATGTGATGTCTAAGAAATTCATTTGGTTAGGCATGAAATCCAGAATATAAGATATTTCGGGTTTATGATGTCTATGGTGGTTGCGGATTCCAATTGTTGTAGTTTTCACTTTCTTTTCTGCGACCGTAAGTGTAATATGTGGTGTATCACCGGTTTTGTTGCTATACGTCAACGACAATTGGGATACGCATATTTACTTACGTTGATGACATGTGATGTTATGTGTTGCTGTGATATGTTATATTGGATCGTCGTGTTTGAATAGCCGGGTTTTTTTTTATATGAGATTAGAGTTTTTCATTTTCTTTCATGTAAAAACTTGTATGTAATATTCTTTTATTGGGGCACTTCCGGGTTGAGAAAGATGTCACCGTTGATGTATATTATTTACTTTTCCGCATTAGGATAGACCTAAGGAGGGGAGCATAAGTAACGGGGTTCTAGGGTCCAGTGGGAGACCATCTCGAGGAGTCAAGACAGGGTCTCCTAACTCTAGAATTGGTAGGGTTGCTTGACGCTCCATAGGGGTCTAGGGATGTGGGATTGGCTATTCATCGCGACCGTGGAATCCGTGTTTTATACATGCTTAATTTAAAACTCGGAAATCCTAGTATATCCAATATTTCATATGCTATTTTCTACTGCGATATTCTATGATGTGATCACTGTATATGATGAGATAGATACTCTATATAGTATATGTGATATATTATATAGACTTTGCTTAGTTTTACACCCGTGCTTGCACTGCCCCGCTCTGCCGTAAGTTACCTAACCTAACGGTGCATGACGGGACATCGAGGCGAATGCGGATGGCATAACCGTACGTTGTATTTATCTGTGATGTTTTGGTAACTTAAATGATGGGACATTCATTAATGAGATTAATGAAAGAAAAGAAACCTAAAAGATGTTATGAAATCGAATTTTCAAAAACAGGTAGCTCTAGTTGTTGCTTTGCATAGCCGTATTCCTTGTAGAATATCCAGCACCTTATTCGATAAGGAAAGAGCCGAGATCCCTTCACCGGGAGTGACCTCTTTAGCAATAACTGGAAGATGCTGCAACCCTCGGTTTCGTATTTTGATTGCTTTTCTAGTTCTTGCTTTGCATAGTGGTATTGTGAATATTCTGCACCTCATTCGATGAGGAAAGAGCTGAGATCCCTTCACCGGGAGTGACCTCTTTAGCGAAGCTGGCAAAAGCCTCAAAAACCCTCCATTTAAATCATTTGATTCTACAACTATATCAAGTTCATTACGCAAATGGTTTTCTTAAAAACCTGTCGTAACCCTCCGTCATTTCAGATAAGTACTTCATAGTATTCGTGCTACGTTTGTTGGCTTTCATCAAGACTTAGTGTGCGGTAGCTATTTGTGCTTATCTGCAAAAGCATATGATGCGATTGAGTTAGGGTAGTCGTGCGACTTTGTTGGCTTTCGTCAAGGGTCGTGCGGGTGGGTTTAATTCAATCATGAAATGTACGGGTTGAACTTGACTAGCATCCTATGGTTTGTTGGCTTTCGTCAAGGTCATAGGATGCTAGGGGTAAAATATTATCGGGAATTTCAAGTGTTGAAATTTGCAATGAGATTGCATACCTTCTATGAGATAGTTGGATCCTGATACCCACCGCGAGTAAGAGTTACTCCTGGGAGAGTATTGCACATTACAATTAGCCGATCAAGTAGGTGTCTAGAAAAGTGTCAACGGGGTTACGCCACTGGGAAAACGAGGTTTATTTTAATTAGGTCCGTGCGAAAGCACGGGGAACCTCCCTCAAAGTATCGGCACTGGCCTGGCTGAAAGATTGGCGAACTTGTAGGGTGTAATTAATCTCGGCTATTATTTTCTTTTAAGGTTTGAAGGAAGATTTGATAAAAACAGTGGGAGCCATCCTGATTAGATAAAATTATAACCAATCTAATCTTGCAAGAGCATACGCTGAGTGTTTTCTTCTCTCTCTCTTCAGGTAGCGACCATGTCACGCCTTAATCAAGATAATAATACGGATGTATTGACCAAACCCGCTTGTTATACTGAACGGAGGAACGTTGGTCCCGCTCCAACTTATAATTGTTATAAGACCGAGCAGGAAATAGGAGATTACCAGGATTCCCGTGCCGCACAAACGAAGAAAGTGCATGATGATGCATCTTCTTCAGGTGTGATCATTACCGAGAACTTTTTCTCAGTATCCTCTACGTCCTAGGTATGAGATACCGGATCAGGATCCCACATATGTAATCTGTTATATGGGCTACAGAGAGGTAGAGAACTGAGATTGAGTGATAAGTTTCAAGAGTTGGAAACGGTGCAATTGTTGCAACCAAGATGTTGGCAGTTATCAACCTGTATTACCTAATACATTGATTACGAACGAATGTTATTAGATACCGAACCTGATATACACCATCATATCAGTCTCTTTATTTAGAAGGATATACTTTTGTATTGTTGGATAATATTTTGAACATTTCCTATATCAAGAGTTGATCGGTTCAGGCGTGCTATTTAAAAGCATATACATTCTAAATCAAACCACAGTTCTTAATGTACAGAACACACACAAGAGGAAGAGTTCAGAAATGAACGAATCCTTCTTGAGGCATTGTAGACTAGGTCATATCAATGTGACCCGACTAGCTGAAGTTACATAAAGATGCATATTTAAATCAGTTTGAATTTACATCTTGTGAAACTTGCCAGTCATGTCACAAAGATAAGATGACCATAGCTCCGTTTATTGGAAACAGGGAAAGAGTTAATAAACTCTTGGGATTGATACATGATAATGTATGTAGGTCCCCTGTCTACACATGCCAGGTCCGGTTCTTTATACTTCATTACATTCACTGACGATCTCTTAAGATTCGGACATATGTTCCTGTTGAAACACAAGTCTGAACCTTTTGAGAAATTCAAAGAATATAAGTTAGAAGTAGAGAACCAAAACGGGTATAAGTATTATGTCCTTTGATGTGATCAGGGAGGAGAATACTTGAGCACGGAATTCCTGGACTATTCTAAAGGAGAATGAGATTCTCTCTCAGTATTACTCCTCCGTATACACCACAACACGATGGTGTATCGGGGCGGAGCAATCGCACCCTATTAGATATGGTGCGCTCTATGATGAGTACTACTGAGTTGCCTATTTCCTTTTGGGGGTTATGCACTTGAGAAGCTGCATACCTATTGAATTGGGTTTCGACCAAATCAGATGCCTACCACTCCATATGCGATATGGTATGGGAAGAGCCTATCTCTTAAGTAAGTTAAGATTTGGGGTTGTCCGGCCTATGTCAAAAGCAAAATCCGGACAAGCTTGAGGCAAGGTCAGTTCTGTGGAATTTTGTTGGATATTCTAAGCATTCGCAAAGGAATATCTTCTACCGTACTGAGGAACAAAAGGTGTTTTATTTCTCAGCATAACCACCTTTTTAGAAAAGGAATTTCTTGTGAAGAAATTAGTAGTCATGAGGTAGAACTGGAACAAGTTCCAGCTATACAAACTGCAGCTGATGATTTGGTAGAACCGAAGGATTCAATAGTTCCCAACGAATCTCAGCCTATCCGCCAATCTAGTAGGGTTCCTCATCCACTTGAGAGATACTTCGGTTTTCTCTATGACAGTGGGAGCGAGGATTGCATTATGAGATGATGACCCAACTAGTTTCGAGCATGCCATTAGGAGTGGGGACTCTGTAAGAATGACTGGATGCTAAGTGATCTGAGATGGAATCTATGTACACCAACAAAGTATGGACTTTGGTTGATTTATCTGAAGGGTTAAATCCCCATCAGGAGCAAGTATATCTTGAGAAGATTACTTGGTGTACATAGAAAAGTTGAGACTTTCAAAGCTAAGAGTTGTTGCAAAAGGTTCTCGTTATCGACCAGGTATGGATAATGATGAAACCTTTTCTCCAGTGGCTATGCTTAAGTCCATCCGGATCCTACTTGCCATTGCTACATATCATGACTACGATATCTGGTGGTTGGGTGTCATGACTGCTTTTCTAAATACTGATTTAGAACAGAGCATCTATAAGTACACAGCCAGAGGGCTTCGTAGACAGTGGGAGCAGCGGAAACGTGTGCAAGTTGCTTTACCGGTTAAAGCAGACATCGCGGAGTTGGAACGTCTGTTTTGATGTGGTAGTCAAAAAGTTTGACTTCATCAAAATGGTAGATAAACCTTGTATATACAAAAAGGTAGTAGAGAGTAAGGTGGTATTCCTTTTATTGTACATGGATGACATACTCTTGATAGGAAAAGAGTTTCCTATGCTACACTCGATCAATCTCCTCTTATCACAAGGATTCTCCATTTTGGATCAAGGTGATACCTCCTAATTCCTGGGTTTTGGATCTATGAGATAAATCTTAGTGGATGTTAGGATTCTCACTAGGTGTAGTGAGATGGTATCAATCGATCCTGGGGAGAATCACTGGATAGCTTCTAGAGTGGTAAAGACGACTGAATGTCAGTCACAGGCATTTTTTTTACCCTCAGTGGAGGGACGGTATGTTGGAAGAGTTCCAAGCTAGATACCGTGGCAAAATAGACGATAATGGCTGGATACATCGCTACCAAGGATGCTACCAAAGAGGCAGTTTGGATGAATATTAGCTCATAAGATGAACTTCGTTCCTACCATTGTGTGACAATGGAGTTTTGGCTTTGGCCTAAGAACCCCCGTCCTATCAGTGATCCAGACATATTCTTAGGCAGTATCACCTGATCATGGAGATGGATGATCTCCAGGGAGATCGAGGTCAGGAGAGTAGACACAGAGGACAACACGACGGATCCACTCACAAAGGACTTTTCCCAGGAGAGACTTTTATGGGATGGTTGAGTATGAGATACTTCAACCACTGTTGATTGTTGGGTATTGAATACTACAATATATGGCCCTAGTGCCAGTGGGAGATTGTTAGTTATATGTATGCCCTAGAGGTCATTATTGTACATATGATATATATTATAGTGGATGCTTGGACATACATAGGGAGGACTCTCTTGCTCAACATGATAGTATGCTATCTGGTTGCTCTTTATCTTAACATGTACACTGATTGTCTCTATGTTACATGTTGATAAAGCCCTTAGGATGAGTACTTGACTACCGGGATTATGATGCAGATCATATTAGTGGGGACAGAGTAGTCGATAAGTACATCCTTCAAATGTTCCTAGTCGTAGGTGTATCGAGACAGAGCATTGATATACCAGAGTAGACTAGCGTGCAGCTTCTCGACCCATGTAGATGGGCGATGGATGATCCCATATCCATTGGTGTTTGACATTAGAGATGGTGTACGGGTGCTCAGTGGAGACTGGGTACACTGAACGGACTCGCCGAGAACTCCTAGATGGTATTATACCTATCGTCAGATAGCAGTTTTCTGGTAACACTGGTACAGGTTAGTCTGTAGACCCGAGATCGTCATAGAGTCTTGTGTGATTCCCACTGTGCTTTGATTTCCACCTTACTACGTTCAAGAGAACGTGCAAAACGGTGGCTTTTGGGTACAGTCCCGATTCACATGGAGGCAATAAGCGATTAGAAGGGTTTCGTCTCTGCCGGTATTGAGAGTTGATGTTGCGTTTTGCTCGATTGGCTATAACAGGAAGTCCCTGGCCAGGGCTGCTTTAGAGATATACTGGTAAGAGTTATCAGTAGTTTCTCAACCCGTTATGAGTCTTATATCGGCACGCCTAATCGAGTTACTGGGGTCTGACATTTACCACCCCTAGACGAGATATGCGACATATCAGATGAAGAGACCAGACTGTACGGTAGTGTTACTGATTGGATTCGCCGGAGTATGAGCATGCATGCATGTTGATCTTCTGATTGCACAATACCCGGGTGGCCGTTATGTTTAGCAGACCGCTTGCGGCTTGTGGTTGTTTGATATGATCATCACTTACTGCCGGCGTATTGACGAGTCTTTAGAGTCCTACACAGAGGTTTCCTGGTTCAAGCGAAACGGAGTAGGAGCACATATGGGATATGTTCGGGACTGAGATTAATTCACGTATGTGATACCGCATTCTATTCTCGCGACATATGACATAGGTCGGTTATATGAGCCTGGTTATCGGATCAAGTGTTGATTCGATAAGTTGTTATATATGATATTAGTCGGTTGTATATGATATAGCCGGATTATTAAATCAAGTGTTTATTTAATGATTTAATGTATAATTATATATTTTATATATTACATTACATTAACTAATATTAGCTCACTTAAGTAATTCTTTTTCTCATATTTGATACATTGACATATATGTGATATATGTTAATTGTATTCTTTTTGCACACTAATATATATGAGATATATATCATTGTGACATGCTAGGTTACACATGCAACATATATGTATGAGACTTATACCATGCTGGGGTTTATGTGAAGGGTTTTTATTTATTTAAAGTTAAACAAATTAGATGGAAAAGGATTAATGTTTTAAGCTTGGATGAAGCTTGTAGAACATTGACCAAGTCCACTTGTTTGTCATGCTTAAGATATTTCTTAACCCAACCATTAACCTTAGATTATGGTTTATTCTCTACATGAGTTAGGCATGGCATATTAACTCACCATGGTTGCATTTCTAACCTCATGAGTTCATTCTTCTTCTTCTTCATCAAAGGAAAAAAACTTACTAGGTTTTTTCTACGTGAAGAATTAGTGTGAGAAAAATAAATCTAAAATAAGAAAAATTCCTACTTCATCATCCTATACTACTAGCCATTTTGTTGGAGATAGTGCCCTCAGAGTCAATTATTAGGTCACAGGTACGTGATTGCAATGATTGATGGAGGACCTATCCCGGTAGGACAGTCTTACTCGAGATGATAGTATGCTATCTGGTTTACCTTTATCATCGTGTACTGTTTTAGGTGACCTAATAAGTTGCTATAACACGTTAATAGAGCCCCTAGGATTCTTGCTTGACCACCAGCAGTATGAGGGCGATCATATAAGTGGGAGCTGGGGTCTATAAGCATATCCTTAAATGGTCCCTAGTCGTGTGAGTTTCGAGACAGGGCATCGATACTCCAGAGTAGACTAGTGTATACAGTCGAGACCCCGACGAGGGGCGGTGGCCGGTCTCACAAGCCACTGGTGTCAGTTGGATCACCTAAGATGTATACAGGTGCTCATTGGGTTATGAGTACACCGGACAGGACTTGCCGGGAACATGCTAGTTGGTCATATACCAGACGTCAGATGGCAGTTCCCTGGTGACATGTGTGCAGGTTAGTTCATCGACCTGGGGATCGTCATTTGTCTCGTGTGAGTTCCCACTGTACTTTGATTACTACCCTTCCACGGCTCAAAGGAGTCGTGCAAACAGGTTTTAGTTGGGTACAGTCCCGAGCCACATGGAGGCAGTGAGCGTATCTTCAGGGGTTCGTCTCTCCCGGTATTGGGGGTGAGGTCGTGCTGTGTCTAGGAGAGCCATTACACGAAGCCCTCGGCCGAGGCAAGGAGATTTACTGGTAGGTATTCCAGTAGTATCTCAGGGTGTTCTGGGCTACACTCCGACACGACTTGTACCGCTTTTGGGGGTCTGACTTTTACCAACCCCCTAGGCCCGCCATGCGATGCTCATAGACGAACGGACCGGACTGTACGGATATTGTCACTGACAGGCTCAGAAGGGTTGTCAGGCTGAGTTCGCTCACAGACGTCCCTTTTAGTCAATACCTGGTAGCCCGTTACGTATTGGCTTATACCTCTGACGTGCTAGTGGTTAAATCCACAACCAAGGTGTTGACGAGTCTTTAGTGTCCCCCACATTCAGTTACTCAGCTTTCGGGCGAAAGGTTGTAGAGGCCGTATGGAGATATGGCAAGGTCCGATCAGATACGTGCGGTATTGCACGGATCAGGATCGGACAGTTTGTACTAGAGGCCGTATGGATATATGGCAGGGTTCGATCAGATACGTGCGGTATTGCACGGATCAGGATCGAACGGATAATACTAGCCGGCTTTGGTTTAAGCCGGATCCTAGTTTAGTACAGTGGAGATTTTGTCTCATTGCATTTGTATTTCGGTCGGAATACAAATGCGGGTGTGTATGCACAGTATCGGGGTTTTTCCTGTAATTTATTACGGGACCAGTTTTCTGGAGTTGCCGGTTTGCTTTCTGTTTCGGCCAATTTCCTTTGTATCGTTCATTGGCCGAAGTTTGGTGGAGGAGGGCTTATTTGCATTGTTGCAAATAAGCATTTTGTGGAGGGGTTCTTTGCTTATATTAGTATCATGATGGTTTCATGATGGAGCCCATCCCTTGACCTTTCTTAAACTCATGATTGCTTGACTTTCTTTATCATCATGGTTTTGATGATGGTTGTTGATGATGAGAGATGGTTGTTAGTTGAGTGTTGGTTTTGCTTTGTTATCATTGGTTCATATGATAACCATTCCTCTCTCTCTCTCTTGTTTTTTTCTTTTGGACACTCTCATTCTCTCCTCTCACCAAGCCATGGCCGGCCACTCTCTTGGTGGGGCTGTCCAAAATTTTGAGGATGGGATTTTGCTTCATTTCATGTTGCAAAATTCCCACAAGTTCAATCCAAAAAGCCCCAGGTTCAATTCCTCCACAAATGGCAATTCCACGACCCCAAAAATGAGACTTCTTCACTACACATTCTACAGCGAATCTTGGGCACGTCGACTAGCCAGCTTCGTGCCCGAGTTGCCTCGGCATTGAGGTGGGAGCCCGTAAAAGAAGTAGGCGATGTGGTGCACTTCCGGCGACGAGGAGGAGACGGGACATTCCGCAGGAGATCGGGACGACGACGAGAAGACCGGAGGACTCGGATCTGTCGGTATATCTCTCTTCCCCTTCTTGTAGATAGCTAGGACTAATTAATGGTTCGATCCGGGTATTGTGCGCGGCAGTTTGCCAGTTCAAGAAAATTTAAAGTTTATCACCGCTTCCGCATTTGGCCGTCGGATTGACGGCCGGGGCGCCGCCGTGCACTTACAGTGGTATCAGAGCCTCGCCATTAACTTAGTCTAGCTTAGTTTAATGTGTTTTGCATTTCCGATCGACCAAAATTCCAAAATCTACATTTTTGTTCACAACAGTTTTCTGTTGAAATTTTTTGGTCTCCAAAAATTTTTCAGGTTGTAAAACATTGATGTACTAGAGACCACTAGGCTACTGTAGAAATTCGACAGGGTGAATCAACAGTGGAGGCGCGGAACCGCGGCCAAAACCCCCTTTGGGCCGCGTTTCCGCCGCGCACTGTGTAGATCCCTGCACCAAATTTCTACAGTGTCTTTGTGGGCTTAAAATTGGGGTTTTGGAATATTAAAATTGGGCCCAGAATTTCTGTGAGTGCTACAGTATTGCTTGGGGGCCCACTTGTTAAAGTTTGATCGATCGGATATTTTAAACACATTATTTCACAGTATTTACATTATATCTGCGACCGTGAATGTCACTCGATCGGTAAATCCGGTCTAACTGCTATAGCCCGGTTAGACGGATTTGCGAACGTGACTTTCACGTTGATGTTCTGTTTTTGCTGTGATGTTGCGGATCGGTCGTGGGGGATAGCCTGGATGCAATGCTAGTACAGTTGTGGTTGTATTATGTACATTTAATATTGCGGGGCGAGCGTCCGACATGTGGACTGCCGTCACTGCCTGTTTGTATTATTATTTTGGGGCACGGCCAGGTTGCGGTCGATGTACCCGTTGTATGTATATTTTACTTTCTGTACTAGGATTGCCCCGTGGAGGGGTGCACGGATAGCCGGGTTCTAGAGGGCAACAAGCCCGCATCTCATGGCATTGAGACGGAGGGGGCTTCACTCTAGGATTGGCGGGCTATTCGCCGCACTCGTAGGGGGTACAGGTTGACCCAGGAGGGGTGCCCAAGTTACCGGATTCCGTGAAGTGCTGGGTGGTCCATTCACGGAGCTGAAGGGGGCTGCCTCGCTTCAGGTTTTGGCGGGTAACTTGCCGCGCCCGTAGGGGTCTAGGATTTCATTGCGCAGGCTATCCACACGACCAGGGGAACGTCGGGTTTCAGCGGCTCTGTGAAACCCGGGGATCCCAGATATCTGTATTGTTTCTGTGATGCTGTACATATCTGTGATGTTGCATTTTATTCACGCCTTGAGCGAAATATAATATATTGGTATATATATTAGTAGATGTTGTATATGTTTTGCATTCGCGCTAGTCCAGTCCCCGCTCTGTCGTTAGTTAGCTAACCTAACGGGTAATGACGGGACCCAGTGGCGAATACGGATGGCATATACGTACATCAGTATATTTTCGTTCTTTTTGGTGTGATCAATTGATGGGACTGTGTTGATTCAGATCAATGCAAGATAAAAACAAACCTAATCTAATGTTGTTGGAACACTTTTCATAAAGCTGTTATTGCAAGGACGTTCACTTTTGTTTTGCATCGTGGTATTCAGTTGGAATATCCTGCTCCTCAGTCGACGAGGCAAGGGCCGAGATCCCTTCACCGGGAGTGACCCCTTGGACAAAAAGTTTGCGTCAGGGCAATGACTTCACTATAGCCGATTACTTTTGCTTTGCACCGTGGTATTCAGTTGGAATATCCTGCACCTCATTCTACGGGGAAAGAGCCGAGATCCCTTCACCGGGAGTGACCTCTTTAGCGAAGGTTTTCGTCACTATATTTTTAAAAGCTATCAGTTCCTTCAACGATATCAAGTTCATTACGTTAAAGGTTTTCGCCAGAAACCATTCGTAGCCCTCCGTCGTTTCAGACGGGTAGCACGTAGTATTCATGCTATGTTTGTTGACCTTTGTCAAGGCATAGTGTATGGTAGCTGCTTGTTACCTTTCTGCTGCATAGATAGATGCGTTAGTTTGGGACAGTCGTATAGCCTTGTTGACCTTCGTCAAGGGCTTGTACGGGTGGATTCAAATTAACCTGGATAATGACGGGTAGAACTTGACATGTGACTTATGATTTGTTGACCTTCGCCAAGGTCATAAGAGCATGGGGCAGAAATCACATCGGGAGTTTCAAAAGAACTGAAACTTGCCAGATATGCGCATACCTTCTGGAGTGTGATGACGTGAGCGGATTCCGTCACGTTATCATGCGATGAGAGTTGGATCCCGATTCCCACTGATGAGTTAGTTTACTCCTCGGGTGACCCCGACTAATTCTTCTTTCAGGTTTGGAGGAGAATTTGAGGTACAGTGGGAGGTTTCCAGATTAGATAAATTGGTAACCATTCTGATCTAGGTTAGAGTGCACCCTGAGTGTTTCTTTTCTCTCTCTCTTCGGCAGCGACCATTGACCCGACCCTAAGACTATGACTCAGTGACCAAGTTGACCGAACCTTCTTAACACTGGCTTTTGGATTGTCAGAGTTGCAAACTTCATTGCCACTCCTACTTTTACCCTTTTCTCCAGGACACCCCGTTTTACTACGAACGTCCACTTCAATTGGACAAAACCATCGTATGGTTAGATACGAACTCGAAAGAATTTATTCGAGGATGGTTTCCGGTTCTGGAGAAAACGGATAGGATTAATCAGTTGTCTTTTCCTTTTACCTTCTCTCAGGTTGCGAGTACTCCTTTGTTTAGGAGATAGTACACCTATTACGCAAATTGGATAGTCTTGTTCCAAACCTTGGGCTGGTGCCGACCGGTAGGGAATGAAGAAAACCAATTAGCCTAACGATGGTGTACAGAAGGTATTAAGTTCAGACAAAGCAAGGGATTAGTAAGAGGGCAAAGTAAATTGCAACAGATATTCACGACCAAACCAAGTATTCCTTCGCCAATCCTAAAATCACCTTTGTATTTCTCCAGGACACTCCGTATCACTACGAAGATCCACAGTTTATTGGATACTCCATCGTATGGTTATATACGAACTCGAAAGGAACTTGTTCCAGTTCGGGGATGGATTCTGGTCCAGGAGAAATAGGAATAAGGCTTATTCGGTTGTCTTTTATCTTCACCCTCTCTCATTGCGAGTGTTCCTAGGATTGTGACAGTACACCCATTATGCTTATTGGATAGTCTTCTTCCAAACCATAGGCTGGTGCCGAACGGTAGGGAAGGAAGAAAACCATTTGGCCTAAAGGGGTGTGCAGAAGGTAAAGACTAAAGACATGTGAAGGGATTTGGAGTGGTGGCAAAGAATTATACGGTTATAGTTGTGAATCTGGATAATGGTAGAGGCATTACTAGGAATACCAGGATACCCCATCGAAACATTTCGATGTTTCAGTCTCACTGTGTACTGTTAAAGGAAAACTGATTTCCCGATTAGATACTTGCTCCAGGGTATGTATTTACCAGGTATGATTCTCACATCTGTATGGTTTTACAGATGATGAGTGGGAGTAAGTTATTGGGAATTGGGTGATCATCCTCATTATATCGGGATTCGTTGCAATCGGTGATATTTGAGGAAATCACCTGGGTAGTTTGCCGGTCGGCAAATATTTGGTTTTGAATATCCGCTGTTATGCACCAATTTCAAATTGATATATCTGTACGTCTATTTTCATAGAGTGAGATATACCTTTCTGAAATTATGTCTACGACATTTACCTATATCAGTGGATGGTTAGGTAAGGAGCATTAAGCAGCGGTGTAATTCTTCTTAACCATAAGTACAGTTTTCAACCTACGACACACAGTGAATGAGTTATCAGACTCAAGGGACTTATACAGAGTATTGTATGTTGTCCAGGGTCCATCAGGACAGAGGGGTTGGTCCTCGTACTATATTCGGTTTACTTATGACTTCTCTAGTTTTTAGACAGCTGTTTCGAGGAAACACAGGGTCTGAATGTTGAGAAGTTATAGGTATTTGAATAGAGTAGAGAACCAGGTATAGCAAGTATCGGAATTCTTCAAAGAGATCGAAGATGTAGATACTTGTCTATGGTATTCAGTTGATAGTAATGATAAAGAGAACTTGCTTCTCTTTCAGGTTACTCATAATTGAAAGCATTCCTAAGTTGAGTAACGCTGATCAGGCCTCCTTCCATTTAGTTAACATGCACTGGAGACAGTTGCATGATTTGGATCTGGTTCAGTTAAATCAGTGCCTCTGGTCCTATATGGGATATAGAACAGTTCGTATCTTAACGATGTTAAGGTACGGGGAGTTGTCCGGCTTATGATTAAAACCAGACACTGGACAACTCAAGGCATGTTTCTGTAATGGCTGTTTGTGGGTTGACCCAGGCTATGACGAGGGTTGACTTTCTACCATCTGGATGAATAATAGCAATATTGTTCTAGACTCGCCACAGTTTTATTAAAAATGGATTTTTTCAGAAAACAGTAGTGGGAGTATGGTAGAACTGGAAGTGATTCCAGAACCACAAACGATTACTGAAGATTTGATAAGGAACCTAAAGATTCAATCTGGATTGACATTCCATTGGCCACTCCGCAGATAAGGTGGGTAACTTCAGGCACCCGAGAGGTACTACGGTAGCCTCAAGGACGGTGACAGGGAAGTTCTTGTTTACCCACAATTACCATTGCTGTTGTCCCAGGCTGCGAGACCCGGCGGGAGGATGAGTATAGCGTCGTTCTAAACTAGTTTTAGAAGTGTACGTGTATATGACTCTGCCAGAGGGTTGTCGTAGTCAGTGGGAGCAGCGGAAGCATTGGTGGACAGGTAGCTTATGTCTATTTACAGACTGAAGCACCAGTAGCGGAGATAGATCATCTATTTCTGACGTGACAGTCATGGGTTTGACTTCATCAGAATAGGGGATGGATCTGTTGAGAAGGTAGTAGGGTGTGATGTCCTGGTATTTGGATGACATACACAGAGTAGGAAAAGAAACTCCTATACTACAATCGGTTATACTTTGGTCGTCACACAGTAGTTTCTCCATATGGGACTTGGACATTATATCAGACAAACTGGTTACTAGATCTATGGTTTTAGATCTAGATTTGGGTGGTTTCCCAATCAGGGTACTTAGACAGCATTCTAAGAGTATTTAGAATGGACGACTCCATGCACGGTAGTGTACCTGCAGAAGATGGAGTCACCCTCTCCAAAGGTGTCTTACAGACTAAAGGGGAGAGGGACGGGCATGATTGGCAGATCACTTGCTCAGGCAATTGAGTCAATCGTGAGATGTCAAGTACCACACCAGATGTTGTTCTTGCACTAGATGCAATAACTTGACATTAATCCAATCCTGGAGAAACAGTCGGAAGCAGTTTTAGAACATAAGTGGATGTTCTAGGGAGATGATAACGACAGCCTCATTCAGGAGACAGTTATCATTCCAGGCTTCCAAGGTGACATGGACGACAAGAAGGTTGTCAGAGTTATAGTTTTCCTTCTGATGAGGGGCAGTATTTTGGACAGGTGGTCCAAGGCAATACTGAGGTAGGCATGGCGCAGGATACTGATTAAGTTCAGTTGACGATACAGTCTAAGAAGTTTGGATTTGGAGTTCATTTTTGAGCTATGTCCCATCAAACATCCAGACACATTCTAAGACAGGTATTACTCTTTTCGGGAGATGGTTTTCTCCGCGAACATGAGATTTAGAGAGACATAGAAAGAAACAACTAAGCGGATCCACTCACTGAGGCTATTCCTCGAACGCAATAGTTTCGCAAACGAGCTTTGTGAGATTGACTAGTAGAGGAGTTGGGTGTTCGGTATCACACGGGCTGTGAGTATGCGACATCGCAATAATTAGCCTTGAGTGCAAGTGGGAGATTGTTGGAGATAGTGCCCTCAGAGTCAATTATTAGGTCACAGGTACGTGATTGTAATGATTGATGGAGGACCTATCCCGGTAGGACAGTCTTACTCGAGATGATAGTATGCTATCTGGTTTACCTTTATCATCGTGTACTGTTTTAGGTGACCTAACAAGTTGCTATTACACGTTGATAGAGCCCCTAGGATTCTTGCTTGACCACCAGCAGTATGAGGGCGATCATATAAGTGGGAGCTGGGGTCTATAAGCATATCCTTAAATGGTCCCTAGTCGTATGAGTTTCGAGACAGGGCATCGATACTCCAGAGTAGACTAGTGTATACAGTCGAGACCCCGACGAGGGGCGGTGGCCGGTCTCACAAGCCACTGGTGTCAGTTGGATCACCTAAGATGTATACATGTGCTCATTGGGTTATGAGTACACCGGAAAGGACTCGCCGGGAACATGCTAGTTGGTCATATACCAGACGTCAGATGGCAGTTCCCTGGTGACATGTGTGCAGGTTAGTTCATCGACCTGGGGATCGTCATTTGTCTCGTGTGAGTTCCCACTGTACTTTGATTACTACCCTACCACGGCTTAAAGGAGTCGTGCAAACAGGTTTTAGTTGGGTACAGTCCCGAGCCACATGGAGGCAGTGAGCGTATCTTCAGGGGTTCGTCTCTCCCGGTATTGGGGGTGAGGTCGTGCTGTGTCTAGGAGAGCCATTACACGAAGCCCTCGGCCGAGGCAAGGAGATTTACTGGTAGGTATTCCAGTAGTATCTCAGGGTGTTCTGGGCTACACTCCGACACGACTTGTACCGCTTTTAGGGGTCTGACTTTTACCAACCCCCTAGGCCCGCCATGCGATGCTCATAGACGAACGGACCGGACTGTACGGATATTGTCACTGACAGGCTCAGAAGGGTTGTCAGGCTGAGTTCGCTCACAGACGTCCCTTTTAGTCAATACCTGGTAGCCCGTTACGTATTGGCTTATACCTCTGACGTGCTAGTGGTTAAATCCACAACCAAGGTGTTGACGAGTCTTTAGAGTCCCCCACATTCAGTTACTCAGCTTTCGGGCGAAAGGTTGTAGAGGCCGTATGGAGATATGGCAAGGTCCGATCAGATACGTGCGGTATTGCACGGATCAGGATCGGACAGTTTGTACTAGAGGCCGTATGATATATGGCAGGGTTCGATCAGATACGTGCGGTATTGCACGGATCAGGATCGAACGGATAATACTAGCCGGCTTTGGTTTAAGCCGGATCCTAGTTTAGTACAGTGGAGATTTTGTCTCATTGCATTTGTATTTCGGTCGGAATACAAATGCGGATGTGTATGCACAGTATCGGGGTTTTTCCTGTAATTTATTACGGGACCAGTTTTCTGGAGTTGCCAGTTTGCTTTCTGTTTCGGCCAATTTCCTTTGTATCGTTCATTGGCCGAAGTTTGGTGGAGGAGGGCTTATTTGCATTGTTGCAAATAAGCATTTTGTGGAGGGGTTCTTTGCTTATATTAGTATCATGATGGTTTCATGATGGAGCCCATCCCTTGACCTTTCTTAAACTCATGATTGCTTGACTTTCTTTATCATCATGGTTTTGATGATGGTTGTTGATGATGAGAGATGGTTGTTAGTTGAGTGTTGGTTTTGCTTTGTTATCATTGGTTCATATGATAACCATTCCTCTCTCTCTCTCTTGTTTTTTTCTTTTGGACACTCTCATTCTCTCCTCTCACCAAGCCATGGCCGGCCACTCTCTTGGTGGGGCTGTCCAAAATTTTGAGGGTGGGATTTTGCTTCATTTCATGTTGCAAAATTCCCACAAGTTCAATCCAAAAAGCCCCAGGTTCAATTCCTCCACAAATGGCAATTCCACGACCCCAAAAATGAGACTTCTTCACTACACATTCTACAGCGAATCTTGGGCACGTCGACTAGCCAGCTTCGTGCCCGAGTTGCCTCGGCATTGAGGTGGGAGCCCGTAAAAGAAGTAGGCGATGTGGTGCACTTCCGGCGACGAGGAGGAGACAGGACATTCCGCAGGAGATCGGGACGACGACGAGAAGACCGGAGGACTCGGATCTGTCGGTATATCTCTCTTCCCCTTCTTGTAGATAGCTAGGACTAATTAATGGTTCGATCCGGGTATTAGTGCGCGGTGGTTTGCCAGTTCAAGAAAATTTAAAGTTTATCACCGCTTCCGCATTTCGCCGTCGGATTGACTGCCGGGGCGCCGCCGTGCACTTACACATTTAATATAGGGTGTTTGCTTCACTAATTCTACAATTAGTGAAGGGGTAGCTTGGATTAGTGTCTCCTCGACGTAGATCATCTTCGGCCTCGAAGACTTCGTGCAAGCTTACTCATTTCATCAGGAGAACCCTTTCAAGAGTTCGGGCATTCGTGATTTGCAGTGAAAGGACTGCTACACGGAGCATTTGAAGTGAAGGACCGGTCTACAAAGGTTGTATTCCTTGTTCACTTCTTTGCAAAGTTGTTTGCATATCGTTTCGTCGCATTTTCTAGTATACGATTCCAGGTTAGGGTTAGCTAGTACGGCTAAAATTTTAATTTGGCATGGAAGATGCCTCCCGAAACCTTGCTTCCATGCCAAGCAACCCTGCAATAATGTCAAGTAGGATCCGGATGGACTTAAGCATAGCTACTGGAGAAAAGGTTTCATCATTATCCATACCAGGTCGATGACGAAAAACTTTTATAACAAGTCTAGCTTTGAAAGTCTCAACTTTTCCATCTACACCAAGTACTCTTCTCAAGATATACTTGCTCCTGATGGGGATTTAACCCTTCAGATATAGCAACCAAAGTCTATACTTTGTTGGTGTATATGGATTCCATCTCAGATCTCATAGCATCCAGCCATTCTCACAGAGTCCCCACTCCTGATGGCCTGCTCGTAACTAGTTGGGTCATCATCTCATGATGCAATCCTCGCTCCCACTGTCATAGAGGAAACCAAAGTATCTCTCAGGTGGGCGAGGAACCCTACCAGATCGGCGGAGAGGCTGAGGTTCGTCGGGAACTATTGAATCCTCCGGTTCTACCAAATCATCAGCTGTAATTTGTATAGCTCGAACTCCTTCTAGTTCTACCTCATGACCATAAATTTCTTTCCAAAATAAATTCCTTTTCTAAAAAGGCGGCATGCCGAGAAATAAAACACCTTTTGTCCCTTGGAGGGGTAGAAAATATTCCCCTGCGAATGCTTGGGATATCCAACAAACTTCTACAGAACTGACCTTGCCTCGAGCTTGTCCGGATTTTGCTTTTGATATAGGCCGGACAACCCCAAATCTTAACTTACTTAAGACATGGGCTCTTCCCATACCATATCGCATATGGAGTGGTAGGCATTGATTTGGTTGGAACCCAATTCAATAAGTATGAAGCTTCTTAAGTGCATAACCCCAAAAAGGAAATAGGCAACTCAGTAGTACTCATCATAGAGCACACCATATCATATAGGGTATGATTGCTCCGCCCCGATACACCGACGTGCTGTGGAGTATACGGAGGAGTAATGCTGAGAGAGAATCTCATTCTCCTTTAGAATAGTCCAGGAACTCCGTGAAGGGTTACCCAAGACGGCAGCAAGGTTTCGGGAGGCATCGTCCATGCCAAATTTAAATTTTTCCGTTTTAACTAACCCTAACTAGAATTGTTTACTAGAAACAATACGGAAATTGATAAGCAAACACTTTGCAATCTAAGTGAGCATGGAATACAACCTTTGTAGACCGGTCCTTCACTTCAATAGCTCCGTGTAGAAGTCCCCTCCGCAGTGATCGTGAAATCCGAACTCTAGAGAGGCTCCAAGAAGAAACGAACATGCTTGCTTCGATGACTTCGAGGTCGAAGATGATCTACATCGAGGAGACACTAACTCAAGATATTCCTTCACTAGGTCATGAACTTTGTGAAGAGAACACCCTATACTACATGGCAAGTAATAGAGGATGAAGAAGTAGGAAGTGAGCTCACTTTAGAATTGATTTTCTCACACTTTTTCTCATAACTCAATTAGAGCTAGAAATCTTTTGAGGAGTAAGAAGAAGAAGATGATGAACTCATCTCAATAATTCATCCAAATGAATTATGTAACCATGGGTGAGTTAAAGCTATCATGCTTAACTCATGTAGAGAATAAACCATACACTATGGTTAAGAGTTGGGTTCGATTTGATAATATCTTATGGAATGACAAAAGAGTTGACTTTGTCAAAGTTTCTACAAGCTTCATGAAAGCTTGACAACTTTGACTAACTCATTCTCTTTTGTTATTCTTAAGACATAAACAAAACCCTAATTTAACCTAATCATGGTATAAGTCTCATACACCCATCTTGTATGTATCATCAAGCATGATACAAACATGTACACTTGCATATATCACATATAAACAATGCGCACGATCTAGTGAGAAAATAAATCATAAGCGAGCTAATACTAGTTAATGTAATGTAATATATCAAATATATAATTATACATTAAATTATTAAATCAACTCTTGATTTAATAATCCGGCTATAACCGAATAATATCATGTGTAACAAATTATTGAATCAACACTTGATCCTATAACCCGGCAATATCGCATATAACCGATCATTGTCACGAATTGCGAGAATAGAATATGGTATCTCATATCGTATCAATCTCGGTCCCTCACATATCACATATGTGCTCCTACTTCGTTTCGCTTGAGCCAGGAAACCCCTGTGTAGGACTCTAAAGACTCGTTAATACGCCGGCAGTAGGTGATGATCACATCAAACACCCACAATCCGTAAGCGGTCTGCTAAACGTAACGGCCACTCGGGTATTGAGCGATCAGAAGATCAACAAGTAAGCCTGCTCACACTCCTGCGAATCCAATCAGTAACACTACCGTACAATCCGGTCTCTTCATCTGATATGTCGCATATCTCGTCTACGGGTGGTAAACCTCAGACCCCAGTAACTCGATAAGTCGTGTCGATATGAGGCTCATAACGGGTCGAGAAACTACTGATAACACTTACTAGTATATCTCTGAATCAGCCTTGGCCAAGGACTTCCTGCTATAGCCAATCGAGCATAGCGCAACATCAACTCCCTATACCGGGAGAGACGAAACCCCTCCTATCGCTCATTGCCTCCATGTGATTCGAGACTGTACCGAAAAGCCACCATTTTACACGTTCTCTTGAATGTGGTAAGGTGGAAATCAAAGCACAGTGGGAATCACACAAGACTCTATGACGATCTCGGGTCTACAGACTAACCTATACCAGTGTCACCAGAGAACTGCCATCTGACGTGAGGTATAATACCATCTGAGAGTTCTCGGCGAGTCCGTCCAGTGTACCCAGTCTCCACTGAGCACCCGTATACTTTCTCTGATGTCAAACACCAATGGATATGGGATCATCCATCGCCCATCTGTATGGGTCAAGAAGTTATACGCTAGTCTACTCTGGTAAATCGATGCCCTGTCTCGATACACCTACGACTAGGAACATTTGAAGGATGTACTTAGTGTTGGCTATAGTGCCCTCAAGGTAATTATCATAGTCGCGGACTTATGATTATGATGATTGAGTGAGGACCTATACCGATAAAGCAGTCTTACTGAAGATGATAGTATGCTATCTGGTTTATCTTTATCATCATGTACGTGTTGATAGAGCCCATAAGATTCTTGCTTGACTGCCAGCATTGTGATAGCGATCACATACGTGGGAGCTGGGGGTCTATAAGCACATCCTTAAATGTCCCTAGTCATGGGAGTATCGAGACCGGGCATCAATACTCCAGTGTAGACTAGTGTATACTGATCGAGACCCCGACGAGGGGCGGTGGCCAGGTCTCACAAGCCATTGGTGTTAGTTTGTTCACCTAAGATAGTATACGGGTGCTCATTGGGTTATGAGTACACTGGATGGACTCGCCGGGAACCTGCTAGTTGGTATTATACCTATTTTCAGATAGCAGTTCCCAGGTGACATGTGTACAGGTTAGTCTGTCGACCTGAGATCGTTATTTTTCTCGCGTGAGTTCCCACTGTGCTTTGATTACTACCATACCACGGCTCAAAGGAGTCATGCAAACAGGTTTTAGTTGGGTACAGTCCCGAGCCGCATGGAGGTAGTGATCGGATCGTCGGGGATTCGTCTCTCCCGGTATTGGTGGTTGATGTCGCGTTGTGTACAGATGGCCATAACCATAAATCCGTGGCCACGGTGGACGAGAATTATCGATCTAGGATCGATAGTTTCTCAGGTGGTGATAGGTTTCATACCGACACTAAATATCCCGTTGTTGGGGGTCTGACTTTATCCACCCCCCTAGACTCGATATGCGATACTCTTAGACGAACAGACCGGACTGTACGGATATTGTCACTGACAGGCTCAGTAGGGGTTCAGGATGAGTTTGCTCGTCGGCCTCCCTTTCGCTCAATACCTGGGCAGCCGTTACGTACAGCTAGTGCCGCTGACGTGCTTGTAGTTAAACCCACTGCCCGCGTATTGACGAGTCTTTAGAGTCCCACACAGAGGGTTTTCACGGTTCAGGCGATATGTTGTACATGTCGTATGTTGGTACATATGGGTGTCCGATTAAATATGTGCACTTGCTGCGCAGACTTTAATCGGACGGTTGATAATATTACCGGCTTAGGATTAAGCCAGATTATTAAATCGGGTTTTTGATTTAATAATTTACATATGTATTTATATATATGTATTCTAGTATTATTGTTCACTATTCATTTTTCTCTCTTGGCTATTCGTATTTTGGTATGAATACGCGTATATGTATTTCGATACATGTACCGGGAAGTATTCCGTATTTTATACGGAATAGCTTCTAGAAGATTTGCCACCTCATTATTGATTTTCCTTTTTAGGAAATTCATTTGTTTTATAATGAGGTGGAGGGTGTGAGGTGACATGAACAATGACATGGCATGGTCAAAGCATGGGTTTTGAGTGTGGTTGGCATTTGTTTATTGTAATTGGACTTTGGAAAAGATTTCATTTTTTGGGTGGAGGAGAGAGGGGGGGTGGCGGCCACTTTTAGGGGGTGATTGATTTTCATTTGTTTCCTACACACTCTCACTCTCATTCAAACAAAAGAGTTAGCCATTTTCATAGTTCATCATGCCAAGACTTAATCACCTCATTCTTCTTCTATGGTTGCTCCATTGAGCACAAGAAAAGAGAGAAAATGGTAGTGACACTTTCATACACCCCTACTCTCCATAGCTAGCGACTTTGGAGTGTCGGTTACCTCATTTGTCGAGATTGGAGCTTGCACCGTTTCTCTCGGGTGGATCATCGGAGACGAAGGAAGACCGGCAACCAAATATCGTCAAAGGATCACTGGGAGCTTGGAATGAAGACCGAAGGACACGGATCAACTCGGTATAACGATTCTAACTCTTAGTTAACTCGCTACTTTAGGGTTTAAGGTCGATTCATAAATCGGATATCGGTAGCGCCGGTTTGATAAATTTTTATTCCCCATTTTGGCCGCGTTTCGATGGCCGGGGCGCTGCCAGGACCCTTCATGGTATCAGAGCCATCCTTTAAACTCCTCACTAGCTTGTTCAACCGTGCTTAAAAGATCGATCGACGGAATTTACCGAAATCACGATTCCATTTTCATAGTTGCTGTCGTTTTTCAAAAGCGGTCAAAAAATTATTTCAGGCATCTTAAAAATCCGTGCAGGCAATTCTAAGGGTACTGGAAAAATTTGGACTCGTGATTCCAAAAACGCGCCGCGTATCCGCCGCACTAAGCCCCTATCGGCGGCGGTTCCGCGGCGGTTTAGTGGCAACGGGCGACCAAATTTTTTCTGTAGCCCATTTACTTGGAAATGTGATTTTTGTGATATTCTATTTTGGCCCAGGTTTCAATGAAGTGTTGTTTTGCTATTGGGGCCAATTTGGAACTTAGTCGATCGATAATTTAAGTGGGCGTTTAACAGTACATACATTATTATCTGCAACCGTGAATGTCACTTGATCGGTAAACTCGTCTAATTGCTATATGTCTTTTAGACGGGTTTGCGAACGTGACATTCACGTTGATGTTCTGTGTTGTGTTGTGCTGGTGGTTGGATCGTCGTGGTGGATAGCAATGGTGCAATGATAATACAGTTTTATTTCATTTGTACATTTGATATTGCGGGGCGAGCGTCCGACATGTGGACTGCCGTCACTGCCAGTTTGTATATTATTCTTTTGGGGCACGACTGGGATGAGGTCGATGTCACCCTTATATATTATTTTCTTTTCTGTACTAGGATTACCCCGAGGTGGAGTGCACGAATAGCCGGGTTCTAGAGGGCAACTGGTCCGCATCACATGGCGTTGGGACGGAGGGGACCTTACTCTAGAATTGGCGGGCTGTTCGCCGCACTCGTAGGGGGTATAGGTGACCCAGGAGGGGTGCTCAAGTTACCGGATTCCGTGAAGTGCTGGGTGGTCCATTCACGTTGCTGAAGGGGGCTTCCTCACTTATGGTTTTGGCGGGTAACTTTCCGCGCTCGTAGGGGGTCTAGGTTTCATTGCACAGGCTATCCACACGACAGAGAACGTCGGGTCTCACTTGCGTCTCAAGTGAAACACGGGGCTCCAGATTATCCACCATTCTGTATTGCTTCTGTGATGTTTCTGTGATGTTGCTTTATATCATGCCTGGGACGAATGATATATATATATATATTTATATATACTAGTAGATGTTGTATATGTTTTGCACCCGCGCTAGCCCAGTCCCCGCTCTGTCGTTAGTTAAGTAACCTGGCGGGTGTTGACGGGACCCAGTGGCGAATGCGGATGGCATATACGTACATTTTATTTTCGTTCTTTTCTGGTGTGATTAATTGATGGGACTGCATAGATTCTTATCAATGCAAGGATAAAACAAACCTATATATGATGTTGTTGGAACCAAGTTTTTTAAAAACTGACATTACAGACATTCTCTTTTTGCTTTTCATCGTGGTATTCATTTTGGAATATCCTGCACCTCATTCGACGAGGCAAGGGCCGAGATCCTTTCATCGGGAGTGACCCCTTGGGTAAAAGTTTGCGTCAACGTAATAACTTTACTATAGTCGATTATTTTTGCTTTAAATCGTGGTATTCAGTTTGGGATATCCTGCACCCCATTCGATGGGGAAAGAGCCGAGGTTCCTTCACCGGGAGTGACCTCTTTAGCAAAAGTTTTTGCCACTGTATATTTATAAAAACCACTTGGATTCCTTCAACGATATCAAGTTCATTACATTAAAGGTTTTTTTCCAAAAACCAGCCGTAGCCCTCCGTCATTTCTTACAGGTATTACTTAGTATTCATGCTGTGTATGTTGACCTCTGTCAAGGTACAGTGCTTGGTAGCTGGGTAATGCTTGTTTGTTGCATAGATATGCGATTATTTAGGACAGTCGCACGGTCATGTTGACCTCTGTCAAGGGCTCGTGCGGGTGGGTCTAAGTTAATCCAGGACAATGACGGGTTGAACTTGACTTGCGACTTATGATATGTTGACCTCTGTCAAGGTCATAAGCCGCTTGGGGTAAAAATTATATCGGGAGTTTCAAACATACAGGAAACTTGCCAGGCTTGCGCATACCTTCTGGAGAATAGTGACTTGAGTGTCCATCAAGTTATTATGCGATGATAGTTGTGTTAGTTATGTATATGCCCTAGAGGCCATTGTTGTACATATGATGTATATTATAATGGATGCTTGGATATATATAGAGATGACTTTCTTGCTCGTCATGATAGTATGCTATTTGGTTTCACTTTATCTTAACATGTTGACTTGTATTGGTTTACTGCTTTACTCTCACATGTTGATAAAGCCCTTAGGATCTGTACTCGACTACTGGGACTATGATGAGATCACACTAGTGGGGCCACGGTAGTCGATGAGTACATCCTATAACTGTTCCTAGTCGAGGGTATATCGAGACAGGGCATCGATACACCAGAGTAGACTAGCGTATACGCATCTTGACCCATATGATGGGCGATAGATGATCCCATATCCATCGGTGTTTGATATCAGAGATGGTGTACGGGTGCTCAGTGGAGACTGGGTACACTGGACGGACTCGCCGAGAACTCCCAGATGGTGATATACCACACGTCAGATGGCAGTTCTCCGGTGACACTGGTACAGGGTAGTCTGTAGACCCGAGATCGTCATAGAGTCTTGTGTGATTCCCACTGTGCTTTGATTTCCACCTTATCACGTCCAAGAGGGCGTGCAAAACGGTGGCTTTTGGGTACAGTCCCGAATCACATGGAGGCAATGAGCGATAGGAGGGGATTCGTCTCTCTCGGTATAGGGAGTTGATGTTGTGCTGTGTTCGATTGGCTATAACTGGAAGTCCCTGGCCAGGGCTGATATAGAGATTTACTGGTAAGTGTTACTAGTAGTTTCTCGACCCGTTATGAGCCACACATCGACACGACTTATCGGTTACTGGGGTCTGACGTATACCACCCCTAGACTTGATATGCGACATACTAGACGAACAGACCGGACTGTACGGGAGTGTTACTGATTGGATTCACAGGAGAACGCACAGGCTAGCTTGTTGATCTTCTGATCGCTCAATACCCGGGTGGCTGTTACGTTTAGCTGACCGCTTGCAGCTTGTGGGTGTTTGATATGATCATCACCTGCTACCGGCGTATTGACGATTCTTTAAAGTCCTACACAGAGGTTTCTTGGCTCAGGCAAAACGGAGTAGAGGCACATATGTGATATGTGCAGGACCGAGAATAATGCGATATGAGATACCGTATTATATTCTCGCGATATTTAGATATGAACTGGGACATCGGATCAAGTGTTGATTCGATGAATCGGTACATGATATATTAGTCGGTAATATTCGATATAGCCGGATCATCGAATCAAGTATTGATTCAATGATTTAATGTATAATAATATATATGATATATTGTATTACATTATCTAATATTGGCTCGCTTTATTATTTCATTTTCTCACTGGATGATACATTAATATATATGCGATATATGTTAATTGTATTATTTTCTTTTGTTGCAAATATATAATATATATGTGATATATATTATTGTGACATGATATGATTAATTGTTAAACATGTTTAAGGATGATTAATTGAGGTTAGGGTTTGATTAGGGTTAGATGCTTCATGCACCTTCTAGAAGCATTTTCTTTTGTCATGGTTAAGATATTTTTTTGATGACACATTGCTAACCAAACCAAACCCTAACTCTAGTTGTTTCTCTACACATTATTAGCCACTCATCCTTGACCATGGTTTATATATCAATCATATACTTTTATTTCTATTCATCACAAAAGGAATGATCATTATCATTTTCCATCATCATCTTCTTCTCTCTTGAAAAAGCTCACTAGAAATTCTTTATGTGATGAATAAATATGAGAAAATGATTTAAAAAGAAAGAAAAAATACTACTCTCTCATCCTCATCTCATCTAGCCCATGAGATTAGTGTGTTCATCTCTTTAGAGTGATAAAGCTTGAGTCTTTGCAACTTCGACGTAGATCATCGGAGATTTGGAACACTTCAAGCTAGCATGGATCGTTCGAGTCGTGGAGCCTCTCATGAGTCCGGGAGATCGTGGATCGCGGCAAAGGGACTTCTACTCGGAGCTTGTGAAGCGAAGGAGCGGACTACAAAGGTTGTAATCCCTCACACTTAGATAAAAGTTATCATCTTGCATGTTTAACCCTAATAATCTAGCATAGATCCCGGCTTTGGGTTGTTCGGCACGTCTAAATTTTTATCCGGGCATGTTTGATGCCTTATGAACCTTCACAAGAGTGCCTAGGAACCCTACAGTGGTATCAGAGCCTAGCTAGAGTATTAGACGACGTGTTTACGAAGTTAAAACTCCGATCGAACCCGAACCGACGTAAATAGACCCTTCTCTGGATATTTTTCAAAAACTGGGATTTTTCTGAATTAAAAATACGTAAAAAAATCAGCAGGGAATTCTAAGAATTACCATGAAATACGGGCCCACAATTCCTCTAAACGGCGGCGGAACCGCGGCGAAAACATGCTTTTCGCGGCGGTTCCGCGGCGGAATTATGGATTGGTGACACGTGTTTTTCATGGTAATATCCGTAGGTGCTTGTTGATGCTTCTGGGTATTTTTAATCTGTTTTAAGTGTTAAGACTTCTGGGGTTTGTTTTGTTATAGTAGATTCGATCGGAATATTTAAATTCGTAATTCTTTCCGGATATTTAGAAACTGTTAAACTATTTGAACGGATATCATTAACTTACTGTTTCCCGGTACGGCAAACTTTCAAGTGTTGAATTTTTATCAGGTTTAAATCTTTCGGAAAAATTGTACAAGTTAAGCGGTGGACCCTCTAGAAGACAACAAACCTTAACTCGATTATGTGACCGTCTTGAACTGCCTTTTGAACCTTCGGGTTTGGGGCAGTACGACGTGCCACATGTGAGGCGTTGGCTTGACCCTTCTACGGCTGGATCACCGATACTGTGACATATTCTGGGATTATTTGTACTCCGCTCAAGCGTTGAGCAATTTAGGAAATTTTGGGTATTTGATTATCTGTTCGGAAAGTTTAATACTGTCTATTTATCTGGAATGCGATACAATATGTGGAATTCATAGAGTTAGGCATGAAATGCGAAGTATGTGATATTTCGGATTTACGATGTCTAAAGTGATTGTGGATTCCAAATGTTGTAGTTTTACACTTTCTTTTCTGTGACCGTAAGTGTAATATGTGATATCGCCGGTTTCGTTGCTATATGTCAACGACAATTGGGATGCGCATATTTACTTACGTTGATGATATGTGATATTATGTGTTGCTGTGATATGTTATATTGGATCGTTGCGTTCTGAATAGCCGGGGGTTTTATGTGAGATGAGGGTTTTTATTTTCATTCATGTAAAATTCATTTGTAATGTAATATTCTTTTATTGGGGCACTTCCAGGTTGCGGATGATGTCACCGTTGTATATTATTTACTTTTCCGCATTAGGTAGACCCAAGGAGGGAAGCACAAGTAACCGGGTTCTAGGGTCCAGTGGGAGGCCATCTCGAGGAGTCGAGACCGGGTCTCCTAACCCTAGAATTGGCAGTGTTACTTGCCGCTCTCGTAGGGGTCTTGGGATGTGGGTTTGGCTATTCGTCGCGACCATGGAATCCGTGTTTTATACAGGCTCGTATTGAAAACACGGACGTCCTAGTACATCCAATATTTCATATATGTTCTTCTGCTGCAATGTTCTATGATGAGATCATATTACCGCCTGAGACGAATGCTTATACTATATATATGCTGATATATAAATATTACTGCTTTCGTTTCTTCTGTGATGCTTAGGAAGCATAAGCTGATGGGATTTTATTAATGAGATTAATAAAAAGAAAAGAAACCTAAAGATGTTGTAGAATCAAAACTTTATAAAAGGGGTAGCTACAGTTTTGCTTTGCACGGTGATATATATGATATATCCTGCACCTTATTCGATGGGGAAAGAGCCGACGATCCCTTCACCGGGAGTGACCTCTTTAGCGAAACTGGCAGATGCTACAAAACTCGGTTTGTCTTTTTATTGCTTTTAAAGTTTTGCTTTGCACAGAGGTATATGTGATATATCCTGCACCTTATTCGATAAGGAAAGGGCCGACGATCCCTTCACCGGGAGTGACCCCTTTAGCGAAACTAAGAAAAGCCTCAAAAACACTCCTTTTCAAAAACACTTGATTCTACGACGATATCAAGTTCATTACGCAATAGGTTTTCAGAAAAACCTGCGTAGCCCTCCGTCATTTCAGATAAGTAATATTTAGTATTCGTGCTACGGTAGTTTGGCATGCGTCAAGGCGTAGTGTACGGTAGCTGATTATTACTTATCTGCAGCATGAGATGCGATTGGATTAAGGTATTCGTACGGTGTTGTTTGGCATGCGTCAAGGGGCGTACGGGTGGGTTTAAATTCAATCACGAAATGTACGGGTTGAACTTGACTAGTGGACTATGGGTTGTTTGGCATGCATCAAGGTCATAGCACACTAGGGGTAAAAGCTTTATCGGGAATTTCAAGTGTTGAAATTTGCAATGAGATTGCATACCTTCTATGAGATAGTTGGATCCCGATACCCACTGCGAGTAAGAGTTACTCCTGGGAGAGTTTTACACAGGACAATTAGCCGATCAAGTAGGTGTCTAGAAAAGTGTTAACGGGGTTACGCCTCTGGGAAAATGAGGTTTTCTTTAATTAGGTCCGTGCGAAAGCACGGGGAACCTCCCTCAAAGTACCGACACTGATCTGGCTGAAAGATTGACGAAATTGTAGGGTGTAATTAATCCCGGCTAATCTTACCTTTTAGGGTTTTAAGGTAGATTTGATAAAAAAAGTGGGAGACATCCTGATTAGATAAGATAATAACCAATCTAATCTTGCAAGAGCGTACGCTAAAGTGTTTTCTTCTCTCTCTCTCCAGGTAGCGACCATGTCAGGCCATAATCAAGATAATAAAATGGATGTATTGACTGAACCCGATTATTATACTGAGTAGGGGAACGTTGGACCCGTTCTTTCTTATAAGAGTTATAAGACTGAACAGGAAACAGGAGAATATCTGGATTCTCACGCCGCTCAAAAGAACATGCATGTTGATGCATCTTCTTCGGGTGTGTTAGTTATTGAGAACTGTTTCTCAGTTCACCCTACGTCCTGGGTATTAGATACCGGATCAGGATCCCACATATGTAAACAGTTACATGGGCTACGTAAAGGTAAAGAACTGGGAAAGGGTGATCATTCCGTTCAAGTAGGGAACGGTGCAAATGTTGCAGCCAAAGCAGTTGGCGAATATCACCTAGTATTACCAAGTGGTAATACACTGATTCTAAATCAGTGCTATTATATACCGAACATGATGTGCAACATTATATCAGTTTCTTTATTAAGTAAAGAAGGATATAATTTTGTAGTAAAGGATAATGTTATGAACATATTCCTAGATCAAAAGTTGATTGCATCAGGCTCGTTACATAATGACATATTCATTCTAAATCAGAATACAGTCCTGAATATACAAAACACACACAAGAGAAAAAGTTCAGATATGAATGAATCCTACTTGTGGCATTGTAGACTTGGTCATATCAATGCGACACGACTGGCTAAGTTACATAAGGATGGTTATTTGAATCCGTTCGAATTATCATCTTATGATACTTGCCATTCATGTCTCAAAAGAAAAATGACCAAAGCTCCGTTTAGTGGACACGGAGAAAGAGTTACTGAACTCTTAGGACTAATACATAGTGATGTATGTGGTCCCATGTCTACGCATGCCAGGAACGGTTCTTCCTACTTCATTACATTCACTGACGATCTCTCTAGATACGGACATGTGTTTCTGATGAAACACAAGTCTGAAGCTTTTGAGAAATTCAGAGAATATAAGCACGAAGTAGAGAACCAAACGGGCAAAGATATTAAGATTCTTTGATCTGATCGAGGAGGTGAATACTTAAGCAGTGAGTTCCTAGATTATCTAAAAGAGAATGGGATTCTCTATCAGCTTACTCCTCCTTATACACCACAGCACAACGGTGTATCGGAGCGGAGGAATCGCACCCTATTAGATATGGTGCGCTCGATGATGAGTACAGCTGAGTCACCTATTTCCTTTTGGGGGTATGCGCTTGAGACAGCCATAGACCTATTGAATAGAGTTCCTACCAAATCTGTGCCTACCACTCCATATGAGATATGGAAAGGGAAGAGACCACATCTTAATTACATTAAGATATGGGGTTGTCCGGCCTATGTCAAAAGACAAAATCCGGACAAACTCGAGGCAAGATCTGTCTTATGCAAGTTTGTAGGATATCCCAAAAACTCACAAGGGTATATCTTCTACCACCCCGAGGATCAAAAGGTGTTTGTTTCTCGACATGCCACTTTCTTAGAAAAAGGTTTTCTTATGAAACAGAATAGCAGCATTGAGGTAGAACTGGAAGAGGTTCCAGCAACACAAACTATAACAGAAGACTTGGTTGAACCAGAGGATTCAGTAGTATCCGACAAATCTCAGCCTCTCCGCCGATCTAGCAGGGTTTCTCATCCGCCTGAGAGATACTACGGTTTTCTCATTGACAGTGGAAGCGAGGATTGCATCATGGATGATGATGACCCGACTAGTTTCGAGCAGGCCATCACGAGTGGTGACTCTGTGAAATGGCTGGATGCAATGCGATCTGAGATGGAATCCATGTACACCAATAAAGTATGGATTTTGGAAAATGCTCCTGAAGGGGTAAAACCCATTGGGAGCAAGTGGATTTTTAAAAGGAAATTTGGTGTAGATGGAAAAGTTGAGACTTTCAAAGCTAGACTTGTAGCAAAGGGATTTCGTCAACGACCAGGTGTGGATTATGACGAAACCTTTTCTCCAGTGGCTATGCTTAAGTCCATCCGGATCTTACTTGCTATTGCTGCATACCATGACTACGAAATCTGGCAAATGGATGTTAAGACCGCCTTTCTAAACGGTGATTTAGAAGAGTGCGTGTACATGACTCAGCCAGAGGGCTTCGTAGATAGTGGGAGCAGCGGAAAGGTGTGCAAGCTGCTTAAATCCATTTATGGGTTAAAGCAAGCATCTCGGAGTTGGAACATCTGTTTTGATGTTGTAGTCAAAGAGTTTGACTTCATCAAAAATATAGATGAACCTTGTATCTATAAGAAGGTAGCAGAGGGTAAGGTTGTCTTCCTCGTATTATACGTGGATGACATACTCTTGATAGGAAATGATATTCCTATGCTGCAATCAGTCAAGCTCTTCTTATCACAGAGATTCTCAATGAAAGATCTAGGTGATGCCTCCTGCATATTGGGGATCATGATCTATAGAGATAGATCTAAACGAATACTGGGATTGTCCCAATCCAGGTACATTGACACCATACTAAAGAGGTTTAGTATGGAAGAATCCAAGCGTGGGAACCAACCCACGATCTCTGGACTCACTCTCTCCAAAGAGATGTCTCCCAAGACTGATTTGGAGAGAGCTCGCATGCAAGGGATACCCTATGCTTCGGCAGTAGGCTCTATCATGTATGCGATGCTATGTACCAGACCCGATGTAGCATACTCACTAAGTGTAGTGAGTCGGTATCAAGCAGATCCTGGAGAGAGTTATTGGACAGCTGTGAAGAACATTCTCAAGTACTTACGAAGGACTAAGGAGATTTTCTTGGTGTATGGTAACGGAGAACTCCAGGTAGAGTCCTTTACCGATTCCAGCTTCCAAAGTGATAAGGACGACTCTAAGTCGCATTCGGGTTTTGTCTTTACCCTCAATCGAGGGGCGATATGTTGGAAGAGTTCCAAACAGGATACCGTTGCAGACTCGACGATGGAGGCTGAATAAATCGCTGCCAACGATGCTGCCAAAGAGGCTGTCTGGATCAAGAAGTTCATTTCTGAACTTGGAGTGGTTCCATCCATTGAGCATCCAATACCTCTGTATTGCGATAACAATGGAGCTGTGGCATTGGCTAAGGAACCCAGATCCCATCAGAAGTCCAGACATATTCTGAGGCGGTATCACCTGATCAGGGAGATAGTTGATCGCCGGGAGATCGAGGTCAGGAGAGTAGATACGAAGGACAACACTGCGGATCCATTCACGAAGGCTATTCCCCAGATACAGTTTGAGAGATTATTCGGGATGCTAGGTATGAGATACTACAGCAGCTGGCCTTAGTGCAAGTGGGAGATTGTTAGTTATGTATATGCCCTAGAGGCCATTGTTGTACATATGATGTATATTATAATGGATGCTTGGATATATATAGAGATGACTTTCTTGCTCGTCATGATAGTATTCTATTTGGTTTCACTTTATCTTAACATGTTGACTTGTATTGGTTTACTGTTTTACTCTCACATGTTGATAAAGCCCTTAGGATCTGTACTCGACTGCTGGGACTATGATGAGATCATACTAGTGGGGCCACGGTAGTCGATGAGTACATCCTATAACTGTTCCTAGTCGAGGGTATATCGAGACAGGGCATCGATACACCAGAGTAGACTAGCGTATACGCATCTTGACCCATATGATGGGCGATAGATGATCCCATATCCATCGGTGTTTGACATCAGAGATGGTGTACGGGTGCTCAGTGGAGACTGGGTACACTGGACGGACTCGCCGAGATCTCCCAGATGGTGATATACCACACGTCAGATGGCAGTTCTCCGGTGACACAGGTACAGGGTAGTCTGTAGACCCGAGATCGTCATAGAGTCTTGTGTGATTCCCACTGTGCTTTGATTTCCACCATACCACGTCCAAGAGGGCGTGCAAAACGGTGGCTTTTGGGTACAGTCCCGAATCACATGGAGGCAATGAGCGATAGGAGGGGATTCGTCTCTCCCGGTATAGGGAGTTGATGTTGTGCTATGTTCGATTGGCTATAACTGGAAGTCCCTGGCCAGGGCTGATATAGAGATTTACTGGTAAGTGTTACTAGTAGTTTCTCGACCCGTTATGAGCCACACATCGACACGACTTATCGGTTACTGGGGTCTGACGTATACCACCCCTAGACTTGATATGCGACATACTAGACGAACAGACCGGACTGTACGGGAGTGTTACTTATTGGATTCACAGGAGAACGCACAGGCTAGCTTGTTGATCTTCTGATCGCTCAATACCCGGGTGGCTGTTACGTTTAGATGACCGCTTGCAGCTTGTGGGTGTTTGATATGATCATCACCTGCTACCGGCGTATTGACGATTCTTTAGAGTCCTACACAGAGGTTTCTTGGCTCAGGCGAAATGGAGTAGAGGCACATATGTGATATGAGCAGGACCGAGAATAATGCGATATGAGATACCGTATTATATTCTCGCGATATTTAGATATGAACTGGGACATCGGATCAAGTGTTGATTCGATGAATCGGTACATGATATATTAGTCGGTAATATTCGATATAGCCGGATCATCGAATCAAGTGTTGATTCGATGATTTAATGTATAATAATATATATGATATATTGTATTACATTATCTAATATTGGCTCGCTTTATTATTTCATTTTCTCACTGGATGATACATTGATATATATGCGATATATATTAATTGTATTATTTTCTTTTGTTGCAAATATATAATATATATGTGATATATATTATTGTGACATGATATGATTAATTGTTAAACATGTTTAAGGATGATTAATTGATGTTAGGGTTTGATTAGGGTTAGATGCTTCATGCACCTTCTAGAAGCATTTTCTTTTGTCATGGTTAAGATATTTTTTTGATGACACATTGCTAACCAAACCAAACCCTAACTCTAGTTGTTTCTCTACACATTATTAGCCACTCATCCTTGACCATGGTTTATATATCAATCATATACTTTTATTTCTATTCATCACAAAAGGAATGATCATTATCATTTTCCATCATCATCTTCTTCTCTCTTGAAAAAGCTCACTAGAAATTCTTTATGTGATGAATAAATATGAGAAAATGATTTAAAAAGAAAGCAAAAATACTACTCTCTCATCCTCATCTCATCTAGCCCATGAGATTAGTGTGTTCATCTCTTTAGAGTGAGAAAGCTTGAGTCTTTGCAATTTCGACGTAGATCATCGGAGATTTGGAACACTTCAAGCTAGCATGGATCGTTCGAGTCGTGGAGCCTCTCATGAGTCCGGGAGATCGTGGATCGCGGCAAAGGGACTTCTACTCGGAGCTTGTGAAGCGAAGGAGCGGACTACAAAGGTTGTAATCCCTCACACTTAGATAAAAGTTATCATCTTGCATGTTTAACCCTAATAATCTAGTAAAGATCCTGGCTTTGGGTTGTTCGGCACGTCTAAATTTTTATCCGGGCATGTTTGATGCCTTATGAACCTTCACAAGAGTGCCTAGGAACCCTACAAGTTGGATCCCGATTCCCACTGATGAGTAGGATTACTCCTCGGGTGATTCCGACTAATTCTCCTTTTGGGTTTGGAGGAGAATTCGAGGATACAGTGGGAGCCATCCAGATTAGATAAAATGATTAACATTTCTGATATAGGTTAGAGTGCACGCTGGGTGTTTCTTCTCTCTCTCTCTGGCTGCGACTATGACCCAACTTTTGACTAAAACTCATGAAACCAAGTTGACCGAACCTTCTTAAAACACTTTGGCTTTTGGAATGTAACGGTGTCGCAAACATCATTGCCACTTCTATATCACCTTTGCTTTTCTTCAGAACACCCCGTATTATTACGAACATCCACTTCCATTGGATAAATCCATCGTATGGTTATATACGAACTCGAAGGAACTTTTTCGAGGATGGATTCTGGTTCTGGAGAGATTGAATAGGATTATTCGGTTGTCTTTTCTCTTTACCTTCTCTCAGGTTGTGAGGGCTCCTAGGATTAGGAGAGGGTACACCTATTGAGCTTATTAAATAGTCTTCCTCCAGACCATAAGCATGTGCCGAACGGTAGGGAAGGAAGAAAACTAATTAAGCTTAAGTGTGGTGTACAGAAGGTAATACGTAAAGACATATAAAGGAATTAGAATAATGGCAAAGAAAATTGTGATCACCATCATTCACGACAAAGAACGTGTATACCCCTGCCACTCCTACATCTACTTTGCTTTTCTCTAGAACACTCCGTATCACTACGGATATCCACTTCCATTGGATAAATCCATCGTATGGTTATATACGAACTCGAAGGATCTGATTCGAGGATGGATTCTGGTTCAGGAGAAAAGGAATAGGATTATTCAGATGTCTTTTCTCTTTACCTTCTCTCAGGTTGCGAGGGCTCCTAGGATTAGGAGAGTACATCTATTACGTTTATTGGATAGTCTTCTTCCGAACCTTAGGCTGGTGCCGAAGGGTAGGGAATGAAGAAAACTAATTGGCGTAAAAGAGGTGTACAGAAGGTAATAAGTAAAGACATAATAAAGGGATCGCAGAGAGGGCAGGCAAGTATATGGTTACTGTCGTGAATCAGGATAATGGAAGAGGCGTTACTAGGAATACCATTTGAAACATTTTCATGTTTCAGTTTTACTATGCAATGTTAATTGAAAACTGTTTTCCCAATAAGAATCTAACTCCAGGGTATGTATTTACCATATCAGTTTCTCACATCTGCATGTTATTATGGATGGTGAGTGTGAGTAAGATATTGGGAATTGGGTGATTAGATCCTCATTATATCGGAATTCGTAGTAATTGGTGATATTTGAGGAAATCATCTGGATTTTGCCGGATGACAAATATTTGGTTTTGAATATCCATTATTATGCACCAATTTCAAGCTGATATATCTGTACATTTATTTTATAAAGTGAGATATAACTTTTTGATATTGTGTCTATGACATTTACCTATATCAGTTGGTGATTAGGTAATGTGCATTCAACAGCGGTGTAACTCTTCTTAACCATACTACAGTTTTTCAACCTACGATGCACAGGGTTTGAGTTGTTGAACTCAGGGGACTTATACAAAGTATTGTATGTTGTCCAGTGTCCGTTAGGACAATAGGGTTGGTACTCGTACTATATTCTGTTTACTTTTGACTTCTCCAGTTCTGGACAAGTATTTCGTTGAAATGCAAAGTCTAGATATTGAGAAGTTATAGGTATAAGAATAAAGTAGAGAACCATTTGTTGTAAGTATCGGGATTCTTCGATGAAGTCGAAGATGTAGATACTTGTGTTTGGTATTCCCCTGATAGTAATGGTTTTGAGAACTTGCTTCTCTTTCAGGTTACTCATATATGGATGCACTCCTAGATGAGTAATGCTGAATGGCCTTTTTCCATTTGGTTGATATGCACCGGAGACAGATGCATGATTTTGATTCTGGTTCCAAATTAGATTAGTGCTTTTGTTTCTATATTAGATATATATAGAATCAATTTATATCTTAACGATGTTAAAGTATAGGGAGTTGTCCGGCTGATGCTTAAAACCAGAATCCGGATAAATTCAAAGCACGTTTTAGTAATGGCTGTTCGTGGGTTATCCCGGGCTTTGACGAGGGTTAACTTTCTACCATCAGGAAGATCAATATTTATATTGTTCTTGACTCGCCACAGTTTTAGTAAAATGGATTTCTTCAGAAAAACAGAAGTGGGAGTATGGTAGAACTGGAAGTTATTCCAGAACCACAAACGATTACTGGAAATTTAATAGAACCTAAGGATTTAATTGGATTTGATGTTCCATTAGCCACTCCGCAGATTTGTTGGGTAACCTCAGGCACCCGAGAGGTACTTCGATCTTCTCAGAGACGGTGACAGAGAGGTTCTGTTTTACCCAGACTAGCCATTGCTGCTGTTCTAGACTATAAGACCCGGCAGGGGGATGAGTATACCGTCATTCTAAACTAGCTTTAGAAGTGCACGTGTATATGACACTGCCAGAGGGTTGTTGTAGTCAGTGGGAGCAGCGGAAGCATAGTAGGCAAGTAGCTTATGTCTATTTATAGACTAAAGCAGGTATAGCGGAAATAAATTATCTAATTTTTAATGTGACAGTCATAGTCTTTGACCTCATCAGAATAGGAGATGGATCTGCTAAGAAGGTAGTAGAGAGTGATGTCCAGGTATTGGGATGACATGTACTTGATAGGAAGAGATATTCCTATACTACGATCGGTTGTACTATGGTTGTCACAAAGTTGTTTCTCCACACAGGATATGGATGTAATATTAGGGGTTTTGGCTACTAGATCTATGGATTTTGGATCTAGATTTGGGAAGTATCCTAATCTGGGTACTTTGACATTAAATGGATGACTCCTGTCATGGTGGTGAACCTGCAGGTGATGGAGTCAACCTCTCTAAAGGTGTCTTACAGACTAAAGGGGAGAGGGATCTACATGATTAACATATCACTTGCTTAGGCAATTGAGTTAATCATGAAATGTCAAGTACCACACCAGATGTTGTTTTTGCACTAGCTGCAATAAGCAGATATATCAGTCCAATCGTGGAGAAACATTGGGAAGCAGTTTATGAACGTAAATGGATGTTCTAGGGATATGGTAACGGCAGCCTCCTTCGGGAGACGGTTATCATTTCAGGCTTCCAAGGTGACCTGGATGACAGAGTGACTGTCAGCGTTATTGTTTTTCCCTCTTTTGAGGGACAGTATGTTGGACAGGTGATCCAAGCGGATACTGAGGAAAGGCATGGCGTAGAATACTGATTAAATTCAGTGGACGACACAGTCTATGTAGTTTGCTGGATTTGGAGTTCATTTGTGAACTGGGTCCCATCAGATATCCAGACAAATTCTAAGACAGGTATTGCTCATTTCGGGAGATAGCTTTCTCCGCGAAGTTGAGATTAAGAGAGATACAGAAAGAAACATTAGAGCGGATCCACTCACTGAGGCTATTTCTCGAACACAATCATTTTCCCAAACAGGCTTTGCGAAACTGATTAGTAGAAAAGTTGGGTGTTCGGTATCACACGGACTGTGAGTATACGACATCGCAATAATTGGCCTTAAGTGCAAGTGGGAGATTGTTGGCTATAGTGCCCTCAAGGCAATTATCATAGTCGCGGACTTGTGATTATGATGATTGAGTGAGGATCTATACCGATAAAGCAGTCTTACTCAAGATGATAATATGCTATCTGGTTTGTCTTTATCATCATGTACGTGTTGATAGAGCCCATAGGATTCTTGCTTGACTGCCAGCATTGTGATGGCGATCACATACATGGGAGCTGGGGGTCTATAAGCACATCCTTAAATATCCCTAGTCGTGGGAGTATCGAGACCGGGCATCAATACTCCAGTGTAGACTAGCGTATACTGATCGAGACCCCGACGAGGGGCGGTGGCCAGGTCTCACAAACCATTGGTGTTAGTTTGTTCACCTAAGATAGTATATAGGTGCTCATTGGGTTATGAGTACACTGGACGGACTCCCCGGGAACCTTCTAGTTGGTATTATACCTATTGTCAGATAGCAGTTCGCAGGTGACATGTGTACAGGTTAGTCTGTCGACCTGAGATCGTCATTTGTCTCGTGTGAGTTCCCACTGTGCTTTGATTACTACCCTACCACGGCTCAAAGGATTCGTGCAAACAAGTTTTAGTTGGGTACAGTCCCGAGCCAAATGGAGGCAGTGATCGGATCGTCGGGGATTCGTCTCTCCCGGTATTGGGGGTTGATTTCGCGTTGTGTACGGATGGCCATCACCATAAATCCGTGGCCGCGGTGGACGAGGATTATCGATCTAGGATCGATAGTTTCTCAGGTGGTGATGGGTTTCATACCGACACTAAATATCGCGTTGTTGGGGGTCTGACTTTATCCACCCCTACACTCGATATGCGATACTCTTAGACGAACAGACCGGATTGTACGGATATTATCACTGACAGGCTCAGTAGGGGTTCAGGATGAGTTTGCTCGTCGGCCTCCCTTTCGCTCAATACCTGGGCAGCCGTTACGTACAGCTAGTGCCGCTGATGTGCTTGTGGTTAAACCCACTGCCAGCGTATTGACGAGTCTTTAGAGTCCCACACAGAGGGTTTTCACGGTTCAGGCGATATGGTGTACATGTCGTATGTTGGTACATACGGGTGTCCGATTAAATATGTGCACTTGCTGCGCAGACTTTAATCGGACGGTTGATAATACTACCGGCTTAGGATTAAGCCAGATTATTAAATAGGGTTTTTGATTTAATAATTTACATATGTATTTATATATATGTATTCTAGTATTATTGTTCACTATTCGTTTTTCTCTCTTGGCTATTCGTATTTTGGTACGAATACGCGTATATGTATTTCGATACATGTACCGGGAAGTATTCCGTATTTTATACGGAATAGCTTCTAGAAGATTTGCCACCTCATTATTGATTTTCCTTTTTAGGAAATTCATTTGTTTTATAATGAGGTGGAGGGTGTGAGGTGGCATGAACAATGACATGGCATGGTCAAAGCATGGGTTTTGAGTATGGTTGGCATTTGTTTATTGTAATTGGACTTTGGAAAAGATTTCATTTTTTGGGTAGAGGAGAGGGGGGGGGGACCGGCCACTTTTAGGGGGTGATTGATTTTCATTTGTTTCCTACACACTCTCACTCTCATTCAAACAAAAGAGTTAGCCATTTTCATAGTTCATCATGCCAACACTTCATCACCTCATTCTTCTTCTATGGTTTCTCCATTGAGCACAAGAAAAGAGAGAAAATGGTAGTGACACTTTCATACACCCCCACTCTCCATAGCTAGCGACTTTGGAGCGTCGGTTACCTCGTTTGTCGAGGTTGGAGCTTACGCTGTTTCCCTCGGGTGGATCATCGGAGACGAAGGAAGACCGGCAACCAAACATCGTCAAAGGATCACTAGGACCTTGGAATGAAGACCGAAGGACACGGATCAACTCGGTATAACGATTCTAACTCTTAGTTAACTCTCTAGTATAGGGTTTAAGGCCAATCCGTAAATCGGGTATCGGTAGCGCCGGTTTGATAAATTTTTGTTCCGTATTTTGGCCGCGTTTCGACGGCCGGGGCGCTGCCGGGACCCTTCACTTAGCGACTACTCTGTCCCCAGTAGTATGATCTGCATCATAGTCCTGGTAGTCAAGTACTTATCCTAAGGGCTGTTCCCCTCCGAATGGCGGCCAAAACAGGGACGTCTTGCCTGAGATTCGGGGCAGATGCTAATTGGTGCTATCCGTCTACCTCTCCAAAGATGCCAAGTTGATTTATTGCACCATGTATCGAAAGTTTAAATGGATGCGTCCGATGTAGCAGACTTCTTCAGATTCCCCCTCGCTTGAGTGATTTTTGATTGTGGGGATGCTCTTCCCTGCAGGCGCAAGCCCCTGCAGTTAATTACGCTACCATGTTGCGGTAACAACTTTCTCCTTCTCCAGATGGTCACTTCGTGTCATGTGTGTGTTTGATTTGTGTTTGGTTGCCCGTGGATTGTATACGGAGACAGAGTTATGTCGTCGCCCGTAGGGCGTGGACTAGTCCAAATCCGTATTATCTTTGATTTGGGTTTGGGGGTTTGGGTTTAAGGATACGTTAGACTCGTTCGAGATAAAGATCCCCCCTAAATCGGAGGCTCTATCTCTCTCTCTCTCTCTATGTATCAAAAGAAAAAGATCCAAAGGTCCCCCCTCTTCTTTTCTTGGCTCCTATTTATAGGAGAAGGAAGAGAATCAATCTACTTAGTAAATCTCTCATTGAGAGATTTGATTTGTATGTTGAGAGATTTGATTTATATTTATCATTAATCAGGGACTTTAGATTGTTAAGTGAATTTTATTCACCATTGGATTTTAAATCCAAAGATATCTCTTTGTTATTTCGGTTAGATTTAGGGGGAAATATTTCCAAGTCCAAGATTTTTCCATAAATTGGTGATATTTAATCACCTTTAGATTTTCAATCCAACGGTTCTAGATAATTCTTCTCCACTTTGGAAAGATTTGAAGGATCTTCCTTCAGAATTTAATTCTGTTAAAGAATAAGGCTTTTAAAGCCGGTCACGTGTGGCCACGTGACCCCTGGTCACGTGTAGGCACGTGACCCCTGTTCACGTGTGGGCACGTGACCCCTGGAATGGGCTTCTCTTTTTCTGCGCTCTGTTCTCTGGCCGCTGCTTAACCATCACGTGCTAACACGCGACAACTGGTCACGTGTGAGCACGTGATGCCTTTTCTGGAGCTTTTTCTTGAATGTGCATTTTGCCGCTGCTTTTGAGCGTCACGTGCCAACACGTGACAACTGGTCACGTGTGAGCACGTGATGCCTCTTCTGAAGCTTCTTCTGATTTTTAATCAGGGAACAAATGCCCCCACAGCATTGTTCTCACGTGTCTGCAGGTGAGTGCAACGCTGTCTCTTTTGTGACCGTCGGATCTGCTTTGGGAGTAGGGTAGATGAAACGTTTTCCATCCCATCCTATAAATATAGGGGTCTTTCAGAAGCGCCTCCACTTTTGCTTATCTTCTTCCTTGCAACTTTTCATTTTGAGAATTTAATTCTCGTTTCCAGAGCTTAGTTCTCTACCTCAAAATTTTTCAGAGTTTAACTCTGTTGATCGATTCTTTTTTCCTCAGGTAATCATCTTGAGCGAACGAAGAACTTTTCATGCATAACATTCTATGGATCAAGGGTTTCACCCTTTTAACACGAACCCATTTTCTTCAAGTTCATCTACAAGAAACAGAAAACCACTTAATCTTCAAACAGTAGATCTCTTAGGTTTCATATGATCTTTAGGGAAATGATGGTGACAGTTCAAATCCGTGGAGTTTAACTCTGTCCACAGAAAAAATGTTTCTGGGAATTTAATTCCCCTTTTCAAAAGGAATTTAATTCCTATGAAGAACTAAGTTCTTCCCATAGAGGCTTCTTAGGGTTTCCTTGCCCTAGGTTGTCCTTCTGTAATCAATGAAGAAGAAGCTTGCAATGATGTCTTCTGTTGGAATTTAATTCCCTTGATCCTGTTTGATTTGTTGTAGAGTCCAAGGTAGATTTGTCTTCTAGGGGGACGTGTAGGGCCACTTGAAACCCACTGCCTATTTAATGAGGATATCCCCTTTGTCTTATTATGATTGCTTGGCCTCATTATTAACGAGCCGTCAACCTGATTCTGTGGGGCCCATGTGTTTCGTAGCCAACGGCCCCATAAAGAAGAGTCTGCTGTCGCTTTCTTCAACTGTCTTCATATATATATATTTATGCTCATATATATATATATATATGAGATTAATGGAGGAAAGAGGCCATAGGAGGGGATTTCCTCCTATGACGCAGAAAAAATACAACCTCCACCATTTTTTCCGACGATCGGCACCCATCATCATCATCGTTATCATCTAAGATGTGCGTACACCAAATTTCATGTGATTCCACAACTTTTTCACCGTTGATTTAGTGGGTTCAAAATTAACGGTTTACCGACAATAGAACTTTTTACATTGCTAAATGAACGGTGAAAAAGTTGTAGAATCACATGAAATTTGGTGTACCCACATCTTAGATGATGACGATGAAGATGGTGGGTGCCGATCGTCGGAAAAACCTAGAGAGGTTGTATTTTTTCGACGCCATAGGAGGGAATCCCCTCCTATGGCCTCTTTTCTCCATTATTCTCTCTCTCTATATATATATATATTGCTGGCTTCGCTTTTGACAGTTTTTCTTTACTTTATTTCAGGTGCAATGGCTTCTGTTTCGTGCTTTCCCTTCACTCGCTCAGAGGCTGCTTTTTCTCAATCACCATCCGACGAGGAAGCGATGGCGATGATCCGGGCTCATGACCCGAACTGCAGCTTACTTCTATGGGGATCTTGGTACAGTCATATCATCTGAGGTCGCCGGAGTTTCCTCTGCGAAGTGCCGACAGAGCCTACTTTCCCGTTCTTGCCGATGGACCCTCCGAGGACGGTTTTTGCTGTGGAGATGCCAAATTGGACTCCAGCGGGACGGCTCGAGCCTTCAACAACCGGTATCCCGAACCATCCGATCCCAGCTATAGATATTCTGAGGCGGCGTATTTGTCAGGGTGAGGCCCAACCATGGGGACAAATCTACAAGATAAGGCTCACCCCCCGACACCCTATGGGGTACCTCCTCTGGGCTCGTTACATCCTATCCGCCCATCGCGCGCGGCTGCAGAAGGTCGGGCTTTACCAGGCGATATATGCGTCGCTCTTTCACTACCAATCTCCGCATGTCTGGTGGGTTAAGGCGTTCTTGAACCAATGGAATCTCCCCACCAACACTTTTATTCTAGGAGACCGCGAGGTCTCGATCTCTCTGGCAGAATTTTATGAAATCTCGGGATTGCCAATCAGGGGTACACTGTATGAGGAGTTGTTGCCTCCTGACGAGTACGTCTTTGAGCCCGAGCCTGCTCCGGTTGACGGCCTGTCCGCTGAGAATGCCGTCCACCACAAGCGTCCCAGCTTGATCATGGCGCTAGGTATCTTTGACCGATTGTTCACTGAATCTGAGGAGCAGGGCGTTACTTTTAAGAGCTTCATTGCCTGCTTCCTTCGCGAGGAAGTCCTGTCGAAGACAGCTCCGAAGTTCGCAAACATCAAGGATCCCTTTGGGTTTGGTCCGAAGAAGCTGCCGACCACTGAATCGGATCTACCACAGTACTACATCCCCATTATGTCGCCGATGTCTTTTGAATCTATTGCAGCTCCCGGCATGGATGAGGAGACGTTCTTCATGGGGTTTGTCAGTGTTTGGCTCAGTTGGTTTGTCATCCCCATGCATCGCCGCTTTATAAGAGTCTCAGTTATCTACCCGGCTCATTGTATCGCCGAGGGGACGCGGTTGGCCATCGGCACCCCGGCGCTGGCGCATCTTTATCACGGGCTGGGCGCTGCAGCTAATACTTCCAGCCCTGGCGTAGATGTGGTAAATTTCTCACTTCACTACTTTACGTCTTGGATCGAAATGCACATCTTGGGTGCTTTCGCTATGCATCAGAGGCCCGCATTTTATGACGCCAACACCTTCCCATGGCTTATGCGATTGGTGGATGCTTCTGCCGCTGACCCGACTCAATTCGGGGCTATTCGGGCGTTGATTTCTCCTTACGCTACTGCTGGCGGGTTGGTTTTTAATGATCGGGTCTTATCTTCTCCCTCAGGTCCCGTTCAACAACTCTGGGACTGGTCAAAAGAAAACGCACCTTCTTTTAGGCCCCGGGAGGCCGTGCACTTGTATGCAATTAGACTAGGCTATTTGGCATTTCGCCAGGACAGTGCAGCTCTTTTCATACGGTACAACCCGCATCGCTTCGCCCGACAGCTTGGATACGACCAGGGCATTCCTTTCGAGGCTTTCATAGTTGCGCCGGTCCCTTCACTTGATGCCGTTCGCGATGCTGCTCATCATTTCGTGAGGCTGAACACCGGCTCCCACTTCATGGTCCCTGAAGCTGAGCACATGCCTCGATGCGTGGGATCATTCACGGGTTGTTATCTCCATCGAGTCAACCCAATTATTCTTGAGGAAAGAAGGGTGCTTCTTGGTCATGATGCCCCTACTCAGGTTCTGACCACGGGAGCTACGCTGCGACCGCGCACTCCGGTCCGCTTTCCTCTGAGGGATACCGATACCGCGCTCATTCCGGGGGAGTCGGGGGTGGATCTTACTCCAACAGCTGGTATGCCCCTGGGTACTCGGTCGCGGGGTAGACGGGCTCCGGTAACAGCGCCACTACCCGAGGCAGCCTCGTCCCCCTTGGCATCGACAATGGCGGTATCATCCTTGGTTATGGCACCAAGTGAGGGTAACAGGGATGAGGGTGTTGAAGGCGACGTGGGCCGCCGCCGTACCAAGGCTCTACGAGGAAAGAAATGGTTGTCTTCGGCGGCCAGTTCTGGATCTAAGAGGCGGAGGAGGGTGGCCACCAACTTACTGTAAGTGCACGGCGGCGCCCCGGCCGTCAATCCGACGCCGGAAAGCGGAAGCGGTGAATAACTTAAATTTTGCGGACTTAGCAAACCGGCACCACCGCGCACTATAACCCGGATCGAAAACCATTAACTAGTCTAAGCTAACAAGAAGATGGGTTAGAGATATACCGACGATCCAAGTCCTCCGGTCTTCATCTCCACTCCGATCTCCTCGCGGGATCTCCGTCCGTCTCCTCCTCGTCGGAAAGGGCACCACGAAGCCGGGTACTTTTACGGGCTCCCACCTCAATACCGAGGCAACTCGAGCATGAAGCCGGCAACTCGACATGCTCAAGATATGCTGTAGAATGTGTAGTAGAAGAAGTCTCATTTTTGGGGTTGTGGAGTTGCCATTTGTGGAGGAGAAGAGAGCTTGGAGAGAGGTGGGGAAAAATGTGGCATACAAAAGAATGAGAATAACAATTTTTCCCCCACCAAAAGAAATGAATCCCATCCCCTCTAGGAATGGCCGGCCACCCCCCCATCATGTGTGATTGGAGAGAGAGAGAGAACAAACAAGGGGGTGGGTGGAAAAAGAGTAATGATGGAGAAACAAATGATCACCACAAAGAAAAATCTTCACTCAACAACCATACCCCTCAACATCATCAACAATCATGACTTTAAAAGTCAAGCCATGATGGAGTCAAAACAAGTCAATGATGGTGCACATCATGAAAGCCATCATGATGCATCAAGATGCAAAAACCCCCTCCACAAATGCCTATTTGCAACAATGCAAATAAGCCCTCCTCCACCAATCTTCGGCCAATGAACGGAACAATGGAAATTGGCCGAAACGAAAAGCAAACTGGCAACTCCAGAAAACTGGTCCCGTAATAAATCACAGGAAAACCCCGATACTGTGCATACACACCCGCATCTGTATTTCGACCGAAATACAAATGCAGTGAGACAAAATCTACACTGTACTATACTAAAATCCGGCTTATACCAAAACCGGATAGTAATATCTGTTCGATCCTGATCCGTGCAATACCGCACGTATCTGATCGAACCCTGCCATATAACCATACGGCCTATAGTACAAACTGTCCGATCCTGATCCGTGCAATACCGCACGTATCTGATCGGACCTTGCCATATCTCCATACGGCCTCTACAACCTTTCGCCCGAAAGCTGAGTAACTGAAATGTGGGGGACTCTAAAGACTCATCAACACCTCGGTTGTGGATTTAACCACTAGCACGTCAGAGGTATAAGCCAATACGTAACGGGCTACCAGGTATTGACTAAAAAGGACGTCGATGAGCGAACTCATCCTGACACCCTACTGAGCCTGTCAGTGACAATATCCGTGCAGTCCGGTCCGTTCGTCTATGAGCATCGCATGGCGGGCCTAGGGGGTTGGTAAAAGTCAGACCCCAAAAAGCGGTACAAGTCGTGTCGGAGTGTAGCCCAGAACACCCTGAGATACTACTGGAATACCTACCAGTAAATCTCCTTGCCTTGGCCAAGGAATTTGTGTAATGGCTCTCCTAGACACAGCACGACCTCACCCCCAATACCGGGAGAGACGAACCCCTGAAGATACGCTCACTGCCTCCATGTGGCTCGGGACTGTACCCAACTAAAACCTGTTTGCACGACTCCTTTGAGCCGTGGTAGGGTAGTAATCAAAGTACAGTGGGAACTCACACGAGACAAATGACGATCCCCAGGTCGATGAACTAACCTGCACACATGTCACCAGGGAACTGCCATCTGACGTCTGGTATATGACCAACTAGCATGTTCCCGGCGAGTCCTGTCCGGTGTACTCATAACCCAATGAGCACCTGTATACATCTTAGGTGATCCAACTGACACCAGTGGCTTGTGAGACCGGCCACCGCCCCTCGTCGGGGTCTCGACTGTATACACTAGTCTACTAATGGAGTATCGATGCCCAGTCTCGAAACTCCCACGACTAGGGACCTTTTAAGGATAAGCTTATAGACCCCCAGCTCCCACTTATATGATCGCCTTCATACTGCTGGTGGTCAAGCAAGAATCCTAGGGGCTCTATCAACGTGTAATAGCGACGTGTCATGTCACCTAAAGCAGTACACGATGATAAAGGTAAACCAGATAGCATACTATCATCTCGAGTAAGACTGTCCTACCGGGATAGGTCCTCCCTCAATCATTACAATCACGTACCTGTGACCTAATAATTGACTCTGAGGGCACTATCTCCAACAATCTCCCACTTGCACTCAAGGCTAATTATTGCGATGTCGCATACTCACAGCCCGTGTGATACCGAACATCCAACTCCTCTACTAGTCAGTCTCACAAAGCTCGTTTGCGGAACTATTGCGTTCGAGGAATAGCCTCAGTGAGTGGATCCGCTTAGTTGTTTCTTTCGATGTCTCTCTATATCTCAAGTTCGCGGAGAAACCCATCTCCCGAAATGAGCAATACCTGTCTTAGAATGTGTCTGGATGTCTGATGGGACATAGCTCATAAATGAACTCCAAATCCAAACTTCTTAGACTATATCGTCAACTGAACTTAATCAGTATCCTGCGCGCCATGCCTCCCTCAGTATTGCCTTGGACCACCTGTCCAAAATACTGCCCCTCATCAGAAGGAAAACTATAACTCTGACAACCTTCTTGTCGTCCATGTCACCTTGGAAGCCTGGAATGATAACTGTCTCCTGAATGAGGCTGTCGTTATCATCTCCCTAGAACATCCACTTATGTTCTAAAACTGCTTCCGACTGTTTCTCCAGGATTGGATTAATGTCAAGTTATTGCATCTAGTGCAAGAACAACATCTGGTGTGGTACTTGACATCTCACGATTGACTCAATTGCCTGAGCAAGTGATCTGCCAATCATGCCCGTCCCTCTCCCCTTTAGTCTGTAAGACACCTTTGGAGAGGGTGACTCCATTACCTGCAGGTACACTACCGTGCCAGGAGTCGTCCATCCTAAATACTCTTAGAATGCAGTCAAGTACCCTGATTGGGAAACCACCCAAATCTAGATCTAAAACCATAGATCTAGTACCCAGTATGTCTGATATAATACCCAATTCCTATGTGGAGAAACTACTGTGTGACGACCAAAGTATGACCGATCGTAGTATAGGAGTTTCTTTTCCTACTTTGTGTATGTCATCCAAATACCATGACATCACACCCTACTACCTTCTCAACAGATCCATCCCCTATCCTGATGAAGTCAAACCCATGACTGTCACGTCAGAAATAGATGATCTATCTCCGCTACATCTGCTTTAGTCTATAAATAGACATAAGCTACTTGTCCACCAATGCTTCCGCTGCTCCCACTGACTACGACAACCCTCTGGCAGAGTCATATACACGTACACTTCTGAAGCGAGTTCAGAACGACGCTATACTCATCCTCCCGCCGGGTCTCGCAGCCTGGAACAACAGCAATGGTAATTGTGGGTAAACAAGAACTTCCCTGTCACCGTCCTTGAGACTACCGAAGTACCTCTCGGGTGCCTGAAGTTACCCACCTTATCTGCGGAGTGGCCAATGGAATGTCAATCCAGATTGAATCTTTAGGTTCCTTATCAAATCTTCAGTAATCGTTTGTGGTTCTGGAATCACTTCCAGTTCTACCATACTCCCACTACTGTTTTCTGAAAAAATCCATTTTTATTAAAACTGTGGCGAGTCTAGAACAATATTGCTATTGTTCATCCAGACGGTAGAAAGTCAACCCTCGTCAAAGCCTGGGTCAACCCACAAACAGCCATTACAGAAACGTGCCTTGAGTTGTCCCGTGTCTGGTTTTAATCATAAACCGGACAACTCCCCGTACCTTAACATCGTTAAGATATGAACTGTTCTATATCCAATATAGAAACAGAGGCACTGATTTAATTGAACTAGATTCAAATCATGCAGCTGTCCCCAGCGCATGTCAACTAAATGGAAGGAGGCCGATCAGCGTTACTCAACTTAGGAATACTTCCAATTATGAGTAACCTGAAAGAGAAGCAAGATCTCTTTATCATTACTATCAACTGAATACCATATACAAGTATCTACATCTTCGATCACTTTGAAGAATCCCGATACTTGCTACACCTGGTTCTTTACTCTATTCAAATACCTATAACTTCTCCAAATTCGGACCCTGTGTTTCCACGAAACACTTGTCTAAAAACTAGAGAAGTCATAAGTAAACCGAATATAGTACGAGGACCAACCCCTCTGTCCTAATGGAAACTGGACAACATACAATACTCTGTATAAGTCCCTTGAGTCTGATAACTCATTCACTGTGTGTCGTAGGTTGAAAACTGTACTTATGGTTAAGAAAAATTACACCGCTGTTTAATGCTCCTTACCTAACCATCCACTGATATAGGTAAATGTCGTAGACATAATTTCAGAAAGGTATATCTCACTCTATGAAAATAGACGTACAGATATATCAATTTGAAATTGGTGCATAACAGCGGATATTCAAAACCAAATATTTGCCGACCGGCAAACAGCCCAGGTGATCTCCTCAAATATCACCGATTACAACGAATCCCGATATAATGAGGATGATCACCCAATTCCCAATAACCTACTCCCACTCATCATCTGTAAAACCATACAGATGTGAGAATCAAACCTGGTAAATACATACCCTGGAGCAAGTATCTAATCGGGAAATCAGTTTTCCATTAACAGTACACAGTTGAACTGAAACATTGAAATGTTTCGATGGGGTATCCTGGTATTCCTAGTAATGCCTCTTCCATCATCCAGATTCACAACTATAACCGTATAATTCTTTGCCACCTCTCCATATCCCTTCATATGTCTTTAGTCTTTACCTTCTGCACACCCCTTTAGGCCAATTGGTTTTCTTCCTTCCCTACCGTTCGGCACCAGCCTATGGTTTGGAAGAAGACTATCCAAAAAGCATAAAGGGTGTACTGTCCTAATCCTAGGAGCACTCGCAACGCGAGAGAAGGTGAAGATAAAAGACATCTGAATGTACTTTATTCCTATTTCTCCTGAACCAGGATCCATCCCCGAACTGGAACAAGTTCCTTTCGAGTTCGTATATAACCATACGATGGAATATCCAATAAACTGTGGATCTTCGTAGTGATACGGAATGTTCTGGAGAAATACAAAGGTAATTTGGGAGTGGTAACGAAATATTTGGTTTGGTCGTGAATATCTGTCGCAATTTACTTTGCCCTCTTACTAATCCCTTGCTTTGTCTGAACCTAATACCTTCTGCACACCATCGTTATGCTAATTGGTTTTCTTCATTCCCTACCGGTCGGCACCAGCCTAAGGTTTGGAAGAAGACAATCCAATTTGCGTAATAGGTGTACTACCCCTAAACCAAGGAGTACTCGTAACCTGAGAGAGGGTAAAAGGAAAAGACAACTGAATAATCCTATCCGTTTTCTCCAGAACCGGAAACCATCCTCGAATAAATCTTTCGAGTTCATATCTAACCATACGATGGTTTTGTCCAATGGAAGTGGACGTTCGTAGTAATACGGGGTGTCCTGGAGAAAAGGGTAAAAGTAGGAGTGGCAATGAGGTATGCAACTCTGACAATCCAAAAGCCGGTGTTAAGAAGGTTCGGTCAACTTAGTCACTGAGTCAAAGTCTTAGGGTCGGGTCAATGGTCGCTGCCAAAGAGAGAGAGAGAAAAGAAACACTCAGCGTGCACTCTAACCTAGATCAGAATGGTTACCAATTTATCTAATCTGGAAACCTCCCACTGTACCTCAAATTCTCCTCCAAACCTGAAAGAAGAATTAGTCGGGGTCACCCGAGGAGTAAACTAACTCATCAGTGGGAATCGGGATCCAACTCTCATCGCATGACAACGTGACGGAATCCGCTCACGTCATCACACTCCAGATGGTATGCGCATATCTGGCAAGTTTCAGTTCTTTTGAAACTCCCGATGTGATTTTTACCCCATGCTCTTATGACCTTGACTAAGGCCAATAAATCATAAGTCACATGTCAAGTTCTACCCGTCATTATCCAGGTTAATTTGAATCCACCCGTACAAGCCCTTGACTAGGGCCAACAAGGCTATACGACTGTCCCAAACCAACGCATCTATCTATGCAGCATATGAATACCCAATAGCTACCAAACACTGTGCCTTGACTAAGGCCAACAAACACAGCTTGAATACTATTGACTACCCATATGAAACGACGGAGGGCTACGAATGGTTTCTGGCGAAAACCTTTAACGTAATGAACTTGATATCGTCGAAGGAACGGATAGCTTTTTGAAAATATAGTGACGAAAACCGTTGCTAAAGAGGTCACTCCCGGTGAAGGGATCTCGGCTCTTTCCCCGTAGAATGGGGTGCAGGATATTCCAACTGAATACCGCGATGCAAAGCAAAAGTAATCGGCTATAGTGAAGTTAATGCCCTGACGCAAACTTTTTGTCCAAGGGGTCACTCCCGGTGAAGGGATCTCGGCCCTTGCCTCGTCGACTGAGGAGCAGGATATTGCAATGAATACCACGATGCAAAACAAAAGTAAACGTCCTTGCAATAACAGCTTTTTGAAAAAGTGTTCCAACAACATCAGATTAGGTTTGCTTTTAACTTTCATTGATCTGAATCAATGCAGTCCCATCAATTGATCACACCAAAAAGAACGAAAATATACTGATGTACGTATATGCCATCCGCATTCGCCACTGGGTCCCGTCATTACCCGTTAGGTTAGCTAACTAACGACAGAGCGGGGACTGGACTAGCGCGGATGCAAAACATATACAACATCTACTAATATATATACCAATATATTATATTCGCTCAAGGCGTGAATAAAATGCAACATCACAAAAATGTATAGCATCACAGAAACAATACAGATATCTGGGATCCCCGGGTTTCACAGAGCCGCTGAAAACCCGACGTTCCCCTGGTCGTGTGGATAGCCTGTGCAATGAAATCCTAGACCCCTACGGGCGCGACAAGTCACCCGCCAAAACCTGAAGCGAGGCAGCCCCCTTCAGCGCCGTGAATGGACCACCCAGCACTTCACGGAATCCGGCAACTTGGGCATCCCTCCTGGGTCAACCTGTACCCCCTACGAGTGCGGCGAATAGCCCGCCAATCCTAGAGTGAAGCCCCTTCCGTCTCAATGCCATGAGATGCGGGCTTGTTGCCCTCCAGAACCCGGCTATCCGTGCACCCCTCCGCGGGGCAATCCTAGTACAGAAAGTAAAATATACATACACCGGGTACATCGACCGCAACCAGGTCGTGCCCCAAAATAATAATACAATCAGGCAGTGACGGCAGTCCACATGTCGGACGCTCGCCCCGCAATATCAAATGTACATAATACAACAGCACAGTACTAGCATTGCATCCAGGCTATCCCCCACGACCGATCCGCAACATCACAGCAAATACATAGAACATCAACGTGAAAGTCACGTTCGCAAATCCGTCTAACCGGGCTATAGCAGTTAGACCGGATTTACCGATCGAGTGACATTCACGGTCGCAGATATAATGTAAATACTGTGAAAAATGTGTTTAAAATATCCGATTGATCAAACTTTAACAAGTGGGCCCACAAAGAATACTGTAGCAGTTAAAGAAAACCTGGACCCAATTTTAATATCCCAAAACCCCTAATTTAAGCCCAGAAGCCCACTGTAAAAACCCAACCCACTGATCCCTGTAGACTGCGGCGGAAGCGCGGCCAAACGTGGGTTTTGGCCGCCCTTCCGCGGTCAAGTAAGAAGATTAGTGCGTCGAATTTGAACAGTGTTCTTAGAATTTCTAGCACAGTACTTTTATGCAACCTGAAAAATTTTTGGAGACAGAAAAATTTCAACAGAAACTGTCGTGGGTGTATTGGGGTTTTCGGACATTTCGATCGATCGGAACAGAAAAACACATTACACAAAGCTAGACTAAGTTAATGGCGAGGCTCTGATACCACTGTAAGTGCACGGCGGCGCCCCGGCCGTCAATCCGACGCCGGAAAGCGGAAGCAGTGAATAACTTAAATTTTGCGGACTTAGCAAACCGGCACCACCGCGCACTATAACCCGGATCGAAAACCATTAACTAGTCTAAGCTAACAAGAAGATGGGTTAGAGATATACCGACGATCCAAGTCCTCCGGTCTTCATCTCCACTCCGATCTCCTCGCGGGATCTCCGTCCGTCTCCTCCTCGTCGGAAAGGGCACCACGAAGCCGGGTACTTTTACGGGCTCCCACCTCAATACCGAGGCAACTCGAGCATGAAGCCGGCAACTCGACATGCTCAAGATATGCTGTAGAATGTGTAGTAGAAGAAGTCTCATTTTTGGGGTTGTGGAGTTGCCATTTGTGGAGGAGAAGAGAGCTTGGAGAGAGGTGGGGAAAAATGTGGCATACAAAAGAATGAGAATAACAATTTTTCCCCCACCAAAAGAAATGAATCCCATCCCCTCTAGGAATGGCCGGCCACCCCCCATCATGTGTGATTGGAGAGAGAGAGAGAACAAACAAGGGGGTGGGTGGAAAAAGAGTAATGATGGAGAAACAAATGATCACCACAAAGAAAAATCTTCACTCAACAACCATACCCCTCAACATCATCAACAATCATGACTTTAAAAGTCAAGCCATGATGGAGTCAAAACAAGTCAATGATGGTGCACATCATGAAAGCCATCATGATGCATCAAGATGCAAAAGCCCCCTCCACAAATGCCTATTTGCAACAATGCAAATAAGCCCTCCTCCACCAATCTTCGGCCAATGAACGGAACAATGGAAATTGGCCGAAACGAAAAGCAAACTGGCAACTCCAGAAAACTGGTCCCGTAATAAATCACAGGAAAACCCCGATACTGTGCATACACACCCGCATCTGTATTTCGACCGAAATACAAATGCAGTGAGACAAAATCTACACTGTACTATACTAGAATCCGGCTTATACCAAAACCGGATAGTAATATCTGTTCGATCCTGATCCGTGCAATACCGCACGTATCTGATCGAACCCTGCCATATAACCATACGGCCTATAGTACAAACTGTCCGATCCTGATCCGTGCAATACCGCACATATCTGATCGGACCTTGCCATATCTCCATACGGCCTCTACAACCTTTCGCCCGAAAGCTGAGTAACTGAAATGTGGGGGACTCTAAAGACTCATCAACACCTCGGTTGTGGATTTAACCACTAGCACGTCAGAGGTATAAGCCAATACGTAACGGGCTACCAGGTATTGACTAAAAAGGACGTCGATGAGCGAACTCATCCTGACACCCTACTGAGCCTGTCAGTGACAATATCCGTGCAGTCCGGTCCGTTCGTCTATGAGCATCGCATGGCGGGCCTAGGGGGTTGGTAAAAGTCAGACCCCCAAAAGCGGTACAAGTCGTGTCGGAGTGTAGCCCAGAACACCCTGAGATACTACTGGAATACCTACCAGTAAATCTCCTTGCCTTGGCCAAGGACTTTGTGTAATGGCTCTCCTAGACACAGCACGACCTCACCCCCAATACCGGGAGAGACGAACCCCTGAAGATACGCTCACTGCCTCCATGTGGCTCGGGACTGTACCCAACTAAAACCTGTTTGCACGACTCCTTTGAGCCATGGTAGGGTAGTAATCAAAGTACAGTGGGAACTCACACGAGACAAATGACGATCCCCAGGTCGATGAACTAACCTGCACACATGTCACCAGGGAACTGCCATCTGACGTCTGGTATATGACCAACTAGCATGTTCCCGGCGAGTCCTGTCCGGTGTACTCATAACCCAATGAGCACCTGTATACATCTTAGGTGATCCAACTGACACCAGTGGCTTGTGAGACCGGCCACTGCCCCTCGTCGGGGTCTCGACTGTATACACTAGTCTACTAATGGAGTATCGATGCCCAGTCTCGAAACTCCCACGACTAGGGACCTTTTAAGGATAAGCTTATAGACCCCCAGCTCCCACTTATATGATCGCCCTCATACTGCTGGTGGTCAAGCAAGAATCCTAGGGGCTCTATCAACGTGTAATAGCGACGTGTCATGTCACCTAAAGCAGTACACGATGATAAAGGTAAACCAGATAGCATACTATCATCTCGAGTAAGACTGTCCTACCGGGATAGGTCCTCCCTCAATCATTACAATCACGTACCTGTGACCTAATAATTGACTCTGAGGGCACTATCTCCAACACTTACTTGAATCTTTAACGGAGTCTAAGCCCATACTTCCAGATGAGTCGTTGGTCGTGCAAGATTCAGACGCCGGTCTTCTTTTCCCAGGCTCGGCTGCCGAGGAGGCCGCGCAATTGGCTGAGGCCATAAGACGTTCTAAAGATGAGTCTCAGAATGTAAGGGTTCCGAAGAAACCCTATCCTGCCGTGATTTTCTATGAAGACCCTTCATGGATCCGGCGGCGGTTTATCGACCCCTTGGAGGAGTGGGGTGAAAGGGCGTTGAAGCAGGCCGTCTCGGAGGATTCTGCGGACGCGCTCTCCTTTTGGACCGACGGCCATGAGTCCACCCTCGAACCCCGGCGAGCACGCCTCCTTGAGAAGGAGCATCGGCTTGAAGAAGCCATATTGAAGGCTTCGTTATGCATTGGTATGCTTTTATACTTCTTTGTAGCATTTCGGATTGTTTACACCTGTATGTACGTATCCTTATTCTTGCGTGGATTGTGCAGAGTCCTCGGCGATGGGAGAGGTTCCTACGGGCTTGTTGAGGATAGAGCCTGCTGATGTTCCCAATGACACATTGCTCGATGTGGAGGGGGTTGACGATGCTGCTCCTCTCACAATAGAACCTTCGGTAGCGGTTATTGATTCCAGAGCACTCTCTCCTTTGGGAGAGGTTCCTTTGGGGGCTGCCGCCCCAACGACTCTTCCTGCGGGCGACCCAGAGGCCGGAGGAGAGGTAGTCGGGACTACCCTTCCTTTGCTGGAGCCGGAGATCATGGCGGAGGCCGTTGAAGCCGCCATCCCCCCGACTCAGATTGGGAGGAGCGTTGAAGGTAACCTTCTACATTTTAAATTAGCAATCTTTCTGTTGTCTGAACTCTTTTGTTTTCTCAGAATTGCGCGGGCTGGCGGCCTCCATCGCTCATTTGTCTCCCCGGCAATCGTTTCATCGTCTGTTGGAGATGGCAGCTCCGCAAGCGATCTCCCCTCAGGGCATCGTCCTTTCCTCTGGTCAAGGTTAGCGTCGTTCGCCATTTTCTATTATAGCATTGTTGCTATTCCGTGAAATAACATTGATGTCTCTTACAGTTTTGGAGGCCGATGACGATGTCGAGGTCGTTAAAGGGCCAGGGGAACCTTCAGCTCCTACTTGCATGACCGTAGGTAAGTGTCACTTCAATATAGTCCCACTTGTTCTTTTTGCTTAAGAGTTTTACTGACATTTTCCAAATCCGAACAGCACTGCAAACCCCTATAGCGCTGGAATCGCGTATCGCTATACCGCCCGGTCGTTACGTTTTGCGAGCCTCAGACCGTCTGGCGAAATTAAGCCTTGACTCCTTGTCATCCCTGATCGAGGAGCTTCGTGCGGGCAGTGTAATCACAGCCGAACCATTTGCTGCTGAAGCTAACGGTTCTCTTCCCTTTCTTGCTGTTTATCATAGCGAGGCCGTAGTGCAAGTCTGGGTTGAGTTTTGCCGTCAGGTGGAGGATTGTCTGCACGTGCTTGAGTGTACCCGCCTTTCCTCGGAGGTTGTGGCTGCAAAGGCGGAGTTGCGGGGGCTGATAGCACGGTGCGAGGCAAACATGGCATCATGCGAGAAGAGGCTCGGCCGAAAATTCTCGCAAAGGGAGTTGGCCTCTAAGGCATTGAGCGAGCTTCAAACCAGCCTTACAGCCAAAGCTAATAAAGCGTATGAACTCTGGTGGGTACTTCAAGAGTCTATCAGAGAGGTGGTGGCTCTTGATAAAGCTGTCGTGTTCACTCGTGAAAGGGTCGAGGCTCACAAGGCCACTGAGAAAGAGCTTGAAGGCCGGCTCGCCTCGTATCAGGCCCAGCAGGCTCAGGCGGAGGCCCGTCTTCTGGCGATCCTGAATCATGAAGCCGTGGCCCAGCAAAAGCAGGATGAGCTAGTGAAATTGCTAAATCGCCCGCCGGCTTGAAAAACTTATATCTTTTCCTTTCTTTTTGTACATGCTCTTGAGCGAGAGTATTTTCTTTTTGTTCTTTCATGAATTATACTTTGTACCCATTTTGGTTTATGAATAAAGACATATATTTTTCTTTAATGGTGTGTCCCTCTCAATTGAACTTGTTCTGTGGACAATTTATCTTTGCCTACTTGCAGGGTAGCGATGGCTTAGGATTCAGGGTTAAGATCTGCCTCCTAAGACTTTTGAGCTTTATGAGCTGTGAGGGTCTCATAAAGAATTTTTCTCCCTACAGGTCGAGGGGATCCCGTAGGTGTAAGTTTTTCTTAAGAATCGTAAGGATTCTTAAGGGGGTTTTCCCTTGGGAGTCGTAAGGATCTCACAAGAGAGTTTTCTTCCTTGCAGGTCGTGATGACCCGCAAGTGCTGGGTGCGGTCACCCTTATCCGTATTTCACGGGGTCAGGGGTTGGTTTGGGATGGTTTCCAGGGTATCGTAGTTTAAAGACATCGCGGTCAAGGTTAAGGACCTCATAGTCCGTGGGTTTAAGGATTCTACAGTCCAATGTTAGTTTTAAGAAATCACGGTCAAGGTTAAGGACCTCATAGTCCATGGATTTAAGGACTCCACAGTCCGATGATAGTTTTAAGACATCGTGGTCAAGGTTAAGGACCTCATAGTCCGTGGATTTAAGGACTCCATAGTCCGATGTTATTTTTAAGACATCACGGTCAAGGTTAAGGACCTCATAGTCCGTGGATTTAAGGACTCCACAGTCTACGAAATGTGTGGTTACTGGGACTCGTCACCTCTTTGAAGACGTCGAGGAATTACAACGCCAAATATCAAAGGAGTGAAGAGATGTACCCTATAACCAAGGTAAAATCAGTCTAGAATCATCATGGTTGATCGTTAGTTTTAAGACATTACGGTCGAGGTTAAGGACATCATAGTCCGTGGATTTTAAGGACTCCACAGTCCGGTGTTTGCTCTGGATGCTTCACACGGGATCACTGCCGTGTTCGGCGAGGACCAGGCTCCGCTCTGGGCGTTTTCCGCTGGGTCAGAGAGTGACGTTATCCGCGTTCCACGTGACCAGGAATTTTGCACTAGATGCTTCACACGGGTTCACTGCCTTGCTTGGCGAGGACTAGGCTGCGCTCTGGATGCTTCACACGGGTTCACTGCCGTGCTCTGCGAGGACCAGGATCCGCTCTGGACGTTTTCCACAGGGTCAAAGAGCGACGTTATCCGCGTTCCACGTAACCAGGAATTTTGCGCTAGATGGTTCACACGGGTTCACTGCCGTGCTTGGTGAGGACTAGGCTCTGCTCTGGATGCTTCACATGGGTTCACTGCCGTGCTCTGCGAGGACCAGGATCCGCTCTGGACGTTTTCCACGGGGTCAAAGAGTGACGTTATCCGCGTTCCACGTAACCAGGAATTTTGCTCTGGATGCTTCCCACGGGTTCACTGCCGTGTTCTACGAGGACCATGCTCCGCTCTGGACGTTTTCCACGAGGTCAAAGAGTGACGTTATCCGCGTTCCACGTAACCAGGAATTTTTCTCTGGATGCTTCACACGGGTTCACTGCCGTGCTTGGCGAGGACTAGGCTCCGCTCTGGATGCTTCACACGGGTTCACTGCCGTGCTCTGCGAGGACCAGGATCCGCTCTGGACGTTTTCCACGGGGTCAAAGAGTGACGTTATCCGCGTTCCACGTAATCAGGAATTTTGCTCTGGATGCTTCCCACGGGTTCACTGCCGTGTTCTGTGAGGACCAGGCTTCGCTCTGGACGTTTTCCACGGGGTCAAAGAGTGACGTTATCCGCATTCCACGTAACCAGGAATTTTGCGCTAGATGCTTCACACGGGTTCACTGCCGTGCTTGGCGAGGACTAGGCTCTGCTCTAGATGCTTCACACGTGTTCACTGCCGTGCTCTGCGAGGACCAGGATCTGCTCTGGACGTTTTCCACGGGGTCAAAGAGTGACGTTATTCGCGTTCCACGTAACCAGGAATTTTTTGATTGTATCTGCATTTCACGGAGTTGGGATTTGACTTTCGGTGATCTGTTCACCACCGAGTCATGGAACTGGGAGTTGCCACTGTTCTGGTTTGTGCTCGAGGTTGTGTCCGTTGTTACAAGGCGAGTGTTGAGACGATCTCTAGATCACTTGCGGCCCGTCGAGATCTGGCATCCTCTTATGATGAAACCTGGGGGAGGAGTATGATCCCTTCTTTGTTTGCGCCTTTGGATTGTATACAGGGATAGATTTAACATCACCCGTGGGGCGTGAATTTCATTTTTTTTATTTTATTTCTTTTTCCTCGATGCTCTATCATTTCAGCTTTTATATCACGAAGGTCGCGATTGCCCCATCATTTCGGCTATTTTTCGCGGTGCCCAATCATTTCGGCTATTTATTCTATTTTTACTCACTTCTTTTTATTGCGAGTTGCCCAATCATTTCGGCTATTTTTCACGCATACATTTTTACTTGCTGCTTTTTATTGCAAGCTGCCCCATCATTTCGGCTATTTCGTATGCATGTGTAGCTCGCTAGCCTTTTCGCAGCAAGCTTGGATTTTAGACACCGATTTCGGCATCAGCACCGCTACAACTGGGATGTTGCCAGGAGCGAATCATCATTTGCCTTTGTCGATGTTGAACAAAGGTGGCTTAGTAAACAGGGTTAAGGGTCCTGTCGACTAAGGCTTTTGACTTCATGAGCCGTAAGGGCCTCACAAAGGTATTTCTCCCTACAAGTCGTGAGGATCTTTCAGGTGTGTTTTCTCCTTGGGAATCGTGAGGATTCCTAAGTGCATGTCCTCTTGCAAGTCGTAAGGATCTTACAAAAGGGTTTTCTCCTTATAAGTCGAGAGGACCTACAAGGGTTGTTTGCCATACGAACATATCCCTAGTCACGGATGGGACTTGGTTAGGGAAATGTTTATTCGCGCCCGTGGATTGTATACAAGGGTCAGTATTGAGCCACTTGTAGGGCAAAAATTGAAGGTTGTGGGGGTTGCTTAAGCACAGGTTTAGGTCTCTACGACTTAAGACTTTCAAATCTTATGAGCCGTGACGGTCCCATAACAGAGTTCTCCTTACGAGTCGTGAGGATCTCGCAAGTGTAATTTCTCCTTAGGATTCGTGAGGACTCCTAAGCGTGTTGCTCCTTTGTGAGTCGTAAGGATCTTACGCGGGTGGTTTCTCCTTACAAGGTCGTGAGGACCCTGCAAGTGTCCTTTAACGAGGTTGCGCCCTTTCGGGTTTTCACAAACACTCGCCGGTAGCCCTGCTGTTTTTACTCACGGAGCCCTTTCGGGTTTTCATCCGTGCCCATTTTGCTTATGGACATACCGTTTTTATTATTTTTTTTATTATCAGTTTTTATCGGCTTTAAGATACTGCAATCCACCGTAGTTTATCGACATCTCAGTCAACAGCCAGTTTTAGGACATAGTGGTCCATTGTTAGTTTAAGGACGTTTCGGTCCGTTGTTAGTTTAAGGAAATTTCGGTCCGTTGTTAGTTTAAGGACGTTTCGGTCCGTTGTTAGTTTAAGGACGTTTCGGTCCGCCGTTAGTTTAAGGACGTTTCGGTCCGTTGTTAGTTTAAGGACGTTTCGGTCCGTTGCTGAAGAAGACCGGTTACTACTTAGGGTTCAGGCTTAGGAAGATAGCGAGCGGACATAGTTGTCGTCATCTATCATTGACCTAGGCCGTGAGTCGTCAGGCGTAGTACTTCTTCAGGAATCGACCGTTTATTGGCCTGAAGGGTCTTTCACCATGCATGTCCATGAGTAGGTAGGCTCCACCCTGGTAGACCTTGTCTATGATATACGGGCCTTCATACTTTGGTTCGAATTTTCCCCGCTTGACGCGATTGGGGATCATAGGTCTTTTGACCACTAGCACGAGTTCGCCTTGGCGGAATGTCCTTGGCCTGGTCAATCTTTCGTAGGAGCGCGTCATCTTTGTTTTATAAGCCTCCAGATTTTGTTGTGCTATGAGCCGGGTCTCATCGAGGGCATCAAGCTCCTCAAGCCGAAGGTGAGCATTTTCTTCGTCTGTCAGCTCGTAGTGGACTGCCACTCGTAGGGAGGGTAACTCTATCTCGAAGGGGAGTACTGCTTCTGTACCGAATACCAATGCATATGGCGTTGTGTTCGTGGCCGTTTTGAACGCAGTCCGATATGCCCAGAGAGCTTCTTGTAGTCTCTCGTGCCAGTCCTTTTTGTTTCGGGACACCGTCTTCTTCACGATCTTTGTCAAGGTTTTGTTGAAAGCCTCAGCTAGACCGTTAGCCCTTAGATTATAAACTGAGGAATATCTCCAGTCTATGTTGTGTTGCTGCGCGAAGCGACTAATCTTATGGCTGGCCCGTTATCGGAAATGATCCGTCGCGGAGTCCCAAACCGATAGATGACGTGCGTCTTGAAGAAATGGAGAATATTTTCCGTCTTCACTTCCCTTAACGGTACTGCTTCTGCCCATTTGGAGAAGTAATCAGTCGTCGCCAGGATGAAATGATGTCCCCTGGATGATGCTGGTTCGATGGGGACGATTATGTCAGTTCCCCACATTTCGAACGGCCAACTAGCCACCGTTGGATGTAGATGATTTGGATGCTGATGGATAAAGTCCCCATGGATTTGGCATGAGTGGCATTGCTTCGCATACTTGAGGCAGTCCTAGATCATTGTGGGCCAGTAATAACCCATTCGTTTGATTTTCAGCTTCATTTTCGGGCCTGCTTGGTGAGAACCGCAGAGTCCGTCATGAACTTCCTGAATGACTCTTTTCACTTCGTCAGGTCCCAGGCATCTCAACCACAGAGAGTCAAATGACCTCTTGTACAGAGTTTTATTGACGAAGGCGAAGGACAGAGCTCGTTTCACAAGCTGATGTCTTGAGGACGCATCTTCAGGCATTCGACGGGATTTGAAGTAGTCTATGAAGAATTCTCTCCAATCTTCAACCCTCTCTTGGTCATTTATTCGCAGGGCCATCTGCTCAGTTGCTCCCTTTTCTTCGGGTGATTCCGAAGATATTTCTGCAGGGGCAAGTACTCGACGGCTTTGTACCACGATTCTGACGTCATCGAGGTTCTCGTCAGCCAGTTCTTTAGAGAGCTTGGCTAATGCATCCGCTTTGCTATTTTCGACACGCGGTATGCTTTCCAAGGTGTAGGAGGGGATTTGAGTCAGCAGTTGCTGTACTCTCTCGCCATACTTTACCAGCTCCGGCTTGCATGTTTGGTAATCTCCGTTTACTTGATTGATGACCAGTTGGGAATCTCCGTATATAAGGAGGTTTTCAATTTCCATGTCGATGGCGATCTCGAGGCCTGCTATCAAAGCTTCGTATCAGCCTCGGTGTTCGTTCTTGGCTCTGTCAAGGAGAAAGCAAAGCGCATTATCCCTCCCTATGGAGTTATGAAGATGAGGCCCACTCCTGATTTGATTATAGGGGTGCTTTGTTTGCGCTTCTTTATGGAAGATGCTCCATCGAAATAAAGCTCGCATCGGATATTACCACCGTCGATCGCATCAAACGCGTGTTCGTCTGGCAGTTCGCAATTTAGAGGGGAATCGGACGGTATCGGATACTCAGCGAGGAAGTCGGCGATGGCCTGGCCTTTCACTGCCTTGAGAGGTTGATATGTTATCGAAAACTCCATCAAGAGCAGGGCCCATTTAGCGAGTCGCCCCGTCAATATGGCCTTCGACATCAAATATTTAAGAGGGTCCACCTTCGAAATGAGATGGACCTCATGCGCTAACGCATAGTGCCTGAGCTTTGTTATCGCGAAGATCAACGCCAGGCAGTGTTTTTCAATAGGGGAATAGTTGCTTTCTGCCCCCAGTAGAACTCGACTCAAATAATAGAGTGCTCTTTCTTTCCCTTGATCGTTCTCTTGTGCCCATAATGCGCCTAAGGAGCCTTCGAGGGCCGTGGTATAAAGGATAAGAGGCTTTCCCTTTACTGGAGCAGCTAACACCGGCGGGTTCTGCAGGTACTGTTTGATCTCATCCAGTGCGCTTTGGCATTTGTGATCCTAGACGAAAGGGGTTCCCTTCTTCATCAGGTGACTGTAAGGGCGACACTTGCCTGAAAGGTTGGTTACCGCCGGATGTACGCGAGCTTCCCTTGGAGAGACCGCAATTGTTTGAGAGTCCTCGGCGGGGGTATTTCCATGATCTCCTTGATCTTTGACGGATCTATCTCAATGCCTCGGTGCCGGACAATGAATCCTAGGAATTTGCCTGAGGACACCCCGAACGCGCATTTGAGAGGGTTCATCTTCAAGTTATATTGCCGAAGGCGTTGAAATACGGTCTTCAGATGCTCGAGATGTTCTTTGTATGATTTGCTTTTTACGACGAGGTCGTCGATATAGCATTCGACGATTTCATGTATGAGGTCGTCGAAGATCTTCGTTATGGCCCTTTGATAGGTAGCGCCGGCGTTCTTTAGACCGAAGGGCATCACCTTGTAGCAGAATATTCCTAGAGGGGTCCGAAAGGCGGTATGCTTCTGGTCTTCGGGATGCATCTTTATCTATTATACCCTGATGAGCCGTCCATGAAAGAGAAAATCTCGTGAGTGGACATGTTATCTATTATCAGCTCTGTGACTGGCACTGGGAAATCATCCTTCGGGCAAGCTTTATTGAGATCCCGGAAGTCCACGCATATGCGCACTGTCCCATTTTTTTTCATTACCGGGACGATGTTGGCGATCCAGTCAGGATATTGAACTTCTTGGATAAACCCAGAATCGATCAGCTTCTTGACTTCGGCGTTAATGCTCATCTCAAGCTCGAGCCGCATTCTTCTCGGCGCCTGCTTGACTGGCTTGACGTCTGGGGATATTGCCAATTTATAGGCAGCTATTTCTGGATCCAGTCCTGGCATTTCGGAATAGCTCCATACGAAGCAATCTCTATGCTGCATAAGCACGTTTTTTAACGTAGCCACTTTTTCTTCAGATAGCAGCTCGCTGACGAATGTCGGTCGCGGGTCGTTCGTCGTTCCCAACTCAATTTTCCTGAGGTTATCTGCAGTAGTATGTATGCCATCTTCCAGCTCTTTCGGCGCTGGTGGAAATTCTGAGATTACCTCGTCGTCATTATTTTCGAAGCACCAGGGAAAGTCATCGATATTCTCGGGCTCTTCTTTTGATATCGTTATCACACGACAGGTACGAGCTTGCTTCCAAGACCGATGTGGATCTGGTTCTGCTCTTGTGGCTTTGGGTTCGTGCTTTTGTGGCGGCGTTACCCTCCAGCTGTGGGATAAAGCAAACCTGCCTTGCCGGTACTGGTCTTCGACCTAGTTCTTGAAGCTGAAGCAGTCTTCGATAGGGTGTCCTATGGCTCGGTGATAAGAGCAATAACCCGGATGAGAGACCTCGTTAACTTTCTCAGGATGCTTAGATTCCGGAAGTGTAATCATTCGATGTTTTAAAGCGAGGTCAAATATCTTCCATGTTTTATTCTGAGGAAAAGAGTATGCCTGATTCATCTTTTTCATAAGGGACAAATCTGGACCGCTCGATTTCCGATCGCGTGACTTCTTGGTCCCGCTTTGTCGCTGTCAAACGCCTTTTCTGCCCTTCGACTTGTTTCTACCTCTGCGTCGGGCCTTTTGCACAACAGGTTGACGGGGAGGAGTATTTTTGTCTTTGGCAGCTTGTTGAAGAAGACGTTGCGTCCTGGCTTTCTCGTAGATGGCCATTTCACGGTTATGGTCGTCCTGAGCTTTTTGACCCACTTTCCTGATAAGCTTGTCCATTCGCTCTTCCAATGACGGACTCGGCACTTTGATTGCGTGATCTAGTTTTGATAAGGGGTTGGCGTTTCCCGACAGGGCGTCCTCTTCTTCATTGAAGTTATATATGGCGTAGCTACCGTGGACTCGTTCCCGTTTCTTGGCTCTCACGTATCCAAGCCCAAGCGTTTCCATTCTCCCATTGGGCAATTTGCGCTGAGTCCCGGGGACATCCCAAATCCTGTTATAGAATCGAGCTTGTCGAGTAGTCTGTTTTAAGGGTACCCCTTGGCGCTTCAATAGCCTTTTCAATCCGTTTGTGTAATATCTAGGCAAACGGATGGGTTGAAGCTTATCAAGTGTAGAATCCGCGCCATGCCAGATCTCTTTCTCCACTCTTGTTTCCGAGGATCGATAGAATATGATAGCCTTTTCGCTTGGGAGGGACGTAAAACGTCTGCAGGTCTTGCACGTTGTGAGCTTCAAGCGTGTCAAGATCCTTGTAGTGCTCCCGCGGGATCATGGTGATTCGCAAACTCTGATCATCACCAAGGAATTCTTGTATTGGCGGCCGACTGGAGAACACAACATTAACCTCATCTTCCGAGTCACTTCCGAAGATCAATATGGGGGCGGACGGTCCCGGGTCGCTGCGTCGAGACGGCCCAGAGTAAACTATCTCTTCTTCTTCTTCGGTATCACTCCCAAAAACAGGAATGGTGGCAGCGGCTTTGTTCTCCGATTTGCGACATCTCTCTGTATCCTCGAAACCTGGCAAAAAGTACTTTGCATCTTCGTATTTGCGGACTTCGTTCATGGAGAATGGGTTTAGCTCACCTCTTACGGTATACTCGAGACCATCCTTGAAATACTTCATACACTGATGTTGTGTAGACGGGATGATGTTGTACTCGTGTAACCAAGGACGACCGAGCAGAGCATTGTAGCAAGTCTTGGCATCTATGACGTGAAACTTAATGTCCGTGACGAGCAGCCCAAAGCGTAGCGTCAATATCACAGACCCAAGAGTTTTCGATGATTGGGAGTCGAACCCGGAGATGGTGATCTTGTCCCGAGCAAGGTGCTGGACGCTCATGAAAATTTCCTTTAACACCCGCACGTTGAGGAGATTAACGGAAGACCCCTTGTCAACCAAGATTTTGCATATCTTTATATCGTGGCAATATCCAGAGACGTATAGGGGACGGTTGTGGTCGCACGTCCCAAAGAGCAGATCTTCATCCCCGAAAGTGATATCATCCGTGTGCACTTCTTCCAGTTCATCCTTCATCCTTTCTTCGGCGAGGAAGGCTTGAAATTATTCGGTCTCTTGTAGAGCCTTGATTAATGAATCTCTCGCTTCCTTTGATAACAACAGGGCGTCGAGAATGCTGAGCTGCGAGGGTAGCTTCCTCAGGTGCGCTAGGATGTTGTAGTCCACCCTACTCTTCTTAGGCGAGTCCTTGGCAGTCAGTTCTTTCATAACTTGGTCATCTAAGGCGATATCCTCAGCGACCTTTTCCTTTCCCTTATCTTTTCTAGTTGCGGGTCCGAGATTCTTTTCTGGAAGCGTGCGATTGCGCAGCTGAATGTTTTCGCAAGCTTCCGGTTCTTCCTCTTTTCCAGAGGTAGACTCTTTAAAGAGGGGGCTAAGAGCCATTTCCTCGTCAGAATCGCTCCCGAATGTGAACACTTGCGATCCCCCGGCGTTGACCGTGTAACAATTACCGGTAGTTCTTTTGTGTCCTTCGGTCGTACTTCTCTGCTCCCGACGAGTTCTGCGTTTCATTCGCTTGAAATGTTGCCGATGAGCAACATATCCCTGCCACCATGTCTTAAAAGCGTCGCACTCCTCAGTGGGGTGTGAAATCTTCCGATGATATGAGCAGTAATTAGTGTGTCACTCTGCCCCATCGAGTGTGTTTTCTTCCAAGAGTGGTAGTTTCATTCCCATTGACATGGCTTTGGCAAATCTTTTCCTCGTCTTAAATATGTTTTTATCCACGTCGGGTGCCTTTCGATCTGGCGGGAGTGCTTCGAATCTTTCGTTTAATCGCCTGCGTTTGGCTCCTCCTGATGCGGCCATCTCACGCTCCTGGTTGGCTTTACTTTTCAAACGAATCCCGTTTAGAAAGGCGTCGATCATTTCGTCTGTTGGCCACACAAGCTCCGGTTCAGGCTCTGCCCCCAGTTTCTCAGTGCCAGGAGTTTTTTCATCGTCCGTAAACGAGTGGGAGATCACATGAAAACTCGCCACATACCTCTCGGATTCATCCGACAAGCTCTCCTCATTATCTTCCTCCCAAAAGACGTGGTTGAGGAACTCTTGGAGTGTGATTGGAGTCCGCGCCTTTTGATTGTACTCCTCCAGCGCGTCAATCTGTCTCTGCAAGTCCGTACACTTGTCTCCAGGCTTCACGGGCTTCTTAGATTTCTTCTTCTTTTTCTTTGAAGATTTCGACGGCTGGTATCGAGTGCTCGGGGCATCACCACTGATCTTCGGAGTTGGGCGCGGCTTCAACATCCCTTCAACGATCTGAGGTTCCATCAGGTTCTTCCACCTGATCGCTGGGCATATTTGAAGATTGTTCAGCATCCTCTTTGTTTTGGCTGAAAGCACGATTTTCCATGGAGCTTCTTCAATTAAAGAACAAGTTGCCCCCGGTGTGTCCATCTTCTTAGCAGTGTGAGGTTGTGGCGGGTTCACCTTCCACTTCTCGGACAGCGCAAACTTGCCCTGTAGGTATTGATCTTCAATCTATCCTTTGAAGACGAAGCAGTCCTCAATTGGATGGCTTACCGTTAGATGGTAAGGGCAGTAATTGGGGTTATTCACCTCATTGGGTTGCGGCGGTCGCCTTGGGTTTGGCAAGTTGATAAGCCTGTTGCGTACCGCCAGCTCGAATAGCCTCTTTTTCTTATCCCGCGGGAATGAGTAGGGGCGCTTCATTTTCTCATTGTAATACCGCCGTCTTTCTTCCAGCTAATCCGCCAGCTTTGGGGCACTGGGTTGCTGCTGAGCGTTCGAAACAAAGGTTGCCTTCCCTTTACCCTTATCATTCCAAGGTTCTGGCTTCGGGGGAGACGGTCTGTGACCCATCTGGTCCATCTGGGCCAACTTGTCGATCAAAGCCTGGAACGTGGTTGGCTTAAAAAACATCATGAACCGTGAGATAGTTGCATGAGGGTCTAGGGTACCCACGAACATGCCAACCGCGGGCGCCTTCTCAATGCGTTGTTCGCATTTCGACCTCAAGTTTCGCTAGCGTATAGCATACTGGACCCATGTCTCACCTGGTTTCACCCTGGCATTAATTAATGCCATTATCGGAGTGCGTTCCCTGGCACTTGCGAAACGTTAGGTAAACAGCAGCTCCATCTCCGCAAATGTTTTAATAGAGTCGTTTGGGAGCTCAGAGTACCACTCGAAAGCCGTTTCTGACAAGCTACCGACAAACTGGCGAAGCAAGAGCTTATCGTCACCGCCGGTGTTGCCGCAAAGCGCTCTGAACTGGGCAACATGCTGATGGGGATTGCCGGTCCCCTTATAGACATGAAATTTTGGTATTGTACAGCCCGGCGGGTATTTGATCTGATCATACCAGCTCGGATATGGTCGCCCCGTTCTGACAACTTGACCGGCTGCCTCAGTCGCCTTGTGAACTCGTATCTGTTGGGCTATGTATTCATCAAGGTCAGCCTTTGAGATTGTCTTCTCCTTGGCTGTTGACAGAGCAGGTGGAGGATTTGACGTTTCTCCTCTGTCGTCTGCAAGAACAATTGGAGGATCTTCAGCAGGAGAATCTTGTTGGATCATCATTCCCACCATGTCCTAGAACAGGAGGGCCATTCGCTGTATATTGGCTGCTTGTTCGACAGGCTCTTTATCCTTCTTCTCCAATATCCTATGAAGGAATTCAACGTCAGTTTCTTGCTCCTGGCGTTGATCAGATGACGCATCGGGGCTTTCTTTTGGCCCAGTGAGTGCGGCCATCGCGTTCATCATTTCCTGGAGCTTCTGCTGTTGCTCCTGAGCTTTGGTCACTGACCGTGTAAGCGGTCTATGACCCGTGGATGCACGGCTGTCCTTTTTTCCCAGCGCCATGTATACCGTATGCGCCATCATGCCTCCAGACTTAGGGCGTTTAGGCTTATTGTCCTTGACATTTGCTGCTGGAGTGGGGACTCTATCTGGCCTTCTTCTCTTTTGAGTAGTCAACGTGGAGGGAGCCGTTGCAGCGGGCACCCAAGCGGTTGTCGTCCTTTGTTGTTTGACGTGACGGTTCTTTTCTCCCTGCACTTTCGGCTTTTTCGGTTGACGAGAGTGATCTTGGTCAATTACCGATTCAGGAACCTTCCGCCAGAGTTTGTAAATTTTGGAGGACAGCCGTTCAGGAGGCTGCTCCGGCTTTGTCTCTATAACAATCTCCGCAGGTGGAGGGGATCTTTTGAGAACCGCAGTTGGCGAATTTCTGCGTACCCTGTCTAATAGCTCAAAGCTGTTCTCGGTTGGAACAGCAGCCTCAATTTCCACCGTTGGAGCTGGTGGAGTTAGCACGGAGGGGGAGTTGCCCCCAGTCTTCCTTATCCGGCGCCAGTGGCGACGTCGGGCGTGACGGGTTGTTGGGATTGATTCAGCGACGGCTTCGTCTTGTCCCCTGTTTTGGGGAGGGGCCGGTGCCGGTGTCAGCCTCATGAAGACTGACGTTCGTTGAGAAGCTACAGATTTCTGAGCGGGAGAGGGAACGGGAGTAGTCAGTCTCGCAAAGACCGACCCTCTGGGAGGAGAAGCCGCCTTGACGACTTCGAGAGCAGCTGTCCTCTTTGGGATGGCCTTGTCAGGTATCACGGGCTTTTTGGCGGGCCCTTTGGAGTTCAGGCTTAGCCTGGTGAAGACCGAGGAGTTGGACAATGTTAGTTATATGTATGCCCTAGAGGCCATTACTGTACATTGGATGTATATTGTAGTTGATGCTGGACATATATAGGTATGACTTTCTTGCTCGACATGATAGTATGCTATCTGGTTGCTCTTTATCTTAACATGTATACTTTCTGTCTCTCTGTTACATGTTGATAAAGCCCTTAGGATGTGTACTCGACTTCCAGGACTATGATGTAGATCATACTAGTGGGGCCTGGGTAGTCCATGAGTACATCCTTTAATGTTCCTAGTCGTGGGAATATCAAGACGGGGCATCGATATTCCAGTGTAGACTAGCGTATATTTTCTCGACCCATGTGATGGGCGATGGATGATCCTATATCCATTTGTTTTTGACATCGGAGATGGTATGCGGGTGCTCAGTGGAGACTGGGTACACTGAACGGACTCGCCGAGAACCCCCAGATGGTATTATACCTCACGTCAGATGGCAGTTCTCTGGTGACACTGGTACAGCTTAGTCTGTTGACCCGAGATCGTCATAGAGTCTTGTGTGTCTCCCACTGGGCTTTGATTTCCATCCTACCACGGCTCTACTGAGTTGTGCAAACATGTGGTTTTTGGGTACAGTCCCGATTCATATGGAGGCAATGAGCGATAGGAGAGGATTCGTCTCTCCCGGTATTGGGGGTTGATGTTGCGCTATGCACGACTGGCCATAACTGGAAATCGTTGGCTAGGGTTGCAGTAATATACTGGTAAGAGTTATCAGTAGTTTCACGAATGTTATGGACCTTACATCGACATGACTTATCAAGCTACTGGGGTCTGACGTTTACCACCCCTAGGCGAGATATGAGACATATCAGACGAACAGACCGGACTGTACGGTAAGTGTTGCTGGTTGGATTCACTGGAGTGTGAGCAGGCTGGCTCGTTGATCTTCTGATCGCTCAATACCCGGGTGGGCGTTACGTTTAGCAGACCGCTTGCGGCTTGTGGGTGTTTGATATGATCATCACCTGCTGCCGGCGTATTGACGAGTCTTTAGAGTCCTACACAGAGGTTTCCTGGCTCAAGCAAAACGAAATAGGAGCGCATATGAGATATGTGCGGGACCGAGAATAATGCGTGTATGTGATACCGTATTCTATTCTCGCGATGAATGTATCGATTGGTTGTATGCGATATAACCTAGTTATCGAATCGAGGATTGATTCGATAAGTCGATATATTGGATATTAGTCGGTCATATGCGATATGACCGGATCGTTAAATCAAATGTTGATTTAATGATTTAATGTATAATTATATATTTGATATATTACTTTACATTAACTAGTATTGGTTCACTTAAGATAGATTTTCTCACTTGTTGTGCAATTTGTATATATGATATAGTTTTGTGCACTAGTTTGTATCATGTTTGATGATACATGCAACCTTGGGTGTGTGTATGCTATACACCATGTTTAGTTAATGGTTAGGGTTTCCATTGCTTTATTTATTTATCTATTTATTTTGGTTAAGAGAAAAAATCTAAATGGTTCCTTTTGTTTTATGCGAGAAGTTTCTTGATGCTTCATGCATCTTTGACAAAGTGACCACTTTGTTTTTTCCTTAACCCTAACCATTCAACTAAACCATAGTTTATTCTCTACACTCAACCATGGTTGCAAAAATGATAAGAATCACTTGGATTTTATATTTTTAATAATGCCTTTTCTATCTTCTTCTTCTTCCTCTTCATGAAGAGAAGAAAGTTCTCTTGAAAATTTCCAAGTGATGATTTCAAGTGAGAAATCCAAATCCAAAGTGAACCCACTTCCTATTTCTTCATCCTCTACCACTTGCCATGTAGTATAGGGTGTTTTCTTCACAAGTTTCATGACTTGGTGAAGGTGGAGCTTGAGTTTGAGTTGCCTCGACGTAGATCATCTTCGGCATCGAAGTCGACGACCTAGCCCGATCATTTCTTCGACGAAACCATCGCTAGAGTCCGGGATCCAATTATCGCAGCGGAGGGACATCATCACGGAGCTAAGGAAGTGGAGGACCGGATCTACAAAGGTTGTAGTCACTTTCCTTTTAGTTAAAGTTGTTAACTTGCATTCTTTCGCCTATCCTCTAGTTAACGATTTAGTTTAGGGTTCTTCGGCACATGGAAAATTTTGATTTTGGCATGGTTGATCTGTTGTGGAACCTCATGTGTGTGCCTAGGAACCCTACAGTGGTATCAGAGCCAGGTTAGACCCTTAGGCGATGAGTAGACGAAGTTAAAAACCCGATCGAACTCGAAACCCTAGTTTAAAATCCTTCTCTGTACATTTTTTCAAAACTGGGATTTTTCCAAATTAAAAATATGCAGAAAAATCAGCAGGGATTTATAAGAAATAATGTGCAGCACGTGCGCCTGAATCCTCCAAAGCGCCGCGGAAGCGCGTCATGAGCATGGCTCGTGCGGCGGTTCCGCGGCCATAAAGTCACATTGTTTTATGAATTTTGCACAGTAATTCTTATCTGTTAGTGCTGTATTTTCTGGAATTTTTAAATTCTACTCAAGAGTTGAGTTTTCTGGGTTGTATTGAGAATTCATAGATTCGATCGGATTGTCTAATTTTGTCTATGTGTTTTTCCGGGTAATTTTAGAATATGTTAAAAAGTTCGACCGGATATAAATACCCACTTTTTCCCCTGCCGGGAAATTTCCAATTGTTGGATTTTTCTGTAGTTTAATGACGTTCTAAGTAGTGCAAGTAACGCGATGGTCCCTCTAGAAGACAAAAAACCTTAACTCGATTATGTGACCGTCTTGAACTGCCCTTTGAACCTTAGGGTTTGGGGCAGTACGGCGTGCCACATGTGAGGCGTTGGCTTGACCCTTCTACAGCTGGACCGTTGGTACTGAGGCATGAAATTGATGTTTTTAAACTTATTTCATATGTTGAGCTGTTACGGGAAAACTTGGGTGTTTGATTGTTCGATCGGAAAGTTTAACATTTTCTATTTTATCTGGAATGTGATACAATATTTAGAATTCACAAGTAAGTTATGAGATAACTAATATGGATATTATAAACATAGCAGTTTAGTCTCACTTGAACGGTTGCCACGGGATTGTGATGTGATCAAAAGTCCGTCGCAATCACGTTGCGCACGGGGATACTCGCCGGTAAACTTAATAGACAGCTACACCCCATAGCCCCGACCAAGTGACTGTAGGAGAACCCCGTCGCCGAAAGCATCCGTTCGGGTGCTCGCGGCAGCGGTGTTCCGCCTTGATGCACTTCGTCGACGGTATCAGGGGGTGTGGCCGTCTACTAAAGTTTGCGACGAACATTCGTTCTGGATGCCGGGAATCCTGTTGAATTGCCCGACTTTATATTGAAAAGTGTTTTCGATGATGAGACTAAAATGCGGGGTTTATAATTGTTAGGCATGCGATGTCTAAGGGATTCATTTGGTTAGGCATGCGATGTTTAAAGAGTTTGCGGATTCCAACTGTTGTAGTTTTACACTTTCTTTTCTGTGACCGTAAGTGTAATATGTGATATCGCCGGTTTCGTTGCTATATGTCAACGACAATTGGGATGCGCATATTTACTTACATTGATGACATGTGATGTTATGTGTTGCTGGATATGTTATATTGGATCGTCGTGTTTGAATAGCCGGGTTTTTTTTATGTGAGATGAGTGTTTTTCATTTTCATTCATGTAAAAACTTGTATGTAATATTCTTTTATTGGGGCACTTCCAGGTTGCGGAAGATGTCACCGTTGATGTATATTATTTACTTTTCCGCATTAGGATAGACCCAAGGAGGGGAGCACAAGTAACCGGGTTCTAGGGTCCAGTGGGAGACCAACTCGAGGAGTCGAGTCCGGGTCTCCTAACTATAGAATTGGTAGGGTTGCTTGCCGCTCTCGTAGGGGTCTAGGGGTATGGGATTGGCTATTCATCACGACCGTGGAATCCGTGTTTTATACTGGCTCGTATTAAAAACACGGACGTCCTAGTATATCCAATATTTCATATGATATTTTCTGCTGCGATTATCTGTGATGTGATCATATGATATGTTCAGATAGATATAGTATATAGTATATATGATATATTATATAGACGTTGCTTATGTTTTACACCCGCGCTAGCCCTGCCTCGCTCTGGCGTTAGTTACCTAACCTAACGGTGCAGACGGGACATCGAGGCGAATGCGGATGGCATAAGCGTACGTTATATTTATCTGTGATGTTTAGGTGGACTTAAATGATGGGACATTCATTAATGAGATTAATGAAAGAAAATAAACCTAAAAGATGTTGTGGAATCGAATTTCAAAAATAAAACTGGTAGCTACAGTTCTTGCTTTGCATCGCGGTGTTCCTTGTAGAACATCCTGCACCTTATTCGATAAGGAAAGGACTAAGATCCCTTCACTGGGAGCGACTCCTTTAGCAATAACTGGCAGATGCTACAACTCTCGGTTTGTCTTTTGATTGCTTCTATAGTTTCTGTTTTGCACAGCGGTAGATATGATATATCCTGCACCTTATTCGATGAGGAAAGGGCCGACGATCCCTTCACCGGGAGTGACCCCTTTAGCAAAACTAGAAAACCCTCAAAAACACTCCATTTAAAAACCATTTGATTCCGCAACGAGATCTAGTTCAAAGCGTTAAAGGTTTTCATAAAAACCATTCGCAACCCTCCGTCATTTTAGGAAGTAGAGTACTTAGTATTCGTGCTGTGTTTGTTGACCATAGTCAAGGCACAGTGTACGGTAGCTAAGTGATGTCTTCCTACACCGCATATGATGCGATTAGTTAGGACAGTCGCGTGACTTTGTTGACCTTAGTTAAGCGTCATGTGGGTGGGTCTAATTAATCACGAAATGACGGGTAGAACTTGACTAGTGCTTATGATTTGTTGACCATAGTTAAGGTCATAGGTGCTAGGGGTAAAAACCTTTATCGGGAATTTCAAGTGTTGAAATTTGCAATGAGATTGCATACCTTCTATATGATAGTTGGATCCCGATACCCACTGCGAGTAATTGTTACTCCTGGGAGAGTTTTGCACTTTACAATTAACCGATCAAGTAGGTGTCTAGAAAGGTGTCAACGGGGTTACGCCTCTGGGAAAACGAGGTTTACTGTAATTAGGTCCGTGCGAAAGCTTGGGGAACCTCCCTCAAACTACCGACACTGGCCTGGCTGAAAGATTGGCGAACTTGTAGAGTGTAATTAATCCCGGCTAGTCTTTCCTTTTAGGGTTTGAAGGAAGATTTGATAAAAACAGTGCGAGCCATCCTGATTAGATAAAATAAATAACCAATCTAATCTTGCAAGAGCGCACGCAGAGTGTTTTCTTCTCTCTCTCTCCAGGTAGCGACCATGTCACGCCTTAATCAAGATAATAATATGGATGAATTGACCGAACCCGCTTGTTATACTGAGCTGGGGAACGTTGGTCCCGCTCCAACTTATAATTGTTATAAGACCGAGCAGGAAATAGGGGAATGCCAGGATTCCCATGCCGCCCAAATGAAGTAAGTGCATATGATGCATCTTCTTCGGGTGTGTTCATTACACAGAACTGTTTCTCAATATCCTCTACGTCCTGGGTATCTAATACCGGATCAGGATCCCAGATATGTAATCTGTTACATAAGGCTACATAAAGGCAGAAAACTAAGAACGGGTGATAAGTTTCATGAGACAGAAAACGGGGCAAGTGTTGCAGCCAAGTCTGTTGGTCACTGTCATCCTGTATTACCAGTACATTGATTCTGAACAAATGTTATTAGATACCGAACCTGATATACAAAATCATATCAGTCTCTTTACAAGTAAAGAAATGATAAAATTTTGTATTGTTGGATAATGTTTTGAACATTTCCTATATCAAAAGTTGATCGGTTCAGGCACGTTATCTAAAAGCATTGATGTTCTAAATCAAACTACAGTTCCTAGTATACAGAACACACACAAGAGGAAGAGTTCAGAAATGAACGAATCCTTCTTGAGGCATTGTAGACTAGGTCATATCAATGCGACCCGACTAGCTTAAGTTACATCTAAGATGCATATTTAAATCAGTTTGAATTTACATCTTGTGAAACTTGCCAGTCATGTCACAGAGATAAGATGACCATAGCTCTGTTTATTGCAAATAGAGAAAGAGTTAGTAAACTCTTGGGATGATACATGTTGATGTATGTAGATCCCCTGTCTACACATGCCAGGACCGGTTCTTTGTACTTCATTATATTCTCTGATAATCTCTCAAGATTCAGCCATATGTTCCTGTTGAAACATAAATCCGAACCTTTTGAGATATTCACAGAATATAAGTTAGAAGTAGAGAACCAATACGGGTATAAGTATTATGTTCTTTGATGAGATCAAGGAAGAGAATACTTGAGCACGAAAATCCTGGATTATTCTAAAGGAGAATGAGATTCTCTCTCGGTGTTACTCCTCTGTATACACCACAGCACAATGGTGTATCAAGGCGGAGCAATAGCACTCTATATGATATGGTGTGCTCTATGATGAGTACTACTGAGTTACCTATTTCCTTTTACGGGGTTGTGCACTTGAGAAGCTGCATACCTATTGAATTGGGTTCGAATCAAATCAGTGCCTACCACTCCATATAAGATATGGTATGGGAAGAGCCTATCTCTTAAGTAAGTTAAGATTTGGGATTGTCCGGCCTATGTCAAAAGCAAAATCCGGACAAGATCGAGGCAAGGTCAGTTCTGTAGAACTGGAAAGGTTCCAGCTATACAAACTACAGCTAATGATTTGACAGAACCAGAGGATACAATAGTCCCCGACGAACCTCAGCCTCTCTGCCGATCTGGTAGGGTTCCTCATCTGCCAGAGAGATACTTCGGTTTCTCGATGACAGTGGGAGCGAGGAATGCATCATGAGATGATGACCCAACTAGTTTCGAGCAGGCCATCGAGAGTAGGGACTCTATAAGAATGGCTGGATGCTTAGCGATCTGAGATAGAATCCATGTACACCAACAAAGTATGGACTTTGGTTGCTATATTTGAAGGGTTAAATCCCCATCAGGAGCAAGTATATCTTGAGAAGATTACTTGGTGTAGATAGAAAAGTTGAGACTTTCAAAGCTAGACTTGTTAAAGGTTTTCGTCATCGACCAGGCGTAGATAATGATGAAACCTTTTCCAGTGGCTATGCTTAAGTCCATCCGGATTCTACTTGCCACGGCTACATACCATGACTACGATATCTGGCGGTTGGGTGTCATGACTGCTTTTCTAAATACTGATTTAGAAGAGAACGTCTATAAGTACACAGCCAGAGGGCTTCGTAAACAGTGGGAGCGGCGGAAACGTGTGCAAGTTGTTTTACAAGATAAAGCAGGCATCGCGGAGTTGGAACATCTGTTTTGATGTGGTAGTCAAAAAGTTTGACTTCATCAAAATGGTAGATGAACCTTATATATACAAAAAGGTAGCAGAGAGTAAGGTGGTAATCCTCGTAGAGTACGTGGATAACATACTCTTGATAGGGAAGGAGTTTCTGTTAGTTATATGTATGCCCTAGAGGCCATTACTGTACATAGGATGTATATTGTAGTGGATGCTGGGACATATATAGGGAGGACTTTCTTGCTCGACATGATAGTATGCTATCTGGTTGAACTTTACCTTAACGTGTATACTGATTGTCTCTCTGTTACATGTTGGTAAAGCCCTTAGGATGTGTGCTTGACTACCTGGACTATGATGCGGATCATACTAGTGGGGACATGGTAGTCCATAAGTACATCCTTCAAAGTCCCTAGTCGTGGGTGTATCAAGACGGGGCATCGATATACCAGAGTAGACTAGCGTATACCTTTTCGACCCATACAGATGGGCGATGGATGATCCCATATCCATTGGTGTTTGACATCAGAGATGATATACGGGTGCTCAGTAGAGACTGGGTACACTGGACGGACTCGCCGAGAACTCCCAGATGGTATTATACCTCACGTCAGATGGCAGTTCTCTGGTGACACTGGTACAGAGTAGTCTGTTGACCCGAGATCGTCATAGAGTCTTGTGTGGTTCCCACTGTGCTTTGATTTCCATCTTACCATGTCCAAGAGGGCGTGCAAAATGGTGGTTTTTGGGTACAGTCCCGAGTCACATGGAGGCAATGAGCGATAGGAGGGGATTCGTCTCTCCCGGTATAGGGAGTTGATGTTGCGCTTTGTTCGATTGGCTATAACAGGAAATCCCTGGCCAGGGTTGCTGAGATTTACTGGTAAGTGTTACCAGTAGTTTTTCGAAGTGTTATAGACCTCATATCGACACGACTTATCGAGCTATTGGGGTCTGACGTTAACCACCCCTAGGCGAGATATGCGACATATTAGACGATCAGACCGGACTGTACGGTAGTGTTACTGGTTGGATTCACTGGAGTGTGAGCGGGCTTGCTCGTCGATCTTCAGATCGCTCAATACCCGGGTGGCCATTACGTTTAGCAGACCGCTTGCGGCTTGTGGATGTTTGATATGATCATCATCCGCTGCCGGCGTATTAACGAGTCTTTAGAGTCCTACACAGAGGTTTCCTGGCTCAAGCGAAATGAAATAGGAGCGCATATGAGATATGTGCGGGACCGAGAATGATGCATGTATGTGATACCGTATTTCATTCTCGCGATGTGACATTGATCGGTTATATGCGATATAGCCGGGTTATCGGATCAAGTGTTGATTCGATAAGTTGTTACTGATGATACCAGTCGGTTATGTGCGACATGACCGGATCATTGAATCAAGTGTTGATTTAGTGATTTAATGCATAATTATAATTATATATTTGATATATTACTTTGCATTAACTAGTATCGGTTCACTTTGAATGGATTTTCTCACTCGGGTGTGCGCATTCCATATGCGATATGATTTTGTGCACTTGATTGTATCATGTTTGATGATACATGCTTTTTGGTTAAGTGTAAAGTATCAAACTATAGTTAAGTGGATGATTAGGGTTTTTGGTTTTCTTATTTATATATTAATATTTTTCTTTTTGGAAAAAGAATAAGCAAATGAGAAAATGGTGGCAATTTTTGTTTTGTTCATGAAGTTTCATGAACACTTTGACTTTGTCACCATTTTGTCTCATGCTTAACCCTAACCACTCCACTAACCCTGGTTCACTCTCTACAACTAACCATGGTTCACTTATGATAAGAATGGATTATTCTTTTCATTTTAAATATTTTTTATGATAATAATCATTCTTTATCATCTTCTTCTTCTTCTTCTTCACAAGAAGAAAAGCATGCTTCATCAATGGTGATTGATGAATTAGAGTGAGAAATCCAATTCTAAAGTTTACCCACTTCCTATTTCTTCATCCTCTACCTCTTGCCAAGTAGTAGAGTGTGTTTCCTTCATAAGTTTTCATGGCTTGGTGAAGGTGGAGCTTGATCTAGTGATGCTTCGACGTAGATCATCTTCGGCACGTCGTCGATGACCTAGCCCGCTTCTTCTCCGATGAAGCCGACGCAAGAGCCCGGATCTCGATATGGACAGCGAGGATACTTCGTTGCGGAGCTATGGACGTGGAGAACCGGATCTACAAAGGTTGTATTTCCGTTCCTTTAGTAAAATAGTTTACTAGTTGCATCTTTCGCCTAGACATCTAGCCAACGATCCGTACACTAGGGTTTCTCGGTACCATAATTTTTGAAATTGGCATGGTTGATGCCTTGTGAGACCTCTTGAGAGTGCCTAGTAACCCTACAGTGGTATCAGAGCCTAGCTAGAGCCTTAGGCGAAGTCTAGACGGAATTTGAAGTCCGAACGAACCGAAAACCCAACCCGGAAAATGCTCTCTGTCCTTTTTCTAAAATCTGGGATTTTTCGAAAATAAAAATATGCAGAAAAATCAGCAGGCTTTTCTATGAATTACTGTGAAATTCGAGAACGTGATTCCACCAATACGCGGCGGAACCGCGGCACAAGCTTGGCTTGTGCGGCGGTTCCGCGGTCTCCTTGTCACATCAGCACTTGAAGTTTGCACAGTAATTCGTATTTTTCTGTGTTGGTTTTCCTGGGATATTTTAAATCTGACTACAGAGTTGAATTTTCTGGAGTTGTTTTGGGGATTCGGTGTTTCGATCGGAGTATCAGATTTTGTCTATGTGGCTTTCCGGATAAATTTTAGAATATGTTAAAAAGTTCGACCGGATATAAATACCCAATTTTTCCCCTGTCGGGAAATTTCCAAGTGTTGGATTTTTCCGTAGTTTAACGACGTTCTAAGTAGTGCAAGTAACGCGATGGACCCTCTAGAAGACAATAAACCTTAACTCGATTATGTGACTGTCTTGAACTGCCCTTTGAACCTTCGGGTTTGGGGCAGTACGGCGTGCCACATGTGAGGCGTTGGCTTGACCCTTCTACGGCTGGACCGTCGGTACTGAGGCACGAACTGAATGTTGTTAGACTTATTTCATGTGTTGATCTGTATCGGGAAAACTTGGGTGTTCGAATGTTCAATCGGAAAGTTTAACATTTTTCTAATTATCTGGAATGGGATACAATAATTGGAATTCACAAGAAGTTATGAGATAACTGAATGAATGTTATAAACATAGCACTTTAGTCTCACTTGATCGGTTGCCACGGAATTTTGATGTGATCAAAAGTCCATCGCAATCATGTAGCGTACGTGGATACTCGCCGATAAACTTAATAGACAGCCTCGCTCCATTGCCCCGACCAAGTGACTGTAGGAGAACCCCGTCGCCGAAAGCATCCGTTCGGGTGCTCGCGGCAGCGGTGTTCCGCCATGGTGCACTTCGTCGACGGTATCAGGGGGTGTGGCCGTCTACTAAAGTTTGCGACGAACATTCGTTCTGGATGCCGGGAATCCTGTTGAATTGCCCGACTTTATATTGAAAAGTGTTTTCGATGATGAGACTAAAATGCGGGGTTTATAATTGTTAGGCATGCGATGTCTAAGGGATTCATTTGGTTAGGCATGCGATGTCTAAAGAGGTTGGATTCCAACTGTTGTAGTTTTACACTTTCTTTTCTGTGACCGTAAGTGTAATATGTGATATCGCCGGTTTCGTTGCTATATGTCAACGACAATTGGGATGTGCATATTTACTTACGTTGATGACATGTGATGTTACGTGTTGCTGGATATGTTATATTGGATCGTCGTGTTTGAATAGCCGGGGGTTTTTATGTGAGATGAGTGTTTTCATTTTCATTCATGTAAAAACTTGTATGTAATATTCTTTTATTGGGGCACTTCCAGGTTGCGAAAGTTGTCACCTTTTGTATATTATTTACTTTTCCGCACTAGGATAGACCCAAGGAGGAGGGCACAAGTAACCGGGTTCTGGAGTCCAGTGGGAGACCAACTCGAGGAGTCGAGTCTGGGTCTCCTAACTCTAGAATTGGTAGGGTTGCTTGCCGCTCTCGTAGGGGTGTGGGGGTGTGGGTTTGGCTATTCATCACGACCGTGGAATCCGTGTTTTATACTGGCTCGTATTGAAAACACGGACGTCCTAGTATATCCAATATTTCATATGTTTCTTCTGCTGCGATATCTGTGATGTGATCATGTGATGTTCTGTGATAGATACAGCATATAGTATATATGATATATTATATAGGCGTTACTTATGTTTTACACCCGCGCTAGCTCTGCCCCGCTCTGTCGTTAGTTACCTAACCTAACGGTGCAGACGGGACATCGAGGCGAATGCGGATGGCATAAGCGTACGTCGTATTTATCTGTGATGTTTAGGTACTTAAATGATGGGACTTCATTAATGTGATTAATGAAAATAAAAGAAACCTAAGATGTTGTAGAATCGAATTTCAAAATAAAACAGGTAGCTACAGTTCTTGCTTTGCGCAGCGGTATATGTGATATATCCTGCACCTTATTCGATGAGGAAAGGACCGAGATCCCTTCACCGGGAGTGACTCCTTTAGCAATAACTGGCAGATGCTACACATTCGGTTTGTCTTTTGATTGCTTTTAAGTGTTTTTGCTTTGCACAGTGATATATGTGATATATCCCGCACCTCATTCGACGAGGAAAGGACTGACGATCCCTTCACCGGGAGTGACTCCTTTAGCAAAACTAGAAAAGTATCAAAAACACTCCATTTTAAAATCATTTGATTCTACAATGATATAAAGTTCATTACGCAATAGGTTTTCAGAAAAACCTGTCGTAGCCCTCCGTCATTTCAGATAAGTCCTATTTAGTATTCGTGCTACGTTTGTTGACCTCCGTCAAGGCGTAGTGTGCGGTTGCTTACTAGTATTTATCTGTTTATGCATATGATGCAGATTGAGTTAGGGTAGTCGTGCGGCCTTGTTGACCTCCGTCAAGGGTCGTGCGGGTGGGTTTAATTCGATCAAGAAATGACGGGTTGAACTTGACTAGTAGCCTATGGTTTGTTGACCTCCGTCAAGGTCATAGGGTGCTAGGGGCAAAATAATATCGGGAATTTCAAGTGTTGAAATTTGCAATGAGATTGCATACCTTCTATGAGATAGTTGGATCCCGATACCCGCTGCGAGTAAGAGTTACTCCTGGGAGAGTTTTATACATTACAATTAGCCGATCAAGTAGGTGTCTAGAAAGGTGTCAACGGGGTTACGCTTCTGGGAAAACGAGGTTTACATTAATTAGGTTCGTGCGAAAGCACGGGGGACCTCCCTCAAAGTACCGACACTGGCCTGGCTGAAAGATTGGTGAACTTTTAGTGTGTAATTAATCCCGGCTAGTCTTTCCTTTTAGGGTTTGAAGGAAGATTTGATAAAAAGCAGTGGGAGCCATCCTGATTAGATAAAATAATAAGCAATCTATTCTTGCAAGAGCGCACGCTGAGTGTTTTCTTCTCTCTCTCTCCAGGTAGCGACCATATCACGCCTTAATCAAGATAATAATACGGATATTGACCGAACCCGCTTGTTATACTGAGCTGGGGAACGTTGGTCCCGCTCCAACTTATAATTGTTATAAGACAGAGCAGAAAATTGGGGATTACCAGAATTCCCGTGCCGCCCAAACGAAGAGAGTGCATGTTGATGCATCATCTTCGGGTGTGTTCATTACAGAGAACTGTTTCTCAGTATCCTCTACGTTCTGGGTATGTGATACCAGATCAGGATCCCAGATATGTAATCTGTTACATAGGGCTACAGATAGATAGAGAACTGATAACGGGTGATAAGTTTCATGAGGCAGAAAACGGGGCAAGAGTTGCAGCCAAGTCTGTTGGTCACTGTCACCCTGTATTACAGTACATTGATTCTGAACGAATGTTATTAGATACCGAACCTGATATACAAAATCATATCTATCTCTTTATTAGTAAAGAAATGATAAAATTTTGTATAGTTGGATAATGTTTTGAACATTTCCTATATCAAAAGTTGATCGGTTCAGGCACGTTATCTAAAAGCATTAATGTTCTAAATCAAACTACAGTTCTTAGTATACGGAACACACACAAGAGGAAGAGTTCAGAAATGAACGAATCCTTCTTGAGGCATTGTAGACTAGGTCATATCAATGTGACCCGACTAGCTGAAGTTACATTTTAGATGCATATTTAAATCAGTTTGAATCTACATCTTGTGAAACTTGCCAGTCATGTCACAAAGATATAATGACACCAGCTCTGTTTATTGGAAACAGAGAAAGAGTAAGTGAACTCTTGGGATGATACAAGTTGATGTATGTAGGTCCCCAGTCTACACAAGCCAAGACCGGTTCTTTGTACTTCATTACATTCTCTGATAATCTCTCGAGATTCAGACATATGTTCCTGTTGAAACACAAGTCCGAACCTTTTGAGATATTCACAGAATATAAGTTAGAAGTAGAGAACCAATACGGGTATAAGTATTATGTCCTTTGATGAGATCAAGGAGGAGAATACTTGAGCACGAAAATCCTGGATTATTCTAAAGGAGAATGAGATTCTCTCTCAGCATTGCTCCTCTGTATACACCATAGCACGATGGTATATCGGGGCGGAGCAGATACACCCTATTTGATATGGTGTGCTCTATGATGAGTAATACTGAGTTACCTTTTTCCTTTTGGGAGTTATGCACTTATGAAGTTGCATACCTATTGAACAGGGTTCTAATCAAATCAGTTGCCTACCGCTTCATATGTGATATGGAATGGAAAGAACCCATGTCTTAAGTTAGTTAAGATTTGGAGTTGTCCGGCCTATGTCTGAAAGCAAAATCCGGACAAGCTCGAGGCAAGGTCTGTAATGTAGAACTGGAAAGGTTCCAGCTATACAAACTGCAGCTGATGATTTGAAAGAACCAAAGGATTCGATAGTTACCAACGAACCTCAGCCTCTCCGCCGATCTAGTAGGGTTCCTCACCCACCTGAGAGATACTTCTGTTTCTCTATGACAGTGGGAGCGAGGATTGCATCAAGAGATGATGACCCAACTAGTTTCGAGCTGGCCATCAGGAGTAAGACTCTGTCAGAATGGCTGGATGCTTAGCGATCTGAGATGGAATCCTTATACACCAACAAAGTATGGACTTTAGTTGCTATATCTGAAGTGTTAAATCCCCATCAGGAGAAAGTATATCTTGAGAAGATTACTTGGTGTAAATGGAAAAGTTGAGACTTTCAAAGCTAGACTTGTGAAAGGTTTTTCGTCATCGACCAGGCGTGGATAATGATGAAACCTTTTCAAGTAGCTATGCTTAAGTCCATCCAGATCCTACTTGCCACGGCTACATACCATGACTACGATATCTGGCGGTTGGGTGTCTTGACTGCTTTTCTAAATGATGATTTGGAAGAGAGCGTCTATAAGTACACAGCCAGAGGGCTTCGTAGACAGTGGGAGCAGCAGAAACGTGTGCAAGATGTTTTATAGGATAAAGCAGGCATCGCGGAGTTGGAACATCTATTTTGATGGATAAGTCAAAGAGTTTGACATCATCAAAATGGTAGATGAACCTTGTATATACAAAAAGGTAGTAGGGAGTATGGTAATGATCCTCATAGAGTACGTGGATGACATACTCTTGATAGGGAAGGAGTTTCCTATGCTACGATCGATCAATCTCCGCTTATCACTAAGATTCTCCATATAGGATTAAAGTGATACCTACTAAATCCTGGATTTTGGATCTATGAGATAGATCTAATTGGATGTTAGGATACTCACTAGTTGTAGTGAGATAGTATCAATTGATCCTGGGAAGAATCACTGGAAGTGTTCCAGGGTGATAAAGACGACTGAAAGTCAGTCACAGGCATTGTCTTTACCCTCAGTAAAGGGACGGTATGTTGGAAGAGTTCCAAGCTAGATACCGTGACATACTAGACGATAAAGGCAGGATACATCACTACTTAAGATACTACCAAAGAGGCAGTCTGGGTGTATATTAGTTCATAAGATGAACTTTGTTCCTCCCATTGTGTGACAATGGAGTTGTGGCTTATGCCAAGGAACGCCGGTCCCATCAGTGATCCAGACATATTCTAAGGCGGTATTACCTGATCATGGAGATGGTTGATCTCCAGGGGATCGAGGTTTGGAGAGTAGACTCAGAAGACAACACAGCGGATCCACTCACAAAGGCCTGTTCCCAGAGAGAGATTTTTATGGGATGGTTGAGTATGAGATACTACAACCACTGCTATCAGATGGCCCTAGTGCAAGTGGGAGATTGTTAGTTATATGTATGCCCTAGAGGCCATTACTGTACATAGGATGTATATTGTAGTGGATGCTGGGACATATATAGGGAGGACTTTCTTGCTCGACATGATAGTATGCTATCTGGTTGAACTTTACCTTAACGTGTATACTGATTGTCTCTCTGTTACATGTTGGTAAAGCCCTTAGGATGTGTGCTTGACTACCTGGACTATGATGCGGATCATACTAGTGGGGACATGGTAGTCCATAAGTACATCCTTCAAAGTCCCTAGTCGTGGGTGTATCGAGACGGGGCATCGATATACCAGAGTAGACTAGCGTATACCTTCTCGACCCATACAGATGGGCGATGGATGATCCCATATCCATTGGTGTTTGACATCAGAGATGATATACGGGTGCTCAGTAGAGACTGGGTACACTGGACGGACTCGCCGAGAACTCCCAGATGGTATTATACCTCACGTCAGATGGCAGTTCTCTGGTGACACTGGTACAGAGTAGTCTGTTGACCCGAGATTGTCATAGAGTCTTGTGTGGTTCCCACTGTGCTTTGATTTCCATCTTACCACGTCCAAGAGGGCGTGCAAAATGGGGGTTTTTGGGTACAGTCCCGAGTCACATGGAGGCAATGAGCGATAGGAGGGGATTCGTCTCTCCCGGTATAGGGAGTTGATGTTGCGCTTTGTTCGATTGGCTATAATAGGAAATCCCTGGCCAGGGTTGCTGAGATTTACTGGTAAGTGTTACCAGTAGTTTCTCGAAGTGTTATAGACCTCATATCGACACGACTTATCGAGCTATTGGGGTCTGACGTTAACCACCCCTAGGCAAGATATGCGACATATCAGACGATCAGACCGGACTGTACGGTAGTGTTACTGGTTGGATTCACTGGAGTGTGAGCGGGCTTGCTCGTCGATCTTCAGATCGCTCAATACCCGGGTGGCCGTTACGTTTAGCAGACCGCTTGCGGCTTGTGGATGTTTGATATGATCATCATCCGCTGCCGGCGTATTGACGAGTCTTTAGAGTTCTACACAGAGGTTTCCTGGCTCAAGCGAAACGAAATAGGAGCGCATATTAGATATGTGCGGGACCGAGAATGATGCGTGTATGTGATACCGTATTTCATTCTCGCGATGTGACATTGATCGGTTATATGCGATATAGCCGGGTTATCGGATCAAGTGTTGATTCGATAAGTTGTTACTGATGATACCAGTCGGTTATGTGCGACATGACCGGATCATTGAATCAAGTGTTGATTTAGTGATTTAATGCATAATTATAATTATATATTTGATATATTACTTTGCATTAACTAGTATCGGTTCACTTTGAATGGATTTTCTCACTCGGGTGTGCGCATTCCATATGCGATATGATTTTGTGCACTTGATTGTATCATGTTTGATGATACATGCTTTTTGGTTAAGTGTAAAGTATCAAACTATAGTTAAGTGGATGATTAGGATTTTTGGTTTCCTTATTTATATATTAATCTTTTTCTTTTTGGAAAAAGAATAAGCAAATGAGAAAATGGTGGCAATTTTTGTTTTGTTCATTAAGTTTCATGAACACTTTGACTTTGTCACCATTTTGTCTCATGCTTAACCCTAACCACTCCACTAACCCTGGTTCACTCTCTACAACTAACCATGGTTCACTTATGATAAGAATGGATTATTCTTTTCATTTTAAATATTTTTTATGATAATAATCATTCTTTATCATCTTCTTATTCTTCTTCTTCATAAGAAGAAAAGCATGCTTCATCAATGGTGATTGATGAATTAGAGTGAGAAATCCAATTCTAAAGTTTACCCACTTCCTATTTCTTCATCCTCTACCTCTTGCCAAGTAGTAGAGTGTGTTTCCTTCACAAGTTTTCATGGCTTGGTGAAGGTGGAGCTTGATCTAGTGATGCTTCGACGTAGATCATCTTCGGCACGTCGTCGATGACCTAGCCCGCTTCTTCTCCGATGAAGCCGACGCAAGAGCCCGGATCTCGATATGGACAGCGAGGATACTTCGTTGCGGAGCTATGGACGTGGAGAACCGGATCTACAAAGGTTGTATTTCCGTTCCTTTAGTAAAATAGTTTACTAGTTGCATCTTTCGCCTAGACATCTAGCCAACGACCCGTACACTAGGGTTTCTCGGTACCATAATTTTTGAAATTGGCATGGTTGATGCCTTGTGAGACCTCTTGAGAGTGCCTAGGAACCCTACAGTTTCCTATGCTACGCACGATCAATCTCCACTTATCACAAGGATTCTCCATACAGGATCAAAGTGATACCTCCTAAATCCTGGGATTTGGATCTATGAGATAGATCTAAATGGATGTTAGGCTTCTCACTTGGTTTAGTGAGATGGTGTCAATCGATCCTGGGGAGAATCACTGGAAAGGTTCCAGGGTGATAAGGACGACTGAATGTCAGTCGCAGGCATTGTCTTTACCCTCAGTGAAGGGACGGTATTGTAGGGTGTTTTTCGTCACCCCAGTGAGATGGGAATACGCGCGCGCTTGTCAGGCGTATACTACAGATTCTCCCTGCCTAGGGTAGGCGGGGGTTTAATGATTGTGGGGATCCGAATCTCCGGCAGCCGCGGACTAAGCTGCCGTTAATTACCCCTCGCCTTTGGGGCGAGGGAACTTCCGATTAACGGGTTAAACTGGTCATGCGAACTCAATGTGCAGTGTACGTGTGTTGTGTTTTGAAAGGGGGGTTTTGGATATATCGGGAGCCACGCAGAGTTTTTACGGGGGTCCCGCTACCCGGATAGCGGGCTGGGGGTCAAGGGGGCTAGCAGCCCCCTTGCGGGGTGCGGGGCAGCGCCCCGTTAGAAATTTTTTTCTAACAGGGACAGTGTCGCGGAGTATGTGTATGTGTACATTTATATACATATGTATATATATACATATATGTATAAATAAAGGGGAAAATGCATCCAAAGGATGCGTGGGGCAGCACCTTGGGCGCTGTGCGCTTAGGTGCTGTGCGCTCAGGCGCAAGCGCGCCACGTGTCGGCACGCGGGCGCTTTGCGCAAGAGCGCTGCGCGCAGGTGCGCAAGCGCGCCACGTGTCGGCACGCGGGACAGCTTCAGCCCATCTGGAGAAGTAGTCTGTCGCGGCCAGTATAAACCGGTGGCCTTTAGATGACGGAGGATCAATTGGGCCAATAATGTCGGTGCCCCAAACTTCGAAGGGCCACGACGCCACCGTAGGATGCAATGGATTGGGATGCTTGTGAATAAAATCACCGTGAATTTGGCAGATATAACATTTCTTTGCATGCTCTCCGTAATCCCGTATCATGGTGGGCCAGTAATACCCAAGCCGTTTGATTTGAAGTCGCATCTTGGGGCCAGATTGGTGAGCACCGCAAACGCCCGAGTGGACATCTTTCATGACCTTTTGGGCTTCGGCCAATGACAGACACCTGAGCCATAGTTGGTCGTATGACCTGCGGTATAACGTGTCATTTACAAACACGTATCGGAGAGCTCTCTTCTTCAGCTGAATCCTCGCAGATTTTTCTTCGGGCAGCCTGTCGTATCGGAGGTACTCTATGAAGGGTTCTCTCCAATCGGGCTCGTCTTGGATGATCGAAGTTTCTTCGACAGGACTGCTCTTTTGTTCCGCGCTTTCCTCTTCTCGTAGAGAGACTGGGGGTAGAATTTGTTGGCTCCTGACTGTGATCAGAATTTCGTCCATGTCAGGATCAGCCAGCTCCTTGGCTAGGCGAGCGAGTACGTCAGCCTTTCCGTTCAACGCTCTAGGGACTCTTGTTAGTTCAATATGAGTGAACCGTTTCATGAGTTCCACCACTCGACCTCTGTACCGAGCTAACTCGGGTTTGTATATCTTATAGTCGCCGCTTACTTGGTTGACGACAAGCTGGGAGTCACCGTAAACCCGTAGCCGAAGGATTTCCATTTCTATGGCGAGTTCCAAACCAGCTATCAGAGCTTCATACTCAGCTTCATTGTTCGTTCGAGGCTCGGTGAGAGCAAAAGAACGTCGTAGGGTTCCCATTGATGGTGTGATGAATACCAATCCTATCCCTGCTTTTATCTCCGGGACACTTGATTTACTGGAGGTCCTTATCGATGAGGCCCCATCGAAGTAGAGCTCCCAACATGGCTCGTCATTCTCTAGGTGTAGCACCAGTTCGTCGGGTAACTCACAATTGAGTGGTGACCCTTCTGGTATGGGATGAGCAGCGAGGAAGTCTGCAAGAGCTTGACCTTTTACTGCTTTTTGAGGAGTATATACTATGTCAAACTCAAGTAGCATGACGGCCCATCTTGCCATTCTGCCGGCTAGGCTTGCTCTGGTCATCAAGTGTTTGAGCGGGTCGATCTTGGAGATCAGCATAACCCGATGAGCAAGCAAATAGTGCCTCAGCTTCTTTACAGCAAATATTAGAGCCAGGCATTGCTTTTCGATTGGGGAGTAGTTGTGTTCCGCCCCGACTAGAGTTCGACTGAGGTAGTAGAGGGCATTTTCTTTTCCCTCCTCGTTATTCTGGGCAAGGAGCGCACCGAGTGACTCGTCCAGCGCGGCAGTATAGAGAATCAGCGGTTTATTTGGAATGGGAGCGGCCAGCACTGGAGGGTGCAACAAGTACTGTTTGATGCTTTCGAACGCTGCTTGACATTCAGCATCCCAGATAAAAGGAGCTCCTTTCTTCATGAGCTTTGAGAAGGGCCTACATCTCCCCGATAAATTTGAGATAAACCTCCGTATATAAGCAAGCTTGCCTTGAAAAGATCTTAGCTGCGTTAGACTCTTCGGAGGGGGCATCTCCATGATGGCCTTTATCTTTGATGGGTCAACTTCGATCCCTCGATGTCGGACTATGAAGCCCAGGAATTTTCCTGATGACACGCCAAAAGCGCACTTCAGAGGGTTCATCTTCAGATCGTATTCCCTCAGTCTGGTGAGAACGGTCCTGAGATCTTGGATATGATCGGCCTTGGCTTTAGTATTGACGACCAGATCATCAACATAACATTCGACGACTTTATGGATTAGGTCATCAAAGATATTAGTCATCGCCCTTTGATATGTACCACCTGCGTTCTTCAGTCTGAATGGCATTACCTTGTAGCAATATATTCCGATCGGGGTTCGAAATGCTGTGTGCTTCTCATCCTCAGGCGACATCTTGATCTGATTATATCCAGACGAGCCGTCCATAAAGGTGAACAGCTCGTAATTTGAGGTGTCATCGACCATCATTTCCATGACCGGTAGCGGAAAGTCGTCTTTAGGACATGCCTTGTTGAGATCCCTGAAATCGACACAAACTCGGATCTGCCCATTTTTCTTCTTCACTGGGACTATGCATGCGATCCAGTCCGCGTATTTCTCTTCCCTGATGAAGCCGGCATCGATGAGCTTCTTAGTTTCCTCGATGACCTTTTCTTCTAGTTCCCTTCTCATTCTTCGAGGAGCTTGTTTGACTGGCTTAGCATCAGGAGATATAGCCAATTTATGTACGGCCACTTCAGGGGAAAGGCCAGGCATTTCTTTGTACGTCCACGCGAAGCAGTCGACGAACTCACGCAGCAGGGCAATTATCTGCTCTTTCATTTCCTCTGACAAGAGTGAGCTGATATAGGTCGGCCTTGGATTATCGGGCGTTCCTAGGTCAATCTCGGTTAGCTCATCAAAGGTTGCTTGTCCGCCATCTTCGAGCTCTTGAGGAGCTTCTTCTGGCTCGGCTATCTCGTCGTCATCATTTGATCTTTCGCTGGCCTCACCAACATGGATCATGTAGCACGCTTTGGAATTAGGTTGAATGTAGCCTATGCCCCGTCTGTCTGGAATTCGTCCATCGATGAGTGCTCGGACCTGGGGCGGATGCCATAGCCTTTCGTAAAACTTTGCTTCGGACTCCGTTTGGTATAACCGGCACCCGCACTTCTTAAAGTATTCCCGCATCTCGGGAGCATAGTATCTGGGATTGAGGACGGCTCTTATGCCTCTCTCATATGGAAGGCACGCGACAGACAAATCGTCCGGGTGCGCAACAGGGTTTGACCCATAAAACAAGATGCCCTTCTGTCCACTTTTCCTCCCGGGAACGTAGAAAGTTTTCAGCTGGTCCACGGTGGAGATTGATAATGCATCGAGCTCTTTGCACATTTGCTCTGGTACCCTTGTAACGGCTAGGGACCCTTCTGCAACTTCGAAGGTCTCTCGTAGTTTCGCTTTTTGCATGGGGGTCCAATCTGTACCGCTGTTGCACGACAGGTCCTCTTCCTCTGACTCTTCAGTGTCACTGCCAAGATGAGGGCGGACTTTGCTGCTAGATGGGCCTTCAGCATCAGATTTGTCTGTATCGCTGCCGAAATGAAGGCGAGTTTTACGGAAGGACGGGCTTCCATCGTCGGACTCATCAGTGTCGCTACCGAAATGTGGGCGCACTTGGGCGTTTTTACTTTTGAAAGTGACAACCGGCGCAGATTTGCTTTTGGGTCTCGGGGCCGGTCTATCCTCAGTCAGTTGTGGCTTAGCATTTTGGTGATTCATAAAGTACCGAGAATCTTCATAGCGGACTTCATGCACACCGAACGGCTGGATGTCTCCGTCAATGCGTCTTTCTTCGCCATTTTTGGTATACTTCATGCATTGATGGAGAGTTGACGGGATGATGCCATAATCGTGGAGCCATGGCCGCCCCAAGAGAATCTTATAAGACGTGTCGGCATCGATCACGTATATCTTAGCTTCAGTTTGCAGATCCCCGAATTTGATTGGCAGAGCTATAGACCCCAGAACTTGCTGGCAATTTTGGTTGAAGCCTTGAATGACAATCCTTTCCCTTGACAGGTGTCGGACGTCCATCGACAAACTCTTCAGCGTCCGCAAGTTCATGATGTTCACTGAGGACCCCGGATCAATCAATATGCGATTAATTCGATCTCCGTCGCTGTACCCGGTCACGTAAAGCGGCCGATTGTGCTCAGCCGTTCCTAGTAGCAAGTCTTCATCCTTAAATGTGACTGCGGCGGCATGCAGAGCGTGCTGGGCTTCTTTCATATTAATTTCCGCAAAGTGAGCCTGATACCGCTCGGGGTTTTGCAGAGCGTGAATGAGAACATCTCTAAGCTCCTTAGATAGGACCAAGGCGTCGTAGATGCTCAGGAGAGACGGAAGCTTCCGGAGATGCGCCAAGACATTATAGTCCACCGAGGAGGGATCTATGTTTTCATCAGCCGGTTCTCTGCCATCTTCTTCATTAGTGACTTGTTTTTCCTTCCCTTTTGGGGCGTTGCCCTGATTTGGCGGTAGAGCCCTGCCGCTTCTGAGCTGGATTTGATTGGCCTTTGTGGTGAGCTCCTCGTCCTCTTCGGGAAAACAGAGCTCATCCTCGGAGTCGCTGCCAAGATGGATGGCATAGCAGGTCATTACTGGGATCTCTTCATTGGAGTCTTCTTCTAACTCCTCCGGAATTTCAGCCGCTTGTACAGGGAAGAACTCCTTCAATTGAATCAATGTTCTTTCCTTTTGTTCATATTCTTCGAGGGAATCGATATATTTTTGAATGGTCGATCTCCCTGCAGACTCTTTTTCGCGCCGAGCTGCACTTTTCTTCTTCTTCAGCTTCTTGGATTTTGAGCCTGATGGAGCCGCATTGGCAGCTGGACTGGTAGGCTTCTTCTGTCCTTCCCATTCCATCCTGGGCTCTTTCTGAAGCATCTTTAGCATCTTCTTCGTCTTATTAGATATGTGCGTACTCCATGGAGGCCACGATGAGTCGGTTTCATTTCTCAGGGCAGCGGGTTCGGCTGTTTGCTCCCAGAAGGCTTCAGTTTCTGTCTGTATAAAGTTGGTGGTTGCAACTTGATTGTTCACCAACACACTTTTGGACAGCTCGATCTCTCCAGCCTTGTACTGCTTCTCGACCCAGTCTTTGAAGATATAGCAATCCTCGATCGCATGGCTCACTACTCGGTGGTACGGGCAATACAAAGGATTGTCGGTCATTTTTGCTTCTTGGGGTCTTTTCGACTCCGGCAATTGTAGGCCGTTGTTCAAGGCATCTTTAAATATCTTGCGGACCTTGTCCCTTCTGAAAGAGTAAACCTTGTTCTTTTTCTCCTCTAGACAAGGCCCATCTCCTCCCAGCAATGGCTTTCGAGACCGGTTGGTTTTGGATTCGCCTGCCCTTCGCTTTTCTTCATTGTCGGAGGCATTGAAGACATTGGTACTGCTGGAACTCCCGCTTCTACGGTTGTCGTCCCGCTTGCTTTTCCAGGTTTTGTCTCTCTGAGAGTCTGGCGGGGACTCTTGCTTCGAGCGTTCCAGCATTTGAACTTTCTTGGTTAGCTCCTGAAACGTCTTGAGGCCCGCTGTACACAAGAATGGGACCATCCAGTTGCTGAGGTTCCCAATGAGAAGGCTGACGGACTGGTCCTGCTCCAGCGGCGGTTCGCACTTGACTGTGAGATTACGCCATCGAGCGATAAAGTCGGTGTTGCTTTCATTCTTCCCCGGCTTGGTCCTCACAAGGTCGGCAATGGAGATTTTATCACTGACGCTCATGAATCTTTGCCGGAACAGAGACTCCATTTGGGCAAAGGTAATGACGGACCCGTCTGGTATGCTCGCGTACCAGTCGAAAGCGACACCGGTCAGGCTGTTGACAAATTGACGAAGAAGGAGCGCGTCATTGCCCCCTGTATTTCCGCACGATGCTTTGAAGTGGGCAACGTGCTGATTTGCATTCCCCGTTCCATCAAATCTTTCGAACTTAGGAATGACGTAGCCGCTTGGGAACTCGATCAGATCGTATTGCGCGGGATATGGCCGGCCACTACTGCCGATTTCTTTCTGAGCTTCAGCTTCGGCCACCAATGTTTTAACCTTGCTAGTGACCAAATCCATTATCCGATCCTGTGTTAGCGGGATAGTGCTATCAGGGGCCAAGGCGTCCCCAGAAGCGGAGTGCGGCCGACTTTCATGCGGCTCGACCAGTCTTGGTCCTAAAGGAACAGGCATTGGCTGCCTCGGATTGTCATCACCCGGCTGATTAGTAGCGGCTTGTGCTTGATTGGGAGGCGCTCGAGCAATTTGAGCCGTAAGCTGCATCACCACGTTCGTTAAGTCGTCAATCTTCGAGTAGAGCTTGGCCATCTCTTTATCTTTGCTCCTGAGCTGTTTTCGAAGCTCTTGAAGCAGCTCTTGCTCCGCAGTCCTGGGGCGGAAAGTCGGCTCCTCCTCGCTGTCCGAGCTTGACTCTTCATGGACCGAGGGGTCTTTCTGCCTATCATCCTCATCGAGAGGGTTTTCTTCATCCAACGGGGGCGGCTGTTCTTGGGCAGCGGCAACCACATTCAGGCCAGATTGGGCTTGGGATGTGGTGGCCCCATCCTTGCTTTTGCTGCGAAGGTTGTCGCTGGGGCGCCCGCCCGCCATATAGACTGTATGGATGATATATCCGGCCGTCTTTCTATCATTGGAAGCTGATTTCACGGATCGCTGTCTTGACCCCCTTGCTTCGGTAGCTGGTAGTCGATTGAAGGTGGCTGGCCTAACCCGGTTCTTGAATGGTGCTGGCGCTTCTTTTCTGGGTTTACCCTGCTGCTTTCGTGCGGCACAAAGTGCTTGATAGACTCTTGAAGAGACAGTGTCATGCTTTTTCTGTTGGAGCCGGGACACGTCTCTTTGTGGCACTGTTCGGACCGCTGTCTTCTTGATTCTGGCGGTCATGGCATTTTTCTGAACCCACTTCAGAGGCTCGAAGGAATTGCTGATTCTTACGTCCGACTCAGCCGTCGTCGCGGGGCAACCCTGCACTTGGAACTTCACATGATTCCATTTGGCCGAAGCCCTGGCCCTCTTGTTGGCTCGATACCTGAGCCGCTTCTGCCTTAACTTTTCTGTTCTAAGCACCTGGCAGACTTCAGCTCTTTGGGAAGACGTCGCAGACCGGGCGACGGAGGGCTTTGGAGATACGCTAGATTGTGCATTTGTTGGAGTCATCGCCTGAGCTCGTCCGCAACATTTGATGTTGCCCTTTGTACCGAAGTTCTTGCCCCCAGCTAGAGCGCCAGGGAGTCGTTCAGACACCCTCTTAAGTTTCGGTTGTGGTGCCTTGGCGATCACGATGTTCGGCCTCTTACCCATTGGGACCGGCTTGACCACCTGTTCCGCCGGGATTTCCGCCAGATGAGCGCTTCCAGCAGGGTAGATGATGACGGAGCCAAACTGGCGGGGCGGTTCCTCCCACTGTCGACTGAGGCTTGCAGGGAGAACCACACGAGCGTTGATCTTGACCACGTATGGAATCGGGGTCACGTTGGAAGCTGAATTCATCTGGAGAGACATTGTCGTCGAAGGTTGATTGCTGCATAGAAAAGAAAATATCATTTCAGTATAGACAATAGATATGTATATTAATTGAGTTCGCATGAACGTTTAACCCGAAATATGGGAGGAGATATTGGTCCCACCGGGCGTGCCAGAATCTGTAGGGTGTTTTTCGTCACCCCAGTGAGATGGGAATACGCGCGCGCTTGTCAGGCGTATACTACAGATTCTCCCTACCTAGGGTAGGCGGGGGTTTAATGATTGTGGGGATCCGAATCTCCGGCAGCCGCGGACTAAGCTGCCGTTAATTACCCCTCGCCTTTGGGGCGAGGGAACCTCCGATTAACGGGTTAAACTGGTCATGCGAACTCAATGTGCAGTGTACGTGTGTTGTGTTTTGAAAGGGGGGTTTTGGATATATCGGGAGCCACGCAGAGTTTTTACGGGGGTCCCGCTACCCGGATAGCGAGCTGGGGGTCAAGGGGGCTAGCAGCCCCCTTGCGGGGTGCGGGGCAGCGCCCCGTTAGAAATTTTTTTCTAACAGGGACAGTGTCGCGGAGTATGTGTATGTGTACATTTATATACATATGTATATATATACATATATGTATAAATAAAGGGGAAAATGCATCCAAAGGATGCGTGGGGCAGCACCTTGGGCGCTGTGCGCTTAGGTGCTGTGCGCTCAGGCGCAAGCGCGCCACGTGTCGGCACGCGGGCGCTTTGCGCAAGAGCGCTGCGCGCAGGTACGCAAGCGCGCGCGCGCCACGTGTCGGCACGCGGGCGCTTTGCGCACTTGCGCAAGCGCGCAGGTGCGCAAGCGCGCGCGCCACGTGTCGGCACGCGGGCGCTTTGCGCACTTGCGCAAGTGCGCAAGCGCGCGCGCCACGTGTCGGCACGCGGGCGCTTTGCGCACTTGCGCAAGCGCGCGCGCCACGTGTCGGCACGCGGGGGCTTTGCGCACTTGCGCGGGTGCGCAAGCGCGCGCGCCACGTGTCGGCACGCGGGCGCTTTGCGCACTTGCGCTGCGCGCTGGAGAGCACAAGAGGCTTTTAGCCTAAAAAGATTTCTCTGAAGAGAAATCAAAGAGGAGTTAGACTCCTGAGTGTTTTTTTGTTGGGTCTAGTGAAAGGGGTTCTCCTTCTTCCTCCTCTGTTAGCTGGATCTTGAAGATCAAGAGATGTGGGATTTTTAAAAATCTCTTCCTTTTGAGATTTAATGGAAGATCTGAGTTCCCCTTGATGGGTTTTGTGGTGAAAAACTAATTTGTTTTATAAAAAGGAGAGTAGAACTCTTGATTTAATTCCAGAGAAAGAAGAAGGTTTTGGAACCTTGAAGAAGGAGAAAGAGATCTCAGATCTAGAAATTTCTGGAGAGAGAAAAAAGTTGTTGAGATATTTCATTATCTTTGCCTTTATAGGCTATACACTTTACACATAGCCCCTTGGGCTTCACAAAATGGCATTTTGCCTATCCCATGGCTCATGTGCCATTTCTTTTTGCACATAAGCCATGGGCTTTACAAAAATTTGGCTTTATGCCTATTTTTCTTACATTTATCCATAAAATAAAATAAAAGAAATACAACAAAATTATTTATTACAAAATTTTTATCTTGGCATGGGGGGAGGCCGGCCGCTTCATGTTCGGGCTCGACCCGGGCATGGGCCCACTGGATCTGGGCTTGGGCCCACTTGGCTTGGGGTTGACTTTGATTTTGACTTGGTCAACCGGGGTGTAAATTTTTACCCCAACAGGTATGTTGGAAGAGTTTCAAACTAGATACCGTGGCAAACTAGACGATAAAGGCTGGTAACATCGCTATTAAAGATACTACCAAAGAGGAAGTTTGGGTGTATATTGGTTCATAAGATGAACTAGGTTCCTACCATTGTGTGACAATGGAAGTGTGGCTTTGGCCCAGGAACCCCGGTCCCATCAGTCACCCAGACATATTCTGAGTCAGCATCACCTGATCATGGAGATAGTTGATCTCCAGGGTGATCGAGGTTAGGAGAGTAGATTTAGAGGACAACACGGCGGATCCACTCACAAAGGCCTTTTCCCAAAGAGAGACTTATATGGGATGGTTGAGTATTAGATACTGCAACCACTGCTACAGATGGCCCTAGTGCAAGTGGGAGATTGCTAGTTATATATATGCCCTAGAGCCCATTGCTGTACATTGGATGTTTATTGTAATGGATGCTGGGACATATATAGGTATGACTTTCTTGCTCGACATGATAGTATGCAATCTGGTTGCTCTTTTTCTTAACATGTATACTTTCTGTCTCTCTGTTACATGTTGATAAAGCCCTTAGGATGTGTACTCGACTTCCAGGACTATGATGTAGATCATACTAGTAGGGCCTGGGTAGTCCATGAGTACATCCTTTAATGTTCCTAGTCGTGGGAATATCAAGACGGGGCATCGATATTCCAGTGTAGACTAGCGTATATTTTCTCGACCCATGTGATGGGCGATGGATGATCCCATATCCATTGGTGTTTGACATCGGAGATGGTATGCGGGTGCTCAGTGGAGACTGGGTACACTGAACGGACTCGCCGAGAACCCCCAGATGGTATTATACCTCACGTCAGATGGCAGTTCTCTGGTGACACTGGTACAGCTTAGTCTGTTGACCCGAGATCGTCATAGAGTCTTGTGTGTCTCCTACTGTGCTTTGATTTCCACCTTACCACGGCTCTACTGAGTTGTGCAAATAAGTGGTTTTTGGGTACAGTCCCGATTCACATGGAGGCAATGAGCGATAGGAGGGGATTCGTCTCTCCCGGTATTGGGGGTTGATGTTGCGCTATGCACGACTGGCCATAACTGGAAATCCCTGGCCAGGGTTGCAGTGATATACTGGCAAGAGTTATTAGTAGTTTCACGAATGTTATGGACCTTACATCGGCATGACTTATCAAGCTACTAGGGTCTGATGTTTACCACCCCTAGGCGAGATATGGGACATATCAGACGAACAGACTGGACTGTACGGTAAGTGTTGCTGGTTGGATTCACAGGAGTGTGAGCGGGCTTGCTTGTTGATCTTCTGATCGCTCAATACCCGGGTGGCCGTTACGTTTAGCAGACCGCTTGCGGCTTGTGGGTGTTTGATATGATCATCACCTGCTGCCGGCGTATTGACGAGTCTTTAGAGTCCTACACAGAGGTTTCCTGGCTCAAGCAAAACGAAATAGGAGCGCATATGAGATATGTGTAGGACCGAGAATAATGCGTGTATGTGATACCGTATTCTATTCTCGCGATGAATGTATCGATTGGTTGTATGCGATATAACCTAGTTATCGAATCGAGGATTGATTCGATAAGTCGATACATTGGATATTAGTCGGTCATATGCGATATGACCGGATCGTTAAATCAAATGTTGATTTAATGATTTAATGTATAATTATATATTTGATATATTACTTTGCATTAACTAGTATTGGTTCACTTAAGATAGATTTTCTCACTTGATGTGCACATTGTATATATGATATAGTTTTGTGCACTACTTTGTATCATGTTTGATGATACATGCAACCTTGGGTGTGTGTATGCTATACACCATGTTTAGTTAATGGTTAGGGTTTCCATTGCTTTATTTATTTATCTATTTATTTTGGTTAAGAGAAAAAAACTAAATGGTTCCTTTTGTTTTATGCAAGAAGTTTCTTGATGCTTCATGCATCTTTGACAAAGTGACCACTTTGTTTTTTCCTTAACCCTAACCATTCAACTAAACCATAGTTTATTCTCTACACTCAACCATGGTTGCAAAAATGATAAGAATCACTTGGATTTTATATTTTTAATAATGCCTTTTCTTTCTTCTTCTTCTTCCTCTTCATGAAGAGAAGAAAGTTCTCTTGAAAATTTCCAAGTGATGATTTCAAGTGAGAAATCCAAATCCAATGTGAACCCACTTCCTATTTCTTCATCCTCTACCACTTTCCATGTAGTATAGGGTGTTTTCTTCACAAGTTTCATGACTTGGTGAAGGTGGAGCTTGAGTTTGAGTTGCCTCGACGTAGATCATCTTCGGCATCGAAGTCGACGACCTAGCCCGATCATTTCTTCGACGAAACCATCGCTAGAGTCCGGGATCCGATGATCGCAGCGGAGGAACATCATCACGGAGCTAAGGAAGTGGAGGACCGGATCTACAAAGGTTGTAGTCACTTTCCTTTTAGTTAAAGTTGTTAACTTGCATTCTTTCGCCTATCCTCTAGTTAACGATCTAGTTTAGGGTTCTTCGGCACATGGAAAATTTTGATTTTGGCATGGTTGATCTGTTGTGGAACCTCATGTGTGTGCCTAGGATCCCTACAGACGACCCGTTGAGAGGGGCTGTAGGAGTAGCAAGTCGATCAAAGACCGACTTCTTTGACGCTTCCGGTACGGGCATTGGGATGTTAATGTTCACCGGCGGTAGCAAGGTCCCAAAGAATAGACCGGTGGAAGCTTGAGTCACTTTCTCCACAGGCATAGTAAATAGGGAAGCAGCCTGCTGATTGAATTGATTTTCCGTTGTGTGTAGTGTGGAAAATTGTATATAGAAATCACAACCAAAAATTATTTGACCGCAATCAATAACGGTGTCGATTGTAGCGCGTTAGTAAGTGCGGATCGTCCACAGGGAAAGTGTAATCGTTCGTCTTTTGAATTAGATGAGTCGAAACTTTAATAGAAAGAAAACAAACATTTCATGATTTGTATTTGAAGTTCAAGAATTAGAAAATCTAGATCTAATAACAAGAAAAAGATAGAATCAAGAATTGAGAGTTTGATGATTTTTCCAACCAAATATCAAGAATCTAAATGAGGCTCGTAGGAATCGATTGGATCTATAGATGTGATGCAATCTCTCGATGACGTATTCTTATCCTTCGATGAATTGATACTAGATCGATGATGGTCGACGAGAATTGGGGATTTCTAGTGAAACTAGGGTTTCATCATTTATCCCTTGTTCCTTCGTTGATATCATTCACATTCTAGCCCATAGTAAATTCAAGAAACGATCGTAGATCCCTAATTTCGAGCGATCACAATCAAGAAAGCATCGCAACGAAACTAGGTCATCGATTCTTCAATTTGCTAGGGTTTACAAAACTCGTAGGACTTAAGAATCGTTTTAAGATTTATTACATCATCATTCTATTGATCGTCTCGACTCCTTTACGAGCGGAGTTTTACTCAAACATCACAACAAGAACTACAATTACAAATTGAGATCGAATCATGATGCAAGAATTTAAAGAAAGCAAGATTCAAGAATTTCACCTTTTATTTATGTCAACAATTTCGTTACAATCGCTCAAGAACTACAAGAGGAAGAACTCGATCGTCGATTTGGCTTCGCTCGTCTCCGTGAGTCGCGGATCGGCTTGGATCACTTGCTCGATTGAAGATCAGCTCGGCTCCTAAAAGGTTGAAGGCTTCTTGCTTGATTTGGTACTCGGGATCTTGAATTTGGATTGGAATTAGGGTTAGGGTTTCGCACAAGTCGTGTCACTCAACTTGTGGAAGAAAATGGTGTAAGAATGAACAACCATAACCCTTAGATCTAGGCTTCTAGTTATAGACATTAAAACCCTAGATCTAGGATTTGAATTTTAAGTTTCCCTCCAAAAGTTTGTTGAGGAAATTTGAATTTCCCTCCAAAAGTTAGTTAGCTAGAGAGGCTTCTAGAAGAGGTTAGTTAGGAGGGAGCATCTAGAAATAGTTTGTTAGGAGCTTGATTAGCTTAATCAAGATTAGGTTGCTTAATGATCTTTGCTGATCTGGCAGAAGCTTCGAGGGTTTTCTGGAGTTTCAAGTGTATGAAAGGAATGTAGGCCCAGATAGAAAAGTTGTACACAAAAAATGGGCTGATGACGTGGCATAAGCGTCGTGGTTCCGCGGCTCAAGCTGGCTCCCGCCGCGGAACCGCGGCGCTTTGTGGGCCTTGGGCTTTGGTATTTTCTGGTAATTCCCTCTATAATATTTGGGCCTTGTTTTGATGTGTTGAATTTCATTTGGCCTTCTGTATTGCTACCAGCTCTCAGGTCTTTGAGTCGGCGTAATGTTTGATCAGCAAAATGACAATTTTGGCCTTTCTTCTGGATTTTCCTGCATAATTTCTCGAGACAAGTGTTGCACAATATAGGGATGATGCGATGCCATAAAGTACAGTCAATTTCCCTAGAAATGCCGGTTTTAAAGTCTAACACATGCAATATGATATTTAACGACTGATTTGCTAATATGTGCTATATGAATGCCGAACACTTCTAGATGAGTGCAAAAGATAGGGAAATTGCCGTGTTAAAAATGCAGTATTTTCGACTGATCACCTGCGGTCCATATGCTACACCTCCAGGTGAGGCGGAGCGTCGGTTGCATTTGTAGTTGGAGCAGTTCGAGCAGTTGCCAGCCATTGATCCTTTTGCTTTCTGTAGAAAACGAAACACCGAGTCTTAATACTTCGAAACCCAAGGGCAACCATTAGCAAACCGCGATTGGTTCGCGAATCATGACACACGAAGTGTGGAGTGGAAAGAGGAAAAGGTCCCACTGGGCGTGCCGGAATCTGTTCCCCTCCGAATGGCGGCGAAGACAGGGTCGTCTTGCCTGTGATTCGGGGCAGATGCTAATTGGTGCTATCCGTCTACCTCTCCGAAGATGCCAAGTTGATTTATGGCACCATGTATTGAAAGTTTAAATGGATGCGTCCGATGTAGCAGACTTCGTCAGATTCCCCCTCGCTTGAGAGGTTTTTGATTGTGGGGACGCTCTTCCCTACAGGCGCAAGCCCCTGCAGTTAATTACGCTACCGCGTTGCGGTAACAACTTTCTCCTTCTTCAGATGGTCACTTCGTGTCGTGTGTGTGTTTGATTTGTGTTTGTTTGCTCGTGGATTGTATACGGAGACTGAGTTATGTCGTCTCCCGTAGGGCGTGGACTAGTCCAAATCCGTATTATCTTAGATTTGGGTTTGGGGGTTTGGGTTTAAGGATACGTTAGCCTCGTTTGAGACTAAGATCGACTTAAACATTTGTTAAGGATACGTTAGTCTAGTTTTGGACTAAGATCAACTTAACGGGATCGTTTAGATCCGACAAGAGAGCGATTAGGGGAGCCCTGTTGTTTAGTTTAGTGACGTTGCGGTCAATCGGTAGTTTAAGGACATTGCGGTCCAGTGTTAGTTTTAAGACGTTGCGGTCAAGGTTAAGGACATCATCGTCCATGGATTTAAGGACTCCACAGTCCGATGTTAGTTTTAAGACATCACGGTCAAGGTTAAGGACGTCATAGTCCGTTGTTAGTTTTAAGACATTCCGGTCAAGGTTAAGGACATCGTAGTCCGTGGATTTAAGGACCCCACAGTCCGGCATTAGTTTTAAGACATTACGGTCAAGGTTAAGGACCTCATAGTCTGTGAGTTTAAGGACCCCACAGTCCGTATCAATGTGTGGTCATCGAGACCCGTCACCTCTTTGAAGACGTTGAGGAATTACAACGCCAAGTATCAAAGGAGTGAAGAGATGTACCCTTAAACCAAGGTAGATTAAGTGATCTGTAGTCCAATTTGGAAACTAAGATCAATTATTATATTATGAGCCTATTGGTCCAGTTAAGTTTGAATTGAAGACTTATGGCCAGCTTGGGCTAAGTCCAATCATGTTTGGGATATGGGCCCTCTGTTGGTTCATTGAAGGAGAGGCTTTGCCTCTGGAAACTTAGCCAATTGGGCTAGAGCTAGTGTTAAACACTAGAGACCAACAGTGTTGAACACTAGGAATAAGATTAACAAGTTAGTGTTAAACACTAAAAGATAATCAGTGTTGAACACTAAGCAAATCAGTGTTAAACACTGGGGACAAAATCTCCAGACTAGTGTTAAACACTAAGGAGAGAGGGGTCACGTGCGGATACGTGAGAGCGCCCTGATTCCCCTTATTTTATTCAGTCAAAAGTCTTGAGTACTTTGAAGTATCACGTGCTATCACGTGATAGGAATTTAGGCGTTTATATGTTAGAGCTTCAGCCAAGGGGTCACGTGGTAGCACGTGAGAGCGCCCTGCTTCCCTTTATTTTGTTCTACAGATAAGTGTTTAACACTTGTAATTCTGAAAGCCATCACATATGGGCACGTGATGGGGGCTCACGCTTTGATCTGTTAGGGGTCACGTGTCGACACGTGAGGGCGCCCTAGAGCTCTTTTCTGTTTCTTTTTCTTTTGTGTGCTTTAGAGATCACGTGTGGCACGTGAGGCATTGCCTCAAAGTTCTCTTTTGTAGATCTTCGTAGGAGTCACGTGGTAACACGTGAGGTGTTTACTTCAGAGTTCTTTTCTGTGGATCTTTGCAGGGGTCACGTGGTAGCACGCGGCTCTGCATGTTTTAAAGATCTGTTCATCTTTTAAGAATTAATTTCTTCATAGGGTTAAACCCTAACAACAAACTTTAGAGGAATTAAATTCCTGTTTTCTTCTGAAGAATTATATTCTTAAATAGGGTTAAACCCTAATTTCTTTTCTTAAGGGAATTAAATTCCTGTGAGTTTGAGAGAATTATGTTCTCAATTAGGGTTAAACCCTAGTTTTGTTCATTTTGAAGGAATTGAATTCCTATAACATAGGGTTAAGCCCTAACTTTATCTCAAAGGAATTGAATTCCTATCATTTTGTGCGAATTAAATTCTCTAAACTCAGTTCTTCCTCTGTATTTTAGATCTGCATGGCAGGATCTCAACCCAATGAGAATTAAATTCTCAATTCATGGGGAGATGTGCACTTTGCAGATTCTCAACCAGAGAAAGAACTAAGTTCTTTTCTTTATATAAGAGTTAAACTCTTTTGAGAATTTTATTCTCCTTTGAAGCCTCCCCTTTCTTTTCTTACCTAAGGTTTTCCTTTTGCAGAGAATCGAAGGCTCTCTCTCTCTCTATGTATCAAAAGAAAAAGATCCAAAAGTCCCCTCTCTTCTTTTCTTGGCTCCTATTTATAGGAGAAGGAAGAGAATCAATCTGCTTAGTAAATCGCTCATTGAGAGATTTGATTTGTATGTTGAGAGATTTGATTTATATTTATTATTAATCCGGGCCTTTAGATTGTTAAGTGAATTTTATTCACCATTGGATTTTAAATCCAAAGATATCTCTTTGTTATTTCGGTTAGATTTAGGGGGAAATATTTCCAAGTCCAAGATTTTTCCATAAATTGCTGATATTTAATCACTTTTAGATTTTCAATCCAATGGTTCAAGATAATTCTTCTCCACTTTGGAAAGATTTGAAGGATCTTCCCTCAGAATTTAATTCTGTTAAAGAATAAGACTATTAAAGCCGGTCACGTGTGGGCACGTGACCCCTGGAAATGGGCTTCTCTTCTTCTGCGCTTTGTTCTCTGGCCGCTTCTTAACTATCACGTGACAACTGGTCACGTGTGAGCACGTGATTCCTTTTCTGGAGCTTTTTCTTGAATGTGCTTTTTGCCGCTGCTTTTGAGCGTCACGTGCCAACACGTGCCAACTGGTCACGTGTGAGCACGTGATGCCTCTTCTGAAGCTTCTCCTGATTTTTAATCAGGGAACAAGGGCTTTATCAACATGTAACATAGAGACAATCAGAGTACATGTTAAGACAAAGTGCAACCAGATAGCATACTATCATGTCGAGCAAGAAAGTCCTCCCTATATATGTCCAAGCATCCACTACAATATACATTGTATGTACAGTAATGGCCTCTAGGGCATACATATTACTAACAATCTCCTACTTGCACTAGGGCCATCTGTTGTAGTATCTCATACCCAATAATCAGCAGTGGTTGAAGTATCTCATACTCAACCGTCCCATAAAAGTCTTTCCTTGGAAATAGGCCTTTGTGAGTGGATCCGCGCTGTTGTCCTCTGTGTCTACTTTCATAACCTCGATTTCCCGTGAGATCAACCATCTCCAAGATCAGGTGATACTGCCTAAGAATATGTCTGGATCACTGATGGGACGGGGGTTCCTGGGCCAAAGCCACAACTCCATTGTCACACAATGGTAGGAACGAAGTTTATCTCATGAACTAATATACGTCCAGACTGCCTCTTTGGTAGCATCCTTGGTAGCAATGTATCCTACCTTTATCGTCTAGTATGCCACGGTATCTAGCCTGGAACTCTTCCAACATACCGTCCCTTTACCGAGGGTAAAGACAATGCCTGTGACTGACATTCAGTCGTTCTTTCCACCCTGGATCCTATCCAGTGATTCTCTCCAGGATCGATTAATACCATCTCACTACACCTAGTGAGAATCCTAACATTCAATTAGATCTATCTCATAGATCCAAAACCCAGGATTTAGGAGGTATCACTTTGATCCTATATAGAGAATCCTTGTGATAAGAGGAGATTGACTGAGCGTAGCATAGGAAACTCTTTTCCTATCAAGAGTATGTCATCCACGCACAATACGAGGATCACCACCATACTCCCTACTACCATTTTGTATATACATGGTTCATATACCATTTTGATGAAGTCAAACCTTTTGACTACCACATCAAAACAGATGTTCCAACTCCGCGATCCCTGCTTTAACTCATAAAGCAACTTGCACATGTTTCCGCTGCTCTGACTGTCTACGAAGCCCTCTGGCTGTGTACTTATAGATGCTCCCTTCTAAATAATCATTTAGAAAAGCAGTCATGACACCCAACCGCCAGATATCGTAGTCATGGTATGTAGCAATGGCATGTAGGATCCGGATGGACTTAAGCATAGCTTTGAAAGTCTCAACTTTTCCATGTACACCAAGTAATCTTCTCAAGATATACTTGCTTCTGATGGGGATTTAACCCTTCAGATAAAGCAACCAAAGTCCATACTTTGTTGGTGTATATGGATTCCATCTCAGATCGCTTAGCATCCAACCATTCTCACAGAGTCCCCACTCCTGATGGCCTACTCAAAACTAGTTGGGTCATCATCTCTTGATGCAATCCTCGCTCCCACTGTCATAGAGAAAACCGAAGTATCTCTAAGGTGGGTGAGGAACCTTACCAGATCGGCGGAGAAGCTGAGGTTCGTTGGAAACTATTGAATCCTCCGGGTTTACCAAATCATCAGCTGCAGTTTGTATAGCTGGAACTCCTTCCAGTTGTACCTCATGACCACTAATTTGTTCACAAGAAATTTCCTTTCTCATAGGTGGCATGCTGAGAAACAAAACAACTTTTGCTCCTCAGTGCGGTAGAAGATATTCCCTTACGAATGCTTTGGATATCCAATAAACTTCCACAGATCTGATTTTGCCTCGAGCTTGTCCGGATTTTGCTCTTAGACATAGGCCGGACAACCCCAAATCTTAACATCCTTAAGAGATGGGCTCTTCCCATACCATATCACATATGGAGTGGTAGGCACCTGATTTGATTGGAACCCTACTCAATAGGTATGCAGCTTCTCAAGTGCATAGCCCCCAAAAGAAAATAGGAAACTCAGTAATAATCATCATAGAGCGCACCTTATCACATAGGGTGCGTCTGCTCCACCCCGATATACAAACGTGTTGTGGTGTATACGGAGGAGTAATGCTGAGAGAGAATCTCATTCTCCTTTAGAATAGTCCAAGAATTCTGTGCTTAAGTATTCTCCTCCCTGATCACATCAAAGGACATAATACTTATACCCGTTTTAGTTCTCTACTTCTAACTTATATTCTATGAATTTCTCAAAAGTTTCAGACTTGTGTTTCAACAGGAACATATGTCCGAATCTTGAAAGATGATCAGTGAATGTAATGAGGTACAAAGAACCGGTCCTGGCATGTGTAGACATGGGATTTTCATACATTAGCATGTATCAATCCCAAGAGTTCACTAACTCTTTCTCTGTTTCCAATAAACGGAGCTATGGTCATCTTATCTTTGTGACATGACTGGAAAGTTTCATAAGATATAAGTTCAAACTGATTTAAATATGCATTTAAAAGTAATTTATCTAGTCGGGTCGTATTGATATCACCTAGTCTACAATGCCTCAAGAAGGATTCATTCATTTCTGAACTCCACCTCTTGTGTGTGTTCTGTACGTTAAAGAACCGTGGTTTGATTTAGAACGTATATGCTTTAAAATAACGTGCCTGAACCGATCAACATTTGATATAGGAAATGTTCAAAACATTATCCAACAATACAAAATTATATCCTTCTTTACTAAATAAAGAGACTGATATGATGTTGTATATCAGGTTCGGTATCTAATAACATTCGTTCAGAATCAATGTATTTTGTAATACAGGGTGATAACTGCCAACAAACTTGGCTGCAACACTTGCACCGTTTCCAACTCTTGAAACTTATCACCCATTCTCAGTTCTCTACCTATCTGTAACCCATGTAACATATTACATATGTGGGATCCTGATCCGGTATCTCATACCCAGGACGTAAAGGATACTGAGAAACAGTTCTCGGTAATGAACACACCCGAAGAAGATGCATCAACATGTACTTTCATCATTTTGGCGGAACGAGAATCCTGGTAATCCCCAATTTCCTGCTCGGTATTATAACAATTATAAGTTGGAGTGGGACCAACGTTCCTTAGCTCAGTATAACAAGCGGGTCGGTCAATACATCCGTATTATTATCTTGATTAAGGCGTGACATGGTCGCTACCTAGAGAGAGAGAGAGAATAAAACACTCAGCGTATCCTCTTGCAAGATTAGATTGGTTATCAATATATCTAATCAGGATGGCTCCCACTATTTTAGTCAAATCTTCCTTCGAACCCTAAAAGGATAGACTAGCCGGGATTAATTACACCTAACAAGTTCGCCAATCTTTCAGCCAGGCCAGTGCCGGTACTTTGAGGGAGGTTCCCCGTGTTTTCGTACGGACCTAATTAAAATAAACCTCGTTTTCCCAAGGTGTCACGACCCAAAGTTCGGCCCGTGACCGGCACTTAACCATGTGACGTCTACAGGCGTAACGCGACTAAGTAAGCCAAAACCCAGAAACCAAAACCATAAAAGTATAGAGTGTTTAAAACATTTATTAGAAACATTTGTAAAATGTTTAGAAAAACTTAATTAATTTAGTAGAAATCCTTTTTTTTTTGTTCAAGATTTATATTTTAATAATTTTGGCAACATTTCCTTTATAAAAATTCGTCCCGAAAGCCGGGTAAAAGGCAAGGTATAAGTAAAATGACATGTGAAATAAATAGAGCATCCTAAACGGGAGAATCGCGCCCAACGGCGAACCAACACCACAATGATAATATATGACGCCGTAGCGAAGAATGAGCAGTAGAAATGAAAACAAATATCATTAAAGGGTAAGACTGCATAAATAAAGTCGGCTTACAGCGAGCTCGACACCAGAGTACAAAATAATATACATCGTCCTCACAACTGTCTCTAAGTTAATACATGAAGGTAGATGGAGAGTACTAGATACATCAAGATGCAACTGAAAAGTAAACAGATACCGTACAAAACCCACCTAATAGCAAAAGGGCTAGCACGCCTCAGCAATGGTATCTGTGTCAAAAGACGCAGTAAACAGCCAGCCGCGACTACTCCAAAGGGCAACCTGCAAGCACTGTGGCACAAGGGGGGTGAGTTTCCAACTCGTGAATAGTAGATAACATATCAAGGTAATTGCGAGTATGCACGTGCTGTGATACTCTAACCTATGCCAACAGATAAACATCTATATGATGAACTGGAAGCTCAACCTCATGCAACGAGTGCGATCTAATAACGTCTCTATGTGATGAGCAAGATATGTGATAATCAGGCATGGAAATTCAATATAACAACCCTATATATGATGAGCAGGGTACGCAATGATATGCAAGCATTTGTACTCTATCAGGTATGCTAGCTACAGGATGAGATGTCAAGTACTGAATGCTGAGTATGGGAAGGAATAATGTTTACACGGAATATCAACGTGGAAAATAACTGGTGTATATCAATACACCCAAATCCCAGTAAAACTCAGGCGCCGTCATCCACATCGGCCCTCAAATCCTGTAATCTCATAAAATCGCGAGTGCCCAACATCGGCACCCAAATATCAAGAAAACTCGTGTCCAGCATTGGCACGCAAATCCTCATATCTCGGGCATCCGTCAGTCCGGGTCAGCCCACGGGCTCTGTCTAGGTATCGACCCTCGGCCCCGGCAGTACGAGTCGTCCCGTATGTAAGTCCACGTTGCGACCCCCGGTTCTTACGGGGAGGCGGAAACGGTATAAAAATCAAATTTTTAGCGCATGGGGCAACATGGACTAACAGAGTCGGGATCTTTTCCTAAACTAAAACTAGCAAACAAGCTAAAGAGAGTTAGCTACTCGGAAAGATGGTTATACCTAAACTTGAACTCCTTCTTCTTCAAACTTTTGTAGAGGTTGATGGTGCTTTCCTCGTTGCCTTCTTCGGTCAAAGATGGATCCACCTGAGGGTTCAACCTTCGGGCTCTTTCTCGAACTTTGAGAGAACTAGAATCTTCGGCTTGCTAATCCTTTGATCCTAGAGTGAGTAGAGAGTGTCTAAGGGGTGTTTTTATCCCAAGGAGAGGGATTCTCAACTCATGAGAAGGATTCTCCTTGAATTAGAGGAGGAAGAAGAACAAGTGAGGAGAAAGAATGGTTATGATAGAATGAGCTCTCTTTTTCCTTTTGCAACCATATCAAAAAGAAAAAGAATTATCTAAATAATAATAATAATTCAAATGAGAATAGTTGATGGTTGTTTTGGAATAACCACTATCATAACTTCATTAAATGAATGTAAGCTAGAATCAAGAAGCATCCTTGCAAAGTAATGATGATGGTCAAACATTCAACCATGGTCAACAAGTCAACCATGGTCAACAAGTCAACAAAACCAACCATGACATAATTTCATTTAATTACTATTATTAATTGATATTTCATAATTCCATTATGGTTTGGAAAAAGACGACTGTCAACTGTGCATACGCACCCGTTCCGAAACCCTAATGAAAAACCTCTTCCTCCGCCTCAAACAACTGTGCATACACACCTGCATTCTCGTTCCGAGGAACAAGAATACTGAGAGATAAAAGCAACCCCAAAACATATACAAGTATCTGGCTCAAACCAGAGCCTGCTAGTATAATCCGTCCGGACTCCAAAAGTGCACAAGTGCACGGATGAGAACGAACCCTGCCGCAAAAACCATGCGACCTCTACTCTGTTTTTCCCAGAGGCGAATACCCTCTGTGTGGGACTCTAAAGACTCGACACTACGCTGGCAGTGGGTTTAACCACAGACCGCAAGCGGCACTAGCTGTGCGTAACGGTCCCCAGGTAGATGCCGACAAGAAGGCTGACGAGGTGAACCCCATCTGAACTCGTACTGAGTCTGAATGTGACATTCTCCATACAGTCCGGTCTGTTCGTCTGATACATCGCATGTCGGGCCTAGGGGGCGGTAAAACGTCAGTCCCCCAATAGCGGTACAAGTCATGTCGGAGTGAAGCCCAAAACACCCTGAGATAACACTGGAAGCCTACCAGTATATCTCGCTTGCCCTGGCCAGGGACTACTCGTGTAATGGCTCTCCTAGACACAGCGCGATGTCAACCCCCAATACCGGGAGAGACGAATCCTGTCTAACCGGCACTGCCTCCAAGTGCTTCGGGACTGCACCCAACTACCACCTGTTTGCACGACTCCTTTGAGCCGTGGTAGGGTAGTAGTCAAAGTACAGTGGGAACACACTCGAGGCGAAGTGCCAGTGTCAAGTCAGCGGACTAAGCTGTACTCATATCACCTGGGAACTGATAACTGACGATAGGTATAATACCAACCTGTCAGTTCCCGACGAGTCCTGTCCAGTGTACTCGTAACCCAACGAGCACCCGTATACTATCTCCAGTACGACGTACTGATGGCTGTGGGACAGACCATCTCCCACACTGGGATGAGAAGCGCATACGCTAGTCTACTCCGGAGTATCGATGCCCTGTCTCGATAGTCCTGCGACTAGGGACCTGTATAAGGATGTGCTTATAGATTACCAAGCCCCCACTAGTGTGACTGCCATCACAACGCTGGTAATCAAGCAAAGATCCTAAGGGCTCCACTAATGTGTATAGGTGATATCGCAAAATAAACACATGTACACATTGAAGTAGAAACAAACCAAGTAGCATACTACTATATTGAGCAAGATTGTTTATACAAGGTGAATATCCCAAGCTTCCATTAAGTAATATACAAACTAGTATGATACAGTAATGGCCTCTAGGGCATATACACTAACAATATCCATCTATCGACTCTGGTCAGTATCCTCCGGATAACCGCCAGGTCCAACTAATCACCGGTAGGTAGTAGTCCCTCTGCCAGGCTCACCGTCTACTGCACAGCGATCCGTTCTCGCCCCGGGGTACCATAGCGGGTCCACCATGTACCCGCAATCGACTTTGTCTAACTCCTCGATTCGGGTTCACATATATCGCTCTAGTGCCGAGAAAACACATGGTGGACGCACTGAAATATCATATCAAGGGAAAACCGTGTTTTTTTTAAACAGTGCGTATTTTCTTAAAATAGTACTCCGGTTCCCAAATCAAGAAATCACATAAATCAAATCTAATGCATAAATCCACGCCATGCGTCGTATGACACTAAGAGTAAAAGAAAAGGAAACTGCTCTTTTAAAAGATTCAGTTTTGAAAATATCACATGCGGTCTCTTAATTTTTAAATCAAGTCAATATCATCCATGTAAGTAACATATGAATATGTGTATGGGTATGGATGTGCGAAAGGATAAGTATGCTAAGTGAATGTAGCAATGTACATGTGCACTAATGTGGACATATGATGTATATGTGCCAAGTACGAATAGATGATATATGTGGCACAAGTATGAATATGTGATGTATCTGTGCCCAAGTATGAATATATGATGTGTATGGGCACAAGAGTAAACATATATATATATATATATATATATATATATGCGCTACGACGAAATAAACGGGTACATGTGCACAGGTAGTGATATATCAATGAAGGTATGCACAACCGTGAGTATATAGTGTACATGGTATGAATATAACATATGCTGATATATGGCGAATCATGACAACGTCAATAAAACGGAACCAATATGATATATGATTTCTAGCAATCCTATAATGTGAGTGTCATGACAATCACTAACCGTGTGAGTGTAGCATATAAATCGTGCTCGTGCAACTTGTACCGTTAGTGACAGTGCAGTGTTCTATACTACCAGTTCTATATATAACAGGAGGTATGCTACTCTAGTATGTCTATATGAACACATAAAACTAAACATCCTAGTACGCCCTGACGCTTAACGCCATACGGGCGATTTTCCCGTAGATGTTAAATCTACTCACCTGGTCGCGTGCTATGTATAGCCGACCATCTGCTTCCCTTTTCTGGCGGCGTCTGACGTACCCGCCTGCGAACCTGGAATTTACACAAGAATCCAAATGTAATAAAAAATCTCCCAAAACGCGATATCGGAACAAAACGAGAAACTCGCGTCGCGAATTAACGCGCGTGTGTGCGATATGATGAATCGTGTGTGTACGCGCCTAACCCTTAACCCGACACACCGCGATACGCTGAATCACAGAACCCCCGCGCGTATCGCGCTAACTAAAAATACCAGAAAACGATATACAGCTTCAGATTTTACCCAGGTCAAAATATTACAAAACTATATATACCAGAGACCTAAAAAATGTAGCAGACACCTGTAGCCAAAACCCTAGGACCTATCTCCCTAGTCTGGCCACAATTTGCGGCCAGAATGAGTTTTCCGGCGACCTGGGTTTGGGTTGGTGGGGTCGGGCTCTGGTGATGGGGTCAGGGTATCACTAGTAGGCTACAATCCACTCAATTTAATTCTGAACTCACTGGGGCTGAATTAGATTTTAAAAAGCTAAGACCTTTCTTAAAAAACGTCAAGAACAAGTTTTAGGCTCCAGATTTTGACTCTGGTTCCAACATAAAAAGTTGCAAATACCAACCCCCTTAGCTACCCAGAACACCCCCGAAAACCAAAACCCAACACCCCACCCCTACTCTGGCCGCAATTTGCGGCCAGATGTAATAAATCTGCGGCCAAGAGTGGGAGGTGGGTCCCCGTTATTCGCGTGTGTGTTTCTGACATGGTAACTGTGCTACAGTATTCCCAATTTTCACCTGAGTGGCTCGGGTCAAAAGAAGATCCCAGAGAGGCCAAAAAGGTCCATAAAAACGTTAAATTTTGCACAATTTGAAAACTGGGGGTATTTTAGTGTAATCTGGGGTTTACCTAGGTTAATTTGGCCCTAACAACACCTAATTAGGCTAGTCTAACCAACACTAATATTACTTAAACAGAAGTTCACACAAGTCACCAAAACAAGCACACATTCTCATATTTTTTTAACTAATCGAAGCTATAGCGACACAACTAAGCCAACAAAGAAGGAGTTTATACCCTAGAGGAACCTCACAAACAAGTAAAAGGGAAAGAAGATGAGGGAATGGAGCTGCTGGAGTGCTGCTGCTACAGCTTCAAGTGCATCAATGTTTTGCTGTTAGTTGCTGCTGTTGCTGTCCAGGCTGTTGCTTCAGCTGCTGATGCTGAAGCTGCTTGCTACAATAGCTGGTGAATTTGGGTTGTGGTTGTGTTGGTGTTGTGCTGCTGTTGTTGTGTGAGTGCTGTATATAGAGTTGGGGCTGCTGATGAGGCTGTGGTTTGCAGCTATTGTTTTCAAGGCTACAGCTGTTGTTTGTAATGATGCTAGGCTGGTGTGGCTGATGTTGAAGATGGGCCTGCTGCTGAAACAGCTGTTATTGTTGTATTGGTGATGTGTGTGAGTAAGAAGGATGTGAGTGATAAGGGTTTGAAATGTAAGTAAAAAGTTTTGAAAAGAATGGGGCGTGTCACAATCCTAGAGCCACCTCTCTCTCTCTCTCATTAAATGCTAACATGACACCCATCATGCCCTCTCTGTCCTCTACCCAAGTCAACCCATCCCTAATCACTCCTAACAAAAACTAAATCCTTAATTAAAACTAATTGACTTTGTTGGAGATAGTGCCCTCAGAGTCAATTATTGGATCATAGGCACGTGATTGCAATTATTGAGGGAGGACCTATCTCAGGAGGACGGTCTTACTCAAGATGATAGTATGCTATCTGCTTTACCTTTATCATCGTGTACTGCTTTAGGTGACCTGACTGGTCACTATTGCACGTTGATAGTGCACCTAGGATTCTTGCTTGACTGCCAGCAGTATGAGGGCGATCATATACATGGGAGCTGGTAGTCTATAAGCACATCCTTAAAAGGTCCCTAGTCGTGGGAGTTTCGAGACAGGGCATCGATACTCCAGAGTAGACTAGTGTATACAGTCGAGACCCCGACGAGGGGCGGTGGCCGGTCTCACAAGCCACTGGTGTCAGTTGATTCACCTAAGATGTATACAGGTGCTCATTGGGTTATGAGTACACCGGACAGGACTCGCCGGGAACATGCTAGTTGGTCTTATACCTGACGTTAGATAGCAGTTTCCTGGTGACATGTGTACGGGTTAGTTCATCGACCTGGGAATCGTCATTTGTCTCGTGTGAGTTCCCACTGTACTTTGATTACTACCCTACCACGCTCAAAGGAGACGTGCAAACAGGTTTTAGTTGGGTACAGTCCCGAGCCACATGGAGGCAGTGAGCGGATCTTCGGGGGTTCGTCTCTCCCGGTATTGGGGGTGAGGTCGCGCTGTGTCTAGGAGAGCCAGAACATGAAAAGTCCTTGGCCAAGGCAGGAGATTTACTGGTAGGTATTCCAGTAGTATCTCAGGGTGTTCTGGGCTGATCTTTGACACGACTTGTACCGCTTTTGGGGGTCTGACTTTTACCAACCCCCTAGGGCCGCCATGCGATGCTCATAGATGAACGGACCGGACTGTATGGATATTGTCACTGACAGGCTCAGTAGGGTGTCAGGATGAGTTCGCTCATCGACGTCCCTTTTTGTCAATAGATGGTAGCCCGTCACGTATGGCTAATACCTCTGACGGGCTAGTGGTTAAATCCACAGCCATAGTATTGACGAGTCTTTAGAGTCCCCCACATTCAGTTACTCAAGTTTTCGGGCGAAAAGCTGTAGAGGCCGTATGGAGATATGGCAGGGTTCGATTAAATACGTGCGGTATTGCACGGATCAGGATCGGACGTTTAGTACTAGAGGCCGCATGGATATATGGCAGGGTTCGATCAGATACGTGCGGTATTACACGGATCAGGATCGGACGGATAATACTAGCCGGCTTTGGTTTAAGCCGGATCCTAGTATATTACAGTGTATATTTTGTCTCATTGCATTTGTATTCGGTCGGAATACAAATGCGGGTGTGTATACACAGTATCGGGGTTTTCCTGTAATTTATTACGGGACCATTTTTCTGGAGTTGCCAGTTTGTTTTCCGTTTCGGTCATATTTCTTTGTATCTTTCATTGGCCGAAGTTTGGTGGAGGAGGGCTTATTTGCATTTGTGCAAATAAGAAATTTGGAAGGGGGGTCTTTGCATATTGTTGGATCATGATGATGCACCATCCATGGACTTGATTTATCCATCATGGCTTGACTTTTGTGTGATCATGGTTGTTGATGATGGTTGTTGAGTGTTGGACTTTGTTTATAATAATTTCTTTTCATGATCACATATTTTTTCCCTCTTGCATTATTGCCTCACTTGACTTTCCTCTCTCATTCCTAGATGAGGCATGGCCGGCCATTTTGCGGAGGGGGCTGCCCATTTTATTGGGTGGGGATTTTTGTATCTTTGGCTTGAAAGAAATCCCCACAACTCCATCTCCATAAACATATATCATTTCCTCCACCACAAAGGCAACATCCACTACCCCAAATGAGAAATGAGCACTACACATTCTACAGCAAACCTTGGGCACGTCGACTCGCCAACTTCGTGCACGAGTTGCCTCGGTATAGAGGTGGGAGCCCGTAAAAGAAGCAGGTGACGTGGTGCCCTTCCAGCGAGGAGGTGGAGACCGGACATTCCGCGGGAGATCGGGACGACGGCGAGAAGACCGGAGGATACGGATCGCTCGGTATATCTCTCTTCCTCATCTTGTAGTTAGTTAGGACTAGTTTAATGGCACGATCCGGGTTTATAGTGCGCGGTGGTGCCGGTATTTGAAAAGTTAAAGTTAAGCATCGCTTCTGCATTCCGGCGTCGGATCGGCGGCCGGGGCGCCGCCGTGCACTTACAGTGGTATCAGAGCCTCGCCATTAATATAGTCTAGCTTGGTCTAATGTGTTTATGTTTCCGATCGAACAGAAATTCCAAAACCCGTATTTTTCCTAGCATCAGTTTCTGTCGATTTTTTTCTGGCTCGAAAATTTTTCAGTACATTGCAGAATCATGTGCATGGAATTATAAGAATTCTGTAGAAATTTGATCACGTGATCGCTCTATACGACCGCGGAACCGCGGCCAAACCCATGCTTGGGCCGCGGTTCCGCCTCAATATTTGCAGTTCAGTGTGCCAAATTTTTACAGAGAGCTCCTGTGATGAAAATAGGGGTTTTGGAATATTAATTTTGGGCCCAGAATTTCCTGATGTGCTATAGTAGTACTTGGGGGCCCACTTGGTAAATTTAATCGATCGGATATTTTAAACACATTAGTTCACTGTATTTACATTATATCTGCGACCGTGAATGTCACTCGATCGGTAAATCCTGTCTAACTGCTATAGCCCGGTTAGACGGATTTGCGAACGTGACATTCACGTTGATGTTCTGTGTTATGCTGTGATGTTGCGGATTGGTCATGGGGGATAGCCTGGATGCAATGCTAGTACAGTTTTTGTTGTATTATGTACATTTGATATTGCGGGGCGAGCGTCCGACATGTGGACTGCCGTCACTGCCTGTTTGTATTATTATTTTGGGGCACGACCAGGTTGCGGTCGATGTACCAGTTGTATGTATATTTTACTTTATGTACTAGGATTACCCCGCGGAGGGGTGAACGGATAGCCGGGTTCTAGAGGGCAACGGGCCCGCATCTCATGGCATTGAGACGGAGGGGGCTTCACTCTAGAATTGGCGGGCTATTCGCCGCACTCGTAGGGGGTACAGGTTGACCCAGGAGGGGTGTCCAAGTTACCGGATTCCATGAAGTGCTGGGTGGTCCATTCACGTTGCTGAAGGGGGCTGCTTCGCTTCAGGTTTTGGCGGGTAACTTGCCGCGCCCGTAGGGGTCTAGGATTTCATTGCACAGGCTATCCACACGACCAGGGGAACGTCGGGTTTCAGTAGTGGCTCTGTGAAACCCGGGGATCCCAGATATCTGTATTGTTCTGTGATGCTGTACATTTCTGTGATGTTGCATTTTATCACGCTTTGAGCGAAATATTATATATTGATATATATATACTAGTAGATGTTGTATATGTTTTTCATCCGCGCTAGTCCAGTCCCCGCTCTGTCGTTAGTTAGCTAACCTAACGGGTAATGACGGGACCCAGTGGCGAATGCGGATGGCATATACGTACATCAGTATATTTTCGTTCTTTGTGGTGTGATCAATTGATGGGACTGCGTTGATTCGGATCAATGCAAGTTAAAACAAACCTAATCTGATGTTGTTGGAACACTTTTCAAAAAGCTGTTATTGCTAGGACGTTCTCTTTTGTTTTGCATCGTGGTATTCAGTTGGAATATCGTGCTCCTCAGTCGATGAGGCAAGGGCCGAGATCCCTTCACCGGGAGTGACCCCTTGGACAAAAAGTTTGCGTCAGGGCAATAACTTCACTATAGCCGATTACTTTTACTTTGCATCGTGGTATTCAGTTGGAATATCCTGCACCTCATTCTACGGGGAAAGAGCCGAGATCCCTTCACCGGGAGTGACCTCTTTAGCAAAGGTTTTCGTCACTATATTTTTATAAAGCTATCAGTTCCTTCAACGATATCAAGTTCATTACGTTAAAGGTTTTCGCCAGAAACCATTCGTAGACCTCCGTCATTTCAGTTAAATATTCGGTAGTATTTAAGCTATGTATTTTGACCTCACGCCAAGGCATAGTGATTGGTAGCTGCCGGGTATTTATCTGTTGCATAGATAGATGCGTTGGTTTGGGACAGTCGTACTACTATTTTGGCCTTCGTCAAGGGTATGTACGGGTGGGTTCAAATTAACCTGGACAATGACAGGTAGAACTTGACATGTGACTTATGATATTTTGACCTCACGCCAAGGTCATAAGAGCATGGGGCAAAAATCACATCGGGAGTTTCTAAAGAAACTGAAACTTGCCAGATATGCGCATACCCTCTGGAGTGTGATGACGTGAGCGGATTCCGTCACGTTATCATGCGATGATAGTTGGATCCCGATTCCCACTGATGAGTTGGTTTACTCCTCGGGTGATCCCGACTAATTCTTCTTTCAGGTTTGGAGGAGAATTTGACGGTACAGTGGGAGGTTTCCTGATTAGATAAATTGGTAACCATTCTGATCTAGGTTATAGTGCACGCTGAGTGTTTCTTTTCTCTCTCTCTTCGGCAGCGACCATTGACCCGACCCTAGACTATCACTCAGTGACCAAGTTGACCGAACCTTCTTAACACTGGCTTTTGGATTGTCAGAGTTGCAAACCTCATTGCCACTCCTACTTTTACCCTTTTCTCCAGGACACCCCGTATTACTACGAACGTCCACTTCCATTGGACAAAACCATCGTATGGTTATATACGAAGTCGAAGGAATTTATTCGAGGATGGTTTCCGGTTCTAGAGAAAACGGATAGGACTATTCAGTTGTCTTTTCCTTTTACCTTCTCTCAGGTTGCGAGTACTCCTTGGTTTAGGAGATAGTACACCTATTACACAAATTGGATAGTCTTCTTCCAAACCTTAGGCTGGTGCCGACCGGTAGGGAATGAAGAAAACCAGTTAGCCTAAACGGTGTACAGAAGGTATTGGGTTAAGACAAAGAAAAGGATTAGTAAGAGGGCAAAGTAAATTGCGACTGCTATTCACGACCAAACCAAGTATTTATTCGCCAATCCTAAATCACCTTTGTATTTTACCAGAACACTCCGTATCACTACGAAGATCCACAGTTTATTGGATACTCCATAGTATGGTTATATACGAACTCGAAAGGAACTTGCTCCAGTTCGGGGATGGATTCTGGTTCAGGAGAAATAGGAATAAGGTTTATTCGGTTGTCTTTTATCTTCACCTTCTCTCGCATTGCGAGTGCTCCTACGATTAGGACAGTACACCCATTATGCTTATTGGATAGTCTTCTTCCAAACCATAGGCTGGTGCCGAACGGTAGGGAAGGAAGAAAACCATTTGGCCTAAAGGGGTGTGCAGAAGGTAATGACTAAAGACATATAAAGGGATTTGGAGAAGTGGCAAAGAATTACACGGTTACAGTCGTGAATCTGGAAGAGGCATTACTAGGAATACCAGGATACCCCATCGAAATATTTCAATGTTTCAGTTTCACTGTGTACAGTTAAAGGAAAACTGATTTCCCGATTAGATACTTACTCCACGGTATGTATTTACCAGGTATGGTCTCACATCTGTATGGTCTTACAGATGATGAGTGGGAGTAAGTTATTGGGAATTAGGTGATCTTCCTCATTATATCGGAATTCGTTGTAATTGGTGATATTTGAGGAAATCGCCTGGGTTGTTTGCCGGTCGGCAAATATTTGGTTTTTGAATATTCGCTGTTGTGCACCAATTTCAAATTGATATATCTGTACGTCTATTTTCATAGAGTGAGATATACCTTTTTTGAAATTATGTCTATGACATTTACCTATATCAGTGGATGGTTAGGTAAGGAGCATTAAACAGCGGTGTAATTCTTCTTAACCATAAGTACAGTTTCAACCTACGACACACAGTGAATGAGTTATCAGACTCAAGGGACTTATACAGAGTATTGTATGTTGTCCAGGGTCCATCAGGACAGAGGGGTTGGTCCTCGTACTATATTCGGTTTACTTATGACTTCTCTAGTTTTTAGACAGGTATTTCGTAGAAACACAGGGTCTGAATTTTGAGAAGTTATAGATATATGAATAAAGTAGAGAACCAAGTATTGCAAGTATCAGGATTCTTCAAGGTAATCGAAGATGTAGATACTTGAGTATGGTATTCAGTTGATAGTAATTGTAACGTTTTAAAAATAATTAAATAAATAATTAAATGAATAAAATTGTTTAAGTGAATTTTATGATTTTCGGCAAAGTAAAATGTATTTTTCGTAAAACCTAGCCGTGATTGTTTTTCATTATAATTTCAAAAATACCTATTTTAATTATGTAATTACTAGTAAATGGTGTTTATTTAGCCACTTATAAATTTTTAGTTTAATTAAATATTTTTCCTAAATTAATTATTTTAAATACTAACATAAACTTTATTTTTACACTAAATTAGTGTAAATTAAAAATTTAAATGGTTTTAATTTGTAAAAATGAACCATGGCATGTTAGAATTTAGTGTGTATCATGCAAAATTTATTTGCAAATTTTTCCTATTTTCTAGAGCTTTCTTGAGTTGCTATAGTATAGAAATAAAAGAAAAATAAAGAATTGCATGAAAAGACATAATGAAGTGATATTTTGGTGGAGACTTCTACACAACTTTTGCCACTCTCTTCCTTCTCTCCCTCACCTCCAAAAATGGCCGGCCTCACCCCCCATGGTAGCCCCCATTTTCCTCATTTTATTTTGCTCCAAAATTCATCAAAAATACATCAAAAATTCAATTAAAATTCCACAAAATCCTAATAAATTCCTACCCTTTGTTCTTTGCTCTTCTTTACATGGATTTTGGAGTGGGAAAGCATGCATTTTGGAGGCTCATTTTCATGTTTGTATTTCATATTTTGAAGGTATAAATTTCCTTCTTTTGTTTTATTTCTATTAGATGTTTCTTTTAAAGCATAATTAGATTAATTAGATTAATTCTAGTTGCAAATTCTAAAATTCAAGTTAGGTTGTAAATTCAAGTTATGATTTTTAATAATTAATTAGGGTTATAATAGTTAGTTTAACACTTTTAGAATTGGAAAATCTTGCATATTTGTTGAATTGTAAATTTTTCATGTAAAATTGTTTAAATAAAGCTATTTAGCTAACTAGTTTTTTTGTATAATATATATGTGGGTAATATAAAATTCCAATTAAGGTTGCTATCATTAGATTGTAGTTTTAGTGAGAACTTTAGCATGTTAATGGAAATAAAAACTTAGTTTGAATGCTAGTTTCTATTGATAATTGATAAATTGTGATAAAAATTGCTATTTTGTAAATTAGATTTTAGAAATTTCTAAATAAATGTGATTAAAAATATAATTTATGGTTTCATTAAATCATTATCATTATGAATTGTAGTTTAATACATTAATTCATGCAAATCATGTTTTGTGGTGGAATTGTGGTGTTTTGCTTGAAAAATGTTGAAAATTGTTAAATGTTGCAAACTAGAAATTTCAAATTAATATAAATTTGTGTAATAAAAATATAGTAACGGTTTGTATAGTCTAGTTATGCTATTTAATGAGTTTGATAACTATTGGTTTCATTTAAATGTCAAGTTTTGATGAAAAACGGTAAATTGGCAATTTCGGTTTTTACGAAATTGGACGGTTTGATGGATTTTAGGGTTTCGATGGATTTATTCATGTTTTATAATATAAGTAATGTGTTTTAAAACTACGAGTTATTTGTTGATGTTATTTCGATCCATCAGAGTTTGTACGCCGATATCGAGCGACATTTGGTTCTTTTGCGTGGACGGGACATAGGTTTTAACCTATGCTTGTTCCTTGCATCGTTTTGACTTTTGTATGTGATTAAGTTTACGATGCTATTTGTATGTTTGCATTTAGGTACCCCTCACATGGACCGCAGGTGATGAAGAGGAGGATGGCGACACTGTCTTCGGCAGACATGGACCAGGAGAGTAGATGCATATCTACGGGGGGAAGTCGGGTGGATGGCGTTTAGCACCCCCGCAACGTAGAATAGGAATAGTACTTATTGACATTAGGAAACCAGATGTGACCCTAGTAGGACCCTAGTATTGACCCTAGGCTGTACTAGACTGATTTAGGAAAACCATATCAGAGGATGAGTACCTTGGAAGAGGTTCGTAGGTTTCAGATAGAAACACACCCACGCACACACTGAAACTCGACATGGGGTACGTGTATGTGTATATATATAGAACTAGGTATAGGTATATACATATATATACAACACGTATAGGTGATTCATTGATGTGATATGATATCCGAGGTATGATGAAACAGTGTAACTGGGCTTGATGCCGTGATTCTTGGCTATACAGTCGTATTAAGTGTTAGCGGATCATTAGAGAATGAGATAATGAACATGTATACTTAAATTATAATGGGTGGTGATGATATTAAGGTACATGGGACTCTAAAATAGTACCCGGACTGTAACTTGTAATTGATTACGATATGGGATATGTATGACTTGATTACGACATCATATAGGTGTGACCTGATGTCGATATCATAGATGTGTGACTTGAGGACGATATGATATCAGTATGACTTAATCACAATATGATACATATGGCATGACATTTCTGAGGATAAACGAATGATGCTTATTATGATGGCAATGAAATATGATTGATGTATGCGATCACAGTTTAGCACCTTGATCATGAGATGTGTTGATGAGACACCTAGGAGATACTTGACCCGTACCCCGATATTGGGATGCCGTACGATGGATTTTACCGTACGAGGCATAGATATGATGATTGATCCGCACTCTTGATTCGAGGAAGCCGTACTACGTACGTGACGCTATTGAGGCTGGATCGCCGACTATTAGAGATATTGATTCAGACCTAGGTAGACTCTTGTTTCTTAATAACTAGTTTCTTAGGTTTAGTTCCTTAGGAGGTTAGGTTCGAGTCACATAGTGGTAGTGATAATTGTATATCAAATGAGTGGATAATGCACATCTGTCTTTGCATTCATACTGTAATCATCATGGTGCATGTTCTTTCATATGTTGCTATAATCAGTATAAACTTTACCTGTTAGGACACCAGCACCATTACCGATGATGCGCATATTCTACGCACACTTATTTGCCGGCTCACACACATCATCATCGGTAATTGCTATGTCACGTACACTTTAGATTATATTATCTTTCATTGATAGAATCAGTTAACAACTTGACCAATATATTATTGTGATTATTCTCTGACGTTAGTATAGACATGATATTTATTACTTAGACATTCATGCATTCATATTTTCATGTTATCGCACAGTAGTATGGGCATATGCCGACACTTATCATATACTTACTCATGATTTTGAGATTTGAATTTCTATGAGATTTGTGGATTTTTGGGGAAAACCGCAAAAATATATAAAAACTTCTCTCTCTCCTCTTCTCTTTTTTAAAATAAGATACGGTTTTCTCGTGATGTATGTGTCGTCCACCATGAGTATTTCATGTTTTCTGTTGGATTTCGAGACCCGATTCGAGGAGTGGATGAACCGTCTCGGGTACATGGTGGGCCCTGTATGGTACCCCGGGGCAAGAAGATCGAGTTGTAGACGATGAGCCTGGCAGGGGAAGACTACCTACCGGTGATGTCTGGTGCGGCGGATATCCGGAGGATACCGACCGTTGTCGTGAGATTTGATGATATGGGCCGATCCGGACTGACGGAGCCCGACATATTGAGACTTGAGATTACATGTGTTGTGTCGATGCTTGACACGGATTTCCATGGATTTCATTGTTGAGATTTCAGATGCTTATACACACTTTACTATGATAACAGCTAAAGAGTTCTTATACATATATATCTGGATTTCAGGATTTGTTACTTTACATTCATGGTGCATGCATTTCATTTCATATGACATAGTATTATATGAGGCAATGACACGAATACGGAGTATCTGCACTTACATGTAGTATTACCCTGCTATTACTAGATATTTGGGATATAGTAGTGTATTATTATGACCTAGGATAGCGTCGTGCATTCGATTTCTTTTCGTAGATGTCTTCTACTCACGAGTTGGCAACTCACCCCCGTTGTGCCAAATTTTATTACAGGTTCGATGTACAGGCTTCCCTGGCAGCTTGCTGGCACATCTTTTCTTCAGGGTGATTTACACGGTAGGTTGGTTCACTTGTATCTGAACCACCATTGTATTTTTATTCTTTCATTTGTATCTAGTAAGCTCCATCAACCATACTTGTATTACTTGATAAGTTTATTGGACCAGTTGTTTATTTCGACCTTAGAGTCGCGCATGTGTTATTCTGATCTGGTGGTTTTTGTTTTTTTTTTTTGAGTTTTGAGCCTCGCCCTTTGGCGTTGTATATTATTGTGCTTGTTGTGGTTGTTTCCGCCTGTTGGCGTTGAGCTAGCTCCCGTTTGGGGATGCTTTTTACTGTTTATGTATATTATACTTGCTGTACCCATTTGGAGGCCAGTTTTTATAGAGGAGACTCTGCCGAAATTTTATAGAAAATTTGCTGATACTTTTAAACTTGTTTTCTTCTTCTTCTTCTTTTATGGTTTAGATTTCTGGGCTTCGGCTTACTTAGGTTACGTGGCGCCTCTAGACGCTTCGTAATCTAAGTGCCGGTCACATTCCGTACTCTCGGGTCGTGACAAAGTTGGTATCAGAGCGCTAGGTTTAACCTTGTATAAGTCTAGGTGACCCTTGGTTGATGGAGTAGGCAATTTAGGTAGAGTAACGTACCGTGGGTATGGTCCGCGGCATACTTACGATACGCTACTCTGCTTAAGGAGCCTTAGGATGTACAATTGTTTGCACCGTATTCCATTCGTTCTTTTGATCTATCTTCGTCAATGTTGGAGGGTGGTTTCTGTTACCACGGGCACACTGGCGGAAGGAGCTGCGGCTCGAATGCGATAACCATTAGGGTATCGTTCATTCTTGAGGATTGGAGCATTGTTTAGCGTGCGGACGAAGGGTATTCACATGGTGTCTAGGCGAAGTTAAAAGGTTCAAACGATTATCAGAAAAAACCATTTTCCTAAGTTTAAAGTATTCGGAAGAACATGCAGGTATTTCGATGGACCCTCTAGAAGAATGAAACCCTAACTCGACATAATGACCACGAGAACGCCCTTGAACCTTAGGGTTTATGGCAGTTCCGCGGTGTCATTAGTGAGGGTTGGGTTTGCCCTTCTACGGCTGGATCATCGATGCTGAGGTATGTACCGGATATTTTTAAGCTGTACTTGAGTGTTGAGCTCTCGGGGAATTATGGGATTTTGATGGATCGATCGAAAAGTTAATGTAGTCCGGATATCAGGTGAAGAGATCGATTACGTGGGAGACTCAAGATATGAGTATTGCCGTGGGTAGCACAGTCAGTACAGCTACGAAGAGACGAGTTCGAAGCAATCGACATCAGAGGAAAGAGGCGGATATTGACGATAGTGTTTACGATTGTGATTTAGTGATTTGAATTTCATATTTTCGTTGATTGGATTTTGGTATTTTGAGGACTTTGTTTTACGATTGGTATTTCTTATGTATACCTTCATTATATTCTATTTGTGTTTCATATATCAGTTGTATGGATGTTGTTTGGTACACACCCGGTACACTCGATTTGGTTTTATACATTTTGAGATTTTTGATTCGATTTCGTGCATATGGGTTACATATGATTTTGATATATGCTTCGACCTAGTTTTCATGCATTTCGTACTGTGATTCCGATTTTGATATTCGGCGTATGTTTTCGTGCACCATGTGCACCTGATTGAGATTCTTGCGCACACTTGGCGCACTTGATGCGATTTTGTGCACACCAGATGCACTAAATCGGGGTTTTGTGCAGATTAGATGCACCTGATTTTGAGTCGTGCATGCCCGTTGCACTTGACAGATGTTTTTGGTGCACACCTGTTGCACTGAATTTTGTTTTTTGTGTATTTATGGCATCTGTATTTGGTTTCGATTTTAGTGCGCACCGGACGCACATGATATTTTTATGATATTATTGGGATTGATTTCAGTTTGAGCAGTATGTTTCATAATCATTATTATTTGATTTAGTAACCAGGCAGGACGTGTATGTTAAATAAAAGATATATATATATATAGATTTTTTTTAAAAAAAATAAACGTCCGCTACTTATACCGTGACACGTGCATTGCACGGCGATTTTCAAGAGGGTTTTTTGTATGCTTCTTTATTATGATCTTTAGGCAATTTTACTAGGATACGAACTATATATAAGTTATAGATTGATGTATATTATGATGGTTTTCATACTGGGTTTTGATATTTTATTCTCGCCATAACTCCGATGATTGCGTTATGCATGACGGAGTTGATTTTAGTTATGTATTGATGATTTAGGAGCCCCGACGATTTGAGTGTTTGCTAAATATTTTAATATTTGGAGGGGGAGTTTTAATTTAAATTCAGGGACCGAATTTCTTAAAGGGGGGAAGATTGTAACGTTTTAAAAATAATTAAATAAATAATTAAATGAATAAAATTGTTTAAGTGAATTTTATGATTTTCGGCAAAGTAAAATGTATTTTTCGTAAAACCTATCCATGATTGTTTTTCATTATAATTTCAAAAATACCTATTTTAATTATGTAATTACTAGTAAATGGTGTTTATTTGGCCACTTATAAATTTTTAGTTTAATTAAATATTTTTCCTAAATTAATTATTTTAAATACTAACATAAACTTTATTTTTACACTAAATTAGTGTAAATTAAAAATTTAAATGGTTTTAATTTGTAAAAATGAACCATGGCATGTTATAATTTAGTGTGTATCATGCAAAATTTATTTGCAAATTTTTCCTATTTTCTAGAGCTTTCTTGAGTTGCTATAGTAAAGAAATAAAAGAAAAATAAAGAATTGCATGAAAAGACATAATGAAGTGATATTTTGGTGGAGACTTATACACAACTTTTGTCACTCTCTTCCTTCTCTCCCTCACCTCCAAAAATGGCCGGCCTCACCCCCCATGGTAGCCCCCATTTTCCTCATTTTATTTTGCTCCAAAATTCATCAAAAATACATCAAAAATTCAATTAAAATTCCACAAAATCCTAATAAATTCCTACCCTTTGTTCTTTGCTCTTATTTACATGGATTTTGGAGTGGGAAAGCATGCATTTTGGAGGCTCATTTTCATGTTTGGATTTCATATTTTGAAGGTATAAATTTCCTTCTTTTGTTTTATTTCTATTAGATGTTTCTTTTAAAGCATAATTAGATTAATTAGATTAATTCTAGTTGCAAATTCTAAAATTCAAGTTAGGTTGTAAATTCAAGTTATGATTTTTAATAATTAATTAGGGTTATAATAGTTAGTTTAACACTTTTAGAATTGGAAAATCTTGCATATTTGTTGAATTGTAAATTTTTCATTTAAAATTGTTTAAATAAAGCTATTTAGCTAACTAGTTTTTTTGTAAAATATATATGTGGGTAATATAAAATTCCAATTAAGGTTGCTATCACTAGATTGTAGTTTTAGTGAGAACTTTAGCATGTTAATGGAAATAAAAACTTAGTTTGAATGCTAGTTTCTATTGATAATTGATAAATTGTGATAAAAATTGCTATTTTGTAAACTAGATTTTAGAAATTTCTAAATAAATGTGATTAAAAATATAATTTATGGTTTCATTAAATCATTATCATTATGAATTGTGGTTTAATACATTAATTCATGCAAATCATGTTTTGTGGTGGAGTTGTGGTGTTTTGCTTGAAAAATGTTGAAAATTGTTAAATGTTGCAAACTAGAAATTTCAAATTAATATAAATTTGTGTAATAAAAATATAGTAACGGTTTGTATAGTCTAGTTATGCTATTTAATGAGTTTGATAACTATTGGTTTCATTTAAATGTCAAGTTTTGATGAAAAACGGTAAATTGGCAATTTCGGTTTTTACGAAATTGGACGGTTTGATGGATTTTAGGGTTTCGATGGATTTATTCATGTTTTATAATATAAGTAATGTGTTTTAAAACTACGAGTTATTTGTTGATGTTATTTCGATCCATCAGAGTTTGTACGCCGATATCGAGCGACATTTGGTTCTTTTGCGTGGACGGGACATAGGTTTTAACCTATGCTTGTTCCTTGCATCGTTTTGACTTTTGTATGTGATTCAGTTTACGATGCTATTTGTATGTTTGCATTTAGGTACCCCTCACATGGACCGCAGGCGATGAAGAGGAGGATGGCGACACTGTCTTCGGCAGACATGGACCAGGTGAGTAGATGCATATCTACGGGGGGAAGTCGGGTGGATAGCGTTTAGCACCCCCGCAACGTAAAATAGGAATAGTACTTATTGACATTAGGAAACCAGATGTGACCCTAGTAGGACCCTAGTATTGACCCTAGGCTGTACTAGACTGATTTAGGAAAACCATATCAGAGGATGAGTACCTTGGAAGAGGTTCGTAGGTTTCAGATAGAAACACATCCACGCACACACTTAAACTCGACATGGGGTACGTGTATGTGTATATATATAGAACTAGGTATAGGTATATACATATATATACAACACGTATAGGTGATTCATTGATGTGATATGATATCCGAGGTATGATGAAACAGTGTAAATGGGCTTGATGCCGTGATTCTTGGCTATACAGTCGTATTAAGTGTTAGCGGATCATTAGAGAATGAGATGATGAACATGTATACTTAAATTATAATGGGTGGTGATGATATTGAGGTACATGGGACTCTAAAATAGTACCCGGACTGTAACTTGTAATTGATTACGATATGGGATATGTATGACTTGATTACGACATCATATAGGTGTGACCTGATGTCGATATCATAGAGGTGTGACTTGAGGACGATGTGATATCAGTATGACTTAATCACAATATGATACATATGGCATGACATTTCTGAGGATAAACGAATGATGCTTATTATGATGGCAATGAAATATGATTGATGTATGCGATCACAGTTTAGCATCTTGATCATGAGATGTGTTGATGAGACACCTAGGAGATACTTGACCCGTACCCCGATATTGGGATGCCGTACGATGGATTTTACCGTACGAGGCATAGATATGATGATTGATCCGCACTCTTGATTCGAGGAAGCCGTACTACGTACGTGACGCTATTGAGGCTGGATCGCCGACTATTAGAGATATTGATTCAGACCTAGGTAGACTCTTGTTTCTTAATAACTAGTTTCTTAGGTTTAGTTCCTTAGGAGGTTAGATGGACACTAGGTTAGGTTCGAGTCACATAGTGGTAGTGATAATTGTATATCAAATGAGTGGATAATGCACATCTGTCTTTGCATTCATACTGTAATCATCATGGTGCATGTTCTTTCATATGTTGCTATAATCAGTATAAACTTTACCTGTTAGGACACCAGCACCATTACCGATGATGCGCATATTCCACGCACACTTATTTGCCGGCTCACACACATCATCATCGGTAATTGCTATGTCACGTACACTTTAGATTATATTATCTTTCATTGATAGAATCAGTTAACAACTTGACCAATAAATTATTGTGATTATTCTCTGACGTTAGTATAGACATGATATTTATTACTTAGACATTCATGCATTCATATTTTCATGTTATCGCACAGTAGTATGGGCATATGCCGACACTTATCATATACTTACTCATGATTTTGAGATTTGAATTTCTATGAGATTTGTGGATTTTTGGGGAAAACCGCAAAAATATATAAAAACTTCTCTCTCTCCTCTTCTCTTTTTTAAAATAAGATGCGGTTTTCTCGTGATGTATGTGTCGTCCACCATGAGTATTTCATGTTTTCTGTTGGATTTCGAGACCCGATTCGAGGAGTGGATGAACCGTCTCGGGTACATGGTGGGCCCGGTATGGTACCCCGGGACAAGAAGATCGAGTTGTAGACGATGAGCCTGGCAGGGGAAGACTACCTACCGGTGATGTCTGGCGCAGCGGATATCCGGAGGATACCGACCGTTGTCGTGAGATTTGATGATATGGGCCGATCCGAACTGACGGAGCCCGACATATTGAGACTTGAGATTACATGTGTTGTGTCGATGCTTGACACGGATTTCCATGGATTTCATTGTTGAGATTTCAGATGCTTATACACACTTTACTATGATAACAGCTAAAGAGTTCTTATACATATATATCTGGATTTCAGGATTTGTTACTTTACATTCATGGTGCATGCATTTCATTTCATATGACATAGTATTATATGAGGTAATGACACGAACACGGAGTATCTGCACTTACACGTAGTATTACCCTGCTATTACTAGATATTTGGGATATAGTAGTGTATTATTATGACCTAGGATAGCGTCGTGCATTCGATTTCTTTTCGTAGATGTCTTCTACTCACGAGTTGGCAACTCACCCCCGTTGTGCCAAATTTTATTATAAGTTCGATGTACAGGCTTCCCTGGCAGCTTGCTGGCACATCTTTTCTTCAGGGTGATTTGCACGGTAGGTTGGTTCACTTGTATCTGAACCACCATTGTATTTTTATTCTTTCATTTGTATCTAGTAAGCTCCATCAACCATACTTGTATTACTTGATAAGTTTATTGGACCAGTTGTTTATTTCGACCTTAGAGTCGCGCATGTGTTATTCTGATCTGGTGGTTTTTGTTTTCTTTTGAGTTTTGAGCCTCGCCCTTTGGTGTTGTATATTATTGTGCTTGTTGTGGTTGTTTCCGCCTGTTGGCGTTGAGCTAGCTCCTGTTTGGGGATGCTTTTTACTCTTTATGTATATTATACTTGTTGTACCCATTTGGGGGCCAGTTTTTATAGAGGAGACTCTGCCGAAATTTTAGAGAAAATTTGCTGATGCTTTTAAACTTGTTTTCTTCTTCTTCTTCTTTTATGGTTTAGATTTCTGGGCTTCGGCTTACTTAGGTTACGTGGCGCCTGTAGACGCTTCGTAATCTAAGTGCCGGTCACGTTCCGTACTCTCGGGTCGTGACAGTAATGGTTAAGAGAACTTGCTTCTCTTTCATGTTACTCATAATTGGAAGCATTCCTAAGTTGAGTAACGCTGATCGGCCTCCTTCCATTTAGTTGGCATGCGCTGGAGACAGTTGCATGATTTTAATCTGGTTCAATTAAATCAGTGCCTCTGGTTCTATATTGGATATAGAACAGTTCATATCTTAACGTTGTTAAGGTACGGGGAGTTGTCCGGATTATGATTAAAACCAGACTCTGGATAACTCAAGGCACGTTTTCTGTAATGGCTGTTTGTGGGTTGACCCAGGCTATGATGAGGGTTGACTTTCTACCATCTGGAAGATCAATAGTGATATTGTTCTAGACTCGCCACAGTTTTAATAAAAATGGATTTTTTCAGAAAACAGTAGTGGGAGTATGGTAAAACTGGAAGTGATTCCAGAACCACAAACGATTACTGAAGATTTGATAAGAACCTAAAGATTCAATCTGGTTTGACATTCCATTGGCCACTCCGCAGATACGGTGGGTAACCTCAGGCACCCGAGAGGTACTCCGGTAGCCTCAAGGACGGTGACAGGGAGGTTCTTGTTTACCCACACTTGCCATTGCTGTTGTTCCATGCTGCGAGACCCGGCAGGAGGATGAGTGTAACGTTTTGAAAATCGTTTCGGTGAAATTTCGGAAAATCGGTAAAATAAGGGGGTTTTCTGTAAAAAATCAAAATGCAAATATCTTATTATAAAAATTAAATATACATATTCTAGCTATGTAATTGCTAGTATTTGGTGTTTTTTGAGCCACTGGTGAAATTTCAAATTTTCTGAAAAAAAATTATTTTATTATTATTTTAAGCCGTCACTAATACATTTAATTAGGGAAAATTACAAATTGGAATGAGTTGAAACAAATTTTGTGCATCATAAAACTTTAAATAAAATTTTATCATGTGGTTTTTGAAACGAAATCGTTTGCCAAAACGGTTTAGAAAATATCGAAGAAAAATGCTTTTTTCGGTGAAATTAGTGTAAATGGTTGTTTGGGGTATAACATTTATCTTTTTCCCCCACACCCACACCCACACTCACTCACCTCCATCCCCATGTGGCTGAATTCAGCAGCACATCCCCCCCATTTCCCCACTCCATTCCACACAAAAAAGAAAAGAAAAGAAAAGAAAAAGGGAAATGAAAGAAAGTCAAAAGGGGGTGTAGACTTTGTCTTTTTCTCCCCATTTTTCTCCACCTCCCTCTCTCTCCACCCCCACTCCCTTTATGGCCGAAAATTCCTGCACAAACAGCCCTCTTTCTCCCCCCCCATTGTTCCATCTCTTTTGCTTCAAAAAATTCATCATATAGCCATCAAAAAAATCCCAAAATCTAAATCTAGTTCTTACCCATTTTAGTGTAGCCTTAGATGCATGGATCTTGGTGCAAGGATTTCATTTTGGAGGTCTAGATTTCGTGTTTGATCATGGATTTGTGAGGTATAAATTTTTGTGCCCCATGGTTGTTTGTTAATTAGTTGCTTATATGATTTTGTTTATAAGTGTTAAATTGGTTATTGTGCTTTGTGTGATGAAAATTCAAGAGAAGAACTTGAATGCATGTTAGGGTTTTGTGAAATTGGTGTATGGTTGTGTAATGTGTTTAAGCTCTTATGACATGTTAAAATAAGTTAGTAGCTAGTTGTTAATTGTTAGTTTAAAAATTGTGACAATTACACTAATTTGCTATCTAGGTTTTTGGAAATGGTTAAATAATTGGGTTTAAAATTATAATTAGTTTTTTTTATGACTTCATTAACATTATTAAGTGTGGTTTAATGTCTTTAGTTCATGAAAATCCTAGCTAAATTGTTGTTTGTGCATTTTTGCTAAAATGGTTGAAATTTGGATAAAATTGCAAACTAGTTTTTTTGAACGTATATAGTTTGATGAGATTAAATTGTGGTTATAGGTTATATGATTTATTTAAGTTATTTAATAAGTATTATGGCCGCTAGAATTGTTTAAACGTCGAGTTTTGTACTAAAACGGGTAATTTTGCTTGCTAGTTTTTCGGAAAAACGGCTTTTAAAGTGAATTTGGTGTTTTTGTGAGTTTTAACCTATTTTATATTAAAATTAGTGTTCGTGAATGTGCAAATGAGTGTATTTGGGTTTTTCTCGATGGTCTGGCGTTTGTACGCCGACGTCGAGGGTTTTTGGGTTGATTTGTGAAAGCAACCATAGGTTTTGACCTATGTGGGATTCACGTGTCGTTTTTGGGTCATGAGTCGGATTTTAATGCGATACGGTGCGTTATGATATGTAGGTACCCCATGTGGACTTCGAGACGACAAGCAAGCGCGTGGCGACGTCGGCACCGGCGAGCGAGGACCAGGTGAGTAGATTTATATCTACGGGGAGAAGTCGGGTGGATGGCGTATAGCACCCCCGCAGTCCGTGGTGGTGTATACGGATGCGTATACACACCAACAATTATTATATGTTATTTGGGATTAATAACGATGTTTAGGATGGATATTGGTTTGTTGGATTATTTTAGTGTCGCGAACCCTAGGGTAGTGTTGCACTACACATACACACATACATACTTGCATACATTCCTATTTATATGTGCTCATGGGATTCTTTATAGTTATGTGTTCACATGGGTATGAGACTATGTGTTCACATACGGATTTGAGGATGATACTTGGGATTGAGCTGAGTCGATGAGATTTGTTTTGTGGTTATGATATCGGTGATATGGCAGGATTCGTACTTGAGGTACGTCCTGGTGTTATAGCGGATCTTGGGGAGGCGATACGGGTGAATAGTGTTATAAATAAAATGGTCGACCTATGATCGTGATATGAGGCATGATATGCTAGGATATTGATATTAGGCCGTATCGGGCGATGTATACCCCTTGATGATGATATGTGCTGACGATATCGGTTTGTACGAGATTGTCGATCAGTAGTCAGATCATGAGTATATTGAGGATATTAGTATTGTACTAAACATAGGTCAGTACCCTAGACTATGATCTTGGATAAAGAGGATACCAGAGGAATAGGGTGAGGAATATGATATTGACCCGTACCCAGATTTGGGGATGCCGTACGATGGATTTACGTACGAGCTATATTTTGATGATTGATCCGCACTCTTGATTTGGGATGTCTGGTTATGGATATGATATTATTGAGGCGGGATCACCGACTATACATATACAGGTATGTATATGTATCGACTCAGATGATAGGCGGTTTCCTTACCTGTAGTTCAGCTTGTTAGTTCAGCCGTATAGTTTAGTGTAGTTGTTAGATTAGATTAGACTCCTACCTATTTCAAAACTAGCGGATCGTGGGTATTTTAAAAGACAGGTCAAGGGATCTACGGATATTTCAAAAGACGTATCCTTTCTTAAAACAAAACCACCGTAGCCCCTATTTTCAAAACCCCGCGATTCGTGTTATTTCAAATGGCACCATTGTTTAATATTTAGCTCCCGTTCATTTTGGTTGCTCGCTCCGCATCGCATATTTACGTTGTTATTTCATATTGCATTGTTGACATTATGCTGTTAGGACACTAGCACCATTACCGATGATGCGTATGTACCACATACACTTACTTGCCGGCTCACACACATCTTGATCGGTAATTACCATGTCACGTACACCTTAGAAAATATTATTGCTTAACTTAGCTTGATAGCCAGTAGTTTGAGATAATATTAGTGTACATACCTTATATGCCAGCTTAGATATTGTAGTTATTACTTGTCGCTTCATGCATACTGTTATTCATTCTCATGCTTATATTCATGGTTTTACATGCTATTGATGATTCGGATTTCCATGATATTTTCTGGATTTGGAGGAAAACCGCAAAACATATATAAACTGCTTTCTCTCTTTTTAAATAAAAATGCGGTTTTCCCATGATGTATGAGTCGTCCACCATGAGTTTGCTGATGGATTTCGAGACCCGATTCAAGGAGTTGGATGAACCGTTTCGGATACATGGTGGACCCGGTAAGGTACCCCGGGGCAAGAAGCTCGTGGTGATGACGATGAGCCTAGCAGGGGGAGACTACCTACCGGTGATTTTACCCGACGCGTCGGATATCCGGAGGATACCGTCGTGGTCTTGAGATGGATGGTAGGGGCCGGTCTGGACTGACGGCGCCCTAGATATTGAGATTTCGAGATATTGAGTTACTGAGATTTGATGATACAGGCCAGTCCGGATAGCCGGAGCCTGAGGTTTTGAGACATTGAGATTTATGTTTTGTGTCGATGCTAGACACTGTTGATGCTGATTTCATTTATGATACCTCATTTTAAAAATACAAAGGAAATCTCACTAATTTGTGAAAACAGTTTCTTCATTTACATGTATTCTGTTTTCATGCATTCATACCTCATTCATATGATATATTGCTACCTGAGGCACTGACACGGGCACATGAGATCACACTCGGGTTAGATATTACCCTAGCCATTGTTATTGGCTGCATGTTATTCATATATTTGAGGATATCTTATGATCGTTGACCTAGGTTTGCGTTGTTTATGCGATTTCTGTGCGTAGATGTTTTTCTATTCACGAGTTGGCAACTCACCCCCGTTGTGCCCTAGTTTCTTGCAGGTTTGACGTACAGGTTTCATTACGGCTTGCGAGCATAGTTTTCTTCGGGTGATTTGCTAATAGGTGGGTTTACTTGTATCGTACCCCCCATTATATAACTTGTATATTATTACTCTGTTGTATCTAGAAGTTCCATCAACCAAACATGTATTTATTTTTGAGATAGAGACCAGTGATGTTATTCTTTCGACCTTAGAGTCGCGCGTTTTATTTCTATGGTTTTCTTGTGGTTTTGAATTTTTGATCCTCGCCGTTGGCGTTGTATATTATATTGCTTGTGTGGTTGTGACCGTCGATTGACGAAGAGCTAGCTCCCGCTTGGGGATGCCTTTTATTGATTTCGTATACTATTCATGTTGTATCCCGTTTGGGAGCCAGTATTTATAAAGGAGACACTGCCGAAATTTTCGGGAAATATTGATGTATTTTTTAAACCGCATAATTCGGCTTATGCTATTAAAACTACTTGTTTAAATTGGTTTTCCTTCACTCTACTACTTTTCTTGGTTTGCATTTCTGGGTTTTCGGCTTACTTGGATTACGTACGCTTCGAGACGTTTCGTAGTTTAAGTGCCGGTCATGTTCCGTACTTTCGGGACGTGACAAAGTTGGTATCAAAGCGTTAGGTTTTACCTTCGCGGCGTAGGATGACCCTTGGTTGATGGAATAGGTGACTAAAGTAGAGTGACGTACCGTGGGTATGTTCCGCGGCATATTTACGATACACTACTCCACTTAAGAAGCCTTAGGATGTACATTTCTTTGCTCAGTATTATATTCATTCCGATCTAGCCTCATCAGTACCAGTTATGGTTTTGCTGCCACGATTACGGGCAGGGAGAGCTACGGCTAGAGTTGTGGTCAGCACGAGCTCGTCACGAACGAGGACTGACCAGGGATAAATTCCGGCGACACACGATTGCGGAGATGTGTCTTTTTACTGTGTTTCCGTGCCACGAGCGTTTGGCGGATCGCCTTTATGAGGTTACTCGGATGTGCTGATCGACACTAGAGGATTGAGCCAATGATAGAGGCCAGCCAGATTTTGATGACCGTTGGTGTATTGCTTACTCATGATGATTGAGGTACGGTTCAGCGTGCAGACGAGTGAGCCCGTTATTGCTGCGAACGACGAGATATCGCCCCAGATGTTGGAGCTATTGCAGTACGAGTTGTATTAAGAGATGATAGAAGGTCGCTAGTCACCCGGGGATGAATGACTAGGACATGTGGTTCGTTCGCTACCCCGATGCGAGGTCATCAGATAGATTGATTCCAGCTAGAGACGACTTCACGCGGAGACGTTGAGAGTCGACAGAGACGATCGAATGTCAGAAACCTATTATTCCATGTTTAAAGTAGTCGGAAATACATGCAGGCAATTCCATGGTCCCTCTAGAAGAATGAAACCCTAACTCGACATAATGACCGTGTGAAAGCCTTTGAACCTTCGGGTTTGTGGCAGTTCCACGGCGCCATTAGTGGGGCTTGGGTTTGCCCTTCTACGGCTGGACCACCGATGCTGTGGTATGTACTCGATACTATTAAACTGTGTCCAAGATGTTGAGCCCTTGGGGGATTATGAGGTTTTAACAATCGATTGGATGGTTCGACTTAATTCGGATGCTAGGTGGTGAGATGCATTTCTTGGGAGACTCCCGATACGTGGATAGCCGTTGGAGCTCAGTCCATGCAGCCACGACGAGACGAGTCCGAAGCGGTCGACATTAGAGAAAAATGGAGTAAGTGGTTCGTATAAGATCTGGATATGATGACGTTCCCCTCCGCCGACATCAGAGATGCGATACGTATGCCGAGGCATTGTACTTGGATATACCTTCCAGAAGGAGTCGCGTTGAGTATGCAGCCGTTCCAGAACGAGAATAGATCTAGTAAGGGACGATGACTTCCGGACAGTTCGGCAGAGACGAAATTTGGGAGAGATCTCGATAGGACCTTCTGGAATAAATTACGAGAAGACTAGGACCCAGGAGTGGTCATGTTGCGCACACCGGCAGGCCAGAGTTCAGGATCGTCGACAAGATATGCTATGAGTGACCCCGACAGTTGGCCAGAGATTCTTGGAGGATGTTCTTGAGCGGGACTATTCTGCCATACTTGATTTTGCGTATTTTGGGCGATCTATTCGCATGATTGATTTTGATGATTGAGTTTCATGATATTTGTCTTCATGGATCATGGTTGCACCTGCTGAGTATTTACGATTTTTGCACAGTTGTTGCACTTGATATTGTTTTCGTGCCTTGGTTTCTCATGTTTATGATTTTATGGGTTTCATACAGTTGAGTTGATTTTGTGCGCATGTACGCACACGATTTGGTTTTTGCACTCGGTATAGTTCATATATGCTTGCAGTGCAGTGATACGCATTTTGTGCACTTAGATGCACTGGACTTCGATTTCGATTGTGATGTTCGATATTTGTTTTGTGCACCTTGTGCACCTGATTTGGATTTTCGCGCATGTTGGGCGCATGTTTTGAAGTGTGATTTGGTGCACACCAGATGCACTAAATCGAGATTTTTCGTGCATGTCAGATGCACCTGATTTTGCTGTCAGTCACACATGTTGCCTACGACAGATGCTTCGTGCACACCCGATGCACTTAGATGTTGTTTCTGTGCATATGTATGGCACATATTTGGATTTTGATTTCCGTGCGCACCAGACGCACGTAGTATTCATACGCGTATTTTGGGATTGATTTTTCTTATAGAGCAGTACGTTTTTATGATATTGCTATGTGTTTTCGTACTGAGCAGGACTAGTCAGAGGACCGTACCTGAATATATTTTGCATGCATTGATAGTTATTGAAGGGATTTCCAAAAAGCGAGCTATACCTCAGCATTTACCTACGTGTCTGATATGACACGAAATGTTTAAAACAAGGAGACCCTTCTAAATTGTTTCCAAAACGGCGGAACGTACATTTTAAACAAAAGGTATATATGTATATGGTAATTTTCTTACAATAGACGTCCGCCACTGTGCAGTGCTGCGAGCATCGCACAGCGATTTGAAGAAGATTTGGCATGCATTGCTTCCAGATGTTTTAATGATGTATATCATATTGATTTTCATTTTGGGATTTAGACATTGTGTCTTCACCAAGACTCCGATGATTGCGGGATGCTTGACGGAGTTTTGATTTTAAGTTATATGCTCATTTTTCATGCGCATGCGCTGCGCTAAGACTTGTTTTACGTATTTATGAATTTGGAGCCCGACGACTTGATGGTTTTGCTTAGATGTTTTAGTATTTGGGGGAGTTTTTAATTTAAATTCGGGGACCGAATTTCTTTAAGGGGGGAAGATTGTAACGTTTTGAAAATCGTTTCGGTGAAATTTCGGAAAATCGGTAAAATAAGGGGGTTTTCTGTAAAAAGTCAAAATGCAAATATCTTATTATAAAAATTAAATATACATATTCTAGCTAAGTAATTGCTAGTATTTGGTGTTTATTGAGCCACTGGTGAAATTTCAAATTTTCTGAAAAAAAATTATTTTATTATTATTTTAAGCCGTCACTAATACATTTAATTAGGGAAAATTAAAAATTGGAATGAGTTGAAACAAATTTTGTGCATCATAAAATTTTAAATAAAATTTTATCATATGTTTTTTGAAACGAAATCGTTTGCCAAAACGGTTTAGAAAATATCGAAGAAAAAGGCTTTTTCGGTGAAATTAGTGTAAATGGTTGTTTGGGGTATAACATTTATCTTTTTCCCCCACACCCACACCCACACTTACTCACCCCCATCCCCATGTGGCTGAATTCAGCAGCACATCCCCCCCATTTCCCCACTCCATTCCACACAAAAAAGAAAAGAAAAAGGGAAATGAAAGAAAGTCAAAAGGGGGTGTAGACTTTGTCTTTTTCTCCCCATTTTTCTCCACCTCCCTCTCTCTCCTCCCCCACTCCCTTTATGGCCAAAAATTCCTGTACAAACAGCCCTCTTTCTCCCCCCCATTGTTCCATCTCTTTTGCTTCAAAAAATTCATCATATACTCATCAAAAAAATCCCAAAATCTAAATCTAGTTCTTACCCATTTTAGTGTAGCCTTAGATGCATGGATCTTGGTGCAAGGATTTGATTTTGGAGGTCTAGATTTTGTGTTTGATCATGGATTTGTGAGGTATAAATTTTTGTGCTCCATGGTTGTTTGTTGATTAGTTGTTTATATGATTTTGTTTATAAGTGTTAAATTGGTTGTTGTGCTTTGTGTGATGAAAATTCAAGAGAAGAACTTGAATCCAAGTTAGGGTTTTGTGAAATTGGTGTATGGTTGTGTAATGTGTTTAAGCTCTTATGACATGTTAAAACAAGTTAGTAGCTAGTTGTTAATTGTTAGTTTAAAAATTATGATAATTACACTAATTTGCTATCTAGGTTTTTGGAAATGGTTAAATAATTGGGTTTAAAATTATAATTAGTTTTTTTTATGACTTCATTAACATTATTAAGTGTGGTTTAATGTCTTTAGTTCATGAAAATCCTAGCTAAATTGTTGTTTGTGCTTTTTTGCTAAAATGGTTGAAATTTGGGTAAAATTGCAAACTAGTTTTTTTGAACGTATATAGTTTGATGAGATTAAATTGTGGTTATAGGTTATATGACTTATTTAAGTTATTTAATAAGTATTATGGCCGCTAGAATTGTTTAAACGTCGAGTTTTGTACTAAAACGGGTAATTTTGCTTGCTAGTTTTTCGGAAAAACGGCTTTTAAAGTGAATTTGGGGTTTTTGTGAGTTTTAACCTATTTTATATTAAAATTAGTGTTCGTGAATGTGCAAATGAGTGTATTTGGATTTTTCTCGATGGTCTGGCGTTTGTACGCCGACGTCGAGGGTTTTTGGGTTGATTTGTGAAAGCAACCATAGGTTTTGACCTATGTGGGATTCACGTGTCGTTTTTGGGTCATGAGTCGGATTTTAATGCGATACGGTGCGTTATGATATGTAGGTACCCCATGTGGACTTCGAGACGACAAGCAAGCACGTGGCGACGTCGGCACCGGCGAGCGAGGACCAGGTGAGTAGATTTATATCTACGGGGAGAAGTCGGGTGGATGGCGTATAGCACCCCCGCAGTCCGTGGTGGTGTATACGGATGCGTATACACACCAACAATTATTATATGTTATTTGCGATTAATAACGATGTTTAGGATGGATATTGGTTTTTTGGATTATTTTAGTGTCGCGAACCCTAGGGTAGTGTTGCACTACACATACACACATACATACTTGCATACATTCCTATTTATATGTGCTCATGGGATTCTTTATAGTTATGTGTTCATATGGGTATGGGACTATGTGTTCACATACGGATTTGAGGATGATACTTGGGATTGAGCTGAGTCGATGAGATTTGTTTTGTGGTTGTGATATCGGTGATATGGCTGGATTCGTACTTGAGGTACATCCTGGTGTTATAGCGGATCTTGGGGCGGCGATACGGGTGAATAGTGTTATAAATAAAATGGTCGACATATGATCGTGATATGAGGCATGATATGCTAGGATATTGATATTAGGCCGTATCGGGCGATGTATACCCCTTGATGATGATATGTGCTGACGATATCGGTTTGTACGAGATTGTCGATCAGTAGTCAGATCATGAGTATATTGAGGATATTAGTATTGTACTAGACATAGGTCAGTACGCTAGACTATGATCTTGGATAAAGAGGATACCAGAGGAATAGGGTGAGGAATATGATATTGACCCGTACCCAGATTTGGGGATGCCGTACGATGGATTTACGTACGAGCTATATTTTGATGATTGATCCTCACTCTTGATTTGGGATGTCTGGTTATGGATATGATGTTATTGAGGCGGGATTACCGACTATACATATACAGGTATGTATATGTATCGACTCAGATGATAGGCGGTTTCCTTACCTGTAGTTCAGCTTGTTAGTTCAGCCGTATAGTTTAGTGTAGTTGTTAGATTAGATTAGACTCCTACCTATTTCAAAACTAGCGGATCGTGGGTATTTTAAAAGACAGGTCAAGGGATCTACGGATATTTCAAAAGAAGTATCCTTTCTTAAAAAAAAAAACCACCGTAGCCCCTATTTTCAAAACCCCGCGATTCGTGTTATTTCAAATGGCACCATTGTTTAATATTTAGCTCCCGTTCATTTTGGTTGCTCGCTCCGCATCGCATATTTACATTGTTATTTCATATTGCATTGTTGACATTATGCTGTTAGGACACCAGCACCATTACCGATGATGCGTATGTACCACATACACTTACTTGCCGGCTCACACACATCTTCATCGGTAATTACCATGTCACGTACACCTTAGAAAATATTATTGCTTAACTTAGCTTGATAGCCAGTAGTTTGAGATAATATTAGTGTACATACCTTATATTCCAGCTTAGATATTGTAGTTATTACTTGTCGCTTCATGCATATTGTTATTCATTCTCATGCTTATATTCATGGTTTTACATGCTATTGATGATTCGGATTTCCATGATATTTTCTGGATTTGGAGGAAAACCGCAAAACATATATAAACTGCTTTCTCTCTTTTTAAATAAAAATGCGGTTTTCCCATGATGTATGAGTCGTCCACCATGAGTTTGCTGATGGATTTCGAGACCCGATTCGAGGAGTTGGATGAACCGTTTCGGGTACATGGTGGACCCGGTAAGGTACCCCGGGGCAAGAAGCTCGTGGTGATGACGATGAGCCTGGGAGGGGGAGACTACCTACCGGTGATTTTACCCGACGCGTCGGATATCCGGAGGATACCGTCGTGGTCTTGAGATGGATGGTAGGGGCCGGTCTGGACTGACGGCGCCCTAGATATTGAGATTGAGACATTGAGATTTCGAGATATTGAGGTACTGAGATTTGATGATACAGGCCAGTCCGGATAGCCGGAGCCTGAGGTTTTGAGACATTGAGATTTATGTTTTGTGTCGATGCTAGACACTGTTGATGCTGATTTCATTTATGATACCTCATTTTAAAAATACAAAGGAAATCTCACTAATTTATGAAAACAGTTTCTTCATTTACATGTATTCTGTTTTCATGCAATCATACCTCATTCATATGATATATTGCTACCTGAGGCACTGACACGGGCACATGAGATCACACTCGGGTTAGATATTACCCTAGCCATTGTTATTGGCTGCATGTTATTCATATATTTGAGGATATATTATGATCGTTGACCTAGGTTTGCGTTGTTTATGCGATTTCTGTGCGTAGATGTTTTTCTATTCACGAGTTGGCAACTCACCCCCGTTGTGCCCCAGTTTCTTGCAGGTTTGCCGTACAGGTTTCATTACGGCTTGCGAGCATAGTTTCCTTCGGGTGATTTGCTAGTAGGTGGGTTTACTTGTATCGTACCCTCCCATTATATAACTTGTATATTATTACTCTGTTGTATCTAGAAGTTCCATCAACCAAACATGTATTTATTTTTGAGATAGAGACCAGTGATGTTATTCTTTCGACCTTAGAGTCGCACGTTTTATTTCTATGGTTTTGAGTTTTTGATCCTCGCCGTTGGCGTTGTATATTATATTGCTTGTGTGGTTGTGACCATCGATTGACGAAGAGCTAGCTCCCGCTTGGGGATGCCTTTTATTGATTTCGTATACTATTCATGTTGTATCCCGTTTGGCAGCCAGTATTTACAAAGGAGACTCTGCCGAAATTTTCGGGAAATATTGATGTATTTTTTAAACCGCATAATTCGGCTTATGCTATTAAAACTACTTGTTTAAATTGGTTTTCCTTCACTCTTCTACTTTTCTTGGTTTGCATTTCTGGGTTTTCGGCTTACTTGGATTACGTACGCCTCGAGACGTTTCGTAGTTTAAGTGCCGGTCATGTTCCGTACTTTCGGGACGTGACAATGAGTATAGCGTCGTTCTGAACTGGCTTCAGAAGTGTACGTGTATATGACTCTGCCAGAGGGTTGTCGTAGTCAGTGGGAGCAGCGGAAGCATTGGTGGACAGGTGGCTTATGTCTATTTATAGACTAAAGCAGATATAGCGGAGATAGATCATCTATTTCTGATGTGACAGTCATAGGTTTGACTTCATCAGAATAGGGGATGGATCTGTTAAGAAGGTAGTAGGGTGTGTTGTCATGGTATTTGGATGACATACACAGAGTAGGAAAAGAAACTCCTATACTACGATCGGTTATACTTTGGTCGTCACACAGTGGTTTCTCAACATGGGACTTGGACATTATATAAGACATACTGGTTACTAGATATATGGTTTTAGATCTAGATTTGGGTGGTTTCCCAATTAAGGGTACTAAGACAGCATTCTAAGAGTATTTAGAATGGACGACTCCTGGCACGGTAGTGTACCTGCAGGTGATGGAGTCACCCTCTCTAAAGGTGTCTTATAGACTAAAGGGGAGAGGGATGTGCATGATTGGCAGATCACTTGCTTAGGTAATTGAGTCAATCATGAGATGTCAAGTACCACACTAGATGTTGTTCTTGCGTTAGGTGCAATAAGTTGATATTGATCCAATCCTGGAGAAACAGTCGGAAGCAGTTTTAGAACATAAGTGGATGTTCTAGGGATATGATAATGACAGCCTCATTCAGGAGACAGTTATCATTTCAGGCTTCCAAGGTGACCTGGACGACAAGGAGGCTGTCAGAGTTATAGTTTTCCTTCTCATGAGGGGCAGTATTTTGGACAGGTGGTCCAAGGCAATACTGAGGGAGGCATGGCGCAGGATACTGATTAAGTTCGGTTGACGATACAGTCTAAGAAGTTTGGATTTGGAGTTCATTTATGAGCTAGGTCCCATCAGACATCCAGACACATTCTCGGACATGTATTGCTCATTTCGGGAGATGGCTTTCTCAGCGAACATGAGATATAGAGAGACATAGAAAGAAACATCATGGCGGATCCACTCACCGAGGCTATTCCTCGAACGCAATAGTTTCGCAAACGAGCTTTGTGAGACTGACTAGTAGAGGAGTTGGGTGTTCGGAATCACACGGGCTGTTGTAGGGTGTTTTTCGTCACCTCATTGAGATGGGAATACGTGCGTGCTTGTCAGGCGTACTACAGATTCCCCCTGCCTAGGGTAGGCCGGGGTTTAATGATTGTGGGGATCCGAATCTCCGGCAGCCGCGGACTAAGCTGCCGTTAATTACCCCTCGCCTTTGGAGCGAGGGAACCTCCGATTGACGGGTTAAACTGGTCTTGCGAACTCAATGTGCAGTGTGCGTGTGTTGTGTTTTGAAAGGGGGGTTTTGGATATATTGAGAGCCACACAGAGTTTTTACGGGGGTCCCGCTACCCGTATAGCGGGCTGGGGGTCAAGGGGGCTAGCAGCCCCCTTGCGGGGTGCGGGGCAGCGCCCCGTTAGAAATTTTTTTCTAACAGGGACAGTGTCGTGGAGCACGTGTGTGTGCAAATATGTATACATATGTATATATATATGTATATATGTATATATATAAAAGAAAGAGGGGGGAAAAGGCATCCAAAGGATGTGTGGGGGCAGCGCCTTGGACGCTGTGCGCCTAGGTGCTGTGCGCTCAGGCGCTAGAGTGCCACATGTCGGCACGTGGGCGCTCTACGCTTGAGCGCTGGGCGCTTGAGCGCAAGCGCGCCACGTGTCGGCACGTAGGCGCTTTGCGCTTAAGCGCCTGCGCTGGAGCGCAAGCACGCCACGTGTCGGCACGGGGGAGACTTGCGCTCGAGCGCCTGCGCTTGAGCGCAAGCACGCCACGTATCGGCACGGGAGAGACTTGTGCTCGAGCGCTTGTGCTTGGGCGCAAGCGCGCCACGTGTCGGCACCGGGGCGACTTGCGCTCGGGAGATTGTGCTTGGGCGCAAGCACGCCACGTGTCGGCACCGGGGCGACTTGCGCTCGGGCGCTTGCGCTTGAGCGCAAGCGCGCTACGTGTCGGCACCGGGGCGACTTGCGCTCAGGCGCTTGCGCTTGAGCGCAAGTGCGCCACGTGTCGGCACGTGGGTGACTTGCGCTCGGGCACTTGCGCTTGAGCGCAAGCGCGCTTCGTGTTGGCAAGCGGGCGCTCTGCTCTTGAGCGCCGGCGAGGAAAAGTGGCTTTTAGCCTAAGAAACAGAAGCTATGCTTCAGAAAGGAAATATTTGTTATGTATATATGTTTGGAGTTAAACTCCTGGGATGTTTTGAAGCTGATGAAGGGGGTTCTTCTTCTTCCTTCTGTTGTTTGGCCGGATCTTGATGATCAAGGAGTAGTAGATTTTAAAAATCACTTCTTTTTGAGATCTGATGGGAGATCTGAGTTCCCCTTTGTGGGTTTTGTGGTGGAAAACTACTTAGTTTTGGAAAAGAAAGAGTAAAACTCTTGATTTAATTCAAAAGAATTGAGAAGGTTTAGAACCTTGGAGAAGGAGCAGGAGGCACAAAGAACCCTAGTTTTTGGGGGAATGAAAAAGTGTATCTTTTTTTATTCATCATGTTGCCTTATATAGGCTTACATATTTACATATAGCCCCTTGGGGTTTACAAAAATGGCATTTTAGCCATCCCATGGCTCATGTGCTATTTCATTTTTGCACATAAGCCATGTGCTTACAAAATATTGGCTTTATGCCTATTTTGTTTTCATTCAAGCATAAACAATTACATAAAAATTATTTATTACATGATTTTGTTGTTGGCAAGGAGAGGCTTGCCTCATGCTCGACTTGGGCATGGGCCCGCTTGACCTGGGCTTGGGCCCACCTGGCTTGGGGTTGACTTTGATTTTGACTTGGTCAACCGGGGTGTAAATTTTTACCCCAACAAATTGGCCCCCATCAATAAATGCACACAGCATATGTAGGTCGTGTGTATGAAATTGATGGATCTTCTTTTGAGTGGAGGCGACTTGCTTTGGTTCCCACTTTTTGGGATGCACTGCCCTTTTTACGACATGGACGGTCAGTTCTGCCCTTTTTGCGACTTGGACGGTCGGCGCTTGACGCGTCTCGGAGACGGAGTGTCCGTGGTAGACATTTCCCTGGCCCGGAGCGATCTGGTTCCTGCTTTGTAAGAAGCCTGCACTTCCATTTTTGCGACGTGGACGGTCGACGCTTGACGCGTCTCCGAGACGGAGTGTCCGTGGTAGACGTTTCTATAGCCCGGAGCGATCTGGTTCCTGCTTTGTAGGAAGCCTGCACTGCCATTTTTGCGACGTGGACGGTCGACGCTTGATGCGTCTCCGAGACGGAGTGTCCGTGGTAGACGTTTCCCTGACCCAGAGTGATTTGGTTCTCGATTTGTGGGGAGCCTGCACTGCTCGTTTTGCGACATGGACGGTCGACGCTCTGATCCGAAGCGATTTGGTAGACTTGTCCCCGGCACGGAGTGTCGCTGGTCGACGTTTCCACGAGGCGGAGTGTCGTTGTTAGACGTTTCCCTGATGCGGAGTGTCTGTGTTGGACGTTTCCCCGATGCGGAGTGTCGCTTGCTGACGTGTCCCCGGCACGGAGTGTCTGCTTGACGTTTCCCCAGCATGGAGTGTCGTTGCTTGACTTTTCCCCGGCACGGAGTGTCGCTGATCGACTTTTCCCCGGCGCGGAGTGTCGGGTTGACTTTTCCCCGGCACGGAGTGTCGCTGATGGACTTTTCCCCGGAGCGGAGTGTCGCTGGTTGACTTTTCCCCGGCACGGAGTGTCGCTGATGGACTTTTCCCCGGCGCGGAGTGTCGGGTTGACTTTTCCCCGGCACGGAGTGTCGCTGATGGACTTTTCCCCGGCGCGGAGTGTCGGGTTGACTTTTCCCCGGCACGGAGTGTCGCTGATCGACTTTTCCCCGGCGCGGAGTGTCGGTGGTTGACTTTTCCCCGGGACGGAGTGTCGCTGATCGACTTTTCCCTGGCGCGGAGTGTCGGGTTGACTTTTCCCCGGCACGGAGTGTCGCTGATCGACTTTTCCCCGGCGCGGAGTGTCGGTGGTTGACTTTTCCCCGGCACGGAGTGTCGCTGATCGACTTTTCCCCGGCGCGGAGTGTTGGGTTGACTTTTTTCCGAGGCGGAGCATAATTCCTGCATGGAAGGTAGATATTCCGAGGCGAAGCATGATTTCGACACGGGGTAAATTCTGGGACGGAGCATGATTCCGCCATAGAGGTTGTTGGTTTGATTTGATTTCGGTTGACATCAGCATCGCTACACTAGAATATGGTACCAGGAGCGAATCATCATCTGTCTTGAGAGGATGTGGGAATTGTTTTTTTTTGTTTGGCATCTGCATTGCTGCACTGGAATAATGCCAGGAGCAACTCATCATTTGCCCCGAGAGGATTTGGGGATTTTTTTTGTTGGCATCTGCATTGCTGCACTGGAATGATGCCAGGAGCAACTCATCATTTGCCCCGGGAGGATTTGGATTTGGTTGGTTTGGCATCTGCATTGCTGCACTGGAATAATGCCAGGAGCAACTCATCATTTGCCCCGAGAGGATTTGGATTTGGTTGGTTTGGCATCTGCATTGCTGCACTGGAATAATGCCAGGAGCAACTCATCATTTGCCCCGAGAGGATTTGGGAATTGGTGGCTTAGGAGACAGGTTTAGATCCCTATCACCTAAGGCTTTTCCATTTTGTGAGCCATAAGGGTCTCACAAAGCATTTTCTCCCTACGGGTCGTGAGGATCCCGCAGGTGTATTTTCTCCTTAGGAGTCGTGGGGACTCCTAAGTGTGTTGCTCCTTTGTGAGTCATAGGGATCTCACGCGGGAATTTTCTCCTCACAAAGTCGAGAGGGCTTTGCGAGTGCAAGTCATTTCTTTTTTTTTTACGAGTTTGTGCCCTTTCGGGTTTTCACAAACTCGCCGGCAGTCCTGCTGTTTTTAGTCATGGAGCCCTTTCGGGTTTTCATCCGTGCCCGTTTTGCTTGTGGACATACCGTTCTTCTTTTTTTCCTTCTCTTTTTTTATTTTTTTTTCTTTCTTTTTTTTTTGGAGAGATCGGGATTGTTTTACGCCCGTGGATTGTATACGGTTTTGCAGGATGTATGATCCAGACCGTAGGGCCAGGAAAATTTCAGGACTTTGTTGGCGTCTGCATCGCTGCACTGGAATGTGGTACCAGGAGCGACTCATCATTCGCCGTTGGGGTATGGGATTTAGAATTTGGTTGGCGTCTGCATCGCTGCACTGGAATATGGTACCAGGAGCGACTCATCATTCGCCACTTGGGGATTGGGGAGCGATGGCGTAGGAGACAGGTTTAGATCCCTATCACCTAAGGCTTTTCAATTTTATGGGCCGTGAGGGTCCCATAAAAGCATTTTCTCCTTACGAGTCGTAAGGATCCCGCAGGTGTATTTTCTCCTTAGGAGTCGTGAGGACTCCTAAGTGTGTTTTTCCTTTGTGAGTCGTAAGGATCCCACAAAGGTTTGTTCTCCTCATGCATCGTGAGGACACATGAGTGGATTTCCCTTCGTCCCTAGTTTAATGACTTAGGGGTCAACAGTTTCCAGTTTAATGACTTAGAGGTCAACTGTTTCCAGTTTAAAGACTTAGGGGTCTGTGGTGCCCAGTTTAACGACTTAGCGGTCATCTGTTTCCAGTTTTAAAGACGTGGAGGTCATCTGTTTCCAGTTTAATGACTTAGCGGTCATCTGTTTCCAGTTTAAAGACTTAGAGGTCTATCGTTTCCAGTTTAACGACTTAGAGGTCTGCTGTTTCCAGTTTAAAGACTTAGAGGTCATCTGTCTCCAGTTTAACGACGTAGAGGTCGTTTGTTTCCAGTTTAACGACGTAGAGGTCGTCTGTTTCCAGTTTAACGACTTGGTGGTCATCTGTTTCCATTTTAACGACTTCGAGGTCATCTGTTTCCAGTTTAACGACATAGAGGTCATCCGTTTCCAGCTTAACGACTTGGAGGTCATCTGTTTCCAGTTTAACGACTTAGGGGTCTATTGTGCCCAGTTTAACGACTTAGCGGTCATCTGTTTTCAGTTTAAAGACGTAGAGGTCATCTGTTTCCAGTTTAACAACGTAGTGGTCGTCTGTTTCCAGTTTAACGACCTGGTGGTCGTCTGTTTCCATTTTAACGACCTAGTGGTCGTCTGTGTCCAGTTTAACGACGTAGAGGTCGTCTGATTCCAGTTTAACGACTTGGTGGTCATCTGTTTCCAGTTTAACAACGTAGAGGTCGTCCGTTTCCAGTTTAACGACTTGGTGGTCGTCTGTTTCCAGTTTAACGACTTGGTGGTCATCTGTTTCCAGTTTAAAGACTTAGGGGTCTACTGTTTCCAGTTTAACGACTTGGTGGTCATCTGTTTCCAGTTTAAAGACTTAGGGGTCTACTGTTTCCAGTTTAACGACTTGGTGGTCATCTGTTTCCAGTTTAACGACTTGGTGGTCATCTGTTTCCAGTTTAATGACGTAGAGGTCGTCTGATTCCAGTTTAACGACTTGGTGGTCATCTGTTTCCAGTTTAACGACTTGGTGGTCATCTGTTTCCAGTTTAAAGACTTAGGGGTCTACTGTTTCCAGTTTAACGACTTGGTGGTCATCTTTTTCCAGTTTAAAGACGTAGAGGTCATCTGTTTCCAGTTTAATGATGTAGAGGTCGTCTGTTTCCAGTTTAACGACGTAGAGGTCGTCTGTTTCCAGTTTAATGACGTAGAGGTCATGTGTTTCCAGTTTAACGACTTGGTGGTCATCTGTTTCCAGTTTAAAGACTTAGGGGTCTACTGTTTCAACGACTTGGTGGTCATCTGTTTCCAGTTTAAAGACTTAGGGGTCTACTGTTTCCAGTTTAACGACTTGGTGGTCATCTGTTTCCAGTTTAACAACTTGGTGGTCATCTGTTTCCAGTTTAATGATGTAGAGGTCGTCTGATTCCAGTTTAACGACTTGGTGGTCATCTGTTTCCAGTTTAACGACTTGGTGGTCATCTGTTTCCAGTTTAAAGACTTAGGGGTCTACTGTTTCCAGTTTAACGACTTGGTGGTCATCTGTTTCCAGTTTAAAGACGTAGAGGTCATCTGTTTCCAGTTTAATGACGTAGAGGTCTTCTGTTTCCAGTTTAACGACGTAGAGGTCGTCTGTTTCCAGTTTAAAGACGTAGAGGTCATCTGTTTCCAGTTTAACGACTTGGTGGTCATCTGTTTCCAGTTTAAAGACTTAGGGGTCTACTGTTTCCAGTTTAACGACTTGGTGGTCATCTGTTTCCAGTTTAAAGACTTAGGGGTCTACTGTTTCCAGTTTAACGACTTGGTGGTCATCTGTTTCCAGTTTAACGACTTGGTGGTCATCTGTTTCCAGTTTATTGACGTAGAGGTCGTCTGTTTCCAGTTTAACGACTTGGCGGTCATCTGTTTCCAGTTTAACGACTTGGCGGTCATCTGTTTGCAGTTTAAAGACTTAGGGGTCTACTGTTTCCAGTTTAACGACTTGGTGGTCATCTGTTTCCAGTTTAAAGACGTATAGGTCATCTGTTTCCAGTTTAATGACGTAGAGGTCGTCTGTTTCCAGTTTAACGATGTAGAGGTCGTCTGTTTCCAGTTTAAAGACGTAGAGGTCAACTATTTCCAGTTTAACGACTTGGTGGTCATCTGTTTCTAGTTTAGAGACTTAGAGGTCTATCGATGGCGAGCTTGGAATTTTGGGGTAGGGGCCGGCATCGGCGTTGCTAACACTGAAGCACATGTGCCAGGACACATAAGTGGGTCTTCCCAATGGAGCATAATTCCGAGGGCGGAGATCAACCGCTGGACTGGTGATTGCAGTGGGATATGGGTATGATGAGAATTATTTGAGCCCGTAGATTGTATACGGTAGTCAAGTTGGGGACTAACCGTAGGGCCGGAAGAATTTGGAAAATTGGATTTTTGGTTGTGTTTTTTTTTTGTTTTTGTTTTACCGCTATTGCTCTATCCTTTCAGCTTTTCTTATCGCGAAGATCGCGATTGCCCTATCATTTCGGCTATTTATTCGTGGTTGCCCCATCATTTCGGCTTTATTTTCATCTTTATTTTACTCGCTGATTTTTATTGCGAGTTGCCCCATCATTTCGGCTTTTCTTTATTTTTCTTTTATTTACACATTTTTTGTTTATTTACACACACATATATATATATTTTGTACATTCCCAGTTTAATGACTTAGAGGTCGACTGTTCCCAGTTTAACGACGTGGTGGTCCTTTTTGCTTATCCCAGCTTCTTGAACTTTGATCTTGGCGGAGCCGTGTTGATGACCTAGCTTTGTGGCTTGCCGATACATCCGAGGATTGTGAGGTTTTTCCAAGCTTATATTGGTCCTCTGCCCAATCTTTGAAAATATAGCAGTCTTCGATGGTATGACCCACCACTCTATGATATGGGCAGTATATAGGATTGCCGGTCATGTTCATTTCCTGTGGCCTCTTTGGAACAGGCAGTTGCAGACCGCTGTTCAGGGCGTCCATGAATATTTTGCGGACTTCATCCCTCCTGAAGGAGTATACCTTCTTCTTTCCCTCCATTGGAGTAGGTGCCTTTACTGATGCTAGTCCTCGAGGCACATGTCTGGGAGGATTAGGTTCCCGAAAGGTTTCGGTCTCCATTTGCATGAAATTGGCGATCGTAGCTTGACTGTTTGCTAACACGCCTTTAGACAGTTCTATCTCTCCCATCTTGTATTGCCTTTCGACCCAGTCTTTGAAGACGAAGCAGTCCTCAATGGCATGACCTATCACCCTATGATAGGGGCAATATTCTGGGTCGTTGGTCATATTCGCTTCTTGCGGTCTCTTTGATTCCGGCAGTTGTAGACCGTTTCTTAGGGCGTCCCTGAATATCTTGTGGACTTTTTCCCTCTTGAAGGAATAGACCTTTTCCAGCTTCTCTTTCAGAGGCGATTCCCCCCCGGTGTATGTATCGGAGGGACTGGAGGCTGATTGCGGCCGTTTTTCGCGAAGGCGCTCCGCTTTTAGGTTGAAAGGGATATCAGTTGGCTGCCCCCGGGTATCAATCCCTGGCTCATGAGGGAAAATTTGATTCTGCTGTAATTGCAATCGGGCGACTTGGGTCGCGAGATCTGCCATGGCGTTTGCCAGCTCGTCGACTTTGGAATAGACCACGGCAATCTTCTCATCCCTGACCTGAAATTGCCTTTGAAGCCATTGGAATAATGCTTGTTCTGTAGTTCCGGCTATGACAACCGGGTAATCTTTATTGCCTGAGCTCAATTCCATAGGAACCACGGGCTCCTCTGGCTTATCGGCCTGAGCGGGCTCTTCATCATTTAGATCGAGCCGATGCTGGGTAGCGTTAACCATATCATCACCATGGCTGTGAAGAAGAGGAGGGTTCGTTTCTTCATATCCGGCCATGTAGACAGTGTGGATAACACATTCAGCCATTCTTTCATCTCTGGCAGCTGGTTTCGCGGAGCGGTCCGGGCTTTGGAAATTCATAAATTTTAACATGGCCAGAACCCTAGCCCTTTTGTTGGCTCTATATCTGAGCCGCTTCTGCCTCAGCTTCTCTTCCTTAAGCGCTTGGCAGGCTTCTGCTCTTCGGGAAGCCACCATAGGCCGAGCGAAGGGGATGCTTAAGAAGACATCTGCCTGCGTGTCCGTCGAAGGTATCTCCTGGGCTTGCCTACGACGTCTGGCAACTTCTTTTGTTCCGATGACTTTGCCCCCAGTCGGGGCCATGGAAAGCCGTTCGGACACCGATTTGCGTTTGGGTTGGGGCGCCCTCGAGATTACCACATTCGGTCTCTTGCCTTTCGAGACCGATCTGTCTGTTGTTGGAGTTTGAAGAGCCGGGATGGCGTTAGCTGACACGAACAGGATAGAGACGAATGGTAGCGGCTCCTCCTCCCATTGTCGCCCGAGACTGGCCGGAAGGACCGTCCTGGAGTCCATCTTCATCGTGTAGAAAGCGGGAGTCGTGCTGAGAGCTGAGATCGTCCTTGGAGACATTGTTGGAGAGTGATTGCTTGAAAACCTGCATGAAAGAGGATTATTTTAGTATAAATACAGCTATGTACATTGATTGAGTTCGCATGAATGCTTAACCCGAAATATGGGAGGAGAGATTGGCCCCACCGGGCGTGCCAGAATCTGTAGGGTGTTTTTCGTCACTCCATTGAGATGGGAATACGCGCGCGCTTGTCAGGCGTACTACAGATTCCTCCTGCCTAGGGTAGGCCGGGGTTTAATGATTGTGGGGATCCGAATCTCCGGCAGCCGCGGACTAAGCTGCCGTTAATTACCTCTCGCCTTTGGAGCGAGGGAACCTCCGATTGACGGGTTAAACTGGTCATGCGAACTCAATGTGCAGTGTGCTTGTGTTGTGTTTTGAAAGGGGGGTTTTGGATATATTGAGAGCCATGCAGAGTTTTTATAGGGGTCCCGCTACCCGGATAGCGGGCTTGGGGTCAAGGGGGCGAGCAGCCCCCTTGCGGGGTGCGGGGCAGCGCCCCGTTAGAAATTTTTTTCTAACAGGGACAGTGTCGTGGAGCACGTGTGTGTGCAAATATGTATACATATGTATATATATATGTATATATGTATATATATAAAAGAAAGAGGGGGGAAAAGGCATCCAAAGGATGTGTGGGGGCAGCACCTTGGGCGCTGTACGCCTAGGGGCTGTGCGCTCAGGCGCTAGAGTGCCACGTGGGCGCTCTGCGCTTGAGCGCTGGGCGCTTGAGCGCAAGCGCGCCATGTGTCGGCATGTAGGCGCTTTGCGCTTGAGCGCAAGCACGCCACGTGTCGGCACGGGGGAGACTTGCGCTCGAGCGCCTGCGCTTGAGCGCAAGCACGCCACGTGTCGGCACGGGGGAGACTTGCGCTCGAGCGCTTGCGCTTGGGCGCAAGCGCGCCACTTGTCGGCACCGGGGCAACATCACTTGGGCGCTTGCGCTTGAACGCAAGCGTGCCACGTGTCGGCACCTGGGCGACTTGCGCTCGGGCGCTTGCGCTTGAGCGCAAGCGCGCCACGTGTCGGCACGCGGGCGCTCTGCTCTTGAGCGCCGGCGAGGAAAAGTGGCTTTTAGCCTAAGAAACAGAAGCTATGCTTCAGAAAGGAAATATTTGTTATGTATATATGTATGGAGTTAAACTCCTGGGATGTTTTGAAGCTGATGAAGGGGGTTCTTCTTCTTCCTTCTGTTGTTTGGCCGGATCTTGAAGATCAAGGAGTAGTAGATGTTAAAAATCACTTCTTTTTGAGATCTGATGGGAGATCTGAGTTCCCCTTTGTGGGTTTTGTGGTGGAAAACTACTTAGTTTTTGAAAAGAAAGAGTAAAACTCTTGATTTAATTCAAAAGAATTGAGAAGGTTTAGAACCTTGGAGAAGGAGCAGGAGGCACAAAGAACCCTAGTTTTTGGGGGAATGAAAAAGTGTATCTTTTTTTATTCATCATGTTGCCTTATATAGGCTTACATATTTACATATAGCCCCTTGGGCTTTACAAAAATGGCATTTTAGCCATCCCATGGCTCATGTGCTATTTCATTTTTGCACATAAGCCATGTGCTTACAAAATATTGGCTTTATGCCTATTTTGTTTTCATTCATGCATAAACAATTACATAAAAATTAATTATTACATGATTTTGTTGTTGGCACAGAGAGGCTGGCCGCAGGCTCGACTTGGGCATGGGCCCGCTTGACCTGGGCTTGGGCCCACCTGGCTTGGGGTTGACTTTGATTTTGACTTGGTCAACCGGGGTGTAAATTTTTACCCCAACAGCTGTGAGTATGCGACATCGCAATAATTAGCCTTGAGTGCAAGTGGGAGATTGTTGGAGATAGTGCCCTCAGAGTCAATTATTGGATCACAGGCACGTGATTGCAATGATTGAGGGAGGACCTATCCCAGGAGGACAATCTTACTTAAGATGATAGTATGCTATCTGGTTTACCTTTATCATCGTGTACTCCTTTAGGTGACCTGACAGGTCACTATTGCACGTTGATAGAGCCCCTAGGATTCTTGCTTGACTGCCAGCAGTATGAGGGCGATCATATACGTGGGAGCTGGTAGTCTATAAGCACATCCTTAAAAGGTCCCTAGTCGTGGGAGTTTCGAGACAGGGCATCGATACTCTAGAGTAGACTAGTGTATACAGTCGAGACCCCGACGAGGGGCGGTGGCCGGTCTCACAAGCCACTGGTGTCAGTTGGTTCACCTAAGATGTATACATGTGCTCATTGGGTTATGAGTACACCGGACAGGACTCGCCGGGAACATGCTAGTTGGTCTTATACCTGACGTCAGATAGCAGTTTCCTGGCGACATGTGTACGGGTTAGTTCATCGACCTGGGGATCGTCATTTGTCTCGTGTGAGTTCCCACTGTACTTTGATTACTACCCTACCACGCTCAAAGGAGACGTGCAAACAGGTTTTAGTTGGGTATAGTCCCGAGCCACATGGAGGCAGTGAGCGGATCTTCGGGGGTTCGTCTCTCCCGGTATTGGGGGTGAGGTCGCGCTGTGTCTAGGCGAGCCAGAACATGAAAAGTCCTTGGCCAAGGCAGGAGATTTACTGGTAGGTATTCCAGTAGTATCTCAGGGTGTTCTAGGCTGATCTCTGACACGACTTGTACCGCTTTTGGGGGTCTGACTTTTACCAACCCCCTAGGCCCGCCATGCGATGTTCATAGACGAACGGACCAGACTGTACGGATATTGTCACTGACAAGCTCAGTAGGGTGTCAGGATGAGTTCGCTCATCGACGTCCCTTTTTGTCAATAGATGGTAGCCCGTCACGTATGGCTAATACCTCTGACGTGCTAGTGGTTAAATCCACAGCCATAGTATTGACGAGTCTTTAGAGTCCCCCACATTCAGTTACTCAAGTTTTCGGGCGAAAAGCTGTAGAGGCCGTATGGAGATATGGCAGGGTTCGATCAGATACGTGCGGTATTGCACGGATCAGGATCGGACGGTTAGTACTAGAGGCCGCATGGATATATGGCAGGGTTCGATCAGATACGTGCGGTATTGCACGGATCAGGATCGGACGGATAATACTAGCCGGCTTTGGTTTAAGCCGGATCCTAGTATAATACAGTATAGATTTTGTCTTATTGCATTTGTATTCGGTCGGAATACAAATGCGGGTGTGTATACACAGTATCGGGGTTTTCCTGTAATTTATTACGGGACCAGTTTTCTGGAGTTGCCAGTTTGTTTTCCGTTTCGGCCATATTTCTTTGTATCTTTCATTGGCCGAAGTTTGGTGGAGGAGGGCTTATTTGCATTTGTGCAAATAAGCAATTTGGAAGGGGGGTCTTTGCATATTGTTTGATCATGATGATGCACCATCCATTGACTTGATTTATCCATCATGGCTTGACTTTTGTGTGATCATGGTTGTTGATGATGGTTGTTGAGTGTTGGACTTTGTTTATAATAATTTATTTTCATGATCACATATTTTTTCCCTCTTGCATTATTGCCTCACTTGACTTTCCTCTCTCATTCCTAGATGAGGCATGGCCGGCCATTTTGAGGAGGGGGCTGCCCATTTTATTGGGTGGGGATTTTTGTATCTTTGGCTTGAAAGAAATCCCCACAACTCCATCTCCATAAACATATATCATTTCCTCCGCCACAAAGGCAACATCCACTACCCTAAATGAGAAATGAGCACTACACATTCTACAGCAAACCTTGGGCACGTCGACTCGCCAACTTCGTGCACGAGTTGCCTCGGTATAGAGGTGGGAGCCCGTGAAAGAAGCAGGCGACGTGGTGCCCTTCCGGCGAGGAGGTGGAGACTGGACATTCCGCGGGAGATCGGGACGACGGCGAGAAGACCGGAGGATACGGATCGCTCGGTATATCTCTCTTCCCCATCTTGTAGTTAGCTAGGACTAGTTTAATGGCACGATCCGGGTTTATAGTGCGCGGTGGTGTCGGTATTTGAAAAGTTAAAGTTAAGCGTCGCTTCCGCATTCCGGCGTCGAATCGACGGCCGGGGCGCCGCCGTGCACTTACAGACTTAACCAAGGGCTAAACCAACATGTTTGGCTAAACTTGGCTAACCCACCATGCATCCCTAAACTGGGTAACACTAGACTTAACCCTAGTTTACATGCACATGTTTGTGCAAGCTTAGAAAAATTCTGGAAAATTATTTATTAATTTTGATAAAATATTTAAAAATCAATTTGGTAAACTTTTTTTTATTAAAAATCACATATTAAAATGTAATTAGTCACTAAACACATTCTTAGGTGTTACAGTCTTCCCCCCTTAAGAAAATTCGTCCCTGAATTTAAAATATATGCATACGCGTACCTTCAAAGAGATGAGGAAATTTCTTCCGCATCTCCCCCTCGTCCTCCCAAGTGATCTCCTCATCGTTCGGGCTGCGCCAAAGAACCTTCACCGACGGCAGGACCCTAGATCGAAGTTTCTTCACCTGCTGATCCAATATCTCAACTGGCTGCACGGTGAACGAAAGGTCGGGCTCAAACTGAACCGTCTGATGCGGGATCGCGTGGGAAGGGTCATGAAGTTATCTGCGTAGCATCGACACGTGGAAGACGGGGTAAACATCTGAAAAGCTGGGTGGAAAAGCCAAACGATATGCAACTGTGCCGACGCGCTCGAGGATCTCGAAGGGACCCACAAATCTGGGGCTAAGCTTCCCCTTCCGTCCAAACCTCATCACCCCCTTCATTGGAGAGACCTTCAGAAAAACGTGATCGCCAACTACGAACTCTAATCTGCGGCGGCGCCTGTCAGCATACGATTTCTGCCTGCTCTGAGCTGTCCTCATCCTGTCTCGAATCAGTTGTATTTTCTCGGTCGTCTCCTGTACGATCTGTGGCCCTAAAACACTGCTCTCCCTGAGCTCTGTCTAACAGACGGGCGATCTACATCTCCTCCCATACAAAGCCTCGAAAGGTGCCATCTAAATAGCGTCCTGAAAGCTATTACTGTAGGAGAACTCTATCAAGGGTAAATGATGATCCCAGCTACCGCCAAAGTCTAAAACGCACGCTCGGAGCATGTCCTCGAGAGTCTGAATGGTCCGCTCTGACTGTCCGTCGGTCTGCGGATGAAATGGTATGCTGAAACTCAAATGAGTGCCCAAAGCCTCCTGAAGCCTCTGTCATAGTCGGCTGGTAAACTGGGTACCTCAGTCGGACACAATACACGTCGGGACCCCATGCAGTCGTACAATCTCGTCGATGTAAATCTGGGCGTACTGAGAAAATCCGAAAGTCATCTTCACCGGCAGGAAGTGAGCCGCTTTCGTCAAACGATCCACGATCACCCAAATGGAGTCATACCCTCGCCTAGCCCTGGGTAGACCCACTACGAAATCCATCGAAATCTGCTCCCATTTCCATTCCGGAATGGGTAACGGCTGTAGCTCTCCTGCGGGCCTCTGGTGCTCAGCCTTGACTTGCTGACAAGTCAGGCATCTTGATACGAAATCTGCGATGTCCCTTTTCATTCCGTCCCACCAGTAGACCTCTCTCATATCATGGTACATCTTGGTGGAACTGGGATGGACACTGTACACCGATCAATGTGCCTCCTCAAGAATATCGCGCCGCAATCCCTCAGCATCTGGTACGCACGGTCTAGACCCAAATCGTAATACCCCCTGATCATCGATCACGAACTCGGAGAATCTGCCCTGTCCAATATGTGCCATGTTCTCTGAGCAACGGTCATCACTGCACTGTGCCTCATATATACGGTCAAGCAACTGTGGGCGTGCACGAACATGCGCAAGCTGTCCCCCGATCTGCGTGAACTCGAACTACACTCGGCTGTCGCATACTATCTGCTAATCTGCCAATGACTTCCTCTGTACTGCGCTCAAACAAGATAGACTACCCCCGGGCCTCCTTCTCAAAGCATCTTCTACTACATTAGCCTTGCCCGGGTGATACAAGATCTCACAATCGTAGTCCTTCACTAGTTCCATCCAACGGCGCTGTCGGAGATTCAGGTCTCGCTGCTGAAATATATACTTTAAGCTCTTGTGATCAGTGAATATCTGACATGACTCGCCGTATAGGTAATGTCGCCAGATCTTAAGTGCAAAGACCACTGCAGCCATCTCAAAATCGTGAGTGGGGTAGTTCTGTTCATGTTTCTTCAATTGCCGGGAAGCATATGCGATCACCCTGCCATGCTGCATCAATACGCACCCTAGCCCCACTCGTGAAGTGTCACAATAGACTACAAACCCGCCCGATCCTGAAGGCAAAGATAATACCGGCGCCGTAGTCAAACAAGTCCGTAGCTGCTGGAAACTGCGCTCGCACTCCTCCGTCCAAACGAAAGGAACTCCCTTCCGGGTCAATCCGGTCAAGGGTGCGGCAATACGGGAGAAATCCTGTACAACCGCCTGTAGTAGCCGGCCAGTCCTAAAAAGCTGCGTATCTCAGTAATGGATGTAGGTCTGGGCCAACTCTGAACGGCCTCAATCTTCCTCGGGTCTACACATATACCATCCCGTGTAATCACGTGACCCAAGAAGTCCACGCTGTCTAGCCAGAACGCGCACTTAGAGAATTTTGCAAAAGCTGGTGCTCCCTCAAGGTCCGCAACGTGATCCGCAGGTGCTGCTCGTGCTCCTCTCTACTCCGGGAATACACCAAGATATCGTCAATGAATACGATGATGAACAGGTCAAGGTACGGTCGGAATATACGGTTCATCAAGTCCATGAAAGCTGCTGGCGCATTGGTGAGTCCGAACGACATCACCAAAAACTCATAATGGCCGTAACGCGTGCGGAAAGCTGTCTTCGGTATATCCTCCTGTCGAACTCACAGCTGATGGTACCCTGATCGCAAGTCGATCCTCAAAAAATATCCTGCCCCCTGGAGCTGGTCGAACAAATCGTCGATGCGTGGCAAAGGGTATCTGTTCCGCACGGTCACCCTGTTCAGCTGCCGGTAATTAATACACAAACGTAAGCTTCCGTCCTTCTTCTTGACAAACAGGACAGGAGCACCCCAAGGAGAAACACTGGGTCGTATAAGTCCCTTGTCCAGCAAATCTTGCAACCGACTCTTCAACTCACTAAGCTCCGCCGGGGCCATCCGATAAGGCGGTATAGAAATAGGCCCCGTGCCGGGAATCAAATCAATACAGAACACAACATCACGCTTAGGCGGTAGCCCAGGAAGCTCGTCAGGGAACACGTCAGGAAACTTACATGCAATCGGAACCTTGTCTAACGGAACATCCGTAGCTCTAGTGTCACAAACACAGGCTAAAAATCCCTGACATCCCTTCCTCAACAACTGTCCAGCACGAAGAGAAGAAATCAAAATATGAGGGGTGGCACCACGGTCACCCTGCACAACAAAAGCCGACTCGCCGGGAAAACAAAATCTCACTGACTTCTCACGGCAGTCCACAGACGCATAGCATGTGGCTAACCAATCCATGCCCAAAAGAATGTCGAAGTCCAACATCTCAAGAAGGATCTAGTCGACAAGCAGATCTCTCTCGCTAATACGAACAACACAGGATCGGAACACGTGCCTAGCAACAAACGAATCTCCCACGGGAGTGGTCAGAACAAGCGGCTGATCAAGCAGACCGGACTCTCTACCCAAACTCGGCATGAAGTGTGTGGATACGTACGAGTGCGTGGATCCGGGATCGAACAATACGTGTGCATCGACAGAACATACTGATAGGGTACCTGAGACCACCGCATTGGACGCTTGCGCGTCCTGATGCATCAACGCGAAAACCCGTGCCTGTCCTCCACTTGCAACTGGCGGTCCTCTACTAGTGACTGGCTGTGCTCTGCCGGGGGCTGGCTGTCCTCTGCCTAGGCCACCTCTCTCTTTAGGAGCAAACCCTCCGCGACCACGGCCTCTCTGTGCATGAGTCTGACGCGGAGCAACTGTGGGTACAATAGGCAACGCCCTCTGGGGTGGTGAAGGTGGTAGTGTGACATGCGGTACGGCTGCCTCCCTCCGGGGTATCTCAGGACACTCTCGAACACGATGATAGGAACTCCCGCATCGGAAACATCCGGATGATATTGGCTGACCCTCCTGGGGATAAGAGCTGAAAAGCTGACCTCGTCTCGAGTCTCTGCCACCTGCAAGGTGTCTGTCGCTGCGCCTGAATGGCCGTCTCTATGCCGGTGTATCAGTACGAACCCTCTTCGGCCGTGGAACTGCCGAAGTCTCTGCAAGGCGCGCCTCGACTAATAGGGCTGCGTCTACAGCTGCTGCATATATCTCGTAATGCTGTGCACTGATCGCAAGGAACAGTGGTGTAAGCAAGCCTCAGACAAATCTCTTGACTCTCAACTCCTCAGTCGCCACTAGGTACGGAGCATATACTGATAGCTCGGTGAATAGCACATCATACTCTGCCACGGTCATCTCTGGCATCTGGCGTAAGGACTCGAATCTGCGTGATCGGGCATCCCTAACACTCTGGGGAAGGAAGCGGGCCAGAAATATCGTCACAAACTCCGTCCAGGTCATAGGAGGAAGACCTGCTGCTCTGCCCTTCTCGACCGATTCGCACCATTTCTGCGCAAGTCCTTCCAAGAGAAAGCTCGCGAACTCTACCCATCTCGCATCTGAGCATCTAAGGGAACGGCATATCCGGGCCATCCTATCAATGAAGGACTGCAGGTCCTCGGCTGCATCGGTGCCTGTGAAGACCGAAAGCTTCAGCCTCATGAATTCTGCTAACGATACTGTAATCACCTCCGTGGCTGCAGGGGCAATAGCCTGTGCTGTAGATACCATCGCGGTCCCCGTGACTGGTGGAGCTACCTCTGGTCGCTGTGCTCGAAGCATCTCAACTAGCGATCCTATCATCTGACGCATCTCCTGCATGCTGGATCCCACCGTCTGGCGCATCTCCTACATGCCATCCCTTAGTGTGGCGATCTGATCTGTCATAGGAGGAACAGTCTGCTCGGGTATAATAGGGGTACTACCCGGATCAGTCCTCGTCTCGGATGAGTCAACTAGAATCTCGGCCCTCCCTGCCGCTCTCTGTGCCCTCGTAGTCTTTGGCGGCATAATGGCTTAAAGGAAAGTAGGATTCGATGAGGATACGTAAATCGAATCGCAGGAATATATATAATCGAGAAGGAATTTCAATCAATAAGTACGAAGGTCGCTTAGGCGCGGTACCGTGTCGTGAGTATGCCGCGGAACATACACACGCCACGCCACTCTGCTGCAGCTACCTACTCCATCATACCAGGGTAATCCTACATTCCGAAGGTAAAACCTACGCTCTGATACCAACTTTGTCATGACCCAAAGTTCGGCCCGTGACCGACACTTAACCACGTGACGTCTACAGCCGTAACGCGACTAAGTAAGCCGAAACCCAGAAATCAAAACCATAAAAGTATAGAGTGTTTAAAACATTTATTAGAAACATTTGTAAAATGTTTAGAAAACCTTAATTAATTTAGTAGAAATCCTTTTTTTTTGTTCAAGAGTTATATTTTAATAATTTTGGCAACATTTCCTTTATAAAAATTCGTCCCGAAAGCTGGGTAAAAGGCAAGGTATAAGTAAAATGACATGTGAAATAAATAGAGCATCCCAAACGGGAGAATCGTGCCCAACGGAGAACCAACACCCCAATGATAATATACGATGCCGTAGCGAAGAATGAGCAGTAGAAATGAAAACAAATATCATAAAAGGGTAAGACTGCATAAATAAAGTCGGCTTACAGCAAGCTCGACACCAGAGTACAAAATAATATACATCGTCCTCACAACTGTCTCTAAGTCAATACATGAAGGTAGATGGAGAGTACTAGATACATCAAGATGCAACTGAAAAGTAAACAGATACCGTACAAAACCCACCTAATAGTAAAAGGGCTAGCACGCCTCAGCAATGGTATTTGTGTCAAAAGACGCGGTAAACAGCCAGCCGCGACTACTCCAAAGGGCAACCTGCAAGCACTGTGGCACAACGGGGGTGAGTTTCTAAATCGTTAATAGTAGATAACATATAAAGGTAATCGCGAGTATGCATGTGCTGTGATACTCTAACCTATGCCAACAGATAAATATCTATATGATGAACTGGATGCTCAACCTCATGCAACAAGTGGATCTAATAATGTCTCTATGTGATGAGCAAGATATGTGATAATCAGGCATGGCAATGCAATATAACAACCCTATATATGATGAGCAGGGTACGCAATGATATGCAAGCATGTGTACTCTATCAGGTATGCTAGCTACATGATGAGATGTCAAGTACTGAATGCCGAGTATGGGAAGGAATAATGTCTACACGGAATATCAACGTGGAAAATAACTGGTGTCTATCAATACACCCAAATCCCAGTAAAGCTCAGGTGCCGTCATCCACATCGGCCCTCAAATCCTGTAATCTCATAAAATCGTGAGTTCCCAACATTGGCACCCAAATATCAAGAAAACTCGTTTCCAGTATCGACACGCAAATCCTCATATCTCGGGCATCCGTCAGTCCGGATCAGCCCACGGGCTCTGTCTGCGGTATAGGCCCACGGCCCCGGCAGTATGAGTCGTCCCGTATCCATCTATCGTCTCTGGTCAGTATCCTCCGGATAACCTCCAGGTCCAACCAATCACCGGTAGATAGTAGTTCCTCTGCCAGGCTCACCGTCTACTGCACAGCGATCCGTTCTCGCCCCGGGGTACCATACCGAGTCCACCATGTACCGAAATCGGCCTCGTCCAACTCCTCGATTCGGGTTCACATATATCGCTCTAGCGCCGAGAAAACACATGGTGGACGCACTGAAATATCATATCAAGGGAAAACCGGGTTTTTTTTAAACAGTGCGTATTTTCTTAAAATAGTACTCCGCTTCCCAAATCCAGAAATCACATAAATCAAATCTAATGCATAAATCCATGCCATGCGTCGTATGACACTAAGAGTAAAAGAAAAGGAAACCGCTCTTTTAAAAGATCTAGTTTTGAAAATATCACATGCGGTCCCTTAATTTTTAAATCAAGTCAATATCATCCTTGTAAGTAACATATGAATATGTGTATGGGTATGGATGTGTGAAAGGATAAGTATGCTAAGTGAATGTAGCAATGTACATGTGCACTAATGTGGACATATGATGTATATGTGCCAAGTACGAATAGATGATATATGTGGCACAAGTATGAATATGTGATGTATCTATACCCAAGTATGAATATATGATGTGTAGGGGCACAAGGTTAAACATAACAAGATATATATATATATATATATATATATATATATATATGCACTACGACGAAATATACGGGTACATGTGCACATGTAGTGATATATCAATGAAGGTATGCACAACCGTGAGTATATAGTGTACATGGTATGAATATAACATATGCTGATATATGGCGAATCATGACAACGTCAATAAAACGGAACCAATATGATATATGATTTCTAGCAATCCTATAATGTGAGTGTCATGGCAATCACTAACGGTGTGAGTGTAGCATATAAATCGTGCTAGTGCAACTTGTACCGTTAGTGACAGTGCAGTGTTCTATACTACCAGTTCTATATAAAAAAGGAGGTATGCTACTCTAGTATGTCTACATGAACACATATAACTAAACATCCTATTACACCCTGACGCTTAACGCCATACAGGCGATTTCCCCGTAGATGTTAAATCTACTCACCTGGTCGCGTGCTAAGTATAGCCGACCACTTGCTTCCCTTTCCTGACAGCGTCTGACGTACCCGCCTGCGAACCTGGAATTTACACAAGAATCCAAATGTAATCAAAAATCTCGCAAAACGCGATATCGGAACAAAACGAGAAACTCGCGTCGCGAATTAACGCGCGTGTGTGCGATACGCTGAATCGTGTGTGTACGCGCCTAACCCTTAACCCGACACGCTGCGATACGCTGAATCACAGAACCCTCTCGTGTATCGCGCGTATCGCGCTAACTAAAAACACCAGAAAACGATATACAGCTTCAGATTTTACCCAGGTCAAAATATTACAAAACTATATATACCAGAGACCTACAAAATGTAGCAGACACCTGTAGCCAAAACCCTAGGACCTATCTCCCTAGTCTGGCCGCAATTTGCGGCCAGAATGAGTTTTTCGGCGGCCTGGGTTTGGGTTGGTGGGGTCGGGCTCTGGTGATGGGGTCAGGGTATCACCAGTAGGCTACAGTCCACTCAATTTAATTCTGAACTCACTAGGGCTGAAGCAGATTTTAAAAAGCTAAGACCTTGCTTAAAAAACGTCAAGAACAGGTTTTAGGCTCCAGATTTTGACTCTGGTTCCAACACAAAAAGTTGCAAATACCAACCCCCTAAGCTACCCTGAACACCCCCGAAAACCAAAACCCAACACCCCACCCCCTACTCTGGCCGCAATTTGCGGCCAGATGTAATAAATCTGCGGCCAAGAGTGGGAGGTGGGTCCCCGTTATTCGTGTGTGTATTTCCGACATGGTAATTGTGCTACAATATTCCCAATTTTCACCTGAATGGCTCGGGTCAAAAGCAGATCCCAGAAAGGCCAAAAAGGTCCATAAAAACGTTAAATTTTGCACAATTTGAAAACTGGGGGTATTTTAGTGTAATCTGGGGTTTACCTAGGTTAATTTGGCCCTAACAATACCTAATTAGGCTAGTCTAACCAACACTAATATTACTTAAACAGAACTTCACACAAGTCACCAAACCAAGCACACAATCTCATATTTTTTTTAATTAATCGAAGCTATAGCGACACAACTAAGCCAACAAAGAAGGAGTTTAATAGTTATACCCTCGAGGAACCTCACAAACAAGTAGAAGGGAATGAATATGAGGGAATGGAGCTGCTGGAGTGCTGCTGCTACAGCTTCAAGTGCATCAATGTTTTGCTGTTAGTTGCTGCTGTTGCTGTCCAGGCTGTTGCTTCAGCTGCTGATGCTGAAGCTGCTTGCTACAACAGCTGGTGAATTTGGGTTGTGGTTGTGTTGGTGTTGTGCTGCTGTTGTTGTGTGAGTGTTGTATATGGAGTTGGGGCTACTGATGAGGCTGTGGTTTGCAGCTGTTGTTTTCAAGGCTGCAGCTGTTGTTTGCAATGCTGCTAGGCTGGTGTGGCTGATGTTGAAGATGGGCCTGCTGCTGAAACAGCTGCTACTGTTGTATTGGTGATGTGTGTGAGTGAGAAGGATGTGAGTGATAAGGGTTTGAAATGTAAGTAAAAAGTTTTGAAAAGAATGGGGTGCGACACAATCCTAGAGCCACCTCTCTCTCTCTCTCATTAAATGCTAACATGACACCCATCATGCCCTCTCTGTCCTCAACCCAAGTCAACCGATCCCTAATCACTCCTAACCAAAACTAAATCCTTAATTAAAACTAATTGACTTAACCAACATGGTTGGCTAAACATGGCTAACCCACCATGCATCCCTAAACTTGGTAACCCTAGACTTAGCCCTAGTTTACATGCACATGTTTGTGCAAGCTTAGAAAAATTCTGGAAATATATTTATTAATTTTGATAAAATATTTAAAAATCAATTTGGTAAACTTTTTATTAAAAATCACATATTAAAATGTAATTAGTCACTAAACACATTCTCAGGTGTTACACAGGGGCATAACCCCGTTGACACCTTTCTACACACCTACTTGATTAGTTAATTGTAATATGTAAAACTCTCCCAGGAGTAACTCTTACTCGCAGAGGGTATCAGGATCCACCTATCTCATAGGAGGTATGCAATCTCATTGCAAATTTCAACACTTGAAATTCCCGATAATATTTTGCCCCTAACCTTCTATGACCTTGAAAAAGGCCAACAAACCATAGGATGCTAGTCAAGTTCAACCCGTCATTTTCTGATTGAATTAAACCCACCCTCATGACCCTTGACAAAGGCCAACAAGGTCGCACGACTACCCTAACTCAATCGCATCATATGCTTATACAGATAAGCAGTAATCAGCTACAGCACACTACGCCTTGACAAAGGCCAACAAACGCAGCACGAATATTAACTATTACTTATCTGAAATGACGGAGGGCGACGACAGGTTTTTAAGAAAACCCTTTGCGTAATGAACTTGATATCGTTGTAGAATCGAGTGATTTTGAAAAGGAGTGTTTTTGAGGCTTTTACTAGTTTTTCTAAAGAGGCCACTCCCGGTGAAGGGATCTCGGCTCTTTCCTTATCGAATAAGGTGCGGGATATTTCATAAATACCACTATGCAAAGCAAAAACCATAAAAGCAATCAAAAGACAAGCCGAGTTTGTAGCATCTGCTAGTTTCGCTAAAGAGGTCACTCCCAGTGAAGGGATCTCGGCTCTTTCCTTATCGAATAAGGTGCTGGATATTCTACAAGGAATACCGCTATGCAAAACAACAACTAGAGCTACCGGTTTTCGAGAAAAGTTTTTACAACATCTTTATGTTTCTTTTATTTCATTAATCTCATTAATGAATTCCCATTTATTATGCTTCACAAGCATCAAATATGAAACGAAATCAACAATATATAATATATATCACATATATATATAATATAAGCATTCGTCTCAGGCAGTAATATGATCTCATCACAGAACATTGCAGCAGAAGAACATATATGAAATATTGGATATACTAGGATTTCCGTGTTTTATATTAAGCCTATATAAAACACGGATTCCACGGTCGTGATGAATAGCCAATCCCACACCCTAGACCCCAACGAGAGCGGCAAGTAACCCTACCGATTCTAGAGTTAGGAGACCTGGTCTCGACTCCTCGAGATGGTCGCCTACTGGACCCTAGAACCCAGTTACTTGTGCTCCCCGTCTTGAGTCTATCCTAATGCGGAAAAGTAAACAATATACAATGGTGACATCATCCTCAACCCGGAAGTGCCCCAACAAAAGAATATTACATACAATGAATTTTACATGAATGAAAAAGAAAACTCTCATCTCACATAAACCCTCGGCTATTCAATCACGATGATCCAATATAACATATCATAGCAACACATAACATCACAAGTCATCAACGTAAGTAAATATGCGTATCCCAATTGTCGTTGACATATAGCACCGAAACCGGTGATACACCACATATTACACTTACGGTCGCAGAAAAGAAAGTGAAAAAGTACAACGGTTGGAATCCGCAGCCACCTTAGACATCATAAACCCAACGTATCTCATACTTTGGATTTCATGCCTAACCAAATGAATTCATTAGATATCGCATGCCTAACAATTATAAACCCCGTATTTTAGTCCCAATCTCGAAAACACTTTTCAATATCTAGTCGGGCAATTCAACAAGATTCCCGACATTCTGATCGAATGCACGTTGGAAACTGTAGTAGACGGCCGCAACTCCGGTACCGTCAATGAAGTGCACTAAGGCGGAACATCGCTACCGCGAGCACCCGAATGGATGCTTTTGGCGACGGGGTTCTCCTGCAGTCACTTGGTCGGGGCTATGGGGCGTGTCTATCTATTAAGTTTACCCGGTGAGTATTCGCGTACGCTACGTTATTGCGACGGACTTTTGATCACGTCAAAATCCCGTGGCAACCGATCATTTGAGACTAAACTGATAGATTTATAACATTCAAACTAGTTATCTCATAACTACTTGTGGATTCCAAATATTCTATCCCATCACATAATATCCGGATGACGTTAAACTCTTCGATCGATTCATCAAAGTCCCACAATTTCCCGACAGCTCAACACTTGAGCACAGTTTTAGTAATACCCAGAAGATGCCACAGTACCTATGAACCAGCCGTAAAAGGGTCAAACCAATGCCTCAAATGTGACAACGCTAAACAACCACAAACCTTAGGGTTCAATTGGCTGTTTTGACGGCCACATAATCGAGTTAAGGTTTTTCTTTCTTCTAGAGGGTCTACGGAATCACTTGCATGTTTTTCCGAGTACGTTAAACTTGGAAAAATGGATTTTTAACATTCGATCGAACCTTTTAACTTCGTCTAGACAATACGTGAAACACCCAAAACAATGTTAAAACTACGAATACGAAATACTCCAAGTTGCCTTTGCATTGAGTTAATCATCACATGAAAAAGTAGCAAAAATAAACAACACTTGAAATACCAAAACCTTAAGCACAGAGCGTGAAATAAATTTGGGACCCTGAATCCACCCCCAGGCCGGCCTCCTCGGTTTTGGTGGCCATGTGCTCGGCTAAAATCCGAGCACATGGTCCCAAGTTTCTTCCATGCTGCTGTATTTGCTCATAGATGATTCTGCACTTGTTTGAAAAATTTTTGGAGCTCAATTTAAAATCGACAGAAACATCGTTTTAGCATTTCATGTTTCGGAGTTCATTTCGTTTTCGTAATCAAACAAAATCCGTATTAATTTTTAGCATGGCTCTGATACCACTAAAGAGTTACCCAAGACGGCAGCATGATTTCGGGAGGTATCGTCCATGCCAAATTTAAATTTTGCCGTTTTAGCTAACCCTAACTGGAATCGTTTACTAGAAACAATATGGATATTGAAAAGCAAACACTTTGCAATCTAAGTGAGCATGGAATACAACCTTTGTAGACGGGTCCTTTACTTCAATAGCTCCGTGTAGAAGTCCCCTCCGCTGCGATCGTGAACTCCGGACTCTAGAGAGGCTCCACGAAGAAACGAACGTGCATGCTTCAATGACTTCGAGGCCGAAAATGATCTACGTCGAGGAGACATTAACCAAGATATTCCTTCACTAGGTCATGAACTTTGTGAAGAGAACACCCTATACTACATGGCTAGTAATAGAGGATGAAGAAGTAGGAAGTGAGCTCACTTTAGAATTGATTTTCTCACACCTTTTCTCATAACTCCATTAGAGCTAGAAAGCTTTTGAGGAGGATGAAGAAGAAGAAGATGAACTCATCTCAATAATTCATCCAAATGAATTATGTAACCATGGGTGAGTTAAAGCTATCATGCTTAACTCATGTAGAGAATAAACCATACACTATGGTTAAGGGTTGGGTTTGATAATATCTTATGGAATGGAAAAAGAGTTGACTTTGTCAAAGTTTCTACAAGCTTCATGAAAGCTTGACAACTTTGACTAAATCATTCTCTTTTGTTATTCTTAAGACATAAACAAAACCCTAATTTAACCTAATCATGGTATAAGTCTCATACACCCATCTTGTATGTATCATCAAGCATGATACAAACATGTACACTTGCATATATCACATATAAACAATGTGCACGATCTAGTGAGAAAATAAATCATAAGCGAGCTAATACTAGTTAATGTAATGTAATATATCAAATATATAATTATACATTAAATTATTAAATCAACTCTTGATTTAATAATCCGGCTATAACCGACTAATATCATGTGTAACAACTTATTGAATCAACACTTGATCCGATAACCCGGCAATATCGCATACAACCGATCAATGTCACGAATCACGAGAATAAAATACGGTATCTCATATCGTATCAATCTCGGTCCCGCACATATCACATATGTGCTCCTACTCCGTTTCGCTTGAGCCAGGAAACCCCTGTGTAGGACTCTAAAGACTCGTCAATACGCCGATAGTAGGTGATGATCATATCAAACACCTACATCCCGCAAGCGGTCTGCTAAACGTAACGGCTACCCGGGTATTGAGCGATTAGAAGATCAACAAGCAAGCCTGCTCACACTTCTGTGAATCCAATCAGTAACACTACCGTACAGTCCGGTCTCTTCATCTGATATGCCGCATATCTCGTCTAGGGGTGGTAAACGTCAGACTCCAGTAACTCGATAAGTCGTGTCGATATGAGGATCATAATGGGTCGAGAAACTACTGATAACACTTACCAGTATATCTCTGATGCAGCCTTGGCCAAGGAATTCCTGTTATAGCCAATCGAGCATAGTGCAACATCAACTCCCTATACCAGGAGAGATGAAACCCCTCTTATCGCTCATTGCCTCCATGTGATTCGGGACTGTACCCAAAAGCCATTTTTTTGCACGCTCTCTTGGACGTGGTATGATGGAAATCAAAGCACAGTGGGAATCACACAAGACTCTATGACGATCTCGGGTCTATAGACTACTCTGTACCAGTGTCACCAGAGAACTGCTATTTGACGTGAGGTATAATACCATCTAGGAGTTCTCGGCGAGTCCGTCCAGTGTACCCATTCTCTACTGAGCACCCGTATACCTTCTCTGATTTCAAACACCAATGGATATGGGATCATCCATCGCCCATCATATGGGTCAAGAAGTGCATACGCTAGTCTACTCTAGAGTATCGATGCCCTGTCTCGGTACTCCCACGACTAGGAACATTTGAAGGATGTACTTATCGACTACACTGTCCCCACTAGTATGATCCATATCATAGTCCTGGTAGTCAAGTACTCATCCTAAGGGCTTTATCAACATGTGACATAGAGATAATCAGAGTACATGTTAAGATAAAGAGTAACCAGATAGCGTACTATCATGTCGAGCAAGGAAGTCCTCCCAATATATGTCCAAGCATCCACTACAATATACATCGTATGTACAGTAATGGCCTCTAGGACATACATATAACTAACAATCTCCCACTTGCACTAGGGCCATCTGTTGTGGTATCGCATACCCAACAATCAGCTGTGGTTGAAGTATCTCATACTCAACCATCCCATAAAAGTCTCTACTGGGAAATAGGCCTTTGTGAGTGGATCCGCGCTGTTGTACTCTGTGTCTACTCTCCTAACCTCGATCTCCCTGGAGATCAACCATCTCCATGATTAGGTGATACTGCCTAAGAATATGTCTGGATCACTGATGGGACGGGGGTTCCTGGGCCAAAGCCACAACTCCATTGTCATACAATGGTAGGAACGAAGTTCATCTCATGAACTAATATACATCCAGACTGCCTCTTTGGTAGCATCCTTGGTAGCAATGTATCCAGACTTTATCGTCTAGTATGCCACGGTATCTAGCTTGGAACTCTTGCAAGATACCGTCTCTCTACTGAGGGTAAAGACAATGCCTGTGACTGACATTCAGTCGTTCTTACCACCCTGGATCCTATCCAGCGATTCTCCCCAGGATCGATTGATACCATCTCACTACACCTAGTGAGAATCCTAACATCCAATTAGATCTATCTCATAGATCCAAAACCCAGGATTTAGGAGGTATCACTTTGATCCTATATGGAGAATCCTTATGATAAGAGGAGATTGACTGAGGGTAGCATAGGCAACTTTTTTCCTATCAAGAGTATGTCATCAACGTACAATACGGGGATCACCACCATACTCCCTACTACCTTTTTGTATATACAAGGTTCATCTACCATTTTGATGAAGTCAAACCTTTTGACTACTGATTGAATTGATTTCCGATTGTGAAAGTAAATCAAATCAAATGATCCCCGGCAACGGCGCCATTTGATTGTTGATATTTTCCGATTGTGTGTGTATATCAAATGATCACCGGCAACGGCGCCATTTGATTGAATCGATCTCGGATGTGTAGTTGGAAAATTGTAAAGAAATCACAACCAAAAATATTTTGACCGCAATCAATAACGGTGTCGAATGTAGCGCGTTAGTAAGTGCGGATCGTCCACAGGGAAAGTGTAATCGTTCGTCTTTCGAATTATATGAGTCGAAACTTTAAGGAAAATAAAAGAAAACAATTCATGATTTATAAAATTGCATTTCAAGAAAGGGAAAATATCTAGATCTAAGAAAGCATTAAAATCAAGAATTGAGAGTTTGATAATTTTTCCAATCCAAATATCAAGAATCGAAATGAGGCTCGTAGGAATCGATCGGATCTATAGATGTGATGTAATCTAGTGATGACGTATTCTTATCCTTCGATGGATTGATACTAGATCGATGATGATCGATGAGAATTAGGGATTTCTAGTGAAACTAGGATTTCATCATTTATCCCTTGTTCCTTCGTCGATATCATTCACATTCTAGCCTCTAGTAAATTCAAGAATCGATCGTGGATCCCTAATTTCGAGCGATCCAATCAAGAAAGCATCGCAACGAAACTAGGTCGTCGATTCTTCAATTTGCTAGGCTTTACAAAACTCGTAGGACTTAAGAATCGTTTTAAGATTTGTTACATCATCATTCTATTGATCGTCTCGACTCCTTTACGAGCGGAGTTTTACTCAAACATTACAACAAGAACCACAATTACAAATTGAGATCGAATCATGATGCAAGAATTTAAAGGAAGCAAGATTAAAGAATTTCACCTTTTATTTATATCAACAATTTCGTTACAATCACTCAAGAACTACAAGAGGAAGAACTCGATCGTCAATTTGGCTTCGCTCGTCTCCTTGAGTCGCGGATCGGCTTGGATCACTTGCTCGATTGAAGATCGGCTCCGCTCCTAAAAGGTTGAAGGCTTCTTGCTTGATTTGGTACTCGGGATCATGAATTTGGATTGGGATTAGGGTTAGGGTTTCGCACAAGTCGTGTCACTCAACTTGTGGATGGAAGATGAAGAGAGAATGATGAATTGATGAACTAGTGATTCTTGAACCCTAATTTCTTGAACAACCTCACCCTAGATCTAGGCTCTCTTTTATAGACCTCAAAACCCTAGATCCAGGATTTCAAATTTTAATTTTCCCTCCACAAGTTTGTTAGCAAAAGATTTGAATTTCCCTCCAAAAGTTTGTTAAGAGAGCCTTCTAGAAATAGTTTGTTAGCCGAGCCTTCTAGATGAGCCACGTAGGGAATCGGGAGTCTTCTGGAAGCTTGGGTAGTTATATAAGCCATGTGTAAGAAATCTGCGCACCTGAAGCCATCAAGCTGCCGCGGTTCCGCGGCTTAAGCCAGCTCCCGCCGCGGAACCGCGGCGGTTTTGAAGCTTTGTGGCTTGGAATTTCAGCTACTTGTTCGGGCTGATATTTGTAGGCTTTTCTGATATGTTGATTTTCCAAATGAGTCCCTAATCATTGCCAGATCTCTGGCCTTTGAGTTGGTGTAATTTTCAGCACTGTTTTCATAATTCTGGCTCGGTTTCTGGACTTTCCTGCACAATTTCACCGAGACAAGAGTTGCGCAATACAAGGATGATGCGATGCCATGATAAACACACAATTTCCCTAAAAGTGCCGGTTTTAAAGTCTAACACATGCAATCTGGTATTTCAGAGATGTTTTGCTAATATGTGTAATATGAATACCGAACACTTCTAGATGAGTGCAAATGATAGGGAAATTGCCGTGTTAAAAATGCAGTATTTTCGACTGATCAAATTCCCCCAAACTAATTTTCGATCGTCTCGATCGAACTGTTTTATTAAAAAGAGAAGGAGAAAAATAAAGAAAGAGAAAAACTAACTAGCAAACTTTCGTAGGCAACACGATTGCACTGAGCACGTGCAACATGCCTTTAAACCTCTAGGTGTCCCTAGTAGGAAGAGTGTTGTCTCCTGAGGGTTTTCAGCGGATTGCACCCACAAAATCCAATAATGAAAGGAAGATCATGAATATTACATTTAAAGACAAGAATTGTAAAAGAAAAGCCTTGAAAATTAGGGTTTCCAACTAAGCTAGCTTTTCGGTTGTCATGAGCCCTATCTTAATGGTCATGAAAAGATGTCAGAAATCACGTCCTCCCTCAATAAAACATCGTCCTATTCTTCATTCCTATCTTTCTTCCAAATATCGATCATATCACCCTACGTGTGTGTAAAGTACATCCCTACACCCGGAGAATTCAATTCAAGCTATCATACTCTTGCCCATCAGCCTCAGTACTTTTTAATTAATGAATATTAGGATTGCTCACACACTTTCATGCGACCGTTAATACTTCTTGAGGTATTAACCGACCGATTACTCATGTGCTTGCTTATTTGGTGTATTTTCCTCGTCTTGCACCACCTAAGGCATAACAGTGACTCCCATACCAGTTGGCCTTAGGGCACTAGGTGAAGAAGCACCCTCGCTATATATTTTTTTTATTGCCTTCGGCGATAACAAAACCAGTGTCCAATTTTTCACCATTTTATATTTTCTTCATTATTTTTTTTTCTTCATACATCGGCTTTTAGACAAGAGCATTTCAAGGTATCCTCTACTATCCCGAGCTTCAAGACGTGTGTAAGTGCGAATAGTAGGGTATCAACGTTCAAAATGTTTGGCTTCCAGAATAGAAACTATTTTTCAGACTTATTTTTATCCTCATATTAGTGACTTCCTTCATCTTACTAACCCTTGGGACAACGGCTCATAACTACTTATTACTAGTTCGTATAAGAAAACTTCTAATTTTCTTGGTTTTCTTAAATTTTTCTAATCTCATGGATGTAATTTTTCATTATCTAAACTTTTATTATCTTATTTATGTACAAAAATGTTTTTATTTTTTATATTTTGAAAATTTTTAAATTTTTATAGGTTTTGAAAATGTTTTGTGCTTATGCAAAGTATGATGCGAATGATGCGAAAATAAGCACAAACCTCCCCCAAACCTGTTTTCAACAGTGTCCTCACTGTTGCCATCTGCTACATCTCGAAAAACCAGTAAGCTTGGGAGGAATTTATTAGTGGGGGCAAAATATTTAAGTGAAGAACCTCCCCCAAACTTATCCTTGGCTCAAAATTTTGTAAAGATTTTCTTTTCAAGAGCCCGATTATACCCCCCCTAAACTTAAGTTATGCAATGTTAAGCTTTTGAAAATTACATGAGGGGGTCAAAACTCATTGGTCGATGCCAAGCTTTGCAAAGACCGAATGTCAACACCAACCATTCAAAAATTTTATCAATGCAGTGCTCTGGTTGGTGGAAGAAGAAGTGGGGAAAGGTTAAGTGGTGGAAGAGAGTGTGTGTGCGTCTCATTTGGGAGAGACGATGCAGTGAATGTGATGGATTACTCGCATTCTTTTTACAGTTCAGAAGAAAGGGTGGAGGTTCAATTTCATTGATTGGGAGACGATTCATCTCAACACCCGTGTCATTCAAAAATGCGAGTTCGTCAGCGAAGATCTCCTCAAAAGTTCCATCAATACCCCGATGAATAATGTCATCACAAAGTGCGGGGTGATCTTCAGACTCTAACAATGGTTCATAATCAATGTTAGTTGTTGACCCGGACATCTCGGTGGAAGAGTCCGTATGTGTATGATACATAGTTGGGTCAAACAACAACGTATGAAAAGAGTCAAGATCAATATCAAGAGGATCATCAAATTCGCTGCTGTCGACATCCATTAAGTCGACAGAACAGACCTGAGCAGTAGGTTCGGAGGGTACACTTCCCAACTTGTAAATGTTCAGCTCAATTGACCTATTCCCGAAGGATAGGGTCATAGAACCATTTCGACAGTTGATGATAGCGTTGGAAGTGGCCAAAAAGGGGCGACCTAAAATCACCGGAATTTGATTCCGTGGGTTCGCTACAGGCTGTGTATCAATTACAATAAAATCCACAGGGAATACAAATTCCCCGATTTTTATTAACACATCCTCCAGTTCACCCCTAGGTTTGGTGATTGATCGGTCAGCCATCTGGAGAGTTATGCTCGAGGGCTTTAACACTCCGATACCAAGTTGCTCGTAAACCGAATATGGAAGCAAGTTAACACTAGCACCAAGGTCTAGTAGAGCACGGTTGATGTGTTTTTCCCCAATAGAAATAGAAATAGTAGGACAGCCAGGGTCCTTACGTTTCCTCGGTACTTGTTGGGGGAAAGCCGTGTCTACAGTCTTTGTCATGAATATCTTCTTAGGCACTTGAGTCTTCCTCTTCCTAGTGCACAAGTTCTTAAGAGTTTTCGCATAGGATGGAACTTGTTGGATAGCATCTAGGCGAGGGATGTTGATGTTAACTTGCTTAAACATGTCCATAATCTTCTCCGTATGTGGACTCGATTTGTTAGCCCTTAACCGATTAGGATAAGGTGCTTTAGCAATAAGCGCTGGGTTTATCATAGGAGAAGGAAGTGTGTGTGGACCCGATCCCAGAATAGAGGTGGGGATCGTCCGTGGAGAACTAGAAGAGGTGGGCTGAGGTGGCGAGCCTTGTGGGAAACAAAGAATAGGCTCGCAAGAAGGTGGTGGGGTAGAAGAACTGGGGTCAGAATTAGAAGTAGAAGTGGAAGGAAAGGTCTCAGCCAGGGTATCATTGATAGATTTTTCAGTGTCATCAATCTCTTCCCCAACGTGATTGTCAAGCACTCTTTCAGATCTCAACGTGATTGCACTCACATGATGTGAATAGCCAGGATTGGGCAAAGGTTGAGCTGGAAGTTTCCCTTTCTCTCTTGCACTCATTTCGGCTTTTAGTTGTGCAATTTGTGCTTCCATCGATTTGATATTCTCATTTTGAGAGACAATGATCTTCATCACATTCTCGATGGAAGATTGCAAACTTGCCGTCCCTTGGATGGATTGTTTCATGAAAGTATACAAGGTTTGTGCTAGTGCAGAGGTATTATCAGTACCGGTCAATTGCAAAGAGTTTTCATGTGCTGCAAAAGTGTTGACCGGATTTTGGAAGTTTTGTTATTGGAAGGAGTGCTGACTCAATTGAAGTGGTGGTTGCTGTTGTGGTGGAGGGACCCTTTGGAAATTGTTTTGGGTTGGAACCGTGTTTTGAGATTATGATTGGTTCCAAGAAAAGTTAGGGTGATTCCTCCAACCCTGATTATATGTGGAAGAAAATGGATCATTTCTAGGTCTTTGAAATGCGGCATTTGTATGCTCGTGACCTTGAAACGGAGAATTTCGTGGACATTCTTCCGTCAAATGAGAACGATCAGAACAGCATCCATATACAGCTTTGGAGAGTGACATTTGATTTAGGGCGACAGCTAAAAATTTGTTTTCCATAGTCTCGAGTTTTTTGTGTATAGCTGAAATGTCAGCTCTAACTCCTATGGAAATATCGTTGCCATCCCTAGACGATTGACTCACACCCTCCCACCGTAAAGATTTTTCAGCGAAATCTTCTAGGAATTTCCAGGCTTCCCCATCATCTTTGGTCATGAAGTTGCCTTGACACATGGATTCAAGGGTCTGTCTTGTGTTAGGATTAATGCCCTCATAAATGATTCTGCACAGTTCCCATCTAGGGATTCCGTGATGTGGACATTGGATTAACAGATCCTTGAAGCGTTCAAGACATTTTGAAAATGGTTCATTTAGAAGTTGGGTGAATTGATTTATTTCGCTACGGACTCGAGCTGTTTTATGATGTGGAAAGATTTCTTAAGGAATGCTTTGACGAATTCTTCCCAATTTGAAATGGAATGTGCTGTAGTGTTATACAGCCACTTCTCGGCTATATCGCACAAGGTAAATGGGAGAAGACGTAGACGCATAGCATCCATAGAAAGCTGTGAGGTACCCATCATTGTGCATACATTTTCAAATTTGGTAATAAAGGCATATGCGTCTTCAGACTCGAGACCGTGAAATTTTGGTAGAAGGTTGATGTATTGGGGTTTAATTTCAAAATTTTCCCCGTTGGCTGGTGGAATGGAAAGACAGGTGGAAAGGGGACCTCGTATAGGATAGCACCTCTTTTGGAGAGAGATGCGGGGTGGATTCTGCGCACCCACGGACGGCGGCAGAGTAGTGGTAAAGAAGTTCGATGGAGAATCGTCCATCGAAATGGGTGTGGTGGTGGGTAAAGAAGAGGTAAATGTAGAAATACCGACTTTTGGGTCGATCGGTGAAACGCGGACAAGTCGGGCACTAGAATTCCGTGTCCAGCCTATCTTGCACTAAAAGGGTTTAGTACAAGTGGCAGCGTAGATATAATTAGGCGAAATGAGTGAAGTGTTTTGGTGTTTGTTTTGAAAAATATACGGATTTTTTTTGAAAAAATGATGCGATCACAACAAATGCAACAAGCAAAAACCCTAATTCTAGTGGTCACCTAGGTCAAAGCTCTAGACCGCTCCTAACTGCCAAAAGACAAGTCGCAGGATCAATCCTCCACTGCCTCTTTGTCTCTCCTGTGGCCAGGTAAGTGCCAGGTAAGTGGGAGGTTCTCCACTACGTAAGTAGTGGGCCTAATTATGTAACCACTAGCCTTCGACACACTTTCCTTAGACACCACAAAAGAAACGCGGATAAGCAATGAATTACCCACGGCCTTCTCTTGTCCTAAGTGAGCGCGACGGTCCTTAGAGTCATCTCTAGATCTTTTTTAGTTAATGAGGGTAAATGCGGATGCAAGTTTGTGATTTTTGGGGCTTAGGAAGGGTAATGAACTCCCCACCTAATCTAGATTTGGTCTTTGCCCCTTAATTTCCGTATTAATATGCAAACAACCAAAAATCAAAAACACGCACAATTTTTATTGCTTTTTGCGGCGCTGCGATTTATTTGCAAAGAAACCTGCAGCAAATGTTTAATTGGAGCAGATGAGGGAGAAGATAAGAAAGCAGAGGAGTCACTTGAGAATTTTTTTACTGTAGCGCTACTGTATCGCCGCGGTTTAGCTGCAATAAGCTCCTAATTCCGCGGATCCGCCGCGGGTTTGAAAGATCTCTGCCCCAAAATTTTACAGTGTGCCTGTTTACCTTCTAAGCTCTCTGGAATGCTCTGAAAATTTTTTCCACAGCTCCAAAAATTCCAGATTTCCTCACAACAAATCACAGCAACACGTTTAGAGTTTGCGCGAATTTTGATCTAAAAATATAGATGGAATAAACTTTTCAACTCAAATTTCGAAACAACGAACAATTAGTGCACTATCCTCGGCAACGGCGCCATTTGATTGAATTGATTTCCGATTGTGTAAGTAAATCAAATCAAATGATCCCCGGCAACGGCGCTATTTGATTGTTGATATTTTCCGATTGTGTGTATATCAAATGATCACCGGCAACGGCGCCATTTGATTGAATCGATCTCGGATGTGTAGTTGGAAAATTGTAAAGAAATCAAAACCAAAAATATTTTGACCGCAATCAATAACGGTGTCGAATGTAGCACGTTAGTAAGTGCGGATCGTCCACAGGGAAAGTGTAATCGTTCGTCTTTCGAATTAGATGAGTCGAAACTTTAAGGAAAAGAAAAGAAAAATATTCATGATTTATAAAATTGCATTTCAAGAAAGAGAAAATATCTAGATCTAAGAAAGCATTAAAATCAAGAATTGAGAGTTTGATGATTTTTCCAATCCAAATATCAAGAATCGAAATGAGGCTCGTAGGAATCGATCGGATCTTTAGATGTGATGTAATCTAGTGATGACGTATTCTTATCCTTCGATGAATTGATACTAGATCGATGATGATCGACGAGAATTAGGGATTTCTAGTGAAACTAGGGTTTCATCATTTATCCCTTGTTCCTTCGTCGATATCATTCACATTCTAGCCTCTAGTAAATTCAAGAATCGATCGTGGATCCCTAATTTCGAGCGATCCAATCAAGAAAGCATTGCAACGAAACTAGGTCGTCGATTCTTCAATTTGATAGGGTTTACAAAACTCGTAGGACTTAAGAATCGTTTTAGGATTTGTTACATCATCATTCTATTGATCGTCTCGACTCCTTTACGAGCGGAGTTTTACTCAAACATCACAACAAGAACCACAATTACAAATTGAGATCGAATCATGATGCAAGAATTTAAAGGAAGCAAGATTAAAGAATTTCACCTTTTATTTATATCAACAATTTCGTTACAATCACTTAAGAACTACAAGAGGAAGAACTCGATCGTCGATTTGGCTTCGCTCGTCTGCTTGAGTCGCGGATCGGCTTGGATCACTTGCTCGATTGAAGATCGGCTCCGCTCCTAAAAGGTTGAAGGCTTCTTGCTTGATTTGGTACTCGGGATCTTGAATTTGGATTGGGATTAGGGTTAAGGTTTCACACAAGTCGTGTCACTCAACTTGTGGATGGAAGATGAAGAGAGAATGATGAATTGATGAACTAGTGATTCTTGAACCCTAATTTCTTGAACAACCTCAACCCTAGATCTAGGCTCTCTTTTATAGACCTCAAAACCCTAGATCCAGGATTTCAAATTTGAATTTTCCCTCCATAAGTTTGTTAGCAAAAGATTTGAATTTCCCTCCAAAAGTTTGTTAAGAGAGCCTTCTAGAAATAGTTTGTTAGCCGAGCCTTCTAGATGAGCCACGTGGCGAATCGGGAGTCTTCTGGAAGATTGGGTAGTTATATAAGCCACGTGTAAGAAATCTGCGCACCTGAAGCCATCAAGCTGCCGCGGTTCCGCGGCTTAAGCCAGCTCCCGCCGCAGAACCGCGGCGGTTTTGAAGCTTTGGGGCTTGGAATTTCAGCTACGTGTTTGGGCTGATATTTGTGAGCTTTTCTGATATGTTGATTTTCCAAATGAGTCCCTGATCATTGCCAGATCTCTGGCCTTTGAGTTGGCGTATTTTTCAGCACTGTTTTCATAATTCTGGCACGGTTTCTGGACTTTCCTGCACAATTTCACCGAGACAAGAGTTGCGCAATACAATGATGATGCGATGCCATGATAAACACACAATTTCTCTAAAAGTGCCGATTTTAAAGTCTAACACATGCAATCTGGTATTTCAGAGATGTTTTACTAATATGTGTAATATGAATACCGAACTCTTCTAGATGAGTACAAATGATAGGGAAATTGCCGTGTTAAAAATGCAGTATTTTCGACTGATCAACTACCACATCAAAACAGATGTTCCAACTCCGCGATGCCTGCTTTAACTCATAATGCAACTCGCACACGTTTCCGCTGCTCCCACTGTCTATGAAGCCCTCTAGCTGTGTACTTATAGCTGCTCTCTTCTAAATCATGATTTAGAAAAGCAGTCATGACACCCAACCGCCAGATATCGTAATCATGGTATATAGAAATGGCAAGTAGGATCCGGATGGACTTAAGCATAGCTTTGAAAGTCTCAACTTTTCCATGTACACCTAGTAATCCTCTCAAGATATACTTGCTTCTGATGGGGATTTAACCCTTCAGATAAAGCAACCAAAGTCCATACTTTGTTGGTGTATATGGATTCCATCTTAGATCGCTTAGCATCCAACCATTCTCACAGACTCCTCACTCCTGATGGCCTGCTCGAAACTAGTTGGGTCATCATCTCATGATGCAATCCTCGCTCTCACTGTCATAGAGAAAACCGAAGTATCTCTAAGGTGGGTGAGGAACCCTACCAGATCGGCGGAGAAGCTATGGTTCGTTGGAAACTATTGAATCCTCCGGGTTTACCAAATCATCAGTCGCAGTTTGTATCGCTGGAACTCCTTCTAGTTCTACCTCATGTCCACTAATTTCTTCACAAGAAATTCCCTATCTCATAGGTGGCATGCTGAGAAACAAAACACATTTTGCTCCTCAGTGCGGTAGAAGATATTCCCTTGCGAATGCGTGGGATATCCAACAAACTTCCACAGATCCGATCTTGCCTCGATCTTGCCCGGATGTTGCTTTTAGACATAGGCCAGACAACCCCAAATCTTAACATCTTTAAGAGATGGGCTCTTCCAATACCATATCACATATGGAGTGGTAGGCACCTGATTTGATTGGAACCCTATTCAATATGTATAGAGCTTCTCAAGTGCATAGCCCCCCGAAAAAAAGGAAACTCAGTAATACTCATCATAGAGCACACCTTATCACATAGGGTGCGTCTGCTCCGCCCCGATATACCAACGTGTTGTGGTGTATACGGAGGAGTACTGCTGAGAGTGAATCTCATTCTCCTTTAGAATAGTCCAGGAATTCTGTTCTTAAGTATTCTTGTCACGACCCGAAGTTGGATGTTGTAGGGTTCCTGGGCACACCAATGAGGTCTCACAAGTGATCAAACATGCTTAATTCAAATTTTTCATGTGCCTACAAACCCTAATACGGATCGTTAACTAGATAATAAGGCGATGCAAGCAAGTAAACTACTTTATTGCTAAAGGAAAGTGACTACAACCTTTGTAGATCCGGTCCTCCACCTCCTTAGCTCCGCTTTGACGTCCCTCCGCTGTGAACATCGGATCCCGGACTCAAGCGATTGTATCGTCGAAGAAATGATCGGGCTAGGTTGTCGACTTCGATGCCGAAGATAATCTACGTCGAGGCAACTCAAGATCAAACTCCAACTTCACCAAGTCATGAAACTTGTGAAGAAAACACCCTATACTACTTGGCAAGTGGTAGAGGATGAAGAAATAGGAAGTGGGTCCACTTTAGAATTGGATTTCTCACTCTTTTTCTCAAGTTACCATTAATGGTTGCAAGCTTTCTTCTTTGTTGAAGAAGAAGAAGAAGAAGAAAAAGAATATGATAAGTATATTAAAAATAGGAAATAAAATGATACTTATCATATTTACAACCATGGTTAAGTGTAGAGAATTAACTAGGGTTTAGTTGAATGGTTAGGGTTAGGACATGAAGACAAAATGGTCACTTAGTCAAAGCTTCATGAAGCTTCAACAACAAAACAAACTAAGCCACCATTTCATTTTTGCGCAAAATGAATTAATGAATAAATTAATAAATGAATAAGTAAGTAAATCAAAACCCTAACCATTAACATAACCATGGTTTAATTCTTTACACAAACCCAAGTTTGCATGTATCATCAAACATGATACAAACAAGTGCACAAAAGTGTATCACATATACAACTTGTGTATTTCAAGTGAGAAAATCCATTTAAAGTGAACCAATACTAGTCAATGCAAAGTAATATATCAAATATATAATTATGCATTAAATCATTAAATCAATACTTGATTTAGCGATCCGGTCATATCGCATATAACCGACTAATATCCAATGTATCGGCTTATCGAATCAATCCTTGATTCGATAACTAGGTTATATCGCATACAACCAATCGATACATTCATCGCGAGAATGGAATACGGTATCATATACACGCATTATTCTCAGTCCCGCACATATCTCATATGCGCTCCTATTTCGTTTCGCTTGAGCCAGGAAACCTCTGTGTAGGACTCTAAAGACTCGTCAATACGCCGGTAGCAGGTGATGATCATATCAAACACCCACAAGCCGCAAGCGGTCTGCTAACCGTAACGACCACCCGGGTATTGAGCGATCAGAAGATCGACGAGCAAGCCAGCTCACACTCCTGTGAATCCAACCAGTAACACTTACCGTACAGTCCGGTCTGTTCGTCTGATATGTCGCATATCTCGCCTAGGGGTGGTAAACGTCAAACCCCAGTAACTTGATAAGTCATGCCGACGTAAGGTCCATAACAATCGTGAAACTACTGATAACTTTTACCAGTATATCACTGCAACCCTGGCCAGGGCTTTTCTGTTATCGCCAGTCGAGCATAGCGCAACATCAACCCCCAATACCGGGAGAGACGAATCCCCTCCTATCGCTCATTGCCTCCATGTGAATCGGGACTGTACCCAAAAACCACCTGTTTGCACGACTCAGTAGAGCCGTGGTAGGGTGGAAATCAAACCACAGTGGGAGACACACAAGACTCTATGACGATCTCGGGTCAACAGACTAAGCTGTACCAGTGTCACCAGAGAACTGCCATTTGACGTGAGGTATAATACCATCTGGAAGTTCTCGGCGAGTCCGTTCAGTGTACCCAATCTCTACTGAGCACCCGCATACCATCTCTGATGTCAAACACTAATGGATATGGGATCATCCATCGCCCATCACATGGGTCGAGAAGATATACGCTAGTCTACTCTGGAATATCGATGCCCCGTCTCGATATTCCCACGACTAGGAACATTGAAGGATATACTCATGGACTACCCAGTCCCCACTAGTATGATCTGCATCATAGTCCTGGAAGTCGAGTACACATCATAAGGGCTTTATCAACATGTAACAGAGAGACAGAAAGTATACATGTTAAGATAAAGAGCAACCAGATAGCGTACTATCATGTCGAGCAAGAAAGTCCTACCTATATATGTCCCAGCATCCACTACAATATACATCCAATGTACAGTAATGGCCTCTAGGGCATACATATAACTAAGAATCTCCCATTTGCACTAGGGCCATCTGTAGCAGTGGTTGCAGTATCACATACTCAACCATCCCACATAAGTCTCTCTATGGGAAAAGGCCTTTGTGAGTGGATCTGCCGTGTTGTCCTCTGAGTCTACTCTCCTTACCTCGATCACCCTGGAGATCAACTATCTCCATGATCAGGTGATGCTGCCTCAGAATATGTCTGGGTCACTGATGGGACCAGGGTTCCTGGGCCAAAGCCACACTACCATTGTCATACAATGGTGGGAACCTAGTTCATCTTATGAACCAATATACACCCAAACTGCCTCTTTGGTAGTATCTTTAATACCGATGTTACCAGCCTTTATCGTCTAGTTTGCCACGGTATCTAGCTTGGAACTCTTCCAACATACCGTCGCTTTACTGAGGGTAAAGACAATGCCTGTGACTGACATTCAGTCGTCTTTATCACCCTGGAACCCTTCCAGTGATTCTCCCCAGGATCGATTGATACCATCTCACTACATCTAGTGAGAATCCTAGCATCCAATTACATCTATCTCATAGATGAAAACTCAGGATTTAGGAGGTATCACTTTGATCCTATTTGAGAATCTTTGTGATAAGAGGAGTTCGACCGATCGTAGTATAGGAAACTCTTTTCCTATCAAGAGTATGTTGTCTACGTACAATACGAGGATGACCACCTTACTCTCAACTACCTTTTTGTACATACAAGGTTCATCTACCATTTTGATGAAGTCAAACACTTCGAATACCACATCAAAACAGATGTTCCAACTCCGCGATACCTGCTTTATTCTGTAAAGCAACTTGCACACGTTTCCGCTGCTCCCACTGTTTACGAAGCTCTCTGGCTGTGTTCTTATAGTCGTTCTCTTCTAAATCATAATTTTAGAAAAGCAGTCATGGCACCCAACCACCAGATATCGTAGTCATGGTATGCAGCAATGGCAAGTAGGATCTGGATGGACTTAAGCATAGTCCGTGGAAAAGGTTTCATCATTATCCACGCTTGGTTGATGACGAAAACCTTTAACAAGTCTAGCTTTGAAAGTTTCAACTTTTCCATCTACACTGAGTAATCTTCTCAAGATATACTTGCTCCTGATGGGGATTTAACCCTTCAGATATCGCAACCAAAGTCCATACTTTGTTGGTGTATGTAGATTCCATCTCAGATCGCTAAGCATCCAGCCATCCTTACAGAGTCCCTACTCTCGATGGCCTGCACGAAACTAGTTGGGTCATCATCTCATGATGCATTCCTTGCTCCCACTGTCATCGAGAAACCGAGGTATCTCTCAGGCGGATGAGGAACCCTACCAGATCGGCGGAGAGGCTGAGGTTCGTCGCGAACTATTGAATCCTTTGGTTCTGTCAAATCATCAGCTGTAGTTTTGTATAGCTGGAACCTTTCCAATTCTACAGAACTAACCTTGCCTCGATCTTGTCCGGATTTTGCTTTAGACATAGGCCGGACAATCCTAAATCTTAACTTACTTAAGAGATAGGCTCTTCCCATACCATATCTTATATGGAGTGGTAGGCACTGATTTGATTCGAACCTAATTCAATAGGTATGCAGCTACTCAAGTGCACAACCCCAAAAGGAAATAGGTAACTCAGTAATACTCATCATAGAGCACACCATATCTAATATTGTGCGATTGCTCCGCCCCGATACACCGTTGTGCTGTGTTGTATTCAGAGGAGTAATACTGAGAGAGAATCTCATTTTCTTTTAGAATAGTCCAGGAATGCCATGTACAAGTATTCTCCTCCCTGATCTTTTCATAGGACATAATACTTATACCCGTATTAGTTCTCTACTTCTAGCTTATATTCTGTGAATATCTCAAAAGGTTCGGACTTGTGTTCCAACAGGAACATATGTCTGGATCTTGAAAGATTATCAGAGAACGTAATGAAGTATAAAGAACCAGTCCTGGCATGTGTAGACAGGGGACCTTACATACATCATCATGTATCAGTCCCAAGAGTTACTAACTCTTTCTCTGTTTCCAGTAAACGGAGCTATGGTCATCTAATCTTTGTGACAAGACTGGCAAGTTTCACAAGATGTAAATTCAAACTGATTTAATTATGCATCTAAAATGTAACTTCAGCCAGTCGGGTCGCATTAATATGACCTAGTCTACAATGCCTCAAGAAGGATCCGCTCATTTCTGAACTCTTCCTCTTGTGTGTGTTCTGTATACTAAGAACTATAGTTTGATTTAGAACGTCAATGCTTTTAGATAACGCGCCTGAACCGATCAACTTTTGATATAGGAAATGTTCAAAACAGTATCCAACAATACAAAATTATATCCTTCTTTACTAATAAAGAGACTGATATGATTTTGTATATTAGGTTCGGTATCTAATAACATTCATTCAGAATCAATGTACTGGTTATACAGGGTGACAGTGACCAACAGACTTGGCTGCAACACTTGCCCCGTTTTCTTTCTCATGAAACTTATCACCCGTTCTCAGTTTTTCTACCTTTTTGTAGCCCTATGTAACGGATTACATATCTGGGATCCTGATCTGGTATCATATACCCAGGATGCAGAGGATACTGAGAAACAGTTCTTTGTAATGAACACACCCGAAGGAGATGCATCATATGCACTTTCTTCGTTTGGGCGGCATAGGAATTCTGGTATTCCCCTATTTCCTGCTCTGTCTTATAACAATTATAAGTTGGAGCGGGACCAACGTTCCCCAGCTCAGTATAACAAGCGGGTTCGGTCAATACATCCATATTATTATCTTGATTAAGGCATGATATGGTCGCTACCTGGAGAGAGAGAGAAGAAAACACTCTGTGTGCGCTCTTGCAAGATTAGATTGGTTATTTATTTTATCTAATCAGGATGGCTCCCACTGTTTTTATCAAATCTTCTTTCAAACCCTAAAAGGAAAGACTAGCCGGGATTAATTACACTCTACAAGTTTGCCAATCTTTCAGCCAGGCCAGTGTCGGTACTTTGAGGGAGGTTTCCCGTGCTTTCGCACGGACCTAATTACAGTAAACCTCGTTTTCCCAGAGGCGTAACCCCGTTGACACCTTTCTATACACTTACTTGATCGGCTAATTGTAAAGTGCAAAACTCTCCCAGGGGTAACAATTACTCGCAGTGGGTATCGGGATCCAACTATCACATAGAAGGTATGCAATCTCATTGCAAATTTCAACACTTGAAACTCCCGATAAAGGTTTTTACCCCTAGCACTTATGACCTTAACTATGGTCAACAAATCATAAGCACTAGTCAAGTTCTACCCGTCATTTCGTGATTAATTAGACCCACCTACATGACCCTTAACTAAGGTCAACAAAGTCACGCGACTGTCCTAACTAATCGCATCATATGCGGTGTAGGAAGACATCACTTAGCTACCGTACACTGTGTCTTGACTATGGTCAACAAACACAGCACGAATACTAAGTACTCTATTTCCTAAAATGACGGAGGGTTGCGGCTGGTTTTTAAGAAAACCTTTAACACTTTGAACTTGATCTCGTTGCGGAATCAAATGGTTTTTAAATGGAGTGTTTTTGAGGCTTTTCTAGTTTTGCTAAAGGGGTCACTCCCGGTGAAGGGATCGTCGGCCCTTTCCTCGTCGAATGAGGTGCGGGATATATCATATATATCACTGTGCAAAGAAGAAACTATAGAAGCAATCAAAAGACAAACCGAGGGTTGTAGCATCTGCCAGTTATTGTTAAAGGAGTCACTCCCGGTGAAGGGATCTCGGTCCTTTCCTTATCGAATAAGGTGCAGGATGTTCTACAAGGAACACCGCGATGCAAAGCAAGAACTGTAGCTACCTGGTTTTATTTTGAAATTCGATTCCACAACATCAATTAGGTTTATTTTCTTTCATTAATCTCATTAATGAATATCCCATCATTTAAGTCCACCTAAACATCACAGATAAATATAACGTACGCTTATGCCATCCGCATTCGCCTCGATGTCCCGTCTGCACCGTTAGGTTAGGTAACTAACACTAGAACGAGGCAGGGCTAGCGCGGGTGTAAAACATAAGCAACGTCTATATAATATATCATATATACTATATATAATATCTATCTGAACATATCACATGATCACATCACAGATAACGCGGCAGAAAATATCATATGAAATATTGGATATACTAGGACGTCCGTGTTTTCAATACGAGCCAGTATAAAACACGGATTCCATGGTCGTGATGAATAGCCAATCCCACACCCCTAGACCTCTACGAGAGCGGCAAGCAACCTTACCAATTCTAGGGTTAGGAGACCCGGACTCGACTCCTCGAGATGGCCTCCAACTGGACCCTAGAACCCGGTTACTTGTGCTCCCCTCCTTGGGTCTATCCTAATGCGGAAAAGTAAATAATATACAAATGGTGACATCATCCGCAACCTGGAAGTGCCCCAATAAAAGAATATTACATACAAGTTTTTACATGAATGAAAATGAAAAACACTCGTCTCACATAAAAACCCCCGGCTATTCAAACACGACGATCCAATATAACATATCCAGCAACACATAACATCACATGTCATCAACGTAAGTAAATATGCGCATCCCAATTGTCGTTGATATTGTAGGGTTCCTAGGCACCCCAAGGAGGTCTCACAAGGCATCGAACATGCCATATTAAAATTTTACGGTGCCTACAAACCCTAAACTACGGATCGTCGGCTAGATGTCTAGGCGAAAAACTAATCTAGTTAACAATTAACTAAGAGATACGGAAATACAACCTTTGTAGATCCGGTTCTCCACCTCCATAGCTCCGCAACGAAGTCCTCTCCGCTGTCCAAAAGGAATCCGGGCTCTAGCGTCGGCTTCGTCGAAGAATAAGCGAGCTAGGTCGTCGATGTCCATGCCGAAGATGATCTACGTCGAAGCATCGCAAGATCAAGCTCTCACTTCACCAAGTCATGAAACTTGTGAAGAAAACACACTCTACTACTTGGCAAGAGGTAGAGGATGAAGAAATAGGAAGTGGGTAGACTTTAGATTTGGATTTCTCACTCTTTTTCATTACTTGCCATTGATGGAGGCAAGCTTTTCTTCACTTGAAGCAAGGAAGAAGAAGAAGAATAATATGATAAGATTAATATAATTGGAAAAGAAAATGAATACTTATCATATTAGAACCATGGTCAAGTGTAGAGAATTAACTAAGGTTAGATTAATGGTTAGGGTTTAAGATGAAGACAAGAATGGTTACAAAGTCAAAGCTTCATGAAGCTTCAACTAAACTCCAAAATTAGCAACCATTCTTTTCTTATCTATTCAAAATAAATAAATAAATAAGTAATAAAAAGAAAACCCTAATCATTAGTTTAACCATGGCTTAATTCATTACACTTAACTATAGTTAAACATGTATCATCAAACATGATACAATCAAGTGTACAAAAGTATATCACATATACAATGTGCACAAACCAAGTGAGAAAATCCGTTTAAAGTGAACCAATACTAGTTAGTGCAAAGTAATATATCAAATATATAATTATGCATTAAATCATTAAATCAACACTTGATTCAATGATCCGGTCATGTCGCACACAACCGACTAGTATTCAATGTATCGGCTTATCGAATCAATACTTGATTCGATACCTAGGTTATATCGCATACAACCTTTCGATACAATCATCGCGAGAATAGAATACGGTATCACATACACGCATTATTCTCGGTCCCGCACATATCTCATATGCGCTCCTATTTCGTTTCGCTTGAGCCAGGAAACCTCTGTGTAGGACTCTAAAGACTCGTCAATACGCCGGCAGCGGATGATGATCATATCAAACATCCACAAGCCGCAAGCGGTCTGCTAAACGTAACGGCCACCCGGGTATTGAGCGATCAGAAGATCGACGAGCAAGCCCGCTCACACTCCTGTGAATCCAACCAGTAACACTACCTACAGTACGGTCTGATCGTCTGATATGTCGCATATCTTGCCTAGGGGTGGTAAACGTCAGACCCCAATAGCTCGATAAGTCGTGTCGATATGAGGCTCATAACGGGTCGAGAAACTACTGGTAACACTTACCAGCAATTCTCTGAGCAGCCCTGGCCAGGGACTTCCTGTTATAGCCAATCGAACACAGCGCAACATCAACCCCCTATACCGGGAGAGACGAATCCCCTCCTATCGCTCATTGCCTCCATGTGACTCGGGACTGTACCCAAAAACCACCGTTTTGCACGCCCTCTTGGACGTGGTAAGATGAAAATCAAAGCACAGTGGGAACCACACAAGACTCTATGACGATCTCGGGTCAACAGACTACTCTGTACCAGTGTCACCAGAGAACTGCCATCTGACGTGAGGTATAATACCATCTGGGAGTTCACGGCGAGTCCGTCCAGTGTACCCAGTCTCTACTGAGCACCCGTATATCATCTCTGATGTCAAACACCGATGGATATGGGATCATCCATTGCCCATCTGTATGGGTCGAGAAGGTATACGCTAGTCTACTCTGGTATATCGATGCCCCATCTCGATACACCCACGACTAGGGACTTTCAAGGATGTACTTATGGACTACCATGTCCCCACTAGTATGATCTGCATCATAGTCCAGGTAGTCAAGCACACATCCTAAGGGCTTTACCAACATGTAACAGAGAGACAATCAGTATACACGTTAAGGTAAAGTTCAACCAGATAGCATACTATCATGTCGAGCAAGAAAGTCCTCCCTATATATGTCCCAGCATCCACTACAATATACATCCTATGTACAGTAATGGCCTCTAGGGCATACATATAACTAACAATCTCCCACTTGCACTAGGGCCATCTGATAGCAGTGGTTGCAGTATCTCATACTCAACCAACCCATAAAAGTCTCTCTTAGGGAACAGGCCTTTGTGAGTGGATCCGCTGTGTTGTCCTCTGAGTCTACTCTCCTAACCTTGATCTCCCTGGAGATCAACCATCTCCATGATCAAGTGATACTGCCTTAGAATATGTCTGGATCACTGATGGGACGGACGTTCCTTGGCATAAGCCACAACTCCATTGTCTCACAATGGTTGGAACGTAGTTCATCTCATGAACCAATATACACCCAGACTGCCTCTTTGGTAGCATCTTAAGTAGCGATGTATCCTGCCTTTATCGTCTAGTTTGCCACGGTATCTAGCTTGGAACTCTTCCAACATACCGTCCCTTTACTGAGGGTAAAGACAATGCCTGCGACTGACATTCAGTCGTCTTTATCACCCTGGAACCCTTCCAGTGATTCTCCCCATAATCAATTGATACCATCTCACTACAACTAGTGAGAATCCTAACATCCAATTAGATCTATCTCATAGATCCAAAACCCAGGATTTAGGAGGTATCACTTTGATCCTATATGGAGAATCATTGTGATAAGCGGAGATTGATCGAGCGCAGCATAGGAAACTCCTTCCCTATCAAGAGTATGTCATCCACGTACTCTACGAGGATCGTCACCATACTCCCTACTACCTTCTTGTTTATACAAGGTTCATCTACCATTTTGATGATGTCAACTTCTTTGACTAATCCACCAAAACAGATGTTCCAACTCCGCGATGCCTGCTTTATCCTATAAAGCATCTTGCACACGTTTCCGTTGCTCCCACTGTCTACGAAGCCCTCTGGCTATGTACTTATAGACGTACTCTTCTGAAACATCATTTAGAAAAGCAGTCATGACACCCAACCACCAGATATCGTAGTCATGGTATGTAGCCGTGATAAGTATGATCTGGATGGACTTAAGCATAGCCACTTGAGAAGGTTTCATCATTGTCCATGCCTGGTCGATGACGAAAACCTTTAACAAGTCTAGCTTTGAAAGTCTCAACCTTTCCAAGTACACCAAGTAATCTTCTCAAGATATACTTGCTCCTGATGGGGATTTAACCCTTCAGATATAGCAACCAAAGTCCATACTTTGTTGGTGTATAAGGATTCCATCTCAGATCACTAAACATCCAGCCATTCTTACAGAGTCTCACTCCTGATGGCCAGCTCGAAGCTAGTTGGGTCATCATCTCATGATGCAATCCTCGCTCCCACTGTCATAGAGAAACCGAAGTATCTCTCAGGTGGGTGAGGAACCCTACTAGATCGGCGGAGAGGCTGAGGTTCGTTGGAATCTACTGAATCCTTTGGTTCTATCAAATCATCAGCTGTATTTTGTATAGTTGGAACCTTTCCAGTTCTACATTACAGTCCTTGCCTCGAGCTTGTCCGGATTTTGCTTTCAGACATAGGTTGGTCAACCCCAAATCTTAACTAGCTTAAGACATGGGCTCTTCCCTTTCCATATCACATATGAAATGGTAGGCAACTGATTTGATTCGAACCCTATTCAATAGGTATGCAGCTTCTTAAGTGCATAACTCCCAAAAAGGAAATAGGTAACTCAGTAGTACTCATCATAGAGCACACCTTATCATATAGGGTGTTATTGCTCCGCCCCGATATACCATCGTGCTATGGTGTATACGGAGGAGTAATGCCGAGAGAGAATCTCATTCTCCTTTAGAATAGTCCAGGATTTCCGTGCACAAGTATTCTCTTCCTCGATCTCATCATAGGACATAATACTTATACCCATATTGGTTCTCTACTTCTAACTTATATTCTGTGAATATCACAAAAGGTTCGGACTTATGTTTCAACAGGAACGTATGTCTGAATCTTGAGAGATTATCAGAGAATGTAATGAAGTAAAAGAACCAGTCCTGGCATGTGTAGACATGGGACCTACATACATCAACATGTATCATCCCAAGAGTTTACTAACTCTTTCTCTGTTTCCAATAAACAGAGCTGTGGTCATCTTATCTTTGTGACATGACTGGCGAGTTTCACAAGATGTAAATTCAAACTGATTTAAATATGCATCTATATGTAACTCTAGCTAGTCGGGTCACATTGATCTGACCAAGTCTACAATGCCTCAAGTAGGATTCGTTCATTTCTGAACTCTTCCTCTTGTGTGTGTTCCGTATACTAAAAAACTGTAGTTTGATTTAGAACATTAATGCTTTTAGATAACGTGCCTGAACCGATCAACTTTTGATATAGGAAATGTTCAAAACATTATCCATCAATACAAAATTATATCCTTTCTTTTCTAACAAAGAGAGTGATATGATTTGGTATATCAGGTTCGGTATCTAATAACATTCGTTCAGAATCAATGTATTGTAATACAGGGTGACAGTGACCAACAGACTTGGCTGCAACTCTTGCCCCGTTTTCTGCCTCATGAAACTTATCACCCGTTCTCAGTTCTCTACCTATCTGTAGCCCTATGTAACAGATTACATATCTGGGATCCTGATCCGGTATCATATACCCAGGACGTAAAGGATACTGAGAAACAGTTCTGTATAATGAACAAACCCAAAGATGATGCATCATCATGCACTCTCTTCGTTTGGGCGGCACGGGAAATCTGGTATTCCCCAATTTCCTGCTCTGTCTTATAACAATTATAAGTTGGAGCGGGACCAACGTTCCCCAGCTCAGTATAACAAGCGGGTTCGGTCAATAATCCGTTTTATTATCTTGATTAAGGCGTGATATGGTCGCTACCTGGAGAGAGAGAGAAGAAAACACTCAGCGTGCGCTCTGTCAAGAATAGATTGGTTATTATTTTATCTAATCAGGATGTCTCCCACTGCTTTTTATCAAATCTTCCTTCAAACCCTAAAAGGAAAGACTAGCCGGGATTAATTACACACTACAAGTTCGCCAATCTTTCAGCCAGGCCAGTGTCGGTACTTTGAGGGAGGTCCCCCGTGCTTTCGCACGAACCTAATTAATGTAAACCTCGTTTTCCCAGAGGCGTAACCTCGTTAACACCTTTCTAGACACCTACTTGATCGGCTAATTGTAATGTATAAAACTCTCCCAGGAGTAACTCTTACTCGCAGCGGGTATCGGGATCCAACTATCTCATAGGAGGTATGCAATCTCATTGCAAATTTCAACACTTGAAATTCCCGATAATATTTTGCCCCATGCGATCTATGACCTTGACTGAGTCAACAAACCATAGACCGCAAGTAAAGTTCAACCCGTCATTTCTCGATTGAATTAAACCCACCCGCACGACCCTTGACTGAGTCAACAAGGCCGCACGACTACCCTAATCCAATCGCATCATATGCATTGCAGATAAGCACTAATCAGCTACCGCACACTACGCCTTGACTGAGTCAACAAACGCAGCACGAATACTAACTAGGACTTATCTGAAATGACGGAGGGCTACGTCAGGTTTTTAAGAAAACCTTTTGCGTAATGAACTTTATATCGTTGTAGAATCAAATGATTTTAAAAAATGGAGTGCTTTTGAGGCTTTTCTAGTTTTGCTAAAGGAGTCACTCCCGGTGAAGGGATCGTCGGTCCTTTCCTCGTCGAATGAGGTGCGGGATATATCATATATATCACTGTGCAAAGCAAAAACACTTAAAAGCAATCAAAAGACAAACCGAGTGTGTAGCATCTGCCAGTTATTGCTAAAGGAGTCACTCCCGGTGAAGGGATCTCGGTCCTTTCCTCATCGAATAAGGTGCAGGATATATCTCATATACCGCTGTGCAAAGCTAGAACTGTAGCTACCTGTTTTATTTTGAAATTCGATTCTACAACATCTTAGGTTTCTTTTATTTCATTAATCACATTAATGAAGTCCCATCATTTAAATACCTAAACATCACAGATAGATATGACGTACACTTATGCCATCCGCATTCGCCTCGATGTCCCCTCGTGCACCGTTAGGTTAGGTAACTAACGGCAGAGCAGGGCAGGGCTAGCGCGGGTGTAAAACATAAGTAACGTCTATATAATATATCATATATACTATATACTGTATCTATCACAGAACATCTCATGATCACATCACAGATATCGCAGCAGAAGAATCATATGAAATATTGGATATACTAGGACGTCCGTGTTTTCAATACGAGCCAGTATAAAACACGGATTCCACGGTCGTTATGAATAGCCAAACCCACACCCCTAGACCCCTACGAGAGCGGCAACCAACCCTGCCAATTCTGGAGTTAGGAGACCCGGACTCGACTCCTCGAGTTGGTCTCCCACTGGACTCCAGAACCCGGTTACTTGTGCCCTCCTCCTTGGGTCTATCCTAGTGCGGAAAAGTAAATAATATACAAAAGGTGACATCTTCCGCAACCTGGAAGCGCCCCAATAAAAGTATATTACATACAAGTTTTTACATGAATGAAAATGAAAAACACTCATCTCACATAAAAAACCCCGGCTATTCAAACACGACGATCCAATATAACATATCCAGCAACACATAACATCACATGTCATCAACGTAAGTAAATATGTTCATCCCAATTGTCGTTGACATATAGCAACGAAACCGGCGATATCACATATTACACTTACGGTCACAGAAAAGAAAGTGTAAAACTACAACAGTTGGAATCCGCAACCACCTCAGACATCGCATGCCTGAGCAAATGAATTCCTTAGACATCGCATGCCTAACAATTATAAAACCCGCATTTTAGTCTCAAAATCGAAAACACTTTTCAATATCAAGTCGGGCAATTCAACAAGATTCCCGACATCCTGATCGAATGCTCGTCGCAAACTTCAGTAGACGGCCGCACCCCCGTTACCGTCGACGAAGTGCACCAAGGCGGAACACCGCTACCGCGAGCACCCGAACGGATGATTTCGGCGATGGGGTTCTCCTACAGTCACTTGGTCGGGGCTATGGAGTGAGGCTGTCTATTAAGTTTATCGGCGAGTATCCGCGTACGCTATGTGATTGCGACGGACTTTTGATCACCTCAAAATTCCGTGGCAACCGATCAAGTGAGACTAAACTGCTAATTTTATAACATTCATTTAGTTATCTCATAACTATTGTGAATTCCAATTATTGTATCCCATTCCAGATAAACAGAAAATGTTAAACTTTCCGATTGAATATTCGAACACCCAAGTTTTCCCGATACAGATCAACACATGAAATAAGTCTAACAACATTCAGTTCGTGCCTCAGTACCGACGGTCCAGCCGTATAAGGGTCAAGCCAACGCCTCACATGTGGCACGCCGTACTGCCCCAAACCCGAAGGTTCAAAGGGCAGTTCAAGACGGTCACATAATCGAGTTAAGGTTTGTTGTCTTCTAGAGGGACCATCGCGTTACTTGCACTACTTAGAACGTCGTTAAACTACGGAAAAATCCAACACTTGGAAATTTCCCGACAGGGGAAAAATTGGGTATTTATATCCGGTCGAACTTTTTAACATATTCTAAAAATTTATCCGGAAAGCCACATAGACAAAATTTGATACCCCGATCGAAACACCGAATCCCCAAAACAATCCCAGAAAATACAACTCTGGAAACAGTATTAAAAATTCCCAGAAAATCCAGAATAAAATAATAAGAGTTACTGTGCAAATAGTGGAGGATGACGTCATCATTGGGCCGCTGATCCGCCGCAGAAGCCATGATTCTGCTGCGGATACGCCGCGAAAATTACTGTTCACCAGAAACTTTTTGCACCGTAATTCTTAGTTTTCCCTGCTGAATTTTTTAGCAATTTTTATTTGGAAAAACTCACTGTTTTCAAAAAAGTACAGAGAGCAAGATTGATTTGGTGTTTCGGGTTCGTTCGGACTTCAAATTATGTCTGGACTTCGCCTAAGGCTCTAGCTAGGCTCTGATACCACTGTAGGGTTCCTAGGCACCCCAAGGAGGTCTCACAAGGCATCGAACATGCCATATTAAAATTTTACGGTGCCTACAAACCCTAAACTACGGATCGTCGGCTAGATGTCTAGGCGAAAAACTAATCTAGTTAACAATTAACTAAGAGATACGGAAATACAACCTTTGTAGATCCAGTTCTCCACCTCCATAGCTCCGCAACGAAGTCCTCTCCGCTGTCCAAAAGGAATCCGGGCTCTAGCGTAGGCTTCGTCGAAGAATAAGCGAGCTAGGTCGTCGATGTCCATGCCGAAGATGATCTACGTCGAAGCATCGCAAGATCAAGCTCTCACTTCACCAAGTCATGAAACTTGTGAAGAAAACACACTCTACTACTTGGCAAGAGGTAGAGGATGAAGAAATAGCAAGTGGGTAGACTTTAGATTTGGATTTCTCACTCTTTTTCATCACTTGCCATTGATGGAGGCAAGCTTTTCTTCACTTGAAGCAAGGAAGAAGAAGAAGAATAATATGATAAGATTAATATAATTGGAAAAGAAAATGAATGCTTATCATATTAGAACCATGGTCAAGTGTAGAGAATTAACTAAGGTTAGATTAATGGTTAGGGTTTAAGATGAAGACAAGAATGGTTACAAAGTCAAAGCTTCATGAAGCTTCAACTAAACTCCAAAATTAGCAACCATTCTTTTCTTATCTATTCAAAATAAATAAATAAATAAGTAATAAAAAGAAAACCCTAATCATTAGTTTAACCGTGGCTTAATTCATTACACTTAACTATAGTTAAACATGTATCATCAAACATGATACAATCAAGTGTACAAAAGTATATCACATATACAATGTGCACAAACCAAGTGAGAAAATCCGTTTAAAGTGAACCAATACTAGTTAGTGCAAAGTAATATATCAAATATATAATTATGCATTAAATCATTAAATCAACACTTGATTCAATGATCCGGTCATGTCGCACACAACCGACTAGTATTCAATGTATCGGCTTATCGAATCAATACTTGATTCGATACCTAGGTTATATCGCATACAACCTTTCGATACAATCATCGCGAGAATAGAATACGGTATCACATACACGCATTATTCTCGGTCCCGCACATATCTCATATGCGCTCCTATTTCGTTTCGCTTGAGCCAGGAAACCTCTGTGTAGGACTCTAAAGACTCGTCAATACGCCGGCAGCGGATGATGATCATATCAAACATCCACAAGCCGCAAGCGGTCTGCTAAACGTAACGGCCACCCGGGTATTGAGCGATCAGAAGATCGACGAGCAAGCCCGCTCACACTCCTGTGAATCCAACCAGTAACACTACCGTACAGTACGGTCTGATCGTCTGATATGTCGCATATCTTGCCTAGGGGTGGTAAACGTCAGACCCCAATAGCTCGATAAGTCGTGTCGATATGAGGCTCATAACGGGTCGAGAAACTACTGGTAACACTTACCAGCAATTCTCTGAGCAGCCCTGGCCAGGGACTTCCTGTTATAGCCAATCGAACACAGCGCAACATCAACCCCCTATACCGGGAGAGACGAATCCCCTCCTATCGCTCATTGCCTCCATGTGACTCGGGACTGTACCCAAAAACCACCGTTTTGCACGCCCTCTTGGACGTGGTAAGATGGAAATCAAAGCACAGTGGGAACCACACAAGACTCTATGACGATCTCGGGTCAACAGACTACTCTGTACCAGTGTCACCAGAGAACTGCCATCTGACGTGAGGTATAATACCATCTGGGAGTTCTCGGCGAGTCCGTCCAGTGTACCCAGTCTCTACTGAGCACCCGTATATCATCTCTGATGTCAAACACCGATGGATATGGCATCATCCATCGCCCATCTGTATGGGTTGAGAAGGTATACGCTAGTCTACTCTGGTATATCGATGCCCCATCTCGATACACCCACGACTAGGGACTTTCAAGGATGTACTTATGGACTACCATGTCCCTACTAGTATGATCCGCATCATAGTCCAGGTAGTCAAGCACACATCCTAAGGGCTTTACCAACATGTAACAGAGAGACAATCAGTATACACGTTAAGGTAAAGTTCAACCAGATAGCATACTATCATGTCGAGCAAGAAAGTCCTCCCTATATATGTCCCAGCATCCACTACAATATACATCCTATGTACAGTAATGGCCTCTAGGGCATACATATAACTAACAGATATATAGCAACGAAACCGGTGATATCACATATTACACTTACGGTCATAGAAAAGAAAGTGTAAAATTACAACAGCTGGAATCCGCAAACTCTTTAGACATCGCATGCCGAATCAAATGAAATACTTAGACATCGCATGCCTAACAATTATAAACCCCGCATTTTAGTCTCATTATCGAAAACTCTTTTCAATATCCAGTCGGGCAATTCAGCAAGATTCCCGACATCCTGATCGAATGCTCGTCGCAAACTTTAGTAGGCCGCCGCACCCCTGATACCGTCAACGAAGTGCACCAAGGAGGAACACCGCTGCCGCGAGCACCCAAACGGATGCTTTCGGCGACGGGGTTCTCCTACAGTCACTTGGTCGGGGCTATGGAGTGAGGCTGTCTATTAAGTTTACCCGGCGAGTATCCGCGTACGCTACGTGATTGCGACGGACTTTCAATCGCATCGAAATTCCGTGGCAACCGATCAAGTGAGACTAAACTGCTATGTTTATAACATTCATTCAGTTATCTCATAACTACTTGTGAATTCCAAATATTGTATCACATTCCAGATAAATAGAAAATGTTAAATTTTCCGATCGAACAATCGAACACCCAAGTTTTCCCGAAACAGCTCAACACATGAAATAAGTTTTAAAACATTCACTTCGTGCCTCAGTACCAACGGTCCAGCCGTAGAAGGGTCAAGCCAACGCCTCACATGTGGCACGCCGTACTACCCCAAACCCTAAGGTTCAAAGGGCAGTTCAAGATGGTCACATAATCGAGTTAAGGTTTGTTGTCTTCTAGAGGGACCATCGCATTACTTGCACTACTTAGAACGTCGTTAAACTAAGGAAAAATCCAACAATTGGAAATTTCCCGGCAGGGGAAAAAGTGGGTATTTATATCCGGTCGAACTTTTTAACATATTCTAAAATTATCCGGAAAAGCACATAGTCAAAGTTTGAAATTTCCGATCGAATCATCGAAGCTCCAAAACACCCCAGAAAACTCAACTCTTGAGTGAAAATTAAACATTCCCAGAAAACTCAGCACCTGAAGAAACAAATTACTGTGCAAATATTAATGGCTGATCTCATCATATAGCTGCGGAACCACCGCAGAAGCCAGTCTTCTGCCGCGGTTCCGCCGCTCTTTTGGCGCATCTTTTGTTCGTTTTTGCACCGTAATTCTTAGAACTTCCTGCTGAATTTTTTATGAATTTTTAATCTGGAAAAAACCCAGTTTTAAAAAAAATTTACAGAGAGGGGTCTTCGGTTAGGGTTTCGAGTTCGAACGGACTTCTAACTCCGTCTACGCATCGCCTAAGGCTCTAGCTAGGCTCTGATACCACTGTAGGTCAGGCAGCCACCCTATCCAATGGGGTCGCCGTGGCACCAACGGGTCCCTCAGCAACTAATTTTTACGGATGCCCCCTCGCGAGGTCTACAACCCGCCGGAACACCTTCCGGTCTCGGGACACCCTCTGGGTAAGAGCCTATGCTTCACCACACCGTCACACAGTGAGAACCCCCCATAGGTCGTCATCTAATGCCTAGTAGCTCTGATACCACTGTAGGGTTCCTGGGCACACCAATGAGGTCTCACAAGTGATCAAACATGCTCAATTCAAATTTTTCATGTGCCTACAAACCCTAATACGGATCGTTAACTAGATAATAAGGCGATGCAAGCAAGTAAACTACTTTATTGCTAAAGGAAAGTGACTACAACCTTTGTAGATCCGGTCCTCCACTTCCTTAGCTCCGCTTTGACGTCCTTCCGCTGTGAACATCGGATCCCGGACTCTAGCGATTGTATCGTCGAAGAAATGATCGGGCTAGGTCGTCGACTTCGATGCCGAAGATGATCTACGTCGAGGCAACTCAAGATCAAACTCCAACTTCACCAAGTCATGAAAATTGTGAAGAAAACACCCTATACTACTTGGCAAGTGGTAGAGGATGAAGAAATAGGAAGTGGGTTCACTTTAGAATTTGATTTCTCACTCTTTTTCTCAAGTTACCATTAATGGTTGCAAGCTTTCTTCTTTGTTGAAGAAGAAGAAGAAGAAAAAGAAAAAGAATATGATAAGTATATTAAAAATAGAAAATAAAATGATACTTATCATATTTACAACCATGGTTAAGTGTAGAGAATTAACTAGGGTTTAGTTGAATGGTTAGGGTTAGGACATGAAGACAAAATGGTCACTTAGTCAAAACTTCATGAAGCTTCAACAACAAAACAAACTAAGCCACCATTTCATTTTTGCCCAAAATGAATTAATGAATAAATAAATAAATGAATAAGTAAGTAAATCAAAACCCTAACCATTAACATAACCATGGTTTAATTCTTTACACAAACCCAAGTTTTCATGTATCATCAAACATGATACAAACAAGTGCACAAAAGTATATCACATATACAACTTGTGTATTTCAAGTGAGAAAATCCATTTAAAGTGAACCAATACTGGTTAATGCAAAGTAATATATCAAATATATAATTATGCATTAAATTATTAAATCAATACTTGATTTAACGATCCGGTCATATCGCATATAACCGACTAATATCCAATGTATCGGCTTATCGAATCAATCCTTGATTCGATAACTAGGTTATATCGCATACAACCAATCGATACATTCATCGCGAGAATGGAATACGGTATCATATACACGCATTATTCTCGGTCCTGCACATATCTCATATGCGCTCCTATTTCGTTTCGCTTGAGCCAGGAAACCTCTGTGTAGGACTCTAAAGACTCGTCAATACGCCGGCAGCATGTGATGATCATATCAAACACCCACAAGCCGCAAGCGGTCTGCTAAACATAACGGCCACCCGGGTATTGAGCGATCAGAAGATCGACGAGCAAGCCCGCTCACACTCCTGTGAATCCAACCAGTAACACTTACCGTACAGTCCGGTCTGTTCGTCTGATATGTCGCATATCTCGCCTAGGGGTGATAAACGTCAGACCCCAGTAGCTTGATAAGTCTTGCCGACGTAAGGTCCATAACAATCGTGAAACTACTGATAACTCTTACCAGTATATCACTGCAACCCTGGCCAGGGATTTCCTGTTATGGCCAATCGAGCATAGCGCAATATCAACCCCCAATACCGGGAGAGACGAATCCCCTCCTATCGCTCATTGCCTCCATGTGAATCGGGACTGTACCCAAAAACCACCTGTTTGCACGACTCAGTAGAGCCGTGGTAGGGTGGAAATCAAAGCACAGTGGGAGACACACAAGACTCTATGACGATCTCGGGTCAACAGACTAAGCTGTACCGGTGTCACCAGAGAACTGCCATCTGACGTGAGGTATAATACCATCTGGGAGTTCTCGGCGAGTCCGTTCAGTGTATCCAGTCTCTACTGAGCACCCGCATACCATCTCTGATGTCAAACACCATTGGATATGGGATCATCCATCGCCCATCACATGGGTCGAGAAGATATACGCTAGTCTACTCTGGAATATCGATGCCCCGTCTCGATATTCCCACGACTAGGAACATTGAAGGATGTACTCATGGACTACCCAGGCCCCACTAGTATGATCTGCATCATAGTCCTGGAAGTCGAGTACACATCCTAAGGGCTTTATCAATATGTAACAGAGAGACAGAAAGTATACATGTCAAGATAAAGAGCAAGCAGATAGCGTACTATCATGTCGAGCAAGAAAGTCCTACCTATATATGTCCCAGCATCCACTACAATATACATCCAATGTACAGTAATGGCCTCTAGGGCATACATATAACTAACAGATGTGACTGGCACTTAGATTGTATAATATCTAAATATATTCACACGGTCCAAGTAAGCCGAAAACCAAGATCAAAACCCTTTTTGCGGAATTCTTTATATAGAAATTTAGTTTTAAGTAAAAATCCCAGTTTATGAAGTTAAATTATTAAACAAGTATAAAATGTTAAGTGTGGTTGCATCCCTAGTTGGGAGCAACATTATTAACAGTGGAATTCAATACAAAATCATAATATGAAATCAAAGAAGAATCTCAGACATAAATAAAAGAAATATTATTTAATACAAGCAAACGATCTTATCTGTCGAAATAATATACATATAACCACATAACGTTCTAAGTTATTATACAGGGTCTGATGGAGAAACTCCAGATTCATATACAATACCAAAAGAGGAGGTTACTACATAGGTAACCTACCTAGCAAAAAGAGTGATAAACTGATAAGTGGATCTGTCTGCTGCTATACGTCCACCCGACTCCTGCAATGAACTGTGGCACAACAGGGTGAGTTGCCAACTCAGTGAATATAACTAACATATATCAGCTGATAATGTAAGTATGCCGATCTAGAACTAATATCAACAATGATGAATATGATGCATACTAACGCGTGGAAGCATAAATTTGTACTACTCAATATATAAATCCAAACCTGAAATCTCATCAATTATTTTCCAAATAAGGTTCATTTTCTTCCCGTGTCCAACATCGACACAAATCTTCGGTGTTTCATCTGGCATCGTTTCCCGAACGATCCTGTCAATCAATAACACCAGTCAGTATCGCATAGATATCCGCCGTGTTTACCACTGACTCCGGTATCGAGTATCCTCGTTAGGCTCACCGCCTAAAGTGCGGCCCCTGTCCCTCGGCCCCGACCGGGTCCACCATGATCCGGCTGTATAGCTACCCCACCCAGCTCGGATATACGTAAGAAATTCCGAAACCGTATATCAACCCAACCCGGTTCGGAACAAAACCAAATAAAAAAAAAGACATTTCATGGTGGACATGTCACATTTATCATAAAAATCATTGAATTCTTTCGCTAGTGTTTAAAAACTCAAAGCCATAAATCCATAGTAATCCAATGCATTTTATATCAGAACTACACATACTTGGAGATAAAATATGATAATGTTTTTGAAAAATGACTACCATTCTTGATGTTCAAGGTATGATGGGAATCCTATTTAGTATAATAAGTACCAAGTGTATATATGACATGTTAATATCGATGAGGTGTAGTGTAACATGTAGATATATGCAGGTGTGGCATAACTCATCGATAACTGTGCAGTGTTCTAACAATTATTATCATGGCGATGTATATATATCTATATGAATGCATATGATCAATTTAACATACAAAAATCCCATTTTTTTTAAACTCAACTACGGGCGTATCACGCCATCCATACAAAATCCCTCGGTAGATGTTTAGTCTACTCACCGGAAAATGTCGAATGTACTCAGGAATTGCCAATCCTTTTTCCTTTCCTCGCTGCCTCTGAAAATCCCGTATTTGAATCTAATATCACAATTTAACTTATGTAAGGAAACGGCTACTCCGACATGACGGAAATGAAAACACCCGCTCCCACGTACTAGTTATATTGTATACGACTATTCCAAGTTACCATACACTTAACCTTACTGGATTTTAACCCAAACCTGTATCGCGACAGAAAACAGTTCGCGATACGCTTTAACCCTGTCGTATTTTGTGTTTTTAGATATCTTTCCCGATATTAGCTTCCAGATTCTAAATTCAGTGAAATTAACTTGTTTAAATAACACCAAAATGGCCAAAATTATGCACTGAAACCTACCCCTCAAGCCAAATCCACCTAGCTTCCTATAAATCCGGCGACGCCGGAATTCCTATACTTGTCGCCGGCCCAAAACCGACCCCCTGTGTTCGTGTTCCTATGGTTTTCTCTATATCATTTTAGCACTGTTTTGTTAAGTTGATTTTTCTCTGAATAAAAGCAGATTACTACAGAGCCTATATTTTACTAAATTACAATATTATTGAACTTGTTTATTTTAAATTAAGTAGCTACAGAACTTAAACTCCTACTGTGATTAGAAATATTACCCACAATAATTTGTTGGAAAAACCATTCCAAGATGCTAAGCCCCTTGTCCTAGCTTGATGATGATGAATTCCTTGTCTAGCTCTTCTTCTTTCCTTTGTTCATCTATGTTTGTTCTTGATTTTCCTTTCCTCTCTTTAAATTTTCAGAATTTAAACTTGCTAAATGATCTGAATATATGCTATATATATGAGAGAAGGAAGGGATAAGGTGAAGGAGGAGGTGTCAAAGACCAAGGGTGCCATCTTCATGCAAGGAGGAGGAGGTGTGTGTGTGTGCGTGCATGCAAGGAAGAGGTGTCACTACTTATCTCCTAATTTTTATTTTAATTAACAATAAAATTCTGAACTAAATTGTTTTCTACCCTTTTTCATTTACACCCTTAACCAATTCCCATTTGCACAAAATACCTAAACTTAACCTAGAAAACCTTCACAACTTATGTTATTACAAAACACACATTTTATTAAAATGAAGCTAAATTTATCACTAAAACCCTTATAACTTGTTTATGTTGCATACTAAAATTTTAATATAAATTGTTTTACATACTTCTTATGAAATTGTCTTATTTGTTTTTAATAACCTTTTGATTTATCATTATTTTATTAAACTAATTAATTTTATTTATTTCTAAATTTTCAAAATGTTACAATATTCCCCCTTAAGAAAATTCGGTCCCCGTATTTAAAACTTAACTAGACGTACCCTCAAAAAGATGTGGAAATTTCTTCTGCATCGCATCCTCAGTCTCCTAAGTACTCTCCTCGCGATTCGTTCCTCGCAAGAGAATCTTTATAGATGAATGTATACTTGAACACAGTTTCTTTGCCTGCTAGTTAAGAATAGCCGCTGGCTGCACTGTGTAGGATAAATCCGGCTCAAACGGTAAGGTCTGATACTGGATCGCGTGAGACGGATCGTGAAGATACTTGCGAAGCATCGACACGTGAAACACCGGATGCACATCGGGAAAACTTGGTGGAAGTGCTAAACAATAAACTACAACACCTACTCTCTCCAGAATCTCGTAAGGTCCGACATATCTGGGGCTGAGCTTCCCTTTCTTGTCGAAACGTTTCACACCTTTCATTGGAGATATACGAAGTAACACATGATCTCCCACATCCAACTCGAGTCTACGACGTCGTTGATCTGCATAAGATCTTTGTCTGCACTGGGCCGCTCTCATTGTGTCTCATACCAGCTGAATCTTTTTCGTAGTCTTCGGTGCTACCTGTGGTCCCAAAATGCTACTCTCGTTCAGTTTCGTCCAGTAAACGGGCGATCGACATTTCCTCCTATACCAAGCTTCAAAGGGTGCCATCTGGATCGTCTCCTGAAATTTGTTCTTGTACGAGAATTCTATCAAAGGTAGGCGACGATCCCAACTACCACCGAAATCAAGGCTACAAGCCCGAAGCATATCCTCTAGTGTTTGAATGGTCTCCTCCGACTGACCATCTGTCTGCGAGTGAAAAGTTGTACTAAAACTTAACCGTGTACCCAGAGCTTCTTGAAGCTTCCGCCATAGCCTGCTAGTAAACTAGGTACCCCTATCTAAAATTATGCACGTTGGAACTCCATGCAGACATACAATCTCATCGATATAAATCTGAGCATACTGTGCAAAACCATACGTCGACTTCACTGGAAGAAAATGAGCTTCCTTTGTCAATCTATCTACAATCACCCAAATGGAATCATACCCTCTGCTAGTCCTGGGTAGACCCACCACGAAGTCTATAGAAATCTGTTCTCGTTTCCTCTCTGGAATGGGTAAGGGCTGCAATTCTCCGGCTGGCCTCTGGTGTTCTGCCTTGACTTGCTAACAAGTCAAGCATCTCGAAACGAACTCCACAACATCCCTTTTCATTCCTTCCCACCAGTAAACATCCTTCAGATCATGATACATCTTGGTGGAACCAGGATGAATACTGTATGCTGATCTATGGGCTTCCTTTAAAATCTCACATTTCAGTCCATCCGAATCTGGTACACACAGACGAGCCCAAAACGTAATACTCCTTAGTTATCTATCCCCAACTCCGACTCTCTGCCCAGCCTAAGCTGATCCATACTCCCCAAACTACGAACAATTGTGATCGTATCTCTCGAATACGATCTAATAGCCGAGGACGGTGCGAACCTGTGCTAACTGTCGTCCTGTCGATATGAACTCGAACTGCATACGACTATCACATAAAATTTGTCAGTCTGTAGAAGATTGTCTCTGCATAGTGCACAATGGAGATAAACTACCTCCAGGCCTCCGACTCAAAGCATGTACTATAACGTTTGCTTTTCCTGGATGATACAGAATCTCACAATCGTAATCCTTCACAAGTTCCATCCATCTATGCTGCCTTGGTTCAGATCCCACTGCTGAAAATTATACTTCAAGCTCTTACGATCTGTGAAATATTGGCACGATTGTTCACACAAGTATTGTTCCCAAATCTTCAGTGCGAAAGCTACCCCAGCCATCTCCAAATCTTGAGTGGGGTAGTTCTGCTCGTGCCTCTGCAACTGGCGAGAAGCATAAGCTACAGCCCTGCCGTGCTACATCAACACACAGCTTAAACCCACTCTAGAGGCATCACAATACACAACAAAGCCACCTGACCCAGAAGGTAATGATAAGACTGGTGCAGTCGTCAAGCGAGTCTTCAACTACTGGAAACTTTGTTCATATGTCTCTGTCCAAAGAAATGGATCCTCCTTCCTAATCAGCTCATATTGGTTACAAAAAGTAGTCTTAGGAATGTCATCCTTCCGAACTTTCCACTGATGGTACCCTGACCACAAATCCCTCTTTGAGAAGTAGCCAGCCCCCCTTGCAACTGATCGAGCAAGTCATTGATACGTGGTAGTGGATACCTATTTCGCACAGTGACGCGATTCAGCTGTCGGTTGTCAATACACAGCCTTGTACTACCGTCCTTTTTCATTACAATTAAGACAGGAGCTCCCCCCGGCGATACACGGGAACGCACAAGTACTTTAGCTAACAACTCTTGCAACTGACTTTTGAGTTCCTTCAACTCCGTCAGTGCCATTTGATAGGGTGGTATAGAAATAGGCCCCGCACCCGGAATCAAGTCAATGCAGAATTCAATGTCACGATCAGGCGGTAATCCTGGCAATTCAGCAGGAAACACATCCGGAAATTCTCGGGTGATCGGAACCTGGTCCAATGGAATCTCAGCGACCCTTAAGTCCTGAACAAAAGCCAATAACCCCTGACAACCCTTCTTCAAGAGTCATCCCGCACAAAAAGCAGAAATCATGTTGGCAGGAGTTATATTACAGTCTCCCTGTCCAACAAAGATCGGTTCACCAGGAGAACAAAATCTACCCGCCTTTCCCCGACAATCTACACAAGCATAACAAACGGCCAACAAATCCAGGAGAATCAAATCAACTAAAGAATCCCTAGCATCAATATGTACTGAACGTGACCTAACTACATGTCAGGCTATAAAAGAATCTCTTATAGGAGTAATCATAACTTGCGGTAACTAATCCTAACACTATGACTCTCTCCCCAGAGAAAGTACAAAACGTGAAGATACGTATAAATGCGTAGAATCGGAATCAAATAAAATATGCGCATCTAAGGAATATACTACAAGAGTACTTGTCACTACTGCAGTGGATGCCTAGCATTCCGTGGAGTCAGTGCAAAAACTAATGCCTGGCTCCTGCCCGCATCCTGTCGTCCTCTACCTCTATTTCATCGACCTCTCTGGAAGCATCCTGCATAACCTCGGCCTCGTGGTGCAACCATCTGGCGCATAGTGTTAACTGGGGGAGGAAGTAAATCCATCGACGACGAAAGTGGAGGGGGTAAAACAGCCTGCGGAACAACAGTTCCTCCTGGGCGTGTACACTGTCTAGCTAAGTGCCCTGACCTTCTACAATTATAACATGTATATGGAGGTCCCTGTCCCATTGGGTGTGAACTAAACATCTGGCCCTGAGTCACTTCTCGATCAAAACTGCGGCCTGGAATGAATCTGTTTCGACCTCCTCGTCCTCTCGAATTACGACCGTTACGACCCCAGCTTCCATGGACGTTGACCTGGCGTGGAATGACAACAGGAGTAGGAGGTAATATACTCGGAGGAGGTGGTGAAAGTGGTGAAGTCACATGTGAGACCGATGCCTCACCCTGCCACCTCATGGGACAATCCCTAATACCGTGATACGGACACCCACACCTGAAACATCTTTGCACGGGCTGCTGAACATATGGGTATAAGTAATAGAACTGATCTCTGCAGAATCCACCACAGCCTCTATGAACACGTCTTGTGCTGAAGTATTATTACGAATTTGCCTTGGTCTCTGAACACCCGTACATGGAGTAATGGTCGATCTCTATGCTCGACTAATCTCTAGCAAGGATCCGATCATTCGGCGCATCTCTTGAACATTTGTCTCCATCCTAGCTATACGATTAATATAGGGTGGATCAATCGGTTCCTGAAAGATAGGCATGCTGCCTAAATTTGTCCCCGTGTCAGACGAGCCCGCTCTAATATCATCTCTAATAGCGGTCGTCTGAGTCCCCGTAGACGTTGATGACATAGTGGCTGGAGAAAGAAACGAGAGTTGATAAGGCTTACGAATAAGGATAATCAATATCAGAGTGTCAAAGGAAGAATAGATCAAGGTATATATCCTAAGGTTAGTTAGGCTGAGTACGGTAACGTAAATATGCCGCGGAACATACGCACGGTACTGCACTCATCCTAATTCACCTACTCCATCAAACCAAAGGTCATCCTAACTCACGGACTCACGTCAACCTATTTTAATTCCCTACTATATTCCGTAAGGTTACTCCTAAGCTCTGATACCAACTTTGTCACGACCCGAAGTTGGATGTGACCGGCACTTAGATTGTATAATATCTAAAGATATTCACACAGTCCAAGTAAGCCGAAAACCAAGATCAAAACCCTTTTTGCGGAATTCTTTATATAGAAATTTAGTTTAAAGTAAAAATCCCAGATTATGAAGTTAAATTATTAAACAAGTATAAAATGTTAAGTGTGGTTGCATCCCTAGTTGGGAGCAACAATATTTACAGAGGAATTCAATACAAAATCATAATATGAAATCAAAGAAGAATCTCAGACATAAATAAAAGAAATATTATTTAATACAACCAAACGATCTTATCTGTCGAAATAATATACATATAACCACATAACGTTCTAAGTCATTATACAGGGTCTGATGGAGAAACTCTAGATTCATATACAATACCAAAAGAGGAGGTTACTACTACATAGGTAACTTACCTAGCAAAAAGTGCGATAAACTGATAAGTGGATCTGTCTGCTGCTATACGCCCACTCGACACCTGCAAAGAACTGTGGCACAACGGGGTGAGTTGGCAACTCAGTGAATATAACTAACATATATCGGCTGATAATATAAGTATGCCGATCTAGAACTAATATCAACAATGATGAATATGATGCATACTAACGTGTGGAAGCATAAATTTGTACTACTCAATATATAAATCCAAAACTGAAATCTCATCAATTATTTTCCAAATAAGGTTCATTTTCTTCCCGTGTCCAACATCGACACAAATCTTCGGTGTTTCATCAGGCATCGTTCCCCGAACGATCCTGTCAATCAATAACACCAGTCGGTATCACATAGATATCCACCGTGTTTACCACTGACTCCGGTATCGAGTATCCTCGTTAGGCTCACCGCCTAAAGTGCGGACCCTGCCCCTCGGCCCCGACTGGGTCCACCATGATCCGGCTGTATAGCTACCCCACCCAGCTCGGATATATGTAAGAAATTCCGAAACCGTATATCTACCCCACCCGGTTCGGAACAAAACCAAATAAAAAAAACGACATTTCATGGTGGACATGTCACATTTATCATAAAAATCATTGAATTCTTTCGCTAGTGTTTAAAAACTCAAAGCCATAAATCCATAGTAATCCAATGCATCTTATATCAGAACTACACATACTTGGAGATAAAATATGATAATGTTTATAAAAAATAACTTCCATTCTTGATGTTCAAGGTATGATGGGAATCCTATTTAGTATAATAAGTACCAAGTGTATATGTGACATGTTAATAACGACGAGGTGTAGTGTAATATGTAGATATGTGCAGGTGCGACATAACTCGTCGATAACTGTGCAGTGTTCTAACAATTATTAACATGGCGATGTATATATATATCTATATGAATGCATATGATCAATTTAACATACAAAAATCCCATTTTTATTTAAACTTAACTACGGGTGTATCACGCCATCCATACAAAATCCCCCGGTAGATGTTTAGTCTACTCACCGGAAAACGTCGAATCTACTCAGGAATTGCCAATCCTTTTTCCTTTCCTCCCTGCCTCCGAAAATCCCGTATTTGAATCTAATATCACAATTTAACTTATGTAAGGAAACAGCTACTCCAACATGACGGAAATGAAAACACCCGTTTCCACGTACTAGTTATATTGTATACGACTATTCCAAGTTATCATACACTTAACCATACAGGATTTTATCCCAAACCTGTATCGCGACAGAAAACAGTTCGCGATACGCTTTAACCGTGTCATATTTTGTGTTTTTAGATATCTTTCCCGATATTAGCTTCCAGATTCTAAATTCAGTGAAATTAACTTGTTTAAATAACACCAAAATATCCAAAATTATGCACTGAAAGCTACCCCTCAAGCCAAATCCACCTAGCTTCCTATAAATCCGGCGACGCCGGAATTCCTATACTTGTCGCCGGCCCAAAACCGACCCTCTGTGTTCGTGTTCCTATGGTTTGCTCTATATCATTTTAGCACTGTTTTGTTAAGTTGATTTTTCTATGAATAAAAGCAGATTACTACAGAGCCTATATTTTACTAAAATACGATATTATAGAACTTATTCATTTTGAATTAAGTACCTACAGAACTTAAACTCCTACTGTGATTAGAAATATTACCCATAATAATTTGTTGGAAAACCCCTCTCCAAGATGCTAAGCCCCTTGTCCTAGCTTAATGATGATGAATTCCTTGTCTAGCTCTTCTTCTTTCCTTTGTTCATCTATGTTTGTTCTTGATTTTCCTTTCCTTTCTTTAAATTTTTAGAATTTAAACTTGCTAAATGATCTGAATATATGCTATATATATGAGAGAAGGAAGGGATAAGGTGTAGGAGGAGGTGTCAAGGACCAAGGGTGCCATCTTCATGCAAGGATGAGATGGTGGGTGTGTGTGTGCATGCAAGGAAGATGTGTCACTACTTATCTCCTAATTTTTATTTTAATTAACAATAAAATTCTGAACTAAATGGTTTTCTACCCTTTTTCATTTACACCCTTAACCAATTCCCATTTGCACAAAATACCTAAACTTTACCTATAAACCCTTCACAACTTATGTTATTAGAAAACACACATTTTATTAAAATGAAACTAAATTTATCACTAAAACCCTTATAACTTATTTATGTTGCATAGTAAAATTTTAATTTAAATTGTTTTACATACTTCTTATGAAATTGTTTTATTTGTTATTAATAACTTTTTGATTTATCATTTTATTTATTAAACTAATTAATTTTATTTATTTCTAAATTTTCAAAATGTTACAATTCTCCTCCCTGATCACATCAAAGGACATAATATTTATACCCGTTCTGGTTCTCTACTTCTAACTTATATTCTATGAATTTCTCAAAACTTTCAGACTTGTGTTTCAACAGGAACATATGTCCGAATCTTGAGAGATGATCAGTGAATGTAATGAAGTACAAAGAACCGGTCTTGGCATGTGTAGACATGGGACTTTTATACATCAGCATGTATCAATCCCAAGAGTTCACTAACTCTTTCTCTGTTTCCAATAAACGGAGCTATGGTCATCTTATCTTTGTGACATGACTGGCAAGTTTCACAAGATATAAGTTCAAACTGATTTAAATATGCATCTAGATGTAACTTAGCTAGTCGGGTCGTATTGATATGACCTAGTCTACAATGCCTCAAGAAGAATTCATTCATTTCTGAACTCCATCTCTTGTGTGTGTTCTGTACGTTAAAGAACTGTGGTTTGATTTAGAACGTATAAGCTTTTAAATAACGTGCCTGAACCGATCAACATTTGATATAGGAAATGTTCAAAAGATTATCCAACAATACAAAATTATATCCTTCTTTACTAAATAAAGAGACTGATATGATGTTCTATATCAGGTTCGGTATCTAAAAACATTCGTTCAGAATCAATGTATTTGGTAATACAGGGTGATAATGTTAGTTATATGTATGCCCTAGAGGCCATTACTATACATAGGATGTATATTGTAGTGGATGCTGGGACGTATATAGGGAGGACTTTCTTGCTCGACATGATAGTATGCTATCTGGTTGAACTTTACCTTAACGTGTATGCTGATTGTCTCTCTGTTACATGTTGGTAAAGCCCTTAGGACTGTACTTGACTACCTGGACTATGATGCGGATCATACTAGTGGGGACATGGTAGTCCATAAGTACATCCTTCAAAGTCCCTAGTTGTGGGTGTATCGAGACGGGGCATCGATATACCAGAGTAGACTAGCGTATACCTTCTCGACCCATACAGATGGGCGATGGATGATCCCATATCCATTGGTGTTTGACATCAGAGATGATATACGGGTGCTCAGTAGAGACTGGGTACACTGGACGGACTCGCCGAGAACTCCCAGATGGTATTATACCTCACGTCAGATGGCAGTTCTCTGGTGACACTGGTACAGAGTAGTCTGTTGACCCGAGATCGTCATAGAGTCTTGTGTGGTTCCTACTGTGCTTTGATTTCCATCTTACCACGTCCAAGAGGGCGTGCAAAACGGTGGTTTTTGGGTACAGTCCCGAGTCACATGGAGGCAATGAGCGATAGGAGGGGATTCGTCTCTCCCGGTATATGGGGGTTGATGTTGCGCTGTGTTCGATTGGCTATAACAGGAAATCCCTGGCCAGGGTTGCTGAGATTTACTGGTAAGTGTTACCAGTAGTTTCTCGAACAGTTATAGACCTCATATCGACACGACTTATTGAGCTATTGTGGTCTGACGTTTACCACCCCTAGGCGAGATATGCGACAGATCAGACGATCAGACCGGACTGTACGGTAGTGTTACTGGTCGGATTCACTGGAGTGTGAGCGGGCTTGCTCGTCGATCTTCAGATCGCTCAATACCCGGGTGGCCGTTACGTTTAGCAGACCGCTTGCGGCTTGTGGGTGTTTGATATGATCATCGCCTGCTGCCGGCGTATTGACGAGTCTTTAGAGTCCTACACAGAGGTTTCCTGGCTCAAGCGAAACGAAATAGGAGCGCATATGAGATATGTGCGGGACCGAGAATAATACGTGTATGTGATACCGTATTCCATTCTCGCGATGAATGTATCGAATGGTTGTATGAGATATAACCTAGTTATCGATTCAAGCGTTGATTCGATAAGCCGATACATTGAATACTAGTCGGTTGTGTGCGACATGACCGGATCATTGAATCAAGTGTTGATTTAATGATTTAATGTATAATTATATATTTGATATATTACTTTGCATTAACTAGTATTGGTTCACTTTAAATGGATTTTCTCACTCGGGTGTGCGCATTACATATGCGATATGATTTTGTGCACTTGCTTGTATCATGTTTGATGATACATCCTTTTTGGTTAAGTGTAAAGTATTAAACCTTGGTTAATGAAATGGTTAGGGTTTCTTATTAGTTATTCATTTATCTTATTTAATTATCCTTTTTATTTTTGATAAATGAATAAAAGAAAAGAGAAAAGAATGGTTGCTAGATTTGGAGTTTAGTTGAAGCTTCATGAAGCTTTGATAAAGTCAACCATACTTATCTCATCCTTAACCCTAACCATTCCTACTAACCATGATTCATTCTCTACACTTGACCATGGTTAAAATTATGATAAGAATTCATTTTCTTTTCATTTTCTATTAACTTATCATATAAGCTTCTTCTTCTTCTTCCTTGACTTTAAGAAGAAAAGCTTCACCTCCATCAATGGTGATTGATGCATATGAGTGAGAAATCCAATTCTAAAGTCTACCCACTTCCTATTTCTTCATCCTCTACCTCTTGCCAAGTAGTAGAGTGTGTTTACTTCACAAGTTTCATGCTTCAAGTGAAGCGAGAGCTTGATCTTGCGATGCTTCGACGTAGATCATCTTCGGCATGGACATCGACGACCTAGCTTGCCCATTCTCCGACGAAGCCGACTCTAGAGCCCGGATTTGATTTGGACAGCGGAGACGACCTCGTTGCGGAGCCGTGGAGGTGGAGGACCGGATCTACAAAGGTTGTATTTCCGTTAAACTTTTAGTTAAGTGTTAACTAGTTAGTTGTTCGCCTAGACATCTAGAAAACGATCCGTGGTTTAGGGTTTGTAGGCACCATAATTTTTGAAATTGCCATGGTTGATGGCTTTTGAGACCTCACTAGAGTGCCTAGGAACCCTACAGTGGTATCAGAGCTTAGCTAGAGCCTTAGGCGAAGTCCAGACGGAAATTGAAGTCCGAACGACACAAAACCGAAACCCAAAACATGCTCTCTGTACTATTTTTAAAAACAGGGATTTTTCCATATTAAAAATATCCAGAAAAACATGCAGGAAAATCTAAGAGTAACTGTGCAATTCGTAAACCTAATTCCCTTAAAGCGCCGCGCTTCCGCGGCACGAGCCTGGCTTGTGCGGCGCAAGCGCGGCGGTTTTGTCGTTTTGTGATACGAAATTTACACAGTAACTCCTAGTTTCCAGTGTTGGTCTTCCTGGGTATTTTTAATATTTTTTCAAGAGTTGAATTTTTCTGAGTTGATTTGGGGATTCGGTATTTCGATCGGGGTATCAAATTTTGTCTATGTGGCTTTCCGGATAAATTTTAGGATATGTTAAAAAGTTCGACCGGATATAAATACCCAATTTTTCCCCTGTCGGGAAATTTCCAAGTGTTGGATTTTTCCGTAGTTTAACGACGTTCTAAGTAGTGCAAGTAACGCGATGGTCCCTCTAGAAGACACAAACCTTAACTCGATTATGTGACCGTCTTGAACTGCCCTTTGAACCTTCGGGTTTGGGGCAGTACGGCGTGCCACATGTGAGGCGTTGGCTTGACCCTTCTACGGCTGGACCGTTGGTACTGAGGCACGAACGGAATGTTGTTATACTTGTTTCATGTGTTGGTCAGTATCGGGAAAACTTGGGTGTTAGAATGTTCGATCGGAAAGTTTAACATTTTCTATTTATCTGGAATGGGATACAATAATTGGAATTCACAATAAGTTATATGATAACTGAATGAATGTTATAAACGTAGCAATTTAGTCTCAATTGATCGGTTGCCACGGAATTTTGATGTGATCAAAAGTCCGTCGCAATCACGTAGCGTACGCGGATACTCGCCGGGTAAACTTAATAGACAGCCTCACTCCATAGCCCCAACCAAGTGACTTTAGGAGAACCCCGTCGCCGAAAGCATCCGTACGGGTGCTCGCGGTAGCGGTGTTCCGCCTTGGTGCACTTCGTCGACGGTATCGGGGGTGCGGCAGTCTACTGAAGTTTGCGACGAGCATTCGATCAGGATGTCGGGAATCTTGTTGAATTGCCCGACTTGATATTGAAAAGTGTTTTCGATTTTGAGACTAGAATGCGGGGTTTATAATTGTTAGGCATGCGATGTCTAAGAAATTCATTTGGTCAGGCATGCGATGTCTGAGGTGGTTGCGGATTCCAACTGTTGTAGTTTTACACTTTCTTTTCTGTGACCGTAAGTGTAATATGTGATATCGCCGGTTTCGTTGCTATATGTCAACGACAATTGGGATGCGCATATTTACTTACGTTGATGACATGTAATGTTATGTGTTGCTGGATATGTTATATTGGATCGTCGTGTTTGAATAGCCGGGGTTTTTTATGTGGGATGAGTGTTTTTCATTTTCATTCATGTAAAAACTTGTATGTAATATTCTTTTATTGGGGCGCTTCCACGTTGCGGAAGTTGTCACCGTTTGTATATTATTTACTTTTCCGCACTAGGATAGACCCAAGGAGGAGGGCACAAGTAACCGGGTTTTGGAGTCCAGTGGGAGACCAACTCGAGGAGTCGAGTCCGGGTCTCCTAACTCCAGAATTGGTAGGGTTGCTTGCCGCTCTCGTAGGGGTCTAGGGGTGTGGGTTTGGCTATTCATCACGACCGTGGAATCCGTGTTTTATACTGGCTCGTATTGAAAACACGGACGTCCTAGTATATCCAATATTTCATATGATTCTTCTGCTGCGATATCTGTGATGTGATCATGTGATGTTCTGTGATAGATACAGTATATAGTATATATGATATATTATATAGGCGTTACTTATGTTTTACACCCGTGCTAGCCCTGCCCCGCTCTGTCGTTAGTTACCTAACATAACGGTGCACGAGGGGACATCGAGGCGAATGCGGATGGCATAAGTGTACGTCATATTTATCTGTGATGTTTAGGTATTTAAATGATGGGACTTCATTAATTTGATTAATGAAATAAAAGAAACCTAAGATGTTGTAGAATCGAATTTCAAAATAAAAAGGGGTAGCTACAGTTCTTGCTTTGCACAGCGGTATATATGATATATCCTGCACCTTATTCGATGAGGAAAGGACCGAGATCCCTTCACCGGGAGTGACTCCTTTAGCAATAACTGGCAGATGCTACACACTCGGTTTGTCATTTGATTGCTTTTAAGCGTTTTTCTTTGCACAGTGATATATGTGATATATCCCGCACCTCATTCGACGAGGAAAGGACCGACGATCCCTTCACCGGGAGTGACTCCTTTAGCAAAACTAGAAAAGCCTCAAAAGCACTCCATTTTAAAATCATTTGATTCTACAGCGATATAAAGTTCATTACGCAAAAGGTTTTCTTAAAAACCTGTCGTAGCCCTCCGTCATTTCAGATAAGTCCTAGTTAGTATTCGTGCTGCGTTTGTTGACTCAGTCAAGGCGTAGTGTGCGGTAGCTGATTAGTGCTTATCTGCAAAGCATATGATGCGATTGGATTAGGGTAGTCGTGCGGCCTTGTTGACTCAGTCAAGGGTCGTGCGGGTGGGTTTAATTCAATCGAGAAATGACGGGTTGAACTTTACTTGCGGTCTATGGTTTGTTGACTCAGTCAAGGTCATAGATCGCATGGGGCAAAATATTATCGGGAATTTCAAGTGTTGAAATTTGCAATGAGATTGCATACCTTCTATGTGATAGTTGGATCCCGATACCCGCTGCGAGTAAGTGTTACTCCTGGGAGAGTTTTATACATTACAATTAGCCGATCAAGTAGGTGTCTAGAAAGGTGTCAACGGGGTTATGCCTCTGGGAAAACGAGGTTTACATTAATTAGGTTCGTGCGAAAGCACGGGGGACCTCCCTCAAAGTACCGACACTGGCCTGGCTGAAAGATTGGCGAACTTGTAGTGTGTAATTAATCCCGGCTAGTCTTTCCTTTTAGGGTTTGAAGGAAGATTTGATAAAAAGCAGTGGGAGCCATCCTGATTAGATAAAATAATAACCAATCTATTCTTGACAGAGCGCACGCTGAGTGTTTTCTTCTCTCTCTCTCCAGGTAGCGACCATATCACGCCTTAATCAAGATAATAATACGGATTTTTGACCGAACCCGCTTGTTATACTGAGCTGGGGAACGTTGGTCCCGCTCCAACTTATAATTGTTATAAGACAGAGCAGGAAATAGGGGATTACCAGAATTCCCGTGCCGCCCAAACGAAGAGAGTGCATGCTGATGCATCATCTTCGGGTATGTTCATTATACAGAACTGTTTCTCAGTATCCTTTACGTCCTGGGTATGTAATACCAGATCAGGATCCCAGATATGTAATCTGTTACATAGGGCTACAGAAAGGTAGAGAACTGAGAACGGGTAATAAGTTTCATGAGGCAGAAAACGGGGCAAGAGTTGCAGCCAAGTCTGTCGGCCACTGTCACCCTGTATTACCGATACATTGATTCTGAACGAATGTTATTAGATACCGAACCTGATATACAAAATCATATCAGTCTCTTTATTAGTAAAGAAATGATAAAATTTTGTATGGTTGGATAATGTTTTGAACATTTCCTATATCAAAAGTTGATCGGTTCAGGCACGTTATCTAAAAGCATTAATGTTCTAAATCAAACTACAGTTCTTAGTATACGGATCACACATAAGAGGAAGAGTTCAGAAATGAACGGATTCTTCTTAAGGTATTGTAGACTAGGTCAGATCAATGTGACCCGACTAGCTAGAGTTACATAAAGATGTATATTTAAATCAGTTTGAATTTACATCTTGTGAAACTCGCCAGTCATGTCACAAAGATAAGATGACCATAGCTCCGTTTATTGGAAACAGAGAAAGAGTTAGTAAACTCTTGGGACTGATACATGATGATGTATGTAACGTCTCCTGTCTACAAATGCCAGGACTGGTTCTTTATACTTCATTACGTTATCTGATGATCTCTTTAGATTCAGACATATGTTCCTGTTGAAACACAAGTCCGAACCTTTTGAGATATTCACAGAATATAAGTTAGAAGTAGAGAACCAAAATATGGGTATAAGTATTATGTCCTATGATGAGATCAAGGAGGAGAATACTTGAGCACGGAATTCCTGGACTATTCTAAAGGAGAATGAGATTCTCTCTCGGCATTACTCCTCCGTATACACCATAGCACGATGGTATATCGGGGCGGAGCAGATACACCCTATTTGATATGGTGTGCTCTATGATGAGTAACACTGAGTTACCTTTTTCCTTTTGGGAGTTATGCACTTATGAAGCTGCATACCTATTGAATAGGATTCCAATCAAATCAGTTGCCTACCGCTTCATATGTGATATGGAAAGGGAAGAGCCCATGTCTTAAGTTAGTTAAGATTTGGAGTTGTCCGGCCTATGTCTGAAAGCAAAATCCGGACAAGCTCGAGGCAAGGTCTGTAATGTAGAACTGGAAAGGTTCCAGCTACACGAACTACAGCAGATGATTTGATAAAACCAAAGGATTCGATAGTTACCAACGAAGCTCAGCCTCTCCGCCGATCTAGTAGGGTTCCTCACCCACCTGAGAGATACTTCGGTTTCTCTATGACAGTGGGAGCGAGGATTGCATCATGAGATGATGACCCAACTAGCTTCGAGCAGGCCATCGAGAGTAAGACTCTGTAAGAATGGCTGGATGTTTAGCGATCTGAGATGGAATCCATATACACCAACAAAGTATGGACTTTGGTTGCTATATCTGAAGGGTTAAATCCCCATCAGGAGCAAGTATATCTTGAGAAGATTACTTGGTGTAAATGGAAAAGTTGAGACTTTCAAAGCTAGACATGGTAAAGGTTTTTGTCATCGACCAGGCGTGGATAATGATGAAACCTTTTCAAGTAGCTATGCTTAAGTCCATCCAGATCCTACTTACCACGGCTGCATACCATGACTACGATCTCTGGTGGTTGGGTGTCTTGACTGCTTTTCTAAATAATGATTTAGAAGAGAGCGTCTATAAGTACACAGCCAGAGGGCTTCGTAGACAATGGGAGCAGCGGAAACGTATGCAAGATGCTTTATAGGATAAAGCAGGCGTCGCGGAGTTGGAACATCTGTTTTGATGTGTTAGTCAAACAGTTTGACATCATCAAAATGGTAGATGAACCTTGTATAAAAAAAAGGGTAGTAGGGAGTATGGAGACGATCCTCGTAGAGTACGTGGATGACATACTCTTGATATGAAAGGAGTTTCCTATGCTACGCTCGATCAATCTCCGCTTATCACAATGATTCTCCATATAGGATCAAAGTGATACCTACTAAATCCTGGATTTTGGATCTATGAGATAGATCTAATTGGATGTTAGGATACTCACTAGTTGTAGTGAGATAGTATCAATTGATCCTGGGGAGAATCACTGGAAGTGTTCCAGGGTGATAAAGACGACTGAGTGTCAGTCGCAGGCATTGTCTTTACCCTCAGTAAAGGGACGGTATGTTGGAAGAGTTCCAAGCTAGATACCGTGACATACTAGAAGATAAAGGCAGGATACATCGCTACTTAAGATACTACCCTAGAGGCTGTTTGGGTGTATAATAGTTCATGAGATGAACTTCGTTCCTACCATTGTGAGACAATGGAGTTGTGGCTTATGCCAAGGAACACCCGTCCCATCAGTGACCCAGGCGTATTCTGAGGCCGCATCACCTGATCATGGAGATAGTTGATCTCCAGGGTGATCAAGGTAAGGAGAGTAGATTCTGAGGACAACACAGCGGATCCACTCACAAAGGCCTGTTCCCAAAGAGAGATTTTTTTAAGGGATGGTTGAGTATGAGATACTACAACCACTGCTATCAGATGGCCCTAGTGCAAGTGGGAGATTGTTAGTTATATGTATGCCCTAGAGGCCATTACTATACATAGGATGTATATTGTAGTGGATGCTGGGACGTATATAGGGAGGACTTTCTTGCTCGACATGATAGTATGCTATCTGGTTGAACTTTATCTTAACGTGTATGCTGATTGTCTCTCTGTTACATGTTGGTAAAGCCCTTAGGACTGTACTTGACTACCTGGACTATGATGCGGATCATACTAGTGGGGACATGGTAGTCCATAAGTACATCCTTCAAAGTCCCTAGTCGTGGGTGTATCGAGACGGGGCATCGATATACCAGAGTAGACTAGCGTATACCTTCTCGACCCATACAGATGGGCGATGGATGATCCCATATCCATTGGTGTTTGACATCAGAGATGATATACGGGTGCTCAGTAGAGACTGGGTACACTGGACGGACTCGCCGAGAACTCCCAGATGGTATTATACCTCACGTCAGATGGCAGTTCTCTGGTGACACTGGTACAGAGTAGTCTGTTGACCCGAGATCGTCATAGAGTCTTGTGTGGTTCCCACTGTGCTTTGATTTCCATCTTACCACGTCCAAGAGGGCGTGCAAAACGGTGGTTTTTGGGTACAGTCCCGAGTCACATGGAGGCAATGAGCGATAGGAGGGGATTCGTCTCTCCCGGTATATGGGGGTTGATGTTGCGCTGTGTTCGATTGGCTATAACAGGAAATCCCTGGCCAGGGTTGCTGAGATTTACTGGTAAGTGTTACCAGTAGTTTCTCGAACAGTTATAGACCTCATATCGACACGACTTATTGAGCTATTAGGGTCTGACGTTTACCACCCCTAGGCGAGATATGCGACAGATCAGACGATCAGACCGGACTGTACGGTAGTGTTACTGGTCGGATTCACTGGAGTGTGAGCGGGCTTGCTCGTCGATCTTCAGATCGCTCAATACCCGGGTGGCCGTTACGTTTAGCAGACCGCTTGCGGCTTGTGGGTGTTTGATATGATCATCGCCTGCTGCCGGCGTATTGACGAGTCTTTAGAGTCCTACACAGAGGTTTCCTGGCTCAAGCGAAACGAAATAGGAGCGCATATGAGATATGTGCGGGACCGAGAATAATACGTGTATGTGATACCGTATTCCATTCTCGCGATGAATGTATCGAATGGTTGTATGCGATATAACCTAGTTATCGATTCAAGCGTTGATTCGATAAGCCGATACATTGAATACTAGTCGGTTGTGTGCGACATGACCGGATCATTGAATCAAGTGTTGATTTAATGATTTAATGTATAATTATATATTTGATATATTACTTTGCATTAACTAGTATTGGTTCACTTTAAATGGATTTTCTCACTCGGGTGTGCGCATTACATATGCGATATGATTTTGTGCACTTGCTTGTATCATGTTTGATGATACATCCTTTTTGGTTAAGTGTAAAGTATTAAACCTTGGTTAATGAAATGGTTAGGGTTTCTTATTAGTTATTCATTTATCTTATTTAATTATCCTTTTTATTTTTGATAAATGAATAAAAGAAAAGAGAAAAGAATGGTTGCTAGATTTGGAGTTTAGTTGAAGCTTCATGAAGCTTTGATAAAGTCAACCATACTTATCTCATCCTTAACCCTAACCATTCCCACTAACCATGATTCATTCTCTACACTTGACCATGGTTAAAATTATGATAAGAATTCATTTTCTTTTCATTTTCTATTAACTTATCATATAAGCTTCTTCTTCTTCTTCCTTGACTTTAAGAAGAAAAGCTTCACCTCCATCAATGGTGATTGATGCATATGAGTGAGAAATCCAATTCTAAAGTCTACCCACTTCCTATTTCTTCATCCTCTACCTCTTGCCAAGTAGTAGAGTGTGTTTACTTCACAAGTTTCATGCTTCAAGTGAAGTGAGAGCTTGATCTTGCGATGCTTCGACGTAGATCATCTTCGGCATGGACATCGACGACCTAGCTTGCCCATTCTCCGACGAAGCCGACTCTAGAGCTCGGATTTGATTTGGACAGCGGAGACGACCTCATTGCGGAGCCGTGGAGGTGGAGGACCGGATCTACAAAGGTTGTATTTCCGTTAAACTTTTAGTTAAGTGTTAACTAGTTAGTTGTTCGCCTAGACATCTAGCAAACGATCCGTGGTTTAGGGTTTGTAGGCACCATAATTTTTGAAATTGCCATGGTTGATGGCTTTTGAGACCTCACTAGAGTGCCTAGGAACCCTACAGATAACTGCCAACAAACTTGGCTGCAACACTTGCACCGTTTCCAACTCTTGAAACTTATCACCAATTCTCAGTTCTCTACCTATCTGTAGCCCATGTAACATATTACATATGTGGGATCCTGATCCGGTATCTCATACCCAGGACGTAAAGGATACTGAGAAACGGTTCTCGGTAATGAACACACCCGAAGAAGATGCATCAACATGTACTTTCTTCGTTTGGACGGCACGGGAATCCTGGTAATCCCCAATTTCCTGCTCGGTCTTATAACAATTATAAGTTGGAGCGGGGCCAACGTTCCTTAGCTCAGTATAACAAGCAGGTTCGGTCAATACATCCGTATTATTATCTTGATTAAGGCGTGACATGGTCGCTACCTAGAGAGAGAGAAGAAAACACTCAGCGTATGCTCTTGCATGATTAGATTGGTTATCAATATATCTAATCAGGATGGCTCCCACTGTTTTAGTCAAATCTTCCTTCAAACCCTAATAGGATAGACTAGCCTGGATTAATTACACCTTACAAGTTCTCCAATCATTCAGCCAGGCCAGTGCCAATACTTTGAGGGAGGTTCCCTATGTTTTCGCACAGACATAATTAAAATAAACCTCGTTTTCCCAAGGGTATAACCCCGTTAACATGTTTCTAGATACCTACTTGATCGGTTAATTGTAATGTGTAAAACTCTCCCAGGAGTAACTCTTATTTGCAGTGGGTATCGGGATCCAACTATCTCATAGGAGGTATGCAATCTCATTAGAAATTTCAACACTTGAAATTCCCGATAATATTTTGCCCCTAACCTCCTATGACCTTGACAAAGGCCTACAAACCATAGGATGCTAGTCAAGTTCAACCCGTCATTTCCTAATTGAATTAAACCCACCCGCATGACCCTTGAAAAAGGCCAACAAGGTCACACGACTACCCTAACTCAATCGCATAATATGCTTATACAGATAAGCAGTAATCAGCTACCGCACACTACGCCTTGACAAAGGCCAACAAACGCAGCACGAATACTAACTATTACTTGTCTGAAATGATGGAGGGAGACGACAGGTTTTTAAGAAAACCCTTTGCGTAATGAACTTGATATCGTTGTGGAATCGAGTGATTTTGAAAAGGAGTGTTTTTTAGGCTTTTACTAGTTTTGCTAAAGAGGTCACTCCCGGTGAAGGGATCTCGGCTCTTTCCTTATCGAATAAGGTGCTGGATATTTCACAAATACCACTATGCAAAGCAAAAACCATAAAAGCAATCAAAAGACAAACCGAGTTTGTAGCATCTTCTAGTTTCGCTAAAGAGGTCACTCCCAGTGAAGGGATCTCGGCTCTTTCCTTATCGAATAAGGTGCTGGATATTCTACAAGGAATACCGCTATGCAAAGCAACAAAAATAGCTACCAGTTTTTGAGACAAGTTTCTACAACATCTTTAGGTTTCTTTTATTTCATTAATCTCATTAATGAAGTCCTATTTGTTATGCTTCACAAGCATCAAATATGAAACGAAATCAGCAACATATAATATATATCACACACACACACACACACATATATATATATAATATAAGCATTCGTCTCAGGCAGTAATAAGATCTCATCACAGAACATTGCAGCAGAAGAACATATATAAAATATTGGATATACTAGGATTTCCGTGTTTTATATTAAGCCTATATAAAACATGGATTCCACGGTCGTGATGAATGGACAATCCCACACTCCTATACCCCTACGAGAGCGGCAAGAAACCCTGCAAATTCTAGAGTTAGGAGACCCGGTCTCGACTCCTCGAGATGGTCTCCCACTGGACCCTAGAACCCGGTTACTTGTGCTCCCCGCCTTGGGTCTATCCTAATGCTGAAAAGTAAACAATATACAATGGTGAAATAATGCTCAACCCGGAAGTGCCCCAACAAAAGAATATTACATACAATGAATTTTACATGAATGAAAGAAAACTCTCATCTCACATAAAACCCCCGGCTATTCAATCACGACGATCCAATATAACATATCACAGCAACACATAACATCACATGTCATCAATGTAAGTAAATATGCGTATCCCAATTGTCATTGACATATAGCACCGAAACCGGCGATACACCACATATGACACTTACGGTCGCAGAAAAGAAAGTCAAAAACTACAACAGTTGGAATCTGCAACCACCTTAGACATCATAAACCCAACGTATCTCATACCTTGGATTTCATGCCTAACCAAATGAATTCCTTAGACATCGCATGCCTGAAAATTATAAACCTAGCATTTTAGTCCCAATCTCGAAAACACTTTTCAATATCTAGTCGGGCAATTCAACAAGATTCTTGACATCCCGATCGAATGCTCGTCGGAAAGTTTAGTAGACGGCCGCACCCCCGGTATCGTCGACGAAGTGCACTAAGGCGGACCATCGCTACCGCGAGCACTCGAACGGATGCTTTTGGTGATGGGGTTTTCCTGCAGTCACTTGGTCGGGGCTATGGGGCATGGCTATCTATTAAATTTACCCGGCGAGTATCCGCATACGCTACGTGATTGCGACGGACTTTTGATCACGTCAAAATCCCGTGGCAACCGATCATTTGAGACTAAACTGATAGATTTATAACATTCAAACTAGTTATCTCATAACTACTTGTAGATTCCAAATATTGCATCCCATCACATAATATCCGGACGACGTTAAACTCTTCGATTGATTCATCAAAGTCCCGCAATTTCCTGACAGCTCAACACTTGAGCACAATTTTAGTAATACTTAGAAGATGCCACAGTACATATGAACCAGCCGTAGAAGGGTCAAACCAACGCCTCACAAGTGACAACGCTAAACTACCACAAACCCTAGGGTTCAAGTAGTAGTTTTGATGGCCGCATAATCATGTTAAGGTTTCGTTCTTCTGGAGGGTCCACGGAATCACTTGCATGTTTTTCCGAGTACGTTAAACTTGGAAAAATGGGGTTTTAACATTCGATCGAACCTTTTAACTTCGTATAGACAATACGTGAAACACCCGAAACAATGTTAAAACTACGAATATGAAACACTCCGAGTTTCCTTTGTTAGTTATATGTATGCCCTAGAGGCCATTACTGTACATTCGATATATATTGTAGTGGATGCTTGGACATATATATGGAGGACATTCTTGCTCGACATGATAGTACGCTATCTGGTTACTCTTTATCTTAACATATACTCTGATTGTCTCTATGTCACATGTTGATAAAGCCCTTAGGATGAGTACTTGACTACCAGGACTATGATGCGGATCATACTAGTGGGGACAGTGTAGTCGCTAAGTACATCCTTCAAATGTTCCTAGTCGTGGGAGTACCGAGACAGGGCATCGATACTCCAGAGTAGACTAGCGTATGCGCTTCTTGACCCATATGATGGGCGATGGATGATGCCATATCCATTGGTGTTTGACATCAGAGAAGGTATACGGGTGCTCAGTAGAGACTGGGTACACTGGACGGACTCGCCGAGAACTCCCAGATGGTATTATACCTCACGTCAGATGGCAGTTCTCTGGTGATACTGGTACAGAGTAGTCTGTAGACTCGAGATCGTCATAGAGTCTTGTGTTATTCCCACTGTGCTTTGATTTCCATCATACCATGTCCAAGAGGGCGTGCAAAAAGGTGGCTTTTGGGTACAGCCCCGAATCACATGGAGGCAATGAGCGATAGGAGAGGATTCTTCTCTCCTGGTATAGGGAGTTGATGTTGCGCTGTGTTCGATTGGCTATAACTGGAAATCTCTGGCCAGGGTTGCTGAGATTTACTGGTAAGTGTTATCCGTAGTTTCTCGAACTGTTATGGACCTCATATCGATACGACTTATCAAGCTACTGGGGTCTGACGTTTACCACTCCTAGGCGAGATATGCGACATATCAGACGAAGAGACCGGACTGTACGGGAGTGTTACTGGCTGGATTCGCAGGTGAATATACAGGCTTGCTTGTTGATCTTCTGATCGCTCAATACCTGGGTAGCTGTTACGTTTAGCTGACCGCTTGCAGCTTGTGGGTGTTTGATATGATCATCACCTACTGCCGGCGTATTGACGATTCTTTAGAGTCATACACAGAGGTTTCATGACTCAGGAAAAATGGAGTAGGAGCACATATATGATATGTGCGGGACCGAGAACAATACGTGTATGTGATACCGTATTAGATTCTCGCGATATGAGATATCGGCCGGGTATATGAGATATAGCCGGGTCATCGGATCAAATTGTTGATTCGATGGACTTATACAGATAATAGTAGTCGGTTATTTATGAAATAGCCAGATTATCTGATCAAGTGTTGATTTGATAATTTAATGTATAATAATATATTTGATATATTAAATTACATTAACTAATATAAGCTCACTTATTGATTCATTTTCTCACCGGATAATACATTGATATATATGCGATATATGTTAATTGTATTATTTTCTTTTGTTACAAAAATATATTATATATGTGATATATAATATTGTAACAAGTTGTGCTTACTAATGCAACATGATTAGTGGAGATTAAACATGTTTAGGGTTTGATTTGGGTTAAACTTTTTTAGAAGCTTCTAGAAGCTTTTATTTTGTTTCTTGCAAAGGTATTATGGTTGATTTTTTTGGAGATATTTTCTTAACCCAACCCACACCCTTAACCCTAGTTAACTCTCTACAATGGTTAGCTTTTCTTTTGGTCAACCATGGTTGCATTTGTAATCATCATGACGATTCATTATTCATCACAAATGAGTTCATCTTCTTCTTCCTCATTGCAAAGCTTTCTAGTTTTGAGATTTGTGATGAATTAGTGTGAGATTATGAAAATAAAACAGATCTAAATTCCTACTTCATCATCCTAACCTATCCTAGCCATTTAGATTAGGGTGTTCACTTCATTAGTGAGTGAGAGCTTGAGTTAAAGTTTTTTCAAGGTAGATCATCTTAGTTATCGAAGATCGGAAGCAAACTTGCATCTTTCTTTTGTGGAGCCTCTCTAGATTCTGGATTCTCGATGATCGCAGTGAAGGGACCTCAACATGGAGCTTATGAAGTGAAGGACCGGACTACAAAGGTTGTAATCCCAAACTCTTAGAAGTAAAGTTGTTTACTTGCTTTGTTTTCGCCTAATCTCTAGTATATGATCTTGGTTAGGGTTGTTCGGCACGTCTAAAATTTAAATCGGGCATGGTTGATGTCTTATAGACCCTTGTGACAGTGCCTAGTAACCCTACAGTGGTATCAGAGCCAAACTAGAGCTTTAGGCGAAGTCTAGACGAAGTTTACAGTCCGATCGAACCCCGAAACCCCAGTGTTTTACCCTTCTCTGGAAATTTTATAAAATGTTGATTTTTTCTGTATTAAAAATACTCAGAAAAATAAGCAGGGAATTCTAAGAAGCACTGTGAAGTACGAAGCGTCAACTCAATCATTGGAGCACGGAACCGCGGCCAAACCAAGGGTTTGGCGGCGGTTCCGCGACCCTAATGAGGAGATAGGGGCTCGTACTTCTAGGTATGATTCTTGGGTAATTTTTCATGCTTCTGGGAATTTTTAATTTTACTCAAGTGTTGAGTTTTCTGGAGATCTTTTGTATTCGTTGATTCGATCGGAAAGTTTAACTTCGGTTAAGATTTTTCCGGGTAATTTAGAACGTGTTAAAATTTCCGAACGGATATCAATAACTCACTTTTTCCCCTGCCGGAAAATTTCCAAGTGTTGGATTTTTCCATTGTTTAAGAACGTTCTTAGTCGTGCAAGTAACGCGGTGGACCCTCTAGAAGAACACAAACCTTAACTCGATTATGTGACTGTCTGAACTGCCTCTAAACCATAGGGTTTGGGGCAGTACGGCGTTGCCACATGTGAGGCGTTGGTTTGAACCTTCTATGGCTAGACCATTGGTACTGTAGCATGTGATGGATGCTTTTAAACTCCGCTCTAGTGTTGAGCCATTTGGGAAATCTTGGGTGTTTGTTTATTCGATCGAAAAATTTAACATTGTCTATTTATCTGGAATGTGATACAATATTTGGAATCCATAAGTAGTTATGAGATAACTAATTTGAATGTTATAAATCTAGCAGTTCAGTCTCAGATGATCGGTTGCCATGGGATTTTGATGCGATCAAAAGTCCGTCGCAATCACGTAGCGTACGCGGATACTCGCCGGGTAAACTTAATAGACAGCCATGCCCTATAGCCCCGACCAAGTGACTGTAGGATAACCCGTCGCCAAAAGCATCCGTTAGGTTGCTCGCAGCAGCGGTGTTCCGCCTTAGTGCACTTCGTCGACGGCATCCGGGGGTGCTGCCGTCTACTAAAGTTTGCGACGAGCATTCGATCAAGATGTCGTGAATCTTGTTGAATTACCCGACTAGATATTGAAAAGTGTTTTCGATAATGAGACTGAACTGCGGAGTTTATAATTGTTAGGCATGCGATGTCTAAGGAATTCATTTGGTTATTCATGCGATGTCTAAGGAGGTTGCGGATTCCAACTGTTGTAGTTTTACACTTTCTTTTCTGGGACCATAAGTGTAATATATGGTGTATCGCCGATTTCGTTGCTACACATCAACGACAATTGGGATACGCATATTTACTTACGTTGATGATATGTGATATTATGTGTTGCTGTGATATGTTATATTGGATCGTCGTGTTTGAATAGCCGGGGGTTTTATGTGAGATGAGAGTTTTTCTTTTTCATTCATGTAAAATTCATTTGTATGTAATATTCTTTTATTGGGGCACTTCCGGGCTGAGGATGATGTCACCATTGTATATTATTTACTTTTCCGCATTAGGACAGACCCAAGGCGGGGAGCACAAGTAACCGGGTTCTAGGGTACAGTAGGAGGCCATCTCGAGGAGTCGAGACCGGGTCTCCTAACTCTAGAACTGGCAAGGTTACTTGCCGCTCTCGTAGGGGTCTAGTGATGTGGGTTTGGCTATTCATCGCGACCGTGGAATCCGTGTTTTATATAGGCTCGTATTAAAACACGGATCTCCTAGTATATTCAATGTTTCATTGTTAGTTATATGTATGCCCTAGAGGCCATTACTATACATACGATATATATTGTAGTGGATGCTTGGACATATATAGGGAGGACTTTCTTGCTCGACATGATAATATGCTATCTGGTTGCACTTTATCTTAACATGTACTCTGATTGTCTCTATGTTACATGTTGATAAAGCCCTTAGGATATATACTCGACTACTGGGACTATGATGAGATCATACTAGTGGGGTCGTGATAGTCGGCGAGTACATCCTATAACCGTTCCTAGTCGAGGGTGTACCGAGACAGGGCATCGATACACCAGAGTAGACTAGCGTATACGCATCTTGACCCATATGATGGGCGATGGATGATCCCATATCCATCGGTGTTTGACATTAAGGACGGTGTATGGGTGCTCAGTAGAGACTGGGTACACTGGACGGACTCGCCGAGAACTCCCAGATGGTATTATACCTCACGTCAGATGGCAGATCTCCGGAGACACTGGTACAAAGTTGTAACATTTCAAAATAATAAAATATCATTTTCGAGAAAATTTATAAATTAATATTACTTTATTGAAATTTTAATAATTCGGTATAATTAAATACAAATAAATGGAGAAAATTTTTGAAAAATTATGGAAAATTCTAAAATAGGGTAATTTAGAGAATTATACCATTTTTAAGTTGTTATGATCAGTTATATGCTAGTTTAGTGTTAATCGCGATTAAAAATCGCTAATCGGGTTTTTTGGCTTTTTGTGCAAAACATGCACATATCATCTTTTCTTACACTTGTGCATTTTTCCACCATATTCCTTTTGGGTTCACTATTCAAGTGAGAAGGGTTTTAGTAAATAAAAGAAAAGAGAAGAAATGGGAAAGAATTATAATATTGGGTATGGGCATGTGAGAGAATGAGAGGGTGAGATGTGTTGACTAAGTCCTAGCCATTCTCCTCCATTTTCAACACTCATTTCTCTCCCTCTCCCTCTTGTTGCTGCTGCTGCTCCTGCTCCTCACCTCCCCTCCCCTCTTCAAACCCCAAATCACCTCTTAAACTACACCAAAACCCCCTCTTATTTCAATAAAAATGTGCACAAGCTTGCAAGCTATAGGATGGACCAAGAAAGCTTTCATTTTGGCGCTGTTGAGGATTCTAGGGGGGGTCTTATGAGGTACCTGTTCATCGCATATTTTTGTATATTTGTACCGCCCATTCTTAATCACATTGCATACAGATAGGTGCTTTTTATCCGTATTTGCTGCATGTTACAGATTACAGGTTTCCAGTCCAAAAGAGAGCAAAATCCGACAAAATCACCACATTTACGGCAAACTCCAGAACATCTGTCACAAACAGATAAAAGCCGGGTTCCAGCATCCGTCCCGTACCAGTTCAGAAGAGGGGACGAAAAGAGTCGTCATTTGGGACTAAAGGGAAATTTGAAGTCAAAATGGTGAAAAGTCAAAAGTGAAGAAATGAAGACATTTTGGAAAAGAAATCTGGAGATCTTCTGGAAATTGATACAGCAGTATGAGGATTTCAAACATCAGGAAAAACAAGCACAAGACCATAGAAAAAAACCAACAAGGGTTCGGCCACCAACCCGCCGCGCATGCGCGGCCAAGCCCCTGATTTGGCCGCGCATGCGCGGCGGACACGTGTCGTTGCAGTGTGAAACTTTGGGGTGTTTTCTGTAAATGTGTGTAGGTTTGTACTATTTTGCTAAAATCTCAAACTCAGGCCTATAAATAGCCCCGAGCAGAACCATGAGAAGGGACTAAGTTTTTCATTTTGTAATTTTGTATTACTTTATTTAGTTTCTAATAAAAGTCCATTTTCCTCCATCTTCCTCCATTAAAACTTGTGAGAGGTTTTCTTGAGTGTGAAGCTTGCAAGAAGTGTTCTTTATCTATATGTGTAATTTGTAATTCCGTTTCTTATATTGCTTGTAATTTTCATTGTTAAACGTAGTTGTTGTTATTTCTTAAAATCGTCGTTTTAATTTTCTTCCATTTTTCGGTTATCCTTACAACCATGATGCTTAGTGTGATCCTTGCCTAAGTGAGGTCCCGAATAGCTAGTTGTGATTTTCTACCTCAATTCTTATTACCCTCTTTCTTTGTTTTATTTTCATTTAACTTTTCTAATGGGTGAGTAATTTTTCACTTGTTAGGGTAGGAATCGGAAAGTTTGAAAGACGGAAAACTCCCTCACTTTTCTCTTTTACATATATCTTGATTTGAACTCTCGTTAATTGATCCACAATCCGCTCCCTACGGCACCCTATTCTTCATAATAGCGGTGATACCCTAGTGCAACCGGTTGTGGTTGAATCAACCTGAGGTTGTGGCTAAGAGCCAAGAACGGACGGACAAGGACCAAAAAGAGAAAACGAAGTGTTGGAAAGCCTAGCTTATACTCGCAAGTTTTCTCTTAGTCGTCCTAATCCCCGTTGTTGCCGATTACCGTAACATCAATATTAAAAAGTGGCAAAAGAATCAAGTGAGCGATCCTCCTAACTCAAACCAACCAAATCCTACCCTTTACAAGTTCTCTTATCATTCATTTTTCGCTTAGCTAAACTCAAACAAACCCAACATATTTGGACTTAACTCGTCAAGACATTAAGAAAAAGACTCCCATCTCTCTGTGGATCGACCCGTACTCATCCGGCTAGCTGCAAAGCGACACCGTCCTGATTGCGGTAATTAAACTTAAACACGCAGAATCTCTGTCAATCAAATGGCGCCGTTGCCGGGGAGACGGTAGTTTATTTCTTTTTGTAATTTCGGGTTAATTTGTGAATATAAATATAACCAAAAACAAAACAAAAAAATATACTGTACAAAATCATTTTGTTATTCTTTGTGCAAGAGTGCAGGAAAAGGAGAATTTCAAGTTCAGTGCCAAAGTTGTGGGAAGTTAGACCCATATCTCGCGGCTACACCGCGGCGGATCAAGGCGAAAACCAAAAATCCTCTGTGAGTATCCCAACCATCTTCTCAACTCCTCTAAACTCCACTGAACTGTGTTTTCTGCAGCATTCTTTGCGCCGCGCTAAAAATAAAAAAATTGTTTGCAGTTGATTTGTTACTGCTTTGCATTGAAAAATACGGACTTTAAGGGGCTTGAAACCAATTCAGATTGGGTGGGGATTTCATCACCCTTCCCAGGACCCCAGAAATCACAAAAGCATATGCATTGACCATTGTTAATAAAAAATACTAGACTCGGCCCTAAGGACTTCGCGCTCATTAGGAGAAGTTAAACCGTGTTTAGAACCTCGCTTAACGGTATATTGTTTAAGGGGTGCCTAGGAAAGTGTAAACGGCGCAACCGCCAAAAGAGAAAGGGTTACATAATTAAGGAACTTCGCGAAAGCGTTGGAAAACCTCCCCTTATCTCTGCACTTACCTGGCCTCTTGATCAGTGTATCTTGAGCTTGTTTCTCGACACAGTTTTGCTTCGACAATCAAGTCTTGGAGCAGGTCTAGAAGACCTAGGTGACTCTAAATCTAGGTGTGAGTGTGCATATCCTGTTTGTGATTGCTTAAAGCCGTAAATCTGTACATATCTCTGTAAACTCTTTCAAAAAAAAAAAATAAATAAATAAAAAGAAAAAAAATCAAAAACTTTTATAAAAACTTGCCCTTTGTCGCCGCCACGTTCCATTTTTTCACTCCACCACCCATTACCTTTCTCATTTACGTTTTCTTACCCTCACCTTCTTCGCTTTGACTATACTAAACTCGTTTAGTATATGTCCGCTTGGACTCGGGACACTAGCGCCCGCTTAGTCCGCGTTTCGTTAGTCGCCACCGACTGCGCTATCGACTCAGACGTCGATACACCATCACCAACCTCTTCTTCCGCGATGTCAGGACTTAATCCGAACATCTCTTTGACTACCCCTGGATTGGCTCCACCTCCTATGGAGACCAATCTTCCACCACCTCCGCCTGTTGTAGCGCCGCAGCGAATTGCGCTCCAGGATCGTTTCTATCCAACCCGTTCTGCACTTCCCACCTGCCTTTCTCTTCCTCCGGCCAATGGGGACAACTTTGAAATTAAGCCCCATTTCATCAACATGCTTCCACGTTTTCATGGGCTTGAATCTGAAGATGCCTATATCTTCATTAACAAATTTCAAAACGTCTGTGCCATGATGAAAACAACCCAGCTGTCGGATGATGCTATACGTCTACGGGTCATTCCGTTCACTTTATGCGATCTCGCAGAAAAATGGCTGTATAGCACCGCTTCCCACTCAATCACCAGCTGGGACGAGTTTGTTAAAGCGTTTCTAAAAAAATTCTACCCAAATCATAAGACCGCAAGAATTCGAAATGAGATCAACCAATTCTCCCAGCTTCCTTCTGAACCCTTTTGGAAGTGCTTTGACCGATACAAAGACCTTCTTGTTCAGTGTCCTCACCACGGTATAGAGAAATGGCAACTCTGCCAAACCTTATACGAGGGACTGAACCCAGCAACGAAGCAGTTGCTGGAGACCATCTGTCAGGGCCACTTCCTATCAAAATCTGACGAGGAAGCGTGGCAGTTCTTTGACGATCTTGCGGAGCAAACGCTACAGTGGGAGAGCACCAGACCGACTTCTTCTTCTTCATCTTCCGCTACATCCACTTCTACTGGTCAGTCTAGGGTAGGAATCCACCAACTTGATGTCTCTATTGCGATGAAAGCTGAAATGGCTGCAATAACGAGAAAGCTTGAGGCAATTGAGAGCAAATTTTCTGCTCCTGCTCCTACCCCTGTTCTCCCCCTTCGTACCATCTGCGCTTGTTGTTCCGATCCTTCTCACTTGACCGAAGAGTGTCCTTACAATCCACCATCGCAAGGACAGGATCAGGTTAATGCATTCCAGCAAAGACCGAGGAATGATCCATACTCTTCTACGTACAATCCCGGCTGGAGGAACCACCCCAATTTCGCCTGGAATCAGAATCAGAATCAATTCCAGGGCAACAATTTCCAGAGACCCCCTCCGCCGCAACAACAAGCGCAGCAACAAACTCAGTATCAGCAGCCCTTCCAACCCCAACCTTTCCAAAACCAGACGAACAACTCTTTTCCACCGAACAACTTTGTTCCGTCGAATAACGATAAGGTTTCCTCGCTCGAGCGAAGTCTGGAGGCGTTTGTTAAACAGTCGACTCAATCCACCGCCAACATCCAGTCTTCGATTCAATCTTTAGTGCAACACACAGCCGCACACGGGCAAAGCATCAAGACCATCGAGGCCCAGATTGCACAACTGAACGCGGCCTTGAGCGAGCGAGAGAAGGGGAAGCTCCCGTCCCAGCCACTTCCAAATCCCGGTCACCCACATAATGCACATGTTGCTCTTGAACAACAAAACCATAATGTGAGTGCCGTGACCACACTGAGATCGGGGAGGGTGCTGCAAAACGACATTGGCAAGCGAATCAACGATGATGCCCCGGCCGCTGCTTCTTCTTCTTCTTCTTCTTCTCCTTCTTCTTCTTCGTCTTCCGAGCCTATTCTCCGTTCTTCACAAGGCTCTCCTTCTTCTTCTTCTGCTCTGAACGGACCCACTTCTCACTCCACGAAAACACCTGTTCTGGGATCCGTTCCAACTCCACAATCTCCTCCTCCAGCTTTAGACTCAACCAATTTTCAAAACGTCCCATTTCCAAACCGGTTGAGGTCTAATAAACAAAATCCTCAAATGGAGAAGATTCTGGAGTTATTTAAGCAGGTTAACATTAACATTCCTCTTTTAGATGCCGTCCAACAAGTTCCATCCTACGCAAAAATCTTAAAGGACTTGTGCACGAAAAAGAGGAAGTCTCAGGTACCAAAGAAAGTTTTCTTGGCCAGTGCTGTGAGTGATGCCCTTACCCAATCTTTACCACTGAAACGGAAGGACCCTGGCTGTCCTACTATTTCTATTACCATTGGGGATAAGAACATCAACCGCGCACTATTAGATCTTGGTGCCAGTGTTAACCTGCTTCCATATTCAGTATACGAGCAATTAGGCATAGGAGAGCTGAAACCTACGCATTGTACTCTCCAAATGGCCGACCGATCGATCACCCATCCTAGGGGTGAGCTAGAGGATGTGTTAATAAAAGTCGGGGACTTCATCTTCCCTGTTGATTTCATTGTATTAGACACACAACCTGTAGCTAACCCCCGGAATCAAATTCCTGTGATACTCGGCCGCCCATTCCTCGCAACCTCAAATGCTGTGATCAATTGTCGCAATGGTTCTATGAACCTATCTTTTGGAAATATGACGATTGAACTCAACATTTTTAGGTTGGGGAATCAGCCCTCTGAACCTAATGCTCATATACTGGACGTCTGCTCGATCCAGGAGATCACCTCAGAAGAGTGTGAATTCGAGGAGTTTCTGTTTGATCACGAAAATCTTGACGCCACTAGTGCGTTTCTCTTCGAACCTGCTGCTGTTTCTACGCCCGACAACGAATACGAGTGTTTCACGTTCTCGAACGATCTTAGCTGCGCACAACCCGAGTTTGAATCCTTCGACTTTCCGGATGAGTTACCTGAACTATCCGACTCGGTTGCCTACACTCGTTTTGAACCTTTGCTGGAGTCCTTTGAGTTCGAGACCTTTGCACCGGTCTTGCCTTCCATCATTTCACCTCCAACGCTCGAGCTCAAGCCGTTGCCATCTCACCTTAAGTATGCTTACTTAGGTGAGAACGAGACCCTCCCTGTCATCATCTCGGCTTCTCTAGCTCCTGAGCAAGAGAAAGCCCTTCTAGCGGTCTTGCACAGCAACAGGCAAGCTTTTGGCTGGTCCATGGCGGACATCAAGGGGATTAGTCCCCTCATCGTTGAGCATCACATTCATCTGATGGATGATGCCAAACCAGCCCGAGATCCACAAAGACGTCTTAATCCAGTCATGAAGGAGGCTGTGAAAAAGGAGATCGTCAAATGTCTAGATAGTGGTATCATTTACCCTATCTCTGATAGCCAGTGGGTTAGCCCCATTCATGTTGTCCCCAAGAAGTCGGGAATCACGGTCATAACCAATGAGGCGAATGAGTTAATCCCTACTCGAACCCAAACTGGGTGGCGAGTTTGCATTGATTACAGAAAACTCAACGCCGCAACACGGAAAGACCACTTTCCGCTACCTTTCATTGACCAGATGCTGGAACGATTGGCCGGACATGAGTACTATTGTTTTCTTGATGGCTACTCTGGCTATAATCAAATTCCCATCGCCGAAAAAGACCAGGACAAGACCACTTTCACTTGTCCTTTCGGCACGTTTGCATATCGACGCATGCCCTTTGGGTTATGCAATGCGCCCGCTACCTTCCAGCGGTGTATGATGGGAATTTTCTCAGACATGGTGGAGAAATTTTTGGAGATCTTTATGGATGACTTCTCCATTTTCGGCGACTCCTTTGACGAGTGTCTGCTACATCTTGACGCTGTCCTTACCCGATGTAAGGACAAGAATCTCACTTTGAATTGGGAGAAATGCCACTTCATGGTGCGCGAAGGTATTGTCTTAGGACATATCATTTCGCAAAACGGCATAGAGGTGGACAAAGCAAAGATTGAGGTCATTTCCAATCTTCCTCCTCCCAGTTGCGTCAGAGATATCCGAGCCTTCCTTGGCCATGCCGGTTTTTATAGACGGTTCATCAAAGACTTTAGCAAGATTGCTAGGCCTTTGACTCTTTTGCTGGCCAAGGATACACCTTTCGATTTCAACTCGAGCTGTATGACTGCGTTCGAGTCACTGAAACGCTCACTCACTTCTGCTCCCGTTCTTTCTTCTCCTGACTGGACGCACCCATTTGAGATTATGTGCGATGCATCTGACTTTGCCATCGGTGCTGTCCTTGGACAACACATCAACAAGATGCCGCACGTGATCTATTACGCTAGCCGAACCCTGAACGACGCACAACTCAATTATACAACAACTGAGAAGGAATTCTTGGCTGTTGTATTTGCTCTAGAAAAGTTCAGGCCATACCTCATCGGCTCTCCAGTCATCATCTACACGGACCATTCAGCTCTGCGCCATCTTTTTGCAAAGAAAGATGCCAAGTCTCGGTTAATCCGTTGGATCCTCTTGCTTCAAGAGTTTGACCTTGTCATTAAGGACAAACGAGGATGTGAAAACGTGGTTGCCGACCATCTCTCACGACTTCCTTCTTCGCCGTCGCTTCAAATTCCGATCAATGACGATTTCCCGGACGAACAACTCTTGACAGTATCGTGCGAACCCTGGTTCGCAGATATTGTGAACTATTTGGCCACTGGATTGCTACCAACCGAATGGTCGAATCAGGACAGACTTCGCTTCTTATCCCAAGTAAAACACTTTTACTGGGACGAACCCTACTTGTTCAAGTACTGTCCCGACCAGATCATTCGTCGGTGTGTCCCTAATGAGGAATTCAAGAGTGTGCTGTCGTTTTGCCACGACCAAGCATGTGGCGGGCATTTTGGCCCCAGAAAGACAGCTGAGAAGATCTTGCAATGTGGTTTCTACTGGCCACAACTCTTCAAAGACGCTTATGATTATTGCAAGACTTGCTCCCGGTGCCAACACATGGGCCGGATATCCCGGAGGAATGAGATGCCGCTCCAACCAATCTTGGTTGTGGAGATTTTCGATGTTTGGGGGATAGATTTCATGGGGCCGTTTCCCAGCTCTTTTGGGAACTTGTACATTCTTCTAGCTGTTGATTACGTCTCTAAATGGGTCGAGGCTGTGCCCAGCCGGACTAATGACAACAAGGTTGTCATTAGGTTCCTTAAAGAAAACATTTTCTCACGGTTTGGGCACCCCCGAGCGATTATTAGCGACAATGGAAGTCATTTCTGCAATAGGACTTTCGAGGCCTTGATGCGGAAATACTCCATTAATCATAAGCTTTCTACGCCCTACCACCCCCAAACCAGCGGGCAGGCCGAAGTTTCAAATCGGCAGATCAAGCAGATACTGGAGAAGACGGTTTCTAAGAACCGTAAGGATTGGTCTCTGAAACTCACTGATGCCCTTTGGGCATTTAGAACTGCTTATAAGACCGACCTTGGCATGTCTCCATATCGGCTTGTGTACGGAAAAGCCTGCCACCTTCCTGTTGAAATCGAGCATCGCGCGTTTTGGGCGATTAAGGAGCTGAATCTTTCTCTTGAGGACGCGGGCAGCCATCGGAAGCTGCAACTGAACGAACTGAGCGAGCTTAGGGATGAAGCTTACGATAACGCGGTTGTCGTAAAGAATCGAACGAAGGTGTTTCATGATAAACACCTTGTGCGCAAAACCTTCGTACCTGGTCAGCAGGTACTTCTCTACGACACCCGGCTACATTTCCATCCTGGAAAGCTCCGATCTCGCTGGATAGGGCCGTATTTTGTACGGAATATGTATCCGCAAGGCGCTCTGGATTTGGAAAATCCAAAGGACGGTTCACTCTTCAAAGTGAACGGACACCGATGCAAACCGTACCTTTGCGCCGATCAAACAGAGGAGCTCCTGTTTTTACAGGAGCCGGTTTACCCTGAATAAACTTTCTCTCCCCCTACACCCAAACTTCGACAATCCAGCCAAAAACAGTGGAAACACTGTTTCAAATAAGTTTGGGGGTATGTAAATACAATTTTGTTTTTTTTTGTGTGCCTGGAAAAATTTCAAATAATAAAAATAAAAACAAAAACTAAAAATAAAAATTTTCAGAAAAATTAGTAATAAATATGTAAATATATATTTGTTTTTCTAATTGATCTATTTATAGGGGTTTTAAGTGTAAATAACCAAATAAAAACCCCTATAAATAGATATCTAACCCTTCAGTCAATTCTTCTGCCTCCAACACTTCTCCTTTAAGAAACCCTAGCCGTAACCCACAGCCCGAGCCCTGACCACCTCGATCCGCCGCCCAACCGCCGCCGAACCCCACCTCCCACCGCGGAAGCGCCGCAGGTTGGAACCTTCACCCTCTGGAAATTTTTCCAGAGGAGGTTTGCACCATTTTAACTCTGATCTGATCTGTAAAAATTGGTAGAATTCTGTAATGGCTTCAAACTTGCAATATGAGCGTAATTTCTCCCAGATTTTTGAACATAATGTGTACGGGAGTTATTTTGGCGACGAGATCCGGAAACGCGGATGGAATTATCTTTTGTACAACCATCCGAACGCATTCGCGATTCCGGATCTAGTCCAACGATTTTATGCGTACATGGAGGAGAGTAGCTATCAAAAATACGGATTTATTAGGTTGTTTTGGGGAGGTCAAGAAATACGAATAGATAGGGACTTCATTCATGAAGTCACATTGATCCCACGAATACCCGCACATGACCAACCCCTACAATTTGAGGATTACACCCCGTTGATGGGAAATGACTGCTATAGGGAACCACGTAAAGGGATTTCGGCGCGTACACTTTACGCGAATATGCTGACTGTGTGCCGATGGGCACAAAATAACATTTTTGGCAGCTCGCACAACACAACATTTTTTACACCATCGCTACACATCGTGCACACATTAATGAACAAACATCCAAGTTATGACATGTGCACGGTACTACTTCAGTCGATTGATGCTGGCAAGACTTCAGCCAACCTTCCGTGCCCTATGCTGGTGACACAACTGTGTCGCCAGTTCATCCCTTCTGACGAGTTTGCAGTACACATGCAAGCTGACACATGCATTCGACCTGTTCTTGAGGGTGTTTCGACATCCTACACAAGACTTCAAGATTTATGGTCACGAACAGAACCGAGCGAGCATGTGATAGCCAGCTCGAGCTCCACAGCGAGCGAAGAAGAGCTTACCCCCGCTGAGCAAGCACGCTTACTTAGACGGACACATAGGGGGGTAGAAAGAATGATGGGAATGATGACAACCCTAGATCAGAGAATGGCACGCTTAGAACAGGGGATGGCAACACTTTTGGGACGAGAGGAGAGATCTAGGTCGCGATCTAGGGCCTCTAGGGCAGATTCAAGTGAACCAGGGACGAGTGCCGCAGCGTCTAGGAGACGACGCAGGGGGCAGTGAGGACACTGCCATTAACAAGTTTGGGGGAGGGGTTAGATTGTAAATAGTTATCCTAGCATTGCATCTGCATATTTTATTTATCTTTTATGTAAATATTTGGTTTTACTTTGCATGTTTAAATTCTGCACTGCATTTTTAAATAAAAATAAAAAAAAAAATGAAAATTGAAAAAAAAATACAAAAAAATTGAAAAATACAAAAAAATTGAAAAAACTTGAAAATAAAAACAAAAATTTTAAAAGAAAAGAAAAAAACAAAAATATTATTGACCGTTTCTGACTCAAGTCTAATATGACAGTTAACTAGCTAGAAGCTACTAGATCTTAAACTTAGTTAATTATGAACCCTAAAAATAACATTCCTTGAAGTTTAACTACAGAAAGTATACGCTCCAGCGGTTTGTTTTGAAATAAGCAAATTTTGAGTCTAGTTCTTAGGCGAAATCAAGATGAGGGAAAATTATTGAAGCTCTATTTGAAGAATAAGTCTGAAAAATAATTCTAAATCTTAAATCCAAATTTTGAAAGTATATACCCTACAAAACGCACATACACCACCTTGAAACTCGGAATAGTAGAGGATACCTAGAAATACTCTTGCCTGAAAGCCTAGTATGAAAGAAAAAACGGTATTTGAAGCTAACCACCAAAAGAGCACGCTGAAAAAATATATCAGGTCTTGAAAAGAAAAAAAAAAGAGGAGGAAAAGAAAAAGAAAGAGAAAATAGAAAATAGTCAAGACCTGGATACTGCTATTTACGCTTTAAGTTCATACATTCAGTAATCGGCCGTTAGTGCCTTAAGAAGCATTAATAGTCGCATGAAAGGTGTATGAACGAACCCGTCCATCATTAATAAAAAGAAGTAGTACTAGGTATTAAGGCAAGGGTATTATAGCTTGAACTGAATTTCCAAGTGTAGGGGTGACAATTACACACACGTAGGGGTATATGATCAGAATTTGGAGGAGAGATGAGGAATGAAAAATAGGGTTTATTTCTTCAGTAGAGTGGATAAAAATTCCGGATTTGAGATTCCGCTTAAGAAGGAAAACTCAGGAGATGCTGAAAGCTTTATAAACTGGCTAGGCGTATAGGATCTTAAGTTAAATAAAAAGGAAGCGTGAAGAATAAGGGTTAATGATTTCTAAGTTTATGATAATAGGGTTTTCGGCTAGAAAGCTGAAATAGAGGATTAGAGTAGACGGCCAATTTATCGGATTTTGTGGGTGTAATCCGCTGAAAACCCTCAGGAGACAACACTCCTCCTACTAGGGCCACCTAGAGGTTTAACGGCTTGTTGCACGTGCTCAGTGCAATCGCGTTCCCTGCGAAAGTGAGGTTAGGAATTTTTGTGAATAAAATGGTTTTGCTCGGGACGAGCAAAAGATAAGTTTGGGGGTATTTGTTCATCGCATATTTTTGTATATTTGTACCGCCCATTCTTAATCACATTGCATACAGATAGGTGCTTTTTATCCGTATTTGCTGCATGTTACAGATTACAGGTTTCCAGTCCAAAAGAGAGCAAAATCCGACAAAATCACCACATTTACGGCAAACTCCAGAACATCTGTCACAAACAGATAAAAGCCGGGTTCCAGCATCCGTCCCGTACCAGTTCAGAAGAGGGGACGAAAAGAGTCGTCATTTGGGACTAAAGGGAAATTTGAAGTCAAAATGGTGAAAAGTCAAAAGTGAAGAAATGAAGACATTTTGGAAAAGAAATCTGGAGATCTTCTGGAAATTGATACAGCAGTATGAGGATTTCAAACATCAGGAAAAACAAGCACAAGACCATAGAAAAAAACCAACAAGGGTTCGGCCACCAACCCGCCGCGCATGCGCGGCCAAACCCCTGATTTGGCCGCGCATGCGCGGCGGACACGTGTCGTTGCAGTGTGAAACTTTGGGGTGTTTTCTGTAAATGTGTGTAGGTTTGTACTATTTTGCTAAAATCTCAAACTCAGGCCTATAAATAGCCCCGAGCAGAACCATGAGAAGGGACTAAGTTTTTCATTTTGTAATTTTGTATTACTTTATTTAGTTTCTAATAAAAGTCCATTTTCCTCCATCTTCCTCCATTAAAACTTGTGAGAGGTTTTCTTGAGTGTGAAGCTTGCAAGAAGTGTTCTTTATCTATATGTGTAATTTGTAATTCCGTTTCTTATATTGCTTGTAATTTTCATTGTTAAACGTAGTTGTTGTTATTTCTTAAAATCGTCGTTTTAATTTTCTTCCATTTTTCGGTTATCCTTACAACCATGATGCTTAGTGTGATCCTTGCCTAAGTGAGGTCCCGAATAGCTAGTTGTGATTTTCTACCTCAATTCTTATTACCCTCTTTCTTTGTTTTATTTTCATTTAACTTTTCTAATGGGTGAGTAATTTTTCACTTGTTAGGGTAGGAATCGGAAAGTTTGAAAGACGGAAAACTCCCTCACTTTTCTCTTTTACATATATCTTGATTTGAACTCTCGTTAATTGATCCACAATCCGCTCCCTACGGCACCCTATTCTTCATAATAGCGGTGATACCCTAGTGCAACCGGTTGTGGTTGAATCAACCTGAGGTTGTGGCTAAGAGCCAAGAACGGATGGACAAGGACCAAAAAGAGAAAACGAAGTGTTGGAAAGCCTAGCTTATACTCGCAAGTTTTCTCTTAGTCGTCCTAATCCCCGTTGTTGCCGATTACCGTAACATCAATATTAAAAAGTGGCAAAAGAATCAAGTGAGCGATCCTCCTAACTCAAACCAACCAAATCCTACCCTTTACAAGTTCTCTTATCATTCATTTTTCGCTTAGCTAAACTCAAACAAACCCAACATATTTGGACTTAACTCGTCAAGACATTAAGAAAAAGACTCCCATCTCTCTGTGGATCGACCCGTACTCATCCGGCTAGCTGCAAAGCGACACCGTCCTGATTGCGGTAATTAAACTTAAACACGCAGAATCTCTGTCAATCAGTACCCCATTAAGACTCCGGGATGACTAGCAAGTGCGTGGCGACGTCCACAAATGAAAACGCAAGGTGAGTAGATTATATCTACAGGGGGAAGTCGGGTGGATGGCGTATAGCACCCCCGCAGTCCGTAGTTAATATACTATATAGTATGATAGTTATAGTGTGTCATGGATATTGTGTTAGGTGTATTATGGATAGTTTAGGGTTAGAAGTAAACTAGTGTAGTTCATAGTCGCGAACCCTAGAATAGATTTACACCCACACGCACACCCTTGCATATTCTTTATACTTACACTGTGTTGATGATGATTTTGGATGACATTGGAGATGAGTAGATGATTTGGGGCATTGTGCCGCGAGATCGGTGTTTTGATATGATTCGTATTTGGGATACGACATGTGATCTTTAGCGGGCCTCTGGACATGTGCTTGCACACGCAGTATATAGATGGCATCAGTTGTACTAGACTTAGATCTGTACCCCAGATTATGCGATATGATGATAATGATACTTGATATTTGATGAGAGGAATGTGATACTGACCCGTACCCAGCTATTGGGATGCCGTACGACGATTTATCGTACCAGCTTTATATTGATGATAGATCCGCACTCATGACTTGAGGATGCCATATGACATACTGTATCGTACGCAATACTATTGAGGCGGGATCACTGACTATATATATATATTTATCGACTCAGATTTAGGTGGATTCCATACCCCTCCCGGTTGACTTGATACTTAGATCTGTAGTTTGCATAATAGATGTTAGACTAGACCCGAGTCATACCTATTTCAAAAACTAACGAATCGGGAATATCTGAAAAACACTGTAGCCCTTAGTTTACTAAAAACCCCGATTTGTCTTATTTCAAATGGCAAGCTGCATTACTATTCATTTACCATTTACTCTATGGCTTGCATTGCATTGCATGCTTATATGTTATTGATTCATATTCCTTGTACATATGCCTTTACATAGTTGCATGCTCATATTAGTGTTCATGTTGCATGTATTATAATTCATGGAATTCGCACTGTGATATGGTTGCATATGACGATTCTGGATTGTTTTACTCCTACGTATATATATCAGTGGTATGGGACGCTGAAATATATATATACACCCATAGAGTATATATATATTAGTGGTATGGGACGCTGATATATATATACGCCTAATTAATATATCATCATAACGATCTATGCAAATTTACATATCCATTATGAGTGGAGCCTATGTGCTCGGAGCTTATGAGCTCGATGTGAGAGGAGCCTATGTTTTCGGAGCCTATGAGCTCGATGTGAAAGGAGCCTATGTGCTCGGAGCCTATGAGCTCGATATGAGGGGAGCCTATGAGCTCGATTTGAGAGGAGCCTATGTGCTCGGGGTCTTTATGGTTGATGGCATATTATATCTCCCCTACCCCACATTTATTTTATATGCATTACATCATATATTAGTAGTACCTGATAGAGTACCTTCATGAATGCTGCATACATATCGGATACATGATATATGGGTTTCACTTGATATTGAGATATATAGTTTGTGTCGATGCTCGACATTGATTTCCTGATGATTTCATTCATGATATCTTCTGTTTCATTTTACCGCATACATACATCATATTTATGATATGTTTTTACGTGAGGCATTGGCACGAGTTCTTGGCACTACACTTATGTTCAGGTGTTACATTGCCACTTTACCATGCTTCAGACTTATTCATTTGAGGTTTATATTATATCTGATCGTTTGACTTAGGATTATGTCATGCTTTCAATTTCTGCTTGTAGCTATTTTCTATTCACGAGTTGGCAACTCACCCCTGTTGTGCCACAGTTCTTGCAGGTTTTGCCGTACAGGTTCCATAGCGGCATTTCCGGCACATTGCTTCCTTTGCGGGTGATTTGCTTGGTAGGTGGGTTCTTTGCATAAGAACCACCCTTGTATATGTATTATTCTTTGTATCTAGAAATTCCATCAACCAAAACTTGTATATTGTTTCAAACTTAGACACTAGTGATGTATTATTTCGACCTTAGAGTCGCGCTCAGTAGTATTACGATTTTCTTGCTTATTGGAGTCTCTCTTGGGTTTTGATCCTCGCCCTTCGGCGTTGTATATAATATTGCTTGTGTGGGTTGTGCTCTTTGTTTATGCGCAGTAAGTGTTTGATAAAATGCCTCAAGGGAAAATAATTTACAAAATATGTTTCTTTACTCTTAAAATGGTTTTAGATTTCTGGGCTTTTGGCTTACTTGGATCAGATGGAGTCCTATAGACTTCATATGGTTCAAGGGCCAGTCACGTGCTCTTTCGGGTCGTGACAAGAGCAGTCTGTTGACCCGAGATCGTCATAGAGTATTGTGTAATTCCCACCGTGCTTTGATTTCCTTCATACCACGTCCAAGAGGGCGTGCAAAAAGCTGGCTTTTGGGTACAGTCCCGAATCACATGGAGGCAATGAGCGATAGGAGGGGATTCGTCTCTCCCGGTAAAAGGTGTTGATGTTGTGCTGTGTTCGATTGGCTATAACTAGAAATCCCTGGCCAGGGATGCTGAGATTTACTGGCAAGTGTTATCAGTAGTTTCTCGAACTGTTATAGACCTCATATCGACCCGACTTATCAAGCTACTGGGGTCTGACGTTTACCACCCTTAGGCGAGATATGCGACATATCATACGACGAGACCGGACTGTACGGGAGTGTTACTGACTGGATTCACAGGAGAATGTACATGCTTGCTTGTTGATCTTCTGAGCGCTCAATACCTGGGTGGCTGTTACGTTTAGCTGACCGCTTGCAGCTTGTAGGTGTTTGATATGATCATCACCTACTGCCGGCGTATTGACGATTCTTTAGAGTCATACACAGAGGTTTCTTGGCTCGGGCAAAACGGAGTAGGGGCACATATGTGATATGTGCAGGACCGAGGATAATGCGATATGAGATACCGTATTATATTCTCGCGATATTTGATATCGGCCGGGTCATCGGATCAAGTGTTGATTCGATGAATCGGTAAATGATATATTAGTCGGTTATATGCGATATAGCCGGATTATCGGATCAAGTGTTGATTCGATAATTTAATGTATAATTATATATATGATATATTAAATTACATTAACTAATATAAGCTCACTAAAAGATTCTTTTTCTCACTCAGGTAATACATTGATATATATGCGATATATGTTAATTGTATTATTTTATTTTGTTACAATAAATAATATTTATGTGATATATAATATTGTAACATGATATGGTTATTAATGCAACATATTTAGTGGAGATTAAACATGGTTAGGGTTTAATTTGGGTTAAGCTTTTCTAGAACCTTCTAGAAGGTTTTGTTTTGTTTTGTGCAAAGATATTTGTTTTGATATTTTGCAAGATATTTGTTTTAATCCAACCCAACCTTTAACCTTGGTTAAATCTCTACAAAGGTAACATTGACCATGGTTGCATTTCTAACCGCATATATGAGTTTCATTATTCATCACAAAAGGGTTGATTGTTCTTTTTCTTCCTTCTTCCTTCTTTCATGAAAAGCTTTCTAGCTTTTTATGAAGTGATGAAAATGAGCGAGTTAATGAAAATAAATGAGAGCTAAAATCCTACTTCAACATCCTAATCTATCCTAGCCATTTAGATTAGGGTGTTCACTTCATTTAGTGAGTGAGAGCTTGTGTTAAAGAAACTTCAAGGTAGATCATCTTTGTTATCGAAGATCGGAAGCAAGCTTGCGTCTTTCTCTTCATGGAGCCTCTCAAGACTCCGGAACTTGATGATCGCAGCGAAGGGACCACAACACGGAGCTTTAGAAGTGCAGGACCGGACTACAAAGGTTTTAATCCCAAACTCTTAGTGTTAAGGTGCTTAACATGCTTTGTTTCGCCTAATCTCTAGTTTAAAGATCTTGGTTAGAGTTGTTCGGCACGGCTAAATTTTTAATCGGGCATGGTTGATGCCTTATAGAACCTTATTAGAGTGCCTAGTAACCCTACAGTGGTATCAGAGCCAAACTAGAGCTTTAGGCGAAGTCTAGGCGAAGTTTAAAGTCCGATTGAACCCGGAAACCCCGATTTATACCCTTCTCTGGAAATTTTGTAAAAATGTGATTTTTTCTGCATTAAAAATACTCAAAAAAATCAGCAGGGAATTCTAAGAATTATGATGAAACACGGGCCCACGACACCATCAATTCGCCGCGGAACCGCGGCAGGAACCTGCTTCTCGCGGCGGTTCCGCGGCCGTACTCTGGTGTTAGGGACACGTGTCTTCACAGTTATATCCGTATTTATTTCCTAATGATTCTGGGTGTTTTTAATCTTACTCAAGTGTTGAGTTTTCTGGGTTGTATTGGGAGCTCGTTGATTCGATCGGAAAGTATAACTTCATTTAGTTTATCCGGGTAATTTTTTAGAACATGTTAAAAAGTTCGAACGGATATCAATTACTCACTTTTTTCCCTGTCGAAAAACTTCCAAGTGTTAAATTTTTCTTGAGTTCAAATCTTTCAGAAAAACGTGCAAGTTGCAAGTAACGCGGTGGACCCTCTAGAAGAACACAAACCTTAACCCGATTATGTGACCGTCTGAACTACCTCTAAACCTTAAGGTTTGGGGCAGTACGGCGTGCCACATGTGAGGCATTGGCTTGACCCTTCTACGGCTGGACCATTGGTACCGTGACATATTATGGAATTGTTTGAACTCCGCTCAAGTGTTGAGCTATTTAGGAAATCTTGGGTATTTGATTATTCGATCGGAAAGTTTAATAATGTCTATTTATCTGGAATATGATACAATATGTGGAATTCACGGAGTTAGGCATGAAATGCGAAGTATGTGATATTCCGGATTTACGATTTCTAAAGAGATTGTGGATTCCAAATGTTGTAGTTTTACACTTTCTTTTCTGCGACCGTAAGTGTAATATGTGGTGTATCGCCGGTTTCGTTTCTATACATCAACGACAATTGGGATACGCATATTTACTTACGTTGATGATATGTGATATTATGTGTTGCTGTGATATGTTACTTTGGATCGTCGTGTTTTGAATAGCCGGGGGTTTTATGTGAGATGAGAGTTTTTCTTTTTCATTCATGTAAAATTCATTTGTATGTAATATTCTTTTATTGGGGCACTTCCGGGTTCTAGGGTCCAGTGGGAGACCATATCGAGGAGTCGAGACCGGGTCTCATAACCCTAGAATTGGCAGTGTCGCTTTCCGCTCTGTAGGGTTGCTAGGCACGCGCACAAGGGTCTACGAGGCATCAACCATGCCCGATTAAAAATTTAGCCGTGCCGAACAATCCGAATACGGATCTTTAAACTAGAGATTAGGCAAAAACTAACAAGTTAACAACTTTAACACTAAGTGAGAGGGATTACAACCTTTGTAGATCCGGTCCTTCACTTCATATGCTCCGTGTTGTGGTCCCTTCGCTGCGATCATCGAGATCCGGACTCTCGAGAGGTTCCACGAAGAGAAAGATGCAACCTTTGCTTCCGATCTTCGATACTAAGATGATCTACCTTGAAGTTCCGATAACACAGGCTAACACTCATGAAATGATGTGAACACCCTCATCTAAATGGCAAGGGAAGATGAGGATGATGAAGTAGGATTTTTTGCTCTCTTTATTTATCTTTTTCTCATATTTATTCATCACTTTGGAAAAATCAAGCAAGCTTTTTCATGAAAGAATGAAGGAAGAAGAAGAATAGTGATCCATTTCCTTTTGTGATGAATAAGAAAGGATTAATATGAAGAATAATGCAACCATGGTTGACTTAACCATTGTAGAGAATTGACTAGGGTTAGGGTTTGGGTTGGGTTAAAGCATGAGTCACTTGTAAATATCTTTATCATGACAAAAAGAAAACCTTCTAGAAACATCTAGAAAGCTTAACCCTAATCCAAACCAAAATCATGTTTAAACTCCACTAAACAAGTTGCATTAGTTATCATATCATGTTACAATATTATATATCACATATATAATATTTATCGTAACCAAATAAAATAATACAATTAACATATATCGCATATATATCAATGTATTACCCGAGTGAGAAAAAGAATCTTATAGTGAGCAAATATTAGTTAATGTAATTTAATATATCATATATATTATTATACATTAAATTATTGAATCAACACTTGATCCGACAATCCGGCTATATCGCATATAACCGACTAATATTTATCCGTACCGATTCATCGAATCAACACTTGATCCGATGACCCGGCTGATATCAAATATCGCGAGAATAGAATACGGTATCACATAACGCATTACCCTCGGTCCCGCACATATCACATATGTGCTCCTACTCCGTTATGCCTGAGTCAAGAAACCTCTGTGTAGGACTCTAAAGAATCGTCAATACGCCGGCAGTAGGTGATGATCATATCAAACACCCACAAGCTGCAAGCGGTCAGCTAAACGTAACATCTACCCAGGTATTGAGCGCTCAGAAGATCAACAAGCAAGCCTGCGCATTCTCCTGTGAATCCAAACAGTAACACTCCCGTACAGTCCGGTCTCGTCGTCTGATATGTTGCATATCTCGCTTAGGGGTGGTAAACGTCAGACCCCAGTAGCTCGATAAGTCATGTCGATATGAGGTCTATAACAGTTCGAGAAACTACTGATAACACTTACCAGTAAATCTCAGCAACCCTGGCCAGGGATTTTCGGTTATAGCCAATCGAACACAGCACAACATCAACTCCCTATACCGGGAGAGACGAATCCCCTCCTATCGCTCATTGCCTCCATGTGATTCGGGACTGTACCCAAAAGCCACCTTTTTGCACGCCCTCTTGGACGTGGTATGATGGAAATCAAAGCACAGTGGGAATCACACAAGACTCTATGACGATCTCGGGTCAACAGACTACTCTGTACCAGTGTCACCGGAGAACTGTCATCTGACGTATGGTATAATACCATCTGGGAGTTCTCGGCGAGTCCGTCCAGTGTACCCAGTCTCCACTGAGCACCCGTACACCATCCTTGATGTCAAACACCGATGGAAATGGGATCATCCATCGCCCATCATATGGGTCAAGATGCGTATACGCTAGTCTACTCTGGTGCATGGATGCCCTGTCTCGATACACCCTCGACTAGGAACAGTTATAGAATGTACTCATCGACTACCGTGGCCCCACTAGTATGATCTCATCATAGTCCTAGTAGTCGAGTACATATCCTAAGGGCTTTATCAACATGTAATATAGAGACAATCAGAGTACATGTTAAGATAAAGTATAACCAGATAGCGTACTATCATGTCGAGCAAGAAAGTCCTCCCTATATATGTCCTAGCATCCACTACAATATACATCGTATGTACAGTAATGGCCTCTAGGGCATACATATAACTAACAATCTCCCACTTGCACTAGGGCCATCTGTTATGGTATCGCATACCCAACAATTAGCTGCGGTTGAAGTATCTCATACTCAACCATCCCGTAAAAGTCTCTACTGGGAAAAAGGCCTTTGTGAGTGTATCCGCGCTGTTATCCTCTGTATCTACTCTTCTAACCTCGATCTCCCTGGAGATCAACCATCTCCATGATCAGGTGATACTGCCTAAGAATTATATCTGGATTTCTGATGGGATGGTAGTTCCTTGGCTAAAGCCACAATTCCATTGTCACACAATGGTAGGAACGAAGTTCATCTCATGAACTTATATATTTCCAGACTGCCTCTTTGGTAGCATCCTTGGTAACGATGTATATTGCCTTTAATCGTCTAGAATGTCACGGTATCTAGCTTGGAACTCTTCCAACATACCGTCCCTCCACTGAGGGTATAGACAATGCCTGCGACTGACATTCAGTCGTTCTTATCACCCTGGAACCTTTCCAGTGATTCTCCCCAGGATCGATTGATACCACCTCACTACAACTAGTGAGTATCCTAACATCCAATTAGATCTATCTCATAGATCCAAAACCCAGGATTTAGGAGGTATCAACTTCGATCCTATATGGAGAATCCTTGTGATAAGCGGAGATTGACCGAGCGTAGCATAGGAAACTCCTTCCCTATCAAGAGTATGTCATCCACGTACTCTACGAGGATCACCACCATACTCTCTACTATCTTTTTGTATATACAAGGTTCATCTACCATTTTGATGAAGTCAAACTCTTTGACTACCACATCAAAACAGATGTTCCAACTCCGCGATGCCTGTTTTATCATATAAAACATCTTGCACACGTTTCCGCTGCTCCCACTGTTTACGAAGCCCTCTGGCTGTGTACTTATAGACGCTCTCTTCTAAAACATCACTTAGAAAAGCAGTCATAACACCCAACCACCAGATATCGTAGTCATGGTATGTAGCCGTGGCAAGTAGGATCTGGATGGACTTAAGCATAGATCCTTAGAAAAGGTTTCAACATAATCCATACCTGGTCTATGATGCAAACCTTTAATAAGTCTAGCTTTGAAAGTCTCAACTTTTCCATGTACACCAAGTAATCTTCTCAAGATATACTTGCTCCTGATGAGGATTTAACCCTTCAGATAAAGCAACCAAAGTCCATACTTTGTTGGTGTATAAGGATTCCATCTCAGATCAATAAGCACCCAGCCATTCTTACAGAGTCCCACTCCTGATGGCCACTTCGAAAATAGTTGGGTCATCATCTCATGATGCAATCCTCGCTCCCACTGTCATAGAGAAACCGAAGTATCTCTCAGGTGGGTGAGGAACCCTACTAGATCGGCGGAGAGGCTGAGGTTCGTTGGAAACTATTGAATCCTTTGGTTCTACCAAATCATCAGCTGTATTTTGTATAGCTGGAACCTTTCCAGTTGTACATAACAGACCTTGCCTCGAGCTTGTCCGGATTTTGCTTTTAGACATAGGCCGGACAACCCCAAATCTTAACAAACTTAAGATATGGGCTCTTCCCATTCCATATCACATATGAAGTGGTGGGCAGCTGATTTGATTTGAACCCTATTCAATAGGTATGCAGCTTCTCAAGTGCATAACTCCCAAAAGGAAATAGGAAACTCAGCAGTACTCATCATAGAGCACACCATATCAAATAGGGTGCTATTGCTCCGCCCCGATACACCGACGTGCTGTGGTGTATTCGGAGGAGTAATGCTGAGAGAGAATTTCATTCTCCATTAGAATAGTCCAGGAATTCCGTGCTCAAGTATTCTCCTCCTTGATCTCATCAAGGACATAATACTTATACCCGTATTTTGGTTCTCTACTTCTAACTTATATTCTGTGAATATCTCAAAAGGTTCAGACTTGTGTTTCAGCAGGGACATATGTCTGAATCTTGAGAGATCTTCAGAGAATGTAATGAAGTACAAAGAACCGATCTTGGAATGTGTAGACAGGGGACCTTTCATACATCAACATGTATCAATCCCAAGAGTTCACTAACTCTTTCTCTGTTTTCAATAAACAGAGCCGTGGTCATCTTATCTTTGTGACATGACCGGCAAGTTTCACAAGATGTAAATTCAAACTAATTTAAATATGCATCTATATGTAACTTAGCTGGTCGGGTCGCATTGATATTACCTAGTCTACAATACCTCAAGAAGGATTCGTTCATTTCTGAACTCTTCCTCTTGTGTGTGTTCCGTATACTAAGAACTGTAGTTTGATTTAGAACGACAATGCTTTTAGATAACGTGCCTGAACCGATCAACTCTTGATATAGGAAATGTTCAAAACATTATCCAACAATACAAAATTATATCCTTTCTTTACTAATAAAGATACTGATATGATTTTGTATATCAAGTTCGGTATCTAATAACATTTGTTCAGAATCAATGTATTCTGGTAATACAGGGTGATAGTGACCAACAGACTTGGCTGCAACACTTGCACCGTTTTCTGTCTCATGAAACTTATCACCCGTTCTCAGTTCTCTACCTATCTGTAGCCCATGTAACAGATTACATATGCGGGATCCTGATCCGGTATCACATACCCAGGACATAAAGGATACTGAGAAACAGTTCTATGTAATGAACACACCCGAAGATGATGCATTAGCATGCACTCTCTTCGTTTGGGCGGCACGGGAAATCTGGTATTCCCCAATTTCCTGCTCTGTCCTATAACAATTATAAGTTGGAGCGGGACCAACGTTCCCCAGCTCAGTATAACAAGCGGATTCGGTCAAATATATCCGTATTATTATCTTGATTAAGGCGTGATATGGTCGCTACCTGGAGAGAGAGAGAAGAAAACACTCAGCGTATGCTCTTGCAAGATTAGATTGGTTATCTAATATATCTAATCAGGATGTCTCCCACTGTTTTAATCAAATCTTCCATCAAACCCTAAAAGGAAAGACTAGCCAGGATTAATCACACGCTACAAGTTCGTCAATCTTTCAGCCAGGCCAGTGTCGGTACTTTGAGGGAGGTCCCCCGTGCTTTCGCACGAACCTAATTAAAGTAAACCTCGTTTTCCCAGAGGCGTAACCCCGTTAACACCTTTCTAGATACCTACTTGATCGGCTAATTGTAATGTGTAAAACTCTCCCAGGAGTAACTCTTACTCGCAGCGGGTATCGGGATCCAACTATCTTATAGAAGGTATGCAATCTCATTGCAAATTTCAACACTTGAAATTCCTAATAATATTTTGCCCCTAGCATCTTATGACCTTGGCTAAGGTCAACAAATCATAAGTGCTAGCCAAGTTCAACCCGTCATTTCCCGATTGAATCAAACCCACCCGCACGACCCTTGGCTAAGGTCAACAAAGTCGCATGACTACCCTAACTCAATCGCATCATATGCTTATACAGATAAGCACTAATCAGCTACCGCACACTACGCCTTGGCTAAGGTCAACAAACATAGCACGAATACTAATCAGTACTTATCTCAAATGACGGAGGGCTACGACGGGTTTTTCAGAAAACCCTTTGCGTAATGAACTTGATATCGTTGTAGAATCGAGTGATTTTTAAATGGAGTGTTTTTGAGGCTTTTCTAGTTTTGCTAAAGGGGTCACTCCCGGTGAAGGGATCGTCGGCCCTTTTCTCATTGAATAAGGTGCAGGATATTTCACAAATATCACTATGCAAAGCAAGAACTATAGAAGCAATCAAAAGACAAACCGAGTTTGTAGTATCTGCCAGTTATTGCTAAAGGAGTCACTCCCGGTGAAGGGATCTCGGTCCTTTCCCTATCGAATAAGGTGCAGGATGTTCTACAAGGAACACCGCGATGTAAAGCAAGAACTGTAGCTACCAGTTTTTATTAAACAAGTTTCTACAACATCTTAGGTTTCTTTTATTTCATTAATCTCATTAATGAAGTCCCATTTTATTATGCTTCACAAGCATCTCTTTTGAAACGAAATCTGCAATATAACATATATCTCATATATATAAAATATAAACATTCGTCTCAGGCAGTAATATGATCTCATCACAGAACATTGCAGCAGAAGAACATATATGAAATATTGGATATACTAGGACGTCCGTGTTTTCAATACGAGCCTGTATAAAACACGGATTCCACGGTCGCGATGAATAGCCAAACCCACATCCCCAGACCCCTACGAGAGCGGAAAGTAACACTGCCAATTCTAGGGTTAGGAGACCCGGTCTCGACTCCTCGAGATGGTCTCCCACTGGACCCTAGAACCCGGTTACTTATGCTCCCCGCCTTGGGTCAATCTAATGCAGAAAAGTAAATAATATACAACGGTGACATCTTCCGCTACCTGGAAGTGCCCCAATAAAAGAATATTACATACAAATAAATTTTACATGAATGAAAAAGAAAAACTCTCATCTCACATAAAACCCCCGGCTATTCAAACACGACGATCCAATACAACATATCACAGCAACACATAATATCTCATATCATCAACGTAAGCAAGTATGCGTATCCCGATTGTCGTTGATGTATAGCAACGAAGCCAGCGATACACCACATACTACGCTTACGGTCACAGAAAAAAAAAGTGTAAAACTACAACAGTTGGAATCCGCAACCTCTTTAGACATCACATGCCTAACCAAATGAATTCCTTATAAACCCCATATTTTAATCTCATTATCGAAAACTCTTTTCAATATCAAGTCGGGCAATTCAAGAAGATTCCCGACGTCCTGATCGAATGCTCGTCGCAAACTTTAGTGGACGGGCGCACCCCCGATACCGTCGACGAAGTGCACCAAGGCGGAACACCGCTACCGGGAGCACCCGAACGGATGCTTTCGGCGACGGGGTTCTCCTACAGTCACTTGGTCGGGGCTATGGGGCGTGGCTGTCTATTAAGTTTACCCGGCGAGTATCCGCGTACGCTACGTGATTGCGACGGACTTTTGATCGCATCAAAATTCCGTGGCAACCGATCATCTGAGACTAAACTGCTATGTTTATAATATTCAAATTAGTTATCTCATAACCACCTGTGGATTCCAAATATTGTATCAGATTCCAGATAAATAGAGAAAGTTAAACTTTCCGATCGAATCTTCAAACACCCAAGATTTCCCCAATGTATCTCAACACTTGAAATCAGTTTAAAAACATTCATCACATGCCACAGTACCAATGGTCCAGCCGTAGAAGGGTCAAGCCAACGCCTCACATGTGGCACGCCGTACTGCCCCAAACCCTAAGGTTCAAAGGGCAGTTCAAGACGGTCACATAATCGAGTTAAGGTTTGTTGTCTTCTAGAGGGTCCACCGAGTTACTTGCATGACTTAGAACATTCTTAAACACGAGAAAAAATCCAACTTTTGAAAAATTTTCCGACAGGGGAAAAAGTGAGTTATTGATATCCGTTCGAACTTTTTAATAGTTTCTTAAATTTATCCGGAAAGCCACATAGACAAAATCTAATACTCCGATCGAAACATTGAATCCCCAAAACAACCCCAGAAAACTCAACTGTAGAATAAAAATTAAAAATTCCCATAGAACTCAGCACTATGTAATAGGAATTACTGTGCAAAATAGGAGGGGTGACGTCATCAAATGGCCGCGGAACCGCTGCAGAAACCAGGCTTCTGCCGCGGTTCCGCCGCACTTTTGACGAATTAGCCCCTCGAATTTCACAGTAATTCTAATAAGACCCTGCTGAATTTTTTAGAAATTTTTAATTGACAAAAATCCAAATTTTCAGAAAATTTCCAGAGAGCATTTTGGTGTCGGGGTTTCGGGTTCGATCGGACTTTAAACTTCGTCTAGACTTCGCCTAAAGCTCTAGCTCGGCTCTGATACCACTGTAGGGTTGCTAGGCACACGCACAAGGGTCTACGAGGCATCAACCATGCCCGATTAAAAATTTAGCCGTGCCGAACAACCCGAATACGGATCTTTAAACTAGAGATTAGGCGAAAACTAACAAGTTAACAACTTTAACACTAAGTGAGAGGGATTACAACCTTTGTAGATCCGGTCCTTCACTTCATATGCTCCGTGTTGTGGTCCCTTCGCTGCGATCATCGGGATCCGGACTCTCGAGAGGTTCCACGAAGAGAAAGATGCAACCTTTGCTTCCGATCTTCGATACTAAGATGATCTACCTTGAAGTTCCGATAACACAAGCTAACACTCATGAAATGATGTCAACACCCTCATCTAAATGGCAAGGGAAGATGAGGATGATGAAGTAGGATTTTTTGCTCTCTTTATTTATCTTTTTCTCATATTTATTCATCACTTTGGAAAAATCAAGCAAGCTTTTTCATGAAAGAATGAAGGAAGAAGAAGAATAGTGATCCATTTCCTTTTGTGATGAATAAGAAAGGATTAATATGAAGAATAATGCAACCATGGTTGACTTAACCATTGCAGAGAATTGACTAGGGTTAGGGTTTGGGTTGGGTTAAAGCATGAGTCACTTGTAAATATCTTTATCATGACAAAAAGAAAACCTTCTAGAAACATCTAGAAAGCTTAACCCTAATCCAAACCCTAATCATGTTTAAACTCCACTAAACAAGTTGCATTAGTTATCATATCATGTTACAATATTATATATCACATATATAATATTTATCGTAACCAAATAAAATAATACAATTAACATATATCGCATATATATCAATGTATTACCCGAGTGAGAAAAAGAATCTTTTAGTGAGCAAATATTAGTTAATGTAATTTAATATATCATATATATTATTATACATTAAATTATCGAATCAACACTTGATCCGACAATCCGGCTATATCGCATATAACCGACTAATATTTATCCGTACCGATTCATCGAATCAACACTTGATCCGATGACCCGGCTGATATCAAATATCGCGAGAATAGAATACGGTATCACATATCGCATTATCCTCGGTCCCGCACATATCACATATGTGCTCCTACTCCGTTTTGCCTGAGTCAAGAAACCTCTATGTAGGACTCTAAAGAATCGTCAATACGCCGGCAGTAGGTGATGATCATATCAAACACCCACAAGCTGCAAGCGGTCAGCTAAACGTAACAGCTACCCAGGTATTGAGCGCTCAGAAGATCAACAAGCAAGCCTGCACATTCTCCTGTGAATCCAAACATTAACACTCCCGTACAGTCCGGTCTCGTCATCTGATATGTTGCATATCTTGCCTAGGGGTGGTAAACGTCAGACCCCAGTAGCTCGATAAGTCGTGTCGATATGAGGTCTATAACAGATCGAGAAACTACTGATAACACTTACCAGTAAATCTCAGCAACCCTGACCAGGGATTTCCGGTTATAGCCAATCGAACACAGCACAACATCAACTCCCTATACCGGGAGAGACGAATCCCCTCCTATCGCTCATTGCCTCCATGTGATTCGGGACTGTACCCAAAAGCGACCTTTTTGCATGCCCTCTTGGACGTGGTATGATGGAAATCAAAGCACAGTGGGAATCACACAAGACTCTATGACGATCTCGGGTCAACAGACTACTCTGTACCAGTGTCACCGGAGAACTGCCATCTGAGTATGGTATAATACCATCTGGGAGTTCTCGGCGAGTCCGTCCAGTGTACCCAGTCTCCACTGAGCACCCGTACACCATCCTTGATGTCTAACACCGATGGATATGGGATCATCCATCGCCCATCATATGGGTCAAGATGCGTATACGCTAGTCTACTCTGGTGCATCGATGCCCTGTCTCGATACACCCTCGACTAGGAACAATTATAGGATGTACTCATCGACTACCGTGGCCCCACTAGTATGATCTCATCATAGTCCTAGTAGTCGAGTACATATCCTAAGGGCTTTATCAACATGTAATATAGAGACAATCAGAGTACATGTTAAGATAAAGTATAACCAGATAGCGTACTATCATGTCGAGCAAGAAAGTCCTCCCTATATATGTCCTAGCATCCACTACAATATACATCGTATGTACAGTAATGGACTCTAGGGCATACATATAACTAACACGCTCTCGTAGGGGTCTAGGGATGTGGGTTTGGCTATTCATCGCGGCCGTGGAATCCGTGTTTTATACACGCTCGTATTAAAACACGGACGTCCTAGTATATCCAATATTTTATATATGTTCTTCTGCTGCAATGTTCTGTGATGAGATCATATTACTGCCTGAGACGAATGTTTATATTATATATATGAGATATATGTTATATTGCAGATTTCGTTTCATATCAGATGCTTGTGAAGCATAACAAAATGGGACTTCATTAATGAGATTAATGAAACTAAAAGAAACCTAAAGATGTTGTAGAAACTTGTTTAAAAACTGGTAGCTCTAGTTCTTGATTTGCATAGCGTTGTTCCTTGTAGAACATCCAGCACCTTATTCGATAAGGAAAGACCGGAGATCCCTTCACCGGGAGTGACCTCTTTAGCGAAACTAGCAGATGCTACAAACTCGGTTTGTCTTTTGATTGTTTCTATAGTTTTTGCTTTGCATAGTGATATTTGTGAAATATCCTGCACCTTATTTGATGAGGAAAGAGCCGACGACCCTTTCACCAGGAGTGACCTCTTTAGCAAAACTAGAAAAGGCCTCAAAAACATTCCATTTAAAATCACTCGATTCTACAACGATATCAAGTTCATTACGTAAAAGGGTTTTCTTAAAAACCTGTCGTAGCCCTCCGACATTTCAGATAAGTAATAGTCAGTATTCGTGCTGCGTTTGTTGACCTTGTCAAGGCGTAGTGTGCGGTAGCTGATTACTGCTTATCTGTATAAGCATATGATGCGATTGGATTAGGGTAGTCGTGCAACTTTGTTGACCTTGTCAAGGGTCGTGCGGGTGGGTTTAATTCATATCAGGAAATGACGGGCTGAACTTGACTTGCGGTCTATGGTTTGTTGACCTTGTCAAGATCATAGATCGCTCGGGGTAAAATATTATTGGGAATTTCAAGTGTTGAAATTTGCAATGAGATTGCATACCTTCTATGAGATAGTTGGAACCCAATACCCGCTGCGAGTAAGAGTTACTCCTGGGAGAGTTTTACACATTACAATTATCCGATCAAGTATGTGTCTAGAAAGGTGTTAACGGGGTTACGCTCTTGGGAAAACGAAGTTTATTTTAATTAGGTCCGTGCGAAAGCACGGGGAACCGCCCTCAAAGTACCGGCAATGGCCTGGCTGAAAGATTGGAGAACTTGTAGCGTGTAACTAATCCCGGCTAGTCTTTCTTTTTAGGGTTTGAAGGAAGATTTGACTAAAACAGTAGGAGACATCCTGATTAGATATATTTATAACCAATCTAATCTTGCAAGAGCATACGCTGAGTGTTTTCTTCTCTCTCTCTCCAGGTAGCGACCATATCACGCCTTAATAAAGATAATAATACGGATGTATTAACCGAACCCGCTTGTTATACTGAGCTGGGGAACGTTGGTCCCGCTCCAACTTATAATTGTTATAAGACAGAGCAGGAAATAGGGGATTACCAGAATTCCCGTGCCACCCAAACGAAGAAAGTGCATGCTGATGCATCTTCTTCGGGTGTGTTCATTACCAAGAACTGTTTCTCAATATCCTTTACGTCCTGCGTATTTGATAACAGATCAGGATCCCACATACGTAATTTGTTACATGGGCTACAGATAGGTAGAGAACTGAGAACGGGTGATAAGTTTCATGAGATAGAAACGGTGCAAGTGTTGCAGCCAAGTCTGTTGGTAGTTATCACCCTGTATTAATAAATACATTGATTCTGAACGAATGTTATTAGATACCGAACCTGATATACAACATCATATCAGTCTCTTTATTAGTAAAGAAGGATATAATTTTGTATTGTTGGATAATGTTTTGAACATTTCCTATATCAAGGGTTGATCGGTTAAGGCACGTTATCTAAAAGCATTGACGTTCTAAATCAAACTACAGTTCTTAGTATACAGAACACACATAAGAGGAAGAGTTCAGAAATGAACGAATCCTTCTTGAGGCATTGTAGAATAGGTCATATCAATGCGACCCGACTAGCTAAGTTACATTTAGATGCATATTTAAATTGGTTTGAATTTACATCGTGTGAAACTTGCCGGACAAGTCACAATGATAAGATGACCATAGCTCTGTTTATTGGAAACAGAGAAAGAGTTAGTGAACTCTTGGGATTGATACATGCTGATGTATGAAGGTCCCCTGTCTACACATGCCAGGACCGGTTCTTTGTACTTCATTACATTCACTGATTATCTCTCAAGATTCAGACATATGTTCCTGTTGAAACATAAGTCCGAAGCCTTTGAGATATTCACAGAATATAAGTTAGAAGTAGAGAACCAAAAACGGGTATAAGTATTATGTCCTTTGATGAGATCAGGGAGGAGAATACTTGAACATGGGATTCCTGGACTATTCTAAAGGAGAATGAGATTCTCTCTCAGCATTACTCCTCCGTATACACCACAGCACGTCGGTGTATCGGGGAGGAGCAATCATACCCTATTTGATATGGTGCGCTCTATGATGAGTACTACTGAGTTTCCTTTTTCCTTTTGGGAGTTATGCACTTGTATAGCTGCATACCTATTGAATAGGGTTCCAATCAAATCAGTTGCCAGCCACTTCATATGTGATATGGAATGGGAAGAACCCATATTTTAAGTAAGTTAAGATTTGGGGTTGTCCGGCCTATGTGTAAAAGCAAAATCTGGACAAGCTCGAGGTAAATTCAGATCTGTAGAAGTTTATTGGATATCCTAAGCATTCGCTAGGGAATATCTTCTACCTAACCGAGGAACAAAAGATGTTTTATTTCTCAGCATGCCACCTTTGTGAAAGGGAATTTCTTGTGAAGAAATTATTGGTCATGAGGTAGAACTGGAAAGAGTTCCAGCTATACAAACTACAGCTGATGATTTGGTAGAACCAAAGGATTCAATAGTTTCCAACGAACCTCAGCCTCTCCGCCGATCTAGTAAGGTTCCTCACCCACCTGAGAGATACTTCGGTTTCTCTAAGACAGTGGGAGCGAGGATTGCATCATGAGATGATGAACTAACTTATTTCGAGCTGGCCATTGGGAGTGGAACTCTGTGAGAATAGCTGGATGCTTAGCGATCTGAGATGGAATCCTTATACACCAACAAAGTATGGACTTTGGTTGCTTTATCTGAAGGGTTAAATCCCTATCAGGAGCAAGTATATCTTGAGAAGATTACTTGGTGTACATGGAAAAGTTGAGACTTTCAAAGCTATGCTTAAGTCCATCCAGATCCTACTTGCCACGGCTACATACCATGACTACGATAGCTGGCGGTTGGGTGTCCTGACTGCTTTTCTAAATGATGATTTGGAAGAGAGCGTCTGTAAGTACACAGCCAGAGGACTTCGTAGACAGTGGGAGTAGCGAAAACGTGAGCAAGATGTTTTATGTGATAAATCAGACATCGCGGAGTTGGAACGTCTGTTTTGATGTAGTAGTCAAAGAGTTTAACTTCATCAAAATGATAGATGAACCTTGTATATACAAAAAGGTAGTAGAGAGTATGGTGGTGATCCTCGTAGAGTACGTGGATGACATACTCTTGATAGGGAAGGAGTTTCCTATGCTACGCTCGGTCAATCTCCTCTTATCACAATGATTCTCCATATAGGATCAAGGTGATACCTCTTAAATTCTAGGTTATAGATCTATGAGATAGATCTAATTGGATGTTTGGATTCTCACTAGTTGTAGGGAGATGGTATCAATCGATCCTGGGGAGATCACTGGAAAGGTTCCATGGTGATAAGGACGATTGAATTTAAGTCACAGGCATTGTCTTTACTCTCAGTGAAGGGACGGTTGGTTGGAAGAGTTCCAAGCTAGATACCGTGACTTACTATACGATTAAAGGCAAGATACATCGTTACCAAGGATGCTACCAAAGAGGCAGTCTGGATATATATAAGTTCATGAGATGAACTTCGTTCCTACTATTATGTGACAATGGAGTTGTGGCTTATGCCAAGGAACCCCCGTCCCATAAAAAATCCAGATATAATTCTTAGGCAGTATCACCTGATCATGGAGATGGTTGATCTCCAGGGAGATCGAGGTTAGGAGAGTAGACACATAGGACAACAGCGCGGATCCACTCACAAAGGCATTTATCCCAGTAGAGACTTTTATGGGATGGTTGAGTATGAGATACTTCAACCACAGCTGATTGTTGGGTATGTGATACCACAACAGATGGCCCTAGTGCAAGTGGGAGATTGTTAGTTATATGTATGCCCTAGAGGCCATTACTATACATATGATGTATATTGTAGTGGATGCTTGGACATATATAGGGAGGACTTTCTTGCTCGACATGATAGTATGCTATCTGGTTGCACTTTATCTTAACATGTACTCTGATTGTCTCTATGTTACATGTTGATAAAGCCTTTAGGATATGTACTCGACTACTGGGACTATGATGAGATCATACTAGTAGGGCCGTGGTAGTCGGCGAGTACATCCTATAACTGTTCCTAGTCGAGGGTGTATCGAGACAGGGCATCGATACACCAGAGTAGACTAGCGTATATGCATCTTGACCCATATGATGGGCGATGGATGATCCTATATCCATCGGTATTTGACATCAAGGATGGTGTACGGGAGCTCAGTAGAGACTGGGTACACTGGAAGGACTCGCCGAGAACTCCCAGATGGTATTATACCTCACGTCAGATGGCAGTTCTCCGGTGACACTGGTACAGAGTAGTCTGTTGACCCGAGATCGTCATAGAGTCTTGTGTGATTCCCACTGTGCTTTGATTTCCATCATACCACGTCCAAGATGGCGTGCAAAAAGGTGGCTTTTGGGTACAGTCCCGAATCACATGGAGGCAATGAGCGATAGGAGGGGATTCGTCTCTTCCGGTATAGGGAGTTGATGTTGTGCTGTGTTCGATTGGCTATAACTGGGAATCCCTGGCCAGGGATGCTGAGATTTACAGGTAAGTGTTATCAGTAGTTTCTCGAACTGTTATAGACCTCATATCGACACGACTTATCAAGCTACTGGGGTCTGACGTTTACCACCCTTAGGCGAGATATGCGACATATCATACGACGAGACCGGACTGTACGGGAGTGTTACTGACTGGATTCATAGGAGAATGTAAAGGCTTTCTTGTTGATCTTCTGAGCGCTCAATACCTGGGTGGCTGTTACATTTAGCCGACCGCTTGCAGCTTGTAGGTGTTTGATATGATCATCACCTACTGCCAGCGTATTGACGATTCTTTAGAGTCCTACACAGAGGTTTCTTGGCTCGGGCAAAACGGAGTAGGGGAACATATGTGATATGTGCAGGACGGAGGATAATGCGATATGAGATACTGTATTATATTCTCGCGATATTTGATATCGGCCGGGTCATCGGATCAAGTGTTGATTCGATGAATCGGTAAATGATATATTAGTCGGTTATATGCGATATAGCCGGATTATCGGATCAAGTGTTGATTCGATAATTTAATGTATAATTATATATATGATATATTAAATTACATTAACTAATATAAGCTCACTAAAAGATTCTTTTTCTCACTCAGGTAATACATTGATATATATGCGATATATGTTAATTGTATTATTTTATTTTGTTACAATAAATATTATATATGTGATATATAATATTGTAACATGATATGGTTATTAATGCAACATGTTTAGTGGAGATTAAATATGGTTAGGGTTTACTTTGGGTTAAGCTTTTCTAGAACCTTCTAGAAGGTTTTGTTTTATTTTGTGCAAAGATATTTGTTTTGATATTTTGCAAGATATTTGTTTTAACCCAACCCAACCTTTAACCTTGGTTAAATCTCTACAAAGGTTACATTGACCATGTTTGTATTTCTAACCTCATATATGAGTTTCATTATTCATCACAAAAGGGTTGATTGTTCTTCTTCCTTCTTCCTTCTTTCATGAAAAGCTTTCTAGCTTTTTATGAAGTGATGAAAATGAGTGAGTTAATGAAAATAAATGAGAGCCAAAATCCTACTTCATCATCCTAATCTATCATAGCCATTTAGATTAGGGTGTTCACTTCATTTAGTGAGTGAGAGCTTGTGTTAACGAAACTTCAAGGTAAATCATATTTGTTATCGAAGATCGGAAGCAAGCTTGCGTCTTTCTCTTCGTGGAGCCTCTCAAGAGTCCGGAACTTGATGATCGCAGCGAAGGGACCACAAAACGGAGCTTTAGAAGTGCAGGACCAGACTACAGAGGTTGTAATCCCAAACTCTTAGTGTTAAAGTGTTTAACATGCTTTGTTTCGCCTAATCTCTAGTTTAAAGATCTTGGTTAGGGTTGTTCGGCACGGCAAAAATTTTAATCGGACATGGTTGATGCCTTGTAGAATATTATTAGAGAGCCTAGTTACCCTACATTCATATATGTTCTTCTGCTGCATTGTTCTGTGATGAAATCATATTACTGCCTTTATATTATATATATGAGATATATGTTATATTGCAGATTTCGTTCCAAATGTGATGCTTGTGAAGCATAATATAATGGGACTTCATTAATGAGATTAATGAAACTAAAAGAAACCTAAAGATGTTGTAGAAACTTGTTTAAAAACCGGTAGCTCTAGTTCTTGCTTTGCATAGCGGTATTCCTTGTAGAATATCCAGCACCTTATTCGATAAGGAAAGAGCAGAGATCCCTTCACCTGGAGTGAGCTCTTTAGCGAAACTAGCAGATGCTACACACTCAGTTTGTCTTTTGATTGCTTCTATAGTTTTTGCTTTGCATAGTGGTATTTGTGAAATATCCTGCACCTTATTCGATAAGGAAAGAGCCGACGATCCCTTCACCGGAAGTGACCTCTTTAGATAAACAAGAAAAGCCTAAAAAACACTCCATTTAAAATCACTCGATTCTACAACGATATCAAGTTCATTATGCAAAGGGTTTTCTTAAAAACATGTCGTAGCCCTCCGTCATTTCAGATAAGGACTGTTTAGTATTCGTGCTGCGTTTGTTGGCCTTTGTCAAGGCGTAGTGTGCGGTAGCTGAATGGTACTTATCTGCTTATGCATATGATGCAGATTGGATTAGGGTAGTCGTACGACCTTGTTGGCCTTTGTCAAAGGTCGTGCAGGTGGGTTTGATTCAATCAGGAAATGACGGGTTGAACTTGACTAGCATCCTATGATTTGTTGGCCTTTGTCAAGGTCATAGGGGGTTAGGGGTAAAATATTATTGGGAATTTCATGTGTTGAAATTTGCAATGAGATTGCATACCTTCTATGAGATAGTTGGATCCCGATACCCGCTGCGAGTAAGAGTTACTCCTGGGAGAGTTTTACACATTACAATTAGCCGATTAAGTAGGTGTCTAGAAAGGTGTCAACGGGGTTACGCTCCTGGGAAAATGAGGTTTACTTTAATTAGGTCCGTGCGAAAGCACGGGGAACCTCCCTCAAAGTACCGGCACTAGCCTGGCTGAAAGATTGGCGAACTTGTAGCGTGTAATTAATCCCGGCTAGTCTTTCCTTTTAGGGTTTGAAGGAAGATTTGACTAAAACAGTGGGAGACATCCTAATTAGATATATTAATAACCAATCTAATCTTGCAAGAGCATACGCTGAGTGTTTTCTTCTCTCTCTCTCTCCTGGTTGCGACTATGTCACGCCTTAATCAAGATAATAATACGGATGTATTGACCGAACCCGCTTGTTATACTGCACTAAGGAACGTTGGTCCCGCTCCAACTTATAATTGTTATAAGATAGAGCAGGAAATAAGGGATTACCAGAATTCCCGTGCCGCCCAAACGAAAAAAGTGCATGCTAATGCATCATCTTCGGGTGTGTTCATTACCGAGAACTGTTTCTCAGCATCCTTTACGTCCTGGGTATGAGATACCGGATCAGGATCCCAGATATGTAATCGTTTACAAGGGCTACTGATAGGTAGAGAAATGAGAACGGGTGATAAGTTTCATGAGATAGAAACGGTGCAAGTGTTGCAGCCAAGTTTGTTGGTAGTTATCACCCTGTATTACCAAATACATTGATTCCGAACGAATGTTATTAGATACCGAAACTGATATACAACATCATATCAGTCTCTTTATTTGTAAAGAAGGATATAATTTTGTATTGTTGGATAATGTTTTGAACATTTCCTATATCAATAGTTGATCGGTTCAGGCACGTTATCTCAAAGCATAGACGTTCTAAATCAAACCACAGTTCTTAGTATACAGAACACACACAAGAGGAAGAGTTCAGAAATGAACGAATCCTTCTTGAGGTATTGTAGACTAGGTCATATCAATGCGACCCGACTAGCTGAAGTTACATTTAGATGCATATTTAAATTAGTTTGAATTTACATCTTTTGAAACTTGCCAGTCATGTCACAAAGATAAGATGACCACAACTCCGTTTATTGGAAACAGAGAAAGAGTTAGTGAACTCTTGGGATTGATACATGATGATGTATGAAAGTCCCCTGTCTACACATGCCAGGACTGGTTCTTTGTACTTTATTATATTCACTGATGGTCTCTCAAGATTCGCACAGGTGTTCCTGTTGAAACACAAGTCTGAAACTTTTGAGAAATTCAATGAATATGAGTTAGAAGTAGAGAACCAAAATGGGTGTAAGTATTATGTCCTTTGATGAGATCAAGGAGGAGAATACTTGAGCACGGGATTCCTGGACTATTCTAAAGGAGAATGAGATTCTCTCTCAGCATTACTCCTCCGTATACACCACAGTACGTTGGTATATCGTGGCGGAGCAATCACACCCTATTAGCTATGGTTCGCTCTATGATGAGTACTACTGAGTTTCCTATTTCCTTTGGGAGTTATGCACTTGAGAAGATGCATACCTATTGAATAGGGTTCTAATCAAATCAGTTGCCTACCACTCCATATGTGATATGGTATGGGAAGAGCCCATATCTTAAGTAAGTTAAGATTTGGGGTTGTCCGGCCTATGTTTAAAAGCATAATTCAGACAAGCTCAAGGCAAGATCAGTTCTGTGGAAGTTTGTTGGATATCCCAAGCATTCACAAGGGAATATCTTCTACTAAACCTAGGAACAAAAGATGTTTTGTTTCTCAGCATGCCACCTTTGTGAAAGGGAATTTCTTATGAAGAAATTAGTGGTCATGAGGTAGAACTGGAAAGAGTTCCAGCTATACAAACTGCAGCTGATGATTTGGTAGAACCAAAGGATTCAATAGTAACCAACGAACCTCAGTCTCTCCGCCGATCTAGTAGGGTTCCTCACCCACCTGACAGATACTTCGGTTTCTCTATGACAGTGGGAACGAGGATTGCATCATGAGATGATGACCCAACTTATTTCGAGCAGGCCATCAGGAGTGGGGACTCTGTGAGAATGGCTGGATGCTTAGCGATCTGAGATGGAATCCTTATACGCCAATAAAGTATGGACTTTGGTTGCTTTATCTGAAGGGTTAAATCCCCATCAGGAGCAAGTATATCTTGAGAAGATTATTTGGTGTACATGGAAAAGTTGAGACTTTCAAAGCTATGCTTAAGTTCATCAAGATCCTACTTGCCACGGCTACATACCATGACAACGATATCTGGCGGTTGGGTGTCATGATTGCTTTTCTAAATGGCAATTTGGAAGAGAGCGTCTATAAGTATACAGCCAGAGGGCTTCGTAGACAGTGGGAGTAGCGGAAATGTGTGCAAGGTGTTTTATGTGATAAAACAGGCATCGCGGAGTTGGAACGTCTGTTTTGATGTGGTAGTCAAAGAGTTTGACTTTATCAAAATGGTAGATGAACCTAGTATATACAAAAAGGTAGTAGGGATATAGTGGTGATCCTCGTATTATACGTGGATGACATACTCTGGATAGGAAAGGAGTTTCCTATGCTCCGCTCGGTCAATCTCCTCTTATCACAACGATTCACCATAAGGATCAAAATGATACCTCTTAAATCCTGGGTTTTGATCTATGAGATAAATGTAATTGGATGTTAGGATTCTCACTAGTTGTAGTGAGATGGTATCAATCGATCCTGGGGAGTATCACTGGAAAGGTTCCACGGTGATAAGGACGACTGAATGTCAGTCTCAGGCATTGTCTTTACCCTCAGTGGAGGGACGGTATGTTGGAAGAGTTCCAAGCTAGATACCGTGACTTACTAGACGATTAAAGGCAAGATACATCGTTACCAAGGATGCTACCAAAGAGGCAGTGTGGATATATATAAGTTCATGAGATGAACTTCGTTCCTACCATTGTGTGACAATGGAGTTGTGGCTTTTGCTAAGGAACCCCCAGTCCCATCAGAAATCCAGAAATAATTCTTAGGCAGCATCACCTGATCATGGAGATGGTTGATCTCCAGGGAGATTGAGGTTAGGAGAGTAGACACAGAGGACAACAACGCGAATCCACTCACAAAGGCCTATTTCCCAGTAGAGACTTTTATGGGATGGTTGAGTATGAGATACTTCAACCACAGCTGATTGTTGGGTATGCGATACCACAACAGATGGCCCTAGTGCTAGTGGGAGATTGTTAGTTATGTGTATGCCCTAGAGGCCATTACTGTACATTCGATGTATATTGTATTGGATTCTTGGACATATATAGGGAGGACTTTCTTGCTCGACATGATAGTATGCTATCTGGTTACTCTTTATCTTAACATGTACTCTGATTGTCTCTATGTCACATGTTGATAAAGCCCTTAGGATGAGTACTTGACTACCAGGACTATGATGCGGATCATACTAGTGGGGACAGTGTAGTCGCTAAGTACATACTTCAAATGTTCCTAGTCGTAGGAGTACCGAGACAGGGCATCGACACTCCAGAGTAGACTGGCGTATGTGCTTCTTGACCCATATGATGGGCGATGGATGATCCCATATCCATTGCTGTTTGACATCAGAGAAGGTATACAGGTGCTCAGTAGAGACTGGGTACACTGGACGGACTCGCCGAGAACTCCCAGATGGTATTATACCTTACGTCAGATGGCAGTTCTCTGGTGACACTGGTACAGAGTAGTCTGTAGACCCGAGATCCTCATAGAGTCTTGTGTGATTCCCACTGTACTTTGATTTCCATCATACCACGTCCAAGAGGGCGTGCAAAAAGGTGGCTTTGTAAGTCCACGTTGCGACCCCCGGTTCTTACGGGGAGGCGGAAACGGTATAAAATCAAAATTTTAACGCAAGAGGCAACATGGACTAAGCTAGGTCGGGATCTTTACCTAAACTAAAACTAGCATACTAAGCTAAAGATATTTAGCTACTCGGATAGAGATGGTTATACCTAAACTTGAACTCCTTCTCTTCAAGCTCCGATGGTGGTCTGATGGCTCCTTCTCGTCGTCTCCGTACGCCGAAGATAGATCCACTTGAAAGCTCCAACCTTTAGCTCCTTCTTCGTTCTTTGAAGAAACTAGTTCACTTGGTTTGCCAAACCTAGTGAACTAGAATGAGTAGAGAGGAAATAGAATGGGATTTTATCTATGGTTCTTGATTCTCAACTCATGAGACAAGAGAACCATAGATCAAGAGAGGGAGCAAGAGGTTGAGGGTGAGAGCAAGAGGAGAGCTCAAGAACAAGAGAGAGAATGAGCAAGAAAGAATGAGCAACTCTTTTGTCTTTCACCCTCTCATAATCCAAAGTGATCATAACTCATCATATCAAAAAAGTCTTATGTGATGGTTAGAAGCAACCATAAGCTTATCATGTCATGCACTCATTTTACTCAAATGAGCAAGCAAGAAAAAGTCTTTGGCATGAAATGATAACCATGGTTATCATGATGGTCAACTAGTCAAACCTAGTCAACCGGTCAACAAGTCAACAAAAGTCAACAAGTCACCAAAGTCAACAAGTCAACAAAAGTCAACAAGTCAACAACCATATCACCATAATACTTAATTAATATAATAGTTAATCACATATCATATTCTCATTAGGGTTGAGCAAAAAGTCAAAAAGTCAACGGTCAACTGTCAACAACCCTAATGAGAATCCGCTGTCTGTGCCTCCCTGTCAACTGTGCATACACACCCGCATCCGCGTTCCGAGGAACACGAATGCAAACTGGATAAATCCAATCCCATAAGATACACTAGGATCTGGCTTAAACCAAAGCCCGCTAGTGTAAACTGTCCGGACACTGTACGTGCACAAGTGCACGGATGTGACCGAACCCTGTCGCAAAACCATGCGACCTGTCGCAATACCATGCGACCTCTACTCTTTTGCCTAAAGGCGAAAAGCTTTCTGTGTGGGACTCTAAAGACTCGACACTACGCTGGCAGTGGGTTTAACCACAGACCGCAGGCGGCACTAGCTGTGCGTAACGGTCCCCAGGTAATGCCGACAAGAAGACCGACGAGGCGAAACCCATCTGAACTCCTACTGAGCCTGAGTGTGACATTCTCCGTACAGTCCGGTCTGTTCGTCTGATACATCGCATGGCGGGCCTAGGGGGCGGTAAACGTCAGTCCCCCAATAGCGGTACAAGTCATGCCGGAGCGAAGCCCAAAACACCCTGAGATAACACTGGAAACCTACCAGTATATCTCGATTGCCCTGGCCAGGGACTACTCGTGTAATGGCTCTCCTAGACACAGCGCGATGTCAACCCCCAATACCGGGAGAGACGAATCCTGTCTAACCGTCACTGCCTCCAAGTGCTTCGGGACTGCACCCAACCACCACCTGTTTGCACGACTCCTTTGAGCCGTGGTAGGGTAGTGATCAAAGTACAGTGGGAACACACCCGAGGCGAAGTGACAGTGTCAAGTCAGCGGACTAAGCTGTACTCATGTCACCTGGGAACTGATAACTGACGATAGGTATAATACCAACTAGTCAGTTCCCGACGAGTCCTGTCCAGTGTACCCGTAACCTAACGAGCACCCGCATACTATCTCAAGTACGACGTACTGACGGCTGTGGGACAGACCGTCTCCCACACTGGGATGAGAAGCGCATGCGCTGGTCTACTCCGGAGTATCGATGCCCTGTCTCGATAGTCCTGCGACCAGGGACCTGCATAAGGATGTGCTTATAGATTACCCAGCCCCACTAGTGTGACGGCCATCACATCGCTGGTAATCAAGCAAAGATCCTAAGGGCTCTACTAATGTGTATAGGCGATATACTAAAATAAACAAATGTACACATTGAAGTAGAAACAAACCAAGTATCATACTACTATTTTGAGCAAGATTGTCAATACGAGGTGAATATCCCAAGCTTCCATTAAGTAATATACATACTAGTATGATACAGTAATGGCCTCTAGGGCATATACACTAACAATCTCCCACTTGCACTAAGGCCATGTACTGGCGTATCGAAGACCTATCATCTCGATCAGCCGCTCGAACTGAGTCTGGGGCAAGGCCTTGGTGAATGGATCTGCAGTGTTATCTTCTGATTTTACTCTCTTTACCTCGATCTCCTGGCGATCAATGATCTCCCTGATCAGGTGGAACCGCCTCAAAATGTGCCTGGACTTCTGATGGGACCTTGGTTCCTTCGCTAAAGCTATAGCGCCGTTGTTGTCATAATACAGCGGTATTGGATCAACACTGGTAGGAACCACCTGAAGTTCCGTGAGGAACTTCTTCATCCAGACAGCTTCCTTTGCGGCATCGCAAGCAGCTATGTACTCCGCTTCCATGGTTGAGTCAGCAACGGTTTCCTGCTTGGAACTCTTCCAGCAAACCGCCCCTCCATTGAGGGTAAAGACATAACCCGACATGGACTTGGAGTCATCCTTGTCACTCTGGAAGCTGGAGTCAGCAAAGGCCTCAATCTGGAGGTCTTTTCCGCCATACACCAAGAACATCTCCTTAGCCCTTCTCAGGTACTTGAGAATGTTCTTTACTGCTATCCAGTGTTTCTCCCCTGGGTCCGAATGATACCGGCTTACAACGCTCAATGCGTATTCTACATCTGGTCTGGTACATAACATCGCATACATAATAGAGCCTACCGCAGATGCGTAGGGTATTGATGACATGCGAGCCCTTTCCAAATCAGTCTTGGGAGACATCTCTTTGGAGAGGGTGATTCCGTGACAAGTCGGTAGATTACCGCGCTTGGAATCTTCCATACTGAATCGTTTCAGTATGGTGTCGATGTACCTTGACTGTGAAAGTCCCAACATCCTTTTAGATCTATCACGATAGATCTGGATCCCCAGAATGTAGTTGGCATCGCCCAGGTCCTTCATGGAGAACCTCTGTGACAAGAATCCTTTGACTGACTGTAGCATAGGAATATCATTTCCTATTAGGAGAATGTCATCGACGTACAAGACGAGGAATACCACATTTCTCCCTACAATCTTACTGTAAATGCATGGTTCATCTGGGTTTTTGACAAAGTCGAATTCTTTGACAGTATCATCAAAGCAGATGTTCCAACTCCGCGATGCCTGCTTAAGTCCATAGATGGACTTGAGCAACTTGCACACTTTACCGCTGCTCCCACTCTGATTGAATCCCTCTGGCTGATCCATAAAGACGCACTCTTCTAAATTTCCATTTAGGAAAGCCGTCTTAACGTCCATCTGCCAGATCTCATAATCGTGGAAGGCAGCAATGGCAAGAAGGATCCGAATGGATTTAAGCATGGCTACCGGAGAAAAAGTCTCGTCATAGTCCAAACCAGGTCTTTGACGAAAACCCTTTGCAACGAGCCTAGCTTTATAGGTTTCAACCTGCCCATCTACACCAATCTTCTTTCTGAAGATCCATTTGCAGCCTACGGGTTTTACCCCTTCTGGAGCAAAGTCCAAAGTCCAAACTTTGTTGGTGTACATGGACTCCATCTCGGTCCGCATTGCATCCAGCCATTTTACCGAGTCATCGCTCTGAATGGCTTGCTGGAAGCTAGTAGGCTCATCATAATCTATGATGCAATCCTCTCTATCCCCGTCTATGAGAAAACCGTAGTATCTCTCGGGCGGATGAGACTGCCTACTACTCCTGCGGAGCGGCGTAGGAATGTCCGGTTCCCCTGAACCTTCTGGTTCTACTAAGGTTTCAGTAATAGCTTGTGGTTCTGGAATTTCTTCCAGTTCTATTGCGCTCCCACTTATCTGATTTTCTAAAAACTCAATTTCCAAGAAGCGGGCATGACGAGAAACAAGGACTTTTTGCTCCTCTGCGTAATAGAAAAGATACCCCTTGGAGTTCTTTGGGTATCCCACAAACTTGCACTGTACTGAGTGTGCCTCGAGCTTGTCCGCATGCTGCTTTTTTACAAAAGCCGGACATCCCCATGTCTTAAAGGATTTAAGACAGGGTTTCTTCCCACTCCACATCTGGTATGGTGTGGTAGGCACTGTCTTAGTAGGAACTTGGTTCAAGAGATGTGCAGCTGTTTCCAGTGCATAACCCAGAAAGATCGCAGTAACTCAGCCTTACTCATCATGGAACGAACCATATCTAATAGGGTTCGATTCCTTCTTTTCGATACACCGTTGTGTTGTGGTGTGTATGGAGGAGTACGCTGAGAGAGAATTCCATTCTCTTTTATGTAGTCCAGAAACTCGGCACTCAAGTATTCACCACCTCGATCCGATCTTAGGATCTTGATACTTTTGCCTGTTTGTTTTTCTACTTCATTCTTATATTCTCGAAATTTCTCAAAGGCCTCGGATTTGTGCTTCATTAAGAAGACATGTCCAAACCTAGAGAAATCATCTGTGAAAGTAATGAAGTATGAATAACCGCTTCGCGCATGTGTAGACATTGGACCACACACGTCACTGTGTATAAGTCCCAAGAGCTCGCTCGCTCTTACTCCGTGTCCAGTGAACGGAGTCTTTGTCATCTTTCCCATGAGACAAGATTCACAAGTGGCATAAGACTGGTACTCGAACGGATCCAAGTATCCTTCTTTATGCAACTTAGTCAACCGTGTTTCATTGATGTGACCCAGTCTACAATGCCATAAGAAAGCCTGATTTAATTCTGGAGACTTTCTTTTAAGTGTGTTCTGGACACTGAATATCTGAGCTTGATTCAATACGTATATACCATTATTTAATGTACCTGACCCAATCAGTGCTTGATTTAGGTGGATGTTTACTACATCGCTTACAAAAGCAAAATCATATCCTTCCTTAGAAAGTAAGGATACAGATATGATGTTACAAGTCGCACCTGGTACATACAAACAGTCACGCAGAATCAATATCTGCCCAGTTGTCAGTCCTAGGTGATATTCCCCTACGGATACAGCATCCATGCTCATTCCGTTAGCAACCCTGAGAGTCATATCACCTTTCCTGATAACCCCACGGTTTCTCAGACCCTGTAACGAATTACAGATATGAGATCCTGATCCGGTATCCAATACCCAGGAAGTAGGGTTAACTGACAAACAGTTCTCAATTACAAACACACTCGAAGCCGAAGCCACAACATGCTTCGAATTCTGGCTACAGGCTTTACAAGCCCTGCAATCTTTCTGCCATAGTTCATTCCCGTTACAACAGGAACATCCCTCTTTTACTATATCCAGTCCAGAAACTTTTGCCCTTGTTTTTCCTTTTTCTTCCCTGGTTTCTTTCAGGGTATAAGCAGAGGGCAGGGACTGTAGAATTAGGTCAGTACTTGACCCATTCTCCAACGTGGTCTCCAGGTCCGTGAGCTCAATATAGCTGGTCTCTGTAAGGACGTTGCCCCTTACAGATGACCCGACAGCCAACCTCGCTTGAAGCAATTCGTTCGAGGTCTCATATCTTGCGATACGAGATTGCTCTCCATATAAAACTTTGTTATGGAGGAAGACAGAAACTGAGTCCATCTTCTCGTGTTGCCTCTGGTTTGCACCATCAACTGAGGCTAACATGAGGCACTTGGCTTTCGCACAATCCTTTTCCGATGTCCTGCGGATGTGAACATCCGTGACAGGGGAAACTGGACCTGAGACAGCAGGGTTTTGATTAGTTAAGAGGCGTTCCAGCTTGTCATGGGCAATGGACATCTGGACAGACCTTTGCCAGTCATGACAGTCAGGTTCAGTCATATTTTTATCTAGATGTAACCTAGGCGTGGTCACAGGGTCGCTGCAATTAAGAGAGAGAAGAAGAAACACTCAGCATGATGCTCTTGCAAGTTTAGAGTGGTTTTTAGTTTGTCTAAACAGGATGGCTCCCACTGTTTCTCGAATCCCTCCTCAAACCAGAAAGGAAGAATTAGTCAGGATCAATCCCACCGTACAATACTTGCTTAACCGTTCAGCCAGGCCGGTGTCGGTACTTCGAGGGAGGTTTTCCAACGCTTTCGCGAAGTTCCTTAATTAAAGAACCTCTTTTCCCTGGGGGCGTAGCCCCGCTAACACCTTTCTAGGCACCTACTAGGTTTATAGCATTGATCGTTAAGTGAGAAATTTCCCGAGGAGTAGCATATACTCACAGTAGGATCGGGATCCAAATATCATCGCACGACGAAACTGAAGGAATCCTACCAGAATCATCACACTCCAAATGGTATGCAAATCTAGCAAGTTTCAGTACTTTTGAAACTCCCGATGTGGATTTTTGCCCCATGCTCTTATGACCTTGACTAAGGCCAACAAATCATAAGTCACATGTCAAGTTCTACCCGTCGTTGTCCAGGTTAATTTGAATCCATCCGTATATACCCTTGACTAAGGCCAACAAAGTAATACGACTGTCCCAAACCAACGCATCTATCTATGCAACATATGAATGTCCACCAGCTACCAATCACTGTGCCTTGACTAAGGCCAACAAACACAGCTTGAATACCGTTGAATATTCATATGAAACGACGGAGGGCTACGAATGGTTTTGGCGAAACCGTGAACGTAGTGAACTTGATTTAGTCGATGGAACGAGATAGCTTTTAAATGGAGTGGCTCAAACTCCGCATTTTTAAAAGTTTGTTTTTGAAAAGAACCGAGTGGTTTTTCGAAAGTGTTCCAACGACTTGTACTTGGTTTATTTTCTTGCATTAGTTCTTTTAATGCATGTTTTGCTTGCATTAGTTCTTTTAATGCGTGATATTCTTGCATCAGTTCTTTTAATGCGTCCCATCATTTAATCCTACCATTGCAGAAAACAACCAAAATATGACGTACGCTTATGCCATTCGCATTCGCCACGGGGCCCCGTCATTACCCGTTAGGTTACTTAACTAACGACAGAGCGGGGGCTGGGCTAGCGCGTCTGTAAAACATAAGCAACGCCTAAATAATATCATATATAGATATACTGCAATGATAAACATTTCAGATCACAGATAAATACATTGGATATACTAGCAATCTGTAATTTGTACGAGCCTGTAACAAAAACAGATAACACGGTCGCGGTGAATAGCCAAAACCCCACCCAAGACCCCTACGGGTGCGGCAAACTACCCGCCAAGGACCCGAAGCGTAGCAACCTCCCTCATCTCCATGAGTAGGCCACTCGACACTTCGGCAAACCCGGTAGTTTGTGCACCCCTCCATGGGTCTATCCTAGGAGCAAAAACAGTAAAAAGAAATTATACAATGACGGCTACAACCCCGACCCGGTTGTGCGGCCATACAAATAATTATTTCATCAATTTACAAATTTACAAGAATTGCAAGAAAAGAAAACTCTCGTCTCACAACCCCCGGCTATTCACCCGCGACAATCCAACATATTTATATACACATTCCAGCACATTACAGATCATGTATAACCCCGACCAATCGACTTATAGCGATTGGCCGACGTTCAATACATGCAAACATCACAGATATAACCATCATAGTCAAAGTGCAGTGAAGTTCGGAAAAAATACGGAATTATAGGACCCCAAAAGGAAATTTCTTTTCTGGAAAATCTGGGCACATATAATATATTTCAAAAATCCCAAAACCAACACAGACACACACTGCACGAAAAACGATGCACAGAAGACGACAAAGCGCGGCGCTTCCGCGGCGGATACCAAGCTCGCGCGGCGAAAGGGCGGCGGTTTGGACGAATTACTGTATCGTTTTTCTTGGGTGTTCACACAAAACCCTGAGCCGAATTTACAAGTGTAAAGTTTTTCATTTTGAGCCAAAAAAATTTCAACAGAAACTCAGTTTTTGTAAAAGTTTGGTTTTTGGATTTTTCCGGTTCCGAACTTCGTTACACTTCACTACCAAGCTAGTTTAAGTTTAGTTAGGCTCTGATACCACTGTAAGTCCACGTTGCGACCCCCGGTTCTTACGGGGAGGCGGAAACGGTATAAAATCAAAATTTTAACGCAAGAGGCAACATGGACTAAGCTAGGTCGGGATCTTTACCTAAACTAAAACTAGCATACTAAGCTAAAGATATTTAGCAACTCGGATAGAGATGGTTATACCTAAACTTGAACTCCTTCTCTTCAAGCTCCGATGGTGGTCCGATGGCTCCTTCTCGTCGTCTCCGTACGCCGAAGATAGATCCACTTGAAAGCTCCAACCTTTAGCTCCTTCTTCGTTCTTTGAAGAAACTAGTTCACTTGGTTTGCCAAACCTAGTGAACTAGAATGAGTAGAGAGGAAATAGAATGGGATTTTATCTATGGTTCTTGATTCTCAACTCATGAGACAAGAGAACCATAGATCAAGAGAGGGAGCAAGAGGTTGAGGGTGAGAGCAAGAGGAGAGCTCAAGAACAAGAGAGAGAATGAGCAAGAAAGAATGAGCAACTCTTTTGTCTTTCACCCTCTCATAATCCAAAGTGATCATAACTCATCATATCAAAAAAGTCTTATGTGATGGTTAGAAGCAACCATAAGCTTATCATGTCATGCACTCATTTTACTCAAATGAGCAAGCAAGAAAAAGTCTTTGGCATGAAATGATAACCATGGTTATCATGATGGTCAACTAGTCAAACCTAGTCAACCGGTCAACAAGTCAACAAGTCACCAAAGTCAACAAGTCAACAAAAGTCAACAAGTCAACAACCATATCACCATAATACTTAATTAATATAATAGTTAATCACATATCATATTCTCATTAGGGTTGAGCAAAAAGTCAAAAAGTCAACGGTCAACTGTCAACAACCCTAATGAGAATCCGCTGTCTATGCCTCCCTGTCAACTGTGCATACACACCCGCATCCGCGTTCCGAGGAACACGAATGCAAACTGGATAAATCCAATCCCATAAGATACACTAGGATCTGGCTTAAACCAAAGCCCGCTAGTGTAAACTGTCCGGACACTGTACGTGCACAAGTGCACGGATGTGACCGAACCCTGTCGCAAAACCATGCGACCTGTCGCAATACCATGCGACCTCTACTCTTTTGCCTAAAGGCGAAAAGCTTTCTGTGTGGGACTCTAAAGACTCGACACTACGCTGGAAGTGGGTTTAACCACAGACCGCAGGCGGCACTAGCTGTGCGTAACGGTCCCCAGGTAATGCCGACAAGAAGACCGACGAGGCGAAACCCATCTGAACTCCTACTGAGCCTGAGTGTGACATTCTCCGTACAGTCCGGTCTGTTCGTCTGATACATCGCATGGCGGGCCTAGGGGGCGGTAAACGTCAGTCCCCCAATAGCGGTACAAGTCGTGCCGGAGCGAAGCCCAAAACACCCTGAGATAACACTGGAAACCTACCAGTATATCTCGATTGCCCTGGCCAGGGACTACTCGTGTAATGGCTCTCCTAGACACAGCGCGATGTCAACCCCCAATACCGGGAGAGACGAATCCTGTCTAACCGTCACTGCCTCCAAGTGCTTCGGGACTGCACCCAACCACCACCTGTTTGCACGACTCCTTTGAGCCGTGGTAGGGTAGTGATCAAAGTACAGTGGGAACACACCCGAGGCGAAGTGATAGTGTCAAGTCAGCGGACTAAGCTGTACTCATGTCACCTGGGAACTGATAACTGACGATAGGTATAATACCAACTAGTCAGTTCCCGACGAGTCCTGTCCAGTGTACCCGTAACCTAACGAGCACCCGCATACTATCTCAAGTACGACGTACTGACGGCTGTGGGACAGACCGTCTCCCACACTGGGATGAGAAGCGCATGCGCTGGTCTACTCCGGAGTATCGATGCCCTGTCTCGATAGTCCTGCGACCAGGGACCTGCATAAGGATGTGCTTATAGATTACCCAGCCCCACTAGTGTGACGGCCATCACATCGCTGGTAATCAAGCAAAGATCCTAAGGGCTCTACTAATGTGTATAGGCGATATACTAAAATAAACACATGTACACATTGAAGTAGAAACAAACCAAGTAGCATACTATTATTTTGAGCAAGATTGTCAATACAAGGTGAATATCCCAAGCTTCCATTAAGTAATATACATACTAGTATGATACAGTAATGGCCTCTAGGGCATATACACTAACAGGCTTTTGGGTACAGTCCCGAATCACATGGAGGCAATAAGCGATAGGAGGGGATTCGTCTCTCCCGGTACAGGGAGTTGATGATGCGCTGTGTTCGATTGGCTATAACTGGAAATCTCTGGTAAGGATTGCTGAGATTTACTGGTAAGTGTTATCAGTAGTTTCTCGAACTGTTATGGACCTTATATCGACACGACTTATCAAGCTACTGGGGTCTGACGTTTACCACTCCTAGGCGAGATATGCGACATATCAGACGAAGTGACCGGACTGTACGGGAGTGTTACTGACTGGATTCGCAGGAGAATATATAGGCTTGCTTGTTGATCTTCTGATCGCTCAATACCTGGGTAGCTGTTACGTTTAGCTGACCGCTTGCAGCTTGTGGGTGTTTGATATGATCATCACCTACTGCCGGCATATTGACGATTCTTTAGAGTCCTACACAGAGATTTCTTGACTCAGGCAAAACGGAGTAGGAGCACATATATGATATGTGCGGGACCGAGAACAATACGTGTATGTGATACCGTATTAGATTCTCGCGATATGAGATATCGGCCGGGTATATGAGATATAGCCGGGTCATCAGATCAAATGTTGATTCGATGAACTGATACCGTTAATATTAGTCGGTTATTTGTGAAATAACCGGATTATCGGATCAAGTGTTGATTTGATAATTTAATGTATAATAATATATTTGATATATTAAATTACATTAACTAATATAAGCTCACTTATTGATTCATTTTCTTACCGGATAATACATTGATTTATATGCGATATATGTTAATTGTATTATTTTTTTTGTTACAAAAATATATTATATATGTGATATATAATATTGTAGCAAGTTGTGATTACTAATGCAACATGATTAGTGGAGATTAAACATGGTTATGGTTTGATTTGGGTTAAACTTTTCTAGAAGCTTCTAGAAGCTTTTATTTTGTTTCTTGCAAAGATATTATGGTTTATATTTTTGGAGATATTTTCTTAACCCAACCCACACCCTTAACCTTAGTTAACTATCTACAATGGTTAGCTTTTTTTTTGTCAGCCATGGTTGCATTTGTAATCATCATGACGATTCATTATTCATCACAAATGAGTTCATCTTCTTCCTTCTCTTTGCAAAGCTTTCTAGCTTTGAGATTTATGATGAATTAGTGTGAGATTATGAAAATAAAAGAGAGCTAAATTCCTACTTCATCATCCTAATCAATCCTAGCCATTTAGATTAGGGTGTTCACTTCATTAGTGAGTGAGAGCTTGAGTTAAAGTTTCTTCAAGGTAGATCATCTTAGTTATCGAAGATCGGAAGCAAGCTTGCATCTTTCTTTTGTGGAGCCTCTCTAGAGTCCGGATTCTCGATGATCGCAGCGAAGGGACCTCAACATTGGGCTTATGAAGTGAAGGACTAGACTACAAAGGTTGTAATCCTAAACTCTTAGAAGTAAAGTTGTTTACTTGCTTTGTTTTCGCCTAATCTCTAGTATAAGATCTTGGTTAGGTTTGTTCGGCACGTCTAAAATTTAAATCGGGCATGGTTGATGCCTTATAGACCCTTGTGACGGTGCCTTGTAACCCTACAGCCTTTGCATTGAGTTAATCTTCACATGAAAAAGTAGCAAAAAATAAACAACACCTGAAATACCAAAACCTTAAGCATGGAGCATGAAATAAATTTGGGACCCTGAATCCACCCCCAGGCCGGCCACCTTGGTTTTGGTGGCCATGTGCTCGGCCAAAATCCAAGCACATGGTCCCAAGTTTCTTTCATGCTGCTGTATTTACTCATAGATGATTCTGCACTTGTTTGAAAAATTTTTGGAGCTCATTTTAAAATCGACAGAAACATTGTTTTAGCATTTCAAGTTTCGGAGTTCGTTACGTTTTCGTAATCTAACAAAATCCGTATTAATTTCTAGCATGGCTCTGATACCGCTGAAGGGTTACCCAAGACGGCAGCAAGGTTTCGGGAGGCATCGTCCATGCCAAATTTAAATTTTGCCGTTTTAGCTAACCCTAGCTAGAATCGTTTACTAGAAACAATACGGAAATTGAAAATCAAACACTTTTCAATCTAAGTGAGCATGGAATACAACCTTTGTAGACCGGTCCTTCACTTCAATAGCTCCATGTAGAAGTCTCCTCCACTGCGATCGTGAACTCCGGACTCTAGAGAGGCTCCACGAAGAAACGAACGTGCTTGCTTCGATGACTTCGAGGCCGAAGATGATCTACGTCGAGGAGACACTAACTCAAGCTATTCCTTCACTAGGTCATGAACTTTGTGAAGAGAACACCCAATACTACTTGGCAAGTAGTAGAGGATGAAGAAGTAGGAAGTGGGCTCACTTTAGAATTGATTTTCTCACACTTTTTTCTCATAACTCCATTAGAGCAAGAAAGCTTTTGAGGAGGAGGAAGAAGAAGAAGATGAACTCATCTCAATAATTCATCCAAATGAATTATGTAACCATGGGTGAGTTAAAGCTATCATGCTTAACTCATGTAGAGAATAAACCATACACTATGGTTAAGGGTTGGGTTTCATAATATCTTATGGAATGACAAAAGAGTTGACTTTGTCAAAGTTTCAACAAGCTTCATGAAAGCTTGGCAACTTTGACTAAGTCATTCTCTTTTGTTATTCTTAAGACATAAAAAAAACCCTAATTTAACCTAATCATGGTATAAGTCTCATACACCTATCTTGTATGTATCATAAAGCATGATACAAACATGTACACTTGCATATATCGCATATAAATAATGTGCATGATCTAGTGAGAAAATAAATCATAAGCGAGCTAATACTAGTTAATGTAATGTAATATATCAAATATATAATTATACATTCAATTATTAAATCAACTCTTGATTTAATAATCCGGCTATAACCGACTAATATCATGTGTAACAACTTATCGAATCAACACTTGATCCGATAACCCGACAATATCGCATACAACCGATCAATGTCACGAATCGCGAGAATAGAATACGGTATCTCATATCGTATCAATCTCGGTCCCTCACATATCACATATATGCTCTTACTCCGTTTCGCTTGAGCCAGGAAACCCCTGTGTAGGACTCTAAAGACTCGTCAATAGGCCGGCAGTAGGTGATGATCATAACAAACACCCACAAGCCACAAGCGGTCTGCTAAACGTAACGGCCACCCGGGTATTGAGCGATCGGAAGATCAACAATCAAGCCTGCTCACACTCCTGCGAATCCAATCAGTAACACTACCGTACAGTCCGGTCTCTTCGTATGATATGTCGCATATCTCGTCTAGGGGTGGTAAACGTCAGACCCCAGTAACTCGAAAAGTCGTGTCGATATGAGGTTCATAACGGGTCGAGAAACTACTGATAACACTTACCAGTATATCTCTGAAGCAGCCTTGGCCAAGGACTTCCTGTTATAGCAAATCGAGCACAGCGCAACATCAACTCCCTATACCGGGAGAGACGAAACCCCTCCTATCGCTCATTGCCTCCATGTGATTCGGGACTGTACCCAAAAGCCACCATTTTTCACGTTCTCTTGAACGTGGTAAGGTGGAAATCAAAGCATAGTGGAAATCACACAAGACTCTATGACGATCTCGGGTCTACAGACTAACCCGTACCAGTGTCACCAGAGAACCGCCATCTGACGTGAGGTATAATACCATCTGGGAGTTCTCGGCGAGTTCGTCCAGTGTACCCAGTCTCCACTGAGCACCCGTATACTGTCTCTGATGTCAAACACCAATGGATATGGGATCATCCATCGCATATCTGTATAGGTCGAGAAGCTATACGCTAGTCTACTCTGGTATATCGATGCCCTGTCTCGATACACCTACGACTAGGAACATTTGAAGGATGTACTTAGCGACTACTCTGTCCCCACTAGTATGATCTGCATCATAGTCCTGGTAGTCAAGTACTCATCCTAAGGGCTTTATCAACATGTAACATAGAGACAATCAGAGTACATGTTAAGATAAAGTGCAACCAGATAGCATACTATCATGTCGAGCAAGAAAGTCCTCCCTATATATGTCCAAGCATCCACTACAATATACATCGTATGTACAGTAATGGCCTCTAGGGCATTCATATCACTAACACTCCATGCTCAAGTATTCTCCTCCCTGAGCACATCAAAGGACATAATACTTATACCCATTTTGGTTCTTTACTTCTGACTTATATTCATTGAATTTCTCAAAAGCTTCATACCTGTGTTTCAACAGGAACATATGTTCGAATCTTGAGAGATCAACAGTGAATGTAATGAAGTACAAAGAACTGGTCTTGGCATGTGTAGACTGGGGACTTACATACATCATCATGTATCAATCCTTTGAGTTCACTAACTCTTTCTCTGTTTCCATTAAACAGAGCTATGGTCATTTTATCTTTGTGACATGACTGGCAAGTTTCACTAGATGTAAATTCAAACTGATTTAAATATGCATCTTAATGTAACTTAGCTAGTCGGGTCGCATTGATATGACCTAGTCTACAATGCCTTAAAAAGGATTCATTCATTTCTGAACTCTTCCTCTTGTGTGTGTTGTGTACGTTATGAACTGTGGTTTGATTTAGAACGTACATGCTTTTAGATAACGTGCCTGATCCGATCAACTCTTGATATAGAAAATGTTTAAAACATTATCCAACAATACAAAATTATATCGTTCTGTACATAATAAAGAGACTAATATGATGTTGTATATCAGGTTCGGTATCTAATAACATTCGTTCAGAATCAATGTGCTTGATAGTAAAGGGTGATAACTGCCAACACCTTGGCTGCAACAATTGCACCGTTTCCAACTCTTAAAACTTTATCACCCATTCCCAGTTCTCTACCTGTCTGTAGCCCATGTAACATATTACATTTGTGGGATCCTGATCCGGTATCTAATACCCAGGACGTAGAGGATACTGAGAAACAGTTCTCTGTAATGAACACACCCGAAGAAGATGTATTAACATGCACTTTCTTCGTTTGCGCGGCACGAGAATTCTGGTAATCCCCTATTTCCTTCTCGGTCTTATAATAATTATAAGGTAGAGCGGTACCAACGTTCCCCAGCACAGTATAACAAGTGAGTTCGGTCAATACATCCATATTATTATTTTGATTAAGGCGTGACATGGTCTCTACCTGAAGAGAGAGAAGAAAACACTCAGTGTATGCTCTTGCAAGATTAGATTAGTTATTATTTTATCTAATCAGGATGGCTCCCACTGTTTTTATCAAATCTTCCTTCAAACCCTAAAAGGTAAGACTAGTCGGGATTAATTACACCCTACAAGTGTCAGTACTTTGAGGGAGGTTCCCCGTGCTTTCGCACCGACCTAATTAAAATAAACCTCTTTTTCTCAGGGGCGTAACCCTGTTAACACCTTTCTAGACACCTACTTGATTGGCTAATTGTAATGTGTAAAACTCTCCCAGGAGTAACTCTTACTCACAGTGGGTATCGGGATTCAACTATCTCATAGAAAGTATGCAATCTTATTGCAAATTTCAACACTTGAAATTTCCGATAATATTTTGCCCCAGTGACTTATGACCTTAACTATGGTCAACAAATCATAAGCACTAGTCAAGTTCTACCCGTCATTTCATGATTAATTAGACCCACCCAGATGACCCTTAACTATAGTCAACAAAGTCATATGACTGTCTTAATTAATCGCATCATATACTGTGTAGGAAAACATCACTTACCTACCACACACTACGCCTTAACTATGGTCAACAAACGTAGCACGAATACTAAGTACTCTACTTCCTAAAATGACGGAGGGTTACGACAGGTTTTTAAGAAAACCTTTTGCATAATGAACTTGATATCGTTGTAGAATCGAGTGAATTTTAAAAGGAGTGTTTTTGAGGCTTTTACTAGTTTTGCTAAAGAGGTCACTCCCGGTGAAGGGATTTCGGCTCTTTTCTCGTCGAATGAGGTGCAGGATATTCATAATACCACTATGCAAAGTAAGAACTAGAAAAGCAATCAAAAGACGAAACCGATAGTTGTAGCATCTGCCAGTTATTGCTAAAGATGTCACTCCCGGTGAAGGGATCTCGGCTCTTTCCTTATCGAATAAGGTGCTGGATATTCTACAAGAAATACCGCTATGCAAAGCAAGAACTAGAGCTACCTGTTTTGTTAAATTCGATTCCACAAGATCTTTAGGTTTATTTTATTTCATTAATCTCATTAATGAAGTCCCATCATTTAAGTAACATAAGCGTCACAGATAAATACAACGTACGCTTATGCCATCCGCATTCGCCACGAAGTCCCGTCATGCACCGTTAGGTTAAGTAACTAACGACAGATCAGGGATGGGCTAGCGTGTTGGATATAGTGCTCTCAAGTCAATTATTAGATCGCAGGCACGTGATTGCAATGATTGAGTGATGACCAATACCGGTAGGACAGTCTTACTCGACATGATAGTATGCTATCTGGTTTGTCTTTATCATCGTGTACATGCTTTAGGTGACATTACAGATCACTATTACACGTTGATAGAGCCCTTAGGATTCTTGCTTGACTACCAGCAGTATGATGGCGATCATATACGTGAGAGTTGGGTAGTCTATAAGCACATCCTTAAAGTGTCCCTAGCGGTGGGAGTTTCGAGACTGGGCATCGATACTCTATGAGTAGACTAGTGTATACGGATCAAGACCCCGACGAGGGGCGGTGGCCGGTCTCACAAGCCATTGGTGTTAGTTGGTTCACCTAAGATGGTATACAGGTGCTCATTGGGTTATGAGTACACCGGACAGACTCGCCGGGAACATGCTAGTTGGTTTTATACCTAGCGTCAGATAGCAGTTCCCTAGTGACATGTGTACAGGTTAGTCCATCGACCTGAGATCGCCATTTGTCTCGGGTGAGTTCCCACTGTGCTTTGATTACTACCCTACCACGGCTCAAAGGAGTCGTGCAAACAGGTTTTAGTTGGGTACAGTCCCGAGCCACATGGAGGCAGTGAGCGGATCGGCAGGGGATTCGTCTCTCCCGGTATTGGGGTGAGATCGCGCTGTGTCTGTGTAACGCTTCGAAAATCGTTTAGGCAGTTTTTCGGTAATCGGCTGAATTAGCAGCTTTTTCCGTAAAAAGTCAAAATAGGCATTTTTCATTATAGACCTAATTATACAAAATTTAAATAAGATATTACTATAACTTGGTCACTAAAATGTCACTTAAAATTTTCTAGTTAATTAAAAAAAAATTTCCTTAATTAATTATTTTTAATATTATTTTAAGCTTTTAAAAATACATTTAATTAGTGATAAATACAAATTTAATTGGGTAAATTATATTATTAGGAACCATAATAACTAAAATTTAGTGTTAATAAAATTTTATCAAGACTTTTCAAAGTTTTAGTTCTATGGTTACAAAATTAAAGCAAAAATGGCTTAAAAAGGGGTTTTTTTTGTAAAATTTGTGTGATATGCATTTAATGCCTTTGAAGAGACTTTCCTCCTAGAAAATTCTACACATTTCCCTCACTTTTCCCCCCATCATAGCTTTGGCCGAAACCCATTCCAGCAGCTCCACATTTTCCCTTCTCTTTCTTGCTTCAACATTGCTTCAAAAATCAACAAAAATCCATAAAAATTCACAATTTTCCTTCACAAATCTAAACCAAAACCCTAATCCATCCCTTTCCTAACCCTAAATTGTTTGAGAAGTGAAGAAAGGAGGCCACTTTGGAGGCTTAGTGCAAGGGAATCATAACTTGGGAGGTATAAGTTTTAAACTAGTTGTTAAATTTGTAGTTTAAATAAGCTAAATTAGATATTTAAAGTGTGAAATTTGGTTATTTTTGCTTGCTAATGAATTTCAAGAAAATGGTAGATGTTATAATTAGGGTTTGAAGTATGATAATTGGGTTAAATTTGTGTTGTGGGCATCTAGTAGTTTGAATTGGATGTTGGAGCTGGTTTGTGATCGCGATATCGTTAATTCGCGATATTTGCATCGAAACCGGTATGCTAATTGCTTACTAGTTTTTCTAAAAGTTTAGGAGGTGATCTAATTGTGTTATTTTGGTGATATAATTAGCATCTTATACGACTATTAGTGTGCGCGAATGCGGGGTTTTGTCTAGTCGGGTTCTAGTTTTGACGATTGCCCCGAAACGGCGATTTTAGTTAAGATTTTAGCGATTTTCGTGCGTTTTCCCGCGCATTGAGTGCACGTTGTGATTAATTCGAGAGTGTCGATCTTTTCATATTATGATTTGCGTCATTTCAGGAACCTGTAATCTTATATTGTATGTTATGCAATTCTAGGATCGGTCGCGGAAACATCGGAAGCGGCGCGCAAAGGCAAGGCGGTGGTCGCATCGGATTAGCGAGGCATTCAGGTGAGTAGATGTATTCATCTATGAGGGAATCGTATGGATGGAGCGAGGCGCCCCCTAGTTAGAATTACCTTATTTCTTGCTACATATGCATTGTTAGTTAGCTAACCCCCTCATTCACATTTCATACATTTATAGCTTTTCGTCGGCAAGATTTGCATAGGATATTCATACACACATGTGCGATATCACTTCGTAGGACACGAACACCATTACCATTGGCTTCTGTTGCACGCGCACTATTCATGTGACACACACGCCTTTGGTAATTGCCATGCCACGAGCACTGTAGGACCTATTTCGTTTAATATCACCATTTGCATTATACTCGATATATGAAATCGCATAGCATGTATATACCTCGCATCATCTTCATACTTACATAGATTCTAGCCACAAATCACATCGCATACCTTGATATCATAGACATTTATCATATAAAACATGTTGGGTATTATGATTTTTTGAAGGATTTAAGTATTGCTGCGATCTCTGGATTTTGGGGAAAACCGCAAGAATTTAACAAAAGCTTATATTTATCATTTTTAAAACAAAGTTGCGGTTTTCTTGTGATGTATGCGTCGTCCACCATGAGTTTTCATGTTTTTTGTTGGTTTTCGAAACCTGATTCGAGGAGTGGATGAACCGTCTCGGGTACATGGTGGGCCCGGTATGGTACCCCGGGCAAGAAGATCGAGTTGTAGACGATGAGCCTGGCAGGGGAAGACTACCTACCGGTGATGTATGGCGCGGCGAATATCCGGAGGATACCGACCGTTGTCGTGAGATTTGAGGATATGGGCCGATCCAGACTGACGGAGCCCGATGTATTGAGACTTTGATACAGTGAGACATTGAGACAGATGTGTTTTCATATTTGGTGTCGATGCTTGACACGGGTTTCAGATGATTTAGTGATGGTATTTAGCTATTATGCAGATATTCTTTTCCTAAAGTTAAGAATGCAGAACTCATAGCATTTAAAACACATAAAGATTTAGTATTGACATTGCATACATGTGCATGCATACTAGAGGTATTACATCACATCTGGACATACATGTTGTGACGCATTTGCGTGCATTCTTACGATAGCCTTACTAGATGTTATATTCTACTCACGAGCTGGCAACTCAACCCCATTGTGCCACAGTGTCTTGCAGGTCGGACTCATCAGCATAGTAGCGGCGGCTTATCTTGTTAGTGACTTCTTTTGCTCAGACCCGCGACATTGCTCATAGGTGGGTTGCGAGAGTGCTTTTATCTCTTTTTTTGTACTATTTTTGTATCTAGTATTCTCCATCTACCACTTCTTATTTGTATATGCGACCTAGGGATGAGACTGAGAGATTTGTGTATATGTGGTTTCTTTTGGGTCGAGCTCACTTGAGCCGACGTTGTGTTTTCTTACATTTTGCATTTCTTTATGCTCTTTTCTGGATATTGCATATATATATTGCGTGTGGTTGTGATCTGCCTTGGGCGAAGAGCTAGCTCCCGCTTGGGGATGCCATTTTGTGATTACAGGTTATATATATCTTTTTATACCCATTTTGGGGGATAGAATTTACAAAGGAGTCTCTGCCGAAATTTTCGGAAATTTCGGATGTTTTTAAAAAGGGGTTCAATGCAACTTATTTGATTTCAAAATCGTTTCATGAAAGGTTTCCTCCACTCTTTTGATTTTGGTTTAGATTTTTTTTCTGGGCTTTGGCTGACTTAGGTTACGTTACACCTTTAGACGTCTCGTAATCTAAGTGCCAGTCACGTTCCGTACTTTCGGGTTATGACAAAGTTGGTATCAGAGCCTAGGTTTTACCTTTCTGAGTATAGGACGACCTTGGTAGATGGAGTAGGTGACTTAAGCAGAGTGGCGTAGCGTGGGTATGATCCGCGGCATACTTTCGATACGGTACTCCGCCTAAGTGACCTTAGGAAATAATTGCTTGTATTTCCTTTCTTGATTCCTTGCATTCCTTGATTCAATTGCAATGTTCTTATCGGTCCTGTTTCTTATTCCAGCTTCGATGCCGCCAAAGACTACGAGAGCTCAGCGGGCTGCCGCTAGGGATGAGATTCGAGCGGGCTCTTCTGAGGCGAGGGTCGAGCAGGTTGATACGCCTACCCCTCAGGGTCATATTGATCCGCCTTATCCAGACTGTATTGCCAGATTAGAGGCCGGCATGCAGGAGTTGTGACAGATGATGAGATCTTTAGTTGAGTCCAGTCGGGCACAGAGATCCGATGACATTCCTTCCACCGCACAGACCACGATTGTACCTGCTGCACAGATGGTCACTCCTGCTGCTACTGCGATTATCCCTGTTTCATTACAGGAGTTTATGAGATTGAGACCTCCATCTTTTACCGGTACAGATGCGACAGAGGACCCACAGGCATTTCTTGATAGGATGGCTCGGATTTTCCGTTCGTTGAGGTGTTCTGATGATAGATTGGTGGAGTTCGCGAGTTTTCGTCTGGAGGGTCTTGCCCAGACATGGTACGATTCAGTAGAGAGAGGCCGAGCGGCAGGTCTACCTTCTATGACCTGGGATGAGTTTACAGCTGCGTTTCTTTCCCGTTTTCTTCCGGAGAGTGTCCGAAATGCTCGAGCCCGTAGTTTTGAGTCTCTGCGCAAGACTCCTGGGATGACGGTGTCGGAGTATGATATACAGTTTACCCAGTTGTTCGATATGCTCCGTACCTAGTAGACACAGAAGAGAAGAGAATAAAGAGGTTTGTGCGAGGGCTTGATACACAGCTATTCCTTGCCATCGGCACCCAGCACTTTGATAAATACGCAGCCGCGATGGACGCAGCCTTACTTTTGGGGGAGCGTATTTCTGAGACTCCGGTCGTTTCTGGGCCGAAGAGGATCCGTACTGATACGCCAGTTCAGCGGCAGATGGGTAGACACCGCGATAGATTATTTCCGGGAGATGGTGGAGGCCGAGGATTGAGACGAGGTTAGTTATTTGGTTCATATCCACAGACCCAGCAGTCGTCGCCAGGATGTTTTCTGTGCGGGAGTCAGTACCACTGTATCAGAGACTGTACCATGGGGCGCTAGGGCACGGCGACAGTCCCGCATGTGACCTTACCACCCTCACCACCTCCTCAGAGAGCTCTACTTCCTACTCCTGATGATGCTCCACGCCAGCCAGATGTTCTTAGAGGTCGTGGGCGTGGCGGTCCGGTTCAGAGAGGACGAGGCGACAGAGGCAGAGGCCGAGGAAGAGGCAGAGGACAGCCAGCTACTAGTGGTGGACAGGCCCGAGTGTTCCCGTTGACCCCACAGGATGCACATGCATCCAATGCCGTCGTGACAGGTACTCTGCCAGTATGTTCTTTTGATGCACGGGTATTATTTGATCCAGGCTCCACACATTCCTATGTATCCACGTACTTTGCACCGAGGTTGGGCCGAGAGTCTTCTCCGTTAGATCAGCCGCTTGTCGTTATTACACCGGTAGGCGAGTCGTTTGTTGCTCGTTTTGTGTACCGATCATGTTCCGTTCGTATCGGGGAGAGAGATTCTTCAGTTGATTTGATTCTCCTCGATATGCTAGACTTTGACGTTCTTCTTGGTATGGACTGGCTAGCCACCTGTTATGCATCCGTGGACTGCCGTGAGAAAGCAGTCAGATTCAGTTTTCCTGGTGAGCCGGTTCTTCTTATTCAGGGAGATCGTAGCGCTACCCTTCCCAGCTTGATTTCTTCTCTTCGTGCTGGTCAGCTCTTAAGGAAAGGGTGTCAGGGATTCTTAGCCTATGTTTGTGATACTAGCTCCACAGAGGTTTCGTTGGACCAGGTCCCTGTTGTGAGAGAGTTTCCCGATGTATTCCCTGACGAGCTGCCTTGTCTGCCACCAGAGCGCGAGATTGAGTTCTGCATCGAGTTGATCCCCGGCACGGGGCTTATCTCCATACCGCCTTATCGGATGGCCCCGGCGGAGCTGAGAGAGCTGAAGGATCAGTTACAGGACTTGCTGGACAAAGGGCTTATCCGACCGAGTGTGTCACCTTAGGGTGCTCCCGTCCTGTTTGTTAAGAAGAAGGATGGCAGTATGCGCTTATGCATTGATTATCGTCAGCTGAACCGGGTTACTGTGCGGAACAGATATCCCTTATCCCGCATTGATGACTTATTCAATCAGCTCCAGGGTGCAGGGTTTTTCTCGAAGGTTGATTTACGGTCAGGTTATCACCAGTTGCGGGTTCGGAAGGATGATATTCCGAAGACCGCTTTCCGTACTCGATATGGTCATTATGAGTTCTTGGTGATGTCGTTCGGGCTCACCAATGCCCCGGCAGCATTTATGGACTTGATGAACCGTGTATTCAGGCCGTATCTCGATCAGTTCATCATTATGTTCATTGACGACATCTTGGTTTATTCTCAGAGCCGGGAGAAGCATGAGCAGCACTTACGTATCACATTGCAGACTTTGAGGGAGCATCAGCTGTTCGCCAAATTCTCCAACTGCGCATTCTGGTTAGACAGTGTCAACTTCTTGGGTCATGTGGTGACGAGAGATGGTATTTGTGTGGACCCGAAGAAGATCGAGGCAGTTCAGCGTTGGCCTAGACCGGTATCAGTTACAGAGGTTCGCAGCTTTCTGGCTCTGGCCGGCTATTATCGACGTTTTGTCCAGGATTTCTCCCGTATTGCTGCACCACTGACCGGGTTAACCCGGAAGGGGGCTCCTTTTGATTGGACCCAGGCATGTGAGGATAGTTTCCAGCAGTTGAAGACTCGTCTGACTACTGCACCAGTGTTAGCATTGCCTTCAGGATCAGGCGGGTTCGTGGTATATTGTGATGCTTCTCGAGTAGGGCTGGGCTGTGTATTGATGCAGCACAACAGAGTTATCGCGTATGCTTCTCGGCAGCTGAGGAAACACGAACAGAACTACCCCACTCATGATTTAGAGATGGCTGCAGTGGTATTTGCACTTAAGATATGGAGACATTACCTATACGGTGAGTCGTGCCAGATATTCACCGACTACAAGAGTTTGAAGAATATCTTTCAGCAGCGAGATCTGAATCTGAGACAGCGCCGTTGGATGGAGTTGGTGAAAGATTATGACTGCGAGATTCTATACCATCCGGGCAAGGCGAATGTGGTGGCAGATGCTTTGAGTAGGAGGCCCGGAGGTAGCTTATCTTGTTTGAGCGCAGTACAGATGCAGACGACGGCGGATTTGCAGGTTTTATGTGACAGCAGAGTGCAGTTCGAGTTTACTCCTACCGGGGGACAACTGGCCCATTTCAGAGCACCCCCACAGTTACTTGACCGTATCCGTGAGGCACAGTCCGGCGATGCCCGTATTTTATAGATTAATTAGCAGATTCGGCAGGGCAGAGTTTCTGAGTTCGTGATTGATGATCAGGGGATACTTTGATTTGGGACTCGACTGTGTGTACCAGATTCTGAGGGACTGAGGCATGATATCCTTGAGGAGGCACATAGATCAGTATACAGTGTTCATCCAGGTTCCATCAAGATGTACCATGATTTGAGAGAGGTTTACTGGTGGGACGGGATGAAGAAGGATGTTACAGACTTTGTGTCGAGATGCCTGTCTTGTCAGCAAGTCAAGGCTGAGCACCAGATGCCAGCCGGCGAGTTACAGCCTTTGCCCATCCCTGAGTGGAAGTGGGAGCAGGTCTCCATGGACTTCATTGTGGGTCTATCCAGGACCAGTCGAGGGAATGACTCTATTTGGGTGATTGTGGATCGACTGACGAAAGCGGCTCATTTCTTGCCAGTGAAGACCACTTTTGGATTTTCTCAGTACGCCCAGGTTTATATTGATGAGATCGTGCAACTGCATGGCGTTCCGACTTGCATCGTGTCCGACCGGGGCACCCAGTTTACCAGCCGATTATGGCAAAAACTTCAGGAAGCTTTGGGCACCCGATTGAGTTTTAGCACAGCCTTTAATCCGCAGACTGACGGTCAGTCGGAGCGTACTATTCAGACTCTTGAGGACATGCTCAGAGCTTGTGTTTTAGATTTCGGTGGTAGCTGGGATCGTCATTTGCCTTTGATCGAGTTCTCCTACAATAATAGCTTCCAGGAGACGATTCAGATAGCACCTTTCGAGACTTTATATGGGAGGAGATGTCGATCGCCTATATGTTGGACAGAGCTCAGGGAGAGCAGTATTTTGGGGCCGCAGATTATACAGGAGACGACCGAGAAGATACAGCTGATTCGGGACAAGATGAGAGAGGCACAGAGTAGGCAAAAATCATATGCTGACAGGCGCCGTCGCCGACTTGAGTTCGCTGTTGGCGATCATGTTTTCCTGAAGGTCTCTCCGATGAAGGGTGTGATGAGATTTGGGCGGAAAGGGAAGCTGAGTCCTAGATATGTTGGTCCCTTCGAGATCCTAGTGCGTGTTGGTCCAGTCGCTTATCGGTTAGCTCTTCCGCCCAGCTTCCCTGATGTTCACCCCGTGTTCCATGTTTCGATGCTCCGCAAGTACCTTCATGATCCTTCCCATGCAATTCAGCATCAGACGATCCAGCTAGAGCGTGATCTTTCATTCACCGAGCAGCCGGTGGTCATTTTGGATCGGCAGGTGAAGAAATTGAGGTCGAAGGTTATACCGTCCGTTAAGGTCCTTTGGCGTGGCCCGAACAGCGAGGAGGCCACCTGGGAGACCGAGGTCGAGATGAGGAAGAGATATCCCCATCTTTTTGAAGGTACGCGTAGTTAAATTCTAAATTCGGGGACCGAATTTCATTAAGGGGGGAAGATTGTAACGCTTCGAAAATCGTTTAGGCAGTTTTTCGGTAATCGGCTGAATTAGCAGCTTTTTCCGTAAAAAGTCAAAATATGTATTTTTCATTATAGACCTAATTATACAAAATTTAAATAAGATATTACTATAACTTGGTCACTAAAATGTCACTTAAAATTTTCTAGTTAATTAAATTTTTTTTCCTTAATTAATTATTTTTAATATTATTTTAAGCTTTTAAAAATACATTTAATTAGTGATAAATACAAATTTAATTGGGTAAATTATATAATTAGGAACCATAATAACTAAAATTTAGTGTTAATCAAATTTTATCAAGACTTTTCAAAGTTTTAGTTCTACGGTTACAAAATTAAAGCAAAAATGGCTTAAAAAGGGGTTTTTTTTGTAAAATTTGTGTGATATGCATTTAATGCCTTTGAAGAGACTTTCCTCGTAGAAAATTCTACACATTTCCCTCACTTTTCCCCCCATCATAGCTCTGGCCGAAACCCATTCCAGCAGCTCCACATTTTCCCTTCTCTTTCTTGCTTCAAAATTGCTTCAAAAATCAACAAAAATCCATAAAATTTCACAATTTTCCTTCACAAATCTAAACCAAAACCCTAATCCATCCTTTCCCTAACCCTAAATTGTTTGAGAAGTGAAGAAAGGAGGTCACTTTGGAGGCTTAGTGCAAGGGAATCATAACTTGGGAGGTATAAGTTTTAAACTAGTTGTTAAATTTGTAGTTTAAATAAGCTAAATTAGATATTTAAAGTGTGAAATTTGGTTATTTTTGCTTGCTAATGAATTTCAAGAAAATGGTAGATGTTCTAATTAGGGTTTGAAGTATGATAATTGGGTTAAATTTGTGTTGTCGGCATCTAGTAGTTTGAATTTGATGTTGGAGCTGGTTTGTGATCGCGATATCGTTAATTCGTGATATTTGCATCGAAATCGGTATGCTAATTGCTTACTAGTTTTTCTAAAAGTTTAGGAGGTGATCTAATTGTGTTATTTTGGCGATATAATTAGCATCTTATACGACTATTAGTGTGCGCGAATGCGGGGTTTTGTCTAGTCGGGTTCTAGTTTTGACGATTGCCCCGAAACGGCGATTTTAGTTTAGATTTTAGCGATTTTCGTGCGTTTTCCCACGCACTGAGTGCACGTTGTGATTAATTCGAGAGTGTCGATCTTTTCATATTATGAGTTGCGTCATTTCAGGAACCTGTAATCTTATATTGTATGTTATGCAATTCTAAGATCGGTCGCGGAAGCATCGGACGCGGCGCGCAATGGCAAGGCGGTGGTCGGATTAGATTAGCGAGGCATTCAGGTGAGTAGATGTATTCATCTATGGGGGAATCGTATGGATGGAGCGAGGCGCCCCCTAGTTAGAATCACCTTATTTCTTGCTACATATGCATTGTTAGTTAGCTAACCCCCCTCATTCACATTTCATACAATTATAGCTTTTCGTCGGCGAGATTTGCATAGGATATTCATACACACATGTGCGATATCACTTCGTAGGACACGAACACCATTACCATTGGCTTCTATTGCATGCGCACTATTCATGTGACACACACGCCTTTGGTAATTGCCATGCCACGAGCACTGTAGGACCTGTTTCGTTTAATATCACGATTTGCATTATACTCGATATATGAAATCGCATAGCATGTAAATACCTCGCATCATCTTCATACTTACATAGATTCTAGCAACAAATCACATCGCATACCTTGATATCATAGACATTTATCATATAAAACATGTTGGGTATTATGATTTTCTGGAGAATTTCAGTATTGCTGCAATCTCTGGATTTTGGGGAAAACCGCAAGAATTTAACAAAAGCTTATATTTATCATTTTTAAAACAAAGTTGCGGTTTTCTCGTGATGTATGTGTCGTCCACCATGAGTTTTCATGTTTTCTGTTGGATTTCGAGACCCGATTCGAGGAGTGGATGAACCGTCTCGGGTACATGGTGGGCCCGGTATGGTATCCCGGTGTAAGAAGATCGAGTTGTAGACGATGAGCCTGGCAGGGGAATACTACCTACCGGTGATGTCTGGCGCAGTGGATATCCGGAGGATACCGACCGTTGTCGTGAGATTTGATGATATGGGCCGATCCGGACTGACGGAGCCCGATGTATTGAGACATTGATACAGTGAGACATTGAGACAGATGTGTTTTCATATTTGGTGTCGATGCTTGACACGGGTTTCAGATGATTTATTGATGGTATTTAGCTATTATGCAGATATTCTTTTCCAAAAGTTAAGAATGTAGAACTCATAGCATTTAAAACACTTAAAGATTTAGTATTGACATTGCATACATGTGCATGCATACTAGAGGTATTACATCACATCTGGACATACATGCTGTGACGCATTTGCATGCATTCTTACGATAGCCTTACTAGATGTTATATTCTACTCACGAGCTGGCAACTCACCCCCGTTGTGCCACAGTGTCTTGCAGGTCGGACTCATCAGCATAGTAGCGGCGGCTTGTCTTGTTAGTGACTTCTTTTGCTCAGACTCGCGACATTGCTCGTAGGTGGGTTGCGAGAGTGCTTTTATCTCTTTTTTTTTTGAACTATTTTTGTATCTAGTATTCTCCATCTACCACTTCTTATTTGTATATGCGACCTAGGGATGAGACTGAGAGATTTGTGTATATGTGGTTTCTTTTGGGTCGAGCTCACTTGAGTCGACGTTGTGTTTTCTTACATTTTGCATTTCTTTATGCTCTTTTCTGGATATTGCATATATATATTGCGTGTGGTTGTGATCCGTCTTGGGCGAAGAGCTAGCTCCCGCTTGGGGATGCCATTTTGTGATCACAGGTTATATATATCTTGTTGTACCCATTTTGGGGGATAGAATTTACAAAGGAGATTCTGCCGAAATTTTCGGAAATTTCTGATTTTTTTAAAAAGGGGTTCAATGCAACTTTTTTGATTTGAAAAGCGTTTCATTAAAGGTTTCCTCCACTCTTTTGATTTTGGTTTAGATTTTTTTCTGGGCTTTGGCTGACTTAGGTTACGTTACGCCTTTAGACGTCTCGTAATCTAAGTGCCAGTCACGTTCCGTACTTTCGGGTCATGACAGTCTGGAGAGCCATTACACAAAGTTCTTGGACAAGGCAAGTGAGATTTGCTGGTAGGTATTCAAGTGGTTTCTCAGGGTGTTCTGGGCTACACTCCGACACGACTTATACCGCTTTTGGGGATCTGGCGTTTACCCACCCCCTAGGCTCGGTATGCGATACTCATAGACTAACGGACCAGACTGTAGGGATATTGTCACTGACAGGCTCAGTAGGGTTTCAGGATGAGTTCGCTCGTCAGCTTCCCTTTCTCTCAATACATGGGCAGCCGTTACGTACATCTAGTACCACTGACGTGCTTGTGGTTAAACCCACTGCCAGCGTATTGACGAGTCTTTAGAGCCCCCCACAGAAAGTTTCCCAAGTTCGGGCGAAACGTTGTAGAGGCCGTTTGGTTTTATGGCAGGGTTCGATCATATACGTGCAGTTTTGCATAGATCATGATTGGACGGATCATACTAGTGGGCTTTGGTTTAAGCCGGATCCTAGTATTAGATTTGTTAGATTACTTTTGTCTCATTGCATTCGTATTCAGTTGGAATGCGAATGCAGCTATGTATATACAGATGAGGGGTATTCTTGTGATCCGTCACGAGTTTACTTTAGAAGATGCCATTCTATTTATTGTTTTAAACTTTTGATTTAAATTTTATTAAGTGGAAATTGTGAGTGCTAGTCATGATCAAGAGCATTAAATGTGGCATGTGTTTTGTTGATGACTCATGGTGTTATTTTTTGTCCCATATCTAATCTCTTGATTGATTATTGTGTGGAAATGATGTGTGAGGAGAGAGAGGGCAACCACTATGAGTGGGGCTTGGTCTTGAGATTATTATGAAGAGCTCTCACATTTTCATCCCAACATAATAAGTAAGTTTCTTCTTCTTCACTAGCTTTTCTAGTGCTCACAATTTCCTCATCAATGGTTTCTTCTTCAACCTCCATCCATACCATCTAATGTGTTGAGAATCAATGGATGTCTAGAGACAAAGTTATGACACACATTCTCTACTTCACCTGGGACATGTCGTCTAGTAAACTTCATGCCCGAGTTGCTTCGGTTTTTGAAGAGGGAGCCCGTAAAAAGATTCTTTAATGTGGTGCCACTTAGACGAGGTGACCGGAGATCGAGCGAGATCGGAGATGCCGCGGGAGCTAAATATGGTGACTAAAGACCGAAAAACACGGATCAATCGGTATAGCCATTCTAACTTCTTTGTAGTTAGCTAGTATAGAATTAATGGAATGATCCGGGTAAAAGTCTGCTTTAGTGCCAGTTTATAAAAGTTTTTATTCCGCATTTGGCCTCGGATTGACGTCCGAGGTGCTACCATAGACTTACATGGTATCAAAGCCACGTCATTAACCCCTACTAGCTTGTTCTAACATGTTTAAAACATCGATCGACGGAATTTTCCAAAACCACAATTCTATTCTTCAAGTTTCTACCGAATTTTCAAAGTGGTCGAAAAATTATTTTCAGTATATCAGAAAATCGTGCAGGCTTTTCTAAGACTACAGAAAAAATTTGGTCGACTGAACCCACAAGACTGCCGCGGAACCGCCGCATAACCCATGTGTTGGCCGCGGTTTTGTCGCCGTTTTGGGGCAACAGTGCACCATATTTCTTCTGGGTGTCTTTCATATGGAATTGTGGTTTCTGGAATATTTAGTTTTTGCCGAGATTCATTTAAGTGCTGGGTTTTGCACTTAGGGCCACCTTAGGAAGTTTTGTCGATCGGAATTTTAAATACGTTAGTTCACAGTACTTACATTACTATCTGCGACCGTGAATGTCATTCGAGCGGTACAAATTGTCTAATTGCTATATGTTCTTTTAAATAAGTTTGCGAATGCGGCACTCGCGTTGATGTTCTGTGTTGTGCTGTGATGTTGCGAATTTGTCGTGGTGGATAGCATGTGTGCAATGTTAGTACAGTTTAGTATTATTTATACATATGATATCACGGGACGAGCGTCCTACTTGTGGACTGCCATCACTGCATGTTTGTATATTATTCTTTTGGGGCACGGTCGGGTTGAGGTCGATGTACCCATTGTACATATTTTCTTTTCTGTACTAGGATTATCCCGCGGTGGAGTGCACGGATAGCCGGGTTCTAGAGGGCAATGGGCCCGCATCTCATGGTTTTGAGCTGGAGGGGGCTTCACTCTAGAATTGGCGGGCCATTCGCCGCACTCGTAGGGGGTATAGGTTGACCCAAGGAGGGGTGCTCAAGTTACCAGATTCCGTTAAGTGCTGGGTGGTCCATTCACTTTGCTGAAGGGGGCTGCCATGCTTCAGGTTTTGGCGGGTAACTTGTCGCACTCTTAAGGGTCTAGGTTTTCATTGCACAAGCTGTAACATTTCAGAAAAATAAAATATTATTTTTGAGAATTTATTTAATTAAATAATAAATATTATGAATATTTTGATAATGCAGTATAATTAATTACCGATAAATTGGGAAATATTTGGAAAATTTTAGAAATTACTAAAATGAGGGCGTTTTTATATGATTTAAGCAAATTATGAAATTTTATAATTAATTATATCCCATTTTGATGCTAATCGCGGTTAAATATCGCTAATCGTGCATTAAGCTGGTTTTGTGCACATGACATGCACTATGTCAAATTACACTTTGTTACATTTTCCTACCATGATTCTTTTGTGTATGGTTTATTTGTTTTAGGGTTTTTAAAAGAGAATAAAATAAAAGAAAAGAAAAAGAAAATGATAAAGAAATGGGTATGGGCATGAGAGAGAGAGAGACAGAGAGGTGAGGGAGTCAACCTTGGACCATGGCTTTTGTTCCCTCATTGTTTTCCTTCATCATTCACTCCCCTCTTCTCACCATGGCAGCACACTCCCTCCTCCCTCCTCTACCTCCACTCTACAACAATAAAAACTCATCAAAAGTCCATCCCCATTTCATTAAAAATGTGCACAAGCTTCCTACAAGCACTTTGGACCAAGAAAAATCGGATTTTGAGCACTTAGGGTAACTCAAGAAAAATCTTGAGTTTCCAAATGAGATAATTTCTGCACCATTAGTATTATATTTCAATTTCTTTAGCACCCATACAAGTTTAGAAGTGTTTTGATGCGGTTTAGTGAATTTTGAAAATTCCTAGAAAGGGTTAGGGTTTGAATTGAATCCAAAGGCTTAATTGAGGCTTAATAGTGACCTTAAACCCCTGTAGGGATTGTATATTGAACTGAAATCATAGAGTAAACCCCCAATTCCCAAACTTAGAAACCCCGATATCGTATTTTCTTAACTTTGGCGATGGTATTTTGACATCTTCTATAACCCGGGTGACCTGAAAATTATTTAGCAAACACAGTGAGTTGTGCAGGTGACCTAGATGCTACCCTGAAGATTCGAGACCAAAACCTTTCAACCTGGCCGCAAATTTAATCCCCATGGCCACAATTTGTGGCCTGGGTACTTCTGATATGATTCGTGCTTGGTCCAGGGATTTATCTCTAGTAAAATTGACCGTCCATGTATGCAAAATTGGCTAATTTCGCCTAGGGTAAAATCTGAGACCATTTTCTTGAGTTGCTGCATTGTTTTGCGACTTCGTTTTAAATTGGGATTTGGTATTTTATATTGTGTTCCGTCGTCTGATGTTTGTACATCAGCGACCGGGGTTGTTTGATGGTTTTGCAGGCGTAGGCTATAGGTTCTAACCTATAAGAGAGCCGTTTTGGTTTTCATGTTCGATTCTTGATACTATATGACGCATTGGAAATTGTAAGTACCCCCACGTGGACTTCGAGACGACGAGGATGAATGTGGCGTCATCGATTCCAGCAAGCGAGGATCGAGGTGAGTAGATATATATCTACAGGGGAATTCGGGTGGATGGCGTATAGCACCCCCGCAGTTCGTAGTGTAGTATACGATATATAAGTTATATATAATGTTTGTTTGTGAAACTTGGATAGTTAGAAAGTAGGATATTAGAAGATTATGGCTTAAATCTTGTATATTTGATTGATAGTGTCATTAGTTAGTTGTAGTTGCGAACCCTAGAATAAGTTTTACACGCACACACACTTGCATACATTTTATTTACTTGTGCATATATAGGGATATGTATATATATACACACACATAGGTATGAGACTATGTACATATATACGTATACATATACTTGGATGATTAGGATAGTACTTGGTATTTGGAGATGAGTCGATGAGATTGGACATGGCGCCATGAGATCGGTGATGTGTTTTAGTTCGTATTTGAGATACGACATGATATTATAGCGGGTCCTTGGGCGATGTGTTTTCATACACACGCATACATATATAAAGATGGTATCAGTATATACTAGACTTAGATAAGTACCCCCAGATCATGATATATGATGAAAAGGATACCAGAAGAATAATGAGATAATGCGATAATTGACCCGTACCCTGATCTGGGATGTCGTACGATGGATTTACCGTACGAGCTTTATATTGATGATAGATCCGCACTCTTGACTCGAGGATGTCATGTTATATATTGTATCATATATGATACTATTGAGGCAGGATCACCGACTATTAAATATATATATATATATATATATATATATATATATATATCGACTCAGACTTAGGTGGTTTTCCTTACCCTTTTGATCAATCTGTTAGTTTAGTCCAGTAGTTTACTTGTAGATGTTAGACTAGACTCGGGTCATACCTATTTCAAAACTAACGAATCGTGAGTATTTTAATGACAGGCCAAGGGATTCTATAGATATTTCAAAGGATGCACCTTTTCTTAAAAACACCGTAGCCCTATTTTCTAAACACCACGGTTCATGTTATTTCAAAACGGCAAACTGTATGACCCATATATATTAATGTAGATTATTTATTGTTGTGTTTATTATTCAGCTCCCGCATATTCTTGCTGTTCGCATCGCATGGCATGCTTATATTGTGTTTTCATATGCTATTATTGAAATCATGCTGTCAGGACACTAGCACCATTACCGATGATGCGTATGTTCCACGTACACCTGCTTGCCGGCTCACACACATCATCATCGGTAAATTCCATTCCATGTACACTGTAGAGCATATTAATTTATTGATAACACTTATTAGCTGATAGTTCCGATATATATCATTATTGTGCTAGCTTAGACATTGCATTTATTACTGTGATTGTCATGCATATTCATATGTTCATTTTTCATGCATTATTATTAGGGCCAGTCCGGATTGCCGGATCCCAATATTTTAGAATTCATTGTTTATTTATACTTGAGATTAGGATTTCGGATTTCCATGAGATTTCTGGATTTGGAGAATGTTAGTTATATGTATGCCCTAGAGGCCATTACTATACATGAGATGTATATTGTAGTGGATGCTTGGACATATATAGGGAGGACTTTCTTGCTCGACATGATAGTATGCTATCTGATTACTCTTTATCTTAACATGTACACTGATTGCCTCTCTGTCATATGTTGGTAAAGCCCTTAGGATGTATACTTGACTACCTAGATTATGATGCAGATCATACTAGTGGGACAAAGGTAGTCCGTGAGTACATCGTTTAATGTCCCTAGTCGTGGGTGTATCGAGACGGGGCATCGATATACCAGAGTAGACTAACGTATACCTTCTCGACCCATGTAGATGGGCGATGGATGATCCCATATCCATTGGTGTTTGACATCAGAGATGATATACGGGTGCTCAGTGGAGACTGGGTACACTGGACGGACTCGCCGAGAACTCCCAGATGGTATTATACCTTACGTCAGATAGCAGTTCTCTGGTGACACTGGTACAGGTTAGTCTGTTGACCCGAGATCGTCATAGAGTCTTGTGTGATTCCCATTGTGCTTTGATTTCCACCTTACCACGTTGAAGAGGACGTGCAAAACAGTGGTTTTTTGGGTACAGTCCCGAGTCACATGGATGCAATGAGCGATAGGAGGGTATTCGTCTCTCCTGGTATTGGGGGTTGATGTTGCGTTGTGCTCGATTGGCTATAACAGGAAGTCCCTGGCCAGGGCTGATTCAGAGATTTTCTGGTAAGTGTTATTAGTAGTTTCTTGACCCATTATAAGCCTCATATCGGCACGACTTATCGAGTTACTAGGTTCTGACGTTTACCACCCCTAGACGAGATATGCGACATATCAGACGAAGAGACCGGACTGTACGGTAAGTGTTACTGATTGGATTCGCAGGAGTATGAGCAGGCTTGCTTGTTGATCTTCTGATCGCTCAATACCCGGGTGGCCGTTATGTTTAGCACGCCTCTTGCAGCTTGTGGGTTTGATATGATTATCACCTACTGCCGGCGTATTGACGAGTCTTTAGAGTCCTACACAGAGGTTTCCTGGCTCAAGAGAAACGGAGTAGGAGCACATATGTGATATGTGCGGGACCGAGATTGATACGAGTATGAGATATCGTATTGTATTCTCGCGATTTGTGACATTGGTCGGTTATATGCGATATAGCCGGGTTATCGGATCAAGTGTTGATTCGATAAGTTGTTACACTTGATATTAGTCGGTTATATGTGATATAGCTGGATTATTAAATCAAGAGTTGATTTAATAATTTAACGTATAATTACATATTAGATATATTACATTACATTAACTATTATTAGCTCACTTATGATTCTTTTCTCACTTGATGTGCACATTGTATATATGTGATATAATTTTGTGTACATGTTTTGTGTCATGCTTGATGATACATGCAAGATGGGTTTATGAGACTTATACCATGCTATGATTAATCCTAGGGTTTTTAATGGATTAAGTAATTCAAAACTAAAGTCATTTGTCAAGGCAAAAAGCTTTTGGAAGCTTGGATTTGCATTGACTAAAGTCTTCAAGTTTTATTTTGCATTAAGATATTTGTAAACCCTACCCTTAAGCTTAGCCCTTGGTTAATTCTCTATAAGAGTTAGGCATGAGGGATTAACTCACCAATGGTTGCAATAATTCATTTGGATGAGAATTAATTCATAGGTTGAGTTCATCATCATCATCTTCTTCTTCTTCCCAAAAAGCTTTCTAGCTTCAATGGAGGTATAAGAAATAATGTGAGAAAATCAATTCTAAAGTGAGCCCACTTTCTACTTCATCATCCTCTACTACTTGCCATTTAGTATAGGGTGTTCTCTTCACAAAGTTCTTGACCTAGTGAAGAAATAGCTTGGGTTAGTGTCTCCTCGACGTAGATCATCTTCGGCCTCGAAGACATCGAAGCAAGCTTGTTCGTTTCTTCTTGGATGCCTCCCGAAACCTTGCCGCCGTCTTGAAACCGAAATACTCCGAAACTTATACAGATTTTGTTAGGATTACCAAACCGAAATACTCCGAAACTTGAAACAGAAAAATGAAGTTTCTGTCGTTTTTTAAAAAGTTGTCAAAATATTTTTTAAACAAGTACAGAGTGATGTATGAGATATATCATGAATACTGTGAAAATTTCAGGGGTTTTGATGATAATTGGACCGGCCACCACCTTGATGATCTCGGCCAAATCCGAGCTGTTTCCCCTGAAATTTTGCATGTGTTCCAGTGACTTGGTTTTGATGTTTTAGGTGTTGTTGTTTTTGCTAATTTTGCATGTGATGTAATCTTACACTATAAACAATTCGGAGTGTTTTGTATTCGTAGTTTTAACATTGTTTCGGGTTATTCGTATGTTGTCTAGACAAAGTTAAAAAATTCAATCGAATGTCAAAAACCCATTTTTCCAAGTTTAACGTATTCGGAAAAACATGCAAGTGATCCTATGAACCTTCTAGAAGAATGAAACCCTAACTCGACTTTTTTAGATCGCGGAACCGCGGTAAAACCCTAGTGTTTGCCGTAGTTCCGTGGCGACATAAGTGAGGCTTGGGTTTGCCCTTCTATGGCTGGTGCATAGGTACTGTGGTATATTCTGGGTATTATTAAAACTGTGCTCAAGGGTTAAGTTGTGGGAAAATTGTGGGACTTTGATAAATCGATTGAAAAGTTTAACGTTCGTCCGGGTATCATGTGATGGGATACAATATTTGGAATCCACATGTAGTTATGAGATAACTAATTTGAATGTTATAAATCTAGCAATTTAGTCTCATTTGATCGGTTGCTACGGGATTTTGATGTGATCAAAAGTCCGTCGCAATCACGTAGTGTACGCGGATACTCGCCGGGTAATTAATAGATAGCGACGCCCCATAGCCCCGACCAAGTGACTGTAGGAGATCCCCGTCGCCAAAAGCATCCGTTCGGGTACTCGCGGCAGCGGTGTTCTGCCTTAGTGCACTTCGTCGACGGCATCGGGGGGTGCGGCCGTCTACTAAAGTTTCCGACGAGCATTCGATCAGGATGTCGGGAATCTTGTTGAATTTCCCGACTTGTTATTGGAAAGTGTTTTTGGTATCGAGAATAAAATGCGGGGTTTATAATTGTTAGGCATACGATATCTAAGGAATTCAATTGGTTAGGGCATGAAATCCAAAGTATGAGATACGTTGGGTTTATGATGTCTAAGGTGGTTGCGGATTCCAACTGTTGTAGTTTTTCACTTTCTTTTTTGCGACCGTAAGTGTAATATGTGGTGTATCGCCGGTTTCGGTGCTATATGTCAACGACAACTGGGATACGCATATTTACTTACGTTGATGACATATGATATTATGTGTTGCTGTGATATGTTATATTGGATCGTCGTGTTTTGAATAGCCGGGGGTTTTATGTGAGATGAGAGTTTTTCATTTTCATTCATGTAAAATTCATTGTATGTAATATTCTTTTATTGGGGCACTTCCGGGTTGAGGATGATGTCACCATTGTATATTATTTACTTTTCCGCATTAGGATAGACCCAAGGCGGGGAGCACAAATAACCGGGTTCTAGGGTCCAGTGGGAGACCATCTCGAGCAGTCGAGACCGGGTCTCCTAACTCTAGAATTGGTAGGGTTGCTTGCCGCTCTCGTAGGGGTCTAGGGGTGTGGGTTTGGCTATTCATCACGACCGTGGAATCCGTGTTTTATACATGCTTAAAATAAAACCCGGAAAACTTAGTATATCCAATATATCCTATGTTGTTTTCTGCTGCGATATCTGTGATGTGATCATTTGATATATGATGAGATGAATACAAGATATAGTATATATGATATATTATATAGAAGTTGCTTATGTTTTACACCCGCGCTTGCACTTCCCCGCGCTGCCGTTAGTTACCTAACCTAACGGTGCACGAGGGGACATAGAGGCCAATGCGGATGGCATAAGCGTACGTTGTATTTATCTGTGATGGTTAGGTAACTTAAATGATGGGACTTCATTAATGAGATTAATAAAATAAAAGAAACCTAAAGATGTTGTGGAATCGAATTTTCAAAAACATGTAGCTCTAGTTATTGCTTTACATAGCGGTATTCCTTGTAGAATATCCAGCACCTTATTCGATAAGAAAAGAGCCGAGATCCCCTCACCGGGAGTGACCTCTTTAGCAATAACTGGCAGATGCTATAACCCTCGGTTTTTTCTTTTGATTGCTTTTCTAGTTCTTGCTTTATGATCAGTCGAATATACTGTATTTTTAACACGGCAATTTCCCTATCATTTGCATTCATCTAGAGGTGTTCGGTATTCATATTGTACATATTAGCAGAACAGTCCTGAAATACCAGATTGCATGTGTTATACTCTAAAACTGACATTTCTGAGGGAATTGTGTGTTTATCATGGCATCACATCATTCTCGTATAGCGCAACTCTTGTCTCGAGAAATTGCAGGAGCAAAGCGAAAAATGGGAACAGTGCTGATAAAATACGCCAAAGGCTAGAGATCTGGCAGTGATCAGGGACTCATTTAGAAAATCAACATATCAAAAAAAGCCCACAAAGTCAGCCATAAATCATCACAGAAAGCCCAAGCCCCAAGGCTTCATAAGCGCCGCAGTTCCGCAGCGGGAGCGCGCTTGCGCCGCGGTTCCGCGGCGCTATGATGGCTTCTGTTGCTCCAATTTCTTACACGTGTCTCTAATAACGGCCCAAGCTTCCAGAACATTGTAGAAACGCCACGTGGCTCATCTAGAAGGCTCGGCTTAACAAACTATTTCTAGAAGGCTCTCCTTAACAAACTTTTGGAGGGAAATTCAAATCTCTTTAACAAACTTTTGGAGGGAAATTCAAATTTGAAATCCTAGATCTAGGATTTTGATGGTCTATAAAAAGGAGCCTAGATCTAAGGTTGTGGTTGTTCAATTTCTCATCATTCTCTCTTCATCTTCCATCCACAAGTAGAGTGACACGACTTGTGCGAAACCCTAACCCTAATTCCAATCCAAATTCAAGATCCCGAGTACCAAATCAAGCAAGAACCCTTCAACCTTTTAGGAGCGGAGCCGATCTTCAACCGAGCAAGTGATCCAAGCCGATCCGCGACTCAAGGAGACGAGCGAAGCCAAATCGATGATCGAGTTCTTCCTCTTTTAGTTCTTGAGTGATTGTAACGGAATTGTTGATATAAATAAAAGGTGAAATTCTTTAATCTTGCTTTCTTTAAATTCTTGCATCATGATTCGATCTCAATTTATGATTGTGATTCTTGTTGTGATGTTTGAGTAAAACTCCGCTCGTAAAGGAGTCGAGACGATCAATAGAATGATGATGTAACAAATCTTAATACGATTCTTAAGTCCTACGAGTTTTGTAAACCCTAGAAAATTGAAGAATCGACGACCTAGTTTCGTTGCGAGACTTTCTTGATTGTGATCGCTCGAAATTAGGGATCCACGATCGATTCTTGAATTTGGTAGAGGCTAGAATGTGAATGATATCGACGAAGGAACAAGGGATAAATGTTGAAACCCTAGTTTCACTAGAAATCCCTAATTCTCGTCGATCATCATCGATCTAGTATCAATTCATCGATGGATAAGAATACGTCATCGCTAGATTACATCACATCTATAGATCCGATCGATTCCTACGAGCCTCATTTAGATTCTTGATATTTGGTTAGAAAAATCATCAAACTCTCAATTCTTGATTTTATCGTTTTCTTGTTATTAGATCTAGATTTTCTAATTCTTGAACTTCAATTTACAAATCATGAATTGTTTGTTTTGTTTTTTCTTTAAAGTTTCGACTCATCTAATTCGAAACACGAACGATTACACTTTCCCTGTGGACGATCCGCACTTACTAACGCGCTACATCCGACACCGTTATTGATTGCGGTCAAATATTTTTGATTGTGATTTCTACATAATTTTCCAACTACACATCCGAAATCGTTTCATTCAAATAGCGCCGTTGCCGGGGATCGAACCCGGGTCACCAGCGTAACAGGCAGGAATACTACGTTAGTAAGTGCGGTCAAAAATATTTTTGGTTGTGATTTCTATACATTTTTCCATAAACCGACACAACGGAAAATCGTTTCAATCACTTTACATAGTGGTATTGTGAATATCCGGCACCTCAGTCGTCGAGGAAAGAGCCGAGATCCCTTCACCGGGAGTGAACTCTTTAGCAAAACTAGAAAAGGCCTAAAAAACACCCGATTTAAATTATTTGATTCTACAACGATATCAAGTTCATTACGCAAAAGGTTTTCTTAAAAATCTGTCCTAGCCTTCCGTTATTTCAGATAAGTAATAGTTAGTTTTCGTGCTGCGTTTGTTGGCCTTTGTCAAGGCGTAATGTGCAGTTGCTGATTACTGCTTATCTGCATAAGCATATGATGCGATTGAGTTAGGGTAGTCGTGCGACCTTGTTGGCCTTTGTTAAGGGTCGTGCGGGTGGGTTTAATTCAATCAGGAAATGACAGGTTGAACTTGACTAGCATCCTAAGGTTTATTGGCCTTTGTCAAGGTCATAAGAGGTTAGGAGCAAAATATTATCGGGAATTTCAAGTGTTGAAATTTTCAATGAGATTGCATACCTCCTATGAGATAGTTGGATCCCGATACCCACTGCGAGTAAGAGTTACTCCTGGGAGAGTTTTACACATTACCCTCATTAACTAAAAAATATCTAGAGATGACTCTAAGGACCGTCGCGCTCATTTAGGACAAAAGAAGGCCGTGGGTAATTCATTGCTTATCCGCGTTTCCTTTGTGATGTCTAAGGCAAGTGTGTCGAAAGCTAGTGGTTACTTAATTAGGCCCACTACTTACGTAGTGGAGAACCTCCCACTTACCTGGCACTTACCTGGCCATAGGAGAGACAAAGAGGCAGTGGAGGATTGATCCTGTGACTTGTCTTTTGGCAGTTAGGAGCGGTCTAGAGCCTGACCTAGGTGACCACTAGATTTTAGGGTATTGCTTGTTGCATTTGTTGTGATCACATCATATTTCCAAAGATCCGTATCATTTTTCAAAACAAACACCAACACTTCATTTCCCCTAATTATATCTACGCTGCCATTTGTACTAACCTTTTTAGTGCAAGGTAGGCTGGACACGGGTTTCTAGTGCCCGTTTAGTCCGCGTTTTCACCGATCGACCTTAAAGTCGGTATTTCTACGTTTACCTTTCCTTTACCCCCCACCACACCCACATCGATGGATCCGTCTCCATCGAACTTCTTTACCACTACTCTGCCGCCGTCCGTTGGTGCGTAGAATCCACCCCGCATCTCTCTCCAAGAGAGGTGCTATCCAACACGAGGTCCCCTTTCCACCTGTCTTTCCATTCCACCAGCCAACGGGGAAAATTTTCAAATAAAACCCCAATACATCAACCTTCTACCAAAATTTCACGGTCTCGAGTCTGAAGACGCATATGGCTTTATCACCAAATTTGAAAAAGTATGCGCAATGATGGGTACCTCACAGCTTTCTGTGGATGCTATGCGTCTACGTCTTCTTCCATTTACTTTGTGGGATATAGCCGAGAAGTGGCTGTATAACACTACCGCACATTCCGTTTCAAATTGGGAAGAATTCGTTAAAGCATTCCTTAAGAAATTCTACCCACATCATAAGACAGCTCGAGTCCGCAGTGAAATAAATCAATTCATCCAGCTTCCAAATGAAACATTTTCACAATGTTTTGAACGCTTTAAGGATCTGTTAGTTCAATGTCCACATCACGGAATCCCTAGATGGGAACTGTGCAGAATCATATATAAGGGCATTAATCCTAACACAAGACAGCGCCTTGAAAATATGTGTCAAGGCAACTTCATGACTAAAGATGATGGGGAAGCCTGGAAATTCTTAGAAGATTTCGCTGAAAAATCTTTACAGTGGGAGGGTGTGAGTCAATCGTCTAGGGATGGCAATGATATTTCCATAGGAGTTAGAGCTGACATTTCAGCTATACACAAGAAACTCGAGGCTATGGAAAACAAATTTTTAGCTGCCGCCCTAAATCAAATGTCACTCTCCAAAACTATATGTGGATGCTGTTCTGATCCTTCTCATTTTACGGAAGAATGTCCACGAAATTCTCCGTTTCAAGGTCACGAGCATACCAATGCCGCATTTCAAAGACCTAGAAACGAGCCATTTTCTTCCACATATAATCAGGGTTGGAGGAATCACCCTAATTTTCCTTGGAACCAACAACACAATCAAAACACGGTTCCAAACCAAAACAATTTCCAAAGGGCTCCTCCACCACAACAGCAACCACTTCTATTGAGTCAGCACCTCTTCCAAGCACAAAACTTTCAAAATCCGGTCAACATACCTGCACCGTCTAATCCTTTGCAGTTGATCGGGACTAATGAATCCTATTCATTCATGAATTTTCTTTGGACAATAAAGTCTTCCATCGATAAAATTGAGAAAAACTCTGCGTCCCAAAGCGAGACTATTAAATCGATGGAAGAAGAAATTGCACGATTAAAAGCCGAAATGAGTGCAAGAGAGAAAGGGAAACTTCTAGCTCAACGCTTACCCAATCCTTGCTATTCACATCATGTGAATGCAATCACCACGTTGTGATCTGGAAGAGTGCTTGACAATCACGTTGGGGAAAAGATTGATGACACTGAAAAATCTATCAAGGATACCCCGGCTGAGATTTTTCCTTCCACTTCCACTTCTAATTCTGACCCCAGTTCTTCTACCCCACCATTTTCTTCCGAGTCTATTCTCCGTTTCCTACAAGGCTCGACACCTCAGCCCACCTCTTCTAGTTCTCCACGGACGATCCCCACTTCTATTCTGGGATCGAGTCTACACACACTTCCTTCTCCTATGATGGACCCAGCGCTTTTTGCTAAAGCACCTTATCCGAATCTGTTAAGGGCAAACAGACCAAGTCCACAAATGGAGAAGATCACTGAAATCTTGAAATAGGTTAACATCAACATCCCTCTCCTAGATGCCATCCAACAAGTTCCGTCCTATGCGAAAACTCTTAAGAACTTGTGCACTAGGAAGAAGAAGACTCAAGTGCCCAAGAAGATATTCATGGCAAAGACTGTAGAAACGGCTTTTCCCCAGCAATTACCGAGGAAACGTAACGACCCTGGCTGTCCTACTATTTCTATTTCTATCGGGGAAAAACACATCAACCGTGCTCTACTAGACCTTGGCGATAGTGTTAACTTGCTTCCATACTCGGTTTATGAGCAACTAGGTATCGGAGTGTTAAAGCCTTCGAGCATAACTCTCCAGATGGCTGACCGATCAATCACCGAACCTAGGGGTGAACTGGAGGATGTGTTAATAAAAATCGGGGATTTCGTATTCCCTGTAGACTTTATTGTACTTGATACACAGCCTGTAGCGAACCCACGGAATCAAATTCCAGTGATTTTAGGTCGCCCCTTTTTGGCCACTTCCAATGCGATCATCAACTGTAGAAATGGTTCTATGACCCTATCCTTCATGAATAGGTCAATAGAGCTGAACATTTACAAGTTGGGAAGTGTACCCTCCGAACCAACTGCTCAGGTCTGTTCTGTCGACTTAATAGATGTCGACAGCAGCGAATTTGATGATCCTCATGATACCGATCTTGACTCTTTTCGTACGTTGTTGTTTGACCCAACTATGTATCATACACATACGGACTCTTCCACCGAGATGTCCGGGTCAACAACTAACACTGATTATGAACCATTTCTGGAGTCTGAAGATCACTCCGCACTTTGTGATGACATTATTCATCGGGGTATTGATGGAACTTTTGAGGAGATCTTCGCTGATGAACTCGCATTTTTGAAGGACACGAGTGTTGAGATGAATCATGTCCCAATCAATGAAATTGATCCTCCACTCCTTCTTCTGAACTGTCAAAAGAATGCGAGCAATCCATCACATTCACTGCATCATCTCTCCAAAACGAGACGCACACACATTCTATTCCACCACTTACCCTTTCCCCACTTCTTCTTCCACCAACCAGAGCACTGCATTGATAAAATTTTTGAATTGTCGGTGTTAACTTTCGGTCTTTGCAAAGCTTGGCATCGACCAATGATTTTTGACCCCCTCATGTGATTTTCAAAAGATTAACATTGCATAAATCAAGTTTGGGGGGGTATATCTTCTGGCTCTTGAAAAGAAAATTTTTACACAAAATTATGAGCCAAGAATAAGTTTGGGGGTGTATTTTCACTTAAATATTTTGCCCCCATTAATAAATTTTCTCCCAAGCTTACAGGTTTTTTGAGATTTAGTGGATGGAAACATTATGGACACTGTTGAAAACAAGTTTGGGAGAGGTTTGTGCTTATTTTCGCATCATTTGCATCATACTTCGCATAAGCACAAAACATTTTTTGAAAACCTATAAAAATTTAAAAATTTCAAAATAAATAAAAACATATTTTGTACATAAATAAGATAATAAAAGTTTAGATAGTGAAAAATTACATCTATGAGATTAGAAAAATTTAAGAAACTAAGAAAATTAGAAGTTTTCTTATATGAACTAGTAATAAGTAGTTATGAGCCATTGTCCCAAGGGTTAGTAAGATGGAGGAAGTCACTAATCTGAGGATAAAAATAAGTCTGAAAAATAGTTTCTATTCTGGAAGCCAAACATTTTGAACGTTGATACCGTGCTATTTGCATTTACACACGTCTTGAAGCCAGGGATAGTAGAGGATACCTTGAAATGCTCTTGTCTTAAAACCGATGTATGAAGGAAATAAAAAAAAATGAATAAAATATAAAATGGTGAGAAAAATGAACACTGGTTTTGTTATTGCCAAGGCAGCAATAAAAAAATATAGCGAGGGTGCCTCTTCACCTAGTGCCCTAAGGCCAACTGGTCTGGGAGTCACTGCTAAGCCTTAGGTGGTGCAAGACGAGGAAAAACACCAAATAAGCAAGCACATGAGTAATCGGTCGGTTAGTACCTCAAGAAGTATTAACGGTCGCATGAAAGTGTGTGAGCAACTTCATCTGAATATTCATTAATTAAAAAGTACTGAGGCTGTTGGGCAAGAGTATGATAGCTTGAATTGAATTCTCCGGATGTAGGGATGTCTTTTACACACACGCAGGGTTATATGATCGATATTTGGAAGAAAAATATGAATGAAAAATAAGACGATGTTTTATTGAGGGAGGACGTGATTTCTGACATCTTTTCATGACCATTAAGATAGGGCTCATAACAACCGAAAAGCTAGTTTAGTTGGAAACCCTAATTTTCAAAGACTTTCTTTTACAATTCTTTTCTTTAAATGTAATATTCATGATCTTCCTTTTATTGTTGGATTTTGTGGGTGCAATCCGCTGAAAACCCTCAGGAGACAACACTCCTCTTACTAGGGACACCTAGAGGTTTAAAGGCTTGTTGCACGTGCTCAGTGCAATCGTGTTTCCTACGAAAGTGTGCTAGTTAGTTTTTCTCTTTCTTTATTTTCTCCTTCTCTTCTTAATAAAACAGTTCGCTCGAGACGACCGAAAATAAGTTTGGGGGAATTTGATCAGTCCAAAATACTGTATTTTTAACACGGCAATTTCCCTATCATTTGCATTCATCTAGAGGTGTTCGGTATTCATATTGCACATATTAGCAGAACAGTCCTGAAATACCAGATTGCATGTGTTATACTCTAAAACCGACATTTCTGAGGGAATTATGTGTTTATCATGGCATAGCATCATTCTTGCATAGCGCAACTCTTGTCTCGAGAAATTGTGCAGGAAATTGCAGGAGCAAACCTAAAAATGGGAACAGTGCTGATAAAATACGCCAAAGGCTAGAGATCTGGCAGTGATCAAGGACTCATTTGGAAAATCAACATATCAGAAAAAGCCCACAAAGTCAGCCCAAAATCATCACAGAAAGCCCAAGCCCCAAGGCTTCATAAGCGCCGCGGTTCCGCGGCGGGAGCGCGCTTGCGCCGCGGTTCCACGGCGCTATGATGGCTTCAGTTGTTCCAATTTCTTACACGTGTCTCTAATAACGGCCCAAGCTTCCAGAACATTGTAGAAATGCCATGCGGCTAATCTAGAAGGCTCGGCTTAACAAACTATTTCTGGAAGGCTCTCCTTAACAAACTTTTGGAGGGAAATTCAAATTTGAAATCCTAGATCTAGGGTTTTGATGGTCTATAAAAAGGAGCCTAGATCTAAGGTTGAGGTTGTTCAATTTCTTCTCATTCTCTCTTCATCTTCCATCCACAAGTTGAGTGACACGACTTGTGCGAAACCCTAACCCTAATTCCAATCCAAATTCAAGATCCCGAGTACCAAATCAAGCAAGAAGCCTTCAACCTTTTAGAAGCAGAGCCGATCTTCAACCGAGCAAGTGATACAAGCCGATCCGCGACTCAAGGAGACGAGCGAAGCCAAATCGACGATCGAGTTCTTCCTCTTGTAGTTCTTTAGTGATTGTAACGGAATTGTTGATATAAATAAAAGGTGAAATTCTTTAATCTTGCTTTCTTTAAATTCTGGCATCATGATTCGATCTCAATTTGTGATTGTTATTCTTGTTGTGATGTTTGAGTAAAACTCCGCTCGTAAAGGAGTCGAGACGATCAATAGAATGATGATGTAACAAATCTTAATACGATTCTTAAGTCCTACGAGTTTTGTAAACCCTAGCAAATTAAAGATTCGACGACCTAGTTTCGTTGCGATGCTTTCTTGATTGTGATCGCTCGAAATTAGGGATCCACGATCGATTCTTGAATTTGGTAGAGGCTAGAATGTGAATGATATCGACGAAGGAACAAGGGATAAATGTTGAAACCCTAGTTTCACTAGAAATCCCTAATTCTCGTCGATCATCATCGATCAAGTATCAATTCATCGATGGATAAGAATATGTCATCGCTAGATTACATCACATCTACAGATCCGATCGATTCCTACGAGCCTCATTTAGATTCTTGATATTTGGTTGGAAAAATCATCAAACTATCAATTCTTGATTTTATCCGTTTCTTGTTATTAGATCTAGATTTTCTAATTCTTGAACATCAATTTACAAATCATGAATTGTTTGTTTTGTTTTCTTTAAAGTTTCGACTCATCTAATCCGAAACACGAACGATTACACTTTCCCTATGGACGATCCGCACTTACTAACGCGCTACATCCAACACCATTATTGATTGCGGTCAATTATTTTTGGTTGTGATTTCTACATAATTTTCTAACTACACATCCGAAATCGTTTCAATCAAATGGCGCCATTGCCGGGGATCGAACCCGGGTCACCCCCGTGACAGGCGAGAATACTACGTTAGTAAGTGCGGTCAAAAATATTTTTGGTTGTGATTTCTATACATTTTTCCATAAACCGAAACAACGGAAAATCGTTTCAATCACTTTACATAGTGGTATTGTGAATATCCTGCACCTCATTCGACGAGGATAGAGCCGAGATCCCTTCACCGGGAGTGAACTCTTTAGCAAAACTAGAAAAGGCCTAAAAAACACCCCATTTAAATTATTTGATTCTACAACGATATCAAGTTTATTACGCAAAAGGTTTTCTTAAAAATCTGTCCTAGCCCTCTGTCATTTCAGATAAGTAATAGTTAGTATTCGTGTTGCGTTTGTTGGCCTTTGTCAAGGCGTAGTGTGCGGTAGCTGATTACTGCTTATCTGCATAAGCATATGATGCGATTGAGTTAGGGTAGTCGTGCGACCTTGTTGGCCTTTGTTAAGGGTCGTGCGGGTGGGTTTAATTCAATCAGGAAATGACGGGTTGAACTTGACTAGCATCCTATGGTTTATTAGCCTTTGTCAAGGTCATAGGAGGTTAGGGGCAAAATATTATCGGGAATTTCAAGTGTTGAAATTTTCAATGAGATTGCATACCTCCTATGAGATAGTTGGATCCCGATACCCACTGCGAGTAAGAGTTACTCCTGGGAGAGTTTTACACATTACAATTAGCCGATCAATTAGGTGTCTAGAAAGGTGTCAATGGGGTTACTCCCCTGGGAAAACGAGGTTTATTTTAATTAGGTCCGTGCGAAAGCCCGAGGAACCTCCCTCAAAGTACCGGCACTGTCCTGACTGAAAGATTGGCGAAATTGTAGGGTGTAATTAATCCCGGCTAGTCTTTCCTTTTAGGGTTTGGAGGAAGATTTGATAAAAACAGTGGGAGCCATCCTGATTAGATAAATTAATAACCAATCTAATTTTGCAAGAGCATACGTTGAGTGTTTTCTTCTCTCTCTCTCTCTCTCTCCCTCTCCAGGTAGCGACCATGTCATGCCTTAATCACGATAAAAATATGGATGTATTGACCGAACTCACTTGTTATACTGAGCTGGGGAATGTTGTTCCTTCTCCAACTTATAATTGTTATATGACCGAGCAGGAAATAGGGGATTTAACAGAATTCCTGTGCTGCCCAAACGAAGAAAGTACATGCTGATGCATCTTCTTCGGGTGTATTCATTACCGAGAACTGTTTCTCAGTATCCTCTACGTCCTGGGTATATGATACTGGATCAGGATCCCACATATATAATCTGTTACATGGGCTACAGACATTTGAAGAACTGGGAATGGGTGATATGTCTCTAATTGTAGAGAATAGTGTAGTTGTTGCAGCCAATGTGTTGGCAGTTATCACCCTGTATTACTAAATACATTGATTCTGAACGAATGTTTTTAGATACCGAACCTGATATACAATATCATATCAGTCTCTTTATTGGTAAAGAAGGATATAATTTTGTATTGTTGGATCATGTTTTCAACATTTCCTATATCAAGAGTTGATCGGTTCAGGCACGTTATCTAAAAGCATATACGTTCTAAATTAAATCACAGTTCTTTAACGTACAGAATACACACAAGAGGTAGAGTTCAGAAATGAAAGAATCCTTCTTGAGGCATTGTAAACTAGGTCATATCAATGTGACCCGACTAGCTAAGTTACATAAAGATGCACATTTAAATCAGTTTGAATTTACATCTTGTGAAACTTGCCAGTCATGTCACAAAGATAAAATGACCATAGCTCTGTTTATTGGAAACATAGAAAGAGTTAGTGAACACTTGGGACTGATACATAGTGATGTATGTAGGTCCCTTGTCTACACATGTCAGGACTGGTTCTTTGTACTTCATTACATTCATTGATGATCTCCTAATGATTCGGACACGTGTTCCTGTTGAAACATAAGTCTGAACCTTTTGAGAAATTCAAAGAATATAAGTCAGAAGTGGAGAACAAAAAATTGGTACAAGTATTATGTCTTTTGATGTGATCAGGGAGGAGAATACTTGTGCATGGAATTCTTGGACTATTCTAAAAGAGAATGAGATTCTCTCTCAGCATTACTCCTCCGTATACACCACAGCACGTTGGTAAATCGGGGCGGAGCTATCACACCCTATGTGATATGGTGTGCTCTATGATGAGTACTACTGAGTTGCCTGTTTCCTTTTGGGGGTTATGCACTTGAGAAGCTGCATACCTATTGAAAAGGGTTCTAACCAAATCAGGTGCTTACCATTCCATATGTGATATAGTATGGGAAGAACCAATCTCTTAAGGATCTTAAGATTTGGGGTTGTCCGGCCTATGTCTAAAAGCGAAATCCGGACAAGCTCGAGGCAAATTCAGTTCTGTGGAAGTTTGTTGGATATCCTAAGCATTCGCAAAGGAATATCTTCTACCGCACCGATGAACAAAAGGTGTTTTGTTCCTCAGCATGCCACCTTTGAGAAAAGGAATTTCTTGTGAAGAAATTTATGGTCATGAGGTAGAACTGGAAGGAGTTCCGGCTATACATACTGCAGCTGATAATTTGGTAAACCCGGAGGATTCAATAGTTTCCAACGAAACTCAGCCTCTCCGCCGATCTGGTAGGGTTCCTCATCCACCCGAGAGATACTTCGGTTTTCTATATGACAGTGGGAGCGAGGTGTTTCCGAAATCAGAGCAAAGCTCTGTTCAAAATTCAAATTTTGAAATGAAGCAACGCTTCAGATGCAGCGCCAAGTGCGCTGCGCCCTAAGCAGCGTACCACATGCAAATCACGTGTGCGCTAGCGCTGGGTGCGCTGCACTCTAAGCAGCGCACCATGTGCAAAGCATGGGTGCGCTAGCGCTGGAACTAAATGTTGTGTTACTAGGCACTTTAATAAGGTTCTATAAGGCATCAACCATGCCCGATTTAAAATATAGCCGTGCCGAACAACCCTAACCAAGATCTTTAAACTAGAGATTAGGCGAAACAAAGCATGTTAAACACTTTAACACTAAGAGTTTGGGAATACAACCTTTGTAGTCCGGTCATTCACTTCATAAGCTCCGTGTTGTGGTCCCTTCGCTGCGATCATCAAGTTCCGGACTCTCGAGAGGCTCCACGAAGAGAAAGATGCAAGCTTGCTTCCGATCTTTGATAACAAAGATGATCTACCTTGAAGTTTCATTAACACAAGCTCTCACTCGTTAAATGAAGTGAACACCCTAATATAAATGGCTAGGATAGATTAGGATGATGAAGTATGATTTTAGCTATCATTTATTTTCATTAACTCACTCATTTTCATCACTTCATAAAAAGATAGAAAGTTTTTCATGAAAGAAGGAAGAAGGAAGAAGAAGAACAATCAACCCTTTTGTGATGAATAATGAAACTCATATATAAGGTTAGAAATGCAACCATAGTTAAGAAAGAGAAGACTTAACAATTGTAGCGAATGAATCATAGTTAAGGGTTTGGGTTTGGTTAAGGAAATATCTACAAAAAATATCTTTACAAGAAAACAAAAGCAAAGCTTCTAGAAGCTACTAGAAGTCTTAACCCTAATCCAAACCCTAAACATGTTTAAACTTCACAAAACATATTGCATTAATAACCATATCATGTTACAATATTATATATCACATATATAATATTTTTTGTAACAAAATAAAATAATACAATTAACATATATCGCATATATATCAATGTATTACCCGAGTGAGAAAAAGAATCTTTTAGTGAGCTTATATTAGTTAATGTAATTTAATATATCATATATATAATTATACATTAAATTATCGAATCAACACTTGATCCGACAATCTGGCTATATCGCATATAACCGACTAATATATCATTTACTGATTCATCGAATCAACAATTGATCCGATGAGCCAGCTGATATCAAATATCGTGAGAATCTAATACGGTATCACATACACGTATTGTTCTCAGTCCCGTACATATCACATATGTGCTCCTACTCCGTTTTGCCTGAGCCAAGAAACCTCTGTGTAGGACTCTAAAGAATCGTCATTACGCCGGCAGTAGGTGATGATCATATCAAACACCCACAAGCTGCAAGCGGTCAGCTAAACGTAACAGCCACCCAGGTATTGAGCGCCCATAAGATCAACAATCAAGCCTGTACATTCTCCAGCGAATCCAATCAGCAACACTCCTGTACAGTCCGGTCTCGTAGTCTGATATGTCGCATATCTCGCCTAGGGGTGGTAAACGTCAGACCCAGTAGCCTGATAAGTCGTGTCGATATGAGGTCTATAAGAGTTCGAGAAACTACTGATAACACTTACCAGTAAATCTCAGCAACCCTGGCCAGGGATTTCCAGTTATAGCCAATCAAACACAGCACAACATCAACTCCCTATACCGGGAGAGATGAATCCCTCCTATCGCTCATTGCCTCCATGTGATTCGGGACTGTACCCAAAAGCCACCTTTTTGCACGTCTTCTTGGACGTGGTATGATGGAAACCAAAGCACAGTGGGAATTACACAAGACTCTATGACGATCTCGGGTCAACAGACTACTCTGTACTAATGTCACCGGAGAACTGCCATCTGACGTGAGGTATAATACCATCTGGGCATTCTCGGCGAGTCCGTCCAGTGTACCCAGTCTTTACTGAGCACCCGTACACCATCCTTGATGTCAAACACCAATGGATATGGGATCATCCATCGCCCATCATATGGGTCAAGAGGCGTATACGCTAGTCTATTCTGGTGTATCGATGCCCTATCTCGATAAACCCTCGACTAGGAACAGTTATAGGATGTACTCGTCGACTACCGTGGCCCTACTAGTATGATCTCATCATAGTCCCAGTAGTCCAGTACATATCCTAAGGGTTTTATCAACATATAACATAGAGATAATCAGAGTACATGTTAAGATAAAGAGCAACCAGATAGCGTACTATCATGTCGAGCAAGAAAGTCCTCCCTATATATGTCCAAGCATCCACTACAATATACATCGTATGTACAGTAATGGCCCCTAGGGCACACATATAACTAACAATCTCCCACTTGCACTAGGGCCATCTGTTGTGGTATCGCATACCCAACAATTAGCTGTGGTTGAAGTATCTCACACTCAACCTTCCCATAAAAGTCTCTAATGGGAAAAAGGACTTTGTGAGCGGATCCGCGCTGTTGTCCTCTGTGTCTACTCTCCTAACCTCGATCTACCTGGAGATCAACCATCTCTATGATCAGGGGATACTGCCTAAGAATTATATCTGGATTTCAGATGGGACGGGGGTTCCTTGGCATATGCCACAACTCTATTGTCACACAATGGTAGGAACGAAGTTCATCTCTTGAACTTATATATATCCAGACCTCCTCTTTGGTAGCATCCTTGGTAACGATGTATCTTGTCTTTAATCGTCTAGTAAGTCACGGTATCTAGCTTGGAACTCTTCCAACATACCGTCCCTCCACTGAGGGTAAAGACAATGCCTGTGACTGACATTCAATCGTCCTTATCACCCTGGAACCTTTCCAGTGATTCTCCCCAGGATCGATTGATACCATCTCACTTCAACTAGTGAGAATCCTAACATCCAATTAGATCTATCTCATAGATCTATAACCAAGGATTTAGGAGTTATCACCTTGATCCTACATGGAGAATCTTTGTGATAAGAGGAGATTGACCGAGCGTAGCATAGGAAACTCCTTCCCTATCAAGAGTATGTCATCCACATACTCAACGAGGATCACCACCATACCCTCTACTACCTTTTTGTATATACAAGGGTCATCTACCATTTTGATGAAGTCAAACTCTTTGACTACTACATCAAAACAGACGTTCCAGCTCCGCGATGCCTGATTTATCACATAAAACATCTTGCTCACATTTCCGCTGCTCCCACTGTCTACGAAGCCCTCTGGCTGTGTACTTATAGACGCTCTCTTCCAAATCATCATTTAGAAAAGCAGTCATGACACCCAACCACCAGATATCGTAGTCATGGTATGTAGCCGTGGCAAGTAGGATCTGGATAGACTTAAGCATAGCTTTGAAAGTCTCAACCTTTCCATGTACACCAAGTAATCTTCTCAAGATATACCTGCTCCTGATGGGGATTTAACCCTTCAGATAAAGCAACCAAAGTCCATACTTTGTTGGTGTATAAGGATTCCATCTCAGATCTTTAAGCATCCAGCCGTTCTCACAGAGTCCTACTCCTGATGGCTAGCTCGAAATAAGTTGGGTCATCATCTCATGATGCTATCCTCGCTTCCACTGTCATAGAGAAAACCGTAGTATCTCTCAGGTGGGTGAGGAACCCTACTAGATCGACGTAGAGGCTATGGTTCATTGGAAACTATTAAATCCTTTGGTTCTACCAAATCATCAGCTGCAGTTTGTATAGCTGGAACTCCTTCCAGTTCTACCTCATGACCGATAATTTCTTCACAAGATATTCCCTTTCACAAAGGTAGCATGTTGAGAAACAAGACATCTTTTGTTCCTCAGTTAGGTAGAAGATATTCCCTTGCGAATTCTTGGGATATCCAACAAACTACTATAGAACTGACTTTGCCTCGAGCTTGTTCGGATTTTGCTTTTTAGACATAGGCCGGACAACCCCAAATCTTAACAAACTTAAGATATAGGCTCTTCCCATTCCATATCATATATGAAGTGGTAGGCAACTGATTTGATTGGAACCCCTATTCAATAGGTATGCAGCTTCACAAGTGCATAACTCCCAAAAGGAAATAGGAAACTCAGTAGTACTCATCATAGAGCTCACCATATCACATAGGCTGTGATTGCTCCACCCCGATATACCGAGGTGCTGTGGTGTATACGGAGGAGTAATGCTGAGAGAGAATCTCATTCTCTTTTAGAATAGTCCAGGAATCTCGTGCTCAAGTATTCTCCTCCTTGATCTCATCAAAGGACATAATACTTTTACCCATTTTTGGTTCTCTACTTCTAACTTATATTCTGTGATTATCTCAAAAGTTTCGGACTTGTGTTTCAACAGGAACATATGTCTGAATCTTGAGAGATCATCAGTGAATATAATAAAGTACAAAGAACCAGTCTTGGCATGTGTAGACAGGGGACCTTCATACATCAGCATGTATCAATCCCAAGAGTTCACTAACTCGTTCTCTGTTTCCAATAAATGGAGCTGTGGTCATCTTATTTTTGTGACATGACCGGCAAGTTTCACAAGATGTAAATTCAAACCAATTTAAATTTGCATCTAAATGTAACTTCAGCTAGTCGGGCCGCATTGATATGACCTAGTCTGCAATGCCTCAAGAAGGATTCGTTCATTTCTGAACTCTTCCTCTTATGTGTGTTCTGTATATTAAGAACTGTGGTTTGATTTAGAACGTCTATGCTTTTAGATAACGTGCCTGAACCAATCAACACTTGATATAGGAAATGTTCAAAACATTATCCAACAATACAAAATTATATCCATCTTTACTAATAAAGAGACTGATATGATGTTGTATATCAGGTTCGGTATCTAATAACATTCATTCAGAATCAATGTATTCTGGTAATACAGGGTGATAACTACCAACAGACTTGGCTGCAACACTTGCACCATTTCTATCTCATGAAATTTATCACCCGTTCTCAGTTCTCAACCTATCTGTAGCCCATGTAAGAAATTACATATGTGGGATCCTGATCCGGTATCAAATACCCAGGACGTAAAGGATATTGAGAAACAGTTCTGTGTAATGAACACACCCGAAGAAGATGCATCAACATGTACTTTCTTCGTTTGGGTGGCACGGGAATTCTTATAATCCCCCATTTCCTGCTTTGTCTTATAACAATTATAAGTTGGAGCGGGACCAACGTTCCCTAGCGCAGTATAACAAGCGGGTTCGGTCAATACATCCGTATTATTATCTTGATTAAGGCGTGATATGGTCGCTACGTGGAGAGAGAGAGAAGAAAACACTCAGCGTGCGCTTTTACAAGATTAGATTGGTTATCAATTTATCTAATTAGGATGTCTCCCACTGTTTTAGTCAAATCTTCCTTCAAACCCTAAAAGGAAAGACTAGCCGGGATTAATTGCACCCTACAAGTTCGCCAATCTTTCAGCCAGGCCAGTGCCGGTACTTTATGGGAGGTTCCCCGTGCTTTCGCACATACCTAATTAAAATAAACCTCGTTTTCCCAGGGGCGTAACCTCGTTAACACCTTTCTAGACACCTACTTGATTGGCTAATTGTAATGTGTAAAACTCTCCTAGGAGTAACTCTTACTCGTAGCGGGTATCGGGATCCAACTATCTCATAGAAGGTATGCAATCTCATTGCAAATTCCAACACTTGAAATTACCAATAATATTTTACTCCTAGCGTCCTATGATCTTGACGGAGGTCAACAAACCATAGGCTGCTAGTCAAGTTCTACCCGTCATTTCCTGATTGAATTAAACCCACCCGCACGACCCTTGACGGAGGTCAACAAGGCCGCACGACTATCCTAAAACAATCCGCATCATATGCATAAACAGATAAATACTAGTTAGCTACCGCACACTACGCCTTGACGGAGGTCAACAATCGTAGTACGAATACTAAGTAGGACTTATCTGAAATGAAGGAGGCTACGACAGGTTTTTAAGAAAACCATTTGCGTAATGAACTTGATATCGTTGTAGAATCGAGTGATTTTAAAAAAAGGAATGTTTTGAGGCCTTTTCTAGTTTTGCTAAAGAGGTCACTCCCGGTGAAGCGATTGTCGGCTCTTTCCTGATCGAATAAGGTGCAGGATATTTCACAAATATCTCTATGCAAAGCAAAAACTATAGAAACAATCAAAAGAAAAACTGAAGGTTGTAGCATCTACTAGTTATTGCTAAAGAGGTCACTCCCGGTGAAGGGATCTCGGCTCTTTCCTTATCGAATAAGGTGCTGAATGTTCTACAAGGAATACCGCTATGTGAAGCAAGAACTAGTGCTACCAGTTTTTAAATAAGTTTCTACAACATCTTTAGGTTTCTTTTAGTTTCATTAATCTCATTAATGAAGTCCCATTTTAAATTATGCTTCACAAGCATCTCATTTGAAACGGAATCTGCAATATAACATATATCTCATATATATAATATAAACATTCGTCTCAGGCAGTAATATGATCTCATCACAGAACAATGCAGCAGAAAAACATATATGAAATATTGGATATACTAGGAGGTCCGTGTTTTTAATACGAGCCTGTATAAAATACGGATTCCACGGTCGCGATGAATAGCCAAACCCACATACCTAGACCCCTACGAGAGCGGCAAGCAACACTGCCAATTCTAGGGTTAGGAGACCCGGTCTCGACTCCTCGAGATGGTCTCCTACTGGACCCTAGAACTCGGTTACTTGTGCTCCCGCCTTGGGTCTACCTAATGTGGAAAAGTAAATAATATACAATGGTGACATCATCCTCAGCCCAGAAGTGCCCCAATAAAAGAATATTACATACAAATGAATTTTACATGAATGAAAATGACTCTCATCTCACATAAAAACCCCGGCTATTCAAAATGCAACGATCCAATATAACATATCACAGCAACACATAATATCTCATATCATCAACGTAAGCAAGTATGCGTATCCCGATAGTCATTGATGTATAGCAACGAAGCCGGCGATACACCACATACTACGCTTACGGTCACAGAAAAGAAAGTGCAAAACTACAACAATTGGAATCCACAATTTCTTTAGACATCGTAAATCCAAAATATCACATACTTCGCATTTCATGCCTAACTCCGTGAATTCCACATATTGTATTACATTCCAGATAAATAGACAATATTAAACTTTCCGATCGAATAATCAAATACCCAAGATTTCCCAAATAGCTCAACACTTGAGCGGAGTTCAAAAAATATCCATCACATGCTACAGTACTAATGGTCCAGCCATACAAGGGTCAAGCCAACGCCTCACATGTGGCAACGCCGTACTGCCCCAAACCCTAAAGTTTAGAGGCAGTTCAAGGCGGTGACATAATCGAGTTAAGGTTTGTTGTCTTCTAGAGGGTCCACCGCGTTACTTGCACGACTTAGAATGCTCTTAAACTACGGAAAAATCCAACGCTTGGAAATTTTCCGGCAGGGGAAAAAGTGAGTTATTGATATCCTTTGGAACTTTTTAACACGTTCTAAAAATTACCCGGACAAACTAAACGAAGTTAAACTTTCCGATCGAATCAACGAGCTCCCAATACAACCCAGAAAACTCAACACTTGAGTAAATTAAAAATTCCCATAAACATCAGGAAGTACCTACGGAAGTTACTGTGGAAAACTGAAACCCTAAGTCCACTGTTCAGCCGCGGAACCGCCGCGTAAGGAATGTCTTTGCCGCGGTTCCGCGGCGCATTAATGGAATCAGTGCATCGTTTTTCACAGTAATACCTAAAATACCCTGCTGATTTTTTTGAGTATTTTTTCATATAATGAAAAATCTACATTTTTGAAAAATTTCCAGAAACTAGGGTTTTACGGGTATTCGGAGTTCGATCGGACTTTAAACTTCGCCTAGACTTCGCCTAAAGCTCTAGCTTGGCTCTGATACCACTGTAGGGTTACTAGGCACTCTAATAAGGTTCTACAAGGCATCAACCAAGCCTGATTTTAAATTTAACCGTGCCGAACAACCCTAACCAAGATCATTAAACTAGAGATTAGGCGAAACAAAGCATGTTAAACACTTTAACACTAAGAGTTTGGGATTACAACCTTTGTAGTCCGGTCCTTCACTTCATAAGCTCCGTGTTGTGGTCCCTTCGCTACGATCATCAAGTTCTGGACTCTCGAGAGGCTCTACGAAGAGAAAGATGCAAGCTTCCTTCCGATTTTCGATAACAAAGATGATCAACCTTGAAATTTCATTAACACAAGCTCTCACTCATTAAATGAAGAGAACACCCTAATCTAAATGGCTAGGATAGATTAGGATGATGAAGTAGGATTTTAGCTCTCATTTATTTTCATTAACTCACTCATTTTCATCACTTCATAAAAAGCTAGAAAGCGTTTCATGAAAGAAGGAAGAAGGAAGAAGAAGAACAATCAACCCTTTTGTGATGAATAATGAAATTCATATATGAGGTTAGAAATGCAACCATAGTTAAGAAAGAGAAGACTTAACCATTGTAAAGAATGAATCATAGATAAGGGTTTGGGTCTGGTTAAGGAAATATCTACAAAAAATAACTTTACAAGAAAACAAAAGCAAAGCTTCTAGAAGCTACTAGAAATCTTAACCCTAATCCAAACCCTAACCATATTTAAACTCTTCAAAACATGTTGCATTAATAACCATATCATGTTACAATATTATATATCACATATATAATATTTATTGTAACAAAATAAAATAATACAATTAACATATATCGCATATATATCAATGTATTACCCGAGTGAGAAAAAGAATATTTTAGTAAGCTTATATTAGTTAATGCAATTTAATATATCATATATATAATTATACATTAAATCATCGAATCGATACTTGATCCGACAATCTGGCTATATCGCATATAACCGACTAATATATCATTTACCGATTCATCGAATCAACAATTGATCCGATGAGCCGGCTGATATCAAATATCGTGAGAATCTAATACGGTATCACATACACGTATTGTTCTCGGTCCCGCACATATCACATATGTGCTCCTACTCCATTTTGCCTGAGCCAAGAAACCTCTGTGTCGGACTCTAAAGAATCGTCAATATGCCGACAGTAGGTGATGATCATATCAAACACCGACAAGCTGCAAGAGGTCAGCTAAATGTAACAGCCACTCAGGTATTGAGCGCTCAGAAGATCAACAAGCAAGCCTGTACATTCTCCTGCAAATCCAATCAGCAACACTCCCGTACAGTCCGGTCTCCTCGTCTGATATGTCGCATATCTCGCCTAGGGGTGGTAAACGTCAGACCCCAGTTGCTTGATAAGTCATGTCGATATGAGGTCTATAACAGTTCGAGAAACAACTGATAACACTTACCAGTAAATCTCGGCAATCCTGGCCAGGGATTTCCTGTTATAGCCAATCGAACACAGCACAACATCAAATTCCTATACCGGTAGAGACGAATCCCCACCTATCGCTCATTACCTCCATGTGATTCGGGACTGTACCCAAAAGCCACCTTTTTGCACGCCCTCTTGGACGTGGTATGATGGAAATCAAAGCACAGTGGGAATCATACAAGACTCTATGACGATCTTGGGTCAACAGACTACTCTGTACCAGTGTCACCGGAGAACTGCCATCTGACGTGAGGTATAATACCATCTCGGAGTTCTCGGCGAGTCGTCCAGTGTACCAAGTCTTTACTGAGCACCTGATTGGTAGAGTTTTTGCGTGCTTAGTTAATTACCGCAATCAAGACGGTTTCGCTTGTAGCTAGCCGGTTGAGTATGGGTCGTCCGCAGGGAGATGGGAATCTTTTTCTATGTGCTTTAACGAGTTAAGTCCAGATGTCCAGGTTTGTTTTTAGATTAACTATGTGCTAAAATGATATATAAAGAGAGCTTGTTAGGGTTAGGATTAGGTTAGTTTGAGTTAGGAGTCGCTCACTTCTTTCGTTGCCACTCTTAATATCGGTGTTACGGTAATCGGCAACAACGGGGATTAGCACGACTAGGAAGGAACTTGCGAGTATAAGCTACGCTTTCCAACGCTTAAGTTCTTTCTTTTGGTGCTTGTCCGTCCGTTCTTGGCTCTTAGCCTTAACCTCCGGTTAATTCAACCACAACCGGTCTCACTAAGAAATCACCGCTATCATGTAGGATAGGGTGCCGTAGGGAGCGGATTGTGGTTTAATTAACGGGAGTCCGAATTAAGATGTTGGGCAAGAAAAGAGTGAGAGAGATTTCCTTCTCTCAAACTTTCCTTATCCTACCATAACATGTGAGAAAACTACTCACCCATTACAAGAAAAAGGAAAATAAAACAAAGGAGGAATTTAGAAAGAAAGAGGTTAGAAGATTACAACTAGCTATTTGAGACCTCACCTTGGCAAGGATCAAGCTTAAGCATCATTGTTGTTTAAGGATAAAGAAAAAGAGAACAAGAAAGAAGCAAACAACAAATAACAACAACTAGATTAGCAAATAAAAATACAAGCAATTATAATTAACAATCATAACAAGACAAGCATGGTAACAAGAAGAACTCTTTATTCATCACTTCACTCACAAAAGCTCACTACAAGGTTTTAATGGAGAAGAGATGAGAAGAGGAAGAAGAACAACAGCATATATCCTAAAATCTAAATACAAGAATAAGCACCCTTGGCTTTGGCAAGTTCTGGACTATTTATAGGAAGGGAACTTGAAACCTAGGGCAACAATCTGCCATAAAATAAAATTACCAAACTACCCCCAGAAATTGATCAACTGACAAGCCTGTATGGCCGCGGTTCCGCGGCCTAAGCATGCTTATGCCGCGGTTCCGCGGCCATATAGAGGAGTTGGCTCCTCGGTTTTTTTGGGGTTCCCTGGTTTGATGTTGTCTGCTGTGTGGTATATGTTTTTTCTCAGAAACTCTTCACAATTTTTCCAGAATTCCAGCAGATCAAAAGGTGATTTGATGTGGATCTTTTGTCATGATTTTTCTTGAGCTCCGCATAAACATGTTGGATCTTGTGTTGACATTGAGATTTGTGCATGAAAATGACATCGATTTGCCATTTTGTCCCTTAACCTTGGTGTGCGGCAACATACGGATAGAGAGCGGAGACCCGTGTTTTATCTGTGGTTGGCAGTAATCCGGAATTTGTCGTGCTTTTCCATGAATTTCATTGTTTAGAGCTGAGAACCTGTATCCTGCAATTAACTAGCAAACACGGCTCAAGAGTACCTACCGATAAGCAATGTGATAAAAATTGGGCGGTATAAAAATGCAAAAATCTGATATGAACAAATACCCCCAAACTTATCATTTGCTCGTCCCGAGCAAAGCCAATTTATTCACAAAAAATCCTAACCTCACTTTCACAGGGAACGCAATTGCACTGAGCATGTGCAACAAGCCGTTAAACCTCTAGGTGTCCCTAGTAGGAGGAGTGTTGTCTCCTCAGGGTTTTCAGCAGATACTACCCACAAAATCCGGTCAAGCTTGTTTTGCAAAATAACTATGATTCAAACCCTAAAGTTTTGTTTCAGAAAATAACAATTCTATTATCCTAAGTCTAGACTATCGAACCTTTATTTTTCACAACTCACTTCTTATTTAACTTAAGATTTTATATGTCTTTACGTGCAGTGCAAATAGTGTCGTTAAGTTCCAGAAGGATCGGTTAAAGTCATCATGTCACACAATAAAGCCCAGATAATAATTTTAAAAGGATCACATAAGTTTTATAAAGAGTTAAGCATTTTTCAAGTTTCGTTTACCAGTAAGGTCTCAACTTTAGAATTTCTATCTTCCTTAACAGGAAACTAGGTCTTATTTTTCACTCCACCTTTTTCTTGTTTTCATTTCATACACACCTCTGTGAACGTGCAATAGTCTTTATCATAAAATAAAACCATCATATCTCCGCTAGAAATATTTTTTTATAAAACCTGTATTTTGTCAAGATTTTTCTCACACAAAGAACCGTTAGGAATTTTAACCCGGAGAGAACACTTGCTTGACTTTGTTTTAATCTGGACTTTCTAGGCTTCTTAACGATCTTTGGGCCAATGCACCCAAACCAGTTGGTTTTAGGGCATTAGGTGTAGAAACACCCCAGCGGACTTAATTACTCAAGTTACCTAGGTCCAAAAACAAAAGACAATTTAGCGTGAAAATCATGATGATTCAATACGAACGGAGATATAACCGGCAGTTCAGTTTTTTTTTTTTTTGGGATAAAAGACGTGTTTAGTGGGTTAGGCGTGTAATCATTCCAATCAAGTTCCAGACGGGTTATTTTTCAGACTTAGTTCCAATTAAGGCATCAATAACATTCTTTCATATTCATTTCACTTCATAAACTATTCTTGATATTACTTATTTCAGAACAAACCTACTTGATCCTCAGAAAATCATTTATCCATTTAAAAGTTTATAGACATAATCGACTTGTCATCTAATTTCCAAAACTCACGACACGTGTAGTGTGATGTAAAGACGTATATCAGCTATAGTTAACTTCAAAGGAGAGTTATTTTTCAGGTTTTCAAAATCTAAAAATAAGATTTAGTTATTCTTATCTTATCAAACAAAACCGTCGAAATGTTGAATCAGAGTTCTCCCACTAGCTAACTTGACAGAAAAGTTTTTATGGTTTTAGAAAATTTTCTGATTTTTATGGATTTTATGGATTTTAATATGCAGATGCAAAATATACATATGAATGCGAAGGTTAGAAATGCGTACCGAGCGTACCCCCAAACTTAAACTGGACAGTGTCCTCACTGTCATTGCATGAAGAGATCGTTTGAAGGGTCAAAATTGTCGGTTAGACATACACAATTTTTTTTGTTTTGTTTTTAAAGAAAAGAAAAATAGTAAAAATGGAAAAGAATATCCACAAATATATACAAAATGGTATATACATACCCCCAAAATTATTTGGAACAGTGTCCACTGTTCTTGGCTGGATAACCGAAGTTTGGTGGTAGGCAGAGGAAGACTATGCAGGGTAAACCGGCTCCAGCAAGACCAGGAGCTCCTCTGTTGGTTCGGCGCTAAGGTACGGTTTAAGTCGGTGTTCGTTTACTTTGAAAAATGAACCGTCCTTTGGATTCTCCAAATCTACAGCGCCATGAGGATACACATTCCGCACAAAGTATGGCCCTTTCCAGCGAGATCTGAGCTTACCTGGATGGAAATGCAGCCGGGTGTCGTAAAGTAGTACCTGTTGACCAGGTACGAAAGTTTTGCGCAAAAGGTGTTTATCGTGAAACACCTTCGTTCGGTTCTTAACGACAACCGCGTTTTCGTAAACCTCATCCCTAAGCTCGCTCAATTCGTTCAACTGCAGCTTCCGATGGTTGCCCGCATCTTCGAGAGACAGATTCAGCTCCTTTATCGCCCAAAATGCGCGATGCTCTATTTCCACAGGGAGGTGGCAAGCTTTTCCGTACACAAGCCGATAAGGAGACATGCCAAGATCGGGGTTATAAGCCGTTCGAAATGCCCAAAGGGCATCCGTGAGTTTTAACGACCAATCTTTACGGTTCTTGGAAACCGTCTTCTCCAGTATCTGCTTGATTTTCCGATTTGAAACTTCGGCTTGCCCACAGGTTTGGGGTGGTAGGGCATAAATAGCTTATGATTAATGGAATATTTCCGCATCAAGGCCTCAAAAGTCTTATTGCAGAAATGAGTTCCATTGTCTCTAATGATCGATCGGGGGTGCCCAAACCGGGAGAAAATGTTTTCTTTAAGAAACCTAACGACAACCCTTGTTGTCGTTAGTCCGACTGGACACAGTCTCGACCCACTTAGAGACGTAATCAACAGCGAGAAGGATGTACAAGTTCCCAAAAGAGCTGGGAAACGGCCCCATGAAATCTATCCCCCAAACGTCGAAAATCTCCACAACCAAGATTGGTTGGAGCGGCATCTCGTTCCTCCTGGATATCCGGCCCAAGTGTTGGCACCGGGAGCAAGTATTGCAGTAGTCATGAGTGTCTTTGAAGAGTTGTGGCCAGTAGAAACCACACTGCAAGATCTTCTCAGCTGTCTTTCTGGGGCCAAAATGCCCGCCACATGCTTGATCGTGGCAAAATGACAGCACACTCTTGAATTCATCGTCAGGGACACACCCACGAATAATCTGGTCGGGACAGTACTTGAACAGATAGGGTTCGTCCAAGTAAAAGTGTTTCACTTGGGATAAGAATCGAAGTCTGTCCTGACTTGACCATTCAGTCGGTAGTAATCCTGTGGCCAAATAATTCACAATATCTGTGAACCAGGGTTCGCAAGATACTGTCAAGAGTTATTCATCCGGAAAAACGTCGTTGATCGGAATTTGAAGCGACGGCGAAGAAGGAAGTCGTGAGAGATGGTCGGTGACTACGTTCTCATATCCTTTTTTGTCCTTGATGAAAAGGTCAAACTCTTGAAGCAAGAGGATCCAACGTATTAGCCGAGATTTTGCATCTTTCTTCGCAAAAAGATGGTGCAGAGCAGAATGGTCTGTGTAGAAAATGACTGAAGAGCCGATGAGGTAGGGCCTGAACTTTTCTAAAGCAAATACAACAGCCAAGAATTCCTTCTCAGTTGTTGTATAATTAAGTTGGGCGTCGTTCAGGGTTCGGCTAGCATAATAGATTACGTTCGGCATCTTGTTGATGTGTTGTCCAAGGACAGCACCAATGGCAAAGTTGGATGCATCGCACATAATCTCAAATGGGTGCGTCAATTCAGGTGAAGAAAGAACGGGAGCAGAAGTGAGTGAGCTTTTTAATGACTCGAACGCAGTCACACAGCTCGAGTTGAAGTCGAATGGCGTGTCCTTGGCCAGCAGAAGAGTCAAGGGCCTAGCAATCTTGCTAAAGTCCTTGATGAACCGTCTATAGAAACCGGCATGGCCAAGGAAGGCTCGGATGTCTCTGACGCATCTGGGAGGAGGGAGATTGGAAATGACCTCAATCTTCGCTTTGTCAACCTCTATGCCATTTTGCAAAATGATATGTCCTAAGAAAATACCTTCGCGCACCATGAAGTAGCACTTCTCCCAATTGAAAGTGAGGTTCTTTTCTTTACATCGGGTAAGGACAGCGTCGAGATACAGTAAACCCTCATTGAAGGAATCGCTGAAGATGGAGAAATCGTCCATGAAGATCTCCAGGAATTTTTCCACCATGTCTGAGAAGATTCCCATCATACACCGCTGGAAGATAGCGGGCGCATTGCATAACCCAAAGGGCATGCGACGATACGCAAACGTGACGAAAGGACAAGTGAAAGTGGTCTTGTCCTGGTCTTTTTCGGCGATAGGAATCTGATTATAGCCGGAGTAGCCATAATGAAAGCAGTAGTACTCATGTCCGGACAATCGTTCAAGCATTTGGTCAATGAAAGGTAGCGGAAAGTGGTCCTTCCGCGTTGCGGCGTTGAGTTTTCTGTAATCGATGCATACTCGCTACCCAGTTTTGGTGCTAGTAGGGATTAACTCGTTCGCCTCGTTAGTGATGACTGTTATGCCTGATTTCTTGGGGACAACGTGAATGGGGCTAACCCTCTGGCTATCAGAGATAGGGTAAATGATACCACTATCCAGACACTTTACGATTTCCTTTTTCATAGCCTCCTTCATGACTGGGTTGAGTCGCCTTTATGAATCCCTGGCTGGTTTGGCATCATCCATCAAATGAATGTGATGTTCAACGATCAGGGGACTAATCCCCTTGATGTCCACCATGGACCAGCCAAAAGCTTGCCTATTGCTGTGCAAGACCGCAAGAAGGGCTTTATCTTGCTCTGGAGCTAGAGAAGCCGAGATGATAACAGGGAGGGTCTCATTCTCACCTAAGTAAGCATACTTAAGGTGAGACGGCAAAGGCTTGAGTTCGAGCATTGGAAGTGAAACGATTGAAGGCAAGATTGGTGAAAAGGTCTCGAACTCAAAGGATTTCAGCAAAGGTTCAAAACGAGTGTAAGCGACCGAGTTGGATGGTTCAAGTAACTCATCCGGAAATTCGAAGGATTCAAACTCGGGTGGTGAGTGGCTAAGATCGTTCGAGAAAGTGAAACACTCGTAGTCATTGTCGGGCACAGAAACAGCAGCAGGTTCGAAGAGGAACGCACTAGTGGCATTAAGGTTATCGTGATCGAACAAAAACTCCTCGAATTCACACTCTTTTGGGGTGATCTCCTGGATTGAGCAAACGTCTAGTATATGAGCATTAGGTTCGGTGGGCTGATTCCCTAACTTAAAAATGTTGAGTTCAATTGTCATATTTCCACAAGATAGGTTCATCGAACCATTTCGACAATTGATCACAGCATTTGAGGTTGCAAGGAATGGGCGACCGAGTATCACCGGAATTTGATTCCGTGGGTTAGCTACAGGCTGTGTGTCCAAAACAATGAAATCAACGGGGAATATGAAGTCCCCGACCTTGATTAACACATCCTCTAGCTCACCCCTAGGATGGGTGATTGATCGGTCGAGCATTTGGAGAGTACAGTGTGTGGGTTTCAGCTCTCCTACACCTAGTTGCTTATATAATGAGTACGGAAGCAGGTTAACACTGGCACAAAGATCTAATAGTGCGCGGTTGATGTTCTTATCCCCATTGCTAATAGAAATCGTAGGACAGCCAGGGTCCTTCCACTTTTGAGGTAAAGATTGGGTATGAGCATCACTCACAGCACTAGCCAGGAAAACTTTCTTGGGTACCTGAGATTTCCACTTTTTCGTGCACAAGTCCTTTAAGATTTTCGCGTAGGACGGGACTTGTTGGACAGCATCTAAAAGGGGAATGTTGATGTTAACCTGCTTAAACAACTCCAGAATTTTCTCCATTTGTGGATTTTGTTTATTGGACCTCAACCGGTTTGGAAATGGAACGTTTTTAAAATTAGTTGAGTCCAATGCTTGTGGAGGAGATTGTAGAGTTGGAACGGATCCTAGAGCTGGTGTTTTCGTGGAGTGAGAAGTAGGTTCGTTCAGAGCAGAAGAAGAAGAAGTGCCTTTTGATGAATGGAGAATAGGCTCAGAAGACGAAGAAGACGAAGAAGAAGAAGAAGAAGAAGAAGAAGAAGCGGCCGGGGTGTCAGTATCCTCAATTGTTGTGCCGATGTTGTTGTGCAACATCCTTCCCAATCTCAATGTAGTCACGGCACTCACATTATGGTTCTGTTGTTCAAGAGCAACATGTATATTATGTGGGTGACCGGGATTTGGGAGTGTTTGAGATGGAAGCTTCCCCTTTTCTCGCTCGCTTAACGCCGCATTCAGCTGTGCAATCTAGGCTTCGATGGTCTTGATGCTTTGCCCGTGTGCAGCAGTGTGTTGCACCAAATACTGAATAGATGACTGGATGTTGGCGGTGGATTGTGTCGATTGTTTAACGAACGCCTCCAGACTTCGTTCTAGCGAGGAAACCTTATCGTTGTTTGACGGAACAAAGTTGTTTTGCGGAAATGAATTGTTGGGTGCAAAGTTGTTCGTCTGATTTTGAAAAGGTTGGGGTTGGAAGGGCTGCAGAAACTGATGTTGAGTTTGTTGTTGCGCTTGTTGTTGCGGAGGAGGGGGCCTCTGGAAATTGTTGCCTTGGAATTGATGCTGATTCTGATTCCAGGAGAAATTGGGGTGGTTCGGGATTGTAGGTGGAAGAGTATGGATCATTTCTTGGTCTTTGCTGAAATGCAGCATTAACCTGATCCTGTCCTTGAGATGGTGGATTGTAAGGACACTCTTCGGTTAAGTGAGAAGGATTGGAACAACAAGCACAAATGGTACGAAGGGGAAGAACAGGGGCAGGAGCAGGAGATGAAAATTTGCTCTCTATCGCTTCGAGTTTTCTCGTTATTGCAGCCATTTCATCTTTCATCGCAATAGAGACATCAAGTTGGTGAATTCCTACCCTAGACTGACCAGTAGAAGTGGAGGAAGAAGAAGAAGAAATTGGTCTGGTGCTCTCCCATTGAAGTGTTTGTTCCGCAAGGTCGTCGAAGAATTGCCACGCTTCCTCGTCAGATTTCGATAGGAAGTGGCCTTGACAAATGGTTTCCAACAACTGCTTGGTTGCTGGGTTCAGGCCCTCGTATAAGGTTTGTCAAAGTTGCCATTTCTCGATACCATGGTGAGGGCACTGAACAAGAAGGTTTTTATACCGGTCAAAGCACTACCAGAAGGGTTCAGTAGGAAGCTGAGAGAATTGGTTGATTTCATTACGGATCCTTGCGGTTTTATGATTCGGATAGAATTTCTTGAGAAACGCTTTCACAAACTCGTCCCAACTAGTTATGGAGTGGGAAGCGGTGCTATACATCCATTTTTCAGCAAGATCGCACAAAGTGAACGGAATGACCCGTAGCCGTATAGCATCGTCCGACAGCTGGGTAGTTTTCATCATGGCACAAACATTTTGGAACTTGTTGATGAAGATATAGGCATCTTCATATTCAAGCCCTTGAAATTTCGGAAGCATGTTAATGAAGTGGGGCTTAATTTCAAAATTATCCCCATTGGCCGGTGGAAGGGAAAGACAGGTGGGGAGTGCAGAGCGGGTGGGATAGAAACGATCCTGGAGCGCGATTTGCTGTGGTGCTACGACAGGCGGTGGTGGTGGGTTATTCGCATCCATAGGAGGTCGAATCAATCCCGGTGGAGTTGTAGGGATGTTTGGATTAAATCCTGACATCGCGGAAGAAGAGATTGGTGATGGTGAAGGTGAGGATGTATGAACAGAATTCCGGTCAATGTCGAAGTTGGCCGGCAAAGGTAAGGGTGAAAGAGGCGTGGTCGGAGTTTCGACGTCTGACTCGATCGCGTAGTCGGTAGCGACTAACGTAACGCGGACTAGGCGTGCGCTAGTGTCCCGAGTACAAGCGGACATACACTAAACGAGTTTAGCATAGTCAAAGCGGAGAAGGTGAGGGTAAGAAAACGTCAATGGAGAAATACGATGGGTGGTGGGTGAAAAAATGGATTCTGGCGACAAAGTGCAAGTTTTTATAAAAGTTTTTGGTTTTGTGTTTTTTTTTTTCTTCTTTTTTTTAGAAAGAGCTTTACAGAAATATGTACGGACTTACGGCTTCAAGCAATCACAAACAAGATATGCACAATCGCACCTAGATCTATGGTCACCAAGGTCAGCTAGACATCTCCTAACTATTCCAAAGGGCTAGAAATAGGACCTCAAACCGCCTCTTCTCCGCCAATTGCGGCCAGGTAAGTGCCAGGTAAGTGGGAGGCTCCCCACTACGTAAGTAGTGGTCCTAATTAAGTAACCACTTGCCTTAGACACACTTGCCTAGACACCGCAAAGTCAGGATAGGATAAACAGCCGATGCCTGTAACTAGTTCTCTGTCCTATTGAGCGCGAAGTCCTTAGGGCTGAGTCTAGTATTTTTTAATTAAATAATGGTCAATGCATATGCTTTTATGATTTCTGGGGTCCTGGGAAGGGTGATCAAATCCCCACCCAATCTGGATTGGTTTCAAGCCCCTTAAAGTCCGTTTTAATAAATGCAAAGCAGTAACAATCAACTGCAATCAATTTTTTATTTTTTAGCACGGCGCAAAGAATCCTGTACAAAAACAATTTATTGGAAGGGGAAGAGAGTTTGCGCAAAGAATGCTGCAGAAAACACAGTTCAGTGGAGTCCAGAGGAGTCGGGGAGAGATAAGGAACACTCACAGGGAGTTTGAGGATTCGACGGCCACAGATGGCGGCGGTTCCGCGGCAATAGAACGCTTATGCTGCGGTTCCGCGGTGTGTAAGTGGTGTGCTTTAACGAGTTAAGTCCAGATGTCCAGGTTTGTTTTTAGATTAACTATATGCTAAAATGATATATAAAGAGAGCTTGTTAGGGTTAGGATTAGGTTAGTTTGAGTTAGGAGTCGCTCACTTCTTTCGTTGTCACTCTTAATATCGGTGTTACGGTAATCGGCAACAACGGGGATTAGCACGACTAGGAAGGAACTTGCGAGTATAAGCTAGGCTTTCCAACGCTTAAGTTCTTCCTTTTGGTGCTTGTCCGTCCGTTCTTGGCTCTTAGCCTTAACCTCCGGTTAATTCAACCACAACCGGTCTGTCTAAGGAATCACCGCTATCATGTAGGATAGGGTGCCGTAGGAGCGGATTGTGGTTTAATTAACGAGAGTTCGAATTAATATGTTGGGCAAGAAAAGAGTGAGAGAGATTTCCTTCTCTCAAACTTTCCTTATCCTACCCTAACAAGTGAGAAAACTACTCACCCATTACAAGAAAAAGGAAAATAAAACAAAGGAGGAAGATAGAAAGAAAGAGGTTAGAAGATTACAACTAGCTATTTGAGACCTCACTTTGGTAAGGATCAAGCTTAAGCATCATTGTTGTTTAAGGATAAAGAAAAAGAGAACAAGAAAGAAGCAAACAACAAATAACAACAACTAGATTAGCAAATAAAAATACAAGCAATTATAATTAACAATCATAATAAGACAAGCATGGTAAGAAAAAGAACTCTTTATTCATCACTTCACTCACAAAAGCTCACTACAAGGTTTTAATGGAGAAGAAATGAGAAGAGGAAGAAGAACAACGACATATATCCTAAAATCTAAATATAAGAATAAGCACCCTTGGCTTTGGCAAGTTCTGGACTATTTATAGGCAGGGAACTAGAAACCTAGGGCAACAATCTGCCATAAAATAAAATTACCAAACTACCCTCAGAAATTGATCAACTGACAAGCTTGTATGGCCGCGGTTCCGCGGCCTAAGCATGCTTATGCCGCGGTTCCGCGGCTATATAGAGGAGTTGGCTCCTCGGTTTTTGTGGGGTTCCCTGGTTTGATGTTGTCTGCTGTGTGGTATATGTTTTTTCTCAGAAACTCTTCATAATTTTTCCAGAATTCCAGCAGATCAAAAGGTGATTTGATGTGGATCTTTTGTCATGATTTTTCTTGAGCTCCGCGTAGACATGTTGGATCTTGTGTTGACATTGAGCTTTGTGCATGAAAATGACATCGATTTGCCATTTTGTCCCTTAACCTTGGTGTACGGCAACATACGGATAGAGAGCGGAGACCCTTGTTTTATCTGTGGTTGGCAGTAATCCGGAATTTGTCCTGCTTTTCCATGAATTTCATTGTTTAGAGCTGAGAACCTGTATCCTGCAATTAACTAGCAAACACGGCTCAAGAGTACCTACCGATAAGCAATGTGATAAAAATTGGGCGGTATAAAAATGCAAAAATCTGATATGAACAACACCCGTACACCATCCTTGATGTCAAACACCGATGGATATAGGATCATCCATCGCCCATCACATGGGTCAAGATGCATATACGCTAGTCTACTCTGGTGTATCGATGCCCTGTCTCGATACACCCTCGACTAGGAACAGTTATAGGATGTACTCGTCGACTACCGTGGACCCACTAGTATGATCTCATCATAGTCCCAGTAGTCCAATACATATCCTAAGGGTTTTATCAACATGTAACATAGAAACAATCAGAGTACATGTTAAGATAAAGAGCAACCAGATAGCGTACTATCATGTCGAGCAAGAAAGGCCTCCCTATATATGTCCAAGCATCCACTACAATATACATCGTATGTACAGTAATGGCCTCTAGGGCATACATATAACTAACACTAAAAGCTCCCCGCCGTCAAATCAAAGATCCAATAATAATGATAAATCATTAATTAATCAGAATTAAATTCTGTTAAGGAAAGATTCATTAAAACCTTTCCAAACAACAAGATTGTACTCTGTAAACCGGAGCACCGTTGGATCAATGATCCAAAGGTGATTAAAAATTACCAAAATTACAGAATAAATTCTGTATGGAAAGATTTCCCAATCTTGTTAAAAAACAAGAAGATTGCCTTCTGTAAATCAGAAGCTCTTGGATCAAAGATCCAACGGTGGGGGAATTCCCAAATCAATCAGAGAAAAGATCTCCTAAACTGATTGAACAAATCGGCTCACCCTATATAAAGGCCTCAAGACTTCAAGTCGCAGGGATACAGAAACATAGAGAAAACCCCCCATAAGCTTTGAGAGATCTCAGAAAGAAGATCCAATCTCTCAAAAAAAGAAGAGTTTCTTCAAGGTAAAAAAAATGATGAACAGAGAGATGAAATCATCTCATAATTAAAAAGAAGAATTCACTTCTTTAAAGATCATAGATCTACAAGACCAAAGTATTGTTGGAGATAGTGCCCTCAGAGTCAATTATTGGGTCACAGGCACGTGATTGCAATGATTGAGGGGAGGACCTATCCCGGTAGGACAGTCTTACTCGAGATGATAGTATGCTATCTGGTTTATCTTTATCATCGTGTACTGCTTTATGTGATCTTACGAGTCGCTATTACACGTTGATAAAGCCCCTAGGATTCTTGCTTGACTTCCAGCAGTATGAGGGCGATCATATAAGTGGGAGCTGGGGTCTATAAGCACATCCTTAAAAGGTCCCTAGTCGTGGGAGATTCGAGACAGGGCATCGTTTCTCCAGAGTAGACTAGTGTATACAGTCGAGACCCCGACGAGGGGCAGTGGCCGGTCTCACAAGCCACTGGTGTCAGTTGGTTCACCTAAGATGTATACAGGTGCTCATTGGGTTATGAGTACACCGGACAGGACTCGCCGGGAACCTGCTAGTTGGGATTATACCAGACGTCAGATAGCAGTTCCCTGGTGACATGTGTACAGGTTAGTTCATCGACCTGAGATCGTCATTTGTCTCGTGTGAGTTCCCACTGTGCTTTGATTACTACCCTACCACGGCTCAAAGGAGTCGTGCAAACAGGTTTTAGTTGGGTACAGTCCCGAGCCACATGGAGGCAGTGAGCGGATTTGCAGGGGTTCGTCTCTCCCGGTATTGGGGGTGAGGTCGTGCTGTGTCTAGGAGAGCCAGAACATGAAAAGTCCTTGGCCAAGGCAGGAGATTTGCTGGTAGGTATTCCAGTAGTATCTCAGGGTGTTCTGGGCTACACTCCGACACGACTTGTACCGCTTTTGGGGGTCTGACTTTTACCAACCCCCTAGGCCCGCCATGCGATGCTCATAGACGAACGGACCGGACTGTACGGATATTGTCACTGACAGGCTCAGTAGGGTGTCAGGATGAGTTCGCTCATCGACGTCCCTTTTGGTCGATAGCTGGTGGCCCGTCACGTATGGCTAATACCTCTGACGTGCTAGTGGTTAAATCCACAGCCATAGTATTGACGAGTCTTTAGAGTCCACCACACAGACAGTTACTCAAGTTTCGGGCGAAACGCTGTAGAGGCCGTATGGAGATATGGCAGGGTTCGATCAGATACGTGCGGTATTGCACGGATTGTGATCGGATGGTTTTTACTAGCCGGCTTTGGCTTAAGCTGGATTCTAGTATTAGATAGTGTAGTTTTTTGTCTCTTTGCATTTGTGTTCAGTGGAAATACAAATGCGGGCATGTACTTGCAGTAGCGGGGTTTTCCTGTAATTTATTACGGGATCGGTTTTCTGGGGTTGCCAGTTTGCATTCCGTTCCGGCCGGTTTTCTCTTTTTCCTTCCCGGTCGGACTTTTCGTTGGAGGGTGTTAATTGCAAGTTTGCAATTAACATTTTGTGAGGGGTTTCTTTGCATGAGTGTGGCTTTATGATTTGACCATCATCATGAGATTCTCTTTGCATCATTCTTTTGCATTTATGTGACAAGAATGAGATTGGAAATGGTTGTGACATTTTTCCTTTTAGATTTTAATTCTTTTTCCCCACTTGTTTTGGCTTCTTTTTCCTTCACCCACTAAATTGGGGGCCGGCCACTGTTTATGTGGAGTGAGGTTTATTTTGTGTGAAAATGTTGTTGTGTTAATTTCGTGGGCCCCCCTCTTTGTGTGTGTGTGCTGTGAAGTGATTAATTTCCTTTGCATGGTTTTAATTTGTGTGAGGTGCATATTTCTTTGGGGAAAATGAGAGTCTCTTTTTTACACAGCAAGAATGGAGAGAGAGCTTTGCTTCTTCATTTTTCCAGTGAGCACTTTGTTTTGGCCGAGCTCACATTTTGCATTGGATGCTCCATTTTTCCCTCAAGCATCCATGAATATCTTTGTGCAAAATTCCTCCAACCTTGGCAACCTCATAACTCCAAAGAGACAACTATTCTACACTATTCTATAGCAAGTCTTGGACGCGTCGGCTAGCCAACTTCACGCCCGAGTTGCCTCGGTCAAGAGGTGGGAGCCCGTAAAAGATTCCGGCTATGTGGTGCCCTTTCCGACGAGCGAGGAGGTGACGGAGATTCCGCGGGAGATCGGAGTGGAGACGAAGACCGAAGGACACGGATCGCTTGGTATAGCATCTCTACTCTTTTCTATTTTGCTAGCTAGCTAGGTTAATGGCCCGATCCGGGTAAAAAGTCCGCGGCGGTGCCATTTGCAAGTTCGCAAAGTTTTTGTTTTCCGCGTTTCCGGCGTCGGATCGACGGCCGGGGCGCCCCCGCGGGCTAACATGTATTTCAAAAAGAGATCAAAAGACCTCATCCTATAATAAGAAGAAGAACATAATTCTTCTCACAGATTATAGATCTATAAGACTAAGATCTTTCTCAAGGAGATCTTAGTATCTCATTACAAGAGGGGGGAGAATAATTCAATTCTCTTAGGATCATAGATCCATAAAGGCAAAGCCTTTCATCAACATAAGAGATTGAAATATCTCCTACAAAGTAAGAACTTTGTTCTTAAAACCTTGAGACAAAGTCTCTTATAAAAAGAGAATTTAATTCTCAGGGCGCAAACCGATCTAAGTTGCATAAAACAAGAGCCTCAGCGCTCCACATCTAGCGTAAAGCGCTGTACAGCCTTAGCGCTCTAAATATAGCGCACTGCGCTCATTATCTAGCGCTCAGCGCTAAGCGTGCCAAGTGCTCCTCACGTGTGCGCTACTTAAAAGAAGCATCTCAGCGCTCCTGATCTGGCGCTCAGCGCCGAGCGCACTACGTGCTCCTCACGTGCATGCCACTGAAATAATAGCTCTTTGCCCTCATAAATCAGCGCAATGCGCTAATAGATTGGCACTCAGCACAAAGCACACCACGTGTCCCTCACGTGTGCGCTACTCGGCAGAAGCGCACTGTGCTCTTTGATTGGCGCAAAGCGCCAAGCGCACCATGTGCTGCGCTGATAGAACATAAATTGTTCTTTAATAAGCCCCAAAGCTATCACTACTACAAATAAGGGTTGCCCCTACGGATTTATCCGTAGGGGAAACCCACTGCCCTTACGGATATATGCGTAGGGGCGAAAAAATACCCCGTAGGTGCAAAGGCCACAGGTGCAAGTTGAGGCCCTGAACTTGCCCCTACGGGAAAATTCTTGCCCCTACGGATATATCTGTAGGTGTTGTTGCCCCTACGGATTACTCCGTAGGGGAAATCAAATCATATATTTTTTATGTTTTTTCGAATATATTGTATGTACCTACGGATAGAACCGTAGGTCCTTGTTCTAGCCCTACGGATATAGCCGTAGGTAATATGCCGTAGGGGCAAACTATCAGGAAACCTGATATTTGGCCCCTACGGATAACACCGTAGGGGATAGACAGTGGCCCCTACGGACATATCCGTAGGGGCACTCCCAACACCCTGCACTGAGATCAGGGGGGAAAATATCAGGTTTCCTGATAGTTTGCCCCTACGGATATGTCCGTAGGGGAAACATATATACCTACGGCTTAATCCGTAGGTACATATTGTCTGTATTTTTTTTTAAAAAATGGGCTGCTAGATTTTTTCCCGCCCTGTGCACAATACTATATACATCAATCAAATCATATATTGCAGTATTCATAATCACATCTCACGCATATATATAATATACAAAAGAAACCCAAAAACTGAATATGATATAAATACAAACCAATATCAATATCGTTTCAAAATGTAGTACAATGTGATATAAATAAATACATGTTTCAAAAAATAAGAACCAAAAAGCTACCCTAGTTCGGTCCAGCTCCACCTCTGAATAACGTTAGAATAACGCGCGCCTGCTCCTCGGTCAATAAACTCTGCAATGCATCGCGAGCGGGAGTCTGAGCGGCATGTGGAGCTGGCGATGTGGTCTGCGCAGCCGCCGTCGAGGTAGTCGCTTGCGGAGCCGTGGCTGCGGGAGTCTGAGTGGGCGGTGGAGCTACAGGAGCTGTCTGCGGAACCGCAGCCGATGTAGTGGCTTGCGGAGCCGCAGCCGAAGGAGATGCATGTGGAGGCTCGGCCGATCTACCCTGTCGCGTCTGGACATAACGTGTGTAAGAAGCGTGTAAGAACTGTGTATTATTCGAATTCGTATCATTATTAAGTTATTTCGAAACCCTGTTTGGATATCTAGTTTGGAAAAGCGTTGTTTATTTTAATTACATATGTATGTATGATTAATCAAACTTAAGTCTAAAACCCAATAAGCTCAAGCTACGTACTAATTATGGATATGTTGATATGTATATAATATGAAATGATATTTTACTATAAAGTAGTATACATACCAGCATCTCCTTCAACTCTTGAACGGTGGCCCTCAAGCTATCCAGTTCCTGATGGACATGCCGGTCACTGGAGACGGAGGAAGTAACCGCCGGGGTGGAGTCCAACCTCATATGGGCCCTGCTATGGCCCAATCCCCGGCCTCTCTCCCAACCTCCGTGGTGCCCTCCGTGTGCGGCGTCCAGAACTGGGGTCAGCAGCCTCGGATCGTTCTGTCCGGTAAAATCGATCCCCGAGGCCTGGGCATGCTCAACCACCCGCTCCTACACCCACATTAAGCAGTAAAGTATAAGTATAAAATTTAAACTTGAACCTTCCAAAACTAAAATTTCAAATTTGGGTAGAAAAAATATTAACACTTACGCAGTACTCCTGGGTAGCGACGTCGGGATATCGAAGCTCGCCCGTGGCGGGATCTGTCGAGGTGCCGTGGACGGCAAGATATGCGGACAGCACGCTCGGTGTACCACCTGACGCCACGGTCCGAGATGTCTGCAATATTAGAAAGTAACTCTTAATATTAGAAATATTAGAGAATAACTCTTAATATTGCAGAATATTAGAGAATAACTTTTAATTTACCGATAACTCCATGGCTCGAGTAATGTTCCTCGAGCCACCTGTGTAAGTGGGGCGACCCCTCTTCGCCGACTTCCTGTTCTCCGTATTCTGAGCGGCCTATTTCTGCACAACGCATTAATATTTAGTTTTCTAATTAAGAAACACAAAGAAATAAATTATATCATAAATAATGAATTAAATTTAAAATACATACCTGTTTGCGTTCGGAGTCGAAATAAGCGCACAATAGAGGCCATGTCTCTACGTCGACTCTCGCAAACGCCGGAGTAGATAGGAGGGCCGCTCTCTCTGCCTCGGGGGTCGCTATCCACAGGGAGTAGCAGTCGGCCTTCAGCTCATTCCTGTTGTATCGGACCTTGGCCTGCATGTTCTTCATCAAGCCATTGTACAGAGCATGAAGGTCGAGCACCCTCCCTGGGTGATCAGGGTCGGCTACAGGCTGAAAATCGTAATCCAACTGAAAATACAAAAAAAAACATTGTTATTAGATTGCAAGTGTTAATAATAAATATATTGGATAGATCAAATGAAAATATATATTAATACATACCCGAGCCTGATCAAAGAAGAGGGTGAATGAGCGCTGGTGCTGCTCGCCCCACTCAACGTGAAGTGGATAGTTCTTCATGATCCGGCTCTCGTCCCCCAAATACCGGCCGAAGCTCTCGGCATGAGGACCGGTATAGCGATAGTCAAGGGTAAAAAATAGGGGGAATGCTGCCTCCCCCTAGCTCTATCAGGCCTCAGCCTATAGGACTGATTCGGGCCTCGAGTCCCCCTCTGGGGATGGAGAGGCCCTGCGTCTGCACGAAATATCAAGACAATCAATAATAGGACAAAGTTGTATTAAGAAATCAAGGTTAAACAAAAATTCAAGTGTGATATATACCTCCGGTGACTAGCGCACGAGCCTGGGCCCGAGCAGCAGCACGAGCGGGACGATAGTTCCTCCGGTGAGGAACAACTGGGGTCCCGGACCCGGACGCATCCCCTCCAACTATAAAATAAACATTGACGCTAAATTTCCATGATGTTCATATTTATTCTATAGAGCATATGTAAAATGAATAAATATTTTAAATTTATTCATACTAACCTGCAGACGATGCGGAGGGTATGGAAGCGGCAGGAGTGGTCCTTGTGGAAGGTGTGGACGCACCACCTATAATTAGACAATTAAAAATAGATTATATAAGTAATTGCAAAAAGAATGTGTAGATCAATAATATAACGTTCTAAATCAATATGCATGCACTATAGGATATATAAACATACCCGCAGGTGCGGTGGTGTCACCACCTACAGCTAGACAATAATAAAAATTGCTAAGTAAGAGCAAAAGGAATATGTGTATTTATGATATAGCATTCTAAATCAATATACATACACTATATGATATATAAACATACCTGGAGGAGCGGGGGTGGCCTCTGTCCCAGATGTGGACGCATCACCAATAACTAGACAATCAAACATTGACAATATAAGTAATTTTGACATAAACATGCATGAATATCTGTAATATTACATTCAAAATGGATATGCGTGCAGTATACCTGGAGGTGTGGCCAAATCAACACGGAAGGAGGCATCCGAAGGGGTCTCCGATCTGGGTGCAAGACCGGCCCTCTGAAGCTCCCTATGGAGCTCTCCGGGCGGCAGAACCGCTCTGCCTCTGCCGCGGCTGGAGCTCCTGCCGCCCCTCGCTGCTCCCAACATCGCAGGAAAGTCATTAATTGTCCACATTAAAGCCGCACGCAGTATGAAGGTTGTATTTGTATTTGAATCATATGTCTCTACACCATCAATGAACAAAGTTTTCAGCTCCTCGATCAGAGGTCGGAGATAGACGTCGATATTGTTCCCCGGTGAGTTTGGTCCGTCGATAAGAAGAGGCATCATAAAGTATGATTGGTCCATAGCTAACCAAGGCGACAGATTATAAATTATCATTACAACGGGCCATGTACTGTGACTTCCAGCCATAAAGTTGAATGGGCAGAAGCCATCGGTAGCCAGTCCAAGCCGGACATTGCGAGGATCGCTACAGAATATTGCGTGCCTCCTATCGAAATCCTTCCATGCCGGTGAATCTCTTGGATGGCTCATTTTTCCATTTTCGCTTGGAGGAGCACAGTGATGCCAAATCATTGCCTCGGCTGTTTTGTTGCACCTGAATAGCCTCTGTGTTATGGGAAAGTATCGTGCTATCTTCACAGGTATATCAGGCTTCTTATCAGAATCTTTCGGCTTATACCTGGCCTCTCCGCATGTTGGACACTCTTTCAAATCTGAATTCTCTTTCCGGTACAACACGCAATTTTTAGAACATGCTTGAATCTTCTCGCACTTTAGACCCAAATCAGACATCATCTTCTGGGCTTCGTACCAGCTTTCGGGCACATTATTTCCCGGAGGCATAGAATCTTTCAAGAACAAAAGAAGCATTGTGAATGACTTGTTGCTCCATCCATTTAGGCACTTAATCTGGAAAAGTTGGACGAACCATGAGAGGGTGGAATACTTCGCATTCTTATAAATTGGTTTCCTAGCATCATTCATGAAATTTTCATATTTATCCGCACGCGGTCTCTGACCGGAAGGAATGTCATCATCGGTACGAATAGATTCACCTAGGGCAGCCTCTACCATATCCTCCATTTCTTCTGATGGAAATAAATTTCCGTCTCCTGCCGTATTACCGAATTCTTCTTCTTCTCCTGCCGCATTATCGTGTTCTCCTTCTTCTTCTACCGCAGTACTGCATTCTTCTCCTTCCCCGTGATATTTCCAAGTTGAATAAAGTCTAGTAAACCCATGTTTTACAATATGAAGCTCTGCCAATTCTACCTTCTGCCAGTACTTATTGCCACATCAATCGCACGGACAGAGAATCTTCTCTATTATGATCTTATTATGTGCGCGTGCAAATTCAAGGAAAGCAGCAACTCCTGCGACAAACTTAGGTTGCATACGTTGTTTCCAATCCACATACATCCAGTCCTTAACTCTGACGTACTCATGGGCCATGTTAGACTGAATAACATATAAATTGTAAGTTATGCTCACTATATTAAGAAATATAAGAACGGGATAGTTACTGACAAAGGAGAAAATCCGTGTATATGCTTTGTGTGTGCGTTTGTCGTTGAAAAGAATAAATTATCGCACGTATGTTAACCGATAGACGGGGACTAAGTGGCGCTTTTAGTTTCATATATGAGTATCGATGGGAATATGAAGGTTTCATATTATCATATATTGGTTTTAACCCGAACATCTCGAATCGCTCTCTAGTTATGCGTTTGTATGTGTGTGTTCCGGCTGTCGGGGGTAGGCTTCTATCCCATTAAGAATGTATAGAGCGAACGCCCATCACTTGTGCTTTCAACCGTTTCGAGTAAATTTCGGCAGCACCTCCCCGCTGTTCTCCGAGTACACTGTAATAGAATAGATAATCATTTCAAAGCTGTGAAACAACGTTGAAATGAACATCTAATCTATCTTTGTACACGGAGAACCAGCGGAAAGGTACTGACGAAATATCTCGAAACGGATGAAAACACAAGTGAATGAAAGCGTTTGCTTTATACATTCTTAACTTGTCTACACGGGACAAATCTATGGGTTACCATACGATTGAATTTTCTCGTCGCGTAGACTATACGATGGTTGTTAGTATCGAGCTATACTGTCCGATATTTAACAAACTTCGTATAGTTCTAGGTCACGACGAGCATCGCACGTATGTTAACCGATAGACGGGGACTAAGTGGCGCTTTTAGTTTCATATATGAGTTTCGATGGGGATATGAAGGTTTCATATTATCATCGAGTATCATATATTGGTTTTAAGCAGAACATCTCGAATCGCTCTCTAATTATGAGTTTGTTGTGTATTCTTGTTGTATGTGTGTGTTCCGGCTGAGGGGGGTAGGCTTCTATCCCATTAAGAATGTATAGAGCGAACGCCCATGCCCCTTTTACCAATCAAAAGAATACTACTAATAACTTATTGATAACATAAACAATATAATAATATTTTAGTATGTCAGGTTAAAATAATTGTATTAGCAAATACATTTTAGATAGTTATATAGACTACAAATTTCCAGAGAGAAAAAGTGGATGGGCAAGGAGAACAGAAGTTCCACTGTATTCACTTTTTGGATGGAACGATTTTGGTAGGCGGAAATCTATCATATACCAAAAAAGTTCTAACTGAAACCATCAACTTCCAATATTAGATTCATTCATAACTAACAATAAAAGGTTCTACTTCTCATTTTATTTGACTGACACCAAATAAACCTATCCCATTAAAGATATACTTCAAAGTTCCAAACACCAATTCCAATTGACTAACCCCCTTACTTAATTTGGGTCAACAACATAAGCTTATTGAATATTATCAATCACTAAAGTAATATTAAGGAGTATGATAAAGTTCAATGTCAAGACCATGCATAAATTCTCGGAAGAAATATTCAAAAAAAATGATATCATGATCACTCAAGTAATATCTAATTTTCCCACAATAATTGAAAGGCATAGAGTTGAAGGGGATTATGAAGAAAGAATGGACCCAGTCACCACCCATCAAGCAGCTTTCTCCCTACACCAATTTACTTTCTGTTTTATGAAAGACATCCTAGTGTTGTCAAATATCTTACGACATGCAAATCAATCTTACGATTCAATACAAGATACAGGAAAATTAATAAGTATCTTATGAATGTATTTGTTGGATGATTGGATCAAGTAGTTTTAGGATACAATTTCTGCATCTTACAATATAATATAATGGAATCACAAATATTCAACCCAACTAATAAATGTGTTTCAAATATATTTAGAAAGATTTTTTAGTCACATTTTGGTTGCTAGTTTTAAGATGAGAAAACGGAGTATACGTTTGAATTTCCTAAGTTGGCGGGACACATAACATCACTAAATTCATCGATCCATCCATGTATTTTGTTGTCATCAATCCACCTAACCCTAACCCCAACCTAACCTTAGCCCCAGCCCCACCCAGCCCCAGCCCCCAGCCCCCAGCCCCAGCCCATCCCAGCCCCAACCCCAGCCCCCAGCCCCCAGCCCTAGCCCAGCCCAGCCCCAACCTAACCCTAACCCTAACCCCAGCGCGGCCAGCTAAACCCCAACACCAACCCTAAGGCAAACCCTAACCCCAGCCCCAGCCCCAGCAGCAGCGAACCCCAACCCTAACCCTAACCCCAACCCCGACCCCGACCCCAACCGAGACCCCTGCCGAACCTCAACTCGCGCGCGCGCAACCCCCCGACCCCAGACCCAGCACGTATGTTAATCAAAAAATTCTTTAATTTACCTCAAGATTTACTCACCTGACCGGCGGTGGCGACGACCCGAACGGCGCTGGCGACGACCTGAACGGCGGTGGCGACGAGATTGCCGGTGGCGACGAGGAGGACGACGGTGGCGACGAGGAGGACGACAGTGGCGACGAGGAGTTGTTTTCGCGCGCGATCGAGATCGAGAGAGAAAGAAATTGTGAGCGTAGGCGATCGATCTGTGCTTTAGTAATTTGATATTTAGTTGCCCCTACGGATATACCCGTAGGTCCTTTGTTTGCGGCTCCGTAGAGGGCAAACACCAAATTAAGAATTAATATTTTTATTCTTGGACGTCTGGGCCCGTAGGGGCAACCTTTTAGCCCTACGGATTAATCCATAGGGCCAAGTTAAATCTGCCCCTACGGATTCCAATATCCGTAGGGGCAACCCCCTATTTTACTAGTGTATGATGGATGCTCAGCATTCAATAAAAGACAGAAATACTGTCAGAATCCAAATTAATGCTCCGCATTGTCAAATGTTTAAACATTTTAATTGAGTGGGCAGAGCCCAAATTGGCTATAAACCCCTCATTCAGATTAATTGAGCCCATATGCTCATAAATCTTTTAACAGATCTTAGCCCCAAATTGGACTACAGATCTTTCAACTAAAATTGGTTCAAGGGTACATCTCTTTACTCCTCTGATATTTGTCGTTGTAATCCTTCAACGTCTTCAGAGTGGTGATGGGTCCCGACAACCATATATTCCATAGACTATGACGTCTTTAAACTGGATTGTGGGGTCCTTAAACCCATGGACTATGATGTCCTTAACCTCGGTCTGTGGGGTCCTTAAACCCATGGACTATGATGTCCTTAACCTCGGACTGTGGGCTCCTTAAGCCCTCGGACTGTAGGGTCCTTAAGCCCACGTACTATGATGTCCTTAACCTTGGACCGTAATGTCTTTAAACTAATTATGGACCGCAAAGTCCCTAAACTAAACAATAGAGCCCAATGCTCTTTTGTTGGATCTAAACGATCCCGTTAAGTTGATCTTAGTCTAAAATTAGACTAACGTATCTTTAACAAACGTTTAAGTTGATTGTAGTCTTAAATGAGACTAACGTATCCTTAAACCTAACCCCAAACCCAAATCTAAGAAAATACGGATTTGGACTAATCCATGCCTTACGGGCGACAACATAAATTAGTCTCCATATACAATCCACGGGCAACCAAAAACAAAACATGTTGTGCCATGGCAGCGCCCCGGCCGTCTACTCGAGGCCAAAATGCGGAATCAAAAATTTTCTTAACTTTAAACCGGCGCTACCGCGGACAATAAACCCGGATCATAACCATTAACCTAATCCTAGCTATCAAGAGAATGGGAAGAGATATACCGAGCGATCCGTGTCCTTCGGTCTTCTCGTCGTCGTCCCGATCTCCCGGGAATCTCCGTTCGTCACCTCCTCGTCGGAAAGGGCGCCACGTAGCCGAATTCTTTTACGGGCGCCCACCTCTGAACCGAGGCAACTCGGGCGCGAAGTTAGCAAGCCGACACGTCCAAGGGTGCTGTAGGCTAGTGTAGAAAACATTGTCTCTAGGGGTTGTGAAGTTGCCATGGTGATGGAGGAATGATCAATGAACTTTGGAGAGGGGTTGATGAATTTGTGTAGCATGCAAAATGAGATGATCAAATTTCCCTCATCAAAAATAAAAAAACCCTCTCTCTCCCAATTGTGACCGGCCACTTTATGAATGGTAGAGGAGAGAAAAGAAAAAGTACAGGGGAGGTGAGTGTAGTAGAATGAAAATGGGTGACCATAAACAAAAAGCAAGTCTCACTTCAAAGATGCGAATCAATCTCATCCTAATCCTTTCTCATTAATGAAAACCATCATGATGAATAAAGAAAAGAATCAAATGATGATAGTCTTATCATAATTCCCATTTACAAACAAACCCCTCCAAAATGGATAATTTGCACAACTGCAAATTAGCCCCTCCATCAGAAAGTCCGGCCGGGAAAGAACAAAGGAAAACCGGCCGGAACGGAATGCAAACTGGAAACTTCAGAAAACTGATCCCGTAATAAATTACAGGAAAACCCCGCGACTCCATATACATGCCTGCATTTGTATTCCCACTGAACACAAATGCAAAGAGACAAAACTACACTGTCTAATACTAGGATCTGGCTTAAACCAAAGCCCGATAGTAAAATCCGTCCGATCACGATCCGTGCAATACCGCACGTATCTGATTGAACCCTGCCATATCTCCATACGGCCTCTATAGCGTTTTGCCCGAAACTTGAGTAACTATCTGTGTGGGGGACTCTAAAGACTCGTCAATACTATGGCTGTGGATTTAACCACTAGCACGTCAGAGGTATTAGCCATACGTGACGGGCCACCAGCTATTGACCAAAAGGGACGTCTGTGAGTGAACTCATACTGACACCCTACTGAGCCTGTCAGTGACAATATCCGTACAGTCCGGTCCGTTCGTCTATGAGCATCGCATAGCGGGCCTTGGGGGTTGGTAAAAGTCAGACCCCCAATAGCGGTACAAGTCGTGTCGGAGTGAAGCCCAGAACACCCTGAGATACTGCTGGAATACCTACCAGTAAATCTCCTGCCTCGACCGAGGGCTTTGTGTAATGGCTCTCCTAGACACAGCGCGATCTCACCCCCAATACCGGGAGAGACGAACCCCTGCAGATCCGCTCACTGCCTCCATGTGGCTCGGGACTGTACCCAACTAAAACCTGTTTGCACGACTCCTTTGAGCCGTGGTAGGGTAGTAATCAAAGCACAGTGGGAACTCACACGAGACAAATGACGATCTCAGGTCGATGAACTAACCTGTACACATGTCACCAGGGAACTGCTATCTGACGTCTGGTATAATCCTAACTATCATGTTCCCGGCGAGTCCTGTCCGGTGTACTCATAACCCAATGAGCACCTGTATACATCTTAGGTGAACCAACTGACACCAGTGGCTTATGAGACCGGCCACCGCCCCTCGTCGGGGTCTCGACTGTGTTAGTGTATATGCCCTAGGGGCCATTATTGTATCATACTAGTTTGTATATTACTTAATGGAAGCTTGGGATATTCACATGTATATAACAGTCTTGCTAAACATGGTAGTATGCTACTTGGTTTTTCTATCTTAATATGTGAGTATACGTATTGATAGAGCTCTTAGGATCTTGCTTGACTACCAGCGTTGTGATGGCAGTCACACTAGTGGGGGCTGGGTAGTCTACAAGCACATCCTTATTCAGGTCCCTAGTCGTTGGATTATCGAGACAGGGCATCGATACTCCGGAGTAGACTAGTGTGTACGCTTCTCATCCCAGTTGGGGAGATGGTCTGTCCCACAGCCGTCAGTACGTCGTACTGGAGATAGTACGCAGGTGCTCGTTAGGTTACGGGTACACCGGACATGACTCACAGGGAACTGTTGGTTGGTTTTATACCAGTCGTCAGTAAACAGTTCCCAGGTGACATGAGTACAGCATAGTCCGCAGACTTGACACTGCTACTTCGCCTCGAGTGTGTCCCACTGTTCTTAGATTGCTACCCTACCACGGCTCAAAGGAGTCGTGCAAAAAGGTAGCAGTTGGGTGCAGTCCCGAGCACTTGGAGGCAGTGGCGGTTAGACAGGATTCGTCTCTCCCGGGATTGGGGGTTGATATCGCGCTGTGTCAGAGAGCCATTACGCAAAGTCCCTGGCCAGGGCAAGCGAGATTTGCTGGTAGGTTTCAGTAGTTTCTCAGGGTGTAATGGGCTTCGCTCCGACACGACTTATACCGCTATTAGGGGACTGACGCTTGCCGCCCCCCTAGGCCTGATATGCGATAGTCTTAGACGAACGGACCGGACTGTTTGGAGATTGTCACATCAGACTCAGTAGGAGTTCGGATGGGTTTCCTCATCGGCCTTCTTATCGACATCTACCTGGGGACCGTTACGTACAGCTAGTGCCGCTTGCGGTCTGTAGTTAAACCCACTGCCAGCGTAGTAGTCGAGTCTCTAGAGTCTCACGCAGAGAGTTTCCCTACTCCAGGCGAAATGATATAGAGGTCGTATGGTTTTATGACAAGGGTTCGGACGCATACGTGTGTTTACGCACGTACGACTTTCGGACAGTTTTTACTAGTCGGCTTCGGTTTAAGCCAGTTACTAGTATCCGGTTATTGGATTTATACAGTCTAAAGTTTTTCCGTGTTTTCACGGATAGGAGGGGCGTTCTCGTAATTGTGCGAGAAACTTCTAGAAGATGGTGACTAAGGAGGTTTAGGTGGCATATACATTGAATGAGATTAGTGAGTCATATGGATGATTCATCCATGTCATTAATGCTTCATAATTGCTTAATGACGCATGGAGAGGAATCACCATAAGATATTTATCAAGCATGGTAGTAAATCATTTTCTTTTCTTTTCTTGATAAAATAAAATGCTTGATATATATTATGATAACTCATTTTCGCTTCTCATTATTATGTTCATCTTCTCTCTCCTCAAGCTCTCTCTCTTCAAACCCTAATCCTCCCCTCTCATGTGTTGAGTACAAGGATTAGTTAGACTACTTAATCCATAACCATACTCTATTTCATCTAGGTACTTTGATTAGCACTTAAAGATACCTAGTTGCCTCAAATTTAGAGGCAAAGCTTGGAGTTTAGCTCTCGTGGTGGATCGTCTACTACTTGGAGAAGGCCGAGGAGGAGGTGGAGTTCGTAAAGACGAAATACACGGTTCTTTAGGTATAATCCCTTTACATAGTAGTTGTTAACTTCTATGTTTGATGTTAGTTATCGTTTAGTTTTGATTCATGCGGTTAGTCGATGTTTAGCATAAAAACAAGATCGTTTTTCATATTTCCGCCTCCCCGCAAGTCGTGTGGTGTTGTACATCGACTTACAGTGGTATCAGAGCCTCGCTAAACATTAATTAACTCACTTGCAAAATTGTATGAATTTCGAACGGAAAAAACCAAAACCGGAAAACCCCGATATCATGGTTTCTGTCGTTTTTTAAATGAAGTCCAAAAATTTTTCAGGGAGGTTCAGAAAGCCTTAAATGATAGTATAAGAACACCCAAGAAAAATGGGATCATGAATCGTCTAAACCGCCGCAGAACCGCGGCGGATCCTACTGATCCGCCGCGATTCCGCCGCCGAGTTGCCGATTCATCATCCCAATTTTCCTGTGTTGGTTCTCTGTGATATTTGGTATTTTCTAGAAGTTTTTAATTTTTGCTCAGGTTTCAGATTTACAGAGAAGTATTGGAGCAAAATTAAATGTGTTTAATCGATCGAAATTATACGGTATTTGCTTGTTGGATTATATCTGTGTTTGTATAATGTGTTCGTAAACCTCCCCTAACTGCTAGTATGTCGGTTGGTAGGGGGTTGCATATTTCTGTAATGGATTTTACTGTTTGTGGATATGAACTGTGTTGTACTGTTGTGATGTATAGCCGGGGTTATGTGATGGGTTATTATTTAATTCATTTGATGTAAATGTAATTTGTTGTAATATTATTTTGCGAGGCACATCCAGGTTGCGGTTGTAGCCACCGCTGTATTATTTCATTTTACTGTTTTTTGCTCCTAGGACAGACCCAAGGTGGAGTGCACAAACTGCCGGGCGGGTAGTTTGCCGTACCCGTTGGGGTCTTGGGTGGGGTAATGGCTATTCATCACAACTGTGTAATCCGTCTTTTGTTGCAGGCTCAAAACAAACACGGATTACTTGCAAATCCAATAAAGTTCATCTGTGATCTGGAATGCCTATTATTGCGTCTGACGAATGTACAATATCTATATATGATAGCTATTTAGACGTCACTTATGTTTTACACCCGCGCTAGCCCAGCCCCCGCTCTGTCGTTAGTTAAGTAACCTAACGGGTGATGACGGGACCCCGTGGCGAATGCGAATGGCATAAGAGGACGTTGTATTTTCGTTGTTTTCTGCAATGATTGGTTAATGATGGGACGCATTATTTATAATGCAAAGAAAATAAACCAAAAATTTAATCGTTGGAACAATTTAAAAGAAACCACTCGGTTAATTTTAAAAACAGATATTTTTAAATGCGGAGCTTTAACCACTCCTTTTAAAAGCTATCAGGTTCCTTCGGTTATATCAAGTTCACTACGTTCACGGTTTCGCCAAAACCATTCGTAGCCCTCCGTCATTTCATTTGGGTATTCAGTAGTATTCAAGCTATGCATTTTGGCCAAAGTAAAGGCATAGTGTTTGGTAGCTGCTGGGTTTTCATTTCTTGCATAAGATAGATGAGTTGGTTTGGGACAGTCGTATTATCATTTGACCAAAGTCAGGGGTATATACGGATGGGTTCAAATTGACAAGATAATGACGGGTAGAACTTGACATATGACTTATGACATTTTGACCAAAGCCAAGGTCATAAGAGCATGGGGAAAAAACTTATATCGGGAATTTCTAAAGAAACTGAAATTTGCAAAGAGATGCATACCATTTGGAGTTTGATGAATGTTGGTAGCATTCCTTCAACATTATCATACGATGATATTTGGATCCCGATCCTACTGTGAGTATATGCTACTTATCAGGATATTCGTCACCTAACGATCAATGCTATAAACCAAGTAGGTGTCAAGAAAAGTGTCAGCGGGGTTACGCCCCCAGAGAAAAGAGGTTCTTTAATTAAGGAACTTCGCGAAAGCGTTGGAAAACCTCCCTCGAAGTATCGACACTAGCCTGGCTGAACGGTTAAGCAAGAATTGTACAGTGAGAATAGTCCTGGCTAATTCTTCTTTTATGGTTTGAGGAAGGATTCGAGAAACAGTGGGAGCCATCCAGTTTAGATAAACTAAAAACCACTCTAAACTTGCAAGAGCATCATGCTAAAGAGTTTTCTTCTCTCTCTCCTATTTGCAGCGACCCTGAAAATGACTGGACTTAAGTTACTTTTAGAGAAAAATATACTGACAGGGCCAAACTATAAAGATTGGCTGCGGAATGTCAAAATGGCTTTGACCTATGACAAATTGGGGTACGTCCTTACCGCTACGGCACCTGCTGTCCCTGGTCCCAAATCCAGTAATGCGGATAAGGAAATCCGCAAAACCTGGGATTTCGATTGCGCGAAAGCCAAGTGCATCGTGCTTGCCTCGATGAACAATGAACATCAGAGGAGGCATGAGGATATGGAACTAGATGCCATATTTCTCCATACAAAGAAACTTTATGGAGAGCAATCTCGTATAGCAAGATACGGGACCTCTAAAAACTTGTTTCGAGCGAGGTTGGCTGTCGGGTCATCAGTAGGAGAACATGTCCTAAAGATGATCGGCTATATAGAAGAGCTCGCAGACCTTGGGACGACTTTGGATAATGAGCTCTATACAGACCTTATTCTCCAGTCCCTTCCTCACACCTACGCCCAGTTTATCCTGAACTTCAACATTCAAAGAAAAGAAGTTGAACTTTCGGAACTCCTGAACATGTTAAGGAGTGCAGAGGGCACCTTGCAGAAAGCAAGGGAAACACCAGCTATGTTTGTTAGCGGTGCATCTTCTTCCGGGTCCAAGGCTAGGGCCAAAGGAAAGAAGAAGAAGGACGCCACCAAACCTAGAGGAGGTGTTAGTAAGGTGGGAGGGAAGGGAAAGAAAAAGTTTGCGGTACCGGTAGTTGGCCAGGATGAGTGCTTCCATTGTCACAGGAAAGGGCACTGGAAGAAGGATTGCAAGGTGTGGAACGCCAAGAACCAGGAACCGAAGCAAGCTGTGGCTTCGACTTCAGGTGTGTTTGTAATTGAGAATTGTCTGTCAATTAACTCTACTTTCTGGGTATTGGATACCGGATCAGGATCTCATATTTGCAATTCATTGCAGGCACTGAGAAACCGTAGAGTGCTGAAGGAAGTTGATATGACCCTAAAGGTTGCTAACGGAGCTAGCGTGGGAGCTGCGTCCGTCGGGGATTATCACCTAGGATTGACGAGTGGACACATTTTGGTTTTACATAACTGTTTTTTTGTACCAAGCTTAACGTGTAATATCATATCAGTTTCCTTGTTATCAAATAAAGATTATGATTTCACGTTTGTAAGAGATGTTGTTAACATCCACCTTAATCATGGTTTGATTGGGTCCGGTACACTAAATAACGGTATATATGTTTTAAACCAACTCCAAATTTTCAATGTCCAGAACACACTAAAAAGAAAGTCTCCAGATTTAAATAAAGCTTTCTTATGGCATTGTAGACTAGGTCACATCAATGAGAGAAGGTTGACTAAGTTGCATAGAGAAGGATATTTGGACTCGTTCGAATATCAAACTTATGACACTTGTCAATCTTGTCTCAAAGGAAAGATGACAAAGACTCCATTTACTGGACATGGAGTAAGAGCGAGCGAGCTCTTAGGACTCATACACAGCGATGTATGTGGTCCAATGTCTACGCATGCAAGAGGTGGTTTTTCCTATTTCATTACTTTCACGGATGATTACTCAAGATACGGATTCATTTATCTGATGAAACATAAATCCGAGGCTTTTGAGAAATTCCAAGAGTATAAGAATGAAGTAGAAAACCAAACCGGCAAAAGTATCAAGACACTTAGATCTGATCGAGGTGGTGAATACTTGAGTGCCGAGTTCCTAGGTTACCTAAAAGAGAAAGGAATTCTCTCTCAGCTTACTCCTCCATACACTCCAGTGCACAACGGTGTATCGGAGAGACGGAATCGAACCCTATTGGATATGGTACGATCCATGATGAGTAATGCTGAGTTACCGCGATCTTTTTGGGGTTATGCGCTAGAATCTGCAGCATATCTTCTGAACAGGGCTCCTACCAAGACTGTGCCTACCACTCCATATCAGATGTGGACTGGGAAGAAACCCCATCTTCAGCATATGAAGATTTGGGGATGTCCAGCTTTTGTTAAAAAGCAACATGTGGACAAGCTCGAGGCACGATCAGTAAAATGTAAGTTTGTGGGATATCCAAAGAACTCCAAGGGATATTATTTCTATTGTTGGAGATAGTGCCCTCAGAGTCAATTATTAGGTCACAGGTACGTGATTGTAATGATTGAGGGAGGACCTATCCCGGTAGGACAGTCTTACTCGAGATGATAGTATGCTATCTGGTTTACCTTTATCATCGTGTACTGCTTTAGGTGACCTGACACGTCGCTATTACACGTTGATAGAGCCCCTAGGATTCTTGCTTGGCCACCAGCAGTATGAGGGCGATCATATAAGTGGGAGCTGGGGTCTATAAGCTTATCCTTAAAAGGTCCCTAGTCGTAGGAGTTTCGAGACTGGGCATCGATACTCCATTAGTAGACTAGTGTATACAGTCGAGACCCCGACGAGGGGCGGTGGCCGGTCTCACAAGCCACTGGTGTCAGTTGGATCACCTAAGCTGTATACAGGTGCTCATTGGGTTATGAGTACACCGGACAGGACTCGCCGGGAACATGCTAGTTGGTCATATACCAGACGTCAGATGGCAGTTCCCTGGTGACATGTGTGCAGGTTAGTTCATCGACCTGGGGATCGTCATTTGTCTCGTGTGAGTTCCCACTGTACTTTGATTACTACCCTACCACGGCTCAAAGGAGTCGTGCAAACAGGTTTTAGTTGGGTACAGTCCCGAGCCACATGGAGGCAGTGAGCGTATCTTCAGGGGTTCGTCTCTCCCGGTATTGGGGGTGAGGTCGTGCTGTGTCTAGGAGAGCCATTACACAAAGTCCTTGGCCAAGGCAAGGAGATTTACTGGTAGGTATTCCAGTAGTATCTCAGGGTGTTCTGGGCTACACTCCGACACGACTTGTACCGCTTTTGGGGGTCTGACTTTTTCCAACCCCCTAGGCCCGCCATGCGATACTCATAGACGAACGGACCGGACTGCACGGATATTGTCACTGACAGGCTCAGTTGGGTGTCGGGGTGAGCTTCCTCATCGACGTCCCTTTTGGTCAATAGCTGGTGGCCCGTCACGTATTGGCATATACCTCTGACGTGCTAGTGGTTAAATCCACAGCCATAGTATTGACGAGTCTTTAGAGTCCACCACAATTACAGTTACTCAGCTTTCGGGCGAAAGGTTGTAGAGGCCGTATGGAGATGTGGCAAGGTCTGATCAGATACGTGCGGTATTGCACGGATCAGGATCGGACAGTCTGTACTATAGGCCGTATGGTTATATGGCAGGGTTCGATCAGATACGTGCGGTATTGCACGGATCAGGATCGAACAGATATTACTTGCCGGCTTTGGTTTAAGCCGGATCCTAGTATAGTACAGTGTAGACTTTGTCTCATTGCATTTTGTATTTCGGCCGAAATACAGATGCGGGTGTGTATGCACAGTATCGGGGTTTTCCTGTAATTTATTACGGGACCAGTTTTCTGGAGTTGCCAGTTTGCTTTCCGTTTCGGCCAATTTCCATTGTTCCGTTCATTGGCCGATGTTTGGTGGAGGAGGGTTTATTTGCATTGTTGCAAATAGGCTTTTGTGGAGGGGGACTTTGCATTTTTCCTTGTATCATGATGGCTCACCTTACCTTGACCTTGCTTGACTTTTTGACTTCATCATGGTTGCACCTTACCTTGACTTCTTGACTTTGTTTTCATGATTTCTTGACTTTGGTTGTGATGATGGGAGAGGAGATGGTTGTTGAGTGTTGGTTTTTGCAAGCCATCATTTTCTTTGCATTATTGTTCAAGCCATTCTCTCTCTCTCTCTCCAATCACACCAAAATGGGGGGGGGCCGGCCATTCCATGGGAAGGGATTCATTTCATTTGATGTGTGGAGAAAAATATGATACATTCCTTCTTGAGTATGCTCCATTTTTCTCACCTCTCTCCAAGCTCTCTTTTCCTTCACCAATGGCAATTCCACAAACCCCAAAAATGAGACTTGCTCACTACATATTCTACAACGAACCTTGGGCACGTCGAGTAGCCGGCTTCGTGCCCGAGTTGCCTCGGCATTGAGGTGGGAGCCCGTAAACGATGTAGGCAACGTGGTGCACTTCCGGCGACGAGGAGGAGACGGACGGAGATCCCGCGAGGAGATCGGAGTGGAGATGAAGACCGGAGGACTTGGACCGTCGGTATATCTCTAACCCATCTTCTAGTTAGCTTAGACTTGTTAATGGTTACGATCCGGGTTATAGTGCGCGGTGGTGCCGGTTTGCTAAGTCCGCAAAATTTAAGTTTTTCACCGCTTCCGCATTCCGGAGTCGGATTGACGGCCGGGGCGCCGCCGTGCACTTACAGTGGTATCAGAGCCTCGCCATTAACTTCGTCTAGCTTTGTGTAATGTGTTTTGCATTTCCGATCGATCAAAAAGTTCCAAAACCCGTATTCCCTTCGCATCAGTTTCTGTCGAAATTTTTTGGAGTCTAAAAATTTTTCAGGTGGTCTTAGAATGATGTGCAGGGAGTACAAAGAACACAGAAAAAATTTGGTAGCACAATTCGTCCGTACGACCGCGGAAGGGCGGCCAAAACCCCATTCCGCCGCTCTTCCGCGGCACACTGTTCACATTACTGCACCATTTTTTTTCAGATGTTTTCTGGGTTTAATATATGGGCTTTGGAATATTAAAGTTGGGCCAATTGTTTCTGTGACTGCTGCAGTATTCTTTGTGGGCCCACTTGTTAAAGTTTGATCAATCGGAATATTTTAAACACATTTTTCACAGTATTTACATTATATCTGCGACCGTGAATGTCACTCGATCGGTAAATCCGGTCTAACTGCTATAGCCCGGTTAGACGGATTTGCGAACGTGACTTTCACGTTGATGTTCTATGTATTTGCTGTGTTGTTGCGGATCGGTCGTAGGGATAGCCTGGATGCAATGCTAGTACAGTTGTGGTTGTATTATGTACATTTGATATTGCGGGGCGAGCGTCCGACATGTGGACTGCCGTCACTGCCTGATTGTATTATTATTTTGGGGCACGACCTAGTTGCGGTCGATGTACCCGGTGTATGTATATTTTACTTTCTGTACTAGGATTGCCCCGCGGAGGGGTGCACGGATAGCCGGGTTCTGGAGGGCAACAAGCCCGCATCTCATGGCATTGGGACGGAGGGGGCTTCACTCTAGGATTGGCGGGCTATTCGCCGCACTCGTAGGGGGTAGAGGTTGACCCAGGAGGGGTGCCCAAGTTACCGGATTCCGTAAAGTGCTGGGTGGTCCATTCACGGCGCTGAAGGGGGTTGCCTCGCTTCAGGTTATGGCGGGTAACTTGCCGCGCCCGTAGGGGTCTAGGTTTTCATTGCACAGGCTATCCACACGACCAGGGGAACGTCGGGTTTCAACGGCTCTGTGAAACCCGGGGATCCCAGATATCTGTATTGTTTCTGTGATGCTGTTCATTCTCTGTGATGTTGCATTTCTTTCACGCCTTGAGCGAAATATAAAATATTGGTATATATATTAGTAGATGTTGTATATGTTTTGCATCCGCGCTAGTCCAGTCCCCGCTCTGTCGTTAGTAAGCTAACTTAACGGGTAATGACGGGACCCAGTGGCGAATGCGGATGGCATATACGTACATCAGTATATTTTCGTTCTTTTTGGTGTGATCAATTGATGGGACTGCATTGATTCGGATCAATGCAAGTTAAAACAAACCTAATCTGATGTTGTTGGAACACTTTTCAAAAAGCTGTTATTGCAAGGACGTTCACTTTTGTTTTGCATCGTGGTATTCAGTTGGAATATCCTGCTCCTCAGTCGACGAGGCAAGGGCCGAGATCCCTTCACCGGGAGTGACCCCTTGGACAGAAGTTTGCGTCAGGGCATTAACTTCACTATAGCCGATTACTTTTGCTTTGCATCGCGGTATTCATTTGGAATATCCTGCACCCCATTCTACGGGGAAAGAGCCGAGATCCCTTCACCGGGAGTGACCTCTTTAGCAACGGTTTTCGTCACTATATTTTTAAAAGCTATCCGTTCCTTCGACGATATCAAGTTCATTACGTTAAAGGTTTTCGCCAGAAACCATTCGTAGCCCTCCGTCGTTTCATATGGGTAGTCAATAGTATTCAAGCTGTGTATGTTGGCCAAAGTCAAGGCACAGTGTTTGGTAGCTGTTGGTTATTCATATGCAGCATAGATAGATGCGTTGGTTTGGGACAGTCGTACTGCCATTTTGGCCAAAGTCAAGGGTATGTACGGGTGGATTCAAATTAACCTGGAGAATGACGGGCAGAACTTGACATGTGACTTATGATATGTTGGCCAAAGTCAAGGTCATAAGAGCATGGGGCAGAAATCACATCGGGAGTTTCAAAAGAACTGAAACTTGCCAGATATGCGCATACCTTCTGGAGTGTGATACCGTGAGCGGATTCCGTCATGTTGTCATGCGATAAGAGTTGGATCCCGATTCCCACTGATGAGTTAGTTTACTCCTCGGGTAACCCCGACTAATTCTTCTTTCAGGTTTGGAGGAGAATTTGAGGTACAGTGGGAGGTTTCCAGATTAGATAAATTGGTAACCATTCTGATCTAGGTTAGAGTGCACGCTGAGTGTTTCTTTTCTCTCTCTCTTTGGCAGCGACCATTGACCCGACCCTAAGACTTTGACTCAGTGACCAAGTTGACCGAACCTTCTTAAACACCGGCTTTTGGATTGTCAGAGTTGCGAACCTCATTGCCACTCCTGCTTTTACCCTTTTCTCCAGGACACCCCGTATTACTACGAACGTCCACTTCCATTGGACAAAACCATCGTATGGTTAGATACGAACTCGAAGGGATTTACTCGAGGATGGTTTCCGGTTCTGGAGAAAACGGATAGGATTATTCAGTTGTCTTTTCCTTTTATCCTCTCTCAGGTTACGAGTACTCCTTGGTTTAGGGGTAGTACACCTATTACGCAAATTGGATTGTCTTCTTCCAAACCTTAGGCTGGTTCCGACCGGTAGGGAATGAAGAAAACCAATTAGCATAACGATGGTGTGCAGAAGGTATTAAGTTCAGACAAAGCAAGGGATTAGTAAGAGGGCAAAGTAAATTGCAACAGATATTCACGACCAAACCAAATATTTCGTTACCACTCCCACATCACCTTTGTATTTCTCCAGGACACTCCGTATCACTACGAAGATCCACAGTTTATTTGGATACTCCATCATATGGTTATATACGAACTCGAATGGAACTTGTTCCAGTTCGGGGATGGATTCTGGTTCAGGAGAAATAGGAATAAGGTTTATTCGGTTGTCTTTTATCTTCACCCTCTCTCATTGCGAGTGTTCCTAGGATTGGGACAGTACACCCATTATGCTTATTGGATAGTCTTCTTCCAAACCATAGGCTGGTGCCGAACGGTAGGGAAGGAAGAAAACCATTTGGGCTAAAAGGGTGTGCAGAAGGTAAAGACTAAAGACATATAAGGGATTTGGAGAGGTGGCAAAGAATTATACGGTTACAGTCGTGAATCTAGAAGAGATATTACTAGGAATACCAGAATACCCCATCGGAACATTTCAATGTTTCAGTTTCACTGTGTAATGTTAAAGGAAAACTGATTTCCCGATTAGATACTTACTCCAGGGTATGTATTTACCAGGTACGATTCTCACATCTGTATGGTTTTACAGATGATGAGTGGGAGTAAGTTATTGGGAATTGGGTGATTATCCTCATTATATCGGGATTCGTTGTAATCAGTGATATTTGAGGAAATCACCTGGGCTGTTTGCCGGTCGGCAAATATTTGGTTTTGAATATCCGCTGTTATGCACCAATTTCAAATTGATATATCTGTACGTCTATTTTCATAGAGTGAGATATACCTTTCTGAAATTATGTCTACGACATTTACCTATATCAGTGGATGGTTAGGGAAGGAGCATTAAACAGCGGTGTAATTCTTCTTAACCATAAGTACAGTTTTCAACCTACGACACACAGTGAATGAGTTATCAGACTCAAGGGACATATACAAAGGATTGTATGTTGTCCAGGGTCCATCAGGACAGAGGGCTTGGTCCTCGTACTATATTCGGTTTACTTATGACTTCTCTAGTTTTTAGACAAGTGTTTCGCGGAAACACAGGATCCGAATTTAGAGAAGTTATAGGTATTTGAATAGAGAACCAGGTGTAGCAAGTATCGGGATTCTTCAAAGTGATCGAAGATGTAGATACTTGTGTATGGTATTCAGTTGATAGTAGTGATTAAGAGATCTTGCTTCTCTTTCAGGTTACTCATAATTGGAAGTATTCCTAAGTTGAGTAACGCTGATCGGCCTCCTTCCATTTAGTTAACATGCGCTGGGGACAGCTGCATGATTTGAATCTGGTTCAATTAAATCAGTGCCTCTGGTTCTATATTGGATATAGAACAGTTCATATCTTAACGATGTTAAGGTACGGGGAGTTGTCCGGTTTATGATTAAAACCAGACACTAGACAACTCAAGGCACGTTTCTGTAATGGCTGTTTGTGGGTTGACCCAGGCTATGACAAGGGTTGACTTTCTACCATCTGGATGAAAAATAGCGATATTGTTCTAGACTCGCCACAGTTTTATTAAAAATGGATTTTTTCAGAAAACAGTAGTGGGAGTATGGTAGAACTGGAAGTGATTCCAGAACCACAAACGATTACTGAAGATTTGATAAGGAACCTAAAGATTCAATAAGGATTGACATTCCATTGGCCACTCCGCAGATAAGGTGGGTAACTTCAGGCACCCGAGAGGCACTACGGTAGCCTCAAGGACGGTGACAGGGAAGTTCTTGTTTACCCACAATTGCCATTGCTGTTGTTCCAGGTTACGAGACCCGGCGGGAGGATGAGTATAGCATCGTTCTAAACCAGTTTTAGAAGTGTACGTCTATATGACTCTGCCAGAGGGTTGTCGTAGTCAGTGGAAGCAGCGGAAGCATTGGTGGACAGGTTGCTTATGTCTATTTATAGATTAGAGCAGATGTAGCGGAGATAGATCATCTATTTCTGACGTGACAGTCATGGGTTTGACTTCATCAGAATAGGGGATGGATCTGTTGAGAAGGTAGTAGGGTGTGATATCCTGGTGTTTGGATGATATACACAGAGTAGGAAGAGAAACTCCTACACTACGATCGGTTATACTTTGGTCGTCACACAGTTGTTTCTCCACAAAGGAAATGGATTTTATATCAGACATACTGGTTACTAGATCTATGGTCTTAGATCTAGATTTGGGTGGTTTCCCAATCAGGGTACTTGACAGCATTCTAAGAGTATTTAGGATGGACGACTCCTGGCACGGTAGTGTACCTGCAGGTAATGGAGTCACCCTCTCCAAAGGTGTCTTACAGACTAAAGGGGAGAGGGACGGGCAGGATTGGCAGATCACTTGCTCAGGCAATTGAGTCAATCGTGAGATGTCAAGTACCACACCAGATGTTGTTCTTGCACTAGATGCAATAAGTTGACATTAATCCAATCCTGGAGAAACAGTCGGAAGCAGTTTTAGAACATAAGTGGATGTTCTAGGGAGATGATAACGACAGCCTCATTCAGGAGACAGTTATCATTCCAGGCTTCCAAGGTGACATGGACGACAAGGAGGTTGTCAGAGTTATAGTTTTCCTTCTGATGAGGGGCAGTATTTTGGACAGGTGGTCCAAGGCAATACTGAGGGAGGCATGGCGCGCAGGACACTGATTAAGTTCAGTTGTCAATACAGTCTAAGAAGTTTGGATTTGGAGTTCATTTATGAGCTACGTCCCATCAGACATCCAGACATATTCTAAGACTGATATTGCTCATTTCGGGAGATGGCTTTCTCCGTGAACTTGAGATATAGAGAGACAAAGGAAGAAACAACTATGCGGATCCACTCACTGAGGCTATTCCTCGAACACAATAGTTCCGCAAACGAGCTTTGTGAGACTGACTAGTAGAGGAGTTGGATGTTCGGTATCACACGGGCTGTGAGTATGCGACATCGCAATAATTAGCCTTGAGTGCAAGTGGGAGATTGTTGGAGATAGTGCCCTCAGAGTCAATTATTAGGTCACAGGTACGTGATTGTAATGATTGAGGGAGGACCTATCCCGGTAGGACAGTCTTACTCGAGATATTAGTATGCTATCTGGTTTACCTTTATCATCGTGTACTGCTTTAGGTGACCTGACACGTCGCTATTACACGTTGATAGAGCCCCTAGGATTCTTGCTTGGCCACCAGCAGTATGAGGGCGATCATATAAGTGGGAGCTGGGGTCTATAAGCTTATCCTTAAAAGGTCCCTAGTCGTAGGAGTTTCGAGACTGGGCATCGATACTCCATTAGTAGACTAGTGTATACAGTCGAGACCCCGACGAGGGGCGGTGGCCGGTCTCACAAGCCACTGGTGTCAGTTGGATCACCTAAGCTGTATACAGGTGCTCATTGGGTTATGAGTACACCGGACAGGACTCGCCGGGAACATGCTAGTTGGTCATATACCAGACGTCAGATGGCAGTTCCCTGGTGACATGTGTGCAGGTTAGTTCATCGACCTGGGGATCGTCATTTGTCTCGTGTGAGTTCCCACTGTACTTTGATTACTACCCTACCACGGCTCAAAGGAGTCGTGCAAACAGGTTTTAGTTGGGTACAGTCCCGAGCCACATGGAGGCAATGAGCGTATCTTCAGGGGTTCGTCTCTCCCGGTATTGGGGGTGAGGTCGTGCTGTGTCTAGGAGAGCCATTACACAAAGTCCTTGGCCAAGGCAAGGAGATTTACTGGTAGGTATTCCAGTAGTATCTCAGGGTGTTCTGGGCTACACTCCGACACGACTTGTACCGCTTTTGGGGGTCTGACTTTTTCCAACCCCCTAGGCCCGCCATGCGATACTCATAGACGAACGGACCGGACTGCACGGATATTGTCACTGACAGGCTCAGTTGGGTGTCGGGGTGAGCTTCCTCATCGACGTCCCTTTTGGTCAATAGCTGGTGGCCCGTCACGTATTGGCATATACCTCTGACGTGCTAGTGGTTAAATCCACAGCCATAGTATTGACGAGTCTTTAGAGTCTACCACAATTACAGTTACTCAGCTTTCGGGCGAAAGGTTGTAGAGGCCGTATGGAGATATGGCAAGGTCTGATCAGATACGTACGGTATTGCACGGATCAGGATCGGACAGTCTGTACTATAGGCCGTATGATTATATGGCAGGGTTCGATCAGATACGTGCGGTATTGCACGGATCAGGATCGAACAGATATTACTTGCCGGCTTTGGTTTAAGCCGGATCCTAGTATAGTACAGTGTAGACTTTGTCTCATTGCATTTTGTATTTCGGTCGAAATACAGATGCGGGTGTGTATGCACAGTATCGGGGTTTTCCTGTAATTTATTACGGGACCAGTTTTCTGGAGTTGCCAGTTTGCTTTCCGTTTCGGCCAATTTCCATTGTTCTGTTCATTGGCCGATGTTTGGTGGAGGAGGGTTTATTTGCATTGTTGCAAATAGGCTTTTGTGGAGGGGGTCTTTGCATTTTTCCTTGTATCATGATGGCTCACCTTACCTTGACCTTGCTTGACTTTTTGACTTCATCATGGTTGCACCTTACCTTGACTTCTTGACTTTGTTTTCATGATTTCTTGACTTTGGTTGTGATGATGGGAGAGGAGATGGTTGTTGAGTGTTGGTTTTTGCAAGCCATCATTTTCTTTGCATTATTGTTCAAGCCATTCTCTCTCTCTCTCTCCAATCACACCAAAATGGGGGGGGCCGGCCATTCCATGGGAAGGGATTCATTTCATTTGATGTGTGGAGAAAAATATGATACATTCCTTCTTGAGTATGCTCCATTTTTCTCACCTCTCTCCAAGCTCTCTTTTCCTTCACCAATGGCAATTCCACAAACCCCAAAAATGAGACTTGCTCACTACATATTCTACAACGAACCTTGGGCACGTCGAGTAGCCGGCTTCGTGCCCGAGTTGCCTCGGCATTGAGGTGGGAGCCCGTAAACGATGTAGGCAACGTGGTGCACTTCCGGCGACGAGGAGGAGACGGACGGAGATCCCGCGAGGAGATCGGAGTGGAGATGAAGACCGGAGGACTTGGACCGTCGGTATATCTCTAACCCATCTTCTAGTTAGCTTAGACTTGTTAATGGTTACGATCCGGGTTATAGTGCGCGGTGGTGCCGGTTTGCTAAGTCCGCAAAATTTAAGTTTTTCACCGCTTCCGCATTCCGGCGTCGGATTGACGGCCGGGGCGCCGCCGTGCACTTACATCTATTACGCAGAGGAACAAAAGTTTATTGTTTCTCGTAATGCCCATTTTCTGGAACATCGGTTTTTAGAAAAGGAAATAAGTGGGAGTGAAATAGAATTGGAAGAAATTCCAGAACCACAAACTGCTACTGAAAGTTTGGTAGAACCGGTAGTTCAAGAAGAACAGGACATTCCCGCACCCCTCCGCAGGAGTAGTAGGCCGTCTCATCCGCCTGAGAGATACTACGGTTTTCTCATAGATGGGGATAGAGAGGATTGCATCATAGATGATGATGAACCTACTGACTTCCAGCAGGCCATCCAGAGCGGCGACTCGGTACGATGGCTAGATGCAATGCGGACCGAAATGGAGTCCATGTACACCAATAAAGTATGGACTTTGGACTTTGCTCCAGATGGGGTAAAACCCATAGGATGCAAATGGATCTTCAAGAAAAAGATTGGTGTAGATGGACAGGTAGAAACCTATAAGGCTAGACTTGTTGCAAAGGGTTTTCGTCAAAGACCTGGTTTGGACTATGACGAAACTTTTTCTCCAGTGGCTATGCTCAAATCCATTCGGGTCCTTCTTGCTATTGCTGCCTTCCATGATTATGAAATCTGGCAGATGGACGTAAAGACGGCTTTTCTGAATGGAAATTTAGAAGAGTGCGTCTATATGGATCAGCCAGAGGGTTTCAATCAGAGTGGGAGCAGCGGTAAAGTATGCAAGCTGCTTAAGTCCATTTATGGACTAAAGCAGGCATCGCGGAGTTGGAACATCTGTTTTGATGAGACAATCAAAGAATATGACTTTATCAAAAATCCAGATGAACCGTGCATATATAGTTAAGTTGTAGCCAGAAGTGTCGTATTCCTCGTCTTGTACGTGGATGACATTCTATTGATAGGAAATGACATTCCTATACTACAATCTGTCAAAGGATTCTTGTCACACAGGTTCTCCATGAAAGACCTGGGTGATGCCTCTTACATTCTGGGGATCCGGATCTATCGTGATAGATCCAAGAGGATGTTGGGACTTTCACAGTCCAGGTATATCGACACTGTACTGAAAAGATTCAGTATGGAAGATTCTAAGCGCGGTAATCTACCGGCTTGTCACGGAATCACCCTCTCCAAAGAGATGTCTCCCAAGACTGATTTGGAAAGGGAACGCATGTCTATTATACCCTACGCTTCTGCGGTAGGCTCTATAATGTATGCGATGTTGTGCACCAGACCAGATGTAGCTTACGCACTAAGCGTGGTAAGCCGGTATCAGTCAGACCCAGGGGAGAAGCACTGGATAGCAGTAAAGAACATTCTCAAGTACCTGAGAAGGACTAAGGAGATGTTCTTGGTTTACGGCGGAAAAGACCTCAGGTTGGAGGCCTTTGCTGATTCCGGCTTCCAGAGTGATAAGGACGATTCCAAGTCCATGTCGGGTTATGTCTTTACCCTCAATGGAGGGGCGGTGTGCTGGAAGAGCTCCAAGCAGGACACCGTTGCTGACTCAACGATGGAAGCGGAGTATATGGCTGCTTGCGATGCCGCAAAAGAAGCAGTCTGGATGAAGAAGTTCCTAACAGAACTTCAGGTGGTTCCTACCATAGTTGATCCAATACCTCTGTATTGCGACAACAACGGAGCTATAGCTTTAGCGAAGGAACCAAGGTCCCATCAGAAGTCCAGACACATCCTGAGGCGGTATCACCTGATCAGGGAGATCATTGATCGTCAGGAGATCGAGGTTCGGAGAGTTGCTTCTGAAGAGAACATTGCTGATCCATTCATGAAGGCCCTACCTCAGATTCAGTTCGAGAGGCTACTCGAGATCATCGGTCTTCGACATGCCAGTACATGGCCCTAGTGCAAGTGGGAGATTGTTAGTGTATATGCCCTAGGGGCCATTATTGTGTCATACTAGTTTGTATATTACTTAATGGAAGCTTGGGATATTCACATGTATATAACAGTCTTACTAAACATGGTAGTATGCTACTTGGTTTTTCTATCTTAATATGTGAGTATACGTATTGTTAGAGCTCTTAGGATCTTGCTTGACTACCAGCGTTGTGATGGCAGTCACACTAGTGGGGGATGGGTAGTCCATAAGCACATCCTTATTCAGGTCCCTAGTCGTTGGATTATCGAGACATGGCATCGATACTCCGGAGTAGACTAGGGTGTACGCTTCTCATCCCAGTTGGGGAGATGGTCTGTCCCACAGCCGTCAGTACATCGTACTAGAGATAGTATGCAGGTGCTCGTTAGGTTACGGGTACACCGGACAGGACTCACGGGGAACTATTCGTTGGTTTTATACCAGTCGTCAGTAAACAGTTCCCAGGTGACATGAGTACAGCATAGTCCGCAGACTTGACACTGCTACTTCGCCTCGAGTGTGTCCCACTGTTCTTAGATTGCTACCCTACCACGGCTCAAAGGAGTCGTGCAAACAGGTAGCAGTTGGGTGCAGTCCCGAGCACTTGGAGGCAGTGGCGGTTAGACAGGATTCGTCTCTCCCAGTATTGGGGGTTGATATCGCGTTGCGTCAGAGAGCCATTACGCAAAGTCCCTGGACAGGGCAAGCGAGATTTGCTGGTAGGTTCCAGTAGTTTCTCAGGGTGTAATGGGCTTCGCTCCGACACGACTTATACCGCTATTAGGGGACTGACGCTTGCCGCCCCCTAGGCCTGATATGCAATAGTCTTAGACGAACGGACCGGACTGTATGGAGATTGTCACATCAGACTCAATAGGAGTTCGGATGGGTTTCCTCATCGGCCTTCTTATCGACATCTACCTGGGGACCGTTACGTACAGCTAGTGCCGCTTGCAGTCTGTGGTTAAACCCACTGCCAACGTAGTAGTCGAGTCTCTAGAGTCCCACGCAGAGAGTTTCCCTACTCCAGGCGAAACGATATAGAGGTCGTATGGTTTTACGACAAGGGTTCGGACGCATACGTGTGTTTACGCACGTACGACTTTCGGACAGTTTTTACTAGTCGGGTTTGGTTTAAGCCAGTTACTAGTATCCGGTTATTGGATTTATACAGTCTAAAGTTTTTCCGTGTTTTCACGGATAGGAGGGGCGTTCTCGTAATTGCGCGAGAAGCTTCTAGAAGATGGTGACTAAGGAGGTTTAGGTGGCATATACATTGAATGGGATTAGTGAGTCATATGGATGATTCATCCATGTCATTAATGCTTCATAATTGCTTAATGACTCATGGAGATGAATCACCATAAGATATTTATCAAGCATGGTTGTAAATCATTTTCTTTTCTTTTCTTGATAAAATAAAATGCTTGATATATATTATGATAACTCATTTTCTCTTCTCATTATTATGTTCATCTTCTCTCTCCTCAAGATCTCTCTCTTCAAACCCTAATCCTCCCCTCTCATGTGTTGAGTACAAGGATTAGTTAGACTACTTAATCCATAACCATACTCTATTTCATCTAGGTACTTTAATTAGCACTTAAAGATACCTAGTTGCCTCAAGTTTAGAGGCAAAGCTTGGAGTTTAGCTCTCGTGGTGGATTGTCTACTACTTGGAGAAGGCCGAGGAGGAGGTGGAGTTCGTAAAGACGAAGGACACGGTTCTTTAGGTATAATCCCTTTTCATAGTAGTTGTTAACTTCTATGTTTGATGTTAGTTATCGTTTAGCTTCGATTCATGCGGTTAGTCGATGTTTAGCATAAAAACAGGATCGTTTTTCATATTTCCGCCTCCCCGCAAGTCGTAGGGTGTTGTACATCGACTTACAGACTGTATACACTAGTCTACTATGGAGTATCGATGCCCTGTCTCGAAACTCCCACGACTAGGGACCTTTTAAGGATGTGCTTATAGACCCCAGCTCCCACGTATATGATCGCCCTCATACTGCTGGCAGTCAAGCAAGAATCCTAGGGGCTCTATCAACGTGTAATAGTGACTCGTAAGGTCACCTAAAGCAGTACACGATGATAAAGATAAACCAAATAGCATACTATCATCTTGAGTAAGACTGTCCTACCGGGATAGGTCCTCCCTCAATCATTGCAATCACGTGCCTGTGATCCAATAATTGACTCTGAGGGCACTATCTCCAACAATCTCCCACTTGCACTCAAGGATAATTATTGCGATGTCGCATACTCACAGCCCGTGTGATACCGAACACCCAACTCCTCTACTAGTCAGTCTCGCAAACCTCATTTGCGAAACTATTGTGTTCGAGGAATAGCCTCAGTGAGTGGATCCGCTGTGATGTTTCTTTCTATGTCTCTCTAAATCTGAAGTTCACGAAGAAAGCCATCTCCCGAAATGAGCAATACCTGTCTTAGAATATGTCTGGATGTCTGATGGGACCTAGCTCATAAATGAACTCCAAATCCAAACTTCTCAGACTGTATCGTCAACTGAACTTAATCAGTATCCTGCGCCATACCTTCCCTCAGTATCTACCTGGACCTCCTGTCCAAAATACTGCCTCTCGTCAGAGGGAAAACTATAACTCTGACAGTCACTCTGCCATCCAGGTCACCTTGGAAGCCTGGAATGATAACCGTCTCCTAAAAGAGGCTGTCGATATCATATCCCTAGAACATTCACTTATGTTCTAAAGCTGCTTCCGAATGTTTCCCCAGGATTGGATTAATATCAACTTATTGCATCTCCTGCAAAAACAACATCTGGTGTGGTACTTGACATCTCATGATTGACTCAATTGCCTAAGCAAGTGATCTGTCAATCATGCACATCCCTCTCCCCTTTAGTCTGTAAGACACCTTTAGAGAGGGTGAATCCATCACCTGCAGGTACACTACCGTGCCAGGAGTCGTCTATTCTAAAAACCTTTAGAATGTTGTCTAAGTACCCAGATTGGGAAACCACCCAAATCTAGATCTAAAACCATAGATCTAGTAACCAGAATGTCTGATATAATATCCAAGTCCTATGTGGAGAAACCACTGTGTGACAACCATAGTATAACCGATCGTAGTATAGGAATATTACTTCCTACTCTGTGTATGTCATCAAATACCAGGACATCACACCCTACTACCTTCTTAACAGATCCATCCCCTATTCTGATGAAGTCAAACCTATGACTGTCACATCAGAAATAAATGATCTATCTCCGCTATATCTGCTTTAGTCTATAAATAGACATAAGCTTGATGTCCACCAATGCTTCCGCTGCTCCCACTGACTACGACAACCCTCTGGCAGAGTCATATAGGCGTACACTTCTAAAGCCAGTTTAGAAGGACGCTATACTCATCCTCCTGCCGGGTCTCACAGTCTGGAGCAACAGCAATGGAAAGTTTGGGTAAACAAGAACCTCCCTGCCACCGTCCTTGAGCATACCGAAGTACCTCTCGAGTGCCTGAGGTTATCCACCATATCTGCGGAGTGGCCAATGGAATGTCAAACTAGATTGAATCTTTAAGTTCTTATCAAATCTTCAGTAATCGTTTGCGGTTCTGGAATCACTTCCAGTTCTACCATACTCCCACTACTTTTTCTGAAAAAATCCATTTTTGTTAAAACTGTGGCGAGTCAAGAACAATATCACTATTGATCTTCCAGATGGTAGAAAGTCAACCCTCGTCATAGCCCGGGTCAACCCACAAACAGCCATTATAGAAACGTACCTTGAGTTATCAGGAGTCTGGTTTTAAGCATAAGCCGGACAACTCCCCGTATCTTAACAAAGTCAAGATATGAACTGTTCTATATCCAATATAGAAACAGAGACACTGATTTAATTGAACCAGATTCAAATCATGCAGCTGTCTCCAGTGCATGTCAACTAAATGGAAGAGAGGCCGATTAGCGTTACTCAACTTAGGAGTACTTCCAATTATGAGTAACCTGAAAGAGAAGCTAGTTCTCTTAATCATTACTATCAACTGAATACCATACACAAGTATCTACATCTTCGATCTCCTTGAAGAATCCTGATACTTGCAACATTTAGTTCTCTACTTTATTCTTATACCTATAACTCTTCAAAACTTAGACCTTGCATTTCTACGAAACACATGTCTAAGAACTAGAGAAGTCATAAGTAACAGAATATAGTACAAGGACCAACCCTTCTGTCCTAATGGACACTGGACAATATACAATACTCTGTACAAGTCTCCTGAGTCTAATAACTCATTCACTGTGTGTCGTAGGTTGAAAACTGTACTTATGGTTAAGAAGAATTACACCGCTGTTCAATGCTCCTTACCTAACCATCCACAGATATAGGTAAATGTCATAGACATAATTTCAAAAAGGTATATCTCACTCTATAAAAATAGACGTACAAATATATCAATTTGAAATTGGTGCATAACAACGGATATTCAAAACCAAATATTTGCCGTCCGGCAAACAACCCAGGTGACTTCCTCAAATATCACCAATTACAACGAATCCCGATATAATGAGGATGATCACCTAATTCCCAATAACTTACTCCCACTCATCATCTGTAAAACCATACAGATTTGAGATTCATACCTGGTAAATACATACCCTGGAGCAAGTGTCTAATTGGGAAATCAGTTTTCTTTTAACAGTACACAGTGAAACTGAAACATTGAAATGTTTCGATGGGGTAATCGGGTATTCCCAGTAATGCCTCTTCCATTATCCAAATTCACAACTATGTCCGTATAATTCTTTGCCATCTCTCCAAATCCCTTTATATGTTTTTAGTCATTACCTTCTGTACACCCGTTTAGGCCAAATGGTTTTCTTCCTTCCCTACCGTTCGGCACCAGCCTATGGTTTGGAAAAAGACTATCCAATAAGCATAATGGGTGTACTGTCCTAATCCTAGGAGCACTCGCAATGCGAGAGAAGGTGAAAATAAAAGACAACCGAATAAACCTTATTCCTATTTCTCCTGAACCAGAATCTATCCCCGAACTGGAACAAGTTCCTTTCGAGTTCGTATATAACCATACGATGGAGTATCCAATAAACTGTGGATCTTCGTAGTGATATGGAGTGTCCTGGAGAAATACAAAAGTAATTTAGGATTGGCGAAGAAATACTTGGTTTGGTCGTGAATAGCAGTCGCAATTTACTTTGCCCTCTTACTAATCCCTTTATTTGTCTTAACTTACTACCTTCTGTACACCGTTTAGGCTAATTGGTTTTCTTCATTCCCTACCGGTCGGCACCTGCCTCTGGTTTGGAAGAAGACTATCCAATTTACGTAATAGGTGTACTATCTCCTAAACCCAGGAGTACTCATAACCTGAGAGAAGGTAAAAGGAAAAGACAACCGAATAGTCCTATTCGTTTTCTCAAGAACCGGAAACCATCCTCGAATAAATTCTTTCGAGTTCGTATATAACCATACGATGGTTTTGTCCAATGGAAGTGGACGTTCGTAGTAATACGGGGTGTCCTGGAGAAAAGGGTAAAAGTAGGAGTGGCAATGAGGTATGCAACTCTGACAATCCTAAAGCCAGTGTGTAAGAAGGTTCGGTCATCTTGGTCACTGAGTCATAGTCTATGGTCGGGTCAATGGTCGTTGCCAAAGAGAGAGAGAAAAGAAACACTCAGCGTGCACTCTAACCTAGACCAGAATGGTTATCACTATATCCAATCAGGAAACCTCCCACTGTAACGTCAAATTCTTCTCCAAACCTGAAAGAAGAATTAGTCGGGATCGCCCGAGGAGTAAACCAACTCATCAGTGGGAATCGAGATCCAACTATCTTCGCATGATAACGTGATGGAATCCACTCATATCACCACACTCCAGAAGGTATCCGCATGCCTGGCAAGTTTCAGTTTCTTTAGAAACTCCCAATGTGATTTTACCTCAAGCGGTTTATGACCTTGACTAGGTCAACAAACCATAAACCGCTAGTCAAGTTCAACCCGTCATTATTCTGGATTGCATTAAACCCACCCGTACGTGCCCTTGACTAGGTCAACAAGGCCGCACGACTGTCCTAACCAATCCCACTTATGCAACAAACAAGTACCACTTAGCTACCGAACACTACGTCTTGACTAGGTCAACAAACGCAGCACGAATACTAAATAATACCTGTAGGAAATGACGGAGGGCTACGGCTGGTTTTTGGCGAAAAACCTTTAACATAATGAACTTGATATCGTTGAAGGAACTGCATAGCTTTTTATAAAAAATATAGTGGCGAAAACCTTTGCTAAAGAGGTCACTCCCGGTGAAGGGATCTCGGCTCTTTCCTCGTAGAATGAGGTGCAGGATATTCCAACTGAATACCACGATGCAAAGCAAGAGGCAATCGGCTATAGTGAAGTTATTACCCTGACACAAACTTCTGTCCAAGGGGTCACTCCCGGTGAAGGGATCTCGGCCCTTGCCTCGTCGAATGAGGTGCTGGATATTCATAACCGAATACCACTGTGCAAAACAAAAGAGAACGTCCTTGCAATAACAGCTTTTTGAAAAATGTTACAACAACATCAGAATAGGTTTGTTTAGCTTGCATTGATCCGAATCAACGCAGTCCCATCAATTGATCACACCAATAAAGAACGAAAATATTGATGTACGTATATGCCATCCGCATTCACCACTGGGTCCCGTCATCCCCCGTTAGGTTACTTAACTAACGACTGAGCGGGGACTGGACTAGCGCGGATGCAAAACATATACAACATCTACTAGTATATATATCAATATATAATATTCGCTCAAGGCGTGATAAAATGCAACATCACAGAAATGTATGCAGCATCACAGAATAACTGATATCTGGGATCCCCGGGTTTCACAGAGCCGCTACTGAAACCCGACGTTCCCCTGGTCGTGTGGATAGCCTGTGCAATGAAAATCCTAGACCCCTACGGGCGCGGCAAGTCACCCGCCAAAACCTGAAGCGAGGCATCCCCCTTCAGCAACGTGAATGGACCACCCAGCACTTCACGGAATCCGGTAACTTGGGCACCTCTCCTGGGTCAACCTATACCCTCTACGAGTGCGGCGAATAGCCCGCCAATTCTAGAGTGAAGCCCCCTCCGTCTCAAAGCCATGAGATGCGGGCCTGTTTCCCTCTAGAACCCGGCTATCCATGCACCCCTCCGTGGGGTAATCCTAGTACAGAAAGTAAAATATACATACAACGGGTACATCGACCTCGACCCGGTCGTGCCCCAAAAGAATAAAACAAACAGGCAGTGACGGCAGTCCACATGTCGGATGCTCGCCCCGCAATATCAAATGTACATATAAAACAAAACTGTACTAACATTGCATCCAGGCTATCCCCCACGACCGATCCGCAACATCACAGCACAAACACAGAACATCAACGTGAATGTCACGTTCGCAAATCCGTCTAACCGGGCTATAGCAGTTAGACAGGATTTACCGATCAAGTGACATTCACGTTCGCAGATATAATGTAAATACTGTGAAATAATGTGTTTAAAATTTTCGATCGATCAAATTTTACCAAGTGGGCCCCAAGCATTACTGTAGCACTTAAAGAAATTCTGGGCCCAAAAATAACATTCCAAAAACCCTATTTTCCATTCAGGAGCTCTCTACAAAATTTTGGTGCCATGAACAGTCTATATTGTGGAGGAACCGCGGCCCAAGCATAGGTTTGGCCGCGGTTCCGCGGTGGAAAAGTGGGATCATGCAACCAAAATTTCACAGAATGCTTAGAATTCCCTGCACATCATTCTGCAACATACTGAAAAATTTTTGGAGCCAAAAAAATTTCGACAGAAAACTGATATGCATGAAAACGCGGTTTTGGGATTTTGTTCGATCAGAAATGTAAACACATTAGACAAAGCTAGACTAGGTTAATGGCGAGGCTTTGATACCATGTTGTGCCACGGCAGCGCCCCGACCGTCTACTCGAGGCCAAAATGCGGAATCAAAAATTTTCTTAACTTTAAACCGGCGCTACCGCGGACAATAAACCCGGATCGTAACCATTAACCTAATCCTAGCTATCAAGAGAATGGGGAAGAGATATACCGAACGATCCATGTCCTTCGGTCTTCTCGCCGTCTTCCCGATCTCCCGCGGAATCTCCGTTCGTCACCTCCCCGTCGGAAAGGGCACCATGTAGCTGAATTCTTTTACGGGCTCCCACCTCTGAACCGAGGCAACTCGGGCGCGAAGTTGGCAAGCCGACGCGTCCAAGGGTGCTATAGGCTAGTGTAGAAAACATTGTCTCTCGGGGTTGTAAAGTTGCCATGGTGATGGAGGAATGATCAATGAACTTTGGAGAGGGGTTGATGAATTTGTGTAGCATGCAAAATGAGATGATCAAATTTCCCTCATCAAAAATAAAAAAAACCCTCTCTCTCCCAATTGTGGCCGGCCCCTTTATGAATGGTAGAGGAGAGAAAAGAGAAAGCACAAGGGAGGTGAGTGTAGTAGAATGAAAATGGGTGACCATAAACAAAAAGCAAGTCTCACTTCAAAGATGCAAATCAATCTCATCCTAATCCTTTCTCATTAATGAAAACCATCATGATGAATAAAGAAAAGAATCAAATGATGATAGTCTTATCATAATTCCCATTTACAAACAAACCCCTCCAAAATGGATAATTTGCACAACTACAAATTAGCCCCTCCATCAGAAAGTCCGGCCGGGAAGGAACAAAGGAAAACCGGCCGGAACGGAATGCAAACTGGCAACTTCAGAAAACTGATCCCGTAATAAATTACAGGAAAACCCCGTGACTGAATATACATGCCCGCATTTGTATTCCTATTGAACACAAATGCAAAGAGACAAAACTACACTGTCTAATACTAGGATTTGGCTTAAAACAAAACCCGCTAGTAAAATCCGTCCTATCACGATCCGTGCAATACCGCACGTATCTGATCGAACCCTGCCATATCTCCATACGGCCTCTACAGCGTTTTGCCCGAAACTTGAGTAACTATCTGTGTGGGGGACTCTAAAGACTCGTCAATACTATGGCTGTGGATTTAACCACTAGCACGTCAGAGGTATTAGCCATACGTGACGGGCCACCAGCTATTGACCAAAAGGGACGTCTGTGAGTGAACTCATACTGACACCCTACTGAGCCTGTTAGTGACAATATCCGAACAGTCCGGTCTGTTCGTCTATGAGCATCGCATGGCGGGCCTAGGGGGTTGGTAAAAGTCAGATCCCCAATAGCGGTACAAGTCGTGTTGGAGTGAAGCCCAGAACACCCTGAGATACTAGTGGAATACCTACCAGTAAATCTCCTGCCTCGGCCGAGGGCTTTGTGTAATGGCTCTCCTAGACACAGCGCGACCTCACCCCCAATACCGGGAGGGACGAAACCCTGCAGATCCGCTCACTGCCTCCATGTGGCTCGGGACTGTACCCAACTAAAACCTGTTTGCACGACTCCTTTGAGGCGTGGTAGGGTAGTAATCAAAGCACAGTGGGAACTCACACGAGACAAATGACGATCTCAGGTCGATGAACTAACCTGTACACATGTCATCAGGGAACTGCTATCTGACGTCTGGTATAATCCCAACTAGCATGTTCCCGACGAGTCCTGTCCGGTGTACTCATAACCCAATGAGCACCTGTATACAACTTAGGTGAACCAACTGACACCAGTGGCTTGTGAGACCGGCTACCGCCCCTCATCGGGGTCTCGACTGTATACACTAGTCTACTATGGAGTATCGATGCCCTGTCTCGAAACTCCCATGACTAGGGACCTTTTAAGGATGCGATTATAGACCCAGCTCCCACGTATATGATCGCCCTCATACTGCTGGCAGTAAAGCTAGAATCCTAGGGGCTCTATCAACGTGTAATAGCGACTCGTAAGGTCACCTAAAGCAGTACACGATGATAAAGATAAACCAGATAGCATACTATCATCTTGAGTAAGACTGTCCTACCGGGATAGGTCCTCCCTCAATCATTGCAATCACGTGCCTGTGATCTAATAATTGACTCTGAGGGCACTATCTCCAACAAAACAAACACCCACGACACGAAGTGACCATCTGGAGAAGGAAAAAGTGGTTACCGCGATGCGACAGCGTAATTAACTGCTGGGGCTTGCGCCTGCAGGGAAGAGCGTCCCCACAATCAAAACCCCCTCAAATGAGGGGGAATCTGACGAAGTCTGGTACATCGACCGCATCCGTCTAAACCTTCCGATACACGGTGCCATAAATCAACTTGGCATCTTCAGATAGGTAGACGGATAGCACCAAATAGCATCTGCCCTCGAAATTCAGGCAAGACGGGCCTACGCGGTCGCGTCTTTGTGTTTCGGCGGGGGAACAGATTCTGGAACGCCCGGTGGGACCCTTTCCTCTTTCCACTCCACACTTCGTGTGTCGTGTTCGCGAACGAATCGCTGTTTAATATGGTTGCCCTTGGGTTCGTGGTACTAAGATTTGGTTTTGCTCTCGTGCAGAAAAAAGAAATGGCCTCTAACTGCTCCATCTGCAACTGCAACACCCGTTCCACCTCATCTGGAGGAGTATCCTACGGGCCCCAAGCGGCCTCCCTGTTCAAGATGCCAGTAGAGCAAGTAACTCATGCCACTACTGGTCTTTTCTTTGGGACCATGATCCCACCGATGAGCTTCAATACCCCGCTGCTGCTGTCATAAGAGGCTTCAAAGAAGTCGGTCTTTGATCGACTTACCACTGCCCCGCCCCCTCTTAACGGGTTGCCCAAATCTAACGCCTCAGTTTTCAACAGACTGGGCCAGGACGCCAACAAGCCTGCAATACCTGAAGCTGCCATTCCAAAGCGGATAGCCATCCCGACTCAAGCGGACGAAATTATTAGAGAAACTTCTTCTGCCAAGAAGACAGTCTTCATAAGGCTGGCCGTTCCGGCTCCCCCACCAGGCGAATTCGTCAAAGCTCCTTCGCTTGCCCAGAGGTCTGTCTTTGACAGATTAGACATTGCTTCTCAACGGACATCGGTCTTCAAGATGCTGACGCCGGTGACAACCCTTCGCCAAAACAGGGGGCTTGATGAAGCCACCCCCATAGCTGAACCAACTCCATCCGCACGACATACTCGCCGTCGTCACTGGCGCCGAGTAAGGAAGGCTAGGGGCAGCTCCCCTTCTGGACTGATTCCGCCAGCTCCTATGGTGGAAATCGATGCTGCTGTTCCGACTGCGAACAGCTTCGAACCGCTTAGGAGGGTTCACAAGAAATCTCTAACTGCCATGATGAAAAGATCTCCTCCACCTGTGGGGAATGCTACAGAAAAGAAGCCGGAGCAGCCCCTTCAGCAGCTGTCCTCCAAAATTTACAAAGTCTGGCGACAGGTGCAGGAATCGGTGATTGACCAGGACTACTCTCGCCGACCAAAGAAGATTAAGGCTAGGCAAGAAAAGAGCCATCCCATGGTACCACAGAAGATGTCAACCATCTGGGTGCCCGCTGCAAAGGCTCTCTCAACTTCAACCGCTCACAAGAGAAGGAGGCTGGAGAAAGCCCTTGTGATCGCGGCGAACCGCAAGGACGCTGAATCTAAACACCCCAAGTCTGGGGGCATGGTAACACACACCATGTTAGTTGTATGTATGCCCTAGAGGCCAGTATTGTACAGATGATGTATATAATATTGGATGCTTGGACATATATAGAGATGACTTTCTTGCTCGATATGATAGTATGCTATCTGGTTACTCTTTATCTTAACATGTACACTAGTCTCTTTATACTGTCTTATAGTTACATGTTGGTAAAGCCCTTAGGATATGTACTTGACTACCTGGACTATGATGCAGATCATACTAGTGGGGACATGGTAGTCCATAAGTACATCCTTCAAGGTCCCTAGTCGTGGGTGTATCGAGACGGGGCATCGATATACCAGAGTAGACTAGCGTATATGCTTCTCGACCCATGTGATGGGCGATGGATGATCCCATAACCATTGGTGTTTGACATCAGAGATGGTATACGGGTGCTCAGTGGAGACTGGGTACACTGGACGGACTCACCGAGAACTCCCAGATGGTATTATACCTCACGTCAGATGGCAGTTCTCAGGTGACACTTGTACAGGTTAGTCTGTAGACCCGAGATCGTCATAGAGTCTTGTGTGATTCCCACTGTGCTTTGATCTCCACCTTACCACGTCCATGAGGGCGTGCAAAACGGTGGTCTTTGGGTACAGTCCCGAGTCACATGGAGGCAATGAGCGATAGGAGGGGTTTCGTCTCTCCCGGTATTGGGGGTTGATGTTGCGCTGTGCTCGATTGGCCGTAACAGGGAAGTCCCTGGCCAGGGCTGATCAGAGATTTGCTGGTAAGTGTTACCAGTAGTTTCTCGACCCGTTACGAGCCTCACATCGGCACGACTTATCGGGTTATTGGGGTCTGACGTATACCACCCCTAGACTTGATATGCGACGTATCAGACGAAGAGACCGGACTGTACGGTAAGTGTTACTGGTCGGATTCGCAGGAGTGTGAGCGGGCTAGCTCGTCGATCTTCTGATCGCTCAATACCCGGGTGGCCGTTACGTTTAGCAGACCGCTTGCGGCTTGTAGGTGCTTGATATGATCATCATCTGCTACCGGCGTATTGACGAGTCTTTAGAGTCCTACACAGAGGTTTCCTGGCTCAAGCGAAACGAAATAGGAGCGCATATGAGATGTGTGCAGGACCGAGAATAATGCGTGTATGTGATACCGCATTTCATTCTCGCGATAAATGTTTCGATTGGTTATATTCGATATGACCTAGTTATCGAATCATTGATTCGATAAATCGATACATTGAATACTAGTCGGTTATGTGCGACATGACCGGATCATTGAATCAAATGTTGATTTAATGATTTAATGTATAATTATATATTTGATATATTACTTTGCATTAACTAGTGTTGGTTCACTTTAAACGGATTTTTCTCACTTGAAAAGCACATTGTATATGTGATATATTTTGTGTGCACTTGTATGTGTCATGTTTGATGATGCATGTAAATTGGTTATGTGTTAAGTATTAAACCATGGTTATGAGATGAGTTAGGGTTTTGATTTAATTACTCATTTATTTATCTATTCTTTCTTGATAAATAAATAAATGAAAAACAAAATGGTTTCATTTTTAACTTGAAGCTTGTTGAAGCTTCTTGAAGCTTTGACTAATGATGCCATTTTGTCATCATACTAAACCCTAACCAATCCCACTAACCATGGTCTATTCTCTACACTTGACCATGGTTAGAAGATGATAAGTATTGTTTTATTATTCCTTTTTCAAAAGACTTATCATAACAATTCTATCATCTTCTTCTTCTTCTTCAAGCTTGCTACATCAATGGCAACTTGAGTTTTAGTGAGAGAATTCCAAATCTAAAGTGAACCCATCTCCTATTTCTTCACCCTATACCTCTTGCCAAGTTGTTTTGGGTGTTCTCTTCACAAGTTTCACAACTTTGTGAAGTCGGAGCTTGAACTAGTGCAACCTCGACGTAGATCGTCTTTGACACGAAGCCGACGACCTATTCCGCCCGTTTTCCGATGAAGCCGATGAACGAGTCGAGGATTCATGATGGACAGCGAGGGCATGACCACGTGGAGCTAAGGAGGTGGAAATCCGGATCTACAAAGGTTGTAGCATCTAACCTATAGTTAAATAGTTAACTAGTTTTCCGTTTCGCCTAAACATCTAGTAAACGATCCGTGTTAGGGTTTCTCGACACCAATAATTTTTGAAATTGGCATGTTCGATGCCTTGTGAGACTTCCTTAGGATGCCTAGGAACCCTACAGTGGTATCAGAGCCTAGCTAGAGCCTTAGGCGAAGTCTAGACGCGATTTGAAGTCCGAACGAACCCGAAACCCCAAATCTATAATGCTCTCTGTACATTTTCTAAAAACCGGGATTTTTCCAGATTAAAAATGCCTAAAAAATTCAGCAGGAATATCTAAGAGTTATGGTGAAACACGATCTCTTGATTCATCTAAACAGCCGCGGAAACGCGGCAAAAGCATGCCTTCCGCCGCGCTTCCGCCGCTCACTGTTCATATTGCGCAATAATGTTTGCACAGTAACTCATATTTTATTATGCTGGATTTTCTGGGAATTTTTAATATTTATTCAAGAGTTGAATTTTCTGGAATTGTTTTGGGGATTCGATGTTTCGATCGGAGTATCAAATTTCGTCTTTGTGTTTTTCCAGATAACTGTAGAATATGTTAAAATGTTTGACCGGATACAAATACCCAACTTTTCCCCTGCCGGAAAAATTCCAAGTGTTGGATTTTTCTGTGGTTAAAAGACGTTCGAAGTAGTGCAAGTAACGCGATGGTCCCTCTAGAAGACAACAAACCTTAACTCGATTATGTGACCGTCTTGAACTGCCCTTTGAACCTTCGGGTTTGGGGCAGTACGGCGTGCCACATGTGAGGCGTTGGCTTAACCTTACTACGGCTGGACCGTTGGTACTGAGGCATGAAGTGAATGTTTTTGAACCTATTTCATGTGTTGATCGGTGTCGGGAAAACTTGGGTGTTCGAATGTTCGATCGGAAAGTTTAATATATTCTATTTATCCGGAATTGGATACAATAATTGGAATTCACAAACAGTTATGAGATAACTGGATGAATGTTATAAATCTAGCAGTTTAGTCCCATACGATATTGAAAAGAGTTTTCGATAATGAGACTAAAATGCGGGGTTTGTAACTGTTAGGCATGTGATGTCTAAAGAGGTTGCGGATTCCAATTGTTGTAGTTTTACACTTTTTTTTCTGTGACCGTAAGTGTAGTATGTTCATATCGCCGGTTTCGTTGCTATACGTCAACGACAATTGGGGTATGCATACTTACTTACGTTGATGACATGTGATGTTATGTGTTGCTGGATATGTTATATTGGATCGTCGTGTTCGAATAGCCGGGGTTTTTTATGTGAGATGAGTGTTTTCCTTTTTCATTCATGTAAAAACTTGTATGTAATATTCTTTTATTTGGGGCACTTCCAGGTAGCGGAAGCTGTCACCCTTTGTATATTATTTACCTTTCCGCATTAGGATAGACCCAAGTAAGGGAGCACAAGTAACCGGGTTCTGGGGTCCAGTGGGAGACCAACTCGAGGAGTCGAGTCCGGGTCTCCTAACCCTAGAATTGGCAGGGTTGCTTGCCGCTCTCGTAGGGGTCTAGGGGTGTGGGATTGGCTATTCATCACGACCGTGGAATCCGTGTTTTATACTGGCTCGTATTGAAAACACGGACGTCCTAGTATATCCAATATTTCATATGTTTATTCTGCTGCGATATCTGTGTTGTGATGGATATAGTATATAGTATATATGATATATTATATAGACGTTACTTATGTTTTACACCCGCGCTAGCCCTGCCCTGCTCTGTCGTTAGTTACCTAACCTAACGGTGCACGAGGGGACATCGAGGCGAATGCGGATGGCATAAATGTACGTCATATCTATCTGTGATGTTTAGGTATTTAAATGATGAGAATTCATTAATGTGATTAATGAAAGATAAGAAACCTAAGATGTTGTAGAATCAAATTTTAAAATAATACAGGTAGCTACAGTTCTTGCTTTGCATAGCGGTATATATGATATACCCCGCACCTTATTCGATGAGGAAAGGACCGAGATCCCTTCACCGGGAGTGACTCCTTTAGCAATAACTGGCAGATGCTACAGACTCGGTTTGCTTTTGACTGCTTTTGGGTTTTTGCTTTGCACAGCGATATATATGATATATCCCGCACCTCATTCGACGAGGAAAGGACCGAGATCCCTTCACCGGGAGTGACTCCTTTAGCAAAACTAGAAAAGCCTCAAAATCACTCCATTTTAAAAAACATCATTTGATTCTACAACGATATAAAGTTCATTACGCTCATGGTTTTTATGAAAAAACTGCGTAGCCCTCCGTCATTTCAGATAAGTATTAGTTAGTATTCGTGCTGCGGTAGTTTGGCCTCCGTCAAGGCGCAGTGTACGGTAGCTAACTAGTGCTTATCTGTTAGCATATGATGCGATTGGATTAGGGTATTCGTACGGCGTTGTTTGGCCTCCGTCAAGGGTCGTGCGGGTGGGTTTAATTCAATCAGGAAATGACGGGTTGAACTTGACTAGCGGACTATGGGTTGTTTGGCCTCCGTCAAGGTCATAGGACGCTAGGGGCAAAATATTATCGGGAATTTCAAGTGTTGAAATTTGCAATGAGATTGCATACCTTCTATGAGATAGTTGGATCCCGATACCCGCTGCGAGTAAGAGTTACTCCTGGGAGAGTTTTACACATTACAATTAGCCGATCAAGTAGGTGTCTAGAAAGGTGTTAACGAGGTTATGCCTCTGGGAAAACGAGGTTTACATTAATTAGGTTCGTGCGAAAGCACGGGGGACCTCCCTCAAAGTACCGACATTGGCCTGGCTGAAAGATTGGCGAACTTGTAGTGTGTAATTAATCCCAGCTAGTCTTTCCTTTTAGGGTTTGAAGGAAGATTTGATAAAAAGCAGTGGGAGCCATCCTGATTAGATAAGATAATAACCAATCTGATCTTGCACGAGCTTACGCTAAAGTGTTTTCTTCTCTCTCTCTCCAGGTAGCGACCATTTCATGTCTTAATAAAGATAATAATATGGATGTATTGACCGAACCCGCATGTTATACTGTGCTGGGGAACGTTGGTTCCGTTCTTTCTTATAAGTGTTATAGGAATGAACAGGATATAGGGGAATACCAGGATTTCCATGCCACCCGAATGAAGAAAGTACATGTTGATGCATTTTCTTCGGGTGTGTTCGTTACTGAGAACTGTTTCTCCATTTGCTCTACGTCCTGGGTATTAGATACCGGGTCAGGATCCCATATATGTAATCAGTTACATGGGCTCAGGAAAGGTAGAGAACTTGGGGAAGGTGATAAGGACATCAGAGTTGGAAATGGTGCAATTGTTGCAGCTAAGACTGTCGGGGAATATCACCTTGTATTACCAACTGGTAATACATTGGTTCTGACCGAATGCTATTACATGCCGAACCTGATATGCAACATTATATCGGTTTCTTTATTAAGTAAAGAGGGATATAATTTTGTATTACAGGACAATGTTATGAACATTTTCCGTAACCAAAAGTTGGTTGGATCAGGCACGTTGTGCAATGGCATTTATGTTCTAAACCAATCAACAGTTCTGAGCATAACAAACGCACACAAGAGGAAGAGTTCTGAACTCAACGAATCCTTCTTGTGGCATTGTAGACTGGGCCACATCAATGCGACACGACTAGCTAAGTTGCATAAAGATGGATATTTAAATCCGTTTGAATTTTCATCTTATGACACTTGCCAGTCATGTCTCAAAGGCAAGATGACCAAAACTCTGTTTACGGGACACGGAGAAAGAGTTACCGAACTCTTGGGACTGATACATAGTGATGTATGCGGTCCCATGTCTACACATGCCAGGGATGGTTCTTCGTACTTCATTATATTCACTGACGATCTCTCTAGATTCGGATATGTGTTCCTGATGAGACACAAATCAGAAGCTTTTGAGAAATTTAGAGAATATAAACAAGAAGTCGAGAACCAAACCGGAAAAAGTATTAAAATCCTTCGATCTGATCGAGGAGGTGAATACTTGAGCAGTGAATTCCTGGACTTCCTAAAAGAGAATGGGATTCTCTCTCAGCTGACTCCTCCATATACACCACAGCACAATGGTGTATCAGAACGGAGAAATCGCACCCTATTAGATATGGTGCGCTCTATGATGAGTACAGCTGAGTTACCTATTTCCTTCTGGGGATATGCACTGGAGACTGCTGCATACCTACTGAATAGAGTTCCGACCAAATCAGTGCCTACCACTCCATATGAGATATGGAATGGCAAGAGACCATGTCTTAATTTTATTCAGATATGGGGTTGTCCGGCCTATGTTAAAACACAAAATCCGGACAAGCTCGAGGCAAGGTCTGTTCTATGTAAGTTTGTTGGATATCCCAAACATTCGCGAGGGTATATCTTCTACCACTCCGAGGAACAAAAAGTGTTTGTTTCTCGACATGCCACTTTCTTAGAAAAAAGTTTTCTTATGAAACAGATAAGTGGCATTGAGGTAGAACTGGAAGAGGTTCCAGCAATACAGACTACAACAGAAGATTTGGTTGAACCAGAGGATTCCGTAGTTCCCGATGAACCCCAGCCTCTCCGCCGATCTAGTAGGGTTCCTCGCCAACCTGAGAGATACTACGGTTTTCTCGTTGATGGTGGCAGTGAGGATTGCATCATGGAGGATGATGACCCAACTAGCTTCGAGCAGGCCATCACTAGTGGGGACTCAGTGAAATGGCTGGATGCTATGCGGTCCGAGATGGAATCCATGTACACCAACAAAGTATAGACTTTGGAAGTTGCTCCTGAAGGGGTAAAACCCATTGGGAGCAAGTGGATCTTCAAGAAGAAACTTGGTGTAGATGGGAAAGTGGAGACTTTCAAAGCTAGACTTGTAGCAAAGGGTTTTCGTCAAAGACCAGGTGTGGACTATGACGAAACCTTTTCTCCAGTGGCTATGCTTAAATCCATCCGGATCATGCTTGCCATTGCTGCATATCATGACTACGAAATCTGGCAAATGGATGTTAAGACCGCCTTTCTAAACGGTGATTTAGAAGAGTGCGTGTACATGACTCAGCCAGAGGGCTTCGTAGACAGTGGGAGCAGCGGGAAGGTGTGCAACCTGCTTAAATCCATTTATGGATTAAAGCAAGCATCGCGGAGTTGGAACATCTGCTTTGACGTCGTTATCAAAGAGTTTGATTTCGTCAAAAATCCAGATGAACCTTGTATCTACAAGAAGGTGGCAGAGAGTAAGGTTGTCTTCCTCGTATTGTACGTGGACGACATACTCTTGATAGGAAATGATATTCCTATGCTGCAATCGGTCAAGCTCTTCTTATCACAAAGATTCTCGATGAAAGATCTTGGTGATGCCTCCTGCATATTGGGAATTAGGATCTATAGAGATAGATCCAAACGGATTTTGGGATTGTCCCAATCCAGGTACATTGACACCATACTAAAGAGGTTTAGTATGGAAAAGTCCAAGCGTGGGAACTTACCCACGATCTCTGGAGTCACTCTCTCCAAAGAGATGTCTCCCAAGACTGATTTGGAGAGAGCTCGCATGCAAGGGATACCCTATGCTTCGGCAGTAGGCTCTATCATGTATGCGATGCTATGTACCAGACCCGATGTAGCATACTCACTAAGTGTAGTGAGCAGGTATCAAGCTGATCCTGGAGAGAGTCACTGGACAGCTGTGAAGAGCATTCTCAAGTACTTACGAAGGACTAGAGATATGTTCTTGGTGTATGGTAACGGAGAACTCCAAGTGGAGTCCTTTACCGATTCCAGCTTCCAGAGTGATAAGGACGACTCTAAGTCGCAGTCGGGTTTTGTCTTTACCCTTTACGGAGGGGCGGTTAGCTGGAAGAGTTCCAAGCAGGAAACCGTGGCAGACTCGACGATGGAGGCTGAATACATCGCTGCCAACGATGCTGCTAAAGAAGCTGTCTGGATCAAGAAGTTCATTTCTGAACTTGGTGTGGTTCCATCCATTGAGCATCCAATACCTTTGTATTGCGATAACAATGGAGCGGTGGCTTTGGCCAAGGAACCCAGGTCCCATCAGCGATCCAGGCATATTCTGAGGCGGTATCACCTGATCCGGGAGATAGTTGATCGCCGGGAGATCGAGGTTAGGAGGGTTGACACGAAGAACAACACGGCGGATCCACTCACGAAGGCCATTCCCCAGATACAGTTTGAGAGACTCTTCGGGATGCTCGGTATGAGATACTACAGCAGCTGGCCCTAGTGCAAGTGGGAGATTGTTAGTTGTATGTATGCCCTAGAGGCCAGTATTGTACAGATGATGTATATAATATTGGATGCTTGGACATATATAGAGATGACTTTCTTGCTCGATATGATAGTATGCTATCTGGTTACTCTTTATCTTAACATGTACACTAGTCTCTTTATACTGTCTTATAGTTACATGTTGGTAACTATGATGCAGATCATACTAGTGGGGACATGGTAGTCCATAAGTACATCCTTCAAGGTCCCTAGTCGTGGGTGTATCGAGACTGGGCATCGATATACCAGAGTAGACTAGCGTATATGCTTCTCGACCCATGTGATGGGCGATGGATGATCCCATATCCATTGGTGTTTGACATCAGAGATGGTATACGGGTGCTCAGTGGAGACTGGGTACACTGGACGGACTCGCTGAGAACTCCCAGATGGTATTATACCTCACGTCAGATGGCAGTTCTCAGGTGACACTTGTACAGGTTAGTCTGTAGACCCGAGATCGTCATAGAGTCTTGTGTGATTCCCACTGTGCTTTGATCTCCACCTTACCACGTCCATGAGGGCATGCAAAACGGTGGTCTTTGGGTACAGTCCCGAGTCACATGGAGGCAATGAGCGATAGGAGGGGTTTCGTCTCTCCCGGTATTGGGGGTTGATGTTGTGCTGTGCTCGATTGGCCGTAACAGGGAAGTCCCTGGCCAGGGCTGATAAGAGATTTGCTGGTAAGTGTTACCAGTAGTTTCTCGACCCGTTACGAGCCTCACATCGGCACGACTTATCGGGTTATTGGGGTCTGACGTATACCACCCCTAGACTTGATATGCGACGTATCAGACGAAGAGACCGGACTGTACGGTAAGTGTTACTGGTCGGATTCGCAGGAGTGTGAGCGGGCTAGCTCGTCGATCTTCTGATCGCTCAATACCCGGGTGGCCGTTACGTTTAGCAGACCGCTTGCGGCTTGTAGGTGCTTGATATGATCATCATCTGCTACCGGCGTATTGACGAGTCTTTAGAGTCCTACACAGAGGTTTCCTGGCTCAAGCGAAACGAAATAGGAGCGCATATGAGATGTGTGCAGGACCGAGAATAATGCGTGTATGTGATACCGCATTTCATTCTCGCGATAAATGTTTCGATTGGTTATATTCGATATGACCTAGTTATCGAATCATTGATTCGATAAATCGATACATTGAATACTAGTCGGTTATGTGCGACATGACCGGATCATTGAATCAAATGTTGATTTAATGATTTAATGTATAATTATATATTTGATATATTACTTTGCATTAACTAGTGTTGGTTCACTTTAAACGGATTTTTCTCACTTGAAAAGCACATTGTATATGTGATATATTTTTTGTGCACTTGTATGTGTCATGTTTGATGATGCCTGTAAATTGGTTATGTGTTAAGTATTAAACCATGGTTATGAGATGAGTTAGAGTTTTGATTTAATTACTTATTTATTTATCTATTCTTTCTTGATAAATAAATAAATGAAAAACAAAATGGTTTCATTTTTAACTTGAAGCTTGTTGAAGCTTCTTGAAGCTTTGACTAATGATGCCATTTTGTCATCATACTAAACCCTAACCAATCCCACTAACCATGGTCTATTCTCTACACTTGACCATGGTTAGAAGATGATAAGTATTGTTTTATTATTCCTTTTTCATAAGACTTATCATAACAATTCTATCATCTTCTTCTTCTTCTTCAAGCTTGCTACATCAATGGCAACTTGAGTTTTAGTGAGAGAATTCCAAATCTAAAGTGAACCCATCTCCTATTTCTTCACCCTCTACCTCTTGCCAACTTGTTTTGGGTGTTCTCTTCACAAGATTCACAACTTTGTGAAGTCGGAGCTTGAACTAGTGCAACCTCGACGTAGATCGTCTTTGACACGAAGCCGACGACCTATTCCGCCCGTTTTCCGATGAAGCCGACGAACGAGTCGAGGATTCATGATGGACAGCGAGGGCATGACCATGTGGAGCTAAGGAGGTGGAAATCCGGATCTACAAAGGTTGTAGCATCTAACCTATAGTTAAATAGTTAACTAGTTTTCCGTTTCGCCTAAACATCTAGTAAACGATCCGTGTTAGGGTTTCTCGGCACCAATAATTTTTGAAATTGGCATGTTCGATGCCTTGTGAGACTTCCTTAGGATGCCTAGGAACCCTACACACCATTTATATGGCTTCCGAAAAAGAGGAAAGCCATGCTTCTACGGGTCATCGACCGCTTACCCGATCGATAACAAAGGCTCAGGAGCAACAACAGCAAAAATTTCAGGAGATGTTGACTGCAATGGCCACACTCACTGGGCTGAAAGAAAATCCAGAGACCTCAGAGCAGCGTCAGGAACAAGAAACTGATGCTGAATTGCTCCGAAGAATGCTCGAGAGGAAAGAAAAAGAGGCCGCAGAACAGGCAAACAACATAAAACTAATGGCTCTTTTGTTCCAAGACATGGCCGGGATGATGTTACAGCCGGAACCTCCAGCTGAAGACCCCCCGAATATCATTGAAGACGACAGAGGGAAGACATCGAACCCTCCTCCGGCTCTTTCAGCAGCCAAGGAGGAGACCATCTCTAAGTTCGCTCTGGACGATTACATCGCTCAGCAATTTACGAGCTCATCATGCGAGTGAAACGGCTGGGCAGATCGTTAAGACTGGACGATCCTACCCGGGATGGTATGACCAAATAAGATACCCGCCGGGATATACGATCCCCAAATTTCACGTATATAAAGGGTGGGTAAATCCGCACCAGTATGTCGCCCAGTTCAGAGCTCTATGTGGCAACACTGGAGGTGACGATAAACTGCTATTTCGCCAATTCGTCGGCAGCTTGTCGGAGACAGCTTTCAAATGGTACTCTAAACTCCCAAACGACTCTGTCAAGACATTTGCAGAAATAGAGCTGTTGTTCACACAAAGATTCGCAAGCGCTAGCGAGCGTACTCCGATTACCGCGCTAATTAATGCTAGGGTGAAGCCAGGCGAAACATGGGTTCAATACGCAATACGATGGCGGAATCTGCGGTCGAAATGTGAGAAGCGCATCGAAGAAGCGCCTGCGGTAGGCATGTTCGTGGGTACTCTCGACCCGCAGGCGACCATCTCCCGGTTCATGATGTTTTTCAAGCCCACCACCTTCCAAGCCTTGATTGACAAACTGACCCAAATGGACCAGATGGGTCACAGACCTTCTTTAAAGACGGAACCTTGAAATGAAAAGGGTAAAGCGAAAGCGACCTTCTTCGCCAATGCTCAACAACAACCCGGTGGTCCAAGATCAATTGCTCGCCAGGAGGATAGGCAGCAATTCTTTAACGAGAAGCTGAAGCACCCTTATTCGTTTCCCCGGGATAAAACGAAAAGACTATTTGAGCTGGCAGTGCGCAACAGGCTCATCACCTTGCCAGATCCAAAACACCCACTATAACCTGGTGAGGTTAATAATCTCAATTATTGTCCTTATCATCAAGCGATAGGCCATCCAATTGAGGATTGCTTCATCTTCAAGGGCTGGATTGAGGACCAGTACCAACAGGGCAAATTCGCACTGTCCGAGAATTGGAAAGTAACCCCGCCTCAGCCACACGCTCTTAAAAGGGAGGGACACACAGGGGGCATCATGCTCTTTTGTCGAAGAAGCTCCATGGGAGGTCGCTCTTTCAGCCAAAACGAAAAGAATGCTGAAGGATCTCCAAACATGCCCGGCAATTAGGTGGAAAAAGCCACTGGAGCCCGACATCATCGAGGGAATGCTGAAACCGCGCCCAACTCCAAAAATTGGTGGTGATAGTCAAAGCGCTCACACCCAGCCGTCAAAGTCTTCGAAGAAGAAGAAAAAGACAAAAAATCCTGTGAAGCTTGGTGACAAGCGCACGGGCCTACCAAAATATATCGACAAGCTGGAAGAATATAACCAGAAGGCGCGAACCCCGGTCACACTTCAGGAGTTTCTCAACCACATCCTTGAAGACGGAGATAGAGACAACGATGAGGGAGAAGACTCATCGGATGAACCTAAGGATTACGTGGCAAGCTGCCATGTGATCTCTCACTCGTCGATAGACGGTGAAGAACCTCCTGACGCAGAGAAACTGGGGGCAAATCCTGAGCCGGGATTTTTAAGACCATCAGACAAATTGATTGATGCATTCCTGAATGAAGCCCTTCTTAAAAGCAAAGCTGATCGAGAGCGCGAGATGACCATATTTGAAAAGGCCAAACGCCGGCGACTGGACGAAAGGGTCGAGACACTCCCGCCATATCAAAATGCATCAGCCGCAAATAAAAGCAAATCCAAGACAATGAAAAGGTTCTCCAAAGCCGTATCGATGGGAATAAAGCTGCCACCCTCCGAAGGAAACAATCTTGATGAAGCGGATATACATCCTAGCTACTGCTTATATCATCGAAAGATTGCGCACCCCACCGAAGAGTGCAAGGCTTTTAAAAGCTGGTGGCAGGGATATGTTGCTCACCGACAACATTTCAAGTGGATGAAACGCGAAACTCGTCGGGAACAAAGAAATACGACCGAGGAGTGCAAAAGAACTACCGACAACTGTCACATGGTTGATAGCAAGGGATCGCAAGTTCTCACCTTTGGGAGCGATTCTGATGAAGAAATAGCCCTTGGCTTTCTCTTCAAAGAACTCACATCCAAAACAGAAGAAATGAAGACCCGTGAGAACATTCAGCTGCGCAATCGTACGCTGCCCGAAAAGAATCTTAGGGCCGCGAACAGTGGGTCGAATAGAAAAGATAAGGGGAAAGAAAAAATCCCTGAGGACATCGCCCTAGATGATCAAGTCGTCAAAGAGTTGGCAGCCAAGGACCCGCCAAAGAAAAACAAGGTGGATTACAACGTTCTGGCACACTTGAGGAAGCTACCTTTGCAGCTAAGCATTCTCGACGCCCTTCTGCTATCCAAAGAGGCGAGAGATTCTTTGATCAAGGCACTACAAGAACCCGTGCAATTCCAAGCTTTCCTCGCCTAAGAAAATAGGAAGGACAAGCTAGAAGAAGTACACACGACCAATATCACTTTCGGCGATGAAGACCTCCTCCGCGGGACGTGTGAGCATAACCGTCCCCTTTATGTCTCCGGATACTGCCATGATATCAAGATAGGCAAAATCCTGGTTGACAATAGGTCCTCCGTTAACCTCCTCAATGTAAGAGTGTTAAAGTAAATGTGCATGAGCTCTCAACACCTCGCTCGGGATAAGATCACTATCTCCGGGTTTGACTCCCAGTCATCATGGATGCTCGGGTCTGTGATACTGACGCTGCGCTTTGGGCTGCTAGTCAGGACATCAAGTTTCATGTCATTGACGCTAAGACCTGCTATAACGCTTTGCTCGGCCAGCCTTGGTTACATGAGTACAACATTATCCCTTCTACACAACATCAGTGTATGAATTACTTCAATGACGGTCTCGAGTACACTGTGACAGGGGAACTAAACCCATTCTCCGTGAACGAAGTCGGCAAATATGAGGATGCCAAATACTTCTTACCAGATTTCGAAGACACGGAAAGATGTCACAAACCGAAAAAAAAAGCTATCACCACTATTCCGGTCTTCGGGAGTGATACCGAGGAGGAAGAAGAGATAGTCTATTCAGGGACGCCCCAATGCAACAAGCCGGGACAGTCCACCCCTATGTTGATCTTCAGCAGCAACTCGGAAGATGAGGTCAATGCCGTATTTTCTGTTCGGCCATCAATACAAGCCTTCGTTGGCGATGATCAGAGTTTGCAAATCGCCATGGTTCCATGAGAACATTACAAAGAGCTCGACACGCTTGGTACCTATGGTGTGAAAGAACTGCAGACATTCTACGTCCCTCCCAGGCGAAGAGATGAAAAGGCGATCCTCTTTTACCGATCAATGGAAACCAATGTGGAGAAAGAAATTTGGCATGGTGCGGATTCTACACTTGACAGGCTCCAGCCCATCTGTTTGCCCAGTTACTACACTGACGAATTAAAAAGACTGTTGAGGCGCCAAGGCGTACCCTTCAAACAGACTGCTTGACAAGCCCAGTTCTACAATAGGATCTGGAATGTCCCCGGAACTCAGTGAAAACTGTCCAACGGGAGAATGGAAACGATCGGGCTTGGATATGTTCAATCCAAGAAACGGGAGCGATTCCACGGCTGCTACGTCATACATGACTTCAATGAAGAAGGAGATGCTCTGTAGGACGATGCTGACCCTGAACCAAAACGAGGTCCCGCCGTGAAAATGCTAAGTCCGTCGTTCGAAGAACAGATGGACAAGCTTATAAAGGAAGCGGGTCAAAAGGTTCGAGACGACCATAATCGTGAAATGGCTATTTACAAGAAAGCCAGGATGCAGCGCCTCCTTCAGCAATCTGTGGAGAATGACAATGCTCTTTGTTGCCAGCCCGTCATACAGAATACCAGACGCAGAGGTAAAAATAAACCAAAGAACAAAAAAAAACGTTCGACGGCGGCAAAGCTGGTCTAAGAAGCCACGCAATCGGAAATCGAGCAGCCGGGATCCGGCGCTTATAAAGAAGATGGGTCGAGCATATTCTTTTCCCCAAGATAAGACAAAGAAGATATTCGACCTCGTCATAAAACATCAGATGATGACGCTCCTGGAGTCCAAGCACCCCGAGCAAGCCGGTGAGGTTCATCATCCAGACTATTGTTCCTATCATCGAGCAATAGGACATCCTCTCGAAGACTGCTTCACATTCAAAGACTGGGTAGAAGACCAATATCAGTAAGGCAGGTTCACTCTATCCAACAGTTGGAGGGTCACCCCACCACAGAAGCATGAACCAAAAGCCGCACATGAAGCGAGAGTAGAGCCGGATCAACATCGGTCCTGGAAGCGATCTCGTACCAATCACGTGATAACGCTGTCAGAAGAAGAACCCGAGAATATTGATGACCTTCCCTGGTGCTTCGAAAATGATGATGATGAGGTGATTTCAGAGTTTCCACCGGCGCCAAAAGAGCTGGAAGATTGGATACATACTACTGCAGATAACCTCAAGAAAATTGACTTGGGGACGACAAGTGACCCGCGGCCGATGTTCGTCAGTGAGCTGTTGTCTGAAGAAAGGATGGCTATACTTAAAGACGTGCTCATGCAGCATAAAGACTGATTCGCATTGAACTATTCTGAGATGCCATGACTAGATCCAGAGATTGCTGTGCATAAATTGGCAATATCTCCGATCATCAAGCCAGTCAAACAAGCGCCGAGAAGGATGCGGCTCGAGCTTGAGATGAGCATCAATGCCGAGGTCAAGAAGCTAATAGACTCCCGCTTCATCCAAGAGGTTTAGTATCCTGACTGGATTGCCAACATCGTCCCAGTGATGAAGAAAAATGGGACGGTGTGCATATGTGTGGACTTTCGCGATCTCAACAAGGCTTGCCCAAAGGACGATTTTCTAGTACCGATCACTGAGCTAATGATAGATAACACGTCCACTCACGAAGTCTTCTCCTTCATGGACGGCTCATCGTGATACAATCAGATAAAGATGCATCCCGAGGATCAAAAGCATGCTGCTTTCCGGACCCCTATGGGCATATTCTGCTATAAGGTGATGCCTTTCGATCTAAAGAATGCCGGCGCCACCTATCATAGGGCCATGACGAAGATTTTTGATGACCTCATACATGAAATCGTCGAATGCTATATTGACGACCTTGTAGTGAAAAGCAAATCGCACGAGGAGCATTGGGAGCATCTGAAGATCATGTTCCAACGTCCGCGGAAATACAACCTGAAGATGAACCCTCTCAAATGCGCGTTCGGAGTTTCCTCGGGCAAGTTCCTAGGATTCATCATCCGACACTGAGGCATCGAGATAGACCCGTCGAAGATCAAGGCGATTATGGAAATGCCTCCTCCAAGGACTCTCAAGCAACTGTGGTCTCTCCATGTAAAGATTGCGTATATCCGGCGACTTATAGCCAATCTCTCTGGCAAGTGCCGTTCCAACAGTCACCTGATAAAGAAGGGAACCCCTTTCGTCTGGGATCACAAATGCCAAAGCTCACTGGACGAAATCAAGCAATACATGCAGAATCCTCCGGTGCTGACCATTCCAGTCAAGGGAAAGCCCCTCATTCTGTATACAACTGCCCTTGAGGGTTCTCTAGGCTTATTATGGGCACAAGAGAACGACCAAGGGAAGGAGAGAGCCCTCTACTATTTGAGTTGAGTTCTCCTGGGGCAGAAAACAATTTCTCCCCGATTGAAAACGCTGCCTGGCGTTGATCTTCGCGATAACGAAGCTCAGACACTATGCGTTGGAATTCTTAATGGAATTCTCGGTAACATACAGACCTCTCAAGGAAGTGAAAGGCCAGGCCATCGCCGACTTCCTCGCTGAGCATCCAATACCTACCGATTCTCCTTTGAACTGTGAATTGCCCGACGAGCACGCATTTGACACGATCGAAGGGAAGAGAAGAGAGAGTGATACCCGATGGGAACTCTACTTCGACGGAGCATCTTCTATGAAGAAGAGAAAACAAAGCATCCCCATAATCAAATCAGGGGTAGGCCTCATCTTCGTGACCCCATAAGGAGGGATAATGCGCTTTGCATTCTTCTTAACGGAGCCAAGGATAAATAATGAAGCCAAGTTTGAAGCTTTGATAGCAGGTCTTGAGACCGCGGTCGATATGAGAATCGAAAACCTTCTCATATACGGAGACTCCCAACTGGTCGTTAGCCAAATAAACGGCAACTATCAGACGTGCAAACCGGAGTTGGTAAAGTACGGTGAGAGAGTGCAACGACTGCTGACTCGAATCCCTTCCTTCACCCTGGAAAGCATACTGCGTGCGGAAAATAGCAAGGCGGATGCATTAGCCAAGCTCGCTAAAGAACTGGCCGACGAGAACCTCGATGACGTGAGGATCGTTGTGCAAAGTCGTCGGGTTCTTGCACCTGCAGAAATATCTCTAGAGTCGTCCGAAGGAAAGGGAACGACAGAGAAAACGACCCTACGAATAAAAGACCAGGAAAAGACTAAGGATTGGAGTGAAGTATTTATAGACTACTTCAAATCCTGTCGAACACTTGAAGACGCGTCCTCAAGACATTGGCTCATGAAACGAGCTCTATCCTTCGCCTTTGTCAATGATACTCTGTATAAAAGATCATTCGACTCTCTATGGATAAGATGCCTGGGACCTGAAGAGGCAAGGAGTGTCGTCCAAGAAACTCACGACGGGCTTTGCGGTTCTCACCAAGCCGGGCCAAAGATGAAACTGAAGATCAAAAGGATGGGCTACTATTGGCCCACAATGATCCAAGACTGCCTCAAATACGCGAAGCAGTGCCACTCGTGCCAGATTCACGGGGACTTTATCCACCAGCATCCAAATCCGTTACATCCAACGGTGGCTAGTTGGCCATTCGAAATGTGGGGATCTGACATAATCAGGCCCATTGAACCGGCATCATCTAGAGGACATCGATTCATATTGGCAACAACGGATTACTTCTCCAAGTGGGCAGAAGCAATACCACTAAGAGAAGTGAAGACAGAGAATATCCTCCATTTTTTCAAGACACACGTCATTAATCGGTTCGGCATTCCGTGATGGATTATCTCCGATAACGGGCCAGCCTATAGAAGCCACAAGATCAGCCGCTTCGTACAACAACATAATATAGACTGGAGATACTCTTCGGTCTATAATCCCTAAGCTAACGGTCTAGCTGAAGCTTTCAATAAGACCTTGACGAAGATCGTGGGAAAGACGGTGTCCAAGAATAAAATGGACTGGCATGAGAAACTGCATGAAGCTCTCTGGGCGTATCGAACTACGTTCAAGACAGCCACGAACACAACGCCGTATGCATTGGTATTCAGCACAGAAGCGGTACTCCCCCTCGAGATAGAGTTACCCTCTCTACGAGTGGCCGTTCACTACGAGCTAACAGACAAAGAAAATACTCACCTTCGCCTTGAGGAGCTCGACGCCCTTGATGAAACCCGTCTCATGGCGCAAAAAAATCTGGAGGCTTACAAAGCGAAGATGACACGCTCATACGAGAGATTGACTAGGCCGAGGACATTCTGCCAAGGCAAACTCGTGCTAGTGGTCAAAAGACCTATGATCCCGAATCGTGCCAAGCGGGGGAAATTCGAGCGGAACTATGAAGGCCCGTATATCATAGACAAAATTTACCACGGTGGTGCCTATCTACTCATGGACGTGCATGGTGAAAGACCTTTCAGGCCAATAAACGGTCGCTTCCTAAAAAAATACTACGCCTGACGAGTCACGGCCTAGGTCAATGATAGATGACGACGTCTATGTCCGCTCGCTATCTTCCTAAGCCTAAACTCTATAAGTAGTAGCCGGCTAACGGACCGAAACTTCCTTAAACTAATGATGGACCACTATGTCCTAAAACTGGCTGTTGACCGAGACGTCGATAAATTACTACGGACCGCAGCATCCCAAGGCTGACGCAAAAAAAAAGAAAAAAAGGAGGGTATGTCCATAAGCGAAATGGGCACGGATGAAAACCCGAAAGGGCTCCATGAGTAAAAACAGTAGGGCTACCAGCGAGTTTTGTGAAAACCCGAAAGGGCGCAATCTAGTTAAAAGACACTTGCAAGGCCCTCTCGACCTTGTGAGGAGAAACCACCAGCGTGAGATCCTTACGACTCGCAAGGGATCAACACACTTAGGGATCCCCACGATTCTTAAGGAGAAATTGCACTTACAAGATCCTCAACACTCGTAAGGAGAATTCCCCTTTGAGATCCTCACCACTCATAGGGTTCAAAAGCCTTAAGCTACAGGGATCTGAACCTGTTTTTAAACCATCACAATCTCCAATATTGCCCTACAAGCGTCTCAGTATCGACCCTTGTATACAATCCACGGGCGCGAATAAATATTTCCCTAACAAAGTCCCACCTGAGACTGGGGATATGCTCATATGGCAAAAGACACTTGCAATTCCTTTTGACTTATAAGGAGAAAACACTTTTGTAAGATCCTTACGACTTATAAGAGAACACACACTTGGGAATCCTTACGATTATTATGGAGAAAACACACTTACCAGATCCTCACGACTCGTAGGGAGGAATACCTTCATGAGACCCTTACAGCTCATAAAGTTAAAAGCCTTAGTCGACAGGATTCTAACCCTGTTCGCTAAGCCACCTTTGTTCGACATCGACAGAGGCAAATGATGATTCGCTCCTGGCAATATCGCAGTTGTAGCGATGCTGATGCCTAAATCGGTATCAAATCCCAAATTTGCAGCGAAAAGCCAGCAATCCACAAATGCATATGAAATAGCCGTAATGATGGGGCAACTTTCAACGAAATCAGCAAGTAAAAATGTATGCATACAAAATAGCCGAAATGGTTGGGCAACTCGCAATAAAAAGCAGCTAGTAAATAAAACAAATAGCTAAAATGATCGGGCACCGCGAAAAATAGCCGAAATGATTGGGCAATCGCGACTTTCGTGATATAAAAAGCTGAAATGATAGAGCATCGTGGAAAGAAAAATATATAAAATGAAACCTTTTACCCTACAGGTGAGATCACATCGATCCATGTATACAATCCAGGGGCACAAACAGAAAGCGAACCATACCCCCCCCAGGCTCCTTCCAAAAGAGAGCCAAATCTCGACGGTTCACAGACAGCTTGGAGATCATCTCTACATTCATCTCATTACAACAGACGCAACATCAGCAAAGCAGAACCGCGACAATTCCCAGTTCCATGACTCGACGGTGCACAGACAACCGAGAGTCGACCCCCGAATCCGTGAAATGAGGATACAAGTCAACCTATCCTGGTCCTTGCGGAATACGGCTAATGTCAATCCGGACCCCGTGGGAAGCATCCAGAGCAAATCCTGGTCCTGTGGAACACGGCTAGAGTCAATCCTGACCCCGTGGGAAGCGTCCAGAGCGGAGCCTGGTCCTTGCGGAACACGGCTAACGTCAATCCTGACCCCGTAGGAAGCATCCAGAGTGAATCCTGGTCTAGTGGAACACGGCTAATGTCAATCCTGACCCCGTGGGAAGCATCCAGAGCGGATCCCGGTCCTTACGGAACATGGCTAATGTCAATCCTGACCCCATGGGAAGCATCCAGAGCAAATCTTGGTCTAGTGGAACACGGCTAATGTCAATCCTGACCCCGTAGGAAGCGTCTAGAGCAAATCCTGGTCCTGTGGAACACGGCTAAAGTCAATCTTGACCCCGTGGGAAGCGTCCAGAGCGGAGCCTGGTCCTTACGGAACACGGCTAATGTCAATCCTGGTTTAGTGGAACACGGCTAATGTCAATCCTGACCCCGTCGGAAGCGTCCAGAGCTGATCCTGGTCCTTGCGGAATACGGCTAATGTCAATCCTGACCCCTTGGGAAGCATCCAGAGTGGATCTTGGTCCTTGCGGAACACGGCTAATGTCAATCCTGACCTCGTGGGAAGCATCCACAGCAAATCCTGGTCTAGTGGAACACGGCTAATGTCGATCCTGACCCCGTGGGAAGCGTCCAGAGCGGATCTTGGTCCTTGCGGAACACGGCTAATGTCAATCCTGACCTCGTGGGAAGCGTCCAGAGCAAATCCTTGTCCTGTGGAACATGGCTAAAGTCAATCCTGACCCTTGGGAACCGTCCAGAGCGGATCCTGGTCCTTGCGGAACACGGCTAATGTCAATCCTGACCCCGTGGGAAGCATCCAGAGCGGATCCTAGTCCTTGCGGAACACGGTTAATGTCAATCCTGACCCCGTGGGAAGCGTCCAGAGCAAATCCCGGTCTTATGGAACACGGCTAAAGTCAATCCTGACCCCGTGGGAAACAGCCAGAGCGAATCCTGGTTCCGTAGAACATGGGTAAAGTCAATCTTGACCCCGTGGGAAATGCTTAGAGCAACTTCTGACTCCGTGAAATGCGGATAATGTCAATCTCATCAATCACTTATGGGTCCTCACGACCCATAAGGAAGAAAACTCTCTTGTGAGATCCTTACGACTTCCAAGAGAAAACACACTTAGAAATCCTCATGATTCCTAAGGAGAAAATACACCTACGGGATCCTCTCGACCTGTAGAGAGAAAATTCTTTATGAGACCCTCATGGCTCATAAAGTTGAAAATCCTTAGGCAACAGATCTGAACCTACTTCCTAAGCCATCACTACCTCTCGAAGAGTTCAAGACGTAATGCTCTCTATCATCTATAGACTACATTTGCCAAAATTATACGCAAGAGAAATGGAGATGCTATTCAAGAGTGCGTAAGCTGCTTTGCACCAAATCAAAATGAAAAGGGTGTAACTTACTGACGACAACCACATACCATGCAAAACAGTAAAAGAACGATGGATTTGCATCCGTTTAAGCGTTCAAAGCATACCCACTCATGCATATGAAAAAGATTTAGTGCATAAAATAAACATAAGGAGACGAGGAATTTGCTATTCATACTTCAGAAAATTCTTACATTGATGAAAACAGTGAACAAAAACATTATTAAAATGATTACAATGGCAAGACATCAAATCCAGGACATGGATTGAGAAATTCAAAAGCCAGGCCATCCAAAATTTTGCGGGCCTCTCGGACCATCTTCGTGTGCATCCTTTCACAATCACAAGCGTTAGGATCCCTACTGATATCCTCCACCCTTCGATAGGCAGGGAATATCGCCGCCTGCTGAAAAGCTTGATGCAGGATATCAACAAAGTTGTGTTGCCTTTTCTTTGAGATTAAGCTCATCAGATACATTGAGTGCACCTTATCTTCAGCGTTGTCCAATGCCTTAAGCTGCATGCCAGTGTAAAATAGAAGAAGTGCTCCCCAGATCGCTCCCACAATAAGCTTCAAGTGAGAGGAACGGCGAGAAAGTAGTCGACCATTGTATGCATCAAAGCTATCCATAATTTAGCACACTGGGCGTTTGTGAACTCTCGGTTTTGGGAACGGCCGAGTGCGCGAATGTCTCCATAAGAAATAATCTCATCAAGATCATACATATGAGCGTCCATAACGTCTGAAAAGGAAAATCAGTGGGAGTTAGTGGACAGACCGATTAAGAAAAAGCTTACTAAAACAGACAAAGGATTTAAACAACTCTTGATATCCCCAAGGAGGAAATAAGTGCTAATTAAATCACTCAATGAATTTAATTCTATGCAATTAAGAAAGGTAACCTAAAAAGGATTTCGCATTTAATAAAAAGGTTCCTCGGGCCAAGGAGTAAAACTCCTCGAGAGAAATGCTCTACAGACGGGAATGCCACCTGTCAAAGTCAATTATGTGGGGAATTACAAAGTCTCCGGGAATTCTAAGAGCCTTGCTCTGTAAAAATGATGAAATAACCCATCAGAAAAATTGAAATAAAATTTCTTTAATGAATTAAAATTCTGAGATCTTCAAGACCCATGAACAAACTCTTAAGAATTCTTCATGAGAGATTAACAAATCTCCATTATTCAAGAGAGAAAAGCTCTGTTAATGGGTTAAACCCTAAAAAACATTTTGAGATCTGTGATTTGAGGAAGAGCAAAGCTCTATTGATAAGGTTCAAATATTACCAAAAATTTGGCAGAGTTTTGACTCTTGAAGGTTCCTAAAATGAAGAGCTATGCTCCAAAAGAGAATAAAAATTCTCAGAAGACAAAAAAGAAGATGAACAGAAATCATCTCAAGGGCCATCCTATTTATAGGCACTAAGATGCCGTTTCAACTTCTGAGTTGTTCCAAGGGCACGGATGCTGCCACCGCTGCACTCACGTGTGGGCCACGTGAGCGCAACAGTGGGGGGGGCATTTGTTTCCCCTAATCAGAGTAAAGCTCTGTTCAAAATTCAAATTTTGAAATGAAGCAACGCTTCAGATGCAGCGCCAAGTGCGCTGCACCCTAAGCAGCGCACCACGTGCAAAGCACGTGTGAGCTAGCGCTGGGTGCGCTGAGCTCTAAGCAGCGCACTGTTAGTTATGTATATGCCCTAGAGGCCATTGTTGTACATATGATGTATATTATAATGGATGCTTGGATATATATAGAGAGGACTTTCTTGCTCGTCATGATAGTATGCTATTTGGTTTCACTTTATCTTAACATGTTGACATGTATTGGTTTACTGTTTTTCTCTCACATGTTGATAAAGCCCTTAGGATTTGTACTCGACTACTGGGACTATGATGAGATCATACGAGTGGGGCCATGGTAGTCGATGAGTACATCCTATAACTGTTCCTAATCGAGGGTATATCGAGGCAGGGCATCGATACACCAGAGTAGACTAGCGTATACGCATTTTGACCCATATGATGGGCGATGGATGATCCCATATCCATCGGTGTTTGACATCAGAGATGGTGTACGGGTGCTCAGTGGAGACTGGGTACACTGGACGGACTCGCCGAGAACTCCCAGATGGTGATATACCACACGTTAGATGGCAGTTCTCCGGTGACACTGGTACAGGGTAGTCTGTAGACCCGAGATCGTCATAGAGTCTTGTGTGATTCCCACTGTGCTTTGATTTCCACCTTACCACGTCCAAGAGGGCATGCAAAACGGTGGCTTTTGGGTACAGTCCCGAATCACATGGAGGCAATGAGCGATAGGAGGGGATTCGTCTCTCCCGGTATAGGGAGTTGATGTTGTGCTGTGTTCGATTGGCTATAACTGGAAGTCCCTGGCCAGGGCTGATATAGAGATTTACTGGTAAGTGTTACGAGTAGTTTCTCGACCCGTTATGAGCCACACATCGACACGACTTATCGGTTACTAGGGTCTGACGTTTACCACCCCTAGACTTGATATGCGACATATCAGACGAACAGACCGGACTGTACGGGAGTGTTACTGATTGGATTCACAGGAGAACACACAGGCTAGCTTGTTGATCTTCTGATCGATCAATACCTGGGTGGCTGTTACGTTTAGCTGACCGCTTGCAGCTTGTGGGTGTTTGATATGATCATCACCTGCTACCGGCGTATTGACGATTCTTTAGAGTCCTACACAGAGGTTTCTTGGCTCAGGCGAAACGGAGTAAAGGCACATATGTGATATGTGCAGTACCGAGAATAATGCGATATGAGATACCGTATTATATTCTCGCGATATTTAGATATGAACCGGGTCATCGGATCAAGTGTTTATTCGATGAATCAGTACATGATATATATTAGTCGGTAATATTCGATATAGCCGGATCGTCGGATCAAGTGTTGATTCGATGATTTAATGTATAATAATATATATGATATATTGTATTACATTATCTAATATTGGCTCGCTTCATTATTTCATTTTCTCACTGGATGATACATTGATATATATGCGATATATGTTAATTGTATTATTTTCTTTTGTTGCAAATATATAATATATGTGTGATATATATTATTGTGACATGATATGATTTATTATTAAACATGTTTAAGGATGATTAAATGGGATTAGGGTTTGATTAGGGTTAGCTTCTTCTTGCACATTCTAGAAGCTTTTCCTTTTGTCTTGGTTAAGATATTATGGTTGATATTTCTTGATGACTCATTTCTAACCTAACCAAACACTAACTCTAGTTTATTCTCTACAAACTCTTAGCCTATCATCCTTGACCATGGTTCAATAATCAATCATATACATTTCTTTTCTATTCATCACAAAAGGATTATCATTTTCCATTATCATCTTCTTGTCTCTTGATTTTGAGCTCACTAGAAATTCCATTTGTGATGATAAATTGTGAGAAAGTGAATTAAAAGGAAAGCATAAATACTACTCCCTCATCCTCATCTCATATAGCCCATGAGATTAGGGTGTTCATCTCTTTAGAGTGAGAAAGCTTGGGTTATTGCAACTTCGACGTAGATCATCGGAGATTCGGAACACTTCAAGCTAGCATGAATCGTTCGAGTCGTGGAGCCTCTCTTGAGTCCGGGAGATCGAGGATCGCGGCGAAGGGACTTCTACTCGGAGCTTGTGAAGCGAAGGAGAGGACTACAAAGGTTGTAATCCCTCACACTTAGATAAAAAGATATTATCTTGCATGCTAAACCCTAATACTCTAGCAAAGATCCCGTCTTTGGGTTGTTCGGCACGTCTAAAATTTTATCCGGGCATGTTTGATGCCTTATGAACCTTCACAAGAGTGCCAAGGAACCCTACAGTGGTATCAGAGCCTAGCTAGAGCATTAGGCGACGTGTTTACGAAGTTAAAACTCCGATCGAATCCGAACCGACAAAATTTAAACGCTCTCTGGAAATGTTTCAAAATCTGGGATTTTTCTGAATTAAAAATACCTGAAAAATACAGCAGGGAAAAATAAGAAATTCGGTGAAAAAATTATCCCCTGATCCGTACAAACCGCCGCGGAACCGCGGTCGTACCTTGCTTGGGCCGCGGAACCGCGGCAGTATGAGGAGATCAAGGAGTAATTTTTGCACAGTAATTCCTAATTTTGTGATATATATTTTATGGGTATTTTTATTCTGACTCAAGTGTTGAGTATTCTGGGGTTTGTTTTGTAATCGTAGATTCAATCGGAATATTTAAATTCGTTTTTATTTCCGGATATTTAGAAACGGTTAAACTATTTGAACGGATATCATTAACTCACTTTTTCCCGGCACGAAAAACTTTCAAGTGTTGAATTTTTATCGGGTTTAAATCTTTCGGAAAAATTGTATAAGTTAACCGGTGGACCCTCTAGAAGACAACAAACCTTAACTCGATTATGTGACCGTCTTGAACTGTCTTTTGAACCTTCGGGTTTGGAGCAGTACGGCGTGCCACATGTGAGGCGTTGGTTTGACCCTTCTACGGCTGGATCACTGGTACTATGACATATTCTAGGATTATTTGAATTCCGCTCAAGTGTTGAGCACTTTGGGAAATTTTGGGTATTTGATTATCTGTTCGAAAAGTTTAATACTGTCTATTTATCTGGATTGTGATACAATATGTGGAATTCATAGAGTTAGGCATGAAATGCGGAGTATGTGATATTTCGGATTTACGATGTCTAAAGTGATTGTGGATTCCAAATATTGTAGTTTTACACTTTCTTTTCTGCGACCGTAAGTGTAATATGTGATATCGCCGGTTTCGTTGCTACATGTCAACGACAATTGGGATGCGCATATTTACTTACGTTGATAATATGTGATATTATATGTTGCTGTGATATGTTATATTGGATCGTCGTGTTCTGAATAGCCGGGGGTTTTATGTGAGATGAGGGTTTTTATTTTCATTCATGTAAAATTCATTTGTAATGTAATATTCTTTTATTTGGGGCACTTCCAGGTTGAGGTTGATGTCACCAGTGTATATTATTTTCTTTTCCGCATTAGGTAGACCCAAGGAGGGGAGCACAAGTAACCGGGTTCTAGGGTCCAGTAGGAGGCTATCTCGAGGAGTCGAGACCGGGTCTCCTAACCCTAGAATTGGCAGTGTTACTTGCTGCTCTCGTAGGGGTCTTGGGATGTGGGTTTGGCTATTCATCGCGACCGTGGAATCCGTGTTTTATACAGGCTCGTATTGAAAACACGGACGTCCTAGTATATCCAATATTTCATATATGTTCTTCTGCTGCAATGTTCCGTGATGAGATCATATTACTGCCTGAGACGAATGCTTATACTATATATATATATGCTGATATATGAATATTACTGCTTTCGTTTCTTCTGTGATGCTTATGAAGCATAAGCTGATGGGATTTTTATTAATAAGATTAATAAAAGGAAAAAGAAACCTAAAGATGTTATAGAATCAAAACTTTATAAAAAGGGTAGCTACAGTTTTGCTTTGCACAGTGGTATATATGATATGCCCTGCACCTTATTCGATGAGGAAAGAGCCGAGATCCTTTCACCGGGAGTGACCTCTTTAGCGAAACTGGCAGTTGCTACAAACTCGCGGTTTAGTTTTTGACAGCTTATATAGTTCTTGCTTTGCACTGCGGTATATATGATATATCCTGCACCTTATTCGATAAGGAAAGGGCCGACGATCCCTTCACCGGGAGTGACCCCTTTAGCGAAACTAAGAAAAGCCTCAAAAACACTTCTTTTTCAAAAACTACTCGATTCTACGACGATATCAAGTTCATTACGCTCAGGGTTTTCTGAAAAACCTGCGTAGCCCTCCGTCATTTCAGATAGATATTATTTAGTATTCGTGCTATGTTTGTTGACTTAGTTAAGGCATAGTGTACGGTAGCTAAGTAATGTTTATCTGCTAAAACATAAGATGTGATTGGATTAGGGTATTCGTACAGCCTTGTTGACTCAGTTAAGGGTCGTACGGGTGGGTTTAATTCAATCGGGAAATGTACGGGTTGAACTTGACTTGCGATTTATGGTTTGTTGACTTAGTTAAGGTCATAGATCGCTAGGGGCAAAATATTATCGGGAATTTAAAGTGTTGAAATTTGCAATGTGATTGCATACCTTCTATGAGATAGTTGGATCCCGATACCCACTGCGAGTAAGAGTTGCTCCTGGGAGAGTTTTACACAGGACAATTAGTCGATCAAGTAGGTGTCTAGAAAAGTGTTAACGGGGTTACGCCTCTGGGAAAACGAGGTTTACTTTAATTAGGTCCGTGCGAAAGCACGGGGAACCTCCCTCAAAGTACCGACACTGATCTGGCTGAATGATTGACGAAATTGCAGGGTGTAATTAATCCCAGCTAATCTTACCTTTCAGGGTTTGAAGGTAGATTTGATAAAAACAGTGGGAGACATCCTGATTAGATAAGATAATAACCAATCTAATCTTGCAAGAGCATACGCTAAAGTGTTTTGTTCTCTCTCTCTCCAGGTAGCGACCATGTCAGGCCATAATCAAGATAATAATATGGATGTATTGACTGAACCCGCTTATTATACTGAGCAGGGGAACGTTGGACCCGTTCTTTCTTATAAGAGTTATAAGACTGAACAGGGAATAGGAGAATATCTGGATTCTCACGCCGCCCAAAAGAACATGCATGTTGATGCATCTTCTTCGGGTGTGTTAGTTATTGAGAAATGTTTCTCAGTTCACCCTACGTCCTGGGTATTAGATACCGGATCAGGATCCCATATATGTAAATTGTTACATTGGCTACGGAAAGGTAGAGAACTGGGAAAAGGTGATCATTCTGTTCAAGTAGGGAACGGTGCAAGTATTGTAGCCAAAGCAGTTGGCGAATATCACCTAGTATTGCCAAGTGGTAATACAATGTTTCTAAATGAGTGCTATTATATACCGAACATGATGTGCAACATTATATCAGTTTCTTTATTAAGTAAAGAAGGATATAATTTTGTAGTAAAGGATAATATTATGAACATATTCCTATATCAAAAGTTGATTGCATCAGGCTCGTTACATAATGGCATATTCATTCTAAATCAGAATACAGTCCTCAATATACAAAACACACACAAAAGGAAAAGTTCAGAAATAAACGAATCCTTCTTGTGGGATTGTAGACTTGGCCATATCAATGAGACACGGCTAGCTAAGTTACATAAAAATGGATATTTGAATTCATTCGAATTTTCATCTTATGATACTTGCCATTCATGTCTCAAAGGAAAAATGACCAAAGCTCCGTTTAGTGGACACGGAGAAAGAGTTACCGAACTCTTAGGACTGGTACATAGTGATGTATACGGTCCCATATCTATGCATGCCAGGAACGGTTCTTCCTACTTCATTACATTCACTGACGATCTCTCTAGATACGGGCATGTGTTCCTGTTGAAACACAAGTCTGAAGCTTTTGAGAAATTCAGAGAATATAAGCACGAAGTAGAGAACCAAATGGGCAAAAGTATTAAGATCCTTCGATCTGATCGAGGAGGAGAATACTTAAGCGATGATTTTCTGGATTATCTAAAAGAGAATGGGATTCTCTCTCAGCTTACTCCTCCTTATACACCACAGCACAACGGTGTATCGGAACCAAGGAATCGGACCCTATTAGATATGGTATGATCTATGATGAGCGAAGCTGAGTTACCTATTTCCTTCTGGGGGTATGCGCTTGAGACAGCCATATACATATTGAATCTAGTTCCGTCTAAATCTGTACCTCCCACACCATATGAGATATGGAGTGGGAAGAGACCATATTTTAAACAAATTAAGATATGGGGTTGTCCGGCCTATGTCAAAAGACAAAGTCCAGACAAACTCGAGGCACGATCAGTTCTTTGCAAATTTGTTGGATATCCAAAGAATTCTCAAGGATATTTTTTCTACCACGCTGAGGAACAAAAAGTGTTTGTTGCTCAACATGCCACCTTTTTGGAAAAGGAATTTGTTGCAAAAGAAATTAGTGGCAAAGAGGTAGGGCTGGAAGAGGTTCCAGAAACACAAATTGCAACTGAAGATTTAGTAGAACCAGAGGATTCAGTAGTACCCGACGAACCCCAGCCTCTCCGCCGATCTAGCAGGGTTTCTCATCCGCCTGAGAGATACTACGGTTTTCTCATTGATGGTGGAATCGAGGATTGCATCATGGAAGATGATGACCCGACTAGTTTCGAACAGGCCATCACGAGTGGTGACTCTGTGAATTGGCTAGATGCAATGCGATCTGAGATGGAATCCATGTACACCAATAAAGTATGGATTTTGGAAAATGCTCCTGAAGGGGTAAAACCCATTGGGAGCAAGTGGATTTTTAAAAAGAAATTTTGTGTAGATGGAAAAGTTGAGACTTTTAAAGCTAGACTTGTAGCAAAGGGTTTTCGTCAACGACCAGGTGTTGATTATGACGAAACCTTTTCTCCAGTGGCTATGCTTAAGTCCATCCGGATCTTACTTTCTATTGCTGCATACCATGACTACGAAATCTGGCAAATGGATGTTAAGACCGCCTTTCTAAACGGTGATTTAGAAGAGTGCGTGTACATGACTCAGCCAGAGGGATTCGTAGATAGTGGGAGCAGCGGAAAGGTGTGCAAGCTGCTTAAATCCATTTATGGGTTAAAGCAAGCATCGCGGAGTTGGAACATCTGTTTTGATGTTGTAGTCAAAGAGTTTGACTTCATCAAAAATATAGATGAACCTTGTATCTATAAGAAGGTAGCAGAGGGTAAGGTTTTCTTCCTCGTATTGTACGTGGATGACATACTCTTGATAGGAAATGACATTCCTATGCTGCAATCAGTCAAGCTCTTCTTATCACAGAGATTCTCAATGAAAGATCTAGGTGATGCCTCCTGCATATTGGGAATCATGATCTAAAGAGATAGATCTAAACGTATACTGGGATTGTCCCAATCCAGGTACATTGACACCATACTAAAGAGTTTTAGTATGGAAGAATCCATGCGTGGGAACCAACCCACGATCTCTGGACTCACTCTCTCCAAAGAGATGTCTCCCAAGACTGATTTGGAGAGAGCTCGTATGCAAGGGATACCCTATGCTTCGGCAGTAGGCTCTATCATGTATGCGATGCTATATGCCAGACCCGATGTAGCATACTCACTAAGTGTAGTGAGTCGGTATCAAGCAGATCCTGGAGAGAGTCACTGGACAGCTGTGAAGAACATTCTCAAGTACTTACGAAGGACTAAGGAGATGTTCTTGGTGTATGGTAACGGAGAACTTCAGGTGGAGTCCTTTACCGATTCCAGCTTCTAAAGTGATAAGGACGACTCTAAGTCGCACTAGGGATTTGTCTTTACCCTCAATGGAGGGGCGGTATGTTGGAAGAGTTCCAAACAGGATACCGTTGCAGACTCGACGATGGAGGCTGAATACATCGCTGCCAACGATGCTGCCAAAGAGGCTGTCTAGATAAAGAAGTTCATTAGTGAACTTGGAGTGGTTCCATCCATTGAGCATCCAATACCTCTGTATTGCGATAACAATGGAGCTGTGGCTTTGGCCAAGGAACCCAGGTCCCATCAAAAGTCCAGACATATTCTGAGGCGGTGTCACCTGATCAGGGAGATAGTTGATCGCCGGGAGATCGAGGTCAGGAGAGTAGACACGAAGGACAACACTGCGGATCCATTCACGAAAGCTATTCCCCAGATACAGTTTGAGAGATTATTCGGGATGCTAGGTATGAGATACTACAGCAGCTGGCCTTCGTGTAAGTGGGAGATTGTTAGTTATGTATATGCCCTAGAAGCCATTGTTGTACATATGATATATATTATAATGGATGCTTGGATATATATAGAGAGGACTTTCTTGCTCGTCATGATAGTATGCTATTTGGTTTCACTTTATCTTAACATGTTGACTTGTATTGGTTTACTGTTTTTGTCTCACATGTTGATAAAGCCCTTAGGATTTGTACTCGACTACTGGGACTATGATGAGATCATACTAGTGGGGCCATGGTAGTCGATGAGTACATCCTATAACTGTTCCTAATCGAGGGTATATCGAGACAGGGCATCGATACACCAGAGTAGACTAGCGTATACGCATCTTGACCCATATGATGGGCGATGGATGATCCCATATCCATCGATGTTTGACATCAGAGATGGTGTACGGGTGCTCAATGGAGACTGGGTACACTGGACGGACTCGCCGAGAACTCCCAGATGGTGATATACCACACGTCAGATGGCAGTTCTCCGGTGACACTGGTACAGGGTAGTCTGTAGACCCGAGATCGTCATAGAGTCTTGTGTGATTCCCACTGTGCTTTGATTTCCACCTTACCACGTCCAAGAGGACGTGCAAAACGGTGGCTTTTGGGTACAGTCCCGAATCACATGGAGGCAATGAGCGATAGGAGGGGATTCGTCTCTCCCGGTATAGGGAGTTGATGTTGTGCTGTGTTCGATTGGCTATAACTGGAAGTCCCTGGCCAGGGCTGATATAGAGATTTACTGGTAAGTGTTACTAGTAGTTTCTCGACCCGTTATGAGCCACACATCGACACGACTTATCGGTTACTTGGGTCTGATGTTTACCACCCATAGACTTGATATGCGACATATCGGACGAACAGACCGGACTGTACGGGAGTGTTACTGATTGGATTCACAGGAGAACACACAGGCTAGCTTGTTGATCTTCTGATCGCTCAATACCTGGGTGGCTGTTACGTTTAGCTGACCGCTTGCAGCTTGTGGGTGTTTGATATGATCATCACCTGCTACCGGCGTATTGACGATTCTTTAGAGTCCTACACAGAGGTTTCTTGGCTTAGGCGAAACGGAATAGAGGCACATATGTGATATGTGCAGGACCGAGAATAATGCGATATGAGATATCGTATTATATTCTCGCGATATTTAGATATGAACCGGGTCATCGGATCTAGTGTTTATTCGATGAATCGGTACATGATATATTAGTCGGTAATATTCGATATAGCCGGATCGTCGGATCAAGTGTTGATTCAATGATTTAATGTATAATAATATATATGATATATTGTATTACATTATCGAATATTGGCTCGCTTTATTATTTCATTTTCTCACTGGATGATACATTGATATATATGCGATATATGTTAATTGTATTATTTTCTTTTGTTGCAAATATATAATATATATGTGATATATATTATTATGACATGATATGATTTATTATTAAACATGTTTAAGGATGATTAAATGGGATTAGGGTTTGATTAGGGTTAGCTTCTTCTTGCACATTCTAGAAGCTTTTCCTTTTGTCTTGGTTAAGATATTATGGTTGATATTTCTTGATGACTCATTTCTAACCTAACCAAACTTTAACTCTAGTTTATTCTCTACAAACTCTTAGCCTATCATCCTTGACCATGGTTCAATAATCAATCATATACATTTCTTTTCTATTCATCACAAAAGGATTATCATTTTCCATTATCATCTTCTTGTCTCTTGATTTTGAGCTCACTAGAAATTCCATTTGTGATGATAAATTGTGAGAAAGTGAATTAAAAGGAAAGCATAAATACTACTCCCTCATCCTCATCTCATCTAGCCCATGAGATTAGGGTGTTCATCTCTTTAGAGTGAGAAAGCTTGGGTTATTGCAACTTCGACGTAGATCATCGAAGATTCGGAACATTTCAAGCTAGCATGTATCGTTCGAGTCGTGGAGCCTCTCTTGAGTCCGGGAGATCGAGGATCGCGGCGAAGGGACTTCTACTCGGAGCTTGTGAAGCGAAGGAGAGGACTACAAAGGTTGTAATCCCTCACACTTAGATAAAAAGATATTATCTTGCATGCTAAACCCTAATAATCTAGAAAAGATCCCGGCTTTGGGTTGTTCGGCACGTCTAAAATTTTATCCGGGCATGTTTGATGCCTTATGAACCTTCACAAGAGTGCCTATGAACCCTACACGCACCACGTGCAAAGCATGGGTACGCTAGCGCTAAGTGCGCTGCACTTTAAGCAGCGCACCACGTGCAAAGCACGAGTGCGCTAGCGCTGGAACTAAAAGCTCCCCGCCGTCAGATCAAAGATCCAATAATAATGATAAATAATTAATTAATCAGAATTAAATTCTGTTAAGGAAAGATTCCTCAAAATCTTTCCAAACAACAAGATTGTACTCTGTAAACCGGAGCACCGTTGGATCAATGATCCAAAGGTGATTAAAAATCACCAAAATTACAGAATAAATTTTGTATGGAATGATTGTCCAATCTTGTTAAAAAACAAGAAGATTGCCTTCTGTAAATCAGAAGCCCTTGGATCAAAGATCCAACGGTGGGGTAATCCCCAAATCAATTAAGAAAAGATCTTCTTAACTGATTGTACAAATCAGCTCACCCTATATAAAGGCTTCAAGACTTCAAGTCTCAGGGATACATAAACATAAAGAAATCCCCCCATAAGTTTTGAGAGATCTCAGAAAGAAGAGCCAAGCTCTCAGAAAAAGAAGAGTTTCTTCAAGGTAAAAAAAAATGATGAACAGAGAGATGAAATCATCCCATAATTAAAAAGAAGAATTCACTTCTTTAAAGATCATAGATCTACAAGACCAAAGTCTTTCAAAAAGAGATCAAAAGTCCTCATCCTAAAACAAGAAGAAGAACATATTTCTTCTCACAGATCATATATATATAAGACTAAGGTCTTTCTCAAGGAGATCACAGTATCTCATTACAAGAGGGGGGAGAATAATTCAATTCTTTTAGGATCATAGATCCATAAAGGCAAAGCCTTTCATCGACATAAGAGATTGAAACAATTCCTACAAAGTAAGAACTTTGTTCTTAAAACCTTGAGACAAAGTCTCTTATAAAAAGAGAATTTAATTCTCTGGGCCCAAACCGATCTAAGTTGGATAAAAGAAAAACCTCAGCGCTCCACATCTAGCGTAAAGCGCTGCAGAGCCTTAGCGCTCCAAACATAGCGCACTTTGCTCATTATCTGGCGCTCAGCGCCAAGCGCACCACGTGCTCCTCACGTGTGCGCTACTTAAAAGAAGCATCTCAGCGCTCCTGATCCGGCGCTCAGCTCCGAGTGCACCACGTGCTCCTCACGTATACGCCACTGAACTAATAGCGCTTTGCACTCATAAATCAGCGCAATGCGCTCATAGATTGGCACTCAGAGCCATGCGCACCACATGTCCCTCACGTGTGCGCTACTCGGCAGAAGCGCACTGCGCTCTTTGATTGGCGCAAAGCGCCAAGCGCACCATGTGCTGCGCTGATAGAACATAAATTGTTCTTTAATAAGCCCAGAGCTATGATGAATGCTCAGCATTCAATAAAAGATAGAAATACTGTCAGAATCCATATTAATGCTCAGCATTGTCAAATGTTTAAATATTTTAATTGAGTGGGCCGAGCCCAAATTGGCTATAAACCCCTCATTCAGATTAATTGAGCCCATATGCTCATAAATTTTTTAACAGATCTTAGCCCCAAATTGTACTACAGATCTTCCAACCAAAATTGGTTCAAGGGTACATCTCTTTACTCCTCTGATATTTGTCATTGTAATCCTTCAACGTCTTCAGAAAGGTGATGGGTCCCAACAACCATACATTCCATAGACTATGATGTCATTAAACTGGACTGTGGGGTCCTTAAACCCATGGACTATGATGTCCTTAACCTTGGACTGTGGGGTCCTTAAACCCATGGACTATGATGTCCTTAACCTCGGACTGTGGGGTCCTTAAGCCTACGGACTAGGATGTCCTTAACCTTGGACCGTAATGTCTTTAAACTAATTATGGACCGCAAAGTCCCTAAACTAAACAATAGAGCCCAAATGCTCTTTTGTTGGATCTAAACGATCCTGTTAAGTTGATCTTAGTCTAAAATTAGACTAACCTATCCTTAATAAACGTTTAAGTTGATTTTAGTCTTAAATGAGACTAACGTATCCTTAAACCCAACCCCAAACCCAAATCTAAGAAAATACGGATTTGGACTAATCCACGCCCTATGGGCGACAGCATAAATTAGTCTCCGTATACAATCCACTGGCAACCAAAAACAAAACAAACACCCACGACACGAAGTGACCATTTGGAGAAGGAGAAAGTGGTTACCTCGATGCGGTAGCGTAATCAACTGCAGGGCTTGTGCCTGCAGGGAAGAGCGTCCCCACAATCAAAAACCCCTCAAATGAGGGGGAATCTGACGAAGTCTGCTACATCGGCCGCATCCGTCTAAACCTCCGATACACGGTGCCATAAATCAACTTGGCATCTTCGGAGAGGTGGACGGATAGCACCAAATAGCATCTGCCCTCGAAATTCAGGCAAGACGGGCCTACGCAGTCACGTCTTTGTGTTTCGGTGGGGGAACACGAGGATTGCATCATGAGATGATGACCCAACTAGTTTCGAGCAGGCCATCAAGAGTGGGGACTCTGTAAGAATGACTAGATGCTATGCGATCTTAGATGGAATCCATATACACCAACAAAGTATGGACTTTGGTTGCTAAATCTGAAGGGTTAAATCCCCATCAAGTGCAAGTATATCTTGAGAAGATTACTTGGTGTAGATGGAAAGGTTGAGACTTTCAAAGCTAGACTTGTTGTAAAAGATTCTCGTCATCAACCAGGTATGGTTTATGATGAAACCTTTTCTGCTGTAGCTATGCTTAAGTCCATCTGAATCCTACTTGCCATTGCTACATACCTTGACTACAATATCTGGCGATTGGGTGTCATGACTGCTTTTCTAAATAATGATTAGCCTGCTTTATCACATAAAGCAACTTGCACACGTTTCCGCTGCTCCCACTGTCTATGAAGCCCTCTGGATGTGTACTTATAAATGCACTTTTCTAAATAATGATTTAGAAAAGTGCATTTATAAGTACACATCCAGAGGGCTTCATAGACAGTGGGAGCAGCGGAAACGTGTGCAAGTTGCTTTATGTGATAAAGCAGGCATCGCAGAGTTGTAACATCTATTTTGATATGGTAGCAAAGAGTTTGACTTTATCAAAATGGTAGATGAACCTTGTATATACAAAAAGGTAGTAGGGAGTATGGTGGTGATCTTCGTATTGTACGTGGATGACATACTCGTGATAGGAAAGGAATTTCCTAGGCTACACTCGGTCAATCTCCTCTTATCACAAGGATTCTCCATATAGAATCTAAGTGATACCTCCAAAATCCTGGATTTTGGATCTATGAGATAGATCTAGATGGATGTTATGATTCTCACTAGGTGTAGTGAGATGGTATCAAAAGATCCTGGGGAGAATCACTGGATAACTTCCAGGGTGGTAAGGTCGACTGAATGTCAGTCATAGGCATTGTCTTTTCCCTCAATGGAGGGACGGTATGTTGGAAGAGTTCCAAGCTAGATACCGTGGTTGTAAGTGCACGGCGGCGCCCCGGCCTCCATCCCGAGGCCAAATGCGGAAGCGATGGTTAACTTTAAATTTCAAACCGGCACCACCGCGCACTAAAACCCGGATCGTACCATTAACTAGTCCTACCTAACTACAAGATGGGGAAGAGAGATATACCGACTGATCCGTGTCCTCCGGTCTTCTCGTCATCGTCCCGATCTCCCGCGGAAACTCCGGTCTCCACCTCGTCGCTGGAAGGGCACCACGTCGCTTGCTTCTTTTACGGGCTCCCACCTCTATACCGAGGCAACTCGGGCACGAAGTTGGCGAGCCGACGTGCCCAAGGTTTGCTGTAGAATGGTGTGTGGAACTTGTGTCTCACTTTGGGGTTTGTGGAATTGCCATATGGGGAGGTATATGATGATAGCACCTTTTAGAGATGAAAAATGGGGAATTTTTAAACACAAGAGAAGCAAAAACCCCACCAAAAATTTGGGCAGCCCCTTTCCCTCTTAGTGGCCGGCCAACCCATGTGTGGGAATGAGAGGAGAGAGTGATAGAATAATGCAAGAGAGAGGGAAAAAGAAATCATGTGAAGAAATGATCACAAGGCAAAACCAACACCCAACCAACTTCATCATCATATCCAAAGTCAAGCAATCATGAAAACTATCATGAAGCAAAAAGTCAAGTCAATGGATGGTGCACCATCATGATACAATAATAATGCAAAGAACACCCTCCACAAATGCTTATTTGCACAAATGCAAATAAGCCCTCCTCCACCAATCTTCGGCCAATGAACGATATACAGAAAATGGCCGAAACGGAAATCAAACTGGCAACTCCAGAAAACTGGTCCCGTAATAAATTACAGGAAAACCCCGATACTGTGTATACACACCCGCATTTGTATTCCGACCGAATACAAATGCAATGAGACAAAATCTACACTGTACTATACTAGGATCCGGCTTAAACCAAAGCCGGCTAGTAATATCCGTTCGATCTTGATCCGTGCAATACCGCACGTATCCGATCGAACCCTGCCATATAACCATACAGCCTCTAGTACTAACCGTCCAATCCTGATCCGTGCAATACCGCACGTATCTGATCGAACCTTGCCATATCTCCATACGGCCTCTACAACTTTTCGCCCGAAAACTTGAGTAACTGAATTTGGGGAACTCTAAAGACTTGTCAACACATTGGTTATGGATTTAACCACTAGCACGTCAGAGGTATAAGCCAATACGTAACGGGCTACCAGGTATTGACCAAAAGGGACGTCGATGAGCGAGCTCATCCTGACACCCTACTGAGCCTGTCAGTGACAATATTCGTACAGTCCGGTCCGTTCGTCTATGAGCATCACATGGAGGGCCTAGGGGGTTGGTAAAAGTCAGACCCCCAAAAGCGGTACAAGTCGTGTCGGAGTGTAGACCAGAACATCCTGAGATACTACTGGAATACCTACCAGTAAATCTCCTGCCTCGGCCGAGGGCTTCGTGTAATGGCTCTCCTAGACACAGCGCGACCTCACCCCCAATACCGGGAGAGACGAACCCCTGAAGATCCGCTCACTGCCTCCATGTGGCTCGGGACTGTACCCAACTAAAACCTGTTTGCACGTCTCCTTTGAGCGTGGTAGGGTAGTAATCAAAGTACAGTGGGAACTCACACAAGACAAATTACGATCCCCAGGTCGATGAACTAACCTGTACACATGTCACCAGGGAACTGCTATCTGACGTCAGGTATAAGACCAACTAGCATGTTCCCGGCGAGTCCTGTCCGGTGTACTCATAACCCAATGAGCACCTGTATACATCTTAGGTGAACCAACTGACACCAGTGGCTTGTGAAACCGGCCACCGCCCCCCGTCGGGGTCTCGACTGTATACACTAGTCTACTCTGGAGTATCGATGCCCTGTCTCGAAACTCCCACGACTAGGGACCTTTTAAGGATGTGCTTATAGACCCCAGCTCCCACCTATATGATCGCCCTCATACTGCTGGTGGTCAAGCAAGAATCCTAGGGGCTCTATCAACGTGTAATAGCGACATGTCAGGTCACCTAAAGCAGTACACGATGATAAAGGTAAACCAGATAGCATACTATCATCTTGAGTAAGACTGTCCTACCGGGATAGGTCCTCCCTCAATCATTGCAATCACGTGCCTGTGATCCAATAATTGACTCTGAGGGCACTATCTCCAACAATCTCCCACTTGCACTCAAGGCTAATTATTGCGATGTCGCATACTCACAGCCCGTGTGATACCGAACACCCAACTCCTCTACTAGTCAGTCTCACAAAGCTCGTTTGCGAAACTATTGCGTTCGAGGAATAGCCTCAGTGAGTGGATCCGCCTTGATGTTTCTTTCTATGTCTCTCTATATCTCAAGTTCGCGGAGAAACCCATCTCCCGAAATGAGTAATACTTGTCCAAGAATGTGTCTGGATGTCTGATGGGACCTAGCTCATAAATGAACTCCAAATCCAAACTTCTTAGACTGTATCGTCAACTGAACTTAATCAGTATCCTGCGCCATGCCTCCCTCAGTATTGCATTGGACCATCTGTCCAAAATACCGCCCCTCATCAGAAGGAAAACTATAACTCTGACAACCTCCTTGTCGTCCAGGTCACCTTGGAAGCCTGGAATGATAACTGTCTCCGGAAAGAAGCTGTCGTTATCATATCCCTAGAACATCCACTTATGTTCTAAAACTGCTTCCGACTGTTTCTCCAGGATTGGATCAATGTCAATTTATTGCATCCAGTGCAAGAACAACATCTGGTGTGGTACTTGACATCTCATGATTGACTCAATTGCCTAAGCAAGTGATCTGCCAATCATGCACATCCCTCTCCCCTTTAGTCTGTAAGACACCTTTAGAGAGGGTGACTCCATCACCTGCAGGTACACTACCGTGCCAGGAGTCGTCCATTCTAAATACTCTTAGAATGCTGTCTGAGTACCCTGATTGGGAAACCACCCAAATCTAGATCTAAAACCATAGATCTAGTAACCAGTATGTCTGATATAATGTCCAAGTCCCATGTGGAGAAACCACTGTGTGACGACCAAAGTATAACCGATTGTAGTATAGGAATATCACTTCCTACTCTGTGTATGTCATCCAAATACCATGACATCACACCCTATTATGATGAAGTCAAACCTATGACTGTCACATCAGAAATAGATGATCTATCTCCGCTACATCTGCTTTAGTCTATAAATAGACATAAGCCACTTTTCCACCAATGCTTCCGCTGCTCCCACTGACTACGACAACCCTCCGGCAGAGTCATATAGACGTACACTTCTAAAGCCAGTTTAGAAAGACCCTATACTCATCCTCCTGCCGGATCTCACAGTCTGGAACAACAGCAATGGCAAGTCTGGGTAAACAAGAACTTCCCTGTCACCGTCCTTGAGGCTACCGGAGTACCTCTCGGGTGCCTGAAGTTACCCACTATATCTGCGGAGTGGCCAATAGAATGTCAAACCAGATTGAATCTTTAGGTTCCTATCAAATCTTCAGTAATCGTTTGTGGTTCTGGAATCACTTCCAGTTCTACCATACTCCCACTACTGTTTTCTGAAAAATCCATTTTATTTAAAACTGTGGCGAGTTTAGAACAATATCACTATTGATCTTCCAGATGGTAGAATGTCAACCCTCGTCATATCATGGGTCAACCCACAAACAGCCATTACAGAAACGTGCCTTGAGTTATCCAGAGTCTGGTTTTAAGCATAAACCGGACAACTCTCCATACCTTAACATCGTTAAGATATGAAATGTTCTATATCCAATATAGAACCAGAGGCACTGATTTAATTGAACCAGATTCAAATCATGCAGCTATCTCCAGTGCATGTCAACTAAATGGAGAGAGGCCGATCAGCGTTACTCAACTTAGGAATGCTTCCAATTATGAGTAACCTGAAAGAGAAGCAAGTTCTCTTAACCATTACTATCAACTGAATACCATGCACAAGTATCTGCATCTTCGATCACTTTGAAGAATCCCGATACTTGCAATACCTGGTTCTCTACTTTATTCAAATACCTATAACTTCTCAAAATTCGGACCCTGTGTTTCCACGAAACACCTGTCTAAAAACTGGAGAAGTCATAAGTAAACCGAATATAATACGAGGACCAACCCTTCTTTCCTGATGGACCCTGGACAACATACAATACTCTGTATAAGTCCCTTGAGTCCGATAACTCATTCACTGTGTGTCGTAGGTTGAAAACTGTACTATGGTCATGAAGAATTACACCGCTGTTTAATGCTCCTTACCTAACCATCCACTAATATAGGTAAATGTCATCGACATAATATCAAAAAGGTATATCTCACTCTATAAAAATAGACGTACAGATATATCAATTTGAAATTGGTGCATAACAACGGATATTCAAAACCAAATATTTGCCGACCGGCAAACAGCCCAGGTGACTTCCTCAAATATCACCGATTACAACGAATCCCGATATAATGAGGATGATCACCCAATTCCCAATAACTTACTCCCACTCATCTTCTGTAAAACCATATAGATGTGAGAATCATACCTGGTAAATACATACCCTGGAGCAAGTGTCTAACTGGGAAATCAGTTTTCTTTTAACAGTACACAGTGAAACTGAAACATTAAAATGTTTCGATGGGGTATCCCGGTATTCCAAGTAACGCCTCTTCCCGATTCACGACTGTAACCGTATAGTTCTTTGCCACCTCTCCAAATCCCTTTATATGTCTTTAGTCATTACCTTCTGCACACCCCTTTAGGCCAAATGGTTTTCTTCCTTCCCTACCGTTCGGCACCAGTCTATGGTTTGGAAGAAGACTATCCAATAAGCATAATGGGTGTACTGTCCTAATCCTAGGAGCACTCGCAATGCGAGAGAAGGTGAAGATAAAAGACAACCGAATAAACCTTATTCCTATTTCTCCTGAACCAGAATCCATCCCCGAACTGGAACAAGTTCCTTTCGAGTTCGTATATAACCATACGATGGAGTATCCAATAAACTGTGGATCTTCGTAGTGATACGGAGTGTCCTGGAGAAATACAAAGGTGATTTAGGATTGGCGAAGGAATATTTGGTTTGGACGTGAATATCAGTTGCAATTTACTTTGCCCTCTTACTAATCCCTTGCTTTGTCTTAACTTAATACCTTCTGCACACCATCGTTATGCTAATTGGTTTTCTTCATTCCCCACCGGTCGGCACCTGCCTATGGTTTGGAAGAAAACTATCCAATTTGCGTAATAGGTGTACTATCTCCTAAACCAAGGAGTACTCGCAACCTGAGAGAAGGTAAAAGGAAAAGACAACTGAATAGTCCTATCCGTTTTCTCCAGAACCTGAAACCATCCTAGAATAAATTCCTTCGAGTTCGTATATTACCATACGATGGTTTTGTCCAATGGAAGTGGACGTTCGTAGCAATACGGGGTGTCCTGGAGAAAAGGGTAAAAGTAGGAGTGGCAATGAGGTTCGCAACTCTGACAATCCAAAAGTGTCACGTCCCGAAAGTACGGAACATGACCGGCACTTAAACTACGAACGTCTCGAGGCGTACGTAATCTAAGTAAACCGAAAACCCAGAAATCCAAACCAAGAAAATAGTAGAGTGCAGGAAAAACAACTTAAAGCAAGTAATTTCAATAGCATAAGCCGAATTATGCGGTTTTTAAAACATCAAAATTTTACTGAAAATTTCGGCAGAGTCTCCTTTGTAAATACTGGCTCCCAAACGGGATACAACATGAATAGTATACGAAATCAATAAAAGGCATCCCCAAGCGGGAGCTAGCTCTTCGTCAATCGACGGTCACAACCACACAAGCAATATAATACACAACGCCAACGGCGAGGATCAAAAACTCAAAAGGAAACTCAAAACCACCAGAAAAATAACGAGCGACTCTAAGGTCGAAAGAATAACCAACACTGGTCTCTATCTCAAAAAAAAGACATGTTTGGTTGATGGAATTTAGTAGATACAACTGAATAATATCATACAAGGTAAATAATGGGGGTATGATACAAGTAAACCCACCTACTAGCAAATCACCCGAATGAAACTATGCCCGCAAAGCCGTAAGGAAACCGGTACGGCAAACCTGCAAGAAACTGGGGCACAACGGGGGTGAGTTGCCAACTCGTGAATAGAAAAACATCTACGCACAGAAATCGCATAAATAACGCAATCCTAGGTCAATGATTATAATATATCTTCAAAATAAGTATATATAACATGCAGCCTATAACAAGGCTAGGGTAAATATCTAACCCGAGTGTAATCTCATGTGTCCGTGTCAGTGCCTCAAGTAGCAATATATCATATGAATGAGGTATGAATGCATGAAACAGAATACATGTAAATGAAGAAACTGTTTTCATGAATTAGTAAGATTAACTTCGTATTTTTAAACTGAGGTATCATAATGAAATCAGTATCAACAGTGTCTAGCATCGACACAAAACATAAATCTCACTGTCTCGAAATATCAATGTCTCAGTCTCAATATCTAGGGCGCCGTCAGTCCAGACCGGCCCCTACCATCCATCTCAAGACCACGACGGTATCCTCCGGATATTCGACGCGTCGGGTAATATCACCGGTAGGTAGTGCTCCCCAGCCAGGCTCAACGTCAACACCACATTCCTCTTGCCCCGGGGTACCATACCGGGCCCACCATGTACCCGTGACGGTTCCTCCACTCCTCGACACGGATCTCGAAAACCACAGCAAACTCATGGTGGACGACACTTTATATCACTAGAAAACCGCACATTTTATATTTTAAAAGATCATAAGTTGTAAATTTTGCGGCTTTCCCCGAAATCCAGAAATATCATAAATCTCAAGAAATCATCACAAGTGCATATGTCAATGATAATGAACTAGGAATGAACAACTGAATAACAGTATGCATGAAGTGGTAGGTAATAACTACAATGTCTAATATGGCATATAGGGGAAGTACACTAATATCATGTCAACACTACTAGCTAACAATCTAAGTCAAGCAATTATATTCTCTAAAGTGTACGTGACATGGCAATTACCGATGAAGATGTGTGTGAGACGGCAAGTAGGTGTACGTGGTACATACGCATCATCGGTAATGGTGCTGGTGTCCTAACAACATGATATCAATAATGGAATATGCAGCAAAATAAATATGCGAGGCAGAGCGAACAACAATAATGTGCGGGAGCTGAATACTAGACACAACGATAACTAATCTGCAATAATCTAATATAAGTCCTACGAATGGTGCCTTTTGAAATAACACGAATCATGGGGTTTTGAAAATAGGGGCTACGGTGTTTTTATGAAAAGATACGTCGTTTTTGAAATATCCGTAGATTCCCTTGAGCTGTCTTTAAAAATGCCCACGATTCTTTAGTTTTTGAAATAGGTAAGAAGTCTAATCTAATCTAACAACTACACTAGACTATACGGCTGAACTAACAAGCTGAACTACAGGTAAGGAAACCGCCTATCATCTGAGTCGATATATATACATACCTGTATATGTATAGTCGGTGATCCCGCCTCAATAATATCATATCCGATACCATATCTATAATCAGGCATCCCAAGTCAAGAGTGCGGATCAATCATCAATATAGCTCGTACGTAAATCCGTCGTACGGCATCCCAATCTGGGTACGGGTCAATATCACATTCTTCATACTATTCACCTGGTATCCTCTTTATCAAATATCATGATCGGGGTACTGATCTACGTCTAGTACCATACTGATACCGCCTACGTATGCATGGACGTGTGTGAAACACTACGTCAAGGACCCACTACAACGTCATGTCGTATCTAAGATACGAACCCTGCTATATCACCGATCTCACGGCCTCAAATCAAATCTCATCGACTCATTATAAATCCCAAGTACTATCATCCTCAATCCGTATGTGAACACATAACTATATAATCCCGTATAAGCGCAAATGAAAGAAGAAAGTATGCAAGTATGGGTGTGTGTGTGCATGTGTGGTGCGACCACTACTCTAGGGTTTCGCGACACCAATTCATCCAAGAACACCAAATATCTATATCATCGATAATATCAAACAAATTATAGTCAAAATATATATATATATATGTGTGTATACGTATTCGTATACATCACCACGAACTGCGGGGGTGCTATACGCTATCCACCCGACTTCTCCCCGTAGATATAAATCTATTCACCTGGTCCTCGCTCGCCGGTGCCGACGTCGCCACGCGCTTGCTTGCCGTCTCGAAGTCCACATGGGGTACCTACATATCACAACGTATCGTATCGCATAAAAACCCAATTCAAAATCGAAACGGCATACGAAAACTAAATCGGCACGCGTATCATGCATAGGTCAAAACCTATCGCCTACACATGCAAGAATAGTCAAACCAACCCTCGATGTCGATGTACGAACGTCAAACCATCGAGAAAAAAAACCCAAACGCACCCCTTTGCGCATTCACAAACACTAATTATAATATGAAATAGGTTAGAATTCACAAAAACCTCAAACTCACTTTAAAAGCGATTTTTCCGAAAACCCAGTAAGCAAACTTTTCCATTTTTGTACAAAACTAAATGTTTTAATGATTTTAGTGGCTACAATGCTCACTAAATATCTTAACTAAGCCACCCAAACCATTACTAGATTTTAAACTTACTCATTTCCATAAATCCCAAAATTCTAGTTTGCAATTTAGCTTAAATAGTAAAATTCTAAAATACGATTTGCAAACTAGTTACTAGGTTTGATTTAACATGCCTTAATATGATAAATTACACACTTAAACCATGTTCAAATGATATAAAACCCTAACTAGATTTAATCTCACATATATAAGCATTTCATAAAAACCTAGTTTACATAAAAGCTTATTTATTGCAAATCTTAAATTAACAAATTGCAACTAGCAACTAGATTAGGTTTTACATTCCCACAAGATGATAATCTACACTTGATTATCCTATTAGTGATGGTTAAACCCAAATTAGCTTCAAACCATACTCTTGAATTCTCAAATTAGCAACAAGAGCAAAATTAACACTTTAACAACTTAGCCTTAAGAAATTAACTAACTAATTAAGCAAAAAATGGTTAGAATTTATACCCAATGAATTGAAGATCCACAAGCACACACATAGCCTCCCAAATTGGAATCTTGTTCCCTAGATCCATGCAATTTTGGCTATAGAGAAATGGGTAGGAGTCGGATTTTGATTTTGTGAGGGTTTGTGTTGATTTTTGTTGATTTTTTTGAAGGAAAATGGAGGTGAAGGAAGATGGATACTTGGAGAAAATGGGGGGGGGCTGTTTCTGGCCGAAAATGGGGAGGGTGAGGTGAGTGGGAGAGTGAGAGAGAGAGTGTGTTGGTTTCAAAGTCAAAGAAAAGTCAAAAGCCCATTCTTATACATTCTTTTATCCTTTCTTTTCCTTTTCTTTTCTTTTCTATGAAATTCAAGTGGGGACCAAAGAGGGGCTGCTGAATTCAGCCATGGGGATGAGTGAATGGGGGTGTGTGGGTGTGGGTACGGGTGTGGGGTGATGAAAAATGATAAATACAATACCCCAAACATCCATTTACGCTAAAAAAAAGCCTTTTTTCTTCAATAATTTCTAAACCGTTTTGGCAAATGATTTCGTTCCAAAAACCACATGATAAATTTTTATTTAATGTTTTATGATGCACAAAATTTATTTCAACTCATTCCAATTTGTAATTTTCCCTAATTAAATGTATTAGTGACGGCTTAAAATAATAATAAAATAATATTTTTTTTTTTCAGAAAATTTGAAATTTCACCAGCGGCTCAATAAACACCAAATAATAGCAATTATATAGCTAGAATATGTATATTTAATTTTTATAATAAGATATTTGTATTTTGACTTTTTACAGAAAACCCCCTTACTTTACCGTTTTTTCGAAATTCCACCGAAACGATTTTCAAAACGTTACAAAAAGCCAGTGTTTAAGAAGGTTCGGTCAACTTGGTCACTGAGTCATAGTCTTAGGGTCGGGTCAATGGTCGCTGCCGAAGAGAGAGAGAAAAGAAACACTCAGCGTGCACTCTAACCTACGTTACCAATTTATCTAATCTGGAAACCTCCCACTGTACCGTCAAATTCTCCTCCAAACCTGAAAGAAGAATTAGTCGGGATCACCCGAGGAGTAAACCAACTCATCAGTGGGAATCGGGATCCAACTATCATCGTATGATAACGTGACGGAATCCGCTCACGGTATCACACTCTAGAAGGTATGCGCATATCTGGCAAGTTTCAGTTTCTTTAGAAACTCCCGATGTGATTTCTGCCCCATGCTCTTATGACCTTGACTTTGGCCAACATATCATAAGTCACATGTCAAGTTCTACCCATCATTCTCCAGGTTAATTTGAATCCACCCGTACCTACCCTTGACTTTGGCAAAAATGGCAGTACGACTGTCCCAAACCAACGCATCTATCTATGCTGCATATGAATACCCCAATAGCTACCAATCACTGTGCCTTGACTTTGGCCAACATACACAGCTTGAATACTATTGACCATCCATATGAAACGACGGAGGGATACGAATGGTTTCTGGCGAAAACCTTTAACGTAATGAACTTCATATCGTTGAAGGAACGGATAGCTTTTAAAAATATAGTGATGAAAACCGTTGCTAAAGAGGTCACTCTCGGTGAAGGGATCTCGGCTCTTTCCCCGTAGAATGAGGTGCAGGATATTCCAACTGAATACCACGGTCCAAAGCAAAAGTAATCGGCTAAAGTGAAGTTATTGCCCTGACGCAAACTTTTTGTCCAAGGGGTCACTCCCGGTGAAGGGATCTCGGCCCTTGCCTCGTCGACTGAGGAGCAGGATATTCCAACTGAATACCACGATGCAAAACAAAAGTGAACGTCCTTGCAATAACAGCTTTTTGAAAAGTGTTCCAACAACATCAGATTAGGTTTGTTTTAACTTGCATTGATCCGAATCAACGCAGTCCCATCAATGGATCACACCATAAAGAACGAAAATATACTGATGTACGTATATGCCATCCGCATTCGCCACTCGGTCCCGTCATTACCCGTTAGGTTAGCTAACTAACGACAGAGCGGGGACTGGACTAGCGCGGATGCAAAACATATACAACATCTACTAATATATATACCAATATATTATATTCGCTCAAGGCGTGATAAAAAGCAACATCACAGAAATGTACAGCATCACAGAACAATACAGATATCTGGGATCCCTGGGTTTCACAGAGCCACTACTGAAACCCGACGTTCCCCTGGTCGTGTGGATAGCTTGTGCAATGAAATCCCAGACCCCTACGGGCGCGGCAAGTTACCCGCAAAAACCTGAAGCGAGGCAGCCCCCTTCAGCAACGTGAATGGACCACCCAGCACTTCACGGAATCCGGTAACTTCGGCACCCCTCCTGGGTCAACCTGTACCCCCTACGAGTGCGGCGAATAGCCCGCCAATTCTAGAGTGAAGCCCCCTCCGTCTCAATGCCATGAGATGCGGGCCCGTTGCCCTCTAGAACCCGGCTATCCGTGCACCCCTCCTTAGGGTAATCCTAGTGCAGAAAGTAAAATATACATACAATGGGTACATCGACCGCAACCTGGTCGTGCCCCAAAATAATAATACAAACAGGCAGTGACGGCAGTCCTCATGTCGGACGCTCGCCCCGCAATATCAAATGTACATAATACAACAAAACTGTACTAGCATTGCATCCAGGCTATCCCCCACGACCAATCCGCAACATCACAGCAATACACAGAACATCAACCTGAAAGTCACGTTCGCAAATCCGTCTAACCGGGCTATAGCAGTTAGACAGGATTTACCGATCAAGTGACATTCACGGTTGCAGATATAATGTAAATACTGTGAAATAATGTGTTTAAAATATCCGATCGATTAAATTTTATCAAGTGGGCCCCAAGTACTACTGTAGCACATCAAGAAATTCTGGGCCCAAAAATAATATTCCAAAACCCCTATTCTCAAAGCAGAAAGCGACTGCAGAAATTTGATACAGCAAGGACATCATTGTGCGGCAGAACCGCGGCCCAAAGGGGGTTTGGCCGCGGTTCCGTGCTTCAGTAGTCGAGTTACTGTGTCGAATTTCTACAGAGTGCTTAGAACTTCCAGTACATCACTATTTTACAACCTGAAAAAATTTTGGACTTAAAAAAATTTCAACAGAAACTGATGTGAAGAAAACGCGGGTTTTTGGAATTTTGTTCGATCGGAAAAGTAAAACACATTAGACAAAGCTAGACTATGTTAATGGCGAGGCTCTGATACCACTGTAAGTGCACGGCGGCGCCCCGGCCTCCATCCCGAGGCCAAATGCGGAAGCGATGGTTAACTTTAAATTTCAAACCGACACCACCGCGCACTAAAACCCGGATCGTACCATTAACTAGTCCTAGCTAACTACAAGATGGGGAAGAGAGATATACCGACTGATCCGTGTCCTCCGGTCTTCTCGTCGTCGTCCCGATCTCCCGCGGAAACTCCGGTCTCCACCTCGTCGCCGGAAGGGCACCACGTCGCCTGCTTCTTTTACGGGCTCCCACCTCTATACCGAGGAAACTCGGGCACGAAGTTGGCGAGCCGACGTGCCCAAGGTTTGCTGTAGAATGGTGTGTGGAACTTGGATCTCACTTTGGGGTTTGTGGAATTGCCATATGGTGGAGGTATATGATGATAGCACCTTTTAGAGATGAAAAATGGGGAATTTTTAAACACAAGAGAAGCAAAAACCCCACCAAAAATTTGGGCAGCCCCTTTCCCTCTTAGTGGCCGGCCAACCCATGTGTGGGAATGAGAGGAGAGAGTGATAGAATAATGCAAGAGAGAGGGAAAAAGAAATCATGTGAAGAAATGATCACAAGGCAAAACCAACACCCAACCAACTTCATCATCATATCCAAAGTCAAGCAATCATGAAAACTATCATGAAGCAAAAAGTCAAGTCAATGGATGGTGCACCATCATGATACAATAATAATGCAAAGAACACCCTCCACAAATGCTTATTTGCACAAATGCAAATAAGCCCTCCTCCACCAATCTTCGGCTAATGAACGATACAAAGAAAATAGCCGATACGGAAATCAAACTGGCAACTTCTGAAAACTGGTCCCGTAATAAATTACAGGAAAACCCCGATACTGTGTATACACACCCGCATTTGTATTCCGACCGAATACAAATGCAATGAGACAAAATCTACACTGTACTATACTAGGATCCGGCTTAAACCAAAGCCGGCTAGTAATATCCGTTCGATCCTGATCCGTGCAATACAGCACATATCCGATCGAACCCTGCCATATAACCATACGACCTGTAGTACTAACCGTCCAATCCTGATCCGTGCAATACCGCACGTATCTGATCGAACCTTGCCATATCTCCATACGGCCTCTACAGCTTTTCGCCCGAAAACTTGAGTAACTGAATATGGGGAACTCTAAAGACTCGTCAACACCTTGGTTGTGGATTTAACCACTAGCACGTCAGAGGTATAAGCCAATACGTAACGGGCTACCAGGTATTGACCAAAAGGGACGTCGATGAGCGAGCTCATCCTGACACCCTACTGAGCCTATCAAGGACAATATCCGTACAGTCCGGTCCGTTCATCTATGAGCATCGCATGGCGGGCCTAGGGGGTTGGTAAAAGTCAGACCCCCAAAAGCGGTACAAGTCGTGTCGGAGGGGAGCGCAGAACATCCTGAGATACTACTGGAATACCTACCAGTAAATCTCCTGCCTCGGCCGAGGGCTTCGTGTAATTGCTCTCCTAGACACAGCGCGACCTCACCCCCAATACCGGGAGAGACGAACCCCTGAAGATCCGCTCACTGCCTCCATGTGTGTAACACCTTAGGATATGTTTAGTGAATAATTATATTTAAATATTGGGGTTTTAACAAAAAGTTTACCAAATTGTGTTTTAAATATTTTTTCTAATTTAATAAATATTTTTCCAAAATTTTCCTAAGCTTGCACACACATGTGCATGTAAACTAGGGTTTTAAAAATGAGTTATTACCATTATTATCAACCATGGTGGGTTAATCATGGGATTAAGTCTTATGGGTTTTTAAGTGGGTTTAATTAGTAGGTAGTAATTACTTTAATTTGAATTAGTTTTTGAGTGTTAACTTGTGAGAGAGAGGGAGTGGGCATCATGGCTTAGCCCATGCTTGCCATTAATGAAGAGAGAGAGAGTGAGGGGTTGACATTTGGAGTGATGATTTTTCCCTCTCATTCTTTGTTCTTTCTCTCAACCTCACACCCATACACTCACACAACACACCCACATACCTCTCAGCTCCAGAACCAAGCAGCAGCAACAGCACCTGAAGCACAGCAACAGCAGCAGCAGCAGGTATTCAGCAGCAGCAACAGCAAGCAATTCAGCAGCAGCAACTGCAGCTTCTCCCCTTCACCTCTTCATCTTCCTTTAGCTCCCTAGGGTTAAGTATGAGGTATACTTCCTAAACTTATTCCCTAGTTTGCTTGATTAGTGTAGTTTTGCATCGGTTAGTGGTTTTTAGTGTGATTTAGTGCGATATGAGGTGTTTAGTGGGAACCTTGTGCTATTGTGGTGTGAATTAGTTTCAGTAGGTTGTTGGTGGGTTATGGAGACCATATTAACCTATTTTAACCCCGATTGCACTAAAATACCACCAGTTTTCCAAATTGATGCAATTTATCCTATTTGTGCAAAATTGAGGTTTTCTGGAACTGCTTTTGACCCGATGAGTTCTGAATGAAATTGAGGATACTGCAGTGTAGTGGAGATGTGCTGATACCATAGATTTAACCCGACCCCCTAATTCACCCCTTTGGCCGCCAATTTCTTCATTCTGGCCGCCAATTGCGGCCAGATGGGTAGGGTTTGGGTTGGGGTTTGGTCCTATAGGTGTCTGCTAGTGTGTAGAGTGCTGTGATGTATATATTTTTGTAAGTTTAGTTCTGTATAGAAATCTGGGACCAAATGCCTGTTTTGCCGTTTTTCTAAACCTTCGCGACATACGTGATACGTGAGTGGGTTTGGGGTTTCTGCGTATTGCGACGCGTCGGGGTAGTTTCAGGCGCGTGATCACACGTTTTAGCGTATCGCGCACACGCGCGATTGGTTTGCGACACGGGTTTCTAGTTGGACCGTAATGTCGCGTTTCTGTGAAATTGAGCTTATGTGTGATATCTGTTATGTGATTCTAGGTTCGCAGGCCAGTGAGACGGACGCTGCGAAAAAGGGCAAGCAAGTTGTTGGATACACCTAGCGCGAGACACGGTGAGTAGATTTCACATCTACGGGGATATCGCCCGCATGGCGTTATGCGTCAGAGCTGATAGGGCTTTATTATTATATGTTGCATGTACCCCATAGACTGTCATCGCATATTGCACTCCCTGCCACATATATATATATATATATATATATATATGCTTAGAACTGATAGAACACCGCACTATTACTAACGGTCTATGTTGCACGGGCACTATTTGCATGCTACACACACCGTTAGTAATTGCCATGCCACACTCACTGTAGAACTGCCATGATTATATTGTTGTAGTTTATCTTACATATGATTGGTGGTGATTTCCTGGAAATTGGGAGCCGCATGACATCTTTAAAAACGGAAACTATTTTTAAAAGCGGTTTCCCCTTATGCTCATACCATGGATTGATTTACATTGTACCGCGCATTGGATTTACTTATTGGTGTTGGATTTCATGCGATTTCTGGTTTTGAGGACCGTGGAAGTATTTAAGAAAAGATGCACTATTTTGAAAAACCCGGTACCTCGTGATATGATATTTTGGTGTGTCCACCACGCGTTTTCTCTGTGCTAAGACGTGTGCTTGAAACCCGATTCGAGGAGTGGATGTTCCGTTTGCGGGTTCGTGGTGGGCCCGGTATGGTTCCCCTCGGCGAGATGATCGATGGGTTTTGCCGATTGAGCCTGGAGGCGGGCGAGTACCTACCGGTGATTGGTTGGACCTGGCAGTTGTCCGGAGGATACTGACCAGAGTCGAGAGATGGATGCGGGATGATCCGTACTGCCGGGGCCGAGGGCTGATACCGCAAACGGACCCCGTGGGCCGATCCGGTCTGACGGAGCCCGATATACGAGGATTTGCGTGTCGATGCTGGACACGAGTATTTTATGATATTTTGGGTGCCGATGTTGGGCACTCGTGATTTCTCAGAGATGTACAGGATTTGAGGGCCGATGGGTGTGCCGGAGCTTGAGTGTATTTGGGATTTGGGTGCAGTCTGAGGCACCGATTATTGCTTTCCATGTTGACATATCCATGTAGATGTTATTTATCCCATGCTGAGTATTGATTACTATATACCTCATCCTGTAGGATTTACCTGATAGAGCACTTGCATTACTATTGCATCCACTGTTTGGCATGCATTGACATCATCTGCTGGCATTAGTAGAGCCACGCTATATGTGCATGCTCGCGATCACCTTTATATGTTATCTCTATTCACGAGTTGGCAACTCACCCCCGTTGTGCCACAGTACTTGCAGGTTGCCCTTGGGAGTAGTCGCGGCTGGCTGTTTACCGCATCTTTTGGCACAGATACCATTGCTGAGGCGAGTTAGCCTTTTGCTGTTAGGTGGGTTTTTGTGCGGTATCTGTTATCTTTCAGTTGTATATTGATGTATCTAGTACTCTCCATCTACCTTTCTGTATTGACTTAGAGACAGTTGTGAGGACGATGTGTATGATTTTGTACTCTGGTGTCGAGCTCGCATGTGAGCCGGCTTTATTTTATGCAGTCTTACCTTTGGTGATATTGTCCTTGCTTTACTGTGTATTCTTCGCTACGGCGTCGTATATCATATTGTGATGCTTTATTCATTTCACTTGTCATTTCTGCTACACCTTGCTTTTGCCCGACTTGCGGGGCAAATGTTTTAAAAAGGAAATGTTGCCAAAATTATAAAAGTTATAACTCTTGAACTTAAAAGGATTTCTACTAAATTAATAAAATGTTTTTCGGACATGCATGACTGTTTTTACGAAAATGTTTTAAATCACTCTATATTTATTGGTTTTGATTTCTAGGTTCGGCTTACTTAGCCGCGTTACGCCTGTAGACGTTGCGTGGTTAAGTGCCGGTCACGAGTCGAAATTCTCGGGTCGTGACAAAGTTGGTATCAGAGCGTAGGTTTTACCTTCGGAGTGTAGGATGACCCTGGTATGATGGAGTAGGTAGCTGCAGCAGGGTAGCGTAGCGTGTGTATGTTCCGCGGCATACTCACGACACGGTACTCCGCCTACGCGACCTTAGGACTTGTTGATTTAGATTCCTTCGTGAATACATATGTTCTTGCGATTCGATTTCCGTGTTCTTATCGAATCCTAATTTTCTGTTAGCCATTATGCCGCCTAAGACTACAAGGGCACAGAGAGCGGCCGCGAGGGCCGAGATTCGTGCTGACTCGTCCGAGACGAGGACTGATCCGGGCAGTGCACCCGTTGTACCCGAGCAGACTGTTCCTCCTGTGACAGATCAGATCGCCACGCTAGGGGCTGGTATGCAGGAGATGCGCCAGACGGTGGGATCAAGCATGCAGGAGATGCGCCAGATGATAGGGTCGCTAGTTGAGATGCTTCGAGCGCAGCGACCAGAGGTAGCTCCACCCGTTCCAGAGACCGCGATGGTACCTACCGCACAGCCAGTTGCCCCTGCAGCCACGGAGGTGATTACAGTATCGCTATCAGAGTTCATGAGGCTGAAGCCTCCGGTCTTCACAGGCACCGATACAGCCGAGGACCCACAGTCTTTCATCGACAGGATGGCCAGGATATGCCGTTCCCTCAGATGCGCAGATGCGAGATGGGTCGAGTTCGCGAGCTTTCGCCTGGAAAGTCTTGCGCAGAAGTGGTGTGATTCAGTTGAGAAGGGCAGAGCAGCAGGTCTTCCTCCTATGACCTGGACGGAGTTCGTGACCATATTTCTAGCCCGTTTCCTTCCCAGAGTGTTAGGGATGCCCGAGCACGCAGATTTGAGTCCTTGCGCCAGACTCCAGGGATGACAGTGGCAGAGTATGACGTGCTGTTTACAGAGCTAGCAGTCTATGCCCCATATTTAGTGGCTACCGAGGAGTTGCGAGTCAGGAGATTTGTTCGAGGCTTGCTTACACCACTGTTCCTCGCGATCAGCGCGCAGCACTACGAGACCTATGCAGCAGCTGTAGACGCAGCCCTAGTAGTAGAGGAGCACCTTGCTGAGACTTCGGTAGTTCCAGAGCCGAAGAGAGTTCGCACCAGTATTTCCGCACGGAGGCAGTCATTCAGACGCCGCGACAGGTATCGTTCTGGTACGAGGAGTAGCAGAGATTCGGGACGAGGTCGGATGTTTAGTTCGTATCCCCAGGAAAGTCAGCAGTCGCCGCGGGGTTGCTTCAGATGTGGCAGCCTACTTCACCTCGTTCGAGATTGTCCAGAGACACACCGGAGGGAGGCGGCAGCACCGCATGTTACTTTACCACCTTCACCACCCCAGAGGGCGTTGCCCGTTGTACCTACCGTTGCTCCGCGCCAGACTCACGCACAGAGAGGTCATGGGCGTGGAGGAGTTGCTCAGAGGGGGCGAGATGACCGAGGCAGAGGGCAGTCAGTTACAGGTGGTGGACAGGCGCGGGTTTTTGCTTTGACGCATCAGGACGCGCAGGCGTCCAATGCAGTGGTTTCAGGTATCCTTCCAGTATGTTCAGTTGATGCTCACGTTTTTTTCGATCCCGGATCCACGCACTCGTACGTATCTACACACTTTGTGCCGAGTTTGGGTAGAGAGTCCGGTTTGCTTGATCAGCCGCTTGTGGTGACCACTCCTGTGGGAGAGTCGTTTGTTGCTAGGCACGTGTTCCGATCCTGTACCGTCTGTATTGGCGAGAGAGAGTTGCCTGTCGACTTGATCCTTCTGCAAATGTTGGACATCGACGTTCTTTTGGGCATGGATTGGTTAGCCACGTGCTATGCTTCTGTGGACTGCCGTGAGAAGACAGTTAGATTTTGTTTTCCCGGTGAGTCGGTTTTTGTTGTGTTGGGGGACCATGGTGCCACCCCTCACAGTGTGATTTCTTCTTTTCGCGCTGGACAGCTTTTGAGGAAGGGATGCCAGGGATTTCTCGCCTATGTTTGCGATGCTCGCGCTACAGAGGTTCCATTGGATCAGGTTCCGGTTGTTAGCGAGTTTCCTGATGTGTTCCCTGCCGAGCTTCCAGGGTTGCCGCTCGAGCGCGACATTTCTTTCTGTATTGATTTGGTTCCTGGCTCGGGGCCTATTTCCATACCGCCTTATCGGATGGCCCCGGCAGAAGTTAGAGAATTGAAGGGTCGGTTGCAAGATTTGCTGGACAAGGGACTTATTCGACCCAGTGTTTCTCCTTGGGGTGCTCCAGTTTTGTTCGTTAAGAAGAAAGATGGCAGTTTGCGTCTGTGTATCGACTACCGCCAGCTGAACAGGGTGACAGTGCGGAACAGGTATCCTTTGCCGCGTATCGACGATTTGTTCGACCAGCTTCAGGGGGCAGGGTACTTTTCGAGGATCGATTTACGATCAGGCTATCATCAGCTGCGGGTTCGACAGGAGGACATTCCCAGGACAGCTTTCCGTACGCGCTACGGCCATTACGAGTTTTTGGTGATGTCGTTCGGACTCACCAATGCGCCGGCAGCCTTCATGGACTTGATGAACCGTATTTTCCGGCCATATTTGGATCTGTTCATCATAGTCTTCATTGACGATATCTTGGTGTATTCCCGGAGTAGTGAGGAGCACGAGCAGCACCTGCGGATTACATTGCAGACCTTGAGGGAGCACCAGCTTTATGCGAAATTCTCCAAGTGTGCTTTTTGGCTGGACAGCGTGGACTTCTTGGGACATGTGATTTCACGAGACGGTTTATGTGTAGACCCGAGGAAGATCGAGGCCGTTCAGCGTTGGCCCAGACCCACATCGGTGACGGAGATTCGCAGCTTTTTGGGGCTGGCCGGTTACTACAGACGTTTTGTGCAGGACTTCTCCCGTATTACTACACCGTTGACCGGGTTGACCCGGAAGGGAGTTCTTTTCGATTGGATGGAGGAGTGCGAGCACAGTTTTCAGCAGTTACGGACTCGGCTGACGACGGCACCGGTGTTATCTTTACCTTCCGGATCGGGCGGATTTGTGGTATATTGTGATGCTTCTCGAGTGGGGTTAGGGTGCGTACTGATGCAGCATGACAGGGTGATCGTGTATGCCTCGCGACAATTGAAGAAACATGAGCAGAACTACCCCACTCACGATTTGGAGATGGCTGCAGTGATCTTCGCACTTAAGATCTGGCGACATTACCTATACGGCGAGTCGTGCCAGATATTCACGGATCACAAGAGTCTGAAATATATATTCCAGCAGCGGGACCTGAAGTTTCGACAGCGCCGATGGATGGAGTCAGTGAAGGATTACGACTGCGAGATCTTATATCACCCGGGCAAGGCAAATGTTGTGGCGGATGCTTTGAGTAGGAGGCCCGGGGGTAGTCTATCTTGTTTGAGCGCAGTACAGGAGCAGTCATCCGCGGACTGGCAGATATTATGCGACAGCCGGATACAGTTCGAGTTCACGCCGATTGGTGGACAGATCGCTCATGTCCGTGCACGCCCACAATTGATCGATCGTATACGTGAGGCACAGCTCAGTGATGACCGATGTTCAGAGATCATGGCAAAGATTGGACAGGGCAGATTTTCCGAGTTCGTGATCGATGATCAGGGGATACTACGATTTGGGACTAGACTGTGCGTACCTGATGCTGAGGGACTGAGGCGCGAGATTCTTGAGGAGGCACATCGATCGGTGTATAGCGTCCATCCTGGTTCCACTAAGATGTATCATGATATGAGAGGTGTTTACTGGTGGGACGGAATGAAGAGGGACATCGCAGATTTTGTGTCGAGATGCCTGACTTGTCAGCAAGTCAAGGCTGAGCACCAGAGGCCCGCGGGAGAGCTACAGCCGCTGTCCATTCCAGAGTGGAAGTGGGAGCAGATTTCGATGGATTTCGTGGTGGGTCTACCCAGGACTAGTCGGGGGTATGACTCCATCTGGGTGATCGTGGATCGTTTGACGAAGGAGGCTCACTTCCTACCGGTGAAGACGACTTTCGGATTTACTCAGTATGCCCAGATCTACATTGACGAGATAGTACGACTACACGGAGTCCCGACATGCATTATGTCCGACAGAGGCACCCAATTTACCAGTAGACTATGGCATAGGCTTCAGGAGGCTTTGGGCACTCGCTTGAGTTTCGGCACAGCTTTTCATCCGCAGACCGACGGACAGTCAGAGCGGACCATTCAGACTCTCGAGGACATGCTCAGAGCTTGTGTGTTGGATTTCGGAGGTAGCTTGGATCACCATTTGCCCTTAGTAGAGTTCTCCTACAATAACAGCTACCAGGAGACCATACAGATGGCCCCATTTGAGGCTCTTTATGGGAGGAGATGCAGGTCGCCCACTTGTTGGACAGAGCTCAGTGAGAGCAGTATCTTAGGGCCACAGATCGTTGAGGAGACGACAGCGAAGATCCAGTTGATTCGCGATAGGATGAGAGCAGCCCAGAGTAGGCAGAGATCTTATGCGGACCGTCGGCGACGCAGACTAGAGTTTTCTGTTGGTGATCATGTTTTCTTGAGGGTCTCCCCAATGAAAGGTGAAATGAGATTTGGAAAGAAGGGGAAGCTTAGTCCCAAGTATGTGGGCCCCTTCGAGATCCTCGAGCGTGTTGGTGCAGTAGCATACCGGTTAGCCCTTTCGCCCAGCTTTCCAGATGTGCACCCCGTATTTCACGTTTCGATGCTCCGCAGATATCTTCATGATCCTTCGCATGCGATTCAGCATCCGACGATCCAGCTGGAGCGCGACCTTTCCTATGCAGAACAGCCTGTGATGATCTTGGATCGACAAGTGAAGAGATTGAGATCAAAGGACATTCCATCAGTCAAGGTACTTTGGCGTGGCCAGAACCGTGAGGAGGTCACTTGGGAGACCGAAAGCGAGATGTTGAAGACGTATCCCCATCTTTTTGAAGGTACGTGTAGTTAGATTTTTGAAATTCGGGGACGAATTTCTTTAAGGGGGAGAGATTGTAACACCTTAGGATATGTTTAGTGAATAATTATATTTAAATATTGAGGTTTTAACAAAAAGTTTACCAAATTGTGTTTTAAATATTTTTTCTAATTTAATAAATATTTTTCCAAAATTTTCCTAGGCTTGCACACACATGTGCATGTAAACTAGGGTTTTTAAAATGAGTTATTACCATGATTATTAACCATGGTGGGTTAATCATGGGATTAAGTCTTATGGGTTTTTAAGTGGTTTTAATTAGTAGGTAGTAATTACTTTAATTTGAATTAGTTTTTGAGTGTTGACTTGTGAGAGAGAGGGAGTGGGCATCATGCCTTAGCCCATGCTTGCCATTAATGAAGAGAGAGAGAGTGAGGGGTTGACATTTGGAGTGATGATTTTTCCCTCTCATTCTTTGTTCTTTCTCTCAACCTCACACCCATACACTCACACAACACACCCACATACCTCTCAGCTCCAGAACCAAGCAGCAGCAACAGCAACTGAAGTACAGCAGCAGCAGCAGGTATTCAGCAGCAGCAACAGCAAGCAATTCAGCAGCAGCAACTGCAGCTTCTCCCCTTCACCTCTTCATCTTCCTTTAGCTCCCTAGGGTTAAGTATGAGGTATACTTCCTAAACTTATTCCCTAGTTTGCTTGATTAGTGTAGTTTTGCATCGGTTAGTGGTTTTTAGTGTGATTTAGTGCGATATGAGGTGTTTAGTGGGAACCTTGTGCTATTGTGGTGTGAATTAGTTTCAGTAGGTTATTGGTGGGTTATGGAGACCATATTAACCTAGTTTAACCCCGATTGCACTAAAATACCACCAGTTTTCCAAATTGATGCAATTTATCGTATTTGTGCAAAATTGAGGTTTTCTGGAACTGCTTTTGACCCGATGAGTTCTGAATGAAATTGAGGATACTGCAGTGTAGTGGAGATGTGATGATACCATAGATTTAACCCGACCCCCTAATTCACCCCTTTGGCCGCCAATTTCTTCATTCTGGCCGCCAATTGCGGCCAGATGGGTAGGGTTTGGGTTGGGGTTTGGTCCTATAGGTGTCTGCTAGTGTGTAGAGTGCTGTGATGTATATATTTTTGTAAGTTTAGTTCTATATAGAAATCTGGGACCAAATACCTGTTTTGCCGTTTTTCTAAACCTTCGCGACACGCGTGATACGTGAGTGGGTTTGGGGTTTCTGCGTATTGCGACGCGTCGGGGTAGTTTCAGGCGCGTGATCACACGTTTTAGCGTATCGCGCACACGCGCGATTGGTTTGCGACACGGGTTTCTAGTTGGACCGTAATGTCGCGTTTCTGTGAAATTGAGCTTATGCGTGATATCTGTTATGTGATTCTAGGTTCGCAGACCAGTGAGACGGACGCTGCGAAGAAGGGCAAGCAAGTTGTTGGATACACCTAGCGTGAGACACGGTGAGTAGATTTCACATCTACGGGGATATCGCCCGCATGGCATTATGCGTCAGGGCTGATAGGGCTTTATTATTATATGTTGCATGTACCCCATAGACTGTCATCGCATATTGCACTCCCTGCCACATATATATATATATATGCGTAGAACTGATAGAACACCGCACTATTACTAACGGTCTATGTTGTACGGGCACTATTTGCATGCTACACACACCGTTAGTAATTGCCATGCCACACTCACTGTAGAACTGCCATGATTATATTGTTGTAGTTTATCTTACATATGATTGGTGGTGATTTCCTGGAAATTGGGAGCCGCATGACATCTTTAAAAACGGAAACTATTTTTAAAAGCGGTTTTCCCCTTATGCTCATACCATGGATTGATTTACATTGTACCTCGCATTGGATTTACTTATTGGTGTTGGATTTCATGCGATTTCTGGTTTTGAGGACCGTGGAAGTATTTAAGAAAAGATGCACAATTTTGAAAAACCTGGTACCTCGTGATATGATATTTTGCTGTGTCCACCACGCGTTTTCTCGGTGCTGAGACGTGTGCTTGAAACCCGATTCGAGGAGTGGATGTTCCGTTTGCAGGTTCGTGGTGGGCCCGGTATGGTTCCCCTCGGCGAGATGATCGATGGGTTTTGCCGATTGAGCCTGGAGGCGGGCGAGTACCTACCGGTGATTGGTTGGACCTGGCAGTTGTCCGGAGGATACTGACCAGAGTCGAGAGATGGATGCGGGATGATCCGTACTGCCGGGGCCGAGGGCCGATACCGCAGACGGACCCCGTAGGCCGATCCAGACTAACGGAGCCCGATATACGAGGATTTGCGTGTCGATGCTGGACACGAGTATTTTATGATATTTTGGGTGCCGATGTTGGGCACTCGTGATTTCTCAGAGATGTACAGGATTTGAGGGCCGATGGGTGTGCCGGCGCCTGAGTGTATTTGGGATTTGGGTGCAGTCTGAGGCACCGATTATTGCTTTCCATGTAGATGTTATTTATCACATGCTCAGTATTGATTACTATATACCTCATCCTGTAGGATTTACCTGATAGAGCACTTGCATTACTATTGCATCCACTGTTTGGCATGCATTGACATCATCTGCTGGCATTAGTAGAGCCACGCTATATGTGCATGCTCGCGATCACCTTTATATGTTATCTCTATTCACGAGTTGGCAACTCAACCCCGTTGTGCCACAGTACTTGCAGGTTGCCCTTGGGAGTAGTCGCGGCTGGCTGTTTACCGCATCTTTTGGCACAGATACCATTGCTGAGGCGAGTTAGCCTTTTGCTGTTAGGTGGGTTTTTGTGCGGTATCTGTTATCTTTCAGTTGTATATTGATGTATCTAGTACTCTCCATCTACCTTTCTGTATTGACTTAGAGACAGTTGTGAGGACGATGTGTATGATTTTGTACTCTGGTGTCGAGCTCGCATGTGAGCCGGCTTTATTTTATGCAGTCTTACCTTTGGTGATATTGTCCTTGCTTTACTGTGTATTCTTCGCTACGGCGTCGTATATCATATTGTGATGCTTTATTCATTTCACTTGTCATTTCTGCTACACCTTGCTTTTGCCCGACTTGCGGGGCAAATGTTTTAAAAAGGAAATGTTGCCAAAATTATAAAAGTTATAACTCTTGAACTTAAAAGGATTTCTACTAAATTAATAAAATGTTTTTCGGACATGCATGACTGTTTTTACGAAAATGTTTTAAATCACTCTATATTTATTGGTTTTGATTTCTGGGTTCGGCTTATTTAGCCGCGTTACGCCTGTAGACGTTGCGTGGTTAAGTGCCGGTCAGGAGTCGAAATTCTCGGGTCGTGACAATGTGGCTCGGGACTGTACCCAACTAAAACCTGTTTGCACGTCTCCTTTGAGCGTGGTAGTATAGTAATCAAAGTACAGTGGGAACTCACACGAGACAAATGACGATCCCCAGGTCGATGAACTAACCTGTACACATGTCACCAGGGAACTGCTATCTGACGTCAGGTATAAGGCCAACTAGCATGTTCCCGGCGAGTCCTGTCCGGTGTACTCATAACCCAATGAGCACCTGTATACATCTTAGGTGAACCAACTGACACCAGTGGCTTGTGAGACCGGCCACCGCCCCTCGTCGGGGTCTCGACTGTATACACTAGTCTACTCTGGAGTATCGATGCCCTGTCTCGAAACTCCCACGACTAGGGACCTTTTAAGGATGTGCTTATAGACCCCAGCTCCCACTTATATGATCGCCCTCATACTGCTGGTGGTCAAGCAAAAATCCTAGGGGCTCTATCAACGTGTAATAGCGACATGTCAGGTCACCTAAAGTAGTACACGATGATAAAGGTAAACCAGATAGCATACTATCATCTTGAGTAAGACTGTCCTACCGGGATAGGTCCTCCCTCAATCATTGCAATCACGTGCCTGTGATCCAATAATCGACTCTGAGGGCACTATCTCCAACAGTGGCATACTAGACGATAAAGGCTGGATACATCGCTACCAACGATGCTAACAAAGAGGCAGTCTGGGTGTATATAATTTCATGAGATGAACTTCGTTCCTACCATTGTGTGACCCAGACATATTCTAAGGCAGTATCACCAAATCATAGAGATGGTTGATCTCCAGGGGATCAAGTTCAGGAGAGTAGACTCAGAGGAAAACACGGCGGATCCACTCATAAAGGCCTTTTCCCAGAAAGAGACATTTAAGGGATGGTTGAGTATGTGATACTACATCCAATGCTATATGATGACCCTAGTGCAAGTGGGAGATTATTAGTTATATGTATGCCCTAGAGGCCATTACTATACATGAGATGTATATTGTAGTGGATGCTTGGACATATATTGGGAGGACTTTCTTGCTCGACATGATAGTATGCTCTCTAGTTACTCTTTATCTTAACATGTACACTGATTGTCTTTCTGTTACATGTTGGTAAAGCCCTTAGGATGTGTACTTGACTACCTAGATTATGATGCAGATCATACTAGCGGGACAAAGGTAGTCCGTGAGTACATCCTTTATTGTCCCTAGTCGTGGGTGTATCGAGACGGGGCATCGATATACCAGAGTAGACTAGCGTATACCTTCTCGACCCATGTAGATGGGCGATGGATGATCCCATATCCATTGGTGTTTGACATCAGAGATGATATATGGGTGCTCAGTGGAGACTTGGTACACTGGACGGACTCCCCGAGAACTCCCAGATGGTATTATACCTCACGTCAGATGGCAGTTCTCTGGTGACACTGGTACAGGTTAGTCTGTTGACCCGAGATTGTTATAGTGTCTTGTGTGATTCCCACAGTGCTTTGATTTCCACCACACCACGTTCAAGAGGACGTGCAAAATGTTGGTTTTTGGGTACAGTCCCGAGTCACATGGAGGCAATGTGCGATAGGGGTGGATTCGTCTCTCCCGGTATTGGGGGTTGATGTTGCGCTATGCTCAATTGGCTATAACAGGAAGTCCCTGGCCAGGGCTGATTCAGATATTTACAGGTAAGTGTTACCAGTAGTTTCTCGACCCGTTATGAGCCTCATATCGGCACGACTTATCGAGTTACTAGGTTCTGACGTTTACCACCCCTAGACGAGATATGCGACATATCAGACGAAGAGACCGGACTGTACGGTAAGTGTTACTGATTGTATTCGTAGGAGTATGAACAGACTTGCTTGTTGATCTTCTGATCGCTCAATACCCGGGTGGCCGTTACGTTTAGCACGCCTCTTGCGTCTTGTGGGTGTTTGATATGATCATCACCTACTGCCGGCATATTGACGAGTCTTTAGAGTCTTACACAGAGGTTTCCTGGCTCAAGCGAAACGGAGTAGGAGCACATATGTGATATGTGTAGGACCGAGATTGATACGAGTATGAGATACCGTATTGTATGTAAGTCCATGCTACCTCTCCCGGTACTTTCGGGCATGCGGAATTCGGTAAAAAACAATTTTCTTAGAGGGGGTAACATGGATTCAAAACCGGATCTTTGTTAAACATCTAACTAACAACCTAATTATGAGTTGCTAACTACTCGGTTAGGGGGTTATACCTTTCTTTTTCTCGAACTCCTTCGTCTTCAAGCTTCGATGGTCGTCCGAATCGGCTTCTCCCCGTCGTCTCCTTGCGCCGAAGATAGATCCACCTGAAAGCTTCAACCTTTGGCTCCTTCTTCGAACTTTGAAGAAACTAGTTCACTCGGTTTGCTAAACCTTGTAAACTAGAGTGAGTAGAGAAGAGTTTGTATGGGATTTTATCTATGGTTCTTGGTTCTCAACTCATGAGACAAGTGAACCATAGAGTCAAGAGAGGGAGAGCAAGAGGAGGAAGATGAGAGCTCAAGAACAAGAGAGAGAATGAGCATGAAAGAATGAGAGAAGACTTTTCTCATTTGGCTCTCATAATCCAAAACAATCATAACACCTCATATCAATCAAGTATTATGTGATGGTTTAAGCAACCATAGCCATATCATTTCATGCACTCATTTTGCACAAAAGAGCAAGCAAGCAAAAGTCTTTTCCATGAAATGATAGCTATAGTTATCATGATGGTCAACTAGTCAAGCCTAGTCAACCGGTCAACAAAGTCAACAAGTCAACAAAAGTCAACAAGTCAACAAAGTCAATCCCTCAACAACCATGTCACCATAATACTTAATTAATATAATTGTTAATCACATATCATATTCTCATTAGGGTTGAGCAAAAAGTCAATAGTCAACGGTCAACGGTCAACAACCCTAATGAGAATCCTCTGCCTCTGTCTCTCCGTCAACTGTGCATACACACCCGCATCCGCATTCCGAGGAACACGAATACACACTGGATAAATCCAATCCCAAAAGGTACACTAGGATCTGGCTTAAACCAAAGCCCGCTAGTGTGAACTGTCCGGACACTGTACGTGCACAAGTGCACGGATGTGACCGAACCCTGTCGCAAAACCATGCGACCTGTCGCAAAACCATGCGACCTCTACTCTTTTGCCTAAAGGCGAATAGCTTTCTGTGTGGGACTCTAAAGACTCGACACTACGCTGGCAGTGGGTTTAACCACAGACCGCAAGCGGCACTAGCTGTGCGTAACGGTCCCCAGGTAGATGCCGACAAGAAGACTGACGAAGTGAAACCTATCTGAACTCCTACTGAGCCTGAATGTGACATTCTCCGTCCAGTCCAGTCTGTTTGTCTGATACATCGCATGGCGGGCCTAGGGGCGGTAAACGTCAGTCCCCTAATAGCGGTACAAGTCGTGTCGGAGTGAAGCCCAAAACACCCTGAGATAACACTGGAAACCTACCAGTATATCTCGTTTGCCCTGGCCAGGGACTACTCGTGTAATGGCTCTCCTAGACACAGCGCGATGTCAACCCCCAATACCGGGAGTGACGAATCCTGTCTAACCGTCACTGCCTCCAAGTGCTTCGGGACTGCACCCAACTACTACCTGTTTGCACGACTCCTTTGAGCCGTAGTAGGGTAGTAATCAAAGTACAGTAGGAACACACTCGAGGCGAAGTGATAGTGTCAAGTCAGCGGACTAAGCTGTACTCATGTCACCTGGGAACTGATAACTGACGATAGAAATAATACCAACTAGTCAGTTCCCGACGAGTCCTGTCCAGTGTACTCGTAACCCAACGAGCACCCGCATACTCTCTCAAGTACGACGTACCGACGGCTGTGGGACAGACCGTCTCCCACACTGGGATGAGAAGCGCATGCGCTAGTCTACTCCGGAGTATTGATGCCCTGTCTCGATAGTCCTGCGACCAGGGACCTGCATAAGGATGTGCTTATAGATTACCCAGCCCCACTAGTGTGACCGCCATCATAACGCTGGTAATCAAGCAAAGATCCTAAGGGCTCCACTAATGTGTATAGGCGATATACTAAAATAAACACATGTACACATTGAAGTAGAAACAAACCAAGTAGCATACTACTATTTTGAGCAAGATTGTCAATACAAGGTGAATATCCCAAGCTTCCATTAAGTAATATACATACTAGTATGATACAGTAATGGCCTCTAGGGCATATACACTAACAATCTCCCACTTGCACTAGTGCCATGTACTGGCGTATCGAAGACCTATCATCTCGATCAGCCGCTCGAACTGAGTCTGGAGTAAGGCCTTCGTGAGTGGATCAGCAGTGTTATCTTCCGTATTTACTCTCTTCACCTCGATCTCCCGGCGATCAACGATCTCCCTGATCAGGTGGTACCGCCTCAAAATATGCCTGGACTTCTGATGGGACCTTGGTTCCTTCGCTAAAGCTATAGCGCCGTTGTTGTCACAATACAGCGGTATTGGATCAACACTGCTAGGAACCACCTGAAGTTCCGTGAGAAACTTCTTCATCCAGACAGCTTCCTTTGCGGCATCGCAAGCAGCTATGTACTCCGCTACCATAGTTGAGTCAGCAACGGTTTCCTTCTTGGAACTCTTCCAGCAAACCGCCCCTCCATTGAGGGTAAAGACATAACCCGACATGGACTTGGAGTCATCCTTATCACTCTGGAAGCTGGAGTCAGCAAAGGCCTCAATCTGGAGGTCTTTTCCGCCATACACCAAGAACATCTCCTTAGTCCTTCTCAGGTACTTGAGAATGTTCTTTACTGCTATCCAGTGTTTCTCCCCTGGGCCCGACTGATACCGGCTTACAATGCTCAACGCGTATGCTACATCTGGTCTGGTACACAACATCGCATACATAATAGAGCCTACCGCATATGCGTAGGGTAATGATGACATGCGAGCCCTTTCCAAATCAGTCTTGGGAGACATCTCTTTGGAGAGGGTGATTCCGTGACAAGCCGGTAGATTACCGCGCTTGGAATCTTCCATACTGAATCGTCTCAGTATGGTGTCGAAGTACCTTGACTGTGAAAGTCCCTAACATCTTCTTAGATCTATCACGATAGATCTGGATCCCCAGAATGTAGTTGGCATCGCCCAGGTCCTTCATGGAGAACCTCTGCGACAAGAATCCTTTGAATGACTGTAGCATAGGAATATCATTTCCTATTAGGAGAATGTCATCGACGTACAAGACGAGGAATACCACATTTCTCCCTACAATCTTACTGTAAATGCATGGTTCATCTGGGTTTTTGACAAAGTCGAATTCTTTGACAGTATCATCAAAGCAGATGTTCTAACTCCGCGATGCCTGCTTGAGTCCATAGATGGACTTGAGCAATTTGCACACTTTACCGCTGCTCCCACTCTGATTGAATCCCTCTGGCTGATTCATATAGACGCACTCTTCCAAATTTCCATTTAGAAAAGCCGTCTTTACGTCCATCTGCCAGATTTCATAATCGTGGAAGGCAGCAATGGCAAGACGGATCCGAATGGATTTAAGCATGGCTACCGGAGAAAAGGTCTCGTCATAGTCCAAACCAGGTCTTTGACGAAAACCCTTTGCAACGAGCCTAGCTTTATAGGTTTCAACCTGCCCATCTACACCAATCTTCTTTCTGAAGATCCATTTGCAGCCTACGGGTTTTACCCCTTCTGGAGCAAAATCCAAAGTCCAAACTTTGTTAGTGTACATGGACTCCATCTCGGTCCGCATTGCATCCAGCCATTTTACCGAGTCACCGCTCTGAATGGCTTGCTGGAAGCTAGTAGGCTCACCATAATCCATGGTGCAATCCTCTCTATCCCCGTCTATAAGAAAACCGTAGTATCTCTCGGGCGGATGAGACAGCCTACTACTCTTGCGGAGTGGCGTAGGAATGTCCGGTTCCCCTGAACCTTCTGGTTCTACTAAGGTTTCAGTAATAGCTTGTGGTTCTGGAATTTCTTCCAGTTCTATTGCGCTCCCACTTATCTGATTTTCTAAAAACTCAGTTTCCAAGAAGCGGGCATGACGAGAGACAAGGACTTTTTGCTCCTCTGCGTAATAGAAAAGATACCCCTTGGAGTTCTTTGGGTATCCCACAAACTTGCATTGTACTGAGCGTGCCTCGAGCTTGTCCGCATACTGCTTTTTTACAAAAGCTGGACATCCCCATGTCTTAAAGGATTTAAGACAGGGTTTCTTCCCACTCCACATCTGATATGGTGTGGTAGGCACTGTTTTAGTAGGAACTTGGTTCAAGAGATGTGCAGCTGTTTCTAGTGCATAACCCCAGAAAGATCGCGGTAACTCAGCCTTACTCATCATGGAATGAACCATATCTAATAGGGTTCGATTCCTCCTTTCCGATACACCGTTGTGTTGTGGTGTGTATGGAGGAGTAAGTTGAGAGAGAATTCCATTCTCTTTTAAGTAGCCCAGAAACTCGGCACTCAAGTATTCTCCACCTCGATCCGATCTTAGAATCTTGATACATTTGCCGGTTTGTTTTTCAACTTCATTCTTGTATTCTTGAAATTTCCCAAAGGCCTCGGATTTGTGCTTCATTAAGAAGACATGTCCATACCTAGAGAAATCATCTGTGAAAGTAATGAAGTATGAATAACCACTTCGCGCATGTGTAGACATTGGACCACACACATCACTGTGTATGAGTCCCAAGAGCTCGCTCGCTCTTACTCCGTGTCCAGTGAACGGAGTCTTTGTCATCTTTCCCATGAGACAAGATTCACAAGTGGCAAAAGACTGGTACTCAAACGGATCCAAGTATCCTTCTTTATGTAACTTAGTCAACCGTGTCTCATTGATGTGACCCAGTCTACAATGCCATAAGAAAGCCTGATTTAATTCTGGAGACTTTCTTTTAAGTGTGTTCTGGACACTGAATATCTGAGCTTGATTCAATACGTATATACCGTTATTTAATGTACCTGACCCAATCAGTATTTGATTTAGGTGGATGTTTACTACATCGCTTACAAAAGCAAAATCATATCCTTCCTTAGAAAGTAAGGATACAGATATGATATTACAAGTCGCACCTGGTACATACAAACAGTTACGCAGAATCAATATCTGCCCAGTTGTCAGTCCTAGGTGATATTCCCCTACGGATACAGCATCCATGCTCATTCCGTTAGCAACCCTGAGAGTCATATCACCTTTCCTGATAACCCTACGGTTTCTCAGAGCCTGTAACGAATTACAGATGTGAGATCCTGATCCGGTATCCAATACCCAGGAAGTAGGGTTAACTGACAAACAGTTCTCTATTACAAACACACTCGAAGCCGAAGCCACAACATGCTTCGAATTCTGGCTACTGGCTTTGCAAGCCCTGCAATCTTTCTGCCACTGTTCATTCCTGTTACAATAGGAACGTCCCTCTTTTACTATATCCAGTCCTGAAACTTTTGCCCTTGCTTTTCCTTTTTCTTCCCTGGTATCTTTCAGGGTATAAGCAGAGGGCAGGGACTGTAGAATTAAGTCAGTACTTGACCCATTCTTCAATGTGGTCTCCAGGTCCGTGAGCTTAAAATAGCTGGTCTCTGTAAGGACGTTGTCCCTTACAGATGACCCGACAGCCAAGCTCGCTTGAAGCAATTCGTTCGAGGTCTCATATTATGCGATACGAGATTGCTCTCCATATAAATTTTTGTTATGGAGGAAGATAGAAACTGAGTCCATCTTCTCGTGCTGCCCCTGGTTCGCACCATCAACTGAGGCTAACACGAGGCACTTGGCTTTCGCACAATCCTTTTCCGATGTCCTTTGGATGTAAACATCCGTGACAGGGGAAACTGGACCTGAGACGGCAGGGGTTTGATTAGTTAAGAGGTGTCCCAGCTTGTCATGGGTAATGGACATCTGGACAGACCTTTGCCAGTCACAACAGTCAGATTCAGTCATTTTTATTATCTAGATGTAACCTAGGTGCGGTCACTTGGTCGCTGCAATTAAGAGAGAGAGAAGAAAACACTCAGCATGATGCTCTTGCAAGTTTAGAGTGGTTTTTAATTTGTCTAAACAGGATGGCTCCCACTGTCTCTCGAATCCCTCCTCAAAACCAAAAAGGAAGAATTAGTCAGGATCAATCTCACCGTACAATACTTGCTTAACCGTTCAGCCAGGCCAGTGTCGGTACTTCGAGGGAGGTTTTCCAACGCTTTCGCGAAGTTCCTTAATTCAAGAACCTCTTTTCCCTGGAGGCGTAGCCCCGCTAACACCTTTCTAGGCACCTACTTGGTTTATAGCATTGATCGTTAAGTAAGAAATTTCCCGAGGAGTAGCATATACTCACAGTAGGATCGGGATCCAAATATCATCGTGCGACGAAACTGAAGGAATCCTACCAGGATCATCACACTCCAAATGGTATGCAACACTAGCAAGTTTCAGTTCTTTTGAAACTCCCGATGTGGATTTTTGCCCCATACTCTTATGACCTTGACTAAGGCTAACAAATCATAAGTCACATATCAAGTTCTACCCGTCGTTGTCCAGGTTGATTTGAACCCACCCATAAATACCCTTGACTATGGCCAACAAAGTAATACGACTGTCCCAAACCAACGCATTCTATCTATGCAACATATGAATACCCACCAGCTACCAAACACTGTGCCTTGACTAAGGCCAACAAACACAGCTTGAATACTGTTGATTATTCATATGAAACGACGGAGGGCTACGGATGGTTTTGGCGAAACCTTGAACGTAGTGAACTTGATATAATCGAAGGAACGAAATAGCTTTTAAAAGGAGTGGCTCAAGCTCCGCATTTAAAAGTTAGTTTTGAAAAGAACCGAGTGGTTTTCAAAGTGTTCCAACGACTTGTACTTGGTTTATTTTCTTGCATTAGTTCTTTTAATGCGTGATATTCTTGCATTAGTTCTTTTAATGCGTCCCATCCTTTAATCCTACCATTGCAGAAAACAACCAAAATATGACGTACGCTTATGCCATTCGCATTCGCCACGGGGCCCCGTCATTACCCGTTAGGTTACTTAACTAACGACAGAGCGGGGGCTGGGCTAGCGCGGCTGTAAAACATAAGCAACGCCTAAATAATATCATATATAGATATACAGCAATGATAGCCATTTCAGATAACAGATGAACACATTGGATATACTAGGAATCCGCAATTCGTACGAGCCTGTAACGAAAAGCAGATTACACGGTCGCGGTGAATAGCCAATACCCCACCCAAGACCCCTACGGGTGCGGCAAACTACCCGCCAAGTACCCGAAGCGAAGCAACCTCCCTCAACTCCGTGAGTAGGCCACTCGGCACTTCGGCATACCCGGTAGTTTGTGCACCCCCTCCATGGGTCTATCCTAGGAGAAAAAACAGTAAAAAGAAATTATACAATGACGGCTACAACCCCGACCCGGTTGTGCGGCCATACAAATAATTATTACATCAATTTACAAATTTACATGAATTGAAAGAAAAGAAAACTCTCGTCTCACAACCCCCGGCTATTCACCCGCGACAATCCAATGAATTCATATACACATTCCAATAACATTACAGATCACAGATTTGTATAACCCCCACTAATCGACATATAGCGATTAGCAGACGTTCAATACAAATATCACATTACAGAAAAACCCGTCAGCTTAAGTCTTTTAGAAGTTCGATCAAAATTACGGATTTTTAGGACCCCAAAAATAAAATTTTCGTTCTGGAAAATCTGGGATGAAATACATATTCCAAAAATCCCAAAACAACCCAAGAAAAACACTGCACCAAACTTGGACCTCGGCCGAGTCAACTCGGCCGCGGAACCGCTGCGGGAGCGTGCTCCCGCCGCGTTTCCGCGGCTCTTTGACTCGATCGTTGGACCAAATTTGGTGGGTGATCACACAAAAGCCTGAGCCGATTTTTAAGATAAAATTTATCAATTTTGAACAGAAAAAAAAATCGGCAGAAACATGGCATATCGGGTTCGTTTTGTGACTTTTTCTTTTATCGATCTTCTAGCTACTTTGCTAACATGTTAGATAGAGTTTAACTAGGCTCTGATACAACTGTAAGTCCATGCTACCTCTCCTGGTACTTTCGGGCATGCGGAATTTGGTGAATAACAATTTTCTTAGAGGTGGTAACATGGACTCAAAACCGGATCTTTGTTAAACATCTCACAAACAACCTAACTACGAGTTGCTAACTACTCGGTTAGGGGGTTATACCTTTCTTTTTCTCGAACTCCTTCGTCTTCAAGATTCGATGGTCGTCCGAATCGGCTTCTCCCCATCGTCTCCTTGCGCCGAAGATAGATCCACCTGAAAGCTTCAACCTTTGGCTTCTTCTTCGAACTTTGAAGAAACTAGTTCACTCGGTTTGCTAAACCTTGTGAACTAGAGTGAGTAGAGAAGAGTTTGTAGGGATTTTATCTATGGTTCTTGGTTCTCAACTCATGAGACAAGTGAACCATAGAGTCAATAGAGGGAGATCAAGAGGAGGAAGATGAGAGCTCAAGAACAAGAGAGAGAATGAGCATGAAAGAATGAGAGAAGACTTTTCTCATTTGGCTCTCATAATCCAAAACAATCATAACACCTCATATCAATCAAGTATTATGTGATGGTTTAAGCAACCATAGCCATATCATTTCATGCATTCATTTTGCACAAAAGAGCAAGCAAGCAAAAGTCTTTGCCATGAAATGATAGCTATAGTTATCATGATGGTCAACTAGTCAAGCCTAGTCAACCGGTCAACAAAGTCAACAAGTCAACAAAAGTGAACAAGTCAACAAAGTCATTCCCTCAACAACCATGTCACCATAATACTTAATTAATATAATTGTTAATCACATATCATATTCTCATTAGGGTTGAGCAAAAAGTCAATAGTCAACGGTCAACGGTCAACACCCCTAATGAGAATCTTCTGCCTCTGTCTCTCCGTCAACTGTGAATACACACCCGCATCCGCGTTCCGTGGAACACGAATACACACTGGATAAATCCAATCCCAAAAGGTACACTAGGATCTGGCTTAAACCAATGCCCGCTAGTGTGAACTGTCCGGACACTGTACGTGCACAAGTGCACGGATGTGACCGAACCCTGTCGCAAAACCATGCGACCTGTCGCAAAACCATGCGACCTCTACTCTTTTGCCTAAAGGAGAATAGCTTTCTGTGTGGGACTCTAAAGACTCGACACTACGCTGGCAGTGGGTTTAACCACAGACCGCAAGCGGCACTAGCTGTGCGTAACGGTCCCCAGGTAGATGCCAACAAGAAGACTGACGAGGTGAAACCCATCTGAACTCCTACTGAGTCTGAATGTGACATTCTCCGTCCAGTCCGGTCTGTTCATCTGATACATCGCATGGCGGGCCTAGGGGGCGGTAAACGTCAGTCCCCTAATAGCGGTACAAGTCGTGTCGGAGTGAAGCCCAAAACACCCTGAGATAACACTGGAAACCTACCAGTATATCTCGTTTGCCCTGGCCAGGGACTACTCGTGTAATGGCTCTCCTAGACACAGCGCGATGTCAACCCCCAATACCGGGAGAGACGAATCCTGTCTAACCGTCACTGCCTCCAAGTGCTTCGGGACTGCACCCAACTACTACCTGTTTGCACGACTCCTTTGAGCCGTGGTAGGGTAGTAATCAAAGTACAGTGGGAACACACTCGAGGCGAAGTGATAGTGTCAAGTCAGCGGACTAAGCTGTACTCATGTCACCTGGGAACTGATAACTGACGATAGGCATAATACCAACTAGTCAGTTCCCGACGAGTCCTGTCCAGTGTACTCGTAACCTAACGAGCACCCGCATACTCTCTCAAGTACGACGTACCGACGGCTGTGGGAAAGACCGTCTCCCACACTGGGATGAGAAGCGCATGCGCTAGTCTACTCCGGAGTATCGATGCCCTGTCTCGATAGTCCTGCGACCAGGGACCTGCATAAGGATGTGCTTATAGATTACCCAGCCCCACTAGTGTGACCGCCATCACAACGCTGGTAATCAAGCAAAGATCCTAAGGGCTCCACTAATGTGTATAGGCGATATACTAAAATAAACACATGTACACATTGAAGTAGAAACAAATCAAGTAGCATACTACTATTTTGAGCAAGATTGTCAATACAAGGTGAATATCCCAAGCTTCCATTAAGTAATATACATACTAGTATGATACAGTAATGGCCTCTAGGGCATATACACTAACATTGTATTCTCACGATTTGTGACATTGGTCGGTTATATGCGATATAGCCGGGTTATCGGATCAAGTGTTGATTCGATAAGTTGTTACACTTGATATTAGTCGGTTATATGTGATATAGCCAGATTATTAAATCAAGAGTTGATTTAATAATTTAATGTATAATTATATATTAGATATATTACATTACATTAACTAGTATTAGCTCACTTTTGATTCTTTTCTCACTTGATGTGCACATTGTATATATGTGATATATTTTTGTGTACATGTTTTGTGTCATGCTTGATGATGCATGCAAGATGGGTGTATGAGACTTATACCATGCTATGATTAATCCTAGGGTTTTAATGGATTAAGTAATTCAAAACTAAAGTCTTTTGTCAAGGCAAGAAGCTTTTGGAAGCTTGGATGTGCATTGACTAAAGTCTTCAAGTTTTGTTTTGCATTAAGATGTTTGTAAACCCTACCCTTAACCTTAGCCCTTGGTTAATTCTTTACAAGAGTTAAGCATGAGGGCTTAACTCACCCATGGTTGCAATAATTCATTTGGATGAGGATTAATTCATAGGATGAGTTCATCATCATCATCATCATCTTCTTCTTCCCAAAAAGCTTTCTAGTTTCATTGGAGGTATGAGAAATAATGTGAGAAAATCAATTCTAAAGTGAGCCCACTTCCTACTTCATCATCCTCTACTGCTTGCCATTTAGTATAGGGTGTTCTCTTCACAAAGTTCTTGACCTAGTGAAGAAATAGCTTGGGTTAGTGTCTCCTCGACGTAGATCATCTTCGGCCTCGAAGACATCGAAGCAAGCTTGTTCATTTCTTCATGGATGCCTCCCGAAACCTTGCTGCCGTCTTAGATAACCCTACAGAGAAACCACAAGGATTTTATAAACTGATTATCATTTTAAAATGAAAGTTGCGGTTTTCTCATGATATGATTTGAGAGGAGTCCACCATGAGTTTTCTCGGCTCTTGAGCGATATGATACACCCGATTCGAGGAGGAGGAGGAACCGTTTGTGGGTGCATGGTGGACCCGGTGCGGTACTGTAAGTCTACGGTAGCGCCCCGGCCGTCAATCCGAGGCCAAAATGCGGAAACAAAAACTTTTTCATAAACTTGAAACTGGCGCTAACGTATACTATGAACCCGGATCGAACCATTAACATTAACTAGCAATCTAGAAGAAGGTTAGAAGGGCTATACCGATCGATCCTTGTCCTTCGGTCTTTAGCCACCATCTTTAGCTCCTTGCGGCATCTCCGATCTCGCTCGATCTCCGGTCTCCTCGTCGGAAAGGGCACCACATCTTCGAATCCTTTTACGGGCTCCCGCTTCGAACCGAAGCAACTCGGACACGAAGTTTGCTAGCCGACGTGTCCAAGGTGAAGTAGAGAATGTGTGTGATCACTTTGTCTCAAGCATCCAATGATTCTCAACACATGAGAGTGTATGGATGGAGGTTGAAGATGAAGCCATGGTGGAAATGGTGAGCTAGAGAAAGAAGAAGAAGAAGAGTCTTTTTCTTTTCTATTGTGATGAGAAAAAAATGAGAGCTATGATTGATATGAAAAAAGTGTTTGTAGAATAACCGCAATCAATAACGGTGTCGCTTGTAGCTAGCCGAGGTGAGTACGGGACGTCCGAAGGGAAACGTGGAATCTTTTTATCTGACTTTAAACGTGTTGAATAAAATAAACAAAGAGAAGATGATAGTTTATTTAAGATCTAAATTAATTACAGATGTAAATTATATAAGAAAAAGGCTTGTAGGGTTCGTTAAGATTTAGTAGTCATGGATGATTAATTAAATATTACTCATTTTATCCTTTAATAGATTTAAAACTAGATCGACGGTGATGCATGTAGATTTAGGGTTTTCGGAGGGAATAGGGTTCCCACTCTTAATCTCTATCTTTACACGGATCTCCGTTCATGTCTAGCCTTTACTAATACAATTGTTAATCTAATCTCAAATCGCGGTCGTGACTACCAATGAATTGATAGCGCGCCCGATTAGGATGTTAACAATTCTCTTGATAAAGTTTATAAACTTTATAGGACGTAAAAAGAGTTAAAAGATTTTAATCATCCACCCTAATCCGACGAACCCTAACAAGCGCAGAATTACTCGTGCATGTTGGGAATAGAAGAAGAAAGGATAGTTAAAGAAATCATAATGCAGAAATAAAACAGAAAATAAATAATTAAACAAAATGATCTACTTTTATTAATCAAATTCACAAGTACAAATCCTACGAATTTAGATTACAAGAGGAAGAAGTTGCTTTCGATCTCTGCCCCATAGGAAGTAGATGCTCCGTCGATTTTCATGTCGTCCTATCATGTCGAATCGTGGAGCTGTTGTGGATCACTTGTTCTTTGACGGTGATTTGCTTTGTGGTAAAGGTGATGCTCTCTAACTTTAGCCCTCGGTCCTTTATATAGCTCTCAAATCAGAAAACCAAGTTACCTAATATGGTGACTGCCTAATATTATGATTTCCATGCCTGGATTCTGAGTCTCTGTCGGTATTGATTTTATGATTTTGGCAGATTTTTGATCCTGACATCTTGAACATCTTGATCTCTTGACCTGAGCTAAATTTTGCACAATATCTCCATGAATAATGTTAGTACTATTTATTAAATTAGAGAGAGTATCTTAATCACTATATATGGTAATAAATCATTAAGAAACTTGATTAAGAATATTTAATATGCTATGCATCTTTTAATTACTGAAATATTATGCATATATTTTGAAACATTATTCTAACCATTTGTTTGATATTATTTCATTTAAGAATCTTGATTAGAATATTTGATATGATATGCATATTTTCAATTACAAAATATTATATAAATATAAAATGCATATATTTTCCTTCATAATGTTAATTATAATATATAAACATATGGTAAATAGTATATTGCAGATAAATCCGAATATGTTTAATATTTATAATAAACACCTTTTATTATTTAAGAAATGTAAGGAAAATACTTATACCAAAGTGCAATATTTTCAACTGAACAAATACCCCCAAACTTAACTTTGATCGTCACGAGCAAACTAGTTATTCAAGAGAAAGAGAAAAAGAAAAAGAAAAACCTAAGTAGCACACTTTCTTAGGCAAACACGATTGCACTGAGCACGTGCAACAAGCCGTTAAACCTCTAGGTGTCCGTAGGAGGAGGAGTGTTGTCTCCTGAGGGTTTTCAGCGGATTACACCCACAAAATTCCATAATAAAAGGAAGATGGTGAAAGTTACATACAAAGATTTGAATTATAAAAGAAAGAACTTGAAAATAAGAGTTTCCAACTATACTAGCTTTTCAGTTGTCATGAGCTCTTATCTTAATAGTCATGAAAAGATGTTAGAAATCACATTATCCCTCAATAAAACATCGCCTTTATTATTCATTCCTACCTTTCTTCTAAGCATCAATCATATAACCCTACGTGTGTGTAAATAACATCCCTACACTCGAAGAATTCAATTCAAGCAATCATACTCTTGTCCATCTACCGTAGTACCTTTTTAATCGATATTTATATAGAATATGCTCACACATTTTTTCATGCGACCGTTAATACTTTTTGAGGTACTAACCGACCGATTACTCACGTGCTTTCTAATTAGGTGCTTTTCCTTGTCTTGCATCACCTTAGGCTTAGCAGTGGCTTCCAAACTAGTTGGTCTAAGGCACTAGGTGATAAAGCACACTCGCTATATTTTTTTTGCTGCTTTGGTAATAACAAAACCAGTGTTCATTTTTCTTCACCATTTTATATTTTATTCATTTATAATTTCCATCATACTTTGGCTTTTAGACAAGAGCATTTCAAGGTATCCTCTACTATCCCGAGCTTCAAGACGTGTGTAAGTGCGTATAGTAGGGTATCATCATTCAAATGTTTGGTTTCCAGAATAGAAACTATTTTTCAGACTTATTTTTATTCTCGGATTAGTGACTTCTTTCAGCCTACTAACTCTTGGGACATCAGCTTATAACTACTTATTACTAGTTTCATTTAAGAAAACATCTAACTTTCTTGTTTTTCTTAAACTATTCATATCTTTTAGATATAATTTTTCACTTTCTACTCTTTCATTATCAAAAAAAAAAAATTGTGCTTATCTTGTATAATGCAAAGTAGCGCGTAAATAAGCAAAAACCTCCCCCAAACCTGTTTACAGTGTAGGGTTCCTAGGCACTCTTACAAGGGTTAATAAGGCATCAACCATGCCCGAATAAAAATTTAGACGTGCCGAACAACCCAAAGCCGAAATCTTTGCTAGATTATTAGGGTTTAACATGCAAGTAAACATCTTTACAACTAAGTGTGAGGGATTACAACCTTTGTAGTCCGCTCCTTTGCTTCATAAGCAGCGAGTAGAAGTCCCTTCGCCGTGATCAACGATCTCCCGGACTCAAGAGAGGCTCCACAACTCGAACGATCCTTGCTAGCTTGTAGTCTTCCTTTTCTCCGATGATCTACCTCGAAGTTTCTATAACTCAAGCTCTCTCTCTCTCTCTAATGAGGTGAACATCCTAATCTAATTGTCTAGATTAGATGAGGATGATGGAGTAGTATTTATGCTTTCTTTTTATATCAAATTCTCACACAAAATCATCACATAAAGAAAACCTAGAAAGCTTTCTCAAAGCTCAAGGTTGAAGAAGAAGAAGAATAATGAATTCATTCCTTTTGTGATGAATAATGAAATGATATATGATTAATAATGTAACCATAGTCAACTATGACAAGGCTAACCCATGTAGAGAATTAACTAAGGCTAAGGGTTTGGGTTGGGTTAAGAATGAGTCACTAAAAATATCAACCATAATATCTTAGCTCATGACAAAAGAAAACCTTCTAGAAAGTTCATGAAAGAACAAACACAATTCAAACCCTAAGCTTGTTTAATTTCCACTAAACATGTTGCATTAGTAATCATATCATGTTACAATATTATATATCACATATATAATATTTTTTGTAACAAAAGAAAATAATACAATTGACATATATCGCATATATATCAATGTATTACTCGGTGAGAAAACGAAATAATAAAGCGAGCCAATATTAGATAATGTAATGTAATATATCATATATATTATTATACATTGAATTATCGAATCAACACTTGATCTGACAATCCGGCTATATCGAATATAACCGACTAATATATCATGTACCGATTCATCGAATCAACACTTGATCCGATGACCCGGCTCATATCTAAATATCGCGAGAATATAAACGGTATCTCATATCGCATTATCCTCGGTCGTGCACATATCACATATGTTCCCCTACTCCGTTTTGCCTGAGTCAAGAAACCTCTGTGTAGGACTCTAAAGAATCGTCAATACGCCGGTAGCAGGTGATGATCATATCAAACACCCACAAGCTGTAAGCGGTCAGCTAAACGTAACAGCCACCCAGGTATTGAGCGATCAGAAGATCAACAAGATAGCATGTACATTCTCCTGTGAATCCAATCAGTAACACTCCCGTACAGTCCGGTCTCTTCGTCTGATATGTTGCAAATCTAGTTTAGGGGTGGTATACGTCAGACCCCAGTAACCGATAAGTCGTGTCGATGTGAGGCTCATAACGGGTCGAGAAACTACTGGCAACACTTACCAGTAAATCTCTATATCTACCCTGGCCAGGAACTTCCAGTTATAGCCAATCGAACACAGCACAACATTAACTCCCTATACCGGGAGAGACGAATCCCCTCCTATCGCTCATTGCCTCCATGTGATTCGGGACTGCACCCAAAAGCCACCATTTTGCATGCCGTCTTGGACGTGGTAAGGTGGAAATCAAAGCACAGTGGGAATCACACAAGACTCTATGACGATCTCGGGTCTACAGACTACCCTGTACCAGTGTCACGGGAGAACTGCCATCTGACGTGAGGTATATCACCATCTGGGAGTTCTCGGCGAGTCCGTCCAGTGTACCCAGTCTCCACTGAGCACCCGTACACCATCTCTGATGTCAAAACACCGATGGATATGGGATCATCCATCGCCAATCATATGGGTCAAGATGCGTATACGCTAGTCTACTTTGGTGTATCGATGCCCTGTCTCGACACACCCTCGACTAGGAACAGTTATGGGATGTACTCATCGACTACTCTGGCCCCACTAGTATAATCTCATCATAGTCCCAATAGTCGAGTACATATCCTAAGGGCTTTATCAACATGTGAGAGTAAGACAGTAAACATATACAAGTCAACATGTTAAGATAAAGGAAAACCAAATAGCATACTATCATGACGAGCAAGAAAGTCCTCTCTATATATATCCAAGCATCCATTATAATATACATGATATGTACAACAATGGCCTCTAAGGCATATACATAACTAACAATCTCCCACTTGCACTAAGGCCTGCAGCTGTAGTATCTCATACCTAGCATCCCGAATAATCTCTCAAACTGTATCTGGGGAATGGCCTTCGTGAGTGGATCCGCAGTGTTGTCCTTCGTATCTACTCTCCTAACCTCGATCTCTCGGCGATCAACTATCTCCCTGATCAGGTGATACCGCTTCAGAATATGTCTGGACTTTTGATAGGACCTGGGTTCCTTGGCCAAAGCCAAGGCTCCATTGTTATCATAATACAGAGGTATTGGATGCTCAATGTATGGAACCACACCAAGTTCACTAATGAATTTATTTATCCAGACAGCCTCTTTGGCAGCATCGTTGGCATCGATGTATTCAGCCTCCATCGTCGAGTCTGCAACGGTATCCTTTTTGGAACTCTTCCAACATACCTCCCCTCCATTGAGGGTAAAGACAAATACCGAGTGCGACTTAGAATCATCCTTATCACTTTGGAAGCTGGAATCGGTAAAGGACTCCTCCTGGAGTTCTCCGTTACCATATACCAAGAACATCTCCTTAGTCTTTCACAAGTACTTGAGAATGTTCTTCACAGCTGTCCAGTGACTCTCTCCAGGATCTGCTTGATACCAACTCTCTACACTTAGTGAGTATGTTACATCGGGTCTGGTACATAACATCACATACATGATAGAGCCTACTGCCGAAGCATAGGGTATCCCTTGCATGCGAGCTCTCTCCAAATCAGTCTTGGAAGACATCTCTTTGGAGAGAGTGAGTCCAGAGATCGTGGGTAGGTTCTCACGCTTAGATTCTTCCACACTAAAACTCTTTAGTATGGTGTCAATGTACCTGGATTGGGACAATCCCAGTATCCTTTTAGATCTATCTCTATAGATCATGATTCCTAATATGCAGGAGGCATCACCTAGATCTTTCATTGAGAATCTTTGTGATAAGAAGAGCTTGACTGATTGCAGCATAGGAATGTCATTTCCTATCAAGAGTATGTCATTGACGTACAATACGAGGAAGATAACCTTACTCTCTGCATCCTTTTTATATATACAAGGTTCATCTACATTTTTGATGAAATCAGATGTTCCAACTCAGCGATGCTTGCATTAACCCATAAATGGATTTAAGCAGTTTGCACACCTTTCCGCTGCTCCCACTTTCTACGAAGCCCTCTGGCTGAGTCATGTACACACACTCTTCTAAATCACCGTTTAGAAAGGCGGTCTTAACATCCATTTGCCAGATTTCGTAGTCATGGTATGCAGCAATGGAAAGTAAGATCCGGATGGACTTAAGCATAGCCACTGGAGAAAAGGTTTCGTCATAATCCATACCTGGTCGTTGACGAAAACCCTTTGCAACAAGTCTAGCTTTGAAAGTCTCAACTTTTCCATCTACACCAATTATCTTTTTAAAGATCCACTTGCTCCCAATGGGTTTTACCCCTTCAGGAGCATTTTCCAAAGTCCATACTTGGTTGGTGTACATGGATTCCATCTCAGATCGCATTGCATCCAGCCACTTCACAGAGTCACCACTCGTGATGGCCTGCTCGAAACTAGTCGGGTCATCATCTTCTATGATGCAATCCTCACTCCTACCATCAATGAGAAAATCGTAGTATCCCTCAGGTGGGTGAGAAACCCTACTAGATCGGCGGAGAGGCTGGGGTTCGTCGGGTATTACTGAATCCTCTGGTTCCAATAAATCATCAGTTGCAGTTTGTGTTGCTGGAACTTCTTCCAGCTCTACCTCTTTGCCACTAATTTCTTTTGCAAGAAATTCCTTTTCTAAAAAGGTGGCATATTGAGAAACAAACACTTTTTGTAACTCAGCGTGGTAGAAAATATATCCTTGAGAATTCTTTGGATATCCCACAAACTTGCAAAGAACTGATCGTGCCTCGAGTTTGTCCGGATTTTGCCTTTTAACATAAGCCGGACAACCCCATATCTTAAATGTTTTAAAATACGGTCTCATTCCCCTACATATCTCATATGGGGTTGAAGGCACTGATTTAGATGGAACTTGATTCAATAGGTATGCCGCTTTCTCAAGCGCATAACCCCAGAAGGAAATAGGTAACTCAGCTGTACTCATCATAGAGCGTACCATATCTACTTGGGTGTGATTCCTCCGCTCCGATACACCGTTGTGCTGTGGTGTATAAGGAAGAGTAAGCTGAGAGAGAATCCCATTCACTTTTAGATAATCTAGGAACTCATTGCTTAAGTATTCTCCTCCTCGATCAGATCGAAGAATCTTAATACTTTTGCCCGTTTGGTTCTCTACTTCGTGCATATATTCTCTGAATTTCTCAAAAGCTTTAGACTTGTGTTTCATCAGGAACACATGTCCGTATCTAGAGAGATCGTCAGTGAATGTAATGAAGTATGAAGAACCGTTCCTGGCATGCGTAGACATAGGACCGCATACATCACTATGTACCAGTTTTAAAAGTTCCTCAACTCTTTTTCCGTGTCCACTAAACAGAGTTTTGGTCATTTTACCTTTGAGACATGAATGGCAAGTATCATAAGATGATAATTCGAACGGATTCAAATATCCATCCTTATGTAACTTAGCCAGTCGTGTCGCATTGATATCACCAAGTCTACAATGCCACAAGAAGGATTCGTTCATTTCTGAACTCTTCCTCTTGTGTGTGTTTTGTATATTAAGGACCGTATTTTGATTGAGAATGAATATGCCATTATGTAACGAGCCTGATCCAATCAAATTTTGATCTAGGAATATGTTCATAACATTATCCTTTACTACAAAATTATATCCTTGTTTACTTAATAAATAAACTGATATAATGTTGCACATCAGGTTCGGTATATAATAGCACTCATTCAGAATCAGTTTATTACGACTTGGTAATACAAGGTGATATTTGCCAACTGCTTTGGCTGCAATACTTGCACCATTCCCTACTTGTACGGAATGATCACCTTTTCCTAGTTCTCTACCTTTACGTAGCCCACATAACAATTTACATATGTGGGATCCCGATCCGGTATCTAATACCCAGGACGTAGGGTGAACTGAGAAACAGTTCTCTAACTAACACACCCGAAGAAGATGCATCAGCATGCCTGTTCTTCGTTTGGGTGGCGTGAGAATCCAGATTTTCTCCTGTTTCCTGCTCAGTCTTAGAACTCTTATAAGAAAGAACGGGACCAACGATCCCCTGCTCAGTATAATAAGCGGGTTCAGTCAATACATCCATATTATTATCTTGATTAAGTCCTGACATGGTCGCTACCCGGAGAGAGAGAGAAGGAAACACTTTAGCGTATGCTCTTGCAAGATTAGATTGGTTATTATCTTATCTAATCAGGATGTCCCCCACTGTTTTTATCAAATTATCGTTCAAACCCTAAAAGGTAAGATTAGCCGGGATTAATTACACCCTACAATTTCGTCAATCTTTCATCCAGATCAGTGTCGGTACTTGAGGGAGGTTCCCCGTGCTCTCGCACGGGCCTAATTAAAATAAACCTCGTCTTCCCAGAGGCATAACCCCGTTAACACCGTTCTAGATACCTACTTGATCGGTTAATTGTCCTGTGTAAAACTCTCCCAGGAGTAACTCTTACTCGTAGTGGGTATCAGGATCCATCTATTTCATAGAAGGTATCAATCTCATTGCAAATTTCAACATTTGAAATTCCCGATAATACTTTTACCCCTAGCAACTCACGACCTTAACATGGTCAACAAATCATAAACACTAGCCAAGTTCAACCCGTCATTTCCCGATTGAATTAAACCCACTCGTACGACCCTTAACATGGTCAAAAAAGTCGTACGACTACCCTAATCCAATCACATCACATGTTTTAGTAGATAAGCACTAATTAACTACTGCACACTACGCCATAACATGGTCAACAAACGTAGCACGAATACTAAGTGGTACTTATCTGAAATGAAGGAGGGCTACGCAGGTTTTTAAGAAAACCATGAGCGTAATGAACTTGATATCGTCGTAGAATCGAGTGATTTTGAAAAAGGAGTGTTTTTGAGACTTTTCTAGTTTCGCTAAAGAGGTCACTCCCGGTGAAGGGATCTCGGCTCTTTCCCCATCGAATAAGGTGCAGGGTATATCATATATACCGCTGTGCAAAGCAAGAACTATATAAGCTGTCAAAAACTAAACCGTAAGTTTGTAGCATCTGCTAGTTTTGCTAAAGAGGTCACTCCCGTTGAAGGGATCTCGGCTCTTTCCTCATCGAATAAGGTGCAGGGTATATCATATATACCGCTATGCAAAGAAAAACTGTAGCTACCCTTTTATAAAGTTTTGATTCTACAACATCTTTTAGGTTTCTTTTCTTTTTATTAATTTCATTAATAAATCCCATAAGCTTATACTTCCTAAGCATCACAGTAGAAACGAAAGCGGTAATATTTATATATCAACATATATATATATATATATATATAGTATAAGCATACCTCTCAGGCAGTAATATGATCTCATCACAGAACATTGCAGCAGAAGAACATATATGAAATATTGGATATACTAGGATGTCTGTGTTTTTAATACGAGCCGGTATAAAACATGGATTCCACGGTCGCGATGAATAACCAAACCCATATCCCTAGACCCCTACGAGAGCGGCAAGCAACACTGCCAATTCTAGGGTTAGGAAACCCGGTCTCGACTCCTCGAGATGGCCTCCCACTGTACCCTAGAACCCGGTTACTTGTGCTCCCCTCCTTGGGTCTACCTAATGCGGAAAAGTAAATAATATACACTGGTGACATCAACCTCATCCCAGAAGTCCCCCAATAAAAGAATATTACATACAAATGAATTTTACATGAATGAAAATAAAAAACCCTCATCTCACATAAAACCCCCGGCTATTCAGAACACGACGATCCAATACAACATATCACAGCAACACATAATATCTCATATCATCAACGTAAGCAAGTATGCGTATCCCGATTGTCGTTGATGTATAGCAACGAAGCCGGCGATACCCCACATACTACGCTTACGGTCACAGAAAAGAAAGTGTAAAACTACAACATTTGGAATCCACAATCACCTTAGACGTCGTAAATCCGAAATATCACATACTTCGCATTTCATGCCTAACTATATGAATTTCACATATTGTATCACATTCCAGATAAATAAACAATATTAAAATTTCCGATCGAATAATCAATACCCAAGATTTCCTAAATAGCTCAACATTTGAGCGGAGTCCAAAAAATCCCAGAATACGTCACAGTACCGATGGTCCAGCCGTAGAAGGGTCAAGCCAACGTCTCACATGTGGCACGCCGTACTGCCCCAAACCCTAAGGTTTAGAGGCGGTTCAGACGGTCGCATAATCGAGTTAAGGTTTGTGTTCTTCTAAAGGGTCCACCGCGTTACTTGCACGTTTTTCCGAAAGATTTAAACTCAAGAAAAATTCAACACTTGAAAGTTTTTCGTGCCGGGAAAAAGTGAGTTAATGATATCCGTTCGAACATTTTAACAGTTTCTAAATTATCCGAACAACAGAACGAAATTAAATTTTCCGATCGAATCAACGAATTCAAAATAATCCCCAAAACACACAACACTTGAGTCAGATTAAAAATACCCAGAAGCAGCCACAAATACCTACGGATGTATTGTGCTAAAAAACTAACCCTAATACTACTGTGCTGCCGCGGAACCGCCGCAGAAGGCATGATACGTCCGCTGTTCCACGGCACTTTAGTGGTATTTTGGTGTCGTTTTGCACAGTAACTCTTAGAATTCCCTGCTGATTTTTTTGAGTATTTTTAATGTAGAAAAAATCACATTTTTACAAAATTTCCAGAGAGGGGGTATAGTTCAATGTATCGGGGTTCGATCGGAGTTTTAACTTCGTAAACACATCGCCTAATGCTCTAGCTAGGCTCTGATACCACTGTAGGGTTCCTATGCACTCTTACAAGGGTTAATAAGGCATCAACCATGCCCGAATAAAACTTTAGACGTGCCAAACAACCCAAAACCGGGATCTTTGCTAGATTATTAGGGTTTAACATGAAAGTAAATAACTTTATAACTAAGTGTGAGGGATTACAACCTTTGTAGTCCGCTCCTTTGCTTCATAAGCTTCGAGTAGAAGTCCCTTCGCTGCGATCCACGATCTCCCGGACTCAAGAGAGGCTCCACAACTCGAACGATCCATGCTAGCTTGTAGTCTTCCTTTTCTCCGATGATCTACCTCGAAGTTTCTATAACTCAAGCTCTCACTCTCTAATGAGGTGAACACCCTAATCTAATTCTCTAGATTAGATGAGGATGATGGAGTAGTATTTATGCTTTCTTTTTATATCAAATTCTTACACAAAATCATCACATAAAGAAAACCTAGAAAGCTTTCTCAAAGCTCAAGGTTGAAGAAGAAGAAGAATAATGAATTCATTCCTTTTGTGATGAATAATGAAATGATATATGATTAATAATATAACCATGGTCAACTATGACAAGGCTAACACATGTAGAGAATTAACTAAGGCTAAGGGTTTGGGTAGGGTTATGAATGAGTCACTAGAAAATATCAACCATAATATCTTACCTCATGACAAAAGAAAACCTTCTAGAAGGTTCATGAAAGAACTAACCCAATTCAAACCCTAACCCTGTTTAATCTCCACTAAACATGTTGCATTAGTAATCATATCATGTTACAATATTATATATCATATATATAATATATTTTGTAACAGAAAATAATACAATTAACATATATCGCATATATATCAATCTATTACCCGGTGAGAAAATGAAATAATAAAGCGAGCCTATATTAGATAATGTAATGCAATATATCATATATATTATTATACATTAAATTATCGAATCAACACTTGATCCGACAATCCGGCTATATAGAATGTAACTGACTAATATATCATGTACCGATTCATCGAATCAAACTTGATCCGATGACCCCGCTCATATCTAAATATCGCGAGAATATAATACGATATCTCATATCGCATTATCCTCGGTCGTGCACATATCACATATGTGCTCCTACTCCGTTTTTCCTGAGTCAAGAAACCTCTGTGTATGACTCTAAAGAATCGTCAATACGCCGGTAGCAGGTGATGATCATATCAAACACCCACAAGCTGCAAGCGGTCAGCTAAACGTAACAGCCACCCAGGTATTGAGCGATCATAAGATCAACAAGTTAGCCTGTACATTCTCCTGTGAATCCAATCAGTAACACTCCCGTACAGTCCGGTCTCTTCGTCTGATATGTTGCATATCTAGTCTAGGGGTGGTATACGTCAGACCCCAGTAACCGATAAGTCGTGTCGATGTGAGGCTCATAACGGGTCGAGAAACTACTGACAACACTACCAGTAAATCTCTATATCATCCCTGGCCAGGGACTTCCAGTTATAGCCAATCGAACACAGCACAACATCAACTTCCTATACCGGGAGAGACGATTCCCCTCCTATCGCTCATTGCCTCCATGTGATTCGGGACTGCACCCAAAAGCCATCATTTTGCATGCCTTCTTGGACGTGGTAAGGTGGAAATCAAAGCACAGTGGGAATCACACAAGACTCTATGACGATCTCGGGTCTACAGATTACCCTGTACCAGTGTTACCGGAGAACTGCCATCTGACGTGAGGTATATCACCGTCTGGGAGTTCTCGGTGAGTTCGTCCAGTGTACCCAGTCTCCACTGAGCACCCGTACACCATCTCTGATATCAAAACACCGATGGATATGGGATCATCCATCGCCTATTATATGGGTCAAGATGCGTATACGCTAGTCTAGTCTGGTGTATCGATGCCCTATCTCGACACACCCTCGACTAGGAACAGTTATAGGATGTACTCATCGACTACTCTGGCCCCACTAGTATGATCTCATCATAGTCCCAGTAGTCGAGTACATATCCTAAGGGCTTTATCAACATGTGAGAGTAAGACAGTAAACATATACAAGTCAACATGTTAAGATAAAGGAAAACCAAATAGCATACTATCAGGACGAGCAGGAAAGTCCTCTCTATATATATCCAAGCATCCATTATAATATACATCATATGTACAACAATGGCCTTTAGGGCATACACATAACTAACATACAGCAGTGTCCTCACTGTTGTCATCTTTTTAAATCTCAAAAACTGTAGACTTGGGAGGAAAAGTTAGTAACGGAGACATGAAATAGTGAAAGTAAAATTCTCCCCCAAACTTATTTTCGGCTCACAATTTTGTAAAAATCATTTTCTTTCAAGAGCCAAAATACCTCCCCTCCCAAACTTGAGTTAAACAATGTTAATCTTTTAAAATCACACGAGGGGGTCAAAGTTATTGGTCAATGCCAAGCTTTGCAAAGACCGAAAGTCAACACCAACCATTTGAAGATTTTATCAGTGTAGTGCATCGGTTGGTGGAGGAACATGTTGTAGAGAGCCAGGAAGAAGTGGGGAAAAGATAAGTGGTGGGATAGAATGTGTTTGTGTCTCGTTTTGGAGTGACGACACAGTGATTGTGATGGATTACTCGCATTCTCTTTATAGTCCAGAAGAAGGGGTGGAGGTTCAATTTCTTCGTCTTGGAGTTGATTCATCTTAACACCCGTATCTTTTAAAAATGCGAGTTCATCAGCGAAAATTTCCTCAAAGATCTCATCAATACCCCGAAGAATAATTTCATCAAAAAGCGCGGGGTGATCTTCAGACTCCAAAAACGGTTCATAATCAGTGTTAGATGTTGACCCGGACAACTTGGTGGAAGAGTCCGTATGTGTATGATACATAGTTGGGTCAAACAACAATATATGAAAAGAGTCTAGATCATTATTATAAGGCTGATAAAATTCGCTGCTGTTGACATCCATTTATTCGACAGAACATGTATGAGCTGTAGGTTCGGAGGGTACACTTCCAAACTTGTATATGTTAAGCTCTATTGACATCTTCCCGAAGGATAGGGTCATAAAGCCATTACGACAGTTGATTATGTAGGGTTACGAGGCACAGTCACATGGTTCTACAAGGCATCAACTATGTTTAAACTCAAATTTTTCATGTGCCGAACAACCCTAACCATGATCTTAGACTAGAGATTAGGCGAAACAAAGCAAGTAAACAACTTTAATTGTAAGAGTTAGGGATTAAAACCTTTGTAGTCCGTTCCTTCACTTCAAAAGCTCCGTGTCGAGGTCCCTTCACTGCGATCATCGAGTACTCGGACTCAAGAGAGGCTCCATGAAGAGAAATATGCAAGCTTGCTTCCGATCTTCAATAACAAAGATGATCTACCTTGAAGAAACTCAAACCCAAGCTTTTGCTTCACTAATCAAGTATTAGCAAAGCAAACACCCTAATCTAAGTGGATAGAATAGATGAGGATGATGAAGTAGGAATTTAGCTCTCATTTTTTCTTTATCGCACTTAAAATCATCACAAAAGAAAAGGCTAGAAAGCTTTTCTCAAAGGAAGAAGAAGAATAAGAATTTACTTTGTGATGAATAATGAATCAAGTGAGGTTAGAAATGCAACCATGAGTTAAGTATGAAGACATAACCCATGTAGAGAATTAACTATGGTTAAAGGGTTGGGTTGGGTTAAAGAAATATCTTTGCAAAATATAAGGGTCAAAGCTTCATGAAAGTTTAACCCTAATCCAAACCCTAAACATATTTAAACTCCACAATTCATGTTACATTTATAACCATAACATGTTACAATATTATATATCACATATACAATATTTATTGTAACAAAATAAAATAATACAATTAACATATATCACATATATATCAATGTATTACCCGAGTGAGAAAAAGAATCTTTAGGTGAGCTTATATTAGTTAATGTAATTTAATATATTAAATATATAATTATACATTAAATTATCGAATAAACACTTGATCCGATAATTCGGATATTTCACAAATAATCGACTAATATATTCTGTATCAGTTCATCGAATCAACACTTGATCCGATGACCCGGCTATATCACATATACCCGGCCGATATCTCATATCGCGAGAATCTAATAAGGTATCACATACACGTATTATTCTCGGTCCCGCACATATCATATATGTGCTCCTACTCCGTTTTGCCTGAGCCAAGAAACCTTTGTGTAGGACTCTAAAGAATCGTCAATACGCCGGCAGTAGGTGATGATCATATCAAACACCCACAAGCTGCAAGCGGTCAGCTAAACGTAACAGCCACCAAGGTATTGAGCAATCAGAAGATCAACAAGCAAGCCTGTACATCCTCCCGTGAATCCAACCAGTAACACTCCCATACAGTCCGGTCTCTTCGTCTGATATGTCGCATATCTCGCCTAGGGGTGGTAAACGTCATACCCCAGTAGCTTGATAAGTCGTGTCGATATGAGGTCCATAACAGTTCGAGAAACTACTGGTAACACTTACCAGTAAATCTCAGCAACCCTGGCCAGGGATTTCCAGTTATAGCCAATCGAACACAGCGCAACACCACCAACCTATACTGGGAGAGACGAAACCCCTCCTATCGCTCATTGCCTCCATGTGATTCGGGACTGTACCCAAAAGCCACCATTTTGCATGCCCTCTTGGATGTGGTATGATGGAAATCAAAGCACAGTGGGAATCACACAAGACTCTATGACGATCTAGGGTCTACAGACTAACCTGTACCAGTGTCACCAGAGAACTGCCATCTGACGTTAGGTATTATACCATCTGGGAGTTCTCGGCGAGTCCGTCCAGTGTACCCAGTCTCCACAGAGCACCCGTATACCTTCTCTGATGTCAAACACCAATGGATATGGGATCATCCATCGCCTATCATATGGGTCAAGAAGCGCATACGCTAGTCTACTCTGGTATATCGATGCCCTGTCTCGATACACCTATGACTAGGAACTTTTGAAGGATGTACTTGGCGACTACATTGTCCCCTCTAGAATGATCTGCATCATAGTCCTGGTAGTCAAGTACTCATCCTAAGGGCTTTATCAACATGTAACATAGAGACAATCAGAGTACATGTTAAGATAAAGAGCAACCGGATAGCATACTATCATGTCGAGCAAGAAAGTCCTCCCTATATATGTCCTAGTATCCACTACAATATACATCGTATGTATAGTAATGGCCTCTAGGGCATACATATAACTAACAATCTCCCACTTGCACTAGGGCCATCTGTTGTGGTATCGCATACCCAACAATCAGCTGTGGTTGAAGTATCTCATACTCAACCATCCCATAAAAGTCTCTACTGGGAAATAGGCCGTTGTGAGTGGATCCGCGCTGTTGTCCTCTGTGTCTACTCTCCTAACCTCGATCTTCCTGAAGATCAACCATCTCCAATGATCAGGCGATACTGCCTAAGAATATGTCTGGATCTCAGATGGGACGGGGTGTTCCTTGGCGAAAGCCACAACTCCATTGTTACACAATGGTAGGAACGAAGTTCATCTCATCAACTAGTGTGCATCCAGCCTATTTCTTTGGTAGCATCCTTGGTAGTGATTTATCCTGCCTTTATCGTCTAGTATGTCACGGTATCTAGCTTGGAACTCTTCCAACATACCGTCCCTTCACTGCGGGTAAAGACAATGCCTGTGACTGATATTCAGTCTACCTTACCACCATGAAACCATTCCAGTGATTCTCCTCAGGATCGATTGATACCATCTCACTACAACTAGTGAGAATCCTAACATCCATTTAGATCTATCTCATAGATCCATAACTCAGGATTTAGGAGGCATCTCCTTGATCCTATATGGAGAATCTTTGTGATAAGAGGAGATTGACCGAGCGTAGCTTTGGAAACTCCTTCCCTATCAAGAGTATACCATCCACGTACTATACGAGGATCACCACCATACTCTCTACTACCTTTTTGTATATACAAGGTTCATCTACCATTTTGATGAAGTCAAACTCTTTGACTACCACATCAAAACAGACGTTCCAACTCCGCGATGCCTGATTTATCCCATAAAACATCTTGCACACGTTTCCGCTGCTCCCACTGTCAACGAAGCCCTCTGGCTGTGTATTTATAGACGCTCTCTTCCAAATCAACATTTAGTAAAGCAGTCATGACACCCAACCGCCAGATATCGTAGTCAAGGTATGTAGCCGTGGCAAGTAGGATCTGGATGGACTTAAGCATAGCTTTGAAATTCTGAACTTTTCCATGTACACCAAGTAATCTTCTCAAGATATACTTGCTCTTGATGGGGATTTAACCCTTCAGATAAAGCAACCAAAGTCCATACTTTGTTGGTGTATAAGGATTCCATCTCAGATTTTTAAGCATCCAGCCATTCTCACAGAGTCCCCACTCCTGATGGCCTGCTCGAAACAAGTTGGGTCATCATCTTATGATGAAATCCTCGCTCCCACTGTCATAGAGAAACCGAAGTATCTCTCAGGTGGATGAGAAACCCTACTAGATCGGCGAAGAGGCTGAGGTTCGTTAGAAACTATTGAATCCTCCAGTTCTACCAAACCATCAGCTGCAGTTTGTATAGCTGGAACTCTTTCCAGTTCTACCTCATGACCACTAATTTCTTCATAAGAAATTCCCTTTTTCTCAAAAAGCTGTATGCCGAGAAATAAAATATCTTTTGTTCCTTGGTGTGGTAGAAGATATTCCCTTGCGAATGCTAGGAATATCCAACAAACTTCCACAGAACTGACCTTGCCTCGAGCTTGTCCGGATTTTGCTTTTGACATAGGCCGGACAACCCTAAATCTTAACATCTTTAAGAGATGGGCTCTTACCATACCATATCACATATGGAGTGGTAGGCATCTGATTTGGTTGGAACCCTATTCAATAGGTATGCAACTTCTTAAGTGCATAACCCCAAAAGAAAATAGGCAACTCAGTAGTACTCATCATAGAGCACACCATATCATATAGGGTGCGATTGCTCCGCCCCGATACACCGACGTGCTGTGGTGTATTCGGAGGAGTAATGCTGAGAAAGAATCTCATTCTCCTTTAGAATAGTCCAGGAATTCCGTGCTCAAGTATTCTCCTCCTTGATCACATCAAAGGACATAATACTTATACCCGGTTTTTGGTTCTCTACTTCTAACTTATATTTTGTGAATATCTCAAAAGCTTCGGACTTGTGTTTCAACAGGAACATATGTCCGGATCTTGAGAGATAATCAGTGAATATAATGAAGTACAAAGAACCGGTCCTGGCATATGTAGATAGGGGACCTTCATACATCAACATGTATCAATCCCAAGAGTTCACTGACTCTTTCTCTGTTTCCAATAAATGGAGCTGTGGTCATCATATCTTTGTGCATGACTGGCAAGTTTTTACAAGATGTAAATCCAAACTAATTTAAATATGCATCTTTATGTAGCTTCAGCTAGTCGGGTCGCATTGATATGACCTAATCTACAATGCCTCAAGAATGATTCGTTCATTTCTGAACTCTTCCTCTTGTGTGTCTTCTGTATGTTAAGAACCGTGGTTTGATTTCGAACGTCTATGCTTTTAGATAACGTGCTTGAACCGATCAACTCTTGATATAGGAAATGTTCAAAACATTATCCAACAATACAAAATTATATCCTTCTTTACTAATAAGGAAACTGATATCATGTTGTATATCGGTTCGGTATCTAATAACATTCGTTCAGAATCAATGTATTCTGATAATACATGGTGATAACTGCCAACAGACTTGGCTGCAACACTTGCATCATTTCCAACTGTTGAAACTTTATCACATGTTCTCAGTTCTCTACCTATCTGTAGCCCATGTAACAAATTACATTTGCGGGATCCTGATCCGGTATCTCATACCCAGGACGTAAAGGATACTGAGAAACAGTTCTCGGTAATGAACACACCCGAAGAAGATGCATCAGCATGCACTTTCTTCGTTTGGGTGGCACGGAAATTCTGGTAATCCTCTATTTCCTGCTCTGTCTTAAAACAATTATAAGTTGGAGCAGGACCAACGTTCCCTAGCACAGTATAACAAGCGGGTTCGATCAATACATATGTATTATTATCTTGATTAAGGTGTGACATAGTCGCAACCAGGAGAGAGAGAGAGAAGAAAACACTCAGCGTATGCTTTTGCAAGATTAGATTGGTTATTAATATATCTAATCTGGATGTCTCCCACTGTTTTAGTCAAATCTTCCTTCAAACCCTAAAAGGAAAGACTAGCCGGGATTAATTACACCATGCAATTTCGCCAATCTTACAACCAGGCCAGTGCCGGTACTTTGATGGAGGTTCCCCGTGCTTTCGCACGGACCTAATTAAAATAAACCTCATTTTCCCAGGGGCGTAACGCCGTTAACACCTTTCTAGACACCTACTTGATCGGCTAATTGTAATGTGTAAAACTCTCCCAGGAGTAACTCTTACTCGCAGTGGGTATCGGGATCCAACTATCTTATAGATGGTATGCAATCTCATTGCAAATTTCAACACTTGAAATTCCCAATAATATTTAGCCCCGAGCGATCTATGACCTTGACAAGGTCAACAAACCATAGACTGCAAGTCAAGTTCAACCCGTCATTACCCGGTTGAATTAAACCCACCCGCATAACCCTTGACAAGGTCAACAAAGTCACACGACTACCCTAACTCAATTGCATCATATGCTTATACAGATAAGCAGTAATCAGCTACCGCACACTACGCCTTGACAAGGTCAACAAACGCAGCATAAATACTAACTATTACTTAACTGAAATGACGGAGGGCTACGGCAGGTTTTTAAGAAAACACTTTGCGTAATGAACTTGATATCGTTGTAGAATCGAGTGATTTTAAAAGGAGTGTTTTTGAGGCTTTTCTAGTTTCGCTAAAGAAGTTACTCCCGGTGAAGGGATCTCGGCTCTTTCCTTATCGAATAAGGTGCAGGATATTTCACAAATACCACTATGCAAAGCAAAAACTATAGAAGCAATCAAAAACAAACCGAGTGTGTAGCATCTGCTTGTTTCGCTAAAGAGGTCACTCCCGGTAAAGGGATCTCGGCACTATCCTTATCGAATAAGGTGCTGGATGTTCTACAAGGAACACCGCTATGCAAAGCAAGAACCAGAGCTACCTGTTTTTAAACAAGTTTCTACAACATCTTTAGGTTTCTTTTATTTCATTAATCTCATTAATGAAGCCCATTTTATTATGCTTCACAAGCATCACATTTGAAATGAAATTTGCAATATAACATATATCTCATATATATAATATAAACATTCGTCTCAGGCAGTAATATGATATCATCACAGAACATTGCAGCAGAAGAATATATATGAAATATTTGATATACTAGGATGTCCGTGTTTTATGCGAGCCTGTATAAAATGCGGATTCCACGGTCGCGATGAATAGCCAAACCCACATCCCTAGACCACTACGAGAGCGGCAAGCAACACTGCCAATTCTAGGGTTAGGAGACCCGGTCTCGACTCCTCGAGATGATCTCTTACTAGACCCTAGAACCCGGTTACTTGTGCTCCCCGCCTTGAGTTTACCTAATCCGGAAAAGTAAATAATATACAATGGTGACATCATCCTCAGCCCGGAAGTGCCCCAATAAAAGAATATTACATACAAATGAATATTACATGAATGGAAAATAAAAACTCTCATCTCACATAAAACCCTCGGCTATTCAAAACATGACGATCCAATATAATATATCACAACAACACATAATATCACATATCATCAACGTAAGTAAATATGCGTATCCCAATTGTCGTTGATGTATAGCAACGAAACCGGCGATACTCTACATATTACACTTACGGTCGCAGAAAAGAAAGTGTAAAACTACAACAGTTGGAATCCGCAACCTCTTTAGACATCGCATGCCTAACCAAATGAATTTCTTAGACATCGCATGCCTAACAATTATAAAGCCCGCATTTTAGTCCCGACCTCGAAAACACTTTTCAATATCTAGTCGGGCAATTCAACATGATTCCCGACATCCTGATCGAATGCTCGTCGCAAACTTTAGTAGACTGCCGCACCCTCGGATGCCGTCGACGAAGTGCACTAAGGCGAAACACCGCTGCCGCAAGCACCCGAACGGATGCTTTTGGCCATGGGGTTCTCCTACAGTCACTTGGTCGGGGCTATGGGGTGTGGCTGTCTATTAAGTTTACCCGGCGAGTATCCACGTACGCTACGTGATTGCGACGGACTTTTGATCGCATCAAAATCCCGTGGCAACCGATCATCTGAGACTAAACTGCTAGATTTATAACATTCAAATTAGTTATCTCATAACTACTTGTGGATTCCAAATATTGTATCACAATCCAGATAAATAGACAATGTTAAACTTTCCGATCGAATAAACAAACACCCAAGATTTCCCAAATAGCTCAACACTTGAGCGGGGTTCAAAAAAGTATCCATCACATGCCACAGTACTAATGGTCCAGCCGTAGAAGGGTCAAACCAACGCCTCACATGTGGCAACGCCGTACTGCCCCAAACCCAAAGGTTTAGAGGCGGTTCAGATGGTCACATAATCGAGTTAAGGTTTGTGTTCTTTTAGAGGGTCCACCGCGTTACTTGCACGATTTTCCGGAAGTTTCAAACTCGAGAAAAAATCCAACTTTTGAAAATTTTCCAACAGGGGAAAAAGTGAGTTATTGATATCCGTTCGAACATTTTAACACGTTCTAAATTACCCGGAAAAACTTAAACGAAGTTAAATTTTCCAATTGAATCAACGAATACAAAAGATCTCCAGAAAACTCAACACTTGAGGAGAATTAAAAATTCCCAGAAGCAAGAAGAATTACCTACGGATGTTACTGTGAAAAACACTGACCCTAATACCCCTGAACGGCCGCGGAACCGCCGTGCAAGGCAGGGTATTGCCGCGGTTCCGCGGCGCTTTAAGGGGATTCGGGGGTCGTTTTTCACAGTAACCCTTAGAATTCCCTGCTTAATTTTCAGAGTATTTTTAATACAGAAAAAATCAACATTTTAAAAAATTTCCAGAGAGGGGGTATTATGCGACGTTTCGGGGTTCGATCGGACATTTAACATCGTCTAGACTTCGCCTAAAGCTCTAGCTTGGCTCTGATACCACTATAGGGTTACTAGGCATAGTCACAAGGTTCTACAAGGCATCAACCATGTTTAAACTCAAATTTTTCATGTGCCGAACAACCCTAACCAAGATCTTAGACTAGAGATTAGGCAAAACAAAGCAAGTAAACAACTTTACTTCTAAGTGTTAGGAATTACAGCGTTTGTAGTCCGTTCCTTCACTTCAAAAGCTCTATGTTGAGGTCCCTTCGCTGCGATCATTGAGTACTCGGACTCAAGAGAGGCTCCATGAAGAGAAAGATGCAAGCTTACTTCCGATCTTCAATAACAAAGATGATCTACCTTGAAGAAACTCAAACCCAAGCTTTTGCTTCACTAATCAAGTATTAGCAAAGCAAACACCCAAATCTAAGTGGCTATAATAGATGGGGATGATGAAATAAGAATTTAGCTCTCATTTGTTTTCTTTATCTCACTCAAAATCATCACAAAAGAAAAAGCTAGAAAGCTTTTCTCAAAGGAAGAAGAAGAAGAATTTACTTTGTGATGAATAATGAATCAAGTGAGGTTAAAAATGCAACCATGGGTTAAGTAAGAAGACTTAACCCATGTAGAGAATTAACTATGGTTAAAGGGTTGGGTTGGGTTAAAGAAATATCTTTGCAAAATATCAAGGTCAAAGTCAAAGCTTCAAGAAGCTTCTTGAAAGCTTCATGAAAGTTTAACCCTAATCCAAACCCTAACCATATTTAAACTCCATAAATCTTGTTGCATTTATAACCATAACATGTTACAATATTATATATCACATATACAATATTTATTGCAACAAAATAAAATAATACAATTAACATATATCACATATATATCAATGTATTACCCGAGTGAGAAAAAGAATCTTTAGGTGAGTTTATATTAGTTAATATAATTTAATATATCAAATATATAATTATACATTAATTTATCGAATCAACACTTGATCCGATAATCCGGCTATTTCACAAATAACCGACTAATATATTATGTATCAGTTTATTGAATCAACACTTGATCCGATGACCCGGCTATATCACATATACCCGGCCGATATCTCATATCGTGAGAATCTAATACGGTATCTCATACACGTATTGTTCTCGGTCCCGCACATATCATATATGTGCTCCTACTCCGTTTTGCCTCAGCCAAGAAACCTCTGTGTAGGACTCTCAAGAATCGTCAATACGCCGCCAGTAGGTGATGATCATATCAAACACCCACAAGCTGCAAGCGGTCAGCTAAACGTAACAGCCACCCAGGTATTGAGCAATCAGAAGATCAACAAGCAAGCCTGTACATTCTCCCGTGAATCCAACCAGTAACACTCCCGTACAGTCCGGTCTCTTCGTCTGATATGTCGCATATCTCGCCTAGGGGTGGTAAACGTCAGACCCCAGTAGCTTGATAAGTCGTGTCGATATGAGGTCCATAACAGTTCGAGAAACTACTGGTAACACTTACCAGTAAATCTCAGCAACCCTGGCCAGGGATTTCCAGTTATAGCCAATCGAACACAGCGCAACATCAACTCCCTATACCGAGAGAGACGAAACCCCTCCTATCGCTCATTGCCTCCAGGTGATTCGGGACAGTACCCAAAATCCACCTTTTTGCATGCCCCTTGGACGTGGTATGATGGAAATCAAAGCACAGTGGGAATTACACAAGACTCTATGATGATCTCGGGTCTACAGACTAGCCTGTACTAGTGTCACCAGAGAACTGCCATCTGACATGAGGTATAATACCATCTGGGAGTTCTCGGCGAGTCCGTCCAGTGTACCCAGTCTCCACTGAGCACCCGTATACCTTCTCTGATGTCAAACACCAATGGATATGGGATCATCCATCGCCCATCATATGGGTCAAGAAGCGCATATGCTAGTCTACTCTGGTATATCGATGCCCTGTCTCGATACACCTGCGACTAGGAACTTTTGAAGGTTGTACTTGGCGACTACACTATGCCCACTAGTATGATCTGCATCATAGTCCTGGTAGTCAAGTACTCATCCTAAGGGCTTTATCAACATGTAACATAGAGACAATCAGAGTACATGTTAATATAAAGAGCAACCATATAGCATACTATCACGTCGAGCAAGAAAGTCCTCCATATATATGTCCTAGCATCCACTACAATATACATCGTATGTATAGTAATGGCCTCTAGGGCATACATATAACTAACAGATTATAGCATTGGAAGTGACCAAAAAGGGTCGACCAAGGATCACCGGAATTTGATTCCGTGGGTTCGCTATAGGCTATGTATCGAGTACAATAAAGTCCACAGGGATTACAAATTCCCCGATTTTTATCAACACATCCTCTAGTTCACCCCTAGGTTTGGTGATTGATCGGTCGGCCATATGGAGAGTGCGGTGAGCTGGTTTCAACTCTCCAATCCCTAACTGCTCATAAACCGAGTAAGAAAGTAGGTTAACACTTGCGCCAAGGTCAAGTAGAGCACGGTTAATGTGTTTATCCCCAATAGAAATAGAAATAGTAGAATAGCCAGGATCCTTACGTTTCCTAGGTAATTGCTGAGGAAAAGCTGTGTCTACAGTGTTTGACATGAACATCTTTTTTGGCACTTGAGTCTTCCTCTTCCTAGTGCACAAGTCCTTGAGAATTTTCGCATAAGCCGGGACTTTTTGTATAGCGTCTAGGAGAGGGATATTGATGTTAACTTGCTTAAAGATTTCAGTAATCTTCTCCATTTGCGGACTTGGTCTGTTTCCCCTTAACCGATTCGGATAAGGAGCTTTAGCAATAATAGCTGGGTCCAACATTGGAGAAGATCGTGTAGGTAGGAAAGATCCAAGAATAGGAGTGGGGATCATTTTTGGTGGACTAGAAGAAGTGTGCTGAGGGTTCGAGCCTTGGGGAAAATGGAGAATATGCTCGGAAGAAAATGGTGGGGTAGATGAACTGGGGTCAGAAGGAGAAGTAGAAGGAAAAGTCTCAGCCGGGGTATCATCGATTGTTTCTTCATTATTATCAATCACTTCACCAACATGGTTGTCAAGCACTCTTCCAGATCTCAACGTGGTGATAGCGTTCACATGATGTGAATAGCCAGGATTGGGTAAAGGTTGAGCTGGAAGTTTCCCTTTCTCTCTAGCACTCAATTCGGCATTTATTCGGGCAATTTGTGCTTCCATCGATTTAATACCCTCACTTTGGGAGTCAGAGTTTTTCTGGATTTTATCGATAGAAGACTTCATCTCAGCCGAAACTTGCATGAAATTTGTCAGAAGCAAATTCATGGTTTGTTCGAGTGGAGAGGAGTTATCAGTACCGGTCACTTGCAAAGAATTGTTATATTGTGCCGTAGTGTTGACCGGATTTTCAAAATTTTGTGATTGATAGGAGTGCTGACTCAGTTGTAGTGGTTGCTGTTGTTGTGGAGGAACCCTTTGGAAATTGTTTTGATTTGGAACCGTGTTTTGATTTTGTTGTTGGTTCCAAACAAAGTCAGGGTGATTCCTCCAACCCTGATTATAAGTGGAAGAATACGGATTGTTTCTAGGTCTTTGTTGGAAAGAAGCATTGGTATGCTCCTGGCCTTGAAACGGAGAATTTAAAGGACATTCTTCCATAAGATGTGATGGATCAGAACAGCATCCACAGACAGTTTTGGAGAGTGACATATGATTTAGGGCGGCTGCTAAAAATTTATGTTCCATAGTTTAGAGTTTCTTTTGCATTGCTGCCATTTCAACTCTAACTCATATGGAAACATCAGATTGGTGGTTGCCACCCCTAGACGATGGTTGGTTTACACTCTCCCACTATAAAGATTTTTCAGCGAAATCTTCTAAAAATCTCCAGGCTTCACCATCATCTTTATTCATGAAGGTGCCTTGACACATGGATTCAAGGCTCTGTTTTGTTGTAGGATTAATGCCCTCATATATAATTCTGCACAGATCCCATCTAGGAATTCCGTGACGAGGACATTGAACTAACAGATCCTTGAAGCGTTCAAAACACTTCGAGAATGGTTCATTTGGAAGCTGGGTAAATTGATTTATTTCGCTACGGACTCGAGCTGTTTTATGATTGGGGTAGAATTTCTTTAGGAAAGCTGTTACAAATTCTCCGCAGTTCGAAATAGAATGTGCGGCTGTGTTATAAAGCCACTTCTCGGCTATATCGCACAAAGTGAATGGGAGAAGACGTAATCTCATAGCATTCACAGAAAGCTGTGCAGTACCCATCATAGCGCATACATTTTCAAATTTGGTAATAAAGACGTATGCGTCTTCAGACTCGAGACCGTGATATTTTGGTAAAAGATTGATGTAATGGTGTTTAATTTCAAAATTATCCCCGTTGGCTGGTGGAATAGATGGACAAGTAGGAAGTGGACACGTATAGGATAGCATCTCTCTTGGAGAGAGATACGCGGTGGATTTTGCTCACCTACGGGCGGTGGCACAGTGGTATTATAATTTGATGGAGTACCGTCCATCTCGGTCGATGTGGTGGGTGGTGGGGAAAATGAAAATGAAGACGTACCGACTTTGGAGTCGATAGCCGAAACACGGACAAGACGGGCACTAGAATCTCGTGTCCAGCCAAGCATGCACTAAGCGGGTTTAGCGCAAGTGGCAGCGTATGTGATTTTAAAATTGGTTTGTTTTGAAAAAGTGGGGCTTAGACAAATCACACAAAAATGCACAAACAACCCTAGAACTAAGGTTACCTAAGTCAAGTCTCTAGACCGCTCCTAGACTTCCAAAGGACAAACCGCAGGATTAATCCTCTACCACCTCTTTACTACTCTTATGGCCAGGTAAGTGCAAGGTAAGTGGGAGGTATCCGCTATACGAATCACCGAAAATAGCGGGCCTAATTAAGTAACCACTTGCCTTAGACACACTTACCTAGACACCACAAAAGTAATGCGGATAAGCGATAAATTACCCACGACATTCCTTTGTCCTTATTGAGCGTGACAGTCCTTAGAGTCTTGTCTAGAAATATTTTAATTAATGTAGGGTTGATGCGGATGCTCGTTTTGTGATTTGTGGGGCCTAGGAAGAGTGATGAAATCCCCACCTAATCTGAATTGTGGTCTTGCCCCTTAAAGCCCGTATTAAAATATGCAACAATAAACCAATAACAAAACTTTGCAAAAAGATTTTTGAGAGGCGATATTTTGCAAAGAATCCTGCAGAAAAAATATTTTATTGGATTTCAGTGGAGAGAGAAAGATGTAAAGAAGATACCAAAGAAATTGGAAACCCTAAATCCCTTAATGAGCCGCGGTTCTGCCGCCAATAGGCTCTTTATGCCGCGGTTCCGCCGCCGACTAGGAAGATCTGATGAAAATTTTTGCTACATGGCCTCCCTTCCTCTTCTGGCTCTTGATGAATGTCTCTGAATCTTTATCTCCTCACTCAAATGACTCCAGGTTCCCTCGCAAAATTCACACAATAATCGTTAAATATACAATTTGCAGTTTTCTTTATTTATGATATGGATCGAATAAGAATTCAACACGAATAGTAAGAAAAAAAAATAGCGCACGTATCCCCGGCAACAGCGCCATTTGATTGGTGTGTAAAAGTGTTTGTAGAATAACCGCAATCAATAACGGTGTCACTTGTATCTAGCCGAGATGAGTACGGGTCGTCCGCAGGGAAACGTGGAATCTTTTTATCTTACTTTAGACGTGTTGAATAAAATAAACAAAGAGAAGAGGATAGTTTATTTAAGATCTAAATTAATTACGGATGTAAATTATATAAGAAAAAGGCTTGTAGGGTTTGTTAAGATTTAGTAGTCATGGATGATTAATTAAAGATTACTCATTTTATCCTTTAATAGATTTAAAACTAGATCGATGGTGATTCATGTAGATTTAGGGTTTTCGGAGGGAATAGGGTTCCCACTCTTAATCCCTATCTTTACATGGATCTCCGTTCATGTCTAGCCTTTACCAAAACAATTGTTAATCTAATCTCAAATCGCGGTCGTGACTACCAATGAATTGATAGTGCGCCCGATTAGGATATTAACAATTATTTTGATAAAATTCATAAACTTTATAGGACGTAATAAGAGTTAAAAGATTTTAATCATCTATTGATCTACCCTAATCTTACGAACCCTAACAAGCGCAGAATTACTCGCGCATGTTGGGAATAGAAGAAGAAAGGATAGTTAAAGAAATCATAATGCCGAAATAATACAGAAAATAAATAATTAAACAAAATGATCTACCTTTATTAATCAACTTCACAAGTACAAATCCTACGAATTTAGATTACAAGAGGAAGAAGTTGCTCTCGATCTCTGCCCCGTAGGAAGTACATGCTCCGTCGATTTTCACGTCGCCTTATCACGTCGAATCGTGGACCTGTCGTGGATCACTTGTTCTTTGACGGTGATTTGCTTTTTGGTAAAGGTGATGCTATCTAACTTTAGCCCTCGGTCCTTTATATAGCTCTCAAATCAGAAAACCAAGTTACCTAATATGGTGACTGCCTAATATGGTGATTTCCATGCCTTGATTCTGAGTTTCTGTCAGTATTGATTTTATGATTTTGGCAGATTTTTTATCCTGACATCTTGATCTCTTGACCTGAGCTAAATTTTGCACAATATCCCCATGAATAATGTTAGTTCTATTTAATAAATTAGAGAGAGCATCTTAATCACTATATATGGTAATAAATCGTTAAGAAACATGATTAAGAATATTTAATATGCCATGCATCTTTTAATTACTAAAATATTATGCATATATTTTGAAACATTATTCTAACCATTTGTATGATATTATTTCTTTTAAGAATCTTGATTAGAATATTTGATATGATATGCATATTTTCAATTACCAAAATATTATATAAATATAAAATGCATATATTTTCCTTCATAATGTTAATTATAATATATAAACATATCGTAAATAGTATATTGTAGATAAATCCAAATATGTTTAATATTTATAATAAACACCTTTTATTATTTAAGAAATGTAAGGAAAATACTTATACCAAAGTGGAATATTTTCAACTGAACAAGCTAGCATAAGAAATCCAAGGGCAAACCCAAGCCTATATGGTTGTCCACTCTCTCTCCACCTCTCATTTCAACCCAATAATCAATCAATTATGCGACATTTGCACCCAAAAAGAGACGATGAGTCACCTAATTGATTGTGCCTCTTCATGATGACTTCCACTCACAATTTCCACCATCCAAATATTAATCTAAATGTTTAGTCCAACAAAAAGATACGGAAACATCTAATGTAAACTCGTGAAAGATCACAAGGATACCCCTCACCTTTATATACATGCCTGCATCCGCATTCTGACTGAATGCAAATGCGATGAGACTAAAGTAATCCAACAAATCTAATACTAGGATCCAGCTTAAACCAAAGCCCACTAGTATGATCCATCCGATCATGACCTGTGCATAAGTGCACGTATATGATCGAACCCTGCCATAATATCATACGACCTCTACAACGTTTCGCCCGAAACTTGAGAAACTGTCTGTGGGGGACTCTAAAGACTCGTCAATAATTTGGCTGTGGATTTAACCACTAGCACGTCAGTGGTACTAGCTGTACGTAACGGGCTACCAGGTATTGACCGAAAGGGAGGTCGATGAGCGAACTCATCCTGACACACTACTGAGCCTGTCAGTGACAATATCCGTACAGTCTGGTCCGTTCGTCTATGAGTATCTCATGTCGGGCCTAGGGGGTTGGTAAAAGTCAGACCCCCAAAAGCGGTACAAGTCGTGTTGGAGTGTAGTCCAGAACACCCTCAGATACTACTGGAATACCGACCAGTAAATCTCCTGCTTTGGCCAAGGAATTCGTGTAATGGCTCTCCTAGACACAGCACGATCTCACCCCCAATACCGGGAGAGACGAAACCCCTGCCGATCCACTCACTGCCTCCATGTGGCTCGGGACTGTACCCAATTAAAACCTGTTTGCACGACTCCTTTGAGCCATGGTACGGTAGTAATCAAAGCACAGTGGGAACTCACACGAGACAAATGACGATCTCGGGTCGAAGAACTAACCTGTACACATGTCATCAGGGAACTGCTATCTGACGTCAGGTATAATACCAACTAGCATGTTCCCGGCGAGTCCTGTCCGGTGTACTCAAAACCCAATGAGCACCTGTATATATCTTAGGTGAACCAACTGACACCAATGGTTTGTGAGACCGGCTACCGCCCCTCGTCGGGGTCTCGACTGTATACACTAGTCTACTCTGGAGTACCGATGCCCTGTCTCGAAACTCCCTTGACTAGGGACCTTTTAAGGATGTGCTTATAGACCCCAGCTCCCACGTATATGATCGCCATCATACTGCTGGCAGTCAAGCAAGAATCCTAAGGGCTCTATCAACGCGTAATAGTGATCTGTAATATCACCTAAAGCTGTACATGATGATAAAGATAAACCAGATAGCATACTATCATCTTGAGTAAGACCGTCCTTCCGGCATAGATCCTCCCTCAATCATTGTAATCTCGTGCCTGCAATCCAATAATTGACTTTGAGGGCACTATATCCAACAATCTCCCACTTGCACTGAAGGCTAATTATTGCGATGTCGCATACTCACAGCCCGTGTGATACCGAACACCCAACTCCTCTACTAATCAGTCTCGTAAAGCCCGTTTGTGAAACTATTGTGTTCGAAGAATAGCCTCAGTGAGTGGATCCGCCCTGATGTTTCTTTCTATGTCTCTCTTAATCTCAAATTCGTAGAGAAAGCCATCTCCCAAAATGAGCAATACCTGTCTTAGAATATATCTGGATATCTGATAGGACCCAGTTCACAAATGAACTCCAAATCCAAACTTCTTAGACTGTATCGTCAACTGAACTTTATCAGTATCCTGCGCCATGTCTCCCTCAGTATCCGCTTGGACCACCTGTCCAAACTACTGTCCCTCGACAGAGGGAAAACTATAACTCTGACAGTCACTCTGTCATCCATGTCACCTTGGAAGCCTGGAATGATAACCGTCTCTCGAAGGAGGCTGTTGTTATCAAATCCCTAGAACATCCACTTATGTTCTAAAATTGCTTCCGAACGTTTTTCTAGGATTGGATTAATATCTCAACTTATTGCATCTATTGCAAAAACAACATCTGGTGTGGTACTTGACATTTCATGATTGACTCAATTGCGTAAGCAAGTGATCTGCCAATTATGCACATTCCTCTCCCTTTTTGTCTGTAAGACACCTTTAGAGAGGGTGACTCCATCACCTGCAGGTACACCACCATGCCAGAAGTCATCCATTCTAAATACCTTTAGAATGTTGTCTAAGTACCCAGATTGGGATACTTCCCAAATCTAGATCTAAAACCATAGATCTAGTAACCAAGATGTCTGACATAATATCCCAGTATTGTGTGGAGAAACCACCGTGTGACAACCAAAGTATAACCGATCGTAGTATAGGAATTTCACTTCCTACTCTGTGTATGTCATCCAAATACCAGGACGTCACACCCTACTACCTTCTTAACAGATCCATCCCCTATTCTGATGAGGTCAAAGCTATGACTGTCACATCAGAAATAAATGATCTATCTCCGCCATATTTGCTTTAGTCTATAAACAGACACAAGCTACTTGTCCACTACGCTTTCGCTGCTCCCACTGACTACGACAACCCTCTGTCAGAGTCATATACACGTGCACTTCTAAAGCCAGTTCAGAACGACGCTATACTCATCCTCCTGCCGGGTCTCATAGCCGGGAACAACAGTAGTGTCAAGTCTAGGTAAACAGGAACCTCCCTGTTACCGTCTTTGAGCATACCGAAGTACCTTTCGAGTGCCTGATGTTACCCACCATATCTGCGGAGTGGCCAATGGAATGTCAACCCTGATCGAATCTTTAGGTGCTTATTAAATTTTCAGTAATCGTTTGTGGTTCTGGAATCACTTCCAGTTCTACCATACTCCCACTACTGTTTTCTGAAAAAATCCATTTTTATTAAAACTGTGGCGAGTCAAGAACAATGTCACTATTGGTCTTCCAGATGGTAGAAAGTCAACTCTCGTCATAGCCCGGGTCAACCCACAACCAGCCATTACAGAAACGTGCCTTGAGTTATCCAGAGTCTGGTTTTAAGCATAAGCTGGAAAACTCCATATACCTTAACATCGTTAAGATATGAGCCATTCTATATCTAATATAGAAACAGAGGCACTGATTTAATTGGAACCAGATTCAAATAATGCAGCTGTCTCCAGTGCATGTCAATTAAATAGAGAGAGGCCAATCAACATTACTCAACTTAGGAGTGCATCAAATTATGAGTAACCTGAAAGAGAAACAAGTTTCTCAAAACCATTACTATCAACTGAATACCAAACACAAGTATCTACATCTTCTAATCACTTTGAAGAATCCCGATACTTGCGACACCTGGTTCTCTACTTTATTCTTATACCTATAACTTCTCAAAACTTAGACCTTGAATTTCTACGAAACACTTGTCTAAAAACTAGAGAAGTCACAAGTAAACAGAATATAGTACGAGGACCAACCCCTCTGTCCTAATGGACACTGGACAATATACAATGCTTTGTATAAGTCCCCTAAGTTGAATAACTCAAACCCTGTGCGTCGTAGGTTGAAAACTGTACTTATGGTCAAGAAGAATTACACCGCTGTTTAATGCTCCTTACCTAGCCATCAACTGATATAGGTAAATGTCATGGACATAATTTCAAAAAGTTATATCTCACTTTAAAAAAATAAACATACAGATATATCAATTTGAAATTGGAGCATAACAACGGATATTCAAAACCAAATATTTGCCGTCCGGCAAACAACCCAGGCGATTTCCTCAAATATCACCAATTACAACGAATCCCGATATAATGAGGATGATCACATAATTCCCAATAACTTACTCTCACTCATCATCTGTAAAACCATACAGATGTGTGAATCATACCTGGTAAATACATAACCTGGAGCAAGGACTAATTAGGAAATCAGTTTTCTATTAACAATACAAAGTGAAACTGAAACATGAATATATTTCGAAAGGGTATCCGGGTATTCCTAGTAATGCCTCTTCCATTATCAAGATTCATGACTGTAACCGTATATTTCTTTGCCATCTCTCCAAATCCCTTTATTTGTCTTTGCTCATTACCTTCTGTACAACTTCTTAGGCTAAATGGTTTTCTTCCATCCCTACCGTTCGGTACCAGCCTATGGTTTGGAAGAAGACTATCCAATAAGTGTAATAGGTGTACTGTCCTAATCCTAGGAGCACTCGCAACCCGAGAGAAGGTAAAGATAAAAGACAACTGAATAAACCTCATTCCTATTTCTCCTGAACCAGAATCCATCCCCGAACTGGAACAAGTCCCTTCGAGTTCGTATATAACCATACGATGGAGTATCCAATAAATTGTGGATCTTCGTAGTGATATGGGGTGTTCCAGAGAAATACAAAGGTGAAGTAGGAGTGGCGATGAAATACTTGGTTTGGTCGTGAATAGCAGTCGCAATTTACTTTGCCCTTTTTCTAATCCCTTTATTTGTCTTTACTTAATACCTTCTGTACACCACACTTAAGCTAATCGGCTTTCTTCATTCCCTATCGTTCGGCACCTGCCTATGGTATGGAAGAAGACTATCCAATTAGCGTAATAGGTGTACCGTCCTAATCCAAGGAGCACTCGCAACCTGCGAGAAGGTAAAAGGAAAAGACAACTGAATAGTCCTATTCATTTTCTCCAGAACCGGAAACCATCCTCAAATCTGGAACAAGTTCCTTCGAGTTCGTATATAACCATACGATGGTTTAATCCAATGGATGTGGATGTTCGTAGTAATACGGGGTATTCTGGAGAAAAAAAGGGTAAAAGTAGGAGTGGCAATGATGTATGAAACTCTGACAATCCAAAAGCCAGTGTTTTAAGAAGGTTAGGTTAACTTGGTCACTGATTCATAGTCTAGGGTCGGGCCATGGTTGCTGCCAAAGAGAGAGAGAAAAGAAATACTCTGCGTGCACTCTAACCTAGATCAGAACGGTTATTAATTTATCTAATCAGGAAACCTCCCACTGTATCATCAAATTCTCCTCCAAACCCGAAAGAAGAATTAGTCGGGATCACCTGAGGAGTAAACCAACTCATCAGTAGGAATTGGGATCAAACTATCATCGCATGATAACGTGATGGAATCCACTCACGTTATCACACTCCAGAAGGTATGCGCATATTTGGCAAGTTTCAGTTTCTTTAGAAACTCCCGATATGATTTTTACCCCATGCTCTTATGACCTTGGCGAAGGTCAACAAATCATAAGTCACATATCAAGTTCTACCCGTCATTGTCCAGGTTAATTTGAACCCACCCGTACAAGCCCTTGACGAAGGTCAACAAGACTGTACGAATGTCCCAAACCAACGCATCTATCTATGCAGCAGAAAGGTAACAAGTAGCTACCATACACTATGCCTTGACGAAGTCCAACAAACATAGCATGAATGCTAAGTGCTACCCATCTGATATGACGGAGGGCTACGAATGGTCTTTGGTGAAAAACCTTTAACGTAATGAACTTTATATCGTTGAAGGAACCGGATAGCTTTTTATAAATATAGTGGCGAAAACCTTTGCTAAAGAGGTCACTCCCGGTGAAGGGATCTCGGCTCTTTCCCCATAGAATGAGGTGCAGGATATTCCAACTGAATACCACGATGCAAAGCAAAAAGTAATCGACTATAGTGAAGTTATTACCCTGATGCAAACTTATGTCCAAGGGGTCACTCCCGGTGAAGGGATCTCGGCCCTTGCCTCGTCGACTGAAGTGCTAGATATTCATAACCGAATACCACTGTGCAAAAGAAAAGTGAACGTCCTCGCAATAACAGCTTTTTGAAAATTGTTCCAACAACATCAAATAGGTTTGTTTAGCTTGCATTGATCCGAATCAATGCAGTCCCATCAATAGATCACACCAATAAAGAACGAAAATATGATGTACGTATATGCCATCCGCATTCGCCACTGGGTCCCTCATCACCCGTTAGGTTACATAACTAACGACAGAGCGGGGACTGGACTAGCGTGGGTGTAAAACATAAACTACATCTACTAGTATATATATCAATATATAATAATCGCTCCAGGCATGATAAATGAAACATCACAGAAATGTAATAAGCATCATAGAACAATACAGATAATATGGGATCCCCGGGATTCCTTTGAGGCGCAAGTGAAACCCGACGTTCCCCTAGTCGTGTGGATAGCCTGTGCAATGAAATCCTAGACCCCTACGAGTGCGGCAAGTTACCCGCCAAAACCTGAAGCGGGGCAGCCCCCTTCAACAAAGTGAATGGACCACCCAACACTTCACGGAATCCGGTAACTTGAGCACCCCTCCTTGGGTCAACCTATACCCCCTACGAGTATGGCGAATAGCCCGCCAATTCTAGAGTGAAGCCCCCTCCGTCCCAAAGCCATGAGATGCGGGCCCATTGCCCTCTAGAACCCGGCAATTCGTGCACTCCACCTTGGGGTAATCCTAGTATAGAAAATAAAATATGTACAACGGGTACATCGACCACATCCCGGTCGTGCCCTAAAAGAATAATATACAAACAGGCAGCGATGGCAGTCCACATATCGGACGCTCGCCCCGCAATATCAAATGTACAAATAATACCAAACTGTACTACCATTGCATCCAGGCTATCCACCACGACAAATCCGCAACATCACAGCACAACACAGAACATCAACGTGAATGTCACGTTCGCAAATCCGTCTAAAGGGGCTATAGCGATTAGACATGATTTACCGATCAAATAACATTCACGGTCACAGATATAATGTAATGCACTGTAAACTTTAAACAATATTATAAAATATCGAATCCGAAATAACCCCCCGAATAGCCCAGAAAAACTGATAAAACCATATCCAAATTGGGCCGAACAAACAATACCACTGCACCAACTTCCCAGAGACCTGCCTGCACAAAAAAAAAACCCCTAGACACCCTAAATGGGTCGGCCTGGCCGGAAATATTTCCTTGATGGCCGGTTTTTCCAGGTGGGTGGAGTTCTTTTTTTGGGTGCAGGCTTGGTTTCCCTCCAGTAGCCTTCTACACATGTTTGAAAATTTTTCTGAGCACTTTTCAAAATTAACAGAGACTTGGACAACAGTGGCAGTGTTTGGGTTTAGTTTCATTTTCGATAGATTAACATTGTTTAAAACAAGCTAGCTAAGGTTAATGGCATGGCTCTGATACCATGTAAGTCTACGGTAGCGCCCCGGTCGTCAATCCGAGACCAAAATGCGGAAACAAAAACTTTTTCATAAACTTGAAACTGGCGCTAACGTATACTATGAACCCGGATTGAACCATTAACATTAACTAGCAATCTAGAAGAAGGTTAGAAAGGCTATACCGATCGATCCGTGTCCTTCGGTCTTAAGCCACCATCTTTAGCTCCTTGCGGCATCCCCGATCTTGCTCGATCTCCGGTCTCCTCGTTGGAAAGGGCACCACATCTTCGAATCCTTTTACGGGCTCCCTCTTCGAACCGAAGCAACTCGGACACGAAGTTTGCTAGCCGGCGTGTCCAAGGTGTGTAGGGTTCCTAGGCACTCTTGTGAAGGTTTATAAGGCATCAAACATGCCCGAATAAAATTTTAGACGTGCCGAACAACCCAAAGCCGGGATCTTTGCTTGATTATTAGGGTTTAACATGCAAGTAAAAAACATCTTTACCACTAAGTGTGAGGGATTACAACCTTTGTAGTCGGCTCCTTCGCTTCATAAGCTTCGAGTAGAAGTCCCTTCGCCGCGATCCACGATCTCCCGGACTCAAGAGAGGCTCCACGACTCGAACGATCCATGCTAGCTTGTAGTGTTCCGCTTCTCCGATGATCTACGTCGAAGTTGCTATAACCCAAGCTCTCTCACTCTAATGAAGTGAACACCCTAATCTAATGGGATAGATTAGATGAGGATGATGGAGTAGTATTTATGCTATATTTTTATATCAAATTCTCACATGAAAACATCACCAAAGGAAAATCTAGTGAGCTCTTTCAAAAACTCAAGAGAGAAGAAGATGAAGAATAATGAGATAATCCTTTTGTGATGAATAGTAGATAAGAGTATATCAATAATAATGCAACCATGGTTAATGGTGACAAGGATAACCCTTGTAGAGAGTTAACTAAGGCTAGGGTTTAGTTGGGTTAAGAAATGAGTCATAAGAAAATATCTATCATAATATCTTCCTCATGACAAAAGGAACGCTTCTAGATGGTGCAAGAAGAAGCTAACCCTAATCTCTTTTTATCATCACTAAACATGTTTCATTATTAATCATATCATGTTACTATAATATATATCACATATATATTATATATTTGTAACAAAAGAAAATAATACAATTAATATATATCGCATATATATCAATGTATTATCCGGTGAGAAAATGAAATAATAAAGCGAGCCAATATTAGATAATGTAATACAATATATTATATATATTATTATACATTAAATCATCGAATCAACACTTGATCCGACAATCCGTCTATATCGAATATAACCGACTAATATATCATGTACCGATTCATCGAATCAACACTTGATCCGATGACCCGGTTCATATCTAAATATCGCGAGAATATATTACGGTATCTCATATCGCATTATCCTCGGTCCTGCACATATCACATATGTGCCTCTACTCCGTTTTTCCTGAGCCAAGAAACCTCTGTGTATGACTTTAAAGAATCGTCAATACGCCGGTAGCAGGTGATGATCATATCAAACATCCACAAGCTGCAAGCGGTCAGCTAAACGTAACAGCCCCCCAGGTATTGAGCGATCAGAAGATCAACAAGCTAGCCTGTATGTTCTCCTGTGAATCCAATCAGTAACACTCCCGTACAGTCCGGTCTTTTCGTCTGATATGTCGCATATCAAGTCTAGGGGTGGTATACGTCAGACCACAGTAACCGATAAGTCGTGTCGATGTGAGGCTCATAACAGGTCGAGAAACTACTGATAAAACTTACCAGTAAATCTCTATATCAGCCCTGGCCAGGGACTTCCTGTTATGGCCAATCGAACACAGCAAAACATCAACTCCCTATACCGGGAGAGACGAATCCCCTCCTATCGCTCATTGCCTCCATGTGATTCGGGTCTGCACCGAAAAGCCACCATTTTGCGTGCCCTCTTGGACGTGGTAAGGTGGAAATCAAAGCACAGTAGGAATCATACAAGACTCTATGACGATCTCGGGTCTACAGACTGCCCTGTACCAGTGTCACCGGAGAACTGCTATCTGACGTGTGGTATATCACCATCTGGGAGTTCTCGGCGAGTCCGTCCAGTGTACCCAGTCACCACTGAGCACCCGTACACCATCCTTGATGTCAAACACCAATGGATATGGGATCATCCATCGCCTATCATATGGGTCAAGATGCGTATACGCTAGTCTACTCTGGTGTATCGATGCCCTATCTCGATATACCCTCGACTAGGAACAGTTATAGGATGTACTGATCGACTACCATGGCCCCACTAGTATGATCTCATCATAGTCCCAGCAGTTGAGTACAGATCCTAAGTGCTTTATCAACATGTGAGAGTAAGACAGTAAACCAGTACAAGTCAACATGTTAAGATAAAGTGAAACCAAATAGCATACTATCATGACGAGCAAGAAAGTCCTCTCTATATATATCCAAGCATCCATCATATGTACAACAATGGCTTCTAGGGCATATACATAACTAACAATCTCCCACTTGCACTAAGGCCAGCTGTTGTAGTATCTCATACCCAGCATCCCGAATAATCTCTCAAACTGTATCTGGGGAATGGCCTTCGTGAGTGGATCCGCAGTTGTCCTTCGTATCTACTCTCCTGACCTCGATCTCCCGGCGATCAACTATCTCCCTGATCAGGTGATACCGCCTCAGAATATGTCTGGACTTCTGATGGGACCTGGGTTCCTTGGCCAAAGCCACAACTCCATTGTTATCGCAATACAGAGGTATTGGATGCTCAATGGATGGAACCAGACCAAGTTCACTAATGAACTTCTTTATCCAGACAGCCTCTTTGGCAGCATCGTTGGCAGCGATGTATTCAACCTCCATCGTCGAGTCTGCAACGGTATCCTGTTTGGAACTCATCCAACATGCCGCCCCTCTATTGAGGGTAAAGACAAATCCCGAGTGCGACTTAGAGTCGTCCTTATCACTTTGGAAGCTGGAATCGGTAAAGGACTTCACCCGGAGTTCTCCGTTACCATACACCAAGAATATGTCTCTAGTCCTTCGCAAGTACTTGAGAATGTTCTTCACAGCTGTCCAGTGACTCTCTCCAGGATCTGCTTGATACCGACTCACTACACTTAGTGAGTATGCTACATCGGGTCTGGTACCTAGCATCGCATACATGATAGAGCCTACTGCTGAAGCATAGGGTATCCCTTGCATGCGAGCTCTCTCCAAATCAGTCTTGGGAGACATCACTTTGGAGAGAGTGAGTCCAAAGATCGTAGGTTGGTTCCCACGCTTGGATTCTTCCATACTAAACCTCTTTAGTATGGTGTCAATGTGCCTGGATTGGGACAATCCCAGTATCCGTTTAGCTCTATCTCTATAGATCATGATTCCCAATATGCAGGAGGCATCACCTAGATCTTTCATTGAGAATCTTTGTGAGAAGAAGAGCTTCACGGATTGCAGCATAGGAATGTCATTTCCTATCAAGAGTATGTCATCTACGTACAATACGAGGAAGACAACCTTACTCTCTGCTACCTTCTTATAGATACAAGGTTCATCTATATTTTTGATGAAGTCAAACTCTTTGACTACAACATCAAAACAGATGTTCTAACTCCGTGATACTTGCTTCAACCCATAAATGGATTTAAGCAGCCTGCACACCTTTCCACTGCTCCCACTATCTACGAAGCCCTCCGGCTGAGTCATGTACACGCACTCTTCTAAATCACCGTTTAGAAAGGCGGTCTTAACATCCATTTGCCAGATTTCGTAGTCATAGTATGCAGCAATGGCAAGTAAGATCCGTATGGACTTAAGCATAGCCACTAGAGAAAAGGTTTCGTCATAATCCACACCTGGTCATTGACGAAAACCCTTTGCTACAAGTCTAGCTTTGAAAGTCTCAACATTTCCATCTACACCAAATTTCTTTTTAAAGATCCACTTGCTCCCAATGGGTTTTACCCCTTCAGGAGCAATTTCCAAAGTCCATACTTTGTTGGTGTACAAGGATTCCATCTCAGATCGCATTGCATCCAGCCATTTCACAGAGTCACCACTCGTGATGGCCTGTTCGAAATTAGTTGGGTCATCATCTTCCATGATGCAATCCTCACTTCCACCATCAATGAGAAAACCGTAGTATCTCTCAGGCGGATGAGAAACCCTGCTAGATCGGTGGAGAGGCTGGGGTTCATTGGGTACTACTGAATCCTCTAGTTCTAACAAATCATCAGTTGTAGTTTGTGCTGGAACCTCTTCCAGCTCTACCTCTTCGCCACTAATTTCTTTTGTAAGAAAATCCTTTTCTAAAAAGGTGGCATATTGAGAAATAAACACTTTTTGTTCCTCACCGTGGTAGAAGATATATCTATAGGAATCTTTTGGATATCCTACAAACTTACATAGACCTGATCTTGCCTTGAGTTTGTCCGGATTTTGCTTTTTAATATAGGCCGGACAACCCCATATCTTAACTCGTTTAAGAGATGGTCTCTTCCCATTCCATATCTCATATGGAGTGGTAGGCACCGATTTAGTTGAAACTCTATTCAATAGATATGCGGCTGTCTCCAGCGCATAACCCCAAAAGGAGATAGGTAACTCAGCAGTGCTCATCATAGAGTGCACCATATCTAATAGGGTGCGATTCCTCCGCTCCGATACACCGTTGTGCTGTGGTGTATAAGGAGGAGTAAGCTGAGAGAGAATCCCATTCTCTTTTAGATAATCCCGGAACTCATTTCTCAAGTATTCTCCTCCTCGATCAGATCGAAGGATTTTAATACTTTTGCCCGTTTGGTTCTCTACTTCGTGCTTATATTCTTTGAATTTTTCAAAAGCTTCAGACTTGTGTTTCATCAGGAATACATGTCCGAATCTTGAGAGATCGTCAGTGAATGTAATAAAGTAGGAAGAACCGTTCCTGGCATGCGTAGACATGGGACCGCATACATCACTATGTACCAGTCCTAAGAGTTCCGTAACTCTTTTTCCGTGTCCACTAAACGGAGCTTTGGTCATTTTTCCTTTGAGACATGAATGGCAAGTATCATAAGATGATAATTCGAACGGATTCAAATATCCATCCTTATTTAACTTAGCCAGTCGTGTCGCATTGATATGACCAAGTCTACAATGCCATAAGAAGGATTCGTTCATTTCTGAACTTTTCCTCTTGTGTGTGTTCTGTATATTGAGGACTATATTTTGATTGAGAATGAATATGCCATTATATAACGAGCCTGATGCAATCAACTTTTGATCTAGGAATATGTTCATAACATTATCCTGTACTACAAAATTATATCCTTCTTTACTTAATAAAGAAACCGATATAATGTTGTACATCATGTTCGGTATATAATAGCACTCATTCAGAATCAGTGTATTACGACTTGGTAATACTAGGTGATATTTGCCAACTGCTTTGGCTACAATACTTGCACCGTTCCCTACTTGAACGGAATGATCACCTTTTCCTAGTTCTCTACCTTTCCGTAGCCCATGTAACAATTTACATATGTGGGATCCTGATCCGGTATCTAATACCCAGGACGTAGGGTGAACTGAGAAACAGTTCTCAATAACTAACACACCCGAAGAAGGTGCATCAACATGCATGTTCATAGTTTGGGCGGCGTGAGAGTCCAGATATTCTACTATTCCCTGATCTATCTTATAACTCTTATAAGAAAGAACGGGTCCAACGTTCCACTGCTCAGTATAATAAGCCGGTTCAGTCAATACATCCATATTATTATCTTGATTATGGCCTGACATGGTCGCTACCTGGAGAGAGAAAGAAGAAAACACTTTAGCGAATGCTCTTGCAAGATTAGATTGGTTATTATCTTATCTAATCAGGATGTCTCCCACTATTTTTATCAAATCTTCCTTCAAACCCTAAAAGGTAATATTAGCTGGGATTAATTACACCCTACAATTTCGTCAATCTTTCAGCCAGATCAGTGTCGGTACTCGAGGGAGGTTCCCCGTGCTTTCGCACGGACCTAATTAAAGTAAACCTCGTTTTCCCAGAGGCGTAACCCCGTTAACACTTTTCTAGACACCTACTTGATCGGCTAATTGTCCTGTGTAAAACTCTCCCAGGAGTAACTCTTACTCGCAGTGAGTATCGGGATCCAACTATCTCATAGGAGGTATGCAATCTCATTGCAAATTTTAACACTTGAAATTCCCGATAATGCTTTTACCACTAGTGACTTATGACCTTAACTATGGTCAACAAATCATAAGCACTAGTCAAGTTCTACCCGTCATTTCTTGATTAATTTAGACCCACCCACATGACCCTTAACTATGGTCAACAAAGTCATATGACTGTCTTAATTAATTACATCTTATGTTATATAGGAAAACATCACTTAGCTACCGTACACTGTGCCTTAACTATGGTCAACAAACGCAGCACGAATACTAAGTACTCTATTTTCTTAAAATGACGGAGGGTTACACAGGTTTTTCAGAAAACCTCGAGCAATGAACTTGATATCGTCGTAGAATTGAGTGTTTTTGGAAAAGGAGTGTTTTTGAGGCTTTTCTAGTTTTGCTAAAGAGGTCACTCCTGGTGAAAGGATCTCGGCTCTTTCCCCATCGAATAAGGTGCAGGATATATCATATATACCGCTGTACAAAGCAAGAACTATACAAGCTGTCAAAAACTAAACCGTGAGTTTGTAGCATCTGCCAGTTTCGCTAAAGAGGTCACTCCCGGTGAAGGGATCTCGGCTCTTTCCTCATCGAATAAGGTGCAGGGTATATCATATATACCGCTATGCAAAGCAAAACTATAGTTACCCTTTTTATAAAGTTTTGATTCTACAACATCTTTTAGGTTTCTTTTCTTTTTATTAATCTCATTAATAAAATCCCATCAGTTTATGCTTCCTAAGCATCACAGAAGAAACGAAAGCAGTAATATTTATATATCAGCATATATATATATAGTATAAGCATTCGTCTCAGGCAGTAATATGATCTCATCACAGAACATTGCAGCAGAAGAACATATATGAAATATTGGATATAATAGGATGTCCATGTTTTCAATACGAGCCCGTATAAAACACGGATTCCACGGTCGCGACGAATAGCCAAACCCACATCCCAAGACCCCTACGAGAGCGGAAAGTAACACTGCCAATTCTAGTGTTAGGAGACCCGGTCTCGACTCCTCGAGATGGCCTCCCACTGGACCCTAGAACCCGGTTACTTGTGCTCCCCTCCTTGGGTCTACCTAATGCGGAAAAGTAAATAATATACACTGGTGACATCAACCTCATCCCGAAAGTGCCCCAATAAAAGAATATTACATACAAATGAATTTTACATGAATGAAAATAAAAACGCTCATCTCACATAAAACCCCCGGCTATTCAGAACACGACGATCCAATATAACATATCACAGCAACACATAATATCTCATATCATCAACGTAAGTAAGTATGCATACACCGATCGTCGTAGATGTATAGCAACGAAAACCGGCAATACACTAAATACTTCACTTACGGTCAGAGAAAAGAAATTGTAAAAGTACAATATTTGGAATCCACAATCACTTTAGACATCGTAAATCCGAAATATCACATACTTCGCATTTCATGCCTAACTCTATGAATTCCACATATTGTATCACATTCCAGATAAATAGATAGTATTAAACTTCCGAACAGATAATCAAATTCCCAAAATTTCCTAAATTGCTCAACACTTGAGCGGAGTTCAAATAATCCAAGAATATGTCACAGTACCGGTGATCCAGCCGTAGAAGGGTCAAGCCAACGCCCCACATGTGACACGCCGTACTGCCCCAAACCCTAAGGTTTAGAGGCAGTTCAAGACGGTCACATAATTGAGTTAAGGTTTGTTGTCTTCTATAGGGTCCACCGTATTACTTGCACACTTTTCCGAAAGATTTAAACCCGATAAAAATTCAACACTTGAAAGTTTTTCGTGCCGGGAAAAAGTGAGTTAATGATATCCGCTCAAACATTTCAACGGTTTCCCCAATACAACCCTAGAAAACTCAACACTTGAGTGGAATTAAAAAATTCCCAGAAAAAAATAACAAGAAAGGACCTAAGAATAAATATATGAAATACGAGGGACCAAATCATAATTTTGGCCGCGGAACTGCCGCCAAACCCTTGGTTTGGCCGCGGTTCCGCGGTCATTTGAACGCATTAATGGTCCGTACTTTACAGTAATTCTTAGTTTTTCCTACTTAATTTTCTGAGCATTTTTAATTCAGAAAAAATCAACTTTTTGAAAAATATCCAGAGAGGGGTCCGTGTCGGGGTTTCGGGGTTCGATCGGACTTTAAACTTTGTCTAGACATCGCCTAATGCTCTAGCTAGGCTCTGATACCATTATAGGGTTCCTAGGCACTCTTGTGAAGGTTCATAAGGCATCAAACATGCCCGAATAAAATTTTAGACGTGTCGAACAACCCGAAGCTGGGATCTTTGCTAAATTATTAGGGTTTAACATGCAAGTAAATATCTTTACCACTAAGTGTGATGGATTACAACCTTTATAGTCTGCTACTTCGCTTCATAAGCTCCGAGTAGAAGTCCCTTCGCCGTGATCCACGATCACCCGGACTCAAGAGAGGCTTCACGACTCGAACGATCCATGCTAGCTTGTAGTGTTCCGCTTCTCCGATGATCTACGTCGAAGTTGTTATAACCCAAGCTCTCTCACTCTAATGAAGTGAATACCCTAATCTAATGGGCTAGATTAGATGAGGATGATGGAGTAGTATTTATGCTATCTTTTTCTATCAAATTCTCACATGAAAACATCATCAAAGGAAAATCTGGTGAGCTCTTTCAAAAACTCAAGAGAGAAAAGATGAAGAATAATGAGATAATCCTTTTGTGATGAGTAGTAGATAAGAGTATATCAATAATAATGCAACCATGGTTAATGATGATAAGGATAACCCTTGTAGAGAGTTAACTAAGGCTAGGGTTTGGTTGGGTTAAGAAATGTGTCATAAGAAAATATCTATCATAATATCTTCTTCATGGCAAAAGGAATGCTTCTAGATGGTGCAAGAAGAAGCTAACCCTAATCAAACACTAATCTCCATTTATCATCACTAAACATGTTTCATTATTAATCATATCATGTTACTATAATATATATCACATATATATTATATATTTGTAACAAATGAAAATAATACTATTAATATATATCGCATATATATCAATGTATTATCCGGAGAGAAAATGAAATAATAAAGCGAGCCAATATTAAATAATGTAATACAATATATCATATATATTATTATACATTAAATCATCGAATCAACACTTGATCCGACAATCCGGCTATATCGAATATAACCGACTAATATATCATGTACCGATTCATCGAATCAACACTTGATCCGATGACCCGGTTCATATCTAAATATCGCGAGAATATATTACGGTATCTCATATCGCATTATCCTCGGTCCTACACATATCACATATGTGCCTCTACTCCGTTTTGCCTGAGCCAAGAAACCTCTGTGTAGGACTATAAAGAATCGTCAATACGCCGGTAGCAGGTGATATTCATATCAAACACTCACAAGCTGCAAGCGGTCAACTAAACGTAACAGCCACCCAAGTATTGAGCGATCAGAAGATCAACAAGCTAGCCTGTACGTTCTCCTGTGAATCCAATCAGTAACACTCCCGTACAGTCCGGTCTCTTCGTCTGATATGTCGCATATCAAGTCTAGGGGTGGTATATGTCAGACCCCAGTAACCGATAAGTCGTGTCGATGTGAGGCTCATAATAGGTCGAGAAACTATAGATAACACTTACCAGTAAATCTTTATATCAGCTCTGGCCAGGGACTTCCAGTTATAGCCAATCGAACACAGCACAACATCAACTCCCTATACCGGGAGAGACAAATCCCCTCCTATCGCTCATTGCCTCCATATGATTCGGGTCTGCACCGAAAAGCCACCGTTTTGCATGCCCTCTTGGACGTGGTAAGGTGGAAATCAGAGCACAGTGGGAATCACACAAGTCTCTATGACGATCCAGGGTCTACAGACTACCCTGTACCAGTGTCACCGGAGAACTGCCATCTGACGTTTGGTATATCACCATCTGGGAGTTCTCGGCAAGTCCGTCCAGTGTACCCAGTCACCACTGAGCACCCGTACACCATCCTTGATGTCAAACACCGATGAATATGGGATCATCCATCGCCCATCATATGGGTCAAGATGCGTATACGCTAGTCTACTCTGGTGTATCGATGCCCTGTCTCGATATACCCTCGACTAGGAACAGTTATAGGATATACTCATCGACTGCCATGGCCCCACTAGTATGATCTCATCATAGTACCAGCAGTCGAGTACATATCCTAAGGGCTTTATCAACATGTGAGAGTAAGACAGTAAACCAGTACAAGTCAACATGTTAAGATAAAGTGAAACCAAATAGCATACTGTCATGACGAGCAAGAAAGTCCTCTCTATATATATCCAAGCATCCATCATAATATACATCATATGTACAACAATGGCCTCTAGGGCATATACATAACTAACAATGTGAAGTAGAGAATGTGTGTGATCACTTTGTCTAAAGCATCCATTGATTCTCAACACATGAGAGTGTATGGATGGAGGTTGAAGATGAAGCCATGGTAGAAATGGTGAGCTAGAGGAAGAAGAAGAAGATGCTTTTTCATTTCTATTGTGATGAGAAAAAAATGAGAGCTAGCATAAGAAATCCAAGAGCAAACCCAAGCCTGTATGGCTGTCCACACTCTCTCCACCTCTCATTTCAACCCAATAATCAATCAATTATGTGACATTTGCACCCAAAAAGAGACCATGAGTCACCTAATTGATTGTGCCTCTTCATGATGACTTCCACTCACAATTTCCACCATCCAAACATTAATCTAAATGTTTAGTCCAATAAAAAGATACGGCAACATCTAAAGTCAACTCACGGTGGATCACAAGGATACCCCTCACCTGTATATACATACCTGCATCCGCATTCCAACTGAATGCAAATGCGATGAGACTAAACTAATCCAACAAATCTAATACTAGGATCCGACATAAACCAAAGCCCACTAGTATGATCCTTCCGATCATGACCTGTGCATAAGTGCACGTATATGATCGAACCCTGCCATAATATCATACGGCATCTACAACGTTTCGCCCGAAACTTGAAAAACTGTCTCTGGGGGACTCTAAAGACTCGTCAATAGTTTGGCTGTGGATTTAACCACTAGCACGTCAGCGGTACTAGCTGTACGTAACGGGCTACCAAGTATTGACCAAAAGGGAGGTCGATGAGCGAACTCATCCTGACACCCTACTGAGCCTGTCAGTGACAATATCCGTAAAGTCCGGTCCGTTCGTCTATGAGTATCGCATGTCGGGCCTAGGGGGTTGGTAAAAGTCAGACCCCCAAAAGCGGTACAAGTCGTGTCGGAGTATAGCCCGAAACATCCGGAGATACTACTGGAATACCTACCAGTAAATTTCCTGCCTTGGCCAAGGACTTCGTGTAATGGCTCTCCTAGAAACAGCGCGATCTCACCCCCAATACCGGGAGAGACGAAACCCCTGCCGATCCGCTCACTGTCTCCATGTGGCTCGGGACTGTACCTAACTAAAACCTGTTTGCATGACTCCTTTGGGCCGTGGTAGGGTAGTAATCAAAGCACAGTGGGAACTCACACGAGATAAATGACGATCTCAGGTTGATGAACTAACCTGTACACATGTCACCAGAGAACTGCTATTTGACGTCCGGTATAATACCAACTAGCATGTTCCCGTGAGTCCTGTCCGGTGTACTCATAACCCAATAAGACCTGTATACATCTTAGGTGAATCAACTGACACCAATGGCTTGTGAGACCGGCCACAGCCTCTCGTCGGGGACTCGACTGTATACACTAGTCTACTATGGAGTACCGATGTCCTGTCTCGAAACACCCTCGACTAGGGACCTTTTAAGGATGTGCTTATATACCCTAGCTCCCACGTATATGATCGCTATCATACTACTGGCAGTTAAGCAAGAATCCTAAGGGCTCTATCAACGCGTAATAGTGATCTGTAATATCACCTAAAGTTGTACACGATGATAAAGATAAACCAGATAGCATACTATCATCTTGAGTAAGACTGTCCTTCCGGCATAGGTCCTCCCTCAATCATTGTAATCACGTGCCTGCGATCCAAAAATTGACTTTGAGGGCACTATATCCAATAGGTACCCCGGGGCAAGAAGGTCGCAGATGATGGCGTAGAGCCTGTGACATGGGAGCACTACTGACTGGTGATTGTATTGTGACTCGACGGATATCCGGAGGATACCGATCAGAGTTGGTCCAGTCTGGATAGCCAGAGCCCAGGGGCCAGTCCGGATAACCGGAGCCTAGGATATTGAGATTTGAGGTATTGAGATTTATGATATGGGCCAGGCCGGGTAGTCAGAGCCCGAGATATCTGATATTTGGATACATGTTTTGTGTCGATACTTGACATGGATTTTATATTGATTTCATTGATGATACCTCGATTTATATATACAGAAATCTCACTAAATAAAGAAAACAGTTTTCACATTAATGATCCATTCTATTTTCATTATACTGCATTCATACCTCATATTATGATATGTTGCTACCTGGGCACTCACACGAGCACTTGGTTTTACACTTATGTATAGATGTTTACCCTTGCCACCTTATCATGCTTCAGACTTTATCATATTGAGGATATATATTACCGATCGTATTGACCTAGGATTGAGTCATACATACAATTTCTGCTCTGTGATGTTTTCTACTCACGAGCTGGCAACTCACCCCGTTGTGCCACAGTTTCTTGCAGGTTTTTCCGTACAGGTTTCCTTGCGGCTTTGCTGGCACACCGCTTTCATTCCGGATGATTGCTTTAGTAGGTGGGTTCACTTGTATCATGACCACCATTGTACATTTATTTATTTCAGTTGTATCTAGTAAACTTCATCAACCAAACTTGTATATTCATTAGACTTAGAAGGCCAGTGTATATTCTTTCGACCTTAGAGTCGCGCGTTGTATTATTATGGTTTTCTTGATGATTTGTGTTTCCTTTTGAGTTTTGATCCTCGCCCTTCGGCGTTGTATATTATATTGCTTGCGTGGTTGTGACCGTCAATTGACGAAGAGCTAGCTCCCGTTTGGGATGCCTTTATTCATATTATGCATGTTGTACCCCTTTTAGGGCCAGTATTTACAAAGGAAACTCTGCCGAAATTTTCAGAAAAGATGTGAGATTTTAAAACGCAATACTTCGGCTTATGTTATTAAATCCACTTTCTTTAAAAATAAGTTTTCTTCACTTCTTCTTTAAAATGGTTTAGATTTATGGGAATTTGGCTTACTTGAATTAGATGGGGTCCTATAGACTTCATATGATTCAAGTGCCTGCCACGTGCCATTTCGGGTCGTGACAAAGTTGGTATCAGAGCTCTAGGTTAACCTTGGTTCGAGTCTATGTTTAACTATGCGGAGCCTAGGGCGTTTGTATATATACGGAATCTCGGCTTGACCTTACGGAACTTAGACTTAGTCGAGGGGGTATTAGACACGAACTTTCATCGCGTAGGTTGACCTTGGTTGATGGAGTAAGTGACTTAAGTAGAGTGACATACCGTGTGTATGTTCCGCGGCATACTTACGATACGCTACTCCGCTTAAGAAGCCTTAGGATGTATATTTCCTTGCACATCATTATATCCATTCATATGATCTATCCTCATCGATATTGGTTTATGGTTTTGCTGCTACAATTACACGGGCAGAGAGAGCTACGGCTAGAGTTGGGTCAGCATGAGCTCGTCACGGACGAGGACTAACTAGGGCGTTATTTCAGGGACATACGATTTGCATAGATGCGTCGTTTTATTGTGTTTTCACGACATGAGCGTTTGATGGATTGCTTTTACGAGATTTCTCGGACGTGCATATATGCACCAGAGGATCAGGCTACTACTGCTAGAGGCCATCCAGAATGTGATGACCGTCAATACACCTATTATTTTGATGATTGAGGTACAGTTCAGCGTACGGACGAATGAGCCAAAGTTGCTGTGAATGACGAGATATCGCCCCAAATGATAGAGCTAATGCCGCACGAGTTGTACTTAGAGATATGATGGAAGATCACTAGTTACCCATGGAGGAATGACTAGGACATGTAATTCGCTGCCTACCCCAATGCGAGGTCATCAGATTGATTGATTCCAGCTGGAGACGACTTCACGCAGGTATGTTGGGAGTTGAAGGAAAACGATCGAATGTCAGAAATCCATTTTTCTAAGTTTGAAGTATTCGGAGAAACATGCAAGTAATTCTGTGGATCTTCTAGAAGAATGAAACCCTAACTCGATATAATGACCATTAGTGTAACATTTCCAAAATAATAAAATATTATTTTCGGGAATTTTTATAATTTAATATTATTTTAATGAATATTTTAATATTCGGGTGGAATTAAATACAAATAAATGGGGAAAAATTTTGGAAAATTTTAGAAAATTCTAAAATAGGGTATTTTATGGAATTATGCCATTTTAAAATTTTTAAGACTAGTTATATGCTAATTTAGTGTTAATCGCAATTAAAAATCGCTAATTGGATTTTTAGCATTTTTATGCAAAAATGTGCACATATCATTTTTACACTTGTTACACTTATGTTACATTTTGTTGACATGGTTCATTTGGGTTCACTATTGGAGTGAGGAGGGAAAGAAAAAGGAAAAGAAAAGAGAGAAAAAAGTATGTAATGATGAGAGAGAGAGGGTAGGTATAGGTCAACCTTTCCCTTTTGAAGCCATGCTCCCATCATTCCTTCACCCTCATTTTTCTCTCCCCTTTCTTGAGTTGCTGCTGCTGCTCCTGCTTCTCTTCTCATTTACCTCTTCTTCAATCCCCAAAAACATCTTGAATCCAACCCCGAAACCCCATTTCATCTTCACAAAACATGCACACAAGCCCAAGATCTACGCAATGGACCAAGAAAGATGGTGTTTTGGCGCTGTTAAGGATTCATGAGGGTCTATTGAGGTATTTCCTTCACATTAAGTGCTAATTCTTGTGCTTAGGCTTTAATTCAAGTTTCATATCGATATCGTGTGATTTTGTGCACTTTGGACAAAACTAGAGAGGGTTAGGGTAAAGTTGAGAGGTGGCTGTGCAATTAGACTCTAATGGTAACCTTAGACCCTATTTTGACCAAGACCCTGACCTAGCATAACCTAAAACCCAAAAATACGGAATTATGGAACTTTTCATGTCGGTTTGTGTGATCTGTGAAGGTGTTTTGGAATCTGGAGCAACCCGGGGGCACCAAAAATGAAATTGAGCTGACAGTGAGTCGTGCAGGCACCTAGGAAGCTACCACCAAGACCCGAGCCCCTAACTCCAAACCGTGGCCACCAATTTCATCATTCTGGCCGCAATTTGTGGCCAGAGTAGAGGGGAATGGTTACATTTTTGTTCCAGGGCTCATTTAGCACTAGATTAGACCCCTCCTATATATAGTTTTGGCTAAGGGTCATCTGGGGAAAATCTGGAGGTTTTTTGGGGTGTTTTAGGCGATGTTTTCCGCATTTTTAAATGCACTTTCTTGGTATTTGGATTTGTATTTAGTTGTCGGGTGTTCATACATCGACAACAGGGGTTGTTTGTTGGATTTGCATGTTTGGGCCATAGGTTCCAACCTATGAGCACACTGTGCGCTGTATCGGTTTTCTGCCTTGATTTTCATACGCTTTTCTATGGTTGATCATTGTAGGTACCTTCACGTAGATTCCGAGGCGACGGAGCATGGCGTTATCGACACCGACACGCAGGATACAGGTGAGTAGATTTATATCTACGAGGAGAAGTCGGGTGGATGGCGTATAGCACCCCCGCAGTCCGTGGTGATGTATACGAATACGTATACACACGTATATATTATTATGCGTTGTTTAGGACTATTGATAAGAATATATTGGTTTAGTATAGTGCGAACCCTAGAGTAGTGGTTGCACTCACACATACACTTACACACATACTTGCATACATTCTTTCATTGATGGTGCGTATATCTACACGTGGGTATGGGACTATGTGTTTATATACGGGATTTGAGGATGATACGTGGATTTGAGATGATATTTGATGTGAGGCCGTGAGATCGGCGATGTGACATAGTTTGTCTTTGAGGTGCGATATGATAGTTTTAGCGGGCCTTTGGACATGTGCTTTACCCGCATTCATATTTTTGTAGATGGTATCGATTTGTACTAGACTTAGAGTAGTACCCCAGATTATGCGATCTGATGATAGTGATACCTGATATGTGAAGAGATAGTGTGATATTGACCTCTATCCAGTTATTGGGATGCCGTACGACGATTTACCGTACGAGCCGGTATTGATGATAGATCCGCACTCATGACTCGAGGAAATCTTACGACATGTTATTGAGGCGAGATCACCGACTATCATATATATATATATTGACTCAGATTAGGTGGTTTCATACCCCTCCTGTCTAGATTACTTAGTAGACATTAGACTAGACCGAGTCATACCTATTTCAAACTAACGAATCGGGGATATTTTAAAGATAGGCAGAAGGGTTATACGGATATTTTCAAATGATGCATCTTTTCTTAAAACACCGTAGCCCTTATTTTACTAAAAGCCCTGATTCGTCTTATTTCAAAAGGCAAGGTTGCATGACATATCTTTTGGGCAGGTTCTGTACTTTTGCGTTGATTGTTAGTTTCCCCATATTCATGCTATTTACATTGCATCGCTTGTATTGTTGTTATATTCAGTCATGCTGCTAGGACACCCGCACCATTATCGATGATGCATATGTTCCACGTGCACTTATTGCCGGCTCACACACTCATCATCGATAATTGCCATGTCACTACACTGTAGTACTATTGCATTCGGTATATGATCCTTGCATGACATGATGATGTGCATACCTTCCTTTACATGTCGCATACTTCGTGCTTTTTGATTATACGCATTGAGATATGTTGTTTCTATGATATTTCTGGATTTGGGAACCGAGGGTGTTTCAAAGAGAATATGTCATTGCTTTAAAAACCCGGTTACCCTTGATATGATATTTCAGTGCGTCCACCATGTGTTTTCTCGATGCTGAGAGCGACATGTGAAACCCGAATCGAGGAGTGGACGAGCCGATTGCGGGTACATGGTGGACCCGGTATGGTTCCCCTCGGCAAGATGATCGATGAGCTTTGCCGATTGAGCCTGGAGGCGGGCGAGTACCTACAGGTGATTGGTTGGACCTGGCAGTTATCCGGAGGATACTGACCAGAGTCGATGGATAGATTTGGGCATACTGCCGGGGCCGAGGGCCGATACCGCAGACAGAGCCCGTGGGCCGATCCGGACTGACGGAGCCCGACATATGAGGATTTACGTGCCGATGCTGGGCACAGTTTTCATGATGTTTTCGAGTGTCGATGCTGGGCACTCCGTTTCCATGATTTTGATGTGTCGCGAGGGACACGGGTGGATTATATCCTCATATTTCCATGCACAGGTTTATGATATTTACTTGCATGATGGTTATTGTCAGTGGGTGACGAGTGGATGGGATCCACGTGTATACAGATTTGATTACATTGATCATACCTCATATTCATGACATGCTTTTACCTGAGGCATTTCTGGCACACTGCTTCCTTATGGGTGACTTGCTTGGATAGGTGGGTTCTTTTGTATCAGATCCGCTATTGTTCATGTATTATTTATTGTATCTAGAATTTCCATCAACCAAAACTTGTATATTGTTTCAGACTTAGAAAACAGTGTTGTATTATTTCGACCTTAGAGTCGCGCTTGTAGTATTGCGGTTTTCTGGCTGTTTTTGAGTTTCTTTTCAGTTTAGATCCTCGCCTTTTGGCGTTGTATATTGTTATTGCTTATGTGGTTGTGACCGTCGATTGAAGAAGAGCTAGCTCCCGCTTGGGGATGCCTTTTATCATGTTATATATATTATTCTTATTGTACCCCGTTCGGGGCCAGTTTTTACAAAGGAAACTCTGCCGAAATTTTCAGGAAAAATTACACATTTTAAAAATTCATATTCGACTTAGTTATTTAAAAACTTGATTTTCAAACATGTTTTCGTTACCTCTTAAAACTAGTTTTCCCTATTTACTCCTTAAATGGTTTTAGATTTCTGGGCTTTTGGCTTACTTGGATCAGATGGAGTCCTATAGACTTCATAGGATTCAAGGGCTAGTCACGTGCTCTTTCGGGTCGTGACAAAGTTGGTATCAGAGCGCTAGGTTGACCTTGGTTCGAGTCTAAGTTTGACTATGTGGAGCCTAGGGCGTTATATATGTACGGAACTTAGGCTTGACCTTACGGAACTTAGACTTGGTCGAGGGGGTATTAGACCTGAATTTTCTTCGCGTAGGATGACCCTTGGTTGATGGAATAGGTGACTAAAGTAGAGTGACGTACCGTTGGTATGTTCCGCGGCATACTTACGACACGCCACTCCGCTTAAGAAACCTTAGGTTGTACATTTCCTTGCATTATGTTATATTCCTTCCTATGATCTATCCTCATCGATACTGGTTACGGTTTTGCTGCCGCGATTGCACGGGCAGAGTGAGCTATGGCTCGAGTTGTCAGCATGAGCTCGTCGTGGACGAGGACTGACCAGGGCGTGATTCCCGAGGCGTACGATTGCATATTGAGGCGTCGTCTTATTGTATTTCCGCAATTTGGGCGTTTGACAGGTCGCTGTTGTGAGTTTTCCGGATGTGCTGATCGGCACCAGAGGATTGAGCCACTGATAGAAGCCAGCCAGGTTGTGATGACCGTTGATATTATCGCTTGTCTAGGGTGATTGAGGCGCTATTTAGCGTATAGACGAAGGAGCCAGTTGTTGCCGCTAATGACGAGATATCGCCCAGATGGTTGGAGCTACTGCAGCATGAGCATATACTTAGAGATATGATGGACGGTCGCTAGTCACCTGAGGATAAATGACTAGGACATGTGATTCGTTCGTTTACCGATGCGAGGTCATCAGATAGATTGTTTCCAGCTAGAGACGACTTCACGCAGGTTCGTTGAGAGTCGATAGAGACGATCGAATGTCAGAAGCCCTTTTCCAAGTTTAAAGTATACGGAAAGACATGCAGGTAATTCTATGGACCCTCTAGAAGGATGAAACCCTAACTCGACTTAATGACCGCGTGAAAGCCTTTGAACCTTAGGGTTTGCGGCAGTTCCGCGGCGCCATTAGTGAGGCTTGGGTTTGCCCTTCTACGGCTGGACCACCGACGCTGTGGCATGTACTCGATACTATTAAACTGTACCCGAGATGTTCAGCTCTTGGGGGATTGTGAGGTTCTGACGAGTCGATCGGGTGAGTCGACATCATTCGGATATCATGTGATGGGACACTGCTTGGGAGACTCCATATGCGAGCATAGCCGTCGGAGCGCAGTCGTTGTAGCCACGATGAGATGAGTCCGAATCAGTCGATATTGAAGCAGAGTGGAGTAAAGAGTTCATATGAGACTTCGACGAGATGACGTTCCACTCCGCTGACATCAGAGATGTGATACGCACCCAGAGGCATGGTATATGGATATATCTTCCAGAAAGAAGCACGACAAGTATGCAGCCATTCCGGAATGAGAATTTGCTTCAGCAATGAATGATGACTTCCGGGCAATTCGGCAGGATTGAGATTTGAGAGAGAGACCTCGACAAGACCTTTCTGGAAAACGATACGAGGAGACCTAGACCCAGGGGTGGGCATGTTGTGCACACCCAGCAGACCAGAGTTCGGCATCGTCGACGAGGTAGTTGACCAGGTTCGGATAAAGGAACTTACCCAGATGCGTTGCGAATTGATCAAGGACGGACGAGTATTGTGTATTCCTCCGATGGTTGGGACGAGTTTCCGAGGACCTGTTTGGCCAGACATCTTATACAGAATGATGAAGCTACAGAGTACACGATTTCGAGTCCGTGTGAGAGATTTCGGATTGACCGTGGCCGAGAACAGTGCAGTGCGTAGATAGCATGGCGTGACGTCATATTGGTCGATGATAGAGACAAGTGGAACCAAAGGTTCGTGTGAGACCCTGACGAGCTGTCATTACTTTCCGTCGAAACCAGAGACGTGATGTGCTTACAGAGGCGTTGGGATGCGACCAGTTTCCGAGAAATGTTGTGCTGAGGACACAGATGTCTATCAAGCGAGAAGAGATAGTGCAGGAGAGCTAGCCTCCGTACAGTTCGGCTTAGGCAAGATCGAAAGATACCTTGAGCAGGATTCCTTCCAGGACATTGCTGCAATGATGTTTGCACCCAGGATCAGATGTGTGATGTGCATTCGGAGAGCCAGAGGCCGACGCCAGAGACATGCTGCTTTACGAGTGGTCATGAGGATTGATCGAGAGATGACCAGAGAAGTGCCAGAACAGAATCGTCCCCGTTAGCGCACTTGACCGGGCCGATGAGCCGATGGATTGCGAGATTGGTGATCTACAGGAAAGATCAGGAACCAGAGCCAGAGGACGCCAGCCGCGAGCAAGAGGCAAGTAGATATCGTGCGCTACTAGCATTGGATGTACCGGCACCTTCTCGACTTCAAAGGAGGATATACCGACGACGGTATCCATGATTTATGATTTATGGTTTTGTGATTTGATTATCACGTATCCGTCATCTTGGATTTCGGTGTTAGGCGTTCTAGTTGCATGATTTATTCTTGATGACCGAGTTCCATGATATTTGATTTTGTGCACCATGGTTGCACTTACTGGGTGTTCATATTTTGTGCGGAGTTATTACTCTTGAGGTATTGATTGTGATTTCATGCCTATTTTATGCCGGTGATTTGATTTACGCTTCCAGCGTAGTTTTCATATGCTTTTAGTGTTTTGATTTGATTGTGCACGCTGATGCACACGGTTGTGAGACTTTCCATCGCGGTACACTTGATTTTGATTGAGCCGCATTATATCGTTGATTTTGATCCTGATATTGATGATTGATTCTTGCACTCCGTTTTCGACTGGACTTACGCATGTTCGACGTTTGCTATTGGATTTCGCGATTCCGTGCATGTTGAGTGCGCAGGGTTTAGATTTTTATTCGTGCACGATGGATGCACTGATTTGGATTTTCGCGCATGTTGGGCGCGTGTTTTGAGATACGATTTTGGTGCACACCCGATGCACTAAATCGAGATTCTTCGTGCATGTCAGATGCACCGGATTTTTTGGCTGTCAGGCACACACGTTGCCTATGACAGATGCTTCGTGCACATCCGTTGCACCTAGATGTGTTTTTGTGCACCTGTTTAGCACAAATATGGATTTTGATTTCCGTGCGCACCAGACGCACAGGATTGTGTTACGTGCATTTTTGGGATTTATTCCTTTTGGAGCAGTTCATTTTTATGATATCGGATATTTGTTTTCATACTGAGCAGGACTAAGTCAGAGGACAGTACCTGGATGTATTTTACATGCATTGATAGTTTGAAGGGATTTCCATGGAGCGAGCTATAGTCTCGATATATATATATATACTTACGTGTCCCTTATGACACGAAACGTTTGAAAAACAAGGAAACCTTTCTAAATTGCTTTCAAAACAGCGGAACGTACCTTTTAAACAAAGGATATATGTATACGTATATAGTTTTTTTTCTTATTAAAAACGTCCGCCACTGTGCGGTGTTACGTGCATCGCACAGCGACTTAAAAAGATTTGGCATGCTTTTGCATCATCTATTTACATGTATAGATTGGATGTCTACATGTGTAGTTCTGATCCATATCATATCGGTTTTGTATAGGATTTGGCATTGTGTCTTTATCATGACTCCGATGATTGCGGGGTGCTTGATGGAGTGTTGCTTTTGAGTTATCTGCTCATTACCCATGCGCATGCATTGCGCTATGACGTTTTATGTATTGATGATTTCGGAGCCCCGATGACTTGGAATTTGTATCGAAATGTTTTAGCATTTGGGGGTTTTAAATTTAAATTCGGGGACCGAATTTCTTTAAGGGGGGTAGATTGTAAAATTTCCAAAATAATAAAATATTATTTTCGGGAATTTTTATAATTTAATATTATTTTAATGAATATTTTAATATTCGGGTGGAATTAAATACAAATAAATGGGGGGAAATTTTGGAAAATTTTAGAAAATTCTAAAATAGGGTATTTTATGGAATTATGCCATTTTAAAGTTTTTAAGACTAGTTATATGCTAATTTAGTGTTAATCGCAATTAAAAATCGCTAATTGGATTTTTAGCATTTTTGTGCAAAAATGTGCACATATCATTTTTATACTTGTTACACTTATGTTACATTTTGTTGACATGGTTCATTTGGGTTCACTATTGGAGTGAGGAGGGAAAGAAAAAGGAAAAGAAAAGAGAGAAAAAAGTATGTAATGATGAGAGAGAGAGGGTAGGTATAGGTCAACCTTTCCCTTTTGAAGCCATGCACCCATCATTCCTTCACCCTCATTTTTCTCTCCCCTTTCTTAAGTTGCTGCTGCTGCTCCTGCTTTTCTTCTCATTTCCCTCCTCTTCAATCCCCAAAAACATCTTGAATCCAACCCCGAAACCCCATTTCATCTTCACAAAACATGCACACAAGCCCAAGATCTACGCAATGGACCAAGAAAGATGGTGTTTTGGCGCTGTTAAGGATTCATGAGGGTCTATTGAGGTATTTCCTTCACATTAAGTGCTGTAATTCTTGTGCTTAGGCTTTAATTCAAGTTTCATATCGATATCGTGTGATTTTGTGCACTTTGGACAAAACTAGAGAGGGTTAGGGTAAAGTTGAGAGGTGGCTGTGCAATTAGACTCTAATGGTAACCTTAGACCCTATTTTGACCAAGACCCTGACCTAGCACAACCTGAAACCCAAAAATACGGAATTATGGAACTTTTCATGTCGGTTTGTGTGATCTGTGAAGGTGTTTTGGAATCTGGAGCAACCCGGGGGCACCAAAAATGAAATTGAGCTGACAGTGAGTCGTGCAGGCACCTAGGAAGCTACCACCAAGACCCGAGCCCCTAACTCCAAACCGTGGCCGCCAATTTGATCATTCTGGCCGCAATTTGCGGCCAGAGTAGAGGGGAATGGTTCCATTTTTGTTCCAGGGCTCATTTAGCACTAGATTAGACCCCTCCTATATATAGTTTTGGCTAAGGGTCATCTGGGGAAAATCTGGAGGCTTTTTGGGGTGTTTTAGGCGATGTTTTCCGCATTTTTAAATGCACTTTCTTGGTATTTGGATTTGTATTTGGTTGTCGGGTGTTCATACATCGACAACAGGGGTTGTTTGTTGGATTTGCATGTTTAGGCCATAGGTTCCAACCTATGAGCACACTGTGCGCTGTACCGGTTTTCTGCCTTGATTTTCATACGCTTTGCTATGGTTGATCATTGTAGGTACCTTCACATAGATTCCGAGGCGACGGAGCATGGCGTTATCGACACCGACACGCAGGATACAGGTGAGTAGATTTATATCTACGGGGAGAAGTCGGGTGGATGGCGTATAGCACCCCCGCAGTCCGTGGTGATGTATACGAATACGTATACACACGTATATATTATTATGCGTTGTTTAGGACTATTGATAAGAATATATTGGTTTAGTATAGTGCGAACCCTAGAGTAGTGGTGGCACTCACACATACACTTACACACATACTTGCATACATTCTTTCATTGATGGTGCGTATATCTACACGTGGGTATGGGACTATGTGTTTATATACGGGATTTGAGGATGATACGTGGATTTGAGATGATATTTGATGTGAGGCCGTGAGATCGGCGATGTGACATAGTTTGTCTTTGAGGTGCGATACGATAGTTTTAGCGGGCCTTTGGACATGTGCTTTACCCGCATTCATATTTTTGTAGATGGTATCGATCTGTACTAGACTTAGAGTAGTACCCCAGATTATGCGATCTGATGATAGTGATACCTGATATGTGAAGAGATAGTGTGATATTGACCCCTACCCAGTTATTGGGATGCCGTACGACGATTTACCGTACGAGCCGGTATTGATGATAGATCCGCACTCTTGACTTGAGGAAATCTTACGACATGTTATTGAGGCGAGATCACCGACTATCATATATATATATATATTGACTCAGATTAGGTGGTTTCATACCCCTCCTGTCTAGATTACTTAGTAGACATTAGACTAGACCGAGTCATACCTATTTCAAACTAACGAATCGGGGATATTTTAAAGATAGGAAGAAGGGTTATACGGATATTTTCAAATGATGCATCTTTTCTTAAAACACCGTAGCCCTTATTTTACTAAAAGCCCTGATTCGTCTTATTTCAAAAGGCAAGGTTGCATGACATATCTTTTGGGCAGGTTCTGTACTTTTGCGTTGATTGTTAGTTTCCGCATATTCATGCTATTTACATTGCATCGCTTGTATTGTTGTTATATTCAGTCATGCTGCTAGGACACCAACACCATTATCGATGATGCATATGTTCCACGTACACTTATTGCCGGCTCACACACTCATCATCGATAATTGCCATGTCACTACACTGTAGTACTATTGCATTCGGTATATGATCCTTGCATGACATGATGATGTGCATACCTTCCTTTACATGTCGCATACTTCGTGCTTTTTGATTATACGCATTGAGATATGTTGTTTCTATGATATTTCTGGATTTGGGAACCGAGGGTGTTTCAAAGAGAATATGTCATTGCTTTAAAAACCCGGTTACCCTTGATATGATATTTCAGTGCGTCCACCATGTGTTTTCTCGGTGCTGAGAGTGACATGTGAAACCCGAATCGAGGAGTGGACGAGCCGATTTCGGGTACATGGTGGACCCGGTATGGTTCCCCTCGGCAAGATGATCGATGAGCTTTGCCGATTGAGCCTGGAGGCGGGCGAGTACCTACCGGTGATTGGTTGGACCTGGCGGTTATCCGGAGGATACTGACCAGAGTCGATGGATAGATTTGGGCATACTGCCGGGGCCGAGGGCCGATACCGCAGACAGAGCCCGTGGGCCGATCCGGACTGACGGAGCCCGATATATGAGGATTTACGTGCCGATGCTGGGCACAGTTTTCATGATGTTTTCGAGTGTCGATGCTGGGCACTCCGTTTCCATGATTTTGATGTGTCGCGAGGGACACGGGTGGATTATATACTCATATTTCCATGCACAGGTTTATGATATTTAATTGCATGATGGTTATTGTCAGTGGGTGACGAGTGGACGGGATCCACGTGTATACAGATTTGATTACATTGATCATACCTCATATTCATGACATGCTTTTACCTGAGGCATTTCTGGCATACTGCTTCCTTATGGGTGACTTGCTTGGATAGGTGGGTTCTTTTGTATCAGATCCGCTATTGTTCATGTATTATTTATTGTATCTAGAATTTCCATCAACCAAAACTTGTATATTGTTTCAGACTTAGAAAACAGTGTTGTATTATTTCGACCTTAGAGTCGCGCTTGTAGTATTGCGGTTTTCTGGCTGTTTTTGAGTTTCTTTTCAGTTTAGATCCTCGCCCTTTGGCGTTGTATATTGTTATTGCTTATGTGGTTGTGACCGTCGATTGACGAAGAGCTAGCTCCCGCTTGGGGATGCCTTTTATCATGTTATATATATTATTCTTATTGTACCCCGTTCGGGGCCAGTTTTTACAAAGGAAACTCTGCCGAAATTTTCAGGAAAAATTACACATTTTAAAAATTCATATTCGGCTTAGTTATTTAAAAACTTGATTTTCAAACATGTTTTCTTTACCTCTTAAAACTAGTTTTCCCTATTTACTCCTTAAATGGTTTTAGATTTCTGGGCTTTTGGCTTACTTGGATCAGATGGAGTCCTATAGACTTCATAGGATTCAAGGGCCAGTCACGTGCTCTTTCTGGTCGTGACAATTAGAACGCTTCGAAACCTTAGGGTTTGCAGCAGTTCAGCGGTGCCATTAATAAGGCTTGGGTTTGCCTTTCTACGGCTGGTCATAGTTACTGTGGCATGTACTGGAATACTATTAAACTGTACTCAAGATGTTGAGCTCTTGGGGGATTATAGAACCTTGAAAATTCGATCGAAAGGTTCGACGTCATTCAGATATCATGTGCTGGGATACATTGCTTGGGAGACTCCAGATACGAGTGTAGCCATTGGAGCGCAGTCCATGCAGCCACGAAGAGACGAGTCCGAAGCAGTTGACATTAGAGAAAAGTGGAGTAAGAGGTTCGTACAAGATCGTGATGAGATGACGTTCCACTCCGCTGACATCAGAGATGTGATACACATGCAGAGGCGTTGTATATGGATATATCTTCCAGAAGGAGTCGCGATGAGTATGCAGCCGTTCCGGAACGAGAAACAGACTTAGTAAATGATGATAACTTCCGGGTAGTTCGGCAGAAACGAGATTTGGGGGAGACTTCGACAGAACCTTTCTGCAATACTATACAAGAAGACTTGGACCCAGGATCGGTCATATTATGCACACCTAGCAGCCCAGAGCTCGACATCGTCGACGAGACATATTATGAGTGACCATGACAGTTGACCAGAGATTTTTTGAGGATGTGCCAGAGCGGGACTATTTCTGCCATCTTTGATTTCGGTATTTTGGGCGATTTATTTGCATGATTGAGATTTTGTGCACCACAGTTGCACTTGACTTCGATTTGATGTCATTCAAGATATTGATTTTGATTTCATACCTATAGTATGCATGTGATTTGACTTACGCTTTCGGCATAGTTTTCATGCACTTTAGTATTTTGATTCGATTTTGTGCACGCTGATGCACATGATTGTGAGATTATATACCACGGTATACCTTATTTGGATTTGGATTGACATATGTTGTATACCGTCGATTTTGATAGTGATATTCGATATTTGTTTCCGTGCACCTTGTTCACTTGATTTGGATTCTTGCGCATACTTGGGCGCTTGAGGCGATTTTGGTGCACACCAGAAGTACCAAATCGAGATTCTATGCGCATATCAGATGCACCTGGTTTTGCTGTCAGGCACACACGTTGCCCTTGACAGGTGTTTTCGTGCACACCCGTTGCACTTTGATTCTGTTTCTGTGCACATGTATGACACATTTATTTATTTCGATTTCCGTGCGCACCAGGCGCACTTGGCATTCTTATATGCATTTTGGGATTGATTTCATTTGAGCAGCATATTTTATGATATTTACTATTTGATATAGTAGCTGAGCAAGACTAGTCCGAGGACAGTACCTGAATATATTTTTGCATGCATTGATAGTTATCGAATATATTTCCAAATCTCAGTATTTACCTACGTGTCCGAGATGACACGAGACATTTAATAAAGGAAACCCTTCTAAAATTATTTTTCAAAACGGCGGGACGTGTATGTTAAACAAAGGGTATATATGTATATAGTTATTTTCATACAATAGATGTCCGCCACTGTGCCATGATACGCTCATCACACAGCAACATGAATGTTTTGGCATGCATTCTTCCAGATGTTTTAACGATACGTACATATTTTAGACTTGAGTATATCATGTTGGTTTTCGTATTGGATTTTTGATATTGGTGTTGTCACCATAACTCCGATGGTTGCGAGATGCTTGACGGAGTTTTGATTTTGAGTTATCTGCTCATTTTTCATGCGCATGCGTTGCACTACGATGTGTATTATGTATTTATGATTTCGGAGCCCCGACGACATGGCCATTTTACTGAAATGTTTCAGTATTGAGGGGTTTAAATTTAAATTTGGGGACCGAATTTCTTTAAGGGGGGAAGACTGTAACATTTCAGAAAAAAAAAAATTATTTTTGGGAATTTATTTAATTAAATAATAAATATTATGAATATTTTGATAATGTAGTATAATTAATTACCGATAAATTAGGAAATATTTGGAAAATTTTAGAAATTACTAAAATGAGGGTGTTTTATACGATTTAAGCAAATTATGAAATTTTATTATTAATTTTATCCCATTTTGATGCTAATCGTGATTAAATATCGCTAATCGTGAATTAAGCTAGTTTTGTGCACATGACATACACCATGTCAAATTACACTTTGTTACATTTTCCTACCATGATTCTTTTGTGTATGGTTTATTTGTTTTGGGGTTTTTAAAAGAGAACAAAAGAAAAGAAAAGAAAAAGAAAATGATAAAGAAATGGGTTTGGGCATGAGAGAGAGAGAGGGGTGAGGGGGTCAACCTTGGACCATGGCTTTTGTCCCTCATTGTTTTCCTTCATCATTCTCTCCCCTCTTCTCCCTATGGTAGCATACTCCCTCCTCCCTCCTCTACCTCCACTCTACAACACCAAAAACTCATCAAAAGTCCATCCCCACTTCATTAAAAATGTGTACAAGCTTCCTACAAGCACTTTGGACCAAGAAAAATCGGATTTTGAGCACTTGGGGCAACTCAAGAAAATTATTGAGTTGCTAAATGATGTAATTTCTGCACCATTAGTATTGTATTTCAATTTCTTTAGCACCCATACAAGTTTAGAAGTGTTTTAATGCGGTTTAGTGAACTTTGAAAATTCTTAGAAAGGGTTAGGGTTTGATTTGAATCCAAAGGTGTAATTGAAGCTTAATCGTGACCTTAAACTCCTGTAGGGATTGTATATTGAACTGAAACCATAGAGTAAACCCCCAATTCCCAAACTTAGAAACCCCGATATCGTATTTTGTTAACTTTGGTGATGGTATTTTGACATCTGCTATAACCTGGTTGACCTGAAAATTATTTAGCAAACACAGGGTTGTTTGATGGTTTTGCAGGCGTAGGCTATAGGTTCTAACCTATAAGCGATTCGCATGCCGTTTTGGTTTTCATGTTCGATTCTTGATACTATATGACGCATTGGAAATTTTAGGTACCCCTACGTGGACTTCAAGACGATGAGGATGAACGTGGCGTCATCGATTCCAGCAAGCGAGGATCGAGGTGAGTAGATATATATCTATGGGGGAAGTCAGGTGGATGGCCTATAGCACCCCCGCAGTTCGTAGTGTAGTATACGATATATAAGTTATATATAATCTTTGTTTGTGAAACTTAGATAGTTAGAAAGTAGGATCTTAGAAGATTATGGGTTAAATCTTGTATATTTGATTGATAGTGTCGTTAGTTAGTTGTAGTTGCGAACCCTAGAATAAGTTTTACACGCACACACACACTTGCATACTTTTTATTTACTTGTGCGTATATGGGGATATGTGTGTGTGTATACACACACACATACACACGCATAGGTATGGGACTATGTGTATATATATATACGTATACATATACTTGGATGATGAGGATAGTACTTGGTATTTGGAGATGAGTCGATGAGATTGGGCATGGTGCCATGAGATCGGTGATGTGTTTTGGTTCGTATTTGAGATTCGACATGATATCATAGCGGGTCCTTGGGCGATGTGTTTTCATACACACGCATACATATATATAGATGGTATCAGTATGTACTAGACTTATATCAGTACCCCCAGATCATGATATATGATGAAAATGATACCATAAGAATAATGAGATAATGCGATAATTGACTCGTACCCAGATTTGGGATGCCGTACAATGGATTTACCGTACGAGCTTTATATTGATGATAGATCCGCACTCTTGACTAGAGGATGTTATGTTATATATTGTATCATATGTGATACTATTGAGGCGGGATCACCGACTATTATATATATATATATATCGACTCAGACTTAGGTGGTTTTCCTTACCCTTTTGATCAGTCTGTTAGTTTAGTCCAGTAGTTTACTTGTAGATATTAGACTAGACTCGGGTCATACCTATTTCAAAACTAACGAATCGTGAGTATTTTAAAGACAGGACAAGGGATTCTACGGATATTTCAAAGGACGTACCTTTTCTTAAAAACACCGTAGCTCTATTTTCTAAACACCACGATTCATGTTATTTCAAAACGGCAAACTGTATGACACATATATATTAATTTAGATTATTTATTGTTGTGATTATTATTTAGCTCCCGCATATTCTTGCTGTTCGCATCGCATTGCATGCTTATATTGTGTTTTCATATGCTATTATTGAAATCATGCTGTCAGGACACCGGCACCATTACCGATGATGCGTATATTCCACGTACACTTGCTTGCCGGCTCACACACATCATCATCGGTAATTGCCATACCATCTACACTGTAAAGAATATTAATTCATTGATATCACTTGTTAGCTGATAGTTCCGATATATATTATTATTGTGCTAGCTTAGACATTGCATTTATTACTGTGATTGTCATGCATATTTATACGTTCATTTTTCATGCATTATTATTAGGGCCAGTCCGGATTGCCGGAGCCCAATATTTTAGAATTCATTGTTTATTTATACTTGAGATTGGGATTTCGGATTTCCATGAGATTTCTGGATTTGGAGACACCGCAAGGATTTTATAAACTGATTATCATTTTAAAATGAAAGTTGCAATTTTCTTATGATATGATTTTAGAGGAGTTCACCATGAGTTTTCTCGGCTCTTGAGTGATATGATACACCCGATTCGAGGAGGAAGAAGAACCGTCTGTGGGTGCATGGTGGACCCGGTGCGGTATCCCCGGGCGAGAAGGTCGCAGATGATGGCGTTGAGCCTGTGATAGGGGAGCACTACTGACCGATGATTGTATTATGACTCGAAGGATATCCGGAGGATACCGATCGGAGTTAGGCCAGTCCGAATAACCGGAGCCCAGGGGCTAGTCCGGATAGCCGGAGCCCAGGATATTGAGATTTGAGGTATTGAGATTTATGATATGGGACAGTCCGGATAGCCGGAGCCCGAGATATCTGATATTTGGATACATGTTTTGTGTCGATGCTTGACACAGATTTTATATTGATTTCATTGATGATACCTCGATTTATATATACAGAAATCTCACTAAATAAATAAAACAGTTTTCACATTCATGATGCATTCTGTTTTCATTATACTGCATTCATACGTCATATTATGATATGTTGCTACCTGAGGCACTGACACGAGCACTTGGTTTTGCACTTATGTATAGATGTTTACCCTTGCCACCTTATCATGCTTCAGACTTTATCATATTGAGGATATATATTACTGATCGTATTAACCTAAGATGGAGTCATACATACGATTTCTGCTCTATGATGTTTTCTACTCACGAGTTGGCAACTCACCCCCATTGTGCCACAGTTTCTTGCAGGTTTTGCCGTACAGGTTTCGTTGCAGCTTTGCTGGAACACCGCTTTCATTCCAGGTGATTACTTTGGTAGGTGGGTTCACTTGTATCGTGACCACCATTGTACATTTATTTATTTCAGTTGTATCTAGTAAACTCCATCAACCAGACTTGTATATTCATTAGAATTAGAAGACCAGTGTATATTCTTTCGACCTTAGAGTCGCGCGTTGTATTATTATGGTTTTCTTGATGATTTGAGTTTCCTTTTGAGTTTTGATTCTCGCCCTTCGGCGTTGTATATTATATTGCTTGCATGGTTGTGACCGTCAATTGACGAAGAGCTAGCTCCTGCTTGGGGATGCCTTTATTCATATTATGCATATTGTACCCCTTTTGGGGCCAGTATTTACAAAGGAAACTCTGCCGAAATTTTCAGAAAAGGCTTGAGATTTTATAACGCAATACTTCGGCTTATGTTATTAAAATCACTTGCTTCAAAGATAAGTTTTCTTCACTTCTTCTTTAAAATGGTTTAGATTTCTGGGATTTTGGCTTACTTGAATTAGATGGGGTCCTATAGATTTCATATGATTCAAGTGCCAATCACATGCCATTTCGGGTCATGACACAAGCTATCCATACGACCAGGGGAACGTCGAGTTTCACTTGCGGCTCAAAGGAAACCCGGGGCTCCCAGATTATTTGTATTGTTCTGTGATGCTTATTACTTTTCTGTGATGTTGCATTTATCATGCCTGGAGTGATTATTATATATTGATATATATACTAGTAGATGTTGTATATGTTTTACACCCGCGCTAGTCCAGTCCCCGCTCTGTCGTTAGTTAAGTAACCTAACGCGTGATGACGGGACCCGGCGGCGAATGCGGATGGCATATACGTACATTTTATATTTAGTCTTCTGTGGTGTGATTAATTGATGGGACTGCGTTGATTCGGATCAACTCAAGGAAAACAAACCTATTCGATGTTGTTGGAACATTTTTCAAAAAACTGTTATTACAAGGACGTTTTCTTTTGTTTTGCACAGTGGTATTCGGTTATGAATATCCAGCACCTCATTCGACGAGGCAAGGGCCGAGATCCCTTCATCGGGAGTGACCCCTTGGACAGAAGTTTACGTTAGGGTAATAACTTCACTATAGTCGATTGCTTTTTGCTTTGCTTCACGGTATTCAGTTAGAATGTCCTGCACCTCATTCTACGGGGAAAGAGCCGAGATCCCTTCACCGGGAGTGACCTCTTTAACAAAGGTTTTCATCACTATATATTTGTAATAAGCTATCCGGTTCCTTCAACAATATCAAGTTCATTACGTTAAAGGTTTTTCGCCAAAAACATAGCCCTCCATCATTTCAGATGGGTAGCACTTAGTATTCATGCTATGTTTGTTGACCTTCGTCAATGCATAGTGTATGGTAGCTTCTTGTTACCTTTCTGTTGCATAGATAGATGCGTTGCTTTGGGACAGTCATACAGCCTTGTTGACTTTCGTCAAGGGCGAGTATGGGTGGGTTCAAATTAACCTGGACAATGACGGGTAGAACTTGACATGTGACTTATGATTTGTTAACCTTCGTTAAGATCATAAGAGCATGGGGTAAAAATCACATCGGGAGTTTCAAACATACAAGAAACTTGCCAGATAAGCGCATATCTTCTGGAGTGTGATAATGTGAGTGGATTCCATCACGTTATGATGCGATGATAGTTGGATCCCGATTCCTACTGATGAGTTGGTTTACCCCTCGGATGATTTTTGATGATCCCGACTAATTCTTGTTTCAGGTTTGGAGGAGAATTTGAGGATACAGTGGGAGGCTTCCTGATTAGATAAATTGATAACCATTCTGATCTAGGTTAGAGTAGACGCAGAGTGTTTCTTTTCTCTGTCTCTTTGGCAGCGACCATGGCCCGACCCTAGACTATAACTCAGTGACCAAGTTAACTGAAAACCTTCTTAAAACACTGGCTTTTGGATTGTATGAGTTGCATACATCATTGCCACTCTTTCTTTTACCCTTTGCATTTCTCCAGAATACCCCGTATCACTACGAACATCCACTTCCATTGGATAAATTCATCGTATGGTTATATACGAACTTCAAGGAAATTGTTCCAGATTCGAGGATGGATTCTGGTTCTGGAGAGATTGAATATGACTATTCAGTTTTCTTTTCCTTTTACCTTCTCTCAGGTAGTGAGAGCTCCTAGGATTAGGAGAGAGTACACCTATTGCGCTTATTGTATAGTCTTCTTCCAAACCATAGGCAGGTGCCGAATGGTAGGGAGTGAAGAAAACCAATTAGCATAAGTATGGTGTACAGAAGGTAATAAGTAAAGACAAATAAAGGGACTAGAAAGAGGGCAAAATAAATTGCGACTGCTATCATTCACGACTAAACCACGTATTTCATCGCCACTCCTACTTCACCTTTGTATTTCTCCAGAACACCCCTTATCACTATGAAGATCCACAGTTTATTGGATAATCCATCGTATGGTTATATACGAATTCGAAGGAACTTGTTCCAGTTCGGGGATGGATTCTGGTTCAGGAGAAATAGAATAAGGTTTATTCAGTTGTCTTTATCTTTACCTTCTCTTAGGTTGCGAGTACTCCTAGGATTAGGAGAGTACACCTATTATGCTTATTGGATAGTCTTCTTCCAAACCATAGGCTAGTGCCGAAGTTTAGGGAAAGAAGAAAACCATTTAGCCTAAGGGGTGTATAGAAGGTGTTTACCCAATAAGAGCAAGGCTCTGTTCAAATTCCAAGGCGGGAAACGAAGCAACGTTTCTATTTCCCCCAATCAGAGCAAAGCTCTGCCTTAAGATTAAAGTTAAAATAATTGAAGCAACGCTTCTTCTGACTTGCGCAGTCGCGCTGCGCGACACGTGTCAGCGCAGTCGCGCTAGCGCAGTCGCGCAGCGCGACACGTGTCAGCGCAGTCGCGCTGCGCTCTGCGCTGCGCGACACGTGTCAGCGCAGTCGCGCTGCGCTCTACGCTGCGCGACACGTGGCAAGCGCAAGTGCGCTTGCGCCAACTATGCCAGCACCAAAACAGAATAAAAATTCTAGAAAGATCTTTCTGATCTTATTAAAACAATAAGATTCTCTTCTATAAAACTGAAGCCCTTGGATCAAAGATCCAACGGTGGGGAAAAATCCCTAAATCACTCAGAGAAAGATCTCTTTAACTGGTTTAACAAATCAATTGGCACTATAAAAAGGCCCCTAGACTCCAAGTCTTAAAAACACACAGAAACATAGAGAAAAAGATAGAGAACTCCTCTAAAATTTTGAGAAGAAACTCAGAGAGATAAAAAGGTAAAACCCATTGAGAAAAAAGAAGAGTTTCTTCTAAAAAGATCTTTGATATAAGAACAAAATCAAAGATCTTCAACAAAAAAAATATAATAATAATAAAGGCATTGCCTTTTGATGAACCACTGGTTCTTGATATTTGAGGTAAAACCACTCTGGAAAATAAGAAAAACTTGTTTTCTTTAATCTAAATTTGATCAAAATATAAAACAGTGCCCTGCGCTTATAAAATTTGTATTATGGCGCTCTTGCCACCAAGGGCCACGTGTCAGCCCTAGAGCAATCTGCGCCTTGCGCTTTAAAAAAAATGAGCATTGCGCTCTTGGGTTGGCACAAGTCACCAGAGCGTGCCACGTGTCAGCAGCGCAACAGCGCAGCGCACTGTCATAGCGCACTGCGCTAGCAGACTTGCGCTCACCAGAGCGTGACACGTGTCACCTCCACATGAACTTGCGCCTTGCGCTCCTCAATTGGCGCAAAGCGCCTGACAAGCCACGTGGCGCTCTGTCTGACTAATTAATGCAGCGCATTATTAAAGGGCTGGGCCCAATTAAGAGGCCCAATGGACCAAAACAAATGCTCTGCATTATAAAAAAAAGGGAACAGAGCCCAATTTAAAAGGCCTAACAGACCAGAATAAAATGCAATGCAGAGCCCAAACAAAGGTCTGTCAGACCAAAACAGATGCTGCGCATCATTTAAAGAGGGCAGAGCCTAAAGAAAGGTCTAATAGACCAAACAAAATGCCATGCATTATTAAACAAGGGCAGAGCCCAATCAAAGGCCTAACAGGCCAGACAAATAAAAATTGTTGAATATTCTCAACTGGACTTAGCCCAATACTGGCCGTAAGTCCTCAAATTAAATTGAGCTGAGCACAACTGCTCTCTGAAACCAATTTACACCCGGTTCAAGGGTACATCTCCGAACTCCTCTGATATTTGTCGTTGTAATCCTTCAACGTCTTCAGAGAGGTGACGGGTCCCGACAGCCACACATCGATACGGACTGCGGGATCCTTAAACTCGTGGACCGAAACGTCCTTACACTAATATTCATCCCAAAATGGGAACGTTGGACCGAAATGTCCTTAAACTAATGTTCGTCCCCAAATGGGAATGATGGACCACCATGTCCCTAAACTGGAAATCGACCGCAATGTCATTAAACTAAACAATAGAGCCAATTGCTCACTTGTCAGATCCAAACGATCCCGTTAAGTTGATCTTAGTCTGGAGATTAGGCTAACGTATCCTTACCAAAAGTTTAAGTTGATCATAGCCTTAAATAGGGCTAACGTATCCTTACACCAAAACCCCAAACCCAAATCTAAGAAAATACGGATTTGGACTAATCCACGTCCTACGGGCGACGACGTAAATTAGTCTCCGTATACAATCCACGGGCAACCACAAACAAAACAAACACCCACGACACCGAAGTGAAATTCTGGAGAAGGAGAAAGTTGCTACCGCGGAGCGGTAGCGTAATTAACTGCAGGGGCTTGCGCCTGCAGGGAAGAGCGTCCCCACAATCAAAAAACCACTCCAGCGAGGGGGAATCTGACGAAGTCTGCTACATCAGCCGCATCCGTCTAAACCTCCGATACACGGTGCTATAAATCAACTTGGCATCTTCGGAGAGGTGTACGGATAAAACCAAATAGCAACTGCCCCAAATCTCAGGCAAGACGAACCTACGCGGTCGCGTCTCTGTGTTCGGAGGGGAACAGATTCTGGCACGCCCGGTGGGACCTTTTCCTCTTTCCACTCCACATTTCATGTGTCGTGTTCGTGAACAAATCGCGGTTTTCTGTGGTTGCCTGTGGATTCGAGGTACTTAGATTTAGTGTCTCGCTCCGTGCAGAAAACAGAAGAACAATGGCTTCAAGCTGCACTACCTGCAACTGCAACTCTCACTTCGTCCCTATTGGAGGAGTGACTTATGGGTCCCAAGCGGCCTCCCTTTTCAAGATGCCAGTGGAGCAGGTAACTCAAGCCACCACTGGATTATTCTTCGGGACCATGCTCCCACCGATGAGCATCAATACCCCAATGACGTTGTAAGAATCCCCAAAGAAGTCGGTCTTTGATCGACTTATCACTGCTGCGGCCCCTCTCAACGGGTCGCCCAACTTTAATACCTCAGTTTTCAACAGACTGGGCCTGAGCATCTACAAGCCCGTGATACCCGAAGTTGCCATCCCAAAGCGGATAGCCATCCCGGCTCAAGCAGACGAAATCATTAGAAAGGCTTCTCCTTCTAAAAAGTCAGTTTTTACAAGTATGGCCATTCCGGCTTCTGCTCCAGGCAAGGTCCTCAAAGCCGCTTCCTCTGCCCAGAGGTCTGTCTTTGACAGATTAGACATTGCTTCTCAACGGGTGTCAGTCTTCGACGGGCTAGCACCAATAACGGTCTCTGCTCAAAGCAGGGGGGATGAGGAGGTCACCCATACGGCTGAAACAACTCAATCCGCACGACACACTTGACGTCGCCACTGGCGCCGAGTAAGGAAGGCTGGGAGCAACTCCCCCCTGGGATAACTCCGCCAGCTCCAATGGTGGGGATCAATCCTGCTGTTCCAACCGAGAACAGCTTTGAACTGCTCAACAAGCTGCGCAGAAACTCTCCTACTGCAGTGCTAAAGATAATTCCTTCACCTGTGAAGAATGCTACAGAGAAGAAGCCGGAGCAACCTCCTCAACGGCTATCCTCTGAAATTTACAAGGTCTGGCGTCAAGTCCAAGACTCCGTGATGGATCAAGACTATCTTCGCCGACAGAAAAAGATGAAGGTTTGGCAGGAGAAAGACTACTCTGTCAAGCCAGAAAAAGCAACAGCTGGATGGGCGCCCACTGCAACGGCTCCCTCAACGTCAATCACTCAAAAGAAAAGGAGGCCGCAAAAAGCCCCTGTGGACATGGCGAACCGTAAAAGCGCTGAGCACAAACGCCCTAAGTCTGGGGGAATAGTGGTGCATACTGTTCATATAGCATCTGGGAAAGAGGACAGCTACGCTGCGACGGGTCACCGACCGCTCACCCGATCCGTGACTAAAGCTCAAGAGCAACAATAGAAGCTCCAAGAAATGATGACTGCGATGGCCGCGCTCACCGGGCCAAAAGAAAGCCCGGAAGCATTCTCAGATCAACGCCGGGAGGAAGAAACCGACGCCGAATTCCTTCGTAGGATACTTGAAAAGAAGGACAAAGAGGCAGCGGAACAAGCTGCCGACATAAAGCGAATGGCACTTCTCTTCCAAGACATGGTCGGGATGATGTTGCAGCCGGATCCTCCAGCCAAAGACCCTCTGATCATTATTGAAGACTATAGAGGGGAGACATCTAATCCTCCTCCGGATCTTTCAGCAGCCAAGGGGGAAACTGTCTCCAAGGCCGCCCTGGATGATTATATTGCTCAACAAATACGAGTTCACCAGGAAAATGAAGCGGCTGGCCAGGTCGTGAAAACTGGACGACCATATACAGGATGGTACGATCAGATCAAGTATCCGCCAGGATACACGATCCCTAAGTTCCATGTATATAAAGGGATGGGGAATCCACATCAGCATGTCACTCAATTCAGGGTTTTATGCGGCAATACTGGAGGCGACGACAAACTGCTGCTTCGCTAATTCGTCGGCAGCCTATCGGAGACGGCCTTTGAATGGTATTCGGAGCTACCTAACGACTCTGTCAAAACATTTGCGGAGATGGAGCTACTGTTTACACAAAGATTCGTGAGTGCTAGTGAACGCACCCCGATAACAGCACTGATCAACGCCAGGATAAGGCCAGGCGAAACATGGGTTCAATACGCAACACGATGGCGGAATCTGTGGTCAAAATGCGAGCAGCGGATCGAAGAAGCACCTGCGGTAGGCATGTTCATGGGCACCCTTGATCCGCAAGCGACCATCTCACAATTTATGATGTTCTTCAAGCCGACCACTTTTTAGGCCTTGATTGACAAGCTGGCCCAAATGGACCAGATGGGCCATAGGCCTTCCTCTTCAAAGACGGAGCTTTTGAATGAAAAGGGCAAAGGGAAAGCAACCTTCGTCGCCAACGCTCAACAACAACCGAGTGACTTGAAGCCGGTTGTTCGCCAAAACAACTTGCATCCACGCCCATCCCTCGAGGAGAGACTAGGACATCCTTACTCATTTCCTCAGAATAAAACAAGGAAACTGTTTGAGCTGGCAGTGCGCAACAGATTCATCAATCTGCCGAATCCGAAACGGCCGCTATAGCCAGGCGATGTCAACGATCCTAATTACTGCCCCTACCATCGAGCAGTAAGTCATCCGATCGAAGATTGTTTCGTCTTCAAAAACTAGGTTGGGGACCAATACCAACGGGGCAAGTTCGCGCTATCCGAAAACTGGAAGGTGAGCCCGCCACAACCACATGCTCCGAGAAAGACGGATATGCCGGGGGCATCATTCATAGGGAAAGCCCCATAGACCGAAAAGTCAGTAAACTAGAGATCCGCCTCAAATACAGCGACGGCGGACCGAAACGTCCTTAAACTAATGACGGACCACTACGTCCTAAAACTAGCTGACGACCGAAACGTCTTTAAACTACTACCGCAGCATCCTCAGGCTGACGAGATAAAAAGAAAAGGAATAAAAAAAATAATAATAAATACGGTATGTCCATAAGCGAAATGGGCACGGATGAAAACCCAAAAGGGCTCTGTGAGTAAAAACAGCAGGACTACCGGCGAGTGTTTGTGAAAACCCGAAGGGCGCAACCTCGTTAAAAGACACTTACAGGGTCCTCTCGGCCTTGTAAGGAGAAATCACCCGCGTGAGATCCTTACGAATCACAAGGGAGCAACACACTTATGGATCCTCATGATTCCTAAGGAGAAAATACACTTGCGAGATCCTCACGATTCGTAAGGAGAACTCTCTTATGGGTCCCTCACGGCTCATAAGATTTGAAAGTCTTAAGTTACAGAGACCTGAACCTGTTCTTAAGCAACCCCCACAACCTTCGATATGGCCCTACAAGTGGCTCAATATTGACCCTTGTATACAATCCACGGGCGTGAATAAATATTTCCCTGACCAAGTCCCACCCGTGACTAGGGATATGTCCATATGGTGAACAACCCTTATAAGTCCTCTCGACTTATAAGGAGAAAACCCTTTTGTAAGATCCTTACGACTTACAGGGGAACATACACTTAGGAATCCTCACGTTTCCTAAAGAGAAAACACACCTACGAGATCCTCACGACTCGTAGGGAGAAATACCTTTGTGAGACCCTTACGGCTCATGAAGTCAAAAGCCTTAGTCGACAGAATCCTAACCCTGTTTACTAAGCTACCGTTGTTCAACATCGACAGAAGCAAATGATGATTCGCTCCTGGCAATATCCCAGTTGTAGCGATGATGATGCCTAAAACCGATATCAAAATCCAAGCCCTTTCACGGCAAATGATGATTCGCTCCTGGCAATATTCCAGTTGTAGCGATATTGATGATGAGATTGGCGTCGGATTCCAAGTTCCACACTCGCGATAAAAAAAAATCAGCGAGCCATTCATGCATACGAAATAGCCGAAATGATGGGGCAGCTTGCAAAAAAAATCAGCAAGTAAAAATGTATGCATGCAAAATAGCCGAAATGATTGGGCAACTCGCAATAAAAAGCAGCGAGTAAAAAAAAAATAGCCGAAATGATTGGGCACCGCGAAAAATAGTCGAAATGATTGGGCAAACGCGACCTTCGCGATATAAAAGCTGAAATGATAGAGCATCGCGGAAATAAAATAATAGTATAAAAAAATGAATGAAACCAATGCCCTACAGGTGAGATCACATCGATCCATGTATACAATCACAAACAAAGAGGGAACCATACCTTCTCAACAGGCTCCAACAGAAAGCGAAGCCAAATCTGTTAGTTATATGTATGCTCTAGAGGCCATTACTATACATTGGATGTATATTGTAGTGGATGCTGGGACATATATAGGTAGGACTTTCTTGCTCGACATGATAGTGCGCTATCTGGTTGCTCTTTATCTTAACATGTATACTTTTTGTCACTCTGTTACATGTTGATAAAGCCCTTAGGATGTGTACTCGACTTCCAGGACTATGATGCAGATCATACTAGTGGGGCCTGGGTAGTCCATGAGTACATCCTTCAATGTTCCTAGTCGTGGGAATATCGAGACGGGGCATCGATATTCCAGTGTAGACTAGCGTATATCTTCTCGACCCATGTGATGGGCGATGGATGATCCCATATCCATTGGTGTTTGACATCAGAGATGGTATGCGGGTGCTCAGTGGAGACTGGGTACACTGAACGGACTCGCCGAGAACTCCCAGATGGTATTATACCTCACGTTAGATGGCAGTTCTCTGGTGACACTGGTACAGCTTAGTCTGTTGACCCGAGATCGTCATAGAGTCTTGTGTGTCTCCCACTGTGCTTTGATTTCCACCCTACCATGGCTCTACTGAGGCGTGCAAACAGGTGGTTTTTGGGTACAGTCCCGATTCACATGGAGGCAATGAGCGATAGGAGGGGATTCGTCTCTCCCGGTATTGAGGGTTGATGTTGTGCTATGCTCGACTGGCCATAATAGGAAATCCCTGGCCAGGGTTGCTGTGATATACTGGTAAGAGTTATTAGTAGTTTCACGAATGTTATGGACCTCACGTCGGCATGACTTATCAAGCTATTGGGGTCTGACGTTTACCACCCCTAGGCGAGATATGCGACATATCAGACGAACAGACCGGACTGTACGGTAAGTGTTACTGGTTGGATTCACAGGAGTGTGAGCGGGCTTGCTCGTCGATCTTCTGATCGCTCAATACCCGGGTGGCCGTTACGTTTAGCAGACCGCTTGCGGCTTGTGGTTGTTTGATATGATCATCACCTGCTGCCGGCGTATTGACGAGTCTTTAGAGTCCTACACAGAGGTTTCCTGGCTCAAGCGAAATGAAATAGGAGCACATATGAGATATGTGCGGGACCGAGAATAATGCGTGTATGTGATACCGTATTCTATTCTCGTGATGAGTGTATCGAATGGTTGTATGCGATATAACCTAGTTATCGAATCAAAGATTGATTCGATAAGCCGATACATTGGATATTAGTCGGTTATATGCGATATGACCGGATCGTTAAATCAAGTGTTGATTTAATGATTTAATGTATAATTATATATTTGATATATTACTTTGCATTAACTAGTATTGGTTCACTTTAAATGGATTTTCTCACTTGAAATGCACATTGTATATGTGATATATTTTTGTGCACAAGATTGTATCATGTTTGATGATACATGAATATTTGGGTGTATGTTTAGTTTAAACCATGGTTATGTTAATGGTTAGGGTTTTGTTTATTTACTTATTTATTCATTAATTCTTTTTGGGGGCAAGAATGAAATGGTGGCTTAGTTTGTTTCTTTCTTGAAAGTTCATGAAGCTTTGAAGCTTTGACCATTTTGTCTCTTAGCCCTAAACCTAACCATTCAACCTAACCATGGTTTATTCCCTACACCTAACTATGGTTGCCATTATGATAAGTATCATATTATTTCCTATTTTAAAAGACTTATCATATTCTTTTTCTTCTTCTTCATCATCATCAACAAGAAGAAACCTTGCCTCCATCAATGGCAACTTGAGAAAAGAGTGAGAAATCCAATTCTAAAGTGAACCCACTTCCTATTTCTTCTTCCTCTACCACTTGCCAAGTAGTATAGGGTGTTTTCTTCACAAGTTTCATGACTTGGTGAAGTTGGAGCTTGATCTTGAGTTGCCTCGACGTAGATCATCTTCGGCATTGAAGTCGACGACCTAGCCCGATCATTCTTTCGATGAAACCACCGCGAGAGTCCGGGATCCAAAAGGTACAGCGGAGGGACTTCATCGTGGAGCTAAGGAAGTGGAGGACCGGATCTACAAAGGTTGTAGTCACTTTCCTTTAGCAATAAAGTAGTTTACTTGCTTGCATCGCCTATACATCTAGTTAACGATCTGTATTAGGGTTTGTAGGCACATGAAAAATTTGAATTGGGCATGTTTGATCTGTTGTGAGACTTCATTAGTGTGCCTAGGAACCCTACAGTGGTATCAGAGCCTAGCTAGAGCCTTAGGCGATACGTAGACGGAGTTAGAAATCCGATCGAACCGAAACCCTAACTCAAAAATGCTCTCTGTACATTTTTTGAAATTGGGGATTTTTACGAATTAAAAATATGCAGAAAAATCAGCAGGAGTTTGTAAGAGTTACTGTGAAATTCGAGCGCCTAAATCCATCAAACCGCCGCGGTTCCGCGGCACGATCATGGCTCGTGCGGCGGTTCCGCGGCCGTACGTTCTCCTTGTTTAATGAATTTTACACAGTAATTCCTATATTGTTGTGCTGTATTTTCTGGAAATTTTTAACTTCTACTCAAGAGTTTAGTTTTCTGGGTTGTATTGGGAGTTCGTAGATTCGATCGGATTATCAAACTTTGTCTATGTGTTTTCCGGATATTTTAGAATATGTTAAAAAGTTCGACCAGATATAAATACCCACTTTTTCCCCTGCCGGGAAATTTCCAATTGTTGGATTTTTCTGTAGTTTAATGACGTTCTAAGTAGTGCAAGTAACGCGATGGTCCCTCTAGAAGACAACAAACCTTAACTCGATTATGTGACCGTCTTGAACTGCCCTTTGAACCTTCGGGTTTGGGCAGTACGGCGTGCCACATGTGAGGCGTTGGCTTGACCCTTCTACGGCTGGACCGTTGGTACTGAGGCATGAACTGAATGTTTTTAAACTTATATCATGTGTCGAGCTGTATCGGGAAAACTTGGGTGTTCGATTGTTTGATCCGAAAGTTTAACATTTTCTGTTTATCCGGAATGTGATACAATATTTGGAATCCACAAGTAGTTATGAGATAACTGAATGAATGTTATAAACATAGCAGTTTAGTCTCACTTGATCGGTTGCCACGGAATTTTGATGTGATCAAAAGTCCGTCGCAATCACGTAGCGTACGCTGATACTCGCTGGGTAAACTTAATAGACAGCCCCGACCAAGTGACTGTAGGAGAACCCCGTCGCCGAAAGCATCCGTTTGGGTGCTCGCGGCAGCGGTGTTTCGCCTTGGTGCACTTCGTCGACAGTATCCGGGGTGCGGCCGCCTACTAAAGTTTGCGACGAGCATTCGATCATGATGTCGGGAATCTTGTTGAATTGCCCGACTTTATATTGAAAAGTGTTTTCGATTTTGAGACTAAAATGTGGGGTTTATAAGTGTTAGGCATGCGATGTCTAAGTATTTCATTTGATTAGGCATGCGATGTCTAAAGAGGTTGCGGATTCCAACTGTTGTAGTTTTACACTTTCTTTTCTGTAACCGTAAGTGTAATATGTGATATCGCCGGTTTCGTTGCTATATGTCAACGACAATTGGGATGCGCATATTTACTTACGTTGATGACATGTGATGTTATGTGTTGCTGGATATGTTATATTGGATCGTCGTGTTTGAATAGCAGGGTTTTTTTTATGTGAGATTAGTGTTTTTCATTTTCATTCATGTAAAAACTTGTATGTAATATTCTTTTATTGGGGCAGTTCCAGGTTGCGGATGTTGTCACCATTTGTATATTATTTACTTTTCCGCATTAGGATAGACCCAAGGAGGGGAGCATAAGTAACCGGGTTCTAGGGTCCAGTGGGAGACCATCTCGAGGAGTCGAGTCCGGGTCTCCTAACCCTAGAATTGGTAGGGTTGCTTGCCGCTCTCGTAGGGGTCTAGGGGTGTGTGATTGGCTATTCATCACGACCGTGGAATCCATGTTTTATACTGGCTCGTATTAAAAACACGGACGTCCTAGTATATCTAATATTTCATATGATATATTCTGCTGCGTTATCTGTGATGTGATCATGTGATTTGTTCAGATAAATATAGTATATAGTATATATGATATATTATATAGACGTTGCTTATGTTTTATACCCGTGCTAGCCCTGCCTCGCTCTGGCGTTAGTTACCTAACCTAACGGTGCAGACGGGACATCGAGGCGAATGTGGATGGCATAAGCGTACGTTATATTTATCTGTGATGTTTAGGTGGACATAAATGATGGGACATTCATTAATATGATTAATGAAAGAAAATAAACCAAATTGATGTTGTGAAATCGAATTTTAAAATAAAACAGGTAGCTACAGTTCTTGCTTTGCATCGCGGTGTTCATTGTAGAACATCCTGCACCTTATTCGATGAGGAAAGGACCGAGATCCCTTCACCGGGAGTGACTCCTTTAGCAATAACTGGCAGATGCTACACACTCAGTTTGTCTTTTGAATGCTTCTATAGTTTCTGCTTTGCACAGTGATATATATGATATATCCCGCACCTCATTCGACGAGGAAAGGGCCGACGATCCCTTCACCGGGAGTGACCCCTTTAGCAAAACTAGAAAAGCCTCAAAAAAATTCCATTTAAAAACCATTTGATTCCGCAACGAGATCAAGTTCAAAGCGTTAAAGGTTTTCATAAAAACTATTCGCAACCCTCCTTCATTTTAGGAAGTAGAGTACTTAGTATTCGTGCTGTGTTTGTTGACCATAGTGAAGGCACAGTGTACGGTAGCTAAGTGATGTCTTCCAACACCGCATATGATGCGATTAGTTAGGACAGTCGCGTGACTTTGTTGACCTTAGTTAAGGGTCATGTGGGTGGGTCTAATTAATCACGAAATGACGGGTAGAACTTGACTAGTACTAATGATTTGTTGACCATAGTTAAGGTCATAGGTGCTAGGGGCAAAAACCTTTATCGTGAGTTTCAAGTATTGAAATTTGCAATGAGATTGCATACCTTCTATGTGATAGTTGGATCCCGATACCCACTGCGAGTAATTGTTACTCCTGGGAGAGTTTTACACTTTGTAATTAGCCGATCAAGTAGGTGTCTAGAAAGGTGTCAACGGGGTCACGCCTCTGGGAAAACGAGGTTTACTGTAATTAGGTCCGTGCGAAAGCATGGGGAACCTCCCTCAAAGTACCGACACTGGCCTGGCTGAAAGATTGGCGAACTTGTAGAGTGTAATTAATCCCGGCTAGTCTTTCCTTTTAGGGTTTGAAGGAAGATTTGATAAAAACAGTGGGAGCCATCCTGATTAGATAAAATAAATAACCAATCTGATCTTGCAAGAGCGCACGCAGAGTGTTTTTTTCTCTCTCTCTCCAGGTAGCGACCATATCACGCCTTAATCAAGATAATAATATGGATGTATTGACCGAACCCGCTTGTTATACTGAGATGGGGAACGTTAGTCCCGCGCCAACTTATAATTGTTATAAGACAGAGCAGAAAATAGGGGAATACCAGAATTCCTATGCCGCCCAAACGAAGAAAGTGCATATGATGCATCTCCTTCGGGTGTGTTCATCACAAAGAACTGTTTCTCAGTATCCTCTGCATCCTGGGTATATGATACCAGATCAGGATCCCAGATATGTAATCTGTTACATAGGGCTACAAAAAGGTAGAAAACTGAGAACGGGTGATAAGTTTCATGAGACAGAAAACAGGGCAAGTGTTGCAGCCAAGTCTGTTGGTCACTGTCACCTTGTATTACCAATACATTGATTCTGAACAAATGCTATTAGATACCGAACCTGATATACAAAATCATATCAGTCTCTTTATAAGTAAAGAAATGATAAAATTTTGTATTGTTGGATAATGTTTTGAACATTTCCTATATCAAAAGTTGATCGGTTCAGGCACGTTATCTAAAAGTATTGACGTTCTAAATCAAACTACAGTTCTTAGTATACAGAACACACACAAAAGGAAGAGTTCAAAAATGAACGGATCCTTCTTGAGGCATTCTAGACTAGGTCACATCAATGCGACCCGATTGGCTGAATTTACATTTTAGATGCATATTTAAATCAGTTTGAATTTACATCTTGTGAAACTTCCCAGTCATGTCACAAAGATTAGATGACCATAGCTCTGTTTATTAGAAACAGAGAAAGATTTAGTAAACTCTTGGGACTGATATATGGTGATGTATGTAAACTCCCCTGTCTACACATGCCAGGACCGGTTCTTTGTACTTAATTATATTCTCTGATAATCTCTCAAGATTTAGTCATATGTTCCTGTTGAAACATAAGTCCGAAGCTTTTGAGGTATTCACAGAATATAAGTTGGAAGTAGAGAACCAAAATACGGGTATAAGTATTATGTCCTGTGATAAGATCAGGGAGGAGAATACTTGTGCATGGAATCCTTGGACTATTCTAAAGGAAAATAAGATTCTATCTCAGTATTACTCCTCTGAATACACCACAGCACAACGGTGTATCGGGGCGGAGCAATCGCACAATATTAGATATCGTGTGCTCTATGATGAGTATTACTGAGTTACCTATTTCCTTTTGGTGTTGTGCACCTGAGAGGCTGTATACCTATTGAATTGGGTTCGAATCAAATCAGTGCCTACCACTCCATATGAGATATGGTATGGGAAGAGCCTATCTATTAAGTAAATTAAGATTTAGGATTGTCCGGCCTATGTCTAAAGCAAAATCCGGACAAGATCGAGGCAAGGGCAGTTCTGTAGAACTGGAAAGGTTCCAGCTATACAAAACTACTGATGATTTGACAGAACCAAAGGATTCAAAAGTCCCCAACGAACCTCAGCCTCTCCGCCGAACTAGCAGGGTTCCTCATCCGCTTGAGAGATACTTCCGTTTCTCGATGACGGTGGGAGCGAGGATTGCATCATGAGATGATGACCCAACTAGATTCGAACAAGTCATCGAGAGTAGGGACTCTGTAAGGATGGCTGGATGCTTAGAGATCTGAGATAGAATCCACATACACAAACAAAGTATGGACTTTGGTTGCGATATCTGAAGGGTTAAATCCCCATCATGAGCAAGTATATCTTGAGAAGATTACTTGGTGTAGATGGAAAAGTTGAGACTTTTAAAGCTAGACTTGTTAAAGGTTTTCGTCATCAACCAAGCATGGATAATGATGGAACCTTTTTCCAGGGACTATGCTTAAGTCCATCCAGATCCTACTTACCATTGCTACATACCATGACTACGATATCTGGTGGTTGGGTGCCATGACTACTTTTCTAAATAGTGATTTAGAAGAGAACGTCTATAAGAACACAGCCAGAGGGCTTCGTAAACAGTGGGAGCAGCGGAAACGTGTGCAAGTTGCTTTACAGAATAAAGCAGCCATCGCAGAGTTGGAACGTCTGTTTTGATGTGGTAGTCAAAGTGTTTGACTTCATCAAAATGGTAGATGAACCTTATATGTACAAAAGGGTAGTATGGAGTATGGTAATGATCCTCGTATTGTACGTAGATGACATACTCTTGATAGGGAAGGAGTTTCCTATGCTACGATCGGTCGAACTCCTCTTATCACATAGATTCTCCATATAGGATCAAAGTGATACCTCCTAAATCCTGGGTTTTGGATCTATGAGATAGATCTAAATGGATGCTAGGATTCTCACAAGTTGTAGTGAGATGGTATCAATCGATCCTGGGGAGAATCACTGGAAGTGTTCCAGGGTGATAAGGACGACTGAATGTCAGTCGCAGGCATTGTCTTTACCCTCAGTGGAGGAACGGTATGTTGGAAGAGTTCCAAGCTAAATACCGTGGCAAACTAGACGATAAAGGCTGATAACATCGCTATTAAGGATACTACCAAAGAGGCAGTTTGGGTGTATATTGGTTCATAAGATGAACTAGGTTCCTACCATTGTGTGACAATGGAAGTGTGACTTTGGCCCAGAAACCCCGGTCCCATCAGTGACCCAGACATATTCTGAGGCAGCATCACCTGATCATGGAGATAGATGATCTCCAGGGTGATCGAGGTTAGGAGAGTAGACTCAGAGGACAACACGGTGGATCCACTCACAAAGGCCTTTTCCCAAAGAGAGACTTTTTAGGGGATGGTTGAGTATTAGATACTACAACTACTGCTACAGATGGCCCTAGTGCAAGTGGGAGATTGTTAGTTATATGTATGCCCTAGAGGCCATTACTGTACATTGGATGTATATTGTAGTGGATGTTGGGACATATATAGGTAGGACTTTCTTGCTCGACATGATAGTGCGCTATCTGGTTGCTCTTTATCTTAACATGTATACTTTCTGTCTCTCTGTTACATGTTGATAAATCCCTTAGGATGTGTACTCGACTTCCAGGACTATGATGCAGATCATACTAGTGGGGCCTGGGTTATCCTTGAGTACATCCTTCAATGTTCCTAGTCGTGGGAATATCGAGACGGGGCATCGATATTCCAGTGTAGACTAGCGTATATCTTCTCGACCCATGTGATAGGCGATGGATGATCCCATATCCATTGGTGTTTGACATCAGAGATGGTATGCGGGTGCTCAGTGGAGACTGGGTATACTGAACGGACTCGCCGAGAACTCCCAGATGGTATTATACCTCACGTCAGATGGCAGTTCTCTGGTGACACTGGTACAGCTTAGTCTGTTGACCCGAGATCATCATAGAGTCTTGTGTGTCTCCCACTGTGCTTTGATTTCCACCCTACCACGGATCTACTGAGGCGTGCAAACAGGTGGTTTTTGGGTACATTCCCGATTCACATGGAGGCAATGAGCGATAGGAGGGGACTCGTCTCTCCCGGTATTGGGGGTTAATGTTGCGCTATGCTCGACTGGCCATAACAAAAAATCCCTGGCCAGGGTTGCTGTGATATACTGGTAAGAGTTATCAGTAGTTTCACGAATGTTATGGACCTCACGTCGGTATGACTTATCAAGCTATTGGGGTCTGACGTTTACCATCCCTAGGCGAGATATGCGACATATCAGACAAACAGACCGGACTGTACGATAAGTGTTACTGGTTGGATTCACAGGAGTGAGAGCGGGCTTGCTCGTCGATCTTCTGATCGCTCAACACCCGGGTGGCCGTTACGTTTAGCAGACCGCTTGCGGCTTTTGGTTGTTTGATATGATCATCACCTGCTGCCGGCGTATTGACGAGTCTTTAGAGTCCTACACAGAGGTTTCCTGGCTCAAGCGAAACGAAATAGGAGCGCATATGAGATATGTGCGGGACCGAGAATAATGCGTGTATGTGATACCGTATTCTATTCTCGCGATGAATGTATCGAATGGTTGTATGCGATATAACCTAGTTATCGAATCAAGGATTGATTCGATAAGCCGATACATTGGATATTAGTCGGTTATATGCGATATGACCGGATCGTTAAATCAAGTGTTGATTTAATTATTTAATGTATAATTATATATTTGATATATTACTTTGCATTAACTAGTATTGGTTCACTTTAAATGGATTTTCTCACTTGAAATGCACATTGTATATGTGATATATTTTTGTGCACAAGATTGTATCATGTTTGATGATACATGAATGTTTGGGTGTATGTTTAGTTTAAACCATGGTTATGTTAATGGTTAGGGTTTTGTTTATTTACTTATTTATTCATTAATTCTTTTTGGGGGCAAGAATGAAATGGTGGCTTAGTTTGTTTCTTTCTTGAATGTTCATGAAGCTTTGAAGCTTTGACCATTTTGTCTCTTAGCCCTAAACCTAACCATTCAACCTAACCATGGTTTATTCCCTACACCTAACTATGGTTGCCATTATGATAAGTATCATATTATTTCCTATTTTAAAAGACTTATCATATTCTTTTTCTTCTTCTTCATCATCATCAACAAGAAGAAACCTTGCCTCCATCAATGGCAACTTGAGAAAAAGAGTGAGAAATCCAATTCTAAAGTGAACCCACTTCCTATTTCTTCATCCTCTACCACTTGCCAAGTAGTATATGGTGTTTTCTTTACAAGTTTCGTGACTTGGTGAAGTTGGAGCTTGATTTTGAGTTGCCTCGACGTAGATCATCTTCGGCATCGAAGTCGACGACCTAGCTCGATCATTCTTTCTATGAAACCACCACGAGAGTCCGGGATCCAAAAGGTACAGCGGAGGGACTTCATCGTGGAGCTAAGGAAGTGGAGGACCGGATCTACAAAGGTTGTAGTCGCTTTCCTTTAGCAATAAAGTAGTTTACTTGCTTGCATCCCCTATACATCTAGTTAACGATCCGTATTAGGGTTTGTAGGCACATGAAAAATTTGAATTGGGCATGTTTGATCTGTTGTGAGACTTCATTAGTGTGCCTAGGAACCCTACAAAATCTCGACGGTTCATAGACAACCTAGAGACAACCTCGACATTTGTCGCAATATTGCAGACACGATGTCAACAAACGGAGCAAAAGAAGATCCCTAGCTTCAGGGTCTCGACGTCGATATCGACAACTTAGAGATCGCTAACGGCGTTTCTCCTCACTCCAATCAGATGCAGACATGACGTCAACAACCGACCTCAGTGTCGCAATGAAGTGGAGCCACGGCATAGTCCTTAGTTCCAAATCTTAACGGCAATATCTACAGCCTAAGAATCGACAAAGGCGTTCCTTCGCAGTCTAGCAAGATGCAGATACAATGCCAACAAAAGACCTCGCGGTCGAAACAAAACGAAGCGAAGGCCAAATTCCTAGCTTCAAGGTCTTAACGGCAAGTCATAAAAAGCCTGAAAGACAATCGGAGATCATCTTGCACCAGTGCGGAGTGGTCACCACTTCGACGTTCGTCTTGATACAGCAGACGAGATGTCACCTCAGCGTTCTTCCTCCAATAGGATTAAGACGCGACAATCAAATAGCGGAGCCACGGCAAAGACCGTAGTTCCAAACTTCTACGGTTCACAAACAACCTAGAGACAACCGTGACATTCGTCTCGATATAGAGGACGCAATGCCAACAAACGAAGAGAAGGCAAATTCCTAGCTTCAAGGTCTTAACGGCAAGTCATATAAAGCCTGAAAGACAATCGGAGATCATCTTGCACCAGTGCGGAGTGGTCACCACCTCGACGTTCGTCTTGATACAGCAGACGAGATGTCACCTCAGCGTTCTTCCTCCAACAGGATTCAGACGCGACAATCAAACAGCAGAGCCACGGCAAAGTCCCTAGTTCCAAACCTCTACGGTTCACCAACAACTTAGAGACAACCGCGACATTCGTCTCGATATAGAGGACGCAATGCCAGCAAACGAAGCGAAGGCCAAATTCCTAGCTTCAAGGTCTTAACGGCAAGTTATATAAAGCCTGAAAGACAACCGGAGATCATCTCACACCAGTGCGGAATGGTCACCACCTCGACGTTCGTCTCGACACAGCAAACGCAACATCATCAAACAGCGGAGCCACGGCAAAGTCCCTAGTTCCAAACCTCGACGGTTCACCAACAACCTACAGACAACCGCAACATTCGTCTCGATATAGAGGACGCAATGCCAGCAAACGAAGTAAAGGCCAAATTCCTAGCTTCAGGTTCTTGACGGTAAGTCATATAAAGCCTGAAAGACTATCGGAGATCATCCCACACCAGCGCGGAGTGGTTATGACTCATCGGGGCTCTCCAAAATGAGCCTAACCTCAAGTAAAAAGTGACATGGAATGTTCCTAACGCTTGCTCTTCTGACGGTCAAACTGCCTAAGAAGATTGCTTGAAGACGTCTTGTCCATCCCCCGAAGGGATCAGAGACACGACAGTCACAAGGCTACTCGAACAGCAAAATTGCCTATCGTGGAATATATCAGGCAACACGATGGTACAACGGCCAAAACCCTAAGTACCACAGACCCTAATGGACCTCTGTCGTAAAAAGCAAAGGTTAACTGTGACGTTAGGATATTGTTGCGAGAAATGCTCGATTCGTCTCAACTCGTGAGGAAATTAGTGTCTTTACGAGAACTACTCGATATGTTTCGACTCGTTAGGAAAAGCCTTAGGCAGCGAGAATAAAAAAAAACCTGTTTCCTAAGCACTGGGACCCCGCAAGTCGGTCCAAAATGGACTCTTGCATACTATTCACGGGTCACACTCTCCGAAGTCGAATTTCGACAAGGAGGGAAACAACCGCTTATGGATCCTCTCGACTCGTAAGAGGGAAAATTCGCTTGTGGGATCCTTACAACTCTCAATAGAAAACACACTTAGGAGTCCTCACGACCCCTAAGGAGAAAATACACCTATGAGATCCTCTCGATCCGTTGGGAGAAAAGTCTTTATGAGACCCTCACGGCTCATAGAGTTGAGAAGTCTTAGGCATCAGATCTGAACCTGCGGCCTAAGCCATCACTACCTCTTGAAGAAGCCAAGACAGGAGGCTCCCTCTATCATCTATCGACCATGTTTGCTAAGGTAGCACGCTGATAATAAAAGAAGGGAGAAAGCGACAGAAAGAACCTCCGATTTGCATCTGATTAAGCGTTTGAGACATACCCATTCATGTGCGAAAGATTTAGTACGCGAAACAAGACAAGCTGAAATGAGAAATTTTCCATTCATATTGCAAAAGGTTCTTACAATTATTAAGAAATAAACAAAGGCATTATCGAGATGGTTACAATGGCAAAACCTCAAATCTAGAACATGGATTGAGGAACTCAAAAGTGTCCTTGTCCAGAACTTTCCAAGCATGGCGAACCATCCTAGTGTGCTTCCTTTTGCGAGCACGGGCGTCGGGATCCCCACTGATGTCCTCCACCCTCCGATAGGCAGCAAGAATGGCGGACTGTTGGAAGGCCTGGTGCAAGAGATCGATAAGAGTGTCTCGCCGTCTCTTCGAGATTAAGTTCATCAGGTACACTGAGTGCACCTTGTCCTCAGCGGCGTCCAATGCCCTAAGCGGCACACCAGTACAGAACAAGGGAAGCGCTTCCCAGATTGCTCCCACGATAAGCTTCAAGAGAGAGGAACGCCGGGGAAGCAATTGACCATTGTATGCGTCGAAGCGACTCATGATTTCAGCACACTCGGCGTTGGTGAACTCTCGATTCTGAGAACGGTCGAGTCGGCGGATGTCCCCGTAAGAGATAATCTCGTAAAGATCGTACATATGGGCGTCCATTACCCCTGTAAAAAAGAATCAACAAAATTATCAGAAAGACGGATTATGCAAAACGATATAATTCATCGAAGAATAAAATGTCATCTTTAAACTCCAAGATCCATGAAAAACTCCTAAGAGTTCTTCTGTATGATTTGGAAGGAGCAAAGCTCCATTGATGAATTAAGAAAATACAAGGAAAATCTTTTAAAGAGCACAGCTTTATAATGGAACCCTAATAGGGTTCTCTTTAGTTCTCTTTAGACCTATAGAGCAAAGCTCTGCTAAGTGAAACCCTAAATGGGTTTTCTTTAGATCAGGAATCTATTGAGAGCAAGGCTTTTAAAATTAATTTAATCTAATCTAATTTTTACCAAAAAATTCTCTAGTGTTTGAACTCTTAAAAGTGCTTAAACAAAAGAGCAAGGCTCTGAATGATAATCCTTATTAAGAGATGCAAAATCATCTAAAGGACCAAAGGTCCTATTTATAGGCATTAAGAGAGCCGTTTCAACTTCCAAAAGTTGGCGCAACGGTTGGAATTCTGCCACCGCTGCGCTAACGTTTGGGGCCACGTAAGCGCAACGGTTGGGAGCATTTGTTTACCCAATAAGAGCAAGGCTCTGTTCAAATTCCAAGGCGGGAAACGAAGCAACGTTTCTGTTTCCCCCAATCAGACCCAAGGTGCTGCCTTGAGATAAAAGTTAAAATAATTGAAGCAACGCTTCAGCTGACTTGCGCAGTTGCGCTGCGCGACACGTGTCAGCGCAGGTGCTCTGCGCTCTGCGCTGCGCGACACGTGTCAGCGCAGTTGCGCTGCGCGACACGTGGCAGCACAGGTGCGCTTGCGCCAACTATGCCAGCACCAAAACAGAATTAAAATTCTAGAAAGATCTTTCTGATCTTATTAAAACAATAAGATTCTATTCTGTAAAACAGAAGCCCTTGGATCAAAGATCCAACGATGGGGAAAAATCCCTAAATCACTCAGAGAAAGATCTATTTGACTGATTTAATAAATCAATTGGGACTATAAAAAGGCCCCTAGACTCCAAGTCTAAAAAACACACAGAAACACAGAGAAAAAGATAGATAACTCCTCTAAAATTTTGAGAAGAAACTCAGAGTGATAAAAAGGTAAAAACCTTTGAGAAAAAAGAAGAGTTTCTTCTAAAAAGATCATTGATCTAAGAACAAGATCAAAGATTTTCAATAAAAAAAATATAATAATAATAAAGGCATTGCCTTTTGATGAACCACTGGTTCTTGATATTTGAGGTAAAACCACTCTGGAAAATAAGAAAAACTTGTTTTCTTTAATCTAAATTTGATCAAAATATAAAACAGTGCCCGGCGCTTATAAAATTTGCACTATGGCGCTCTTGCCACCAAGCGCCACGTGTCAGCCCTAGAGCAATCTGCGCCTTGCGCTTTAAAAAAAATGAGCATTGCGCTCTTGGGTTGGCGCAAGTCACCAGAGCGCGCCACGTGACAGCAGCGCAACAGCGCAGCGCAGTGTCATAGCGCACTGCGCTAGCAGACTTGCGCTCACCAGAGCGTGACACGTGTCACCTCCACATGAACTTGCGCCTTGCGCTCCTCAATTGGCGCAAAGCGCCTGACAAGCCACGTGGCAATCTATCGGACTAATTAATGCAGCGCATTATTAAAGGGCAGGGCCCAATTAAGAGGCCCAATGGACCAAAACAATGCTCTGCATTATAAAAAAAAGGAACAAAGCCCAATTTAAAAGGCCTAATAGGCCAGAATAAAATGCAATGCAGAGCCAAAACAAAGGTCCGTCAGACCAAAACAGATGCTGTGCATCATTTAAAAAGGGCAGAGCCCAAATAAAGGTCTAATGACCAAACAAAATGCCATGCATTATTAAACACGGGCAGAGCCCAATCAAAGGCCTAACAGGCCAGAAAAATAAAAATTGTTGAATATTCTCAACTGGACTTAGCCCAATACTGGCCGTAAGTCCTCAAATTAAATTGAACTGAGCACAACTGCTCTCTTATACCAATTTATACCCGGTTCAAGGGTACATCTCCGAACTCCTCTTATATTTGTCGTTGTAATCCTTCAACGTCTTCAGAGAGGTGACAGGTCCCGACTGCCACACATCGATACGGACTGCGAGGTCCTTAAACTCGTGGACCGAAACATCCTTAAACTAATATTCTTCCCAAAATGGGAACGTTGGATCAAAATGTCCTTAAACTAATGTTCGTCCCCAAATGGGAATGATGGACCACCATATCCCTAAACTGGAAATCTACTGCAATGTCATTAAACTAAACAATAGAGCCAATTGCTCTCTTGTCGGATCCAAACGATCCCAATAAGTTGATCTTAGTCCGGAGATTAGGCTAACGTATCCTTAACAAATGTTTAAATTGATCTTAGCCTTAAATAGGGCTAACGTATCCTTAAACCAAAACCCCAAACCCAAATCTAAGAAAATACGGATTTGGACTAATCCACGTCCTACGGGCGACGACATAAATTAGTCTCCGTATACAATCAACGGGCAACCACAAACAAAACAAACACCCACGACACGAAGTGAAATTCTGGAGAAGGAGAAAGTTGCTACTGCGGTGCGGTAGCGTAATTTACTGCAGGGGCTTGCGCCTGCAGGGAAGAGCGTCCCCACAATCAAAAAACCCCTCCAGCGAGGGGGAATCTGACGAAGTCTGCTACATCGACCGCATCCGTCTAAACCTCCGATACACGGTGCCATAAATCAACTTGACATTTTCAGAGAGGTGGACGGATAAAACCAAATAGCATCTGCCCCAAATCTCTGGCAAGACGAACCTACGCGGTCGTGTCTCTGTGTTCGGAGGGGAACAGAAGGTCATGAGTAAAGACAAATAAAGGGATTTGGAGAGATGGCAAAGAAATATACGGTTACAGTCATGAATCTGATAATGGAAGAGGCATCACTAGGAATACCCGGACACCCCTTCGAAACATTTTCATGTTTCAGTTTCACTATGTATCGTTAATTGAAAATGGATTTCCCAATTAAATTCTCGCTCCAGGGTATGTATTTACCAGGTATGATTCTCACATCTGTATGGTTTTACAGATGATGAGTGGGAGTAAGTTATTGGTAATTAGGTGATCATCCTCATTATATAGGGATTCATTGTAATTGGTGATATCTCAGAAAATCGCCTGGGTTTTTGCCGGATGGCAAATATTTGGTTTTGAATATCCGTTGTTATGCAGCAATTTCAAACTGTTATATCTGTACGTTTATTTTATAAAGTGAGATATAAATTTTTTGAAATTATGTCCACGACATTTACCTGTATCAGTTGATTGTTAGGTAAGGAGCATTCAACAGCGGTGTAATTCCTCATAACCATAGTATAGTTTTCAACCTACGACGTGCAGGGTTTGAGTTATTCAACTCATGGGACTTATACAAAGTATTGTATATTGTCCAGTTTCCATTAGGACATAGGGGTTGGTACTCGTACTATATTCTATTTACTTGTGACTTCTCCAGTTTTAGACATATGTTTCGTAGAAATACAAGGTCCAAGTATTGAGAAGTTATAGGTACAAGAATAAAGTAGAGAACCACGGGTTGCAAGTATCAGGATTCTTCAAGGTGATCGAAGATTTAGATACTTGTGTTGGGTATTCAGTTGATAGTAATGGTTTTGAGAACTTGCTACTCTTTCAGGTTGCTCAAATTTGGATGCACTCCTATGTTGAGTAATGCTGATTAGCCTCTCTCCATTTAGTTGACATGCACTGGAGACAGTTGCATGATTTGAATCTAGTTGGAATTAAATCCGTGCCATTGTTTCTATATTGTATATAGAATGGTTCATATCTTAACGATGTTAAGGTACGGGGAGTTGTCCGGCTTATGCTTAAAACCAGACTATGGATAACACAAGGCACATTTCTGTAATGGCAGTTAGTGGGTTAACCCTGGCTATGATGAAGGTTAACCTTCTACCATCTGGAAGATCAATAGTGATATTGTTCTTGACTCGCTACAGTTTTAGTAAAATGGATTTTTTCAGAAAACAGTAGTGGGAGTATGGTAGAACTGGAAGTGATTCCAGAACCGCAAACGATTACTGAAAATTTAATAGGACCAAAAGATTCAATCATGTTTGACATTCCATTAGCCACTCCGCAGATATATTGGGTAACCTCTGGCACCCGAGAGGTACTCCGGTAGCCTCAAGGACGGTGACAACGAGGTTCTTGTTTACCCAGACTTGCCATTGCTGCTGTTCCAGACTATGAGACCCGGCAGGAGGATGAGTATAGCGTCGTTCTAAAATAGCTTTAGATGTACACGTGTATATGACTCTTCCAGAGGGTTGTCGTAGTCAGTGGGTGTAGCGGAAGCATAGTGGACAAGTAGCTTATATCTATTTATAGACTAAAGCAGATATAGCGGAGATAGATCATCTATTTTTGATGTAACAGTCATAGGTTTTGACTTCATCAGAGTAGGGGATGGATCTGTTAAGAAGGTAGTAGGGTGTGATGTCCTGGTATTTGGATGACATACAAAGTAGGAAGTGAAATTCCTATACTACGATTGGTTATACTGTGGTTGTGACTCAGTGGTTTCTATACATCGGATATGGATAAAATATCAGGCATTCTGGTTACTAGATCTATGGTTTTAGATCTACATTTTGGTGGTTTCCTAATTTGGGTACTCAGACAGTATTCTAAAGATATTAGGATGGATGACTCCTGGCATGGTGGTGTACCTGCAGGGGATGGAGTCACCCTCTCTAAAGGTGTCTTACAGACTAAAGGGGAGAGGGATATGCATGATTGGCATATCACTTGCTTAAGCATTTGAGTCAATCATGAGATGTCAAGTCCCACAGCAGATGTTGTTTTTGCAGTAGAAGCAATAAGTTTTTATTATTCCAATCCTGGTGAAACATTCGGAAGCAGTCTTTGAACACAAGTAGATATTCTAGGGATTTGATAACGGCGGCCTCCTTCGGGAGACAGTTATCATTCCAGGTATCCAAGGTGACCTAGCTGACAGAGTGACTGTCAGAGTTATAGTTTTCCCTCTGACGAGAGGCAGTAGTTTGGACAGGTGGTCTAAGCAGATACTGAGGGTAACATGGCGCAGGATACTGATTAAATTCAGTTGACGATACAGTCTAAGAAGTTTGCTGGATTTAGAGTTCATTTATGAACTGGGTCCCATCAGATATCTAAACATATTCTAAGACAGGTATTGCTCATTTCGAGAGATGGTTTTCTCCGCGAATTTGAGATAAAGAGAGACATAGAAAGAAACATCAGAGCGAATCCACTCACTGAGGCTCTTTGTCAAACGCAATAGTTTCACAAACAAGATTTGTGAAACTAATTAGTAGGGGAGTTGGGTGTTCGGTATCACACGGGCTATGAGTATGCGACACCGCAATAATTAGCCTTAAGTGCAAGTGGGAGATTGTTGGATATAGTGCCATCAAGTCAATTATTGGATCGCAGGCACGTGATTGCAATGATTGAGGGAGGACCTATACCGGTAGGACAGTCTTACTCGAGATGATAGTATGCTATCTGGTTTGTCTTTATCATCGTGTACATGCTTTAGGTGACATTAAAGATCACTATTACACGTTGATAGATCCCTTAGGATTCTTGCTTGATTACCAGCAGTATGATGGCGATCATATATGTGAGAGTTGGATAGTCTATAAGCACATCCTTAAAGTGTCCCTAGTCATGGGAGTTTGGAGACTTGGCATCGATACTCCATGAGTAGACTAGTGTATACGGATCGAGACCCCGAAGAGGGGCGGTGGCCGATCTCACAAGCCATTGGTGTTAGTTGGTTCACCTAAGGTAGTATACAGGTGCTCATTGGGTTATGAGTACACCGGACGGACTCGCCGGGAACATGCTAGTTGGTTGTATACATAACGTCAGATAGCAGTTTTTTGGTGACATGTGTACAGGTTAGTCCATCGACCTGAGATCGTCATTTGTCTCGTGTAAGTTCCCACTGTGCTTTGATTACTACCTTACCACGGCTCAAGGGAGTCGTGCAAACAGGTTTTAGTTGGGTACAGTCCCGAGCCACATCGAGGCAGTGAGTGGATCGGTAGGGGATTCGTCTCTCCCGGTATTGGGGTGAAATCGCGCTGTGTCTGGAGAGCCATTACACGAAGTCCTTGGCCAAGGCAAGTGAGATTTACTGGTATGTATTCCAGTAGTTTCTCAGGGTATTCTGGGCTACACTCTGACACAACTTATACCGCTTTTGGGGGTCTGATGTTTACCAACCCCTAGACCTGATTTGCGATACTCATAGACGAACGGACCAGACTGTACGGATATTGTCACTGACAGGCTCAGTAGGGTTTCAGGATGAGTTCGCTCGTCAGCTTCCCTTTCGCTCAATACATGGGCAGCCGTTACGTACAGCTAGTACCACTGACGTGCTTGTGGTTAAACCCACTGTCAGCGTATTGACGAGTCTTTAGAGTCCCCCACAGAAAGTTTCCCAAGTTCGGGCGAAATGTTGTAGAGGCCGTATGGTTTTATGGCAGGGTTCGATCATATACGTGCACTTGTGCACGGATCATGATTGAACGGATCAAACTAGTGGGCTTTGGTTTAAGCCGGATCCTAGTATTAGATTTGTTAGATTACTTTTGGCTCATTGCATTCATATTCATTCGGAGATGCAGGTATGTATATACAGATGGGGGGTATTCTTATGATCCGTCACGAGTTTACTTTAGAAGATGCCATTCTATTTATTGTTTTAAACTTTTGGTTTAAAGTTTATTAAGTGGAAATTGTGATTGCTAGTCATGATCAAGAGCATTAAATGTGGCATGTGTTTTGTTGATGACTCATGGTGTTATTTTTTGTTCCATATCTAATCTCTTGATTGATTATTGTGTGTAAATGATGTGTGAGGAGAGAGAGGGCAGCCACTATGAGTGGGGCTTGGTCTTGAGATTATTATGAAGAGCTTTCACATTTTCATCCCAACACAATAAGAAAGCTTCTTCTTCTTCACTAGCTTTTCTAGTGCTCACAATTTCCTCATCAATGGCTTCTTCTTCAATCTCCATCCATACCATCTCATGTGTTGAGAATCAATGGATGTCTAGAGACAAAGTTTTCATACACATTCTCTACTTCACCTTGGACATGTCGGCTAGCAAACTTCTTGTCCGAGTTGCTTCGGTTTTTGAAGCGGGAGCCCGTAAAAAGATTCTTTAATGTGGTGCCACTTCGACGAGGAGACCGGAGATCGAGCAAGATCGGAGATGCCGCGAGGAGCTAAGGATGGTGGCTAAAGACCGAAGGACACGGATCGATCGGTATAGCCATTCTAACTTCTTTGTAGTTAGCTAGTATAGAGTTAATGGAACGATCCGGGTAAAAGTCTGCGTTAGCGCTAGTTTATAAAAGTTTTTGTTCTGCGTTTGGCCTCGGATTGACGGCCGAGGCGCTACCGTAGACTTACATAGCGCGGGTGTAAAACATAAGCAACGTCTATATAATATATCACATATACTATATACTGTATCTATCTCATCATACAAAGTGATCACATCACAGAATATCGCAGCAGAAATCAACATATGGAATATTGGATATACTAGGATTTTCGGGTTTTAAATTTAGCCATTATAAAACACGAATTCCACGGTCGTGATGAATAGCCAAACCCACATCCCTAGACCCCTACGAGAGCGGCAAGCAACCCTACCAATTCTAGAGTTAGGAAACCCGGAATCGACGCCTCGAGATGGTCTCCCACTAGACTCTAGAACCCGGTTACTTGTGCTCCCCTCCTTGGGTCTATCCTAATGCGGAAAAGTAAATAATATACATCAACGGTGACATCTTCCTCAACCCGGAAGTGCCCCAATAAAAGAATATTACATACAAGTTTTTACTTGAATGAAAATGAAAAACTATCAGCTCGCATAAAAAACCCGGCTATTGAAACACGATGATCCAATATAACATATCGCAGCAACACATAACATCACATGTCATCAACGTAAGTGAACATGCGTATCCTAATTGTCTTTGACATATAGCAACGAAACCGGCGATACACCACATATTACACTTACGGTCACAGAAAAATAAGTGAAAACTACAACAATTAGAATCTGCAACCACCTTAGACATCATAAACCCAAAATACCTCATATTCCGAATTTCATGCCTAACCAAATGAATTTCTTAGACATCAAATGCCTAACAATTATAAACCCCGCATTTTAGTCTCGATATTGAAAACACTTTCCAATAACAAATCGGGTAATTCAACAAGATTCCCGGCATCCTGATTGAATGCTCATTGAAACTTTAGTAGACGGCCGCACCCCCGATACTGTCGACGAAGTGCACTTAGGCGGAACACCGCGGCCGCGAGCACCCGGACGTATGCTTTTGGCAACGGGGATCTCCTAAAGTCACTTGGTCGGGGCTATGGGGCGTGGCTATCTAATAAGGTTACCCGGCGAGTATCCGCGTACGCTACGTGATTTCGACGGACTTTTGATCACATCAAAATCCGGCAACCGATCAAATGAGACTAAATTGCTAGATTTAGAAAATTCAAATTAGTTTTCTTGTGGATTCCAAGTATTGTATCCCATCACATGATATTCGGACGACGTTAAACTTTTCGATCGATTCATCAAAGTCCCACAATTCCCCGAGAGCTCAACACTTGAGCACAGTTTAAAAATACCCAGAACATGCCACAGTACCTATGGACCAACCGTAGAAGGGCAGACCCAAGCCTCATTAATGGCACCGCGGAACTGACGCAAACCCTAAAATTCGAAAGCGGTTCCAAAGTCATTATGTCGAGTTAGGGTTTCATTCTTCAAGAGGGTTCATAGAATTACTTGCATGATTTCCGAATACGTTAAACTTGGAAAAATGGGTTTTTGACATTCGTTCGAACTTTTTAACTTCGCCTAAACAACATGCGAATACTCGAAACATGTTAGAATTACGAATACGAAACACTCCGAATTTCCTATACTGTAAGATCACACATCACATGCAAACTTAGCACAAACAAGAAACACCTGAAACACCAAAACCTAGATACCAGAACACACGAAAAAATTTAACCCAAAATTCCACAAAGTGTCCGAGGTGGCCGGATTTTCTATGCATGTGGCCGGCCTAATTCCGGCGAGAGGGGCTAAATTTTGTACTGTGTTCATGTTGCATCTCATACAACATTCTGCAATTGTTTAATATTTTTTTTGACAACTTTAAAAATTCGACAGAAACTAAGTTCAAGTGTTTCAAGTTTCGGAGTCGTTTCGGTTTCGAAGTCTAAAAAACATCGTCTAATTTTCTAGAATGGCTCTGTTACCACTGTTGGGTTGCCTAACACGGTATCAAGGTTTCGGGAGGTATCGTCCATGCCAATTTCAAAAATTTGCCGTTCTAGCTAACCCTAACCCTAGAATCTTTACTAGAAAATCCGAAGAAAAGATATGTAAACAATTTTACATCTAAGTGAATGAGGAATACAATCTTTGTAGACCGGTCATTCACTTCTAATGCTCCGTGTAGTAGTCCCTTCGCCGCGAGTAGTAATCTCCCGAACTCTAGTATGGGTTCCCTTGGAGAAATGAACAATCTTGCACGAAATCTTCGGGGCCGAAGATGATCTATATCGAGGAGACACTAACCCAAGCTATCTCTTCACTAATTGTGGAATTAGTGATGCAAACACCCTATACTAAATGGCTAGTAGTAGAGGATGTTGATGTAGGAATTTTGCTAATTTTATAAATAATTTTCTCACTCATTTTCATCATCTCCCAAAAGCTAGTGAGCTTGAGGAAGGAGATGAAGAAATGTAACCATGGAAAAATTGCAATTAGAGAATGGGAACCATGGGTGAATTAACATCATATGCTAACCCTTATAGAGACTTAACCATGATATAGGATAAAGGTTGGGTTAGTAAATATCTTTAGTAAAACAAAAGTAGTGGACTTAGTCAATAAGCATGCAAGCTTCTCCAAGCTTCTTGCCATGACAATTTCCAATCTATTTTTGAATTACTTAAGTATATAAAAACCCTAGATTATCACTTAGCATGGTGTAAGTCTCACATACCCATGAAGCATGTATCATCAAGCATGACACAAAACTATGTACACTAATATATATCACATATATACTATGTGCACAATCAAGTGAGAAAAGAAATCATAAGTGAGCTAATATTAGTTAATGCACATTAATATATCAAATATATAATTATACATTAGATTATTAAACCAACACTTGATTTATTAATCCGGCTATATCACATATAACCGACTAATATCATATGTATCAACTTATCGAATCAACACTTGATTCGATAACCCGGCTATATCACATATAACTGACCGATGACACAAATCGCGAGAATAGAATACGGTATCGAATATCATATTAATCTCGGTCCCGCACATATCACATATGTGCTCCTACTCCGTTTCGCTTGAGCCAGGAAACCTCTGTGTAGGACTCTAAAGACTCGTCAATACGCCGGCAGTAGGTGATGATCATATCAAACACCCACGAGCCACAAGCGGTCTGCTAAACGTAACGGCCACCCGAGTATTGAACTATCAGAAGACCAACAAGCAAGCCTGCTCATACTCCTGCGAATCCAATTAGTAACACTACCGTACAGTCAGGTCTCTTCGTCCGGTATGTCGCATATCTCGTCTATAGGTGGTAAACGTCAGACCCCAGTAACTCGATAAGTCGTGCCAATATGAGGCTCATAACGGGTCGAGAAACTACTGATAACACTTACCAGTATATCTCAGAAGCAGCCTTGGCCAGGGACTTCCTGTTATAGCTAATTGAGCACTGCGCAATATCAACTCCCTATACCGGGAGAGACGAATCCTCTACTATCGCTCATTGCCTCCATATGACTCGGGACTGTGCCCAAAAACCACCTTTTTGCACGATCTCTTGACCGTGGTATGGTGGAAATCAAAGCACGGTGGGAATCACACAAGACTCTATGACGATCTCAGGTCGACAGTGTAACATTTCAGAAAAATATAATATATAATTAATGGAAAATGTGAGTAATGTTTTTGTAACATTTCAGAAAAATAAAATATTATTTTTGGGGATTTTTATAATTAAATAATATTATAATGAATATTTTAATATTTCGGTATAATTAAATACCGATAAATCGGGGAAAAATTTGGAAAATTGTAGAAATTACTAAAAAGTGGATGTTTTTATTGGATTTAAGCAAATTATGAAATTTTATGATTCATTATACACTATTTTAATGCTAATTGCAATTAAATATCGCTAATCGCGCATTAAGCTTGTTTTGTGCACATGACATGCACATATCATTCTTAACACTTATGTTACATTTGTGTCATGGCTTTTCGTTAAAATTCTTCAAGCTTGGCTTAGAATTTAAAGTGAAAAAAAAGATAAAGAATAAAGAGAAGAGAAAAGAAAAAGAAAATGATTAAATAATAAGGTATGGGTGAGAGAGAGAGAGAGAGAGGTGAGGGGTCAACCTTGAACCATAACACCTTGTTTCTTTTATCATCTTCTTCATCTTTTCTCCTCCCTCTTCACCATGGCAGCACCTCACTCCCCTCCACTTCAAACCCCAAAAACATAATCATAACAACACCAAAACGCCATCTTTATTTCACAAAAAACATGCACAAGCTCACAAGCTACACTTTGGACAAAGAAAAATGGGATTTTGATGCTCTAGGAGATTCATGAGTGCCAAATGAGGTAATCCTTTCACAAATAGTGTAGTATTTCATTTTCTTAAGCCTCTTTTCAAGTTTAAAACCGTTTTGGCGAAGTTTAGTGAACTTTGGAAATCTTAAGTTAGGGTTTGAGGGATTTTTGAGTTGTGGCTGTGTTTATGAACCATGGTGGTGATCTTAAACCCCCCTTGGTGCTAGAAACCCAGGGTAAACACAATTACCAAACCTGAAACAGAAAACAGAAACTGCCCATGTGGGTTTGTGAGGAAATTGAGGGTGCAAGGAAATCTGGAGTGATCCGGGGCCATTACTAGATGAGCAAACAACTTCAGAGATCTAGATAGACCTCCACGAGACCACCGTGTGAAGACGACACCCTAACTCCCCAGCAAATCCGAGCAGGCCAGATTTTAGGCTAGTTTGGCCGGCCACATTGAGGGGATAGGTGCCTAGGTTGCCTCCATAGCTCATATACACCCTATACATCACCCCAGTATTGTTTGTGCAAAAAGTTTTTCCCTTAAATAAAATCTGGGACCACTTTCTGTAGTTACTGTTTTGATTCGGGTTATGTTTTACGAATTTTGAATTCTAGATTTTAGTAATTTGGTTTTAACCCGATGGTTTGATGTTTGTACATCGACATCGAGGGTTTGTTTGGTTATTCTTGCGTGCGTAGGCTATAGGTTTTGACCTATGTGTGATATCCGCGCCGATTTGGTTTTCGTATGTCATTTCGATTTCGAATTGGATTTTAATGTGGTACGATACGTTGTGATATGTAGGTACCCCCACGAGGACTTCGAGACGACAAGCAAGCGCGTGGCGACGTCAGCAAGCGAAGGTCAAGGTGAGTAGATATATATCTACGGGGGAAGTCGGGTGGATAGCGTATAGCACCCCCGCAGTTCGTAATATAGCTTATGATATGTTATATATGTATACGTGTGGTTTGCAAACTTAGATGATTAGCAAGTAGGATCTTAGATGATCACGAGCTAAATTGTAAGATTGGTTGTTAGTGTCGTTAGTTAGTTTAGTCGCGAACCCTAGAATAAGGTTTACACCCACACGCACACTCTCACACATGTTTACATTGTTCTACTTGTGCGTTCATGGGGATGTGTATATATATATATACACACATGGGTATGGGACTACATATATATATATATATATATATATATGTATGTATGTATGTATACCTATACATGGAAGATGAGGATTTTAGATGGTACTTGGAGATGAGTCGATGAGATTAGGCATGATGCCGTGAGATCGGTGATTTGTTTTGGTTCGTATTATGAGATATGACATGAGATAATAGCGGGCCTTTAGGCGTGTGTTTCATACACGCATATATAGATGGTATCAGTATGTACTAGACTTAGATCAGTACCCCTAATACAGGATAAGATGATAATGGATACCGGATGAATGATGACATGAATGTGATATTTGACCCGTACCCAGATTTGGGATGCCGTACGCCGGATTTACGTACGAGCTATATATTGATGATAGATCCGCACCCTTGACTCGAGGATGTCATAATATAAATTGTATCGTATGTGATACTATTGAGACGGGATCACCGACTATTATATTTATATGTATCTACTCGGATTTAGGTGGTTTCCTTACCTTTCGATTACTCTTATAGTTTATTTATAGATGTTAGACAAGAATTGAGTCTACTTATTTCAAAACTAACGAATCGTGAGTATTTTAATGATAGGCCAAGGGATTCTACGAATATTTTCAAAAGACACATCTTTTCTTAAAAACACCGTAGCTCTTATTTTTCTAAACACCACGATTCGTGTTATTTCAAATGGAAAAACTGTATGATATATATATTGATGTAGATTCTTCACTGTTGTGTTTATTATTCATTTTCCACATATTTTTGCTATTCGCATTGCAAGTTTAAATGTGTTTATTTTTATATTAAACCCATGTTGTCAGGACACCAGCACCATTATCGATGATGCTTATGTTCCACGTACACTTGCTTGCTGGCTCACACACTTCATCATCGATAATTGACATGTCACTACACAGTAGGATTGTTGCATCAAGATATGACTCCTTGTATGACATACTGGCGTACATACATATTGTACACCCATACTTTCGTACATACATATTATACACCCATACTTGCATACATACATATTTGCAAATACATCGATGATTCTGGCTTGATTTTGGAGATTTGGGAACCGCAAGATATATTTTTTAAACTGGATTCATTTAAAAGAGCGGTTTTCCCTCGATATGTGCATATTACTGTTTTATTTTGCATCATATACTTATATGCTTACATTTCTGTTATATGTCACATACATCATGCTTTATGATTAAACGCATTGAGATATGTTGTCTCCATGATATTTCTGGATTTGAGAACCGTGGGTATTTTAAAAGAAAGTATGTACTGTTTTAAAAACCCGATTTCTCTTTATATAATATTTCAACAGCCACCATGAGTTTCATCGGTTCTGATATATATATACCCCATGCGAGGAGGCGTCGTGGGCCGTGTGCGGGAACAAGGTTGGGCCCGGAGGTATCCCGGGGCAAGAAATGTATGTCGATGGACGACGCCGATGAGCCTGACAGGGGAACCATACCTACCGGTGATAGTATTTGTGCTCAGCGGATATCCGGAGGATACCGACCGGAGTTGAGAGATGATACGAGCCGATCCGGACTGACGAAGCCCATAGGTCGATCCGGACTGACGGAGCCCGAGATATGAGGATTTACGTGTCAATGCTGGGCACGGTTTCATGAAGTTTCGAGTGTCGATGCTGGACACTCAGGTTCCATGATTTTGATGTGTCGCAAGGTACACACGTTGATTTATATCCTCATACTTTCATACATATGCTTTATGATATTTGTAAGTCGATGTACAACACCCCACGACTTGCGGGGAGGCGGAAATATGAAAAACGATCTTGTTCTTTGCTTAAACATCGACTAACCGTACGAATCGAAGCTAAACGATAACTAACAAGAAACATAGAAGTTAACAACTACTATGTAAAGGGATTATACCTAAAGAACCGTGTCCTTCGTCTTTACGAACTCCTCCTCCTCCTCGGCCTTCTCGAAGTAGTAGACGATCCACCCGAGAGCTTTACTCTAAGCTTAGCCTCTAAACTTGAGGAAACTAACCTTCTTTAAGTGCTAATCAAAGAAGCTAGATGATATAGAGTGAGGGTTATGGTTTAATTAGTCTAACTAATCCTTGTACTCAACATATGAGAGGGGAGGATTAGGGTTTGAAGAGGGAGAGCTTGAGGAGAGAGAAGGTGAAGATAATAATGAAGTGAGAATAATGAGTTATGATAATATATATCAAGCATTTCTTTTATCACGAAAAGAAAAGAAATGAATTTAACAACCATGCTTGATAATATCTAGTGATGATTCACATCCATGAGTCATTAAGCATTTATGATGCATTAATGACATAGATGAATCATCCATATGACTCACTAATCACATTCATTGTATATGCCACCTAAACCTCCTTAGTCACCATCTTCTAGAAGCTTCTCGCGCAATTACGAGAACGCCCCTCCTTTCCGCAAAAATACGGAAAAACTTTAGACTGTATAAATCCAATAACCGGATACCAGTAACTGGCTTAAACCAAAGCCGACTGGTAAAAACTGTCCGAAAGTCGTACGTGTGTAAACACACGTATGCGTCCGAACCCTTGTCGTAAAACCATACGACCTCTATATCGTTTCGCCTGGAGTAGGGAAATTCTCTGTGTGGGACTCTAGAGACTCGACTACTACGCTGGCAGTGGGTTTAGCCACAGACCGCAAGCGGCACTAGCTGTACGTAACGGTCCCCAGGTAGATGTCGATAAGAAGGCCGATGAGGAAACCCATCCGAAGTCCTACTAAGTCTGATGTGACAATCTCCATACAGTCCGGTCCGTTCGTCTAAGACTATCGCATATCGGGCCTAGGGGGGCGGCAAGCGTCAGTCCCCTAATAGCGGTATAAGTCGTGTCGGAGCGAAGCCCATTACACCCTGAGAAACTACTGGAACCTACCAGCAAATCTCGCTTGCCCTGGCCAGGGACATTGCGTAATGGCTCTCTGACACAGTGCGATATCAACCCCCAATACCGGGAGAGACGAATCCTGTCTAACCGCCACTGCCTCCAAGTGCTCGGGACTGCACCCAACTGCTACCTGTTTGCACGACTCCTTTGAGCTGTGGTAGGGTAGCAATCTAAGAACAGTAGGACACACTCGAGGCGAAGTAGCAGTGTCAAGTCTGCGGACTATGCTGTACTCATGTCACCTGGGAACTGTTCACTGACGACTGGTATAAAACCAACCAACAGTTCCCTGTGAGTCCTATCCGGTTTACCCGTAACCTAACGAGCACCTGCATACTATCTCCAGTACGACGTACTGACGGCTATGGGACAGACCATCTCCCAACTGGGATGAGAAGCGTACACACTAGTCTACTCCGGAGTATCGATGCCCTGTCTCGATAATCCAACGACTAGGGACCTGAATAAGGATGTGCTTGTAGACTACCCAGCCCCCACTAGTGTGACTGCCATCACAACGCTGGTAGTCAAGCAAGATCCTAAGAGCTCTATCAATACGTATACTCACATATTAAGATAGAAAAAACCATGTAGCATACTACCATGTTTAGCAAGACTGTTATACACATGTGAATATCCTAAGCTTCCATTAAGTAATATACAAACTAGTATGATACAGTAATGGCCTTCTAGGGCATAAACACTAACAATCTCCCACTTGCACTAGGGCCATGTACTGGCGTATCGAAGACCGATGATCTCGAGTAGCCTCTCGAACTGAATCTGAGGTAGAGCCTTTGTGAATGGATCAGCAATGTTCTCTTCAGAAGCAACTCTCCGAACCTCGATCTCCTGACGATCAATGATCTCCCTGATCAGGTGATACCGCCTTAAGATGTGTCTGGACTTCTAATGGAACCTTGGTTCCTTTGCTAAAGCTATAGCTCCGTTGTTGTCGCAATACAGAGGTATTGGATCAACTATGGTAGGAACCACCTGAAGTTCTGTTAGGAACTTCTTCATCCAGACTGCTTCTTTTGCGGCATCGCAAGCAGCTATATACTCCGCTTCCATCGTCGAGTCAGCAACGGTGTCCTGCTTGGAGCTCTTCCAGCACACCGCCCTTCCATTGAGGGTAAAGACATAACCCGACATGGACTTGGAATCGTCCTTATCACTCTGGAAGCCGGAATCAGCAAAGGCCTCCAACCTGAGGTCTTTTCCGCCGTAAACCAAGAACATCTCCTTAGTCCTTTTCAGGTACTTGAGAATGTTCTTTACTGCTATCCAGTGCTTCTCCCCTGGGTCTGACTGATACCGGCTTACCACGCTCAGTGAGTAAGCTACATCTGGTCTGGTGCACAACATCGCATACATTATAGAGCCTACCGCAGAAGCGTAGGGTATAATAGACATGCGTTCCCTTTCCAAATCAGTCTTGGGAGACATCTCTTTGGAGAGGGTGATTCCGTGACAAGCCGGTAGATTACCGCGCTTAGAATCTTCCATACTGAATCTTTTCAGTATAGTGTCGATATACCTAGACTGCGAAAGTCCCAACATCCTCTTGGATCTATCACGATAGATCCGGATCCCCAGAATGTAAGAGGCATCACCCAGGTCTTTCATGGAGAACCTGTGTGACAAGAATCCTTTGACAGATTGTAGCATAGGAATGTCATTTCCTATCAATAGAATGTCATCCACGTACAAGACGAGGAATACGACACTTCTGGCTACAACTTTACTATATATGCACGGTTCATCTGGATTTTTGATAAAGTCATATTCTTTGACTGTCTCATCAAAACAGATGTTCCAACTCCGCGATGCCTGCTTTAGTCCATAAATGGACTTAAGCAGCTTGCATACTTTCCCGCTGCTCCCACTCTGATTGAAACCCTCTGGCTGATCCATATAGACGCACTCTTCTAAATTTCCATTCAGAAAAGCCGTCTTTACGTCCATCTGCCAGATTTCATAATCATGGAAGGCAGCAATAGCAAGAAGGACCCGAATGGATTTGAGCATAGCTACTGGAGAAAAAGTTTCGTCATAGTCTAAACCAGGTCTTTGACGAAAACCCTTTGCAACAAGTCTAGCCTTATAGGTTTCCACCTGTCCATCTACACCAATCTTTTTCTTGAAGATCCATTTGCATCCTATGGGTTTTACCCCATCTGGAGCAAAGTCCAAAGTCCATACTTTGTTGGTATACATGGACTCCATTTCGGTCCGCATTGCATCTAGCCATCGTACCGAGTCGCCGCTCTGGATAGCCTGCTGGAAGTCAGTAGGTTCATCATCATCTATGATGCAATCCTCTCTATCCCCATCTATGAGAAAACCGTAGTATCTCTCAGGCGGATGAGACGGCCTACTACTCCTGCGGAGGGGTGCGGGAATGTCCTGTTCTTCTTGAACTACCGGTTCTACCAAACTTTCAGTATTAGTTTGTGGTTCTGGAATTTCTTCCAGTTCTATTTCGCTCCCACTTGATTCCTTTTCTAAAAACTGATGTTCTAGAAAATGGGCATTACGAGAAACAAATACCTTTTGTTCCTCTGCGTAGTAGAATAGATATCCCCTGGAGTTCTTTGGATATCCCACAAACTTATACTTTACTGATCGTGCCTCGAGCTTGTCCACATGCTGCTTTTTAACAAAAGCTGGACATCCCCAAATCTTTATATACTGTAGATGGAGTTTCTTCCCACTCCACATCTGATATGGAGTGGTAGGCACAGTCTTGGTAGGAACCATGTTCAAAAGATATGCTGCTGATTCTAGCGCATAACCCCAAAAAGATATCGGTAACTCAGCATTACTCATCATGGATCATACCATATCCAATAGGGTTCGATTCCGTCTCTCCGATACACCGTTGTGTTGTGGAGTGTATGGAGGAGTAAGCTGAGAGAGAATTCCTTTCTCTTTTAGGTAACCTAGGAACTCGGCACTCAAGTATTCACCACCTCGATCAAATCTAAGTGTCTTGATACTTTTGCCGGTTTGGTTTTCTACTTCATTCTTATACTCTTGGAATTTCACAAAAGCCTCGGATTTATGTTTCATCAGATAAATGAATCCGTACCTTGAGTAATCATCCGTGAAAGTAATGAAATAGGAAAAACCACCTCTTGCATGTGTAGACATTGGACCGCATACATCGTTGTGTATGAGTCCTAAGAGCTCGCTCGCTCTTACTCCTTGTCAAGTAAATGGAGTCTTTGTCATCTTTCCTTTGAGACAAGATTGACAAGTGTCATAAGTTTGATATTCGAACGAGTCCAAATATCCTTCTCTATGCAACTTAGTCAACCTTCTCTCATTGATGTGACCCAGTCTACAATGCCATAAGAAAGCTATATTTAAATCTGGAGACTTTCTTTTTAGTGTGTTCTGGACATTGAAAATTTGGAGTTGGTTTAAAACATATATACCGTTATTTAGTGTACCGGACCCAATCAAATCATGATTAAGGTGGATGTTAACAACATCTCTTACAAACGTGAAATCATAACCTTTATTTGATAACAAGGAAACTGATATGATATTACACGTTAAGCTTGGTACAAAAAAACAGTTATGTAAAACCAAAATGTGTCCACTCGTCAATCCTAGGTGATAATCCTCGACGGACGCAGCTCCCACGCTAGCTCCGTTAGCAACCTTTAGGGTCATATCACCTTCCTTCAGCACTCTACGGTTTCTCAGTGCCTGCAATGAATTGCAAATATGAGATCCTGATCCGGTATCCAATACCCAGGAAGTAGAGTTGATCGACAGACAATTCTCAATTACAAACACACCTGAAGTCAAAGCCACAGCTTGCTTCGGTTCCTGGTTCTTGGCGTTCCACGCCTTGCAATCCTTCTTCCAGTGCCCTTTCCTGTGACAATGGAAGCACTCATCCTGGCCAACTACCGGTACCGCAAACTTTTTCTTTCCCTTCCCTCCCACCTTACTAACACCTCCTCTAGGTTTGGTGGCGGCCTTCTTCTTCCTTCCTTTGGCCTTAGCCTTAGACCCGGAAGAAGATGTACCGCTAACAAACATAGCGGGTGTTTCCCTTGCTTTCTGTAAGGTGCCCTCTGCACTCCTTAACATGTTCAGGAGTTCCGGAAGTTCAACTTCTTTTCTTTGAAGGTTGAAGTTCAGGATAAACTGGGCATAGGTGTGAGGAAGGGACTGGAGAATAAGGTCTCTATAGAGCTCATTATCCAAAGTCGTCCCAAGGTCTGCGAGCTCTTCAATATAGCCGATCATCTTTAGGACATGTTCTCCTACCGATGACCCGACAGCCAACCTCGCTCGAAACAAGTTCTTAGAGGTCTCGTATCTTGCTATACGAGATTGCTCTCCATAAAGTTCCTTTGTATGGAGAAATATGCCATCTAGGTTCATATCCTCGTGCCTCCTCTGATGTTCATTGTTCATTGAGGCAAGCACGATGCACTTGGCTTTCGCGCAATCTAAATCCCAGGTTTTGCGGATTTCCTTATCCGCATTGCTGGATTTGGGACCAGGGACAGCATGTGCCGTAGCGGTGAGGACGTACCCCAGTTTGTCATAGGTCAAAGCCATTTTGACATTCCGCAGCCAATCTTTATAGTTTGGCCCTGTCAGTATATTTTTCTCTAAAAGTAACTTAAGTCCAGTCATTTTCAGGGTCGCTGCAATTAGGAGAGAGAGAAGAAAACTCTTTAGCATGATGCTCTTGCAAGTTTAGAGTGGTTTTTAGTTTATCTAAACTGGATGGCTCCCACTGTTTCTCGAATCCTTCCTCAAACCATAAAAGAAGAATTAGCCAGGACTATTCTCACTGTACAATACTTGCTTAACCGTTCAGCCAGGCTAGTGTCGATACTTCGAGGGAGGTTTTCCAACGCTTTCGCGAAGTTCCTTAATTAAATAACCTCTTTTCTCTGGGGGCGTAACCCCGCTGACACCTTTCTTGACACCTACTTGGTTTATAGCATTGATCGTTAAGTGACGAATCTCCTGATAAGTAGCATATACTCACAGTAGGATCGGGATCCAAATATCATCGTATGATAATGTTGAAGGAATGCTACCAACATTCATCAAACTCCAAATGGTATGCATCTCTTTGTAAATTTCAGTTTCTTTAGAAATTCCCGATATATATTTTTACCCCATGCTCTTATGACCTTGGCGTTAGGTCAAAATGTCATAAGTCACATGTCAAGTTCTACCCATCATTATCTTGTCAATTTGAACCCACCCGTATATACCCTTGACGTAAGCCAACAAGGTAATGCGACTGTCCCAAACCAACACATCTATCTGTGCAACAAATGAATACCCAGCAGCTACCAAACACTATGCCTTGACGAAAGCCAACAAACATAGCTTGAATACTACTGACTATCCATAAGAAATGACGGAGGGCTACGACTGGTTTTGGCGAAACCGTGAACGTAGTGAACTTGATATAACCGAAGGAACCTGATAGCTTTTAAAAGGAGTGGTTAAATCTCCGCATTTAAAAATATCTGTTTTTAAAATTAACCGAGTGGTTTCTTTTAAATTGTTTCAACGATTAAACTTTTTGGTTTATTTTCTTTGCATTATAAATAATGCGTCCCATCATTAACCTATCATTGCAGAAAACAACGAAAATACAACGTCCTCTTATGCCATCCGCATTCGCCACGGGGTCCCGTCATCACCCGTTAGGTTACTTAACTAACGACAGAGCGGGGGCTGGGCTAGTGCGGGTGTAAAACATAAGTGACGTCTAAATAGCTATCATATATAGATATTGTACATTCGTCTGACGCAATAATAGGCATTCCAGATCACAGATGAACTTTATTGGATTTGCAAGCAATCCGTGTTTGTTTTGAGCCTGCAACAAAAGACGGATTACACAGTTGTGATGAATAGCCATTACCCTACCCAAGACCCCAACGGGTACGGCAAACTACCCGCCCGGCAGTTTGTGCACCCCACCTTGGGTCTGTCCTAGGAGAAAAAACAGTAAAATGAAATAATACAACGGTGGCTACAACCGCAACCTGGATGTGCCCCGCAAAATAATATTACAACAAATTACATTTACATCAAATGAATTAAATAATAACCCATCACATAACCCCGGCTATACATCACAACAGTCCAACACAGTTCATATTCACAAACAGATAAAATCCATTACAGAAATATGCAACCCCCTGCCAACCGACATACTAGCAGTTAGGGGAGGTTTACGAACACATTATACAAACACAGATATAATCCAACAAGCAAATACTGTATAATTTCGATCGATTAAACACTTTTAATTTTGCTCCAATACTTCTCTGTAAATCTGAAACCTGAGCAAAAATAAAAACTTCCAGAAAATACCAAATATCACAGAGAAGCAACACAGGAAAATTGGGTTCCTGAATCGCCAACTCGGCGGCGGAAGCGCGGCGGATCGGTGCGATCCGCCGCGGTTCCGCGGCTCTTTAGGCGATTCAGGGGCCCAAATTTCTTAGGTGTTCTTATACTGTCTTTTTAAGCTTTCTGAACCTCCCTGAAAAATTTTAGGACTTCATTTAAAATTCGACAGAAACTTGTGATTTCGGGGTTTTCCGGTTTCGTTTTTTCCGTTCGAAATTCATTCAAATTTGCATGTAAGTTATTTATTGTTTAGCGAGGCTCTGATACCACTGTAAGTCGATGTACAACACCCCACGACTTGCGGGGAGGCGGAAATATGAAAAACGATCTTGTTCTTTGTTTAAACATCGACTAACCGTACGAATCGAAGCTAAACGATAACTAACAAGAAACATAGAAGTTAACAACTACTATGTAAAGGGATTATACCTAAAGAACCGTGTCCTTCGTCTTTACGAACTCCTCCTCCACCTCGGCCTTCTCGAAGTAGTAGACGATCCACCCGAGAGCTTTACTCTAAGCTTAGCCTCTAAACTTGAGGAAACTAACCTTCTTTAAGTGCTAATCAAAGAAGCTAGATGATATAGAGTGAGGGTTATGGTTTAATTAGTCTAACTAATCCTTGTACTCAACATATGAGAGGGGAGGATTAGGGTTTGAAGAGGGAGAGCTTGAGGAGAGAGAAGGTGAAGATAATAATGAAGTGAGAATAATGAGTTATGATAATATATATCTAGCGTTTCTTTTATCAAGAAAAGAAAAGAAATGAATTTAACAACCATGCTTGATAATATCTAGTGATGATTCACATCCATGAGTCATTAAGCATTTATGATGCATTAATGACATGATGAATCATCCATATGATTCACTAATCACATTCATTGTATATGCCACCTAAACCTCCTTAGTCACCATCTTCTAGAAGCTTCTCGCGCAATTACGAGAACGCCCCTCCTTTCCGCAAAAATACGGAAAAACTTTAGACTATATAAATCCAATAACCGGATACCAGTAACTGGCTTAAACCAAAGCCGACTGGTAAAAACTGTCCGAAAGTCGTACATGTGTAAACACACGTATGCGTCCGAACCCTTGTCGTAAAACCATACGACCTCTATATCGTTTCGCCTGGAGTAGGGAAACTCTCTGTGTGGGACTCTAGAGACTCGACTACTACACTGGCAGAGGGTTTAACCACAGACCGCAAGCGGCACTAGCTGTACGTAACGGTCCCCAGGTAGATGCCGATAAGAAGGCCGATGAGGAAACCCATCCGAACTCCTACTGAGTCTGATGTGACAATCTCCATACAGTCCGGTCCGTTCGTCTAAGACTATCGCATATCGGTGTCACGACCCGAAAGTACGAAACATGACCGGCACTTAAACTACGAACGTCTCGAGGCGTAAGTAATCTAAGTAAACCGAAAACCCAGAAATCCAAACCAAGAAAAGTAGTAGAGTGCAGGAAAACCAATTTAAAACAAGTAGTTTTAATAGCATAAGACGAATTATGCGGTTTTTAAGAACATCAAAATTTACTGAAAATTTCGGCAGAGTCTCCTTTGTAAAAACTGGCTCCCAAACGGGATACAACATGAATAGTATACGAAATCAATAAAAAGGCATCCCCAAGCGGGAGCTAGCTCTTCGTCAATCGACGGTCACAACCACACAAGCAATATAATATACAACGCCAACGGCGAGGATCAAAACTCAAAAAGAACTCAAAACCACCAGAAATATAACGAGCGACTCTAAGGTCGAAAGAATAAACAGCACTGGCCTCTATCTCAAAATAAATACATGTTTGGTTGATGGAATTTACTAGATACAACTGAAATATATTATACAAGGTAATATGATGGGTACGATACAAGAAAAACCCACCTACTAGCAAGTCACCCGAATGAAACTGAGCCCTCAACGCCGTAATGAAACCTGTACGGCAAACCTGCAAGAAACTGGGGCACAACGGGGGTGAGTTGCCAACTCGTGAATAGAAAAACATCTACGCACAGAAATCGCATAAATAACGCAACCTAGGTCAATGATCATAATCCTCAAAAATATACATAACAAGCAGCCTATAACAATGGCTAGGGTAATATCTAACCGAGTGAAATCTCATGTGCCCGTGTCAGTGCCTCAGGTAGCAATATATCATATAAATGAGGTATGAATGCATGAAAACAGAATACATGTAAATGAAGAAACTTTTTTCATAAATTAGTGAGATTTCCTTCGTATTTTTAAACTGAGGTATCATAATGAAATCAGTATCAACAGTGTCTAGCATCGACACGAAACATAAATCTCACTGTCTCGAAATATCAATGTCTCAATCTCAATATCTTGGGCGCCGTCAGTCCAGACCGGCCCCTACCATCCATCTCAAGACCACGACGGTATCCTCCGGATATCCGACGCGTCGGATAATATCACCGGTAGGTAGTGCTCCCCTGCCAGGCTCACATCGTCATCATCACGCGCTTCTTGCCCCGGGGTACCTTACCGGGTCCACCATGTACCCGAAACGGTTCATCCGCCTCCTCGAATCGGGTCTCGAAATCCATCAGCAAACTCATGGTGGACGACTCATACATCATGGGAAAAACCGCGCTTTTTATTTAAAAAGAGAAAGAAGAAGTTTGTATATGTTTTGCGGTTTTCCCCAAATCCAGAAAATCTCATGGAAATCCGAATCCAAAACCTCAATAGCACGTAAAAGTGAATATATGCATGAGAATCCATGAATGCGGCATAACAATGAATAACAGTATGCATGAAGTAGCAGGTAATAACTACAATGTTTAAACTAACATATAAGGCAAGTACACTAATATCATGTCTAAACTATTAGCTAACAGGCTATGTCAAGCAATAATATTTTCTAAGGTGTACGTGACATGGCAATTACCGATGAAGATGTGTGTGAGCCGGCAAGTAAGTGTACGTGGTACATACGCATCATCGGTAATGGTGCCCGTGTCCTAACCACAAGATATCAACAGTAGAATATGAAGCATAATATAAGCATGTGATGCGGAGCGAACAACAATAATGAGCGGGAGCTGAATACTAGACGCAACGATAACTAATCTGCATTAATCTAATATAAGTCCTACAAATGGTGCCTTTTGAAATAACACGAATCATGGGGTTTTGAAAATAGGGGCTACGGTGTTTTTATGAAAAGATACGTCTTTTGAAATATCCGTAGGATCCCTTGGGCTGTCTTTTAAAATACCCACGATTCGTTAGTTTTTGAAATAGGTAAGAATCGAATCTAATCTAACAACTAAACTAAACTAAAGGGCTAAGCTAACAAGCTAGACTACAGGTAAGGAAACCGCCTAACATCTGAGTCGATCCATATACATACCTGTATATATATTAGTCGGTGATCCCGCCTCAATAATATCATATCCGATACCATATCTATAAGCAGGCATCCCAAGTCAAGAGTGCGGATCAATCATCAAAATATAGTTCGTACGTAAATCCGTCGTACAGCATCCCCAAATCTGGGTACGGGTTAATATCACATTCATCATACTATTCACCAGGTATCCTCTTTATCAAATATCATGATCGGGGTACTGATCTACGTCTAGTACAATACTGATACCGCCTAAGTATGCATGCACGTGTGTGAAACACTACGTCAAGACCCGTTACAACGTCATGTCGTATCTCAAATACGAACCCTGCTATATCACCGATCTCACGGCCTCAAATCAAATCTCATCGACTCATCTTAAATCCCCAAGTACTATCCTTATTATCCATGCATGTGTATATGAATGTACATATGCACAGTCCCATACCCACGCATATATACATATATACACATCCCAATCGGCGCACAAGAAAGTAATGTATGCAAGTCTGTGTGTGCGTATGTGGGTATATCAACTACTCTAGGGTTTCGCAACTAACCTAAAGTTAATCCATGAACACATAATCATAACATGAATAAACATTCTCGTATCATAAAACACCTATATAAACATATATATATGAGCTACACTACGGACTGCGGGGGTGCTATACGCCATCCACCCGACTTCTCCCCGTAGATATAATTCTACTCACCTGGTCCTCGCTAGCCGGTACCGACGTCGCCACGCGCTTGCTTGTCGTCTCGAAGTCCACATGGGGTACCTACATATCATAACGCACCGTGTCGTATTAAAATCCGACTCATGACCCAAAAACGACACGTGAATCCCACATAGGTCAAAACTTATGGTTGCTTTCACAAATCAACCCAAAAACCCTCGACGTCGGCGTACAAACGCCATACCATTGAGAAAAACTCAAACGTATCAATCGTGGTTTCACAACACCTTAATTATATATATAAAATAGGGTTAAAATTACCAAAACTTCAAATTCGCTTTAAAGTTATTTTTCCGAAAACCTAATAAGCAAAATTAACCGCTTTAATACAACCTCTTGATGTTTAAACGAATCTAGCGGCCACAATATTCACTAAATATCATAATAAAGTCATATAAACCATTCCTATAATTTATTCTCATCAATTTCCATAAATTCCAAAATTCTAGTTTACAATATACCCAAATTTAACAATTTTATTGCAAAAATGCACAAACAACAATTTAGCTTGGATTTTCATGAACTAAAGTATTAAACTATATTTTATAATGTTAATGAAGTCATGAAAAACCTAATCACATTTTTAAACCCAATATTTAAACAATTTTTTAAAACCTAGTTAGCAATTTAGCAAAATTAACACCATTTTAATTTAACAAATTAGCAAGTAGCAACCAACTTAGATTTTGCATACAATTACATGTTAATCTCCTCATTACAACCATAAACTAATGATAAAAACCCTAATTAAATTCAAACCCTAGTCTTGAATTTCCTAAAGTTGCAATAAAACACAATTAAACATCAAATTTGTTAACATAGAAGCAATTAAACAACAATATATGAATAAGGTTAGAATTATACCCAAATAAATTTGAAGATCCCACAAGCACACTTAGCCTCCCAAATTGAAATCTAAATCCCTAGATCCATGCAAAAAGAATCCCTCAAGTTACCAAATTGCAAGTTTTCGCTAATTTCACAAAAAAAAAGCCTTTTTTTTCGATATTTTCTAAACCGTTTTGGCAAACGATTTAATTTCAAAAACCACATGATAAAATTTTATTTAATGTTTTATGATGCACAAAATTTGTTTCAACTCATTCCAATTTGTAATTTTCCCTAATTAAATGTATTAGTGACGGCTTAAAATAATATTAAAAATAAATTTTTTTCGGAAAATTTGAAATTTCGCCAGTGGTTCAATAAACATCAAATACTAGTAATTACATAGCTAGAATATGTATATTTAATTTTATAATAAAGATATTTGTATTTTGACTTTTTACAGAAAACCGCCTTATTTTACCGATTTTCCGAAATTTCACCGAAACGATTTTCAAAACGTTACAATCGGGCCTAGGGGGCGGAAAGCGTCAGTCCCCTAATAGCGGTATAAGTCGTGTCGGAGCGAACCCCATTACACCGTGAGAAACTACTGGAACCTACCAGCAAATCTCGCTTGCCCTAGCCAGGGACTTTGCGTAATGGCTCTCTGACACAGCGCGATATCAACCCCTAATACCGGGAGAGACAAATCCTGTCTAACCGCCACTGCCTCCAAGTGCTCGGGACTGCACCCAACTGCTACCTGTTTGCACGACTCCTTTGAGCCGTGGTAGGGTAGCAATCTAAGAACAGTGGGACACACTCGAGGCGAAGTAGCAGTGTCAAGTCTGCGGACAATGCTGTACTCATGTCACCTGGGAACTGTTCACTGACGACTGGTATAAAACCAACCAACAGTTCCCTGTGAGTCCTGTCCGGTGTACCCGTAACCTAACGAGCACCTGCATACTATCTCCAGTACGACGTACTGACGGCTGTGGGACAGACCATCTTCCCAACTGGGATGAGAAGCGTACACACTAGTCTACTCCGGAGTATCGATGCCCTGTCTCGATAATCCAACGACTAGGGACCTGAATAAGGATGTGCTTGTAGACTACCCAGCCCCCACTAGTGTGACTGCCATCACAACGCTGGTAGTCAAGCAAGATCCTAAGAGCTCTATCAATACGTATACTCACATATTAAGATAGAAAAAAACCAAGTAGCATACTACCATATTTAGCAAGACTGTTATACACATGTGAATATCCCAAGCTTCCATTAAGTAATATACAAACTAGTATGATACAGTAATGGCCTTCTAGGGCATAAACACTAACAATAATTACATGCTTGATGTTTTTGGGTCATTGGTTGACCCATGGACGAGATCCACATGCATACAGGCATTGATTACATAGTTGGATTATATCCACATACTTATAGACTTCATGATCTAGTTGACACTGACTTCATGTTGATTGCATTGATCATACCTCATATTTATGATATGTTGCTACCTGAGGCACTGACACGAGCACTTGGTATTACACTGATGTATAGATGTTTACCCTTGCCACCTTATCATGCTTCAGACGTTATCGTATCGAGGATATATACTAATGATCATTTTGACCTAGGATTGAGTCATACATACGATTTTCAGAAAAGACTTGAGATTTTAAAAATGCATACTTCGGCTTATGTTTTAAAAAAAAACCACTTGTTTTATAACATGTTTTCTACACTTCTTCTTTAGAAATGGTTTAGATTTCCGGGATTTTGGCTTACTTGAATTAGTTGTGGTCCTATAGACTTCATATGATTCAAGTGCCAGTCACGTGCCATTTCGGGTCATGACAAAGTTGGTATCAGAGCGCTAGGTTAACCTTGTTCTGAATCTATGTTTGACTATACGGAATCTAGGCCTGACCTTACGGAACTTAGACTTAGTCGGGGGGGGAGGGTATTAGACCCGAACTTTCGTCGTGTAGGTTGACCTTGGTTGATGGAGTAGGTGACTTAAGGAGAGTGACGTACCGTGTGTATGTTCCGCGGCATACTTACGATATGCTAATCCACGTAAGAAGTCTTAGGATGTACATTTCCTTGCACAACATTATATTCATTCATGATCTATCCTCATCGATATCGGTTTATGGTTTTGCTGCCACGATTACACGGGCAGAGAGAGCTACGGCTAGAGTTGCGTCAGCATGAGCTCGTCACGAACGAAGACTGACCAGGGCATGATTCCAGGGACATACGATTTGCTTAGAGGCGTCGTTTTATTGTGTTTTCGCGCCAGGAGCGTTTGATGGATCGCTTTTACGAGATTACTCGAACGTGCAGATCAGCACCAGAGGATTGAGCCACTGATAGAGGCCAGCCAGAATGTGATGACCGTCAATGCACAGATTGTTCTTGATGATTGAGATACTGTTCAGCGTGCAGACGAATGAGCCAGTTGTTGTTGCGAACGACGAGATATCGCCCCAGATGTTGGAGCTATTGCGGTACGAGTTGTACTTAGAGATATGATAGAAGGTCGCTAGTCACCCGAGGATGAATGACTAGGACATGTGGTTTGTTCTCTTACTCTGATGCGAGGTCATTAAATTGATTAATTCCAGCTAGAGAGGACTTCACGCAGGTACGTTGAGAGTCGATAGAGACGATCGAATGTCAATAGCCCATTTTCCAAGTTTCAAGTATTCAAAGACAAATGCAAGTAATGCTATGGACCCTCTAGAAGAATGAAACCCTAACTCGATATAATGACCATGAGAACGTCTTGAAACCTTAGGGTTGGCAGCAGCTCCGCGGTGCCATTAGTAAGGCTTGGGTTTTCCCTTCTACGGTTGGTCCATAGGTGCTGTGGGATGTACTCGATATTATAAAACTGTACTCAAGATGTTGAGCTCTTGGGGAATTATGAGGTTTTGACGAATCGATCGAAAGGTTCGACTTCATTCGGATATCATGTGATGGGATACATTACTTGGGAGACTCCAAATATGAGTATAGCCATTGGAGCGCAGTCCATGCAGCCACGAAGAGACGAGTCTGAATTAGTCGACATTAGAGAAAACTGGAGTAAGAGGTTCGTACGAGATTATAACGAGACGACGTTCCATTCCACTGACATCAGAGATGCGACACGCATGTAGAGGTGTTACATACAGATATATCTTCCAGGAGGAGTCATGACGAGTATGCAGCCATTCCGGAACAAGAAATAGATTTTGTAAAAGATGAAAACTTCCGGGCAGTTCGGCAGAAACGAGATTTGGGAGAGACTTCGACAGAACCTTTCTGGAATACTATACGAGAGGACTTGGACCCAGGAGAGGTCATATTGTGCACACCCAGCAGGCCAGAGTTCGGCATCGTCGACGAGATAGTTGGCCAGAGATCTTTAGAGGATGTACCAGAGCGGGACTGTTTCCGTCGTCATTCCATATTGGGCCATTGAGCCGAGGAGCTATATATCTAGAAATTCGCAGTGAGAGACAAGAGCCTAAAGGCACCAGGCGCCAGACCATGAACCGGAGGCAAGTATATATCTTGCTCTGCTAGTTTTGGATGCACCAGCACCTTCTCGACTGCGAGGGAAGGACATATCGACGACAGTGTTTACGATCTGGGATTTGGTGATCCGAATATCACGCATCCGTCATTTTTTTTTTGATTTCGGTACTTGGACGATTGTTTGCATGATTGAGATTTTGTACACTATGGTTGCACTTAACTTCGATGTGTTGTCATTTGAGATATTGATTTTGATTTCATGCTTAGGGTATGCATATGATTTGACTTATGCTTTCGGCATAGTTTTCATGCACTTTTAGTATTTGATTTGCTTTTGTGCACGCTGATGCACATGGTTGTGAGATTATATACCACGGTATACCTGATTTGAATTTGGATTGAAATGTGTTATATACCGTCGATTTCGATTATGATACTCGATATTTGTTTTGTGCACCTTGTGCACCTGATTGGATTCTTACGCATATTTGACGCGCTTAGACTGGATTTTGCGCATGTTCGGCGCTTGATATTGGATTTCGTGATTTCGTGCATGTTCGATGCATATGATTTAGGTTTTATTCATGCATGATGGATGCACCTGATTTGGATTTTCGCGCATGTTGGGCGCATGATATGAGATACGATTTTGGTGCACACCAGATGCACTAAATCGAGATTCTTCGTGCATATTAGATGCACCTGATATTGCTGTCAGGCACACCCGTTGCCCTTGACAGATGTTTCGTGCACACCCGATGCACTTAGATGTTGTTTCTGTGCACATGTATGACACATTCATGGGTTTTGATTTCCGTGCGCAACAGACGCACGTAGCATTCCAATGCACATTTTGGGATTGATTTCTTATGAAACAGTTAGTTTTTATGATATTTGCTATTTGTTTTCGTACTGAGCAGGACTAGTCAGAGGACAGTACCTGGATATATTTTGCATGCATTTATAATTATCGAAGGGATTTCCAAAAAGGGAGTTATAGTATCAGTATTTACCAACGTGTCTGATATGCCACGAAACATTTAAAATAAGAAAATCCTTCTAAATATATTTCAAAACGGAGGGACGTACATATTAAATAAAGGATAAGTATATATATAGGTATTTTTTTCAATAGACGTCCGCCACCGTGCCGCGATATGGGCATCGCACAACAACATGAAAGGTTTGGCATGCATTTCCTTCAGATGCTTACATGTATGGTTTTGATTTATATCATATTGTTTTTCGTATTGGATTTGACATTTTTGTCTTCACCATGACTCCGATGATTGCGAGATGCTTGACGGAGTTTTGATTTGGAGTTATCTGCTCATTGTTCATGCCCATGCATTGCGCTATGATGAGTTTTATGTATTGATGATTTCGGAGCCCCGACGAGTTGGAATTTTTACTGAAATGTTTTAGTATTTGAGGGGTTTAAATTTTAATTCGGGGACCGAATTTATTTAAAGGGGGAAGATTGTAACATTTCAGAAAAATAAAATATTATTTTTGGGGATTTTTATAATTAAATAATATTATAATGAATATTTTAATATTTCGGTATAATTAAATACCGATAAATCGGGGGAAAATTTGGAAAATTATACAAATTACTAAAAAGAGGATGTTTTATTGGATTTAAGCAAATTATGAAATTTTATGATTCATTATACACTATTTTAATGCTAATCGTGATTAAATATCGCTAATCGCGCATTAAGCTCGTTTTGTGCACATGACATGCACATGTCATTCTTAACACTTGTGTTACATTTGTGTCATGGCTTTTCGTTAAAATTCTTCATGTTTGGTTTGGAATTTAAAGAGAAAAGAAAAGATAAAGAATAAAGAGAAGAGAAAAGAAAACGAAAATGATTAAATAATAAGGTATGGGTGAGAGAGAGAGAGAGAGAGAGAGAGGTGAGGGGTCAACCTTGAACCATAACACCTTGTTTTTTTTATCATCTTCTTCATCTTTTCTCCTCCCTCTTCACCATGGCAGCACCTCACTCCCCCTCCACTTCAAACCATAAAAACATCATCAAAACAAGACCAAAACTCCATCTCCATTTCACAAAAAACATGCACACGCTCACAAGCTACACTTTGGACAAAGAAAAATGGGATTTTGATGCTCTAGGGGTTTCATGAGTGCCAAATGAGGTAATCCTTTCATAAATAGTGTAGTATTTCATTTGCTTAAGCCTCTTTTCAAGTTTAAAACCGTTTTGGTGAAGTTTAATGAACTTTGGAAATCTTAAGTTAGGGTTTGAGGGATTTTTGAGTTGTGGCTGTGTTTATGGACCATAGTGGTGACCTCAAACCCCCCTTGGTGCTAGAAACCCAGACCAAACACAATTACCAAACCTGAAACAGAAAACAGAAACTGTCCATGTCGGTTTTTGAGGAAATTTTGGGTGCAGGGAAATCTGGAGTGATCCGGGGCCATTACTAGATGAGCAAACAACTTCAGAGACCTAGATAGACCACCACGAGACCACTCTGTGAAGACGACACCCTAACTCCCCAGCAAATCTGAGCAGGATGGATTTTAGGCTAGTTCGGCTTGCCACATTGAGGGGATAGGTGCCCAGGTTGCCTCCATAGCTCATATACACCCTATACATCACCCCAGCATTGTTCGTGCAACTAGTTTTTCCCTTAAATAAAATCTGGGATCACTTTCTGTAGTTGCTTTTTTGATTCGGGTTATGTTTTACGTATTTTGAATTCTGGATTTTAGTAATTTGGTTTTAACCTGATGGTTTGACGTTTGTACATCGACATCGAGGGTTTGTTTGGTTATTCTTGCGTGCGTAGGCTTTAGGTTTTGACCTATGTGTGATACCCGCGCCGATTTGGTTTTCGTATGTCATTTCGATTTCGAATTGGATTTTAGTGCGGTACGATACGTTGTGATATGTAAGTACCCCCACAAGGACTTCGAGACGACAAGCAAGCGCGTGGCGACGTCGGCATCGGAAAGCGAAGGTTAAGGTGAGTAGATATATATCTACGGGGAAAGTCGGGTGGATAGCGTATAGCACCCCCGCAGTTCGTAGTATAGCTTATGATATGTTATATATGTATAGTGTGGTTTGTGAACTTAGATGATTAGCAAGTAGGATCTTAGATGATCACGAGCTAAATTGTAAGATTGGTTGTTAGTGTCATTAGTTAGTTTAGTCGTGAACCCTAGAATAAGGTTTACACCCACACGCACACTCACACATGTTTACATTGTTCTACTTGTGCATTTATGGGGATGAATATATATTATACACACACACACACACACACACATGGGTATGAGACTACATATATATATGTATACCTATACATGGATGATGGGGATTTTAGATGGTACTTGGAGATGAGTCGATGAGATTAGGCATGATGCCGTGAGATCGGTGATATGTTTTGGTTCGTATTATGAGATACGATGTGAGATTATAGCGGGACTTTAGGCGTGTGTTTTCATACACGCATATATATTGATGGTATCAGTATATACTAGACTTAGATCAGTACTCCTAATACAGGATATGATGATAATGGATACCAGATGAATAATGAAATGAATGTGATATTTGACCCGTACCTAGATTTAGGATGTCGTACGCCGGATTTACGTACGAGCTATATATTGATGATAGATCCGCACTCTTGACTCGAGGATGTCATAATATATATTGTATCGTATGTGATACTATTGAGGCGGAATCACCGACTATTATATTTTTATGTATCAACTCGGATTTAGGTTGTTTCCTTACCTTTCGATTAGTCCTGTAGTTTACTTATAGATGTTAGACAAGACACGAGTCATACCTATTTCAAAACAAACGAATCGTGAGTATTTTAAAGATAGGCCAAGGGATTCTACGGATATTTTCAAAAGACTCATCTTTTCTTAAAAATACCGTAGCTCTTATTTTTCTAAACACCATGATTCGTGTTATTTCAAATGGCAAAACTGTATGATATATATATATATATATTGATGTAGATTCTTCACTGTTGTGTTTATTATTCATTTTCCGCATATTCTTGCTATTCGCATCGCATTGCATGTTTAAATGTGTTTATTGTTATATTAAACCCATGTTGTCAGGACACCAACACCATTATCGATGATGCGTATGTTCCACGTACACCTGGTTGCCGGCTCACACACTTCATCATCAATAATTGCCATGTCACTACACAGTATGATTGTTGCATCAAGATATGACTCCTTGTATGACATACTGGCGTACATACATATTGTACACCCATACTTGCGTACTTACATATTGTACACCCATACTTGCATACATACATATTTGCACATACATAGATAATTCTGGCTTGATTTTGGAGATTTGGGAACCACATGATATATTTTTTAAACTGGATTCATTTAAAAGAGCGGTTTTCTCTCGATATGTGCATATTACTGTTCTATTTTGCATGATATACGGATATGCTTACATTTCTATTATATGTCGCATACATCATGCTTTATGATTATACGCATTGAGATATGTTATCTCCATAATATTTCTAGATTTGAGAACCGTGGGTATTTTAAAAGAAAGTATGTACTATTTTAAAAACCCGGTTTCTTTTGATATGATATTTCAGCAGCCACCATGAGTTTTATCGGTTCTAATATATATATACCCTATGCGAGGAGGCGTTGTGGGCCGTGTGCGGGTACGTGGTGGGGCCCGGAGGTATCCCAGGACAAGAAAGGTATGTCGATGGACCACGCCGATGAGCCTGACAGGGGAACCATACCTACCGATGATAGTATTTGGGCTCGGCGGATATCCGGAGGATACCGACTGGAGTCGAGAGATGATACGGGCCGATCCGGACTGATGGAGCCTGTGGGCCTATCCATACTGACGGAGCCCGAGATATGAGGATTTACGTGTCAATGCTGGGCACGGTTTTCATGATGTTTCATGTGTCGATGCTGGACACTCAGGTTCCATGATTTTGATGTGTCGCGAGGGATACACGTTGATTTATATACTGATACTTTCATGCTTATGCTTTATGATATTTACATGCATAATGTTTTTGTGTCATTGGTTGACCCGTGGATTAGATCCACATGCATACAGGCATTGATTATATAGTTGAATGATATCCACATACTTATAGACTTCATGATATAGTTGACACTGACTTCATGTTGATTGCATTGATCATAACTCATATTTATGATATGTTGCTACCTGAGGTACTGACACGAGCACTTGGTATTACACTGATGTATAGATGTTTACCCTTGCCACCTTATCTTGCTTCAGACGTTATCATATCGAGGATATATACTACTGATCGTTTTGACCTAGGATTGAGTCATGCATACGATTTCTACTGTGTGATATTTTCTACTCACGAGTTGGCAACTCACCCCAGTTGTGCCACAATTTCTTGCAGGTTTTGCCGTACAGGTTTCGTTACGGCTTTGCTGGAACACTGCTTCCTTTCTGGGTGATTTGCTTTGGTAGGTGGGTTCACTCGCATCGTGACAACCACTGTACTTTATTTATTTCAGTTGTATCTAGAAACTCCATCAACCAGACATGTATATTTATTTGACTTAGAAGACCAGTTGTTTATTATTTCGACCATAGAGTCGCGCTTGTATTATTATGGGTTTTCTTGTTGTTTTGAGTTTCCTTTTGAGTTTTACCCTCACCCTTCAGCGTTGTATAGTATATTGCTTGCGTGGTTGTGACCGTCAATTGACGAAGAGCTAGCTCCCACTTAGGGATGCCTTTTATCATTGTGCATATATTATTCATGTTGTTCCCCGTTTGGGGCCAGTATTTACAAAGGAAACTCTGCCGAAATTTTCAGAAAAGACTTGGGATTTTAAAAATGCTTACTTCGGCTTATGTTTTTAAAAAAAACCATTTGTTTTATAACATGTTTTCTACACTACTTCTTTAAAAATGGTTTAGATTTCTTGGATTTTGGCTTATTTGAATTAGATGTGGTCCTATAGATTTCATATGATTCAAGTACCAGCCACGTGCCATTTCGGGTCGTGAAAGTTTTTGGGCTTTATTCCATGTGCTTGGAAATATGGTGGCAGCTAATTTCGTTTGGCATTGTGTGTGTGCAGTAATTGGGCATGGGCTCATTTGTGGTGATTCACCTCTTTACTTTAACTGCTTTTGGTTTTGATATAGATTTTTTTGGTGAGATCTTTTGGTGGGGCTGTTGACATTGGGTGTTATTGTTTCTCTTATGATTAATGTTATCATTGATTTCACAACCTCTCACCACTTGATAAAATCCCCAGAGAACCATGAGAACATGCCGGCCGAGCCCATTTTTGGGGGAAAGCTCATTTTTCTCTAAGAAAAAAATCCTATGCTCACATGTTCATCTCACTTGGCAACTTCTTTTACCTCCGCCCAAATCCTTAGGTGGCTTGAGACAAAATATTCACACACACTATCTCTACTTCATCTTGGATATCTAGGCTGGCAAAATGGATGTCCGAGTTGCCACGGTTTTGAGACGGAGCCCGTATAAAGAATCCTCGACGTGTATCCTCTTCGACGAGCATGACCGGCGAGCGAACTTTGTCGAGGCAGTCGCAACATGCTAAGGACTGAGATTGAAGTCTGAAGGACACGGATCGATCGATATAATTTCTTAAACCACTTTACAGTTTACTAGTTTAGGGTTAATGGTTCGATCCGGGTTTTAGGGTTAAGTTAGCGCCAAGTTTATAAGTTTTTGTTCCGCTTATGGCTACGGATTGACGGCCGGGGCGCTGGCGTAGACTTACAGTTTGTACGTCAACGACGAGGGTTGTTTGGTTGTTTTGCATGCGTAGGCTATAGGTTCTAACCTAGGAGCGCACCGCGTGCCGTAATTGAATTTCGGAACATCATGTTAATAGATTTGCGATTTCATATTGATTGTAGGTACTTTCGCGTGGATTCCGAGGCGACGGAGCACATCGACTACGGCTGAACAAGGAATTCCACAGGTGAGTAGATTTATATCTACGGGGAAAGTCGGGTGGATGGCGTATAGCACCCCCGTAAATTATGAATGGAAACCGATATATATATATATATATAATACTGTAGGAGAACCCTACATTTGAAAACTATAGATGTGGTTAAAAGATAGTTAGAGGCGATATTACTGATTGAATATATATATCGAGATATGTGATGAAAGCTATAGGGACATAACTCTTGGACATAATATGATAGAAATGATGTCTCAAATTGATATAAGGATATGAAAAGTGAATGTGAATCACAATATATATAGATATGTAGTTGCACGAGATTAAGTATGAGATTTAGAGTAGCGTGACATGAGATTCATATGATAGAATGCATATGTAAAATGACTTGATGTGAGAGATTGATGCGATGAAAAGAGATTACGATGAGATATGATGACTTGGTTGATATGTCGTTATATGGATGTGAGTGGATAAGAAATAGTTGATACCTTTCTGGTCTCCTGATATGAGATTGATACGGATGTGACCTGAGTGATAGGTATATATATGGGCACTGATGTGCATAATGAGTGATATGCCGTCCGGGACTTAGATCCCTACCCCCGTTGTTGTATAGGTTGATAAAATCCCTAATTGTTTAATGCCGCCGTATGATGGATTACCGTACGCGATGAGTATATCTGATGATTTATCCATACCCTTGACTAGAGGATGCCGTACGATGGTTTGTACCGTACGTGATGTCGTGAGGCTGGATGTTGATTGATAGATTCACCGACTCGGTTATATTGTAGACACGTATACCTTGTAGCTTTTTGCTTACTATGTACTTTATGCTACGCTTATGTTATTCGCATTGCATTGCGTATACCTGTGCTAGTACACCTACACCATTATCGATGATACGTATGTTACACTTACATAGATTGCCGGTTCACACACTTTCATCATTGATAATTGCTATGTCACTTACACAGTAGAATTGCTGCATCATACTATGATATATTGCTATGCTCACATCATTATGCTACGTTGCATGACATACCTTGCTATAGCTACATGTGCATCATGCATACATACTTACATGTACACCCACACATCTTGCTATAGCTACATGTACACCTCATATGATGTTGCACTTGATTTCGGAGGAATAGGGAACCGCATGATATATTTAATAACTTGATGCATTTAAATAACGGTTTCCCTTGATATGCTCATATTACTGTTCTATGTCGCATACATCATGCTTTATGATTTTACGCATTGAGATATGCTGTTTTCATGAGATTCTGGATTTGAGAACCGTGGTTATGTTTCAAAAGATGTATGTATTGTTTTAAAATCCCGGTTTCTCTTGATATGATATTTCAGTGCGTCCACCATGTGTTTTCTCGGTTCTGAGATTGATATGTGAAACCCGAAGCGAGGAGTGGATGAGGCCGTTTGCGGGTACATGGTGGACCCGGTATGGTACCCCGAGACAAGAAAGGTATGTCGATGGATTTAGCCGATGAGTCTAGCAGGGAAGGTGCACTGCCTACCAGTGATAGTATTTTGACTCGGCGGATATCTGGAGGATACCGACCGGATTTATGAGATGAGATAGGCCGATTCGTACTGCAGGTGCCCACGGGACGATCCCGCAGACGGAGTCTATGGTTTCATGATGTTGCGAGTGTCGATGTTGGACACTCAGGTTCCATTAGACTTACAGATTTGAGGGCCGATCTGAGGATACGGTGCCTGAGGTATGAGGATTTACGTGTCAATGTTGGACACGGGTTCCATGATGTTTCGAGTGTCGATGTTGGACACTCAGGTTCCATGATTTTGATGTGTCGCGAGGGACACAAGTTGATTTATATCCTCATATTTACCTGCATATGCTTTCATGATATTTACATGAATGATGTTGTTGTGTTATTGGTTGACACGTAGATGAGATCCACATGCATACAGGTATTGATTATATGGTTGGATGAGATCCACTTGCTGATAGGCTTTGTTTATGTTGTTGGCACATATGCAGATACGATCACCCTAGATATCATAGTATTACCTTTATAATATAGTTGACTTAGGAATCGTTGTTTATTTCGATTTTTACCTGATGATGTTTTCTACTCACGAGTTGGAAACCCACCCCCGTTGTGCCACAGTTCTTGTAGGTGACCGCAAGGATCAGTAGCGGTATCGCTGGCACACAGTTGTATTCGTGTGATTTGTTTTGATAGGTGGTACATGTTGGATCGTGCCACTTTCGTATTATTATTCCTTTTGTATCTAGTTACGCCATCAAATCAGAAATTAGTATTTGTATAAGCAGTAAGACTTAGCAAGACTTGTAGTTGTGAGACTTAAAGCGATGGGTTATATGATCGCTTGGTGGGTTTTATGTCTTGCTTTTCATTTTCCTTTGTGTTGATCTTCGCCGTTGGGCGTTGCATACATATATATGCTTGTGGTGGTTGTTTCTGCCTTTGGGCGTGATTTTCTCCCGTTTGGGAATGCTTTATTTGTATTCTATGTTATACATGTTTCGGGGCTAGTTTTTACAAAGGAGGTGCTGCCGAAATTTTTGAGAAAGTAAATTTAAGTTTAAAGATTTTTACTTGAGATTCCCGAAGGTTTTTAACAATGTTTCTTCACTTATTCCTTTTGGAGGTTTAGATTTGCTGGGCTTCGGCTTTCTTAAGTTACGTTACGCCTGTAGACGTTGCGTGATTTAAGTGCCGGTCACGAGATAATATTTCGGGTCGTGACAAAGTTGGTATCAGAGTGCTAGGTTTAACCTTGGTTCGAGTCTAGGTTTGACTATGTGGTGTTTGGGGCGTAATTTATTTCGTTACATAGGCTTGACCTTATGGAACTTAGACTTGAACAGGGGGGTATTAGACCCGAACTTTCGTTTCATAGGTTGACCCTGATTGATGTAGTAGGTAGCTTGAGTAGAGTGACGTACCGTACGTATGTTCCGTGGCATATTTACGAAACGATACTCCACTTAAGAAACCTTAGGATGTACATATCTTGAGATTTGTTATTCTCTTCGTCCCCTTGATCATACATCCAATTGAGATCCTTGATTCTATTCATTTCCATGATCCTACTCTCATTGATTCCGTTCCTACTTATGATCATGAATCCGTTTTGGGATCTGTTGATTCTTTTCACCCCTTTGATCTATTTTCGTCGATACTTGCTTGAGGTTCCTGTCACCTTGGTTTGAGCATATATTGAGTTGCTGCTAGTGATGTGGTCAGGGCGAGCTCGTCTTTGACGAGAATTCACCATCGTGTTTTTCTTGGTGACATGGGAAGGTATCGTTTTATTATTTGTGTTGTGACCCTTCGTTCGAGACGAGTGTGCGGTTTTGTACCGGGTGATCGGGCCATTGTTAGAGGCTGCCTGTTGTGAGAGGACTGTTGATGTCCAGCATACCTCAGAGATTGTGATGCCATCTACCATGCAGATAGATGACCCAGCTGTTGCTGAGATTGATGTGATGTCGCTTCCAGAGCTTACAAGCAGAGATCGCTGGAGCTTTCAGGCAGAGATGCGACAGGAGATAGCTAGTCTATCTTAAGCTGAGAGATGAAATGATTCGTCAGATTTGATGCCCCAACGCAGGCCCTGTTGAGTTGAAGATTTCCAGTGTGAAGAATCTTACTCAGATCTAGAGTAGATCGATCCAGAGATGACGTTGTTCGTTGGATGATCCGATAGGAGATCAGTAAGTGGACCAGCTTCAGATAGAGGACCTCACCCAGATGCGTTGTGAGTTGATCGAGAACGGATGAATATGGAGTATTCCTCCGATGATTGGGATGAGTTTTCGAGGACGTGTTCGGATAGATATCTTCTACAGAGTGATGAAGATACCGAGTTCGTGATTTCGAGTCCGTGTGCGAGACTCCAAAGTGACTATAGCCGAGAACAATTGTAGTACGCGGATAGAAAGACGTGACGTCGAGGTGGACGAAAATAAAAACGAGTGGAACAAGATGTTCGTGCGAGATGTTAACGAGCTATTGTTACTCCCCGTTGAGATTAGAGATCGGATATGTATATAGATGCGTTGGGATACAGCCAGTTCCCGAGGAAATGTTGTGCTGAAAACGCTGTTAGTTATATGTATGCCCTAGAGGCCATTACTGTACATAGGATGTATATCGTAGTGGATGCTGGGACGTATATAGGGAGGACTTTCTTGCTCGACATGATAGTATGCTATCTGGTTGAACTTTACCTTAACGTGTATACTGATTGTCTCTCTGTTACATGTTGGTAAAGCCCTTAGGATCTGTACTTGACTACCTGGACTATGATGCGGATCATACTAGTGGGGACATGGTAGTCCATAAGTACATCCTTCAAAGTCCCTAGTCGTGGGTGTATCGAGACGGGGCATCGATATACCAGAGTAGACTAGCGTATACCTTCTCGACCCATACAGATGGGCGATGGATGATCCCATATCCATTGGTGTTTGACATCAGAGATGATATACGGGTGCTCAGTAAAGACTGGGTACACTAGACGGACTCGCCGAGAACTCCCAGATGGTATTATACCTCACATCAGATGGCAGTTCTCTTGTGACACTGGTACAGGTTAGTCTGTTGACCCGAGATCGTCATAGAGTCTTGTGTGGTTCCCACTGTGCTTTGATTTCCATCTTACCACGTCCAAGAGGGCGTGCAAAACGGTGGTTTTTGGGTACAGTCCCGAGTCACATGGAGGCAATGAGCGATAGGAGGGGATTCGTCTCTCCCGGTATAGGGGGTTGATGTTGCGCTGTTTTCGATTGGCTATAACAGGAAATCCCTGGCCAGGGTTGCTGAGATTTACTGGTAAGTGTTACCAGTAGTTTCTCGAATTGTTATAGACCTCATATCGACACGACTTATCGAGCTATTGGGGTCTGACGTTTACCACCCCTAGGCGGGATATGCGACATATCAGACGATCAGACCGGACTGTACGGTAGTGTTACTGGTCAGATTCACTGGAGTGTGAGCGGGCTTGCTCGTCGATCTTCAGATCGCTCAATACCCGGGTGGACGTTACGTTTAGCAGACCGCTCGCGGCTTGTGGGTGTTTGATATGATCATCACCTGCTGCCGGCGTATTGACGAGTCTTTAGAGTCCTACACAGAGGTTTCCTGGCTCAAGCGAAACGAAATAGGAGGGCATATGAGATATGTGCGGGACCGAGAATAATGCGTGTATGTGATACCGTATTCGATTCTCGCGATGAATGTATCGAATGGTTGTATGCGATATAACCTAGTTATCGATTCAAGCGTTGATTCGATAAGCCGATACATTGTATACTAGTCGGTTGTGTGCGACATGACCGAATCATTGAATCAAGTGTTGATTTAATGATTTAATGTATAATTATATATTTGATATATTACTTTGCATTAACTAGTAATGGTTCACTTTAAATGGATTTTCTCACTCGGGTGTGCGCATTGCATATGCGATATGATTTTGTGCACTTGCTTGTATCATGTTTGATGATACATGCAATACTTGGTTAAATGTATGTTTAAACCATAGTTAGTTAATGGTTAAGGGTTTTTAATGATTTATTTATTGTTTTATTTATTTTTGGCAAAAGGAAAATGGTGGCTTTATTTATTTCTTTTGTTGAAATTTCTTGAACTTTTGAAAAGTCTACCATTTTTGTTTTATGCCAAACCTTAACCACTCACTAACTTTGGTTAACTCTCCACACTTAACTATGGTAAGTGTTATGATAAGATTGAATTTTATTTTCTATTCTTTTTATCTTATCATAATAATTATCATTTTCTTGCTTTCTTCTTCTTCTTCATTTCAAGAAGAAAAGCTTGACTACATCAATGGTGGATTGATGAAATGAGTGAGAAATCCAAAACTAAAGTCTACCCACTTCCTATTTCTTCATCCTCTACCTCTTGCCAAGTAGTAGAGTGTGTTTCTTTCACAAGTTTTCAAGACTTGGTGAAGGTGGAGCTCGATCTAGCGATGCCTCGACGTAGATCATCTTCGGCATGGACATCGACGACCTAGCTTGCCCATTCTCCGACGAAGCCGACGCTAGAGCCCGGATTTGATTTGGACAGCGGAGAGGACCTCATCTCGAAGCCGTGGAGGTGGAGGACCGGATCTACAAAGGTTGTATTTCCGTATCTCTTAGTTAAGTGTTAACTAGTTAGCTTTTTCGCCTAGTTTTCTAGCAAACGATCCGTAGTCGGGTCTCTCGGCACCTAGAATTTTTGAAAATGGCATGTTCGATGCCTTGTCTGACCTCATTAGGGTGCCTAGGAACCTTACAGTGGTATCAGAGCCTAGCTAGAGCCTTAGGCGAAGTCCAGACGGAATTTGAAGTCCGATCAAACCCGAAAGTCCAAAATTTCCATGCTCTCTGTCCAATTTTCAAAAACAGGGATTTTTCAGTATTAAAAATTGCTAAAAAATTCAGCAGGGAAAAATAAGAATTACGGTGCAAAAAGTTTCTGGTGAACAGTGATTTGTGCGGCGGAACCGCGGCAGAAGCTTGGCTTCTGCGGCGGTTCCGCGGCCTTATGGTGACGTCAGCCCTTATGCTTTGCACAGTAATTCCTGATAAATTATGCTGAGTTTTCTGGGAATTTTTAAAATTGATTCAAGAGTTGAATTTTTCTGCTGTGTTTTTGGGGATTCGGTGTTTCGATCGGATTATCAAATTTTGTCTGTGTGGCTTTCCGGATTAATTTTAGAATATGTTAAAAAGTTCGACCGGATATAAATACCCAATTTTTCCCCTGTCGGGAAATTTCCAAGTGTTGGATTTTTCCGTAGTTTAACGACGTTCTAAGTAGTGCAAGTAACGCGATGGACCCTCTAGAAGACAACAAACCTTAACTCGATTATGTGACCGTCTTGAACTGCCCTTTGAACCTTCGGGTTTGGGGCAGTACGGCGTGCCACATGTGAGGCGTTGGCTTGACCCTTCTACGGCTGGACCGTCGGTACTGAGGCACGAACTGAATGTTGTTAGACTTATTTCATGTGTTGATCTGTATCGGGAAAACTTGGGTGTTCGAATGTTCAATCGGAAAGTTTAACATTTTCTAATTGTCTGGAATGTGATACAATAATTGGAATTCACAATAAGTTATGAGATAACTGAATGAATGTTATAAACATAGCACTTTAGTCTCACTTGATCGGTTGCCACGGAATTTTGATGTGATCAAAAGTCCGTCGCAATCACGTAGCGTACGCGGATACTCGCCGGGTAAACTTAATAGACAGCCTCACTCCATAGCCCCGACCAAGTGACTGTAGGAGAACCCCGTCGCCGAAAGCATCCATTCGGGTGCTTGCGGTAGCGGTGTTCCGCCTTGGTGCACTTCGTCGACGGCATCGGGGGTGCGGCCGCCTACTGAAGTTTGCGACGAGCATTCGATCATGATGTCGGGAATCCTGTTGAATTGCCTGACTTGATATTGAAAAGTGTTTTCGATTTTGAGACTAAAATGCGGGGTTTATAATTGTTAGGCATGTGATGTCTAAGGAATTCATTTGGTCAGGCATGCGATGTCTGAGGTGGTTGCGGATTCCAACTGTTGTAGTTTTACACTTTCTTTTCTGTGACCGTAAGTGTAATATGTGATATCGCCGGTTTCGTTGCTATATGTCAACGACAATTGGGATGCGCATATTTACTTACGTTGATGACATGTGATGTTATGTGTTGCTGGATATGTTATATTGGATCGTCGTGTTTGAATAGCCGGGGGTTTTTATGTGAGATGAGTGTTTTTCATTTTCATTCATGTAAAAATCTGTATGTAATATTCTTTTATTTGGGGCACTTCCAGGTTGCAGAAGTTGTCACCCTTTGTATATTATTTACTTTTCCGCACTAGGATAGACCCAAGGAGGAGGACACAAGTAACCGGGTTCTGGAGTCCAGTGGGAGACCAACTCGAGGAGTCGAGTCCGGGTCTCCTAACTCTAGAATTGGTAGGGTTTCTTGCCGCTCTCGTAGGGGTCTAGGGGTGTGGGTTTGGCTATTCATCGCGACCGTGGAATCCGTGTTTTATACTGGCTCGTATTGAAAACACGGACGTCCTAGTATATCCAATATTTCATATGATTCTTCTGCTGCGATATCTGTGATGTGATCATCTGATGTTCTGTGATAGATACAGTATATAGTATATATGATATATTATATAGGCGTTACTTATGTTTTACACCCGAGCTAGCCCTGCCCCGCTCTGCCGTTAGTTACCTAACCTAACGGTGCACGAGGGGACATCGAGGCGAATGCGGATGGCATAAGTGTACGTCGTATTTATCTGTGATGTTTAGGTACTTAAATGATGGGATTTCATTAATGTGATTAATAAAAATAAAAGAAACCTAAGATGTTGTAGAATCGAATTTCAAAATAAAAAAGGTAGCTACAGTTCTTGCTTTGCACAGCGGTATATGTGATATATCCTGCACCTTATTCGATGAGGAAAGGACCGAGATCCCTTCACCGGGAGTGACTCCTTTAGCAATAACTGGCAGATGCTACAAACTCGGTTTGTCTTTTGATTGCTTTTAAGAGTTTTTGCTTTGCACAGTGATATATATGATATATCCCGCACCTCATTCGACGAGGAAAGGACCGACGATCCCTTCACCGGGAGTGACTCCTTTAGCAAAACTAGAAAAGCCTCAAAAGCACTCCATTTTTAAAATCATTCGATCCTACAACGATATCAAGTTCATTACGCAATAGGTTTTCAGAAAAACCTGTCGTAGCCCTCCGTCATTTCGGATAAGTCCTATTTAGTATTCGTGCTACGTTTGTTGACCTCCGTCAAGGCGTAGTGTGCGGTAGCTAACTAGTATTTATCTGTTTATGCATATGATGCAGATTGAGTTAGGGTAGTCGTGCGGCCTTGTTGACCTCCGTCAAGGGTCGTGCGGGTGGGTTTAATTCGATCAAGAAATGACGGGTTGAACTTGACTAGTAGCCTATGGTTTGTTGACCTCCGTCAAGGTCATAGGACGCTAGGGGCAAAATATTATCGGGAATTTCAAGTGTTGAAATTTGCAATGAGATTGCATACCTTCTATGAGATAGTTGGATCCCGATACCCGCTGCGAGTAAGAGTTACTCCTGGGAGAGTTTTATACATTACAATTAGCCGATCAAGTAGGTGTCTAGAAAGGTGTCAACGGGGTTACGCCTCTGGGAAAACGAGGTTTACAGTAATTAGGTTCGTGCGAAAGCACGGGGGACCTCCCTCAAAGTACCGACACTAGCCTGGCTGAAAGATTGGCGAACTTGTAGTGTGTAATTAATCCCAGCTAGTCTTTCCTTTTAGGGTTTGAAGGAAGATTTGATAAAAAGCAGTGGGAGCCATCCTGATTGGATAAAATAATAACCAATCTATTCTTGACAGAGCGCACGCTGAGTGTTTTCTTCTCTCTCTCTCTCCAGGTAGCGACCATATCACGCCTTAATCAAGATAATAATACGGATTATTGACCGAACCCGCTTGTTATACTGAGCTGGGGAACGTTGGTCCCGCTCCAACTTATAATTGTTATAAGACAGAGCAGGAAATAGGGGATTACCAGAATTCCCGTGCCGCCCAAACGAAGAGAGTGCATGCTGATGCATCATCTTCGGATGTGTTCATTACAAAGAACTGTTTCTCTGTATCCTCTACGTCCTGGGTATGTGATGCCAGATCAGGATCTCAGATATGTGATCTGTTACATAGGGCTACAGAAAGGTAGAGAACTGAGAACGGGTGATAAGTTTCATGAGGCAGAAAACGGGGCAAGTGTTGCAGCCAAGTCTGTTGGTCACTGTCACCCTGTATTACCAATACATTGATTCTGAACGAATGTTGTTAGATACCGAACCTGATATACAAAATCATATCAGTCTCTTTATAAGTAAAGAAATGATAAAATTTTGTATTGTTGGATAATGTTTTGAACATTTCCTATATCAAAAGTTGATCGGTTCAGGCACGTTATCTAAAAGCATTGATGTTCTAAATCAAATTACAGTTCTTAGTATATGGAACACACACAAGAGGAAGAGTTCAGAAATGAACGAATCCTTCTTGAGGCATTGTAGACTAGGTCATATCAATGCGACCTGACTAGCTGAAGTTACATTTAGATGCATATTTAAATCTATTTGAATTTACATCTTATGAAACTTGCCAGTCATGTCACAAAGATAAGATGACCACAGCTCTGTTTATTGGAAACAGAGAAAGAGTTAGTAAACTCTTGGGATAATACATGTTGATGTATGTAAGGTCCCCTGTCTACACATGCCAGGACCGGTTCTTTGTACTTCATTACGTTCTCTGATGATCTCTCAAGATTTAGACAAATGTTCCTGTTGAAACACAAGTTCGAACCTTTTGAGATATTCACAGAATATAAGCTAGAAGTAGAGAACCAGAATACGGATATAAGTATTATGTCCTATGATGAGATCAAGGAGGAGAATACTTGAGCACGGAATTCTCGGACTTTTCTAAAGGAGAATGAGATTTTCTCTCGGCATTACTCCTCCGAATACACCATAGCACGATGGTATATCGGGGCGGAGCAATAACACCCTATATAAGGTGTGCTCTATGATGAGTACTACTGAGTTACCTATTTCCTTTTGGGAGTTATGCACTTGAGAAGCTGCATACCTATTGAATAGGGTTCCAATCAAATCAGTTGCCTACCACTTCATATATGATATGGAAAGGGAAGAGCCCATGTCTTAAGCTAGTTAAGATTTGGGGTTGCCCGGCCTATGTCTAAAAGCAAAATCCGGACAAGCTCGAGGCAAGGACTGTAATGTAGAACTGGAAAGGTTCCAGCAATACAAACTACAGCAGATGATTTGATAGAACCAAAGGATTCAGTAGATTCCAACGAACCTCAGCCTCTCCGCCGATCTAGTAGGGTTCCTCACCCACCTGAGAGATACTTCTGTTTCTCTATGACAGTGGGAGCGAGGATTGCATCATGAGATGATGACCCAACTAGTTTCGAGCTGGCCATCAGGAGTGGGACTCTGTAAGAATGGCTGGATGCTTAGCGATCTGAGATGGAATCCTTATACACCAACAAAGTATAGACTTTGGTTGCTATATCTGAAGGGTTAAATCCCCATCAGGAGCAAGTATATCTTGAGAAGATTACTTGGTGTAGATGGAAAAGTTGAGACTTTCAAAGCTGGTTAAAGGTTTTCGTCATCGACCAAGCGTGGATAATGATGAAACCTTTTCAAGTAGCTATGCTTAAGTCCATCCAGATCCTACTTGTCACGGCTACATACCATGACTGCGATATCTGGTGGTTGGGTGTCTTGACTGCTTTTCTAAATGATGATTTAGAAGAGAGAGTCTATAAGTACACAGCCAGAGGGCCTCGTAGACAGTGGGAGCAGCGGAAACGTGTGTAAGATGCTTTATAGGATTAAAGCAGGCATCGCGGAGTTGGAACATCTGTTTTGATAGATTAGTCAAAGAGTTTGACATCATCAAAATGGTAGATGAACCTTGTATAAACAAAAAGGTGGTAGGGAGTATGGTGGTGATCCTCGTAGAGTACGTGGATGTCATGCTCTTGATAGGGAAGGAGTTTCCTATGCTACGCTCGGTCAATCTCCGCTTATCACAATGATTCTCCATATAGGATCAAAGTGATACCTCCTAAATCCTGGATTTTGGATCTATAAGATAGATCTAAATGGATGTTAGGATACTCACTAGTTGTAGTGAGATAGTATCAATTGATCCTGGGGGGGATCACTGGAAGTGTTCCAGGGTGATAAAGACGACTGAATGTCGGTCACAGGCATTGTCTTTACCCTCAGTAAAGGGACGGTATGTTGGAAGAGTTCCAAACTAGATACCTTGACATACTAGACGATAAAGGCTGGATACATCGCTACTTAAGATGCTACCAAAGAGGATGTTTGGGTGTATATTGGTTCATGAGATGAACTATGTTCCTCCCATTGTGTGACAATGGAGTTGTGGCTTATGCCAAGGAACGCCGGTCCCATCAGTGATCCAGACATATTCTAAGGCAGTATCACTTGATCATGGAGATGGTTGATCTCCAGGGAGATCGAGGTTAGGAGAGTAGACTCAAAGGACAACACAGCGGATCCACTCACAAAGGCCTGTTCCCAGAGAGAGACTTTTATGGGATGGTTGAGTATGAGATACTACAACCACTGCTACAGATGGCCCTAGTGCAAGTGGGAGATTGTTAGTTATATGTATGCCCTAGAGGCCATTACTGTACATAGGATGTATATTGTAGTGGATGCTGGGATGTATATAGGGAGGACTTTCTTGCTCGACATGATAGTATGCTATCTGGTTGAACTTTACCTTAACGTGTATACTGATTGTCTCTCTGTTACATGTTGGTAAAGCCCTTAGGATCTGTACTTGACTACCTGGACTATGATGCGGATCATACTAGTGGGGACATGGTAGTCCATAAGTACATCCTTCAAAGTCCCTGGTCGTGGGTGTATCGAGACGGGGCATCGATATACCAGAGTAGACTAGCGTATACCTTCTCGACCCATACAGATGGGCGATGGATGATCCCATATCCATTGGTGTTTGACATCAGAGATGATATACGGGTGCTCAGTAGAGACTGGGTACACTGGACGGACTCGCCGAGAACTCCCAGATGGTATTATACCTCACGTCAGATGGCAGTTCTCTGGTGACACTGGTACAGGTTAGTCTGTTGACCCGAGATCGTCATAGAGTCTTGTGTGGTTCCCACTGTGCTTTGATTTCCATCTTACCACGTCCAAGAGGGCGTGCAAAACGGTGGTTTTTAGGTACAGTCCCGAGTCACATGGAGGCAATGAGCGATAGGAGGGGATTCGTCTCTCCCGGTATAGGGGGTTGATGTTGCACTGTGTTCGATTGGCTATAACAGGAAATCCCTGGCCAGGGTTGCTGAGATTACTAGTAAGTGTTACCAGTAGTTTCTCGAATTGTTATAGACCTCATATCGACACGACTTATCGAGCTATTGGGGTCTGACGTTTACCACCCCTAGGCGGGATATGCGACATATCAGACGATCAGACCGGACTGTACGGTAGTGTTACTGGTCGGATTCACTGGAGTGTGAGCGGGCTTGCTCGTCGATCTTCAGATCGCTCAATACCCGGGTGGCCGTTACGTTTAGCAGACCGCTTGCGGCTTGTGGGTGTTTGATATGATCATCACCTGCTGCCGGCGTATTGACGAGTCTTTAGAGTCCTACACAGAGGTTTCCTGGCTCAAGCGAAACGAAATAAGAGCGCATATGAGATATGTCCGGGACCGAGAATAATGCGTGTATGTGATACCGTATTCGATTCTCGCGATGAATGTATCGAATGGTTGTATGCGATATAACCTAGTTATCGATTCAAGCGTTGATTCGATAAGCCGATACATTGTATACTAGTCGGTTGTGTGCGACATGACCGAATCATTGAATCAAGTGTTGATTTAATGATTTAATGTATAATTATATATTTGATATATTACTTTACATTAACTAGTAATGGTTCACTTTAAATGGATTTTCTCACTCGGGTGTGCGCATTGCATATGCGATATGATTTTGTGCACTTGCTTGTATCATGTTTGATGATACATGCAATACTTGGTTAAATGTATGTTTAAACCATAGTTAGTTAATGGTTAAGGGTTTTAAATGATTTATTTATTGTTTTATTTATTTTTGGCAAAAGGAAAATGGTGGCTTTATTTATTTCTTTTGTTGAAGTTTCTTGAACTTTTGAAAAGTCCACCATTTTTGTTTTATGCCAAACCTTAACCACTCACTAAATTTGGTTAACTCTCTACACTTAACTATGGTAAGTGTTATGATAAGATTGAATTTTCTTTTCTATTCTTTTTATCTTATCATAATAATTATCATCTTCTTGCTTTCTTTTTCTTCTTCATTTCAAGAAGAAAAGCTTGACTACATCAATGGTGGATTGATGAAATGAGTGAGAAATCCAAAACTAAAGTCTACCCACTTCCTATTTCTTCATCCTCTACCTCTTGCCAAGTAGTAGAGTGTGTTTCCTTCACAAGTTTTCAAGACTTGGTGAAGGTGGAGCTCGATCTAGCGATGCCTCGACGTAGATCATCTTCGGCATGGACATCGACGACCTAGCTTGCCCATTCTCCGACGAAGACGACGCTAGAGCCCGGATTTGATTTGGACAGCGGAGAGGACCTCATCTCGGAGCCGTGGAGGTGGAGGACCGGATCTACAACGGTTTTATTTCCGTATCTCTTAGTTAAGTGTTAACTAGTTAGCTTTTTCGCCTAGTTTTCTAGCAAACGATCCGTAGTCGGGTCTCTCGGCACCTAGAATTTTTGAAAATGGCATGTTCGATGCCTTGTGTGACCTCATTAGGGTGCCAAGAACCCTACAAACGCAAATGTCCAGAAAGCGAGAAAAGATTTATAAGAGTACCAGCTTCCGTACAGTTCGGTATAGGCGAGATCGGGAGGGACTTTGAGCAGGTTCTTGCCAGGACACTGTTGCGATAAGTTTTGCACCAAGGATCAGTGGTGTCACGTGTATTCAGAGGGCCAGAGGCCGACGCCAGTGACGTGCTGCTCTACGAGTGATCATACTAATTGGCCGAGAGATGACCAGAGGATTGCCAGAGAGAAATCATTTCCGTTAGTACACCTGCTCGGGCCGATGAGCGGATAGATTGCGAGATTTGTAATCAGTAGAGAAATGAGGAGCCTGAGACAGAGGACGCCAGACCGTGAGCAGGAGGCAAGCGGATGTTCTTGCTCTGCCAGTTTGGGCGCACCGACATTTTTCGACATTGTAGGAAGTGTACCTCAATGTCATTTGTTGCGATTTGTGTTGTGATCCGAGTTTCACGCTTATATTGCTTGGATTTGAGTTTTGATGATTGAGTTTCATGATATTGTTTCCATGCACCATGGCTGCACCAACTGGGTATTTACATTTTGTGCATAGTTATTGCACTTGATATACGTTTTACACACCGTTGTGTTGGTTTATGATTTGTGCATATTTGTTGCACTAGATATCAGTTTTGTACCTTGGCTGCACGTGTTTATGATTTCGCGGATTTCGTATGATCGATTTGACATTGTGCATGTGTTACTCAACTCTTGATCTTTCTTTGCTTAAGAAAGATCATGTGCATTCGATATAATCGAGAAGAAAGGAAATAAGTCTTTGATATTTCGTGCACTGGATGCACAGGATTTGTATTTCGTGCACTGGATGCACATGATTTGATATTTCGTGCACTGGATGCAAAGGATTTGATATTTCGTGCACTGGATGCACCGGATCTGATATTTCATGCACTTAATGCTTAGGATTTGATATTTCTTGCACTGGATGCACCGGATTTGATATTTCATGCACTGGATGCACAGGATTTGATATTTCGTGCACTGGATGCACCGGATTTGATGTTTCATGCACTGGATGCACAGGATTTGTATTTCGTGCAATGGATGCACCAGATTTGTATTTTGTTTATTTCTTGCACCGGATTCGTATTTCGTGCATTGGTTGCACTAAATTTGCAATTCATGCGTTTGTTGCACCAAGTAGGTATTTCGTGCATTTGTTGCACTAGATTTATACTTCGTACATTGGATGCACCCGATTTATCTCTTTGAGCATTTGTTTTACTAGATTTGTATTTTCGTGCTAGTGTGTACTTGATGTTCATTTTCGTGCATACTACTGCACTAGATGCTTTTACGGACCTGACGCGTTTAGGCTGGATTTTGCGTATATTAGGCGCTTGTTATTGGATTCTGTGCACACCGGATCCGTTTGATTATGATTTTATTCGTGCATTTTGGTTGCACTTGATTGAGATTTTATTCGTGCATTTTGGTTGCACTTGATTGAGATTTTATTCGTGCATGTTGGATGCACTTGATTTAGAATTTTATTCGTGCATGATGGATGCACTTGATTGGATTTTCGCGTATGTTGGGCGCATGATATGAGGTGTGATTTATGCACACCCGATGCACTCGATTAGGGTTTCCATTTGTGCATGCTAATTGCACTGGATTGAGATTTTCGTGCACTATCGATGCACTAGATATGGTTGTCGTGTACACCTGTTGCACTGGACAGATACTCTCGTGCACACCTGTTGCACTTACTTTGTTTTTGTGCATATCATATGTATTGGATTTGATTTCCGTGCGCACAGCCATACGTGTTGTGAGACACGCCTTTTAAGGCTGATTTTGCTCTTGAGCACTTTGTGTTCATGATGGGTACTATATTATGTAGTAGCCGAACAAGACTGATATGAGAACAGTACCTGAGTACTTTGCATGCATAAAAAGTTTACCAAGAGGTTTTCAAAAAGGAGCTATAGTTTAACGTTTTAAAATTAAATAAATAAATAAATACAATCATTTAGGTGAATTTTCCGATAATCGGTAAAATAATACCTATTTTTTTGTAAAACGTAATTATAGTATTTCTCAACATAGGCCAAGTTATACTTATTTTAGACATGTAATTGCTAGTATTTGGTAAATAATTAGTCACTTATAAATTGCTAGTTATTTAAATATTTTTCCTTAATTAATTATTTTAAATATTATTTTTAAGATTTTAAATATACATTAAATAAGAGAAGATTAAAATTTGAATGGGTCAATTACACACATATGAACCATAACAACAAAAATCTAGTTTGTAGCATAATTTTTTTTATCAAGTTATTCCAAGTTCTAGTTGTTTCTAGGGTCAAAGAAAAAATAAAGTAAAATAAATTAAAACTTATAAAGGTTGTAACTTGAATTTTTTTGAAACTTGAGGGGTTTTATTGCCATTGAAAATGATACACTCCCACACACAAACCCAATTTCCCCCTTAATGGGCCGAGACATGCAGGAAACCCCCACCAATTTTCCCCATTTGATTTGAAAAAGAAAATTTATAAAGGGTTTAATAGGAAATTGATGTGAATTGCATTTAATGAGCTTGGGAGACTTTTTCACTAGAAGCATCTACACAATTCACACACACACACCCCATGTAACATTTCAGAAAAATAAAATATTATTTTTAGGAATTTTAATAATTTAATATTAATTTTTAATGAATATTTTAATATTTCGGTATAATTAAATACCGGTAAATGGGGAAAATTTTGGAAAAATTATGGAAAAATTCTAAAATGGGGTATTATATGGAGTTATGCCATTTTTAAGGTTTTTATGATTAGTTATATGCTAATTTGGTGCTAATCGCGATTAAAAATCGCTAATCGGTTTTTTAGAATTTTTGTGCAAAACATGCACATATCATTTTTCCACACTTGTTACTTTTCTTACATGTTGTGGGTGTTTGATTGCCTAGGGTTACCATTGGGTGAGAAGGAATAAAGGAAAAATGAAAAGAAAAGAAAAAGGTATGGTATGATGAAGAGAGAGAAAGTGTGGGTGAGGGTTACTTTTGACTTGTCGTGAGCCATCCCCATCATTCTTCACACCCTTTTCTCTCTCCTTCTTCCATGAGCTGCTGCTGCTCCTGCTCCTCTTCTCACTCCCCTCCTCTTCAATCTCCCAAAACACCATGGATCCAACCCCAAAACCCTATTCCCACTTCGCAAAAATCGTTCATAAGCTCGAGAGGAACACCATGGACCAAGAAAGAATGGATTTTGAGGACTTTGAGCAACTCAAGAAAATTTCTGAGTTGCCAAAGGAGGTAATTTCTGCACCCTTAGAGAAGTATTTCAATTCCTTTTGCATCTATACTCGTTTCATGCTGATATCGTGTCGTTTTGGGAACTTTGGAAATTTTAAATTAGGGTTTATGGTTTGATCTGAAATCAAAGGTGAATTGAGGTGTAGTTAGGGACTACAACCCCTGGTGTGAGGTTACATTGGACCAAACCTGAGATTAAAACCCAGAATACGGATTTATAGAAATGGTATCGGGGAAAACTGTAATTCTGTGAGTGTGTTTTGAAATCTGCTATCACCCGAGCTACCTGAAAATTATTTTGGACTGACAGGGGTATGTGCAGGCAACTAGGAACCACCACACAAAACCCTAGCCTCCGCCTCCTTCTTCAGGCCGCAAATAAATCCATTCTGGCCGCAATTTGTGGCCAGAGCAAGTGGGTTTGGTCTCGTTTTTGCTTCAGAGCCTTATCTGTAGTAAATTTGACCTTTGGTATATGCAATTTTGACAGATTCCATCTAGGGTAGAATCTGGGGTAGTCTTCTTGTGTTGGCGCTTGGTTTACGGCTTGTTTTAGCATGGATTTTGGTATTTGATGATTCGCTTCTGTTGGGTGGCGTTTGAACGTCAACGGCAAAGGGTTGGTCATGTTTGCATGCGAGACTATAGGTTTTTACCTATGGGCGTAGCGTATGCCGTTTTGGTTTCCGATGTGATTTTCATGTGCTTTAGCATTTGTGATATCCTTGTAGGTACCCCACGTGACGTCGAGGCGTTGAAGATAAAGATGGCGACATCGGCATCGGCACACAAGAAGCAAGGTGATTAGATTTATATCTACGGGGAAAAGTCGGGTGGATGGCGTATAGCACCCCCGTAGTTCGTGGTGATGTATACGAATACGTATACACACATATATTGATTATATATGGTTTGAGATTATTGATGATAAAGATGGACTTTTGGTGTTCTTAGATTGGTTTAGTGTAGTTGCGAAACCCTAGAGTAGGTGTTGCACCATACACACACACCCATACTTGCATACATTCTTTTTTCATATGTGCGTATATGGGAATATATATTTATGTGTTCACATGGGTATGGGACTATGTGTTCATATACTGGATTTGAGGATAGTATTTGGGACTTGAGATGAGTCGATGAGATTTGATTTGAGACCATGAGATCGGTGATATGGCAGGATTCGTATTTGAGATACGTCATGATGTTATAGCGAATCTTTGGACGACGATGCCATGTGAATGGTGATGTATATAGAATAGTTGACTTATGATCGGGACATGAGATAAGATATGTTAAGATAGCTATAATGGGTCGCATTGGGCGATGTATACTTCTTTATGATGATATGAGCTGATGATATCGGTTTGTACGAGACTGTCGATCGGTAGTCAGATCAGAAGTCAGATCATGATTATATTGATGATATTAGTATTGTACTAGACATAGATAAGTACCCGGATTATGATCTTTGATAAAGAGGATACCGGACGAATAATATGATGAATGTGATATTGACCTGTACCCAGATTCGGGGGGCCGTACGACGGATTTATGTACGAGCTATATATTGATGATTGATCCGCACTCTTGACTTGGGAATATTTAATTATAGATATGGTATCGGATGTGATAATATCGAGGCGGGATCACCGACTAATATATATATATATATGTGTGTGTGTGTGTGTGTGTGTGTGTGTCGACTCAGATGTTAGGCGGTTGCCTTATCTTTAATTCAGCTTGTTAGTTCAGCTGTATAGTTTAGTGTTGTTGTTAGACTAGATTAGTTATCCTTGTGTTTAGTATTCAGCTCCCGCACATTATTGCTGTTCGCTCCGAATCACATACATATGTTATGATTTCATATTCCATTGTTGATATCATGCTGTTAGGACACCAGCACTATTACCGATGATGCGTATGTTCCACGTACACTTACTTGCCAGCTCACACACATCATCATCGGTAATTGCCATGTCACGTACACTTTAGAGAATACTATTACTTTGACATAGCTTGTTGGCTAATAGTTTCGACATGATATTAGTGTACTTGCCTCATATGCCAGTTTAGACATTGCAGTTACTATTTGCTACTTCATGCATATTGTTATTCACTATTATGCCGCATTCATGGATTTTTATGCCTATATTCATGGTTTTACATGCCATCGATGATTTGGATTCGGATTTTCATGAGATTTCCTGGATTTGGGGGAAAACCGCAAAAATATTTATAAACTTCTTTTCTCTCTCTTTTTAAATGAAAAGTGCGGTTTTCCCATGATGTATGAGTCGTCCACCATGAGTTTGCTGATGGATTTCGAGACCCGATTCGAGGAGTTGGATGAACCGTTTCGGGTACATGGTGGGCCCGGTGCGGTACCCCGGGGCGAGAAGGTCGCAGATGATGGCGTTGAGCCTGGCAGGGGAAGACTACCCACCGGTGATTTTACCCGATGCGTCGGATATCCGAAGGATACGGTCGTGGTCTTGTGATAGATATTAGGGGCCGGTCTCGACTGACGGTGCCCTAGATAGTGAGATTGAGACCCTGAGATTTTTGAGATATTGAGGTACCGAGCCTGAGATATTGAGATTGAGATTTATGTTTTGTGTCGATGCTAGACACTGTTTATACTGATTTCATTATGATACCTCGCTTTAAATATACAAAAGTCTCACTAAGTTATGAAAGCAATTTCTTCATTTACATGTATTCTGTTTTCATGCATTCATACCTCATCCATATGATATATTGCTACCTGAAGCACTGACACGAGCACATGGGATTACACTTGGGTTAGATATTTACCCTTGCCACCTTTTCATGCTCCAGACTTGTTATTTAAGGATTATATATATAGTGATCGTATGACCTAGGATTGCGTCATACATACGGTTTCTGTTCGTAGATGTTTTCTATTCACGAGTTGGCAACTCACCCCCGTTGTGCCACAGTTTCTTGCAGGTTTTGCCGTACATGTTTCATTACGGTTTTGCTGGCACACTGCTTCCATTTCCGGGTGGTTTGCTTGGTAGGTGGGTTCACTTGCATCATGACCATCATTATACTTTGTATATTATTATTCTGTTGTATCTAGAAGTTCCATCAACCAAACATGTATTCATTTCAGAGATAGATACCAGTGATGTTTATTCATTCGACCTTAGAGTCGCGCGTTGTATTTCTATGGATTTCATGTTGTTTTGAGTTTCGTTTTCTGTTGTGATCCTCGCCCTTCGGCGTTGTATATTATATTGCTTGCGTGGTTGTGGCCGTCGATTGACGAAGAGATAGTTCCCACTTGGGGATGCCATTATTCATTATATATGCTTTATCAGGTTTTATACCCGTTTGGGATCTGTTTTTACAAAGGAAACTCTGCCAAAATTTTTAGAAAAGACTTGTGATTTTAAAATGCATATTTAGGCGTATGTTGCAAACTATTTGATTTGAAATGGATTTCCTCCACTCTACTACTTTTCTTGGTTTGGATTTCTAGGTTTTCGGCTGACTTAGATTACGTACACCTCAAGACGTTTCGTAGTTTAAGTGCCGGTTATGTTCCGTACTATCGGGTCGTGACACCCCAATTCTTCCCAGGCCGAGCCTCCTGCAGTGCACCCCAAAAATCCCAACTCAATTTCTTAATCTCATTGCAAAAAAAGAAAAAAAAAATCCAAGAAAGATCCACACAAAAACTCTCAAGTTCAAAACAATTTTTCATCCATCCTCCTTCGCCTATAATATCTTTAATCCATGGAGCAAGAGACCATTTTGGAGGTCAAGTTGCATGCTAGATCTCTTGATTTTGAGGTATAATCCCAACCCTAGTGTTTAATTGTAGGTTAATTACTTCAATTTAATGAATTTCGGTGTTTAATTATGGTTCTAATTGCTAACTTGAAAATTCAAGAAAAGGGTTATGAATTTAAGTTAGGGTTTTTAGCACATCATTAAGGTTTCCAAGAGTGGTTTAATATTTTAAAATATGCAAAATCTTGTTTAGTTGTTAATTTGTAAAGTGTTATTTTAAAATTGTTAAAATTAGGAAATTTTGCAAACTAGATTTTTAGGATTTAATTAAATTGGTGATCTAAAATTTAAGTAATGGTTTGTATGGAATAATTAAGATACTAAGTTATCATCTTGGTCACTAGAATTGTTAAAACATCAAGATTTGTATTAAAACGGGTAATGGTCGCTTACTAGTTTTTTTTAATAAATCGATTTAAATTAAATTTGAGTTTTTGATAAATTATAACCTATTTTATATAATATCTAGAGTGTTGTGAGTGCGCAGTGGGTACGATTGGGTTTTAGCTTTGGGTATTTTCACGTATAACGACCCTAGTTGTAGTTTGTGGCGTTCTCGCGAGCGCGTTTTGTGCACCAGGTGCGTGCGCGTTTAATTAGCGCGCGTTGTTTGACTTGTGTCGTTTGCGTTCGCGATTAATTGTATATTATCCTTTTTATTGCTTGTGTGCGATCCTAGGGTCGGGTGGAGAGGTGTCGTACGCGGCGCGGAAAGATAGATGGAGATAGGGCCAGTTTAGCGGAGGCGTTCCGGTGAGTAGATGTATACATCAATGGATGAATCTTCTGGATGGCGCGAGGCGCCCGACGGTTTAGTATTATTTAAAATATTTACTTTTTATGCGAAGTTCCTAGTTAGACATCTCGTTGCATCACATCGTTATTGTTGGTGTATATGCCCTAGAGGCCATTATTGTATCATACTAGTATGTCTATTACTTAATGGATGCTTGGGATATTCACAGTTGTACAGACAATCTTGCTCAATATAGTAGTATGCTACTTGGTTTGTCTCTGCTTTAATATGTACTTGTGTGTTTATTTATTATATCACCTATACGCATTAGTAGAGCCCTTAGGATCTTTGCTTGATTACCGGCGTTGTGATGGCGATCACACTCGTGGGGGCTGGGTAATCTACAAGCACATCCTTATACACGTCCCTAGTCGTGGGAGTACCGAGATAGGGCATCGATACTCCGGAGTAGACTAGCGTATGCGCTTCTCTTCCCAGCACGGGAGACGGTCTGTCCCACAGCCGTCAGTACGTCGTACTTGAGATAGTATGCGGGTGCTCGTTAGGTTACGAGTACACTGGACAGGACTCGTCGGGAACTGATGGTTGGTATTATACCTATCGTCAGTTATCAGTTTCCAGGTGACATGAGTACAGCTTAGTCCGCTGACTTGACACTGTCACTTCGCCTCGAGTGTGTTCCCACTGTTCTTTGATTACTACCCTACCACGGCTCTACTGAGTCGTGCAAACAGGTAGTAGTTGGGAGCAGTCCCGAAGCACTTGGAGGCAGTGACGGTTAGACAGGATTCGTCTCTCCCGGTATTGGGGGTTGACATCGCGCTGTGTCTAGGAGAGCCATTACACGAGTAGTCCCTGGCCAGGGCAAGCGAGATATACTGGTAGGTTCCAGTGTTATCTCAGGGTGTTCTGGGCTTCACTCCGACACGACTTGTACCGCTTTTAGGTGTCTGACGCTTGCCGCCCCCCTAGGCCCGACATGCGATGTATCAGACGAACAGACCGGACTGTACGGAGATTGTCACATACAGACTCAGTAGGAGTTCGGATGGGTTTACCTCATCGGCCTTCTTATCGACATCTACCTGGGGACCATTACGTACAGCTAGTGCCGCTTGCGGTCTGTGGTTAAACCCACTGCCAGCGTAGTGTCGAGTCTTTAGAGTCCCACACAGAGAGTTTCCCTGCACTGAGCGAAACGTGTAGAGGCCGTATGGTTTTACGGCAGGGCTGCGATCACTTACGTACACTTGTGTGCGTATGTTGTTCGGGCAGGCAGTACTAGTGGGCTTTGGTTTAAGCCAGATCCTAGTATTGCACGGATGGATCTGTTTTGTCTTCTGCGCATCCGCATTCTACGGAATACGGATGCAGGTGTGTATGCACAGTTTTCTGGAGCGATGAAGGAGGAGGTGCCTCATTAGGGTTTTGGCAGTTGGTTCGGCCAAAACCACTATGTGGCAGGCTCATTAGGGTTTTGACAGTTGATTCGGTCAAAACCATTTTGAGGCGGACTCATTAGGGTTTCGACAGTTCGTTTGGTCAAAACCATAAATGAGCCGGGGACATTATTTACTAATCCTTTCATTGATAATTTTGTTATGGCTAATTACATTGACCATTTGACCATCTTGACTTTGTTGACCTTTTGACCAAAGTTGACTTGGACCTTCATAGAAGATCTAAAGTATTCTTTGGTTTTCTTTTTATTAAGTTATGATAATGGTCATGTCATTTGTAGCCATCACCTTTATCTTGATTGGATTTGTAATGATAATGTTTTGTGCTTTATTGCAACCATGGTTAGCTTTTCTCTTGGTTAAGCTTTTCATTTGCTCATTCTCATTCTCTCTCTTGAAATGAGAAGCTCCATGGTTGCTAGAAAATCTCCTTCTTCTTCCTCCTCTTGTTTTCTCCTTTGATCTCATGTGTTGAGAGAAAAAGGATTCTACTTGACAAACACATCCATACATCCTCTCTACACAACCTAGGGCTTCTAGATTAGCAATCTCCTTGCCCTAGTTACCTCGGCTTGAGGTGGAGCTCGGTGTACATCTCTCGGGTGGATCGTCTTCGACTCTAGGAGGCCGCGGAGGTGACCGAAGTCCGGATCAATCATTGAGCAAGCGATGAGAAGAAGAACAAGAAGAGAAGAACATCAAAGAGGAACAACAACAAGAAGTGAAGGAGTTCAAGTTGAGGTATAACCACTTTGCCGAGTAGTTAATTCTTCTTTGCATGTATGCTAGTTTAGTTTAGCAAAGATCCGGCTTTTACGGTCCATGTTACAAAGTTTAGAAAAATTTTGATTTACCGTTTCCGCAACCCCGAAAGTACCGGGAGAGGTAACGTGGACCTAACAGTGGTATCAGAGCCTAACTAAACCTAAACTAGCTTGGTAGTAAAGTGTGTCGAAGTTCGAAACGGAAAAATCGAAAAAACCAAGTTGTAAAAATCTGAGTTTCTGTTAAAACTTTTTCTGGTCAAAACAAACTTTGTTATAACCCAAAAATCATCTCAGGGTTTTTAGAAGAAAACCACCAAAAACGATACAGCGACTCAACCAAAGCGCCGCGCTTTCGCGGCAAGAGCAAGCTCTTGCCGCGGAACCGCGGCCAAGTTGGTGAGTTACTGCATCGATTTTGGTGCAGTGTTTTTCTGACATGGTTTTAGGATTTTTCAGATATATTATATGTGCCCAGATTTTCCAGAATAGAAATTTGTTTTTGGGGGCCTATAATTCCGTATTTTTCCGAGCTTCAATATACTTTGACTATAAAGGTTATATCTGTGATGTTCTTATGTATTGAACGTCGGCTAATCGCTATATGTCGATTAGTCGGGGTTATACATATCTGTGATCTGTGATTGTTCTTGATGGTTTGTGTTTATGAATGTGTTGGACTGTCGCGGGTGAATAGCCGGGGTGGATGTGAGATGAGCTTTTGTTTTTCTTTCATTCATTGTAAATGTAAATTGATGTAATATTATTATTTGTTTGGCCGCACAACCGGGTCGGGGTTGTAGCCGTCATTGTATAATTCTTTTTACTGTTTTTGCTCCTAGGATAGACCCATGGAGGGGTGCACAAACTGCCGAGTACTTGGTGGGTAGTTTTCCGCACCCGTAGGGGTCTTGGGTGGGGTATTTGGCTATTCACCGCGACCGTGTAATCCGCTTTTCGTTGCAGGCTCGAAAGGATTGCGGATTGCTAGTATATCCAATGTATTCATCTGTGATCTGTAATGTCTATCATTGCTTTACTATTTAGGCGTTGCTTATGTTTTACAGCCGCGCTAGCCCAGCCCCCGCTCTGTCGTTAGTTAAGTAACCTAACGAGTGATGACGGGACCCCGTGGCGAATGCGAATGGCATAAGCGTACGTCATATTTTGGTTGTTTTCTGCAATGGTAGGATTAAATGATGGGACGCATTAAAAGAGCTAATGCAAGAATATCACGCATTAAAAGAACTAATGCAAGAAAATAAACCTAAAAGACGTTATTGGAACAAGTTTTTCAAAAAGCTGTTATTGCAAGGACGTTCATTTTTGTTTTGCATCGCGGTATTCGGTTATGAATACCCAGCACCTCAGTCGACGAGGCAAGGGCCGAGATCCCTTCACCGGGAGTGACCCCTTGGACAAAAGTTTGCGTCAGGGTAATAACTTCACTATAGTCGATTATTCTTGCTTTGCATCGAGGTATTCATTTTGTAATATCCTACACCTCATTCGACGAGGAAAGAGCCGAGATCCCTTCACAGGGAGTGACCTCTTTAGCAAAAAGTTTTTCGCCACTATATTTTCAAAAGGTGTATCACGTTCCTTCAACGACATCAAGTTCATTACGTTAACGGGTTTTTCGCCAAAAACCCAGCCGTAGCCCTCCGTCGTTTCTTATAAGTTATACTTAGTATTCGTGCTGCGTTTGTTGACTGTGTCAAGGCGCAGTGAACGGTAGCTAAGTGTTGCTTATTTGCTGGATACAATGTGATTGGTTAGGACATTTGTGTAACCTTGTTGACTGTGTCAAGGGTTATGCAGGTGGGTTTAATGCAATCAAGACAACGACGGGATGAACTTGACTAGGACTTTTTGATTTGTTGACTGTGTCAAGATCACTTGAGTCCTAGGGGCAAAAACCAAATCGGGAGTTTCAAAAGAACTGAAACTTGCAGATTTAGCATACCTTCTGGAGTGTGGTGACTAGAGTGGATTCCATCTAGGTTATCACACAATGACAGTTGGATCCCGATCCCACTGATGAGTTAGTTTACTCTCGGGAGATTATTTCACTTAACGATCAATGCTATAAACCTAGTAGGTGTCTAGAAAGGTGTTAGCGGGGTTACGCCCCCAGGGAAAAGAGGTTCTTTAATTAAGGAACTTCGTGAAAGCGTTGGAAAACCTCCCTCGAAGTACCGACACTAGCCTGGCTGAAAGGTTAAGCAAGTATTGTGACGTGAATTAAAACCCGGCTAGTTCTTCTTTTAAAAGGTTTTAAGAAGAATTTGAGGAAACAGTGGGAGACATCCTGGTTAGAAAAATTAATAAACCAATCTAATCTTACAAGAGCATACGCTGAGTGTTTCTTTTTCTCTCTCTCCAGGCAGCAACCCTTTCACGCCCTAATCAAGATAACAAAATGTATCGCTTGACCGAACCGAATTCTTATTCGGGACTGGGGAAAGTTGGTTCAGCTCTAACTTGTGACAACAGTCATGAGTATGAGAATGGGAAAGAGGAAAGTATGGATTTCCAGGATACCCAGTCGAAGAAGAAGCATGGTTTTGCATCTACTTCAGGTGTTCTTGTAATTGAGAACTGTTTTACGGTCAGCCCTACCTCCTGGGTACTTGATACCGGATCAGGATCTCATATCTGTAATTTATTGCAGGGACTGAGAAAAAGTAGGAAAGTTGCACCGGGTGATATGTCGCTCAGAGTAGCGAACGGAGCACAAGTTAATGCGGCAGCCGTCGGTGAATATCACCTAGTATTGCCAAATGGCAAGACTATGATTTTGAACGATTGCTACTATGTACCCTCCATGGTTTGCAACATCATATCAGTTTCTTTACTCGATAAAGATAGATATAAGTTTGTTCTTGAAAAGAATATCATGAACATTTACCTTGATAAGGTACTGGTTGCAGAGGGTACACTGTTTAATGGTATCTACGTTCTAAATCAGAATACAGTTCTCAATATACAAAACACACGCAAGAGGAAGAATTCAGATACGAATGAATCCTACTTGTGGCATTGTAGAATTGGTCATGTCGGAGAGAAAAGACTGAGTAAGTTGCATAAAGATGGACTCTTGGATGCGTTCGAGTTTTCATCTTATGAAACTTGTCAGTCTTGTCTCAAAGGGAAGATGACCAAATCTCCGTTCACCGGACATGGAGAAAGAGCAGCAGAGCCCTTGGGACTCGTACATAGTGATGTATGTGGTCCGATGTCTATACATGCAAGGGGTGGGTTCTCGTACTTCATCACATTCACTGACGATCTCTCTAGGTTCGGATATGTGTATCTGATGAAACACAAATCTGAAGCTTTTGAGAAATTCAAGGAATTCAGAAACGAAGTAGAGAACCAGACAGGCAAAAGTATCAAGATCCTCCGGTCTGACAGAGGAGGGGAGTACTTAAGCACGGAATTCCTAGATTACTTAAAAGAGAATGGTATTCTCTCTCAGCTTACTCCTCCTTATACACCACAGCACAACGGTGTATCGGAGCGGAGGAATCGTACCCTATTGGATATGGTTCGCTCCATGATGAGTAGTGCTGAGTTACCTCTTTCATTCTGGGGATATGCACTTCAAACTGCAGCACATCTATTGAATCAAGTTCCATCCAAATCCGTGCCTAAGACTCCGTATGAGATATGGAGTGGTAAAAGTTTGTATCTTAAACGTATTAAGATTTGGGGTTGCCCAGCTTATGTCAAAAAGCAGAACCCAGACAAACTTGAGGCACGGGCAGTTTTTTGTAAGTTTGTGGGATACCCAAAAGATTCAAGTGGGTATCTATTCTACCATGCAGAGGAACAGAAGATAATTGTTTCAAGAAATGCCACATTTTTAGAAAAAGAATTTCTTGTTAAAAACATTAGTGGCAGCACGGTAGAACTGGATGAAATTCCAGAAACACAAGCTTTAACAGAAAATTTGGAGGAACCGCTAGATTCAATAATCCCAAACGAACCTCAGCCACTCCGCAGATCTGGTAGGATTTCTCATCCGCCCGAGAGATACTACGGTTTTCTCATAGACGGGGATCGAGAGGATTGCATCTTGGAAGAAGATGACCCTACCAGTTTCAGGCAGGCCATTATCAGTAGGGACTCTGATAAGTGGCAGGAAGCAATGCAATCCGAAATGGAGTCCATGTACGCCAATAAAGTGTGGACCATGGATATTGCTCCACCTGGGGTAAAACCCGTTGGATGCAAATGGATCTACAAAAGGAAACTTGATGTAGATGGGCAGGTGGAAACCTATAAAGCTAGACTCGTTGCAAAAGGTTTTCGTCAAAGACCTGGTTTGGACTATGATGAAACTTTTTCTCCAGTGGCTATGCTCAAATCCATTCGGATCCTACTTGCCATTGCTGCCTTCCATGACTATGAAATCTGGCAGATGGATGTTAAAACGGCTTTCCTAAACGGTTGTTTGGAAGAGTACGTTTACATGGATCAACCAGAAGGTTTCGTAGACAGTGGGAGCAGCGGAAAGGTGTGCAAGTTGCTTAAATCCATTTATGGATTAAAGCAGGCATCGCGGAGCTGGAACATCTGTTTTGATGAGGCAATCAAGGAATTTGATTTCATCAAGAACGAAGATGAACCCTGTGTATATAAGAAGATTGTAGGACGAACTGTCGTATTCCTAGTCTTGTACGTGGACGACATTCTTTTGATAGGAAATGACATTCCTATGCTACAATCGGTCAAGCTGTTTTTGTCACAAAGGTTCTCCATGAAGGACCTGGGTGATGCCTCGTACATTCTGGGGATCAAGATCTATAGAGATAGATCCAAGAGACTATTGGAACTTTCGCAGTCCAGGTACATAGAGACCGTACTAAAGAGATTTAGTATGGAGGATTCCAAGCGCGGTAACATACCCGCATTGCACGGAATTACCCTCTCCAAGAAGATGTCTCCTAAGACTGACGAGGAGAGGGTTCGCATGAGCACTATACCCTACGCTTCGGCGGTAGGATCTATAATGTATGCGATGCTATGTACAAGACCAGATTTAGCTTACGCGTTAAGCACGGTAAGCCGGTATCAGTCAGACCCAGGGGAGGACCACTGGACAGCAGTGAAGAACATTCTCAAGTACCTGAGAAGGACTAAGGAGATGTTCCTGGTTTACGGTAATGGAGACCTCAGGGTCGAGTCCTTTACCGATTCAAGCTTCCAGAGTGACAAAGATGACAGCAAGTCTGTCTCGGGTTTTGTGTTTACCCTCAACGGAGGGGCGGTATGTTGGAGGAGTTCCAAGCAGGATACCGTCGCAGACTCGACGATGGAGGCTGAATACATTGCTGCAAGCGATGCCACAAAAGAGGCGGTCTGGATTAAGAAGTTCATTAGTGAACTTCAGGTGGTTCCGTCCATTGTTGACCCAATACCTTTGTATTGCGATAACAATGGGGCTATAGCTTTAGCGAAGGAACCAAGGTCCCATCAGAAATCCAGGCACATCTTAAGGCGGTATCACCTGATCAGGGAGATCATTGATCGCTAGGAGATCGAGGTGCGGAGAGTGGACACAAAGGACAACACTGCGGATCCATTCACAAAGGCTTTACCCCAGACTCAGTTCGAGCGGCTGATCGAGATGATAGGTCTTCGATACGCCAGTACATGGCCTTAGTGCAAGTGGGAGATTGTTGGTGTATATGCCCTAGAGGCCATTATTGTATCATACTAGTATGTATATTACTTAATGGATGCTTGGGATATTCACAGTTGTACAGACAATCTTGCTCAATATAGTAGTATGCTACTTGGTTTGTCTCTGCTTTAATGTGTACTTGTGTGTTTATTTATTATATCACCTATACGCATTAGTAGAGCCCTTAGGATCTTTGCTTGATTACCGGCGTTGTGATGGCGATCACACTCGTGGGGGCTGGGTAATCTACAAGCACATCCTTATACACGTCCCTAGTCGTGGGAGTACCGAGATAGGGCATCGATACTCCGGAGTAGACTAGCGTATGCGCTTCTCTTCCCAGCACGGGAGACGGTCTGTCCCACAGCCGTCAGTACGTCGTACTTGAGATAGTATGCGGGTGCTCGTTAGGTTACGAGTACACTGGACAGGACTCGTCGGGAACTGATGGTTGGTATTATACCTATCGTCAGTTATCAGTTCCCAGGTGACATGAGTACAGCTTAGTCCGCTGACTTGACACTGTCACTTCGCCTCGAGTGTGTTCCCACTGTTCTTTGATTACTACCCTACCACGGCTCTACTGAGTCGTGCAAACAGGTAGTAGTTGGGAGCAGTCCCGAAGCACTTGGAGGCAGTAACGGTTAGACAGGATTCGTCTCTCCCGGTATTGGGGGTTGACATCGCGCTGTGTCTAGGAGAGCCATTACACGAGTAGTCCCTGGCCAGGGCAAGCGAGATATACTGGTAGGTTCCAGTGTTATCTCAGGGTGTTCTGGGCTTCACTCCGACACGACTTGTACCGCTTTTAGGGGTCTGACGCTTGCCGCCCCCTAGGCCCGACATGCGATGTATCAGACGAACAGACCGGACTGTACGGAGATTGTCACATACAGACTCAGTAGGAGTTCGGATGGGTTTACCTCATCGGCCTTCTTATCGACATCTACCTGGGGACCGTTACGTACAGCTAGTGCCGCTTGCGGTCTGTGGTTAAACCCACTGCCAGCGTAGTGTCGAGTCTTTAGAGTCCCACACAGAGAGTTTCCCTGCACTGAGCGAAACGTGTAGAGGCCGTATGGTTTTACGGCAGGGCTGCGATCACTTACGTACACTTGTGTGCGTATGTTGTTCGGGCAGGCAGTACTAGTGGGCTTTGGTTTAAGCCAGATCCTAGTATTGCACGGATGGATCTGTTTTGTCTTCTGCGCATCCGCATTCTACGGAATACGGATGCAGGTGTGTATGCACAGTTTTCTGGAGCGATGAAGGAGGAGGTGCCTCATTAGGGTTTTGGCAGTTGGTTCGGCCAAAACCACTATGTGGCAGGCTCATTAGGGTTTTGACAGTTGATTCGGTCAAAACCATTTTGAGGCGGACTTATTAGGGTTTCGACAGTTCGTTTGGTCAAAACCATAAATGAGCCGGGGACATTATTTACTAATCCTTTCATTGATAATTTTGTTATGGCTAATTACATTGACCATTTGACCATCTTGACTTTGTTGACCTTTTGACCAAAGTTGACTTGGACCTTCTTAGAAGATCTAAAGTATTCTTTGGTTTTCTTTTTATTAAGTTATGATAATGGTCATGTCATTTGTAGCCATCACCTTTATCTTGATTGGATTTGTAATGATAATGTTTTGTGCTTTATTGCAACCATGGTTAGCTTTTCTCTTGGTTAAGCTTTTCATTTGCTCATTCTCATTCTCTCTCTTGAAATGAGAAGCTCCATGGTTGCTAGAAAATCTCCTTCTTCTTCCTCCTCTTGTTTTCTCCTTTGATCTCATGTGTTGAGAGAAAAAGGATTCTACTTGACAAACACATCCATACATCCTCTCTACACAACCTAGGGCTTCTAGATTAGCAATCTCCTTGCCCTAGTTACCTCGGCTTGAGGTGGAGCTCGGTGTACATCTCTCGGGTGGATCGTCTTCGACTCTAGGAGGCCGCGGAGGTGACCGAAGTCCGGATCAATCATTGAGCAAGCGATGAGAAGAACAACAAGAAGAGAAGAACATCAAAGAGGAACAACAACAAGAAGTGAAGGAGTTCAAGTTGAGGTATAACCACTTTGCCGAGTAGTTAATTCTTCTTTGCATGTATGCTAGTTTAGTTTAGCAAAGATCCGGCTTTTACGGTCCATGTTACAAAGTTTAGAAAAATTTTGATTTACCGTTTCCGCAACCCCGAAAGTACCGGGAGAGGTAACGTGGACCTAACAGTTATATGTATAAATAGATATATATATGTGATATCATCTTATAGGAAACTTGCACCATTACCATTGGTTCCTGCCGCACGTGCACTATTTATGCGAACACTCACACCATTGGTAATTACTATGTCACGAACACTATAGAACCTGGTTAGACTAGTATCAAAAATATTCGCATCATACATGATAATTAAACTGGTAGTTGTATTTTCCATTTCATCAAGATTAACACTAAGAATTGATAGTCGTATATATACCGCTTTTCATCATCATTCATACATATTTTTCTAGTTATAATCGCATTTCATGACATGGATATCATAGACATTATCATTTTCCTACATAATCAAATATTGTGATTCTTTCTGAGGATTACCGTATTAATGAGATTTCTGGATTTTAGGGAAAACGAAGGATTTTATAAAAGCTTATTATCATCATTTTAAAATGCAAGTTGTTGTTTTCTCGTAATGTATGGGTCGTCCACCACGAGTTTTCATGTTTTCTGTTGGATTTCGAGACCCGATTCGAGGAGTGGAGGAACCGTCTCGTGTACATGGTGGGCCCGGTAGGTACCCGGGGCGAGATAGAGATTTCATGGGGATGACGATGAGCCTGGATGGGTCACGGACTACCAACCGGCGATGTCTGGCGCGGCGGATATCCGAAGGATACCGACCGTTGTCGTGAGATTTGATGATATGGGCCAATCTGGACTGACGGAGCCCGAGGTATTTAGACATCGAGATATAAGACATTGAGATATTGAGACATTCAGATCTTGAGACATTCAGATATACATGTTTTGTGTCGATGCTTGACAAAGATTTCTGTTGATTTCATTGATATTACCTCCGTTATTCCACAGGATTTTTCCTAAGATAAAATAAAGATTTTCTCATACCAAACATACTCAGGTTTATGTTGATTATGCATTCACGTTGCCGACATGTTAATCCATTGCATTATATTAGTTGATGCGTAGGTTGTGACGCATTTGCGTGCATGCTTACGATAGCCTTATTAGATGTTACTTACTACTCATGAGTTGGCAACTCACCCCCGTTGTGCTACAGTATCTTGCAGGTTTGACCCGTCAGCACTGTAGCGGCGGGCGTACTCCTATTCTACTTCCTTTGCTTCGGCTTGCAGCTGGCTGATAGGTAGGTTTTGGAGGATTTGCTTTTGCTCCCACCGTGTATTTTTATTTTGTATCTAGTATACTCCATCTACCCTTGTATATTGGACTAGACGGTAAGATTTGTGAGACTTGTATTTGTGGTTTGGTGTCGATGCTCACTTGAGCCGACGTGTTGTTTTCTTACTTTCGTGCTTTTACAAGCTTATTTTGTATTGATGATATATATATTGTATGTGGTTGTGATCTGCCTTTGGCGAAGAGCTAGCTCCCGCTTGGGGATGCCTTATTCATGATAAATATGTATTTCTCTTGTTTGTACCCATTTCGGGGCCTGTATTTATAAAGGAGACTCTGCCGAAATTTTCGGGAAAATTTGTTACTTTAATAAAATGTTTAATGCGATTTGTTTTGGTAAAAAAATTGCTTTCTTTTAACAAGTTTTCCTTCACTCTGTATCTTTATTTGGTTTAGATTTCTGGGCATTGGCTTATTGCCTGAGCAACAGGTACAAACACAATCCCTGAAATAGGAGGGACATCATCGGCTCTCGGAGCTCGGCTAACCACCACTAACAATCCAATCATCCGTCGCACATTCAGAATACTCGACTCCAGCCTAGCCATTCGTCCTGGAAAATGGCGTACCACTCTGTCCCTGAGGGGTAGGCATACCGCCCTGAACGGCCCTCGTCTCAAACGACCCTACTCTATCATCATCTCTGGCGGCAGCCCTCTGGCCCTCATAGTCTCCGATGACATAGTGGCTGGAACGAGAAACATGATTGATAAAAACATTGCGATCGAATCAAAGGATTTCTGGAATCAAGGAAGGAAATACAAGAAAATATATATCCTAAGGTCACTTAGGCGGAGTACCGTATAGTAAGTATGCCACGGAACATACCCAAGCTACGTCACTCTGCTTAAGTCACCTACTCCATCTACCAAGGGTCATTCTACACTCAGAAAGGTAAAACCACGCTCTGATACCAACTTTGTCATGGCCCGAAGGTACGGAACGTGACTGGCACTTAAATTACGAAACGTCAAAAGGCGTAACGTAATTTCTTTGTTACCAAGATTTTCCGTATCCTTTTGAGAGTTTCGAGGCTGAAGCCTCCAGTTTTACCGGCACAGATGCAGCGGAGGATCCACAGACATTTTTTGACAAGATGGTTGGGAAGTGTTGTTCACAGAGATGTTCTGACGAGATATGGGTTGAGTTTGCAAGTTTTTGTCTAGAGGTCTTGCTCAGACATGGTGCGAGTCAGTCGAGAGAGGCCGAGCTGCGAATTTACTTCCTATGATTTAGGATGAATTCATAGCTATATTTCTTGCTCGTTTCCTTCCGGATAGCGTTCGAGATGTCCGAGCTCATAATTTTGAGTCCTTGCGCAAGACTCCTGGGATAGCAGTGTCCGAGTATGACATTCAGATTTCTTGGTGGTTCGATATGCTCCTTAACTGGTGAACACTGAAGAGAGACAGATAAAGAGGTTTGTGTGGAGATTGAACGTGCAGTTAATTCTTTCCATAGGCACCCAGCATTTTGACACCCATGCAGCTGCGATGGATGCAACCTTACTGCTAGAGGAGCGCATTTATGAGACTTCGGTCGTTTTTGGAACAAAGCGGATTTGTATCAGTATGCCAGCTCAGAGGTGGTTAGATAGACTCCGTTGTGACAGGCTAAAAATTTTGGCCGCTCGATAAGTTGTTCGTTCGTGATTCGTTTGCATCGGAGATGAGGATTCTTTTGTCGATTTGATTCTTCCCGATATGTTGGACTTCAAAGTTTTCTTGGCATGGAGTGGTTAGCCACGTGTTTATGCGTCCATAAACTGCCGTAAGAAGGCAGTCAGTTTTAGTTTTTCGGTAAGCCAGTTCTTGTTTTCGGAGAGACCGTAGCGTCGCCTTTCGCAGTTTGAGTTCTTTTTGGCACCAGTCAGCTTTTGAGATAGGGATATCAGGAATTCTTGGCATAGGTTTGCGATGTTGGAGCCGCAGAGGTCCCGTTTGACTAGGTCCCGTTTGTGAGGGAATTTCAAGATGCTTTTCCTAACAAGTTGCTTGGTTTGTCGCCAGAGCACGATATTGAGTTTTGCTTTGACTTGATTTCCGGCACAGAGCCTTTTTCTATACCGCCATATTGGATGGACCCGGCGGAGTTTAAGGAACTGAAGGATCAGTTGCAAGATTTTTTGGATAAGGGCTTGTTCGTCCGAGTGCGTCACCTTGGAGAGCTCCTGTCCTGTTCGTCAGAAGGGAAGATGGCAGTTGTGTCGATACATTGGTTATGGTCAGTTGAATTGGGTTACTGTGTGGGACATTTCTCAAAGATTGACTTGCGGTCAGGATACTACCAGTTGTGGGTTCAAGAGGATGGTATTCCAAAGCTTACTTTCCATACAAGTTACGGGCGTTATGAGTTTTAGTGATGTCGTTCGAACTCACCAATGCCCCAGCAGTTTTTATGAATTGGATGAACCGAAGATCCTGGTCTATCTTGATCAGTTTATCATCATGTTCATGGAGGACGTCTTAGTGTACTTTTGGAGCCTGGGCTGTAATTGAGGAATTCGTTGCAGACTTTGAGGGAGTGCTGTCTATTTGCTAAATTATCCTTGTGTGTTTTCTGGATGGATGGTGTTCACTTTTGGGTCATGTAGTTACAAGAGATGGTATAAGTATGGAACCGAACAAGATCGAGGCCGTTCAGCACTTGCCCAAACCTGTATTAGTGACGGAGGTTCGCAGCATTTTGGATTTTGGGGGGATACTATTGATATTTCGTACAGGATTTTTCGCATATAGCTGCAATGTTGACCGGGTGACCCGGAAGGGCATTTCTTTTCATTGGAATAAGGCATGCAAGCAGAGTTTTTATCAATTAAAGATTCGTTTGACTACGGCGCTAGTATTATCTTGCCTTCAGGATTGGATGGTGTTGATTTTGGCGATGCTTCTCGGCAGTTGAAGAAGCGCGAGTAGAACTATTTCATGCATGATTTAGAGATAGCCGCAGTGATTTTTACACTTAAGATTTGGAGACGAGTCGTGCAAGGTATTCATGGACCATAAGAGTTTAAGGTACATTTTCTTCAGAAGCGAGATCTGAATTTTGAGATAGCACAGTTGAATGGAGCTAGTGAAAGATTATGACTGCGAGATTCTTTATCGTCCGGATAAGGCGAATGTTGTGGCAGATGTTTTAAGTCGGAGTTCCGGAGGTAACTTTTGTTGTTTGAGCACGGTTCAGAGACATTCGACAGCAGATTTGTAGATTCTTCGTGGCAGCCCAGTTTGAGAGTTCTGGCTTCAAAATTATTATCTAGTGTTCCAGGATCTGGGTTTTAGTGTTTCAAGTGTTGCTTGTGTTGGAGATAGTGCCCTCAGAGTCAATTATTGGATCACAGGCACGTGATTGCAATGATTGAGGGAGGACCTATCCCGGTAGGACAGTCTTGCTCGAGATGATAGTATGCTATCTGGTTTATCTTTATCATCGTGTACTGCTTTAGGTGACCTGACATGTCGCTATTGCACGTTGATAGAGGCCCTAGGATTCTTGCTTGACGACCAGCAGTATGATGGCGATCATATACGTGGGAGCTGGGGTCCATAAGCACATCCTTAAAAGGTCCCTAGTCGTGGGAGTTTCGAGACTGGGCATCGATACTCCATTAGTAGACTAGTGTATACAGTCGAGACCCCGACGAGGGGCGGTGGCCGGTCTCACAAGCCACTGGTGTCAGTTGGTTCACCTAAGATGTATACAGGTGCTCATTGGGTTATGAGTACACCGGACAGGACTCGCCGGGAACCTGCTAGTTGGTCTTGTACCAGATGTCAGATAGCAGTTCCCTGGTGACATGTGTACAGGTTAGTTCATCGACCTGAGATCGTCATTTGTCTCGTGTGAGTTCCCACTGTACTTTGATTACTACCCTACCACGGCTCAAAGGAGTCGTGCAAACAGGTTTTAGTTGGGTGCAGTCCCGAGCCACATGGAGGCAGTGAGCGGATCTGCAGGGGTTCGTCTCTCCCGGTATTGGGGGTGAGGTCGCGCTGTGTCTAGGAGAGCCATTACGCAAAGCCCTCGGCCGAGGCAGGAGATTTACTGGTAGGTATTCCAGTAGTATCTCAGGGCGTTCTGGGCTACACTCCGACATGACTTGTACCGCTTTTGGGGGTCTGACTTTTACCAACCCCCTAGGCCCGCCATGCGATACTCATAGACGAACGGACCGGACTGTACGGATATTGTCACTGACAGGCTCAGTAGGGTGTCAGGATGGGTTCGCTCATCGACGTCCCTTTTGGTCAATAGCTGGTGGCCCGTCACGTATTGGCTTATACCTCTGACGTGCTAGTGGTTAAATCCACAGCCATAGTATTGACGAGTCTTTAGAGTCCACCACACTTTCAGTTACTCAGCTTTCGGGCGAAACGCTGTAGAGGCCGTATGGAGATATGGCAGGGTCCGATCAGATACGTGCGGTATTGCACGGATCAGGATCGGACGGTTTGTACTAGTAGCCGTATAGGTATATGGCAGGGTTCGATCAGATACGTGCGGTATTGCACGGATCAGGATCGAACGGATATTACTAGCCGGCTTTGGTTTAAGCCGGTCTTAGTTTAGTACAGTGTAGATTTTGTCTCATTGCATTTGTATCCGGACGGAATACAGATGCGGGTGTGTATGCACAGTATCGGGGTTTTCCTGTAATTTATTACGGGACCAGTTTTCTGGAGTTGCCAGTTTGCATTCCGTTCCGGCCGGTTTTCCTTTGTTCTTTCCCGGCCGGACTTTTCCGATGGAGGGGGTAATTTGCAGTTTTGCAAATTACATTTGTGGAGGGGTTTTCTTGCATTATGATTGATTATGATAGCTTTCTTATCTTTCAACCATGCTTGCTTTATTGTGATTTGAAGGGTTATGGAGTGAATAGGAGAAGAAGCATGGTTGAATGTTTTCTTGTCTAGGATGTGGTCACCTTTCTTTAGCTCCTACACTCACCTCCCTTTGGATTATGTTTTTCTTTCCTCCACCCTTCTCATTCTCACTAGAAGATGATAAGTTTCCATGAGAAAAGTGAGAAGAAGAGAAAAGAAGAAAGAGAGCTTCATTCTTGAGAGTTTCCTTCTTGTTCTTGCTTTCATGCAAGGAAAAATGAAAGCACCATATTTTCCTTGTCCTCATTCCTCCATCCAAAGGCAACAAACCCCAAAGTGAGACTATGATTCTACACTACACATTCTACAGCAAATCTTGAGCATGTCGAGTTGCCGGCTTCATGCTCGAGTTGCCTCGGTATTGAGGCGGGAGCCCGTAAAAGACGAAGGCGATGTGGTGCCCTTTCCGGCGAGGAGGCGACGATGTCGAGGCAAGACTTTCCGCGGGAGATCGGGACGATGAAGAGAAGACCGGAGGACTCGGATCACTCGGTATACTTCTCACCCCATCTCTAGTTAGCTAGCGTAGGTTAATGGTAAACGATCCGGGTTTTCTTTGTCCGCGGTAGCGCCGGTTTCCGAGCAAGGAAAAATTTTGATTCCGCAATTTGGCCTCGAGTAAGACGGCCGGGGCGCTGCCGTGGCGAAACATGGTATCAGAGCAACGCCATTAACCTTACCTAGCTTCGTTTGATGTGTTTGCGTTTCCGATCGACCGAAATTCCAAAAACCGCGTTTTGTGTACATCAGTTTTCTGTCGATTTTTTCCGGGCTCGAAAATTTTTTCAGGTGATTGCAGAATGATGTACAGGAAGTTATAAGACATCTGGGAAAATTTGGCCATTTGTTACTGTAGATCCGCCGCGGAAGCGCGGCGTAAGCCGCCTTGGAGCCGCTCTTCCGCCGCGGTTCTGTTTGTTCTCTGGACTAGATTTTTCCAGTGATGTTTTTACAGGGAATTAGGGCTTTTGGCATATTAAATTTGGGCCAAGTTTCTCTGTGTGTGCTACAGTTTTCTTGGAGGCCCACTTGTTAATTTTTGGTCAATCGGAAAATTTTAAACACATTATTTCACAGTATTTACATTATATCTGCGACCGTGAATGTCACTCGATCGGTAAATCCGGTCTAACTGCTATAGCCCGGTTAGACGGATTTGCGAACGTGACTTTCACGTTGATGTTCTATGTTTATGCTGTGATGTTGCGGATCGGTCGTGGGGGATAGCCTGGATGCAATGCTAGTACAGTTTTGTTGTATTATGTACATTTGATATTGCGGGGCGAGCGTCCGACATGTGGACTGCCGTCACTGCCTGTTTGTATTATTCTTTTGGGGCACGACCTGGTTGCGGTCGATGTACCCGGTGTATGTATATTTTACTTTCTGTACTAGGGTTGCCCCGCGGTGGGGTGCACGGATAGCCGGGTTCTGGAGGGCAACGGGCCCGCATCTCAGGGCATTGAGACGGAGGGGGCTTCAGTCCAGGATTGGCGGGCTATTCGCCGCACTCGTAGGGGGTACAGGTTGACCCAGGAGGGGTGCCCAAGTTACCGGATTCCGTGAAGTGCTGGGTGGTCCATTCACGGTACTGAAGGGGGCTGCCTCGCTTCAGGTTTTGGCGGGTGACTTGCCGCGCCCGTAGGGGTCTAGGATTTCATTGCACAGGCTATCCACACGACCAGGGGAACGTCGGGTTTCAGCAGCGGCTCTGTGAAACCCGGGGCTTCCAGATATCTGTATTGTTCTGTGATGTTGTACATTTCTGTGATGTTGCATTTCATTCACGCCTTGAGCGAAATACTATATATTGGTATATATATTAGTAGATGTTGTATATGTTTTTCATCCGCGCTAGTCCAGTCCCCGCTCTGCCGTTAGTTAGCTAACCTAACGGGTGATGACGGGACCCAGTGGCGAATGCGGATGGCATATACGTACGTCAGTATATTTTCGTTCTTTGTGGTGTGATCAATTGATGGGACTGCGTTGATTCGGATCAATGCAAATTAAACAAACTTATTCTGATGTTGTTGGAACATTTTTCAAAAAGCTGTTATTGCAAGGACGTTCACCTTTGTTTTGCATCGTGGTATTCATTTGGAATATCCTGCTCCTCAGTCGACGAGGCAAGGGCCGAGATCCCTTCACCGGGAGTGACCCCTTGGACAGAAGTTTGCGTCAGGGCATTAACTTCACTATAGCCGTTTACTTTTGCTTTGCATCGTGGTATTCAGTTGGAATATCCTGCACCTCATTCTACGGGGAAAGAGCCGAGATCCCTTCACCGGGAATGACCTCTTTAGTAAAGGTTTTCGTCACTATATTTTCTAAAAGGCTATGCAGTTCCTTCAACGATATCAAGTTCATTACGTTAAAGGTTTTTCGCCAAAAACCAGTCGTAGCCCTCCGTCATTTCTTACAAGTATTACTTAGTATTCGTGCTGCGTTTGTTGACTGTGTCAAGGCGTAGTGTGCGGTAGCTAAGTAGTGTTTGTTTGCAGCATATTAATGGGATTGGTTAGGACAGTCGTGCGGCCTTGTTGACTGTGTCAAGGGCTCGTACGGGTGGGTTTAATGCAATCCAGGATAATGACGGGCTGAACTTGACTAGGACTCTTTAATTTGTTGACTGTGTCAAGGTCACTTGGGTCCTAGGGGTAAAAATCACATCGGGAGTTTCAAAAGAACTGAAACTTGCCAGGCATGCGCATACCTTCTGGAGTGTGGTGACGTGAGTAGATTCCGTCACGTTATCATGCGATGATAGTTGGATCCCGATTCCCACTGATGAGTTGGTTTACTCCTCGGGTGACCCCGACTAATTCTTCTTTCAGGTTTGGAGGAGAATTTGAGGTACAGTGGGAGGTTTCCAGATTAGACAAAGTGATAACCATTCTGATCTAGGTTAGAGTGCACGCTGAGTGTTTCTTTTCTCTCTCTCTGGCAGCGACCATTGACCCGACCCTGGACTATGACTCAGTGACCAAGTTGACCGAACCTTCTTAACACTGGCTTTTGGATTGTCAGAGTTGCAGACCTCATTGCCACTCCTACTTTTACCCTTTTCTCCAGGACACCCCGTATTACTACGAACGTCCACTTCCATTGGACAAAACCATCGTATGGTTATATACGAACTCGAAGGATTTCGAGGATGGTTTCTGGTTCTGGAGAAAACGGATAGGATTATTCAGTTGTCTTTTCTTTTCACCTTCTCTCAGGTTGCGAGTACTCCTTGGTTTAGGAGTAGTACACCTATTACGCAAATTGGATAGTCTTCTTCCAAACCTTAGGCTGGTGCCGACCGGTAGGGAATGAAGAAAACCAATTAGCATAACGATGGTGTGCAGAAGGTATTAAGTTAAGACAAAGCAAGGGATTAGTAGGAGGGCAAAGTAAGTTGCGACTGATATTCACGACCAAACCAAGTATTTCTTCGCTAATCCTAAATCAACTTTGTATTTCTCCAGGAAACTCCGTGTCACTACGAAGATCCACAGATTATTGGATACTCCATCGTATGGTTATATACGAACTCGAAAGGAACTTGTTCCAGTTCGGGGATGGATTCTGGTTCAGGAGAAATAGGAATAAAGTACATTCAGGTGTCTTTTATCTTCACCTTCTCTCGCATTGCGAGTGTTCCTAGGATTAGGACAGTACACCCTTTATGCTTTTTGGATAGTCTTCTTCCAAACCATAGGCTGGTGCCGAACGGTAGGGAAGGAAGAAAACCATTTGGCTTAAAGGGGTGTACAGAAGGTAATGACTAAAGACAAATAAAGGGATTTGGAGAGGTGGCAAAGAATTATACGGTTATAGTTGTGAATCTGGATAATGGTAGAGGCATTACTAGGAATACCAGGATACTCCATCGAAACATTACAATGTTTCAGTTTCAACTGTGTACTGTTAAAAGAAAACTGATTTCCCGATTAGACACTTACTCCAGGGTATGTATTTGCCAGGAATAATTCTCACATCTGTATGGTTTTACAGATGATGAGTGGGAGTAAGTTATTGGGAATTGGGTGATCATCCTCATTATATCGGGATTCGTTGTAATCGGTGATATTTGAGGAAGTCACCTGGGTTGTTTGCCGGTCGGCAAATATTTGGTTTTGAATATCCGCTGTTGTGCACCAATTTCAAATCGATATATCTGTACGTCTATTTTCATAGAGTGAGATATACCTTTTGATATTATGTCGATGACATTTACCTATATCAGTGGATGGTTAGGTAAGGAGCATTAAACAGCGGTGTAATTCTTCTTAACCATAAGTACAGTTTTCAACCTGCGACGCACAGTGAAAGAGTTGTTAGACTCAGCGGACTTATACAAAGTATTGTATGTTGTCCAGTGTCCATTAGGACAGAGGGGTTGGTCCTCATACTATATTCTGTTTACTTTTAACTTCTCAAGTTCTTAGACATGTGTTTCGTAGAAACACAGGGTCTAAGTTTTGAGGAGTTATAGGTATTTGAATAGAGTAGAGAACCAGGTGTAGCAAGTATCGGGATTCTTCAAAGTGATCGAAGATGTAGATACTTGTGTATGGTATTCAGTTGATAGTAATGATAAAGAGAAATTGCTTCTCTTTCAGGTTACTCATAATTGGAAGCATTCCTAAGTTGAGTAACGCTGATCGGCCTCCTTCCATTTAGTTGACATGCACTGGAGACAGCTGCATGATTTGAATCTGGTTCAATTAAATCAGTGCCTCTGGTTCTATATTGGATATAGAACAGTTCATATCTTAACATTGTTAAGGTACGGGGAGTTGTCCGGCTTATGCTTAAAACCAGACTCCGGATAACTCAAGGCACGTTTCTGTAATGGCTGTTTGTGGGTTGACCCAGGCTATGACGAGGGTTGACTTTCTACCATCTGGCAGATCAATAGAAATATTGTTCTAGACTCGCCACAGTTTTATTAAAAATGGATTTTTTCAAAAACAGAAGTGGGAGTATGGTAGAACTGGAAGTGATTCCAGAACCGCAAACGATTACTGAAGATTTGATAAGGAACCTAAAGATTCAATCTGATTTGACATTCCATTGGCCACTCCGCAGATAAGGTGGGTAACTTCAGGCACCCGAGAGGTACTCCGGTAGCCTCAAGGACGGTGACAGGGAAGTTCTTGTTTACCCACACTTGCCATTGTTGTTGTTCCAGGCTGCGAGACCCGGCAGGAGGATGAGTATAGCGTCGTTCTAAATTAGCTTTAGAAGTGCACGTCTATATGACTCTGGCAGAGGGTTGTCGTAGTCAGTGGGAGCAGCGGAAGCATTGGTGGACATCAGGCTTATGTCTATTTATAGACTAGAGCAGATATAGCGGAGTTAGATCATCTGTTTCTGATGTGACAGTCATGGGTTTGACGTCATCAGAATAGGGGATGGATCTGTTGAGAAGGTAGTAGGAAGTGATATTCCTATACCACGATCGGTTATACTTAGGTCGTCACACAGTGGTTTCTCCATAAGGGACTTGGATATTATATCAGACATACTGGTTACTAGATCTATGGTTTTAGATCTAGATTTGGGTGGTTTCCCAATCTGGGTACCTTGACAGCATTCTATGAGTATTTAGAATGGTCGACTCCTGGCACGGTAGTATACCTGCAGGTAATGGAGTCACCCTCTCTAAAGGTGTCTTACAGACTAAAGAGGAGAGGGATACGCATGATTGACAGATCACTTGCTTAGGCAATTGAGTCAATCATGAGATGTCAAGTACCACACCAGATGTTGTTCTTGCACTAGATGCAATAAGTTGATATTGATCCAATCCTGGAAAAACAGTCGGAAGCAGTTTTACAACATAAGTGAATGTTCTAGGAATATGATAACGGCTGCCTCCTTTAGGAGACGGTTATCACTCCAGGCTTCCAAGGTGACATGGACGACAAGGAGGTTGTCAGAGTTATAGTTCTCCCTCTGACGAGGGGCAGTATTTTGGACAGGTGGTCCAAGGCAATACTGAGGGAGGCATGGCGCGGGATACTGATTAGTTTCAGTTGACGATACAGTCTAAGATGTTTGGATTTGGAGTTCATTTATGAGCTAGGTCCCATCAGACATCCAGGCATTCTAAGACAGGTATTGCTCATTTCGGGAGATGGCTTTCTCCGCGAACTTGAGATATAGAGAGACATAGAAAGAAACTTCACAGTGGATCCACTCGCTGAGGCTATTCCTCGAACGCAATAGTTTCACAAAAGAGCTTTGTGAGACTGACTAGTAGAGGAGTTGGGTGTTCGGTATCACACGGGCTGTGAGTATGCGACATCGCAATAATTAGCCTTGAGTGCAAGTGGGAGATTGTTGGAGATAGTGCCCTCAGAGTCAATTATTGGATCACAGGCACGTGATTGCAATGATTGAGGGAGGACCTATCCCGGTAGGACAGTCTTGCTCGAGATGATAGTATGCTATCTGGTTTATCTTTATCATCGTGTACTGCTTTAGGTGACCTGACATGTCGCTATTGCACGTTGATAGAGGCCCTAGGATTCTTGCTTGACGACCAGCAGTATGATGGCGATCATATACGTGGGAGCTGGGGTCCATAAGCACATCCTTAAAAGGTCCCTAGTCGTGGGAGTTTCGAGACTGGGCATCGATACTCCATTAGTAGACTAGTGTATACAGTCGAGACCCCGACGAGGGGCGGTGGCCGGTCTCACAAGCCACTGGTGTCAGTTGGTTCACCTAAGATGTATACAGGTGCTCATTGGGTTATGAGTACACCGGACAGGACTCGCCGGGAACCTGCTAGTTGGTCTTGTACCAGATGTCAGATAGCAGTTCCCTGGTGACATGTGTACAGGTTAGTTCATCGACCTGAGATCGTCATTTGTCTCGTGTGAGTTCCCACTGTACTTTGATTACTACCCTACCACGGCTCAAAGGAGTCGTGCAAACAGGTTTTAGTTGGGTGCAGTCCCGAGCCACATGGAGGCAGTGAGCGGATCTGCAGGGGTTCGTCTCTCCCGGTATTGGGGGTGAGGTCGCGCTGTGTCTAGGAGAGCCATTACGCAAAGCCCTCGGCCGAGGCAGGAGATTTACTGGTAGGTATTCCAGTAGTATCTCAGGGCGTTCTGGGCTACACTCCGACACGACTTGTACCGCTTTTGGGGGTCTGACTTTTACCAACCCCCTAGGCCCGCCATGCGATACTCATAGACGAACGGACCGGACTGTACGGATATTGTCACTGACAGGCTCAGTAGGGTGTCAGGATGGGTTCGCTCATCGACGTCCCTTTTGGTCAATAGCTGGTGGCCCGTCACGTATTGGCTTATACCTCTGACGTGCTAGTGGTTAAATCCACAGCCATAGTATTGACGAGTCTTTAGAGTCCACCACACTTTCAGTTACTCAGCTTTCGGGCGAAACGCTGTAGAGGCCGTATGGAGATATGGCAGGGTCCGATCAGATACGTGCGGTATTGCACGGATCAGGATCGGACGGTTTGTACTAGTAGCCGTATAGGTATATGGCAGGGTTCGATCAGATACGTGCGGTATTGCACGGATCAGGATCGAACGGATATTACTAGACGGCTTTGGTTTAAGCCGGTCTTAGTTTAGTACAGTGTAGATTTTGTCTCATTGCATTTGTATCCGGACGGAATACAGATGCGGGTGTGTATGCACAGTATCGGGGTTTTCCTGTAATTTATTACGGGACCAGTTTTCTGGAGTTGCCAGTTTGCATTCCGTTCCGGCCGGTTTTCCTTTGTTCTTTCCCGGCCGGACTTTTCCGATGGAGGGGGTAATTTGCAGTTTTGCAAATTACATTTGTGGAGGGGTTTTCTTGCATTATGATTGATTATGATAGCTTTCTTATCTTTCAACCATGCTTGCTTTATTGTGATTTGAAGGGTTATGGAGTGAATAGGAGAAGAAGCATGGTTGAATGTTTTCTTGTCTAGGATGTGGTCACCTTTCTTTAGCTCCTACACTCACCTCCCTTTGGATTATGTTTTTCTTTCCTCCACCCTTCTCATTCTCACTAGAAGATGATAAGTTTCCATGAGAAAAGTGAGAAGAAGAGAAAAGAAGAAAGAGAGCTTCATTCTTGAGAGTTTCCTTCTTGTTCTTGCTTTCATGCAAGGAAAAATGAAAGCACCATATTTTCCTTGTCCTCATTCCTCCATCCAAAGGCAACAAACCCCAAAGTGAGACTATGATTCTACACTACACATTCTACAGCAAATCTTGAGCATGTCGAGTTGCCGGATTCATGCTCGAGTTGCCTCGGTATTGAGGCGGGAGCCCGTAAAAGACGAAGGCGATGTGGTGCCCTTTCCGGCGAGGAGGCGACGATGTCGAGGCAAGACTTTCCGCGGGAGATCGGGACGATGAAGAGAAGACCGGAGGACTCGGATCACTCGGTATACTTCTCACCCCATCTCTAGTTAGCTAGCGTAGGTTAATGGTAAACGATCCGGGTTTTCTTTGTCCGCGGTAGCGCCGGTTTCCGAGCAAGGAAAAATTTTGATTCCGCAATTTGGCCTCGAGTAAGACGGCCGGGGCGCTGCCGTGGCGAAACAGCTTGTTTGTGCTAAGTTTGCAGGTGGTGTGATCTTACAATATAGGCAAGTCGGAGTGTTTCGTATTCGTAGTTTCAACATTTTTTCAGGTATTTGCATGTTGTCTAGGCGAAGTTAAAAAGTTCGAACAAATATCAAAAACCAATTTTTCCAAGTTTAAGATATCTGGAAAATCATGCAAGTAATTCTTTGAAGCCTCTAGATGAATGAAAGCCTAACTCTACATAATGACCATAGAACCGCTTTCGAACCTTAGGGTTTGCGGCAGTTCCTCGGTGCCATTAGTGAGGCTTGGGTTTGCCCTTCTACGGCTGGTCCGCAGGTATTGTGGCATGTACTGGATATCATTAAACTGTACTCAAGTGTTGAGATCTTGGGAAATTGTGGGGCTTTGATGAATCGATCGAAAGGTTTAACGTCTTCCGGTTATCATGTGAAAGGATGAAGAGGAATGTCATAGATTTGTTTCAGGATGCTGACTTGTCAGCAAATCAAGACCGAGTATCAGATGTTAGCAGGAGAATTACAACCTTTACCCACTCTGGGATAGAAATAGGAGCAAGTGTTTATGGATTTTATCGTGGGTCTACCAAGGATCAGTTGAGAGTATGACACTATTTGAGTAATCGTAGACCGATTAACGAAAGCAGCTCACATTCATCCATTCAAGACCATTTTCGGATTCGTTCAGTATGCTCAGATATATGTTGATAAGATGGTGCGACTACATGGAGTTCCGACTTGTTTTATGTCCGATAAAGGCAACCAGTTCACCATCAAACTATTGTAGAAACTTCAGAAGACTTTGGACACAAATTGATCTTCAGTGTAGTTTTCTATCCGTAGACCGATGGACAATCAGAGAGGACCATTCAGATTCTTGAGGATAGGCACTGAGCTTGCATTCTAGATTTCGTGACAGTTGGGATCGCCACTTGCCTTGATAGAGTTTTCCGAATAACAACTTCCAGAAGGAGATTCAAATGGCACACTTGACGCATTTTATGGGGAGAGATGTCGATCACCCGTATGTTGGATATGGAGCAATAAGAGCAGTATTGGGGCCACAGTTTGTGCGGGGAACGAACGAAAGGATTCAGTGATTTATGATAGGTTGAGAGCGGCTCAAAATGGGCAGAAATCTTATGTGGATGGACGTCGTTGCAACTTGAGTTCCCCGTTGGAAATCATGTTTCTTAAGGTTTCTCCGATGAAGGGCAGAATGAGATTCAGGAGGAAAAGAAGGCTTAGTTTTTTATATGTGGGTCCCTTAGAGATTGTCGAGCATATCAGTACAGTTGTTTATCGTTTGGTTTTTCCACCCAGCTTTCCAGATGTACATCCATATTTCATGTATTGATGCTCCGCAAGTAGCTTCATGACCCACTCTTATGCGATATGGCATCAGATGATCCAGCTGGAGCGCAATCCTTCTTTCGCTAGAGCAGCCGATAGTCATTCCAGGTCGGCAGATGAGGAAACCGAGGTCAGGGGACATATCGTCCGTAATTGTTCTTTGGCCTGGTCCGAGCGGCGAAGAGGTCACGTAGAAAGCCGAGGTCGAGATGCGGCAGAAACACTCCCATCTCTTCGAGGGTAGGTGTAGTTAGATTTTAAATTCGGAGACCGAATTTCTTTAAGGGGGGAAGATTGTAATGTTTTAAAAATAAATAAATAAATAAATACAATCATTTAGGTGAATTTTCCGATAATCGGTAAAATAATACGTATTTTTCCGTAAAACGTAATTATATTATTTTTCAACATAGGCCTAGTTATACTTATTTTAGACATGTAATTGCTAGTATTTGGTAAATAATTAGTCACTTATAAATTGCTAGTAATTTAAATATTTTCTCTTAATTAATTATTTTAAATATTATTTTTAAGCTTTTAAATATACATTAAATAAGAGATGATTACAAATTTGAATGGGTCAATTAGACACATATGAACCATAACAACAAAAATCTAGTTTGTAACATAATTTTTTTTATCAAGTTATTCCAAGTTCTAGTTGTTTCTAGGGTCAAAGAAAAATTAAAATAAAATAAATTAAAACTAGTAAGGTTGTAAGTTGCATTTTTTGAAACTTGAGGAGTTTTATTGCCATTGAAAATGCTACACTCACACACACAAACCCAATTTCTCCCTTAATGGGCCGAGACATGCTGGAAACCCCGACCATTTTTCCCCATTTGATTTGAAAAAGAAAATTTAAAAAGGGTTTAATAGGAAATTGATGTGAATTGCATTTAATGAGCTTGGGAGACTTTATCACTAGAAGCATCTACACAATTCACACACACACACCCCAATTTTTCCTAGGCCGAGCCTCCTGCAGTGCACCCTAAAAATCCTAACTCAACTTCTTAATCTCATTGCAAAAAAAAATAAAAAATCCAAGAAAGATCCACACAAAAACTCTCAAGTTCAAAATAATTTCTTCATCCATCCTCCTTAGCCTATATTATCTTGAATCCTTGGAGAAAGAGACCATTTTGGAGGTCAAGTTGCATGCTAGATCTCTTGATTTTGAGGTATAATTCTAACTCTAGTGTTTAATTATAGGTTAATTACTTCAATTTAATGAATTTCGGTGTTTAATTATGGTTCTAATTGCTAACTTGAAAATTCAAGAAAGGGGTTATGAATTTAAGTTAGGGTTTTTAGCACATCATTAAGGTTTCCATGAGTGGTTTAATATTTTAAAATATGCAAAATGTAGTTTAGTTGTTAATTTGTAAAGTGTTATTTTAAAATTGTAAAAATTAGGAAATTTTGCAAAACTAGATTTTTAGGATTTAATTAAATTAGTGATATAAAATTGAAGTAATGGTTTGTATTGCATAATTAAGATATTAAGTTATCATCTTGGTCACTAGAATTGTTAAAACATCAAGATTTGTATTAAAACGGGTAATGGTCCCTTACTAGTTTTTTTTTTTAATAAATCGATTTAAATTAAGCTTGAGATTTTGATAAATTATAACCTATTTTATATAATATCTAGAGTTTTGTGAGTGCGCAGTGGGTACGATTCGGTTTTAGTTTTGGGGATTTTCACGTATAACGACCCTAGTTGTAGTTTGTGGTATTGTCGCGAATGCGTTTTGTGCACCAGGTGCATGCGCGTTTAATTAGCGCGCGTTGTTTGACTTGTGTCATTTGCATCCGTAACTAATTGTATATTATCCTTTTTATTACTTGTGTGCGATCCTAGGGTCGGGTGCAGAGGTGTCGTACGCGGCGCGGAAAGACAGACGGATTTCGGGCCAGTTTATTCGAGGCGTTCCGGTAAGTAGATGTATACATCTATGGGGGGGTCGTCTGGATGGAACGAGGCGCCCGGCGGTTTAGTATTATTTAAAATATTTACTTTATATGCAAAGTTCCTAGTTAGCCATCTCGTTGCATCGCATCGTTATATGTATAAATAGATAAATATGTGATATCATCTTATAGGACACGTGCACCATTACCATTGGTTCCTGCCGCACGTGCACTATTTATGCGAACACTCACGCCATTGGTAATTGCTATGTCACGAACACTATACAACCTGCTTAGACTAATATCGAAAATATTCGCATCATACATGATAATTAAACTGGTAGTTGTATTTTCCATCTCATCAAGATTAACACTAAGGATTGCTAGTCGTATATATACCGCATTTCATCATCATTCATACATATTTTTCTAGTTATAATCGCATTTCATGACATGGATATCATAGAAATTATCATTTTCCTACATAATCATATATTGTGATTCTTTCTGAGGATTTCCGTATTGATGAGAATTCTGGATTTTGGGGAAAACCACAAGGATTTTATAAAAGCTTATTATCATCATTTTAAAATACAAGTTGCGGTTTTCTCGTGATGTATGGGTCGTCCACCACGAGTTTTCATGTTTTCTGTTGGATTTCGAGACCCGATTCGAGAAGTGGAGGAACCGTCTCTGTTAGGGTAAAAATTTGCGCACTGGTTGACCTAGTCAAAGTCAAGGTCAACCCCAAGCTAGGTGGGCCCAAACCCAGGTCAAGCGGACCCATGCCCAAGTCGAGCCCGCGGCCAGCCTCTTCCATGCCAAAATATAGATCATGTAATAAATAATTTTTATGTATTATTTTATGCATGAATGTATGCGAAATGGGCATAAAGCCAATATTTTGTATGCCCATGGCTTATGTGCAAAAAAAATAGCACATGAGCCATGGGATGGGCAAAATTCCATTTTGCAAAGCCCAAGGGGCTATATGTAAATATATAAGCCTATACAAGGCAACGTGATGATGAATAAAGGAACACTTTTCATTCTCTCAAAAACCTAGGGTTTGTGCCTCTTTCCCCTTTCTGAAGGTTCCAAACCTTCTTCTTTCTTTTTGAATTAAATCAAGAGTTTTACTCTTCTTTTTCCAAAACTAAATAGTTTTTAACCATAAAACCCACAAAGGGGGACTCAGATCTGCCATCAGATCTCGGAAAGGAGAGATTTTTAAAATATCATATTTCTTTATCTTCAAGATCCGACCAACAAAGGAAGAAGAAGGAGACCCATCTCCAGAAACCCCACTTTGGGGAAGAACTAGGGCTCAAGGGGAGAAGCCCTTCATCAGCTTCAAAACATCTTAGGAGTTCAACTCCTCATATATATATATATATATATATATATACACACACAGAGAGAGAGAGAGAGAATAATAAGTGCTCCTTTCTGGGTGTACAACTCCCATTGCAGGGACCGAGTCCCTTTTGCTGCTCGAGCGCCCAAGTGCTGACACGTGGCGCGCTAGCGCTTTTGCGCTCGGAGCGCTAGCGCCCGAGCGCCCACGTGCTGACATGTGGCGCGCTAGCGCTCTTGCGCTAGCGCCCGAGCGCCCACATGCTGACACGTGGCGCGCTAGCGCTCTTGCGCTCAGAGCGCTAGCGCCCAAAGCGTAGCGCCCGAGCACCCACGTGCTGACACGTGGTGCGCTAGCGCTCTTGCGCTCAGAGCGCTAGCGCCCAAAGAGCTAACGCCCGAGCGCCCACGTGCTGACACGTGGCGCGCTAGCGCTCTTGCGCTCAGAGCGCTAGCGCCCGAGCTCCCACGTGCCGACTGTTAGTTGTATGTATGCCCTAGAGGCCAGTACTGTACAGATGATGTATATTATATTGGATGCTTGGACATATATAGAGATGACTTTCTTGCTCGATATGATAGTATGCTATCTGGTTGCTCTTTATCTTAACATGTATACTTGTCTCTTTATACTGTCTTATAGTTACATGTTGGTAAAGCCCTTAGGATGTGTACTTGACTACCTGGACTATGATGCGGATCATACTAGTGGGGACATGGTAGTCCATAAGTACATCCTTCAAGGTCCCTAGTCATGGGTGTATCGAGACGGGGCATCGATATACCAGTGTAGACTAGCGTATACGCTTCTCGACCCATGAGATGGGCGATGGATGATCCCATATCCATTGGTGTTTGACATCAGAGATGGTATACGGGTGCTCAGTGGAGACTGGGTACACTGGAAGGACTCGCCGAGAACTCCCAGATGGTATTATACCTCACGTCAGATGGCAGTTCTCAGGTGACACCAGTGCAGGTTAGTCTGTAGACCCGAGATCGTCATAGAGTCTTATATGATTTCCACTGTGCTTTGATTTCCACTTTACCACGTCCATGAGGGCGTGCAAAACGGTGGTTTTTGGGTACAGTCTCGAGTCACATGGAGGCAATGAGCGATAGGAGGGGTTTCGTCTCTCCCGGTATTGGGGGTTGATGTTGCGCTGTGCTCGATTGGCCGTAACAGGGAAGTCCCTGGCAAGGGTTGTTTTAGAGATTTACTGGTAAGTGTTACCAGTAGTTTCTCGACCTGTTATAAGCCTCACATCGGCACGACTTATCGGTTATTGGGGTCTGACGATTACCACCCCTAGACTTGATATGCAGCATATCTAACGAAGAGACCGGACTGCACGGTAGTGTTGCCGGTTGGCTCGACGGGAGTTGTAGCAGGTTCGCTTATTCTCTTCTGATCGCTCAATACCCAGGTGGCCGTTATGTTTAGCTGACCGCTTGCGGCTTAGGGGTTCTTGATATGATCATCACCCACTGCCGGCGTATTGACGAGTCTTAGAGTCATACAAGGGAGCTACAAAGGTTGTACTCTCAAAACCGTAGCTTTTCTTACTTGTGATGATGTGTTGTTCTTGAAACCCTAATTTTCGAGGAATGATTCTTTGCATGCTTACTTAGCACCTTAAAATTTTAATCTTTGGTACATGTGATGCTTCCAAACCCTTCATGAGGTGCTAGGTAAACCTAACAACAACACGTGGTGCGCCAGCGCTCAAAGCGCTGGCGCTGGCCCCACACATCCTTTGGATGCCTTTCCCCCTTTTTTTATACACACACACACACACACACACACACATATATATATACATATGTATACATATAAACACATACGCATACTTTACAACACAATCCCCCCCGTAAAAACTCTACGGGCCCCCCGATATATCCAAGCCCCCCTCCAAAATAAAACACCCGTACGCTGCACATTGAGTTCGCATGACCAGTTTAACCCGTCAATCGGAGGTTCCCTCGCTCCAAAGGCGAGGGGTAATTAACGGCAGCTTAGTCCGCGGCTGCCGGAGATTCGGATCCGCACAATCATTAAACCCATGCCTACCCTAGGCAGGGAAATCTGTAGTACGCCTGACAAGCGTGCGCGTATTCCCATCTCAATGGGGTGACGAAAAACACCCTACAGATTCTGGCACGCCCGGTGGGACCAATCTCTCCTCCCATATTTCGGGTTAAATGTTCATGCGAGCTCAATCAATATACATATCGGCTGCCTGTACTGAAATCATGCTTCTTCGCGCAGGTTAACAAATTTCAAGTTCAATCTCCAACCACAGCAAAAATGTCTCCAGGGTCAAGCTCAGCTCTCGACACAGCTCCCATCTCCTACACGATGAAGATGGACGTCAGGACAGTCCTTCCGGCCAGTCTCGGGCAGCAATGGGAAGAGCCGCCGCTACCATTCGGCTCTATCCTGTTTGTGTCATCTAACGCCATCCCAGCTCCTCAAGCCCCGGTGACAAACAGACCGGTCTCGAAAGGCAGGAGACCAAATGTGGTGATGTCGAGGGCGCCCTAACCCAAACGCAAGTCGGTGTCTGAACGACTTTCCTTATCCCCAACTGGGGGCAAGGCCATCAACACCAACAAAGCAACAAGTCGTCTCGAGCAAGCTTCAGCGGTGCCACTGACAACTGCTCGATCGGGTGTATTCTCTAAGCTCCCTACTAATCGACTCACTGTGGCTTCCCAGGAAACAGATGCCCGCCAAGCCCTTAAAATCGAGAAGCTAAGGAAGAAAAGGCTCAAATACAGAGCCAACAAAAGAGCTAGGACTCATGCTAGGCTGAGCTTTATGAGGCTCCAAGAGCGGGGTTACCCCGCCAAAGACAAAGAGACGGCTGAATGCGTTATAGGCCATCAATACCAACAAAGCAAAAAGTCGTCTCGAGCAAGCTTCGGCGGTGCCACTGACAACTACTCGATCGGGTGTATTCTCTAAGCTCCCTACTAATCGACTCACGGTGGCTTCCCAGGAAACAGATGCCCGCCAAGCCCTTAAAATCAAGAAGCTAAGGCAGAAAAGGCTCAAATACAGAGCCAACAAAAGGGCTAGGACTCATGCTAGGCTGAGCTTCATGAGGCTCCAAGAGCGTGGTTACCCCGCTAAAGACAAAGAGACGGCTGAATACGTTATCCACACTGTCTATATGGCCGGACATGAAGAAATGAATCCACCTCTTCTTCACAGCCATGGTAATGATATGATTGACGCTACCCAGCATCGGCTCGATCTAAGTGATGAAGAGCCCGCTCAGGCCAATAAGCCAGACGAGCCCGTGGTTCCTGCGGAATTGAGCTCAGGCAATAAAGATGACCCGGTTGTCATAGCCGGAACTACAGAACAAGCGTTATTCCGATGGCTTCAGAGGCAGCTTCAGGACAGGGACGAGATGTTAGCCAAGGTACAGTCCAAGGTCGATGAATTGGCAAACGTCGTGGCAGATCTCGCGACCCAAGTCGCTCGATTGCAATTACAGCAGAATCAAAATTTGGTTCATGAGCCAGGGATTGATGCCCGAAGGCAGCCAACTGATAGCCCCTTCCACCTAAGAGCGGAGCGCCCTCATGAAAAATGGCCGCAATCAGCCTCCATTCCCTCCGATACATACGCCGGGGGGAGGGAATCGCCTCTGAAAGAGAAACTGGAAAAAGTTTATTCCTTCAAAAGGGAAAAAGTCCACAAGATATTCAGAGACGGCCTAAGAAACGGTCTACAATTGCCAGAGTCAAAAAGACCGCAGGAAGAGAATATGACTGTCGACCCAAAATATTGCCCCTATCACAGAGTGATAGGTCATTCTATTGAGGACTGCTTCGTCTTCAAAGATTGGGTCGAAAGGAAATACAAGACGGGAGAGATAGAACTGTCTAAAGGCGTGTTAGCAAACAGTCAAGCTACGACCACCGATTTCACACAAATGGAGACCGAAGCCTTTCGGGAACCTAACCCTCCCAAACACGTGCAGGGCGAACCAAAGACTAATCGGCCTTAGGGACCGGCATCAGTGAGGGCACCTACTCTGATGGAGAGAAAGAAGAAGGTGTACTCCTTCAGGAGGGATGAGGTCCGCAATATATTCGAGGAAGCCCTGAACAATGGCCTTCAATTGCCTATTCCGAAGAGGCCGCATGAAATAAATATGACCGGCGATCCCGTATATTGCCCCTACCATAGGGTGGTAAGTCATACCATTGAAGACTGCTGTGTTTTCAAAGACTGGGTAGAGGAGCAATACAAGCTTGGAAAAACCTCACAATCCTCGGATGTATCGGCAGGCCATGGAGCTACGATCATCAATACAGCTCTGCCAAGATCAAAATCCAAGGAGCTGGGATAAGCAAAAAGGACCACCACGTCGTTAAACTGGGAACACCAGCTGACCACCACGTCGTTAAACTGGGAATGATAGACCTCTAAGTCTTTAAACTGGGAACAGTCGACCTCTAAGTCGTTAAACTGCGAATGTAAAAAAAATGTGTAAATAAAAAAAGGGGAATGTGTAAATAAATAAATAAAAAGAAAAGCCGAAATGATGGGGCAACTCGAAATAAAAATCAGCGAGTAAAAATAAAATAAAGCCGAAATGATGGGGCAACCACGAATAAAAAGCCGAAATGATAGGGCAATCGCGACCTTCGCGATAAGAAAAGCTGAAATGATAGAGCAATCGCGGTAAAACAAAAAAATGCAAAAACAAAAAAAAAACGGCGAATGATGAGTCGCTCCTTGAACCATATTCCAGTGCAGCGATGCAGACGCCAACCAAAATCCAATTTCTCAAAGTTCTCCCGGCCCTACGGCCAGTCCCCAAGTTGACTACCGTATATAATCCACGGGCTCAAATAATTCTCGTCATACCCATGCCCCACCACAATCACCAGTTACGCGGCTGGTCTCCGCCTTTGGAATTATGCTCCATTGGGAAGACCCATTCATGTATCCTCACGATACATGGGGAGAATAAACCTTTGTGGGATCTGATCAGTCGAAAATATTGCATTTTTAACACGGCAATTTCCCTATCATTTGGACTCATCTAGAAGTGTTCGGCATTCATATAGCACATATTGGCAAAACAGTCGTAAAATATCAGTTTGCATGTGTTAGACTTTAAAACCGGCACTATAAGGGAAATTGACTGTATTTTATGGCATCGCATCATTCCTATATTGCGCAACATGTGTTTCGAAGTCTGTGCAGGAAATTTCAAGAGAATGGTCAAATTTACATCATTGTGCTGATCAAACATTACGCCAACTCAAAGGCTTGATATCTGGTAGCAATATAGAAGGAGTTACAATATTAAACATATCATAAAAAGGCCCAAACAACAGCCTAATGCAGCAACAGAGAGCACAAGCTTTGAGGCCCTTGAAGCACCGCGGATCCGCGGCGGAGCCTGCTTGCGCCGCGGATCCGCTACATCCTTGCCACGTCAGCTCCCCAATTTCAGTGCATCACTCTTATCTCAGGGCCCACATTCATTTAATACACGTCAAATTCCAGAGAATTCTCGAAGCTTCTACCAGATCAGCAAAGATCATTAAGCAAAGCTAATCTTGATTAAGCCTAACAAACTATTTCTAGAAGCTCCCTCCTAACTAATTACTTCTAGAAGCCTCTCCCTATAACAAACTTTTAGAGGGAAATTCAAATTTGAATCCTAGATCTAGGGTTTTGGGAAGTCTATAAATAAGAGCCTAGATCTAGGGTTAAACTTCTTCCTCAATCTTTAGCTAATCAATCTTTGGTTGCTAATCTTCATCTTCCCCAACTCTTCCACCCACAAGTTTAGTGACAAAACTTGTGCCAAACCCTAACCCTAATCCAAACCTCAAATTCAAGATCCTTTGAGTTCTAGAGAGCAAGTCTTCAACCAACCTTTAGAAGCGAAGCCAGACTTCAACGGAGCACGAGATCCAAGCCGATCCACGACTCAAGGAGCCGATGCAATGCAAGATTCGACGATCAAAGTTCCTTCCTCTTGTAATTCTTGAGAGTTGTAACTAATTGTTGAAATAAATAAAGGTGAAGATTCTTTAAACTTGCTTTTATTTCAGTTCGAGCATTATGATTCTTATTCAATTCTTGAATGTTTTCTTCGTGATGATGCTTAAGTAAAACTCCGCTCGTGGAGGAATCGAAACGATTGTAGAATGATGATCTAGACGAATCTTTAACATTTTCGTAAGTCTTATAACAATTGTAAATTCTTGAAAATCTAATGATCGATGATCTAGATCGATGCGAATGCGTTCTTGATTCCTTTCGCACGATCTAGAGATCAACGATTGATCATTCGATTTCCTAGAAGCTATCTAGTGAATGTGATTCAACGAATGGACAAAGGATAGGATGAGGAACCCTAATTCTTCGCAAGATCCTTGATCCTCGATGAATCTACATCGATTTAGCATCAATTTGTTAATGGATAAGAAATCGTATTCTTGAATCTTCATCACATCTTCGATCTAATCGATTTCTCCGAGCCTTATTTCAAATCTTGAAACCTAAATCTATTGGAATTCTATTCTTCTTGATTCTTGATGTTTAATGCTTTAATGATTCTTGATTTGATTTAGTTGATTCTTGAAATTCACCGATATAAATCTTGAATCATTTTGCTTTTTTTTCTATTAAATTTTCAATTCGAACGAATCAAAATACGAACGAATCGCGCAATCCCGGTGGACGATCCGCACTTACTAACGCGTTACATCCGACACCGTTATTGATTGCGGTCAAATATTTTTGGTTGTGATTTCATACAATTTTCTAAATACTGTCACAATCGAAAAAGATCAATCAAATGGCGCCGTTGCCGGGGATCGCGCGCTAATTCGTTCTTTATTTGAAATTTTAATTGAAAGATTTATTCCATTATAATTTTGTGATCAAAATTCGCACAAAATCTAAACGTGTGTTGTGATTTGATTGTGAGGGATTCTGGAACCTGTGGAGCTTGAGAAATTTTTTTCTGATAGTTCCAGAGAGCTTGGGGAGTGAACAGGAACCTCTGTAGAAAATTGTGTGTAGTAATCCCCTGAAGCCACCGCGTTTCCGCGGCAATAGGTGACTCCCACCGTGGTTCCACCGCGTGCTGACGTCATCCCTGCACGAAAATTCCTCTGTAACTCTCTTACTTTCTTATCTCTTCCTAAATCCGCTGCAATTAACAATTTGTGCAGGTTTCTTTGCAAAAATCGCAGCGTCGCGCAAAAGGCAAAATTAAATTGTGCTTTTTTTGATTTTTGTGGTTGTTTGCATAATTAATACGGACATTAAGGGGCAAAGACCAAATCCAGATTAGGTGGGGAGTTCATTACCCTTCCTAAGCCCCGAAAATCGCAAAATTTGCATCTGCATTGACCCTCACTAACTAAAAGAAATCTAGAGATGACTCTAAGGACCGTCGCGCTCACTTTGGACAGAAGAAGGCCGTGGGTAATTCATTGCTTATCCGCGTTTCTCTTGTGGTGTCTAAGGCAAGTGTGTCGAAGGCTAGTGGTTACTTAATTAGGCCCACTACTTATGTAGTGGAGAACCTCGCACTTAACTGGTACTTACCTAGCCACAGGAGAGACAAAGAGGCAGTGGAGGATTTATCCTGCGACTTGTCTTTTGGCAGTTAGGAGCGGTCTAGAGCTTTGACGTAGGTGACCACTAGATTTTAGGGTTTCTTGTTGCATTTGTTGTGATCGCATCATTTTTTTCGAAAATCCGTATATTTTCAAAAGAAACACCCATCACATTCATTCTTTCCCCTAATTATAAGTCACGCTGCCACTTGTACTAACCCTTTTTAGTACATGATAGGCTGGACACGAGATTCTAGTGCCCGTTAAGTCCGCGTTCCCGTCTATCGACCCCAAAGTCAGTATTTCTACATTTACCTTTTCTTTACCCACCACCACACCAACATCGATGATCCATCTCCATCGAACTTCTTTACCACTACTCTGCCGCCGTCCGTTGGTGCGCAGAATCCACCCCGCATCTCTCTCCAAGAGAGGTGCTATCCTACACGAGTTCCCCTTTCCACCTGTCTTTTCATTCCACCAACCAACAGGGAAAATTTTGAAATAAAACCCCAATACATCAACCTTCTACCAAAATTTCACGGTCTCGAGACTGAAGACGCATATGCCTTTATCACCAAATTTGAAAATGTATGCACAATGATGGATACATCACAGCTTTCTATAGATGCTATGTGTCTACGTCTTCTCCCATTTACCTTGTGCGATATAGCCGAGAAGTGGCTGTATAACACTACCGCACATTCCATCTCAAACTGGGGAGAATTCGTCAAAGCATTCCTTAAGAAATTCTACCCATACCAAAAGATAGCTCGAGTCCGTAGCAAAATCAATCAATTCACCCAGCTTCCAAATGAACCATTTTCAAAATGTCTTGAACGCTTCAAGGATCTGTTAGTCCAATGTCCACATCACGGAATCCCTAGATGGGAACTGTGCCGAATCATTTACGAGGGCATTAATCCTAACACAAGACAGACCCTTGAATCCATGTGTCAAGGCAACTTTATGACCAAAGATGATGGGGAAGCCTGGAATTTTCTAGAAGATTTCGCTGAAAAATCTTTACAGTGGGAGGGTGTGAGTCAATCGTCTAGGGATGGCAATAATATTTACATAGGAGTTAGAGCTGACATTTCAGCTATGCAAAAGAAACTCGAGACTATGGAAAACAAATTTTTAGCCGTCCTAATTCAAATATCACTCTCCAAAACTGTATGTGGCTGCTGTTCCAATCCCTCTCATTTGACGGAAGAATGTCTACGAAATTCTCCGTTTCAAGGTCATGAGCATATCAATTCTGCTTTCCAACAAAGACCTAGAAACGATCCATTTTCTTCCACATATAATCAGGGTTGGAGGAATCACCCTAATTTTGCTTAGAACCAATCACAATCTCAAAACACGGTACCAAACCAACACAATTTCCAAAGGGTCCCTCCACCACAACAGCAACCACCACAATTGAGTCAGCACCCCTTCCAAGCAAAAAACTTTCAAAATCCGGTCAACGCACATGCATTGTCTAGTCCTTTACAGTTGACCGAGACTGATGAATCCTTTTCATTTGCACAATACATGAATTTGGTCTTAACAAATATCATGCAAGTTTCGGCTGAAATGAAGTCTTCTGTCGATAAAATTGAGAAAACTCTGCGTCCCAAAGCGAGAGTATTAAATCGATGGAAGAAGAAATTGCACGATTAAAAACCGAAATGAGTGCAAGAGAGAAAGGGAAACTTCCAGCTCAACCTTTACCCAATCCTGGCTATTCACATCATGTGAATGCAATCACCACGTTGAAATCTGGAAGAGTGCTTGACAATTATGTTGGGGAAGAGATTGATGACACTGAAAAATCAATCAATAATACCTCGGCTGAGACCTTTCCTTCCACTTCTACTTCTAATTCTGACCCCAGTTCTTCTACCCCACCACCTTCTTGCGAGCCTATTCTTCGTCTCCCACAAGGCTCGCCACCTCAGCCCATCTCTTCTAGTTCTCTACGGACGATCCCCACTTCTATTCTGGGATCGGGTCCGCCCACACGATCTTCTCCAATGTTGGACCCTGACCTTATTGCCCAAGCTCCTTACCCAAATCGGTTAAGGGGAAACAGACCAAGTACACAAATGGAGAAGATCACTGAAATGTTTAAACAGGTTAACATCAACATCCCTCTTCTAGATGCTATCCAACAAGTCCCCGCGTATGCGAGAGTTCTTAAAGACTTGTGCACTAGAAAGAGGAAGAAACAAGTGCCCAAGAAGATATTCATAGCAAAGACTGTAGACACGGATTTCCCCCAGCAATTACCGAGGAAACGTAAGGATCCTGGATATCCTACTATTTCCATTTCTATTAGGGAAAAACACATTAACCGTGCTCTACTAGACCTTGGCGCAAGTGTTAACCTTCTTCCTTTCTCAGTCTATGAGCAGTTAGGGATCGAAGAGTTGAAACCAGCCCATTGCACTCTCCAGATGGCTGACCGATCAATCACCAAACCTAGGGGTGAACTGGAGGATGTGTTAATAAAAATCGGGGAATTTATATTCCCTGTGGACTTTTTTGTAATTGATACACAGCCTATAGCGAACCCACGGAATCAAATTCCGGTGATTTTAGGTTGCCCCTTTTTGGCCACTTCCAACGCTATCATCAACTGTCGTAACGGTTCTATGACCCTATCTTTCGGGAATAGGTCAATAGAGCTGAACATTTACAAGTTGGGAAGTGTACCCTCCGAACCTACTACTCAGGTCTGTTCTGTCGACTTAATGGATGTCGACAGAAGTGAATTTGATGATCATCCTGATACTGATCTTGACTCTATTCATACGTTATTGTTTGACCCAACTATGTATCATACACATACGAACTCTTCCACTGAGTTGTCCGGGTCAACAACTAACAATGATTATGAACTGCTTTTAGAGTCTGAAGATCACCCCGCACTTTGTGATGACATTATTATTCGGGTTATTGATGAAACTTTTGAGGAGTACTTCGCTGATGAACTAGCATTTTTGAATGATACGGGCGTTGAGATGAATCATCTCCCAATCAATGAAATTGAACCTCCACCCCTTCTTTTGAACTGTAAAAAGAATGCGAGCAATCCATCACATTCACTGCATCGTCTCTCCAAAATGAGACGCAGAAACGTTCTACTCCACCACTTACCCTTTCCCCACTTCTTCCACCAACCAGAGCACTGCATTGATAAAATTTTTGAATGGTTGGTGTTGACCTTCGGTCTTTGCAAAGCTTGGCATCGACCACTGATTTTTGACCCCCTCATGTGATTTTCAAAGGATTAACATTGCATAACTCAAGTTTGGGGGGGCATTTTTTCTGGCTCTTGAAAAGAAAATTTTTACAAAATGATGAGCCAAGAATAAATTTGGGGGAGGATCTTCACTTAAATATTTTGCCCCCATTAATAAATTTCCTCTCAAACTTACAGGTTTTTTCAGATTTAGCAGATGGCAACAATGAGGAAACTGTTGAAAACAAGTTTGGGGGAGGTTTGTGCTTATTTTCGCATCATTGCATATCACTTTGCATAAGCACAAAACATTTTGAAAACCCATAAAAATTTTAAAAATTTTCAAAAAGATAAAAACATTTTTTGTACATAAATAAGATAATAAATGATTAGATAGTGAAAAATTACATCCAAGAGATTCGAAAAATTTAAGAAAACCAAGAAAATTAGAAGTTTTCTTATACGAACTAGTAATAAGTAGTTATGAGTCGTTGTCCCAAGGGTTAGTAAGATGAAGGAAGTCACTAATCTGAGGATAAAAATAAGTCTGAAAAATAGTTTCTATTCTGGAAGCCAAACATTTTGAACGTTGATAACCTGCTATTTGCACTTACACACGTCTTGATGCCCGGGATAGTAGAGGATACCTTGAAATGCTCTTGTCTTAAAGCCAAAAGTATGAAGGAAATAAAAAAATGAAGAAAATATAAAGTGGTGAGAAAAATGAACACTGGTTTTGTTATAGCCAGCAATAAAAAAATATAGCGAGGGTGCCTCTTCACCTAGTGCCCTAAGGCCAACTGGTCTGGGAGTCACTGCTAAGGCTTAGGTGGTGCAAGATGAGGAAAAACACCAAATAAACAAGCACATGAGTAACCGGTCGGTTAGTACCTCAAGAAGTATTAACGGTCGCATGAAAGTGTGTAAGAAATCTCTTCGAAATATTCATTAATTAAAAAGTACTGAGGCTGATGGGCAAGAGTATGATAGCTTGAATTGAATTCTCCGGGTATAGGGATGTCTTTACACACACGCAGGGTTATATGATCGATGTTTGGAATAAAGATAGGAATGAAGAATAAGACGATGTTTTATTGAGGGAGGACGCGATTTCTAATATCTTTTCATGACTATTAAGATAGGGCTCATGACAACTGAAAAGCTAGCTTAGTTGGAAACCCTAATTTTCAAGGCTTTTCTTTTACAATTCTAATCTTTAAATGTAATATTCACGATCTTCCTTTTATTATTGGATTTTGTGGGTGCAATCCGCTGAAAACCCTCAGGAGACAACACTCCTCCTACTAGGGACACCTAGAGGTTTAAAGGCTTGTTGCACGTGCTCAGTGCAATCGTGTTGCCTACGAAAGTGTGCTAGTTAGTTTTTCTCTTTTTCTTTATTTTCTCCTTCTTTTTAATAAAAAGCTCGCTCGAGACGATCGAAAATAAGTTTGGGGGAATTTGATCAGTCGAAAATATTGCATTTTTAACACGGCAATTTCTCTTTCATTTGTACTCATCTAGAAGTGTTCGGCATTCATATAGCACATATTAGCAAAACAGTCGTAAAATATCAGTTTGCATGTGTTAGACTTTAAAACTGGCACTATAAGGGAAATTGACTGTATTTTATGGTATCGCATCATTCCTATATTGCGCAACTTGTGTTTTGAAGTCTGTGCACGAAATTTCAAGAGAATGGTCAAATTTACATCATTGTGCTGATCAAACATTACGCCAACTCAAAGGCTTGAGATCTGGTAGCAATATAGAAGGAGTTACAATATTAAACATATCAAAAAAAGGCCCAAACAACAGCCCAATGCAGCAACAGAGAGCACAAGCTTTGAGGCCCTTGAAGCGCCGCGGATCCGCGGCGGGAGCTTACTTGCGCCGCGGATCCGCCGCATCCTTGCCACGTCAGCTCCCCAATTTCAGTGAATCACTCTTATCTTAGGGCCCACATTCATTTAATACATGTCAAATTCCAAAGAATTCTCGAACCTTCTGCCAGATCAGCAAAGATCATTAAGCAAAGCTAATCTTGATTAAGCCTAACAAACTATTTCTAGAAGCTCCCTCCTAACTAATTACTTCTAGAAGCCTCTCCCTATAACAAACTTTTGGAGGGAAATTCAAATTTGAATCCTAGATCTAGGGTTTTGGGAAGTCTATAAATAAGAGCCTAGATCTAGGGTTAAACTTCTTCCTCAATCTTTAGCTAATCAATCTTTGGTTGCTAATCTTCATCTTCCCCAATTCTTCCACCCACAAGTTTAGTGACAAAACTTGTGCCAAACCCTAACCCTAATCCAAACCTCAAATTCAAGATCCTTTGAGTTCTAGCGAGCAAGTCTTCAACCAACCTTTAGAAGCGAAGCCGGACTTCAACGGAGCATGAGATCCAAGCCGATCCACGACTCAAGGAGCCGATGCAACGCAAGATTCGACGATCAAAGTTCCTTCCTCTTGTAGTTCTTGAGAGTTGTAACTAATTGTTGAAATAAATAAAGTTGAAGATTCTTTAAAATTGCTTTTATTTCAATTCAAGCATTATGATTCTTATTCAATTCTTGAATGTATTCTTCGTGATGATGCTTGAGTAAAACTCCGCTCGTGGAGGAATCGAAACGATTGTAGAATGATGATGTTGACGAATCTTTAACGTTTTCTTAAGTCTTATAACAATTGTAAATTCTTGAAAATCTAATGATCGATGATCTAGATCAATGCGAATGCGTTCTTGATTCCTTTCACACGATCTAGAGATCAACGATTGATCATTCGATTTCTTAGCGGCTATCTAGTGAATGTGATTCATCGAATGGACAAAGGATAGGATGAGGAACCCTAATTCTTCGCAAGATCCTTGATCCTCGATGAATCTATATCGATTTAGCATCAATTTGTTAATGGATAAGAAATCGTATTCTTGAATCTTCATCACATCTGCGATCTAATCGATTTCTACGAGCCTTATTTCAAATCTTGAAACCTAAATCTATTGGAATTCTATTCTTCTTGATTCTTGATGTTTAATGCTTTAATGATTCTTGATTTGATTTAGTTGATTTTTGAAATTCACCGATATAAATCTTGAATCATTTTGCTTTTCTTTTCTATTAAATTTTCAATTCGAACAAATCAAAATACGAATGAATCGCGCAATCCCTGTGGAAGATCCGCACTTACTAACGCGCTACATCCCACACCGTTATTTATTGCGGTCAAATATTTTTGGTTGTGATTTCATACAATTTTCTGAATACCGACACAATCGGAAAAGATCAATCAGGATCCTTACGACTCATAAAGGAAAAACACACTTAGGAGTCCTCACGACTCCTGAGGAGAAAATACACCTGCGGGATCCTTACGACTCGTAGGAAGAAAATGCTTTTATGGGACCCTCACGGCCCATAAAATTGAAAAGCCTTAGGCGATAGGGATCTAAACCTGTCTCCTAAGCCATCGCTCCCCAACCCCCAAGTGGCGAATGATGAGTCGCTCCTGGTACCATATTCTAGTGTAGCGATGCAGACGCCAACCAAATTCCAAATCCCAATCCCCAAGTGGCGAATGATGAGTCGCTCCTGGTACCATATTCCAGTGAAGCGATGCAGACGCCAACCAAATTTCATACCCCAACGGCGAATGATGAGTCGCTCCTAGTACCATATTCCAGTGCAGCGATGCAGACGCCAATAAAGTCCCAAAATGTTTCCGGCCCTACAGTCCGGATCATACATCATGCAAAACCTTATACAATCCACGGGCGTAAAACGATCCTAATCTCTCCTAAGTCCTACTGGTGAAACCGCATTCGAAGTCCAAAAAAAATGAAAAATGAAAAAAAAATTAAAATAAAATAAAATAAAATAAATAAAATGGTATGTCCACAAGCAAAATGGGCATGGATGAAAACCCGAAAGGGCTCCGTGAGTAAAAACAGCAGGACTGCCGGCGAGTTTGTGAAAACCCGAAAGGGCGCAAACTTGTGAAAAAGAGATGAAATGCACTCGCAAAGTCCTCTCGACTTTGTGAGGAGAAAATTCCCACGTGAGATCCTTACGACTCACAAAGGAGCAACACACTTAGGAGTCCCCAAGACTCCTAAGGAGAAAATACACCAACGGGATCTTTACGACCCGTAGGGAGAAAATGCTTTGTAAGACCCTTACGGCTCACAAAATAGTAAAGTCTTAGGTGATAGGGACCTAAAACCTGTCTCCTAAGATATCGCTTCCTGATAAGCAAGCACAAATGATGAGTCGCTCCTGGTACCATATTCCAGTGTAGCGATACTGATGCGAAGCAAAAACCAATTCCCAAATCCTCCCGGAGCAAATGATGAGTTGCTTCTGGTATTATTCCAGTGCAGCATTGCAGATGCCGACAAAAAAAAAACAATCTCCAAATCCTCTCAAAGACCAATGAAGATTCTCTCCTGGTACCATATTCCAGTATAGCGATGCTAACGTCAACCCAAATCACAATCAACAAGTCAACTTCAACTCCGACACCGCAGAAAGCGGAGCAAGTCAGAATCCAAACTCGACACCGCAAGAAGCGGAGCAAGTCAAAATCACCCCTGACACTGCAAGGAGTAGAGAAAGTCAAATCAAGCGTCGCCGTCCATGTCGCAAAAAGGGTAGTGCAGGCTTCCCACAAATCGGGAACCAAATCGCTCCGGATCAGAGCGTCGACCGTCTATGTCGCAAAATGGGCAGTGCAGGCTTCCCACAAATCGGGAACCAAATTGCTCCAGATCAGAGCGTCGACCGTCCATGTCGCAAAAAGGGCAGTGCAGGCTTCCCACAAATCGGGAAACAAATCGCTCCGGATCAGAGCGTCGACCGTCCATGTCGCAAAACGGGCAGTGCAGGCTTCACATAAATCGGGAACCAAATCGCTCTGGATCAGAGCGTCGACCGTCCATGTCGCAAAACGGGCAGTGCAGGCTTGCCACAAATCGGGAACCAAATCGCTCCGGATCAGAACGTCGACCGTCCATGTGGCAAAACGGGCAGTGCAGGCTTCCCATGAATCAGGAACCAAATCGCTACGGATCAGAGCGTCGACCGTCCATGTCGCAAAACGGTCAGTGCAGGCTTCCCACAAATCGGGAACCAAATCGCTCCGGATCAGAGCGTCGACCGTCCATGTCATAAAATGGCCAGTGCAGGCTTCCCACAAATCGGGAACCAAATCGCTCCGGATCAGAGCGTCGACCGTCCATGTCGCAAAACAGGCAGTGCAGGCTTCCCACAAACTGGGAACCAAATCGCTCCGGATCAGTGCGTCGACCGTCCATATCGCAAAACGGGCAGTGCAGGCTTCCCGCAAATCGTGAACCAAATCGCTCCGGATCAGAGCGTCGACCGTCCATGTCGTAAAACGGGCAGTGATGGCATCCCACGAATCGGGAACCAAATCGATACGGATCAGAGCGTCGACCGTCCATGTGGCAAAACGGGCAGTGCAGGCTTCCTACAAATCGGGAACCAGATCGCTCCGGATCAGAGCGTCGACCGTCCATGTCGCAGAACGGGCAGCGCAGGCTTCCTACAAATCAGGAACCAAATCGCTCCGGATCAGTGCATCGAACGTCCATGTCGCATAACGGGCAGTGCAGGCTTCCCAAAAATCAGGAACCAAATCGCTCCGGATCAGAGCGTCGACCGTCCATGTGGCAAAACGAGCAGTGCTGGCTTCCCACAAATCGGGAACCAAATCGCTCCGGATCAGAGCATTGACCATCCATGTCGCAAAACGGGCAGTGCAGGCTTCCCACAAATCGGGAACCAAATCGCTCCGGATCAGAGCGTCGACCATCCATGTCGCAAAAAGGGCAGTGCAGGCTTCCCACAAATCGTGAACCAAATCGCTCCGGATGATAGAGTCGACCGTCCATGTCACAAAACGGGCAGTGCAAGCTTCCCACAAATCGGGAACCAAGTCGCTCCGTATCACAGTGTTGACCGTCCATGTCGCAAAAAGGGCAGTGCAGCCTTCCCACAAATCGGGAACCAAATCGCTCCGTATCAGAGCGTCGACCGTCCATGTCGCAAAAAGGGCATTGCAGTCTTCCCACAAATCGGGAGCCAAATCGCTCTGGATCAGAGCGTCGACCGTCCATGTCGCAAATAGGGCAGTGCAGGCTTCCCACAAATCGGGAGCCAAATCGCTCCGGATCAGAGCGTCGACCGTCCATGTCGCAAAAAGGGCAGTGCATGCTTCCCAGGGAAACGTCTACAACGGACACTCCGTCTCGGAGACGCGTCAAGCTGTTAGTGTATATGCCCTAGAGGCCATTACTGTATCATACTAGTTTGTATATTACTTAATGGATGCTTGGGATATTCACCTTGTATATACAATCTTGCTCAAAATAGTAGTATGCTACTTGGTTTGTTTCTACTTCAATGTGTACTTGTGTTTATTTCAGTATATCACTTATACGCATTAGTGGAGCCCTTAGGATCTTTGCTTGATTACCAGCGTTGTGATGGCCGTCACACTAGTGGGGCTGGGTAATCTATAAGCACATCCTTATGCAGGTCCCTGGTCGCAGGACTATCGAGACAGGGCATCGATACTCCGGAGTAGACCAGCGCATGCGCTTCTCATCCCAGTGTGGGAGACGGTCTGTCCCACAGCCGTCAGTACGTCGTACTTGAGATAGTATGCGGGTGCTCGTTAGGTTACGGGTACACTGGACAAGACTCGTCGGGAACTGACTAGTTGGTATTATACCTATCGTCAGTTATCAGTTCCCAGGTGACATGAGTACAGCTTAGTCCGCTGACTTGACACTGTCACTTCGCCTCGGGTGTGTTCCCACTGTACTTTGATCACTACCCTACCACGGCTCAAAGGAGTCGTGCAAACAGGTGGTGGTTGGGTGCAGTCCCGAAGCACTTGGAGGCAGTGACGGTTAGACAGGATTCGTCTCTCCCGGGATTGGGGGTTGACATCGCGCTGTGTCTAGGAGAGCCATTACACGAGTAGTCCCTGGCCAGGGCAAACGAGATATACTGGTAGGTTTCCAGTGTTATCTCAGGGTGTTTTGGGCTTCGCTCTGGCACGACTTGTACCGCTATTGGGGGACTGACGTTTACCGCCCCCTAGGCCCGCCATGCGATGTATCAGACGAACAGACCGGACTGTACGGAGAATGTCACACTCAGGCTCAGTAGGAGTTCAGATGGGTTTCGCCTCGTCGGTCTTCTTGTCGGCATTACCTGGGGACCGTTACGCACAGCTAGTGCCGCTTGCGGTCTGTGGTTAAACCCACTGCCAGCGTAGTGTCGAGTCTTTAGAGTCCCACACAGAAAGCTTTTCGCCTTTAGGCAAAAGAGTAGAGGTCGCATGGTATTGCGACAGGTCGCATGGTTTTGCGACAGGGTTCGGTCACATTCGTGCACTTGTGCACGTACAGTGTCCGGACAGTTTACACTAGCGGGCTTTGGTTTAAGCCAGATCCTAGTGTACCTTATGGGATTGGATTTATCCAGTTTGCATTCGTGTTCCTCGGAACGCGGATGCGGGTGTGTATGCACAGTTGACAGGGAGGCAGAGGCTGCGGATTCTCATTAGGGTTGTTGACAGTTGACCGTTGACTATTTGACTTTATGCTCAACCCTAATGAGAATATGATATGTGATTAACTATTATATTAATTAAGTATTATGGTGATATGGTTGTTGACTTGTTGACTTTGTTAACTTGGTGATTTTTGTTGACTTGTTGACCGGTTGACTAGGCTTGACTAGTTGACCATCATGATAACCATGGTTATCATTTCATGCCAAAGACTTTTTCTTGCTTGCTCATTTGAGTAAAATGAGTGCATGACATGATAAGGTTATGGTTGCTTCTAACCATCACATAAGACTTTTTTGATATGATGAGTTATGATCACTTTGGATTATGAGAGGGTGAAAGACAAAAGAGTTGCTCATTCTTTCTTGCTCATTCTCTCTCTTGTTCTTGAGCTCTCCTCTTGCTCTCACCCTCAACCTCTTGCTCCCTCTCTTGATCTATGGTTCTCTTGTCTCATGAGTTGAGAATCAAGAACCATAGATAAAATCCCATTCTAAATCATCTCTACTCATTCTAGTTCACTAGGTTTAGCAAACCAAGTGAACTAGTTTCTTCAAAGAACGAAGAAGGAGCTAAAGGTTGGAGCTTTCAAGTGGATCTATCTTCGGCGTACGGAGACAACGAGAAGGAGCCATCGAACCACCATCGGAGCTTGAAGAGAAGGAGTTCAAGTTTAGGTATAACCATCTTCATCCGAGTAGCTAAATATCTTTAGCTTAGTATGCTAGTTTTAGTTTAGGTAAAGATCCCGACCTAGCTTAGTCCATGTTGCCTCTTGCGTTAAAATTTTGATTTTATACCGTTTCCGCCTCCCCGTAAGAACCGGGGGTCGCAACGTGGACTTACAGTGGTATCAGAGCCTAACTAAACTTAAACTAGCTTGGTAGTGAAGTGTAACGAAGTTCGGAACCGGAAAAATCCAAAAACCAAACTTTTACAAAAACTGAGTTTCTGTTGAAATTTTTTTGGCTCAAAATGAAAAACTTTACACTTGTAAATTCGACTCAGGGTTTTGTGTGAACACCCAAGAAAAACGATACAGTAATTCGTCCAAACCGCCGCCCTTCCGCCGCGCGAGCTAGGCATCCGCCGCGGAACCGCCGCGCTTTGTCGTCTTCTGTGCATCGTTTTTCGTGCAGTGTGTGTCTATGTTGGTTTTGGGATTTTTGGAATATATTATATGTGCCCAGATTTTCCAGAAAAGAAATTTCCTTTTGGGGTCCTATAATTCCGTATTTTTTTCCGAACTTCACTGCACTTTGACTATGATGGTTATATCTGTGATGTTTGCATGTATTGAACGTCGGCTAATCGCTATAAGTCGATTGGTCGGGGTTATACATGATCTGTAATGTGCTGGAATGTGTATATAAATATGTTGGATTGTCGCGGGTGAATAGCCGGGGGTTGTGAGACGAGAGTTTTCTTTTCTTGCAATTCATGTAAATTTGTAAATTGATGTAATAATTATTTGTATGGCCGCACAACCGGGTCGGGGTTGTAGCCGTCATTGTATAATTTCTTTTTACTGTTTTTGCTCCTAGGATAGACCCATGGAGGGGTGCACAAACTACCGGGTATGCCGAAGTGTCGAGTGGCCTACTCATGGAGATGAGGGAGGTTGCTACGCTTCGGGTACTTGGCGGGTAGTTTGCCGCACCCGTAGGGGTCTTGGGTGGGGTTTTGGCTATTCACCGCGACCGTGTTATCTGTTTTTGTTACAGGCTCGTACAAATTACAGATTGCTTGTATATCCAATGTATTTATCTATGATCTGAAATGTTTATCATTGCAGTATATCTATATATGATATTATTTAGGCGTTGCTTATGTTTTACAGACGCGCTAGCCCAGCCCCCGCTCTGTCGTTAGTTAAGTAACCTAACGGGTAATGACGGGGCCCCGTGGCGAATGCGAATGGCATAAGCGTACGTCATATTTTGGTTGTTTTCTGCAATGGTAGGATTAAATGATGGGACGCATTAAAAGAACTAATGCAAGAATATCACGTATTAAAAGAACTAATGCAAGATAATAAACCAAGTTAAAGTCATTGGAACACTTTCGAAAAACCACTCGGTTCTTTTCAAAACAAACTTTTAAATACGGAGCTTGAGCCACTCCTTTTAAAAGCTATCTCGTTCCATCGACCAAATCAAGTTCACTACGTTCACGGTTTTGCCAAAACCATCCGTAGCCCTCCGTCGTTTCACATGAATAGTCAATAGTATTCAAGCTGTGTTTGTTGGCCAAAGTCAAGGCACAGTGATTGGTAGCTATTGGGTATTCATGTGCAGCATAGATAGATGCGTTGGTTTGGAACAGTCGTACTACCTTGTTGGCTAAAGTCAAGGGTAGGTGCGGGTGGATTCAAATTAACCTGGAGAACGACGGGCAGAACTTGACATGTGACTTATGATTTGTTGGCCAAAGTCAAGGTCATAAGAGCATGGGGCAAAAATCCACATCGGGAGTTTCATAAGTACTGAAACTTGCTAGATTTGCATACCATTTGGAGTGAGATGATTCTGGTAGGATTCCTTCAGTTTCGTCACGCGATGATATTTGGATCCCGATCCTACTGTGAGTATATGCTACTCCTCGGGAAATTTCTCACTTAACGATCAATGCTATAAACCTAGTAGGTGCCTAGAAAGGTGTTAGCGGGGCTACGCCCCCAGGGAAAAGAGGCTCTTTAATTAAGAAACTTCGCGAAAGCGTTGGAAAACCTCCCTCGAAGTACCGACACCGGCCTGGCTGAACGGTTAAGCAAGTATTGTACGGTGGGATTAATCCTGACTAATTCTTCCTTTATGGTTTGAGGAGGGATTCGAGAAACAGTGGGAGCCATCCTGTTTAGACAAATTAAAAACCACTCTAAACTTGCAAGAGCATCATGCTGAGTGTTTCTTCTTCTCTCTCCTAATTGCAGCGACCAATCAACATGACTGGACTTAAGTTACTCCTAGATAAAAACAAACTGACAGGGCCAAACTACAAAGATTGGCTCAGGAATGTCAAGATAGCAATCACTTATGACAAGCTGGGGTATCTTCTTACCACCAAAGCTCCCCCTGTCCCTGGTCCAACTTCCAGCGTCGCGGATAAGGAAATCCGTAAGACTTGGGAGATTGATAGCGCGAAGGCCAAATGCCTCCTGCTTGCCTCGATGGACAACGAACATCAGAGGAGGCATGAGAATATGGACATGGAGTCCATATTGCTCCATACAAAAGAACTGTATGGAGAGCAATCACGTATCGCAAGATACGAAGCGTCGAAAAAGTTATTTTCGACAAGAATGGCCGTCGGATCATCAGTAGCCGAGCACGTGCTAAAGATGATCGGCTTCATTGAGGAGCTCGCTGACCTAGGGATCACATTGGAGAGTGAGCTATATACGGATATAGTTCTCCAGTCCCTTCCTTCCACTTACGCCCAGTTTACACTGAACTTCAACCTGCAAGAGAAAGAGGTTGAACTATCAGAGCTCCTCAACATGCTGAGGAGCGCAGAGGGCACCCTACAGAAAGGTAGGGATACATCCACTTTGTTTGTAGGAGGATCATCTTCTTCTAGGTCCAAGGCGAAAGCCAAGGGAAAGAAGAAGAAGGCCCCCGCCAAACCAAGGGGCGGTGTTAGTAAAGTGGATACGAAGGGAAAAGCAAAAGCAACAAAGATAGCGGGGAAGCTTGTGGATAGGGAAGAATGCTTCTATTGTCATAAGAAAGGACACTGGAAGAATGATTGCAGGGCCTGGAAGGCCAGAACACAGGAATTGAAGCAGGTTGCAGCTTCAGCTTCAGGTGTGTATGTTATTGAAAACTGTCTTTCAATAAACTCTACTTCCTGGGTATTGGATACCGGATCAGGATCTCATATCTGTAATTCTTTGCAGGCGTTGAGAAACCGTAGGGTTTTGAAGGCAGGTGACATGACTCTCAAAGTTGCGAACGGAGCTAGCATGGATGCTAAAGCCGTAGGGGACTATCACCTGGGAATGTCAGATGGACATGTTTTGGTTTTGCGTAATTGCTTTTTTGTACCCAACGCAACTTGTAATATCATTTCTGTATCTTTAGTTTCTAAAGAAGGTTATGAATTTGCGTTTGTAAGTAATGTTGTAAACATTCACCTTAATCAAGTTTTGATTGGGTCAGGTACATTGAGTAATGGTATATACGTATTAAACCAGCCACATATTTTCAATGTCCAGAATACACACAAAAGAAAGTCTCCGGAAATGAATCAGACTTTCTTATGGCATTGTAGATTGGGTCACATCAATGAGAGAAGGTTGACTAAGTTACATACAGAAGGATATTTGAATGCGTTCGAATATCAATCGTATGCCACTTGTCAATCTTGTCTCAAAGGAAAGATGACAAAGACTCCGTTTACTGGACAAGGAGTAAGAGCGAGCGAGCTCTTGGGACTCGTACACAGTGACGTGTGCGGTCCAATGTCTACACATGACCGAAGCGGACATTCTTACTTCATTACTTTTACGGATGACTTCTCAAGGTACGGCTATGTCTTCTTAATGAAACATAAGTCCGAGGCCTTTGGAAAATTCCAGGAGTATAAGAATGAAGTAGAGAAACAGACCGGCAAAAGTATTAAGATTCTAAGATCGGATCGAGGTGGAGAATACTTAAGTGCCGAGTTCCTGGACTATTTAAAAGAGAACGGAATTCTCTCTCAGCTTACTCCTCCATACACCCCGCAACATAACGGTGTATCGGAGAGACGGAACCGCACCCTATTGGATATGGTGCGGTCCATGATGGGTAATGCTGAGTTACCGCGATCATTCTAGGGGTATGCGCTAGAATCAGCAGCGTACCTTTTGAACCGAGTACCTACTAAGACCGTGCCTACTACACCATATGAGATGTGGTGTGGGAAGAGACCCTATCTTAAGCATATTAAGACATGGGGATGTCCAGCTTTTGTCAAAAAGCAGCATGCGGACAAGCTCGAGGCACGCTCAGTACAGTGCAAGTTTGTGGGATATCCAAAGAATTCCAAAGGATATTTCTTCTACTGTGAAGAGGAACAAAAAGTCCTTGTTTCTCGTCATGCCTACTTCTTGGAAACTGAGTTTTTAGAAACCTAGATAAGTGGGAACACAATAGAACTGGAAGAAGTTCCAGAACCACAGACTGTTACTGAAAGCTTAGTGGAACCAGAGGGTTCAACAGAACAGGACATTCCTGCGCCACTCCGCAGGAGTAGTAGGCAGTCTCATCCGCCCGAGAGATACTACGGTTTTCTCATAGACGGGGATAGAGAGGATTGCATCATAGATTATGATGAGCCTACTAGCTTCCAGCAGGCCGTTCAGAGCGTTGACTCAGTGAAATGGCTGGATGCAATGCGGACCGAAATGGAGTACATGTACACCAACAAGGTATGGACGTTGGACATTGCTCCAGACGGGGTAAAACCCGTAGGATGCAAGTGGATCTTCAAAAGGAAGATTGGTGTAGATGGACAGGTTGAGACCTATAAAGCTAGGCTGGTAGCAAAGGGTTTTCGTCAAAGACCTGGCTTGGACTACGACGAAACCTTTTCTCCAGTAGCCATGCTGAAATCCATTCGGATCCTTCTTGCCATTGCTGCCTTCCACGATTATGAGATCTGGCAAATGGACGTAAAGACAGCTTTTCTAAATGGAAATTTAGAGGAGTGTGTCTATATGGACCAGCCAGAGGGTTTCATTCAGAGTGGGAGCAGCGGAAAGGTGTGCAAGTTGCAAAAGTCCATCTATGGACTAAAGCAGGCATCGCGGAGTTGGAACATCTGCTTTGATGAGACGGTCAAAGAATTTGGCTTTATCAAAAAAATCCAGATGAACCATGCATCTATAGTAGATTTGTAGCGAGAACTGTAGTATCCCTCGTTTTATACGTGGATGACATTCTCTTAATAGGAAATGACATTCCTATGCTACAATCTGTCAAGGGGTTCTTGTCACACAGGTTCTCCATGAAAGACCTGGGTGATGCCTCATACATTCTGGGTATCCGGATCTACCGTGACAGATCCAAGAGGATATTAGGACTTTCGCAGTCCAGGTACATCGACACCATACTGAAGAGGTTCATTATGGAAGATTCCAAGCGCGGTAACCTACCGGCTTGTCACGGGATCACCCTCTCTAAAGAGATGTCTCCCAAGACTGATTTAGAGAGGGATCGCATGTCTATTATACCCTACGCTTCTGCGGTAGGCTCTATAATGTATGCGATGTTGTGTACCAGACCGGATGTAGCTTATGCACTGAGTGTGGTAAGCCGGTATCAGTCTAACCCTGGGGAGAAACACTGGATAGCGGTAAAGAACATTCTCAAGTACCTGAGAAGGACTAAGGAGATGTTCTTGGTGTATGGCGGAAAAGACCTCCAGATCGAGGCCTTTGCTGACTCCAGCTTCCAGAGTGACAAGGATGATTCCAAGTCCATATCGGGTTTTGTCTTTACCCTCAATGGAGGGGCGGTGTGTTGGATGAGTTCCAAACAGGAAACCGTTGCAGACTCGATGATGGAAGCGGAATACATCGCTGCATCTGATGCCGCAAAAGAAGCTGTCTGGATGAGGAAGTTCTTGAAAGAACTTCAGGTGGTTCCGTCCATTGTTGATCCAATACCTCTGTATTGCGACAACAACGGGGCTATAGCTTTAGCGAAGGAACCCAGGTCCCATCAGAGATCCAGGCACATCTTGAGGCGGTATCACCTGATCAGGGAGATCGTAGATCGCCAGGAGATCGAGGTTCGGAGAGTCGCTTCAGAAGACAACACTGCAGATCCATTCACCAAGGCCTTGCCCCAGACTCAGTTCGAGCGGCTGATCGAGATGATAGGTCTTCGATACGCCAGTACATGGCCTTAGTGCAAGTGGGAGATTGTTAGTGTATATGCCCTAGAGGCCATTACTGTATCATACTAGTTTGTATATTACTTAATGGATGCTTGGGATATTCACCTTGTATATACAATCTTGCTCAAAATAGTAGTATGCTACTTGGTTTGTTTCTACTTCAATGTGTACTTGTGTTTATTTCAGTATATCACTTATACGCATTAGTGGAGCCCTTAGGATCTTTGCTTGATTACCAGCGTTGTGATGGCCGTCACACTAGTGGGGCTGGGTAATCTATAAGCACATCCTTATGCAGGTCCCTGGTCGCAGGACTATCGAGACAGGGCATCGATACTCCGGAGTAGACCAGCGCATGCGCTTCTCATCCCAGTGTGGGAGACGGTCTGTCCCACAGCCGTCAGTACGTCGTACTTGAGATAGTATGCGGGTGCTCGTTAGGTTACGGGTACACTGGACAGGACTCGTCGGGAACTGACTAGTTGGTATTATACCTATCGTCAGTTATCAGTTCCCAGGTGACATGAGTACAGCTTAGTCCGCTGACTTGACACTGTCACTTCGCCTCGGGTGTGTTCCCACTGTACTTTGATCACTACCCTACCACGGCTCAAAGGAGTCGTGCAAACAGGTGGTGGTTGGGTGCAGTCCCGAAGCACTTGGAGGCAGTGACGGTTAGACAGGATTCGTCTCTCCCGGTATTGGGGGTTGACATCGCGCTGTGTCTAGGAGAGCCATTACACGAGTAGTCCCTGGCCAGGGCAAACGAGATATACTGGTAGGTTTCCAGTGTTATCTCTGGGTGTTTTGGGCTTCGCTCCGGCACGACTTGTACCGCTATTGGGGGACTGACGTTTACCGCCCCCTAGGCCCGCCATGCGATGTATCAGACGAACAGACCGGACTGTACGGAGAATGTCACACTCAGGCTCAGTAGGAGTTCAGATGGGTTTCGCCTCGTCGGTCTTCTTGTCGGCATTACCTGGGGACCGTTACGCACAGCTAGTGCCGCTTGCGGTCTGTGGTTAAACCCACTGCCAGCGTAGTGTCGAGTCTTTAGAGTCCCACACAGAAAGCTTTTCGTCTTTAGGCAAAAGAGTAGAGGTCGCATGGTATTGCGACAGGTCGCATGGTTTTGCGACAGGGTTCGGTCACATTCATGCACTTGTGCACGTACAGTGTCCGGACAGTTTACACTAGCGGGCTTTGGTTTAAGCCAGATCCTAGTGTACCTTATGGGATTGGATTTATCCAGTTTGCATTCGTGTTCCTCGGAACGCGGATGCGGGTGTGTATGCACAGTTGACAGGGAGGCAGAGGCTGCGGATTCTCATTAGGGTTGTTGACAGTTGACCGTTGACTATTTGACTTTATGCTCAACCCTAATGAGAATATGATATGTGATTAACTATTATATTAATTAAGTATTATGGTGATATGGTTGTTGACTTGTTGACTTTTGTTGACTTGTTGACTTTGTTGACTTTTTGATTTTTGTTGACTTGTTGACCGGTTGACTAGGCTTGACTAGTTGACCATCATGATAACCATGGTTATCATTTCATGCCAAAGACTTTTTCTTGCTTGCTCATTTGAGTAAAATGAGTGCATGACATGATAAGGTTATGGTTGCTTCTAACCATCACATAAGACTTTTTTGATATGATGAGTTATGATCACTTTGGATTATGAGAGGGTGAAAGACAAAAGAGTTGCTCATTCTTTCTTGCTCATTCTCTCTCTTGTTCTTGAGCTCTCCTCTTGCTCTCACCCTCAACCTCTTGCTCCCTCTCTTGATCTATGGTTCTCTTGTCTCATGAGTTGAGAATCAAGAACCATAGATAAAATCCCATTCTAAATCATCTCTACTCATTCTAGTTCACTAGGTTTAGCAAACCAAGTGAACTAGTTTCTTCAAAGAACGAAGAAGGAGCTAAAGGTTGGAGCTTTCAAGTGGATCTATCTTCGGCGTACGGAGACAACGAGAAGGAGCCATCGAACCACCATCGGAGCTTGAAGAGAAGGAGTTCAAGTTTAGGTATAACCATCTTCATCCGAGTAGCTAAATATCTTTAGCTTAGTATGCTAGTTTTAGTTTAGGTAAAGATCCCGACCTAGCTTAGTCCATGTTGCCTCTTGCGTTAAAATTTTGATTTTATACCGTTTCCGCCTCCCCGTAAGAACCGGGGGTCGCAACGTGGACTTACACAAGCATCGACTGTCCTTGTCGAAAAAAAGGCAGTGCATGCTTCCCACAAATCGGGAACCAAATCGCTCCGGATCAGAGCGTCGACCGTCCATGTCGCAAAAAGGGCAGTGCAGGCTTCGTACAAAGCGGGAACCAGATAACTCCGGGTCAGGTAAACGTCTACCACGGATACTCCGTCTCGGAGACGCGTCAAGCGCCGACCGTCCAAGTCGCAAAAAGGGCAGAATCGACCGTCCATGTCGTAAAAAGGGCAGTGCATCCCAAAAAGTGGGAACCAAAGCAAGTCGCCTCCACGCAAAAAAAGATCCATCAATTTCATGCACATGACCCACATATGCTGTGTGCATTTATTGATGGGGGCAATTTGTTAGGGTAAAAATTTGCACACCGGTTGACCGAGTCAAAGTCAAGGTCAACCCCAAGCTAGGTGGGCCCAAACCCAGGTCAAGAGGGCCCATGCCCAGGTCGAGCCCGCGGCCAGCCTCCACCATGCCAAATTATAGATCATGTAATAAATAATTTTTATGTAATTTTTTATGCATGAATGTATGCGAAATGGGCATAAAGCCATTATTTTGTAAGCACATGGCTTATGTGCAAAAAAAATGGCACATGAGCCATGGGATGGGCAAAATGCCATTTTGCAAAACCCAAGGGGCTATATGTAAATATGTAAGCCTATATAAGGCAATGTGATGATGAATAACGCAACACTTGTCATTCTCACAAAAACCTAGGGTTTGTGCCTCTTTCCCCTTTCTGAAGGTTCCAAACCTTCTTCTTTCTTTTTGAATTAAATCAAGAGTTTTACTCTTTTTTTTCCAAAACTAAAAAGTTTTTCACCACAAAACCCACAAAGGGGGACTCAGATTTGCCATCGGATCTTGGAAAGGAGAGATTTTTAAAATCTCATATTTCTTGATCTTCAAGATTCGACCAACAAAGGAAGAAGAAGGAGACCCATCTCCAGAAATCCCACTTTGGGGAAGAACTAGGGCTCAAGGGGAGAAGCCCTTCATCAGCTTCAAAACATCTTAGGAGTATATATATATTCTCCTTTCTGGGAGTACAACTCCCATTGCAGGGACCGAGTCCCTTTTGCTGCTCGAGCACCCACGTGCTGACATGTGGCGCGCTAGCGCTTTTGCGCTCGGAGCGCTAGCGCCCGAGCGTCCACGTGCTGACACGTGGTGCGCTAGCGCTTTTGCGGTTAGAGCGCTAGCGCCTAGAGCGCTAGCGCCCACGTGCTAACACATGGCGCGCTAGCGCTCTTGCGCTCAGAGTGCTAGCGCCCAAAACGTAGCACCCGAGCGCCCACGTGCTGACACGTGGTGCGCTAGCGCTCAAAGCGCTAGCGCTCTTGCGCTCAGAGCGTTAGCGCCCAAAGTGCTAGCGCCCGAGCGCCCACGTGCTGACACGTGGCGCGCTAGCGCTCAAAAGCGCAAGTGCTCTTGCGCTCAGAGCGCTAGCGCCCGAAGCCCATGAGCCGACACGTGGTGCGCCAGCGCTCTTGCGCTGGCGCGGGCCCCACGTATCCTTTGGATGCCTTTTCCCCTTTTTTATACACACACACACACACACACATATATACATATGTATACATATATACACACACGCATACTCTACAACACTATCCCCTCCGTAAAAACTCCACGGGGCCCCCGATATATCCAAGCCCTCCCTCCAAAACAAAACACCCGTACGCTGCACATTGAGTTCGCTTGACCAGTTTAACCCGTCAATCGGAGGTTCCCTCGCTCCAAAGGCGAGTGGTAATTAACGGCAGCTTAGTTCGCGGCTGCGGGAGATTCGGATCCCCACAATCATTAAACCCCCGCCTACCCTAGGCTGGGGGAATCTGTAGTACGCCTGACAAGCGCGCGCGTATTCCCGTCTCAATGGGGTGACGAAAAACACCCTACAGTCTCGGGTACATGGTGGGCCCAGTAGGTACCCCGGGGCGAGATAGAGATTTCGTGGGGATGACGATGAGCTTGGAAGGGGCACGGACTACCTACCGGTGATGTCCGGCGCGGCGGATATCTGGAGGATACCAACCATTGTCGTGAGATTTGATGATATAGGCCGATCCGGACCGACGGAGCCCGAGGTATTTAGACATTGAGATATGAGACATTGAGATATTGAGACATTACGATCTTGAGACATTGAGATATACATGTTTTGTGTCGATGCCTAACACGGATTTATGTTGATTTCATTGATATTACGTCAGTTATTCCACAGGAGTTTTCCTATGATAAAATAAAGATTTTCTCATACCAAACATACTCAGGTTTATGTTGATTATGCATTCACGTTGCTGACATGTTAGTGCATTGCATTATATTAGTAGATGCGTAGGTTGCGACGCATTTGCGTGTATGCTTACGATAGCCTTATTAGATGTTACTTACTACTCACGAGTTGGCAACTCATCCCCGTTGTGCCACAGTATCTTCTAGGTTTGACCCATCAGCACTGTAGCGGCGGGCGTACTCCTATTCTACTTCCTTTGCTTTGACTTGAACCTAGCTCACAGGTAGGTTTTGGAGGATTTGCTTTTGATCCCACCGTGTATTTTTATTTTGTATCTAGTATACTCCATCTACCCTTGTATATTGGACTAGACGGTAAGATTTGTAAGACTTGTATTTGTGGTTTGGTGTCGATGCTCGCTTGAGCCGACGTGTTGTTTTCTTACTTTCGTGCTTTTACATGCTTATTTTGTATTGATGATATATATATTTTATGTGGTTGTGATCCGCCTTTGGCGAAGAGCTAGCTCCCTCTTGGGGATACTTTATTCATGATAAATATGTATTTCTCTTGTTTGTACCCATTTCGGGGCCTGTATTTACAAAGGAGACTCTGCCGAAATTTTCGGGAAAATTTGTTACTTTAATAAAATGTTTAATGCGATTTGTTTTGGTAAAAAAATTGTTTTCTTTTAACAAGTTTTCCTTCACTATATATCTTTATTTGGTTTAGATTTCTGGGCTTTGGTTTACTTAGATAACGTTACGCCTTTAGACGTTTCGTAATTTATGTGCCAGTCACGTTCCGTACCTTCGGGTCATGACATATAGTCTCGCTATTTGTTACGTGTCTGTGCATGACACGAACGTTTACAAAGGGAAATCTTTTGGGATATTTTAAAACAGCGGAACGTATATTTTGGCAAAACGTATATGAACATACATTTATTACTTCATAAATGAGCGTCTGTCACTTATGCCGTAAGTTACACATCACGCGACGACTCAGGAAAGATTTTGCATGTGTTTTATTTCGTTTTATAAGATTTTTCCAAGGATGCGTACTATATACGTATTATAGTATTCGACTAATGTATATTGGATTTCAGTAGTGAATTTCGAGGTTTGAATCTCCATTGTAACTTCGATGATTTGTATGATGCTTGACGGAGTTCAATTTTGATTTTCGTACTCATTTTCAAGCGCACATGATGCGCTGTTGTATTTCTGTATTTTCCGTGATTTCAGAGCCCCGTGATAGAGCTAATTATTGAAATAGTTTAGTATTTGGGGGTTTAAATTTAAATTCGGGGACCAAATTTTTTTATTGGTGGGAAGATTGTAACATTTCTGAAAAATATAAAATATAATTAATGGAAAATGTGAGTAATGTTTTGGGCTTTATTCCATGTGCTTGGAAATATGGTGGCTGCCAATTTCGTTTAGCATTATGTGTGTGCATTAATTGGGCATGGGCTCATGTCACGCCCCGCTTCCCAAAATACGGAATACGAGGGGTTGACAAGGCCAGCCATGCTCCTACGGTCAAGGAAATGTCCTGCCGTAGTCACACATCGGCTTATAGTTTTCATAGTAAACAGTAAACGATGCGCAGGTAATGAGAAATGCAGTAACTGAATAAAACAATGTAAAGAACTGACCTGAGGGAAACAAATGGGATATAACTCTGGATAACAAGTCGATGTGTCTGTAATATACGTCTAGTCCTGATCCAGGCTAAATCTTCTCCCCACACTGAGCATGCATACTCAGGTCGTCAGAGCGACACAATAGCAATATAATACATAAAATCATTTGCCAATTCTAACAGTGATAACATATATATGTAGCAGTAAATTATAATGGTATAGGTATGAACACGCAGTAATCAATGCAGCGGAACAGTAAAAGCAGTAGAACGATATGTCACGTATGTCAACACAGTATGTAAGGTATAACAATGCCAGTATCCCTATCAGTCTCTAAGTCTCACTGTACAGCTCACTGAGCCTATCGTCAGTCCAAGTGTGAGAGTCAACCACTCGTGAGTGTCCTCCACCCAAGGGTAGAACCCAAGGGCAAGGGACCACGGGCCCAACATGTATATCACGGTGAATATCACATACCCTGTAAATCTCCATATAACTCCCTAAATATATAAGCCGGCATGGGGCTCCCGAGATTCTGTTGAACTCACACTTAAACTACCCCACACCCCGTGGTCTACATCAAACGCTAACCATAACCCTAAATACTAATCGATCCATGACAAGTCTGCGCGAGAACTGGAGGCAGGACCTCCATCAAGCACGTCCCGACTAATACCTAAGATAAATGGCAGTGTCTGGTGCCTTATCTGTGACACCCGTGCAAGCGCTTCCATAAGTGTCCCATACCACTTATAGTCACATGTACACGCATCCCACAGACGTCGACAATGCAATAGAATAATAGGGTCACTGATTGTGTACAAGTACGTATCACTTTCACTTATTCACGGATACACGAACACGGACGTACTTGCCACAATCATCACTAAAATCTAATACTGGGTAAATGCACGATATCACTAGGTTATCACTGCAATGATATGGGTACGATATGATACGTAAACAGTATATGAAGCACGATTAAGGTGTCATAAAATAGTATTCTATCACTTGCACGATTTATCATGAAACGTACGTGTATAGTTTAGCGAAACGATAAACAGGTAGTAATTAGTATGTTCAGTTTTCCATCCATCGAATTTAGTTTCAATCCAATCGGGTTCCAGGATCATTAATTGTAACCATTTCATTTTAAGCGCTCGCGGCTGGAAATCCGGTTTCAGAATCAGAAGTCCGTTTCGTAACGCATTTTAATCCCAGTTGGGATCAGATTTTAGCAATGCTACAGTTGGATGAAATCTAGGGTTTTCAGTAAGGTTTTCAACTCAATAGACGGATCTTCGATCGCGTCTGTACGTCAGGAGATATACACTATTCAATACCAATATGTCTGTTCTGATTCTACTGGGACTGTTATGCGTCCCGATCTACTAAATTACAGATTAAATATCAAACGGTAACGAAACAGAATGAAACCAATTGTGTTGTCTATCTAACAGATTTACCTATAATAAGCAGTGGAGTTCCGCAATCTACGAGTTAAGGAGATCTTGTGGTACCCATTACGGAACAGCAAGCAACAACTGGAGTCGCTCTGGACTGCAGTCCAGAGTCGCACTCCAATCCAAATATCATCACAATTTAAGTACAGGAATACCAGGAAACCAGTATAGGGTTAAATTTCGTCGAGTCGGATTCGATTTGAGCCCTCGAACGCACCATTCCAGTATGTATATGATTTATGGTGAATTTAACGGTTTTCAGGTACAATAAAATTACAGTTTTACGATTAAACTTGGGGGCAGTCGTTTTAGTCATTAACGGTCAAATTATCCAACGAACTTCACACATTAGGTCCACAGCCATACGGGCCAAACAATACCATTTAGTTCCGTCAAGTTTAATGATAATTTCCTATGAGAACACACATCGAACAGTTACGTTGTAATATTTAACACGAGGTAAAACATGGAATATATATACGATTATAATTTGTAAATTAATAAATAGTAGCATGTAGCAAGTGGGGACTTGCCTGAACACGTCTCGGAGACGTACGGTGACGATGACGTCACGAACGCGATATGATGACCACAAGCTTTGGGCTCGGCTAGGATGCAGTCGAGGCTCGTGGAAGTTGGGGCTCGCTGTGTGTTCATGCGATGTTGTGGCTCCTTTGATGGTTGCAGCGGTGCTCAGGCGATCGCCGACGGCTGCGGTTGGGAGTGAGGTGGTTGCTTGATTGAATAGGGAGAAAGAGAGATAGATAGAGAAACAAAGAGAGAGAGAGATTGCATGAACAGCAGAGAGAGTAGAGGGAAAGAGAAACAGGGGGAAGAGAGATTAGAGGGAGAGGGAGAAGGAGTGTGCAAGGAGAGAGAGAGGCAGAGAGTGTGAGGATTGTAGAGAGAGAGAGAGTGAGAGATCGAGAGATTTGGGTGAGTGAGAGAGAACACAGAGTATGCGGAGAGTGTGAGAGAGTGAGTAGGGGAAGAGAGAGAGAGAGAGAGAGAGAAGACGAATGACGACGACGACGATGATGATGAGGTGACGGCGTGGTTGAACGGCGGTGAGGCGGGGATCGGATCGGGTGTTCGGTGGTGATTGAACGGGGTGCAGGCGAAAGCGCTCGGGGAGGCAGTGGAGGAAGAGAGGAGGAGGAAGGAAGGAAGGGCTCGACGGTGGTGGTGTCGGGTTTAGATGAGAGGGAGTGAGGGCGTGTGCGGCGGTGGTGGAGCTCGTCGGCGAGGGGTGTGAACTGGGAGTCTTCGAGAGAAGAGAAGTGTGGTTTGAGCGAGAATGGAAGGGAGCAGGGAGGGGGTAGAGAGGCGAGGAGGGGTCGGGCTTGTGGAGCTTGCGAGGCGCACGGTCGTGGCGACGAGCACGGAGACGTGGCCGACGTGGGGAAAACTCGGGGACGTGGGTGAAGGAGAAAAGAGCGGGAGAAGTTGCGAGAGTGAGGGTTGAGGGAAAGGTGATGGGAGTGAGGGAGAGAGGAATGGAGACGAGGCGAGCGTCACGGGTAACGCTCGCGAGAGCTGGCGTGGGCGACGGTGGAGGCGAGGAGCGCGGTGGAGGAAACGCGCGCGGGAGATATGGGACTAGCCATTGGGAAGAAGAACAGAAGCAGGCCAAGTATTGGGCTTGGGGATAATAGATTAGGAATTTAAAAGAATTGTGGAGAAAGAGAATGAGGCCAGCCTGTGAAGGATTTAAAATAAGTTATAGGAAAAGAATAACGGGCCGGGCCAATAAAAAGGAAAGATTAAATTGGGGAGAGAAGGAGCGGTTGGGCTTGGATAATGGCTGGCGGCTTGGGCCAGAGAAAAAGAGATTTAAAGTTTAAATTCTTGGGGAAAAGAGTATGGAATTTGGAAATGGTTTGAAGGATTTTGGATTAAAGAGAAAATTGTGATTTATTTAAATCATGGATTTGGGTTTTAAAGGGTTTTTTTATTGTTAATGGAAAATGGAGGTATAAAATAATTAAAATTATAAATAATATAAATAAAATTCTAAAGTAACAAAATACGGACTTTGGTATAAAAGAGGCTGGGTATTATAGCTCATTTGTGGTGATTCACCTCTATGCTTTAATTGCTTTTGGTTTTGATATAGATATTTTTGGTGAGATCTTTTGGTGGGGCTGTTGACATTGGGTGTGATTGTTTTTCTTGTGATTAATTTTATCATTGATTTCACAACCTCTCACCACTTGATAAAATCCCCAGAGAACCATGAGCACATGCTGGCCGAGCCCATTTTTGGGTGAAAGCTCATTTTTCTCTAAGAAAAAAATCCTCTGCTCACATGTTCATCTCACTTGGCAACTTCTTTTACCTCCACCCAAATCCTTGGATGGCTTGAGATAAAATATTCACATACTATCTCTACTTCGTCTTGGGAATCTAGGCTGGCAAACTGGATGTCCAAGTTGCCTCGGTTTTGAGACGGAGCCCGTATAAAGAATCCTCGACGTATGTCCTCTTTGACGAGCGTGACCGGAAAGTGAACTTCGTCGAGGCAGCCGCAACATGCTAAGGACTGAGATTGAAGACCGAAGAACACTGATCGATCGGTATAATTTCTTAAACCACTTTAGAGTTTACTATTATAGGGTTAATGGTTCGATCCGGGTTTTAGGGTTACATTAGCGCCAAGTTTATAAGTTTTTGTTCCGCTTTTGGCCACGGATTGATGGCCGGGGTGCTGGCATAGACTTACAGTTTGTACGTCAATGACGAGGGTTGTTTGGTTGTTTTGCATGCGTAGGCTATAGGTTCTAACCTAGAAGCGCACCGCGTGCCGTATTTGGATTTCGGAACTTGATGTTAATTGCTTTGCGATTTCATATTGATTGTAGGTACCTTCACGTGGATTCCGAGGCGACGGAGCACATCGACTACGGCTGGACTAGGAGTTCCACAGATGAGTAGATTTATATCTACGGGGAAAGTCGGGTGGATGGTGTATAGCACCCCAAAAAATTATGAATGGAAACCGATATATATATATATATATATAATACAGTAGGAGAAACCTACATTTGAAAACTATAGATGTGGTTAAAAGATAGTTAGAGGCGATATTAATGATTGAATATATATATCGAGATATGAGATGAAAGCTTCAGGGACATAACTCTTGGACATAATATGATAGAAATGATGTCTCAAATTGATATAAGGATATGAAAAGTGAATGTGAATCACAATATATATAGATATGTAGTTGCACGAGATTAAGTATGAGATTTAGATTAGCGTGACATGAGATTCATATGACAGAATGCATATGTAAAATGACTTGATGTGAGAGATTGATGCGATGAAAAGAGTATACGATGAGATATGATGACTTGGTTGATATGTCGTTATATGGATGCGAGTCGATAAGAGATACTTGATACCTTGCCGGTCCCCTGATACGAGATTGATACGGATGTGACCTGAGATATAGGTGTATATATATATGGGTACTGACGTGCATAACCAGTGATATGCCGTACGGGACTTAGATCCGTACCGCCATTGTTGTACATGTTGATAAAATCCCTAATTGTTTAATGCTGCCGTACGATGGATTACCGTACGCGATGAGTTTATCTGATGATTGATCCATACCCTTGACTAGAGGATGTCGTACGATGGTTTGTACCGTACGTGATGTTGTGAGGCTGGATGCCGATTGATAGATTCACCGACTCGGTTATATTGTAGACACGTATACCTTGTAGCGTTTCGCTTACTATGTACTTTAAGCTACGCTCATGTTATTCATATTGCATTGCATATACCTATGCTAGTACACCTACACCAATATCGATGATGCGTATTTTACACTTACATGGATTGCCGGTTCACACACTTTCATCATCGATAATTTCTATGTCACTTACACAGTAGAATTTGTAGGGTTCCTAGGCACCCCAAGGAGGTCTCACAAGGAATCAACCATGCCAATTTCAAAAATTACGGTGCCGAGAAACCCTAATACGGATCGTTAGCTAGAATTCTAGGCGAAAAAGAAACTAGTTAACACTTAACTAAGAGAATACGGAAATACAACCTTTGTAGATCCGGTGCTCCACCTCCATAGCTCCGTAATGAAGTCCTCTCGCTGTCCAAAACAAATTCCGGGCTCTAGCGTCGGTTTCATCGGAGAATAGGCAGGCTAGGTCGTCGATGTCCATGCCGAAGATGATCTACGTCGAGGCATCGCTAGATCAAGCTCCACCTTCACCAAGCCATGAAAACTTGTGAAGGAAACACACTCTACTACTTGGCAAGAGGTAGAGGATGAAGAAATAGGAGGTGGGTTCATTTTAGATTTGGATTTCTCACTCTTTTTCATCACTTGCCATTGATGGAGGCAAGCTTTCTTCACTTGAAGAAATGAAGAAGAAGAAGAATAATGTTATGATAAGTTTTTTTTTTTAAAATGAAAAGAAAATGAAAACTTATCATAATGTAAACCATGGTCAAGTGTAGAGATTAAACTAGGGTTAGTGGGAATGGTTAGGGTTAAGGATGAGATAAGAATGGTTGACTTGATCAAAGCTTCAAGAAGCTTCAACATGAAACAAAATTAGCCACCATTCTTTTCTCTTTATCTTTTCCAAAAGAATAAACAAATAAATGAATAAATAAATAATGGGAGAATAAACAAAACCCTAACCACTCTCACAACCATGGTTTAATCTTCACACAAATCCAAGTTAACATGTATCATCAAACATGATACAAACATTTGCACAAAAAGTATATCACATATACAACTTGTACACCAAGTGAGAAAATCCATTTAAAGTGAACCAATACCAGTTAATGCAAAGTAATATATCAAATATATAATTATGCATTAAATCATTAAATCAACACTTGATTTAACGATCCGGTCATATCGCATATAACCGACTAGTATCCAATGTATCGGCTTATCGAATCAACCATCGATTCAATAACTAGGTTATATCACATATAACCATTCGATACATTCATCGCGAGAATAGAATGCGGTATCACATACACGTATTATTCTCGGTCCCGCACATATCTTATATGCGCTCCTATTTCGTTTCGCTCGAGCCAGGAAACCTCTGTGTAGGACTCTAAAGACTCGTCAATACGCCGGCAGCGGATGATGATCATATCAAACATCCACAAGCCGCAAGCGGTCTGCTAAACGTAACGGCCACCCGGGTATTGAGCGATCTGAAGATCGACGAGCAAGCCCGCTCACACTCCAGTGAATCCAACCAGTAACACTACCGTACAGTCCGGTCTGATCGTCTGATATGTCGCATATCTTGCCTAGGGGTGGTAAACGTCAGACCCCAATAGCTTGATAAGTCGTGTCGATATGAGGTCTATAACAATTCGAGAAACTACTGGTAACACTTACCAGTAAATCTCAGCAACCCTGGCCAGGGATTTCCTGTTATAGCCAATCGAACACAGCGCAACATCAACCCCCTATACCGGGAGAGACGAATCCCCTCCTATCGCTCATTGCCTCCATGTGACTCGGGACTGTACCCAAAAACCACCATTTTGCACGCCCTCTTGGACGTGGTAAGATGGAAATCAAAGCACAGTGGGAACCACACAAGACTCTATGACGATCTCGGGTCAACAGACTACTATGTACCAGTGTCACCAGAGAACTGCCATCTGACGTGAGGTATAATACCATCTGGGAGTTCTCGGCGAGTCCGTCCAGTGTACCCAGTCTCTACTGAGCACCCGTACATCATCTCTGATGTCAAATACCAATGGATATGGGATCATCCATCGCCCATCTGTATGGGTCGAGAAGGTATACGCTAGTCTACTCTGGTATATCGATGCCCCGTCTCGATACACCCACGACTAGGGACTTTGAAGGATGTACTTATGGACTACCATGTCCCCACTAGTATGATCTGCATCATAGTCCAGGTAGTCAAGTACACATCCTAAGGGCTTTACCAACATGTAACAGAGAGACAATCAATGTACACGTCAAGGTAAAGAGTAACCAGATAGCATACTATCATGTCGAGCAAGAAAGTCCTCCCTATATATGTCCCAGCATCCACTACAATATACATCCTATGTATAGTAATGGCCTCTAGGGCATACATATAACTAACAATCTCCCACTTGCACTAGGGCCATCTGATAGTAGTGGTTGTAGTATCTCATACTCAACCATCCCATAAAAGTCTCTCTCTGGGAATAGGCCTTTGTGAGTGGATCCGCTGTGTTGTCCTCTGAGTCTACTCTCCTAACCTCGATCTCCCTGGAGATCAACCATCTCCTTGATCAGGTGACACTGCCTTAGAATATGTCTGGATCACTGATGGGACGGACGTTCCTTGGCATAAGCCACAACTCCATTGTCTCACAATGGTTGGAACGTAGTTCATCTCATGAACCAATATACACCCAAACATCCTCCTTGGTAGCATCTTAAGTAGCGATGTATCCTGCCTTTATCGTCTAGTATGCCACGGTATCTAGCTTGGAACTCTTCCAACATACCGTCCCTTTACTGAGGGTAAAGACAATGCCTGTGACTGACATTCAGTCGTCTTTATCACCCTGGAACCATTCCAGTGATTCTCCCCAGGGTCGATTGATACCTTCTCACTACAACTAGTGAGAATCCTAATATCCATTTAGATCTATCTCATAGATCCAAAACCTAAGATTTAGTAGGTATCACTTTGATCCTATGTGGAGAATCATTGTGATAAGCGGAGATTGATCGAGCGTAGCATAGGAAACTCTTTTCCTATCAAGAGTATGTCATCCACGTACTCTACGAGGATCATCAGCATACTCCCTACTACCTTTTTTGTTTATACAAGGTTCATCTACCATTTTGATGAAGTCAAACTCTTTGACTAATCCATCAAAACAGATGTTCTAACTCCGCGATGCCTTCTTTAATCCCATAAAACATCTTGCACACGTTTCCGCTGCTCCCACTGTCTACGAAGCCCTCTGGCTGTATACTTATAGACGCTCTCTTCCAAAATATCATTTAGAAAAGCAGTCATGACACCCAACCACCAGATATCGTAGTTATGGTATGTAGCCGTGGCAAGTAGGATCTGGATGGACTTAAGCATGGCCACTTGAAAAGGTTTCATCATAATCCACGCCTGGTCGAAGACGAAAAGCTTTAACAAGTCTAGCTTTGAAAGTCTCAACTTTTCCATCTACACCAAGTAATCTTCTCAAGATATACTTGCTCCTGATGGGGATTTAACCCTTCAGATATAGCAACCAAAGTCCATACTTTGTTGGTGTACATGGATTCCATCTCAGATCGCTAAGCATCCAGCCATTCTTATAGAGTCTCACTCCTGATGGCCAGCTCGAAACTAGTTGGGTCATCATCTCATGATGCAATCCTCGCTCCCACTGTCATAGAGAAACAGAAGTATCTCTCAGGTGGGTGAGGAACCCTACTAGATCGGCGGAGAGGCTGAGGTTCGTTGGAATCTACTGAATCCTTTGGTTCTATCAAATCATCAGCTGCAGTCTGTATAGCTGGAACATTTCCAGTTCTACATAACAGACCTTGCCTTGAGCTTGTCCGGATTTTGCTTTTAGACAAAGGCTGGACAACCCCAAATCTTAACTAGCTTAAGATATGGGCTCTTCCCTTTCCATATCACATATGAAGTGGTAGGCATCTGATTTGATTCGAACCCTATTCAATAGGTATGCAACTTCTCAAGTGCATAACGCCCAATAGGAAAAAGGTAACTCAGTAGTACTCATCATAGAGCACACCATATCATATAGGGTGTGATTGCTCCACCCCGATATACCATCGTGCTATGGTGTATCCGGAGGAGTAATGCCGAGAGAGAATCTCATTCTCCTTTAGAATAGTCCAGTAATTCCGTGCTCAAGTATTCTCCTCCTTGATCACATCAAAGGACATAATACTTATACCCGTATTCTGGTTTTCTACTTCTCGTTTATATTCTGTGAATATCTCAAAAGGTTCGGACTTGTGTTTCAACAGGAACATAAGTCTGAATCTCGAAAGATCATCAGAGAATGTAATGAAGTATAAAGAACCAGTCTTGGCTAATGAAGACAGGGGACCTTACATACATCAACATGTATCATCCCAAGAGTTTACTAACTCTTTCTCTGTTTCCAGTAAACGGAGCTATGGTCATCTTATCTTTGTGACATGACTGGCGAGTTTCACAAGATGTAAATTCAAACTGATTTAAATATGCATCTATATGTAACTCTAGCTAGTCGGGTCACATTGATCTGACCTAGTCTACAATGCCTCAAGAAGAATTCGTTCAGTTCTGAACTCTTCCTCTTGTGTGTGTTCCGTATACTAAGAACTGTAGTTTGATTTAGAACATCAACGCTTTTAGATAACGTGCCTGAACCGATCAACTTTTGATATAGGAAATGTTAAAAACATTATCCATCAATACAAAATTATATCCTTTCTTTTCTACCAAAGAGAGTGATATGATTTGGTATATCAGGTTCGGTATCTAATAACATTCGTTCAGAATCAATGTATTGGTAATACAGGGTGACAGTGACCGACAGACTTGGCTGCAACACTTGCCCCGTTTTCTTCCTCATGAAACTTATCACCCGTTCTCAGTTCTCTACCTTTCTGTAGCCCTATGTAATATATTACATATCTGGGATCCTGATCTGGTATCACAAACCCAGGACGTAAAGGATACTAAGAAAAAGTTCTGTATAATGAACACACCCGAAGATGATGCATCAGCATGCACTCTCTTCGTTTGGGCGGCACGGGAATTCTGGTAATCCCCAATTTCCTGCTCTGTCTTATAACAATTATAAGTTGGAGCGGGACCAACGTTCCCCAGCTCAGTATAACAAGCGGGTTCGGTCAATAATCCGTTTTATTATCTTGATTAAGGCGTGATATGGTCGCTACCTAGAGAGAGAGAGAAGAAAACACTCAGCGTGCGCTCTTGCAAGAATAGATTGGTTTTTATTTTATCTAATCAGGATGGCTCCCACTGCTTTTTATCAAATCTTCCTTCAAACCCTAAAAGGAAAGACTAGCCGGGATTAATTACACACTACAAGTTCGCCAATCTTTCAGCCAGGCCAGTGTCGGTACTTTGAGGGAGGTCCCCCGTGCTTTCGCACGAACCTAATTAATGTAAACCTCGTTTTCCCAGAGGCGTAACCTCGTTAACACCTTTCTAGACAACTACTTGATCGGCTAATTGTAATGTATAAAACTCTCCCAGGAGTAACTCTTACTCGCTGCGGGTATCGGGATCCAACTATCTCATAGAAGGTATGCAATCTCATTGCAAATTTCAACACTTGAAATTCCCGATAGTATTTTGCCCCTAACCTCCTATGACCTTGACAAAGGCCAACAAACCATAGGATGCTAGTCAAGTTCAACCCGTCATTTCCTGATTGAATTAAACCCACCCGCACGGCCCTTGACAAAGGCCAACAAGGTCGTACGACTACCCTAACCCAATCTGCATCATATGCATAAGCAGATAAGCACCAATTAGCTACCGCACACTGGGCCTTGACAAAGGCCAACAAACGCAGCACGAATACTAACTACTACTTATCTGAAATGACGGAGGGCTACGACAGGTTTTTCTGAAAACCTATTGCGTAATGAACTTGATATCGTTGTAGGATCGAATGAATTTTTAAAATGGAGTGCTTTTGAGGCTTTTCTAGTTTTGCTAAAGGAGTCACTCCCGGTGAAGGGATCGTCGGTCCTTTCCTCGTCGAATGAGGTGCGGGATATATCATATATATCACTGTGCAAAGCAAAAACTCTTAATAGCAATCAAAAGACAAACCGAGTGTGTAGCATCTGCCAGTTATTGCTAAAGGAGTCACTCCCGGTGAAGGGATGTCGGTCCTTTCCTTATCGAATAAGGTGCGGGATATATCATATATACCGCTGTGCAAAGCAAGAACTGTAGCTACCTGTTTTATTTTTGAAATTCGATTCTACAACATCTTAGGTTTCTTTTATTTTCATTAATCACATTAATGAAGTCCCATCATTTAAGTACCTAAACATCACAGATAAATACGACGTACACTTATGCTATCCGCATTCGCCTCGATGTCCCCTCGTGCACCGTTAGGTTAGGTAACTAACGGCAGAGCGGGGCAGGGCTAGCACGGGTGTAAAACATAAGTAACGTCTATATAATATATTATATAGACTATATACAGTATCTATCACAGAACATCACATGATCACATCACAGATAACGCAGCAGAAGAATCATATGAAACATTGGATGTACTAGGACGTCCGTGTTTTCAATACGAGCCAGCATAAAACACGGATTCACGGTCGTGATGAATAGCCAAACCCACACCACTAGACCCCTACGAGAGCGGCAAGCAACCCTACCAATTCTAGAGTTAGGAGACCCGGACTCGACTCCTCGAGTTGGTCTCCCACTGGACTCCAGAACCCGGTTACTTGTGCTCCCCTCCTTGGGTCTATCCTAGTGCGGAAAAGTAAATAATATACATCAACGGTGACAACTTCCGCAACCTGGAAGCGCCCCAATAAAAGAATATTACATACAAGTTTTTACATGAATGAAAATGAAAAACACTCATCTCACATAAAAACCCCCGGCTATTCAAACACGACGATCCAATATAACATATCCAGCAACACATAACATCACATGTCATCAACGTAAGTAAATATGCGCATCCCAATTGTCGTTGACATATAGCAACGAAACCGGCGATATCACATATTACACTTACGGTCACAGAAAAGAAAGTGTAAAACTACAACAGTTGGAATCCGCAATCACCTCAGACTTCGCATGCCTGACCAAATGAATTCTTTAGACATCGCATGCCTAACAATTATAAACCCCGCATTTTAGTCTCAAAATCGAAAACACTTTTCAATATCAAGTCGGGTAATTCAACAAGATTCCCGACATTTTGATCGAATGCTCGTCGCAAACTTCAGTAGACGGCCGCACCCCCGATACCGTCGACGAAGTGCACCAAGGCGGAACACCGCTACCGCGAGCACCCGAACGGATGCTTTCGGCGACGGGGTTCTCCTACAGTCACTTGGTCTGGGTTATGGAGTGAGGCTGTCTATTAAGTTTACCCGACGAGTATCCGCGTACGCTACGTGATTGCGATGGACTTTTGATCGCATCAAAATTCCGTGGCAACCGATCAAGTGAGACTAAACTGCTATGTTTATAACATTCATTCAGTTATCACATAACTATTTGTGAATTCCAATTATTGTATCACATTCCGGATAAATAGAAAATGCTAAACTTTCCGATCGAACAGTCAAACACCCAAGTTTTCCCGATACAATCCACGCATGAAAAAGGTTTTAAAACATTCAATTCATGCCTCAGTACCAACGGTCCAGCCGTAGAATGGTCAAGCCAACGCCTCACATGTGGCACGCCGTACTGCCCCAAACCCGAAGGTTCAAAGGGCAGTTCAAGACGGTCACATAATCGAGTTAAGGTTTGTTGTCTTCTAGAGGGACCATCGCGTTACTTGCACTACTTCGAACGTCTTTAAACCACGGAAAAATCCAACACTTCGAAATTTCCCGACAGGGGAAAAAGTGGGTATTTATGTCCGATCGAACTTTTTAACATATTCTAAAATATCCGGAAAGCCACATAGACAAAGTCTGATAATCCGATCGAATCATGTACGCTCCAAAACACCCCAAAAAATTCAACTCTTGAATTCAAATTAAAAATTCCCATAAAATCCAGCACTAAAATATAGGAGTTACTGTGCAAGAATTAATGACAGATAAGACAAAAGGGCCGCGGAACCGCCGCATTAGCACGCTAATGTCGCGGTTCCGCCGCACTTTTATGGAATCATGTGATAATTTTTGCACCGTAATTCTTGGTTTTTCCTACTGAATTTTTTAGCAATTTTTAATTCACAAAAATCCCAGTTTTTGGAAAAAGTCCAGAGAGCATTTTGGAATCGGGGATTCGGTTCGATCGGGTTTCAAACTCCGTCTACGCATCGCCTAAGGCTCTAGCTAGGCTCTGATACCACTGTAGGGTTCCTAGGCACCCCAAGGAGGTCTCACAAGTCATCAACCATACCAATTTCAAAAATTACGGTGCCGAGAAACCCTAATACGGATCGTTGGCTAGAATTCTAGGCGAAAAAGAAACTAGTTAACACTTAACTAAGAGAATACGGAAATACAACCTTTGTAGATCCGGTGCTCCACCTCCATAGCTCCGCAATGAAGTCCTCTCGCTTTCCAAAACAAATTCCGGGCTCTAGCGTCGGCTTCATCGGAGAATAGGCGGGCTAGGTCGTCGATGTCCATGCCGAAGATGATCTACGTCGAGGCATCGCTAGATCAAGCTCCACCTTCACCAAGCCATGAAAACTTGTGAAGGAAACACACTATACTACTTGGCAAGAGGTAGAGGATGAAGAAATAGGAGGTGGGTTCATTTTAGATTTGGATTTCTCACTCTTTTTCATCACTTGCCATTGATGGAGGCAAGCTTTCTTCACTTGAAGAAATGAAGAAGAAGAAGAATAATGTTATGATAAGTTTTTTTTTTAAAATGAAAAGAAAATGAAAACTTATCATAATGTAAACCATGGTCAAGTGTAGAGATTAAACTAGGGTTAGTGGGAATGGTTAGGGTTAAGGATGAGATAAGAATGGTTGACTTGATCAAAGCTTCAAGAAGCTTCAACATGAAACAAAATTAGCCACCATTCTTTTCTCTTTATCTTTTCCAAAAGAATAAACAAATAAATGAATAAATAAATAATGGGAGAATAAACAAAACCCTAACCACTCTCACAACCATGGTTTAATCTTCACACAAATCCAAGTTAACATGTATCATCAAACATGATACAAACATTTGCACAAAAAGTATATCACATATACAACTTGTACACCAAGTGAGAAAATCCATTTAAAGTGAACCAATACCAGTTAATGCAAAGTAATATATCAAATATATAATTATGCATTAAATCATTAAGTCAACACTTAATTTAACGATCCGGTCATATCGCATATAACCGACTAGTATCCAATGTATCGGCTTATCGAATCAACCCTCGATTCGATAACTAGGTTATATCGCATATAACCATTCGATACATTCATCGCGAGAATAGAATGCGGTATCACATACACGTATTATTCTTGGTCCCGCACATATCTCATATGCGCTCCTATTTCGTTTCACTCGAGCCAGGAAACCTCTGTGTAGGACTCTAAAGACTCGTCAATACGCCGGCAGCGGATGATGATCATATCAAACATCCACAAGCCGCAAGCGGTCTGCTAAACGTAACGGCCACCCGGGTATTGAGCGATCTGAAGATCGACGAGCAAGCCCGCTCACACTCCAGTGAATCCAACCAGTAACACTACCGTACAGTCCGGTCTGATCGTCTGATATGTCGCATATCTTGCCTAGGGGTGGTAAACGTCAGACCCCAATAGCTTGATAAGTAGTGTCGATATGAGGTCTATAACAATTCGAGAAACTACTGGTAACACTTACCAGTAAATCTCAGCAACCCTGGCCAGGGATTTCCTGTTATAGCCAATCGAACACAGCGCAACATCAACCCCCTATACCGGGAGAGACGAATCCCCTCCTATCGCTCATTGCCTCCATGTGACTCGGGACTGTACCCAAAAACCACCGTTTTGCATGCCCTCTTGGACGTAGTAAGATGGAAATCAAAGCACAGTGGGAACCACACAAGACTCTATGACGATCTCGGGTCAACAGACTACTCTGTACCAGTGTCACCAGAGAACTGCCGTCTGACGTGAGGTATAATACCATCTGGGAGTTCTCGGCGAGTCCGTCCAGTGTAACCAGTCTCCACTGAGCACCCGTACATCATCTCTGATGTCAAACACCAATGGATATGGGATCATCCATTGCCCATCTGTATGGGTCGAGAAGGTATACGCTAGTCTACTCTGGTATATCGATGCCCCGTCTCGATACACCCACGACTAGGGACTTTGAAAGATGTACTTATGGACTACCATGTCCCCACTAGTATGATCCGCATCATAGTCCAGGTAGTCAAGTACACATCCTAAGGGCTTTACCAACATGTAACAGAGAGACAATCAATGTACACGTTAAGGTAAAGAGTAACCAGATAGCATACTATCATGTCGAGCAAGAAAGTCCTCCCTATATATATCCCAGCATCCACTACAATATACATCCTATGTATAGTAATGGCCTCTAGGGCATACATATAACTAACAGAATTACTGCATCATACTTTAATATATTGCTATGCTCACATCATTATGCTAAGTTGCATGACATACCTTGCTATAGCTACATGTGCATCTTGCATACATACTTACATGTACACCCACACATCGTGCTATAGCTACATGTACACCTCATATAATGTTGCACTTGATTTCAGAGGAATTGGGAACCACATGATATATTTAATAACTTTACGCATTTTAATAACGGTTTTCCCTTGATATGCTCATATTACTGTTCTATGTCGCATACATCATGCTTTATGATTTTACGCATTGAGATATGCTGTTTTCATGAGATTCTGGATTTGAGAACCGTGGTTATGTTTCAAAGGATGTATGTATTGTTTTGAAAAACCGATTTCTCTTGATATGATATTTCAGTGCGTCCACCATGTGTTTTCTCGGTTCTGAGATTGATATGTGAAACCCGAGGCGAGGAGTGGACGAGTCCGTTTGCGGGTACATGGTAGACCCGGTATGGTACCCCGGGGCAAGAAGGTATGACGATGGATTTAGCCGATGAGCCTGGCAGGGGAGGTGCACTACCTACCGGTGATAGTATTTAGACTCGGTGGATATCTGGAGGATACTGACCGGAGTTATGAGATGAGATAGGCCGATTCGTACTGCCGGAGCTCACTGACCGATCCCGCAGATGGAGCCTATGGTTTTATGATGTTGCGAGTGTCGATGTTGGACACTCAGGTTCCATCAGACTTACAGATTTGAGGGCCGATCTGAGGATACGGTGCCTGTGGTATGAGGATTTACGTGTCGATGTTGGACACGGGTTTCATGATGTTTCGAATGTCGATGTTGGACTCTCAGGTTCCATAATTTTGATGTGTCGCGAGGGACACATGTTGATTTATATCCTCATATTTACCTGCATAATCTTTCATGATATTTAGATGCATGATGTTGTTGTGTCATTGGTTGACACGTAGATGAGATCCATATGCATACATGCATTGATTATATGGTTGGATGAGATCCACTTGCTGATAGCCTTTGTTTATGTTGTTGGCACATATGCAGATACGGTCACCCTAGATATCATAGTATTACATTTATGATATAGTTGACCTAGGAATCGTCGTTTATTTCGATTTCTACCTGATGATGTTTTCTACTCACGAGTTGGCAACTCACCCCAGTTGTGCAACAGTTCTTGCAGGTTGACCGCATGGATCAGTAGCGGCATCCCTGGCACACAGCTGTATTCGGGTGATTTGTTTTGGTATGTGGTACATGTTGGATCATGCTACTCTCGTATTATTATTCCTGTTGTATCTTGTTACTCCATCAAATCAGAAACTTGTATTTGTATAAACAGTAAGACTTAGCAAGACTTGTAGTTGCTAGACTTAGAGCGATGGGTTATCTGATCTCTTGGTGGGTTTGATGTCTTGCTTTTCATTTTTCTTTGTGTTGATCTTCGCCGTTGGGTGTTGTATACATATATATGCTTGTGGTGGTTGTTTCCGCCGTTGGGCGTGATTTGCTCCCGTTTGGGAATGCTTTATTTATATTCTATGTTGTTCCCGTTTCGGGGCTAGTTTTTACAAATAAGGTGCTGCCGAAATTTTTAAGAAAGTAAATTTAAGTTTAAAGATTTTTACTTGAGATTCCCAAAAGTTTTTAACAATGTTTCTTCACTTATTCCTTTTGGAGGTTTAGATTTGCTGGGCTTTGGCTTACTTAAGTTACGTTACGCCTGTAGACGTTGCGTGATTTAAGTGTTAGTGTATATGCCCTAGAGGCCATTTCTGTATCATACTAGTTTGTATATTACTTGATGGAAGCTTGGGATATTCACAGTTGTATATACAATCTTGCTCGAAATGGTAGAATGCTACTTGGTTTGTCTCTGCTTTAATATGTGCATGTGTTTCTTTTAGCATATCGCTGATATACATATTAGTAGAGCCCTTAGGATCTTTGCTTGATTACCAGCGTTGTGATGGCGCTCACACTCGTGGGAGCTGGGTGATCTATAAGCACATCCTTATACAGGTCCCTAGTCGTTGGACTATCGAGACAGGGCATCGATAATCCGGAGTAGACTAGCGTATTCGCTTCTCATCCCAGTGTGGGAGACGGTCTATCCCACTGCCGTCAGTACGTCGTACTTGAGATAGTATGCGGGTGCTCGTTAGGTTACGAGTACACTGGACAGGACTCGTCGGGAACTGTTGGTTGGTATTATACCTATCGTCAGTTATCAGTTCCCAGGTGACATGAGTACAGCTTAGTCCGCTGACTTGACGCTGTCACTTCGCCTCGAGTGTGTTCCCACTGCACTTTGATTGCTACCCTACCACGGCTCAAAAGAGTCGTGCAAACAGGTAGTTTTTGGGTGCAGTCCCGAAGCACTTGGAGGCAGTGACGGTTAGACAGGATTCGTCTCTCCCGGTATTGGGGGTTGACATCGCGCTGTGTCCAGGAGAGCCATTACACGAGTAGTCCCTGGCCAGGGCAAGCGAGATATACTGGTAGGTTTCCAGTGTTATCTCAGGGTGTTCTGGGCTACACTCCGACACGACTTGTACCGTTATTAGGGGACTGACGTTCACCGCCCCCCTAGGCCCGCCATGCGATGTATCAGATGAACAGACCGGACTGTACGGAGATTGTCACATACAGGCTCAGTAGGAGTTCAGATGGGGTTCACCTCGTCAGTCTTCTTATCGACATCTACCTGGGGACCGTTACGTACAGCTAGTGCCGCTTGCGGTCTGTGGTTAAACCCACTGCCAGCGTAATGTCGAGTCTTTAGAGTCCCACACAGAGAGCTATTCTCCTTTAGGCAAAATGAGTAGAGGTCGCATGGTTTTGCGACAGGGTTCGTTCACATCCGTGCACGTTTGCTGTCCGGACAGCTTATACTAGCGGGCTTTGGTTTAAGCCGGATCCTAGTATATGATTTGGGATTGGCTTTTTCTCATTGTATTCGTGTTCCTCGGATCACGAATACGGGTGCGTATGCACAGTTGCTTGAGACAGAGGGAGATGACTTTGATTAGGATTAATGACTATTGTCATTTTATTAACCCTAATGCTTATGTGTGAATTATTGTTAATTGATATTAGTTTAATAATTGTGCATGGTTATGGTTGTTGACCATTTGACCTTCTTGACTTGTTGACCTTGGTTGACACTTTGACCATCATCATTTCATTTGGAAGATGCTCTTTGATCCTTGCAATTTGCATTAAAAATGAAATGATAATGGTCATGTCTTGATTAAGCCATGACAATTATCTCACTAATTATCTAATTACAATAATTCACATATATGAGAGAATGCTTCATATTATTCTCTCATTCTATTATTCACATTCTCTCTCTTGTTCTTCCTCTCCCTCAAGCTCTCCCCTCTCATGTGTTGAGAAACACTTGAGCTTGAGAAAAACCCTCTCTTGATAATCTCTACTCTCATCTAGGGTTCAAGGATTAGCACTTTTTGCACCCTAGTTACTTCTAGCTTGGAGTTGAAGCCAAAGGTCGAGGCTTTCGGGTGGATCTTTCTTCGACGTGAGAAGACGACTAAGGTGACCTCCTTCCACCACTCCAAGGAGCAAGGAGAGAAGGACATAAAGCCCAAGGTATAACCTTTCTAGCACTTAGCTAGTTTCTAGTTAGCTTTAGCTTGTTTTTGTTTAGCAAAGATCCTTCATAGTGTAGTCCATGTTGCCTAAGCTCATAAAAATTCGATTTTTATTCCGTTTTCCGCCTCCCCGTAAGCACTGGGGTGGGCAACGTGGACTTACAGTGGTATCAGAGCCTAACTAAACATAAACTAGCTAGGTAGTAGAGTGTATCGAAGTTCGAATCGGAAAAATCGAAAAACCGATTTTTCAAAACCCTAAGTTTCTGTTAATTTTTTTTCTGTTCAAAACAAAATTTGTTATACTCCAAAAATCATCTCAGGGTTTTGTGAAGAAAGTCACCAAAAACGATCCAGTGATTCGACCAAAGAGCCGCGGTTCCGCGGCAATAGCAAGCTATTGCCGCGCAACCGCGGCCGTCTTGGCTCTTCACTGGGTCGAGTTTGGTGCAGTGTATTTCTGGCTTGGTTTAAGGATTTTTAAGATGGTTTATATGTGCCCAGATTTTCCAGAATAGAAATTTGTTTTTGGGGGCCTATAAATCCGTATTTTTTTTCGGAACTTCAATACACTTTGACTAAAAGGTTATATCTGTGATGTTTATATGTATTGAACGTCGGCTAATCGCTATATGTCGATTAGTCGGGGTTAAACATATCTGTGATCTGTGATTGATGATGGTATGTGTATATGAATGGGTTGGATTGTCGCGGATGAATAGCCGGGGTGGATGTGAGATGAGTGTTGCTTTTTCTTTCATTCATTGTAATATGTAAATTGATGTAATAATATTATTTGTTTGGCCGCACAACCGGGTCGGGGTTGTAGCCGTCATTGTATAATTCTTTTTACTGTTTTTGCTCCTAGGATAGACCCATGGAGGGGGTGCACAAACTACCGGGTATTTCGAAGTGCCGAGTGGCCTACTCACGGTGTTGAGGGAGGTTGCTTCGCTTCGGGTGCTTGGCGGGTAGTTTGCCGCACCCGTAGGGGTCTTGGGTGGGGTATTGGCTATTCACCGCGACCGTGTAATCCGCTTTTCGTTGCAGGCTCCAACGGATTGCGGATTCCTAGTATATCCAATGTATTCATCTGTGATCTGTAATGTCTATCATTGCTATATATTTATATATGATAACTATTTAGGCGTTGCTTATGTTTTACAGCCGCGCTAGCCCAGCCCCCGCTCTGTCGTTAGTTAAGTAACCTAACGGGTGATGACGGGGCCCCGTGGCGAATGCGAATGGCATAAGCGTACGTCATATTTTGGTTTTTTTCTGCAATGGTAGGATTAAATGATGGGACGCATTAAAAGAACTAATGCAAGAAAATAAACCAAGTAAAAGTCGATTGGAACACTTTGAAAACCACTCGGTTCTTTTCAAAACTAAACTTTTAAACGCGGAGCTTGAACCACTCCTTTTAAAAGCTATCTCGTTCCATCGATTATATCAAGCTCACTACGTTCACGGTTTCGCCAAAACCATCCGTAGCCCTCCATCATTTCAGTTAAATATTCGGTAGTATTCAAGCTATGTATTTTGACCTCACGCCAAGGCATAGTGTTTGGTAGCTGCCGGATATTTATCTGTTGCATAGATAGAATGCGTTGGTTTGAGACAGTCGTACTGCCATTTTGGCCTACGTCAAGGGTAGGTACGGGTGGGTTCAAATTAACCAGGATAATGATGGGAAGAACTTGACATGTGACTTATGACATTTTGACCTCACGCCAAGGTCATAAGAGCATGGGGCAAAAATCCACATCGGGAGTTTCATAAGTACTGAAACTTGCTAGCGCTGCATACCATTTGGAGTGTGATAATTCTGGTAGGATTCCTTCGGTTTTATCTCGCGATGATATTTGGATCCCGATCCTACTGTGAGTATATGCTACTCCTCGGGAAAACTCTCACTTAACGATCATTGCTATAAACTTAGTAGGTATCTAGAAAGGTGTTAGCGGGGCTACGCCCACAGGGAAAAGAGGTTACTTAATTAAGGAACTTCCCGAAAGCGTTGGAAAACCTCCCTCGAAGTACCGACACTGGCCTGGCTGAACGGTTAAGCAAGTATTGTACGGTGAGATTGATCCTGACTAATCCTTTCTTTACGGTTTGAGAAGGGATTCGAGAGACAGTGGGAGCCATCCAGTTTAGACAAACTAAAAACCACTCTAAACTTGCAAGAGCATCATGCTAAAGTGTTTCTTTTCTCTCTCCTAATTGCAGCGACCATTCAACATGACCGGACTTAAGTTATTACTAGATAAAAACATATTAACAGGGCCAAACTACAATGATTGGCTCAGGAATGTCAAGATGGCAATCACTTACGACAAGTTGGGGTATATCCTTACCACCAAAGCTCCCCCTGTCCCAGGTCCCACATCCAGCGTCGCGGATAAGGAAATCCGTAAGACATGGGAGATCGATTGCGCGAAGGCCAAATGCCTCGTGCTTGCCTCGATGGATAACGAACATCAGAGGAGGCACGAGAATATGGACCTAGAGTCCATATTTCTTCATACAAAAGAACTGTATGGAAAGCAGTCTCGTATCGCCAGATACGAAGTGTCGAAGAAGTTGTTTTCGGCAAGGTTGGCCGTCAGATCATCGGTAGCGGAACACATGCTTAAGATGATTGGCTACATAGAGGAGCTCACGGACCTTGTGACCACGTTGGAGAATGAACTCTATACTGATTTGATTCTCCAGTCCCTTCCTTCCACTTACGCCCAGTTTATTCTTAACTTCAACATGCAAAGAAAGGAGGTTGAACTTTCCGAGCTTCTGAACATGTTGAGGAGTGCTGAGGGCACCCTACAGAAGGGTAGGGAGACATCCACTTTGTTTGTAAGAGGATCTTCCTCTTCTAGATCCAGGGCAAAAGCCAAGGGTAAGAAGAAGAAAGCCTCCGCCAAACCAAGAGGCGGTGTCGGTAAAGTGGATACGAAGGGAAAAGGAAAAGCAACAAAGGTAGCGGGAAAGCTGGTGGGGAAGGAAGAATGCTTCTATTGTCATAAAAGTGGCCACTGGAAACAGGATTGCAAGGCTTGGAAGGCCAGAACACAGGATTTGAAGCGAGTTGCAGCTTCAGCTTCAGGTGTGTATGTTATTGAAAACTGTCTATCAATAAACTCTACATCCTGGGTATTGGATACCGGATCAGGATCTCATATCTGTAATTCTTTGCAGGCGTTGAGAAAGCGTAGAGTTTTGAAGGCAGATGACATGACCCTCAGAGTTGCAAACGGTGCTAGCATGGATGCTGAGGCCGTGGGGGACTATCACCTGGGATTATCGGATGGACACTTTTTGGTTTTACGTAGTTGTTATTATGTACCAAATGCAACCTGTAATATCATTTCTGTATCTTTATTATCTAAAGAAGGTTATGAATTTCCATTTGTAAGTAATGTAGTGAACATTCACCTTAATCAAGTTTTGATTGGGTCAGGTACATTGAACAACGGTATATACGTATTAAACCAGCCACAGATTTTCAATGTCCAGAATACACACAAAAGAAAGTCTCCAGAAATCGATAAAACTTTCTTATGTCATTGTAGACTGGGTCACATCAATAAGAGAAGGTTGACTAACTTACATGCAGAAGGATATTTGGATTCGTTCGAATATCAATCGTATGCAACTTGTCAATCCTGTCTCAAAGGAAAGATGACAAAGACTCCGTTCACTGGACACGGAGTGAGAGCGAGCGAGCTCTTGGGACTCGTACACAGCGACGTGTGCGGTCCAATGTCTACACATGCGCGAAGCGGTTATTCTTACTTCATTACTTTTACGGATGATTTCTCAAGGTTCGGACATGTCTTCTTGATGAAACATAAATCCGAAGCTTTTGAAAAGTTCCAGGAATATAAGAATGAAGTAGAAAAACAAACAGGCAAAAGTATCAAGGCACTGAGATCTGATCGAGGTGGTGAATACTTGAGTGCCGAGTTCCTGGGTTACTTAAAAGAGAATGGAATTCTCTCTCAGCTTACTCCTCCATACACTCCGCAACATAACGGTGTATCGGAGAGACGGAACCGAACCCTATTGGATATGGTACGGTCCATGATGAGTAACGCTGAGTTACCGCGATCGTTCTGGGGCTATGCGCTAGAATCATCTGCATACCTTTTGAACCGTGTTCCCACTAAGACTGTGCCTACCACACCATATGAGTTATGGAGTGGGAAGAAACCCTATCTTCAATACCTGAAGATTTGGGGATGTCCAGCTTATGTCAAAAATCAGCGTACGGACAAGCTCGAGGCACGCTCAGTACTGTGCAAGTTTGTGGGATACCCAAAGAACTCCAGGGGCTATCTTTTCTATTACGCAGAGGAACAAAAAGTCCTTGTTTCTCGTAATGCCCATTTTCTGGAACATCAGTTCTTAGAAAAAGAATTAAGTGGGAGCGCAATAGAACTGGAAGAAATTCTAGAACCACGAGCTATTACTGAAAGATTAGTAGAACCAGAGAGTTCGAAAGATCAGGACATTCCCACGCCACTCCGCAGGAGTAGTAGGCAGTCTCATCCGCCCGAGAGATACTACGGTTTTCTCATTGACTGGGATAGAGAGGATTGCATCATAGACTGTGATGAGCCTACTAGCTTCCAGCAAGCCATTCAGAGCGTCGACTCGGTAAAATGGCTGGATGCAATGCGGACCGAAATGGAGTCCATGTACACCAACAAAGTATGGACGTTGGACATTGCTCCAGATGGGGTAAAACCCGTAGGATGCAAGTGGATCTTCAAAAGGAAGATTGGTGTAGATGGACAGGTTGAGACCTATAAAGCTAGACTGGTAGCAAAGGGTTTTTGTCAGCGACCTGGTTTGGACTATGACGAAACCTTTTCTCCAGTAGCTATGCTGAAATCCATTCAGATCCTTCTTGCCATTGCTGCCTTCCACGATTATGAGATTTGGCAGATGGACGTAAAGACAGCTTTTCTAAATGGACATTTAGAGGAGTGTGTCTATATGGATCAGCCAGAGGGTTTCATTCAGAGTGGGAGCAGCGGAAAGGTGTGCAAGTTGCTTAAGTCCATTTATGGACTAAAGCAGGCATCGCGGAGTTGGAACATCTGTTTTGATGAGACGGTCAAGGAATTTTGCTTTATCAAAAATCCAGATGAACCATGCATCTATTGTAGATTTGTAGCGAGAACTGTAGTATTCCTCGTTTTATACGTGGATGACATTCTCTTAATAGGAAATGACATTCCTATGCTACAATCTATCAAGGGGTGCTTGTCACACAGGTTCTCCATGAAAGACCTGGGTGATGCCTCATATATTCTGGGTATCCGGATCTACCGTGACAGATCCAAGAGGATATTAGGACTTTCACAGTCCAGGTACATCGACACCATACTGAAGAGATTCAGTATGGACGATTCCAAGCGCGGTAATCTACCGGCTTGTCACGGGATCACCCTCTCCAAAGAGATGTCTCCCAAGACTGATTTGGAGAGGGATCGCATGTCTATTATACCCTATGCTTCTGCGGTAGGCTCTATAATGTATGCGATGTTGTGTACCAGACCGGATGTGGCTTATGCACTGAGTGTGGTAAGCAGGTATCAGTCAAACCCTGGGGAGAAACATTGGATAGCAGTAAAGAACATTCTCAAGTACCTGAGAAGGACTAAGGAGATGTTCTTGGTGTATGGCGGAAAAGACCTCCAGATTGAGGCATTTGCTGACTCCAGCTTCCAGAGTGACAAGGATGATTCCAAGTCCATGTCGGGTTTTGTCTTTACCCTCAATGGAGGGGCGGTGTGTTGGAAGAGCTCCAAACAGGAAACCGTTGCTGACTCGACTATGGAAGCGGAATACATCGCTGCATCTGATGCCGCAAAAGAAGCTGTCTGGATGAGGAAGTTCTTGAGAGAACTTCAGGTGGTTCCGTACATTGTTGACCCAATACCTCTGTATTGCGACAACAACGGGGCTATAGCTTTAGCGAAGGAACCCAGGTCCCATCAGAAATCCAGACACATCTTGAGGCAGTATCACCTGATCAGGGAGATCGTGGATCGCCAGGAGATCGAGGTTCGGAGGGTTGCTTCAGAAGATATCACAGCAGATCCATTCACCAAGGCCTTGCCCCAGACTCAGTTCGAGCGGCTGATCGAGATGATAGGTCTTCGATACGCTAGTACATGGCCTTAGTGCAAGTGGGTGATTGTTAGTGTATATGCCCTAGAAGCCATTACTGTATCATACTAGTTTGTATATTACTTGATGGAAGCTTGGGATATTCACAGTTGTATATACAATCTTGCTCGAGATGGTAGTATGCTACTTGGTTTGTCTCTGCTTTAATATGTGCATGTGTTTCTTTTAGCATATTGCTGATATACATATTAGTAGAGCCCTTAGGATCTTTGCTTGATTACCAGCGTTGTGATGGCACTCACACTCGTGGGAGCTGGGTGATCTATAAGCACATCCTTATACAGGTCCCTAGTCGTTGGACTATCGAGACAGGGCATCGATACTCCGGAGTAGACTAGCGTATGCGCTTCTCATCCCAGTGTGGGAGACGGTCTGTCCCACAGCCGTCAGTACGTCGTACTTGAGATAGTATGCGGGTGCTCGTTAGGTTACGAGTACACTGGACAGGACTCGTTGGGAATTGTTGGTTGGTATTATACCTATCGTCAGTTATCAGTTCCCAGGTGACATGAGTACAGCTTAGTCCACTGACTTGACACTGTCACTTCGCCTCGAGTGTGTTCCCACTGCACTTTGATTACTACCCTACCACGGCTCAAAGGAGTCGTGCAAACAGGTAGTTTTTGGGTGCAGTCCCGAAGCACTTGGAGGCAGTGACGGTTAGACAGGATTCGTCTCTCCCGGTATTAGGGGTTGACATCGCGCTGTGTCCAGGAGAGCCATTACACGAGTAGTCCCTGGCCAGGGCAAGCGAGATATACTGGTAGGTTTCCAGTGTTATCTCAGGGTGTTCTGGGCTACACTCCGACACGACTTGTACCGCTATTAGGGGACTGACGTTCACCGCCCCCCTAGGCCCGCCATGCGATGTATCAGACGAACAGACCGGACTGTACAGAGATTGTCACATACAGGCTCAGTTGGAGTTCAGATGGGGTTCACCTCGTCAGTCTTCTTATCGACATCTACCTGGGGACCGTTACGTACAGCTAGTGCCGCTTGCGGTCTGTGGTTAAACCCACTGCCAGCGTAATGTCGAGTCTTTAGAGTCCCACACAGAGAGCTATTCGCCTTTAGGCAAAATGAGTAGAGGTCGCATGGTTTTGCGACAGGGTTCGTTCACATCCGTGCACTTGTGCACGTTTGCTGTCCGGACAGCTTATACTAGCGGGCTTTGGTTTAAGCCGGGTCCTAGTATATGATTTGGGATTGGCTTTTTCTCATTGTATTCGTGTTCCTCGGATCACGAATACGGGTGCGTATGCACAGTTGCTTGAGACAGAGGGAGAGGACTTTGATTAGGGTTAATGACTATTGTCATTTTATTAACCCTAATGCTTATGTGTGAATTATTGTTAATTGATTTTAGTTTAATAATTGTGCATGGTTATGGTTGTTGACCATTTGACCTTCTTGACTTGTTGACCTTGGTTGACACTTTGACCTTCATCATTTCATTTGGAAGATTCTCTTTGATCCTTGCAATTTTTATTAAAAATGAAATGATAATGGTCATGTCTTGATTAAGCCATGACAATTATCTCACTAATTATCTAATTACAATAATTCACATATATGAGAGAATGCTTCATATTATTCTCTCATTCTATTATTCACATTCTCTCTCTTGTTCTTCCTCTCCCTCAAGCTCTCCCCTCTCATGTGTTGAGAAACACTTAAGCTTGAGAAAAACCCTCTCTTGATAATCTCTACTCTCATCTAGGGTTCAAGGATTAGCACTTCTTGCACCCTAGTTACTTCTAGCTTGGAGTTGAAGCCAAAGGTCAAGGCTTTCGGATGGATCTTTCTTCGACGTGAGAAGACGATTAAGGTGACCTCCTTCCACCACTCCAAGGAGCAAGGAGAGAAGGACATAAAGCCCAAGGTATAACCTTTCTAGCACTTAGCTAGTTTCTAGTTAGCTTTAGCTTGTTTTTGTTTAGCAAAGATCCTTCATAGTGTAGTCCATGTTGCCTAAGCTCATAAAAATTCGATTTTTATTCCGTTTTCCGCCTCCCCGTAAGCACCGGGGTGGGCAACGTGGACTTACATTAAGGGCCGGTCATGAGCTAATATTTCGGGTCGTGACATCTTTACATCTAAGTGAACAAGGAATAGAACCTTTGTAGACCAGTCTTTCACTTCAATAGCTCCGTGTAGTAGTCTCGTCGCTCCAAGTAGTGAACTTCCAGACTTTAGAAAGGCTCCACAAGATGAAAGTAACAAACTTGCTTGAAGTCTTCTAGGCCGAAAATGATCTACATCAAGGAGACACCAACTCAAGCTACCTCTTCACTAATTGTGAAGAAAACACCTAAACTAAATGGCTAATCTAGTGTAGGTTGATGAAGTAGGAATTTTGCTCACTTTAGAAAAAAAATTCTCACTAATTTTCTTCATCTCCCAAAAAGCTAGAGAGCTTGAAGAAGGAGATGAAGAAAAGAAACCATGGAAAAAGGCTAGTGTAGAATGACAACCATGGGTGAGTTAATATCATATACTAACTCATGTAGAGACTAAACCATGGCTAATCATAATGGTTGGGTTAATAAATATCTTAAGTAAAACAAAATTAGTGGACTAAGTCAATGGTTCTACAAGCTTCAACCATTAGACTAATTTCCAACTAATTTTGATTTACCTTAAATAAATAAAACCCTTCATTATGTTAAGCATGGTATGAGTCTTATACACCCATGTAGCATGTAGCAACTAGCATGACACAATAATATATATCACATATATATATTAAGTGCACACAAGTGAGAAAAAGAAATGCTTAAGTGAGCTAATATTAGTTAATGTAAGTTAATATATTAATTATATAATTATACATTAAATTATTAAATCAATACTTGATTTAATAATCCGGCTATATCACATATAACCGACTAATATCATTTGTATGAACTTATTGAATCAACACTTGATTCGATAACCCGGCTATATCACATATAACCGATCGATATCACATATCGCGAGAATAGAATGCGGTATCACATATGCGCATTAATCTCGGTCCCGTACATATCACATATGTGCTCCTACTTCGTTTCGCCTGAGTCAGGAAACCTCTATGTAGGACTCTAAAGACTCGTCAATACGCCGGCAGCAGGTGATGATCATATCAGTCACCCACAAGCCGTCAACGGTACTAGCTGGACGTAATAGCCGTCCGGGTATTGAGCTATCAGAAGATCAACAAGCAAGCCTGCTCATACTCTTACGAATCCAATAAGAAACACTACCGTACAGTCCGGTCTCTTCGTCAGATATATTGCATATCTCAGCATGGGGTGGTAAACATCAGACGCCAATATCCTGATAAGTCATGCTGATGTGAAGCCCATAACGGTTTGAGAAACTACGGATAACACTTACCAGTAAATCTCAGCAACCCTGGTCAAGGATTTCCTGTTATGGCCAATCGAGCATAGCGCAACATCAACCCCCAATACCGGGAGAGACGAAATCCCCTCCTATCGCTCATTGCCTCCATGTGACTCGGGACTGTACCCAAAAATCACCGTTTTGCACGTTCTCTTGAACGTGGTAAGGTGGAAATCAAAGCACAGTGGGAATCACATAAGAGTCTATGACGATCTCGGGTCTACAGACTAACCTGTACTAGTGTCACCAGAGAACTGCCATGTGACGTAAGGTATAATTGTTAGTGTATATGCCCTAGGGGCCATTATTGTATCATACTAGTTTGTATATTACTTAATGGAAGCTTGGGATATTCACAGTTATATTAACAGTCTCACTCAACATAGTAGTATGCTACTTGGTTTATATCTAAGTTAATATGTGTATATGTTAGCATATCGCGAATACATATTGATAGAGCCCTTAGGATCTTGCTTGACTACCAGCGTTGTGATGGCAGTCACACTAGTGGGGGCTGGGTAGTCTACAAGCACATCCTTTTTCAGGTCCCTAGCATCGATACTCCGGAGTAGACTAGTGTGTACGCTTCTCATCCCAGTTGGGGAGATGGTCTGTCCCACAGCCATCAGTACGTTGTACTGGAGATAGTATACAGGTGCTCTTTGGGTTACGGGTACACCGGATAGGACTCGCAGCGAACTGTTGGTTGGTATTATACCCGTCGTCAGTTAATAGTTCCTAGGTGACATGAGTACAGCATAGTCCGCGGACTTGACACTGCTGCTTCGTCTCGAGTGTGTTCCCACTGTTCTTAGATTGCTACCTTACCACGGCTCAAAAGAGTCATGCAAACAGGTAGCAGTTGGGTGCAGTCCTGAAGCACTTGGAGGCAGTGGCGGTTAGATAGGATTCGTTTCTCCCGGTATTGGGAGTTGATATCGCGCTGTGTTTGGAGAGCTATTACGCAAAGTCCCTGGCCAGGGCAAACGAGATTTACTGGTAGGATTTTCAGTAGCTTCTCAAGGTGTAATGGGCTTCACTCAGACATGACTTATACCGCTTTTAGGGGACTGACGCTTGCCGCCCCCTGGGCCCGATATGCGATAGTCTTAGACGAAACGACCGGACTGTACGGAGATTGTCACATCAGGCTCAGTAGGAGTTTGGATGGGTTTCATCATCGGCCTTCTTATCGACATCTATCCGGGGACCGTTACTTACAGCTAGTACCACTTGCGGCCTGTGGTTAAACCCACTGCCAGCGTAGTGTCGAGTCTTTAGAGTCCCACACAGAGAGTTTCCCTGCTTCAGGAGAAACGATATAGAGGTCGTATGGTTTTACGACAGGGTTCGGACACATACGTGTATACAGTTTATACTAGCAGGCTTTAGTTTAAGCCAGATTCTAGTATTGGTTGGATTTATACAGTCTCAATATTTCCGTGTTTTTACGGATGGGAGGGGCATTCTCGTAATTAGTTAAGAAGCTTCTAGAAGAAAGGTGAGGTGGAGAGCTTAGGTGTAAAATGCATTAAATGAATTAGTGACTCATGAGATGATTCATCCAAATGAGTTAATGAAACATTTATTGCTTAATGACTCATGTGATGATTCATTATTTATATTAAATGAAGCATGGTTGTAATTATCAAATAACGATTTATTTGATATTCTTTATGCTTCATAAAATATAGAAGTGAGACATAATTCATTTCATTCACACATACACATTCTCTCTCCTCAAGCTCTCTCTCTTCTTCACACTAACCCTAATCCTCTCATGTGTTGAGATCCCAAGGGTTAGAAAGACTTATAAATCCTTAATCCATCTCTATATCCTCTAGGTTACTTGGATTAGCAATCCTAGCCACTTAGTTACCTCAAGTGAGAGGTTAAAACTTGGAGAAGGAGCTCTCGGGTGGATCTTCTATCACATCGAGGAGGCCGACGAGGAGGTGAATAACAAGAACAAGAAGGACTAGAATCTTGAGGTATAATCATCTATCATAGTATTTAATCACTTCTAGATAGTTGTTTGTTAGGGTTTAGCAAAGATCCGTAAAGTTAGTCGATGTTAACTCAAACAAAATGATTATTTTACCTATTCCACATCCCCGCATCATTTGGGGTGTCTAACGTCGACTTACAGTGGTATTAGAGCCTAGCTAAACCATAACTAACATGTTAGCAAAGTCGTTAGAAATTCGATCGCAAAACGAACCCGAAAAAACATCATTTTCACATATTTTCTGCCGTTTTTAAAACGGGGTCTAAAAATTTTTCAAGGACTCTTAAAAATACAGGCAATGTTTTTTATGAATTGTGAATAAATTTGGGACTGTGAATCGGCCATACCACCGCGGAACCGCCGCCGATCCAAGCGATCCGCCGAGTTGACACCGAGTCAACCCAAATTTGCTCAGTTATTCTTCTGTGTTGATGTTGTGTTTTCTGGGATGATTTGTTTCTGCTCAGGTTTTATGTGCACAGAGAATTGTTTGGAGTAGATTCATTAGTGTTGCTTGATCGAAATTCTAAGATGCTTGGCTAACTTGATTTTATCTGTGTTGTGTTTATTGTGTTCGTAAACCTCCCCTAACTGCTAGTATGTCGGTTAGCAGAGGGTTGCACATTTCTGTAATGGTTTTTTCTGGTTTGTGATTGTGAACTTGTTGGATTATCGTGAATGGATAGCCGGGGATGTGAGACGAGTGTTTCTTTCATTCAAATGTAAATTGTAATTTGTTGTAATATTCTTTTTTGGGACACATCCGGGTTGAGGTTGTAGCCACCGTTGTATTATTTCATTTACTGTTTTCTGCTCCTAGGATAGACCCAAGGTGTGGTGCACAAACTATCGGGTACTTTGAAGTGTTTAGTGGCATACTCACGTCGTTGAGGGAAACCGCTTCACTTTGGGTACTGGCGGGTAGTTTACCGTACCCGTAGGGGTCTAGGGTGGGGTTTTGGCTATTCATCGCGACTGTGTAATCCGTCTTTCTTTGCAGGCTCAAAAGGAATGCGGATTCTTAGAAAATCCAATATGTTCATCTGTGATATGGAATGCCTATTATTGCGTCTGACGAATGTTCAATATCTATATATGATATCTATTAGCCGTCACTTATGTTTTACACCCGCGCTAGCCCAGCCCCCGCTCTGTCGTTAGTTAAGTAACCTAACGGGTGAATGACGGGGCCCAGTGGCGAATGCGGATGGCATAAGAGGACGTTGTATTTTCGTTGTTTTCTGCAATGATAGGTTAATTGATGGAACACATTATATTAATGCAAAGAAAATAAAACAAAGTTGAATCGTTGGAATAGTTTAAAAGAAACCACTCGGTTATTTTAAAACAGAAGATTTTTTTAATTACGGAGCTTAAACCACTCCTTTTAAAAGCTATCAGGTTCCTTCGATCATATCAAGTTCACTACGTTCACGGTTTCGCCAAAACCATTCGTAGCTCTCCGTCATTTCATTTTGGTATTCAGTAGTATTCAATCTATGTATTTTGACCAACGCCAAGGCATAGTGTTTGGTAGCTACTGGGTAATCATTTGTTGCATAGATAGATGAGTTAGTTTGGGACAGTCGTACTGCCATTTGGCCAACGTCAGGGGTATGTACGGATGGGTTCAAATTAACAAGATAATGATGGGTAGAACTTGACATGTGATTTATGACATTTTGACCAACGCCAAGGTCATAAGAGCATGGGGCAGAAAATGATATCGGGAATTTCTAAAGAAACTGGAATTTGCTAAGAGTTGCATACCATTTGGAGTGTGATAATTTTGGTAGGATTCGTTCAGCTTTATCACACGATGATATTTGGATCCCGATCTTACTGTGAGTATCCGCTACTCATCAGGAGATTCGTCACTTAACGATCAATGCTATAAACTAAGTAGGTGTCGAGAAAGGTGTCAGCGGGGCTACGCCACCAGAGAAAAGAGTTTATTTAATTAAGGAACTTCGTGAAAGCGTCGTAAAACCTCCCTCGAAGTACCGACACCGGCCTGGCTGAACGGTTAAGCAAGTATTGTACGGTGAGAATAGTCCTGACTAGTTCTTCCTTTTTTGTTTGAGGAGGGATTCGAGAAACAGTGGGAGCCATCCTGTTTAGATAAACTAAAAACCACTCTAAACTTAGAAAAGCATCATGCTAAAGTGTTTCCTCTCTCTCTCCTAATTGCAGCGACCCAGAACATGACAGGCCTTAAGTTACTATTAGATAAAAATATTTTGACAGGGCCAAACTATAAAGACTGGTTCCGGAATGTCAAGATGGTAATTACTTATGAAAAATTGGGGTATGTTCTTACTACTAAGGCACCTGCCGTCCCAGGTCCTTAATCCAGTGTCGCGGATAAGGAAATCCGCAAGACCTGGGAGTTAGACTGCGTGATGGCCAAATGCATCGTGCTTGCCTCTATGAATAATGAACATCAGAGGAGGCACGAGAATATGGATCTTGAATCCATATTTCTCCACACCAAAGAACTGTATGGAGAGCAATCTCGTATAGCTAGATACGAGACCTCGAAGAACTTGTTTCAGTCGAGGCTGGCCGTCGGATCATCTGTAGGAGAACATGTCCTGAAGATGATTGGCTATATTGAAGAACTCGCAGACCTCGGGACAACATTAAAGAACGAGCTATATACAAACTTGGTTCTTCAGTCCCTTCCTTCCACCTACGCCCAATTTATCTTGAATTTCAACATTCAAGGTAAGGAAGTTGAACTTCCAGAACTCCTTAACATGTTGAGGAGTGCAGAGGGCACCTTGCAGAAAGCAAAGGAAACACCCACTATGTTTGTTCGCGGTGCTTCCTCTTCCAGGTCTAAGGCATGGGCCATAGGAAGGAAGAAGAAGGCCGCTACCAAACCAAGAGGTGGTGTTGGTAAGGTAGGAGTTAAGGAAAAGGAAAAGGATGCGGTGCCAGTAGTGACAAAGGACGAGTGCTTCCACTGTCGTAGGAAAGGCCATTGGAAGAAAGATTGCAAAGCTTGGATTGCCAAGAACCAGGACCCGAAGCAAGCTGTGGCTTCGACTTCAGGTCTGTTTATAATTGAAAATTGTCTGTCAATCAACTCTACTTCTTGGGTATTGGATACCGGATCAGGATCTCATATATGCAATTCATTGCAGGCACTGAGAAACCGTAGAGTGCTGAAGGTTGGTGATATGACCCTCCAGGTTGCTAACGGAGCTAGCGTAGGTGCTGTGTCCGTAGGGGATTATCAACTTGGATTGACGAGTGGACATATTTTTTTTTTGCGCAACTGTTTTTGTGTACTCAGTTTAACGTATAATATCATATCAGTATCGTTGTTATCAAAAGAAGGTTATGATTTCATGTTTGTAAGCGATGTTGTTAACATCCACCTTAATCATGGTTTGATTGGGTCCGGTACACTAGATAACAGTATATACGTGTTAAATCAATTACAGATTTTCAATGTCCAGAACACACTAAAAAGAAATTCTCGAGATATAAATTAGGCTTTCTTGTGGCATTGTAGACTAGGTCACATCAATGAGACAAGGTTAACTAAGTTACATAGAGAAAGATATTTGGATCCGTTCGAATATCAATCTTATGCCACTTGTCAATCATGTCTCAAAGGAAAGATGACAAAGACTCCATTCACTAGACATGGAGTAAGAGCGAGCGAGCTCTTAGGACTCATACACAGCGATGTATGTGGTCCAATGTCTACACATGCAAGAGGCGGTTTTTCATATTTCATTACTTTTACGGATGATTACTCTAAGTATGGATTCATTTTCTTAATGAAACATAAATCCGAGGCCTTTGAGAAATTCCAAGAATATAAGAATTAAGTAGAAAACCAAACCGACAAAAGTATCAAGACACTGAGATCTGATCGAGGTGGTGAATACTTAAGTGCCGAGTTCCTGGGTTACCTAAAAGAGAAAGGAATTCTCTCTCAGCTTACTCCTCCATACACTCCACAATATAACGGTGTATTGGAAAGAAGAAACCGAACCCTATTGGATATGGTACGTTCCATGATGAGTAATGCTGAGTTACCGCGATCTTTCTGGGGTTATTCGCTAGAATCAGCTGCATATCTTTTGAATAGGGTTCCTACCAAGACTGTGCCTACCACACTATATCAGATGTTGAGTGAGAAGAAACCCTATCTTCAGTATCTGAAGATATGGGGATGTCCAGCTTTTGTTGAAAAGCAGCATGCAGACAAACTCGAGGCACGATCAGTACAGTGTAAGTTTGTGGGATATCCAAAGAACTCCAAGGGGTATTTTTTCTATTACGCTGAGGAACAAAAGGTTTTTGTTTCTCGTAATACCCATTTTCTAGAACAGCAGTTTTTAGAAAAGTAAACAAGTGGGAGCGAAATCGAACTGGAAGAAATTCCAGAACCACAAACTACTACTGAAAGTTTGGTAGAACCAGAAGTTCAAGAAGAATATGACATTCCCGCACCCCTCCGCAGGAGTAGTAGGCCGTCTCATCCGCTTGAGAGATACTACGGTTTACTCATAGACGGGGATAGAGAGGATTGTGTCATTGATAATGATGAACCTACTAGCTTCCAGCAGGCCATCCAGAGCGACGACTCAGTAAGATGGCTGGATGCAATGCGGAACGAGATGGAGTCCATGTACACCAACAAAGTATGGACTTTGGACTTTGCTCCAGATGGGGTAAAACTCATAGGATGCAAGTGGATCTTCAAGAGAAAGATTGGTGTAGATGGACAGGTGGAAACCTATAAGGATAGACTTGTTGCAAATGGTTTTCGTCAAAGACCAAGTTTGGACTATGACGAAACTTTTTCTCCAGTGGCTATTCTCAAATCCATTAGGATCCTTCTTGCCATTGCTGCCTTCCATGATGATGAGATCTGGCAGATGGACGTAAAGACGAATTTTCTAAATGGTAATTTAGAAGAGTGCGTCTATACGGATCAGCCAGAAGGTTTCAATCAGAGTGGGAGTAGCGGGAAAGTGTGCAAGTTGCTTATTTCTATTTTTGGACTAAAGAAGGAATCACGGAGTTGGAACATCTGTTTTGATGAAACGGTCAAAGAATATGACTTTATCAAAAATCCAGATGAACCATCTATATATAGTAAAATTGTAGCACGAACAGTCGTATTCCTCGTCTTATACGTGGATGACATTCTCTTGATAGAAAATGACATTCCTATGCTACAATCTGTCAAAGGATTCGTGTCACACAGGTTCTCCATGAAAGACATGGGTGATGCCTCTTACATACTGGGGATCCAGATCTAAGAGGATGTTGGGTCTTTCGCAGTCCAGGTATATCAACACTATACTGAAAAGATTCAGTATGGAAGATTCTAAGCGCGGTAATTTACCGGCTTGTCACGGAATCACCCTTTCCAAAGAGATGTCTCCCAAGACTGATTTGGAAAGGTATCGCATGTCGATTATACCCTACGCTTCTGCGGTAGGCTCTATAATGTATGCGATGTTGTGCACCAGAACAGATGTAGTTTACGCACTAAGCGTGGTAAGCCGGTATTAGTCAGACCCAGGGGAGAAGCACTGGATAGCAGTAAAGATCATTCTCAATTAGCTGAGAAGGACTAAGGATATGTTCTTGGTGTATGGCGGAAAGGACCTCCAGATCGAGGCCTTTGCTGACTCCAGCTTCCAGAGTGACAAAGACGACTGAGTGTTCCAGGGTGATAAAGACGACTGAGTGTCAGTCACAGGCATTGTCTTTACCCTCAGTAAAGGGACGGTATGTTGGAAGAGTTCCAAGCTAGATACCGTGACATACTAGACAATAAAGGCTGGATACATCACTACTTAAGATGCTACCAAAGAGGCTGTTTGGGTGTATATTGGTTCATGAGATGAGCTAGGTTCCTACCATTGTGTGATAATGGAAGTGTGGCTTTGGCCCGGGAACCCCGGTCCCATCAGTGATCCAGACATATTCTAAGGCAGTATCACCTGATCATGCAGATGGTTGATCTCCAAGGAGATCGAGGTTTGGAGAGTAGACTCAGAGGACAACACAGCGGATCCACTCACAAAGGCCTGTTCCCAGAGAGAGATTTTTATGGGATGGTTGAGTATGAGATACTACAACCACTGCTATTAGATGGCCCTAGTGCAAGTGGGAGATTGTTAGTTATATGTATGCCCTAGAGGCCATTACTGTACATAGGATGTATATTGTAGTTGATGCTTGGACATATATAGGGAGGACTTTCTTGCTCGACATGATAGTATGCTATCTGGTTGATCTTTACCTTAACGTGTATACTGATTGTCTCTCTGTTACATGTTGGTAAAGCCCTTAGGATGTGTACTTGACTACCTGGACTATGATGCAGATCATACTAGTGGGGACATGGTAGTCCATAAGTACATCCTTCAAAGTCCCTAGTCATGGGTATATCGAGACGGGGCATCGATATACCAGTGTAGACTGGCGTATACCTTCTCGACCCATACAGATGGGCGATGGATGATCCCATATCCATTGGTGTTTGACATCAGAGATGATATACGGGTGCTCAGTGGAGACTGGGTACACTGGACGGACTCGCCGAGAACTCCCAGATGGTATTATACCTTACGTCAGATGGCAGTTCTCAGGTGACACTGGTACAGAGTAGTCTGTGTAAGTCGATGTAGTACACCCCAGTACTTGTGGGGAGGCGGAATTTTCAAAAACGATCAAGTTTAAAGAACGAACATCGACTAACCGCTTAAATCGAAGCTAAACAACTAATAACCGAACACATAGCTATACTAAACTATAGTGTTAAGGGATTATACCTATCGATACTAGTCCTTCGTCTTTACGATCTCCTTGTTCTCCTCGGCCTTCTCTAGGTAGTAGACGATCCACCCGAGAGCAAAACTCCAAACTAAACCTCTAACTTGAGGTAACTAATCTACTTTGATTGCTAATCAAAGAAGAGAGGATGATATAGAGTGAAGGTAATGGATGTTTAAGTCTAACTAAACCTTTGATCTCAACACATGAGGATTAAGGATTAGTCTCTTGAAGATGAGAGCTTGAGGAGAGAGAATGTGAGATGAGATAATGAGATGAGAGAGAGTCTATCATAATATATTATGAAGCATTTTCTAATAATGAGAAAAGAATAAAGAGTGATGATAAATCATGCTTCATAAAATATCTAGTGGTGATTCATTAGCATGAGTCATTAAGCAATAAATGTGCATTAATGAAATGAATGAATCACCACCATGACTCATAACCTCATTTAATGAATATGACACATAACCCTCCTTAGTCACCATCTTCTAGAAGCTTCTCGAACAATTACGAGAACGCCCTCCGATCCGTAAAAATACGGAAAAACTTTAGACTGTAAAAATCCAATAACCGGATACCAGTAACTGGCTTAAACCAAAGCCGACTGGTAAAAACTTTCCGAAAGTCGTATGCGCGTAAACGCACGTATGCGTCCGAACCCTTTGTCGCAAAACCATGCAACCTCTATATCGTTTCGCCTGGAGTAGGAAACTCTCTGTGTGGGACTCTAGAGACTCGACTACTACGCTGGCAGTGGGTTTAACCACAGACCGCAAGCGGCACTAGCTGTACGTAACGGTCCCCAGGTAGTTGTCGATAAGAAGGCCGATGAGAAAACCCATCCGAACTCCTACTGAGTCTGATGTGACAATCTCCATACAGTCCGGTCCGTTCGTCCAAGACTATCGCATATCGGGCCTAGGGGGGCGGCAAGCGTCAGTCCCCTAATAGCGGTATAAGTCGTGTCGGAGGGAAGCCCATTACACCCTGAGAAACTACTGGAACCTACCAGCAAATCTCGCTTGCCCTGGCCAGGGACTTTGCGTAATGGCTCTCTGACACAGCACGATATCTTCTCCCAATACCGGGAGGGACGAATCCTGTCTAACCGCCACTGCCTCCAAGTGCTCGGGACTGCATCCAACTGCTACCTGTTTGTACGACCCCTTTGAGCCGTGGTAGGGTAGCAATCTAAGAACAGTGGGACACACTCAAGGCGAAGTAGCAGTGTCAAGTCTGCGGACTACGCTGTACTCATGTCACCTGGGAACTGTTCACTGACGACTGGTATCAAACCAACCAACAGTTCCCTGTGAGTCCTGTCCGGTGTACCCGTAACCTAACGAGCACCTGTATACTATCTCCAGTACGACGTACTGACGGCTGTGGGACAGACCATCTCCCCAACTGGGATGAGAAGCGTACACACTAGTCTACTCCGGAGTATCGATGCTCTGTCTCGATAATCCAACGACCAGGGACCTGAATAAGGATGTGCTTGTAGACTACCCAGCCCCCACTAGTGTGACTGCCATCACAACGCTGGTAGACAAGCAAGATCCTAAGAGCTCTATCAATACGTACACTCACATATTAAGATAGAAAAACCAAGTAGCATACTACCATGTTTAGCAAGACTGTTATATACATGTGAATATCCCAAGCTTCCATTAAGTAATATACAAGCTAGTATGATACAGTAATGGCCTTCTAGGGCATAAACACTAACAATCTCCCACTTGCACTAGGGCCATGTACTGGCATATCGCAGACCAATGATCTCGAGTAGCCTCTCGAACTGAATCTGAGGAAGGGCCTTCGTGAATGGATCAGCAATGTTCTCTTCTGAAGCAACTCTCCGAACCTCGATCTCCTGACGATCAATGATCTCCCTGATCAGGTGATACCGCCTCAAGATGTGTCTGGACTTCTGATGGGACCTTGGTTCCTTCGCTAAAGCTATAGCTCCGTTGTTGTCGCAATACAGAGGTATTGGATCAACTATGGTAGGAACCACCTGAAGTTCTGTTAGGAACTTCTTCATCCAGACTGCTTCTTTTGCGGCATCGCAAGCAGCAATATACTCCGCTTCCATCGTTGAGTCAGCAACGGTGTCCTGCTTGGAGCTCTTCCAGCATACCGCCCCTCCATTGAGGGTAAAGACATAACCCGACATGGACTTGGAATCGTCCTTATCACTTTGGAAGCCGGAATCAGCAAAGGCCTCCAACCTGAGGTCTTTTCCGCCGTAAACCAAGAACATCTCCTTAGTCCTCCTCAGGTACTTGAGAATGTTCTTTACTGCTATCCAATGTTTCTCTCCTGGGTCAGACTGATACCGGCTTACCACGCTCAGTGCGTAAGCTACATCTGGTCTGGTACACAACATCGCATACATTATAGAGCCTACCGCAGAAGCGTAGGGTATAATAGACATGCGTTCCCTTTCCAAATCAGTCTTGGGAGACATCTCTTTGGAGAGGGTGATTCCGTGACAAGCCGGTAGATTACCGCGCTTAGAATCTTCCATACTGAATCTTTTCAGTACAGTGTCGATATACCTGGACTGCGAAAGTCCCAACATCCTCTTGGATCTATCACGATAGATCCGGATCCCCAGAATGTAAGAGGCATCACCCAGGTCTTTCATGGAGAACCTGTGTGACAAGAATCCTTTGACAGATTGTAGCATAGGAATGTCATTTCCTATCAATAGAATGTCATCCACGTACAAGACGAGGAATACGACACTTCTGGCCACAACTTTACTATATATGCACGGTTCATCTGGATTTTTGATAAAGTCATACTCTTTGACTGTCTCATCAAAACAGATGTTCCAACTCCGCGATGCCTGCTTTAGTCCATAAATGGACTTAAGCAGCTTGCATACTTTCCCGCTGCTCCCACTCTGATTGAAACCCTCTGGCTGATCCATATAGACGCTCTCTTCTAAATTTCCATTCAGAAAAGCCGTCTTTACGTCCACCTGCCAGATTTCATAATCATGGAAGGCAGCAATAGCAAGAAGGACCCGAATGGATTTGAGCATAGCCACTGGAGAAAAAGTTTCGTCATAGTCCAAACCAGGTCTTTGACGAAAACCCTTTGCAACAAGTCTAGCCTTATAGGTTTCCACCTGTCCATCTACACCAATCTTTTTCTTGAAGATCCATTTGCATCCTATGGGTTTTACCCCATCTGGAGCAAAGTCCAAAGTCCATACTTTGTTGGTGTACATGGACTCCATCTCGGTCCGCATTGCATCTAGCCATCGTACCGAGTCGCCGCTCTGGATGGCCTGCCGGAAGTCAGTAGGTTCATCATCATCTATGATAAAATCCTCTCTATCCCCATCAATGAGAAAACCGTAGTATCTCTCAGGCGGATGAGACGGCCTACTACTCCTGCGGAGGGGTGCGGGAATGTTCTGTTCTTCTTGAACCTCTGGTTCTACCAAACTTTCAGTAGCAGTTTGTGGTTCTGGAATTTCTTCCAGTTCTACTACGCTCCCACTCTTCTGATTTTCCAAAAATTCAGTTTCTAAGAAGCGGGCATGACGAGAAACAAAAACCTTTTGTTCCTCTGCGTAATAGAAACAATATCCTGTAGAGTTCTTCGGATATCCCACAAACTTACACTCTACTGAGCGTGCCTCGAGCTTGTCCGGATGCTGCTTTTTTACAAAAGCTGGACATCCCCATGTCTTCAGGTACTGAAGATAGGGTTTCTTCCCACTCCACATCTGATATGGTGTGGTAGGCACAGTTTTGGTTGGAACTCTGTTCAAAAGATGTATCGCTGATTCTAGCGCATACCCCCAGAAAGATCGCGGTAACTCAGCATTACTCATCATGGATCGTACCATATCCAATAGGGTTCGATTCCGTCTCTCCGATACACCGTTATGCTGTGGAGTGTATGGAGGAGTAAGCTGAGAGAGAATTCCTTTCTCTTTTAGGTAACCTAGGAACTCGGCACTTAAGTATTCTCCACCTCGATCAGATCTCAGTGTCTTAATACTTTTGCCTGTTTGGTTTTCCGCTTCACTCTTGTACTCCTTGAATTTCTCAAAGGCCTCGGATTTATGCTTCATCAAGAAGACATGTCCAAACCTAGAGAAATCGTCTGTAAAAGTAATGAAGTAGGAATAACCACCTCTCGCATGTGTAGACATCGGACCGCATACATCGCTGTGTATGAGTCCTAAGAGCTCGCTCGCTCTTACTCCTTGTCCAGTAAATGGAGTCTTTGTCATCTTTCCTTTGAGACAGGATTGACAAGTGTCATAAGATTGATATTCGAACGTATCCAAATATCCTTCTCTATGTAACTTAGTCAACCTTCTCTCATTGATGTGACCCAGTCTACAATGCCATAAGAAAGCTTTATTTAAATCTGGAGACTTTCTTTTTAGTGTGTTCTGGACATTGAAAATTTGGAGTTGGTTTAACACATATATGCCGTTATTTAGAGTACCGGACCCAATCAAACCATGATTAAGGTGGATGTTAACAACATCTCTTACAAACGTGAAATCATAACCTTTATTTGATAACAAGGAAACTGATATGATATTACACGTTAAACTTGGTACAAAATAACAGTTATGTAAAACCAAAATGTGTCCACTCGTCAATCCTAGGTGATAATCCCCGACGGACGCAGCTCCCACGCTAGCTCCGTTAGCAACCCTGAGGATCATATCACCTTCCTTCAGCACTCTACGGTTTCTCAGTGCCTGCAATGAATTGCAAATATGAGATCCTGATCCGGTATCCAATACCCAGGAAGTAGAGTTGATCGACAGACAATTCTCAATTACAAACACACCTGAAGTCGAAGCCACAGCTTGCTTCGGTTCCTGGTTCTTGGCGTTCCACGCCTTGCAATCCTTCTTCCAGTGCCCTTTCCTGTGACAATGGAAGCACTCATCCAGGCCAACTACCGGTGCTGCAAACTTTTTCTTTCCCTTCTTTCCCACCTTACTAACACCTCCTCTAGGTTTGGGTGCGGCCTTCTTCTTCCTTCCTTTGGCCCTAGCCTTGGACCCGGAAGAAGATGCACCGCCAACAAACATAGCGGGTGTTTCCCTTACCTTCTGTAAGGTGCCCTCTGCACTCCTTAACATGTTCAGGAGTTCCGCAAGTTCAACTTCTTTTCCTTGAAGATTGAAGTTGAGGATAAACTGGGCGTAGGTGGGAGGAAGGGACTGGAGAATAAGGTCTGTATAGAGCTCATTATCCAAAGTCGTCCCAAGGTCTGCGAGCTCCTCAATATAGCCGATCATTTGTAGGACATGTTCACCTACCGATGACCCGACAGCCAATCTCGCTCGAAATAATTTCTTCGAGGTCTCGTATCTTGCTATACGAGATTGCTCTCCATAAAGTTCCTTTGTATGGAGAAATATGCCATCTAGAGACATATCCTCGTGCCTCCTCTGATGTTCATTGTTCATAGAGGCAAGCACGATGCACTTGGCTCTCGCGTAATCTAAATCCCAGGTTTTGCGGATTTCCTTATCCGCATTGCTGGATTTGGGACCAGGGACAGCAGGTGCCGTAGCGGTGAGGACGTACCCCAATTTGTCATAGGTCAAGGCCATTTTGACATTCCGCAGCCAATCTTTATAGTTTGGCCCCGTCAGTATATTCTTTTCTAAAAGTAACTTAAGTCCAGTCATTTTCAGGGTCGCTGCAATTAGGAGAGAGAGAAGAAAACACTTTAGCATGATGCTCTTGCAAGTTTAGAGTGGTTTTTAGTTTATCTAAACTGGATGGCTCCCACTGTTTCTCGAATCTTTCCTCAAACCATAAAAGAAGAATTAGCCAGGACTATTCTCACCGTACAATACTTGCTTAACCGTTCAGCCAGGCCAGTGTCGATACTTCGAGGGAGGTTTTCCAACGCTTTCGCGAAGTTCCTTAATTAAATAACCTCTTTTCTCTGGGGGCGTAACCCCGCTGACACCTTTCTGGACACCTACTAGGTTTATAGCATTGATCGTTAAGTGACGAATATCCTGATAAGTAGCATATACTCACAGTAGGATCGGGATCCAAATATCATCGTATGATAATGTTGAAGGAATCCTACCAACATTCATCAAACTCCAAATGGTATGCATCTCTTTGCAAATTTTAGTTTCTTTAGAAATTCCCGATATAAGTTTTTGCCCCATGCTCTTATGACCTTGACGTAAGCCAACAAATCATAAGTCACATGTCAAGTTCTGCCCATCATTATCTTGTTAATTTGAACACACCCGTATATACCCTTGACGTATGCCAACAAGGTAATGCGACTGTCCCAAACCAACACATCTATCTATGCAACAAATGAATACCCCAGCAGCTACCAAACACTATGCCTTGACGTATGCCAACAAGCATAGCTTGAATACTACTGACTATCCATAAGAAATGACGGAGGGCTACGACTGGTTTTGGCGAAACCGTGAACGTAGTGAACTTGATATAATCGAAGGAACCTTGATAGCTTTTAAAGGAGTGGTTAAGTCTCCGCATTTAAAAATATCTGTTTTAAAAATAACCGAGTGGTTTCTTTTAAATTGTTCCAACGATTTAAACTTTGGTTTGTTTTCTTTGCATTACAGATAATGCGTCCCATCATTAACCTATCATTGCAGAAAACAACGAAAATACAACGTCCTCTTATGCCATCCGCATTCGCCACTGGGTCCCGTCATCACCCGTTAGGTTACTTAACTAACGACAGAGCGGGGGCTGGGCTAGCGCGGGTGTAAAACATAAGTGACGTCTAAATAGCTATCATAAATATAGATATTTTACATTCGTCTGACGCAATGATATTCATTCCAGAACACAGATAAACAATATTGGATTTGCAAGCAATCTGTATTTCTTTCGAGCCTGCAAGAAAAGACAGATTACACAGTTGTGTTGAATAGCCGTTACCCCACCCTCGACCCCTACGGGTACGGCAAACTACCCGCCCGGCAGTTTGTGTACCCCACCTTGGGTCAGTCCTAGGAGCAAAAACAGTAAAATGAAATAATACAACGGTGGCTACAACCGCAACCTGGAAGTGCCCCGCAAAAATAATATTACAACAATTTACATTTACAATAAATGAATTAAACAATAACCCATTGCATACCCCGGCTATACACCACAACAGTCCAATACAGTTTATATGCACAAACAGATATAACCATTTCAGAAATGTGCAACCCCCTGCCAACCGACATACTAGCAGTTAGGGGAGGTTTACGAACACATTAAACAATCACAGATATAATCCATATGCAAATACTGTACAATTTCGATCGAATAAACAACATCAATATTGCTCCAAAATCTGCTCTGTTAAACAGTAACCTGAGCAATAATTAAACATTCCAGAAAACCCCAAATACCAGAGAGGACCCACACAAGAAATACGAGTCCATGACTCGGCAACTCGGCCGCGGAAGCGCGGCGGATCGGTGCGATCCGCCGCCCTTCCGCGGCTCTTTAGCCGATTCATGGGCTCTAATTTCTTGGGTGTTCTTCTGGACCCTTTGCAAGCTTTCTGAGATCACCTGAACAATTTTAGGACATCATTTTAAATTCGACAGAAACTTGTAACTTTTAGGGTTTTCCGGCTTTGTTTTTCCGTTCGAAATTCGTACAAATTTGCAATTAAGTTATTTAGGGTTTAGCGAGGCTCTGATACCACTGTAAGTCGATGTAGTACACCCCAGTACTTGTGGGGAGGCGGAATTTTCAAAAACGATCAAGTTTAAAGAACGAACATCGACTAACCGCTTAAATCGAAGCTAAACAACTAATAACCGAACACATAGCTATACTAAACTATAGTGTTAAGGGATTATACCTATCGATACTAGTCCTTCGTCTTTACGATCTCCTTGTTCTCCTCGGCCTTCTCTAGGTAGTAGACGATCCACCCGAGAGCAAAACTCCAAACTAAACCTCTAACTTGAGGTAACTAATCTACTTTGATTGCTAATCAAAGAAGAGAGGATGATATAGAGTGAAGGTAATGGATGTTTAAGTCTAACTAAACCTTTGATCTCAACACATGAGGATTAAGGATTAGTCTCTTGAAGATGAGAGCTTGAGGAGAGAGAATGTGAGATGAGATAATGAGATGAGAGAGAGTCTATCATAATATATTATGAAGCATTTTCTAATAATGAGAAAAGAATAAAGAGTGATGATAAATCATGCTTCATAAAATATCTAGTGGTGATTCATTAGCATGAGTCATTAAGCAATAAATGTGCATTAATGAAATGAATGAATCACCACCATGACTCATAACCTCATTTAATGAATATGACACATAACCCTCCTTAGTCACCATCTTCTAGAAGCTTCTCGAACAATTACGAGAACGCCCTCCGATCCGTAAAAATACGGAAAAACTTTAGACTGTAAAAATCCAATAACCGGATACCAGTAACTGGCTTAAACCAAAGCCGACTGGTAAAAACTGTCCGAAAGTCGTATGCGCGTAAACGCACGTATGCGTCCGAACCCTTTGTCGCAAAACCATGCAACCTCTATATCGTTTCGCCTGGAGTAGGAAACTCTCTGTGTGGGACTCTAGAGACTCGACTACTACGCTGGCAGTGGGTTTAACCACAGACCGCAAGCGGCACTAGCTGTACGTAACGGTCCCCAGGTAGTTGTCGATAAGAAGGCCGATGAGAAAACCCATCCGAACTCCTACTGAGTCTGATGTGACAATCTCCATACAGTCCGGTCCGTTCGTCCAAGACTATCGCATATCGGGCCTAGGGGGGCGGCAAGCGTCAGTCCCCTAATAGCGGTATAAGTCGTGTCGGAGGGAAGCCCATTACACCCTGAGAAACTACTGGAACCTACCAGCAAATCTCGCTTGCCCTGGCCAGGGACTTTGCGTAATGGCTCTCTGACACAGCACGATATCTTCTCCCAATACCGGGAGGGACGAATCCTGTCTAACCGCCACTGCCTCCAAGTGCTCGGGACTGCACCCAACTGCTACCTGTTTGTACGACCCCTTTGAGCCGTGGTAGGGTAGCAATCTAAGAACAGTGGGACACACTCAAGGCGAAGTAGCAGTGTCAAGTCTGCGGACTACGCTGTACTCATGTCACCTGGGAACTGTTCACTGACGACTGGTATCAAACCAACCAACAGTTCCCTGTGAGTCCTGTCCGGTGTACCCGTAACCTAACGAGCACCTGTATACTATCTCCAGTACGACGTACTGACGGCTGTGGGACAGACCATCTCCCCAACTGGGATGAGAAGCGTACACACTAGTCTACTCCGGAGTATCGATGCTCTGTCTCGATAATCCAACGACCAGGGACCTGAATAAGGATGTGCTTGTAGACTACCCAGCCCCCACTAGTGTGACTGCCATCACAACGCTGGTAGACAAGCAAGATCCTAAGAGCTCTATCAATACGTACACTCACATATTAAGATAGAAAAACCAAGTAGCATACTACCATGTTTAGCAAGACTGTTATATACATGTGAATATCCCAAGCTTCCATTAAGTAATATACAAGCTAGTATGATACAGTAATGGCCTTCTAGGGCATAAACACTAACAGTCTGATGACCCGAGATCGTCATAGAGTCTTGTGTGGTTCCCACTGTGCTTTGATTTCCATCTTACCACGTCCAAGAGGGCATGCAAAACGGTGGTTTTTGGGTACAGTCCCGAATCACATGGAGGTAATGAGCGATAGGAGGGGATTCGTCTCTCCCGGTATAGGGAGTTGATGTTGCGCTGTGTTTGATTGGCTATAACCGGAAATCCCTGGCCAGGGTTGCTGAGATTTACTGGTCAGTGTTACCAGTAGTTTCTCGAATTGTTATAGACCTCATATCGACACGACTTATCGAGCTATTGGGGTCTGACGTTTACCACCCCTAGGCGAGATATGCGACATATCAGACGATCAGACCGGACTGTACGGTAAGTGTTACTGGTTGGATTCACAGGAGTGTGAGCGGGCTTGCTCGTCGATCTTCTGATCGCTCAATACCCGGGTGGCCGTTACGTTTAGCAGACCGCTTGCGGCTTGTGGGTGTTTGATATGATCATCACCTGCTGCCGGTGTATTGACGAGTCTTTAGAGTCCTACACAGAGGTTTCCTGGCTCAAGCGAAACGAAATAGGAGCGCATATGAGATATGTACGGGACCGAGAATAATGCGTGTATGTGATACCGTATTCCATTCTCGCGATGAATTTATCGAATGGTTGTATGCGATATAACCTAGTTATCGAATCGAGGATTGATTCGATAAAACGATACATTGGATATCAGTCGGTCATATGCGATATGACCGGATCGTTAAATCAAATGTTGATTTGATGATTTAATGCATAATTATATATTTGATATATTACTTTGCATTAACTAGTATTGGTTCACTTTTAAACGATTTTCTCACTTGGATGTGCACATTGTATATGTGATATACTTTTTGTGCACTTGATTGTATCATGTTTGATGATACATGCTCTCTAGGGTTTGTGTAAAGATTAAACCATGGTTGTGTAATGGTTAGGGTTTTCTTTTTCATTTATTTATTTATTTCATTTATTTTATTTTGGAAAAGAAATGGCAAAAGAAAAGAAAATGGTTGCTAGTTTTGTTTTATATTGAAGCTTCATGAAGCTTTGACTATGTGACCATTTTGTCTCATGCTTAACCCTAACCATTCCCACTAACCCTAGTTTAGTCTCTACACTTGACCATGGTTGGTAGATGATAAGTATTATTATTATTTTCATTTTACTTAAGACTTATCATATTATCTTCTTCTTCTTCTTCATCTTCTACTTGAAGAAACCTTGACTTCATCAATGGTGATTGATGAAAAAGAGTGAGAAATCCAAATCTAAAGTGAACCCACTTCCTATTTCTTCATTCTCTACCTCTTGCCAAGTAGTAAAGGGTGTTTCCTTCACAAGTTTTCATGGCTTGGTGAAGGTGGAGCTTGATCTAGTGATGCCTAGATGTAGATCATCTTCGGCATCGTCGTCGATGACCTAGCCCGCTTTTTCTCCGATGAAGCCGACGCTAGTGCCCAAGATCCGATTTGTACAGCGAGGAGACATCATCACGGAGCTATGGAGGTGGAGCACCGGATCTACAAAGGTTGTATTTCCGTTCTCTTAGTAAAGTAGTTTACTAGTTCTTGTTTCGCCTAAAATTCTAGCCAACGATCCGTATCTAGGGTTTCTCGGCACCGTAAAATTTGAAATTGGCATGGTTGATACCTTGTGAGACCTCTTGAGAGTGACTAGGAACCCTACAGTGGTATCAGAGCCTAGCTAGAGCCTTAGGCGATGCGTAGACGGAATTAGAAACCCTAATCCCATTTTGCTCTCTGTACATTTTTTAAAACAGTGAGATTTTCAATATTAAAAATATGCAGAAAAATCAGCAGGTAATTTTAAGAGTTACTGTAAAATTCGATGACCCAATTCCATTAAGCCGCCGCGGTTCCGCGGCACAAGCATGGCTTGTGCGGCAGTTCCGCGGCCAAATGGTCTCTTTGCCCAATTTGTTTTGCACAGTAACTCCTATTCTGTTGTTCTGGTTTTCCTGGGAATTTTTAATATTTATTCAAGAGTTGAATTTTCTGGGTTGTATTGGGGATTCGGAGATTCGATCGGACTGTCTAATTTTGTCTATGTGTTTTCCAGATAATTTTTGGATATGTTAAAAAGTTCGACCGGATATAAATACCCAATCTTTCCCCTGCCGGAAAATTTCCAAGTGTTGGATTTTTCCGAGGTTTAAAGACGTTCTAAGTAGTGCAAGTAACGCGATGGTCCCTCTAGAAGACAACAAACCTTAACTCGATTATGTGACCGTCTTGAACTGCCTTTTGAACCTTCGGGTTTGGGGCAGTACGGCGTGCCACATGTGAGGCGTTGGCTTGACCCTTCTACGGCTGGACCGTTGGTACTGAGGCACGAAGTAAATGTCTTTGAACTAATTTCATGAGTTGATCTGTTTCGGGAAAACTTGGGTGTTTGAATGTTCGATCGGAAAGTTTAAAATTTTCTGATTATCCGGAATGGGATACAATAATTGGAATTCATTATAAGTTATGAGATAACTGAATGAATGTTATAAATCTAGCAATTTAGTCTCACTTGATCGGTTGCTACGGAATTTTGATGCGATCAAAAGTCCGTCGCAATCACGTAGCGTACGCGGATACTCGCCGGGTAAACTTAATAGACAGCCTCACTCCATAGCCCCGACCAAGTGACTGTAGGAAAACCCCGTCGCCGAAAGCATCCGTTCGGGTGCTCGCGGTAGCGGTGTTCCGCCTTGGTGCACTTCGTCGACGGCGTCGGGGGTGCGGCCGCCTACTGAAGTTTGCGACGAGCATTCGATCAGGATGTCGGGAATCTTGTTGTATTGCCCGACTTGATATTGAAAAGAGTTTTCGATTTTGAGACTAAAATACGGGGTTTATAATTGTTAGGCATACGATGTCTAAGGAATTCATTTGATTAGGCATGCAATGTCTATGCAGATTGCGGATTCCAACTGTTGTAGTTTTACACTTTCTTTTCTGTGACCGTAAGTGTAATATGTGATATCGCCGCTTTTGTTGCTATATGTCAACGACAATTGGGATGCGCATGTTATGTGTTGCTGGATATGTTATATTGGATCGTCGTGTTTGAATAGCCGGGGTTTTTTATGTGAGATGAGTGTTTTTCATTTTCATTCATGTAAAAACTTGTATATAATATTCTTTTATTGGGGCACTTCCAGGTTGCGGAAGATGTCACCCTTTGTATATTATTTACTTTAACGCACTAGGATAGACCCAAGGAGGAGGGCATAAGTAACCGGGTTCTGGGGTCCAGTGGGAGACCAACTCGAGGAGTCGAGTCCGGGTCTCCTAACTCCAGAATTGGTAGGGTTGCTTGCCGCTCTCGTAGAGGTCTAGGGGTGTGGGTTTGGCTATTCATCGCGACCGTGGAATCCATGTTTTATACTGGCTCGTATTGAAAACACGGACGTCCTAGTATATCCAATGTTTCATATGTTTCTTCTGCTGCGATATCTGTGATGTGATCATGTGATGTTCTGTGATGGATACTATATATAGTATATATGATATATTATATAGACGTTACTTATGTTTTACACCCGCGCTAGCCCTGCCCCGCTCTGCCGTTAGTTACCTAACCTAACGGTGCACGGGGGGACATCGAGGCGAATGCGGATGGCATAAGTGTACGTCGTATTTATCTGTGATGTTTAGGTACTTAAATGATGGGACTTCATTAATGTGATTAATGAAAATAAAAGAAACCTAAGTTGTTGTAGAATCGAATTTCAAAATAAAACAGGTAGCTACAGTTCTTGCTTTGCACAGCGGTATATGTGATATATCCTGCACCTTATTCGATAAGGAAAGGACCGAGATCCCTTCACCGGGAGTGACTCCTTTAGCAATAACTAGCAGATGCTACACACTCGGTTTGTCTTTTGATTGCTTTTAAGAGTTTTTGCTTTGCACAGTGATATATATGATATATCCCGCACCTCATTCGACGAGGAAAGGACCGACGATCCCTTCACCGGGAGTGACTCCTTTAGCAAAACTAGAAAAGCCTCAAAAGCACTCCATTTTAAAATCATTTGATTCTACAACGATATCAAGTTCATTACGCAATAGGTTTTCAGAAAAACCTGTCGTAGCCCTCCGTCATTTCAGATAAGTACTAGTTAGTATTCGTGCTGCGGTTGTTTGGCATGCGTCAAGGCGTAGTGTACGGTAGCTAACTAGTGCTTATCTGCTAGCATATGATGCAATTGGATTAGGGTATTCGTACGGCGTTGTTTGGCATGCGTCAAGGGTGGTGCGGGTGGGTTTAATTCAATCAAGAAATGTACGGGTTGAACTTGACTAGCGGACTATGGGTTGTTTGGCATGCGTCAAGGTCATAGCACGCTAGGGGCAAAATATTATCGGGAATTTCAAGTGTTGAAATTTGCAATGAGATTGCATACCTTCTATGAGATAGTTGGATCCCGATACCCACTGCGAGTAATTGTTACTCCTGGGAGAGTTTTACACATTACAATTACCCGATCAAGTAGGTGTCTAGAAAGGTGTTAATGAGGTTACGCCTATGGGAAAACGAGGTTTACATTAATTAGGTTCGTGCGAAAGAACGGGGGACCTCCCTCAAAGTACCGACACTGGCCTGGCTGAAAGATTGGCGAACTTGTAGTGTGTAATTAATCCCGGCTAGTCTTTCCATTTAGGGTTTGAAGGAAGATTTGATAAAAAGCAGTAGGAGCCATCCTGATTAGATAAAATAATAACCAATCTATTCTTGCAAGAGCGCACGCTGAGAGTTTTCTTCTCTCTCTCTCCAGGTAGCGACCATATCACGCCTTAATCAAGATAATAATACGGAATATTGACCGAACCCGCTTGTTATACTGAGCTGGGGAACGTTGGTCCCGCTCCAACTTATAATTGTTATAAGACAGAGCAGGATATAGAGGATTACCAGAATTCCCGTGCCACCCAAACGAAGAGAGTGCATGTTGATGCATCATCTTCGGGTGTGTTCATTATACAGAACTGTTTCTCAATATTCTTTATGTCCTGGGTATGTGATACCAGTTCAGGATCCCGCATATGTAATTTGTTACATGGGCTACAGACAGGTAAAGAACTGAGAACGGGTGATAAGTTTCATGAGGCAGAAAACGGGGCAAGTGTTGCAGCCAAGTCTGTTGGTCACTGTCACCCTGTATTACCAATACATTGATTATGAACGAATGTTATTAGATACCGAACCTGATATACAAAATCATATCAGTCTCTTTATTAGTAAAGAAAGGATATAATTTTGTATTGTCGGATAATGTTTTGAACATTTCCTATATCAAAAGTTGATCGGTTCAGGCACGTTATCTAAAAGCATTGATGTTCTAAATCAAACTACAGTTCATAGTATACAGAACACACACAAGAGGAAGAGTTCAGAAATGAACGAATCCTTCTTGAGGCATTGTAGACTAGGTCATATCAATGCGACCCGACTAGCTGAAGTTACTTGTAGATGCATATTTAAATCGGTTTGAATTTACATCTTGTGAAACTTGCCAGTCATGTCACAAAGATAAGATGACCATAGCTCAGTTTACTGGAAACAGAGAAAGAGTTAGTGAACTCTTGGGATGATACATGTTGATGTATAAAGGTCCCCAGTCTACACATGCCAAGACCGGTTCTTTATACTTCATTACGTTCTCTGATAATCTCTCAAGATTCAGACATATGTTCCTGTTGAAACACAAGTCTGAACCTTTTGAGATATTCACAGAATATAAGTAAGAAGTAGAGAACCAATACGGGTATAAGTATTATGTCCTTTGATGAGATCAAGGAGGAGAATACTTGAGCACGGAATTCCTGGATTATTCTAAAGGAGAATGAGATTCTCTCTCAGCATTACTCCTCCGTATACACCATTGCACGATGGTATATCGGGGTGGAGCAGATACACCCTATTTGATATGGTGTGCTCTATGATGAGTACTACTGAGTTACCTATTTCCTTTTGGGAGTTATGCACTTATGAAGTTGCATACCTATTGAATAGGGTTCAAATCAAATCAGTTTCCTACCACTTCATATTTGATATGATAATGGAAGAGCACATCTCTTAAGTTAGTTAAGATTTGGGGTTGTCCAGCCTATGTCTGAAAAGCAAAATCCGGACAAGCTCGAGGCAAAGTCTGTAATGTAGAACTGGAAAGGTTCCAGCTATACAAATTACAGCAGATGATTTGAAAGAACCAAAGGATTCAATAATTACCAACGAACCTCGGCCTCTCCGCCGATCTAGTAGGGTTCCTCATCCACCTGAGAGATATTTCGGTTTCTCTATGACAGTGGGAGCGAGGATTGCATCATGAGATGATGACCCAACTAGTTTCGAGCTGACCATCAGGAGTGGGACACTGTAAGAATGGCTGGATGTTTATCGATCTGAGATGGAATCCTTATACACCAACAAAGTATGGACTTTGGTTTCTATATCTGAAGGGTTAAATCCCCATCAGGAGCAAGTATATCTTGAGAAGATTACTTGGTGTAGATGGAAAAGTTGAGACTTTCAAAGCTAGACTTGTTAAAGCTTTTCGTCATCGACCAGGCGTGGATAATGATGAAACCTTTTCAAGTGACTAAGCTTAAGTCCATCCAGATCCTACTTGCCACGGCTGCATACCATGACTACGATATCTGGTGGTTGGGTGTCATGACTGCTTTTCTAAATGTTGATTTAAAAGAGTGCGTCTGTAAGTACACAGCCAGAGGGCTTCGTAGACAGTGGGAGCAGCGGAAACGTGTACAAGATGCTTTATAAGATAAAGCAGGCATCGCGGAGTTGGAACATCTGTTTTGATGGATTAGTTAAAGAAGTTGACATCATCAAAATGGTAGATGAACCTTGTATAAACAAAAAGGTAGTAGGGAGTATGGTGACGATCCTCGTAGAGTACGTGGATGACAGACTCTTGATAGGGAAGGAGTTTCCTATGCTACGCTCGATCAATCTCCGCTTATCACACTGATTCTCCACATAAGATCAAAGTGATACCTACTAAATCCTAGAATTTGGATCTATGAGATAGATCTAGTTGGATATTAGGACACTCACTAATTGTAGTGAGATGGTATCAGTTGATCCTAGGGAGAATCACTGGAAGTGTTCCAGGGTGATAAAGACGACTGAGTGTCAGTCACAGGCATTGTCTTTACCCTCAGTAAAGGGACGGTATGTTGGAAGAGTTCCAAGCTAGATACCGTGACATACTAGACGATAAAGGCTGGATACATCGCTACTTAAGATGCTACCAAAGAGGCTGTTTGGGTGTATATTGGTTCATGAGATGAGCTAGGTTCCTACCATTGTGTGACAATGGAAGTGTGGCTTTGGCCCGGGAACCCCGGTCCCATCAGTGATCCAGACATATTCTAAGGCAGTATCACCTGATCATGCAGATGGTTGATCTCCAAGGAGATCGAGGTTTGGAGAGTAGACTCAGAGGACAACACAGCGGATCCACTCACAAAGGCCTGTTCCCAGAGAGAGATTTTTATGGGATGGTTGAGTATGAGATACTACAACCACTGCTATTCGATGGCCTTAGTGCAAGTGGGAGATTGTTAGTTATATGTATGCCCTAGAGGCCATTACTGTACATAGGATGTATATTGTAGTGGATGCTTGGACATATATAGGGAGGACTTTCTTGCTCGACATGATAGTATGCTATCTGGTTGATCTTTACCTTAACGTGTATACTGATTGTCTCTCTGTTACATGTTGGTAAAGCCCTTAGGATGTGTACTTGACTACCTGGACTATGATGCAGATCATACTAGTGGGGACATGGTAGTCCATAAGTACATCCTTCAAAGTCCCTAGTCATGGGTATATCGAGACGGGGCATCGATATACCAGTGTAGACTAGCGTATACCTTCTCGACCCATACAGATGGGCGATGGATGATCCCATATCCATTGGTGTTTGACATCAGAGATGATATACGGGTGCTCAGTGGAGACTGGGTACACTGGACGGACTCGCCGAGAACTCCCAGATGGTATTATACCTTACGTCAGATGGCAGTTCTCAGGAGACACTGGTACAGAGTAGTCTGATGACCCGAGATCGTCATAGAGCCTTATATGGTTCCCACTTTGCTTTGATTTCCATCTTACCACGTCCAAGAGGGCATGCAAAACGGTGGTTTTTGGGTACAGTCCCGAATCACATGGAGGTAATGAGCGATAGGAGGGGATTCGTCTCTCCCGGTATAGGGAGTTGATGTTGCGCTGTGTTTGATTGGCTATAACCGGAAATCCCTAGCCAGGGTTGCTGAGATTTACTGGTCAGTGTTACCAGTAGTTTCTCGAATTGTTATAGACCTCATATCGACACGACTTATCGAGCTATTGGGGTCTGACGTTTACCACCCATAGGCGAGATATGCGACATATCAGACGATCAGACCGGACTGTACGGTAAGTGTTACTGGTTGGATTCACAGGAGTGTGAGCGGGCTTGCTCGTCGATCTTCTGATCGCTCAATACCCGGGTGGCCGTTACGTTTAGCAGACCGCTTGCGGCTTGTGGGTGTTTGATATGATCATCACCTGCTGCCGGCGTATTGACGAGTCTTTAGAGTCCTACACAGATGTTTCCTGGCTCAAGCGAAACGAAATAGGAGCGCATATGAGATATGTACGGGACCGAGAATAATGCGTGTATGTGATACCGTATTCCATTCTCGCGATGAATGTATCGAATGGTTGTATGCGATATAACCTAGTTATCGAATCGAGGATTGATTCGATAAAACGATACATTGGATATCAGTCGGTCATATGCGATATGACCGGATCGTTAAATCAAATGTTGATTTGATGATTTAATGCATAATTATATATTTGATATATTACTTTGCATTAACTAGTATTGGTTCACTTTTAAAGGATTTTCTCACTTGGATGTGCACATTGTATATGTGATATACTTTCTGTGCACTTGATTGTATCATGTTTGATGATACATGCTCTCTAGGGTTTGTGTAAAGATTAAACCATGGTTGTGTAATGGTTAGGTTTTTTTTTTCATTTATTTATTTATTTCATTTATTTTATTTTGGAAAAGAAATGGCAAAAGAAAAGAAAATGGTTGCTAGTTTTGTTTTATATTGAAGCTTCATGAAGCTTTGACTATGTGACTATTTTGTCTCATGCTTAACCCTAACCATTCCCACTAACCCTAGTTTAGTCTCTACACTTGACCATGGTTGGTAGATGATAAGTATTATTATTATTTTCATTTTACTTAAGACTTATCATATTATCTTCTTCTTCTTCATCATCTTCTACTTGAAGAAACCTTGACTTCATCAATGGTGATTGATGAAAAAGAGTGAGAAATCCAAATCTAAAGTGAACCCACTTCCTATTTCTTCATCCTATACCTCTTGCCAAGTAGTATAGGGTGTTTCCTTCACAAGTTTTCATGGCTTGGTGAAGGTGGAGCTTGATCTAGTGATGCCTCGATGTAGATCATCTTCGGCATCGTCGTCGATGACCTAGCCCGCTTTTTCTCCGATGAAGCCGACGCTAGAGCCCAAGATCCGATTTGTATAGTGAGGGTACATCATCATGGAGCTATGGAGGTGGAGCACCGGATCTACAAAGGTTGTATTTCCGTTCTCTTAGTAAAGTAGTTTACTAGTTCTTGTTTCGCCTAAAATTCTAGCCAACGATCCGTATTTAGGGTTTCTCGGCACCGTAAAATTTGAAATTGGCATGGTTGATGCCTTGTGAGACCTCTTGAGAGTGACTAGGAACCCTACAGTTATGTCTTTACCCTCAACGGAGGGGCGGTGTGCTGGAAGAGTTCCAAGCAGGACACCGTTGCTGACTCAACGATGGAAGCGGAGTATATAGCTGCTTGCGATGCCGCAAAAGAAGCAGTCTGGATGAAGAAGTTTCTCACAGAACTTCAGGTGGTTCCATCCATTGTTGATCCAATACCTCTGTATTGTGACAACAACGGGGCTATAACTTTAGCAAAGGAAACCATGTCCCATCAGAAGTCCAGACACATCTTAAGGCGGTATCACCTGATCAGGGAGATCATAGATCGCCGGGAGATCGAGGTACGGAAAGTTGCTACAGAGGAGAACACTGCAGATCCATTAACAAAGGCCTTAGCTCAGATACAGTTCGAGAGGCTATTTGAGATGATAGGTCTTCGATATGCCAGTACATGGCCCTAGTGCAAGTGGGATTGTTAGTGTATAGGCCATAGGGGCCATTATTGTATATTACTTAATGGAAGCTTGGGATATTCACAGTTATATTAACAGTCTCACTCAACATAGTAGTATGCTACTTGGTTTATATCTATCTTAGTATGTGTATATGTTAGCATATCGCGAATACATATTGATAGAGCCCTTAGGATCTTGCTTGACTACCAGCGTTATGATGGCAGTCATACTAGTGGGGGCTGGGTAGTCTACAAGCACATCCTTTTTCAGGTCCCTAGTCGTCGGATTATCGAGACAGGGCATCGATGCTCCGGAGTAGACTAGTGTGTATGCTTCTCATCCCAGTTGGGGAGATGGTCTGTCCCACAGCCATCAGTACGTTGTACTGGAGATAGTATACAGGTGCTCGTTGGGTTACGGGTACACCGGATAGGACTTCCAGGGAACTGTTGGTTGGTATTATACCCGTCGTTAGTTAACAACTCCCAGGTGACTTGAGTACAGCATAGTCCGCAGAATTGACACTGCTGCTTCGTCTTGAGTGTGTTCCCACTGTTCTTAGATTGCTACCCTAGCACGGCTCAAAGGAGTCGTGCAAGCAGGTAGCAGTTGGGTACAGTCCCGAAGCACTTGGAGGCAGTGGCGGTTAGATAGGATTTGTCTCTCCCGTTATTGGATGTTGATATCACGCTGTGTTTGGAGAGACATTACGCAAAGTCCCTGGCCAGGGAAAACGAGATTTAAAGGTAGGATTTCCAGTAGTTTCTCAAGGTGTAATGGGCTTCACTCCGACACGATTTATACAGCTTTTAGGGGACTGACGCTTGCCGCCCCCTAGGCCCGATATGCGATAGTGGTAGACGAACAGACCGGACTGTACGGAGATTGTCACATCAGGCTCATTAGGAGTTCGGATGGGTTTCCTCATCGACCTTCTTATCGAAATCTACCTGCGGACCGTTACGTACAGCTAGTACCGCTTGCGGCCAGTGGTTAAACCCACTGCCAGCGTAGTGTAGAGTCTTTAGAGTATCACACAAAGAGTTTCCCTGCTTCAGGCGAAACGATATAGAGGTCGTATAGTTTTACGACAGGGTTCGGACACATACGTGTATTTATGCACGTACGATGTTCGGACAGTTTATACTGGCAGGCTTTAGTTTAAGACAGATTCTAGTATTGGATTATTGGATTTATACAGTCTTAGTATTTCTGTGTTTTTACGGATGGGAGGGGAATTCTCCTAATTAGTCGAGAAGCTACTAGAAGAAAGGTGAGGTGGAGAGCTTAGGTGTAAAATGCATTAAATGAATTAGTGACTCATGAGATGATTCATCCAAATGAGTTAATGAAGCATTTATTGCTTAATGACTCATGTGATGATTCATTGTTTATATTAAATGAAGCATGGTTGTAATTATCAAATAATGATTTATTTGATATTCTTTATGCTTCATAAAATATAGAAGTGAGACATAATTCATTTCATTCACACATACACATTCTCTCTCCTCAAGCTCTCTCTCTTCTTCACACTAACCCTAATCCTCTCATGTGTTGAGATCCCAAGGGTTAGAAAGACTTATTAATCCTTAATTCATCTCTATATCCTCTAGGTTACTTGGATTAGCAATCCTAGCCACCTAGTTACCTCAAGTGAGAGGTTAAATCTTCGAGAAGGAGCTCTCGGGTGGATCTTCTATCACATCGAGGAGGCCGACGAGGAGGTGAATAACAAGAACAAGAAGGACTAGAATCTTGAGGTATAATCATCTATCATAGATGTTAATCACTTCTAGATAGTTGTTAGTTAGGGTTTAGCAAAGATCCGTAAAGTTAGTCGATGTTAACTCAAACAAAATGATTGTTTTGCCTATTCCGCCTCCCCGCATCATGTGGGGTGTCTAACGTCGACTTACAATAATACCACCTAGGAGTTCTCGGCGAGTCCTTTCAGTGTACCGAGTCTCCTCTGATCACCCGTATACCTTCTCTGATGTCAAACACCAATGGATGTAGGATCATCCATCGCCCATCATGTGGGTCAAGAAGCGTATACGCTAGTCTACTCTGGAATATCGATGCCCCGTCTCGATACTCCCACGACTAGGAACAATTGAAGGATGTACTTACTGACTACCCTTGCCCCACTAATATGACCAGCATCATAATCCTGGTCATCAAGTACTCATCCTAAGGGCTTTATCAACATGTAACAAAGAGACAATAAGTGTACATGTTAAGATAAAGAGCAACCAGATAGCATACTATCATGTCGAGCAAGAAAGTCCTCCATATATATGTCCAAGCATCCACTATAATATACATCATATGTAAAATAATGGCCTCTAGGCCATACATATAACTAAAAGTAGGTTATATGTGATATAACCGGATTTTTAAATCAAGTGTTGATTTAATAATATGATATATATTATATTTGATATAATTATATCTTAACTAATATTATTAGCTCACTAATTATTTTGTTATATATATATATATATATATATATATATATATAATGAAGCATGGCATGAATTTCTATTTTTGGAAAATAGAAAAAAGAGGTGGAAAATAAGGAGAATGGTGAGACATGGCCTTTATCATTTATTTATTTCTCTTGACTCACTATTCAAGTATGGTTGCAATTTAATATTGATATTTTACTCCATGCATGAATGAGTGAGGGGTCAAGAGAGTTGAGATACACTCTCATTTCATTTTTGGACTTGTGTTTTTTCTAGAGCTCCTTGAGTTGCTCTGTAGCTCCTCTTCATCTTCTTCTTCCTCTTCATGCCTTCAAGCTTCAACCCCTCACATGTGATGTGAACCATAAAGCTTGAAATCCTAGTGAGCAAATAAAACCCTTACTTCACCATCCTACACTTCATTAGCACTCTAGTGTAGTGTGTTTCCTTCACTAAAGAGTTTAGCGAAGAGGTTGTTCGGATTGACGGACTTCGGGTGGATCATCTTCGGCACGAAGATCATCGAGGGAACTTTGTTCATTCTTCAAGTGGAGCCTTATGGAGTCGCGTGGACTACTACCCAGAGCATTTGATGAGAAGGACATGGTGTACAAAGGTTGTGGCCTCCTTCCCTTCTCTTAGTTTTCATATCATCACATAGTAAAACCCTAATATTCTAGTTAGATCTTAGTTATTGTTCGTTTGCACTACGAATTTTTGAAAATTGCATGTGTGATGCCCGTTTAAACCCCGTCGCAGTGCTAGCGTACACTTTCAATATTTCATTTTCAACGTTGAAGAAAAGACAACTCGACGTCCGTTATTTTGACATATGCATTTTGAAGATTTGAGAGTCACACAAATGTTTTGTGCACACCAGGTGCACTTGTTTGAGATCTCCGTACACGGTGATTGCACTTTCATTGATGTTTTGTGCACACCAGGTGCACTTGTTTGAGATTTTTGTGCCAGGTGACTGCACTCGATTGGAGTGTTGTGCACATCAGATGAACTAGACTGATATTTTCGTGCACATCAGTCGCACATGATTAAGAGACTTATATATATATATACACACACACACATATACATTCTAGGTATACTCGGTATGATTTTGTGCACACTAGTTGCATGTTTTGATGTTTTGTGCACCTGATGCACTTGATGTTGATTTTGTGCAACCCGATGCACTTGAGATTTGTTTTTTGCATCCCGATGCACTTGAGATTTGTTTTGTGCACTTTGTATGCAATTGATATTTGCTCCATCCACAGTTGAGGCAGTGGATGTTGTTTTCATGCACACTTGTTGCACTAAGCGATGTTTTTGTTTTCATGCACACTTGTGGCATGTGGCCTGGATTTTCATGCAAACCCGTTAGGGTTGATTTCGTTTTCGTGCATTGCAATTGATAAGATATTTTATAGATTTGATTTTTTATATTTTTGTTTGTTCGTGTGCTACTTATATTGCACTATGACTATGGCAATGATCGTGTACTTGATATACACAATGGTTTTTGTATTTGGAATTTTTGCATCATAACTGGTGTATTTCTCATAGCAACCACTAGAGTTACAGTTATGTGAGTTTTATATCTTTCTGAGTTTTTACGCGCACAGTTGCGTTATATTACGTCTTAGCTCATGTGGGACTTTGGAATTCCGTTATATTGAGCGGACAATATTTTTTAAAATTTGGACCCTGGTAATTTGATTTGATTTGACTGAGAAAAATGTTTTAAGATGGGTGTTAAATTTAAATTCGGTGACTGAATTTCTTTAAGGAGGGGATATTATAACAGTTTGGAAAATTATAAATATTAATTTATAATTTAAAATATAAGAATAACGAGTTTCAAAAATGATATCACATATGAATTTTGGTATCGGATTGATATCTGTAAAAATTTAAATATTTTGGGAAAAAATGAGATATATGTGATATCGTATAAAATGATAATTGTTCTATTTTTAAAAACATGAATTTAGATTTAGTGTATCATGGAGGTAATTGTTTGAAAAAGGGTTTTTATTTTGTTAATGGGTGGTATATGTTATGCTAGGATTAAACCCTCACATACAACACACCCTCACACTCACCCTCCTCCCTCCACCTCATGCTACCACCCTCCACCTCACTCTTTTCTACCTAACTCCTTCATCTAATTTCCCATATTCTTTCTCTTTTCCAAACTGAACTAATACTCTCTTCATGCTCCAAACAAAAGTTTTCATGTGTTCATCAAACCTGAAGAAGAAAACTTTGATCCCTTCATCAAATTTGTTCACATCATCAAGCTAGAGCCACTACAACCCCTAGGAGCTTCCACCATGCACTTTATGAGATTGTAATTTCTTTGTGCTCATTTCATATAGGTAAATATCATCTTTCTTTTAAGTTTTGAAGTGATAGTGAGTTTTACTTGATGGCTGAAAATCAGTAACATGTTAGGGATTTTGAATTTTTTTGATGACTCTCTATTGATAATTAGCTAAAGGTTAAAATTAAATTTTTGTAGATAATTGCCTTATCATTTATAAAATAAATTGGTTATGTTTTACTGTAAAATGAATTTTATACGAATTTTTAAAGAAAGGGTTTCCAAACAGGAAATTTCATTTCCAGTGGCTGTTTTTCACTCAAATTGTAACAATTTTATTAATTTTTCTATTAACAATTTGGAGAATCTGAAAATTTTAGGTTGTAGATACTTTTGTGTATATATCTCTAAAATTTTCATTTTTCTTATTCTCATTACAAAATCTAGAGATATCAAATTTTTAGTCAATGTTGTTTTCTGGTTTCTATAGATTATCCAGAAATATGTTTTAACTTTGCATTTTATTTCATATTCTATACATAGAAATTGAAAATTTTATTTTGGGGTATCAAAGGTAACTCCTTTAAAAATATGTATAATTTTAGTTTCACTCTAAATATTGTATTTACGATTTTTGGTGATTTTTCGAATCAAGTCCAAAAGCTGCCGTTTTCTGAGCTAACATTTTCAAACAATATGAATCCGAGCATTGTATTTTTCTTGCTACATTTTGCTACTAGGATAATGTTATTGATGTGTGTTCTTACATTTTAAAGAGTATTAGCAGAGACACTGAAGGTGTCGAGACGAGGAAAAGTGATTGTGGATTTCGACCAGCTCGACAAATTGATGAGTAGATTTATATCTGCGGGGGAAGTCGGGTGGATGGCGTATATCACCCCCGCAACCATTTAATTAGGATAGTTATACTACCAAGTTAGTTGTTAATGTTATGTTAATAAACTTAGCTAGTGGTATTGATGTTATTTCGCATATAGCAGACTATTCATGTGCATATAGTTTTATACATGGTTTTGGTGACGTGCGTACGTGACGATAGGTCCGTACGATAGGGATATGGTTTGGGGTGGGTATGGTACGAGAGATCATACCGTACTTGTGATGATGAGGTTAGCGTGCTAAAAATGGCCAAGTTCTTTTAGACTCGTAGAGTCATGAATTACCCCGATTTAGGATTTTATGTTTGAGTGAGCTATACTCTTTTAAAAACCAACGATTCATTTCTTTTTTAAACGATAAATGACAAGGATGCGATTCTAATTTCCAAAACGAATATCTATTTTAACTTACGGCGGCTTCCTTATTACAAAACCAACGTTTAGTTACATTTTCAAAGATAATGGTATAGCTCATAGGAAGTAGTTACGTTTTATAATTACGCTTTATGCTTAGATTTACGTTGCATGTTCGTGATACACTTACCAATGATATATGTTCCCGTTATATGAACACAATGATAGAACACCGCACAACTACAAATGAGTACTATGTTGCACGAGTACAGACGCATATGTTAAAATACACCTCATTCGTACTGCCATGCCATTGTAGGATAGATATACTATGTGATGCGTATGTAATGCCCATACGAGACATATGAATTCCCTATATCCAGAAACTCTGATTTTATTATATGCTACGGATATGGGTAGAATTACTTCTGCTTTAAACTTTTATAGAACACATGCACATATACTAATGATTGCCATGCTGCACGAGCACAGACGCGTATGCTACAATACACATCATTAGTATTGCCATGACACAGTAGAACTGTTATGTTTATTGCATGCATGACTTTATTTACGTATTGTACCTTTATTATCTATTGAGTTTTGTGAATACCAGTACCATGGATAGTTGTATTCGATTCTTATGAGTTTTCATGTTGTTTTACTTTCGATGATATATATTAGTGGTATGGGACGCTGTTATATATGTATGTATATATATATATATTATATCATCAGAATGATCTATGCAAGTATCCTTATTCTTTACTTGATATTTCTAGATACGATGAGTTGACGCCCACCATGAGCTTAATGTTTTCTGATTGTTTTTATTCCAAACCGAGTGGGGGAGATATACGGTTATGGACTTGCTACTTATCCGGCCTAAGTAGGGAAGTAAACAGACGGATACATGGTGGACCTGGTCGAAACCGAGGGGAAAGAAAGCCACTTTTGAGGCGGGGAGTCTAGCGAGGACACTCGACACCGGAGATAGAGATGAGCACGGCAGATATCCAGGGGATACTGGCCGGAGCTAGATATGAGCACGACGGATATCCAGGGGATATTGACCGGGGTTAGGGATATCGAGGGGCGATCATCAGTTGAGATGGTGTCGACGGTATCTGGATTTGAGTGTCGGTGATGGACAAGAGGGATTAGAGGTTTTACGTGTCGGTGATGGACACGAGAGATTGCCGATTTAGGGTGTCGATGCTGGACATCCTTATATTGATATGTTGATATCATACGATGTATACAGTTATAGTTGTACGTTATTGTAGCCGACCAGGGCTGATTCGGGGGACAGTACCTGAACATTATTTTACTAGTTGGTGCATATAAAAAGGATTTATAAACGAACTATAATCTCTTTATTTTGACATGTCTAGAATGACACTGGGATCTTTTAAACCGTAAACCTCTTATCACTCTTTACTAAAATAGTATGACGTATATCTTAAATAAGATACCTATTATATTTCATACTATCACGTCTACTTTTATGCCGTGACATAAGTATCCCGCGGCTATTTTAATAAAGAGGTTTTACATATATATTTTCGGCTACCTTTGGGTTTATACCTAGATACATGTCATTTGCATATGATATGTTCTACTTTGGGATCACATGATGGATAGTGTTGCATTTATGATACTTATGCATATCATATATATATTAGTACGAGATATGATAATACAATAAGACTTAGGTATCGTTGCGCATTTCGATTTCTACCTTGTGATGTATTTTATTCATTGAGTTGGCAACCCACCCCCGTTGTGCCCCAGTTTCTTGCAGCTTTTACCGCTTGGATCATCAGCGGCTTGCGTCACACACTTATTTGCGGTGATTCCTTTGGTAGGTGGGCTACTTTTGTATCGTACCCACATTTGTATTTATATATTCTTTTGTATCTAGTAAAACTCAATCAACCCAGAACGTGTATATTGTGGACTTAGAAGAGATATTTAGAGTTTGTGTGTTTGTGGGCATCGTACTCATTGGAGTCGACCTTTGTATATTGTTGATCTTGTTTCTCTTTTCTTTTCTTCGCCGTTAGGCGTTGTATATTATCTGCGTTGTTTCTCCGCCGTTTGGGCATGGAAGATAGCTCCCGTTGGGATGCTTTTTATATTATTATGCTTATATCGAGTTTATTCAAAATTTACAAAGGAGGTGCAGCAAAATTTTAAAACATCATAAATGCTTTTCAATTATACTTATTTTGACTTAAATGTTTATTTTAAACCGATTCCATCTAATGACTATTTTAAACCTCACCTCCAATATTTTTAAAAAGGGTTTAGATTCCGGGTTTTCGGCTTACTTTGACCACGTCTACATCTTTAGATGTCACGTTATTTAAGTGCCGGTCACGTGCCACTTTTGGGTCATGACAAAAACCATCAACGTAAGGAACTTGATCTCATCGTAGGAACCGAGTGATTTTGAAAGTTTATAGTCACGTAGACCTTTGCTTAAGAGTGAACTCCCCGTGAAGGGATCTAGACTCTTTTCCTCATCAAATGAGGTGCGGAATATTCCTAATCGAATAGCACGACGCAAAGCAAAATAATACGGCTACAAAAACAATTTTAGTAACCCAAACTTTTACCCAAGAGCAAACTCCCAGTGATGGGATCAAGGCTCTTTCCTTATCGAATGAGGTGCAGGACATTCCTAACCGAACGCCTCAATGCAGAGCAAAAGAATTGACTAAAATTTCCCTTTTATAAAATTTTGGTTCCTACTGTTGGGATTTCCTAGCACCTTGACCATCCACTGTGGCCGTTGCGGAACAAATTTTTTTGGGGTTTTGAAAACTAGTGCTAGAAAATACCGTTCGAGAATCTACCATAAACCAAAAATAGGAAACAAGAGAAGAGCTAACTATTATAATAGAAATGTCTTACTAAAAGATCCGTGTCCTTCGTTCTTCTATCCTCTTCGTTTGCTCCTAAGGATCTACTTGAACAAGCTTAATCACATTTCCTTGCTCCTTGAGATCTCCTGGATCTTGCTTGATCGTCGGTCTTCCTCCGTCGAAGATGATCCACCTAAGAGATGTAGTCCATGGCTCTAGCTCCACACTAAGAGTATAATGGAGCAACTAGAGACTTTAGATTGCTAATCAAAAGTGTCTAGGATGTAGTATATGGATCTAAGTGTGTATCTATCTCACCTCCCCTCTTTATTCTCAACACATGAGATTGTAGAGAGGAAGTTGAAGATGAAGGTGGAGGAGCTCAAGAAAGCTAGTGAGGAGAGTGAAACCAAATGGTGAGAATAATGAATCACACATGAGAGAGAAAAACCCAACCATGGTTTTGGAAAACAATTTTTACAATATTTAAAACCCAACCACGCTTGAATAGTTTGCACAAATGAATTGAAAATTCATTTGTCAACCTTATTGAAGCAGTTTCTCACCATACCCCCCTCACCACCTTTACACCTCATTTTCCATTTAAAGATAAATGGGTAAATCAAAATTGAGGTGTCCATCTTCTAGAATGTTTTCCGTATAAATACGGATTACACTCTACAGTATATACATACATATATTCGTATCGTAATACGGATACCCAAAGAGATAGAATAACACAAAGAACATAATACTAGAATATACATATCGAAAGACATAAATGTAAATTATTAAATCAATACCTAATTTAATAATCCGGCTCAATCCCGAGCCGGCTAGTATTATCAACTGTCCGATCGAAAGTCCGAGTAACTAGTACAATCAATCGATCGGAACCCTGCACGTATCTAATACGGTTACTACATCATTTCTCCAGAACCCGGAAAACCCTCTGTATGGGACTATAAAGACTCGACAGTACGCCGGCAGTGAGTTTCCGGATAAATCCATAACCACAAGCTCGTCAGCGGCACTAGCGGTACATAACGGCTATTCGGGTACTTGTCGAAAAGGTAGGACGACGAGCAAACTCATCCGTATCCCAACTGAGCCGATCTGTGACAATCTTTGTACAGTCCGGTCTTTTCGTCTGAGAGAATCGCATAGCGGTTCTAGTGGGTGGTAGACGTCAAACCTTAATAACCCGATAATTTGGGCTGATGTGTTTTAGGACCAATCCGGGAAACTACTGATCAACCTATCAATAAATCCCAACTGCCTTGGCCAAAGTCTGTAAGTCGATGTGCAACACCCCACGAGTTGCGGGGAGGCGGAAATATGAAAAACGATCTTGTTTTGAAGCGTTCATCGACCAACCGAAGATCTTTGCTAAACTATAATTAAAAATAACCATAGAGTTCTTAGCTACTATGTAAAGAGATTATACCTAATGATTCTAGTCCTTCGTCTTTGTGATCTCTACGTCCTCCTCGGCCTCCTTTCCGTAATAGAAGATCCACCCGAGTACCCTAATCCAAGCTATACCTCAAGACTTGAGGTAACTTTGTTTCTCTAGTTGCTAACCAAAGTAACCAAGATAATGTAGAGTTAGGTTATGGAGTGTTTAGTCTATCCCAATCCTTGGTCTCAACTCATGAGTGGTAGGATTAGGGTTTGAAGAAGGAGTGAACTTGAGGAGAGAGAAGGTGGAGATGATAATGAGAATGAAAAAGCTTCTCACTTGAATATATGAAAACATAATGAATTATCAAATAAATGAATATAAATGATTATTCACCATGTTTCATTAATTCAATAAGGGTGATTCACTATGTGATTCATTAAGCAATAAATGATGCATTAATGACATAGTGAATCACACTAATGAGTCATAATTTGCAATAAATGAAAATGCCACCTTAACCTCCTTAGTCACCCTCCTTCTAGAAGCTTCTCGGAAAATTACGAGAACGCCCCTCGCATCCGTGAAAACACGGAAAAACTTTAGACTGTATAAATCCAATAACCTGATACTAGAATCTGGCTTAAACCAAAGCCGTCTAGTAAAAACTGTCCGAATGTCGTACGTTCGTTTAAACACGTATTCGTCCGAACCTTTATCGTAAAACCGTACGACCTCTATATCATTTCGCCTGGAGTTGGGAAAACTCTGTGTAGGACTCTAAAGACTCGACCACTACGCTGGCAGTTGGTTTAACCACAGACCGCAAGCGGCACTAGCTGTACGTAACGGTCCCCAGGTAGATGTCGATAAGAAGGCCGGTGAGGATACCCATCCGAACTCCTACTGAGCCTGTGCGTGACAATATCCGTGCAGTCCGGTCTGTTCGTCTAAGAGTATCGCATGTATGGTCTAGGGAGGTGGTAAACGTCAGACCCCTAATAACCGTACAAGTCTTGTCGGTATGGCTCTATCACCATCCGAGAATCTACTGATCAATCTATCAGTAATTCTCAATCAGCTCTGGCCAGGGACTTATGGTAATGACCAACCGATCACTGTGCGATATCAACTCCCTATACCGAGAGAGGCGAATCCCTAACAGTCACTCACTGCCTCCACGTGGCTCGGGACTGTGCCCAACTAAAACCTGTTTGCACGACTCCTTTGAACCGTGGTAGGGTAGTAATCAAAGCACAGTGGGAACTCACACGAGACAAATGACGACTTTAAGCCAACGGACTATCTGCACACATGTCACCTGAGAACTGCTATCTGACGTTAGGTATAAATACCATCCAGTCAGTTCTCGGCGAGTCCTGTCCGTTGTACTCACACCCAGTGAGCATCTGTATACAATCTTAGGTGCACTCCACCAATGGCTGTGGGACCAATCCATCGCCCCTCCTCAGGGTCTAGATATGTATACACCAGTCTACTCTGGAGTATCGATGCCCAGTCTCGATATTCCTGCGACCAGGGACATCTAAGGATGTGCCTATTGACTATCCAGCTCCCACTAGTATGACTGCCATCACAACGCCGGTAGTCAGGCAAAACATCCTAAGGTCTTTATCAACATGTATATATATATGAATACTACCCAAAATATATCAAATGTTAAGATAAAGACAAACTAAATAGCGTACTATTATGTTAAGCAAGACTGTTATGTACATACATATCCCAGTATCCTATACAATGAAGGCCTCTAGGGCATATATATCCAACAATCTCCCACTTGCACTAGGGCCTATTATTGGCGCAATGAGTACCCACTGTCTTCACTATATCCAGTTGCTGGAGTACCGCATGCCCAACATCTCAAACAGCCTCTTGAACTGAACTTGAGGGATGGCCTTTTTGAATGGATCTGCCGTGTTGTCTTTTGTATCCACTCTCCGTACCTCGTTTCCCGACGATCAACGATCTCCCTGATCAGGTAAAAACGCCTTAAGATATGCCTGGATTTCTGATGAGACCTGGGTTCCTTTGCCAATGCTACGGCCCCATTGTTATCACAATACAAAGGTATTGGATTGGCAATGGACGGAACCACCTGAAGTTTAGAGATGAACTTCCTCATCTAGACAGCCTCTATTGCGGCTTCACTAGCAGCTATATACTCAGCCTCCATAGTTGAGTCTGCGACGGCATCCTGTTTGGAACACTTCCAACATACCGCTCCTCCATTGAGGGTAAACACAAAACTCGAAATGGATTTAGAATCATCTTTGTCACTTTGGAAGCCGGAGTCGGTAAAAGCCTCAACCTGGAGGTCCCCATTACCGTAAATCAAGAACATCTCCTTAGTCCTTCTCAGGTACTTGAGAATGTTCTTTACCGCTATCCAATGTTTCTCACCTGGGTCAGACTGATACCTGCTTACCACACCAAGTGCGTAAGCTACATCCGGTCTTGTACATAACATCGCATACATTATAGATCCTACCGCCGAAGCGTAGGGTAAAATGCTCATGCGATCCCTCTCTTCATCAGTCTTTGGAGACATCTCTTTGGAGAGGGTGATCCCGTGACAAGCGGGTATGTTACCGTGCTTGGAATCTTCCATACTAAACCTTTTTAGTATAGTGTCAATATACCTGGACTGTGAAAGTCCTAACATTCTATTAGATCCATCACGATAGATCTTAATGCCCAAAATGCAGGTTGCATCACCCAAGTCTTTCATGGAGAATTTCTGTGACAAGAAGAGCTTTACTGATTGTAGCATAGGGACATCATTCCCTATTAGTAGTATGTCGTCGACATACAAAACGAGGAAGACTACTGCTCCTTCTACAATCTTCCTATAAATACATGATTCATCTACATTTTTGATAAAGTCAAACTCTTTGACTGTCTCATCAAAGCAGATGTTCCAACTTCGTGATGCTTGCTTTAATCCATAGATGGATTTAAGCAACCTGCACACTCTTCCGCTATTCCCACCGTCTAAGAAACCTTCTGGTTAATCCATGTAAACACTCTCTTCTAAATGTCCATTTAGAAAAGCTGTTTTTACGTCCATCTGCCAGATTTCATAGTCATGGAAGGCAGCAATAGCAAGCAGGATCCGAATGGATTTAAGCATAGCTACTGGTGAAAAAGTTTCATCATAGTCCAATCCCGGTCTTTGACGAAAACCTTTTGCAACGAGTCTAGCTTTGTAGGTTTCCACTTGTCCAAGTGCACCAATCTTCTTTTTGAAGATCCATTTGCATCCAACTGGTTTCACCCCAGGAGGAGCGACTTCTAAAGTCCATACTTTATTGGTGTACATGGATTCCATTTCGGATCTCATAGCATCCAGCCACTTTATCGAGTCAATACTCGTGATAGCCTGCTGAAAACTAGTAGGCTCATCATCGTCGATGATGCAATCCTCTCGATCCCCATCTAGAAGAAAACCATAGTATCTCTCTAGAGGATGAGAAAGCCTACTAGATCTGCGGAGTGGCGTTAGTTCGTCATCTTCTATTGAAATCTGAGGTTCTTCTAAGTCCTCGGTAGCAATTTGAGGTTCTGGAATTTCTTCCAGCTCTACCGCGCTCCCACTAATTTCTTTTGCAAGAAATTCGCTCTCTAAGAAGACAATATGGCGAGCGACAAACACCTTTTGTTCTTCAGTGTGGTAGACCATGTACCCCCTTGAATGTTTGGGGTAACCTACAAACTTGCACAAAACCGATCGTGACTCGAGCTTGTCCGGTTTATGCTTTTTAACATATGCCGGACACCCCCATATCTTGATATACTTGAGATATGGTCTCTTCCCGCTCCACATTTCATATGGAGTGGTAGGCACAGACTTAGTTGGAACTCTACTCAATATGTATGCCGCTGATTCTAGAGCAAATCCCCAGAAGGAAAGTGGCAACTCAGCACTACTCATCATTGAACGCACCATATCTAATAGCATGCGATTCCTCCTTTCTGATACACCATTATGCTGAGGTGTATAAGGCAGAGTAAGCTGAGAGAGAATTCCATTCTCTTTTAAGTATTCAAGGAAACCAGTACTTAAGTATTCTCCACCTCGATCATATCGAAGTGTCTTGATGCTTTTACCAGTTTGTTTCTCTACTTCATTTTTATACTCCTTAAACCTCTCAAAGGTCTTTGATTTATGTTTCATTAAGAACAATACCTAGAGAAGTCATCAGTAAAAGTGATGAAGTAGGAGTGACCGCTTCGCGCATGTGTAGACATTGGACCACATACATCACTTTGTACAATTCCCAAGAGTTCGGTAGCTCTTACTCCGTGTCCGGAGAATGGAGATTTGGTCATTTTTCCTTTGATACATGATTGACAAGTTGCATATGATGAATATTCAAACGAATCTAGATATCCATCTTTATGTAACTTAGTCAACCTTGTTTCGTTTATATGACCAAGTCTACAATGCCATAGGAAGGCTTGATTTGAATCTGGAGCCTTTCTTTTAAGTGTGTTTTGAATATTGAAAATTCGAGATTGATTAAGTATGTATATGCCGTTTTCCAGTGTGCCATACCTAATCAGTTCTTGATTTAGGAGAATGTTCATGACATTACTTTCAAGCGCAAAATTATTTCCTTTATTAGACAACAAAGATACTGATATAATATTACATAGCATACTGGGAATACAAAAACAGCTGTACAACGCCAAAACGTGCCCACTAGTCAACCCTAGGTGATACTCCCCTATTGCAACAGCATCTACATGCATTCCATTGCCCATCCGGAGAGTCATATCACCTGCCTCCAGTACTCTACTATTTCTTAGATTCTGCAATGAATTACAGATGTGAGAACCAGAACCGGTATCAAGTACCCATGAAGTAGAGTTTACTGAAAGACAATTTTCGATTACGAACACACCTGAAGCAGAAGCAACCGCTTGCTTCGTGTCCTTGGCCTTGAAGGCCATACAGTCCTTCTTCCAGTGCCCTTGCTTGTGACAATAATGACATTCGTTTATATCCGCTTTCACCTTTCCTGCCTTGTTCTTTCCCTGCACCTTGTTGACCCCACCCTTCGGTTTGGTGGCTTTCATCTTCTTTTTCCCTTTAGCTTTCGTTTTAGATTTAGAAGAGGATGATTGGCCAACATACAGAACGGGGGTCTTCTCCTTTTTCAAGGAGGTCTCTGCTACCCTCAACATGTTGAGGAGCTTCGGAAGATCAGCTTCCATTTCGTGCATGTTGAAGCTAAGCACGAACTGAGAGAAGGTGTGGGGAAGGGACTGCAAAATCAAGTCGATATACAAATCATTCTCTAGCACGCATCCCAGGTTTGTGAGTTCCTCAATGAGGCTGATCATTTTGAGGACGTGCTCTCCTACAGGCGATCCTGGAGCTAACCTCATCTGGAAGAGTCTCCTTGAGGTCTCGTACCTTGCGATACGGGAGTGCTCTCCATATAATTCCTTTACATGGAGAAAGATGGATACAATATCCATACTTTCGTGCTGTTTCTAGAGTTCATTGTTCATGGACGTCAGCACGATACACTTAGCTCGCTCACAATCCAGATCCCAGGTTTTGCGAACTTCCTTGTCCACAACTGAGGAATCTGGTCCAGGGATAAGGGGAGGAACAGCGGTGGTAACATATGCTACTTTGTCATAAGTCAGTGCAATGTTGACGTTCCTTAGCCAATCTTTATAGTTATGTCCGGTCAGTATATTGAAGTAATAGTTTTAGTCCTGTCACGGTAGCGGCTAGAGAAAGAGAAAAGAAAACACTCAGCATATGCTTCTTGCAAGTTTAGATTGGTTATTAGTTTATCTAAACATGATGGCTCCCACTGTTCCCTCAAATCCTTCTTCAAAACCTAAAAGAAGAACTAGTCAGGATTTAATCACACGTCATAATACTTGCTTAACCTTTCAGCCAGGCTGGTGTTGGTACTTCGAGGGAGGTTTTCCAACGCTTTCGCGAAGTTCTTTAATTAAATAACCTCTTTTCCCTGGAGGCGTAGCCCCTCTAACACCTTTCTGGACACCTACTTGGTTTATAGCATTGATTGTTAAGTGAGAATGTTTCCCGAGAGTAATCCTACTCATCAGTGGGATCGGGATCCAACTATCATTGCATGATGCACTAGATGGAAGCCACTCTAGTCACCACACTCCAGAAGGTATGCTAAATCTGCAAGTTTCCTTTATGTTTGAAACTCCCGATGTGATTTTTATACCCCAAGCTCTTATAGACCTTGACGTAGGCCAACAAGTCATAAGACGCAAGTAAAGTTCTACTCGTCATTGTCCTGATTAATTTAGGTACATCGTACATGCCCTTGACGTAGGCCAACAAGGCTGTACGTCTGTCCTATACTAATGCATCTATCTATGCAACAAATAGGCAAACACACTGCTACCATACACTATGCCTTGACGTAGGCCAACAAGCATAGCATTAATACGATGTGCTGTCTATCTGAAACGACGGAGGGTTACGGCTGGTTTTTGGCAAAAAACCGTTAACGTAATGACCTTGATTTGATCGAAGGAACTAAGATAGCTTTTATTAAAAGGAGTGGTTTAAGCTCCGCATTTAAAATTTGTTTTTCCAAGAAAACCGAGTGGTTTTTAGAAATTGTTCCAACGATTCAGTTTAGGTTTTATTTTTCTTTGCATTAAAAATAATGCGTCCCATCTTTAACCTATCATTACAGATAACAACGAAAATACAACGTCCTCTTATGCCATCCGCATTCGCCACGGGGTCCCATTGTCACCCGTTAGGTTACTTAACAAACGGCAGAGCGGAGGCTGGGCTAGCGTGGGTGTAAAACATAAGTGACGTCTAAATAGCTATCATATATAGATATTATACATTCGTCAGACGCAATAATAGGCATTCTAGATCACAGATAAACTTTATTGGATATGCAAGCAATCCGCGTTTCTTTTGAGCCTGTAAGAAAAGACGGATTACACAGTTGTGATGAATAGCCATTACCTCACCCAAGACCCCTACGGGTACGGCAAACTACCCGCCAAGTACCCGAAGTGAAGCGGTCTCCCTCAACGACGTGAGTAGGCTACTAAACACTTCGAAATACCCGGTAGTTTGTGCACCCCACCTTGGGTCTATCCTAGGAGTAAAAACAGTAAAAAGAAATAATACAACGGTGGCTACAACCGCAACCTGGATGTGCCCCGCAAAATAATATTACAACTTATTACAATTACATCGAATGAATTAATACAATAACCCATCACAAAACCCCGCCTAATCATCACAACAGTCCAACAGAGTTCATAACACAAACAGTTAAAACATTACAGATATGTGCAACCCCTTGCCAACCGACATACTAGCAGTTAGGGGAGGTTTACAAACACATAATATAGTTCACAGATATAATCAAACAAGCAAACATTGTATAATTTCGATCGATTAAACACATTAAATTCTACTCCAAATCATCTCTGTAAATTTGAAACCTGAGCAGAAAATAAACAGTACCAGAAAATACAAAATATCACAAAAGATGCATAGAGGAAAACTGGGCTGAATCGGCCCCAACTCGGCTACGGATCCGCAGCGGATCGGTGGGATCGGCCGCGGTTCCGCGGCTCAGTGGTCGATTCAAGAGCACATTTTTCTTTTGTGCTCTTATATTTTCTTGCTGGTCATTCTGGAGGAACCTGAAAAATTTTAGGACCTCATTTTAAAATCGACAAAAACTTTATGATATCCGTATATTTTCCGATTTGTTTTTCGTTCGAAATTCATACGACTTTGCAAGTGAGTTAATTATTGTTTAGTGAGTCTCTGATGCCTCTTTAAGTCGATGTGCAACACCCCACAAGTTGCGGGGAGGCGGAAATATGAAAAACGATCTTGTTTTGAAGCGTACATCGACTAACCGAAGATCTTCGCTAAACTATAATTAACAATAACCATAGAGTTCTTAGCTACTATGTAAAGAGATTATACCTAATGATTCTAGTCCTTCGTCTTTGTGATCTCTACGTCCTCCTCGGCCTCCTTTCCGTAATAGAAGATCCACCCGAGTACCCTAATCCAAGCCACACCTCAAGACTTGAGGTAACTTTGTTTCTCTAGTTCTAACCAAAGTAACTAAGATGATGTAGAGTTAGGTTATGGAGTGTTTAGTCTATCCCAATCCTTGGTCTCAACTCATGAATGGTAGGATTAGGGTTTGAAGAAGGAGTGAACTTGAGGAGAGAGAAGGTGGAGATGATAATGAGAATGAAAAAGCTTCTCACTTGAATAAATGAAAACATAATGAATTATCAAATAAATGAATATAAATGATTATTCACCATGTTTCATTAATTTAATAAGGGTGATTCACTATGTGAGTCATTAAGCAATAAATGATGCATTAATGACATAGTGAATCACACTAATGAGTCACAATTTGCAATAAATGAAAATGCCACCATAACCTCCTTAGTCACCCTCCTTCTAGAAGCTTCTCGGAAAATTACGAGAATGCCCCTCGCATCCATGAAAACACGGAAAAACTTTAGACTGTATAAATCCAATAACCTGATACTAGAATCTAGCTTAAACGAAAGCCGTCTAGTAAAAACTGTCCGAATGTCGTACGTGCGTTTAAACACGTATTCGTCCGAACCCTTGTCGTAAAACCGTACGACCTCTATATCATTTTGCCTGGAGTTGGGAAAACTCTGTGTGGGACTCTAAAGACTCGACTACTACGCTGGCAGTGGGTTTAGCCACAGACCGCAGGCAGCACTAGCTGTACGTAACGGTCCCCAGGTAGATGTCGATAAAAAGGCCGGTGAGGATACCCATCCGAACTCCTACTGAGCCTGTACGTGACAATATCCGTGCAGTCCGGTCTGTTCGTCTAAGAGTATCGCATGTATGGTCTACGGAGGTGGTAAACGTCAGACCCTTAATAACCGTACAAGTCTTGTCGGTATGGCTCTATCACCATCCGAGAATCTACTGATCAATCTATCAGTAATTCTCAATCAGCTCTGGCCAGGGACTTATGGTAACGACCAACCGATCACTGTGCGATATCAATTCCCTATACCGGGAGAGGCGAATCCCTAACAGTCACTCACTGCCTCCACGTGGCTCGGGACTGTGCCTAACTAAAACCTGTTTGCACGACTCCTTTGAACCGTGGTAGGGTAGTAATCAAAGCACAGTGGGAACTCACACGAGACAAATGACGACTTTAAGCCAACGGACTATCTGCACACATGTCACCTGAGAACTGCTATCTGACGTTAGGTATAAATACCATCCAGTCAGTTCTTGGCGGGTCCTGTCCGGTGTACTCACACCAAGTGAGCATCTGTATACAATCTTAGGTGTACTCCTCCAATGGCTGCGGGACCAATCCATCGCCCCTCCTCAGGGTCTAGATATGTATACACCAGTCTACTCTGGAGTATCGATGCCCAGTCTCGATACTCCTGCGACCAGGGACATCTAAGGATGTGCCCATTGACTATCCAGCTCCCATTAGTATGACTGCCATCACAACGCCGGTAGTCAGGCAAAACATCCTAAGGGCTTTATCAACATGTATATATATATGAATACTACCCAAAATATATCAAATGTTAAGATAAAGACAAACCAAATAGCGTACTATTATATTAAGCAAGACTGTTATGTACATACATATCCCAGTATCCTATACAATGAAGGCCTCTAGGGCATATATATCCAACAAGGTCTTATAGTGCTGGCCAATCGAACACAGTGCGATATCAACTCCTTATAATGGGAGAGGCAAATCCCCAACAATCGCTCACTGTCTCCATGTGGCTCGGGACTATACCGAACTAAAACCTGTTTGCACGACCCAGTGGAGCCGTGGTAGGGTAGTAATCAAAGCACAGTGGGACCTCACACGAGAAAAATGATGATCTGAGGTCACCTGAGAACTGCTATCAGACGATAGGTATAGTACCATCTAGAAGTTCTTGGCGAGTCCTCCCAGTGTACTCACCCCCAATGAGCACCTATATACGATCTTAGATGCGAAAGACCAATGGCTGTAGGACCAACCATCGCCCCTCGTCGGGGTCTAGAAACGTATACACTAGTCTACTATAGAATATCGACGCCCTGTCTCGATACTCCCACGACCAGGGACACTTTAAGGATGTGTTTATCGACTACCCAGCTCCCACAATTATGATCTCCATCACAATGCAGGTAGTCAAGCAATGATCTTACGGGCTTCATTAACATGTTTAAAAGATAATTAATAACAAGTAAAACACATGCACATGTTAAGATAAAGACAAAACAGATAGTATACTATCATATCGAGCAAGATTGTCCTGTACATACATATGTACAAGTATCCACATGTATAAATATACAATAATGGCCTCTAGAGCATACATATCCAACAATCTCCAATTTGCACTAAGGCCATATATTGGCGTACCGAGTACCCAACGTCTGCACTAGGGCCAGTTGTTGGCGTATCGCATACCCAACATCTCAAATAGTCTCTCAAACTTTGCTTGAGCAAGGGCCTTGGTGAATGTATCCGCTGTTAGTTATATGTAAGCCCTAGAGGCCATTACTGTACATTGGATATATATTGTAGTGGATGCTGAGACATATATAGGTAGGACTTTCTTGCTCGACATGATAGTACGCTATCTGGTTGCTCCTTATCTTAACATGTATACTTTCTGTCTCTCTGTTACATGTTGATAAAGCCCTTAGGATGTGTACTCGACTTCCAGGACTATGATGAAGATCATACTAGTGGGGCCTGGGTAGTCCATGAGTACATCCTTCAATGTTCCTAGTCGTAGGAATATCGAGACGGGGCATCGATATTCCAGAGTAGACTAGCGTATATCCTCTCGACCCATGTGATGGGCGATGGATGATCCCATATCCATTGGTGTTTGACATCAGAGATGGTATGCGGGTGCTTAGTGGAGACTGGGTATACTGAACGGACTCGCCGAGAACTCCCAGATGGTATTATACCTCACGTCAGATGGCAGTTCTCTGGTGACACTGGTACAGCTTAGTCTGTTGACCCGAGATCGTCATAGAGTCTTGTGTGTCTCCCACTGTGCTTTGATTTCCACCCTACCACGGCACTATTGAGTTGTGCAAACAGGTGGTTTTTGGGTACAGTCCCGATTCACATGGAGGCAATGAGCGATAGGAGGGGATTCATCTCTCCCGGTATTGGTGGTTGATGTTGCGCTATGCTCGACTGTCCATAACTGGAAATCCCTGGCCAGGGTTACTGTGATACACTGGTAAGAGTTATCAGTAGTTTCACGCTTGTTATGGACCTTATATCGGCATGACTTATCAAGCTACTGGGGTCTGACATTTACCACCCCTAGGCGAGATATGCGATATATCAGACGAACAGACCGGACTGTACGGTAAGTGTTGCTGGTTGGATTCACAGGAGTGTGAGCGGGCTTGCTCGTTGATCTTCTGATCGCTCAATACCCGGGTGGCCGTTACGTTTAGCAGACCGCTTGCGGCTTATGGGTGTTTGATATGATCATCACCTGCTGCCGGCGTATTGACGAGTCTTTAGAGTCCTACACAGAGGTTTCCTAGCTCAAGCAAAACGAAATAGGAGCGCATATGAGATATTTGCGGGACCGAGAATAATGCGTGTATGTGATACCGTATTCTATTCTCGCGATGAATGTATCGATTGGTTATATGCGATATAACCTTGTTATCGAATCGAGGATTGATTCGATAAGTCGATACATTGGATATTGGTCGGTCATATGCGATATGACCGGAACGTTAAATCAAGTGTTGATTTAATGATTTAATGTATAATTATATATTTGATTTATTACTTTGCATTAACTAGTATTGGTTCACTTAAGATAGATTTTCTCACTTGATGTGCACATTGTATATATGATATAGTTTTGTGCACTAGTTTGTATCATGTTTGATGATACATGCAAACTTGGGTGTGTGTTTATTTTAAACCATGTTTAGGTTAATGGTTAGGTTTAGTATTTGTTTTATTTATTTTCTTTAATTCGTTTTTGGAAAGATAAATGAAATGGTGGCTTGCTTTGTTGTTTTGTTGAAGCTTCATGAAGCTTTGAATAAGTAACCATTTTGTTTTATCTTTAAACCTAACCATTAGCTAAACTAGGGTTTGCTCTCTATATGAGTTAAACTAACCTAAGGTTGCATTATGATAAGATCAATTGATTTTATTATTCTTATGATATTCTTTTTCTTCTTCTTCTTCTTCTTCAAGAAGAAGAAACCTTGCTACCTCCAATGGTGCCATAAGTAAAAGAGTGAGAAATCCAATTCTAAAGTGAACCCACTTCCTATTTCTTCATCCTCTACCACTTGCCATGTAGTATAGGGTGTTTTCTTCACAAGTTTCATGACTTGGTGAAGGTGGAGCTTGAGTTTGAGTTGCCTCGACGTAGATCATCTTCGGCATCGAAGTCAACGACCTAGCCCGACCATTTCTCCGATGAAACCAACGCTAGAGTCCGGGATCCGATGATCGCAGTGAAGGGACATCGTCACAGAGCTATGGAGGTGGAGGACCGGATCTACAAAGGTTGTATTTTCCGTTCACTCTTAGTTAAGTTGTTAACTTGCATGTTTCGCCTTACCTCTAGTTACGATCTTGCTTAGGGTTACTTGGCACATAGAAAAATTTTGATTTTGGCATGTTTGATCTGTTATGGAACCTCACGGGTTTGCCTAGGAACCCTACAGTGGTATCAGAGCCTAGATAGAGCCTTAGGCGATGAGTAGACGAAGTTAGAAACCCGATCGAACCCGAAACCCTAATCCAAAATCCTTCTCTATACATTTTTCCAAACAGTGGATTTTTCCAAATTAAAAATATGCAGAAAAATCTGCTGGCGTTTCTAAGGATTACTGTGAAGTACGTGAGCATAAATCGACCACGTGGCCGTGGAACCGCGGCATGAGCATGGCATGTGCGGCGGTTCCGCGGCCATATAGGAGCATCTTGTCACGTTTTCTGCACAGTAATTTCTTTCTTTAGTTGCTGAGTTTTCTGGGAATTTTTAAAATATACTCAAGAGTTGTGTTTTCTGGGTTGTATTCGGAGTTCGTAGATTCGATCAGATTGTCTAATTTTGTCTGTGTGTTTTTCCGGATAATTTTAGAATATGTTAAAAAAGTTCGACCGGATATAAATACCCAATTTTTCCCCTGTCGGGAAATTTCCAAATGTTGGATTTTTCCATGGTTTAAAGACGTTCTAAGTAGTGCAAGTAACGCGATGGACCCTCTAGAAGACAACAAACCTTAACTCGATTATGTGACCGTCTTGAACTGCCCTTTGAACCTTAGGGTTTGGGGCAGTACGGCGCCACATGTGAGGCGTTGGCTTGACCCTTCTACAGCTGGACCGTTGGTACTGAGGCATGAAGTGGATGTTTTAAACTTATTTCATGTGTTGAGCCGTTTCGGGAAAACTTGGGTGTTTGATTGTTTGATCGAAAAGTTTAACATTTTCTATTTATCTGGAATGTGATACAATATTTGGAATCCACAAGTAGTTATGAGATAACTGATTTGGATGTTATAAACATAGCAGTTTAGCCTCACTTGATTGGTTGCCACGGGATTTTGATGTGATCAAAAGTCCGTCGCAATCAGGTTGATTACACGGATACTCCCCGTTAAACTTAATAGACAGCTACACCCTATAGCCCCGACCAAGTGACTGTAGAAGAACCCCGTCGCCAAAAAGCATCCGTTCGGGTGCTCGCGGCAGCGGTGTTCCGCCTTAGTGCACTTCGTCGACGGTATCGGGGGTGCGGCCGTCCACTAAAGTTTGCGACGAGCATTCATTCTGGATGCCGGGAATCTTGTTGAATTGCCCGACTTTATATTGAAAAGTGTTTTCGATATTGAGACTAAAATGCGGGGTTTATAACTGTTTGGCATACGATGTCTAAGGAATTCATTTGGTTAGGCATGCGATGTCAAAAGAGTTTGCGGATTCCAACTGTTGTAGTTTTACACTTTCTTTTCTATGACCGTAAGTGTAATATGTGATATCGCCGGTTTCGTTGCTATATGTCAACGACAATTGGGATGCACATATTTACTTACGTTGATGACATGTGATGTTATGTGTTGCTGGATATGTTATATTGGATCGTCGTTTTTGATTAGCCGGTTTTTTTTATGTGAGATGAGTGTTTTTCATTTTCATTCATGTAAAAAACTTGTATGTAATATTCTTTTATTGGGGCACTTCCAGGTTGCGGAAGATGTCACCTTTTGTATATTATTAACTTTTCCGCATTAGGATAGACTCAAGGAGGGGAGCATAAGTAACCGGGTTCTAGTGTCCAGTGGGAGACCATCTCGAGGAGTCGAGTCCGGGTCTCCTAACCCTAGAATTGGTAGGGTTGCTTGCCGCTCTCGTAGGGGTTTAGGGGTGTGGGATTGGCTATTCATCACGAACGTGGAATCCGTGTTTTATACTGGCTCGTATTAAAAACACGGACGTCCTAGTATATCCAATATTTCATATGATATTTTCTGCTGCGTTATCTGTGATGTGATCATGTGATTTGTTCAGATAAATATTGTATATAGTATATATGATATATTATATAGACGTTGCTTATGTTTTACACCCACGCTAGCCCTGCCTCGCTCTGGCGTTAGTTACCTAACCTAACGGTGCAGACAGGACATCGAGGCGAATGCGGATGGCGTAAGCGTACGTTATATTTATCTGTGATGTTTAGGTGGACTTAAATGATGGGACATTCATTAATGAGATTAATGAAAGAAAATAAACCTAAAAGATGTTGTGGAATCGAATTTCAAAATAAAACAGGTAGCTACAGTTCTTGCTTTGCATCGCGGTGTTCCTTGTTGAACATCCTGCACCTTATTCGATAAGGAAAGGACCGAGATCCCTTCACCGGGAGTGACTCCTTTAGCAATAACTGGCAGATGCTACAACTCTCGGTTTGTCTTTTGATTACTTCTATAGTTTCTGCTTTGCACAGCGGTATATATGATATATCCTGCACCTTATTCGATGTGGAAAGGGCCGACGATCCCTTCACCGGGAGTGACCCCTTTAGCAAAACTAGAAAAGCCTCAAAAACACTCCATTTAAAAACCATTTGATTCCGCAACGAGATCAAGTTCAAAGCGTTAAAGGTTTTCTCAAAAACCATTCGCAACCCTCCGTCATTTTAGGAAGTAGAGTACTTAGTATTTGTGCTGTGTTTGTTGACCATAGTCAAGGCACAGTGTACGGTAGCTAAGTGATGTCTTCCTAAACCGCATATGATGCGATTAGTTATGACAGTCGCGTGACTTTGTTGACCTTAGTTAAGGGTCCTGTGGGTGGGTCTAATTAATTACGAAATGACGAGTAGAACTTGACTAGCACTTATGATTTGTTGACCATAGTTAAGGTCATAGGTGCTAGGGGTAAAAGCCTTTATCGGGAGTTTCAAGTGTTTAAATTTGCAATGAGATTGCATACCTTCTATATGATAGTTGGACCTGATACCCACTGCGAGTAATTGTTACTCCTGGGAGAGTTTTGCACTTTACAATTAGCCGATCAAGTAGGTGTCCAGAAAGGTGTCAACGGGGTTACGCCTCTGGGAAAACGAGGTTTACTGTAATTAGGTGCACACGAAAGCACGGGAAACCTCCCTCAAAGTACCGACACTGGCCTGGCTGAAAGATTGGCGAACTTGTAGAGTATAATTAATCCCGGCTAGTCTTTCCTTTTAGGGTTTGAAAGAAGATTTGATAAAAACAGTGGGAGCCATCCTGATTAGATAAAATAAATAACCAATCTAATCTTGCAAGAGCGCACGCATAGTGTTTTCTTCTCTCTCTCTCCAGGTAGCGACCATATCACGCCTTAATCAAGATAATAATATGGATGAATTGACCGAACCCGCTTGTTATACTGAGCTGGGGAACGTTGGTCCCGCTCCAACTTATAATTGTTATAAGACAGAGCAGGAATTAGGGGAATACCAGGATTCCCATGCCGCCCAAACGAAGAAAGTGCATATGATGCATCTCCTTCGGGTGTGTTCATTATAAAGAACTGTTTCTCAGTATCCTCTGCATCCTGGGTATTTGATACCGGATCAGGATCCCAGACATGTAATCTGTTACATAGGGCTACAGAAAGGCAGATAACTGAGAACGGGTGATAAGTTTCATGAGACAGAAAACGGGACAAGTGTTGCAGCCAAGTCTGTTGGTCACTGTCACCCTGTATTACCAGTACATTGATTCTGAACAAATTCTATTAGATACCGAACCTGATATACAAAATCATATCAGTCTCTTTATTAGTAAAGAAATGATATAATTTTGTATTGTTGGATAATGTTTTGAACATCTCCTATTTTCAAAAGTTGATCGGTTCAGGCATGTTATCTAAAAGCATTGACGTTCTAAATCAAACTACAGTTCTTAGTATACAGAACACACACAAGAGGAAGAGTTCAGATATGAACGATTCCTTCTTGAGGTATTGTAGACTAGGTCATGTTAATGTGACCCGACTAGCTTAAGTTACATTTAAGATGCATATTTAAATCAGTTTGAATTTACATCTTGTGAAACTTGCCAGTCATGTCACAGAGATAAGATGACCATAGCTCTGTTTACTAGAAACAGAGAAAGAGTTAGTGAACTCTTGGGATGATACATGTTGATGTATGTAGATCCCCTGTCTACACATGCCAAGACCGGTTCTTTGTATTTCATTACATTCTCTGATAATCTCTCAAGATTCAGACATATGTTCCTGTTGAAACACAAATCTGAACATTTTGAGATATTCACAGAATATAAGTTAGAAATAGAGGACCAAAACTGGGTATAAGTATTATGTCGTATGATAAGATCAGGGAGGAGAATACTTGTGCATAGAATTCCTGGATTATTCTAAAGGAGAATGAGATTCTCTCTCGGTGTTACTCCTCTGATTATACCACAGCACAACGGTGTATCGGGGCGGAGCAATCACACCATATTAGATATGGTGTGCTCTATGATGAGTACTACTGAGTTACCTATTTCCTTTTGGGGTTGTGCACTTGAGAAGATGAATACCTATTGAATTAGATTCGAATCAAATCAGTGCCTACCACTCCATATAAGATATGGTATGGGAAGAGCCTATCTCTTAAGTAAGTTAAGATTTGGGATTTTCCGGCCTATGTCAAAAGCAAAATCCGGACAAGATCGAGGCAAGGTCAGTTCTGTAGAACTGGAAAGGTTCCAGCTATACAAAACTGCTGATGATTTGACAGAACCAAAGGATTCAATAGTTCTCGACGAACCTCAGCTTCTCCGCCGATCTGGTAGGGTTCCTCATCCGCCAGAGAGATGCTTCGGTTTCTCGATGACAGTGGGAGCGAGGAATGCATCATGAGATGATGACCCAACTAGTTTCGAGCAGGCCATCGAGAGTAAGGACTCTGTAAGAATGGCTGGATGCTTAGCGATCTGAGATGGAATCCATGTACACCAACAAAGTATGGACTTTGGTTGCTATATCTGAAGGGTTAAATCCCCATCAGGAGCAAGTATATCTTGAGAAGATTACTTGGTGTAGATGGAAAAGTTGAGACTTTCAAAGCTAGACTTGTTAATGGTTTTCGTTATCGACCAGGCGTGGATAATGATGAAACATTTTTCAGTGGCTGTGCTTAAGTCCATCCGGATCCTACTTAACATTGCTGCATACCATGACTACGATATCTGGTGGTTGGGTGCCATGACTGCTTTTCTAAAATGATGATTTAGAAGAAAACGTCTATAAGAACACAGCCAGAGGGCTTCGTAGACAGTGGGAGCAGCGAAAACGTGTGCAAGTTGCTTTACAGAATAAAGCAGGCATCGCGGAGTTGGGACGTCTGTTTTGATGTGGTAGTCAAAGTGTTTGACTTCATCAAAATGGTAGACGAACCTTGTATATACAAAAAGGTAGTAGAGAGTAAGGTGGTCATCCTCGTATTGTACGTGGACAACATACTCTTGATAAGAAAAGAGTTTCCTATACTAGTATTGGTCAATCTCCTCTTATCACATAGATTCTCCATATAGGATAAAGTTGATACCTCCTAAATCCTGAGTTTTGGATCTATGAGATAGATCTAAATGGATGTTAGGATTCTCACTAGCTGTAGTGAGATGGTATCAGTTGATCCTTGGGAGAATCACTGGAAAAGTTCCAGGGTGATAAGGACGACTTAATGTTAGTCGCAGGCAGTGTCTTTACCCTCTGTAAAGGGACGGTATGCAGGAAGAGTTCCAAGCTAAATACCGTGGCAAACTATACGATAAAGGATGGTAACGTCGCTATTAAAGATACTACCAAAGAGGCAGTTTGGGTGTATATTGGTTCATGAGATGAACTAGGTTCCTACCATTGTGTGACAATGGAAGTGTGGCTTTGGCCCATGAACCATGGTCCCATCAGTGACCCAGACATATTCTGAGGCAGCATCACCTGATCATGGAGATAGTTGATCTCCAGGGTGATCGAGGTTAGAAGAGTAGACTCAGAGGACAACACGGCGGATCCACTCACAAAGGCTTTTTCCCAGAGATAGACTTATATGGGATGGTTGAGTATGTGATACTGCAACCACTGTTACAGATGGCCCTAGTGCAAGTGGGATATTGTTAGTTATATGTATGCCCTAGAGGCCATTACTGTACATTGGATGTATATTGTAGTGGATGCTGGGACATATATAGGTAGGACTTTCTTGCTCGACATGATAGTACGCTATCTGGTTGCTCTTTATCTTAACATGTATACTTTCTGTCTCTCTGTTACATGTTGATAAAGCCCTTAGGATGTGTACTCGACTTCCAGGACTACGATGAAGATCATACTAGTGGGGCCTGGGTAGTCCATGAGTATATCCTTCAATGTTCCTAGTCGTGGGAATATCGAGACGGGGCATCGATATTCCAGGGTAGACTAGCGTATATCCTCTCGACCCATGTGATGGGCGATGGATGATGCCATATCCATTGGTGTTTGACATCAAAGATGGTATGCGGGTGCTCAGTGGAGACTGGGTACACTGAACGGACTCGCCGTGAACTCCCAGATGGTATTATACCTCACGTCAGATGGCAGTTCTCTGGTGACACTGGTACAGCTTAGTCTGTTGACCCGAGATCGTCATAGAGTCTTGTGTGTCTCCCACTGTGCTTTGATTTCCACCCTACCACGGCTCTACTGAGTCGTGCAAACAGGTGGTTTTTGGGTACAGTCCCGATTCACATGGAGGCAATGAGCGATAGGAGGGGATTCGTCTCTCCCGGTATTGGGGGTTGATGTTGCGCTATGCTCGACTGGCCATAGCTGGAAATCCCTGGCCAGGGTTGCTATGATATACTAGTAAGAGTTATCAGTAGTTTCACGCTTGTTATGGACCTTATATCGGCATGACTTATCAAGCTACTGGGGTCTGACGTTTACCACCCCTAGGCGAGATATGCGAAAAATCAGACGAACAGACCGGACTGTACGGTAAGTGTTGCTGGTTGGATTCACAGGAGTGTGAGTGGGCTTGCTCGTTGATATTCTGATCGCTCAATACCCGGGTGGCCGTTATGTTTAGTAGACCGCTTACGGCTTGTGGGTGTTTGATATGATCATCACCTGCTGCCGGCGTATTGACGAGTCTTTAGAGTCCTACACAGAGGTTTCCTGGCTCAAGCAAAACGAAATAGGAGCGCATATGAGATATGTGCGGGACCGAGAATAATGCATGTATGTGATACCGTATTCTATTCTCGCGATGAATGTATCGATTGGTTGTATGCGATATAACCTAGTTATCGAATCGAGGATTAATTCGATAAGTCGATACATTGGATATTAGTCGGTCATATGCGATATGACCGGATCGTTAAATCAAGTGTTGATTTAATGATTTAATGTATAATTATATATTTGATATATTACTTTGCATTAACTAGTATTTGTTCACTTAAGATAGATTTTCTCACTTGATATGCACATTGTATATATGATATAGTTTTGTGCACTAGTTTGTATCATGTTTGATGATACATGCAAACTTGGGTGTGTGTTTATTTTAAACCATGTTTAGGTTAATGGTTAGGTTTTATATTTGTTTTATTTATTTTCTTTAATTCATTTTTGGAAAGATAAATGAAATGGTGGCTTACTTTGTTGTTTTGTTGAAGCTTCATGAAGCTTTGAATAAGTAACCATTTTGTTTTATCTTTAAACCTAACCATTAGCTAAACTAGGGTTTGCTCTCTACATGAGTTAAACTAACCCAAGGTTGCATTATGATAAGATCAATTGATTTTATTATTCTTATGATATTCTTTTTCTTCTTCTTCTTCTTCTTCAAGAAGAAGAAACCTTGCTACCTCTAATGGTGCCATGAGTAAAAGAGTGAGAAATCCAATTCTAAAGTGAACCCACTTCCTATTTCTTCATCCTCTACCACTTGCTATGTAGTATAGGGTGTTTTCTTCACAAGTTTCATGACTTGGTGAAGGTGGAGCTTGAGTTTGAGTTGCCTCGACGTAGATCATCTTTGGCATCGAAGTCAACGACCTAGCCCGACCATTTCTCCGATGAAACCAACGCTAGAGTCCGGGATCCGATGATCGCAGCGAAGGGACATCGTCACAGAGCTATGGAGGTGGAGGACCGGATCTACAAAGGTTGTATTTTCCGTTCACTCTTAGTTAAGCTGTTAGCTTGCTTGTTTCGCCTTACCTCTAGTTACGATCTTGCTTAGGGTTACTTGGCACATAGAAATTTTTTGATTTTGGCATGTTTTATCTGTTGTGGAACCTCACGGGTGTGCCTAGGAACCCTACATCCGCCGTGTTGTCTTTTCTGTGCACTCTCCGCATCTCGATCTCCCGACGATCAACGATCTCCCTGATCAGGTGATACCGCCTCAAGATGTACCAGGATTTTTGATGGGACCGTGGTTGCTTTGCTAAATCCATAGCTCCATTGTTGTCGTAATATAAAGGTATTGGGCTAACAATGGATGGAACCACCTGAAGTTCAGTAATGAACTTCTTAATCCAGACCGCTTCCTTTGCAGCATCGTTGGTAGCCATGTATTCAGCCTCCATCGTCGAGTCTGCGACAGTGTCCTGTTTGGAACTCTTCCAAAAGGCCGCCTCTCCATTGAGGGTAAACACAAACCTCAAGACAGAATTGTTGTCATCCTTGTCACTCTGGAAGCCCGAATCGGTAAAGGACTACACCTGGAGGTCCCTATTACTGAATACCAGGAACAGTTCTTTAGTCCTTCTCAGGTACTTAAGAATGTTCTTCACTACTGTCCAGTGGTTCTCTCCTTGGTTTGACTGATACCGGCTCACCACGCTAAGCGCGTAAGCTACATCTAGTGTTGTACATAGCATCACATACATTATATATCCTACCGCCGAAGCGTACGATATAGTGCTCATGCGAACTCTCTCCTCATCAGCCTTGGGAGACATCTCTTTGGAAAGGGTGATTCCGTGCAATGCGGGTATGTTACCGCGCTTGGAATCTTCCATACTAAATCTCTTTGGTATGGTCTCTATGTACCTGGATTGCGAAAGTCCCAATAATCTCTTAGATCTATCTCTGTAGATCTTAATTCCCAGAATGTACGAGGCATCACCCAAATCTTTCACGGAGAACCATTGCGATAAGAACAGCCTGGCCGATTGTAGCATAGGAATATTATTTCCTATCAAAAGAATTTCATCCATGTACAAGACTAGGAATACGACAGTTCATCCTACAATCTTCTTATATATACAAAGCTCATCCTCGTTCTTGATGAAGTCTAATTCCTTGACAGTTTCATCAAAACAGATGTTCCAGCTCCGCGATGCCTTCTTTAATCCATAAATAGATTTAGGCAACTTGCATACCTTCCCGCTGCTCCCACTGTCTACAAAACCTTCCGGCTGATCCATATAAACGCACTCTTCCAAACTTCTGTTTAGAAATGCCATTTTTACGTCCATCTACCAGATTTCATAGTCATAGAAGGCAGCAATGGAAAGTAGGATCCGAATGGATTTGAGTATAGCCATTGGAGAAAAGGTTTCGTCTTAGTTCACACCTGGTCTTTGATAAAAACCTTTTGCAACAAGACTAGCCTTATATGTTTCCACATGTCCATCTATACCAAACTTCCTTATGAAGATCCATTTGCATCCAACGGGTTTTGCCCCCGGTGGAGAAATATCCAAGGTCCACACTTTATTGGTGTTCATGGACTCCATTTCGGATCGCATACCATCCAGCCATTTATCAGAGTCCCTACTGATAATGGCCTGCTTGAAATTAATAGGATCATTTTCTTCCAAGATGCAATCCTCTCGATCCCCGTCTATGAGAAAACCGTAGTATCTCTACGGTGGATGAGAAATCCTTCTAGATCTGCGGAGTGGGTGAGGTTCGTCTGGGACTACTGAATCTAGCGGTTCCACCAAATCTTCAGTTACATTTTGTGGTTCAGAAATTTCTTCCAGTTCTACCGTACTCCCACTAACTTCTTTTGCAAGAAATTCCCTTTCCAAAAAGGTTGCGTGGCGAGATACAAACACCTTATATTCCTTAGTGTGGTAGAACGAATATCCTAGTGAATTCTTAGGATATCCCACAAATTTAAATAGAACTTATCGTGCCTCTAGTTTGTTCGGTTTCTGTGTTTTCAAAAAGGCCGGATAACCCTATATCTTAAACCGCTTAAGATATGGATTCCGTCGACTCCATATTTCATATGGAGTCTTAGGCACAGATTTGTATGGAACATAGTTCAGTAAGTATGCTGCTGTATGAAGCGCATGTCCCCAAAATGAAAGAGGCAACTCAACACTACTCATCATGGAGCGAACCATATACAAAAGGGTACGATTCCTTCGCTCCGATACACCGTTGTGCTGTGGTGTATACGGAGGAGTAAGTTGAGAGAGAATTCCAATATATTTTAGGTATTCTAGGAATTCCATGCTTAAGTACTCCCCACCTCTACCAGATCTGAGGATCTTGATATTTTTTCCAGTCCGGTTCTCTACTTCGTTTCTGTATTCTTTGAATTTCTTAAAAGCTTCAGATTTGTGTTTCAAAAGATACACATATCCGAACCTAGAGAGATCGTCAGTGAATATGATGAAGTATGAGAACCCACCCCTTTCATATATAGACATTGGACCACATACATCACTGTGTATGAGTCACAAGAGCTCTGCTGCTCTTTTTCCGTGTCCGGTGAACGGAGATTTGGTCATTTTTCCTTTGAGACGGGACTGATAAGTTTCGTAAGATGAAAATTCGAACGTATTCAAATATCCATCCTTATGCAACTTAATCAGTCTTTTCTCTCCGATATGACCAAGTCTACAATGCCTTAAGTAGGATTCGTTCATTTTTGAACTCTACCTCTTGCGTGTGTTTTGTATATTGAAAACTGCGTTTTGATTTAAAACATAGATACCATTACTGTTGGAGATAGTGCCCTCAGAGTCAATTATTGGGTCACAGGCACGTGATTGCAATGATTGAGGGAGGACCTATCCTGGTAGGACAGTCTTACTCAAGATGATAGTATGCTATCTGATTTATCTTTATCATCGTGTACTGCTTTAGGTGACCTTACAGGTCGCTATTACACGTTGATAGAGCCCCTAGGAATCTTGCTTGACTTCCAGCAGTATGAGGGCGATCATATACGTGGGAGCTGGTGGTCTATAAGCACATCCTTAAAAGGTCCCTAGTCGTGGGAGTTTCGAGATAGGGCATCGATACTCCAGAGTAGACTAGTGTATACAGTCGAGACCCCGACGAGGGGCGGTGGCCGGTCTAACAAGCCACTGGTGTCAGTTGGATCACCTAAGATGTATACAGGTGCTCATTGGGTTATGAGTACACCGGACAGGACTCGCTGGGAACCTGCTAGTTGGTATTATACCAGACGTCAGATAACAGTTCACTGGTGATATGTGTGCAGGTTAGTTCATCGACCTGAGATCGTCATTTGTCTCGTGTGAGTTCCCATTGTGGTTTGATTACTACCCTACCACGGCTTAAAGGAGTCGTGCAAACATGTTTTAGTTGGGTACAGTCCCGAGCCACATGGAGGCAGTGAGCGGATCTGCAGGGGTTCGTCTCTCGCGGTATTGGGGGTGAGGTCGCGCTGTGTCTAGGAGAGCCAGTACATGAAAAGTCCTTGGCCAAGGAAGGAGATTTACTGGTAGTTATTCCAGTAGTATCTCAGGGTGTTTTGGGCTACACTCCAACACGACTTGTACCGCTTTTGGGGGTCTGACTTTTACCAAACCCATAGGCCCGCCATGCGATGCTCATAGACGAACGGACCGGACTGTACGGATATTGTCACTGACAGGCTCAGTAGGGTGTCAGGATGAGTTCACTCATCGACGTCCCTTTTGGTCAATACCTGGTAGCCCGTTACGTATGGCTAATACCTCTGATGTGCTAGTGGTTAAATCCACAACCAAGGTGTTGACGAGTCTTTAGAGTCCCCCACAGATAGTTGCTCAAGTTTCGGGCGAAACGCTGTAGAGGCCGTATGGAGATATGGCAGGGTTCGATCAGATACGTGAGGTATTTCACGGATCATGATCGGACGGAAAATACTAGCGGGATTTGGTTTAAGCCGAATCCTAGTATTGTACAGTGTAGATTTTGTCTCATTGCATTTGTATTCAGTCGGAATACAAATGCGGGTATGTATATACAGCAGCGGGGTTTTCCTGTAATTTATTACGGGATCAGTTTTCCGAAGTTGCCAGTTTGCTTTCCTTTTCGGCCATTTTCCTTTGTATCTTTTCTTGGCTGAAATATTGGTGGAGTAGGGCTTATTTGCAAGCATGCAAATTTGTTTTGTGGAGGGTGGTCCTTGCATTTTGTTGCTTCATGATAGCTCTTGTTTGACCTTGACTTCTTGACTTCATCATTGCTTGACTTTGGGTGTGATGATTGGGTTTTAGAGTGTTGGCTTTAGTTTGTGATCATGTTTCATGATGACCTTTTCCTCTCCCTTGCATTATTATGTGGCTCCCTCTCATTTTCTCACTCTCTTCACCAAGCAAATGGCCGGCCAAGACAAGGAGAGGGGCTGCCCATTTTTGATGTGGGGATTTTGATTCTCTTCATGCTTAGAAAAATCCCCAAGTTCATTTAGAAAAAGTTCATATCTCATTCCTCCACCAAAGGCAACTTCCTCAAACCCCATGAGACACATACCTTTCTACACTACATTCTACAGCAACTCTTGGGCACGTCGGCTCGCTAACTTCGTGCCCGAGTTGCCTCGGTCCAGAGGTGGGAGCCCGTAAATGAAGCCGGCGACGTGGTGCCCTTCCGGCGAGGAGGTGAAGACCGGAATTTCCGCGGGGAGATCGGGACGACGACGAGAAGACCGAAGGACACGGATCGCTCGGTATATCTCTCTACCCGTTCTTTAGTTAGCTAGGATTAGATTAATAGCCCGATCCGGGATTTTTGTGCGCGGTGGTGCCGGTTATAAAGTTTAAAGTAAATCATATTTTCCGCATTTTGGCCTCGGATTGACGGCCGGGGCGCCGCCGTGCACTTACATTGGTATCAGAGCCACGCCATTAACCTAGTCTAGCTTGGTCTAACGTGTTTACATTTCCGATCGAACAAAAATCCCAAAACCGCATTTTCATGTACATCAGTTCTCTGTCGAAATTTTTTGGGCTCCAAAAATTTTTCAGGTTGTTTCAGAATGATGTTCAGGAAATTCTAAGACATCTGTGCAAAATTGGTTGCGTGATACTGTATACCCACCGCGGAACCGCGGCCAAAACCCCCTTGGCGCCGCGGTTCCGCCGCTTTACAGTGCCTTCACTTCACCATTTTTGCGCAGTGATCTTTTTACAGGGAAATTGGGGTTTTGGAATATTCTGTTTGGGCCCAGAATTTCTTTATGTGCTACAGTTGTGCTTGTTAGTTATATGTATGCCCTAGAGGCCATTACTGTACATTGGATGTATATTGTAGTGGATGCTGGGACATATATAGGAAGGACTTTCTTGCTCGACATGATAGTACGCTATCTGGTTGCACTTTATCTTAACATGTATACTTTCTGTCTCTCTGATTACATGTTGATAAAGCCGTTAGGATATGTACTCGACTTCCAGGACTATGATGTAGATCATACTAGTGGGGCCTGGGTAGTCCATGAGTGCATCCTTGAAATGTTCCTAGTCGAGGGAATATCGAGACGGGGCATCGATATTCCAGAGTAGACTAGCGCATATCTTCTCGACCCATGAGATGGGCGATGGATGATCCCATATCCATTGGTGTTTGACATCGAAGATGGTATGCGGGTGCTCAGTGGAGACTGGGTACACTGAACGGACTCGCCGAGAACTCCCAGATGGTATTATACCTCACGTCAGATGGCAGTTCTCTGGTGACACTGGTACAGCTTAGTCTGTTGACCCGAGATCGTCATAGAGTCTTGTGTGTCTCCCACTGTGCTTTGATTTCCACCCTACCACGGCTCTAATGAGTTGTGCAAACAGGTGGTTTTTGGGTACAGTCCCGATTCACATGGAGGCAATGAGCGATAGGAGGGGATTCGTCTCTCCCGGTATTGGGGGTTGATGTTGTGCTATGCTCGACTGGCCATAACAGGAAATCCCTGGACAGGGTTGCTGTGATATACTGGTAAGAGTTATCAGTAGTTTCACGAATGTTATGGACCTCAAGTCGACATAACTTATCGAGCTATTGGGGTCTGACGTTTACCAGCCCTAGGCGAGATATGCGACATATCAGACGAACAGACCGGACTATACGATAAGTGTTACTAATTGGATTCGCAGGAGTGTGAGCGGGCTTGCTCATCGATCTTCTGATCGCTCAATACCCGGGTGGCCGTTACGTTTGGCAGACCGCTTGCGGCTTGCGGATGTTTGATATGATCATCATCTGCTACCGGCGTATTGACGAGTCTTTAGAGTCCTACACAGAGGTTTCCCAGCTCAAGCGAAATGAAATAGGAGCGCATATTAGATATGTGCGGGACCGAGAATAATGCGCGTATGTGATACCGTATTCTATTCTCGCGATGAATGTATCGATTGGTTGTATGCGATATAACCTAGTTATCGAATCGAAGATCGATTCGATAAGCCGATGCATAGGATACTAGTCGGTTATATGCGATATGACCGGATCGTTAAATCAAGTGTTGATTTAATGATTTAATGTATAATTATATATTTGATATATTACTTTGCATTAACTAGTTTCGGTTCACTTTAAATGGATTTTCTCACTCGGATGTGCGCATTGCATATGCGATATGATTTTGTGCACTTGCTTGTATCATGTTTGATGATACATGCCTTTTGGTTAAGTGTAAAGAATTAAACCTTGGTTAATGAAATGGTTAGGGTTTACTATTTCCTTATTCATTTATTCATTTATTTATTCTTTTTGGAAATTGATAAGCATTAAGAGAAAATGGTGGCTTAATTTGTTTTCTAGCTAAAGCTTCTTGAAGTTTTGACCAAAGTAACCCTTTTTGTCTCATGCTTAACCCTAACCATTCCCACTAACCCTAGTTTAGTCTCTACACTTCACCATGGTTGGTAGATGATAAGTATTATTATTATTTTCATTTTAAAAAAGACTTATCATATTCTTCATCTTCTTCTTCTTCTTCACTTCAAGAAAAAGCTTGAAAGCTTTAATGGCAAAGTGAGAATTAGAGTGAGAAATCCAATTCTAAAGTCTACCCACTTCCTATTTCTTCATCCTCTACCTCTTGCCAAGTAGTAGAGTGTGTTTCCTTCACAAGTTTTCATGGCTTGGTGAAGGTGGAGCTTGATCTTGCGATGCTTCGATGTAGATCATCTTCGGCATGGACATCGACGACCTAGCTCGCTTTTTCTCCGACGAAGCCGACTCTAGAGCCCGGATTCCTTTTGGACAGCGGAGACGACTTCGTTACGGAGCTATGGAGGTGGAGCACCGGATCTACAAAGGTTGTATTTCCGATATCCCATTAGTTAAGTGTTAACTAGTTACTTTGTTCGCCTAAATATCTAGTAAACGATCCGTAGTCGGGTTTGTAGGCACCCGTAAAATTTGATTTGTGCATGTTTGATCACTTGTGAGACTTCACTAGAGTGCCTAGGAACCCTACAGTGCTTGGGGCCCACTTTGGAAAATTTGATCGATCGAATATTTTAAACATGTTAGTTCACAGTATTTACATTATATCTGCGACCGTGAATGTCACTTGATCGGTAAATCCTGTCTAACTGCTATAACCCGGTTAGACGGATTTGCGAACGTGACATTGACGTTGATATCCAGTGTTGTGCTGTGATGTTGCGGATTGGTCGTGGGGGATAGCCTGGATGCAATGGTAGTACAGTTTTGGTTGTATTATGTACATTTGTTATTGCGGGGCGAGCGTCCGACATGTGGACTGCCGTCACTGCCTGTTTGTATATTATTCTTTTGGGGCACAACCAGGTTGAGGTCGATGTACCCATTATATGTATATTTTACTTTCTGTACTAGGATTACCCCACGGAGGGGTGCACGGATAGCCGGGTTCTAGAGTGCAACGAGCGCGCATCTCATGGCGTTGAGACGGAGGGGGCTTCACTCTAGGATTGGCGGGCTATTCGCCACACCCGTAGGGGGTACAGGTTGACCCAGGAGGGGTGCCCAAGTTACCGGATTCCGTGAAGTGCTGGGTGGTCCATTCACGTTGCTGAAGGGGGCTGCCTCGCTTCAGGTTTTGGCGGGTAACTTGCCGCGCCCGTAGGGGTCTATGATTTCATTGCACAGGCTATCCACACGACCAGGGGAACGTCGGGTTTCAGTAGCGGCTCTATGAAACCCGGGGATCCCAGATATCTGTATTGTTCTGTGATGCTTATTACATTTCTGCGATGTTGCATTTTATCACGCCTTGAGCGAAATATTATATATTGATATATATACTAGTAGATGTTGTATATGTTTTACATCCGCGCTAGTCCAGTCCCCGCTCTGTCGTTAGTTAACTAACCTAACGGGTAATGACGGGACCCAGTGGCGAATGCGGATGGCATATACGTGCGTCATTATTTTCGTTCTTTATTGGTGTGATCAATTGATGGGACTGCGTTGATTCGGATCAATGCAAGCTAAACAAACCTATTCTGATGTTGTTGGAACACTTTTCAAAAAAGCTGTTATAGCAAGGGCGTTCTTTTTTGTTTTGCACAGTGGTATTCGGTTATGAATATCCAACACCTCAGTCGACGAGGCAAGGGCCGAGATCCTTTCACCGGGAGTGACCCCTTGAACAGAAGTTTGCGTCAGGGCAATAACTTCACTATAGTCGTTTACTTTTGCTTTGCATCGTGGTATTCAGTTGGAATATCCTGCACCTCATTCTACGGGGAAAGAGCCGAGATTCCTTCACCGGGAGTGACCTCTTTAGCAAAGGTTTTTGTCACTATATTTTTATAAAGCTATCCGGTTCCTTCAACGATATCAAGTTCATTACGTTAAAGGTTTTTCGCCAGAAACCATTCGTAGCCCTCCGTCATTTCAGACGGGTACCAAGTAGTATTCATGCTATGTTTGTTGGCCTTAGTCAAGGCATAGTGTATGGTAGCTGCTTGTTACCTTTCTGCTGCATAGATAGATGCGTTGGTTTGGGACAGTCGTATAGCCTTGTTGGCCCTAGTCAAGGGCTTGTACGGGTGGATTCAAATTAACCTGGACAATGACGGGTAGAACTTAACATGTGACTTATGATTTGTTAGCCTTAGTCAAGGTCATAAGAGCATGGGGAAAAAATCACATCGAGAGTTTCTAAAGAAACTGAAACTTGCCAGATATGCGCATACCTTCTAGAGTGTGATAACGTGAGCGGATTCCATCACGTTATCATGCGATGATAGTTGGATCCCGATTCCTACTGATGAGTTGGTTTACTCCTCGGGTGATCCCGACTAATTCTTCTTTCAGGTTTGGAGGAGAGTTTGACGGTACAGTGGGTGGTTTCCTGATTAGATAAATTGGTAACCATTCTGATCTAGGATAGAGTGTATGCTGAGTGTTTCTTTTCTCTCTCTCTTTGGCAGCGACCATTGACCCGACCCTAGACTATGACTCAGTAACCTAGTTGACCGAACCTTCTTTAACACTGGCTTTTGGATTACCAGAGTTGCAAACCTCATTGCCACTCCTACTTTTACCCTTTTCTCCAGGACACCCCGTATTACTATGAACGTCCACTTCCATTGGACAAAACCATCGTATGGTTATATACGAACTCGAAAGAATTTATTCGAGGATGGTTTCTGGTTATGGAGAAAACGAATAGGACTATTCAGTTGTCTTTTCCTTTTACCTTCTCTCAGGTTTGCATAGTAACTCCTATTATTTTATGCTGGATTTTCTGGGTATTTTTAAAATTTATTCCAGAGTTGTATTTTCTGGGATTATTTTGGGGATTCGGTGTTTCGATCGGAGTATCAAATTTTGTCTGTGTGGCTTTCCGGATAATTTTAGAATATGTTAAAAAGTTCGACCGGATATAAATACCCAATTTTTCTCCTGTCGGGAAATTTCCAAGTGTTGGATTTTTCCATAGTTTAACGACGTTCTAAGTAGTGCAAGTAACTCGATGGACCCTCTAGAAGACAACAAACCTTAACTCGATTATGTGACCGTCTTGAACTGCCCTTTGAACCTTCGGGTTTGGGGCAGTACGGCGTGCCACATGTGAGGCGTTGGCTTGACCCTTCTACGGCTGGACCGTTGGTACTGAGGCACGAACTGATTGTTGTTAGACTTATTTCATGTGTTGGATTGTATCGGGAAAACTTGGGTGTTCGATTGTTCGATCGGAAAGTTTAACATTTTCTGTTTATCTGGAATGTGATACAATAATTGGAATTCACAAATAGTTATGAGATAACTGAATGAATGTTATAAACATAGCAGTTTAGTCTCACTTGATCGGTTGCCACGGAATTTTGAAGCGATCAAAAGTCCGTTGCAATCACGTTGTGAACGCGGATACTCGCCGGTAAACTTAATAGACAGCCTCACTCCATAGCCCCGACCAAGTGACTGCAGGAGAACCCCGTCGCCGAAAGCATCCGTTCGGGTGCTCGCGGCAGCGGTGTTCCGCCTTGGTGCACTTCGTCGACGGCATCGGGGGTGCGGCCGCCTCCTAAAGTTTGCAACGAGTATTCGATCAGGATGTCGGGAATCTTGTTGAATTTCCTGACTTGATATTGAAAAGAGTTTTCGATAATGAGACTAAAATGCGGGGTTTATAATTTTTAGGCATGCGATGTCTAAGTATTTCATTTGGTCAGGCATGCGATGTCTGAGGAGGTTGCGGATTCCAACTGTTGTAGTTTTACATTTTCTTTTCTGTGACCGTAAGTGTAATATATGATATCGCCGGTTTCGTTGCTATATGTCAACGACAATTGGGATGCGCATATTTACTTACGTTGATGACATCTGATGTTATGTGTTGCTGGATATGTTATATTGGATCGTCGTGTTTGAATAGCCGGGGGTTTTTATGTGAGATGAGTGCTTTTCATTTTCATTGATGTAAAAACTTGTATGTAATATTCTTTTATTGGGGCACTTCCAGGTTGCGGAAGTAGTCACCGTTTGTATATTATTTACTTTTCTGCACTAGGATAGACCCAAGGAGGGGAGCACAAGTAACCGGGTTCTGGGGTCCAGTGGGAGACCAACTCGAGGAGTCGAGTCCGGGTCTCCTAACCCTAGAATTGGTAGGGTTGCTTGCCGCTCTCGTAGGGGTCTAGGGGTGTGGGATTGGCTATTCATCACGACCGTGGAATCCGTGTTTTATACTGGCTCGTATTGAAAACACGGACGTCCTAGTATATCCAATATTTCATATGTTTCTTCTGCTGTGATTTATCTGTGATCTTGTGATGTTCTGTGACAGATATTATATATAGTATATATGATATATTATATAGACGTTGCTTATGTTTTACACCCGCGCTAGCCCTGCCTCGCTCTGGCGTTAGTTACCTAACCTAACGGTGCAGACGGGACATCGAGGCGAATGCGGATGGCATAAGCGTACGTTATATTTATCTGTGATGGTTAGGTGGACTTAAATGATGGGATATTCATTAATGAGATTAATGAAAGAAAATAAACCTAATTGATGTTGTGGAATCGAATTTCAAAATAAAACTGGTAGCTACAGTTCTTGCTTTGCATCGCGGTGTTCATTATAGAACATCCTGCACCTTATTCGATGAGGAAAGGACCGAGATCCCTTCACCGGGAGTGACTCCTTTAGCAATAACTGGCAGATGCTACACACTCGGTTTGTATTTGATCGCTTCTATAGTTTCTGCTTTGCAAAGTGATATATATGATATATCCCGCACCTCATTCGACGAGGAAAGGGCCGACGATCCCTTCACCGGGAGTGACCCCTTTAGCAAAACTAGAAAAGCCTCAAAAACATTCCATTTAAAAAACCATTTGATTCCGCAACGAGATCAAGTTCAAAGCGTTAAAGGTTTTCACAAAAACCGGCCGCAACCCTCCGTCATTTTAGGAAGTAGAGTACTTAGTATTCGTGCTACATTTGTCGACCATAGCCGAGGCGTAGTGTGCGGTAGCTAAGTGATGTCTTCCTACACCGCATATGATGCGATTAGTTAGGACAGTCATGTGACTTTGTTGACCTTAGCCAAGGGTCATGTGGGTGGGTCTAATTAATCACGAAATGACGGGTAGAACTTGACTAGTACCTATGATTTGTTGACCTTAGCCAAGGTCATAGGTGCAAGGGGTAAAAACCATTATCGGGAGTTTCAAGTGTTGAAACTTGCAATGAGATTGCATACCTTCTATATGATAGTTGGATCCCGATACCCACTGCGAGTAATTGTTACTCCTGAGAGAGTTTTGCACTTTACAATTAGCCGATCAAGTAGGTGTCTAGAAAGGTGTCAACGGGGTTACGCCTCTGGGAAAACGAGGTTTACAGTAATTAGGTCCGTGCGAAAGCATGGGGAACCTCCATCAAAGTACCGACACTGGCCTGGCTGAAAGATTGACGAACTTGTAGAGTGTAATTAATCCCGGCTAGTCTTTCCTTTTAAGGTTTGAAGGAAGATTTGATAAAAACAGTGGGAGCCATCCTGATTAGATAAAATATATAACCAATCTGATCTTGCAAGAGCGCACGCAGAGTGTTTTATTCTCTCTCTCTCCAGGTAGCGACCATATCACGCCTTAATCAAGATAATAATATGGATGAATTGACCGAACCCGCTTGTTAAACTGAGCTGGGAACGTTGGTCCCGCTCCAACTTATAATTGTTATAAGACAGAGCAGGAAATAGGGGAATACCAGATTTCCTATGCCGACCAAACGAAGAAAGTGCATATGATGCATCTTCTTCGGGTGTGTTCATTACAAAGAACTGTTTCTCAGTATCCTCTGAATCCTGGGTATATGATACCGGATCAGGATCCCAGATATGTAAGCTGTTACATAGGGCTACAAAAAGGTAGAAAAACTGAGAACGGGTGATAAGTTTCATGAGACAGAAACCGGGGCAAGTGTTGCAGCCAAGTCTGTTGGTCACTGTCACCCTGTATTACGAATACATTGATTCTGAACAAATGCTATTAGATACCGAACCTGATATACAAGATTATATCAGTATCTTTATTAGTAAAGAAAAGGATATAATTTTGTATTGATGGATAATGTTTTGAACATTTCCTATATCAAAAGTTGATCGGTTCAGGCACGTTATCTAAAAGCATTGATGTTCTAAATCAAACTACAGTTCTTAGTATATGGAACACACATAAGAGGAAGAGTTCAGAAATGAACGGATCCTTCTTAAGGTATTGTAGACTAGGTCAGATCAATGTGACCCGACTAGCTGAAGTTACATGTAGATGCATATTTAAATCAGTTTGAATCTACATCTTGTGAAACTTGCCAGTCATGTCACAAAGATATAATGACACTAGCTCTGTTTATTGGAAACAGAGAAAGAGTTAGTGAACTCTTGGGACTGATACATGATGATGTATGTAAAGTCTCCTGTCTACACATGCCAGGACTGGTTCTTCATACTTCATTATATTCTCTGATAATCTCTCAAGATTCAGTCATATGTTCCTGTTGAAACATAAGTCCGAACCTTTTGAGATATTCACAGAATATAAGTTAGAAGTAGAGAACCAAAATACAGGTATAAGTATTATGTCCTATGATAAGATCAGGGAGGAGAATACTTGTGCATAGAATTCCTGGACTATTCTAAAGGAGAATGAGATTTTCTCTCAATGTTACTCCTCTGAATACACCACAGCACAACGGTGTATCAGGGCGGAGCAATTGCACAATATTAGATATGGTGTCCTCTATGATGAGTATTACTGAGTTACCTATTTTCTTTTGAGGTTATGCACTTGAAAAGCTGCATACCTATTGAATTAGGTTTGATTCAAATCAGTGCCTACAATTCCATATGAGATATGGTATGGGAAGAGCCTATCTCTTAAGTAAGTTAAGATTTGGGATTGTCCGACCTATGTCAAAAGCAAAATCCGGACAAGATCGAGGCAAGATCAGTTCTGTAGAACTGGAAAGGTTCCAGCTGTACAAAACTGCTAATGATTTGATAGAACCAAAGGATTCAATAGTTTCCGACGAACCTCAGCCTCTCCGCCGATCTAGCAGGGTTCCTCATCCGCCTGAGAGATACCTCGGTTTCTCGATGACAGTGGGAGGGAGGATTGCATCATGAGATGATGACCCAACCAGTTTCGAGCAGGCCATCGAGAGTAGGGACTCTGTAAGAATGGCTGGATGCTTAGTGATCTGAGATGGAATCCATATACACCAACAAAGTATGGACTTTAGTTGCGATATCTGAAGGGTTAAATCCCCATCAGGAGCAAGTATATCTTGAGAAGATTACTTGGTGTAGATGGAAAAGTTGAGACTTTCAAAGCTAGACTTGTTAAAGGTTTTCGTCATCGACCAGGCGTGGATAATGATGAAAGTTTTTTCCAGTAACTATGCTTAAGTCTATCCAGATCCTACTTACCACGGCTACATACCATGACTACGATATTTGGCGGTTGGGTGCCATGACTGCTTTTCTAAATACTGATTTAGAAGAGAACGTCTATAAGAACACAGCCAGAGGTCTTCGTAAACAGTGGGAGCAGCGGAAACGTGTGCAAGTTGCTTTACATAATGAAGCAGGCATCGCGGAGTTGGAACGTCTGTTTTGATATGATAGTCAAAGTGTTTGACTTCATCAAAATGGTAGACGAACCTTGTATATAAAAAAGGGTAGTAGAGAGTAAGGTGGTCATCTTCGTATTGTACATAGACAACATACTCTTGATAGGAAAAGAGTTTCCTATACTACGATCGGTCAGTCTCCTATTATCACTAGGATTCTCCAAATAGGATCAAAGTGATACCTTCTAAATCGTGAGTTTTCATCTATGAGATAGATGTAATTGGATGCTAGGATTCTCACTAGATGTAGTGAGATGGTATCAATCGATCATGGGGAGAATCACTGGAAGAGTTCCAGGGTGATAAAGACGACTGAATGTCAGTCACGGGCATTGTCTTTACCCTCAGTAAAGGGACGGTATGTTGGAAAAGTTCCAAGCTAGATACCGTGGCAAACTAGACGATTAAGGCTGGTAACATCGCTATTGAAGATACTACAAAAGAGGAAGTTTGGGTGTATATTGGTTCATAAAATGAACTAGGTTCCTGCCATTGTATGACAATGGAAGTATGGCTTTGGCCCTGGAACCCTGGTCCCATCAGTGACCCAGACAAATTCTGAGGCAGCATCACCTGATCATAGAGATAGTTGATCTCCAGGGTGATTGAGGTTAGGAGAGAAGACTCAGAGGACAACACGGCGGATCCACTCACGAAGGCCTTTTTCCCAAAGAGAGACAATTTAGGGGATGGTTGAGTATGTGATACTGCTACCACTGCTACAGATGGCCCTAGTGCAAGTGGGAGATTGTTAGTTATATGTATGCCCTAGAGGCCATTACTGTACATTGGATGTATATTGTAGTGGATGCTGGGACATATATAGGAAGGACTTTCTTGCTCGACATGATAGTACGCTATCTGGTTGCACTTTATCTTAACATGTATACTTTCTGTCTCTCTGATTACATGTTGATAAAGCCCTTAGGATATGTACTCGACTTCCAGGACTATGATGTAGATCATACTAGTGGGGCCTGGGTAGTCCATGAGTGCATCCTTGAAATGTTCCTAGTCGAGGGAATATCGAGACGGGGCATCGATATTCCAGAGTAGACTAGCGCATATCTTCTCGACCCATGAGATGGGCGATGGATGATCCCATATCCATTGGTGTTTGACATCGAAGATGGTATGCGGGTGCTCAGTGGAGACTGGGTACACTGAACGGACTCGCCGAGAACTCCCAGATGGTATTATACCTCACGTCAGATGGCAGTTCTCTGGTGACACTGGTACAGCTTAGTCTGTTGACCCGAGATCGTCATAGAGTCTTGTGTGTCTCCCACTGTACTTTGATTTCCACCCTACCACGGCTCTACTGAGTTGTGCAAACAGGTGGTTTTTGGGTACAGTCCCGATTCACATGGAGGCAATGAGCGATAGGAGGGGATTCGTCTCTCCCGGTATTGGGGGTTGATGTTGTGCTATGCTCGACTGGCCATAACAGGAAATCCCTGGCCAGGGTTGCTGTGATATACTGGTAAGAGTTATCAGTAGTTTCACGAATGTTATGGACCTCAAGTCGACATAACTTATCGAGCTATTGGGGTCTGACGTTTACTACCCCTAGGCGAGATATGCGACATATCAGACAAACAGACCGGACTATACGATAAGTGTTACTAATTGGATTCGCAGGAGTGTGAGCGGGCTTGCTCGTCGATCTTCTGATCGCTCAATACCCGGGTGGCCGTTACGTTTGGCAGACCGCTTGCGTCTTGCGGATGTTTGATATGATCATCATCTGCTACCGGCGTATTGACGAGTCTTTAGAGTCCTACACAGAGGTTTCCCAGCTCAAGCGAAACGAAATAGGAGCGCATATGAGATATGTGCGGGACCGAGAATAATGCGCGTATGTGATACCGTATTCTATTCTCGCGATGAATGTATCGATTGGTTGTATGCGATATAACCTAGTTATCGAATCGAAGATCGATTCGATAAGCCGATGCATAGGATACTAGTCGGTTATATGCGATATGACCGGATCGTTAAATCAAGTGTTGATTTAATGATTTAATGTATAATTATATATTTGATATATTACTTTGCATTAACTAGTATCGGTTCACTTTAAATGGATTTTCTCATTCGGATGTGCGCATTGCATATGCGATATGATTTTGTGCACTTGCTTGTATCATGTTTGATGATACATGCCTTTTGGTTAAGTGTAAAGAATTAAATCTTGGTTAATGAAATGGTTAGGGTTTACTATTTCCTTATTCATTTATTCATTTATTTATTCTTTTTGGAAATTGATAAGCATTAAGAGAAAATGGTGGCTTAATTTGTTTTCTAGCTAAAGCTTCTTGAAGCTTTGACCAAAGTCACCCTTTTTGTCTCATGCTTAACCCTAACCATTCCCACTAACCCTAGTTTAGTCTCTACACTTCACCATGGTTGGTAGATGATAAGTATTATTATTATTTTCATTTTAAAAAAGACTTATCATATTCTTCATCTTCTTCTTCTTCTTCACTTCAAGAAAAAGCTTGAAAGCTTTAATGGCAAAGTGAGAATTAGAGTGAGAAATCCAATCTAAAGTCTACCCACTTCCTATTTCTTCATCCTCTACCTCTTGCCAAGTAGTAGAGTGTGTTTCCTTCACAAGTTTTCATGGCTTGGTGAAGGTGGAGCTTGATCTTGCGATGCTTCGATGTAGATCATCTTCGGCATGGACATCGACGACCTAGCTCGCTTTTTCTCCGACGAAGCCGACTCTAGAGCCCGGATTCCTTTTGGACAGCGGAGACGACTTCGTTACGGAGCTATAGAGGTGGAGCACCGGATCTACAAAGGTTGTATTTCCGATATCCCATTAGTTAAGTGTTAACTAGTTACTTTGTTCGCCTAAATATCTAGTAAACGATCCGTAGTCGGGTTTGTAGGCACCCGTAAAATTTGATTTGTGCATGTTTGATCACTTGTGAGACTTCACTAGAGTGCCTAGGAACCCTACAGTGCTTGGGGCCCACTTTGGAAAATTTGATCGATCGAATATTTTAAACATGTTAGTTCACAGTATTTACATTATATCTGCGACCGTGAATGTCACTTGATCGGTAAATCCTGTCTAACTGCTATAACCCGGTTAGACGGATTTGCGAACGTGACATTGACGTTGATATCCAGTGTTGTGCTGTGATGTTGCGGATTGGTCGTGGGGGATAGCCTGGATGCAATGGTAGTACAGTTTTGGTTGTATTATGTACATTTGTTATTGCGGGGCGAGCGTCCGACATGTGGACTGCCGTCACTGCCTGTTTGTATATTATTCTTTTGGGGCACAACCAGGTTGAGGTCGATGTACCCATTATATGTATATTTTACTTTCTGTACTAGGATTACCCCACGGAGGGGTGCACGGATAGCCGGGTTCTAGAGTGCAACGAGCGCGCATCTCATGGCGTTGAGACGGAGGGGGCTTCACTCTAGGATTGGGGGGCTATTCGCCTCACCCGTAGGGGGTACAGGTTGACCCAGGAGGGGTGCCCAAGTTACCGGATTCCGTGAAGTGCTGGGTGGTCCATTCACGTTGCTGAAGGGGGCTGCCTCGCTTCAGGTTTTGGCGGGTAACTTGCCGCGCCCGTAGGGGTCTATGATTTCATTGCACAGGCTATCCACACGACCAGGGGAACGTCGGGTTTCAGTAGCGGCTCTATGAAACCCGGGGATCCCAGATATCTGTATTGTTCTGTGATGCTTATTACATTTCTGCGATGTTGCATTTTATCACGCCTTGAGCGAAATATTATATATTGATATATATACTAGTAGATGTTGTATATGTTTTGCATCCGCGCTAGTCCAGTCCCCGCTCTGTCGTTAGTTAACTAACCTAACGGGTAATGACGGGACCCAGTGGCGAATGCGGATGGCATATACGTGCGTCATTATTTTCGTTCTTTATTGGTGTGATCAATTGATGGGACTGCGTTGATTCGGATCAATGCAAGCTAAACAAACCTATTCTGATGTTGTTGGAACACTTTTCAAAAAAGCTGTTATAGCAAGGGCGTTCTTTTTTGTTTTGCACAATGGTATTCGGTTATGAATATCCAGCACCTCAGTCGACGAGGCAAGGGCCGAGATCCTTTCACCGGGAGTGACCCATTGAACAGAAGTTTGCGTGAGGGCAATAACTTCACTATAGTCGTTTACTTTTTCTTTGCATCGTGGTATTCAGTTGGAATATCCTGCACCTCATTCTACGGGGAAAGAGCCGAGATCCCTTCACCGGGAGTGACCTCTTTAGCAAAGGTTTTTGTCACTATATTTTTATAAAGCTATCCGGTTCCTTCAACGATATCAAGGCATAGTGTATGGTAGCTGCTTGTTACCTTTCTGCTGCATAGATAGATGCGTTGGTTTGGGACAGTCGTATAGCCTTGTTGGCCCTAGTCAAGGGCTTGTACGGGTGGATTCAAATTAACCTGGACAATGACGGGTAGAACTTAACATGTGACTTATGATTTGTTAGCCTTAGTCAAGGTCATAAGAGCATGGGGTAAAAATCACATCGAGAGTTTCTAAAGAAACTGAAACTTGCCAGATATGCGCATACCTTCTAGAGTGTGATAACGTGAGCGGATTCCATCACGTTATCATGCGATGATAGTTGGATCCCGATTCCCACTGATGAGTTGGTTTACTCCTCGGGTGATCCCGACTAATTCTTCTTTCAGGTTTGGAGGAGAGTTTGACAGTACAGTGGGTGGTTTCCTGATTAGATAAATTGGTAACCATTCTGATCTAGGATAGAGTGCATGCTGAGTGTTTCTTTTCTCTCTCTCTTTGGCAGCGACCATTGACCCGACCCTAGACTATGACTCAGTAACCAAGTTGACCGAACCTTCTTTAACACTGGCTTTTGGATTACCAGAGTTGCAAACCTCATTGCCACTCCTACTTTTACCCTTTTCTCCAGGACACCCCGTATTACTATGAACGTCCACTTCCATTGGACAAAACCATCGTATGGTTATATACGAACTCGAAAGAATTTATTCGAGGATGGTTTCTGGTTATGGAGAAAACGAATAGGACTATTCAGTTGTCTTTTCCTTTTACCTTCTCTCAGGTTGCGAGTACTCTTTGGTTTAATAGATAGTACACCTATTACGCAAATTGGATAGTCTTCTTCCAAACCTTAGGCTGGTGCCGAACGGTAGGGAATGAAGAAAACCAATTAGCATAACGATGGTGTACAGAAGGTATTAAGTAAAGACATATCAAAGGATTAGTAAGAGGGCAAAGTAAATTGCGAGTGCTATTCATGATCAAACAAAGTATTTCTTCGCCAATCCTAATTCACCTTTGTATTGCTCCAGGACACTCCGTATCACTAAGAAGATCCACAGTTTATTGGATACTCCATCGTATGGTTATATACGAACTCGAAAGGAACTTGTTCCAGTTCGGGGATGGATTCTGGTTCAGGAGAAATAGGAATAAGGTTTATTCAGGTGTATTTTATCTTCACCTTCTCTCGCGTTGCGAGTGCTCCTAAGATTAGGGCAGTACACCCATTACTCTTATTGGATAGTCTTCTTCAAAACCATAGGCTGGTGCCGAACGGTAGGGAAGGAAGAAAACCATTTAGCCTAAGAGGGTGTACAGAAGGTAATGACTAAAGACATATGAAGGGATTTGGAGAGATGGCAAAGAATTATACGGTTACAGTCGTGAATATGGATAATGGAAGAGGCATTACTAGGAATATAGGGATACCCCATCGAAACATTTCAATGTTTCAGTTTCACTATGTACTGTTAAAAGAAAACCGATTTCCCAATTAGCCCTTACTCCAGGATATGTATTTACCAGGTATGATTCTCACATCTGTATAGTTTTACAGATGATGAGTGGGAGTAAGTTATTGGGAATTGGGTGATCATCCTCATTATATCGGGATTCGTTGTAATCGATGATATTTGAGGAAGTCACCTGGGTTATTTGTCGGACGGCAAATATTCGGTTTTGAATATCCGCTGTTATGCACCAATTTCAAATTGACATATCTGTACGTCTATTTTCATAGAGTGAGATATACCTTTTTGAAATTATGACTATGATATTTACCTATATCAGTGGATGGTTAGGTAAGGAGCAATAAACAGCGGTGTAATTCTTCATAACCATAGTACAGTTTTCAACCTACGACACGCAGGGATTGGGTTATTAGACTCAAGGGACTTATACAGAGTATTGTATGTTGTCCAGTGTCCATTAGGACAGAGGGGTTGGTCCTCGTACTATATTCGGTTTACTTATGACTTCTCTAGTGTAGGGTTCCTAGGCACTCTTGTGAAGGTTCATAAGGCATCAAACATGCCCGGATAAAAATTTAGACGTGCCGAACAACCCAAAGCCGGGATCTTTGCTAGATTATTAGGGTTTAACATGCAAGATAAAAAACTTTATTGCTAAGTGTGAGGGATTACAACCTTTGTAGTCCGCTCCTTCGCTTCATAAGCTCCGAGTAGAAGTCCCTTCGCCGCGATCCACGATCTCCCGGACTCAAGAGAGGCTCCACGACTCGAACGATCCATGCTAGCTTGTAGTATTCTGTTTCTCCGATGATCTACGTCGAAGTTGCTATAACCCAAGCTCTTTCACTCTCATGAGGTGAACACCCTAATCAATGGGCTAGATTAGATGAGGATGATGGAGCAGCATTTTTGCTTTCTTTTTATATCATAATCTCACATGAAATCATCACAAAAGGAAAATCAAGTAAGCTTTCTCAAAGCTTGGAGAGAAGAGGATGATGAATGAAAAAGATTAATTCCTTTTGTCATGAATAATGAAATGAGTATATGAATAATAATGCAACCATGGTTAATGATGACTAGGATAACCCTTGTAGAGAGTTAACTAAGGCTAGGGTTTGGTTGGGTTAAGATATGAGTCATAAGAAAATATCTATCATAATATCTTCTTCATGACAAAAGAACAACTTCTAGAAGGTGCATGAAGCATCTAACCCTAATCAAACCCTAACCTCGTTTAATCATCACTAAACATGTTTCATTATTAATCATATCATGTCACAATAATATATATCACATATATATTATATATTTGCAACAAAAGAAAATAATACAATTAACATATATCGCATATACATCAATGTATTATCCGGTGAGAAAATGAAATAATAAAGTGAGCCAATATTAGATAATGTAATACAATATATATCATATATATTATTTTACATTAAATCATCGAATCAACACTCGATCCGACAATCCGGCTATATCGAATATAACCGACTAATATATCATGTACCGATTCATCGAATCAACACTTGATCCAATGACCCGGTTCATATCTAAATATCGCGAGAATATAATACGGTATCTCATATCGCAATATCCTCGGTCCTGCACATATCACATATGTGCCTCTACTCCATTTTTCCTGAGCCAAGAAATCTCTTTGTAGGACTCTAAAGAATCGTCAATACGCCGGTAGCAGGTGATGATCATATCAAACACCCACAAGCTGCAAGCAGTCAGCTAAACATAACAGCCACCCAGTTATTGAGCGATCAGAAGATCAACAAGCTAGCCTGTCCGTTCTCCTGTGAATCCAATCAGTAACACTCCCGTACAGTCCGGTCTCTTTGTCTGATATGTCGCATATCAAGTCTAGGGGTGGTATACGTCAGACCCCAATAACCGATAAGTCGTGTCGATGTGTGGCTCATAACGGGTCGAGAAATTACTGGTAACACTTACCAGTAAATATCTATATCAGCCCTGGCCAGGGACTTCCAGTTATAGCCAATCGAACACAGCACAACATCAACTCCCTATACCGGAAGAGACGAATCCCCTCCTATCGCTCATTACCTCCATGACTGTACCCAAAAGCTACCGTTTTGCACGCCTTCTTGGACGTGGTAAGGTGGAAATCAAAGCACAGTGAGAATCACACAAGATTCTATGACGATCTCGGGTCTACAGACTACCCTGTACCAGTGTCACCGGAGAAATGCCATCTGATGTGTGGTATATCACCATCTGGGAGTTCTCGGCGAGTCCGTCCAGTGTACCCAGTCTCCACTGAGCACCCGTACACCATCCTTGATGTCCAACACCGATGGATATGGGATCATCCATCGCCCATCATATGGGTCAAGATGCGTATACGCTAGTCTACTCTGGTGTATCGATGCCCTGTCTCGATATACCCTCGACTAGGAACAGTTATAGGATGTACTCATCGACTACTATGGCCCCACTAGTATGATCTGATCATTGTCCCAGTAGTCGAGTACAGATCCTAAGGGCTTTATCAATATGTGAGAGTAAGACAGTAAACCATTACAAGTCAATATGTTAAAATAAAGTGAAAGCAAATGGCATACTATCATGACGAGCAAGAAAGTCCTCTCTATATATATCTAAGCATCCATTATAATATACATCATATGTACAACAATGGCCTCTAGGGCATATACATAACTAACAATCTCCCACTTGCACTAAGGCCAGCTGCTGTAGTATCTCATACCTAGCATCCCGAATAATCTCTTAAACTGTATCTGGGGAATAGCCTTCGTGAATGGATCCGCAGTGTTGTCCTTCGTATCTACTCTCCTGACCTCGATCTCCCGGCGATCAACTATCTCCCTGATCAGGTGATACCGCCTCAGAATATATCTGGACTTTTGATGGGACCTGGGTTCCTTGGCCAACACCACAGCTCCATTGTTATCGCAATACAGAGGTATTGGATGCTCAATGGATGGAACCACTCCAAGTTCACTAATGAACTTCTTTATCCAAACAGCCTCTTTAGCAGCATCGTTGGCAGCGATGTATTCAGCCTCCATCGTCGAGTCTGCAACCGTATCCTGTTTGGAACTCTTCCAACATACCACCCCTCCATTGAGGGTAAAGACAAAACCCGAGTGCGACTTAGAGTCGTCCTTATCACTTTGGAAGCTGGAATCGGTAAAGGACTCCACCTGGAGTTCTCCATTACCATACACCAAGAACATCTCCTTAGTCCTTCGTAAGTACTTGAGAATGCTCTTCACAACTGTCCAGTGACTCTCTCCAGGATCTGCTTGATACCGACTCACTACACTTAGTGAGTATGCTACATTGGGTCTGGTACATAGCATCACATACATGATAGAGCCTACTGCCGAAGCATAGGGTATCCCTTGCATGCGAGCTCTCTCAAAATCAGTCTTGGGAGACATCTCTTTGGAGAGAGTGAGTCCAGAATCGTGGGTTGGTTCCCACGCTTGGATTCTTCCATACTAAACCTCTTTAGTATGGTGTCAATGTACCTGGATTGGGAAAATCCCAGTATCCGTTTAAATCTATCTCTATTGATCATGATTCCCAATATGCAGGAGGCATCACCTAGATCTTTCATTGATAATCTTTGTGATAAGAAGAGCTTGACTGATTGCAGCATAGGAATATCATTTCCTATCAAGAGTATATCATCCACGTACAATATGAGGAAGACAACCTTACCCTCTGCTACCTTCTTATAAATACAAGGTTCATCTATATTTTTGATGAAGTCAAACTCTTTGACTACGACATCAAAACAGATGTTCCAACTCCGCGATGCTTGCTTTAACCCATAAATGGATTTAAGAAGCTTGCACACATTTCCGCTGCTCCCACTATCTACGAAGCCCTCTGGCTGAGTCATGTACACGCACTCTTCTAAATCACCGTTTAGAAAGGCGGTCTTAACATCCATTTGCCAGATTTCGTAGTCATGGTATGCAGCAATGGCAAGTAAGATCCAGATGGACTTAAGCATAGCCACTGGAGAAAAGGTTTCATCATAATCCACACCTGGTCGTTGACGAAATCCCTTTGCTACAAGTCTAGCTTTGAAAGTCTCAACTTTTCCATCTACACCAAATTTCTTTTTAGAGATCCACTTGCTCCCAATGGGTTTTACCCCTTCAGGAGCATTTTCCAAAGTCCATACTTTGTTGGTGTACATGGATTGCATCTCAGATCGCATTGCATCCAGCCATTTCACAAAGTCACCACTTGTGATGGCCTGCTCGAAACTAGTCGGGTCATCATCTTCCATGATGCAATCCTCGCTTCCACCGTCAATAAGAAAACTGTAGTATCTCTCAGGTGGACGAGAAACCCTACTAGATCGGCGGAGAGGTTGGGGTTCATCGGGTACTACTAAATCCTCTGGTTCCACTAAATCATCTGTTGTAGTTTGTTTTGCTGGAACTTCTTCCAGTTCTACCTCATTGCCATTAATTTCTTTCATAAGAAACCCCTTTTCTAAAAAGGTGGCATGTCGAGAAACAAACACCTTTTGTTCCTCGGAGTGGTAGAAGATATACCCTCGCGAATGTTTGGGATATCCAATAAACTTATATAGGATAGATCTTGCCTCGAGCTTGTCCGGATTTTGTGTTTTTACATAGGCCGGACAACCCCATATCTTAACATACATAAGAGATGGTCTCTTCCCTTTCCATATCTCATATGGAGTGGTAGGCACTGATTTGGTAGGAACCATATTCAATAGGTGTATGGCTGTCTCCAGCGCATACCCCCAAAAGGAAATAGGCAACTCAGCCTCACTCATCATGGAGCGCACCATATCTAATAGGGTGCGCACCATATCATATAAGGAGGAGTAAGCTGAGAGAGAATCCCATTCTCTTTTAGATAATCCAGAAAATCATTGCTTAAGTATTCTCCTCCTCGATCAGATCGAAGAATCTTAATACTTTTGCCCGTTTGGTTCTCTACTTCGTGCTTATATTCTCTGAATTTCTCAAAAGCTTCAGACTTGTGTTTCATCAGAAACACATGTCCGTATCTAGAGAGATCGTCAGTGAATGTAATGAAGTAGGAAGAACCGTTCCTGGCATGCGTAGACATGGGACCGTATACATCACTATGTGTCAGTCCTAAGAGTTCTGTAACTCTTTCTCCGTGTCCACTAAACGGAGCTTTGGTCATTTTTCCTTTGAGACATGAATGGCAAGTATCATAAGATGATAATTTGAACGGATTCAAATATCCATCTTTATGTAACTTAGCCAGTCGTGTCGCATTGATATGACCAAGTCTACAATGCGACAAGTAGGATTCGTTCATTTCTGAACTTTTCCTCTTGTGTGTGTTTTGTATATTGAGGACTCTATTTTGATTGAGAATGAATATGCCATTATGTAACGAGCCTGATGAAATCAACTTTTGATTTAGGAATATGTTCATAACATTATCTTGTACTACAAAATTATATCCTTCTTTACTTAATAAAGAAACTGATATAATGTTGCACATCATGTTCGGTATATAATAGCACTCATTCAGAATCAGTGTATCACCACTTGGTAATACTAGGTGATATTCTCCAACTGCGTTGGCTGCAACATTTGCCCCATTCCCTACTTGAACGGAATGATCACCTCTTCCCAGTTCTCTACCTTTCCGTAGCCCATGTAACAATTTAAATATGTGGGATCCTGATCCGGTATCTAATACCCAGGACGTAGGGTGAACTGAGAAACAGTTCTCAATAACTAACACACCCGAAGAAGATGCATCAGCATGCATGTTCTTTTGGGCGGCGTGAGAATCCAGATATTCTCCTGTTTCCTGTTCAGTCTTATAACTCTTATAGGAAAGATCGGGTCCAACGTTCCCTTGCTCAGTACAATAATCGGGTTCAGTCAATACAACCATATTATTATCTTAATTATGGCCTGACATGGTCGCTACCTGGAGAGAGAAAGAAGAAAACACTTTAGCGTATGCTTTTGCAAGATTAGATTGGTTATTATCTTATCTAATCAGGTTGTCTCCCACTGTTTTTATCAAATCTACCTTCAAACCCTAAAAGGTAAGATTAGCCGGGATTAATTACACCCTACAATTTCGTCAATCTTTCAGCCAGATCAGTGTCGGTACTTTGAAGGAGGTTCCCCGTGCTTTCGCACGGACCTAATTAAAGAAAACCTCGTTTTCCCAGAGGAGTAACCCCGTTAACACTTTTCTAGACACCTACTTGATCGGCTAATTGTCCTGTGTAAAACTCTCCCAGGAGTAACTCTTACTCGCAGTGGGTATCGGGATCCAACTATCTCATAGGAGGTATGCAATTTCATTGCAAATTTCAACACTTGAAATTCCCGATAATGCTTTTGCCCCTAGCGTCCTATGACCTTGACGAAGGCCAAACTACCCATAGGGCGCTAGTCAAGTTCAACCTATTCATTTCTTGATTGAACTAAACCCACCCGTACGACCCTTGACGAAGGCCAAACTACGCCGTACGAATACCCTAATCCAATCGCATCATATGCTAGCAGATAAGCACTAGTTAGCTACCGTACACTACGCCTTGACGAAGACCAAACTACCGCAGCACGAATACTAAGTAGTACTTATCTGAAATGACGGAGGGCTACGCAGGTTTTTCAGAAAACCATGAGCGTAATGAACTTGATATCGTCGTAGAATCATGTAAAATTTTGAAATGGAATGTTTTTTAGGCTTCTAGTTTCGCTAAAGAGGTCACTCCCGGTGAAGGGATCTCGGCTCTTTCCCCATCGAATAAGGTGCAGGATATATCATATATACCACTGTGCAAAGCAAGAACCATATAAGCTGTCAAAAACTAAACCGTGAGTTTGTAGCATTTGCCAGTTTCGCTAAAGAGGTCACTCCCGTTGAAGGGATCTCGGCTCTTTCCTCATCGAATAAGGTGCAGGGTATATCATATATACCGCTATGCAAAGCAAAACTGTAGCTACCATTTTTATAAAGTTTTGATTCTACAACATCTTTTAGGTTTCTTTTCTTTTTATTAATCTCATTAATAAAATCCCATCAGCTTATGCTTCCTAAGCATCACAGAAGAAAGGAAAGCAGTAATATTTATATATCAGCATATATATATAGTATAAGCATTCGTCTTAGGCAGTAATATGATCTCATCACAGAACATTGCAGCAGAAGAACATATATGAAATATTGGATATACTAGGATGTCCGTGTTTTCAATACGAGCCGGTATAAAACACGGATTCCACGGTCGTGACGAATAGCCAAACCCACATCCTAAGACCCCTACGAGAGCGGCAAGTAACACTGCCAATTCTAGGGTTAGGAGACCCGGTCTCGACTCTTCGAGATGGCCTCCCACTGGACCCTAGAACCCAGTTACTCGTGCTCCCCTCCTTGGGTCTACCTAATGCGGAAAAGTAAATAATATACACTGGTGACATCAACCTCAACCTGGAAGTGCCCCAAATAAAAGAATATTACATTACAAATGAATTTTACATGAATGAAAATAAAAACCCTCATCTCACATAAAAAAACCCCGCTATTCAAAACGCGACGATCCAATATAACATATCACAACAACACATAATATCTCATATCATCAACGTAAGTAAATATGCGCATCCTAATTGTCGTTGACATATAGCTACGAAACCGGCGATATCACATATTACACTTACGGTCACAGAAAAGAAAGTGTAAAAGTACAATATTTGGAATCCATAATCACTTTAGACATCATAAATCCGAAATATCACATACTTCGCATTTCATGCCTAACTATATGAATTCCACATATTGTATCGCATTCAAGATAAATAGACAGTATTAAACTTTCCGAACAGATAATCAAATACCCAAAATTTCCTAAATAGCTCGACACTTGAGCGGAGTTCAAATAATCCCAGAAACTGTCACAGTACAGATGATCCAGCCGTAGAAGGGTCAAGCCAACGCCTCACATGTGGCATGCCGTACTGCCCCAAACCCTAAGGTTTAGAGACAGTTCAAGACGGTCACATAATCGAGTTAAGGTTTGTTGTCTTCTAGAGGGTCCACCGCTTAACTTGTACAATTTTCCGAAAGATTTAAACCGGAAAAAAAATTCAACACTTGAAAGTTTTACGTGCCGGGAAAAAGTGAGTTAATGATATCCGTTCGAACATTTTAACAGCAGAGCCCCCCGTCGCGCGCGCGTGCGATTTAAAGCTAATTGAATCTTCAACATTTGATATGAGAATAAATATCCGGAAAAAAATAACGAATTTAAATATTCCGATCAAATTTGCGATTAAAAAATAAACCCCAGATTACTCAACACTTGAGTCACTTTAAAAATACCCAGAAACATCAACAAGCACCTACGGACATTACCCTGAAGCCACGTGTCCCAATACCCAAAATCGCCCGCGGAACCGCCGCGGGAAGCAGGTTCCCACCGCGGTTCCGCGGTGACTTCATTGAATTGGGATCTCGTATTTCATGATAATTCTAATAATTCCCTGCTATTTTTTTTAGGTATTTTTAATTCAGAAAAATCACAGTTTTTAAAAAATGTACAGAGAGGGGTCCGTTTCGTCGTATCGGGGTTTGTTCGGTGTTTTAACTTTGTATACACGTCGCCTAATGCACTAGCTTGGCTCTGATACCACTGTAGGGTTCCTAGGCACCCTTGTTAAGGTTCATAAGGCATCAAACATGCCCGGATAAAAATTTAGACGTGCCGAACAACCCAAAGCCGGGATCTTTGCTAGATTATTAGAGTTTAACATGCAAGATAACAACTTTATTGCTAAGTGTGAGGGATTACAACCTTTGTTGTCTGCTCCTTCGCTTCATAAGCTCCGACTAGAAGTCCCTTCGCCGTGATCCACGATCTCCCGGACTCAAGAGAGGCTCCACGACTCGAACGATCCATGCTAGCTTATAGTATTCTGTTTCTCCGATGATCTACGTCGAAGTTGCTATAAACCAAGCTCTCTCACTCTAATGAGGTGAATACCCTAATCTAATGAGCTAGATTTGATGAGGATGATGGAGCAGTATTTTTTCTTTCTTTTTATATCATAATCTCACATGAAATCATCACAAAAGGAAAATCAAGTAAGCTTTCTCAAAGCTAGGAGAGAAGAGGATGATGAATGAAAAAGATTAATTCCTTTTGTCATGAATAATGAAATGAGTATATGAATAATAATGCAACCATGGTTAATGATGACTAGGATAACCCTTGTAGAGAGTTAACTAAGGCTAGGGTTTGGTTGGGTTAAGATATGAGTCATAAGAAAATATCTATCATAATATCTTCTTCATGACAAAAGAACAACTTCTAGAAGGTGCATGAAGCATCTAACCCTAATCAAACCCTAACCTCATTTAATCATCTCTAAACATGTTTCATTATTAATCATATCATGTCACAATAATATATATCACATATACATTATATATTTGCAACAAAAGAAAATAATACAATTAACATATATCGCATATACATCAATGTATTATCCGGTGAGAAAATGAAATAATAAAGTGAGCCAATATTAGATAATGTAATACAATATATATCATATTTATTATTTTACATTAAGTCATCGAATCAACACTTGATCCGACAATCCGGCTATATCGAATATAACCGAGTAATATATCATGTACCGATTCATCGAATCAACACTTGATCCGATGACCCGGTTCATATCTAAATATCGCGAGAATATAATACGGTATCTCATATCGCAATATCCTCGGTCCTGCACATATCACATATGTGCCTCTACTCCGTTTTTCTGAACCAAGAAACCTCTGTGTAGGACTCTAAAGAATCGTCAATACGCCGGTAGCAGGTGATGATCATATCAAACACCCACAAGCTGCAAGCGGTCAGCTAAACGTAACAGCCACCCAGGTATTGAGCGATCAGAAGATCAACAAGCTAGCATGTCCGTTCTCCTGTGAATCCAATCAGTAACACTCCCGTACAGTCCGGTCTCTTCGTCTGATATGTCGCATATCAAGTCTATGGGTGGTATACGTCAGACCCCAATAACCGATAAGTCATGTCGATGTGTGGCTCATAACGGGTCGAGAAACTACTGGTAACACTTACCAGTAAATCTCTATATCATCCCTGGCCAGGGACTTCCAGTTATAGCCAATCAAACACAGCACAACATCAACTCCCTATACCGGGAGAGACGAATCCCCTCCTATCGCTCATTGCCTCCATGTGATTCGGGACTGTACCCAAAAGCCACCGTTTTGCAAGCCCTCTTGGACGTGGTAAGGTGGAAATCAAAGCACAGTGGGAATCACACAAGACTCTATGACGATCTCGGGTCTACAGACTACCCTGTACCAGTGTCACCGGAGAACTGCCATCTGACGTGTGGTATATCACCATCTGGGAGTTCTCGGCGAGTCCGTCCAGTGTACCCAGTCTCCACTGAGCACCCGTACACCATCCTTGATGTCCAACACCGATGGATATGGGATCATCCATCGCCCATCATATGGGTCAAGATGCGTATACGCTAGTCTACTCTGGTGTATCGATGCCCTGTCTCGATATACCCTCGACTAGGAACAGTTATAGGATGTACTCATCGACTACCATGGCCCCACTAGTATGATCTCATCATAGTCCCAGAAGTCGAGTACAGATCCTAAGGGCTTTATCAACATGTGAGAGTAAGACAGTAAACCATTACAAGTCAACATGTTAAGATAAAGTGAAACCAAATAGCATACTATCATGACGAGCAAGAAAGTCCTCTCTATATATATCCAAGCATCCATTATAATATACATCATATGTACAACAATGGCTTCTAGGGCATATACATAACTAACATCTAGTTCTTGGATAAGCGTTTCGTAGAAACACAAGATCTGAGTTTTGAGAAGTTATAGGTATATGAATAAAGTAGAGAACCAGGTGTTGCAAGTATCGGGATTCTTCAAGGTGATCGAAGATGTAGATACTTGTGTAAGGTATTCAATTGATAGTAATGATTAAGAGAACTTGCTTCTCTTTCAGGTTACTCATAATTGGAAGCATTCCTAAGTTGAGTAACGCTGATCGGCCTCCTTCCATATAGTTAACATGCACTGGAAACAGCTGCATGATTTGAATCTGGTTCAATTGAATCAGTGCCTCTATTTCTATATTGGATATAGAACAGTTCATATCTTGACATTGTTAAGGTACGGGGAGTTGTCCGGCTTATGCTTGAAACAAGACTTTGGATAACTCAAGGCACGTTTCTGTAATGGCTGTTTGTGGGTTGACCCGGGCTATGACGAAGGTTGATTTTCTACCATCTGGAAGATCAATAGTGATATTGTTCTAGACTCGCCACAGTTTTAACAAAAATGGATTTTTTCAGAAAACGGTAGTGGGAGTATGGTAGAACTGGAAGTGATTCCAGAACCGCAAACGATTACTGAAGATTTGATAAGAACCTAAAGATTCAATCTAGTTTGACATTCTATTGGCTACTCCGCAGATAAAGTGCGTAACCTCAGGCACCCGAGAGGTACTTCGGTTTGCTCAAGGACGGTGGCAGGGAGGTTCTTGTTTACCCAGACTTGCCATTGCTGTTGTTCCAGACTGAGAGACCCGGCAGGAGGATGGGTATAGCGTCGTTCTAAACTTGATTTAGAAGTGTACGTCTATATGACTCTGCCAGAGGGTTGTCGTGGTCAGTGGGAGAGCGGAAGAATGGTGGACAAGTGGCTTATGTCTATTTATAGACTAAAGCAGATATAGCGGAGATAGATCATCTATTTCTGATGTGACAGTCATAGGTTTGACATCATCAGAATAGGGGATGGATCTATTAAGAAGGTAGTAGGGTGTGATGTCCTAGTATTTGGATGACATGCACAGAGTAGGAAGTGATATTCCTATACTACGATCGGTTATACTTTGGTTGTCACACAGTGGTTTCTCCACAAGGGACTTGGACATTATATCAAACATTCTGGTTACTGGATCTATGGTTTTAGATCTAGATTTGGGTGGTTTCCCAATCAGGGTACTTAGACAGCATTCTAAGAGTTTTTAGAATGGACGACTCCTGGCACGGTAGTATACCTGCAGGTGATGGAGTCACCCTCTCTAAAGGTGTCTTACAGACTAAAGGGGCAAGGGATGCGCATGATTGACAGATCACTTGCTTGGGCAATTAAGTCAATCATGAGATGTCAAGTACCACACCAGATGTTGTTTTTGCGGTAGATGCAATAAATTGATATTAATCCAATACTGGAGAAATGATCGGAAGCAGTTTTTAGAACATAAGTGGATGTTCTAGGGATATGATAACAACAGCCTCTTTTAGGAGACAGTTATCATTCCAGGCTTCCAAGGTGACCTGGACGGCAGAGTGGCTGTCAGAGTTATAATTTTCCCTCTGACGAGGGGCAATAGTTTGGACAGGTAGTCCAGGAGGATACTGAGGGAGGCATGGCGCAGGATACTGATTAAGTTCAGTTGACGATACAGTCTAAGAAGTTTGGATTTGGAGTTCATTTATGAGCTAGGTCCCATCAGACATCCAGACACATTCTAAGACAGGTATTGCTCATTTTGGGAGATGGGTTTCTTCGTGAACTTGCGATAAAGAGAGACATAGAAAGAAACAACACAGCGGATCCACTCACTGAGGCTATTCCTCTAACGCAATAGTTTCGCAAACGAGCTTTGTGAGACTGACTAGTAGAGGAGTTGGGTGTTCGGTATCACACGGGCTATGAATATGCGACATCGCAATAATTATCCTTGAGTCCAAGTGGGAGATTGTTGGAGATAGTGCCCTCAGAGTCAATTATTGGATCACAGGCACGTGATTGCAATGATTGAGGGAGGACCTATCCCGGTAGGACAGTCTTACTCAAGATGATACTATGCTATCTGGTTTATCTTTATCATCGTGTACTGCTTTAGGTGACCTTACTGGTCGCTATTACATGTTGATAGAGCCCCTAGGATTCTTGCTTGACTGCCAGCAGTACGAGGGCGATCATATACGTAGGAGCTGGTGGTCTTAAGCACATCCTTAAAAGGTCCCTAGTCGTGGGAGTTTCGAGATAGGGCATCGATACTCTAGAGTAGACTAGTGTATACAGTCGAGACCCCGACGAGGGGCGGTGGCCGGTCTCACAAGCTACTGGTGTCAGTTGGATCACCTAAGATGTATACAGGTGCTCAATGGGTTATGAGTACACCGGACAGGACTCGCCGGGAACCTGCTAGTTGGTATTATACCTGACGTCAGATAGCAGTTCCCTGGTGACATGTGTGCAGGTTAGTTCATCGACCTGAGATCGTCATTTGTCTCGTGTGAGTTCCCACTGTGCTTTGATTACTACCCTACCACGGCTCAAAGAAGTTGTGCAAACAGGTTTTAGTTGGGTACAGTCCTGAGCCACATGGAGGCAGTGAGCGGATCTGCTGGGGTTCGTCTCTCCCGGTATTGGGGGTGAGGTCGCGCTGTGTCTAGGAGAGCCAGTACATGAAAATTCCTTGGCCAAGGCAGGAGATTTACTGGAAGGTATTCCAGTAGTATCTCAGGGTGTTCTGGGATGCACTCCGACACGACTTGTACCGCTTTTGGGGGTCTGACTTTTACCAACCCCCTAGGCCCGCCATGCGATGCTCATAGACGAACGGACCGGACTGTACGGATAATGTCACTGACAGGCTCAGTAGGTTGTGAGGATGAGTTCACTCATCGACGTCCCTTTTGGTCAATACCTGGTAGCCCGTTACGTATGGCTAATACCTCTGACGTGCTAGTGGTTAAATCCACAACCAAGGTGTTGACGAGTCTTTAGAGTCCCCCACAGACAGTTGCTCAAGTTTCGGGCGAAACGCTGTAGAGGCCGTATGGAGATATGGCAGGGTTCGATTAGATACGTACGGTATTGCACGGATCATGATCGGACGGAAAATACTAGCGGGCTTTGGTTTAAGCCGGATCCTAGTATTGTGCAGTGTAGATTTTGTCTCATTGCATTTGTATTCGGTCGGAATACAAATGCGGGTATGTATATACAGTAGCGGGATTTTCCTGTAATTTATTACGGGATCAGTTTTCCGAAGTTGCCAGTTTGCTTTCCGTTTCGGCCATTTTCCTTTGTATCTTTTCTTGGCTGAAATATTGGTGGAGGAGGGCTTATTTGCAAGCATGCAAATTTGTTTTGTGGAGGGTGGTCCTTGCATTTTGTTGCTTCATGATAGCTCTTGTTTGACCTTGACTTCTTGACTTCATCATTGCTTGACTTTGGGTGTGATGATTGGGTTTTGGAGTGTTGGCTTTAGTTTGTGATCATGTTTCATGATGACCTTTTCCTCTCCCTTGCATTATTGAGTGGCTCCCTCTCATTTGCTCACTCTCTTCACCAAGAAAATGGCCGGCCAAGACAAGGAGAGGGGCTGCCCATTTTTGATGTGGGGATTTCGGTTCTCTTCATGCTTAGAAAAATCCCCAAGTTCATCTAGAAAAAGTTGATATCTCATTCCTCCACCAAAGGTAACTTCCTCAAACCCCATGAGACACATAGCTTTCTACACTACATTCTACAGCAACTCTTGGGCACGTCGGCTCGCCAACTTCGTGCCCGAGTTGCCTCGGTCCAGAGGTGGGAGCCCATAAAAGAAGCCGGCGACGTGGTGCCCTTCCGGTGAGGATGTGAAGACCGGAGTTTCCGCGGGGATATCGGGACGATGACGAGAAGACCGAAGGACACGGATCGCTCGGTATATCTCTCTACCCGTTCTTTAGTTAGCTAGGATTGGATTAATGGCCCGATCCGGGATTTTTGTGCGTGGTGGTGCCGGTTATAAAGTTTAAAGTAAATCATCGTTTCCGTATTTTGGCCTCGGATTGACGGCCGGGGCGCCGCCGTGCACTTACAATTACACAGTGTACCTTCTGCAACCAATACCTTATCAAGATAAATGTTCATGATATTTCTATCAAGAACAAAATTCTATCCATCTATATCAAGTAAGGAAACTGATATGATGTTGCAAACTATGGAAGGTACATAGTAGCAATTGTTCAAAATCATAGTATTGCTATTTGGCAATGCTAGGTGATATTCACCGACGGCAGCAGCATCAACTTGTGCTCCGTTTTCTACTCTGAGGGAAATATCACCAGGTCCAACCATCCTACATTTTCTCAGTCCCTGCAATAAATTACAGATATAAGATCCTGATCCGGTATCTAGTACGGAGGTGGTAGGACTGATCTAAAAACAGTTCTCAATAATAAGAACACTTGAAGGAGACGCAATAGAATGCTTCTTTTTTGTTGGGATTATCAAGTAATTCATGCAATTCTCTTTCCTTTGCTCATGCTCATGACTATTGTCATAAGTTAGAGCCATACTGACGTTCCCTAGCCCCGAATAAGAATTCGGATCGGTCAAGCGATATAATTTATGATCTTGATTAAGGCATGAATTGGTTGCTACATAGAGAGAGAGAAAAGAAACACTCAGCGTGCGCTCTTGCAAGATTAGATTGGTTATTAGTTTATTTAATTAGGATGGCTCCCACTGTTTCCTCAAATTCTCCTTCAAACCTTAAAAGGAGAACTAGCTGGGATCATTAACACCTTACAATTTCGCCTACCGTTCAGCGAGGTGAGTGTTGGTACTCCGAGGGAGGTTCCCCGTTCTCTCACACGAACCTAATTAAAATAAACCTCGTTTCCGCAGAGGCGTAGCCCCGTTAAAACTTTTCTAGACACCTAATGGGTTAGCTAATTGTGAAGTGAAAAATATCTCCCAAGAGTAATACTACTCATCGGTGGGATCAGGACCCAGCTATCATCGCATGATAACCTAGATGGAATCCACTATAGTTACCACACTCCAGAATGTAGGCAACACTAGCAAGTTTTCTGTATATTTGAAACTCCCGATGTGGTTTTTGCCCCTAGGATCTTAGTGACCTTGACGGAATCAACAAATCAAAGAGTCCTAGTCAAGTTCAACCCGTCATTATCTTGATTGCATTAAACCTACCCACATAACCCTTGACGGAGTCAACAAGGTTACACGACTGTCCTAACCAATCGCATCTAATGCTACAAACAAGCACCACTTAGCTACCGTACATTATGCCTTGACGGAGTCAACAAACGTAGCATGAATACTAAGTACTACTCGTAGGAAATGACGGAGGGCTACGGCTGATTTTTGGCAAAAAACCGTTAACATAATGAACTTGATATCATTGAAAGAACCAAGTAGTTTTGAAAAAGAGTGGTTTAGGCTCCGCTTTTGAAAACTTATGGTTTTGAAGAAATCCGAGTAATCGACAGTATAAACTTTTTCTCAACAGGTCACTCCCCGCGAAGTGATCTAGGCTTTTGCCTCTTAAAATGAGGTGCTGGATATTCATGACCGAATACAACTATGCAAAGCGAAAGAATATGATTATAGTTTTTCGAAATTTGTTCCAACAACATCTTTTAGGATTCTTATCTTGCATTAATCAAAATTAATACGGTCCCATCAATTAAAACCTATCACACCAGAAAAGAACGAAAATACAATGTTCCTATATACCATCCGCATTCGCCACGGGGCCACGTCATGCACCGTTAGGTTACCTAACTAACGGCAGAGCGGGGGCTGGACTAGAGCGGGTGCAAAACATCTACAACATCTAGTAGTATATATAAATATATATATATATAACATTCGTCCAAGGCATGATATAAGAAACATCACAGATCAACAATAAGCAACACAGAATGGTGGATAATCCTGGAGCCTCGGGTTTCATTTGAGCCGCAAATGAGACCCGACGTTCCCGGTCGTGTGGATAGCCCGTACAATGAAAACCTGGACCCTGATGAGCGCGGTAAATTACCCGCCAATCCCAGAAGTGAGGCAACCCTAATCAACAAAGTGAATAGGACACCCAGCACATCACGGGATCCGGTAACTTGAGCGCCCCTCCGTGGGTCATCCTATACCCCTACGAGTGCGGGGAACAGCCATCCAATTTTAGATTAAGGCCCCCTCTGTCTCAAGGTCATGAGATCCGGGCCCGTTGCCCTCTAGAAGACGGCTATTCGAGCACTCCACCGCGGGGTAATCCCAGTACAGAAAAGAAAAATATATGTACAATGGTGACATCGACCTCAACCCGGTCATGCCCCAATCAAATAATATAGAATCCCGCAGAAACGGCTTTCCACATGTCGGACGCTCGCCCAGCAATAAGGAATACACAAATAAATCCGAACTGTACTAGTACCATTGCACCATAGGCTATCCACCACGACAAACCAACCAAAATATCGGCACAATACAGAACATCAACGTTAATATCATGTTCACAAACCCATCTAATAGAACATATAGCAATTAGTCGGGTTATACCGCTCAATGATATTCACGGTCGCGGATACTAACATATGTACTGATAAACACTTATTTAAAATTTTGATCGACAAAAAAATTTTCCGTATTGGTCCTAAGTTCTAACCAGTACTCAAACAAATCTGGGCCAAAAACATACATCCCAAAAATCACATTTCTAAACAATAGAGTGCTAGAAGAATTTTAGTGGACAACGGCCCAACTTCGACCGCGGAACCGCCGCAAACAAGCAAGTTATGCGGCGGTTCCACTGCCACAAACGGGGGGGGGGGTGAGTTGCCAACTCGTGAATAGTAAATAACATATACAGGTAATCGCAAGTATGCACGTACTGCGCTAATCTATCACATGCAAGCTGATAGCAATAAATGGCAATATGTATACGCAACAGTCATGAAAGGTACACTATCAGGTACTACTAATACATGAAGCAATGCATATCAAATAAATGCGGAGTATGGGATAAAACATGTCATCCTCACGGAATCCTCATCGTGGCAGGACCAGTGTCCATCAAGACAATCTAAATCCCAAATTCCTCAAATCGGCCCTCGGATCGTCCCTTATATAGGCCCTCTTATCCATAAGTTTCTCAAATCCTAAGTATCCGGTATCGACACTTGTGATCCACGTATCGGTTTTCTGATATCCATACGTTCCTCGAATCGTAAGTGTCCGGTATCGACACTTGTGATCCACGTATTGGTCTTTCCAATATCCATACGTTTCTCGAATCGTAAGTGTCCGGTATCGACACTTGTAATCTACGTATCGGTCTTTCCTAAACAAGTCTCAGAGTGGATGCATCCAAATACCAAGTAAAGAATAAGAATACTTGCAAGATCATTATGATGATATATATTATATTATATGTACATATATAACAGCGTCCCATACCACTGATATATATATATATATATAGATATCAGCATCCCATACCACTGATATATACCCTTAGAAGTAAAACATCCAGAAAACATCATATGAAATCCATATCTCAATGCGAAAATCCATGAATATAATATATGCAACATAAAATAGTAATATGAGCATATAATGGAAAAACTGCTATTTAACTGCAACATGTTATTAAATATATCATTGAGTTCCTAATTTCTCCGAAATCCAACGCAACATCATATAAAGGTGAACATGTAGCTATAGCCAGGTATGCGTAACCATGTCGGTATAGCAAGATATGTGTATCTACCTACCAATAATGATGTAATACCCTTCAGGTATATGTGTAGCTATATCAATGTATACGGGTGTACATGTCAGTATGTATGCAAGATGTACATGTACCTATGTCTCATATCTGTTTATACCTATCACTAATGGTATAATACCATATAGGTATATGGGTAGCTAGCATGTAGTCATGGAAAGGCATATGTGTAAGCATGTAGGTATACAGGTATGTTATATGTCATATGCACAATGAAATATGAATCAATGCCTTAATGTCCTTAACCATACAATATCACGTATGTATAGGTGTCAACTATATCTCGTATGTATATGGGTTGTGCGTGTCATGGTAATCATCGACAGTGTGTGTGGCATACAATCAGTGCTCGTGCAACATGAGCCGTCAATAATAGTGCAGTGTCCAATGGGTAAAAGTCGAAGCACAACAAGTAATATTATGCAATGAAGTTTTATGCCTATATGTGGAATATAAACATGCGACTAATATCATATCATATCTAGCCCTGACGCATAACGCCATGCGGGCGATTCCCCTGTAGATGTTAAATCTACTCACAAATGATCCTGGGCAAAGTAAAGCCAACCACTCGCTTTCCCTTCTTCGCAGCGTCCGAAGTCCCCGCCTGCGACCCTAACATCATAAAACAATATAACAAGTGTATATTTGCAATCAACCAATAACACGTATCCACTACGTTTGACCGACACACCAACTCAAAACATACTCTCAAGTGTTCGTCTAGTGGCTAACGTACGTAGCGACACTACGAAGCCAACCCAAGAGTCAAAGCTACACAAGATCATGAACCGTGTCGGATAACGTAACACACGTAATCGAAACACTAGAAAACAAGCAAAGCGGTCCTAAATATTGCTACACAAACAATTTGTAAAAGTTGCACATACCACAAGACCACACACAACCCCAGAGACCCCTACACCAAAACTCAAACCCAAACACCCCAGTCTGGCCGCAAATTGCGGCCAGAACCAATAAATCTGCGGACGACTTGGAATGGATTGGTCTCAGGTTTTATGGTGGGTTCTAGGTCACTACAAAAGGTCACTGTGATGGGAACTTTTCCAACAAATACCTAGTTTGATATAAGACCATCCGAGACTCAAAACTACACTAAAAATACGATATTTGCACGAAACGAAACATTACGCGTTCAAAACTGAAACTTACAAGCTACGCAACAGTAAAACCACCTACTTAACAGATAGAGATCATTACCTAACCATAAAACCTCAAAGATCCTATCTTTCCAAGCTCCAAGGGATCCTAGAGGCAAAACAAGTCTTGAGAGATGATTTGATGAAGATTTGATGAAGTTTTAGCAAGGTTTAGTGAAGGATTAGTGAAGAATGGGTAAGTGTTCAGTTGAGATGAGAGAGGATGAAGAGATAATGAAAAGAGATAGAAAGAAAAAGAGAGGATGAAATGATAAAGAGAGAGAGTGAGGTGATAATAAGGGTGAGTGCACCATTGCATTAACTTCTCTCATTAATGCAAGCATGGCTCTCATGACTCACCATTTCCACCTCCTCCCAAAACCAAAACAAAACAAGGAAATATCTCTCAACAAATATCTAAGGTTTAAGGTTAAGGTTAAACAAGGAATTGGATTAGGTTAAAGTGTCATGGTTACAAAACTAGATTAACACAAACAAACCCTCACATTAACATGCACATGTGCTTGCAAGCCATAACAAATAATAATAAATTATTAATTAAATATTATAAGATGTGAGGAAACCGAATTCGTAAACTTTTTTTTACAGAAAACCCACATTATCGTCTAATTAACACTGAACGCAATCTAAGGTGTTACAATACACCAAGAACATCTCTTTAGTCCTTCTAAAGTACTTGAGAACGTTCTTCACAGCTGTCTAGTGAATCTCTCCTGGATCTACTTGATACCTACTCACTACACTTAGTGAGTATGCTACATCGGGTCTGGTATATAACATCACATACAAGATAGAGCCTACTGCCGAAGTGTTAGTTGTATGTATGCCCTAGAGGCCAGTATTGTACAGATGATGTATATTATATTGGATGCTTGGACATATATAGAGAGGACTTTCTTGCTCGATATGATAGTATGCTATCTGTTTGCTCTTTACTTTAACATGTATACTTATCTCTTTATATTGTCTTATAGTTACATGTTGGTAAAGCCCTTAGGATGTGTACTTGACTACCTGGACTATGTGCGGATCATACTAGTGGGGACATGGTAGTCCATAAGTACATCCTTCAAAGTCCCTAGTCATGGGTGTATCGAGACGGGGCATCGATATACCAGAGTAGACTAGCGTATACGCTTCTCAACCCATGAGATGGGCGATGGATGATCCCATATCCATTAGTGTTTGAAATCAGAGATGGTATACGGGTACATTGGACGGACTCGCCGAGAACTCCCAGATGGTATTATACCTCACGTCAGATGGCAGTTCTCTGGTGACACTTGTGCAGGTTAGTCTGTAGACCCGAGATCGTCATAGAGTCTTGTGTCATTCCCACTGTGCTTTGATTTCCACCTTACCACATCCATGAGGGCGTGCAAAACGGTGGTTTTTCGGTACAGTCCCGAGTCACATGGAGGCAATGAGCGATAGGAGGGGTTTCGTCTCTCCCGGTATTAGGGGTTGATGTTGCGCTGTGCTCGATTGGCCATAACAGGGAAGTCCTTGGCCAGGGCTGATTAGAGATTTACTGGTAAGTGTTACCAGTAGTTTCTCGACCCCTTACGAGTCTCACATCGGCACAACTTATCAGTTATTGGGGTCTGACGTTTACCACCCCTAGACTTGATATGCGACATATCAGACGAGGAGACGGGACTGTACGGGAAGTGTTACCGGCAGGCTTTTACAGGAGTTGGAGCAGGCTTGCTTGCTGATCTTCTGATCGCTCAATACCCGTGTAGCCGTTACGTCCACCTAGTACCGCTGACAGCTTGTGGGTGCGTGATGTGATCATCACCTACTGCCGGCGTATTGACGAGTCTTTAGAGTCCTACATAGAGGTTTTACTGGCTCAGGCAAAACGAAATAGGAGCATGAATGTGATATGTGCAAGACCGAGAATAAATGCGTGTATGTGATACCGTATTATATTCTCGCGACTTTTTGTATCGGTCGGTTATATAAGATATGACTGGGTCATCGAATCAAGTGTTGATTCGATAAGTCGATACAATAGATGTTAGCCGGTTATATGAGATATGACCGGATTATTAAGTCAAGTGTTGATTTAATAATTAAGTGTATAATTGTATATTAGATATACTAATTTACACTTGCTAACACTTGTTCGCTTAGGGTTTTTTTCTCTCACATGTACACTGCTTTAACATATATATGATATATGTTAAATTGTGTTATCTTATTGTATCATGGTTGATGATACAACATTCATGTGTGTATGAGACATACACCATCCTATTTGTTATGATTGGGTTTAATGTTTAAAAGTAATTACAAAATTAGTGGAAAATTAGAAAATGCATGAAGCTTGTGGAAGCTTGTGTATGCATTGACTAAAGTCCACTAGATTTGTTTTTACTTTGGACTTTAGCCTAACCATCACACACTTAGCTATGGTTATGGCTCTACAAGGGTTAGTATATAATACTCACTCATCATGGTTAGCTTTCTCACTTGATCATTATCCTCTTCACTTTCTTTTGTTCATCTTCTTCTTCATTTTGAACAAGAGAAAAAGAAAACTAAGGTTTGATCCAAAGTGAAAAAGATTGTGAGAAACAAAAATCTAAAGAGAACCCACTTCCTATTTCTCCATCCTCTACTAGACTAGCACTTTAGTTTAGGGTGTTTACTTCACTAATTCTCTAGGTAGTGAGGTAGGAGCTTGAGTCGGAATTCCCTCGACGTAGATCATCTTCGACCTCGGAGACTTCAAGCAAGGTCGCATCCTTCACGTCGTGAAGCCATGCAAGAGCCCGGGAGAACCTTGATCGCAGCGAAGGGACATCAACAAGGAGCAAATGAAGTGGAGGACCAATCTACAAAGGTTGTATTTCGAGTTCCTTTTAGAGTAAAGTTGTTTACTTGCCTTTAGATTCGCCTAAACTTTAGTATTAGATCTTTCTTAGGGTTTTTAGGCACATAAATTTTTAAAAAGGGCATGGTCGATGCCTTGTAGAGCCTTGTTAGTGTGCCTAGTAACCCTACAGTGGTATCAGAGCCTAGCTAGAGCATTAGGCGATGTGTTAACGAAGTTAAAACTCCGAACGAACCCGAATACGCAAATTTAACCCCCTCTCTGGATTTTTTTCAAAATCTGTTATTTTTATGAATTAAAAATACCTTAAAAAATCAGCAGGTAAATATAAACATTAATATAGAAAACGAGCCCATGAAAAGTGAAGCCCATCGCAGAAACGCGACCAAACTTCTCTTGGGCCGCGGATCCGCGGCATAACTGTAGCTATGGGCTTTGAAATTTCTACAGTAATGTCAATTTCTGGCTGTATATCTTTCTGCGTATTTTGTATTCTGACTCCAGTGTTGAATATTTTGGGGTTTATTTTGTAATCGTCGATTCGATCGGAGAATTTAATTTTGTTATGTTATTCCGGATAATTTAGAAAGTACTAAAATGTTCGAACGGATATCATTAACTCAATTTTTCCCATCACGAAAAACATTCAAGTGTTGAATTTTTATCGGGTTTTAAATCTTTCGGAAAACGTGCATGTGATGCGATGGACCCTCTAGAAGACAACAAACCTTAACTCGATTATGTGCCCGTCTTGAACTGCCCTTTGAACCTTAGGGTTTGGGGCAGTACGGCGTGCCATATATGAGGCGTTGGCTTGAACCTTCTAGGGCTGGACCGTTGCTACTGTTACGTATTCTGGAATTTTTGAACTCCGCTCAAGTGTTGAGCCATTTAGGAAATTTTGGGTATTTAATTATCTGTTCGGAGAGTTTAATACTGTCTATTTATCTGGAATATGATACAATATGTGGAATTCATAAAGTTAGGCATGAAATGCGAAATATGTGATATTTCGGATTTACGATGTCTAAAGAGATTGTGGATTCCAAATGTTGTAGTTTTGCACTTTCTTTTCTGTGACCGTAAGTGTAATATGTGCTATCGCCGGTTTCGTTGCTATATGTCAACGACAATTGGGATGTGCATATTTACTTACGTTGATGACATGTGATGTTATGTGTTGCTGGATATGTTATATTGGATCGTCGCGTTCTGAATAGCCCGGGGTTTTGTGTGAGATGAGAGTTTTTATTTTCATTCATGTAAAATTAAAATGTATGTAATATTCTTTTATTGGGGCACTTCCGAGATGAGGTTGATGTCACCTTTTGTATATTATTTACTTTTCCGCACTAGGATAGACCCAAGGAGGAGAGCACAAGCAACCGGGTTCTGGAGTCCAGTAGGAGACCAACTCGAGGAGTTGAGTCCGGGTCTCCTAACTCCAGAATTGGTAGGGTTGCTTGCCGCTCTCGTAGGGGTCTAGGGGTGTGGGTTTGGCTATTCGTCGCGACCGTGGAATCCATGTTTTATAGAGGCTCAAAATAAAACATGGACGTCCTAGTATATCCAATGTTTCATATATTTTTTCTGCTGGGATATCTGTGATGTGATCATTTGATGTGCTGTGATAAATACTGTATATAGTATATATGATATATTATATAGGCGTTACTTATGTTTTACACCGGCGCTAGCCCTTCCCTGCTCTGCCGTTAGTTACCTAACCTAATGGTGCACGATGGGACATCGAGGCGAATGCGGATGGCATAAGTGTACGTCGTATTTATCTGTGATGTTTAGGTGACTTAAATTATGGGACTTCATTAATGTGATTAATGAAAGAAAAAAAACCTAAAAGATGTTGTAGAATCAAATTTTAATAAAAACGGGTAGCTACAGTTTTGCTTTGCATAGCGATATATATGATATATCCCGCACCTTATTCGATGAGGAAAGAGCCGAGATCCCTTCACCGGGAGTGACCTCTTTAGCAAAACTGGCAGATGCTACAACACTCGGTTTGCTTTTGACTGCTTTTGGAGTTTTGCTTTGCATAGTGATGTATATGATATATCCTGTACCTTATTCCATAAGGAAAGAACCGAGATCCTTTCACAGGGAGTGACCTCTTTAGCAAAACTAATAAAAACCTCAAAATCACTCCATTTCAAAATTCAGTAGATTCTACAACGATATCAAGTTCATTACGCAATAGGTTTTCAGAAAAACCTGTCGTAGCCCTCCATCATTTCAGATAAGTTGTATATAGTATTCGTGCTGCATTTGTTAGCTTTCGTCAAGGTGTAGTGTGCGGTAGCTATATACTGCTTATCTGCTACATATGATCGATTGGATTAGGGTAGTCGTACAGCTTTGTTGGTTTTCGTCAAGGGTCGTGCGGGTGGGTTTATTTCAATCAAGAAATGTACGGGTTGAACTTGACTAGCGGGCTATGGTTTGTTGGCTTTCGTCAAGGTCATAGCACGTTAGGGGCAAAATATTATCGGGAATTTCAAGTGTTGAGATTTGCAATGAGATTGCATAACTTCTATGAGATAGTTGGATCGCGATACCCACTGCGAGTAATTGTTACTCCCGGAAGAGTTTTATACAGGACAATTAGCCGATCAAGTAGGTGTGTAGAAAGGTGTCAACGGGGTTACGGCTCTGGGAAAACGAGGTTTACTTTAATTAGGTCCGTGCGAAAGCACGGGGAACCTCCCTCAAAGTACCGACACTGGCCTGGCTGAAAGATTGGCGAAGTTGTAGGGTGTAATTAATCCCGGCTAGTCTTTCCTTTTAGGGTTTGAAGGAAGATTTGATAAAAACAGTGGGAGCCATCCTGATTAGATAAAATAATAACCAATCTGATCTTGCAAGAGCATACGCTAAAGTGTTTTCTTCTCTCTCTCCAGGTAGCGACCATATCATGCCTTAATAAAGATAATAATATGGATGTATTGACCGAACCCGCATATTATACAGTGCTAGGGAACGTTGGTTCCGTTCTTTCTTATAAGAGTTATAAGACTGAACAGGATATAGGGGAATACTAGGATTCTCATGCCATCCGAATGAAGAAAGTACATGTTGATGCATTTTCTTTGGGTGTGTTCGTTACAGAGAACTGTTTCTCCATTTGCTCTACGTCCTGGGTATTAGATACCGGGTCAGGATCCCATATATGTAATCAGTTACATGGGCTTAGGAAAGATAGAGAACTTGGAGAAGGTGATAAAGACATTAGGGTTGGAAATGGTGCAATTGTTGCAGCTAAAACCGTCGGGGAATATCACTTGTATTGCCAACTGGTAATACATTGATTCTGAACGAATGCTATTTCATGCCGAACCTGATATGCAACATTATATCGGTTTCTTTGTTGAGTAAAGAGGGATACAATTTTGTATTACAGGATAATGTTATGAAAATTTTCCTAAACCAAAAGTTGGTTGGATCAGGCACGTTGTGCAATGGTATTTATGTTCTAAATCAATCAACAGTTCTGAGCATAATAAACACACACAAGAGGAAGAGTTCAGAACTGAACGAAACCTTCTTGTGGCATTTTAGACTGGGTCACATCAATGCGACACGACTAGCTAAGTTTCATAAAGATGGATATTTGAAACCGTTCGAATTTTAATCTTATGACACTTGCCAGTCATGTCTCAAAGGCAAGATGACCAAAACTCCATTTACGGGACACGGAGAAAGAGTTACCGAACTCATGGGACTGATACATAATGATGTATGCGGTCCCATATCTACACATGCTAGGGATGGTTCTTCGTACTTCAGTACATTCACTGACGATCTCTCAAAATACGGACATGTGTTCTTGATAAGACACAAGTCTGAAGCTTTTGAGAAATTTAGATAATATAAACAAGAAGTCGAGAACCAAACCGGAAAAAGTATTAAAATCCTACGATCTGATCGAGGAGGTGAATACTTGAGCAATGAATTCCTGGACTTCCTAAAAGAGAATGGGATTCTCTCTCAGCTGACTCCTCCATATACACCACAGCACAACGGTGTATCTGAACGGAGGAACCGCACCCTATTAGATATGGTGCGCTCTATGATGAGCACAGCTGAGTTACCTATTTCCTTCTGGCGGTATGCGCTAGAGATAGCCATACATCTATTGAATATGGCCCCCACCAAATCTGTGCCTACAACTCCATATGAGATATGGAAAGGGAAGAGACCATGTCTTAACTATGTAAAGATATGGGGTTGTCCAGCCTATGTCAAACGATAAAATCCGGACAAACTCGAGGCACGGTCTGTTCTATGCAAATTTGTAGGATATCCCAAGAATTCTCAAGGGTATATCTCCTACCACACTGAGGAACAAAGAGTGTTTGTTTCTCGGCATGCCATCTTTTTAGAAAAGGAATTTCTTGCAAAAGAAATTAGTGGTCATGAGGTAGAACTGGAAGTGGTTCCAGCTACAAAAGCTGCAACAGAAGATTTAGTGGAACCAGAGGATTTAGTAGTTCCCGATGAACCCCAGCCACTCCGCAGATCTAGTAGGGTTCCTCACCCACCTGAGAGATACTATGGTTTTCTCATGGATGGTGGGAGTGAGGATTGCATCATGGTTGATGATGACCCAACTAGCTTCGATCAGGCCATCACGAGTGGGGACTCAGTGAAATGGCTGGATGCCATGCGATCCGAGATGGAATCCATGTACACCAACAAAGTATGGACTTTGGAAGATGCTCCTGAAGGGGTAAAACCCATTGGGAGTAAGTGGATCTTCAAGAAAAAACATGGTGTAGATGGGAAAGTGGAGACTTTCAAAGCTAGACTTGTTGCAAAGGGTCTTCGTCAAAGACCAGGTGTGGACTATGACGAAACCTTTTCTCCAGTGGCTATGCTTAAACCCATCCGGATCATGCTTGGCATCGCTGCATATCATGACTACGAAATCTGGCAAATGGATGTTAAGACCGCCTTACAAACGGTGATTTAGAAGAGTGCGTGTACATGACTCAGCCAGAGGGCTTCGTAGATAGTGGGAGCAGCGGGAAGGTGTGCAAGCTGCTTAAATCCATTTATGGATTAAAGTAAGCATCGCGGAGTTGGAACATCTGCTTTGACGTCGTTATCAAAGAGTTTGATTTCGTCAAAAACGTAGATGAACCTTGTATCTACAAGAAGGAGGTAGAGAGTAAGGTTGTCTTCCTCGTATTGAACGTGGACGACATACTCTTGATACGAAATGACATTCCTATGCTGCAATCGGTCAAGCTCTTCTTATCACAAAGATTCTCAATGAAAGATCTTGGTGATGCCTCCTGCATATTGGGAATTATGATCTATAGAGATAGATCTAAACGGATATTAGGATTGTCCCAATCCAGATACATTGACACCATACTAAAGAGGTTTAGTATGGAAGAGTCCAAACGTGGGTTTTTACTCACTCTCTCCAAAGAGATGTCTCCTAAGACTGATTTAGAGAGAGCTCGAATGCAAGGGATACCCTATGCTTCGGCAGTAGGCTCTATCATGTACGCGATGCTATGTACCAGACCCGATGTAGCATACTCACTAAGTGTAGTGAGCAGGTATCAAGCTGATCCTGGAGAGAGTCACTGGACAGCTGTGAAGAGCATTCTCAAGTACTTGCGAAGGACTAAAGAGATGCTCTTGGTGTATGGTAACGGAGAACTCCAAGTGGGGTCCTTTACCGATTCGAGCTTCCAGAGTGATAAGGAAGACTCTAAGTCGCAGTCGGGATTTGTCTTTACCCTTTACGAAGGGGCGGTTAGCTGGAAGAGTTCCAAGCAGGAAACCGTGGCAGACTCGACGATGGAGGCTGAATACATCGCTGCCAACGATGCTGCCAAAGAGGCTGTATGGATCAAGAAGTTCATTACTGAACTTTGAGTGGTTCCATCCATTGTGCATCCAATACCTTTGTATTGCGATAACAATGGAGCGGTGGCTTTGGCCAAGGAACCCAGGTCCCATCAGCGATCCAGGCATATTCTGAGGCGGTATCACCTGATCCGGGAGATAGTTGATCACCGGAAGATCGAGGTCAGGAGGGTTGACACGAAGAACAACACAGCGGATCCACTCACGAAGGCCATTCCCCAAATACAGTTTGAGAGACTCTTCTAGATGCTCGGTATGCGATACTACAGCAGCTGGCCCTAGTGCAAGTGGGAGATTGTTAGTTGTATGTATGCCCTAGAGGCCAGTATTGTACAGATAATGTATATTATATTGGATGCTTGGACATATATAGAGAGGACTTTCTTTCTCAATATGATAGTATGCTATCTGGTTGCTCTTTACTGTAACATGTATACTTATCTCTTTATACTGTCTTATAGTTACATATTGGTAAAGCCCTTAGGATGTGTACTTGACTACCTGGACTATGATACGGATCATACTAGTGGGGACATGGTAGTCCATAAGTACATACTTCAAGGTCCCTAGTCGTGGGTGTATCGAGACGGGGCATCGATATACCAGAGTAGACTAGCGTATACGCTTCTCAACCCATGAGATAGGCGATGGATGATCCCATATCCATTGGTGTTTGACATCAGAGATGGTATACGGGTGCTCAGTGGAGACTGGGTACATTGGACGGACTCGCCGAGAACTCTCTGATGGTATTATACCCGTCAGATGGTAGTTCTCTGGTGACACTTGTGCAGGTTAGTCTGTTGACCCGAGATCGTCATAGAGTCTTATGTGATTCCAACTGTGCTTTGATTTGCACCTTACCACGTCCATGAGGGCGTGCAAAATGGTGGTTTTTGGGTACAGTCCCGAGTCACATGGAGGCAATGGGCGATAGGAGGGGTTTCGTCTCTCCGGGTATTGGGGGTTGATGTTGCGCTGTGCTCGATTGGCCGTAACAGGGAAGTCCCTGGCCAAGGCTGATTAGAGATTTACTGGTAAGTGTTACCAATAGTTTCTCGACCCGTTATGAGCCTCACATCGGCACGAATTATTAGTTATTGGGGTATGACGTTTACCACCCCTAGACTTGATATGCGACATATCATACGAGGAGACCGGACTGTACGGGAAGTGTTACCGGCAGGCTCTTACAGGAGTTGGAGCGGGCTTGCTTGTTGATCTTCTGATCACTCAATACCCGGGTAGCCGTTACGTCCAGCTAGAACCGCTGACGGCTTGTGGGTGCGTGATTTGATCATCACCTACTGCCGGCGTATTGACGAGTCTTTAGAGTCCTACATAGAGGTTTTACTGGCTCAGGAAAAACGGAATAGGAGCACGTATGTGATATGTGCAAGACTGAGAATAAATGCATGTATGTGATACCTGTAAGTGCACGGCGGCGCCCCGGCCGTCAATCCGACGGCCAAACGCGGAAACGGTGGTAAACTTAAAATTTTGCGGACTTGGCAAAACGGCACCACCGCGCACTAAAACCGGATCGGGCCATTAAACTAAGTCTAGCTAACTACAAAGAGAAGGGGAAGAGATATACCGACGATCCAAGTCCTCCGGTCTTCTCGTCATGGTCCCGATCTCGTGCGGAAAAGTCCCGTCTCCTCCTCGTCGCTGGAAGTGCACCACATCGCCTACTTCTTTTACGGGCTCCCACCTCAATGCCGAGGCAACTCGGGCACGAAGCCGGCTACTCGACGTGCCCAAGATTTGCTGTAGAATGTTTGGTAGAGCTTGTGTCTCACTTTTGGGGTTGTGGAATTGCCATTTGAGGAGGGATTGAACTTGGAGCTTTTTAGATGGAACTTGTGGGATTTTTGCAACATGAAATGAAGCAAAATCCCACCTCAAAATATTTGGACAGCCCCTTCAAGAGGGAGGCCGGCCATGCTCTAGTGAGTGAGGGAGAGAATGAGATGGATCACTATGAGAGAGTGAGAGGCTTGAACAATAATGCAAGGCATCAAAAAAACAATTATGAAAGAATATGATCACAACACCAAAACCACACTCAAACCACAACCATCACTAAACAAAGTCAAGCCATCATGATAGCTAGAAGTCAAGGTCAAGCAAGTCAATGGAAGGTGCACCATCATGAAGACTATCATGATGCTACAAAAAGCAAAGACCCCCTTCCACAAATGCCTATTTGCAACAATGCAAATAAGCCCTCCTCCACCAAACTTCGGCCAATGAACGGAACAAAGGAAATTGGCCGAAACGGAAAGCAAACTGGCAACTCCAGAAAACTGGTCCCGTAATAAATCACAGGAAAAACCCCGTACTGTGCATACACACCCGCATCTGTATTTCGACCGAAATACAAATGCTATGAGACAAACTCTACACTGTACAATACTAGGATCCGGCTTATACCAAAGCCGGCCAGTAATATCCGTTCGATCCTGATCCGTGCAATACCGCACGTATCTGATCGAACCCTGCCATATAACCATACGGCCTATAGTACAGACTGTCCGATCCTGATCCGTGCAATACCGCACGTATCTGATCCGACCTTGCCATATCTCCATACGGCCTCTACAACCTTTCGCCCGAAAGCTGAGTAACTGAATGTGGGGGACTCTAAAGACTCGTCAACACCTTGGTTGTGGATTTAACCACTAGCACGTCAGAGGTATAAGCCAATACGTGACGGGCTACCAGGTACTGACCAAATGGGACGTCGATGAGGAAGCTCACCCCGACACCCAACTGAGCCTGTCAGTGACAATATCCGTGCAGTCCGGTCCGTTCGTCTATGAGCATCGCATGGCGGGCCTAGGGGGTTGGTAAAAGTCAGACCCCCAAAAGCGGTACAAGTCGTGTCGGAGTGTAGCCCAGAACACCCTGAGATACTACTGGAATACCTACCAGTAAATCTCCTTGCCTTGGCCAAGGACTTTGTGTAATGGCTCTCCTAGACACAGCACGACCTCACCCCCAATACCGGGAGAGACGAACCCCTGAAGATACGCTCACTGCCTCCATGTGGCTCGGGACTGTACCCAACTAAAACCTGTTTGCACGACTCCTTTGAGCCGTGGTAGGGTAGTAATCAAAGTACAGTGGGAACTCACACGAGACAAATGACGATCCCCAGGTCGATGAACTAACCTGCACACATGTCACCAGGGAACTGCCATCTGACGTCTGGTATATGACCAACTAGCATGTTCCCGGCGAGTCCTGTCCGGTGTACTCATAACCCAATGAGCACCTGTATACATCTTAGGTGATCCAACTGACACCAGTGGCTTGTGAGACCGGCCACCGCCCCTCGTCGGGGTCTCGACTGTATACACTAGTCTACTAATGGAGTATCGATGCCCAGTCTCGAAACTCCCACGACTAGGGACCTTTTAAGGATAAGCTTATAGACCCCCAGCTCCCACTTATATGATCGCCCTCATACTGCTGGTGGTCAAGCAAGAATCCTAGGGGCTCTATCAACGTGTAATAGCGACGTGTCATGTCACCTAAAGCAGTACACGATGATAAAGGTAAACCAGATAGCATACTATCATCTCGAGTAAGACTGTCCTACCGGGATAGGTCCTCCCTCAATCATTACAATCACGTACCTGTGACCTAATAATTGACTCTGAGGGCACTATCCCCAACAATCTCCCACTTGCACTCAAGGCTAATTATTGCGATGTCGCATACTCACAGCCCGTGTGATACCGAACATCCAACTCCTCTACTAGTCAGTCTCACAAAGCTCGTTTGCGGAACTATTGCGTTCGAGGAATAACCTCAGTGAGTGGATCCGCTTGGATGTTTCTTTCTATGTCTCTCTATGTCTCAAGTTCGCGGAGAAGCCCATCTCCCGAAAAGAGCAATACCTGTCTTAGAATGTGTCTAGATGTCTGATGGGACATAGCTCATAAATGAACTCCAAATCCAAACTTCTTAGACTGTATCGACAACTGAACTTAATCAGTATCCTGCGCGCCATGCTTCCCTCAGTATTGCCTTGGACCACCTGTCCAAAATACTGCCCCTCATCAGAAGGAAAAACTATAACTCTGACAACCTTCTTGTCGTCCATGTCACCTTGGAAGCCTGGAATGATAACTGTCTCCTGAATGAGGCTGTCGTTATCATCTCCCTAGAACATCCACTTATGTTCTAAAACTGCTTCCGACTGTTTCTCCAGGATTGGATTAATGTCAACTTATTGCATCTAGTGCAAGAACAACATCTGGTGTGGTACTTGACATCTCACGATTGACTCAATTGCCTGAGCAAGTGATCTGCCAATCATGCCCGTCCCTCTCCCCTTTAGTCTGTAAGACACCTTTGGAGAGGGTGACTCCATTACCTGCAGGTACACTACCGTGCCAGGAATCGTCCATCCTAAATACTCTTAGAATGCTGTCAAGTACCCTGATTGGGAAACCACCCAAATCTAGATCTAAGACCATAGATCTAGTAACCAGTATGTCTGATTAAAATCCATTTCCTTTGTGGAGAAACAACTGTGTGACGACCAAAGTATAACCGATCGTAGTGTAGGAGTTTCTTTTCCTACTCTATGTATATCATCCAAATACCAGGATATCACACCTTACTACCTTCTCAACAGATCCATCCCCTATTTTGATGAAGTCAAACCCATGACTGTCACGTCAGAAATAGATGATCTATCTCCGCTACATCTGCTCTAGTCTATAAATAGACATAAGCAACCTGTCCACCAATGCTTCCGCTGCTCCCACTGACTACGACAACCCTCTGGCAGAGTCATATAGACGTACACTTCTAAAACTGGTTTAGAACGACGCTATACTCATCCTCCCGCCGGGTCTCGTAACCTGGAACAACAGCAATGGCAATTGTGGGTAAACAAGAACTTCCCTGTCACCGTCCTTGAGGCTACCGGAGTACCTCTTGGGTGCCTGAAGTTACCCACCTTATCTGCGGAGTGGCCAATGGAATGTCAATTCAGATTGAATCTTTAGGTTCCTTATCAAATCTTCAGTAATCGTTTGTGGTTCTGGAATCACTTCCAGTTCTACCATACTCCCACTACTGTTTTTCTGAAAAAATCCATTTTTAATAAAACTGTGGCGAGTCTAGAACAATATCGCTATTGTTCGTCCAGATGGTAGAAAATCAACCCTCGTCATAGCCTGGGTCAACCCACAAACAGCTATTACAGAAACGTGCCTTGAGTTGTCCAGTGTCTGGTTTTAATCATAAACCGGACAACTCCCCGTACCTTAACATCGTTAAGATATGAACTGTTCTATATCATATATAGAACCAGAGGCACTGATTTAATTGAACCAGATCCAAATCATGCAACTGTCTCCAGTGCATGTCAACTAAATGGAAGGAGGCCAGATCAGCGTTACTCAACTTAGGAATACTTCCAATTATGAGTAACCTGAAAGAGAAGCAATTTCTCTTAATCATTACTATCAACTGAACACCATACACAAGTATCTACATCTTCGATCTCTTTGAAGAATCCCGATACTTGCTATACCTGGTTCTCTACTCTATTCAAATACATATAACTTCTCCAAATTCAGACCCTGTGTTTCCACGAAACACCTGTCTAAAAATTAGAGGAGTCATAAGTAAACCGAATATAGTACGAGGACCATCCCCTCTGTCCTGATGGACTCTGGACAACATACAATACTCTGTAAAAGTCCCTTGAGTCTGATTACTCATTCACTGTGTGTCGTAGGTTGAAAACTGTACTTATGGTTAAGAAGAATTACACCGCTGTTTAATGCTCCTTACCTAACCATCCACTGATATAGGTAAATGTCGTAGACATAATTTCAGAAAGGTATATCTCACTCTATGAAAATAGACGTACAGATATATCAATTTGAAATTGGTGCATAACTGCGGATATTCAAAACCAAATATTTGCCGACTGGCAAACAACCCAGGTGACTTCCTCAAATATCACTGATTCCAACGAATCCCGATATAATGAGGATAATCACCCAATTCCCAATAACTTACTCCCACTCATCATCTGTAAAACCATACAGATGTGAGGATCGTACCTGGTAAATACATACCCTAGAGTAAGTATCTAATCGGGAAATCAGTTTTCCTTTAACATTACACAGTGAAACTGAAACATTGAAATGTTCCGATGGGGTATTCTGGTATTCCCAGTAATGCCTCTTCCAGATTTACGACTGTAACCGTATAGTTCTTTGCCACCTCTCCAAATCCCTTCATATGTCTTTAGTCTTTACCTTCTGCACACCCTTTTAGGCCAAATGGTTTTCTTCCTTCCCTACCGTTCGGCACCAGCCTATGGTTTGGAAGAAGACTATCCAATAAGCATAATGGGTGTACTGTCCGCATCCTAGGAACACTCGCAATGAGAGAGGGTGAAGATAAAAGACAACCGAATAAACCTTATTCCTATTTCTCCTGAACCAGAATCCATCCCCGAACTGGAACAAGTTCCATTCGAGTTCGTATATAACCATACGATGGAGTATCCAAATAAACTGTGGATCTTCGTAGTGATACGGAGTGTCCTGGAGAAATACAAAGGTGATGTGGGAGTGGTAATGAAAATATTTGGTTTGGTCGTGAATATCTGTTGCAATTTACTTTGCCCTCTTACTAATCCCTTGCTTTGTCTGAACTTAATACCTTCTGCACACCATCGTTATGCTAATTGGTTTTCTTCATTCCCTACCGGTCGGCACCAGCCTAAGGTTTGGAAGAAGACAATCCAATTTGCGTAATAGGTGTACTACCCCTAAACCAAGGAGTACTCGTAACCTGAGAGAGGGTAAAAGGAAAAGACAACTGAATAATCCTATCCGTTTTCTCCAGAACCGGAAACCATCCTCGAATAAATTCTTTCGAGTTCGTATCTAACCATACGATGGTTTTGTCCAATGGAAGTGGACGTTCGTAGTAATACGGGGTGTCCTGGAGAAAAAAGGGTAAAAGTAGGAGTGGCAATGAGGTCTGCAACTCTGACAATCCAAAAGCGGGTGTTTAAGAAGGTTCGGTCAACTTGGTCACTGAGTCAAAGTCTTAGGGTCGGGTCAATGGTCGCTGCCAAAGAGAGAGAGAAAAGAAACACTCAGCGTGCACTCTAACCTAGATCAGAATGGTTACCAATTTATCTAATCTGGAATCCTCCCACTGTACCTCAAATTCTCCTCCAAACCTGAAAGAAGAATTAGTCGGGGTTACCCGAGGAGTAAACTAACCCATCAGTGGGAATCGGGATCCAACTCTCATCGCATGATAACGTGACGGAATCCGCTCACGGTATCACACTCCAGAAGGTATGCGCATATCTGGCAAGTCTCAGTTCTTTTGAAACTCCCGATGTGATTTCTGCCCCAAGCTCTTATGACCTTGGCGAAGGTCAACAAATCATAAGTCACATGTCAAGTTCTACCCGTCATTATCCAGGTTAATTTGAATCCACCCATACAAGCCCTTGACGAAGGTCAACAAGGCTATACGACTGTCCCAAACCAACGCATCTATCTATGCAGCAGAAAGGTAACAAGCAGCTACCATACACTATGCCTTGACGAAGGTCAACAAACATAGCATGAATACTACGTGCTACCCGTCTGAAACGACGGAGGGCTACGAATGGTTTCTGGCGAAAACCTTTAACGTAATGAACTTGATATCGTTGAAGGAACGGATAGCTTTTTGAAAATATAGTGACGAAAACCGTTGCTAAAGAGGTCACTCCCGGTGAAGGGATCTCGGCTCTTTCCCCGTAGAATGGGGTGCAGGATATTCCAAATGAATACCACGGTGCAAAGCAAAAGTAATCGGCTATAGTGAAGTTAATGCCCTGACGCAAACTTTTTGTCCAAGGGGTCACTCCCGGTGAAGGGGTCACTCCCGGTGAAGGGATCTCGGCCCTTGCCTCGTCGACTGAGGAGCAGGATATTCTAACTGAATACCACGATGCAAAACAAAAGTAAACGTCCTTGCAATAACAGCTTTTTGAAAAAGTGTTCCAACAACATCAGATTAGGTTTGTTTTTAACTTTGCATTGATCCGAATCAATGCAGTCCCATCAATTGATCACACCAAAAAGAACGAAAATATACTGATGTACGTATATGCCATCCGCATTCGCCACTGGGTCCCGTCATTACCCGTTAGGTTAGCTAACTAACGACAGAGCGGGGACTGGACTAGCGCGGATGCAAAACATATACAACATCTACTAATATATATACCAATATATTATATTTCGCTCAAGGCGTGAAAGAAATGCAACATCACAGAGAATGAACAGCATCACAGAAACAATACAGATATCTGGGATCCCCGGGTTTCACAGAGCCGCTGAAACCCGACGTTCCCCTGGTCGTGTGGATAGCCTGTGCAATGAAATCCTAGACCCCTACGGGCGCGGCAAGTCACCCGCCAAAACCTGAAGCGAGGCAGCCCCCTTCAGCGCCGTGAATGGACCACCCAGCACTTCACGGAATCCGGCAACTTGGGCACCCCTCCTGGGTCAACCTGTACCCCCTACGAGTGCGGCGAATAGCCCGCCAATCCTAGAGTGAAGCCCCCTCCGTCTCAATGCCATGAGATGCGGGCTTGTTGCCCTCCAGAACCCGGCTATCCGTGCACCCCTCCGCGGGGCAATCCTAGTACAGAAAGTAAAATATACATACAACGGGTACATCGACCGCAACCAGGTCGTGCCCCAAAATAATAATACAAACAGGCAGTGACGGCAGTCCACATGTCGGACGCTCGCCCCGCAATATCAAATGTAAATAATACAACAAAACTGTACTAGCATTGCATCCAGGCTATCCCCACGACCGATCCGCAACATCACAGCAAAAACAAAAACATCAACGTGAAAGTCACGTTCGCAAATCCGTCTAACCGGGCTATAGCAGTTAGACCGGATTTACCGATCGAGTGACATTCACGGTCGCAGATATAATGTAAATACTGTGAAAAATGTGTTTAAAATTTTCCGATTGACCAAAAATTAACAAGTGGGCCCCAAACCAATACTGCAGCACTCACAGAAATAATTGGCCCAATTTTAATATTCCAAAACCCCTAATTACACCCCGGAAGCCCACTGGAAAAAGATGGCCCACTGAACTCTCAAGACTGCGGCGGAACCGCGGCCCAATAGAAGGGTGGGGCCGCGGATCCGCGCTCTGTGTGAGAGATCAGAGTGTCGAATTTTCCCAGAGTTCTTAGAATCTCCTGCACATCATTCTGAGACCACCTAAAAAATTTTTAGACACCAAAAATTCTCAACAGAAAACTGATGTGAGGTAAAATGAGTTTTTGGAATTTTGGTCGATCGGAACCGCAAAACACATCAAACGAAAGCTAGACGAAGTTAATGGCGAGGCTCTGATACCACTGTAAGTGCACGGCGGCGCCCCGGCCGTCAATCCGACGGCCAAACGCGGAAACGGTGGTAAACTTAAAATTTTGCGGACTTGGCAAAACGGCACCACCGCGCACTAAAACCGGATCGGGCCATTAAACTAAGTCTAGCTAACTACAAAGAGAAGGGGAAGAGATATACCGACGATCCAAGTCCTCCGGTCTTCTCGTCATGGTCCCGATCTCGTGCGGAAAAGTCCCGTCTCCTCCTCGTCGCTGGAAGTGCACCACATCGCCTACTTCTTTTACGGGCTCCCACCTCAATGCCGAGGCAACTCGGGCACGAAGCCGGCTACTCGACGTGCCCAAGATTTGCTGTAGAATGTTTGGTAGAGCTTGTGTCTCACTTTTGGGGTTGTGGAATTGCCATTTGAGGAGGGATTGAACTTGGAGCTTTTTAGATGGAACTTGTGGGATTTTTGCAACATGAAATGAAGCAAAATCCCACCTCAAAATATTTGGACAGCCCCTTCAAGAGGGAGGCCGGCCATGCTCTAGTGAGTGAGGGAGAGAATGAGATGGATCACTATGAGAGAGTGAGAGGCTTGAACAATAATGCAAGGCATCAAAAAAACAATTATGAAAGAATATGATCACAACACCAAAACCACACTCAAACCACAACCATCACTAAACAAAGTCAAGCCATCATGATAGCTAGAAGTCAAGGTCAAGCAAGTCAATGGAAGGTGCGCCATCATGAAGACTATCATGATGCTACAAAAAGCAAAGACCCCCTTCCACAAATGCCTATTTGCAACAATGCAAATAAGCCCTCCTCCACCAAACTTCGGCCAATGAACGGAACAAAGGAAATTGGCCGAAACGGAAAGCAAACTGGCAACTCCAGAAAACTGGTCCCGTAATAAATCACAGGAAAAACCCCGATACTGTGCATACACACCCGCATCTGTATTTCGACCGAAATACAAATGCAATGAGACAAACTCTACACTGTACAATACTAGGATCCGGCTTATACCAAAGCCGGCCAGTAATATCCGTTCGATCCTGATCCGTGCAATACCGCACGTATCTGATCGAACCCTGCCATATAACCATACGGCCTATAGTACAGACTGTCCGATCCTGATCCGTGCAATACCGCACGTATCTGATCCGACCTTGCCATATCTCCATACGGCCTCTACAACCTTTCGCCCGAAAGCTGAGTAACTGAATGTGGGGGACTCTAAAGACTCGTCAACACCTTGGTTGTGGATTTAACCACTAGCACGTCAGAGGTATAAGCCAATACGTGACGGGCTACCAGGTACTGACCAAATGGGACGTCGATGAGGAAGCTCACCCCGACACCCAACTGAGCCTGTCAGTGACAATATCCGTGCAGTCCGGTCCGTTCGTCTATGAGCATCGCATGGCGGGCCTAGGGGGTTGGTAAAAGTCAGACCCCCAAAAGCGGTACAAGTCGTGTCGGAGTGTAGCCCAGAACACCCTGAGATACTACTGGAATACCTACCAGTAAATCTCCTTGCCTTGGCCAAGGACTTTGTGTAATGGCTCTCCTAGACACAGCACGACCTCACCCCCAATACCGGGAGAGACGAACCCCTGAAGATACGCTCACTGCCTCCATGTGGCTCGGGACTGTACCCAACTAAAACCTGTTTGCACGACTCCTTTGAGCCGTGGTAGGGTAGTAATCAAAGTACAGTGGGAACTCACACGAGACAAATGACGATCCCCAGGTCGATGAACTAACCTGCACACATGTCACCAGGGAACTGCCATCTGACGTCTGGTATATGACCAACTAGCATGTTCCCGGCGAGTCCTGTCCGGTGTACTCATAACCCAATGAGCACCTGTATACATCTTAGGTGATCCAACTGACACCAGTGGCTTGTGAGACCGGCCACCGCCCCTCGTCGGGGTCTCGACTGTATACACTAGTCTACTAATGGAGTATCGATGCCCAGTCTCGAAACTCCCACGACTAGGGACCTTTTAAGGATAAGCTTATAGACCCCCAGCTCCCACTTATATGATCGCCCTCATACTGCTGGTGGTCAAGCAAGAATCCTAGGGGCTCTATCAACGTGTAATAGCGACGTGTCATGTCACCTAAAGCAGTACACGATGATAAAGGTAAACCAGATAGCATACTATCATCTCGAGTAAGACTGTCCTACCGGGATAGGTCCTCCCTCAATCATTACAATCACGTACCTGTGACCTAATAATTGACTCTGAGGGCACTATCCCCAACAATACCGTATTATATTCTCGTGACTTTTTGTATCGGTCTGTTATATATGATATGACCGGGTCATCGAATCAAATGTTGATTCGATAAGTCAATACAATGGATGTTAGCCGGTTATATGAGATATGACCGGATTATTAAGTCAAGTGTTGATTTAATAATTAAGTGTATAATTGTATATTAGATATACTAATTTACACTTGCTAACACTTGTTCACTTAGGTTTTTTTTCCTCACATGTACACTACTTTAACATATATATGATATATGTTAAATTGTGTTATCTTATTGTATCATAGTTGATGATACAACATTCATGTGTGTATGAGACATACACCATCCTATTTATTATGATTGGGTTTAATGTTTAAAAGTAATTACAAAATTAGTGGAAAATTAGAAAATGCATGAAGCTTGTGGATGCATTGACTAAAGTCCACTAGATTTGTTTTTACTTTGGACTTTAACCTAACCATCACACACTTAGCTATGGTTATGGCTCTACAAGGGTTAGTATATGATACTCACTCACCATGGTTAGCTTTCTCACTTGATCATTATCCTCTTCACTTTCTTTTGTTCATCTTCTTCTTCATTACAAGAGAAAAAGAAAACTAGGGTTTGATCCAAAGTGAAAAGGATTGTGAGAAACAAAAATCTAAAGAGAACCCACTTCCTATTTCTCCATCCTCTACTAGACTAGCACTTTAGTTTAGGGTGTTTACTTCACTAATTCTCTAGTTAGTGAAGTAGGAGCTTGAGTCGGAATTCCCTCGACGTAGATCATCTTCGGCCTCGGAGACTTCAAGCAAGGTCGCATCCTTCGCGTCGTGAAGCCATGCAAGAGCCCGGGAGAACCTTGATCGCAGCGAAGGGACATCAACAAGGAGCAAATGAAGTGGAGGACTGATCTACAAAGGTTGTATTTCGAGTTCCCTTTAGAGTAAAGTTGTTTACTTGCCTTTAGATTCACCTAAACTTTAGTATTAGATCTTGCTTAGGGTTTTTAGGCACATAAATTTTTAAAACGGGCATGGTCGATGCCTTGTAGAGCCTTGTTAGTGTGCCTAGTAACCCTACACGAAGCATAGGGTATCACTTGCATGCGAGCTCTTTCCAAATCAGTCTTTGGAGACATCTCTTTGGAGAGAGCGAGTCTTGTGATCGTGGGTAAATTCCCACGCTTGAATTCTTCCATACTAAACCTCTTTAGTATGGTGTCTATGATCCTGGAATGGGACAATCCCAGTATCCGTTTAGATTTATCTATATAGATCTTAATTCTGAAGATGTAGGAGGCATCACCTAGATCTTTTATTGAGAATCATTGTGATAAGAAGAGCTTGACCGAGTGCAGCATAGGAACATCATTCCCTATCAAGAGTATGTCATCAACGTACAATACAAGGAAGACAATCTTACTCTCTGCCACCTTCTTGTATATACAAGGTTCATCTACATTTTTTATGAAGTCAAACTCTTTTACCACCACATCAAAACTGATATTCCAACTCCGCGATGCCTGTTTTAACCCGTAGATGGATTTAAGCAGCTTGCACACCTTCCCGCTGCTTACGCTAACCATGAAGCCCCCTGGCTAAGTCATGTACACGCACTCTTCTAAATCACTATTTAGAAAGGCGGTCTTAACATCCATTTCCGAGATTTCGTAGTCATGGTATGCAGCGATGGCAAGAAGGATCCGGATGGACTTAAGCATAGCCACTGGAGAAAAGGTTTCATCATAGTCCATAACTGGTCATTGACGAAAACCTTTTGCAACAAGTCTAGCTTTGGAAGTCTCAACTTTTCCATCCACACCAAGTTTCTTCTTAAAGATCCATTTGCTCCCGATGAGTTTTACCCTTTCAGGAGCAACTTCCAAAGTCCATACTTTGTTGGTGTACATAGATTCCATCTCAGACCGCATTGCATCCAGCCATTTCACAGAGTCCCCACTCGTGATGGCCTGCTCGAAGCTAGTTGGGTCATCATCTACCATGATGCAATCCTCGTTCCCACCGTCTACGAGAAAACCGTAGTATCTCTCAGGTGGATGAGGAACCCTACTAGATCGGCGGAGAGGTCGAGGTTTGTTGGCTACTATCGAATCCTCTGGTTCCACTAAATCTTCAGTTGTAGTTTGTTCTGCCGGAACTTCTTCCATCTCTACCGCTTCGCTACTAATTTCCTTTGCAATAAATTCCTTTTCTAAAAAGGTGGCATGTCGAGAACAAATACCTTTTGTTCCTCGGTGTGGTCGAAGATACACCCTCGCGAATGTTTGGGATATCCAATAAACTTACACAGAAAAGACCTTACCTCGAGCTTGTCCGGATTTTTTGTTTTCACATATGGCGGACAACCCCATATCCTAACCTAATTAAGATATGGTCTCTTCCCTTTCCATATCTCATATGGAGTGGTTGGCACAGATTTTGTGGGAACCATATTCAATAGGTCTGCAGCTGTCTCCAGTGCATAACCCTAAAAGGAAACAGGTAACTCAGCAGTGCTCATCATAGAGCGCACCATATCTAATAGGGTGAGATTCCTCCGCTTCGATACACCGTTGTGCTGTGGTGTATACGGAGGTGTAAGATGAGAGAGAATCACACTCTCTTTTAGATGGTCACGGAATTCCATGCTCAATTATTCTCCTCCACGATCGGATCGCAGGATTTTAATACTTTTACCCGTCTGGTTCTCAACTTCATGCATATATTCTTTGAATTTCTCAAAAGCTTCAGACTTGCGTTTCATCAGGAACACATGTCCATATCTTAAGAGATCGTCAGTGAATGTAATGAAGTACGAGAAACCATTCCTGGCATGTGTAGACATGGGACCGCATACATCACTATGTATCAGTCCCAAGAGTTTCGTAACTCTTTCTCCGTGTCCACTAAACAGAGTTTTGGTCATTTTACCTTTGAGACGTGACTGGCAAGTGTTATAAGATGAAAATTTGAACGGTTTCAAATATCCATCCTTATGTAACATAGCTAGTCGTGTCGCATTGATATGACCTAGTCTACAATGCCACAAGAAGGATTCGTTCATTTCTGAACTCTTCTTCTTGTGTGTGTTTTGTACATTAAGAACTGTGGTTTGATTTAGAATGTATATACCATTATTTAACGAGCCTGATCCAATCAACTTTTGATTCAGGAAGATGTTCATAACATTATCCTGTACTAAAAAATTATACCCTTCTTTACTTAATAAAGAAACTGATATAAGATTGCATATCAGGGTCGGTATGTAATAGCATTCATTCAGAATCAATGTATTACCATTTGGTAATACAATGTGATATTCGCCAACTGCTTTGGCTGCAACATTTGCACCATTCCTTACTAGTACGGAATGATCACCTACTCCTAGTTCTTTACCTTTCCTTAGCCCATGTAACATTTACATATGTGGGATTCTGATCCAGTATCTAATACCCAGGACATAGAGTGTATTGAGAAACAGTTCTGGGTGACTAATACACCCGAAGAAGATGCATCAACATGCTCATTCTTCATTTGGGTGGGTGGGAAACCAGATATTTTCCTATTTCCTGCTCGGACTTATAACAATTATAAGTTGGAGCGGAACCAACGTTCCCCTGCTCAGCATAACAAGCGGGTTCGGTCAATACATCCATATTATTATCTTGATTAAGGCCTGACATGGTCGCTACCTGAAGAGAGAGAGAGAAGAAAACACTTAGCGTATGCTCTTGTAAAGATCAGATTGGTTATTTATCTTATCTAATCGATGTCTCCCACTGCTATTATCAAATTTTCCTTCAAATCTTAAAAAGAAAATTTAGCCAGGATTAATTGCATTCTACAACTTCGCTAACCGTTCAGCCACGCCAGTGCTGGTACTTCTGAGGGAGGTTCCTCGTTCTTTCGCACGGACCTAATTAAAATAAACCTCATTTTCCCATAGGCATAGCCTTGTTGACACCTTTCTAGACACCTAATGAGGTAGCTAATTGTAAAGTGCAAAATTCTCCCAGGAGCAACATTTTCTCACAGTGGGATCTGGATCCTACTATTACATAGAAGGTATGCAATCTCATTGCAAATTTTAACACTTGAAATTCCTGAAAATACTTTTGCCCCTATCGTCCTATGACCTTGACGCAGGCCAACAAACCATAGTCCGCTAGTCAAGTTCAGCCCGTACATTTCTTGATTAAATTAAACCCTCCCGCACGACCCTTGGCGTAGGCTAAAAAAGTTGCACGAATACCCTAATCCAATCTCATCTCATGTCGCAGATAAGCACTAGTTAGCTACCGCACACTACGTCTTGACGCAAGCCAACAAACGTAGAACTAATACTAAGTAGTACTTATCGGAAATGACGGAGGGCTATGCAGGTTTTTGAGAAAACCATGAGGATAATGAACTTGATGTAGTTGTAGAAACTAGTGATTTTTGAAAAGGAGTGTTTTTTTGGCTTTTTACTAGTTTTGCTAAAGAGGTCACTCCCGGTGAAGGGATCTCGGCTCTTTCCTTATCGAATAAGGTGCACACTATTTCATAAATACCGCTATGCAAAGCAAGAACTAAAAGACAAAACCGAATGGGTTGTAGCATCTGCTAGTTTCACTAAAGATGTCAGTCCCGGTGAAGGGATCTCGGCTCTTTCCTTATCGAATAAGGTGCTGGACATTCTACAAGGAATACCGCTATGCAAAGCAAAAACTAGAGCTACCCTTTTTGAAAATTCGATTCTACAACATCTTTTAGGTTTCTTTTTCTTTCATTAATCTCATTAATGAATTCCCATCATTTATGCTTCTTAAGCATCACAGAAGAAACGAAAATACAACGTACGCTTATGCCATCCGCATTCACCACAGTGTCCCGTTATGCACCGTTAGGTTACTTAACTAACGGCATAGCGGGGCGAGACTAGCGCGGGTGAAAAACATAAGCAACGTTTATTATATATCATATATACAATAATAAAGCATTCGTCTTACGCATATAACGTGATCACATCACAGAATATTAGCAGTAGAAGATAACATATGAAATTTTGGATATACTAGTAATTCCGTGTTTTAAATTAAGCCTGTATAAAACACGGATTCCACGGTCGCGATGAATAGCCAAACCCACAACCCTAGACCCCTACGAGAGCGGCAAGCAACCCTACTAATTCTAGAGATAGGAGACCCAGACTCGACTCCTCGAGATAGTCTCCTACTGGACTCTAGAAACCGGTTGCTTGTGCTCCCCACATTGGGTCTATCCTAATGCGGAAAAGTAAATAATATACAATAATGGTGACATCATCCTCAACCCGGAAGTGCCCCAATAAAAGAATATTACATACAATTAATTTTACATGAATGAAAATAAAAATTCTCATCTCACATAAAACCCCCGGCTATTCAAGACACGACGATCCAATATAACATATCCCAGCAACACATAACATCACATGTCATCAACGTAAGTAAATTTGCGTAACACAATTTTCGTTGACATATAGCAATGAAAACGGTGACACCCGACATATTACACATACGGTCACAGAAAAGACAATGTCATACTACAACATTTGGAATCTACAATCACCATAAACATCATAAACCCAAAATATCACATACTTTGGATTTCATGCCTAACTATATGAATTCCACATATTGTATCACATTCCATAAAAAAGCTAGACGACGTTAAACAGTCCGATTGAATCAACAAACACCCAAAATTTCCCAAAAAGCTTGACACTTGAGCGCAGTTTAAAAATACTCATCACATGCCACAATACCAATGGACAAACCGTATAAGGGTCAACCCTTGCCTCAACTATGGCGCCGCAGAACTACTGCAAACCCTGGGGTTTGGTGGCGGTTCTTACGGTCATAGAATCGAGTTAGGGTTTTGTTCTTTTAGAGGGTCCACCGCATTACTTGCATGATATTTGAATGTTCTTTAACTCGGAAAAAATCCAACTCATGAAAATTTTCCGTCGAGGGTTAAAATGGGTATTTGATATCCGTTCAAACTTTTTAACACCGTCTGGACAACCCGAAAAACTGTTAGAATTACGATTACGAAACACTCCGAGTTGCCTTTGCAAAAAGTTAACATCACATGCAAATTTAGCAAAAACAAACAACACCTGAAACACTACAACCTAGAGCCTGGAACACAGTACCAATTTCAACCCTGGACACCACCAAAAAACCAAGCAGGCCGGTTTTAAAGGTTCTGTGGCCGGCAAAAATCCGTGGTCTGGGGTTAAATTTTGTACTGTGTTCATGTTGCATCTCATACAACATTCTGCAGCTGTTTAAAAAAAATTTCGACGACTTTAAAATTTCGACCCAAACTAGATTTGTGTATCGGGTGTTTCGGAGTTGTTTCGGTTTCGTAATTCTACATACATCGTCTAAATCTCTAGCTTCGTTCTGATACCACTGTAGGAATGCTTGGCACGACAGCAAGGTTTTGGGAGGCATCGTCCATGCCATTTTAAAAAATTTCCCGTACAAAACAATCCTAACCCTAGAATCTTGATTAAAGATTTAGACAATACAATGTGTAAACTACTTTACATCTAAGTGAGTAGGGATTACAACCTTTGTAGCCCGGTCCTTATCTTCTTTAGCTCTTTTTAGTAGTCCCTTCGCTCCAAGTAGTGATCTTGCGGACTCTTGAACGACTCCACAAGAAGAAAGAAACGAGCTTGCATGAAGTCTTCGAGGCCGAAGATGATCTACGTCGAGGAGTCACTAAACCAAGCTACCTCTTCACTAATGCGGGATTAGTGAAGGTAACACCCTATACTAAAGTGCTAATCTAGTATAGGGTGATGAAGTAGGATTTTTTGCTCACTTTAGAATTACTTTTCTCACTTATTTTAAGCTCCTCTAAAAAACCTAGAGAGCTCTCTCTTAAGCTTGAGGAAGAAGAAGCAAATAATGGATGAGAGAGTGAATGGAAACCTTGGGTGAGAAAATATCTAATATATCTCATGTAGAGACTTAACCATGAGTTTAGATAATGGTTGGGTTAACAAATATCTAATATAAGACAAAACTAGTGGACTCGTCAATGTATCTCCAAGCTTCTCAAAGCTTCATGCCATGTGACCATTATCCAACTAATAATTGATTTACACTAAATAAATAAACCCTTCATTATCATTAGTATGGTGTAAGTCCGATACACCCATGTTGCATTTATCATCAACCATGACACAATAAGAAAACGCAATTAATTTATATCACACATATATTAAGTGTGCACATGTGAGAAAAAGAAATGCGTAACTGAGCTAATATTAGTTAATATAAATTAATATATCAAATATATAATTATACATTAAATCATTAAATCAACACTTGATTTAGTAATCCGGTTATATCTCATATGACCGACTAATATTATTTGTATCAACTTATCGAATCAACACTTGATTCGATAACCCGGCTATATCACATATAACTGACCGATACAGTATCGACTTATTGAATCAACATTTGATTCTATTACCCGGCTATATCTCATATAACCGATCGATACCTTATATCGTGAGAATAGAATAAGGTATCACATACCCGTATTAATCTCGGTCCCGCACATATCACATATGTGCTCCTACTTCGTTTTGCCTGAGCCAGTGAAACCTCTGTATAGGACTCTAAAGACTCATCAATACGCCAGCAGTAGGTGATGATCACATCAAGCACCCAAAAGCCATCAGCGGTATTAGCTGGACGTAACGGCTACCCGGGTATTGAACGATCAGAAGATCAGCAAGCAAGCCCGCTCTAACTCCTGCAAAAGCCTGTCAGTAATACTATCGTACAATCCGGTCTTTTCATCTGATATGTCGCATATCAAGTCTTGGGGTGGTAAACGTCAGACTCCGGTTACCGATAAGTCATTCCTATGTAAGGCTCATAACGGGTCGAGAAACTACTGATAACACTTACCAGTAAATCTCCGTAGCAGCCCTGGCCAGGGACTTATCGTTATGGCCAATCGAGCACGGCGCAACATCAACCCCCTATACCGGGAGAGAAGAATCCCCTCCTATCGATCATTGCCTTCATGTGATTCAGGACTGTACCCAAAAGCCACCGTTTGGCATGTTCTGTTGAACGTGGTAAGGTGGAAATCAAAGCACAGTGGGAATCACACAAGACTCTATGACGATCTCGGGTCTACAGACTAATCTGTACCAGTGTCACCAGAGAACTGCTATCCGACGATAGGAATAATACCAACTAGGAGTTCTCGGCGTGCTCGTTCAGTGTACCCAGTCTCCACTGAGCACCCGTATACCATCTTTGATGTCAAACACCAATGGATGTGGGATCATCATTCGCCCATCATATGGGTCAAGATGCGTATACGCTAGTCTACTCTGGAATATCGATGCCCTGTCTCGATACACCCTCGACTAAGAACAATTTTAGGGTGTACTTGTGGACTACCATTGGCCCCCACTAATATGATCTCCATCATAGTCCTGGTAGTTAAGTACACATCCTAAGGGCTTTACCAACATGTGAGAGCAACACAGTATCACATATACAAGTCAACATGTTAAGAAAAAGAGAAACCAGATAGCATACTATCATGTCGACCAAGAAAGTCCTCCTTATATATATCCAAGTATCCACTATAATATACATCACATGTACAATAATGGCCTCTAGGGCATAGATATAACTAACAGAAGGTAGATGAGCTTAAGAAAGCTAGTGAGAAGAGTGAAACCAAATGGTAAGAATAATGAATCACACATAAGAGAGAAAAACCCAACCATTGTTTTGTAAAACAATTTTTACAATATTTAAAAACCAACCATGCTTGAATAGTTTGCACAAATGTATTGAAAATTCATTTGTCAACCTTATTGATACATGGTTCTCACCATACCCCCCTCAACACCTTTACACCTCATTTTCCATTTAAAGATAAATGGATAAATCTAAAATGAGGTGTCCACCTTCTAGAATGTTTTCCGTATAAATACGGATTACACTCTGCTGTATATACATACATGTATTCGTATCATAATACGATTACCTAAAGAGATAGAATAACACAAAGAACATAATACTAGAATATACATATCGAAATACATATATGTAAATTATTAATCAATACCTGATTTAATAATCTGGCTCAATCCTGAGCCGGCTAGTATTATCAACCGTCGGATCGAAAGTCCGAGTAACTAGTACAATCAACCGATCGGAACCCTGCACATATCCAATACGACTACTACATCATTTCGCCTGAACCAGGGAAACCCTCTGTGTGGGACTCTAAAGACACGACTGTATTCCCGCAATGAGTTAATGGATAAATCCATAACCACAAGCACGTCAGTGGCACTAGCTGTACGTAACAGCTACCCCTGTACCTGTCGAAAAGAAAGGATGACGAGCAAACTCATATGTATCTCTACTGAGCCTATCTGTGAAAATCTCTATATAGTCCGGTCTTTTCGTCTGGGATTATCGCATACCGGGTCTACGGGGTGGTAAACGTCAAACCCTAATAACCCGATAATTCAACCTGATGTGGCTCAGGACAAATCCGGGAAACTACTGATCAACCTATCAGTAAATCCCAACTGTCTTAGCCAAGGACTTTTGGTGCTGGCCAATCGAACACAGTGCGATATCAACTCCCTATACTGGGAGAGACGAATCCCTAACAATCGCTCACTGCCTCCATGTGGCTCAGGACTATACCCAACTAAAACCTATTTGCATGACTCAGTAGAGCCGTGGTAGGGTAGTAATCAAAGCACGGTAGGAACTCACACAAGACAAATGACGATCTCAAGTCTGAAGACTAACCTGTACTCATGTCACCTGAGAACTACTATCTGACGATAGGTAGAATACCATCTAGAAGTTCTCGACGAGTCCATCCAGTGTACTCACCCCCAGTGAGCACCTGTATACGATCTTAGGTGCGAAAGCCCAATCGCTGTGGGACTAACCATCGCCCCTCGTCGGGGTCTAGAAACGTATACACTAGTCCACTCTGGAATATCGATACTCCCACGACTAGGGACACTTTAAGGATGTGCTTATCGACTATCCATCTCCCACAAGAATGATCGCCATCACAACGCAGGTAGTCAAACAATGATCCTACGGACTTTATCAACATGTATAAATGACAAAGCGGGGGCAGGGCTAGCACGGATGCAAAACATATATAGCATTAATAAATAAATAAATAAATATATACTATATATCACATATATAAATATACCATCACACGCAAATAATCACATTACAGCATGAGGAAAAACAGCATCACAAAGTTTGGTAAGGTCGGATCACCTAGGAATCCCGCGTTTCGTTCGAGCCACAAAAGAAGCACGAAATACCCCGGTCGCGTGAACAGCCCGTGCGTGGCCAAAAGCAGACCCCTACGAGTGCGGTAAGTTATCCGCTAATCCGAGAAACGAGGCAACCCGGCATCACCACCATGATGGGGCCGGCCAGCACTTTCTCGAATCCGATGACAAGAGAACTCCTCCATGGGTCTATCCTAACCCCCTACAAGCGCGGCAAGCAGCCCGCCAATCCTAGAATCGAGTGACCCGGTTTCAATTCCTTAAGATGGCCACCCGCTGCAATCTAAAACTCGTCTGCCAGTGCACTTCATCGTGGGGTAATCCTAATACCTGTATTAATACAACGGTGACATCGATTGCAACCTGATCGAGCCTCGACAAATCATAATTCAATAATCGGAAACGACGGCCACTTGTCGACCGCTCGTCCCGAATAAAAGAATATAAATTTTTGGCTACAACATGAATGAAAAGAAATACATAACAACCAAATACGCACAGGGCTATTCATTTCACGACGATCCAATCCACACCAAACTGTTAGTGCACGGCGGCGCCCCGGCCGTCAAACCGACACCGGAATGCGGAAGCGGTGAATAACTTAAATTTTGCGGACTTAGCAAACCGGCACCACCACGCACTAAACACCCGGATCGAACCATTAACTAGTCTAAGCTAACTACAAGAAAGGGAATAGAGATATACCGACGATCCAAGTCCTCCGGTCTTCTCGTCATGGTCCCGATCTCTTCGCGGGATCTCCGTCCGTCTCCTACTCGTCTCCGGAAGTGCACCACGTCGCCTACATCGTTTACGGGCTCCCACCTCAATGCCGAGGCAACTCGGGCACGAAGCCGGCTACTCGACGTGCCCAAGATTCGTTGTAGAATATGTGAAGAACTTGTGTCTCAATTTGGGGTTGTGGAATTGCCATTTTGGTGGAGGAAATCAAGGAGGTTTTTGGATGAACAAGAGAGCAATTTTCATAGCACCATGAGAACCAAAAATTGCCCACCTCACTAATGAAATGAATCCCCATCTCCTTTTGAATGGCCGGCCCCCCTTTTTTTGCCATATGTGATTGGAGAGAGAAAGAGTGAAGTCAAGGGGGTGGGTGGAACATAATGCAAAAGAGAGAGCAAAAAGGGTATGATGATCAAGAATCATTTTAACCAAAACTCCACTCCAAAAACTCATCAACAACTACCATGATGGCTCACAAAGTCATGCCATCATGACACAAAGAAAATCAAGGTCAAGGGAGAGACTATCATGATACAACAATAAGCAAATACCCCCTTCACAAATGTCTATTTGCAACAATGCAAATAAACCCTCCTCCACCAAACTTCGGCCAATGAACGGAACAAAGGAAATTGGCCGAAACGGAAAGCAAACTGGCAACTCCAGAAAACTGGTCCCGTAATAAATTACGGGAAAACCCCGATATTGTGCATACACACCCGCATCTGTATTTCGACTGAAATACAAATGCAATGAGACAAAATCTCCACTGTACTATACTAGGATCCGGCTTATACCAAAACCGGCTAGTAATATCTGTTCGATCCTGATCCGTGCAATACCGCACGTATCTGATCGAACCCTGCCATATAACCATACGGCCTATAGTACAAACTGTCCGATCCTGATCCGTGCAATAACGCACGTATCTGATCGGACCTTGCCATATCTCCATACGGCCTCTACAACCTTTCGCCCGAAAGCTGAGTAACTGAAAATGTGGTGGACTCTAAAGACTCGTCAATACTATGGCTGTGGATTTAACCACTAGCACGTCAGAGGTATATGCCAATACGTGACGGGCCACCAGCTATTGACCAAAAGGGACGTCGATGAGGAAGCTCACCCCGACACCCAACTGAGCCTGTCAGTGAAAATATCCGTGCAGTCCGGTCCGTTCGTCTATGAGTATCGCATGGCGGGCCTAGGGGGTTGGTAAAAGTCAGACCACCAAAAGCGGTACAAGTCATGTCGGAGTGTAGCCCAGAACACCCTGAGATACTACTGGAATACCTACCAGTAAATCTCCTTGCCTTGGCCAAGGACTTTGTGTAATGGCTCTCCTAGACACAGCACGACCTCACCCCCAATACCGGGAGAGACGAACCCCTGAAGATACGCTCACTGCCTCCATGTGGCTCGGGACTGTACCCAACTAAAACCTGTTTGCACGACTCCTTTGAGCCGTGGTAGGGTAGTAATCAAAGTACAGTGGGAACTCACACGAGACAAATGACGATCCCCAGGTCGATGAACTAACCTGCACACATGTCACCAGGGAACTGCCATCTGACGTCTGGTATATGACCAACTAGCATGTTCCCGGCGAGTCCTGTCCGGTGTACTCATAACCCAATAAGCACCTGTATACATCTTAGGTGATCCAACTGACACCAGTGGCTTGTGAGACCGGCCACCGCCCCTCGTCGGGGTCTCGACTGTATACACTAGTCTACTAATGGAGTATCGATGCCCGGTCTCGAAACTCCCACGACTAGGGACCTTTTAAGGATATGCTTGTAGATCCCCAGCTCCCACTTATATGATCGCCCTCATACTGCTGGTGGTCAAGCAAGAATCCTAGGGGCTCTATCAACGTGTAATAGCGTCGTGTCAGGTCACCTAAAGCAGTACACGATGATAAAGGTAAACCAGATAGCATACTATCATCTCGAGCAAGACTGTCCTACTGGGATAGGTCCTCCCTCAATCATTACAATCACGTACCTGTGACCTAATAATTGACTCTGAGGGCACTATCTCCAACAATCTCCCACTTGCACTCAAGGCTAATTATTGCGATGTCGCATACTCACAGCCCGTGTGATACCGAACATCCAACTCCTCTACTAGTCAGTCTCACAAAGCTCGTTTGCGGAACTATTGCGTTCGAGGAATAGCCTCAGTGAGTGGATCCGCTTAGTTGTTTCTTTCTATGTCTCTCTATATCTCAAGTTCGCGGAGAAAGCCATCTCCCGAAAAGAGCAATACCTGTCTCAGAATATGTCTGGATGTCTGATGGGACCTAGCTCATAAATGAACTCCAAATCCAAACTTCTTAGACTGTATCGTCAACTGAACTTAATCAGTATCCTGCGCGCCATGCCTCCCTCAGTATTGCCTTGGACCACCTGTCCAAAATACTGCCCCTTATCAGAAGGAAAACTATAACTCTGACAACCTCCTTGTCGTCCATGTCACCTTGGAAGCCTGGAATGATAACTGTCTCCTGAATGAGGCTGTCGTTATCATATCCCTAGAACATCCACTTATGTTCTAAAACTGCTTCCGACTGTTTCTCCAGGATTGGATTAATGTCAACTTATTGCATCTAGTGCAAGAACAACATCTGGTGTAGTACTTGACATCTCACGATTGACTCAATTGCCTGAGCAAGTGATCTGCCAATCATGCCCGTCCCTCTTCCCTTTAGTCTGTAAGACACCTTTGGAGAGGGTGACTCCATTACCTGCAGGTACACTACCGTGCCAGGAGTCGTCCATCCTAAATACTCTTAGAATGCTGTCAAGTACCCTAATTGGGAAACCACCCAAATCTAGATCTAAGACCATAGATCTAGTAACCAGTATGTCTGATATAAAATCCATTTCCTTTGTGGAGAAACAACTGTGTGACGACCAAAGTATAACCGATCGTAGTGTAGGAGTTTCTTTTCCTACTTGGTGTATATCATCCAAATACCAGGATATCACACCCTACTACCTTCTCAACAGATCCATCCCCTATTCTGATGAAGTCAAACCCATGACTGTCACGTCAGAAACAGATGATCTATCTCCGCTACATCTGCTCTAGTCTATAAATAGACATAAGCAACCTGTCCACCAATGCTTCCGCTGCTCCCACTGACTACGACAACCCTCTGGCAGAGTCATATAGACGTACACTTCTAAAACTGGTTTAGAACGACGCTATACTCATCCTCCCGCCGGGTCTCGTAACCTGGAACAACAGCAATGGCAATTGTGGGTAAACAAGAACTTCCCTGTCACCGTCCTTGAGGCTACCGGAGTACCTCTCGGGTGCCTGAAGTTACCCACCTTATCTGCGGAGTGGCCAATGGAATGTCAATCCAGATTGAATCTTTAGGTTCCTTATCAAATCTTCAGTAATCGTTTGTGGTTCTGGAATTACTTCCAGTTCTACCATACTCCCACTGCTGTTTTCTGAAAAAATCCATTTTTATTAAAACTGTGGCGAGTCTAGAACAATATCGCTATTGTTCATCCAGATGGTAGAAAGTCAACCCTCGTCATAGCCTGGGTCAACCCACAAACAGCCATTACAGAAACGTGCCTTGAGTTGTCCAGTGTCTGGTTTTAATCATAAGCCAGACAACTCCCCGTACCTTAACATCGTTAAGATATGAACTGTTCTATATATAGAACCAGAGGCACTGATTTAATTGAACCAGATTCAAATCATGCAACTGTCTCCAGTGCATGTCAACTAAATGGAAGGAGGCCGATCAGCGTTACTCAACTTAGGAATACTTCCAATTATGAGTAACCTGAAAGAGAAGAAAGATCTCTTTATCATTACTATCAACTGAATACCATAAACAAGTATCTACATCTTCGATCACTTTGAAGAATCCCGATACTTGCTACACCTGGTTCTCTACTCTATTCAAATACCTATAACTCCTCAAAACTTAGACCCTGTGTTTCCACGAAACACCTGTCTAAAAACTAGAGAAGTCATAAGTAAACCGAATATAGTACGAGGACCAACCCCTCTGTCCTGATGGACCCTGGACAACATACAATACTCTGTATAAGTCCCTTGAGTCTAATAACTCATTCACTGTGTGTCGTAGGTTGAAAACTGTACTTATGGTTAAGAAGAATTACACCGCTGTTTAATGCTCCTTACCTAACCATCCACTGATATAGGTAAATGTCGTAGACATAATTTCAGAAAGGTATATCTCACTCTATGAAAATAGACGTACAGATATATCAATTTGAAATTGGTGCATAACAGCGGATATTCAAAACCAAATATTTGCCGACCGGCAAACAGCCCAGGTGATTTCCTCAAATATCACCGATTACAACGAATCCCGATATAATGAGGATGATCACCCAATTCCCAATAACCTACTCCCACTCATCATCTGTAAAACCATACAGATGTGAGAATCATACCTGGTAAATACATACCCTGGAGTAAGTATCTAATCGGGAAATCAGTTTTCTTTTAACAGTACACAGTGAAACTGAAACATTGAAATGTTTCGATGGGGTATTCCGGTATTCCTAGTAATGCCTCTTCCAAATTCACGACTGTAACCGTATATTTCTTTGCCACCTCTCCAAATCCCTTCATATGTCTTTAGTCTTTACCTTCTGCACACCCTTTTAGGCCAAATGGTTTTCTTCCTTCCCTACCGTTCGGCACCAGCCTATGGTTTGGAAGAAGACTATCCAATAAGCATAATGGGTGTACTGTCCGCATCCTAGGAACACTCGCAATGAGAGAGAGGGTGAAGATAAAAGACAACCGAATAAACCTTATTCCTATTTCTCCTGAACCAGAATCCATCCCCGAACTGGAACAAGTTCCATTCGAGTTCGTATATAACCATACGATGGAGTATCCAAATAAACTGTGGATCTTCGTAGTGATACGGAGTGTCCTGGAGAAATACAAAGGTGATGTGGGAGTGGTAATGAAATATTTGGTTTGGTCGTGAATATCTGTTGCAATTTACTTTGCCCTCTTACTAATCCCTTGCTTTGTCTGAACTTAATACCTTCTGCACACCATCGTTATGCTAATTGGTTTTCTTCATTCCCTACCGGTCGACACCAGCCTAAGGTTTAGAAGAAGACAATCCAATTTGCGTAATAGGTGTACTACCCCTAAACCAAGGAGTACTCGTAACCTGAGAGAGGGTAAAAGGAAAAGACAACTGAATAATCCTATCCGTTTTCTCCAGAACCGGAAACCATCCTCGAATAAATTCTTTCGAGTTCGTATCTAACCATACGATGGTTTTGTCCAATGGAAGTGGACGTTCGTAGTAATACGGGGTGTCCTGGAGAAAAAGGGTAAAAGTAGGAGTGGCAATGAGGTCTGCAACTCTGACAATCCAAAAGCCGGTGTTTAAGAAGGTTCGGTCAACTTGGTCACTGAGTCAAAGTCTTAGGGTCGGGTCAATGGTCGCTGCCAAAGAGAGAGAGAAAAGAAACACTCAGCGTGCACTCTAACCTAGATCAGAATGGTTACCAATTTATCTAATCTGGAATCCTCCCACTGTACCTCAAATTCTCCTCCAAACCTGAAAGAAGAATTAGTCGGGGTTACCCGAGGAGTATACCAACTCATCAGTGGGAATCGGGATCCAACTATCATTGCATGATAACGTGACGGAATCCGCTCACGCTATCACACTCCAGAAGGTATGCGCATATCTGGCAAGTTTCAGTTCTTTTGAAACTCCCGATGTGATTTCTGCCCCATGCTCTTATGACCTTGACTTTGGCCAACAAATCATAAGTCACATGTCAAGTTCTACCCGTCATTCTCCAGGTTGTTTTGAATCCACCCGTACATACCCTTGACTTTGGCCAACAAGGCAGTACGACTGTTCCAAACCAACGCATCTATCTATGCTGCATATGAATAACCAACAGCTACCAAACACTGTGCCTTGACTTTGGCCAACAAACACAGCTTGAATACTATTGACTACCCATATGAAACGACGGAGGGCTACGAATGGTTTCTGGCGAAAACCCCTTTAACGTTAATGAACTTGATATCGTTGAAGGAACGGATAGCTTTTTAAAAATATAGTGACGAAAACCATTGCTAAAGAGGTCACTCCCGGTGAAGGGATCTCGGCTCTTTCCCCGTAGAATGGGGTGCAGGATATTTCAAATGAATACCGCGATGCAAAGCAAAGTAATCGGCTATAGTGAAGTTAATGCCCTGACGCAAACTTCTGTCCAGGGGTCACTCCCGGTGAAGGGATCTCGGCCCTTGCCTCGTCGACTGAGGAGCAGGATATTCCAATGAATACCTCGATGCAAAACAAAAGTGAACGTCCTTGCAATAACAGCTTTTTTGAAAAGTGTTCCAACAACATCAGATTAGGTTTGTTTTTAACTTGCATTGATCCGAATCAACGCAGTCCCATCAATTGATCACACCAAAAAGAACGAAAATATACTGATGTACGTATATGCCATCCGCATTCGCCACTGGGTCCCGTCATTACCCGTTAGGTAGCTAACTAACGACAGAGCGGGGACTGGACTAGCGCGGATGTAAAACATATACAACATCTACTAATATATATACCAATATATAGTATTCGCTCAAGGCTGTGAATAAAATGCAACATCACAGAAATGTACAGCATCACAGAAACAATACAGATATCTGGGATCCCCGGGTTTCACAGAGCCGCTGAAACCCGACGTTCCCCTGGTCGTGTGGATAGCCTGTGCAATGAAATCCTAGACCCCTACGGGCGCGGCAAGTCACCCGCCAAAACCTGAAGCGAGGCAGCCCCCTTCAGCGCCGTGAATGGACCACCCAGCACTTCACGGAATCCGGCAACTTGGGCACCCCTCCTGGGTCAAACCTGTACCCCCTACGAGTGCGGCGAATAGCCCGCCAATCCTAGAGTGAAGCCCCCTCCGTCCTAATGCCATGAGATGCGGGCTTGCTGCCCTCTAGAACCCGGCTATCCGTGCACCCCTCCGCGGGGCAATCCTAGTACAGAAAGTAAAATATACATACAACGGGTACATCGACCGCAACCAGGTCGTGCCCCAAAATAATAATACAAACGGGCAGTGACGGCAGTCCACATGTCGGACGCTCGCCCCGCAATATCAAATGTACATAATACAACAGAACTGTACTAGCATTGCATCCAGGCTATCCCCCACGACCGATCTGCAACAACACAGCAAATACATAGAACATCAACGTGAAAGTCAAGTTCGCAAATCCGTCTAACCGGGCTATAGCAGTTAGACAGGATTTACCGATCGAGTGACATTCACGGTCGCAGATATAATGTAGATTCTGTGAAAAATGTGTTTAAGATTTTCCGATTGATCAAACAATTAACAAGTGGGCCCCAAAGAAAACTGTAGCAGTTACAGAAAATATGGGCCCAATTTTAATGTTCCAAAACCCCTGAAATAAACCCAGAAGGCATCTGTAAAAATTTGGTGATGTGACGTGCACAGTGCACCGCGGAAGGGCGGCAAGTATGGTATTTACGCGGCGGTTCCGCGCTCACACTGTAGCGTTACATCGTCGAATTTTTACAGAACTCTTATATTTTCTCGTACATCAATATTTTACAACCTGAAAAATTTTTGGACACCAAAAAATCTTAACAGAAAACTGATGTGGGTGTATTGGGGTTTTCGGACATTTCGATCGATCGGAACAGAAAAACACATTACACAAAGCTAGACTAAGTTAATGGGGAGGCTCTGATACCACTGTTAGTGCACGGCGGCGCCCCGGCCGTCAAACCGACGCCGGAATGCGGAAGCGGTGAATAACTTAAATTTTGCGGACTTAGCAAACCGGCACCACCGCGCACTAAACACCCGGATCGAACCATTAACTAGTCTAAGCTAACTACAAGAAAGGGAATAGAGATATACCGACGATCCAAGTCCTCCGGTCTTCTCGTCATGGTCCCGATCTCTTCGTGGGATCTCCGTCCGTCTCCTACTCGTCGCCGGAAGTGCACCACGTCGCCTACATCGTTTACGGGCTCCCACCTCAATGCCGAGGCAACTCGGGCACGAAGCCGGCTACTCGACGTGCCCAAGATTCGTTGTAGAATATGTGAAGAACTTGTGTCTCAATTTGGGGTTGTGGAATTGCCATTTTGGTGGAGGAAATCAAGGAGGTTTTTGGATGAACAAGAGAGCAATTTTCATAGCACCATGAGAACCAAAAATTGCCCACCTCACTAATGAAATGAATCCCCATCTCCTTTTGAATGGCCGGCCCCCCTTTTTTTGCCATATGTGATTGGAGAGAGAAAGAGTGAAGTCAAGGGGGTGGGTGGAACATAATGCAAAAGAGAGAGCAAAAAGGGTATGATGATCAAGAATCATTTTAACCAAAACTCCACTCCAAAAACTCATCAACAACTACCATGATGGCTCACAAAGTCATGCCATCATGACACAAAGAAAATCAAGGTCAAGGGAGAGACTATCATGATACAACAATAAGCAAATACCCCCTTCACAAATGTCTATTTGCAACAATGCAAATAAACCCTCCTCCACCAAACTTCGGCCAATGAACGGAACAAAGGAAATTGGCCGAAACGGAAAGCAAACTGGCAACTCCAGAAAACTGGTCCCGTAATAAATTACGGGAAAACCCCGATATTGTGCATACACACCCGCATCTGTATTTCGACTGAAATACAAATGCAATGAGACAAAATCTCCACTGTACTATACTAGGATCCGGCTTATACCAAAACCGGCTAGTAATATCTGTTCGATCCTGATCCGTGCAATACCGCACGTATCTGATCGAACCCTGCCATATAACCATACGGCCTATAGTACAAACTGTCCGATCCTGATCCGTGCAATACCGCACGTATCTGATCGGACCTTGCCATATCTCCATACGGCCTCTACAACCTTTCGCCCGAAAGCTGAGTAACTGAAAATGTGGTGGACTCTAAAGACTCGTCAATACTATGGCTGTGGATTTAACCACTAGCACGTCAGAGGTATATGCCAATACGTGACGGGCCACCAGCTATTGACCAAAAGGGACGTCGATGAGGAAGCTCACCCCGACACCCAACTGAGCCTGTCAGTGACAATATCCGTGCAGTCCGGTCCGTTCGTCTATGAGTATCGCATGGCGGGCCTAGGGGGTTGGTAAAAGTCAGACCCCCAAAAGCGGTACAAGTCGTGTCGGAGTGTAGCCCAGAACACCCTGAGATACTACTGGAATACCTACCAGTAAATCTCCTTGCCTTGGCCAAGGACTTTGTGTAATGGCTCTCCTAGACACAGCACGACCTCACCCCCAATACCGGGAGAGACGAACCCCTGAAGATACGCTCACTGCCTCCATGTGGCTCGGGACTGTACCCAACTAAAACCTGTTTGCACGACTCCTTTGAGCCGTGGTAGGGTAGTAATCAAAGTACAGTGGGAACTCACACGAGACAAATGACGATCCCCAGGTCGATGAACTAACCTGCACACATGTCACCAGGGAACTGCCATCTGACGTCTGGTATATGACCAACTAGCATGTTCCCGGCGAGTCCTGTCCGGTGTACTCATAACCCAATAAGCACCTGTATACATCTTAGGTGATCCAACTGACACCAGTGGCTTGTGAGACCGGCCACCGCCCCTCGTCGGGGTCTCGACTGTATACACTAGTCTACTAATGGAGTATCGATGCCCGGTCTCGAAACTCCCACGACTAGGGACCTTTTAAGGATATGCTTGTAGATCCCCAGCTCCCACTTATATGATCGCCCTCATACTGCTGGTGGTCAAGCAAGAATCCTAGGGGCTCTATCAACGTGTAATAGCGACGTGTCAGGTCACCTAAAGCAGTACACGATGATAAAGGTAAACCAGATAGCATACTATCATCTCGAGCAAGACTGTCCTACTGGGATAGGTCCTCCCTCAATCATTACAATCACGTACCTGTGACCTAATAATTGACTCTGAGGGCACTATCTCCAACACAAACAAACTTAACATAGAACATCACAGACTCACAAATACATATATATCAATAAGTATGTATCATCGTATTAACTGAGTTAAACACTTTAACTTCATTAATATGGAAACGTTATGATGTTACAGTTTTTATCGATAACTTTCCAATACAATCCGAGATCAAATCTCAAAACTGGGAAAAAACAAACAATACCAAAAATCCTATTTCTACAAGTTTAAGCCCCCAATGAAAATTCGGCGCAAACAGAAACATTTTGGCCGGCCATTACCTACTACCACCGGTCCAAACATAGCCAAATATCCCCAGTTTTCTCCCATGTCATTTTCACATCAAAATCAACATTCTGCGGTTGTTAAAAAAAATTGAAAGACTTTTGAAATTCGGACAGAGAAGGGTCTAAACTAGGAAATCGAAATCGGAAAATTGTCGATCGAAACTAAAACATTGCCAAATCCAGTCCTAGTGCTTGGTTAGCTCTGATACCACTGTAAGGACGGGAGCGCCCCGTGCGTGCGCGCAGCGGAAGCGAGAATGGTCGGAAAACAGAAATTCTGTTGTAGCGCGATCGACCATACGCCAAAATTGTCCAAGCACTAGTTTCTAGCTAAATGTAAAGAACAAAAATAAAAGTTCAGAGATGATAAAACTTTTGTTGCGTGTCCGGCGGATCCCGGAAGACCCAGTCTAAATTTCGTGAGCTCCCGAACACGTCTTCACGCTGACCATCTCGCCGTAGATGATCCGCGTTGAAAGCGGGCTTCCCGAGCTCCAACTCCATCACCGGACGGGGATACTTCCTCCAGAGGCTTGCTAGGCATGGAGGAAGGCGATGCGAACAATGAGTACTCTCTACTTTTTGCAAAATCTCATCATGGCAAGACTTTCCATTTTCAAGAGAGCTTGAGCTCTACTTGTGAGGAAGAAGATGTATTGTTTTTGTGATGGCTTAGAAAAAATAATGAATTGTCTCTCATCTATTTTCTCAACCATGTCATGTATTAACAATGTCACCTATCCCCCTTCCCACTCTTTCTCATGTGTGTGTCAACACATAAGAGAGAGGGTGGACCCCACCATTTTAATTAAATATATTAAATAGATAATAAAATATATATACATTAATATATATATATATATAAAGATATATATACATTCACACACACACACACACACACACATATATATATATATATATTTATTTGTATATTTATTTATACTTAATTTATAATGGTGAGAATTAATATATATATTAAATAAGTATTAGTACATGTATCCTATACACGTACATATCATGTATCACATACACGAAATGCCATGAATATCTTCTCAGTATCATATATTGTAGAGAGTGTTTGTATCATATACACTATATTAGAAACCGTATCATTAAGACGGTTATCAAGTCAACACTTGACTTGGTATTCCGGCTTTGAAACCGGCTAATATAACAGTCGTCCGATTGAACATGTATATCCAATATACATGTTTTATCGAACTCATGTACGTATCCCTATAGGTACGTCACATCGCGTTTTGCCCGGGAAGGCACTTTCGTTGCGGGACTCTAAAGACCTATCAATACGCTGGCAGTAGGTTATACAGGATCGTATCAGATTAAATCTGAAACACTTTTAGATTCAACCCCCTTTCGGGTTAACCCACAAGCTCGTCAGCGGTACTAGTCGTACTAACGGCTACCCAGGTATGAGAAAGATAAAGGAAGGTCGACGAGCGAACTCATCAGGACCCAAAAAAGTCTGTAAGTGACAGTCACCGTAGAATCCGGTCTTTTCAGCAAGGAGTATCATATACCGGGTCTGGGGAGTGGAATCTGTCATACTCCCAATAACCCGATAAGTCGTGCAGACAGAGGACTCATAACCAAAGAAATACAGCTGGTAACACTTACCGATTTATCTCTACTACTGTGGCCACGAACTCTGGCTATAGTCATGTCCTGCACACTGCAATATCGACTACTAATACCGGGAGTAACGAATTACTTCGACCGCTCACTGCCTCCATGTGCTTCAGGACTGTACCCAACCAAAACTTGTTTGCACGACTCAGTAGAGCCGTGGTAGGGTAGTAATCAAAGTACAGTAGGAACACACACGAGACACTGTGGAGATTTTAAGTCTCGGGACTACCCTGTACTCATGTCACCAGAGAACTGCTCTCTGACATTGGTATAATACCAACTAGGTGTTCTCGGCAAGTCCGTCCAGTGTAACTCATCCAATGAGCACCTGTATACAATCATCAATGTAAACACCAATGGTTATGGGATCATCCATTGCCCCATACAGGGTCATGAAACGTATACACTAGTCTAAACTGGAGTACCGATTCCCTGTCTCCATAATCCTACAACTAAGGACATTTAAGAATGTGCTTATAAACTACCACGCCCTACTAGTATGATCCTAAACATAACCCTGGTAGTCAAGCAAAGATCATATAGGCTTTATCTCATGTATTTGCCATACGTGATAACTAGAATCGCGCATTGACATGACAGATAAAGACAAACGAGATAGCACACTATCATCTTGAGTAAGACTGGTTTTGGTATAGGTCTTCCTCGAATTCATTATTTTCATTCTTACAACTACTCTTAGTGTATATGCCCTAGAGGCCATTACTGTATCATACTAGTTTGTATATTACTTGATGGAAGCTTGGGATATTAACAGTCGTATATACAATCTTGCTCGAAATGGTAGTATGCTACTTGGTTTGTCTCTGCTTTAATATGTGCATGTGTTTCTTTTAGCATATCGCTGATATACATATTAGTAGAGCCCTTAGGATCTTTGCTTGATTACCAGCGTTGTGATGGCGCTCACACTCGTGAGAGCTGGGTGATCTATAAGCACATCCTTATACAGGTCCCTAGTCGTTGGACTATCGAGACAGGGCATCGATACTCCGGAGTAGACTAGCGTATGCGCTTCTCATCCCAGTGTGGGAGACGGTCTGTCCCACAGCCGTCAGTACGTCGTACTTGAGATAGTATGCGGGTGCTCGTTAGGTTACGAGTACACTGGACAGGACTCGTCGGGAACTGTTGGTTGGTATTATACCTATCGTCAGTTATCAGTTCCCAGGTGACATGAGTACAGCTTAGTCCGCTGACTTGACACTGTCACTTCGCCTCGAGTGTGTTCCCACTGCACTTTGATTGCTACCCTACCACGGCTCAAAGGAGTCGTGCAAACAGGTAGTTTTTGGGTGCAGTCCCGAAGCACTTGGAGGCAGTGACGGTTAGACAGGATTCGTCTCTCCCGGTATTGGGGGTTGACATCGTGCTGTGTCCAGGAGAGCCATTACACGAGTAGTCCCTGGCCAGGGCAAGCTAGATATACTGGTAGGTTTCCAGTGTTATCTCAGGGTGTTCTGGGCTACACTCCAACACGACATGTACCGCTATTAGGGGACTAATGTTCACCGCCCCCCTAGGCCCGCCATGCGATGTATCAGACGAATAGACCGGACTGTACGGAGATTGTCACATACAGGCTCAGTAGGAGTTCAGATGGGGTTCACCACTTCAGTCTTCTTATCGATATATGCCTGGGGACCATTACGTACAGCTAGTGCCGCTTGCGGTCTGTGGTTAAACCCACTGCCAGCGTAGTGTCGAGTCTTTAGAGTCCCACACAGAGAGCTATTCGCCTTTAGGCAAAATGAGTAGAGGTCGCATGGTTTTGCGACAGGGTTCGTTCACATCCGTGCACTTGTGCACGTTTGCTGTCCGGACAGCTTATACTAGCGGGCTTTGGTTTAAGCCGGATCCTAGTATATGATTTGGGATTGGCTTTTTCTCTTTGTATTCGTGTTCCTCGGATCACGAATACGGGTGCGTATGCACAGTTGCTTGAGACAGAGGGAGAGGACTTTGGTTAGGGTTAATGACTATTGTCATTTTTATTAACCCTAATGATTATGTGTGTATTACGGTTAATTGATATTAGTTTAATAATTGTGCATGGTTATGGTTGTTGACCATTTGACCCTTCTTGACTTGTTGACCTTGTTGACACTTTGACCATCATCATTTCATTTGGAAGACGCTCTTTGATCCTTGCAATTTGCATTAAAAATGAAATGATAATGGTCTTGTCTTGATAAAACATGACAATTATCTAGCTAATTATCTAATTACAATAATTCACACATATATGTGAGAATGGTTTATTTTATTCTCATTCTATCATTTACTTTCTCTCTCTTGTTCTTCCTCTCCCTCAAGCTCTCCCCTCTCATGTGTTGAGAAACACTTGAGCTTGAGAAAAACCCTTTCTTGATAATCTCTACTCTCATCTATGGTTCAAGGATTAGCACTTCTTGCACCCTAGTTACTTCTAACTTGGAGTTGAAGCCAAAGGTCGAGGCTTTCGGGTGGATCTTTCTTCGACGTGAGAAGACGACTAAGGTGACCTCCTTCCACCATTCCAAGGAGCAACGAGAGAAGGACATAAAGCCCAAGGTATAACCTTTCTAGCACTTAGCCAGTTTCTAGTTAGCTTTAGCTTGTTTTTGTTTAGCAAAGATCCTTCTTTGTGTAGTCCATGTTGCCAAAGCTCATAAAAATTCGATTTTTATTCCGTTTTCCGCCTCCCCGCAAGTACCGGGGTGGGCAACGTGGACTTACGGTGGTATCAAAGCCTAACTAAACATAAACTAGCTAGGTAGTAGAGTGTATCAAAGTTCGAATCAAAAAAATCGAAAAACCGAGTTTTCAAAACCCTAAGTTTCTGTTAAATTTTTTTCTGTTCAAAATAAAATTTGTCATACTCCAAAAATCATCTCAGGGTTTTGTAAAGAAAGCCACCAAAAACGATCCAGTGATTCGACCAAAGAGCCGCGGTTCCGCGGCAATAGCAAGCTATTGCCGCGCAACCGCGACCGTCTTGGCTCTTCACTGGGTCGAGTTTGGTGCAGTGTATTTTGTTAGTTATATGTATGCCCTAGAGGCCATTACTGTACATTGGATGTATATTGTAGTGGATGCTGGGACATATATAGGTAGGACATTCTTGCTCGACATGATAGTAAGCTATCTGGTTGCTCTTTATCTTAATATGTATACTTTCTGTCTCTCTGATTACATGTTGATAAAGCCCTTAGGATGTGTACTCGACTTCCAGGACTATGATGTAGATCATACTAGTGGGGCCTGGGTAGTCAATGAGTACATCCTTCATTGTTCCTAGTCGTGGGAATATCGAGACGGGGCATCGATATTCCAGAGTAGACTAGCGTATATCTTTTCGACCCATGTGATGGGCGATGGATGATCCCATATCCATTAGTGTTTGACATCGGAGATGGTATGCGGGTGCTCAGTGCAGACTGGGTACACTGAACGGACTCGCCGAGAACTCCCAGATGGTATTATACCTCACGTTAGATGACAGTTCTCTAGTGACACTGGTACAGCTTAGTCTGTTGACCCGAGATCGTCATAGAGTCTTGTGTGTCTCCTAGTGTGCTTTGATTTCCACCCTACCACGGCTCTACTGAGGCGTGCAAACAGGTGGTTTTTGGGTACAGTCCCGATTCACATGGAGGCAATGAGCGATAGGAGGGGATTCGACTCTCCCGGTATTGGGGGTTGATGTTGTGCTATGCTCGACTGGCCATAACAGGAAATCCCTGGCCAGGGTTGCAGTGATATACTGGTAAGAGTTATCAGTAGTTTCACGAATGTTATGGACCCTACGTCGGCATGACTTATCAAGCTATTGGGGTCTGACGTTTACCACCCCTAGGCGAGATATGCGGCATATCAGACGAACAGACCGGACTGTACGGTAAATGTTACTGGTTGGATTCACAGGAGTGTGAGTGGGCTTGCTCGTCGATCTTCTGATCGCTCAATACCCGGGTGGCCGTTACGTTTAGCAGACCGCTTGCGGCTTGTGGGTTTTTGATATGATCATCATCTGCTGCCGGCGTATTGACGAGTCTTTAGAGTCCTACACAAAGGTTTCCTGGCTCAAGCGAAACGAAATAGGAGCGCATATGAGATATGTGCGGGACCGAGAATAATGCGTGTATGTGATACCGTATTTCATTCTCGCGATGAATGTGTCGAATGGTTGTATGTGATATAACCTAGTTATCGAATCAAGGATTGATTCGATAAGCCGATACATTGGATACTAGCCGGTTATATGCGATATGACCGGATCATTGAATCAAGTGTTGATTTAATGATTTAATGTATAATTATATATTTGATATATTACTTTGCATTAACTAGTATTGGTTCACTTTAAATGGATTTACTCACTTGATTTGCACAAGTTGTATATGAGATATACTTTTGTGCACAAGATTGTATCATGTTTGATGATACATGCAAGCTTGGGTTTGTGTAAAGAATTGACCATGGTTATATGAATGGTTAGGGTTTCTTTTATTTACTTATTCATTTATCTATTTATTTTTTTAAAAGGTAAAGAAAACAAAATGGTTTCTTTTGGATGCTTCAAGCATCTTTGACCTTATGACCATTTTGTCTTCATCTCCTAAACCTAACCATTCAACTAACCTTAGTTGATTCTCTACACTAAACCATGGTTGTTGACATGATAAGTATCATATTGTTTTTATTTTTAAATAACACTTATCATAATTCTTTATCATCTTCTTCTTCATCATCAACTTGAAGAAAGCTTGCACCATCAATGGCAACTAGCCAAAATGAGTGAGAAATCCAAATCTAAAGTCTACCCACTTCCTATTTCTTCATCCTCTACCTCTTGCCAAGTTGTATAGGGTGTTTCCTTCACAAGTTTTCAAGGCTTGGTGAAGTTGGAGCTTGTTCTTGTGATGCCTCGACGTAGATCATCTTCGGCATCCAACCGACGATCAAGCCCGCCCATTCTTCGATGATGCCAATGCTAGAGTCAAGGGTTCGATTTGGACAGCAGAGGGAGATCATCGCGGAGCTTAGGAAGTGGTGGACCGGATCTACAAAGGTTGTAGTCACTTTCCCTTAGCATTTAATTCGATTACATGCTTGCTTCGCCTATATATCTAGTTAACGATCCGTATTAGGGTTTGTAGGCACAAGGAATTTTTTGATTTGTGCATGTTTGATCACTTGTGAGACTTCATTTGTGTGCCTAGGAACCCTACAGTGGTATCAGAGCCTAGCTAGAGCCTTAGGCAAAGTCTAGACGGAATTAGAACTCCGATCGAATCAAAACCCAAACCCTAATATTGCTCTCTGTACTTTTTCTGAAATCGTTGAATTTTGAGAATTAAAAATATGCAGAAAAATCAGCAGGAAGATCTAAGACTTACTGTGAAATTCGAGCTCATGAATCCATCAAAGAGCCGCGGTTCCGCCGCATAAGCATGGCTTATGCGGCGGTTCCGCGGCCATAATGTATCCTTGTTTAATGAATTGTGCACAGTAATTTCTAGTATGCAGTGCTGGTTTTCCTGGGAATTTTTAATATTTTTCCAAGAGTTGAATTTTCTGGGTTGTATTGGGGACTCGGTATATCGATTGGATTGTCTAATTCTGTCAGTGTGTTTTTCCGGGTATTTTAGAATATGTTAAAAAGTTCGACCGGATATAAATACCCAATTTTTCCCCTGTCGGGAAATTTCCAAGTATTGGATTTTTCCGTAGTTTAACGACGTTCTAAGTAGTGCAAGTAACGCGATGGACCCTCTAGAAGACAACAAACCTTAACTCGATTATATGACCGTCTTGAACTGCCCTTTGAACCTTCGGGTTTGGGGCAGTACGGCGTGCCACATGTGAGGCGTTGGCTTGACCCATCTACGGCTGGACCGTTGGTACTGAGGCACGAACTGAATGTTGTTAGACTTATTTCATGTGTTGAGCTGTATCGGGAAAACTTGGGTGATCGATTGTTCGATCGAAAAGTTTAGCGTTTTCTATTTATCCGGAATGTGATACAATAATTGGAATTCACAAGTAGTTATGAGATAACGGAATGAATATTATAAACATAGCAGTTTAGTCTCACTTGATCGGTTGCCATGGAGTTTTGATGTGATCAAAAGTCCGTCGCAATCACGTAGCGTACGCGGATACTCGCCGGGTAAACTTAATAGACAGTCTCACTCCATAGCCCCGACCAAGTGACTGTAGGAGAACCCCGACGCCGAAAGCATCCGTTCGGATGCTCGCGGTAGCGGTGTTCCGCCTTGGTGCACTTCGTCGATGGCATCGGGGGTGCGGCCGTCTACTGAAGTTTGCGACGAGCATTCGATCAGGATGTCGGGAATCTTGTTGAATTGCCCGACTTGATATTGAAAAGTGTTTTCGATTTTGAGACTAAAATGCGGGGTTTATAATTGTTAGGCATGCGATGTCTAAGGTATTCATATGATTAGACATGTGATGTCTAAAGAGTTTGCGGATTCCAACTGTTGTAGTTTTACACTTTCTTTTCTGTGACCGTAAGTGTAATATGTGATGTCGCCGGTTTCGTTGCTATATGTCAACGACAATTGGAATGCGCATATTTACTTACGTTGATGACATGTGATGTTATGTGTTGCTGGATATGTTATATTGGATCGTCGTGTTTGAATAGCCGGGGGGTTTTTATGTGAGATGAGTGTTTTTCATTTTCATTCATGTAAAAACTTGTATGTAATATTCTTTTATTGGGGCACTTCCAGGTTGCGGAAGTTATCACCGTTGATGTATATTATTTACTTTTCCGCATTAGGATAGACCCAAGGAGGGGAGCACAAGTAACCGGGTTCTGGGGTCCAGTGGGAGACCAACTCGAGGAGTCGAGTCCGGGTCTCCTAACCCTAGAATTAGTAGGGTTGCTTGCCGCTCTCGTAGGGGTCTAGGGGTGTGGGCTTGGCTATGTTAGTTATATGTATGCCCTAGAGGCCATTACTGTACATAGGATGTATAGTGTAGTGGATGCTGGGACATATATAGGGAGGACTTTCTTGCTCGACATGATAGTATGCTATCTGGTTGAACTTTACCTTAACGTGTATACTGATTGTCTCTCTGTTACATGTTGGTAAAGCCCTTAGGATGTATGCTTGACTACCTGGACTATGATGCGGATCATACTAGTGGGGACATGGTAGTCCATAAGTACATCCTTCAAAGTCCCTAGTCGTGGGTGTATCGAGACGGGGCATTGATATACCAGAGTAGACTAGCGTATACCTTCTCGACCCATACAGATGGACGATGGATGATCCCATATCCATTGGTGTTTGACATCAGAGATGATATACGGGTGCTCAGTAGAGACTGGGTACACTGGACGGACTCGCCGAGAACTCCCATATGGTATTATACCTCACGTCAGATGGCAGTTCTCTGGTGACACTGGTACAGAGTAGTCTGTTGACCCGAGATCGTCATTGAGTCTTGTGTGGTTCCCACTGTGCTTTGATTTCCATCTTACCACGTCCAAGAGGGCGTGCAAAACGGTGGTTTTTGGGTACAGTCCCGAGTCACATGGAGGCAATGAGCGATAGGAGGGGATTCGTCTCTCCCGGTATAGGGGGTTGATGTTGCGCTGTGTTCGATTGGCTATAACAGGAAATCCCTGGCCAGGGTTGCTGAGATTTACTGGTAAGTGTTACCAGTAGTTTCTCGAATTGTTATAGACCTCATATCGACACGACTTATCGAGCTATTGGGGTCTGACGTTTACCACCCCTAGGCGAGATATGCGACATATCAGACGATCAGACCGGACTGTACGGTAGTGTTACTGGTCGGATTCACTGGAGTGTGAGCGGGCTTGCTCGTCGATCTTCAGATCGCTCAATACCCGGGTGGCCGTTACGTTTAGCAGACCGCTTGCGGCTTGTGGGTGTTTGATATGATCATCACCTGCTGCCGGCGTATTGACGAGTCTTTAGAGTCCTACACAGAGGTTTCCTTGCTCAAGTGAAACGAAATAGGAGCGCATATGAGATATGTGCGGGACCGAGAATAATGCGAGTATGTGATACCTTATTCCATTCTCGCGATGAATGTATCGAATGGTTGTATGCGATATAACCTAGTTATCGATTCAAGTGTTGATTCGATAAGCCGATACATTGTATACTAGTCGGTTGTGTGTGACATGACCGGATAATTGAATCAAGTGTTGATTTAATGATTTAATGTATAATTATATATTTGATATATTACTTTGCATTAACTAGTATTGGTTCACTTTAAATGGATTTTCTCACTCGGGTGTGCGCATTACATATGCGATATGATTTTGTGCATTTGATTGTATCATGTTTGATGATACATGATTACTTGGTTAAGTGCAAAGAATTAAACCATGGTTAAAAGAATGGTTAGGGTTTCATTTCCTTTATTTATTCATTTATTTATTTGTTTATTCATTTTTGGAAAAGAGGAGAAAAGAATGGTGGCTTGATTTGGAGTTTAGTTGAAGCTTCATGAATCTTTGATCAAGTCAACCATTCTTATCTCATCCTTAACCCTAACCATTCCCACTAACCATGATTCATTCTCTACACATAACTCTAGTTAACATTATGATAAGTTTTGATTTTTCTATTGTTTTTAATTAACTTATCATAATATTCTTCTTCATCTTCTTCATTCTTCAAGTGAAGAAAACCAAGCTCCATCAATGGTGATTGTTGGAAAAGAGTGAGAAATCCAAAACTAAAGTCTACCCACTTCCTATTTCTTCATCCTCTATCTCTTGCCAAGTAGTAGAGTGTGTTTACTTCACAAGTTTCTTGACTTGGTGAAGTTGTGAGCTTGATCTAGCGATGCCTCGACGTAGATCATCTTCGGCATGGACATCGACGACCTAGCTTGCCCATTCTCCGACGAAGCCGACGCTTGAGCCCGGATTTGATTTGGACAGCGGAGAGGACTTCGTTGCGGAGCTATGGAGGTGGAGCACCGGATCTACAAAGGTTGTATTTCTGTATCTTGTAGTTAAGTGTTAACTAGTTAGCTTTTTCGCCTAGTTTTCTAGCAAACGATCCGTAGTTTAGGGTTTGTAGGCACCGTAAAATTTTATAATGGCATGTTCGATGCCTTGTGAGACCTCATTAGGGTGCCTAGGAACCCTACAGTGGTATCAGAGCCTAGCTAGAGCCTTAGGCGAAGTCTAGACGGAATTTGAAGTCCGAACGAACCCGAAACCCCGAATCAAACTTGCTCTCTGTCCTTTTTTCAAAAACTGGGATTTTTCCAAATTAAAAATATCCAGAAAACCCAGCAGGAAATTGTAAGAATTACTGTGCAAATACGAGATTATTTGGACTTTAAACAGGCGCGGAACCGCGGCACGAGCATGCCTCGTGCGGCGGTTCCGCCGCTACTTGGTGACGTCATAGTTCCAGTTTTGCACAGTAATTCAATATTTCCAGTGTTGAGTTCTCTGGGTACTTTTTTAATTTATTCAAGAGTTGAATAATCTGCAGTTGTTTTGGGGATTCGGTATTTCGATCGGGGTATCAAATTTTGTCTATTTGGCTTTCCGGATAAATTTTAGAATATGTTAAAAAGTTCGACCGGATATAAATACCCAATTTTTCCCCTGTCGGGAAATTTCCAAGTGTTGGAATTTTCCGTAGTTTAACGACGTTCTAAGTAGTGCAAGTAACGCGATGGTCCCTCTAGAAGACACAAACCTTAACTCGATTATGTGACCGTCTTGAACTGCCCTTTAAACCTTCGGGTTTGGGGCAGTACGGCGTGCCCCATGTGAGGCGTTGGCTTGACCCTTCTACGGCTGGACCGTTGGTACTGAGGCACGAACGGAATGTTGTTAGACTTATTTCATGTGTTGAGCTGTATCGGGAAAACTTGGGTGTTCGATTGTTCGATTGGAAAGTTTAACATTTTCTGTTTATCTGGAATGGGATACAATAATTGGAATTCACAATAGTTATGAGATAACTGAATGAATGTTATAAACGTAGCAGTTTAGTCTCCCTTGATCGGTTGCCACGGAATTTTGATGTGATCAAAAGTCCGTCGCAATCACGTAGCGTACGCGGATACTCGCCGGGTAAACTTAATAGACAGCTTCACTCCATAGCCCCGACCAAGTGACTGCAGGAGAACCCCGTCGCCGAAAGCATCCGTTCGGGTGCTCGCGGTAGCGGTGTTCCGCCTTGGTGCACTTCGTCGACGGTATCAGGGGTGCTGCCGCCTACTAAAGTTTGCGACGAGCATTCGATCAGTTTGTCGGGAATCTTGTTGAATTGCCCGACTTGGTATTGAAAAGTGTTTTCGATGTTGAGACTAAAATGCGGGGTTTATAATTGTTAGGCATGCGATGTCTAAGGAATTCATTTGGTCAGGCATGCGATGTCTGAGGTGGTTACGGATTCCAACTGTTGTAGTTTTACACTTTCTTTTCTGTAACCGTAAGTGTAATATGTGATATCGCCGGTTTCGTTGCTATATGTCAACGACAATTGGGATGCGCATATTTACTTACGTTGATGACATGTGATGTTATGTGTTGCTGGATATGTTATATTGGATCGTCGTGTTTGAATAGCCGGGGGTTTTTATGTGAGATGAGTGTTTTTCATTTTCATTCATGTAAAAACTTGTATGTAATATTCTTTTATTGGGGCGCTTCCAGGTTGCGGAAGTTGTCACCGTTTGTATATTACTTACTTTTCCGCACTAGGATAGACCCAAGGAGGGGAGCACAAGTAACCGGGTTCTGGAGTCCAGTGGGAGACCAACTCGAGGAGTCGAGTCCGGGTCTCCTAACTCCAGAATTGGTAGGGTTGCTTGCCGCTCTCGTAGGGGTATAGAGGTGTGGGTTTGGCTATTCATCGCGACCGTGGAATCCGTGTTTTATACTGGCTCGTATTGAAAACACGGACGTCCTAGTATATCCAATATTTCATATGTTTCTTCTGCTGCGATATCTGTGATGTGATCATGTGATGTTCTGTGATAGATACAGTATATAGTATATATGATATATTATATAGACGTTACTTATGTTTTACACCCGCGCTAGCCCTGCCCCGCTCTGCCGTTAGTTACCTAACCTAACGGTGCACGAGGGGACATCGAGGCGAATGCGGATGGCATAAGTGTACGTCGTATTTATCTGTGATGTTTAGGTATTTAAATGATGGGACTTCATTAATGAGATTAATGAAATAAAAGAAACCTAAGATGTTGTAGAATCGAATTTCAAAATAAAACAGGTAGCTACAGTTTTTGCTTTGCACAGCGGTATATGTGATATATCCTGCGCCTTATTCGATGAGGAAAGGACCGAGATCCCTTCACCGGGAGTGACTCCTTTAGCAATAACTGGCAGATGCTACACACTTGGTTTGTCTTTTGATTGCTTTTAAGAGTTTTTGCTATGCACAGTGATATATGATATATCCAGCACCTCATTCGACGAGGAAAGGACCGACGATCCCTTCACCGGTAGTGACTCCTTTAGCAAAACTAGAAAAGCCTCAAAAGCACTCCATTTCTAAAATCATTTGATTCTACAATGATATCAAGTTCATTACGCAATAGGTTTTCAGAAAAACCTGTCGTAGCCCTCCATCATTTCAGATAAGTTGTATATAGTATTCGTGCTGCATTTGTTGGCTTTCGTCAAGGTGCAGTGTGCGGTAGCTATATGCTGCTTATCTGCTAGCATACGATGCGATTGGATTAGGGTAGTCGTGCAGCTTTGTTGGCTTTCGTCAAGGGTCGTGCGGGTGGGTTTAATTCGATCAAGAAATGTACGGGTTGAACTTGACTAGCAGGCTATGGTTTGTTGGCTTTCGTCAAGGTCATAGCACGTTAGGGGTAAAATATTATCGGGAATTTCAAGTGTTGAAATTTGCAATGAGATTGCATACCTTCTATGAGATAGTTGGATCCCGATACCCGCTGCGAATAAGAGTTACTCCTGGGAGAGTTTTATACATTACAATTAGCCGATCAAGTAGGTGTCTAGAAAGGTGTTAAAGAGGTTACGCCTCTGGGAAAACGAGGTTTACATTAATTAGGTTCGTGCGAAAGCACGGGGGACCTCCCTCAAAGTACCGACACTGGCCTGGCTGAAAGATTGGCGAACTTGTAGTGTGTAATTAATCCCGGCTAGTCTTTCCTTTTAGGGTTTGAAGGAAGATTTGATAAAAAGCAGTGGGAGCCATCCTGATTAGATAAAATAAAAACCAATCTATTCTTGACAGAGCGCACGCTGAGTGTTTTCTTCGCTCTCTCTCCAGGTAGCGACCATATCACGCCTTAATCAAGATAATAATTCGGATTATTGACCGAACCCGCTTGTTATACTGAGCTGGGGAACGTTGGTCCCGCTCCAACTTATAATTGTTATAAGACAGAGCAGGAAATTGGGGAATACCAGATTTCCCGTGCCGCCCAAACGAAGAGAGTGCATGCTGATGCATCATCTTCAGGTTTGTTCATTATACAGAACTGTTTCTCAGTATCCTTTACGTCCTGGGTATATGATACCGGATCAGGATCCCAGATATGTAATCTGTTACATAGGGCTACAGATAGGTAGAAAAACTGAGAACGGGTGATAAGTTTCATGAGGCAGAAAACGGGGCAAGAGTTGCAGCCAAGTCTGTTGGTCACTGTCACCCTGTATTACAGTACATTTATTCTGAACGAATGTTATTAGATACCGAACCTGATATACAAAATCATATCTATCTCTTTATTAGTAAAGAAATGATATAATTTTGTATTGTTGGATAATGTTTTGAACATTTCCTATATCAAAAGTTGATCGGTTCAGGCACGTTATCTAAAAGCGTTGATGTTCTAAATCAAACTACAGTTCTTAGTATATGGAACACACACAAGAGGAAGAGTTCAGAAATGAACGAATCTTTCTTGAGGCATTGTAGACTAGGTCATATCAATGTGACCCGACTAGCTAGAGTTACATAGAGATGCATATTTAAATCAGTTTGAATTTACATCTTGTGAAACTCGCCAGTCATGTCACAAAGATAAGATGACCATAGCTCCGTTTACTGAAATCAGAGAAAGAGTTAGTGAACTCTTGGGATAATACATGTTGATGTATGTAGGTCCCCTGTCTACACATGCCAAGACTGGTTCTTTGTACTTCATTACGTTCTCTGATAATCTCTCAAGATTCAGACATATGTTCCTGTTGAAACACAAGTCTGAACCTTTTGAGATATTCACAGAATATAAGTTAGAAGTAGAGAACCAAAATACGGGTATAAGTATTATGTCCTTTGATGAGATCAAGGAGGAGAATACTTGAGCACGGAAATCCTGGATTATACTAAAGGAGAATGAGATTCTCTCTCAGCATTACTCCTCTGTATACACCATAGCACGATAGTATATCAGGGCGGATCAATCACACCCTATATGATAAGGTGTGCTCTATGATGAGTACTACTGAGTTACCTTTTTCCTTTTTGGGAGTTATGCACTTGAGAAGCTGCATACCTATTGAATAGGGTTCAAATCAAATCAGTTGCCTACCGCTTCATATGTGATATGGAAAGGGAAGAGCCCATATCTTAAGTTGGTTAAGATTTGGGGTTGTCCAGCCTATGTTTAAAAGCAAAATTCGGACAAGCTCGAGGCAAGTTCTGTAATGTAGAACTGGAAAGATTCCAGCTATACAAACTGCAGCAGATGATTTGATAAAACCAAAGGATTCAGTAGAGACCAACGAACCTCAGCCTCTCCGCCGATCTAGTAGGGTTTTCTCACCCACCTGAGAGATACATTGGTTTCTCTATGACAGTGGGAGCGAGGATTGCATCATGAGATGATGACCCAACTAGCTTCGAGCTGGCCATCAGGAGTAAGACTCTGTAAGAATGGCTGGATGCTTAGTGATCTGAGATGGAATCCTTATACACCAACAAAGTATGGACTTTGGTTGCTATATCTGAAGGGTTAAATCCCCATCAGGAGCAAGTATATCTTGAGAAGATTACTTGGTGTAGATGGAAAGGTTGAGACTTTCAAAGCTAGACTTGATAAAGCTTTTCGTCATCGACCAGGCGTGGATCATGATGAAACCTTTTCAAGTGACTATGCTTAAGTCCATCCAGATGCTACTTGTCACGGCTACATACCATGACTACGATATCTGGTGGTTGGGTGTCTTGACTGCTTTTCTAAATGATGATTTAGAAGAGAGCGTCTATAAGTACACAGCCAGAGGGCTTCGTAGACAGTGGGAGCAGCGGAAACGTGTGCAAGATGCTTTATATGATAAAGCAGGCATCGCGGAGTTGGAACATCTGTTTTGATGGAGTAGTCAAAGAGTTTGACATCATCAAAATGGTTGATGAACCTTGTATAAACAAAAAGATAGTAGGGAGTATGGTGGTGATCCTCGTAGAGTACGCGGATGACATACTCTTGATAGGAAAGGAGTTTCTTATGCTACGCTCGATCAATCTCCGCTTATCACAAAGATTCTCCATATAGGATTAAAGTGATACCTACTAAATCCTGGATTTTGGATTTATGAGATAGATCTAAATGAATGTTAGGATACTCACTAGATGTAGTGAGATGGTATCAGTTGATCCTAAGGAAAATCACTGGAAGTGTTCCAGGGTGATAAAGACGACTGAATGTCAGTCGCAGGCATTGTCTTTACCCTCAGTAAAGGGACGGTATGTTGGAAGAGTTCCAAGCTAGATACCGTGACATACTAGACGATAAAGGATGGATACATCGCTACTTAACATGCTACCAAAGAGGCTGTTTGGGTGTATATTGGTTCATGAGATGAACTACGTTCCTACCATTGTGAGACAATGGAGTTGTGGCTTATGCCAAGGAACGCCGGTCCCATCAGTGATCCAGACATATTCTAAGGCAGTATTACCTGATCATGAAGATGGTTGATCTCCAGGGGATCGAGGTTTGGAGAGTAGACTCAAAGGACAACACAGCGGATCCACTCACAAAGGCCTGTTCCCAGAGAGAGATTTTTATGGGATGGTTGAGTATGAGATACTACAACCACTGCTATCAGATGGCCCTAGTGCAAGTGGGAGATTGTTAGTTATATGTATGCCCTAGAGGCCATTACTGTACATAGGATGTATAGTGTAGTGGATGCTGGGACATATATAGGGAGGACTTTCTTGCTCGACATGATAGTATGCGATCTGGTTGAACTTTACCTTAACGTGTATACTGATTGTCTCTCTGTTACATGTTGGTAAAGCCCTTAGGATGTATGCTTGACTACCTGGACTATGATGCGGATCATACTAGTGGGGACATGGTAGTCTATAAGTACATCCTTCAAAGTCCCTAGTCGTGGGTTTATCGAGACGGGGCATCGATATACCAGAGTAGACTAGCGTATACCTTCTCGACCCATACATATGGACGATGGATGATCCCATATCCATTGGTGTTTGACATCAGAGATGATATACGGGTGCTCAGTAGAGACTGGGTACACTGGACGGACTCGCCGAGAACTCCCAGATGGTATTATACCTCACGTCAGATGGCAGTTCTCTGGTGACACTGGTACAGAGTAGTCTGTTGACCCGAGATCGTCATAGAGTCTTGTGTGGTTCCCACTGTGCTTTGATTTCCATCTTACCACGTCCAAGAGGGCGTGCAAAACGGTGGTTTTTGGGTACAGTCCCGAGTCACATGGAGGCAATGAGCGATAGGAGGGGATTCGTCTCTCCCGGTATAGGGGGTTGATGTTGCGCTGTGTTCGATTGGCTATAACAGGAAATCCCTGGCCAGGGTTGCTAAGATTTACTGGTAAGTGTTACCAGTAGTTTCTCAAATTGTTATAGACCTCATATCGACACGACTTATCGAGCTATTCGGGTCTGATGTTTACCACCCCTAGGCGAGATATGCGACAAATCAGACGATCAGACCGGACTGTACGGTAGTGTTACTGGTCGGATTCACTGGAGTGTGAGCAGGCTTGCTCGTCGATCTTCAGATCGCTCAATACCCGGGTGGCCGTTACGTTTAGCAGACCGCTTGCGGCTTGTGGGTGTTTGATATGATCATCACCTGCTGCCGGCGTATTGACGAGTCTTTAGAGTCCTACACAGAGGTTTCCTGGCTCAAGCGAAACGAAATAGGAGCGCATATGAGATATGTGCGGGACCGAGAATAATGCGAGTATGTGATACCGTATTCCATTCTCGCGATGAATGTATCGAATGGTTGTATGCGATATAACCTAGTTATCGATTCAAGTGTTGATTCGATAAGCCGATACATTGTATACTAGTCGGTTGTGTGCGACATGACCGGATCATTGAATCAAGTGTTTATTTAATGATTTAATGTATAATTATATATTTGATATATTACTTTGCATTAACTAGTATTGGTTCACTTTAAATGGATTTTCTCACTCGGGTGTGCGCATTACATATGCGATATGATTTTGTGCATTTGATTGTATCATGTTTGATGATACATGATTACTTGGTTAAGTGCAAAGAATTAAACCATGGTTAAAAGAATGGTTAGGGTTTCATTTCCTTTATTTATTCATTTATTTATTTGTTTATTCATTTTTGGAAAAGAGGAGAAAAGAATGGTGGCTTAATTTGGAGTTTAGTTGAAGCTTCATGAATCTTTGATCAAGTCAACCATTCTTATCTCATCCTTAACCCTAACCATTCCCACTAACCATGATTCATTCTCTACACTTAACTCTAGTTAACATTATGTTAAGTTTTGATTTTTCTATTGTTTTTAATTAACTTATCATAATATTCTTCTTCATCTTCTTCATTCTTCAAGTGAAGAAAACCAAGCTCCATCAATGGTGATTGTTGGAAAAGAGTGAGAAATCCAAAACTAAAGTCTACCCACTTCCTATTTCTTCATCCTCTACCTCTTGCCAAGTAGTAGAGTGTGTTTACTTCACAAGTTTCTTGACTTGATGAAGTTGTGAGTTTGATCTAGCGATGCCTCGACGTAGATCATCTTCGGCATGGACATCGACGACCTAGCTTGCCCATTCTCCGATGAAGCCGACGCTTGAGCCCGAATTTGATTTGGACAGCGGAGAGGACTTCGTTGCGGAGCTATGGAGGTGGAGCACCGGATCTACAAAAGTTGTATTTCTGTATCTTGTAGTTAAGTGTTAACTAGTTAGCTTTTTCGCCTAGTTTTCTAGCAAACGATCCGTAGTCGGGTCTCTCGGCACCCGTAAAATTTTATAATGGCATGTTCGATGCCTTGTGAGACCTCATTAGGGTGCCTAGGAACCCTACAGGCTATTCATCACGACCGTGGAATCCGTGTTTTATACTGGCTCGTATTGAAAACACGGACGTCCTAGTATATCCAATATTTCATATGATTCTTTCTGCTGCGTTATCTGTGATGTGATCATGCGATGTTCTGTGCTCTGTTCAGATAGATGTAGTATATAGTATATTTGATATATTATATAGACGTTACTTATGTTTTACACCCGCGCTAGCCCTGCCCCGCTCTGCCGTTAGTTACCTAACCTAACGGTGCATGAGGGGACATCGAGGCGAATGCGGATGGCATAAGTGTACGTCATATTTATCTGTGATGTTTAGGTAATTTAAATGATGGGATATTCATTAATGAGATTAATGAAAGAAAATAAACCTAATAGATGTTGTGGAATCGAATTTCAAAAATAAAACAGGTAGCTACAGTTCTTGCTTTGCATCGCGGTGTTCCTTGTAGAACATCCTGCACCTTATTCGATAGGGAAAGGACCGAGATCCCTTTACCGGGAGTGACTCCTTTAGCAATAACTGGCAGATGCTACATCACTCGGTTTGTCTTTTGATAGCTTCTATAGTTTCTGCTTTGCACAGTGATATATATGATATATTCCGCAACTCATTCGACGAGGAAAGGGCCGACGATCCCTTCACCGGGAGTGACCCCTTTAGCAAAACTAGAAAAGCCTCAAAAACATTCCATTTAAAAACCATTTGATTCCGCAACGAGATCAAGTTCAAAGCGTTAAAGGTTTTCACAAAAACCATTCGCTACCCTCCGTCATTTTAGGAAGAAGAGTACTTAGTATTCGTGCTGTGTTTGTTGACCATAGTCAAGGCACAGTGTACGGTAGCTAAGTGATGTCTTCCTACACCGCATATGATGCGATTAGTTAGGACAGTCACGTGACTTTGTTGACCTTAGTTAAGGGTCATGTGGGCGGGTCTAATTAATCATGAAATGACGGGTAGAACTTGACTAGTACTTATGATTTGTTGACCATAGTTAAGGTCATAGGTGCTAGGGGTAAAAACCTTTATCGGGAGTTTCAAGTGTTGAAATTTGCAATGAGATTGCATACCTTCTATATGATAGTTGGATCCCGATACCCACTGCGAGTAATTGTTACTCCTAGGAGAGTTTTGCACTTTACAATTAGCCGATCAAGTAGGTGTCTAGAAAGGTGTCAACGGGGTTACGCCTCTGGGAAAACGAAGTTTACAGTAATTAGGTCCGTGCGAAAGCACGGGGAACCTCCCTCAAAGTACCGACACTGGCCTGGCTGAAAAATTGGCGAACTTGTAGAGTGTAATTAATCCCGGCTAGTCTTTCCTTTTAAGGTTTGAAGGAAGATTTGATAAAAACAGTGGGAGCCATCCTGATTAGATAAAATATATAACCAATCTGATCTTGCAAGAGCGCACGCAGAGTGTTTTCTTCTCTCTCTCTCCTGGTAGCGACCATATCACGCCTTAATCAAGATAATAAAATGGATGTATTGACCGAACCCGCTTGTTATTCTGAGCTGGGGAACGTTGGTCCCGCTCCAACTTATAATTGTTATAAGACAGAGCAGGAAATAGGGAATACCGGAATTCCTATGCCGCCCAAACGAAGAAAGTGCATATGATGCATCTCCTTCGGGTATGTTCATTATAAAGAACTGTTTCTCAGTATTCTCTGCATCCTGGGTATATGATACCGGATCAGGATCCCAGATATGTAATCTGTTACATAGGGCTACAAAAGGGTAGAAAAACTGAGAACGGGTGATAAGTTTCATGAGACAGAAAACGGGGCAAGTGTTGCAGCCAAGTCTGTTGGTCGCTGTCACCCTGTATTACCAATACATTGATTCTGAACAAATGCTATTAGATACCGAACCTGATATATAAAATCATATCAGTCTCTTTATTAGTAAAGAAATGATAAAATTTTGTATTGATGGATAATGTTTTGAACATTTCCTATATCAAAAGTTGATCGGTTCAGGCACGTTATCTAAAAGCATTGACGTTCTAAATCAAACTACAGTTCTTAGTATTCAGAACACACACAAGAGGAAGAGTTCAGAAATGAACGAATTCTTCTTGAGGTTTTGTAGACTAGGTCATATCAATGCGACCCGACTAGCTGAAGTTACATTTAGATGCATATTTAAATCAGTTTGAATTTACATCTTGTGAAACTTGCCAGTCATGTCACAAAGATATAATGACACCAGCTCTGTTTACTGGAAACAGAGGAAGAGTTGGTAAACTCTTGGGACTGATACATGATGATGTATGTAAGGTCTCCTGTCTACACATGCCAGGACTGGTTCTTTATACTTCATTACTTTCTCTGATGATCTCTCAAGATTCTGACATATGTTCCTGTTGGAACACAAGTCCGAACCTTTTGAGATATTCACAGAATATAAGTTAGAAGTAGAGAACCAATACGGGTATAAGTGTTAAGTCCTATGATAAGATCAGGGAGGAGAATACTTGTGCATGGCATTCCTGGACTATTCTAAAAGAAAATGAGATTCTCTCTCCGTATTACTCCTCTGAATACACCACAGCACAACGGTGTATCGGGACGGAGCAATCACACCCTATATGATAAGGTATGCTCTATGATGAGTACTACTGAGTTACCTATTTCCTTTTTGGGAGTTATGCGCTTGAGAAGCTGCATACCTATTGAATTAGGTTCGAATCAAATCAGTGCCTACCACTCCATATAAGATATGGTGTGGGAAGATCCTGTCTCTTAAGTAAGTTAAGATTTGGGATTGTCCGTCCTATGTCAAAAGCAAAATCCGGACAAGATCAAGGCAAGGTCAGTTCTGTAGCACTGGAAAGGTTCCAGCTATACGAAACTACAGCTGAAGATTTGACAGAACCAAAGGATTCTATAGTCCCCGACGAACCTCAGCCTCTCCGCCGACCTGGTAGGGTTCCTCGCCTGCCTGAGACATACCTCGATTTCTCGATGACAGTGGGAGCGAGGATTGCATCATGAGATGATGGCCCAACCGGTTTTGAGCAGGCCATCGAGAGTAGGGACTCTGTAAGAATGGCTGGATGCTTAATGATCTGAGATGGAATCCTTATACACCAACAAAGTATGGACTTTGGTTGCTATATCTGAAGGGTTAAATCCCCATCAGGAGCAAGTATATCTTGAGAAGATTGCTTGGTGTACATGGAAAAGTTGAGACTTTCAAAGCTAGACTTGTTAAAGGTTTTCGTCATCAACCAGGCACGGATAATGATGAAACCTTTTCCAAGGACTATGCTTAAGTCCGTCCAGATCCTACTTGCCACGGCTACATACCACGACTACGATATCTGATGGTTGGGTGCCATGACTACTTTTCTAAATATTGATTTAGAAGAGAACGTCTATAAGAACACAGCCAGAGGGCCTCGTAGACAGTGGGAGCAGCGGAAACGTATGCAAGATGCTTTATAGGATAAAGCAGGCATCGCGGAGTTGGAACATCTGTTTTGATGGATTAGTCAAAGAAGTTGACATCATCAAAATGGTAGATGAACCTTGTATAAACAAAAAGGTAGTAGGGAGTATGGTGACGATCCTCGTAGAATACGTGGATGACATACTCTTGTTAGGGAAGGAGTTTCCTATGCTGCGCTCGATCAATCTCCGCTTATCACAATGATTTTCCATATAGGATCAAAGTGATACCTACTAAATCCTAAGCTTTGGATCTATGAGATAGATTTAATTGGATGTTAGGATACTCACTAGTTGTAGTGAGATGGTATCAATCGATCCTGGGGAGAATCACTGGAAGGGTTCCAGAGTGATAAGGACGACTGAATGTCAGTCGCAGGCATTGTCTTTACCCTCGGTAAAGGGACGGTATGTTGGAAGATTTCCAAGCTAGATACCATGACAAACTAGATGATAAAGGCTGGTAACATCGCTATTAAAGATACTACCAAAGAGGAAGTTTGGGTATATATTGGTTCATAAGATGAACAGGGTTCCTGCCATTGTATGACAATGGAAGTGTGGCTTCGGCCCTGGAACCCTGGTCCCATCAGTGACCCAGACATATTCTGAGGCAGCATCACCTGATCATGGAGATAGTTGATCTCCAGGGTGATCGAGGTTAGGAGAGTAGACTCAGAGGAGAACACGGCGGATCCACTCACGAAGGCCTTTTCCCAAAGAGAGACTTTTAGGGACGGTTGAGTATTAGATACTGCAACCACTGCTACAGATGGCCCTAGTGCAAGTGGGAGATTGTTAGTTATATGTATGCCCTAGAGGCCATTACTGTACATTAGATGTATATTGTAGTGGATGCTGGGATATATATAGGTAGGACTTTCTTGCTCGACATGATAGTAAGCTATCTGGTTGCTCTTTATCTTAATATGTATACTTTCTGTCTTTCTGATTACATGTTGATAAAGCCATTAGGATATGTACTCGACTTCCAGGACTATGATGTAGATCATACTAGTGGGGCCTGGGTAGTCAATGAGTACATCCTTCATTGTTCCTAGTCGTGGGAATATCGAGACGGGGTATCGATATTCCAGAGTAGACTAGCGTATATCTTCTCGACCCATGTGATGGGCGATGGATGATCCCATATCCATTGGTGTTTGACATCGGAGATGGTATGCGGGTGCTCAGTGCAGACTGGGTACACTGAACGGACTCGCCGAGAACTCCCAGATGGTATTATACCTCACGTCAGATGGCAGTTCCCTGGTGACACTGGTACAGCTTAGTCTGTTGACCCGAGATCGTCATAGAGTCTTGTGTGTCTCCCACTGTGCTTTGATTTCCACCCTACCACGGCTCTACTGAGTCGTGCAAACAGGTGGTTTTTGGGTACAGTCCCGATTCACATGGAGGCAATGAGCGATAGGAGGGGATTCGTCTCTCCTGGTATTGGGGGTTGATGTTGTGCTATGCTCGACTGGCCATAACAGGAAATCCCTGGCCAGGGTTGCAGTGATATACTGGTAAGAGTTATCAGTAGTTTCACGAATGTTAGGAACCTTACGTCGGCATGACTTATCAAGCTATTGGGGTCTGACGTTTACCACCCCTAGGCGAGATATGCGGCATATCAGATGAACAGACCGGACTGTACGGTAAGTGTTACTGGTTGGATTCACAGGAGTGTGAGCGGGCTTGCTCGTCGATCTTCTGATCGCTCAATACCCGGGTGGCCGTTACGTTTAGCAGACCACTTGCGGCTTGTGGGTGTTTGATATGATCATCATCTGCTGCCGGCGTATTGACGAGTCTTTAGAGTCCTACACAGAGGTTTCCTGGCTCAAGCGAAACGAAATAGGAGCGCATATGAGATATGTGCGGGACCGAGAATAATGCGTGTATGTGATACCGTATTTCATTCTCGCGATGAATGTGTCGAATGGTTGTATGTGATATAACCTAGTTATCGAATCAAGGATTGATTCGATAAGCCGATACATTGGATACTAGCCGGTTATATGCGATATGACCGGATCATTGAATCAAGTGTTGATTTAATGATTTAATGTATAATTATATATTTGATATATTACTTTGCATTAACTAGTATTGGTTCACTTTAAATGGATTTACTCACTTGATTTGCACAAGCTGTATATAAGATATACTTTTGTGCACAAGATTGTATCATGTTTGATGATACAAGCAAGCTTGGGTTTGTGTAAAGAATTGACCATGGTTATATGAATGGTTAGGGTTTCTTTTATTTACTTATTCATTTATCTATTTATTTTTTTAAAAGGTAAAGAAAAAAAAATGGTTTCTTTTGGATGCTTCAAGCATCTTTGACCTTATAACCATTTTGTCTTCATCTCCTAAACCTAACCATTCTACTAACCTTAGTTGATTCTCTACACTAAACCATGGTTGTTGACATGATAAGTATCATATTGTTTTTATTTTTAAATAACACTTATCATCTTCTTCTTCATCTTCAACTTGAAGAAAGCTTGCACCATCAATGGCAACTAGCCAAAATGAGTGAGAAATCCAAATCTAAAGTCTACCCACTTCCTATTTCTTCATCCTCTACCTCTTGCCAAGTTGTATAGGGTGTTTCCTTCACAAGTTTTCAAGGCTTGGTGAAGTTGGAGCTTGTTCTTGTGATGCCTCGACGTAGATCATCTTCGGCATCGAACCGATGATCAAGCCCGCCCATTCTTCGATGATGCCAATGCTAGAGTCAAGGGTTCGATTTGGCCAGCGGAGGGAGATCATCGCGGAGCTTAGGAAGTGGTGGACCAGATCTACAAAGGTTGTAGTCACTTTCCCTTAGCATTTAATTCGATTACATGCTTGCTTCGCCTATATATCTAGTTAACGATCCGTATTAGGGTTTGTAGGCACAAGGAATTTTTTGATTTGTGCATGTTTGATCACTTGTGAGACTTCATTTGTGTGCCTAGGAACCTTACATATTTCTGGCTTGGTTTTAGGATTTTTAAGATGGTTTATATGTGCCCAGATTTTCCAGAATTGAAATTTGTTTTTGGGGGCCTATAAATCCGTATTTTTTTTCGAACTTCACTACACTTTGACTATAAGGGTTATATCTGTGATGTTTATATGTATTGAACGTCGGCTAATCGCTATATGTCGATTAGTCGGGGTTATACATTTCTGTGATCTGTGATTGATGATGGTATGTGTATATGAATTGGTTGGATTGTCGCGGATGAATAGCCGGGGTGGATGTGAGATGAGTGTTGCTTTCTCTTTCATTCATTGTAATATGTAAATTGATGTAATAATATTATTTGTATGGCCGCGCAACCGGGTCGGGGTTGTAGCCGTCATTGTATAATTCTTTTTACTGTTTTTGCTCCTAGGATAGACCTATGGAGGGGGTGCACAAACTACCGGGTATCTCGAAGTGCCGAGTGGCCTACTCACGGTGGTGAGGGAGGTTGCTTCGCTTCGGGTACTTGGCGGGAAGTTTGCCGCACCCGTAGGGTCTTGTGTGGGGTATTGGCTATTCACCGCGACCGTGTAATCCGCTTTTCGTTGCAGGCTCGAACGGATTGCGGATTCCTAGTACATCCAATGTATTCATCTGTGATCTGTAATGTCTATCATTGCTATATATTTATATATGATAACTATTTAGGCGTTGCTTATGTTTTACAGCCGCGCTAGCCCAGCCCCCGCTCTGTCGTTAGTTAAGTAACCTAGCGGGTGATGACGGGGCCCCGTGGCGAATGCGAATGGCATAAGCGTACGTCATATTTTGGTTGTTTTCTGCAATGGTAGGATTAAATGATGGGACGCATTAAAAGAACTAAAGCAAGAAAATAAACCAAGCAAAGTCGATTGGAACACTTTGAAAACCACTCGGTTCTTTTCAAAACTAAACTTTTAAACGCGGAGCTTGAACCACTCCTTTTAAAAGCTATCTCGTTTCATCGATTATATCAAGTTCACTACGTTCACGGTTTCGCCAAAACCATTCGTAGCCCTCCGTCATTCCACAGGAATGGTCAAAAGTATTCAAGCTATGTATTTTGGCCAAAGTCAAGGCATAGTGATTGGTAGCTATTGGGTATTCATGTGCAGCATAGATAGATGCATTGGTTTGGGACAGTCGTGCTGCCATTTTGGCCAAAGTCAAGGGTAGGTACGGGTTGGTCCAAATTAACCAGGAGAATGACGGGTAGAACTTGACATGTGACTTATGATATTTTGGCCAAAGTCAAGGTCATAAGAGCATGGGGCAAAAATCCACATCGGGAGTTTCATAAGTACTGAAACTTGCTAGCGCTGCATACCATTTGGAGTGTGATAATTCTGGTAGGATTCCTTCGGTTTTATCACGCGATGATATTTGGATCCCGATCCTACTATGAGTATATGCTACTCCTCGGGAAAACTCTCACTTAACGATCAATGCTATAAACTTAGTAAGTGTCTAGAAAGGTGTTAGCGGGGCTACGCCCACAGGGAAAAGAGGTTACTTAATTAAGGAACTTCGTGAAAGCGTTGGAAAACCTCTCTCGAAGTACCAACACTGGCCTGGCTGAACGGTTAAGCAAGTATTGTACGGTGAGATTGATCCTGACTAATCCTTTCTTTACGGTTTGAGAAGGGATTCGAGAGACAGTGGGAGCCATCCAGTTTAGACAAACTAAAAACCACTCTAAACTTGCAAGAGCATCATGCTAAAGTGTTTCTTTTCTCTCTCCTAATTGCAGCGACCATTCAACATGACCGGACTTAAGTTATTACTAGATAAAAACATATTGACAGGGCCAAACTACAAAGATTGGCTCAGGAATGTCAAGATGGCAATCACTTACGACAAGTTGGGGTATATCCTTACCACCAAAGCTCCCCCTGTCCCAGGTCCCACCTCCAGCGTCGCGGATAAGGAAATCCGTAAGTCATGGGAGATCGATTGCGCGAAGGTCAAATGCCTCGTACTTGCCTCGATGGACAACGAACATCAGAGGAGGCACGAGAATATGGACCTAGAGTCCATATTTCTTCATACAAAAGAACTGTATGGAGAGCAGTCTCGTATCGCAAGATACGAAGTGTCGAAGAAGTTATTTTCGGCAAGGTTGGCCGTCGGATCATCGGTAGCGGAACACGTGCTTAAGATGATTGGCTACATAGAGGAGCTCGCGGACCTTGGGACCACGTTGGAGAATGAACTCTATACTGATTTGATTCTCCAGTCCCTTCCTTCCACTTACGCCCAGTTTATTCTTAACTTCAACATGCAAGGAAAGGAGGTTGAACTTTCCGAACTTCTGAACATGTTGAGGAGTGCTGAGGGCACCCTACAGAAAGGTAGGGAGACATCCACTTTGTTTGTAGGAGGATCTTCCTCTTCTAGGTCCAGGGCGAAAGCCAAGGGCAAGAAGAAGAAAGCCCCCGCCAAACCAAGAGGCGGTGTCGGTAAAGTGGATACGAAGGGAAAAGGAAAAGCAAAAAAGATAGCGGGAAAGCTGGTGGGGAAGGAAGAATGCTTCTATTGTCACAAAAGTGGTCACTGGAAACAGGATTGCAAGGCTTGGAAGGTCAGAACACAGGATTTGAAGCGATTTGCAGCTTCAGCTTCAGGTGTGTATGTTATTGAAAACTGTCTATCAATAAACTCTACATCCTGGGTATTGGATACCGGATCAGGATCTCATATCTGTAATTCTTTGCAGGCGTTGAGAAAGCATAGATTTTTGAAGGCAGGTGACATGACCCTCAGAGTTGCAAACGGTGCTAGCATGGATGCTGAGGCCGTGGGGGACTATCACCTGGGATTGTCGGATGGACACTTTTTGGTTTTGCGTAGTTGTTATTATGTACCAAATGCAACCTGTAATATCATTTCTGTATCTTTATTACCTAAAGAAGGTTATGAATTTGCATTTGTAAGTAATGTAGTGAACATTCACCTTAATCAAGTTTTGATTGGGTCAGGTACATTGAACAACGGTATATACGTATTAAACCAACCACAGATTTTCAATGTCCAGAATACCCACAAAAGAAAGTCTCCAGAAATCAATAAAACTTTCTTATGGCATTGTAGACTGGGTCACATCAATGAGAGAAGGTTGACTAAGTTACATGCAGAAGGATATTTGGATCCGTTCGAATATCAATCGTATGCAACTTGTCTATCCTGTCTCAAAGGAAAGATGACAAAGACTCCGTTCACTGGACACGGAGTAAGAGCGAGCGAGCTCTTGGGACTCGTACACAGCGACGTGTGCGGTCTAATGTCTATACATGCACGAAGCGGTTATTCTTACTTCATTACTTTTACGGATGACTTTTCAAGGTACGGTTATGTCTTCTTAATGAAACATAAATCCGAAACTTTTGAAAAGTTCCAGGAATATAAGAATGAAGTAGAAAAACAAACAGGCAAAAGTATCAAGGCACCGAGATCTGATCGAGGTGGTGAATACTTGAGTGCCGAGTTCCTGGGTTACTTAAAAGAGAATGGAATTCTCTCTCAGCTTACTCCTCCATACACTCCGCAACATAACGGTGTATCGGAGAGACGGAACCGAACCCTATTGGATATGGTACGGTCCATGATGAGTAACGCTGAGTTGCCGCGATCGTTCTGGGGATATGCGCTAGAATCAGCTGCATACCTTTTGAACCGGGTTCCAACTAAGACTGTGCCTACTACACCATATCAGATGTGGTGTGGGAAGAGACCCTATCTTAATCACATTAAGACATGGGGATGTCCAGCTTTTGTAAAAAAGCAGCATGCGGACAAGCTCGAGGCACGCTCAGTACAGTGCAAGTTTGTAGGATATCCAAAGAACTCCAAAGGATATTTCTTCTATTGCGAAGAGGAACAAAAGGTGTTTGTTTCTCGCCATGCCCACTTTCTAGAACACCAGTTCTTAGAAAAAGAATTAAGTGGGAGCGCAATAGAACTGGAAGAAATTCCAGAACCACGAGCTATTACTGAAAGCTTATTAGAACCAGAGGGTTCGAAAGATCAGGACATTCCCACGCCACTCCGCAGGAGTAGTAGGCAGTCTCATCCGCCCTAGAGATACTACGGTTTTCTCATTGACAGGGATAGAGAGGATTGCATCATAGACTTTGATGAGCCTACTAGCTTCCAGCAAGCCATTCAGAGCGTCGACTCGGTAAAATGGCTGGATGCAATGCGGACCGAAATGGAGTCCATGTACACCAACAAAGTATGGACGTTGGACATTGCTCCAGATAGAGTAAAACCCGTAGGATGCAAGTGGATCTTCAAAAGGAAGATTGGTGTAGATGGACAGGTTGAGACCTATAAAGCTAGACTGGTAGCAAAGGGTTTTCGTCAGCGACCTGGTTTGGACTATGACGAAACCTTTTCTCCAGTAGCTATGCTGAAATCCATTCGGATCCTTCTTGCCATTGCTGCCTTCCACGATTATGAGATTTGGCAGATGGACGTAAAGACAGCTTTTCTAAATGAACATTTAGAGGAGTGTGTCTATATGGACCAGCCAGAGTGTTTCATTCAGAGTGGGAGCAGTGGAAAGGTGTGCAAGTTGCTTAAGTCCATTTATGGACTAAAGCAGGCTTCGCGGAGTTGGAACATCTGTTTTGATGAGACAGTCAGGGAATTTGGCTTTATCAAAAATCCAGATGAACCATGCATCTATTGTAGATTTGTAGCGAGAACTGTAGTATTCCTCGTATTATACGTGGATGACATTCTCTTAATAGGAAATGACATTCCTATGCTACAATCTGTCAAGGGGTTCTTGTCACACAGGTTCTCCATGAAAGACCTGGGTGATGCCTGATACATTCTGGGTATCCGGATCTACCGTGACAGATCCAAGAGGATATTAGGACTTTCACAGTCCAGGTACATCGACACCATACTGAAGTGATTCAGTATGGAAGATTCCAAGCGCGGTAATCTACCGGCTTGTCACGGGATCAGCCTCTCCAAAGAGATGTCTCCCAAGACTGATTTGGAGAGGGATCGCATGTCTATTATACCCTACGCTTCTGCGGTAGGCTCTATAATGTATGCGATGTTGTGTACCAGACCAGATGTGGCTTATGCACTGAGTGTGGTAAGCAGGTATCAGTCAAACCCTGGGGAGAAACATTGGATAGCAGTAAAGAACATTCTCAAGTACCTGAGAAGGACTAAGGAGATGTTCTTGGTGTATGGCGGAAAAGACCTCCAGATTGAGGCCTTTGCTGACTCCAGCTTCCAGAGTGACAAGGATGATTCCAAGTCCATGTCGGGTTTTGTCTTTACCCTCAATGGAGGGGAGGTGTGTTGGAAGAGCTCCAAACAGGAAACCGTTGCTGACTCGACTATGGAAGCGGAATACATCGCTGCATCTGATGCCGCAAAAGAAGCTGTCTGGATGAGTAAGTTCTTGAGAGAACTTCAGGTGGTTCCGTCCATTGTTGACCCAATACCTCTGTATTGCGACAACAACGGGGCTATAGCTTTAGCGAAGGAACCCAGGTCCCATCAGAAATCCAGACACATCTTAAGGCGGTATCACTTCAGTTCCATTCACCAAGGCCTTTCCCCAGACTCAGTTCGAGCGGCTGATCGAGATGATAGGTCTTCGATACGCCAGTACATGGCCTTAGTGCAAGTGGGAGATTGTTAGTGTATATACCCTAGAGGCCATTACTGTATCGTACTAGTTTGTATATTACTTGATGGAAGCTTGGGATATTCACAGTTGTATATACAATCTTGCTCGAAATGGTAGTATGCTACTTGGTTTGTCTCTGCTTTAATATGTGCATGTGTTTCTTTTAGCATATCGCTGATATACATATTAGTAGAGCCCTTAGGATCTTTGCTTGATTACCAGCGTTGTGATGGTGCTCACACTCGTGGGAGCTGGGTGATCTATAAGCACATCCTTATACAGGTCCCTAGTCGTTGGACTATCGAGACAGGGCATCGATACTCCGGAGTAGACTAGCGTATGCGCTTCTCATCCCAGTGTGGGAGACGGTCTGTCCCACAGCCGTCAGTACGTCGTACTTGAGATAGTATGCGGGTGCTCATTAGGTTACGAGTACACTGGACAGGACTCGTCGGGAACTGTTGGTTGGTATTATACCTATCGTCAGTTATCAGTTCCCAGGTGACATGAGTACAGCTTAGTCCGCTGACTTGACACTGTCACTTCGCCTCGAGTGTGTTCCCACTGCACTTTGATTGCTACCCTACCACGGCTCAAAGGAGTCGTGCAAACAGGTAGTTTTTGGGTGCAGTCCCGAAGCACTTGGAGGCAGTAACGGTTAGACAGGATTCGTCTCTCCCGGTATTGGGGGATGACATCGCGCTGTGTCCAGGAGAGCCATTACACGAGTAGTCCCTGGCCAGGGCAAGCGAGATATACTGGTAGATTCCCAGTGTTATCTCAGGGTGTTCTGGGCTACACTCCGACACGACTAGTACCGCTATTAGGGGACTGACGTTCACCGCCCCCTAGGCCCGCCATGCGATGTATCAGACGAACAGACCGGACTATACGGAGATTGTCACATACAGGCTCAGTAGGAGTTCAGATGGGGTTCACCTCGTCAGTCTTCTTATCGACATCTGCCTGGGGACCGTTACGTACAGCTAGTGCCGCTTGCGGTCTGTGGTTAAACCCACTGCCAGCGTAGTGTCGAGTCTTTAGAGTCCCACACAGAGAGCTATTCGCCTTTAGGCAAAATGAGTAGAGGTCGCATGGTTTTGCGACAGGGTTCGTTCACATCCGTGCACTTGTGCACGTTTGCTGTCCGGACAGCTTATACTAGCGGGCTTTGGTTTAAGCCGGATCCTAGTATATGATTTGGGATTGGCTTTTTCTCTTTGTATTCGTGTTCCTCGGATCACGAATACGGGTGCGTATGCACAGTTGCTTGAGACAGAGGGAGAGGACTTTGATTAGGGTTAATGACTATTGTCATTTTTATTAACCCTAATGATTATGTGTGTATTATGGTTAATTGATATTAGTTTAATAATTGTGCATAGTTATGGTTGTTGACCATTTGACCCATCTTGACTTGTTGACCTTGTTGACACTTTGACCATCATCATTTCATTTGGAAGATGCTCTTTGATCCTTGCCATTTGCATTAAAAATGAAATGATAATGGTCATGTCTTGATTAACCATGACAATTATCTAGCTAATTATCTAATTACAATAATTCACACATATATGTGAGAATGGTTTATTTTATTCTCATTCTATCATTTACTTTCTCTCTCTTGTTCTTCCTCTCCCTCAAGCTCTCCCCTCTCATGTGTTGAGAAACACTTGAGCTTGAGAAAAACCCTTTCTTGATAATCTCTACTCTCATCTAGGGTTCAAGGATTAGCACTTCTTGCACCCTAGTTACTTCTAGCTTGGAGTTGAAGCCAAAGGTCGAGGCTTTCGGGTGGATCTTTCTTCGACGTGAGAAGACGACTAAGGTGACCTCCTTCCACCATTCCAAGGAGCAAGGAGAGAAGGACATAAAGCCCAAAGTATAACTTTTCTAGCACTTAGCTAGTTTCTAGTTAGCTTTAGCTTGTTTTTGTTTAGCAAAGATCCTTCTTGGTGTAGTCCATGTTGCCTAAGCTTATAAAAATTCGATTTTTGTTCCGTTTTCCGCCTCCCCGCAAGTACCGGGGTGGGCAACGTGGACTTACAACTAAGATAATTGCCTTGAGGGCAGTTATATCCAACATTATCAACATGTACTAGAGATATGAAATAACAAGTAAAACATATACACATGTTAAGATAAGGGAAAACCAAATACCATACCATCATATTGAGTAAGATTGTCCTATACATGCATATCACTAGCATCCTACACAATGAAGGCTTCCGTGCCATACATATCCAACATAGTAAACCGCCAAAAACGGGAATTTGGGGGCTTTTGGCGGTTTTGTCTTGATGGTTTCTCCTCGTTTTCATCGTGTGTCACAATCATGTCAAGAGTAAGCCTCTGCACTTGTTTAAAAAAATTTCAGAGACCAAACCTTTTTCGAGCAGAGAACGGGTTTTGAAAATCAGAGTTTTCGGTTTTTGAATCTAAAGCATAGTCTATTACTAGTTTAAGTTGTTTAGGAGGCTCTGATACATGTTGGTGTTCCGTTCTAGCGCCGCGGAGGCCATAGCCATAGCGGAAGCAAAAACAAATCCTTTACGCAAGCACTAAACACGCATGCTTTATAATTCGATCCAAACACCTAAACTACCAAACTAAAAATGCAAGGGTATAGAAATACAATTTTCGACGTGTGTCCACCTAATTGTGGAAGACCCCTCCAAGCTCGTAGATGCCGGGAACGTGCTTGATAGGTGACCACCCTCGCCAAGGAAGATCCATTAGAGGAAAACCGGGAAAGGCTCCGACCGACGATCCAAACTTGCTATGGATGTATTGTGGGTAATGTAGGAATTTTCCCAATGATTATTTCTCTCTATAACCATGCTCAAGAGAGCAAGAAGAAGAAGAAGGAGAAGAGGTGAGGAAAAATGGCTAAGTGTTTTGCATGAAGCATGAACTCATGATGTAGAATGAAAAACTCATCAAGTGTAGAAAATTGAATGGCTTTGCTCTTTCAACCGTGGTTCAATAGTGCAACCAAAATGATTTTTGTCATTTTAAAACCAAAGCCATACCTCTCTACATGTTTAGCCATGCTTCATGCCACCTCATTTTCCTATTTGATTTTCTAAAAAGAAAATCAAATATGAGGTGTCCTTCTTCTAGAAACATTCCCGTATAAATACTGAATACTTCACCCGGTATACGTATCGCCACATATACACGTATTTAAATTATTATCAAAGAGAAAAATTGTCTCTAAAGACAGATAACGCCAAAGAGAAAAAATGAATAGTGAACAATAGTACAAAAATATATATATATCAAAAAATATATATAAATTATTAAATCAAAGCCTGATTTAATACTCTGGCTTAATCCTAAGCCGGTTAGTATTATCAACCGTCCGATTAAAGTCCGTGTATCCCATACACGTATTTAATTGGACCCCTCCATGGACCAACGTATGGCTCTTACATCTATCGCATGAACCAGGAACACCCTCTGTGTGAGACTCTAAAGACTCGACAATACGCTCGCGGTAGGTTTAACCACAAGCATGTCAACGACACTAGCTGTATGTAATAGCTACCTAGATACTTGCAGAAAGGGGGGTTGACAATCAAGTACGTCCTTACCCTACTGAGCCTGAATGTGACAATCTCCGTACAGTCTGGTCCCTTCATCAAAGAATATTGCATATCAGGTCTAGGGGTGGATAACGTCAGACCCCTACTAACCCAATAAGTCGTGTCTAAGTCAAGCTCATCACCAACAGAGATACTACTGATCAACTATCAGTAAATCTCATCCACCGTAGCCGCGGATATCTAGTGATAGCTAACTGAATACACCACGACATCGACTCCTAATAACAGGAGAGACGAATCCCTGACAATCGACCACTGCCTCCATGTGGCTTTGGACTGTACCAAACTAAAACTTGTTTGCACGACTCCTTGGAGCCGTGGTAGGGTAGTAATCAAAGTACAGTGGGAACTCACATGAGACAAATGACGATCTCAAGTCAAAAGACTAACCTGTACTCATGCCACCTGAGAACATCCATCTGACGATAGATATAATACCATCTAGAAGTTCTCGGTGAGTCTATCCGGTGTAGTCACCTCCAGTAAGCACCTATATACTATCTTAGGTGACACAACACCAATGGCTTTTGAGACTGGCCACCGCCCCTCATCGGGGTCTAGAAACATATAAACTATTCTACTCCAGAATATCGATGCCCAGTCTTAATACTCCTACGACTAGGGATATTTAAGGATGTACTTATGGACAACCCTGCTCCCGCATATATGATCGCCATCATAATGCTGGTTGTCAAGCAACAATCCTACGGGCTTTATCAATGGTGAAGACAAACCAGATAGCATACTATCATCTCGAGTAAGACTGTTATGCCTGTATAGGTCCTCCCATAATTATCATAATCACCTACTTGCAATCACTATAATTGCCATGAAGGCACTATATCCAATAAATGTTTCGATGGGTCACCGGGTATTCTTGGTAATGCCATTTTCAATGCCCAGATTCATGACACAAGTTGCAATTTCCTTTGCCCTCACTTTAATCCCTTTATATGTCCTTGTATCTTACCTTCTGTACACCAACTTAGGCTAGTTGGAATTCTTCCTTCCCTCTCTGTCGGCCCCTTCCTAAGATTTGGAAGAAGACTATCCAACAAGCAAAACTGGTTTACTCTCCTAATACACGGAGCTCACAACTTAAGAGAAGGTGATGAAAGGGAGACAATCGAATTATGCAATTCAATTTATCTAGAACCCTTGGCCATCCTCGACTGAAGAAACTTTTTCGAATTCGTATATAAATATACGAGATAGTCGTTCCAAGCAATATGGACATCCTATTGGGTTGTCTAACACAGCATCAAGTTTTCGGGATGCATCGTCCATGCCAATTTAAAAAATTGCCTTTCTAGCTAACCCTAACCCTAGAATCGATACTAGAAAATCTGACGAAATGATATGTAAGCACTTTACATCTAAGTGAATGAGGGAATACAACATTTGTAGACCGGTCCTTCACTTCTAAAGCTCCATGCTGTAGTCCCTTCGCTGCGAATGGTGAACTCCCGGACTCTAGAGAGGGTTCACTTGAAGAAACGAATAAGCTTGCTCAATGTCTTCGAAGCCGAAGATGATCTACGTCGAGGAGACTCGAGCTTATGCTACATCTTCACTAATGGTGAGATTAGTAAAGAAAACATCCTAAACTAAATGGCTAATAGTAGAGGATGATGAAGTAGGAAGTGGGCTCACTTTAGATTTATTTTTCTCACAAGATTTCATCACTTAGAAAAAACTAGCAAGCCTTTTCTCTTGAGGAAGAAGAAGAAGTGATGATGAGATGAATAAACTCATGAGGTTAGAAATGCAACCATGGTGAGTGTATGTCATGCACTAACCATTGTAGAGACTAAACCATAGCTATGAGTTAAAGGGTTAGGTTAGAAAATATCTTAAGCTAAACAAACAAGTGGATTAAGTCAATATTCTACTAGCTTCTCTAAGCTTAACCATGACTAATTATCCAAATTGTTTGAATAACTTAAAACAAATAAAACCCTAACTTTAACCTAGCATAGTGTGAGTCTCATACATACATGTTGCGTGTGTAACCTAGCATGACACAACAATATATATCACATATATATTTTGTGTGCAAAAAGAAAACAATACATTCAACATATATCACATATATATCAATGTATCATAAGTGAGAAAAATGAATACTTAAGTGAGCTAATATTAGTTAATGTAATTTAATATATCAAATATATAAGTCTACATTAAATTATTAAATCAATACTTGATTTAATAATCCGACTATGTCTCATATAACCGACTAATATCAAATGTATCCTTTTATCGAATCAACCCTTGATCCGATAACCCGGCTATATCACATATAACCAACTAATCCATATTTCGCAAGAATAGAATGCGGTATCACATACACGCATTAATCTCAGTCCCGCACATATCACATATGTGCTCCTACTCCGTTTCGCATGAACCAGGAAACCTCTGTGTAGGACTCTAAAGACTCGTCAATACGCCGGTGGTAGGTGATGATCATATCAAAAACGCACAAGCCGCTAGCGGTCTGCTAAACGTGACGGCCACCCGAGTATTTAGCGATTAGAAGATCAACATGCAAGCCTGCTTATAATCCCGCGAATCCAATCAGTAATACTACCGTACAGTCCGGTCTCTTCGTCTGATATGTCGCATATCACAGCCTGGGGGTGGTATAACGTCAGACCCTAATAGCCTGATAAGTGATGCCGATGTAAGGTCCATAACGGTTTGAGAAACTACTGATTAAACTTACTAGTAAATCTCAGCAACCCTGGCTAGGGATTTCCTATTCTGGACAATCGAGCATAGCGCAACATCAACTCCTAATACCGAGAGAGTCGAAACCCCTCCTATCGCTCATTGCCTCCATATGACTCGGGACTGTAACCAAAAACCACCTTTTTGCACGATCTCTTGACCGTGGTTTGGTGGAAATCAAAGCACAGTGGGAATCACACAAGACACTATGACGATCTCGGGTTTACAGACTAACCTGTACCAATGTCACCAGAGAAGTGCTATCCGACGATAGGTATAATACCATCTAGGAGTTCTTGGCGAGTCCGTTCAGTGTACCCAGTCTCCACTGAGCACCCGTATACCATTTCTGATGTCAAACACCAATGGATATGGGATCATCCTCGCCCATCATATGGGTCAAGAAGCGTATACGCTAGTCTACTCTGGAGTATCGATGCTCTGCCTCGATACTCCCACGACTAGGAACATTTGAAAGATGTACTTACCGACTACCCTGTCCCCACTAGTATGATCTGCATCATAATCCTGGTAGTCAAGTACTCATCCTAAGGGTTTTATCAACATGTAATAGAGAGACAATAAGTGAACATGTTAAGATAAAGAGCAACCAGATAGCATACTATCATGTCGAGCAAGAAAGTCCTTCCTATATATGTCCAAGCATCCACTACAATATACATCACATGAACAGTAATGGCCTCTAGGGCATACATATAACTAGCAATCTCCCACTTGCAGTAAGGCCATCTGTTGTAGTATCCAATACCCAACAATATAGCAGTGGTTGTAGTATCCCATACTCAACCATCCCATAGAAGTCTCTCTAGGGGTAAGGCCATTGTGAGTGGATCCGCTGTGTTAGCCTTCGTGTCTACTTTCCTGACCTCGATCCCCGGGAGATCAACCATCTCCCTGATCAGGTGATACTTACCTCAGAATATATTTGGAACGTTGATGGGAACTGCGTTCCTAGGACAAAGGCACAACTCCATTGTTGTCACAATAACAATTATTGGATGCTCAATGGTAGGAACCTTGTTCATCTCATGAACAAGAAATGTCTAGACAGCCACTTTGGTAGCATCAATAGTAGCAATGTATTCAGCCTTTATCGTCTAGTATGTCACGGTATCTAGTTTAGAACTCTTCCAGCATACCCTCTCTCCACTGAGGGTAAAGACAATGCCTGTGACTGACTCTGAGTCGTCCTTATCACTCTGGGAGCTCGAACCAAGAACTTTCTTTTAGTTCTTCTCAAGTACTTAAGAATGTCCTCCACAGCTGTCCAGTGATTCTCCCAAGATCTGATTGATTCCTGATTACTACACCTAGTGAGTCATCTACATCTGGTCTGGTACATAACATCGCATACATGATAGAGCCTACTGCCGAAGCATAGGGTATCCCTTGTACGCGAGCTCTCTCCAAATCAATCTCGGAAGACATATTTTTGGAGAGAGTGATCCATGAGTAAGTGGGAGAACCACCACGCTTAGAATCGTCCATACTAAACCCCTTTAGTATGGTGTTAATGTACCTGGATTTGGGACACTCCCAACATCCACTTAGATCTATTACCATAGATCATAATGCACAAGATGTAGCAGGTATCATCCAAATCGTCTATGGAGAATCCTCGTGATAAGTGGAGCTTGACCGAGTGTAGCATAGGAAACCATTTCCTATCAAGGGTATGTCATCTACGTACAATACGTGGAAGACAACCTTACTCTCTACAACCTTCTTGTGTATACAAGGCTCATCAACCTTTTTGATGAGGTCAAACTCTTTGACTGCCATATCAAAACAGATGTTCCAACTCCGTGATGCATGCATTGATCCGGATGGACTTAAGCATAGCTTTGAAAGTCTTAACCTTTCCATTTACACCAAGAATCTTCTCAAGATCCATTTACTCCCAATAGGTTTTGCCCCTTCAGGTGCAATAATCAAAGTCATACTTTGTTGGTGTACATGGATTCCATCTTTGATCGCATAGCATCCAGCCTTTACACAGAGTCGCCACTCGTGATGACCTCCCTGAACCTAGTTGGGCTATCATCAACCATGATGCAATCCTCGCTCCCACTGTCACCGAGAAGACCGTAGTATCTCTCGAGTGGATGAGGAACCCTACCAGATTCGCGGAAAGGCCGAGCTTCGTTGGAGACTATTGAATACTTTGTTTACACCAAATCATCAGCTGTTAGTTTGTCTAGCTGGAACTCCTTCTAGTTCTACCCCATGACTACAAATTTCTTCACAAGAAATTCCTTTTCTAAAAAGGTGGCATGCTGAGAAACAAAACACCTTTTGTTCCTCAGTATGGTAGAAGATATTCCCTCGCAAAAGTTTGGGATATCCTAACAAACAAATACAGAACTGACCTTGCCTCGAGCTTGTCCGGATTCTGCCTTTCAACATAGGCCGGAAAACCCCATATCTTAACTCGTTTAAGACATGGTCTCTTCCCACACCATATCTCATATGTAGTGCTAGGTCCTGATTTGGACGGAACCCTATTCAATAGGTATGCAGCTTCTCAAGTGTATAGCACCAAAAGGAAACAGGTAACTCAGCAGTACTCATTATAGTGCGCGCCATATCTCATAGGGTGCGATGCCTTATCTCGATACACCATTGTGTTGTGGTGCACTCGAAGGAGTAAGCTGAGAGAGAATCACATTCTCCTTCAAGAAACTCCAGGAATTCCATGTGCAAGTATTCTTCTCCTCGATCTCATCGAAGGACTTAATACTTCTACACGTCTGGTTCTTTAACTTCAAGCTTATATTCTTTGAATTTCTCAAAAGTTTCAGACTTGTGCTTCAACTGGAACACATGGCCGAATCTTGAGAGATAGTCGATGAATGTAATGAAGTACCAAGAACCAACCCTGGCATTTATAGACATAGGACCGTATACATCATCATGTATCTGTCCCAAAAGATCACTAACTCTTTCTCTGTTTCCAGTAAACGGAGTATTGGTCATTTTCCTTTTGAAGCAAGACTGGCAAGTATCATAAGATGAAAATTTGAACAGATTCTCATATTCATCCTTATGTAACTTAGCTGGTCGTGTTGCATTAATATGACCTAGTCTACAATGCCACAAGAAGGATTCGTTCGTTTCTGAACTACTCCTCTTGTGTGTGTTTTCTATACTTTGAACTGTGGTTTGATTCAAAACGTATATGCTATTATATAACGTGCCTGATTGAATTAACTCTTGATTCAGGAAAATGTTCACAGCATTATCCTCCAATACAGAATTATATCCTTCTTTATCTTGATAAAGAACATGATGTAATGTTGTATATCAGGTTCGGTATGTAATAACATTTGTTCAGAATCAATGTATTAATACAAGGTGATATCTGCCAACAGACTTGGCTGCAACAATTGGACCATTCTCTAACACTTAGAGACATATCACCCATTCTCAGTTCTCTACCTTTCTATAGCCTATGTAACAGATTACATATGTGGGATTCTAATTCGGTATCTCATACCTAGGACGTAGAGGATACTGAGAAACGGTTCTTGGTAATGAACACACCCGAAGATAATGCATCAACATGCTTTTTCTTCAATTGAGTGGCATGGAAATCCGGATATTCCCCTATTTCCTGCTCGGAATTATAATAGTTATAAGATAGAGCGGAACCAACTTTCCCAGGCACAGTATAATAAGCAGGTTCGGTCAATGCATCCATATTATTATCTTGATTAAGGCGTGACATGGTCGCTACCTGTAGAGAGACAGAAGAAAACACTTTGCGTGCGCTCTTCCAAGATTACATTGGTTATTATTTTATCTAATCAGGATGGCTCCCACTATTTTAGTCAAATCTTCTTTCAAACCCTAAAAGGTAAGACTAGCCGGGATTAATTACACCCTACAAGTTCGCCAATCTTTCGGCCAGGCTAGTGTCGGTACTTTGAGGGAGGTTCCCCATGCTTTCGCACGGACCTAACTAAAATAAACCTCATTTTCCCAGGGTCGTAACCCCGTTAACACTTTTCTAGACACCTACTTGATCGGCTAAATTGTAATGTGTAAAACTCTCCCAGGAGTAACTCTTGCTCTCAGTGGGTATCGGGATCTAACTATCTCATAGAAGGTATGCAATTTCATTGCAAATTTCAACACTTGAAATTCTCGATAATGGTTTTTACCCCTAGCTTCCTATGACCTTGACGGAGGCCAAAGTACCCATAGGGCGCTAGTCAAGTTCAACCCGTTCGTTTCTTGATTGAATTAGACCCGCCCGCACGACCCTTGACGGAGGCCAAACTTCACCGTACGAATACCCTAATCCAATCGGATCTCATGCTGCAGATAAACATTGGTTAGCTACCGAAAAATACGCCTTGACGAAGTCCAAACTACCGCAGCATGAATACTAAGTAGTACTTATCTGAAATGATGGAGGGCTACGACAAGTTTTTAAGAAAACCTTTTGCGTAATGAACATGATATCGTTGTAGAATCGATTGAATTTTAAAAGGAGTGTTTTTTAGGGTTTTACTAGTTTAGCTAAAGAGCTCACTCCCGGTAAAGGAATCTCGGCTCTTTCCTTATCGAATAAGGTGCATGATATTTCATAAATACCACTATGCAAAGAAAAAACTATAGAAGCAATCAAAAGACAAACCGAATGGGTTGTAGCATCTGCTAGTTTCGCTAAAGAGGTCACTCCCGGTGAAGGGATCTCGGCTCTTTCCTTATCGAATAACGTGCTGGATATTCTATAAGGAATACTGCTATGCAAAGTAAGAACTAGAGCTACCAGTTTTTAAACAAGTTTCTACAACATCTTTAGTTTTCTTTTTCTTTCATTAATCTCATTAATGAAGTCCCATCTGTTATGCTTCCTAAGCATCACATAAGAAACGAAGCCAACAATATTTATTATATCTCATATATATAATATAGGCATTCGTCTCAGAACATATCAAGTGATCACATCACAGAATATCAGCAGCAGAAGAATCATATATGAAATATTGGATATACTAGGAATTCTGTATTTTAATTTAAGCTAGTATAAAATGCGGATTCCACGGTCGCGATGAATAACCAAACCCACATCCCTAGACCCCTACGAGAGTGGCAAGCAACCCTCCCAATTCTACAGTTAGGAGACCCGATCTCGACTCCTCGAGATGGTCTCCTACTGGACCCTAGAACCCAGTTACTTGTGCTTCGCGCCTTGGGTCTATCCTAATGCGGAAAAGTAAATAATATGCATCAATGGTGACATCATCCTTAACCTGGAAGTGCCCCAATAAAACAATATTACATACATGCTTTTACATGAATGAAAATGAAAAACTCTCATCTCACATAAAAAAAACCCGGCTATTCAAAACACGACGATCCAATATAACATATCACAGCAACACATAACATCGCATGTCATCAACGTAAGTAAATATGCGTATCCCAATTGTCGTTGACATATAGCAACGAAACCGGCGATACACCACATATTACACTTACGGTCGTAGAAAAGAAAGTGAAAAACTACAAAAGTTGGAATCCGCAACCTCTTTAGACATCATAAACCCAACGCATCACATACACTAGATTTCATGCCTAACCAAATGAATTCCTTAGATATCACATGCCTAACAATTATAAACCCCGCATTTTAGTCTCGATATTGAAAAAACATTCCAATAACATGTCGGGTAATTCTACAAGATTCCCGATAACTTGATCGAATGCTCATCGGAAACTTTAGTAGACAGTCGCACCCCCTGGTGCCGTCGACGAAGTGCACTAAGGCGGAACACCGCAGCCGCGAGCACCCGAGCGGATGCTTTTGGCGAGGGGGTTCTCCTACAGTCACTTTTTCAGGGCTATGGGGCGTGGCAATCTAGTAAGGTTACCCGGTGAGTATCCACGTACACTACGTAATTGCGACGGACTTTTGATCCATATCAAAATTCCATGGCAACTAATCAAATGAGACTAAACTGCTAGATTTATAAAATTCAAACTAGTTATCACATAACTAATTGTGGATTCCAAATATTGTATCACAATCACAGATAGCTAGACGAAGTTAAACTTTTCAATCGAATAAACAAACACCCAAAATTTCCCGTAAGGCTCAACACTTGAGCAGAGTTCAAAAAGTACCTAGAAACATGCCACAACACCTATGAACCAGCTGTAGAAGGGTCAACCAATGCATCACCTATGGCACCGCTGAACTACCACAAACCCAAGGGTTTGATGGCGGTTCTTACGGTCACAGAATCGAGTTAGGGTTTCGTTCTTCTAGAGGGTCCACAGAATCGCTTGCAAGATTTTCTGAAAATTTTAAACTCGGAAAATATCCAACTCTTGAAAAATTTCTAGCGGGGGAAAAATTAGGTTATTGATATCCGTTCGAACATTTTAATATCATCTAAATAACCCGAATACATGTTAAAATTACGATTATGAAACACTCCGAGTTGCCTTTGCAAAAAGTTAACATCACATGCAAATTTAGCAAAAACAAACAACATCTGAAACCCCAAAACCCAGAGACTGGAACACACCAAAAAATTCAACCAAATCCTGCACTGTAGAACCGAGCTGGCTGGAAATTCTGAGCTCGTGGCTGGCCATTTTCTGGCGAGGGGGGCTAAATTTTCTTGTGTGTTCATGTTGGATCTCATCCAACATTCTGCAGTTGTTTAAAAAATTGTTTGAAGACCTTTTAAATTCGACAGAAATAAAGTTTTCATATCAGGTGTTTCGGAGTAGTTTCGGTTTCGTAATCCTAGTAAACATCGTCTAATTTTCTAGCATGGCTCTGATACCACTGTTGGGTTTTCTAGCACGACAGCAAGTTTTCGGGAGGCATCGTTCATGCCAATTTAAAAAATTGCCGTTCTAGCTAACCCTAACCCTAGAGTCGATACAAGAAAATCCGACGAAACGATTTGTAAACACTTTACATCTAAATGAATGAGGGAATACAACCTTTGTATACTGGTCCTTCTCTTCTAAAGCTCCTTGTTATAATCCCTTCACTGCGAATGGTGAACTCCCGGACTCTAGAGAGGGTTCACTTGAAGAAACGAACAAGCTTGCTCAATGTCTTCGAAGCCGAAGATGATCTACGTCAAGGAGACTCGAGCTCATGCTATCTTTTCACTAATAGTGAGATTAGTGAAGCAAACACCCTAAACTAAATGGATAATAATAGAGGATGATGAAGTAGGAAGTGGGCTCATTTTAGGTTTATTTTTCTCATAAGGTTTCATTACATAGAAAAAACTAGCAAGTTTTTTCTCTTGAGGAAGAAGAAGAAGTGATGATGAGATGAATGAACTCATGTGGTTAGAAATGCAACCATGGTGAGTGTATGTCATGCACTAACCATTGCAGAGACTAAACCATAGCTATGAGTTAAAGGGTTAGGTTAAAAAATATCTAAAGCTAGACAAACAAGTGGACTAAGTCAATGTTCTACTAGCTTCTCCAAGCTTAACCATGACTAATTATCCAAGTTGTTTGAATAACTTAAAACAAATAAAACCCTAACTTTAACATAGCATGGTGTGAGTCTCATACATACATGTTGCATGTGTAACCTAGCATGACACAACAATATATATCACATATATATTTTGTGTATAAAAAGAAAACAATACATTCAACATATATCACATATATATCAATGTATCATAAATGAGAAAAATGAATACTTATGGGAGCTAATATTAGTTAATGTAATTTAATATATCAAATATATAATTCTATATTAAATTATTAAATCAACACTTGATTTTATAATCCGGCTATGTCTCATATAACCGACTAATATCAAATGTATCCTTTTATCAAATCAACCCTTGATCCGATAACCCGGCTATATCACATATAACCAACCAATAAATATATCGCGAGAATAGAATGCGGTATCACATACACGCATTAATCTCGGTCCCGCACATAACACATATGTGCTCCTACTCCGTTTCGCTTGAGCCAGGAAACCTCTCTGTAGGACTCTAAAGACTCGTCAATACGCCGGCAGTAGGTGATGATCATATCAAACACCCACAAACCGTAAGCGGTCTGCTAAACGTAACGGCCACCCAGGTATTGAGCGATCAGAATATCAACAAGAATGCCTGCTCATACTCCTGCGAATCCAATCAGTAACTCTACCGTACAGTCCGGTCTCTTCGTCTGATATGTCGCATATCACAGCCTGGGAGTGGTATAATGTCAGACCCAAATAGCCTAATAAGTCATGCCGATGCAAGGTCCATAGAGGTTCGAGAAACTACTGATAACACTTACCAGTAAATCTCAGCAACCCTGGCCAGGGATTTCCTGTTATGGCCATTTGAGCATGCGCAACATCAAATCCCAATACCGGGAGAGACGAAACCCCTCCTATCGCTCATTGCCTCCATGTGACTCGGGACTGTATTCAAAAGTCACCTTTTTGCATGATCTCTTTACCATGGTATGGTGGAAATCAAAGGACAGTGGGAATCACACAAGACTCTATGACGATCTCGGGTCTACAGACTAACCTGTACCAGTGTCACCAGAGAACTTCTATCTGACGATAGGTATAATACCATCTAGGAGTTCTCGGCGAGTCCGTTCAGTGTACCCAGTCTCCACTGAACAACCATATACCATCTTTGATGTCAAACACCAATGGATATGGGATCATCCTTGCCCATCATATGGGTCGAGAAGCGTATACGCTAGTCTACTCTGGAATATCGATGCCCTGTCTTGATACTCCCATGACTAGGAACATTTGAAGGATGTACTTACCGACTACCCTGTCCTCACTAGTATGATCTGCATCATAATCCTGGTAGTCAAGTACTCATTCTAAGGGCTTTATCAACATGTAATAATGAGACAATAAGTGTACATGTTAAGATAAAGAGCAAGCAGATAGCATACTATCATGTCGAGTAAGAAATTCCTCCCTATATATGTCTAAGCATCCACTACAATATAAATCACATGTACAGTAATGGCCTCTAGGGCATACATATAACTAACACATCCATAGTGATACAGAGTATTCTGGAGAAGGTAAAGGGTAAAGTAGGAGCGACAGGGATATATGCGAAACCAGGTTTTTAAGAATGTTCGGTCATCTTGGTTTACGAGTTTTAGTTTAAGGTCAGTCATGGGTCGCTGCCAAAGAGAAAGAGAAAAGAAATACTCAGCGTGCACTCTATCATGATTAGATTAGTTAATCAATTTACCTAATTATGATGGCTTCCACTATTTTCTCGAATTCTCCTTCAAAGCTTAAAAGGAGAACTAGTCGGGATCATTTGCACCATACAAGTTCGCTAACCGTTCAGCCAGGATAGTGTTGGTACTCTAAGGGAGGCTCCCCATGCTTTTGCACGGACCTAATTAAATAACCTTGTTTCTGCAGAGGTATAACCCCGTTAACACCTTTCTAGACACCTAATGGGTTAGCTAGTTGTGAAGTGAAAATCTCCCGAAAGGCAATAACTAATCACAGTGAGAATCATGACACAACTATCATTGTGTCATAATTTTGACGAAAGTCGACCAAAATTACCACACTTCAGAAGGTATGCGCATAATAGGCATTTATGTTTGAAACTCCCGATGTCGTTTTTACCCCTAAGACCCTAGTGACCTGACACAGTCAACATATCAAAGAGTCCTAGTCAAGTCCAACCCGTCATTATCTTGATTGCATTAGACCCATCCGCATAACCCTTGACACAGTCAAAATGTTTACATGACTGTCCTAACAATCGTATATCGATGCGACAGAAAAACGTTGCATAGCTACCAAACACTACGTCTCGGCAGAGCACGACATACGTAACATGAATACTAACCAATACTAATCTTAAATGACAGAAGGCTACGACTAGTTTTTGGCAAAAAAACCTTTGAAGTAATAAACTTGATATAGCTGAAGGAAATCGAGTGGCTTTGAAAAGGAGTGGTTTAGTCTCCGCTTTTAAAACAAGTGGTTTTGAAGAAAACCGAATAGTTTTAAAAATTGGTTCCGACAACATCAATCAGGTTTGTTTACTTTGCATTAATCATATAATGCGATCCCATCAAACTATGTTTCTAAGCTACACGAAAACAACTAAAATAACATGCTTTTATATGCCATCCGCATTCGCCACGGGGTTCCGGGTCTTCACCGTATAGATACTTAACTTACGACAGTGCAGGAATAGGGCTAGCGCGGCTGAAAAACATATAGAAGCATCTAAATATATATATATATATATATATATATATATATAAATCAATATCACAGGAAAGTAATAAAAATCACATGCATGCGATAAACAACAAACAATATGGAATAACAGATAAGCTAGGAGCCTTTCGTTTGAGCCGCAAACGAAAACCAACGTTCCTATTACGACCCGAAAAAGGAACGCGACCGGCACTTAAATACGCTGAAATCCAGAATCTAAACCGTAAGTAAAGATAAAGATGTGAAGTTTTTAGAAAAATCTTAATTTAAAGCATAAAAGAGTTGTTCGAAAATGTTTTGAAAACAAGTTATTGTTAAAATTTTCGGCTGCGCTTTCTTTGTAAATTTTGATAAAACCTGATACATACAAAATATATATAAGTGTCACGACCCGGAAATGGCACGTGACCGGCACTTGGATTTGTAAGTCAACGTTACACACCCCACAAGATGCGGGGAGGCGGAATAGGTAAAACAATTATTTTGTTCAAAGTAACATCGACTATCAAACAGATCTTTGCTAAACCCTAACTAACAAACTATCTAGAAGTAGTTAACTACTATGATAGATGATTATACCTCAAGATACTAGTCCATCTTGTTCTTGTTGTTCACCTCCTCTTCGGCCTCCTCGATGTAATAGAAGATCCACTCGAGACTTCCTTCTTCAAGCTTTAACCTCTAACTTGAGGTAACTAAGTGGCTAGGATTGCTAATCCAAGTGACCTAGAGGATATAGAGATAGATTAAGGATCTATAGTCTTTCTAATCCTAGGGTTCTCAACACATAAGAGAATTAGGGTTAGGATGAAGAAGATGAGAGCTTGAGGAAAGAGAATGTGTTTGTGATAATGAATTGAATCTTAAGTCATTTGGATAATATCATGAAGCATGAAAATATCTAAACAATAATATATTAAAACATCAACCATGCTTCATTAATTACTTTGAGGTGAATCACCTCATGACTCATGGTGCAATTAATGAAAATTACACATTACCTCTCCACCTCATTAAGTTTAATCCACAAATGAATTAAAACTAAATGAGTCACCTTTCTTCTAGAAGCTTCTCGAGTAATTGCGAGAATGCCCCTCCCATCCGTATTTATGAAAAACACGGATATACTGAGACCGTATAAATCCAATAAACTAATACTAGAATCTGGCTTAAACCAAAGCCCGCTAGTATAATCTGTCCGAACATCACACGTGCACAAGTACATGTATATGTCCGAACCCTGTCGTAAAACCATACGACCTCTATATTGTTTCCCCTGAAGCAGGGAAACCCTCTGTGTGGGACTCTAAAGACTCGACACTACGCTAGCAGTGGGTAAACCACAGGCCGCAAGCGGTACTAGCTGTACGTAACGGTCCCCAGGTAGATGTAGATAAGAAGGCCGATGAGGAAACCCATCCGAACTCCTACTGAGCCTGATATGACAATCTACGTACAGTCCGGTCTGTTCGTCTAAGACTATTGCATATCGGTCCTAGGGGACGGTAAGCGTCAATCCCCTAAAAGCGGTATAAGTCGTATCGAAATGAAGCCCATCATACCTTGAGAAGCTACTGGAAAACCTACCAGTAAATCTCGCTTACCCTGGCCAGGGACCTTGCGTAATGGCTCTCCAAACACAGCGCTATATCAACCCCCAACACCGGGAAAGACGAATCCTATCTAACCACCACTACCTCCAAGTGCTTCGGGACTGCACCCAACTGCTACCTGTTTGCACGACTCCGTCGAGCCGTGGTAGGGTAGCAATCAAAAAACAGTGGGAACACACTCGAGGCGAAGCAGCAGTATCAAGTCTACAGACTATGTTGTACTCATGTCACCTGGGAATTGTTAACTAACGACGGGTATAATACCAACCAACAGTTCCCTGCGAGTCCTGTCCGGTGTACCCGTAACCCAACGAGCACCTGCATACTATCTCCAGTACAACGTATTAATGGCTGTGGGACAGACCATCTCCCCTGCTGGGACGAGAAGCGTATACACTAGTCTACTCCGGAGTATCGATGCCCTGTCTCGATAATCCTATGACTAGGGACCTGAAAAAGAATGTTCCTGTAGACTACTCAGCCCCCACTAGTGTGACTGCCATCACAACGCTGGTAGTCAAGCAAGATCCTATGGGCTCTATGAATATGTATTCGCGATATGCTAAAAGAAACATATACACATATTAAGATATATATAATGTTAGATATGTATGCCCTAGAGGCCATTATTGTATAGTACTGGCTTGTATAATACATTTTGGAGGCTTAGGATATATATATGGTTTTACGACAGTCTTGCTCGATATAGTAGTATGCTACTTGGTTTGCCTCTATCTTAATATGTGTATATGTTTCTTTTAACATATCGCTAAAAATATATTGGTAGAGACCTTAGGATTTTTTCTTGACTACCGGCGTTGTGATGGCGATCACACTAGTGGGGGCTGGGTAGTCTATAAGCACATCCTTATTTTAGTCCCTAGTAGTAGGATTATCGAGATAGGGCATCGATACTCCAGAGTAGACTGGTGCATACGCTTCTCTTCCCAGCAGGGGAGATGGTCTGTCCCACAGCCATCAGTACATCGTACTGGAGATAGTATGCAGGTGCTCGTTAGGTTGCGAGTACACTGGACAGGACTCGTCGGGAACTGTTGGTTGGTATTATACCTATCGTCAGTTAACAGTTCCCAGGTGACATGAGTACAGCTTAGTCCGCTGACTTGACACTGTCACTTCGCCTCGAGTGTGTTCCCATCGTTCTTAGATTACTACCCTACCACGGCTCAACTGAGTTGTGCAAACAGGTAGTACTTGGGTATAGTCCAGAAGCACTTGGAGGCAGTGACGGTTAGACAGGATTCGTCTCTCCTGGTATTGGGGGTTGATATCGCGCTATGTCTAGGAGAGCCATTACACAAAGTCCCTGGCCAGGGCAAGCGAGAAATGCTGGTAGGTTTTCCAGTAGATTCTCAAGATGTTTTGGGCTACACTCCGACACGACTTGTACTTGTTAGTGTATATGCCCTAGAGGCCATTACTGTATCATACTAGTTTGTATATTACTTAATGGAAGCTTGGGATATTCACCTTTTATATACAATCTTGCTCAAAATAGTAGTTTGCTACTTGGTTTGTTTCTACTTCAATGTGTACATGTGTTTATTTTAGTATATCGCCTATACACATTAGTGGAGCCCTTAGGATCTTTGCTTGATTACCAGCGTTGTGATGGCAGTCACACTAGTGGGGTTGGGTAATCTATAAGCACATCCTTATGCAGGTCCCTGGTCGCAGGACTATCGAGACAGGGCATCGATACTCCGGAGTAGACTAGCGCATGCGCTTCTCATCCCAGTGTGGGAGACGGTCTGTCCCACAGCCGTCGGTACGTCGTACTTGAGATAGTATGCGGGTGCTCGTTGGGTTACGAGTACACTGGACAGGACTCGTCGGGAACTGACTAGTTGGTATTATGCCTATCGTCAGTTATCAGTTCCCAGGTGACATGAGTACAGCTTAGTCCGCTGACTTGACACTGTCACTTCGCCTCGAGTGTATTCCCACTGTTCTTTGATTACTACCCTACCACGGCTCAAAGGAGTCGTGCAAACAGGTGGTAGTTGGGTGCAGTCCCGAAGCACTTGGAGGCAGTGACGGTTAGACAGGATTCGTCTCTCCCGGTATTGGGGGTTGACATCGCGCTGTGTCTAGGAGAGCCATTACACGAGTAGTCCCTGGCCAGGGCAAACGAGATATACTGGTAGGCTTCCAGTGTTATCTCAGGGTGTTTTGGGCTTCACTCCGACATGACTTGTACCGCTATTAGGGGACTGACGTTTATCGCCCCGTAGGCCCGCCATGCGATGTGTCAGACGAACAGACCGGACTGTACGGAGAATGTCACATTCAGGCTCAGTAGGAGTTCAGATGGGTTTCGCCTCGTCAGTCTTCTTGTCGGCATTACCTAGGGACCGTTACGCACAGCTAGTGCCGCTTGCGTTCTGTGGTTAAACCCACTGCCAGCGTAGTGTCGAGTCTTTAGAGTCCCACACAGAAAGCTATTCGCCTTTAGGCAAAAGAGTATAGGTCGCATGGTTTTGCGACAGGGTTCGGTCACATCCGTGCACTTGTGCACATACAGTGTCCGGACAGTTCACACTAGCGGGCTTTGGTTTAAGCCAGATCCTAGTGTACCTTTTGGGATTGGATTTATCCAGTATGTATTCGTGTTCCTCAGAACGCGGATGCGGGTGTGTATGCACAGTTGACGGAGAGACAGAGGCAGAGGATTCTCATTAGGGTTGTTGACCGCTGACCGTTGACTATTGACTTTTTGCTCAACCCTAATGAGAATATGATATGTGATTAACAATTATATTAATTAAATATTATGGTGACATGGTTGTTGACTTGTTGACTTTGTTGACTTGTTGACTTTTGTTGACTTGTTGACTTTGTTGACCGGTTGACTAGGCTTGACTAGTTGACCATCATGATAACCATAGCTATCATTTCATGGCAAAGACTTTTGCTTGCTTGCTCTTTTGTGCAAAATGAGTGCATGAAATGATATGGCTATGGTTGCTTAAACCATCACATAACACTTGATTGATATGATATGTTATCATTGTTTTGGATTATGAGAGGGTGAAAGCCAAAAGAGAGGCTCATATTCTCACTTGCTCACTCTCTCTCTTTGTTTTTGAGCTCTCATACTTTTGCTCTCACCCTCTTCCTCTTGCTCCCTCTCTTGACACTATGGTTCACTTGTCTCATGAGTTGAGAACCAAGAACCATAGATAAAATCCCATACAAACTCTTCTCTACTCACTCTAGTTCACAAGGTTTAGCAAACCGAGTGAACTAGTTTCTTCACAGATAGAAGAAGGAGCCAAAAGGTTGAAGCTTTCAGGTGGATCTATCTTCGGCGTAAGGAGACGACGGGAAGAAGCCGATCCGGACCACCATCGGAGTTTGAAGACGAAGGAGTTCAAGACAATCAAGGTATAAACCCCCTAACCAAGTAGTTAACGACTCCTAGTTAGGTTGTTAGTTAGATGTTTAACAAAGATCCGGGTTTTAAGTCCTTGTTACCACCTCTATAAAAATCGTTTTTTATCAAATTCCGCATGCCCGAAAGTACCGGGAGAGGTAGCATGGACTTACAGTGGTATCAGAGCCTAGTTAAACTCTATCTAATATGTTAGCAAAGTAGCTAGAAGATCGATCAAAGAAAAATCGCAAAACGAACCCAAAACTGTCAAGTTTCTGCCGATTTTTATTCTGTTCAAAAGTTGATAATTTTCATCTTAAAAATCGGCTCAGGCTTTTGTTAGAATAACCACCAAATTTGGTCCAACGATCGAGTCAAAGCGCCGCGGAAACGCGGCGGGAGCACGCTCCCACCGCGGTTCCGCCGCCAAGTTGACTCGGCCGAGGTCCAATTTTGGTGTAGTGTTTTTCTGGGGTTGTTTTGGGATTTTTAGAATATATATTTTCTGCCCAGATTTTCCAGAACGAAAATTTTATTTTTTGGGTCCCGAAAATCCGTATTTTTGATCGAACTTCTAAAAGACTTAAGCTGACGGGTTTTTCTGTGATGTGATATTTGTATTGAACGTCTACTAATTGCTATATGTCGATTAGTGGGGGTTATACAAATCTGTGATCTGTAATGTTGCTGGAATGTGTATATGAATATGTTGGATTTGTTAGTTATATGTATGCCCTAGAGGCCATTACTGTACATTGGATGTATATTGTAGTGGATGCTGGGACATATATAGCTAGGACTTTCTTGCTCGACATGATAGTACGCTATCTGGTTGCTCTTTATCTTAACATGTATACTTCCTGTCTCTCTGGTTACATGTTGATAAAGCCCTTAGGATGTGTACTCGACTTCCAGGACTATGATGCAGATCATACTAGTGGGGCCTGGGTAGTCCATGAGTACATCCTTCAATGTTCCTAGTCGAGAGAATATCGAGATGGGGCATCGATATTCCAGAGTAGACTAGCGTATATCTTCTCGACCCATGCGATGGGCGATGGATGATCCCATATCCATTGGTGTTTGACATCGGAGATGGTATGCGGGTGCTCAGTGGAGACTGGGTACACTGAACGGACTCGCCGAGAACTCCCAGATGGTATTATACCTCACGTCAGATGGCAGTTCTCTGGTGACACTGGTACAGCTTAGTCTGTTGACCCGAGATCGTCATAGAGTCTTGTGTGTCTCCTACTGTGCTTTGATTTCCACCCTACCACGGCTCTATTGAGTCGTGCAAACAGGTGGTTTTTGGGTACAGTCCCGATTCACATGGAGGCAATGAGCGATAGGAGGGGATTCGTCTCACCCGGTATTGGGGGTTGATGTTGTGCTATGCTCGACTGGCCGTAACAGGAAATCCTTGGCCAGGGTTGCAGTGATATACTGGTAAGAGTTATCAGTAGTTTGACGAATGTTATGGACCCTACGTCGGCATGACTTATCAAGCTATTGAGGTCTGACGTTTACCACCCCTAGGCGAGATATGCGGCATATCAGACGAACAGACCGGACTGTACGGTAAGTGTTACTGGTTGGATTCACAGGAGTGTGAGCGGGCTTGCTCGTCGATCTTCTGATCGCTCAATACCCGGGTGGCCGTTACGTTTAGCAGACCGCTTGCGGCTTGTGGGTGTTTGATATGATCATTATCTGCTGCCGGCGTATTGACGAGTCTTTAGAGTCCTACACAGAGGTTTCCTGGCTCAAGCGAAACGAAATAGGAGCGCATATGAGATATGTGCGGGACCGAGAATAATGCGTGTATGTGATACCGTATTTCATTCTCGCGATGAATGTGTCGAATGGTTGTATGCGATATAACCTAGTTATCGAATCAAGGATTGATTCGATAAGCCGATACATTGGATACTAGCTGGTTATATGCGATATGACCGGATCATTGAATCAAGTGTTGATTTAATGATTTAATGTATAATTATATATTTGATATATTACTTTGCATTAACTAGTATTGGTTCACTTTAAATGGATTTACTCACTTGGTTTGTGCACATTGTATATGTGATATATTTTGTGCACATGATTGTATCATGTTTGATGATACATGCAAGATAGGGTTAGTGTAAAGAATTAGACCATGGTTAAGTTTATGATTAGGGTTTTCTTTTTATTTACTTATTCATTTATTTATTCTTTTTGTTTATTTTGGAAAAAGAAAATGATAAAGAAAATAGAATGGTGGCTTGATTTGTTTGTAGTTGAAGTTTCTTGAAACTTTGACTAAGTCACCATTCTTGTCTCATCCTTAACCCTAACCATTCAAGTTAACCATGGTCCATTCTCTACAACTAACCAAGGGTTAGTAAATGATAAGTATTGATTTATTTATCATTTACAAAATACTTATCATAATTTTTCTATCATCTTCTTCTTCTTCAACAAAAGAAAAAGCTTGCAACCTTTAATGGAAACTAGCCATAACAAGTGATAGATCCAATTCTAAAGTGAACCCACCTCCTATTTCTTCATCCTCTACCTCTTGCCAAGTAGTATAGGGTGTTTCCTTCACAAGTTTTCATGGCTTGGTGAAGGTGGAGCTTGATCTAGTGATGCCTCGACGTAGATCATCTTCGGCACGTCGTCGATGACCTAGCCCGTTTTTCCTCCGATGAAGCCGACGCTAGAGCCCAAGATACGATTTGGACAGCGAGGGGACTTCATCACGGAGCCTAGGAGGTGGTGGACCGGATCTACAAAGGTTGTAGCCCCTTTCCTTTAGCTATATTTCCGTTTACTTGCTTGCTTCGCCTATATAACTAGTTGACGATCCGTATTAGGGTTTGTAGGCACCCGTAAAATTTGATTTGTGCATGTTTGATCACTTGTGAGACTCCATTAGAGTGCCTAGGAACCCTACAGGATTGTCGCGGGTGAATAGCCGGGGGTTGTGAGACGAGAGTTTTTCTTTTCTTTCAATTCATGTAAATTTGTAAATTGATGTAATAATTATTTGTATGGCCGCACAACCGGGTCGGGGTTGTAGCCGTCATTGTATAATTTCTTTTTACTGTTTTTGCTCCTAGGATAGACCCATGGAGGGGGTGCACAAACTACCGGGTATGCCGAAGTGCCGAGTGGCCTACTCACGGCGTTGAGGAAGGTTGCTTCGCTTCGGGTACTTGGCGGGTAGTTTGCCGCACCCATAGGGGTCTTGGGTGGGGTTTTGGCTATTCACCGCGACCGTGTAATCTGCTTTTCGTTACAGGCTCGTACGAATTACAGATTCCTAGTATATCCAATGTATTCATCTGTGATCGGAAATGGCTATCACTGCAATATATCTATATATGATATTATTTAGGCGTTGCTTATGTTTTACAGCCGCGCTAGCCCAGCCCCCGCTCTGTCGTTAGTTAAGTAACCTAACGGGTAATGACGGGGCCCCGTGGCGAATGCGAATGGCATAAGCGTACGTTATATTTTGGTTGTTTTCTGCAATGGTAGGATTAAATGATGGGACGAATTAAAAGAACTAATGCAAGAATATCACGCATTAAAAGAACTAATGCAAGAATATCACGCATTAAAAGAACTAATGCAAGATAATAAACCAAGTTAAAGTCGTTGGAACACTTTCAAAAAACCACTCGGTTGTTTTTAAAACCAACTTTTAAATACGGAGCTTGAGCCACTCCTTTTAAAAGCTATCTCGTTCCATCGACTATATCAAGTTCACTACGTTCACGGTTTAGCCAAAACCATTCGTAGCCCTCCGTCGTTTCGTATGAATATTCAATAGTATTCAAGCTATGTTTGTTGACCTTCGTCAAGGCATAGTGATTGGTAGCTGTTGGGTGTTCATATGTAGCATAGATAGATGCGTTGGTTTGGGACATTCGCATTACCTTGTTGACCTTCGTCAAGGGTATATACGGTTGGATTCAAATTAACCTGGATAATGACGGGAAGAACTTGACATGTGACTTATGTTTTGTTGACCTTCGTCAAGGTCATAAGAGCATGGGGCAAAAATCCACATCGGGAGTTTCATAAGTACTGAAACTTGCTTGATTTGCATACCATTTGGAGTGTGATGATTCTGGTAGGATTCCTTCAGTTTCGTCACGCAATGATATTTGGATCCCGATCCTACTGTGAGTATATGCTACTCCTCGGGAAATTTCTCACTAATCGATCAATGCTATAAACCTAGTAGGTGCCTAGAAAGGTGTTAGCGGGGCTACGCCCCCAGGGAAAAGAGGTTATTTAATTAAGGAACTTCGCGAAAGTGTTGGAAAACCTCCCTCGAAGTACCGACACTGGCCTGGCTGAACGGTTAAGCAAGTATTGTGCGGTGGGATTGATCCCGACTAATTCTTCCTTTTTGATTTGAGGAGGGATTCGAGAAACAGTGGGAGCCATCCTGTTTAGACAAACTAAAAACCATTCTAAACTTGCAAGAGCATCAAGCTGAGTGTTTCTTCTCTCTCCTAATTGCAGCGACCAATCGACATGACTGGACTTAAGTTACTTCTAGATAAAAACAAACTGACAGGGCCAAACTACAAAGATTGGCTCAGGAATGTCAAGATAGCAATCACTTACGACAAGCTGGGGTATCTTCTTACCACCAAAGCTCTCCCTGTCCCTGGTCCCACTTCCAGCGTCGCGGATAAGGAAATCCGTAAGACTTGGGAGATTGATAGCGCGAAGGCCAAATGCCTCGTACTTGCCTCTATGGACAATGAACATCAGAGGAGGCACGAGAATATGGACTTGGAATCCATATTTCTTCATACAAAAGAACTGTATGGAGAGCAATCTCGTATTGCAAGATACGAAGCGTCGAAAAAGTTATTTTCGGCAAGAATGGCCGTCGGATCATCAGTAGCAGAGCACGTGCTAAAGATGATCGGCTACATTGAGGAGCTCGCGGACCTAGGGACCACATTGGAGAGTGAGCTCTATACGGACTTAGTTCTCCAGTCCCTTCCTTCCACTTACGCCCAGTTTATACTGAACTTCAACTTACAAGAAAAAGAGGTTGAACTTTCAGAGCTCCTCAACATGCTGAGGAGCGCAGAGGGCACCCTACAGAAAAGTAGGGAAACATCCACTTTGTTTGTAGGAGGATCATCTTCTTTTAGGTCCAAGGCGAAAGCCAAGGGAAAGAAGAAGAAAGCCCCCGCCAAACCAAGAGGCGGTGTTAGTAAAGTGGATACGAAGGGAAAAGCAAAAGCAACAAAGAAAGCGGGGAAGCTTGTGGATAAGGAAGAATGCTTCTATTGTCATAAGAAAGGACACTGGAAGAATGATTGCAGGGCTTGGAAAGCCAGGACACAGGAATTGAAGCAGGTTGCAGCTTCAGCTTCAGGTGTGTATGTTATTGAAAACTGTCTTTCAATAAACTCTACTTCCTGGGTATTGGATACCGGATCAGGATCTCATATCTGTAATTCTTTGCAGGCGTTGAGAAACCGTAGGGTTTTGAAGGCAGGTGACATGACCCTCAGAGTTGCGAACGGAGCTAGCATGGATGCTAAAGCCGTGGGGGACTATCACCTGGGAATGTCAGATGGACATGTTTTGGTTTTGCGTAATTGCTTTTTTGTACCCAACGCAACTTGTAATATCATTTCTGTATCTTTAGTTTCTAAAGAAGGTTATGAATTTGCGTTTGTAAGTAATGTTGTGAACATTCACCTTAATCAAGTTTTGATTGGGTCAGGTACATTGAGTAATGGTATATACTTATTAAACCAACCACAGATTTTCAACGTCCAGAATACACACAAAAGAAAGTCCCCGGAAATAAATCAGACTTTCTTATGGCATTGTAGACTGGGTCACATCAATGAGAGAAGGTTGACTAAGTTACATACTGAAGGATATTTGAATCCGTTCGAATATCAATCGTATGCCACTTGTCAATCCTGTCTCAAAGGAAAGATGACAAAGACTCCGTTCACTGGACACGGGGTGAGAGCGAGCGAGCTCTTAGGACTCGTACACAGCGACGTGTGCGGTCCAATGTCTACGCATGCGCGAAGCGGTTATTCTTACTTCATCACTTTTACGGATGACTTTTCAAGGTACGGTTATGTCTTCTTAATGAAACATAAGTCCGAAGCCTTTGGAAAGTTCCAGGAATATAAGAATGAAGTAGAAAAACAGACCGGCAAAAGTATCAAGATTCTAAGATCGGATCGAGGTGGAGAATACTTGAGCACCGAATTCCTGAATTACTTAAAAGAGAATGGAATTCTCTCTCAGCGTACTCCTCCATACACTCCGCAACATAACGGTGTATCGGAGAGACGGAACCGGACCCTATTGGATATGGTACGGTCCATGATGAGTAACGCTGAGTTGCAGCGATCATTCTGGGGATATGCACTAGAAGCAGCTGCGTATCTCTTGAACAAGGCTCCCACCAAGACTGTGCCTACCACCCCATATCAGATGTGGACTGGGAAGAAACCCTGTCTTAAGTATCTTAAGGTATGGGGATGTCCAGCTTTTGTAAAAAAAGCAGCATGCGGACAAGCTCGAGGCACGTTCAGTACAGTGTAAGTTTGTGGGATACCCAAGGAACTCCAGGGGGTATCTTTTCTATTCCGCTGAGGAACAAAAGGTTTTTGTTTCTCAGCATGCCCGCTTCTTGGAAACTGAGTTTTTAGAAACCCAGATAAGTGGGAGCGCAATAGAACTGGAAGAAATTCCAGAACCACAGACTATTACTGAAAGCTTAGTGGAACCAGAGGGTTCGAAAGAATAGGACATTCCTACGCCGCTCTGCAGGAGTAGTAGGCAGTCTCATCCGCCCGAGAGATACTACGGTTTTCTCATAGACGGGGATAGAGAGGATTGCATCATAGATTATGATGAGCCTACTAGCTTCCAGCAGGCCGTTCAGAGCGTTGACTCAGTGAAATGGCTGGATGCAATGCGGACCGAAATGGTGTCCAGTACACCAACAAAGTTTGGACGTTGGACATTGCTCCAGACGGGGTAAAACCCGTAGGATGCAAGTGGATCTTCAAAAGGAAGATTGGTGTAGATGGACAGGTTGAGACCTATAAAGCTAGACTTGTAGCAAAGGGTTTCCGTCAAAGACCTGGCTTGGACTATGACGAAACCTTTTCTCCAGTGGCTATGCTGAAATCCATTCGGATCCTTCTTGCCATTGCTGCCTTCCACGATTATGAGATCTGGCAAATGGACGTAAAGACCGCTTTTCTAAATGGAAATTTAGAGGAGTGTGTCTATATGGACCAACCAGAGGGTTTCATTCAGAGTGGGAGCAGCGGAAAGGTGTGCAAGTTGCTTAAGTCCATCTATGGACTAAAGCAGGCATCGCGGAGTTGGAACATCTGTTTTGATGAGACGGTCAAGGAATTTGGCTTTATCAAAAATCCAGATGAACCATGCATCTATTGTAGATTTGTAGCGAGAACTGTAGTATTCCTCGTTTTGTACGTGGATGACATTCTCTTAATAGGAAATGACATTCCTATGCTACAATCTGTCAAGGGGTTCTTGTCACAAAGGTTCTCCATGAAAGACCTGGGTGATGCCTCATACATCCTGGGGATCCGGATCCATCATCCAAGAGGATATTAGGAATTTCATAGTCCAGGTACATCGACACCATACTGAAGAGGTTCAGTATGGAAGATTCCAAGCGCGGTGACCTACCGGCTTGTCACGGGATCACCTTCTCTAAAGAGATGTCTCCCAAGACTGATTTGGAGAGGGATCGCAAGTCTATTATACCCTACGCTTCTGCGGTAGGCTCTATAATGTATGTGATGTTGTGTACCAGACCGGATGTAGCTTATGCAATGAGTGTGGTAAGCCGGTATCAGTCAAACCCTGGGGAGAAACACTGGATAGCGGTAAAGAACATTCTCAAGTACCTGAGAAGGACTAAGGAGATGTTCTTGGTGTATGGCGGAAAAGACCTCCAGATTGAGGCCTTTGCTGACTCCAGCTTCCAGAGTGACAAGGATGATTCCAAGTCCATGTCGGGTTTTGTCTTTACCCTCAATGGAGGGGCGGTGTGTTGGAAGAGTTCCAAACAGGAAACCGTTGCAGACTCGACGATGGAAGCGGAATACATCGCTGCATCTGATGCCGCAAAAGAAGCTGTCTGGATGAGGAAGTTCTTGAAAGAGCTTCAAGTGGTTCCGTCCATTGTTGATCTAATACCTCTGTATTGCGACAACAACGGGGCTATAGCTTTAGCGAAGGAACCCAGGTCCCATCAGAGATCCAGACACATCTTAAGGCGGTATCACCTGATCAGGGAGATCGTGGATCGCCAGGAGATCGAGGTTCGGAGAGTCGCTTCAGAAGATAACACTGCAGATCCATTCACCAAGGCCTTGCCCCAGACTCAGTTCGAGCGGCTGATCGAGATGATAGGTCTTCGATACGCCAGTACATGGCCTTAGTGCAAGTGGGAGATTGTTAGTGTATATGCCCTAGAGGCCATTACTGTATCATACTAGTTTGTATATTACTTAATGGAAGCTTGGGATATTCACCTTGTATATACAATCTTGCTCAAAATAGTAGTATGCTACTTGGTTTGTTTCTACTTCAATGTGTACATGTGTTTATTTTAGTATATCGCCTATACACATTAGTGGAGCCCTTAGGATCTTTGCTTGATTAGCAGCGTTGTGATGGCAGTCACACTAATGGGGTTGGGTAATCTATAAGCACATCCTTATGCAGGTCCCTGGTCGCAGGACTATCGAGACAGGGCATCGATACTCCGGAGTAAACTAGCGCATGCGCTTCTCATCCCAGTGTGGGAGACGGTCTGTCCCACAGCCGTCGGCACGTCGTACTTGAGATAGTATGCGGGTGCTCGTTGGGTTACGAGTACACTGGACAGGACTCGTCGGGAACTGACTAGTTGGTATTATGCCTATCGTCAGTTATCAGTTCCTAGGTGACATGAGTACAGCTTAGTCCGCTGACTTGACACTGTCACTTCGCCTCGAGTGTGTTCCCACTGTTCTTTGATTACTACCCTACCACGGCTCAAAGGAGTCGTGCAAACAGATGGTAGTTGGGTGCAGTCCCGAAGCACTTGGAGGCAGTGACGGTTAGACAGGATTCGTCTCTCCCGGTATTGGGGGTTGACATCGCGCTGTGTGTAGGAGAGCCATTACACGAGTAGTCCATGGCCAGGGCAAACGAGATATACTGGTAGGCTTCCAGTGTTATCTCAGGGTGTTTTGGGCTTCACTCCGACACGACTTGTACCGCTATTAGGGGACTGACGTTTACCGCCCCCTAGGCCCGCCATGCGATGTGTCAGACGAACAGACCGGACTGTACGGAGAATGTCACATTCAGGCTCAGTAGGAGTTCAGATGGGTTTCGCCTCGTCAGTCTTCTTGTCGGCATTACCTGGGGACCGTTACGCACAGCTAGTGCCGCTTGCATTCTGTGGTTAAACCCACTGCCAGCGTAGTGTCGAGTCTTTAGAGTCCCACACAGAAAGCTATTCGCCTTTAGGCAAAAGAGTAGAGGTCGCATGGTTTTGTGACAGGTCGCATGGTTTTGCGACAGGGTTCGGTCACATCCGTGCACTTGTGCACGTACAGTGTCCGGACAGTTCACACTAGCGGGCTTTGGTTTAAGCCAGATCCTAGTGTACCTTTTGGGATTGGATTTATCCAGTATGTATTCGTGTTCCTCGGAACGCGGATGCGGGTGTGTATGCACAGTTGACGGAGAGACAGAGGCAGAGGATTCTCATTAGGGTTGTTGACCGCTGACCGTTGACTATTGACTTTTTGGTCAACCCTAATGAGAATATGATATGTGATTAACAATTATATTAATTAAGTATTATGGTGACATGGTTGTTGACTTGTTGACTTTGTTGACTTGTTGACTTTTGTTGACTTGTTGACTTTGTTGACCGGTTGACTAGGCTTGACTAGTTGACCATCATGATAACCATAGCTATCATTTCATGGCAAAGACTTTTGCTTGCTTGCTCTTTTGTGCAAAATGAGTGCATGAAATGATATGGCTATGGTTGCTTAAACCATCACATAACACTTGATTGATATGATATGTTATCATTGTTTTGGATTATGAGAGGGTGAAAGCCAAAAGAGAGGCTCATATTCTCACTTGCTCACTCTCTCTCTTTGTTTCTGAGCTCTCATACTTTTGCTCTCACCCTCTTCCTCTTGCTCCCTCTCTTGACTCTATGGTTCACTTGTCTCATGAGTTGAGAACCAAGAACCATAGATAAAATCCCATACAAACTCTTCTCTACTCACTCTAGTTCACAAGGTTTAGCAAACCGAGTGAACTAGTTTCTTCAAAGATCGAAGAAGGAGCCAAAAGGTTGAAGCTTTCAGGTGGATCTATCTTCGGCGTAAGGAGACGACGGGAAGAAGCCGATCCGGACCACCATCGGAGTTTGAAGACGAAGGAGTTCAAGACAAGCAAGGTATAAACCCCCTAACCGAGTAGTTAACGACTCCTAGTTAGGTTGTTAGTTAGATGTTTAACAAAGATCCGGGTTTTAAGTCCATGTTACCACCTCTATAAAAATCGTTTTTTTAACAAATTCCGCATGCTCGAAAGTACCGGGAGAGGTAGCATGGACTTACAGTACTGCTATTAGGGGACTGACGTTTACCGCCCCCCGAGGACCGCCATGCGATATTCTCAGACGAACAGACCGGACTGTGCGGAGATTGTCACATTCGGGCTCAGTAGGGGTTCGATGGGTTCACCTCATCAGTCTTCTTATCGGCATCTACCTGGGGACCGTTTCGTACAGCTAGTACCGCTTGCGGCCTGTGGTTAAACCCACTGCCAGCGTAGTGTCGAGCCTTTAGAGTCCCACACAGAGGGTTACTCGCCTTTGGGCAAAACAGAGTAGAGGTTGCATGGATTTGCGACGGGGTTCGTTCACATCCGCGCACTTGTGCACGTTTGGTATCCGGACAGTAGTTACTAGCGGGCTTTGGTTTAAGCCAGATCCTAGTAACTATTTTTGGGATTGGTTTTGTCTCGGTGTATTCGTGTTCCTTGGAGCACGGATGCGGGTGTGTATACACAGTTGACAGAGGCAGAGGATTCTCATTAGGGTTGTTGACCATTTGGCTTTGGTTGACTTGTTGACCGTTGACTTTTCTTTAAACCCTAATGAGAATATAATATATGATTAATAATATTAATTAAGTATTATTATGCCATGGTTGAGTTGAAAGTTTGACTTTTGTTGACTTGTTGACTTTGTTGACCGGTTGACCATTTTGGACTTGTTGACCATCATCATTTCATGGCTATCATTTCATGGGTATGACTTTTGCTTGCTTGTTGTTTGCAGAAGCAATTATAGCATGAAATGATAATGGTCATTGAAACTAACCATCACCATATACTTAATTATTATTATTATTCTCACTTTTGTGAGAAGGGGTTGGATTATGAGAGCTCATTGTATCATTCTCTTTCTCTCTCGTAGAAAGAAAGCTCTCCCACTTCCTCTTCCTCTCTCAAGGTTCAAGTGTTCCATGAGTTGGAAATCATGAACTTTTGAGATAAAACCATAATCACTCTTCTCTACTCAATCTAAGGTATTAGGTTTAGCAAACCAAACACCTTAGTCATCTCTAGATTGAGATAGGAGCCCAATTTCGAGACCCTTAGGTGGATTCATCTATGGCAAAGAGGAGACGACAAGGAGGATCGGTTCAAGCGACTATGAGGAGCAAGAAAGAGGAAGAACCACATCAAGAAGAGAAGGAGTTCAAGACCAAGGTATAACCATTCTACATAGTAGTTAGAACTTGTAGAATTTTGTTAGTTTTTGTTTAGCAACGATCCTTCATGAAACGGTCCATGTTACCTAGCTAGGGAAAAAATTTCGTTTTACCTATTCCGCCTCCCTGAAAGGACCGGGGTGGGTAACGTGGACCTAACATTGGTATCAGAGCCTAGCTAAACACTATCTAACATATTAGTAAAGTAACTAGAAGTTCGATCGGAAAAAAAATAACAACACATGCCCGAGATATCAACTTTCTGCCGATTTTATTTTCTGTTCAAAAAATAATAAATCATGTACTAAAAATCGGCTTAGGGTTTTCTAAGAACAAGCAAAAAAAATGGTCCACTAACTCGGTCAAAGCGCCGTGGAACCGCGGAGGGAGCGTGCTCCCGCCGCGGATCCGCGGCCGAGTTGACTCGGTCGTGGGAAATTTTTCCTGCAGTATGTTCAGTAGGGTGTTTTAGGATTTTTACAATATGTTTTTTCTGCCCAGATTTTACAGAAAGCAAAACTTGTTTTTGGGGTAGTTTAAAATCCGTATTTTGATCGAACTTCTAAAGACTTTAGCTAACGGGTTATATCTGTGATGTGATATATGTATTGAACGTCTGCTAATCGCTATACGTCGATTAGTAGGGGTTATATATATCTGTGATCTGTAATGTTGATGGTATGTGTATATGAATTCATTGGATTGTCGCGGATGAATAGCCGGGGGGTTGTGATATGAGAGTTTTCTTTTCTTTCAATTCATGTAATTTGTAATTGATGTCATATTATTTATATAGCCGCACAACCGGGATAGGGTTGTAGCCTTCATTGTATAATTTCTTTTACTGTTTTTGCTCCTAGGATAGACCCAAGGTGGGGTGCACAAACTACCGGGTACCTCGAAGTGCCGAGTGGCCTACTCACAGTATTGAGGGAGGTTGCTTCGCTTCGGGTAATTGGCGGGTAGTTTGTAAGTGCACGGCGGCGCCCCGGCCGTCAATCCGACGCCGGAATGCGGAAACGAAAAACTTTGCGAAACTTGCAAACCGGCACCACCGTGCACTATAAACCCGGATCGTGCCATTAATCTAGTCCTAGCTAACAAGAGAAGGGGTAGAGAGATATACCGAGAGATTCGTGTCCTTCGGTCTTCTCGCCGTCGTCCCGATCTCCCCGCGGAATCTCCGGTCTTCACCTCCTCGACGGAAGGGCACCACGTCGCCGGCTTCTTTTACGGGCTCCCACCTCTGGACCGAGGCAACTCGGGAATGAAGTTGGCGAGTCAACGTGCCCAAGATTTGCTGTAGAATAGTGTAGTGCTATGTCTCATTTGGGGTTGTAGGAAGTTGCCTTTTGGTGGAGGAAATGATATATGAACTTTTGTAGAGGAACTTGGGAATTTTGTAGCATGAAAAGAACAAAATTCCCTCATAGAAATTTTTGGACAGCCCCCAAAGAGCTTGGCCGGCCATTTCCCATGAGGAATGAGAATGGAGTGAATCAAGAAGAGAGAGAGCAAGTCCAAGGGGGGGTGTATCTCAATAATGCAAGAGAGTGTGGAGTTATCATGAAGCATGATCACAAGACAAGGTCCAACACTCCACCAACTAATCATCACTTCCAAAAGTCAAGTAATCATGGTCAAAAGAAGTCAAATGATGGTGCAACCATCATGAAGCAAGGATATGCAAATAACACCCTCCACAAATGCTAATTTGCACAAATGGAAATAAGCCCTCCTCCACCAATCTTCAGCCAATGAAAGATACAATGAAACATGGCCGAAACGGAAAGCAAACTGGCAACTCCAAAAAAATTATCCCGTAATAAATTACAGGAAAACCCCGCTACTGTATATACATACCCGCATTTGTATTCCGACCGAACACAATTGCAATGAGACAAAATCTACACTGTACTATACTAGGATCTGGCTTAATCCAAAGCCCGCTAGTATAAACCGTCCGATCGTGATCCATGCAATACCGCACGTATCTGATCGAACCCTGCCATATCTCCATACGGACTCTACAGCGTTTCGCCCAAAACTTGAGAAAACGGTCTGTGGGGGACTCTAAAGACTCGTCAATACCATGGTGGTGGATTTACCCACTAGCACGTCAAAGGTATTAGCCATACGTAACGGGCTACCATGTATTGACCAAAAGGGACGTCGATGAGCGAACTCATCCTGACACCCTACTGAGCCTGTCAGTGACAATATCCGTACATTCTGGTCCGTTCGTCTATGAGCATGGCATGGCGGGCCTAGGTGGTTGGTAAAAGTCAGACCCCCAAAAGCGATACAAGTCGTGTCGGAGTGTAGCCCAGAACACCCTGAGATACTACTGGAATACCTACCAGTAAATCTCCTGCCTTGGCCAAGGACTTTTCATGTACTGGTTCTCCTAGACACAGCGCGACCTCACCCCCAATACCGGGAGAGACGAACCCCTGCAGATCCGCTCACTGCCTCCATATGGCTCGGGACTGTACCCAACTAAAACCTGTTTGCACGTCTCCTTTGAGCGTGGTAGGGTAGTAATCAAAGCACAGTGGGAACTCTCACGAGACAAATGATGATCTCAGGTCGATGAACTAACCTGTACACATGTCACCAGGGAACTGCTATCTGACGTCAGGTATAATACCAACTAGCAGGTTCCCGGCGAGTCCTGTCCGGTGTACTCATAACCCAATGAGCACCTGTATACATCTTAGGTGAACCAACTGACACCATTGGCTTGTGAGACCGGCTACCGCCCCTCGTCGGGGTCTCGACTGTATACACTAGTCTACTATGGAGTATCGATGCCCTGTCTCGAAACTCCCACGACTAGGGACCTTTTGAGGATGTGCTTATAGACCCCAGCTCCCACGTATATGATCGCCCTCATACTGCTGGTAGTCAAGCAAGAATCCTATGGGCTCTATCAACGTGCAATAGTGACCTGTAAGGTTACCTAAAGCAGTACACGATGATAAAGATAAACCAGATAGCATACTATCATCTTGAGTAAGACTGTCCTACCGGAATAGGTCCTCCCTCAATCATTGCAATCACGTGCCTGTGATCCAATAATTGACTCTGAGGGCACTATCTCCAACAATCTCCCACTTGCACTCAAGGCTAATTATTGCGATGTCGCGTACTCACAGCCCGTGTGATACCGAACACCCAACTCCTCTACTTGTCAGTCTCACAAAGCTCGTTTGCGAAACTATTGTGTTCGAGGAATAGCCTCAGTGAGTGGATCCGCCTAGATGTTTTCTTCTATGTCTCTCTATATCTTATGTTAGCGGAGAAAGCCATCTCCCGAAATGAGCAATACCTGTCTTAGAATGTGTCTGGATGTCTGAAGGGACCTAGCTCATGAATGAACTCCAAATCCAAACTTCTTAGACTGTATCGTCAACTGAACTTAATCAGTATCCTGCGCCATGCCTCCCTCAGTATTGCCTTGGACCACCTGTCCAAAATACTGCCCCTCGTCAGAAGGAAAACTATAACTCTGACAACCTCTCTGTCATCCAGGTCACCTTGGAAGCCTGGAATGATAACTGTCTCCCGAATGGGGCTGTCGTTATCATATCCCTAGAACATCTACATATGTTCTAAAACTGCTTCCGACTGTTTCTCCAGGATTGGATCAATATCAACTCATTGCACCTACTTCAAAAACAACATCTGGTGTGGTACTTGACATTTCATGATTGACTCAATTGCCTAAGCAAGTGATCTGCCAATCATGCACATCCCTCTCCGCTTTAGTCAGTAAGACACCTTTAGAGAGGGTGACTCCATCACCTGCAGGTACACTACCGTGCCAGGAGTCGTCCATTCTAAATACACTTAGAATGATGTCTAAGTACCCAGATTGGGAAACTACCCAAATCTAGATCTAAAACCATAGATCCAGTAACCAGAATGTTTGATATGAAATCCATTTCCTTTGTGGAGAAAACACTGTGTGACGACCAAAGTGTAACCGATCGTAGTATAGGAGTTTCTTTCCCTACTCTGTGTATGTCATCCAAATACCATGACAACACACTCTACTACCTTCTTAACAGATCCATCCCCTATTCTGATGAAATCAAACCTATGACTGTCACATCAGAAATAGATGATCTATCTCCGCTATATCTGCTTTAGTCTATAAATAGACATAAGCCACTTTTCCACTATGCTTCCGTTGCTCCCACTGACTACGACAACCCTCTGGCAGAGTCATATAAACGTACACTTCTAAAACCAGTTCAGAACGACGCTATACTCATCCTCCTGCCGGGTCTCACAGTCTGGAACAACAGCAATGGCAAGTCTGGGTAAACAAGAACCTCCCTGTCACCGTCCTTGAGGCTACCGGAGTACCTCTCGGGTGCCTGAGGTTACCCACCATATCCGTGGAGTGGCTAATGGAATGTCAAACTAGATTGAATCTTTAGGTTCTTATCAAATCTTCAGTAATCGTTTGCGGTTCTGGAATCACTTCCAGTTCTACCATACTCCTACTACTGTTTTCTGAAAAAATCCATTTTTATTAAAACTGTGGCGAGTCAAGAACAATATCACTATTGATCTTCCAGATGGTAGAAAATCAACCCTCGTCATAGCCCGGGTCAACCCACAAACAGCCATTACAGAAAAGTGCCTTGAGTCATCCAGTGTCTGGTTTTAAGCATAAGCCGGACAACTCCCCGTACCTTAGCATCGTTAAGATATGAACTGTTCTATATCCAATATAGAAACAGAGGCACTGATTTAATTGAACCAGATTCAAATCATGCAGCTGTCTCCAGTGCATGTCAACTAAATGGAAAAAGACCGATCAGCGTTACTCAACTTAGGAGTACTTCCAATTATGAGTAACCTGAAAGAGAAGCAAGTTCTCTTAACCATTACTATCAACTGAATACCATACTCAAGTATCTACATCTTCGATCACCTTGAAGAATCCTGATACTTGCAATACCTGGTTCTCTACTTTATTCATATACCTATAACTTCTCAAAATTCGGACCCTGTGTTTTTACGAAACACCTGTCTAAAATCTAGAGAAGTCATAAGTAAACCGAATATAGTACGAGAACCAACCCCTCTGTCCTCATGGACACTGGACAACATACAATACTCTGTATAAGTCCCTTGAGTCTAATAACTCATTCCCTGTGTGTCGTAGGTTGAAAACTGTACTTATGGTTAAGAAGAATTACACCGTTGTTCAATGCTCCTTACCTAACCATCCACTGATATAGGTAAATGTCACAGACATAATTTCAAAAAGGTATATCTCACTCTATAAAAATAGACGTACAGATATATCAATTTGAAATTGGTGCATGACAGCGGATATTCAAAACCAAATATTTGCCGTCCGGCAAACAACCCAGGTGACTTCCTCAAATATCACCGATTACAACGAATCCCGATATAATGAGGACAATCACCTAATTCCCAATAACTTACTCCCACTCATCATCCGTAAAACCATACAGATGTGAGAATCAAACCTGGTAAATACATACCCTGGAGCAAGTGTCTAATTGGGAAATCAGTTTTCCTTTAACACTACACAGTGAAACTGAAACATTGAAATGTTTCGTAGGGTTATCCGGGCATTCCTAGTAATGCCTCTTCCATTATCCAGATTCACGACTGTAACCGTATAATTCTTTGCCACCTCTCCAAATCCCTTTATATGTCTTTAGTCATTACCTTCTGCACACCCCTTTAGGCCAAATGGTTTTCTTCCTTCCCTACCTTTCGGCGCCAGCCTATGGTTTGGAAGAAGACTATCCAATAAGCATAATGGGTGTACTGTCCTAATCCTAGGAGCACTCGCAATGCGAGAGAAGGTGAAGATAAAAGACAACCGAATAAACCTTATTCCTATTTCTCCTGAACCAGAATCCATCCCCGAACAGGAACAAGTTCCTTTCGAGTTCGTATATAACCATACGATGGAGTATCCAATAAACTGTGGATCTTCGTAATGATACGGAGTGTCCTGGAGAAATACAAAGGTGAAGTGGAAGTGGTAATGAAATACCTGGTTTGGTCGTGAATATCAGTCGCAATTTACTTTGCCCTTTTACTAATCCCTTGCTTTGTCTTAACTTAATAACTTCTGCACACCATCGTTATGCTAATTGGTTTTCTTCATTCCCCACCGTTTGGCACCAGCCTAAGGTTTGGAAAAAGACTATCCAATTTGTGTAATAGGTGTACTATCTCCTAAACCAAGGAGTACTCGCAACCTGAGAGAAGGTAAAAGGAAAAGACAACTGAATAGTCCTATTCGTTTTCTCCAGAACCGGAAACCATCCTCGAATTCCTTCGAGTTCGTATATAACCATACGATGGTTTTGTCCAATGGAAGTGGACGTTCGTAGTAATACGGGGTGTCCTGGAGAAAAGGGTAAAAGTAGGAGTGGCAATGAGGTTTGCAACTCGGACAATCCAAAAGCCAGTGTTTAAGAAGGTTCGGTTAATCTTGGTCACTTCATAGTCTAGGGTCGGGTCAATGGTCGCTGCCAAAGAGAGAGAGAAAAGAAACACTCAGCGTGAACTCTAGCCTAGATCAGAATGGTCATCACTTTCTCTAATCAGGAAACCACCCACTGTACCGTCAAATTCTCCTCCAAACCTGAAAGAAGAATTAGTCGGGATCACCTGAGGAGTAAACCAACTCATCAGTGGAAATCGGGATCCAACTATCATCGTATAATAACGTGACGGAATCCGCTCACGTCATCACACTCTAGAAGGTATGCGCATATCTGGCAAGTTTCAGTTTCTTTAGAAACTCCCGATGTGATTTTTGCCCCATGCTCTTATGACCTTGACGAAGGCCAACAAATCATAAGTCACATGTCAAGTTCTACCCGTCATTGTCCAGGTTTATTTGAACCCACCCGTACAAGCCCTTGACGAAGGCCAACAAGGCTATACGACTGTTCCAAACCAACGCATCTATCTATGCAGCAGAAAGGTAACAAGCAGCTACCATACACTATGCCTTGACGAAGGCCAACAAACATAGCATGAATACTATGTGGTACCCGTCTGAAACGACGGAGGGCTACGAATGGTTTCTGGCGAAAACCTTTAACGTAATGAACTTGATATCGTTGAAGTAACCGGATAGCTTTTTAGAAAAATATAGTGACGAAAACCTTTGCTAAAGAGGTCACTCCCGGTGAAGGGATCTCGGCTCTTTCCCCGTAGAATGAGGTGCAGGGTATTCCAACTGAATACCACGATGCAAAGCAAAAGTAAACGATTATAGTGAAGTTATTGCCCTGACGCAAACTTCTATCTAAGGGGTCACTCCCGGTGAAGGGATCTCGGCCCTTGCCTCGTCGACTGAGGAGCTGGATATTCATAACCGAATACCACTGTGCAAAACAAAAGAGAACGCCCTTGCAATAACAGCTTTTTGAAAAATTGTTCCAACAACATCAGAATAGGTTTGTTTATCTTGCATTGATCCGAATCAACGCAGTGCCATCAATTGATCACACCACAAAGAACGAAATATAATGATGTACGTATATACCATTCGCATTCGCCACTGGGTCCCATCATTACCCGTTAGGTTAGTTAACTAACGACAGAGCGGGGACTGGACTAGCGCGGATGCAAAACATATACAACATCTACTAGTATATATATCAATATATAATATTTCGCTCAAGGCGTGATAAAATGCAACATCACAGAAATGTACAGCATCACAGAACAATACAGATATCTGGGATCCCCGGGTTTCACAGAGCCGCTACTGAAACCCGACGTTCCCCTGGTCGTGTGGATAGCCTGTGCAATGAAATCCTAGACCACTACGGGCGCGGCAAGTTACCCGCCAAAACCTGAAGCGAGGCAGCCTCCTTCAACAACGTGAATGGACCACCCAGCACTTCCCGGAATCCGGTAACTTGGGCACCCCTCCTTGGTCAACCTGTACCCCCTACGAGTGCGGCGAATAGCCCGCGAATTCTAGAGTAAAGCCCCCTCCATCTCAACGCCATGAGATGCGGGCCCGTTGCCCTCTAGAACCCGGCTACCCGTGCACCCCTCCTTGGTGTAATCCTAGTACAGAAAGTAAAATATACATACAACGGGTACATCGACCTCGACCCGGTCGTGCCCCAAAAGAATAATATACAAACAGACAGTGACGGCAGTCCACATGTCGGACGCTCGCACCGCAATATCAAATGTACATAATACAACAAAAACTGTACTAGCATTGCATCCATGCTATCCCCACGACCAATCCGCAACATCACAGCACAACACAGAACATCAACGTGAATGTCACGTTCGCAAATCCGTCTAACCGGGCTATAGCAGTTAGACAGGATTTACCGATCAAGTGACATTCACGGTCGCAGATATAATGTAAATACTGTGAACTAATGTGTTTAAAATTTTCGATCGATCAAATTTATCGAAGTGGGCCCCAAGCACTACTGTAGCACTCACAGAAATTCTGGGCCCAAAAAGAATATCCCAAGAACCCTATTTTCAACCCAGAAGCCCATGGAAAAAAATGGTGAACTGAAGCTTAATTCCTGCGGCGGAACCGCGACCAAAGTTGGGTTATAGCCGCGGTTCCGCGGCTTGTTTGAAGGATCATGTCACCAAATTTTTTCAGTGATCTTACAAAACCCTGCACATCATTCTGCAACAACCTGAAAAATTTTTGGAGCCAAAAATATTTCGCCAGAGAACTGATATACATGAAAATGCGGTTTTAGGATTTTTGTTCGATCGAAGCATTAAACATACTAGTGCAAGCTAGACTAGGTTAATGGCGTGGCTCTGATACCACTGTAAGTGCACGGCGGCGCCCCGGCCGTCAATCCGACGCCGGAATGCGGAAACGAAAAACTTTGCGAAACTTGCAAACCGGCACCACCGTGCACTATAAACCCGGATCGTGCCATTAATCTAGTCCTAGCTAACAAGAGAAGGGGCAGAGAGATATACCGAGCGATCTGTGTCCTTCGGTCTTCTCTCCGTCGTCCCGATCTCCCCGCGGAATCTCCGGTCTTCACCTTCTCGCCGGAAGGGCACCACGTCGCCGGCTTCTTTTACGGGCTCCCACCTCTGGACCGAGGCAACTCGGGCACGAAGTTGGCAAGTCGACGTGCCCAAGATTTACTGTAGAATAGTATAGTGCTATGTCTCATTTGCGGTTGTAGGAAGTTGCATTTTGGTGGAGGAAATGATATATGAACTTTTGTAGAGGAACTTGGGAATTTTGTAGCTTGAAAAGAACAAAATTCCCTCATAGAAATTTTTGGACAGCCCCCAAAAAGCTTGGCCGGCCATTTCCCATGAGGAATGAGAATGGAGTGAATCAAGAAGAGAGAGAGCAAGTCCAAGGGGGGGTGTATCTCAATAATGCAAGAGAGTGTGGAGTTATCATGAAGCATGATCACAAGACAAGGTCCAACACTCCACCAACTAATCATCACTTCCAAAAGTCAAGTAATCATGGTCAAAAGAAGTCAAATGATGGTGCAACCATCATGAAGCAAGGATATGCAAATAACACCCTCCATAAATGCTAATTTGCACAAATGCAAATAAGCCTTCCTCCACCAATCTTCAGCCAATGAAAGATACAAAGAAACATGGCCGAAACGGAAAGCAAATTGGCAACTCCAAAAAACTGATCCCGTAATAAATTACAGGAAAACCCCGCTACTGTATATATACATACCCGCATTTGTATTCCGACCGAATACAAATGCAATGAGACAAAATCTACACTGTACTATACTAGGATCTGGCTTAAACCAAAGCCCGCTAGTATAAACCATCCGATCATGATCCGTGCAATACCGCACGTATCTGATCGAACCCTGCCATATCTCCATACGGCCTCTACAGCGTTTCTCCCGAAACTTGAGAAAACGGTCTGTGGGGGACTCTAAAGACTCGTCAACACCTTGGTTGTGGATTTAACCACTAGCACGTCAGAGGTATTAGCCATACGTAACGGGCTACCACGTATTGACCAAAAGGGACGTCAATGAGCGAACTCATCCTGACACCCTACTGAGCCTGTCAGCGACAATATCCGTACAGTCCGGTCCGTTCGTCTATGAGCATTAGCATGGCGGGCCTAGGAGGTTGGTAAAAGTCAGACCCCCAAAAGCGGTACAAGTCGTGTCGGAGTGCAGCCCAGAACACCTTGAGATACTACTAGAATACCTATCAGTAAATCTCCTGCCTTGGCCAAGGACTTTTCAGGTACTGGCTCTCCTAGACACAGCGCGACCTCACCCCAAATACCGGGAGAGACGAACCCCTGCAGATCCGCTCACTGCCTCCATGTGGCTCGGGACTGTACCCAACTAAAACCTGTTTGCACGTCTCCTTTGAGCGTGGTAGGGTAGTAATCAAAGTACAGTGGGAACTCACACGAGTCAAATGACGATCTCAGGTCGATGAACTAACCTGTACATATGTCACCAGGGAACTGCTATCTGACGTCAGGTATAATACCAACTAGCAGGTTCCCGGCGAGTCATGTCCGGTGTACTCATAACCCAATGAGCACCTGTATACGTCTTAGGTGAACCAACTGACACCAGTGGCTTGTGAGACTGGCCACCGCCCCTCGTCGGGGTCTCGACTGTATACACTAGTCTACTCTGGAGTATCGATGCCCTGTCTCGAAACTCCCATGACTAGGGACCTTTTAAGGATGTGCTTATAGACCCCAGCTCCCACGTATATGATCGCCCTCATACTGCTGGTAGTCAAGCAAGAATCCTAGGGGATCTATCAACGTGCAATAGTGACCTGTAAGGTTACCTAAAGCAGTACACGATGATAAAGATAAACCAGATAGCATACTATCATCTTGAGTAAGACTGTCCTACCGGAATAGGTCCTCCCTCAATCATTGCAATCACGTGCCTGTGATCCAATAATTGACTCGGAGGGCACTATCTCCAACATAGTTTGCCGCACCCGTAGGGGTCTAGGGTAGGGTTTTGGCTATTCATCGCGACCGTGTAATCCGCTCTTCGTTACAGGCTCGTAGGGAATGCGGATTCCTAGTATATCCAATGTGTTCATCTGTGATCTGGAATGGCTATCATTGCATCTGACGAATGTGTATATATATATATATATCTATATGATATCTATTTAGGCGTTGCTTATGTTTTGCATCCGCGCTAGTCCAGCCCCCGCTCTGTCGTTAGTTAAGTAACCTAACGGGTAATGACGGTGCCCCGTGGCGAATGCGGATGGCATAAGCGTACGCCATATTTTCGTTGTTTTCTGCAATGGTAGGATTAACTGATGGGACGCATTAAATTAATGCAAGAAAACAAACCTAAAAAGAACGTTGTTGGAACAATTTTTCAAAAAGCTGTTATTACAAGGACGCTCTCTTTTGTTTTGCATAGAGGTATTCGGTTATGAATGCCCAGCACCTCAGTCGACGAGGCAAGTGTCACGACCCGAAATTGGCACGTGACGGCCCTAATACTACGCAACGTCTACAGGCGTAACGCAGTAAAAGAAAGCCAAAACCCAGAAATCTAAATCATTAAAATACCAGAAAAGATAAGAAACATTGTTTAAATGTCTTTGAAATCACAACCAAAATTCTTTAAAAGTCCAACTTCGTTTCCTTTAAAATTTTGGCAGCACCTCCTTTGTAAAAGCTACCCCCAAAAATGGGTACAACTTAAATAAAAAGTAAAGCATCCCCAACGGGAGCAAATCCATGCCCAAAGGCGGAAAACAACCACCACAACAAATATACGACGCCGTAGCGAAGAAATAGAAGACGATAGAAAGGAAACTGTATAAAAGACAACAAATCCAACATAATATACAACATCGTCCTCACCAAGTCTTTAAGTCAATATGAAAATAGTAGATGGAGAGTACAGGGATACAACGAATATAAAATACAACGAATAACCAAAAAACCCACCTAAGCAAACTGCACACTGTGAGCTGATGCGGTATCCGTAGCAAAAGATGATAAGATGTGTGATAATAGCCTGCCTCTGACTATCCTGAGGAACACCTGCAAACACTGTGGCACAACGGGGGTGAGTTGCCAACTCGTGAATAGTAAATAACATATGCAGGAAATCGCAAGTATGCACGTAACGCGTGAATCTAAGATATGCAATTAACAGTAATAACATGTCACATGAATGCAGAATAATGGAAAGTACACTAGCAGGTACAACCAATATATAAAGCAATGATGATATGACAACAGTATGCAATAATCATGCAATAGGGATATGAGAAAGTAAATGTGCAACAATCTTGAAAGGTACACTAACAGGTACTACTAATACATGAAGCAGTGCACTAACAGATAAAGGTGAGGTATGGAATGAAGTATGTCATTTCCACGGAATCCTGACATCGTGGTATGATCACAATCCAGCAAGACAATTCAAATCCCAATTACTCAAATCAGCCCCCAAATTGGCTCTCATATCATCTAAGTATCACATCTCCTCAATTGCACAATATCAAGTATATCTCGTATATCCCGAATGTACAACCACAAGTATATCTCACATATATCGAATGTACAAAATCAAGTGGATCTCACATATCTCGTATGTACAATATCAAGTATATCTCACATATCTCGAATGTACAACAGCAAGTAGATCTCATATATCTCGAATGTACAATATCAAGTAGATCTTACATATCTCGTATGTACCATATCAAGTATATCTCACATATCTCGAATGTACAACAGTAAGTAGATCTCACATATCTATCCAGTATCCAATCTCAAATGAATCTCTTATATCCCGAATCAAATCTCCAGCATAATTCTAACATCCTAAATATAATGACATAAATAAATATGATGAGGTCAATACACATATATTAGCGTCCCATTCCACTAATATTGGTGTAAGGGTATATATAACAGCGGATAAATCCCCTGTTATATATACAAGGAGTAATTAGAAATATCATGAAACCAATGTGCCAAGCATCGACAAAGAAATACTGATCTATCATATGCCATCTCCCAGACTAACATCCTGATAGGTACGTATCATACGCTATCCCGAAAGCTCGAGTGCCTAGCTCTGACCCTCGCCTCTCGACGTATCCATACGTACATGACTCCCGTCGGTATCCACATGATAGCCGCTGAGTCATTGGTCCTGTCACCGGATAGTATGGTTCCCCTAAGCCTCATCGCCTGACACCACGACATCTTTCTTGCTTCGGGGTACTACCGGGCCCCATTATGTACCCGCACACGGACCCCTCCTTTCCTCGCGTGGGGTATACACATCGTAAACGGCAAATTTCATGGTGGCTGCTGAAATATCATATTAAGGGAAACCGGGTTTTTCAAATAATGCATAATTTCATGAACTACCACGGTTCCCAAATCCAGAAAAATCATGAAAAATCCATATCTCAATGCGAAAATCCATGAATAAAGTACACGCATCATAAATCTGAAATGCGAGCATATAGAGGAAAAGCAGCAATTAACTGTAACAAGTTAATATAATATCATGCGGTTCCTAATCTCTCCAATTCTAAAATAACATCAAGTAAAGGTAAACATGTAGCTATAACCAGATATATGTGCAACATAAAGGTATAGCAAGATATATGTATCTACCTATAAGTAATGATGTAGTATACCCCCTGGGTATATGAATAGTATGTGCAAGGTATACTTGTAGCTATGACGTAAAGTGTGCATGTATCTATCACTAATGGTACAATACTCTATAGGTATACAGGTAACTAGCATGTAAGTATTTCAGAACATATGTGTAAGCATGTAGGTATACAGGTATGCTATAAGTCAATGCGTAAAGAAATATGAATCAAAGTCTCAATGTCCCTAACCAAGCAATATTATATCTATAAGTGGGTTATGCGTGACATGGCAATTATTGACGGTGTGTGTAGGGTTCCTAGGCACTCTCAAGAGGTCTCACAACGCATCAACCATGCCAATTTTAAATTTTACGGTGCCGAGAAACCCTAAACTACGGATCGTTGGCTAGATGTCTAGGCGAAAAAGAAACTAGTTAACAACTTAACTAAAGTTTAAACGGAAATACAACCTTTGTAGATCCGGTGCTCCACCTGCATAGCTCCGCAACGAAGTCCCTTTGCTATCCAAATGAATTCCCGGGCTCTAGCGTCGGCTTCGTCGGAGAAATGGCGAGCTAGGTCGTCGATGTCCATGCCGAAGATGATCTACGTCGAGGCATCGCTAAATCAAGCTCCACCCTCACCAAGTCATAAAAACTTGTGAAGGAAACACACTCTACTACTTGGCAAGAGGTAGAGGATGAAGAAATAGGAAGTGGGTAGACTTTAGAATTGGATTTCTCACTCATTTCTATCAATCACCATTGATGGAGCTTGCTTTCTTCAAGTGAAGAAAGGAAGAAGAAGAAGAATTATGTTGTAATAAGTTAATTAAAAAGGAAAAGAATAATCAATCCTTATCATAACATGACCATAGTTAAGTGTAGAGAACTAATCATGGTTTAATGCAATGGTTAGGGTTAAGCTAAAAACAAAATGGTCATCAAGTCAAAGCATTCATGAAGCTTCATGAATGAACAAAAGAAATGCCACCATTTTATCATTTCATTTCCTTTTTCCAATAAGAAAAAGATTAATAAATAAATGAATAAAATGAATAAGCAAATAGTAAACCCTAACCATTCCATTAACCAAGGTTTAATTCTATACACTTAATTAAAAAGGCATGTATCATCAAACATGATACAAGCATGTGCACAAAATCATATCGCATATGCAATGCGCACACCCGAGCGAGAAAATCCATTTAAAGTGAACCGATACTAGTTAATGCAAAGTAATATATCAAATATATAATTTGCATTAAATCATTAAATCAACACTTGATTTAACGATCCGGTCATATCGCATATAACCGACTAGTATCATTAGTAACAACTTATCGAATCAACACTTGATCCGATAACCCGGCTATATCGCATACAACCGATCAATGTCACATCGCGAGAATCGAATACAGTATCACATACTGGTATTATTCTCGGTCCCGCACATATCTCATATGCGCTCCTATTTCATTTTGCTTGAGCCAGGAAACCTCTGTGTAGGACTCTAAAGACTCGTCAATACGCCGGTAGCAGATGATGATCATATCAAGCATCCACAAGCCGCAAGCGGTCTGCTAAACGTAACGGCCACCCGGGTATTGAGCGATCTGAAGATCGACGAGCAAGCCCGCTCACACTCCAGTGAATCCAACCAGTAACACTACCGTGCAGTCCGGTCTGATCGTCTGATATGTTGCATATCTCGCCTAGGGGTGGTAAACGTCAGACCCCAATAGCTCGATAAGTCGTGTCGATATGAGGTCTATAACAATTCGAGAAACTACTGGTAACACTTACCAGTAAATCTCAGCAACCCTGGCCAGGGATTTCCTGTTATAGCCAATCGAACACAGCGCAACATCAACTCCCTATACCGGGAGAGACGAATCCCCTCCTATCGCTCATTGCCTCCATGTGATTCGGGACTGTACCCAAAAACCACAGTTTTGCATGCCCTCTTGGACGTGGTAAGATGGAAATCAAAGCACAGTGGGAACCACACAAGACTCTATGACGATCTCGGGTCAACAGACTACTCTGTACCAGTGTCACCAGAGAACTGCCATCTGACGTGAGGTATAATACCATCTGGGAGTTCTCGGCGAGTCCGTCCAGTGTACCCAGTCTCCACTGAGCACCCGTATATCATCTCCGATGTCAAACACCAATGGATATGGGATCATCCATCGCCCATCTGTATGGGTCGAGAAGGTATACGCTAGTCTACTCTGGTATATCGATGCCCCGTCTCGATACACCGACGACTAGGGACTTTGAAGGATGTACTTATGGACTACCATGTCCCCACTTGTATGATCCGCATCATAGTCCAGGTAGTCAAGTACACATCCTAAGGGCTTTACCAATATGTAACAGAGAGATAATCAGTATACAAGTTAAGGTAAAGATCAACCAGATAGCATACTATCATGTCGAGCAAGAAAGTCCTCCCTATATATGTCCCAGCATCCACTACAATATACATCCTATGTACAGTAATGGCCTCTAGGGCATACATATAACTAACAATCTCCCACTTGCACTAGGGCCATCTGATAGCAGTGGTTGTAGTATCTCATACTCAACCATCCCTTAAAAATCTCTCTCTGGGAACAGGCCTTTGTGAGTGGATCCGTTGTGTTGTCCTCTGAGTCTACTCTCCTAATCTCTATGCCTTGGAGATCAAGCATCTCCATGATCAGGTAATACTGCCTTAGAATATGTCTGGATCACTGATGGGACGGGCGTTCCTTGGCATAAGCCACAACTCCATTGTCACACAATGGGAGGAACTAAGTTCATCTCATGAACTAATATACACCCAGACAGCCTCTTTGGTAGCATCTTAAGTAGTGATGTATTCAGCCTTTATCGTCTAGTATGTCACGGTATCTAGCTTGGAACTCTTCCAACATACCGTCCCTTTACTGAGGGTAAAGACAATGCCTGTGACTGACTTTCAGTCGTCTTTATCACCCTGGAACCCTTCCAGTGATTCTCCCCAGGATCGATTGATACCATCTCACTACAACTAGTGAGAATCCTAACATCCATTTAGATCTATCTCATAGATCCAAAACTCAGGATTAAGGAGGTATCATTTTGATCCTATATGGAGAATCAATGTGATAAGCGGAGATTAACTGAGCGTAGCATAAGAAACTCCTTTCTTATCAAGAGTATGTCATCCACGTACTCTACGAGGATCACCACCATACTCCCTACTACCTTTTTGTTTATACAAGGTTCATCTACCATTTTGATGATGTCAAACTCTTTGACTAATCCATCAAAACAGATGTTCCAACTCCGCGATGCCTGCTTTATCCTATAAAGCAATTTGCACACGTTCCCGCTACTCCCACTGTCTACGAGGCCCTCTGGCTGTGTACTTATAGACGTTCTCTTCTAAAACATCATTTAGAAAAGCAGTCATGGCACCCAACCGCCAGATATCGTAGTCATGGTATGTAGCCGTGGCAAGTAGGATCTGGATGGACTTAAGCATAGCTACTTAGAAAAAGCTTCATCATGATCCACACCTGGTCAATGATGCAAACCTTTAACAAGTCTAGCTTTGAAAGTCTCAACCTTTCCATGTACACCAAGTAATCTTCTCAAGATATACTTGCTCCTGATGGGGATTTAACCCTTCAGATATAGCAACAAAAGTCCATACTTTGTTGGTGTATAAGGATTCCATCTCAGATCGCTAAGCATCCAGCCATTCTTACAGAGTCCCACTCCTGATGGCCAGCTCGAAACTAGTTGGGTCATCATCTCATGATGCAATCCTTGCTCCCACTGTCATAGAGAAACCGAAGTATCTCTCAGGTGGGTGAGGAACCCTACTAGATCGGCGGAGAGGCTGAGGTTCGTTGGAATCTACTGAATCCTTTGGTTCTTTCAAATCATCAGCTGTAGTTTGTATAGCTGGAACATTTCCAGTTCTACATAACAGACCTTGCCTCGAGCTTGTCCGGATTATACTTTTCAGATATTGGCTGGACAACCCCAAATCTTAACCAACTTAAGAGATGGGCTCTTCCCTTTCCATATCAAATATGAAGTGGTAGGCAACTGATTTGATTTGAACCCTATTCAATAGGTATGCAGCTTCTCAAGTGCATAACTCCCAAAAGGAAATAGGTAACTCAGTAGTACTCATCATAGAGCACACCTTATCATATAGGGTGTGATTGCTCCGCCCCGATATACCATCGTGCTATGGTGTATACGGAGGAGTAATGCTGAGAGAGAATCTCATTCTCCTTTAGAATAGTCCAGGAATTCCGTGCTCAAGTATTCTCCTCCCTGATCTTATCAAAGGACATAATACGTATACCTGTTATTGGTTCTCTACTTCTAACTTATATTCTGTGAATATCTCAAAAGGTTCGGACTTGTGTTTCAACAGGAACATAGGTCTGAATCTTGAGAGATTATCAGAGAATGTAACGAAGTACAAAGAACCAGTCCTGGCATATGTAGACAGGGGACCTTACATACATCAACATGTATCAGTCCCAAGAGTTCAATAACTCTTTCTCTGTTTCCAATAAACAGAGCTGGTGTCATTATATCTTTGTGACATGACTGGCAAGTTTCATAAGATGTAGATTTAAACTGATTTAAATATGCATCTTCATGTAACTTCAGCTAGTCGGGTCGCATTGATATGACCTAGTCTACAATGCCTCAAGAAGGATTCGTTCATTTCTGAACTCTTCCTCTTGTGTGTGTTCTGTATACTAAGAACTGTAGTTTGATTTAGAACATCAATGATTTTGGATAACGTGCTTGAACCGATCAACTTTTGATATAGGAAATGTTCAAAGCATTATCCAACAATACAAAATTATATCCTTTCTTTACTAATAAAGAGACTGATATGATTTTGTATATCAGGTTCGGTATCTAATAACATTCGTTCAGAATCAATGTATTTGTAATACAGGGTGACAGTGACCAACAGACTTGGCTGCAACACTTGCTCCATTTTCTGCCTCATGAAACTTATCTCCCGTTCTCAGTTCTCTACCTAGCTGTAGCCCTATGTAACAGATTACATATCTGGGATCCTGATCTGGTATCACATACCCAGGACGTAGAGGATACAGAGAAACAGTTCTTTGTAACGAACACACCCGAAGATGATGCATCAGGATGCACTCTCTTCGTTTGGGCGGCACGGGAATTCTGGTAATCCCCAATTTCCTGCTCTGTCTTATAACAATTATAAGTTGGAGCGGGACCAACGTTCCCCAGCTCAGTATAACAAGCGGGTTCGGTCAATAATCCGTATTATTATCTTGATTAAGGCATGATATGGTCGCTACCTGGAGAGAGAGAGAAGAAAACACTCAGCGTGCGCTCTTGCAAGAATAGATTGGTTTTATTTTATCTAATCAGGATGGCTCCCACTGCTTTTTATCAAATCTTCCTTCAAACCCTAAAAGGAAAGACTAGCCGGGATTAATTACACACTACAAGTTCGCCAATCTTTCAGCCAGGCCAGTGTCGGTACTTTGAGGGAGGTCCCCCGTGCTTTCGCACGAACCTAATTAATGTAAACCTCATTTTCCCAGAGGCGTAACCTCGTTAACACCTTTCTAGACACCTACTTGATCGGCTAATTGTAATGTATAAAACTCTCCCAGGAGTAACAATTACTCGCAGCGGGTATCGGGATCCTACTATCTCATAGAAGGTATGCAATCTCATTGCAAATTTCAACACTTGAAATTCCCGATAATATTTTGCCCCTAGCACCCTATAACCTTGACGGAGGCCAACAAACCATAGGCTACTAGTCATGTTCAACCCATCATTTCTTGATTGAATCAAACCCACCCGCACGACCCTTGACGGAGGCCAACAAGGTCGCACGACTACCCTAACTCAATCTGCATCATATGCATAAGCAGATAAATACTGGTTAGCTACCGCACACTACGCCTTGAAGGAGGCGAACAAACGCAGCACGAATACTAAACAACACTTATCTGAAATGACGGAGGGCTACGACAGGTTTTTCTGAAAACCTATTGCGTAATGAACTTGATATCGTTGTAGAATCAAATGATTTTAAAATGGAGTGCTTTTGAGGCTTTTCTAGTTTTGCTAAAGGAGTCACTCCCGGTGAAGGGATCTCGGTCCTTTCCTCATCGAATAAGGTGCATGATATATCATATATATCACTGTGCAAAGCAAAAACTCTTAAAAGCAATCAAAAGACAAACCGAGTGAGTAGCATCTGCCAGTTATTGCTAAAGGAGTCACTCCCGGTGAAGGGATCTCGGTCCTTTCCTCATCGAATAAGGTGCAGGATATATCATATATATCACTGTGCAAAGCAAGAACTGTAGCTACCTGTTTTATTTTGAAATTCGATTCTACAACATCTTAGGTTTCTTTTATTTCATTAATCACATTAATGAAGTCCCATCATTTTAAGTACCTAATCATCACAGATAAATACGATGTACACTTATGCCATCCGCATTCGCCTCGATGTCCCCTCGTGCACCGTTAGGTTAGGTAACTAACGGCAGAGCGGGGCAGGGCTAGCGCGGGTGTAAAACATAAGTAACGCCTATATAATATATCATATATACTATATAAAGTATCCATCAAAGAACATCACATAATCACATCACAGATATCGCAGCAGAAGAATCATATGAAATATTGGATATACTAGGACGTCCGTGTTTTCAATACGAGCCAGTATAAAACACGGATTCCACGGTCGCGATGAATTGCCAAACCCACACCCCTAGACCCCTACGAGAGCGGCAAGCAACCCACCAATTCCAGAGTTAGGAGACCCGGACTCGACTCCTCGAGTTGGTCTCCCACTGGACTCCAGAACCCGGTTACTTGTGCTCCCCTCCTTGGGTCTATCCTAGTGCGGAAAAGTAAATAATATACAAAGGTGACATCTTCCGCAACCTGGAAGTGCCCCAATAAAAGAATATTACATACTAGTTTTTACATGAATGAAAATGAAAAACACTCATCTCACATAAAAAAACCCCGGCTATTCAAACACGACGATCCAATATAACATATCCAGCAACACATAACATCACATGTCATCAACGTAAGTAAATATGCGCATCCCAATTGTCGTTGGCATATAGCAACGAAACCGGCGATATCACATATTACACTTACGGTCACAGAAAAGAAAGTGTAAAACTACAACAGTTGGAATCCGCAACCACCTCAGACATCGCATGCCTGACCAAATGAATTCCTTAGACATTGCATGCCTAACAATTATAAACCCCGCATTTTAGTCTCAAAATCGAAAACACTTTTCAATACCAAGTCGGGCAATTCAACAAGATTCCCGACATCCTGATCGAATGCTCGTCGCAAACTTCAGTAGACGGCCGCACCCCCGATACCGTCGACGAAGTGCACCAATGCGGAACACCGCTACCGCGAGCACCCGAACGGATGCTTTCGGCGACGGGGTTCTCCTACAGTCACTTGGTCGGGGCTATGGAGTGAGGCTGTCTATTAAGTTTACCCGGCGAGTATCCGCGTACGCTACGTGATTGCGACGGACTTTTGATCACATCAAAATTCCGTGGCAACCGATCAAGTGAGACTAAAGTGCTATGTTTATAACATTCATTCAGTAATCTCATAACTCTTTGTGAATTCCAATTATTGTATCCCATTCCGGATAATTAGAAAATGTCAAACTTTTCGATCGAACAGTCAAACACCCAAGTTTTCCCGATACAGCTCAACACATGAAATAAGTCTAACAACATTCAGTTCGTGCCCCAGTACCAACGGTCCAGCCGTAGAAGGGTCATGCCAACGCCTCACATGTGGCACGCCGTACTGCCCCAAACCCGAAGGTTCAAAGGGCAGTTCAAGACGGTCACATAATCGAGTTAAGGTTTGTTGTCTTCCAGAGGGACCATCGCGTTACTTGCACTACTTAGAACGTCGTTAAACTATGGAAAAATCCAACACTTGGAAATTTCCCGACAGGGGAAAAAGTGGGTATTTATATCCGGTCGAACTTTTTAACATATTCTAAAATTTATCCGGAAAGCCACTTAGACAAAATCTGATACTCCGATCGAAACGCCGAATCCCCAAAACAACCCCAGAAAACTCAACTGCATAGCTTATATTAAAATTACCCAGAAAACACAGGAATAAATTATAAACATTACTGTGCAAAAAGGAGTCAAAGAGTCAACAATATGGCCGCGGAACCGCCGCGCCACGTGGGCTCAGGCCGCGGTTCCGCGGCGTTATGACGGAGTTAGGTCTCCGTTTTTCACAGTATTTCATAAAAACCCTGCTTAATTTTCTGCATATTTTTAATATCGAAAAATCCACAATTTTCAAAAAAGGACAGAGAGCATGTTTGGAATTGGGTTTCGGGTTCGTTCGGACTTCAAATTGCGTCTAGACTTCGCCTAAGGCTCTAGCTAGTCTCTGATACCACTGTAGGGTTCCTAGGCACTCTCAAGAGGTCTCACAAGGCATCAACCATGCCAATTTTAAATTTTACGGTGCCGAGAAACCCTAAACTACGGATCGTTGGCTAGATGTCTAGGCGAAAAAGAAACTAGCTAACAACTTAACTAAAGTTTAAACGGAAATACAACCTTTGTAGATCCGGTGCTCCACCTGCATAGCTCCGCAACGAAGTCCCTTTGCTGTCCAAATGAATTCACGGGCTCTAGCGTCGGCTTCGTCGGAGAAATGGCGAGCTAGGTCGTCGATGTACATGCCGAAGATGATCAACGTCAAGGCATCGCTAAATCAAGCTCCACCTTCACCAAGTCATAAAAACTTGTGAAGGAAACACACTCTACTACTTGGCAAGAGGTAGAGGATGAAGAAATAGGAAGTGGGTAGACTTTAGAATTGGATTTCTCACTCATTTCCATCAATCACCATTGATGGAGCTTGCTTTCTTCAAGTGAAGAAAGGAAGAAGAAGAAGAATTATGTTATAATAAGTTAATTAAAAAGGAAAAGAATAATCAATCCTTATCATAACATGACCATAGTTAAGTGTAGAGAACTAATCATGGTTTAATGCAATGGTTAGGGTTAAGCTAAAAACAAAATGGTCATCAAGTCAAAGCATTCATGAAGCTTCATGAATGAACAAAAGAAATGCCACCATTTTATCATTTCATTTCCTTTTTCCAATAAGAAAAAGATTAATAAATAAATGAATAAAATGAATAAGCAAATAGTAAACCCTAACCATTCCATTAACCAAGGTTTAATTCTATACACTTAATTAAAAAGGCATGTATCATCAAACATGATACAAGCATGTGCACAAAATCATATCGCATATGCAATGCGCACACCTGAGCGAGAAAATCCATTTAAAGTGAACCGATACTAGTTAATGCAAAGTAATATATCAAATATATAATTTGCATTAAATCATTAAATCAACACTTGATTTAACGATCCGGTCATATCGCATATAACCGACTAGTATCATTAGTAACAACTTATCGAATCAACACATGATCCGATAACCCGGCTATATCGCATACAACCGATCAATGTCACATCGCGAGAATCGAATACAGTATCACATACTGGTATTATTCTCGGTCCCGCACATATCTCATATGCGCTCCTATTTCGTTTTGCTTGAGCCAGGAAACCTCTGTGTAGGACTCTAAAGACTCGTCAATACGCTGGCAGCAGATGATGATCATATCAAGCATCCACAAGCCGCAAGCGGTCTGCTAAACGTAACGGCCACCCGGGTATTGAGCGATCTGAAGATCGACGAGCAAGCCCGCTCACACTCCAGTGAATCCAACCAGTAACACTACCGTACAGTCCGGTCTGATCGTCTGATATGTTGCATATCTCGCTTAGGGGTGGTAAACGTCAGACCCCAATAGCTCGATAAGTCGTGTCGATATGAGGTCTATAACAATTCGAGAAACTACTGGTAACACTTACCAGTAAATCTCAGCAACCCTGGCCAGGGATTTCCTGTTATAGCCAATCGAACACAGCGCAACATCAACTCCCTATACCGGGAGAAACGAATCCCCTCCTATCGCTCATTGCCTCCATGTGATTCGGGACTGTACCCAAAAACCACCGTTTTGCACGCTCTTTTGGACGTGGTAAGATGGAAATCAAAGCACAGTGGGAACCACACAAGACTCTATGACGATCTCGGGTCAACAGACTACTCTGTACCAGTGTCACCAGAGAACTGCCATCTGACGTGTGGTATAATACCATCTGGGAGTTCTCGGCGAGTCCGTCCAGTGTACCCAGTCTCCACTGAGCACCCGTATATCATCTCCGATGTCAAACACCAATGGATATGGGATCATCCATCGCCCATCTGTATGGGTCGAGAAGGTATACGCTAGTCTACTCTGGTATATCGATGCCCCGTCTAGATACACCCACGACTAGGGACTTTGAAGGATGTACTTATGGACTACCATGTCCCCACTTGTATGATCCGCATCATAGTCCAGGTAGTCAAGTACACATCCTAAGGGCTTTACCATTATGTAACAGAGAGACAATCAGTATACACGTTAAGGTAAAAATCAACCAGATAGCATACTATCATGTCGAGCAAGAAAGTCCTCCCTATATATGTCCCAGCATCCACTACAATATACATCCTATGTACAGTAATGGCCTCTAGGGCATACATATAACTAACAGTGTGTGTAGCATACAATCAGTGCTCGTGCAACATGAATCGTCAATAATATGTGCAGTGTCCTACTACTATTAGTCCAGGCACAACTACATCTAAGTAATAGGGTAAAGGCGCAATTATAACAATAACTTTGAATATGCGACAAGTAATAAAATCTCTAGCCCTGACGCATAACGCCATCCGGGCGATTCCCCTGTAGATATTAAATCTACTCACCAACGCTCCAAGCTAGGTGAAGCCTACCACCTGTTTTCCCCTTGTCGTAGCGTCCGAAGTCCCCGCTTGCGAACCTAAAATTTCACAAACACAACACATAAGCAAATATCCTACATCGACGAAAAGACATCGAAACGCAAGAATGACGCCCTGAAAATTACACTGCACGCTTAGCGCATCTGACGCGCACGACATCGGTCAAAAATCCTAACTAGGGTCACCAAACTACGAAACACCTAGTCTAGATTCCGATCTTCCCGATCGCGCATTCAAAACACAATAATGACGTGGACTCGAAAATAAATAACGTCGCAACGTCAAAAGAAACCCACGCCTAAAAGTTACCGAAATCTAGTAAACAGTACTTATCTTTATAGCACAAAATTACAAGTTTTACCAAAACTATAATTTACAAATATCTTTGTTTCCTGATTTAAAATCAGAAAAGCTTATGGGAAAAGCTTCAGAAAAGGGTCACGTGCTTACACGTGACCAGCAGTCACGTGTGGGCACGCGACACCTAAAAGTATCGACAAGGCAAATTCAGTTTCCCAAATACGTCAAAGAAAGGGGCTTCAGAAAGGGTCACGTGCTCCCACGTGACCTGGGTCACGTGTCGGCACGTGACATTTAAAAGCAGCGGCAAAGACACAACGGTTCCCTGATCGAATCAAGAAAAAGGCTTCAGAAGAGGTCACGTGCTCCCACGTGACCAGGGTCACGTGTTGGCACGTGACACTCAAAACATCAGGCTCATTCTCCGGTTAAATCGAGAAGAAGGCTCCATGCCAGGGTCACGTGCTCACACGTGACCAGTTGTCACGTGGTGGCACGTGACAGCTAAACAGAGAACAGAAAGCAAAGCGCAGAAAGAAAGAAGAAGGCTCATTCCAAAGGGGGTCACGTGCCCACACGTGACCATGGGTCACGTGGTCACACGTGACCGGCTTTCAAAGCCCATTTTGTTAACAGAATTAAATTCTGAAGGAGATTCAAATCCTTCCAAAGGAAAGCGACCATCTAGAAACAATTAAATTAAAGGTTCAGAGGTGATTAAATATCACCTATTTATGGGAAAATCTCGGGTTTGGAAAGATTTCCCCTTTAAATCTAACCGAGATAACAAAAGAGAATCCCTGGATTTGAAATCTAATGCTGAATAAAATTCACCTAATAATCCAAAGGTCAAAATCGAATGATGGATGCAAATCAAATCTCTCAATGAAGATTCGTCAAAAACTAATTGATTCGGCTGCTTCTCCTATAAATAGAAGCCAAGAGACACAAAAAAAAAGATATATACGCAGAGGGAAGAAAGGGAGAGAGAGCCTTGATATTTCGAGGAACTTAGATCTTCTGCAAAAGAAAACCCTAGGTAAGAAAGGGAAGGCTCCTTGAAAGAAAGGAGAATTTAATTCTCAACAGAGTTTAACTCTGATATATAAAACGGAAGAATATATTTCTGTAAGTGCACGGCGGCGCCCCGGCCGTCAATCCGACGGCCAAAAGCGGAAGCGGTGATAAACTTTAATTTTGACTGAACTGGCAAACCGCCGCGCACTAATACCCGGATCGAACCACTAACTAGTCCTAGCTGTCTACAAGATGGGGAAGAGAGATATACCGACATATCCGAGTCCTCCGGTCTTCTCGTCGTCGTCCCGATCTCCTGCGGAATGTCCCGTCTCCTCCTCGTCGCCGGAAGTGCACCACATCGCCTACTTCTTTTACGGGCTCCCACCTCAATGCCGAGGCAACTCGGGCACGAAGCTGGCTAGTCGACGTGCCCAAGATTTGCTGTAGAATGTAGTGTACAAGTATCATTTTGGGGTCGTAGGAATTGCCTTTTGGTGGAGGATTGATACAAGCTTTTTGGAGATGGTGTTGTGGGATTTTGCAACATGAAATGAATCAAAAATCCCACACCAAAAATCATGGGCAGCCCCATGCATGGCTGGCCAACACAAGGGAAGAAGAGGGAGTGGGAGTGGAGAGAGTGTATCAAAAATGGGAGCCATTCTCATCTCATACAAGAGAGAGAGAGTCAAGACAAAGAGGTGGTTGAAAAGCAAGTGATGATGAGAAACAATGATCACTCCCAAAACCAATACTCAACCAACAATCATCAACAACCATGATTGTTTACAAAGTCAAGCCATGATGGAAAAGAAAGAGTCAAAGGATGGGCTCCATCATGAAACCATCATGATACAAATATATGCAAAGAACACCCTCCACAAATGCCTATTTGCAACAATGCAAATAAGCCCTCCTCCACCAACCTTCGGCCAATGAACGATACAAAGAAAATTGGCCGAAACGAAAAGCAAACTGGCAACTCCAGAAAACTGGTCCGGTAATAAATTACAGGAAAACCCCGATACTGTGCATACACACCCGCATTTGTATTCCGACCGAAATACAAATGCAATGAGACAAAATTCACACTGTACTATACTAAGATCCGGCTTAAACCAAAGCCGGCTAGTAATATCCGTTCGATCCTGATCCGTGCAATACCGCACGTATCTGATCGAACCCTGCCATATATCCATACGGCCTATAGTACAAACTGTCCGATCCTGATCCGTGCAATACCGCACGTATCTGATCGGACCTTGCCATATCTCCATACGGCCTCTACAACCTTTCGCCCGAAAGCTGAGTAACTGAATGTGGGGGACTCTAAAGACTCGTCAACACCTTGGTTGTGGATTTAACCACTAGCACGTCAGAGGTATAAGCCAATACGTAACGGGCTACCAGGTATTGACTAAAAGGGACGTCTGTGAGTGAACTCAGCTTGACAACCCTACTGAGCCTGTCAGTGACAATATCCGTACAGTCCGGTACGTTCGTCTATGAGTATCGCATGGCGGGCCTAGGGGGTTGGTAAAAGTCAGACCCCCAAAAGCGGTACAAGTCGTGTCGGAGTGTAGCCCAGAACACCCTGAGATACTACTGGAATACCTACCAGTAAATCTCCTTGCCTCGGCCGAGGGCTTCGTGTAATGGCTCTCCTAGACACAGCGCGACCTCACCCCCAATACCGGGAGAGACGAACCCCTGAAGATGCGCTCACTGCCTCCATGTGGCTCGGGACTGTACCCAACTAAAACCTGTTTGCACGACTCCTTTGAGCCGTGGTAGGGTAGTAATCAAAGTACAGTGGGAACTCACACAAGACAAATGACGATCCCCAGGTCGATGAACTAACCTGTACACATGTCACCAGGGAATTGCCATCTGACGTCTGGTATATGACCAACTAGCATGTTCCCGGCGAGTCCTGTCCGGTGTACTCATAACCCAATGAGCACCTGTATACATCTTAGGTGATCCAACTGACACCAGTGGCTTGTGAGACCGGCCACCGCCCCTCGTCGGGGTCTCGACTGTATACACTAGTCTACTCTGGAGTATCGATGCCCTGTCTCGAAACTCACACGACTAGGGACCATTTAAGGATATGCTTATAGACCCCAGCTCCCACTTATATGATCGCCCTCATACGGCTGGTGGTCAAGCAAGAATCCTAGGGGCTCTATCAACGTGTAATAGCAACTTGTCAGGTCACCTAAAGCAGTACACGATGATAAAGGTAAACCAGATAGCATACTATCATCTCGAGTAAGACTGTCCTAGCGGGATAGGTCCTCCCTCAATCATTGCAATCACGTGCTTGTGATCTAATAATTGACTCTGAGGGCACTATCTCCAACAATCTCCCACTTGCACTCAAGGCTAATTATTGCGATGTCGCATACTCACAGCCCGTGTGATACCGAACACCCAACTCCTCTACCAGTCAGTCTCACAAAGCTAGTTTGCGAAACTATTGCGTTCGAGGAATAGCCTCAGTGAGTGGATCCGCCTTGATGTTTCTTTCTATGTCTCTCTAAATCTCAAGTTCGCGGAGAAAGCCATCTCCCGAAATGAGCAATACCTGTCTTAGAATATGTCTGGATGTATGATGGGACTTAGCTCATAAATGAACTCCAAATCCTAACTTCTTAGACTGTATCGTCAACTGAACTTAATCAGTGTCCTGCGCCATGCATCCCTCAGTATTGCCTTGGACCACCTGTCCAAAATACTGCCCCTCGTCAGAAGGAAAACAATAACTCTGACAACCTCCTTGTCGTCCATGTCACCTTGGAAGCCTGGAATGATAACTGTTTCCCGAATGAGGCTGTCGTTATCATATCCCTAGAACATCCACTTATGTTCTAAAACTGCTTCCGACTGCTTCTCCAGGATTGGATCAATATCAACTTATTGCATCTAGTGCAAGAACAACATCTGGTGTGGTACTTAACATCTCATGATTGACTCAATTGCCTAAGCAAGTGATCTGCCAATCATGCACATCCCTCTCCCCTTTAGTCTGTAAGACCCCTTTAGAGAGGGTGACTCCATTACCTGCAGGTACACTACCGTGCCAGGAGTCGTCCATTCTAAATACCCTTAGAATGCTTTCTAAGTACCCAGATTGGGAAACTACCCAAATCTAGATCTAAAACCATAGATCTAGTAGCCAGTATGTCTGATATAAAATCCATTTCCTTTGTGGAGAAACCACTGTGTGACGACCAAAGTATAACCGATCGTAGTATAGGAATTTTTTTTCCTACTCTGTGTATGTCATCCAAATACCAGGATATCACACCCTACTACCTTCTCAACAGATCCATCCCTATTCTGATGAAGTCAAACCTATGACTGTCACGTCAGAAATAGATGATCTATCTCCGCTACTGGTGCTTCAGTCTATAAATAGACATAAGCTACCTGTCTACCAATGCTTCCGCTGCTCCCACTGACTACGACAACCCTCTGGCAGAGTCATATAGACGTACACTTCTAAAACTAGTTTTAGAACGACGCTATACTCATCCTCCCGCCGGGTCTCGCAGCCTGGAACAACAGCAATGGTAATTGTGGGTAAACAAGAACTTCCCTGTCACCGTCCTTGAGGCTACCAGAGTACCTCTCGGGTGCCTGAAGTTACCCACCTTATCTGCGGAGTGTCCAATGGAATGTCAAACCAGATTGAATCTTTAGGTTCCTATCAAATCTTCAGTAATCGTTTGTGGTTCTGGAATCGCTTCCAGTTCTACCATACTCCCACTACTGTTTTTCTTAAAAAAACCATTTTTTAATAAAACTGTGGCGAGTCTAGAACAATATCGCTATTGTTCATCCAGATGGTAGAAAGTCAACCCTCGTCATAGCCTGGGTCAACCCACAAACAGCCATTACAGAAACGTGCCTTGAGTTGTCCAGTGTCTGGTTTTAATCATAAACCGGACAACTCCCCGTACCTTAACATCGTTAAGATATGAACTGTTCTATATCCAATATAGAAACAGAGGCACTGATTTAATTGAACCAGATCCAAATCATGCATCTGTCTCCAGTGCATGTCAACTAAATGGAAGGAGGCCGATCAGCGTTACTCAACTTAGGAACGCTTCCAATTATGAATAACCTGAAAGAGAAGCAAAATCTCTTAATCATTACTATCAACTGAATACCTATACACAAGCATCTACATCTTCGATCACTTTGAAGAATCCCGATACTTGCTATACCTGGTTCTCTACTCTATTCAAATACATATAACTTCTCAAAATTCGGACCCTGTGTTTCCATGAAACACCTGTCTAAAAACTAGAGAAGTCATAAGTAAACCGAATATAGTATGAGGACCAACCCCTCTGTCCTGATGGACGCTGGACAACATACAATACTCTGTATAAGTCCCTTGAGTCTGATAACTCATTCACTGTGTGTCGTAGGTTGAAAACTGTACTTATGGTTAAGAAGAATTACACCGCTGTTTAATGCTCCTTACCTAACCATCCACTGATATAGGTAAATGTCACAGACATAATTTCAAAAAGGTATATCTCACTCTATGAAAATTGACGTACAGATATATCGATTTGAAATTGGTGCATAACAGCGGATATTCAAAACCAAGTATTTGCCATCTGGCAAACAACCCAGATGACTTCCTCAAATATCACTGATTACAACGAATCCCGATATAATGAGGATGATCACCCAATTCCCAATAACCTACTCCCACTCATCATCTGTAAAACCATACAGATGTGAGAATCGTACCTGGTAAATACATACCTTGGAGTAAGTATCTAATCGGGAAATCAGTTTTCCTTTAACAGTACACAGTGAGACTGAAACATTGAAATATTTCGATGGGGTATCCCGGTATTCCTAGTAATGCCTCTTCCAGATTCACAACTGTAACCGTATAGTTCTTTGCCACCTCTCCAAATCCCTTCATATGTCTTTAGTCATTACCTTCTGCACACCCCTTTAGGCCAAATGGTTTTCTTCCTTCCCTACCGTTCGGCACCAGCCTATGGTTTGGAAGAAGACTATCCAATAAGCATAATGGGTGTACTGTCCTAATCCTAGGAGCACTCGCAATGCGAGAGAAGGTGAGGATAAAAGACAACCGAATAAACCTTATTCCTATTTCTCCTGAACCAGAATCCATCCCCGAACTGGAACAAGTTCCTTTCGAGTTCGTATATAACCATACGATGGAGTATGCAAATAAGCTGTGGATCTTCGTAGTGATACGGAGTGTCCTGCAGAAATACAAAGGTGATTTAGGATTGGCGAAGGAATACTTGGTTTGGTCGTGAATATCTGTTGCAATTTACTTTGCCCTCTTACTAATCCCTTGTTTTGTCTTAACTTAATACCTTCTGCACACCATCGTTATGCTAATTGGTTTTCTTCATTCCCCACCGTTCGGCACCAGCCTAAGGTTTGGAAGAAGACTATCCAATTTGCGTAATAGGTGTACTATCTCCTAAACCAAGGAGTACTCGCAACCTGAGAGAAGGTAAAAGGAAAAGACAACTGAATAGTCCTATTCGTTTCCTCCAGAACCTGAAACCATCCTCGAATAAATTCTTTCGAGTTCGTATCTAACCATACGATGGTTTTGTCCAATGGAAGTGGACATTCGTAGCAATACGGGGTGTCCTGGAGAAAAGGGTAAAAGTAGGAGTGGCAATGAGGTTAGCAACTCTGACAATCCAAAAGCCAGTGTTAAGAAGGTTCGGTCAACTTGGTCACTGAGTCATAGTCTTAGGGTCGGGTCAATGGTCGCTGCCAAAGAGAGAGAGAAAAGAAACACTCAGCGTGCACTCTAACCTAGATCAGAATGGTTACCAATTTATCTAATCTGGAAACCTCCCACTGTACCGTCAAATTCTCCTCCAAACCTGAAAGAAGAATTAGTCGGGATCACCCGAGGAGTAAACCAACTCATCAGTGGGAATCGGGATCCAACTATCATCGCATGATAACGTGACGGAATCCGCTCACGGTATCACACTCCAGAAGGTATGCGCATATCTGGCAAGTTTCAGTTCTTTTGAAACTCCCGATGTGATTTCTGCCCCATGCTCTTATGACCTTGGCGAAGGTCAACAAATCATAAGTCACATGTCAAGTTCTACCCGTCATTATCCAGGTCAATTTGAATCCACCCGTACAAGCCCTTGACGAAGGCCAACAAGGCTATACGATTTTCCCAAACCAACGCATCTATCTATGTAGCAGAAAGGTAACAAGCAGCTACCATACACTATGCCTTGACGAAGGTCAACAAACATAGCATGAATACTACGTGCTACCCGTCTGAAACGACGGAGGGCTACGAATGGTTTCTGGCGAAAACCTTTAACGTAATGAACTTGATATCGTTGAAGGAACGGATAGCTTTTAAAAATATAGTGACGAAAACCGGTGCTAAAGAGGTCACTCCCGATGAAGGGATCTCGGCTCTTTCCCCGTAGAATGGGGTGCAGGATATTCCAACTGAATACCATGGTACAAAGCAAAAGTAATCGGCTATGGTGAAGTCATTGCCCTGACGCAAACTTTTTGTCCAAGGGGTCACTCCCGGTGAAGGGATCTCGGCCCTTGCCTCGTCGACTGAGGAGCAGGATATTCCATCTGAATACCACGATGCAAAAAAAAAGTGAACGTCCTTGCAATAACAGCTTTTTGAAAAGTGTTCCAACAACATCAGATTAGGTTTGTTTTTGAACTTGCATTGATCCGAATCAATACAGTCCCATCAATTGATCACACCACAAAGAACGAAAATAATATGATGTACGTATATACCATCCGCATTCGCCACTGGGTCCCGTCATTACCCGTTAGGTTAGCTAACTAACGACAGAGCGAGGACTGGACTAGCGCGGATGTAAAACATATACAACATCTACTAATATATATACCAATATATTATATTCGCTCAAGGCGTGAAAAAAAATGCAACATCACAGAGAATGAACAGCATTACAGAAACAATACAGATATCTAGGATCCCCGGGTTTCACAGAGCCACTACTGAAACCCGACGTTCCCCTGGTCGTGTGGATAGCCTGTGCAATGAAATCCTAGACCCCTACGGGTGCGGCAAGTTACCCGCCAAAACCTGAAGCGAGGCAGCCCCCTTCAGCACCGTGAATGGACCACCCGGCACTTCACGGAATCCGGTAACTTGGGCACCCCTCCTGGGTCAACCTGTACCCCCTACGAGTGCGGTGAATAGCCCGCCAATTCTAGAGTGAAGCCCCCTCCATCTCAATGCCATGAGATGCGGGTGATCAGTCGAAAATATTGCATATTTTTAACGGCAATTTCCTCATCATTTGCATACATATAGAAGTGTACGGTATTCATATTTCACATATTAGCAAATCGGTCGCAAAGTATCAGATTACATGTATTCGACCTTAAAACCGGCAGTTCTAGGGAAATTGACTGCATTGCATGGCATCGCAATATTTCTATATGTCGCAACCCGTGTTTCGAAGTCTGTGCAGGAAAAGAGAAGCTCGCTCGATCATTACACCGCTCAAAAGTTATGTAAATTCATTAAAATCAAATCTGGTATCATTACAAAGGAGAAACTGCAATTCAAAACATCAGAGAAAAGCCCAAATAGCAGTACAAGACCACACCAGGAGATACAGGGCCCAAGCCTCCACATTGGCCGCGGATCCGCGGCATGGGCTTGCTTAGGCCGCGGATCCGCGGTGGGTTAAGGGTGTTAGCTCCTCATTTTTATTGCACAATTCCTGTTTCAGTGGCTACAGCTCAAAAATGCACTCCAACTTCCAGAAGACTCCAGATATTTCTAACTGATCAGCAAACACCTTGAGTTTGACTAAACAAGCCTAATCATTCTAGAACTTTCCCTAAACCCTAGCTTAAACCCTAAGCTAGCTCCTAACAAACTCCTTCTAGAAACTCCTCAACAAACTTTGGGAGGGAAAGTTCCAATTCAAACCTAAGCCTAGGGTTTGGGAGTTCTATAAATAAGACCCTAGGCTCACTCATTATTCATGTTGGGAAATCTTGGAAAATTCAACCCATTTTATAGTTTTAGCCAATCTCTTTCTTCATCCCCTCTTCCTCAAGTTTAGTGAGAGAGCTTGTAGGAAACCCTAACCCTAATTCCAAGCCAACATCAAGAATCCCGAGTACCCATTAAGCAAGAAGCCTTACAACCTTTAGGAGCGGAGCCGATTTCAACGGAGCAAGCGATCTGAAGCCGATCCACGACTCACGAAGCCGAGCGACGCCCGATCAACAATCTAGATTCTTCTTCTTGTAGTTCTTGAAGCAAATGTAATCAAAATTGTTGAGATAAATAAAGGTGATATTCTTTTATCTTGTTTTCTTTAAATTCTGCATCATGCTATCTTTACAATTCGTAAATCTTTTCTGTGTGGTGATGTGTGAATAAAACTCCGCTCATCGAGGAGTCGAGACGGATAATAGAATGATGATGTAACATAGCTTTAATCGATTCTTGAGTCCTACGAGTTTTGTAAACCCTAGCAAGTTCAAGAAACGACGACCCATTTCGTTTCGATGCTTTCTTGATTGACATCGATCGAAATTGGGGAGTTACGATCGTTTCTTGAATTTGGTAGAGGCTAGAAAAGGAATGATATCGACGAAAGAACAAGGGTTATAGGATGAAACCCTAGTTTCACGAGAAAGCCCCAACTCTCGTTGATGATCATCGATCTAGTATCAATCCTTCGAAGGACAAGAACACGATATCTTTAGATTACATCACGTCTATCGATCCTATCGATTCCTACGAGCCTCTCTTATATTCTTGATTGTTGATTGGAAATATTATCGAAACACCGATTCTTGATTGTTTATAGTTTCTTGATTCTTGCATAAAGAATAGTGACACTCGAATACGAATCATTCTTGAATCATGTTTTCTTTTATTGTTGCTTAACTTTTCATTTCAAACGTATCAAAATACAAGTGAATCGTGCAATCCCTGTGGACGATCCGCACTCACTACAAACTACATCCGACACCGTAGTTTGATTGCGGTCAAAATATTTTTTTGTTGTGATTTCTTTACAATTTTATACAAACACAACGGAAAATCGATCAATCAAAATGGCGCCGTTGCCGGGGATCGCGCTAATTCATTTACATTTTTAGTTTGAAGTGAAAGAATTATTACATTCTACTTCTTGAAATCAAAATTCGTACAAACTCTTATACGTATGTTGTGATTGACTGCAAGGTGATCTGGAGCATTCTGTGCTGTGGAAAAATTATTTGGGATATACCAGAGAGCTGGAGATAGCAACAGAAAGCAGCTGAAGAAGTTTGATCAAGTGAACCCACAACCTGAGCGCGGAAGCGCGGCAAATAGGGTGTAATCGCGGTTGAAACGCGGCCCCTTGGTGGGTTCTCTGCAAAATTTTTGCAGCAGGTAATTTCTTGCTCTCTCCTCTCTCCTCTCTCCCTTTTTAGCTCCAACTAACAGTTTTCTGCAGGATTCTTTGCAAATAATCGCAGCGCGCAAAAGAAAAATTAAAATTGTGTGTGATTTTGATTTCTTGGTTGTTTGCATTCTAATACGGAAATTTAAGGGGCACGGCCAAATCCAAATTAGGTAGGGATTTCATTACCCTTCCTAGGCCCCGAAAATCGCAAAACTTGCATTCGCATTACCCTCATTAATTAAAAGAAATCTAGAGAAGACTCTAAGGACTGTCGCGCTCAATTAGGACAAGAGAAGGCCGTGGGTAATTCATTGCTTATCCGCGTTTTCTTGTGGTGCCTAAGGCGAGTGTGTCTAAGGCTAGTGGTTTTTAATTAGGCCCACTACTTACGTAGTGGAGTACCTTCCCACTTACCTGGCACTTATCCGGCCACAGGGGGACAAAGAGGCAGTGGAGGATTCTATCCTGCGACTTGTCTTTTGGCAGTTAGGAGCGGTCTAGAGCCGGACCTAGGTGACCACTAGATTCTAGGGTTTGTGTGCTGCATTTGTTTTGTCGCATCATTTTTTTCAAAAAATCCGTCCCTTTTTCAAAAGCAAACACCGCATTCATTTTACCCCTAATTATAAGTCAACGCTGCCACTTGTACTAACCCTTTTTAGTGCAAGATAGGCTGGACACGGGATTCTAGTGCCCGTTTAGTCCGCGTACCCTTTATCGACTCCGAAGTCGATATTTCTCCATTTACCTTTTCTTTACCTACTACCACACCCACACCGATGGATCCGAATCCATCAAACTTCTATAACCCTAATCTGCCGCCGTCCGTTGGTGCGCAGAATCCTCCCCACATTTCTCTCCAGGAAAGATGCTATCAACATAGAGGTCCTCGTTCGACCTGCTTATCCACACCACCAGCCAATGGGGATAACTTTGAGATTAAGCCCCAGTATATCAATCTTTTACCCAAATACCACGGACTCGAGACTGAGGACGCTTACGTTTTCATTACCAAATTTGAAAACGTATGCGCAATGATGGGTACGTCACAACTTTCAGTGGATGCGATGCGTCTACGACTTCTTCCATTTACATTGTGCGATATAGCCGAGAAGTGGCTATATAACACTACCGCACATTCTATTACGAATTGGGAAGAATTTGTCGCTGCATTCCTTAAGAAATTTTACCCACACCAAAAGACGGCTCGAATCCGTAGCGAACTGAACCAATTTGCCCAGCTCCCTGCCGAACCATTCTCTAAATACTTTGAACGTTTCAAGGATCTATTGGTTCAATGTCCTCATCAAGGCATCCCGAGATGGGAGCTTTGCCGAATCATATATGAGGGCAGTAACCCTAACACTAAACAGAGCCTTGAAAACATGTGTCAAGGTACTTTTATGACCAAAGATGATGGGGAAGCTTGGCGATACTTAGAAGAGTTCGCTGAAAAATCACTAATTTGGGAGAGTGGAACCCAACCATTGAATAGGGGTGGCGTACACCAAATAGATGTGTCCATAGGTGTTCGAGCTGAAATGGCAGCAATGCAAAAGAAGCTCGACGCTATGGAACACAAATTTGCAGCAGCCTCCCTAAACCCAGTGTCACTCCCCAAAACTGTTTGTGGGTGCTGTTCTGATCCGTCACATTTAACGGAAGAATGTCCATTAAACTCTGCGTTTCAAGGTCACGAGCATTCTAATGCCGCATTTCAAAGACCTCGAAACGATCCATATTCTTCCACGTACAATTAGGGTTAAAGGAACAACCCGAATTTTGCTTGGAACCAAAACCAATCTCAAAACACGGTTCCAAACACGAATAATTTTCGAAGGGCTCTTCCTCCACCACAACAGCAACCCTTTCAACTCACTCAGCACCCCAACCAGTCATAAAATTTCCAAAACCAGGGCAACACTCCTGCACAGTCTAATCCTATGTTGTCCTGTCCTGACGATTTCTCTCAATTCACTCAAACCATGAAATCACTTTTGTCAAATTTTATAGAGGTTTCGGCTGAGGTTAGATCTTCCGTCGGTGAGATAAAGAAAAACTCAGCGTCCCAAGCTGAGAGTATTAAATCGATGGAAGCTGAAATCGCACGCTTAAAAGCCGAAATGAGTGCGAGAGAAAAAGGGAAACTTCCCTCTCAACCCCTACAGAATCCTGGGCATTACAATGTAAATGCCATCACAACGTTGAGATCGGGAAGAGTGCTGAACAATCATGTCGGGGAAGGTATTGATGATACTGAAAATCATATCAACACCCCGGCTGAGACCTTTCCACACACACACACTTCTCCTTCTGATCATTCTTCTTCTACCAAACCACCTTCGCACGAGCCTATTCTCCATTTCCCTCTAGGCTCAACACCTTCACCCAATCCTTATAGTTCTCCACAGACGGTCCCCACACCTCCTTTGGGACCTCGTCTACCCCCCTTTCCTTCTCCTATGATGGACCCTGCGCTTATTGCAAAAGCACCTTACCCGAATCGGCTAAGGGCTAACAGAACGAGTCCTCATATGGAGAAAATTTTAGAAATGTTCAAACAGGTTAACATCAATATCCCTCTCCTAGATGCGATTCAACAAGTCCCCGCTTATGCGAAAATTCTTAAGGACTTGTGCACTAGGAAGAGGAAGACCCAAGTGCCGAAGAAGGTCTTTATGTCTAATAATATCAGCACTGCTTTTATTCCCCAGCTTCCAAAGAAAAGAAAGGACCCAGGTTGTCCTACAATATCGATTTCGATTGGGGGTAAAAACATAAATCGTGCTCTTTTAGACCTTGGCGCAAGTGTTAACCTGCTCCCTTATTCTGTCTATGAGCAATTAGGGATTGGAGAGCTGAAACCTGCTCATTGCACTCTCCAGATGGCAGACCGATCTATCACCAAACCAAGGGGTGAATTAGAGGATGTGTTGATAAAGGTCGGGGAATTTGTTTTCCCTGTAGACTTCATTGTGCTCGACACACATCCTGTAGCAAACCCCCGGGGCCAAATTCCGGTGATTCTGGGTCGTCCTTTCCTTGCCACTTCCAACGCTGTTATAAACTGTAGAAATGGTTCAATGAACTTATCATTTGGAAATATGACCATTGAACTAAATATCTACAAAGTTGGAAGTCAGCCATCAGAACCCTCGGCTCATATTTTAGATGTGTGCTCTGTCCATGAGATCGCTCCCGACAGTTGTGGAGCTGAGGATCTTTGCTTTACTGATCTCGATGACATTACCACATCTCTGTTTGACTTTGCACAAGATCTTAGTGAGGACACTTTACCTACACATGAGTCCTGCACTTCTGACTTTTCTCCACCCGAGTCTGTATCTTTCACAGGCTCTGAGCTTCTTTGTAAATCCAAAAATCAATCTATGACCCTTCCTTCTATCATTTCTCCGCCTGAGTTAGATCTCAAAATTTTACCTTCTCACCTGAAATATGCTTATCCTGGTGAGAACGAGTCATTACCGGTTATCATATCCGCTTCTCTTGCATCAGAGCAAGAGAATGCACTTTTATCGGTATTGAGATCTAACAAAGAGGCGTTTGGTTGGAGTATGGCGGACATCAAAGGGATTAGTCCCTTGATAGTTGAACATCATATACATGTGATGGATGATGCCAGACCGACCCGAGAACCACAGAGACGGTTGAATCCCGTCATGAAGGAAGCTGTCATGAAAGAGATCGTCAAATGCTTAGATAATGGTATTATATACCCCATCTCCGATAGCCAGTGGGTGAGTCCTATACATGTCATTCCTAAGAAATCCGGCATCACAGTTATCACAAATGAGGCGAATGAGTTGATTCAGACACGCGCCCAAACTGGGTGGCGTGTATGCATCGATTATAGAAAACTCAACGCTGCCACGAGGAAAGATCATTTTCCTCTACCATTCATTGATCAGATGCTGGAACGCTTAGCGGGACGAGAGTACTATTGTTTTATGGACGGATACTCAGGCTATAATCAGGTCCCCATCGCCAAAAAGGATCAAGATAAAACCACTTTTACTTGTCCTTTTGGTACCTTTGCTTACAGTCGCATGCCCTTTGGGTTATGCAATGCTCCCGCTACCTTTCAGCGGTGTATGATGGGGATATTCTCTGATATGGTAGAGAATTTTTTGGAGATCTTTATGGACGACTTCTCGATTTTTGGAGACTCTTTTTCTGATTACCTAGCGAATCTGGACGCTGTTCTTACTCGTTGCAAAGAGAAGAACTTGACATTAAACTGGGAAAAATGCCATTTTATGGTCCAAGAAGGAATAGTCCTTGGACATGTCATTTCACAGAAAGGCATTGAGGTTGACAGAGCTAAAGTAGATGTCATTCAAAACCTCCCTCATCCCAAAAGCGTCAAAGATATTCGCTCTTTCCTTGGCCATGCGGGCTTTTATAGGAGATTCATTAAGGACTTTAGCAAAATTGCTAGACCTTTAACACTACTCCTGGCCAAGGATACGACCTTCCATTTTTACTCGGATTGCGAGACAGCTTTCGACTCACTTCATCCTCCGTTTTATCATCACCAAATTGGGACTACCCCTTTGAGCTGATGTGTGACGCATCTGATTTTGCAGTAGGTGCAGTCTTAGGACAGCACATTGAAAAGATGCCACACGTGATATACTATGCTAGTAAGACCCTGAATGATGCGCAAATCAATTATACAACCACCGAAAAGGAACTTTTAGCGGTTGTATTTGCATTAGAAAAATTCAGGCCTTACTTAATCGGCTCACCTATAGTTGTGTATACTGACCATTCCGCTTTAAAACATCTTCTGGCGAAGAAAGATGCAAAAGGTCGACTAATACATTGGATCCTTCTATTACAAGAATTCGATCTTGTTATCAAAGATAAGAAAGGATGTGAAAACGTATTAGCTGACCACCTTTCACGCATCATTTCTTCCCCTGTGACCCTGCCGATTAATGACTCGTTCCCTGACGAACAACTCTTGAGCATATCCACTGAACCATGGTTCAGAGATATTGTGAACTATCATGCCACGGGACTTATACCGAGCGATTGGTCAAAACAGGACAAATATCGTTTTCTTTCCCAAGTAAAACACTTTTACTGGGATGAACCCTATTTGTTTAAATATTGTCCTGATCAGATCATTCGCCGGTGCGTCCCAAATGAAGAGTTCAAGAGTGTTCTTTCATTTTGTCATGATCAGGCTTGTGGGGGTCATTTTGGTCCTAGAAAGACAGCGGAAAAGGTTTTGCAATGTGGATTTTATTGGCCGACCTTTTTCAAGGACGCATTTGAGTATTGCAAAACCTGTACACAATGTCAGTATACGGGTAGAATATCCCAGAGGAATGAAATGCCTCAGCAACCCATTCTGGTTGTTGAAATGTTTGATGTTTGGGGCATAGATTTTATGGGTCCTTTTCCCAACTCCTTTGGGAATCTGTATATATTGCTGGCGGTTGATTATGTCTCCAAGTGGGTAGAAGCCATTCCATGTCGCACTAATGACAGGAAAGTTGTCATTAAGTTCTTAAAAGAGAATATATTTTCGCGATTTGGACACCCACGTGCTATCATTAGCGATAATGGGACACATTTCTGCAACAGATCTTTCGAGACTCTGATGCGGAAATACTCAATCAACCACCGACTTTCTACACCCTATCATCCCCAAACAAGCGGGCAGGCTGAAATCTCAAATAGACAAATCAAACTTATCCTGGAGAAAACTGTTGCTAAAAATAGAAAAGACTGGTCGACCAAATTGACGGATGCTCTTTGGGCATTCAGGACTGCATATAAGACCGACCTAGGAATGTCTCCATATAGGATAGTGTTTGGAAAAGCATGTCATTTACCTGTCGAGATAGAGCATAAAGCATTGTGGGCTATAAAAGAAATAAATTTTGATCTAAACCTTGCTTGCACCTTTCGGAAGCTGCAACTTAACGAGCTAAGCGAACTCCGCGATGAAGCTTATGATAATGCTGTAATCACAAAGAATAGGACTAAGGTTTTTCACGATAAAAGCATTTTAGGGAAAACATTTTTACCTGGTCAACAAGTCCTTCTTTATGATTCACGATTACACCTTCATGCGGGTAAGCTCCGATCTCGTTGGAAGGGACCTTTTGTTGTGCGGTCTGTATACCCGCACGGGGCAGTAGAAGTTGAAAATGTCAAAAACGGCACTGTTTTCAAAGTAAATGGACATAGACTAAAGCCGTATTTTTCCACTGACCCCACGGAGGAGCTCTTGTTCTTACAAGAGCCAGTTTATTTGGATTAAAATTCCTCCGTCTCACCTTCATGTCCAGTACATCATATTTTTTTTTTGAATGAAGGTGAGTGAAAGATAAGTTTGGGGGAAGTTCTTCACTTATATATTTTGCCCCCACTAATAATCCCCCCCAGTCTTACAGATTTTTGTAGGTATAGCTGTCGGCAACTGTGAGGACACTGTTGAAAACAAGTTTGGGGGAGGTTTGTGCTTATTTTTGCATCATTTGCATATCATCTGCATAAGCACAAAACATTCTTTTAAAAATCTATAAAAATTGAAAAAATTTCAAAACCTATAAAAATTTAAAATTTTCAAATATAAAAATAATTTTAATATTTACACTTTTTTGTATATAAATAAGATAATGAAAGTTTAGATAGTGAAAAATTACATCCATGAGATTAGAAAATTTTTAGAAAATTAAGAAAATTAGAAGTTTTCTTATACGAACTAGTAATAAGTAGTTATGAGCCGTTGTCCCAAGGGTTAGTAAGATGAAGGACGTCACTAATCTGAGGATAAAAATAAGTCTGAAAAATAGTTTCTATTCTGGAAGCCAAACATTTTGAACGTTTCTACCCTGCTATTCGCACTTACACACGTCTTGAAGCCTGGGATAGTAGAGGATACCTTGAAATGCTCTTGTCTTAAAGCCAAAAGTATGAAAAAAAAATAAAAAAAAATATGGTGAGAAAAATGGACACTGGTTTTGTTATCACCGAGGGAAATAAAAAAATATATAGCGAGGGTGCCTCTTCATCTAGTGCCCTAAGGCCAACTGGTCTGGGAGTCACTGCTATACGTAAGGTGGTGCAAGATTAGGAAAATACACCAAATAAGCAAACACATGAGTAATCGGTCGGTTAGTACCTCAAGAAGTATTAACGGTCGCATGAAAGTGTGTGAGCTTATCAAAAAAAAAAAAAGTATACTGAGGCTGATGGGCAAGAGTATGATAGCTTGAATTGAATTCTCCGGGTGTAGGGATGTCTTTACACACACGCAGGGTTATATGATCGATGTTTGGAAGAAAGATAGAAATGAAGAATAAGACGATGTTTTATTGAGGGAGGACGTGATTTCTGACATCTTTTCATGACCATTAAGATAGGGCTCATGACAACCGAAAAGCTATCTTAGTTGGAAACCCTAATTTTCAAGGCTTTTCTTTTACGATTCTTTTCTTTAAATGTAATATTCATGATCTTGCTTTTATTATTGGATTTTGTGGGTGCAGTCCGCTGAAAACCCTCAGGAGACAACACTCCTCCTACTAGGGACACCTGGAGGTTTAAAGGCTTGTTGCACGTGCTCAGTGCAATCGTGTTGCCTACGAAAGTGTGCTAGTTAGTTTTTTCTCTTTCTTTATTTTCTCCTTCTCTTTTTAATAAAACATTCGCTCGAGACGATCGAAATTAAGTTTGGGGGTATTTGATCAGTCGAAAATATTGCATATTTTTAACGGCAATTTCCTCATCATTTGCATACATATAGAAGTGTACGGTATTCATATTTCACATATTAGCAAATCGGTCGCAAAATATCAGATTACATGTATTCGACCTTAAAACCGGCAGTTCTAGGGAAATTGACTGCATTGCATGGCATCGCAATATTTCTATATGTCGCAACCCGTGTTTCGAAGTCTGTGCAGGAAAAGAGAAGCTCGCTCGATCATTACACCGCTCAAAAGTTATGTAAACTCATTAAAATCAGATCTGGTATCATTACAAAGGAGAAACTGCAATTCAAAACATCAGAGAAAAGCCCAAATAGCAGTACAAGACCACACCAGGAGATACAGGGCCCAAGCCTCCACATTGGCCGCGGATCCGTGGCATGGGCTTGCTTAGGCCGCGGATCCGCGGTGGGTTAAGGGTGTTAGCTCCTCATTTTTATTGCACAATTCCTGTTTCAGTGGCTACAGCTCAAAAATGCACTCCAACTTCCAGAAGACTCCAGATATTTCTACCAGATCAGCAAACACCTTGAGTTTCACTAAACTAGCCTAATCATTCTAGAACTTTCCCTAAACCCTAGCTTAAACCCTAAGCTAGCTCCTAACAAACTCCTTCTAGAAACTCCTCAACAAACTTTGGGAGGGAAAGTTCCAATTCAAACCTAAGCCTAGGGTTTGGGAGTTCTATAAATAAGACCCTAGGCTCACTCATTATTCATGTTGGGAAATCTTGGAAAATTCAACCCATTTTATAGTTTTAGCCAATCTCTTTCTTCATCCCCTCTTCCTCAAGTTTAGTGAGAGAGCTTGTAGGAAACCCTAACCCTAATTCTAAGCCAACATCAAGAATCCCGAGTACCCATTAAGCAAGAAGCCTTACAACCTTTAGGAGCGGAGCCGATTTCAACGGAGCAAGCGATCCGAAGCCGATCCACGACTCACGAAGCCGAGCGACGCCCGATCAACAATCTAGATCCTTCTTCTTGTAGTTCTTGAAGCAAATGTAATCAAAATTTTTGAGATAAATAAAGGTGATATTCTTTTATCTTGTTTTCTTTAAATTCTGCATCATGCTATCTTTACAATTCGTAAATCTTTTCTGTGTGGTGATGTGTGAATAAAACTCCGCTCGTCGAGGAGTCGAGACGGATAATAGAATGATGATGTAACATAGCTTTAATCGATTCTTGAGTCCTACGAGTTTTGTAAACCCTAGCAAGTTCAAGAAACGACGACCCATTTCGTTTCGATGCTTTCTTGATTGACATCGATCAAAATTGGGGAGTTACGATCGTTTCTTGAATTTGGTAGAGGCTAGAAAAGGAATGATATCGACGAAAGAACAAGGGTTATAGGATGAAACCCTAGTTTCACGAGAAAGCCCCAACTCTCGTTGATGATCATCGATCTAGTATCAATCCTTCGAAGGACAAGAACACGATATCTTTAGATTACATCACGTCTATCGATCCTATCGATTCCTACAAGCCTCTCTTATATTCTTGATTGTTGATTGGAAATATTATCGAAACACCGATTCTTGATTGTTTATAGTTTCTTGATTCTTGCATAAAGAATAGTGACACTCGAATACGAATCATTCTTGAATCATGTTTTCTTTTATTGTTGCTTAACTTTTCATTTCAAACGTATCAAAATACAAGTGAATCGTGCAATCCCTGTGGACGATCCGCACTCACTACAAACTACATCCGACACCGTAGTTTGATTGCGGTCAAAATATTTTTTGGTTGTGATTTCTTTACAATTTTATACAAACACAACGGAAAATCGATCAATCAGCGGGCTTGTTGCCCTCTAGAACCCGGCTATCCGTGCACCCCTCCGCGGGGTAATCCTAGTACAGAAAGTAAAATATACATACAACGGGTACATCGACCGCAACCTGGCCGTGCCCCAAAATAATAATACAAACAGGCAGTGACGGCAGTCCACATGTCGGACGCTCGCCCCGCAATATCAAATGTACATAATACAACCACAACTGTACTAGCATTGCATCCAGGCTATCCCCCACGACCGATCCGCAACATCACAGCAAAAACAGAACATCAACGTGAAAGTCACGTTCGCAAATCCGTCTAACCGAGCTATAGCAGTTAGACTGGATTTACCGATCAATTGACATTCACGGTCGCAGATATAATGTAAATACTGTGAAATAATGTGTTTAAAATATCCGATCAATCAAATTTTAACAAGTGGGCCCCAAAGCATTACTGTAGCAGATCAAGAAATTCTGGGCCCAATGTTATTATTCCAAAAACCCAATTTTCACCCCAGAAAGACACTGTAGAAATTTGGTGCAGGGAACCCAAAATAGTGCGGCGGAACCGCGGCCTAAAAGGGGGTTTGGCCGCGGTTCCGCGCTCCTACAGTGGAGTTGCTGCATCGAATTTTCACAGAATTCTTATTTTTTGTAGTAGATCACTTTTCTGTAACGTGAAAAAAATTTCGACACCAAAAAATTTCAACAGAAAACTGATGCAAGCAAAAATGCGGATTTTGGAATTTTGGTCTATCGGAAATGCAAAACACATTAAACAAAGCTAGACTAAGTTAATGGCGAGGCTCTGATACCACTGTAAGTGCACGGCGGCGCCCCGGCCGTCAATCCGACGGCCAAAATCGGAAGCGGTGATAAACTTTAATTTTTACTGAACTGGCAAACCGCCGCGCACTAATACCCGGATCGAACCACTAACTAGTCCTAGCTGTCTACAAGATGGGGAAGAGAGATATACCGACAGATCCGAGTCCTCCGGTCTTCTCGTCGTCGTCCCGATCTCCTGCGGAATGTCCCGTCTCCTCCTCGTCGCCGGAAGTGCACCACATCGCCTACTTCTTTTACGGGCTCCCACCTCAATGCCGAGGCAACTCGGGCACGAAGCTGGCTAGTCGACGTGCCCAAGATTTGCTGTAGAATATAGTGTACAAGTCTCATTTTGGGGTCGTAGGAATTGCCTTTTGGTGGAGGATTGATACAAGCTTTTTGGAGATGGTGTTGTGGGATTTTGCAACATGAAATGAATCAAAAATCCCACACCAAAAATCATGGGCAGCCCCATGCATGGCCGGCCAACACAAGGGAAGAAGAGGGAGTGGGAGTGGAGAGAGTGTATCAAAAATGGGAGCCATTCTCATCTCATACAAGAGAGAGAGAGTCAAGACAAAGAGGTGGTTGAAAAGCAAGTGATGATGAGAAACAATGATCACTCCCAAAACCAATACTCAACCAACAATCATCAACAACCATGATTGTTTACAAAGTCAAGCCATGATGGAAAAGAAAGAGTCAAAGGATGGGCTCCATCATGAAACCATCATGATACAAATATATGCAAAGAACACCCTCCACAAATGCCTATTTGCAACAATGCAAATAAGCCCTCCTCCACCAACCTTCGGCCAATGAACGATACAAAGAAAATTGGCCGAAACGAAAAGCAAACTGGCAACTCCAGAAAACTGGTCCCGTAATAAATTACAGGAAAACCCCGATACTGTGCATACACACCTGCATTTGTATTCCGACCGAAATACAAATGCAATGAGACAAAATTCACACTGTACTATACTAGGATCCGGCTTAAACCAAAGCCGGCTAGTAATATCCGTTCGATCCTGATCCGTGCAATACCGCACGTATCTGATCGAACCCTGCCATATATCCATACGGCCTATAGTACAAACTGTCCGATCCTGATCCGTGCAATACCGCACGTATCTGATCGGACCTTGCCATATCTCCTTACGGCCTCTACAACCTTTCGCCCGAAAGCTGAGTAACTGAATGTGGGGGACTCTAAAGACTCGTCAACACCTTGGTTGTGGATTTAACCACTAGCACGTCAGAGGTATAAGCCAATACGTAACGGGATACCAGGTATTGACTAAAAGGGACGTCTGTGAGTGAACTCAGCTTGACAACCCTACTGAGCCTGTCAGTGACAATATCCGTACAGTCCGGTCCGTTCGTCTATGAGTATCGCATGGCGGGCCTAGGGGGTTGGTAAAAGTCAGACCCCCAAAAGCGGTACAAGTCGTGTCGGAGTGTAGCCCAGAACATCCTGAGATACTACTGGAATACCTACCAGTAAATCTCCTTGCCTCGGCCGAGGGCTTCGTGTAATGGCTCTCCTAGACACAGCGCGACCTCACCCCCAATACCGGGAGAGACGAACCCCTGAAGATGCGCTCACTGCCTCCATGTGGCTCGGGACTGTACCCAACTAAAACCTGTTTGCACGACTCCTTTGAGCCGTGGTAGGGTAGTAATCAAAGTACAGTGGGAACTCACACAAGACAAATGACGATCCCCAGGTCGATGAACTAACCTGTACACATGTCACCAGGGAACTGCCATCTGACGTCTGGTATATGACCAACTAGCACGTTCCCGGCGAGTCCTGTCCGGTGTACTCATAACCCAATGAGCACCTGTATACATCTTAGGTGATCCAACTGACACCGGTGGCTTGTGAGACCGGCCACCGCCCCTCTTCGGGGTCTCGACTGTATACACTAGTCTACTCTGGAGTATCGATGCCCTGTCTCGAAACTCACACGACTAGGGACCATTTAAGGATATGCTTATAGACCCCAGCTCCCACTTATATGATTGCCCTCATACTGCTGGTGGTCAAGCAAGAATCCTAGGGGCTCTATCAACGTGTAATAGCAACTTGTCAGGTCACCTAAAGCAGTACAGGATGATAAAGGTAAACCAGATAGCATACTATCATCTCGAGTAAGACTGTCCTAGCGGGATAGGTCCTCCCTCAATCATTGCAATCACGTGCTTGTGATCTAATAATTGACTCTGAGGGCACTATCTCCAACAATTTCTTCTCTCTTTGATAGAGGATCTGCAAAGTGCACATCTCCCCTTGAATCTGAGAATTTAATTCTCAATGGGTTAAGATCCTGCCATGCAGATCCAAAACATAGAGAGGGAATGGAAGCACGAGAATTTAATTCTCACAGAAATATAGGAATTTAATTCCTTTAAAATAAAACTAGGGCTTGACCCTGTGTTATGGGAATTTAATTCCTTCAGAACAAAAAGAAACAGGGTTTAACCCTAATTAAGAACCTAGTTCTGTTGGAACAGCGGGGATTTAATTCCCTTGATCATAATTTAACAGAGAGTGGGAATTTAATTCCTTAAAAGCTTTTATTAGGGTTTAACCCTATTCAGTTCTTCACATATATGAAGAATTTAATTCCTACGGAAAATTCAGAGTCCAACTCTATTCAGAATATAAATCTTCAAAAGGAAGTAGGAATTTAATTCCTCTGAAATTACTGTCAGGGTTTAACCCTACGAGGAATTTAATTCCTGGGAAAGATTAACAGATCCTCTAAACAACATACATAGAGGCAGGGTCACGTGTCACCACGTGACCCCCACAAGAGATCTACAGAAAGCCCTTTTGAGGCAGCACCCCACGTGACCCACGTGACCATCGGCAGAAGCTTTAACATATAAGCATTTAAATGCCCTTCACGTGAGGGCACGTGATGCGATAATCTCAGCAGAATAAATGAAGGGAGGGCGCTCTCACGTGTTGCCACGTGACCCCTCTTGCCTTAGTGTTCAACACTAAATTGGAACTCTCGAATCCAGTATTGAAACACTGTTGGGCCCTAGTGTTCAACACTAATCAAAGAACTTTATTCGCAGTGTTCAACACTGATTACCTTGGTGTTTAACACTAATCTGAGATCTCCATTGCCAGTGTTCAACACTGATCTGTTTTAGTGTTTATGATAATTTGAAAGCCTTGTTGCTGGTGTTTAACACCAATTATCTTTTAGTGTTAAACACTAACTTGTCAACCTCATTCCCAGTGTTCAACAATGATTGCTCTGTAGTGGTAAACACTAGGCTTTGGCCCAATTGGCTAAATGGATAGAGGCAAAGCCTCTCCTTCAATGGACCAACAAGAAGCCAATATTCCAGACATGATCGGACTTAGCCCAAGCTAGGCCATGAGTCTTCAATTCGTAATTAACTGGGCTAATGGGCTCATAACATAATTAATCGGTCTTGATCCCAAATTGGGTCAAGGACTATTTAAGCCATTCCGGTTCTAGGGTACATCTCTTCACTCCTTTGATACTTGGCATTGTAATCCCTCAATGTCTTCAAAGAGGTGACGGGTCCCGACGACCACACATTGATATGGACTGTGGGGTCCTTAAACCCGTGTCTAATGCAAAATTCCTGGTTACGTGGCACGCGGATAACGTCACTCTTTGACCCCGCGGAAAACGCCCAGAGCGGAGCCTAGTCCTCGCCGAGCACGGCAATGAACCCGTGTGAAGCATCTAGTGCAAAATTCCTGGTTACGTGGAATGCGGATAACGTCACCCTTTGACCCCGCGGAAAACGCCCAGAGCGGAGCCTGGTCCTCGCCAAGAACGGCAGTGAACCCGTGTGAAGCATCCAGAGCACATACCGGACTATGGAGTCCTTAAACCCATGGACTACGACGTCCTTAACCTCGACCGAGATGTCTTAAAACTACCCATGGACCGCAATGTCCTTAAACTACCCATGGACCGCAATATCCTTAAGCTACCCATGGACCGCAATGTCCTTAAACTAGAACAATAGAGCCCCGCATGCTCTTTTGTCGGATCTAAACGGTCCCGTTTAAGTTGATCTTAGCCTTAAAGATGGCTAACGTATCCTTAAACCTTCAAACAGACTGGACTATGAATCCCCCCAATTAACTCTGGCTCGAGGGTACATCCCTGAACTCCTCTGACATCCGTCGTTGTAATCCTTCAACGTCGTCAGAGAGGTGACGTGTCCCGACGGCCATACATACGATGGACCACTATGTCCCTAAACTGGAACAATGGAGCCTAAAACGCTCCTTTGTCGGATCTAAACGATCCCGTTAAGTTGATCTTTGTCTCAAAGTTAGACTAACGTATCCTTAACAAACGTTTGAGTTGATCTTAGCCTCAAGTATGGCTGACGTATCCTCAAACCAAACCCCCAAACCCAAATCTAAGATAATACGGATTTGGACTAGTCCACGCCCTACGGGCGACGACATAACTCAGTCTCCGTAAACAATCCACGGGCAACAAAACACAAAACAAACACCCACGACACGAAGTGACCATCTGAAGAAGGAGAAAGTTGTTACCGCAATGCGGTAGCGTAATTAACTGCAGGGGCTTGCGCCTGCAGGGAAGAGCGTCCCCACAATCAAAAACCCCACAAACGAGGGGGAATCTGACGAAGTCTGCTACATCGGACGCATCCGTCTAAACCTTCGATACATGGTGCCATAAATCAACTTGGCATCTTCGGAGAGGTGGACGGATAGCATCAATTAGAATCTGCCCCGAGTCTCAGTGCCAAGACATCGTAGTCTTGTGCGCCGCCATTCGGAGGGGAACAGATTCTGGCACGCCCGGTGGGACCTTTTCCTCTTTCCACTCCACACTTCGTGTGTCGTGACTCGCGAACCAATTGCGGTTCGCTAATGGTTGCCCTTGGGTTTCAAGATACTAAAACTTGGCGTCTTGCTTATTACAGAAAGCAAAGGATCGATGGCTTCTACTTCTGCGAAATTCTCCAACTGCTTGGACTGCAATTGCAACCAACGCTCTGCCTCGCCAGGAGGTATAGCCTACGGACCCCAAGCTGCTTCGCTATTCATAATGCCCGTGGAACAGGTCACTCGCGCCACCACAGGATTGTTCTTTGGGACCATGCTCCCGCCGACAAGCTTCACCGCTCCAGTGCTGACAACGGAAGCTCTCAAGAAGTCGGTCTTTGATCGTCTTACCCCTGCCGCGGCTCCTCTCAACGAATCGCCCAACGTCAACGCCTCAGTCTTCTCTAGATTGGGCCAGAAATCCTGCGAACTCATCATGGGGCCTACAATCTCAGAGAAGGCTGCTTCTAAGAAAGTGGCCGCTCCTACCCCCGAAATCGTCAAGGCGGCTTCTCCGGCCAAAAGGTCGGTCTTTACAAGATTGACGGCTTCAGCTCCCGCTCATGCTGCCCAAAGGACATCGGTCTTTGACAGGCTAATACCAACAGCGACCCCCCACCCAGACAGGGGGCAAGACGAAACCATTCTTACCGTTGACCTTACGCCGTCCGCTCGACACGCTCGACGTCGCCATTGGCGCCGAGTAAGGAATGCTGGGGGCAACTCCCCATCCGGATTGACTCCATCAGCCCCGGTGGCAGAAGTTAATGCTGCTGTTCCAACTGGGAACAGCTTCGAAATGCTAAATAAGGTGCGAAGGAATTCTCCTACTGCAGTGCTGAAGAGGTCTCCTCCCCCATTAAAAAAGGTTGTGGAAATAAAACCAGAACAGCCCCGATCTCCTCAACGGCTGTCTTCCAAAATCTATAAGGTTTGGCGGCAGGCCCGAGACTCGATCATCGATCCAAACTTCTCCCGCCAGCACAAGAAGCTGAAAATCCAACCGGAAGCTGGTCACCAGGCTAAACCCCAAAAGGCTGTCTGGACACCCACCTCAACGGCCCCCTCAACCTCCATGGCTCATAAAAGGAGGAGGCTAGAGAAGACCCCCCAGCATGCAACGACGACTAAAAGCACTGAGCCCAGACGCCCTAAGTCTGGGGGCATGGTGGTGCACACTGTTTACATGGCCTCTGGAAAGGAGGAAAGCCGCACTTCTACGGGCCACCGACCGCTAACCCGATCCGTGACGAAAGCCCAGGAGCAGCAACAAAAGCTTCAGGAAATGATGAATGCTATGGCCGCACTTACCGGGCCAAAAGAAAGCCCAGAAACGTCCTCAGACGCGCGCCAGGAGGAAGAAACCGACACTGAATTCCTTCGCCGGATACTGGAGAAAAAGGACAAAGAGGCTGCTGAACAAGTAACCAACATACAGCGTATGGGCCTTCTCTTCCAAGACATGATAGGAATGATGATCCAGAAGGACCCACCCGCCGGGGATCCCCCAATCGTTCTTGAAGACGACCGAGGAGAAACGTCAAATCCACCACCAGCCCTCTCAACGGCCAAGGAGGAGGCAATCTCTAAGGCTGACTTGGTTGACTACATAGCCCAGCAAATCCGGGTTCATCACGCGACTGAGGCAGCTGGTCAAGTCGTGAAAACGGGGCGGCCGTATCCAAGATGGTACGACCAAATCAAATACCCGCAAGGCTATACGATACCAAAATTCCACGTGTACAAGGGGACCGGCAACCCCCATCAACATGTCGCCCAGTTCCGGGCCCTCTGCGGTAACACCGGCGGTGATGATAAACTGTTGCTCCGCCAGTTCGTGGGCAGCTTATCAGAAACTGCGTTCGAATGGTATTCGGAACTCCCGAACGATTCTATCAAAACGTTCGCTGAAATGGAGTTGTTATTCACTCAACGATTCGCAAGTGCCAGCGAACGCACTCCAATAACTGCACTGATTAACGCCAGGGTAAAACCCGGCGAAACCTGGGTCCAGTATGCTATACGCTGGCGGAACTTGTGGTCGAGATATGAACAACGCATTGAGGAGGCACCCGCAGTAGGCATGTTCGTGGGAACCCTAGACCCCCACGCAACTATCTCCCAGTTTATGATGTTCTTTAAGCCAACCACATTCCAGGCTTTAATCGACAAGTTGGCTCAGATGGACCAGATGGGTCATAGACCACCTCCCCCGAAGTCGGAACCTCGGAATGACAAGGGTAAAGGAAGGGCAACCTTTGTTGCGAATGCCAAACAGCAACCTAACGCCCCGAAACCGGCAGATCAACTGGAGGAAAGACGCCGGTATTATAATGAGAAGATGAAGCGTCCCTACTCGTTCCCACGAGACAAGACAAAACGGTTATTCGAGCTGGCAATACGCAACAGGCTTATAAGCCTACCAAATCCAAGGCGACCGCCGCAACCCACCAAGGTGAATAACCCTAACTATTGCCCTTACCATCAAACGGTAAGCCATCCGATTGAAGATTGCTTCGTCTTCAAAGGATGGATTGAAGATCAATACCTCCAGGGGAAGTTTGTACTGTCCGAAAAGTGGAAGGTGAACCCACCACAACCGCATACTCCTAAGAAAGCAGATACACCGGGGGCAACCTGCTCCTTTATTGAAGAAGCTCCATGGGAGGTCATGCTATCAACTAAAACCAAAAGAATGCTGAGAGACCTTCATGCGTGCCCTGCGATCGAATGGAAGGACCCTCTTGAACCTCAAATTATCGAAGGAATGTTGAAGCCTTGCCCAACTACAAAGACTCGCGATAAGAGCCCAAATACTCACGCCCAATCGTCAAAATCTTCGAAGAAAAAGAAGAAGAAATCCAAGAAGACCGTGAAGCTTGGAGACGAGCACACGAACTTGCAAAAGCAAATCGACGCACTGGAAGAGTACAATCAAAAGGCGCGGACTCCTGTCACACTGCAAGAGTTCCTCAACCACATCTTTCAAGAGGGAGACGATGGAGAGAGCTCGTCGGAGGAATCTGAAGGGTATATGGCGAATTGTAACGTAATCTCCCACTCGTTTACCAATGATGAGAAAACTCCAGGCACTAAGAAGCTGGAAGCAGAGCCTGGACCAGAGCGTGCGTGGCCGACAAATGAAATGATCAATGCCTTTCTAGACGAGATTCGTCTAAAAAGTAAAGCGGACCAGGAGCGTGAGATGGCCACATCGGAAGGAGACAAATGCGGGCAACTGAACGGAAGAGTTGACCTACCCCTGCCAGAGCGAAAGGCATCCGAAGTAGACAAGAAGATATTCAAGACGAGAAAAAGGTTTGCCAAAGCCATGTCAATGGGGATGAAGGTACCGCCCTCGGAAGGAAACACACACGATGGGGTGGAGAGGCACCCTGATTATTGCGCATATCACCGGAAAATATCACACCCCATGGAGGAGTGCGACGCCTTTAAGATATGGTGGCAAGGATATGTTGCTCGTCGGCAACATGTTAAGCGCATGAAACGCAAGAGCCGTCGGGAGCGAAGAAGTACTATCGATGGGCACAACAGAACTACTGGCAACTGTTGTATGGCTCACGCCGGGGGGTCACAAGTTCTCACCTTTGGGAGCGACTCTGATGAAGAAATGGCTCCGGGCCCTCTCTTCAAAGAATCCGTTTTAGGGAAAGAGGAGAAATCGGAGATCTGCGAGAACATTCAGCTGCGCAATCGCACACTCCCAGAAAAGAATCTCGGGCCCGTAAGTAGAAAGGATAAGGGAAAGGAAAAGGTCACTGAAGATATCACTTTAAATGACCAAGTCATGAGAGAGCTGGCTGCCAAAGAACCTCCTAGGAAGGGTAAGGTGGACTATAACATTCTCGCGCACCTAAGGAAGCTACCTTCTCAGCTTAGCATTCTCGATGCCCTCCTATTATCAAAAGAAGCGCGAAACTCACTAATTAAGGCATTACAAGAACCTGAGCAATTCCAAGCCTTCCTCGCCACTGAAAAGATGAAGGATGAACTGGAGGAAGTGCATACGGCCGATATCACTTTCGGTGATGAAGACCTCCTTCTCGGGACGTGCGACCACAACCGTCTCCTATATGTCTCCGGATACTGCCATGATATCAAGATAGGCAAGATCCTGGTGGATAATGGATCCTCCGTCAATCTCCTTAATGTTCGGGTGTTGAAGAAAATCTGCATGAGTGTGCAACACCTCGCTCGTGAAAAAATTACTATCTCCGGTTTCGATTCACAATCGTCACGGACTCTCGGATCTGTGATACTAACATTACGCTTTGGACTTCTCGTCATAGACATCAAATTCCATGTCATTGACGCCAAGACTTGCTATAATGCCCTGCTCGGTCGTCCTTGGCTACACGAGTACAACATCATCCCTTCTACACAACATCAGTGTATGAAATACTTTAAGGATGGTTTCGAGTATACTGTAACAGGAGAGCTAAACCCATTTTCCGTGAACGAAGTCCGCAAATACGAGGATGCGAAGTACTTTTTGCCAGATTTCGAGGATAAGAAAGGTGTCGCAATCCGGAGAACAAAACCGCTGCCACCATCCCTTTTTTCGGGAGCGATACCGAAGAAGAGGAAGAGATAGTTTATGCAGGGCCATCTCAACGCAACAACCTGGGGACGCCCGCCCCCATGTTAGTCTTCGGAAGTGATTCAGAAGATGAAGTTAATGCTATGTTCTCCAATCGGCTGTCAATACAAGCACCCCCTGGCGATGACCATAGTTTGCAAATCACCATGGTACCGCGAGAACACTACAAGGATCTCGACACGCTTCAGGCTCACAATGTGCAGGACCTGCAAACATTTTACGTCCCTCCCAGGCAAAGGGGTGAGAAGGTGATCCTATTCTACCGATCCTCAGAGTCGAAAATAGAGAAAGAGATCTGGCATGGCGCGGATGATACACTTGACAGGCTCCAACCCATCCGTCTGCCCAGATACTATACAAATGGATTAAATAAGCTATTGAAGCGCCAAGGAGTACCCTTAAAACATACTGTTCGGCAGGCTCGGTTCTACAACAGGATTTGGGAGGTCCCCGGGACTCAACGCAAATTGCCCAACGGGAAAATGGAAACACTCGGGCTTGGATACGCAAGAGCCGAAAAACGGGAACGGGCCCACAGTAGCTACGCCATATATACCTTTGATGAAGAAGAGGACGCCTCGTCGGGAGATGCCAACCCCTCATCAAAACTAGACCCCGTGATTGAAGCGCCGAGTCCGTCGTTTGAAGAACGAATGGGCAAGCCTATCAGGAAAGTGGGTCAGAAAGCTCGGGAAGACCACAACCGCGAAATGGCCATCTACGAGAAGGCCAGGACGCAACGTCTATTTCAACAGGCTGCAAAAGACAAAGACGCTCATCCTCGTCAATCCGTTGTACGAAAGGCCCGACGTAGAGACGGAAATAAATCAAGTAGCGGAAAGAGGAGCCGACAACAACGACGCAGGATTAGAGGGTTACGTGGTCGGGTGTTGCACTGCTCGGATTTGTCCCTCATGAAGAAGATGAGTCGAGCGTACTCCTTCCCCCGAGACAAGACGGAGAAGTTACTCAAGCTCGCTATAAAACATCAAATGATCGCGCTTCCAGAGTCTAGACATCCTGAGCAAGCTAACAAGGCTTCTCATCTGAGCTATTGCTCTTATCACCGAGCCATAAGACATCCTACCGAAGACTGCTTCACCTTCAAGAACTGGGTCGAGGACCAGTACCAACAGGGCAGATTCGCTTTATCCGACGGCTGGAGGGTAACGCCGCCACAAAAGCATGAACCCAAGGCCGCAAGAGCAGAACCGGGTCCACCTCAGTCCGGGGAGCGGGTTCGCACCTGTTATACGATTACGATATTAAGAGAAGAGCCCGAGAACGTAGATGACCTTCCCCGGTGCTTTGAGAACAGCGATGATGAGGTGATCTCAGAATTTCCGCCCGCTCCGAAAGAACTGGAAGATGGTATACATACTACTGCAGATAACCTCAAGAAGATTGAGTTGGGATCGGCAGACGACCCGCGATCGACATTTGTCAGCGAGCTGCTATCCGAAGAAAGGGTGGCTGCGTTAAAGAACGTGCTTCTACGGCATAAAGACTGCTTCGCGTGGAACTACTCCGAGATGCCAGGATTAGATCCGGAGATTGCTGTGCATAAATTAGCAATATCCCCATATATCAAGCCAGTCAAGCAGGCGCCAAGGAGGATGCGACTCGAGCTTGAGATGAGCATCAACGCCGAAGTCAAGAAGCTGATCGATTCTGGATTTATCCAAGAAGTCCAATATCCCGACTGGATCGTCAATATCGTCCCGGTAATGAAGAAGAATGGGATGGTACGCATATGCGTGGATTTCAGGGATCTCAATAAAGCCTATCCAAAGGACGATTTCCCAGTACCAGTAACCGAGCTAATTATAGATAACACGTCCACTCACGAGGTTTTCTCCTTTATGGACGGTTCGTCAGGATACAATCAGATAAAGATGCATCCCGAAGACCAGAAGCATACCACTTTCCGGACCCCTTTGGGTATATTCTGCTACAGGGTTATGCCCTTTGGTCTAAAGAACGCCGGCGCTACCTATCAAAGGGCCATGACAAAAATCTTCGACGACCTCATACATGACATCGTCGAGTGCTATATCGATGACCTTGTAGTAAAGAGCATGTCATACGAAGAGCATTTAAAGCATCTGGAGACTGTATTTCAATGCCATCGGCAATATAATTTGAAGATGAATCCCCTCAAATGCGCGTTTGGAGTCTCCTCGGGTAAATTCCTGGGATTCATCATCCGACATCGAGGTATCGAAATAGATCCATCTAAGATCAAGGCAATCATGGAAATTCCTCCGCCAAGAACCCTCAAACAGTTGCGGTCTCTCCAAGGGAAGCTTGCATACATCCGGCGATTTATCGCCAATCTTTCAGGCAAATGCCGTCCTTACAGCCACCTTATGAAGAAAGGAACTCCATTCGTTTGGGATCACAAATGCCAAGGTGCACTAGACGAGATCAAGCAGTACCTGCAGAACCCTCCGGTGTTGGCTGCGCCGGTCAAGGGAAAACCCCTCATTCTTTATACAACCGCCCTCGAAGGTTCCTTAGGCGCATTATGGGCACAAGAGAACGATCAAGGGAAAGAGAGAGCACTCTACTACTTAAGTCGAGTTCTGCTGGGGGCAGAAAACAACTACTCGCCCATTGAAAAACACTGCTTGGCGTTAATCTTCGCGATAACAAAACTCAGACACTATGCGTTGGCGCACGAAGTCCGTCTCATCTCGAAGGTGGACCCTCTTAAATATTTGATGTCGAAGGCTATACTGACGGGTCGACTCGCTAAATGGGGTCTACTCCTGATGGAGTTCTCAATAACGTATCGACCTCTTAAGGCAATGAAAGGCCAGGCCATTGCCGATTTCCTCGCTGAGCACCCGATACCGGCCGATTCTCCTCTGAACTGTGATTTGCCGGACGAGCATGCATTTGATGCGATTGGCGGCGGTAGCGCCCGATGGGAACTCTATTTCGATGGAGCGTCCTCCGTAAAGAAACAGAAACAAGGTATCCCAATGACCAAATCGGGGATAGGCCTCGTCTTTGCAACTCCACAAGGAGGGATAATGCGCTTCGCCTTCTCCTTAACAGAGCCGAGGACAAACAATGAAGCTGAATACGAAGCTCTGATAGCAGGCCTCGAAATCGCCATCGACCTGGGAATTGAAGACCTCCTTATATACGGGGATTCTCAACTGGTCGTTAGTCAAGTAAAAGGTGACTACCAAACGTGCAAACCGGAGTTGGTGAAGTACGGCGAAAAGGTGCAACAACAATTGACCCAAATTCCCTCCTATACTTTGGAGAACATACCGCGCGCGGAAAACAGCAAAGCAGACGCGTTGGCTAAACTTGCTAAAGAACTGGCTGACGAGAACCTCGATGACGTCAGAATCGTGGTACAAAGCCGTCGAGTGCTCGCCCCGGCGGAAATACCTCCGGAATTATATAAGGAGAAGGGAGCGACTGAGCAGACGACCCTACAAATAAAAGACCATGAGAAGGCCGAAGACTGGAGGGAAGTCTTCATAGACTACTTTAAGTCCTACCGAATGCCCAAAGAAGCGTCCTCAAGACATCAGCTCATGAAACGAGCTCTATCTTTCGCTTTTGTCAACGATATTCTATACAAGAGATCGTTTGATTCTCTATGGCTGAGATGCTTAGGACCTGACGAAGCAGAAAGAGTCATTCAGGAAGTTCATGACGGACTTTGCGGTTCTCACTAAGCAGGCCCAAAGATGAAGTTAAAAATTAAACGGATGGGTTACTACTGGCCCACGATGATCCAGGACTGCCTCGAGTATGCGAAGCAATGCCACTCATGCCAGATTCATGGAGACTTCATCCACCAACATCCGAATCCACTGCACCCAACGGTGGCTAGCTGGCCGTTCGAAATGTGGGGGACTGACATAGTCGGCCCCATTGAGCCAGCATCATCCCGGGGACACCGTTTTATCCTGGCGACAACTGATTACTTCTCCAAATGGGCAGAAGCAGTACCACTGAAGGAAGTGAAGACGGAGAATATCCTCCATTTCTTCAAGACGCACGTCATCTATCGGTTCGGAACTCCACGACGGATTATCTCCGATAATGGGCCGGCCTACCGAAGCCATAAGATTAGCCGCTTCACACAGCAGCACAATATAGACTGGAAATATTCTTCGGTTTACAATCCACGAGCTAACGGTCTGGCCGAGGCCTTCAATAAGACCTTGACGAAGATCATAAAAAAGACCGTTTCCAGGAATAAGAGAGACTGGCACGAAAGGCTGCAAGAAGCCCTTTGGGCTTATCGAACTACATTCAAGACGGCCACGAACACAACGCCATACGCGTTGGTATTTGGGACGGAAGCAGTGCTCCCCCTCGTGATAGAGTTACCCTCTCTACGAGTAGCAGTCCACCACGAGCTGACGAACGAAGAAAATGCTCACCTTCGGCTTGAGGAGCTTGATGCCCTCGACGAAACCCGGCTCATAGCGCAACAACATCTAGAGGCTTACAAAGCAAAGATGACGCGCTCGTACGAAAGATTGACCAGGCCGAGGACATTCCGCCAAGGCGAACTCGTACTAGTGGTCAAAAGACCTATGATCCCCAATCGTGCCAAGCGAGGAAAATTTGAGCCAAACTATGAGGGCCCGTACATCATAGACAAGGTCTACCAGGGTGGAGCCTATCTACTCACGGACATGCACGGTGAAAGGCCTTTCAGGCCAATAAACGGCCGCTTCTTAAAGAAATACTATGCTTAATAAGCCACAGCCTGGGTCAATGATAGATGACGACGACTATGTCCGCTCACTATCTTCCTAGGCTCAGACTTTACAAGCAGCAGCCAGCCTTCCCATAGCGACGGACCGAAACGTCCTTAAACTAACGACGGACCGAAACGTCCTTAAACTATCGACGGACCGAAACGTCCTTAAACTAACGACGGACCGAAACGTCCCTAAAACTACTACCGTAGTATCTTTAGGCTGACGAGATAAAAAAAAGGAGAGAGAAAGAAAAAATAAAAAAAAATATATGAAAAAGAATAAAAAAAACGGTATGTCCATAAGCAAAATGGGCACGGATGAAAACCAGAAAGGGCTCCGTGAGTAAAAACAGCAGGGCTGCCGGCAAGTGTTCGTGAAAACCCAAAAGGGCACGACCTTGTAAAGAAAAGTGAAAAAGAATAAAAGAAAAAACGGTATGTCCATAAGCAAAATGGGCACGGATGAAAACCCGAAAGGGCTCCGTGAGTAAAAACAGCAGGACTACCGGCGAGTGTTTGTGAAAACCCGAAAGGGCGCAACCTCGTTAAAAGACACTTGTAGGGTCCTCTCGACCTTGTAAGGAGAAACCACCTGCGTGAGATCCTTACGACTCACAAAGGAGCAACACACTTAGGGATCCTCACGATTCCTAAGGAGAAAATACACTTACGAGATCCTCACGACTCGTAAGGAGAATTCTCTTACGGGACCCTCACGGCTCATGAGATTTGAAAGTCTTAAGTTACAGAAACCTAAACCTGTTCTTAAGCAAATCCTCCACAACCTTCGATATTGCCCTACAAGAGGCTCAATACTGACCCTTGTATACAATCCACGGGCGCGAAAAAACATTTCCCCAGCAAAGTCCCACCCGTGACTAGGGATATGCCCATATGATGAGCAACCCTTGTAGGTCCTCTCGACCCATAAGGAGAAAGCCCTCTTGTAGGATCCTTACGACTTGCAGAGGAACATACACTTAGGAATCCTCACGATCCCTAAGGAGAAAATACACCTGCAAGATCCTCACGACTTGTAGGGAGAAATACCTTTGTGAGACCCTTACGGCTCATGAAGTCAAAAGCCTTGGTCGACAGGACCCTTAACCCTATTTACTAAGCCAACTTTGTTCAATATCGACAAAGGCAAATGATGATTCGCTCCTGGCAACATCCTAGTTGCAGCGGTGCTGATGCCGAAATCGGTGTCTAAAATCCAAGCTTGCGTTTAAAAAGCTAGCAAGCCACACATGCCTACGAAATAGCCGAAATGATGGGGCAACTTGCAATAAAAAGCAGCAAGTAAAAATGTATGCATGAAAAATAGCCGAAACGATGGGGCAACTCGCAATAAAAAGCAGTGAGTAGAAAATAAATAAATAGCCGAAATGATTGCGCACCGCGAAAAATAGCCGAAATGATGGGGCAATCGCGACCTTCGCGATATAAAAGCTGAAACGATAGAGCATCGCGGAAAAAGAAATAAAATAAAAATAAAATGTATGCCTTACAGGTGATGTTCCATCACACCCTGTATACAATCCAATGGCATAAACAAAAAGGGAACATACCTCCCTCCCCCAGGTTTCACCAAAGAAAGAAGCTAAAGCTCGACGGGCCACAAGCGACCTAGAGATCATCCCAACACTCGTCTCATAACAACGGACACAACTTCAAGCTAAGCGGAACAGCGGCAACTCCCAGTTCCATGGCTCGGTGGTATACATATCGCCAACAGTCAAACCTCCATCCCGTGAAATGCGGATACAATCAGCAAAATTCCTGGTTACGTGGAACGCGGATAATGTCACTCTTTGACCCCGTGGAAAACGTCCAGAGCGGATCCTGGTCCTCGCAGAGCACGGCAGTGAACCCGTGTGAAGAATCCAGAGCGGAGCCTAGTCCTCGCCGAGCGCGGCAGTGAACCCGTGTGAAGCATCTAGTGCAAAATTCCTGGTCACGTGGAACGCGGATAATGTCACTCTTTGACCCCGTGGAAAACGTCCAGAGCGGAGCCTAGTCATCGCCGAGCACGGCAGTGAACCAGTGTGAAGCATCTAGTGCAAAATTCCTGGTCACGTGGAACGCGGATAATGTCACTCTTTGACCCCGTGGAAAACGTCCAGAGCGGAGCCTAGTCCTTGCTGAGCACGGCAGTGAACCCGTGTGAAGCATCTAGTGCAAAATTCCTGGTCACGTGGAACGCGGATAATGTCACTCTTTGACCCCGTGGAAAACGTCCAGAGCGGAGCCTAGTCCTCGCCGAGCACGGCAGTGAACCCGTGTGAAGCATCTAGTGCAAAATTCCTGGTTACGTGGAACGCGGATAATGTCACTCTTTGACCCCGTGGAGAACGTCCAGAGCGGATCCTGGTCCTCGCAGAGCACGGCAGTGAACCCGTGTGAAGCATCCAGAGCGGAGCCTAGTCCTCGCCGAGCGCGGCAGTGAACCCGTGTGAAGCATCTAGTGCAAAATTCCTGGTTACGTGGAACGCGGATAATGCCACTCTTTGACCCCGTGGAAAACGTCCAGAGCGGAGCCTAGTCCTCGCCGAGCACGGCAGTGAACCCGTGTGAAGCATCTAGTGCAAAATTCCTGGTTACGTGGAATGCGGATAATGTCACTCTTTGACCCCGTGGAAAACGTCCAGAGCGGAGCCTGGTCCTCGCCAAGCATGGCAGTGAACCCGTGTGAAGCATCCAGAGCAAATACCGGACTGTGGAGTCCTTAAAATCCACGGACTATGACGTCCTTAACCTCGACCGTGATGTCTTAAAACTAACGATCAACCACCCCGATTCCCTACGGATTCTGCCTTGGTTTAAGGGTACATCTCTTCACTCCTTTGATACTTGGCGTTGTAATTCCTCAACGTCTTCAAAGAGATGACGGGTCCCTGCAACCAAACACCGGACTGTGGAGTCCCTAGATCCACGGACTATGAGGTCCTTAACCTTGACCGCGATGTCTTAAAACTAACATCGGACTGTGGAGTCCCTAAATCCACGGACTATAAGGTCCTTAACCTTGACCGCGATGTCTTAAAACTAACATCGGACTGTGGAGTCCCTAAATCCACGGACTATGAGGTCCTTAACCTTGACCGTGATGTCTTAAAACTAACAGCGGACGGTGGAGTCCCTAAATCCACGGACTATGAGGTCCTTAACCTTGACCGCGATGTCTTTAAACTACGATACCTGGAGCAGCCTCTGACCCCGTGAAACACGGATATGGATGACCACATCCAACACTTGCAGGTCCTCACGACCTGCGGGGAAGAAAAACTCTCTTGTGAGATCCTTACAACTCTCAAGGGAAAAAACCCGCTTAAGGATCCTCACGATCTCTAAGAAGAACTTACATCTATGGGATCCTCTCGACCTGTAGGGAGAAAAACTCTTTATGAGACCCTCGTGGCTCATAAGATGCAAAAGCCTTAAAAAGCAGATCTTAACCCTGAGCCCTGAGCCATCACTGTCCTGCAAGGAGATCAAGATAGAATATCCGCAGAATACATTCAATAAAAAGGGGACACACCATTGAAGAGAAGAATATGTCTTCATTTATAAACCTCCCTTCAACAAACAATACTCGATCTAAAGCCAGCGCAAACCACCCGATACGGGAGATAACGTGGCAAGTTTCTGATCTGTATCCTATCAGGCACGCATTTGCAACTGTACGAATGTTTAAAAGGAAATGTTGCCTGAGGCACTGATGTGCATGCAACGTAACGATGGTGCTCGTAATTAAAGAAAAACAAACGGCTCATTTACGCAAGCAAGACACACGTACGACTATCTGACAAGCATGAAAATTCAACAGAAAGCATACAAACCACCAATGATTAAAGGAGTACATTGATTCAAACACACTACATTGGTGGGAAAAGATCACCAAACAAGGGATCAGAAATACAAGGGTTAACGAAACAAAGAACAAGGTTCTCCATCTCTCTCTCTGCTCTCTCCAACACATCAAAGCGACGGTTCTCGCGAGAAGTCGCTCCCCATCGATTGGCACCATGGCCATCTACAAAAGCAGACATAACAGCCCGTCGGGCTCTTATTTCGCTCAAAAGATGAACTGAGCGATCTTTCAAAGCCTGAGTAATCAGGCACGCTTCATGAAAGCCCTCGAGCTTTTCTTCAGCCGCATCGAGCATCGCTAGGGTCATCTCCGCCGGGTGAAGAGGGACGTCGGCAAGCACAACAGGAAGAATCATTCGGAGCCAGAGAGAGCCCATTGGAAGAGGGGACCCCCTGCGAGTCGAGAGCTCGTATGCCGCTGAGTCACATTCGTCGTCGGTCAGGAGAGGGTCCACCAATCGTGCAGCAAAGCGAGGAATCATCTCCTCGATAGGCACTTCCCATGGCTGTCGACGGGCGTGTAAACGATTGCAGGCCATGACACTTAGTTATTCTCGAATTGAATCGCGTCAAAATAAGAATAAAAGTTCTCTGTGAAGAGAAAAGGAAGGCCATTGCCTCAGATATAAAGAGGTGCATTAAGTGCTATGCGCGGAAAATCTTGCATGCGAAAGCTGTTTCCAAGGCCCAAAAAAGGAAAGGCATCGAAAATCAAGGAGATGGAACTATTTCCAAGGCTCCTTTTCTGCATCTGATACTGCGCGCTAAAGATGCGGCATGGAAAATTTTGTGAACAGTCCCATCAAATGATCCCACGTGCGGGACACGTGAGGCCCAAATTTGACGTGCACTAGAAAATAGAATAGCACCATGCATATTAAAAGCACCAGCAACAACAGTAGTGAAATGATAAAATCCCACAAAAAAGCATGCAAACATACAAAAACACAATAGAACTTATCATCCAGACTTCAAGAAGGTCATACAAAATAAAAAGAAAACTTTTACAATGGCAAGGCTTCAGACGCGGGGCATGGGTTGAGAAACTCGAGATTAACTTTGTCCAAAATTCTCCAAGCACTTCGAACCTCCCGAGTATGCTTCCTCTCGCGGTCGCAAGCGTCGGGGTCCTCGCGAATGTCCTCCACCCTCCGATAGGCGGCAAGTATGGCCGACTGCTGGAACGCCTGGTGCAAAAGATCGATGAGGTGATCTCGCCTCCTCTTTGAGATCAAGCCCATAAGGTACACCGAATGCACCTTATCCTCGGCAGTGTCCAAGGCCCCGAGCGGTATGCCAGTGCAAAAGAGAGGAAGTGCCTCCCGGATCGCCAGCACGATCAGCCTCAGAAGAGAAGAGCGACGAGGGAGTAGACAATGGTTATACTCATCAAAGCGGCTCATGATCTCAGCACACTGAGCATCGGTGAACTCCTGGTTCTGACTGCGGCCCAGCGCACGAATATTCCCGTAGGAAATGATCTCGTCAGGACTATACAGATGGGCATCCATGATACCTGAAGTAAAAGTCACGAGAATCATTACAAAACTCCCATTGCATTAATTGCAGAAGAACAACCTCGGGCCAAGAGACCCCAGGAAGCCTCCGTGTGAAGAAATCGAGTTCTTCATTGGAATTAAAATTCCTTACTAAGAAAAGGGAATTAAATTCCCAGAAACATTTTTGGATGAAATTAAATTCCATGGAGTTGAAACGCCATCATCATCTCCCCAAAGATCATCTAAACCCTAAAAGATCTACAGTTTGAAGGTTAAGCGGTTTCATGTTCTTAGGGAAAAACATGAAGAAACAAGGGTAAAAACCCTTGTTTTGGATTTAAAATCCAGAGGAATGTGAAGGTCCATCGTTTGTCCAAGAACATTACCTGAGGAAAAGAATTCTTTTCGAACAGAGTTAAACTCTGAAGATTGTTTCAAGACAGAGAACTAAGCTCTGGAAGCGAGAATTAAATTCTCAAGGAAAAAGTTCTCAGAAGAAGAAGATGAGCAAAGTGAAGGCTCCTCGGAAGAGACGGTGGTATTTATAGAAGGCGATGGAAACGCTTCATCTCCCCAAATCCCTAAAGTAATCCAATGGTCACAAAAGGTGACAGCGTTGCACTCACGTGCTGACACGTAAGAACAACGCTGTGGGGGCATTTGTTTCCTGATTTAAAATCAGAAAAGCTTATGGGAAAAGCTTAAGAAAAGGGTCACGTGCTTACACGTGACCAGCAGTCACGTGTGGGCACGCGACACCTAAAAGTATCGACAAGGCAAATTCAGTTTCCCAAATACGTCAAAGAAAGGGGCTTCAGAAAGGGTCACGTGCTCCCACATGACCTGGGTCACGTGACATTTAAAAGCAGCGGCAAAGACACAACGGTTCCCTGATCGAATCAAGAAAAAGGCTTCAGAAGAGGTCACGTGCTCCCACGTGACCAGGGTCACGTGTTGGCACGTGACACTCAAAACATCAGGCTCATTCTCCGGTTAAATCGAGAAGAAGGCTCCATGCCAGGGTCACGTGCTCACACGTGACCAGTTGTCACGTGGTGGCACGTGACAGCTAAACAGAGAACAGAAAGCAAAGCGCAGAAAGAAAGAAGAAGGCTCATTCCATAGGGGGTCACGTGCCCACACGTGACCATGGGTCACGTGGTCACTCGTGACCAGCTTTCAAAGCCCATTTTGTTAACAGAATTAAATTCTGAAGGAGATTCAAATCCTTCCAAAGGAAAGCGACCATCTAGAAACAATTAAATTAAAGGTTCAGAGGTGATTAAATATCACCTATTTATGGGAAAATCTCGGGTTTGGAAAGATTTCCCCTTTAAATCTAACCGAGATAACAAAAGAGAATCCCTGGATTTGAAATCCAATGGTGAATAAAATTCACTTAATAATCTAAATGTCAAAAACGAATGATGGATGCAAATCAAATCTCTCAATGAAAATTCGTCAAAAACTAATTGATTCGGCTGCTTCTCCTATAAATAGGAGCCAAGAGACACAAAAAAAAAGATATATACGCAGAGGGAAGAAAGGGAGAGAGAGCCTTGATATTTCGAGAAACTTGGATCTTCTGCAAAAGAAAACCCTAGGTAAGAAAGGGAAGGCTCCTTAAAAGAAAGGAGAATTTAATTCTCAACAGAGTTTAACTCTGATATATAAAACGGAAGAATATATTTCTTCTCTCTTTGATAGAGGATCTGCAAAGTGCGCATCTCCCCTTGAATCTGAGAATTTAATTCTCAATGGGTTGAGATCCTGCCATGCAGATCCAAAACATAGAGAGGGAATGGAAGCACGAGAATTTAATTCTCACAGAACTATAGGAATTTAATTCCTTTAAAATAAAACTAGGGCTTGACCCTGTGTTATGGGAATTTAATTCCTTCAGAACAAAAAGAAACAGGGTTTAACCCTAATTAAGAACCTAGTTCTGTTGGAACAGCGGGGATTTAATTCCTTTGATCATAATTTAACAGAGAGTGGGAATTTAATTCCTTAAAAGCTTTTATTAGGGTTTAACCCTATTCAGTTCTTCACATATATGAAGAATTTAATTCCTACAGAAAATTCAGAGTCCAACTCTATTCAGAATATAAATCTTCAAAAGGAAGTAGGAATTTAATTTCTCTGAAATTACTGTCAGGGTTTAACCCTACGAGGAATTTAATTCCTGGGAAAGATTAACAGATCCTCTAAACAACATACATAAAGGCAGGGTCACGTGTCACCACGTGACCCCCCCAAGAGATCTACAGAAAGCCCCTTTGAGGCAGCACCCCACATGACCCACGTGACCCTCGGCAGAAGCTTTAACATATAAGCATTTAAATTCCCTTCACGTGAGGGCACGTGATGCGATAATCTCAGCAGAATAAATGAAGGGAGGGCGCTCTCACGTGTTGCCACGTGACCCCTCTTGCCTTAGTGTTCAACACTAAATTGGAACTCTCGAATCCAGTATTGAAACACTGTTGGGCCCTAGTGTTCAACACTAATCAAAGAACTTTATTCGCAGTGTTCAACACTGATTACCTTCGTGTTTAACACTATTCTGAGATCTCCATTGCCAGTGTTCAACACTGATCTGTTTTAGTGTTTATGATAATTTGAAAGCCTTGTTGCTGGTGTTTAACACCAATTATCTTTTAGTGTTAAACACTAACTTGTCAACCTCATTCCCAGTGTGCAACAATGATTGCTCTGTAGTGGTTAACACTAGGCTTTGGCCCAATTGGCTAAATGGATAGAGGCAAAGCCTCTCCTTCAATGGACCAACAAGAAGCCAATATTCCAGACATGATCGGACTTAGCCCAAGCCAGGCCATGAGTCTTCAATTCGTAATTAACTGGGCTAATGGGCTCATAACATAATTAATCGGTCTTGATCCCAAATTGGGTCAAGGACTATTTAAGCCATTCCGGTTCTAGGGTACATCTCTTCACTCCTTTGATACTTGGCATTGTAATCCCTCAATGTCTTCAAAGAGGTGACGGGTCCCGACGACCACACATTGACATGGACTGTGGGGTCCGTAAACCCGTGTCTAATGCAAAATTCCTGGTTACGTGGAACGCGGATAACGTCACTCTTTGACCCCGCGGAAAACGCCCAGAGCGGAGCCTAGTCCTCGCCGAGCACGGCAGTGAACCCGTGTGAAGCATCTAGTGCAAAATTCCTGGTTACGTGGAATGCGGATAACGTCACCCTTTGACCCCGCGGAAAACGCCCAGAGCGGAGCCTGGTCCTCGCCAAGCACGGCAGTGAACCCGTGTGAAGCATCCAGAGCACATACCGGACAATGGAGTCCTTAAACCCATGGACTACGACGTCCTTAACCTCGACCGAGATGTCTTAAAACTACCCATGGACCGCAATGTCCTTAAACAACCCATGGACCGCAATGTCCTTAAACTACCCATGGACCGCAATGTCCTTAAACAACCCATGGACCGCAATGTCCTTAAACTACCCATCGACCGCAATGTCCTTAAACTAGAACAATAGAGCCCCGCATGCTCTTTTGTCGGATCTAAACGGTCCCGTTTATGTTGATCTTAGCCTTAAAGATGGCTAACGTATCCTTAAACCTTCAAACAGACTGGACTATGAATCCCCCCAATTAACTCTGGCTCGAGGGTACATCCCTGAACTCCTCTGACATCCGTCGTTGTAATCCTTCAACGTCGTCAGAGAGGTGACGGGTCCCGACGGCCATACATACGATGGACCACTATGTCCCTAAACTGGAACAATGGAGCCTAAAATGCTCCTTTTTCGGATCTAAACGATCCCGTTAAGTTGATCTTAGTCTCAAAGTTAGACTAATGTATCCTTAACAAACGTTTGAGTTGATCTTAGCCTCAAGTATGGCTGACGTATCCTCAAACCAAACCCCCAAACCCAAATCTAAGATAATACGGATTTGGACTAGTCCACGCCCTACGGGCGATGACATAACTCAGTCTCCGTAAACAATCCACGGGCAACAAAACACAAAACAAACACCCACGACACGAAGTGACCATCTGGAGAAGGAGAAAGTTGTTACCGCAATGCGGTAGCGTAATTAACTGCAGGGGCTTGCGCCTGCAGGGAAGAGCGTCCCCACAATCAAAAACCCCTCAAACGAGGGGGAATCTGACGAAGTCTGCTACATCGGACGCATCCGTCTAAACCTTCGATACATGGTGCCATAAATCAACTTGGTATCTTCGGAGAGGTGGACGGATAGCATCAATTAGCATCTGCCCCGAGTCTCAGTGCCAAGACATCGCAGTCTTGTGCGCCGCCATTCGGAAGGGAACAATCTTCAAATAGCAAGGTTAAAGCATTTAAACCATTTCTATATTTTTAAACTTGCTTAATTAAGCTTTTGCAAAAACCTAGTAAGCAAAAACCCTTAATTAGACAAACTAGTAATTAACAAAAATTAGCATTTTCTACTAGGTTAAGCTTTTCCAATTCACAAATTAACACTTCAATTAAATATTAAACACTTAAATTAAGTTTTAACCTTAACTTGAATTTCTAAAACCATTTCTAGAATTTTGAAACTTGAAATTTAAAGCTTAAACTAACATCTAATTAAGCTAGCATAAAGATTTAAACTTAACAATTAGAGATTAGGGTTAGGGTTTTATACCTTCAAGAACACCACTTGAATCAAGGATAAAACCAAACATTAGCCTCCAAAATCCTCACTAGAATGAACATCCAAGCAACTTTTGTGAAGAAGAAAGAAGGTTTTGGATTTTATTTGAATTTCTATGAATTTATTTGGATTTTTCATGATTTATTTGTGCAAGAAATGATGAAAAATGAGTGAGGAAGAACAAGGGAAGCAAAGTGGAGAGAGGGTCCGGCCAAATGATGAAGGATAGGGTTTTTGGTGAATTGTAGAATTTTCTAGAAGAAAATAAAATAATAGTATAATAAAACAAAAAGCTTATGTTCACACTACTTTTCTTTTTCTTTATTTTTTAAAAAAATAAATCCTTTGACCAAAAAAATCTAGATATTTAAAAAGAAGGTTCTAAAATAATTGTAGTGATAATTTCCAAGAATTTTCATTTAGAAGAAATTTCCCGATTTACGTGCATATTTTACCGGCTAAAATAATATTTTATTTGGGAAAAATTCTATCTGAACCAAAACCTCCCAAATACCCCTAAAGTTCACACACAAGATTTATTTTAGCTAAAAAAGGTGCCGGTAAGTTTATACGGACGTTTGATCGAAATCGGGTTAAAACGGGAAAAACCAACAATTTTGCCATAAAACGGGAAAATTCGCAAAGCAATTTCTGAAACGTTACAATCTCCCCCCTTATAAAAATTCGTCCCCGAATTAAAAATTTTTACTAAGCGTACCTTCAAAGAGAGGATTACTAAACTCTCATATCTCGTTCGCAGCCTCCCAAGTGATTACCTCACTATACGGCTACGTCCAAGAAAAACCCTTCACAGATGGCAAGACCCTTGACCGAAGTTTCTCCACCCGTCTAGACATTAACACAATTGGCTGCTGGTGAACGAAAGATCGCGTCCAAGCTAAATGGTCTGGTGCTGAATCATGTGAGAAAGGTCATGAAGGTAATTGCAAAGTATCGACACAAGGAATACGGGGTGAATACTCAATAATCTGGGCGGAAGTGTGAAATTAAAGGCAACGGAACTAACTCACTTTAAGGATCTCGAAAGGACCTACAATTCTGGGTAAGCTTCCCAAAACTCAACACGTCCTTCATCGGAAAAATCCGTAGGAATACATGATCTCCCACTGCGAACTCGAGCCTGCGATCACCATGGTCGGCATAAGACCTCTGTTCGCACAGGACTGTCATCATCCTTACCTGAAACAGCTGGATCATTTCCGAAGTCTCTAGACTAGCTGGGGTCCAAAAATCCTACTACACAGAGTCAGAAAAACAGACTAGAGATCGACACCACCTAACAAACAAAACTTAAAGGTTGCCAATTGAAATGTCTACTGATAACTACTATCGAAGGAGAGTCCTAACAATGGCGAGTGACGATCCCAACTGCCGACAACAATCACACGAATGTAAAAACATATCCTCCAGAGTCGGTATAGCTCGCTCTCATAAACCCATCATCCTGCGGATGGTAAGATGGAGCTAAAGCTTAACCAGCACCCAAGGCTTCCTGAAGCTTCTGCCCAAGACGGCAAGAGAACATGGTGCCTTCATTGGATACAACCCTCAAAGGAACTCCGTGCAACACACAAACTTAACAAAGAACAACTGAGCAAACAGAGTATAACCGGACAACAAGCATCCGAATGGAGTCACACCCTGACTAAACCTGGGTATACGCCACAACGAATATTCATGGAGATCTGCTCCCATTCCCACTTCGGAACGGTTAAAGGTTGCAACTCTCCAGCCGGTCTCAAATGCTCAACCTTAACATACAACAAGACAGACACCTCGAAACGAAATCCGAAACTTCACTCTTCATCCCTGCCCACCCGTAACTATCTCACAAGTTATGCTACAAATTGGTGGGACTTGAATGAACACCGAAAGTTGACTTATGTGCCTGCTCTACGATTTCGCGTCTCTACCCAATAGTATTAGGTACGCAAACGCGTCCCCAAACTCATCACAGCCTTGTCACAAATCAAAGACTCCGAATCATTACCCAGCCGAGTATGCTCAAGTATTTCTGACGAACGAGCATCGGCGGCAGTGTCTCGCGAAAGCGATTAAGGAAAAGTGATCGGGCGTGGACATGAGCAGGCTTTCCCCTCAGTAGAGGCGAACTTAAGCTGTGCTCAACGATCGCACAAGAACTGTGAATCTACAGAAGACTATCTCAACAATCAAAATCCGCTGCAGGAAGATCTACATTAAGCTTTGATACTCCGTGAAAATCTGACACGACTCTCGAACAAGTAGTGTCTCCAAATCTCCAACGCAAGACCGCCGCGGCTATCTCCAGATCGTGAGCGAAATATCCTGCTAGTACTTCCTCTAAATGTAGGGAAGCAAAAGCGATAACTCTATAGTGTCACCTCAGTACACAATATAGCCCCACTCGCGAAACATCACAGTTAAAACAACAAAGTCGCCCGAACCAAAAAGCAAGAAGAACTGGTGCAGTTGTTAACCGAGTCTTCAACTGCTGAAAAACTCCGCACCCATGCCTCAGTCCAAAGAAAGAAACTTCCACTCCGGTCAATTCAGTCGACTGTGCAGCACTACTCTAACGATCCTGCACGAAACGGCGGTAGAAATCTGCTAAGCCCAAAATCTGCGGACCTCCGTCCATACACAAGCCTGGGCCAAAGCAGTACGACCTCGACCTTCCTCGGGACCATATGAAAACCGTCTCCCGTAACTACAAGACCTAGGAGTCAACACAAACAAGCCTGAAGGAACACTCCGAGAATCTAGCAACAGCTGGGGCTCTCCCAATGTCTGAAAAACAAATCCTCAAGTGCTACTCCTGTCCCTCACGACACATTGAATAGACCAGAATGTCGTCAATAACACAACAATAACTGGTCGAGGAACGGCCTGAAGAAATCTGGTGTATCATGTCTACGAATGCTGCTAGGGCATTGGCGAGTCCAAAGACACCACCAAAACATACAAAGCCGTAGCATGCACAAGGCAGCCTTCGGAATGCCATCACTCCGAACCTGCAACAATGATGACCTGATCCCAACAACTTAGAAAACGTCTCGCACTTAGGAGTCGATTGAAGAAATCGTCAATGCGAGGTAAAGGATACCTGTCCGCACCGTAAGCCGGTTCAATTGACGATCCATCAATACACAACCTCAAACTGTCGCCTTCCTCCTTGACGAACAGAAATAGGAGCTCCCCAATGCGAAACGCTCAGACGCACAAACCCCCCAACAAACAATTCTGCAGCTGATCCTTAAGCTCCCTAAGCTCCGCCGGCTCATATGGAACAACGTCGGAAAACTCTCGCACGATAAGAACCCGGTCTAACAAACCCACTGTTGCTCCGGTATCACGAATGAACGCCAAGAATCCTCGACATCCTCTCCTCAAAAGCCGACTAGCAAAAAAGGCTGAATTCGAGCTGTGAGAGGCGGCACCACTGTCCCCCTGCACAACAAGAACTGACTTGCCGGAAAAACAAACCTGACTGTTTCCTCGCGGTAGTCCACAGACGCCGAGCACGTAACTAACCAGTTCGTGTCCAGGAGAACGTCAAATCCAACATCTCTAGAAGGATCAAGTGACGGATGAATCTCCTAACCGATTGGCATACGATTGAAATACGTGTCGCGCAACAAAAGAATCGCTGACAGAAGTTAACACAACAAACGGCCGATCTAGCTAACACGAATCCCCTCGTCCCAACCTCTGCTACTCCCGCAACGGTCACGAATGCTGTCTCGACGACTAAGCCTCTGTCTCTGAGCTGATACCCCGGTACGAGTCCTCCACGGTTCCGGAACTCCCGAAGTCTCTGGAATACGTGTCTCGTCAACTAGGGCTGCATCCACTGGTGCTATGTAAGTGATGGAATACTTTGTGCTGATCGTAAGGAACAACTGGGTAGCAGGGTGACAACCTCATGTCGCTGCGCTCGAATGGCCTTAACCAATGAACTCATTGTCTGGCGCAAGTCCAGCATCTCTGCCATATGCCTAGCGATACTATCTGTCGAAGGCGGATCCGTCTACACCTGTGCAACGAGCGTGCCATCTTGGTCAGTCCTTGACCCACCCGAGTCAACTCTGACCTCGGCCCTCGCTGCACCTCACTGAGTCTCCATAGTCGTCGTCGGCAAAGGCTATAAATAGGAATAGGATTCGATATGAACACGGAAGTCGAATCACAAGGATATGAATCATCAAGGAAGGAATTTCAAGTAATTGTACTTAGGTCACTTTAGACGGAGTACTGCATCGTGAGTATGCTGCAGACATACACACAGTACGTTACTCTGCTTAAGTAACCTACTCCATCATATCAAGGTCATCCTACACTCCGTAAGGTAAAAACCTAGCGCTCTGATACCAACTTTGTCACAACCCGAAATTTGCACGTGACGGTCTTAATACTACGCAACGTCTACAGGCGTAACGCAGTAAAAGAAAGCTAAAACCCAGAAATCTAAACCATTTAAATACCAGAAAAGATAAGAAACATTGTTTAAAAGACTTTGAAATCACAACCAAAATTCTTTAAAAGTCCAACTTCGTTTCTTTTAAAATTTTGGCAGCACCTCCTTTGTAAAAGCTAGCCCCAAAAATGGGTACAACATAAACAAAAAGTAAAGCATCCCCAATGGGAGCAAATCCACGCCCAAAGGCGGAAAACAACCACCACAACAAATATACGACGCCGTAGCGAAGAAATAGAAGACGATAGAAAGGAAACTGTATAAAAGACAACAAATCCAACATAATATACAACATCGTCCTCACCAAGTCTCTAAGTCAACATGAAAATATTAGATGGAGAGTATAGGGATACAACGAATATACAATACAATGAATAACCACAAAACCCACCTAAGCAAACTGCACACTGTGAGCTGATGCGATATCCGTAGCAAAAGATGATAAGATGTGTGATAATAGCCTGCCTCTGACTATCCTGTGGAACACCTGCAAACACTGTGGCACAACGAGGGTGAGTTACCAACTCGTGAATAGTAAATAACATATACAGGTAATCGCAAGTATGCACGTAAAGCGTGAATCTAAGATATGCAATTAGCAGTAATAACATGTCATATGAATGCAGAATAATGGAAAGTACACTAGCAGGTACGACCAATATATAAAGCAATAATGATATGACAACAGTATGCAATAATCATGCAATAGGGATATGAGAAAGTAAATGTACAACAATCATGAAAGGTACACTAACAGGTTCTACTAATACATGAAGCAGTGCACAAACATATAAAGGTGAGGTATGGAGTGAAGTATGTCATTTCCACGGAATCCTGACATCGTGGTATGATCACAATCCAGCAAGACAATTCAAATCCCAATTACTCAAATCAGCCCCCAAATTGGCTCTCATATCATCTAAGTATCACATCTCCTCAATTGCACAATATCAAGTATATCTCGTATATCCCGAATGTACAACCTCAAGTATATCTCACATATATCGAATGTACAGAATCAAGTGGATCTCACATATCTCGTATGTACAATATCAAGTATATCTCACATATCTCGAATATACAACAGCAAGTAGATCTCATATATCTCGAATGTACAATATCAAGTAGATCTCACATATCTCGTTTGTACCATATCAAGTATATCTCACATATCTCGAATGTACAACAGTAAGTAGATCTCACATATCCATCCAGTATCCAATCTCAAATGAATCTCTTATATCCCGAATCAAATCTCCAGCATAATTCTAACATCCTAAATATAATGACATAAATAAATATGATGAGGTCAATACACATATATTAGCGTCCCATTCCACTAATATTGGTGTAAGGGTATATATAACAGCGAATAAATCCCCTGTTATATATACAAGTAGTAATTAGAAATATCATGAAAACAATGTGCCAAGCATCGACACAGAAATACTGATCTATCATATGTCTTCTCCCAGACTAACATCCTGATAGGTACGTATCATACGGTATCCCGAAAGCTCGAGTGCCTAGCTCTGAACCTCGCCTCTCGACGTATCCATACGTACATGACTCCCGTCGGTATCCACATGATAGTCGCTGAGTCATTGGTCCTGTCACCGGATAGTATTGTTCCCCTAAGCCTCATCGCCTGACACCACGACATCGTTCTTGCTTCGGGGTACCTCCGGGCCCTACCATGTACCCGCACACGGACCCCTCCTTTCCTCGCGTGGGGTATACACATCGTAAACGACAAATCTCATGGTGGCTGCTGAAATAGCATATCAAGGGAAACCGGGTTTTTCAAATAATGCATAATTTCATGAACTACCACGGTTCCCAAATCCAGAAAACATCATGAAAAATCCATATCTCAATGCAAAAATCCATGGATAAAGTATACGCATCATAAATCTGAAATGCGAGCATATAGAGGAAAGCAGCAATTAACTGTAACAAGTTAATATAATATCATGCGGTTCCTAATCTCTCCAATTCTAAAATAACATCAAGTAAAGGTAAACATGTAGCTATAACCATATATATAGGCAACATAAAGGTATAACAAGATATATGTATCTACCTATAAGTAATGATGTAGTATACCCCCTGGGTATAAAAATAGTATGTGCAAGGTATACCTGTAGCTATGACGTAAAGTGTGCATGTACCTATCACTAATAGTACAATACTCTATAGGTATACAGGTAACTAGCATGTAAGTATGTCAGAACATATGTGTAAGCATGTAGGTATACAGGTATGCTATAAGTCAATGCGTAAAGAAATATGAATCAAAGTCTCAATGTCCCTAACCAAGCAATATTATATCTATAAGTGGGTTATGCGTGACATGGCAATTATTGACGGTGTGTGTAGCATACAATCAGTGCTCGTGCAACATGAATTGTCAATAATATGTGCAGTGTCCTACTACTACTAGTCCAGGCACAACTACATCTAAGTAATAGGGTAAAGGCGCAATTCTAACAATAACGTAGAATATGCGACAAGTAATAAAATCTCTAGCCCTGACGCATAACGCCATGCGGGCGATTCCCCTGTAGATGTTAAATCTACTCACCAACGCTCCATGCTAGGTGAAGCCTACCACCTGTTTTCTCCTTGTCGTAGCGTCCGAAGTCCCCGCTTGCGAACCTAAAATTTCACAAACACAACATATAAGAAAATATCCTACATCGACGAAAATACATCGAAACGCAAGAATGACGCCCTGAAAATTACACTGCGCGCTTAGCGCATCTAACGCGCACGACATCGGTCAAAAATCCTAACTAGGGTCGCCAAACTACGAAACACCTATTCTAGATTCCGATCGTCCCGATCGCGCATTCAAAACACAATAATGACGTGGACTCGAAAATAAATAACGTCGCAACGTCAAAAGAAACCCACGCCTAAAAGTTACCGAAATCTTGTAAGCAGTACTTATCTTTATAGCACAAAACTACAAGTTTTACCAAAACTATAATTTACAAACATCTTCAAATAGCAAGGTTAAATCATTTAAACCATTTCTATATTTTTAAACTTGCTTAATTAAGCTTTAGCAAAAACCTAGTAAGCAAAAACCCTTAATTAGACAAACTAGTAATTAACAAAAATTAGCATTTTCTTCTAGGTTAAGCTTTTACAATTCACAAATTAACACTTCAATTAAATATTAAACACTTAAATTATGTTTTAACCTTAACTTGAATTTCTAAAACCATTTCTCGAATTTTGAAACATGAAATTTAAAGTTTAAACTAACATCTAATTAAGCTAGTATAAAGATTTAAACTTAACAATTAGAGATTAGGGTTAGGGTTTTATACCTTCAAGAACACCACTTCAATCAAGAATAAAACCAAACATTAGCCTCCAAAATCCTCACTAGAATGAAGATCCAAGCAACTTTTGTGAAGAAGAAAGAAGGTATTGGATTTTATTTGAATTTCTATGAATTTATTTGGATTTTTGATGATTTATTTGTGCAAGAAATCATGAAAAATGAGTGAGGAAGAACAAGGGAAGAAAAGGGGAGAGTGGGGCCGGCGAAATGATGAAGGATATGGTTTTTGGTGAATTATAGAATTTTCTAGAAGAAAATAGAATAATAGTATAATAAAACAAAAAGCTTATGTTCACACTACTTTTTTTTTTCTTTATTTTTTAAAAAATTAAATCCTTTCACCATAAAAATCTAGATATTTAAAAAGAAGGTTCTAAAATAATTATAGTGACAATTTCCAAGAATTTTTATTTAGAAGAAATTTCCCGATTTACGTGCATATTTTACCAGCTAAAATAATATTTTATTTGGGAAAAATTCTATCTGAACCAAAACGTCCCAAATACCCCTAAAGTTCGCGCACAAGATTTATTTTAGCTAAAAAAGGTGCCGGTAAGCTTATACGGACGTTTGATCGAAATCGGGTTAAAATGGGAAAAACCGATAATTTTGCCCTAAAACGGGAAAATTCGCAAAGAGATTTCTGAAACGTTACAGCAAGGGCCGAGATCCCTTCATCGGGAGTGACCCCTTGGACAAAAAGTTTGCGTCATGGTAATAACTTCACTATAGTCGATTATTCTTGCTTTGAATCGAGGTATTCAGTTTGGAATATCCTGCACCTCATTCGACGAGGAAAGAGCCGAAATCCCTTCACGGGGAGTGACCTCTTTAGAAAAAGTTTTCGCCACTATATTTTCAAAAGGGTTATCAGGTTCCTTCAATGATATCAAGTTCATTACGTTAACGGGTTTTTCGGCAAAAACCCAGCCGTAGCCCCCCGTCATTTCTTACAAGTAACACTTAGTATTCATACTGCGTTTGTTGACTCCGTCAAGGCGTGGTGTACGGTAGCTGAGTGCTGCTTGTTTGTTGCAGTATATGGGATTGGTTAGGACAGTCGTATAACCTTGTTGACTCCGTCAAGGGTTATGCGGGTGGGTTTAATGCAATCCAGATAATGACGGGTTGAACTTGACCAGGACTCTTTGATTTGTTGACTCCGTCAAGGTCACTTGAGTCCTAGGGGCAAAAATCCACATCGGGAGTTTCTAAAGAAAAAGAAACTTGCAGATTTAGCATACCTTCTGGAGTGTAGTGACTAGAGTGGATCCCATCTAGGTCATTACATAATGATAGTTGGATCCCGATCCCACTGATGAGTTGGATTACTCTTGAGAGATTATTTCACTTAACAAACAATGCTATAAACCAAGTAGGTGTCTAGAACGGTGTTAGCGGGGCTACGCCTCCAGGGAAAAGAGGTTATTTAATTAAGGAACTTCGCGAAAGCGTTGGAAAATCTCCCTCGAAGTACCAACACCAGCCTGGCTGAAAGGTTAAGCAAGTATTGTGACGTGCGATTAATCCTGACTAATTCTTCTTTTAGGGTTTGAAGAAGAATTTGATGAAACAGTGGGAGCCATCCTGGTTAGATAAATCAATAAACCAATCTAATCTTGCAAGAGCGCACGCTGAGTGTTTCTTTTCTCTCTCTCCAGGTAGCAACCATTTCACGCCCTAATCAAGATAATAAAATGTATCGCTTGACCGATCCTAATTCTTATTCAGGGCTGGAGAACGTTGGTTCGGCTCTAACTTACGACAGCAGTCATAAGTATGAGCAAGGGAAAGAGGATTGTTTGGATTCCAAGGATACCCAGTTGAAGAAGAAGCATGGTTTTGCATCTACTTCAGGTGTTCTTGTAATTGAGAATTGCTTTACGGTCAGCCCTACCTCCTGGGTACTTGATACCGGATCAGGATCTCATATCTGTAATCTATTGCAGGGACTGAGAAAAAGTAGGAGAGTTGTACCTGGTGATATGTCGCTCAGAATAGCGAACGGAGCACAAGTTGTAGCAACTTTTATGAATGGATCCCCAGTGTTCTCCTCTGTAGCAACTCTCCGGACCTCGATCTCCCGACGATCTATGATCTCCCTGATCAGGTGATACCGCCTCAAGATGTGTCTGGACTTTTGATGGGACCTGGGTTCCTTTGCTAAAGCTATAGCCCCGTTGTTGTCACAATACAGAGGTATTGGATCAACAATAGATGGAACCACCTGAAGATCTGTTAAGAACTTCTTTGCCCAGACTACTTCTTTTGCGGCATCAGAAGTTTCCATATACTCCGCTTCCATCGTCGAGTCAGCAACGGTGTCCTGCTTGGAAATCTTCCAGCACACCGCCCCTCCATTGAGGGTAAAGACATAACCTGACATGGACTTGGAGTCATCCTTGTCACTCTAGAAGCTAGAGTCAGCAAAAGCCTCGATATGGAGGTCTTTTCCGCCGTAAACAAAGAACATATCCTTAGTCCTTCTCAGGTACTTAAGAATGTTCTTTACTACTATCCAGTGCTTTTCCCCTGGGTCTGACCGATACCGGCTTACCATGCTTAGTGCGTAAGCTACATCTGGTCTGGTGCACAACATCGCATACATTATAGAGCCTACCGCAGAAGTGTAGGGTATAATCGACATGCGATCCCTTTCCAAATCAGTCTTGGAGTCATCTCTTTGGAGAGGGTGATTCCGTGACAAGCCGGTAAATTACCGCACTTAGAATCTTCCATACTGAATCTTTTCAGTATAGTGTTGATATACCTGGACTGTGAAAGTCCCAACATCTTCTTAGATCTATCACGATAGATCTGGATCCCCAGAATGTAAGAGGCATCACCCAGTTCATTCATGGAGAACCTGTGTGAAAAGAATCCTTTGACAGATTGTAGCATAGGAATATCATTTCCTATCAAGAGAATGTCATCCACGTACAAGACGAGGAATACGATAGTTCATGCTACAATCTTACTATAAATACATGGCTCGTCTGAATTTTTGATAAAGTCATATTCTTTGTCCGTTTCATCAAAACAAATGTTCCAACTCCGCGATGCCTGCTTCAGCCATAAATGGACTTAAGCAACTTGCACACTTTCCCGCTGCTCCCACTCTGATTGAAACCTTCTGGCTGATCCATATAGACGCACTCGTCCAAATTTCCATTTAGAAAGCCGTCTTTACGTCCATCTGCCAGATCTCATAATCATGGAAGGCAGCAATAGCAAGAAGGATCCGAATGGATTTGAGCATAGCCACTGGAGAAAAAGTTTCGTCATAGTCCAAACCAGGCCTTTGACGAAAACCCTTTGCAACATGTCTAGCCTTATAGGTTTCCACCTGTCCATCTACACCAATCTTCTTTCTGAAGACCCACTTGCATCTTATGGCTTTTACCCCATCTGGAGCGAAGTCCAAAGTCCATACTTTGTTGGTGTACATGGACTCCATCTTGGTCTGCATTGCATCCAGCCATCTTACCGAGTCGCCGCTCTGGATGGCATGCTGGAAGCTAGTAGGTTTATCATTATAAATGACGCAATCCTTTCTATCCCCGTCTATGAGAAAACTGTAGTATCTCTCAGGCGGATGAGACGGCCTACTACTCCTGCGGAGGGGTGCGGGAATGTACTGTTCTTCTGGAACTTCTGGTTCTACCAAGCTTTCAGTAGTAGCTTGTGGTTCTGGAATTTCTTCCAGTTCTATTGCGTTCCCACTTATTTCCTTTTCTAAAAACTGCTGTTCTAGAAAATGGGCATTACGAGAAACAAAAACCTTTTGTTCCTCTGCGTAATAGAAAAAATACCCCTTGGAGTTCTTTGGATATCCCATAAACTTACACTGTACTGAGCCTGCCTCGAGTTTGTCCGCATGCTGCTTTTTAACAAAAGCTAGACATCCCCATATCTTGAGATACTGAAGATAGGGTTTCTTCCCACTCCATATCTGATATGGTGTGGTAGGCACAGTCTTGGTACGAACCCTGTTCAAAAGATTTGCAGCTGATTCTAGTGCATAACCTCAGAATGATCGTGGTAACTCAGCATTACACATCATGGAACGTACCATATCCAATAGGGTTCGGTTCCGTCTCTCCGATACACCGTTGTGTTGTGGAGTGTATGGAGGAGTAAGCTGAGAGAGAATTCCTTTCTCTTTTAGGTAACCCAGGAACTCGGCACTTAAGTATTCACCACCTCGATCAGATCTCAGTGTCTTGATACTTTTGCCGGTTTGGTTTTCTACTTCATTCTTATATTCTTGGAATTTCTCAAAGGCCTCGGACTTATGTTTCATCAAAAAAATTAATCCATACTTAGAGAAATCATCCGTAAAAGTAATGAAATATGAAAAACCGCTTCTTGCATGTGTAGACATTGGACCACATATATCGCTGTGTATGAATCCTAAGAGCTCGCTCGCTCTTACTCCATGTCTAGTGAATGGAGTCTTTTTCATCTTTCCTTTGAGACATGATTGACAAGTGGCATAAGATTGATATTCGAACGGATCCAAGTATCCTTCTTTATTTAACTTAGTTAACCTTGTCTCGTTGATGTAACCTAGTCTACAACGCCATAAGAAAGCCTTATTTATATCTGGAGACTTTCTTTTTAGTGTGTTCTGGACATTGAAAATCTGCAATTGGTTTAACACGTATATACCGTTATCTAGTGTACCGGACCCAATCAAACCATGATTAAGGTGGATGTTAACAACATCGCTTACAAACGTGAAATCATAACTTTCTTTTGATAACAATGATACTGATATGATATTACACGTTAAACTAGGTACACAAAAACAGTTGCGCAAAACCAAAATATGTCCACTCGTCAATCCAAGGTAATAATCCCCTACGGACACAGCATCCACGCTCGCTCCGTTCGCAACTCTCAGGGTCATATCACCAGTCTCCAGCACTCTACGGCTTCTCAGTGCCTGCAATGAATTGCATATATGAGATCCTGATCCGGTATCCAATACCCAGGAAGTAGAGGTTATTGACAGACAATTTTCAATTATAAACACACCTGAAGCCGAAGCCACAACTTGCCTCGAGTCCTGGTTCTTGGCAATCCAAGCTTTACAATCCTTCTTCCAATGGCCTTTCCAACGACAGTGGAAGCACTCGTCCTTTGCTACTACCGGCACCGCAACCTTTGCCTTTCCCTTGACTCCCACTTTACCAACACCACCTCTCGATTTGGTAGCGTCCTTCTTCTTCGTTCTTTTGGCCCTTTCCTTAGACCTGGAAGAGGAAGCACCACGAACAAACATAGTGGGTGTTTCCCTTGCTTTCTGCAAAGTGCCCTCTGCTCTCCTCAATATGTTAAGGAGTTCTGGAAGTTCAACTTCTTTACCTTGAATATTGAAATTCAAGATAAATTAGGCGTATGTGGAAGGAAGGGACTGTAGAACCAAGTTGGTATACAGCTCGTTCTCTAATGTTGTACTGAGGTCCGCGAGCTCCTCAATATAGCCAATCATCTTAAGGACATGTTCCCCTACAGATGATCCGACGGCGAGCCTCGACTGAAACAAGTTCTTTGAGGTCTCGTATCTAGCTATACAAGATTGCTCTCCATACAGTTCTTTGGTGTGGAGAAATATGGCTTCAAGATACATATTCTCATGCCTCTTCTAATGTTCATTATCCATAGAGGCAAGCACGACGCATTTAGCCTTCGCGCAGTCTAATTCCCAATTCTTACGGATTTCTTTATCCACGATACTGGATTCTGGACATTGGACGGTAGGGGATTTAGTAGTAAGGACAGACCCCAATTTATCATAGGTAATTCGCATCTTGACATTCCGGAACCAATCTTTATAGTTCGGCCCTGTCAAAATATTTTTATCTAATAATAACTTAAGGCCCTCCATGCTATTGGTCGCTGCAATTTAGGAGAGAGAGAAGAAAACACTTTAGCATGATGCTCTTGTAAGTTTAGAATGGTTTTTAGTTTATCTAAACAAGATGGCTCCCACTGTTTCTCGAATCCTTCCTCAAACCAAAAAGGAAGAACTAGTCGGTACTTCGAGGGAGGTTTTACGACGCTTTCACGAAGTTTTTTAATTAAATAACCTCTTTTCCCTGGAAGCGTAGCCCCGTTGACACCTTTCTCGACACCTACTTGGTTTACAACATTGATCGTTATGTTGGAGATAGTGCCCTCAGAGTCAATTATTGGATCACAGGCACGTGATTGCAATGATTGAGGCAGGACCTATCCCGGTATGACAGTCTTACTCGAGATGATAGTATGCTATCTGGTTTACCTTTATCATCGTGTACTGCTTTATGTGACCTGACAGGTCGCTATTGCACGTTGATAGAGCCCCTTGGATTCTTGCTTGACTGCCAGCAGTATGAGGGCGATCATATAAGTAAGAGCTGGAGTCTATAAGCACATCCTTAAAAGGTCCCTAGTCGTGGGAGTTTCGAGACAGGGCATCGATTCTCCAGAGTAGACTAGTGTATACAGTCGATACCCCGACGAGGGGCGGTGGCCGGTCTCACAAGCCACTGGTGTCAGTTGGTTCACCTAAGATGTATACAGGTGCTCATTGGGTTATGAGTACACCGGACAGGACTCGCCGGGAACATGCTAATTGGTCTTATACCTGACGTCAGATAGCAGTTCCCAGGTGACATGTGTACAGGTTAGTTCATCGACCTGGGGATCGTTATTTATCTCGTGTGAGTTCCCACTGTGCTTTGATTACTACCCTACCACGGCTCAAAGGAGTCGTGCAAACAGGTTTTAGTTGGGTACAGTCCCGAGCCACATGGAGGCAGTGAGCGGATCTTCAGGGGTTCGTCTCTCCCGGTATTGGGGGTGAGGTCGCGCTGTGTCTAGGAGAGCCATTACATGAAGTCCTTGGCCAAGGCAGGAGATTTACTGGTAGGTATTCCAGTAGTATCTCAGGGTGTTCTGGGCTACACTCCGATACGACTTGTACCGCTTTTGGGGTCTGACTTTTACCAACCCCCTAGGCCCGCCATGCGATGCTCATAGACGAACGGACCGGACTGTACGGATATTGTCACTGACAGGCTCAGTAGGGTGTCAGGATGAGTTCGCTCATCGACGTCCCTTTTAGTCAATAGCTGGTGGCCCGTCACGTATTGGCTTATACCTCTGACGTGCTAGTGGTTAAATCCACAACCATAGTATTGACGAGTCTTTAGAGTCCACCACACTTTCAGTTACTCAAGATTTCGGGCGAAACGCTGTAGAGGCCGTATGGAGATATGGCAGGGTCCGATCAGATACGTGCAGTATTGCACGGATCAGGATCAGACGGTTTGTACTAGAGGCCGTATGGATATATGGCAAGGTTCGATCGGATACGTGCGGTATTGCACGGATCAGGATCGAACGGATATTACTAGCCGGCTTTGGTTTAAGCCGGATCCTAGTATAGTACAGTGTAGATTTATCTTTTTGCATTTGTATCCGGACGGAATACAGATGCGGGTGTGTATGCACAGTATCGGGGTTTTCCTATAATTTATTACGGGACCAGTTTTCTGGAGTTGCCAGTTTGCATTCCGTTCCGGCCGGTTTTCCTTTGTTCTTTCCCGGCCGGACTTTTCCGATGGAGGGGGTTATTTGCAAGTTTGCAAATAACACATTGTGGAGGGGTTTCTTGCAAATGCTTTGATTATGATGGCATCTTTTCTTTTCCACCATCACTTGCATTAAAGAGAGGGTATGGGTTTGAAGTAATAAGTATGGTTGATGTTTGGATGTGGTCACCTCTTTTCTTCTCCTACCTTCACCTCCCTTCATGCTTGATTTTTCCTCCACCATTCTCACATGTATATGGCCGGCCACTTCATGGAAATGAGAGGGGGTTGATTTCATTTTTGGTGTGGCAAAAATTAAGCATCCATCTCATTTTAGCTTGCCACCAAAATTCCCAAGTTCATATCTTGTTGATTCCTCCATCAAGGCAACTTCACAAACCCCATGAGACAAAAAGATTCTACACTACAACCTACAGCAAGTCTTGGGCACGTCGACTTGCCAGCTTCATGCCCGAGTTGCCTCGGTATTGAGGCGGGAGCCCGTAAAAGATGCAGGCGATGTGGTGCCCTTCCGGCGAGGAGGCGACGACCGGAGTTTTCCGCGGGAGATCGGGACGATGACGAGAAGACCGGAGGACTCGGATCACTCGGTATATCTCTTCCCCATCTTGTTACTTTGCTAGATCTAATTTAATGGCCCGATCCGGGGTTTAGTGCGCGGTGGTGCCGGTTTGCTAAGTTCGCAAAATTAAAGTTTATCACCGCTTCCGCATTTGGCCGTCGGATTGACGACCGGGGCGCCGCCGTGCACTTACAGTGGTATCAAAGCCTCGCCATTAACTTCGTCTAGCTTCGTTTGATGTGTTTGCATTTCCGATCGATCAAAATTCCAAAAACTCACGTTTTTCCTCACATCAGTTTTCTGTCGAAATTTTTTGATGTCCAAAAATTTTTCAGGTTGTAAAAAACTAATGTACTGGAAATTCTAAGACTACTGAAAAATTCGACACAGTCAGTCGACGACTGAAGCGCGGAACCGCGGCCAAACCCCCCTTGGGCCGCGGTTCCGCCGCACATTGGTGTCCTCACTGTGTCCAATTTCTCCAGTGGGCTTCTGGGCTAATTTTAGGGGTTTTGGAATATTAATATTGGGCCCAGATTTTCTGTGAGTGCTAGGTATTGCTTGGGGGCCCACTTGTTAATTTTTGATCGATCGGATATATTTAAACACATTTTTTCACAGTATTTACATTATATCTGCGACCGTGAATGTCACTCGATCGGTAAATCCAGTCTAACTGCTATAGCCCGGTTAGACGGATTTGCGAACGTGACTTTCACGTTGATGTTCTGTGATTTTGCTGTGATGTTGCGGATCGGTCGTGGGGGATAGCCTGGATGCAATGCTAGTACAGTTTTGTTGTATTATGTACATTTGATATTGCGGGGCGAGCGTCCGACATGTGGACTGCCGTCACTGCCCGTTTGTATTATTCTTTTGGGGCATGACCTGGTTGCGGTCGATGTACCCGTTGTATGTATATTTTACTTTCTGTACTAGGGTTACCCCGCGGAGGGGTGCACGGATAGCCGGGTTCTAGAGGGCAACGGGCCCGCATCTCAGGGCATTGAGACGGAGGGGGCTTCAGTCTGGAATTGGCGGGCTATTCGCCGCACTCGTAGGGGGTACAGGCTGACCCAGGAGGGGTGCCCAAGTTGCCGGATTCCGTGAAGTGCTGGGTGGTCCATTCACGGTGCTGAAGGGGGCTTCCTCGCTTCAGGTTTTGGCGGGTGACTTGCCGCGCCCGTAGGGGTCTAGGATTTCATTGCACAGGCTATCCACACGACCAGGGGAACGTCGGGTTTCAGTAGTGGCTCTGTGAAACCCGGGGATCCCAGATATCTGTATTGTTCTGTGATGCTGTACATTTCTGTGATGTTGCATTCTTATCACGCCTTGAGCGAATATAATATATTGGTATATATATTAGTAGATGTTGTATATGTTTTACATCCGCGCTAGTCCAGTCCCCGCTCTGTCGTTAGTTAGCTAACCTAACGGGTAATGACGGGACCCAGTGGCGAATGCGGATGGCATATACGTACGTTAGTATATTTTCGTTCTTTGTGGTGTGATCAATTGATGGGACTGCATTGATTCGGATCAATGCAAGATAAACAAACCTAATCTGATGTTGTTGGAAAACTTTTCAAAAAGCTGTTATTGCAAGGACGTTCACTTTTGTTTTGCATCGTGGTATTCATTTGAAATATCATGCTCCTCAGTCGACGAGGCAAGGGCCGAGATCCCTTCACCGGGAGTGACCCCTTGGACAGAAGTTTGCGTCAGGGCATTAACTTCACTATAGCCAATTACTTTTGCTTTGCACAGTGATATTCGGTTATGAATATCCAGCACCCCATTCTACGGGAAAAGAGCCGAGATCCCTTCACCGGGTGTCACGACCCGCAGGGTACGGAACGTGACTGGCACTTAAGTTTACGAAACGTCTAAAGACGTCCGTAAAATAAGTAAGCCAAAGCCCAGAAAACAAAACCAATTAAGAAAAAGAGTGAAGAAAACCCAATCAATTGAAAGCGAGTTTATCAAATAAGTCATGTAAAACCCTTTTAAAAACAATACCAATTTTTCCGAAAATTTCGGCAGAGTCTCCTTTGTAAATACTGGCCCCCAAAATGGGTACAACAAAATATATATGAATCCAACAAAATAGGGCATCCCCAAGCGGGAGCTAGCTCTTCGCCACAAGGCGGTCACAAATCCCACGCAATATAAAATGACAACAAGCAAAATAATCATAATGAAGCATAAGAAAACAGCATGTCGACTCAAGTGAGCTCGACCCCAAAATACAGCATAAAAGTCTACAAATCTCACAGTCTCATCTCTAGGTCAATATACAATAATACTGGTAGATACAGTAGATGGAGTGTACTAGATACAAAGAATATACAAGGTGGTACAAAAATAATGATATAACCCACCTAGGAGCAAAACCTCGAGTCCAGGCAAAGGAGGCAAAAGAACAAGTGCGCCCGCCGCTACTGTACTGACGGAGCGGACCTGCAAAAGGCTGTGGCACAACGGGGGTGAGTTGCCAACTCGTGAGTAATAAATAACATCTATAAAGGCTATCGTATGCATGCACACAAGCATCCTAGCATCTAAAATACAGGTATGAATAGATGCACTAGCTGGTGTGTATACAACATCAGTGTATGAATATGTATGCAACATGAATATCGGAGGTCTCAATAGGTATATATAAGAAACATTTATCTCTTTTTGTTTTTGAAACTCTTTTAGAATGCCAGCATAATACTCAAGAATCGACGAGAACCGGTGTCCAGCAACGACACCCAAAAGCTGTCTCAAATCTCATAAATCCATGTCATAGTATCTCTGGCCTCAGCCATCCGGCTGACCCAGCTCAATATCAAAATCTCATCATCTCGCGGCCACGGTCGGTATCCTCTGGATATCCGCCGTGCCAAACAGTCACCGGTAGGTAATCCGTCCCCTGCCAGGCTCAACGTCAACACCACATTCCTCTTGCCCCGGGGTACCTTACCGGGCCCACCATGTACCCGTGACGGTTCCTCCACTCCTCGACACGGATCTCGAAAACCACAGCAAACTCATGGTGGACGACAATTTACATCACTAGAAAACCGCAATTACATATTTTAAAAACATAATAAGTTTAGAAATTTTGCGGCTTTCCCCCGAAATCCAGAAATATCATAAAATCTCAAGAAATCCTCATAAGTGCATATATCAATGGTGATGAATGGATATGATATCAATAATTAAGCTACGATGTATGATTAATAGACTAGGCATGAACAAATAATATGATGAGGTACATGCACATGAATGGCAATCCTACGATTTCATTTTAAGGAATTAAAGGCAATGGCACAAGTTTAAGTATCAATTAGTAAAAGGTTTCAATTTAAAGGTTATCTAGTGTGGTGGCATGGCAATTACCAGGGTGTGTGTGTAAGCATGAATAGTGCTCGTGTTGCATATAAAATCCCTGGCAATGGTGCAGGTGTCCTATAAAATGGTTTCGCATATGTATGTCAATATAATGCATGGATGCAGCAAATAGTCAAATAAGTATTTCACCCCTAATTACTAACATCACTAAGAATCTTGTAAGTTACTAAAACTATCGGGCGGCTTGCCCCCTCCAACGATAGTCCCCCGTAGATGTTACATCTACTCACTGGAATCCCTGGCTAGCTGTGTCCAATCACCGCTTTCCCCTTTCGCGCCGCGTCTGACGTCTCCGCGACCGAACCTGGAATTTACATCAATACCAAACATAAGGTTACATATCAAGAACGACGCAAAACCCAAACGAAACTACTAAAGTTCACTAGCTAGGTACAACGTGCGCAGGGTGCGCGGAACATACGCGAAAATCGCAAAAACTGCCAAAAATCGCCGATTTGGTCGCCCGGCAAAACTAAAACCCGACTACTCAAAAATCCGCACACACGCATCCTAAACGTCATAGGATAAGCCAACACAATCATCAAGATGTCGAAAATAATCCATCACATAATTTTATAACAAAACTAGTAAGCAGATACATTCCAAAAATCGGTGCAACATCGCCGATTTGCTACAAAGACTACTATCAAGCTTGAACAACCAACCACACTACAAGCAATCTACAAACACTATAATTACAACACATTAGCAATGATTCAAAACCTATTTTCCATACATAAACCCTTTCTTGAATCTCCTAAAACAACAATTTACAACCAAAATCACACTTTTAAAATTTAGTAAATTAGCATAGTTTAAAGACCACATAACAAGGTAACCTCTTAGATTAGGTTGTGTAGGAACTAGATTAATTACAAAACAATTTAATTAGCTAACATGGCTTCAAGAACCCTAGTTTAATTTTTGTAATTAGCAATCACAAATCAAATTCCATACTACAAATTTAAATTAACACAATTAAAAGCCCACATAAGAAAATTAACCTCTTAGATTAGGTTAGCAAAATAACTAGATAAAAAAATAGATTTAATTAGCCTAGTAATGGTATGCTAAAACCCAAGTTCATATCAAACTACCATCTTTAAACAAAACTAGATTAGGAATTAAGTAAAGATTTAACACTAAACAATTTCAAGGTTCTAATTAGCACCCTTAAGCAACAATGTAACCATTTGATTAGAAATTATACCTCCAAAGTTCAAACCCTATGATGCTAAAGCCTCCAAAGATGCCATCTTTCTCCAAGATTTGAGTCAATTTGGGTTTGAGAAGAGAGGGAATAAGGTTTTGCTTTGAAATTGTAAAAGGAATTGTTGATTTTTAAGGATTTTTGGATGAACTTTGAAGAAGAAAAGAGATGATGCAAGGAGGGGGAGGGGGCTGCTGTTTGCAGCTGAAACTTCAGCTGATGAGGAGTGGGGGAGAGGTGTGGGGGAGTGTGAGAAAAGTCAAGGTCTAAGCCATACCAATCAACAAAAAACCCATACCTAATTATATATATTAAAACCCTTTACATATCATTTTGTGCAAATGAGTTGGGGAAAAATTTTTGTGGGCTTGTTGCTGAGGTAGGGCCGGCCTAGAGGTGGGGAATGAGTGAGAGAGAGTGCACAAAAAAAATTTTATGCAAAAAGACCCCCTACAAGTCCAAAATTGCAAATTTAAGCTTAAATTCAATAAATTTCGTTTCCTATAATAAAAATTAGTTAAAAATCAAAATAAAATACTAAAAATTTATGTTACAACTAAATTTTAATTAACATAATTTTAAAGATTAAAATTAGCCCGGAAAAATTTGTATTTATCGCTAATTTAATGTATTTTCTTACCGGCTTAAAATAATATTAAAAAAATGAAAAATAGGGAAAAAATTTTAAATGACCAAAATTTCCTAAGTAACTCATTAGCTACTAAAAACAAGCAATTACCTATCCATTTTAGGTATAATTAGCCCTAAACTGCAAAATAACGAGAAAGACGGTTTTCGGAAAAATACCGAATTTTCACCGATTTTCAGGAAAACACCAAAACGACTTTTCAAGACGCTACAATCTTCCCCCCTTAAAGAAATTCGGTCCCCGAATTTAAAAATATAACTACGCGTACCTTCAAAGAGATGGGGATATTTCTTCCTCATCTCGCCCTCGGCCTCCCAGGTAACCTCCTCGCTGCTCGGGCTACGCCAAAGGACCTTGACGGTTGGTATAATCTTCGACCTCAACTTCTTCACCTGCCGATCCAGGATGGCCACCGGCTGCTCTGCAAAAGAAAGGTCGCACTCTAGCTGGACTGTCGGGTGTTGAATCGCATGCGAAGGGTCGTGATGGTACTTGCGGAGCATCGAAACATGGAAGACGGGGTGAACATCGGGAAAGCTGGGAGGAAGAGCCAAACGATATGCAACAGCGCCAACCCGCTCGAGGATCTCGAAGGGACCTACGAATCTAGGGCTAAGCTTCCCCTTTCGCCCAAAACGCATCACGCCCTTCATCGGAGAGATTTTCAGAAAAACATGGTCGCCAACTGCGAACTCTAATCTGCGACGGCGCCTGTCTGCATAGGATTTCTGTCTGCTCTGAGCTGCCCTCATCCGGTCTCGAATCAACTGTATCTTCGCTGTCGTCTCCTCAACAAGCTGCGGCCCCAAAATACTGCTCTCGCTGAGCTCTGTCCAACAGACGGGCGATCTGCATCTCCTCCCATACAATGCCTCGAAAGGTGCCATCTGAATAGTATCCTGGAAGCTGTTGTTGTAAGAGAACTCCACTAGAGGTAAATGACGATCCCAGCTACCACCAAAGTCTAAAACGCACGCTCTGAGCATGTCCTCGAGAGTCTGAATGGTCCGCTCTGACTGTCCGTCGGTCTGCGGATGAAATGCTGTGCTGAAGCTCAAACGAGTGCCCAAAGCCTCCTGAAGTCTCTGCCAAAGTCGGCTGGTGAACTGAGTGCCTCGATCTGACACGATACAAGTCGGTACGCCGTGTAGTCGCACGATCTCGTCAATATAGAGCTGAGCATACTGAGCGAAGCTGAAAGTGGTCTTCACCGGTAGGAAGTGAGCCGCTTTCGTCAATCTATCCACGATCACCCAGATGGAGTCGTACCCTCGACTGGTCCTGGGTAGACCCACAACGAAATCCATCGAAATCTGCTCCCATTTCCACTCTGGAATGGGTAACAGCTGTAGCTCTCCTGCGGGCCTCTGGTGCTCGGCCTTGACTTGCTGACAAGTCAGGCATCTCGAAACGAACTCCGCAATGTACCTCTTCATCCCGTCCCACCAGTAGGTCTCTCTCATATCATGGTACATCTTGGTGGAACCGGGGTGGACACTATACACTGATCGGTGTGCCTCCTCAAGAATGTCGCGCCGCAATCCATCAGCATCTGGTATGCACAGTCTAGATCCATATCGTAAAATCCCCTGATTGTCAACCACGAACTCGGAAAATCTGCCCTGTCCCATCTGTGCCATGATCTCTGAGCAACGGTCGTCACTGCGCTGTGCCTTATATATACGGTCAAGCAACTGTGGGCGTGCACGAACATGCGCGAGCTGTCCCCCTGTCTGAGTGAACTCAAACTCAACTCGGCTGTCGCATAACATCTGCCAATCTACTGACGACTTCCTCTGCACTGCGCGGAAAAAGGATAGACTACCCCCGGGCCTCCTACTCAACGCATCTGCCACCACATTCGCCTTGCCGGGGTGATATAAGATCTCGCAGTCGTAGTCTTTCACCAACTCCATCCAACGACGCTGTCTGAGGTTCAGGTCTCGCTGCTGAAATATGTACTTTAAGCTCTTGTGATCGGTGAATATCTGACACGACTCGCCGCATAGGTAATGTCGCCAAATCTTCAGTGCAAAGACCACTGCAGCCATCTCCAAATCATGAGTGGGGTAGTTCTGTTCATGCTTCTTCAACTGCCGAGAAGCATAAGCGATCACCCGGCCATGCTGCATCAATACGCATCCTAATCCCACTCGCGAAGCATCACAGTAGACAACAAATCCGCCTGATCCCGAAGGCAAAGATAATACCGGCGCCGTAATCAAACAAGTCCGTAGCTGCTGAAAACTGCGCTCGCACTCCTCTGTCCAGACGAAAGGAACTCCCTTCCGGGTCAAACCGGTCAACGGTGCAGCTATACGGGAGAAGTCCAGAACAAAACGCCTGTAGTAGCCCGCCAGGCCTAGAAAACTACGGATCTCAATAACCGATGTAGGTCGGGGCCATTGCTGAACAGCCTCAATCTTCTTCGGGTCCACACAAATGCCGTCTCTCGTAACCACGTGACCCAAGAATCCGACGCTGTCCAGCCAGAATGCACACTTGGAGAACTTCGCGAACAGCTGGTGCTCCCTCAGAGTCTGTAACGTAATCCGCAAATGCTGCTCGTGCTCCTCTCTGCTCCGGGAGTACACCAAGATATCGTCGATAAACACGATGATGAACAAGTCAAGATACGGCCTGAATGTACGGTTCATCAAATCCATGAATGCTGCTGGGGCGTTGGTGAGTCCGAACGACATCACCAAAAACTCGTAGTGGCCGTAGCGCGTGCGGAAGGCTGTCCTCGGTATATCCTCCTGTCGAACTCGCAGCTGATGGTATCCTGATCGCAAGTCGATCCTCGAAAAATACCCCGCACCCTGAAGCTGGTCGAACAAATCATCAATGCGCGGCAACGGATATCTGTTCCGAACGGTAACTTTGTTCAGCTGGCGGTAGTCGATACATAAGCGCAAACTTCCATCCTTCTTCTTGACAAACAGGACCGGAGCACCCCACGAAGAAACACTCGGTCGAACAAGCCCCTTATCTAACAAATCCTGCAACTGATCCTTCAGCTCTCGAAGCTCTGCCGGGGCCATCCGATAAGGCGGTATAGAAATAGGCCCCGAGCCGGGAATTAAATCAATGCAGAACTCAACATCGCGCTCAGGCGGTAGCCCAGGTAGCTCATCAGGGAAAACATCAGGGAACTCACAAACTACCGGGACCCGGTCTAACGGAACCTCTGCAGCTCGAGTATCACAAATAAACGCTAAGAATCCCTGACATCCCTTCCTCAAGAGCTGACCAGCGCGAAGAGACGAAATCAAGCTGGGAAGGGTGACGTTGCGGTCTCCCTGAATAACAAGGACTGGCTCTCCCGGAAAGCTAAATATGACTGCCTTCTCACGGCAGTCCACCGAATCATAACAAGTGGCTAGCCAATCCATGCCCAGAAGCACATCAAAGTCCAACATATCGAGGAGAATCAAATCAACTGATGAATCCCTCTCCCCGATACGAACGGAACACAAACGAAATACAAACCGAGCGACAAACGACTCTCCTACCGGAGTAACAACAACAAGCGGATGATTTAACGACGACGACTCACGGCCCAACATCGGTGCAAAGTGTGTAGATACGTACGAATGTATGGAACCTGGGTCGAATAATACCCGTGCGTCGAAAGAACAAACTGGCAAGGTACCTGTCACAACGGCATTGGATGCCTGCGCATCCTGCGGTGTCAAACCAAAAACTCGGGCCTGTCCTCCACCGATAGCGGGCTGACCTCGACCTCGGCCTCTGCCTCCTCGCCCTCTCTGAACAGGATCGCCGCGTCCACGGCCTCTGGGTGCACCTAACTGGCATGGAGCATCGCCGGTGGTAGGAAGTAGGGCTTTCTGAGGAGGGGGTGGTGATGGTGGCAGGGTCACATGCGGAACTGTCGCTGCTCCCTGTCGTCTCGCCGGACAGTCTCTGACAAGATGGTGCAAACTCCCGCACCCAAAACACCCTGGCGACGGCTGCTGCCCCTGGGGATAAGAACCATATAACTGTCCCCGCCCAAATCCTCTGCCAGGCCTATCTTTCGGAAAGAATCTGGCGCGCTGCCTCTGAGACGGTACCTCGGTAAGAAACCTCTTCGGCCCAGAAACGGCCGAAGTCTGTGATATGCGTGCCTCCATCCGCAATGTCGTATCCCTAGCAGCTGAATAAGTATCGTAGTGCTGGGCGCCAATGGCAAGATATAGCTGGGCATCAAGTCCCTGTACGAACCTCTTCACCATCTTCTCCTCGGTATCCACCAAATACTGAGCATATCGGGATAACTGCGTAAACTGGATGTCATACTCAGACACCGTCATCCCAGGTGTCTTGACTAAGGCCTCGAAGCTACGAGCTCTGGCGTCACGAACGCTCTCTGGAAGGAAACGGGCTAGAAAGACCGTTGTAAACTCGACCCAAGTCATAGGCGGTAGACCGGCAGCTCGACCTCTCAAGACTGACTCCCACCATGTCTGCGCGAGACCCTCTAGTCGGAAACTCGCAAGCTCTACCCATCGATCATCCGAACATCTCAGCGAACGGCAGATCCTGGCTAAACTGTCAAGGAACGTCTGTGGGTCCTCCGCTGCCTCGGTGCCGGTGAATACTGGAGGTCTCAGCCTCATGAAATCCTGTAGTGAAACCGGGATGGTCACGGTGGTAGTAGTAGGAGCAGGTATCATGGTCGTCTGTGATGTAGTAGGTACGTCATCCGGCCTCGGTGTACGACTGGCTGCAACTAGGGATCCTACCATCTGACGTAGCTCCTGCATGCCTCCCATCATCTGTCGCAACTCCTCCATACCAGTCTCAAGCCTATCCATACGGCCTGGGGAAGGTGGATCGGTCTGTCCCTGCGGCGTAGGCATACCACCCTGCTCAGTCCTAGTCTCGGACGAGCCAGCTCGAATCTCGTCTCTGGCGGCAGCCCTCTGTGCCCTCGTAGCCTTCGGCGGCATAGTGGCTGTTACAGGAAAACGGATAGTAAGAATAGTGCAATAGGATCATAGGATACACGGAATTGAAGATGGAATTTTCAAGCAAGTATATCCTAAAGTCACTTAGGCGGAGTACCGTATCGTAAGTATGCCGCGGACATACACACGCTACGTTACCCTACTTAAGTCACTTACTCCATCTACCAAGGGTCATCCTACACTCAAAAAGGTAAAACCTATCGCTCTGATACCAACTTTGTCACGACCCGCAGGGTACGGAACGTGACTGGCACTTAAGTTTACGAAACGTCTAAAGACGTCCGTAAAATAAGTAAGCCAAAGCCCAGAAAACAAAACCAATTAAGCAAAAGAGTGAAGAAAACCCAATCAATTGAAAGCGGGTTTATCAAATAAGTCATGTAAAACCCTTTTTAAAAACAATACCAATTTTTCCGAAAATTTCGGCAGAGTCTCCTTTGTAAATACTGGCCCCCAAAATGGGTACAACAAAATATATATGAATCCAACAAAATAGGGCATCCCCAAGCGGGAGCTAGCTCTTCGCCACAAGGCGGTCACAAATCCCACGCAATATAAAATGACAACAAGCAAAATAATCATAATGAAGCATAAGAAAACAGCATGTCGACTCAAGTGAGCTCGACCCCAAAATACAGCATAAAAGTCTACAAATCTCACAGTCTCATCTCTAGGTCAATATACAATAATGCTGGTAGATACAGTAGATGGAGTGTACTAGATACAAAGAATATACAAGGTGGTACAAAAATAATGATATAACCCACCTAGGAGCAAAACCTCGAGTCCAGGCAAAGGAGGCAAAAGAACAAGTGCGCCCGCCGCTACTGTACTGACGGAGCGGACCTGCAAAAGGCTGTGGCACAACGGGGGTGAGTTGCCAACTCGTGAGTAATAAATAACATCTACAAAGGCTATCGTATGCATGCACACAAGCATCCTAGCATCTAAAATACAGGTATGAATGGATGCACTAGCAGGTGTGTATACAACATCAGTGTATGAATATGTATGCCACATGAATATCGGAGGTCTCAATAGGTATATATAAGAAACATTTATCTCTTTTTGTTTTTGAAACTCTTTTAGAATGCCAGCATAATACTCAAGAATCGACGAGAACCGGTGTCCAGCAACGACACCCAAAAGCTGTCTCAAATCTCATAAATCCATATCGTAGTATCTCTGGCCTCAGCCATCTGGCTGACCCAGCTCAATATCAAAATCTCATCATCTCGCGGCCACGGTCGGTATCCTCTGGATATCCACCGTGCCAAACAGTCACCGGTAGGTAATCCGTCCCCTGCCAGGCTCAACGTCAACACCACATTCCTCTTGCCCCGGGGTACCTTACCGGGCCCACCATGTACCCGTGACGGTTCCTCCACTCCTCGACACGGATCTCGAAAACCACAGCAAACTCATGGTGGACGACAATTTACATCACTAGAAAACCGCAATTACATATTTTAAAAACATAATAAGTTTAGAAATTTTGCGGCTTTCCCCCGAAATCCAGAAATATCATAAAATCTCAAGAAATCCTCATAAGTGCATATATCAATGGTGATGAATGGATATGATATCAATAATTAAGCTACGATGTATGATTAATAGACTAGGCATGAACAAATAATATGATGAGGTACATGCACATGAATGGCAATCCTACGATTTCATTTTAAGGAATTAAAGGCAATGGCACAAGTTTAAGTATCAATTAGTAAAAGGTTTCAATTTAAAGGTTATCTAGTGTGGTGGCATGGCAATTACCAGGGTGTGTGTGTAAGCATGAATAGTGCTCGTGTTGCATATAAAATCCCTGGCAATGGTGCAGGTGTCCTATAAAATGGTTTCGCATATGTATGTCAATATAATGCATGGATGCAGCAAATAGTCAAATAAGTATTTCACCCCTAATTACTAACATCACTAAGAATCTTGTAAGTTACTAAAACTATCGGGCGGCTTGCGCCATCCAACGATAGTCCCCCGTAGATGTTACATCTACTCACTGGAATCCCTGGCTAGCTGTGTCCAATCACCGCTTTCCCCTTTCGCGCCGCGTCTGACGTCTCCGCGACCGAACCTGGAATTTACATCAATACCAAACATAAGGTTACATATCAAGAACGACGCAAAACCCAAACGAAACTACTAAAGTTCACTAGCTAGGTACAACGTGCGCAGGGTGCGCGGAACATACGCGAAAATCGCAAAAACTGCCAAAAATCGCCGATTTGGTCGCCCGGCAAAACTAAAACCCGACTACTCAAAAATCCGCACACACGCATCCTAAACGTCATAGGATAAGCCAACACAATCATCAAGATGTCGAAAATAATCCATCACATAATTTTATAACAAAACTAGTAAGCAGATACATTCCAAAAATCGGTGCAACATCGCCGATTTGCTACAAAGACTACTATCAAGCTTGAACAACCAACCACACTACAAGCAATCTACAAACACTATAATTACAACACATTAGCAATGATTCAAAACCTATTTTCCATACATAAACCCTTTCTTGAATCTCCTAAAACAACAATTTACAACCAAAATCACATTTTTAAAATTTAGTAAATTAGCATAGTTTAAAGACCACATAACAAGGTAACCTCTTAGATTAGGTTGTGTAGGAACTAGATTAATTACAAAACAATTTAATTAGCTAACATGGCTTCAAGAACCCTAGTTTAATTTTTGTAATTAGCAATCACAAATCAAATTCCATACTACAAATTTAAATTAACAAAATTAAAAGCCCACATAAGAAAATTAACCTCTTAGATTAGGTTAGCAAAATAACTAGATAGAAAAATAGATTTAATTAGCCTAGTAATGGTTTGCTAAAACCCAAGTTCATATCAAACTACCCTCTTTAAACAAAACTAGATTAGGAATTAAGTAAAGATTTAACACTAAACAATTTCAAGGTTCTAATTAGCACCCTTAAGCAACAATGTAACCATTTGATTAGAAATTATACCTCCAAAGTTCAAACCCTATGATGCTAAAGCCTCCCAAGATGCCATCTTTCTCCAAGATTTGAGTCAATTTGGGTTTGAGAAGAGAGGGAATAAGGTTTTGCTTTGAAATTGTAAAAGGAATTGTTGATTTTTAAGGATTTTTGGATGAACTTTGACGAAGAAAAGAGATGATGCAAGGAGGGGGAGGGGGCTGCTGTTTGCAGCTGAAACTTCAGCTGATGAGGAGTGGGGGAGAGGTGTGGGGGAGTGTGAGAAAAGTCAAGGTCAAAGCCATACCAATCAACAAAAAACCCATACCCAATTATATATATTAAAACCCTTTACATATCATTTTGTGCAAATGAGTTGGGGAAAAATTTTTGTGGGCTTGTTGCTGAGGTAGGGCCGGCCTAGAGGTGAGGAATGAGTGAGAGAGAGTGCACAAAAAAAAATTTATGCAAAAAGACCCCCTACAAGTCCAAAATTGTAAATTTAAGCTTAAATTCAATAAATTTCGTTTCCTATAATAAAAATTAGTTAAAAATCAAAATAAAATACTAAAAATTTATGTTACAACTAGATTTTAATTAACATAATTTTGAAGATTAAAATTAGCCCGGAAAAATTTGTATTTATCGCTAATTTACTGTATTTTCTTACCGGCTTAAAATAATATTAAAAAAATGAAAAACAGGGAAAAATTTTTAAATGACCAAAATTTCCTAAGTAACTCATTAGCTACTAAAAACAAGCAATTACCTATCCATTTTAGGTATAATTAGCCCTAAACTGCAAAATAACGAGAAAGACGGTTTTCGGAAAAATACCGAATTTTCACCGATTTTCAGGAAAACACCAAAACGACTCTTCAAGACGCTACACCGGGAGTGACCTCTTTAGTAAAGGTTTTCGCCACTATATTTTCTAAAAAGCTATCCGTTCCTTCAACGATATCAAGTTCATTACGTTAAAGGTTTTCGCCAGAAACCATTCGTAGCCCTCCGTCGTTTCAGACAGGTAGCACGTAGTATTCATGCTATGTTTGTTGACCTTCGTCAAGGCATAGTGCATGGTAGCTGCTTGTTGCTTTTCTGCTGCATAGATAGATGTGTTGGTTTGGGACAGTCGTATAGCCTTGTTGACCTTCGTCAAGGGCTTGTACGGGTGGGTTCAAATTAACCTGGACAATGACGGGTGGAACTTGACATGTGACTTATGATTTGTTGACCTTCGTCAAGGTCATAAGAGCATGGGGCAGAAATCACATCGGGAGTTTCAAAAGAACTGAAACTTTCCAGATATGCGCATAACTTCTGGAGTGTGATACCGTGAGCGGATTCCGTCACGTTGTCATGCGATGATAGTTGGATCCCGATTCCCACTGATGAGTTGGTTTACTCCTCGGGTGACCCCGACTAATTCTTCTTTCAGGTTTGGAGGAGAATTTGAGGTACAGTGGGAGGTTTCCAGATTAGATAAATTGGTAACCATTCTGATCTAGGTTAGAGTGCACGCTGAGTGTTTCTTTTCTCTCTCTCTCTGGCAGCGACTATTGACCCGACCCTAAGACTATGACTCAATGACCAAGTTAACCGAACCTTCTTTACACTGGCTTTTGGATTGTCAGAGTTGCAGACCTCATTGCCACTCCTACTTTTACCCTTTTCTCCAGGACACCCCGTATTACTACGAACGTCCACTTCCATTGGACAAAACCATCGTATGGTTAGATACGAACTCGAAGGAATTCGAGGATGGTTTCCGGTTCTGGAGAAAACGGATAGGATTATTCAGTTGTCTTTTCCTTTTTGCCTCCTCTCAAGTTACGAGTACTCCTTAGTTTAGGAGATAGTACACCTATTACGCAAATTGGATAGTCTTCTTCCAAACTTTAGGCTGGTGCCGAACAGTGGGGAATGAAGAAAACCAATTAGCATAACGATGGTGTGCAGAAGGTATTAAGATTAAGACAAAGTAAGGGATTAGTAAGAGGGCAAAGTAAATTGCGACTGATATTCACGACCAAACCAAGTATTTCTTCGCCAATCCTAAATCACCTTTGTATTTCTCCAGGACACTCCGTATCACTACGAAGATCCACAGTTTATTGGATACTCCATCGTATGGTTATATACGAACTCGAAACGAACTTGTTCCAGTTCGGGGATGGATTCTGGTCCAGGAGAAATAGGAATAAGGTTTATTCGGTTGTCTTTTATCTTCACCTTCTCTCGCATTGCGAGTGCTCCTAGGACTAGGACAGTACACCCATTATGCTTATTGGATAGTCTTCTTCCAAACCATAGGCTGGTGCCGAACGGTAGGGAAGGAAGAAAACCATTTGGCTTAAGGGGTGTGCAGAAGGTAATGACTAAAGACATATAAAGGGATTTGGAGAGGTGGCAAAGAATTATACGGTTATAGTTGTGAATCTGGATAATGGTAAAGGCATTAATAGGAATACCAGGATACCCCATCGAAACATTTCAATGTTTCAGTTCAACTGTGTACTGTTAAAAGAAAACTGATTTCCCGATTGGACACTTGCTCCAGGGTATGTATTTACCAAGTTATGATTCTCACATCTGTATGGTTTTACAGATGATGAGTGGGAGTAAGTTATTGGGAATTGGGTGATCATCCTCATTATATCGGGATTCGTTGTAATCGGTGATATTTGAGGAAATCACCTGGGTTGTTTGCCGGTCGGCAAATTTTTGGTTTTGAATATCCGCTGTTGTGCACCAATTTCAAATTGATATATCTGTACGTCTATTTTCATAGAGTGAGATATACCTTTTGATATTATGTCGATGACATTTACCTATATCAGTGGATGGTTAGGTAAGGAGCATTAAACAGCGGTGTAATTCTTCTTAACCATAAGTACAGTTTTCAACCTACAACACACAGTGAAAGAGTTGTTAGACTCAGCGGACTTATACAGAGTATTGTATGTTGTCCAGTGTCCATTAGGACAGAGGGGTTGGTCCTCATACTATATTCTGTTTACTTTTAACTTCTCAAGTTCTTAGACATGTGTTTCGTAGAAATACAGGGTCTAAGTTTTAAGGAGTTATAGGTATTTGAATAGAGTAGAGAACCAAGTGTAGCAAGTATCGGGATTCTTCAAAGTGATCGAAGATGTAGATACTTGTGAATGGTATTCAGTTGATAGTAATGATAAAGAGAAATTGCTTCTCTTTCAGGTTACTCATAATTGGAAGCATTCCTAAGTTGAGTAACGCTGATCGGCCTCCTTCCATTTAGTTGACATGCACTGGAGATAGCTGCATGATTTGAATCTGGTTCAATTAAATCAGTGCCTCTGGTTCTATATTGGATATAGTACAGTTCATATCTTAACGATGTTAAGGTACGGGGAGTTGTCCGGCTTATGATTAAAACCAGACACTGGATAACTCAAGGCACGTTTCTGTAATGGCTGTTTGTGGGTTGACCCAGGCTATGACGAGGGTTGATTTTCTACCATCTGGGAGATCAATAGTAATATTGTTCTAGACTCGCCACAGTTTTAATAAAAATGGATTTTTTTCAAAAACAGTAGTGGGAGTATGGTAGAACTGGAAGTGATTCCAGAACCGCAAACGATTACTGAAGATTTGATAAGGAAGCTAAAGATTCAATCTGATTTGACATTCCATTGGCCACTCCGCAGATACGGTGGGTAACTTCAGGCACCCGAGAGGTACTCCGGTAGCCTCAAGGACGGTGACAGGGAAGTTCTTGTTTACCCACACTTGCCATTGCTGTTGTTCCAGGCTGCGAGACCCGGTGGGAGGATGAGTATAGCGTCGTTCTAAACTAGCTTTAGAAGTGCACGTCTATATGACTCTGCCAGAGGGTTGTCGTAGTCAGTGGGAGCAGCGGAAGCATTGGTGGACATCAGGCTTATGTCTATTTATAGACTAAAGCAGATATAGCGGAGATAGATCATCTATTTCTGATGTGACAGTCATAGGTTTGACGTCATCAGAATAGGGGATGGATCTGTTGAGAAGGTAGTAGGGTGTGATGTCCTGGTATTTGATGACATACACAGAGTAGGAAATGATATTCCTATACTACGATCGGTTATACTTTGGTCGTCACACAGTGGTTTCTCCACAAAGGACTTGGACATTATATCAGACATACTGGTTACTGGATCTATGGTTATTAGATCTAGATTTGGGTGGTTTCCCAATCAGGGTACCTTGACAGCATTCTAAGAGTATTTAGAATGGACGACTCCTGGCATGGTAGTGTACCTACAGGTGATGGAGTCACCCTCTCTAAAGGTGTCTTATAGACTAAAGTAGAGAGGGATGTGCATGATTGGCAGATCACTTGCTTAGGCAATTGAGTCATTCATGAGATGTCAAGTACCACACCAGATGTTGTTCTTGCAGTAGGTGCAATAAGTTGATATTGATCCAATCCTGGAGAAACAGTCGGAAGCAGCTTTAGAACATAAGTGGATGTTCTAGGAATATGATAACGACAGCCTCATTTGGGAGACAGTTATCATTCCAGGCTTCCAAGGTGACATGGACGACAGGGAGGTTGTCAGAGTTATAGTTTTCCTTCTCATGAGGGACAGTATTTTGGATAGGTGGTCCAAGGCAATACTGAGGGTGGCATGGCGCCCGATACTGATTAAGTTCAGTTGACGATACAGTCTAAGAAGTTTGGATTTGGAGTTCATTTATGAACTAGGTCCCATCAGACATCCAGACATTCCAAGACAGGTATTGCTCATTTCGGGAGATGGTTTTCTCCGCGAACTTGAGATATAGAGAGACATAGAAAGAAACATCTAGGCGGATCCACTCACTGAGGCTATTCCTCGAACGCAATAGTCTCGCAAACGAGCTTTGTGAGACTGACTAGTAGAGGAGTTGGGTGTTCGGTATCACACAGGCTGTGAGTATGCGACATCGCAATAATTAGCCTTGAGTGCAAGTGGGAGATTGTTGGAGATAGTGCCCTCAGAGTCAATTATTGGATCACAGGCACGTGATTGCAATGATTGAGGGAGGACCTATCCCGGTATGACAGTCTTACTCGAGATGATAGTATGCTATCTGGTTTACCTTTATCATCGTGTACTGCTTTAGGTGACCTGACAGGCCGCTATTGCATGTTGATAGAGCCCCTTGGATTCTTGCTTGACTGCCAGCAGTATGAGGGCGATCATATAAGTAAGAGCTGGAGTCTATAAGCACATCCTTAAAAGGTCCCTAGTCGTGGGAGTTTCGAGACAGGGCATCGATTCTCCAGAGTAGACTAGTGTATACAGTCGAGACCCCGACGAGGGGCGGTGGCCGGTCTCACAAGCCACTGGTGTCAGTTGGTTCACCTAAGATGTATACAGGTGCTCATTGGGTTATGAGTACACCGGACAGGACTCGCCGGGAACATGCTAGTTGGTCTTATACCTGACGTCAGATAGCAGTTCCCAGGTGACATGTGTACAGGTTAGTTCATCGACCTGGGGATCGTCATTTGTCTCGTTTGAGTTCCCACTGTGCTTTGATTACTACCCTACCACGGCTCAAAGGAGTCGTGCAAACAGGTTTTAGTTGGGTACAGTCCCGAGCCACATGGAGGCAGTGAGCGGATCTTCAGGGGTTCGTCTCTCCCGGTATTGGGGGTAAGGTCGCGCTGTGTCTAGGAGAGCCATTACATGAAGTCCTTGGCCAAGGCAGGAGATTTACTGGTAGGTATTCCAGTAGTATCTCAGGGTGTTCTGGGCTACACTCCGACACGACTTGTACCGCTTTTGGGGGTCTGACTTTTACCAACCCCCTAGGCCCGCCATGCGATGCTCATAGACGAACGGACCGGACTGTACGGATATTGTCACTGACAGGCTCAGTAGGGTGTCAGGATGAGTTCGCTCATCGACGTCCCTTTTAGTCAATAGCTGGTGGCCCGTCACGTATTGGCTTATACCTCTGACGTGCTAGCGGTTAAATCCACAACCATAGTATTGACGAGTCTTTAGAGTCCACAACACTTTCAGTTACTCAAGCTTTCGGGCGAAACGCTGTAGAGGCCGTATGGAGATATGGCAGGGTCCGATCAGATACGTGCGGTATTGCACGGATCAGGATCGGTCGGTTTGTACTAGAGGCCGTATGGATATATGGCAAGGTTCGATCGGATACGTGCGGTATTGCACGGATCAGGATCGAACGGATATTACTAGCCGGCTTTGGTTTAAGCCGTATCCTAGTATAGTACAGTGTAGATTTGTCTCTTTGCATTTGTATCCGGACGGAATACAGATGCGGGTGTGTATGCACAGTATCGGGGTTTTCCTATAATTTATTACGGGACCAGTTTTCTGGAGTTGCCAGTTTGCATTCCGTTCCGGCCGGTTTTCCTTTGTTCTTTCTCGGCCGGACTTTTCCGATGGAGGGGGTTATTTGCAAGTTTGCAAATAACACATTGTGGAGGGGTTTCTTGCAAATGCTTTGATTATGATGGCATCTTTTCTTTTCCACCATCACTTGCATTAAAGAGAGGGTATGGGTTTGAAGTAATAAGTATGGTTGATGTTTGGATGTGGTCACCTCTTTTCTTCTCCTACCATCACCTCCCTTCATGCTTGATTTTTCCTCCACCATTCTCACATGTATATGGCCGGCCACTTCATGGAAATGAGAGGGGGTTGATTTCATTTTTGGTGTGGCAAAAATTAAGCATCCATCTCATTTTAGCTTGCCACCAAAATTCCCAAGTTCATATCTTGTTGATTCCTCCATCAAGACAACTTCACAAACCCCATGAGACAAAGTGATTCTACACTACAACCTACAGAAAGTCTTGGGCACGTCGACTTGCCAGCTTCGTGCCCGAGTTGCCTCGGTATTGAGGCGGGAGCCCGTAAAAGATGCAGGCGATGTGGTGCCCTTCCGGCGAGGAGGCGACGACCGGAGTTTTCCGCGGGAGATCGGGACGATGACGAGAAGACCGGAGGACTCGGATCACTCGGTATATCTCTTCCCCATCTTGTTACTTTTCTAGATCTAGTTTAATGGCCCGATCCGGGGTTTAGTGCGCGGTGGTGCCGGTTTGCTAAGTTCGCAAAATTAAAGTTTATCACCGCTTCCGCATTTGGCCGTCGGATTGACGACCGGGGCGCCGCCATGCACTTACACGTTAAGTGAAAGAATCTCCTGACGAGTAGCATATACTCATAGTAGGATCGGTATTCAAATATCATTGTGTGATAAAGCTGAAGGTATCCTACCAAAATTATCACACTCCAAATGGTATGCAACTTTAGCAAGTTTCAGTTTCTTTAGAAACTCCCGATGTGGATTTCTGCCCCATGCTCTTATGACCTTGACGTTGGCCAAAATGTCATAAGTCACATGTCAAGTTCTACCCATCATTATCTTATTAATTTGAACCCACCCGTACATACCCCTGACGTTGGCCAAATGGCAGTACGATTGTCCCAAACCAACTCATCTATCAATGCAACAAATGAATAACCAGCAGCTACCAAACACTATGCCTTGGCGTTGGTCAAAATACGTAGCTCGAATACTATTGAATACCCAAATGAAATGACGGAGGGCTACGAATGGTTTTGGCGAAACCGTGAATGTAGTGAACTTGATATGATCGAAGGAACCTGATAGCTTTTAAAAGGAGTGGTTTAAGCTCCGCAATTAAAAATCTGTTGTTTTTAAAATAACCGAGTGGTTTCTTTTAAATTGTTCCAACGATTCAACTTTGGTTTATTTTCTTTGCATTAATATAATGCGTCCCATCTGTTAACCTATCATTGCAGAAAACAACGAAAATACAACGTCCGCTTATTCTATCCGCATTTGCCACTGGGCCCCGTCATTCACCCGTTAGGTTACTTAACTAACGAAAGAGCGGGGGGTGGGCTAGCGCGGATGCAAAACATAAGCAACGCCTACTAGATATCATACATAGATATTGTACATTCGTCAGACGCAATAATAGGCATTCCACATCACAGATGAACATATTGGATATTCTAAGAATCCACATTTCCTTTGAGCCTGCAATGAAAGACGGATTACATAGTCGTGATGAATAGCCAACCCATCCTAGACCCCTAGGGGTACGGCAAACTACCCGTCAAGTACCCGAAGTGAAGTGTTCTTCTTCAGCGACGTGAGTAGGCCACTAAGCACTTCAAGGTACCCGATAGTTTGTGCACCCCACCTTGGGTCTATCCTAGGAGCAGAAAACAGTAAATGAAATAATACAACGGTGGCTACAAGCTCAACCCGGATGTGCCGTGCAAAAGAATATTACAACAATTTACAATTTATAAATGAATGAAAGAAACACTCATCTCACATCCCCGTCTATCCATTCACGACAATCCAACAAGTTCATATTCACAAACATAAAGTAACCATTATAGAAATGTGCAACCCCCTGCTATCCGACATACTAGCATTTAGGGGAGGTTTACAAACACATTAATCACAACACAGTTATAATCCAGTTAGCCAAAGTTCCTAGAATTTCGATCAAGCACCACATATGAATCTACTCTAAAAAAATCTCCGTGCACATAAAACCAGAGCAGAAACAAAATATCCCAGAAAACCCAACATCAATACAGAAGAATAATTGAGCAAATTTGGGTTGACTCGGTGTCAACTCGGCCGCGGGTCCGCGGCAGATCGCTTGGATCTGCCGCGGTTCCGCGGCGGTTTGGACGAGTCACGATCCCAAATTTCTTCACAATTCTTAAAATACCCTGCTTGTATTTTTAATGGTCCATGAAAAATTTTTAGACCCCAATTTAAAATCGGCAGAAACTTGGTGAAAATGTCATTTTTTCGGTATTAAATTGCGATCGAATTTCTAAAGACTTTGCTAACATGTTAGTTATAGTTAACTAGGCTCTGATACCACTGTAAGTCAACGTTAAACACCCCACAAGATGCGGGGAGGCGGAATAGGTAAAACAATCATTTTGTTCAAAGTAACATCGACTATCAAACGGATCTTTGCTAAACCCTAACTAACAAACTATCTAGAAGTAGTTAACTACTATGATAGATGATTATACCTCAAGATTCTAGTCCTTGTTCTTGTTGTTCACCTCCTCTTCGGCCTCCTCGATGTAATAGAAGATCCACTTGAGAGTTCCTTCTTCAAGCTCTAACCTCTAACTTGAGGTAACAAAGTGGCTAGGATTGCTAATCCAAGTGACCTAGAGGATATAGAGATAGATTAAGGATCTATTAGTCATTCTAACCCTAGGGTTCTCAATACGTGAGAGGATTAGGATTAGGATGAAGAAGATGAGAGCTTGAGGAGAGAGAATGTGTTTGTGATAATGAATTGAATCTTAAGTTATTTGGATATTATCATGAAGCATGAAAATATCTAAACAATAATGTATTAAAACATCAAACATGCTTCATTAATTACCTTGAGGTGAATCACCTCATGACTCATGGTGCAATTAATGAAAATTACACATCACCTCTGTACCTCATTAAGTTTAATTCAAAAATGAATTAAAACTAAATGAGTCACCTTTTCTCTTGAAGCTTCTCAAGTAATTACGAGAATTCCCCCCATCCGTATTTACGAAAAACACGGATATACTAAGACTGTATAAATCCAATAATATAATACTAGAATCTGTCTTAAACCAAAGCCCGCTAGTATAATCTGTCCGAACATCACACGCGCACAAGTACACGTATATGTCCGAACCCTGCCGTAAAACCATACGACCTTTATATCGTTTCGCCTGAACCAGGGAAACCCTCTGTGTGGGACTCTAAAGACTCGACACTACGCTGGCAGTGGGTTTAACCACAGGCCGCAAGCGGTACTAGCTGTACGTAAAGGTCCCCAGGTAGTTGTAGATAAGAAGGCCGATGAGGAAACCCATCTGAACTCCTACTTAGCCTGATGTGACAATCTCTGTACAGTCCGGTCTGTTCATCTAAGACTATCGCATATCGGGCCTTGGGGGCGGTAAGCGTCAGTCCCCTAAAAGCGGCATAAGTCGTGTCGGAATGAAGCCCATCACACCTTGAGAAGCTACTGGAAAACCTACCAGTAAATCTCTCTTGCCCTGGCTAGGGACCTTGCGTAATGGCTCTCCAAACACAGCGCGATATCAACCCCCGACACCGGGAGAGACGAATCCTATCTAACCGCCTCTGCCTCCAAGTGCTTCGGGACTGCACCCAACTGTTACCTATTTGCACGACTCAGTCGAGCCTTGGTAGAGTAGCAATCTAAGAACAGTGGGAACACACTCGAGGCGAAGCAGCAGTGTCAAGTCTACGGACTATGCTGTACTCATGTCACCTGGGAACTGTTAACTGACGACGGGTATAATACCAACCAACAGTTCCCTGCGAGTCCTGTCCGGTGTACCTGTAACCCAACGAGCACCTGCATACTATATCCAGTACAACGTACTAATGGCTGTGGGACAGACCATCTCCCCTACTGGGACGAGAAGCGTATACACTAGTCTACTCCGGAGTATCGATGCCCTTTCTCGATAATCCTATGACTAAGGACCTGAAAAAGGATGTGCTTGTAGACTACCCAGCCCCCACTAGTGTGACTGCCATCACAACGCTGGTAGTCAAGCAAGATCCTATGGGCTCTATCAATATGTATTCGCGATATGCTAAAAGAAACATATACACATATTATGATAGATATAAACTAAGTAGCATACTATTATGTTGAGCAAGACTGTTAATACAACTGTGAATATCCCAAGCTTCCATTAAGTAATATACAAGCTAGTATGATACAATAATGCCCCCTGGGGCATATACACTAACAGGATCATGTGAAGTCTATAGGACACCACCGTAACCAAAGTAAGCCGAAAACCCAGAAATCTAAACCTTTTAGTAAAATAGCGGAGGTGGAGTTTTGAAAAGGGGTATAAATGAAATCAAGTCCTATTTTTAAAGTATGCATAAAGTTCGTTTGAAATGCAAGTGAATTATATACTATAATTTGAAAACGTTTTCGTCATTTGAAATTTAGGCAGCACCTCCTTTGCAAATTTCAATCCAAAACCAGTACATAACAAGAATAATATAGGCATCCCCAAGCGGGAGGTAGCTCTTCGCCAACTGGCGGAATCACAACGACGCAATATAAAATATACGATGCCCAAGGCGAAGATCAATCATATAAAGAAAATAAAGAAGACCAAAACATCATTAAACTCATTATAAAGAATAATACACGTTTCAACACTAAGTCTGAAACATTATACAAACTGGTCTCTAGGTCTACCAAATATACATATTCTGCTTGATGGAGCCTTTAACTATATACAAAAAAATATAAAAGTATACAAGGGTGGTTACGCTCTGAACTGTAACCCACCTACCCAAGCAATCACCCGGAAGAAGCTGTGTTCCAACAAGCCGCTACTGATCTGAGTGGTCGATCCTACAAGAAAACTATGGTACAACACGGGTGAGTTGCCAACCCGTGATTAGTAGACACCAGCAGGTATAAATCGAATGTATGACGATCTCCTAGGTCATACTGTAATATAATATTATCATATCATGTAGTAACGAAAGTGATCGTGTATACATAAGTATAATAATTTAATAATAACGTGCATGTGGTAATATAAGGTACCATGTCATCTGTGTTATATATATGTATATATATATGTATCATCCAACGTGTGTCCATCAACGACACATCAAATCATCATAAAACCTGAGTGCCCAACATCGATACTCGAAATCATCATAAAAACTCGTGTCCAGCATCGACACGTAAATCCTCATATCTCAGGCACCGTCTCATCAGATCGGTCCTCATATCCACCATATCACTTCGGTCAGTATTCTCCGGATATACGCCGAGTCCGGTACTGTCTCCGGTGGGTAGTGTTCCTCTGTCAGGCTCAACACTTTTCTATACGATCTTTTTGCTCCGGGGTACCGTATCGGGTCCGCCATGTTGTTAGGGTTTGCTAGCGCCCTGGTCATCTACCGTGGCAGGTGCGGAACAAAAAATGGCGTTTAAAAAACATGGTGCTAAGAAATCCGTCTAGAATCGAGCCATAAACCTACAATAGCTACAAAAGATATTCTAGCAACAAGGTTAGAAGTTGTTATACCGAATGATCCATGCCTTTCGGTCTTCTACCATCATCCTTAGCTCCCAGAGATCTTCTGGATCGAGCTTGGAAGCCGGTCCTCCTTTGCCGAAGATGATCCACCTGAGGAAAATGATGCAGGCTCCAGCTTCGCCTAGCGAAGCAACCGACGCACCAAGGTCGCTAGCAATGGAGAGTGGGGATGTAGGAATTTTCCATTTTCTTTTTCTCTCATTTCTTATGCTCAAGTGAGCAACCAAAGAAGGAGGAGGAGGAGGTGAGGAAAACCATGGCATGAGCAACTCAAGAAAGAAAGTGAGCTGAGTGTAGAAGAGCTCTCAAGTATGAAGAATCAAGAGAGTTTCAATGAATCAAGAGTGAATGACATGTAGAAAGAATGGATTCTCATTTTTCAACCATGCAAAAATATCACATCCCATTTTTACAATAAACAATCAAAGGCCATACCACTCTACATACCTCCAACCATGCTCATGCAACCTCACCCTCTACCTCATTTCTAAAAAAAATTCAAATAATGAGGTGTCCATCTTCTAGAAGATATTCCGTATAAATACGTAATACAACCCGGTATACATATCGAAATACATATACGCGTATTCGTATAAAAATACGAATAGACAAGAGAGAAAATGAATAGTGAACAATAATACTAGAATGCATATATTAAAAAATATATATAAATTATTAAATCTAAACTTGATTTAATAATCTTTCTTAATCCTAAGCCGCTAGTACTATCAATCGTACGATTAAAGTCTGTGTAGCCTGTACACATATTTAATCGGACACCTGTATGTAACAACATACGTTATCTACATCATATCTCCTGAATTGTAAAAACCCTCTGTGTGGGACTCTAAGATTCGTCAATATGCCGGCATTGGATTTAACAACAAGCACGTCAACCACACAAGCAGTACGTAACGGCTACCCAGGTATTGAGCGAAAGGAAGGTCGACGAGCAAACTCATCCATACCCTTATTGAGCCTGTCTGTGACAATCTCCGTACAGTCTGATCTGTTCTCCTAAAAGTATCGCACATCCGGTATACAGGGTGGATAAAGTCAGACCACTAATAACCCGATATTTCGTGTCGGTGTGAAGCCTATCACCCACTGAGAAACTGCTAATCCAAATCAGTAATTCTCGTCCACCTTGGCCAAGGATTTCTGGTGATGGCCGCCCGTACACAGTGTGACATCAACCCCCAATACCGAGAGAGACGAATCCATGACGATCCGCTCACTGCCTCCATGTGGCTCGGGACTGTACCCAACTAAAACATGTTTGCACGACTTCTTTGAGCCTTGGTAGGGTAGTAATCAAAGCACAGTGGAAACTCACATGAGACAAATGATGGTCTCAGGTCGACAGACTAACCTGTACTCATGTCACCCGAGAACTTCTATCTGACAATAAGTATAATACCAACTAGCATGTTCCCGGCTAGTCCGTCCAGTGTAACTCATAACCCAATAAGCACCTGTATACCATCTTAGGTGACAAACTGACACCATTGCCTTGTGAGACCGGCCACCGCCCCTCGTCGGGGTCTCAAAAAGTATACATTAGACTACTCCGGAGTATCGATTCCCAGTCTCGACACTCCCTCGACTAAGGAAATTTAAGGATGTGCTTATAGACCACCCAGATCCAATGTATATGATCGCCATCATAATGCTGGTAGTCAAGCAAGAATCCTATGGGCTCTATCAACATGTAATAGTGATCAGTAATACCACATAATGCATGTACATGATGATAAAGGCAAACCAGATAGCATACTATCATTTTGAGTAAGACCGTTCTACCCGTATAGGTCCTCCCACAATCATCACAATCGCGTGCCTGCGATTACAATAATTTACTTGAGGGCACTATACCCAACAATCTCCAACTTGCACTTAAGGCAAATAATTGCGGTGTCGCATACTCACAACCCGTGTGATACCGAACACCCAACTTGTAACGTTTTAGAAATCGTTATGCGAATTTTTCCGTTTTAGGGTAAAAATTTCGGTATTTTCCGTTTTAACCCGACTGTGTTCAAACGACCATATAGACTTGCCAACACCTAGTTTAGCTAAAATAAAGCTAGTGCGCAAGCTTTGGGGGTATATGGGACATTTTGGTTCAATTAGAATTTTTTCCCAATTCTAATATTTTTTTAATGCTGTATTCATATTTTGGGAAATTTCTTCTAAGCGAACTTTTCTTCTATTATGTTTGAGTTAATTCAACCCTTTCATAGTATCTAGATATTTGTATGGGTTTTAGAATTTAAAGTTAAAGAAAAAGAAAAGAAATGAGTGAAGTGCATGCATGTGCATATGAAAGCATTTATGAGCATTAATCATGAGAAATAGCTAGGAAATTCCACACAAAACCCTTTCCTTTTCCCCTTGGCCGAATTCTTCTTCATTCTTCTGGCCTTGAGCAATTCCTTCACCATTTTCAACAATCCTAGCACAATAAATCCCCAAAATTATATCACAAAAATACCTCAAGTCTTGATTCTTGCTCTTTGATCACTTGGAACTAGGAAAGCTTGGATCTTGTGAGCTAAAATTGATAGGTATAATCCCTACACTGATAAATAGGAGTTTTTATGTTGTATAGCTCGTTGGATATGGTTTAGAACACTTAAAGTAATCGATTTGTGAAATATCGTATCTTTTAGTGTCTTTTTGAATTTCGGGGATCTACTCTAACCTGGAATTTTTAGTGAGTGAACAAACAAAATTGTAGTGATGAACTAGTGAACCTAAGACACCACCTTGGACATGAGGACCACCCCACCGGAATGGGCCGGCGACCCAAGGCGAATTTCCGGCGACGCCGGCTATGGGGGGTTGTTCGGGGGTTTGGTTTTTATGGTTAGTTGTCTGCTGTTGGTTAGGGGTGTTTGGTACTGTTTACTTTTTTAGTATTTACAGTATGCAAAATCTGGGATCGTTTACCTATAATATAGTGTTTTGAATCCGCGTGTTACGTAATCCGACACGAATCGTGATCTGATGCAGCAGTTGTACTCAGATTGGTTTAGTAGTGTCGCAACGCACGTTCTCTACTATAAGGACACTCGAGAGTTAGTTTAGTGTTGGTGCGTCATTTAAAGTGTAGTTTTACGTTATATTAGTCGATTCTGAGATGTTTGCACTATTTGTGTGTTGTGAATTTATAGCGTCGCAAGCGGGGACTTCGGACGCTGCGAAAAAGGGGAAGCAGGTGGTTGGATTTTCATAGCTTGAGACCATCGGTGAGTAGATTTAACATCTACGGGGAAATTGCCCATATGGCGTTATGCGTCGGGGCGGATATGATATGATAGTTACATGTTATTATATATTAGTTAATTTCATATGAATGTCATTGCATAGTATTATCTGTTGTATCTTGACGTGTACCTTTAGATATAACACATTACTGACGGTTCATGTTGCACAAGCACTATTTGTATGCTACATCCACACCGTCAGTAATTGCCATGACACGCACAAACCACCTACATATGTGATATGGTAGTGGATAGGGATAGTTGAGGTAGTGACTTTTATTCCACTGTGCATATGAAATACTGTGGACACATACATACATGATATTGCATTGGGCAGGGATAGTTGAGGTAGTGAACCTTCATCCATTTCACGTGTACCCTGCTATAGCTACTTGTACATCAGGCATACATATTGACATGTACACCCACATACTCGATTACAGTTACATGTACACCATGCACACATACTGACATGTATACCGCATATTTTTGCTATAGTTGTATATACCCTAAGTAGTATTGTTTTGATATGTGATATTGAGTTGTTGATCATTGCGCTTATGAAATGCATCATACCTACTTGCTTACATGTAGATACTTAAACCTTGCTACACTTACATGTACTCTTCATATGATGCTGCATTTGTTTTTCGGAGGATTTTGGGAACTGCAAGATATAGTTTTAAAGGAAGATTCATTAAAAGGGCGGGTTTCCCTTAATATACTAATATTGTTGTTTTATGATGCATATATCCGTTTTTATGGATTTACAGATTGAGATATGGATTTCATATGATTTATGGATTTGAGAACCGTAGGGGTATTTCAAGAAAACTATGTATTGTTTGAAAACCCGGTTTCTCTTGATATGATATTTCAGTGCGTCCACCATGTGATTTCTCGGTTCTGAGACTTGGCTTGTGATACACAATTCGAGGAGCGGGAGGCACCGTCTGCGGGTACATGGTGGACCCTGTATGGTACCCCGGGGCGAGTGGTGATTTCGTGGTGTAGGCGATAAGCCTGGTGGTGGGACCACTACCTACCAGTGATTGTATTTGGACTCGGCGGTTATCATGGGGATATCGACCGGAGTAGTGTACGACATATCGTCAGGGCCAGTCGTGATGACAGGGCCTGTGTTATGAGGATTTACGTGTCGATCCTAGACATGGGTTTCATGATGTTTGAGTGTCGGTGTTGGACACTCAGGTTTTTCCATGATTTTTACGTATCGTCGGTGGACATACGGGATGGATATCTTCATACTTATATATATATATATATATATATATATACAGCTATTTGTTTTCATGATGTTTCGGGTGTCGATGTTAGACACTCAGGTTCCATAAGACTTACATGTGAGGGCCGATCTGAGGATGCGGTGCCTGAGGATTTGGGATTTGATGTGTCAGTGAGGGACACTGGTGTTTTTCCATGCTGATGATTTTGCATGAGATATTATATTATATCATCCCACATTCAGGATTATGTTGTATGCATTGCTTCATGTAGTTGTAGTACCCTGATGATGTACCTTTACATGATTGTTGCATATTTACTTACCATACTTATGCTATCAGATTACATGTGATAAATAGATCGTTGTTCGTGCATACTTGCGATTACATTATGATGTTATTTACTATTCATGAGTTGGCAACTCACCCCCGTTGTGCCACGGTGTTTTGCAGGACTTAACCTCAGAGTAGTCGCGGCAGGGCGTCTTATCATCTCTACCTTTACGGATACCGCTACGTTAGGCAGTGAGGCCTTTGTTTTTAGGTGGGTTTGCGGTTATCTGCTTGTACATTGTATATCTTTTTGTTGGATCTAGTATTCTCCACTACCACTGTTTGTATATGACTTAGAGACGAATTGTGAGGATTCTGTGTTGTATATTTGGTGACTTTGGGTGCCGTGCTCATGGAAGTCGGTTATGTTGGAAAGTTTTACTTCTTTATGTAGTTTTCCTTTATATTCTTCGCTACGGCATCGTATTTATATCTTGTGGTGGTTGTCTCCGCCGTTGGGCGTGATTTGCTCCCGTTTGGGATGCTTTTATTATTATCTTTGTTGTACCTGTTTTCGGGGCTAGTTTTTACAAAATAGGTGCTGCTAAAATTTTTAAGAAAGAAAACTAGAGTTAGAGATTTTACTTGTGATTTTCCAAATGTTTAAAACTATGTTTTTCTCCGTTGATCCAGTTTTGGGTGGCTTAGATTCCTTGGTTTCGGCTTACTTGATTTGCGTACGCTTGTAGAAGTTACGTAGTTTAAGTGCCGTTTACGAGCCAAATTTTGGATCGTGACAAAGTTGGTATCAGAGCGCTAGGTTTTTACCTTTCGGAGTGTAGGATGACCTTGGTATGATAGAGTAGGTAGCTTAAGCAGAGGGACGTAGCGTGTGTATGTTCCGCGGCATACTTACGACACGGTACTCCGCCTAAGTGACCTTAGGACTTATTGATTGATATTCCTCCGTGATGATATACATCTTTGTGATTCGATTCCTGTTTCCTTATCGAATCTTGTTTCAATTTCCAGCCTATATGCCGCTGAAGACTACGAGGGCACGGAGAGCGGCCGCAAGGGCCGAGGTTAGAGTTAACTCATCTGAGGCGAGGACTGACCAGGGCGGTACACCTGTTGTACCGGAGCACATTGCTATGATTGGGGCTGGTATGCAGGACCTGCGCCAGATGATGGGGACCTTAGTAAAGGCCATTCGAGCGCAGGGGCAGGCAGTTGTTCCACTCGTTGGGACCACGATGGTACCTACAGTTTCGGTAGTTGCAGTTACAGCTCCGGAGGTTATTACCGTGTCACTGACGGAGTTCATGAGGCTGAGACCTCCGGTGTTCACTGGCACAGATGCTACTGAGGATCCGCAGTCGTTTATCGACCGGATGGCCAGGATTTGTCATTCGATCTGATGCTCCGATGAGAGATGGGTGGAGTTTGCGAGCTTTCGTCTGGACGGTCTGGCCCAGAAGTGGTGTGAGTCCTTGGAGAGGGGCAAAGCCGCAGGTCTTGCTCCTATGACCTGGGCTGAGTTTGTGACTGTGTTTCTCGCCCATTTTCTTCCTCCGAGCGTCAGAGATGCGCGAGCACACCGATTTGAGTCGTTACGTCAGACTCCGGGGATGACGGTGTCTGAGTATGATGTACTGTTTATTGAGCTGTCTGTGTACGCTCCGTACTTGGTGGCGACTGAGGAGATGTGGGTGAAGAGGTTTGTTCGAGGCCTGCTTACCCAGTTGTTCCAAACCATCAGAATTCAGCATTGCGACACGTATGCGGCAGCTGTGGATGCAGCCTTATTGGTGGAGGAGCGTCTAGCTGAGTCATCGGTTGTTCCGTAACCTAAGAGGACTCGTACAGAGACAGAGGTTTGCACGCCGACGCAGAGTTCTTTCAGACTCGGGGAGTAGAAGAGACATGGGACGGGGCCAGTTATTCAGCTCTTACTCCCAGGAGGGCCAGCGACCGTCTTATGGGTGCTTTGGGTGTTGCAGTCTACATCACCGTGTTCGGGATTGTACAGTGGTGCATCAGAGAGGGCTAGTACTACCCCAGGTTACCTTACCACCTTCTCCGCCTCAGAGAGCGTTGCCTCTTATTCCTGTTGTTGCGCCACGTCAGACTCCTGTTCAGAGGGGTCGTGGTCGCGGTGGTTTTGTTCCGAGAGGGCGAGGTGGCAGAGGACAGCCAGTAGCCGGTAGAGGGCAGGAACGGGTTTTTTCCTTGACTCACGAGGACGCTCAGGCGTCCAATGCTGTAGTTTCAGGTATCCTTTCTGAATGTTCTTATGATGCACATGTTCTTTTTGATCCGGGATCTACACATTCGTATGTTTCTACGCACTTCGTGCCGAGGTTAGGCCTAGAGTCGTGTTTGCTAGATCAGCCGCTTGTTGTGACTACTCCCGTGGGAGAGTTGTTTGTTGCGCTACACGTGTTCCGGTCGTGTGCTGTCCGTTTAGGGGACAGAGATCTGTCCGTCGACTTGATCCTTCTTTAGATGTTCGACTTCGATGTTCTGTTGGTCATGGACTGCTTAGCTACTTGCTACGCGTCCGTGGACTGCCGAGAGAAGACAGTTAAGTTTTGTTTTCCCGGCGAGTCAGAGTTTGTTGTGCAGGGGGACCGTGGTGCTGCCCCTCACAGTTTGATTTCTGTCATGTGCGCTAGTCGGCTTTTGAGGAAGGGATGTCTGGGATTCTTAGCTTTCATTCATGATACTGGAGCCACAATAGAGTCGTTGGACCAGGTTCCTACCGTGCGAGAGTTTCCCGATGTCTTTCCGGATGAGTTACCTGGGTTACCGCCATAACGCGATATTGAGTTCTGCATTGATCTGATTCCAGGAACGGAGCCTATTTCTATACCGCCTTATCGGATGGCTCCGGCAGAGCTTACAGAGTTTAAAGATCAATTGCAGGAATGGCTTGATATGGGACTTGTACGTCCGAGTGTTTCGCCGTGGGGAGCTCCTGTTCTGTTCGTCAAGAGGAAGGACGACAGTTTGAGGCTGTGTGTGGATTATCGTCAATTGATTTGAGTTACGGTGCGGAATAGGTATCCTTTACCTCGCATTGACGATTTATTTGATCAGCTCCAGGGTGCAAAACATTTTTCAAAGATTGATTTGCGTTCGGGTTATCATCAGTTGCGGGTTCGGAATGATGACATTCCGAAGACTGCTTTTCGTACGCGCTATAGGCACTATGAGTTTTTGGTGATGTCGTTCGGACTCACCAATGCGCCAGCAACGTTCATGGATCTGATGAACCGGATTTTCAGGCCGTTCCTCGACCAGTTTATTATTGTGTTTATTGATGACATACTGGTCTACTCTAGGAGTCGTGAGGAGCATGAGCAGCACTTGAGGATTACTTTGCAGATATTGAGAGAGCACTAGCTGTATGCTAAATTCTCAAAGTGCGCATTTTGGCTTGATAGTGTGGACTTCCTGGGTCATGTAGTGACTGGTGATGGTATTCTAGTGGACCCGAGGAAGATCGAGGTTGTACAGCTTTGGCCCAAACCTGTATCGGTGACCGAGGTTCGCAGCTTTTTGGGCTTAGCTGGCTATTATCGCCATTTTGTGCAGGATTTCTCGAGTATCGCTGCACCGCTGACTGGACTGACCTGGAAGGGAGTTCCGTTTCTTTGGACTGCTGCGTGCGAACAGAGTTTTCAGCAGTTGAAGACTCGGTTGACGACAGCACCAGTTCATTCTTTAGCTTCTGGATCGGGCCATGTTAGCCTAGCTTAACTTAATTAAGTGTTGTTAGGGCCATGTTAACCTAGCTTAACCCTAATTTCACTAAAATACCATCAGGTTTCTGTTTGATGTAAAATTATCGTTTTAAGCAAATTTCTAGCTTCCTGTAATCTGATGTTGACCCAGTGATTTCAGAATAAATCTGAGTTAACTGGAGTATAGTTATTAGATGTTGATCACATATCCAGAACACGAACCCCCACTTCCACCTCTTGGCCGCCGGAAAATTCATTCTGGACACAAATTGCGGCCAGATAGGGGACCTGGGTGCTAGGGTTTGTGGTGTAGGTGTCTGCTGCGATTTGAAGATTTATGGTATATGCAATTTTGTTAAATTCTTTCTGTAGAAAAATCTGGGACCAATTACCCTTTTTCGTATATTGTTAACCTTCGCGACACGTGTGATACGTGTGTGGATTTAGGGTTTTCTGCGTATCGCGACGTGTCGGGGTCGCTTCAGGCACGAAATCACACGTTTTAGCGTATTGCACACACGCGTTTGGTTCGCGACGCGGGGTTCTAGTTTGGATTGAATGTTGCGTTTTTGGTAGATTTGATCTTATGTGTGTTATTTTGTGAAATTCTAGGTTCGCAGGCGAGTACGACGGGCGCTGCGAAGAAGGGGAAACAAGTCGTCGGCTATACTTAGCACGAGACCACGGTGAGTAGATTTAACATCTACGGGGAAATCGCCCATACGGCGTTATGCGTCAGGGCTGATAGGACATTGTAGTAGCATATTGCATTGGCATATATTTGACTGTTCATGGATACTATTTGTTGCATACCGCATTCCCTGCTATATCTATATGAACTTAGAACTAATAGCACACCGCACTGTTACTAACGGTTCATGTTGCACGAGCACTAATCTGCATGTTACACACACACCGTTAGTAATTGCCATGACACTCACATTATAGAACTTCCATGAACAGTATATTGTAGCTCACCTGATATATGATGTGACATGATTTTTCTACTTGTGCACATACTCATTTGCATATCCATACTTATGCATATTCAAACTGTACCTACCTAGATAAGCTGATTTTTTTGGTAGAACTGGGGACCGCATGAGACCTTTTGAAAAACTGAATCTATTTTAAAGAGCGGTTTCTCCCTTTTACTTATGGTATGACTTTGGATGCATATATCACATCGCATGGATTTACGCATTGGTTTTGGATTTCATGTGATTTCTGGATTTAAGGACCGTGGGGTTATTTAAGAAAATATGCACTATTTTGAAAACCCGGTTCCTCGTGATATTATATTTTGGTGCGTCCACCACGCGTTTTCTCGGTTCTGAGGCGTGTGCTTGAAACCCGATTCGAGGAGTTGGATGATCCATTTGCGGGTTCGTGGTGGACCCGGTATGGTTCCCCGGGGCGAGAAATGTTTTTAGTGGAGCAGACGATGAGCCTGGCAGGGTGGCGAGTACCTATCGGTGATTGGTTGGACCTAGCGGTTATCCGGAGGATACTGACCAGGGTCGATAGATGGATATGGGTCAATCCGTACTGCTGGGGCCGAGGGCCGATTCCGCAGACGGATCCCGTGGGCTAATCCGGACTGACGGAGACCGATATATGAGGATTTACGTGTCGATGCTGGACACGATTATTCCATGATATTTTGAGTGCCGATGTTGGGCACTCACGATTCTCATAGATTTAAAGGATTTGAGGGCCGATGAGAGTGTCGGTGCCTGAGTTTTATTAGGATTTGGGTGCATTGATGAGCACTGATTATTTTTCCACGTTGACATTCCGTGTAAATGTGTTTTATCCCATGCTCAGCATTCATTATTATGCATCTCATCCTGTAGTTATTTTACCTGACAGAGCACTTGCATGATTATGCATATACTGCTTATCGCATATAGATTTTATCTGCTGGCATATGATAGAGTATCGCAGTACGTGCATGCTCTCGATTAACTTTATATGTTATCTTCTATTCACGAGTTGGCAACTCACCCCCGTTGTGCCACAGTGTTTGCAGGTTGCCCCTCAGAGTAGTCGCGGCAGGCTGCTCCCTTGTATCTTTTTGGCTACAGATACCACTGCAGTTGGTGCGTGAGCAGTTTTGCTGTTAGGTGCGTTGTGGTTTCTGGTTATTTCTATTGCACCAACTTTTGTATCTAGTACTCTCCATCTACTTTTATGTATTGACTTAGAGACCAGTGTGAGGACGATGATGTATACTATTTGTATTCTGGTGTTAAGCTCATGTGGGCCGACTTACTTATGCAGTTATCATTCTGTGATGTTTTTCATTCATTGCTCTTTTCTTCGCTTCGGCGTCTTATATTACTCTTGTGGTGTTTGTTTCCGCCGTTGGGCGTGATTGCTCCCGTTGGGATGCCTTATTTCATTGTACATCATTTTTACTCATATCTTGTCTTGTACCCGATTCGGGGTTAGTTTTACAAAGGAAATGCTGCCAAAATTTTTAAGATAATAACTTAAACTTTAAAGAATGTTATTAAACTACTTAAGGTTTTCCAAATGATTTTAGAAAAATGTTTTCAACACTCACTACTTTAATAGTTTTGATTTCTGGGTTTCGGCTTACTTAGTCGCGTTACGCCTGTAGACGTTACGTGGTTAAGTGCCGGTCACGAGTCGAACTTCGAGTCGTGACAAAGTTGGTATCAGAGCGTAGGTTTTACCTTCGAAGTGTAGGATGACCCTGGTATGATGGAGTAGGTAGCTGAAGCAGAGTGGCGTAGCGTATGTATATTCCGCGGCATACTCACGACACGGTACTCTGCCTAAGCGACTGTAGCGTCTTGAAAAGTCGTTTTGGTGTTTTCCTGAAATTCGGTGAAAATTCGGTATTTTTCCGAAAACCGTCTTTCTCGTTATTTTGCAGTTTAGGGCTAATTATACTTAAAATGGATAGGTAATTTCTTGTTTTTAGTAGCTAATGAGTTAATTATGAAATTCTGGTAGTTTAAAAAAATTTCCCTATTTTTCAATTTTTTAATATTATTTAAGCCGGTAAGAAAATACATTAAATTAGCGATAAATAAAAATTTTTCCGGGCAAATTTTAATCTTTAAAATTATGATAATTAAAATCTAGTGGTAACATAAATTTTTAGTATTTTATTTTGAATTTTTACTAATTTTTATGATAGGAAACGAATTTATTGAATTTTAAGCTAAAACTTGCAATTTTTGACTTGTAGGGGGTCTTTTTGCATAAAATTTCTTTTGTAAAACCCCTCTCTCTCTTCCCTCAGCCCTAGGACAGCCCCACCTTGACCAAGTCCAGAAATTTCTGGCCTCATTTTGGTTTCCTTTCTTGTGTTGAAATGGGGTTGTTTATGAATTTTATATTAAATATAATTGTTGAAGTATGGAGCATGGACTTTTGGGGAGTTGACTCTTGACTTTTCCTACACACCCACACCCTCCCCCTTACCTCATACTGGCCGAAACCTGCACCCCCTCCTCTTCATCTCTTTTCTTTTCATTTTTTCAAAATTCTTCATGTTTAATTCATCAAAATTGCAACTTTAAGCTTACAAATCAAACCCATCCTTCATCTTTCTTTTCCTTCACCTCCCTAGCTTGGATCTTGATGCTTAAGGCCATCATTTGGAGCAAATCTATTCTTGCTAGATCTCTAGTGAGGTATAATCTCTTGCTAATTAAATTCTTTTGATTAAGTTTCTTAAGTTAGATTGTTGTAGTGTTAATTTAGTATAGTTCTAATCTAGTTTTTTCTTAGGTTATGGTTGAAAAATTTAACTAGGGTTTTTGAAGCCATGATAGTTAATTAAATTGTTTTGTAGTTAATCTAGTTGTTACTTAACTAATCTTTATGGTTACCTTGCTTAAGCGGCTTCCTATTAACCTAATCTATGTTAAACTTGGGTGAAATTGCATTAAGTTTGCTAATTTACCAAAATCTAGAAGAGGGTTGTGTATGGATTGTGGGTTGTGAGGCATGATAAATGAGTTGAATTAGGGTTTAGAAACCATTATTTAGTTGATTAAATCTAATTTGTTATCTAGTTGTTTGCTAACCTAATCTAGAAGGTTGACTTGCTAATTGAGTTATAAATTAGTGTTAATTTAAGGTTTTCATTTATAGTTTGGATTAAGAATTGCTAGGTTATATAATTCAAGTAATGGTTGTTTATGGAAAATAGGTTTTGAATCTTTGCTAATGTGTTGTAATTATAGTGTTTGTAGATTGCTTGTTGTGTGGTTGGATTGTGATAACCGTATCGCTAAGTTTTGATTTTTGCACCAAATTTGCTAGTTTGTGCTTACTAAGTTTTTACTAAAATTATTTGGTGATTTATTTGTGATACCTTGGGGATGTTTTTAGCATCTCCTATGACGTTTAGGATGCGTGAGTGCAGATTTTTGGGTAGTCGGATTTTAGTTTTGCCAGGCGACCAAATCGGCGTTTTTTGGCAGTTTTTGCGATTTTCGCGTGTGTTCCGCGGACCCTGTGCACGTTGTACCTTGCTAGTGAACTTTAGTAGTTTCGTTTGGGTTTTGCGTCGTTCTTGATACGTAACCTTATGTTTGGTATTGATGTAAATTCCAGGTTCGGTCGCGGAGACGTCAGACGCGGCGCGAAAGGGGAAAGCGGTGATTGAACACAGCTAGCCAGGGATTCCTGTGAGTAGATGTAACATCTACGGGGGACTATCGTTGGATGGCGCAAGCCGCCCGATAGTTTAGTAGCTTAAAAAGATTCTTAGTAATATTAGTAATTAGGGGTTTAATACTTGTATGATTATTTGCTGCATTCATGCCTTATATTGACATACCTATACGAAACCATTTTATAGGACACCTGCACCATTGCCAGGGTTTTTATATGCAGCACGAGCACTATTCATGCTTACACACACACCCTGGTAATTGCCATGCCACCACACTAGATAACCTTTAAATTGAAACATTTTACTAATTGATACTTAAACTTGTGCTATTGCCTTTAATTCCTTAAAATGAAACCGTAGGATTGCTATTCATGTGCATGTACTTCATCATATTAATTGTTCATGCTTAATCTTTTAATCACACATCGCAACTTGATTATCGATACCATATGCATTCATTATCATTGATATATGCACTTATGAGGATTTCTTGAGATTTTATGATATTTCTGGATTTCGGGGGAAAGCCGCAAAATTTCTAAACTTATTATATTTTTAAAACATGTAAATTGTTGTTTTCTAGTGATGTAAGTGTCGTCCACCATGAGTTTGCTGTAGTTTTGGAAATCCGTGTCGAGGAGTGGAGGAACCGTCACGGGTACATGGTGGGCCCGGTAAGGTACCCCGGGGCAAGAGGAATGTGGTGTTGACGTTGAGCCTGGCAGGAGACGGATTACCTACCGGTGACTGTTTGGCACGGTGGATATCCAGAGGATACCGACCGTGGCCGCGAGATGATGAGATTTTGATATTGAGCTGGGTCAGCCGGATGGCTGAGGCCAGAGACACTACGACATGGATTTATGAGATTTGAGATAGCTTTTGGGTGTCGTTGCTGGACACCGGTTCTCGTCGATTCTTTGAATATTATACTGGCATTCTAAAAGAGTTTCAAAAACAAAAAGAGATAAAATGTTTCTTATATATACCTATTGAGACCTCAGATATTCATGTTGCATACATATTCGTACACTGATGTTGTATACACACCTGCTAGTGCACCCATTCATACCTGTATTTTAGATGCTAGGATGCTTGTGTGCATGCATACGATAGCCTTTGTAGGTGTTATTTATTACTCACGAGTTGGCAACTCACCCCCGTTGTGCCACAGTCTTTTGCAGGTCCGCTCCGTCAGTACAGTAGCGGAGGGCGCACTTGTTCTTTTGCCTCCTTTGCCTGGACTCGAGGTTTTGCTCCTAGGTGGGTTATATCATTATTTTTGTACCACCTTGTATATTCTTTGTATCTAGTACACTCCATCTACTGTATCTACCAGCATTATTGTATATTGACCTAGAGATGAGACTGTGAGATTTGTAGACTTTTATGCTGCATTTTGGGGTCGAGCTCACTTGAGTCGACATGATGTTTTCTTATGCTTCATTATGATTATTTCGCATGCTGTCGTTTTATATTGCGTGGGATTTGTGACCGCCTTGTGGCGAAGAGCTAGCTCCCGCTTGGGGATGCCCTATTTTGTTGGATTCATATATATTTTTGTTGTACCCATTTTGGGGGCCAGTATTTACAAAGGAGACTCTGCCGAAATTTTCGGAAAAATTGGTATTGTTTTTAAAAAAGGGTTTTACATGACTTATTTGATAAACTCGCTTTCAATTGATTGGGTTTTCTTCACTCTTTTGCTTAATTGGTTTTGTTTTCTGGGCTTTGGCTTACTTATTTTACGGACGTCTTTAGACGTTTCATAAACTTAAGTGCCAGTCACGTTCCGTACCCTGCGGGTCGTGACAAAGTTGGTATCAGAGCGATAGGTTTTACCTTTTTGAGTGTAGGATGACCCTTGGTAGATGGAGTAAGTGACTTAAGCAGGGTAACGTAGCGTGCGTATGTCCACGGCATACTTGCGATACGGTACTCTGCCTAAGTGACTTTAGGATATACTTGCTTGAAAATTCCTTCTTCAATTCCGGGTATCCAATGATTCTATTGCACTGTTCTTATTGTCCTGTTCCTGTACCAGTCACTATGCCGCCGAAGGCTACGAGGGCACAGAGGGCTGCCGCCCGAGACGAGATTCGAGCTGGCTCGTCCGAGACTAGGACTGAGCAGGGTGGTATGCCTACGCCGCAGGGACAGAACGATCCACCATCCCCAGGCCGTATGGATAGGCTCGAGACTGGTATGCAGGAGTTGCGACAGATGATGGGAGGCATGCAGGAGCTACGTCAGATGGTAGGATCCCTAGTTGCAGCCATTCGTACACCGAGGCCGGATGACGTACCTACTACCTCACAGACGACCATGATACCTGCTCCTACTACTACCACCGTGTCTATTCCGGTTTCACTACAGGATTTCATGAGGCTGAGACCTCCAGTATTCACCGGCACCGAGGCAGCGGAGGACCCACAGACGTTCCTTGACAGTTTAGCCAGGATCTGCCGTTCGCTGAGATGTTCGGATGATCGATGGGTAGAGCTTGCGAGTTTCCGACTAGAGGGTCTCGCACAGACATGGTGGGAGTCAGTCTTGAGAGGTCGAGCTGCAGGTCTACCGCCTATGACTTGGGCCGAGTTTACAGCGGTCTTTCTAGCTCGTTTCCTCCCAGAGAGCGTTCGTGACGCCAGAGCTCGCAGCTTCGAGGCCTTAGTCAAGACACCTGGGATGACGGTGTCTGAGTATGACATCCAGTTTACACAGTTATCCCGATATGCTCAGTATTTGGTGGATACCGAGGAGAAGTTGGTGAAGAGGTTCGTACAGGGACTTGATGCCCAGCTATATCTTGCCATTGGCGCCCAGCACTACGATACTTATTCAGCTGCTAGGGATACAGCATTGCGGATGGAGGCACGCATATCACAGACTTCGGCCGTTTCTGGGCCGAAGAGGATTCGCACCGAGGTACCGTCTCAGAGGCAGCGCGCCAGATTCTTTCCGAGAGATAGGCCTGGCAGAGGATTTGGGCGGGGACAGTTATATGGTTCTTATCCCCAGGGGCAGCAGCCGTCGCCAGGGTGTTTTGGGTGCGGGAGTTTGCACCATCTTGTCAGAGACTGTCCGGCGAGACGACAGGGAGCACCGACAGTTCCGCATGTGACCCTACCACCATCACAACCCCCTCCTCAGAGAGCCCTACTTCCTACCACCGGCGATTCTCCACGCCAGTTAGGTGCACCCAGAGGCCGTGGACGCGGCGGTCCTGTTCAGAGAGGACGAGGAGGCAGAGGCCGAGGTCGAGGTCAGCCCGCTATCGGTGGAGGACAGGCCCGAGTTTTTGCTTTGACACCGTAGGATGCGCAGGCATCCAATGCCGTTGTGACAGGTACCTTGCCAGTTTGTTCTTTCGACGCACGGGTATTATTCGACCCAGGTTCCACACATTTGTACGTATTTACACACTTTGCACCGATGTTGGGCCGTGAGTCGTCGTCGTTAGATCAGCCACTTGTTGTTGTTACTCCGGTAGGCGAGTCGTTTGTCGCTCGGTTTGTATTTCGTTTGTGTTCCGTTCGTATCGGGGAGAGGGATTCATCAGTTGATTTGATCCTCCTCGATATGTTGGACTTTGATGTGCTTCTGGGCATGGATTGACTAGCCACTTGTTATGCTTCGGTGGACTGCCGTGAGAAGGCAGTCAGATTTAGCTTTCCGGGAGAGCCAGTCCTTGTTATTCAGGGAGACCGCAGTGTCACCCTTCCCAGCTTAATTTCGTCTCTTCGCGCTGGTCAGCTCTTGCGGAAGGGATGTCAGGGATTCTTAGCGTGTATTTTTGATACTCGAGCTGCAGAGGTTCCGTTAGACCGGATCCCGATAGTTTGTGAGTTCCCTGATGTTTTCCCTGATGAGCTACCTGGGCTACCGCCTGAGCGCGATGTTGAGTTCTGCATTGATTTGATTCCCGGCTCGGGGCCTATTTCTATACCGCCTTATCGGATGGCCCCGGCAGAGCTTCGAGAGCTGAAGGATCAGTTGCAGGATTTGTTAGATAAGGGGCTTATTCGACCGAGTGTTTCTCCGTGGGGTGCTCCGGTCCTGTTTGTCAAGAAGAAGGAGGGAAGTTTGCACTTATGTATCGACTACCGCCAGCTGAACAAGTTACCGTTGGGAACAGATATCCATTGCCGCGCATTGATGATTTGTTCGACCAGCTTCAGGGTGCGGGTTATTTTTCGAGGATCGACTTGCGATCAGGATACCCTCAGCTGCGAGTTCGACAGGAGGATATACCGAGGACAGCTTTCCGCACGCGCTACGGCCACTATGAGTTTTTGGTGATGTCGTTCGGACTCACCAACGCCCCAGCAGCATTCATGGATTTGAAGAACCGTACATTCAGGCCGTATCTTGACTTGTTCATCATCGTGTTTATCGACGACATCTTGGTGTACTCCCGGAGCAGAGAGGAGCACGAGCAGCACTTGCGGATTACGTTACAGACTCTGAGGGAGCACCAGCTGTTCGCGAAGTTCTCCAAGTGTGCATTCTGGCTGGACAGCGTCGGATTCTTGGGTCACGTGGTTACGAGAGACGGCATTTGTGTGGACCCGAAGAAGATTGAGGCTGTTCAGCAGTGGCCCCGACCTACATCGGTTACTGAGATCCGTAGTTTTCTAGGCCTGGCGGGCTACTACAGGCGTTTTGTTCAGGACTTCTCCCGTATAGCTGCACCGTTGACCGGTTTGACCCGGAAGGGAGTTCCTTTCGTCTGGACAGAGGGGTGCGAGCGCAGTTTTCAGCAGCTACGGACTTGTTTGACTACGGCGCCGGTATTATCTTTGCCTTCGGGATCAGGCGGATTTGTTGTCTACTGTGATGCTTCGCGAGTGGGATTAGGATGCGTATTGATGCAGCATGGCCGGGTGATCGCTTATGCTTCTCGGCAGTTGAAGAAGCATGAACAGAACTACCCCACTCATGATTTGGAGATGGCTGCAGTGGTCTTTGCACTGAAGATTTGGCGACATTACCTATACGGCGAGTCGTGTCAGATATTCACCGATCACAAGAGCTTAAAGTACATATTTCAGCAGCGAGACCTGAACCTCAGACAGCGTCGTTGGATGGAGTTGGTGAAAGACTACGACTGCGAGATCTTATATCACCCCGGCAAGGCAAATGTGGTGGCAGATGCGTTGAGTAGGAGGCCCGGGGGTAGTCTATCCTTTTTGCGCGCAGTGCAGAGGCAGTCGTCAGCAGATTGGCAGATGTTATGCGACAGCCGGGTTGAGTTCGAGTTCACTCAGACAGGGGGACAGCTCGCGCATGTTCGTGCACGCCCACAGTTGCTTGACCGTATATATGAGGCACAGCACAGTGACGACCGTTGCTCAGAGATCATGGCACAGATGGGACAGGGCAGATTTTCCGAGTTCGTGGTTGACGATCAGGGGATTTTACGATATGGATCTAGACTGTGCGTACCAGATGCTGATGGATTGCGGCGCGACATTCTTGAGGAGGCACACCGATCAGTGTATAGTGTCCACCCCGGTTCCACCAAGATGTACCATGATATGAGAGAGACCTACTGGTGGGACGGGATGAAGAGGACATTGCGGAGTTCGTTTCGAGATGCCTGACTTGTCAGCCAGTCAAGGCCGAATACCAGAAGCCCGCAGGAGAGCTACAGCCGTTACCCATTCCAGAGTGGAAATGGGAATAGATTTCGATGGACTTCGTTGTGGGTCTACCCAGGACCAGTCGAGGGTACGACTCCATCTGGGTGATCGTGGATAGATTGACGAAAGCGGCTCACTTCCTACCGGTGAAGACCACTTTCAGCTTCGCTCAGTATGCTCAGCTCTACATCGACGAGATCGTGCGGTTGCATGGCGTACCGACTTGTATCGTGTCAGATCGAGGCACCCAGTTCACCAGCCGACTTTGGCAGAGACTTCAGGAGGCTTTGGGCACTCGTTTGAGCTTCAGCACAGCGTTTCACCCGCAGACAGACGGACAGTCATTGCAGACCATTCAGACTCTCGAGGACATGCTCAGAGCGTGCGTTTTAGACTTTGGTGGTAGCTGGGATCGTCATTTACCTCTAGTAGAGTTCTCCTACAACAACAGCTTCCAGGATACTATTCAGATGGCACCTTTCGAGGCATTGTATGGGAGGAGATGCAGATCGCCCGTTTGTTGGACAGCGCTCAGCGAGAGCAGCATTTTGGGGCCGCAGCTTGTTGAGGAGACGACAGCGAAGATACAGTTGATCCGAGACCGGATGAGAGCGGCTCAGAGCAGGCAGAAATCCTATGCAGACAGGAGCCGTCGCAGATTAGAGTTCGCAGTTGGCGACCATGTTTTTCTGAAAGTCTCTCCGATGAAGGGCATGATGCATTTTGGGCGAAAGGGGTAGCTTAGCCCTGGATTCGTAGGTCCCTTCGAGATCCTCGAGCGTGTCGGCGCAGTTGCATATCGTTTGGCCCTTCCACCCAGCTTTCCCGATGTTCACCCCGTCTTCCATGTTTCGATGCTCCGCAAGTACCTTCACGACCCTTCGCATGCGATTCAGCACCCGACAGTCCAGCTAGAGCGCGACCTTTCTTTTGCAGAGCAGCCGGTGGCCATCCTGGATCGGCAGGTGAAGAAGTTGAGGTCGAAGATTATACCAACCGTCAAGGTCCTTTGGCGTAGCCCGAGCAGCGAGGAGGTTACCAGGGAGACCGAGGGCGAGATGAGGAAGAAATATCCCCATCTCTTCGAAGGTACGCGTAGCTATATTTTTAAATTCGGGGACCGAATTTCTTTAAGGGGGGAAGATTGTAGCGTCTTGAAAAGTTATTTTGGTGTTTTCCTGAAATTCGGAGAAAATTCAGTATTTTTCTGAAAACCGTCTTTCTCGTTATTTTGCAGTTTAGGGCTAATTATACTTAAAATGGATAGGTAATTGCTTGTTTTTAGTAGCTAATGAGTTAATTATGAAATTCTGGTCGTTTAAAAAATTTTCCCTATTTTTCAATTTTTTAATATTATTTAAGCCGGTAAGAAAATACATTAAATTAGCGATAAATACAAATTTTTCCGGGCAAATTTTAATCTTTAAAATTATGATAATTAAAATCTAGTGGTAACATAAATTTTTAGTATTTTATTTTGAATTTTTACTAATTTTTATGATAGGAAACGAATTTATTTAATTTTAAGCTAAAACTTGCAATTTTTGACTTGTAGGGGGTCTTTTTGCATAAAATTTCTTTTTTAAAACCCCTCTCTCTCTTCCCTCAGCCCTAGGACAGCCCCACCTTGACCAAGTCCAGAAATTTCTGGCCTCATTTTGGTTTCCTTTCTTGTGTTGAAATGGGGTTGTTTATGAATTTTATATTAAATATAATTGTTGAAGTATGGAGCATGGACTTTTGGGGAGTTGACTCTTGACTTTTCCTACACACCCACACCCTCCCCCTTACCTCATACTGGCCGAAACCTGCACCCCCTCCTCTTCATCTCTTTTCTTTTCATTTCTTCAAAATTCTTCATGTTTAATTCATCAAAATTGCAACTTTAAGCTTACAAATCAAACCCATCCTTCATCTTTCTTTTCCTTCACCTCCCTAGCTTGGATCTTGATGCTTGAGGCCATCATTTGGAGCAAATCTATTCTTGCTAGATCTCTAGTGAGGTATAATCTCTTGCTAATTAAATTCTTTTGATTAAGTTTCTTAAGTTAGATTGTTGTAGTGTTAATTTAGTGTAGTTCTAATCTAGTTTTTTCTTAGGTTATGGTTGAAAATTTTAACTAGGGTTTTTGAAGCCATGATAGTTAATTAAATTATTTTGTAGTTAATCTAGTTGTTACTTAACTAATCTTTATGGTTACCTTGCTTAAGCGGCTTCCTATTAACCTAATCTATGTTAAACTTGGGTGAAATTGCATTAAGTTTGCTAATTTACCAAAATCTAGAAGAGGGTTATGTATGGATTGTGGGTTGTGAGGCATGATAAATGAGTTGAATTAGGGTTTAGAAACCATTATTTAGTTGATTAAATCTAATTTGTTATCTAGTTGTTTGCTAACCTAATCTAGAAGGTTAACTTGCTAATTGAGTTATAAATTAGTGTTAATTTAAGGTTTTCATTTATAGTTTGGATTAAGAATTGCGAGGTTATATAATTCAAGTAATGGTTGTTTATGGAAAATAGGTTTTGAATCTTTGCTAATGTGTTGTAATTATAGTGTTTGTAGATTGCTTGTTGTGTGGTTGGATTGTGATAACCGTATCGCTAAGTTTCGATTTTTGCACCAAATTTGCTAGTTTGTGCTTACTAGGTTTTTACTAAAATTATTTGATGATTTATTTGTGATACCTTGGGGATGTTTTTAGCATCTCCTATGACGTTTAGGATGCGTGAGTGCGGATTTTTGGGTAGTCGGGTTTTAGTTTTGCCGGGCGACCAAATCGGCGTTTTTTGGCAGTTTGTACGATTTTCGCGTGTGTTCCGCGGACCCTGTGCACGTTGTACCTTGCTAGTGAACTTTAGTAGTTTCGTTTGGGTTTTGCGTCATTCTTGATACGTAACCTTATGTTTGGTATTGATGTAAATTCCAGGTTCGGTGGCGGAGACGTCAGACGCGGCGCGAAAGGGGAAAGCGGTGATTGGACACAGCTAGCCATGGATTCCTGTGAGTAGATGTAACATCTACGGGGGACTATGTTGGATGGCGCAAGCCGCCCGATAGTTTAGTAGCTTAAAAAGATTCTTAGTAATATTAGTAATTAAGGGTTTAATACTTGTATGATTATTTGCTACATTCATGCCTTATATTGACATACCTATACGAAACCATTTTATAGGACACCTGCACCATTGCCAGGGTTTTTATATGCAGCACGAGCACTATTCATGCTTACACACACACCCTGGTAATTGCCATGCCACCACACTAGATAACCTTTAAATTGAAACCTTTTACTAATTGATACTTAAACTTGTGCTATTGCCTTTAATTCCTTAAAATGAAACCGTAGGATTGCTATTCATGTGCATGTACTTCATCATATTAATTGTTCATGCTTAATCTTTTAATCACACATCGCAACTTGATTATCGATACCATATGCATTCATTATCATTGATATATGCACTTATGAGGATTTCTTGAGATTTTATGATATTTCTGGATTTCGGGGGAAAGCCGCAAAATTTCTAAACTTATTATATTTTTAAAACATGTAAATTGCGGTTTTCTAGTGATGTAAGTGTCGTCCACCATGAGTTTGCTGTGGTTTTGGAAATCCGTGTCGAGGAGTGGAGGAACCGTCACGGGTACATGGTGGGCCCGGTAAGGTACCCCGGGGCAAGAGGAATGTGGTGTTGACGTTGAGCCTGGCAGGGGACGGATTACCTACCGGTGACTGTTTGGCACGGCGGATATCCAGAGGATACCGACCGTGGCCGCGAGATGATGAGATTTTGATATTGAGCTGGGTCAGCCGGATGGCTGAGGCCAGAGACACTACGACATGGATTTATGAGATTTGAGATAGCTTTTGGGTGTCGTTGCTGGACACCGGTTCTCGTCGATTCTTTGAATATTATACTGGCATTCTAAAAGAGTTTCAAAAACAAAAAGAGATAAAATTTTTCTTATATATACCTATTGAGACCTCAGATATTCATGTTGCATACATATTCGTACACTGATGTTGTATACACACCTGCTAGTGCACCCATTCATACCTGTATTTTAGATGCTAGGATGCTTGTGTGCATGCATACGATAGCCTTTGTAGGTGTTATTTATTACTCATGAGTTGGCAACTCACCCCCGTTGTGCCACAGTCTTTTGCAGGTCCGCTCCGTCAGTACAGTAGCGGAGGGCGCACTTGTTCTTTTGCCTCCTTTGCCTGGACTCGAGGTTTTGCTCCTAGGTGGGTTATATCATTATTTTTGTACCACCTTGTATATTCTTTGTATCTAGTACACTCCATCTACTGTATCTACCAGCATTATTGTATATTGACCTAGAGATGAGACTGTGAGATTTGTAGACTTTTATGCTGCATTTTGGGGTCGAGCTCACTTGAGTCGACATGATATTTTCTTATGCTTCATTATGATTATTTCGCATGCTGTCGTTTTATATTGCGTGGGATTTGTGACCGCCTTGTGGCGAAGAGCTAGCTCCCGCTTGGGGATGCCCTATTTTGTTGGATTCATATATATTTTTGTTGTACCCATTTTGGGGGCCAGTATTTACAAAGGAGACTCTGCCGAAATTTTCGGAAAAATTGGTATTGTTTTTAAAAAAGGATTTTACATGACTTATTTGATAAACTCGCTTTCAATTGATTGGGTTTTCTTCACTCTTTTGCTTAATTGGTTTTGTTTTCTGGGCTTTGGCTGACTTATTTTACGGACATCTTTAGACGTTTCGTAAACTTAAGTGCCAGTCACGTTCCGTACCCTGCGGGTCGTGACAGCGACCTTAGGACTTATTGATTTAAATTCTTTCATGAGTATAAATATTCTTGCGATTCGATTTCCGTATCCTTATCGAATCCTACATTCTTTTCAGCCATTATGCCGCCAAAGACTACGATGGCGGAGAGAGCGGCCGCGAGAGCCGAGATTAGAGTTGATTCGTCTGAGACGAGGACAGACCCGGGCAGTACACCTGTTGCACCAGGGCAGACTGTTCGTCCTCCGACAGACCAGATCGCTATATTAGGGACCGGTATGCAGGAGATGCGCCAGGTGATGGGATCCGGTATGCAGGAGATGCGCCAGGTGATGGGATCCAGTATGCAGGAGATGCGCATGATGATGGGATCGCTAGTTGAGACACTTCGAGCGCAGCAACCAGAGGTAGTTTCACCCATTGCAGGGACCGTGATGGTACCCACAGTACAGGCAGTTGCCCCTACAGCTATAGAGGTCATCTCAGTATCGCTATCAGAGTTTATGAGGCTGAAGCTTCCGGTCTTCACAAGCACCGATGCAGCCGAGGACCCACAGTCTTTCATTGATAGGATGGCTCAGATATGTCGTTCACTCAGATGCGCAGATGCGAGATGGGTAGAGTTCGCAAGCTTTTGCCTGGAAGGTCTTGCGCAGAAATGGTGCGAATCGGTTGAGAAGGGTAGAGCAGCAGGTCTTCCTCCTATGACCTGGACAGAGTTCGTGACGGTATTGCTTGCCCGCTTCCTTCCACTGAGTGTCAGAGATGCTAGAGCGCGCAGGTTCGAGTCCTTACGTCAGACCCCGGAGATGACAGTAGCAGAGTACGACGTGTTGTTCACCGAGTTATCGGTCTATGCCCCATATCTAGTGGCTACTGAGTAGATGCGAGTCAAGAGATTTGTCCGATGCCTGCTTACACCACTGTTCCTTGCGATCAGCGCCCAGTATTGCGAGACTTATGCAGCAGCTGTAGATGCAGCCTTATTAGTCGAGGAGCACCTTGCTGAGACTTCGGTAGTTCCAGAGCCGAAGAGAATTCATACTGGTATATCAGCATGGAGACAGAAATTTAGACGCCGCGACAGGTTTCGTTCAGGTACGAGGAGTAGCAGAGATTCGGGACGAGGCCAGATGTTTAGTTCATATCCACAGGAGAGTCAGCAGTCGTCGCAGGGATGCTTTAGGTGCGGCAGCCTTCTTCACCTCGTTAGAGATTGTCCTGAGATACACCGGAGGGAGACAGCGGTACCACATGTCACCTTACCACCTTCACCACCCCAGAGGGCGTTGCCTATTGTACCTACTGTTACTCCGCGTCAGACTCACACACAGAGAGGTCGTGGCCGCGGAGGGTTCATTCAGAGAGGACAGGGTGACCGAGGCAGAGGACAGTCAGTCGCAGGTGGAGGACAGGCGCGGGTTTTTGCTTTGACGCATCAGGACGCGCAGGCGTCCAATGCGGTGGTCTCAGGTATCCTTTCAGTATGTTCTGTTGATGCACACGTGTTGTTTGATCCGGGATCCATGTACTCGTACATTTCCACACACTTCGTGCTGAGTTTGGGTAGAGAGTCCGGTTTGCTTGATCATCCGCTTGTTGTGACCACTCCTGTGGGAGAGTCGTTTGTTGCTAGGCACGTGTTCTGATCCTGTGTTGTCCGTATTGGCGAGAGAGAGAGTCGCCTGTCGACTTGATCCTTCTTGAGATGTTGGATTTCGATGTTCTTTTGGGCATGGATTGGTTAGCCACGTGCTATGTGTCTGTGGACTGCCACGAGAAGACAGTTAGATTTTGTTTTCCCGGCGAGTCGGTTTTTGTTGTGCAGGGGAACCGTGGTGCCGGCCCTCACAGTTTGATTTCTTCTTTTCGCGCTGAACAGCTTTTGAGGAAGGGATGTAAGGGATTTCTCGCCTATGTTTGCGATACTAGAGCTACAGAGGTTCCATTGGATCAGGTTCCGGTTGTTAGCGAGTTCCCTGATGTGTTCCCTGACGAGCTTCCTGGGCTACCGCCTGAGCGCGATATTTCTTTCTGTATTGATTTGATTCCCAGCACGGGGCCTATTTCTATACCGCCTTATCGGATGGCCCCGGCGGAACATAGAGAGTTGAAGGGTCAGTTGCAAGATTTGCTGGATAAGGGACTTATTCGACCCAGTGTGTCTCCTTGGGGTGCTCCTTTCCAATTCATAAAGAAGACGGACGGCAGTTTGCGTTTGTGTATCGACTACCGCCAGTTGAACAGGGTTACAGTGCGAAACAGATATCCTTTGCCACGCATCGACGACTTGTTCGACCAGCTTCAGGGGGTAGGATATTTTTCGAGGATCGATTTGCGTTCAGGCTACCATCAGCTGCGAATTCGACAGGAGGATATTCCGAGGACAGCTTTCCGCGCGCGCTACGGCCATTATGAGTTTTTGGTGATGTCGTTCGGACTCACCAATGCGCCAGCAGCATTTATGGACTTGATGAACCGTATTTTCCGGCCGTATCTTGATCTATTCATCATTGTATTCATTGACGATATTTTTGTGTATTCCCGGAGTAGAGAGGAGCACGGGCAGCACCTGCGGATCACACTGCAGACCTTGAGGGAGCACCAGCTTTTCGCAAAATTCTCCAAGTGCGCATTCTGGCTGGACAGCGTAGACTTCTTCGGTCACGTGATTATACGAGATGGTATATGTGTAGACCCGAGGAAGATCGAGGCCGTTCAGCGTTGGCCCAGACCCACATCAGTTACGGAGATTCGCAGCTTTCTAGGGCTAGCCGGCTACTACAGGCGATTTGTGCAGGACTTCTCCCGTATAGCTGCACCTTTGACCGGGTTGACCCGGAAGGGAGTTCTTTTCGATTGGACGGAGGAATGCGAGCACAGTTTTCAGCAGCTACGGACTCGACTGACTACGGCACCGGTGTTATCATTGCCTTCAGGATCGGGCGGATTTATGGTCTATTGTGATGCTTCTCGAGTGGGGCTAGGGTGCGTATTGATGCAGCATGATAGTGTGATCGCGTATGCTTTACGGCAGTTGAAGAAACATGAACAGAATTACCTCACTCATGATTTAGAGATGGCTGCAGTGGTCTTTGCACTTAAGATCTGGCGACATTACCTATACGGCGAGTCGTGCCAGATATTCACTGATCACAAGAGCTTAAAGTATATATTTCAGCAGCAGACCTGATTCTTAGACAGCGTCGTTGGATGGAGTTAGTGAAGGACTACGACTGTGAGATCCTTTACCACCCGGGCAAGGCAAATGTAGTGGCGGATGCTTTGAGTAGGACGCCCGGGGGTAGTCTATCTTGTTTGAGCGCAGTACAGAGGCCGTCATCGGCGGATTGGCAGATTTTATGCGACAGCCGAGTGCAGTTCGAGTTCACACCAATCGGGGGACAACTTGCGCATGTTCGTGCATGCCCACAATTGCTTGACCGTATACATGAGGCACAGTACAGCGATGACCGTTGTTCAGAGATCAGGGTACAGATTGGACAGGGCAGATTTTCCGAGTTCGTGATCGATGATCAGGGGATACTGCGATTTAGGACTAAACTGTGCGTACCAGATGCTGAGGGACTGCGGCGCGAGATTCTTGAGGAGGCACATCAATCAGTGTACAGTGTTCATCCGGGTTCCACCAAGATGTACCATGATATGAGAGATGTCTACTGGTGGGACGGGATGAAGAGGGACAACGCAGATTTCGTGTCGAGATGCCTGACTTGTCAGAAAGTCAAGGCCGAGCACCAGAGGCCCGCGGGAGAGCTACAGCCGTTACCCATTCCGGAGTGGAAATGGGAACAGATTTCTATGGACTTCGTTGTGGGTCTACCCAGGACTAGTCGAGGGTATGACTACATCTGGGTGATCGTGGATCGTTTGACGAAAGTGGCTCACTTCCTGCCGGTGAAGACGACTTTCGGATTTGCTCAGTATGCTCAGATATACATCGACGAGATTGTACGACTGCATGGAGTCCCGACGTGTATCGTGTTCGACAGAGGCACCCAGTTTACCAGCCGACTATGGCAGAGGCTTGAGGAGGCCTTGGGCACTCGCTTGAGTTTCAGCACAGCATTTCATCCGCAGACCGACGGCCAGTCACAACGGACTATTCAGACTCTCGAGGACATGCTCCGAGTGTGCGTTTTAGACTTTGGAGGCAGCTGGGATCATCATTTACCTTTGGTGGAGTTCTCCTACAACAACGGTTTCAAGGATACTATTCAGATGGCACCTTTCGAGGCTCTGTAAAGGAGGAGATGTAGATCGCCCGTCTGTTGGACAGAGCTCAGTGAGAGCAGTATTTTGGGGCCACAGATCGTACATGAGACGACCGAGAAGATACAGCTAATTCGAGACAGGATGAGGACAGCTCAGAGTAAGCAGAGATCGTATGCTGACAGACCCCACCGCATATTAGAGTTCGTAGTTGGAGACCATGTTTTTCTGAGGGTCTCTCCGATGAAGGGAGTGATGAGGTTTGGACGGAAGGGGAAGCTTAGCCCCAGATTCATAGGCCCATTCGAAATCCTCGAGCGTGTGGGCGCAGTAGCATATCGTTTGGCTCTTCCACCCGACTTCCCAGATGTTCACACCGTGTTCCACATGTCGATACTTCGTAGATACCTACATGACCCTTCGCACAAGATTCAGCATCGGACCGTTCAGCTCAAGCACGATCATTCGTTCACCGAGCAGCCAGTCGTGATATTAGACCGGCAGGTGAAGAAACTTCGATCGAAGGTCTTGTCATCAGTGATGGTGCTTTGGCGCAGCCCGAATGGTGAAGAGATCACTTGGGAGGCCGAGGGCGAGATGCGGAAGAAATTCCTTCATCTCTTTGAAGGTATGCGCAACTTTATATTTTTAAATTCGTGGATGAATTTCTTTAAGGGGGGAAGATTGTAACACCTTAGGATGTGTTTAGTGGCTAATTATATTTTAATAGGTGGTTTTTAATAAAAAGTTTACCAAATTGATTTTCAAATATTTTATCAAATTTAATGAATATTTTATTAGAATTTTCCTAGGCTTGCACACATTTGTGCATGTAAACTAGGGTTAAAAATAGGGCTAAACCATGATTGGCAACCATGGTGGACTAACCGTTTTCTTAAGCAAATATAAAATTTGAATTAATTTATTTGGGTTTTTATTTGAGTGTTTTTTTTATGGAAAAGGGGATTTAAATTGTTTTGGGTTTGACTTGGTGAGAGAGAGAGAGAGTGCATGATGGGCATGATGGCCTTGCCATGCTTAAATGAGGGGAGAGAGAGGGGGGGTTGACTAACCTTAGCTATCATTTCCTTTGCTTTGTTCTCATTTTTCTCTCAACTCTCACTCACACACACACACACACTCAACAGCAGCCCTAGCAGCCTCAGTAGCAGCAGCAGCAACTGCAGCAAGCAGGCAGCAGCAGCGGTGAGCAACAGCAACAGCATCAGCCCCAGTTGCAGCAGCAGCAGTTCCAACAGCACCAGCAGCACCAAGCCTTCTTCTTCTCCTTCCTCCTTCTTCTTAGGGTCGAGAGGGGGGTATATTTCTTAAACCTACTTCCTAGTTGATAGTTTGTGTGTTTATAGCTTCGATTAGTGATTAATTCTGCGTTTTAGTGCTAAAATGGGATTTTGTGTGAAGTTTTGGCAAGGTGGTGATTTTGATAGTTAGCCTAGATTAATTAAGTGTTGTTAGGGCCATGTTAACCTAGCTTAACCCCAATTTCACTAAAATACCATCAGGTTTCTGTTTGATGTAAAATTATCGTTTTTAAGCAAATTTCTAGCTTCCTGTAATCTGCTGTTGACCCAGTGATTTCAGAATAAATCTGAGTTAACTGGAGTATAGTTATTAGATGTTGATCACATATCCAAAACACGACCCCCCACTTTCACCTCTTAGCCGCAGGAAAATTCATTCTGGCCGCAAATTGCTTCCAGATAGGGGACCTGGGTGCAAGGGTTTATGGTGTAGGTGTCTGCTGCGATTTGAAGATTTATGGTATTTGCAATTTTGTTAAATTCTTTCTGTAGAAAAATCTGGGACCAATTACCTTTTTTCGTATATTTTTAACCTTCGCGACACGTGTGATACGTGTGTGGATTTGGGGTTTTCTGCGTATCGCGACGTGTCGGGGTAGCTTCTGGCACGAAATCATACGTTTTAGCGTATCGCACACACACGCGTTTGGTTCGCGACGCGGGGTTCTAGTTTGGCTTCAATGTTGCATTTTTGGTAGATTTGAGCTTATGTGTGTTATTTTGTGAAATTCTAGGTTCGCAGGCGAGTACGACGGGCGCTGCGAAGAAGGGGAACAAGTCGTCGGCTATACTTAGCACGAGACTACGGTGAAAAGATTTAACATCTACGGGGAAATCGCCCGTATGGCGTTATGCGTCAGGGCTGATAGGACATTGTAGTAGCATATTGCATTGGCATATATTTGACTGTTCATGGATACTATTTTTTGCGTACCAAATTCCCTGTTATATCTATATGAACTTAGAACTAATAACACACCGCACTGTTACTAACGGTTCATGTTGCACGAGCACTAATCTGCATGTTACACACACACCGTTAGTAATTGCCATGACACTCACATTAAATAACTTCCATGAACAGCATATTGTAGCTCACCTGATATATGATGTGACATGATTTTGCTACTTGTGCACATACTCATTTGCATATCCATACTTATGCATATTCAAACTGTACCTACCTAAATAAGCTGATTTTTTTGGTAGAACTGGGGACCGCATGAGACCTTTTGAAAAACTGAATCTATTTTAAAGAGCGGTTTCTCCCTTTTACTTATGGTATGACTTTGGATGCATATATCACATCGCATGGATTTACGCATTGGTTTTGGATTTCATGTGATTTCTGGATTTGAGGATCGTGGCGTTATTTAAGAAAATATGAACTATTTTGAAAACCTGGTTCCTCGTGATATGATATTTTGGTGTGTCCACCACGCGTTTTCTCGGTTCTGAGGCGTGTGCTTGAAACCCGATTCGATGAGTTGGATGATCCGTTTGCGGGTTCGTGGTGGACCCGGTATGGTTCCCCGGGGCGAGAAATGTTTTTCGTGGAGCAGACGATGAGCCTGTCAGGGTCGCGAATACCTACCGGTGATTGGTTGGACCTGGCGGTTATCCGGAGGATACTGACCAGGGTCGATAGATGGATATGGGCTGATCCGTACTGCTGGGACCGAGGGCCGATCCGCAGACGGAGCCCGTGGGCTAATCCGGACTGACGGAGCCCGATATATGAGGATTTGCGTGTCGATGCTGGACACGATTATTCGATGATATTTTGAGTGCCGATGTTGGGCACTCGCGATTCTCAGAGATTTTTAGGATTTGAGGGCCGATGAGAGTGTCGGCGCCTGAGTTTTATTGGGATTTGGGTGCATTGATGAGCACCGATTATTTTTCCATGTTGACATTCCGTGTAGATGTGTTTTATCCCATGCTCAGCATTCATTATTATGCATCTCATCCTGTAGTTATTTTACCTGACTGAGCACTTGCATGATTATGCACATACTGCTTATCGCATATAGATTTTATCTGCTGGCATATGATAGAGTAACGCAGTACGTGCATGCTCGCGATTACCTTTATATGTTATCTTCTATTCATGAGTTGGCAACTCACCCCCGTTATGCCACAGTGTTTGCAGGTTGCCCCTCAGAGTAGTCGCTGTAGGCTGCTCCCTTGTATCTTTTTGGCTATAGATACCACTGCAGTTGGTGCGTGAGCTGTTTTACTGTTAGGTGGGTTGTGGTATCTGGTTATTTCTACTTTACCAACTTTTGTATCTAGTACTCTCCATATACTTTTATGTATTGACTTAAAGACCTGTGTGAGGACGATGATGTATACTATTTGTATTCTGGTGTTGAGCTCGTGTAAGCCGGCTTACTTATGCAATTATCATTCTGTGATGTTTTTCACTTATTGCTCTTTTCTTCGCTTCGGCGTCTTATATTACTCTTGTGGTGTTTGTTTCCGCCATTGTGCGTGATTGCTCCCGTTGGGATGCCTTTTTCATTGTACATCATTTTTACTCATATGTTGTCTTGTACCCGAATTCGGGGTTAGTTTTACAAAGGAAATGCTGCCAAAATTTTTAAGATAATAACTTAAACTTTAAAGAATGTTATTAAACTACTTAAGGTTTTCCAAATGTTTTTAGACAAATGTCTTCAACACTCACTATTTTTAATGGTTTTGATTTCTGGGTTTCGGCTTACTTAGTCGCGTTACGCCGGTAGACGTTACGTGGTTAAGTGTCGGTCACGAGTCGAACTTCGGGTCGTGAGAAGATGGCCGCGGTGGTCTTTGCATTGAAGATTTAGAGACACTAATTGTACGGAGAGTCGTGTCAGATCTTCACGGATCACAAGAGCTTGAAGTATATCTTCCAGGAGCGGGATCTGAATCTGAGACAGCGCCGGTGGATGGAGCTAGTGAAGGATTATGATTGTGAGATCCTTTATCACCCGGGCAAGGCGATTGTGGTAGCTGATGCTTTGAGTCGTAGGCCCAGGGGTAGCTTGTTCCAGTTGAGCGCAGTTCAGCGTCAGTCTTCTGCAGATTGGCAGCACTTGTGTGATGGTAGAGTGCAGTTCGAGTTCACTTCCGCTGGGGGACAGTTTGCTCATGTCCGCGCCCGTCTACTACTACTTGATCGTATCCATGAGGCACAACCCAGTGATGCCCGTTTGTCCGAGTTTCTTAAGCTTATTCGACAGGGTACAGTTTTGGAGTTCATGATTGATGACCAGGGTGTGCTACGATGCGGGAATCACTTGTGTGTACCAGATGCTGATGGGTTGAGACGCGAGATCCTAGAGCAGGCACATTAGTCGGCCTTTAGCGTTCATCCAGGTTCTACCAAGATGTACCGTGACTTGAGAGACTTTTACTGGTGGGAAGGAATGGAACGCGATATTTCGGACTTCGTTTCGAGGTGCCTGACTTGTCAGCAAGTCAAGGCTGAGCATCAGAGACCGGCTGGAGAGTTGCAACCTTTACCCATTCCGGAGTGGAAATGGGAACAGATTTCCTTGGACTTCATTATGGGTCTACCCACGACCAGTAGAGGGTATGACTCCATTTGGGTGATAGTTGACCGGTTGACGAAAGCGGCTCACTTCCTTCTAGTGAAGACCACTTTCGGTTATGCTCAGTACGCTCAGTTGTATAAAGATGAGATTGTGTGTTTGCACGGTGTTCCCACATGCATAGTATCCGACAGAGGCACCCAGTTTACTAGCCGTGTTTGGCAAAAGCTTCAGGAAGTTTTGGGTACCCGGTTGAGTTTTAGCACCGCTTTTCATCCGCAGACCGATGGTCAGTCGGAGCGGACTATACAGACTCTGGAGGATATGCTCCGTGCATGTGTGCTGGATTTTGGTGGCAGTTAGGATCGTCACTTGCCGTTGATTGAGTTCTCTTACAACAACAGCTATCAGGAGACTATTCAGATGGCACCTTTTGAGGCTTTGTACGGTAGGAAGTGTCGATCGCCAGTCTGTTGGACCGAACTTAGTGAGAGTCTAGTTTTAGGACTCCGGCTAGTTCAGGAGACTACGGAGAAGATCCAGTTGATTCAGGACAGGATGAGAGCAGCCCAGTGCAGGCAGAAGTCTTATGCCGACCGTCGTCGTCGTAGACTTGAGTTTGCAGTGGGGGATCATGTATTCCTGATGATTTCTCCGATGAAAGGCGTTATGCGATTTGGGAAGAGGGGAAAGCTCAGTCCCAGATTTATAGGTCCTTTCGAGATCCTTGAGCGAGTGGGTTCTGTTGCTTATCGTTTAGCGCTCCCGCCTAGTTTTCCGGATGTTCACCCCATTTACCATGTGTCGATGCTTCGTAGATACCTTCATGATCCTTCTCACATGATTCAGCACGAGACCGTTCAGCTTAAGCACGATCTTTCGTTCACCGAGCAGCCGGTAGTTATTTTGGATCGGCAGGTGAAGAAACTTCGGTCAAGGGTCTTGCCGTCTGTGAAGGTTATTTAGCGTAGCCCTACTAGTGAGGAGATCACTTGGGAGTGTAAGGTTCCTAGGTACACTATAGAGGTCTCACAAGGCATCGAACATGCCAATTTAAAATTTTATGGGTGCCGAGAAACCCTAATCCGGATCGTCGGCTAGATTTCTAGGCGAAACTATAAACTAGTTAACACTTTAACTAAAAGTTAGATGCTACAACCTTTGTAGATCCGGATATCCACTTCCTTAGCTCCACGTAGTCATCCTCTCGCTGTCCTTTTCGAATCCTAGACTCATTCGTCGGCTTCATCGGGAAAACGAGCGGAATAGGTCGTCGGCTTCGTGTCAAAGACGATCTACGTCGAGGTTGCGCAAGTTCAAGCTCCAACTTCACAAAGTGATGAAACTTGTGAAGAAAACACCTAAAACAACTTGGCAAGAGGTAGAGGATGAAGAAATAGGAGGTGGGTGTAAGTGCACGGCGGCGCCCCGGCCGTTAATCCGACGCCGGAATGCGGAAGCGGTGAATAACTTAAATTTTGCGGACTTTGCAAACCGGCACCCCCGCGCACTAAACTCCGGATCGAAACATTAACTAGTCTAAGCTATCTACAAGAAAGGGAATAGATATACCGACGATCCAAGTCCTCCGGTCTTCTCGTCATGCTCCCGATCTCCTGCGGAAAAGTCCCGTCTCCTCCTCGTCGCCGGAAGTGCACCACATCGCCAACTTTGTTTACGGGCTCCCACCTCAATGCCGAGGCAACTCGGGCACGAAGCCGGCTACTCGACGTGCCCAAGAATCGCTGTAGAATGTGTAGTAGAAGAAGTCTCATTTTTGGGGTTGTGGAGTTGCCATTTGTGGAGGAGAAGAGAGCTTGGAGAGAAGTGGGAAAAATGTAGCATACAAAGAAAAATGAGAGTAACATTTTTCTCTTCACAAATGAAAATGAACCCTTGTCATGGAATGGCCGCCCCCCCCCCCCACTTTGGTGTGATTGGAGAGAGAGAGAGAGTGGCTTGAACAATAATGCAAAGAGAAATGATGGCTTGTAAAGTCCAACACTCAACAACCATCTCCTCTCCCATCATCACAACCAAAGTCAAGAAAGCAAGGTAAGGTGCAACCATGATGAAGTCAAAAAGTCAAGCCATGATCAACTAGAGAAAGTCAAGGTAAGGGGAGCCATCATGATACAAGGAAATATGCAAAGACCCCCCCTCCACAAATGCCTATTTGCAACAATGCAAATAAGCCCTCCTCCACCAAACTTCGGCCAATGAACGGAACAAAGGAAATCGACCGAAACGGAAAGCAAACTGGCAACTCCAGAAAACTGGTCCCGTAATAAATTACAGGAAAACCCCGATACTGTGCATACACACCCGCATCTGTATTTCGACCGAAATACAAATGCAATGAGACAAAATCTACACTGTACTATACTAGAATCCGGCTTATACCAAAACCGGATAGTAATATCTGTTCGATCCTGATCCGTGCAATACCGCACGTATCTGATCGAACCCTGCCATATAACCATACGGCCTATAGTACAAACTGTCCGATCCTGATCCGTGCAATACCGCACGTATCTGATCGGACCTTGCCATATCTCCATACGGTCTCTACAACCTTTCGCCCGAAAGCTTGAGTAACTGAAAGTGTGGCGGACTCTAAAGACTCGTCAATACAATGGCTGAGGATTTAACCACTAGCACGTCAGAGGTATATGCCAATACGTGACGGGCCACCAGCTATTGACCAAAAGGGACGTCGATGAGGAAGCTCACCCCGACACCCAACTGAGCCTGTCAGTGACAATATCCGTGCAGTCCGGTCCGTTCGTCTATGAGCATCGCATGGCGGGCCTAGGGGGTTGGTAAAAGTCAGACCCCCAAAAAGCGGTACAAGTCGTGTCGGAGTGTAGCCCAGAACACCCTGAGATACTACTGGAATACCTACCAGTAAATCTCCTTGCCTTGGCCAAGGACTTTGTGTAATGGCTCTCCTAGACACAGCACGACCTCACCCCCAATACTGGGAGAGACGAACCCCTGAAGATACGCTCACTGCCTCCATGTGGCTCGGGACTGTACCCAACTAAAACCTGTTTGCACGACTCCTTTGAGCCGTGGTAGGGTAGTAATCAAAGTACAGTGGGAACTCACACGAGACAAATGACGATCCCCAGGTCGATGAACTAACCTGCACACATGTCACCAGGGAACTGCCATCTGACGTCTGGTATATGACCAACTAGCATGTTCCCGGCGAGTCCTGTCCGGTGTACTCATAACCCAATGAGCACCTGTATACATCTTAGGTGATCCAACTGACACCAGTGGCTTGTGAGACCAGCCACCGCCCCTCGTCGGGGTCTCGACTGTATACACTAGTCTACTAATGGAGTATCGATGCCCGGTCTCGAAACTCCCACGACTAGGGACCTTTTAAGGATATGCTTGTAGACCCCCAGCTCCCACTTATATGATCGCCCTCATACTGCTGGTGGTCAAGCAAGAATCCTAGGGGCTCTATCAACGTGTAATAGCGACATGTCAGGTCACCTAAAGCAGTACACGATGATAAAGGTAAACCAGATAGCATACTATCATCTCGAGTAAGACTGTCCTACCGGGATAGGTCCTCCCTCAATCATTACAATCACGTACCTGTGACCTAATAATTGACTCTGAGGGCACTATCTCCAACAATCTCCCACTTGCACTCAAGGCTAATTATTGCGATGTCGCATACTCACAGCCCGTGTGATACCGAACATCCAACTCCTCTACTAGTCAGTCTCACAAAGCTCGTTTGCGGAACTATTGCGTTCGAGGAATAGCCTCAGTGAGTGGATCCGCTTTGTTGTTTCTTTCTATTTCTCTATATATCTCAAGTTCGCGGAGAAACCCATCTCCCGAAATGAGCAATACCTGTCTTAGAATGTGTCTGGATGTCTGATGGGACATAGCTCATAAATGAACTCCAAATCCAAACTTCTTAGACTGTATCGTCAACTGAAATTAATCAGTATCCTGCGCGCCATGCCTCCCTTAGTATTGCCTTGGATCACCTGTCCAAAATACTGCCCCTCGTCAGAGGGAAAACTATAACTCTGACAACCTCCTTGTCGTCCATGTCACCTTGGAAGCCTGGAATGATAACCGTCTCCTGAATGAGGCTGTCGTTATCATATCCCTAGAACATCCACTTATGTTCTAAAACTGCTTCCGACTGTTTCTCCAGGATTGGATTAATGTCAACTTATTGCATCTAGTGCAAGAACAACATCTGGTGTGGTACTTGACATCTCATGATTGACTCAATTGCCTAAGCAAGTGATCTGCCAATCATGCACGTCCCTCTCCCCTTTAGTCTGTAAGACACCTTTAGAGAGGGTGACTCCATTACCTGCAGGTACACTACCGTGCCAGGAGTCGTCCATCCTAAATACTCTTAGAATGCTGTCAAGTACCCTGATTGGGAAACCACCCAAATCTAGATCTAAAACCATAGATCTAGTAACCAGTATGTCTGATATAAAATCCATGTCCTTTGTGGAGAAACCACTGTGTGACGACCAAAATATAACCGATTGTAGTATAGGAGTTTCCTTTCCTACTTTGTGTATGTCATCCAAATACCATGACATTACACCCTACTACCTTCTCAACAGATCCATCCCCTATTCTGATGAAGTCAAACCTATGACTGTCACGTCAGAAATAGATGATCTATGTCCGCTACATCTGCTTTAGTCTATAAATAGACATAAGCTACTTGTCCACCAATGCTTCCGCTGCTCCTACTGACTACGACAACCCTCTGGCAGAGTCATATAGACGTACACTTCTAAAACTAGTTTAGAACGACGCTATACTCATCCTCCTGCCGGGTCTCGCAGCCTGGAACAACAGCAATGGTATTTGTGGGTAAGCAAGAACTTCCCTGTCACCGTCCTTGAGGCTACCGTATTAGTACCTCTCGGGTGCCTGAAGTTACCCACCTTATCTGCGGAGTGGCCAATGGAATGTCAATCCAGATTGAATCTTTAGGTTCCTTATCAAATCTTCAGTAATCGTTTGTGGTTCTGGAATCACTTCCAGTTCTACCATACTCCCACTACTGTTTTCTGAAAAAATCCATTTTTAATAAAACTGTGGCGAGTCTAGAACAATATTGCTATTGTTCATCCAGATGGTAGAAAGTCAACCCTCGTCATAGCCTGGGTCAACCCACAAACAGCCATTACAGAAACGTGCCTTGAGTTGTCTAGTGTCTGGTTTTAATCATAAGCCGGACAACTCCCCGTACCTTAACAATGTTAAGATATGAACTGTTCTATATCCAATATAGAAAACAGAGGCACTGATTTAATTGAACCAGATTCAAATCATGCAGCTGTCTCCAGTGCATGTCAACTAAATGGAGAGAGGCCGATCAGCGTTACTCAACTTAGGAATGCTTCCAATTATGAGTAACCTGAAAGAGAAGCAATTTCTCTTTATCATTACTATCAACTGAATACCATACACAAGTATCTACATCTTCGATCTCTTTGAAGAATCCCGATACTTGCTATACCTGGTTCTCTACTCTATTCAAATTACCTATAACTCCTCAAAACTTAGACCCTGTGTTTCCACGAAACACTTGTCTAAAAACTAGAGAAGTCATAAGTAAACCGAATATAGTACGAGGACCAACCCCTCTGTCCTGATGGACCCTGGACAACATACAATACTCTGTATAAGTCCCTTGAGTCTGATAACTCATTCACTGTGTGTCGTAGGTTGAAAACTGTACTTATGGTTAAGAAGAATTACACCGATGTTTAATGCTCCTTACCTAACCATCCACTGATATAGGTAAATGTCGTAGACATAATTTCAGAAAGGTATATCTCACTCTATGAAAATAGACGTACAGATATATCAATTTGAAATTGGTGCATAACAGCGGATATTCAAAACCAGATATTTGCCGACCGGCAAACAGCCTAGGTGATTTCCTCAAATATCACCGATTACAACGAATCCCGATATAATGAGGATGATCACCCAATTCCCAATAACTTACTCCCACTCATCATCTGTAAAACCATAAAGATGTGAGAATCGTACCTGGTAAATACATACCCTGGAGTAAGTATCTAATCGGGAAATCAGTTTTTCTTTAACATTACACAGTGAAACTGAAACATTGAAATGTTCCGATGGGGTATTTTGGTATTCCTAGTAATGCCTCTTCCAGATTCACGACTGTAACCGTATAGTTCTTTGCCACCTCTCCAAATCCCTTCATATGTCTTTAGTCTTTGCCTTCTGCACACCCCTTAGGCCAAATGGTTTTCTTCCTTCCCTACCGTTCGGCACCAGCCTATGGTTTGGAAGAAGACTATCCAATAAGCATAATGGGTGTACTGTCCCAATCCTAGGAACACTCGCAATGCGAGAGAAGGTGAAGATAAAAGACACCTGAATGTACTTTATTCTTATTTCTCCTGAACCAGGATCCATCCCCGAACTGGAACAAGTTCCTTTCGAGTTCGTATATAACCATACGATGGATTATCCAAATAAACTGTGGATCTTCGTAGTGATACGGAGTGTCCTGGAGAAATACAAAGGTGATGTGGGAGTGGTAACGAAATATTTGGTTTGGTCGTGAATATCTGTTGCAATTTACTTTGCCCTCTTACTAATCCCTTGCTTTGTCTAAACTTAATACCTTCTGCACACCATCGTTATGCTAATTGGTTTTCTTCATTCCCTACCGGTCGGCACCAGCCTAAGGTTTGGAAGAAGACAATCCAATTTGCGTAATAGGTGTACTACCCCTAAACCAAGGAGTACTCGTAACCTGAGAGAGGGTAAAAGGAAAAGACAACTGAATAATCCTATCCGTTTTCTCCAGAACCGGAAACCATCCTCGAATTCCTTCGAGTTCGTATGTAACCATACGATGGTTTTGTCCAATGGAAGTGGACGTTCGTAGCAATACGGGGTGTCCTGGAGAAAAGGGTAAAGGTAGGAGTGGCAATGAGGTCTGCAACTCTGACAATCCAAAAGCCGGTGTAAAGAAGGTTCGGTCAACTTGGTCACTGAGTCAAAGTCTTAGGGTCGGGTCAATGGTCGCTGCCAAAGAGAGAGAGAAAAGAAACACTCAGCGTGCACTCTAACCTAGATCAGAATGGTTACCAATTTATCTAATCTGGAATCCTCCCACTGTACCTCAAATTCTCCTCCAAACCTGAAAGAAGAATTAGTCGGGGTCACCCGAGGAGTAAACTAACTCATCAGTGGGAATCGGGATCCAACTCTCATCGCATGATAACGTGACGGAATCCGCTCACGGTATCACACTCCAGAAGGTATGCGCATATCTGGCAAGTTTCAGTACTTTTGAAACTCCCGATGTGATTTCTGCCCCATGCTCTTATGACCTTGACGAAGGCCAACAAATCATAAGTCACATGTCAAGTTCTACCCGTCATTCTCCAGGTTGATTTGAACCTACCCGCACAAGCCCTTGACGAAGGCCAACAAGGCTATACGACTGTCCCAAACCAACGCATCTATCTATGCTGCAGAAAGGCAACAAGCAGCTACCATACACTATGCCTTGACGAAGGCCAACAAACATAGCATGAATACTACGTGCTACCCGTCTGAAACGACGGAGGGCTACGAATGGTTTCTGGCGAAAACCTTTAACGTAAAGAACTTGATATCGTTGAAGGAACTGATAGCTTTTAAAAATATAGTGACGAAAAACCGTTGCTAAAGAGGTCACTCCCGGTGAAGGGATCTCGGCTCTTTCCCCGTAGAATGGGGTGCAGGATATTCCAACTGAATACCACGGTGCAAAGCAAAAGTAATCGGCTATAGTGAAGTTAATGCCCTGACGCAAACTTTTTGTCCAAGGGGTCACTCCCGGTGAAGGGATCTCGGTCCTTGCCTCGTCGACTGAGGAGCAGGATATTCTAAATGAATACCACGATGCAAAACAAAAGTAAACGTCCTTGCAATAACAGCTTTTTTTGAAAAAGTGTTCCAACAACATCAGATTAGGTTTGTTTTTAACTTGCATTGATCCGAATCAATGCAGTCCCATCAATTGATCACACCAAAAAGAACGAAAATATACTGATGTACGTATATGCCATCCGCATTCGCCACTGGGTCCCGTCATTACCCGTTAGGTTAGCTAACTAACGACAGAGCGGGGACTGGACTAGCGCGGATGCAAAACATATACAACATCTACTAATATATATACCAATATATTATATTTCGCTCAAGGCGTGAATAAAATGCAACATCACAGAAAATGAACAGCATCACAGAAACAATACAGATATCTGGGATCCCCGGGTTTCACAGAGCCACTGCTGAAACCCGACGTTCCCCTGGTCGTGTGGATAGCCTGTGCAATGAAATCCTAGACCCCTACGGGCGCGGCAAGTCACCCACCAAAACCTGAAGCGAGGCAGCCCCCTTCAGCGCCGTGAATGGACCACCCAGCACTTCACGGAATCCGGCAACTTGGGCACCCCTCCTGGGTCAAACCTGTACCCCCTACGAGTGCGGCGAATAGCCCGCCAATCCTAGAGTGAAGCCCCCTCCGTCCCAATGCCATGAGATGCGGGCTTGCTGCCCTCTAGAACCCGGCTATCCGTGCACCCCTCCGCGGGGCAATCCTAGTACAGAAAGTAAAATATACATACAACGGGTACATCGACCGCAACCAGGTCGTGCCCCAAAATAATAATACAAACGGGCAGTGACGGCAGTCCACATGTCGGACGCTCGCCCCGCAATATCAAATGTACATAATACAACAAAACTGTACTAGCATTGCATCCAGGCTATCCTCCACGACCGATCCGCAACATCACAGCAAAAACAAAACATCAACGTGAAAGTCACGTTCGCAAATCCGTCTAACCGGGCTATAGCAGTTAGACCGGATTTACCGATCAAGTGACATTCACGGTCGCAGATATAATGTAAATACTGTGAAAAATGTGTTTAAAATATCCGATCGATTAAAATATAACAAGTGGGCCCCAAAACAAAACTGCAGCATTTACAGAAAATATGGGCCCAATTTAAATGTTCCAGAAACCCAAATTTATCCCCAGAAGCCCACTGAAAAAATCCGGCCCAATGATTATTCCATACTGCGGCGGAAGCGCGGCCAGAAGTGGGTTTTGGCCGCGCTTCCGCGCTCTGGTTGGAATATCATTGCCTCGAATTTGAACAGTGCTCTTAGTTCATCTAGCACAGTACTTTTATGCAACCTGAAAAATTTTTGGAGACTGAAAAAATTCAACAGAAACTGTCGGGGGTGTATTTGGGTTTTCGGACATTTCGATCGATCGGAACTGAAAAACACATTACACAAAGCTAGACTAAGTTAATGGGGAGGCTCTGATACCACTGTAAGTGCACGGCGGCGCCCCGGCCGTCAATCCGACGCCGGAATGCGGAAGCGGTGAATAACTTAAATTTTGCGGACTTTGCAAACCGGCACCCCCGCGCACTAAACTCCGGATCGAAACATTAACTAGTCTAAGCTATCTACAAGAAAGGGAATAGATATACCGACGATCCAAGTCCTCCGGTCTTCTCGTCATGCTTCCGATCTCCTGCGGAAAAGTCCCGTCTCCTCCTCGTCGCCGGAAGTGCACCACATCGCCAACTTTGTTTACGGGCTCCCACCTCAATGCCGAGGCAACTCGGGCACGAAGCCGGCTACTCGACGTGCCCAAGAATCGCTGTAGAATGTGTAGTAGAAGAAGTCTCATTTTTGGGGTTGTGGAGTTTCCATTTGTGGAGGAGAAGAGAGCTTGGAGAGAAGTGGGAAAAATGTAGCATACAAAGAAAAATGAGAGTAACATTTTTCTCTTCACAAATGAAAATGAACCCTTGTCATGGAATGGCCGGCCCCCCCCCCACTTTGGTGTGATTGGAGAGAGAGAGAGAGTGGCTTGAACAATAATGCAAAGAGAAATGATGGCTTGTAAAGTCCAACACTCAACAACCATCTCCTCTCCCATCATCACAACCAAAGTCAAGAAAGCAAGGTAAGGTGCAACCATGATGAAGTCAAAAAGTCAAGCCATGATCAACTAGAGAAAGTCAAGGTAAGGGGAGCCATCATGATACAAGGAAATATGCAAAGACCCCCCCTCCACAAATGCCTATTTGCAACAATGCAAATAAGCCCTCCTCCACCAAACTTCGGCCAATGAACGGAACAAAGGAAATCGACCGAAACGGAAAGCAAACTGGCAACTCCAGAAAACTGGTCCCGTAATAAATTACAGGAAAACCCCGATACTGTGCATACACACCCGCATCTGTATTTCGACCGAAATACAAATGCAATGAGACAAAATCTACACTGTACTATACTAGAATCCGGCTTATACCAAAACCGGATAGTAATATCTGTTCGATCCTGATCCGTGCAATACCGCATGTATCTGATCGAACCCTGCCATATAACCATACGGCCTATAGTACAAACTGTCCGATCCTGATCCGTGCAATACCGCACGTATCTGATCGGACCTTGCCATATCTCCATACGGTCTCTACAACCTTTCGCCCGAAAGCTTGAGTAACTGAAAGTGTGGCGGACTCTAAAGACTCGTCAATACAATGGCTGAGGATTTAACCACTAGCACGTCAGAGGTATATGCCAATACGTGACGGGCCACCAGCTATTGACCAAAAGGGACGTCGATGAGGAAGCTCACCCCGACACCCAACTGAGCCTGTCAGTGACAATATCCGTGCAGTCCGGTCCGTTCGTCTATGAGCATCGCATGGCGGGCCTAGGGGGTTGGTAAAAGTCAGACCCCCAAAAAGCGGTACAAGTCGTGTCGGAGTGTAGCCCAGAACACCCTGAGATACTACTGGAATACCTACCAGTAAATCTCCTTGCCTTGGCCAAGGACTTTGTGTAATGGCTCTCCTAGACACAGCACGACCTCACCCCCAATACCGGGAGAGACGAACCCCTGAAGATACGCTCACTGCCTCCATGTGGCTCGGGACTGTACCCAACTAAAACCTGTTTGCACGACTCCTTTGAGCCGTGGTAGGGTAGTAATCAAAGTACAGTGGGAACTCACACGAGACAAATGACGATCCCCAGGTCGATGAACTAACCTGCACACATGTCACCAGGGAACTGCCATCTGACGTCTGGTATATGACCAACTAGCATGTTCCCGGCGAGTCCTGTCCGGTGTACTCATAACCCAATGAGCACCTGTATACATCTTAGGTGATCCAACTGACACCAGTGGCTTGTGAGACCAGCCACCGCCCCTCGTCGGGGTCTCGACTGTATACACTAGTCTACTAATGGAGTATCGATGCCCGGTCTCGAAACTCCCACGACTAGGGACCTTTTAAGGATATGCTTGTAGACCCCCAGCTCCCACTTATATGATCGCCCTCATACTGCTGGTGGTCAAGCAAGAATCCTAGGGGCTCTATCAACGTGTAATAGCGACATGTCAGGTCACCTAAAGCAGTACACGATGATAAAGGTAAACCAGATAGCATACTATCATCTCGAGTAAGACTGTCCTACCGGGATAGGTCCTCCCTCAATCATTACAATCACGTACCTGTGACCTAATAATTGACTCTGAGGGCACTATCTCCAACAGTGGGTTTACTTTAGAATTGGATTTCACTCACTTTTTCTCAAGTTACCATTGATGGCATCTAGTTTTCTCTCTTGAAGAAGAAGAAGGAGAAGATGAAGCTAGTTTATGATAAGTGTTATGATAAATTAAAAAAGAAATCAATACTTATCATAATCTAACCTTAGTTGAGTGTAGAGAATGGACCATGGTTACTTGGATGAGTTAGGGTTAAGCATGAAGACAAGAATGGTTACTAAGGTCAAAGCTTCATGAAGCTTCAACATAAAACAAATAAAGCCACCATTCTTATCTTAATCCATTTCAAATAAATAAATAAATAGATAAATGAATTTGCAAACCCTAATCAACACTTAACCATGGTTTATGTCACGACCCGAAAGTACGGAACATGACCGGCACTTAAACTGCGAACGTCTCAAGGCGTACGTATTCTAAGTAAGCCGAAAACCCAGAAATCCAAACCAAGAAAACTAGTAGAGTGAAGGAAAACCAATTTAAAACAAGTAGTTTAATAGCATAAGCCGAATTATGCGATTTTTAAAAGCATTAAAATTTTCCTGAAAATTTCGGCAGAGTCTCCTTTGTAAATACTGGCCCCCAAACGGGATACAACATGGATAGTATACGAAATCAAGTAAAAGGCATCCCCAAGCGGGAGCTAGCTCTAAGTCAATCGACGGTCACAACCACACAAGCAATATAATATACAACGCCAACGGCGAGGATCAAAACTCAAAAGGAAACTCAAAACCACCAGAAGTCCACAGAAAATAAAACGCGCGACTCTAAGGTCGAAAGAATAAACAACACTGGTCTCTATCTCAATAGATACAAGTTTGGTTGATGGAACTTCTAGATACAACAGAATAATGATATACAAGATATATAATGGGGGTATGATACAAGTAAACCCACTTACTAGCAAATCACTCGAATGAAACTGAGCCCGCAGGTCGTAAAGAAACCTGTACGGCAAAACCTGCAAGAAACTGGGGCACAACGGGGGTGAGTTGCCAACTCGTGAATAGAAAAACATCTACGCACAGAAATCGCATAAATAACGCAACCTAGGTCAATGATCATAATATATCCTCAAATATATGTATAACAGGCAGCCTATAACAATGACTAGGGTAATATCTAACCCGAGTAAAATTTCATGTGCCCGTGTCAGTGCCTCAGGTAGCAATATATCATATGAATGAGGTATGAATGCATGAAAATAGAATACATGTAAATGAAGAACTGTTTTCATAAATTAGTGAGATTTCCTTCGTGTTTTTAAACTGAGGTATCATAATGAAATCAGTATCAACAGTGTCTAGCATCGACACAAAACATAAATCTCACTGTCTCGAAATATCAATGTCTCAATCTCAATATCTAGGGCGCCGTCAGTCCAGACCGGCCCCTACCATCCATCTCAAGACCACGACGGTATCCTCCGGATATCCGACGCGTCGGGTAAAATCACCGATAGGTAGTGCTCCCCTGCCAGGCTCAACGTCAACACCACATTCCTCTTGCCCCGGGGTACCATACCGGGTCCACCATGTACCCGAAACGGTTCATCCAACTCCTCGAATCGGGTCTCAAAATCCATCAGCAAACTCATGGTGGACGACTCATACATCATGGGAAAACCGCATTTTTATTTTAAAAGAGAGAAAGCAGTTTATATATGTTTTGCGGTTTTCCTCCAAATCCAGAAATATCATGGAAATCCGAATCATCAATAGCATGTAAAACCATGAATATAAGCATGAGAATGAATAACAGTATGCATGAAGCGACAAGTAATAACTACAATATCTAAGCTGGCATATAAGGTAAGTACACTAATATTATGTCAAAATACTAGCTATCAAGCTATGTTAAGCAGTAATAATTTCTAAGGTGTACGTGACATGGCAATTACCGATGAAGATGTGTGTCAGCCGGCAAGTAAGTGTACGTGGTACATACGCATCATCGGTAATGGTGCTGGTGTCCTAACAATAAGATATCAACATTTCAATAAGAAATTATAACATAAGTATGCGATGCGGAGCGAACAGTAAAAATGAGCGGGAGCTGAATACTAGACACAACGATAACTAAACTGTAATAATCTAATATAAATCCTACAAATGGTGCCTTTTGAAATAACACAAATCATGGGGTTTTGAAAATAGGGGCTACGGTGCTTTTATGAAAAGATGAGTCTTTTGAAATATCCGTAGGATCCCTTGGGCTGTCTTTTAAAATACACACGATTCGTTAGTTTTTTTGAAATAGGTAGGAGTCTAATCTAATCTAACAGCTACACTAAACTATACGGCTGAACTAACAAGCTGAACTACAGGTAAGGAAACCGTCTATCATCTGAGTCGATATATATACATACCTGTATATATATTAGTCGGTGATCCCGCCTCAATAATATCATATCCGATACCATATCTATAATCAGATATCCCAAGTCAAGAGTGCGGATCAATCATCAAAATATAGCTCGTACGTAAATCCGTCGTACGGCATCCCAAATCTGGGTACGGGTCAATATCACATTCATCATACTATTCATCTGATATCCTCTTTATCAAATATCATGATCGGGGTACTGATCTACGTCTAGTACAATATTGATACCATCTATGTATGCATGCATGTAAGAAACTCTACGTCAAAAGACCCGCTAAAACATCATGTCATATCTCAATACGAACCAAAACACATCACGGATCTTCTGGCCTCAAGCCCAATATCATCGACTCATCTCAAATCCCACTTACTATCCTCAAATCCGTATGTGAACACATAGTCCCATACCCATGTGAACCCATAGCTATAAAGAATCCCATGAGCACATATCAATAGGAATGTATGCAAGTATGTATGTGTGTATGTGTAGTGCAACACTACCCTAGGGTTCGCAACACTAAGGTAATCCAACACACCAATATCCATCCTAATCAACGTTATTAATCCCAAATAACATATAATAAATGTTGATGTGTATACGCATCCGTATACACCACCACGGACTGCGGGGGTGCTATACGCCATCCACCCGACTTCTCCCCGTAGATATAAATCTACTCACCTGGTCCTCGCTAGCCGGTGCCGACGTCGCTACGCACTTGCTTGTCGTCTGGAAGTCCACATGGGGTACCTACATATCATAATGCACCATATCGCATTAAAACTAAATTCGAAATCGAAACGGCATACGAAAATCAAATCGGCACGCGTATCACGCATAGGTCCAAACCTATCGCCTACGCATGCAAGAATAGTCAAACCAACCCTCGATGTCGATGTACAAACGTCAAACCATCGAGAAAAATCCAATCACACTCATTTGCACATTCACGAACACTAATTTTAATATAAACTAGGTTAAAACTCACAAAAACCTCAATTTTACTTAAAGAGTCATTTTTCCGAAAATCTAGCAAGCACATTTCGCCGTTTTTGTACAAAACATGATATTTAAATGAATGTAGCGGCCAATATATTTATTAAATATCTTAAATAAGTCATATAAACAATTTCCGGAATTTAATCTCATTAAATTCCAAAAAGCCTAATATTCTAGTTTACAAAAATACCCTTTTTAACAATTTCAAAGCAAAAATGCACAAACTACAATCTAGCTTAGATTTGCATGATCTAAAGCATTAAAGCACACTTAATAAAGTTAATGAAGTCATGAAAAACCTAAACACATTTTTAACTTCACATATAATGCATTTTATAAAACCCTAGTTTACACAAAAGCTTATTTATTGCAAATTTTTTATTAACAAATTGCAACTAGCAACTAGATTAGGTTTTACATTTCCACAAGATGATAATCTACACTTGATTATCCTATTAGTGATGGTTAAACCCAAATTAGCTTCAAACCATACTCTTGAATTCTCAAATTAGCAATAAGAGCAAAATTAACACTTTAATAACTTAGCTTTAAGAAATTAACTAACAAATTAAGCAAAAATGGTTAGAATTTATACCCAATGAATTGAAGATCCACAAGCACACACATAGCCTCCCAAATTGAAATCTTGTTCCCTAGATCCATGCAATTTTGGCTATAGAGAAATGGGTAGGAGTCGGATTTTGATTTTGTGAGGGTTTGTGTTGATTTTTGTTGATTTTTTTGAAGGAAATGGAGGTGAAAGAAGATGGATACTTGGAGAAAATGGGGGGGGCTGGTTCTGGCCGAGAGTGGGGAGGGTGAGGTGAGTGGGAGAGTGAGAGAGAGAGGGTGTTGGTTTCAAAGTCAAAGAAAAGTCAAAAGCCCATTCTTATACATTCTTTTATCCTTTCTTTTCCTTTTCTTTTCTTTTGAAATTCAAGTGGGGAAAATTGATGGGGGCTGCTGAATTCAGCCAAGGGAAGAAGTGAATGGGGGTGTGTGGATGTGGGTACGGGTGTGGGGTGATGAAAAATGATAAATACAATACCCCAAACATCCATTTACGCTAAAAAAAAGCCTTTTTTCTTCAATAATTTCTAAACCGTTTTGGCAAATGTTTTCGTTCCAAAAACCATATGATAAAATTTTATTTAATATTTTATGATGCACAAAATTTGTTTCAACTCATTCCACTTTGTAATTTTCCCTAATTAAATGTATTAGTGACGGCTTAAATAATAATAAAATAATATTTTTTTTCAGAAAATTTGAAATTTCACCAGCGGCTCAATAAACACCAAATAATAGCAATTACATAGCTAGAATATGTATATTTAATTTTTATAATAAGATATTTGTATTTTGACTTTTTACAGAAAACCCCTTTATTTTACCGATTTTTCGAAATTTCACCGAAACGATTTTCAAAACGTTACAATCTTCCCACCTTAAAGAAATTCGGTCCCCGAATTTAAATTCAAACTCCCCCAAATACTAAAGCATCTAAGAAACACCATCAAGTCGTCAGGGCTCCGAAATAGGAAATACATAAGACAATTCGTAGCGCAGCGCATGCGCTTGAAAAATGGGTATATAACTCAAATAAAACTCCGTCAAGCATCCCGCAATCATCGGAGTCATGGAGAAGACATCAATGCCAAATCCAAATCAAAACCAATATGATATAACTCGAAACTATACATGTAAAAATCGAATCTATGTCTGTAAGTATCTGAAGGAAATGTATGCCAAATCTCTTTAAGTCGCTGTGCAACGCGTATAACACTGCACAGTGGCGGACGTCTATCATAAGAAAATAACTATATACATATATACCATTGTTTGAAATGTACGTTCCGCCGTTTCGGAAACAATTTAGAAGGGTCTCCTTGTCTTAAACATTTCGTGTCATATCAGACATGTAGGTAAATACTGAGGCTATAGCTCGCTTTTTGGAAATCCCTTCAATAACTATCAATGCATGCAAAATATATTCATGTACTGTCCTCTGACTAGTCCTGCTCAGTACGAAAACACATAGCAATATCATAAAAAATGTACTGCTCCATAAGAAATCAATCACAAATATATATGAATACTACGTGCGTTAGGTGCGCACGGAAATCAAAATCTATAAATGTGCCATACATGTGCACAAAAACAACATCTAGGTGCAACGGGTGTGCCCACAACATCAGTCATAGGCAACGTGTATGCCTGACAGCAAAATCAGGTGCATCTGACATGCACGAAAAATCCCGATTCAGTACATCTGGTGTGCACCAAATCACATCTCATAACATGCGCCCAACATGCGCTAAAAATCCAAATCTGGTGCATCCATCATGCACAAAATCAACTCAACTTTATGAAACCCATAAAATCATAAACATGAGAAACCAAGGCACGAAAACGGTGTCAAGTGCAACAACTGTGCAAAATCGTAAATCCTAAATCATCAAAATCAAATCATACGAATAAATCACCCAAAACATCAAAATCAATAATGGCGGAACAGTACCGCTCAAGTGCATCCTCTAAGAATCTCGGGCCAACTGTCGCGGTCACTGGTGGGACGTCTCGTCGATGATCATGAACTCTGGCCTGCTGGTGTGCGTAACATGACCACTCCTGGGTCCAAGTCTTCTCCGTGGATTACCAATCTCACAATCCATCGGCTCATCGGCCCTGTCAAGGCAGCATATCACTGGCGTTGGCCTCTGGCTCTCTGAATGCACGTGACACATCTGATCCTGGGTGCAAGTATCATTGCAGTAGTGTCCTGGAAGGAATCCTGCTCACGGTCTCTTCCATGTCTCGTCTCTGCCAACTGTCCGGAAGTCATTTTCCTTTCCTATATCTGCATCTTGCTCTGGAACGACTGCATACTCATCGCGACTCCTTCTGGAAGGTAAGTCCAAGTACCATGCCTCGGCATGCGCATCGCCTCTCTGATGTCGGCGGAGTGGAACGTCATCTCATCTAGATCTGGTGCGAACCTCTTACTCCACTTTTCTCTAATGTCGTCTGCTTTGGACTCGTCTCGTCGCGGCTGCATGGACTGAGCTCCAACGGCTATCCTCGTATCTGGAGTCTCCCAAGAATGCATCTCACCACCTAGCATCCGAATTAAGTCGAGCCATCCGATCGAGTCGTCATAACCTCATAATCCCCCAAGAGCTCAACCTCTTGGGCACAGTTTAATAGTATCGAGTACATACCACAGCATCGGTGGTCCAGCCGTAGAAGGGCAAACCCAAGCCTCACTAATGGCGCCGTAGAACTGCCGCAAACCCGAAGGTTCAAAGGCTTTCACACGGTCATTAAGTCGAGTTAGGGTTTCATTCTTCTAGAGGGACCATAGAATTGCCTGCATGTCTTTCCGAATACTTTAAACTTGGAATAGTAGGTTTCTGACATTCGATCGTCTCTGTCGACTCCCAACGTCTCCACGTGAAGTCGTCTCTAGCTGGAATCAATCTATCTGATGACCTCGCATCGGGTTAGGCGAACGATCCACATGTCCTAGTCATTCATCCACGATGACTAGCGACCTTCTATCCTCTCTTAGTACAACTCGTTCTGCACTAACTCCAGCATCTGGGGCAATACCTCGTCGTTCGCAGCAATAACTGGCTCGCTCGTCTGCACGCCGAACAGTACCTCGATCATCATGAATAAGCAACACACCAACGGTCATCAAGATCTGGCTGGCCTCTATCATTGGCTCAATCCTCTAATGTCGATCAGCACATCCGAGTAACCTCATAAAGGCGATCCGCCAAACGCTCGTGGCGCGGAAACACAGTCAAAAGACACCTCTCCACAATCGGGTGTCGCCGGAATCATGCCCTGGTCAGTCCTCGTTCGTGCCGAGCTCGTGCTGACCGCAACTCTAGCCGTAGCTCTCCCTGCCCGTAATCGTGGCAGCAAAACCAAACTGGTACCGATGAGGCTAGATCAGGAAGGAATATAATACTGAACAAGGAAATGTACATCCTAAGGCTTCTTAAGTGGAGTGGCGTGTCGTAAATATGCCGCGGAACATACCAACGGTACGTCACTCTACTTTAGTCACCTATTCCATCAACCAAGGGTCATCCTATACTCCGAAGGTAAAACCTAACGCTCTGATACCAACTTTGTCACGACCCGAAAGTACGGAACATGACCGGCACTTAAACTACGAACGTCTCAAGGCGTACGTATTCTAAGTAAGCCGAAAACCCAGAAATCCAAACCAAGAAAACTAGTAGAGTGAAGGAAAACCAATTTAAAACAAGTAGTTTAATAGCATAAGCCGAATTATGCGATTTTTAAAAGCATTAAAATTTTCCTGAAAATTTCGGCAGAGTCTCCTTAGTAAATACTGGCCCCCAAACGGGATACAACATGAATAGTATACGAAATCAAGTAAAAGGCATCCCCAAGCGGGAGCTAGCTCTTCGTCAATCGACGGTCACAACCACACAAGCAATATAATATACAACGCCAACGGCGAGGATCAAAACTCAAAAGGAAACTCAAAACCACCAGAAGTCTACAGAAAATAAAACGCGCGACTCTAAGGTCGAAAGAATAAACAACACTGGTCTCTATCTCAATAGATACAAGTTTGGTTGATGGAACTTCTAGATACAACAGAATAATGATATACAAGATATATAATGGGGGTATGATACAAGTAAACCCACCTACTAGCAAATCACCCGAATGAAACTGAGCCCGCAGGTCGTAAAGAAACCTGTACGGCAAAACCTGCAAGAAACTGGGGCACAACGGAGGTGAGTTGCCAACTCGTGAATAGAAAAACATCTACGCACAGAAATCGCATAAATAACGCAACCTAGGTCAATGATCATAATATATCCTCAAATATATGTATAACAGGCAGCCTATAACAATGACTAGGGTAATATCTAACCCGAGTAAAATTTCATGTGCCCGTGTCAGTGCCTCAGGTAGCAATATATCATATGAATGAGGTATGAATGCATGAAAATAGAATACATGTAAATGAAGAACTGTTTTCATAAATTAGTGAGATTTCCTTCGTGTTTTTAAACTGAGGTATCATAATGAAATCAGTATCAACAGTGTCTAGCATCGACACAAAACATAAATCTCACTGTCTCGAAATATCAATGTCTCAATCTCAATATCTAGGGCGCCGTCAGTCCAGACCGGCCCCTACCATCCATCTCAAGACCACGACGGTATCCTCCGGATATCCGACGCGTCGGGTAAAATCACCGGTAGGTAGTGCTCCCCTGCCAGGCTCAACGTCAACACCACATTCCTCTTGCCCCGGGGTACCATACCGGGTCCACCATGTACCCGAAACGGTTCATCCAACTCCTCGAATCGGGTCTCAAAATCCATCAGCAAACTCATGGTGGACGACTCATACATCATGGGAAAACCGTATTTTTATTTTAAAAGAGAGAAAGCAGTTTATATATGTTTTGCGGTTTTCCTCCAAATCCAGAAATATCATGGAAATCCGAATCATCAATAGCATGTAAAACCATGAATATAAGCATGAGAATGAATAACAGTATGCATGAAGCGACAAGTAATAACTACAATATCTAAGCTGGCATATAAGGTAAGTACACTAATATTATGTCAAAATACTAGCTATCAAGCTAAGTTAAGCAGTAATATTTTCTAAGGTGTACGTGACATGGCAATTACCGATGAAGATGTGTGTGAGCCGGCAAGTAAGTGTACGTGGTACATACGCATCATCGGTAATGGTGCTGGTGTCCTAACAATAAGATATCAACATTTCAATAAGAAATTATAACATAAGTATGCGATGCGGAGCGAACAGTAAAAATGAGCGGGAGCTGAATACTAGACACAACGATAACTAAACTGTAATAATCTAATATAAATCCTACAAATGGTGCCTTTTGAAATAACACAAATCATGGGGTTTTGAAAATAGGGGCTTCGGTGCTTTTATGAAAAGATGAGTCTTTTGAAATATCCGTAGGATCCCTTGGGCTGCCTTTTAAAATACCCACGATTCGTTAGTTTTTTTGAAATAGGTAGGAGTCTAATCTAATCTAACAGCTACACTAAACTATACGGCTGAACTAACAAGCTGAACTACAAGTAAGGAAACCGTCTATCATCTGAGTCGATATATATACATACCTGTATATATATTAGTCGGTGATCCCGCCTCAATAATATCATATCCGATACCATATCTATAATCAGATATCCCAAGTCAAGAGTGTGGATCAATCATCAAAATATAGCTCGTACGTAAATCCGTCGTACGGCATCCCAAATCTGGGTACGGGTCAATATCACATTCATCATACTATTCATCTGATATCCTCTTTATCAAATATCATGATCGGGGTACTGATCTACGTCTAGTACAATATTGATACCATCTATGTATGCATGCATGTAAGAAACTCTACGTCAAAAGACCCGCTAAAACATCATGTCATATCTCAATACGAACCAAAACACATCACGGATCTTCTGGCCTCAAGCCCAATATCATCGACTCATCTCAAATCCCAATTACTATCCTCAAATCCGTATGTGAACACATAGTCCCATACCCATGTGAACCCATAGCTATAAAGAATCCCATGAGCACATATCAATAGGAATGTATGCAAGTATGTATGTGCGTATGTGTAGTGCAACACTACCCTAGGGTTTGCAACACTAAGGTAATCCAACACACCAATATCCATCCTAATCAACGTTATTAATCCCAAATAACATATAATAAATGTTGGTGTGTATACGCATCCGTATACACCACCACGGACTGCGGGGGTGCTATACGCCATCCACCCGACTTCTCCCCGTAGATATAAATCTACTCACCTGGTCCTCGCTAGCCGGTGCCGACGTCGCCACGCGCTTGCTTGTCGTCTGGAAGTCCACATGGGGTACCTACATATCATAATGCACCATATCGCATTAAAACTAAATTCGAAATCGAAACGGCATACGAAAATCAAATCGGCACGCGTATCACGCATAGGTCCAAACCTATCGCCTACGCATGCAAGAATAGTCAAACCAACCCTCGATGTCGATGTACAAACGTCAAACCATCGAGAAAAATCCAATCACACTCATTTGCACATTCACGAACACTAATTTTAATATAAACTAGGTTAAAACTCACAAAAACCTCAATTTTACTTAAAGAGTCATTTTTCCGAAAATCTAGCAAGCACATTTCGCCGTTTTTGTACAAAACATGATATTTAAATGAATGTAGCGGCCAATATATTTATTAAATATCTTAAATAAGTCATATAAACAATTTCCGGAATTTAATCTCATTAAATTCCAAAAACCCTAATATTCTAGTTTACAAAAATACCCTTTTTAACAATTTCAAAGCAAAAATGCACAAACTACAATCTAGCTTAGATTTGCATGATCTAAAGCATTAAAGCACACTTAATAAGGTTAATGAAGTCATGAAAAACCTAAACACATTTTTAACTTCACATATAATGCATTTTATAAAATCCTAGTTTACACAAAAGCTTATTTATTGCAAATTTTAAATTAACAAATTGCAACTAGCAACTAGATTAGGTTTTACATTTCCACAAGATGATAATCTACACTTGATTATCCTATTAGTGATGGTTAAACCCAAATTAGCTTCAAACCATGCTCTTGAATTCTCAAATTAGCAATAAGAGCAAAATTAACACTTTAATAACTTAGCTTTAAGAAATTAACTAACAAATTAAGCAAAAATGGTTAGAATTTATACCCAATGAATTGAAGATCCATAAGCACACACATAGCCTCCCAAATTGAAATCTTGTTCCCTAGATCCATGCAATTTTGGCTATAGAGAAATGGGTAGGAGTCGGATTTTGATTTTGTGAGGGTTTGTGTTGATTTTTGTTGATTTTTTTGAAGGAAATGGAGGTGAAAGAAGATGGATACTTGGAGAAAATGGGGGGGCTGGTTCTGGCCGAGAGTGGGGAGGGTGAGGTGAGTGGGAGAGTGACAGAGAGAGGGTGTTGGTTTCAAAGTCAAAGAAAAGTCAAAAGCCCATTCTTATACATTCTTTTATCCTTTCTTTTCCTTTTCTTTTCTTTTGAAATTCAAGTGGGGAAAATTGATGGGGGCTGCTGAATTCAGCCAAGGAAAGAAGTGAATGGGGGTGTGTGGATGCGGGTACGGGTGTGGGGTGATGAAAAATGATAAATACAATACCCCAAACATCCATTTACGCTAAAAAAAAGCCTTTTTTCTTCAATAATTTCTAAACCGTTTTGGCAAATGTTTTCGTTCGAAAAACCATATGATAAAATTTTATTTAATATTTTATGATGCACAAAATTTGTTTCAACTCATTCCACTTTGTAATTTTCCCTAATTAAATGTATTAGTGACGGCTTAAATAATAATAAAATAATATTTTTTTTCAGAAAATTTGAAATTTCACCATCGGCTCAATAAACACCAAATAATAGCAATTACATAGCTAGAATATGTATATTTAATTTTTATAATAAGATATTTGTATTTTAACTTTTTACAGAAAACCCCCTTATTTTACTGATTTTTCGAAATTTCACCGAAACGATTTTCAAAACGTTACAGTTTAATTCTTTACACTTAACCATGAAAGCAAGTATCATCAAACATGATACAAATATGTGTACAAAAGTATATCACATATACAACTTGCACATCAAGTGAGAAAATCCATTTAAAGTGAACCTATACTAGCTAATGCAAAGTAATATATCAAATATATAATTACACATTAAATCATTAAATCAACATTTGATTCAATGATCCGGTCATGTCGCACATAACCAACTAGTATTCAATGTATCGATTTATCGAATCAATGATTCGATAACTAGGTCATATCGAATATAACCAATCGAAACATATATCGCGAGAATGAAATGCGGTATCACATACACGCATTATTCTCGGTCCTGTACATATCTCATATGCGCTCCTATTTCGTTTCGCTTGAACCAGGAAACCTCTGTGTAGGACTCTAAAGACTCGTCAATACGCCGGTAGCAGATGATGATCATATCAAGCACCCACAAGCCGCAAGCGGTCTGCTAAACGTAACGGCCATCCAGGTATCGAGCGATCAGAAGATCGACGAGCTAGCCCGCTCACACTCCTGTGAATCCAACCAGTAACACTTACCGTACAGTCCGGTCTATTCGTCTGATATGTCGCATATCAAGTCTAGGGGTGGTATACGTCAGACCCCAATAACCGATAAGTCGTGCCGATGTGAGGCTCATAACGGGTCGAGAAACTACTGGTAACACTTACCAGCAAATCTCTGATCAGCCCTGGCCAGGGACTTCCCTGTTACGGCCAATCGAGCACAGCGCAACATCAACCCCCAATACCGGGAGAAACGAAACCCCTCTTATCGCTCATTGCCTCCATGTGACTCGGGACTGTACCCAAAGACCACCGTTTTGCATGCCCTCATGGACGTGGTAAGGTGGAGATCAAAGCACAGTGGGAATCACACAAGACTCTATGACGATCTCGGGTCTACAGACTAACCTGTACAAGTGTCACCTGAGAACTGCTATCTGACGTGAGGTATAATACCATCTGGGAGTTCTCGACGAGTCCGTCCAGTGTACCCAGTCTCCACTGAGCACCCGTACACCATCTCTGATGTCAAACACCAATGGATATGGGATCATCCATCGCCCATCTCATGGGTCGAGAAGCGTATACGCTAGTCTACACTAGTATATCGATGCCCCGTCTCGATACACCCACGACTAGGGACCATGAAGGATGTACTTATGGACTACCATGTCCCCACTAGTATGATCTGCATCACAGTCCAGGTAGTCAAGTACATATCCTAAGGGCTTTACCAACATGTAACTATAAGACAGTATAAAGAGACTAGTGTACATGTTAAGATAAAGAGTAACCAGATAGCATACTATCATATCGAGCAAGAAAGTCATCTCTATATATGTCCAAGCGTCCAATATAATATACATCATCTGTACAATACTGGCCTCTAGGGCATACATACAACTAACAATCTCCCACTTGCACTAGGGCCAGCTGCTGTAGTATCGCATACCGAGCATCCCGAAGAGTCTCTCAAACTGTATCTGGGGAATGGCCTTCGTGAGTGGATCCGCGGTGTTGTTCTTCGTGTCAACCCTCCTGACCTCGATCTCCCGGCGATCAACTATCTCTCGGATCAGGTGATACCGCCTCAGAATATGCCTGGATCGCTGATGGGACCTGGGTTCCTTGGCCAAAGCCACCGCTCCATTGTTATCGCAATACAAAGGTATTGGATGCTCAATGGATGGAACCACACCAAGTTCAGTAATGAACTTCTTGATCCAAACAGCTTCTTTAGCAGCATCGTTGGCAGCGATGTATTCAGCCTCCATCGTCGAGTCTGCCACGGTTTCCTGCTTGGAACTCTTCCAGCTAACCGCCCCTCCGTAAAGGGTAAAGACAAAGCCCGACTGCGACTTAGAGTCGTCCTAATCACTCTGGAAGCTCGAATCGGTAAAGGACTCCACTTGGAGCTCTCCGTTACCATACACCAAGAACATATCTCTAGTCCTTCGCAAGTACTTGAGAATGCTCTTCACAGCTGTCCAGTGACTCTCTTCAGGATCAGCTTGATACCTGCTCACTACACTTAGTGAGTATGCTACATCGGGTCTGGTACATAGCATCGCATACATGATAGAGCCTACTGCCGAAGCATAGGGTATCCCTTGCATGCGAGCTCTCTCCAAATCAGTCTTGGGAGACATCTCTTTGGAGAGAGTGACTCCAGAGATCGTGGGCAAGTTCCCACGCTTGGACTCTTCCATACTAAACCTCTTTAGTATGGTGTCAATGTACCTGGATTGGGACAATCCCAAAATCCGTTTGGATCTATCTCTATAGATCCTAATTCCCAATATGCAGGAGGCATCACCAAGATCTTTCATCGAGAATCTTTGTGATAAGAAGAGCTTGACCGATTGCAGCATAGGAATATCATTTCCTATCAAGAGTATGTCGTCCACGTACAATACGAGGAAGACAACCTTACTCTCTGCCACCTTCTTGTAGATACAAGGTTCATCTGGATTTTTGACGAAATCAAACTCTTTGATAACGACGTCAAAGCAGATGTTCCAACTCCGCGATGCTTGCTTTAATCCATAAATGGATTTAAGCAGCTTGCACACCTTCCCGCTGCTCCCACTGTCTACGAAGCCATCTGGCTGAGTCATGTACACGCACTCTTCTAAATCACCATTTAGAAAGGCGGTCTTAACATCCATTTGCCAGATTTCGTAGTCATGAAAGGCAGCAATGGCAAGCATGATTCGGATGGATTTAAGCATAGCCACTGGAGAAAAGGTTTCGTCATAGTCCACACCTGGTCTTTGACGAAAACCCTTTGCTACAAATCTAGCTTTGAAAGTCTCCACTTTCCCATCTACACCAAATTTCTTCTTGAAGATCCACTTGCTCCCAATGGGTTTTACCCCTTCAGGAGCAACTTCCAAAGTCCATACTTTGTTGGTGTACATGGATTCCATCTCGGACCGCATAGCATCCAGCCATTTCACTGAGTCCCTAATCGTGATGGCCTGCTCGAAGCTAGTTGGGTCATCATCCTCCATGATGCAATCCTCGCTCCCACCATCCATGAGAAAACCATAGTATCTCTCAGGTTGGCGAGGAACCCTACTAGATCGGCGGAGTGGCTGGGGTTCATCGGGAACTACGGAATCCTCTGGTTCCACCAGATCTTCTGTTGTAGCTTTTGCAGCTGGAACCTCTTCCAGTTCTACCTCATGACCACTAATCTCTTTTTCAAGAAATCCCTTTTCTAAAAAGGTGGCATGCCGAGAAACAAATACTCTTTGTTCCTCAGGGTGGTAGAAGATATACCCTTGAGAATTCTTGGGATATCCTACAAATTTGCATAGAACAGACCGTGCCTCGAGTTTGTCCGGATTTTGTCGTTTGACATAGGCTGGACAACCCCATATCTTAACATAGTTAAGACATGGTCTCTTCCCTTTCCATATCTCATATGGAGTGGTAGGCACAGATTTGGTGGGGACCATATTCAATAGATGTATGACTTTCTCAAGCGCATACCCCCAGAAGGAAATAGGTAACTCAGCTGTGCTCATCATAGAGCGCACCATATCTAATAGGGTGCGGTTCCTCCGTTCTGATACACCGTTGTGCTGTGGTGTATATGGAGGAGTCAGCTGAGAAAGAATCCCATTCTCTTTTAGGAAGTCCAGGAATTCATTGCTCAAGTATTCACCTCCTCGATCAGATCGAAGGATTTTAATACTTTTTCCGGTTTGGTTTTCGACTTCTTGTTTATATTCTCTAAATTTCTCAAAAGCTTCAGACTTGTGTCTTATCAAGTACACATGTCCGTATCTTGAGCGATCGTCAGTGAATGTAATGAAGTACGAAGAACCATCCCTGGCATGTGTAGACATTGGACCGCATACATCACTATGTACTAGTCCTAAGAGTTCAGTAACTCTTTCTCCGTGTCCCGTAAACGGAGTTTTGGTCATCTTGCCTTTGAGACATGACTGGCAAGTGTCATAAGATGAAAATTCGAATGGTTTCAAATACCCATCCTTATGCAACTTAGCCAGTCGTGTCGCATTGATGTGACCCAGTCTACAATGCCACAAGAAGGATTCGTTCAGTTCAGAACACTTCCTCTTGTGTGTGTTTGTTATGCTCAGAACTGTTGATTGGTTTAGAACATAAATGCCATTGCACAACGTGCCTGATCCAACCAACTTTTGGTTACGGAAAATGTTCATAACATTGTCCTGTAATACAAAATTATATCCCTCTTTGCTCAATAAAGAAACCGATATAATGTTGCATATCAGGTTCGGCATATAATAGCATTCGTTCAGAACCAATGTATTACCTGTTGGAAATACAAGATGATATTCCCCGACAGTCTTAGCTGCAACAATTGCACCATTTCCAACTCTAATGTCTTTATCACCTTCTCCAAGTTCTCTACCTTTCCTAAGACCATGTAACTGATTACATATATGGGATCCTGACCCGGTATCTAATACCCAGGACGTAGGGCAAATGGAGAAACAGTTCTCTGTAACGAACACACCCGAAGAAAATGCATCATCATGCACTTTCTTCATTCGGGTGGCATGGGAATCCTGGTATTCCCCTATATCCTGTTCAGTCCTATAACTGTTATAGGAAAGAACGGAACCAACATTCCCCAGCACAGTATAACATGCGGGTTCGGTCAATACATCCATATTATTATCTTTATTAAGGCATGAAATGGTCGCTACCTGGAGAGAGAGAGAAGAAAACACTTTAGCGTATGCTCGTACAAGATCAGATTGGTTATTATCTTATCTAATCAGGATGGCTCCCACTGCTTTTTATCAAATCTTCCTTCAAATCCTAAAAGGAAAGACTAGCCGGGATTAATTACACACTACAAGTTCGCCAATCTTTCAGCCAGGCCAGTGTCGGTACTTTGAGGGAGGTCCCCCGTGCTTTCGCATGAACCTAATTAATGTAAACCTCGTTTTCCCAGAGGCGTAACCTCGTTAACACCTTTGTAGACACCTACTTGATCGGCTAATTGTAATGTGTAAAACTCTCCCAGGAGTAACTCTTACTCGAAGTGGGTATCGGGATCCAACTATATTATAGAAGGTATGCAATCTCATTGCAAATTTCAACACTTGAAATTCCCGATAATGCTTTTGCCACTAGCGTGCTATGACCTTGACGAAAGCCAACAAACCACAGCCCGCTAGTCAAGTTCAACCCGTACATTTCTTGACTGAATTAAACCCACCCGCACGACCCTTGACGAAAGCTAACAAAGACGTACGACTACCCTAATCCAGTCGCATCATATGCAGCAGATAAACAGCACATAGCTACCGCACACTACACCTTGACGAAAGCCAACAAATGTAGCACGAATACTATATGTAATTTATCTGAAATGACGGAGGGCTACGACAGGTTTTCTGAAAACCTATTGCGTAATGAACTTGATATCGTTGTAGAATCAAATGAAGTTTTAAAATGGAATGATTTTGAGGCTTTTCTAGTTTTGCTAAAGGGGTCACTCCCGGTGAAGGGATCGTCGGCCCTTTCCTCCTCGAATGAGGTGCGGGATATATCATATATATCACTGTGCAAAGCAAAAACTCTTAAAAGCAATCAAAGCCAAACCGAGTGTGTAGCATCTGCCAGTTATTGCTAAAGTAGTCACTCCCGGTGAAGGGATCTCGGTCCTTTCCTCATCGAATAAGGTGCAGGGTATATCATATATACCGCTATGCAAAGCAAGAACTGTAGCTACCTGTTTTGTTTAAAATCTGATTCCATAACATCTTAGGTTTCTTTTCTTTCATTAATCACATTAATGAAGTCCCATCATTTAAATACCTAAACATCACAGATAGATATGACGTACACTTATTCCATCCGCATTCGCCTCGATGTCCCCTCGTGCACCGTTAGGTTAGGTAACTAACGACAGAGCAGGGCAGGGCTAGCGCGGGTGTAAAACATAAGTAACTTCTATATAATATATCATATATACTATATACTATATCCATCACAGAACATCTCATGATCACATCACAGATATCGCAGCAGAAGAAACATATGAAACATTGGATATACTAGGACGTCCGTGTTTTTAATACGAGCCAGTATAAAACACGGATTCCACGGTCGTGATGAATAGCCAATCCCACACCCCTAGACCCCTACGAGAGCGGCAAGCAACCCTGCCAATTCTAGGGTTAGGAGAACCGGACTCGACTCCTAGAGTTGGTCTCCCACTGGACCCCAGAACCCGGTTACTTATGCTCCCATCCTTGGGTCTATCCTAATGCGGAAAAGTAAATAATATACAAAAGGTGACAACTTCCGCTACCTGGAAGTGCCCCAAATAAAAGAATATTACATACAAGTTTTTACATGAATGAAAATGAAAAACACTCATCTCACATAAAAAACCCCGGCTATTCGAACACGACGATCCAATATAACATATCCAGCAACACATAACATCACATGCCATCAACATAAGTAAGTATGCATACCCCAATTGTCGTTGACGTATAGCAATGAAACCGGCGATATGAACATACTACACTTACGGTCACAGAAAAGAAAGTGTAAAACTACAACAATTGGAATCCGCAACTTGTTTAGACATCACATGCCTAATCAAATGAAATACTTAGACATCACATGCCTAACAGTTATAAACCCCGCATTTTAGTCTCATTATCGAAAACACTTTTCAATATAAAGTGAAACTAAACCGCTAGATTTATAACATTCATTCAGTTATCACATAACTGTTTGTGAATTCCAATTATTGTATCACATTCCAGATAAACAGAAAATGTTAAACATTCCGATCGAACATCCGAATACCCAAGTTTTCCCGGTACAGCTCAACACATGAAATAAGTCTAACAACATTCAGTTCGTGCCTCAGTACCGACGGTCAAGCCAACGCCTAACATGTGGTACGCCGTACTGCCCCAAACCCGAAGGTTCAAAGGGCAGTTCAAGACGGTCACATAATCGAGTTAAGGTTTGTTGTCTTCTAGAGGGTCCATCGCGTTACTTGCACTACTTAGAACGTCGTTAAACTACGGAAAAATCCAACACTTGGAAATTTCCCGACAGGGGAAAAATTGGGTATTTATATCCGGTCGAACTTTTTAACATATTCTGAAAATTATCCGGAAAGACACAAAAGACGAAATTTGATAATCCGATCGAAATACCGAATCCACAAAACAACCCTGGAAAATTCAACTCTTGAATGAATATTAAAAATTCCCAGGAAAACCACCACAGAAAAATGAGAATTACTGTGAAAATTAAAATGCACAAAACGACAAAAGCGCCGTGCATCCGCCGCACGAGCCATGCTCGTGCCGCGGATCCGCGGCTCTTTGATGGAATTAGTCCATCGAAATTCACAGTAACTCTTAGATTAGCCTGCTGATTTTTCTGCATATTTTTAATGTGGAAAAATACCCGATTTTAGAAAAAGGACAGAGAGCATGTTTGGTTTGGGGTTTCGGGTTCGTTCGGGCTTCAAACGCCATCTAGACTTCGCCTAAGGCTCTAGCTAGGCTCTGATACAACTGTAGGGTTCTTAGGCACACTATAGAGGTCTCACAAGGCATCGAACATGCCAATTTAAAATTTTATAGGTGCCGAGAAACCCTAATCCGGATCGTCGGCTAGATTTCTAGGCGAAACTATAAACTAGTTAACACTTTAACTAAAAGTTAGATGCTACAACCTTTGTAGATCCGGATATCCACTTCCTTAGCTCCACGTAGTCATCCTCTCACTGTCAATTTCGAATCCTAGACTCATTCGTCGGCTTCATCGGGAAAACGAGCGGAATAGGTCGTCGGCTTCGTGTCAAAGACGATCTACGTCGAGGTTGCGCAAGTTCAAGCTCCAACTTCACAAAGTGATGAAACTTGTGAAGAAAACACCCAAAACAACTTGGCAAGAGGTAGAGGGTGAAGAAATAGGAGGTGGGTTCACTTTAGAATTGGATTTCACTCACTTTTTCTCAAGTTGCCATTGATGGCATCTAGTTTTCTCTTGAAGAAGAAGAAGGAGAAGATGAAGCTAGTTTATGATAAGTGTTATGATAAATTAAAAAAGAAATCAATACTTATCATAATCTAACCTTAGTTGAGTGTAGAGAATGGACCATGGTTACTTGGATGAGTTAGGGTTAAGCATGAAGACAAGAATGGTTACTAAGGTCAAAGCTTCATGAAGCTTCAACATAAAACAAATAAATCCACCATTCTTATCTTAATCCATTTCAAATAAATAAATAAATAGATAAATGAATTTGCAAACCCTAATCAACCCTTAACCATGGTTTAATTCTTTACACTTAACCATGAAAGCAAGTATCATCAAGCATGATACAAACATGTGTACAAAAGTATATCACATATACAACTTGCACATCAAGTGAGAAAATCCATTTAAAGTGAACCTATACTAGCTAATGCAAAGTAATATATCAAATATATAATTACACATTAAATCATTAAATCAACATTTGATTCAATGATCCGGTCATGTCGCACATAACCGACTAGTATTCAATGTATCGATTTATCGAATCAATGATTCGATAACTAGGTCATATCGAATATAACCAATCGAAACATATATCGCGAGAATGAAATGCGGTATCACATACACGCATTATTCTCGGTCCTGCACATATCTCATATGCGCTCCTATTTCGTTTCGCTTGAACCAGGAAACCTCTGTGTAGGACTCTAAAGACTCGTCAATACGCCGGTAGCAGATGATGATCATATCAAGCACCCACAAGCCGCAAGCGGTCTGCTAAACGTAACGGCCATCCGGGTATCGAGCGATCAGAAGATCGACGAGCTAGCCAGCTCAAACTCCTATGAATCCAACCAGTAACACTTACCGTACAGTCCGGTCTATTCGTCTGATATGTCGCATATCAAGTCTAGGGGTGGTATACGTCAGACCCCAATAACCGATAAGTCGTGCCGATGTGAGGCTCATAACGGGTCGAGAAACTACTGGTAACACTTACCAGCAAATCTCTGATCAGCCCTGGCCAGGGACTTCCCTGTTACGGCCAATCGAGCACAGCGCAACATTAACCCCCAATACCGGGAGAGACGAAACCCCTCCTATCGCTCATTGCCTCCATGTGACTCGGGACTGTACCCAAAGACCACCGTTTTGCACGCCCTCATGGACGTGGTAAGGTGGAGATCAAAGCACAGTGGGAATCACACAAGACTCTATGACGATCTCGGGTCTACAGACTAACCTGTACAAGTGTCACCTGAGAACTGCCATCTGACGTGAGGTATAATACCATCTGGGAGTTCTCGACGAGTCTGTCCAGTGTACCCAGTCTCCACTGAGCACCCGTACACCATCTCTGATGTCAAACACCAATGGATATGGGATCATCCATCGCCCATCTCATGGGTCGAGAAGCGTATACGCTAGTCTACACTGCTATATCGATGCCCCGTCTCGATACACCCACGACTAGGGACCATGAAGGATGTACTTATGGACTACCATGTCCCCACTAGTATGATCTGCATCACAGTCCAGGTAGTCAAGTACATATCCTAAGGGCTTTACCAACATGTAACTATAAGACAGTATAAAGAGACTAGTGTACATGTTAAGATAAAGAGTAACCAGATAGCATACTATCATATCGAGCAAGAAAGTCATCTCTATATATGTCCAAGCATCCAATATAATATACATCATCTGTACAATACTGGTCTCTAGGGCATACATACAACTAACAGGGAGGCCGAGAGTGAGATGCGGAAGAAATTCCCTCATCTCTTTGAAGGTACGTGATTGAAATGATTTTCTTGGATGTGTTTATCAAATGATCCCCGGCAACGGCACCATTTGATTGTTGTTAAATTTCCTGTGTGTAAAAGCAAGTATGGAATCAATTGTTTCCCGATAACGGTTTCATTTGATCGATAATAGTATCTTGTATTGGTATTTAGAAAATTGTATAAAGAACTCACAATCAAAGAATTATATTTGACTGCAATCAACTACGGTGTCAGTTATAGATCGTAAGCGAGTGCGGATCGTCCATAGGGATTGTGCGATTCGTTTCTATGTTTAAGTTGTTTGAATCGAAAAGTTAATCGAAGAGAAAAGAAAACATGATTCAAGAATTTATCGATTGATTCAGGTGTCACGATGTTTAATCAAGAATCAAGAAACTGATAAACAAATCAAGAATCGGTGTTTCGATGATATTTCCAACCAAATGTCAAGAATCTAAATGAGGCTCGTAGGAATCGATCGGATCTATAGATGTAATGTAATCTCAAGATTTCGTGTTCTTGTCCTTCGAAGGATTGATACTAGATCAATGATGATCGATGAGAGTTAGGGCTTTCTTGATGAAACTAGGGTTTCATCGTTTAACCCTTGTTCTTTCGTAGATATCATTCACATTCTAGCCTCTAGCAATTTCAAGAAACGATCGTAACTCCCCAATCTCGAGCGATATCAATCAAGAAAGCATCGCAATGAATTGGGTCGTCGATTCTTGAACTTGCTAGGGTTTACAAAACTCGTAGGACTCAAGAATCGATTTAAGATATATTACATCATCATTCTATTGATCGTCTCGACTCCTCGACGAGCGGAGTATTACTCAAACATCATCACACAGAAAGTATTCAAGAATTGAAAAGATATCATGATGCGAGAATTTAAAGAAAACAAGATAAAAGAATATCACCTTTTATTTATATCAACAATTTGATTTCAGTCGCTCAAGAACTATAAGAGGAAGAACTAAATTGTTGAATTGGCGTTGCTCGGCTCCTTGAGTCGCGGATCGGCTTTGACCACTTGCTCTGTTGAAGATCGGCTCGGCTCATAAAAGGTTGCAAGGCTTCTTGCTTGATGGGTACTCGGGATCTTGGCTTTTGATTGGAATTAGGGTTAGGGTTTCACACAAGTCCTCTCACTAGACTTGTGGAAGAAGAAGATGAAGAAAGAGATAGAATGGCTCTCAAATGAACTAATGGATTGATTTTTCCAAGCTCATGAATTCTCTTCTTTACAAGTGAGCCTAGGGTCTTATTTATAGAGCACCCAAACCCTAAGCCTTTGTGTTCCCTCCAAAAGTTTGTTGAAAGACTTCTAGAAAGAGTTTGTTAGGCTTAGCTTAGGGTTTAAGCTAGGGTTTAGGAAGAAGTTTCTAGAATGATAGGCTAGTTTAGTGTTGATCCCAAAACTTGCTGATCTGGCAGAAGTCTCTGGAGTCTTCTGGAATTTGCATAGGTTTTCTGAAGTGTGGGAGCTGAGATTGACATTGTGCACCAAAATTGAGGTGATGAAGGGGCAATACCACCGCGGAACCGCAGCAATAGGTGGCTTAGGCCGCGGTTCCGCGGCCATTTGGGCTCCTTGGGGCTGCATATTTCTGGTGCTTTCTTTTGATGTCCTTCTCTGTATTTTATGATATGTTGAATTTCTCAATGCCTTTTACATCAATACCAGATTCCAAATCTTTGAGTTGGCGTAATGTTTGATCAACAAATTGACAATTTTGGCTTTTCTTCCGGATTTTCCTGCACAATTTCTCAAGACAAGTGTTGCGCAATATAGAGATGATGCAATGCTATGAAATGCAGTCAATTTCCTTAGAAATGTCGGTTTTAGAGTCTAATACATGTAATCTGATATTTTGCGACAGTTTTGCTAATATGTGAAATATGAATGCCGAACACTTCTATATGAATGCAATTGATGAGGAAATTGCCGGCTAAAATATGCAATATTTTCGACTAATCAAATTCCCCCAAACTTAATTTCGATCGTCCTGTTTTATTAAAAAGAGAAGGAGAAAATAAAGAAAGAGAAAAACTATCTAGCACACTTTCGTAGGCAACACGATTGCACTGAGCATGTGCAACAAGCCTTTAAACCTCTAGGTGTCCCTAGTAGGAAGAGTGTTGTCTCCTGAGGGTTTTCAGCGGATTGCACCCACAAAATCCAGTAATAAAAGAAAGATCATGAATATTACATTTAAAGACAAGAATTGTAAAAGAAAAGCTTCGAAAATTAGTGTTTCCAACTAAGCTAGCTTTTCGGATGTCATGAGCCCTATCTTAATGGTCATGAAAAGATGTTAGAAATCACGTCCTCCCTCAATAAAACATCGTCTTATTTTTCATTCCTATCTTTCTTCCAAACATCGATCATATCCCCCTGCATGTGTGTAAAGGACATCCCTACACCCGGAGAATTCAATTCAAGCTATCATACTCTTGCCCATCAGCCTCAGTACTTTTTAATTAATGAATATTTAGATGAATTTGCTCACACACTTTCATGCGACCGTTAATACTTCTTGAGGTACTAACCGACCGATTACTCATGTGCTTACTTATTTGGTGTATTTTCCTCGTCTTGCACCACCTCAGGCATAGCAGTGACTCCCAGACCAGTTGGCCTTAAGGCACTAGGTGGAGAGGCACCCTCGCTATAAATTTTTTATTGCCCTTGGTGATAACAAAACCAGTGTCCATTTTTCTCACCACTTTATATTTTCTTTATTCATTTTTTTTATTTCCTTCATACATCGGCTTTAAGACAAGAGCATTTCAAGGTATCCTCTACTATCCCAGGCTTCAAGACGTGTGTAAGTGCGAATAGCAGGGTATCAACGTTCAAAATGTTTGGCTTCCAGAATAGAAACTATTTTTCAGACTTATTTTTATCCTCAGATTAGCGACGTCCTTTATCTTACTAACCCTTGGGACAACGGCTCATAACTACTTATTACTAGTTCGTATAAGAAAACTTCTAATTTTCTTAGTTTTCTTAAATTTTTCTAATCTCATGGATGTAATTTTTCACTATCTGAAACTTTTATTATCTTATTTATGTACAAAAATATTTTTATAGTTTTGAAAATTTTTAAATTTTTATAGGTTTTGAAAAAATGTTTTGTGCTTATGCAAATGATATGCAAATGATGCGAAAATAAGCACAAACCTCCCCCAAACTTGTTTTCAACAGTGTCCTCACTGTTGCCTTCTGCTAAATCTGAAAAACCTGTAAGCTTGGGAGGAATTTATTAGTGGGGAAAAAATATTTAAGTGAAGAATCTCCCCCAAACTTATTTTTGGCTCATCATTTTGTAAAAAAAAATTTCTTTTTAGGAGCCAGAAAAACATACCCCCCCAAACTTGAGTTATGAAATGTTAAGCTTTGAAAATCACAAGTGGGGGTCAAAAATCATTGGTCGATGCCAAGCTTTGCAAAGACCGAACATCAACACCAACCATTCGAAAATTTTATCAATGCAGTGCTCGGGTTGGTGGAAGAAGAAGTGGGGAAAGGTTAAGTGGTGGAATAGAATGTGTGTGCGTCTCATTTTGGAGAGACGATGCAGTGAGTGTGATGGATTACTCGCATTCTTCTTACAAGTTAGAAGAAGGGGTGGAGGTTCAATTTCAATGATTGGGACATTATTCATATCAACACCCGTGTTATTCAGAAATGCAAGTTCATCAGCGAAGATCTCCTCAAAAGTTTCATCAATATCCCGAAGAATAATGTCATCACACAGTGCGGGGTGATCTTCAAACTCTAAGAATGGTTCATAATCAGTGTTAATTGTTGACCCGGACATCTCAGTGGAAGAGTCCGTATGTGTATGATACATAGCTGGGTCAAACAATAACGTATGAAAAGAGTCAAAATCAGTATTATGAGGGTCATCAAATTCGCTGCTGTCGACATCCATTAAGTCGACAGAACAGACCTGAGCAGTGGGTTCGGAGGGTACACTTCCCAACTTGTAGATGTTCATCTCAATTGTCCTCTTCCCGAAGGATAGGGTCATAGAACCATTACGACAGTTGATGATAGCGTTGGAAGTGGCCAAAAAGGGGCGACCTAAAATCACCGGAATTTGATTCCGTGAGTTCGCTACAGGCTGTGTATCAATTACAATAAAGTCTACAGGGAATATAAATTCACCGATTTTTATTAACACATCCTCTAGTTCACCCCTAGGTGTGGTGATTGATCGGTCAGCCATCTGGAGAGTGCAAGGAGATGGTTTCAACTCTCCGATCCCTAACTGCTCATAAACTGAGAAAGGAAGCAGATTAACACTTGCCCCAAGATCTAGTAGAGCACGGTTAATGTGTTTCTCCCTAATAGAGATGGAAATCGTAGGATATCCAGGATCCTTATGTTTTCTCGGTAATTGCTGGGGGAAAGCCGTGTCTACAGTCTTTGCCATGAATATCTTCTTGGGCATTTGTTTCTTCCTCTTTCTAGTGCACAAGTCTTTAAGAACTTTTGCATATGCGGGGACTTGTTGGATAGCATCTAGAAGAGGGATATTGATGTTAACCTGTTTAAACATTTCAGTAATCTTCTCCATATGTGGACTTAGTGTGTTAGCCCTTAACTGATTAGGATAAGGTGCTTTAGCAATAAGTGCTGGGTCCATCATAGGAGAAGGAAGTGTGTGTGGAACCGATCCCAGTATAGAAGTGGGGATCGTCCGTGGAGGAGTAAAAGAGGTGGGCTGCAGTAGCGAGCCTTTTGGGAAACGAAGAATAGGCTCGGAAAAAGGTGGTGGGGTAGAAGAACTGGGGTCAGAATTAGAAGTGTGTGTGTGTGGAAAGGTCTCAACCGGGGTGTTGATAGGATTGTCAATATCATCAACTTCTTCCCCAACATGATTGTCAAGCACTCTTCCAGATCTCAACGTGGTGATTGCACTCACATGATGTGAATAGCCAGGATTGGGTAAGGGTTGAGCTGGAAGTTTCCCTTTCTATCTTGCACTAATTTCGGCTTTTAATCGTGCAATTTCTTCTTCCATCGATTTAATACTCTCATTTTGGGACGCAGAGTTTTTCTTAATTTTATCGACAGAAGACTTCATTTCATCCGACACTTGCATGATATTTGTTAAGACTAAATTCATGTATTGGGCAAAAGAAGCGGATTCATCAGTTCCGGTCAACTGTAAAGGACTAGACAGTGCAGGTGTGTTGACCGGATTTTGAAAATTATATGCTTGAAAGGGGTGCTGACTCAAGTGAAGTTGTGGTTGCTGTTGAGGTGGAGGGACCCTTTGGAAATTGTTTTGGTTTGGAACCGTGTTTTGAGAGTGTGATTGGTTCCAAGAAAAATTAGGATGATTCCTCCAACCCTGATTATATGTGGAAGAAAAAGGATCGTTTCTAGGCCTTTGAAATGCGGCATTGGTATGCTCACGACCTTGAAACGGACATTCTTCCGTCAAGTGAGACGGATCAGAACAGCAGCCACATACAGTTTTGGAAAGTGACATTTGATTAAGGGAGGCGGCTAAAAATTTGTTTTCCATAGTCTCGAGTTTCTTGTGTATAGCTGAAATGTCAGCTCTAACTCCTATGGAAACATCTGATTGGTTATTGCTACTCCTAAATGATGGACTTTCCCACTGTAAAGACTTTTCAGCGAACTCTTCTAAATATCGCAAAGCTTCCCCATCATCCTTAGTCATAAAAGTACCTTGACACATGTTTTCAAGGCTCTGTTTAGTGTTAGGGTTACTGCCCTCATAAATGATTCGGCACAATTCCCATCTAGGGATGCCGTGATGAGGACATTGAACCAAAAGATCCTTGAAACGTTCAAAGCATTTAGAGAATGGTTCAGCAGGGAGCTGGGCAAATTGATTCAGTTCGCTACGGATTCGAGCTGTCTTTTGCATTGGGTAAAATTTCTTAAGGAATGCAGCGACGAATTCTTCCCAATTCGTAATAGAGTGTGCGGTAGTGTTATATAGCCACTTCTCGGCTATATCGCACAATGTAAATAGAAGAAGTCATAGACGCATAGCATCCACTGAAAGTTGTGACGTACCCATCCTTGCGCATACGTTTTCAAATTTGGTAATGAAAACGTAAGCATCCTCAGTCTCGAGTCCGTGAAATTTGGGTAAAAGATTGATGTATTGGGGCTTAATCTTAAAGTTATCCCCATTGGCTGGTGGTGTGGATAAGCAGGTCGAAAGAGGACCTCGAATAGGGTAGCACCTCTCCTGGAGAGAGATGCGGGGTGGATTCTGCGCACCAACGAACGGCGGCAGATTAGGGTTAAAGAAGTTTGATGGATTCGGATCCATCGGTGTGGGTGTGGTAGTGGGTAAAGGAAAGGTAAATGGAGAAATATCGACTTCGGAGTCGATAAAGGGTACGCGGACTAAACGGGCACTAGAATCCCGTGTCCAGCCTATCTTGCACTAAAAAGGGTTAGTACAAGTGGCAGCGTTGACTTATAATTAGGGGTAATGAATGAATGCGGTGTTTGCTTTTGAAAAAAATGGACGAATTTTTTTTTTTGAAAAAATGATGCGTCAAAACAAGTGCAGCACACAAACCCTAGAATCTAGTGGTCACCTAGGTCCGGCTCTAGACCGCTCCTAACTGCCAAAAGACAAGTCGCAGGATAGAATCCTCCACTGCCTCTTTGTCCCCCTGTGGCCGGATAAGTGCCAGGTAAGTGGGAAGGTACTCCACTACGTAAGTAGTGGGCCTAATTAAAAACCACTAGCCTTAGACACACTCGCCTTAGGCACCATAAGAAAACGCGGATAAGCAATGAATTACCCACGGCCTTCTCTTGTCCTAATTGAGCGCGACAGTCCTTAGAGTCTTCTCTAGATTTCTTTTAGTTAATGTGGGTTAATGCGGATGCAAGTTTTGCGATTTTCGGGGCCTAAGAAGGGTAATGAAATCCCCACCTAATTTGGATTTGGCCATGCCCCTTAATATCCGTATTAGAATGCAAACAACCAAGAAATCAAAATCACGCACAAATTTAATTTTGCTTTTGCGGCGCTGCGATTATTTGCAAAGAAGGCTGCAGAAAGTGTTAGTTGGAGCTAAAAAGAGGAGTGAGGAGAAGGTAAGAAATTACCTGAAAGAAAAATTTTGCAGAGAACCCTCAATCTTGCCGCGGTTCCGCCGCATATGGGAACTTAGGCCGCGCTTCCGCGGTCTAGTGATGAGATCACCCCACCAAAATTCTTCAGGGAGCTTCTGTAGACTGCCTCTGCTCTCTGGTATTTTCCAAAAATTTTCTTCAATTGCCAAACAGCTCCAGATTTCCTTGCAATGAACCACAACAAATCGTTTAGGGTTTGCACGAATTTTGATCTCAAAAAATCACAATGAAATAAATCTTTCAATACAAACTTTAATATGAAACGAATTAGCGCGTGATCCCCGGCAACGGCGCCATTTTATTGAAATGATTTTCTTGGATGTGTTTATCAAATGATCCCCGGCAAAGGCGCCATTTGATTGTTGTTAAATTTCCGGATTGTGTGTAAAAGCAAGTATCGAATCAATTGTTTCCCGATAACGGTTTCATTTGATCGATAATAGTATCTTGTATTGGTATTTAGAAAATTGTATAAAGAACTCACAATCAAAGAATTATATTTAACCGCAATCAACTACGGTGTCAGTTGTAGATCGTAAGCGAGTGCGGATCGTCCACAGGGATTGTGCTATTCGTTTCTATGTTTAAGTTGTTTGAATCGAAAAGTTAATCGAAGAGAAAAGAAAACATGATTCAAGAATTTATCGATTGATTCAGGTGTCACGATGTTTAATCAAGAATCAAGAAACTGATAAACAAATCAAGAATCGGTGTTTCGATGATATTTCCAACCAAATGTCAAGAATCTAAATGAGGCTCGTAGGAATCGATCGGATATATAGATGTAATGTAATCTCAAGATTTCGTGTTCTTGTCCTTCGAAGGATTGATACTAGATCGATGATGATCGATGAGAGTTAGGGCTTTCTTGATGAAACTAGTGTTTCATCGTTTAACCCTTGTTCTTTCGTAGATATCATTCACATTCTAGCCTCTAGCAATTTCAAGAAACGATCGTAACTCCCCAATCTCGAGCGATATCAATCAAGAAAGCATCGCAACGAATTGGGTCGTCGATTCTTGAACTTGCTAGGGTTTACAAAACTCGTAGGACTCAAGAATCGATTTAAGATATATTACATCATCATTCTATTGATTGTCTTGACTCCTCGACGAGTGGAGTATTACTCAAACATCATCACACAGAAAGTATTCAAGAATTGAAAAGATATCATGATGCGAGAATTTAAAGAAAACAAGATAAAAGAATATCACCTTTTATTTATATCAACAATTTGATTACAGTCGCTCAAGAACTACAAGAGGAAGAACTAAATTGTTGAATTGGCGTTGCTCGGCTCCTTGAGTCGCGGATCGGCTTTGACCACTTGCTCTATTGAAGATCGGCTAGGCTCATAAAAGGTTGCAAGGCTTCTTGCTTGATGGGTACTTGGGATCTTGTCTTTTGATTGGAATTAGGGTTAGGGTTTCACACAAGTCCTCTCACTAGACTTGTGGAAGAAGAAGATGAAGAAAGAGATAGAATGGCTCTCAAATGAACTAATGGATTGATTTTTCCAAGCTCATGAATTCTCTTCTTTACAAGTAAGCCTAGGGTCTTATTTATAGAGCACCCAAACCCTAAGCCTTTGTGTTCCCTCCAAAAGTTTGTTCAAAGACTTCTAGAAAGAGTTTGTTAGGCTTAGCTTAGGGTTTAAGCTAGGGTTTAGTAAGAAGTTTCTAGAATGATAGGCTAGTTTAGTGTTGATCTCAAAGCTTGCTGATCTGGCAGAAGTCTCTGGAGTCTTCTGGAATTTGCATAGGTTTTCTGAAGTGTGGGAGCTGAGATTGACATTGTGCACCAAAATTGAGGTGATGAAGGGGCAATACCACCGCGGAACCGCAGCAATAGGTGGCTTAGGCCACGGTTCCGCGGCCATTTGGGCTCCTTGGGACTGCATATTTCTGGTGCTTTCTTTTGATATCCTTCTCTGTATTTTATGATATGTTGAATTTCTCAATGCCTTTTACATCAATACCAGATTCCAAATCTTTGAGTTGGCGTAATGTTTGATCAACAAATTGACAATTTTGGCTTTTCTTCCGGATTTTCCTGCACAATTTCTCAAGACAAGTGTTGCGCAATATAGAGATGATGCAATGCTATGAAATGCAGTCAATTTCCTTAGAAATGTCGGTTTTAGAGTCTAATACATGTAATCTGATATTTTGCGACAGTTTTGCTAATATGTGAAATATGAATGCCGAACACTTCTATATGAATGCAATTGATGAGGAAATTGCCGGCTAAAATATGCAATATTTTCGACTAATCAGTACGCATAGTAGTTAATTTTAATTCGGGGACCGAATTTTTATAATGGGGGAGATTGTAACGTTTTAGAAATCGTTATGCCAATTTTTCCGTTTTAGGGTAAAATTTTCGGTATTTTCCGTTTTAACCTGACTGTGTTCAAACGACCATATAGACTTGCCAGCACCTAATTTAGCTAAAATAAAGCTAGTATGCAATCTTTGGGGGTATATGGGACGTTTTGGTTCAATTAGAATTTTTCCCCAATTTTAATATTTTTTTAATGCGGTATTCACATTTTGGGAAATTTCTTCTAAGTGAACTTTTCTTTTATTATGTTTGAGTTAATTCAACCCTCTCATAGTATCTAGATATTTGTATGGGTTTTAGAATTTAAAGTTAAATAAAAAGAAAAGAAATGAGTGAAGTGCATGCATGTGCATGTGAAAGTATTTATGAGCATTAATCATGAGAAATAGCTAGGAAATTCCACACAAAACCCTTTCCTTTCCCCCTTGGCTGAATTCTTCTTCATTCTTCTGGCCTTGAGCAATTCCTTCACCATTTTCAACAATCCTACCACAATAAATCCCCAAAATTATATCACAAAAATACCTCAAGTCTTGATTCTTGCCCTTTGATCACTTGGAACTAGGAAAGCTTGGATCTTGTGAGCTAAAGTTGATAGGTATAATCCCTACACTGATAAATAGGAGTTTTTATGTTGTATAGCTCGTTGGATATGGTTTAGAACACTTAAAGTAATCGATTTGTGAAATATCGTATCTTTTAGTGTCTTTTTGAATTTCTGGGATCTGCTCTGACCTGGAATTTTTAGTGAGTGAACAAACAAAATTTTAGTGATGTACTAGTGAACCTAAGACACCACCAGGGACACGAGGACCACCCCACCGGAATGGGCCGGCGACCCAGGCGAATTTCCGGCGACGCCGGCTATGTGGGTTGTTCTGGGTTTGGTTTTTATGGTTAATTATCTGCTGTTGGTTAGGGGTGTTTGGTACTGTTTACTTTTTTAGTATTTACAGTATGCAAAATCTGGGATCGTTTACCTATAATATAGTGTTTTGAATCCGCGTGTTACATAATCCGACACGAATCGTGATCTGATGCAGCTGTTGTACTCAAATTGGTTTAGTAGTGTCGCAACGCACGTTAGCCACTATACAGACACTCGTGAGTTAGTTTAGTGTTGGTGCGTCGTTTAAAGTGTAGTTTTACGTTATATTAGTCGATTCTGAGATGTTTGCACTATTTGTGTATTGTGAATTTATAGCGTCGCAAGCGGGGACTTCGAACGTTGCGAACAAGGGGAAGCAGGTGGTCGGATTTTCATAGCTTGAGACCATCGGTAAGTAGATTTAACATCTACGGGGAAATCGCCCGTACGGCGTTATGCGTCGGGGCGGATATGATATGATAGTTGCATGTTATTGCATATTAGTTAATTTCATATGAATGTCATTGCATAGTATTATCTGTTGTATCTTGACTTGTACCTTTAGATATAACACATTACTGACGGTTCATGTTGCACGAGCACTATTTGTATGCTACACCCACACCGTCAGTAATTGCCATGACACGCACAAACCACCTACATACGTGATATGGTAGTGGATAAGGATAGTTGAGATAGTAACTTTTATTCCACTGTGCATATGAAATATTGTGAACACATACATACGTGATATTGCATTGGGCAGGGATAGTTGAGGTAGTGAACCTTAATCTATTTCACGTGTACCCTAATATAGCTACTTGTACATCAGGCATACATATTGACATGTACACCCACATACTCGATTACAGTTACATGTATACCATGCACACATACTGACATGTATACTGCATATTTTTGCTATAGTTGTGTATACCCTAAGTGGTATTGTTTTGATATGTGATATTGAGTTGTTGATCATTGCACTTATGAAATGCATCATACCTACTTGCTTACATGTAGATACTTAAACCTTGCTACACTTACATGTACTCTTCATATGATGCTGCACTTGTTTTTCGGAGGATTTTGGGAACCGCAAGATATAGTTTTAAAGGAAGATTCATTAAAAGAGCGGATTTCTCTTGATATACTAATATTGTTGTTTTATGATGCATATACCAGTTTTCATGGATTTACGCATTTAGATATGGATTTCATATGATTTATGGATTTGAGAACCGTGGAGGTATTTCAAGAAAACTATGTATTGTTTGAAAACCCGGTTTCTCTTGATATGATATTTCAGTGCGTCCACCATGTGATTTCTCGATTCTGAGATTTGGCTTGTGATGCCCGATTCGAGGAGCGGGAGGCACCGTCTATGGGTACATGGTGGACCCGGTATAGTACCCCGGGGCGAGTGGTGATTTCGTGGTGTAGACGATAAGCCTGGCTGTGGGACCACTACCTACCGGTGATTGTATTTGGGCTCGGCGGTTATCATGGGGATATCGACCGGAGTGGTGTACGACATATCGTCAGAGCCAGTCGTGATGACAGTGCCTGAATTATGAGGATTTACGTGTCGATGCTAGACATAGGTTTCATGATGTTTGAGTGTCGGTGTTGGACACGGGTTTTTCCATGATTTTTACGTATCGTCGGTGAACATACGGGATGGATATCTTCATACTTTTATACACACACACACACACACACATACAGGTATATGTTTTCATGATATTTTGGGTGTCGATGTTAGACACTCAGGTTCCATGAGACATACATGTGAGGGCCGATCTGAGGATGCGGTGCCTGAGGATTTGGGATTTGATGTGTAAGTGAGGGACACTGGCGTTTTTCCATGCTGATGATTTTGCATGAGATATTATATTATATCATCCCACATTCAGGATTATGTTGTATGCATTGCTTCATGTAGTCGTAGTACCCTGATGATGTACTTTTACATGATTGTTGCATATTTACTTATCATACTTATGCTATCGGATACATATGATAATAGATCGCTGTTCGTGCATACTTGCGATTACAGTATGATGTTATTTACTATTCACAAGTTGGCAACTCACCCCCGTTGTGCCACAGTGTTTTGCAGGACTTACCCTCAGAGTAGTCACGGCAGGGCATCTTATCATCTCTACTTTTGCGGATACCGCTACGTTAGGCACTGAGGCCTTTTTTTTTAGGTGGGTTTGCGGTTATCTGCTTGTACATTGTATATCTTTTTGTTGGATCTAGTATTCTTTATCTACCACTGTTTTTATATGACTTAAAGACGAGCTGTGAAGATTCTGTGTTGTATATTTGGTGACTTTAGGTGCCGTGCTCGTGGAAGCCGGTTATGTTGGAAAGTTTTACTTCTTTATGCAGTTTTCCTTTATATTCTTCGCTTCGGCGTCGTATTTATATCTTGTGGTGGTTGTCTCCGCCGTTGGGCGTGATTTGCTCCCGTTTGGGATGCTTTTATTATTATCTTTGTTGTACCAGTTTTCGGGGCTAGTTTTTACAAAGGAGGTGCTACCGAAATTTTTAAGAAAGAAAACTAGAGTTAGAGATTTTACTTGTGATTTTCCAAATGTTTAAAACTATGTTTTTCTCCGTTGATCCAGTTTTGGGTGGTTTAGATTTTTGGGTTTCAGCTTACTTGAGTTGCGTACGCCTGTAGACGTTACGTAGTTTAAGTGCCTGTTACGGGCCAAATTTTGGATCGTAACACAACTTCTCAACTAATCAGTCTCACAAAGCCCGTTTGTGAAACTATTGCGTTCGAGAAATAGCCTCTGTGAGTGGATCCGCTCCAATATTTCTATCTTTATCTCTATATATCTCTACTTCGCGGAGAAAGACTATCTCCGGAAATGAGTGATATATGTCTTAGAATTTGTGTGGTTATCTGATGGGACCAAGTTCATAAATGAACTCCAAATCCAATAAACTTCATAGACTGTATCTTTCACTGAATTTAATCAGTATCCTACGCCATGCCTTCCTCAGTATCCGCTTGGACCACTATTCCAACATACTTCCCCTCAAAAGAGGGAAAACTATAATTCTAACGGTCAGTCTATCATCCAGGTCACCTTGGAAGCCTTAAATGATAACCGCCTCCTGAAAGAATCTGTCGTTACCATATACCAAGAATATCCACTTATGTTCAAAACTTCTTCCCAATGTTTCTCCAGGATTGGATTAATATATACTTATTGCAGCTAGTGCAAAAGCAATATCTGTTGTAGTACTTGACATTTCATGATTGACTCAATTGCCTAAGCAAGTGATATGCCAATCATGCAAATCCCTCTCCTCATCAGTCTAGAAGATATCTCTTTAGAGAGGGTGAATCCTTCATCAGCGGGTACATCACCACGCCAGGAGTCATCCATTGTAAAACACTTTAGAATAGTGTCAAGTACCCAAATTGGGACACTTCCCAAATTTAGATCTAGTGACCAGAATCCTTGATATTTTATCCAAATCCTATCTGGAGAAATACCTTGTGACAACCATAGTATAACCGATCGTAGTATAGGAATATCACTTCCTATCAAGAGCATGTCATCCAAATACCAGGACATCACTCCCTACTCCTTTCTTACCAGGTCTATCTATTGTTCTGATGAAGTCAAACTCTATGACTGTCACATCAAAAACAGATGATCTATCCCCGCTATACTTTCTTTAGCCTATAAATAGACATAAGCTACTTGCCCACCATGCTTCCGCTGCTCCCACTGACTACAACAACCCTCTGGAAGAGTCATATACACGTGCACTTCTAAAGCTAATTTAGAACGACGTTATACTCATCTTCCTGCCAGATCTCATATTCTAAAACAGTAGTAGAGGCAAGCTTGGGTAATCAAAAACCTTCCTTTCACAGTCTTTGAGGAGACCGAAGTACCTCTCGGGTGCTTGAGGTTACCCACCAAATCTGCGGAGTGGCTAATAGATTGTCGAAACCATTTGAATCCTTAGGTTCTATTAAATTTTTAGTAATCATTTATGGTTCTGGAATCACTTCCAGTTCTACCATACTCCCACTAATGTTTTCTGAAATGAATTCAATTTACTAAACTGGGTGGCGAGTCATGAACAATATAACTATTGATCTTCCAAATGGTAGAATGTTAACCCTTGTCAAAACCCGGGATAACCCACAAACTGCCATTACTGAAACATGCCTTGAATTTATCCGGATTCTGGTTTTAATCATACGCCGGACAACTCCATATACCTTAACATCGTTATGATATGAATCCATTCTATATCCAATATAGAAACAAAGGCACTAATTTAATTGGAACTAGAGTCAAAATAAATGCAGTTCCAGTGCATATTGAAGGGTTACCCTAGTGCCCCGACCAACTTCCGTGGCGAAATGCGGAATAAAAATTTTCTAACGAACAAAAACTTGACACTAGTTTAACTTTAACCCGAATCTTTCCATAAAACTAACTAGCTACACTAGGATAGCTATCTATTACAATGAGGAATTCTTACCAAACGAACCAAGTCCTTCGGTCTTCGTTCATCATCCTTAGCTCTTACTAGCCACCTTGAACTTGCATGATCTTCTTTCCTAGCTCCGTCGGTTCTCCGGGATCGAGCTTGTTCTCCGGTCTTCCTTGGTCATTGATGATCCACCCGGGGAGTATGATCCATGGCTCTAGCTCTTAACTATGTAACAAAAGGAGCAACTAGAAAACTTGGTTTGCTAAACCAAGTAGTCTAGGATGTAGTTTGGATTTCTAAGTGTAAAGCTATATCTTTCTTGCCTCTTCACTTGATTCTCAACACATGAGAAGGTAGTGAAGAGGAAGAAGATGAAGGTGGAGGAAGCTAGTGAGGTAGGAGAGGAATGAGAGCAAAAGAGAAAATGAATGAAGCATGAAAGATAAAATCACACACCTTAGTTTTGTGTATGAATTCTTTCAATAAACAAATGGCAACCATGCTTCAATAGTAACCACAAATAAATTGAAAATTCATTTGTTAATTATGTAAGTCCACGTTGCCCACCCCGGTTCTTACGGGGAGGCGGAAAACATAATAAAAATTGGATTTTTATCAACTATAGGCAACATGGACCAAGCTTTAAGGATCTTTGCTAAACATAAAGTTGCTAAAGCTAACTACAAATTAGCTAAGTGATGGAAAGGTTATACCTTGAGCTCAAAGTCCTTCTCTCCTTGCTCCTTGGAATGGTAGAAAGAGGTCACCTTGCTTGTCTTCTCCCGTCAAAGAAGGATCCACCCGAAAGCCTCGACCTTTAGCTTCAACTCCAAGCTAGGAGTAACTAGAGTGCAAGAAATGCTAAGACTTGAACCCTAGAAGAGAGTAGAGAAGATCAAGTGAGGGTTTTTCTCAAGCTTTTTGTTTCTCAACACATGAGAGGGAGAGAGCTTGAGGGAGAGGATGAGCAAGAGAGAGAAATGATATGAGAGAATGAATTATTAGTGAGCCATTCTCACTAATATGTGTGAATAATTTTAATTGAATAATTAGCTTGAAAATTGTCATGGTAAATCATGACATGACCATTATCATTTCAATTTGCAAAGATCAAAGAGCATCTTCCAAAAGAAATGATGATAGTCAAAGTGTCAACCTAGGTCAACAAGTCAATGAAGTCAAATGGTCAACAACAACAACCATGTACAATTATTAAGCTAATTATCAATTAACTATAATACACACAAAAGCAATAGGGTTAATAAAATGACAATAGCCATTAACCCTAGACAAGGTCCTCTCCCTCAATCTCAAGCAACTGTGCATACGCACCCGCATTCGTGATCCGAGGAACACGAATACTCTGAGAAAAACCAATCTCAAATCATATACTAGGATCCGGCTTAAACCAAAGCCCGCTAGTATAAACTGTCCGGACAGCAAACGTGCACAAGTGCGCGGATGCGAACGAACCCTGTCGCAAAACCATGCGACCTCTACTCATTTTGCCTAAAGGCGAATAGCTCTCTGTGTGGGACTCTAATGACTCGACACTACGCTGGCAGTGGGTCTAACCACAGACCGCAAGCGGCACTAGCTGTACGTAACGGTCCCCAGGTAGATGTCGATAAGAAGACTGACGAGGTGAACCCCATCTGCACTCCTACTGAGCCTGTATGTGACAGTCTCCGTACAGTCCGGTCTGTTCGTCTGATACATCGCATGGCGGGCCTAGGGGGGCGGTGAACGTCAGTCCCCTAATAGCGGTACAAGTCGTGTCGGAGTGTAGCCCAGAACACCCTGAGATAACACTGTAAACCTACCAGTATATCTCGCTTGCCCTGGCCAGGGACTACTCGTGTAATGGCTCTCCTTGACACAGCGCGATGTCAACCCCCAATACCGGGAGAGACGAATCCTGTCTAACCGTCACTGCCTCCAAGTGCTTCGGGACTACACCCAAAAACTACCTGTTTGCACGACTCCTTTGAGTCGTGGTAGGGTAGTAATCAAAGTGCAGTGGGAACACACTCGAGGCGAAGTGACAGTGTCAAGTCAGCGGACTAAGCTGTACTCATGTCACCTGGGAACTGATAACTGACGATAGGTATAATACCAACCAACAGTTCCCGACGAGTCCTGTCCAGTGTACTCGTAACCTAACGAGCACCCGTATACTATCTCAAGTACGACATACTGACGGCTGTGGGACAGACCGTCTCCCTCACTGGGATGAGAAGCGCATACGCCAGTCTACTCCGGAGTATCGATGCCCTGTCTCGATAGTCCAACGACTAGGGACCTGTATAAGGATGTGCTTATAGATCACCCAGCTCCCACGAGTGCGAGCGCCATCACAACGCTGGTAATCAAGCAAAGATCCTAAGGGCTCTACTAATATGTATATCAGCAATATGCTAAAAGAAACACATGCACATATTAAAGCAGAGACAAACCAAGTAGCATACTACCATTTCGAGCAAGATTGTATATACAACTGTGAATATCCCAAGGTTCCATTAAGTAATATACAAACTAGTATGATACAGTAATGGCCTCTAGGGCATATACACTAACAATCTCCCACTTGCACTAAGGCCATTTACTGGCGTATCGAAGACCTATCATCTCGATCAGCCGCTCGAACTGAGTCTGGGGCAAGGCCTTGGTGAATGGATCTGCTGTGTTATCCTCTGATGCAACTCTCCGGACCTCGATCTCCTGGCGATCCACGATCTCCCTGATCAGGTGATACCGCCTTAAGATGTGTCTGGATTTCTGATGGGACCTGGGTTCCTTCGCTAAAGCTATAGCCCCGTTGTTGTCGCAATAAAGAGGTATTGGGTCAACAATGGACGGAACCACCTGAAGTTCTTTCAAGAACTTCCTCATCCAGACAGCTTCTTTTGCGGCATCAGATGCAGCGATGTATTCCGCTTCCATAGTCGAGTCAGCAACGGTTTCCTGTTTGGAGCTCTTCCAACACACCGCCCCTCCATTGAGGGTAAAGACAAAACCCGACATGGACTTGGAATCATCCTTGTCACTCTGGAAGCTGGAGTCAGCAAAGGCCTCAATCTGCAGGTCTTTTCCGCCATACACCAAGAACATCTCCTTAGTCCTTCTCAGGTACTTGAGAATGTTCTTTACTGCTATCCAATGTTTCTCCCCAGGGTTTGACTGATACCTGCTTTCCACACTCAGTGCATAAGCCACATCCGGTCTGGTACACAACATCGCATACATTATAGAGCCTACCGCAGAAGCGTACGGTATAATAGACATGCGATCCCTCTCCAAATCAGTCTTGGGAGACATCTCTTTGGAGAGGGTGATCCCGTGACAAGCCGGTAGATTACCGCGCTTGGAATCTTCCATACTGAATCTCTTCAGTATGGTGTCGATGTACCTGGACTGCGAGAGTCCTAATATCCTCTTGGATCTGTCACGGTAGATCCGGATACCCAGAATGTATGAGGCATCACCCAGGTCTTTCATGGAGAACCTGTGTGACAAGAACCCCTTGACAGATTGTAGCATAGGAATGTCATTTCCTATTAAGAGAATGTCATCCACGTATAAAACGAGGAATACTACAGTTCTCGCTACAAATCTACAATAGATGCATGGTTCATCTGGATTTTTGATAAAGCCAAATTCTTTGACCGTCTCATCAAAACAGATGTTCCAACTCCGCGATGCCTGCTTGAGTCCATAAATGGACTTGAGCAACTTACACACCTTTCCGCTGCTCCCACCCTGAATGAAACCCTCTGGCTGGTCCATATAGACACACTCCTCTAAATGACCATTTAGAAAAGCTGTCTTTACGTCCATCTGCCAAATCTCATAATCGTGGAAAGCAGCGATGGCAAGAAGGATCCGAATGGATTTCAGCATAGCTACTGGAGAAAAGGTTTCGTCATAGTCCAAACCAGGTCGCTGACGAAAACCCTTTGCTACCAGTCTAGCTTTATAGGTCTCAACCTGTCCATCTACACCAATCTTCCTTTTGAAGATCCACTTGCATCCTACGGGTTTTACCCCGTCTGGAGCAATGTCCAACGTCCATACTTTGTTGGTGTACATGGACTCCATCTCGGTCCGCATTGCATCCAGCCATTTTACCGAGTCGACGCTCTGAATGGCTTGCTGGAAGCTAGTAGGCTCATCACAATCTATGATGCAGTCCTCTCTATCCCCGTCAATAAGAAAACCGTAGTACCTCTCCGGCGGATGAGACTGCCTACTACTCTTGCGGAGTGGCGTAGGAATGTCCTGTTCTTTTGAACCTTCTGGTTCCACTAAACTTTCAGCAATAGTTTGTGGTTCTGGAATTTCTTCCAGTTCTATTGCGCTCCCACTTATTTCTTTTTCTAAAAACTGATGTTCCAGAAAATGGGCATTACGAGAAACAAGGACTTTTTGTTCCTCTGCGTAATAGAAAAGATACCCCCTGGAGTTCTTTGGGTATCCCACAAACTTGCACAGTACTGAGCGTGCCTCGAGCTTGTCCGTATGCTGCTTTTTGACATAAGCTGGACATCCCCAAATCTTCAAGTATTGAAGATAGGGTTTCTTCCCACTCCATAACTCATATGGTGTGGTAGGCACAGTCTTAGTGGGAACACGGTTCAAAAGATATGCAGCTGTTTCTAGCGCATATCCCCAGAAAGATCGCGGTAACTCAGCGTTACTCATCATGGACCGTACCATATCCAATAGGGTTCGGTTCCGTCTCTCCGATACACCGTTATGTTGCGGAGTGTATGGAGGAGTAAGCTGAAAGAGAATTCCATTCTCTTTTAAGTAATTCAGGAATTCGGCACTTAAGTATTCTCCTCCTCGATCCGATCTTAGGATCTTGATACTTTTGCCTGTTTGTTTTTCTACTTCATTCTTATATTCCTGGAACTTATCAAAAGCTTCGGATTTATGCTTCATTAAGAAGACATGTCCGAATCTTGAGAAATCATCCGTAAAAGTAATGAAGTAAGAAAAACCGCTTCGCGCATATGGAGACATTGGACCGCACACGTCACTGTGTACGAGTCCCAAGAGCTCGCTCGCTCTTTCTCCGTGTCCAGAAAACGGAGTCTTTGTCATCTTTCCTTTGAGACAGGATTGACAAGTTGCATACCATTGATATTCGAACGGATCTAAATATCCTTCAGTATGTAACTTAGTCAATCTTCTCTCATTGATATGACCCAGTCTACAATGCCATAAGAAAGTTTTATTAATTTCTGGAGACTTTCTTTTGTGTGTATTCTGGATATTGAAAACCTGTGGTTGGTTTAAAACGTATATACCGTTGTTCAATGTACCTGACCCAATCAAAACTTGATTAAGGTGAATGTTCACTACATTACTTACAAATGCAAATTCATAACCTTCTTTAGATAATAAAGATACAGAAATGATATTACAGGTTGCATTTGGTACATAATAACAACTACGCAAAACCAAAAAGTGTCCATCTGATAATCCCAGGTGATAGTCCCCCACGGCCTCAGCATCCATGCTAGCACCGTTCGCAACTCTGAGGGTCATGTCACCTGCCTTCAAAACTCTACGCTTTCTCAACGCCTGCAAAGAATTACAGATATGAGATCCTGATCCGGTATCCAATACCCAGGATGTAGAGTTTATTGATAGACAGTTTTCAATAACATACACACCTGAAGCTGAAGCTGCAACTCGCTTCAAATCCTGTGTTCTGGCTTTCCAAGCCTTGCAATCTTGTTTCCAGTGACCACTTTTGTGACAATAGAAGCATTCTTCCTTCCCCGCCAGCTTCCCCGCTACCTTTGTTGCTTTACCCTTTCCCTTCGTATCCACTTTACCGACACCGCCTCTTGGTTTGGCGGGGGCTTTCTTCTTCTTGCCCTTGGCTTTCGCCCTGGACCTAGAAGAGGAAGATCCTCCTACAAACAAAGTGGATGTCTCCCTACCCTTCTGTAGGGTGCCCTCAGCAATCCTCAACATGTTCAGAAGTTCGGAAAGTTCAACCTCCTTTCCTTGCATGTTGAAGTTAAGAATGAACTGGGCGTAAGTGGAAGGAAGGGACTGGAGAATCAAATCAGTATAGAGTTCATTCTCCAACGTGGTCCCAAGGTCCGCGAGCTCCTCTATGTAGCCGATCATCTTAAGCACGTGATCCGCTACCGATGATCCGACGGCCAACCTTGCCGAAAAAAGCTTCTTCGACACTTCGTATCTAGCGATACGAGACTGCTCTCCATACAGTTCTTTTGTATGGAGAAATATGGACTCTAGGTCCATATTCTCGTGCCTCCTCTGATGTTCGTTGTCCATCGAGGCTAGTACGAGGCATCTGGCCCTCGCGCAATCTATCTCCCATGTCTTACGGATTTCTACATCCGCGACGCTGGAGGTGGGACCTGGGACAGGGGGAGCTTTGGTGGTAAGTACATACCCCAACTTGTCATAAGTGATAGCCATCTTGACATTCCTGAGCCAATCTTTGTAGTTTGGCCCTGTCAGTTTATTTTTATCTAGTAATAACTTAAGTCCGGTCATCTTGAATGGTCGCTGCAATTAGGAGAGAGAAAAGAAACACTTTAGCATGATGCTCTTGCAAGTTTAGAGTGGTTTTTAGTTTGTCTAAACTGGATGGCTCCCACTGTCTCTCGAATCCCTTCTCAAACCGTAAAGAAAAGGATTAGTCGGGATCATTCTCACCGTACAATACTTGCTTAACCGTTCAGCCAGGCCAGTGTCGGTACTTCGAGGGAGGTTTTCCAACGCTTTCGCGAAGTTCCTTAATTAAGTAACCTCTTTTCCCTATGGGCGTAGCCCCGCTAAAACCTTTCTAGGCACCTACTAGGTTTATAGCATTGATCGTTAAGTGAGAGTTTTCCCGAGGAGTAGCATATACTCACAGTAGGATCGGGATCCAAATATCATCGCGTGATAAAACCGAAGGAATCCTACCAGAATTATCACACTCCAAATGGTATGCAACACTAGCAAGTTTCAGTATTTATGAAACTCCCGATGTGGATTTTTGCCCCATGCTCTTATGACCTTGGCGTGAGGTCAAAATGTCATAAGTCACATGTCAAGTTCTTCCCATCATTATCCCGGTTAATTTGAACCCACCCGTACCTACCCTTGACGTAGGCCAAAACGGCAGCACGACTGTCTCAAATCAACGCATTCTATCTATGCAACGGATAAATATCCGGCAGCTACCAATCACTATGCCTTGGCGTGAGGTCAAAATACATAGCTTGAATACTACCGAATATTTAACCGAAATGATGGAGGGCTACGGATGGTTTTGGCGAAACCGTGAACGTAGTGAACTTGATATAATCGATGGAATGAGATAGCTTTTAAAAGGAGTGGTTCAAGCTCCGCGTTTAAAAGTTTAGTTTTGAAAAGAACCGAGTGGTTTTCAAAGTGTTCCAATCGACTTTTACTTGGTTTATTTTCTTGCATTAGTTCTTTTAATGCGTCCCATCATTTAATCCTACCATTGCAGAAAACAACCAAAATATGACGTACGCTTATGCCATTCGCATTCGCTACGGGGCCCCGTCATCACCCGTTAGGTTACTTAACTAACGACAGAGCGGGGGCTGGGCTAGCGCGGCTGTAAAACATAAGCAACGCCTAAATAGTTATTATATATAAATATATAGCAATGATAGACATTACAGATCACAGATGAATACATTGGATATACTAGGAATCCGCAATGCGTTCGAGCCTGCAACGTAAAGCGGATTACACGGTCGCGGTGAATAGCCAATACCCCACCCAAGACCCCTACGGGTGCGGCAAACTACCCGCCAAGCACCCGAAGCGAAGCAACCTCCCTCACCACCGTGAGTAGGCCACTCGGCACTTCGAGATACCCGGTAGTTTGTGCACCCCCTCCATGGGTCTATCCTAGGAGCAAAAACAGTAAAAAGAATTATACAATGACGGCTACAACCCCGACCCGGTTGTGCGGCCATACAAATAATATTATTACATCAATTTACATGTTACAAATGAATGAAAGAAAAATAACGCTCATCTCACATCCACCCCGGCTATTCACCCGCGACAATCCAATCCATTCCTATCCACAAACCAACAACAATCACAGATCACAGAGATGTATAACCCCGACTAATCGACTTATAGTGATTAGCCGACGTTCAATACATACAAGCATCACAGATATAACCGATATAGTTAAAGTGTAGTGAAGTTCCGAAAAATACGGATTTATAGGCCCCCAAAAGTAAATTTTAGTTCTGGAAAATCTGGGCACATATAACATATCCTAAAAATCACAAAACCAACACAGAAATACACTGCACCAAAATCGAGGCAGAGAGGAGACAAGACGGCCGCGGATGCGCGGCGCAATAGCTTCCTATTGCCGCGGATCCGCGGCCATTTGGTCGATTCTCTGTCTCGTTTTTGGTGGTGTTCTTAACAAAACCCTGAGATAATTTTTGGTATATAACAAATTTTATTTTGACCAGAAAAAAAATTAACAGAAACTTAGGGTTTTGCAAGTTTGGTTTTTCGATTTTCCGGTTTCGAAACTTCGTTACACTTAACTACTTAGCTAGTTTATGTTTAGTTAGACTCTGATACCACTGTAAGTCCACGTTGCCCACCCCGGTGCTTACGGGGAGGCGGAAAACATAATAAAAATTGGATTTTTATCAACTTTAGGCAACATGGACCAAGCTTTAAGGATCTTTGCTAAACATAAAGTTGCTAAAGCTAACTACAAATTAGCTAAGTGATGGAAAGGTTATACCTTGAGCTCAAAGTCCTTCTCTCCTTGCTCCTTGGAATGGTAGAAAGAGGTCACCTTGCTTGTCTTCTCCCGTCAAAGAAGGATCCACCCGAAAGCCTCGACCTTTAGCTTCAACTCCAAGCTAGGAGTAACTAGAGTGCAAGAAATGCTAAGACTTGAACCATAGAAGAGAGTAGAGAAGATCAAGTGAGGGTTTTTCTCAAGCTTTTTGTTTCTCAACACATGAGAGGGAGAGAGCTTGAGGGAGAGGATGAGCAAGAGAGAGAAATGATATGAGAGAATGAATTATTAGTGAGCCATTCTCACTAATATGTGTGAATAATTTTAATTGAATAATTAGCTTGAAAATTGTCATGGTAAATCATGACATGACCATTATCATTTCAATTTGCAAAGATCAAAGAGCATCTTCCAAAAGAAATGATGATGGTCAAAGTGTCAACCTAGGTCAACAAGTCAATGAAATCAAATGGTCAACAACAACAACCATGTACAATTATTAAGCTAATTATCAATTAACTATAATACACACAAAAGCAATAGGGTTAATAAAATGACAATAGCCATTAACCCTAGACAAGGTCCTCTCCCTCAATCTCAAGCAACTGTGCATACGCACCCGCATTCGTGATCCGAGGAACACGAATACTCTGAGAAAAACCAATCTCAAATCATATACTAGGATCCAGCTTAAACCAAAGCCCGCTAGTATAAACTGTCCGGACAGCAAACGTGCACAAGTGCGCGGATGCGAACGAACCCTGTCGCAAAACCATGCGACCTCTACTCAATTTGCCTAAAGGAGAATAGCTCAATGTGTGGGACTCTAAAGACTCGACACTATGCTGGCAGTGGGTCTAACCACAGACCGCAAGCGGCACTAGCTGTACGTAACGGTCCCCAGGTAGATGTCGATAAGAAGACTGACGAGGTGAACCCCATCTGCACTCCTACTGAGCCTGTATGTGACAGTCTCCGTACAGTCCGGTCTGTTCGTCTGATACATAGCATGGCGGGCCTAGGGGGGCCGTGAACGTCAGTCCCCTAATAGCGGTACAAGTCGTGTCGGAGTGTAGCCCAGAACACCCTGAGATAACACTGGAAACCTACCAGTATATCTCGCTTGCCCTGGCCAGGGACTACTCATGTAATGGCTCTCCTTGACACAGCGCGATGTCAACCCCCAATACCGGGAGAGACGAATCCTGTCTAACCGTCACTGCCTCCAAGTGCTTCGGGACTACACCCAAAAACTACCTGTTTGCACGACTCTTTTGAGTCATGGTAGGGTAGTAATCAAAGTGCAGTGGGAACACACTCGAGGCGAAGTGACAGTGTCAAGTCAGCGGACTAAGCTGTACTCATGTCACCTGGGAACTGATAACTGACGATAGGTATAATACCAACCAACAGTTTCCGACGAGTCCTGTCCAGTGTACTCGTAACCTAACGAGCACCCGTATACTATCTCAAGTACGACGTACTGAAGGCTGTGGGACAGACCGTCTCCCTCACTGGGATGAGAAGCGCATACGCCAGTCTACTCCGGAGTATCGATGCCCTGTCTCGATAGTCCAACGACTAGGGACCTGTATAAGGATGTGCTTATAGATCACCCAACTCCCACGAGTGCGAGCGCCATCACAACGCTGGTAATCAAGCAAAGATCCTAAGGGCTCTACTAATATGTATATCAGCAATATGCTAAAAGAAACACATGCACATATTAAAGCAGAGACAAACCAAGTAGCATACTAACATTTCGAGCAAGATTGTATATACAACTGTGAATATCCCAAGCTTCCATTAAGTAATATACAAACTAGTATGATACAGTAATGGCCTCTAGGGCATATACACTAACCGATTATTAAAGCATGGTCATGCCCATTCCTCCCATTCCTTACACTTTACACATCATTTCCATTTATCAAATAAATGGAAAATGCATAATGTGGTGGCCACCTTCTAGAAGGAAATCTGTAATAAATACGGATTTCAGTCTACTGTATATACATACCCACATTCGGATAAAAATCCGAACGCCTAAAGAGATAGAATAACACGAAGAATGTAATACTAGAATATATATATATATCAAAATACTTATATATAAATTATTAAACAATACATGATTCAATAATCCGGCTCAAACCCGAGCCGGCTAGTATTACCAACTGTCCGATCGAATGTCCGAGTACAATGTACATCAATCGATCGAACCCTGGACGTATCCAATACGGCTACTACATCATTTCGCTTAAATCAGGAAAACCCTTTGTGTGGGACTCTAAAGACTCGACAGTACTCTGGCAGTGGGTTTAACCACAAGCACGTCAGCGGCACTAGCTGTACGTAACGGCTATCCAGGTACCTGTCGAAAAGGAAGGCCAATGACCAAACTTATCCAGATCTCCTACTGAGCCTATCCGTGACAATATCCGTACAGTCCGGTCTCTTCGTCAAAAAGCATCGCATACCGGGTCTAGGGGATGGTGAACGTCATACCCTAAAAACTTGATAAGTCGTGCCGATGTGGCTCAGGACCAATCTGGGAAACTACTGATCAACCTATCAGTAAATCCCAAGTGCCTTGGCCAAGGTCTTATGGTCCTGACCAATCGAATCACAATGCGATATCAACTCCCTATACCGGGAGAGACGAATCCCCGACAATCGCTCACTGCCTCCATGTGGCTCGGGACTGAACCCAACCAAAACCTGTTTGCACGACTCAGTAGAGCCATGGTAGGGTAGTGATCAAAGTTCAGTGGGAACTCACACGAGACAAATGCCGATCTCGGGTCCAAAGACTAACCTGTACACATGTCACCTGAGAACTTCCATCTGACGATAGGTATAGTACCACATGGAAGTTCTCGGCGAGTCCGTCCAGTGTACTCACACCCAGTGAGCACCTGTATACGATCTTATGTGCATCAGACCAATGGCTGCGGGACCAACCATCCCCCGACGGGGCTAGAAACGTACAGACCAGTCTACTCTGGAGTATCAGTGCCCAGTCTCGATACTCACGCGACTAGGGACCATTTAAGGATGTGCTTATGGACTACCCTGCTCCTACAAGTATGATTGCCATCACAACACAGGTAGTCAAGCAAGATCCTAGGGGCTTTATCAACATGTAACCGGAATATGTAATAACGAGTATGACATATGCCATGTTAAGATAAAGACAAACCAAAATAGTATACTACCGTACCGAGTGTTCATCAATATGTGCAAGCTAGATAAAACAACAGAAATAAATACACATATCCTGAAAAAGACAAGTCGAATAATATACTATAAAACTGAGCAAGATTGTTCTGTACATACATATCCCTAGTATCCATATGTATACATATACAATACTGGCCTCTAGGGCATATACATCCAACAATCTCCCACTTGCACTAAAGGCCAGTGATTGGCGTATCGAATACCCAACGTATGCTCCAAGGCCAGCTGCTGGCGTACTGTATACCCAACATCCCAAAAAGTCGCTCGAACTGTGCTAGAGGGAGAGCCTTTGTAAATGGATCCGCCGTGTGGTCTTTCGTATCCACTCTCCGGACCTCGATCTCCTGGCGATCTACGATCTCCCTGATCAAGTGATACAGCCTTAAGATATGCCTGGATTTCTGATGGGACCGTGGTTCCTTCGCTAAAGCTATAGCCCTGTTGTTGTCACAATACACTGGTATCGGATCAACAATGGACGAAACTACCTGAAGTTCAGCTATGAACTTCTTCATCCAGACCGCCTCTTTTGCGGCATCGCTTGCAGCAATGTATTCAGCTTCCATCGTCGAGTCTGCGACGTTATCCTATTTGGAACTCTTCCAACATACCGCCCCTCCGTTGACGGTAAACACAAAACCCAAGACAGACTTGCTGTCATCTTTGTCACTCTGGAAGCTTGAGTCGGTAAAGGACTCGACCCTGAGGTCTCCATTATCGTAAACCAGGAACATCTCCTTAGTCCTTCTCAGGTACTTGAGAATGTTCTTTACTGCTGTCCAGTGGTCCTCAACTGGGTTCGACTGATACCGGCTTACCACGCTTAGTGCGTAAGCTACATCTGGTCTTGTACATATCATCGCATACATTATAGATCCTACCGCCGAAGCGTAGGGTATAGTGCTCATGCGAACCCTCTCCTCATCAGTCTTGGGAGACATCTCCATGGAGAGGGTGATTCCGTGCAATGCGGGTATGTTACCGCGCTTGGAATCTTCCATACTAAATCTCTTTAGTACGGTTTCTATGTACCTGGACTGTGAAAGTCCCAGTAGTCTCTTTGATCTATCTCTGTAGATCTTGATCCCCAGAATGTACGAGGCATCACCTAGGTCTTTCATAGAGAACCTTTGTGATAAGAATAGCTTGACCGATTATAGCATTGGAATGTCATTTCCTATCAAAATAATGTCGTCCACGTACAAGACTAGGAACACGACAGGTCGTCCTATAACCTTCTTATATATACATGGCTCATCATCGTTTTTGATGAAGTCAAAGTCCTTGACTGTCTCATCAAAACAGATGTTTCAGCTCCGCGATGCTTGCTTCAATCCATAAATGGATTTTAGCAACTTGCACACCTTCCCGCGGCTCCCACTTTTTACAAAACCTTCCGGCTGATCCATATAAACACACTCTTCTAAACTTCCGTTTAGAAAAGCCGTTTTTACATCCATATGCCAGATCTCATAGTCATGGAAGGCAGCAATGGCAAGTAGGATCCGAATGGATTTGAGCATAGCCACTGGAGAAAAGGTTTCGTCATAGTCCACTCCTGGTCTTTGACGAAAACCTTTAGCAAGAAGTCTAGCCTTATAGGTTTCCACCTGCCCATCCACACCAAACTTCTTCTTGTAGATCCATTTGCATCCAACGGGTTTTACCCCAGGTGGAGCAACTTCCAGGGTCCACACTTTATTGGTGTATATGGACTCCATTTCAGATTGCATAGCATCCAGCCACTTATCAGAGTCCCTACTGATAATGGCCTGCCTGAAACTGGTAGGGTCACCTTCTTCCAAGATGCAATCCTCTCGATCCCCATCTAGACACCTACTTGGTTTATAGCATTGATCGTTAAGTGAGAAATTTCCCGAGGAGTAGCATATACTCACAGAAGGATCGGGATCCAAATATCATTGCGTGACAAAACTGAAGGAATCCTACCAGAATCATCACACTCCAAATGGTATGCAGCGCTAGCAAGTTTCAGTTCTTTCGAAACTCCCGATGTGGATTTTTGCCCCATGCTCTTATGACCTTGACTTTGGCCAAAATATCATAAGTCACATGTCAAGTTCTACCCGTCATTCTCCAGGTTAATTTGAACCCACTCGTACCTACCCTTGACTTTGGCCAACATGGCAGTACGACTGTCCCAAACCAACACATCTATCTATGCTGCACATGAATACCCAATAGCTACCAATCACTATGCCTTGACTTTGGCCAACATACCTAGCTTGAATACTTATTGACCATTCATGTGAAACGACGGAGGGCTACGAATGGTTTTGGCGAAACCGTGAACGTAGTGAACTTAATATAATCGAAAGAACGAGATAGCTTTCAAAAAGGAGTGGTTCATGATCCGCATTTAAATTTGGTTTTGAAAAGAACCGAGTGGTTTTGAAAGTGTTCCAACGACTTTTACTTGGTCTATTTTTCTTGCATTAATTTTAATGCGTCCCATCATTTAATCCTAACATTGCAGAGAACAACCAAAATATGACGTACTCTTATGCCATCCGCATTCGCCATGGGGCCCCGTCATTACCCGTTAGGTTACTTAATTAATGACAGAGCGGGGGCTAGACTAGCGCGGATGCAAAACATAAGCAACGCCTAAATAATATCATATATAGATATATTGCAATGATAGCCATTCCAGATCACAGATGAACACATTGGATATACTAGGAATCCGCAATTCGTACGAGTCTGCAACGAAAAGCGGATTACACGGTCGCGATGAATAGCCAAAACCCCACCCTAGACCCTTACGGGTGCAGCAAACTACCTGCCAAAAATCCGAAGCGGAGCAAACTTCCTCAACGACGTGAGTAGGCCACTCGGCACTTCGAAATACCCGGTAGTTTGTGCACCCTACTTGGGTCTATCCTAGGAGCAAAAACAGTAAAAGAAATTATACAATGACGGCTACAACCTCATCCCGGTTGTGCGGCCAAATAAATAATATTACATCAATTACAAATTTACATTGTCACGTCCCGAAAGTACGGAATATGACCGGCACTTAAACTACGAACGTCTCGAGGCGTACGTAATCTAAGTAAGCCGAAAACCCAGAAATCCAAACCAAGAAAGGTAGTAGAGTGAAGGAAAACCAATTTAAATCAAGTAGTTTTAATAACATAAGCCAAATTATGCCTTTTTTTCAAAACATCAAATATTTCCTGAAAATTTCGGCAGAGTCTCCTTTGTAAAACTGGCCCCCAAACGGGATACAACATGAATAGTATACGAAATCAATAAAAAGGCATCCCAAGCGGGAGCTAGCTCTTCGTCAATCGACGGTCACAACCACATAAGCAATATAATATACAACGCCAAGGGCGAGGATCAAAACTCAAAAGGAAACGCAAAACAACAAGAAATCCAAAGAAATACAACGCGCAGCTCTAAGGTCAAAAGAATAATATCACTGGTCTCTATCTCAGAAATAAATACATGTTTGGTTGATGGATGTAACGTTTTAAAAATAATTAAATAAATAATTAAATGAATAAAATTGTTTAAGTGAATTTTATGAATTTCGGTAAAGTAAAATGTATTTTTCGTAAAATTATACCGTGATTGTTTTTCATTATAATTTCAAAAATACCTATTTTAATTATGTAATTACTAGTAAATGGTGTTTATTTAGCCACTTATAAATTTTTAGTTTAATTAAATATTTTTCCTAAATTAATTATTTTAAATATTAACATAAGCTTTATTTTTACACTAAATTAGTGAAAACTACAAATTTGAATGATTTTAATTTTTAAAAATGAACCATGGCATATTATAATTTAGTGTGTATCATGCAAAATTTATTTGCAAATTTTTCCATTTTTCTAGAGCTTTCTTGAGTTGCTATAGTAAAGAAATAAAATAAAATAAATAAATGCATGAAAAGACATAATGAAGTGATATTTTGGTGGAGACTTCTACACAACTTTTGTCACTCTCTTCCTTCTCTCCCTCACCTCCAAAAATGGCCGGCCTCGCCCCCCATGGTAGCCCCCATTTTCCTCATTTTATTTTGCTCCAAAATTCATCAAAAATCCTTTAAAAATTCAATTAAAAATCCACAAAATCCTATTTATTTCCTACCCTTTATTCCTTGCTCATTTTTATATGGAATTTGGAGATGGGAAGCATTCATTTTGGAGGCTCATTTTCTTGTTTGGATTTCATATTTTGGAGGTATAATTTTCCTTCTTTTGTTTATTTGTTATTAGATGTTTCTTTTAAGCATGTTTAGATTTAATGAATTAATTCTATGTTCAATTTTTTAAATTCAAGTTAGGGTTTGTAAATTCAAGTTATGATTTTTATTAAATAATTAGGGTTATAATAGTTAGTTTAACACTTTTAGAATTGGAAAATCTTGCATGGTTGTTGAATTGTAAATTTTTCATTTAAAATTGTTTAAATTAGGAATTTTGCTAACTAGGTTTCTATAAAGCATAATTTTTGGTGAAATAAAATTTCAATTAATATTTGTAACACTATATTGTGGTATTAATAAGGGTATTAACTTGTTGGTGGAATGGAAACTTAAATTGATTGCTAGTTTCTATTGATAATTGATAAATTGTGATAAAAATTGCTATTTTGTAAACTAGATTTTAGAAATTCCTAAATAAATGAGATTAAAAATATAATTTATGGTTTCATTAAATCATTATCATCATGAATTATGGTTTAATACATTAATTCATGCAAAATCACGTTTTGTGGTGGAATTGTGGTATTTTGCTTGAAAAATGTTGAAAATTGTTAAAGGTTGCAAACTAGAAATTTCAAATTAATACAAATTTGTGTAACAAAAATATAGTAATGGTTTGTATAGTCTAGTTATGCTATTTAATGAGTTTTATGACCATTGGTTTCATTTAAATGTCAAATTCTGATGACAAACGGTAAATTGGCATTTTCGGGTTTTACGAAATTGGACGGTTTGATGGATTTTAGGGTTTCGATGGATTTAATCATGTTTTATAATATAAGTAATGTGTTTTAAAACTATGAGTTATTTGTTGATGTTATCTCGATCCATCGGAGTTTGTACGCCGATATCGAGCGATATTTGGTGCTTTTGCGTGGACGGGACATAGGTTTAACCTATGCTTGTTCCTTGCGTCGTTTTGACTTTTGTATGTGATTCAGTTTACGATGTTATTTATATGTTTGCGTTTAGGTACCCCTCACGCGGACTGCGGGCGATGAAGAGGAGGATGGCGACACCGTCTTCGGCAGACATGGACCAGATGAGTAGATGCATATCTACGGGGGGAAGTCGGGTGGATGGCGTTTAGCACCCCCGCAACGTAGAATAGGAATAGTACTTATTGACATTAGGAAACCAGATGTGACCCTAGATTCTTAATGAGTAGGACCCTAGTAATGACCCTAGGCTGAACTAGACTGATTTAGGAAAACCATATCAGAGGATGAGTACCTTGGAAGAGGTTCGTAGGTTTCAGGTAGAAACACACGCACACAATGAAACTCGACATGGTGTATACGTGCATGTATATATACATATAGGACAAGGTATAGGTATATATATATATACAACACGTATATGGGATACATTGATGTGATATGATATCCGAGATATGATGAAACAGTGTAACTGGGCTTGATGCCGTGATTCTTGGCTATACAGTCGTATTAAGTGTTAGCGGATCATTAGAGAATGGGATAATGAACATGTATACTTAAATTATAATGGGTGGTGATGATATTGAGGTACATGGGACTCTAAAATAGTACCCGGACTGTAACTTGTGACTGATCACGATATGATATATGTATGACTTGATTACGACATCATATAGGTGTGACCTGATGTCGATATCATAGAGGTGTGACTTGAGGACGATATGAAACACATAACATGATATTTCTGAGGATAAACTAATGATGCATATTATGATGGCAATGATATATGATTGATGTATGCGATTACAGTTTAGCACCTTGATCATGAGATGTGTTGATGGTGACATTATATGAATGATGAGACACCTAGGAGACACTAGACCCGTACCCCGATATTGGGATGACGTACGATGGATTTTACCGTACGAGGCATAGATATGATGATTGATCCGCACTCTTGTTTTGAGGAAGTCGTACTATGTACGTGACGCTATTGAGGCAGGATCGCCGACTATTAGAGATATGGACTCAGGCGTTAGGTGTACTTCTATCGACCAGTTCTTAGGTTTAGTTTTTCTTAGGAGGGTTAGATGAACACTAGGTTAGGTTTGATCCATATAGTGGTAGTGGTATTTGTATATCAAATGAGTGGATAACACACATCCGTCTTTACTTTTTCACTGTAATCATAAGGTTGCATGTTCATACATATATTGCTATAATCAGTATAAACTTTACCTGTTAGGACACCGGCACCATTACCGATGATGTGCATATTCCACGCACACTCATTTGCCGGCTCACACACATCATCATCGGTAATTGCTATGTCACGTACACTTTAGATCATATTATCTTTTATTGATAGAATCAGTTAACAACTAGACCGATATAATATTGTGATTACTTTCTGATGTTAGTATAGACATGATATTTATCACTTAAACATTCATGCATTCATATTTTCATGTTATCATGAGTAAGTATATGATAAGTGTCGGCATATGCCCATGATACTGCATGTGCTGACCAGTCCTCGTTCGTGACGAGCTTGTGCTGACCACAATTCTAACCGTAGCTCTCCCTGCCCGTAATCGTGGCAGCAAACCGTAACTGGTACCGATGAAGCTAGATCATGAATGATTATAATACTGAGCACAGAAATGTACATCCTAAGGCTTCTTAAGTGGAGTAGCGTATCGTAAATATGCCGCGGAACATACCCACGGTACGTCACTCTACTTTTGTCACCTATTCCATCAACCAAGGGTCATCCTACGCTCCGAAGGTAAAACCTAACGCTCTGATACCAACTTTGTCACGTCTCCAAAGTACGGAATATGACCGTCACTTAAACTACGAACGTCTCGAGACGTACGTAATCTAAGTAAGCCGAAAACCCAGAAATCCAAACCAAGAAAGGTAGTAGAGTGAAGGAAAACCAATTTAAATCAAGTAGTTTTAATAACATAAGCCAAATTATGCCTTTTTTTCAAAACATCAAATATTTCCTGAAAATTTCGGCAGAGTCTCCTTTGTAAAACTGGCCCCCAAACGGGATACAACATGAATAGTATACGAAATCAATAAAAAGGCATCCCCAAGCGGGAGCTAGCTCTTCGTCAATCGACGGTCACAACCACACAAGCAATATAATATACAACACCAAGGGCGATGATCAAAACTCAAAAGGAAACGCAAAACAACAAGAAATCCATAGAAATACAACGCGCGGCTCTAAGGTCGAAAGAATAACATCACTGGTCTCTATCTCAGAAATAAATACATGTTTGGTTGATGGAACTTCTAGATACAATAGAATAATGATATACAAGATATATAATGGGGGTACGATACAAGTAAACCCACCTACAAGCAAATCACCCGGAAATGGGAAGCAGTGCCAGCAAAGCCGTAATGAAACCTGTACGGCAAAACCTGCAAGAAACTGGGGAACAACGGGGGTGAGTTGCCAACTCGTGAATAGAAAAACATCTACGAACAGAAACCACATGAACAACGCAATCCTAGGTCAACGATCATAATATCCTCAAATATATAACATGCAGCCTAACAATGATTAGGGTAAATATCTAACCCGAGTGTAATCCCATGTGCCCGTGTCAGTGCCTCGGGTAGCGATATATCATATGGATGAGGTATGAATGCATGAAAACAGAATACATGTAAATGAAGAAACTGTTTTCATAATTTAGTGAGATTTCCTTTGTATAAAATGAGGTATCATAATGAAATCACCATAAAACAGTGCCTAGCATCGGCACAAAACGTAATCCCAATATCTCGATATCTCTGTATCACAGTCTCTGTACCTCAATATCTCGAAATCTCAATGTCTCAATCACAATATCTAGGGCGCCGTCAGTCCAGACCGGCCCCTACCATTCATCTCAAGACCACGACGGTATCCTCCCGATATCCGACGCGTCGGGTAATATCACCGGTAGGTAGTCTCCCCTGCCAGGCTCACATCGTCATCATCACGCGCTTCTTGCCCAGGGGTACCTTACCGGGCCCACCATGTACCCGAAACGGTTCATCCGTCTCCTCGAATCGGGTCTCGAAATCCATCAGCAAACTCATGGTGGACGACTCATACATCATGGGAAAACCGCACTTTTTATTTAAAAAGAGAGACAAAAGGTTTATTTATGTTTTTGCGGTTTTCCTCCAAATCCAAGAAATCTCATGAAATCCGAATCCAAATCATTAATAGCATGTAAACAGTGAATATATGCATGAAAATCCATGAATGCGGCACAACAGTGAATAATAACATGCATGAAGTAGCAGGAAATAACTATAATGTCTAAACTATTAGCTAACAACCTATGTCAATGAAATAGTATTTCTAAAGTGTTCGTGACATGGCAATTACCGATGAAGATGTGTGTGAGCCGGCAAGTAAGTGTACGTGGTACATACGCATCATCGGTAATGGTGCTGGTGTCCTAACCACAAGATATCAACAGTAGAATATGAAGCATAATATAAGCATGTGATGCGGAGCGAACAACAATAATGAGCGGGAGCTGAATACTAGACGCAACGATAACTAAACTGCATTAACCTAATATAAGTCCTACAATGGTGCCTTTTGAAATAACACGAATCGTGGGGTTTTGAAAATAGGGGCTACGGTGTTTTTAAGAAGAGATACGTTTTTTGAAATATCCGTAGAATCCCTTGACTTGTCTTTTAAAATACGCACGATTCGTAAGCTTTGAAATAGGTAGGAACCGAATCGAATCTAACAACTAACTAAACTAAAGGGCTAACCTACAAGCTAGACTACAGGTAAGGAAACCGCCTAACATCTGAGTCGATACATATACATACCTGTATATATATTAGTCGGTGATCCCGCCTCAATAATATCATATCCAATACCATATCTATAAGCAGGCATCCCAAGTCAAGAGTGCGGATCAATCATCAAAATATAGCTCGTACGTAAATCCGTCGTATGGCATCCCAAATCTGGGTACGGGTCAATATCACATTCATCATACTATTCACCTGGTATCCTCTTTATCAAATATCATGATCAGGGTACTGATCTACATCTAGTACAATACTGATACCGCCTAAGTATGCATGCACGTGTGTGAAACACTACGTCAAGGACCCGCTACAACGTCATGTCGTATCTCAAATACGAACCCTGCTATATCACCGATCTCACGGCCTCAAATCAAATCTCATCGACTCATCTTAGATCCCAAGTACTATCCTCATTATCCATGCATGCGTATATGAATGTACATATGCATAGTCCCATACCCACGCATATATACATATATACACATCCCAATCTGCGCACAAGAAAGTAAAGTTTGCAAGTCTGTGTGTGCGTATGTGGGTATAACAACTACTCTAGGGTTTCGCAACTAACCCAAAGGTACTCCATGAACACATAAACATAACATGAATAAACATTCTCGTATCATACAACACCTATATAAACATATATATATGAGCTACACTACGGACTGCGGGGGTGCTATACGCCATCCACCCGACTTCTCCCCGTAGATATAAATCTACTCACCTGGTCCTCGCTCGCCGGTGCCGACGTCGCCACGCGCTTGCTTGTTGTCTCAAAGTCCACATGGGGGTACCTACATATCACAACGTATCGTATCGCATTAAAATCCGACTCATGACCAAAACAACACACGAATCCCATATAGGTCAAAACCTATGGTTGCTTTCACAAATCAACCCAAAAACCCTCGACGTCGGTGTACAAACGCCAGACCATCGAGAAAAACCCAAATACACTCATTTGCACATTCACGAACACTAATTTTAATATAAAATATGTTAAAACTCACAAAAACCCCAATTTCACTTAAAAAGTCATTTTTCCGAAAATCTAGCAAGCAAAATTACCCGTTTTAGTACAAAACTCGACGTTTAAACAATTCTAGCGGCCATAATACTTATTAAATAACTTAAATAATCCATACAAACCATTCCCACGATTTAATTTCACCAAACCACATACGTTCAAAAAAACTAGTTTGCAAAAATACCGACTTTAACTCTTTTTAAAGTAAAATTCATAATTTTACAAATAAGCTTGGTTTTGCATGGTCCAAAGGCATTAAACCACTTATTATAATACTAATAATGATATGAAACCATAATTATATTTTAATCTAAGACATTCAATAATTTTCCAAAAATCTAGTAAGTAAAATAGCTTAAATATTACAATTTCAACTTAACAATTTACAACTAACAATTTGATTATGTTTCACATTCCACAAAAAGAAGAATCCCACTTGCAACCATAATCATACAACAAAACCCTAACTATAATCCAAAACCATCCACTTGAATTTCTAAACTTGAATTCAAAACCCCTTTATTTATATTTTTTAAACACCTAAACAAGTTTGGTTTAAACATACAACTAACAATTAACAAATATGCAAGAATTTTTATACCTCATGATCAAGAGATCAACATGAAGATCATGGCCTCCAAAATGCCAAATTTCTTCCAAGATCCATGCTAGCTTGGGCAAAGAAATAATGGGTAGAGATAGGATTTTGTTTTTGTGGGATTTTTGACATGGATTTTTGGTGGAATTTTATGGGTTTTGCAATGAAATGGAGAAGAATCTAGAGGGGCTGTTTGAGTGCAGGTTTTGGCCAGAAATTTGTGAGGATTGGGTGAGGGAGGAGAGAGAGTGAGGTGGGGAAAGATAAATCTAGTCAAAGTCCACTCAATTTCTATCATTTTCTATTCTATTCTTTTCTTTTCTTTCTTTTCTTTTCTTTGAAATTCAAGTGGGGAAAAAGGGTGGGGCTGCTGAATTCAGCCAAGGAGAGAAGTAAATGGGGGTGTGTGAGTGTGGGTATGGGTGTGGGGTGATGAAAAATGATAAATACAATATCCCAAACATCCATTTACACTAAAAAAAAGCCTTTTTCTTCGATACTTTCTAAACCGTTTTGGCAAATGATTTCATTTCAAAAACCATATGATAAAATTTTATTTAATGTTTTATGATGCACAAAATTTTTTTCAACTCATTCCAATTTGTAATTTTCCCTAATTAAATGTATTAGTGACGGCTTAAAATAATATTAAAATAATTAATTTCGGAAAATTTTTCAGAAAATTTGAAATTTCACCAGTAGCTCAATAAACACCAAATACTAGCAATTTCATAGCTAGAATATGTATATTTAATTTTATAATAAAGATATTTGTATTTTGACTTTTTACCGAAAACCCCCTTATTTTACCGATTTTTTTGGAAATTTCACCGAAACGATTTTCAAAACGTTACATAAATGAATTGAAAGAAAAAGAAAAACTCTCATCTCACAACCCCCGGCTATTCATTCGCAACAATCCAATGAATTCATATAAACATACCATTAATATTACAGATCACAGATATGTATAAGCCCCACTAATCGACGTATAGCGATTAGCAGACGTTAAATACATATAACACATCACAGATATTTACCCGTCAGCTTAAGTCTTTAGAAGTTCGATCAAAATACGGATTTTTAGGCCCCAAACTGAAATTTTTCTTTCTGGAAAATCTGGGGTGAAAACACATACTGTAAAAATCCCAAAACACCCAACTGAATAAACTGCATGAAAAATCGCCCACGGCCGAGTCAACTCGGCCGCGGTTCCGCGGCGCGTTGATCGGCTCAGTGGACCATTTTTCTACAGTTTCTTTTAAAAACCCTGAGCCAAATTTTAAGGTAAGATTTATTATTTTTGGAACAGGAAAAAAATTCGGCAGAAAGTTGATTTTTCGGGCGTGTTTCGTGACTTTTTCTCCGATCGAACTTCTAGTTACTTTGCTAACATGTTAGATAGTGTTTAACAAGGCTCTGATACCACTGTAAGTCCACGTTATCTCTCCCGGTACTTATGGGCTTGCGGAAATGATGAAAAACGATTTTTCAAGAGGTGGTAATATGGACTCAAAAAATGGATCTTTGCTCAACAACTATCTAACAAACCTAACTAGAGTTTTACCTACTCGGTTAATTGGTTATGCCTTAACTTGAACTCCTTCGTCTTCAACTCCTTGCGGTGGTCGTATCGGCCTCACCTCGTCTTCTCCTTGCGCCGAAGATGGATCCACCTGAAAGCTTCTACCTTTGGCTTCTCTTCAAACTAGAAGAAACTAGAACACTTGGTTTGCTAAACCTTGTGAACTAGGATGAGTAGAGAAGTGATATGGGTTTTCTTTTATCTCTAAGGCAATGTTTCTCAACTCATGAGAGGGTGTTGCCTTGAGCTAGAGAGAGAGCAAGAGGAAGAGGAAGAGAGCTTGAGGATGAGAGAGCTCAAGAGAGAGAAAGCAAAATGAAAGAACGAGCAAGACTTTTTGGCTCCCATGCTCTCATACTCCAAAATCATGATAACTCATAATAGTAATTGAGTATTATGTGATGGTTCAAGTCAAAATGGCCATATCATTTCATGCACTCATTTTGCAAAAAGAAACAAGCAAGCAAAAGTCTTTGCCATGAAATGATAGCCATTGTAATGATGGTGGTCAACTAGTCCAACCTAGTCAACCGGTCAACAAAGTCAACTCTTCATCTCAACCACGACACAATAATACTTAATTAATATTATCATTAATCATATTTCTTATTCTCATTAGGGTTTTGCAAAAGTCAATAGTAACCAGTCAACAACCCCAATGAGAATCCTCTGCCTCTGTCTCTCTGTCAACTGTGCATACACACCCGCATCCGCGTTCCGAGGAACACAAATGCAAACAAGATAAAGCCAATCCCAAAACGTACACTAGGATCTGGCTTAAACCAAAGCCCGCTAGTGTTAACTGTCCGGACACTAAATGTGCACAAGTGCACGGATTTGACCGAACCCTGTCGCAAAACCATGCGACCTGTCACAAAACTATGCGACCTCTACTCTTTTGCCTAAAGGCGAATAGCTTTCTGTGTGGAACTCTAAAGAATCGACACTACGCTGGCAGTGGGTTTAACCACAGACCGCAAGCAGCACTAGCTGTGCGTAACGGTCCTCAGATAGATGCCGACAAGAAGACGGACGAGGTGAAACCCATCTGAACTCCTACTGAGCCTGAATGTGACAATCTCCGTACAGTCCGGTCTGTTCGTCTGATAACATCGCATGGCGGGCCTAGGGGCGGTAAACGTCAGTCCCCTAATAGCGGTACAAGTCATGTCGGAGTGTAGCCCAGAACACCCTGAGATAACACTGGAAACCTACCATTATATCTCGCTTGCCCTGGCCAGGGACGACTTGTGTAATGGCTCTCCTAGACACAGCGCGATGTCAACCCCCAATACCGGGAGAGATGAATCCTGTCTAACCGTCACTGCCTCCAAGTGCTTCGGGACTGCACCCAACTACTACCTGTTTACACGACTCCTTTGAGCCGTGGTAGGGTAGTAATCAAAGTTCAGTGGGAACACACTCGCGGCGAAGTGACAGTGTCAAGTCAGCGGACTAAGCTGTACTCATGTCACCTGGGAACTGATAACTGACGATAGGTATAGTACCAACCAACAGTTCCCGACGAGTCCTGTCCAGTGTACTCGTAACCTAACGAGCACCCGCATACTATCTCAAGTACGACGTACTGACTGCTGTGGGACAGACCGTCTCCCACACTGGGATGAGAAGCGCATACGCTCGTTTACTCCGGAGTATCGATGCCCTGTCTCGATAGTCCTACGACTAGGGACCTGCATAAGGATGTGCTTGTAGATTACCCAACCCCCACTAGTGTGACTGCCATCACAACGCTGGTAATCAAGCAAAGATCCTAAGGGCTCCACTAATGTGTATAGGTGATATACTAAAATAAACACATGTACACATTAAAGCAGAAACAAACCAAGTAGCATACTACTATATTGAGCAAGATTGTCTATACATAGTGAATATCCCAAGCTTCCATTAAGTAATATACAAACTAGTATGATACAGTAATGGCCTCTAGGGCATATACACTAACAATCTCCCACTTGCACTAAGGCCATGTCCTGGCGTATCGAAGACCTATCATCTCGATCATCCGCTCGAACTGAGTCTGGGGTAAGGCCTTCGTGAATGGATCAGCAGTGTTATCTTCCGTAGCAACTCTCCGAACCTCGATCTCCTGGCGACCCACGATCTCCCTGATCAGGTGATACCGCCTCAAGATGTGTCTGGACTTCTGATGGGACCTGGGTTCCTTTGCTAAAGCTATAACCCCGTTGTTGTCGCAATACAGAGGTATTGAATCAACAATGGACGGAACCACCTGAAGTTCTGTCAAGAACTTCCTTATCCAGACGGCTTCTTTTGCGGCATCTGCAGCAGCGATATATTCCGCTTCCATCGTCGAGTCAGCAACGGTTTCCTGTTTGGAACTCTTCCAACACACCGTCCCTCCATTGAGGGTAAAGACATAACCCGACATGGACTTGGAATCATCTTTGTCACTCTGGAAGCTGGAGTCAGCAAAGGCCTCGATCTGGAGGTCTTTTCCGCCATACACCAAGAACATCTCCTTAGTCCTTCTTAGGTACTTGAGAATGTTCTTTACCGCTATCCAGTGTTTCTCTCCAGGGTTTGACTGATACCGGCTTACCACACTCAGTACATAAGCTATATCTGGTCTGGTACACAACATCGCATACGTTATAGAGCCTACCGCAGAAGCGTAGGGTATAAAAGACATGCGATCCCTTTCTAAATCAGTCTTGGGAGACATCTCTTTGGAGAGGGTGATCCCGTGACAAGCCGGTAGATTACCGCGCTTGGAATCTTCCATACTGAATCTTTTCAGTATGGTGTCGATGTACCTGGACTGTGAAAGTCTTAATATCCTCTTGGATCTGTCACGAAAGATCCGGATCCCCAGAATGTACGAGGCATCACCCAGGTCTTTCATGGAGAACCTGTGTGACAAGAATCCCTTGACAGATTGTAGCATAGGAATGTCATTTCCTATCAAAAGTATGTCATCCACGTACAATACGAGGAATACGACAGTTCTTACTACAAATCTACTACAGATGCATGGTTCATCTGGATTTTTGATAAAGCCAAATTCTTTGACCGTCTCATCAAAACAGTTGTTCCAACTCCGCGATGCCTGCTTTAGTCCATAGATGGACTTAAGCAACTTGCACAACTTTCCGCTGCTCCAACTTTGAAAGAAACCCTCTGGCTGGTCCATATAGACACACTCCTCTAAATTTCCATTCAGAAAAGCGGTCTTTACGTCCATCTACCAAATCTCATAATCGTAGAAGGCAGCAATGGCAAGAAGGATCCGAATGGATTTCAGCATAGCCACTGGAGAAAAGGTTTCGTCATAGTCCAAACCAGGTCTTTGACGAAAACCCTTTGCAACAAGTCTAGCTATATAGGTCTCAACCTGTCCATCTACACCAATCTTCCTTTTGAAGATCCACTTGCATCCTACGGGTTTTACCCCATCTGGAGCAACGCCCAACGTCCATACTTTGTTGGTGTACATGGACTCCATTTCGGTCAGCATTGCATCCAGCCATTTAATTGAGTCAACGCTCTGAATGGCCTGCTGGAAGCTAGTCGGCTCATCACTATCAATGATGCAATCTTCTCTATCCCCGTCTATGAGAAAACCGTAGTATCTCTCGGGCAGATGAGACTGCCTACTGCTCCTGCGGAGCGGCATAGGAATGTCATGTTCTTTTGAACCCTCTGGTTCTACTAAGCTTTCAGTAATAACTCGTGGTTCTGGAATTTCTTACAGTTCTATTGCGCTCCCACTTATCTGTTTTTCTAAAAACTGAGTTTCCAAGAAGTGGGCATGATGAGAAACAAAAACCTTTTGTTCCTTTTTGCAATAGAAGAAATATCCCTTGGAGTTCTTTAGATATCCCACAAACTTGCACTGTACTGAGCGTGCCCCGAGTTTGTCCGCATGCTTCTTTTTGACAAAAGCTTGACATCCCCATGTCTTAATGTGATTAAGATAGGGTCTCTTCCCACACCACATCTGATATGGTGTAGTAGGCACAGTCTTAGTTGGAACTCGGTTCAAAAGGTATGTAGCTGATTCTAGTGCATATCCCCAGAATGATCGCGGTAACTCAGCGTTACTCATCATGGACCGTACCATATCCAATAGGGTTTGGTTCCGTCTCTCCGATACACCGTTATGTTGCGGAGTAAGCTGAGAGAGAATTCCATTCTCTTTTAAGTAATCCAGGAACTCGGCACTCAAGTATTCACCACCTCGATCAGATCTCGATGTCTTGATACTTTTTCTTGTTTGTTTTTCTACTTCATTCTTATATTCCTGGAATTTTCCAAAGGCATCGGATTTATGTTTCATTAAGAAGACATATCCGTACCTTGAAAAGTCATCCGTAAAAGTAATGAAGTAAGAATAACCGCTTCGTGCATGCATAGACATTGGACCGCACACGTCGCTGTGTACGAGTCCCAAGAGCTCGCTCGCTCTTACTCCGTGTCCAATGAACGGAGTCTTTGTCATCTTTCCTTTGAGACAGGATTGACAAGTTGCATATGATTGATATTCGAACGGATCCAAATATCCTTATGTATGTAACTTCTTCAACCTTCTCTCATTGATGTGACCCAGTCTACAATGTCATAAGAAAGCCTGATTTGTTTCCGGAGACATTCTTTTGTGTGTATTCTGGACACTGAAAATCTGTGGTTGGTTTAATACGCATATACCATTGCTTAATATACCTAACCCAATCAGAACTTGATTAAGGTGAATGTTTACAACATTACTTACAAACGCAAATTCATAACCTTCTTTAGATATTAAAGATACAGAAATGATATTACAAGTTGCATTAGGTACAAAAAAGCAATTACGTAAAACCAAAACATGTCCATCTGACATTCCCAGGTGATAGTCCTCCACGGCCTTAGCATCCATGCTAGCTCCATTTGCAACTTTGAGGGTCATGTCACCTGCCTTCAAAAACCTACGCTTTCTCAACGCCTGCAAAGAATTACAGATATGAGATCCTGATCCGGTATCCAATACCCAGGAAGTAGAGTTTATTGATAGACAGTTTTCAATAACATACATGTTAGTGTATATACCCTAGGGGCCATTATTGTATCATACTAGTTTGTATATTACTTAATGGAAGTTTGGGATATTCACATGTATATAACAGTCTTGCTAAACATGGTAGTATGCTACTTGGTTTTTCTATCTTAATATGTGAGTATACGTATTGATAGAGCTCTTAGGATCTTGCATGACTATCAGCGTTGTGATGGCAGTCACACTAGTGGAGGCTGGGTAGTCTATAAGAACATCCTTATTCAGGTCCCTAGTCGTTGGATTATCGAGACAGGGCATCGATACTCCGGAGTAGACTAGTGTGAACACTTCTCATCCCAGTTGGGGAGATGGTCTGTCCCACAGCCGTCAGTACGTCGTATTGGAGATAGTATGAAGGTGCTCGTTAGGTTACGGGTACACTGGACATGACTCACAGGGAACTGTTGGTTGGTTTTATACCAGTCGTCGGTGAACAGTTCCCAGGTGACATGAGTACAGCATAGTCCGCAGACTTGACACTGCTACTTTGCCTCGAGTGTGTCCCACTGTTCTTAGATTGCTACCCTACCACGGCTCAAAGGAGTCGTGCAAACAGGTTGCAGTTGGGTACAGTCCCGAGCACTTGGAGGCAGTGGCGGTTAGACAGGATTCGTCTCTCCCGGTATTGGGGGTTGATATCGCGCTGTGTCAGAGAGCCATTACGCAAAGTCCCTGGCCAGGGCAAGCGAGATTTGCTGGTAGGTTCCAGTAGTTTCTCAGGGTGTAATGGGCTTCACTCCGACACGACTTATACCGCTATTAGGGGACTGACGCTTGCCGTCCCCTAGGCCCGATATGTGATAGTCTTAGACGAACGGACCGGACTGTATGGAGATTGTCACATCAGACTCAGTAGGAGTTCGGATGGGTTTCCTCATCGGCCTTCTTATCGACATCTACCTAGGGACCGTTACGTACAGCTAGTGCCGCTTGCGGTCTATGGTTAAACCCACTGCCAGCGTAGCAGTCGTGTCTCTAGAGTCCGACACAGAGAGTTTCCCTACTCCAGGCTCAACGATATAGAGGTCGTATGGTTTTACGACAAGGGTTCGGACGCATACGTGTGTTTACGCACGTACGACATCCGGACAGTTTTTACTAACCGGCTTTGGTTTAAGCCAGTTTCTAGTATCCGGTTATTGGATTTATATAGTCTAAAGTTTTTCCGTGTTTTCACGGATAGGAGGGGCGTTCTCGTAATTGCGCGAGAAGCTTCTAGAAGATGGTGACTAAGGAGGTTACGGTGGCATATACATTGAATGAGATTAGTGAGTCATATGAGTGATTCATCCATATCATTAATGCATCATAAATGCTTAATGACTCATGGAGATGAATCACCATTAGATATTTATGGAGCATGATTATTCATCATTTTCTTTTCTTTTATTGATAAATCTTAATGCTTCATATATATTATGATAACTTATTTTCTCATCTCAATTAGGATTCTCACCTTCTCTCTCCTCAAGCTTCCTCACTTCAAACCCTAATCGTCCCCTCTCATGTGTTGAGTACAAGGATTAGTTAGACTACTTAAACCATAACCCTAACTCTATATAATCTAGGTACTTTGATTAGCACTTAAAGAAACCTAGTTGCCTCAAGTTTAGAGGCAAAGCTTGGAGTAAAGCTCTCGGGTGGATCGTCTACTACTTGGAGAAGGACGAGGAGGAGGTGGAGTTCGTAAAGGCGAAGGACACGGTTCTACAGGTATAATCACTTTACATAGTAGTTTAGAACTCCTATGATAGTTGTTAGTTATCGTTTAGCTTCGATTCATGCGGTTAATCGATGTTAATGCAAAGAACAAGATCGTTTTTCATATTTCCGCCTCCCCGCAAGTCGTAGGGTGTTGTACATCGACTTACAATACACACCTGAAGCTGAAGCCGCAACTTGCTTCAGATCCTGTGTTCTGGCCTTCCAAGCCCTGCAATCTTTCTTCCAGTGTCCACTCTTGTGACAGTAAAAGCACTTTTCCTTCCCCACAAGCTTCCCCGCTACCTTTGTTGCTTTTTCCTTTCCCTTCGTATCCACTTTACTAACACCGCCCCTTGGTTTGGCGGGGGCTTTCTTCTTCTTTCCCTTGGCTTTCGCCTTGGACCTAGAAGAGGAAGATCCTCCTACAAACAAAGTGGATGTTTCCCTACCTTTCTGTAGGGTGCCCTCTGCACTCCTCAGCATGTTGAGGAGTTCTGAAAGTTCAACTTCCTTTTCTTGCAAGTTGAAGTTCAGGATAAACTGGGCGTAAGTGGAAGGAAGGGACTGGAGAATCAAGTCCGTGTAGAGCTCGTTCTCTAACGTGGTCCCTAGGTCCGCGAGCTCCTCAATGAAGCCAATCATTTTAAGCACGTGTTCCGCTACCGATGATCCGACGGCCAATCTCGCCGAAAACAGCTTTTTCGAGACTTCGTATCTGGCGATACGAGATTGCTCTCCATACAGTTCTTTTCTATGGAGAAATATGGATTCAAGGTCCATATTCTCGTGCCTCCTCTGATGTTCATTGTCCATAGAGGCAAGCACGAGGCACTTAGCCTTCACGCAATCGATTTCCCAGGTCTTATGGATTTCCCTATCCGCGACGCTGGTTTTTGGACCTGGGACAGGGGGAGCTTTGATGGTAAGGAGATACCCCAACTTGTCATAAGTGAATGCCATTTTGACATTCCTGAGCCAATCTTTGTAATTTGGCCCTGTCAGTATGTTTTTATCTAGTAGTAACTTAAGTCCGGTCATGATTTTTGGTCGCTGCAATTAGGAGAGAGAGAAGACACACTTTAGCATGATGCTCTTGCAAGTTTAGAGTGGTTTTTAATTTGTCTAAACAGGATGGCTCCCACTGTCTCTCGAATCCCTCCTCAAACCAAAAAGGAAGAATTAGTCAGGATCAATCTCACCGTACAATACTTGCTTAATCGTTCAGCCAGGCTAGTGTCGGTACTTCGAGGGAGGTTTTCCAACGCTTTCGCGAAGTTCCTTAATTGAATAACCTCTTTTCCCCGGGGGCGCAGCCCCGCTAACACCTTTCTAGACACCTACTTGGTTTATAGCATTGATCGTTAAGTGAGAAATTTCCCGAGGAGTAGCATATACTCACAGTAGGATCGAAATCCAAATATCATTGCGTGACAAAACTGAAGGAATCCTACCAGAATCATCACACTCCAAATGGTATGCAGCGCTAGCAAGTTTCAGTTCTTTTGAAACTCCCGATGTGGATTTTTGCCCCATGCTCTTATGACCTTGACTTTGGCCAAAATATCATAAGTCACATGTCAAGTTCTACCCGTCATTCTCCAGGTTAATTTGAACCCACCCGTACCTACCCTTGACTTTAGCCAACATGGCAGTACGACTGTCCCAAACCAACACATCTATCTATGCTACACATGAATACCCAATAGCTACCAATCACTATGCCTTGACTTTGGCCAACATACCTAGCTTGAATACTTATTGACCATTCATGTGAAACGACGGAGGGCTACGAATGGTTTTGGCGAAACCGTGAACGTAGTGAGCTTGATATAATCGAAGGAACGAGATAGCTTTCAAAAAGGAGTGGTTCATGCTCCGCATTTAAATTTGGTTTTGAAAAGAACCGAGTGGTTTTGAAAGTATTCCAACAACTTTTACTTGGTTTATTTTTATTGCATTAATTTTAATGCGTCCCATCATTTAATACTACCATTGCAGAAAACAACCAAAATATGATGTACGCTTATGCCATCCGCATTCGCCACGGGGCCCCGTCATTACCCGTTAGGTTACTTAACTAACGACAGAGCGGGGGCTGGACTAGCGCGGATGCAAAACATAAGCAACGCCTAAATAATATCATATATAGATATATTGCAACGATAGCCATTCTAGATCACAGATGAACACATTGGATATACTAGGAATCCGCAATTCGTACGAGCCTGCAACGAAAAGCGGATTACACAGTCGCGATGAATAGCCAAAACCCCACCGTAGACCCCTACGGGTGCGGCAAACTACCCGCCAAATATCCGAAGCGGAGAAACCTCCCTCAACGACGTGAGTAGGCCACTCGGCACTTCGAGATACCCGGTAGTTTGTGCACCCCTCCTTGGGTCTATCCTAGGAGCAAAAACAGTAAAAGAAATTATACAATGACGGCTACAACCTCATCCCGGTTGTGCGGCCAAATAAATAATATTACATCAATTACAAATTTACATGAATTGAAAGAAAAAGAAAAACTCTCATCTCACAACCTCCCGGCTATTCATCCGCGACAATCCAATGAATTCATATACACATACCATCAACATTACAGATCACAGATATGTATAACCCCCACTAATCGACGTATAGCGATTAGCAGACGTTCAATACATATAAGACATCACAGATATTTACCCGTCAGCTAAGTCTTTAGAAGTTCGATCAAAATACGGATTTTTAGGCCCCAAACACAAATTTTTCTTTCTGGAAAATCTGGGCTGAAAACACATACTGTAAAAATCCCAAAACACCCAACTGAATAAACTGCATGAAAAATCGCCCACGGCCGAGTCAACTTGGCCGCGGATCCGCGGCGGGAGCACGCTCCCGCCGCGGTTCCGCGGCGCGTTGATCGGTTCAGTGGACCATTTTTCTACATTTTCTTCTAAAAACCCTGAGCCGAATTTTAAGGTAAGATTTATTATTTTTGGAACAGGAAAAAAATTCGGCAGAAAGTTGATTTTTCGGGCGTGTTTCGTGACTTTTTCTCCGATCGAACTTCTAGTTACTTTGCTAACATGTTAGATAGTGTTTAACTAGGCTCTGATACCACTGTAAGTCCACGTTACCTCTCCCAGTACTTACGGGCTTGCGGAAATGATGAAAAACGATTTTTCAAGAGGTGGTAACATGGACTCAAAAAATGGATCTTTACTAAACAACTATCTAACAAACCTAACAAGAGTTTTACCTACTCGGTTAGGTGGTTATACCTTAACTTGAACTCCTTTGTCTTCAACTCCTTGCGGTGGTCGGATCGTCCTCACCTCGTCGTCTCCTTGCGCCGAAGATGGATCCACCTGAAAGCTTCTACCTTTGGCTTCTCTTCAAACTAGAAGAAACTAGAACACCTGGTTTGCTAAACCTTGTGAACTAGAATGAGTAGAGAAGTGATATGGGTTTTCTTTTATCTCTAAGGCAATGTTTCTTAACTCATGAGAGGGAGTTGTCTTGAGCTAGAGAGAGAGCAAGAGGAAGAGGAAGAGAGCTTGAGGATGAGAGAGCTCAAGAGAGAGAAAGCAAAATGAAAGAACGAGCAAGACTTTTTGGCTCCCATGCTCTCATAATCCAAAATCATGATAACTCATAATAGTAATTGAGTATTATGTGATGGTTCATGTCAAAATGGCCATATCATTTCATGCACTCATTTTGCAAAAAGAAACAAGCAAGCAAAAGTCTTTGCCATGAAATGATAGCCATTGTAATAATGGTGGTCAACTAGTCCAACCTAGTCAACCGGTCAACAAGTCAACAAGTCTACAAAGTCAACTCTTCATCTCAACCATGACACAATAATACTTAATTAATATTATCATTAATCATATTTCTTATTCTCATTAGGGTTTTGCAAAAGTCAATAGTCAACAGTCAACAACCCCAATGAGAATCCTCTGCCTCTGTCTCTCTGTCAACTGTGCATACACACCCGCATCCGCGTTCCGAGGAACACGAATGCAAACGAGATAAAACCAATCCCAAAACGTACACTAGGATCTGGCTTAAACCAAAGCCCGCTAGTGTTGCCTGTCCGGACACTTAACGTGCACAAGTGCACGGATGTGACCGAACCCTGTCGCAAAACCTTACGACCTGTCGCAAAATCATGCGACCTCTACTCTTTTGCCTAAAGGCGAATAGCTTTCTGTGTGGGACTCTAAAGACTCGACACTACGCTGGCAGTGGGTTTAACCATAGATTGCAAGCGGCACTAGCTGTGGGTAACGGTCCCCAGGTAGATGCCGACAAGAAGACGGACGAGGAGAAACCCATCTGAACTCCTACTGAGCCTGAATGTGACAATCTCCGTACAGTCCGGTCTGTTCGTCTCATAACATCGTATGGCGGGCCTAAGGGGCGGTAAACGTCAGTCCCCTAATAGCGGTACAAGTCGTGTCGGAGTGTAGCCCAGAACACCCTGAGATAACACTGGAAACCTACCAGTATATCTCGCTTGCCCTGGCCAGGGACGACTTGTGTAATGGTTCTCCTAGACACAGCGCGATGTCAACCCCCAATACAGGGAGAGACGAATCCTGTCTAACCGTCACTGCCTCCAAGTGCTTCGGGACTGCACCTAACTACTACCTGTTTGCACGACTCCTTTGAGCCGTGGTAGGGTAGTAATCAAAGTTTAGTGAGAACACACTCGAGGCGAAGTGACAGCGTCAAGTCAGAGGACTAAGCTGTACTCATGTCACCTGGGAACTGATAACTGATGATAGGTATAATACCAACCAACAGTTCCTAACGAGTCCTGTCCAGTGTACCCGTAACCTAACGAGCACCCGCATACTATCTCAAGTACGACGTACTGACGGCTGTGGGACAGACCGTCTCCCACACTAGGATGAGAAGCGCATACGCTAGTCTACTCCGGAGTATCGATGCCCTGTCTCGATAGTCCTATGACTAGGGACCTGCATAAAGATGTGCTTGTGGATTACCCAGCCCCCACTAGTGTGACTGCCATCACAACTCTGGTAATCAAGCAAAGATCCTAAGGGCTCCACTAATGTGTATAGGTGATATACTAAAATAAACACATGTACATATTAAAGCAGAAACAAACCAAGTAGCATACTATTATATTGAGCAAGATTGTCTATACATTGTGAATATCCCAAGCTTCTATTAAGTAATATACAAACTAGTATGATACAGTAATGGCCTCAAGGGCATATACACTAACAAAATGTTCATGATATTTCTATCAAGAACAAAGCTATATCTGTCTTTATCAAGTAAAGCAACTGATATGATGTTGCAAAGCATGGAAGGTACATAGTAGCAATTGATCAAAATCATAGCATTGCCATTTGGCAACACTAGGTAATATTCACCGATGGCTACAGCATTAACTTGTGCTCCGTTCCCTACTGTGAGGAACATATCACCAGGTCCAACTATCCTACTTTTTCTCAGCCCCTGCAATAAATTACAGATATGAGATCCTGATCCGGTATTGAGTACCCAGGAGGTAGGACTGACCGAAAAACAGTTCTCAATAACAAGAACACCTGAAGAAGATGCAACAGTATGCTTCTTCTTCGATGGGGTTATCAAGGATTTCAAACTTTCCTCTTTCACTTCCTCATACTTATGACAATTGTCGTAAGTTAGAGCCGAACCAACATTCCTCAGCCCGAAATAAGAATTCGGATCGGTCAAGCGATACATTTTATTATCTTGATTAGGGCGTGAAATGGTTGCTACCTAGAGAGAGAGAGGGAAAACACTCAGCGTGCGCTCTTGCAAGATTAGATTTGTTTATTAATTTATCTAATCAGGATGGCTCCCACTGTTTCCTTAAATTCTTCTTCAAACCCTAAAAGAAGAACGAGTCAGGATTAATTGCACGTCACAATACTTGCTTAACCTTTCAGCTAGGCTGGTGTTGGTCCTTCGAGGGAGGTTTTCCAACGCTTTTGCGAAGTTCCTTAATTACATAATCTCTTTTCCCTGGAGGCGTAGCCCCGCTAACACCGTTCTAGACACCTACTTGGTTTATAGCATTGATTGTTAAGTGAAAAAAATCTCCCAAGAGTAATCCTACTCATCAGTGGGATCGGGATCCAACTATTATTGTGTGATGCACTAGATGGAATCCACTCTAGTCACCACACTCCAGAAGGTATGCTAAATCTGCAAGTTTGTTGTATGTTTGAAACTCCCGATGTGGTTTTTACCCCTGACGGCTTTATGACCTTGTAACGTTTTGAAAATCGTTTCGGTGAAATTTCGAAAAATCGGTAAAATAAGGGGGTTTTCTGTAAAAAGTCAAAATACAAATATTTTATTATAAAAATTAAATATACATATTCTAGCTATGTAATTGCTATTATTTGGTGTTTATTGAGCCGCTGGTGAAATTTCAAATTTTCTGAAAAAAAATATTATTTTATTATTATTTTAAGCCGTCACTAATACATTTAATTAGGGAAAATTACAAATTGGAATGAGTTGAAACAAATTTTGTGCATCATAAAACATTAAATAAAATTTTATCATGTGGTTTTTGGAACGAAATCATTTGCCAAAATGGTTTAGAATTTATTGAAGAAAAAAAGCTTTTTTTTAGCATAAATGGATATTTGGGGTATTGTATTTATGATTTTTCATCACCCCACACCCGTACCCACACCCACACACCCTCATTCACTTCTCCCCTTGGCTGAATTCAGCAGCCCCCATCTTTTTTCCCACTTGAATTTCAAAGGAAAAGAAATGAAAGAAAAGAAAAGAAAATGGAGAAATGAGGTGGACCTTTGACCTTGAATTGACTTTGACTTCTCCCCCCACTTTCTCTACCTCCCTCTCTCTCCTCTCCCCACCCATTCCAGCCGACCCCCCCCCTCTCCTACTGCAGCAACAACCCCCCCTCCATTTCCCTTCTCTTTTCTCTTCAAAACTTCATCAAAAATTGCCCCAAAATCCATCAAAAAAATCCCAAAACCCAAATCCGACTCCTACCCATTTTAGCTTAGCCCGTATAGCATGGATCTTTGTGAAAAGAGAGAATTTTGGGAGGCCATCGATGCTTGTGGATCTTCAAATATTTTTGGGTATAATTCTAAAACATTTTTGCTTAATTTGTTACTAATTTTTTAAAGCTAATTTAATTAAGTGTTAATTTGGTTTATGTGAGTTTAATTGCATGATTAAAGATTTCAAGTTAGGGTTTGTTGTGGAAATGAGTTGTGTTTGATTGTGTATGGTTTAGTGAGGTGGATTAACATATTTAGTTTTGTAGAAAACTAATCTAGTTGTTAATTACAAGTTGTTACTTGAAAAATGTCCAAATTAAGCTTTTTGTTGCAAACTAGTTTTTTTGATTTAATTCGAAATGTGAGATTAAAAATATGGTTAGGGTTTTTATCATCTTATTAACTTTATTAAGTGTAGTTTAACACTTTAGTTGATGAAAATCCAACCTAAATTGTAGTTTGTGCGTTTTTGCTATGAAATTGTTAAAAAGGGTATTTTGTAAACTAGAATATTAGGGTTTTTGGAATTTAATGAGATTAAATTCCGGAAATTGTTTCTATGAATTATTTAAGATATTTAATAAGTATATTGGCCGCTACATTCATTTAAACATCATGTTTTGTACAAAAACGGCGAATTGTGCTTGCTAGATTTTCGGAAAAATGACTTTTAAAGTGAAATTGGGTTTTTGTGAGTTTTAACCTAGTTCATATTAAAATTAGTGTTCGTGAATGTGAAAATGAGTGTGATTGGATTTTTCTCGATGGTTTGACGGTTCTACATCGACATCGAGGGTTGGTTTGACTATTCTTGCATGCGTAGGCGATAGGTTTGGACATATGCGTGATACGCGTGCCGATTTGATTTTCGTATGTCGTTTCGATTTCGAATTTAGTTTTAATGCGATATGGTGCGTTATGATATGTAGGTACCCCCATGTGGACTTCGAGACGACAAGAAAGCGCGTGGCGACGTCGGCACCGGCTAGCGAGGACCAGGTGAGTAGATTTATATCTACGGGGAGAAGTCGGGTGGATGGCGTATAGCACCCCCGCAGTCCGTGGTGGTGTATACGGATGCGTATACACACCAACAATTATTATATGTTATTTGGGATTAATAACGATGTTTAAGATGGATATTGGTGTGTTGGATTATTTTAGCGTTGCGAACCCTAGGGTAGTGTTGCACTACACATACACACATACATACTTGCATACTTTCCTATTGATTTGTGCTCATGGGATTCTTTATAGTTATGGGTTCACATGGGTATGGGACTATGTGTTCACATACGGATTTGAGGATGATACTTGGGATTGAGCTGAGTCGAAGAGATTTGATTTGAGGCCGTGAGATCGGTGATATAGCAGGGTTCGTATTTGAGATACGACATGACGTTGTAGCGGGTCCTTGACGTAGTGTTTCATACACGTCCATGCATACGTAGGCGGTATCAGTATGGTACTAGACGTAGATCAGTACCGCGATCATGATATTTGATAAAGAGGATACCAGGTGAATAGTATGATGAATGTGATATTGACCCGTATCCAGATTTGGGATGCCGTACGACGGATTTACGTACGAGCTATATCTTGATGATTGATCCGCACTCTTGACTTGGGATGTCTGATTTTAGATATGGTATCGGATATGATATTATTGAGGCGGGATCACCGACTAATATATATACAGGTATGTATATGTATCAACTCAGATGTTAGAAGGTTTCCTTACCTGTAGTTCAGCTTGTTAGCTTTGCCCTTTAGTTTAGTTTAGTTGTTAGATTAGATTCGATTCTTACCTATTTCAAAAACTAACGAATCGTGGGTATTTTAAAAGATAGCCCATGGGATCCTACGGATATTTCAAAAGACATATCTTTTCATAAAAACACTGTAGCCCCTATTTTCAAAACCCCATGATTCGTGTTATTTCAAAAGGCACCATTTGTAGGACTTATATTAGATTAATGCAGATTAGTTATAGTTGCGTCTAGTTTTCAGCTTCCGCTCATTATTGTGGTTCGCTTCGCATCGCATGCTTATATTATGTTTCGTACTACATAATTGATATCATGCTGTTAGGACACCAGCACCATTACCGATGATGCGTATGTACCACGTACACTTACTTACCGGCTCACACACATCTTCATCGGTAATTGCCATGTCACGCACACTTTAGAGAATATATTTGCTTGACTTAGCTTGTTAGTTAGTAGTTTGATATGATATTAGTGTACCTGCCTTACATGCCTAGTTAATTAATCATACATTGCAACTTGGTTATTGATACCATATGCATTCATTATCATTGACATATGCACTTATGATGATTTTTTTTGAGATTTATGATATTTCTGGATTTGGGGGAAATCCGCAAAATTTACAACTTATGATCTTTTAAAATATAAAATGTTGCGGTTTTCTAGTGATGTAAAGTGTCGTCCACCATGAGTTTGCTGTGGTTTTCGAGATCCGTGTCGAGGAGTGGAGGAACCGTCACGGGTACATGGTGGGCCCGGTGCGGTACCCCGGGGCAAGAGGAATGTGGTGTTGACGTTGAGCCCGGCAGGGGAGCACTACCGACCGGTGATATTACCCGACGCGTCGGATATCCGGAGGATACCGTCGTGGTCTTGAGATGGATGGTAGGGGCCGGTCTGGACAGACGGCGCCCTAGATATTGAGATTGAGACATTGATATTTCGAGACAGTGAGATTTATGTTTTGTGTCGATGTTAGACACTGTTGATACCGATTTCATTTATGATACCTCAGTTTAAAAATATGAAGGAAATCTCACTAATTTATGAAAACAGTTTCTTCATTTACATGTATTCTGTTTTCATGCATGCATACCTCATTCATATGATATATTGCTACCTGAGGCACTGACACGGGCACATGAGTTTACCCTCGGGTTAGATACTACCTAGCCATTGTTATAGGCTGCATGTTATATACATTTTTGAGTATATATTATGATCATTGACCTAGGATTGCGTTATTTATGCGATTTCTGTGCGTAGATGTTTTTCTATTCACGAGTTGGCAACTCACCCCCGTTGTGCCCCAGTTTCTTGCAGGTTTTGCCGTACAGGTTCAATTACGGCTTTGCAGGCTCAGTTTCATTCGGGTGACTTGGTAGTAGGTGGGTTTTTCTTGTATCGTACCCATCATATTACCTTGTATAATATTATTCCGTTGTATCTAGTAAATTCCATCAACCAAACATGTATTTATTGAGATAGAGACCAGTGTTGTTTATTCTTTCGACCTTAGAGTCGCTCGTTATATTTCTGGTGGTTTTGAGTTTCCTTTTGAGTTTTGATCCTCGCCGTTGGCGTTGTATATTATATTGCTTGTGTGGTTGTGACCGTCGATTGACGAAGAGCTAGCTCCCGCTTGGGGATGCCTTTTTCTTGATTTCGTATACTATTCATGTTGTATCCCGTTTGGGGGCCAGTATTTACAAAGGAGACTCTGCCGAAATTTTCAGTAAATTTTTGATGTTTTAAAAACCGCATAATTCGGCTTATGCTATTGAAATTACTTGCTTTAAGTTGGTTTTTCCTTCACTCTGCTACTTTTTTTGGTTTGGATTTCTGGGTTTTCGGTTTACTTAGATTACGTACGTCTCGAGGCGTTCGTAGTTTAAGTGCCGGTCATGTTCCGTACTTTCGGGTCGTGACAAAGTTGGTATCAGAGCGTTAGGTTTTAACCTTCGGAGCGTAGGATAACCCTTGGTTGATGGAATAGGTGACTAAAGTAGAGTGACGTACCGTTGGTATGTTCCGCGGCATATTTACGACACGCCACTCCACTTAAGAAGCCTTAGCATGTACATTTCCTTGTTCAGTATTATATTCCTTCCTAATCTAGCCTCATCGTTACCAGTTTGGTTTTGCTGCCACGATTTCGGGCAGGGAGAGCTACGGCTAGAGTTGCGGTCAACAGGAGCTCGTCACAAACGAGGACTGACCAGGGCGTGATTCCGGCGACACCCAATTGCAGAGATGTGTCTTTTTACTGTGTTTCCGCGCCACGAGCGTTTGGCGGATCGCCTTTATGAGGTTACTCGGAGGTGCTGATCGACACTAGAGAATTGAGCCAATGATGGAGGCCAGCCAGATTTTGATGACCGTTGGTGTGTTGCTTACTCCTGATGATTGAGACACGGTTCAGCATGCAGACGAGTGAGCCAGTTATTGCTGCGAACGACGAGATATCGCCCCAGATGTTGGAGCTATTGCAGTATAAGTTGTACTAAGAGATGATAGAAGGTCGCTAGTCATCGAGGATGAATGACTAGGACATGTGGATCGTTTGCCTACCCCGATGCGAGGTCATCAGATAGATTGATTCCAGCTAGAGACGACTTCACGCGGAGACGTTGGGAGTCGACAGAGACGATCGAATGTCAGAAACCTATTATTCCAAGTTTAAGGTAGTCGGAAAGACATGCAGGCAATTCTATGGTCCCTCTAGAAGAATGAAACCCTAACTCGACTTATTGACCGTGTGAAAGCCTTTGAACCTTAGGGTTTGCGGCAGTTCTGCGGCGCCATTAGTGAGGCTTGGGTTTGCTCTTCTACGGCTGGACCACCGATGCTGTGGTATATATATTCGATACTATTAAACTGTGCCCAAGATGTTGAGCTCTTGGGGGATTATGAGGTTTTGACGAATCGATCGAATGGTTCGACTTCAATCGGATGCTAGGTGGTGAGATGCATTCTTGGGAGACTCCAGATACGAGGATAGTCGTTGGAGCTCAGTCCATGCAGCCGCGACGAGACGAGTCCAAAGAAGACGACATTAGAGAAAAGTGGAGTAAGAGGTTCGCACCAGATCTAGACGAGATGACGTTCCACTCCGCCGACATCAGAGATGCGATGCGCATGCTGAGGCATGGTACTTGGACTTACCTTCCAGAAGGAGTCGCGATGAGTATGCAGTCGTTCCAGAGCAAGATGCAGATATAGGAAAGGACAATGACTTCCGGACAGTTGGCAGAGACGAGACATGGAAGAGACCGTGAGCAGGATTCCTTCCAGGACACTGCTGCAATGATACTTGCACCCAGGATCAGATGTGTCACGTACATTCAGAGAGACAGAGGCCGACGCCAGTGATATGCTGTCTTACGAGTGGTCGTGATGATTGACCGGGAGATGACAAGAGACGTGCCAGAACTGGATCATCCCCGTTAGCACACCCGACAGGGCCGATGAGCCGATGGAACGAAAAATTGGTAATTCATAGTGAAGACCTTGACCCAGGAGTGGTCATGGTTACGCACACCAGCAGGACAGAGTTCATGATCATCGACGAGACGTCCCACTAGTGACCACGACAGTTGGCCGAGATTCTTAGAGGATGCGCTTGAGCGGTACTGTTCCGCCATTATTGATTACGATGTTTTGGGCGAATTATTCGTATGATTTGATTTTGATGATTGAGGATTTACGATCTTTGCACAGTGTTGCACTTGATATCGTTTTCGTGCTTTAGTTTCACATGTTTGTGATTTTACGGTTTTAAACAGTTGAGTTGGTTTGTGCGTATGCATGCACACGATTTCGTTCCTGCACTCTGTATAGTTTATATATGCTTGCAGTGCAGTGATACGCCTTTTGGGCACTTAGATGCACTGGACTTCGATTTCGATTGTGATACTCGATAATTGTTTTGTGCACCTTGTGCACCTGATTGATTTTGCGCACGTTCGGCGCTTGATATTGGATTTCATGATTTCGTGCACGATAGATGCACCTGATTTTGCTGTCAGGCACACATGTTGCCTACGACAGATGTTTCGTGCACACCCAATGCACTTAGATGTTGTTTCTGTGCGCATGTATGGCACATTCATGGATTTTGATTTCCGTGCGCACCAAACGCACGTAGCATTCATGTGCATATTTTGGGATTGATTTCGTATAGAGCAGTACGTTTTTATGATATTGCTATGTATTTTCGTACTTAGCAGGACTAGTCAGAGGACAGTACCAGAATATATTTTGCATGCATTGATAGTTATTGAAGGGATTTCCAAAAAGCGAGCTATAGCCTCAGTATTTACCTACGTGTCTGATATGACACGAAATGTTTAAAACAAGGAGACCCTTCTAAATTGTTTCCAAAACGGCGGAACGTACATTTCAAACAAAGGTATATATGTATATAGTTATTTTCTTATGATAGACGTCCGCCACTGTGCAGTGTTATACGCGTTGCACAGCGACTTAAAGAGATTTGGCATGCATTTCCTTCAGATACTTACAGATATAGATTCGATGTTTACATGTATAGTTTCGAGTTATATCATATTGGTTTGATTTAGATTTGGCATTGATGTCTTCTCCATGACTCCGATGATTGCGGGATGCTTGAAGGAGTTTTATTTGAGTTATATACTCATTTTTCAAGCGCATGCGCTGCGCTACGAATTGTTTTATGTAGTTACAATTTCGGAGCCCCGACGACTTGATGGTTTTTCTTAGATGTTTTAGTATTTGGGGGAGTTTGAATTTAAATTCGGGGACCGAATTTCTTTAAGTGGGGAAGATTGTAACGTTTTGAAAATCGTTTCGGTGAAATTTCGAAAAATCGGTAAAATAAAGGGGTTTTCTGTAAAAAGTCAAAATAAAAATATCTTATTATAAAAATTAAATATACATATTCTAGCTATGTAATTGCTATTATTTGGTGTTTATTGAGCCGCTGGTGAAATTTCAAATTTTCTGAAAAAAAATATTATTTTATTATTATTTTAAGCCGTCAGTAATACATTTAATTAGGGAAAATTACAAATTCGAATGAGTTGAAACAAATTTTGTGCATCATAAAACATTAAATAAAATTTTATCATGTGGTTTTTGGAACGAAATCATTTGCCAAAACGGTTTAGAATTTATTGAAGAAAAAAGGCTTTTTCTTAGCGTAAATGGATGTTTGGGGTATTGTATTTATCATTTTTCATCACCCCACACCCGTACCCACACCCACACACCCCCATTCACTTCTCCCCTTGGCTGAATTCAGCAGCCCCCATCTTTTTCCCCACTTGAATTTCAAAGGAAAAGAAATGAAAGAAAAGAAAAGAAAATGGAGAAATGAGGTGGACCTTTGACCTTGAATTGACTTTGACTTCTCCCCCCACTTTCTCTACCTCCCTCTCTCTTCTCTCCCCTCCCATTCCAGCCGACCCCCCCTCTCCTACTGCAGCAACAGCCCCCCTCCATTTCCCTTCTCTTTTCTCTTCAAAACTTCATCAAAAATTGCCCCAAAATCCATCAAAAAAATCCTAAAACCCAAATCGGACTCCTACCCATTTTAGCTTAGCCCGTATAGCATGGATCTTTGTGAAAAGAGAGCATTTTGGGAGGCCATGGATGCTTGTGGATCTTTAAATGTTTTTGGGTATAATTCTAAAACATTTTTGCTTAATTTGTTACTAATTTTTTAAAGCAAATTTAATTAAGTGTTAATTTGGTTTATGTGAGTTTAATTGCATGATTAAAGATTTCAAGTTAGGGTTTGTTGTGGAAATGACTTGTGTTTGATTGTGTATGGTTTAGTGAGGTGGATTAACATATTTAGTTTTGTAGAAAACTAATCTAGTTGTTAATTACAAGTTTTTACTTGAAAAATGTCCAAATTAAGCTTTTTGTTGCAAACTAGTTTTTTTGATTTAATTCGAAATGTGAGATTAAAAATATGGTTAGGGTTTTTATCAACTTATTGACTTTATTAAGTGTAGTTTAACACTTTAGTTCATGGAAATCCAACCTAAATTGTAGTTTGTGCGTTTTTGCTATGAAATTGTTAAAAAGGGTATTTTGTAAACTAGAATATTAGGGTTTTTGGAATTTAATGAGATTAAATTCCGGAAATTGTTTCTATGACTTATTTAAGATATTTAATAAGTATATTGGCCGCTACATTCATTTAAACATCATGTTTTGTACAAAAACGGAGAATTGTGCTTGCTAGATTTTCGGAAAAATGACTTTTTAAGTGAAATTGGGTTTTTGTGAGTTTTAACCTAGTTCATATTAAAATTAGTGTTCGTGAATGTGCAAATGCGTGTGATTGGATTTTTCTCGATGGTTTGACGTTTGCACATCGACATCGAGGGTTGGTTTGACTATTCTTGGATGCGTAGGCGATAGGTTTGGACCTATGCGTGATACGCGTGCCGATTTGATTTTCGTATGCCGTTTCGATTTCGAATTTAGTTTTAATGCGATATGGTGCGTTATGATATGTAGGTACCCCCATGTGGACTTCGAGACGACAAGCAAGCGCATGGCGACGTCGGCACCGGCTAGCGAGGACCAGGTGAGTAGATTTATATCTACGGGGAGAAGTCGGGTGGATGGCGTATAGCACCCCCGCAGTCCGTGGTGGTGTATACGGATGCGTATACACACCAACAATTATTATATGTTATTTGGGATTAATAACGATGTTTAAGATGGATATTGGTGTGTTCGATTATTTTAGCGTTGCGAACCCTAGGGTAGTGTTGCACTACACATACACACATACATACTTGCATACTTTCCTATTGATATGTGCTCATGGGATTCTTTATAGTTATGGGTTCACATGGGTATGGGACTATGTGTTCACATACGGATTTGAGGATGATACTTGGGATTGAGCTGAGTCGATGAGATTTGATTTGAGGCCGTGAGATCGGTGATATAGCAGGGTTCGTATTTGAGATACGACATGACGTTGTAGCGGGTCCTTGACGTAGTGTTTCACACACGTCCATGCATACGTAGGCGGTATCAGTATGGTACTAGACGTAGATCAGTACCGCGATCATGATATTTGATAAAGAGGATACCAGGTGAATAATATGATGAATGTGATATTGACCCGTACCCAGCTTTGGGATGCCGTACGACGGATTTACGTACGAGCTATATCTTGATGATTGATCCGCACTCTTGACTTAGGATGTCTGATTTTAGATATGGTATCGGATATGATATTATTGAGGCGGGATCACCGACTAATATATATACAGGTATGTATATGTATCAACTCAGATGTTAGAAGGTTTCCTTACCTGTAGTTCAGCTTGTTAGCTTAGCCCTTTAGTTTAGTTTAGTTGTTAGATTAGATTCGATTCTTACCTATTTCAAAAACTAACGAATCGTGGGTATTTTAAAAGACAGCCCAAGGGATCCTACGGATATTTCAAAAGACGTATCTTTTCATAAAAACACTGTAGCCCCTATTTTCAAAACCCCATGATTCGTGTTATTTCAAAAAGCACAATTTGTAGGACTTATATTAGATTAATGCAGATTAGTTATAGTTGCGTCTAGTTTTCAGCTTCCGCTCATTATTGTGGTTCGTTTGGCATCGCATGCTTATATTATGTTTCGTACTACATTATTGATATCATGCTGTTAGGACACCAGCACCATTACCGATGATGCGTATGTACCACGTACACTTAATTGCCGGCTCACACACATCTTCATCGGTAATTTCCATGTCACGTACACTTTATAGAATATATTTGCTTGACTTAGCTTGTTAGTTAGTAGTTTGATATGATATTAGTGTACCTGCCTTACATGCCTAATTTATTAATCATACATTGCAACTTGGTTATTGATACCATATACATTCATTATCATTGACATATGCACTTGTGATGATTTTTTTTGAGATTTATGATATTTCTGGATTTCGGGGAAAGCCGCAAAATTTACAACTTATGATCTTTTAAAATATAAGATGTTGCGGTTTTCTAGTGATGTAAAGTGTCGTCCACCATGAGTTTGCTGTGGTTTTCGAGATCCGTGTCGAGGAGTGGAGGAACCGTCACGGGTACATGGTGGGCCCGGTGCGGTACCCCGGGGCAAGAGGAATGTGGTGTTGACGTTGAGCCCGGCAGGGGAGCACTACCGACCGGTGATATTACCCGACGCGTCGGATATCCGGAGGATACCGTCGTGGTCTTGAGATGGATGGTAGGGGCCGGTCTGGACTGACGGCGCCCTAGATATTGAGATTGAGACATTGATATATCGAGACAGTGAGATTAATGTTTTGTGTCGATGCTAGACACTGTTGATACCGATTTCATTTATGATACCTCAGTTTAAAAATACGAAGGAAATCTCACTAATTTATGAAAACAGTTTCTTCATTTACATGTATTCTGTTTTCATGCATGCATACCTCATTCATATGATATATTGCTACCTGAGGCACTGACACGGGCACATGAGTTTACACTCGGGTTAGATACTACCCTAGCCATTGTTATAGGCTGCATGTTATATACATTTTTGAGGATATATTATGATCATTGACCTAGGATTGCGTTATTTATGTGATTTCTGTGCGTAGATGTTTTTCTATTCACGAGTTGGCAACTCACCCCCGTTGTGCCCCAGTTTCTTGCAGGTTTTGCCGTACAGGTTCAATTACGGCTTTGCGGGCTCAGTTTCATTCGGGTGACTTGGTAGTAGGTGGGTTTTTCTTGTATCGTACCCATCATATTACCTTGTATAATATTATTCCGTTGTATCTAGTAAATTCCATCAACCAAACATGTATTTATTGAGATAGAGACCAGTGTTGTTTATTCTTTCGACCTTAGAGTCGCTCGTTATATTTCTGGTGGTTTTGAGTTTCCTTTTGAGTTTTGATCCTCACCGTTGGCGTTGTATATTATATTGCTTGTGTGGTTGTGACCGTCGATTGACGAAGAGCTAGCTCCCGCTTGGGGATGCCTTTTTCTTGATTTCGTATACTATTTATGTTGTATCCCGTTTGGGGGCCAGTATTTACAAAGGAGACTCTGCCGAAATTTTCAGTAAATTTTTGATGTTTTAAAAACCGCATAATTCGGCTTATGCTATTGAAATTACTTGCTTTAAGTTGGTTTTTCCTGCACTCTACTACTTTTCTTGGTTTGGATTTCTGGGTTTTCGGTTTACTTAGATTACGTACGTCTCGAGGCGTTCGTAGTTTAAGTGCCGGTCATGTTCCGTACTTTCGAGTCGTGACAGACCTTGACAATGCCAACATATCATAAGCCGCTAGTCAAGTTCGGCCCGTCATTATCTTGATTAAGTTAGACCCACCTGCATATCCCTTGACAATGCCAACTTAGTTATGCGACTGTCCTAAATAATCTGAAATAAAGCTACAAACAAGCAATACTCAGCTACTGATCACTACGCCTTGACAATGCCAAAATACGTAGCTCGAATACTAAGTAGTACTTATAGGAAATGACGGAGGGCTACTGCTGGGTTTTTGGCGAAAAACCCGTTAACGCAATGGACTTGATATCGTTGAAGGAACCTGGGTAGTTTTTTGTAAATATATTGTGGCAAAAACTTTTGCTAAAGAGGTCACTCCCTGTGAAGGGATCTCGGCTCTTTCCCCGTCGAATGAGGTGCGGAATATTCCAAACTGAATACCACGATGCAAAGCAAAAATAATCGACTATAGTGAAGTTATTACCATGACGCAAACTTTTACTCAAGGGGTCACTCCCGGTAAGGGGATCTCGGCCCATGCCTCGTCGAATGAGGTGCTGGATATTCCAAATTGAATATCACTATGCAAAGCAAAAGAGAACATCTGTAATGTTAGTTTTTAAAGCTTGGTTCCAACAACATCTTTTAGGTTTATTATCTTGCATTAATCAAAATTAATGCGGTCCCATCAATTTGTAACCTATCACACCAGAAAAGAACGAAAATAAAATGTACGTATATGTCATCCGCATTCTCCATGGGGCCCCGTCATCACCCGTTAGTTTACTTAACTAACGACAGAGCGGGGGCTGGACTAGCGTGGGTGCAAAACATATACAACATCTACTAATATATATATGTATATATAACATTCGTCCCAGGCATGATAATAAATAACATCACAGATAACAATACAGAATGGTGGATAATCTTGGAGCGCCGAGTTTCATTTGAGCTGCAAATAAAACACGACGTTCCCGGTCGTGTGGATAGCCTGTGCAATGAAAACCCTGTACCCCTACGAGTGCGGCGAATAGCCCGCCAATTCTAGAATGAAGCCCCCTTCGTCTCAGCTCCATGAGATGCGGGCTTGTTGCCTTCTAGAACCCGGCTATTCGTGCACTCCACCGCGGGATAATCCTAATACAGAAAAAGAAAATAATATATACAAGCGGTGACATCGACCTCAACCCAGTCGTGCCCCAAAATAATACACAACCTGGCAAAGACGGCAGTCCACATGTCGGACGCTCGCCCCGCAGCAACAAATGTACAAATGAATGTAAACTGTATTTGTAACATTGCACCACAAGCTATCCACCACGACAGTCCAACCACAACATCAGCACAACCACAGAAACATCAACGCGAATGTCACGTTCGCAAAACCCGTCTAAAGGAACATATAGCAATCAGACGAGTTTTACCGATCGAGTGACATTCCCGGTCGCAGAAAAAAGTGAATGTACCGAAAATAAAATATGTATTTTAAAATTACGATCGACTAAACTTTCCAAGTGGGCCCCAAGTATTAAACCAACACTGTAACAAAACTGGTCCCAAAACATAATTATCCCAGAAACCACAATTCCAAAAATAAGAGGCCCAGAAGAAATTTTGTTCACGTGGGCCCCAAAACGGCCGCGGAACCGCCGCAAATAGGGGGTTTTCGCGGCGTTTCCGTGGTGGTTTGGAGGGATCACATGACCAAATTTCTTCAAGGGTCTTAAAAAAGCCTGCATGATTTTCTGAGACAATAAAATTGATTTTTCAAGCACGTTTAAAAATCGACAGAATCTACATGAAATGAAATGCGGTTTTTAGAATTTTCGGTCGATCGTTATTTTAAACACGTTTACACAAGCAAGTATAGGTTTTATGGGTGGCTCTGATACCATGAAGGGTTACCCAAGTGCCCCGACCAACTTTTGTGGCCAAATGCGGAATAAAAATTTTCTAACGAACAAAAACTTGGTACTAGTTTAACTTTAACCCGGATCTTTCCATAAAACTAACTAGATACACTAGGAGAGCTATCTATTACTATGAGGAATTCTTACCAAACGAACCAAGTCATTCGGTCTTCGTTCTTCATCCTTAGCTCCTACTAGCCACCTTGAACTTGCATGATCTTCTTTCCTAGCTCTGTCGGTTTTCCGGGATCGAGCTTGTTCTCCGGTCTTCCTTGGTCCTTGATGATCCACCCGGGGAGTATGATCCATGGCTCTAGCTCCTAACTATGTAACAAAAGGAGAAACTAGAAAACTTTGTTTTCTAAACCAAGTAGTCTAGGATGTAGTTTGGATTTCTAAGTGTAAAGCTATCTCTTTCTTGCCTCTTCACTTGATTCTCAACACATGAGAAGGTAGTGAAGAGGAAGAAGTTGAAGGTGGAGGAAGCTAGTGAGGAAGGAGAGGAATGAGAGCTAAAGAGAAAATGAATGAAGCATGAAAGAGAAAATCACACACCTTGGTTTTGTGTATGAATTCTTTCAATAAAAAAATGGCAACCATGCTTCAATAGTAACCACAAATGAATTGGAAATTCATTTGTTGATTATTAAAGCATGGTCATGCCCATTCCTCACACTTTACACCTCATTTCCATTTATCAAATAAATGGAAAATGCATAATGAGGTGGCCACCTTTTAGAAGAAAATCTGTAATAAATACGGATTTCAGTCTACTGTATATACATACCCACATTCGGATAAAAATCCGAACGTCCAAAGAGATAGAATAACACGAAGAATGTAATACTAGAATATATATATCAAAATACATGTATGTAAATTATTAAATCAATACCTGATTCAATAATCCGGCTCAAACCCGAGCCGGCTAGTATTACCAACTGTCCGATCGAAAGTCCGAGTACAATGTACATCAATCGATCGAACCCTGCACGTATCCAATACGGCTACTACATCATTTCGCCTAAATCAGGGAAACCCTCTGTGTGGGATTCTAAAGACTCGACAGTACTCTGGTAGTGGGTTTAACCACATGCACGTCAGCGGCACTAGCTGTACGTAACGGCTACCCAGGTACCTGTCGAAAGGAAGGCCGATGAGCAAACTCATCCGGATCTCCAGCTGAGCCTATCCGTGACAATATCTGTACAGTCTGGTCTCTTCATCAAAAAGCATCGCAAACCGGGTCTAGGGGATGGTGAACGTCAGACCCTGATAAATTGATAAGTCGTGCCGATGTTGCTCAGGACCAATCAGGGAAACTACTGATCAACCTATCAGTAAATCCCAACTGCCTTGGCCAAGGTCTTATGGTCCTGACCAATCGAATCACAGTGCGATATCAACTCCATATACCGGGAGAGACGAATCCCCGACAATCGCTCACTGCCTCCATGTGGCTCGGGACTGAACCCAACCAAAACCTGTTTGCATGACTCAGTAGAGCCGTGGTAGGGTACTGATCAAAGTTCAGTGGTAACTCACACGAGACAAATTCCGATCTCGGGTCCAAAGACTAACCTGTACACATGTCACCTGAGAACTTCCATCTGACGATAGGTATAGTACCACATGGAAGTTCTCGGCGAGTCCGTCCAGTGTACTCACACCCAGTGAGCACCTGTATACGATCTTAGGTGCATCAAACCAATGGCTGCGCGACCAACCATCCCCCGATAGGGCTAGAAAAGTTCACACCAGTCTACTCTGGAGTATCAGTGCCCAGTCTCGATACTCACGCGACTAGGGACCATTTAAGGATGTGCTTATGGACTATCCTACTCCCACAAATATGATCGCCATCATAACGCAGGTAGTCAAGCAAGATCCTAGGGGCTTTATCAACATGTAAATGAAATATGTAATAACGAGTATGACATATGCCATGTTAAGATAAAGACAAACCATAATAGTATACTACCGTACCAAGTCTTCATCAATATGTGCAAGCTAGATAAAACAATAGAAATAAATAAACATATCCTGACAAAGACAAGTCTAATAATATACTATAAAACTGAGCAAGATTGTTCTGTACATACATATCCCTAGTATCCATATGTATACATATACAATACTGGCCTCTGGGGCATATACATTCAACACATATCAACTAAATGGAAGTAGGCCAAGCAACATTACTCATCAAGGAGCATACTCTCGGATGAGTAACCTGAGAGAGAAGAAGGTTATCAAATATATTACTTATGATGGAATACCTAGCACAAGTATCAACAAATTCGATCACCTCGAAGAATCCTGATACTTGCAACATATGGTTCTCTACTTTATTCTTATACTTATAACTTCTCAAAATTTGGACCTTGTATTTCAACGAAATACCTGTTTAAAGCAAGAGAAGTCATAATTAAACGGAATATAGTACGAGTACCAACCCCTTTGTCCTAACGGACATCGGACAACATACAATACTTTGTATAAGTCCTCTGAGTTTAATAACTCAAACAATTTGCGTCGTAGGTTGGAAACTGTGCTATGCTTAAGAAGAATTACACCGCTGTTGAATTCTCCTTACCTAACCATCAACTGATATAGGTAAATGTCATAAAAATAATTTCAAAAGGTTTTATCTCACTTTATAAATAAACGTACAGATATATCTATTTGAAATTGGGGCATAACGACGGATATTCAAAACCAAATATTTGCCGTAGCCAAAACCCAGGTGATTTCCTTAAATATCACCAATTACAAAGAATTCTGATGTATAAAGGATCTAATCACCCAATTCCCAATATCTTACTCCCACTCAGAATCTGTAACGCCATACAGATATGAGAATCAAGTCTGGTAAATACATATCCTGGAGTCAGAATCTAATTGGGAAAGCAGTTTTCAATTAACACCGCACAACAAAACTGAAACATGAAAAATGTTTCGAAGGGGTAGCTGGGTATTCTGGTAATGACTCTTCTAATATCCAGATTCATGAAAGTAACCGTATATTTCCTTTCCCCCACTCCAGTTGCTTCATATGTCTTTATTTCTTACCTTCTGTACACCATACTTAGGCTGATTGGTTTTCTTCCTTCCCTATCTTTCGGCACCAACCTAAGGTTTGGAAGAAAACTATCTAATAAGTATAATAGGTGTACTCTCCTAATACCAGGAGCTCTTGCAACCTGAGAGAAGGTCAAGAGAAAAGACAACCGAATAATCCTATTCAATTTCTCCAGAACCGGAAACCATTCTCGAACTGAAACAAGTTTCTTCGAGTTCATATGTAACTATACGATGGCATACCCAAGCAATATGGATCTTCATACTGATACGGAGTGTTCTGTGTTGGCTATAGTGCCCTCAAGTCAATTATTGTAATCGCAGGCAGGTGATTATGATGATTGAGGGACGACCTATACGGGTAGAACAATCTTACTCAAAATGATAGTATTGTATCTTGTTTGTCTTTATCATCATGTAAATGCATTATGTGGTATTACAGATCACTATTACATTTTGATAGAGCCTATAGGATTCTTGCTTGACTACCAGCATTATGATGGCAATCATATACATGCGAGTTGGGTGGTCTATAAGCATATCCTTAAATGTCCCTAGTCGTAGGAGTATCGAGACTGGGCATTGATACTCCAGAGTAGACAAGTATGTACTTATCGATACCCCGACGAGGGGCGGTGGCCAGGTCTCACAAGCCATTAGTGTTAGTCAGTCAACTAAGATAGTATATAGGTGCTCATTGGGTTATGAGTACACTTGACAGACTCGCCGGTAACATGCTAGTTGGTATTATACCTATTGTCAGATAGCAGTTCCCAGGTGACATGTGTACAGGTTAGTCTATCGACTTGAGATCGTCATTTGTCTCGTGTGAGTTCCGACTATGCTTTGATTACTACCCTACCATGGCTCAAAGGAGTCATGCAAATAGGTTTTGTTGGGTTGCCTAGCGCGGCAGCAAGGTTTTGAGAGGCATCGTTCAAGCCAATTTAAAATTTTGCCTTGCTAGCTAACCCTAACCCTAGAATCGCTACTAGAAAATCCGACGAAACAATATGCAAACAAATTTGCAAAGAAGTGAACAAGGAATACAACCTTTGTAGACCGGTCCTTCACTTCAATAGCTCCGTGTAGTAGTCCCTTCGCTATAATCCATGAACTCCCGGACTCTTGAGAGGCTCCACAAGATGTACGGAACAAGCTTGCTTGAGGTCTTCGAGGCCGAAGATGATCTACATCGAGGAGAAACTAACCCAAGCTACCTCTTCACTAATTGTGGAATTAGTGAAGCAAACACCCTATACTAAATGACTAGTAGTAGAGGATGATGAAGTAGGAATTTGACTCGCTTTAGAAATAATTTTCTCTCATTTTTCATCATCTCCATTGAAGCTAAAAAGCTTTGAGGAAGAAGATGAAGAAATCTCTTATGATAATAAATCAAGTCAATAATGGCAACCCAAGGTGAGTTAGTATCATATACTATCCTTTGTAGAGACTTAATCAAGACTATGATAATGGTTGCGTTAATAAATATCTTATGCAAAACAAAACAAGTAGACATAGTCAATGGCAATCCAAGCTTCTCCAAGCTTCTTTCCATGACAAAAATGTCACCATTTTTGATTTACCAAAATAAATAAAAACCCTTCATTATACATAACATGGTGTAAGTCACCCCCCTTGTTGCATGTATCATCAAGCATGACACAAAACATGTACACAAATATATATCACATATATACACATGCACAAATCAAGTGAGAAAAGAAATCTTAAGTGAATGAATATTAGTTAATGTAACTTAATATATCAAATATATAATTATACATTAAATCATTAAATCAACACTTTATTTAATAATCCGGCTATACCATAAATAACCGACTAATATAAAATGTAACAACTTATCGAATCAACACTTGATCCGATAACCCGGCTATATCACATATAACCGTCCTATGTAACATATTGCGAGAATAGAATACAGTATCACATACAATATTAATCTCGGTCCCGCACATATCACATATGTGCTCCTACTCCGTTTCGCTTGAGGCAGGAAACCTCTGTGTAGGACTCTAAAGACTCGTCAATACGCCGGCAGTAGGTGATGATCATATCAAACACCCACAAGCCGCAAGCGGTCTGCTAAACATAACGGCCACCCGGGTATTGAGCAATCAGAAGATCAACAAGCAAGCCTGCTCGTACTCCTGCAAATCCAATCAGTAACACTACCGTACAGTCCGATCTCTTCGTCTGATATGTCGCATATCACAGCCTGGGGGTGGTATAACGTCAGACCCCAATAGCCTGATAAGTCATGCCAATTCAAGGTCCATAACGGTTCGAGAAACTATTGATAACACTTACCAGTAAATCTCAGCACCTGTTCATATCAGATTTATGCATTTTCATACCGCCCAATTTTTATCACATTGCATATCGGTAGATACTCTTGAGCCGTGTTTGCTAGTCAATTGCAGGATACAGGTTCCCGGTTCTCAAACGGAGAAATTCATGAAAAACACGACAAAATCCGGTTCCTACCAACCACAGATAAAACACGGTCTCCGCTCTTCATCCGTATGTTGCCAGATACCAGTTTAGGAAGACAAAGTGTCAACTCAATGTCATTCTCATGCACAAGGCTCAATGGTAGCACAAAATCCAAGAGATCTACGCGGAGCTCGAGGCAATCATCCACAAAAAAGTCCACCTTTGCTCAATAGAAATTCTGGAAGAAATAGGAATGAATTATCAGAAAATACCCACACCAGACAAGAGGGGACAGGAGACCAGGAAAAACCTCAGAAGCCCACACCCTAAACACACTATAGGGGCGCGGATCCGCGGCCATAGGGGGCTATAGGCGGCGGATCCGCGGCCGTACAGTGGGTTCAGGCAGTGACTTTTCAGGGGCAGTTTGGTCATTTCGTCAGGGTTCTGTTGGTTGCCCTAGGGTTTCATTTCCTGGCCTATAAATAGCCCAGAATTTTGAGAAGGAAGGGGTCCATTCTTGTATTCTCTTTTTCTAGGATTTAGTTCACTTGTTCTTCTTCTTCTTCTCATCTCTTCTCCATTAAACTTGTAGTGAGCTTTGTGAGGGAGGAATGATAAATAAAGAAGATCAATTTATTATCATGCTTGACTTACTTTTGTTATAATTGTTGTAACTTTAAATTCGTTAAGTAGTTGTTGTTATTTCCTTGTTGTTTCTTCTTCTCTTTTTTCTTTATCCTTACATACGACAATGATACTTACGCTCGATCCTCGCCAAGGTGAGGTCGCAAATAGTTAGTCGTATTCTTCTAATCTCCCTCTTTCTATCTTCCTCTTTTGTTTTGTTTTGTTTTTCCTATCATGAAGTGTGAGTAGTTTTATACTTGTTAGGGTAGGATAAGGGAAGTTTGAGAGAAGGAAATCTCTCTCACTCTTTCCTTGCCCAACAACTTAAATCGACTCCCGTTAATTGAACCACAATCCGCTCCTTACGGCACCCTATCCTACATGATAGCTGTGATTCCGTAGTGAGACCGGTTGTGGTTGAATTAACCGGAGGTTATGGATAAGAGCCAAGAACGGACGGACAAGCACCAAAAGGAAGACTTATGCGTTGGAAAGCCTAGCTTATACTCGCAAAGTCCTTCCTAGTCGTGCTAATCCCCGTTGTTGCCGATTACCGTAACACCGATATTAAGAGGGGCAACGAAAGATGTGGAGACTCCTAACTCAAACTAACCTAATCCTAACCCTAACAAGCTCTCTTTAAATATCAACTTAACACTTAGATAACTACAAACAAAATCTGAACAACCGGACTTAACTCGTCGAAAAACACATAGAAAAAGATTCCCATCTCCCTGCGGACGACCCGTACTCAACCGGCTAGCTACATGCGAAACCGTCTTGATTGCGGTATTTAAACTTAAACTTGAACACGCTCGTATCCTAACAATCAAATGGCGCCGTTGCCGGGGAGACGGTAGTTTGTTTCTTTGTGAAATTTCGGGTCAATTTGTAAGTATAACTCTAACCGAAAAACAAAAAAAAAAGAAGGTATATACTTTGTAAAAGAAACCATCTTGTTATTCTTGATTAGTTTTTGTGCAAGTGTGCAGGAAATACGAAGCTCAAGATCGACGCCAAAGACGTTGGAAATACGGAGTTCAAGTACAGTGCCAAAGACGTGGGAAGATAGACCCACATTTTTCGCGGCTGCACCGCGACGGACAAAAACGAAGCATCCGGTCTACTGTAAAAATCTGGAGTAGATACAGTGAGCAACTCAGCATTCCACACATCCAGAAAAACAGAGGACACTAAACAGAGCCCACACCAGAAAATTGATGGCCCAACTCTCTGTTCTTGCCGCGGATCCGCGGCAATAGGGGGGATTAGGCCGCGGATCCGCGGCCTGTTGGTGGCTTCAGGGCCCCAAATTTCTCTGTAAGTTCCCTGTTCTTCCCCCCTCTTCTCTGGACTCCACTGAATTGTGTTTTCTGCAGGCTTCTTTGCACAAATTCTTCTCCCCCTTCCAATAAACTGTTCTTGTGCAGGATTCTTTGCGCCGCAAATAAAAATTGTTTGCAGTTGATTTGTTACTGCTTTGCATTTCTTTAATACGGACTTAAGGGGCTTGAAACCAATCCAGATTGGGTGGGGATTTCATCACCCTTCCCAGGACCCCAAAAATCACTAAAGCATATGCATTGTCCATTGTAAATTAAAAAAATACTAGACTTCAGCCCTAAGGACTTCGCGCTCATTAGGAGAAGATAAACCTTGTTTAGAACCTCGCTTAACCGTATATTGTTTACGGGGTGTCTAGGAAAGTGTTAAAGGCGCAACCGCCGAAGAGAAAGGGTTATTTAATTAAGGAACTTCGCGAAAGCGTTGGACAATCTCCCCTTATCTCTGCACTTACCTGGCCTCGTGATCAGTGTATTTTTAAGCCCGTTTCTCGACATTGTTTAACTTCGACAATCAAGTTCAGGAGCAGGTCTAGTAGACCTAGAGTTACCCTAGATCTAGGTGTGATTGTGCATATCTTGTTTGTGATTGCTTAAGCCGTATTTCCGTACATATTTCTGTAAATCTCTTTCTAAAAAAAAAAATTAAAAATTAAAAACTTTTATAAAAACTTGCTTTTGTCGCCAAATCCATTTTCACCCACCACCCATCGCCTTTCTTCATTGACGTTTTCTTACCCTCACCTTCTCCGCTTTGACTATACTAAACTCGTTTAGTGTATGTCCGCTTGGACTCGGGACACTAGCGCCCGTCTAGTCCGCGTTACGTTAGTCGCGACCGACTACGCGATCGACTCCGAAGTCGATACTCCGTCCACTCCTCTTTCACCCCTTCCTTTGCCGGCCAACTCCGACGTTGACCGGAATTCTGTTCATACATCTTCACCTTCACCTTCACCTTCACCAACCTCTTCTTCCGCGATGTCGGGATTTAATCCGAACATCTCTTTGACCACCCCTGGATTGGCTCCACCTCCTACGGAGACCAATCTTCCACCACCTCCGCCTGTTGTAGCGCCGCAGCGAATTGCGCTCCAGGATCGTTTCTACCCCACCCGTTCTGTACTTCCCACCTGCCTTTCTCTTCCTCCGGCCAATGGAGACAACTTTGAAATTAAGCCCCATTTCATCAACATGCTTCCACGTTTTCATGGGCTTGAATCTGAAGATGCCTATATCTTCATCAACAAATTTCAAAATGTCTGTGCCATGATGAAAACCACCCAGCTGTCGGACGATGCTATACGTCTACGGGTCATTCCGTTCACTTTATGCGACCTCGCTGAAAAATGGCTGTATAGCACCGCTTCCCACTCAATCACCAGCTGGGACGAGTTTGTTAAAGCGTTTCTGAAAAAAATCTATCCAAATCATAAGACCGCAAGAATTCGAAATGAAATCAACCAATTCTCCCAGCTTCCTTCTGAACCCTTCTGGAAGTGCTTTGACCGATATAAAGACCTTCTTGTTCAGTGTCCTCACCACGGTATAGAGAAATGGCAGCTCTGCCAAACCTTATACGAGGGACTGAACCCAGCAACGAAGCAGTTGCTGGAAACCATCTGTCAGGGCCACTTCCTATCGAAATCTGACGAGGAAGCGTGGCAGTTCTTTGATGATCTTGCGGAGCAAACGCTACAGTGGGAGAGCACCAGACCGACTTCTTCTTCTTCTACCTCCACTTCTACCGGTCAGTCTAGGGTAGGAATCCACCAACTCGATGTCTCTATTGCGATGAAAGCTGAAATGGCTGCTATAACAAGAAAGCTTGAAGCGATAGAGAGCAAATTTTCTGCTCCTGCCCCCACACCTGTTCTCCCCCTTCGTACTATCTGCGCTTATTGTTCCGATCCTTCCCACTTGACCGAAGAGTGTCCTTACAATCCACCCTCGCAAGGACAGGATCAGGTTAATGCTGCCTTCCAGCAAAGACCGAGGAATGATCCATACTCTTCCACCTACAATCCCGGTTGGAGGAACCACCCCAATTTCGCCTGGAATCAGAATCAGAATCAGTTCCAGGGCAACAATTTCCAAAGGGCCCCTCCACCGCAACAACAAGCGCAGCAACAAACTCAACACCAATATCAGCAGCCCTTCCAACCCCAGCCTTTCCAGAACCAGACGAACAACTTTGCACCGAACAACTCTTTTCCACCAAACAATTTTGTTCCGTCAAACACTGATAAGGTTTCCTCGCTCGAGCGAAGTCTGGAGGCGTTTGTTAAACAATCGACTCAATCCACCGCCAACATCCAGTCTTCGATTCAATCTTTAGTGCAACACACTGCCGCACACGGGCAAAGCATCAAGACCATCGAGGCCCAGATTGCACAGCTGAACGCGGCCTTGAGCGAGCGAGAGAAGGGGAAGCTCCCGTCCCAGCCACTTCCAAATCCCGGTCACCAACATAATGCACATGTTGCTCTTGAACAACAAAACCATAATGTGAGTGCCGTGACCACACTGAGATCAGGGAGGGTGCTGCAAAACAACATTGGCAGACGGATCAACGATGACACCCCGGCCGCTGCTTCTTCTTCTTCTTCTTCTACTTCTTCTTCTTCGTCTTCTGAGCCTATTCTCCGTTCTTCACAAGGCTCCCCTTCCTCTTCTTCTCTGAACGGACCCACTTCTCACTCCACGAAGACACCTATTTTGGGATCCGTTCCAACTCCACAATCTCCTCCTCCAGCTTTAGACTCAACCAATTTTCAAAATGTTCCATTTCCAAACCGGTTGAGGTCTAACAAACAAAATCCTCAAATGGAGAAGATTCTGGAGTTATTTAAGCAAGTTAACATTAACATTCCTCTTTTAGATGCTGTCCAACAAGTCCCGTCTTACGCGAAAATCTTAAAGGACTTGTGCACGAAAAAGAGGAAGTGTCAGGTACCCAAGAAAGTTTTCTTGGCTAGTGCTGTGAGTGATGCCCTTACCCAATCTTTACCACAAAAATGGAAGGACCCTGGCTGTCCTACGATTTCAATTACTATTGGGGATAAGAACATCAACCGTGCACTATTAGATCTTGGTGCCAGTGTAAACTTGCTTCCGTATTCAGTATACGAGCAATTAGGCGTCGGAGAGTTGAAACCCACGCACTGCACTCTCCAAATGGCCGACCGATCGATCACCCACCCTAGGGGTGAGCTAGAGGATGTGTTGATAAGAGTCGGGGACTTCATATTCCCCGTTGACTTCATTGTATTAGATACACAGCCTGTAGCTAACCCCCGGAATCAAATTCCGGTGATACTCGGTCGCCCATTTCTCGCAACCTCAAATGCTGTGATCAATTGTCGCAACGGTTCGATGAACCTCTCTTTTGGAAACATGACGATTGAACTCAACATTTTTATGTTGGGGAATCAGCCCGCCGAACCTAATGCTCATATACTGGATGTCTGCTCGATCCAGGAGATCACCCCCGAAGAGTGTGAATTCGAGGAGTTTCTGTTTGAACACGATAATCTTGACGCCACTAGTGCGTTTCTCTTCGAACCTGCTGCTGCTTCTGCGCCCGACAACGACTACGAGTGTTTCACGTTCACGAACGATCTTAGCCGCGCACAACCCGAGTTTGAATCTTTCAACTTTTCGGATGAGTTACCTGAACCATCCGACTCGGTTGCCTACACTCGCTTTGAACCTTTGCTGGAGTCCTTTGAGTTCGAGACCTTTGCACCGGTCTTGCCTTCCATCGTTTCACCTCCAACGCTCGAACTCAAGCCATTGCCATCTCACCTTAAGTATGCTTACTTAGGTGAGAACGAGACCCTCCATGTCATCATCTCGGCTTCTCTAGCTCCCGAGCAAGAGAAAGCCCTTCTCGCGGTCTTGCACGGCAACAGGCAAGCTTTTGGCTTGTCCATGGCGGACATCAAGGGGATTAGTCCCCTCATCGTTGAGCATCACATTCATCTGATGGATGATGCCAAACCAGCCCGGGATCCACAAAGACGTCTTAATCCAGTCATGAAGGAGGCTGTGAAGAAGGAGATCGTCAAATGTCTAGATAGTGGAATCATTTACCCTATCTCTGATAGCCAGTGGGTTAGCCCCATTCATGTTGTCCCCAAGAAGTCGGGCATCACGGTCATAACCAACGAGGCTAATGAGTTAATCCCTACTCGCACCCAAACTGGGTGGCGAGTTTGCATTGATTATAGAAAACTCAACGCCGCAACGCGGAAAGACCACTTTCCGCTACCTTTCATTGACCAGATGCTGGAACGATTGGCCGGACATGAGTACTATTGTTTTCTTGATGGCTACTCTGGCTATAATCAAATTCCTATCGCCGAAAAAGACCAGGACAAGACCACTTTCACTTGTCCTTTCGGCACGTTTGCATATCGACGCATGCCCTTTGGGTTATGCAATGCGCCCGCTACCTTCCAGCGGTGTATGATGGGAATTTTCTCGGACATGGTGGAAAAATTTCTGGAGATTTTCATGGATGACTTCTCCATCTTCGGCGACTCCTTTGACGAGTGTTTGCTGCATCTTGACGCTGTCCTTACCCGATGTAAGGACAAGAATCTCACTTTGAACTGGGAGAAATGCCACTTCATGGTGCGCGAAGGTATTGTCTTAGGACATATCATCTCGCAAAATGGCATAGAGGTTGACAAAGCAAAGATTGAGGTCATTTCCAATCTGCCTCCTCCCCGATGCGTCAGAGATATCCGAGCCTTTCTTGGCCATGCCGGTTTCTACAGACGGTTTATCAAGGACTTTAGCAAGATTGCTAGGCCCTTGACTCTTTTGCTGGCCAAGGACATGTTAGTTGTATGTATGCCCTAGAGGCCAGTATTGTACAGATGATGTATATTATATTGGATGCTTGGACATATATAGAGATGACTTTCTTGCTCGACATGATAGTATGCTATCTGGTTGCTATTTATCTTAACATGTACACTAGTCTCTTTATACTGTCTTATAGTTACATGTTGGTAAAGCCCTTAGGATTTGTACTTGACTACCTAGACTATGATGCAGATCATACTATTGGGGACATGGTAGTCCATAAGTACATCCTTCAAGGTCCCTAGTCGTAGGTGTATCGAGACGGGGCATCGATATACCAGAGTAGACTAGCGTATACGCTTCTCGACCCATGTGATGGGCGATGGATGATCCCATATCCATTGGTGTTTGACATCAGAGATGGTGTACGGGTGCTCAGTGGTCACTGGGTACACTGGACGGACTCGCCGAGAACTCCCAGATGGTATTATACCTCACGTCAGATGGCAGTTCTCAGGTGACACTTGTACAGGTTAGTCTGTAGACCCGAGATCGTCATAGAGTCTTGTGTGATTCCCACTGTGCTTTGATCTCCACCTTACCACGTCCATGAGGGCGTGCAAAACGGTGGTCTTTGGGCACAGTCCCGAGTCACATGGAGGCAATGAGCGATAGGAGGGGTTTCGTCTCTCCCGGTATTGGGGGTTGATGTTGCGCTGTGCTCGATTGGCCGTAACAGGGAAGTCCCTGGCCAGGGCTGATCAGAGATTTGCTGGTAAGTGTTACCAGTAGTTTCTCGACTCGTTACGAGCCTCACATCGGCACGACTTATCGGGTTATTGGGGTCTGACGTATACCACCCCTAGACTTGATATGCGACGTATCAGACGAAGAGACTTGACTGTATGGTAAGTGTTACTGGTCGGATTCGCAGGAGTGTGAGCGGGCTAGCTCGTCGATCTTCTGATCGCACAATACCCGGGTGGCCATTACGTTTAGCAGACCGCTTGCGGCTTGTGGGTGCTTGATATGATCATCACCTGCTACCGGCGTATTGACGAGTCTTTAGAGTCCTACACAGAGGTTTCCTGGCTCAAGCGAAACGAAATAGGAGCGCATATGAGATATGTGCAGGACCGAGAATGATGCGTGTATGTGATACCGTATTTCATTCTCGCGTTATATGTTTCGATTGGTTATATTCGATATGACCTAGTTATCGAATCATTGATTCGATAAATCGATGCATTGAATACTAGTCGGTTATGTGCGACATGACCGGATCATTGAATCAAGTGTTGATTTAATGATTTAATGTATAATTATATATTTGATATATTGCTTTGCATTAACTAGTATTGGTTCACTTTAAACGGATTTTTCTCACTTGGATTGCACATTGTATATGTGATATGCTTTTATGCACTTTTTGTATCATGTTTGATGATACTTGATCATTTAGTTAAGTGTATAGAATTAATCCATGGTTAATTTGATAATTAGGGTTTTGCATATTTGTTTATTTATTTATTTGTTTATTTATTTATTTGAAATAAGTTATGATAAGAATGGTGGCTAAGTTTGTTTTATATTGAAGCTTCATGAAGCTTTGACTTTGCTAACCATCCTTATCTTCATGCTTAACCCTAACCCATCTAAGTGACCATGGTTAATTCTCTACACTTAACCCTAGTTCAAGTTATGATAAGTATTTTGATTTATATTTATTTTTATCATAACACTTATGATAATCTTTTCTTGAGCTCATCTTCTTCTTCTTCTTCAAGCTTGCTACAAAAATGGCAAGTTGAGATCTAGTGAGTTAAATCCAAATCTAAAGTGAACCCACCTCCTATTTCTTCACCCTCTACCTCTTGCCAAGTTGTTTTGGGTGTTTACTTCACAAGTTTCACAAGTTTGTGAAGTCGGAGCTTGAGTTTGTGCAACCTCGACGTAGATCGTCTTTGACACAAAGCCGACGACCTATTCCGCTTGCTTTCCCGGTGAAGCCGATGATCGAGTCAAGGATTCATGATGGACAGCGAGGACATGATGTTGCGGAGCCGTGGAGGTGGATATCCGGATCTACAAAGGTTGTAATTTCCGTACCCTCTTAGTTAAGTGTTAACTAGCTTTCTTTTTCGCCTAGACATCTAGTCTAAAATCCGTAGTCTAGGGTTTCTCGGCACCAAAAATTTTAATTTGGCATGTTCGATGCCTTGTGAGAACCCACTAAGGTGCCTAGGAACCTTTCACTGGTATCAGAGCCTAGCTAGAGCTTTAGGCGAAGTCCCGACGCAGTTTGAAATCCGAACGAACACGAAACCCAAATACTTTAGAGCTCTCTGGACTTTTTCATAAATCTGGGAATTTTTTATATTAAAAATGTCTAAAAAATTCAGCATAGAATTCTAAGCAATACTGTGCAAAACGTTTCCCTGAACTGTTCATTGTGCCGCGGAAGCGCGGCAGAATCATGCCTTCTGCCGCCCTTCCGCGGTCAAATGGTGACATCATCCCATTTTTTTTGCACAGTAATACCTGATAAATTCTGGTGAGTTTTATGGGTATTTTTAAATTTATTTAAAGGTTGAGTGCTCTGGAGTTATATTGTGAATCGATGAATTCGATCGGAATATCAAACTTTGTCTAAGTGTTTTTCCAGATAACTGTAGAATATGTTAAAGAGTTCAACCGTATACAAATACCCAGGTTTTCCCCTGCCGGAATAATTCCAAGTGTTGGATTTTTCTGTGGTTAAAAGACGTTCTGAGTAGTGCAAGTAACGCGATGGTCCCTCTAGAAGACACAAACCTTAACTCGATTATGTGACCGTCTTGAACTGCCCTTTGAACCTTCGGGTTTGGGGCAGTACGGCGTGCCACATGTGAGGCGTTGGCTTGACCCTTCTAAAGCTGGACCGTTGGTACTGAGGTATGAAGTGAATGTCTTTGAACCTATTTCATGTGTTGATCGGTGTCGGGAAAACTTGGGTGTTCGAATGTTCGATCGGAAAGTTTAATATATTTTATTTATCCGGAATTGGATACAATAATTGGAATTCACAAAAGGTTATGAGATAACTGGATGGATGTTATAAATCTAGCGGTTTAGTTTCATTGGATATCGAAAAGAGTTTTCGATAATGGGACTAAAATGCGGGGTTTATAACTGTTAGGCATGTGATGTCTAAAGAAGTTGCGGATTCCAATTGTTGTAGTTTTACACTTTCTTTTCTGTGACCGTAAGTGTAGTATGTTCATATCGCCGGTTTCGTTGCTATACATCAACGACAATTGGGGTATGCATACTTACTTACGTTGATGACATGTGATGTTATGTGTTGCTGGATATGTTATATTGGATCGTCGTGTTCGAATAGCCGGGGGTTTTTATGTGAGATGAGTATTTTTCATTTTCATTCATGTAAAAACTTGTATGTAATATTCTTTTATTCGGGGCACTTCCAGGATGCGGGAGTTGTCACCCTTTATATATTATTTACTTTTCTGCACTAGGATAGACCCAAGGAGGGGAGCACAAGTAACCGGGTTCTGGGGTCCAGTGGGAGACCAACTCGAGGAGTCGAGTCCGGGTCTCCTAACCCTAGAATTGGCAGGGTTGCTTGCCGCTCTCGTAGGGGTCTAGGGGTGTGGGATTGGCTATTTATCACGACCGTGGAATCCGTGTTTTATACTGGCTCGTATCGAAAACACGGACGTCCTAGTATATCCAATATTTCATATGTTTATTCTGCTGCGATATCTGTGATGTGATTCTGTGATGGATATATTATATAGTATATATGATATATTATATAGACGTTACTTATGTTTTGCACCCGCACTAGCCCTGCCCTGCTCTGTCGTTAGTTACCTAACCTAACGGTGCACGAGGGGACATCGAGGCGAATGTGGATGGCATAAGCGTACGTCATATCTATCTGTGATGTTTAGGTTTTTAAATGATGGGACTTCATTAATGTGATTAATGAAAGATAAGAAACCTAAGATGTTGTAGAATCGAATTTTAAAATAAAAAAAAAGGTAGCTACAGTTCTTGCTTTGCATAGCGGTATAAATGATATACCCCGCACCTTATTCGATGAGGAAAGGACCGAGATCCCTTCACCGGGAGTGACTCCTTTAGCAATAACTGGCAGATGCTACACACTCGGTTTGCTTTTGATTGCTTTTGAGTTTTTGCTTTGCACAGCGATATATATGATATATCCTGCACCTCATTCGACGAGGAAAGGACCGAGATCCCTTCACCGGGAGTGACTCCTTTAGCAAAACCAGAAAAGCCTCAAAATCACTCCATTTCAAAACTTCATTTTGATTCTACAACGATATCAAGTTCATTACGCTCATGGTTTTCAGAAAAACCTGCGTAGCCCTCCGTCATTTCAGATAAAGACTAGTTAGTATTCGTGCTGCGTTTGTTGACCTTAGCCAAGGCGTGGTGTACGGTAGCTAATTAGTATTTATCTGCTAAAACATGAGATGTGATTGAGTTAGGGTAGTCGTGCGACTTTGTTGACCTTAGCCAAGGGTCGTACGGGTGGGTTTAATTCAATCAGGAAATGACGGGTTGAACTTGACTAGCGCTTATGATTTGTTGACCTTAGCCAAGGTCATAAGTTGCTAGGGGCAAAAATATTATCGGGAATTTCAAGTGTTGAAATTTGCAATGAGATTGCATACCTTCTATGAGATAGTTGGATCCCGATACCCACTGCGAGTAAGACTTACTCCTGGGAGAGTTTTACACAGTGCAATTAGCCGATCAAGTAGGTGTCTAGAAAGGTGTTAACGAGGTTACGCCTCTGGGAAAACGAGGTTTACATTAATTAGGTTCGTGCGAAAGCACGGGGGACCTCCCTCAAAGTACCGACACTGGCCTGGCTGAAAGATTGGCGAACTTGTAGTGTGTAATTAATCCCGGCTAGTCTTTCCTTTTAAGGTTTGAAGGAAGATTTGATAAAAAGCAGTGGGAGCCATCCTGATTAGATAAGATAATAACCAATCTGATCTTGCACGAGCATACGCTAAAGTGTTTTCTTCTCTCTCTCTCTCCAGGTAGCGACCATTTCATGCCCTAATAAAGATAATAATATGGATGTATTGACCGAACCCGGATGTTATACTGTGCTGGGGAACGTTGGTTCCGTTCATTCTTATAAGAGTTATAGGACTGAACAGGATATAGGGGAATACCAGGATTCCCATGCCACCCGAATGAAGAAAGTACTTGCTGATGCATTTTCTTCGGGTGTGTTCGTTACTGAGAACTGTTTCTCTATTTGCTCTACGTCCTGGGTATTGGATACCGGGTCGGGATCCCATATATGTAATCAGTTACATGGGCTAAGGAAAGGTAGAGAACTTGGAGAAGGTGATAAAGACATTAGAGTCGGAAATGGTGCAATTGTTGCAGCTAAGACTGTCGGGGAATATCACCTTGTATTACCAACTGGTAATACATTGGTTCTGAACGAATGCTATTACATGCCGAACCTGATATGCAACATTATATCAGTTTCTTTATTAAGTAAAGAGGGATATAATTTTGTATTGCAGGACAATGTTATGAACATTTTCCACGACCAAAAGTTGGTTGGATCAGGCACGTTGTGCAATGGCATTTATGTTCTAAATCAATCAACAGTTCTGAGCATAACAAACACACACAAAAGGAAGAGTTCTGAACTCAACGAATCCTTTTTGTGGCATTGTAGACTGGGTCACATCAATGCGACACGACTAGCTAAGTTGCATAAGGATGGATATTTAAATCCGTTTGAATTTTCATCCTATGACACTTGCCAGTCATGTCTCAAAGGCAAGATGACCAAGACTCCATTTACGGGACACGGAGAAAGAGTTACCGAACTCTTAGGACTGATACATAGTGATGTATGCGGTCCCATGTCTACACATGCCAGGGATGGTTCTTCATACTTCATTACATTCACTGACGATCTCTCTAGATTCGGATATGTGTTCCTGATGAAACACAAATCAGAAGCTTTTGAGAAATTTAGAGAATATAAACAAGAAGTCGAGAACCAAACCGGAAAAAGTATTAAAATCCTACGATCTGATCGAGGAGGGGAATACTTGAGCAATGAATTCCTGGACTTCCTAAAAGAGAATGGGATTCTCTCTCAGCTAACTCCTCCATATACACCACAGCACAACGGTGTATCGGAGCGGAGGAACCGCACCCTATTAGATATGGTGCGCTCTATGATGAGCACAGCTGAGTTACCTATTTCCTTCTGGGGATATGCGCTGGAGACAGCCATATACCTATTGAATAGAGTTCCAACTAAATCTGTGCCTACCACTCCATATGAGATATGGAATGGAAAGAGACCATCTCTTAAAAGAGTTAAGATATGGGGTTGTCCGGCTTATGTTAAAAAGCAAAACCCGGACAAACTCGAGGCACGATCAGTTCTTTGTAAGTTTGTAGGATATCCAAGCAATTCGTATGGATATCTATTCTACCACAGTGAACAACAAAAGGTGTTTGTTGCTCAACATGCCACCTTTTTAGAAAAGGAATTTCTTGCAAAAGAGATTAGTGGCTCTGAGGTAGAACTGGAAGAAGTTCCAGAAACACAAACTATAACTGAAGATTTAGTGGAACCAGAGGATTCAGTAGCTCCCAATGAACCTCAGCCTCTCCGCCGATCTAGTAGGGTTCCTCGCCAACCTGAGAGATACTACGGTTTTCTCATGGACGGTGGGAGCGAGGATTGCATCATGGAGGATGATGACCCAACTAGCTTCGAGCAGGCCATCACGAGTGGGGATTCAGTGAAATGGCTGGATGCTATGCGGTCCGAGATGGATTCCATGTACACCAACAAAGTATGGACTTTGGAAGTTGCTCCTGAAGGGGTAAAACCCATTGGGAGCAAGTGGATCTTCAAGAAGAAACTTGGTGTAGATGGGAAAGTAGAGACTTTCAAAGCTAGACTTGTAGCAAAGGGTTTTCGTCAAAGACCAGGTGTGGACTATGACGAAACCTTTTCTCCAGTGGCTATGCTTAAATCCATCCGAATCATGCTTGCCATTGCTGCCTTTCATGACTACGAAATCTGTTAAATGGATGTTAAGACCGCCTTTCTAAATGGTGATTTAGAAGAATGCGTGTACATGACTCAGCCAGAGGGCTTCGTAGACAGTGGGAGCAGCGGGAAGGTGTGCAAGCTGCTTAAATCCATTTATGGATTAAAGCAAGCATCGCGGAGTTGGAACATCTGCTTTGACGTCGTTATCAAAGAGTTTGATTTCGTCAAAAATCCAGATGAACCTTGTATCTACAGGAAGGTGGCAGAGAGTAAGGTTGTCTTCCTCGTATTGTACGTGGACGACATACTCTTGATAGGAATTGATATTCCTATGCTGCAATCGGTCAAGCTCTTCTTATCACAAAGATTCTCAATGAAAGATCTTGGTGATGCCTCCTGCATATTGGGAATAAGGATCTATAGAGATAGATCCAAACGGATTTTGGGATTGTCCCAATCCAGGTACATTGACACCATACTAAAGAGGTTTAGTATGGAAGAGTCCAAGCGTGGGAACTTGCCCACGATCTCTGGAGTCACTCTCTCCAAAGAGATGTCTCCCAAGACTGATTTGGAGAAAGCTCGCATGCAAGGGATACCCTATGCTTCGGTAGTAGGCTCTATCATGTATGCGATGCTATGTACCAGACCCGATGTAGCATACTCACTAAGTGTAGTGAGCAGGTATCAAGCTGATCCTGGAGAGAGTCACTGGACAGCTGTGAAGAGCATTCTCAAGTACTTGCGAAGGACTAGAGATATGTTCTTGGTGTATGGTAACGGAGAACTCCAAGTGGAGTCCTTTACCGATTCCAGCTTCCAGAGTGATAAGGACGACTCTAAGTCGCAGTCGGGCTTTGTCTTTACCCTTTACGGAGGGGCGGTTAGCTGGAAGAGTTCCAAGCAGGAAACCGTGGCAGACTCGACGATGGAGGCTGAATACATCGCTGCCAACGATGCTGCTAAAGAAGCTGTCTGGATCAAGAAGTTCATTTCTGAACTTGGAGTGGTTCCATCCATTGAGTATCCAATACCTTTGTATTGCGATAACAATGGAGCGGTGGCTTTGGCCAAGGAACCCAGGTCCCATCAGCGGTCCAGGCATATTCTGAGGCGGTATCACCTGATCCGGGAGATAGTTGATCGCCGGGAGATCGAGGTCAGGAGAGTTGACACGAAGAACAACACGGCGGATCTACTCACGAAGGCCATTCCCCAGATACAGTTTGAGAGACTCTTCGGGATGCTCGGTATGAGATACTACAGCAGCTGGCCCTAGTGCAAGTGGGAGATTGTTAGTTGTATGTATGCCCTAGAGGCCAGTATTGTACAGATGATGTATATTATATTGGATGCTTGGACATATATAGAGATGACTTTCTTGCTCGACATGATAGTATGCTATCTGGTTGCTATTTATCTTAACATGTACACTAGTCTCTTTATACTGTCTTATAGTTACATGTTGGTAAAGCCCTTAGGATTTGTACTTGACTACCTAGACTATGATGCAGATCATACTATTGGGGACATGGTAGTCCATAAGTACATCCTTCAAGGTCCCTAGTCGTAGGTGTATCGAGACGGGGCATCGATATACCAGAGTAGACTAGCGTATACGCTTCTCGACCCATGTGATGGGCGATGGATGATCCCATATCCATTGGTGTTTGACATCAGAGATGGTGTACGGGTGCTCAGTGGTCACTGGGTACACTGGACGGACTCGCCGAGAACTCCCAGATGGTATTATACCTCACGTCAGATGGCAGTTCTCAGGTGACACTTGTACAGGTTAGTCTGTAGACCCGAGATCGTCATAGAGTCTTGTGTGATTCCCACTGTGCTTTGATCTCCACCTTACCACGTCCATGAGGGCGTGCAAAACGGTGGTCTTTGGGCACAGTCCCGAGTCACATGGAGGCAATGAGCGATAGGAGGGGTTTCGTCTCTCCCGGTATTGGGGGTTGATGTTGCGCTGTGCTCGATTGGCCGTAACAGGGAAGTCCCTGGCCAGGGCTGATCAGAGATTTGCTGGTAAGTGTTACCAGTAGTTTCTCGACCCGTTACGAGCCTCACATCGGCATGACTTATCGGGTTATTGGGGTCTGACATATACCACCCCTAGACTTGATATGCGACGTATCAGACGAAGAGACTTGACTGTATGGTAAGTGTTACTGGTCGGATTCGCAGGAGTGTGAGCGGGCTAGCTCGTCGATCTTCTGATCGCTCAATACCCGGGTGGCCGTTACGTTTAGCAGACCGCTTGCGGCTTGTGGGTGCTTGATATGATCATCACCTGCTACCGGCGTATTGACGAGTCTTTAGAGTCCTACACAGAGGTTTCCTGGCTCAAGCGAAACGAAATAGGAGCGCATATGAGATATGTGCAGGACTGAGAATGATGCGTGTATGTGATACCGCATTTCATTCTCGCGTTATATATTTCGATTGGTTATATTCGATATGACCTAGTTATCGAATCATTGATTCGATAAATCGATGCATTGAATACTAGTCGGTTATGTGCGACATGACCGGATCATTGAATCAAGTGTTGATTTAATGATTTAATGTATAATTATATATTTGATATATTGCTTTGCATTACTAGTATTGGTTCACTTTAAACGGATTTTTCTCACTTGGATTGCACATTGTATATGTGATATGCTTTTGTGCACTTTTTGTATCATGTTTGATGATACTTGATCATTTAGTTAAGTGTATAGAATTAATCCATGGTTAATTTGATAATTAGGGTTTTGCATATTTGTTTATTTATTTATTTGTTTATTTATTTATTTGAAATAAGTTATGATAAGAATGGTGGCTAAGTTTGTTTTATATTGAAGCTTCATGAAGCTTTGACTTTGCTAACCATCCTTATCTTCATGCTTAACCCTAACCCATCTAAGTGACCATGGTTAATTCTCTACACTTAACCCTAGTTCAAGTTATGATAAGTATTTTGATTTATATTTATTTTTATCATAACACTTATGATAATCTTTTCTTGAGCTCATCTTCTTCTTCTTCTTCAAGCTTGCTACAAAAATGGCAAGTTGAGATCTAGTGAGTTAAATCCAAATCTAAAGTGAACCCACCTCCTATTTCTTCACCCTCTACCTCTTGCCAAGTTGTTTTGGGTGTTTACTTCACAAGTTTCACAAGTTTGTGAAGTCGGAGCTTGAGTTTGTGCAACCTCGACGTAGATCGTCTTTGACACAAAGCCGACGACCTATTCCGCTTGCTTTCCCGGTGAAGCCGATGATCGAGTCAAGGATTCATGATGGACAGCGAGGACATGACGTTGCGGAGCCGTGGAGGTGGATATCCGGATCTACAAAGGTTGTAATTTCCGTACCCTCTTAGTTAAGTGTTAACTAGCTTTCTTTTTCGCCTAGACATCTAGTCTAAGATCCGTAGTCTAGGGTTTCTCGGCACCAAAAATTTTAATTTGGCATGTTCGATGCCTTGTGAGAACCCACTAGGGTGCCTAGGAACCTTTCAGGACACGCCTTTCGACTTCAACTCGAGCTTTGTGACTGCATTCGAGTCACTGAAACGCTCACTCACTTCTGCTCCCGTTCTTTCTTCTCCTGACTGGACGCACCCATTCGAGATCATGTGCGATGCATCCGACTTTGCCATCGGTGCTGTCCTTGGACAGCACATCAACAAGATGCCGCACGTAATCTATTACGCAAGCCGAACCCTGAACGACGCCCAACTTAACTATACCACAACTCAGAAGGAATTCTTAGCTGTTGTATTTGCTTTAGAAAAGTTCAGGCCCTACCTCATCGGCTCTCCAGTCATTGTCTACACGGACCATTCAGCTCTGCGCCATCTTTTTGCGAAGAAAGATGCCAAATCTCGGTTAATACGTTGGATCCTCTTGCTTCAAGAGTTTGACCTTGTCATTAAGGACAAACGAGGATGTGAAAACGTAGTTGCCGACCATCTCTCACGACTTCCTTCTTCGCCTTCGCTTCCAATTACGATTAACGACGTTTTCCCGTATGAACAACTCTTGACAGTATCGTGCGAACCTTGGTTCGCAGATATTGTGAACTATTTGGCCACGGGATTACTACCGACCGAATGGTCTAGTCAGGACAGACTTCGCTTCTTATCCCAAGTATAACACTTTTACTGGGACGAACCCTACTTGTTCAAGTACTGTCCCGACCAGATTATTCGTCGGTGTGTCCCCGATGAGGAATTCAAGAGTGTGCTGTCATTTTGCCACGATCAAGCGTGTGGCGGGCATTTTGGGCCCAGAAAGACAGCTGAGAAGATCTTGCAATGTGGTTTCTACTGGCCACAACTTTTCAAAGACGCTAACGACTATTGCAAGACTTGCTCCCGGTGCCAATACATGGGCCGGATATCCCGGAGGAACGAGATGCCGCTCCAACCAATCTTGGTTGTGGAGATTTTCGATGTTTGGGGGATAGACTTCATGGGGCCGTTTCCCAGCTCTTTTGGGAACTTGTACATCCTTCTAGCTGTTGATTACGTCTCTAAATGGGTCGAGGCTGTGCCCAGCCGAACTAACGACAACAAGGTTGTCGTTAGGTTCCTTAAAGAAAACATTTTCTCACGGTTTGGGCACCCCCGAGCGATCATTAGCGACAATGGAAGTCATTTCTGCAATAAAACTTTTGAAGCCTTGATGCGGAAATACTCCATTAATCATAAGCTTTCTACGCCCTACCACCCCCAAACCTGCGGGCAGGCCGAAGTTTCAAATCGGCAAATCAAGCAGATATTGGAGAAGACGGTTTCCAAGAACCGTAAGGATTGGTCTCTGAAACTCACTGATGCCCTTTGGGCATTTAGAACCGCTTATAAGACCGACCTTGGCATGTCTCCCTATCGGCTTGTGTACGGAAAAGCCTGCCACCTTCCTGTCGAAATAGAGCATCGCGCGTTTTGGGCGATAAAGGAGCTGAATCTGTCTCTTGAGGACGCGGGCAGCCATCGGAAGCTGCAGCTGAACGAACTATGCGAGCTTAGGGATGAGGCTTACGACAACGCGGTTGTCGTTAAGAATCGAACGAAGGTGTTTCACGATAAACACCTTTTGCGCAAAACCTTCGTACCTGGTCAGCAAGTACTGCTTTACGACACCCGACTTCACTTCCATCCTGGAAAGCTCAGATCTCGCTGGAAAGGGCCGTATTTTGTGCGGAATGTGTATCCGCAGGGCGCTGTGGATTTGGAGAATCCAAAGGATGGTTCACTCTTCAAGGTAAATGGACACCGATGCAAACCATACCTTAGCGCCGAACCAACAGAGGAGCTCCTGTTCTTACAGGAGCCGGTTTACCCTGAATGATCTTCCTCTGCCTACCTCCAAACTTCGATTATCCAGCCAAGAACAGCGGACACTGTTCCAAATAAGTTTGGGGGTATGTACAAACAATTTTGTATATATTTGTGTATATTCTTTTTCTTTTCTTTAAAAACAAAAACAAATAAAAATTTGTGTATCGCTAACCGACAATTTTGACCCTTCAAATGATCTCTTCATGCAATGACAGTGAGGACACTGTCCAGTTTAAGTTTGGGGGTACGCTCGGTACGCATTTCTTACCTTCGCATTCATATGTATATTTTGCATCTGCATATTAATATCCATAAAATCCATAAAAATTTGAAAATTTTCTAAAAAAATTAAAAAAAAAATTTTTTTTGTCAAGTTAGCTTGTGGAAGAACTCTGATTCGACATTCGACGGTTTTTGTTTGAAAAAATAGGAATAACTAGATCTTATGTTTGGATTTTGAAAACCTGAAAGATAACTCTCCTTTGAAGTTAACTATAGCTGATATACGTCTTTACATCACACTACACGTGTCGTAGGATTTTGGGAATTAGATGACAAGTCTTTCATGTTTAAACTTTTAAACAGATAAATGATTTTCTGAGGATCAAATAGGTTTGTTCTGAAATAAGTAATGTCAAGAATAGTTTATGAAGTAAAGCGAATATGAAGGAATGTTATTGATGCCGTAATTGGAGCTAAGTCGGAAAAATAACCCATCTAAAACTTGATTGGAATGATTACACACCAAACCCACCAAACACGTCTTTTATCCAAAAAATATTTGAGCTACCGGTTATATCTCCGTTCGTATTAAATCATCTGATTTTCACGACAAACTGTCTTTTGTTTTTGGACCTAGGTAACTTGAGTAATTAAGTCCGCTGGGGTGTTTCTACACCTAATGCCCTAAAACCAACTGGTTTGGGTGCATTGGCCCAAAGCTCGCTAAGAAGCCTAGAAAGTCCAGTTTAAAACAAAGTCAAGCAAGTGTTCTCTCCGAGTTAAAATTCCTAACGGTTCTTTGTGTGAGAATAATCTTGATAAAAGATAGGCTTTTAAAAAAATTTTAACGGAGATATGAAGGTTTTATTCTATGATAAAGACTATTGCACGTTCACAGAGGTGTGTATGAAATGAAAACAAGTTAAAAGGTGGAGTGAAAAATACGACTTAGTTTCCTGTTAAGGAAGATAGAAATTCTGAAGTTGAAACCTTACTGAAAAACGAAACTTGAAAAATGCTTAACTCTTTATAAAACTTATGTGATCCTTTTCAAATTGTTATCTGGGCTTTATTGTGCGACATGATGACTTTAATCGATCCTTCTGGAACTTCACGACACTATTTGCACTGCACGTAAAGACATATAAAATCTGTAGTTAAATAAGAAGCGAGGTGTGAAAAATAAAGGTTCGATAGTCTGGACTTTAGGATTATAGAATTGTTATTTTCTAAAAACAAAACTTTAGGGTTTGAAACTTAGTCATTTTTACAAACCAACTTGACCGGATTTTGTAGGTAGTATCCGCTGAAAATCCTCAGGAGACAACACTCCTCCTACTAGGGACACCTAGAGGTTTAACGGCTTGTTGCACATGCTCAGTGCAATCGCGTTCCCTGCGAAAGTGAGGTTAGGAAATTTTTTGTGAATAAATGGGCTTTGCTCGGGACGAGCAAATGATAAGTTTGGGGGTATTTGTTCATATCAGATTTTTGCATTTTCATACCGCCCAATTTTTATCACATTGCATATCGGTAGATACTCTTGAGCCGTGTTTGCTAGTCAATTGCAGGATACAGGTTCCCGGTTCTCAAACGGAGAAATTCATGAAAAACACGACAAAATCCGGTTCCTACCAACCACAGATAAAACACAGTCTCCGCTCTTCATCCGTATGTTGCCAGATACCAGTTTAGGAAGACAAAGTGTCAACTCAATGTCATTCTCATGCACAAGGCTCAATGGTAGCAAAAAATCCAAGAGATCTACGCGGAGCTCGAGGCAATCATCCACAAAAAAGTCCACCTTTGCTCAATAGAAATTCTGGAAGAAATAGGAATGAATTATCAGAAAATACCCACACCAGACAAGAGGGGATAGGAGACCAGGAAAAACCTCAGAAGCCCACACCCTAAACACACTATAGGGGCGCGGATCCGCGGCCATAGGGGGCTATAGGCGGCGGATCCACGGCCGTACAGTGGGTTCAGGCAGTGACTTTTCAGGGGCAGTTTGGTCATTTCGTCAGGGTTCTGTTGGTTGCCCTAGGGTTTCATTTCCTGGCCTATAAATAGCCCAGAATTTTGAGAAGGAAGGGGTCCATTCTTGTATTCTCTTTTTCTAGGATTTAGTTCACTTGTTCTTCTTCTTCTTCTCATCTCTTCTCCATTAAACTTGTAGTGAGCTTTGTGAGGGAGGAATGATAAATAAAGAAGATCAATTTATTATCATGCTTGTCTTACTTTTGTTATAATTGTTGTAACTTTAAATTCGTTAAGTAGTTGTTGTTATTTCCTTGTTGTTTCTTCTTCTCTTTTTTCTTTATCCTTACATACGACAATGATACTTACGCTCGATCCTCGCCAAGGTGAGGTCGCAAATAGTTAGTCGTATTCTTCTAATCTCCCTCTTTCTATCTTCCTCTTTTGTTTTGTTTTGTTTTTCCTATCATGAAGTGTGAGTAGTTTTATACTTGTTAGGGTAGGATAAGGGAAGTTTGAGAGAAGGAAATCTCTCTCACTCTTTCCTTGCCCAACAACTTAAATCGACTCCCGTTAATTGAACCACAATCCGCTCCTTACGGCACCCTATCCTACATGATAGCGGTGATTCCGTAGTAAGACCGGTTGTGGTTGAATTAACCGGAGGTTATGGATAAGAGCCAAGAACGGACGGACAAGCACCAAAAGGAAGACTTATGCGTTGGAAAGCCTAGCTTATACTCGCAAAGTCCTTCCTAGTCGTGCTAATCCCCGTTGTTGCCGATTACCGTAACACCGATATTAAGAGGGGCAACGAAAGATGTGGAGACTCCTAACTCAAACTAACCTAATCCTAACCCTAACAAGCTCTCTTTAAATATCAACTTAACACTTAGATAACTACAAACAAAATCTGAACAACCGGACTTAACTCGTCGAAAAACACATAGAAAAAGATTCCCATCTCCCTGCGGACGACCCGTACTCAACCGGCTAGCTACATGCGAAACCGTCTTGATTGCGGTATTTAAACTTAAACTTGAACACGCTCGTATCCTAACAATCAGCACCCTGGTCAGGGATTTCCTGTTATGGCCAATCGAGCATAGCGCAACATCAACTCCTAATACCGGGAGAGACGAAACCCCTCCTATCGCTCATTGCCTCCATGTGACTCGGGACTGTACCCAAAAACCACCTTTTTGCACGATCTCTAGACCGTGGTATGGTGGAAACCAAAGCACAGTGGGAATCACACAAGACTCTATGACGATCTCGGGTCTACAGACTAACCTGTACCAGTGTCACCAGAGAACTTCTATCCGACGATAGGTATAACACCATCTAGGAGTTCTCGGCGAGTTCGTTCTGTGTACCTAGTCTCCACTGAGCACCCGCATACTTTCTCTGATGTCAAACACCAAAGGATGTGGGATCATCCATCGTCCATCATATGGGTGGAGAAGCATATATGCTAGTCTACTCTGGAGTATCGATGCCTTGTCTCGATACTCCCACGACTAGGAACGTTTGAAGGATGTACTTACCGACTACCCTGTCCCCACTAGTATGATCTGCATCATAATCCCGGTAGTCAAGTACTCTTCCTAAGGGCTTTATCAACATGTAATAGAGAGACAATAAGTGTACATGTTAAGATAAGAAGCAACCAGATAGCATACTATCATGTCGAGCAAGAAAGTCCTCCCTATATATGTCCAATCATCCACTACAATATACATCACATGTACAGTAATGGCCTCTAGGGCATACATATAACTAACAGGTTTTAGTTGGATACAGTCCTGAGCCACATGGAGCCAGTGAGAGGATCGTCGGGGATTCGTCTCTCCCGGTATTAGGGGTTGATGTCGCGTTGTGCACTGGTGGCCATCACCAGAAATCCTTGGCCAAAGTAGTCAAAAATTATTGATTTAGATCAGTAGTTTCTCAGTTGGTGATGGGCTTCATACCGACACGAAATATCGCATTGTTAGGGGTCTGAATTTATCCACCCCCTAACCCGATATGTAATACTCTTAGACGAACAGACCGGGCTGGACGTATATTGTCACGGACAGGCTCAGTCGGGGTTCAGATGAAAGGTTCCTAGGCACCCTATAGAGGTCTCACAAGGCATCGAACATGCCAATTTAAAAAAAAATGGTGCCGAGAAACCCTAGACTACGGATCTTAGACTAGATGTTTAGGCGAAAAGATAATCTAGTTAACAAATTAACTAAAAGTTAGGATGCTACAACCTTTGTAGATCCGGATACCCACTTCCTTAGCTCCACGAGGGCGTCCTCTCGCTGTCCATCTTGAACCTTGGACTCTCGTGACGGCTTCATCGGAGAAACGTGCGGAATAGGTCGTCGGCTTCGTGTCAAAGACGATCTACGTCGAGGTTGCACAAGCTCAAGCTCCGACTTCACAAAGTAGTGAAACTTGTGAAGAAAACACCCAAAACCACTTGGCAAGAGGTAGAGGATGAAGAAATAGGAGGTGGGTTCACTTTAGATTTGGATTTCTCTCACTAGATCTCAAGTTGCCATTAATGGCATCTAGGTTTCTCACTTGAAGAAGAAGAAGAAGAAGATAGAATTGTTTATCATAAGTGTTATGTAAAATGAATAATAAATCAATTCTTATCATCTTCTAACCATGGTCAAGTGTAGAGAATAGACCATGGTTAGTGGGAGTGGTTAGGGTTAAGCAAGGAGACAAAATGGCATCATTAGTAAAAGCTTCATGAAGCTTCACCACTCTTCATGATAAGATGAAACCATTTTGTTTTGATAAATCCATTTAAATAAATAATAAATGGATAAAATAATAAGTGAATAAAATATTAACCCTAACCACTTGCATAACCATGGTTGCATTCTATACACAAAGCCAAAACAACATGCATCATCAAACATGATACATTCAAGTGTACACAAAACATATCACATATACAATGTGCACATCAAGTGAGAAAAATCCGTTTAAAGTGAACCAATACTAGTTAATGCAAAGTAATATATCAAATATATAATTATACATTAAATCATTAAATCAACACTTGATTCAATGATCCGGTCATGTCGCACATAACCGACTATTATTCAATGCATCGATTTATCGAATCAATGATTCGATAACTAGGTGATATCTCATACAACCAATCGAAACATTAATCGCGAGAATCAAATACGGTATCACATACACGCATTATTCTCAGTCCCGCACATATCTCATATGCACTCCTATTTCATTTCGCTTGAGCTAGGAAACCTCTGTGTAGGACTCTAAAATCTCGTCAAAACGCCGGTAGCAGATGATGATCATATCAAGCACCCACAAGCCGCAAGCGGTCTGCTAAACGTAACGGCCACCCTGGTATTAAGCGATCAGAAGATCGACGAGCTAGCCCGCTCACACTCCTGCGAATCCGACCAGTAACACTTACCATACAGTCCGGTCTCTTCGTCTGATATGTCGCATATCAAGTCTAGGGTTGGTAAACGTCAGACCCCAATAACCCGATAAGTCATGCCGATGTGAGGCTCATAACGGGTCGAGAAACTACTGGTAACACTTACCAGCAAATCTCTGATCAGCCCTGGCCAGGGACTTCCCTGCTACGGCCAATCGAGCACTGCGCAACATCAACCCCCAATACCGGGAGAGACGAAACCCCTCCTATCGCTCATTGCCTCCATGTGACTCGGGACTGTGCCCAAAGACCACCATTTTGCACGCCCTCATGGACGTGGTAAGGTGGAGATCAAAGCACAGTAGGAATCACACAAGACTCTATGACGATCTCGGGTCTACAGACTATCCTGTACAAGTGTCACCTGAGAACTGCCATCTGACGTGAGGTATAATACCATCTGGGAGTTCTCGGCGAGTCCGTCCAGTGTACCCAGTCTCCACTGAGCACCCGTACACCATCTTTGATGTCAAACACCAATGGATATGGGATCATCCATCGCCCATCTCATGGGTCGAGAAGCGTATACGCTAGTCTACTCTGGTATATCGATGCCCCGTCTCGATACACCCACGACTAGGGACCTTGAAGGATGTACTTATGGACTACCATGTCCCCACTAGTATGATCTTCATCACAGTCCAGGTAGTCAAGTACATATCCTAAGGGCTATACCAACATATAACTATAAGACAGTATAAAGAGACTAGTGTACATGTTAAGATAAAGAGTAACCAGATAGCATACTATCATATAGAGCAAGAAAGTCATCTCTATATATGTCCAAGCATCCAATATAATATACATCATCTGTACAATACTGGCCTCTAGGGCATACATACAACTAACAATCTCCCACTTGCACTAGGGCCAGCTGCTGTAGTATCGCATACCGAGCATCCCGAAGAGTCTCTCAAACTGTATCTGGGGAATGGCCTTCGTGAGTGGATCCGCGGTGTTGTTCTTCGTGTCAACCCTCCTGACCTCGATCTCCTGGCGATCAACTATCTCCCGGATCAGGTGATACCGCCTCAGAATATGGCTGGATCGCTGATGGGACCTGGGTTCCTTGGCCAAAGCCACCGCTCCATTGTTATCGCAATATAAAGGTATTGGATGCTCAATGGATGGAACCACACCAAGTTCAGTAATGAACTTCTTGATCCAGACAGCCTCTTTGGCAGCATCGTTGGCAGTGATGTATTCAGCCTCCATCGTCGAGTCTGCCACGGTTTCCTGCTTGGAACTCTTCCAGCTAACCGCCCCTCCGTAAAGGGTAAAGACAAAGCCTGACTGCGACTTAGAGTCGTCCTTATCACTCTGGAAGCTCGAATCGGTAAAGGACTCCACTTGGAGTTCTCCGTTACCATACACCAAGAACATATCTCTAGTCCTTCGTAAGTACTTGAGAATGCTCTTCACAGCTGTCCAGAGACTCTCTCCAGGATCAGCTTGATACCTGCTCACTACACTTAGTGAGTATGCTACATCGGGTCTGGTACATAGCATCGCATACATGATAGAGCCTACTGCCGAAGCATAAGGTATCCCTTGCATGCGAGCTCTCTCCAAATCAGTCTTAGGAGACATCTCTTTGGAGAGAGTGACTCCAGAGATCGTGGGCAAGTTCCCACGCTTGGACTCTTCCATACTAAACCTCTTTAGTATGGTGTCAATGTACCTGGATTGGGACAATCCCAAAATCCGTTTGGATCTATCTCTATAGATCCTAATTCCCAATATGCAGGAGGCATCACCAAGATCTTTCATCGAGAATCTTTGTGATAAGAAGAGCTTGACCGATTGCAGCATAGGAATATCATTTCCTATCAAGAGTATGTCGTCCACGTACAATACGAGGAAGACAACCTTACTCTCTGCCACCTTCTTGTAGATACAAGGTTCATCTGGATTTTTGACGAAATCAAACTCTTTGATAACGACGTCAAAGCAGATGTTCCAACTCCGCGATGCTTGCTTTAATCCATAAATGGATTTAAGCAGCTTGCACACCTTCCCGCTGCTCCCACTGTCTACGAAGCCCTCTGGCTGAGTCATGTACACGCACTCTTCTAAATCACCGTTTAGAAAGGCGGTCTTAACATCCATTTGCCAGATTTCGTAATCATGATAAACAGCGATGGCAAGCATGATCCGGATGGATTTAAGCATAGCCACTGGAGAAAAGGTCTCGTCATAGTCCACACCTGGTCTTTGACGAAAACCCTTTTCTACAAGTCTAGCTTTGAAAGTCTCCACTTTCCCATCTACACCAAGTTTCTTCTTGAAGATCCACTTGCTCCCAATGGGTTTTACCCCTTCAGGAGCAATGTCCAAAGTCCATACTTTGTTGGTGTATATGGATTCCATCTCGGATCGCATAGCATCCAGCCATTTCACTGAGTCCCTACTCGTGATGGCCTGCTCGAAGCTAGTTGGGTCATCATCCTCCATGATGCAATCCTCGCTCCCACCGTCCATGAGAAAACCGTAGTATCTCTCAGGTTGGCGAGGAACCCTACTAGATCGGCGGAGTGGCTGGGGTTCATCGGGAACTACGGAATCCTCTGGTTCCACCAGATCTTCTGTTGTAGCTTTTGCAGCTGGAACCTCTTCCAGTTCTACCTCATGACCACTAATCTCTTTTTCAAGAAATTCCTTTTCTAAAAAGGTGGCATGCCGAGAAACAAATACTCTTTGTTCCTCAGGGTGGTAGAAGATATACCCTTGAGAATTCTTGGGATATCCTACAAATTTGCATAGAACAGACCGTGCCTCGAGTTTGTCCGGATTTTGTCGTTTGACATAGGCTGGACAACCCCATATCTTAACATAGTTAAGACATGGTCTCTTCCCTTTCCATATCTCATATGGAGTGGTAGGCACAGATTTGGTGGGGACCATATTCAATAGATGTATGGCTGTCTCAAGCGCATACCCCCAGAAGGAAATAGGTAACTCAGCTGTGCGCATCATAGAGCGCACCATATCTAATAGGGTGCGGTTCCTCCGTTCTGATACACCGTTGTGCTGTGGTGTATATGGAGGAGTCAGCTGAGAGAGAATCCCATTCTCTTTTAGGAAGTCCAGGAATTCATTGCTCAAGTATTCACCTCCTCGATCAGATCGAAGGATTTTAATACTTTTTCCGGTTTGGTTTTCGACTTCTTGTTTATATTCTCTAAATTTCTCAAAAGCTTCAGACTTGTGTCTTATCAAGTACACATTTCCGTATCTTGAGAGATCGTCAGTGAATGTAATGAAGTACGAAGAACCATCCCTGGCATGTGTAGACATGGGACCACATACATCACTATGTATTAGTCCCAAGAGTTCGGTAACTCTTTCTCCGTGTCCCGTAAACGGAGTTTTGGTCATCTTGCCTTTGAGACATGACTGGCAAGTGTCATAAGATGAAAATTCGAATGGTTTCAAATACCCATCCTTATGCAACTTAGCCAGTCGTGTCACATTGATGTGACCCAGTCTATAATGCCACAAGAAGGATTCATTGAGTTCAGAACTCTTCCTCTTGTGTGTGTTTGTTATGCTCAGAACTGTTGATTGATTTAGAACATAAATGCCATTGCATAACGTGCCTGATCCAACCAACTTTTGGTTACGGAAAATGTTCATAACATTATCCTGTAATACAAAATTATATCCCTCTTTACTTAATAAAGAAACCGATATAATGTTGCATATCAGGTTCGGCATGTAATAGCATTCGTTCAGAACCAATGTATTACCAGTTGGTAATACAAGGTGATATTCCCCGACAGTCTTGGCTGCAACAATTGCACCATTTCCTACTCTTATGTATTTATCACCTTCTCCAAGTTCTCTACCTTTCCTAAGCCCATGTAACTGATTACATATATGGGATCCTGACCCGGTATCCAATACCCAGGACGTAGAGCAAATAGAGAAACAGTTCTCAGTAACGAACACACCCGAAGAAAATGCATCATCATGTACTTTCTTCAATCGGGTGGCATGGGAATCCTGGTATTCCCCTATATCCTGTTCATTCCTATAACTCTTATAGGAAAGAACGGAACCAACGTTCCCCAGCACAGTATAACATGCGGGTTCGGTCAATACATCCATATTATTATCTTCATTAGGGCATGAAATGGTCGCTACATGGAGAGAGAGAGAAGAAAACACTTTAGCGTATGCTCGTGCAAGATCAGATTGGTTATTATCTTATCTAATCAGGATGGCTCCCACTGCTTTTTATCAAATCTTCCTTCAAACCCTAAAAGGAAAGACTAGCCCGGATTAATTACACACTACAAGTTCACCAATCTTTCAGCCAGGCCAGTGTCGGTACTTTGAGGGAGGTCCCCCGTGCTTTCGCACGAACCTAATTAATGTAAACCTCGTTTTCCCAGAGGCGTAACCTCGTTAACACCTTTCTAGACACCTACTTGATCGGCTAATTGCAATGTGTAAAACTCTCCCAGTAGTAACTTTTACTCGCAGTGGGTATCGGGATCCAACTATCTCATAGAAGGTATGCAATCTCATTGCAAATTTCAACACTTGAAATTCCCGATAATGCTTTTGCCCCTAGCGTGATATGACCTTGACGAAAGCCAACAAACCACAGCCCGCTAGTCAAGTTCAACCCGTACATTTCTTGACTGAATTAAACCCACCCGCACGACCCTTGACGAAAGCCAACAAAGCCGTACGACTACCCTAATCCAGTCGCATCATATGCAGCAGATAAACAGCACATAGCTACCGCACACTACACCTTGACGAAAGCCAACAAATGTAGCACGAATACTATATGTAATTTATCTGAAATGACGGAGGGCTACGACAGGTTTTCTGAAAACCTATTGCGTAATGAACTTGATATCGTTGTAGAATCAAATGAAGTTTTAAAATGGAATGATTTTGAGGCTTTTCTAGTTTTGCTAAAGGGGTCACTCCCGGTGAAGGGATCGTCGGCCCTTTCCTCGTCGAATGAGGTGCGGGATATATCATATATATCGCTGTGCAAAGCAAAAACCCAAAAGCAGTCAAAAGCAAACCGAGTGTGTAGCATCTTCCAGTTATTGCTAAAGGAGTCACTCCCGGTGAAGGGATCTCGGTCCTTTCCTCATCGAATAAGGTGCAGGGTATATCATATATACCGCTATGCAAAGCAAGAACTGTAGCTACCTGTTTTGTTTTAAAATTTGATTCTACAACATCTTAGGTTTCTTTTCTTTCATTAATCACATTAATGAAGTCCCATCATTTAAATACCTAAACATCACAGATAGATATGACGTACACTTATGCCATCCGCATTTGCCTCGATGTCCCCTCGTGCACCGTTAGGTTAGGTAACTAACGACAGAGCAGGGCAGGGCTAGCGCGGGTGTAAAACATAAGTAACGTCTATATAATATATCATATATAGTATATACTATATCCATCACAGAAACACATCACAGGTATCGCAGCAGAATAAACATATGAAATATTGGATATACTAGGACGTCCGTGTTTTTAATACGAGCCAGTATAAAACACGGATTCCACGGTCGTGATGAATAGCCAATCCCACACCCCTAGACCCCTACGAGAGCGGCAAGCAACCCTGCCAATTCTAGGGTTAGGAGACCCGGACTCGACTCCTCGAGTTGGTCTCCCACTGGACCCCAGAACCCGGTTACTTGTGCTCCCCTCCTCGGGTCTATCCTAATGCGGAAAAGTAAATAATATACAAAGGGTGACATCTTCCGCTACCTGGAAGTGCCCAAAAAAAAAGAATATTACATAAAAGTTTTTACATGAATGAAAATAAAAAACACTCATCTCACATAAAAACCCCCCGGCTATTCGAATACGACGATCCAATATAACATATCCAGCAACACATAACATCACATGTCATCAACGTAAGTAAGTATGCATACCCCAATTGTCGTTGACGTATAGCAACGAAACCGGCGATATGAACATACTACACTTACGGTCACAGAAAAGAAAGTGTAAAACTACAACAATTGGAATCCGCAACTTCTTCAGACATCGCATGCCTAATCAAATGAAATACTTAGACATCACATGCCTAACAGATATAAATCCCGCATTTTAGTCTCATTATCGAAAACTCTTTTCAATATCATATGGGACTAAACTGCTAAATTTATAACATTCATTCAGTTATCTCATAACTGTTTGTGAATTCCAATTATTGTATCACATTCCAGATAAACAGAAAATGTTAAACTTTCCGATCGAACAGTCGAATACCCAAGTTTTCCCGATACAGTCCAACACATGAAATAAGTCTAGCAACATTCAGTTCGTGCCTCAGTACCAACGGTCCAGCCGTAGAAGGGTCAAGCCAACGCCTCACATGTGGCACGCCGTACTGCCCCAAACCCGAAGGTTCAAAGGGCAGTTCAAGACGGTCACATAATCGAGTTAAGGTTTGTTGTCTTCTAGAGGGTCCATCGCGTTACTTGCACTACTTAGAACGTCGTTAAACTACGGAAAAATCCAACACTTGGAAATTTCCCGATAGGGGAAAAATTGGGTATTTATATCCGGTCGAACTTTTTAACATATTAAAAAAATTATCCGGAAATACACAAAAGACGAAATTTGATAATCCGATCGAAATACCGAATCCCCAAAACAACCCCAGAAAATTCAACTCTTGAATGAATATTAAAAATTCCCAGAAGACTCAGCATTACAAAACTTGAATTACTGTGCAAGCCACGTGGTGTAACTCAACACAGTGGCCGCGGAACCGCCGCGCATCCCATGGTGTGGGCCGCGGTTTCGCGCCTCTGTAGTCGAGTTACTAACACGTGCTTCACTGTAACTTATGCAATTACCTGCTGAATTTTTTGGTAATTTTTAATATGGAAAAATCCATGTTTTCAGAAAAAGTACAGAGAGCATGTTTGTGATCGGGTTTCGGGTTCGTTCGGACTTCAAATTCCGTCTAGACTTCGCCTAAGGCTCTAGCTAGTCTCTGATACCAGTGAAAGGTTCCTAGGCACCCTATAGAGGTCTCACAAGGCATCGAACATGCCAATTTAAAAAAAAATGGTGCCGAGAAACCCTAGACTACGGATCTTAGACTAGATGTTTAGGCGAAAAGATAATCTAGTTAACAAATTAACTAAAAGTTAGGATGCTACAACCTTTGTAGATCCGGATACCCACTTCCTTAGCTCCACGAGGGCGTCCTCTCGCTGTCCATCTTGAACCTTGGACTCTCGTGACGGCTTCATCGGAGAAACGTGCGGAATAGGTCGTCGGCTTCGTGTCAAAGACGATCTACGTCGAGGTTGCACAAGCTCAAGCTCCGACTTCACAAAGTAGTGAAACTTGTGAAGAAAACACCCAAAACCACTTGGAAAGAGGTAGAGGATGAAGAAATAGGAGGTGGGTTCACTTTAGATTTGGATTTCTCTCACTAGATCTCAAGTTGCCATTAATGGCATCTAGGTTTCTCACTTGAAGAAGAAGAAGAAGAAGATAGAATTGTTTATCATAAGTGTTATGTAAAATGAATAATAAATCAATTCTTATCATCTTCTAACCATGGTCAAGTGTAGAGAATAGACCATGGTTAGTGGGAGTGGTTAGGGTTAAGCAAGGAGACAAAATGGCATCATTAGTAAAAGCTTCATGAAGCTTCACCACTCTTCATGATAAGATGAAACCATTTTGTTTTGATAAATCCATTTAAATAAATAATAAATGGATAAAATAATAAGTGAATAAAATATTAACCCTAACCACTTGCATAACCATGGTTGCATTCTATACACAAAGCCAAAACAACATGCATCATCAAACATGATACATTCAAATGTACACAAAACATATCACATATACAATGTGCACATCAAGTGAGAAAAATCCGTTTTAAGTGAACCAATACTAGTTAATGCAAAGTAATATATCAAATATATAATTATACATTAAATCATTAAATCAACACTTGATTCAATGATCCGGTCATGTCGCACATAACCGACTACTATTCAATGCATCGATTTATCGAATCAATGATTCGATAACTAGGTCATATCTCATACAACCAGTCGAAACATTAATCGCGAGAATCAAATACGGTATCACATACACGCATTATTCTCGGTCCCGCACATATCTCATATGCACTCCTATTTCATTTCGCTTGAGCTAGGAAACCTCTGTGTAGGACTCTAAAGATTCGTCAATACGCCGGTAGTAGATGATGATCATATCAAGCACCCACAAGCCGCAAGCGGTCTGCTAAACGTAACGGCCACCCGGGTATTGAGCGATCAGAAGATCGACGAGCTAGCCCGCTCACACTCCTGCGAGTCTGACCAGTAACACTTACCATACAGTCCGGTCTCTTCGTCTGATATGTCGCATATCAAGTCTAGGGGTGGTAAACGTCAGACCCCAATAACCCGATAAGTCGTGCCGATGTGAGGCTCATAACGGGTCGAGAAACTACTGGTAACACTTACCAGCAAATCTCTGATCAGCCCTGGCCAGGGACTTCCCTGCTACGGCCAATCGAGCACTGCGCAACATCAACTCCCAATACCGGGAGAGACGAAACCCCTCCTATCGCTCATTGCCTCCATGTGACTCGGGACTGTGCCCAAAGACCACCGTTTTGCACGCCCTCATGGACGTGGTAAGGTGGAGATCAAAGCACAGTGGGAATCACACAAGACTCTATGACGATCTCGGGTCTACAGACTATCCTGTACAAGTGTCACCTGAGAACTGCCATCTGACGTGAGGTATAATACCATCTGGGAGTTCTCGACGAGTCCGTCCAGTGTACCCAGTCTCCACTGAGCACCCGTACACCATCTCTGATGTCAAACACCAATGGATATGGGATCATCCATCGCCCATCTCATGGGTCGAGAAGCGTATACGCTAGTCTACTCTGGTATATCGATGCCCCGTCTCGATACACCCACGACTAGGGACCTTGAAGGATGTACTTATGGACTACCATGTCCCCACTAGTATGATCTTCATCACAGTCCAGGTAGTCAAGTACATATCCTAAGGGCTTTACCAACATGTAACTATAAGGCAGTATAAAGAGACTAGTGTACATGTTAAGATAAAGAGTAACCAAATAGCATACAATCATATCGAGCAAGAAAGTCATCTCTATATATGTCCAAGCATCTAATATAATATACATCATCTGTACAATACTGGCCTCTAGGGTATACATACAACTAACACAGATGAGTTTGCTCGTCGGCCTTCCTTTCGCTCAATATCTGGGTAGACGTTACGTATAGCTAGTGCCGCTAACTTGCTTGTGGTTAAACCCACTGCCAGTGTATTGACGAATCTTTAGAGTCCCACACAGAGGGTTCGAGCGAAACGATGTAGAGGCCGTATGGTCTTACGGCAGGGTTCGATCATATACGTGCACTTGTGCACGTATCATGACTCGGACGGTTTATACTAGTGGATTTGGTTTAAGCCGGATTCTAGTATTATATTGTTGGATTATTTTCGTCTCATTGTATTCGTGTTTTGTCGGAATATGGATACGGGTATGTATATACGAATGAGTGGTATTCTTATAATTTTTTACAAGGTGCTTCTAGAAGATGCCACCTCATTTAGTTTTAACCATTTAGGATTAAATGGTTAATGAGGTGGAGAGGATGAGGTGTTGTTTGCATTTATTGTACATGGCTTTGTGGTGACTCAAAGGGAGACTCATATAGTGACTCATGGTTACTATTCTAGCATGCTTGATATTTTATAAGTGTTGTGAGATATTTTCTTTACTTGAGATATTTTGGAGACTTGAGATATTATTATGGCTTCATAATTGCTCACAACACTTAGCCTTTTATTTTTCTTGAGTTGCTTCACACTCTCATCTTCATGCTACTTCTTCTACCTCCACCTTTCAAGTCTCATGTGTTGAGAAACATAGGGTGTTTGGAGACAAATTAATCCATCATTAGATTCTACATCCTCTAGGCTATCTAGTTTAGTGAACTGGGTACCCTAATTTCCTCGGTTATGAGGTTAGATCTCGAAATACAAATCCTCAAGTGGATCATCTTCGATGGAGGGAGACCGGAGATCAAGCTTGATCATGGAGGCCTCTAGGAGCTTGGGATGATGGTTAATGACCGAAGGACACGGATCATTCGGTATAACCATTCCTAACTCCTTTTAAGTTTACTAGTTTATGGTTAATGATAGATCCGTAGCATCTAGTTGTTCTAGCGCTAGTTTGTAAACTTTTTTTCCGCAATCGGCCACGGTTTGATGGCCAGGGCGCTGGCATAACCCAACATGGTATCGGAGCCAACCCATAAACCCTTACTAGCTAGTTTGCATAAGGTTAAAATCTCAATAGACAAATTTTTCCGAATCGTATTTCCATATTAGCAAGCTTACTTTCGAATTTGAAAGTTGTTAAAAAAAATTCTGGGTATCTTAAAAATATGTGCAGGCAAAACTAGAGCTAAGAAAAAAATTTGCATACCTAACTCCAAAATTCCACCGTGGAACCCAAGCCAAATGACACGTTTTGCCGAGGAACTGCGGCACTTTTTTTGCTACAGTGCGCCAATTTTTTTCTGGGGCTCTCGTTCATGGAAATATGATTTTTGGAATATTTGGTTTTTGGTCTAGATTTGTTAGAGTGTTGGTTTTGCATTTGGGGGCAAATTTTAATTGTGTGTTTTTCAGTGCATAGATTACTATCTGCGACCGTGAATGTCATTAGAGCGGTATAACTCGTCTAACTACTGTATGTTCTTTTAGACGAGTTTGTGAACATGACATTCACGTTGATGTTCTGTGTTGTGCTGAGGTTGTGGTCGGATCGTCATGGTGGATAGCCAGTGGTGCAATGGTAGTACAGTTCAGATTCATTTGAACATTTGATATTGCGGGGCGAGCGTCCGACATGTGGACTGTCGTCTCTTCCAGTTTATATAATATTTGTTTGGGGCACGACCGGGTTGAGGTCGATGTCACCCTTATACATATTATTTTCTTTTCTGTACTAGGATTACCCTGCGGTGGAGTGCTCGAATAGCCGGGTTTAGAGGGAAACGGGCCCACATCCCATGCCATTGAGACGGAGGGGACTTTACTCGAGAATTGGCGGGCTATTCGCCGTACTCGTAGGGGGTATAGTCTGACCCACGGTGGGGAGCTTAAGTTACCGGATTCGGTGAAGTGCTGGGTGGCCCATTTTTTTGTTGATTGGGGTTGCCTCACTTTTGAAATTGGCGGGTAACTTGCCGCTCTCGTAGGGGTCCACATTTTCATTACACAGGCTATGCACACGACAGGGAACGCCGGGTCTCATTTGCGGCTCAAATGAAACCCGAGGCTCCAGGCTTATCCACCATTCTGTGTTGCACGCTGAGATTCTGTGATGTTGCTTATATATCATGCCTGGGACAAATGTTATATATATATACTAGTAGATGTTTTATATATTTTGCACCCGCACTAGTCCACCCCCACTCTACCGTTAGTTAAGTAACCTAACGGGTGATGACGGGGCCATGTGGCGAATGCGGATGGCATATACATACATTATATTTTCGGTCCTTTATCTGGTGTGATATGTTTAATTGATGGGACTATGTTGATTCTGATCAATGCAAGGAAAAAAAATCCTATATGATGTTATTGGAACCATGTTTTTTGAAAGCAGACATTACAGACGTTTTCTTTTGCTTTGCACAATGGTATTCGGTTATGAATATCCAGCACTTCATTCGACGTGACAAGTGCCAAGATCCCTTCACAGGGAGTGACCTCTTGAGCAAAAGTTTGCATCATCGTAATAACTTCACTATAGTCGATTCTTTTGCTTTGCAATGTGGTATTCAGTTTGGAATATCCTAAACCTCATTCGACGAGGAAAGAGCCGAGATCCCTTCACCGGGAGTGACCTCTTCAGCAAAAGTTTGCGCCACTATATATTTGTAAAACCACTCGGTTCCTTTAACGATATCATGTTCATGTAAGTCGATGTCGCGCACCCCACGTATTCGCGGGGAGGCGGAAATTTCAAAAAATGATTTTTACGGGCTTCGCAACACCGACTAGAACCAAGGATCGTCCATAAAAAATACCTATCAAACTACTTAAGGTTCAACTACTATGATACGAAGTTATACCTCATGATACAAGTCCTTCGGGTCTTCATCACTATCCTCCTCGTCTTCGTAGGCTCCAAGGATCGATCCGGATCGTAGCTTCCTCGTCGGCTTCTTCGAGTCAAAGACGATCCACCCGAAAGTCTATAGTCCGAGCTACTACCTCAAATCCTAGATAACTACAACTTCTAGATCGCTAAACTAGAAGTCCTAGAGGGTGTAGAGTGTGAAGATGTAGTTCTTTGTCTCTTGGAACCTTAGGATTCTCAACACATGAGAGCTATTAGGGTTTTAGTTGAGAAGAAGAAGAAGAGAGCTTGGTTGAGGAAAGAGAAATGATTTTTATAATGATAATGATAAAATTGGATGGCACACTTGATTTGACTACAAGCATGGGAAGAAAATATCTCACCCAAAAATATCTAGTCCAAAAAATATCTCACAAGAAATATCTAGTCAAAGAGTCAAACCAAGTCAAGTAGTTAAAATAAGTAGCCATGCCACAATTATCATTTACAAATATAACAAATACTTTCCTCCACCTCATAATTGTTTTAATCAATTCAATGGAAAAAACCCTAATGAGGTTTCTCCTTTTATGCCCCTCTCATCCGTATATACATACCCGCATCCTTGTTCCGAGAAACACGAATACAGAGAGACGAAACAGATCCATCAATATAATACTAGGATCCGGCTTAAACCAAAGCCCACTAGTATTATCTGCCCAAACATCATACGCGTACTAGTGCACATAAGCGATCGAAGCCTTGCCGTAAAACCATACTGCCTGTACACCTTTTGCCCGGTGCAGGGAAACTCTTTGTGTGGGACTCTAAAGACTCGACACTACGCTGCCAGTAGGTTTAACCACAGGCCGCAAGCGGTACTAGCTGCATGTAATGGTCCCCATGTAGATGTCGATAAGAAGGCCGATGAGGAAAACCCATCCGAACTCCAACTGAGCCTGAATGCGACAATTTCTGTACAGTCCGGCCTGTTCGTCTAAGAGTATCGCATATCGGTCCTAGGGGCAGTAATCGTCAGACCCCTAATAGTGCAATAAGTCATGTCGGAGAATAGCCAAAAATACCCTGAGAAACTACTGGAGTACCTACCAGTAAATCTCGCTTGCCTTGGCCAAGGACTTTATGTAATGGCCTTCCGAACACAGTGCGATATCAACCCCCAATACCGGGAGAGACGAATCCTATCTAACCGCCACTGCCTCCAAGTGCTTCGAGACTGCACCCAACTACTACCTGTTTGCACGACTCCTTTGAGCCGTGGTAGGGTAGTAATCAAAGTACAGTGGGAACACACTTGAGGTGAAGCAACAGTTTCAAGTCGACGGACTATGCTGTATTCATGTCTCCTGGGAACTGCTACCTGACGACATGTATAATACCCACCAACAGTCCCCGACGAGTCCTGTCCAGTGTACTCATAACCTAATGCGCACCTGCATACTATCTGCAGTACGACGTACTAATGGCTGTAGGACAGACCATCTCCCCTGCTGGGATGAGAAGCGTATACACTAGTCTACTGTGGAGGATCGATGCCCCGTCTCGATAATCCTACGACTAGAAAACTGTATAGGATGTGCTTATAGATTACCCAGCTCCCACTAGTGTGACTGCCATCACAACGCTGGTAATCAAGCAAAAATCCTAAGGGCTCTACCAATATGTAAAAGCGATATGCTAAAAGAAACACATGCACATATTGAGGTAGAAACAAACCGGGTAGCATACTACAATTTTGAGCAAGACTGTTATTATATCCGTATATATACCAAGCTCCCATTATGTAATATACAATCTAGTATGATACAATAATGGCCTTTAGGGCATATATCACTAACAATCTCCCACTTGCACTAAGGCCATATACTGGCATATCGCAGACCGAAGATCTCGAATAGCCTCTCGAACACTGTCTGAGGAATGGCCTTGTTCATATCATAATTTTGCAATTTTTATTCCCCATTCTTATTCATTTTACAAATAAACAGGTGCTTTTGATCCATGTCTGCTACATAGTTGCAGGTTAAAGGTTCTTGGAACAAAAACAGTGAAAATGATGAAAAGACGATACAAAAGTGAGACTACGACCAACAAATGAAAGAATCTTGATCATGCCTACAGTTTGAAGAATAAATGAAGATCAATGGACAATTTCACAAAGCACAAAGGTAGCGCAAGGTTCAAGACTTCGACACGAAGCAAAGGGTAAAAGTCCACGACATTATGCACTGTGGAAATATGGAAGAGAACTAGATGAAAATCTGAGAAACCAAGTGAAGAAACAAGAAGACAAATGCAACCAGAAGCAGCCCAGAGAAATTCAGCCAACAAGACCACCAAAAGGCCACGGATCCACGGCCAAACAGGGCATATGGCCGCGGATCCACGGCCGTGCTAGGCACGTGTCGGTGCGAACTTTGACGGAGTGGCGGTGTGTTGACTAGGCTTCTTTAGGGTAAAATTGTAAATGCAGATATGAATCGAATGTAACCCTAGGGTTCCCGTGATCTATAAATAGAAACCCTAAACCTCTTTTTGAGGTATGCCTATTTTTATCAAATAAAATTCAGAATTCATTGTATTGCTTTGAAGAGTGCATCGAATAAAAATAAGTAGAATTTTTTTACCTTGCCCTAGTTCTTAAATTCTTTTCTACCCTAGTATAGATTTTATTATCTGCCCTAGTTAATTATCTTAAAACTTTTATTCATCTGCCGTAGCTTAGATAATTAGGTTATTGAATTGAAAACTCATAAAAATGTATCTTTTTATCAATTCCGTAATAAGTGAGTAGTTCCTCACTTGTTAGGGTTAGGAATAGGAAAGGTTTGAGAGATGAAAATCTCTTACCCCTTTCTTGTCCATCGCATATTTTTATAGGACTCCATGCATACATACACACACCGCTCACTACGGCACCCTACCCTACGAGATAGCGGTGATACCGTAGTTTAAAAGACCGGTTGTGCATGATTTCCATGGAGGTTAGGGTAAGAATTAAGAAAGGACGGACAAGAACCTAGAGGAAGAAACATGGTTTCTTCCCGATCGTGCTAATCCTCTTTATTAATTATTACCATAACTCCTAAATGGATCTAAATTAGGGCATTGAAAGCGGTGAGAAATCTTAAATTTCCAAACTTAACCTAAACCTAACCCTAGAAAGGTTTTAATCCTAGTCTAAATCAACCTTAGTTTTTAGTGATAATCAATCCAACACAAATTGGAATTAACTCGTCAGAAAAAATTGAGAATGCACAAAATCCTTATGGACTGACCCGTACTCACCGGCTAGCTACCAAGCGACGCCGTTCTTGATTGCGGTAAAATATTCTTTGATAACAAAACATCGTACCAATCAAATGGCGCCGTTGCCGGGGATGGCGTAGTTATTTTCTTTTTGTAATTTCGGGTTAATATAAAAATTGAAAAATCATAAAAACTGAAAAATATAAAAATATAAAAAAATTTATCATTTTGTTATTCTTTGATGGGTGTTTCGTTTGAATTGTGCAGGATCGACGAACAGATTCAGATCTGGAAAAATTCAGAGAGCAAAACAACAAAAAGCAGATCTGAACAAGCAGAGGATAATCAGAACAGAGAAACAGAGAATTTTTAGGATCGGATCCGACGATTCCACCGCGGAACCGCGGCAACAAGGGACATTTGGCAGCGGAAGCGCGGCACTTTGCTGACGTCAGTAAAGAAAATTTTCTCTGTAAGCTTTCATATCTTCTCTGTAACCCCATAAACTCCTCTGAAAAATTTTCCTGCAGGGTCCTTTGCGCAAAAACTTCTCTCCCTTCTCCAATAACTTGATCTTGTGCAGGATTCATTGCGCCGCTAAATAATTGTTTGCAAGTGTTTGATTGTGTTTACTGCTTTGCATATCTAAATTGACTTTAAGGGGCTTGAACACCAATCCAGATTGGGTGGGGATTTTATTACCCTTCCCAGGACCCAAAAAATCACATAAAACATATTGCATTGACCATCAAGTTAATTAAAAAAGATTAGACGCAGCCCTAAGGACTTCGCGCTTAATAGGACAAAGGAATAGTTGTAGGCATCGACCGTTGATCTAAACTTGACTTTGTGGTGCCTAGGCTAGACAAGTGGGGAAAGGTAACTTTAAAAGTCCCATCTCACGGTGATTCGTGTGCGGATCCCTCATTTCTCTATTTGTGCTTACCTGGCCACAATTGGCGGTGAAGAGGCGATTTGAGGTCCTCACAAATTTCCCTTTAGAACAGTTAGGAGCTGTCTAGTGACCTAGGTGACCCTAGATCTAGGTTTGATTGTGCATATTGTGATTGATTAAACGTGTGTCTAAGCTTCTTATTAAAAATCTTTTTGTAAAAAGCTCCTTATTAAAAAAACAGAAAATGGAATTTTTTTTTATAAAACATGCCACTTGTCGCTAAGAAATCCATTGCACCCCACTTGCACCCCACATTCTTTTTCTTTCTTACATAATGGGTACCCCACCTCCCAAAACTCTTGCCGAACTTTGGTACCCCATCCAAACAATGCTCCCTACGCAAATTGTTTTGGTCGAATTACGGATGACCCCTCCATGCCCAAAATTTCTTTTAAAGATCGAATAGAAGCGTCTAGGAGAAACAGTTCGACTCAGCAATCCACTTTGTATCAACCATTTCAACCTTCACCACCTTCTTACGTTGATACTCCTTTTTTGAGTTCTGTTGTAACTCCGAAACCCATATCTATTGCTGAACATATTGAACAATCTCGTAACCGATCTTTTATTCCTCTCAACACTTCCAGTTCATGGGATCAACAAGTCCATTCACCTTTTTATCCAAATGTTGATCCTACTCCTGTCCAACCATTCAATTCCTACTAGTCCTACCCGACTTTCGCACCTTCCTTAGACATTGCTTCTACACAACCAATTGGGAGTTTCACGTATCCAAACAACTTTGAATCTTTTACTGAACCCCCTTCACAACCCATGTCTAGTCTGGAGCAGTCGTTGGAAACTTATATTGTAGCGACAAACCAATAGATGAGGAATTTGGATGCGTCCATTGCCGCCCTTATACAACCTAGTGACCCGGTTGCTAGTTTCCAACTAGCTCCAAAAATTCCAATGTATGATGAGGCGGTTGGACAGATTGAGAAATTGAGTGGAGAGAGTGAGCTGTGCAACCTTCCAAATCAAACCTACCCATCACCAATTGAATCCCACAACTCCGGTTTTGAATGTCTATCAAGTGTCCCAAATGATTCACCAGTTGAAAATAAAAAGTTTAATGAGTTGTGCGACTTTGTAGTGCTTGATTTGCCAGATTGTGAAGGGTCCCTTTCGAGTGAAACCATCACCAATCCTTTCGATCGCTACACCTCCAATCTAGAACCCGAATTGAGAAATATCCATGCTTTTGATGAGGTGTCATAAAAAATTGATTTTCACTTGATTGAGGATATTGACGCAGGGAATATTATGGATGATGAACCCGCATATTTGACTGAATTTTCATCTCCAATTCATCATCCCGAGTCATTAAATGTTTCTCTCGAACTTCATATGCGTCTTGATTTTGATGATAATTGCATGGATGGGATAACTTTTGAGGAGAATTATGAGGATAGTACTGAGGAGAATATTGAGGATAGTATTGAGGATGAACCAGTTTTGTTTGATGAGTCGGATTTTCCAATTCATTCTCCTGAACCTTTAACTGTTATACTTCCTAAATCACCCCCTTCATCCTTTCCATCGTTCCGACCATGCAGGAGGACTGTGAGCTTGAAAAATTTCTGTTCGATCACAGCAGTTTTGACGCCACTAGTGCGTTCCTCCTTCAATCTGACACAGTTCTCACAACCGATAACGATTACGAGTGTTTCACTTTTTCAGACGATTTGGAAGACTCACAGCCCGAGTTTGAGTCCTTTGAATTTTCAAATGAGTTAGTTGAACCATCAGACTCGGTTGCTTACAGTCATTTCAAACCATTGATGGAATCCTTCGAGTTCGAGACAGTTTCACCAGTTTCACCTTCAATAGTTTCACCTCTGAAACTCGAACTCAAGCTGTTGCCGTCTCACCTTACACACGCTTACTTAGGTGCGAATGAGACCCTTCCTAAATCACTCCCTTTCGTCCTTTCTATCGTTTCGACCGCGCAAAAATTTGTCACGCTTTCATTTTCAATGTTTGGTTTACCAAGTTCAACGTACCCATGTTTTCTCGTGAATCATGAGGGATTTGACCCCATTTCTCTACGGGTTGATAGATTAGCACAATCGCTTTTAACACATCGGTCATCACAATTTGTGCTGATTTATTCACTAAATTTACACCCTCAAGTTCGTACTACACTTCTTTCTCTCTTCCGCCATTCTTCTCCTAATATACCGAGACCATATTCCACCTTTCTTTCCATACAGTCTCGTGTGTTTCTCATTTCTTTTCTCTACACTCCATTCTTTCACCAACCACACCATTATAACAATAAATTTTTTGAATGGTTGGTGCTAACCTTTGGCCTGTGTAAGGCCTTGTATAATTTGACTTTTCTCCTCCCTAACTCTAAACTTTAACACTTAAACAGTAAAAACACTGTTTCACTTAAGTTTGGGGGGAACCTTTTTATGTATATATTTTGTTTTTCTATTAACAATAAAAAAAATTAAAATAAAAAAAAATTGGGTATTTTTTGTAAATTTTCAGATTTTGAAATAAAATAAAATTTTTATTTGCAAATAATTTCCTCTTTTTAGAGGGGTTTATTTGCAAATAGCGAACACTACCCCCTATATAGGTAACCCCGACCTCCCTCTCTGATCCCAAACACTAATTTTCATCTTCTAAAAACCTAGCCGCCGCCTCTTGGAATTCTGCAGAGCGATCCCAGCAGAGCGCCACGGAACTGCCGCCCTAAGCCCCTTCCAGCCGCGCATCCGCCGCATCCTTGTGTCGTCACCCCCTGAATTTTTCAGGGGAGGTTCGATCTGTCCAAACCCTCTCTGTTTTTAAATTTTTAGATCTGTACCTACCGATGGCACACATCATGCAACTTGAACGAGACTTTTCGCAAATTTTTTCACACGAGGTGTACGGTAGTTATTTTACGAACGAGATAGCGCGTAGGGGTTGGAACTATTTGATATACAATCACCCAAACGCTTATGCACTGCCGGAATTAGTCACTCGTTTTTACGAGTGTATAGAAGATGGGTGTCACACCTAATTCGGGTTTATAAAATTGCAATGGGGTGAGAGGGAAATTATCATCAATAGGGACATTATACACGAGGTCACATTAATCCCTCGGATACCCGCACATGACCAACCTTTACAATTTGAGGATTACATGCCCTTCATGGGCAACGATTGCTCAAGGGAGCCGCGCAAGGGGATCCAAGCGAGAACCCTTTTCGCAAATGTTTTAACTGTATGCCGGTGGGCGCAAAATAATATTTTTGGAAGCTCTCACAACACTAAATTTTTTACACCCTCATTGTGTTGGATATAGTGCCCTCTAAGTCAATTATTGGATCGCAAGTACGTGATTGCAATGATTGAGGGAGGACCTATACCGATAAAACAGTCTTACTCGAGATGATAGTAAGCTATCTGGTTTGTCTTTATCATCATGATAAAGCCCATAGGATTCTTGTTTGACTACCGGCAGTATGATGGCGATCATATATGTGGGAGCTGGGGTCTATAAGCATATCCTTAAAGTGTCCCTAGTCGTGGGAGTTTCGAGACAGGGCATCGATACTCCGGAGTAGACTAGTGTATACAGTCGAGACCCCGACGAGGGGCAGTGGCCGGTCTCACAAGCCACTGGTGTCAGTTGGATCACCTAAGATGTATACAGGTGCTCATTGGGTTATGAGTACACCGGACAGGACTCGCCGGGAACATGCCAGTTGGTATTATACATATTGTCAGATAGCAGTTCCCTGGTGACATGTGTACAGGTTAGTTCATTGACCTGAGGTCGTCATTTGTCTCGTGTGAGTTCCCACTGTGCTTTGATTTATACCCTACCACAGGTCAAAAGAGTCGTGCAAACAGGTGTATTTTGGGTACAGTCCCGAGCCACATTGGAGGCAAGTGAGCAGATCTTCGGGGATTCGTCTCTCCCGGTATTGGGGTTGAGATCGCACTGTGTTTAGAAGAGCCATTACACGAAATCCCTGGCAAGGGTAATCGAGATATACCGGTAGGTATACCAGTAGTATCTCAGGGTGTTCTAGGCTGCTCTCTGACACGACTTATAAAGCTATTGGGGGTCTGACGTTTACCGGCCCCCTAGGCCCTATATGCGATACTCATAGATGAATGTTCCGGACTGTACGGATATTGTCACTGTCAGGCTCAGTAGGGTTTATAGATGAGTTCGCTCGTCAGCTTCCCTTCCAATCAATACATAGGCAAAACGTTACGTACAGCTTGTACCTCTGACGTGCTAGGGATTATACCCAGTGCCATTGTGTTGATGAGTCATTAGAGTCCCCCACCGACACTTTCCCAAGTTCGGGCGAAACGTTGTAGAGGCCGTATGGGTTTATGGCAAGGTTCGGAAAATGCACGTGCGTTTTCGCACGTGTCAGTTTCCGGGCAGATAATACTGGTAGGCTTTGGTTTAAGCCGGAACCCAGTATTATACTGTGTAAATATAATATCTTTGTCTCAGTTGCATTTGTATTCGGTCATAATACAAATGCGGGTATGTTTATACCGGTACGGGGTTATCCTGAAATTCGTTTCGGGATGATTTTTGGAAGTTGCCAGTTTCCAGTTTTCTATCAGCCGTATTTTGACATTCGGTTAAATGCGGATTTATCTTTTCTTGGGATTTGTGTGGAAACTTCTAGAAGAGGCGACTAGGATGGTGACTAGGATAGTGAGGTGGCTTTGTCATTAATGGTTCATTAATGATAAAGGATGACTAGGTTAATTGTGATATGTTTCCTTTTAATGCTAGTTGATGATTCATTCTTTGTGATAAGTATGAAGGCTAATGATCACCCCTCTCTTGCTCCTACACTCACCTCCCTTGTCTCCTTAAATTGGCCGACCCCTCTTGTGTGAAGTGGTGTGATTTTGATTCATTCATTTTTGTGAGAAAAGATTATGATAACTTGTGTATGGAAATTTCCTAGTTCATTTTCATTCACCCGATTCCAAATGGAAACTTCTTTTAACCGTTCGTCCATAGACTTGGACGTAATGAGGCAAAGTATTCTACTCATTCTCTACTTCATCTTGGTCGTCTCTTTTAGCAAACTTGACGATTGAGTTGCCTCGGTTCAGAGGCGGGAGCCCGTTTAAAGATCCGTCGACGTGGTGCCACCTGGAAGACGAAACCGGAGATCGAGCAAATTCGGATTAGTTGCAACATAGCGTGGGATGATGGTTAAAGACCTAAGGACTCGGACCATTCGGTATAACAATTCTACCCTCTTTACAATTTGTTAGTTTATCTTTAATGGACGATCCGGGAGAAAGTACGTGATAGCGCCAGTCGCAAAAGTTTTGTTCCGCATATTGGCGTCTGTCAGACGGCCGGGGCGCTGCCACGGACTTACAGTGGTATCAGAGACTCACCATTAAGCTATACTAACTTGTGGTAACGCGGTTAAAAGATCGATCGAACGGAATTTCCGAAATCACAATTTTCTGTACATGATGTTTCTGTCGATTTTTAAACTGTTCTAAAATTCATTTTGAGCATTTCAGAAAATCATGCAGGGTTTTTGAAGCATACTGTGCAAATTTGGTCACGTGATCCAATCAAACAGCCGCGGAACCGCGGTCAAACCTAGGGTTTGACCGCGTATCCACGGCCGTTTAGTTGGATTAGTGTGCCAAATTTGTTCAAGGGCTTCTCTGCAGGGATTTGTGATTTCTAGTATATTTATTTTGGGCCCATATTTTATTACTGTACAGCAGATGTTCGTGGGGCCCACTTCGGGAAATCTTGTCGATCGAAATTTTAAACTTGTTAGTTCACAGTACTTTCATTATATCTCCGACCGGGAAAGTCATTTGATCGGTAAACCACGTCTGATTGCTATAGTTCTTTTAGACGGGTTTGCGAACATGACATTCGCGTTGATGTTCTGTGTTGTGCTGTAATGTTGCGGATTCGTCGTGGTGGATAGCAGGGTGCAATGATAGAGCTGTTTGAATTTATTTGTACATTTGATATTGCCGGGCGAGCGTCCAACATATGGACTGCCGTCACTGCCTGTTTGTATAATATTCTTTTGGGGCACGACCAGGTTGCGGTCGATGTACCGGTTGTTCTATTTTTATTTCTGTACCAGGTTTACCCCGCGGTGGGGTGCACGAATAGCTGGGTTCTGGAGGGCAACGGGTCCGTATCTCATGGCTTTGAGAGGCAGAGGAACCTCACTCTAAAATTGGCAGACTATTCGTCGCACTCGTAAGGGGTACAGGTTGACCCAAGGAGGGGTGCTCAATTTACCGGATTCCGTGAAGTGCCAGGTGTTCCATTCACTATGTTGTGGGGACCACCTCGCTTCAGGTTTTGGCGGGTAACTTGCCGCACCCGTAGGGGTCTAGGTTTCATTGCACAGGATATCCACACGACCAGGGGAACGTCGGGTTTCAGCAGCGGCTCTGTGAAACCCGGGGATCCCAGTTTATCTGTATTGTTCTGTGATACTTATTACTTTTCTGTAATGTTGCATTTATCACGCCTGGAGCGATTATTGTATATTAGTACATATACTATTAGATGTTGTATATGGTTTACACCCGCGCTAGTCCAGTCCCCGCTCTGTCGTTAGTTAAGTAACCTAACGAGTGATGACGGGACCCAGTGACGAATGCGGATGGCATATACGTACATTTTATTTTCGTTCTTTTCTGGTGTGATTGATTGATGGGACTGCATTGATTCTTATCAATGCAAAGATAAAACAAACCTATATTTGATGTTGTTGGAACAAATTTTAAAATTATTACAAAGACGTTTCCTTTTGTTATGCATAGCGGTATTCAGTTGGAATATCCTGCACCTCATTCCACGAGGAAAGAGCCGAGATCCCTTCACCGGGAGTGACTTCTTTAACAAAAGGTTTTCGCTACTATATATTTTTATAAAGCTATCAGGTTCCTTCAACGAGATCAAGTTCATTACGTTAAAGGTTTTTCGCCAAAAACCAGCCGTAATCCTCCGTCGTTTCTTATGGATGGTCAGTAGTATTCAAGCTATGTTTGTTGGCCTACGTCAAGACATAGTGTTTGGTAGCTGCTGGGTATTCATTTGTTGCATAGATAGATGCATTAGTTTAAGTCAGACGTACACCTTGTTGGCCTACGTCAAGGGAATGTACGATGACTTAAGTTGATCAGGACAACGACGGGTAGAACTTGATATGTTGCTTATGATTTGTTGGCCTACGTCAAGGTCATAAGATCATGGGATAAAAATTACATCGGGAGTTTCAAACATACAAGAAACTTGCCAGACTTGCGCATACCTTCTGGAGTGTGTTAACTTGAGTGGCTTCCATCAAGTTATCATGCGATGATAGTTGGATCCTGATTCTCACTGATGAGTTGGTTTACTCTTCGGGTGACCCCGACTAATTCTTCTTTAAGGTTTGGAGGAGAATTTGAGATAACAGTGGGAGGTTTCCTAATTAGATAAAGTGATAACCATTCTGATTTAGGCTAGAGTGCAAGCAGAGTGTTTCTTTTCTCTCTTTCTTTGGTAGAGACTTTTGACGGACCCTAGACTATGACTCAGTGACCAAGTTGACCGAACTTTCTTAATACTGACTTTTGGATTGTCTATAGTTGCATAAGTCATTGCCGCTCCTTCTTTTACCCTTTAAATTTCTCAGAACACCCCGTATTACTACGGACATCCACTTCCATTGGATAGATCCATCGTATGGTTATATACAAACTCGAAAGGACTTCTTCGATGATGGATCCAGGTTCAGGAGAAATAGAACTGGTTTATTCAGTTGTCTTTTATTATCACCTTCTCTCAGGTTGCGAGGACTCCTTGGTTTAGGAGAGTGCACCTATTACGCTTATTGGATAATTTTCTTCCAAACCATAGGCTGGTGCCAAATGGTAAGGAATGAAGAAAACCAATTAGCCTAAGTAGGGTGTGCAAAAAGGTAATATGTAAAGACAATATAAAGGAATTAGAAAGAGGGCAAAGTAAATTGCGACTATTAACATTCACGACCAAACCACGTATTTCATCGCCACTCCTACTTCACCTTTTATTTCTCCAGAACAGCCCGTATCACTACAAACATCCAATTCCATTGGATAAATCCATCGTATGATTATATACGAACTCGAAGGATATTTTTTCGAGGATGGATTCTGGTTTAGGAGAAATAGGAATAAGGTATTGTTCAGTTGTCTTTTATCGCCACCTTCTCTCAAGTTGCGAGTACTCCTAGGATTATGAGGGTGCACCTATTATGCTTACTGGATATTCTTCTTCCAAACCAAAGGCTATTGCCGAATGGTATGGAAGGAAGAAAACCATTTAGCCTAATGATGGTGTACAGAAGGTAACGACTAAAGACAAATAAAGCGAATTGGAAAGATGGCAGGGACATATACGGTTAAAGTCATGATTTGGATTATGGAAGAGGCATTACTAAAGAATACCAAGATACCCCTACGAAACATATTTATGTTTCATATTCACTGTGCATTGTTAATTGAAAACTGATTTCCCGATTGGATACTTACTTCAGGGTATGTATTTACCAGATTTCATTCTTACATCTGTATGAGAATACAGATGTTGAGTGGGAGCAAGTTATTGGAAATTAGGTGATCATCCTCATTATATCGGAATTCGTTGTAATTAGTGATATTTGAGGAAATCGCCTGGGTACATTTTTCAACCTACGATGCACATGTTTTGAGTTATTCAACTCAGCGGACTTATACAGAGTTGTGTATGTTCTCTAGTGTCCGTCGGGACAAAGGGGTTGGTCCTCGTACTATATTCTGTTTACTTGTAACTTCTCTAGTTTTTAGACAAGTGTTTCGTAGAAATACAATGTCTATGTTTTGAGAAGTTGTGGGTATAGGAATAAAGTAGAGGACCAAGTGTCACAAGTATCGGGATTCTTCAAAGAAATCGAAGATGTAGATTCTTGTGATTGGTATTCAGTTGATAGTAATGGTTTTGAGAAACTAGTTTCTCTTTCGGGTTACTCATAATTGGATGTATTCCTAAGTTGAGTAATGCTGATTAGCCTTTCTCTATTAAGATGATATGCATTGGAGACAGCTGCATGTTTTTAATCTGGTTCTAATTAAATAAGTGCCAAAGTTTCTATATTGGATATAGAATGCTTAAAATCTCAGCGATGATAAGATTCAAGGAGTTGTCCAGCTTATGCTTAAAACCAGACACTGGATAACTCAAGGCACGTTTCTGTAATGACAGTTTGTGGGTTGACCCTAGCTTCGACGAGGGTTGATTTTCTACCATCCGGAAGATCAATAGTGATATTTTTCTTGACTCGCCACAGTTTTATTAAAATGGATTTTTTCAGAAAAACAGTAGTGGGAGCATGGTAGAACTGGAAGTGATTCCAGAACCGCAAACGATTACGGAAAGTTTAATAGGACCTATATATTCAATCAGATTTGACATTCCAATAGCTACTCCGCTGATATGGTGGGTAAGCTCAGACACCCGAGAGGTACTCCGGTAGCCTCAAGGACGGTGACAGGAAGGTTCTTGTTTACCCAGACTTGACACTACTGTTGTTTCAGACTATGAGACCCGGCAGGAGGAAATGTATAGCGTCATTCTAAACTAGTTGTAGAAGTTTACATACATATTATTCTGCCATAGGGTTGTCGTAGTCAGTGGGAGCAGCGGAAGCATAGTGGGCAAGTAGCTAGTGTCTATTTATAGACGTGAGCAGATATAGCGGAGAAAGATCATCTGATTTTTTGATGTAACAGTCATGGGTTTGACTTTATCAGAATAGGGGATGGATCTGTTAAGAAGGTAGTAAGGTGTGATGTCCTGGTATTTGGATGACATACACAGAATAGGAAGTAAAATTCCTATACTACGATCGGTTGTACTTTGGTCGACACACAATTGTTTCTCCACAAAGGATATGGGTATAATATCTGACATTCTGGTTACTAGATCTAATGGTTTTTTGATCTAGATTTTGTTAGTTATATGTATGCCCTAGAGGCCATTACTGTACATAGGATGTATATTGTAGTGGATGCTGGGACGTACATAGGGAGGACTTTCTTGCTCGACATGATAGTATGCTATCTGGTTGATCTTTACCTTAACGTGTATACTGATTGTCTCTCTGTTACATGTTGGTAAAGCCCTTAGGATCTGTACTTGACTACCTGGACTATGATGGGGATCATTCTAGGGGGGACATGGTAGTCCATAAGTACATCCTTCAAAGTCCCTAGTCGTGGGTGTATCGAGACGGGGCATCGATATACCAGAGTAGACTAGCGTGTACCTTCTCGACCCATATAGATGGGCGATGGATGATCCCATATCCATTGGTGTTTGACATCAGAGATGATATACGGGTGCTCAGTAGAGACTGGGTACACTGGACGAACTCGCCGAGAACTCCCAGATGGTATTATACCTCACGTCAGATGGCAGTTCTCTGGTGACACTGGTACAGGTTAGTCTGTTGACCCGAGATCGTCATAGAGTCTTGTGTGGTTCCCACTGTGCTTTGATTTCCATCTTACCACGTCCAAGAGGGCGTGCAAAATGGTGGTTTTTGGGTACAGTCCCGAGTCACATGGAGGCAATGAGCGATAGGAGGGGATTCGTCTCTCCCGATATAGGGGGTTGATGTTGTGCTGTGTTCGATTGGCTATAACAGGAAATCCCTGGCCAGGGTTGCTGAGATTTACTGGTAAGTGTTACCAGTAGTTTCTCGAACAGTTATAGACCTCATATCGACACGACTTATCGAGCTATTGGGGTCTGACGTTTACCACCCCTAGGCGAGATATGCGACATATCAGACGATCAGACCGGACTGTACGGTAGTGTTACTGGTCGGATTCACTGGAGTGTGAGCGGACTTGCTCGTCGATCTTCAGATCGCTCAATACCCGGGTGGCCGTTACGTTTAGCAGACCGCTTGCGGCTTGTGGATGTTTGATATGATCATCATCCGCTGCCGGCGTATTGACGAGTCTTTAGAGTCCTACACAGAGGTTTCCTGGCTCAAGCGAAACGAAATAGGAGTGCATATGAGATATGTGCGGGACCGAGAATGATACCAGTATGTGATACTGTATTCGATTCTCGCGATATGTGACATTGATCGGTTATATGCGATATAGCCGGGTTATCGGATCAAGTGTTGATTCGATAAGTTGTTACTAATGATACTAGTCGGTTATATGCGATATGACCGGATCGTTAAATCAAGTGTTGATTTAATGATTTAATGCATAATTATATATTTGATATATTACTTTCCATTAACTACTATCGGTTCACTTTAAATGGACTTTCTCACTCGGGTGTGCGCATTGCATATGCGATATGATTTTGTGCACTTGATTGTATCATGTTTGATGATACATATCTTTTTGTTAAGTGTAATGAATTAAACCTAGGTTAAGTAAATGATTAGGGTTTTCTTTTATTCATTCATTTATCTTTTCATTTGCATTTAAAAGATAAATGAGAAAAGGAAAAGAAGTCAAAAATGGTGGCTAGTTTTGTTTTCAACATGAAGCTTCATGAAGCTTTCATTAAGTCACCATTTTTGTCTCATCTCCTTAACCCTAACCATTCTTTAACCTTGGTCAATTCTCTACACTTAACTTGGGTTATGTTATGATAAGAATGGATTATTCTTTTCTTTTTTATTCAACTTATCATAATATTATATTTTCTTCTTCTTCTTCCTTGAACTCAAGAAGAAAACCTTGAGATCATCAATGGTGGATTGATGATTTGAGTGAGAAATCCAATTCTAAAGTCTACCCACTTCCTATTTCTTCATCCTCTACCTCTTGCCAAGTAGTAGAGTGTGTTTCCTTCACAAGTTATCATGGCTTGGTGAAGGTGGAGCTTGATCTAGCGATGCCTCAACGTAGATCATCTTCGGCACGAAGCCGACGACCTTGCCCGCTCGTTCTCCGATGAAGCCGACACTAGAGCCCGGATTTGATTTGGACAGAGGAGAGGACCTCATCTCGGAGCCGTGGAGGTGGAGGACCGGATCTACAAAGGTTGTATTTCCGTTTCCCATTAGTTAATTGCTAACTAGATTGTTTTTCGACTAGATTTATAGCAAACGATCCGTAGTCGGGTCTCTCGGCACCAAGAATTTTTAAAATTGGCATGTTCGATGCCTTGTGAGACCTCACTAGGGTGCCTAGGGACCCTACAGTGGTATCAGAGCCTAGCTAGAGCCTTAGGCGAAGTCTAGACGGAGTTTGAAGTCCGAACGTACCCGAAACCCGATCACAAATATGCTCTCTGTCCATTTTTTAAAATCTGGTATTTTGCCAAATTAAAAATATGCAGAAAATCAAGTAGGGTTTTATAAGAATTACTGTAAATTTCATGGACCTAATTCCACTTTCCCACCGCGGTTCCGCGGCATGAGCAAGGCTCATGCGGCGGATCCGCGGCCGTACGGCCACTGTAATTATATTATTTGGCACAGTAATTCTTAGTTTCCAGTGGTGATTTTTATGGGAATTTTTAATTTTTTTTCAAGAGTTGAATTTTCTGCAGTTGTTTTGGGGATTCGGTGTTTCGATCGGATTATCAGATTTTGTCTATGTGGCTTTCCGGATATTTTACAATATGTTAAAAAGTTCGACCGGATATAAATACCCAATTTTTCCCCTGTCGGGAAATTTCCAAGTGTTGGATTTTTCCGTAGTTTAACGACGTTCTAAGTAGTGCAAGTAACGTGATGGTCCCGCTAGAAGACAACAAACCTTAACTCGATTATGTGACCGTCTTGAACTGCCCTTTGAACCTTCGGGTTTGGGGCAGTACGGCGTGCCACATGTGAGGCGTTGGCTTGACCCTTCTACGGCTGGACCGTTGGTACTGAGGCACGAACTGAATGTTGCTAGACTTATTTCATGAGTTGATCTGTTTCGGGAAAACTTGGGTGTTCGATTGTTCGATCGGAAAGTTTAACATTTTCTATTTATCTGGAATGGGATACAATAATTGGAATTCACAATAGTTATGAGATAACTAAATGAATGTTATAAACATAGCACTTTAGTCTCACTTGATCGGTTGCCACGGAATTTTGATGTGATCAAAAGTCCGTCGCAATCACGTAGCGTACGCGGATACTCGCCGGGTAAACTTAATAGACAGCCTCACCCCATAGCCCCGACCAAGTGACTGTAGGAGAACCCCGTCGCCGAAAGCATCCGTTCGGGTGCTCGCGGTAGCGGTGTTCCGCCTTGGTGCACTTCGTCGACGGTATCGGGGGTGCGGCCGTCTACTGAAGTTTGCAACGAGCATTCGATCAGAATGTCGGGAATCTTGTTGAATTGCCCGACTTGATATTGAAAAGTGTTTTCGATAATGAGACTAAAATGCGGGGTTTATAATTGTTAGGCATGCGATGTCTAAGTAATTCATTTGGTCAGGCATGCGATGTCTGAGGTGGTTGCGGATTCCAACTGTTGTAGTTTTACACTTTCTTTTCTGTGACCGTAAGTGTAATATGTGATATCGCCGGTTTCGTTGCTATATGTCAACGACAATTGGGATGGACATATTTACTTACGTTGATGACATGTGATGTTATGTGTTGCTGGATATGTTATATTGGATCGTCGTGTTTGAATAGCCGGGGTTTTTTTTTTATGTGAGATGAGTGTTTTTCATTTTCATTCATGTAAAAAACTAGTATGTAATATTCTTTTATTGGGGCGCTTCCAGGTTGCGGAAGTAGCCACCGTTTGTATATTATTTACTTTTCCGCACTAGGATAGACCCAAGGAGGAGGGCACAAGTAACCGGGTTCTGGAGTCCAGTGGGAGACCAACTCGAGGAGTCGAGTCCGGGTCTCCTAACTCCAGAATTGGTAGGGTTGCTTGCCGCTCTCGTAAGGGTCTAGGGGTGTGGGTTTGGCTATTCATCACGACCGTGGAATCCGTGTTTTATACTGGCTCGTATTGAAAACACGGACGTCCTAGTATATCCAATATTTCATATGTTTCTTCTGCTGCGATATCTGTGATGTGATCATGTGATGTTCTGTGATAGATACAGTATATAGTATATATGATATATTATATAGGCGTTACTTATGTTTTACACCCGCGCTAGCCCTGCCCTTCTCTGCCGTTAGTTACCTAACCTAACGGTGCACGAGGGGACATCGAGGCGAATGCGGATGGCATAAGTGTACGTCGTATTTATCTGTGATGTTTAGGTACAGATTGATGGGACTTCATTAATGTGATTAATGAAATAAAAGAAACCTAAGATGTTGTAGAATCGAATTTCAAAATAAAACAGGTAGCTACAGTTCTTGCTTTGCACAGAGGTATATGTGATATATCCTGCACCTTATTCGATGAGGAAAGGACCGAGATCCCTTCACCAGGAGTGACTCCTTTAGCAATAACTGGCAGATGCTACACACTCGGTTTGTCTTTTGATTGCTTTTAAGTGTTTTTGCTTTGCACAGTGATATATATGATATAGCCAGCACCTCATTCGACGAGGAAAGGACCGACGATCCCTTCACCGGGAGTGACTCCTTTAGCAAAACTAGAAAAGCCTCAAAAGCACTCCATTTTAAAATTCATTCGATCCTACAACGATATCAAGTTCATTACGCAATAGGTTTTCAGAAAAACCTGTCGTAGCCCTCCGTCATTTCAGATAAGTACTAGTTAGTATTCGTGCTACGTTTGTTGACTATGTTAAGGCGTAGTGTGCGGTAGCTAATTAGTGCTTATCTGCATAAGCATATGATGTGATTGGATTAGGGTAGTCGTGCGACTTTGTTGACTATGTTAAGGGTCGTGCGGGTGGGTTTAATTCAATCGGGAAATGACGGGTTGAACTTGACTAGCACTTATGATTTGTTGACTATGTTAAGGTCATATAGCTGCTAGGGGCAAAATATTATCGGGAATTTCAAGTGTTGAAATTTGCAATGAGATTGCATACCTTCTATGAGATAGTTGGATCCCGATACCCGCTGCGAGTAAGAGTTAGTCCTGCGAGAGTTTTATACATTACAATTAGCCGATCAAGTAGGTGTCTAGAAAGGTGTTAACGGGGTTACGCCTCTGGGAAAACGAGGTTTACATTAATTAGGTTCGTGCAAAAGCACGGGGGACCTCCCTCAAAGTACCGACACTGGCCTGGCTGAAAGATTGGCGAACTTGTAGTGTGTAATTAATTCCGGCTAGTCTTTCCTTTTAGGGTTTGAAGGAAGATTTGATAAAAAGCAGTGGGAGCCATCCTGATTAGATAAAATAATAACCAATCTATTCTTGACAGAGCGCACGCTGAGTGTTTTCTTCTCTCTCTCTCCAGGTAGCGACCATATCACGCCCTAATCAAGATAATAATACGGATAATTGACCGAACCCGCTTGTTATACTGAGCTGGGGAACGTTGGTCCCGCTCCAACTTATAATTGTTATAAGACAGAGCAGGAAATTGGGGAATACCAGATTTCCCGTGCCGCCCAAACGAAGAGAGTGCATGCTGATGCATCATCTTCGGGTGTGTTCATTATACAGAACTGTTTCTCAGTATCTTTTACGTCCTGGGTATATGATACCAGATCAGGATCCCAGATATGTAATCTGTTACATAGGGCTACAGATAGGTAGAAAAACTGAGAACGGGTGATAAGTTTCATGAGACAGAAAACGGGGCAAGAGTTGCAGCCAAGTCTGTTGGTCACTGTCACCCTGTATTACAATACATTGATTCTGAACGAATGTTATTAGATACCGAACCTGATATACAAAATCATATCAGTCTCTTTATTAGTAAAGAAATGATAAAATTTTGTATTGTTGGATAATGTTTTGAACATTTCCTATATCAAAAGTTGATCGGTTCAGGCACGTTATCTAAAAGCATTGATGTTCTAAATCAAACTACAGTTCTTAGTATATGAAACACACACAAGAGGAAGAGTTCAGAAATGAACAAATCCTTCTTGAGGTATTGTAGACTAGGTCAGATCAATGCGACCCGACTGGCTAGAGTTACATAAAGATGCATATTTAAAATAGTTTGAACTTACATCTTGTGAAACTCGCCAGTCATGTCACAGAGATAAGATGACCATAGCTCCGTTCAATGGAAACAGAGAAAGAGTTAGTAAACTCTTGGGATGATACATGTTGATGTATGTAGGTCCCCTGTCTACACATGCCAAGACTGGTTCTTTGTACTTCGTTACATTCTCTGATAATCTCTCAAGATTCAGACCTATGTTCCTGTTGAAACACAAGTCCGAACCTTTTGAGATATTCACAGAATATAAGCTAGAAGTAGAGAACCAATACGGGTATAAGTATTATGTCCTATGATGAGATCAAGGAGGAGAATACTTGTGCACGGAAATCCTGGATTATTCTAAAGGAGAATGAGATTCTCTCTCGCCATTACTCCGCCGTATACACCATAGCACGATGGTATATCGGGGCGGAGCAATCACACCCTATTTGATATGGCGTGCTCTATGATGAGTACTACTGAGTTACCTTTTTTCTTAGGGGGTTATGCACTTGAGAAGTTGCATACCTATTGAATAGGGTTCCAATCAAATCAGTTGTCTACCATTTCATATATGATATGGAAAGGGAAGAGCCCATGTCTTAAGCTAGTTAAGATTTGGGGTTTTCCGGCCTATGTCTAAAAGCAAAATCCGGAGAAGCTCGAGGCAAGAATCAGTTATGTAGAACTGGAAGTGTTTCAGCTATACAAACTACAGCAGATGATTTGATAGAACCAAAGGATTCAGTAGATTCCAACGAACCTCAGCCTCTCCGCCGATCTAGTAGGGTTCCTCACCCACCTGAGAGATACTTCGGTTGCTCTATGACAGTGGGAGCAAGGATTGCATCATGAGATGATGACCCAACTAGTGTCGAGCTGGCCATCAGGAGTGGGACTCTGTAAGAATGGCTGGATGCTTAGCGATCTGAGATGGAATCCTTATACACCAACAAAGTATGGACTTTAGTTTCTATATCTGAAGGGTTAAATCCCCATCAGGAGCAAGTATATCTTGAGAAGATTACTTGGTGTAGATGGAAAAGTTGAGACTTTCAAAACTAGACTTGTTAAAAGTTTGCATCATTGACCATGTGTGGATAATGATGAAACCTTTTCAAGTAGCTATGCTTAAGTCCATCCAGATCCTACTTGTCACGGCTACATACCATGACTGCGATATCTGGTGGTTGGGTGTCTTGACTGCTTTTCTAAATAATGATTTGGAAGAGAGCGTCTATAAGTACACAGCCAGAGGGCTTCGTAGACAGTGGGAGCAGCGGAAACGTGTGCAAGATGCTTTATAGGATAAAGCAGGCTTCGCGGAGTTGGAACGTCTGTTTTGATGGATTAGTCAAAGAGTTTGACATCATCAAAATGGTAGATGAACCTTGTATAAACAAAAAGGTAGTAGGGAGTATGGTGGTGATCCTCGTAGAGTACGTGGATGACATACTCTTGATAGGGAAAGAGTTTCCTATGCTACGCTCGGTCAATCTCCGTTTATCACTATGATTCTCCATATAGGATCAAAATGATACCTCCTAAAATCCAGAGTTTTGGATCTATAAGATAGATTTAATTGGATGTTAGGATTCCCACTAGTTGTAGTGAGATGGTATCAATCGACCCTGGGGAGAATCACTGGAATGGTTCCAGGCTGATAAAGACGACTGAGTGTCAGTCACAGGCATTGTCTTTACCCTCAGTAAAGGGACGGTATGTTGGAAGAGTTCCAAGCTAGATACCGTGACATACTAGACGATAAAGGCTGAATACATCGCTACTTAAGATGCTACCATAGAGGCAGTCTGGGTGTATAATAGTTCATGAGATGAACTTCGTTCCTACCATTGTGAGACAATGGAGTTGTGGCTTATGCCAAGGAACACCCGTCCCATCAGTGACCCAGGCGTATTCTGAGGCCACATCACCTGATCATGGAGATAGTTGATCTCCAGGGAGATCGAGGATAGGAGAAAAGACTCAGAGGACAAACACAGCGGATCCACTCATGAAAGGCCTTTTCCCAGAGAGAGATTTTTATGGGATGGTTGAGTATGAGATACTACAACCACTGCTACAGATGGCCCTAGTGCAAGTGGGAGATTGTTAGTTATATGTATGCCCTAGAGGCCATTACTGTACATAGGATGTATATTGTAGTGGATGCTGGGACGTACATAGTGAGGACTTTCTTGCTCGACATGATAGTATGCTATCTGGTTGATCTTTACCTTAACGTGTATACTGATTGTCTCTCTGTTACATGTTGGTAAAGCCCTTAGGATCTGTACTTGACTACCTGGACTATGATGGGGATCATACTAGTGGGGACATGGTAGTCCATAAGTACATCCTTCAAAGTCCCTAGTCGTGGGTGTATCGAGACGGGGCATCGATATACCAGAGTAGACTAGCGTGTACCTTCTCGACCCATATAGATGGGCGATGGATGATCCCATATCCATTGGTGTTTGACATCAGAGATGATATACGGGTGCTCAGTAGAGACTGGGTACACTGGACGAACTCGCCGAGAACTCCCAGATGGTATTATACCTCACGTCAGATGGCAGTTCTCTGGTGACACTGGTACAGGTTAGTCTGTTGACCCGCGATCGTCATAGAGTCTTGTGTGGTTCCCACTGTGCTTTGATTTCCATCTTACCACGTCCAAGAGGGCATGCAAAACGGTGGTTTTTGGGTACAGTCCCGAGTCACATGGAGGCAATGAGCGATAGGAGGGGATTCGTCTCTCCCGGTATAGGGGGTTGATGTTGCGCTGTGTTCGATTGGCTATAACAGGAAATCCCTGGCCAGGGTTGCTGAGATTTACTGGTAAGTGTTACCAGTAGTTTCTCGAACAGTTATAGACCTCATATCGACACGACTTATCGAGCTATTGGGGTCTGACGTTTACCACCCCTAGGCGAGATATGCGACATATCAGACGATCAGACCGGACTGTACGGTAGTGTTACTGGTCGGATTCACTGGAGTGTGAGCGGGCTTGCTCGTCGATCTTCAGATCGCTCAATACCCGGGTGGCCGTTACGTTTAGCAGACCGCTTGCGGCTTGTGGATGTTTGATATGATCATCATCCGCTGCCGCGTATTGACGAGTCTTTAGAGTCCTACACAGAGGTTTCCTGGCTCAAGCGAAACGAAATAGGAGTGCATATGAGATATGTGCGGGACCGAGAATGATACCAGTATGTGATACTGTATTCGATTCTCGCGATATGTGACATTGATCGGTTATATGCGATATAGCCGGGTTATCGGATCAAGTGTTGATTCGATAAGTTGTTACTAATGATACTAGTCGGTTATATGCGATATGACCGGATCATTAAATCAAGTGTTGATTTAATGATTTAATGCATAATTATATATTTGATATATTACTTTGCATTAACTAGTATCGGTTCACTTTAAATGGACTTTCTCACTCGGGTGTGCGCATTGCATATGCGATATGATTTTGTGCACTTGATTGTATCATGTTTGATGATACATATCTTTTTGTTAAGTGTAATGAATTAAACCTAGGTTAAGTAAATGATTAGGGTTTTCTTTTATTCATTCATTTATCTTTTCATTTCCATTTAAAAGATAAATGAGAAAAGGAAAAGAAGTCAAAAATGGTGGCTAGTTTTGTTTTCAACATGAAGCTTTCATTAAGTCACCATTTCTGTCTCATCTCCTTAACCCTAACCATTCTTTAACCTTGGTCAATTCTCTACACTTAACTTGGGTTATGTTATGATAAGAATGGATTATTCTTTTCTTTTTTATTCAACTTTTCATAATATTATATTTTCTTCTTCTTTTTCTTTGAACTCAAGAAGAAAACCTTGAGGTCATCAATGGTGGATTGATGATTTGAGTGAGAAATCCAATTCTAAAGTCTACCCACTTCCTATTTCTTCATTCTCTACCTCTTGCCAAGTAGTAGAGTGTGTTTCCTTCACAAGTTATCATGGCTTGGTGAAGGTGGAGCTTGATCTAGCGATGCCTCGACGTAGATCATCTTCGGCACGAAGCCGACGACCTTGCCCGCTCGTTCTCCGATGAAGCCGACGCTAGAGCCCGGATTTGATTTGGACAGCGGAGAGGACCTCATCTCGGAGCCGTGGAGGTGGAAGACCGGATCTACAAAGGTTGTATTTCCGTTTCCCATTAGTTAATTGCTAACTAGATTGTTTTTCGCCTAGATTTCTAGCAAACGATCCGTAGTCGGGTCTCTCGGCACCTAGAATTTTTAAAATTGGCATGTTCGATGCCTTGTGAGACCTCACTAGGGTGCCTAGGGACCCTACAGATTTGGGTAGTTTCCCAATGTGGATACTTTGACAATATTCTAATAGTATTTTAGAATAGATGACTCCTGGCATGGTGGTGTACCTGCAGGTGATGGAGTCACCCTCTCTAAAGGTGTCTTACAGACTAAAGGGAAGAGGGATGTGCATGATTGGCAGATCACCTGCTTAGGAAACTGAGTCAATCGTGAGATGTCAAGTACCACACCAGATATTGTTATTGCACTATATGCGATAAGTTTATATTAATCCAATCCTGGAGAAACATTAGGAAGCAGTTTTAGAACATAACTGAATGTTCTACGGATTTGATGACGGCGGCCTTTTTCGGGAGACGGTTATCATTCCAGGCTTCAAAGGTGACATAGATGACAGAGTGATTGTCAGAGTTATAGTTTTTCCTCAGACGAGGGACAATATTATGGACAGGTGGTCCAAGAAGATACTGTGGGAGGCATAGTGTGCAACACTAATTAGTTTCAGTGATCGGTACAGTCTAAGAAGTTTGGATTTGGAGTTCATTTATGAACTAGGTCCCATCAGATATCCAGACATATTCTAAGACATGTATTACCCAATTCGGGAGATGGGTTTCTCCGCGAAGTTGAGATATAGAGAGATACAGAAAGAAACACCAAAGCGGATCCACTCACTGAGGTTATTTCTCGTACACAAGAGTTTTACAAACTAGCTTTGTGAAACTGATTAGAAGAGGAGTTGGATGCTCGGTATCACACGAGCTGTGAGTACTCGACATCGCAATAATTAGCCTTAAGTGCAAGTGGGAGATTGTTCGATATAGTGCCCTCTAAGTCAGTTATTGGATCGCAGGTACGTGATTGCAATGATTGAGTGAGGACCTATACCGATAAAACAGACTTACTCGAGATGATACTATGCTATCTAGTTTGCCCTTATCATCATGATAAAGCCCTTAGGATTCTTGTTTGACTACCGGCAGTATGATGGCGATCATATATGTGGGAGCTGGGGTCTATAAGCATATCCTTAAAGTGTCCCTAGTCGTGGGAGTTTCGAGACAGGGCATCGATACTCCGGAGTAGACTAGTGTATACAGTCGAGACCCCGACGAGGGGCGGTGGCCGGTCTCACAAGCCACTGGTGTCAATTGGGTCACCTAAGATGTATACAGGTGCTCATTGGGTTATGAGTACACCGGACAGGACTCGCCGGGAACATGCTAGTTGGTATTATACATATCGTCAGATAGCAGTTCCCTGGTGACATGTGTACAGGTTAGTTCATTGACCTGAGGTCGTCATTTGTCTCGTGTGAGTTCCCACTGTGCTTTGATTTATACCCTACCACGGGTCAAAGGAGTCGTGCAAACAGGTATATTTTGGGTACATTCCCGAGATACATTGGTGGCAAGTGAGCGGATCTTCGGGGATTCGTCTCTCCCGGTATTGAGGGTGAGATCGCACTGTGTTTAGGAGAGCCATTACATGAAATCCCTGGCCAGGGTAATCGAGATATACTGGTAGGTATACCAGTAGTATCTCAGGGTGTTGTGGGCTGCTCTCTGACACGACTTATAAAGCTATTGGGGGTCTGACGTTTACCGGCGCCCTAGGCCCTATATGCGATACTCATAGACGAATGTTCCGGACTGTACGGATATTGTCACTGTCAGGCTCAGTAGGGTTTATAGATGAGTTCGCTCGTCAGCTTCCCTTCCAATCAGTACATAGGCAAAACGTTACGTACAGCTTGTACCCCTGACGTGCTAGGGGTTATACCCAGTGCCAGTGTGTTGATGAGTCATTAGAGTCCCCCACCGACACTTCCCCAAGTTCGGGCGAAACGTTGTAGAGGCCGTATGGGTTTATGGCAAGGTTCGGAAAATGCACGTGCGTTTTCGCACGTGTCAGTTTTCGGGCAGATAATACTGGTAGGCTTTGGTTTAAGCCGGAACCGAGTATTATATTGTGTAAATATAATATCTTTGTCTCAGTTGCATTTGTATTCGGTCGTAATACAAATGCGGTTATGTTTATACCGGTACGGGGTTATCCTGAAATTCGTTTCGGGATGATTTTTGGAAGTTGCCAGTTTCCAGTTTTCTATCAGCCGTATTTTGACATTCGGTTAAATGCGGATTTATCTTTTCTTGGGACTTGTGTGGAAACTTCTAGAAGAGGTGACTAGGATGGTGACTAGGATAGTGAGGTGGCTTTGTCATTAATGGTTCATTAATGATAAAGGATGACTAGGTTAATTGTGATAGGTTTGCTTTTAATGCTAGTTGATGATTCATTCTTTGTGATAAGTATGAAGGCTAATGGTCACCCCTCTCTTGCTCCTACACTCACTTCCCTTGTCTCCTTAAATTGGCCGGCCCCTCTTGTGGGAAGTGGTGTGATTTTGATTCATTCATTTTTGTGAGAAAAAATTATGATAACTTGTGTATGGAAATTTCCTAGTTCATTTTCATTCATCCGATTCCAAATGGCAACTTCTTTTAACCGTTCGTCCATATCCTTGGACGTAACGAGACAAAGTATTCTACTCATTCTCTACTTCATCTTGGTCGTCTCTTTTAGCAAACTTGACGATCGAGTTGCCTCGGTTCAGAGGCGAGAGCCCGTTTAAAGATCCGTCGACGTGGTGCCATCTGGACGTCGAAACCGGAGATCGAGCAAGTTCGGATCAGTTGCAATATAGCGTGGGATGATGGTTGAAGACCGAAGGACTCGGACCATTCGGTATAACAATTCTACCCTCTTTACAATTTGTTAGTTTAGCTTTAATGGACGATCCGGGAGAAAGTACGCGATAGCGCCAGTCATAAAAGTTTTGTTCCGCATATTGGCGTCTGTTAGACGGCCGGGACGCTGTTGCGGACTTACAGTGGTATCAGAGACTCACCATTAAGCTATACTAACTTGTGGTAACACGTTTAAAAGATCGATCGAATGGAATTTCCGAAATCACCATTTTCTGAACATGATGTTTCTGACTATTTTTAAACTGTTCTAAAATTCATTTTGAGCATTTCAGAAAATCATGCAGGGTTTTTGAAGCATACTGTGCAAATTTTGGTCACGTCATCCAATCAAACAGCCGCGGAACCGCGGTCAAACCTAGGGTTTGACCGCGTATCCGCGGCCGTTTAGTTGGATCAGTGTGCCAAATTTTGTTCAGGGGCTTCTCTGCCGGGATTTGTGATTTCTTATATATTTATTTTGGGCCCATATTTTATTACTGTACAGCAGATGTTCGTGGGGCCCACTTCGGGAAATTTTATCGATCGAAATTTTAAACTTGTTAGTTTACAGTACTTTCATTATATCTCCGACCGGGAATGTCATTTGATCGGTAAACCACGTCTGATTGCTATAGTTCTTTTAGACGGGTTTGCGAACGTGACATTCGCGTTGATGTTCTGTGTTGTGCTGTAATGTGGCGGATTCGTCGTGGTGGATAGCAGGGTGCAATGATAGAGCTGTTTGAATTTATTTGTACATTTGATATTGCGGGGCGAGCGTCCAACATGTGGACTGCCGTCACTGCCTGTTTGTATAATATTCTTTTGGGGCACAACCATGTTGCGGTCGATGTACCGGTTGTACTATTTTTATTTCTGTACCAGGTTTACCCCGTGGTGGGGTGCACGAATAGCCGGGTTCTGGAGGGCAACGGGTCCGTATCTAATGGCTTTGAGAGGCAGAGGGATCTCACTCTAAAATTGGCAGACTATTCGTCGCACTCGTAAGGGGTACAGGTTGACCCAAGAAGGGGTGCTCAATTTACCGGATTCTGTGAAGTGCCTGGTGTTCCATTCACTATGTTGTGGGGACTACCTCGCTTCAGGTTTTGCTGGGTAACTTGCGGCACCCGTAGGGGTCTAGGTTTCATTGCACAGGCTATCCACACGACCAGAGGAACATCGGGTTTCAGCAGCGGCTCTGTGAAACCCGGGGATCCCAGTTTATCTGTATTGTTCTGTGATGCTTATTACTTTTCTGTAATGTTGCATTTATCACGCCTGGAGCGATTATTGTATATTAGTACATATACTATTAGATGTTGTATATGTTTTTACACCCGCGCTAGTCCAGTCCCCGCTCTGTCGTTAGTTAAGTAACCTAACGAGTGATGACGGGACCCAGTGACGAAAGCGGATGGCATATACGTACATTTTATTTTCGTTCTTTTCTGGTGTGATTGATTGATGGGATTGCATTGATTCTTATCAATGCAAAGATAAAACAAACCTATATTTGATGTTGTTGGAACAAATTTCAAAATTAGTACAAAGACGTTTCCTTTTGTTATGCATAGCGGTATTCAGTTGGAATATCCTGCACCTCATTCCACGAGGAAAGAGCCGAGATCCCTTTACCGGGAGTGACTTCTTTAACAAAAGGTTTTCGCTACTATATATTTTTATAAAGATATCAGGTTCCTTCAACGAGATCAAGTTCATTACGTTAAAGGTTTTTCGCCAAAAACCAGCCGTAATCCTCCGTCGTTTCTTATGATGGTCAGTAGTATTCAAGCTATGTTAGTTGGCCTACGTCAAGACATAGTGTTTGGTAGCTGCAGGGTATTCATTTGTTGCATAGATAGATGCATTAGTTTAAGTCAGACGTACACCTTGTTGTCCTACGTCAAGGGCATGTACGATGACTTAAGTTGATCAGGACAACGACGGGTAGAACTTGATATGTTGCTTATGATTTGTTGGCTTACGTCAAAGTCATAAGTGCATGGGATAAAAATTACATCGGGAGTTTCAAACATACAAGAAACTTGCCAGACTTGTGCATACCTTCTGGAGTGTGTTAACTTGAGTGGCTTCCATCAAGTTATCATGCGATGATAGTTGGATCCTGATTCTCACTGATGAGTTGGTTTACTCTTCGGGTGACCCCGACTAATTCTTCTTTAAGGTTTGGAGGAGAATTTGAGATAACAGTGGGAGGTTTCCTAATTAGATAAAGTGATAACCATTCTGATTTAGGCTAGAGTGCATGCACAGTGTTTCTTTTCTCTCTCTCTCTCTTTGGTAGCGACTTTTGACCGACCCTAGACTATGACTCAGTGACCAAGTTGACCGAACTTTCTTAATACTGACTTTTGGATTGTCTATAGTTGCATAAGTCATGGCCGCTCCTTCTTTTACCCTTTAAATTTCTCAGAACACCCCGTATTACTACGGACATCCACTTCCATTGGATAGATCCATCGTATGGTTATATACTAACTCGAAGGGACTTCTTCGAGGATGGATCCAGGTTCAGGAGAAATAGAACTGGTTTATTCAGTTGTCTTTTATTATCACCTTCTCTCAGGTTGCGAGGACTCCTTGGTTTAGGAGAGTACACCTATTACGCTTATTGGATAGTCTTCTTCCAAACCATAGGCTGGTGCCAAATGGTAGGGAATGAAGAAAACCAATCAATTAGCCTAAGTAGGGTGTGCTAAAAGGTAATATGTAAAGACAAGATAAAGGAATTAGAAAGATGGCAAAGTAAATTGCGACTATTAACATTCACGAACAAACCACGTATTTCATCGCCACTCCTACTTCACCTTTTATTTCTCCAGACCAACCCGTATCACTACAAACATCCAATTCCATTGGATAAATCCATCGTATGATTATATACGAACTCGAAGGATATTTTTTCGAGGATGGATTCTGGTTTAGGAGAAATAGAAATAAGGTATTGTTTCAGCTGTCTTTTATCGCCACTTTCTCTCAGTTGCGAGTACTCCTAGGATTAGGAGGGTACACCTATTATGCTTACTGGATATTCTTCTTCCAAACCATAGGCTGGTGCCGAACGGTAGGGAAGGAAGAAAACCATTTATCCTAATGATGGTGTACAGAAGGTAACGACTAAAGACAAATAAAGGGAATTGGAAAGATGGCAGGGAAATATACGGTTAAAGTCATGATTTGGATTATGGAAGAGGCATTACTAAAGAATACCAAGATACCCCTACGAAACATATTTATGTTTCATATTCACTGTGAATTGTTAATTGAAAACTGATTTCCCGATTGGATACTTACTCAAGGATATGTATTTACCAGGTTTCATTCTCACATCTGTATGAGAATACAGATATTGAGTGGGAGCAAGTTATTGGAAATTAGGTGATCATTCTCATTATATCGGAATTCGTTTTAATTGGTGATATTTGAGAAAATCGCCTGGGTACATTTTACAATCTACGATGCACATGTTTGAGTTATTCAACTCAGCGGACTTATACAGAGTTGTGTATGTTGTCCAGTGTCCGTCAGGACAAAGGGGTTGGTCCTCGTACTATATTCTGTATACTTGTAACTTCTCTAGTTTTTAGACAAGTGTTTTATAGAAATACAATGTCTAAGTTTTGAGAAGTTGTGGGTATAGGAATAAAGTAGAGGACCAAGTGTCACAAGTATCGGGATTCTTCAAAGAAATCGAAGATGTATATTCTTGTGATTGGTATTCAGTTGATAGTAATGGTTTTGAGAAACTAGTTTCTCTTTCGGGTTACTCATAATTGGATGTATTCCTAAGTTGAGTAATGCTGATTAGCCTTTCTCCATTAAGATGATATGCACTGGAGACAGCTGCATGTTTTGAATCTGGTTCCAATTAAATAAGTGCCAAAGTTTCTATATTGGATATAGAATGCTTAATATCTTAGCGATGATAAGATTCAAGGAGTTGTCCAGCTTATGCTTAAAACCAGACACTGGATAACTCAAGGCACGTTTCTGTAATGACAGTTTGTGGGCTGACCCTAGCTTCGACGAGGGTTGATTTTCTACCATCCGGAAGATCAATAACGATATTTTTCTTGACTCGCCACAGTTTTATTAAAATGGATTTTTTCAGAAAAACAGTAGCGGGAGCATGGTAGAATTGGAAGTGATTCCAGAACTGCAAACGATTACGGAAAGTTTAATAGGACCTATATATTCAATCAGGTTTGACATTCCAATAGATACTCCGCAGATATGGTGGGTAACCTCAAACACCCGAGAGGTACTCCGGTAGCCTCAAGGACGGTGACAGGGAGGTTCTTGTTTACCAGACTTGACACTACTGTTGTTCCAGACTATGAGACCCGGTAGGAGGAAATGTATAGCGTCGTTATAAACTAGTTTTAGAAGTATACGTATATATTATTCTGCCATAGGGTTGTCATAGTCAGTGGGAGCAGCGGAAGCATAGTGGGCAAGTAGCTAGTGTCTATTTATAGACGTGAGCAGATATAGCGGAGAAAGATCATCTGATTTTTTGATGTAACAGTCATGGGTTTGACTTCATCAGAATAGGGGATGGATCTGTTAAGAAGATAGTAAGTGTGATGTCCTGGTATTTGGATGACATACACAGAATAGGAAGTAAAATTCCTATACTACGATCAGTGGTACTTTGGTCGTCACACAATTGTTTCTCCACAAAGGATATGGGTATAATATCTGACATTCTGGTTACTAGATCTAATGGTTTTTTTATCTAGATTTGGGTAGTTTCCCAATGTGGATACTTTGACAATATTCAAATAGTATTTTAGAATAGATGACTCTTGGCATGGTGGTGTACCTGCAGGTGATGGAGTCACCCTCTCTAAAGGTGTCTTACAGACTAAAGGGGAGAGGGATGTGCATGATTGGCAGATCAATTGCTTAGGCAACTGAGTCAATCGTGAGATGTCAAGTACCACACCAGATATTGTTATTGCACTATATGCGATAAGTTTATATTAATCCAATCCTGGAGAAACATTAAGAAGCAGTTTTAGAATATAAGTGAATGTTCTACGGATTTGATGACGGCGGCCTCCTTCGGGAGACGGTTATCATTCCAGGCTTCAAAGGTGACATAGATGACAGAGTGATTGTCAGAGTTATAGTTTTTCCTCAGACGAGGGACAGTATTATGGACAGGCGGACCAAGAAGATACTGTGGGAGGCATAGTGCGCAACACTAATTAGTTTCAGTGATCGATACAGTCTAAGAAGTTTGGATTTGGAGTTCATTTATGAACTAGGTCCCATCAGATATCCAGACATATTCTAAGACACGTATTACTCAATTCGGGAGATGGTTTTCTCCGCGAAGTTGAGATATAGAGAGATACAGAAAGAAACACCAAAGCGGATCCACTCACTGAGGTTATTTCTCGTACACAAGAGTTTTACAAACTAGCTTTGTGAAACTGATTAGTAGAGGAGTTGGATGCTCGGTATCACACGAGCTGTGATTACTCGACATCGCAATAATTAGCCTTAAGTGCAAGTGGGAGATTGTTGGATATAGTGCCCTCTAAGTCAATTTTTGGATCGCAGGTACGTGATTGCAATGATTGAGGGAGGACTTATACCGATAAAACAGTCTTACTCGAGATGATAGTATGTTATCTGGTTTGTCTTTATCATCATGATAAAGCCCATAGGATTCTTGTTTGACTACCGGCAGTATGATGGCGATCATATATGTGGGAGCTGGGGTCTATAAGCATATCCTTAAAGTGTCCCTAGTCGTGGGAGTTTCGAGACAGGGCATCGATACTCCGGAGTAGACTAGTGTATACAGTCGAGACCCCGACGAGGGGCGGTGGCCGGTCTCACAACCCACTGGTGTCAGTTGGATCACCTAAGATGTATGCAGGTGCTCATTGGGTTATGAGTACACTGGACAGGACTCGCCGGGAACATGCTAGTTGGTATTATACATATCGTCAGATAGCAGTTCCCTGGTGACATGTGTACGGGTTAGTTAATTGACCTGAGGTCGTCATTTATCTCGTGTGAGTTCCCACTGTGCTTTGATTTATACCCTACCACGGGTCAAAGGAGTCGTGCAAACAGGTATATTTTGGGTACAGTCCCGAGCCACATTGGATGCAAGTGAGCGGATCTTCGGGGATTCGTCTCTCCCGGTATTGGGGGTGAGATCGCACTGTGTTTAGGAGAGCCATTACACGAAATCCCTGGCCAGGGTAATCGAGATATACTGGTAGGTATACCAGTAGTATCTCAGGGTGTTCTAGGCTGCTCTCTGACACGACTTATAAAGCTATTGGGGGTCTGACGTTTACCGGCCCCCTAGGCCCTATATGCGATACTCATAGACGAATGTTCCGGACTGTATGGATATTGTCACTGTTAGGCGCAGTAGCATTTATAGATGAGTTCGCTCGTCAGCTTCCCTTCCAATCAATACATAGGCAAAACGTTACGTACAGCTTGTACCTCTGACGTGCTAGGGGTTATACCCAGTGCCATTGTGTTGATGAGTCATTAGAGTCCCCCACCGACACTTTCCCAAGTTCGGGCGAAACGTTGTAGAGGCCGTATGGGTTTATGGCAAGGTTCGGAAAATGCACGTGCGTTTTCGCACGTGTCAGTTTTCGGGCGGATAATACTGGTAGGCTTTGGTTTAAGCCGGAACCCAGTATTATACTGTGTAAATATAATATCTTTGTCTCAGTTGCATTTGTATTCGGTCGCAATACAAATGCGGGTATGTTTATACCGGTATGGGGTTATCCTGAAATTCGTTTCGGGATGATTTTTGGAAGTTGCCAGTTTCCAGTTTTCTATCAGCCGTATTTTGACAATCGGTTAAATGCGGATTTATCTTTTCTTGGGATTTGTGTGGAAACTTCTAGAAGAGGTGACTAGGATGGTGACTAGGATAGTGAGGTGGCTTTGTCATTAATGGTTCATTAATGATAAAGGATGACTAGGTTAATTGTGATAGGTTTGCTTTTAATGCTAGTTGATGATTCATTCTTTGTGATAAGTATGAAGGCTAATGGTCACCCCTCTCTTGCTCCTACACTCACCTCCCTTGTCTCCTTAAATTGGCCGGCCCCTCTTGTGGGAAGTGGTGTGATTTTGATTCATTCATTTTTGTGAGAAAAGATTATGATAACTTGTGTATGGAAATTTCCTAGTTCATTTTCATTCACCCGATTCCAAATGGCAACTTCTTTTAACCATTCGTCCATTGCCTTGGACGTAACTAGACAAAGTATTCTACCCATTCTCTACTTCATCTTGGTCGTCTCTTTTAGCAAACTTGACGATCGAGTTGCCTCGGTTCAGAGGCGGGAGCCCGTTTAATGATCCGTCGACGCGGAGCCACCTGGACGAGGAAACCGGAGATCGAGCAAGTTCGGATCAGTTGCAACATAGCGTGGGATGATGGTTGAAGACCGAAGGGCTCGGACCATTCGGTATAACAATTCTACCCTCTTTACAATTTGTTAGTTTAGATTTAATGGACGATCCGAGAGAAAGTACGCGATAGCGCCAGTCGTAAAAGTTTTGTTCCGCATATTGGCATCTGTCAGACGGCCGGGGCGCTGCCGCGAACTTACACATTGCATATTGTGCATACCCTTATGACAAGAAACCCCTGTTTCGACATGTGCACAGTTTTGCTAAACTCTATAGGTTCGGGCAAACGAGCCGCAAATTACCCTTGTCTCATGCTTGTTACACAACTATGTCGATATTTCCTCCCCGTGGAGGAGTTCGACTTTTACATGCATGGAGGCATACCTGTCAGGCCTCTTATTGAGGGCGTTTCTACGTCATATTCACGATTGACAGATGTGTGGTCGAGGACTGAACCGGCGGAGCACGTGCACTCCCGAACACCTACCAATAGCTCGACCGCGAGCGAAGGAGAAATGACCCCTTTAGAATATGCACATTTGATGCGGAAAGCTGTTAGGGGCATAGAGGAGTTGAGGGCGATATCGAGGGAGCACGATAGGCGGCTGACTGAGGTATAGCAGGGGATTCGAACCCGTCTGGGTAGGGCTGAGCGTTCCCGTTCACGCTCGAGGGCACGGCGTGGGGCCGAGCAGTGAGGGCGCTGCTTGTGATAAATTTGGGGGAGTTGGTGGTTGTATATAGTTATGCATTGCATTTTTTTTTAAATTTTTGTACATATTTTTTCTTTTTCTTTTGCATGTTTAAATTCTGCACTGCATCCATATAAAAAATCATAAAAATTGAAAAAATTGAAAAAAAAAATATAAAAATATAAAAATCAAATAAAAACTGAAAAATTTGAAAAATTATAAAAATTAAAACAATCAATTTTGGCCATAATTGACTTGAGTTTGACAAAAATGTTAACTAGCTAGGAACAACTGGATCTTAGACTTAGTAAATTAAAAACCCTAAAAATAACCTTTCTTAAAATTTAACGGTAGAAAGTATATGTCTTTGTAGTCTATTTAGAAATAGGCAAATTTCGAGTTCACTTCTTGGGCTAAGTTAAAACAAGGGAAAAGTATTGATATTTTTATTAAAGTATAAGTCTGCAAAATAATTCTTAAGCTTAAGACTAAATTCTGAAAATATATATCCTACAAATTGCACAAACACGAACCTTAAAACTTGGAATAGTAGAAGAGACCTTGAAATGCTCTTGTCTAAAGTCCTTAGTATGAAGGAAAATAAAATAAAAATACAAGCGTCAATAAAGAGATAAAAAAATGAACACTGGTTTTTGTAATTACTTAAGGCTGCATAAATAGAAAAAAAAATTTATTTAGCGAGGGTGATTTATCACCTAGTGCCTTAGACCTACTGGTTTGGGAGTCACTGCTAAAGCCTTAGGTGTTACAAGACTATGAATTACGTCTTAATGTGCACACACATTTTGTAATCGGTCGTTGGCACCTCAAGAAGTATTAACGGTCGCATGAAGAATGTGTGAGCAATTTCATCAAAAAAATCACCAATTGAATAGTACTTTGGACGATGGACAAGAGTATAATAGCTTGATTTGAATTTCCAAGTGTAGGGGTGATATATACACACACGTAGGGGTATGTGATTGGAGTTTAGATAAGAGATAGGAATGAAAAATAGGACTTATATCTTTAGTAGAGATGATAAAAATTCCTAAGTTGAGATGAAACCCTAGAAGAAAAACTCAAAATATGCTAAAAGCTAAGTAAATCTACAAAACATATATAATCTTAAGTTAAATGATGAGGAAGCGTGAAAAATACGGGTTGATAATTTCTGAGTTGAAGATAATAGAGTTTCTTATTAGAAAACCTAATTGGAGAATAAAAGTCAATAGGCCGAATTGATAGGATTTTGTGGGTAGTATCCGCTGAAAACCCTCAGGAGACAACACTCCTCCTACTAGGGACACCTAGAGGTTTAACGGCTTGTTGCACGAGCTCAGTGCAATCGCGTTTCCCTGCGAAAGTGAGGCTAGGTCTTTTTCGAGAATAAAACTAGTTTTGCTCGACGACGAGCAAAAGATAAGTTTGGGGGTATTTGTTCATATCATAATTTTGCATTTTTATATTCCCCCTTCTTATTCATTTTACAAATAAACAGGTGCTTTTGATCCATGTCTGCTATATAGTTGCGGGTTACAGGTTCTCGGAACAAAAGCAGTGAAAATGATGAAAAGAGGATACAAAAGTGAGACTACGACCAACAAATGAAAGAATCTTGATCATGCCTACAGTTTGAAGAATAATCGAAGATCAATGGATAATTTCTCAAAGCACAAAGGCAGCTCAAGGTTCAAGACTTCTACACGAAGCAAAGGGTAAAAGTCCACGACATTATGCACTGTGGAAATCTGGAAGAGAACTAGATGACAGTCTGAGAAACCAAGTGAAGAAACAAGAAGCCAAATGCAACCAGAAGCAGCCGAGAGAAATTCAACCAACAAGACCACCAAATGGACGCGGATCCGCGGCCAAACAGGGCATATGGTCGCGGATCTGCGGCCGTGCTAGGCACGTGTCGGTGCGAACTTTGATGGAGTGGCGGTGCGTTGACTAGGCTTCTTTAGGGTAAAATTTTAAATGCAGATATGAATCGAATGTAACTCTAGGGTTCCTATGATCTATAAATAAAAACCCTAAACCTCTTTTTGGGGTATGCCTCTTTTTATCAAATAAAATTCAGAATTCATTGTAATGCTTTGAAGAGTGCATCGAATAAAAGTAAGTAAATTTTTTTTTACCTTGCCTTAGTTCTTAAATTCTTCTCTGCCCTAGTATAGATTTTATTATCTGCCCTAGTTAATTAGCTTAGAACTTTTATTCATCTGCCGTAGCTTAGATAATTAGGTTTATTGAATTGAAAACTCATAAAAATGTATCTTTTTATCAATTCCTTAATGAGTGAGTAGTTCCTCACTTGTTAGGGTTAGGAATAGGAAATGTTTGGGAGATGAAAATCTCTCACCCCTTTCTTGCCCATCGCATATTTTTATAGGACTCCATGCATACATACACACACCGCTCACTACGGCACCCTACCCCACGAGGTAGCGGTGATACCGTAGTTTAAAAGACCGGTTGTGCATGTTTTCCATGGAGGTTAGGGTAAGAATTAAGAAAGGACAGACAAGGACCTAGAGGAAGAAACATGGTTTCTTCCGGATCGTGCTAATCCCCTTTATTAATTATTACCATAACTCCTAAACAGATCTAAATTAGGGTATTGAAAGCGGTGAGAAATCTAAAATTTCCAAACTTAACCTAAACCTAACCCTAGCAAGATTTTAATCCTAGTCTAAATCACCCATAGTTTTTAGCGATAATCAATCCAACACCAATTGGAATTAACTCGTTAGAACAAATTGAGAATACACAAAATCCCTGTGGACCGACCCGTACTCACCGGCTAGCTACCAAGCAACGCCGTTCTTGATTGCGGTAAAATATTCTTTGATCACAAAACATCGTACCAATCAGGCCTCTGTGAGTGGATCTGCAGTGTTGTTCTCCATATCTACTCACCTTACCTTGATCTCCTGGGGATCAACGATCTCCCTGATCTGGTGGTACCGCCTCAAGATATGTCTGGATCTCTGATGGGACCTGAGTTCCTTCCCTAAAGCTATAGCGCGATTTTTTGTCACAATACTAAAGTATTGGACCAACAAATGGAAGGAACCACCTGATGTTCAATTAAGAATTCCTCATCCAGACTGCTTCTTTTGCGGCGTCTCATGCAGCGAACTACTACGTTTCTATCGTCGAGTCTACAACGGTGTCCTGCTTGGAGCTCTTCCAACAGACCGCCCCTCCACTGAGGGTAAATACATAACCCGACATGGACTTGGGGTCATCCTTATCACTCTGGAAGCTGGAGTCAGCAAAGGCCTCGATCTGGAGGTCCTTTTCCGCCATACACCAAGAACATTTACTTAGTCCTTCTCAGGTACTTGAGAATGTTCTTTACTGCTTCCCAGTGCTTCTACCTTGGGTTTGACTGATACCGACTTACCACGCTCAGTGCGTAAGCTATATCTAGTCTGGTACACAACATCGCATATATTATAGAGCCTACCGCAGAAGCGTAGGGTATAATCGACATGCGAGCCCTTTCCAAATCAGTCTAGGAAGACATCTCTTTGGAGAGGGTGATTCCGTGATAAGCCGGTAGACTACCGCGCTTAAAATCATCCATACTAAATATTTTCATTATGGTGTTGTTTTACCTTGGCTGTGAAAGTCCCACCATCCTCTTTGATCTATCGCGATAGATCTGGATCCCCAGAATGTAGTTCGTATCACCCAGGTCTTTCATGGAGAACCTCTGTGACAAGAATCCTTTGACTGATTGTAGCAAAGGAATGTTATTTCCTATCAAGATAATGTCATCCACGTACTCAACGAGGAATTCCACAATTCTTGCTACAATCTTACTATAAATGAATGGTTCATCTGGATTTTTGATAAAGTCGAATTCTTTTGACCGTCTCAATAAAATAGATGTTCCAACTCCGCGATACCTGCTTTAGTCCATAAATGCACTTAAGCAACTTGCACATTGTCCCGCTGCTCCCACTCTGATTGAAACCCTCTGGCTGATCCATATAGACGCACTCTTCCAAATATCCATTTAGAAAAGTCTTCTTTGCGTCCATCTGCCAGATCTTACAATCTTGGAAGGCAGCAATGGCAAGAAGGATCCGAATGGATTTGAGCATAGCCACTGGAGAAAAGGTTTCATCACAGTCCATACCGGATCTTTGACGAAAACCTTTTGCAACAAGTCTAGCCTTATAGGTTTCAACCTATCCAACTACACCAATCTTCTTTCTGAAGATCCATTTGCATCCTATGGGTTTTACCCCTTCTGGAGCAATGTTCAAAGTGTATACTTTGTTGGTGTACATGGACTCTATTTTGGTCCGTATTGCTTCCAGCCATTTTACCGAGTCGCCGCTCTGAATGGCTTACTGGAAGCTAGTTGGCTCATCATTGTCAATGATGTAATCCTTTCGATCCCCGTCTACGAGAAAACCGCAGTATCTCTCGGGCGGATGAGACTGCCTACCAGTCCTGCGGATTGATGTATGGATGTTCGGTTCTTTTGAAACCTCTGGTTCTACCGTACTTTCAGTAATAGTTTGTTGTTCTGGAATTTCTTCCAGTTCTATTGCGCTCCCACTATTTCTTTTTACAAAAAAATGATTTTCTAAAAAGTGTGCATGACGAGGAACAAAAACCTTTTGTTCCTCTCCGTAATATGAACGATACCCCTGGAGTTCTTTGGGTATCACACAAACCTATACAGTACCGAGTGTGCCTCGAGCTTGTCCGCATACTGCTTTTCAACAAAAGCTGGACATCCCTATATCTTTAGATACTGTAGATAGGGTTTCTTCCCACTCCATATCTGATATGGTGTGGTAGGCATAGTCTTGGTAGGAACATTTTTCAAAAAGATATGCAGCTGATTCTAGTGCATAACTTCAGAAAGATCACGGCAACTCAGCGTTACTCATCATGGAACGAACAATATCGAAAAGGGTTCTGTTTCGCCATTCCTATACACCGTTGTGTTATGGTGTGTATGGAGGAGTAAGCTGAGAGAGAATTTCATTCTCTTTTAAGTAATCCAGGAACTCGGCAATTAAATATTCACCACATCGATCAGATCTCAGTGTCTTGATACTTTTTCCTGTTTGTTTTACCACTTGATTCTTATATTCCCGGAATTTTTCAAAGGGTACGGATTTATGCTTTCACAAGAAGACATGTCCTAACCTAGAGAAATTATCCGTAAAAGTAATGAAATAGGAATAACTACTTCGTGCATCTGTAGATATTAGACTACACACGTCGTTGTGTATGAGTTCCAAGATCTCGCATGCTCTTACTCTGTGTCCAGTGAATGGAGTCTTTTTGTTCTTTCCTATGAGACAAGATTGACAGGTAGCATAAGACTGATATTCGAACAGATCCAAATATCCCTCTCTATGTAATTTCGACAACCGTGTTTCATTGATGTGACCCTGTCTACAATGCCATAAAAAAGTTTTATTTAATTCTGGAGACTTTCTTTTAAGTATGTTCTGGACGTTGAAAACCTGAGCTTGATTAAACATGTATATACCGTCCTCTAGTCTACCTGACCCAATCAAACTTTGATTTAGGTGGATGTGGACCATATCTCTTACAAACTAGACTAGGTACACACAAACAGTTATGCAGAATCAATATCTGTTAGTGTTTATGCCCTAGAAGGCCATTACTGTATCATACTAGTTTGTATATTACTTAATGGAAGCTTGGGATATTCACATGTATATAACAGTCTTGCTAAACATTGTAGTATGCTACTTGGTTTTTCTATCTTAATATGTGAGTGTACGTATTGATAGAGCTCTTAGGATCTTGCTTGACTACCAGCGTTGTGATGGCAGTCACACTAGTGGGGGCTGGGTAGTCTATAAGCACATCCTTATTCAGGTCCCTAGTCATTGGATTATCGAGACAGAGCATCGATACTCCGGAGTAGACTAGTGTGTACGCTTCTCATCCCAGTTGGGGAGATAGTCTGTCCCACAGCCGTCAGTACGTCGTACTGGAGATAGTATACAGGTGCTCGTTAGGTTACGGGTACACCGGACAGGACTCACAGGGAACTGTTGGTTGGTTTTATACCAGTCGTCAGTGAACAGTTCCCAGGTGACATGAGTACAGCATAGTCCGCAGACTTGACACTGCTACTTCGCCTCGAGTGTGTCCCACTGTTCTTAGATTGCTACCCTACCACGGCTCAAAGGAGTCGTGCAAACAGGTAGCAGTTGGGTGCAGTCCCGAGCACTTGGAGGCAGTGGCGGTTAGACAGGATTCGTCTCTCCCGGTATTGGGAGTTGATATCGCGCTGTGTCAGAGAGCCATTACGCAAAGTCCCTGGCCAGGGCAAGCGAGATTTGCTGGTAGGTTCCAGTAGTTTCTCAGGGTGTAATGGGCTTCGCTCCGACACGACTTATACCGCTATTAGGGGACTGACGCTTGCCGCCCCCTAGGCCCGATATGCGATAGTCTTAGACGAACGGACCGGACTGTACGGAGATTGTCACATCAGGCTCAGTAGGAGTTCGGATGGGTTTCCTCATCGGCCTTCTTATCGACATCTACCTGGGGACCGTTATGTACAGCTAGTGCCGCTTGCGGTCTGTGGTTAAACCCACTGCCAGCGTAGTAGTCGAGTCTCTAGAGTCCCTCACAGAGAGTTTCCCTACTCCAGGCGAAACGATATAGAGGTCGTATGGTTTTTACGACAAGGGTTCGGACGCATACGTGTGTTTTCGCACGTACGACTTTCGGACAGTTTTTACCAGTCGGCTTTGGTTTAAGCCAGTTACTGGTATCCGGTTATTGGATTTATACAGTCTAAAGTTTTTCCGTATTTTTGCGGAAAGGAGGGGCGTTCTCGTAATTGCGCGAGAAGCTTCTAGAAGATGGTGACTAAGGAGGTTTAGGTGGCATATACATTGAATGAGATTAGTGAGTCATATGGATGATTCATCCATGTCATTAATGCTTCATAATTGCTTAATGACTCATGGAGATGAATCACCACAAGATATTTATCAAGCATGGTTGTAAAATGATTTCTATTCTTTTCTTGATAAAAAGAAATGCTTGATATATATCATGTTATCTCACTATTCTCATATCATTATCTTTATCATCTTCTCTCTCCTCAAGCTCTCCCTCTTCAAACACTAATCCTCCTCTCTCATGAGTTGAGTACAAGGATTAGTAAGACTACTTAATCCATAACCCTCTCTATATTTCACCTAGCTTCTTTGATTAGCACTTAGAGAAGTTTAGTTGTCTCAAGTTTAGAGGCTAAGCTTGGAGTAAAGCTCTCGGGTGGATCGTCTACTACTTCGAGAAGGCCGAGGAGGAGGTGGAGTTCGCAAAGACGAAGGACACGATTCGTTAGGTATAATCCCTAAACATAGTAGCATAGAAACTCTATGTTTTAAGTTAGTGATCGTTTAGCTTCGATTCAAGCGGTTAGTCGATGTTTGTTCACTAAACAAGTTCGTTTTTGAAAATTCCGCCTCCCCACAAGTATTGGGGTGTTGTACATCGACTTACAGTGGTATCAGAGCCTCGCTAAACAATAAATAACTTTTTTGCAAATTTGTATGAATTTCGAACGGAAAAAACGAAACCGGAAAACCCTAAAATATCAAGTTTCTGTCGATTTTTAAATGAAGTCCAAAAATTTTTCAGGGATGTTCAGAAAGCTTAAAATGACAGTAGTAGAACACACAAAAAATTTGGTCCCCTGAATCGCCTACGGCGCCGCGGAACCGCGGCGGATAGCACCGATCCGCCGCGCTTCCGCCGCCGAGTTGACGATTCAGGGACCCATTTTTCTTGTGATGGTTCTCTGTGATATTTGGGATTTTCTGGTATTTTTTAATTTTGCTCAGGTTTCAAGTTTACGGAGAAGTATTGGAGCAATATTAAATGTGTTTAATCGATCGAAATTATACAGTATTTGCTTGATGGATTATATCTGTGTTTGTATAATGTGTTCGTAAACCTCCCCTAACTGCTAGTATGTCGGTTGGCAGGGGGTTGCACATTTCTGTAATGGTTTTTACTGTTTGTGGATATGAACTGTGTTGGACTGTTGTGATGATTAGCCGGGGTTATGTGATTGGTTATTATTTAATTCATTTGATGTAAATGTAATTTGTTGTAATATTATTTTGCGGGGCACATCCAGGTTGCGGTTGTAGCCACCGTTGTATTATTTCATTTTACTGTTTTTGCTCCTAGGACAGACCCAAGGTGGGGTGCACAAACTGCCGGGCGGGTAGTTTGCCGTACCCGTTGGGGTCTTGGGTGAGGTAATGGCTATTCATCACAACTGTGTAATCCGTCTTTTGTTGCAGGCTCAAAACAAACACGGATTGCTTGCAAATCCAATAAAGTTCATCTGTGATCTGGAATGCCTATTATTGCGTCTGACGAATGTACAATATCTATATATGATAGCTATTTAGACGTCACTTATGTTTTACACCCGTGCTAGCCCAGCCCTCGCTCTGTCGTTAGTTAAGTAACCTAACGGGTGATGACGGGACCCCGTGGCGAATGCGGATGGCATAAGAGGACGTTGTATTTTCGTTGTTTTCTGCAATGATAGGTTAATGATGGGACGCATTATCTATAATGCAAAGAAAAACAAACCAAAGTTTAAATCGTTGGAACAATTTAAAAGAAACCACTCGGTTAATTTTAAAAACAGATATTTTTAAATGCGGAGCTTTAACCACTCCTTTTAAAAGCTATCAGGTTCCTTCGGTTATATCAAGTTCACTACGTTCACGGTTTCGCCAAAACCAGTCGTAGCCCTCCGTCATTTCTTATGAATGGTCAGTAGTATTCAAGCTATGTTTGTTTGGCCCTTAGTCAAGACATAGTGATTGGTAGCTGCTGGGGTATTCATTTGTTGCATAGATAGATGAGTTGGTTTGGGACACTCGTATTACTTTGTTTGGCCCTTAGTCAAGAGTATATACGGATGGGTTCAAATCAACAGGATAATGATGGGCAGATCTTGACATGTGACTTATGATTTGTTGGCCCTTAGTCAAGATCATAAGAACATGGGGCAAAAATCAATATCGGGAATTTCTAAAGAAACTGAAATTTGCAAAGAGATGCATACCATTTGGAGTTTGATGAATGTTGGTAGGATTCCTTCAACATTATCATACGATGATATTTGGATCCTGACCCTACTGTGAGTATATGCTACTTATCAGGATATTCGTCACTTAACGATCAATACTATAAACCAAGTAGGTGTCCAGAAAAGTGTCAGCGGGGTTACGCCCCCAGAGAAAAGAGGTTATTTAATTAAGGAACTTCGCGAAAGCGTTGGAAAACCTCCCTCGAAGTATCGACACTGGCCTAGCTGAACGGTTAAGCAAGTATTGTACGGTGAGAATAGTCCTGGCTAATTCTTCTTTTATGGTTTGAGGAAGGATTCGAGAAAAAGTGGGAGCCATCCAGTTTAGATAAACTAAAAACCACTCTAAACTTGCAAGAACATCATGCTAAAGAGTTTTCTTCTCTCTCTCCTAATTGCAGCGACCCTGAAAATGACTGGACTTAAGTTACTTTTAGAGAAAAATATACTGACAGGGCCAAACTATAAAGATTGGCTGCGGAATGTCAAAATGGCTTTGACCTATGACAAATTGGGGTACGTCCTCACCGCTACGGCACCTGCTGTCCCTGGTCCCAAATCCAGCAATGCGGATAAGGAAATCCGCAAAACCTGGAATTTAGATTGCGCGAAAGCCAAGTGCATCGTGCTTGCCTCAATGAACAATGAACATCAGAGGAGGCACGAGGATATGACCCTAGATGGCATATTTCTCCATACAAAGGAACTTTATGGAGAGCAATCTCGTATAGCAAGATACGAGACCTCTAAGAACTTATTTCGAGCGAGGTTGGCTGTCGGGTCATCGGTAGGAGAACATGTCCTAAAGATGATCGGCTATATTGAAGAGCTCGCAGACCTTGGGACGACTTTGGATAATGAGCTCTATACAGACCTTATTCTCCAGTCCCTTCCTCCCACCTACGCCCAGTTTATCCTGAACTTCAACCTTCAAGGAAAAGAAGTTGAACTTCCGGAACTCCTGAACATGTTAAGGAGTGCAGAGGGCACCTTGCAGAAGGCAAGGGAAACACCCGCTATGTTTGTTGGCGGTGCATCTTCTTCCGGATCCAAGGCTAGGGCCAAAGGAAGGAAGAAGAAGGCCGTCCCCAGACCTAGAGGAGGTGTTAGTAAGGTGGGAGGGAAGGGAAAGAAAAAGTTTGCGGTACCGGTAGTGGGCCAGGATGAGTGCTTCCATTGTCACAGGAAAGGGCACTGGAAGAAGGATTGCAAGGCGTGGAACGCCAAGAACCAGGAACCGAAGCAAGCTGTGGCTTCGACTTCAGGTGTGTTTGTAATTGAGAATTGTCTGTCGATCAACTCTACTTCCTGGGTATTGGATACCGGATCAGGATCTCATATTTGCAATTCATTGCAGGCACTGAGAAACCGTACAGTGCTGAAGGAAGGTGATATGACCCTAAAGGTTGCTAACGGAGCTAGCGTGGGAGCTGCGTCCGTCGGGGATTATCACCTAGGATTGACGAGTGGACACATTTTGGTTTTACATAACTGTTATTTTGTACCAAGCTTAACGTGTAATATCATATCAGTTTCCTTGTTATCAAATAAAGGTTATGATTTCACGTTTATAAGAGATGTTGTCAACATCCACCTTAATCATGGTTTGATTGGGTCCGGTACACTAAATAACGGTATATATGTTTTAAACCAACTCTAAATTTTCAATGTCCAGAACACACTAAAAGGAAAGTCTCCAGATTTAAATAAAGCTTTCTTATGGCATTGTAGACTGGGTCACATCAATGAGAGAAGGTTGACTAAGTTGCATAGAGAAGGATATTTGGACTCGTTCGAATATCAAACCTATGACACTTGTCAATCTTGTCTCAAAGGAAAGATGACAAAGACTCCATTTACTGGACAAGGAGTAAGAGCGAGCGAGCTCTTAGGACTCATACACAGCGATGTATGTGGTCCAATGTCTACACATGCGAGAGGTGGTTATTCCTACTTCATTACTTTTACAGATGATTTCTCTAGGTATGGACATGTTTTCTTAATGAAACATAAATCCGAGGCCTTTGAGAAATTCCTGGAATACAAGAGTGAAGCGGAAAACCAAACAGGCAAAAGTATTAAGACACTGAGATCTGATCGAGGTGGAGAATACTTAAGTGCCGAGTTCGTAGGTTACCTAAAAGAGAAAGGAATTCTCTCTCAGCTTACTCCTCCATACACTCCACAGCACAACGGTGTATCGGAGAGACGGAATCGAACCTTATTGGATATGGTACGATCCATGATGAGTAATGCTGAGTTACCGCGATCTTTCTGGGGTTATGCGCTAGAATCAGCGGCATATCTTTTAAACCAGGTTCCAACCAAGACTGTGCCTACCACACCATATCAGATGTGGAGTGGGAAGAAACCCTGTCTAAAATATTTTAGGACATGGGGGTGTCCAGCTTTTGTAAAATAGCAGCATTCGGACAAGCTCGAGGCACGCTCAGTACAGTGTAAGCTTGTGGAATATCCAAAGAACTCCAAGGGATATTATTTCTATTACGCAGAGGAACAAAAGGTTTTTGTTTCTCGTTATGCCCACTTCTTAGAAACTGAATTTTTAGAAAATCAGAAGAGTGGGAGCGCAGTAGAACTGGAAGAAATAACAGAACCACATGCTGCTACTGAAAGTTTGGTAGAACCAGAAGTTCAAGAAGAACAGGACATTCCCGCACCCCTCCGCAGGAGTAGTAGGCCGTCTCATCCGCCTGAGAGATACTACGGTTTTCTCATAGATAGGGATAGAGAGGATTGCATCATAGATGATGATGAACCTACTGACTTCCAGCAGGCCATCCAGAGCGGCGACTCGGTACGATGGCTAGATGCAATGCGGACCGAAATGGAGTCCATGTACACCAATAAAGTATGGACTTTGGACTTTGCTCCAGATGGGGTAAAACCCATAGGATGCAGATGGATCTTCAAGAACAAGATTGGTGTAGATGGACAGGTGGAAACCTATAAGGCTAGACTTGTTGCAAAGGGTTTTCGTCAAAGACCTGGTTTGGACTATGACGAAACTTTTTCTCCAGTGGCTATGCTCAAATCCATTCGGGTCCTTCTTGCTATTGCTGCCTTCCATGATTATGAAATCTGGCAGATGGACGTAAAGACATCTTTTCTGAATGGAAATTTAGAAGAGAGCGTCTATATGGATCAGCCAGAGGGTTTCAATCAGAGTGGGAGCAGCGGGAAAGTATGCAAGCTGCTTAAGTCCATTTATGGACTAAAGCAGGCATCGCGGAGTTGGAACATCTGTTTTGATGAGACAGTCAAAGAATACGACTTTATCAAAAATCCAGATGAACCGTGTATATATAGTAAAGTTGTAGCCAGAAGTGTCGTATTCCTCGTCTTGTACGTGGATGACATTCTATTGATAGGAAATGACATTCCTATGCTACAATCTGTCAAAGGATTCTTGTCACACAGGTTCTCCATGAAAGACCTGGGTGATGCCTCTTACATTCTGGGGATCCGGATCTATCGTGATAGATCCAAGAGGATGTTCGGACTTTCGCAGTCCAGGTATATCGACACTGTATTGAAAAGATTCAGTATGGAAGATTCTAAGCGCGGTAATCTACCGGCTTGTCACGGAATCACCCTCTCCAAAGAGATGTCTCCCAAGACTGATTTGGAAAGGGAACGCATGTCTATTATACCCTACGCTTCTGCGGTAGGCTCTATAATGTATGCGATGTTGTGCACCAGACCAGATGTAGCTTACGCACTGAGCGTGGTAAGCCGGTATCAGTCAGACCCACGGGAGAAGCACTGGATAGCAGTAAAGAACATTCTCAAGTACCTGAGAAGGACTAAGGAGATGTTCTTGGTTTACGGCGGAAAAGACCTCAGGTTGGAGGCCTTTGCTGATTCTGGCTTCCAAAGTGATAAGGACGATTCCAAGTCCATGTCGGGTTATGTCTTTACCCTCAATGGAGGGGCGGTGTGCTGGAAGAGCTCCAAGAAGGACACCGTTGCTGACTCGACGATGGAAGCGGAGTATATAGCTGCTTGCGATGCCGCAAAAGAAGCAGTCTGGATGAAGAAGTTCCTAACAGAACTTCAGGTGGTTCCTACCATAGTTGATCCAATACCTCTTTATTGCGACAACAACGGAGCTATAGCTTTAGCGAAGGAACCAAGGTCCCATCAGAAGTCCAGACACATCTTAAGGCGGTATCACCTGATCAGGGAGATCATTGATCGTCAGAAGATCGAGGTTCGGAGAGTTGCTTCTGAAGAGAACATTGCTGATCCATTCACGAAGGCCCTACCTCAGATTCAGTTCGAGAGGCTACTTGAGATCATCGGTCTACGATACGCCAGTACATGGCCCTAGTGCAAGTGGGAGATTGTTAGTGTTTATGCCCTAGAAGGCCATTACTGTATCATACTAGTTTGTATATTACTTAATGGAAGCTTGGGATATTCACATGTATATAACAGTCTTGCTAAACATGGTAGTATGCTACTTGGTTTTTCTATCTTAATATGTGAGTGCACGTATTGATAGAGCTCTTAGGATCTTGCTTGACTACCAGCGTTATGATGGCAGTCACACTAGTAGGGGCTGGGTAGTCTACAAGCACATCCTTATTCAGGTCCCTAGTCATTGGATTATCGAGACAGAGCATCGATACTCCGGAGTAGACTAGTGTGTACGCTTCTCATCCCAGTTGGGGAGATGGTCTGTCCCACAGCCGTCAGTACGTCGTACTGGAGATAGTATACAGGTGCTCGTTAGGTTACGGGTACACCGGACAGGACTCACAGGGAACTGTTGGTTGGTTTTATACCAGTCGTCAGTGAACAGTTCCCAGGTGACATGAGTACAGCATAGTCCGCAGACTTGACACTGCTACTTCGCCTCGAGTGTGTCCCACTGTTCTTAGATTGCTACCCTACCACGGCTCAAAGGAGTCGTGCAAACAGGTAGCAGTTGGGTGCAGTCCCGAGCACTTGGAGGCAGTGGCGGTTAGACAGGATTCGTCTCTCCCGGTATTGGGAGTTGATATCGCGCTGTGTCAGAGAGCCATTATGCAAAGTCCCTGGCCAGGGCAAGCGAGATTTGCTGGTAGGTTCCAGTAGTTTCTCAGGGTGTAATGGGCTTCGCTCCGACACGACTTATACCGCTATTAGGGGACTGACGCTTGCCTCCCCCTAGGCCCGATATGCGATAGTCTTAGACGAACGGACCGGACTGTACGGAGATTGTCACATCAGGCTCAGTAGGAGTTCGGATGGGTTTCCTCATCGGCCTTCTTATCGACATCTACCTGGGGACCGTTACGTACAGCTAGTGCCGCTTGTGGTCTGTGGTTAAACCCACTGCCAGCGTAGTAGTCGAGTCTCTAGAGTCCCACACAGAGAGTTTCCCTACTCCAGGCGAAACGATATAGAGGTCGTATGGTTTTTACGACAAGGGTTCGGACACATACGTGTGTTTTCGCACGTACGACTTTCGGACAGTTTTTACCAGTCGGCTTTGGTTTAAGCCAGTTACTGGTATCCGGTTATTGGATTTATACAGTCTAAAGTTTTTCCGTATTTTTGCGGAAAGGAGGGGCGTTCTCGTAATTGCGCGAGAAGCTTCTAGAAGATGGTGACTAAGGAGGTTTAGGTGGCATATACATTGAATGAGATTAGTGAGTCATATGGATGATTCATCCATGTCATTAATGCTTTATAATTGCTTAATGACTCATGGAGATGAATCACCACAAGATATTTATCAAGCATGGTTGTAAAATGATTTCTATTCTTTTCTTGATAAAAAGAAATGCTTGATATATATCATGTTATCTCACTATTCTCATATCATTATCTTTATCATCTTCTCTCTCCTCAAGCTCTCCCTCTTCAAACACTAATCCTCCTCTCTCATGAGTTGAGTACAAGGATTAGTAAGACTACTTAATCCATAACCCTCTCTATATTTCACCTAGCTTCTTTGATTAGCACTTAGAGAAGTTTAGTTGTCTCAAGTTTAGAGGCTAAGCTTGGAGTAAAGCTCTCGGGTGGATCGTCTACTACTTCGAGAAGGCCGAGGAGGAGGTGGAGTTCGCAAAGACGAAGGACACGATTCGTTAGGTATAATCCCTAAACATAGTAGCATAGAAACTCTATGTTTTAAGTTAGTTATCGTTTAGCTTCGATTCAAGCGGTTAGTCGATGTTTGTTCACTAAACAAGTTCGTTTTTGAAAATTCCGCCTCCCCACAAGTATTGGGGTGTTGTACATCGACTTACAATATCTACCCACTTGTCAATTCTAGGTGATATACCCTACGGATACAGCGTCCACGCTCATTCCGTTTGCAAACCTGAGAGTCATATCACCTGCCCAGATAACTCTATGGTTTCTCAAAGCCTGTAATGAGTTACAGATATGAGATCCTGATCCGGTATCTAGTACCCAGGAAGTAGAGTTAATTGATAGACTGTTTTCAATCACAAACACACCCGAAGTCGAAGCCACAACATACTTCGGATCCTAGATTCTGGCATTCCAAGCCCTGCATCCCTTCTTCCAATGCCTTTTCCCATAACAATAGGAACTTCCCTCCTTACCTACTGTTAACCACGAAACTTTTGCCCTTCCCTTTTCTTCTACCTTACCGACACCACCTTACGGCTTTGTAGAGGTCTTCTTTTTCTCACCCTTGGCATCCACCTTAGATCCAGAAGAGCAAGATTCCCCAATAAGCAGAGTGGGTGTCTCCCTGGTTTCCTTCAGGGCGCCCTCAACTGGAATTATAACTTTCTTCCCCTGGGCGTAAGTAGGAGGTAGGGACTGTAGAATCAAGTCAGTATATGACTCGTTCTCCAACGTGGTCTCCAGGTCCGTGAGCTTTTTAATATAGCTAATCATTGTAGGTATGTGGTCCCCTACACATGACCCGACATCCAACCTCGCTTGAAGCAATTCCTTCGAGGTCTCATATCTTGCGATATGAGATTGCTCTCCATATAAAACTTTGTTATGGAGGAAGATAGAAACTAAATCCATCTTCTCGTGCTACCTCTGGTATACACCATCAACTGAGGCCAATACGAGGCACTTGGCATTCGCACAGTCTTTTCCCCTTATCTTATGGATATCAACATCCGTGACAGTGGAAACTGGACCTGGGACGGTGGGGGCTTGAGTAGTAATGAGGTGGTCCAGCTGGTCATAGGTAATGGACATCTGGAAAAACTTTTGCCAGTCAATATAGTATAACTCAGTCATTTTATTATCTATCTGTAACCTAATCTGGTCAGCTGGTCGCTGCAATTTAGGAGAGAGAGAAGAATACACTCAGCATGATGCTCTTGTAAGTTTAGATTGGTTTTTAATTTATCTAAACAGGATGGCTCCCACTGTTTCTCGAATACTTCCTCAAACCATAAAAGAAGAATTAGTCAGGATTGATCTCACCGTACAATACTTGCTTAACTATTCGGCCAGGCTAGTGCCGGTACTTCGAGGGAGGTTTTACGACGCTTTCGCGAAGTTCTTTAATTAAAAAACCTCTTTTCCTTGGAGGCGTAGCCCCGCTAACACTGTTCTAGACACCTACTTGGTTTATAACATTTATCGTTAAGTGAATAATCTCCCGAGGAGTAGCGGATAATCACAGTTGGATCGGGATCCAAATATCATTGTGTGATAATCCTGAAGGAATCCTACCAACATTATCACACTCCAAATGGTATGCACACTAGCAAGTTTCAGTTTCTTTAGAAACTCCCGATGTGGATTTTTACCCCATGCTCTTATGACCTTGACGAAGGCCAGCATATCATAAGTCACATGTCAAGTTCTACCCGTCATTGTCCTGGTTAATTTGAACCCACCCGTACATACCCTTGACGAAAGCCAAAATAGTAGTACGACTGTCCCAAACCAACACATCTATCTATTCTATAGATTAATATCCAGCAGCTACCAATCACTATGCCTTGGCGAAGGTCAAAATACATAGCTTGAATACTACTGAATATTCAACTGAAATGACGGAGGGCTATGAATGGTTTTGGCGAAACCGTGAACGTAGTGAACTTGATATAATCGAAGGAACCTGATAGCTTTTAAAAGGAGCGGTTTAAGCTCCGCATTTAAAAGTCTCATGTTTTAAAATAACCGAGTGGTTTTAAATTTTGTTCCAATGATTCAGCTTTAGTTTGTTTGCTTTGCATTAATGTAATGCAGTCCCATCAATTAACCTGCCATTGCTGAAAACAGCGAAAATACAACGTACGCTTATGACATCCGCATTCGCCACGGGGCCCCATCATCACCCGTTAGGTTACTTAACTAATGACAGAGAGGGGGCTGGACTAGAGCGGATGCAAAACATAAGTAACGTCTATTATATAATACATATATAATAATATCCATTCGTCAGACGCAATGATAGGCATTCCAGATCACAGATGAACACATTGGATATACTAGGAATTCCGCATTTCGTTTGAACCTGCAACAAAAGACGGATTCCACGGTCGTGATGAATATCCAAACCCCACCCTAGACCCCTACGGGTATGGAAAACTACCTGCCAAATACCCGAAGTGAAGCAACCTCTCTCAACAAAGTGAGTAGGGCACTCGACACTTCAAAGTACCTGGTAGTTTGTGCACCTTACCTTGGGTCTATCCTAGGAGCAAAAACAGAAAAAGAAATAATACAACGGTTGCTACAATCTCAACCCGGATGTGCCCCGCAAAATAATATTACATCACTTTACAAATTTTACATCGAATGAAAGAATGAAAACCCTCATCTCACATCCCCGGCTATTCATCCATGACGATCCAACAAGTTCATATACAAAAAACCATCACAACAATATCACAGATATGTGCAACCCCGACTAATCGACGTAAAGCAATTAGTCAACATTTTCAAAAACATATATACAACACAAAGCTTGTAAAGTAACTACGACATTAGAATTCTGCACGCAATTAGCAAACATAAATAATTTTCCAAGACTTGAAAATCCAGTGAGCTTTCCAAAACCGATAGTTTTGAGCCAATCCGGGAGTCGAAACAAACTCGAAACACGCTCGAATCTTCTCGAAGGTGAAGACACATGAATTACTATCGAATAGGGGTCCTCGAGGGGGTACCCACCCCTGGGGGCTACCATAAGGTGGCCCCCAAAAGGAGAAAGACCCGAGAGCACCAGTTCTTGGTGCTCTCGGGTCACCATCCCCTAAGGCCACCAAATGGTAGTCTTGGGGGGTGGTCCAGGCCGTTGGTTCCCCCGGGGTGTCCCCGGGGTGTGTACGCTTCACCCCACCGCTTCTCGGTTCAAACCGTGAGCCCGCGGGGTGTGCAAACAACTCAAAACTTCACTTTTGAAAACTGTTTTTCCGGCAGTTTTTGTGCGACAAAAATCGGCGGAATTCTAACATCTCTACAAGCTATCTAGGGTTTATGAGAGGCTGTGATACCACTGTAATTCGATGTCGCGCACCCCATGTGTTCGCGGCGAGGCGGAAATTGCAAAAAATGATTTTTACGGGCTTCGCAACACCGACTAGAACCAAGGATCGTCCATAAACCATAGGTAGCAAACTACTTGAGGTTTAACTACTATGATACGAAGTTATACCTCATGATACAAGTCCTTTGGGTCTTCATCGCTTTCCTCCTCATCTTCATAGGCTCCAAGGATTGATCCGGATCATAGCTTCCTCGTCAGCTTCCTCGAGTCAAAGACGATCCACCCGAGAGTCTATAGTTCGAGCTCCTACCTCAAATCCGAGGTAACTACAGCTTCTAGTTCGCTAAACTTGATGTCCCAGAGGGTGTAGAGTGTGAAGATGGAGTGCTTTGTCTCTTGGAACCCTACGATTCTCAACACATGAGAGCTTTTAGGGTTTTAGTTGAGAGGAAGAAGAAGAGAGCTAGCTTGGGGAAAGAGAAATGATTTTTGATAATGATAATGATAAAATTGGATGGCTCACTTGATTTGACTACAAGCATGGCAAGAAAATATCTCACCCAAAAATATCTAGTCCACAAAATATCTCACAAGAAATATCTAGTCAAAAAGTCAAACCAAGTCAAGAGTCAAACCAAGTCAAATGGTCAAACCAAGTCAAGTAGTCAAAATAAGTAGCCATGCCACAATTATCATTTACAAATAAAATAAATACTTTCCTCCACCTCGTAATTGTTTTAATCAAGTCAATGGTCAAAACCCTAATGAGGTGTCTCCTTCTATGCCTCTCTCATCCGTATATACATACCTGCAATCGTGTTCCGAGAAACACGAATACAGAGAGACAAAACTGATCCATCAATATAATACTAGGATCCGGCATAAACCAAAGCCCACTAGTATTATTCGCCCGAACATCATACGCGCACAAGTGCATGTAAGTGATCGAAGCCTTGCCGTAAAACCATACGTCCTCTACACCTTTTGCCCGGTGTAGGAAAACTCTCTGTGTGGGACACTAAAGACTCGACACTACGCTGGCAGTGGGTTTAACCATAGGTCGCAAGCGGTACTAGCTGAACGTAACGGTCCCCAGGTAGATGTCAATTTGAAGGCCGATGAGGAAAACCCATCTGTCACGATCCGAAAAGTACGCAGCGTGACTGACACTTAAATTAATAAATGTCTCGAGGCGTACGTAATCTAAGTAAGCCAAAACCCAGAAATCAAAACCAATTAAAGCAGTAGAGTAAAGGAAAACCAACTAGAAAGCAATTTTTAACCAAATAAGTCGCATCAAATCTTTAAAAGCAACATCAATTTTTCCGGAATTTTCGGCAGAGTCTCCTTTGTAAATACTGGCCCCAAACTGGTACAAAACAAGAATATATGTATAACATGAAATAAGGCATCCCCAAGCGGGAGCTAGCTCTGTGCCAAAGGCGGACTCAAAATCACACGCAATATATATCATCACCGTGCAAAATAAACATATAAAGGCACAAAGTGATAAAGCATCATGTCGGCTCAAGTGAGCTCGACCCCAGAGAAATAACATATAAGTACACAAATCTCACTGTATCATCGCTAGGTCACAAGTACAACAGTACAAGTGATAGATACGGTAGATGGAGTATACTAGATACAATACTGATAGAAGGTGGAAACAAAACAACCCCGCAACCCACCTACGAACAATGCTGTGAGTCCAAGCAAAAAAGAGCAAAAGAGGAAGTGCGCCCGCCGCTACTGTGCTGACTGATCGGACCTGCAAAACACTGTGGCACGACGGGGGTGAGTTTCTAACTCGTGAGTAATAAGTAACATCTAATAAGGCTATCGTAAGCATGCACATAATTTTGTCACAGCCTATAAATACAAATATGATGTGATGTAATAATATGTATGCAACATGAATACAATAAACAACACGAGATTTGAATATGATTAACATGGGAAATCTGTATTCTTATCTTATTAAACTTCTGTAATTTAACTGTAGTTTCATCAATGAAATCAACATAAATCCGTGTCAAGCATCGACACCAAATATGAATATCTTATTTATTATACCGTGCTCCAGCAAATCCAGACTGGCACATATATCAGATCTCGGGCTCCGGCAATCCGGACTGGCCCCTATATCTGATCACAAGACTACGCCGGTATCCTCCGGATATCCTCCGTGTCACAAATAACCGGTCGGTAGTGCTCCCCTGCCGGCCTCAATGCCATCATCTGCAACCATCTTGCCCCGGGGTACCGCACCGGGTCCACCATGCACCCACAGACGGTTCCCCCTCCTCCTCGAATCGGGTGTATGATACCGCTCAAGAACTGAGAAATCTCATGGTGGACTATCTATACATCATATCACGAGAAAACCATTACTTACATTTTTAAAATGGTAATACGTTTTTAAATCCTTGCAGTTTCTCAAAATCCATAAATCTCATAAATATGGAAATCCTCGAGAAGAATCATAACACATGAATGTCTATGATATTAACAATATGAAATGCGATGCGGAACTAGAAAACTACGCATGAAACATGATGCAATGAGATAAATGCACATGACTAGCAATCCTATGTATCCATTCTGATGAATTGAATATATAAATACAGGTTATTATTCATAATTGGCGCAATCGATAAGATTCAGATTTAACAAGCTATATAGTGTTCGTGGCAAAGCAAGTACCAAGGTGTTGTTAGTGTATATGCCCTAGGGGCCATTATTGTATCATACTAGCTTGTATATTACTTAATGGAAGCTTGGGATATTCACGGTTATATTAATAGTCTTGCTAAACATGGTAGTACACTACTTGGTTTGTATCTATCTTAATGTGTGTATATGTTAGCATGTCGAGAATACATATTGATAGAGCCCTTAGGATCTTGCTTGACTACCATCGTTGTGATGGCAGTCACACTAGTGGGGGCTGGGTAGTCTACAAGCACATCCTTTTTCAGGTCCCTAGTCGTAGGATTATCGAGACAGGGCATCAATACTCCGTAGTAGACTAGTGTGTACGCTTCTCATCCCAGTAGGGGAAATGGTCTGTCCCAAAGCCATTAATACGTTGTACTGGAGATAGTATACAGGTGCTCGTTGGGTTACGGGTACACCGGACATGACTCACAGGGAACTGTTAGTTGGTACTATACCCATCGTCAGTTAACAATTCCCAGGTGACATGAGTACAGCATAGTCCGCAGACTTGACATTGCTGCTTCATCTCGAGTGTGTTCCCACTGTTCTTAGATTGCTATCCTACCATGGCTCAAAGGAGTCGAGCTAACAGGTAGCAGTTGTGTGCAGTCCCGAAGCACTTGGAGGCAGAGGCGGTTAGATAGAATTCGTCTCTCCCGGTATTGGGAGTTGATATCGCGCTGTGTTTGGAGAGCCATTACGCAAAGTCCCTGGCCAGGGCAAACGAGATTTACTGGTAGGATTTCCTGTAGCTTCTCAAGGTGTAATGGGCTTCGCTCCGACATGACTTTTACCGCTTTTAGGGGACTGACGCTTGCCGCCGCCCTAGGCCCGATATGCAATAGTCCTAGACGAACAGACCGGACTGTACGGAGATTGTCACTTCAGGCTCAGTAGGAGTTCGGATGGGTTTCCTCATCGGCCTTCTTATCGACATCTACCTGGGGACCGTTACGTACAGCTAGTACTGCTTGCGGACTGTGGTTAAACCCACTGCCAGCGCAGTAGTCAAGTCTTTAGAGTCCCACACAGAGAGTTTCCCTGCTTCGGGCGAAACGATATAGAGGTCGTATGGTTTTACGACAGGGTTCGGACACGCACGTGCATTTATGCACGTACGATGTTCGGACAGTTTTTACTAGCGGGCTTTAGTTTAAGCCAGATTCTAGTATTGGATTTTTGGATTTATACAGTCTCAGTATTTCCGTGTTTTCACGGATGGGAGGGGCATTCTTGTAATTAGTCGAGAAGCTTCTAGAAGATTGATGAGTTGGAGGCTTAGGTGGAATTTGCATTAAATGGATTAATGACTCATGGTGTGATTCATACAATGGAGTTAATGAAGCATTTATTGCTTAATTACTCATGGTGTGATTCACACAAAGTGATTAAATGAATCTTGGTTGATATTATCATATGATTATTCATTTAATAATTATTATGCTTCATATATTCAGAAATGAGATATTATTCATATCATTCTCACTCACACCTTCTCCCTCCTCAAGCTCTCTCTCTTCAAGAACTAACCCTAACCACTCATGTGTTGAGATCCAAGGGTTAGCAAGACTAATAGATCCCTAATCCTCTTATATATCCTCTAGGTTGCTTTGATTAGCGCTCATAGCCACCTAGTTACCATAAGTGAGAGGTTAAAGCTTGGAGAAGTAGCTCTCGGGTGGATCTTCTACACATCGAGGAGGCCGACGAGGAGGTGATCAACGAGAATAAGAAAGACTTGATTCATTAGGTATAATCATCTTTCATAGTAGCTAATCACTTCTATGTTGTTGTTAGTTAGGGTTTGGCAAAGATCCGTAAAGTTAGTCGATGTTAGTTTAAAAAAAATGATTGTTTTACCTATTCCGCCTCCCCGCATCATGTGGGGTGTCTAATTACGACTTACAGTGGTATCAGAGCCTCGCTAAACCATAACTAACTTGTTAGCAAAGTCGTTAGAAATTCGATCGCAAAACGAACCCGAAAAAACATTATTTTCACTAAGTTTCTGCCGATTTTAAAACGGGGTCTAAAAATTTTTCAGGGACCCTTAAAAATACAAGCAGGGAATTATAAGATTACTGGACAAATTTGGGATCGTGACTCGGCCAAACCGCCGCAGAACCACGGCCGATCCAAGCGATTCGCCGCGGATCCGCGGCCAGGTTGAAGCCGAGTCAGCCCAAATTTGCCCAGTAACTCTTCTGTGTTGATTTTGTATTTTCAGGGATGTTTTGTTTCTGCTCAGGTTTCAGGTGCACAGAGAATTATTTGGAGTAGAATCATTTGTGTTTGCTTGATCGAAATTCCAAGATGATTGGCTAACTTGATTATATTTGTGATGTGTTTAATGTGTTCGTAAACCTCCCCTAACTGCTAGTATATCGGTTAGCAGGGGGTTGCACATTTCTGTAATGGTTTTTACTCGTTTGTGTTTGTGGACTTGTTGGATTGTCATGAATGGATTGCCGAGGATGTGAGACGAGTGTTTCTTTCACTCAAATGTAATTTGTAAATTGTTGTAATATTCTTTTGCGGGGCACATCCGGGTTAAGATTGTAGCCACCGTTGTATTATTTCATTTACTGTTTTCTGCTCCTAGGATAGACCCAAGGTGGGGTGCACAAACCACCGGGTACTTTGAAGTGTTTAGTGGCCTACTCATGTTTTTGAGGGAGACCGCTTCACTTCGGCTACTAGGCGGGTAGTTTTCTGTACCCGTAGGGGTCTAGGGTGGGGTTTTGGCTATTCATCGCGACTGTGTAATCTGTCATTCTTTGCAGGCTCAAAAGGAATGCGGATTCGTAGAAAATCCAATATGTTCATCTATGATCTGGAATGCCTATTATTGCGTCTGACGAATGTACAATATCTATATATGATAGCTAGACGTCACTTATGTTTTGCACCCGCGCTAGCCCAGCCCCCGCTCTGTCGTTAGTTAAGTAACCTAACAGGTGAATGACGGGGCCAAGTGGCGAATGCGGATGGCATAAGAGGACGTTGTATTTTCGTTGTTTTCTGCAATGATAGGTTAATTGATGGGACACATTATATTAATGCAAAGAAAATAAACCAAAGTTGAATCGTTGGAACAGTTTAAAAGAAACCACTCGGTTATTTTTAATTGCGGAGCTTAAGCACTCCTTTTCAAAGCTATCAGGTTCCTTCGGTCATATCAAGTTCACTACGTTCACGGTTTCGCAAAAACCATTCGTAACCCTCCGTCATTTCATTTGGGTATTCAGTAGTATTCAAGCTATGCATTTTGACCAACGCTTAGGCACAATGTTTGGTAGCTGCTGGGTATTCATTTGTTGCATAGATAGATAAGTTAGTTTGGGACAGTCGTATTATCATTTGGCCAACGTCAGGTGTATGACGGATGGGTTCAAATTAACAAGATAATGATGGGTAGAACTTGACATGTGACTTATGACATTTTGACCAACGCCAAGGTCATAAGAGCATGGGGCAGAAATTGATATCGGGAATTTCTAAAGAAACTGAAATTTGCAAAGAGTTGCATACCATTTGGAGTGTGATAATTTTGGTAGGATTCCTTCATCTTTATCACACGATGTATTTGGATCCCGATCCTACTGTGAGTATCCGCTGCTCATCAGGAGATTCGTCACTTAACGATCAATGCTATAAACCAAGTAGGTGTCAAGAAAGGTGTCAGCGGGGTTACGCCCCCAGAGAAAAGAGGTTATTTAATTAAGGGACTTCGCGAAAGCATCGTAAAACCTCCCTCGAAGTACCGACACTTGCCTGGCTGAACAGTTAAGCAAGTATTGTACAATGAGAATAGTCCTGACTAGTTCTTCCTTTTTGGTTTGAGGAGGGATTCGAGAAACAGTGGGAGCTATCCAGTTTAGATAAACTCAAAACCACTCTAAACTTGCAAGAGCATCATGCTAAAGTGTTCCCTCTCTCTCTCTCTATTGCAGCGACCCAGAACATGACAGGCCTTAAGTTACTATTAGATAAAAATATTTTGACATGGCCAAACTATAAAGATTGGTTCCGGAATGTTAAGATGGCTTTGACTTATGACAAATTGGGGTATGTCCTTACTGCTACGGCACCCGCTGTCCCTGGTCCAGAATCCAGTATTGTGGATAAGAAAATCCATAAGACCTGGGAGTTAGATTGCGCGAAGGCCAAATGCATCGTGCTTGCCGCTATGAATAATGAACATCAAAGGAGGCACGAGAATATGGATCTTGAGTCCATATTTCTCCACACCAAGGAACTGTATGGAGAGAAATCTCGTATAGCTAGATACGAGACCTCGAAGAACTTTTATCAGTCGAGGCTGGCCATCGGATCATCTGTAGGAGAACATGTCCTTAAGATGATTGGCTATATTGAAGAGCTCGCAGACCTCGGGACAACATTAGAGAATGAGCTGTATACAGACTTGATTCTCCAGTCCCTTCCTTCCACCTATGCCCAGTTTATTCTGAATTTCAACATTCAAGGAAAAGAAGTTGAACTTCCAGAACTCCTTAACATGTTGAGGAGTGCAGAGGGCACCTTGCAGAAAGCAAGGGAAACAACCATTATGTTTGTTCGTGGTGCTTCCTCTTCCGGGTCTAAGGCTAGGGCCAAAGGAAGGAAGAAGAAGGCCTCTACCAAACCAAGAGGTGGTGTTAGTAAGGTGGGAGTCAAGGGAAAGGAAAAGATTGCGGTGCCAGTAGTGGCAAAGGACGAGTGCTTCCACTGTCGTAGGAAAGGCCATTGGAAGAAAGATTGCAAAGCTTGGATTGCTAAGAACCAGGAACTGAAGCAAGTTGTGGCTTCGACTTCAGGTGTGTTTGTAATTGAAAATTGTCTGTCAATCAACTCTACTTCCTGGGTATTGGATACCGGATCAAGATCTCATACATGCAATTCATTGCAGGCACTGAGAAACCGTAGAGTGCTGAAGGTTGGTGATATGACCCTCCAGGTTGCTAACGGAGCTAGCGTGGGTGCTGTGTCTGTAGGGGATTATCACTTTGGATTGACGAGTAGACATATTTTGGTTTTACAAAACTGTTTTTGTGTACCCAGTTTAACGTGTAATATCATATCAGTATCGTTGTTATCAAAAGAAGGTTATGATTTCACGTTTGTAAGCGATGTTGTTAACATCCACCTTAATCATGGTTTGATTGGGTCCGGTACACTAGATAACGGTATATATGTGTTAAACCAATTACAGATTTTCAATGTCCAGAACACACTAAAAAGAAAGTCTCCTGATATAAATCAGGCTTTCTTATGGCATTGTAGACTAGGTCACATCAATGAGACAAGGTTAACTAAGTTACATAGAGAAGGATATTTGGATCCGTTCGAATATCAATCTTATGCCACTTGTCAATCATGTCTCAAAAGAAAGATGACAAAGACTCCATTCACTGGACTTGGAGTAAGAGCGAGCGAGCTCTTAGGACTCATACACAGCGATTTATGTGGTCCAATTTCTACACATGCAAGAGATGGTTTTTCATATTTCAATACTTTTACGGATGACTACTCTAGGTACGGATTCATTTTCTTAATGAAACATAAATCCGAGGCCTTTGAGAAATTCCATGAATATAAGAATGAAGTAGAAAACCAAACCGGAAAAAGTATCAAGACACTGAGATCTGATCGAGGTGGTGAATACATAAGTGCTGAGTTCCTAGGTTACCTAAAAGAGAAAGGAATTTTCTCTTAGCTTACTCCTCCATACACTCCACAACATAACGGTGTATCGGAGAGACGGAACCGAACCCTATTGGATATGGTACGTTCCATGATGAGTAATGCTGAGTTACCGCGATCTTTCTGGGGTTATGCGCTAGAATCAGCGGTATATCTTTTGAATAGGGCTCCTACCAAGACTGTGCCTACCACACCATATCAGATGTGGAGTGGGAAGAAACCCTATCTTCAGTATCTGAAGATATGGGGATCTCCAACTTTTGTTAAAAAGCAGCATGCAGACAAACTCGAGGCACGATCAGTGAAGTGTCAGTTTGTGGGATATCCAAAGAACTCCAAGGGGTATTTCTTCTATTACGCAGAGGAACAAAAGGTTTTTATTTCTCGTAATGCCCATTTTCTAGAACAGCAGTTTTTAGAAAAGGAAACAAGTGGGAGCGAAATAGAACTGGAAGAAATTCCAGAACCACAAACTACGACTGAAAGTTTGGTAGAACCGGAAGTTCAAGAAGAACAGGACATTCCCGCACCCCTCCGCAGGAGTAGTAGGCCGTCTCATCCGCCTGAGAGATACTACGGTTTTCTCATAGACAGGGATAGAGAAGATTGCATCATTGATAACGATGAACCTACTAGCTTCCAGCAGGCCATCCAGAGCGGCGACTCAGTAAGATGGCTGGATGCAATGCGGACCGAAATGGAGTCCATGTACACCAACAAAGTATGGACTTTGGACTTTGCTCCAGATGGGGTAAAACCCATAGGATGCAAGTGGATCTTCAAGAAAAAGATTGGTGTAGATGGACATGTGGAAACCAATAAAGCTAGACTTGTTGCAAAGGGTTTTCGTCAAAGACCAGGTTTGGACTATTACGAAACTTTTTCTCCAGTGGCTATGCTCAAATCCATTCGGATCCTTCTTGCCATTGCTGCCTTCCATGATTATGAAATATGGCAGATAGAAGTAAAGACGGCTTTTCTAAATGGTAATTTAGAAGAGTGCGTCTATATGGATCATGTTGGAGATAATGCCCTCAGAGTCAATTATTAGGTCACAGGTACGTGATTGCAATGATTGATGGAGGACCTATCCCGGTAGGACAGTCTTACTCGAGATGATAGTATGCTATCTGGTTTACCTTTATCATCGTGTACTGTTTTAGGTGACCTGACAAGTTGCTATTACACGTTGATAGAGCTCCTAGGATTCTTGCTTGACCACCAGCAGTATGAGGGCGATCATATAAGTGGGAGCTGGGGTCTATAAGCATATCCTTAAATGGTCCCTAGTCGTGTGAGTTTCGAGACAGGGCATCGATACTCCAGAGTAGACTAGTGTATACAGTCGAGACCCCGACGAGGGGCGGTGGCCGGTCTCACAAGCCACTTGTGTCAGTTGGATCACCTAAGATGTATACAGGTGCTCATTGGGTTATGAGTACACCGGACAGGACTCGCCGGGAACATGCTAGTTGGTCATATACCAGACGTCAGATGGCAGTTCCTGTTAGTTATATGTATGCCCTAGAGGCTATTACTGTACATAGGATGTATATTGTAGTGGATGCTGGGACATATATAGGGAGGACTTTCTTGCTCGACATGATAGTATGCTATCTGGTTGATCTTTACCTTAACGTGTATACTGTTTGTCTCTCTGTTACATGTTGGTAAAGCCCTTAGGATGTGTGCTTGACTACCTGGACTATGATGCGGATCATACTAGTGGGGACATGGTAGTCCATAAGTACATCCTTCAAAGTCCCTAGTCGAGGGTGTATCGAGACGGGGCATCGATATACCAGAGTAGACTAGCGTATACCTTCTCGACCCATACAGATGGGCGATGGATGATCCCATATCCATTGGTGTTTGACATCAGAGATGATATACGGGTGCTCAGTAGAGACTGGGTACACTGGACGGACTCGCCGAGAACTCCCAGATGGTATTATACCTCACGTCAGATGGCAGTTCTCTGGTGACACTGGTACAGAGTAGTCTGTTGACCCGAGATCGTCATAGAGTCTTGTGTGGTTCCCACTGTGCTTTGATTTCCATCATACCACGTCCAAGAGGGCGTACAAAACGGTGGTTTTTGGGTACAGTCCCGAGTCATTTGGAGGCAATGAGCGATAGGAGGGGATTCGTCTCTCCCGGTATAGGGGGTTGATGTTGCGCTGTGTTCGATTGGCTATAACAGGAAATCCCTGGCCAGGGTTGCTGAGATTTACTGGTAAGTGTTACCAGTAGTTTCTCGAACAGTTATAGACCTCATATCGACACGACTTATTGAGCTATTGGGGTCTGACGTTTACCACCCCTAGGCGAGATATGCGACATATCAGACGATCAGACCGGACTGTACTGTAGTGTTACTGGTCGGATTCACTGGAGTGTGAGCGGGCTTGCTCGTCGATCTTCAGATCGCTCAATACCCGGGTGGCCGTTACGTTTAGCAGACCGCTTGCGGCTTGTGGATGTTTGATATGATCATCATCCGCTGCCGGCGTATTGACGAGTCTTTAGAGTCCTACACAGAGGTTTCCTGGCTCAAGCGAAACGAAATAGGAGCGCATATGAGATATGTACGGGACCGAGAATAATGCGTGTATGTGATACCGTATTCTATTCTCGCGATGTATGTGTTGAATGGTTGTATGCGATATAACCTAGTTATCGAATCGTAGATTGATTCGATAAATCGATACATTGGATATTAGTCGGTTATATGTGATATGACCGGATCGTTAAATCAATTGTTGATTTAATGATTTAATGTATAATTATATATTTGATATATTACTTTGCATTAACTAATATTGGTTCACTTTAAATGGATTTTCTCGCTCGGTTGTGCACATTGTATATTCGATATATTTTCGTGCACTTGATTGTATCATGTTTGATGATACATGTTTAACTATAGTTAAGTGTAATGGATTAAGCCATGGTTAAACTAATGATTAGGGTTTTTCTTTTCTTACTTATTTATTTATTTATTTATTTTGAATAGATAAGAAAAGAATGGTTGCTAATTTTGGAGTTTAGTTGAAGCTTCATGAAGCTTTGACTTTGTAACCATTCTTGTCTTCATCTTTAACCCTAACCATTAATCTAACCTTAGTTAATTCTCTACACTTGACCATGGTTCTAATATGATAAGTATTCATTTTCTTTTCCAATTATAAAAAACTTATCATATCATTTTTCTTCTTCTTCTTCCTTGAACTCAAGAAGAAAAGCTTAGGTCATCAACGGTGATTGATGATAAAGAGTGAGAAATCCAATTCTAAATTGAACCCACTTCCTATTTCTTCATCCTCTACCTCTTGCCAAGTAGTAGAGTGTGTTTTCTTCACAAGTTTCTTGACTTGGTGAAGTCGGAGCTTGATTTAGCGATGCCTCGACGTAGATCATCTTCGGCATGGACATCGACGACCTAGCTTGCCCATTCTCCGACGAAGCCGACGCTAGAGCCCGGATTTGATTTGGACAGCGGAGAGGACTTCGTTGCAGAGCTATGGAGGTGGAGCACCGGATCTACAAAGGTTGTATTTCCGATATCCCATTAGTTAATTGTTAACTAGTTTGCTTTTCGCCTAGACATCTAGCCGACGATCCGTAGTTTAGGGTTTGTAGGCACCGTAAAATTTGAAATTGGCATGGTTGATGCCTTGTGAGACCTCATTAGGGTGCCTAGGAACCCTACAGTGGTATCAGAGCCTAGCTAGAGCCTTAGGCGAAGTCTAGACGGAATTTGAAGCCCGAACGAACCCGAAACCACCCGGCAATATGCTCTCTGGACGATTTCGTAAAACGTGGATTTTTCCATATTAAAAATTGCTAAAAAATTCAACAGGGAAAAATAAGAATTACCATGTAAATATTTTTGGATGAACAGTAAATATAGCGGCGGAAGAGCGGCAGATGCCTGCATTATGCGGCGGTTCCGCCGCACCTTGATGACGTCATCCTCCACTATTTGCACAGTAACTCTTATTATTTTATTCTGGATTTTCTGGGAATTTTTAATACTGTTTCCAGAGTTGTATTTTCTGGGATTGTTTTGGGGATTCGGTGTTTCGATCGGGGTATCAAATTTTGTCTATTTGGCTTTCCGGATATTTTTAGAATATGTTAAAAAGTTCGACCGGATATAAATACCCAATTTTTCCCCTGCCGGGAAATTTCCAAGTGTTGGATTTTTCCGTAGTTTAACGACGTTCTAAATAGTGCAAGTAACGCGATGGTCCCTCTAGAAGACAACAAACCTTAACTCGATTATGTGACCGTCTTGAACTGCCCTTTGAACCTTCGGATTTGGGGCAGTACGGCGTGCCACATATAAGGCGTTGGCTTGACCCTTCTACGGCTGGACCGTTGGTACTGAGGTACGAACTGAATGTTGTTAGACTTATTTCATGTGTTGATCTGTATTGGGAAAACTTGGGTGTTCGATTGTTCGATCGGAAAGTTTAACATTTTCTATTTATTCGGAATGGGATACAATAATTGGAATTCACAAGTAGTTATGAGATAACTGAATGAATGTTATAAATCTAGCGGTTTAGTCTCACTTAATCGGTTGCCACGGAATTTTGATGTGATCAAAAGTCCGTCGCAATCACGTAGCGTACGCGGATACTCGCCGATAAACTTAATAGACAGCCTCGCTCCATAGCCCCGACCAAGTGACTGTAGGAGAACCTCATCGCCGAAAGCATCCGTTCGGGTGCTCGCGGCAGCGGTGTTCCGCCTTGGTGCACTTCGTCGACGGTATCAGGGGTGCGGCCGCCTACTAAAGTTTGCGACGAGTATTCGATCAGACTGTCGGGAATCTTGTTGAATTGCCCGACTCGATATTGAAAAGTGTTTTCGATAATGAGACTGAAATGCGGGGTTTATAATTGTTAGGCATGTGATGTCTAAGTAATTCATTTGGTCAGGCATGCGATGTCTGAGCTGGTTGCGGATTCCAACTGTTGTAGTTTTACACTTTCTTTTCTGTGACCGTAAGTGTAATATGTGATATCGCCGGTTTCGTTGCTATATGTCAACGACAATTGGGATGGACATATTTACTTACGTTGATGACATGTGATGTTATGTGTTGCTGGATATGTTATATTGGATCGTCGTGTTTGAATAGCCGGGGGTTTTTATGTGAGATGAGTGTTTTTCATTTTCATTCATGTAAAAACTTGTATGTAATATTCTTTTATTGGGGCACTTCCAGGTAGCGGAAGTTGTCACCTCTTGTATATTATTTACTTTTCCGCACTAGGATAGACCCTAGGAGGGGAGCACAAGTAACCGGGTTCTAGAGTCCAGTGGGAGACCAACTCGAGGAGTCGAGTCCGGGTCTCCTAACTCCAGAATTGGTAGGGTTGCTTGCCGCTCTCGTAGGGGTCTAGGGGTGTGAGTTTGGCTATTCATCACGACCGTGGAATCCGTGTTTTATACTGGCTCGTATTGAAAACACGGACGTCCTACTATATCCAATATTTCATATGATTCTTCTGCTGCGATATCTGTGATGTGATCATGTGATGTTCTGTGATAGATATAGTATATAGTATATATGATATATTATATAGACGTTACTTATGTTTTACACCCACGCTAGCCCTGCCCTGCCCTGCCGTTAGTTACCTAACCTAACGGTGCATGAGGGGACATCGAGGCGAATGCGGATGGCATAAGTGTACGTCGTATTTATCTGTGATGTTTAGGTACTTAAATGATGGGACTTCATTAATGTGATTAATGAATTAAAAGAAACCTAAGATGTTGTAGAATCGAATTTCAAAATAAAACAGGTAGCTACAGTTCTTGCTTTGCACAGCGGTATATGTGATATATCCTGCACCTTATTCGATGAGGAAAGGACCGAGATCCCTTCACCGGGAGTGACTCCTTTAGCAATAACTGACAGATGCTACACACTCGGTTTGTCTTTTGACTGCTTTTAAGTGTTTTTGCTTTGCACAGTGATATATATGATATATCCCGCACCTCATTCGACGAGGAAAGGACCGACGATCCCTTCACCGGGAGTGACTCCTTTAGCAAAACTAGAAAAGCCTCAAAAGCACTCCATTTTAAAATCATTTGATTCTACAACGATATCAAGTTCATTACGCAATAGGTTTTCAGAAAAACCTGTCGTAGCCCTCCGTCATTTCAGATAAGTACTAGTTAGTATTCGTGCTACGTTTGTTGACTATGTTAAGGCGTAGTGTGCGGTAGCTAATTAGTGCTTATCTGCATAAGCATATGATGTGATTGGATTAGGGTAGTCGTGCGACTTTGTTGACTATGTTAAGGGTCGTGCGGGTGGGTTTAATTCAATCGGGAAATGACGGGTTGAACTTGACTAGCACTTATGATTTGTTGACTATGTTAAGGTCATATAGCTGCTAGGGGCAAAATATTATCGGGAATTTCAAGTGTTGAAATTTGCAATGAGATTGCATACCTTCTATGAGATAGTTGGATCCCGATACCCGCTGCGAGTAAGAGTTACTCCTGGGAGAGTTTTATACATTACAATTAGCCGATCAAGTAGGTGTCTAGAATGGTGTCAACGGGGTTACGCCTCTGGGAAAACGAGGTTTACATTAATTAGGTTCGTGCGAAAGCACGGGGGACCTCCCTCAAAGTACCGACACTGGCCTGGCTGAAAGATTGGCGAACTTGTAGTGTGTAATTAATCCCGGCTAGTCTTTCCTTTTAGGGTTTGAAGGAAGATTTGATAAAAAGCAGTGGGAGCCATCCTGATTAGATAAAATAATAACCAATCTATTCTTGCAAGAGCGCACGCTGAGTGTTTTCTTCTCTCTCTCTCCTGGTAGCGACCATATCACGCCTTAATCAAGATAATAATACGGATTATTGAACGAACCCGCTTGTTATACTGAGCTGGGGAAAGTTGGTTCCGCTCCAACTTATAATTGTTATAAGACAGAGCAGGAAATTGGGGATTACCAGAATTCCCGTGCCGCCCAAACGAAGAGAGTGCATGCTGATGCATCATCTTCGGGTGTGTTCATTATACAGAACTGTTTCTCAGTATCCTTTACGTCCTGGGTATGTGATACCAGATCAGGATCCCAGATATGTAATCAGTTACATAGGGCTACAGAAAGCTAGAGAACTGAGAACGGGTGATAAGTTTCATGAGGCAGAAAACGGGGCAAGTGTTGCAGCCAAGTCTGTTGGTCACTGTCACCCTGTATTACCAATACATTGATTCTGAACGAATGTTATTAGATACCGAACCTGATATACAAAATCATATCAGTCTCTTTATTAGTAAAGAAATGATAAAATTTTGTATTGTTGGATAATGTTTTGACCATTTCCTATATCAAAAGTTGATCGGTTCAGGCACGTTATCTAAAAGCATTAATGTTCTAAATCAAACTACAGTTCTTAGTATACGGAACACACATAAGAGGAAGAGTTCAGAAATGAACGGATCCTTCTTAAGGTATTGTAGACTAGGTCAGATCAATGTGACCCGACTAGCTGAAGTTACATATAGATGCATATTTAAATCAGTTTGAATTTACATCTTATGAAACTTGCGAGTCATGTCACAAAGATATAATGACACCAGCTTTGTTTATTGGAAACAGAGAAAGAGTTAGTGTACTCTTGGGATATGATACATGTTGATGTATGTAAGCTCCCCTGTCTACACATGCCAAGATTGGTTCTTTGTACTTCATTACATTCTCTGATGATCTCTTTCGAGTTTCAGACCTATGTTCCTGTTGAAACACAAGTCCGAACCTTATGAGATATTCACAGAATATAAGTTAGAAGTAGAGAACCAAAATACGGGTATAAGTACTATGTCCTTTGATGAGATCAAGGAGGAGAATACTTGTGCACGGAATTCCTGGACTATTCTAAAGGAGAATGAGATTCTCTCTCAGCATTACTCCTCCGTATACACCATAGCACGATGGTATATCGGGGTGGAGCAATAACACCCTATGTGATAAGGTGTGCTCTATGATGAGTACTACTGAGTTACCTATTTCCTTTTGGGAGTTATGCGCTTGAGAAGCTGCATACCTATTGAATAGGGTTCCAATCAAATCAGTTGCCTACCACTTCATATGTGATATGGAAAGGGAAGAGCCCATGTCTTAAGCTAGTTAAGATTTGGGGTTGTCCGGCCTATGTTTAAAAGCAAAATCCGGACAAGCTCGAGGCAAGATCTGTTATCTACAACTGGAAAGGTTCCAGCTATGCAAACTATAGCAGATGATTTGGTAGAACCAAAGGATTCAATAGATACCAACGAACCTCAGCCTCTCCGCCGATCTAGTAGGGTTCCTCACCCACTTGAGAGATACTTCTGTTTCTCTATGACAGTGGGAGCGAGGATTGCATCATGAGATAATGACCCAACTAGCTTCGAGCAGGCCATCGAGAGTAAGACTCTGTAAGAATGGCTGGATGTTTAGCGATCTGAGATGGAATCCTTATACACCAACAAAGTATGGACTTTAGTTACTATATCTGAAGGGTTAAATCCCCATCAGGAGCAAGTATATCTTGAGAAGATTACTTGGTGTAGATGGAAAAGTTGAGACTTTCAAAGCTAGACTTGTTAAAGGTTTTCTTCATTGACCAGGCGTGGATAATGATGAAACCTTTTCCAGTGGCTATGCTTAAGTCCATCCAGATCCTACTTACCACGGCTACATACCATGACTACGATCTCTGGTGGTTGGGTGTCTTGACTGCTTTTCTAAATGATGATTTAGAAGAGTGCTCTATAAGTACACAGCCAGAGGGCCTCGTAGACAGTGGGAGCAGCGGAAACGTGTGCAAGATGCTTTATAGGATAAAGCAGGCATCGCGGAGTTGGAACATCTGTTTTGATGGATTAGTCAAACAAGTTGACATCATCAAAATGGTTGATGAACCTTGTATAAACAAAATGGTAGTAGGGAGTATGGTGACGATCCTCGTAGAGTACGTGGATGACATACTCTTGATAGGGAAGGAGTTTCCTATGCTACGCTCGGTCGATCTCCGCTTATCACAAGGATTCTCCAATAGGATCAAAATGATACCTACTAAATCCTGGGTTTTGGATCTATGAGATAGATCTAAATGGATGTTAGAATTCTCACTAGATGCAGTGAGATGGTGTCAATCGATCCTGAGGAGAATCACTGGAAGGGTTCCAGGGTGATAAAGACGACTGAATGTCAGTCACAGGCATTGTCTTTACCCTCAGTAAAGGGACGGTATGTTGGAAGAGTTCCAAGCTAAATACCGTGACATACTAGACGATAAAGGCTGGATACATCGCTACTTAAGATGCTACCAAAGAGGCTGTTTGGGTGTATATTGGTTCATGAGATGAACTATGTTCCTCCCATTGTGTGACAATGGAGTTGTGGCTTATGCCAAGGAACGTCGGTCCCATCAGTGATCCAGACATATTCTAAGGCAGTATCACTTGATCATGGAGATGGTTGATCTCCAGGGAGATCGAGGTTAGGAGAGTAGACACAGAGAAAAACAAAGCGGATCCACTCACGAAAGGCCTTTTCCCAGAGAGAGACTTTTATGGGATGGTTGAGTATGAGATACTGCAACCACTGCTACAGATGGCCCTAGTGCAAGTGGGAGATTGTTAGTTATATGTATGCCCTAGAGGCCATTACTGTACATAGGATGTATATTGTAGTGGATGCTGGGACATATATAGGGAGGACTTTCTTGCTCGACATGATAGTATGCTATCTGGTTGATCTTTACCTTAACGTGTATACTGTTTGTCTCTCTGTTACATGTTGGTAAAGCCCTTAGGATGTGTGCTTGACTACCTGGACTATGATGCGGATCATACTAGTGGGGACATGGTAGTCCATAAGTACATCCTTCAAAGTCCCTAGTCGAGGGTGTATCGAGACGGGGCATCGATATACCAGAGTAGACTAGCGTATACCTTCTCGACCCATACAGATGGGCGATGGATGATCCCATATCCATTGGTGTTTGACATCAGAGATGATATACGGGTGCTCAGTAGAGACTGGGTACACTGGACGGACTCGCCGAGAACTCCCAGATGGTATTATACCTCACGTCAGATGGCAGTTCTCTGGTGACACTGGTACAGAGTAGTCTGTTGACCCGAGATCGTCATAGAGTCTTGTGTGGTTCCCACTGTGCTTTGATTTCCATCTTACCACGTCCAAGAGGGCATGCAAAACGGTGGTTTTTGGGTACAGTCCCGAGTCACATGGAGGCAATGAGCGATAGGAGGGGATTCGTCTCTCCCGGTATAGGGGGTTGATGTTGCGCTGTGTTCGATTGGCTATAACAGGAAATCCCTGGCCAGGGTTGCTGAGATTTACTGGTAAGTGTTACCAGTAGTTTCTCGAACAGTTATAGACCTCATATCGACACGACTTATTGAGCTATTGGGGTCTGACGTTTACCACCCCTAGGCGAGATATGCGACATATCAGACGATCAGACCGGACTGTACGGTAGTGTTACTGGTCGGATTCATTGGAGTGTGAGCGGGCTTGCTCGTCGATCTTCAGATCGCTCAATACCCGGGTGGCCGTTACGTTTAGCAGACCGCTTGCGGCTTGTGTATGTTTGATATGATCATCATCCGCTGCCGGCGTATTGACGAGTCTTTAGAGTCCTACACAGAGGTTTCCTGGCTCAAGCGAAACGAAATAGGAGCGCATATGAGATATGTGCGGGACCGAGAATAATGCGTGTATGTGATACCGTATTCTATTCTCGCGATGTATGTGTCGAATGGTTGTATGCGATATAACCTAGTTATCGAATTGTAGATTGATTCGATAAATCGATACATTGGATATTAGTCGGTTATATGTGATATGACCGGATCGTTAAATCAATTGTTGATTTAATGATTTAATGTATAATTATATATTTGATATATTACTTTGCATTAACTAATATTGGTTCACTTTAAATGGATTTTCTCGCTCGGTTGTGCACATTGTATATTCGATATATTTTCGTGCACTTGATTGTATCATGTTTGATGATACATGTTTAACTATAGTTAAGTGTAATGGATTAAGCCATGGTTAAACTAATGATTAGGGTTTTTCTTTTCTTACTTATTTATTTATTTATTTATTTTGAATAGATAAGAAAAGAATGGTTGCTAATTTTGGAGTTTAGTTGAAGCTTCATGAAGCTTTGACTTTGTAACCATTTTTGTCTTCATCTTTAACCCTAACCATTAATCTAACCTTAGTTAATTCTCTACACTTGACCATGGTTCTAATATGATAAGTATTCATTTTCTTTTCCAATTATAAAAAACTTATCATATCATTTTTCTTCTTCTTCTTCCTTGAACTCAAGAAGAAAAGCTTAGGTCATCAATGGTGATTGATGATAAAGAGTGAGAAATCCAATTCTAAATTGAACCCACTTCCTATTTCTTCATCCTCTACCTCTTGCCAAGTAGTAGAGTGTGTTTTCTTCACAAGTTTCTTGACTTGGTGAAGTCGGAGCTTGATTTAGCGATGCCTCGACGTAGATCATCTTCGGCATGGACATCGACGACCTAGCTTGCCCATTCTCCGACGAAGCCGACGCTAGAGCCCGGATTTGATTTGGACAGCGGAGAGGACTTCGTTGCGGAGCTATGGAGGTGGAGCACCGGATCTACAAAGGTTGTATTTCCGATATCCCATTAGTTAATTGTTAACTAGTTTGCTTTTCGCCTAGACATCTAGCCGACGATCCCTAGTTTAGGGTTTGTAGGCACCGTAAAATTTGAAATTGGCATGGTTGATGCCTTGTGAGACCTCATTAGGGTGCCTAGGAACCCTACAGTTCCCTGGTGACATGTGTGCAGGTTAGTTCATCGACCTGGGGATCGTAATTTGTCTCGTGTGAGTTCCCACTGTACTTTGATTACTACCCTACCACGGCTCAAAGGAGTCGTGCAAACAGGTTTTAGTTGGGTACAGTCCCGACCCACATGGAGGCAGTGAGCGTATCTTCAGGGGTTCGTCTCTCCCGGTATTGGGGGTGAGGTCGCGCTGTGTCTAGGAGAGCCATTACACGAAGCCCTCGGCCGAGGCAAGGAGATTTACTGGTAGGTATTCCAGTAGTATCTCAGGGTGTTCTGGGATACACTCCGACACGACTTGTACCGCTTTTGGGGGTCTGACTTTTACCAACCCCCTAGGCCCGCCATGCGATGCTCATAGACGAACGGACCGGACTGTACGGATATTGTCACTGACAGGCTCAGTGGGGTCGTCAGGCTGAGTTCGCTCACAGACGTCCCTTTTAGTCAATACCTGGTAGCCCGTTACGTATTGGCTTATACCTCTGACATGCTAGTGGTTAAATCCACAACCAAGGTGTTGACGAGTCTTTAGAGTCCCCCACATTCTGTTACTCAGCTTTCGGGCGAAAGGTTGTAGAGGCCGTATGGAGATATGGCAGGGTCCGATCAGATACGTGCGGTATTGCACGGATCAGGATCGGACAGTTTGTACTATAGGTCGTATGGTTATATGGCAGGGTTCGATCAGATACGTGCGGTATTGCACGGATCAGGATCGAACGGACATCACTAGCCGGCTTTGGTTTAAGCCGGATCCTAGTATAGTACAGTGTAGATTTTGTCTCATTGCATTTGTATTTCGGTCGGAATACAAATGCGGGTGTGTATGCACAGTATCGGGGTTTTCCTGTAATTTATTACGGGACCAGTTTTCTGGAGTTGCCAGTTTGATTTCCGTTTCGGCCAATTTCTTTTGTATCGTTCATTGGCCGAAGATTGGTGGAGGAGGGCTTAATTGCATTGTTGCAAATAAGCATTTGTGGAGGGGGTCTTTGCATATTTCCTTGTATCATGATGGCTCACCATACCTTGACCTTGCTTGACTTTTTGCTTCATGATGGTGTCATGATGGCTTGACCTTTGTTGTGATGATGAGGTTGGTGGAGTATGGCTTTGTTGATAATCATTTCCTTTCATGATATCATTTGACCTCTCTCACTTGTATTATTGTGTGAGAATCTCCCTCATTCCCATATACTACACTCTCATTCTCCTCTCTCCAAGTGTGATGGCCGGCCAAAGCATTAGGGGGCTGTCCAAATTTTTGCATGTGGGATTTTTGCTTTTTTGCTTTTGTAAAATCCCACAAGTCCCTCCACATTGTTCTCATATCATTTCCTCCACTAAAAGGCAATTCCTACGACCCCAAAATGAGACTTGTACACTACATTCTACAACGAATCTTGGGCACGTCGACTAGCCAGCTTCGTGCCCGAGTTGCCTCGGCATTGAGGTGGGAGCCCGTAAAAGAAGTAGGCGATGTGGTGCACTTCCGGCGACGAGGAGGAGACGGGACATTCCGCAGGAGATTGGGACGACGACGAGAAGACCGGAGGACTCGGATCTGTAGGTATATCTCTCTTCCCTTTCTTGTAGATAGCTAGGACTAATTAATGGTTCGATCCGGGTATTAGTGCGCGGCGGTTTGCCAGTTCAAGAAAAATTAAAGTTTATCACCGCTTCCGCATTTGGCCGTCGGATTGACGGCCGGGGCGCCGCCGTGCACTTACAGTGGTATCAGAGCCTCGCCATTAACTTAGTCTAGCTTGGTTTAATGTGTTTCCATTTCCGATCGATCAAAAAGTTCCAAAACCGTGTTTTTCAAAGTGACAGTTTTCTGTTGAAATTTTTTAGTCTCCAAAAATTTTTCAGGTTGCATAAAGGTACTGTGCTGAAAGATCTAAGACTACTGGAAAAATTCGAGACACTAATCTCTTCAGGGGAGCGCGGAACCGCGGCAAAACCCTACTTGTTGCCGCGGTTCCGCCGCAGTATGAAGGATTCAGTGGGTCGGGTTTTTACAGTGGGCTTCTGGGGTGAAAATTGGGGTTTTGGAATATTAATATTGGGCCCAGAATTTCTTGATGTGCTACAGTAGTGCTTGGGGCCCACTTGTTAAAATTTTGATTGATCGGATATTTTAAACACATTATTTCACAGTATTTACATTATATCTGCGACCGTGAATGTCACTCGATCGGTAAATCCGGTCTAACTGCTATAGCCCGGTTAGACGGATTTGCGAACGTGACTTTCACGTTGATGTTCTGTTTTTGCTGTGATGTTGTGGATCGGTCGTGGGGATAGCCTGGATGCAATGCTAGTACAGTTCTGTTGTATTATGTACATTTGATATTGCGGGGCGAGCGTCCGACATGTGGACTGCCGTCACTGCCTGTTTGTATTATTATTTTGGGGCACGGCCAGGTTGCGGTCGATGTACCCGTTGTATGTATATTTTACTTTCTGTACTAGGGTTACCCCGCGGAGGGGTGCACGGATAGCCGGGTTCTGGAGGGCAACAAGCCCGCATCTCATGGCATTGAGACGGAGGGGGCTTCACTCTAGGATTGGCGGGCTATTCGCCGCACTCGTAGGGGGTACAGATTGACCCAGGAGGGGTGCCCAAGTTACCGGATTCCGTGAAGTGCTGGGTGGTCCATTCACGGTGCTGAAGGGGGCTGCCTCGCTTCAGGTTTTGGCGGGTGACTTGCCGCGCCCGTAGGGGTCTAGGATTACATTGCACAGGCTATCCACACGACCAGGGGAACGTCGGGTTTCAGCGGCTCTGTGAAACCCGGGGATCCCAGATATCTGTATTGTTTCTGTGATGCTGTACATTTTCTGTGATGTTGCATTTCTTATCACGCCTTGAGCGAATATAATATATTGGTATATATATTAGTAGATGTTGTATATGTTTTGCATCCGCGCTAGTCCAGTCCCCGCTCTGTCGTTAGTTAGCTAACCTAATGGGTAATGACGGGACCCAGTGGCGAATGCGGATGGCATATACGTACATCAGTATATTTTCGTTCTTTGTGGTGTGATCAATTGATGGGACTGCATTGATTCGGATCAATGCAAGTTAAAAACAAACCTAATCTGATGTTGTTGGAACACTTTTCAAAAAGCTGTTATTGCAAGGACGTTCACTTTTGTTTTGCATCGTGGTATTCAGTCGGAATATACTGCTCCTCAGTCGACGAGGCAAGGGCCGAGATCCCTTCACCGGGAGTGACCCCTTGGACAGAAGTTTGCGTCAGGGCATTAACTTCACTATAGCCGATTACTTTTGCTTTGCATCGTGGTATTCAGTTGGAATATCCTGCACCCCATTCTACGGGGAAAGAGCCGAGATCCCTTCACCGGGAGTGACCTCTTTAGCGAAGGTTTTCGTCACTATATTTTTTAAAAGCTATCCGTTCCTTCGACGATATCAAGTTCTTTACGTTAAAGGTTTTCGCCAGAAACCATTCGTAGCCCTCCGTCGTTTCATATGGGTGGTCAATAGTATTCAAGCTGTGTATGTTGGCCAAAGTCAAGGCACAGTGATTGGTAGCTATTGGGTATTCATATGCAGCATAGATAGATGCGTTGGTTTGGGACAGTCGTACTGCCATTTTGGCCAAAGTCAAGGGTAGGTACGGGTGGATTCAAATTAACCTGGAGAATGACGGGTAGAACTTGACATGTGACTTATGATATGTTGGCCAAAGTCAAGGTCATAAGAGCATGGGGCAGAAATCACATCGGGAGTTTCAAAAGAACTGAAACTTGCCAGATATGCGCATACCTTCTGGAGTGTAATACCGTGAGCGGATTCCGTCACGTTGTCATGCGATGATAGTTGGATCCCGATTCCCACTGATGAGTTGGTTTACTCCTCGGGTGATCCCGACTAATTCTTCTTTCAGGTTTGGAGGAGAATTTGAGGTACAGTGGGAGGTTTCCAGATTAGATAAATTGGTAACCATTCTGATCTAGGTTAGAGTGCACGCTGAATGTTTCTTTTCTCTCTCTCTTCGGCAGCGACCATTGACCCGACTCTAAGACTATGACTCAGTGACCAAGTTAACCGAACCTTCTTAAACACTGGCTTTTGGATTGTCAGAGTTGCAAACCTTATTGCCACTCCTACTTTTACCCTTTTCTCCAGGACACCCCGTATTACTACGAACGTCCACTTCCATTGGACAAAACCATCATATGGTTAGATACGAACTCGAAGGAATTTATTCGAGGATGGTTTCAGGTTCTGGAGGAAACGAATAGGACTATTCAGTTGTCTTTTCCTTTTACCTTCTCTCAGGTTGCGAGTACTCCTTGGTTTAGGAGATAGTACACCTATTACGCAAATTGGATAGTCTTCTTCCAAACCATAGGCAGGTGCCGACCGGTAGGGAATGAAGAAAACCAATTAGCCTAACGATGGTGTACAGAAGGTATTAAGTTAAGACAAAGCAAGGGATTAGTGAGAGGGCAAAGTAAATTGCAACAGATATTCACGACCAAACCAAGTATTCCTTCGCCAATCCTAAATCACCTTTGTATTTCTCCAGGACACTCCGTATCACTACGAAGATCCACAGTTTATTTGGATACTCCATCGTATGGTTATATACGAACTCGAAAGGAACTTGTTCCAGTTCGGGGATGGATTCTGGTTCAGGAGAAATAGGAATAAGATTTATTCATGTGTCTTTTATCTTCACCTTCTCTCGCATTGCGAGTGTTCCTAGGATTAGGACAGTACACCCATTATGCTTATTGGATAGTCTTCTTCCAAACCATAGGCTGGTGCCGAACGGTAGGGAAGGAAGAAAACCATTTGGCCTAAAGGGGTGTGCAGAAGGTAATGACTAAAGACATATGAAGGGATTTTGAGAGGTGGCAAAGAATTATACGGTTACAGTCGTGAATCTGGAAGAGGCATTACTAGGAATACCGGGATACCCCATCGAAACATTTCAATGTTTCAGTTTCACTGTGTACTGTTAAAGGAAAACTGATTTCCTGATTAGACACTTGCTCCAGGGTATGTATTTACCAGGTATGATTCTCACATCTGTATGGTTTTACAGATGATGAGTGGGAGTAGGTTGTTGGGAATTGGGTGATCGTCCTCATTATATCGGGATTCGTTGTAATCGGTGATATTTGAGGAAGTCACCTGGGTCGTTTGCCGGTCGGCAAATATTTGGTATTGAATATCCGTTGTTATGCACCAATTTCAAATTGATATATCTGTACGTCTATTTTCATAGAGTGAGATATACCTTTTTGAAATTATGTCGATGACATTTACCTATATCAGTGGATGGTTAGGTAAGGAGCATTAAACAGCGGTGTAATTCTTCTTAACCATAAGTACAGTTTTCAACCTACGACACACAGTGAATGAGTTTTCAGACTCAAGGGACTTATACAGAGTATTGTATGTTGTCCAGGGTCCATCAGGACAGAGGGGTTGGTCCTCGTACTATATTCGGTTTACTTATGACTTCTCTGGTTTTTAGACAGGTGTTTCGCGGAAACACAGGATCTGAATTTTAAGAAGTTATAGGTATTTGAATAGAGTAGAGAACCAGGTATAGCAAGTATCGGGATTCTTCAAAGAGATCGAAGATGTAGATACTTGTCATTGGTATTCAGTTGATAGTAGTGATTAATAGAAATTGCTTCTCTTTCAGGTTACTCATAATTGGAAGCATTCCTAAGTTGAGTAACGCTGATCGGCCTCCTTCCATTTAGTTGACATGCACTGGAGACAGCTGCATGATTTGAATCTGGTTCAATTAAATCAGTGCCTCTGGTTCTATATTGGATATAGAACAATTCATATCTTAACAATGTTAAGGTACGGGGAGTTGTCCGGTTCATGATTAAAACCAGACACTGGACAACTCAAGGTACGTTTCTGTAATGGCTGTTTGTGGGTTGACCCAGGCTATGACGAGGGTTGACTTTCTACCATCTGGATGAACAATAACGATATTGTTCTAGACTCGCCACAGTTTTATTAAAAATGGATTTTTTCAGAAAACAGTAGTGGGAGTATGGTAGAACTGGAAGTGATTCCAGAACCATAAACGATTACTGAAGATTTGATAAGGAACCTAAAGATTCAATCTGGATTGACATTCCATTGGCCACTCCGCAGATATGGTGGGTAACCTCAGGCACCCGAGAGGTACTATGGTAGCCTCAAGGACGGTGACAGGGAGGTTCTTGTTTACCCACATTTGCCATTGCTGTTGTTCCAGACTGTGAGACCCGGCAGGAGGATGAGTATAGCGTCGTTCTGAACGGGTTTCAGAAGTGTACGTGTATATGACTCTGCCAGAGGGTTGTCGTAGTCAGTGGGAGCAGCGGAAGCATTGGGGGACAGGTAGCTTATGTCTATTTATAGACTGAAGCACCAGTAGCGGAGATAGATCATCTATTTCTGACGTGACAGTCATAGGTTTGACTTCATCAGAATAGGGGATGGATCTGTTGAAAAGGTAGTAGGGTGTGATATCCTGGTATTTCGATGACATACACAGAGTAGGAAAAGAGACTCCTATACTACGATCGGTTATACTTTGGTCGTCACACAGTGCTTTCTCCACAAAGGACTTGGACTTATATCAGACATACTGGTTACTAGATCTATGGTTTTAGATCTAGATTTGGGTGGTTTCCCAATCAGGATACTTGACAGCATTCTAAGAGTATTTAGGATGGACGACTCCTGGCACGGTAGTGTACCTGCAGGTAATGGAGTCACTCTCTCTAAAGGTGTCTTACAGACTAAAGTAGAGAGGGATGTGCATGATTGGCAGATCACTTGCTTAGGCAATTGAGTCAATCATGAGATGTCAAGTACCACACCAGATGTTGTTCTTGCACTAGATGCAATAAGTTGACATTGATCCAAACCTGGAGAAACAGTCGGAAGCAGTTTTAGAACATAAGTGGATGTTCTAGGAATATGATAACGACAGCCTCATTCGGGAGACAGTTATCATTGCAGGCTTCCAAGGTGACCTGGACGACAGGGAGGTTGTCAGAGTTATAGTTTTCCTTCTGACGAGGGGCAGTATTTTGGACAGATAGTCCAAGGCAATACTGAGGGAGGCATGGCGCAGGATACTGATTAAGTTCAGTTGACGATACTGTCTAAGAAGTTTGGATTTGGAGTTCATTTATGAGCTATGTCCCATCAGACATCCAGACACATTCTAAGACAGGTATTGCTCATTTCGGGAGATAGTTTTCTCCGCGAACATGAGATTTAGAGAGACATAGAAAGAAACAACAAAGCGGATCCACTCACTAAGGCTATTCCTCGAACGCAATAGTTTCGCAAACGAGCTTTGTGAGACTGACTAGTAGAGGAGTTGGGTGTTCGGTATCACACGGGCTGTGAGTATGCGACATCGCAATAATTAGCCTTGAGTGCAAGTGGGAGATTGTTGGAGATAGTGCCCTCAGAGTCAATTATTAGGTCACAGGTACGTGATTGCAATGATTGATGGAGGACCTATCCCGGTAGGACAGTCTTACTCGAGATGATAGTATGCTATCTGGTTTACCTTTATCATCGTGTACTGTTTTAGGTGACCTGACAAGTTGCTATTACACGTTGATAGAGCCCCTAGGATTCTTGCTTGACCACCAGCAGTATGAGGGCGATCATATAAGTGGGAGCTGGGGTCTATAAGCATATCCTTAAATGGTCCCTAGTCGTGTGAGTTTCGAGACAGGGCATCGATACTCCAGAGTAGACTAGTGTATACAGTCGAGACCCCGACGAGGGGCGGTGGCCGGTCTCACAAGCCACTGGTGTCAGTTGGATCACCTAAGATGTATACAGGTGCTCATTGGGTTATGAGTACACCGGAAAGGACTCGCCGGGAACATGCTAGTTGGTCATATACCAGACGTCAGATGGCAGTTCCCTGGTGACATGTGTGCAGGTTAGTTCATCGACCTGGGGATCGTCATTTGTCTCGTGTGAGTTCCCACTGTACTTTGATTACTACCCTACCACGGCTCAAAGGAGTCGTGCAAACAGGTTTTAGTTGGGTACAGTCCCGAGCCACATGGAGGCAGTGAGCGTATCTTCAGGGGTTCGTCTCTCCCGGTATTGGGGGTGAGGTCGCGCTGTGTCTAGGAGAGCCATTACACGAAGCCCTCGGCCGAGGCAAGGAGATTTACAGGTAGGTATTCCAGTAGTATCTCAGGGTGTTCTGGGCTACACTCCGACACGACTTGTACCGCTTTTGGGGGTCTGACTTTTACCAACCCCCTAGGCCCGCCATGCGATGCTCATAGACGAACGGACCGGACTGTACGGATATTGTCACTGACAGGCTCAGTGGGGTCGTCAGGCTGAGTTCGCTCACAGACGTCCCTTTTAGTCAATACCTGGTAGCCCGTTACGTATTGGCTTATACCTCTGACATGCTAGTGGTTAAATCCACAACCAAGGTGTTGACGAGTCTTTAGAGTCCCCCACATTCTGTTACTCAGGTTTCGGGCGAAAGGTTGTAGAGGCCGTATGGAGATATGGCAGGGTCCGATCAGATACGTGCGGTATTGCACGGATCAGGATCGGACAGTTTGTACTATAGGCCGTATGTTTATATGGCAGGGTTCGATCAGATACATGCGGTATTGCACGGATCAGGATCGAACGGACATCACTAGCCGGCTTTGGTTTAAGCCGGATCCTAGTATAGTACAGTGTAGATTTTGTCTCATTGCATTTGTATTTCGGTCGGAATACAAATGCGGGTGTGTATGCACAGTATCGGGGTTTTCCTGTAATTTATTACGGGACCAGTTTTCTGGAGTTGCCAGTTTGCTTTCCGTTTCGGCCAATTTCTTTTGTATCGTTCATTGGCCGAAGATTGGTGGAGGAGGGCTTAATTGTATTGTTGCAAATAAGCATTTGTGGAGGGGGTCTTTGCATATTTCCTTGTATCATGATGGCTCACCATACTTTGACCTTGCTTGACTTTTTGCTTCATGATGGTGTCATGATGGCTTGACCTTTGTTGTGATGATGAGGTTGGTGGAGTATGGCTTTGTTGATAATCATTTCCTTTCATGATATCATTTGACCTCTCTCACTTGTATTATTGTGTGAGAATCTCCCTCATTCCCATATACTACACTCTCATTCTCCTCTCTCCAAGTGTGATGGCCGGCCAAAGCATTAGGGGGCTGTCCAAATTTTTGCATGTGTGATTTTTGCTTTTTTGCTTTTGTAAAATCCCACAAGTCCCTCCACATTGTTCTCATATCATTTCCTCCACTAAAAGGCAATTCCTACGACCCCAAAATGAGACTTGTACACTACATTCTACAACGAATCTTGGGCACGTCGACTAGCCAGCTTCGTGCCCGAGTTGCCTCGGCATTGAGGTGCGAGCCCGTAAAAGAAGTAGGCGATGTGGTGCACTTCCGGCGATGAGGAGGTGACGGGACATTCCGCAGGAGATTGGGACGACGACGAGAAGACCGGAGGACTCGGATCTGTCGGTATATCTCTCTTCCCTTTCTTGTAGATAGCTAGGACTAATTAATGGTTCGATCCGGGTATTAGTGCGCGGCGGTTTGCCAGTTCAAGAAAAATTAAAGTTTGTCACCGCTTCCGCATTTGGCCGTCGGATTGACGGCCGGGGCGCCGCCGTGCACTTACAGATCAGCCAGAAGGTTTCAATCAAAGTGGGAGCAGCGAGAAAGTGTGCAAGTTGCTTAAGTCCATTTATGGACTGAAGCAGGCATCGCGGAGTTGGAACATCTGTTTTGATAAAACGGTCAAAAAATATGACTTTATCAAAAATCCATATGAACCATGTATATATAGTAAAATTGTAGCATGAACTGGCGTATTGCTCGTCTTGTACGTGGATGGCATTCTCTTGATAGGAAATGACATTCCTATGCTACAATCTGTCAAAGGATTCTTGTCATACAGGTTCTCCATGAAAGTCCTGGGTGATGCCTCTTACATTCTGGGGATCTGGATCTATCGTGATAGATCCAAGAGGATGTTGGGACTTTCGCAGTCCAGGTATATGAACACTATACTGAAAAGATTCAGTATGGAAGATTCTATACGCGGTAGTTTACCGGCTTGTTACGGAATCACCCTCTCCAAAGAGATGTCTCCCAAGACTGATTTGGAAAGGGATCGCATGTCTATTATACCCTACGCATCTGCGGTAGGCTCTATAATGTATGCGATGTTGTGCACTAGACCAGATGTAGCTTACGCACTAAGCGTGGTAAGCAAGTATCAGTCAGACCCAGGGGAGAAGCACTAGATAGCAGTAAAGAACATTCTCAAGTACCTGAGAAGGACTAAGGAGATGTTCTCGGTTTACGGCGGAAAAGACCTCAAGATCGAGGCCTATGCTGATTCCATCTTCCAGAGTGACAAGGATGACTCCAAGTCCATGTCAGGTTATGTCTTTACCTTCAATGGAGGGGCGGTGTGCTGGAAGAGTTCCAAGCAGGACACCGTTGCTGACTCGACGATGGAAGCGGAGTATATCGCTGCTTGCGATGCCGTAAAAGAAGCGGTCTGGATGAAGAAGTTCTACACAGAACTTCAGGTGGTTCCATCCATTGTTGATCCAATACCTCTGTATTGTGACAACAACGGGGCTATAGGTTTAGCAAAGGAACCCAGGTCCCATCATAAGTCCAGACACATCTTAATGCGGTATCACCTGATCAGGGAGATCATAGATCGCCAGGAGATCGAGGTCCGGAGAGTTGCTACAGAGGACAACACTGCAGATCCATTCACAAAGGCCTTACCTCAGACGCAGTTCGAGAGACTATCAGAGAAGATAGGTCTTCGATACGCCAGTACATGGCCCTAGTGCAAGTGGGAGATTGTTAGTGTATATGCCATAGGGGCCATTATTGTTGTAAGTCGATGTACAACACCCCAATACTTGTGGGGTGGCGGAAATATGAAAAACGATCTTGTTCTTTGGTTAAACATCGACTAACCGCATGAATCGTTTGCTAAACAATACTTGACAAAACCTATAGAGTTCTAAACTACTATGTTAAGAGATTATACCAAACGGTTCTAGTCCTTCGTCTTTACGTTATCTACGGCCTTTTTGGATCTCCACGTCCTCCTCGGCTTCCTTCCGTGATAGACGATCCACCCGAGAACCCTAATCCAAGCTATAACCTCTAAACTTGAGGTTACTTGTTTCTCTAGTTGCTAATTAGAGTAGCTAAGGTGATGTAGAGATAGGTTATGGAGTGATTAGTCTTTCGTAATCCTTGTTCTCAACTCATGAGGGGTAGGATTAGGGTTTGGTGAAGGAGAGAGAGCTTGAAGAGAGAGAGAGTAAGAAGATGATAATGATAATAATAATAATAATGAAATAGCTTCTCACTTGATATATGAAACATAATGAATTAAAAAGAAATGAATAATATGAGATTATTCATCATGTTTCATAAATGCAAGTGGGTGATTCATTATGTGAGTCATTAAGCATTTAATAATGCATTAATGACATGATGAATCACTCACAATGAGTCACTAAATCATTAAATGACAATGCCACCTCTCCCTCCAAGTCACATCCTTCTAGAAGCTTCTCGGAAAATTACGAGAACGCCCCTCTCATCCGTGAAAACACGGAAAAACTTTAGACTGTATAAATCCAATAACCTGATACTAGAATCTGGCTTAAACCAAAGCCGACTAGTAAAAACTGTCCGAATGTCGTACGTGCGTTTAAACACGTATGCGTCCGAACCTTTGTCGTAAAACTATACGACCTCTATATATTTTCGCCTGGGTTTGGGAAATCTCTGTGTGGGACTCTAAAGACTCAACTACTACACTGGCAGTGGGTTTAACCACAGACCGCAAGCGGCACTAGCTCTACGTAATGGTCCCCAGGTAGTTGTCGATAAGAAAGCCGATGAGGTAACCGATCCGAAATCCTACTGAGCCTGTCCGTGACAATATCCGCGTAGTCCGGTCTGTTCGTCTAAGAGTATCGCATATATGGTCTAGGGAGGTGGTGGACGTCAGACCCCTAATAACCGTACAAGTCGTGTCGGTATGGCTCAAGACCATCTGAGAATGTACTGATAAGTCCATCAGTAATTCTCAATCAGCCCTGGCCAGGGATTTATGGTAATAACCAACCGACCACAGTGCGATATCAACTCCCTATACTGGGAGAGTCAAATCCCTAACAGCCGCTCACTACCTCCACGTGGCTCGGGACTGTGCCCAACTAAAACCTGTTTGCACGACTCCTTTGAGCCGTGGTAGGGTAATAATCAAAGCACAGTGGGAACTACACGAGACAAATGATGACTTTAAGTCAACAGACTATCTGCACACATGTCACCTGAGAACTGCTATCTGACGTTAGGTATAATACCATCCAGTCAGTTCTCAACGAGTCCTGTCCGGTGTACTCACACCCAGTGAGCATCTGTATACAATCTTTGGTGCACATCACCAATGGCTGCGGGACCAATCCATCGCCCCTCGTCAGGGTCTAGATATGTATACACTAGTCTACTCCGGAGTATCGATGCCCAGTCTCGATACTCCTGCGACTAGGGACATCTAAGGATGTGCCTATTGACTATCCATCTCCCACTAGTATGACTGCCATCACAACGCCGGTAGTCAGGCAAACACCCTATGGGCTTTATCAATATGTATATAAATGAATACAACACAAAATATATCATAAGTTAAGATAAAGACAAACCAAATAGCGTACTATCATATCTAGCAAGACCGTCATGTACATACATATCCCAAGCATCCTATACAATATAGGCCTCTAGGGCATATATATCCAACAATCTCTCACTTGCACTAAGGCCTATAATTCGCGCTATGAGTACCCAGTATCTGCACTAGATCCAGTTGCTGGCGTACCGCATGCCCAACATCTCAAACAGCCTCTCAAACTGGACTTGAGGAATAGCCTTGGTGAATGGATCTGCCGTGTTGTCTTTTGTATGTACTCTCCATACCTCGATCTCCCGACGATCCACGATCTCCCTGATCAGGTGAAACCGCCTTAAGATATGCCTGGATTTCTGATGGGACCTTGGTTCCTTTGCTAATGCTACAGCCCCATTGTTATCACAATACAAAGGTATTGGATTGGCAATGGACGGAACCACTTGAAATTCAGAAATGAACTTCTTCATCCAGACGGCCTCTTTTGCGGCTTCACTAGCAGCTATATACTCAGCCTCCATAGTTGTGTCTGCTACGGTATCCTGTATGGAACTCCTCCAACATACCGCCCCTCCATTGAGGGTAAACACAAAACCCGAAATGGATTTAGAATCATCTTTGTCGCTTTGGAAGCCAGAGTCGGTAAAAGCCTCTACCTGAAGGTCCCCATTACCGTAAATCAAGAACATCTCCTACCTGAAGGTCCCCATTACCGTAAATCAAGAACATCTCCTTAGTCCTTCTCAGGTACTTGAGAATGTTCTTCACTGCTATCCAATGTTTCTCACCTGGGTCAGATTGATACCTGCTTACCACACTAAGTGCGTAAGCTACATCTGGCCTGGTACATAACATCGCATACATTATAGATCTTACCGCCGAAGCGTAGGGTATAATGCCCTTGCGAGCCCTCTCTTCATTAGTCTTTGGAGACATCTCTTTGGAGAGGGTGATCCCGTGACAAGCGGGCATATTACCGCGCTTGGAATTATCCATACTAAATCTCTTTAGTATAGTGTCTATATACCTGGATTGTGAAAGTCCCAACATTCTATTAGATCTATCACGATAGATCTTAATGCCCAGAATGTATGTTGCATCTCCCAAGTCTTTCATGGAGAATTTCTGTGATAAGAAGAGCTTTACAGATTGTAGCATAGGGATATCATTCCCTATCAGAAGTATGTCGTCGACGTATAAAACGAGGAAGACTATTGCTCCTTCTACAATCTTCCTATAAATACATGGTTCATCTACATTTTTGATAAAGTCAAATTCCTTGACTGTCTCATCAAAGCAGATGTTCCAACTCCGCGATGCTTGCTTTAACCCATAAATGGATTTAAGCAATTTGCACACTCTTCCGCTGCTCCCACTGTCTAAGAAACCTTCTGGTTGATCCATGTAAACACTCTCTTCTAAATGTCCATTTAGAAAAGCCGTTTTTACATCCATTTGCCAGATTTCATAGTCATGGAAGGCAGCAATGGCAAGCATGATCCGAATGGATTTAAGCATAGCTACTGGTGAAAAAGTTTCATCATAGTCCAATCCTGATCTTTGACGAAAATCTTTTGCAACTAGTCTAGCTTTGTAGGTTTCCACTTGTCCAAATGCACCAATCTTCTTTTTGAAGATCCAGTTGCACCCAACTGGTTTTACCCCAGGAGGAGCAACTTCTAAAGTCCATACTTTATTGGTGTACATAGATTCCATTTCGGATCTCATAGCATCCAGCCACTTCATTGAGTCGCTACTCGTGATAGCCTGCTGAAAACTAGTAGGCTCATCATCATCGATGATGCAATCCTCTCGATCCCCATCAAGAAGAAAACCATAGTATCTTTCAGGAGGATGAGAAAGTCTACTAGATCTGCGGAGTGGCGTTGGTTCGTCATGTTCTATTGAAATCTGAGATTCTTCTAAGTCCTCAGTAGCAGTTTGAGGTTCTGGAATTTCTTCCAGTTCTACCGCGCTCCCACTAATTTCTTTTGCAAGAAATTCGTTTTCTAAGAAGACAATGTGGCGAGCGATAAACACCTTTTGTTCTTCAGTGTGGTAGACCATATACCCCCTTGAATGCTTGGGGTATCCTACAAACTTGCACAAAACCGATCGTGCCTCGAGCTTGTCCGGATTATGCTTTTTAACATATACCGGACATCCCCATATCTTGATATACTTGAGATATGGTCTCTTCCCGCTCCACATTTCATATGGAGTGGTAGGCACAGACATAGTCGGAACTCTATTTAATAGGTATGCTGCTGATTCTAGAGCAAATCCCCAGAAGGAAAGTGGCAACTCAGCACTACTCATCATTGAACGCACCATATCTAATAGCGTGTGATTCCTCCTTTCTGATACACCATTATGCTGAGGTGTATAAGGCGGAGTAAGCTGAGAGAGAATTCCATTCTCTTTTAAGTATTCAAGGAAACTGGTACTTAAGTATTCTCCACCTCGATCAGATCGAAGTGTTTTGATGCTTTTACCAGTCTGTTTCTCTACTTCATTTTTATACTCCTTAAACTTCTCAAAGGCCTCGGATTTATGTTTCATTAAGAATATATGTCCATACCTAGAGAAGTCATCAGTAAAAGTTATGAAGTAGGAGTGACCGCTTCATGCATGTATAGACATTGGACCACATACATCACTGTGTACAAGTCCCAAGAGTTGTGTGGCTCTTTCTCCGTGTCCGGTGAATGGAGATTTGGTCATTTTTCCTTTGATATATGGTTGCCAAGTTGCATATAATGAATATTCAAACGGATCTAGATATCCATCTTTATGTAACTTAGTCAACCTTGTTTCGTTTATATGACCAAGTCTACAATGCCATAGGAAGGCTTGATTTGAATCTGGAGCCTTTCTTTTACGTGGTTTTTGTATATTGAAAATATGAGGTTGATTAAGTATGTATATGCCATTTTCCAGTGTGCCAAACCCAATCAGTTCTTGATTTAGGAGAATGTTCATGACATTTCTTTCAAGCGCAAAATTATATCCTTCATTAGACAACAAAGATACTGATATAATATTACACAACATACTGGGAATACAAAAATAGCTATACAATACCAAAATGTGTCTACTATTCAACCCTAGGTGATATTCCCCTATTGCAACTGCATCTACATGCATTCCATTGCCCATCGGAGAGTCATATCACCTACCCCCAGTACTCTACTATTTCTCAGATCCTGCAAAGAATTACAGATGTGAGAACCAGAACCGGTATCAAGTACCCATGAAGTAGAGTTTACTGAAAGACAATTTTCGATTATGAACACACCTGAAGCAGAAGCAACAGCTTGCTTCTGGTCCTTGGCTTTAAAGGCCAAACAGTCCTTCTTCCAGTGCCCTTGCTTGTGACAATAAAAGCATTCGTTCTTTTCTGCCTTCAACATTCCTGCCTTGTTCGTTCCCTACACCTTCTTGACCCCACCCTTCGGTTTGGTGGCTTTCATCTTCTTCTTCCCTTTAGCTTTCGCTTTAGATTTAGAAGAGGATGATTGGCCGACATACAGAACGGGGGTCTTCTCCTTTCTCAAGGAGCTCTCTGCTACCCTCAACATGTTGAGGAGCTCTGGAAGATCAGCTTCCATCTTGTGCATATTGAAGTTCAGCACAAACTGAGAGAAGGTGTGGGGAAGGGACTGCAAAATCAAGTCGATATACAAATCATTCTCTAGCACGCATCCCAGGTTTGCGAGTCCCTCAATGAGGGTGATCATTTTGAGGACGTGCTCTCCTACAGGCGATCCTGGAGCTAACCTCATATGGAAGAGTTTCCTTTAGGTCTCGTACCTCGCGATACGGGAGTGTTCACCATACAATTCCTTGCAATGGAGGAATATGGATACAATATCCATACTCTCGTGCTGTTTCTGGAGTTCATTATTCATGGACGCCAGCACGATACACTTAGCTCGCTCACAATCTAGATCCCAGGTTTTGCGAACTTCCTTGTCCGCAACTGAGGAATCTTGTCCTGGGATAAAGGGAGGAACAACGGTGGTAACATATGCAACTTTGTCATAAGTCAGCTCAATATTGACGTTCCTTAGCCAATCTTTATAGTTCTGCCTGGTCAGTATATTCTTTTCAAGTAATAGTTTAAGTCCTGTCATGGTAGCTGCCAGAGAGAGAGAAAAGAAACACTCAGCATATGCTCTTGCAAGTTTAGATTGGTTATTAATTTATGTAAACAGGATGGCCCCCACTGTTTCCTCAAATCCTTCTTCAAAACCTAAAAGAAGAACTAGTCAGGATTTAATCACACGTCACAATACTTGCTTAACCTTTCAGCCAGGCTGGTGTTGGTACTTCGAGGGAGGTTTTCCAACGCTTTCGCGAAGTTCCTTAATTAAAGAACCACTTTTCCCTGGAGGCGTAGCCCCTCTAACACCTTTCTAGGCACCTACTTGGTTTATAGCATTGATTGTTAAGTGAGAGAAATTCCCGAGAGTAATCCTACTCATCAGTGGGATCGGGATCCAACTATCATTGCATGATGCCCTAGATGGAAGCCACTCTAGTCACCACACTCCAGAAGGCATGCTAAATCTGCAAGTTTCCTTTATGTTTGAAACTCCCAATGTGATTTTTACCCCAAGCTCTTATAGAACTTGACGTAGGCCAACAAGTCATAAGACGCAAGTCAAGTTCTACCCGTCGTTGTCCTGATCAATTTAAGTACATCGTACAAGCCCTTGACGTAGGCCAACAAGGTGTACGTCTGTATTAAACTAATGCATCTATCTATGCAACAAATAGGCATACACACTGCTACCATTCACTATGCCTTGACGTAGGCCAACAAGCATAGCATGAATACGATGTGCTGTCTATCTAAAACGACGGAGGGTTACGACTGGTTTTTGGAAAAAAACCGTTAACGTAGTGAACTTGATTTGATCGAAGGAACTAAGATAGCTTTTATTAAAAGGAGTGGTTTAAGCTCCGCATTTAAAATTTGCTTTTTCAAGAAAACCGAGTGGTTTTTAGAAATTGTTCCAACGATTCTGTTTAGGTTTTATTTTCCTTTGCATTAAAAATAATGCGTCCCATCTTTAACTTATTATTACAGATAACAACGAAAATACAACGTCCTCTTATGCCTTCCGCATTCGCCACGGGGTCCCGTCATCACCCGTTTGGTTACTTAACTAACGACAGAGCGGGGGCTGGGCTAGCGCGGGTGTAAAAAATAAGCGACGTCTAAATAGCTATCATATATAGATATTATACATTCGTCAGTAGCAATAATAGGCATTCCAGATCACAGATAAACAATATTGGATTTGCAAGCAATCCGCATTTCTTTTGAGCCTGCAATGAAAGACGGATTACATAGTTGTGATGAATAGCCATTTTCCCACCCCCAGACCCCTACGGGTACGTCAAACTACCCGCCAAGTACCAGAAGTGAAGAGGTCTGCCTCAACACTTCAAAATACTCGGTAGTTTGTGCATCCCACCTTGGGTCTATCCTAGGAGCAAAAACAGTAGAAAGAAATAATACAACGGTGGCTACAACCGCAACCTGGATGTGTCCCGCAAAATAATATTACAACTTATTACATTTACATCAAATGAATTAATACAATAACCCATCACAAAACCCGGCTAATCACCACAACAGTCCATTACAGTTTATATACACAAACAGTTATATTTCACATCACAGATATGTACAACCCCCTGCCAACCGACTTACTAGCAGTTAGGGGAGGTTTACGAACACATAAAACATTTCACAGATATAATCAAACATGCAAATACCGTATAATTTCGATCGATTAAACACATTTAATTTTGCTCCAATACTTCTCTGTAAATCTGAAACCTGAGCAAAAAATTAAAAATTACCAGAAAATACCAAATATCACAGAGAACCCACACAGGAAAATTGGGCTGAATCGGCCACAACTCGGCCGCGGAATCGAGCCGAATCGGTGGGATCGGCCGCGGTTCCGCGGCTCTTTGGCCGATTCAGGAGCCCAATTTTCTTGGGGGTTCTTATACTTTCATTTAGGTCATTCTGAAGGTCCCTGAAAAATTTTTGGACCTCATTTAAAATCCGACAGAAACTTCATGATATCGAGGTTTTTCCGGTTTGTTTTTCCGTTCGAAATTCATACAATTTTGCAAGTGTGTTAATTATTGTTTAGTTAGGCTCTGATACCACAGTAAGTCGATTTACAACACCCCAATACTTTTGGGGAGGCGGAAATATGAAAAACGATCTTGTTCTTTGGTTAAACATTGACTAACCGCATGAATCGTTTGCTAAACAATACTTAACAAAACCTATAGAGTTCTAAACTACTATGTTAAGAGATTATACCAAACGGTTCTACTCCTTCGTCTTTACGTTATCTACGGCCTCTTTGGATCTCCACGTCCTCCTCGGCTTCCATCCGTGATAGACGATCCACCCGAGAACCCTAATCCAAGCTATAACCTCTAAACTTGAGGTTACTTAGTTTCTCTAGTTGCTAATTAGAGTAGCTAAGGTGATGTAGAGATAGGTTATGGAGTGATTAGTCTTTCCTAATCCTTTTTCTCAACTCATGAGGGGTAGGATTAGGGTTTGGTGAAGGAGAGAGAGCTTGAAGAGAGAGAGTGAGATGATGATAATGATAATAATAATAATAATGAAATAGCTTCTCACTTGATATATGAAACATAATGAATTAAAAAGAAATGAATAATATGAGATTATTCATCATGTTTCATAAATGCAAGTGGGTGATTCATTATGTGAGTCATTAAGTATTTAATAATGCATTAATGACATGATGAATCACTCACAATGAGTCAGTAAATCATTAAATGACAATACCACCTCTCCCTCCAAGTCACATCCTTCTAGAAGCTTCTTGAAAAATTACGAGAACGCCCCTCTCATCCGTGAAAACACGGAAAAACTTTAGACTGTATAAATCCAATAACCTGATACTAGAATCTGGCTTAAACCAAAGCCGTCTAGTAAAAACTGTCCGAATGTCGTACGTGCGTTTAAACACGTATGCGTCCGAACCTTTGTCGTTAAACCATACGACCTCTATATCTTTTCGCCTGGGTTTGGGAAATCTCTGTGTGGGACTCTAAAGACTCAACTACTACGCTGGCAGTGGGTTTAACCACAGACCGCAAGCGGCACTAGCTGTACGTAACGGTCCCCATGTAGTTGTCGATAAAAAAGCCGATGAGGTAACCCATCCGAAATCCTACTGAGCCTGTCCGTGACAATATCCGCGTAGTCCGGTCTGTTCTTCTAAGAGTATCGCATGTATGGTCTAGGGAGGTGGTGGACGTCAGTCCCCTAATAACCGTACAAGTCATGTCGGTATGGCTCAAGACCATCCGAGAATCTACTGATCAGTCCATCAGTAATTCTCAATCAGCCCTGGCCAGGGACTTATGGTAATGACCAACCGACCACAGTGCGATATCAACTCCTTATACCGGGAGAGACGAATCCCTAACAGCCGCTCACTGCCTCCACGTGGCTCGGGACTGTGCCCAACTAAAACCTGTTTGCACGACTCCTTTGAGCCGTGGTAGGGTAATAATCAAACCACAGTGGGAACTACACAAGACAAATGATGACTTTAAGTCAACAGACTATCTGCACAAATGTCACCTGAGAACTGCTATCTGACGTTAGGTATAATACCATCCAGTCAGTTCTCGGCGAGTCCTGTCCGGTGTACTCACACCCAGTGAGCATCTATATACAATCTTAGGTGCACATCACCAATGGCTGCGGGACCAATCCATCGCCCCTCGTCAGGGTCTAGATATGTATACACTAGTCTACTCCGGAGTATCGATGCCCAGTCTCGATACTCCTGCGACTAGGGACATCTAAGGATGTGCCTATTGACTATCCAGCTCCCACTAGTATGACTGCCATCACAACGCCGGTAGTCAGGCAAACACCCTATGGGCTTTATCAACATGTATATAAATGAATACAACACAAAATATATCATATGTTAAGATAAGACAAACCAAATAGCGTACTATCATATCAAGCAAGACTGTCATGTACATACATATCCCAAGTATCCTATACAATGTAGGCCTCTAGGCCATATATATCCAATAATTGTATCATATTAGCTTGTATATTACTTAATGGAATCTTGGGATATTCAAAGTTATATTAACAGTCTTGCTAAACATGGTAGTACGCTACTTGGTTTGTATCTGTCTTAATGTGTGTATATGTTAGCATATCGAGAATACATATTGATAGAGCCCTTGGGATCTTGCTTGACTACCAGCATTGAGATGGCTGTCACACTAGTGGGGCTGGGTAGTCTACAAGCACATCCTTTTTCAGGTCCCTAGTCGTAGGATTATCGAGACAGGGCATCGATACTCCGGAGTAGACTAGTGTGTACGCTTCTCATCCCAGCAGGGGAAATGGTCTGTCCCACAGCCATTAGTACGTTGTACTGAAGATAGTATATAAGTGCTCGTTGGGTTACGGGTACACCGGACAGAACTCGTAGGGAACTGTTGGTTGGTACTATACCCGTCGTCAATTAACATGTCCCAAGTGACATGAGTACAGCATAGTCCGCAGACTTGACACTGCTGCTTCGTCTCGAGTGTGTTCCCACTGTTCTTAGATTGCTACCCTACCATGGCTCAAAGGAGTCGTGCAGACAGGTAGCAGTTGGGTGCAGTCCCGAAGCACTTGAAGACAGTGGCGGTTAGATAGGATTCGTCTCTCCCGGTATTAGGAGTTGATATCGCGCTGTGTTTGGAGAGCCATTACGCAAAGTCCCTGGCTAGGGCAAACGAGATTTACTGGTAGGATTTCCAGTAGCTTCTCAAGGTGTAATGGGCTTCGCTCCGACACGACTTATACCGCTTTTAGGGGCTGACGCTTGCCGCCCCCTAGGCCCGATAAGCGATAGTCCTAGACGAATAGACCGGACTGTACGGAGATTGTCACATCAGGCTTAATAGGAGTTCGGATGGGTTTTCTCATCGGCCTTCTTATCGACATCTACCTGGGGACCGTTACGTACAACTAGTACCACTGGCGGCCTGTGGTTAAAACCACTGCCAGCGTAGTAGTCGAGTCTTTAGAGTCCCACACAGAGAGTTTCCCTGCTTCGGGCAAAACGATATAGAGGTCGTATGGTTTTACGACAGGGTTCGGACACGCACGTGCATTTATGCACGTACGATGTTCAGACAGTTTTTACTAGCGGGCTTTAGTTTAAGCTAGATTCTAGTATTGGATTATTGAATTTATACAGTCTCAGTATTTCCGTGTTTTCACGGATAGGAGGGGCATTCTCGTAATTAGTCGAGAAGCTTCTAGAAGATTGATGAGTTGGACGCTTAGGTGGTATTTGCATTAAATGGATTAATGACTCATGGTGTGATTCATACAAAGGAGTTAATGAAGCATTTATTGCTTAATGACTCATGGTGTGATTCACACAAAGTGATTAAATGAAGCATGGTTGATATTATCATATGATTATTCATTTAATAATTATTATGCTTCATATATTCACAAATGAGATATTATTCATATCATTCTCACTCACACCTTCTCTCTCCTCAAGCTCTCTCTCTTCAAGAACTAACCCTAACCTCTCATGTGTTGAGATCCAAGGGTTAGCAAGACTAATAGATCCCTAATCCTCTTATATATCCTCTAGGTTGCTTTGATTAGCACTCATAGCCACCTAGTTAGCTCAAGTGAGAGGTTAAAGCTTGGAGAAGTAGCTCTCGGGTGGATCTTCTATCACATCGAGGAGGCCCACGAGGAGGTGATCAACGAGAACAAGAAGGATTTGATTCATTAGGTATAATCATCTTTCATAATAGCTAATCACTTCTATGTTGTTGTTAGTTAGGGTTTGGCAAAGATCCGTAAAGTTAGTCGATGTTAGTTTAAACAAAATGATTGTTTTACCTATTCCGCCATCCCGCATCATGTGGGGTGTCTAACGTCGACTTACAGGTGTGTGTGTCCCTATGAATAGTACCCGTGCAGCATAAACCAATGGCAATATTGAGAGTGTCCTATGAGATGGTATCACATATACATTTAAAAGATGATGCGATGCAACACGATGAATAACTAGGAACTACGCATATTAGTCCAAGTACTAATCGAAATTCTAATTATCGGGCATCTTGCGCCATCCAAATGATCCCCCCGTAGATGTGTACATCTACTCACCAGGACGCCTCTGCTAGTATGATCCCATCATCGTCTTTCCTTTCCGTGCCGCGTCTGACGTCTCCGCAACTGATCCTAGCATCATACAATGCAACACATAAGGCTAATATTCTATACAACACGATATCAAGACCACACGAGAAAACTAGCGTCCACAAGCTAAATGCGTGCACTCGGAACGCCAAAGCGTGAGTGATAACGTCTGAAACCACCCCGATTGTCTGTGATACACAGCAAACACCCAAACTAGATTCGAATTGTACATATCGGACATTGACAAAACATCGCAAATAAGGCAAAACGGCTCCAGATTTTGATACAAGTGGAAAAGGGAAAAGTTGCATATACCAAACACCTTAAATTTACAGCAGACAACTACCCTGAAAACCCAAATATCCCCCCTAATCTGGCTGCAATTTACGGCCAGAAGGCTTAAATTTGCGGCCAAAACTTGGTTTTGGGGGTTCGTGCTTCGGTTGTGTGATCCTAGTCCAGTAACTATGCTCCAGTAATTGCAACTTTAATCTGCAACTTCTGGTTTGATAACAGATTACGAAAAGGCACAAAACTTATCTAAAAACCGTACATAAATACTAATTTAAAACGTTAAGGTATTTTAGTGCAAGCTAGTGTTTAAACATGGCTATAAGACACTAATCTACTACTAATTACCTTAATTCAAGCCATAAAAGCCCTAACTCAACTTAATCTTCACTTAAATATTAATGTTTGCCCTAATTAACACCTAAACACTAAATTAAGTTCATTAATCTAAAATTTTAGCAAAAGAATGCTTAAGTTAGGCATTATACCTCAAGGGAAGATGGAAATGATTCAACTTGATATTCTTGCCTTCTTAACCAAAGTCTTGCCTCAAGAACAAATAAAAGATTTGATTTTTGATGCTTAGATTTGATTTTGTGAAGGTTTTAAGAGATTTGTGTGTGAGGTAGAGAGAGAGAGAGAGAGCCATGGAAAAATAGGGGGGAGAGGGCTGATGAGTTGAGAGGGGAGAGAATGTTCTAGAGTGAAGAGAGAGAGAGAGAGAGAAGTGAGCCATGCCATGCAATAAATGCCCCCCCCATACCTTCATTTCTTTTTCTTTTTCATTTTTCTTTCAAAAGAAAACTCTAAAACCATTGGAAAAAAAGAGAGAAGAAAATGTTGCATCATTTTGAAAAGAGTGATTAGGTTGTCATGGTGCATAAAGCACAAGTTAACCTATTCTAAACTTTGACTAAAACTAGATTAATGTGTAATGTATATGTTAAAATAATATTTCAGTAATTAATACCTAAGAAAATCATTAAGTGAACATATGATTAAATAATAACTAATAAAACACAATTTTATACATATTCACGCCATCAAACAGATATATTCACGTTTATATGGAAAATATTTATTAACTAGGTTTTTACGAAAAACACGCATTATTGCTAATTAACACGAAATTAACCTATATGAATTTTCAAGGCATTACACCATCTGAACTCCTACTGAGCCTGAATACGACAATCTCTGTACAGTCTGGTCTGTTCGTCTAAGAGTATCACATATCGGGCCTAGGGGACAGTAATCGTTAGACCCCTAATCGCACAATAAGACGTACCGGAGAATAGCCCAAAACACCCTGAGAAACTACTGGAGTACCCATCAGTAAATCTCGCTTGCCTTGGCCAAGGACTTTTTGTAATGGCCTTCCGAATACAGCGCGATATCAACCCCCAATACCGGGAGAGACGAATCCTATCTAACTGCCACTGCCTCCAAGTGCTTCGGGACTGCACCCAACTACTACCTGTTTGCACGACTCCTTTGAGCCGTGGTAGGGTAGTAATCAAAGTACAGCGGGAGCACACTAGAGGTGAAGCAGCAGTGTCAAGTCGACGTACTAAGCTGTACTCATGTCACCTGGGAACTGCTACCCGACGATAGGTATAAACCCACCAACAGTACCCGACAAGTCATGTCCAGTGTACTCATAACCCAATGAGTATCTGCATACTATCTCCAGTATGACGTACTAATGGCTGTGTGACAGACCATCTCCCCTGCTGGGATGAGAAGCGTATACACTAGTCTACTGTGGAGTTTCGATGCCCCGTCTCGATAATCCTATGACTTGAGACCTGTATAGGATGTGCTTATAGATTACCCAGCCCCCACTAGTGTGACTGCCATCACAACACTGGTAATCAAGCAAAGATCCTAAGGGCTCTACCAATATGTCTAAGCGATATGCTAAAAGAAACACATGCACATATTGAGGTAGAAACAAACCAGGTAGCATACTACCATTTTGAGCAAGACTGTTACTATATCCGTGTATATCCCAAGCTCTCATTAAGTAATATACAATCTAGTATGATACAATAATGGCCTCTACGACATATATCACTAACAGTTCATTACGTTAAAGGTTTTTCGCCAAAAACCCGCCGCAGCCCTTCGTCATTTCAAATAAGTGGCAGTTAGTATTCGTTCTATGTACGTTGGTCTCTATCAAGGCATAGTGAATGGTAGCTGAATGTTACTTATCAGTTGCATCTTAGGATGCGATTAATTATGACAGTCGCATAGCCACATTGGTCTCTATAAAGGGCTTATTCGAGTGGGTCTAAGTTAATCGAGGACAATGACGGGTTGAACCTGACTTGCCACTTATGGTACGTTGGTCTCTATCAAGACACTTTGACGCTTGGGGTAAAACCACATCGTAGGTTTCAAACATACAGGAAACTTTCCAGGCATGCGTATACTTTCTGGAGTGTGGTGACTTCAGTGGCTTCTATCAAGTTATCATGCGATGATAGTTGGATCCCGATTCCCACTGATGAGTAGGTGTTACTCCTCGGGTGATTCTAGATGATCCTGGATAATTCTCCTTTTAGGGTTTGAAGGAGAATTCGAGAAAACAGTGGGAGCCATCCTGATTAGATAAAGTGATTAACCAATTTAATCTAGGTTAGAGTACACACTGAGTGGTTATTTTCTCTCTCTCTTTGGCAGCGACCATGGCCCGACCCTAAACTAAAACTCATGAACCAATTTAACCGAACCTTCTTAAAACACTTTAGCTTTTGGATTGTCACGGAGTCGCATATATCATTTCCAATCCTACATCCCTTTTTGCATTTCTCCAGAACACTTCGTATCACTACGAAAATCCATATTGCTTGGATGTTCCATCGTATAGTTATATACGAACTCAAATGAACTTGTTCCAGTTCAAGGATGGATTCGGGTTCTGAAGAAATTGAATAGGATTATTCGGTTGTCTTTTCCCTTTACCTACTCTCAGGTTGCGAGAGCTCCTAGGATTAGGAGAGTATACCTATTGCGCTTATTGGATAGTCTTCTTCAAAACCATAGGAAGGTGCTAAAAGGTAGGGAAGAAAGAAAACCAATTAGCCTAAGTGTGGTTTACATAAGGTAATAAGTAAAGACATATAAAGGGATTAGAAAAAGGGTAAAGGAAATTGCGACTGCTATCATTCACGACAAAACCGCGTATACCCCTGCCACTCCTACATCCACTTTGTATTTCTCCTGAACACTTCGTATCACTGTGAAAATCCATATTGCTTGGATATGCCATCATATAGTTACATACAAACTAGAAGGAACTTGTTCCAGTTCGAGAATGGATTCTGCTTTAGGAGAAATAAAATAGGATTATTCGGTTTTCTTTTTTCTTTACCTTCTCTTAGGTTGTGAGGGCTACCAGTATTAGGAGAGTACACCTATTGCGCTTATTGGATAGTCTTCTTCCAAACCATAGGCTGGTACCGAAGGGTAGGGAAGGAAGAAAATCAATTAGCCTAAGTGTGGTGTACAGAACGTAATAAGTAAAGACATATAAAGGGATTGGAGTGATGGCAAGAAAATATACGGTTACAGTCATGAATCTGGATTGTGGAAGAGGCAATACTAGGAATACCTGCTTACCCATTCAAAACATTTCCATGTTTCAGTTTTACCGTGCAATTTAATTGAAAACTATTTTCCCAATTAGATTCTGACTCCAGGGTTTGTAGTTACCAGATTTGATTCTCACATCTGTATGGCGTTACAAATGGCGAGTGGGAGTAAGATATTAGGAATTGGGTGATTAGATCTTCATCATATCAGAATTCTTTGTAATTGGTGATATTTATGGAAATCACCTGGTTTTTGCCTGACGGCAAATATTTGGTTTTGAATATCCGTTGTTATGCAATAATTTCAAACTAATATATCTGTACGTTTATTTTATAAAGTGAGATATAACTTTTTGAGATTATGTCTATGACATTTACCTATATCAGTTGATGGTTAGGTAAGGTGTATTCAACAACAGTGTAATTCTTCTTAACCATGGTACAGTTCTTCAACCTACGACACACAGGGTTTGAGTTATTGAACTCTGTGGACTTATACAAAGTATTGTATGTTGTCCATTGTCCGTTTGGACAACGGGGTTGGTACTTGTATTATATTCTGTTTACTCATGACTTCTCTGGTTTTAAACAAGTATTCCATTGAAATACAAGGTCCATGTTTTGAGAAGTTATAGGTATAAGAATATGGTAGAGAACCATATGTTGCAAGTATCAAGATTCTTCAAGGTGATCGAAGATGTAGATACTTGTGTTTGGTATTCCGTTGTAAGTAATTGTTTTGAGAACTTGCTTCTCTTTCAGGTTACTCATACGTGGATGCATTCCTGAATGAGCAATGTTGTATGGCCTTCTTCCATTTTGTTGATATGCACTGGAAACAGCTGCATGATTTTTGAATCTGGTTCCAATTAAATTAGTGCCCTTATTTCTATATTGGATATATAGAATGGATTCATTTCTTAACGATGTTAAGGTATAAGTAGTTGTCCAGCTGATGTTTAAAACCAGAATCCAGATAAACTCTTGGCATGTTTCAGTAATGGCAGTTTCTAGGTTATCCCGAGCTTTGACGAGGGTTAACATTCTACCATCTGGAAGATCAATAGTTATATTATTCTTGACTCTCCACAGTTTTAGTAAAATGGATTCTTTTCAGAAAATATTAGTGGTGGTATGGTAGAACTGGAAGTGATTCCAGAACCACAAACGATTACTAAAAATTTAATAGAACCTAAGGATTCAAATGGTTTCGACAATCCATTAGCCACTCCGCAGATTTGGTGGGTAACCTCAAGCACCCGAGAGGTACTTCGGTCTCCTCAAAAACTGTGAAAGGAAGGTTTTTGATTACCCAAACATGACACTACTGCTGTTCTAGACTATGAGATCTGGCAGGAGGATGACTATAACGTCGTTCTAAATTAGCTTTAGAAGTGCACGTGTATATAACTCTGCTAGAGGGTTATTGTAGTCAGTAGGAGTAGCGGAAGCATAACGAGTAAGTAGCTTATGTCTATTTATAGACTAAAGCTGGTATAGAGGAAATAGATCATCTATTTTTGATATGACAGTCATAGAATTTGACTTCATCAGAATAAGACATGGATCTGGTAAAAAGGTAGTAGGGAGTGATGTCCTGATATTTGGATGACATGCTCGTGGTAGGAAGTGATCTTCCTATACTACGATCGGTTATACCATGGTTTTCAAAAGGTGGTTTCTCCACATAGGATATGGATAAAATATCCGGGATTCTGGTGACTAGATCTATGGTTTTAGATTTAGATTTAGGAAGTGTCGCAATTCGGGTGCTTGACACTATTCTAAAGTGTTTTAGAATGGACGACTCCTGGCGTGGTGGTGTATCCACAGGTGATAGAGTCACCCTCTCTAAAGAGATGTCTTCTAGACTGATGAGGAGAGAGATTTGCATGATTGGCATATCAGTTGCTAAGGCAATTGAGTCAATCATGAGATGTCAAGTACAACACCAGATATTGCTTTTGCACTGGATGCAATAAGCGTATATATTAATCCAATCCTGGAGAAACATTAGGAAGCAGTTATGAACATAAGTGGATGTTCTTGGTATATGGTAACGGCAGCCTCCTTCGGAAGGCGGTTATCATTTCAGGCTTCCAAGTTGACCTGGATGACAGAGTGGTTGTCAGAGGTATAGTTTTCCCTCTTTTACGGGGCAGTAAGTTAGACAGGTGGTCCATACGGATACTGAGGAAGGCATGGCGCAGGATACTGATTAAATTCAGTGGTTGATACAGTCTAACAAGTTTGTTGGATTTTGAGTTCATTTGTGAACTGGGTCCCATCAGATATCCAGACAAATTCTAAGACAAGTATTGCTCATTTTGGAAGATTTTCTTTCTCCGCGAAGTTGAGATATAAAGAGATAAAGATAGAAACACTGGAGCAGATCCACTCACTGAGGCTATTTCTTGAACGCATTGGTTTCACAAACGAGTTTTGTGAGACTGATTAGTAGAGAAGTTGGGTGTTCAGTATCACATGGGCTGTAAGTATGCGACACCGCAATTATTAGCCTTAAGTGCAAGTAGGAGATTGTTGGCTATAGTGCTCTCAGGGCAATTATTGTAATCGCGGGCTGGTGATTAGGATGATTGAGGGAGGACCTATATGGGTAGAATAGTCTTACTCAAAATGATAGTATGCTATCTGGTTTGTCTTTATCATCATGTACATGGATTATGTGGTATTACAGATCACTATTACATATTGGTTGAGCCCATAGGACTATTGCTTGACTACCAACATTATGATGGCGATCATATACATGGGAGCTGGATGGTCTATAAGCACATCCTTAAATGTCCCTAGTCGTGGGAGTATCGAGACTAGGCAATGATACTCCAGAGTAGACTAGTGTGTACTTATAGAGACCCCGAAGAGGGGCGGTGGCTAGGTCACACAAGCTATTGGAGTTTGTCAGTCACCTAAGAAAGTATACAGGTGCTCATTGGGTTATGAGTACACTGTACGGACTCGCCAGGTACATGGTAGTTGGTATTATACCTATTGTCAGATAGCAGTTCCCAGGTGACATGTGTACAGGTTAATCTGTCAACTTGAGATCGTCATTTGTCTCGTGTGAGTTCCCACTCTGCTTTCATTACTACCCTACCACGGCTCAAAGGAGTCGTGCAAATAAGTTTTAGTTGGGTACAGTTCCGAGCCACATGGATGCAGTGAGCGGATCGTCGAGGATTCGTCTCTCCCGGTATTGGGGGTTGATGTCGCGTTGTACACAGGTGGCCTTCACCCGAAATCCTTGGCCAAGATATTCGAGAATTACTGATTTGGATCAATAGTTTCTCAGTTGGTGATAGGCTTCATACCGACACGAAATATCGCGTTGTTAGGGGTCTGACTTTATCCACCCCCTAGACCCGATATGCGATACTCTTAAACAAACAGACCGGACTGGATATATATTATCACAGACAGGCTCAGTAGGGGTTCAGATAAGTGTCATGACCCGAAATTGGCACGTGACGGCCCTAATACTACGCAACGTCTAAAGACGTAACGCAGTAAAAGAAAGACAAAACCAAGAAATCTAAACCATAAAATTACGGAAAGATAATAAAAGTATTTTTTTGAAACATTTGAAATCCCAACCCAAATTATTTAAAAGTCCCACTTTCCTTCTTTAAAATTATTGTAAAAACCGGCCCAAAGGCGGAAAAACAATCACATCACAAATATACGACGCCGTAGCGAAGAAATAAGAGACAATAGAAAGGAAACTGTATATAAAAAACAACAAGTCCATAAATATTATACAATAACGTCCTCACCAAGTCTCTAAGTCAACAACATACTAGTAGATGGAGAGTACAAGATACAACGAATGTACAATATGAAATACAGATAATCATCCAACCCACCTAAGCAAAATAGTACTGTGAGCTGATACGGTATCTGTAGCAAAAGATGGTAGATGAATAGCTGAATAGCCTGCCTCGACTACTCTGGGGAACACCCTGCAACACCTGTGGCACAACGGGGGTGAGTTGCCAACTCGTGAATAGTAGATAACATATGCAGGTAATTGCAGGTATGTACGTACAGCATGAATCTAAGATATACAATTTCAGTAATAACAGGTCATGTGAAATGCAGAATAAAGGAAGTACACTAGCAGGTACAATCAATATGTGAAGCAATAATAACATGATAATAGTATGCAATAACTATGCAATAGGGATATGAGAAAGTAGATATGCAGCAATTATAAGGGTACACTAACAGGTACTACCAATATATGAAACCGTGCATAAGTGAATAGGGATGAGGTATGGAGTGAAATATGTCGTTCCCATGGAAACCTGACATCGTGGTAGGATCACAATCCATCAAGACATTCAAATCCAAATTCCTCAATTCAGCCCCCCAAGTTGGGCTCTCATATCCTATAAGTCTCACATCTCCCTAATGTACAATATCGAGTAATGTCACGCCCCGCTTCCCAAAATACGGAAAACGAGGGATGACTAGGCCAGCCATGCTCCTACGGTCAAGGAATCATCCTGCCGTAGTCACACTTCGGCTTCTAGCGCTACATGGTAATCAGTAAATAAGCACAGTATTAAAGGAATCACATCACTAATTTATTACATTGAAATTTCATTGTTCACAGATTACAGATAATAAGAACGATAACTAACCAAGTTCAATCTCACAATCTCTTTTATGGAAAGCAGTAAATGAAGAAGGTACACCAAACTATATCTCCGTGAGCTCAAAGGATAGATCCGTCTCCTGTGCTGGTCTTCCCGCGGGATCTGAGCATGCATACTCAGGTCGTCAGAGCGACACAAATAATAATATTATTAAAATCAGATGAAACAGGTAAATGAGGTATTACTGGTATGAGAATAATGCAAGTAAACACTATGTCACAATATGATGCAGAATATGTTAAGTGTCCCTATCGGTCTCTACGTCATGTTTGAAATCACATAGTGGAAGGAGGATCATGTTTAACAGGAGTCTCGTACATACCCGAGACCACGGCCCACACGCCCGGGACATAACCCTGTCAGCCGGATCGCTAGATCCTGTCCTACACGTATAAGTATCACAGTTCGAATGATCATCCTCTAAACACGGTCCCGCTAAATAAGATACTCTTTCCACTTTGATTTCCCCTTTTTCCCAGGTTACACTATTTAAGATATTGATCTAGTTGTGTACGAGTATACCAATGACACGGTTTCATCACTGTCCACTGTATCAATCACTGTCCACTGTATCAATCACTGTCACGAATATTCACTTTCCATTGGTGTACTCGTCACTCCTAAACCAACATCTATCACGCACGATAATGCAATGTCCACACGCACTAACACTGTGTAAATGACAAGGGTATGATATATGTATCGTATGTTACCAATAAACACGGTATGTTATGAATTAGCATGCATATCATGAATTTAAGTAAATTACACAAATTAATATATTACAAATTCAGCAGAAATGATGTAGGTAAGATATATAGAACAATCAGTCAGTAATTCATCACAATTTGTTTCAGTTCAATCGGGGTTTCGGTTTTCAAGATATAACCGTTTCAGTTTAAGTGTTCGCGGCTGGAATTTCAATTTCAGAACTGAACTTCTGTTTCGCAACACGAATTGCACCCAGTTGGGCTCAAAGTTTAGCAATGGAACAGTTACATGAAATCTAGGGTTTTCGATAAAGTATTCAACGCAACAGACGGATCCTCAATCGCATCTGTACGTTGAAAGTTACACACAGTTTAATCTCAAATATCATTTCAGAAAGTGTTCTGAACAGCTCTACGTTCTGCCCTTTTAAAATAAGTTTAAAATAACAAACTGCGATGAATCGGAATAAAACCACTTGTTTTCTTTCACTAACAGGTATATCTTATAACTACTGAAAGCTCCGTATCATGCGATTTCAGGAAATACGGGGACGCAGGACTTTAGACAGAACATACTAATCTGAAACGCTCTGGACTGCAGTCCAGAGTCGTGTTCCAATCCACTTATCTTCATGGTTTCAGAACAGAAAACATTAAAATTCTACATAGGGTTAAAGTTCATCGAGTTGGCTTCGATTTAAGCCCTCGAACGCATCTTTCCAATATGTGTATGATTTATAGTGATTTTATTCGTTTTCAGCTACGAGAGAATTCTAGTTATAAACAACATGTTTGGGGGTATCGATTTTTGTTACAAACAATCGTGTTTTCCAGCGAATTTCACACACATTATACATCATTAAAAGGGCCAACAGAAGGTATAGGTTGCCGTCAATTTAGACAAATATTTCTATTAGTAACTAACATCGAGCACTTAGGTTTTAACATGTATAGGAAATCGGTAAGTTGTAAACTACATTATCTAGGTGGGTAACCCTATTATTATAGCATGAAGCAAGTAAATACTTGCTTGGAGAATGCCTCGGGGTCGTACGGCAACAGCGTCGTCGCGAACGCGCGGTACACGCCACGTATCGAATTCCCGCGAGCCTCGATCTTGATGTGGATCTCGCGTCGGGTTGTCCGGAGTCCTTTGCGCAGCCACTAGACGTTGATGGATGTTTGACGATCCACTGCGAGTGTATTGGGGTTGCCGACGGTCGACGGCGTCGCTCCGGCGGCGTGTACAGTGCACACACAGTGAGGACAAGTTAGAAATTTGGGTTTTTTGGAGTTTTTGGAGAATGGATAAGTTAGGCAGTGGGGCTGGATACGGTTGTGATGGTGATGATGCTGAGGAGGTGGAGGTCGTTGGGAGGTCGATGGGTGATTCAGATGAGGTGGGGGTTCACCGGCGTCGAAGGGGTGATGCGGCCGAGATTTGTTTAAATGGGTTTGTGTGCAGGGGATGTTTGACAGGGCTCGGTTTGAAGAATGGTGAAGTCGTGGAGGGGGAGAGTTGGTGGAGGAGACGTGAGGTGATGCAGAGGGGGAATTGGAGGGAGTTCGTCGTCGTCGTGGTTGGAGGTGGCAGTGGGTTAAGGGAATTTGGGGCTCGGTGGAATTAGAGGAAAATGAAGAGTGAGTTGGAGACGAGGTGAGTAAGAGAGAGGGATGAGAGCGACGAGGTTGTAGTCGTGGGGGCAACGGTCGGGCGAAGGCGTGGGCGACGGCGGAGGAGGAGTGTCGCGCGCGCGTTTAGGGGAGGTAGCCGTTGGGGCTAAAATTTGAAGGAGGAGGTGAACAGTATAGGGCTTGGACGCGGGCTTGGGTTAATTGGGAGTGGGCCGCAGTTGAAGAATGGGCCGAGGGATTTAATTTAAATCCCAAAAACAAAACAAAACATGTAGTGGGCCGAGCCAGGGATTTTCATATATAATTTATTAAGGAAAATTTTATGGGCTGAGTGAGGAGATTTGGGCTGAGGGAGTTTATATTTTAAAAAGGGATTTATTTAAAAATCCAAATGAGCTGATGGATATTGATAAAAGGGTTTTGGGGAAAATTTAGTGGTTTAAAAGAAAATTTGGGTTAAATTAAATTGGCTTGGAAAAATAAATATTGGGCTTTAAACAACCAACTAAAAATATATGAAGTCAAGAATAAGGTAATCACTAGAATTCAGGAATTAGGAAATTTCATTTAGAAAGGAAACGGGGATTTACAAGTAATCTCCTATATCCCGAATGTACAAATCGACAATCTCATAGGTATCCTATATTTCAATCTCAATGAATCACCTAATATCCCAAATCACATCTCAAGTAAGATTCTAGCATCTTAAATATTTATATATGCAGAAATAAACATGATGGGGTCAATACACATATATTAGCGTCCCATTCCACTAATATTGTTGTAAGGGTATATATAACAACGGCTAACTCCCCTGTTATATATACAAAGGTGTTAAAGAAATATCATGAAAACCATGTGCCAAGCATCGACAAAGAAATCCTGATCACGTATCATACGCTATCCCGAAAGCACGAGTGCCTAGCTCTGACCTTCGCCTTCGACGTATGCATACCTACATGACTCCCAACGGTGTCTCCGTGATCCCCGCCGAGTCATTGGTACTGTCACCGGTAGGTACTCGCCCGCCTCCAGGCTCAATCGGCAAAGTCCATCGATCTTCTTGCCGAGGGGAACCATACCGGGCCCTACCATGTACCCTCTACGGCCTCGACGCCTCCTCGTAGGGGTATATATAAATCAGCACCGACAAAACTCATGGTAGATGCGCAAATATCATATCAAGGAAAGCGGGTTTTTCAATGTATGCATAATTTCATGAACTCCCGCGGTTCCCAAATCCAGAAAACATCATTTAAAATCCCAATAAACAATGCGCAAATCCAGGAATACATATATGCGATATATCTGAAATGCGAGCATATAAAAGAGAATATGTAGCTGAAACCAGATGTATGCGAAATCAATAAGATACAGCTAAGTAAAGGTGTCTACCTATAAGTAAAAGATGTTGTATACCCCCCGGGTATAAGTAGAATATGTGTCACGACCCGAAAGAGCACGTAACTGGCCCTTGAACCATATGAAGTCTATAGGACCCCATCTGATCCAAGTAAGCCAAAAACCCAGAAATCTAAAACCATTTAAAGAGTAAATAAGCAAAACTGGTTTTAAGAAGTAAAGAAATCATGTTTCGAAAATCAAATTTTTTAAATAACTAAGCCGAATATGCATTTTTAAAATGTGTAACCTTTCCTGAAAATTTCGGCAGAGTTTCCTTTGTAAAAAAACTGGCCCCGAACGGAGTACAACAGGAATAATATTTTTGAAATGATAAAAGGCATCCCCAAGCGGGATCTAGCTCTTCGTCAATCGACGGTCACAACCACGCAAGCAATAATAATATACAACGCCAAAGGGCGAGGATCAAAACCCAAAAAGAACTCAAAACGGCCAGAAAACCGTAATACTACAAGCGCGACTCTAAGGTAGAAATAATACAACACTGTTTTCTAAGTCTGAAACAATATACAAGTTTTGGTTGATGGAATTCTAGATACAATGAATAATACATGTACAATGGCGGTTCTGATACAAAAGAACCCACCTACCCAAGCAAGTCACCCATAAGGAAGCAGTGTGCCAGAAATGCCGCTATGGAATCTGTATGGCAAAACCTGCAAGAACTGTGGCACAACGGGGGTGAGTTGCCAACTCGTGAATAAAAAATATCTACAAGCAAAGGTCGAATATATGACCCATCCTAAGTCAATACGATCAGATATAAATAAACCTCAATATGAATAAGTCTGAAACATGCTAAACTGGCAATGTAATCTCTATACATGAGTGTAGTGCCAAGTGCTCGTGCCAGTGCCTCAGGTAATGGCATATCATAAATGCGAGGTATAATCAATGAAATCAATCTGCAAGCACGTGGATCCCGTCCACTCGTCAACCAATGACAATAACCATCATGCATGTAAATATCATCAGCATATGCATGGAAATATGAGGATATAAACCATGTGTGTCCCTCGCAACACGTCAAAATCATGGAACCGGAGTGCCCAGCATCGACACTCGAAAACATCATGAAAACTGTGCCCAGCATTGGCACGTAAATCCTCATATATCGGGCTCCGTCAGTCCGGATCGGCCCACGGGCTCTGTCTGTGGTATCGGCCCTCGGCCCCGGCAGTACGCCCATATCCATCTATCGACCCTGGTCAGTATCCTCCGGATAACCGCCAGGTCCAACCAATCACCGGTAGGTACTCGCCACTGTTAGTTATATGTATGCCCTAGAGGCCATTGCTGTACATTGGATGTATATTGTAGTGGATGCTGGGACATATATAGATAGGACTTTCTCGCTCGACATGATAGTACGCTATCTGGTTGCTCTTTATCTTAACATGTACACTTTCTGTCTCTCTGATTACATGTTGATAAAGCCCATAGGATGTGTACTCGACTTCCAGGACTATGATGTAGATCATACTAGTGGGGCCTGGGTAGTCCATGAGTACATCCTTGAAATGTTCCTAGTCGAGGGAATATCGAGACGGGGCATCGATATTCCAGAGTAGACTAGCGCATATCTTCTCGACCCATGCGATGGGCGATGGATGATCCCATATCCATTGGTGTTTGACATCGAAGATGGTATGCGGGTGCTCAGTGGAGAATGGGTACACTGAACGGACTCGCCGAGAACTCCCAGATGGTATTATACCTCACGTCAGATGGCAGTTCTCTGGTGACACTGGTACAGCTTAGTTTGTTGACCCGAGATCGTCATAGAGTCCTGTGTGTCTCCCACTGTGCTTTGATTTCCACCCTACCACGGCTCTACTGAGGCGTGCAAACAGGTGGTTTTTGGGTACAGTCCCGATTCACATGGAGGCAATGAGCGATAGGAGGGGATTCGTCTCTCCCGGTATTGGGGGTTGATGTTGTGCTATGCTCGACTGGCCATAACAGGAAATCCCTGGCCAGGGTTGCTGTGATATACTGGTAAGAGTTATCAGTAGTTTCACGAATGTTATGGACCTCACGTCGGCATGACTTATCAAGCTATTGGGGTCTGACGTTTACCACCCCTAGGCGAGATATGCGACATATCAAACGAACAGACCGGACCGTACGGTAAGTGTTACTGGTTGGATTCGCAGGAGTGTGAGCGGGCTTGCTCGTCGATCTTCTGATCGCTCAATACCCGGGCGGCCGTTACGTTTAGCAGACCGCTTGCGGCTTGTGGATGCTTGATATGATCATCATCTGCTGCCGGCGTATTGACGAGTCTTTAGAGTCCTACACAGAGGTTTCCTGGCTCAAGCGAAACGAAATAGGAGCGCATATGAGATATGTGCGGGACCAAGAATAATGCGTGTATGTGATACCGTATTTCATTCTCGCGATGAATGTGTCTAATGGTTATATGCGATATAACCTAGTTATTGAATCAAGGATTGATTCGATAAGCCGATACATATGATACTAGTCGGTTATATCCGATATGACCGGATCATTGAATCAAGTGTTGATTTAATGATTTAATGTATAATTATATATTTGATATATTGCTTTGCATTAACTAGTATTGGTTCACTTTAAATGGATTTTCTCACTTGAATTGTGCACATTGTATATGCGATATAGTTTTGTGCACATGTTTGTATCATGTTTGATGATACATGCTTACTTGGTTAAGTGTAAAGAATCAAACCATGGTTTAAGTTAATGATTAGGGTTTTGATTACTTATTCATTTATCTTATTTATTTATATCCATTTTGGAAAATGAAAAAGATAAATGAATGGTTGCTTATTTTGTTTTTAGTTGAAGATTCTTGAAGCTTTGACTTAGTCTTCATTCTTGTCTTATACTTAACCCTAACCATTTAACTAACCCAAGTTAATTCTCTACACTTAACTATAGTTGAAGTCATGATAAGTATTGATTTAATTATCTCATTTTTAATTGAACTTAATATAACATCTTCTTCTTTCTTCATCTTCTTCTTCAATGAAGAAAGCTTGCTACTCCAATGGCAAGTCATGAAATCTAGTGAGAAATCCAAAACTAAAGTTTACCCACTTCCTATTTCTTCATCCTCTACCTCTTGCCAAGTAGTATAGGGTGTTTCCTTCACAAGTTTTTCCGACTTGGTGAAGTTGGAGCTTGTTCTAGCGATGCCTCGACGTAGATCATCTTCGGCATCGAACCGACGATCAAGCCCGCCCATTCTTCGATGATGCCGACGCTAGAGCCCAAGACATGATTTGGACAGCGAGGGGACTTCATTGCGGAGCCGTGGAGGTGGTGGACCGGATCTACAAAGGTTGTATATCCGTTCCCTTAGTTAAAATGTTAACTAGTTCGCTTGTTTCGCCTAAATATCTAGTAAACGATCCGTAGTCGGGTTTGTAGGCACCCGTAAAATTTGATTTGTGCATGTTTGATCACTTGTGAGACTTCACTAAAGTGCCTAGGAACCCTACAGTGGTATCAGAGCCTAGCTAGAGCCTTAGGCGAAGTCCCGACGGAGTTAGAAGTCCGATCGACCCAAAACCCCGACCCGAATATTGCTCTCTGGACATTTCTGTAAAATGTGGTTTTTTCGAAATTAAAAATATTCAGAAAAATCAGCAGGGGATTTTAAGGGATACTGCAAAATTCGAGCACCTAATTCCTTAAGAGCACTGCGGATCCGCGGCATGAGCGTGCTCATGCGGCTGTTCCGCGGCAGTATTGTCCTTTTGTGCATCGAAGTTTGCACCGTAATTCTCAGTAGAAAGTGCTGGTTTTCCTGGGAATATTTTAATATTTATTCCAGAGTTTTATTTTCTGGGTTGTATTGGGACTCGGTGTATTCGATCGGACAGTCTAATTTTTGTCGGTGTGCTTTTCCGGGTAATTTTAGAATATGTTAAAAAGTTCGACCGAATATAAATACCCACTTTTTCTCCTGCCGGGAAATTTCCAATTGTTGGATTTTTCCGTAGTTTAATGACGTTCTAAGTAGTGCAAGTAACGCGATGAACCCTCTAGAAGACAACAAACCTTAACTCGATTATGTGACCGTCTTGAACTGCCCTTTGAACCTTCGGGTTTGGGGCAGTACGGCGTGCCACATGTGAGGCGTTGGCTTGACCCTTCTACGGCTGGACCGTTGGTACTGAGGCACGAACTGAATGTTGTTAGACTTATTTCATGTGTTGAGCTGTATCGGGAAAACTTGGGTGTTCGATTGTTCGATTGAAAAGTTTAGCATTTTCTATTTATCCGGAATGTGATACAATAATTGGAATTCGCAAATAGTTATGAGATAACGGAATGAATGTTATAAACATAGCAGTTTAGTCTTACTTGATCGGTTGCCACGGAATTTTGATGTGATCAAAAGTCCGTCGCAATCACGTAGCGTATGCGGATACTCGCCGGGTAAACTTAATAGACAGCCTTACTCCATAGCCCCGACCAAGTGACTGTAGGAGAACCCCGTCGCCGAAAGAATCCGTTCAGGTGCTCCCGGTAGCGGTGTTCCGCCTTGGTGCACTTCGTCGACGGCGTTAGGGGTGCGGCCGCCTACTAAAGTTGGCGACGAGCATTCGATCAGAATGTCGGGAATCCTGTTGAATTGCCCGACTTGATATTGAAAAGAGTTTTCGATAATGAGACTAAAATGCGGGGTTTATAATTGTTAGGCATGCGATGTCTAAGTAATTCATTTGGTCAGGCATGCGATGTCTGAGGAGGTTGCGGATTCCAACTGTTGTAGTTTTACACTTTCTTTTCTGTGACCGTAATTGTAATATGTGATATCGCCGGTTTCGTTGCTATATGTCAACGACAATTGGGATACGCATGTTTGCTTACGTTGATGACATGTGATGTTATGTGTTGCTGGATATGTTATATTGGATCGTCGTGTTTGAATAGCCGGGTTTTTTTTATGTGAGATGAGTGTTTTTCATTTTCATTCATGTAAAAACTTGTATGTAATATTCTTTTATTGGGGCACTTCCAGGTTGCGGAAGTTGTCACCGTTGATGTATATTATTTATTTTTCTGCACTAGGATAGACCGAAGGAGGGGAGCACAAGTAACCGGGTTCTGGGGTCCAGTGGGAGACCAACTCGAGGAGTCGAGTCCGGGTCTCCTAACCCTAGAATTGGTAGGGTTGCTTGCCGCTCTCGTAGGGGTCTAGGGGTGTGGAATTGGCTATTCATCACGACCGTGGAATCCGTGTTTTATACTGGCTCGTATTGAAAACACGGACGTCCTAGTATATCCAATATTTCATATGTTTCTTCTGCTGTGATTTATCTGTGATCATGTGATGTTCTGTGACAGGTATTATATATAGTATATATGATATATTATATAGACGTTGCTTATGTTTTACACCCGCGCTAGCCCTGCCTCGCTCTGCCGTTAGTTACCTAACCTAACGGTGCAGACGGGACATCGAGGCGAATGCGGATGGCATAAGCGTACGTTATATTTATCTGTGATGGTTAGGTGGACTTAAATGATGGGATATTCATTAATGAGATTAATGAAAGAAAATAAACCTAATTGATGTTGTGGAATCGAAATTCAAAATAAAACAGGTAGCTACAGTTCTTGCTTTGCATCGCGGTGTTCATTATAGAACATCCTGCACCTTATTCGATGAGGAAAGGACCGAGATCCCTTCACCGGGAGTGACTCCTTTAGCAATAACTGGAAGATGCTACAACCCTCGGTTTGTCTTTGATCGCTTCTATAGTTTCCGCTTTGCACAGTGATATATATGATATGTCCCGCACCTCATTCGACGAGGAATGGGCCGACGATCCCTTCACCGGGAGTGACCCCTTTAGAAAAACTAGAAAAGCCTCGAAAACATTCCATTTAAAAACCATTTGATTCCGCAATGAGATCAAGTTCAAAGCGTTAAAGGTTTTCACAAAAACCAGCCGCAACCCTCCGTCATTTTAGGAAGTAGAGTACTTAGTATTCGTGCTGTGTTTGTTGACCATAGTCAAGGCACAGTGTACGGTAGCTAAGTGATGTCTTCCTACACCGCATATGATGCGATTAGTTAGGACAGTCGCGTGACTTTGTTGACCTTAGTTAAGGGTCATGTGGGTGGGTCTAATTAATCACGAAATGACGGGTAGAACTTGACTAGTACTTATGATTTGTTGACCATAGTTAAGGTCATAGGTGCTAGGGGTAAAAACCTTTATCGGGAGTTTCAAGTGTTGAAATTTGCAATGAGATTGCATACCTTCTATGAGATAGTTGGATCCCGATACCCGCTGCGAGTAAGAGTTACTCCTGGGAGAGTTTTATACATTACAATTAGCCGATCAAGTAGGTGTCTAGAAAGGTGTTAACGAGGTTACGCCTCTCGGAAAACGAGGTTTACATTAATTAGGTTCGTGCGAAAGCACGGGGGACCTCCCTCAAAGTACCGACACTGGCCTGGCTGAAAGATTGGCGAACTTGTAGTGTGTAATTAATCCCGGCTAGTCTTTCCTTTTAGGGTTTGAAGGAAGATTTGATAAAAAGCAGTGGGAGCCATCCTGATTAGATAAAATAATAACCAATCTATTCTTGACAGAGCGCACGCTGAGTGTTTTCTTCTCTCTCTCTCCAGGTAGCGACCATATCACGCCTTAATCAAGATAATAATACGGAATATTGACCGAACCCGCTTGTTATACTGAGCTGGGGAACGTTGGTCCCGCTCCAACTTATAATTGTTATAAGACAGAGCAGGAAATAGGGGATTACCAGAATTCCCGTGCAGCCCAAACGAAGAGAGTGCATGCAGATGCATCATCTTCGGGTGTGTTCATTACAAAGAACTGTTTCTCAGTGTCCTTTACGTCCTGGGTATATGATACCGGATCAGGATCCCAGATATGTAATCTGTTACATAGGGCTACAGATAGGTAGAGAATTGAGAACGGGTGATAAGTTTCATGAGGCAAAAAACGGGGCAAGTGTTGCAGCCAAGTCTGTTGGTCACTGTCACCCTGTATTACGAATACATTGATTCTGAACAAATGTTATTAGATACCGAACCTGATATACAAAATCATATCTATCTCTTTATTAGTAAAGAAATGATAAAATTTTGTATTGTTGGATAATGTTTTGAACATTTCCTATATCAAAAGTTGATCGGTTCAGGCACGTTATCTAAAAGCGTTGATGTTCTAAATCAAACTACAGTTCTTAGTATACAGAACACACACAAGAGAAAGAGTTCAGAAATGAACGGATTCTTCTTGAGGTATTGTAGACTAGGTCATATCAATGCGACCCGACTAGCTAGAGTTACATATAGATGCATATTTAAATCAGTTTGAATTTACATCTTGTGAAACTCGCCAGTCATGTCACAAAGATAAGATGACCATAGCCCTGTTTATTGGAAACAGAGAAAGAGTTAGTGAACTCTTGGGATGATACATGATGATGTATGTAGGTCCCCAGTCTACACATGCCAGGACCGGTTCTTTATACTTCATTACGTTCTCTGATAATCTCTCAAGATTCAGACATATGTTCCTGTTGAAACACAAGTCTGAACCTTTTGAGATATTCACAGAATATAAGTTAGAAGTAGAGAACCAAAATACGGGTATAAGTATTATGTCCTAGGATGAGATCAAGGAGGAGAATACTTAAGCACGGAAATACTGGACTATTCTAAAGGAGAATGAGATTCTATCTCAGCATTACTCCTCCGTACACACCATTGCACGATGGTATGTCGGGGCGGAGCAAATACACCCTATATATATGGTGTGCTCTATGATGAGTACTGCTGAGTTACCTTTTTCCTTTAGGGAGTTATGCAATTGAGAAGCTGCATACCTATTGAATAGGGTTCCAATCAAATCACTGCCTACCACTCCATATGAGATATGGTATGGGAAGAACCCATCTCTTAAGCGAGTTAAGATTTGGGGTTGTCCGGCCTATGTTTAAAGCAAAATCCGGACAAGATCGAGGCAGGATCAGTTCTGTAGAACTGGAAAGGTTCCAGCTATACAAAACTGCAGTTGATGATTTGACAGAACCAAAGGATTCTATAGTCCCCGACGAACCTCAGCCTCTCCGCCGATCTAGTAGGGTTCCTCATCCGCCTGAGAGATACCTCGGTTTCTCGATGACAGTGGGAGCAAGGATTGCATCATGAGATGATGACCCAACTATTTTCGAGCAGGCCATCGAGAGTAGGGACTCTGTAAGAATGGCTGGATGCTTAGCGATCTGAGATGGAATCCATATACACCAGCAAAGTATGGACTTTAGCTGCTATATCTGAAGGGTTAAATCCCCATCAGGAGCAAGTATATCTTGAGAAGATTGCTTGGTGTATATGGAATGGTTGAGACTTTCAAAGCTAGACTTGTTAAAGGTTTTCGTCATCAACCAGGCACGGATAATGATGAAACCTTTTCCAGGGACTATGTTTAAATCCATCCAGATCCTACTTGCTACGGCTACATACCATGACTACGATATCTGGTGGTTGGGTGCCATGACTACTTTTCTAAATATTGATTTAGAAGAGAACGTCTATAAGAACACAGCCAGAGGGCCTCGTAGTCAGTGGGAGCAGCGGAAACGTGTGCAAGTTGCTTTACATAATGAAGCAGGCATCGCGGAGTTGGAACGTCTGTTTTGATGTGATAGTCAAAGTGTTTGACTTCATCAAAATGGTAGACGAACCTTGTATATACAAAAGGGTAGTAGAGAGTAAGGTGGTCATCTTCGTATTGTACGTAGACAACATACTCTTGATAGGAAAAGAGTTTCCTATACTACGATCGATCAATCTCCTCTTATCACAAGGATTCTCCAAATAGGATAAAGATGATACCTCCTAAATCCTGAGATTTGGACCTATGAGATAGATCTAAAGGGATATTAGGGTTCTCACTAGGTATAGTGAGATTGTATCAATCGATCCTGGGGAGAATCACCGGAAGTGTTCCAGGGTGATAAAGACGACTGAATGTCAGTCACAGGCACTGTCTTTACCCTCAGTAAAGGACGGTATGTTGGAAGAGTTCCAAGCTAGATACCGTGGCAAACTAGACGATAAAGGCTGGTAACATCGCTATTGAAGATACTACCAAGGAGGAAGTTTGGGTGTATATTGGTTCATAAGATGAACTAGGTTCCTACCATTATGTGACAATGGAACTGTGGCTTTGGCCAAGGAACCATGGTCCCATCTGTGACCCAGACATATTCTGAGGCAGCATCACCTGATCATGGAGATAGCTAATCTCCAGGGTGATCGAGGTTAGGAGAGAAGACTCAGAAGACAACACGGCGGATCCACTCACGAAGGCCTTTTCCCAGAGAGAGACTCATATGGGATGGTTGAGTATTAGATACTGCGACCACTGCTACAGAGGGCCCTAGTGCAAGTGGGAGATTGTTAGTTATATGTATGCCCTAGAGGCCATTGCTGTACATTGGATGTATATTGTAGTGGATGCTGGGACATATATAGATAGGACTTTCTTGCTCGACATGATAGTACGCTATCTGGTTGCTCTTTATCTTAACATGTACACTTTCTGTCTCTCTGATTACATGTTGATAAAGCCCATAGGATGTGTACTCGACTTCCAGGACTATGATGTAGATCATACTAGTGGGGCCTGGGTAGTCCATGAGTACATCCTTGAAATGTTCCTAGTCGAGGGAATATCGAGACGGGGCATCGATATTCCAGAATAGACTAGTGCATATCTTCTCGACCCATGCGATGGGCGATGGATGATCCCATATCCATTGGAGATGGTATGCGGGTGCTCAGTGGAGACTGGGTACACTGAACAGACTCGCCGAGAACTCCCAGATGGTATTATACCTCACGTCAGATGGCAGTTCTCTGGTGACACTGGTACAGCTTAGTCTGTTGACCCGAGATCGTCATAGAGTCCTGTGTGTCTCCCACTGTGCTTTGATTTCCACCCTACCACGGCTCTACTGAGGCGTGCAAACAGGTGGTTTTTGGGTACAGTCCCGATTCACATGGAGGCAATGAGCGATAGGAGGGGATTCGTCTCTCCCGGTATTGGGGGTTGATGTTGTGCTATGCTCGACTGGCCATAACAGGAAATCCCTGGCCAGGGTTGCTGTGATATACTGGTAAGAGTTATCATTAGTTTCACGAATGTTATGGACCTCACGTCGGCATGACTTATCAAGCTATTGGGGTCTGACGTTTACCACCCTTAGGCGAGATATGCGACATATCAGACGAACAGACCGGACCGTACGGTAAGTGTTACTGGTTGGATTCGCAGGAGTGTGAGCGGGCTTGCTCGTCGATCTTCTGATCGCTCAATACCGGGGCGGCCGTTACGTTTAGCAGACCGCTTGCGGCTTGTGGATGCTTGATATGATCATCATCTGCTGTCGGCGTATTGACGAGTCTTTAGAGTCCTACACAGAGGTTTCCTGGTCAAGCGAAACGAAATAGGAGCGCATATGAGATATGTGCGGGACCGAGAATAATGCGTGTATGTGATACCGTATTTCATTCTCGCGAAGAATGTGTCGAATGGTTATATGCGATATAACCTAGTTATCGAATCAAGGATTGATTCGATAAGCCGATACATATGATACTAGTCGGTTATATCCGATATGACCGGATCATTGAATCAAGTGTTGATTTAATGATTTAATGTATAATTATATATTTGATATATTGCTTTGCATTAACTAGTATTGGTTCACTTTAAATGGATTTTCTCACTTGAATTGTGCACATTGTATATGCGATATAGTTTTGTGCACATGTTTGTATCATGTTTGATGATACATGCTTACTTGGTTAAGTGTAAAGAATCAAACCATGGTTTAAGTTAATGATTAGGGTTTTGATTACTTATTCATTTATCTTATTTATTTTTATCCATTTTGGAAAATGAAAAAGATAAATGAATGGTTGCTTATTTTGTTTTTAGTTGAAGATTCTTGAAGCTTTGACTTAGTCTTCATTCTTGTCTTATACTTAACCCTAACCATTTAACTAACCCAAGTTAATTCTCTACACTTAACTATAGTTGAAGTCATGATAAGTATTGATTTAATTATCTCATTTTTAATTGAACTTAATATATCATCTTCTTCTTTCTTCATCTTCTTCTTCAATGAAGAAAGCTTGCTACTCCAATGGCAAGTCATGAAATCTAGTGAGAAATCCAAAAATAAAGTTTACCCACTTCCTATTTCTTCATCCTCTATCTCTTGCCAAGTAGTATAGGGTGTTTCCTTCACAAGTTTTTCCGACTTGGTGAAGTTGGAGCTTGTTCTAGCGATGCCTCGACGTAGATCATCTTCGGCATCGAACCGACGATCAAGCCCGCCCATTCTTCGATGATGCCGACGCTAGAGCCCAAGACATGATTTGGACAGCGAGGGGACTTCATTGCGGAGCCGTGGAGGTGGTGGACCGGATCTACAAAGGTTGTATATCCGTTCCCTTAGTTAAAATGTTAACTAGTTTGCTTGTTTCGCCTAAATATCTAGTAAACGATCCGTAGTCGGGTTTGTAGGCACCCGTAAAATTTGATTTGTGCATGTTTGATCACTTGTAAGACTTCACTAGAGTGCCTAGGAACCCTACAGCCACCCTACCAGGCTCATCGTCTACTCCACGAAAAATATTTCTTGCCCCGGGGAACCATACCGGGTCCACCATGTACCCGCAATCGGCCTCATACGCCTCCTCGAATCGGGTTTCACATGTCGCTCTCAGCACCGAGAAAACACATGGTGGACGCACTGAAATATCATATCAAGGGTAACCGGGTTTTAAAACAATTACATATTCTCCTTTTGAAACACCCACAGTTCCCAAAAACCAGAAATATCATGGAAACAACATATCTCAATGCGTATAATCAGAAAGCATGATGTATGCGACATGTAAAGAAATGTAAGCAACATACACTGAAAGCAACTGTACTACAGTGTAGTGACATGGCAATTATCGATGATGAAGTGTGTGAGCCGGCAAACAAGTGTACGTGGAACATACGCATCATCGATAATGGTGCTGGTGTCCTAGCAGCATCACTGAAATATATCAACATTACAAGCGATGCAATGCAAATAGCATGAATATGCGGAATCGAATAATAAACGCAACAGTAAAGAACCTGCCTCAATAAATATATCATGCAACCTTGCCTTTTGAAATAAGACGAATCAGGGCTTTTGGTAAAATAAGGGCTACGGTGTTTTAAGAAAAGATCGTCGCTTGAAAATATCCGTAGAATCCCTTTTTGCCTATCTGTAAAATATCCCCGGTTCGTTAGTTTTGAAGTAGGTATGACTCGGGTCAAGTCTAATGCCTACTATGCGAACTACGGACCCAACTATCAAGTCAATCGGGAGGGGCATGGAAACCACCTAAATCTGAGTCGATATACATATATATATATATAGTCGGTGATCTCGCCTCAATAGTATCACGTACGATACAGTATATCATATAACATCCTCGAGCCATGAGTGCGGATCTAACATCAATATAAAGCTCGTACGGTAAATCGTCGTACGGCATCCCAATAGCAGGGTACGGGTCAATATCACATTCATCTCATCACATATCAGGTATCACTACCATTATATCACATCTCAAATACAAACTCTGTCATATCGCCGAATCTCACGGCCTCAATCAAACCTCATCGACTCATCTCAATCCCATGTATCATCCTCAATCCCGTATATGAACACATAGTCCCATACCCATGTGTAGATATACACACCTCTATATGAGCACAGATAAATGAAAGAATGTATGCAAGTATATGTGTACGTGTATGTGTGAGTGCAACCACTACTCTAGGGTTCGCACTATACTAAACCAATACATCCTTATCATCAATAATACCATTATTACCATCAATAATCCTAAACAACATATAATAAATATATGTGTGTATACGTATTCGTATACATCACCACGGACTGCGGGGGTGCTATACGTCATCCACCCGACTTCTCCCCGTAGATATAAATCTACTCACCTTGCTTCTCATGTGTCGGTGCCGATGTCACCATCTTCATCTTCTTCGCCTCAACATCACGTAGGGTACCTACAAGTATATCACAAACGCTAAAGCACATGAAAATCACATCGGAAAGCCAAAACAGCACACGCTACTCGCATAGGTAAAAACCTATCGTCTCGCATGCAAACACGATCAATATCCACTTGTCGTTGACGTCCAAATGCCACCCGACAGAAACGAATCACCAAATACCAAAATCCATGCTAAAATAAGTCGTAAATCATGCGCCAACTGAAGCAAATCAACCCAGATTTTACCCTAACAGGAATCAGTCAAAACTAGACATACCCAGGGTCAAGACTAGAGGAAATAGGGCCATGCACAAAAATCGAGAAGGTTCCCTCCTGCTCTGGCCGCAAATTGCGGCCAGAAGGAATTAATTGGCGGCCAAGGGAATGAGTTGGGGGCTAGGGTTTGGTGTGGTGGTTCCATGGTGCCTGCACATCTCACTGCCAACTCAGTTTTATTTTTGGAGTCTCGGGGTGATAGCAGATTACACAAAACACTCCAAGATTTACAGTTTTTCTCCGACATCGTCTCATAAATCCGTATTCTGGTTTCTAGTTCAGGTTTGGGTCCAATTTAACATCACACAATGGGTTCTAAGGTCACTACAATCCTCAATTTCATCTTTAATCTCAGATCTCACATAAACCCTAACTTAATGTTTCACAAATCCACCAAACGACAACATATCGACATGAAACTAGAATGGATGCAATAAGAATTGAAATACTAAACTAGGGGTGCAGAAATTACCTTCTTTGGCAACTCAAGAAAATTCTTGAGTTGCTCAAAGTCCTCCAAATCCAATCTTGCTAGGTTCAATGTGTAGCTAGTGAGCTTGGGAGCAAGTTTTGTGAAATGGGAATGGGGTTTTGGTGAGGGAAATGAGAGGGATATATGAAGTGAAGGGGAGGGAAATGAGAGGGAGCAGGAGCAGGAGCAGCAGCAGCTCCATGAGAGGGGAGAGAGAAATGGGTGTGAGGAAATGATGGGTATGGTTCAAAAAGTCAAAAGCAACTACTCTCTCTCTCATCATCATACTTACTTTTTCTTTCTTTTCTTTTCTTTTCTTTTCCTTCTCACTCCAATGGTGAACCCAAATGAACAACCATGGCAATAGAAATGTAACACAAGTGTAACAAGTGTGGAAAATGATATGTGCACATTTTTGCACAAAAAAGCTAAAAATCCAATTAGCGATTTTTAATCGCGATTAGCACTAAATTAGCATATAACTAATCTTAAAAACTTTAAAATGGAATAATTCCATAAAATACCCTATTTTAGAATTTTCCATAATTTTTCCCCATTTATTTGTATTTAATTATACTAGAATATTAAAATATTCATTAAAATAATATTAAATTATAAAATTTCCCGAAAATCATATTTTATTATTTTGAAAACGTTACAATATGAAGGATACCCCCTGGGTATAAGTACAATATGTGCAAGGTATACCCGTAGCTGTATCGCAAGGTGTAGATTTACCTATCACTAATGGTAAGATACACTATAGGTATACCGATAAGCTAGATGTCATGTATGATAAGCAATATAGTATCTATAAGGGGTTGTGTGTGACATGGCAATTATTGACGGTGTGTGTGTAGCATACAATCCGTGCTCGTGCAACATGAACCGTCAATAATATGTGCAGTGTCCTACGGCTGCTAGTCACAGTACAACTATATCAAGGAAATAAGGTAAAGGCGTAATTCTAACAATGACGTAGAATATGCGACAAGTATTTGAATCCTAGCCCAGACGCATAACACCATGCGGGCGATTCTCCTGTAGATGTTAAATCTACTCACCTACGCTCCACGCTAGGTGAATCCTACCATCTGCTCCCCCCTGTAGCAGTGTCCGTAGTCCCCGCCTGCAAACCTACAATTTAGACATGGAAATCATATATAAGCCAAATATTCCGCAAAACGCGATATCGAACCCAAACGAGAAACTCGCGTCGCGAACAAAACGCGCGTGTGCACGATACGCTAAAACGTGTGTATACGCGTCTAAAACTACCGCGACACGCTGGATCGCAGAACCCACTCACGTATCGCGCAAACACAACGGACATGCAAAACGATATTAGATCCCAGATTTTCCTACAGGTCAAATCTTACAAAACTGTACATACCACTGGCATAGAAATAACAGCAGACTCCTACCCATGCAAACTACACCCAAAAACTCCACATCTGGCCGCAAATTGTGGCCAGAAAGATTAAACTGGCGGCCTGGGTAGGGGGTTAGGGGTTCGTGCTCAGGTGGTGTGGTCAGGGTATATCAAGTGTGCTCCAGCTTCCTCAATTTTAACCTGAACTACTCGGGCCTATAGCAGATCACAGAATGTCACAAAGTCGCTTTAAAAACACCAACTTTGCACAAAGATCAAACCCTATGGTATTTTAGTGAAATCCGGGGTTACTCTCAGTTAAGGTGACCCTAACAACACCAAAATAAACTAGGTTTACCCACACAATCATCACTTAACCAACATCTCACACAATCACCATAATTTAGCACTAAACTAACTTTAAAAGCAAACCGAAGCTAATTAACACAAGAGCTTGGCAAAAAGGGAAATTGGGTTAAGAAATATACCCTAAGGGACCCTAGGAATCAGGTGAAGGAGTGTATGGGGAAGATGAGGGGTTGCTACTGCTGCTGGAGCTGCTTGCTACTGCTGATGCAAGTTGCTGCTGCTGCTGATGCTGATGCCACTGCTGAAGCTGTTGCTGTCTGCTGCTGCTCCTTCTCTGCTGCTGCTACTTCTGTTGTTGTTGTTGTTGTTGTTGTTGTTGTTGTCTTCGCTTCTGATGCTTCAGCCAAGAGTGTGTGTGTGTGTGAGTTTGAGAGTGGGAGGACGAGAGTAATGAGTGAGAATGAGAGAACACCAACAAGTCAAACCCCCCCTCTCTTCATTAAATGAAGGCATGGGCAAGCCATCATGCCCCATGATGCACTCTATCTCTCTCACACCATGTCAACACAAAAACAACCATTATTAAAACCCAAAATGACTTAATACAAAACTTAAAATGGCTAAAGGAAATGTTTAGTCCACCATGGTTGCCAATCATGGTTAAACCCCAAATTAGCACCCTAGTTATCATGCACAACTGTGTGCAAGCCTAGGAAAAATCTAATAAAATATTCAATAAATAGGATAAAATAATTAAAAACCAAATTGGTAAACTTTTTATTAAAAACTATATATTAAAATATAATTAGCCACAAAACACATTCTAAGGTGTTACAATCTCCCCCCCCTTAAAAGAAATTCGTCCCCGAATTTAAAAATATACTAAGCGTACCTTCAAAGAGAAGATTACAAACTCTCAGATCTCGCTCGCAGCCTCCCAAGTGATTACTTCACTATATGGCTACGTCCAAGAAAAACCCTTCACAGATGGCAAGACCCTTGACCGACGTTCCTCTACCTGCCGAGCCATTAATACCATTGGCTACTGGTGAACGAAAGATCGCGTCAAGCTACATTGTCTGGTGCCAAATCATGTGAGAAAGGTCAAGAAGGTAATTGTAAAGTATCATCACAAGGAATACAGGGTGAAAACTCAATAATTTGGGCGGAAGTGCCAAATTAAAGGCAACGAAATTAACTCACTTATAGGACCTCAAAAGGACCTAAAATCCTGGGACAAGCTTCCCAAAATCCAACACGTCAACTCATTGGAAAAGTCCGTAGGAATACAGGATCTGTCCCTGCGAACTCGAGTCTATGACCAACACAGTCGGCATAAGACCTCAGTTCGCAATGGACAATTTCCATCCTGACCTAACACAACTGGACCATCTCCGAAGTCTCTAGACTAGCTGGGGTCTAAAGTCCTACTTACGCAGAGTCAGAAAAACAACAGACTGGTGATCGACACGACCTAACCCCTAAGCCTAAGGTTGCCAATTGGAGTGTCTCCTGATAACAGCTATCGAAAGAGAACCCTAACGATGGCGAGTGACGATCTGCAACCGCTGACAACAAACAATACAAATACACAACTCAACAAGAAACAACTGAGCAAATTGAGTATAACCGGACGACAAGAATCCGAATGGAGTCACACCCTGAATAAACTTGGGTAGAAACCATAACGAAATTCGTGGAGATCTGCTCCCACTCCTACTTCGGAACGGTAAAAGATTGCAACTCTCCAGCCGGCCTCAGATACACAACCCAAACACACAAAAGACACACCTTGAAACGAAACCTGAAACTTCTCTTTACACCCCTGTCCACCCGTAACTATCTCACAAGTCACGTCAATGTTGGTGGAACTTGAATGAAAACAGAGAGTTGACTGATGTGCCTGTTCTAGGATTTCACGTCTCTACCTGATAACATCAGGTACACCCACGCGTCCCTAACTTAGCACACCGTTGTCACAAATCAAGGACTCCGAATCATTTACCCAGCCGAGTATGCTCAAGTATCTCCGACGAACGAGCATCGGCGGGCAGTGTCTCGCGAAAGCGATTTAAGAAAAGTGGTCGGCCGCGGACATGAGCATGCTGTCCCCTCCGTAGAGACGAACTTAAGCTGTACTCAACGATCACACAAGAACTGTAAATCTGCAGAAAACTATCACAACAATTAAAATCCGCTGCAGGAAGATGTTCATTAAGCTCTGGTGGTCCGTGAAAATCTGACACGACTCTCGAACAAGTAGTGTCTCCAAATCTCCAACGCAAAACCACCGCGGCCATATCCAGATCATGAATGGAATACCCTCCTCGTACTTCCTCCAAATGTAGGGAAACAAAAGCGATAACTCTATAGTGTCACCTCAGTACACACTCGAGCCCACTTAAGAAACATTACAGTTAAACAATAAGGTCTCCCGAACCAAAAGTAAAGAAAGAACTGATGCAGTTGTTAACCGAATCTTCAACTGCTGAAAACTCCGCACACATGCCTCAGTCCACAGAAAAGAAACCTCCCTTCCGGTCCATTCAGTCGATGGTGCAGCACTACTCTAGAAATCCTGCACGAACGGCGGTAAAAACCTGCTAAGCCCAACAATTTGTGGATCTCCGTCCTGCACACAAGTCTGGGCCTAAGCTGTACGGCCACGATCTCCCTCGGAACCATACGAAACCGTCTCCCGACTACAAGACCTAGGAGTCAACACAAAACAAGCCTGAAGGAACACTCCGAGAATTTAGCAAACTGCTGGTGCTCTCCCAGTATCTGCATAACAAATCCTCAAGTGCTACTACTGTACCTCAAGACACATTAAATAGACCAGAATGTCGTAAATAACACAACAAAAACTGGTCGAGGAACGGCCTGAAGAAATCTGGTTCATCACATCTACGAATGCTGCTAGGGCATCAGTGAATCCAACGACTAACAAAAACACACAAAGCCCGTCGCACGCATAAGGCAGACTTCGGAATGCCATCACCCAGAATCCACAATAATGATGACCTGATCCCAAACAAACTTAGAAAATGTCTCGCACTCTGGAGCTGATCGAAGAAATCGTCAATGCGAGGTGAAGGATACCTATCCGCAGCGTAAGCCGATTCAATTAACGATCTGTCGATACACAACCTCAAACTGTCGTCTTTCTCCTTGACGAACAGAATTAGGAGCCTCCTAATGCGAAGCACTCATACGCACAAAACTCCCCAAACCACAACTCTGCAGCTGATCCTTAAGTTCCCAAGCTTCGCCGGCTCATCCGGAACAACGTCGGAAAAATTTTCGCACGAAAGGAACCCGGTCCAACAATCCCACTGTGGCTCCAGTATCACGAATGAACGCCAAGAATCCATGACATCTCCTCAAAAGCCGACTAGAGAAAGAGCTGAATTCAAGCTGTGAGAGGCGGCACAACTATCCACCTGATCAGTCGAAAATAATGTATTTTTAACACGGCAATTTCCTTTTCATTTGCACTCATTTAGAAGTGTTCGGTATTCATATTTCACATATTAGCAAATCAGTCGTTAAATATCAGATTTCATGTGTTAGACTTTTAAACCGACACTTTAAGGGAAATTAACCGCATTTCATGGCATCGCATCATCTCTGTATTTGCGCAACACTTATTTCGAGAATTGTGCAGGAACAAAGCCAAAAGAGCTGATCAAAAATACGCCAACTCAGTGATTTCAGATCTGGTAGTGACACAGAAGACAAAACAAAATTCAATATATCAAACAAAGGCCCATACATCAGCCCAAAGCAACAGAAAAGAGCCCAAGCCCTGAAGCCTCCAAAGTGCCGCGGAACCGCGGCGGGAGCCGGCTTGCGCCGCGGTTTCGCAGTAGTATTGCCACGTCAGCAGTTGAATTTTAGGGCATAATTCCTCTCTCAGTCCCAGAAGCTCATAAATCTATGGCAAATTCCAGAAGGACCTCGAAGCTACTGCCAGATCAGCAAAGATCATTAAGCAAGGCTAATCTTAATTAAGCTCCTAACAAACTATTTCTAGAAGCTCCCTCCTAACTAATCACATCTAGAAGCTTCTCCTCTAACTAACTTTTGGAGGGAAATTCAAATTTCCTCAACAAACTTTTGGAGGGAAACTTAAAATTTGAAATCCTAGATCTAGGGTTTGGATATCTATAAATAGGAGCCTAGATCTAAGGGTTGAGGTTGTTATTCATTAGGGGTTCAATCAATTTTAGTTGGTTCATCAATAGTTCAATAATCTTCATTATTCTTTCCCTCTTACATCATCTTCTTCCATAAGTCTAGTGACAAGGCTTGTGCGAAACCCTAACCCTAATTCCACTCCAATTTCAAGATCTTGAGTACCAATCAAGCAAGAAGCCTTCAACCTTTTAGGAGCCGAGCCGATCTCCAATCGAGCAAGTGATCCAAGCCGATCCTCGCCTCACAGAGCCGAGCGAAGCCAAATCGACGATCGAGTTCTTCCTCTTGTAGTTCTTGAGCGAATGTAATGAAATTGTTGATATAAATAAAAGGTGAAATTCTTTAATCTTGCTTTCTTTTAATTCTTGCATCATGATTAGATCTCAATTTGTAATTGTTGTTCTTGTTGTGATGTTTGAGTAAAACTCCGCTTGTTAAGGAGTCGAGACGATCAATAGAATGATGATGTAACAAATCTTTAAACGATTCTTGAGTCCTACGAGTTTTGTAAACCCTAGCAAGTTCAAGAATCGATGACCTAGTTTCGTTGCGATACTTTCTTGATTGTTATCGCTCGAAATTAGGGATCTACGATCGTTTCTTGAATTTACTAGAGGCTAGAATGTGAATGATATCGATGAAAGAACAAAGGATAAGATGAAACCCTAGTTTCACTAGAAATCCTTAATTCTTGTCAATCATCATCGATCTAGTATCAATTCATCGAAGGATAAGAATACGACATCGTGAGATTACATCAGATCTATAGATCCGATCGATTCCTACGAGCCTCATTTCGATTCTGGATATTTGGTTTGGAAAAATCAACAAACTATCAATTCTTGATTCTATCTTTTCTTTTTATTAGATTTAGATTTTTCTAATTCTTGAACTTTAAATATAAATCATGAATTGTTTTGTTTTCTTTTCTTTAAAGTTTTGACTCATCTAATTCATAAGACGAACTATTATACTGTCCCTGTGGACGATCCGCACTCACTTACAATCAACATCCGACACCGTAGTTGATTGTGGTCAAATAATTTTTGGTTATGATTTCTTTACAATTTCCAACTACACAAACAAGAATTCTTTAACAATCACCACCTGCACAACAAGAACTGACTCGCCGGGAAAACAATTCCTGACTATTTCCTCACGGTAGTCCACAAACGCCTAACACGTAGCTAAACAGTCCGTGCCCAGGAGAACGTCAAATCCAACATCTCTAGAAGGATCAAAACGACGGACGAATCTCTATCTCCTATCCGATTGGCACACAACTGAAATACGTGTCGTGCAATAAAAGAATCGCTGACAGAAGTTAACACAAACTACGACTAATCTACCCAACCAAGGTACAAGTATGAAAAGCAAACGAGTACATCAAAAGAACAAGTGAATTAAGGATACCTAAAGACTCTGCATTGGACGCTTGCACGTCCCAATGAGTAGAAGAAAACTCATGTGTCTGCCCTCTACCCGCAACTGGCTGAACTCCTCTGGTAGACTGAGCCCTCTGAGCGAACCTTCCGCATCCACGGCCTCTCTGAATACGATCCTGATGCCGTGCTAAGGAACAATCCCTGACGAAGTGCTGAGGGCTTCCCCATCGAAAACATCCACGAGCTAACTGCTGACCATCATGGGGATGAGAGCTGAACGGCTGTCCTCGTCCTAAACCTCTGCTTCTCCCATGACGGCCATGAAATCTGTCTCGATGACCAAACCTCTGTCTCTGGGCTGGTACACTGGTACGAGTCCTCCACTATCCTGGAACTCTCTGAGCCTCTGGAATATGCGCCTCGTCAACTGGAGCTGCAACCACTGGTGCTATGTAGGTGACGGACTGCTGCATGCTGATCGTAAGTGACAACTGAGTAACAGGGGTGACAACCTCCTGTCGTAGCTCCCGAACGACATCAACCATTGAACTCATAGTCAGGAGGAAGTCCTGCATCTATGCTAAAAGCCTATCGATAGTATAGGTGTAAGGTTTGCCTAGCACCCTATGAAGAGTTTTGAAGCATCACATGTCTCAAAGTATGTATTTTTAAGGTGCTAAACAAACACGCAAAGGAATCGATCCTAGAAAATTAGGGTTACGAAACATTAAGCTAATAAAAATTAGGGGTTGAAGGCTACAACCTTTGTAGCTCCCCTTTTGCTTGACTCCTTAATCTCTAGGGTGTTGGAAGAAGGTCCACTTGTAGTCCTCTTTCGTCCACGACGATCCACCCGAAGTTTCCCGTCCAAGCTTGCAACTTTGGAAAAGCAAAGAGAACACTCTAATCAAGTTGGCTAGACTTGAGTAGAATGATGTTGTGGCTAAGGATCTCACTTCAAAAACCTTTCTTTAATTGTGTTTAACTCACTAGAAAAACCTAGAGAGGAAAAAGATGAAGGAGGATGAAGATGGTGGCTATTTTTAACAAGAGGTGAAAAATAACCCTTAGTTCAAAAAGAAAATGAAATATATCACTATATATATTTATTTCCTTCTTGCATTTAATCATGATTAAATGATGGAGAGTTAATTTAACTTGGGTTTTAAATGATAAAGAGAAGGATAACCCTAGGTTAGTGGTAGTTGAGCTTGGTTAGGTTAGAAGAAGAATGTAGAAGCTAGAATGATTATCCTTTTCTTTTCATTTTGTTTTAAAACCAAAATTAAATAATAATCCATTATTTAATCCATGGTGTGAGTCTTATATTCCCACCATTTCCATATGCTAACAACCATGATGGATGGGTGTATGTATGTATGCATGTATGCACATCCACATGTGCATGAAACTAGAATGAAAGAAAGAAACACATGCATGCATGCATGCATACATCAAACCCTAGAAAAGTTTCAAGTGAGAAAACTAATGGTTAGATGATAAATCAACACTTAATTTATCAATCCGGTCATATCTCATACGACCCCACCAAAAGCAGGCCACCCGATCAATGTTCGGTATCATATACGCACATTTTAATCGGGTGCATGCGCATATCGCATACGCGCACCACAACGTTTCGCCTGGACTGGGTAACTCCTTTGTGGGACTCTAAGACTCGTCAATACGTCGGCAGAGGGTGATGATCATATCAGGTACCCCCAAACCGCAAGCGGTCAGCTAAACGTAACGGCCACCCGGGTATTGAGCGATCAGAAGAAAACAAGCGAACCTGCTACAACTCCCGTCGAGCCAACCGGCAACACTACCGTACAGTCCGGTCTCTTCGTCAGATATGCCGCATATCGAGCCTAGGGATGGTCACGTCGACCCTAATATCTCAATAAGTCGTGCCGGTGAATGGTCTATAACAGATCGAGAAACTACTGATAACACTTATCAGCAATTCTCAGCAGCCCTGGCCAGGGACTTACTGATATAACCAGTCGGGCACAGTACAGCATCAACTCCCAATACCGAGAGAGACGAAACCCCTTCTATCGCTCATTGCCTTCGTGTGTCTCGGGACTGTACCCAACGGCCACCTGTTTGCACAACTCAGTAGAGCCGTGGTAGGGTGGTAATCAAAGTACAGTGGGAGAACACACAAGACTCCATGACGATCTCGGGTCTACAGACTAACCTGCACCAGTGTCACCTGAGAACTGCTATCCGACGATAGATATAATTGCATATAGGAGTTCTCGGTGAGTCCGTCTAGTGTACCCAGTCAGCACTAAGCACCCGTATATGATCTTGATGTCAAACACCAATGGATATGGGATCATCCATCGCCCATCAGATGGGTCTAGTATCATATACGCTAGTCTACTCTAGTATATCAATGCCCCGTCTCGATATACCTACGACTAGGGACTTTCCAGAATATGCTTATAGACTACAGATGTCCCACTAGTATGATCTCCATCATAATCAGAGCAGTCAAGCCAATATCCTCAGGGCTTTATCAGCATGTCAGATAAAGAAGAACCAGATAGCATACCATCATGTCGAGCAAGAATGCATACTGAATATATATACATGTATAGATACATCCACTATCACAAAATGGCCTCTAGGGCATACTTATATCCAACAATCTCCCACTTGTACTAAGGCCAGTTATTGGCGTATCTCATACCCAACATCTCAAAAAGTCGCTCATGCTGCGGCTGAGGGAGGGCCTTGGCGAATGGATCCGCGGCGTTATTCTTTGTGTCTACCCTCCTAATCTCGATCTCGCGGCGATCTACAATCTCCCGGATCAAATGAAAACGCCTTAGGATGTGTCTGGACCGCTGATGGGATCTGGGTTCCTTGGCTAACGCCATAGCCCCATTATTGTCACAATACAAAGGTATTGGATCAATAATGGTTGGAACTACTCCTAGCTCCGAGACGAACTTTTTCATCCAGACGGCTTCCTTGGCGGCATCATTTGCAGCAATGTACTCAGCTTCCATCGTAGAGTCTGCAACGGTATCTTGTTTGGAACTCTTCCAACTCACCGCCTCTCCACTGAGGGTAAATACAAACCCAGAGATAGATTTGCTGTCGTCCTTATCGCTCTGGAAGCTTGAATCGGTAAAGGCCTCCATTTGGAGATCTCCATTACCATACACCAAGAACAATTCTTTAGTCCTTCGCAAGTACTTAAGAATGTTCTTCACAGCTGTCCAGTGATTCTCCCCTGGGTTAGATTGATACCTGCTTACAACACTAAGTGCATAAGCTACATCTGGGCGTGTACATAACATCGCATACATTATAGATCCTACTGCCGAAGCATAGGGTATAATACTCATGCGAGCTCTCTCTTCATCGGTCTTTGGACAAGAATCCTTGGAGAGAGTGACCCCATGGCAAGCGAGTAAGGCACCCCGCTTGGAGTCTTCCATACTAAACCTTTTTAGGATGGTGTCAATGTACTTGGTTTGGGACAATCCCAATAACCTTTTGGATCTATCCCTATAGATCCTTATGCCCAGAATGTACGTGGCATCACCCAGGTCCTTCATGGAGAACCTCAGTGATAAGAAAGATTTGACCGACTGTAGCATAGGAATATCATTTCCTATCAGAAGAATGTCGTCCACGTACAATACGAGGAATGTAACAGCTCTCCCTACAGCCTTCTTATAAACACAAGGTTCATCTGGATTTTTGATGAAATCAAACTCTTTGATGACATCATCGAAACAGATGTTCCAACTCCGTGATGCCTGCTTTAACCCATATATGGATTTAAGCAATTTACATGCTTTCCCGCTGCTTCCACTATCAATGAAGCTCTCTGGCTGATCCATATAAACGCATTCTTCCAAATTTCCATTTAGAAATGCGGTTTTAACGTCCATCTGCCAGATTTCATAGTCATAGTGAGCAGCAATAGCAAGTAGGATCCGAATGGATTTAAGCATGGCTACGGGAGAAAAAGTCTCGTCATAGTCCAAACCTGGTCTTTGACGAAAACCCTTCGCCACAAGTCTTGCCTTATAGGTCTCCACCTGCCCATCTACACCAATCTTTCTTTTAAAGATCAATTTGCACCCTACAGGTTTTACCCCAGGGGGTACAACGTCCAATGTCCACACTTTGTTGGTGTACATAGACTCCATTTCAGACCTCATGGCATCCAGCCACTTCACAGAGTCTTTTCTCGTGATAGCTTGCTGAAAACTGGTAGGATCATCATCATCCATGATGCAATCTTCTCCATTACCATCAATGAGGAAACCGTAGTACCTCTCCGGTGGGCGAGAAGTCCTACCAGACCTACGGAGTGGCCGAGGTTCTTCAGTTTCTGCTGTAACAGCCGGTTCAACCAAATCGTCATTTGTAGTTTGTGTCTCTAGAACATCTTCTAGATCCACCACCTTGCCATCATCTTTGTCTGTGAAAAACTCCTTTTCCAAGAATGTGGCATACTGAGAAACAAACACTTTTTGTTCCTCTTTGTGGTAGAATAGATATCCATAAGAATTCCTAGGATATCCCACAAAGTTACACATGACCGACCGTGTCTCGAGTTTGTCCGGATTCTGCTTTTTAACATAGGCCGGGAAACCCCAAATCTTAATTCTCTTAAGAGATGGTCTCTTCCCATACCATATCTCATATGGCGTGGTAGACACGGTTTTGGTTGGAACCCTGTTTAGCAGAAATGCTGCAGTCTCCAATGCATGCCCCCAAAACGAGACTGGTAACTCAGCGTCACTCATCATGGACCGGACCATATCTAATAGGGTCCTATTCCGTCGTTCTGACACACCGTTGTGCTGTGGTGTGTAAGGAGGAGTGAGCTGAGAGAGAATCCCATTCTCTTTTAGGAAGTGTGCAAATTCTGTACTGAGATACTCACCACCTCGATCTAATCGAAGCATTTTGATACTCAAGCCGGTTTGTTTTTCTAATTCTTGTTTATATTCAATGAATTTCTCGAAAGCTTCGGACTTGTGCTTTAATAAAAATACATGACTGAATCTTGAGAAATCGTCAGTGAACGTAATGAAGTATAAAAAGCCGCCTCTAGCCTGTGTAGACATTGGCCCACATACATCACTATGTATGAGGCCCAGGAGCTGAGTAGCTCTTTCTCCGTGTCCGGTAAACGGAGTTTTGGTCATTTTACCCTTGATACAAGACTGGAAAGTTGCATAAGATTTATATTCAAAAGAGTTTAAATATCCATCTTTGTGTAACTTGTTTAGTCTTGTTTCGTTAATATGACCAAGTCTACAGTGCCAAAGAAAAGCTTCATTTAATTCTGAAAATTTTCTTTTATTAGTGTGTTGTATACTGAAAACTGTGTGTTGATTTAGGACATATATTCCGTTGTTAAGCGTACCATACCCAACCAACATTTGATTCAGGTTAATGTTCATAACATTGTTCTGCAATACAAAATTATACCCTTCATTGTCCAACAAAGAAACGGATATTATATTACATAGCATACTTGGTATAAAATAACATGGATTTAAAACCAAAATACATCCAGATGGCAACCCCAAGTGATACTCTCCCACTGCGACTGTATGTACATTGGAACCATTTCCAACGCGGAGAGTATGGTCACCTGTCCTCAAAACCTTGCTATTTCTCAGCCCCTGCATAGAATTGCAAATGTGAGAACCTGAACCGGTATCCAATACCCAGGAAGCAGAGTTTATAGAAAAATAGTTTTCAGTCACAAACGCACCTGAAGCAGAAGCATCACCATGCTTCTTCTTGAGACTTCAGTACTCCGTGCAATTGCGCTTCCAATGTCCTGTCTTGTGGCAGTGAAAACATTCGCCCTTCCCCGAGTCTCCAGCCTTGGACTTTCCCTTTCCCTTCATATTTTTAACTCCGCCCTTAGGATTAGTGGGTTTCTTCTTTTTCTTTCCCTTGGCCTAGGCTTTCGGGCGAGAAGAGGAAGACTGTCCAATAGTCATAACGGGAGTTTTTTCTAACTTCATAGTGCTCTCTGCACTCCTTAACTTATTAAGGAGTTCAGGGAGGTCCTTCTCCATGCCATGCATGTTGAAGTTCACTATGAACTGAGCAAAGGTGTAGGGGAGGGACTGCAGAATAATATCTATATATTGTTCATTTTCCATCGTCCATCCAAGGTCCTCAAGCTCTTCTATAAGAGCTATCATCTTCAGAACATGGTCTCCTATTGGTGTGCCAGGGGCCATTCGCATCTGAAATAATTTCTTTGATGCTTCGTATCGTAATATGCGGGATTGCTCCCTATACAACTCCTTTGTATGGAGCAATATACCGTGAATGTCCATGTCCTCGTGTTGCTTTTGATGTGTGTTATCCATCGATGCAAGCGCGAGGCATGTGGCCGTGGCACAGTCAGCGTCCCATGTCTTGCGGACTTCAATGTCCGCAACTGAGGATTTTGGACCAGGGACGGGCGGGGCTGAAGCCGTGAGGACATATGATACTTTATCATAAGTCAGGGCGATTTTCAGATTCCTCAGCCAGTCTTTATAGTTGGTCCCATTCAGTTTGTTTTTATCTAGTAAAAGCTTGAGTCCAGTCATGGGTATCTGCCATTAAGAGAGAGAAAAGAATACACTCAGCGAAAGCTCTTGCATAGATCAGATTGGTTATTATCTTGTTTAATCGATGTTTCCCACTTCTTTTATCGAGTATTTCTTTCAAACCTTAAAAAGAAAAACTAGCCAGGATTAATTACAGTCTACAACTTCGCTAACCGTTCAGCCAGGCCAGTGTCGGTACTTGAGGGAGGTTCCCCGTGCTTTCGCACGGACCTAATTAGAGTAAACCTCGTTTTCCCAGAGGCGGAGCCCCGTTAACACCTTTCTAGACACCTAATGTGTTAGCTAATTGTAAACTGTAAAACTCTCCTAGGGGTAACTATTGCCCACAGTGGGATCGGGATCCAACCATCACATGGAAGGTATGCAATCTCATTGCAAATTTCAACTCTTGAAATTCCCGATGTAGTTTTTACCCCTGGTACCTATGACCTTAACTAAGGTCAAAAAATCATAAGTACCAGTCAAGCTCTACCCGTCATTTCTTGATTAATTAGACCCACTCATATGACCCTTAACTATGGTCAACAAAGTCATAAGAATGTCCTAATTAATCTGCATCATATGCATTGTAGGAAGACATCACTTAGCTACCGTACACTACGCCTTAACTATAGTCAACAAACGTAGCACGAATACTAAGTACTCTACTTCCAAAAATGACGGAGGGTTGCGGATGATTTTTAAGAAAATCTTTAACGCTTTGAGCTTGATATCGTTGTAGAATCAAATGGTTTTCAAAAGGAGTGGCTTAAGCTCCGCAGTTTTGAAATATAGCTTTTTCATAAATAGCCGAGTGGTTTTCAAATCCGATTCTACAACATCTTTTTAGGTTTATTTTCTTTACATTAATCAGATTAATGTAATCCCATCATTTAAGTCCTTAAGCCAATCACAGAAAAAAGAAACGAAAATAACACGTACGCTTATGCCATCCGCATTCGCAGCAATGTTCCGTTATGCACCGTTAGGTTACTTAACTAACGGCATACCAGGACGGGACTAGCGCGGGTGTAAAACATAAGTAACATCTACTATATATCATATATATAATATGTCATTCGTCTCAGATATCACAGAACACAAGCAGCAGAAACATAGATATAACGTGGGATATACTAGGACGTCCGTATTTAGTATTTAGCCAGAATAGAAAATACGGATTCCACAGTCTCGATGAATAGCCAAGCCCACACCCTGGACCCCTACGAGAGCGGCAAGTGACCCTGCCAATTCTGGAGTTTAGGAGACCCGGTCTCGACTCCTCGAGATGGCCTCCCACTGAACCCCAGAACCCGGTCACCTGTGCTCCCCTCCTTGGGTCTATCCTAATGCGGAAATGTAAATAATATACAACACTGGTGACACAACCTCAACCCGGAAGTGCCCCAAATAAAAGAATATTACATTACATTTGAATTTACATGAATGAAAATATAAAAACTCTCATCTCACATTAAAAAAACCCCGGCTATTCAATCGCGACAATCCTGCACATCATATCTCAGCAACACATAATATCTCATATCATCAACGTAAGTAAGTATGCATACCCTAATTGTCGTTGATGTATAGCAACGAAACCGGCGATATCGTACATACTACACTTACGGTCACAGAAAAGAAAGTGTAAAACTACAATATTTGGAATCCACATTCTCTTTAGACATCATAAATGCGAAATATCACATATTTCGTATTTCATGCCTAAACTATACGAATTCCATATATTGTATCACATTCCGGATAAACAGACAGTATTGAAGTTTTCGAACGAACGATCAAATACCCAGGATTCACTAAAGCCCAACACTTGAGCAGAGTTCAAACACTTGGAGTGTGACACAGTAGTAGCGGTCCAGCCGTAGAAGGGTCAAGCCAACGCCTCACATGTGGCACGCCGTACTGCCCCAAACCTAAGGTTCAAAGGGCAGTTCAAGACGGTCACATAATCGAGTTAAGGTTTGTTGTCTTCTAGAGGGACCACCACAAAAAGACTTGCACGTATCTCCAAAACATTTAAACCCCGTGAATAGTGAGCAAATGATACTCGTTCAAACACTTCAATACTTTTTTATTTACCCGGAAAAGCTACGAAATGAAAATTCCGATCGAATCGTCGAGTCCATAATCATCTCCAGAATTTTTCAAAAGTAAATACAGATTAAAAATACCTAAAAATTTATAAAAGAAGATTCAAAAATTACAGTAAAAAAATTATCCAATAATTCATATATAAGGCCGCGGAATCGCGGCCTAAGCAAGCTTAGGCCGCGTTTCCGCGGCAACAATCACTGTTCATTGGAAAATTTTTGTACCGTAATCCTTAGATTTATCTGCTGATATTTTTACATATTTTTAATTCTGAAAAATGTCAAATTTTAGAAAATTTCCTGAGAGCACCCTGAAATACCGTATTTCGGTTCGATCGGAGTTTTAACTTCGTAAAAAGGTCGCCTAATATTCTAGGTCGGCTCTGATACCAATGTAAGGTTTGCCTAGCACCCTATGAAGAGTTTTGAAGCATCACATATCTCAAAGTATGTATTTTTAAGGTGCTAAACAAACACGCAAAGGAATCGATCCTAGAAAATTAGGGTTACGAAACTTTAAGCTAATAAAAATTAGGGTTTGAAGGCTACAACCTTTGTAGCTCCCCTTTTGCTTGACTCCTTAATCTCTAGGGTGTTGGAAGAAGGTCCACTTGTAGTCCTCTTTCGTCCACGACGATCCACCCGAAGTTTCCCGTCCAAGCTTGCAACTTTGGAAAAGCAAAGAGAACACTCTAATCAAGTTGGCTAGACTTGAGTAGAATGATTTGTGGCTAAGGATCTCACTTCAAAAACCTTTCTTTAATTGTGTTTAACTCACTAGAAAAAACTAGAGAGGAAAAAGATGAAGGAGGATGAAGATGGTGGCTATTTTTAACAAGAGGTGAAAAATAACCCTTAGTTCAAAAAGAAAATGAAATTTATCACTATATATATTTATTTCCTTCTTGCATTTAATCATGATTAAATGATGGAGAGTTAATTTAACTTGGGTTTTAAATGATAAAGAGAAGGATAACCCTAGGTTAGTGGTAGTTGAGCTTGGTTAGGTTGGAAGAAGAATGTAGAAGCTAGAATGATTATCCTTTTCTTTTCATTTTGTTTTAAAACCAAAATTAAATAATAATCCATTATTTAATCCATGGTGTGAGTCTTATATTGCCACCATTTCCATATGCTAACAACCATGATGGATGGGTGTATGTATGTATGCATGTATGCACATCCACATGTGCATGAAACTAGAATGAAAGAAAGAAACACATGCATGCATGCATACATCCATCAAACCCTAGAAAAGTTTCAAGTGAGAAAACTAATGGTTAGATGATAAATCAACACTTAATTTATCAATCCGGTCATATCTCATACGACCCCACCAAAAGCAGGCCACCCGATCAATGTTCGGTATCATATACGCACATTTTAATCGGGTGCATGCGCATATCGCATACGCGCACCACAACGTTTCGCCTGGACTGGGTAACTCCTTTGTGGGACTCTAAGACTCGTCAATACGTCGGCAGAGGGTGATGATCATATCAGGTACCCCCAAACCGCAAGCGGTCAGCTAAACGTAACGGCCACCCGGGTATTAAGCGATCAGAAGAAAACAAGCGAACCTGTTACAACTCCCGTCGAGCCAACCGGCAACACTACCGTACAGTCCGGTCTCTTCATCAGATATGCCGCATATCGAGCCTAGGGATGGTCACGTCGACCCTAATAGCTCAATAAGTCATGCCGGTGAATGGTCTATAACAGATCGAGAAACTACTGATAACACTTATCAGCAATTCTCAGCAGCCCTGGCCAGGGACTTACTGATATAACCAGTCGGGCACAGTACAGCATCAACTCCCAATACCGGGAGAGACGAAACCCTTCCTATCGCTCATTGCCTTCGTGTGTCTCGGGACTGTACTCAACGGCCACCTGTTTGCACAACTCAGTAGAGCCGTGGTAGGATGGTAATCAAAGTACAGTGGGAGAACACACATGACTCCATGACGATCTCGGGTCTACAGACTAACCTGCACCAGTGTGACCTAAGAACTGCTATCCGACGATAGATATAATTCCATATAGGAGTTCTCGGTGAGTCCGTCCAGTGTACCCAGTCAGCACTGAGCACCCGTATATGATCTTGATGTCAAACACCAATGGATATGGGATCATCCATCGCCCATCACATGGGTCTAGTATCATATACGCTAGTCTACTCTTGTATATCAATGCCCCGTATCGATATACCTACGACTAGGGACTTTCCAGGATATGCTTATAGACTACAGATGTCCCACTAGTATGATCTCCATCATAATCAGAGCAGTCAAGCCAATATCCTCAGGGCTTTATCAGCATGTCAGATAAAGAAGAACCAGATAGCATACTATCATGTCGAGCAAGAATGCATACTGAATATATATACATGTATAGATACATCCACTATCACATAATGGCCTCTAGGGCATACATATATCCAACAATAGGTCGTAGGCTGATCCGTCTGCACCTGTGCAACTAGAGTGCCATCCTGGTGAGTACTCGTCTCACCCGAGCTAACTCTGACCTCGGCCCTTGCTGCATCACTTTGAGTCCCCATAGTCATCGGCGGCAAGGCTATAAATAGATATAAGATTCGATGAGAATAAGAAATCGAATCTCAAGGATATGAATCATCAAGGAAGGATTTTCAAGCAAATTGTACTTAGGTCACTTAAGACGAAGTACCGCATCGTGGGTATGCTGCAGACATACACACACTACGTTACTTTGCTTAAGCTACATACTCCATCATACTAAGGTCATCCTACACTCCAAAAGGTAAAACCTAGCGCTCCGATACCAACTTTGTCACGACCCGAAATTGGCACGTGACGGCCCTAATACTATGCAACGCCTAAAGACGTAACGCAGTAAAAGAAAGCCAAAACCCAGAAATCTAAACCATAAAAATACGGAAAGATAATAAAAGTTTTTTTTTGAAACATTTGAAATCACATCCCAAATTCTTTAAAAGTCCCACTTTTCTTCTTTAAAATTTTAGCAACACCCCTTTTTGTAAAAACTGGCCTAAAGGCGGAAAACAATCACATCATAAATATACGACGCCGTAGCGAAGAAATAAGAGACAATGGAAAGGAAACTGTATATAAAAGACAACAAGTCCACAAATATTATACAATAACGTCTTCACCAAGTCTCTAAGTCAACAACATACTAGTAGATGGAGAGTACAAGATACAACGAATGTACAATATGAAATACAGATAATCATCCAACCCACCTAAGCAAAATAGTACTGTGAGCTGATACGGTATCTGTAGCAAAAGATGATAGATGTATAGCTGAATAGCCTGTCTCGACTACTCTGGGGAACACCCTGCAACACCTGTGGCACAACGGGAGTGAGTTGCCAACTCGAGAATAGTAGATAACATATGCAGCTAATCGCAGATATGTACGTACAGCATGAATCTAAGATATACAATTTCAGTAATAACAGGTCATGTGAAATGCAGAATAAAAGAAGTACACTAGCAGGTACAATCAATATGTGAAGCAATAATAACATGATAATAGTATGCAATAACTATGCAATAGGGATATGAGAAAGTAGATATGCAGCAATCATAAGGGTACACTAACAGGTACTACCAATATATGAAACTGTGCATAAGTGAATAGGGATGAGGTATGGAGTGAAATATGTCGTTCCCACGGAAACCTGACATCGTGGTAGGATCACAATCCATCAAGATATTCAAATCCAAATTCCTCAATTCAGCCCCCCAAGTTGGGCTCTCATATCCTATAAGTCTCACATCTCCGCAATGTACAATATCGAGTAATTTTCTATATCCCGAATGTACAAATCGACAATCTCATAGGTATCCTGTATTTCAATCTCAATGAATCACCTAATATCCCAAATCACATCTCAAATAAGATTCTAGCATCCTAAATATTTATATATGCAGAAATAAATATGATGGGGTCAATACACATATATTAGCGTCCCATTCCACTAATATTGGTGTAAGGGTATATATAACAACGGCTAACTCCCCTGTTATATATACAAAGGTGTTAAAGAAATATCATGAAAACCATGTGCCAAGCAATGACAAAGAAATCCTGATCACGTATCATACGCTATCCCGAAAGCACGAGTGCCTAGCTCTGACCCTCGCCTTTCGACGTATGCATACGTACATGACTCCCAACGGTGTCTCCGTGATCCCCGCCGAGTCATTGGTACTGTCACCGGTAGGTACTCACCCGCCTCCAGGCTCAATCGGCAAAGTCCATCGATCTTCTTGCCGAGGGGAACCATACCGGGCCCCACCATGTACACTCTATGGCCTCAACGCCTCCTCGTAGGGGTATATATAAATCAGCACCGACAAAACTCATGGTGGATGCGCAAATATCATATCAAGAAAACCGGGTTTTTCAATTTATGCATAATTTCATGAACTCCCGCGGTTCCCAAATCCAGAAAACATCATTTAAAATCCCAATAAACAATGCGCAAATCCAGGAATAAATATATGCGATATAACTGAAATGCGAGTATATAAAAGAGAATATGTAGCTGAAACCAGATGTATGCGAAATCAATAAGGTACAGCTTAGTATAGGTGTCTACCTATAAGTAAAAGATGTCGTATACCCCCTAGGTATAAGTAGAATATGAAGGATACCCCCTGGGTATAAGTACAATATGTGCAAGTTATACCCGTAGCTGTATCGCAAGGTGTAGATGTACCTATCACTAATAGTAAGATACACTATAGGTATACCGATAAGCTAGATGTCATGTATGATAAGCAATACAGTATCTATAAGGGGTTGTGTGTGACATGGTAATTATTGACGGTGTGTGTGTAGCATACAATCCATGCTCGTGCAACATGAACCGTCAATAATATGTGCAGTGTCCTACGGCTGCTAGTCAAAGTACAACTATATCAAGGAAATAAGGTAAAGGCGCAATTCTAACAATGACGTAGAATATGCGACAAGTATTTGAATCCTAGCCCAGACGCATAACGCCATGCGGGCGATTCCCCTGTAGATGTTAAATCTACTCACCTACGCTCCACGCTAGGTGAATCCTACCATCTGCTCCCCCGTGTAGCAGTGTCCGTAGTCCCCGCCTGCAAACCTGCAATTTAGACATGGAAATCATATATAAGCCAAATATTCCGCAAAACGCGATATCGAACCCAAACGAGAAACTCGCGTCGCGAACAAAACGCGCGTGTGCACGATACGCTAAAACGTGTGTATACGCGTCTAAAACTACCGCGACACGCCGTGACACGCTGGATCGCAGAACCCACTCACATATCGCGCGTATCGTGCAAACACAACGGACATGCAAAACGATATTAGATACCAGATTTTCCTACATGTCAAATCTTACAAAACTATACATACCACTGGCCTAGAAATAACAGCAGACTCCTACCCATGCAAACTACACCCAAAAACTCCCACATCTGGCCGCAAATTGCGGCCAGAAAGATTAAACCGGCGGCCTGGGTAGGGGGTTAGGGGTTCATGCTCAGGTGGTGTGGTCAGGGTATATCTAGTGTGCTCCAGCTTCCTCAATTTTAACATGAACTACTCGGGCCTATAGCAGATCACAGAATGTCACAAAGTCTTTTTAAAAACACCAACTTTGCACAAAGATCAAACCCTATGGTATTTTAGTGAAATCCGGGGTTACTCTCAGTTAAGGTGACCCTAACAACACTAAAATAAACTAGGTTTACCCACACAATCATCACTTAACCAACATCTCACACAATCACCATAATTTAGCACTAAACTAACTTTAAAAGCAAACCAAAGCTAATTAACACAAGAGCTTGGCAAAAAGGGAAATTGGGTTAAGAAATATACCCTAAGGGACCCTAGGAATCAGGTGAAGGAGTGTATGGGGAAGATGAGGGGTTGCTACTGCTGCTGGAGCTGCTTGCTACTGCTGATGCAAGTTGCTGCTGCTGATGATGCTGATGCCACTGCTGAAGCTGTTGCTGTCTGCTGCTGCTCCTTCTCTGCTGCTGCTGCTTCTGTTGTTGTTGTTGTTGTTGTTGTTGTTGTTGTTGTTGTTGTCTTTGCTGCTGATGCTTCATCCGAGAGTGTGTGTGAGTTTGAGAGTGGGAGGATGAGAGCAATGAGTGAGAATGAGAGAACTCCAACAAGTCAAACCCCCCCTCTCTCTCTCTTCATTAAATGAAGGCATGGGCAAGCCATCATGCCCCATGATGCACTCTCTCTCTTTCACACCAAGTCAACACAAAAACAACCATTATTAAAACCCAAAATGACTTAATACAAAACTTAAAATGGCTTAAGGAAATGTTTAGTCCACCATGGTTGCCAATCATGGTTAAACCCCAAATTAGCACCCTAGTTATCATGCACAAGTGTGTGCAAGCCTAGGAAAAATCTAATAAAATATTCAATAAATAGGATAAAATAATTAAAAACCAAATTGGTAAACTTTTTATTAAAAACTATATATTAAAATATAATAAGCCACAAAACACATTCTAAGGTGTTACAATAAGTTTGCTCATCGGCCTTCCTTTCGTTCAATAGCTGGGTAGCCGTTACGTACAGCTAGTGCCGCTGACGTGCTTTTGGTTAAATCCACTACCAGCGTATCGACGAGTTTTTAGAGTCCCACACATAGGGTTTCCCTGCTTCGGGCGAAACGATGTAGAAGCCGTATGGTCTTACGGCATGGTTCAATCATATACGTGCACGTGTGCACGTATCATGATTCAGATGGTTTATACTGGTGCCTTTGGTTTAAGTCGGATTCTAGTATTATATTGTTGGATTATTTTCGTCTCATTGTATTCGTATTTTGTCTGAATATGGATACTATTATGTATATACGGATCATGGGTATTCTTGTAATTTATTACAAGGTGCTTCTAGAAGATGTCACCTCATTTAGTTTTAACCATTTAGGATTAAATGGTTAATGAGGTGGAGAGGATGAGGTATTGTAGCATGGCTTTGTGGTGACTCATGGGGTGACTCGTGTAGTGACTCATGGTTACTATTCTAGCATGCTTGATATTTTGTAAGTGTTGTGAGATATTTTCTTTACTTGAGATATTTTGGAGACTTGAGATATTATTATGGCTTCATAATTGCACACAACACTTAGCATTTTATTTTTCTTGTGTTGCTTCACACTCTCATCCTTAAGTTTCTTCTTCTACCTCAACCCTTCAAGTTCATGTGTTGAGAAACTTAGGGTGTTTGGAGACAAATTAATCCATCATTAGATTCTACATTCTCTAGGCTATCTAGTTTAGCAAACTAGGTACCCTAGTTACCTCGGATATGAGGTTGGAGCTCGAAACACAAATCCTCAGGTGGATCATCTTTCATAGAGGGAGACCGGAGATCAATCTTTATCATGGAGGCCTCAGGAGCTTGGGATGATGGTCAAAGACCGAAGGACACGGATCATTCGGTATAACTATTCTTAACTCCTTTTAAGTTTGCTAGTTTAGGGTTAATGGTAGATCCGTATCATCGGGCTGTTCTAGCCCCAGTTTGTAAAATTTTTGTTCCGCAATCGGCCACGGTTTGATTGCCAGGACGCTGGCATAACCCAACATTCTGGAGAAATGCAAAGGGGAAGTAGGAGTAGCAGGGATATACGCGGCTTCGTCGTGAATGATAGTAGTCGCAATTTCCTTTACCCTCACTCTAATACCTTTAAATATGTCTTTACTTATTACCTTCTGTACACCACACTTAGGCTAATTGGTTTTCTTCCTTCCCTACCTTTCGGCACTTGCCTATGGTTTGGAAGAAGACTATTCAATAAGCGTAATATGTGTACTCTCCTAATACTAGGAGCTCACATAACCTGAGAGAAAGGAAAAAGAAAAGACAACCGAATATTCTTATTCAATTTCTCCAGAACCAGAATCCATCCTCGAAAAGAAACAAGTTTCTTCGAGTTCGTATGTAACTATACGATAGAATATCCAAGAAATATGGATCTTCGTAGTGATATGAAGTGTTCTGGAGAAATGCAAAGGGAAAATAGGAGTGGCAGGGGTATATGCGACTTAATGACAATCCAAAAGACAAAGTGTTTTTAGAAGGTTCGGTTAACTTGGTTCATGAGTTTTAGTTTAAAGTCAGGTCATGGTCGCTACCAAAGAGAGGGAGAAAAGAAACACTCAGCGTGCACTTTAACCTAGATTAGATCGGTTAATTACTTTATCTAATCAGGATGGCTCCCATTGTTTCCTCGAATTCTCCTTCAAACCCTAAAAAGAGAATTAGTCAGGATCATCTGAAAATCATCCGAGGAGTAACACCTACTCATCAGTGGGAATCGGGATCCAAGTATCATCGCATGACAACCTGATGGAAGCCACTCAAGTCACCACACTCCAGAAGGTATGCGCATGCCTGGCATGTTTCCTGTATATTTGAAACTCCCGATGTGTTTTTTGCCCCTAGTGGTTTATGACCTTGACAAGGCTAACAAATCATAAACCACTAGTCAAGTTCAACCCATCATTATCCTTGATTAATCTCGACCCACCCATACAAACCCTTGACAAAGGCCAACAAGGATATACGACTGTCCTAGATAATAGCATCTCTATGCAACAGATAAACAATATCTAGTTACCATACACTACGCCTTGACAAATGCCAACAAACGCAGCATGAATACTAGGTACTACTCATCCGAAATGATGGACGGCTGCGGCTGGTTTTTTGCGAAAAACCTTTAACGTAATGAACTTGATATCGTTGAAGAAACTCAACCAGTTTTTGAAAAAGGAGTGGTTTAAGCTCTGCATTTTTTAAATGAGTGGTTTTGTAGAAAAACCATGGTTTTGAAGAAAACCGAGCAATCTACAGTATCATAAACTTTTGCTCAGGAGGTCACTCCCCGTGAAGGGATCTAGGCTCTTGCCTCCTAGAATGAGGTGCTGGATGTTCCTGAACAAACACCACTATGCAAAGAAAAAGAATACAACTATTGAGAAGTTATTACAAAAACACAAACTTTTGCCTAAGAGGTCACTCCCTATAAATGTATCTCGGCACTTTCCTCGTCGAATGAGGTGCTGGATATTCATAACCGAATACCGCTGTGAAAAGCAAAAGAAACGTCTGTAATGTCAGTTTTCTAAAATTGGTTCCAAAAACATCATTTAGGTTTATTTTCCTTGCATTAATCAAAATTAACGCAGTCCCATCAATTAATCCATATCACACCAGAAAATAACGAAAATACAATGTACGTATATACCATCCGCATACGTCAGGGGGCCCCGTCATACACTGTTAGGTTACTTAACTAACGGCAGAGCGGGGGCTGGACTAATGCAGAGGCAAAACATATACAACATCTACCAGTATATATAAATATATATATATAACATTCGTCCCAAGCATGATATAAGCAACATCACAGAAAAGCGATAAGCAACACAGAATAACGGATAAACTAGGAGCCACGTGTTTCCTTTGAGCCGCAAATGAAACCGGACGTTCTCCGGTCGTGTGGATAGCTTATGCAATGTATAACAAAGACCCCTACGGTGCGGCAAGTTACCAGCCAATCACAGAAGTGAGGCAACCCTAATCAACAAAGTGAATGGGCTACCCAGCACTTCGCGGAATCCGGTAACTTGAGCACCCCACCGTGGGTCATCCTATACCCCCTACGAGTGCGGCGAATAGCCGGCCAAATCTAGAGTAAGGCCTCTCTGTCCCAACGCCATGAGATGCGGGCCCGTTGCCCTCTAGAACCCGGCTACTCGAGCACTCCACCATGGGGTAATCCTAGTGCAGAAAAGAAAAACATATATACAATGGAGACATCGACCTCCCGGTCATGCACCAATAAAAGAATATACAATCCGGCAGAGACGGTTGTCCACATGTTGGACACTCGCCCCGCAATAACGAATATACAAATGAATCTGAACTGTACTACTACCATTACACCATAGGTTATATAACACGACAATCCAACCACAAGATCAGCACAACACAGAACATCAACGTGAATATCATGTTCGTAAACCCGTCTAATTGAACATATAGCAACTAGTCGGGTTATACTGCTCAATGATATTCATGTTCGCAGATATTAACACATGCAGTGATAAACACGTATTCAAAATTTCGATCGACTAAAACTTCTCCACATTGGCCCCAAATGCAAACCGACACTCAAACAAATCTGGGCCAAAAACATACATCCCAAAAATCACATTTCCACACAATAGAGTGCCAGAAGAAATTTGGCGCACAATGGCCACAAATCGATCGCGGAACTGCGGCCAAAAGGCATGTAATACGGTGGTTCCGCGGCGGTTTGTTAAGCTCATGTGCCCAAATTTCTTCAGGGCTTCTGAATATACATGCACATTTTTTTAAGACAATCTGAATAATTTTTTTATCAAGTTTCAAAAACGGCAGCGGGCATGTCAAAATGGAATTGTGATTCGGAAAAATTGGTCAATTGATATTTTAACCTTGTGTAAACTAGATAGTAAAGGCTTATGGGGTGGCTATGATACCATATTTGGTTTTGCTAGCGCCCGGGCTATCTACCGTGGCCGATGCGGAACAAAAAATGGTGTCCAAAATACATGGCACTAAGAAACCCGTCTAGAATCGAACCATAAACCTACACTAGCGACAAAAGAAATTCTAGCTACAAGGTTAGAAGTTGTTATACCGAATGATCTATGTCCTTCGGTCTTCTACCATCATCCTTAGCTCTTAGAGGTCTTCTGGATCGAGCTTGGAAGCCGGTCCTCATTTGCCAAAGATGATCCACCTGAGGAAAACGATGTACGCTCCAGCCTCGCCTAGCGAAGCAACCTACGCTCCAAGGTCGCTAGCAATGGATAGTGGTTATGTAGGAATTTTCCACTTTCTTTTTCTCAAGTGAGCAACCATAGAAGAAGGAGGAAGAGGTGAGGAAAACCATGGCATGAGCAACTCAAGAAAGAAAATGAGCTAAGTGTAGAAGAGCTCACAAGCATGAAGATTCAAGAGAGTATTAATGAATCAAGAGTGAATGGAATGTAGAAAGAATGGCTCCTCATTTTTCAACTATGCAAAAATATCTCGTCTCATTTTTACAATAAACAATCAAAGGCCATACCTCTCTACATACCTCCCACCATGCTCATGCAACCCCACCATCCACCTCAGTTCCAAATGATTTTCTAAAAAGAAAATCATATAATGTGGTGTCCGTCTTCTAGAAGATATTCCACATAAATACGGAATACAACCCGGTATACGTATCGAAATACATATACGCGTATTCTTATAAAAATATGATTAGCCAAGAGAGAAAATGAATAGTGAACAATAATATTAGAATACATATATTAAAATATATATAAAAATTATTAAATCAAAACTTGATTTAATAGTCCGGCTTAATCCTAAGCCGCTAGTACTATCAACCGTCCGATTAAAGTCTGTGTAGCATGTACACATATTTAATCGGACACCTGTATGTACCAACATACGTCATCTACTTCATATTGTTGGGTTCCCTAGGTCGCCACTGGGTTTCGAGAGGTATCAACCATGCCGTTTTCAAAAAAAAGGCGCGCTAAACAACCCTAACGCTAGAATCTAAACTAGAGAATTAGACGAACAAGCATGTAAACATCTTTACATCTATGTGAACAAGGAATACAACCTTTGTAGACCAGTCCTTCACTTCAATAGCTCCATGTAGTAGTCCCTTCGCTCCAAGTATTGATCTCCCGGACTCTAGTGAGGCTCCACAAGGTGAAATGAACAAGCTTGCTTGAAGTCTTCGTGGCCGAAAATGATCTACGTCGAGGAGACACTAACACAAGCTTTCTCTTCACTAAGTGGTGAACTAATGAAGAAACAACCCAATCTAAATGGTCAGTAGAGAAGAGGTTGATGAAGTAGGAATTTTGCTCACTTTAGAAATTATTTTCTCACTATTTTTCTTCACCTCTCATGAAGCTAGAAAGCTTGAGAAAGGAGATGAAGAAAGCAACCATGGAATGAAGCAAGTGAAGAATGAATCAAGTGGTGAGAATAGAAACCATGGGCGAGTTAGTATCATATACTAACTCATGTAGAGACTAAACCATGGCTAACAATAATGGTTAGGTTAATAAATATCTTCAAGTAAAACAAAATTAGTGGACTTGGTCATTGGTTCCACAAGCTTCTACAAGCTTCAACCATGTGACTAATTTCTAACTAATTTGATTTACTTTAAATAAATAAACCTATCATTATTATGAGCATGGTGTGAGTCCCATACACCCATGTAGCATGCGGCATTAAGCATGACACAAAAGATGTACATTAATATATATCACATATATACAAAGTGTACACTAGTGAGAAAAAATAAATCTTAAGTGATATAATATTAGTTAATGTAAGATAATATATCAAATATATAATTATACATTAAATTATTAAATCAATACTTTATTTAATAACCCGTCTATATCACATACAACCGACTAATATCAAATGTATCAACTTGTCGAATCAACACCTGATTCGACAGCCCGGTTATATCATATATAACCGACCAATATCACATATCGCGAGAATAGAATATGGTATCACACACGCGTATTAATCTCCGTCCCACGCATATCACATATGTGCTCCTACTTCGTTTCGCTTGAGCCAGGAAACCTCTGTGTATGACTCTAAAGACTCGTCAATACGCCGGCAGTAGGTGGTGATCATATCAGTCACCCACAATCCGCAAGCGGTTTGCTAAACGTAACAGCCACCCGGGTATTGAGCGATCAGAAGATCAACAAGCAAGCCTGCTCATACTCCTGCGAATCCATCAAGTAACACTACCGTACAGTCCGGTCTCTTCATCAAATATGTCGCATATCACAGCCTGGGGGTGGTATAACGTCAGACCCCAATAGCCTGATAAGTCATCCCGATGCGAGGTCCATAACGGTTCGAGAAACTACTGATAATACTTACCAGTAGATCTCAGCAACCCTGGCCAGGGATTTCCTATTATGGCCAATCAAGCATAGCACAACATCAACCCCCAATACCGGGAGAGACGAAATCCCCTCCTATCGCTCATTGCATCCATGTGACTCGGGACTGTACGTAAAAACCACCGTTTTGCACGATCTCTTGAACGTGGTAAGGTAGAAATCAAAGCACAGTAGGAATCACACAAGACTCTATGATGATCTCGGATCGACAGACAAACATGTACCAGTGTCACCAGAGAACTGCTATCTGACGATAGGTATAATACTATCTAGGAGTTCTCGGCGAGTCCGTCCAGTGTACCCAGTCTCCACTGAGCACCCGTATACCTTCTCTGATGTCAAAAACCAATGGATGTGGGATCATCCATCGCCCATCATATGGGACGAGAAGCGTATACGCTAGTCTACTCTGGAATATTGATGCTCTGTCTCGATACTCTCACGACTAGGAAGATTTGAAGGATGTACTTTCCGACTACCCTGGTCCCTACTAGTATGATCTGCATCATAATCCTGGTAGTCAAGTACTCATCCTATAGGCTTTATCAACATGTAATAGAGAGACAATAAGTTTACATGTTAAGATAAAGTGTAACCAGATAGCATACTATCATGTCGAGCAAGAAAGTCCTCCCTATATATGTCTAAGCATCCACTACAATATACATCGTATGTACAGTAATGGCCTCTAGGGCATACATATAACTAGCAATCTCCCACTTGCACTAAGGCCATTTGTTGTAGTATCTCATACTCAACGTCCTATAGAAGTCTCTCTAGGGCAAGTCCTTTGTGAGTGGATCCGCCGTGTTATCCTTCGCGTCAACTCTCCTAACCTCGATCCCTTAGAGATCAACCATTTCCTTGATCAGGTAATACTTGCCTCAGAATATGTCTGGATCGCTGATGGGACCAGTGTTCCTAGGCCAAAGCCACAACTCCATTTTTGTCACAATAACAGTTATTGGACGCTCAATGGTAGGAACTTTGTTCATTTCATGAACAAGAAATGCCCAGACAGCCACTTTTGCAGCATCGTTGGTAGCGATGTATTCATCCTTTATCATCTAGTATGCCACGATATCTAGATTGAAACTCTTCCAACACACCGTACTTCCACTGAGGGTAAAGACAAAGCCTGTAACTGACTTTCAGTCGTCCTTATCACTCTGCGAGCTGGAATTGGTAAAAGACTCCCACTAGAGTTCACCGTTACCAAAACCCCAAGTACATTTCTTCAGTGCTTCTCAAGTACTTAAGAATGTTCTTCACAGCTGTCCAGTGATTCTTCCAAGATCCGATTGATTCCTAATCACTACACCTAGTGAGTTAGTTGCATCTAGTTTGGTACATAACATCGCATACATAATAGAGCCTACTGCCGAAGCATAGGATATCCCTTGTACGCGAGCTCTCTCCAAATCAGTCTTGGAAGACATCTTTTTGGAGAGAGTGATTCCTGAGTAAGTGGGCGAACCACCATGCTTAGAATCTTCCATACTAAACCCCTTTAGTATGGTGTTAATATACCTGGATTTGGGACACTCCCAACATCCATATAGTTCTATCAACATAGATCATGATCCACAAGATGTAGTAGGTATCATCCAGATCTTATATAGAGAATCCTCGCGCTAAGAGGAGCTTGACCAAGTGTAGCATAGGAAACCATTTTCTATCAAGAGTATGTCATCTACGTACAATATGTGGAAGACAATCTTACTCTCTACAACCTTCTTGTATATACAAGGTTCATCTACCTTTTTGATGAAGTCAAACTCTTTGATTGCCACATCAAAACAGATGTTCTAACTCCGCGATGCGTGCTTTAATCCTGATGGACTTAAGCATAGCCACTGGAGAAATGGTTTCATCATAAACCACACCCGGTTGTTGACGAAAACCTTTTACTACATGTCTAGCTTTGAAAGTCTCAACTTTTCCATCTACATCAAGAATCTTCTCAAGATCCATTTGCTCCCAATGGGTTTTATCCCTTCAGGTGCAACATGCAAAGTCATACTTTGTTGGTGTACATGGATTCCATCTTTGATCGCATAGCATCTAGCCAATTTACAGAGTCCTCACTCGTAAAGGCCTGCCTGAACCTAGTTGGGTCATCATCTACCATGATGCAATCCTCGCTCCCACCGTCACCGAGGAAACCGTAGTATCTCTTAGGTGGATGAGGAACCCTACCAGATTCAAGGAGAGGCTGAGGCTCGTTGGAGACTATTGAATCCTTTAGTTTCACCAAATCATCAGCTGTTAGTTTGTCCAGTTGGAACTCTTTCAAGTTCTACCTCATGACCACTAATTTCTTCATAAGAAATTCCTTTTGTAAAAAGGTGGCATGCTGAGAAACAGAACACCTTTTGCTCCTAGGTATGGTAGAAGATATTCCCTCGCAAATGTTTGGGATATCCAATAAACTTATACAGAAGCGACCTTGCCTCGAGCATGTCCAGATTTTGTCTTTCAACATAGGGCGGACAACCCAATATCTTAACTTTTTCAAGACATGGTCTCTTCCCATACCATATCCCATATGGAGCGGTAGTCACTGATTTGGTTGGAACCCTATTCAATAGGTATGCAGCTTCTCAAGTGCATAACTCTAAAAGGAAACAGGCAACTCTGCAGTACTCATCATAGAGCATACCATATCTAATAGTGTGCGATACCTCTGCCCCGATACACCGTTGTGTTGTGGTGTACTCAAAGTGTAGGGTTCCTAGGCACTCTAACAAGGTTCTACAAGGCATCTACCATGCCCGATTCAAAAATTAGCCATGCCGAACAACCCTAACCAAGATCGTATACTAGAGATTATGCGAAAACTAGCAAGCAAAAAATTTTAACAATAAGTGAAAGGGATTAAAACCGTTGTAGATCCGGTCCTTCACTTCTAAAACTCCGTGTCAACGTCCCTTCACTGCCATCATCGAGATCCCGGACTCGAGTGATGGTTTCCTCGGAGAAATGAGAGGGCTAGGTCGTTGACTTCGAGGCCGATGATGATCTACGTCGAGAAGACTCAAACTCAAGCTCCATCTTCACTAGGTCAAGAACTTTGTGAATAGAACACCCTAAACTAAATGGCAAGTAGTAGAGGATGATGAAATAGGAAATGGGTTCACTTTAGAATTGGATTTCTCACTCTAAATCATCACTTGAAAAATTTCTAGTAAGGTTTTTATTCACTAGAAGAAGAGGAAGAAGAAGAAAAGAATAAGAATGAATTATATAAAATGAATAATCAAGTGAAGTCTATCATAATACAACCATGGGTGAGCTAACCTTTATAGAGACTAAACCATAGTTAATTATAATGGTTTGGTTAATGAATATCTTAATCAAGACAAAATGAGTGGACTTTGTCAAAGTTGCTTCAAGCTTCATGAAGCATCAAGCCATGACAAAAGAAGCCACCATTTTGAATAATTAAGATAAATAAAAACCTAAATTATAATTACCATGGTTTAAGTCGCACACCCACCCATGTTTGCATGTATCATCAATCATGATACAAACTAGTGCACAAACATATATCACATATACAACTTGTGCACATCAAGTGAGAAAATCAATCTTAAGTGAACCAATACTAGTTAATGTAAAATAATATATCAAATATATAATAATACATTAAATCATTAAATCAATATAATGATCCGGTCATATCGCATATAACCGACTAATATCTAGTGTATCAATGTATCGAGTCAACACTTGATTCGGTAACCCGGCTATATCTCATATAACTGTCCGATGATATAAATCGCGAGAATAGAATACAGTATCACATACTGGTATTATTCTCGGTCCCGCACATATCTCATGTGCGTTCCTATTTCGTTTCGCTTGAGCCAGGAAACGTCTGTGTAGGACTCTAAAGACTCGTCAATACGCCGGCAGTAGGTGGTGATCATATCAATCACCCACAAGCCGCAAGCGGTCTGCTAAATGTAACGGCCACCCGGGTATTGAGCGATCAGAAGATCAACGAGCAAGCCTGCTCACACTCCTGCGAATCCAATCAGTAACACTTACCGCACAGTCCGGTCTGTTCGTCTGATATGTCGCATATCTCGCCTAGGGGTGGTAAACGTCAGACCCCAGCAGCTTGATAAGTCATGCCAATGTAAGGTCCATAACAAGCGTGAAACTACTGATAACTCTTACCAGTAAATCACTGCAACCCTGGCCAGGGATTTCCAATTATGGCCAGTCGAGCATAGCGCAACATCAACCCCCATACCGGGAGAGACGAATAGTTCCGATTGCACTGATCTTTGATCGTCCCGAGAAAACTAGTTTTTTCAAGAGAAGGAAAAGAAAGGAGAAAACTAAGCACACTTTCGTAGGCAAACACGATTGCACTGAGCATGTGCAACAAGCCGTTAAATCTCTAGGTGTCCCTAGTAGGAGGAGTGTTGTCTCCTGAGGGTTTTCAGCGGATTAGACCCACAAAATCCAATAACAAAAGAGAGATGGTAAAATTTACATATAAAGATAAGAACCATAAAAGAAATACTTTGAAAATTTAGAGTTTCCAACTATACTAGTTTTTCAGTTGTCATGAGCCCTATGTTAATAGTCCTGAAAAAATGTTAGAAATCATATCATCCCTTAATAAAACATCGTCTTTATTCTTCATTCCTATCTTTCATCCAAACATCGATCATATACCCCTACGTGTGTGAAATGGACATCCCTACACTCGGAGAATTCAATTCAAGCTATCGTACTCTTGTCTATCTACCTCAGTACTTTTTAACTTGATGAATATTTAGACTTGCTCACACCTTTTCATGCGACCGTTAATAATTCTTGAGGTACTAACCGACCGATTACTCATGTGCTTGCTGATTAGATGATAATATTTTCCTCGTCTTGCACCACCTAAGGCTTAGCAGTGACTCCCAGACCAGTTGACCTTAGGGCACTAGGTGATGAAGCACCCTCGCTATATTTTTTTATTGCTGCCTTGGCGATAACAAAACCAGTGTTCATTTTTTTTCACCATTTTTATATTTTTCTTCATTTATTATTTCCTTCATACTTTGGCTTTTAGATAAGAGCATTTAAAGGTATCCTCTACTATCCCGAGTTTCAAGACGTGTGTATGTGCATATAGTAGGGTACCAACATTCAAATGTTTGGCTTCCAGAATAGAATTAGTTTTCAGACTTATTTTTATCCTCAGATTAGTGACTTCTTTCATCTTACTAACCCTTGGGACAACAGCTCATAACTACTTATTACTTGTTCGTTTAAGAAAACTTCTAATTTTCTTGGTTTTCTTAAACTATTCCTATCTTTTGGATGTAATTTTCACACTCTACTCTTTTGTTATAAAAAATATTTTTAATGCCCAGTGTCAAAGATAATTCAGTGAATACAAACCTTCCCCCCCAAACCTGTTTTCAGCAGTGTCCTTACTGATGTAGCCTTTTGAGAACATGGACCTGTATACTAGGGGAGAGATACTAGGGGTAAAATAATAGTTAAATGAAAACTACCCCCAAACTTGTTCTTTGGCACGCACAAATATTCAATTAAATCCATTTTCACTCACCTCCATTCTTAAAATGAGAAAATGTTTCAAAAACATGGAGGTGAGGCGGAGGAAATTTAGTTTTGATAAAGCGGCTCCTGTAAAAACAGGAGCTCTTCCGCGGGGTCAGCAAAAAAATACGGTTTTAATCTATGCCCATTTACTTTAAAAATTGAACCGTTTTTCAAGTTTTCAACTTCAACTGCCCCGTGCGGGTGTACATACCATACCAGAAAAGGTCCTTTCCAACGAGATTTAAGCTTACCCGGATGAAGATGGAGATGGGAATCGTAAAGAAGGACTTGTTGCCCCGATGTGAAGGTTTTTCTAAAATGATTTTTATCGTGGAACACTTTAGTCCTGTTCTTTACTATCACCACATTATCGTAAGCTTCATCGCGGAGTTCGCTTAGCTCATTCAATTGCAGCTTCCGATAGCTTCCTGCATGATCTAGATCAAAATTAAGCTCTTTAATAGCCCACATTGCTTTATGTTCGATCTCGACAGGAAGGTGGCATGCATTCCCAAACACAAGGCGGTATGGAGACATACCAAGATCGGTCTTATAAGCGGTGCGGAATGCCCAAAGAGCATCCGTCAATTTGGTTGACCAATCTTTACGGTTTTTCGAAACCGTCTTCTCCAATATCTGTTTGATCTGCCTATTTGAGATCTCAGCCTGCCCGCTTGTTTGGGAATGATAGGGCGTAGAAAGCTTGTGAGTGATTGAATATTTCCGCATCAAGGCCTCGAAAGACCGATTGCAGAAATGTGTCCCGTTGTCGCTAATTATAGCGCGAGGGTGTCCGAATCGCGTAAAGATATTTTCTTTAAGGAACATAATGACAACTTTGTTGTCATTAGTGTGACACGGTATAGCTTCCACCCATTTCGAGACATAATCAACCGCTAACAAGATATATAGATTCCCAAAGGAGTTGGGAAAATGGCCCATAAAATCAATACCCCACACATCGAATATTTCCACAACCAATATAGGTTGGAGTGACATCTCGTTCCTTCGTGAAATCCGACCCAAATGCTGACATCGTGGACAAGTTTTGCAATGTTCATATGCATCTTTAAATAATGTTTGCCAATAAAAGCCACATTGCAAAACTTTCTCCGCCGTTTTTCGAGGACCAAAATGACCGACGCATGCCTGATCATGACAAAATGATAACACGCTCTTGAATTCATCGTTAGGGACACACCTGCGAATGATTTGATCGGAACAATACTTGAATAGATAAGGTTCATCCCATTAAAAATATTTTACTTGGGATAGAAATCGAAGTTTGTCTTGTTTCGACCAATCGCTAGGAATAAGTCCCATTGCAAGATAGTTCACGATATCCACGAACCAAGGTTCATAGGATACAGTCAAGAGCTGTTCATCGGAAAATGAGTCATTTATCGGCACGGTCAAAGTTGGTGAAGAAGTGATGCGTGAAAGATGGTCGGCTACAACGTTTTCACATCCACTCTTGTCTCGAATGACAAGATCAAATTCTTGTAACAATAGGATCCAACGTATTATCCTGGCCTTCGTATCCTTCTTCCATAAAAGATGTCGTAGGGCAGAGTGATCTGTGTAAACCACAATAGGCGAGCCAATCAAGTAGGGCCTGAATTTCTCTAATGCAAATACAACTGCCAAGAGTTCTTTCTCGGTAGTTGTGTAATTTATTTGTGCATCATTCAAGGTCCTACTTGCATAGTAAATTACATGTGGCATCTTATCAAAATACTGTCCTAATACAGCACCAATAGCAAAATCTGATGCGTCGCACATAAGCTCGAACGGGTGGTTCCAATCCGGAGATGATAGAACGGGGGCTGTAGTGAGCGATCTTTTAAGCGATTCAAAAGCAGCCTCACAATCTGAATCGAAGTGAAATGTAGTGTCCTTGGCCAATAGAAGGGTTAAGGGTCTAGCAATTTTGCTAAAGTCTTTAATAAATCTCCTATAAAATCCTACATGGCCAAGGAAGGATCGTATATCTTTGACGCAGTTGGGACGAGGGAGGTTATAAATGACATCTATTTTAGCTTTGTCAACCTCAATGCCTTTTCGTGAAATTATTGTTAGTTATATGTATGCCCTAGAGGCCATTACTGTACATAGGATGTATATTGTAGTCGATGCTGGGACATATATAGGGAGGACTTTCTTGCTCGACATGATAGTATGCTATCTGGTTACCCTTTACCTTAACGTGTACACTGATTTTCTCTCTGTTACATGTTGGTAAAGCCCTTAGGATGTGTACTTGACTACCTGGACTATGATGCGGATCATACTAGTGGGGACATGGTAGTCCATAAGAACATCCTTGAAAGTCCCTAGTCGTGGGTGTATCGAGACGGGGCATCGATATGCCAGAGTAGACTAGCGTGTACCTTCTCGACCCATACAGATGGGCGATGGATGATCCCATATCCATCGGTGTTTGACATCAGAGATGATATACGGGTGCTCAGTAGAGACTGGGTACACTGGACGGACTCGCCGAGAACTCCCAGATGGTATTATACCTCACGTCAGATGGCAGTTCTCTGGTGACACTGGTACAGAGTAGTCTGTTGACCCGAGATCGTCATAGAGTCTTGTGTGGTTCCCACTGCGCTTTGATTTCCATCTTACCACGTCCAAGAGGGCGTGCAAAACGGTGGTTTTTGGGTACAGTCCCGAGTCACATGGAGGCAATGAGCGATAGGAGGGGATTCGTCTCTCCCGGTATAGGGGGTTGATGTTGCGCTGTGTTCGATTGGCTATAACAGGAAATCCCTGGCCAGGGTTGCTGAGATTTACTGGTAAGTGTTACCAGTAGTTTCTCGAATTGTTATAGACCTCATATCGACACGACTTATCGAGCTATTGGGGTCTGACGTTTACCATCGCTAGGCGAGATATGCGACATATCAGACGATCAGACCGGACTGTACGGTAGTGTTACTGGTTGGATTCACTGGAGTGTGAGCGGGCTTGCTCGTCGATCTTCAGATCGCTCAATACCCGGGTGGCCGTTACGTTTAGCAGACCGCTTGCGGCTTGTGGATGTTTGATATGATCATCATCCACTGCCGGCGTATTGACGAGTCTTTAGAGTCCTACACAGAGGTTTCCTGGCTCAAGCGAAACGAAATAGGAGCGCATATGAGATATGTGCGGGACTGAGAATGATGCGTGTATGTGATACCGTATTTCATTCTCGCGATGTGACATTGATCGGTTATATGCGATATAGCCGGGTTATCGGATCAAGTGTTGATTCGATAAGTTGTTACTAATGATACTAGCCGGTTATATGCGATATGACCGGATCGTTAAATCAAGTGTTGATTTAATGATTTAATGCATAATTATATATTTGATATATTACTTTGCATTAACTAGTATCGGTTCACTTTATAATGGATTTTCTCACTCGGATGTGCGCATTACATATGCGATATGATTTTTGTGCACTAGATTGTATCATGTTTGATGATACATGCATTTTGGTTAAATGTAAAGAATTAAACCATGTTTTAAGTGGATAATTAGGGTTTTGATTTCCTTATTCATTTATTAATCTTTTTCTTTTTGGACAAAGGAAAAAGGAAATGAGAAAATGGTTGCTATTTTGTTTGTATTCTTTGAAGCTTCATGAACTTTGACCATAGCAACCATTTTGTCTTCTTATACAAACCCTAACCATTCATCTAACTTGAGTTAACTCTCTACAATTAACCATGGTCTTTTTATGATAAGGTTTGATTATTCATTTCATTTTTATTTAACTTATCATAACTATTATCTTCTTCCTCCTCATTTTTCTTCAAGTGAAGAAAGCAAGGTCATCAATGGTGATTGATGATAAAGAGTGAGAAATCCAATTCTAAAGTCTACCCACTTCCTATTTCTTCATTCTCTACCTCTTGCCAAGTAGTAGAGTGTGTTTCCTTCACAAGTTTTTAGGGCTTGGTGAAGGTGGAGCTTGATTTAGCGATGCCTCGATGTAGATCATCTTCGGCATGGACATCGACGACCTAGCTCGCTTTTTCTCCGACGAAGCCGACTCTAGAGCCCGGATTCCTTTTGGACAGCGGAGACGACTTCGTTGCGGAGCTATGGAGGTGGAGCACCGGATCTACAAAGGTTGTATTTCCGATATCCCATTAGTTAAGTTGTTAACTAGATTGTTTTTCGCCTAGATTTCTAGCCAACGATCCGTACAGTCGGGTCTCTCGGCACCTAGAATTTTTGAAAATGGCATGTTCGATGCCTTGTGAGACCTCATTTGGGTGCCCAGGAACCCTACAGTGGCATCAGAGCCTAGCTAGAGCCTTAGGCGAAGTCTAGACGGATTTTGAAGTCCGAACGACCCGAAACCCCAACCGGAAAATGCTCTCTTAACGTTTTCTGAAAACGTGGATTTTTTCAAATTAAAAATTGCTAAAAAATTCAGCAGGAAAAAATAAGAATTATGATGCAAATTTTTTTCGATGAACAGTACAAACCGCGGCGGAACCGCGGCAGAAGCCTGCCTTCTGCGGCGTTTCCGCGGCGGAATGATGACGTCATCGTACACTGTTTGCACGGTAACTCCTATTATTTTATGCTGGATTTTCTGGGTATTTTTAAAATTTATTCCAGAGTTGTATTTTCTGGGATTATTTTGGGGATTCGGTGTTTCGATTGGAGTATCAAATTTTGTCTGTGTGGCTTTCCGGATAATTTTTTGAATATGTTAAAAAGTTCGACCGGATATAAATACCCAACTTTTCCCCTGTCGGGAAATATCCAAGTGTTGGATCTTTCCGTAGTTTAACGACGTTCTAAGTAGTGCAAGTAACGCGATGGACCCTCTAGAAGACAACAAACCTTAACTCGATTATGTGACCGTCTTGAACTGCCCTTTGAACCTTAGGGTTTGGGGCAGTACGGCGTGCCACATGTGAGGCGTTGGCTTGACCCTTCTACGGCTGGACCGTTGGTACTGAGGCACGAACGGAATGTTGTTAGACTTGTTCCATGTGTTGATCTGTATCGGGAAAACTTGGGTGTTCGAATGTTCAATCGGAAAGTTTAAAATTTTCTAATTATCTGGAATGGGATACAATAATTGGAATTCACAAATAGTTATAAGATAACTAAATGAATGTTATAAACGTAGCAATTTAGTCTCACATGATCGGTTGCCACGGAATTTTGATGTGATCAAAAGTCCGTCGCAATCACGTAGCGTACGCGGATACTCGCCGGGTAAACTTAATAAACAGCCTCACCCCATAGCCTCGACCAAGTGACTGTAGGAGAACCCCGTCGCCAAAAGCATCCGTTCGGGTGCTCCCGGCAGCGGTGTTCCGCCTTGGTGCACTTCATCGACGGTATCGGGGGTGCGGCCGTCTACTGAAGTTTGCGACGAGCATTCGATCAGGATGTCGGGAATCTTGTTGAATTACCCGACTTGATATTGAAAAGTGTTTTCGATTTTGAGACTAAAATGCGGGGTTTATAATTGTTAGGCATGTGATGTCTAAGGAATTCATTTGGTCAGGCATGCGATGTCTGAGGTGGTTGCGGATTCCAACTGTTGTAGTTTTACACTTTCTTTTCTGTGACCGTAAGTGTAATATGTGATATTGCCGGTTTCGTTGCTATATGTCAACGACAATTGGGATGCGCATATTTACTTACGTTGATGACATGTGATGTTATGTGTTGCTGGATATGTTATATTGGATCGTCGTGTTTGAATAGCCGGGGGTTTTTATGTGAGATGAGTGTTTTTCTTTTTCATTCATGTAAAAACTTGTATGTAATATTCTTTTATTGGGGCGCTTCCAGGTTGCGGAAGTTGTCACCGTTTGTATATTATTTACTTTTCTGCACTAGGATAGACCCAAGGAGGAGGGCACAAGTAACCGGGTTCTGGAGTCCAGTGGGAGACCAACTCGAGGAGTCGAGTCCGGGTCTCCTAACTCCAGAATTGGTAGGGTTGCTTGCCGCTCTCGTAGGGGTCTAGGGGTGTGGGTTTGGCTATTCATCGCGACCGTGGAATCCGTGTTTTATACTGGCTCGTATTGAAAACACGGACGTCCTAGTATATCCAATATTTCATATGTTCTTCTGCTGCGATATCTGTGATGTGATCATGTGATGTTCTGTGATAGATACAGTATATAGTATATATGATATATTATATAAACGTTGCTTATGTTTTACACCCGCGCTAGCCCTGCCCCGCTCTGCCGTTAGTTACCTAACCTAACGGTGCAGACGGGACATCGAGGCGAATGCCGATGGCATAAGTGTACGTCGTATTTATCTGTGATGTTTAGGTACTTAAATGATGGGACTTCATTAATGTGATTAATGAAATAAAAGAAACCTAAGATGTTGTAGAATCGAATTTCAAAATAAAACAGGTAGCTACAGTTCTTGCTTTGCACAGCGGTATATGTGATATATCCTGCACCTTATTCGATAAGGAAAGGACCGAGATCCCTTCACCGGGGGTGACTCCTTTAGCAATAACTGGCAGATGCTACACACTCGGTTTGTCTTTTGATTGCTTTTTAAGTGTTTTTGCTTTGCACAATGATATATATGATATATCCCGCACCTCATTCGACGAGGAAAGGACCGACGATCCCTTCACCGGGAGTGACTCCTTTAGCAAAACTAGAAAAGCCTAAAAAACACTCCATTTCAAAATTCGTTTGATTCTACAACGATATCAAGTTCATTACGCAATAGGTTTTCATAAAAAACCTGTCGTAGCCCTCCGTCATTTCAGATAAGTCCTGTTTAGTATTCGTGCTGCGTTTGTTAACCTTGTCAAGGCGCAGTGTGCGGTAGCTAACCAGTATTTATCAGCTTATGCATATGATGCAGATTGGGTTAGGGTAGTCGTGCGGCCTTGTTGACCTTGTCAAGGGTCGTGCGGGTGGGTTTGATTCAATCAAGAAATGACGGGTTGAACTTGATTTGCGGTCTATGGTTTGTTGACCTTGTCAAGGTCATAGATCGTTCGGGGCAAAATATTATCGGGAATTTCAAGTGTTGAAATTTGCAATGAGATTGCATACCTTCTATGAGATAGTTGGATCCCGATACCCGCTGCGAGTAAGAGTTACTCCTGGGAGAGTTTTATACATTACAATTAGCCGATCAAGTAGGTGTCTAGAAAGGTGTCAACGGGGTTACGCCTCTGGGAAAATGAGGTTTACATTAATTAGGTTCGTGCGAAAGCACGGGGGACCTCCCTCAAAGTACCGACACTGGCCTGGCTGAAAGATTGGCGAACTTGTAGTGTGTAATTAATCCCGGCTAGTCTTTCCTTTTAGGGTTTGAAGGAAGATTTGATAAAAAGCAGTGGGAGCCATCCTGATTAGATAAAATAATAACCAATCTATTCTTGCATGAGCGCACGCTGAGTGTTTTCTTCTCTCTCTCTCCTGGTAGGGACCATATCACGCCTTAATCAAGATAATAATACGGATTATTGACCGAACACGCTTGTTATACTGAGCTGGGGAACGTTGGTCCCGCTCCAACTTATAATTGTTATAAGACAGAGCAGGAAATTGGGGATTACCAGAATTCCCGTGCCGCCCAAACGAAGAGAGTGCATGCTGATGCATCATCTTCGGGTGTGTTCATTATACAGAACTGTTTCTCAGTATCCTCTACGTCCTGGGTATGTGATATCAGATCAGGATCCCAGATATGTAATATGTTACATAGGGCTACAAAAGGGTAGAAAAACTGAGAACGGGTGATAAGTTTCATGAGACAGAAAACGGGGCAAATGTTGCAGCCAAGTCTGTTGGTCACTGTCACCCTGTATTACCAATACATTGATTCTGAACGGATGTTATTAGATACCGAACCCGATATACCAAATCATATCACTCTCTTTATTAGAAAAGAAAGGATATAATTTTGTATTGATGGATAATGTTTTGAACATTTCCTATATCAAAAGTTGATCAGTTCAGGCACGTTATCTAAAAGCATTGACGTTCTAAATCAAACTACAGTTCTTAGTATATGGAACACACACAAGTGGAACAGTTCAGAAATGAACGAATTCTTCTTGAGGTATTGTAGACTAGGTCATATCAATGCGACCCGACTAGCTAGAGTTACATAAATATGCATATTTAAATTAGTTTGAACTTACATCTTGTGAAACTCGCCAGTCATGTCACAAAGATAAGATGACCGTAGCTCCGTTTACTGCAAACAGAGAAAGAGTCAGTGAACTCTTGGGATGATACATGTTGATGTATGTAAGTCCCCTGTCTACACATACCAAGACCGATTCTTTTTACTTCATTACATTCTCTGATAATCTTTCGAGATTCAGACCTATGTTCCTGTTGAAACACATGTCCGAACCTTTTAAGATATTCACAGAATATAAGTTAGAAGTAGAGAACCAGAATACGGGTATAAGTATTATGTCCTATGATGAGATCAGGGAGGAGAATACTTGTGCACAGAAATCCTGGACTATTCTAAAGGAGAATGAGATTCTCTCTCAGCATTATTCCTCCGTATACACCATAGCATGATGGTATATCGGGGCGGAGCAATTACACCCTATATGATATGGTGTGCTCTATGATGAGTACTACTGAGTTACCTTTTTCCTTAAGGGAGTTGTGCACTTAAGAAGCTGCATACCTATTGAATAGGGTTCCAATCAAATCTGTTGCCTACCACTTCATATGTGATATGGAAAGGGAAGAGCCCATGTCTTAAGCTAGTTAAGATTTGGGGTTGTCCGGCCTGTGTCTAAAAGTAAAATCCGGACAAGCTCGAGGCAAAGTCTGTAATGTAGAACTGGAAAAGTTCCAGCAATACAAACTACAGTAGGTGATTTGGTACAACCAAAGGATTCAGTAGATACCAACGAACCTCAGCCTCTCCGCCGATCTAGTAGGGCTCCTCACCCACCTGAGAGATACTTCTGTTTCTCTATGACAGTGGGAGCGAGAATTGCATCATGAGATGATGACCCAAATAGCTTCAAGCTGGCCATCAGGAGTAAGACTCTGTAAGAATGGCTGGATGCTTAGTGATCTGAGATGGAATCCTTATACACCAGCAAAGTATGGACTTTAGCTGCTATATCTAAAGGGTTAAATCCCCATCAGGAGCAAGTATATCTTGAGAAGATTACTTGGTGTACATGGAAAAGTTGAGACTTTCAAAGCTAGACTTGTTGAAAGTTTGCATCATTGACCAGGTACGGATAATGATGAAACCTTTTCAAGTAGCTATGCTTAAGTCCATCCAGATCCTACTTGCCACGGCTATATACCATGACTACGATATCTGGCGGTTGGGTGCCATGACTGCTTTTCTAAATATTGATTTAGAAGAGTGCGTCTGTAAGTACACAGCCAGAGGGCTTCGTAAACAGTGGGAGCAGCGGAAACGTATGCAAGATGTTTTATCTGATAAAGCAGGCATCGCGGAGTTGGAACATCTGTTTTGATGAAGTAGTCAAAGAGTTTGACATCATCAAAATGGTAGATGAACCTTGTATAAACAAAAAGGTAGTAGGGAGTATGGTGGTGATCCTCGTATAGTACGTGGATAACATACTCTTGATAAGAAAGGAGTTTCTTATGCTACGCTCGATCAATCTCCGTATATCACAAAGATTCTCCGTGTAGGATCAAAATGATACCTACTAAATCCTGGATTTTGGATCTATGAGATAGATCTAATTGGATGTTAGAATACTCACTAGTTGTCGTGAGATCGTATCAATTGATCCTGGGGAGAATCAATGAAAGGGTTCCAGGGTGATAATGACGACTGAATGTCAGTCGCAGGCATTGTCTTTACCCTCAGTAAAGGGACGGTATGTTGGAAGAGTTCCAAGCTAGATACCGTGACATACTAGACGATAAAGGCAGGATACATCGCTACTTAAGATGCTACCAAAGAGGCTGTTTGGATGTATAATGGTTCATGAGATGAACTATGTTCCTCCCATTATGTGACAATGGAGTTATGGCTTTTGCCAAGGAACGTCCGTCCCATCAGTGATCCAGACTTATTCTAAGGCAGTATCACCTGATCATGGAGATGGTTGATCTCCAAGGTGATCGAGGCAAGGAGAGAAGACTCAGAGGATAACACGGCGGATCCACTCACGAAGGCCTATTCCCAGAGAGAGGCTTTTATGGGATGGTTGAGTATGAGATACTTCGACCACTGCTACAGATGGCCCTAGTGCAAGTGGGAGATTGTTAGTTATATGTATGCCCTAGAGGCCATTACTGTACATAGGATGTATATTGTAGTGGATACTGGGACATATATAGGGAGGACTTTCTTGCTCGACATGATAGTATGCTATCTGGTTACCCTTTACCTTAACGTGTACACTGATTGTCTCTCTGTTACATGTTGGTAAAGCCCTTAGGATGTGTACTTGACTACCTGGACTATGATGCGGATCATACTAGTGGGGACATGGTAGTCCATAAGTACATCCTTGAAAGTCCCTAGTCGTGGGTGTATCGAGACGGGGCATCGATATGCCAGAGTAGACTAGCGTGTACCTTCTCGACCCATACAGATGGGCGATGGATGATCCCATAGCCATCGGTGTTTGACATCAGAGATGATATACGGGTGCTCAGTAGAGACTGGGTACACGGGACGGACTCGCCGAGAACTCCCAGATGGTATTATACCTCACGTCAGATGGCAGTTCTCTGGTGACACTGGTACAGAGTAGTCTGTTGACCCGAGATCGTCATAGAGTCTTGTGTGGTTCCCACTGCGCTTTGATTTCCATCTTACCACGTCCAAGAGGGCATGCAAAACGGTGGTTTTTGGGTACAGTCTTGAGTCACATGGAGGCAATGAGCGATAGGAGGGGAGTCGTCTCTCCCGGTATAGGGGGTTGATGTTGCGCTGTGTTCGATTGGCTATAACAGGAAATCCCTGGCCAGGGTTGCTGAGATTTACTGGTAAGTGTTACCAGTAGTTTCTCGAATTGTTATAGACCTCATATCGACACGACTTATCGAGCTATTGGGGTCTGACGTTTACCACCCCTAGGCGAGATATGCGACATATCAGACGATCAGACCGGACTGTACGGTAGTGTTACTGGTTGGATTCACTGGAGTGTGAGCGGGCTTGCTCGTCGATCTTCAGATCGCTCAATACCCGGGTGGCCGTTACATTTATCAGACCGCTTGCGGCTTGTGGATGTTTGATATGATCATCATCCACTGCCGGCGTATTGACGAGTCTTTAGAGTCCTACACAGAGGTTTCCTGGCTCAAGCGAAACGAAATAGGAGCGCATATGAGATATGTGCGGGACCAAGAATGATGCGTGTATGTGATACCGTATTTCATTCTCGCGATGCGACATTGATCGGTTATATGCGATATAGCCGGGTTATCGGATCAAGTGTTGATTCGATAAGTTGTTACTAATGATACTAGCCGGTTATATGCGATATGACCGGATCGTTAAATCAAGTGTTGATTTAATGATTTAATGATTTAATGCATAATTATATATTTGATATATTACTTTGCATTAACTAGTATCGGTTCACTTTATAATGGATTTTCTCACTCGGATGTGCGCATTACATATGCGATATGATTTTTGTGCACTAGATTGTATCATGTTTGATGATACATGCATTTTGGTTAAATGTAAAGAATTAAACCATGTTTTAAGTGGATAATTAGGGTTTTGATTTCCTTATTCATTTATTAATCTTTTTCTTTTTGGAAAAAGGAAAAAGGAAATGAGAAAATGGTTGCTATTTTGTTTGTATTCTTTGAAGCTTCATGAACTTTGACCATAGCAACCATTTTGTCTTCTTATACAAACCCTAACCATTCATCTAACTTGAGTTAACTCTCTACAATTAACCATGGTCTTGTTATGATAAGGTTTGATTATTCATTTCATTTTTATTTAACTTATCATAACTATTATCTTCTTCCTCCTCAATTTTCTTCAAGTGAAGAAAGCAAGGTCATCAATGGTGATTGATGATAAAGAGTGAGAAATCCAATTCTAAAGTCTACCCACTTCCTATTTCTTCATCCTCTACCTCTTGCCAAGTAGTAGTGTGTGTTTCCTTCACAAGTTTTTAGGGCTTGGTGAAGGTGGAGCTTGATTTAGCGATGCCTCGACGTAGATCATCTTCGGCATGGACATCGACGACCTAGCTCGCTTTTTCTCCGACGAAGACGACTCTAGAGCCCGGATTCCTTTTGGACAGCGGAGACGACTTCGTTGCGGAGCTATGGAGGTGGAGCACCGGATCTACAAAGGTTGTATTTCCGATATCCCATTAGTTAAGTTGTTAACTAGATTGTTTTTCGCCTAGATTTCTAGCCAACGATCCGTACACTAGGGTTTCTCGGCACCATAATTTTTGAAATTGGCATGTTCGATGCCTTGTGGGACCTCTTGAGAGTGCCTAGGAACCCTACAGTGGTATCAGAGCCAGGTTTCGATCCTGGGACCTGTGGGTTATGGGCCCAGGATCGAAACCTGGCTCTGATACCACTGTAGGGTTCCTAGGCACTCTCAAGAGGTCCCACAATTATATGTCCAAGTACAATACCTTCTTGGACCATAAAATGGCATTTTTCCCAATTCGAAGTCAAGTTCTTATACTTACAGCTGGTAAGAACCGCGTCAAGATTACGAAGGCAGTCCTCAAAGGAGTCCCCAAAAATGGAGAAATCGTCCATAAAAATTTCCAGAAAATTCTCCACCATATCTAAAAATATCCCCATCGTGCACCGCTGAAATGTAGTGGGAGCGTTGCATAACCCAAAGGGCATGCGTCTATAAGAAAAAGTTCCGAAAGGAAAAGTAAAAGTGGTTTTATCTTGATCCTTTTTGGCGATGGGGACCTGGGTATAGCCAGAGTATCCGTCCAAGAAACAGTAGTATTCGTGTCCCGCTAATCGTTCTAACTTCTGGTCAATGAAAGGTAGAGGGAAATGATCTTTCCTCGTCGCGACATTGAGTTTCCTGTAATCAATACATACGCGCCACCCAGTTTGGGTGCGTGTTTAGATTAACTCATTAGCCTCATTAGTGATGACCGTGATGCCAAACTTTTTAGGGACCACATGAATTGGACTTACCCATTGGCTATCAGATATAGGGTAAATTATTCCACTATCAAGGCACTTGACGATTTCTTTCTTTACCGCCTCCTTCATAACGGGATTTAACCGTCTTTGTGGGTCTCTGGTTGGTTTGGCTTCATCCATCAGATGTATGTAGTGTTCAACAATTAAGGGATTAATCCCTTTGATGTCGGCCATTGTCCAACCAAATACTTGCCTATTCGATCTCAGCAATGCCAAAAGTGCATTCTTTTGCTCTAAGGCTAGAGAAGCGGATATAATCACTGGCAAAGTCTCATTCTCTCCTAAATATGCATATTTATAATGAGAAGGTAGAGGTTTGAGATCAAGAATTGGCGGAGAGACAATAGAAGGTGGGGTAAGGGAATGATATTCGGACTCCCTAAGAGGTTCAAAACTTACATAAGATATTCACTTGGAAAGTGCTTCTGACTTTTGCAACGAGTCAACGGGTTCAATCTCAAGGACGGACTCATTGAACATATCCTCACTATGAAGTGGTGTAAGATCAAAAGATGTTTCATTAGTGTTGTCGAGAACATCAAAGCAAAGTTCCTCATCCATGCAGCTTTCGGAAGCTATCTCGTGGATGGAACAAACATCCAGCAAATGAGCAGAAGGTTCTGATGGCTGACTTCCTACCTTGTAAATATTAAGCTCAATTGTCATTTTCCCGAAGGATAAGTTCATAGAACCGTTACGACAATTAATTACAGCGTTAGAAGTTGCTAGGAAGGGTCGACCAAGTATCACCGAGATTTGATTGCGTGGGTTTGCCATAGGTTGTGTATCTAAAACAATAAAGTTCACGGGAAATATGAATTCCCCGACTTTAATAAACACATCCTCTAGTTCACCCCAAGGTTTGGTGATACATCGGTCTGCCATCTGGAGAGTACAATGGGCGGGTTTTAACTCTCCAATTCCTAACTGCTCGTATACTGAATAAGGAAGCAAGTTAACGCTAGCGCCAAGATCGAGTAAAGCACGATTAATATTTTTACCCCCAATAGAAATAGAGATTGTAGGACAGCCGGGGTCCTTACGTTTCTTTGGTATTTGTTGGGTAAAAGCGGTGCTAACATTACTCGTCATGAAAACCTTCTTAGGCACTTGAGTTTTTCTCTTCCTAGTGCACAAGTCTTTAAGGATTCTTACATAAGATGGGACTTGTTGAATAGCATCTAGGAGAGGAATATTCACGCTAACTTTATTAAACATTTCCACAATCTTATCCATTTCCGGGTTAGGTCTGTTGGCCCTTAATCTGTTTAGAAATGGAGCTCGATCAATAAGTTTTGGGTCCAATGTTTGTGGAGAAGACTGTGGGGACGGATTCGACCCCAAAATTGGAGTGGGAATCGACTTAGATAGATTTGGCGAAATGTTCGAGCCTTGGGGAAAACAGAGAATAGGCTCGGATGAAGGTGGGAGACTAGACGAATTAGGGGAAGAAGAAGAAGAAGCTGGGGTATCAAATGTGTCACTAACATCAAATTGCTCACCCACTCGGTTATTCAGCACTCTCCCGGATCTCAACGTAGTAATGGCATTCACATTATGATTTTGTGAATGGCCAGGATTCGGTAGGGGTTGAGATGGGAGTTTCCCTTTCTCTCTTGCACTCATTGCGGCATTTAACTGTGCGAGTTGGTTTTCTATTGATTTAATACTCTCACCATGGGAGGTGGAGTCTTTCTTTATGATATCAACAGAAGACTTCATCTCAGCCGACAATTGTATGGAATGTTTCATGAACAAATCCAAGGTTTGTGCAAGTGAAGAGTTGTCAGTACCGGCCACTTGTGGTGTGGAAATGTTGGCCGGATTTTTGAAATTTTGTGACTGAAAGGGGGGCTGATTCTGTGGTTGTGGTTGCTGTGGATGAGGTCTTTGATAATTGCTTTGTTGGTTTTGATTCCAAGCAAAGTTAGGACGATTCCTCCATCCTTGATTGTATGTGGAGGAATAAGGATCGTTTCTAGGTCGCTGCTGAAAAGAAGCATTAGCTTGAAACGATGCATTCATAGGACATTCTTCCGTTAAGTGTGAAGGATCCAAACAGCAACCACAGACGGTCTTAGGAAGCGTGACCTGATTTAGGGAGAATGATGAGAATTTGTTCTCAATAGCGTCGAGTTTCTTCTGTATCGCTGCCATTTCGGCTTTTACTGCAATAGAAACATCGAGCTGGTGAATACCTCCTTTAGATGTAGGTGGTCTTACGCTTTCCCACTGCAAAGTGTTTTCTGCGAGATCTTTCAGATATTTCCATGCTTCACCGTCATCTTTAGACATGAAATTGCATTGACACATTGTTTCAAGCATCTGCTTTGTCGCTGGATTAATGCCCTCATATATAATCCGATATAAATACCATCTTTGTATTCCATGATGAGGACATTGGACAAGTAGATCCTTGAAACATTCAAAGCACTTCCAAAATGGTTCATTGGGAAGCTGGGTGAACTGGTTGATCTCGCTCCTAATATGGCCAGTCTTATGGTTTGTGTAAAACTTCTTAAGAAATGCTATGACGAATTCATCCCAATTAGTGATAGAGTGTGCGGAAGTATTATAAAGCCGTTTTTCTGCCAAGTCGCACAGTGTGAATGGAAGAAGACGCAAGCGCATAGCATCGACAATCAACTGTGAAGTACCCATCATTGCGCATACGTTTTCGAATTTGGTGATGAAAACGTACGCGTCTTCCGACTCAAGCCCGTGAAATTTGGGCAGCAGATTGATGTAGTGGGGTTTAATTTCGAAATTATCCTCGTTAGCTGGTGGAAGAGATAGACATGTGGGAAGAGGACCACGGATAGGATAACATCTCTCCTGAAGAGAGATGCGTGGTGGATTTTTGCGCACCTACGGGTGGTGGCAGCGTGGTGTTATATTCTGATGGAGTGCCGTCCATCTCGGTCGTGGTGTGTGGTGGGGAAAAAGAATATGAAGAAGTACCGACTTCGGCGTCGATAGCAGGAACGCGGACAAGATGGGCACTAGAATCCCGTGTCCAGCCGAGCATGCACTAAGCGGGTTTAGTGCAAGTGGCAGCGTGTGTGTGATTTAAAATTGGTTTGTTTTGTAAGAAGTGGGACTCAAGACAAATCACTCTACAATGCACAAACCCTAGAACTAAGGTTACCTAGGTCCAGTCTCTAGACCGCTCCTAGACTTCCAAAGGACAAGCCGTAGGATCAATCCTCTACCACCTCTTTACTACTCTTGTGGCCAGGTAAGTTCCAGGTAAGTGGGAGGTATCCGCTATACGAATCACCGAAAATAGAGGGACTAATTAAGTAAACCACTTGCCTTAGACACACTTGCCTAGGCACCACAAAAGTAATGCGGATAAGTGATAAATTACCCACGACCTTCCTCTGTCCTTAATGAGCGCGACAGTCCTTAGAGTCTGGTCTAGATATTTTTTAAACTAATGTAGGGTTGATGCGGATGCTCGGTTTGTGATTTGTGGGGCTTAGGAAGGGTGATGAAATCCCCACCTAATCTTGATTTGGTCTTTGCCCCTTAAAGTCCGTATTAAAATATGCAAAACAAAACCAATCACAAAACTTTTGCAAAAAGATTTTTGAGCGGCGCTATTTTGCAAAGAATCCTGCAGAAAATAGATTTTATTGGATTTGAGAAGAGAGAGAAAAAGTTGAGAAAGATACCAGAGGAGTTTGGAACCCTAGATCTCCTGTTTCCTCAAGTTTGTGACTCCAGATTTCCTTGGAAAAATTCACGCATAAATCGTTAAATATGCAATTTGCAGTTTTGTTTTAATAATGATATGAATCGTCTAAGAATTCAACACAAATAGTAAGAATAAAAAAATTACGCACGTATCCCGGCAACGGCGCCATTTGATTGGTTCGAAAGAGTGTGTTTGTTGTTTAACCGCAATCAGAACGGTGTCGCGTGTAGCTAGACCGAGATGAGTACGGGTCGTCCTCTGGGAAACGTGGAACCTTTTATTCTTACTTTAGATGTGTTGAGAAAGAGAGGAGGGATAAAGAATTTTGAAGAATGGTTTCTAGATCTACGTTAAGCAAGAATGCAAAAATATAGATCTAGATTATTTTAGGGATGTAGTTAATATAATAAGGGGGCTTGTAGGGTTCGTTAGGAATTAGTAGTCATGGACGATTAATTAAAAGTTACCCTTTTTATCCTTTAATAGATTTAAAACTAGAACGACGGTGATGCATGTAGATTAGGGTTTCTGGAGGGAAAAGGAAATCCCACTCTTAACCCTTATCTCGACACGGAACTCCGTTCATATCTAGCCTTTACCAAAACAATTATTAATCTAATCTCTAATCGCGGTCGGAACAAACAAAGAATTGTTAGCGCGCCCGATTAGGATGTTAATGATTCTTTTGATAAAGTTCATAAACTTTATAGGACTTAAAAAGGGTTTAGGGATGTTCATCATCCATTAGCCTACCCTAATCCTACGAACCCTAACAAGCGGAGAATTACTCGCGCATGTTGGGAGAAAAAGAGATGGAAAGAAATTGCATAATTAAACTACTAAGAAATAGAAAAAGAAAAAGAAAGCTACCTTTATTAATCAACAATATTCATTACACTTGAATCCTTAGAAAATGATTACAATTTCTAGTTGTTTCTCGATCTCTTCTAAGGAGGTAGACGAACAATTGATGATCAGCCTGGATGAGTGAGCCATCTTGGACTTTGTGATCTCGTTGGCTTGATGAATTTTCCAAGAGGCTCTCGGTCTTTATTTATAGTCCAAAGCCAGAAACCTTTGCTTCTAAATATGGAAGCTAACTGTATAGATTCACCCACAAATTGCGCAGACCCTAAATCCTCAATCTTGCCGCGGATCCGCGGCCCAAGGGAGGGTATGGCCGCGGATCCGCGGCCAATGGTCAAGATCTCTTGATCAAAATTTTAGGGCTCCATCTGTGTGACATTTGGCTATCTCTGGAGGCTTTGGAACTTGGAAATATTCTCATAGTTGCTGCCAGACTTGGTCTCTAAGTTTTGCTTTCTTAATTAGGCAAGTTTTCTTTAACAACTTGATTTCCTTGATTTTAGTCTCGAAAAATTCTGTACAACTTGGAAAATTCTGCACAACTCAAATAATATTTAGTAGACTTTGTTCTACTTGGATTTGGTCAATGATATTATTTGCATACATTTTCCTACCAAATGCTAATTATAATATATTAACACATGGAAAATATTATTTTTACAGATAAACTCTCATATGTATGATATATTATAATAAAGACCTTTTTTAATATGAAAATGGTAGGAAAAATGTAATAAAAAATGTGCAGTTTTATCAACTGAACACGAATCCCCTCCTATCGCTCATTGCCTCCATGTGAATCGGGACTGTACCCAAAAACCACCTGTTTGCACGCCTCGGTAGAGCCGTGGTAGGGTGGAAATCAAAGCACAGTGGGAGACACAAAAGACTCTATGACGATCTCGGGTCAACAGACTAAGTTGTACCAGTGTCACCAGAGAACTGCCATCTGACGTAAGGTATAATACCATCTGGAAGTTCTCGGCGAGTCCGTTCAGTGTACCCAGTCACCACTGAGCACCCGCATACCATCTTTGATGTCAAATACCAATGGATATGGGATCATCCATTGCCCATCACATTGGTCGAGAAGATATACGCTAGTCTACTCTGGAATATCGATGCCCCGTCTCGATATTCCCACGACTAGGAACATTGAAGGATGTACTCATGGACTACCCAGGCCCCACTAGTATGATCTGCATCATAGTCCTGCAAGTCGAGTACACATCCTAAGGGCTTTATCAACATGTAACAGAGAGACAGAAAGTATACATGTAAAGATAAAGAGCAACCAGATAGCGTACTATCATGTCGAGCAAGAAAGTCCTACCTATATATGTCCCAGCATCCACTACAATATACATCTCATGTACAGTAATGGCCTCTTGGTCATACATATAACTTACAATCTCCCACTTGCACTAGGGCCATCTGTAGCAGTGGTTGTAGTATCTCATACTCAACCATCCCATAAAAGTCTCTCTCTGGGAAAAGGCCTTTGTGAGTGGATCCGCCGTGTTGTCCTCTGAGTCTACTCTCCTAACCTCGATCACCCTAGAGATCAACTATCTCCATGATCAGATGATACTGCTTAGGAATATGTCTGGGTCACTGATGGGACCGGGGTTCCTGGGCCAAAGCCTCACCTCCATTGTCATACAATTGTAGGAACCTAGTTCATCTCATGAACTAATATACACCCAAACTGCCTCTTTGGTAGTATCTTTGATAGCGATGTCACCAGCCTTTATCGTCTAGTTTGCCACGGTATCTTAGTTTGGAACTCTTCCAACATACCGTCCCTCCACTGAGGGTAAAGACAATGCCTGCGACTGACATTCAGTCGTCCTTATCACCCTGGAACTTTTCCAGTGATTCTCCCCAGGATCAACTGATACCATCTCACTACAACTAGTGAGAATCCTAACATCCAATTAGATCTATCTTATAGATCCAAAACCCAGGATTTAGGAGGTATCACTTTGATCCTATATGGAGAATCCATGTGATAAGAGGAGATTGACCGAGCGTAGCATAAGAAACTCTTTTCCTATCAAGAGTATGTTGTCTACGTATAATACGAGGATGACCACCTTACTCTTTACTACCTTTTTGTATATACAAGGTTCATCTACTATTTTGATGAAGTCAAACTCTTTGACTACGACATCAAAACAGACGTTCCAACTCCGCGATGCCTGCTTTATCCTGTAAAGCAACTTGCACACATTTTCGCTGCTCCCACTGTCTACGAAGCCCCCTGGCTGTGTACTTATAGACGCTCTCTTCTAAATCAATATTTAGAAAAGCAGTCATGACACCCAACCGCCAGATATCGTAGTCATGGTATATAGCCGTGGCAAGTAGGATCTGGATGGACTTAAGCAAAGCCACTGGAAAATGTTTCATCATTATCCACGCCTGGTCGATGACGAAAACCATTAACAAGTCTAGCTTTCAAAGTCTCAACTTTTCCATCTACACCAAGTAATCTTCTCAAGATATACTTGCTCCTGATGGGGATTTAACCTTTCAGATATAGCATCCAAAGTCCATACTTTGTTGGTGTACATGGATTCCATCTCAGATCGCTAAGCATCCAGCCATTCTTATAGAGTCCCCAATCTTGATGGCCTACTCGAAACTAGTTGGGTCATCATCTCATGATGCAATCCTCGCTCCCACTGTCATCGAGAAACCGAAGTATCTCTCAGGCGGATGAGGAACCCAGCTAGATCGGCGGAGAGGCTGAGGTTCGTCAGAATCTATTGAATCCTTTGGTTCTACCAAATCATCTGCTGTAGTTTGTATAGCTGGAACACCTTCCAGTTCTACCTCATGACCGCTAATTTCTTCATAAGAAATTCCCTTTCACAAAGGTGATATGTTGAGAAACAAAACACATTTTGTTCCTCTGTTAGGTAGAAGATATTCCCTTGCGAATGCTTGGGATATCCAAAAAACTTCTACAGAACTAACTTTTCCTCGAGCTTGTCCGGATTTTTCTTTTAGACATAGGCCGGACAACCCCAAATCTTAACAAACTTAAGATATGGGCTCTTCCTATTCCATATCATATATGAAGTGGTAGGCAATGGATTTGATTGGAACCCCATTCAATAAGTACGCAGCTTTTCAAGTACATAACTCCCAAAAGGAAATAGGAAAATCAGTAGTAGTCATCATAGAGCGCACCATATCACATAGGGTGTGATTGCTCCGCCCCGATACACCGACATGCTGTGGTGTATACGGAGGAGTAATGCTGAGAGAGAATCTCATTCTCCTTTAGAATAGTCCAGGAATCCCGTGCTCAAGTATTCTCCTCCCTGATCACATCAAAGGACATAATACTTATACCCGTTTTTGGTTCTCTACTTCTAACTTATTTTCGGTGATTATCTCAAAAGTTTCGGACTTGTGTTTCAACAGGAACATATGTCTGAATCTAAAGAGATCATCAGTGAATGTAATGAAGTACAAACAACCAGTCCTGGCATATGTAGACTGGGGACCTTCATACATCATTATGTATCACTCCGAAGAGTTCTACTAACTCTTTCTCTGTTTCCAGTAAATAAACCTATGGTCATCTTATCTTTGTGACATGACTGGCAAGTTTCACAACATGTAAATTCAAACTGATTTAAATATGCATCTAAATGTAACTTCAGCTAGTCGGGTCACATTGATATGACCTAGTCTACAATACATCAAGAAGGAATCGTTCATTTCTGAACTCTTCCTCTTGTGTGTGTTCTGTACATTAAGAACTGTGGTTTGATTTAGAACGTCTATGCTTTTAGATTACGTGCCTGAACCGATCAACTCTTGATATAGGAAATGTTCAAAACATTATCCAACAATACAAAATTATATCCTTCTTTAATAAAAAGAGACTGATATGATGTTGTATATCAGGTTCGGTATCTAATAACATTCGTTCAGAATCAATGTATTCTAGTAATACAGGGTGATAATTATCAACAGACTTGGCAGCAACACTTGCACCGTTTCTATCTCATGAAATTTATCACCCGTTCTCAGTTCTCTACCTATCTGTAGCCCATGTAACAGATTACATATATGGGATCCTGATCCGGTATCTAATACCCAGGACATAGAGGATACTGAGAAACAGTTCTATGTAATGAACACACCTGAAGGAGATGCATCAACATGCATTTTCTTCGTTTGGATGGCATGGGAATAATGGAATTCTCCTATTTCCTGCTCGGTCTTATAACAATTATAAGTTGGTGCGGGACCAACGTTCCCCAGCTCAGTATAACAAGCGGGTTCGGTCAATACATCCATATTATTATATTGATTAAGGTGTGACATGGTCGCTGCATGGAGAGAGAGAGAAGAAAACACTCTGCGTGTGCTCTTGCAAGATTAGATTGGTTATATATTTTATCTAATCAGGATGGCTCCCACTGTTTTTATCAAATCTTCCTTCAAACACTAAAAGGAAAGACTAGCCGGGATTAATTACACTCTACAAGTTCGCCAATCTTTCAGCCAGGCCAGTGCCGGTACTTTGAGGGAGGTTCCCCGTGCTTTCGTACGGACCTAATTAAAATAAACCTCGTTTTCCCAGGGGCATAACCCCGTTGAAACCTTTCTAGAAACCTACTTGATCGGCTAATTATAAAGGGCAAAACTCTCCCAGGAGTAACAATTACTCGCAGTGGGTATCGGGATCCAACTATCTCATAGAAGGTATGCAATCTTATTGCAAATTTCAACACTTGAAACTCCCGATAAAGGTTTTTACCCCTAGCACTTATGACCTTAACTATGGTCAACAAATCATAAGCACTAGTCAAGTTCTACCCGTCATTTCGTGATTAATTAGACCCACCCACATGACCCTTAATTAAGGTCAACAAAGTCACGCGACTGTCCTAACTAATCGCATCATATGCGGTGTAGGAAGACATCACTTAGCTACCGTACACTGTGCCTTGACTATGGTCAACAAACACAGCACGAATACTAAGTACTCTACTTCCTAAAATGACGGAGGGTTGCGGCTGGTTTTTAAGAAAACCTTTAACCCTTTGAACTTGATCTCGTTGCAGAATCAAATGGTTTTAAATGGAGTGTTTTTGAGTCTTCTGCTAGTTTCGCTAAAGAGGTCACTCCCGGTGAAGGGATCTCGGCACTTTCCTCGTCGAATGAGGTGCAGGATATTCACAATACCACTATGCAAAGCAAAAACTAGAAAAGAAATCAAAAGACAAACCGAAGGTTGTAGCATCTGCTAGTTATTGCTAAAGAGGTCACTCCCGGTGAAGGGATCTCAGCTCTTTCCCTATCGAATAAGGTGCTGGATGTTCTACAAGGAACACCGCGATGCAAAGCAAGAACTGTAGCTACCTGTTTTTGAAATCCGATTCCACAACATCTTTTAGGTTTATTTTCTTTCATTAATCACATTAATGAATGTCCCATCATTTAAGTCCACATAAACATCACAGATAAATACAACGTACACTTATGCCATCTGCATTCGCCTCGATGTCCCGTCTGCACCGTTAGGTTAGGTAACTAACGGCAAAGCGGGGCAGGGCTAGCACGGGTGTAAAACATAAGCAACGTCTATATAATATATCATATATACTATATACAGTATCTATCTGAACATATCACATGATCACATCACAGATAACGCAGCAGAAAATATCATATGAAATATTGGATATACTAGGACGTCCGTGTTTTATTTTGAGCCTGAATAAAACACGGATTCCACGGTCGTGATGAATAGCCAATCCCACACCCCTATACCCCTACGAGAGCGGCAAGCAACCCTACAAATTCTAGAGTTAGGAGACCCGGTGTAACGTTTCAAAATAATAAAATATTATTTTTGGGAATTTTTATAATTTAATATTATTTTAATGAATATTTTAATATTCCGGTATAATTAAATACAAATAAATGGGGAAAAATTATGGAAAATTCTAAAATAGGGTATTTTATGGAATTATGCCATTTTAAAGTTTTTAAGATTATTTATATGCTAATTTAGTGCTAATCGCGATTAAAAATCGCTAATTGGATTTTTAGCATTTTTGTGCAAAAATGCGCACATATCATTTTCCACACTTGTTACACTTGTGTTACATTTCTATTGCCATGGTTGTTCATTTGGGTTCACTATTGGAGTGAGAAGAAAGGGAAAAGAAAAGAAAGAAAAAGGTTGGAATGATTAAGAGAGAGAGAGAGAGAGAGACCAAGTCAACCCTCACTTTATGAACCATACTCCCATCATTTTCCCTTTCTCATTCTCTCTCCTCTCCCTCTCTTTGAGCTGCTGCTGCCCCTTTCCCTCTCTCTCCCTCTTCATGAAACCCTAAATCCACAATGAAATCAACCCCAAAACCACATTCCCACTTCACAAAACTTGCTCCCAAGCTCACTAGCTACACTTTGAACCTAGAAAGATTGGATTTGGAGGACTTTGAGCAACTCAAGAATTTTCTTGAGTTGCCAAAGGAGGTAATTTCTGCACCCTAGTGTAGTATTTCAATTTCCTTGTGCATCAATACTAGTTTCATATCGATATGGTGTTGTTTGGTGGATTTATGAAACATCAAGTTAGGGTTTAGGGTTTGATCTGAAATCAAAATGAAATTGAGGCTTGTTGTGACCTTAGAACCCCTAGTGTGATGCTAATTTGGACCCAAACCTGAACTTGAAACCAGAATACGGATTTATGAGACGATGTCGGAGAAAAACTGTGAATCTGTGATCGTATTTAGGAATCTGCTATCACCCCGAGACCCCCAAAAATAAAACTGAGTTGATAGTGAGATGTGCAGGCACCATAGAACCACCACACCAAACCCTAGCCCCCAACTCATTTCCTTGGCCGCAGATTTAATCCCCCTGGCCGCAATTTGCGACCAGAGCAGGGGTTCTGGTGCTCGTTTTGGTTCTGTAGCCTTTTACCCTGTAGACTTGACCCTGGGTATATCTAGTTTTGACTGATTCCAGTTAGGGTAAAATCTGGGTTGATTTGCTTGAGTTGGCGTATGATTTACGACTTCTTTTAGCATGGATTTTGGTATTTGGTGATACGTTCCTGTCGGGTGGCGTTTGGACGTCAACGACAAATGGATATTGATCGTGTTTACATACGAGACGATAGGTTTTTACCTATGCGAGTAGCGTGTGCTATTTTGGTTTCCGATGTGATTTTCATGTGCTTTAGCGTTGTGATATACTTGTAGGTACCCTACGTGATGTTGAGGCGAAGAAGATGAAGATAGCGACATCGGCATCGGCACACGAGAAGCAAGGTGAGTAGATTTATATCTACGGGGAGAAGTCGGGTGGATGGCGTATAGCACCCCCGCAGTCCGTGGTGATGTATACGAATACGTATACACATATATACTTATTATGTGCTGTTAGGATTATTGATGGTAATAATGGAATTATTGATGATAAGGATGTATTGGTTTAGTATAGTGCGAACCCTAGAGTAGTGGGTGCACGCACACATAAACATACACACATACATGCATACATTCTTTCATTTATCTTTGCGCATATGATGGTGTGTGTATCTACACATGGGTATGGGACTATGTGTTCATATACGAGATTTAAGGATGATACGTGGGATTGAGATGAGTCGATGAGATTCGATTGAGGCCGTGAGATTTGGCGACATGACAGAGTTCGTATTTAAGATGTGATATGATGGTAGTGATACCTGTTATGTGATGAGATAATGTGATATTGACTTAGATTTAGGTGGTTTTCATACCCCTCCCGATTGACTTGATTGCTGGGTTCGTAGTTCGCATAGTAGGCGTTAGACTAGACCCGAGTCATACCTATTTCAAAACTAACGAATCGGGGATATTTTAAAGATAGGCAAAATGGATTCTACGGATATTTTCAAACGACACATCTTTTCATAGAACACCGTAGCCCTTATTTTACCAAAAACCCCGATTCTCCCTTTTTCAAAAGGCAAGGCTGCATGATATATTTATTGAGGTAGGTTCTTTACTGTTGCACTGATTATTCGATTTCCGCATATTCATGCTATTTGCATTGCATTGCCTGTGTTTATTGATATATTACAGTCATGCTGCTAGGACACCAGCACCATTATCGATGATGCGTATGTTCCATGTACACTGTTTGCCGGCTCACACACTTCATCATCGATAATTGCCATGTCACTACACTGTAGTACTGTTGCATTTAGGATATGATTCTCGCACGACAGACTGATGTTCTTACATTTCTTTTACATGTCACATACATCATGCTTTTTGATTATACGCATTGAGATATGTTGTTTCCATGATATTTCTGGTTTTGGGAACCGTGGGTGTTTCAAAAGGGAATATGTAACTGTTTTAAAACCCGGTTACCCTTGAGATGATATTTCAGTGCGTCCACCATGTGTTTTCTCGGTGCTGAGAGCGACATGTGAAACCCGATTCGAGGAGGCGGATGAGGCCGATTGCGGGTATATGGTGACCCGGTATGGTTCCCCAGGGCAAGAAATGTTTTTCGTGGAGTAGACGATAAGCCTAGCAGGGTGGCGAGTACCTACCGGTGATTGGTTGGACCTGGAGGTTATCCGGAGGATACCAACCAGAGTCGATAGATGGATATAGGCGTACTGCTGGGGCCGAGGGCCGATTCCGCAGACGGAGCCCGTGGGCTGATCCGGACTGACGGAGCCCGTTATATGAGGATTTGCGTGCCGATGCTGGGCACGGTTTTCATGATGTTTTCGAGTGTCGATGCTGGGCACTCCGGTTCCATGATTTTGACGTGTCGCGAGGGACACGGGTGGTTTATATCCTCATATTTCCATGCACATGCTGATGATATTTACATGCATGATGGTTATTGTCATTGGGTGACGAGTGGACGGGATCCACGTACATGCAGACTGATTTCATTGATTATACCTCACATTTATGATATGCTATTACCTGAGGCACTGGCACGAGCACTTGGCACTACACTCATGTATAGAGATTACATTGCCAGTTTAGCATGCTTCAGACTTATTCATATTGAGGTTTATTTATATCTGATCGTATTGACCTAGAATGGGTCATACATTCGATCTCTGCTTGTATATATTTTCTATTCACGAGTTGGCAACTCACCCCCGTTGTGCCACAGTCCTTGCAGGTTTTTGCCGTACAGATTCCGTAGTAGCATTTCTGGCACACTGCTTCCATATGGGTGACTTACGTTGGTAGTTGGGTTCTTTTGTATCAGAACCGCCATTGTTCATGTATTATTCATTGTATCTAGACATTCCATCAACCAAAACTTGTATATTGTTTCAGACTTAGAAAACAGTGTTATATTATTTCGACCTTAGAGTCGCGCTTGTAGTATTACGGTTTTCTGGCTGTTTTGAGTTCTTTTTTGGGGTTTTGATCCTCGCCCTTTGGCGTTGTATATTATTATTGCTTGCGTGGTTGTGACCGTCGATTGACGAAGAGCTAGCTCCCCCTTGGGGATGCCTTTTATCATTTCATATATATTATTCTTGTTGTACCCCGTTCGGGGCCAGTTTTTACAAAGGAAACTCTGCCAAAATTTTCAGGAAAGGTTACTCATTTTAAAAATGCATATTCGGCTTAGTGATTTAAAAACTTTGATTTTCGAAACATGATTTCTTTACTTCTTAAAACTAGTTTTCCTTATTTACTCTTTAAATGGTTTTAGATTTCTGGGCTTTTGGCTTACTTGGATCAGATGGGGTCCTATAGACTTCATATGGTTCAAGGGCCAGTCACATGCTCTTTCGGGTCGTGACACCCGGACTCGACTCCTCGAGATGGTCTCCTACTGGACCCTAGAACCCGGTTACTTGTGTTCCCCGCCTTGGGTCTATCCTAATGCGGAAAAGTAAATAATATACAATGGTGACATCATCCTCAGCCCTGAAGTGCCCCAATAAAAGAATATTACATACAAGTTTTTTACTTGAATGAAAATGAAAAACACTCATCTCACATAAAAAACCCCAGCTATTCAAACACGACGATCCAATATAACATATCCAGCAACATATAACATCACATGTCATCAACATAAGTAAATATGCCCATCCCAATTATCGTTGACATATAGCAACGAAACCGGCGATATCACATATTACGCTTACGGTCGCAGAAAAGAAAGTGTAAAACTACAACAGTTTGAATCCGCAACCTCCTTAGACATCACATGCCTAACCAAATGAATTCCTTAGACATCACATGCCTATCAATTATAAACCCGGCATTTTAGTCTCATTATCGAAAACTCTTTTCAATATCAAGTCGGGCAATTCAACAAGATTCCCGACATCCTGATCGAATGCTCGTCGCAAACTTTAGTAGAAGGCCGCACCCCCGGATGCCGTCGACGAAGTGCACTAAGGGGGAACACCGCTGCCGCGAGCACCCGAACGGATGCTTTTGGCGACGGGGTTCTCCTACAGTCACTTGGTCGGGGCTATGGGGCGTGGCTGTCTATTAAGTTTACCGGTGAGTATCCGCGTACACTACGTGATTGCGACGGACTTTTGATCACATCAAAATTCCGTGGCAACCGATCAAATGAGACTAAAGTGCTAGATTTATAACATTCATATTAGTTATCTCATAACTACATGTGGATTCCAAATATTGTATCACATTCCAGATAAATAGACAATGTTAAAATTTTCGATCGAATAAACAAACACCCAAGTTTTCCCAAATAGCTCAACACTTGAAATAAGTTTAAAAACATCCATTTCATGCCACAGTACCAACGGTCCAGCCATAGAAGGGTCAAGCCAACGCCTCACATGTGGCACGCCGTACTACCCCAAACCCTAAGGTTCAAAAGGCAGTTCAAGACGATCACATAATCGAGTTAAGGTTTGTTGTCTTCTAGTGGGTCCATCGCGTTACTTGCACGACTTAGAACGTTCTTAAACTACGGAAAAATCCAACACTTGGAAATTTTCCGGCACGGGAAAAAATGAGTTATTGATATCCGTTCGAACTTTTTAACACGTTCTAAAATTACCCGGAAAAACAAAAACAAAGTTAAATTATCCGATCGAATCAACGAGTCCCCAATACACCCCAGAAAACTCAACACTTCAGTAAATACAAAAATATCCAGAAGAATCAGGAATTACAGACGGACATTACTGTGCAAACCACGTGCCATGATTCAACTTTTTGGCAGTGGAACCGCCGCGCAAGCCTTGGTACGGCCGCGGTTCCGCGGCGCTTTAAGGTGATCAGTGGCACGTGTTGCACAGTAATCCTTGTATTTCCCTGCTGATTTTTTTGAGTATTTTTAATTCACAAAAAAGCACATTTTGAAAAAATTTCCAGAAACTGGGTATATCGGGTTTTCCGGGTTCGATCGGACTTTAAATTTCGTCTAGACTTCGCCTAAAGCTCTAGCTTGGCTCTGATACCACTGTAGGGTTCCTAGGCACTCTAACAAGGTTCTACAAGGCATCTACCATGCCCGATTCAAAAATTGTCGAACAACCCTAACCAAGATCGTATACTAGAGATTATGCGAAAACTAGCAAGCAAACAATTTTAACAATAAGTGAAAGGGATTACAACCTTTGTAGATGCGGTCCTTCACTTCTAAAACTCCGTGTCGATGTCCCTTCGCTGCGATCATCGAGATCCCGGACTCGAGTGATGGTTTCCTCGGAGAAATGAGCGGGCTAGGTCGTTGACTTCGAGGCCGAAGATGATCTACGTCGAGGAGACTCAAACTCAAGCTCCATCTTCACTAGGTCAAGAACTTTGTGAAGAGAATACCCTAAACTAAATGGCAAGTAGTAGAGAATGATGAAATAGGAAATGGGTTCACTTTAGATTTGGATTTCTCACTCTAAATTTTCACTTGAAAAATTTCTAGTAAGGTTTTTCTTCACTTGAAGAAGAGGAAGAAGAAGAAAAGAATAAGAATGAATTATATAAAATGAATAATCAAGTGAAGTCTATCATAATGCAACCATAGGTGAGCTAACCTTTGTAGAGACTAAACCATAGTTAATTATAATGGTTTGGTTAATGAATATCTTAATCAAGACAAAATGAGTGGACTTTGTCAAAGTTGCTTCAAGCTTCATGAAGCTTCAAGCTTCATGAAGCTTCAAGCCATGACAAAAGAAGCCACCATTTTGAATAATTAAGATAAATAAAAACCTAAATTATAATTAACATGGTGTATGTCACACACCCACCCATGTTTGCATGTATCATCAATCATGATACAAACTAGTACACAAACATATATCACATATACAACTTGTGCACATCAAGTGAGAAAATCAATCTTAAATGAACCAATACTAGTTAATGTAAAGTAATATATCAAATATATAATTATACATTAAATCATTAAATCAATATAATGATCCGGTCATATCGCATATAACCGACTAATATCTAGTGTATCAATGTATCGAATCAACACTTAATTCGGTAACCCGGCTATATCTCATATAACCGTCCGATGATACAAATCACGAGAATAGAATACAGTACCACATACTGGTATTATTCTCGGTCCCGTACATATCTCATATGCGCTCCTATTTCGTTTCGCTTGAGCCAGGAAACCTCTATGAAGGACTCTAAAGACTCGTCAATACATCGGCAGTAGGTGGTGATCATATCAATCACCCACAAGCCGCAAGCGGTCTGCTAAACGTAACGGCCACCCGGGTATTGAGCGATCAGAAGATCAACGAGCAAGCCTGCTCACACTCCTGCGAATCCAATCAGTAACACTTACCGCACAGTCCGGTCTGTTCGTCTGATATGTCGCATATCTCGCCTAGGGGTGGTAAACGTCAGACCCCAGCAGCTTGATAAGTCATGCCGATGTAAGGTCCATAACAAGCGTGAAACTACTGATAACTCTTACCAGTAAATCAATGCAACCCTGGCCAGGGATTTCCAGTTATGGCCAGTCGAGCATAGCACAACATCAACCCCCAATGCCGGGAGAGAAAAATCCCCTCCTATCGCTCATTGCCTCCATGTGAATCGGGACTGTACCCAAAAACCACCTGTTTGCACGACTCAGTAGAGCCGTGGTAGGGTGGAAATCAAAGCATAGTGGGAGACACACAAGACTCTATGACGATCTCGGGTCAACAAACTAAGCTGTACCAGTGTCACCAGAGAACTGCCATTTGTCGTAAGGTATAATACCATCTGGGAGTTCTCGGCGAGTCCGTTCAGTGTACCCAGTCACCACTGAGCACCCGGATACCATCTCTGATGTCAAACACCAATGGATATGTGATCATCCATCGCCCATCACATGGGTCGAGAAGATATACGCTAGTCTACTCTGGAATATCGATGACCCGTCTCGATATTCCCATGACTAGGATCATTGAAGGATGTACTCATGGACTACCCAGGCCCCACTAGTATGATCTGCATCATAGTCCTGCAAGTCGAGTGCATATCCTAAGGGCTTTATCAACATGTAACAGAGAGACAGAAAGTATACATGTTAAGATAAAGAGCAACCAGATAGCGTACTATCATGTCGAGCAAGAAAGTCCTACCTATATATGTCACAGCATCCACTACAATATACATTTCATGTACAGTAATGGCCTCTAGGGCATACATATAACTAACACGATGGAGTAAGCTGAGAGTAAATCACATTCTCCTTTTAGAAACTTCAGGAACACCATGCCTAAGTATTTTCCTTCTCTGATCACATCGAAGGACTTAATACTTCTACCCGTCTGGTTCTTAACTTCAAACTTATATTCCATGAATTTCTCAAAAGTTTCAGACTCGTGTTTCAACAGGAACATATGTCCGAATCCTAAGAGATGATCAATAAATATAATGAAGTACGAAGAAGAAACCTTGGCATTTGTAGACATAGGACCGTATACATCATCATGTATCCGTCCCAAGAGTTCAGTAACTCTTTCTCTGTTTCCAGTAAATGGAGTGTTAGTGTATATGCCCTAGGGGCCATTATTGTATCATACTAGTTTGTATATTACTTAATGGAAGCTTGGCATATTCACATGTATATAACAGTCTTGCTAAACATGGTAGTATGCTACTTGGTTTTTCTATCTTAATATGTGAGTATACGTATTGATAGAGCTCTTAGGATCTTGCTTGACTACCAGCATTGTGATGGCAGTCACATTAGTGGGGGTTGGGTAGTTTACAAGCACATCCTTATTCAGGTCCCTATTCATAGGATTATCGAGACAGGGCATCGATACTCCGGAGTAGACTAGTGTGTACGCTTCTCATCGCAGTTAGGGAGATGGTCTGTCCCACAGCCGTCAGTACGTCGTACTGGAGATAGTATACAGTTGCTCGTTGGGTTACGGGTACACAGAACAGGACTCGCAGGGAACTGTTGGTTAGGTTTTATACCAGTCGTCAGTTAACAGTTCCCAGGTGACATGAGTACAGCTTAGTCCGCAGACTTGACACTGCTACTTCGCCTCGAGTGTGTCCCACTGTTCTTAGATTGCTACCCTACCACGGCTCAAAGCAGTCGTGCAAACAGGTAGCAGTTGGGTGCAGTCCCGAGCACTTGGAGGCAGTGGCGGTTAGACAGGATTCGTCTCTCACGGTATTGGGAGTTGATATCGCGCTGTGTCAGAGAGCCATTACGCAAAGTCCCTGGCCAGGGCAAGCAAGATTTACTGGTAGGTTCCAGCAGTTTCTCAGGGTGTAATGGGCTTCGCTCCGACACGACTTATACCGCTATTAGGGGACTGACACTTGCTGCCCCCCAGGCCCGATATGCGATAGTCTTAGACGAACAGACCGGACTGTACGGTGATTGTCACATCAGACTCAGTAGGAGTTCGGATGGGTTTCCTCATCGGCCTTCTTATCGACATCTACCTGGGGACCGTTACGTACAGCTAGTGCCACTTGCTGTCTGTGGTTAAACCCACTGCCAGCGTAGTAGTCGAGTCTCTAGAGTCCCACACAGAGAGTTTCCCTACTCCAGGCGAAACGATATAGAGGTCGTATGGTTTTACGACAAGGGTTCGGACGCATACGTGTGTTTACGTACGTACGACATCCGGACAGTTTTTACTAGCCGGCTTTCGTTTAAACCAGTTTCTAGTATCCGGTTATTGGATTTATACAGTCTAAAGTTTTTCCGTGTTTTCACGGATAGGAGGGGCGTTCTCGTAATTGCGCGAGACGCTTCTAGAAGATAGTGACTTAGGGGTTAAGGTGGCATATGCATTAAATTAGATTAGTGAGTCTTATGAGTGATTCATCCATGTCATTAATGCATCATAAATGCATAATGACTCATGGAGATGAATCACCCTCTTGTATTTATGAAGCATGATTATTCATCCTTTATTTTCTTTTATTAGATAAATGATAATGCTTGATATATATTATGATAGATCATTATCTCATCTCATTCTCTTGCTCGCTTTCTCTCTCCTCAAGCTCTCTCTCTTCAAACCCTAATCCTTCCCTCTCATGTATTGAGACCAAGGATTTGAATAGACTACTTAATCCTTAACCATTCTCTATATCACCTAGGTTAGTTAGATTAGCGATTTAAGAAACCTAGTTACCTCAAGTTAGAGGTGAAGCTTGTAGTAAAGCTCTCGGGTGGATCTTCAAGACGGAGAGGACGTGGAGAACGACAAGACGAAGGACTCGGTTCTTTAGGTATAATCACTTATCATAGTAGTTAACTCTTCTATGGTTTCTTGTTAGTTATTGTTTAGCAAAGATTCTCGGTTAGTCGATGTTTACGCCTAAAACAAGATCGTTTTTCATTTTTCCGCCTCCCCGCAAGTCGTGGGGTGTTGTACATCGACTTACAGTGGTATCAGAGCCTCGCTAAACAATAGTTAACTCATTAGCAAAGTCGTAAGTATTTCGAACGGAAAAAGAACCGGAAAGATCATCGTGTTAACACAGTTTCTGTCGATTTTAAAAAAGGCCCTAAATTTTTTTCAGGGACCTGTAGATTAACAAGCAAGGAATTATAGGGCAACTGAAGAAATTTAGACTGCTAACTCGGCTAACTCACCGCGGAACCGCGGCGGATCCATGCGATCCCTCGCGGATCCGCGACCGAGTTAGGGCCGAGTCGGCCCAAATTTCTTCAGTAACCCCTTTGTGTTAACAGTGATATTTCTGGATATTTTATTTTCTACTAAGATCTCAGGTGAACAGAGAAGTTTTGCAGTAGAATCTAAAGTGGTTTGCTCGATTGAAATTTTACGATGTTTGCTAATATGATTATATCTGTGATTGTATAATGTGTTCGTAAACCTTCCCTAACTGCTAGTATGTCGGTTGGCAGGGGGTTGCACATTTCTGTAATGGTTTTTACTGTTTGTGGATGTGAACTGTATTGGACTGTTGTGATGACTAGCCGGGGTTTGAGATGGGTTGTTATATTCATTCATTCAATGTAATTGTAATATATTGTAATATTATTTTGCGGGGCGCATCCAGGTTGCGGTTGTAGCCACCGTTGTATTATTTCATTTTACTGTTTTTGCTCCTAGGATAGACCCAAGGTGGGGTGCACAAACTACCGGGTACTTTGAAGTGTTTAGTGGCTTACTCACTTTGTTGAGGGAGACCGCATCACTTCGGGTACTTGGCGGGTAGTTTGCCGTACCCGTAGGGGTCTAGGGTGGGGTAATGGCTATTCATCACAACTGTGTAATCCGTCTTTTGTTGCAGACTCTAAACAAACACGGATTGCTTGCAAATCCAATAAAGTTCATATGAGATTTGGAATGCCTATTATTGCGTCTGACGAATGTACAATATCTATATATGATAGCTATTTAGACGTCACTTATGTTTTACACTCGCGCTAGCCCAGCCCCCGCTCTGCCGTTAGTTAAGTAACCTAACGGGTGATGACGGGACCCAGTGGCGAATGCGGATGGCATAAGAGCACGTTGTATTTTCGTTGTTTTCTGCAATGATAGGTTAATGATGGGACGCATTATTTATAATGCAAAGAAAATAAACCAAAAGTTTAATCGTTGGAACAATTTAAAAGAAACCACTCGGTTATTTTAAAACAGATGATATTTTTAAATTGCGGAGCTTTAACCACTCCTTTTAAAAAGGATATCAGGTTCCTTCGGTCATATCAAGTTCACAACGTTCACGGTTTCGCCAAAACCATTCGTAGCCCTTCGACATTTAATTTGGGTATTCAGTAGTATTCAAGCTATGTATTTTGACCAACGCCAAGGCATAGTGTTTGGTAGCTGCTGGGTATTTATTTGTTGCATAGATAGATGAGTTAGTTTGGGACAGTCGTATGATCATTTTGGCCAACATCAAGGATATGTACGGATGGGTTCAAATAAACAAGATAATGATGGGTAGAACTTGACATGTGACTTATGACATTTTGACCAACGCCAAGGTCATAAGACCATGGGGCAAAAATATATATCGAGAATTTCTAAAGAAACTGAAATTTGCAAAGAGTTGCATACCATTTGGAGTTTGATGAATGTTGGTAGGATTCCTTCAACTTTATCATACGATGATATTTGGATCCTGATCCTACTGTGAGTATATGCTACTCATCAGGATATTCGTCACTTAATGATCAATGCTATAAACCAAGTATGTGTCAAGAAAGGTGTCAGCGGGGTTACGCCCCCAGAGAAAAGAGGTTCTTTAATTAAGGAACTTCGCGAAAGCGTTGGAAAACCTAGCCTGGCTGAACAGTTAAGCAAGTATTGTACAGTGAGAATCGTCCTGGCTAATTCTTCTTTTATGGTTTGAGGAAGGATTCGAGAAATAGTGGGAGCCATCCAGTTTAGATAAATTAAAAACCACTCTAAACTTGCAAAAGCATCATGCTAAAGAGTTTTCTTCTCTCTCTCCTAATTGCAGCGACCCTGAAAATGACTGGACTTAAGTTACTTTTAGAGAAAAATATACTGACAGGGCCAAACTATAAAGATTGGCTGCGGAATGTGAAAATGGCTTTGACCTATGACAAATTAGGGTACGTCCTCACCGCTAAGGCACCTGCTGTCCCTGGTCCCAAATCCAGTAATGCATATAAGGAAATCCGTAAAACCTGGGATTTCGATTACGCGAAAGCCAAGTGCATCGTGCTTGCCTCGATGAACAATGAACATCAGAGGAGGCACGAGGATATGGATCTAGATGCCATATTTCTCCATACAAAAGAACTTTATGGAGAGCAATCTCGTATAGCAAGATACGAGACCTCTAAGAACTTGTTTCGAGCGAGGTTTGCTGTCGGATCATCGGTAGAAGAACATGTCCTAAAGATGATTGGCTATATAGAATAGCTCGCAGACCTTGGGACGACTTTGGATAATGAGCTCTATACAGACCTTATTCTCCAGTCCCGTCCTTCCACCTACACCCAGTTTATTCTGAACTTCAACATTCAAAGAAAAGAAGTTGAACTTCCGGAACTCCTTAACATGTTGAGGAGTGCAGAGGGCACCTTGCAGAAGGCAAGGGAAACACCCGCAATGTTTGTTAGCGGTGCTTCTTCTTCCGGGTCTAAGGCTAGGGCCAAAGGAAGGAAAAAGAAGGCCGCCACCAAACCTAGAGGAGGTGTAAGTAAGGTGGGAGGTAAGGGAAAGAAAAAGTTTGCAGTACCGGTAGTGGGCCAGGATGAGTGCTTCCATTGTCACAGGAAAGGGCACTGGAAAAAGGATTGCAAGGCGTGGAACGCAAAGAACCAGGAACCGAAGCAAGCTGTGGCTTCGACTTCAGGTGGGTTTGTAATTGAGAATTTTCTGTCAATCAACTCTACTTCCTGGGTATTGGATACCGGATCAGGATCTCTGTCACGACCCGGAAGTACGGAACATGACCGGCACTTAGATTACGAACGTCTCAAGGCGTACATATGCTAAGTAAGCCGAAACCCAGAAATCCAAACCAAGTGAAGTAGTAGAGAATAGGAAAAACCATACCAAATCAACCTGTATGCATCATAATATACAACGCCTAAAGGCGAGGATCACAACAGAAATGAAACTCAACCAGCAAGAACCCATCGAAATATAACCCGCGACTCTAAGGTCGAAAGAATAAACATCACTGGTCTCTATCTCAAATAAGTACATGTTTTGGTTGATGGAACTTCTAGATACAACTGAATATAATATACAATGTATAATGATGGGTACGATACAAACAACCCACCTACTAGCAAGTCACCTGAAATAAGCTGTGCCCGCAAAGCCGTAATGAAATCCGTACGGCAACACCTGCATGAAACTGGGGCACAACGGGGGTGAGTTGCCAACTCGTGAGTAGAAAAAGATCTACGAACAGAAAATCGCATGTATGACGCAACCTAGGTCATACGATCATAATATAAATAATCCTCAATATAACCAGTAATCTCTAACCATGGCTAATGTAAATATCAAACCCAAGTGTAATCCCATATGTCCATGTCAGTGCATCAGGTAACAATGTATCATATAGATGATGTATGAATGCATGAAACAGAATGCATGTACTGAAGAAAACTGCTTTCATAATTTGTGAGATTTCTGTATTGTTAAAATGAGGTATCATAAATGAAATCTGCATAAACAGTGCCCAGCATCGGCACAAAACATAAGTCTCAGTATCTTGATACCTCTGTATCACAATCTCTGTATCTCAATATCTCGAAATCTCAATGTCTCAATCACAAAATCTAGGGCGCCGTCAGTCCAGATCGGCCCCTACCATCCATCTCATGACTACGACGGTATCCTCCGGATATCCGACGTGTCGGGTAATATCACCGGTAGGTAGTGCTTCCCTGCACAGGCTCAACGCCATCATCTGCGATCTTCTTGCCCCGGGGTACCGCACCGGGTCCACCATGTACCCGCAATCGGTCTCATCCGCCTCCTCGATTCGGGTTTCATATGTCACTCTCAGCACCGAGAAAACACATGGTGAACGCACTGAAATATCATATCAAGGGTAACCGGGTTTTTAAAACATTTACACAATCTCTTTGAAATACCCACGGTTCCCAAATCCAGAAATAACATAGAAACAACATATCTCAATGCGTATAATCAGGAAGCATGATGTATGTGACATATAAATGGAATGCAAGTGTAACAGTATGTCCTGCAACATGGAATAATAGTATGCACATACAAGGGTCATATCCTGATGCAATAATACTACTGTGTAGTGACATGGAAATTACCGATGAAGATGTGTGGGAGCTGGCAAGTAAGTGTATGTGGAACATACGCATCATCGGTAATGGTGCTGGTGTCCTAACAGCATGATATCAATAATAGAATATGAATCATAACAGTATGTGATGCAGAGCAACAATAATAATATGCGGGAGCTGAAATACTGAACACCATGGTCGCTAAACTGCATCTAATGTCATAAAGGTCGTACAGCTATGCCAACAATAAGGCTGAGCTAATAAGCTAACTGCAGGTAAGGGAAACCGCCTAACCTCTGAGTCGATACATATAAATATATATATATAGTCGGTGATCCCGCCTCGATAATATCACATCCGATATCATATCTCTAAAATCAGTTATTCCCAAGTTAAGAGTGCAGATCAAAACATCAAATTATAGCTCGTACGTAAATCCGTCGTACGGCATCCCCAATCTGGGTACGGGTCAATATCACATTTGTCATATTAATCATCAAGTATTCTCTTTATCAATATCATCATCGGGGTACTGACCTATGTCTGGTACAATTCTAACATCATTACTATAATCAAGATCTAACTACCGGTCGACAATCCCGTATAAATCGATATCATCAGCACATATTATCTCAAGGAGTATACCCCGCCCAAGGCGGCCTATTAGAAATATCCTGTCATATCAAATCATATCTCGTATCATAATCACATGTCGATCATTTACATATTTATGTCACTATTCCTATGGCATCATTATCCCAAAATCCGCTAAGGTATCAAGGTGTATCTTATCTATGAATTTAACTGTCATAACATGTCATATCGCCGATATCATAATCTCAGATCAACTCATCGACTCATATCAATCCCATGTATCATCCTCAAATCCGCAATAAACACATAGCCTCATACCCAAGTGAACACATGTCCATAACGAATCCCATAAGCATCTATGAAGTGAGGATGTATGCAAGTATGTATATGTGTGCATGAATGTGTAGTGCACCCACTACCCTATGGTTTCGTAACCAAAATCATCCAAGTTCACCAATATCCATTTTAAATCATCAATAATAATCCCAACAACAATAATATTTATAGGCGTGTATACGCATCCGTATACACCACCTCGGACTGCGGGGGTGCTATATGCCATCCACCCGACTTCTCCCCGTAGATATAAATCTACTCACCTAGTTATGTGTTCCGGTGCCGATGTCGTCATTTGCGTCTCCAACGCCTCGATGTCACGTGAGTACCTACAAGGATATCACATGCTAAAACACATTAAAATCACATTGGAAACCAAAATGGTGCACACTACGCCCATAGGTAAAAACCCGTGACCTTGTGTGCAAAAACAGCCAATATCCTCTGTTGTCGACGTCCGAACGCCACCCGACAGATACGAATCATCGAATTTCACAATTCATACAAAAACACGTCATAAATCATACGCCAACTCACGAAAATGAACCCAGATTTTATCCTAACAGGAACCAATCAAAACTAGACATGCCGGGGGTCAATTTTACATGAAAAAGGGCCTTTGCACGCAAAACGAGGCATTTTTATGCAGGTCTGGCCGCAAATTGCGGCCAGAATGAGGTAATTTGCGGCCGGAGTTTGGAGATGGTGGCTCGGGCTTTTGGTAGGGGTTCCAGGGCGCCTGCACAGCTCACTGACATGTCTACTTTTTCCTATAAGGCCCCGGGTGAAAGCAGATTTCCGAAAGACCTCAAAATCGACAAAAACGGTAAGATACGCCAAGTCTGGTAAATCGGGTGTTTACATGAAATCTGGGGAATTTCTCTGGTTGACTGGCTTCACTAGGACCTAAGAAGTTTATTCTAGCTAACGCAATTCTTACTTTGCTCAAAATTTCCATAAAACACCCAATATCACTTCTAAGCATGATACGGACACCGATTAAGCTAGATATTCGAAATTTTAGCAAATTAGGCTAACCATCCAATTTTAATGATACTTCTTGGCTTTAACAAGTTAGTTAACACTAAAGATGGCTCATTAAACTACAAACACTCTAAAATCTCTAAATCTAGCATCATGGCACAATTCTAGCATGAAAATTCTATTTGTCGCAATAACTAGCTAAACAAGCATCTAATCTACGTAATATACGAAAAGTTCAAGAGTTATACCCTCTAGGAACCTTGCAACAAGGGAGAAGGAGAAGAAGAAGAGGGTAGGAGCTTCAAAACGTGGCTGGAACGGAGCTGCGATGCAACCGACGAAGCTGGTGCTGATGCAAAACGTGTTGCTGATGCTGTTGCTGTTAGTTGCTGTTTGTTTGCTGATGTTGTTGTTGTATGGTGTTGCTGTTGTTGTTGTTATGGTGTTGTGTGGTGTGATATGGAGTGGTGTGTGGTGTGGTGTGAGGGTGGTATGGGATGGTGTGAGTGTGGTATGGTGTTGGGGCTGATGCTGGTGTGCAGTTTGGCTGAAGTAGCAGCTGTTGCTGCTTGTTGTATGCAGAATTTTGAAGGCTGAATTGTACACTGATTAAATGGCTGAAGTCTTGGCTGGGGTGGAAATTTTGTAGCAGCTGGTGTGCTGTTTGGAGCAGCCTAAGTGGACTTCTAGTGTTAGGCTAGTTGATGTAGCTGCATAGGGTTGGGGGGTAGCTAGAAAGCTGATGTAAAAGGGGCTGATTTTGTGCTGAATTTCAGCTATTGTGGGCTGAGAATATTGACAATGGGGCTGAAGCTTGACATTGGGGGCTGAAACATCATGATTAGGGTGTGCAATTCAGCTATGGGGGGCTGAAATGCGTTAGGGGCTGATGTAGATCAGCTATAGAGTTGATGTAGCTGTTGATGTGAGAGAATGGGGGCTGATATGGTATATCAGGAGCTGATGTAAGGCTGTTGCAATGTTTCAGCACCTGCTGCTGGTTGTTTTCCTTAAGGAAGTGTTATGTTGTGGGGAGAAATGTGAGAGAGGGTAACAAAACACAAACAATAATGAAATTGGATGGATCATGGCACATCCTAACCATCTCTCTTTTCTCCAGAACAATGCTCACAAGACACCAAGCCACCATGGCTCACTTCTCCCTACACAATCGACATAACCCCAGCTCTAATCAAATGGTTCAACCCACCATGGTTACCTAAATATGGTCCAACCCTAGGCTACCATGACCAAAACGAGGAACAGGTGTAGAAAATGTCATGTGCACATTTTTGCACAAAAAGCCAAAAATCCACTTAGCGATTGTTAAATCGCGATTTTTACCAAAATAACACATACGTAACCATAAAAGCTTAGAAATGACATACTTCCACAAAATACCCTATTTTAGAATTTCTAAAATTTTCTCCGGAATTTTCACCATTTATCGGTATTTAATTACACCGACTATTAAAATATTAATTAAAAATTATGAAAATTCCCAAAAATAATATTTTATTTTTCTGAAATGTTACAATCTTCCCCCCTTAAAGAAATTCGGTCCCCGAATTTAAATTTACACCTCCCAATTCTAAAAACATTTCAATAAAATGTCCAAACCAATGGGGCTCCGAAATTATCGATATATAAAAGGCATCGTAGCGCAATACATGCGCATGAGTAACAATCAGATAACTCGAAGTCAAAACTCCGTCAAGCATCCTGCAATCATCGGAGTCAAGGTGAAAACACGACTGCCAAATCCAAAGCAAAACCGATATGCTAGAAATCGGAACTATATATGTAAATATCCGAAAGGAATCCATGCCAAATTATTTAAAGTCGATGTGTAATGCGCATAACACTGCACAGCGGCGGACGTCTCTATAAGAAAATAGCCAAATACATATATATCTTTTGTTTAATATGCACGACCCGCCGTTTTGAAAACGATTTAGAAGGGTCTCCTCATTTTAAATGTCTTGTGTCATAAACGACACGTATGTAAATAATGAGACTATAGCTCGCTTTTGGAAATCCCTTGAAATCTGTCAATGTATGCAAAATATACCCAAGCACTGCCATCTGATCAGTCCTGCTCAGTACGAAAATCAATCGCAATATCATAGGAATGTACTGCTCCCTAAGAAATCAATTCCAAAGAATGCATATAAAAACCCTGTGCGTCCGGTGCGCACGGAAATCAAAATCCATGAATGTGCCATACATGCGCACAGAAACAATATCTAAGTGCATCGGGTGTGCACGAAACATCTGTCAAGGCAACAGGTGTGCCTGACAGCAAAACAGGTGCATCTGACATGCACGAAGAATCTCGGTTTAGTGCATCTGGTGTGCACCAAATCACATCTCATAACATGCGCCCAACATGCGCTAAAAAATCCAAATCCGGTGCATCCATCATGCACGAAACAAATATCGAGCATCACCATCGAAATAGAAGTCCGGTGCATCCAAGTGCACAAAATACGAATCACTACACTGTAAGCATACGTGAACTATGCAGAGTGCAAAAATCAAATCGTGTGCGTGCATACGCACAAAATCAACTCAAATGTCTAAGCCCCATAAAATCACAAACATGTGAAACCAAGGCACGAAGACGATATCAAGTGCAACGACTTTGCGAAAATCGTAAATACTCGATCATCAAAATCAAACCAGGCTAATAAATTACCCAAAACATCGAAATCAAGTATGGCGGAATAGCTCCGCTCAAGCACGTCCTCCAATAATCTCGGGCAACTGTCGTGGTCATCGTAGCATATCTCGTCGATGATCCTGAACTCTGGCCTGCGGGTATGCGTAACATTGACCACTCCTGGGTCCAAGTCTTCTCTGTGAATTATCAATCTCATGATCCATCGGCTCAACGGCCCTGTCAGGTGTGCTAACGGGGTCGATTCCGTTCTGGCACTTCTCTGGCCATCTTTCGGCCAATCATCACGACCACTCGTAAAGCAACATGTCACTGGCGTCGGCCTCTGGCTCTCTGAATGTACGTGACACAACTGATCCTGGGTGCAAGTATCATTGCAGCAGTGTCCTGGAAGGAATCCTGCTCAAGGTCTCTTCCAAGTCTCATCTCTGCCAACTGTCCGGGAGTCGTCGTCCTTTACCATATCTGCTTCTTGTTTCGAAACGGCTGCATACTCATTGCGAATCCTTCTGGAAGGTATATCCAGTTACAATGCAACGGTATGCGCATCGCATCTCTGGTGTCGGCGGAGTGGAACGTTATCATATCCAGATCTTGTACGAACCTCTTACTCCACTTTTCTCTAATGTCGACTGCTTCGGACTCGTCTCGTCGTAGCTGCATGGACTGAGCTCTAACGGCTATCCTCGTATCTGGAGTCTCCCAAGAAATGCATCTCACCACCTAGCATCCGAATTAAGTCGAGCCATCCGATTGAGTCGTTAAAACTTCATAATCCCCCAAGAGCTCAACATCTTGGGTACAGTATAAGAGTATCAAGTACATACCACAGCATCGGTGGTCCAGCCGTAGAAGGGCAAACCCAAGCCTCACTAATGGCGTCGCAGAACTGTGGCAAACCCTAAGGTCAAAAGGCTTTCACACGGTCATTATGTCGAGTTAGGGTTTCATTCTTCTAGAGGGTCTATAGAATTGCATGCATGTTTTTCCAAATACTTTAAACTTGGAATAATAGGTTACTATCATTCGATCATCTCTGTCGACTCTCAACGTCTCCGCGTGAAGTCGTCTCTAGCTGAAATCAATCTATCTGATGATCTCGCATCGGGGTAGCGAATGATCCACATGTCCTAGTCATTCACCCTCGGGGACTAGCGATCTTCTATCATCTCTTAGTACCACTCGTACTGCAATAGCTCCAACATCTGGGCGATATCCTGTCGTTTGCAGCAAAACTAGCTTGCTCGTCTGCACGCTGAGCCGTGCCTTAATCATTATGAATGAGCAATATATCAACGGTCATCAAAATCTGGCTGGCCTCTATCAGTGGCTCAATCCTCTGGTGCTAATCCGCATGTCCGAGTAATTTCATACAGCGATCCATCCATCGCTCATGGCACAAAGCACAATCAAAAGACACATCTCTACAATCGTGTGTCGCCAGAATTACGCCCCGGTCAGTCCTCGTTCGTGACGAGCTCAAGCTGACCGCAACTCTAGCCGTAGCTCTCCCTGCCCGTAATCGTGGCAGCAAAACCGTAACTGATACTGATGAGGCTAGATCAGGAAGGAATATGATACTGAACAAAGAAATGTACATCCTAAGGCTTCTTAAGTGGAGTGGCGTGTCGTAAATATGCCGCGGAACATACCAACGGTACGTCACTCTACTTCAGTCACCTATTCCATCAACCAAGGGTCATCCTATACTCCGAAGGTAAAACCTAACGCTCTGATACCAACTTTGTCACGACCCGGAAGTACGGAACATGACCGGCACTTAGATTACGAACGTCTCAAGGCGTACATATGCTAAGTAAGCCGAAACCCAGAAATCCAAACCAAGTGAAGTAGTAGAGAATAGGAAAAACCATACCAAATCAACCTGTATGCATCATAATATACAACGCCTAAAGGCGAGGATCACAACAGAAATGAAACTCAACCAGCAAGAACCCATCGAAATATAACCCGCGACTCTAAGGTCGAAAGAATAAACATCACTGGTCTCTATCTCAAATAAGTACATGTTTTGGTTGATGGAACTTCTAGATACAACTGAATATAATATACAATGTATAATGATGGGTACGATACAAACAACCCACCTACTAGCAAGTCACCTGAAATAAGCTGTGCCCGCAAAGCCGTAATGAAATCCGTACGGCAACACCTGCATGAAACTGGGGCACAACGGGGGTGAGTTGCCAACTCGTGAGTAGAAAAAGATCTACGAACAGAAAATCGCATGTATGAAGCAACCTAGGTCATACGATCATAATATAAATAATCCTCAATATAACCAGTAATCTCTAACCATGGCTAATGTAAATATCAAACCCAAGTGTAATCCCATATGTCCATGTCAGTGCATCAGGTAACAATGTATCATATAGATGATGTATGAATGCATGAAACAGAATGCATGTACTGAAGAAAACTGCTTTCATAATTTGTGAGATTTCTGTATTGTTAAAATGAGGTATCATAAATGAAATCTGCATAAACAGTGCCCAGCATCGGCACAAAACATAAGTCTCAGTATCTTGATACCTCTGTATCACAATCTCTGTATCTCAATATCTCGAAATCTCAATGTCTCAATCACAAAATCTAGGGCGCCGTCAATCCAGATCGGCCCCTACCATCCATCTCATGACTACGACGGTATCCTCCGGATATCCGACGTGTCGGGTAATATCACCGGTAGGTAGTGCTTCCCTGCACAGGCTCAACGCCATCATCTGCGATCTTCTTGCCCCGGGGTACCGCACCGGGTCCACCATGTACCCGCAATCGGTCTCATCCGCCTCCTCGATTCGGGTTTCATATGTCACTCTCAGCACCGAGAAAACACATGGTGAACGCACTGAAATATCATATCAAGGGTAACCGGGTTTTTAAAACATTTACACAATCTCTTTGAAATACCCACGGTTCCCAAATCCAGAAATAACATAGAAACAACATATCTCAATGCGTATAATCAGGAAGCATGATGTATGTGACATATAAATGGAATGCAAGTGTAACAGTATGTCCTGCAACATGGAATAATAGTATGCACATACAAGGGTCATATCCTGATGCAATAATACTACTGTGTAGTGACATGGAAATTACCGATGAAGATGTGTGGGAGCTGGCAAGTAAGTGTATGTGGAACATACGCATCATCGGTAATGGTGCTGGTGTCCTAACAGCATGATATCAATAATAGAATATGAATCATAACAGTATGTGATGCAGAGCAACAATAATAATATGCGGGAGCTGAAATACTGAACACCATGGTCGCTAAACTGCATCTAATGTCATAAAGGTCGTACAGCTATGCCAACAATAAGGCTGAGCTAATAAGCTAACTGCAGGTAAGGGAAACCGCCTAACCTCTGAGTCGATACATATAAATATATATATATAGTCGGTGATCCCGCCTCGATAATATCACATCCGATATCATATCTCTAAAATCAGTTATTCCCAAGTTAAGAGTGCAGATCAAAACATCAAATTATAGCTCGTACGTAAATCCGTCGTACGGCATCCCCAATCTGGGTACGGGTCAATATCACATTTGTCATATTAATCATCAAGTATTCTCTTTATCAATATCATCATCGGGGTACTGACCTATGTCTGGTACAATTCTAACATCATTACTATAATCAAGATCTAACTACCGGTCGACAATCCCGTATAAATCGATATCATCAGCACATATTATCTCAAGGAGTATACCCCGCCCAAGGCGGCCTATTAGAAATATCCTGTCATATCAAATCATATCTCGTATCATAATCACATGTCGATCATTTACATATTTATGTCACTATTCCTATGGCATCATTATCCCAAAATCCGCTAAGGTATCAAGGTGTATCTTATCTATGAATTTAACTGTCATAACATGTCATATCGCCGATATCATAATCTCAGATCAACTCATCGACTCATATCAATCCCATGTATCATCCTCAAATCCGCAATAAACACATAGCCTCATACCCAAGTGAACACATGTCCATAACGAATCCCATAAGCATCTATGAAGTGAGGATGTATGCAAGTATGTATATGTGTGCATTAATGTGTAGTGCACCCACTACCCTATGGTTTCGTAACCAAAATCATCCAAGTTCACCAATATCCATTTTAAATCATCAATAATAATCCCAACAACAATAATATTTATAGGCGTGTATACGCATCCGTATACACCACCTCGGACTGCGGGGGTGCTATACGCCATCCACCCGACTTCTCCCCGTAGATATAAATCTACTCACCTAGTTATGTGTTCCGGTGCCGATGTCGTCATTTGCGTCTCCAACGCCTCGATGTCACGTGAGTACCTACAAGGATATCACATGCTAAAACACATTAAAATCACATTGGAAACCAAAATGGTGCACACTACGCCCATAGGTAAAAACCCGTGACCTTGTGTGCAAAAACAGCCAATATCCTCTGTTGTCGACGTCCGAACGCCACCCGACAGATACGAATCATCGAATTTCACAATTCATACAAAAACACGTCATAAATCATACGCCAACTCACGAAAATGAACCCAGATTTTATCCTAACAGGAACCAATCAAAACTAGACATGCCGGGGGTCAATTTTACATGAAAAAGGGCCTTTGCACGCAAAACGAGGCATTTTTATACAGGTCTGGCCGCAAATTGCGGCCAGAATGAGGTAATTTGCGGCCGGAGTTTGGAGATGGTGGCTCGGGCTTTTGGTAGGGGTTCCAGGGCGCCTGCACAGCTCACTGACATGTCTACTTTTTCCTATAAGGCCCCGGGTGAAAGCAGATTTCCGAAAGACCTCAAAATCGACAAAAACGGTAAGATACGCCAAGTCTGGTAAATCGGGTGTTTACATGAAATCTGGGGAATTTCTCTGGTTGACTGGCTTCACTAGGACCTAAGAAGTTTATTCTAGCTAACGCAATTCTTACTTTGCTCAAAATTTCCATAAAACACCCAATATCACTTCTAAGCATGATACGGACACCGATTAAGCTAGATATTCGAAATTTTAGCAAATTAGGCTAACCATCCAATTTTAATGATACTTCTTGGCTTTAACAAGTTAGTTAACACTAAAGATGGCTCATTAAACTACAAACACTCTAAAATCTCTAAATCTAGCATCATGGCACAATTCTAGCATGAAAATTCTATTTGTCGCAATAACTAGCTAAACAAGCATCTAATCTACGTAATATACGAAAAGTTCAAGAGTTATACCCTCTAGGAACCTTGCAACAAGGGAGAAGGAGAAGAAGAAGAGGGTAGGAGCTTCAAAACGTGGCTGGAACGGAGCTGCGATGCAACCGACGAAGCTGGTGCTGATGCAAAACGTGTTGCTGATGCTGTTGCTGTTAGTTGCTGTTTGTTTGCTGATGTTGTTGTTGTATGGTGTTGCTGTTGTTGTTGTTATGGTGTTGTGTGGTGTGATATGGAGTGGTGTGTGGTGTGGTGTGAGGGTGGTATGGGATGGTGTGAGTGTGGTATGGTGTTGGGGCTGATGCTGGTGTGCAGTTTGGCTGAAGTAGCAGCTGTTGCTGCTTGTTGTATGCAGAATTTTGAAGGCTGAATTGTACACTGATTAAATGGCTGAAGTCTTGGCTGGGGTGGAAATTTTGTAGCAGCTGGTGTGCTGTTTGGAGCAGCCTAAGTGGACTTCTAGTGTTAGGCTAGTTGATGTAGCTGCATAGGGTTGGGGGGTAGCTAGAAAGCCGATGTAAAAGGGGCTGATTTTGTGCTGAATTTCAGCTATTGTGGGCTGAGAATATTGACAATGGGGCTGAAGCTTGACATTGGGGGCTGAAACATCATGATTAGGGTGTGCAATTCCGCTATGGGGGGCTGAAATGCGTTAGGGGCTGATGTAGATCAGCTATAGAGTTGATGTAGCTGTTGATGTGAGAGAATGGGGGCTGATATGGTATATCAGGAGCTGATGTAAGGCTGTTGCAATGTTTCAGCACCTGCTGCTGGTTGTTTTCCTTAAGGAAGTGTTATGTTGTGGGGAGAAATGTGAGAGAGGGTAACAAAACACAAACAATAATGAAATTGGATGGATCATGGCACATCCTAACCATCTCTCTTTTCTCCAGAACAATGCTCACAAGACACCAAGCCACCATGGCTCACTTCTCCCTACACAATCGACATAACCCCAGCTCTAATCAAATGGTTCAACCCACCATGGTTACCTAAATATGGTCCAACCCTAGGCTACCATGACCAAAACGAGGAACAGGTGTAGAAAATGTCATGTGCACATTTTTGCACAAAAAGCCAAAAATCCACTTAGCGATTGTTAAATCGCGATTTTTACCAAAATAACACATACGTAACCATAAAAGCTTAGAAATGACATACTTCCACAAAATACCCTATTTTAGAATTTCTAAAATTTTCTCCGGAATTTTCACCATTTATCGGTATTTAATTACACCGACTATTAAAATATTAATTAAAAATTATGAAAATTCCCAAAAATAATATTTTATTTTTCTGAAATGTTACAATCTCATATATGCAATTCATTGCAGGCACTGAGAAACCGTAGAGTGCTGAAGGAAGGTGATATGACCCTAAAGGTTGCTAACAGAGCTAGCGTAGGAGCTGTGTCCGTCGGGGATTATCACCTAGGATTGACGAGTGGACACATTTTGGTTTTACATAATTGTTTTTATGTACCTAGCTTAACGTGTAATATCATATCAGTTTCCTTGTTATCAAATAAAGGTTATGATTTCACGTTTGTAAGTGATGTTGTTAACATCCACCTTAATCATGGCTTGATTGGGTCCGGTACACTAAACAACGGTATATATGTCTTAAACCAACTCCAGATTTTCAATGTCCAGAACACACTAAAAAGAAAGTCTCCAGATTTAAATAAAGCTTTCTTATGGCATTGTAGACTGGGTCACATCAATGAGAGAAGGTTGACTAAGTTACATAGAGAAGGATATTTGGACTCGTTCGAATATCAAACTTATGCCACTTGTCAATCTTGTCTCAAAAGAAAGATGACAAAGACTCCATATACTGGACATGGAGTAAGAGCGAGCGAGCTCTTAGGACTCATACACAGTGATGTATGTGGTCCAATGTCTACACATGCAAGAGGTGGTTTTTCCTATTTCATTACTTTCACGGATGATTACTTAAGGTACGGATTCATTTATCTGATGAAACATAAATCCGAGGCTTTTGAGAAATTCCAAGAGTATAAGAATGAAGTAGAAAACCAAACCGGCAAAAGTATCAAGACACTAAGATCTGATCGAGGTGGTGAATACTTGAGTGCCGAGTTCCTAGGTTACCTAAAAGAGAAAGGAATTCTCTCTCAGCTTACTCCTCCATACACTCCACAGCATAACGGTGTATCGAAGAGAAGGAATCGAACCCTATTAGATATGGTACGTTCCATGATGAGTAATGCTGAGTTATTGCGATCTTTTTGGGGTTATGCACTAGAATCAGCGGCATATCTTTTGAACATGGTTCCTACCAAGACTGTGCCTACTACGCCATATCAGATGTGGAGTGGGAAGAAACCCTATCTTCAGTATCTGAAAATATGGGGATGTCCAGCTTTTGGTAAAAAGCAGCATGTGGACAAGCTCGAGGCACGATCAGTAAAGTGTAAGTTTGTGGGATATCCAAAGAACTCCAAGGGGTATCTATTCTATTACGCAGAGGAACAAAAGGTGTTTGTTTCTCGTAATGCCCATTTTCTAGAATATCAGTTTTTAGAAAAGGAAATAAATGGGAGGGAAATAAAACTGGAAGAAATTCCAGAACCACAAACTAATACTGAAAGTTTGGTAGAACCGGTAGTTCAAGAAGAACAGGACATTCCCGCACCCCTCCGCAGGAGTAGTAGGCCGTCTCATCCGCCTGAGAGATACAACGGTTTTCTCATAGATGGGGATAGAGAGGATTGCATCATAGATGATGATGAACCTACTGGCTTCCAGCAGGCCATCTAGAGCGGCGACTCGGTACGATGGCTAGATGCAATGCGGATTGAAATGGAGTCCATGTACACCAACAAAGTATGGACTTTAGACTTTGCTTCAGATAGGGTAAAACCCATAGGATGCAAATGGATCTTCAAGAAAAAGATTGGTGTAGATGGACAGGTGGAAACCTATAAGGCTAGACTTGTTGCAAAGGGTTTTCGTCAAAGACCTGGTTTGGACTATGACGAAACCTTTTCTCCAGTGGCTATGCTCAAATCCATTCGGGTCCTTCATGCTATTGCTGCCTTCCATGATTATGAAATCTGGCAGATGGACGTAAAGACGGATTTTCTGAATGGAAATTTAGAAGAGTGCGTCTACATGGATCAGCCAGAGGGTTTCAATCAGAGTGGGAGCAGCGGGAAAATATGCAAGTTGCTTAAATCTATTTATGGACTAAAGCAAGCATCGCGGAGTTGGAATATCCGTTTTGATGAGACAGTCAAAGAATATGACTTTATCAAAAATCCAGATGAACCATGTATATATAGTAAAGTTGTAGCAAGAAGTGTCGTATTCCTCGTCTTGTACGTGGATGACATTCTATTGATAGGAAATGACATTCCTATGCTACAATCTGTCAAAGGATTCTTGTTACACAGGTTCTCCATGAAAGACCTGGGTGATGCCTCTTACATTCTGGGGATCCGGATCAATCGTGATAGATCCAAGAGGATGTTGGGACTTTCGCTGTCCAGGTATATCGACACTGTACTGAAAAGATTCAGTATGGAAGATTCTAAGCGCGATAATCTACCGACTTGTCACGGAATCACCCTATCCAAAGAGATGTCTCCCAAGACTGATTTGGAAAGGGAACGCATGTCTATTATACCCTACGCTTCTGCGGTAGGCTCTATAATGTATGCGATGTTGTGCACCAGACCAGATGTTGCTTACGCACTGAGCGTGGTAAGCCGGTATCAGTCAGACCCAGGGAAGAAGCACTGGATAGCAGTAAAGAACATTCTCAAGTACCTGAGGAGGACTAAGGAGATGTTCTTGGTTTACGGCGGAAAAGACCTCAGGATGGAGGCCTTTGCTGATTCCGGCTTCCAGAGTGATAAGGACGATTCCAAGTCCATGTCAGGTTATGTCTTTACCCTCAATGGAGGGGCGGTGTGCTGGAAGAGATCCAAGCAGGACACCGTTGCTGACTCGACGATGGAAGCGGAGTATATAGCTGCTTGCGATGCCGCAAAAGAAGTGGTCTGGATGAAGAAGTTCCTAACAGAACTTCAGGTGGTTCCTACCATTGTTGATCCAATACCTCTGTATTGCGACAACAACGGAGCTATAGCTTTAGCGAAGGAACCAAGGTCCCATCAGAAGTCCAGACACATCTTAAGGCGGTATCACCTGATCAGGGAGATCATTGATCGTCGGGAGATCGAGGTTCGGAGAGTTTCTACTGAAGAGAACATTGCTGATCCATTCATGAAAGCCCTACATCAGATTCAGTTCGAGAGGCTACTCGAGATCATCGGTCTTCGATACGCCAGTACATGGCCCTAGTGCAAGTGGAAGATTGTTAGTGTATATGCCCTAGGGGCCATTATTGTATCATACTAGTTTGTATATTACTTAATGGAAGCTTGGGATATTCACATGTATATAACAGTCTTGCTAAACATGGTAGTATGCTACTTGGTTTCTCTATCTTAATATGTGAGTATACGTATTGATAGAGCTCTTAGGATCTTGCTTGACTACCAGCGTTGTGATGGCAGTCACACTAGTGGGGGTTGGGTAGTCTATAAGCACATCCTTATTCAGGTCCCTAGTCGTAGGATTATCGAGACGGGGAATCGATACTCCGGAGTAGACTAGTGTGTACGCTTCTCATCCCAGTTGGGGAGATGGTCTGTCCCACAGCCGTCAGTACGTCGTACTGGAGATAGTATACAGGTGCTCGTTGGGTTACGGGTGCACCGGACAGGACTCGCAGGGAACTGTTGGTTGGGTTTTATACCAGTCGTCAGTTAACAGTTCCCAGATGACATGAGTACAGCTTAGTCCGCAGACTTGACACTGCTACTTCGCCTCGAGTGTGTCCCACTGTTCTTAGATTGCTACCCTACCACGGCTCAAAGGAGTCATGCAAACAGGTAGCAGTTGGGTGCAGTCCCGAGCACTTGGAGGCAGTGGCGGTTAGACAGGATTTGTCTCTCCCAGTATTGGGAGTTGATATCGCGCTGTGTCAGAGAGCCATTACGCAAAGTCCCTGGCCAGGGCAAGCGAGATTTACTGGTAGGTTCCAGCAGTTTCTCAAGGTGTAATGGGCTTCGCTCCGACACGACTTATACTGCTATTAGGGGACTGACGCTTGCCGCCCCCTAAGCCCGATATGCGATAGTCTTAGACGAACAGACCGGACAGTACGGAGATTGTCACATCAGACTCAGTAGAAGTTCGGATGGATTTCCTCATCGGCCTTCTTATCGACATCTACCTGGGGACCGTTACGTACAGCTAGTGCCGCTTGCGGTCTGTGGTTAAACCCACTGCCATCGTAGTAGTCGAGTCTCTAGAGTCCCACACAGAGAGTTTCCCTACTCCAGGCGAAACGATATAGAGGTCGTATGGTTTTACGACAAGTGTTCGGACGCATACGTGTGTTTACGCACGTACGACATCCGGACAGTTTTTACTAGCCGGCTTTGGTTTAAGCCAGTTTCTAGTATCCGGTTATTGGATTTATACAGTCTAAAGTTTTTCCGTGTTTTCATTGATAGGAGAGGCGTTCTCGTAATTGCGCGAGAAGCTTCTAGAAGATGGTGACTTGGGGGTTATGGTGGCATATGCATTAAATGAGAATAGTGAGTTATATGAGTGATTCATCCATGTCATTAATGCATCATAAATGCTTAATGACTCATGGAAATGAATCACCCTCTTGTATTTATGAAGCATGATTATTCATCCTTTATTTTCTTTTATTGGATAAATGATAATGCTTGATATATATTATGATAGATCATTATCTTATCTCATTCTCTTGCTCACTTTCTCTCTCCTCAAGCTCTCTCTCTTCAAACCCTAATCCTCCCCTCTCATGTGTTGAGACCAAGGATTAGAATAGACTACTTAATCCTTAACCATTCTCTATATCACCTAGGTTACTTAGATTAGCGATTTAAGAAACCTAGTTACCTCAAGTTAGAGGTGAAGCTTGTAGTAAAGCTCTCGGGTGGATCTTCTACTACATAGAGAAGGCCGGAGAGGACGTGGAGAACGACAAGATGAAGGACTCGGTTCTTTAGGTATAATCACTTATCATAGTTCTTAACTCTTCTATGGTTTCTTGTTAGTTATAGTTTAGCAAAGATTCTCGGTTAGTCGATGTTTACGCCTAAAACAAAATCGTTTTTCATTTTTCCGCCTCCCCGCAAGTCGTGGGGTGTTGTACATCTACTTACATGGAGTATTGGTCACTTTACCTTTGTGACAAGACTGCCAAGTATCATAATATAAAAATTCGAACAGATTCTCATATTCATCCTTATGTAACTTAGCTGGTCGTGTCGCATTGATATGACCTAGTCTACAATTCCACAAGAAGGATTCGTTCATTTCTGAACTATTCCTCTTGTGTGTGTTCTATATAGTTTGAACTGTGGTTTGATTTAGAACACATATACTATTTCATAACGTGCCTGATCCAATCAACTCTTGATTAAGAAAAATGTTCACAACATTATCCTATAATACAAAATTATATCCTTCTTTAACATAATAAGAAAATGATGTAATGTTGTATATCAGGTTCGGTATCTAATAACATTTGTTCAGAATCAATGTATTTACCATTTGGTAATACAAGGTAATATTTGCCAACTGACTTGGCTGCAGCAATTTCACCATTCTCTAATAATTAGAGACATATCACCCAATCTTAGTTCTCTACCTTTCTGTAGCCCATGCAACAGATTACATATGTGGGATCCTAATCCGTTATCTCATACCTAGGACGTAAAGGATACTGAGAAACAGTTCCTGGTAATGAACACACCCGAAGAATATGCATCAACATACTTAATCCTCGATTGGGTGGCATGGGGATCCGGATATTCCCCTATTTCCTGCTCGGACTCATAACAATTATAAGATAGAGCGGAACCAACGTTCCCCAGCTCAGTATAATAAGCTGTTTCGGTCAATGCATCCAAATTATTATCTTGATTAAGGCGTGACAAGGTCGCTACCAGGAGAGAGAGAGAACAAAATACTCAGCGTATGCTCTTGCAAGATCAGATTGGTTATTATTTTATCTACTCAGGATGGCTCCCACTGTTTTTATCAAATCTTCCTTCAAACCTTAAAAGGTATGACTAGCCGGGATTAATTACACCCTATAAGTTCGCCAATCTTTCTGCCAGGCCAATGTCGGTACTTTGAGGGAGGTTCCCCGTGCTTTTGCACGGACCTAATTAAAATAAACCTTGTTTTCCCAGGATCGTAACCTCGTTAACACCTTTCTAGAGACCTACTTGATCGGCTAATTGTAATGTGTAAAACTCTCAAAGGAGTAACTCTTACTTGCAGTGGGTATCGGGATCCAACTATTTCATAGAAAGTATGCAATCTCATTGCAAATTTCAACACTTGAAATTCCCGATAATATTTTTTTACCCTTAAGCTCCTATGACCTTGACGGAGGGTAACAAACCATAGGCTGCTGTAAGTCCACGTTGCCCACCCCGGTGCTTGCGGGGAGGCGGAAACGTTATGAAAAATCCGATTTTTACAACTCTAGGCAACATGGACTATGTAAAGGAGGGATCTTTGCTAAACAAAACTAACTAACAAAGCTAAAGAGTTTAGCTACTCGGAAAGTGGGTTATACCTAGAGCTTCAAGTCCTTCTCTCCTTACTCCTTGGAGTGAAAGAATGGGTTCTCTTTGTCGCTTCTCTTGCCGAAGAAAGATCCACCCGAGGGCATCAACCTTTGGCTCCAACCTCAAACTAGAAGTAACTAAGGTGCTTGGTGTGCTAGACCTAGGACCTTAGAAAGAGTATAGAGTGTTTTTGAAAGGATTATCTCAAGCTCAAGTGGTTCTCAACTCATGAGAGGGGAGAGCTAGAGAGAGAGGAAGAGGAGGAGAGAGAATGGAAATGATAAAGTGAGAAGAATATCTCAACCATCTCACATACATGTGAATTATGTAAATTAGATAATTAGAAAAAGATAATTGTCATGGTTAATCAAGAAATGACCATTATCATTTCACATTAAATTCTTTTGCAAGGATCAAAGAGCATCTTTCATATGGAATGATGATGGTCAACTTGTCAACCTAGGTCAACAAGTCAAGTATAGTCAAATGGTCAACAACCCTAACCATGCACAATTATAATTAACTAATTATTAATAAATCAAAATTCACACAAAACATTAGGGTTAAGAAAATGACAATAGTCATCAACCCTAATCAAAGTCCTCTACCTCTGTCTCAGTCAACTGTGCATACACACTCGTATCCGTGTTCCGAGGAACACGAATACAATGAGATAAAACCAATCCCAAATCATATACTAGGATCCGGCTTAAACCAAAGCCCGCTAGTATAAGCTGTCCGGACACCAAACGTGCACAAGTGCGCGGATGTGAACGAACCTTGTCGCAAAACCATGCGACCTCTACTCATTTTGCCTAAAGGCGAATAATCCTCTGTGTGAGACTCTAAAGACTCGACACTACGCTGGCAGTGGGTTTAACCATAGACCGCAAGCGGCACTAGCTGTACGTAACAGTCCCCAGGTAGATGCCGATAAGAAGACTGACGGGGTAAACCCATCTGAACTCCTACTAAGCCTGTATGTGACAGTCTCCGTACAGTCCGGTCTGTTCGTCTAAGAACATCGCATGGCGGGCCTAGGGGGGCGGTAAACGTCAGTCCCCTACTAGCGGTACAAGTCGTGCCGGAGTGTAGCCCAGAACACCTGAGATAACACTGGGAACCTACCAGTCTATCTCGCTTGCCCTGGCCAGGGACTTTGTGTAATGGCTCTCCTAGACACAGCGCGATATCAACCCCCAATACCGGGAGAGACGAATCCTGTCTAACCGTCACTGCCTCTAAGTGCTTCGGGACTGCACCCAAAAACTACCTATTTGCACGACTCTTTTGAGCTGTGGTAGGGTAGTAATCAATGTACAGTGGGAACACACTCGAGGCGAAGTGACAGTGTCAAGTCAACGGACTAAGCTGTACTCATGTCACCTGGGAACTGATAACTGACGATAAGTATAATACCAACCAACAGTTCCCAACGAGTCCTGTCTGTAGGGTTCCTAGGCACTCTCAAGAGGTCTCACAAGGCATCAACCATGCCAATTTCAAATTTTACGGGTGCCGAGAAACCCAAATACGGATCGTTAACTAGAATTCTAGGCGAATAAGCAACTAGTAAACTACTTTACTAAGAGAATACGGAAATACAACCTTTGTAGATCCGGTCCTCCACCTCCACGGCTCCGTGATGAAGTCCTCTCCGCTGTCCAAATCAAATCCCGGGCTCTAGCGTCGGCTTCATCGGAGAAAGAGCGGGCTAGGTCATCGACGACGTGCCGAAGATGATCTACGTCGAGGCATCGCTAGATCAAGCTCCAACTTCACCAAGTCTAGAAAACTTGTGAAGGAAACACACTCTACTACTTGGCAAGAGGTAGAGGATGAAGAAATAGGAAGTGGGTTCACTTTAGAATTGGATTTCTCATTCTTTTTCATCAATCACCATTGATGAAGAAAGGTTTTCTTCAACTTGAAGAAGAAGAAGAAGAAGATAATAATTATTATGATAAGTTCCCATGAAAAAGAATAATAAAATCATTCTTATCATAATATTAACCATGGTAATGTGTAGAGAGTTAATCATGGTTGAATGGAATGGTTAGGGTTAAGCATGAGACAAAATGGTCACTTGGTCAAAGTCTTCATGAAGCTTCATCAAGCTTCATGAATGAAAGCCACCATTTTGCATTATGCTAAATATTTTTCCAAAAAGAATAAATAGATAAATAAATGAGAAAAGGAAATGAAACCCTAACCACTTAAGTAACCATGGATTAATTCTTTACACAAACCCAAACAAGCATGTATCATCAAACATGATACAATCTTGTGCACAAAAAAATATATCATATATATACAATGTGCACGAACAAGTGAGAAAATCCATTTAAAGTGAACCAATACAAGTTAATGCAAAGTAATATATCAAATATATAATTATGTATTAAATCATCAAATCAACACTTGATTTAACGATCCGGTCATATCGCATATAACCGACTAGTATCCAATGTATCGGCTTATCGAATCAATCCTTGATTCGATAACTAGGTTATATCGCATACAACCAATCGATACTTTCATCGCGAGAATAGAATACGGTATCACATACACGCATTATTCTCGGTCCCGCACATATCTCATATGCACTCCTATTTCGTTTCGCTTGAGCCAGGAAACCTCTGTGTATGACTCTAAAGACTCGTCAATACGCCGGCAGCAGATGATGATCATATCAAGCACCTACAAGCCGCAAGCGGTCTGCTAAACGTAACGGCCACCCGGGTATTGAGCGATCAGAAGATCGACGAGCAAGCCCGCTCACACTCCTGTGAATCCAACCAGTAACACTTACCGTACAGTCCGGTCTTATCGTCTGATATGTCGCATATCTCGCCTAGGGGTGGTAAACGTCAGACCCCAATAGCTCGATAAGTCGTGTCGATATGAGGTCTATAACATTTCGAGAAACTACTGGTAACACTTACCAGTAAATCTCAGCAACCCTGGCCAGGGATTTCCTGTTATAGCCAATCGAACACAGCGCAACATCAACCCCCTATACCGGGAGAGACGAATCCCCTCCTATCGCTCATTGCCTCCATGTGACTCGGGACTGTACCCAAAAACCACCGTTTTGCACACCCTCTTGGACGTGGTAAGATGGAAATCAAAGCACAGTAGGAACCACACAAGACTCTATGACGATCTCGGGTCAACAGACTACTCTGTACCAGTGTCACCAGAGAACTGCTATTTGACGTAAGGTATAATACTATCTGGGAGTTCTCGGCGAGTCCGTCCAGTGTACCCAGTCTCTACTGAGCACCCGTATATCATCTCTGATGTCAAACACCAATGGATATGGGATCATCCATCGCCCATCTGTATGGGTCAAGAAGGTATACGCTAGTCTACTCTGGTATATCGATGCTCCGTCTCGATACACCCACGACTAGGGACTTTGAAGGATGTACTTATGGACTACCATGTCCCCACTAGTATGATCCGCATCATAGTCCAAGTAGTCAAGTACACATCCTAAGGGTTTTACCAACATGTAACAGAGAGACAATCAGTATACACTTTAAGGTAAAGATCAACCAGATAGCATACTATCATGTCGAGCAAGAAAGTCCTCCCTATATATGTCCAAGCATCCACTACAACATACATCCTATGTATAGTAATGGCTGTAGGGTTCCTAGGCACCCTAATGAGGTCTCACAAGGCATCGAACATGCCATTTTCAAAAATTCTAGGTGCCGAGAGACCCGACTACGGATCGTTTGCTAGAAAACTAGGCGAAAAAGCTAACTAGTTAACACTTAACTAAGGGATACGGATATACAACCTTTGTAGATCCGTTTGTCCACCTCCATAGCTACATGAAGAAGCCATCTCCGCTGTACAAATCCGAAATCCGGGCTCTTGCGTCGGCTTCATCGGAGAAGAAGCGGGCTAGGTCATCGACGACGTGCCGAAAATGATCTACGTCGAGGCATCGCTAAATCAAGCTCCGACTTCACCAAGTCCAAAAACTTGTGAAGAGAACACACTCTACTACTTGGCAAGAGGTAGAGGATGAAGAAATAGGAAGTGGGTAGACTCTAGAATTGGATTTCTCACTTGTTTCATCAATCCACCATTGATGAAGTAAGGTTTCTTCATGAAGAAGAAGAAGAGGAAGAAGATGATAAGTTATGATAAGTTAATTAAAAATGAAAAGAATATCCAAACTTATCATAATCCTAACTATGGTTATGTGTAGAGAATTAATCATGGTTCAATGCAATGGTTAGGGTTAAGCTAAAATACAAAATGGTCAAAGTCTTCATGAAGCTTCAACAAGCTTCCAAATAAAGCCACCATTTTGCATTATGCTTATCATTTTCCAAAATGAATAAACAAATAAATAAATAGATATGAAAATGAAAACCCTAACCATTACATAACCATGGTTTAAACTTTACACAAAACACAAGTTAGCATGCATCATCAAACATGATACATACAAGTATACAAAAGTATATCACATATACAATGTGCACAAACCAAGTGAGAAAATCTGTTTAAAGTGAACCAATGCTAGTTAGTGCAAAGTAATATATCAAATATATAATTATGCATTAAATCATTAAATCAACACTTGATTCAATGATCCGGTCATGTCGCACACAACCGACTAGTATACAATGTATCGGCTTATCGAATCAACGCTTGAATCGATAACTAGGTTATATCGCATACAACCATTCGATACATTCATCGCGAGAATGAAATACGGTATCACATACACGCATTATTCTCGGTCCTGCACATATCTCATATGCGCTCCTATTTCGTTTCTCTTGAGCCAGGAAACCTCTGTGTAGGACTCTAAACACTCGTCAATACGCCGGCAGCGGATGATGATCATATCAAACATCCACAAGCCGCAAGCGGTCTGCTAAACGTAACAGCCACCCGGATATTGAGCGATCAGAAGATCGACGAGCAAGCCCGCTCACACTGCAGTGAATCCAACCAGTAACACTTACCGTACAGTCCGGTCTGTTCGTCTGATATGTCACATATCTCGCCTAGGGGTGGTAAACGTCAGACCCCAATAGCTCGATAAGTCGTGTTGATATGAGGTCTATAACAATTCGAGAAACTACTGGTAACACTTACCAGTAAATCTCAGCAACCCTGGCCAGGGATTTCCTGTTATAGCCAATCGAACACAGCGCAACATCAACCCCCTATACCGGGAGAGACGAATCCCCTCCTATCGCTCATTGCCTCCATGTGACTCGGGACTGTACCCAAAAACCACCGTTTTGCACGCCCTCTTGGACGTGGTAAGATGGAAATCAAAGCACAGTGGGAACCACACAAGACTCTATGACGATCTCGGGTCAACAGACTACTCTGTACCAGTGTCACCAGAGAACTGCCATCTGACGTGAGGTATAATACCATCTGGGAGTTCTCGGCGAGTCCGTCCAGTGTACCCAGTCTCCACTGAGCACCCGTATATCATCTCTGATGTCAAACACCGATGGATATGGGATCATCCATCGCCCATCTGTATGGGTCGAGAAGGTACACGCTAGTCTACTCTGGTATATCGATGCCCCATCTCGATACACCCACGACTAGGGACTTTGAAGGATGTACTTATAGACAACCATGTCCCCATTAGTATGATCCGCATCATAGTCCAGGTAGTCAAGTACAGATCCTAAGGGCTTTACCAACATGTAACATAGAGATAAACAGTATACACGTTAAGGTAAAGATCAACCAGATAGCATACTATCATGTCGAGCAAGAAAGTCCTCCCTATATACGTCCCAGCATCCACTACAATATACATCCTATGTACAGTAATGGCCTCTAGGGCATACATATAACTAACAATCTCCCACTTGCACTAGGGCCATCTGTAGCAGTGGTTGTAGTATCTCATACTCAACCATCCCATAAAAGTCTCTCTCTGGGAATAGGCCTTCGTGAGTGGATCCGCCGTGTTGTCCTCTGAGTCTACTCTCCTAACCTCGATCCCTTAGAGATCAACCATCTCCATGATCAGGTGCAACTGCCTTAGAATATGTCTGGATCACTGATGGGACCTGCGTTCCTTGGCATAAGCTACAACTCCATTGTCAGACAATGGGAGGAACATAGTTCATCTCATGAACTAATATACACCCAAACAGCCTCTTTGGTAGCATCTTTAGTAGCGATGTATCCTGCCTTTATCGTCTAGTATGTCACGGTATCTAGCTTGGAACTCTTCCAACATACCGTCCCTTTACTGAGGGTAAAGACAATGCCTGCGACTGACATTCAGTCGTCTTTATCACCCTGGAACCCTTCCAGTGATTCTCCCAAGGATCGATTGATATCATCTCACTACAACTAGTGAGAATCCTAACATCCAATTAAATCTATCTCATAGATCCAAAACTCAGGATTTAGGAGGTATCATTTTGATCCTATATGGAGAATCATAGTGATAAGCGGAGATTGATCGAGCGTAGCATAGGAAACTCCTTCCCTATCAAGAGTATGTCATCCACGTACTCTACGAGGATCATTACCATACTCCCTACTACCTTTTTGTTTATACAAGGTTCATCTACCATTTTGATGATGTCAAACTCTTTGACTAATTCATCAAAACAGATGTTCCAACTTCGCGATGCCTGCTTTATCAAATAAAGCATCTTGCACACGTTTCCGCTGCTCCCACTGTCTACGAAGCCCTCTGGCTGTGTACTTATAGACGCTCTCTTCTAAATCATCATTTAGAAAAGCAGTCAAGACACCCAACCACCAGATATCGCAGTCATGGTATGTAGCCGTGACAAGTAGGATCTGGATGGACTTAAGCATAGCTACTTGAAAAGGTTTCATCATTATCCACACCTGGTCAATGATGCAAACTTTTAACAAGTCTAGCTTTGAAAGTTTCAACTTTTCCATGTACACCAAGTAATCTTCTCAAGATATACTTGCTCCTGATGGGGATTTAACCCTTCAGATATAGCAACCAAAGTCCATACTTTGTTGGTGTATAAGGATTCCATCTCAGATCACTAAGCATCCAGCCATTCTTACAGAGTCTTACTCCTGATGGCCAGGTCGAAACTAGTTGGGTCATCATCTCATGATGCAATCCTCGCTCCCACTGTCATAGAGAAACAGAAGTATCTCTCAGGTGGGTGAGGAACCCTACTAGATCGGCGGAGAGGCTGAGGTTCGTTGGTTACTACAGAATCCTTCGGTTCTACCAAATCATCTGCTGTAGTTTGTATAGCTGGAACCTTTCCAGTTCTACATAACTAACCTTGCCTCGAGTTTGTCCGGATTTTGCTTTTGGACATAGGTTGGACAACGCCAAATCTTAACTAGCTTAAGATATGGGCTCTTCCCTTTCCATATCACATATGAAGTGGTAGGCATTGATTTGATTTGAACCCTATTCAATAGGTATGCAGCTTCTCAAGCGCATAACACCCAAAAGGAAATAGGTAACTCAGCAGTACTCATCATAGAGCACACCATATCAAATAGGGTGTATCTGCTCCGCCCCGATATACCATCGTGCTATGGTGTATACAGAGGAGTAATGCTGAGAGAGAATCTCATTCTCCTTTAGAATAATCCAGGAATTCCGTGCTCAAGTATTCTCCTCCTTGATCTCATCAAAGGACATAATACTTATACTCGTATTTTGGTTCCCTACTTCTAGCTTATATTCTATGAATACCTCAAAAGGTTCGGACTTGTGTTTCAATAGGAACACATGTTTGAATCTTGAGAGATCATCAGAGAACGTAATGAAGTATAAAGAACCGGTCCTGGCATGTGTAGACAGGAGACCTTACATACATCATCATGTATCATCCCAAGAGTTTACTAACTCTTTCTCTGTTTCCAGTAAACGGAGCTATGGTCATCTTATCTTTGTGACATGACTGGCGAGTTTCACAAGATGTAAGTTCAAACTAATTTAAATATGCATCTTTATGTAACTCTAGCTAGTCGGGTCACATTGATCTGACCTAGTCTACAATACCTCAAGAAGAATCCGTTCATTTCTGAACTCTTCCTCTTGTGTGTGTTCTGTATACTAAGAACTGTAGTTTGATTTAGAACATCAATGCTTTTAGATAACGTGCCTGAACCGATCAACTTTTGATATAGGAAATGTTCAAAACATTATCCATCAATACAAAATTATATCCTTTCTTTCCAAACAAAGAGAGTGATATGATTTTGTATATCAGGTTCGGTATCTAATAACATTCGTTCAGAATCAATGTATTGGTAATACAGGGTGACAGTGACCAACAGACTTGGCTGCAACATTTGCCCCGTTTTCTGTCTCATGAAACTTATCACCCGTTCTCAGTTTTTCTACCCTTTTGTAGCCCTATGTAACATATTACATATCTGGGATCCTGATCCGGTATCATATACTAGGATGCGGAGGATACTGAGAAACAGTTCTGTATAATGAACACACCCGAAGATGATGCATCAGCATGCACTCTCTTCGTTTGGGCGGCACGGGAATCTTGGTATTCCCCAATTTCCTGCTCTGTCTTATAACAATTATAAGGTGGAGCGGGACCAACGTTCCCCAGCTCAGTATAACAAGCGGGTTCGGTCAATAATCCGTATTATTATCTTGATTAAGGCGTGATATGGTCGCTACCAGGAGAGAGAGAGAAGAAAACACTCAGCGTGCGCTCTTGCAAGAATAGATTGGTTATTATTTTATCTAATCAGGATGGCTCCCACTGCTTTTTATCAAATCTTCCTTCAAACCCTAAAAGGAAAGACTAGCCGGGATTAATTACACACTACAAGTTCGCCAATCTTTCAGCCAGGCCAGTGTCGGTACTTTGAGGGAGGTCCCCCGTGCTTTCGCACGAACCTAATTAATGTGAACCTCGTTTTCCCAGAGGCGTAACCTCGTTAACACCTTTCTAGACACCTACTTGATCGGCTAATTGTAATGTATAAAACTCTCCCAGGAGTAACACTTACTCGCAGCGGGTATCGGGATCCAACTATCTCATAGAAGGTATGCAATCTCATTGCAAATTTCAACACTTGAAATTCCCAATAATATTTTGCCCCTAGCACCCTATGACCTTGACGGAGGCCAACAAACCATAGGCTACTAGTCAAGTTCAACCCGTCATTTCTTGATCGAATCAAACCCACCCGCACGACCCTTGACGGAGGCCAACAAGGTCGCACGACTACCCTAACTCAATCTGCATCATATGCATAAGCAGATAAATACTGGTTAGTTACCGCACACTGCGTCTTGACGGAGGCCAACAAACGCAGCACGAATACTAAACAACACTTATCTGAAATGACGGAGGGCTACGACAGGTTTTTATGAAAACCTATTGCGTAATGAACTTGATATCGTTGTAGAATCAAATGATTTTAAAATGGAGTGCTTTTGAGGCTTTTTCTAGTTTTGCTAAAGGAGTCATTCCCGGTGAAGGGATCGTCGGTCCTTTCCTCGTCGAATGAGGTGCGGGATATATCATATATATCACTGTGCAAAGCAAAAACTCTTAAAAGCAAACAAAAGACAAACCGAGTGTGTAGCATCTGCCAGTTATTGCTAAAGGAGTCACTCCCGGTGAAGGGATCTCGGTCCTTTCCTCATCGAATAAGGTGCAGGATATATCACATATACCGCTGTGCAAAGCAAGAACTGTAGCTACCTGTTTTATTTTGAAATTCGATTCTACAACATCATAGGTTTCTTTTATTTCATTAATCACATTAATGAAGTCCCATCATTTATGTACCTAAACATCACAGATAGATATGACGTACACTTATGCCATCCGCATTCGCCTCGATGCCCCCTCGTGCACCGTTAGGTTAGGTAACTAACGACAGAGCAGGGCAGGGCTAGCGCGGGTGTAAAACATAAGTAACGTCTATATAATATATCATATATACTATATACTGTATCTATCACAGAACATCACATGATCACATCACAGATATCGCAGCAGAAGAATCATATGAAATATTGGATATACTAGGACGTCCGTGTTTTGTATACGAGCCAGTATAAAACACGGATTCCACGGTCGCGATGAATAGCCAAACCCACACCCTTAGACCCCTACGAGAGCGGCAAGCAACCCTACCAATTCTAGAGTTAGGAGACCCGGACTCGACTCCTCGAGTTGGTCTCCCAATGGACTCCAGAACCCGGTTACTTGTGCCCTCCTCCTTGGGTCTATCCTAGTGCGGAAAAGTAAATAATATACATCAACGGTGACAACTTCCGCTACCTGGAAGTGCCCCAATAAAAGAATATTACATACAAGTTTTTACATGAATGAAAATGAAAAACACTCATCTCACATAAAAACCCCCGGCTATTCAAACACGACGATCCAATATAACATATCCAGCAACACATAACATCACATGTCATCAACGTAAGTAAATATGCGCATCCCAATTGTCGTTGACATATAGCAACGAAACCGGCGATATCACATATTACACTTACGGTCACAGAAAAGAAAGTGTAAAACTACAACAGTTGGAATCCGCAACCACCTCAGACATCGCATGCCTGACCAAATGAATTTCTTTAGACATCGCATGCCTAACAATTATAAACCCCGCATTTTAGTCTCAAAATCGAAAACTCTTTTCAATATCAAGTCGGGTAATTCAACAAGATTCCCGACATCCTGATCGAATGCTCGTCACAAACTTTAGTAGGCGGCCGCACCCCTGATACCGTCGACGAAGTGCACCAAGGCGGAACACCGCTGCCGCGAGCACCCGAACGGATGCTTTCGGCGACGGGGTTCTCCTACAGTCACTTGGTCGGGGCTATGGAGTGAGGCTGTCTATTAAGTTTACCCGGCGAGTATCCGCGTACGCTACGTGATTGCGACGGACTTTTGATCACATCAAAATTCCGTGGCAACCGATCAAGTGAGACTAAAGTGCTATGTTTATAACATTCATTTAGTTATCTTATAACTTTTGTGAATTCCAATTATTGTATCCCATTCCAGATAATTAGAAAATGTTAAACTTTCCGATTGAACATTCGAACACCCAAGTTTTCCCGATACAGATCAACACATGAAATAAGTCTAACAACATTCAGTTCGTGCCTCAGTACCAACGGTCCAGCCGTAGAAGGGTCAAGCCAACGCCTCACATGTGGCACGCCGTACTGCCCCAAACCCGAAGGTTCAAAGGGCAGTTCAAGACGGTCACATAATCGAGTTAAGGTTTGTTGTCTTCTAGAGGGTCCATTACGTTACTTGCACTACTTAGAACGTCGTTAAACTACGGAAAAATCCAACACTTGGAAATTTCCCGACAGGGGAAAAATTGGGTATTTATATCCGGTCGAACTTTTTAACATATTCTAAAATTTATCCGGAAAGCCAAACAGACAAAATTTGATAAACCCGATCGAATCATCGAAGCACCAAAACATCCCAGATTATTCAACTCTTGAATAAATTTTAAAAACACCCAGAGAACTCAGCATAATATAATAGAAGTTACTGTGCAATCAATTGAGGATGACGTCATCAAAGTGCGGCGGAACCGCCGCAGAAGCCAGGCTTCTGCCGCGCTTCCGCCGCGGTTTGTACTGTTCATGGAAAAAAAATTGCACCATAATTCTTATAATTCCCTGCTGAGTTTTCTGCATATTTTTAATTTTGAAAAAACCCAGTTTTTGAAAAAAGGACAGAGAGCTTTTTTGTGTTTGGGTTTTCGGGTCGTTCGGACTTCAAACTCCGTCTAGACTTCGCCTAAGGCTCTAGCTAGTCTCTGATACCACTGTACGGTTCCTAGGCACCCTAATGAGGTCTCACAAGGCATCGAACATGCCATTTTCAAAAATTCCAGGTGCCGAGAGACCCGACTACGGATCGTTTGCTAGAAAACTAGGCGAAAAAGCTAACTAGTTAACACTTAACTAAGGGATACGGATATACAACCTCTGTAGATCCGATTGTCCACCTCCATAGCTCCATGAAGAAGTCATCTCTACTGTACAAATCCGAAATCCGGGCTCTTGCGTCGGCTTCATCGGAGAAGAAGCGGGCTAGGTCATCGACGACGTGCCGAAGATGATCTACATCGAGGCATCGCTAAATCAAGCTCCGACTTCACCAAGTCCAAAAAATTATGAAGAGAACACACTCTACTACTTGGCAAGAGGTAGAGGATGAAGAAATAGGAAGTGGGTAGACTTTAGAATTGGATTTCTCACTTGTTTCATCAATCCACCATTGATGAAGTAAGGTTTCTTCATGAAGAAGAAGAAGAGGAAGAAGATGATAAGTTATGATAAGTTAATTAAAAATGAAAAGAATATCCAAACTTATCATAATCCTAACTATGGTTATGTGTAGAGAATTAATCATGGTTCAATGCAATGGTTTGGGTTAAGCTAAAATACAAAATGGTCAAAGTCTTCATGAAGCTTCAACAAGCTTCCAAATAAAGCCACCATTTTGCATTATGCTTATCATTTTCCAAAATGAATAAACAAATAAATAAATAGATATGAAAATGAAAACCCTAACCATTACATAACCATGGTTTAAACTTTAGACAAAACACAAGTTAGCATGCATCATCAAACATGATACATACAAGTGTACAAAAGTATATCACATATACAATGTGCACAAACCAAATGAGAAAATCCGTTTAAAGTGAACCAATGCTAGTTAGTGCAAAGTAATATATCAAATATATAATTATGCATTAAATCATTAAATCAACACTTGATTCAATGATCCGGTCATGTCGCACACAACCGACTAGTATACAATGTATCGGCTTATCGAATCAACGCTTGAATCGATAACTAGGTTATATCGCATACAACTATTCGATACATTCATCGCGAGAATGAAATACGGTATCATATACACGCATTATTCTCGGTCCTACACATATCTCATATGCGCTCCTATTTCGTTTCGCTTGAGCCAGGAAACCTCTGTGGAGGACTCTAAAGACTCGTCAATATGCCGGCAACGGATGATGATCATATCAAACATCCACAAGCCGCAAGCGGTCTGCTAAACGTAACGGCCACCCGGGTATTGAGCGATCAGAAGATCGACGAGCAAGCCCGCTCACACTCCAGTGAATCCAATCAGTAACACTTACCGTACAGTCCGGTCTGTTCGTCTGATATGTCGCATATCTCGCCTAGGGGTGGTAAATGTCAGACCCCAATAGCTCGATAAGTCGTGTTGATATGAGGTCTATAACAATTCGAGAAACTACTGGTAACACTTACCAGTAAATCTCAGCAACCCTGGCCATGGATTTCCTGTTATAGCCAATCGAACACAGCGCAACATCAACCCCCTATACCGGGAGAGACGAATACCCTCCTATCGCTCATTGCCTCCATGTGACTCGGGACTGTACCTAAAAACCACCGTTTTGCACGCCCTCTTGGACGTGGTAAGATGGAAATCAAAGCACAGTGGGAACCACACAAGACTCTATGACGATCTCGGGTCAACAGACTACTCTGTACCAGTGTCACCAGAGAACTGCCATCTGACGTGAGGTATAATACCATCTGGGAGTTCTCGGCGAGTCCGTCCAGTGTTCCCAGTCTCCACTGAGCACCCGTATATCATCTCTGATGTCAAACACCGATGGATATGGGATCATCCATCGCCCATCTGTATGGGTCGAGAAGGTACACGCTAGTCTACTCTGGTATATCGATGCCCCATCTCGATACATCCACGACTAGGGACTTTGAAGGATGTACTTATAGACTACCATGTCCCCACTAGTATGATCCGCATCATAGTCCAGGTAGTCAAGTACAGATCGTAAGGGCTTTACCAACATGTAACAGAGAGATAAACAGTATACACGTTAAGGTAAAGATCAACCAGGTAGCATACTATCATGTCGAGCAAGAAAGTCCTCCCTATATACGTCCCAGCATCCACTACAATATACATCCTATGTACAGTAATGGCCTCTAGGGCATACATATAACTAACAATGGCCTCTAGGGCATACATATAACTAACAATCTCCCACTTGCGCTAGGGCCATCTGATAGCAGTGGTTGTAGTATCTCATACTCAACCATCCCATAAAAGTCTCTCTCTGGGAAAAGGCCTTTGTGAGTGGATCCGCCGTGTTGTCCTCTGAGTCTACTCTCCTTACCTCGATCACCCTGGAGATCAACTATCTCCATGATCAGGTGATACTGCCTTAGAATATGTCTGGATCACTGATGGGACCGGCGTTCCTTGGCATAAGCCACAGCTCCATTGTCACACAATGGGAGGAACAAAGTTCATCTCATGAACTAATATACACCCAGACTGCCTCTTTGGTAGCATCTTAAGTAGCGATGTATCCAGCCTTTATCGTCTAGAATGCCACGGTATCTAGCTTGGAACTTTTCCAACATACCGTCCCTCCACTGAGGGTAAAGACAATGCCTGTGACTGACATTCAGTCGTCTTTATCACCCTGGAACACTTCCAGTGATTCTTCCCAGGATCAATTGATACCGTATCACTACAACTAGTGAGGCTCCTAACATCCATTTAGATCTATCTCATAGATCCAAAACCCAGGATTTAGGAGGTATCACTTTGATCCTATATGGAGAATCCTTGTGATAAGTGGAGATTGACCGAGCGTAGCATAGGAAACTCCTTTCCTATCAAGAGTATGTCATCCACGTACTCTACGAGGATCGTCACCATACTCCCTACTACCTTTTTGTTTATACAAGGTTCATCTACCATTTTGATGATGTCAACTTCTTTGACTACTTCAACAAAACAGACGTTCCAACTTCGCGATGCCTGCTTTATCCTATAAAGCATCTTGTACACGTTTCCGCTGCTCCCACTGTCTACGAAGCCCTCTGGCTGTGTACTTATAGACGTTCTCTTCTAAAACATCATTTAGAAAAGCAGCCATGGCACCCAACCGCCAGATATCGTAGTCATGGTACGTAGCCGTGGCAAGTAGGATCCGGATGGACTTAAGCATAGCTACTTGAAAAGGTTTCATCATTATCCACGCCTGGTTGATGACGAAAACCTTTAACAAGTCTAGCTTTGAAAGTCTCAACTTTTCCATCTACACCAAGTAATCTTCTCAAGATATACTTGCTCCTGATGGAGATTTAACCCTTCAGATATAGCAGCCAAAGTCCATACTTTGTTGATGTACATGGATTCCATCTCAGATCACTAAGAATCCAGCCATTCTTACAGAGTCCCACTCCTGATGGCCAGCTCGAAACTAATTGGGTCATCATCTCATGATGCAATCCTCGCTCCCACTGTCATCGAGAAACCGAAGTAGCTCTCAGGTGGGTGAGGAACCCTACTAGATCGGCGGAGAGGCTGAGGTTCGTTGGTAACTATTGAATCCTTTGGTTCTTTCAAATCATCAATTGCAGTTTGTATAGCTGGAACATTTCCAGTTCTACATAACTGACCTTGCCTCGAGCTTGTCCGGATTTTGCTTTTAGACATAGGCCGGTCAACCCCAAATCTTAACTAACTTAAGATATGGGCTCTTCCCTTTCCATATCACATATGAAGCGGTAGGTAACTGATTTGATTTGAACCTATTCAATAGATATGCAGCTTCTCAAGTGCATAACCCCTTAAAAGGAAACAGGTAACTCAGTAGTACTCATCATAGAGCACACCATATCAAATAGGGTGTATCCGCTCCGCCCCGATATACCATCGTGCTATGGTGTATTCGGAGGAGTAATGCTGAGAGAGAATCTCATTCTCCTTTAGAATAATCCAGGAATTCCGTGCTCAAGTATTCTCCTCCCTGATCTTATCATAGGACATAATACTTATACCCGTATTGGTTCTCTACTTCTAACTTATATTCTGTGAATATCTCAAAAGGTTCGGACTTGTGTTTCAACAGGAACATATGTCTGAATCTTGAGAGATCATCAGAGAATGTAATGAAGTATAAAGAACCAATCCTGGCATGTGTAGACAGGGGACCTTACATACATAAACATGTATCAATCCCAAGAGTTCACTAACTCTTTCTCTGTTTCCAATAAACAGAGCTATGGTCATCTTATCTTTGTGACATGACTGGCGAGTTTCACAAGATGTAAATTCAAACTGATTTAAATATGCATCTAAATGTAACTTCAGCTAGTCGGGTCGCAGTGATATGACCTAGTCTACAATGCCTCAAGAAGGATTCGTTCATTTCTGAACTCTTCCTCTTGTGTGTGTTCCGTATACTAAGAACTGTAGTTTGATTTAGAACATCAACGCTTTTAGATAACGTGCCTGAACCGATCAACTTTTGATATAGGAAATGTTCAAAACATTATCCAACAATACAAAATTTTATCATTTCTTTACTAATAAAGAGACTGATATGATTTTGTATATCAGGTTCGGTATCTAATAACATTCGTTCAGAATCAATGTAGTGGTAATACAGGGTGACAGTGACCAACAGACTTGGCTGCAACACTTGCCCCGTTTTCTGCCTCATGAAACTTATCACCCGTTCTCAGTTCTCTACCTTTCTGTAGCCCTATGTAACAGATTACATATCTGGGATCCTGATCTGGTATCACATACCCAGGACGCGGAGGATACTGAGAAACAGTTCTTTGTAACGAACACACCCGAAGATGATGCATCATCATGCACTCTCTTCGTTTGGGCGGCATAGGAATTCTGGTATTCCCCTATTTCCTGCTCTGTCTTATAACAATTATAAGTTGGAGCGGGACCAACATTCCCCAGCTCAGTATAACAAGCGGGTTCGGTCAATATCCGTTTTATTATCTTGATTAAGGCGTGACATGGTCGCTACCTGGAGAGAGAGAGAAGAAAACACTCAGCGTATGCTCTTGCAAGAATAGATTGGTTATTATTTTATCTAATCAGGATAGCTCCCACTACTTTTTATCAAATCTTCCATCAAACCTAAAAAGGAAAGACCAGCCGGGATTAATTACACACTACAAGTTCGCCAATCTTTCAGCCAGGCCAGTGTCGGTACTTTGAGGGAGGTCCCCCGTGCTTTCGCACGAACCTAATTAATGTAAACCTCATTTTCCCAGAGGCGTAACCCCGTTAACACCTTTCTAGACACCTACTTGATCGGCTAATTGTAATGTATAAAACTCTCCCAGGAGTGACACTTACTCGCAGCGGGTATCGGGATCCAACTATCTCATAGAAGGTATGCAATCTCATTGCAAATTTCAACACTTGAAATTCCCGATAATTTTTCCCCGAACGATCTATGACCTTGACAAGGTCAACAAACCATAGACCGCAAGTCAAGTTCAACCCGTCATTTCTTGATTGAATCAAACCCACCGGCACGACCCTTGACAAGGTCAACAAGGCCGCACGACTACCCTAACCCAATCTGCATCATATGCATAAGCAGATAAATACTGGTTAGCTACCGCACACTGCGCCTTGACAAGGTCAACAAACGCAGCACGAATACTAAACAGGATTTATCTGAAATGACGGAGGGCTACGACAGGTTTTTCTGAAAACCTATTGCGTAATGAACTTGATATCGTTGTAGAATCGAATGAATTTTGAAATGGAGTGTTTTTTAGGCTTTTCTAGTTTTGCTAAAGGAGTCACTCCCGGTGAAGGGATCGTCGGTCCTTTCCTCGTCGAATGAGGTGCGGGATATATCATATATATCACTGTGCAAAGCAAAAACACTTAAAAGCAACCAAAAGACAAACCGAGTGTGTAGCATCTGCCAGTTATTGCTAAAGGAGTCACTCCCGGTGAAGGGATCTCGGTCCTTTCCTCATCGAATAAGGTGCAGGATATATCACATATACCGCTGTGCAAAGCAAGAACTGTAGCTACCTGTTTTATTTTTGAAATTCGATTCTACAACATCATTAGGTTTCTTTTATTTCATTAATCTCATTAATGGAGTCCCATCATTTAAATTACCTAAACATCATAGATAAATACGACGTACACTTATGCCATCCGCATTCGCCTCGATGTCCCCTCGTGCACCGTTAGGTTAGGTAACTAACGGCAGAGCGGGGCAGGGCTAGCGCGGGTGTAAAACATAAGTAACGTCTATATAATATATCATATATACTATATACAGTATCCATCACAGAATATCACATGATCACATCACAGATATCGCAGCAGAAGAATCATATGAAATATTGGATATACTAGGACGTCCGTGTTTTCAATACGAGCCAGTATAAAACACGGATTCCACGGTCGCGATGAATAGCCAAACCCACACCCCTAGACCCCTACGAGAGCGGCAAGCAACCCTACCAATTCTGGAGTTAGGAGACCCGGACTCGACTCCTCGAGTTGGTCTCCCTCTGGACTCCAGAACCCGGTTACTTGTGCTCCCCTCCTTGGGTCCATCCTAGTGCGGAAAAGTAAATAATATACAGAGGGTGACATCTTCCGCAACCTGGAAGTGCCCCAAATAAAAGAATATTACATACAAGTTTTTACATGAATGAAAATGAAAAACACTCATCTCACATAAAAACCCCCGGCTATTCAAACACGACGATCCAATATAACATATCCAGCAACACATAACATCACATGTCATCAACGTAAGTAAATATGCGCATCCCAATTGTCGTTGACATATAGCAACGAAACCGGCGATATCACATATTACACTTACGGTCACAGAAAAGAAAGTGTAAAACTACAACAGTTGGAATCCGCAACCACCTCAGACATCGCATGCCTGACCAAATGAATTACTTAGACATCGCATGCCTAACAATTATAAACCCCGCATTTTAGTCTCAAAATCGAAAACACTTTTCAATATCAAGTCGGGGAATTCAACAGGATTCCCGACATTCTGATCGAATGCTCGTCGCAAACTTTAGTAGACGGCCGCACCCCCGATACCGTCGACGAAGTGCACCAAGGCTGAACACCGCTGCCGCGAGCACCCGGACGGATGCTTTCGGCGACGGGGTTCTCCTACAGTCACTTGGTCGGGGCTATGGAGTGAGGCTGTCTATTAAGTTTACCCGGCGAGTATCCGCGTACGCTACGTGATTGCGACGGACTTTTGATCACATCAAAATTCCGTGGCAACCGATCAAGTGAGACTAAACTGCTATGTTTATAACATTCATTCAGTTATCTCATAACTATTTGTGAATTCCAATTATTGTATCACATTCCAGATAATTAGAAAATGTTAAACTTTCCGATCGAACATTCAAACACCCAAGTTTTCCCGATACAGATCAACACATGAAACAAATCTAAAAACATTCAGTTCGTGCCTCAGTACCAATGGTCCAGCCGTAGAAGGGTCAAGCCAACGCCTCACATGTGGCACGCCGTACTGCCCCAAACCCAAAGGTTCAAAGGGCAGTTCAAGACGGTCACATAATCGAGTTAAGGTTTGTTGTCTTCTAGAGGGACCATCGCGTTACTTGCACTACTTAGAACGTCGTTAAACTACGGAAAAATCCAACACTTGGAAATTTCCCGACAGAGGAAAAATTGGGTATTTATATCCGGTCGAACTTTTTTACATATTCAAAAATTATCCAGAAAAACACATAGACAAAATTTGATAATCCGATCGAACATTCGAATCCCCAAATCAACCCAGAAAATTCAACTTTTGAATAAATATTAAAAATTCCCAAAAAATCCAACACCAGAAAATAGGAATTACTGTGCAAAAATGGGAAGCTGACGTCATCAATTGGCCGCGGAACCGCCGCAGAAGCCAGGCTTCTGCCGCGGTTCCGCCGCACTTTTGTGGATTCATGGGTACGGGCTTCACAGTAATTCTTACAATTCCCTGCTGATTTTTCTGCATATTTTTAATGTGGAAAAATCCCAGATTTTAGAAAAAGTCCAGAGAGCATGTTTGGTTTAGGGTTTCGGGTTCGTTCGGGTTTCAAACTCCGTCTAGACTTCGCCTAAGGCTCTAGCTAGTCTCTGATACCACTGTAGGGTTCCTAGGCACTCTCAAGAGGTCTCACAAGGCATCAACCATGCCAATTTCAAATTTTACGGGTGCCGAGAAACCCTAATACGGATCGTTAACTAGAATTCTAGGCGAATAAGCAACTAGTAAACTACTTTACTAAGAGAATATGGAAATACAACCTTTGTAGATCCGGTCCTCCACCTCCACGGCTCCGTGATGAAGTCCTCTCCGCTGTCCAAATCAAATCCCGGGCTCTAGCATCGGCTTCATCGGAGAAAGAGCGGGCTAGGTCATCGACGACGTGCCGAAGATGATCTACGTCGAGGCATCGCTAGATCAAGCTCCAACTTCACCAAGTCTAGAAAACTTGTGAAGGAAACACACTCTACTACTTGGCTAGAGGCAGAGGATGAAGAAATAGGAAGTGGGTTCACTTTAGAATTGGATTTCTCACTCTTTTTCATCAATCACCAGTGATGAAGAAAGGTTTTCTTCAACTTGAAGAAGAAGAAGAAGAAGATAATAATTATTATGATAAGTTCCCATGAAAAAGAATAATAAAATCATTCTTATCATAATATTAACCATGGTAATGTGTAGAGAGTTAATCATGGTTGAATGGAATGGTTAGGGTTAAGCATGAGACAAAATGGTCACTTAGTCAAAGTCTTCATGAAGCTTCATCAAGCTTCATGAATGAAAGCCACCATTTTGCATTATGCTAAATATTTTTCCAAAAAGAATAAATAGATAAATAAATGAGAAAAGGAAATGAAACCCTAACCACTTAAGTAACCATGGATTAATTCTTTACACAAACCCAAACTAGCATGTATCATCAAACATGATACAATCTTGTGCACAAAAAAATATATCATATATATACAATGTGCACGAACAAGTGAGAAAATCCATTTAAAGTGAACCAATACTAGTTAATGCAAAGTAATATATCAAATATATAATTATGCATTAAATCATCAAATCCACACTTGATTTAACGATCCGGTCATATCGCATATAACCGACTAGTATCCAATGTATCGGCTTATCGAATCAATCCTTGATTCGATAACTAGGTTATATCGCATACAACCAATCGATACTTTCATCGCGAGAATAGAATACGGTATCACATACATGCATTATTCTCGGTCCCGCACATATCTCATATGCGCTCCTATTTCGTTTCGCTTGAGCCAGGAAACCTCTGTGTAGGACTCTAAAGACTCGTCAATACGCCGGCTGCAGATGATGATCATATCAAGCACCCACAAGCCGCAAGCGGTCTGCTAAACGTAACGGCCACCCGGGTATTGAGCGATCAGAAGATTGACGAGCAAGCCCGCTCACACTCCTGTGAATCCAACCAGTAACACTTATCGTACAGTCCGGTCTGATCGTCTGATATGTCGCATATCTCGCCTAGGGGTGGTAAACGTCAGACCCCAATAGCTCAATAAGTCGTGTCGATATGAGGTCTATAACATTTCGAGAAACTACTGGTAACACTTACCAGTAAATCTCAGCAACCCTGGCCAGGGATTTCCTGTTATAGCCAATCGAACACAGCGCAACATCAACCCCCTATACCGGGAGAGACGAATCCCCTCTTATCGCTCATTGCCTCCATGTGACTCGGGACTGTACCCAAAAACCACCGTTTTGCACGCCCTCTTGGACGTGGTAAGATGGAAATCAAAGCACAGTGGGAACCACACAAGACTCTATGACGATCTCGGGTCAACAGACTACTCTGTACCAGTGTCACCAGAGAACTGCCATCTGACGTAAGGTATAATACCATGTGGGAGTTCTCGGCGAGTCCGTCCAGTGTACCCAGTCTCTACTGAGCACCCGTATATCATATCTGATGTCAAACACCAATGGATATGGGATCATCCATCGCCCATCTGTATGGGTCGAGAAGGTATACGCTAGTCTACTCTGGTATATCGAAGCCCCGTCTCGATACACCCACGACTAGGGACTTTGAAGGATGTACTTATGGACTACCATGTCCCCACTAGTATGATCCGCATCATAGTCCAGGTAGTCAAGTACACATCCTAAGGGCTTTACCAACATGTAACAGAGAGACAATCAGTATACACGTTAAGGTAAAGATCAACCAGATAGCATACTATCATGTCGAGCAAGAAATTCCTCCCTATATATGTCCAAGCATCCACTACAATATACATCCTATGTATAGTAATGGCCTCTAGGGCATACATATAACTAACACTGTCCAGTGTACTCGTAACCTAACGAGCACTCGCATACTATCTCAAGTATGACGTATTGACGGCTGTGGGACAGACCGTCTCCTAAGCTGGGATAAGAAGCGCATACACTAGTCTACTCCGGAGTATCGATGCCCTGTCTCGATAGTCCTGCGACTAGGGACCTGCATAAGGATGTGCTTATAGGTTACCCAGCCCCTATGAGTGTGACTGCCATCACAACGCTGGTAATCAAGCAAAGACCTTAATGGCTCCACTAATGTGTAAAGGCGATATGCTAAAAGAAACACATGCACACATTAAAGCAGAAACAAACCAAGTAGCATACTACCATTTTGAGCAAGAATGTCAATACAAGGTAAATATCCCAAGCTTCCATCAAGTAATATACAATCCAGTATGATACAGTAATGGCCTCTAGGGCATATACACTAACAATCTCCCACTTGCACTAAGGTCATGTACTGGCGTATCGAAGACCTATCATCTCGATCAGCCGCTCGAACTGAGTCTGGGGTAAGGCCTTCATGAATGGATCAGCAGTGTTATCTTCCGTAGCAACTCTCCAAACCTCGATCTCCTGGCGGCCCACGATCTCCCTGATCAGGTGATACCGCCTCAATATGTGCCTGGACTTCTGATGGGACCTGGGTTCCTTCGCTAAAGATATAGCTCCGTTGTTGTCGCAATACAGCGGTATTGGATCAACAATAGTAGTAACCACCTGAAGCTCTATGAGGAACTTCTTTATCCAGACAGCTTCCTTTGCGGCATCTGCAGCAGCGATATATTCCGCTTCCATCGTCGAGTCAGCAACGGTTTCCTGTTTGGAACTCTTCCAACACACCGCCCCTCCATAGAGGGTAAAGACATAACCCGACATGGACTTGGAATCATCCTTGTCACTCTGGAAGCTGGAGTCAGCAAAGGCCTCGATCTGGAGGTCTTTTCCGCCATACACCAAGAACATCTCCTTAGTCCTTCTCAGGTACTTGAGAATGTTCTTTGCCGCTATCCAGTGTTTCTCCCCAGGGTTTGACTGATACCGGCTTACCACACTCAGTGCATAAGCTACATCTGGTCTGGTACACAACATCGCATACATTATAGAGCCTACCGCAGAACCGTAGGGTATAATAGACATGCGATCCCTTTCTAAATCAGTCTTGGGAGACATCTCTTTGGAGAGGGTGATCCCATGACAAGCCGGTAGATTACCGCGCTTGGAATCTTCCATACTGAATCTTTTCAGTATGGTGTCGATGTACCTGGACTGTGAAAGTCCTAATATCCTCTTGGATCTGTCACGATAGATCCGGATCCCCAGAATGTATGAGGCATCACCGAGGTCTTTCATGGAGAACCTGTGTGACAAGAACCCTTTGACAGATTGTAGCATAGGAATGTCATTTCCTATTAAGAGAATGCCATCCACGTATAAAACGAGGAATACTACAGTTCTCGCTACAAATCTACTATAGATGCATGGTTCATCTGGATTTTTGATAAAGCCAAATTCTTTGACCGTCTCATCAAAATAGATGTTCCAACTCCGCGATGCCTGCTTTAGTCCATAGATGGACTTAAGCAACTTGCACACCTTTCCGCTGCTCCCACTCTGAATGAAACCCTCTGGCTGGTCCATATAGACACACTCCTCTAAATTTCCATTTAGAAAAGCGGTTTTTACGTCCATCTGCCAGATCTCATAATCGTGGAAGGCAACAATGGAAAGAAGGATCCGAATGGATTTCAGCATAGCTACTGGAGAAAAGGTTTCGTCATAGTCCAAGCCAGGTCTTTGACGGAAACCCTTTGCAACAAGTCTAGCTTTATAGGTCTCGACCTGTCCATCTACACCAATCTTCCTTTTGAAGATCCACTTGCATCCTACGGGTTTTACCCCATCTGGAGCAATGTCCAACGTCCATACTTTGTTGGTGTACATGGACTCCATTTCGGTCCGCATTGCATCCAGCCATTTTACCAAGTCAACGCTCTGAATGGCCTGCTGGAAGCTAGTAGGCTCATCACTATCAATGATGCAATCCTCTCTATCCCCATCTATGAGAAAACCATAGTATCTCTCGGGCGGATGAGACTGCCTACTACTTCTGCGGAGCGGCGTAGAAATGTCCTAATCTTTCGAACCCTCTGGTTCTACTAAGCTTTCAATAATAGCTCGTTGTTCTGGAATTTCTTCCAGTTCTATTGCGCCCCCACTTATCCGATTTTCCAAAAACTCAGTTTTCAAGAAGTGGGCATGACGAGAAACAAAAACCTTTTGTTCCTCTTCGCAATAGAAGAAATATCCCTTGGAGTTCTTTGGATATCCCATAAACTTGCACTGTACTGAGCGTGCCTCGAGCATGTCCGCATGCTGCTTTTTGACAAAAGCTGGACATCCCCATGTCTTAATATGATTAAGATAGGGTCTCTTCCCACACCACATCTGATATGGTGTGGTAGGCATAGTCTCAGTTGGAACTCGGTTCAAAAGGTATGCAGCTGATTCTAGCGCATATCCCCGAATGATCGCGGTAACTCAGCGTTACTCATCATGGACCGCACCATATCCAATAGGGTTCGATTCCGTCTCTCCGATACACCGTTATGTTGCGGAGTGTATGGAGGAGTAAGCTGAGAGAGAATTCCATTCTCTTTTAAGTAGTCTAGGAACTCGGCACTCAAGTATTCACCACCTCGATCAGATCTCAGTGTCTTGATACTTTTGCTAGTTTGTTTTTCTACTTCATTCTTATATTCCTGGAATTTTCCAAAGGCTTCGGATTTATGTTTCATTAAGAAGACATAACCGTACCTTAAAAAGTCATCCGTAAAAGTAATGAAGTAAGAATAACCGCTTCGTGCATTCATAGACATTGAACCGCACACGTCGCTGTGTACGAGTCCCAAGAGCTCGCTCGCTCTCACTCCGTGTCTAGTGAACGGAGTCTTTGTCATCTTTCCTTTGAGACAGGATTGACAAGTTGCATATGATTGATATTCGAACGGATCCAAATATCCTTCTGTATGTAACTTCGTCAACCTTCTCTCATTGATGTGAGCCAGTCTACAATGCCATAAGAAAGGCTGATTTGTTTCCGGAGACTTTCTTTTGTGTGTATTCTGGATATTGAAAATCTGTGGTTCGTTTAATACGTATATACCATTGCTCAATGTACCTGACCCAATCAGAACTTGATTAAGGTGAATCTTTACAACATTACTTACAAACGCAAATTCATAACCTTCTTTAGAAATCAAAGATGCAGAAATGATATTACAAGTTGCGTTGGGTACAAAAAAGCAATTACGTAGAACCAAAATTGTCACGACCCAAAGTTTGGCCCGTGACCGGCACTTAACCACGTAACGTCTACAGGCGTAATGCGACTAAGTGAACCGAAAACCCAGAAATCAAACCAGTGAAAGTAGAGTGTTATAAGTTTAAAATGAAAGCACTTACTAACATGTTAAGAAATCTAAGTAAACAATCACCAAGATAGCAATATATGACGCCGTAGCGAAGATCAAGATCCACAAGTGGGAACATCACAGATAGAATAAAACTGCATAAGAAAAGTCGGCTCACAACGAGCTCGACGCCAGGATACCAATAATATACATCATCGTCCTCACACTGTCTCTAAGTCAAATACATACATGGTAGATGGAGAATACTAGATACAACAATATCTATAACTGAAAGATAAACAGATACCGCACAAAAACCCACCTATCAGCAAAAGAGCTAGTACACCAACTATGGGGGTATCTGTGTTAAAAGATGCACAACGCAGCCTGCCGCGACTACTCAGAAGGGCAACCTGCAAACACTGTGGCACAACAGGGGTGAGTTGCCAACTCGTGAATAGAGATAACATATAAAGGTAATCGCGAGCATGCACGTACTGCGCTACTCTATCATATGCCAACAGATGATATCAATATGTGATAAGCAGTATGTGCAATAATCATGCAAGTGCTCTATCAGGTAATATAACTACAGGATGAGGTACAATAATAAACTGCTAAGCATGGGCAATATAACATCTACACGGAAATGTCAACGTGGAATATATAATCGTTGTCCATCAATGAACCCAGGTCCCCCAAATAGCTCAGGCGCCGGCACTCTCATCGGCCCTCAAATCCTGTAAATCTCTAAGAATCCCGAAGGCCCAACATCGGCACCCAAATATCATAAATACTCGTGTCCAGCATCGACACGCAAAACCTCATCCATCGGGCCCCGTCAGTCCGGGTCAGCCCACGGGCTCCGTCTGCGGTATCGGCCCTCGGCCCCGGCAGTACGGATCACCCCACATCCATCTATCGACTCTGATCGGTATCCTCCGGATAACTGTCAGGTCCAACCAATCACCGGTAAGTAGTAGTCCCTCTGCCAGGCTCACCGTCTACTACACAGCGAAACCGTTCTCGCCCCGGGGTACCATACCGGATCCACCATATGCCCGTAATCGGCCTCAACCAGCTCCACGATTCGGGTTCACATATATCACTCTAGCACCGAGGAAACACATGGTGGACGCACCGAAATATCATATCAAGGGAACCGGGTTTTTAAATGATTACATATTTGAAATAGCCACGGTTCCCAAATCCAGAAATCACATATAATCCAAACCAACATGCAAGTCAATGATCCTATATGATATGTGCATCAAATATGAATATCATGTCAAGTCACATATAGATGAGCTACAATATAATGATCCGTTGTGATATATGCATCAAGTATGAATATCATGTCAAGTCACATATAGATGAGCTACAATATAATAATCCGATGTGATATATGCATTAAGTATGAATATCATGTCAAGTCACGTATAGATGAGCTACAATATAAAGATCCGATGTGAATTCTACAGTGTGAGTGTCATGGCAATTACTAACGGTGTGTGTGTAATATGCAGCATAGTGCTCGTGCAACATGGACCGTTAGTAATGGTGCGGTGTTCTATCAATTCTAGTTTATATCCATATAGCAGGGAATGCAGTATGCAGTAAATAGTAGCCATACACCGTCAATGTATGTAAATGTAGCTATAAGGTCCTATCAGCCCTGACATAGAACTCCATGCGGGCGATATCCCCGTAGATGTGAAATCTACTCACCGTAGTCTCTCGCTAGGTATAGCCAACAACTTGTTTCTCCTTCTGCGCGGCGTCCGTCGTACTCGCCTGCGAACCTAGAATTACACAATATATCATACATAAGCTTGAAGTCACACAAACACGACATTAAGGCTGAACTATTAACTCGTGTCGTGAACCAAGCGCGCATGTGCGTGATACGCTAAAACGTGTGATTACGCGCCTGAAGCCACTCCGACGCGTCACGATACGCAGAAACCCCAAACCCACACACACGTATCACGCGTGTCGCGAAAGATTGAAAATACGGGAAAATAGGTATTCTACTCCAGACTTTGATACAGAAATGATATTGTAAAACTATATATACTAAAATAACTCACATAGCAGCAGACACCATCACCCCAAACCCCAACCCAAAACACCCCCATCTGGCCGCAAATTGCGGCTAGAATGCTTATTTCGGCGGCCTGGGTAGGGAATTGGGCTCCCAGGTTTGGTGTGTGCACTCTATACCCCCCATACATGCTACAGTAACCTCTAGTTTCACTCTGAAATATCTCGGGTAGCAGCAGATCCTACAGAGCCTTATTTCTAGTTAAAATCCACACTTTTGCACTAAAATGGAACTTTAGGGTATATTTGTGCAAACTGAAACAAACCTGGCCTAAAATAGTTCTAATAACACCTAATAGAGCTAACACAACTAACAAAACCCTAATCTAACATGTGAATCAAAAATATCCTTTTATATCACCAAAAATGCATAAAAAATGAGATTTTACTAAAGAATACTATAAGTTTAAGGAAAAGGGGGTGCTAACATGAGTTAATACCTTCAAATCACCTTAAGAAACACCAAACTTTCCAGCTCTTGCATCAAGTGTGCAGATTTGCCTTCGAACACCTCAAAAATCCCCTTTTTCCATGGTTTTGTGAAGATAAAAGTGTTGATTTGTGTAGGTTTTGTTTGGGAATCAAGGAGAAGTGAAAAAGAGAGGAAAAGATGAGGGAAGGCTAGGGTTTTGCTGCTGGAATGCTGCAGAATTCTGGAGTGGGGAAAAGAGAGAGAGAAGAGAAGAAAATGGGGTCAAAAAATCAACCTTTCACCTAACCACCATGCTTCATTGTCTATTAGGATTTGAAATTATAAAAAGGGGTTATGATATGATTTAAAATGGTGGGAAATTAAAAAGAACTATGCACAAAAGAATGGTTAACATGTTACCAAAAACCCTGAGTCACAAAAATGGCTAAGTGTGCAAGGTGTACACTACAAAGGAAAAATTTTCCAATTTGCTAACACGACTAAATATAACTAATAATCCTATAAACACATATATAATAACACGTACGATCACTAATTATCACGAAAGAAATTCTAACGGAAATTCAAAGTGTTACAATCTACCCCCCTTAAAGAAATTCGGTCCCCGAATTTTAAAAAAATCTAACTATACGCACCTTCAAAAAGATGGGGATACCTCCTCCTCATCTCGCTCTCGGTCTCCCAAGTGACCTCCTCGCCGCTCTGGCCACGCCAAAGTACCTTGACGGACGGTATTTCTTTCGATCGCAATTTCTTCACTTGTCGATCCAAGATCATCACCGGCTGCTCTGCATAGGAAAGGTCGCGCTCAAGCGGGATCGTCGGGTGCTGAATCGCATGCGAAGGATCATTAAGATATCTGCGGAGTATCGAAACGTGAAATACGGGGTGCACATCTGGAAAACTGGGCGGAAGGGCTAATCGATACGCAACCGCACCAATACGCTCAAGGATCTCGAAGGGGCCCACATATCTGGGACTAAGCTTCCCCTTCTTCCCAAACCTCATCACGCCTTTCATTGGGGATACCCTCAAGAAAACATGATCACCAACAGAAAACTCAAGTCTGCGCCGACGACGGTCCGCATAAGACCTCTGCCTACTCTGGGCTGCTCTCATCCTATCGCGAATCAACTGGATCTTCGCGGTCGTCTCCTCCACAATCTGCGGCCCTAAGATACTGCTCTCACTGAGCTCCGTCCAACAGGTGGGCGATCTGCATCTTCTCCCATAAAGAGCCTCAAACGGTGCCATCTGAATGGTCTCCTGGTAGCTGTTGTTGTAGGAGAACTCTACTAAGGGCAAATGATGATCCCAGCTACCTCCGAAGTCTAATACGCATGCTCTGAGCATGTTCTCGAGAGTCTGAATAGTCCGCTCTGACTGTCCGTCGGTCTGCGGATGGAATGCTGTGCTGAAACTCAAGCGAGTGCCCAAAGCCTCCTGAAGCCTCTGCCATAGTCGGCTGGTAAACTGGGTGCCTCTATCGGACACGATACAAGTCGGAACTCCGTGCAGTCGTATAATCTCATCAATGTAAATCTGGGCATACTGAGCAAATTCGAAAGTCGTCTTCACCGGTAGGAAGTGAGCCGCTTTTGTCAAACGATCCACGATCACCCAGATAGAGTCATACCCTCGACTAGTCCTGGGTAGACCTACAATGAAGTCCATAGATATCTGTTCCCATTTCCACTCCGGAATGGGTAACGGCTGTAGCTCTCCCGCGGGCCTCTGGTGCTCAGCCTTGACTTGCTGACATGTCAGGCATCTCGACACAAAATCTGCAATGTCTCTCTTCATTCCGTCCCACCAGTAAACACCTCTCAAGTCATGGTACATCTTGGTGGAACCGGGATGAACACTATATACCGATCGATGTGCCTCCTCAAGAATCTCGCGCCGCAATCCCTCAGCATCTGGTACGCACAGTCTAGCTCCAACTCGTAGTATCCCCTGATCATCAAGCACGAACTCGGACAATCTGCCATGTCCCATCTGTGTCCTGATCTCTAAACAGCGGTCATCACTGTGCTGTGCCTCATGTATACGGTCAAGCAACTGTGGGCGTGCACGAACATGCACAATCTGTCCTCCGATCGGCGTAAACTCGAACTGTACCCTGCTGTCGCATAAGATCTGCCAATCTGCCGACGACTGCCTCTGCACTGCGCTCAAACAAGATAGACTACCCCCGGGCCTCCTGCTCAAAGCATCCGCCACTACATTCGCCCTGCCCGGGTGATACAAGATCTCACAATCGTAGTCCTTCACTAATTCCATCCATCGACGCTGTCTAAGGTTCAAGTCTCGCTGCTGAAACATATACTTTATGCTCTTGTGGTCAGTGAATATCTGGCACGACTCTCCATACAGATAATGTCGCCAGATCTTAAGTGCAAAGACCACTGCAGCCATCTCCCGATCATGAGTGGGGTAATTCTGTTCATGTTTCTTTAATTGCCGCGAAGCATACGCGATCACCCTGTCATGCTGCATCAAAACGCACCCTAGCCCCACTCGTGAAGCATCACAGTAGACCACAAATCCGCCTGATCCTGAAGGCAATGATAGCACTGGTGTCGTAGTCAGTAGAGCCCGTAGCCGCTGGAAACTGTGCTCACACTCCTCCGTCCAATCGAAGCGAACTCCCTTCCGGGTCAACCCGGTCAAAGGTGTAGCAATGCAACAGAAGTCCTGCAATAATCGCCTGTAATAGCCTGCCAGCCCTAGAAAGCTGCGAACCTCCGTCACTGACGTGGGTCTAGGCCAACTCCGAACTGCCTCGATCTTCCTCGGGTCGACACATATACCATCTCGTGTAATCACGTGCCCCAAGAAGTCTACGCTATCTAGCCAGAAAGCACACTTGGAGAATTTGGCGAAAAGCTGATGCTCCCTCAAGGTCTGTAGTGTAATCCACAGGTGCTGCTCGTGCTCCTCTCTACTCCGAGAATACACCAAGATATCGTCAATGAACACTATGATGAACAGATCATGATACGGCCGGAAAATATGGTTCATCATGTCCATAAATGCTGCTGGCGCGTTGGTGAGTCCGAACGACATCACCAAAAACTCATAATGGCCGTAACGTGTGCGGAAAGCTATCCTAGGAATGTCCTCCTGTCGAACCCGCAGCTGATGGTGGCCTGATCGCAAATCGATCCTCGAAAAGTATCCTGCCCCCTGAAGCTGATCGAACAAATCGTCGATGCGTGGCAAAGGATACCAGTTCCGCACTGTCACCCTGTTCAGCTGGCGGTAGTCGATACACAAACGCATACTGCCGTCCTTCTTCTTGACAAACAGGACTGGAGCACCCCAAGGAGAAACACTGGGTCGAATAAGTCCCTTATCCAGCAAGTCCTGCAACTGATCCTTCAATTCTCTAAGTTCCGCCGGGGCCATCCGATAAGGCGGTACAGAAATAGGCCCCGTGCCAGGAACCAAATCAATACAGAAAGAAATATCACGCTCGGGCGGTAGCCCAGGAAGCTCGTCAGGGAACACATCAGGGAACTCGCTAACAACCGGAACCTAATCCAGAGGAACCTCTGTAGCTCTAGTATCACAAACATAGGCGAGAAATCCCTGACATCCCTTCCTTAAAAGCTGTCCAGCGCGAAAAGAAGAAATCACACAGTGTGGGGTGGCACCACGGTCCCCCAACACAACAACAACCGACTCGCCGGGAAAACAAAATCGAACTGTCTTCTCACGGCAGTCAACAGAAGCATAGCACGTGGCTAACCAATCCATGTCTAAAAGAACGTCAAAGTCCAACATCTCAAGAACGATCAAATCGACCGGCAACTCTCTCTCGCCAATACGGACGGTACAGGATCGGAACACGTGCCTAGCAACAAACGACTCTCCCACAGGAGTAGTCACAACAAGCGGCTGGTCAAGTAAACCGGACTCTCTACCCAAACTCGGCACAAAGTGTGTGGATACGTACGAGTGCGTGGATCCGGGATCGAATAACACGTGTGCATCAACCGAACATACAGGAAGGATACCTGAGACCACCGCATTGGAGGCCTGCGCGTCCTGATGCGTCAAAGCAAAAACTCACGCCTGTCCTCCACCTGCAACTATCTGTCCCCTGCCGGCCGCTGGCTGCCCTCTGCCTCGGTCCCCTCATCCTCTATGAACAAATCCTCCGCGACCACGACCTCTCTGTGCATGCGTCTGACGCGGAGTAACAGTAGGTACTATCGGCAATGCCGTCTGGGGTGGCGAAGGTGGTAATGTAACATGCGATGCTGCCGCCCCACTCCGGGGTACCTCAGGACAATCTCGCACACGATGATAAGAACTCCCGCAACGGTAACATTCCGATGACGGTCGCTGACCCTCCTGGGGATAGGAGCTAAACAATCGGCCTCGTTTCGAATCTCTGCCACCTGCAAGGTGCCTGTCACGACGCCGGAAAAGCCGTCTCTGCACTGACGTATCTGCACGAACTCTTTTCGGCTTTGAAACTGCCGAAGTCTCAGCAAGGCGCTCCTCAACTAATAATGCTGCATCTACTACTGCTGCGCATGTCTCGTAATGCTGCGCGCTAATCGCAAGGAACAGTGGTGTGAGCAAGCCTTGGACAAATCTCTTAACTCGCAACTCCTCAGTAGCCACTAGGTATGGAGCATAAACTGATAGCTCGGTGAACAGCACATTGTACTCTGCCACTGACATCTCCGGAGTCTGGCGTAAGGACTCGAACCTACGTGCTCTAGCATCCCTAACATTCTGGGGAAGAAAACGGGCAAGGAATAGCGCCACGAACTCTGTCCAGGTCATAGGAGGAAGACCTGCTGCTCTACCCTTCTCGACTGATTCGCACCATTTCTGCGCAAGACCTTCCAGGCGAAAGCTCGCGAACTCAACCCATCTCGCATCTGCGCATCTAAGTGAACGACATATCCGTGCCATCCTATCAATGAAAGACTGTGGGTCCTCGGTCACATCGGTGCCTGTGAAGACTGGAGGCTTCAGCCTCATAAACTCTGACAGCGATACTGTAATAACCTCTGTAGTCGCAGGTGCAACTGCCTACACTGTGGGTACCACCGCGGTCTCTGCAACGGGTGGAACTACCTCGGGTCGCTGCGCTCGAAGTGTCTCAACTAGAGATCCCATCATCTGGCGCATCTCCTGCATACTGGATCCCATCGTCTGGCGTATCTCCTGCACACAAGCTCCTAACATAGCAATCTGATCTGTCACGGCAGGAATAGCCCGCTCGGGCACAACCGGTGTACTACCCGGATCAGTCCTCGTCTCGGACGAGTCAACTCGAATCTCGGCCCTCGTGGCCGCTCTCTGCGTCCTCGTAGTCTTTGGCGGCATAATGGCTGAAAGGAACAATAGGATTCGATAAGGATACGGAAATCGAATCGCAAGAATGTATATACTCAAAAAGGAATTTAAATCAACAAGTCCTAAGGTCACGTAGGCGGAGTACCGTGTCGTGAGTATGCCGCGGAACATACACACGCTACGCTACCCTGCTGCAGCTACCTACTCCATCATACCAGGGTCATCCTACACTCCGAAAGGTAAAACCTACGCTCTGATACCAACTTTGTCATGACACAAAGTTTGGCCCGTGACCGGCACTTAACCACGTAACGTCTGCAGGCGTAACGCGACTAAGTGAACCGAAAACCCAGAAATCAAACCAGTGAAAGTAGAGTGTTATAAGTTTAAAAAGAAAGCACTTACTAACATGTTAAGAAATCTAAGTAAACAATCACCAAGATAGCAATATATGACGCCGTAGCGAATATCAAGATCCACAAGTGGGAACATCACAGATAGAATAAAACTGCATAAGAAAAGTCGGCTCACAACGAGCTCGACGCCAGGATACCAATAATATACATCATCGTCCTCACACTGTCTCTAAGTCAAATACATACATGGTAGATGGAGAATACTAGATACAACAATGTACATAACTGAAAGATAAACAGATACCTCACAAAAACCTACCTATCAGCAAAAGAGCTAGTACACCAACTATGGGGGTATCTGTGTCAAAAGATGCACAACGCAGCCTGCCGCGACTACTCCGAAGGGCAACCTGCAAACACTGTGGCACAACGGGGGTGAGTTGCCAACTCGTGAATAGAGATAACATATAAAGGTAATCGCGAGCATGCACGTACTGCGCTACTCTATCATATGCCAACAGATGATATCAATATGTGATAAGCAGTATGTGCAATAATCATGCAAGTGCTCTATCAGGTAATATAACTACAGGATGAAATACAATAATAAACTGCTAAGCATGGGCAATATAACATCTACACGGAAATGTCAACGTGGAATATATAATCGGTGTCCATCAATGCACCCAGGTCCCCCAAATAGCTCAGGCGCCGGCACTCTCATCGGCCCTCAAATCCAGTAAATCTCTAAGAATCCCGAGTGCCCAACATCGGCACCCAAATATCATAAATACTCGTGTCCAGCATCGACACACAAAACCTCATCCATCGGGCCCCGTCAGTCCGGGTCTGCCCACGGGCTCCGTCTGCGGTATCGGCCCTCGGCCCCGGCAGTACGGATCACCCCTCATCCATCTATCGACTCTGATCAGTATCCTCTGGATAACTGTCAGGTCCAACCAATCACCGGTAGGTAGTAGTCCCTCTGCCAGGCTCACCGTCTACTACACAGCGAAACCGTTCTCGCCCCGGGGTACCATACCGGGTCCACCACGTACCAGTAATCGGCCTCAACCAGCTCCTCGATTCGGGTTCATATATATCACTCTAGCACCGAGGAAACACATGGTGGATGCACCGAAATATCATATCAAGGGAACCGGGTTTTTAAATGATTACATATTTTAAATAGCCACGGTCCCCAAATCCAGAAATCACATATAATCCAAACCAACATGCAAGTCAATGATCCGATATGATATGTGCATCAAATATGAATATCATGTCAAGTCACATATAGATGAGCTGCAATATAATGATCCGATGTGATATATGCATCAAGTATGAATATCATGTCAAGTCATATATAGATGAACTACAATATAATGATCCGATGTGATATATGCATCAAGTATTAATATCATGTCAAGTCACGTATAGATGAGCTACAATATAATGATCCGATGTGAATTCTACAGTGTGAGTGTCATGGCAATTACTAACGGTGTGTGTGTAACATGCAGGATAGTGCTCATGCAACATGGACCGTTAGTAATGGTGCGGTGTTCTATCAATTCTAGTTTATATCCATATAGCACGGAATGTAGTATGCAGTAAATAGTAGCCATACACCGTCAAGGTATGTAAATGTTGCTATAAGGTCCTATCAGCCCTGACGTAGAACGCCATGCGGGTGATATCCCCGTAGATGTGAAATCTACTCACCGTAGTCTCTCGCTAGGTATAGCCAATAACTTGTTTCCCCTTCTGCGCAGCGTCCGTCGTACTCGCCTGCGAACCTAGAATTACACAATATATCATACATAAGCTTTAAGTCACACAAACACGACATTAAGGCTGAACTAGTAACTCGTGTCGTGAACCAAGCGCGCGTGTGCGCGATACACTAAAACGTGTGATTACGCGCCTGAAGCCACTCCGACGCGTCACGATACGCAGAAACCCCAAACCCACACACACGTATCACGCGTGTCGCGAAAGATTGAAAATACGGGAAAATAGGTATTCTACTCCAGATTTTGATACAGAAATGATATTGTAAAACTATATATACCAAAATAACTCACATAGCAGCAGACACCATCACCCCAAACCCCAACCCAAAACACCACCATCTAGCCGCAAATTGCGGCCAGAATGCTTATTTCGGCGGCCTGGGTAGGGAACTGGGCTCCCAGGTTTGGTGTGTGCACTCTATACCCCCTATACATGCTACAGTAACCTCTAGTTTCACTCTGAAATATCTCGGGTAGCAGCAGATCCTACAGAGCCTTATTTCTAGTTAAAATCCACACTTTTGCACTAAAATGGAACTTTAGCGTATGTTTGTGCAAACTCAAACAAACCTGGCCTAAAATAGTTCTAATAACATTTAATAGAGCTAACACAACTAACAAAACCCTAATCTAACATGTGAATCAAAAATATCCTTTAATATCACCAAAATTGCATAAAAAATGAGATTTTACTAAAGAATACTACAAGTTTAAGGAAAAGGGGGTTCTAACATTAGTTAATACCTTTAAATCACCTTAAGAAACACCAAACTTTCCAGCTCTTGCATCAAGTGTGCAGATTTGCCTTCGAACACCTCAAAAATCCCCTTTTTCCATGGTTTTGTGAAGATAAAAGTGTTGATTTATGTAGGTTTTGTTTGGGAATCAAGGAGAAGTGAAAAAGAGAGGAAAAGATGAGTGAAGGCTAGGGTTTTGCTGCTGGAATGCTGCAGAATTCTGAAGTGGGGAAAAGAGAGAGAGAAGAGAAGAAAATGGGGTCAAAAAAGTCAACCTTTCACCTAACCATCATGCTTCATTGTTTATTAGGATTTGAAATTATAAAAAGAGGTTATGATATGATTTAAAATGGTGGGGAATTAAAAAGAACCATGCACAAAAGAATGGTTAACATGTTACCAAAAACCCTAAGTCACAAAAATGGCTAAGTGTGCAAGGTGTACACTACAAAGGAAAATTTTTCCAATTTGCTAACACGACTAAATATAACTAATAATCCTATAAACACATATATAATAACACGTACGATCACTAATTATCACGAAAGACATTCTAACGGAAATTCAAAGTGTTACAAAAACATGTCCATCTGACATTCCCAGGTGATAGTCCCCCACGGCCTCAGCATCCATGCTAGCTCCGTTTGCAACTTTGAGGGTCATGTCACCTGCTTTCAAAAACCTACGCTTTTTCAATGCCTGCAAAGAATTACAGATCTGAGATCCTGATCCGGTATCCAATACCCAGGACGTAGAGTTTATTGATAGACAGTTTTCAATAACATACACACCTGAACCTGAAGCCGCAACCTGCTTCAGATCCTGTGTTCTGGCTTTCCAAGCTCTGCAATCTTTCTTCCAGTGTCCACTCTTGTGACAGTAAAAGCATTCTTCCTTATCCACAAGCTTCCCCGCTACCTTTGTTGCTTTTGCCTTTCCCTTCGTATCCATCTTACTAACACCGCCCCTTGGTTTGGCGGGGGTTTTCTTCTTCTTTCCCTTGGCTTTCGCCTTGGACCTAGAAGAGGAAGATCCTCCTACAAACAAAGTGTATGTTTCCCTACCTTTCTGTAGGGTGCCCTCTGCACTCCTCAGTAAGTTAAGGAGCTCTGAAAGTTCAACTTCTTTTTCCTGCAAGTTGAAGTTCAGGATGAACTGGGCGTAAGTGGAAGGAAGGGACTGGAGAATCAAGTCCTGTAACGTTTTGAAAATCGTTTCGGTGAAATTTCGAAAAATCGGTAAAATAAGGGTGTTTTCTGTAAAAAGTCAAAATACAAATATCTTATTATAAAAATTAAATATACATATTCTAGTTATGTAATTGCTATTATTTGGTGTTTATTGAGCCGCTGGTGAAATTTCAAATTTTCTGAAAAAAAATATTATTTTATTATTATTTAAGCCGTCACTAATACATTTAATTAGGGAAAATTACAAATTGGAATGAGTTGAAACAAATTTTGTGCATCATAAAACATTAAATAAAATTTTATCATGTGGTTTTTGGAACGAAATTATTTGCCAAAACGGTTTAGAAATTATTGAAGAAAAAAGGCTTTTTTTTAGCGTAAATGGATGTTTGGGGTATTGTATTTATCATTTTTCATCACCCCACACCCGTACCCACACCCACACACCCCCACTTACTCCTCCCCATGGCTGAATTCAGCAGCCACCATATTTTTCCCCATTTGATTTTCAAAGGAAAAGATATGAAAGAAAAGAAAAGAAAATGGGTGAATTAGGTGGACTTTTGACTTTGGTTGACCTTGACTTTTCACCCCCACTTTCTCTACCTCCCTCTCTCTCCTCTCCCACTCCAATTCAGCCGACCTCCCTCCCTCCTACAGCAGCAACAGCCCCCCCCATTCAACTTCTCTTTTCTCTTCAAAACTTCTTCAAAAATTGCCCCAAAATCCATCAAAAAAATCCCAAAACCCAAATCCGACTCCTACCCATTTTAGCTTAGCCAAAATTGCATGGATCTAGGGAACAAGATTCCAATTTGGGAGGCTATGTGTGTGCTTGTGGATCTTCATATGTTTTGGGTATAATTCTAAACATTTTTGTTGCTTAAATTGTTACTAATGTCTTAAGCTAAATTAATTAAGTGTTAATTTGGATATGTGAGTTTAATTGCAAGTTTTGAAATTCAAGTTATGAATTTGAATGCAAGTTAGGGTTTTGTAAAATTAGTGTATGGTTGTGTGTTATATTTAGGCTTTTGTCATGTTAATACAAGATTAGTAGCTTGTGCTAATGGTTAGTTTAAAATTGTGTTAAATTGCTAATTTGCTTACTAGGTTTTTGAAATTGGTTAAATACTTGGGATTAAAAATGTGTTTAGGTTTTTAATGACTTCATTAACTTTATTAAGTGTGGTTTAATGCTTTAGATCATGGAAATCCAACTTAGATTGTAGTTTGTGCCTTTTTGCTTTGAAATTGTTAAATTTTAGGTATTTTGTAAACTAGAATATTAGAGTTTTTGGAATTTAATGAGATTAAATTCCGGGAATTGTTTATATGTCTTATTTAAGATATTTAATAAGTATATTGGCCGCTACATTCATTTAAACGTCATGTTTTGTACAAAAACGGCGAATTGTGCTTGCTAGATTTTCGGAAAAATGACTTTTTAAGTGAAATTGGGGTTTTTGTGAGTTTTAACCTGGTTTATATTAAAATTAGTGTTCGTGAATGTGCAAATGAGTGTGATTGGATTTTTCTCGATGGTTTGATGTTTGTACATCGACATCGAGGGTTGGTTTGACTATTCTTGCATGCGTAGGCGATAGGTTTGGACCTATGCGTGATACGCGTGCCGATTTGATTTTCGTATGCCGTTTCGATGTCAAATTTAGTTTTAATGCGATATGGGGCGTTATGATATGTAGGTAACCCCATGTGGACTTCGAGACGACAAGCAAGCGCGTGGCGACGTCGGCACCGACGGGCGAGGACCAGGTGAGTAGATTTATATCTACGGGGAGAAGTCGGGTGGATGGCGTATAGCACCCCCGCAATTCGTGGTGATGTATACGAATACGTATACACACATATATATATTGTTTATATATTGTTTGAGTATATTGATGATAATATGGATATTTGGTGTTCTTGGATGATTTAGTGTCGTGAAACCCTAGAGTAGTGGTCGCACTACACATGCACACACCAACCCATACTTGCATACTTTCTTCCTTCTTTTGTGCTTTACGGAAAATATAGTTATGTGTTCACATGGGTATAGGACTATGTGTTCACATACGGATTTGAGGATGATATTTGGGTTTGAGATGAGTCGATGAGATTTGTATTGAGGTTGTGAATTCGGTGACCTAGCAGGGTTCGTATTTGAGATACGACATGACGTTGTAGCGGGTCCTTGACGTAGTGTTTCACACACGTCCATTCATACTTAGGAGGTATCAGTATTGTGCAAGACATAGGTCAGTACCCTAGACTATGATCTTGGATAAAGAGGATACTAGGTGAATAGTAGGATGAATGTGATATTCACCCGTACCCAGATTTGGGATGCCGTACGACGGATTTACGTACGAGCTATATTGATGATTGATCCGCACTCTTGACTTGGGATGCCTGATTATAGATATGGTATCGGATATGATATTATTGAGGCAGGATCACCGACTATACATATACAGGTATGTATATGGATCGACTCAGATGTTAGGCGGTTTCCTTACCTGTAGTTCAGCTTGTTAGTTCAGCCGTATAGTTTAGTGTAGTTGTTAGATTAGATTAGACTCCTACCTATTTCAAAACTAGCGGATCGTGGGTATTTTAAAAGACAGGTCAAGGGATCTACGGATATTTTCAAAAGACGTATCCTTTCTTAAAAACCACCGTAGCCCTATTTTCAAAACCCCGCGGTTCGGGATATATTCAAATGGCACCATTTGTAGGACTTATATTAGATTAATGCAGATTAGTTATAGTTGCGTCTAGTTTTTAGCTCCCGCTCATTTTGGTTGCTCGCTCCGCATCGCATATTTACATTGTTATTTCATATTGCATTGTTGACATCATGCTGTTAGGACACCAGCACCATTACCGATGATGCGTATGTACCACGTACACTTATTTGCCGGCTCACACACATCTTCATCGGTAATTGCCATGTCACGTACACCTTAGAAAATATTATTGCTTGACATAGCCTGTTAACTAATAGTTAGACATGATATTAGTGTACTTGCCTTATATCTTAGTTTAGACATTGTAGTGATTACCTGCTACTTCATGCATACTGTTATTCATCGTTATGCCGCATTCATGGATTCTCATGCATATATTCACTATTTTACGTGTTATTGAGGTTTTGAATTCGGATTTCCATGAGATTTTCTGGATTTGGAGGAAAACCGCAAAAACATAAATAAACCTTTTCTCTCTTTTAAAATAAAAAGTATGGTTTTCCTATGATGTATGAATTGTCCACCATGAGTTTGCTGATGGATTTCGAGACCCGATTCGAGGAGTGGAGGAACCGTTTCGGGTACATGGTGGACCCGGTATGGTACCCCGGGGCAAGATGAATGTGGTGTTGACGTTGAGCCTGGCAGGGGACAGATTACCTACCGGTGATATTACCCGACGCGTCGGATATCCGGAGGATACCGTCGTGGTCTTGAGATGGATGGTAGGGGCCGGTCTGGACTGACGGCGCCCTAGATATTGAGATTGAGACATTGATATTTCGAGACAGTGAGGTTTATGTTTTGTGTCGATGCTAGACACGGTTGATACTGATTTTATTTATGATACCTCACTTTAAAAGTATAGAAATCTCACTAATTTATGAAAACAGTTTCTTCATTTACATGTATTCTGTTTTCATGCATTCATACCTCACTCATATGATATATTGCTACCTGAGGCACTGACACGGGCACATGAGTTTACACTCGGGTTAGATATTTACCCTAGCCTTGTTATAGGCTACGTGTTATTCATATATTTGAGGATATATTATGATCATTGACCTAGGTTGCGTTATTTATGCGATTTCTGTGCGTAGATGTTTTTCTATTCACGAGTTGGCAACTCACCCCCGTTGTGCCCCAGTTTCTTGCAGGTTTGCCGTACAGGTTTCATTACGGCTTTGCGGGCTCAGTTTCATTCGGGTGACTTGCTAGTAGGTGGGTTTTTCTTGTATCGTACCCATCATATTACCTTGTATAATATTATTCCGTTGTACCTAGTAAATTCCATCAACCAAACATGTACTTATTGAGATAGAGACCAGTGTTGTTTATTCTTTCGACCTTAGAGTCGCTCGTTATATTTCTGGTGGTTTTGAGTTTCCTTTTGAGTTTTGATCCTCGCTGTTGGCGTTGTATATTATATTGCTTGTGTGGTTGTGACCGTCGATTGACGAAGAGCTAGCTCCCGCTTGGGGATGCCTTTTTCTTGATTTCGTATACTATTCGTGTTGTATCCCGTTTGGGGGCCAGTATTTACAAAGGAGACTCTGCCGAAATTTTCAGTAAAATTTTGATGTTTTAAAAACCGCATAATTCGGCTTATGCTATTGAAATTACTTGCTTTAAGTTGGTTTTTCCTGCACTCTGCTACTTTTCTTGGTTTGGATTTCTGGGTTTTCGGTTTACTTAGATTACGTACGTCTCGAGACGTTCGTAGTTTAAGTGCCGGTCATGTTCCGTACTTTCGGGTCGTGACAAGTCCGTATAGAGCTCATTCTCCAACGTGGTCCCAAGGTCCGCGAGCTCCTTTATGTAGCCAATCATCTTAAGCACGTGTTCCGCTACCGATGATCCGACAGACAATCTTGCCGAAAATAACTTCTTCGACATTTCGTATCTTGCGATACGAGATTGCTCTCCATACAGTTCTTTTGTATGGAGAAATATGGATTCGAGGTCCATATTATCGTGCCTCCTCTGATGTTCGTTGTCCATAGAGGCAAGCACGAGGCACTTGGCCTTCGCGCAGTCGATCTCCCAAGTCTTACGGATTTCCTTATCTGCGACGCTGGAGGTGGGACCTGGGACAGGGGGAGCTTTGGTGGTAAGAAGATACCCCAACTTGTCATAAGTGATTGCCATTTTGACATTCCTGAGCCTATCTTTGTAGTTTGGCCCTGTCTGTATGTTTTTATCTAGAAGTAACTTAAGTCCAGTCATGATAAATGGTCACTGCAATTAGGAGAGAGAGAAGAAACACTTTAGCATGATACTCTAGCAAGTTTAGAGTGGTTTTTAATTTGTCTAAACAGGATGGCTCCCACTGTCTCTCGAATCCCTCCTCAAACCATAAAGGAAGAACTAGTCGGGATCAATCTCACCGTACAATACTTGCTTAACCGTTCAGCCAGGCCAGTGTTGGTACTTCGAGGGAATTTTTCCAACGCTTTCGCGAAGTTCCTTAATTAAGTAATCTCTTTTCCCTGTGGGCGTAGCCCCGCTAACACCTTTCTAGACACCTACTTGGTTTATAGCATTGATCGTTAAGTGAGAAAGTTCCGGAGGAGTAGCATATATTCAGAGTAGGATCGGGATCCAAATATCATTGCGTGACAAAACTGAAGGAATCCAACCAGAATCATCGCACTCCAAATGGTATGCAACACTAGCAAGTTTCAGTTCTTTTGAAACTCCCGATGTGGATTTTTGCCCCATGCTCTTATGACCTTGACTTTGGCCAACAAATCATAAGTCACATGTCAAGTTCTACCCGTCATTCTCCAGGTTAATTTGAGCCCACCCGCACATACCCTTGACTTTGGCCAACAAGGTAGAACGACTTCCCCAAACCAACACATCTATCTATGCTGCACATGAATACCCAATAGCTACCAATCACTATGCCTTGACTTTGGCCAACAAATATAGCTTGAATACTTATTGACCATTCATGTGAAACGACGGAGGGCTACGAATGGTTTTGGAGAAACCGTGAATGTAGTGAACTTGATATAATCGATGGAACGAGATAGCTTTCAAAAGGAGTGGTTCAATCTCCGCATTTAAAAGTTTGGTTTTGAAAGGAACCGAGTGGTTTTCAAAGTGTTCCAACGACTTTTACTTGGTTTATTTTTTTCTTGCATTAATTCCAATGCGTCCCATCATTTAATCCTACCATTGCAGAAAACAACGAAAATATGACGTACGCTTATTCCATCCGCATTTGCCACGGGGTCCCGTCATCACCCGTTAGGTTACTTAACTAACGACAGAGCGGCGGCTGGACTAGCACGGATGCAAAACATAAGCAACGCCTAAATAGATATCATATAGATATATATAAACATTCGTCACATGCAATGATAGCCATTCCAGATCACAGATGAATACATTGGATATACTAGGATTCTGCAATTCGTACGAGCCTGTAACGAAGAGCGGATTACACGGTCGCGATGAATAGCCAAACCCCACCCTAGACCCCTACGGGTGTGGCAAACTACCCGCCAAGTATCCGAAGTGAAGCAACCTCCCTCAACGACGTGAGTAGGCCACTCGGCACTTCGAGGTACCCGGTAGTTTGTGCAACCCACCTTGGGTCTATCCTAGGAGCAAAAACAGTAAAAAAAATTATACAATGACGGCTACAACCCCGACCCGGTTGTGCGGCCATACAAATAATATTACATCAATTTACATATTACAAGAATTGAAAGAATAAGAAAACTCTCATCTCACAACCCCCCGGCTATTCATCCGCGACAATCCAACGAATTCTTATACACAAACCATCAATCATTACAGATCATAAATATGTATAACCCCCACTAATCGACGTATAGCGATTAGCAGACGTTCAATACATATATCACATCACAGATACAACCCATTAGCCAAAGTGTAAAGAAGTTCGATCAAAAATACGGATTTGTGACCACCCCAAAAACCAACTTGTTCTCTGGAAAATCTGGGTGGAAACAAACTTTATCAAAAATCACAAAACAGCCCCAGAAGTAAACTGCATGAAAAACGATCCACGGCCGAGTCAACTCGGCCGCGGATCCGCGGCAAGAGCAAGCTCCTTACACGGAACCGCGGCGAGTTGGTCGGTTCAGTGGTTCGTTTTTCTTGCCTATACTTAAAAAAGCCTGAGCCGATTTTTAAGATATGATTTATTAATTTTAAAGCAGGTTTAAAAATTGGCAGAAAGTTAGGGTTTCGGAAAAACGTTTTGCGATTTTTTGCGATCGAAGTTCTATATACTTTGCTAACTAGTTAGTTTGTGTTTAGCTGGGCTCTGATACCACTGTAAGTCCACGTTGCCCATCCCGGTGCTTGCGGGGAGGCGGAAACGTTATGAAAAATCCGATTTTTACAACTCTAGGCAACATGGACTATGTAAAGGAGGGATCTTTGCTAAACAAAACTAACTAACAAAGCTAAAGAGTTTAGCTACTCGGAAAGTGGGTTATACCTAGGGCTTCAAGTCCTTCTCTCCTTACTCCTTGGAGTGAAAGAAAGGGTTCTCCTTGTCGCTTCTCTTGCCGAAGAAAGATCCACTCGAGGGCCTCAACCTTTGGCTCCAACCTCAAACTAGAAGTAACTAAGGTGCTTGGTGTGCTAGACTTAGGACCTTAGAAAGAGTAGAGAGTGTTTTTGAAAGGATTATCTCAAGCTCAAGTGGTTCTCAACTCATGAGAGGGGAGAGCTAGAGAGAGAGGAAGAGGAGGAGAGAGAATGGAAATGATAAAGTGAGAAGAATATCTCAACCATCTCACATATATGTGAATTATGTAAATTAGATAATTAGCAAAAGATAATTGTCATTGTTAATCAAGAAATGACCATTATCATTTCACATTAAATGCTTTTGCAAGGATCAAAGAGCATCTTTCATATGGAATGATGATGGTCAACTTGTCAACCTAGGTCAACAAGTCAAGTATAATCAAATGGTCAACAACCCTAACCATGCACAATTATAATTAACTAATTATTAATAAATCATAATTCACACAAAATATTAGGGCTAAGAAAATGACAATAGTCATCAACCCTAATCAAAGTCCTCTGCCTCTATCTCAGTCAACTGTGCATACACACCCGTATCCGTGTTCCGAGGAACACGAATACAATAAGATAAAACCAATCCTAAATCATATACTAGGATCCGGCTTAAACCAAAGCTCGCTAGTATAAGCTGTCCGGACACCAAACGTGTACAAGTCCGTGGATGTGAACAAACCCTGTCGCAAAACCATGCGACCTCTACTCATTTTTCCTAAAGGCGAATAACCCTCTGTGTGGGACTCTAAAGACTTGACACTACGCTGGCAGTGGGTTTAACCACAGACCGCAAGCGGAACTAGCTGTACGTAACAGTCCCCATGTAGATGCCGATAAGAAGACTGACGAGGTAAACCCATCTGAACTCCTACTGAGCCTGTATGTGACAGTCTCCGTACAGTCCGGTCTGTTCGTCTAAGAACATCGCATGGCGGGCCTAGGGGGGCGGTAAATGTCAGTCCCCTACTAGCGGTACAAGTCGTGCCGGAGTGTAGGCCGGAACACCTGAGATAACACTGGGAACCTACCAGTCTATCTCGCTTGCCCTGGCCAGGGACTTTGTGTAATGGTTTTCCTAGACACAGCGTGATATCAACCCCCAATACCGGGAGAGACGAATCCTGTCTAACCGTCACTGCCTCCAAGTGCTTCGGGACTGCACCGAAAAACTACCTGTTTGCACGACTCCTTTGAGCCGTGGTAGGGTAGTAATCAAAGTACAGTGGGAACACACTCGAGGCGAAGTGACAGTGTCAAGTCAACGGACTAAGCTGTACTCATGTCACCTTGAAACTGATAACTGACGATAGGTATAATACCAACCAACAGTTCCCGACGAGTCCTATCCAGTGTACTCGTAACCTAACGAGCACCCGCATACTATCTCAAGTACGACGTATTGACGGCTGTGGGACAGACCGTCTCCCAAGCTGGGATAAGAAGCGCATACGCTAGTCTACTCCGGAGTATCGATGCCCTGTCTCGATAGTCCTGCGACTAGGGACCTGCATAAGGATGTGCTTATAGATTACCCAGCCCCCACGAGTGTGACTTCCATCACAACGCTGGTAATCAAGCAAAGATCCTAAGGGCTCCACTAATGTGTAAAGGCGATATGCTAAAAGAAACACATGCACACATTAAAGCAGAAACAAACCAAGTAGCATACTACCATTTAGAGCAAGAATGTCAATACAACGTGAATATCCCAAGCTTCCATCAAGTAATATACAATCCAGTATGATACAGTAATGGCCTCTTGGGCTTATACACTAACAGCTGCTAGTCAAGTTCAACCCATACATTTCATGATTGAATTAAACCCACCCTTACGACCCTTGACGGAGGCCAACAAAGTCGCGCGACTACCCTAATCCAATCTCATCTTATGCTGTAGATAAGCACTAGTTAGCTACCGCACACTACGCCTTGACTGAGGCCAACAAACGTAGCATGAATACTAAGTAGAACTTGGTTGATCTTATTTTCTGTTGTCGGTTTAGAAAATGAATAGAATCACAACCAAAAATATTTGACCGCAATCAATAACGGTGTCGGATGTAGCGCGTTAGCGAGTGCGGATCGTCCACATGGATTGTGCGATTCGTTCGTATTTTGTTTTGTTTGAATTGAAAATTAATAGAAAAGAAAAGCAAAAATGATTCAAGATTTATATCGATGAATTTCAAGAATCAACTAAATCAAATCAAGAATCAAGAAAGCGATAAACATCAAGAATCAAGAAAAGATAGAATTCCAATTGATTTTGGTTTCAAGATTTAAGTAAAGCTCGTAGGAATCGATTAGATCGTAGATGTGATGAAGTTTCAAGAATACAATTTCTTATCCACTAACAAGTTGATGCTAAATCGATGTAGATTCATCAAGGATCAATGATCTTGCGAAGAATTAGGGTTCCTCATCCTATCCTTTGTCCATTCGATGAATCACATTCACTAGATAGCTTCTAGGCAATCGAATGATCAATCGCTGATCTCTAAATCGTGCGAAAGGAATCAAGAACGCATTCGCATCGATCTAGATCATCGATCATTCGATTTTCAAGAATTTACAATTGTTATAAGACTTAAGAAAACGTTAAAGATTCGTCAACATCATCATTCTATAATCGTTTCGATTCCTCCACGAGCGGAGTTTTACTCAAGCATCATCACAAAGAATACATTCAAGAATTGAATAAGAATCTTAATGCTCGAATTGAAAATAAGCAAGTTTAAAGAATCTTCATCTTTATTTATTTCAACAATTAGTTACAACTCTCAAGAACTTCAAGAGGAAGGAACTTTGATCGTCGAATCTTGCGTTGCATCGGCTCCTTGAGTCGTGGATCGGCTTGGATCTCGTGCTCCGTTGAAGTCCGGCTTCGCTTCTAAAGGTTGGTTGAAGACTTGCTCGCTAGAACTCAAAGGATCTTGAATTTGAGGTTTGGATTAGGGTTAGGGTTTGGCACAAGTCGTGTCACTCGACTTGTGTTATAAAATGGGGGAGATTAGAGATTGAAGAAGAAGAGTTTCAACAACTAAAGATTAGCCCACTAAAAATTGATTAGCCATTAACCCTAGATCTAGGCTCCTATTTATAGACTTCCCAAAACCCTAGATCTAGGATTCAAGATTTGAATTTCCCTCCAAAAGTTTGTTATAGGGAGAGGCTTCTAGAAGTAGTTAGTTAGGAAGGAGCTTCTAGAAATAGTTTGTTAGGAGTTTGATTAGTTTAATCAAGATTAGCTTGCTTAATGATCTTTGCTGATCTGGCAGAAGCTTCGAGGGTCATCTGGAATTTGACATATTATTCTGAAGTGTAGGCACAGAGATAGGAATAATGCAGCAAAACTGGAGTGCTGACGTGGCATAACCGTCGCGGATCAGCGGCGCAAGAAGGCTCCCGCCGCGGATCCGCGGCGCTATTGAAGCCTTAGGGCTTGGGCTCTCTGTTGCTGCTTTGGGCTGATGTTTGGGTCTTTATCTGATATGTTGAATTTAATATTTCCCTCTAGATTGCTACCAGTTCTCAGGTCTTTGAGTTAGCACAATGATGTAAATTTGACCGTTCTCTTGAAATTTCCTGCACAGACTTCGAAACACAAGTTGCACAATATAGGAATGATGCGATGCCATAAAATACAGTCAATTTCCTTAAGAAATGCCGGTTTTAAAGTCTAACACATGCAATCTGATATTTAAGAGATGTTTTGCTAATATGTGCAATATGAATAACGAACACTTCTAGATGAGTGCAAAAGATAGGGAAATAGCCAGTTTAAAGATGCAGTATTTTCGACTGATCAAATTCCCCCAAACTTATTTTCGATCGTCTCGAGCGAACTTTTTATTAAAAAGAGAAGGAGAAAATAAAGAAAGAGAAAAACTAACTAGCACACTTTCGTAGGCAACACGATTGTACTGAGCATGTGCAACAAGCCTTTAAATCTCTAGGTGTCCCTAGTAGGAGGAGTGTTGTCTCCTGAGGGTTTTCAGCGGATTGCACCCACAAAATCAAATAATAAAAGGAAGATCATGAAATTTACATTTAAAGACAAGAATTGTAAAAGAAAAACTTTGAAAATTAGGGTTTCCAACGAAGCTAGCTTTTCGGTTGTCATGAGCCCTATCTTAATAGTCATGAAAAGATGTCAGAAATCACGTCCTCCCTCAATAAAAACATCGTCTTATTCTTCATTCCTATCTTTCTTCCAAACATCGATCATATAACCCTGCATGTGTGTAAAGACATCCCTACACCTGGTGAATTCAATTCAAGCTATCATACTCTTGCCCATCAGCCTCAGTACTTTTTAATTAATGAATATTTAGATGAGATTACTCACACACTTTCATGCGACTGTTAATACTTCTTGAGGTACTAACCGACCGATTACTCATGCGCTTGCTTATTTGGTGTTTTTCCTCTTCTTGCACCACCTAAGGCTTAGCAGTGACTCCCAGACCAGTTGGCCTTAGGGCACTAGGTGAAGAGGCACCCTCGCTATATTTTTTTATTGCTGCCTTGGCGATAACAAAACTAGTGTTCATTTTTCTCACCATTTTATATTTTCTTCATTTTTTTTATTTCCTTCATACTTTGGTTTTTAGACAAGAGCATTTCAAGGTATCCTCTAGTATCCCAAGTTTCAAGACGTGTGTAAGTGCGAATAGTAGGGTATCAACGTTCAAAATGTTTGGCTTCCAGAATAGAAACTATTTTTCAGACTTATTATTATCCTCAGGTTAGTTACTTCCTTCATCTTACTAACCCTTGGGACAACGGCTCATAACTACTTATTACTACTTCGTATAAGAAAACTTCTAATTTTCTTGGTTTTCTTAAATTTTTCCAATCTTTTGGATGTAATTTTTCACTATCTAATCTTTTATTATCTTATTTATGTACAAAAAATATTTTTATTTTTGAAATTTTTTAAATTTTTATAGGTTTTGAAAAATGTTTTGTGCTTATGCAAATGATATGCAAATGATGTAAAAATAAGCACAAACCTCCCCCAAACTTGTTTTCAATAGTGTCCTCACTGTTGCCATCTGCTAAATCTCGAAAAACCTGTAAGCTTGGGAGGAATTTATTAGTGGGGGCAAAATATTTAAGTGAAGAACCTCCTCCAAACTTATTCTTGGCTCATCATTTTGTAAAAATTTTCTTTTCAAGAGCCAGAAAAAATGCCCCCCCCCAAACTTAAGTTATGCAATGTTAATCTTTTGAAAATCATATGAGGGGGTCAAAAATCATTGGTCGATGCCAAGCTTTGCAAAGACCGAAGGTTAACACCAACCATTCAAAAAATTTATCAATGCAGTGCTCTGGTTAGTGGAAGAAGAAGTGGGGAAAGGGTAAGTGGTGGAATAAAATGTGGGTGCGTCTCATTTTGGAGAGACGATGCAGTGAATGTGATGGATTGCTCGCATTCTTTTTACAGTTCAAAAGAAGGGGTGGAGGTTAAATTTCATTGATTGGGAGATGATTCATCTCAACACCCATGTCATTCAAAATTGCGAGTTCACCAGCGAAGATCTCCTCAAAAGTTCCATCTACACCCTGATGAATAATGTCATCACAAAGTGCGGGGTGATCTTCAGACTCCAAAAACAGTTCATAATCAGTGTTAATTGTTGACCCGGAAATCTCGGTGGAAGAGTCTGTATGTGTTTGATACATAGTTGGGTCAAACAATAACGTATGAAAAGAGTCAAGATCGGTATCATGAGGATCATCAAATTCGCTGCTGTCGACATCCATTAAGTCGACAGAACAGACCTGAGCAGTAGGTTCGGAGGGTACACTTCCCAACTTGTAAATGTTCAGCTCAATTGACCTATTCCCGAAGGATAGGGTCATAGAACCATTACGACAGTTGATGATAGCGTTGGAAGTGGCCAAAAAGGGGCGACCTAAAATCACCGGAATTTGATTCCGTGGGTTCGCTACAGGCTGTGTATCAATTACAATAAAGTCCACAGGGATTACGAATTCCCCGATTTTTATTAACACATCCTCCAGTTCAACCCTAGGTTTGGTGATAGATCGGTCAGCCATTTGGAGAGTTATGCTCGAGGGCTTTAACACTCCGATACCTAGTTGCTCGTAAACCGAATATGGAAGCAAGTTAACACTAGCGCCAAGGTCTAGTAGAGCACGGTTGATGTGTTTTTCATCAATAGAAATAGAAATAGTAGGACAGCCAGGGTCCTTACGTTTCCTCGGTACTTGTTGGGGGAAAGCCGTGTCTACAGTCTTTGCCATAAAAATCTTCTTGGGCACTTGAGTCTTCCTCTTTCTAGTGCACAAGTTCTTAAGATTTTTCGCATAAGACGGAACTTGTTGGATGGCATCTAGGAGAGGGATGTTTATGTTAACTTGCTTAAACATGTCAATAATCTTCTCCATATGTGGACTCGATTTGTTAGCCCTTAACCGATTAGGATAAGGTGCTTTAGCAATAAGCGCTGGGTCCATCATAGGAGAAGGAAGTGTGTGTGGACCCGATCCCAGAATAGAGGTGGGGATCGTTCGTGGAGAAATAGAAGAGATAGGCTGAGGTGGCGAGCCTTATGGGAAACGAAGAATAGGCTCGCAAGAAGGTGGTGGGGTAGAAGAACTGGGGTCAGAATTAGAAGTAGAAGTGGAAGGAAAGGTCTCAGCTGAGGAATCATTGATAGATTTTTCTATGTCATCAATCTCTTCCCCAACATGATTGTCAAACACTTTTCCAGATCTCAACGTGATTGCATTGACATGATGTGAATAGCCAGGATTGGGTAGGGGTTAAGCTGGAGGTTTCCCTTTCTCTCTTGCACTCATTTCGGCTTTTAATCGTGAAATTTCTGCTTCCATCGATTTAATACTCTCAGTTTGGGAGACAATGATCTTCATCACATTCTCGACGGAAGATTGCAAACTTGTCGTCCCTTGGATGGATTGTTTCATGAAAGTATCCAAGGTTTGTGCTAGTGCAGAGGTATTATCTGTACCGGTCAATTGCAAAGAATTTTCATGTGGTGCAAAAGTGTTGGCCGGATTTTGGAAGTTTTGTGATTGGTAGGGGTGCTGACTCAACGGAAGCGGCTGCTGTTGTGGTGGAGGGACCCTTTGGAAATTGTTTTGGGTTGGAACCGTGTTTTGAGATTGTGATTGGTTCCAAGCAAAGTTAGGGTGATTCCTCCAACCCTGATTATATGTGGAAGAAAATGGATCGTTCCTAGGTCGTTGTTGGAAAGCAGAATTGATATGCTCATGACCTTGAAATGGAGAATTTGTTAGTGTATATGCCCTAGAGGCCATTACTGTATCATACTAGTATGTATATTACTTGATGGAAGCTTGGGATATTCACAGTTGTACAGACAATCTTGCTCAATATAGTAGTATGCTACTTGGTTTGTCTCTGCTTTAATGTATACTTGTGTGTTTATTTATTATATCACCTATACACATTAGTAGAGCCCTTAGGATCTTTGCTTGATTACCGGCGTTGTGATGGCGATCACACTCGTGGGGGCTGGGTAATCTACAAGCACATCCTTTTACACGTCCCTGGTCGTGGGAGTACCGAGATAGGGCATCGATACTCCGGAGTAGACTAGCGTATGCGCTTCTCATCCCAGCACGGGAGACGGTCTGTCCCACAGCCGTCAGTACGTCGTACTTGAGATAGTATGCGGGTGCTCGTTAGGTTACGAGTACACTGGACAGGACTCGTCGGGAACTGATGGTTGGTATTATACCTATCGTCAGTTATCAGTTCCCAGGTGACATGAGTACAGCTTAGTCCGCTGACTTGACACTGTCACTTCGCCTCGAGTGTGTTCCCACTGTTCTTTGATTACTACCCTACCACGGCTCTACTGAGTCGTGCAAACAGGTAGTAGTTGGGAGCAGTCCCGAAGCACTTGGAGGCAGTGACGGTTAGACAGGATTCGTCTCTCCCGGTATTGGGGGTTGACATCGCGCTGTGTCTAGGAGAGCCATTACACGAGTAGTCCCTGGCCAGGGCAATCGAGATATACTGGTAGGTTCCAGTGTTATCTCAGGGTGTTTTGGGCTTCACTCCGGCACGACTTGTACCGCTTTTGGGGGACTGACGTTTACCGCACCCTAGGCCCGCCATGCGATGTATCAGACGAACAGACCGGACTGTACGGAGATTGTCACATTCAGACTCAGTAGGAGTTCGGATGGGTTTACCTCATCGGCCTTCTTATCGACATCTACCTGGGGACCGTTACGTACAGCTAGTGCCGCTTGCGGTCTGTGGTTAAACCCACTGCCAGCGTAGTGTCGAGTCTTTAGAGTCCCACACAGAGAGTTTCCCTACACTGAGCGAAACGTGTAGAGGCCGTATGGTTTTACGGCAGGGCTGCGATCACTTACGTGCACTTGTGTGCGTATGATGTTCGGGCAGGCAGTACTAGTGGGCTTTGGTTTAAGCCAGATCCTAGTATTGCACGGATGGATTTGTTTTGTCTTCTGCGCATCCGCATTCTACGGAATATGGATGCAGGTGTATATGCACAGTTTTCTGGAGCGATGAAGGAGGAGATGCCTCATTAGGGTTTTGGCAGATGGTTCGGCCAAAACCGCTATGTGGCAGGCTCATTAGGGTTTTGACAGTTGATTCGGTCAAAATCATTTTGAGGCCGACTCATTAGGGTTTCGACAGTTCGTTTGGTCAAAACCATTATGAGCCGGGGACATTATTTACTAAACCTTTCCTTGATAATTTTGTTATGGCTAATTGCATTGACCATTTGACCCCGTTGACCCCTCTTGACTTTGTTGACCGGTTGACCGGGTTGACCATTGACTTTCAAGAGGTTTCCACACTCTTCTTTTCTTTTCCTTTTTCTTTTGGATTATGATAATGGTCAATTCAAAGTAGCCATCAACTTTATCTTGATGGAATTAGTAATGATGATGTTTTGCATTATTTGCAACCATGGTTCTTTTCTTTTGTATCATAATATTATTCTCTTTCTCTCTCTTGTTTTTGAAGTGAGAAGAAAATAAGAAGCTCCATGGTTGCTAGAAAATCTCCTTCTTCTTCCTCCTCTTGATTTCTCCTTTGATCTCATGTGTTGAGAGAAAAAGGATTCTACTTGACAAAACACATCCATACATCTTCTCTACACAACCTAGGGCTTCTAGATTAGCAATCTCCTTGCCCTAGTTACCTCGGCTTGAGGTGGAGCTCGGTGTACATCTCTCGGGTGGATCGTCTTCGACTCAAGGAGGCCGCGGAGGTGACCGAAGTCCGGATCAACCTTTGAGCAAGCAATGAGAAGAACAACAAGAAGAGAGGAACATCAAAGAAGAACAACAACAAGAAGAGAAGAACATCAAAGAAGAACACCAACAAGAAGTGAAGGAGTTCAAGTTGAGGTATAACCACTTTGCCGAGTAGTTAACTCTTCTTTGCAAGTATGCTAGTTTAGTTTAGCAAAGATCCGGCTTTTACGGTCCATGTTACAAAGTTTAGAAAAATTTTGATTTACCGTTTCCGCAACCCCGTAAGTACCGGGAGAGGTAACGTGGACCTAACAGTGGTATCAGAGCCTAACTAAACTTAAACTAGCTTTGGTAGTGAAGTGTAACGAAGTTCGGAACCGGAAAAATCCTAAAACCAAACTTTTTAAAAACCTGAGTTTCTGTTGAAATTTTTTTGGCTCAAAATGAAAATATTTATATACCTAAATTCGGCTCAGGCTTTTCTAAGAACACCCAGAAAAAACGATAACATGATTCCTTCAAGTTGCCGCGCTTCCGCGGCCCCACCTATTGTCGTCGCCGCGGATCCGCGGCCCTTTTGGGTCTTCGTGTGAATATTTTTTGTGCAGTGTTCTTATGTGTTGGTTTTGGGATTTTTAGGATATGTTATATGTGCCCAGATTTTCCAGAACAGAAATTTGCTTTTGGGGTCCTATAAATCCGTATTTTTCCGGAACTTCACTACACTTTGGCTACATTGGTTATATCTGTGATGTTTGCATGTATTGAACGTCGGCTAATCGCTATAAGTCGATTAGTCGGGGTTATACATGATCTGTGTTTGATATTGGAATGTGTATATGAATGTGTTGGACTGTCGCGGGTGAATAGCCGGGGTGGATGTGAGATGAGCTTTTGTTTTTCTTTCATTCATTGTAAATGTAAATTGATGTAATAATATTATTTTTGGCCACACAACCGGGTCGGGGTTGTAGCCGTCATTGTATAATTCATTTTACTGTTTTTGCTCCTAGGATAGACCCATGGAGGGGTGCACAAACTGCCGAGGACTTGGCAGGTAGTTTGCCGCACCCGTAGGGGTCTTGGGTGGGGTATTTGGCTATTCACCGCGACCGTGTTATCCGCTTTTCGTTCCAGGCTAGAAAGAATTGCGGATTGCTAGTATATCCAATGTATTCATCTGTGATCTGTAATGGCTATCATTGCTTTCTATTTAGGCGTTGCTTATGTTTTACAGCCGCGCTAGCCCAGCCCCCGCTCTGTCGTTAGTTAAGTAACCTAACGGATGATGACGGGGCCCCGTGGCGAATGCATATGGCATAAGCGTACGTCATATTTTAGTTGTTTTCTGCAATGGTAGTATTTAAATGATGGGACGCATTAAAAGAACTAATGCAAGAAAATAAACCTAAAAGACGTTGTTGGAACAATTTTTCAAAAAGCTGTTATTACAAGGACGTTCATTTTTTGCTTTGCATCGAGATATTCATTTGGAATATCCTGCACCTCAGTCGACGAGGCAAGGGCCGAGATCCCTTCACCGGGAGTGACCCCTTGGACAAAAATTTGCGTCAGGGTAATAACTTCACTATAGTCGATTATTCTTGCTTTGCATCGAGGTATTCATTTGGAATATCCTGCACCTCATTCGACGAGGAAAGAGCCGAGATCCCCTCACAGGGAGTGACCTCTTTAGCAAAAAGTTTTCGCCACTATATTTTCAAAAAGGGTGCAATCATGTTCCTTCAACGATATCAAGTTCAATACGTTAACGGGTTTTTCGCCAAAAACCCAGCCGTAGCCCTCCGTCATTTCGGATTAATGTTAGTTAGTATTCGTGCTGCGTTTGTTGACCTAGTCAAGGCGTAGTGAACGGTAGCTAAATAATATTTTTCTGTGGATTGCAAATGTGATTGGTTAGGACAGTCGTGCGGCCTTGTTGACCTAGTCAAGGGCACGTACGGGTGGGTCTAATGCAATCAGGATTATGACGGGTAGAACTTGTCTAACAGTTTGTGGCTTGTTGACCTAGTCAAGGTCATGAACAGTTAGGGGCAAAAACCACATCGGGAGTTTCAAAAGAACTGAAACTTGCAGACTTAGCATACCTTCTGGAGTGTGGTGACTAGAGTGGATTCCATCTAGGTTATCACACAATGACAGTTGGATCCCGATCCCACTGATGAGTTGGTTTACTCTCGGGAGATTATTTCACTTAACGATCAATGCTATAAACCTAGTAGGTGTCAAGAAAGGTGTTAGCGGGGTTACGCCCCCAGGGAAAAGAGGTTCTTTAATTAAGGAACTTCGCGAAAGCGTTGGAAAACCTCCCTCGAAGTACCGACACTAGCCTGGCTGAAAGGTTAAGCAAGTATTGTGACGTGAATTAAAACCCGGCTAGTTCTTCTTTTAAAAAGGTTTTAAGAAGAATTTGAGGAAACAGTGGGAGACATCCTGGTTAGATAAATTAATAAACCAATCTAATCTTGCAAGAGCATACGCTGAGTGTTTCTTTTCTCTCTCTCCAGGCAGCAACCTTTTCACGCCCTAATCAAGATAATAAAATGTATCGCTTGACCAAACCGAATTCTTATTCGGGACTGGGGAAAGTTGGTTCAGCTCTAACTTGTGACAACAGTCATGAGTATGAGATTGGGAAAGAGGAAAGTATGGATTTCCAGGATACCCAGTTGAAGAAGAAGCATGGTTTTGCATCTACTTCAGGTGTTCTTGTAATTGAGAACTGTTTTACGGTCAGCCCTACCTCCTGGGTACTTGATACCGGATCAGGATCTCATATCTGTAATTTATTGCAAGGACTGAGAAAAAGTAGGAAAGTTGCACCGGGTGATATGTCGCTCAGAGTAGCGAACGGAGCACAAGTTAATGCGGCAGCCGTCGGTGAATATCACCTAGTATTGCCAAATGGCAAGACTATGATTTTGAACGATTGCTACTATGTACCCTCCATGGTTTGCAACATCATATCAGTTTCTTTACTCGATAAAGATAGATATAAGTTTGTTCTTGAAAAGAATATCATGAACATTTACCTTGATGAGGTATTGGTTGCAGAGGGTACACTGTTTAATGGTATCTACGTTCTAAATCAGAATACAGTTCTCAATATACAAAACACACGCAAGAGGAAGAATTCAGATACGAATGAATCCTACTTGTGGCATTGTAGACTTGGTCATATCGGAGAGAAAAGACTGAGTAAGTTGCATAAAGATGGACTCTTGAATGCGTTCGAGTTTTCATCTTATGGAACCTGTCAGTCTTGTCTCAAAGGGAAGATGACCAAATCTCCGTTCACCGGACATGGAGAAAGAGCAACCGAGCTCTTGGGACTCGTACATAGTGATGTATGCGGTCCGATGTCTATACATGCAAGGGGTGGGTTCTCGTACTTCATCACATTCACTGACGATCTCTCTAGGTTCGGATATGTGTATCTGATGAAACACAAATCTGAAGCTTTTGAGAAATTCAAGGAATTCAGAAACGAAGTAGAGAACCAGACAGGCAAAAGTATCAAGATCCTCCGGTCTGACAGGGGAGGGGAGTACCTAAGCACGGAATTCCTAGATTACTTAAAAGAGAATGGTATTCTCTCTCAGCTTACTCCTCCTTATACACCACAGCACAACGGTGTTTCGGAGCGGAGGAATCGTACCCTACTGGATATGGTTCGCTCCATGATGAGTAATGCCGAGTTACCTCTTTCATTTTGGGGACATGCGCTATTGACAGCCGCATACCTATTGAATGATGTTCCGTCTAAATCAGTGCCTAAGACTCCGTTCGAGATATGGAATGGAAAGAGGCCATATCTTAAAAGATCTAAGATATGGGGTTGTCCGGCTTATGTTAAATCGCATAAACCGGATAAACTAGAGGCACGATCAGTTTTATGTAAGTTTGTGGGATATCCAAAGAATGGTTATGGATATCTATTCTACCACACCGAGGAACAGAAGGTGTTTGTTGCTCAGCATGCCGTTTTCTTAGAAACGGAGTTTCTTGCAAAAGAAATTAGTGGGAGCACGGTAGAATTGGAAGAAATTCAGCGACCACAAACTGAAACTGAAAATTTGACAGAACCTCAAGATTCAATAACCCCAGATGAACCTCAGCCACTCCGCAGATCTGGTAGGATTTCTCATCCGCCCGAGAGATACTACGGTTTTCTCATAGACGGGGATCGAGAGGATTGCATCTTGGAAGAAGATGACCCTACCAGTTTCAGGCAGGCCATTATCAGTAGGGACTCTGATAAGTGGCAGGAAGCAATGCAATCCGAAATGGAGTCTATGTACGCCAATAAAGTGTGGACCTTGGATATTGCTCCATCTGGGGTAAAACCCGTTGGATGCAAATGGATCTACAAAAGGAAACTTGATGTAGATGGGCAGGTGGAAACCTATAAAGCTAGACTCGTTGCAAAAGGTTTTCGTCAAAGACCTGGTTTGGACTATGACGAGACTTTTTCTCCGGTGGCTATGCTCAAATCCATTCGGATCCTACTTGCCATTGCTGCCTTCCATGACTATGAAATCTGGCAGATGGATGTTAAGACGGCTTTCCTAAACGGTTGTTTAGAAGAGTGCGTTTACATGGATCAACCAGAAGGTTTCGTAGACAGTGGGAGCAGCGGAAAGGTGTGCAAGTTGCTTAAATCCATTTATGGATTAAAGCAGGCATCGCGGAGCTGGAATATCTATTTTGATGAGGCAATCAAAGAATTTGATTTCATCAAGAACGAAGATGAACCCTGTGTATATAAGAAGATTGTAGGACGAACTGTCGTATTCCTAGTCTTGTACGTGGACGACATTCTTTTGATAGGAAATGATGTTCCTATGCTACAATCGGTCAAGCTATTTTTGTCACAAAGGTTCTCCATGAAGGACCTGGGTGATGCCTCGTACATTCTGGGGATCAAGATCTATAAAGATAGATCCAAGAAACTGTTGGGACTTTCACAGTCCAGGTACATAGAGACCGTACTAAAGAGATTTAGTATGGAGGGTTCCAAGCGCGGTAACATACCCGCATTGCACGGAATTACCCTCTCCAAGAAGATGTCTCCTAAGACTGATGAGGAGAGGGTTCGCATGAGCACTATACCCTACGCTTCGGCGGTAGGATCTATAATGTATGCGATGCTATGTACAAGACCAGATGTAGCTTACGCGTTGAGCGCGGTAAGCCGGTATCAGTCAGACCCAGGGGAGGACCACTGGATAGCAGTGAAGAACATTCTCAAGTACCTAAGAAGGACTAAGGAGATGTTCCTGGTTTACGGTAATGGAGACCTCCGGGTCGAGTCCTTTACCGATTCAAGCTTCCAGAGTGACAAAGATGACAGCAAGTCTGTCTCGGGTTTTGTGTTTACCCTCAACGGAGGGGCGGTATGTTGGAGGAGTTCCAAGCAGGATACCGTCGCAGACTCGACGATGGAGGCTGAATACATTGCTGCAAGCGATGCCGCAAAAGAAGCGGTCTGGATAAAGAAGTTCATTAGTGAACTTCAGGTGGTTCCGTCCATTGTTGACCCAATACCTTTGTATTGCGATAACAATGGGGCTATAGCTTTAGCGAAGGAACCAAGGTCCCATCAGAAATCCAGGCACATCTTAAGGCGGTATCACCTGATCAGGGAGATCATTGATCGACAGGAGATCGAGGTGCGGAGAGTGGACACAAAGGACAACACTGCGGACCCATTCACAAAGGCTTTACCCCAGACTCAGTTCGAGCGGCTAATCGAGATGATAGGTCTTCGATACGCCAGTACATGGCCTTAGTGCAAGTGGGAGATTGTTAGTGTATATGCCCTAGAGGCCATTACTGTATCATACTAGTATGTATATTACTTGATGGAAGCTTGGGATATTCACAGTTGTACAGACAATCTTGCTCAATATAGTAGTATGCTACTTGGTTTGTCTCTGCTTTAATGTATACTTGTGTGTTTATTTATTATATCACCTATACACATTAGTAGAGCCCTTAGGATCTTTGCTTGATTACCGGCGTTGTGATGGCGATCACACTCGTGGGGGCTGGGTAATCTACAAGCACATCCTTTTACACGTCCCTGGTCGTGGGAGTACCGAGATAGGGCATCGATACTCCGGAGTAGACTAGCGTATGCGCTTCTCATCCCAGCACGGGAGACGGTCTGTCCCACAGCCGTCAGTACGTCGTACTTGAGATAGTATGCGGGTGCTCGTTAGGTTACGAGTACACTGGACAGGACTCGTCGGGAACTGATGGTTGGTATTATACCTATCGTCAGTTATCAGTTCCCAGGTGACATGAGTACAGCTTAGTCCGCTGACTTGACACTGTCACTTCGCCTCGAGTGTGTTCCCACTGTTCTTTGATTACTACCCTACCACGGCTCTACTGAGTCGTGCAAACAGGTAGTAGTTGGGAGCAGTCCCGAAGCACTTGGAGGCAGTGACGGTTAGACAGGATTCGTCTCTCCCGGTATTGGGGGTTGACATCGCGCTGTGTCTAGGAGAGCCATTACACGAGTAGTCCCTGGCCAGGGCAATCGAGATATACTGGTAGGTTCCAGTGTTATCTCAGGGTGTTTTGGGCTTCACTCCGGCACGACTTGTACCGCTTTTGGGGGACTGACGTTTACCGCCCCCTAGGCCCGCCATGCGATGTATCAGACGAACAGACCGGACTGTACGGAGATTGTCACATTCAGACTCAGTAGGAGTTCGGATGGGTTTACCTCATCGGCCTTCTTATCGACATCTACCTGGGGACCGTTACGTACAGCTAGTGCCGCTTGCGGTCTGTGGTTAAACCCACTGCCAGCGTAGTGTCGAGTCTTTAGAGTCCCACACAGAGAGTTTCCCTGCACTGAGCGAAACGTGTAGAGGCCGTATGGTTTTACGGCAGGGCTGCGATCACTTACGTTCACTTGTGTGCGTATGATGTTCGGGCAGGCAGTACTAGTGGGCTTTGGTTTAAGCCAGATCCTAGTATTGCACGGATGGATTTGTTTTGTCTTCTGCGCATCCGCATTCTACGGAATATGGATGCAGGTGTATATGCACAGTTTTCTGGAGCGATGAAGGAGGAGATGCCTCATTAGGGTTTTGGCAGATGGTTCGGCCAAAACCGCTATGTGGCAGGCTCATTAGGGTTTTGACAGTTGATTCGGTCAAAATCATTTTGAGGCCGACTCATTAGGGTTTCGACAGTTCGTTTGGTCAAAACCATTATGAGCCGGGGACATTATTTACTAATCCTTTCCTTGATAATTTTGTTATGGCTAATTGCATTGACCATTTGACCCCGTTGACCCCTCTTGACTTTGTTGACCGGTTGACCGGGTTGACCATTGACTTTCAAGAGGTTTCCACACTCTTCTTTTCTTTTCCTTTTTCTTTTGGATTATGATAATGGTCAATTCAAAGTAGCCATCAACTTTATCTTGATGGAATTAGTAATGATGATGTTTTGCATTATTTGCAACCATGGTTCTTTTCTTTTGTATCATAATATTATTCTCTTTCTCTCTCTTGTTTTTGAAGTGAGAAGAAAATGAGAAGCTCCATGGTTGCTAGAAAATCTCCTTCTTCTTCCTCCTCTTGATTTCTCCTTTGATCTCATGTGTTGAGAGAAAAAGGATTCTACTTGACAAAACACATCCATACATCTTCTCTACACAACCTAGGGCTTCTAGATTAGCAATCTCCTTGCCCTAGTTACCTCGGCTTGAGGTGGAGCTCGGTGTACATCTCTCGGGTGGATCGTCTTCGACTCAAGGAGGCCGCGGAGGTGACCGAAGTCCGGATCAACCTTTGAGCAAGCAATGAGAAGAACAACAAGAAGAGAGGAACATCAAAGAAGAACAACAACAAGAAGAGAAGAACATCAAAGAAGAACACCAACAAGAAGTGAAGGAGTTCAAGTTGAGGTATAACCACTTTGCCGAGTAGTTAACTCTTCTTTGCAAGTATGCTAGTTTAGTTTAGCAAAGATCCGGCTTTTACGGTCCATGTTACAAAGTTTAGAAAAATTTTGATTTACCGTTTCCGCAACCCCGTAAGTACCGGGAGAGGTAACGTGGACCTAACAGAATTTAGTGGACATTCTTCCGTCAAATGAGAAGGATCAGAAGAGCATCCACATACAGTTTTGGAGAGTGACATTTGATTTAGGGCGGCGGCTAAAAATTTGTTTTCCATAGCGTCGAATTTCTTGTGTAAAGCTGAAATTTCAACTTTAACTCCTATATAAATATCATTGACATACCTAGACGATTGACTCACACCCTCCCACTGTAAAGATTTTTCAGCGAAATCTTCTAGGAATTTCCAGGCTTCCCCATCATCTTTAGTCATGAAGTTGCCTTGACACATGGATTCAAGGGTCTGTCTTGTGTTAGGATTAATGCCCTCATATATGATTCGGCACAGTTCCCATCTAGGGATTCCGTGATGTGGACATTGGACTAACAGATCCTTGAAGCATTCAAGACATTTTGAAAATGGTTCATTTGGAAGCTGGGTGAATTGATTTATTTCGCTACGGACTCGAGCTGTTTTATGATGTGGGTAGAATTTCTTAAGGAATGCTTTGACGAATTCTCCCCAGTTTGAGATGGAATGTGCGGTAGTGTTATACAACCACTTCTCGGCTATATCGCACAAGGCGAATGGGAGAAGACGTAGACGCATAGCATCCATAGAAAGCTGTGAGGTACCCATCATTGCGCATACATTTTCAAATTTGGTGATAAAGGCATATGCGTCTTCAGACTCGAGACGGTGAAATTTTGGTAGAAGGTTGATGTATTGGGGTTTAATTTCAAAATTTTCCCCGTTGGCTGGTGGAATGGAAAGACAGGTGGAAAGGGGACCTCGTATAGGATAGCACCTCTCCTGGAGAGAGATGCGGGGTGGATTCTGCGCACCAACCGACGGCGACAGAGTAGTGGTAAAAAAGTTTGATGGAGAAGGATCCATCAATGTGGGTGTGGTGGTGGGTAAAGAAGAGGTAAATGTAGAAATACCGACTTTAGGGTCGAGGGAGGAACACGGACTAAACGGGCACTAGAATCCCGTGTCCAGCCTATCTTGCACTAAAAAGGGTTAGTACAAGTGGCAGCGTGACTTATAATTAGGGGAATGAATGAATGTGATTGGTGTTTGTTTTGAAAAATGATACGGATTTTTGAAAATATGATGCGATCACAAAAAATGCAACAAGCAAAACCCTAAAATATAGTGGTCACCTAGGTCAAAGCTCTAGACCGCTCCTAACTGCCAAAAGACAAGTCGCAGGATAAATTCTCCGCTGCCTCTTTGTCTCTCCTGTGCCCAGGTAAGTGGGAGGTTCTCCACTACGTAAGTAGTGGGCCTAATTAAGTAACCACTAGCCTTCGACACACTTGCCTTAGACACCACAAAAGAAACGCGGATAAACAATGGATTACCCACGGCCTTCTTCTGTCCTAAGTGAGCGCGACGGTCCTTAGAGTCATCTTTAGATATTTTTTAGTTAATGAAGGTAATGCGGATGCAAGTTTTTGATTTTTGGGGCTTAGGAAGGTTAATGAACTCCCCACCTAATCTGGATTTGGTCTTTTCCCCTTAATTTCCGTATTAATATACAAACAACCAAAAATCAAAACACGCACAATTTATTTTTCTTTTTGCGGCGCTGCGATTTATTTGCAAAGAAACCTGCAGAAAATTGTTAATTGGAGCAGATGAGGGAGAAGATAAGAAAGCAAAGAATTAACCTGAGAACTTTGGTACAGTGTTGCTATTGTAGCACCGCGGTTCCGCCGCGGGCGTCGCCTAATGCAGCGGTTCCGCCGCGGTTTATCCTTTTCACTGCACAAAAATTTCACAACAGGCTCCTATTCACTTACACAGCTCTCTGGAATGCTCTGAAAAAATTTTCCACAGCTCCCCAAATTCCAGATTTCCTCACAACAAATCATAACAACACGTTTAGGGTTTGTGCGAATTTAGATCTAAAAATATAGATGAAATAAACTTTTCAACTCAAATTTCAAAATACGAACAATTAGCGCACTATCCCCGGCAACGGCGCCATTTGATTGATCTTATTTTCCGTTGTCGGTTTAGAAAATGAATAGAATCACAACAAAAATATATTTGACCGCAATCAATAACGGTGTCGGATGTAGCGCGTTAGTGAGTGCAGATCGTCCACAGGGATTGTGCGATTCGTTCGTATTTTGTTTTGTATGAATTGAAAATTAATAGAAAAGTAAAGCAAAAATGATTCAAGATTTATATCGATGAATTTCAAGAATCAACTAAATCAAATCAAGAATCAAGAAAGCGATAAACATCAAGAATCAAGAAAAGATAGAATTCCAATTGATTTAGGTTTCAAGATTTAAGTAAAGCTCATAGGAATCGATTAGATCGTAGATGTGATGAAGATTCAAGAATACGATTTCTTATCCATTAAAAAGTTGATGCTAAATCGATGTAGATTCATCGAGGATCAAGGATCTTGCGAAGAATTAGGGTTCCTCAACCTATCCTTTGTCCATTCGATGAATCACATTCACTAGATAGCTTCTAGGAAATCGAATGATCAATCTTTGATCTCTAGATCGTACGAAAGGAATCAAGAACGCATTCGCATCGATCTAGATCATCGATCATTCAATTTTCAAGAATTTACAATTTTTATAAGACTTAAGAAAACGTTAAAGATTCGTCAACATCATCATTCTACAATCGTTTTGATTCCTCCAGGAGCGGAGTTTTACTCAAGCATCATCACGAAGAATACATTCAAGAATTGAATAAGAATCTTAATGCTCGAATTGAAAATAAGCAAGTTTAAAGAATATTCACCTTTATCTATTTCAACAATTAGTTACAACTCTCAAGAACTACAAGAGGAAGGAACTTTGATCGTCGAATCTTGCGTTGCATCGGCTCCTTGAGTCATGGATCGGCTTGGATCTCTTGCTCCGTTGAAGTCCGGCTTCGCTTCTAAAGGTTGGTTGAAGACTTGCTCGCTAAAACTCAAAGGATCTTGAATTTGAGGTTTGGATTAGGGTTAGGGTTTGGCAAAGTCGTGTCATTCGACTTGTGTTAGAAAATGGGGGAGATTAGAGATTGAAGAAGAAGAAGAATTTCAACAACTAAAGATTAGCCCACTAAAAATTTATTAGCCATTAACCCTAGATCTAGGCTCCTATTTATAGACTTCCCAAAACCCTAGATCTAGGATTTAAAATTTGAATTTCCCTCCAAAAGTTTGTTATAGGGAGAGGCTTCTGGAAGTAGTTAGTTAGGAGGGAGCTTCTAGAAATAGTTTATTAGGAGTTTGATTAGATTAATCAAGATTAGCTTGCTTAATGATCTTTGCTGATCTGGCAGAAGCTTCGAGGGTCATCTGGAATTTGACATATTATTCTGAAGTGTAGGCACAGAGATAGGAATAATGCAGCAAAACTGGAGTGCTGACGTGGCATAACCGCCGCGGATCCGCGGCGCAAGCAGGCTCCCGCCGCGGATCCGCGGCGCTATTGAAGCCTTAGGGCTTGGGCTCTCTGTTTCTGCTTTGGGCTGATGTTTAGGTCTTTATCTGATATGTTGAATTTAATATTTCCCTCTAGATTGCTACCAGTTCTCAGGTCATTGAGTTAGCACAATGATGTAAATTTGACCGTTCTCTTGAAATTTCCTGCACAGACTTCGAAACACAAGTTGCACAATATAGGAATGATGCGATGCCATAAAATACAGTCAATTTCCCTAAGAAATGCCGGTTTTAAAGTCTAACACATGCAATCTGATATTTAAGAGATGTTTTGCTAATATGTGCAATATGAATACCGAACACTTCTAGATGAGTGCAAAAGATAGGGAAATTGCCGGTTTAAAGATGCAGTATTTTCGACTGATCAGTACTTATCTGAAATGACGGAGGGCTACGACAGGTTTTAAGAAAATCATTTGCGTAATGAACTTGATATCATTGTAGAATCGAGTGATTTTGAAAAGGAGTGTTTGAGGCTTTTACTAGTTTTGCTAAAGAGGCCACTCCCGGTGAAGGGATCTCGGCTCTTTTCTCATCGAATGAGGTGCTGGATATTTCACAAATACCACTATGCAAAGCATAAACTAAAAAAGCAATCAAAAGACAAACCCTGTGGGTTGTAGCATCTACTAGTTTCACTAAAGAGGTCACTCCCGGTGAAGGGATCTCGGCTCTTTCCTTATCGAATAAGGTGTTGGATATTCTACAAGGAATACCGCTATGCAAAGCAAGAACTAGAGCTACCATTTTTTTAAAACAAATTTCAACAACATTTTTATGTTTCTTTTCTTTCATTAATCTCATTAATGAAGTCCCATCATTTATGCTTCCTAAGCATCACAGAAGTAACGAAAGCAGCAATAGTTATTATATATCATATATATAATATAAGCATTCGTCTCAGAATATCAAGTGATCACATCACAGAATATCGGCAGCAGAAGAACACATATGAAATATTGGATATACTAGGAATTCCGTATTTTAATTAAGCCAATAAAAAATGTGGATTCCACGGTCGTGATGCATAGCCAAACCCACATCCCTAGACCCCTATGAGAGCGGCAAGCAACCCTCCCAATTCTAGAGTTAGAAGACCCGGTCTCGTCTCTTCGAGATGGTCTCCCACTGGACTCTGGAACCCGATTACTTGTGCTCTCCTCCTTGGGTCTATCCTAATGCGGAAAAAAAATAATATACATCAATGGTGACATCATCCTCAACCCGAAAGTGCCCCAATAAAAGAATATTACATACATGTTTTTATATGAATGAAAATGAAAAACTCTCATCTCATATAAACAAAACCCGGCTATTAAAAACACGACGATCCAATATAACATATCACAGCAATACATAACATCATATGTCATCAACGTAAGTAAATATGCGTGTCCCAATTGTCGTTGACATATAGCAACGAAACTGTCGATACACCACATATTACACTTACGGTCGCAGAAAAGAAAGTGAAAAACTACAACAATTGGAATCCGTAACCACCTTAGACATCATAAACCCAATGTATCACATACTTTGGATTTCATGCTCAACCAAATGAATTGCTTAGACATCGCACGCCTAGCAATTATAAACCCCGCATTTTAGTCTCGTTATTGAAAACACTATCCAATAACCAGTCGGGTAATTCAACAAGATTCCCGATAACCTGATCGAATGCTCGTCGGAAACTTTAGTAGACGGCCGCACCCCTGATGCCGTCGACGAAGTGCACTAAGGCGGAACACCGCGGCCGCGAGCACCCGAACGGATGCTTTTGGCGAAGGGGTTCTCCTATAGTCACTTGGTCGGGGCTATTGGGCATGGCTATCTACTAAGGTTACCCGGCAAGTATCCGCGTACACTACGTAATTGCGACGAACTTTTGATCCACATCAAAATCCCGTGGCAACCGATCAAATGAGACCAACTTGCTAGATTTATAAAATTCAAATTAGTTTTCACAAAACTAAATATATGGATTCCAAATATTGTATCTCAATCACAGATAGCTAGATGATGTTAAAATTTTCAATCGAATAAACAAACACCCAGAATTTCCCAAAGAGCTCAACACTTGAGCGGAGTTCAAAAAGTACCTAGAACATGCCACAACACCTATGGACATGCCTCACTCATGTCGCTGCGGAACTGCCGCAAACCCTAGGGTATGACCGCGGTTCCATGATCCAAAAAGTCAAGTTTGGGTATCGTTCTTCTAGAGGGTACAAAGAATCGCTTGCATGGTTTTCTGATAATTTTAAACTCGGAAAAATCCAACTCTTGGAAAATTTCCAGCAAGGGAAAAATTGGGTTATTGATATCCGTTCGAACTTTTTAACGTTGTCTAAATAACCCCGAAATGATGTTAGAATTACGATTACTAAACACTCCGAATTGCCTTTACAGAAATATAACATCACATACACTTTTACCAAAAACAAGTAACACCTGAAACACCATAACCCAGAGATTGGAACACCCCACAAAAACAAACCCAAAATTCCTCAGAAAAACCAAGCTAACCGGTTTTTACAGTAATGTGGCCGTCCATTTTCCGGCGACGGTGGTTCGTTTTCCTTTGGTGTTCATGTTACATCTCATATAACATTCTGCAATTGCTTAAAAACAATTTAGACAATCTTAAAAATTCGACAGAATTTGGGTTTATGTTTCGAGTGTTTCGGAGTTGTTTCGGTTTCGTAATACTACAACATCGTCTAATTCTCTAGCATGGCTCTGATACCACTGTGGGGTTTCCTATGTCGCCGCTGGGTTTCGGGAGGCATCGACCATGCCATTTTTCAAAAAAAAAAGGCACGCTAAAGAAACCTAACGCTAGAATCTAAACTTGAGAATTAGACGAACAAGCATGTAAACAACTTTACATCTAAGTGAACAAAGAATACAACCTTTGTAAACTGGTCCTTCACTTCAATAGCTACGTGTAGCAGTCCCTTCACTCCAAGTATTGATCTCCCGGACTCTAGTGAGGCTCCACAAGGTGAAATGAACAAGATTGCTTGAAGTCATCGAGGCCGAAGATGATCTACGTCGATGTGACATTAACACAAGCTATCTCTTCACTAAGTGATGAACTAGTGAAGAAACAACCCAATCTAAATGGCTAGTAGAGAAGAGGTTGATGAAGTAGGAATTTTGCTCACTTTAGAAATTATTTTCTCACTATTTTTCTTCACTTCTCATGAAGCTAGAAAGCTTGAGGAAGGAGATGAAGAAAGCAACCATGGAATGAAGCAAGTGAAGAAGAATCAAGTGGTGAGAATAGCAATCATGGGTGAGTTAGTATCATATACTAACTCATGAAGAGACTAAACCATGGTTAACAAAAATGGTTAGGTTAATAAATATCTTCAAGTAAAACAAAATTAGTAGACTTGGTCAATTGTTCCACAAGCTTCTACAAGCTTCAACCATGTGACTAATTTCCAACTAATTTGATTTACTTTAAATAAATAAAACTTATCATTATTATAAGCATAGTGTGAGTCCCATACACCCATGTAGCATGTGGCATCAAGCATGACACAAAAGATGTACATTAATATATATCACATATATACAAAATGTAAACTAGTGAGAAAAAATAAATCTTATGTGAGCTAATATTAGTTAATATAAGATAATATATCAAATATATAATTATACATTAAATTATTAAATCAGCACTAGATTTAATAATCCGGCTATATCACATACAACCGACTAATATCAAATGTATCAACTTGTCGAATCAACACTTGATTCGACAGCCCGGTTATATCACATATAACCGACCGATATCACATATCGCGAGAATAGAATACGGTATCACACACGCGTATTAATCTCGGTCCCGCACATATCACATATGTGCTCCTACTTCGTTTCTCTTGAGCCAGGAATCCTCTGTGTAGGACTCTAAACACTTGTCAATACGCCGTCAGTAGGTGGTGATCATATAAGTCACCCACAAGCCGCAAGCGGTCTGCTAAACGTAACGGCCACCCGGGTATTGAGCGATCAGAAGATCAACAAGTAAGCCTGCTCATACTCCTGCGAATCCATCAAGCAACACCACCGTACACTCCGGTCTCTTCGCCAGATTTGTCGCATATCACAGCCTTGGGGTGGTATATCGTTAGACCCCAATAGCCTGATAAGTCATGCTGTAACGACCCCAATATTAGTGTACCTCCGTATTTTCTTTCTTTAGTAAAATATTGTATTTATTTATTCTTATTATTTTCTGTACTTTTTTTTATAAATATATTATTTTATTCTTCCATCTATTTTTTTTTCCAAACACATTTCTTTAAAACTAAATTTTAACGTTTTTTTTTCAAATTAAACATAAGACCTAACCCAGCCCATAACTCAAATCTCAAATCCAATATCATTTTCATTTTCTTTAATAAAACTATGAGCCCAAAAGCCGACTTTCTTTTTAAGCAACATCATATATTTAATTCTTATGAAATATGTGTATGAACAACCTTGTAGCTCTTTAGTTAAGTCTTTTTATTGTTATTCCATAAATCACATGTTCAAATCCCCTTTCTTGCAATTATTTTTTATCAATTTTTATTCTTCTCATAACTTACAAATGAGACCTTTAATTTCTAAAATGAACGGTGACCTTTCATTTCTATTTTAATTCCCATGTTGAGAGCATATATTATTATACATAATTCACCATTACACCATCTTTATTTGTTCTCCTCTTTCTTTTTCTTCCTCACATTTTTCTATCTCTCCCTTCTCCCTCTTCACCTAGAGTCCTAGAAGAAGAACACCAAAAGTTTCAAGAAACGCGAGGCTATCGGCGGATAGACAAGTCCGGTGACAAATACCGGCTTGTGTATGTAAGTCCCTTCTCACTTTCTCTCACTCCATCTCCTTCTTTCTATCTTTCTTTTTTCGTATTGCTATGAAAAATTTCCCTTATCACATCATAGTCCCTAAATAATTAATACATATATAAATAATGAACACACATAAACATACATACATATATAGTTCGTAAAGTCTTTTTCATTACTCTCAATCCATATGTTAAGATTTCATAGTTACAAATTAGGATTGCATCGTTTTTTGTTATATTTTAAATTACTTTATTTAAATTTTGTAAAAAAAAATGAAGGTACGAATAAATACCATGGTTTCCACATTCTCACATATAACATATCAATACCTTTACTTTTAAAATAATTTTAGAAATTAATTTATATTTCTGGAAATTTCTGGAAATTTACATATGATAGAATATATTATTTTGTACATGCTGTAAAATTTTTAGATCGAATCGCTTAACGGTTTAGGAATTATATTCTTTTTATTCACTGTTCGTAAAACAGAAACTGCAGTTATCGGTCAACTTCTAGGATACACAACTTAGTATTCCGATGTCCAAATTGAGAAAACTTAGATATTTTGGATATATATATCAAATAATCTAGATTTTTATAGTTCTAAGTTTTTACTGAAAACCGACGTAAAATATACAAAACTGCGTTACAATATTAAGCGACGAATCTGGACAGAATCTTTCCTGATTCGCACACTATTTTTAAATTGGATATAACTCAAACTTCCGATGTCCGTTCGTGACAAACTTTAGATGTGTAGATGCACAATTGAAAGAACTATCATTTTATGTATACTAGATTACTTAGAAATGCATGAAACAATCCGATGTCGGCTTTGCAATACAATATATAGTTGCTGTCTAGAAATCTGAATTTCTGTTTTAAATGCTGATGTTAAAACGATCAAAACTAGAGCTTCAGAAATCCAAATCGTGCGAATCTTTGTGTTTTGGATAACTAAATCGAAAGAACTACAATTTTCTAATAATTTTTGTAACCTGAAACCCAATGGAAATTAACTCAGACTGCGTTTTAAAAATGTATGATGGTGCTGAACAGATTCTGATCTGTTTTCCGCGACGATACGAAAACATGTATATCTCCCAAACCGGTAGTCATATTTAGACGAGACCGAAACTCGCATATGCATAACACTTAAGGCTATGTTTTCATTTATATTCTGAATTCAAATAACTTGATTAACGAATCATACATATCACATATTTACAACATTGTTTTTGGACGTTTCTTATATACTTATCTCATATCATGTTCTATGATTGCTTATTTATTTTTATCTATATGATTTGTGATTAAACCATTACATGCTGGAATTGACTTGATCTTGACACGACTCAATCATGAATACCTAAACCCAATAGGTGCACTTGACTCGACTTTACCCGAACCATGAATACGTAATGACTTGACATGAACACTTGATATGAATACATGAACAATTGACTTGAATACTTGAACTCGACTTGATACTTGAATTTATTCATGGATTTGGGCAAGACTTGTAATTTTAATAACAGACTTATATACACGGGGTGTTGGGGTAGTTTGAGTGTGAATCCAACGGAATCTCAAGAGTCCCCGTAGATCATGAATCCATGTCTACTAACACAAGCAAGCTATCATGAGGGCCCGTGTTTCATTGCTCCTGGATACAGCTTGTTGAGTTTGGAATACATCAACACTAGGTTGAAGTCCCATTACTAACATTTGATTCGGGCCTGTGGTTCCCTACCCTTGGATTACAGCCTGTTAGGTTCGAGAACACTCTTGAGATTGATTGACATTCACCCTTGAACTTACGTTAGATTAGTATACCCAAGTAGAGACCTGTTAAGACACTTACATTCACTTCATGTTCACTATACCTATACTCTATGACCATATTATACTTGTTTTCCATGCTGATATAGTTGCATACACATTACCAAGCATGCTACTATACTTGTTTATATGTTCATGATTTATATTCATGTTATACTTATTTACTATGCTCATGTTATATTGCCATGCTTACATAGTTGTCATTAATATCACCATGTTATACATGTTCATGTTTTATTTCCATTCATGCTATATCACATGTCACCGTGCATATTCATTTATATATTTTCACATCCCACAATTCTTGGGGGCTTACCGAGCGCAAGTTCGCTGACGGGCATTCCACCCACTTCTTTCTATTCTTGGAATGTTCGTCAGGTGACATTGAGACAGAGAAGATAGAAGTGGTCGAAAAAGAGTACAACCAGTTCACATCACAACCGGACGTCTAGTTTCGTTCAGCTTTTCATTTCATTTCAGCTTATTTATTTATGTATCCTTGTTAAGACTTATCATATTATCGTATCTTGTATTCAGATATTTTGTCAATTGTGAATATTGAATGTAATAAATCAGAGTTGGATTTCATTATTTTGTTTGTTCTTGTTACTTTATGTTGCTTATAGACGCTTAGCGTATTTATTTTGAGAAACAGCCTTCTCATAATAAATACGTTGCGGGCTTGCCACGTCATCGTTTCCATCTACTAGGAAGCGGGGCGTGACACATGCCGATGTGAGGTCCATAACGGTTCGAGAAACTACTGATAACACTTACCAGTAGATCTCAGCAACCCTGGCCAGGGATTTCCTGTTATGGCCAATCAAGCATAGCGCAACATCAACCCCCAATACCAGGAAAGACGAAATCCCCTCCTATCGCTCATTGCATCCATGTGACTCAGGACTGTACCTAAAAACCACCGTTTTGCACGATCTCTTGAATGTGGTAAGGTGCAAATCAAAGCACAGTGGGAATCACACAAGACTCTATGACGATCTCGGGTCGACAGACAAACCTGTACCAGTGTCACCAGAGAACTGCTATCCGACGATAGGTATAATACCATCTAGGAGTTCTCGGCGAGTCCGTCCAGTGTACCCAGTCTCCACTGAGCACCCATATACCTTCTCTGATGACAAACACCAATGGATGTGGGATCATTCATCGCCCATCATATGGGATGTGAAGCGTATACGCTAGTCTACTCTGGAATATCGATGCTCTGTCTCGATACTCCCACGACTAGGAACATTTGAAGGATGTACTTTCCGACTACCCTGGTCCCCACTAGTATGATCTGCATCATAATCCTGGTAGTCAAGTACTCATCCTAAGATCTTTATCAACATGTAATAGAGAGACAACAAGTGTACATGTTAAGATAAAGTGCAACCAGATAGCATACTATTATGTCGAGCAAGAAAGTCCTCCCTATATATGTCCAAGCATCCACTACAATATACATCGCATGTACAGTAATGGCCTCTGGGGCATACATATAACTAACACATATGGCCTGAACTGTAAAAACCCTCCGTGTGAGACTCTAAAGACTTGTCAATACGCTGGCAGTGAGTTTAACCATAAGCACGCCAGCGGCACTAGATGTACGTAACGGCTACCCACGTACTGATCGAAAGGAAAGCCGACAAGCAAACTCATCTGTCCACTTCTGAGCTTGTCTGTGACAATCTCCTAACAGTCCGGTATGTTCGTCTAAGAGTATCGCATATCGGGTCTAGGGGGTGGATAAAGTCAGACCCCTAATAACGCGATATTTCGTGTCGGTGTGAATCCCATCATGTTGGGGTATGCAAGCGCCCTGGCCATCTACTGTGGCCGGTGTGGAACAAAAAATGGCATTTAAAAAACTGACGCTAACGAACCCGTCCTAGAATTGAACCATAAACCTACACTAGCTACAAAAGATATACTAGATACAAGGTTAGAAGTTGTTATACCGAATGAACCATGTCCTTCGGTCTTCTACCATCTTCCTTAGCTCCTTGAGGCATCCTCGATTGAAACTTGGCCGCCAGTCTTCCTCCGTCGAAGATGATCCACCCAAGAGATGTAGCTCATGGCTCTAGCTCCAGACTAAGAATCTAGTGAAGCAACTAGGGACTCTAGGTTGCTAATCTAAAGTGCCTAAGAGGTAGTGAAGTGTTCTATGTATGTATCTATCTCACCTCCTCTCTTGATTCTCAACACATGAGATTGTAGAGAGGAGGTTGAAGATGAAGGTGGAGGAGCTTAAGAAAAGAAGCGAGGATAATGAAAACCAAATGGTGAGAGTGTTTCAAAACCAACCATGCAAAAAAAAAAACTTCATCCAATATACAATAAGAAAATAATATGAAGCATGGTTTTGTATTACTCATTTTTTTTAATAAAATAAAATCAACCATGCTTGAATAGTTTGCACAAATGAATTGTTAATTCAATTGTGCAATACTATTGAAGCATGGTTCTCACCATACTCCCCTCTCTACCTTTACACCTCATTTCCATTTAATTTAATAAATGGATAAATCTAAAATGAGGTGTCCACCTTCTAGAATGTTTTCCGTATAAATACGGATTACACTCTACTGTATATACATACCTATATTCGTACCAAAATACGAATACCTAAAGAGATAGAATAACATAAAGAACATAATACTAGAATATACATATCAAAATGTAAATACATAAATTATTAAATTAACACCTGATTTAATAATCCGGCTCAAACTCAAGCCAGCTAGTATTATCAACCATCCGATCGAAAATCCGGGTAAGTAGTACAATCATTCGATCGGAACCCTGCACATATCTAATACAGCTACTACATCATTTCGCCAGAACTAGGAAAACCATCGGTGTAGGACTCTAATGACTCGTCAATACACTGGAAGTGGGTTTAACCACAACCACGTCAGCGGCACTAACTATACGTAACGGCTACCCAGCTATTGAGCGAAAGGAAGGCCGATGAGCTAACTCATCCAAACCCCTACTGAGCGTGTCTATGAAAATCTCCATAGAGCCCGGTCTGTTCGTCTAAGAGTATAGTATATCGGGTCTAGGAGAGGATAAAGTCAAACCCCTAATAACGCGATATTTTCGTGTCGGTATGAAACTCATCACCCACTGAGAAACTACTGATCCAAATCAGTAATTCTCTTCTACCATGGCTAAGGATTTCTGGTGATGGCCACCCATGGATAGCGCGACATCATCCCCCAACACCGGGAGAGACGAATCCCCGACGATCAGCTCACTGCCTCCATGTGGCTCGGAACTGTACCCAACTAAAACCTGTTTGCACGACTCCTTTGAGGCGTGGTAGGGTAGTAATCAAAGCACAGTAGGAACTCACACGTGACAAATGACGATCTCAGGTCGACAGACTAACCTGTACCCATGTCACCTGAGAACTGCTATCTGACAATATGTATAATACCATCTAGCATGTTCCCGGCGAGTCCGTCTATTGTAATTCATAACCCAATGAGCACCTGTATACTATCTTAGGTGACTAACTGACACCAATGGCTTGTGAGACCGGCCACCTCCCCTCGTCGGGGTCTCGAAAAGTACACACTATTCTACTCCGGATTATTGATGCTCGGTCTCAATGCTCCCTTGCTAGGGACATTTAAGGATGTGCTTACAGACTACCCAGCTCCCACGTATATGATCGCCATCATAATGCTGGTAGTCAAGCAAGAATCCTATGGGCTCTATCAACATGTACATGATGATAAAGACAAACCAGATAGCATACTATCAATTTGAGTAAGACCGTTCTACCCGTATCGGTCCTCCCTCAATCATCAAAATCGCGTGTCTGCAATTAGAATAATTGACTTGAGGGCACTATATCCAACAATCTCCCATTTACACTTAACGCTAATTATTGCGGTGTCACATACTCACAGCCCGTGTGATACCGTACACCCAACTTCTCTACTAATCAGTCTCACAAAGCCCGTTTGTGAAACTATTGCGTTCGAGAAATAGCCTCAGTGAGTGGATCCACTCCAATGTTTCTATCTTTATCTCTCTATATCTCAACTTCATGGAGAAAGAATATGTCCTGAAATGAGCGATACTGGTCTTAGAATTTGTCTGGATATCTAATAAGACCCAGTTAACAAATGAACTCCAAATCCAACAAACATCATAGACCGTATCATCCACTGAATTTAATCAGTATCCTGCTCCATGCCTTACTCAGTATCCGCTTGGACCACCTGTCCAACATACTGCCCTTCAATAGAGGGAAAAATATAACTCTGACAATCACTCTGTCATCCAGGTCACCTTGGAAGCCTGAAATGATAACCGCCACCTGAAGGAGGCTGCCATTACCATATACCAAGAACATCCACTTATGTTCATAACTGCTTACCAATGTTTCTCCGGGATTGGATTAATATATACTTATTGCAGCTAGTGAAAAAGCAATATCTGGTGTGGTATTTGACATTTCATGATTAACTCAATTGCCTAAGCAAGTGATATGCCAATCATGCAAATCCCTCTCCTCATCAGCCCAGAAGACATCTCTTTAGAGATGATGACTCCATCAACTGCGGATACACCACCACTCCAAGAGTCATCCATTCTAAAACACTTTAGAATAGTGTCAAAGGACCCAAATTAGGACACTTCCCAAATCTAGATCTAAAACCATAGGTTTAGTGACCAGAATCCCTGATATTTTATCCAGATCCTATATGGGGAAACAACTTGTGACAACCAAAGTATAACCGATCGTAGTATAGGAAGATCACTTCCTGTTGTAGCATGTCATTCAAATACCTGGACATCACTCCCTTCTACCTTCTTACCAGGTCCATCTATTATTTTGATGAAGTCAAACTCTATGACTGTCACATCAGAAGTAGATGATCAATCTCCGCTGTACTTGCTTTAGTTTATAAATAGACATAAGTTACTTGCCCACCATACTTCTACTGCTCCTACTGACTACAACAACTTTCTGGCAGAGTCATATACACGTGCACTACTAAAGATAATTTAGAACGACGTTATACTGATCCTCTTACCAGATCTTATAGTCTAGAACAGCAGTAGGGGTGTTCAGTCGAAAATAGTGCACTTGTAAGATGACAATTTCCTTACTTTTCTTAATCATCTAAAGGTTTTTGCTATAAATATAACACATATTAGAAGTTCATCTGCAAAATATCATTTACCATGTGTTATACATTATAATCAACATTATGAAGGAAAATGTATGTTTAATATTTTTATGCATAATATTTTGTATCTCACATTCTTCATTAAGATCTTGTGCAAGATTAGCTCACGTCAGCTATCGGGAATCAGGAATCTGCTGATAAAATACAAGAAAGTCGAAGAATCCAATACTGGCAGAAATTCAGAAGATATAAGAAGATTCCAGATACAACATAAAGACCCAGAGATCAACAGAATAAGTCCACAGAATTTTGAAGCAACAAGCTCACTAATTGACCACGGAACCGTGACCGAGTCAGGCCGAGTCGCCGAGGATCCGCGGCCGATTCAGGGACTTGGGGTTCGGGTGTTCTCTAGAAGCTTCCTTGTAACAACCTAGCTTATTGAGGACGCTTCCTTGTAACAACCTAGCTTGTTTTGGAAGCTTCTTTGTAGCAATCTAGCTTGTTGGGGAAGCTTGATTAGGGGCTATAAAAAGGACCTGAGGCTACATTAAAAAGATTCCGAACTTTTAATTCCAATTTTTTCCCAATTTTATCCTAATTCTTGATCAGATCAAATCAAGAAAAGAGCTAAAAAATTCAAAAAATCCAAGATACAAGATCAAGAATCATTAAGAAATTCATCGAGCGACATCATTCAAGACTCCTTTATACGAAGCCGATCATCATCAACAAGAACGTGATCCACGACAGGTCCAAGACTCACGGTAATCGAGCGACGTGAAGATCGACGGAAAAATTACCTTTTCAAGGGAGTGATCGAGAGCAATTATTCTTATAATCTCGGATTGAAGAAGTTGTAATTTGAAATTGAATCATAAAGGTGATAATTAGTTTCAAATTTGTTTTTTCTTAATTTCCGTATTATGAGTTCTTTTTCTAATCTTTCTTCGTTTTTCATGATGCACGAGTAAATCTCCGCTTGATAGGATTCGTAGGATTAGGGTAGATCGATGGATGATAAAATTCTATACTTATTTTAAATCTTATAAAGTTTACAAACCTTCGCAAAAGAATCGTTAACATCCTCATCGGGCGCGATATCAAATTCTTGATAATCTTGACCACGATGTGAGATAAGATTGACGATCTTTTTGTGAAGGGCTAGAAAATGAATGGGATCAATGAAAGGACAAGGTATTATAGTGAAGAAACCCTAGTTTCTTCTAAAAAACCCTAATCCGCATTCATCGCTATCAATCTAGTGTTAAACTGTCAATAGATAAGACGAGTCACCTTTATTAGTCATCCATAGCTACTAAATCGGATCGAATCCTACAAGCTTTATTCATATTTTCTTGATAATTAGATCTTGAACATTTTCTTGATTTTCTTTCTTGAAAACAATTTCTTGATTTTCTTGAAACTATTACTTCAACTAAATCTTAAACAATTTTCTTGATTTTCTTTACTATTTCTTTCAACCGATCTAAAGCAAAAATGATAAAATTCCACGAATCCCAGAGGACGAACCGTACTCACTAACGCTCGCTACATGTGACACAGTTATTGATTGCGGTTATTTTACTACTAAAACATCTCTTCTTTACTTCCTTTACTTTTCTTTAATCAAAAGATGAATCATATTTTGAGCAAACAATCAAATGGCGCCGTTGCCGGGGATACGTGCGTAATTTGTTCTTTCTTGCTATTTGGGTTGAAGTATTATTATTCTATCGAAATATAAATCAAGAACGCATCGTGTGCTCAACAATTAGTGTGTGAATCTTTTACGAGGGAATCTGGAATCACTGTATCAGGGTGATAAAGATTCAGAGCATTTCATCAAGATCATCAGAGCAAGGAGAGCATCAGAACCAAAATTTGTTCAAAGAACAGTCCAATTTATCGCGGAACCGCGGCACGAAGCTAGAATTGGCCGCAGAAGCGCGGTGTTCTTGGCGAATTGCAGCTTTAGGTTTCTCTGGTATATTTCATATCTTCTCTTCTCCTCTGAAAAGTCCAATAACAATTTTTCTGCAGGATTCTTTGCAAAAATTCGCCGCTTGATATTGGTTGTTTGTGCATATTGTAATACGGAAAATTAAGTGGCAAAGTCCAAATTCTGATTAGGTTGGAATTTCATTACCCTTCCTAAGCCCCACAAATCACAAAACTAGCATCTGCATCACCCTTCATTAATTAAAAAATATCTAGACCAAGACCCTAAGGACCGTCGCGCTCATTTAGGAAAGAGGAAGGTCGTGGGTAATCTATTGCTTATCCGCATTTCTTTTGTGGTATCTAGGCAAGTGTGTCTAAGGCAAGTGGTTACTTAATTAAGCCAGCTATTTCGGTGATCGTATAGCGGATACATCCCACTTACCTGGCACTTACCTGGCCACAAGAGAGATAAAGAGGTGATAGAGGATTGATCCTGCGATTTGTCCTTTGGAAGTCTAGGAGCGGTCTAGTGCTTGACCTAGGTAACCATAGTTCTAGGGTTGTTTGTGCATTTTTTATGATTTTGTGAGTCAACCCCCAAGTCTAACTTTTAAAAGCGAAACAATCCAACTAGATCTTAATTTTTTTCCTTTTTTTTACCTTCCCTCCTCTTTTCTTCTTATAATGGGTAACCTAAATAGACGAACTCTTTCCGATCTTTGCTATCCAGAACCAGATATTTCTTGTTTTCGTAATGCTTCGGTATACCATCCGACTCTCCCATGTCTTTAAGAGATCCGATAGAACAAGCGGATAGAAACAGTTGGCCATCTCAGTCCAGGTCCTATCAACTGCATCCTAATTCTACATCTTTTTATGTTGATACTCCGAATGAGGAAACTCCTAAATGCATGTCCATCGCTAAGAATATAGCGAGGGCTAATGGCCAAAGTTTCAATCCAGTCAAACCACTAGGACAGCAAACACCACCACTTTCTAAAGAAGATTTTCATACTCGGTTTGTGGAGTATATGATGTCTGTTGAAAATCGCCAACCAACCAACCAATATCAATATTCTTCGTATTTCAATGTTGATCCTACTCCTATCCAATTTTCTCAACTATTCAATTCCTATCAATCCTACCCGACTTTTACACCTTCTCTAGACAGTCTTTCTAATCAGTCATTTGGGAGTTTTACCTATCCACAAGAATTTCAATCTTATGCTGAAACCCCTTCTCGACCCATGTCTAGTCTTGAGCGGACACTAAAAGAATATGTGGTAGTTACGAGCCGCATCAGAAAGGAATTGAAGGAGTCCATGGCCATCTTCAATAAACAAAAAGATCAAGCAACTAGTTTCGAACCAGCTCAAAATCTTTCAATATATGATACGACCATCGGAAAAAGTGAGAATTCGGGTAGTGAGAGAGAATGATACACCCTTCTTAATCAAACCTCCCCATCCCAAATTGAAATCCACAACTCCAGTTTCACTGATCTATCGAGTGCACAATTTGAAGATAGAATGTCTGATAAGTTGTGTGACTTTGTAGTGTTTGATTTACCCGATTGTGAAGGGCCCATTCCAATTGAAACCACACCCAATCCTTGTGATCTCCACACCTCCACTCTAGAGCCGAAATTGATTGAAAACCATACTTTAGATGAGATGCCTGAGACTTCTAACCTTCACTTGAATGAGATTGACGTTGGCGATATATTGGATGATGAAACCGAAATTTTGGATGAATTTGTCCCACCAATTCATCAGGTCCTTTCACTCCCGTGCGGTCATCATCTCAAGCCTTTAACTATTCTTCCCTAATCCCATATGCGACTTGAATTTGATGATAATTGTATAACCGAAAAGCAAAACGAAATTCAGCCTTCATTTCCCACATCTGGTTCAGTGATACTCGACACACCAATTTATTTACCCATTTCATCTTCCACTTTCTCTGATTCTTCCATTCTTCCATTAAGTTTAGCGAGTGTTGATGAATCACAATTCGATATTTCGAGTTCGATAATTGTAGAAAGCCAACTTGATTTAGATACTTTTGAGAATGAGGTAGATGAGTTTTTTGAGTCTCCTACCTCCATAATTTTTGATAAATCAAGTATGATAAATTCTGGCACAACACTTATTGACAGTGAAACATTCAATCAAACCATCGATGAATGTTTCGAAGTTATTCTTAAGGATATCGATGAAAGCTTTGAAGAAATTTTTGCTGACGAACTCGCATTTCTAAACAACACGGATTTTGTGATTAATCAACCTCCACCTATAGAAGTTGAACCACACCATTTCTTACTATAAAATATGAGAATGCAAATATTCCTAATCATTCACATTCTCGTTTTTATCCATCATCACTGTTTTGTCTCTATAAACAAAGACGTAAACCCTTTCCATACCACCACTTATCTCTTCTCCACTTCTTCATGTCAATAGGTGACGTGTTCGTCCACAAACCAGTGCATTATATTGATAAAATGTTTGAATGGCTGGTATTAACTTTTGGTTTTTGTAAAGTATTATATTGACCAATAACTTTACCCCCCTCTTATAATTTTAAAAAGCTTAATATTATTTAAATCAAGTTTTGGGGGGGGGGGTTATATTTTTGGCTCTTGAAAATAAAATTTGTACACAAAATTGTGAGCCAAAAATAAGTTTGGGGGAGGATTTCACGTTCATTTATTTCTTGTACCCCGTTGAATAACTTTTCTTTCCAAGTCTACAGGTTTTTGAAATTTAAAAAATGACAATAGTGAGGACACTGCTGTAAACAGGTTTGGGGGAGGTTTGTACTTATTTACGCATTACTTTGCATTATACACTTTTCATAAGCACAAAATTTAAAAAAATCTTTGATAATGAAAGATTAGAAAGTGAAAAATTACATTTGAAAGATTGGAAGAGTTTAAGAAAACCAAGAAAGTTAGATGTTTTCTGAAACGAAACTAGTAATAAGTAGTTATGAGCCGTTGTCCCAAGGGTTAGTAAGATGAAGGAAGTCACTAATCTGAGGATAAAAATAAGTCTACAAAATAGTTCCTATTCTGGTGGTCAAACATCTGAACATTGATACTCTACTATACGCACTTACACACGTCTTGAAACTCGGGATAGTAGAGGATACCTTGAAATGCTCGTCTAAAAGCCTAAGTACGAAGAAAATAAAAATGAAGCATAAAAGTTAAAATGGTGAAGAAAAATGAACACTGGTTTTGTAATCACCATGGCAGCAAAAAAAATATAGCGAGGGTGCTTCATCACCTAGTGCCTTGACCAACTGGTTTTGGAGTCACTGCTAAGTCTTAGTGTTGCAAGATGAGGAAATTGCTAATTACGCCTAATAACACATTTAGTAATCGGTCGGTTAGTACCTCAAGAAGTATTAACGGTCGCATGAAGAATGTGTGAGCAATTCCATCTAAAATATTCACCGACTAAAAAGTACTGAGGTAGATGGACAAGAGTATGATAGCTTGAATTGAATTCTCCAAGTATAGGGATGTCTTTTACACATACGTAGGGTTATATGATCGGTGTTTGGAGGAAAGATAGGGATGAAGAATAATGGTGATGTTTTATTGAGAGATGATGTGATTCTAATATCTTTTCATGGCTATTAAGATAGGGCTCATGACAACCGAAAAGCCACTGTAGTTGAAAACTCTGATTTTCGAGTTCTTTCAGTTACAATTCTTATCTTTATATGTAACTTTCACAGTCTTTCTTTTATTATAGGATTTTGTGGGTGCACTCCGCTAAAAACCCTCAGGAGACAACACTGCTCCGACTAGGGACACCTAGAGGTTTAAAGTCTTGTTGCACGTGCTCAGTGCAATCGTGTTGCCTACGAAAGTGTGCTAGTTAGCTTTTTCTTTTTCTTTCTATTTTCTCCTTCTATTGAATAAATAAAGTTTGCTCGGGACGATCAAAGTCAAGTTTGGGGGTATTTGTTCAGTCGAAAATAGTGCACTTTTAACATGACAATTTGTCACGACCCGAAATATTAGCTCGTGACCAGCACTTAAATCACGCAACGTCTAAAAGCGTAACGAAATTCAAGTAAGCTGAACCCAGAAATCTAAACCTTTTAAGAAAAATAAAGGAGGTGAGGTTTTCAAATAAACGTATAATGAAATCAAGTTTTCTTAATGCATAGAAAAGGAACATGAATGATGCAAGTGAAATTTACTAGCTTAAAAACATGTTTCGTCTTTTAAAAATTTTAGCAGCACCTCCTTTGTATATTTTGATCCAAAACCACAAATACATAATAATGATAAAGCCATCCCCAAGCGGGAGCTAGCTCTTCGCCAAACGGTGGATCACAACCACGCAATACAGTATAAATAAGTATACGACGCCCAACGGTGAAGTTCACCACAAAAAGATAAATAAATAAGCAAGACATCAAAACCACAAGTAGCGAAAAAAAACCTCGCTCTAAGTCTCGCTACCACAATCTCACTAAGTCTAATTACTTATGCAAATTACTAATTTTGATTGATGGTGTTAACTAGATACAATAATGAAATATAAATACAAGAGTGGGTGTGATACAAATGTCCCACCTACCAATGCAAAACACCCGAATGCAACTCTGTGCCAGCGAAGCCGCTACTGATCCAAGCGGTCAACCTGCAAGAACTGTGGCACAACGGGAGTGAGTTGCCAACTCGTGAGTAGAAAAATATCAACAGATAGAAATCGAAAAAACAACGACTCCTAGGTCAACTATATCATAAAGGTAATACTATGATATCTTGGGTGACCGAGTCTGTATATGTGCCAACAAGGTAGTCAATACCTAAATGCATACGGATAACATCCAACAGTAATAATCAATGCATGTATGCATATGGATCTCGTCCACCCATATAATCAATGTCTGTATGCACCTAAATATCATAAAAGAGTGTGCATGAAATTATGAGGATATATATCAACGGTGTCACTCACGACACATCAAAATCATGGAACCTGAGTGCCTAGCATCGACACTTGAAAACATCATGAAAACCGTGCCCAGCAACGGCACATAAATCCTCATATATCGGGCTCCGTTAGTCCGGATCGGCCCACGGGCTCCGTCAGTCCGGATCGGCCCATATCATCTCTCGACTCCGGTCGGTATCCTCCGGATATCCGCCGAGCCCAAATACTATCACCGGTAGGTAGTAGTCCCTTTGCTAGGCTCACGGTCTGCTGCACAACGATCCGTTCTCGCCCCGGGGTACCATACCGGGTCCACCATATACCCGCAATCGGCCTCATCCAGCTCCTCGAATCGGGTTTCACATGTCACACGTCTCAGAACCGAGAAAACGCATGGTGGACGCACTGAAATATCATATCAAGAGAAACCGGGTTTTTAAAACAATACATAGTCTCTTTTAAAATGTCCATGGTTCTCAAATCCAGACATCTCATGAAAACAGCATATCTCAATGCGTAAACTCATAGAGTATGATGTATGCGACATATAATAGAAACGTAAGCATATCCGTATGTTATGCAACATGGAACAGTGATATGGCATATTAAAGGAAAATCGCTCTTTTAAAATGATTCCAGTTTTTAAATAATCCAGCGGTTCCCAATCTCCCAAAAAAAACCAGTTCTCTATGTAGGTACAATATGTATATGCGCAAGTATAGATGTACCAATGTATGTGTGCACCAATATGGATATACAATGTGTATGTGCGCAAATATGGATATATCAGTGTATATGTGCACCAATATGGATATAGAATGTGTATGTGCGCAAGTATGGATATGTCAGGGTATATGTGCACCAATATGGATATACAATGTGTATGTGCGCAAGTATGGATATGTCAGTGTATATGTGCACCAATATGGATATACAATGTGTATATGCGTAAGTATGGATATGTCAGTGTTTATGTGCACCAATATGGATATACAATGTGTATATGCGCAAGTATGGATATATCAATGTATATGCAAGCATGTTATGCGAAGAGTCATATCATGATGCAGCAATCCTACTGTGTAGTGACATGGCAATTATCGATGATGAAGTGTGTGAGCCTACAATCTGTGTACGTGTAATATACGCATCATCGATAATGGTGCAGGTGTACTATCACAGGTATAAGTAATGCAATGCGAATAACAAGAAGGCAGCATAAGGTAAATCCTATGCAAATACTGACAGGCATACGTATCTAACATGACCGAGTCGGGGAATTTATCAATCGGCATCCAGCCTAACAACGTCGCGTACGGTATAATACGTCGTACGGCAACCTCTAGTCAAGGGTAAGGATCAATCATCAAGTCAAACTCATCACGCACGGAAAATCATCGTACGGCGGCATTAAACCAATAGGGATCCTATCATCCTATAAGACAAATGAGGGTACGGCCTAATATCACGTACGGCCTATCATCCATGATTAACAACATTCTGTGTGTGTGTGTGTGTATATATATATATATACCTATGTCCCTGGTCACATCCATAACGACATCATATCAGGGGACCGACAAGGTATCAACCACTTCAATCGACTCGCATCCGTATACCAAAACATCGTCATATCATCATATCTGTCTTATATTCTTGTCATCGCGTTTATATCTCACATCAAGTCGAGTTTACATAAACATTCTGTTAGTTATATGTATGCCCTAGAGGCCATTACTGTACATTGGATGTATATTGTAATGGATGCTGGGACATATATAGGGAGGACTTTCTTTCTCGACATGATAGTATGCTATCTGGTTACTCTTTACCTTAACGTGTACACTGATTGTCTTTCTGTTACATGTTGGTAAAGCCCTTAGGATGTGTACTTGACTATCTGGACTATGATGCGGATCATACTAGTGGGGACATGGTAGTCCATAAGTACATCCTTCAAAGTCCCTAGTCGTGGGTGTATCGAGACGGGGCATCGATATACCAGAGTAGACTAGCGTATACCTTCTCGACCCATACAGATGGGCGATGGATGATCCCATATCCATTGGTGTTTGAAATCGGAGATGATATACGGGTGCTCAGTAGAGACTGGGTACACTGGACGGACTCGCCGAGAACTCCCAGATGGTATTATACCTTACGTCAGATGGCAGTTCTCTGGTGACACTGGTACATAGTAGTCTGTTGACCCGAGATCGTCATAGAGTCTTGTGTGGTTCCCACTGTGCTTTGATTTCCACCTTACCACGTCCAAGAGGGCGTGCAAAACGGTGGCTTTTAGGTACAGTCCCGAATCACATGGAGGCAATGAGCGATAGGAGGGGATTCGTCTCTCCCGGTATAGGGAGTTGATGTTGTACTGTGTTTGATTGGCTATAACCGGAAATCCCTGGCCAGGGTTGCTGAGATTTACTGGTAAGTGTTACCAGTAGTTTCTCGAATTGTTATAGACCTCATATCGACACGACTTATCGAGCTATTGGGGTCTGACGTTTACCACCCCTAGGCGAGACATGCGACATATCAGACGACGAGACCGGACTGTACGGTAAGTGTTACTGGTTGGATTCACAGGAGTGTGAGCGGGCTTGCTCGTCGATCTTCTGATCGCTCAATACCCGGGTGGCCGTTACGTTTAGCAGACCGCTTGCGGCTTGTGGGTGTTTGATATGATCATCACCTGCTGCCGGCGTATTGACGAGTCTTTAGAGTCCTACACAGAGGTTTCCTGGCTCAAGCGAAACGAAATAGGAGCGCATATGAGATATGTACGGGACCGAAAATAATGCGTGTATGTGATACCGTATTTCATTCTCGCGATGAATGTGTCGAATGGTTGTATGCGATATAACCTAGTTATCGAATCAAGGATTGATTCGATAAATCGATACATTGTATACTAGTCGGTTATGTGCGACATGACCGGATCATTGAATCAAGTGTTGATTTAATGATTTAATGCATAATTATATATTTGATATATTACTTTGCATTAACTAGTATTGGTTCACTTTAAATGGATTTTCTCACTTGTAGTGTACAAGTTGTATATGTGACATACTTTTTGTGCAAATGATTGTATCATGTTTGATGATACATGTTTACTTAGTTAAGTGTAAAGAATAAACCATGGTTAAACTAATGATTAGGGTTTTGTTTATCCATTACTTATTTATTCATTTATTTATTTGTTTATTTTTTTTGGAAAATAAAAGGCATGAAAAGAAAATGGTGGCTTGATTTGTTTTCTCGTTGAAGCTTCATGAAGCTTTGACCTAAGTGACCATTTTGTCTCATGCTTAACCCTAACCACACCTTTTAACCCTAGTTCATTCTCTACACTTGACCATGGTTGTATTATGATAAGTGTTGTTTTTATTTTCTTTTTGAAAAAGAACTTATGATAACATTTTGATCTTCTTCTTCTTCTTCTTCTTCACATGAAGAAGCTTGCCTCCATCAATGGCAACTTGATGAAAAGAGTGAGAAATCCAATTCTAAAGTGAACCCACTTCCTATTTCTTCATCCTCTACCTCTTGCCAAGTAGTATAGGGTGTTCTCTTCACAAGTTTCATGACTTGGTGAAGTGGGAGCTTGATCTAGTGATGCCTCGACGTAGATCATCTTCGGCACGAAGCCGACGACCTAGCCCGCCCATTTCTCCGATGAAGCCGATGCTAGAGCCCGGGATTCGATTTGGACAGCGAGGAGACTTCATTGCGCAGCTATGGAGGTGGAGGACCGGATCTACAAAGGTTGTATTTCCGTTCTTGTAGTTAAGTTGTTAACTACTTTCTTTTGTCGCCTAAAATTCTAGTTAACGATCCGTATTAGGGTTTCTCGGCACCCGTAAAATTTGAAATTGGCATGGTTGATGCCTTGTGAGACCTCTTGAGAGTGCCTAGGAACCCTACAGTGGTATCAGAGCTACTAGGCATTGGATGTCGACCTATGGGGGGTTCTCACTATGTGACAGTGTGGCGAAGCATAGGCTCTTACCCCCGGGGTGTCCCGAGACCGGAAGGTGTTCCGGCGGGTTGTAGTCCTCGCGAGGGGGCATGCGTAAAAAGTAGCTGCTGAAGGACCCGTTGGTGCCACGGCGACCCCATTGGATGGGGTTGCTGCCTGACCTACAGTGGTATCAGAGCCTAGCTAGAGCCTTAGGCGATGCGTAGACGGAGTTTGAAACCCGATCGACCCGAAACCCTAACCCGAGATTGCTCTCTGGACTTTTTCTGAAAAAGGGGTTTTTTCCAGATTAAAAATATGCAGAAAAATCAGCAGGAATATCTAAGAGTTACTGTGAAATTCGACAGCCTAATTCCATCAAGACGCCGCGGTTCCGCGCCACGAGCATGCCTCGTGCGGCGGTTCCGCGGCCGTTTAGTCTCTTTGTGCATTGAATTTTGTACAGTAATTCTTAAATTGCAGTACTGGTTTTCCTGGGAATTTTTAATATTTATTCAAGAGTTGAATTTTCTGGGGTTGTTTTGGGGATTCGATGATTCGATCGGATTATCAGATTGTGTCTATGTGGATTCCGGATAATTTTTTGAATATGTTAAAAAGTTCGACCGGATATAAATACCCAATTTTTCCCCTGTCGGGAAATTTCCAAGTGTTGGATTTTTCCGTGGTTTAAAGACGTTCTAAGTAGTGCAAGTAATGCGATGGTCCCTCTAGAAGACAACAAACCTTAACTCGATTATGTGACCGTCTTGAACTGCCCTTTGAACCTTCGGGTTTGGGGCAGTACGGCGTGCCACATGTGAGGCGTTGGCTTGACCCTTCTACGGCTGGACCGTTGGTACTGAGGCACGAACTGAATGTTTTTAGACTTATTTCATGTGTTGATCTGTTTCGGGAAAACTTGGGCGTTTGATTGTTCGATCGGAGAGTTTAACATTTTTTAATTATCTGGAATGTGATAAAATAATTGGAATTCACAAGAAGTTATGTGATAACTGATATGAATGTTATAAACATAGCACTTTAGTCTCACTTGATCGGTTGCCACGGAATTTTGTTGCGTTCAAAAGTCCGTCGCAATCACGTAGCGTACGCGGATACTCGCCGGGTAAACTTAATAGACAGCCATGCCCCATAGCCCCGACCAAGTGACTGTAGGAGAACCCCGTCGCCGAAAGCATCCGTCCGGGTGCTCGCGGTAGCGGTGTTCCTCCTTGGTGCACTTCGTCGACGGTATCGGGGGGTGCGGCCGTCTACTGAAGTTTGCGACGAGCATTCGATCAGGATGTCGGGAATCTTGTTGAATTGCCCGACTTGATATTGAAAAGAGTTTTCGATTTTGAGACTAAAATGCGGGGTTTATAATTGTTAGGCATGCGATGTCTAAGGAATTCATTTGATTAGGCATGCGATGTCTATGGAGGTTGCGGATTCCAACTGTTGTAGTTTTACACTTTCTTTTCTGTGACCGTAAGTGTAATATGTGATATCGCCGGTTTCGTTGCTATATGTCAACGACAATTGGGATGCGCATATTTACTTACGTTGATGACATGTGATGTTATGTGTTGCTGGATATGTTATATTGGATCGTCGTGTTTGAATAGCCGCGGGTTTTTATGTGAGATGCGTGTTTTTCATTTTCATTCATGTAAAAACTTGTATGTAATATTCTTTTATTGGGGTGTAATGCACGGCGGCGCCCCGGCCGTCAAACCGACGGCCAAATGCGGAAGCGGTGATAAACTTTAATTTTGCGAACTTAGCAAACCGGCACCACCGCGCACTAAACCCCGGATCGGGCCATTAAACTTGTCCTAGCTAACTAACAAGATAGGGAAGAGATATACCGAGTGATCCGAGTCCTCCGGTCTTCTCGTCGTCGTCCCGATCTCACGCGGAAAGTCCGGTCTCCATCTCCTCGCCGGAAGGGCACCACGTCGCCTGTTTCTTTTACGGGCTCCCGCCTCTATACCGAGGCAACTCGGGCATGAAGCTGGCAAGTCGACATGCCCAAGAATTGCTGTAGAATGTGTAGGGTTGTGTCTCATTTGGGGTTTTGTTGCCTTTGAAGATGATGGAGCAATCAAGATAAGAAAAATGGTGCTTGCATTTTTCTAGCATGAAATGAGATCAAGAATGCCACACTCTCAAAATGAAACTCTCTCATATTTTTCTCACAAGTGTAGCCCCTCTTCTCTCAAGTGAGAATGGTGGAGGAATGATATATCAAACATAACAAGAAGGGAGGTGAGTGTAGGAAAAGGTGGAGGGTGACCCCTTCCTTCAAGGTAAACCTCAAATCAAACCCTTAATCAACCCATATCCTATCAAATCTCATAAAAGCAAAAACCATCATGAAAAAGCAAAGATGCTTATCCTATCATAATGAATACATTTGCAAGAAACCCCTCCACAAATGTTATTTGCACAATTGCAAATAACCCCCTCCATCGGAAAAGTCTGGCCGGGAAAGAACAAAGGAAAACCGGCCGGAACGGAATGCAAACAGGCAACTCCAGAAAACTGGTCCCGTAATAAATTACAGGAAAACCCCGCTACTGCATATACATGCCCGCATTTGTATTCCAACCGGATACAAATGCAATGAGACAGAATCTACACTGTACTATACTAGGATCCGGCTTATACCAAAGCCGGCTAGTAATGTCCGTCCGATCCTGATTTGTGCAATACCGCACGTATCTGATCGAACCCTGCCATATATCCATACGGCCTTTAGTACAAACCGTCCGATCCTGATCCGTGCAATACCGCACGTATCTGATCGGACCCTGCCATATCTCCATACGGCCTCTACAGCGTTTCGCCCAAAAGCTTGAGTAACTGTAAGTGTGGTGGACTCTAAAGACTCGTCAATACTATGGCTGTGGATTTAACCACTAGCACGTCAGAGGTATAAGCCAATACGTGACGGGCCACCAGCTATTGACCAAAAGGGATGTCGATGAGCGAACTCATCCTGACACCCTACTGAGCCTGTCAGTGACAATATCCGTACAGTCCGGTCCGTTCGTCTATGAGCATCGCATGGCGGGCCTAGGGGGTTGGTAAAAGTCAGACCCCCAAAAGCGGTACAAGTCGTGTCGGAGTGTAGCCCAGAACACCCTGAGATACTACTGGAATACCTACCAGTAAATCTCCTGCCTTGGCCAAGGACTTCGTGTAATGGCTCTCCTAGACACAGCGCGACCTCACCCCCAATACCGGGAGAGACGAACCCCTGAAGATCCGCTCACTGCCTCCATGTGGCTCGGGACTGTACCCAACTAAAACCTGTTTGCACGACTCCTTTGAGCCGTGGTAGGGTAGTAATCAAAGCACAGTGGGAACTCACACGAGACAAATGACGATCCCCAGGTCGATGAACTAACCTGTACACATGTCACATGGGAACTGCTATCTGACATGAGGTATAAGACCAACTAGCATGTTCCCGGCGAGTCCTGTCCGGTGTACTCATAACCCAATGAGCACCTGTATACATCTTAGGTGAACCAACTGACACCAGTGGCCTTTGAGACCGGCCACCGCCCCTCGTCGGGGTCTCGACTGTATACACTAGTCTACTCTGGAGAATCGATGCCCTGTCTCGAAACTCCCACGACTAGGGACCATTTAAGGATGTGCTTATAGACTACCAGGTCCCACGTATATGATCGCCCTCATACTGCTGGCAGTCAAGCAAGAATCCTAGGGGCTCTATCAACGTGTAATAGCGACCTGTAAGGTCACCTGAAACAGTACACGATGATAAAGGTAAACCAGATAGCATACTATCATCTCGAGTAAGACTGTCGTACCGGGATAGGTCCTCCCTCAATCATTGCAATCACGTGCCTGTGATCCAATAATTGACTCTGAGGGCACTATCTCCAACAATCTCCCACTTGCACTCAAGGCTAATTATTGCGATGTCGCATACTCACAGCCCGTGTGATACCGAACACCCAACTCCTCTACTAGTCAGTCTCACAAAGCCTGTTTGCGAAACTCTTGCGATCGAGGAATAGCCTCAGTGAGTGGATCCACCTTGAAGTTTCTTTCTATGTCTCTCTATATCTCAAGTTCACGGAGAAAGCCATCTCCCGAAATGAGCAATACCTGTCTTAGAATGTCTGGATGTCTGATGGGACCTAGCTCATAAATGAACTCCAAATCCAAACTTCTTAGACTGTATCGCCAACTGAACTTAATCAGTATCCTGTGCCATGCCTCCCTCAGTATTGCTTTGGATCACCTGTCCAAAATACTGTCCCTCATCAGAAGGAAAACTAAAACTCTGACAACCTCCTTGTCGTCCATGTCACCTTGGAAGCCTGGAATGATAACCGTCTCCTAAAAGAGGCTGTCGTTATCATATCCCTAGAACATCCACTTATGTTCTAAAACTGCTTCCGACTGTTTCTCCAGGATTGGATCAATGTCAACTTATTGCATCTAGTGCAAGAACAACATCTGGTGTGGTACTTGACATCTCATGATTGACTCAATTGCCTAAGCAAGTGATCTGCCAATCATGCACATCCCTCTCTACTTTAGTCTATAAGACACCTTTAGAGAGGGTGACTCCATCACCTGCAGGTACACTACCGTGCCAGGAGTCGTCCATTCTAAATACTCTTAGAATGCTGTCAAAGTACCCTGATTGGGAAACCACCCAAATCTAGATCTAAAACCATAGATCTAGTAATCAGTATGTCTGATACAAAATCCATTTCCTTTGTGAAGAAACCACTGTGTGACGACCAAAGTATAACCGATCGTAGTATAGGAATATCACTTCCTACTTTGTGTATGTCATCCAAAACCCGGATATCACACCCTACTACCTACTCAACAGATCCATCCCCTATTCTGATGAAGTCAAACCTATGACTGTCACATCAGAAATAGATGATCTATCTCCGCTACATCTGCTTTAGTCTATAAATAGACATAAGCCTGATGTCCACCAATGCTTCCGCTGCTCCCACTGACTACGACAACCCTCTGGCAGAGTCATATAGATGTGCACTTCTAAAGCTAGTTTAGAACGACGCTATACTCATCCTCCTGCCGGGTCTCGTAGCCTGGAACAACAACAATGGCAAGTGTGGGTAAACAAGAACTTCCCTGTCACCGTCCTTGAGGCTACCGGAGTACCTCTCGGGTGCCTGAAGTTACCCACCGTATCTGCGGAGTGGCCAATGGAATATCAAAACAGATTGAATCTTTAGGTTCCTTATCAAATCTTCAGTAATCGTTTGCGGTTCTGGAATCAGTTCCAGTTCTACCATACTCCCACTACTGCTTTTGAAAAAAAAACATTTTTATTAAAACTGTGGCGAGTCCAGAACAATATTACTATTGATCTCCCAGATGGTAGAAAGTCAACCCTCATCATAGCCTGGGTCAACCCACAAACAGCCATTATAGAAACGTGCCTTGAGTTGTCCAGTGTCTGGTTTTAATCATAAGCTGGACAACTCCCCGTACCTTAACATCGTTAAGATATGAACTGTTCTATATCCAATATAGAACCAGAGGCACTGATTTAATTTAACAGATTCAAATCATGCAGCTGTCTCCAGTGCATGTCAACAAAATGGAAGGAGGCCGATCAGCGTTACTCAACTTAGGAATGCTTCCAATTATGAATAACCTGAAAGAGAAGCAAGTTCTCTTAATCATTACTATCAACTTAACACCATACACAAGTATCTACATCTTCGATCACTTTGAAGAATCCCGATACTTGCAATACCTGGTTCTCTACTTTATTCAAATACCAATAACTTCTCAAAATTCGGACCCTGTGTTTCCACGAAACACCTGTCTAAAAACTAGAGAAGTCATAAGTAAACCGAATATAGTACGAGGACCAACCCCTCTGTCCTGATGGACCCTGGACAACATACAATACTCTGTATAAGTCCCTTGAGTCTGACAACTCAATCGCTGTGTGTCGTAGGTTGAAAACTGTACTTATGGTTAAGAAGAATTACACCGTTGTTTAATGCTCCTTACCTAACCATCCACTGATATAGGTAAATGTCATCGACATAATATCAAAAGGTATATCTCACTCTATGAAAATAGACGTACAGATATATCAATTTGAAATTGGTGCACAACAGTGGATATTCAAAACCAAATATTTGCCGACCGGCAAACAGCCTAGATGATCTCCTCAAATATCACCGATTATAACGAATCCCGATATAATGAGGATGATCACCCTATTCCCAATAACTTACTCCCACTCATCATCTGTAAAGCCATACAGATGTGAGAATCAAACCTGGTAAATACATACCCTGGAGCAAGTGTCTAATCAGGAAATCAGTTTTCTTTTAACAGTACACAGTTGAACTGAAACATTGAAATGTTTCGATGGGGTATCCTGGTATTCCTAGTAATGCCTCTACCATTATCCAGATTCACAACTATAACCGTATAATTCTTTACCACCTCTCCAAATCCCTTTATATGTCTTTAGTCGTTACCTTCTGCACACCCCTTTAGGCCAATTGGTTTTCTTCCTTCCCTACCGTTCGGCACCAGCCTATGGTTTGGAAGAAGACTATCCGGTAAGCATAATGGGTGTACTGTCCTAATCCTAGGAGCACTCGCAATGCGAGAGAAGGTGAGGATAAAAGACAACCGAATAAACCTTATTCCTATTTCTCCTGGACCAGAATCCATCCCCGAACTGGAACAAGTTCCTTTCGAGTTCGTATATAACCATACGATGGATTATCCAATAAACTGTGGATCTTCGTAGTGATACGGAGTGTCCTGGAGAAATACAAAGGTGATTTAGGATTGGCGAAGAAATACTTGGTTTGGTCGTGAATATCAGTCGCAATTTACTTTGCCCTCTTACTAATCCCTTGCTTTGTCTTAATCTTAATACCTTCTGCACACCGTTTAGGCTAATTGGTTTTCTTCATTCCCTACCGATCGGCACCAGCCTAAGGTTTGGAAGAAGACTATCCAATTTGCATAATAGGTGTACTATCTCCTAAACCAAGGAGTACTCACAACTTGAGAGAAGGTAAAAGGGAAAGGACAACTGAATAATCCTATCCGTTTTCTCCAGAACCGGAAACCATCATCGAATTCCTTCGAGTTCGTATCTAACCATACGATGGTTTTGTCCAATGGAAGTGGACGTTCGTAGTAATACGGGGTGTCCTGGAGAAAAGGGTAAAAGTAGGAGTGGCAATGAGGTCTGCAACTCTAACAATCCAAAAGCCAGTGTAAAGAAGGTTCGGTTAACTTGGTCTCTGAGTCATAGTCTTAGGGTCGGGTCAATGGTCGCTGCCAAAGAGAGAGAGAAAAGAAACACTCAGCGTGCACTTTAACCTAGATCAGAATGGTTACCAATTTATCTAATCAGGAAACCTCCCACTGTACCTCAAATTCTCCTCCAAACCTAAAAGAAGAATTAATCGGGGATACCCGAGGAGTAAACTAACTCATCAGTAGGAATCGGGATCCAACTCTCATCGCATGATAAAGTGACGGAATCCGCTCACGTTATCACACTCCAGAAGGTATGCGCATATCTGGCAAGTTTCAGTTCTTTTGAAACTCCCGATGTGGATTTCTACCCCATGCTCTTATGACCTTGACTTTGGCCAATATATCATAAGTCACATGTCAAGTTCAACCCGTCATTCTCCAGGTTAATTTGAATCCACCCGTACCTACCCTTGACTTTGGCCAAAATGGCAGTACGACTGTCCCAAACCAACGCATCTATCTATGCTGCATATGAATACCCAACAGCTACCAAACACTGTGCCTTGACTTTGGCCAACATACACAGCTTGAATATTATTGACTATCCGTATGAAACGAAGGAGGGCTACGAATGGTTTCTGGCGAAAACCTTTAACGTAATGAACTTGATATCGTTGAAGGAACGGATAGCTTTTTAGAAAATATAGTGACGAAAACCTTTACTAAAGAGGTCACTCCCGGTGAAGGGATCTCGGCTCTTTCCCCGTAGAATGGGGTGCGGGATATTCCAAATGAATACCACGATGCAAAGCAAAAGTAATCGGCTATAGTAAAGTTAATGCCCTGACGCAAACTTCTGTCCAAGGGGTCACTCCCGGTGAAGGGATCTCGGCCCTTGCCTCGTCGACTGAGGAGCAGGATATTCCAAATGAATACCACGATGCAAAACAAAAGTGAACGTCCTTGCAATAACAGCTTTTTGAAAAGTGTTCCAACAACATCAGATTAGGTTTGTTTAGCTTGCATTGATCCGAATCAATGCAGTCACATCAATTGATCACACCACAAAGAACGAAAATATACTGACGTACGTATATGCCATCCGCATTCGCCACTGGGTCCCGTCATCACCCGTTAGGTTAGCTAACTAACGGCAGAGCGGGGACTGGACTAGCGCGGATGAAAAACATATACAACATCTACTAATATATATACCAATATATTATATTTCGCTCAAGGCGTGATAAGAAATGCAACATCACAGAAATGTACAGCATCACAGAACAATACAGATATTTGGGATCCCCGGGTTTCACAGAGCCACTGCTGAAACCCGACGTTCCCCTGGTCGTGTGGATAGCCTTTGCAATGAAAACCTAGACCCCTACGGGCGCGACAAGTTACCCGCCAAAACCTGAAGCGAGGCAGCCCCCTTCAGCAACGTGAATGGACCACCCAGCACTTCACGGAATCCGGTAACTTAGGCACCCCTCCTGGGTCAACCTGTACCCCCTACGAGTGCGGCGAATAGCCCGCCAATTCTAGAGTGAAGCCCCCTCCGTCTCAATGCCATGAGATGCGGGCTTGTTGCCCTCTAGAACCCGGCTATCCGTGCACCCCTCCGCGGGGCAATCCTAGTACAGAAAGTAAAATATACATACAACGGGTACATCGACCGCAACCTGGTCGTGCCCCAAAATAATAATACAAACAGGCAGTGACGGCAGTCCACATGTCGGACGCTCGCCCCGCAATATCAAATGTACATAATACAACAAAACTGTACTAGCATTGCATCCAGGCTATCCCCCACGACCGATCCGCAACATCACAGCAAAATCACAGAACATCAACGTGAAGGTCACGTTCGCAAATCCGTCTAACCGGGCTATAGCAGTTAGACCGGATTTACCGATCAAGTGACATTCACGGTCGCAGATATAATGTAAATACTGTGAAAAATGTGTTTAAAATATCCGATCGATCAAAAATTAACAAGTGGGCCCCCAAGCAATACTGTAGCACTCACAGAAATTCTGGGCCCAAGTTTAATATTCCAAAACCCCCAAAATCAGCCCACAAGCCCACTGGAAAATTTCGACCCATTGATCCCTCAAACCTGCGGCGGAACCGCGGCAACAAGGGGGGTTTTGCCGCGGTTCCGCGCTCTACCTGAGAGATCAATGTCTCGAATTTTCCCAGATCTCTTAGGACTTCTAGTACATCAATTTTCTACAACCTGAAAAAATTTTGGACTTCAAAAAATTTCGACAGAAAACTGATGTAAAGAAAAACGCGGGTTTTTGGAATTTTGGTCGATCGGAAAAGCAAACACATCAAACAAAGCTAGACGAAGTTAATGGCGAGGCTCTGATACCACTGTAAGTGCACGGCGGCGCCCCGGCCGTCAAACCGACGGCCAAATGCGGAAGCGGTGATAAACTTTAATTTTGCGAACTTAGCAAACCGGCACCACCGCGCACTAAACCACGGATCGGGCCATTAAACATGTCCTAGCTAACTAACAAGATAGGGAAGAGATATACCGAGTGATCTGAGTCCTCCGGTCTTCTCGTCGTCGTCCCGATCTCACGCGGAAAGTCCGGTCTCCATCTCCTCGCCGGAAGGGCACCACGTCGCCTGTTTCTTTTACGGGCTCCCGCCTCTATACCGAGGCAACTCGGGCATGAAGCTGGCAAGTCGACATGCCCAAGAATTGCTGTAGAATGTGTAGGGTTGTGTCTCATTTGGGGTTTTGTTGCCTTTGAAGATGATGGAGCAATCAAGATAAGAAAAATGGTGCTTGCATTTTTCTAGCATGAAATGAGATCAAGAATGCCACACTCTCAAAATGAAACTCTCTCATATTTTTCTCACAAGTGTAGCCCCTCTTCTCTCAAGTGAGAATGGTGGAGGAATGATATATCAAACATAACAAGAAGGGAGGTGAGTGTAGGAAAAGGTGGAGGGTGACCCCTTCCTTCAAGGTAAACCTCAAATCAAACCCTTAATCAACCCATATCCTATCAAATCTCATAAAAGCAAAAACCATCATGAAAAAGCAAAGATGCTTATCCTATCATAATGAATACATTTGCAAGAAACCCCTCCACAAATGTTATTTGCACAATTGCAAATAACCCCCTCCATCGGAAAAGTCTGGCCGGGAAAGAACAAAGGAAAACCGGCCGGAACGGAATGCAAACAGGCAACTCCAGAAAACTGGTCCCGTAATAAATTACAGGAAAACCCCGCTACTGCATATACATGCCCGCATTTGTATTCCAACCGGATACAAATGCAATGAGACAGAATCTACACTGTACTATACTAGGATCCGGCTTATACCAAAGCCGGCTAGTAATGTCCGTCCGATCCTGATTTGTGCAATACCGCACGTATCTGATCGAACCCTGCCATATATCCATACGGCCTTTAGTACAAACCGTCCGATCCTGATCCGTGCAATACCGCACGTATCTGATCGGACCCTGCCATATCTCCATACGGCCTCTACAGCATTTCGCCCGAAAGCTTGAGTAACTGTAAGTGTGGTGGACTCTAAAGACTCGTCAATACTATGGCTGTGGATTTAACCACTAGCACGTCAGAGGTATAAGCCAATACGTGACGGGCCACCAGCTATTGACCAAAAGGGATGTCGATGAGCGAACTCATCCTGACACCCTACTGAGCCTGTAAGTGACAATATCCGTACAGTCCGGTCCGTTCGTCTATGAGCATCGCATGGCGGGCCTAGGGGGTTGGTAAAAGTCAGACCCCCAAAAGCGGTACAAGTCGTGTCGGAGTGTATCCCAGAACACCCTGAGATACTACTGGAATACCTACCAGTAAATCTCCTGCCTTGGCCAAGGACTTCGTGTAATGGCTCTCCTAGACACATACCGGGAGAGACAAACCCCTCAAGATCCGCTCACTGCCTCCATGTGGCTCGGGACTGTACCCAACTAAAACCTGTTTGCACGACTCCTTTGAGCCGTGGTAGGGTAGTAATCAAAGCACAGTGGGAACTCACACGAGACAAATGACGATCCCCAGGTCGATGAACTAACCTGTACACATGTCACCTGGGAACTGCTATCTGACATGAGGTATAAGACCAACTAGCATGTTCCCGGTGAGTCCTGTCCGGTGTACTCATAACCCAATGAGCACCTGTATACATCTTAGGTGAACCAACTGACACCAGTGGCCTGTGAGACCGGCCACCGCCCCTCGTCAGGGTCTCGACTGTATACACTAGTCTACTCTGGAGAATCGATGCCCTGTCTCGAAACTCCCACGACTAGGGACCATTTAAGGATGTTCTTATAGACTACCTGCTCCCACGTATATGATCGCCCTCATACTGCTGGCAGTCAAGCAAGAATCCTAGGGGCTCTATCAACGTGTAATAGCGACCTGTAAGGTCACCTGAAACAGTACACGATGATAAAGGTAAACCAGATAGCATACTATCATCTCGAGTAAGATTGTCGAACCGGGATAGGTCCTCCCTCAATAATTGCAATCACGTGCCTGTGATCCAATAATTGACTCTGAGGGCACTATCTCCAACATGGGGCACTTCCAGGTTGCGGAAGATGTCACCCTCTGTATATTATTTACTTTTCCGCACTAGGATAGACCCAAGGAGGGGAGCAAAAGTAACCCAGTGGGAGACCAACTCGAGGAGTCGAGTCCGGGTCTCCTAACTCTAGAATTGGTAGGGTTGCTTGCCGCTCTCGTAGGGGTCTAGGGGTGTGCGTTTGGCTATTCATCGCGACCGTGGAATCCGTGTTTTATACTGGCTCGTATTGAAAACACGGACGTCCTAGTATATCCAATATTTCATATGATTCTTCTGCTGCGATATCTGTGATGCGATCATGTGATGTTCTGTGATGGATACAGTATATAGTATATATGATATATTATATAGACGTTACTTATGTTTTACACCCGCGCTAGCCCTGCCCCGCTCTGCCGTTAGTTACCTAACCTAACGGTGCACGAGGGGACATCGAGGCGAATGCGGATGGCATAAGTGTACGTCGTATTTATCTGTGATGTTTAGGTACTTAAATGATGGGACTTCATTAATGAGATTAATGAAATAAAAGAAACCTAAGATGTTGTGGAATCGAATTTCAAAATAAAACAGGTAGCTACAGTTCTTGCTTTGCACAGCGGTATATATGATATATCCTGCACCTTATTCGATAAGGAAAGGACCGACGATCCCTTCACCGGGAGTGACTCCTTTAGCAATAACTGGTTGATGCTACACACTCGGTTTGTCTTTTGATTGCTTTTAAGAGTTTTTGCTTTGCACAGTGATATATATGATATATCCCGCAACTCATTCGACGAGGAAAGGGCCGACGATCCCTTCACCGGGAGTGACCCCTTTAGCAAAACTAGAAAAGCCTCAAAAACACTCCATTTTAAAATCATTTGATTCTACAACGATATCAAGTTCATTACGCAATAGGTTTTCAGAAAAACCTGTCGTAGCCCTCCGTCATTTCAGATAAGTAGTAGTTAGTATTCATGCTGCGTTTGTTGGCCTTTGTCAAGGCGCAGTGTGCGGTAGCTAACTGGTGCTTATCTGCTTATGCATATGATGCAGGTTGGATTAGGGTAGTCGTGCGATCTTGTTAGCCTTTGTCAAGGGCCGTGCGGGTGGGTTTAATTCAATCAGGAAATGACGGGTTGAACTTGACTAGCATCCTATGGTTTGTTGGCCTTTGTCAAGGTCATAGGAGGTTAGGGGCAAAATATTATCGGGAATTTCAAGTGTTGAAATTTGCAATGAGATTGCATACCTTCTATGAGATAGTTGGATCCCGATACCCGCTGCGAGTAATTGTTACTCCTGGGAGAGTTTTATACATTACAATTAGCTGATCAAGTAGGTGTCTAGAAAGGTGTTAACGAGGTTACGCCTCTGGGAAAACGAGGTTTACATTAATTAGGTTCGTGCGAAAGCACGGGGGACCTCCCTCAAAGTACCGACACTGGCCTGGCTGAAAGATTGGCGAACTTGTAGTGTGTAATTAATCCCGGCTAGTCTTTCCTTTTTGGGTTTGAAGGAAGATTTGATAAAAAGCAGTGGGAGCCATCCTGATTAGATAAAATAATAACCAATCTATTCTTGAAAGAGCGCAAGCTGAGTGTTTTCTTCTCTCTCTCTCCAGGTAGCGACCATATCACGCCTTAATCAAGATAATAATACGGATAATTGACCGAACCCGCTTGTTATACTGAGCTGGGGAATGTTGGTCCCGCTCCAACTTATAATTGTTATAAGACAGAGCAGGAAATTGGGGATTACCAGAATTCCCATGCTGCCCAAACGAAGAGAGTGCATGCTGATGCATCATCTTCGGGTGTGTTCATTACAAAGAACTGTTTCTCTGTATCCTTAACGTCCTGGGTATGTGATACCAGATCAGGATCCCAGATATGTAATCTGTTACATAGGGCTACAGAAAGGTAAAGAACTGAGAACGGGTGATAAGTTTCATGAGGCAGAAAATGGGGCAAGTGTTGCAGCGAAGTCTGTTGGTCACTGTCACCCTGTATTACCAATACATTGATTCTGAACGAATGTTATTAGATACCGAACCTGATATACAAAATCATATCAGTCTCTTTATTAGTAAAGAAATGATAAAATTTTGTATTGTTGGATAATGTTTTGAACATTTCCTATATCAAAAGTTGATCGGTTCAGGCACGTTATCTAAAAGCATTAATGTTCTAAATCAAACTACAGTTCTTTAGTATACGAAACACACACAAGAGGAGGAGTTCAGAAATGAACGAATCCTTCTTGAGGCATTGTAGACTAGGTCATATCAATGCGATCCGATTGGTTGAAGTTACATTTTAGATGCATATTTAAATCAGTTTGAATTTACATCTTATGAAACTTGCCAGTCATGTCACAGAGATAAGATGACCATAGCTCCGTTTACTGGAAACAGAGAAAGAGTTAGTGAACTCTTGGGATGATACATGTTGATGTATGTAGGTCCCCTGTCTACACTTGCCAAGACCGGTTCTTTATACTTCATTACATTCTCTGATGATCTTTCAAGATTCAGACCTATGTTCCTGTTGAAACACAAGTCCGAACCTTTTGAGATATTCACAGAATATAAGTTAGAAGTAGAGAACCAATACGGGTATAAGTATTATGTCCTTTGATGTGATCAAGGAGGAGAATACTTGAGCATGGAAATCCTGGACTATTCTAAAGGAGAATGAGATTCTCTCTCAGGATTACTCCTCCGTATACACCATAGCACGATGGTATATCGGGGTGGAGCAGTCACACCCTATATGATAAGGTGTGCTCTATGATGAGTACTACTGAGTTACCTATTTCCTTTTTGGGAGTTATGCACTTGAGAAGCTGCATATCTATTGAATAGGGTTTGAATCAGATCACAGCCTACCACTCCATATGAGATATGGTATGGGAAGAGCCCATGTCTTAAACTAGTTAAGATTTGGGATTGTCCGGCCTATGTCTAAAAGCAAAATCCGGACAAGCTCGAGGCAAGGTCAGTTATGTAGAACTGGAAAGGTTCCAGCTATGCAAACTACAGCAGATGATTTGGTACAACCAAAGGATTCAGTAGAAACCAACGAACCTCAGCCTCTCCGCCGATCTAGTAAGGTTCCTCACCCGCCTGAGAGATACTTCGGTTTCTCTATGACAGTGGGAGCGAGGATTGCATCATAAGATGATGACCCAACTAGTTTCGAGCTGGCCATCAGTAGTGGGACTCTATAAGAATGGCTGGATGCTTAGCGATCTGAGATGGAATCCATGTACACCGACAAAGTATGGACTTTGGTTGCTATATCTGAAGGGTTAAATCCCCATCAGGAGCAAGTATATCTTGAGAAGATTACTCGGTGTACATGGAAAAGTTGAGACTTTCAAAGCTAGACTTGTTAAAGGTTTGCATCATTGACCAGGTGTGGATCATGATGAAACTTTTTCTAAGGATCCATGCTTTAAGTCCATCCAGATCCTACTTGCCACGGCTACATACCATGACTATGATATCTGGCGGTTGGGTGCCATGACTGCTTTTCTAAATAATGTTTTAGAAGAGTGCGTCTATAAGTACACAGCCAGAGGGCCTCGTAGACAGTGGGAGCAGCGGAAACGTGTGCAAGATGGTTTATGTGATAAAGCAGGCATCGCGGAGTTGGAACATCTGTTTTGATGTATTAGTCAAACAGTTTGACATCATCAAAATGGTAGATGAACCTTGTATATACAAAAAAGTAGTAGGGAGTATGGTAATGATCCTCGTAGAGTACGTGGATGACATACTCTTGATAGGGAAGGAGTTTCCTATGCTACGCTCGGTCAATCTCCGCTCATCACAATGATTCTCCATATAGGATCAAAGTGATACCTTCTAAATCCTGGGTTTTGGATCTATGAGATAGATCTAATTGGATGTTAGGACTCTCACTAGTTGTAGTGAGATGGTATCAATCGATCCTGGGAAGAATCACTGGAAGTGTTCCAGGGTGATAAAGACGACTGAGTGTCAGTCACAGGCATTGTCTTTACCCTCAGAAAAGGGACGGTATGTTGGAAGAGTTCCAAACTAGATACCGTGGCATACTAGACGATTAAGGATGGATACATCGCTACTTAAGATGCTACCAAAGAGGCAGTCTGGGTGTATATTGGTTCATGAGATGAACTTTGTTCCTCCCATTGTGTGACAATGGAGTTGTGGCTTATGCCAAGGAACGCCGGTCCCATCAGTGATCCAGACATATTCTAAGGCAGTGTCACCTGATCATGGAGATAGTTGATCTCCAGGGTGATCGAGGTTAGGAGAGTAGACTCAGAGGACAACACGGCGGATCCACTCACAACGGCCTTTTCCCAGAGAGAGACTTTTATGGGATGGTTGAGTATGAGATACTACAACCACTGCTATCAGATGGCCCTAGTGCAAGTGGGAGATTGTTAGTTATATGTATGCCCTAGAGGCCATTACTGTACATTGGATGTATATTGTAGTGGATGCTGGGACATATATAGGGAGGACTTTCTTGCTCGACATGATAGTATGCTATCTGGTTACTCTTTACCTTAACGTGTACACTGATTGTCTCTTTGTTACATGTTGGTAAAGCACTTAGGATGTGTACTTGACTATCTGGACTATGATGCGGATCATACTAGTGGGGACATGGTAGTCCATAAGTACATCCTTCAAAGTCCCGAGTCGTGGGTGTATCGAGACGGGGCATCGATATACCAGAGTAGACTAGCGTATACCTTCTCGACCCATACAGATGGGCGATGGATGATCCCATATCCATTGGTGTTTGACATCGGAGATGATATACGGGTGCTCAGTAGAGACTGGGTACACTGGACGGACTCGCCGAGAACTCCCAGATGGTATTATACCTTACGTTAGATGGCAGTTCTCTGGTGACACTGGTACAGAGTAGTCTGTTGACCCGAGATCGTCATAGAGTCTTGTGTGGTTCCCACTGTGCTTTGATTTCCACCTTACCACGTCCAAGAGGGCGTGCAAAACGGTGGCTTTTGGGTACAATCCCGAATCACATGGAGGCAATGAGCGATAGGAGGGGATTCGTGTCTCCCGGTATAGGGAGTTGATGTTGCGCTGTGTTCGATTGGCTATAACCGGAAATCCCTGGCCAGGGTTGCTGAGATTAACTGGTAAGTGTTACCAGTAGTTTCTCGAATTGTTATAGACCTCATATCGACACGACTTATCGAGCTATTGGGGTCTGACGTTTACCACCCCTAGGCGAGATATGCGACATATCAGACGACGAGACCGGACTGTACGGTAAGTGTTACTGGTTGGATTCACAGGAGTGTGAGCGGGCTTGCTCGTCGATCTTCTGATCGCTCAATACCCGGGTGGTCGTTACGTTTAGCAGACCGCTTGCGGGTTATGGGTGTTTGATATGATCATCACCTGCTGCCGGCGTATTGACGAGTCTTTAGAGTCCTACACAGAGGTTTCCTGGCTCAAGCGAAACGAAATAGGAGCGCATATGAGATATGTGCGGGACCGAGAATAATGCGTGTATGTGATACCGTATTTCATTCTCGCGATGAATGTGTCGAATGGTTGTATGCGATATAACCTAGTTATCGAATCAAGGATTGATTCGATAAATCGATACATTGTATACTAGTCGGTTATGTGCGACATGACCGGATCATTGAATCAAGTGTTGAATTAATGATTTAATGCATAATTATATATTTGATATATTACTTTGCATTAACTAGTATTGGTTCACTTTAAATGGATTTTCTCACTTGTAGTGTACAAGTTGTATATGTGATATACTTTTTATGCAAATGATTGTATCATGTTTGATGATACATGTTTACTTGGTTAAGTGTAAAGAATAAACCATGGTTAAACTAATGATTAGGGTTTTGTTTATCCATTACTTATTTATTCATTTATTTATTTGTTTATTCTTTTTGGAAAATAAAAGGCATGAAAAGAAAATGGTGGCTTGATTTGTTTTCTAGTTGAACCTTCATGAAGCTTTGACCTAAGTGACCATTTTGTCTCATGCTTAATCCTAACCACTCCTTTTAACCCTAGTTCATTCTCTACACTTGACCATGGTTGTATTATGATAAGTATTGTTTTTATTTTCTTTTTGAAAAGGAACTTATGATAACATTTTGATCTTCTTCTTCTTCTTCTTCACATGAAGAAGCTTGCCTCCATCAATGGCAACTTGATGAAAAGAGTGAGAAATCCAATTCTAAAGTGAACCCACTTCCTATTTCTTCATCCTCTACCTCTTGCCAAGTAGTATAGGGTGTTCTCTTCACAAGTTTCATGACTTGGTGAAGTGGGAGCTTGATCTAGTGATGCCTCGACGTAGATCATCTTCGGCACGAAGCCGACGACCTAGCCCGCCCATTTCTCCGATGAAGCCGACGCTAGAGCCCGGGATTCGATTTGGACAGCGAGGAGACTTCATTGCGGAGCTATGGAGGTGGAGGACCGGATCTACAATGGTTGTATTTCCGTTCTTGTAGTTAAGTTGTTAACTAGTTTCTTTTGTCGCCTAAAATTCTAGTTAACGATCCGTATTAGGGTTTCTCGGCACCCGTAAAATTTGAAATTGGCATGGTTGATGCCTTGTGAGACCTCTTGAGAGTGCCTAGGAACCCTACACATTCTATATCAACTATAAGTATAAGTATATAATCTAGCATACACACCCGAACCATACAATCAGATTTTTAAAGAAGCGAAACGTAGTTTAGAAAATAGCAGTTACGGTGTGTTAAAGGAAAAGATATCATTTGAAAATCCATAACATCCTTCAAGGTATATATTTAAAAGATACATACGATTCTTCGATTTAGAAAAAGGTATGGTTCGGATGAGGCATCTACATCGACTATCTAGTCTTACAGTAACCTAAACGGCAATATCGACAAACGTCGTCCTTGAATTCCGTCATCCTATAATAGTCGTAACATATCACTTCTAACTATCCTCTAGTTTCTAATATGGTTTCATAGATATCTTCATTATAACCCTAGTTTCCTAATCTAGGTTTTCTTAACCATATTCTATAAATTGGTTTCCACCAAAACTTTGCGGGGGTGCTATACGCCTTCCACCCGACTTCCCCCGTAGATATAGATCCACTCACCTTGCTTCTTGCTTCCCGAAGTCAATGACGCCACACTCCGTCGCATCAGAATCTACGTGAAGGTACCTAAAATAATAAACAATCACAATGCGTATTAAAATCAAGGCGGAAAAACCAAAACAGCACGCGCATTGCTCATAGGTTAGAACTTATAGCTTACGCATACAAAATCAACCAAACAACCCTTGTTGTCGATGTACGAACATTCAACAACAAATTACAAATCCAAATATCAAGAATTACATTTCAAAATACGGAAAACATAGCCAAAAACACCCCAATGTGCTCCCAGATTTTACCCTAGGGCAAATTGGTCAATTCTGCATATATGGAGGGTCTAATTTGCTATAGATAAAGCCCTGGAACCAAAATGAACCAAATCCATCCTACTCTGGCCGCAAATTGCGGCCATAATGATTAAATCTGTGGCCATGGGTTGGAGTTGGTGTCTCGGGTCTCTGTGGTAGCTTCCTGGGTACCTGCATGTGTCACTGTGTTCGCAAAATTATTTTTAGTGCCCCCGGGTTACTCCAGATTCCATAATACCCTCACAATTCACACATTTATCCGATGTCGGGGTTTCTAAATTCACTAATTGGGGTTCTAGTCTCAGGTTTAGGTCTTTAATCAATCACCACAGGGGTTGTAAGGCCTCTACTAAACTCAATTACACAATCCCAACTCAAGAATCTCTCAAACCCTAACTAAGAATTTTCTAACCTCACTAAATAAAACTTAAACACTTCTAAACATGCAAGTATACTAAATTAAAAGTAATACTATGCTAATGGTGAAGAAATTACCTCATTTGGGCAACCTAAGAAAAACCCTAACTCCTCAAGGTTGTCAAAATCTCCCTTTTCTTGGTCCAATGTGTAGAGGAGAAGGAGGTGATCAATTTTAATGAAAAGGGTTTAAGGTTTTGATGGATATTTTTAGATGATCTCCAGGGGTGAAGTGGAAGGAGATGAAGATGAAGAGGAGAAGAAGAAATGAATTGGGGAGGGCATGGGGCTACTGCCCCTTTCTCTCTCTCTCTCTCTCTTTTATTCTAACTGTCTCACTCTATTATTACCTTTTTGCCCTTTTTCATCCTTTTCTCTTTTCTTTTAAAAACCAACCCATCAAATACCCAAAAAAACACAAGAAGACAACATGTAACCAAAATGCAATATGATATGGTGCATTAGCCATGAAAAATTGTAGAAACACGGATTTGGCTTAATCGCGATTAGCAGTGCACTAATCGGGTTTTTATCGAAACTGCATAAAAATTTTTTTAAAAAGCCCAATCCTTTAAATATACTATTAAATGAATAAATAATTTTAATTTCCATTTATTTCACAATTATTGGTATATATTTATATCCTTTTTCGAAAACCCCAATTTCGCAAATAGGGCAGTTTTCGGTAAATATATTATTTTAATATTAAATTCTAAAAATAATAATTTATATTTTATGAAATGTTACAATCTTCCCCCCTTAAATAAATTAGGTCCCCGAATTTAAATTTAAACCCTCAAAATCTAAAACATTTCAACAATCATCCCAAATCAACGGGGCTCCGAAATCATGGAAATCGCAGAAATAATACAGCGCGTCAAGTGCGCATGAAAATGTGTACAAAGCTCAAAATCGAACTCCGTCAAGCATCACGCAAATCATCGGATTCGTACGCATATCCTCGGAGTTACAATAGAGATGCAGATCTCGAAATCCATTACTAAAATCCAATATACACTAGTCAAATACTATAATACGTGTATAGTACGCATTTTGAGAACTCCAAAATCTGAATAAATTACGTGCAAAATCTTTTCTAAATCACCAAGGAAATGCGTAACTCACGGTATAAATGACGGACGCTCATTTTAAAATAATAATATATGTCCATATATGTTTTCTTAAATACACGTTCCGTCGTTTTCAAAATATCCCAAAAGGTTTTCCTTTATAATCGTTCGTGTCGCTCACGGATACGTAGAAAATAGCGAGACTATAGCTCCTTTGGAAACCTCTTGGTAAGCTTTTAATGCATGCGAGTACTCAGGTACTGTCCTCAGTTCAGTCCTGTTCGGCCACTATATAATATGGTGCCATCAAGGAAACAAAGTGCTTAAAAGCAAAATCATCCTCAAAAGGCGTATCCAACGATCACATGCGTCTGGTGCGCACGGAATTGAAATTCAAATACAGGTGCCATAATATGCACAAAAGCAAAAGTAAGTGCAACAGGCGTGCACGAAAATATTTGTCCAGTGCAACGGGTGTGCACGACAACAATAACTGGTGCTCTATTGTGCACGAAAACAACATCTGGTGCATCAAATGCACGAAATACAATCAATAACTCAAACGCCAAAAGAAAAACTCCGAGTACACCAAGGTGTATAAATCAAAATCGTGTGCAACTATGTGCACAATATCCGTATCAATGCAATGCAAGCACATGTGAGCTATACCGAGTGCAAAAATCACATCATCCGTATGAAATCCATGAAATCCATGAACACATGCTACGAAGGTACAAAATCGACATCAAACGCAATAGGCATGCACAAATCGAAAATCAACACAACGGTGTATAAAATATTTATCATGTGCGATAACTATGCGCAAAATGTAAATACTCAGTAGGTGCAGCCATGGTGCACGAAATCAATATCAGGAAACTCATCATCAAAACTCAAATCCAAGCGATTTAAGCGTGATTCTAGGATCACAACCGCAAATCGCAATAAATGACATCGAGGTACACCTCCTACAATGTCGAAAAATATCGGGGTGCCTAAAACTGGCAGGGCAAGAACATCCGTTTGCCTCCCGCTCATGGCCTGGCGTCCTCTTCCTCTGGGTCCTTATCTTCTCTGTGGATTACCAATCCCGCAAGCCATCGGCTCATGGACCCTGTCAAGTGTGCTAACGGGAATGATTCCACTCAAGCACTTCTCTGGTCATCTCTCGGTCAATCATCACGACCACTCGTAAAGCAGCACGTTACTGGTGTCGGCCTCTGGTTCTCTGAATACACGTGACACATATGATCCTAGGTGCAAATCTCATTGCAGCAGTGTCCTGGAAGGAATCCTGCTCAGGGTCTCTTCCGATTTTTCCTATGCCGAACTGTACGGAGGCTGGTACTCTTACATAATCTTTTCTTGTTTTCTGGACATCTGCTTGTTCCACACACATTTCCTCTGAAATTGGTCGTATCCCAACGCCTCTGTAAGCATATCAGGTCTCTAATCTCGACGGGGAGTAATAACAGCTCGTCAGCGTCTCGCACGAACCTCTGGTTCCACTTGTCTTTATCGTCGTCCACTATGACGTCACGCCATGCTATCTGCGCACTGCAACTGTTCTCGGCCACGGTCAATCCGAAGTCTCTCGCACGGACTCGAAATCGCATACTCTATAGCTTCAGCGCCCTGTAGAAGATATCTGGCCGAACAGTCCTCGGGAACTCATCCCAACCATCGGAGGAATACTCAATACCCATCCGTCCCCGATCAACTCACACCGCATTAGGGTGAGGTCCTCTTTACGAAGCTGGTCAGCTTACTGGTCTCTTATCACATGGTATCCGGACGACGTCAAACTTTTCGATCGAGTCATCGATGTCCCAAAATTTCCCGAAGGCTCGGCTCCTGAGCACAGTCTAAAAATATCTGGTACATACCACAGTACCTATGGACCAACCGTAGAAGGGCAAACCTAAGCCTCACTGATGGCACAGCTAAACGGCCATAAACCCTAAGGTTCAAAGCGGTTCCATGGTCATCATGTCGAGTTAGGGTTTCATTCTTCTAGAGGGTCCACAGAATTACCTGCATGTTCCTCCGGACACTTTAAACTTGGGAAAATGGGTTTTTGACACTCGTTCAAACTTTTTAGCTTCGCCTATACAACATGTGAATATTCTTCGCCCGCATGCCAAACAATGTCTCAATCCTCCAGGAAAGGCGATACATCGGCGGTCATCTCTGGATCGGTCTGCTCTAGATCTGAGTAAGACTCACCACATTGGAAATCATCAACTGAACTGGGCCTGCGTCGGTACATCAATCTGACGAATCACCTTCGTCTCTCAAATCGGGGTAGACTAGCTATCAACTGTCGCATCTCTGCCTGGAAGCACCGGCGATCTTAGCTCGTAAGCTCAGGAAGCGACATCCCATCAATCTCAGCAACAGCTGGGTCATCTGTCTGCACGGTAGGCGACATCAAAATCTCTGAGGTATGTTGTACATCAACAGTCCTCTCGCAACTGTTAGTTATATGTATGCCCTAGAGGCCATTACTGTACATTGGATGTATATTATAGTGGATGCTGGGACATATATAGGTAGGACTTTCTTGCTCGACATGATAGTACGGTATCTGGTTGCTTGTTATTTTAACATGTATACTTTCTGTCTCTCTGTTACATGTTGATAAAGCCCTTAGGATGTGTACTCGACTTCCAGGACTATGATGCAGATCATACTAGTGGGGCCTGGGCAGTCCATGAGTACATCCTTCAATGTTCCTAGTCATGGGAAGATCCAGACGGGGCATCGACATTCCAGAGTAGACTAGCGTATATCCTCTCGACCCATGTGATAGGCGATGGATGATCCCATATCCAATGGTGTTTGACATCAGAGATGGTATGCGGGTGCTCAGTGGAGACTGGATACACTGAACAGACTCGCAGAGAACTCCCAGATTGTATTATACCTCACGTCAGATGGCGGTTCTCTGGTGACACTGGTACAGCTTAGTCTGGTGACCCGAGATCGTCATAGAGTCTTGTGTGTCTCCCACTGTGCTTTGATTTCCACCCTACCACGGCTCTACTGAGTTGTGCAAATAGGTGGTTTTTGGGTACAGTCCCGATTCACATGGAGGCAATGAGCGATAGGAGGGGATTCGTCTCTCCCGGTATTGGGGGTTGATGTTGCGCTATGCTCGACTGGCCATAACTGGAAATCCCTGGCCAGGGTTGCTGTGATTTACTGGTAAGCGTTATCGGTAGTTTCACTCTTGTTGTGGACCTTACGTCGGCATGACTTATCAAGCTACTGGGGTCTGACGTTTACCACCCCTAGGCGAGATTTGCGACATATCAGACGAACAGACCGGACTGTACGGTAAGTGTTACTGGTTGGATTCACAGGAGTGTGAGCGGGCTTGCTCGTTGATCTTCTGATCGCTCAATACCCGAGTGGCCGTTACGTTTAGCAGACCGCTTGCGGCTTGCGGGTGTTTGATATGATCATCACCTGCTGCCGGCGTATTGACGAGTCTTTAGAGTCCTACACAGAGGTTTCCTGGCTCAAGCGAAACGAAATAGGAGCGGATATAAGATTTGTGCGGGACCGAGAATAATACCAGTATGTGATACTGAATTCTATTCTCGCGATTTGTATCATCGGACGGTTATATAAGATATAGCCAGGTTACCGAATCAAGTGTTGATTCGATACATTGATACACTTGATATTAGTCGGTTATATGCGGTATGACCGGATCATTAAATCAAGTGTTGATTTAATGATTTAATGTATAATTATATGTTTGATATATTACTTTACATTAACTAGTATTTGTTCACTTAAGATTGATTATCTCACTTGATTGTGCACATTGTATATATGATATATGTTTGTGCACTAGTTTGTATCATGTTTGATGATGCATGCAAACTTGGGTGTATGTTTACTTTAAACCATGTTTAGGTAAATGGTTAGGGTTTTAATTTATTTATTCATTTATTTGTTTATTCTTTTTGGCATGAAATAAAATGGTGGCTTTCTTTGGATTTTATTTGAAGCTTCATGTAGCTTTGAAAAGTTCAACCATTTTGTTTTTTGCTTAACCTAACCATTTGCCTAAACCCTAGTTTAGTCTCTACACTAGTTACACTCACCCATGGTTGCTACATGATAAGGATCACTTGATTTTCTATTATTGATAATTCACTTTCTTTTCTTTCTTCTTCTTCTTCTTCATGAAGAGAAGAAACCATTGCTAGAAATTTCCAAGTGATGATTCCAAGTGAGAAATCCAATTCTAAAGTGAACCCACTTGCCATGTAGTAGAGTGTGTTATCTTCACAAGTTCCATGACCTTGTGACGGTGGAGCTTGAGTTTGAGTCGCCTCGACGTAGATTATCTTCGGCATCGAAGTCAACGACCTAGCCCGTCCATTTTTCCGATGAAACTGACGCTAGAGTTCGGGATTCCGATGATTGTAGCGGAGGGACGTTAACACGGAGCTAGAGGAGTGGAGGACCGGATCTACAAAGGTTGTAGTCTCTTTCATTTAGCAATAAAGTTGTTTACTTGCTTGTTTCGCCTTAGCTCTAGTTAACGATCTAGCATTAGGGTTTCTCGGCATATGTAAAATTTGATTTTGGCATGGTTGATCAGTTATGGAACCTCTTGAGTGTGTCTAGGAACCCTACAGTGGTATCAGAGCCTAGCTAGAGCTTTAGGCGAAGTGTAGACGATATTAGAAGTCCGATCGAACCCGAAATCCTAATCCAAAACCCTTCTCTGTACAATTTTTCAAAACTGGGATTTTTGTGAATTAAAAATATGCAGAAAAATCAGCAGGGTTTTCTAAGAAATACTGTGCAGCACGTGCGCCTGAGTCCACTAAAGCACCGCGGAACAGCGGCACGAGCATGGCTCATGCGGCGGTTCCGCGGCCATACAGTCACATTACTTTTTGAAAATTGCACAGTAATTCTAATCTGTTCGTGCTGTATTTTCTGGGAATTTTTAACTTCTACTCAAGAGTTGAGTTTTTTGGGTTGTATTGGGAGTTCGTAGATTCAATCGGATTGTCTAATTTTGTCTATGTGTTTTTCCGGGTAATTTTAGAACATGTTAAAAAGTTCGACCGGATATAAATACCCACTTTTTCCCCTGCCGGGAAATTTCCAAGTGTTGGATTTTCCCGTAGTTTAAGAACGTCTGAGTAGTGCAAGTAACGTGATGGACCCTCTAGAAGACAATAAACCTTAACTCGATTATGTGACCATCTTGAACTGCCCTTTGAACCTTAGGGTTTGGGACAGTACGGCGTGCCACATGTGAGGCGTTGGCTTGACCGTTCTACGGCTGGACCGTTGGTACTGAGGCATGAAGTGAATGTTTTTTAAACTTATTTCATGTGTTGAGCTGTTTCGGGAAAACTTGGGTGTTTGATTGTTCGATCGGAATGTTTAACATTTTCTATTTATCTGGAATGTGATACAATATTTGGAATCCTCAAGTAGTTATGAGATAACTGATTTGGATGTTATAAACATAGCACTTTAGTCTCACTTAATCGGTTGCCACGAAATTTTGATGCGATCAAAAGTCCGTCGCAATCACGTAGCGTACACGGATACTCGCCGGTAAACTTAATAGACAGCTACAACCCATAGCCCCAACCAAGTGACTGTAGGAGAACCCCGTCGCCGAAAGCATCCGTTCGGGTTCTCGCAGCAGCGGTGTTCCGCCTTAGTGCACTACGTCGACGGTATCGGGGGTGCGGCCGTCTACTAAAGTTTGCGACGAGCATTCGTTCAGGATGTCGGGAATCTTGTTGAATTGCCCGACTTGATATTGAAAAGTGTTTTCGATAATGAGACTAAAATGCAGGGTTTATAATTGTTAGGCATGCGATGTCTAAGGAATTCATTTGATTAGGCATGCGATGTCTAAAGAGTTTGCGGATTCCAACTGTTGTAGTTTTACACTTTCTTTTCTGCGACCATGAGTGTAATATGTGATATCGCCGGTTTCGTTGCCATATGTCAACGACAATTGGGATGGTCATATTTACTTACGTTGATGACATGTGATGTTATGTGTTGCTGGATATGTTACATTGGATCGTCGTGTTTGAATAGCCAGGGGTTTTATGTGAGATGAGTGTTTTTCATTTTCATTCATGTAAAAACTTGTATGTATATTATTTTATTGGGGCACTTCCAGGTTGCGAAAGATGTCACCGTTGATGTATATTATTTACTTTTCCGCATTAGGATAGACCCAAGGAGGGGAGCACAAGTAACCGGGTTCTAGAGTCCAGTGGGAGACCATCTCGAGGGGTCGAGTCCGGGTCTCCTAACCCTAGAATTTGTAGGGTTGCTTGCCGCTCTCGTAGGGGTCTAGGGGTGTGGGATTGGCTATTCATCATGACCGTGGAATCCGTGTTTTATTCAGGCTCAAAATAAAATACGGACGTCCTAGTATATCCAATATTTCATATGATATTTTCTGCTGCGTTATCTGTGATGTGATCATGTGATATGTTCAGATAGATATTGTATATAGTATATATGATATATTATATAGACGTTGCTTATGTTTTACACCCGCGCTAGCCCTGCCTCGCTCTGGCGTTAGTTACCTAACCTAACGGTGCAGACGGGACATCAAGGCGAATGCGGATGGCATAAGCGTACGTTATATTTATTTGTGATGTTTAGGTGGACTTAAATGATGGGACTTCATTAATGTGATTAATGAAAGAAAATAAACCTAAAAGATGTTGTGGAATCGAATTTCAAAAATAAAACAGGTAGCTACAGTTCTTGCTTTGTATCGCGGTGTTCCTTATAGAACATCCTGCACCTTATTCGATGAGGAAAGGGCCGAGATCCCTTCACCGGGAGTGACCCCTTTAGCAATAACTGGCAGATGCTACAACCCTCGGTTTGTCTTTTGATTGCTTCTATAGTTTTTGCTTTGTACAGCGGTATATATGATATATCCTGCACCTTATTCGATGAGGAAAGGGCCGACGATCCCTTCATCGGGAGTGACCCCTTTAGCAAAACTAGAAAAGCCTCAAAAATAATCTATTTAAAAACCATTTGATTTCGCAACGAGATCAAGTTCAAAGCGTTAAAGGTTTTCTTAAAAACCATCCGCAACCCTCCATCATTTTAGGAAGTAGAGTACTTAGTATTCGTGCTGTGTTTGTTGACCATAGTCAAGGCACAGTATACGGTAGCTAAGTGATGTCTTCCTACACCGCATATGATGCGATTAGTTAAGACAGTCGCGTGACTTTGTTGACCTTAGTTAAGGGTCATGCGGGTGGGTCTAATTAATCACGAAATGACGGGTAGAACTTGACTAGTGCTTATGATTTGTTGACCATAGTTAAGGTCATAAGTGCTAGGGGTAAAAACCTTTATCGGGAGTTTCAAGTGTTAAAATTTGCAATGAGATTGCATACCTTCTATATGATAGTTGGATCCCGATATCCACTGCGAGTAATTGTTACTCCTGGGAGAGTTTTGCACTTTGCAATTAGCCGATCAAGTAGGTTTCTAGAAAGGTGTCAACAGGGTTACGCCCCTGGGAAAACGAGGTTTACTTTAATTAGGTCCGTGCGAAAGCACAGGGAACCTCCCTCAAAGTACCGACACTAACCTGGCTGTAAGATTGGCAAACTTGTAGAGTGTAATTAATCCCGGCTAGTCTTTCCTTTTGGGGTTTGAAGGAAGATTTGATAAAAACAGTAGGAGCCATCCAGATTAGATAAAATAAATAACCAATCTATTCTTGCAAGAGCGCACGCAGAGTGTTTTCTTCTCTCTCTCTCCAGGTAGCGACCATATCACGCCTTAATCAAGATAATAATATGGATGTATTGACCAAACCCGCTTGTTATACTGAGCTGGGGAACGCTGGTCCCGCTCCAACTTATAATTGTTATAAGACAGAGCAGGAAAAAGGGGAATGCCAGGATTCCCATGCCGCCCAAACGAAGAAAGTGCATATGATGAATCTCCTTCGGGCGTGTTCATTATAAAGAACTATTTCTCAGTGTCCTTTACATCCTAGGTATTAGATACCGGATCAGGATCCCAGATATGTAATCTGTTACATAGGGCTACAGAAAGGTAGAGAACTGAGAACGGGTGACAAGTTTCATGAGACAGAAAACGGGGCAAGTGTTGCAGCCAAGTCTGTTGGTCACTGTCACCCCGTATTACCGGTACATTGATTCTGAACTAATGTTATTAGATACCGAACCTAATATACAAAATCATATCAGTCTCTTTATTAGTAAAGAAATGATAAAATTTTGTATTGTTGGATAATGTTTTGAACATTTCCTATTTCAAAAGTTGATCGGTTGAGGCACGTTATCTAAAAGCATTGACATTCTAAATCAAACTACAGTTCCTAGTATACAGAACACACACAAGAGGAAGAGTTCAGAAATGAACGGATCCTTCTTGAGGTATTGTAGACTAGGTCATATCAATGCGACCCGACTAGCTTAAGTTACATTCTAGATGCATATTTAAATCAGTTTGAATTTACATCTTGTGAAACTTGCCAGTCATGTCACAAAGATAAGATGACCATAGCTCTATTTATTGGAAATAGAGAAAGAGTTAGTAAACTCTTGGGACTGATACATGATGATGTATGTAAGGTCCTCTGTCTACACATGCTAGGACCGGTTCTTTGTACTTCATTAGATTCTCTGATGATCTCTCAAGATTCAGTCATATGTTCCTGTTGAAACATAAGTCCGAAGCTTTTGAGATATTCATAAAATATATGTTAGAAGTAAAGAACCAAAAACCGGGTATAAGTATTATGTCCTATGATGAGATCAGGGAGGAGAATACTTGTGCATGGAATTCTTGGACTATTCTAAAGGAGAATGAGATTCTCTCTCCGTATTACTCCTCTGAATATACCACAGCACAACGGTGTATCGGGGCGGAGCAATTGCACCATATTAGATATGGTGTGCTCTATGATGAGTATTACTGAGTTACCTGTTTCTTTTAGGGGGTTATGCACTTGAGAAGCTGCATGCCTATTGAACTGGGTTTGAATCAAATCAGTGCTTACCACTCCATATAAGATATGGTATGGGAAGAGCCTATCTCTTAAGTAAGTTAAGATTTGGGATTGTCCGGCCTATGTCAAAAGCAAAATCTGGACAAGATCGAGACAAGGTCAGTTCTATAGAACTGGAAAGGTTCCAGCTATACAAAACTGCAGCTGATGATTTGACAGAACTAAAGGATTTAATAGTCCCCGACGAACCTCAGCTTCTCCGCCGATCTAGTAGGGTTCCTCCTCCACCTGCGAGATACTTCAGTTTCTCGATGACAGTGGGAGCGAGGAATGCATCATGAGATGATGACCCAACTAGTTTCGAGCAGGCCATCGAGAGTAGGGACTCTGTAAGAATGGCTAGATACTTAGCGATCTGAGATGGAATCCATGTACACCAACAAAGTATGGACTTTGTTTGCTATATCTGAAGGGTTAAATCCCCATCAGGAGCAAGTATATCTTAAGAAGATTACTTGGTGTAGATGGAAAAGTTGAGACTTTCAAAGCTAGACTTGTTAAAGGTTTTAGTCATCAACCAGGCGTGGATAATGATGAAACCTTTTCCAGGGACGATGCTTAAGTCCATCCAGATCCTACTTGCCATTGTTACATACCATGACTACGATATCTGGTGGTTGGGTGCCATGACTGCTTTTCTAAATAATGATTTAGAAGAGAACGTCTATAAGAACAAAGCTAGAGGGCTTCGTAAACAGTGGGAGCAGCGGAAAAGTGTGCAAGCTGCTTTACAGAATAAAGCAGGTATCGCGGAGTTGGAACGTCTGTTTTGATGAGATAGTTAAAGATTTTGACTTCATCAAAATGGTAGATGAACCTTGTATATACAAAAAGGTAGTAGAGAGTAAGGTGGTCATCCTCGTATTGTACGTGGACAACATACTCTTGATAGGAAAAGAGTTTCTTATGCTACACACGGTCAATCTTCTCTTATCATAAGGATTCTCCAATAGGATAAAGGTGATACCTCCTAAATCCTGTGATTTGGATCTATGAGATAGATCTAAATGGATGTTAGACTTCTCACTAGGTTTAGTGAGATGGTATCTATCGATCCTAGGGAGAATCACTGGAAAGGTTCCAGGGTGATAAGGACGACTGAATGTCAGTCGCAGGCATTATCTTCACCCTCAGTAAAGGGACGGTATGTTGGAAGAGTTCTAAGCTAGATACCGTGGCAAACTAGACGATAAAGGCTGGTAACATCGCTATTAAAGATACTACCAAAGAGGCAGTTTGGGTGTATATTGGTTCATGAAATGAACTAGGTTCCTACCATTGTAAGACAATGGAAGTGTGGCTTTGTCCCAGGAACCCTGGTCCCACCAGTGACCCAGACATATTTTGAGGCAGCATCACCTGATCATGGAGATAGTTGATCTCCAGGGTGATCGAGGTTAGGAGAGTAGACTCAGAGGACAACACGGCGGATCCACTCACAAAGGCCTTTTCCCAAAGAGAGACTTTTATGGGATGGTTGAGTATTAGATACTGCAACCACTGCTACAGATGGACCTAGTGCAAGTGGGAGATTGTTAGTTATATGTATGCCCTAGAGGCCATTACTGTACATTGGATGTATATTGTAGTGGATGCTGGGACATATATAGGTAGGACTTTCTTGCTCGACATGATAGTACGCTATCTGGTTGCTCTTTATCTTAATATGTATACTTTCTGTCTCTCTGTTACATGTTGATAAAGCCCTTAGGATGTGTACTCGACTTCCAGGACTATGATGCAGATCATACTAGTGAGGCCTGGGCAGTCCATGAGTACATCCTTCAATGTTCGTAGTCGTGGGAATATTGAGACGGGGCATCGATATTCCAGAGTAGACTAGCGTATATCCTCTCGACCCATGTGATGGGCGATGGATGATCCCATATCCATTGGTGTTTGACATCAGAGATAGTATGCGGGTGCTCAGTGGAGACTGGGGACACTGAACGGACTCGCCGAGAACTCCTAGAGGGTATTATACCTCACGTCAGATGGCAGTTCTCTGGTGACACTGGTACAGCTTAGTCTGTTGACCCAAGATCGTCATAGAGTCTTGTGTGTCTCCCACTGTACTTTGATTTCCACCCTACCACGGCTCTACTGAGTTGTGGAAATAGGTGGTTTTTGGGTACAGTCCCGATTCAGATGGAGGCAATGAGCGACAGGAGGGGATTCGTCTCTCCCGGTATTGGGGATTGATGTTGCGCTATGCTCGACTGGCCATAACTGGAAATCCCTGGCCAGGGTTGCTGTGATTTACTGGTAAGTGTTATCACTAGTTTCACGCTTGTTGTGGACCTTACGTCGGCATGACTTATCAAGCTACTGGGATCTGACGTTTACCACCCCTATGCGAGATATGCGACATATCAGACGAACAGACCGGACTGTACGGTAAGTGTTACTGGTTGGATTCACAGGAGTGTGAGCGGGCTTGCTCGTTGATCTTCTGATCGCTCAATACCCGGGTGGCCGTTACGTTTAGCAGACCGCTTGCGTCTTGTGGGTGTTTTATATGATCATCACCTGCTGCCGGCGTATTGACGAGTCTTTAGAGTCCTACACAGAGGTTTCCTGGCTCAAGCGAAACGAAATAGGAGCGCATATGAGATATGTGCGGGACCGAGAATAATACCAGTATGTGATACTGAATTCTATTATCGCGATTTGTATCATCGGACGGTTATATAAGATATAGCCGGGTTACCGAATCAAGTGTTGATTCGATACATTGATACACTTGATATTAGTCGGTTATATGCGGTATGACCGGATCATTAAATCAAGTGTTGATTTAATGATTTAATATATAATTATATATTTGATATATTACTTTACATTAACTAGTATTTGTTCACTTAAGATTGATTATCTCGCTTGATTGTGCACATTGTATATATGATATATGTTTGTGCACTAGTTTGTATCATGTTTGATGATACATGCAAACTTGGGTGTATGTTTACTTTAAACCATGTTTAGGTAAATGGTTAGGGTTTTAATTTATTTATTCTTTTTGGCAAGAAATAAAATGGTGGCTTTCTTTGGATTTTATTTGAAGCTTCATGAAGCTTTGAAAAGTTCAACTATTTTGTTTTTTGCTTAACCTAACCATTTGCCTAAAGCCTAGTTTAGTCTCTACATTAGTTACACTCACCCATGGTTGCTAAATGATAAGGATCACTTGATTTTCTATTATTGATAATTCACATTCTTTTCTTTCTTCTTCTTCTTCTTCATGAAGAGAAGAAACCATTGCTAGAAATTTCCAAGTGATGATTCTAAGTGAGAAATCCAATTCTAAAGTGAACCCACTTCCTATTTCTTCATCCTCTACCACTTGCCATGTAGTAGAGTATGTTATCTTCACAAGTTCCATGACCTAGTGAAGGTGGAGCTTGAGTTTGAGTCGCCTCGACGTAGATCATCTTCGGCATCGAAGTCAACGACCTAGCCCGCCCATTTTTCCGATGAAACCGACGCTAGAGTCCGGGATTCTGATGATCGCAGCAGGGGGACGTCAACACGGAGCTAGAGGAGTGGAGGACCGGATCTACAAAGGTTGTAGTCTCTTTCATTTAGCAATAAAGTTGTTTACTTGCTTGTTTCGCCCTACCTCTAGTTAACGATCTAGCATTAGGGTTTCTCGGCACATGTAAAATTTGATTTTGGCATGGTTGATCAGTTGTGGAACCTCTTGAGTGTGCCTAGGAACCCTACAGCAACTGGCAGCGCAAACAATGGCCCGATCATCCGGTGTAAAACCTGGCACTCGCCTCCACAAGAGGCCACAACATAACACTACCTCGAGATGTTCCTATGTCACCAGAAAACACAATGGTCGGCCCTCGTACCAGACGAGCTCGCCTTGACTGCAACAGTAGCAGCAGCTCAAACTGCGCTCAACCATGGTGACAGGAACCTCAATCGAGTATCGAAGAGAGCAGATCAACGGCATGAGAGGAAACGACAGATCCAGAATGGATACAAGATCATAAGAAGAAACAACATCAATGGGAGTATGATCATGGAAACAAGGAGAATCAAGGATATCAAATGGATGTATAATCATGGATACGAAGAGAATCACTGGCCTTAAAAATATGTACATCCTAAGGTTTCTTAAGTGGAGTATCGTATCGTAAATATGCCGCGGAACATACGTACGGTACGTCACTCTACTCAAGCTACCTACTCCATCAATCTGGGTCTGCCTATGAAACGAAAGTTCGGGTCTAATACCCCCCCCCGTTCAAGTCTAAGTTCCGTAAGATCAAGCCTAGATTGCGAAATACATAACCGCCCTAGACTCCGCATTGTCAAACATAGACTCGAACAAAGGTTAAATCTAGCGCTCTGATACCAACTTTGTCATGACCCGAAATATTAGCTCGTGACCAGCACTTGAATTACGCAACGTCTAAAGTCGTAACGAAATTCAAGTAAGCTGAAACCCAGAAATCTAAACCTTTTAAGAAAAATAAAGGAGGTGAGCTTTTGAAATAAAGGTATAATGAAATCAAGTTTTCTTAATGCAAAGAAAAGGAACATGAATGATGCAAGTGAAATTTACTAGTTTGAAAACATGTTTCGTCTTTTAAAAATTTTGGCACCACCTGCTTTGTATATTTTGATTCAAAACCACAAATATATAATAATGATAAAGGCATCCCAAAGCGGGAGCTAGATCTTCACCAAACGGAGGATCACAACCATGCAATACAGTATAAATAAGTATACGACTCCCAACGGCGAAGTTCACCACAAAAGGATAAATAAATAAGCAAGACATCATAACCACAAGTAGCGAAATAAACCCTCGCTCTAAGTCTCGCAACCACAATCTCACTAAGTCTCATTACTTATACAAATTACTAATTTTGATTGATGGAGTTAACTAGATACAATAATGAAATATAGATACAAGAGTGGGTGCGATACAAATTTCCCACCTACCAATGCAAAACACCCGAATGCAACTGTGTGCCAACGAAGCCGCTACTGATCCAAGCGGTCAACCTGCAAGAACTGTGGCACAACGGGGGTGAGTTGCCAACTCGTGAGTAGAAAAATATCAACAGATAGAAATCGAATAAACAACTACTCCTAGGTCAACTATATCATAAAGGTAATACTATGATATCTAGGGTGACCGGGTTTGTATATGTGCCAACAAGGTAGTCAATACCTAAATGCATGCGGATAACATCCAACAATAATAATCAATGCATGTATGCATGTGGATCTCGTCCACCCATATAATCAATGTTTGTATGCACGTAAATATCATAAAAGAGTGTGCATGAAAATATGAGGATATATATCAACGGTTTCCCTCACGACACATCAAAACCATGGAACCTGAGTGCCTAGTATCGACACTCGAAAACATCATGAAAACTGTGCCCAGCATCGGCACGTAAATCTTCATATATCGGGCTCCGTCAGTCCAGATCGGCCCACGGGCTCCGTCAGTCCGGATCGGCCCATATCATCTCTCGACTCCGGTCGGTATCCTTCGAATATCCGCCGAGCCCAAATACTATCACCGGTAGGTAGTAGTCCCACTGCCAGGCTCACGGTCTGCTGCACAGCGATCCGTTCTTGCCCCAGGGTACCATACCGGGTCCACCATGTACCCGCAATCGGCCTCATCCAGCTCCTTGAATCGGGTTTCACATGTCACACGTCTCAGAACCGAGAAAACGCATGGTGGACGCACTGAAATATCATATCAAGAGAAACCGGGTTTTTAAAACAACACATAATCTCTTTTTAAATGTCCACGGTTCTCAAATCCAGAAATCTCATGAAAACAGCATATCTCAATGTGTAAACTTAAAGAGCATGATGTATGCGACATATAATAGAAACGTATGCATATCCGTATGTTATGCAACATGAAACAGTGATATGACATATTAAGGGAAAACCGCTCATTTAATATGATTCCAGTTCTTAAATATATCCTGCGGTTCCCAATCTCCCAATAAAAACCAGTTCTCTATGTAGGTACAATATGTATATGCGCAAGTATAGATGTACCAATGTATGTGTGCACCAGTATGGATATACAATGTGTATGTGCGCAAATATGGATATATCAGTGTATATGTGCACCAATATGGATATACAATGTGTATGTGCGCAAGTATGGATATGTCAGGGTATATGTGCACCAATATGGATATACAATGTGTAAGTCGATATGCAACACCCCACGAGTTGCGGGGAGGCGGAAATATGAAAAACGATCTTGTTCTTTAAGCATACATCGACTAACCGAAGATCTTTGCTAAACGATAATTAACAACAACCATAGAAGTTCTTAGCTACTATGTAAAGAGATTATACCTAGTGAATCGTGTCCTTCGTCTTTACGATCTCTACGTCCTCCTCGGCCTCCTTTAAGTGATAGATGATCCACCCGAGAACCCTAATCCAAGCTTCTCCTCCAAACTTGAGGTAACTAAGTTTCTCTTGTTGCTAATCAAAGGAACTTAGATCATATAGAGTTAGGTTATGGAATGTTTAGTCTATTCTAATCCTTGTTCTCAACTCATGAGTGGTAGGATTTGAGTTTGAAGAGAGAGTGAGCTTAAGGAGTGAGAAGGTGAACTAGAATAATGAAAATGAAATTGTTTCTCACTTAATATATGAAGCATAATGAATAAATGAATAAAATGAGATTATTCATCATGCTACATAAATGCATTATGAGTGATTCACTATGTGAGTCATTAAGCATTTAATAATGTATTAATGACATAATGAATCACACATTATGAGTCACAATATCATTTAATGACAATGCCACCTAAACCCTCAAGTCACCATGCTTCTAGAAGCTTCCTGGAAATTACGAGAACGCCCCTCCTATCTGTGAAAACACGGAAAAACTTCAGACTGTATAAATCCAATAACCTGATACTAGAATCTGGCTTAAACCAAAGCCGTCTAGTAAACACTGCCCGAATGTCGTACGTGCGTTTAAACACGTATTCGTCCGAACCCTTGTCGTAAAACCGTACGACCTCTATATCGTCTCGCCTGGAGTTGGGAAATCTCTGTTTGGGAATCTAAAGACTCGACTACTACTCTGGCAGTGGGTTTAACCACAGACCGTAAGAGGCACTAGCTGTACGTAACGGTCCCCAGGTAGATGTCGATAAGAAGGCCGATGAGGTAACCCATCCGAACTCCTACTGAGCCTGTCCGTGACAATATACGTGCAGTCCGGTCTGTTCATCTAAGAGTATCACATGTATGGTCTAGGGAGGTGGTAAACGTCAGACCCCTAATAACCATACAAGTCGTGTTGGCATGGCTCAATCACCATCCGAGAATCTACTGATCAGTCTATCAGTAACTCTCAATCAGCCCTGGCTAGGGACTTATGGTAATGACCAACCGATCACCGTGCGATATCAACTCCCTATACCGGGAGAGACGAATCCCTAACAGTCACTCACTGCCTCCACGTGGCTCGGGACTGTGCCCAACTAAAACCTGTTTTCACGACTCCTTTGAACCGTGGTAGGGTAGTAATCAAAGCATAGTGGGAACTCACATGAGACAAATGACGACCTTAAGTCAACGGACTATCTGCACACATGTCACCTGAGAACTACTATCTGACGTTAGTTATAAATACCATCCAGTCAGTTCTCGGCGAGTCTTGTCCGGTGTACTCACACCCGGTGAGCATCTGTATACAATCTTAGGTGCACTCCACCAATGGCTGCGGGACTAATCCATCGCCCCTCCTCAGGGTCTAGATATGTATACACTAGTCTACTCCGGAGTATCGATGCCCAGTCTCGATACTCCTGCGACCAGGGACATCTAAGGATGTGTCTATTGACTATCCAGCTCCCACAAGTATGACTGCCATCATAACGCCGGTAGTCAGGAAAACACCCTATGGGCTTTATCAACATATATATATATATATATGAATACTACGCAAAATATATCATATATTAAGATAAAGACAAACCAAATAGCGTACTATCATATTAAGCAAGACTGTCAGGTACATACATATCCCTAGCATCCTATACAATGAAGGCCTCTTGGGCATATATATCCAACAATCTCCCACTTGCACTAAGGCCTATAATTGGCGCAATGAGTACCCACTGTCTGCACTAGATCCAGTTGTTGGCGTACCGCATGCCCAACATCTCAAACAGCCTCTTGAACTGGCCTTGAGGGATGGCTTTGGTGAATGGATCTGCCGTGTTGTCTTTTGTGTCCACTCTCCGTACCTCGATCTCCCGACGATCCACGATCTCCCTGATCAGGTGAAACCGCCTTAATATATGTCTGGATTTCTGATGGGACCTCATTTCCTTCGCTAATGCTACAGCCCTATTGTTATCACAATACAAAGGTATTGGATCGGCAATGGACGAAACCACCTGAAGTTCAGAGATGAACTTCCTCATCCAAACAGCCTCTTTTGCGGCTTCACTAGCAGCTATATACTCAGCCTCCATAGTTGAGTCTGCGACGGTATCCTGTTTGGAACTCCTCCAACATACCGCCCCTCCATTGAGGGTAAACACAAAACCCGAAATGGATTTAGAATCATCTTTGTCACTTTGGAAGCCGGAGTCGGTAAAAGCCTCTACCTGGAAGTCCCCTTTTACCGTAAACTAAGAACATCTTCTTAGTCCTTCTCAGGTACTTGAGAATGTTATTTACCGCTATCCAATGTTTATCACCTGGGTCAGATTGATACCTGCTTACCACACCAAGTGCGTAAGCTACATCTGGTCTTGTACATAACATTGCATACATTATAGATCCTACTGCCCAAGCGTAGGGTATAATGCACATGCGAGCCCTCTCTTCATCAGTCTTTGGAGACATCTCTTTTGAGAGGGTGATCCCGTGACAAGCGGGCATATTACCGCGCTTGGAATCTTCCATACTAAATCTCTTTAGTATAGTGTCAATATACCTGGACTGTGAAAGTCCCAACATTCTATTAGATCTATCATGATAGATCTTAATACCCAAAATGTAGGTTGCATCACCCAAGTCTTTCATGGAGAATTTCTGTGACAAGAAGAGCTTTACTGATTGTAGCATAGGGACATCATTCCCTATCAGTAGTATGTCGTCGACGTACAAGACGAAGAAGACTACTGCTCCTTCTACAATCTTTCTATAAATACATGGTTCATCTACATTTTTGATAAAGTCAAATTCTTTGACTGTCTCATCAAAGCAGATGTTCCAACTTCGCGATGCTTGCTTTAATCCATAGATGGATTTAAGCAACCTGCACACTCTTCCGCTGCTCCCACTGTCTAAGAAACCTTCTGGTTGATCCATGTAAACACTCTCTTCTAAATGTCCATTTAGGAAAGCTGTTTTTACGTCCATCTGCCAGATTTCATAGTCATGGAAGGCAGCAATGGCAAGCAGGATCCGAATGGATTTAAGCATAGCTACAGGTGAAAAGGTTTCAACATAGTCCAATCCTGGTCTTTGACGAAAACCTTTTACAACGAGTCTAGCTTTGTAGGTTTCCACTTGTCCAAGTGCACCAATCTTCTTTTTGAAGATCCATTTGCATCCAACTTGTTTCACCCCAGGAGGAGCAACTTCTAAAGTCCATACTTTATTGGTGTACATGGATTCCATTTTGGATCTAATAGCATCCAGCCACTTCACCGAGTCAATACTCGTGATAGCCTGCTGAAAACTAGTAGGCTCATCATCATTGATGATGCAATCCTCTCGATCCACATCTAGAAGAAAACCATAGTATCTCTCAGGAGGATGAGAAAGCCTACTAGATCTGCGGAGTGGCGTTGGTTCGTCATGTTGTATTGAAATCTGAGGTTCTACTAAATCCTCGGTAGCAGTTTGAGGTTCTGGAATTTCTTCCGGCTCTACCGCGCTCCCACTAATTTCTTTTGGAAGAAATTCGCTTTCTTAGAAGACAATGTGGCGAGCGACAAACACCTTTTGTTTTTCGGTGTGGTAGACCATGTACCCCCTTGAATGTTTGGGGTATCCTACAAACTTGCACAAAACCGATCGTGCCTCGAGCTTGTCCGGACTATGCTTTTTAACATATGCCGGACACCCCCATATCTTGATATACTTGAGATATGGTCTCTTCCCGCTCCACATTTCATATGGAGTGGTAGGCACGGACTTAGTTGGAACTCTATTCAATAAGTATGCTGCTGATTCTAAAGCAAATCCCCAGAAGGAAAGTGGCAACTCAGCACTACTCATCATTGGACGCACCATATCTAATAGCGTGCGATTCCTCCTTTCTGATACACCATTATGCTGAGGTGTATAAGGCGGAGTAAGCTGAGAGAGAATTCCATTCTCTTTTAAGCATTCAAGGAAACTGGTACTTAAGTATTCTCCACCTCGATCAGATCGAAATGTCTTGATGCTTTTACCAGTTTGTTTCTCTACTTCATTTTTATACTCCTTAAACTTCTCAAAGGCCTCGGATTTATGTTTCATTAAGAACACATGTCCATACCTTGAGAAGTCATCAGTAAAAGTGATGAAGTAGGAGTGACCGCTTCTCGCATGTGTAGACATTGGACCACATACATCACTGTGTACAAGTCCCAAGAGTTCTGTAGCTCTTGCTCCGTGTCCGGTGAACGGAGATTTGGTCATTTTTCCTTTGATACATGATTGACAAGTTGCATATGATGAATATTCAAACGGATCTAGATATCTATCTTTATGTAACTTAGTCAACCTTGTTTCGTTTATATGACCAAGTCTACAATACCATAGGAAGGCTTGATTTGAATCTGGAGCCTTTCTTTTAAGTGTGTTTTGAATATTGAAAATTCGAGGTTGATTAAATATGTATATGCCGTTTTCCAGTGTGTCATACCCAATCAGTTTTTGATTTAGGAGAATGTTCATGACATTTCTTTCAAGCGCAAAATTATATCCTTCATTAGATAACAAAGATACTGAAATAATATTACACAACATACTGGGAATACAAAAACAGCTGTACAACACCAAAATGTGCCCACTAGTCAACCCTAGGTGATATTCCCCTATTGCAATAGCATCTACATGCATTCCATTGCCCATCCGGAGAGTCATATCACCTGTCCCCAGTACTCTACTATTTCTCAGATTCTGCAATGAATTACATTTGTGAGAACCAGAACCGGTATAAAGTACCCATGATGTAGAGTTTACTGAAAGACAATTTTCGATTACGAACACACCTGAAGCAGAAGCAACAGCTTGCTTCTTGTCCTTGGCTTTGAAGGCTATACAGTCCTTCTTCCAGTGCCCTTGCTTGTGACAATAAAAGCATTCGTTTATATCCGCTTTCACCCTTCCTGCCTTGTCTGTTCCCTGCACCTTCTTGACCCCACCCTTCGGTTTGGTGGCTTTCATCTTCTTCTTCCCTTTAGCTTTCACTTTATATTTAGAAGAGGATGATTGGCCAACATACAGAACGGGGGTCTTCTCCTTTTTCAAGGAGGACTCTGCTACCCTCAACATGTTTAGGAGCTTTGGAAGATCAGCTTCCATTTCGTGCATGTTGAAGCTTAGCACGAACTGAGAGAAGGTGTGGGGAAGGGACTGCAAAATCAAGTCGATATACAAATCATTCTCTAGCACGCATACCAGGTTTGCGAGTTCCTCAATGAGGCTGATCATTTTGAGGACGTGCTCTCCTACAGGCGATCCTGGAGCTAACCTCATCTGGAAGAGTTTCCTTGAGGTCTCGTACCTCGCGATACGGGAGTGCTCCCCATACAATTCCTTGCAATGGAGAAAGATGGATATAATATCCATACTCTCGTGCTGTTTCTGGAGTATATTGTTCATGGATGCCAGCACGATACACTTAGCTCGCTCAAAGTCTACATCCCAGGTTTTGCGAACTTCCTTGTCCACAACTGAGGAATCTGGTCCTGGGATAAGGGGAGGAACAACGGTGGTAACATATGCTACTTTGTCATAAGTCGGTGCAATGTTGACGTTCCTTAGCCAATCTTTATAGTTCTGCCCGGTCAGTATATTTTTTTCAAGTAATAGTTTTAGTCCTGTCATGGTAGCTGCCAGAGAGAGAGAAAAGAAAACACTCAGCATATGCTTCTTGCAAGTTTAGATTGGTTATCAATTTATCTAAACAGGATGGCTCCCACTGTTTCCTCAAATCCTTCTTCAAAACCTAAAAGAAGAACTAGTCAGGATTTAATCACACGTCACAATACTTGCTTAACCTTTCAGCCAGGCCGGTGTTGGTACTTCGAGGGAGGTTTTCCAATGATTTCGCGAAGTTCCTTAATTAAATAACCACTTTTCCCTGGAGGCGTAGCCCCTCTAACATCTTTCTGGACACCTACTTGGTTTATTGCATTGATTGTTAAGTGAGAAAGTTTCCCGAGAGTAGTCCTACTCATCAGTGGGATCGGGATCCAACTTGTAGGGTTCCTAGGCACACCCATGAGGTTCTACAACTGATCAAACATGGCCAATTCAAATTTTTTCTATGTGCCGAGAAACCCTAAACTAGATCATTACTAGAGGTAAGGCGATGCAAGCAAGTAAACAACTTTATTGCTAAATGAAAGAGACTACAACCTTTGTAGATCCGGTCCTCCACCTCCTTAGCTCCGTGATGACGTCCCTCCACTGCGATCATCGGATCCCGGACTCTGGCGATGGTTTCATCGGAGAAATGATCGGGCTAGATCGTCGACTTCGATGCCGAAGATGATCTACGTCGAGGCAACTCAAGATCAAGCTCCAACTTCACCAAGTCATGAAACTTGTGAAGAAAACACTCTATACTACTTGGCAAGTGGTAGAGGATGAAGAAATAGGAAGTGGGTTCACTTTAGAATTGGATTTCTCACACTTTTTCTCAAGTTACCATTGAAGCTAGCAAGCTTCTTTCTTCTTGAAGAAAAAGAATATGATAAGAATAATGAAAATAGAAAATAAAGTGATTCTTATCATATTTGCAACCATGGTTTAGTGTAGAGAATAAACTAGGGTTTAGTTGAATGGTTAGGGTTAAGGCAAAAGACAAACTAGCTAGACTTTTCAAAGCTTCAAGAAGCTTCAAGTATCAAACAAAGAAAGCCCCCATGTTATATTTTGCAAAAAATAAATAAAAAGAATGAATAAACAAGTAAAAACTATAAACCATCAACTAAACATGGTTTAAGTCTTACACACACCTATGTTTGCATGTATCATCAAACATGATACAAACAAGTGCACAAAAATATATCACATATACAACTTGTGCACATCAAGTGAGAAAATCCATCTAAAGTGAACAAATACTAGTTAATGCAAAGTAATATATCAAATATATAATTATACATTAAATCATTAAATCAACACTTGATTTAACGATCCGGTCATATCGCATATGACCGACTAATATCTGATGTATCGACTTATCGAATCAATTCTCGATTCGATAACTAGGTTATATCGCATACAACCAATCGATACATTCATCGCGAGAATAGAATACGGTATCACATACACGCATTATTCTCGGTCCCGCACATATCTCATATGCACTCCTACTTCGTTTTGCTTGAGCCAGGAAACCTCTGTGTAGGACTCTAAAGACTCGTCAATACGCCGGCAGCAGGTGATGATCATATCAAACACCCACAAGCCGCAAGCGGTCTGCTAAACGTAACGGCCACCCGGGTATTGAGCGATCAGAAGATCGACGAGCAAGCCCGCTCACACTCCTGTTAATCCAACCAGCAACACTTACCGTACAGTCCGTTCTGTTCGTCTGATATGTCGCATATCTCGCCTAGGGGTGGTAAACGTCAGACCCCAATAGCTCGATAAGTCATGCCGACGTGAGGTCCATAACAATCGTGAAACTACTGATAACTCTTACCAGTATATCACTGCAACCCTGGCCAGGGATTTCCAGTATGGCCAGTCGTGCATAGCACAACATCAACCCCCAATACCGGGAGAGACGAATCCCCTCCTATCGCTCATTGCCTCCATGTGAATCGGGACTGTACCCAAAAACCACCTGTTTGCACGACTCAGTAGAGCCGTGGTAGGGTGGAAATCAAAGCACAGTGGGAGACACACAAGACTCTAAGACGATCTTGGGTCAACAGACTAAGCTGTACCAGTGTCACCTGAGAACTGCCATCTGACGTGAGGTATAATACCATCTGGGAGTTCTCGGCGAGTCCGTTCAGTGTACCCAGTCTCCACTGAGCACCCGCATACCATCTCTGATGTCAAACACCAATGGATATGGGATCATCCATCGCCCATCACATAGGTCGAGAAGATATGCGCTAGTCTACTCTGGAATATCGATGCCCCGTCTCGATATTCCCACGACTAGGAACATTGAAGGATGTACTCATGGACTACCCAGGCTCCACTAGTATGATCTACCTCATAGTCCTGGAAGTCGAGTACACATTCTAAGGGCTTTATCAACATGTAACAGAGAGACTGAAAGTATACATGTTAAGATAAAGAGCAACCAGATAGCGTACTATCATGTCGAGCAAGAAAGTCCTACCTGTATATGTCCCAGCATCCACTACAATATACATCCAATGTACAGTAATGGCCTCTAGGGCATACATATAACTAACAATCTCCCACTTGCACTAGGGCCATCTGTAGCAGTGGTTGCAATATCTAATACTCAACCATCCCATATAAGTCTCTCTCTGGGAAAAAGCCTTTGTGAGTGGATCCACCGTGTTGTCCTCTGAGTCTACTCTCCTAATCTCGATCACCCTGGAGATCATCTATCTCCATGATCAGGTGATGCTGCCTCAGAATATGTCTGGGTCACTGATGGGACCAGGGTTTCTGGGCCAAAGCCACACTTCCATTGTCATACAATGGTAGGAACCTAGTTCATCTTATGAACCAATATACACCCAAACTGCCTCTTTGGTAGTATCTTTAATAGCGATGTTACCAGCCTTTATCGTCTAGTTTGCCACGGTATCTAGCTTGGAACTCTTCCAACATACCGTCCCTCCACTGAGAGTAAAGACAGTGCCTGCGACTGACACTTAGTCGTGCTTATCAGTCTGGAACTTTTCCAGTGATTATCCCCAGGATCGATTAATACAATCTCACTATACCTAGTGAGACCCTAACATCCCTTTAGATCTATCTCATAGATCCAAATCTCAGGATTTAGGAGGTATCACCTTTATCCTATTGGAGAATCCATGTGATAAGAGGAGATCGACCGATCGTAGTATAGGAAACTCTTTTCCTATCAAGAGTATGTTGTCCACGTACAATACGAGGATGACCACCTTACTCTCTACTACCTTTTTGTGCATACAAGGTTCATCTACCATTTTGATGAAGTCAAACACTTCGACTACCACATCAAAACAGACGTTCCAACTCCGCGATACCTGCTTTATTCTGTAAAGCAACTTGCACACGTTTCCGCTGCTCCCTCTATTTACAAAGCTTTCTAGCTGTGTTCTTATAGACGTTCTCTTCTAAATCATCATTTTAGAAAAGCAGTCATGACACCCAACCACCAGATATCGTAGTCATGATATGTAGCAATGGCAAGTAGGATCTGGATGGACTTAAGCATAGCCACTGGAAAAGGTTTCATCATTATCCATGCCTGGTTGATGACGAAAACCTTTAACAAGTCTAGTTTTGAAAGTCTCAACTTTTCCATCTACACCAAGTAATCTTCTCAAGATATACTTGCTCCTGATGGGGATTTAACCCTTCAGATATAGCATCCAAAGTCCATACTTTGTTGGTGTACATAGATTCCATCTCAGATCGCTAAGCATCCAGCCATTCTTACAGTGTCCCTACTCTCGATGGCCTGGTCGAAACTAGTTGGGTCATCATCTCATGATGCATTCCTCGCTCCCACTGTCATCGAGAAACCGAAGTATCTCTCAGGCGGATGAGGAACCCTACTAGATCGGCAGAGAGGCCGAGGTTCGTTGGGGACTATTGAATCCTTTGGTTCTATCAAATCATCAGCTGTAGTTTGTATAGCTTGAAATTTTTCCTGTTCTACAGAACTGACCTTGCCTCGATCTTGTCCGGATTTTGCTTTTGACATAGGCCGGACAATCCCAAATCTTAACATACTTAAGAGATAGGCTCTTCCTATACTATATCTCATATGGAATGGTAGGCACAGATTTGATTCGAACCCAATTCAATAGGCATGCAACTTCTTAAGTGCATAACCCTAAGAGGAAATAGGTAACTCAGTAGTACTCATCATAGGGCACACCATATCATATAGGGTGCAATTGCTCCACCCTGATACACCATTGTGCTGTGGTGTATTCAGAGAAGTAATACTGAGAAAGAATCTCATTCTGCTTTAGAATAGTCCAAGAATTCCATGCACAAGTATTCTCCTCCCTGATCACATCAAAGGACATAATACTTATACCCTTATTTGTTCCCTACTTCTAGCTTATATTCTATGAATATCTCAAAAGGTTCGGACTTGTGTTTCAATAGGAACACATGTTTGAATCTTGAGAGATCATCAGAGAACGTAATGAAGTATAAAGAACCGGTCCTGGCATGTGTAGACAGGAGACCTTACATACATCATCATGTATCAGTCCCAAGAGTTCACTAACTCTTTCTCTGTTTCCAATAAACAGAGCTATGGTCATTTTATCTTTGTGACATGACTGGCAAGTTTCACAAGATGTAAATTCAAACGGATTTAAATATGCATCTAAAATGTAACTTAAGCTAGTCGGGTCACATTGATATGACCTAGTCTACAATACCTCAAGAAGGAATCGTTCATATCTGAACTCGTCCTCTTGTGTGTGTTCTGTATACTAGGAACTGTAGTTTGATTTAGAACGTCAATGCTTTTAGATAACGTGCCTGATCCGATCAACTTTGGATATAGGAAATGTTCAAAACATTATCCAACAATACAAAATTTTATCATTTTTTTAATAAATAAAGAGATTGATATGATTTTGTATATCAGGTTCGGTATCTAATAGCATTTTTTCAGAATCAATGTATTGGTAATACAGGATGACAGTGACCATGTCACGACCCGAAAGTACGGAACGTGACCGGCACTTAGATTACGAAGCGTCTAGAGGCGCCACGTAACCTAAGTAAGCCGAAGCCCAGAAATCTAAACCATGAAAAAGAAGAAGAAGCAGTAAAAGAAAACAAGTATAAAATCATCAGCAAATTTTACCAAAAATTTCGGCAGAGTCTCCTCTGTAAAAACTGGCCCCCAAACGGGTACAACAAGTATAATATACATAAACAATAAAAAGCATCCCCAAACAGGAGCTAGCATCAACGCCAACAGGCGGAAACAACCACAGCAAGCACAATAATATACAACGCCAATAGGCGAGGCTCAAAACTCAAAAGAAAACAAAACCACCAGATCTGAATAATACATGCGCGACTCTAAGGTCGAAATAAAAGACTGGTCCTATAAACTTATCAAGTAATACAAATATGGTTGATGGAGCTTACTAGATACAAATGAATGAATAAAAGTACAATGGTGGTTCGGATACAAGTGAACCAACCTACCGTGCAAATCACCCTTAAGAAAAGATGTGCCAACAAGCTGCCACGGAAACCTGTACATCGAACCTGTAAAGAATTTGGCACAACGGGGGTGAGTTGCCAACTCGTGAGTAGAAGACATCTACGAAAAGAAATCGAATGCACGACGCTATCCTAGGTCATAATAATACACTACTATATCCCAAACATCTAGTAATAGCAGGGTAATACTACGTGTAAGTGCAACTACTCCGTGTCGTGTCAGTACCTCATATAATACTATGCCATATGAATGAAATGCATGCACCATGAATGTAAAGTAACAAATCCTGAAATCCAGATATATATGTATAAGAAATCTTTAGCTGTTATCATAGTAGAATGTGTATAAGAATCTGAAATCTCAATAATGAAATCCATGGAAATCCGTGTCAAACATCGACACAACACATGTAATCTCAAGTCTCAATATCTCGGGCTCCGTCAGTCCGGATCGGCCCATATCATCAAATCTCACGACAACGGTCGATATCCTCCGGATATCCGCCGCGCCAGACATCACCGGTAGGTAGCCTTCCCCTGCCAGGCTCATCGTCTACAACTCGATCTTCTTGCCCCGGGGTACCATACCGGGCCCACCATGTACCCGAGACGGTTCATCCACTCCTCGAATCGAGTCTCGAAATCCAACAGAAAACATAAAATCTCATGGTGGATGACACATACATCACGAGAAAACCGCATCTTATTTTAAAAAGAGAAGAGGAGAGAGAGAGAAGTTTTATATATTTTTGCGGTTTTCCCCAAAAATCCAGAAATCTCATAGAAATCCAAATCTCAAAATCATGAGTAAGCATATGATAAGTGTTGGCATATGCCCATACTACTGCATGATAACATGAAAATATGAATGCATGAATGTCTAAGCAATAAATATCATGTCTGTACTAATGTCAGAGAATAATCACAATATTATAGCGGTCTAGTTGTTAACTGATTCTATCCATAAAAGTCAATATGATCTAAAGTGTACGTGACATAGCAATTACCGATGATGATGTGTGTGAGCCGGCAAATAAGTATGCGTGGAATATGCGCATCATCGGTAATAGTGCTGGTGTCCTAACAGGTAAAGTTTATACTGATTATAGCAACATATAAAAGAACATGCACCATGATAATCACAGTATGAATGTAAATACAGATGTGCATTATCCACTCCTCTGCGAGATACGAGTACAACTACCACTATGTGAGTCGAACCTAAACCAGTGTCCATCTAACATCCTAAGGAACTAAACCTAATAGACTAGTCAGTAAGAAACTAGAGTCTACCTAAGGTCTCAATCAATATCTCTAATAGTCGGCGATCCCGCCTCAATAGCGTCACGTACGTAGTACGGCTTCCTCGAATCAAGAGTGCGGATCAATCGTCAAATCTAAACCTCGTACGGTAAAATCCAACGTACGGCATCCCAATATCGGGGTACGGTCAAGTATCTCCTAGGTGTCTCCTCATTCGTATAATGCCATCATTAGCACATCTCATGATCAAGGTGTTAAACTGTGATCGCATATATCAATCATATATCATTGTCATCATGATAAGCATCATTAGTTTATCCTCAGAAATATCATGTCATATGTATCATATTGTGACTAGGTCATACTTATATGGTATCGGCATCAGGTCACACCAATATAATGTCGTAATCAAGTTATACATATATCATATCGTGATCAGTCACAAGTTACAGTCCGGGTACTATTCTAGCGTCCCATGTACATCAATATCACCACCACTCTTTATAATTTATATATTCATGTTCATTATCTCATTCTCTAATGATCCGCTAACACTTTAATACGACTGTATAGTCAAGAATCACGGCATCAAGCCCAGTTATACTGTTTCATCATGCCTCAAATATCATATCACATCAATGAATCCCATATACGTGTTGTATATATATATACACCTATACCTAGTTTTATATACATATACACATATACGTATACTCCATGTCGAGTTTTAGTGTGTGCGTGTGTGTTTCTATCAGAAACCTACGAACCTTTCCAAAAGTATTCATCCTCAGGTATGGTTTTCCTAAATCAGTCTAGTCCCGCCTAGGGTCATTACTAGGGTCCTGCTCAGTAAGAATCTAGGGTCACATCGGGTTTCCTAATGTCAATAAGTATTATTCCTATTCTACGTTACGGGGGTGCTAAACGCCATCCACCCGACTTCCCCCCGTAGATATGCATCTACTCACCTGGTCCATGTCTGCCGACGACGGTGTCGCCATCCTCCTCTTCATCGCCCGCAGTCCACTTGAAGGGTACCTAAATGCAAACATATAAATATTATCGTAAACTGAATCACATACGAAAGTCAAACGATTTAAAGGAGCAAGCATAGGTTAAAACCTATGTCCCGTCAACGCAAAAGAACCAAATACCGCTCGATATCGGCGTACAAACTCCGATGGATCGAGATAACATCATCAAACAACTTGTAGTTTTAAAACACATTACTTATACCATAAAACACGATTAAATCCATCGAAACCCTAAAATCCATCAAACCGTCCAATTTCGTAAAACCCGAAATTGCCAATTTACCGTTTTTCATCAAAACTTGACATTTAAATGAAACCAATAGTTATAAAACTCATTATATAGCATAACTAGACTATACAAACCGTTACTATATTTTCATTACACAAATTTATATTAATTTGAAATTTCTAGTTTGCAACATTTAACAATTTTCAACATTTTACAAGCAAAGCACCACAATTCCACCACAAAACATGATTTGCATGAATTAATGTATTAAACCACAATTCATAATGATAATGATTCAATGAAACCATAAATTATATTTTTATTTACATTTATTTAGAAATTCCTAAAATCTAGTTTACAAAATAATAGCATTTTATTACTATTTTTCCAATTATCAAAGTAATCTAGTGATCAAACTAAGTTTTTCATTCAATTAATGTGCTAATATTCTCATTAAAACTACCATCTAATGATAGCAACTTAAATTGGAATTTTATATTACCCACAAACACATTTTAGAAAAATCTAGTTAGCTAATTTCCTTATTCAAAACAATTTTAAATGAAAATTTTACAATTTAACAACCATGCAATATTTTCCAATTCTAAAAGTGTTAAACTAACTATTATAACCCTAATTAATTATTAAAAACCCTAACTTGAATTTATAACCCTAACTTGCATTTTTTTTTAAAAAAAACATAGAATTAATTCATTAAATCTAATTAAGCTTAAATGATCATCTAATAACAATAAATCAAAAGAAAGAAAATTATACCTCCAAAATGTGAAGTCCAAACAAGAAATGAGCCTCCAAAATACATGCTTTCCCACTCCAAAATCCATATAAAAAAGGGTAGAGAATAAAGGGTATGAAGAGATTAGGATTATGTGTATTTTTTGTTGAATTTTTGATGGATTTTGATGGATTTTTGTGCAAAAATGAGGTGGGAAATGGGGGGGGGGGGGAAGCCATGGGGGGTTGTCGCCGGCCTTGAGGGAGTGAGGGAGGGAAAGAAATGATTAAGGAAAAGTGTAGAAGTTTCAAGAGGAGAAATATCACTTAAAGGTCTTTTCTTGGTTTATTTAATTATTTATTTATTTGTTTACTATAGCAACTCAAGAAAGCTCTAGAAAATAGGAAAAATTTGCAAATAAATTTTGCATGATACACACTAATTTCTAACATGCCATGGTTCATTTTTACAAATTAAAACCATTTAAATTTGTAATTTACACTAATTTAGTGTAAAAATAAAGCTTATGTTAATATTTAAAATAATTAATTTAGGAAAAATATTTTATTAAACTAAAAATTTATAAGTGGCTAAATAAACACCATTTACTAGTAATTTCATAATTAAAATAGATATATTAAAAATTATAATGAAAACAATCACGGTTTGGTTTTACGAAAAATACATTTTACTTTACCGAAAATCCTAAAATTCACTTAAACACTTTTATTCATTTAATTATTTATTTAATTATTTATTTAATTATTTTTTAAAACGTTACAATCTTACCCCCTTTAAGAAATTCGGTCCCCGAATTTAAATTAAAACTCGCCTTCCAAATACTAAAACATTTAGCAAAACACTCAAATCGTCGGGGCTCTGAAATCATCAATACATAACAAAATCAACTCCGTCTAGCATGACGCAATCATCGGAGTTATGGCGATAATAAAATATCATAACTCAATGTGAAAACCATCATAATATACCTCAATCTATAACTTATATATAGTTCGCATCCTAGTAAAATCGCCGAATCATCATAATAAAGAAGCATACAAATACCCCTCTTGAAAATCGCCGTGCAATGCACGTGTCACGGCATGAGTAGCGGACGTTTAAATTTTTAAAAAAAATAACTATATATATATCTTTTATTTAACATACACGTCCCGCCTGGTTACTAAATCAAATAATAATGATTATGAAAACATACTGCTCAAACTAAAATCAATCCCAATCACATCAATAAAATGTCATGTGCGTCCGGTGCGCACTGAAATCGAAACCAAATGCAGAAACCATGAATACCCACAAAACAAAACTAAGTGCAGCAGGTGTGCACCAAAAACATCTGTCAAGTGCAACGGGCATGCACGACTCAAAATCAGGTGCATCTAATCTGCACAAAACCCCGATTTAGTGCATCTGGTGTGCACAAAATCGCATCAAGTGCGCCAAGTATGCGCAAGAATCCTAATCAGGTGCACATGGAGCACGAAAACATACATCGAATATCAGACTCGAATCACAGTACGAAAATGGATAAAAACTAGGTCGAAGCATATATCAAAATCATGTGTAACCCATATGCACGAAATCAAATCAAAACCTCAAAATATATAAAACCAAATCAAGTGTACTGGGTGCGTACTAAACCATATCAATACAACTGATATATGAAACACAGATAGAATGAAGGTACACATAGGAAATACCAATCGTAGAACAAAGTCCTCAAAATACAAAAATCCAATCAACGAAAATAGGAAATTCAAATCACTAAATCACAATCGTAAACACTATCGTCAATGTGCGCCTCTTTCCTCTGATGTCGACTGCTTCGAACTCGTTCTTTCATAGGTGTGCTGACTGCGCTACCAACGGCAATACTCATGTCTAGAGTCTCCCACGTAGTCGATCCCTTCACCTGACATCCGGACTACATAAAACTTTTCGATCGATCCATCAAAATCCCATAATTCCCCGAGAGCTCAACACTCAAGTACAGTTTAAAAATATCCGGTACATACCCCAGCATCGATGATCCAGCTGTAGAAGGGTAAACCCAAGCCTCACTAATGGCACTGCGAAACTGCCGTAAACCCTAATGTTCAAAGGCGTTCTCGTGGTCATTATGTCGAGTTAGGGTTTCATTCTTCTAGAGGGTCCATCGAAATACCTGCATGTTCTTCCGAATACTTTAAACTTAGGAAAATGGTTTTCTGATAATCGTTCGAACCCTTTAACTTCATCCGGACGGCATGTGAATACCCTTCGTCCGCACGCTAAGCAATGCTCCAATCCTCAAGAATAACCAATACTCTAATGGTTATCGCATTCGAGCCGCAGCTTCCTCTGCCCGTGCGCCCGTGGTAACAGAAACCACCATCCGACATTGACGATGATAGATCAAAAGAACGAATGGAATACGGTGCAAACAATGTAAATCCTAGGGCTCCTTAAGCAGAGTAGCGTATCGTAAGTATGCCGCGGACCATACCCACGGTACGTTACTCTACCTAAATCGCCTACACCATCAACCAAGGGTCACCTAGACTTATACAAGGTTAAACCTAGCGCTCTGATACCAACTTTGTCACGACCCGGAAGTACGGAACGTGACCGGCACTTAGATTACGAAGCGTCTAGAGGCGCCACGTAACCTAAGTAAGCCGAAGCCCAGAAATCTAAACCATGAAAAAGAAGAAGAAGCAGTAAAAGAAAACAAGTATAAAATCATCAGCAAATTTTACCAAAAATTTCGGCAGAGTCTCCTCTGTAAAAACTGGCCCCCAAACGGGTACAACAAGTATAATATACATAAACAATAAAAAGCATCCCCAAACGGGAGCTAGCATCAACGCCAACAGGCGGAAACAACCACAGCAAGCACAATAATATACAACGCCAATAGGCGAGGCTCAAAACTCAAAAGAAAACAAAACCACCAGATCTGAATAATACATGCGCGACTCTAAGGTCGAAATAAAAGACTGGTCCTATAAACTTATCAAGTAATACAAATATGGTTGATGGAGCTTACTAGATACAAATGAATGAATAAAAGTACAATGGTGGTTCGGATACAAGTGAACCAACCTACCGTGCAAATCACCCTTAAGAAAAGATGTGCCAACAAGCTGCCACGGAAACCTGTACATCGAACCTGTAAAGAATTTGGCACAACGGGGGTGAGTTGCCAACTCGTGAGTAGAAGACATCTACGAAAAGAAATCGAATGCACGACGCTATCCTAGGTCATAATAATACACTACTATATCCCAAACATCTAGTAATAGCAGGGTAATACTACGTGTAAGTGCAACTACTCCGTGTCGTGTCAGTACCTCATATAATACTATGTCATATGAATGAAATGCATGCACCATGAATGTAAAGTAACAAATCCTGAAATCCAGATATATATGTATAAGAAATCTTTAGCTGTTATCATAGTAGAATGTGTATAAGAATCTGAAATCTCAATAATGAAATCCATGGAAATCCGTGTCAAACATCGACACAACACATGTAATCTCAAGTCTCAATATCTCGGGCTCCGTCAGTCCGGATCGGCCCATATCATCAAATCTCACGACAACGGTCGGTATCCTCCGGATATCCGCCGCGCCAGACATCACCGGTAGGTAGCCTTCCCCTGCCAGGCTCATCGTCTACAACTCGATCTTCTTGCCCCGGGGTACCATACCGGGCCCACCATGTACCCGAGACGGTTCATCCACTCCTCGAATCGGGTCTCGAAATGCAACAGAAAACATGAAATCTCAAGGTGGACGACACATACATCATGAGAAAACCGCATCTTATTTTAAAAAGAGAAGAGGAGAGAGAGAGAAGTTTTATATATTTTTGCGGTTTTCCCCAAAAATCCAGAAATCTCATAGAAATCCAAATCTCAAAATCATGAGTAAGCATATGATAAGTGTCGGCATATGCCCATACTACTGCATGATAACATGAAAATATGAATGCATGAATGTCTAAGCAATAAATATCATGTCTGTACTAAAGTCAGAGAATAATCACAATATTATAGCGGTCTAGTTGTTAACTGATTCTATCCATAAAAGTCAATATGATCTAAAGTGTACGTGACATAGCAATTACCGATGATGATGTGTGTGAGCCGGCAAATAAGTGTGCGTGGAATATGCACATCATCGGTAATAGTGCTGGTGTCCTAACAGGTAAAGTTTATACTGATTATAGCAACATATAAAAGAACATGCACCATGATAATTACAGTATGAATGTAAATACAGATGTGCATCATCTACTCCTCTGCGAGATACGAGTACAACTACCACTATGTGATTCGAACCTAAACCAGTGTCCATCTAACATCCTAAGGAACTAAACCTAATAGACTAGTCAATAAGAAACTAGAGTCGACCTAAGGACTGAATCAATATCTCTAATAGTCGGCGATCCCGCCTCAATAGCGTCACGTACGTAGTACGGCTTCCTCGAATCAAGAGTGCGGATCAATCGTCAAATCTAAACCTCGTACGGTAAAATCCATCGTACGGCATCCCAATATCGGGGTACGGTCAAGTATCTCCTAGGTGTCTCCTCATTCGTATAATGTCATCATCAGCACATCTCATGATCAAGGTGTTAAACTGTGATCGCATACATCAATCATATATCATTGCCATCATGATAAGCATTATTAGTTTATCCTCAGAAATATCATGTCATATGTATCATATTGTGACTAGGTCATACTTATATGATATCGGCATCAGGTCACACCAATATAATGTCGTAATCAAGTTATACATATATCATATCGTGATCAGTCACAAGTTACAGTCCGGGTACTATTCTAGCTTCCCATGTACATCAATATCACCACCACTCTTTATAATTTATATATTCATGTTCATTATCTCATTCTCTAATGATCCGCTAACACTTTAATACGACTGTATAGTCAAGAATCACGGCATCAAGCCCAGTTATACTGTTTCATCATGCCTCAAATATCATATCACATCAATGAATCCCATATACGTGTTGTATATATATATACACCTATACCTAGTTTTATATACATATACACATATACGTATACTCCATGTCGAGTTTTAGTGTGTGCGTGTGTGTTTCTATCAGAAACCTACGAACCTTTCCCAAAGTATTCATCCTCAGGTATGGTTTTCCTAAATCAGTCTAGTCCCGCCTAGGGTCATTACTAGGGTCCTGCTCAGTAAGAATCTAGGGTCACATCGGGTTTCCTAATGTCAATAAGTACTATTCCTATTCTACGTTACGGGGGTGCTAAACGCCATCCACCCGACTTCCCCCCGTAGATATGCATCTACTCACCTGGTCCATGTCTGCCGACGACGGTGTCGCCATCATCCTCTTCATCGTCCGCAGTCCACTTGAAGGGTACCTAAATGCAAACATATAAATATTATCATAAACTGAATCACATACGAAAGTCAAACGATTTAAAGGAGCAAGCATAGGTTAAAACCTATGTCCCGTCCACGCAAAAAAACCAAATACCGCTCGATATCGGCGTACAAACTCCGATGGATCGAGATAACATCATCAAACAACTTGTAGTTTTAAAACACATTACTTATACCATAAAACACGATTAAATCCATCGAAACCCTAAAATCCATCAAACCGTCCAATTTCGTAAAACCCGAAATTGCCAATTTACCGTTTTTCATCAAAACTTGACATTTAAATGAAACCAATAGTTATAAAACTCATTATATAACATAACTAGACTATACAAACCGTTACTATATTTTTATTAGACAAATTTATATTAATTTGAAATTTCTAGTTTGCAACATTTAACAATTTTCAACATTTTTCAAGCAAAGCACCACAATTCCACCACAAAACATGATTTGCATGAATTAATGTATTAAACCACAATTCATAATGATAATGATTCAATGAAACCATAAATTATATTTTTAATCACATTTATTTAGAAATTCCTAAAATCTAGTTTACAAAATAATAGCATTTTATTACTATTTTTCCAATTATCAAAGTAATCTAGTGATCAAACTAAGTTTTTCATTCAATTAATGAGCTAATATTCTCATTAAAACTACCATCTAATGAGAGCAACTTAAATTGGAATTTTATATTACCCACAAACACATTTTAGAAAAATCTAGTTAGCTAATTTCCTTATTTAAAACAATTTTAAATGAAAATTTTACAATTTAACAACCATGCAATATTTTCCAATTCTAAAAGTGTTAAACTAACTATTATAACCCTAATTAATTATTAAAAACCCTAACTTAAATTTACAACCCTAACTTGCAGTTTTAAAAAAAAACATAGAATTAATTCATTAAATCTAATTAAGCTTAAATGATCATCTAATAACAATAAATCAAAAGAAAGAAAATTATACCTCCAAAATGTGAAGTCCAAACAAGAAATGAGCCTCCAAAATACATGCTTTCCCACTCCAAAATCCATATAAAAAAGGGTAGAGAATAAAGGGTATGAAGAGATTAGGATTTTGTGTATTTTTTGTTGAATTTTTGATGTATTTTGATGGATTTTTGTGCAAAAATGAGGTGGGAAATGGGGGGGGGGGCAGCCATGGGGGGTTCTGGCCGGCCTTGAGGGAGTGAGGGAGAGAAAGAAATGATTAAGGAAAAGTGTAGAAGTTTCAAGAGGAGAAATATCACTTAAAGGTCTTTTCATGGTTTATTTAATTATTTATTTATTTGTTTACTATAGCAACTCAAGAAAGCTCTAGAAAATAGGAAAAATTTGCAAATAAATTTTGCATGATACACACTAATTTCTAACATGCCATGGTTCATTTTTACAAATTAAAACCATTTAAATTTGTAATTTACACTAATTTAGTGTAAAAATAAAGCTTATGTTAATATTTAAAATAATTAATTTAGGAAAAATATTTTATTAAACTAAAAATTTATAAGTGGCTAAATAAACACCATTTACTAGTAATTTCATAATTAAAATAGATATATTAAAAATTATTATGAAAACAATCACGGTTTGGTTTTACGAAAAATACATTTTACTTTACCGAAAATCCTAAAATTCACTTAAACACTTTTATTCATTTAATTATTTATTTAATTATTTATTTAATTATTTTTTAAAACATTACAGACCAACAGACTTGGCTGCAACACTTGCCCCATTTTCTGTCTCATGAAACTTATCTCCCGCTCTCAGTTTTCTACCTTTCTGTAGCCCTATGTAACAGATTACATATCTGGGATCCTGATCCGGTATCAAATTCCCAGGATGCATAGGATACTGAGAAACAGTTCTTTGTAATGAACACACCCGAAGGAGATGCATCATATGCAATTTCTTCGTTTGGGCGGCATAGGAATTCTGGTATTCCCCTATTTCCTGCTCTGTCTTATAACAATTATAAGTTGGAGCGGGACCAACGTTTCTCGGCTCAGTATAACAAGCGGGTTCGGTCAATACATACATATTATTATCTTGATTAAGGCGTGATATGGTCGCTACCTGGAGAGAGAGAGAAGAAAACACTCTGCGTGCGCTCCTGCAAGATTAGATTGGTTATATATTTTATCTAATCAGGATGGCTCCCACTGTTTTTATCAAATCTTCCTTCAAACCTTAAAAGGAAAGACTAGCCGGGATTAATTACACTCTACAAGTTCACCAATCTTTCAGCCAGGCCAGTGTCGGTACTTTGAGGGAGGTTCCCCATGCTTTCGCACGGACCTAATCACAGTAAACCTCGTTTTCCCAAAGGCGTAACCTCGTTGACACCTTTCTAGACACCTACTTGATCGGCTAATTGTAAAGTGCAAAACTCTCCCAGGAGTAACAATTACTCGCAGTGGGTATCGGGATCCAACTATCATATAGAAGGTATGCAATCTCATTGCAAATTTCAACACTAGAATCTCCCGATAAAGGTTTTTACTCCTAGCACTTATGACCTTAACTATGGTCAACAAATCATAAGTACTAGTCAAGTTCTACCCGTCATTTCATGATTAATTAGACCCACCCACATGACCCTTAACTAAGGTCAACAAAGTCACGCGACTGTCCTAACTAATCACATCATATGCGGTGTAGGAAGACATCACTTAGCTACCGTACACTGTGCCTTAACTAAGGTCAACAAACACAGCACGAATACTAAGTGCTTTACTTCCTAAAATGACGGAGGGTTGCGGATGGTTTTTATGAAAACCTTTAATGCTTTGAACTTGATCTCGTTGCGGAATCAAATGGTTTTTAAATGGAGTGTTTTTTATGCTTTTCTAGTTTTGCTAAAGGGGTCACTCCCGGTGAAGGGATCGTCGGCCCTTTCCTCGTCGAATGAGGTACGGGATATATCATATATATCACTGTGCAAAGCAGAAACTATAGAAGCAATCAAAAGACAAACCGAGTGTGTAGCATCTGCCAGTTATTGCTAAAGGAGTCACTCCCGGTGAAGAGATCTCGGTCCTTTCCTCATCGAATAAGGTGCAGGATGTTCTTCTAGGAACATCGCGATGCAAAGCAAGAACTGTAGCTACCTGTTTTTATTTTGAAATTCGATTCCACAACATCAATTAGGTTTATTTTCTTTCATTAATCTCATTAATGAATGTCCTATCATTTAAGTCCAACTAAGCATCACAGATAAATATAACGTACGCTTATGCCATCCGCATTCGCCTCGAAGTCCCGTCTGCACCGTTAGGTTAGGTAACTAACGGCAGAGCGAGGCAGGGCTAGCGCGGGTGAAAACATAAGCAACGTCTATATAATATATCATATATACTATATACTATATCTATCTGAACATATCACATGATCACATCACAGATAACGCAGCAGAAAATATCATATGAAATATCGGATATACTAGGACGTCCGTGTTTTATTTTGAGCCTGTATAAAACACGGATTCCACGGTCGTGATGAATAGCCAATCCCACACCCCTAGACTCCTACGAGAGCGGCAAGCAACCCTACCAATTCTAGGGTTAGGAGACCCGGACTCGACTCCTCGAGATGGTCTCCCACTGGACCCTAGAACCCGGTTACTTGTGCTCCCCTCCTTGGGTCTATCCTAATGCGGAAAAGTAAATAATTTACAAATGGTGACAGCATCCACAACCTGGAAGTGCCCCAATAAAAGAATATTACATACAAGTTTTTACATGAATGAAAATGAAAAACATTCATCTCACATAAAAAACCCCCGGCTATTCAAACACGACGATCCAATATAACATATCCAGCAACACATAACATCACATGTCATCAACGTAAGTAAATATGCGCATCCCAATTGTCGTTGACATATAGCAACGAAACCGACGATATCACATATTACACTTACGGTCACAGAAAAGAAAGTGTAAAACTACAACCGTTGGAATCCGCAACCTCTTTAGACATCGCATGCCAAATCAAATGAATTCCTTAGACATCGCATGCCTAACAATTATAAACTCCGCATTTTAGTCTCATTATTAACAACTTTATTGCTAAATGAAAGAGACTACAACCTTTGTAGATCCGGTCCTCCACCTCCTTAGCTCCGTGATGAAGTCCCTCCGCTGCGATCATCGGATCCCGGACTCTGGCGATGGTTTCGTCGGAGAAATGATCGGGCTAGATCGTCGACTTCGATGCCGAAGATGATCTACGTCGAGGCAACTCAAGATCAAGCACCAACTTCACCAAGTCATGAAACTTGTGAAGAAAACACCCTATACTACTTGGCAAGTGGTAGAGGATGAAGAAATAGGATGTGGGTTCACTTTAGAATTGAATTTCTCACTCTTTTTCTCAAGTCGCCATTGAAGCTAGCAAGCTTCTTTCTTCTTGAAGAAGAAGAAGAAGAAAAAGAATATGATAAGAATAATGAAAATAGAAAATAAAGTGATTCTTATCATATTTGTAACCATGGTTTAGTGTAGAGAATAAACTAGGGTTTAGTTGAATGGTTACAGTTAAGGCAAAAGACAAACTAGCTAGACTTTTCAAAGCTTCAAGAAGCTTCAAGTATCAAACAAAGAAAGCCACCATGTTATATTTTGCCAAAAATAAATAAAAAGAATGAATAAACAAGTAAAAACCATAAACCATCAACTAAACATGGTTTAAGTCTTACACACACCCATGTTTGCATGTATCATCAAACATGATACAAACAAGTGCACAAAAATATATCACATATACAACTTGTGCACATCAAGTGAGAAAATCCATCTAAAGTGAACAAATACTAGTTAATGCAAAGTAATATATCAAATATATAATTATACATTAAATCATTAAATCAACACTTGATTTAACGATCCGGTCATATCGCATATGACCGACTAATATCCGATGTATCGACTTATCGAATCAATCCTCGATTCGATAACTAGGTTATATCGCATACAACCAATCGATACATTCATCGCAAGAATAGAATACGGTATCACATACACGCATTATTCTCGGTCCCGTACATATCTCATATGCGCTCCTATTTCGTTTTGCTCGAGCCAGGAAACCTCTGTGTAGGACTCTAAAGACTCGTCAATACGCCGGCAACAGGTGATGATCATATCAAACACCCACAAGCCGCAAGCGGTCTGCTAAACGTAACGGCCACCCGGGTATTGAGCGATCAGAAGATCGACGAGCAAGCCCGCTCACACTCCTGTGAATCCAACCAGCAACACTTACCGTACAGTTCGGTTTGTTCGTCTGATATGTCGGATATCTCGCCTAGGGGTGGTAAACGCCAGACCCCAATAGCTCCATAAGTCATGCCGACGTGAGGTCCATAACAATCGTGAAACTACTGATAACTCTTACCAGTATATCACTGCAACCCTGGCCATGGATTTCCAGTTATGGCCAGTCGTGCATAGCGCAACATCAACCCCCAATACCGGGAGAGACGAATCCCCTCATATCGCTCACTGCCTCCATGTGAATCGTACCCAAAAACCACCTGTTTGCACGACTCAGTAGAGCCGTGGTAGGGTGTAAATCAAAGCACAGTGGGAGACACACAAGACTCTATGACGATCTCGGGTCAACAGACTAAGCTGTACCAGTGTCACCAGAGAACTGCCATCTGACGTGAGGTATAATACCATCTGGGAGTTCTCGGCGAGTCCGTTCAGTGTACCCAGTCTCCACTGAGCACCCGCATACCATCTCTAATGTCAAACACCAATGGATATGGGATCATCCATCGTCCATCACATGGGTCGAGAAGATATGCGCTAGTCTACTCTGGAATATCGATGCCCCGTATCGATATTCCTATGACTAAGAACATTGAAGGATGTACTCATGAACTTCCCAGGCCCCACTAGTATGATCTACATCATAGTCCTGGAAGTCAAGTACACATCCTAAGGGCTTTATCAACATTTAACAGAGAGACTGAAAGTATACATGTTAAGATAAAGAGCAACCAGATAGCGTACTATCATGTCGAGCAAGAAAGTCCTACCTATATATGTCCCAGCATCCACTACAACATACATCCAATGTACAGTAATGGCCTCTAGGGAATACATATAACTAACACAACTATCATTGCTTGATGCACTAGATGGAAGCCACTCTAGTCACCACACTCCAGAAGGTATGCTAAATCTGCAAGTTTCCTTTTTGTTTGAAACTCCCGATGTGAGTTTTTACCCCAAGCTCTTATGACCTTGACGTAGGCCAACAAATCATAAGACGCAAGTCAAGTTCTACCCATCGTTGTCCTGATTAATTTAGGTACATCGTACATGCCCTTGACGTAGGCCAACAAGGTTGTACGTCTGTCCTATACTAATGCATCTATCTATGCAACAAATAGGCAAACACATTGCTACCATCCACTATGCCTTAACGTAGGCCAACAAGCATAGCATGAATACGATGTGCTGTCTCTTTGAAACGACGGAGGGTTACGGCTGGTTTTTGGCAAAAAACCGTTAACGTAGTGAACTTGATATGATCGAAGGTACCCTGATAGCCTTTATTAAAAGGAGTGGTTTAAGCTCCGCATTTAAAATTTGTTTTTTGAAGAAAACCGAGTGGTTTTGAAATTGTTCAAATGATTCAGTTTAGGTTTTATTTTTCTTTGCATTAAAAATAATGCGTCCCATCTTTAACCTATCATTACAGATAACAACGAAAATACAACGTCCTCTTATGTCATCCGCATTCGCCACGGGGTCCCGTCATCACCCGTTAGGTTACTTAACTAACGGCAGAGCGGGGGCTGGGCTAGTGCGGGTGTAAAACATACGTGACCTCTAAATAGCTATCATATATAGATATTGTACATTCGTCAGACGCAATAATAGGCATTCCAGATCACAGATGAACTTTATTGGATATACAAGCAATCCGCGTTTCTTTTAAGCCTGAAAGAAAAGACGGATTACACAGTTGTGATGAATAGCCATTACCCCACCTCAGACCCCTACGGGTACGGCAAACTACCCGCCAAGTACCCGAAGTGAAGCGGTCTCCCTCAACATCGTGAGTAGGACACTAAACACTTCGAAATACCCGGTAGTTTGTGCACCCCACCTTGGGTCTATCCTAGGAGCAAAAACAGTAAAAAGAAATAATACAACGGTGGCTACAACCGCAACCTGGATGTGCCCCGCAAAATAAAATTACAACTTATTACAATTACATCGAATGAATTAATACAATAACCCATCACAAAACCCCGGCTAATCATCACAACAATCCAATACAGTTCATAATAACAAACAGTTAAAACATTACAGATATGTGCAACCCCTGCCAACCGACATACTAGCAGTTAGGGGAGGTTTACGAGAACATAATACAGTTCACAGATATAATCATAACAAGCAAACATTGTATAATTTCGATCGATCAAACCCATTAGATTCTTCTCCAAAACTTCTCTGTAAACCTGAGACCTGAGCAAAAAATAAACATTCCAGAAAAGACAAAATATTCACAGAAGAGTTACTTGGGAGATTTGGGGTGAATCGGGCTCAACTCGGCCGCGGATCCGCGGCGGATCGGTGGGATCGGCTGCGGTTCCGCGGTGTGTTGGCCGATTCATGCACCCAAATTTCTCCAGTGTTCTTAGGTTTCCCTGTATGTTATTCTGGAGGTCCCTGAAAAATTTTTGGACCTCAATTTAAAATCGACAGAAACTATGTGAATACAATATTTTTTCCGGTTCGTTTTGCGTTCGAAATTCATACAAATTTGCAAGTGAGTTAATTATTGTTTAGTGAGGCTCTGATACCACTGTAAGTCGATGTGCAACACCCCACGAGTTGCGGGGAGGCGGAAATATGAAAAACGATCTTGTTCTTTAAGCATATATCGACTAACCGAAGATCTTTGCTAAATGATAATTAATAACCACCATAGAAGTTCTTAGCTACTATGTAAAGAGATTATACCTAGTGAATCGTGTCCTTCGTCTTTACGATCTCTACGTCCTCCTCGGCCTCCTCTAAGTGATAGATGATCCACCCGAGAACCCTAATCCAAGCTTCACCTCCAAACTTGAGGTAACTAAGTTTCTCTAGTTGCTAATTAAAGGAACTTAGATCATATAGAGTTAGGTTATGGAATGTTTAGTCTATTCTAATCCTTGTTCTCAACTCATGAGTGGTAGGATTAGAGTTTGAAGAGTGAGTGAGCTTGAGGAGAGAGAAGGTGAACTAGAATAATGAAAATGAAATTGTTTCTCACTTAATATATGAAGCATAATGAATAAATGAATAAATGAATAAAATGAGATTATTCATCATGCTACATAAATGCATTATGAGTGATTCACTATGTGAGTCATTAAGCATTTAATAATGCATTAATGACATAATGAATCACACATTATGAGTCACAATATCATTTAATGACAACGCCACCTAAACCCTCAAGTCACCATGCTTCTAGAAGCTTCCCGGAAATTACGAGAACGCCCCTCCTATCCGTGAAAACACGGAAAAACTTCAGACTGTATAAATCCAATAACCTGATACTAGAATCTGGCTTAAACCAAAGCCGTCTAGTAAAAACTGCCCGAATGTCGTACGTGCGTTTAAACACGTATTCGTCCGAACCCTTGTCGTAAAACCGTACGACCTCAATATCGTTTCGCCTAGAGTTGGGAAATCTCTGTGCGGGACTCTAAAGACTCGACTACTACTCTGTCGGTGGGATTAACCACAGACCGCAAGCGGCACTAGCTGTACGTAACGGTCCCCAGGTAGATGTCGATAAGAAGGCCGATGAGATAACCCATCCGAACTCCTACTGAGCCTGTCCGTGACAATATCCGTGCAGTCCGGTCTGTTCGTCTAAGAGTATCGCATGTATGGTCTAGGGAGGTGGTAAATGTCAGACCCCTAATAACCGTACAAGTTGTGTTGGCATGGCTCAATCACCATCCGAGAATCTACTGATCAGTCTATCAGTAACTCTCAATCAGCCCTGGCCAGGGACTTATGGTAATGACCAACCGATCACCGTGCGATATCAACTTCCTATACCGGGAGAGATGAATCCCTAACAGTCACTCACTGCCTCCACGTGGCTCGGGACTGTGCCCAACTAAAACCTGTTTCCACGACTCCTTCGAACCGTGGTAGGGTACTAATCAAATCACAGTGGGAAATCACACAAGACAAATGGCGACCTTATGTCAACGACTATCTGCACACATGTCACCTGAAAACTGCTATCTGACGTTAGGTATAAATACCATCTAGTTAGTTCTCGGCGAGTCCTGTCCGGTGTACTCACACCCAGTGAGCATTTGTATACAATCTTAGGTGCACTCCACCAATGGCTGCGGGACCAATCCATCGCCCATCCTCAGAGTCTAGATATGTATACACTAGTCTACTCCGGAGTATCGATGCCCAGTCTCGATACTCCTGCGACCAGGGACATCTAAGGATGTGCCTATTGACTATCCAGCTCCCGCAAGTATGACTGCCATCACAACGCCGGTAGTCAGGCAAACACCCTATGGGCTTTATCAACATGTATATATATGAATACTACGCAAAATATATCATATGTTAAGATAAAGACAAACCAAATAGCGTACTATCATATTAAGCAAGACTGTCAGGTACACACATATCCCTAGCATCCTATACAATGAAGGCCTATAGGGCATATATATCCAACACAATGTGTATGTGCTCAAGTATGGATATGTCAGTGTACAAGTGCACCAATATGGATATACAATGTGTATATGCGCAAGTATGGATATATCAATGTATATGCAAGAATGTTATGTGAAGAGTCATATCATGATGCAGCAATCCTACTGTGTAGTGACATGGCAATTATCGATGATGAAGTGTGTGAGCCTACAATCTGTGTACGTGCAACATACGCATCATCGATAATGGTGCAGGTGTACTATCACAGGTATAAGTAATGCAATGCGAATAACATGAAGGCAGCATAAGGTAAATCCTATGCAAATACTGACGGGTATATGTATCTAACATGACCGAGTCGGGGACTTTATCAATCGGCATCCAGCCTAACAACGTCGTGTACGGTATAATCCGTCGTACGGGAACCTATAGTCAAGGGTAAGTATCAATCATCAAGTCAAACTCATCACGCACGGAAAATCATCGTACGTCGGCATTAAACCAATAGGGATCCTATCATCCTATAAGACAAATGAGGATACGGCCTAATATCACGTACGGCCTATCATCCATGATTAACAACATTCTGTATATATATATATATATATATATATCTATATACCTATGTCCCTGGTCACATCCATAACGACCTCATATCAGGGGACTGACAAGGTATCAACCACTTCAATCGATTCGCATCCGTATACCAAAACATCGTCATATCATCATATCAGTCTTATATTCTTGTCATCGCATTTATATCTCACATCAAGTTGAGTTTAAATAAACATTCTATCTCTGCTATAAGTATAAGTATCTAATCTAACATACACACCCGAACCATACAATCAGATTTTTAAAGAAGCGAATTGTAGTTTTGAAAATTGGGGTTACGATGTTTTTAAGGAAAAGATATCATTTGAAAATCCGTGACAACCCTTAAGGTATACATTTAAAAGATACATACGATTCTTCGGTTTAGAAAAAGGTATGGTTCGGATGACGCATCTACATCGACTATCTAGTCCTACAGTACCCTAAACGGTAATATCGACAAACGTCGTCCTTGAATTCTGTCATCCTATAATAGTCGTAACATATCACTTCTAACTATCCTCTAGTTTCTAATATGGTTTCATAGATATCTTCATTCTAACCCTAGTTTCCTAATCAAGGTTTCCTTAACCATATTCTATAAATCGGTTTCCACTAAAACTTTGCGGGGGTGCTATACGCCATCCACCCGACTTCCCCCGTGGATATAGATCCACTCACCATGCTTCTAGCTTGCCAAAGTCAATGACGCCACACTCCGTCACCTCGTAATCTACATGAAGGTACCTACAATAATAAACAATCACAATGCGTATTAAAATCAAGGCGGAAAAACCAAAACGGCACGCGCATTGCTCATAGGTTAGAACCTATAGCTTACGCTACAAAATCAACCAAACAACCCTTGTTGTTGATGTACGAACATCTAACAACCAAATACAAATACAAATATCAAGAATTACATTTCAAAATACGGAAAACATAGCCAAAAACACCCCAATGTGCTCCCAGATTTTACCCTAGGGCAAATTGGTCAATTCTGCATATATGGAGGGTCTAATTTACTGAAGATAAAGCCCTGGAACCAAAATGAACCAAATCCATCCTACTCTGGCCGCAAATTGCGGCCATAATGATTAAATCTGCGGCCATGGGTTAGAGTTGGGGTCTCGGGTCTCTGTGGTAGCTTCCTAGGTACCTGCATGTGTCACTGTGTTCGCAAAATTATTTTTAGTGCCCCCGGGTTACTCCAGATTCCATAATACCCTCACAATTCACACATTTATCCGGTGTCGGGGTTTCTAAATTCACTAATTGGGGTTCTATTCTATGGTTTAGGTCTTTAATCAATCACCACAGGTGTTGTAGGGCCTCTACTAAACTCAATTACACAATCCCAACTCAAGAATCTCTCAAACCCTAACTAGGAATTTTCTAACCTCACTCAATCAAACTTAAACACTTCTAAACATGCAAGGATACTAAATTAAAAGTAATACTATACTAATGGTGATGAAATTACCTCATTTGGGCAACCCAAGAAAAACCCTAGCTCTTCAAGGTTGTCAAAATCTCCCTTTTCTTGGTCCAATGTGTAGAGGAGAAGGAGGTGATCAATTTTAATGAAAGGCGTTTAGGGTTTTGATGGATATTTTTAAATGATCTTTAGGGGTGAAGTGGAGGGAGATGAAGATGAAGAGGAGAAGAAGAAATGAAATGGGGAGGGCATGAGGCTGCTGCCCTCTCTTTCTCTCTCTCTCTCTCTTTTATTCTAACCCTCTCATTCTATTATTACTTTTTTGCCCTTTTTCACCCTTTTCTCTTTTCTTTTAAAAACCAAACCATCAAATACCCAAAACAATACAAGAAGACAACATGTATCCAAAATGCAGCATGGCATGGTGCACTAGCCATGAAAAACTGTAGAAACACTGATTTGGCTTAATCGCGATTAGCAGTGCACTAATCGGGGTTTTATCGAAACTGCATAAAAAATTTTAAAAATGCCCAATCCTTTAAATATACTATTAAATGAATAAATCATTTTAATTTCCATTTATTTCACAATTATTGGTATATATTTATACCCTTTTTCGAAAACCTCAATTTCGCAAATCGGGCAGTTTTCGGGAAATATATTATTTTAATATTAAATTCCAAAAATAATATTTTATATTTTCTGAAATGTTACAAAATTTCCTTACTTTTCTTAATCAACTAAAGGTATTTGCTATAAATATAACACATATTAAAAGTTCATCTGCAAATTATCCTTTACCATGTGTTATACATTATAATCAACATTATGAAGGAAATTGTATGTTTAATATTTTTACGCATAATATTTTGTATCTCACATTCTTCATTGAGATCTTGTGCAAGATAAGCTCAGGTTAGATATCGGGAATCAGGAATCTGCCGATAAAATACAAGAAAGTCGAAGAATCAAATACTGGCAGAAATTCAGAAGAGATAAGAAAATTCCAGATATCAAATAAAGACCCAGAGATCAACAGAATAAGTCCACAGAATTTTGAAGCAACAAGCTCACCGATTGGCCGCGGAACCGCGGTCGAGTCAGGCCAAGTCGCCGTGGATCCGCGGCCGATTCAGGGACTTGGGGTTAGGGAGTTCTCTGGAAGCTTCTTTATGACAACCTAGCTTGTTGACGGCGCTTCTTTGTAACAACCTAGCTTGTTCTGGAAGTTTCTTTGTAACAACCTAGCTTGGTGAGGATGCTTGATTAGGGGCTATATAAAGGACCTAAGGCTACGTTAAAAAGATTCCGCACTTTTAATTCCAATTTTTTCCTAATTCTTGATCAAATCAAATCAAGAAAAGAGCTAACAAATTCAAAAAATCCAAGATCCAAGATCAAGAATCATTAAGAAATTCATTGAGCGACATCATTCAAGACTCCTTTATACGAAGCCGATCATCATCAACAAGCACGCGATCCACGACAGGTCCAAGACTCACGGTGATCGGGCGACGTGAAGATCGGCGGAAAAATTATCTCTTCAAGGGAGTGATCGAGAGCAATTCTTCTTGTAATCTCGGATTGAAGAAGTTGCAATTTGAAGTTGAATAATAAAGATGATAATTAGTTTCAATTTCGATTTTTCTTAATTCCCGCATTATGAGTTCTTTTTCTAATCTTTCTTCGATTTTCTTGATGCGCGAGTAAATCTCCGCTTGATAGGATTCGTAGGATTAGGGTAGATCGATGGATGATAAAATTCTTTACTTATTTTAAATCTTATGAAGTTTACAAACCTTTGCAAAATAATCGTTAACATCCTCATCGCGCGCCATATCAACTTCTTGATTATCTTGACCACGATGTGTGATAAGATTGGCGATCTTTTTGTGGAGGGCTAGAAAATGAATGGGATCAACGAAAGGACAAGGGATTATAGTGAAGAAACCCTAGTTTCATCCAAAAAACCCTAATCCATATTCATCGCCATCAATCTTGCGTTAAACTGTCAATAGATAAGATGAGTCACATTTATTAGTCATCCATGGCTACTAAATCCGATCGAATCCTACAAGCCTTCTTCATATTTCTTGATAATTAGATCTTGAATATTTTCTTGATTTCTTTTCTTGAAAACAATTTCTTGATTTTCTTGAAACTATTACTTCAACTAAATCTTAAACAATTTTCTTGATTTTCTTTACTATTTCTTTCAACCGATCTAAAGAAAAAATGATAAAATTCCACGAATCCCAGAGGACGACCCGTACTCACTAACGCTCGCTACATGCGACACTGTTATTGATTGCGGTTACTTTACTACTAAAACATCTCTTCTTTACTTCCTTTACTTTTCTTTTAATCAAAAGAAGAATCATATTTTGAGCAAACAATCAAATGGCAAGCTTGGGTCATCAAAAACCTCCTTGTCACCATCTTTGATGAGACCGAAGTACCTCTCGGGTGGCTGAGGTTACCCACCAAATCTGCGGAGTGGCTAATGGATTGTCGAATCCAATTGAATCTTTAGGTTCTACTAAATTTTCAGCAATATCATTTGTGGTTCTTGAATTACTTTCAGTTCTACCATACTCCCACTAATGTTTCTTAAAAAGAATTCATTTTACTAAAGAGGTGGCGAGTCAAAAATAATATAGCTTCTGATCCTCCAAATGATAGAAAGGTAACCCTTGTCAAAGCCCGGGATAACCCACAAACTGCCATTTCTGAAACGTGCCTTGAGTTTGTCCAGATTCTGGTTTTAAGCATAAGTCGGACTACTCCATATACCTTAGCATCGTTAAGATATGAATCCATTCTATATCCAATATAGAAACAATGGCACTAATTTAATTGGAACCTGATTCAAAATACATGCAGGTGTTTCCTGTACATATCGACTAAATGGAAGGAGGCAAAGCAGCATTACTCATCAAGGAGCGTACTCACGAATGAGTAACTTGAGAGAGAATCAACTTCTCAAATATATTACTTATAACGGAATACCTAGCATAAGTATCTACATCTTCAATCACCTCGAAGAATCCTGATACTTGCAACATATGGTTCTCTACTTTATTCTTATACCTATAACTTCTCAAAATTTGGACCTTGTATTTCAACGAAATACTTGTCTAAAATCAGAGAAGTCATAATTAAACAGAATATAGTAGGAGTACCAACCCTTTTGTCCTCACGGACATCGGACAACATATAATACTTTATATAAGTCCACTGAGTTTAATAGCTCAAACCCTGTGCGTCGTAGGTTGAAAACTGTGTTATGGTTAAGAAGAATTACACCGTTGTTCAATGCATCTTACCTAACCATCAACTGATATAGGTAAATGTCATATACATAATTTCAAAAAGTTATATCTCACTTTATAAAATAAACGTACAGATATATCAGTTTGAAACTGGTGTATAACAATGGATATTCAAAACCATATATTTGTCGTTAGGAAAAACCCAGGTGATTTCCTCAAATATCACCAATTACAAAGAATTTTGATATATATTGAAGATCTAATCACCCAATTCCCAATATATTACTCCCACTCAGCATCTGTAACGCATTACAGATATGAGAATCAAGTCTGGTAAATACATACCCTGCAGTCAGAATCTAATTGGGAAAGCAGTTTTCAATTAACACCGCACAGTAAAACTGAAACATGAAAATGTTTCGAAGGGGTGGCCGGGTATTCCTTGTAATGCCACTTCCACTATCCAGATTCATGACAGTAATGATATATTTCCTTGTCCTCACTCCAATCCCTTTATATGTCTTTACTTCTTACCTTCTGTACACCATACTTAGGCTAATTGATTTTCTTTCTGCCCTACCTTTCGGCACCTGCCAATGGTTTGAAAGAAGACTATCCAATAATCGTAATAGGTGTACTCTCCTAACACTAGGAGCCCTCACAACCTGAGAGAAGGTAAAGAGAAAAAGACAACCGTATAATCCTATTCAATTTCTCCCGAACCGTAAACCATCCTCGAACTGAAACAAGTTTCTTCGAGTTTATATGCAACTATACGATGGAATATCCAACCAATATGGATCTTCGTAGTGATACGGAGTGTTATGGACAAATGCAAAGGGGAAATAGGAGTGGCAGGGATATACGCGGCTTCGTCGTGAATGATAGTAGTTGCAATTTCCTTTGACCTCACCCTAATCCCTTTATATGTCTTTACTTATTACCTTCTGTACACCACACTTAGGCTAATTGGTTTTCTTTCTTCCCTACCTTTTGGTACCTGCCTATGGTTTAGAAGAAGACTATCCAATAAGCGAAATAGGTGTATTCTCTTAACACTAGGAGCTCTCGCAACCTGAGAGTGTTAGGAATATGTATGCCCTAGAGACCATTGATATACTGGATGCTTGGACATATATATAGAGGACTTTCTTGGTCGACATGATAGTATGCTATCTGGTTGCTCTTTATCTTAACATGTACACTTGTATTATTATACTGTCTCTCTGATACATGGTTATAAATCCCTTAGGATGTTTGCTTGACTACCAGGACTATGATGCGGATCATACTACTGAGACTTTTGTAGTCCACAAGCACATCCTTTAACTATTCCTAGTCGAGGCAGTATCGAGACAGAGCATCGATATTCCAGAGTAGACTAGTGTGTACGCTTCTTGACCCTGTAGAGGGCGATGTTTGATCCCATAACCATTGGTGTTTGACATCAAAGATTGTACACAGGTGCTCATTAGAGAATGGGTACACCAAACAGGACTCGCCGAGAACTCTTAGATGGTACCATACCTATCGTCAGATAGCAGTTCTCTGGTGACACTGGTACAGGTTAGTCTGTAGACCCGAGATCATCATAGTATCTTGTGTGGTTCCCAACGTGCTTTGATTTCCTCCCTACCACGGATCAAACGAGTCGTGCAAATAGGTGGATTTTGGGTACATTCCCGAGTTACATGGAGGCAGTGAGCGATAGGAGGGGTTTCGTCTCTCTCGGTATAGGGAGTTGATGTTGCGCTATACTCGATTGGCTATAACGGTAAGTCCCTGGCCAGGGCTGATGAGATTTACTGGTAAGTGTTATCAGTAGTTTCTCGAACCGTTATGAGCCATACATCGGCATGACTTATCAAGTTACTGGGGTCTGACAATTCCACCCCTAGACTTGATATGTGACATATCAGACGAAGAGACCGGACTTGTACGGTAAGTGTTACTTATAGTCTTCATGGGAGTTTGGAAAAGCTTGCTTGTTGATATTCTAATCGCTCAATACCTCGGTAGCCGTTACGACCAGCTAGTATCGCTGACGGTTGTATGTAACTGATGTGATCATTACCTCCTGCTGGCATATTGACGAGTCTTTAGAGTCCCATACAGAGGTTTCATAGTCCAAGAGAAACGAAGTAGGAAACATATGTTGATATGTGCGGGAGCTAGATTAAATACGAGTATGTGATACCGTATTCTAATCTGGCGACATTTGTTATCGGTCGGGTTATATGTGATATAACCGGATTAGTGAATCAAGTGTTGATTTAATAATATTATATACAGATAAATGATATTAGTTGTATATATATGATATAACCGGATTATTAAATCAAGTGTTGAGTTAATAATTTGATATTTATATATATATTTGATATAATTATATATTAACTAATATTATTGCTCACTAATTATTTTCTATATATATTAATATATATATGTGTGTGTGTGTGTGATATATGCATATATATATATGTGTGTGATATATATATATATATATATTAATATATATATGAGAATAATGGAGGAAAGATGCCATAGGAGGGAATTTCTTCCTATGGCGTCGAAAAAATACCCCCTCCCTCATTTATTCCGACGATCGGCACCTACCATCTTCCTCGTTATCATCTAAGATGTGGGTACACCAAATTTCACGTGATTCTACAACTTTTTCACCGTTGATTTAGCAATGTAAAAAGTTTTATTGTCGGTAAACCGTTAATTTTGAACCCACTAAATCAACGGTGAAAAAGTTGTAGAATCACATGAAATTTGGTATACCCACATCTTAGATGATAACGATGAAGATGGTGGGTGCCGATCGTCGGAAAAAATGAGAGAGGGGGTATTTTTTCTACGCCATAGGAGTAAATTCTCTCCTATGGCCTCTTTCCCCCATTATTACCTCTATATATATACATATATCACATATATATTAATATATATATATACATATATCACACACACACACACAGACACACACACACACACACATATATATTATGAAGCATGGCATTTCTATTTTGAGAAAATAGAAATATGAGGTGGAAAAAGGAGAGATATTTGTGGAATGGGTGAAGCATGGCTTGATCATTTGTTTATTCATTTGTGTTCACTATACATGCATCAAACATGGTTGCAATTTATTATTGCATTTTATTGCATGCCTCAGTAAGTGAATGATTTATTAATCCATTCTTCACACTTCCTCATGTTTACCCTATGCTCATTTTTCCTTAGCTCTCTCCATTTTCCTTCTTCTTCTTCCTCTTGCTTCAAGCTCTAACCCTGACATGAGTTGTGAACCCTAGAGCTTTAGAGTATTCTAAGTGAGGTTATACTCCTACTTCATCAACCTACACTCTATTAGCCATTAAGTATAGGTTGTTTCATTCACTAATAGTGGATTAATGAAGAGGTAACTTGAATTAGAGAAGCTTCAAGGTGGATCATCTTCGACACAAAAATCGTGAAGCAAGCTCGATCCTTCTTCAAGTGGAGATACGAGGAGTCGTAGGGACTACTACCCAGAGCTTTAGAAGTGAAGGATTTGGTCTAAAAAGGTTGTAAACTCTTTCACTTAGTATAAAGCTTCTTATATCATGGATTAAACCCTAATGATCTTGTTAGATTCTAGGTTAGTGTAGCTTAGCACCCAAGAAAATTTTAAATTGCGTACTTGATACCGGATCAAAACTCCGTCGCAATCACTTATAGTACGCGAACACTCGTCGGGTAGCACTACTAGATAGCCACGCCCCATAGCCCCGACCAAGTGACTGTAGGAGAACCCCGTTGCCAAAAGCATCAACTCCGGTGCTCACGGCCACGATGTTCCGCCTAAGTGCACTTTGCCGACGGCATCGAGGGTGCGGCCATCTACTAAAGTTCCCGACAAGCATTCGATCAGGTAGTCGGGAATCTTGTTGAATTACCCAACTAAGTTATTGAAAAGTGTTTTCAATTTGAGACTAAAATTCAAGGTTTACAGGGTTAGGCATGAAATTCGGAATATGAGATATTCCGGGTTTATGATGACTAAGGTATATGCGGTTTCTAAATATTGTAGTTTTTCATTTCTTTTCTGCGACCGTAAGTGTAATATGTGGGGTATCCCCGATCTCGTTGCTATATGTCAACGGAATTCGGGATATGCATATTTACTTACGTTGATGACATGTGATGTTATGTGTTGCTGTGATATGTTATATTGGATCGTCATGATTGAATAGCCGGGGGCTTTTACCTGAGATGAGAGTTTTTGTATTTTCATTCATGTAAAATTATATGTAATATTCTTTTATTGGGACACTTCCGTGTTGAGGATGATGTCACCATTGATGTATATTATTTACTTCCGCATTAGGATAGAGCTAAGGTGAGGAGCATAAGTAACCGGCTTCTAGAGTCCAGTGGGAGACCATCTAGAGGAGTCGAGACCGGGTCTCCTAAATCTAGAAATGGCAGGGTTGCTTGCCGATCTTGTAGGGGTCTAGGGATGTGGGTTTGGCTATTCATCACAACCGTGGAATCCTTCTTTTCATTACTGGCCAAATTTAAAACACGGACCTCCAAGAATATACAATATTTCATATGTTGACTTCTGCTGCTTGAGTTCTGTGATGTGATCATATAACTACGTGAGACGAATGCTATATATATGATATATATAAAAAAAACTTTGCTTATGTTTTGCACCCGCGCTAGTCCATCCCTCGCTCTGCCGTTAATTAAATAACCTAACGGTGCAAGACGGGGCCCCATAAAGAATGCGAATGGTATAAGCGTACGTTCTATTTTAATTTCTTTTCTGTGATATTTAGGGAAACATAAATGATAGGAATTCATTAATGAGATTAATGGAAAGAAAAGAAACCTAAAGATGTTGTAGAATCAAAATTTTCAAAAAGGTAGCTCTAGTTCTTGGTTTGAATAGTGGTATTCCTTGACGAATATCCAGCACCTCATTCGATGAGGAAAGAATCGAGATCCTTTCACCGGGAGTGACCTCTTTAGAAAAAATAGCAAATGCTACAGCCCACTCGGTTTTGTCTTGGTAACTTCTCTAGTTCTTGCTTTGTATAGTGGTATTCCTTTATGAATATCCAGCACCTCATTCGATGAGGAATGAGCCGAGATCCCTTCACCGGAGTGACCTCTTTAGCTAAACTAGCAAATGTTACAAAAACTACTCCTTTTCAAAATCACTTGATTCTACAACGATATCAAGTTCATTACGTTAAATGTTTTTCTACAAAACAAGTCATAGCCCTCTGTCATTTCAGATATGGAATATTTAGTATTCGTGCAACGTTTGTTGACCTTGTCAAGACGTAGTGTGCGGTAGCTGATTAGTGCTTATCTGTCGCATGTGATGCGATTAGATTAGGGTAGTCGTACGGCCTTGTCGACCTTGTCAAGTGTCTTGCTGGTGGGTTTAATTCAATCACGAAATGAACGGGTTGAACTTGACTTGCGGTTTATGGTTTGTTGACCATGTCAAGGTCATAACCCGCATGGGGTAAAAACAGATATTGGGAATTTCAAGTGTTGAAATTTGCAATAAGATTGTATACCTTCTATGAGATAGTTGGATTCCAATACCCACTGAGAGTAAGAGTTACTCTTGGGAGAGTTTTCCACTTTACAATTATCTGATCCAGTAGGTGTCTAAGAAAGGTGTTAACGGGGTTATGCCGCTGCAGAAATGGGGTTATTTAATTAGTTCCATGCGAAAGCATGTGGAGACTCCCTCGGAGTACCAATACCTTCCTGGCAGACCGATTGGCGAACTTTTAGGGTGTAATTAATCCCGGCTAATCTTACCTTTAAGGGTTTGAAGGAAAATTTGATAAAAACAGTGGGAGCCATCCTGATTAGATAAGATAATAACATATCTAATCTTGCAAAGAGCGCATGCTAAAGCATTTCCTTCTCTCTCTCTCTCCAGGTAGAGACCATGACATGCCTTAATCAAGATAATATTATGGATGTATTGACCGAACCTGCTTATTATACTGAGCTGGGAACGTTGGTTTCACTTTTTCTTATGATTGTCAAAAGTCTGAGCAAGGATTGGGGAATATCATGATTCCCATACAACCCGAACGAAGAATGAGCATGATGATGCATCTTCTTCGGGTGTGTTCGTTACCGAGAACTGTTTCTCAGTATGCTCTACGTCCTGGGTATTGGATACCGGATCAGGATCCCACGTATGTAATTTGTTACATGGGTTAAGGAGAGGTAGAGAACTGGAAAAGGGTGATATGTCTCTCAAAGTAGGGAATGGAGAAATTATTACAGCCAAAGCAGTTGGCGAATATCACCTAGTATTACCAAATGGTAATACATTGATTCTGAACGACTGTTATTACGTACCAAATATGATGTGCAATATTATATTAGTTACTTTGTTGCGTAAAGAATTATATAACTTTGCATTAGTAGATAATATTATGAACATTTTCCTAAATCAAGTGTTGATTGGGTTTGGTACGTTGTCTAACGATATATACGTTCTAAATCAAACTACAGTTCTAAACATACAGAATAAACACAAGAGGAAAAGTTCAGAAATGAACGAAGCCTTCTTATGGCATTGTAGAATAGGTCAAATCAATGCGACAAGACTAGCTACGTTACATAAAGATGGATATTTGAATTAGTTCGAATTTACATCTTATGAAACTTGCGAGTCATGTCTTGTTGGGTTACGATAGCGCCGAAGCTATCAACTGTGGCCGATGCGGAACAAAAGCGGCGTTTAAAAACTTTGGCGCTAATGAAATCGACTAGAATCGAACCATAAACCCTATACTAGCAAACAACGAAGAGCTAAACTATTATGATATAAGTGTTATACCGAATGATCCGTGTCCTTCGGTCTTCTACCATCATCCTTAGCTCCTAAAGGTGTCCTGGATTGAGCTTGATTGCTGGTCTCCCTCCGTCGAAGATGAACCACTTGAGAGTATATAGTTCGAGCTCCAACCTCAATTCCGAGGTAACGAGGGTACCTAGTTTGCTAAACTAGATAGCCTAGAGGATGTAGAGAGTGATGATGTTAGGAATATGTATGCCCTAGAGGCCATTATAGTATGATATAGTGGATGCTTGGACATATATATAGAGGAATTTCTTGCTCGACATGATAGTATGCTATCTGGTTACTCTTTATCTTAACATATACACTTGTATTATTATAATGTCTCTCTGATACATGTTGATAAAGCCCTTAGGATGTTAGCTTGACTACCAGGACTATGATGCAGATCATACTAGTGGGGCATGTGAAGTCCACAAGTACATTCTTTAACAGTTCCTAGTCGAGAGAATATCGAGACAGGTCATCGATATTCCAGAGTAGACTAGTGTTTACGTTTCTTGACCCTGTATGTGGTGATGGTTGATCCCACATCCATTGGTGTTTGACATCAAAGATTGTACACAGGTGCTCATTAGAGAATGGGTACACCAAACAGGACTCGCCGAGAACTCCTAGATGGTACTATACCTATCGTCAGATAGAAGTTCTCTGGTGACAATTTTACAGGTTAGTCTGTAGACCCGAGATCATCTTAGAGTCTTGTGTGGTTCCCACTGTGCTTTGATTTCCTCCCTACCACGGCTCAAAGGAGTCGTGCAAACAGGTGGATTTTAGGTACAGTCCTCAGTCACATGGAGACAATGAGCGATAGGAAGGGTTTCGTCTCTCCCGGTATAGAGAGTTGATGTTGCGCTATGCTCGATTAGCTATAACAGCAAGTCCTTGTCCAGGGATGATGAAATTTACTGGTAAGTGTTATAAGTAGTTTCTCGAACGGTTATAGGCCACACATTGGCATGACTTATCAAGTTACTGGGGTCTGACGATTCCACCCCTAAACTTGATATGCGAAATATCAGACGAAGTATCCGGACTGTACGGTAAGTGTTTCTTATAACATTTGCGGGAGTTTGGACAAGCTTGCTTGTTGATCTTCTATTCGCTCAATACCTGGGTAGCCGTTACGTCCAGCTAGTAACATTGATGGCTGACTGATATGATCATTACATACCGCTGGCGTATTGACGAGTCTTTAAAGTCCCACACAGAGGTTTCTTAGCTCAAGGGAAACGAAGTTGGGCACATATGGTGATATGTGCGGGAGCTTGATTAAATACGAGTATGTGATAACGTATTCTAATCTCGCGATATTTGATATCGGTTAGGTTATATGTGATATAACCGGATTATTTAATCAAGTGTTGATTCAATGATATGTTATATGTATATATATTTGATACTGGCCAGTTATATATGAAAGTCGACCTTAGCACCACCATGAGGTTCTAGAGGCATCAAGCATGCCAAATTTTAATTTTTAATAGGTGCTATGTTAAACTAACAAGATCTTTACTAGATTATTAGGGTTTTCCTTTTTGATGTGATGAACTAAAGAGAAGAAAATAGCATACGGTCATTGTAGTTCGAGTCCTTTCTTCAATAGCTCCGGGTTATGGTCCACGCGACTCCACTAGGCTCCTCTTCGAGTTGAACGAACCTCATTCATGATCTTCACGCCAAAGATGATCCACCCGAAGTCCACAAGCTCAAGCTAATCCTTCACTAATCTCATTAGTGAAGGCAACACTCCACATCAAATTGCTAATCTAATGTGTGATGGTGAAGTAGGGGTTTAATTTGCTCACTAGGGTTTTCACAAGTTCAATGATTCACATCACATGTGAGGGTTTGAACTTGGAAGTGAGGTGAAGAAAATTGTAGAGAGCAAGAGGAAGCAAGAGCTCAAGACAGATGGCTAAGGCATGAAGAATGAAAAATGATAAGAGTAAACTCAAATGGCTCTATCTCTCTCCTCACTTATTCAAGCATGGAATAAAATTGCAATTCTAAATTACAACCATGCTTGAATTGTGAGTCAAGACTAATATACTAATAATAAAACCCATGCCTTGCCCATTCCAAAAATATCTCCACAATTTACACCTCATTTTTCTATTTTCTAAAAATAAAAAAACATACCATGCTTCATATATATATATATATATATATATATATAAATAGAGCAATTAGTTAAGATATAATTATATCACATATAATAGATATCACATAATCAAATCAACACTTGATCTAATAATCCTGTTATATCACATATAACCGGCTAATATCATTAATCTGAATATCGTATTATCAAACCAAAACTTGATTCGATAATCCGGTTATATCACATATTACCTGACCGACATCAGATAACTTCCAGATTACAATACGGTATCATATAGACGTATTTAATCAGGTCCACGCACATATCACATATGTGCCCTACTTTGTTTCGCTCGAACCAGGAAAGTTCTGTATGGAACTCTAAAGACTCATCAATACGCCAGCAGTAGGTGATGATCGCATCAATCACCTACAAGCCGTCGGTGGTACTAGCTGGACGTAACAGCTAGCTGGGTATTGAGCGATATGAAGATCAACAAGCAAGATCATCCATACTCTCCATGAAGCCTATCAGTAACACTATCGTATAGTCCAGTCTCTTCGTCTGATATGTCGCATATCATGTCTAGTGGTGGTAAACGTCAGGCCCAAGTAACGTGATAAGTCATGTCGATGTCTGGCCTATAACGGTTTGAGAAACTACTGATAACTCTTATCAGTAAATCTCAGCAGCAGCCCTGGACAGGGACTTCCAGTTATAACCAATCGAGCATAGCGCAACAACAATCCCCAATACTGGGAGAGACGAAACCCCGCCTATTGCTCATTGCCTCCATGTGACTCGGGGCTGGACCTAAAATCCACCTGTTTGAATGACTCCTTTGAGGCATGGTAGGAAGGAAATCAAAGCATAGTGGGATCCACACAAGACTCTATAACGATCTTGGGTCTACAGACTAACCAGTGCCATTGTCACCAGAGGACTGCTATCTGACGATAGGTATACTACCATATAGGAGTCCTCGGCGAGTCCTATTCGGTGTACCCATTATCCAATGAGCACCTGTGTAAAATCTTTGATGTCACACACCAATAGTTGTGTATGGTTACGGAAGCGCCCCAGCCATCTTTCCGTGGCCAAACGCGGAACAAAAACTTTTATAACCCGGCGCTAACGGAACCTTAACCGACGGATCGTACCATTAACCCTACACTAGTCCTATTAAAAGAGTTTAGAGAGGTTATACCGATCGATCCGTGTCCTTCAGTATTCAACCTCTGACCCAAGCTCTTCGCGGCTGCCTCGATGAAGTTCGGTCTTCGGTCTCCATCGTCAAAGACGATCCACGTCGAGGATTAGTAATACGGGCTCCCACTTCAAAACCGAAGCAACTCGGGCATCCAGTTTGCTAGCCTAGATAGCCAAGATGAAGTAGAGAGTGTGTGTGAATACTTTGTCTCAAAACACCCAAGGATTCTCAACTCATGATATGGAATGGGTAGAGATTGAAGAAGAAGCCATGTGAAGTGAAGAGTGTGAGCAAAAGACTTGGCAAGAAAAAAGAAAGTGAAGAAAGTCTCTGTTCTTTTCTTATGAGTGTTGAGTGTTGTGAGAAATTAGTGAGCAACTAAAGAAAAATCCCACACCAAAAGAAAAAATCTTCCTCTCATAATAATATCTCACAATACCCAACACCATGAGTCACCAAGTGCACATGCACCATTCAATACCAATTTCCAAGACTTGCACTCACAATTTACACACAATTAAACATTAAACTAAATGTTTAAATCCAAGAAAAAGAAATGGCAACCATAAAGTAAACTCGTAACGAATTACAAGAATACCCCTCATCCGTATATACATACCTGCATCCGTATTCCGACTGAATACGAATACAACGAGACGAAAATAATCCAACAATATAATACTAGGATCCGGCTTAAACCAAAGCCTACTAATATTATTCGTCGGATCATGATCCGTGCACAAGTGCACGTATATGATCGAAACCTGCCATAAAACCATACGGCCTCTTCAACGTTTCACCCGAACCAGGGAAACCCTCTGTGTGGGACTCTAAAGAATCGTCAATACGCTGGCAGTGGGTTTAACTATAAGCACGTCAGTGGCACAAGCTGTACGTAACGGCTACCCAGGTATTGAGAGAAAGGGAGGCCGACGAGCAAACTCATCTTGAAACCCTACTGAGCCTGACAGTGACAATATCCGTACAGTCCGGTCCGTTCATCTATGAGTATCGTATACTGAGTATAGGGGTGGATAAAATCAGACCCCTAATAATGCGATATTTAGTGTCGGCATGAAACCTATCACCACGTGAGAAACTACCGATCCTAGATCGGTAATTCTCGTCTACCCCGCCTGAGAATTTCTGGTGATGGCCACTCGTGCACACTGCGACATTGTCACGACCCGAAAAGTACCGAGCGTAACTAGCACTTAAATTACGAAATGTCTCGAGGCGTACGTAATCTAAGTAAACCAAAACCCAGAAACCAAAACCCAGAAATCAAAACCAAAAGAAGCAGTAAAGTGAAGGAAAAACCAATTTAAAGCAAGTAGTTTTAATAGCATAAGCCGAATTATGCGCTTTAAAAAACATCACGTCATTTCTGAAAATTTCGGCAGAGTTTCCTTTGTAAGTACTGGCCCCAAACGGGGTACAACATGAAAAGTATACGAAATAATAAAAGGCATCCCCAAGCGGGAGCTAGCTCTTCGTCAATCGACGGTCACGACAACGCAAGCAAGATAATATACAACGCTGAAGGGCGAGGATCAAAACTCAAAAGAAACTCAAATCAACATGAAAACCATAATAATACAACGCGCGACTCCAAGGTCAAAATAAATACAAGTCTGGTTGATGGAGTTTCTAGATACAACAATGAAACTAAAATACAAGGGTGGTCACGATGCGATTGAACCCACCTACTAAAGCAATCACTCGGAATGGGAACAGTGTGCCAGAAAAGCCGTAACGATACCTGTACGGCAAAACCTGCAAGGAACTGTGGCACAACGGGGGTAAGTTGCCAACTCGTGAGTAGAAAACATCACAGAGCAGAAATCGCATGTATGACGCATCCTAGGTCATATCAAGTAATATCCTCAAATAATATCCTGATCCATCTACATATAAGTGAAATACTACGTGCTCATGTCAGTGCCTCAGATAGCAACATATCAAGTATATGATGTATGAATGCATTATGAATGGAAACAGAATAAATCATGAGTGAGACAACTGTTTTCTTTATTTAAAGAGATTCCTGTATGTATATAAATCGGATATCATCAATGAAATCAACAGAGAAATCTGTGTCAAGTATCGACACAAAACATGAATCTCAATATCTCAGGCTCCGGCTATCCGGACTGGCCTTTATTAACAAATCTCAATATCTCGGTGTCTCAAATCTCAATATCTCAATATCCCAATACCTCGGGCTCCGTCAGTCCGAATCGGCCCATATCATCAATCACACGACTACGAACGGTATCCTTCGGATATCTGCCGCGCCAAACAATCACTGGTAGGCATTCTTCCCCTGTCGGGCTCATCGTCTACAACTCGAGCTTCTTGCCCCGAGATACCATACCGGGTCCAACATGTACCCGCAGACGGTTCATACAACTTCTCGAATCGGGTCTCGAAAACCATCTCAGAACCGAGAAAACATCATGGTGGACAGTACTCATCATAACAAGGAAAACCGCATCTTTCTCTTTAAAACAAATCATCAGTTATAAAACTTTCACATGCGGTTTCGAAATCCAGAAAATCTCAAAGAGGATCCGAAATCATCAAATCACCATGTCAATAATAGTGAAAAACGGCATAAATCTCCATAATACTACATGGCCAAAGAATATATGAATGCATCTGATATCATGCAATGAGTGCAATAATTAAACTAGCATATGAAACCTATAACATGTTGCAACTATCCGCTAGCAAGCTATGTCAATGAAAAAGTATTCTCTAAAGTGTACGTGACGTGGCAATTACCGATGATGATGTGTGTGAGCCGGCAAGAAGGTGTACGTGGAACATACGCATCATCGGTAACGGTGTCGGTGTCCTGACAGCAGGGTTTCATAATAATTACAGATAACACATGTATAAGCATGCAATGCGATGAAACATCATGAATATACAGAAAGTGATGTAGTAACAGAAACACTGAAGAATAAACCTACCCAATATACGAGTCATACAGTTTTGGTATTTAAAATACTCAGAATTCTCCACTTTTGAAAACAAGTATGACTCGAGCCCAGTCAAAAGGGTAAGGAAATCCACCTAGTCTGAGTCAATCTATATGTATCTAGTAGTCGGTGATCTCGCCTCAATAGTATCACATACGATACAATATATAAAATGACATTCTCGAGTTAAGGTTGCGGATCTATCATCAATATTCATCTCGTACGGTAAATCCATAGTACGGCCTCCCAAATCTGGGTACGGGTCAAATATCATATTTATCTCATTACTTGTCTGGTATCCTTATCATCATATATCATGAACTGGGGTACAGATATAAGTCTAATACAAACTGATACCATCAACAATATATGTGCGTGTGTCTGAAACACATCGCCTAAAGATCCTCTATAACATCATGTCGTATCTCCTAATGCGAACCAAATCGCATCACCGATCTTACGGCATCATGCCCAATCACATCGACTCATCTCATAGTATCATATACCATCCTCATCATCCGTGTATACGTATATGTATATATATATAAACCCACGCATCCACATCTATCTATGTACATATAACATATAAACCCAAATCCATATCCCGTGCGTGTATGTGTATGTGTAAAAACCTTACTCTAGGGTTCGCGACTAAGAAACCAACTAAATCACTTTTCTCAAATATCGCTAACACTAACCCATGATCTCCCAATGCTTTTCTTGCTAAGGTTCATATCTCGCAATAACCCATATATGTATATATATACCACATTAATCAAAACCTTATTAAATTGCGGGGGTGCTATACGCCATCCATCCGACTTCCCCCGTAGATATATATCTACTCACCTCGATCTTCGCTTGCTGGAGTTGATGACGCCACGCTTATTCTCGTCGTCTCGTAGTCCATGTGGGGGTACCTACATGTCATAATATATCGTGTCGCATTAAAATCCGACTCATGACCAAACGACACACGAATCTCACATAGGTCAAAACCTATGGTCCGCTCATACAAAAGAACCAAAGAACCCTCGACATCGGCGTACAAACGCCGATTGATCGAGAAAAACCCAAACGTACCAAACGTGGTTTCACAACTCACTAAATGTTATAAGAAATAGGGTGCAAATCTTCAAACTTTAAAATTAATCAAATCGATTTGTTTCCAAAAAGCCTAGTAAGCTGTCATTAACCGTTTTAATACAAATCTTGATGTTTTAGCAAAACTAGTAGTCACAATATTCACCAATTATCTTAATTAGGCCACATGAACATTTACTAGATTTTTAATCTCGCTAAATTACATTAACCTAAAAACCTAGTTAGCACAAATTTCCATTTTAGATCAAAACTTGATGTTTTAACCAATTTAAATATTTTAACAATTCTAGTGGCTATAATGTTCATTAAATATCTTAATTAAGTCATACCAATGTTAATTAGATTTTTAAACTCACCTCTTAATATTAATCTAAAAAATCTAGTTTGCAAAAAAAATCACAATTTGGGCAAAATAAATGTAACAATTTGAAATTTAGCAAATTGGTTAGGTTTTAGCATGCTCAAGATGTGAAACTACACATCACAACCAACCTCAAGTGATTAAACCCTAGCTCCAAAACAAAACCCTCACTTGAATTCCTAAAACTTGAAATTGGAACCATAATTCACTACTAAAATAGGGGGTTGCCCCTACGGATAACGACATCCGTAGGGGCAATTTTAGTTGGCCATACGGATTAGTCTGTAGGTCCAAAAGGTTGCCCCTACGGTCCTCACATATTAATTTAAAAATATTAAATCTTAAATTGTTGTTTTCCCCAACGGAGCCGCAAACCAAGAACCTACGGACTTATCCGTAGGGGCAACTAAATAGAGATTTAATTAAAAAAGGCACGGATCGATCCCTACGCTGAATACCTTAAAATTATTTTCTCCTGCGCGCGTGCGAACCCAAATTCCCAAACCCTCGTTCCCGCCGATCGATCATCATTCTCGTCGTCGCCAATCCCGGCCGATTCGTCGTAGCCACCGCCTGCTTTCGTCGTCGCCAGCACCGGCTCATCTCCGTTTTCATCGTCGCCTCGATCAGGTAAGGAAATCTTCAATTACTCAAATTTTTGATTGTTTTAGGGCTATGGTTCATTGTTTGGGTACCGATGAGGCATCGGTTGGGGTTAGCGTTAGGCTTGGGGCTGGGGCTCGGGCTCGGGCTCGGGCTGGGGTTCGGCAGGGGGTTGCGGTTGGGGTTGGGGTTGGGGTTCGGCTGGGGCTGGGGCTGGGCCTGGGCTTATGGTTATGGTTGGGGTTGGGGTTTAGCGGGGGCTGTAGCTGGGGCTGGGCTTAGGGTTAGGTTGGGGCTGGGCTGGGCTGGGGCTGGGGTTGGGGTTAGGGTTAGGTTGGGGTTGGGGTGGGGCTGGGCTGGGGCTAGGTCTAGGGAAGAATTCGTGGAGTCATGAGGAATTAATGTAGTCTCTGACGATGTTGCCCCAATTTCCATGGAGACATGAGGAAACAAGGGAAGAATTTGTGTCTTTTGTGTTGTAGATATAGAATCAAGCAGCTAGCTATAAATTGATTGCCCAAAAATTATAATTGTATGCATTCATGTGGTGGTTGTAGTTTGTGGCCAAATAAATCTTTGCATGCTGCCATTGGCAAGTCTTTGTCCAACCAAAACATGATTCAACATACTGAGCTTGTGGTATCAGACCGTTCATAATGCAAAAAAAAGACACATTTCTGATTTGAAGAAAAGGAAGGTCAAGATAGGGATTTAGTTATGGATTTTACTTGGACGCCTCCTCTTTTAATACATGTCTTATATTTACAAGAATATCGTGTCACATATTCGGTTTTACTCGAAACGGTTGAAAGCACAAGTGATGGGTGTTCGCTCTATACATTCTTAATAGGATAGAAGCCTTACCCTCAACAGCCGGAACACACACATACAACAAGAATACACAACAAACGAAGAATTGAATTTTGATTGCCACATGGCAAGAGAAAACTTTTCTGACACCGTGTACCCAATTTTCCCACACACACCCCTTCACACAAGAAAGTTGGCAGAAGATGTTTTTCTGGTAACTCTTCAGCATCATCGAGACTTAATTGCATTTGAAAGGAGGATATATATTCTTTCAACTTAAATTTATATTATATTCATCTTGTTTATTGATTTCTTTTCTATGTTGCAGGTATGTATCTCAATCTCAAGTCTAATGCATCTTAGTTCTTTAATGCTCAATTCTCAAAGGAGCTTAGTTCTCCATAGGAGCTTAGTTCTCCAAGTTAGGAGCATGCTCCTCCCCATAATGCGCATATGCGCAAGCGCCACGTTCACTACGTGCAACGCACGTGTCCCCGCCATGCGCGCACCACGTGCAATGCACGTGCGCACCACATGAGAATATTTAATAATATTAAAAGGAACTTAGTTCTCCATAGGAGCTTAGTTCTCCAAGATAGGAGCATGCTCCTCCCCATAATGCGCATACGCGCAAGCGCCATGTGCGCTACGTGCAACGCACATGTGCCTGCCATGCGTGCACCACGTGCAATGCACGTGCGCACCACATGAGAATATTCAATAATATTAAAAGGAGCTTAGTTCTCCAAGTTAGGAGCCTGCTCCTCCCCATAATGCGCATATGCGCAAGCTCCATATGCGCTACGTGCAACGCACGTATGCCCGCTATACGCGCACCACGTGCAATGCATGTGCGCACTATATGAGAACATTTAATAATATTAAAAGGAGATACGTTCTCCATAGGAGCTTAGGTCTAATGCATATACACGGATTTTCTCCTTTCTCAGTAACTATCCCGTTCTTATATTTCTCAATATAGTCACCATAACCTACAATTTATATGTTATACAGTCTAACATGGCCCATGAGTACGTCAGATTTAAGGACTGGATGTATGTGGATTGGCAACAACGTATGCAACCTAAGTTTGTCGCAGGAGTTGCTGCTTTCATTGAATTTGCACGCGCACATAATAAGATCATAATAGAGAAGATTCTCTGTACATACGATAGATGCGGCAATAAATACTGGCTGAAGGTAGAATTGGCAGAGCTTCATATTGTAAAACATGGGTTTAGTAGACTTTATACAACTTGGAAATATCACGGGGAAGGAGAAGAATGCAGTACTGGGGCAGAAGAAGAAGGAGAACACGATAATGCGGCAGGAGAAGAAGAAAAATTCGGTAAAGGGGCAGAAGGAATTGACGGTAATTTATTTCCATCAGAAGAAATGGAGGATATGGTAGAGGCTGCCCTAGGTGAATCTATTCGTACCGAAGACGACGTTCCTTCCGGTCAAGGACCACGTGCGGATAAATATGAAAATTTCATGAATGATGCTAGAAAACCAATTTATGAGAATGCGAAATATTCCACGCTCTCATGGTTCGTCCAACTTTTCCAGATTAAGTGCCTAAATGGATCGAGCAACAGGTCATTCACAATGCTTCTTTCGTTCTTGAAAGATTCTATGCCCCAGGGAAATAACGTGCCCGACAGCTGGAACGGAGCCCAGAAGATGATGTCTGATTTGGGTCTAAAGTGCGAGAAGATTCAAGCATGTCCTAAAAATTGCGTGTTGTACCGGAAAGAGAATTCAGATTTGAAAGATTGTCCAACATGCGGAGAGGCCAGGTATAAGCCGAAAGATTCTGATAAGAAGCCTGATATACCTGTCAAGATAGCATGATACTTTCCCATAAAACAGAGGCTACAGAGGCTATTCAGGTGCAAGAAAACAGCCGTGGCAATGATTTGGCATCACCGTGCTCTTCCAAGTGAAGATGGAAAAATGAGCCATCCAAGAGATTCACCGGCATGGAAGGATTTCGATAGGAGGCACGCAATATTCAGTAGCGATCCTCGCAATGTCCGTCTCGGACTGGCTACTGATGGCTTCTGCCCATTCAACTATATGGCTGGAAGTCACAGCACATGGCCCGTTGTAATGATAATTTATAATCTGTCGCCTTGGTTGGCTATGGACCAATCATACTTTATGATGCCTCTTCTTATCGACGGACCAAACTCACCGGGGAACAATATCGATGTCTATCTCCGACCTCTGATCGAGGAGTTGAAATCTTTGTTCATTGATGGCGTAGAGACATATGATGCAAACACAAATACAACCTTCATACTGCGTGCGGCTTTAATATGGACAATTAATGACTTTCTTGCGTATGGAATGCTATCAGGTTGGTCCGTACATGGTCACAAAGCATGTCCTCATTGCCATGAACACACAACATCGAAATTCTTGAAGTTTAGCAGGAAGGTTTGTTATTGCGGCCATCGACGTTTCCTGCCTCCAGACCACCCCTATAAGTTAGACACGGTTCACTTTGATGGTCATCAGGAGCTTCTTGGACCTCCATCCCCATTTTCCGGAGAGGACGTGACTGCTAAATGGGATGGTTACAATAATGTGTCCTTCGGGATGGATCCGAAGAAATAGGTCAAACCACCATTTTGGAACAAGTTAAGCATTTTCTTCGAGCTTCCGTACTGGTCAACAAATTTAGTGCGTCATTTTCTGGACGTCATGCATATAGAGAAGGGAGTATCAGAGCACATACTTAATTTGCTTCTTTGTAAAGACGGGAAATCGAAAGACAACCTGAATGCTCGGATGGATCTACAAGAGTGGGGAATAAGAAATGAATTGCACCCTAGACCGGTAGTGGGTAAACCGGGTAAGTTTGTACTTCCCAATGCCGCTTATCATATATCACAACCGGAGAAGAAAAGATTCCTGCAGGTGTAGCATGATTTGAAAGTTCTCACAGGTTTCTTAGAATCATTTAGTAAGAAAATAAAAATTGTGAAGGGCAAGATCGATTGGCTGAAAAGTCATGATGACCATGTTATCGTGGAGCACCTTCTTCCATTAGCCCTCAGGACTTCTCTCCCCGAATCGGTTGGTCTAGTAATCAACGACCTATGTTGTTTTTTTAGAGAGTTGTGTGCTAAAACACTGGAGGTTGTGACGCTGGATAAACTAGAAAATTCTGTTGCGTTGATACTTTGCATGTTTGAGCGTATTTTCCCACCGTCATTCTTCGATATCATAATACACTTGACAGTTCATCTTGCAACTGAGGCTAAGTTAGCCGGACCGGTACAATATCGTTGGATGTATCCCGTCGAGAGGTACGTGTAATTTTTCGTTTCGCGCAATTTATAAATTTATTGTTGTACTGTATGCCCATATTTATTTATTCAACATATTTTCATTAGGTACCTTTACACTCTTAAGAAGTATATACGCAATAAAAATCGACCAGAGGGTTCTATCATGCAAGGTTTTCTTCTTGATGAAGCAACCACATTTTGTTCCCGCTATCTGGACGACAACATTGAGACAAGACTTAACCGGCCTCGAAGAATTCAAGACGGGCCATATGGTAAAGCCAAGTATAAGAGGGTAGACACTATGTTTATCAACAAGATATACCGGTTTATCTTGCTTAATTGCGCATGTCTTGAACAAATTAGAGAGTAAGTTTTTTTTGGATTAATTGTTATATCTGTGTTTTTGTGTGTATGAAATGATATAATATTAATGTCACCATTATTTGTCGAAAATAGAATTCATTTTAACGAGGTACGTGAGGGGCATCCTGATTAGAACGAAGAACAATTGGAAAAATATCATCAGGATAATTTTTGTGATTGGGTCACAGATCATGTAAGTTATTTGAATAACATTTTATTGTTATCAGTTTTAATCTAAACTTGTATCGTTATGTATTTTTCGTAAAATTTGTTTTGTTAGATTCACGATCCGAACTTGTCTGCATCATTTGAGAGTGATTCAAGATGTTTAGCTCAATTTCCTAGTATGGAGGTTGCATATTACAAAGGATTTGGTGTCCTTGGATACAAATTCGAAGTTAAGGACATAGAAACATCTAGAACCACTCAGAATAGTGGGATTGCGACGGTAGGATCAGACGGTGTGATTTATTATGGGTACTTAAATTGTATACTCGGCATCCACTATCCCGAACGATCAGAACCCTTTTATATATTCCAGTGTACTTGGTACGATACTCGAACCGATACGGACAAGTGGAGAAGCAATCTTGGGACTTGGAAAGATGAATATGGATTGACCAATGTGAACACACTTCGATTTTACGGTCAGGAAGATCCGTTTATCTTTCTGAACCAAGAGTTCCAAGTATACTACTCACAGTGTTTGAAGCATCCGGGATGGAGTGTTGTATGCCGATGGAAACCCAGAGATGTCTACGATGTCCCAGAATTCGAGGACAGCGATGAGGATGAAGAAGAGAGAAGGCTTAGAGTGCTCCGACCGTCTGTTTCGAAGGACGGGTTGTCTTCGGCCGATCATGAAGTTAAGTGGGTTAGAAATGACATCGACGATGAAATCCAAGTAGATATGTATAATGCGCCCACGAAATGAAAAAGGTTATCAGTAATGTTATATTATTACTTCACATTTTACGATCTATACATATATAGTCAATACTTTTAATGATTGTCTAATGCGTCCATGAACCGTTTATCTAGATTTGATGATGATGTCGGGAGCAGCGAGGGGCGGCAGGAGCTCCAGCCACGGCAGAGGCAGAGGCAGAGGCAGAGCGGTTCTGCCGCCCGGAGAGCTCCGTAGTGAGCTTCAGAGAGCCGGTCTTGCACCTAGATCGGAGACCCCTTCGGATGCCTCCTTCCGTGTGGATTTTGCCACACATCCAGGTATACTGCATGCATATCCATTTTGAATGTAATATTACAGATATTCATGCCTGTTTATATCAAAATTACTTATATTGTCAATGTTTATTTTCTAGTTGTTGGTGATGCGTCCACATCTGGGACAAAGGCCACTCCCGCTCCTCCAGGTATGTTTATATATCATATAGTGCAGGTATATTGATTTAGAATGCTATATCATAAATATACACATATTCCTTTTGCTCTTACTTAGCAATTTTTATTATTGTCTAGCTGTAGGTGGTGACACCACCGCACCTGCGGGTATGTTTATATATCCTATAGTGCATGCATATTGATTTAGAACGTTATATTATTGATCTACATATTTTTTTGCAATTACTTATATAATCTATTTTTAATTGTCTAATTATAGGTGGTGCGTCTACATCTAACGCACGGGCTACTCCTGCCACTTCCATACCCTTCGCATCGTCTGTAGGTTAGTATGAATAAATATAAAATATTTATTCATTTTACATATGCTCTATAGAATAAATATGAACTTCATGTAAATTTAGCGTCAATGTTTATTTTCTAGTTGGAGGGGATGCGTCCGCATCCGGGACTCCGACTGTTCCTCACCGGAGGAACTATCGTCCCGCTCGTGCTGCTGCCGGGGCCCCCGCTCGTTCTTTAGTCACCGGAGGTATATATCACACTTCAATTTTCTTTTAACCTTGATTTCTTAATACAACTTTGTCTTAATATTGATTGTCTTGATATTTCTTGCATACGCAGGGCTTGTCCATCCCAGAGGGGGACTCGAGGCCCGAATCAGTCCCATAGGCTGAGGCCTGACAGAGCTAGGGAGAGGAAGCATCCCCCTCTTTTTTACCCGTGACAATCGCTATACCGGTCCTCATGCCGAGAGGTTCGTCCGGTATATGGGGGACGAGAGCCGGCTCGTGAAGAACTATCCACTTCACGTTGAGTGGGGCGAGCAGCACCGGCGCTCATTCGCCCTCTTCTTTGATCAGGCTCGGGTACGTATTAATATATATTTTCATTTGATTTATCCAATATATTTATTATTAACACTTGCAATCTAATAACAATGTTTTTTTTGTATTTTCAGTCGGATTACGATTTTCAGCCAGTACCCGACCCTGATCACCCTGGGATGGTGCTCGACCTTCATGTCTGTATAATGGCCTGATGAAGAACATGCAGACCAAGGTCCAATACAACAGGAATGAGCTGAAGGCCGACTGCTACTCCCTGTAGATGGCGACCCCCGAGGCAGAGAGAGCGGCCCTCCTATCTACTCCGGCGTTTGCGAGAGTCGACGTAGAGACATGGCCTATATTGTGCGAATATTTCGACTCCCAACGCAAACAGGTATGTATTTTAAATGTAATTCATTGTTTAGGATATAATTTATTTTTTTGTGTTCCTTAATTAGAAAACTAAATGTTAATGCGTTGTGCAGAAACAAGCCGCTCAGAATACAGAGAACAGGAAGTCGGCGAAGAGGGGTCGCCCCACTTCCACAGGTGGCACGAGGAATATTAATCGAGCCATGGAGTTATCGGTAAATTACAATAGACCGACCTTTGTGATATTCTGCAATATTAAGAGTTATTTTCTAATATATCTAATATTAAGAGTTATTTTCTAATATTGCAGACAGCTCAGACCGGTGCAAGGTGGTACACCGAGCGTGCTGTCCGCATATCTTGCCGTCCACGGCACCTCGACAGATCCCACCACGGGCGAGTTTCGATGACCCGACGTCGCTACCCAGGAGTATTGTGTAAGTGTTAATATTTATTTTACCCATATTTGAAATTTTAGTTTTGGATGGTTCAAATTTAAATTTTATACTTATACTTCACTGCTTAATATGGGTGTAGGAGCGGGTGGTTGAGCAGGCCGAGGCCTTGGGGATCGATTTTACCGGACAGAGCGATCCGTGTAGGGTTCCTAGGCACTCTAATGAGGTCTCACAAGGCATCAACCATGCCAATTTCAAATTTTACAAGTGCCGAGAAACCCTAATACGGATCGTTAACTAGAATTTTAGGCGACAAAAGAAACTAGTTAACAACTTAACTACAAGAACGGAAATACAACCTTTGTAGATCCGGTTCTCCACCTCCATAGCTCCGCAATGAAGTCTCCTCGCTGTCCAAATCGAATCCCGGGCTCTAGCGTCGGCTTCATCGGAGAAATGGGCGGGCAAGGTCGTCGGCTTTGTGCCGAAGATGATCTACGTCGAGGCATCACTAGATCAAGCTCCCACTTCACCAAGTCTTGAAACTTGTGAAGAGAACACCCTATACTACTTGGCAAGAGGTAGAGGATGAAGAAATAGGAGGTGGGTTCACTTTAGAATTTCATTTCTCACTCATTTGTTCAAGTTGCCATTGATGGAGCAAGGTTCTTCATCTTGAAGATGAAGAAGAAGAAGAAAATGTTATGATAAGTTAATTCCAAAAAGAAATTAAAAAGAATACTTATCATAATCAAACCATGGTCAAGTGTAGAGAATAAACTAGGGTTAGGTCAATGGTTAGGGTTAAGCATGAAGACAGAATGGTGACTTAGTCAAAGCTTCATGAAGCTTCAACATGCAAACAAACAAAGCCACCATTTTCCCTTTTTCTTTTCCAAAATAAAATCAATGAAATAAATAAATAAATGAATAAGAAAATGAAAACCCTAACCATTACACAACCATGGTTTAATCTTTACACAAACCCTAGTGAGCATGTATCATCAAACATGATACAATCAAGTGCACAAAAGTATATCACATATACAACTTGTGAACTTCAAGTGGGAAAATCCATTTAAAGTGAAACAATACTAGTTAATGCAAAGTAATATATCAAATATATAATTATGCATTAAATCATTAAATCAACACTTGATTTAACGATCCGGTCATATCGCATATAACCGACTAATATACAATGTATCGATTTATCGAATCAATCCTTGATTCTATAACTAGGTTATATCGCATACAACCATTCGACACATTCATCGCGAGAATGAAATACGGTATCACATACACGCATTATTCTCGGTCCCGCACATATCCCATATACGCTCCTATTTCGTTTCGCTTGAGCCAGGAAACCTCTGTGTAGGACTCTAAAGACTCGTCAATACGCCGGCAGCAGGTGATGATCATATCAAACACCCACAAGCCGCAAGCGGTCTGCTAAACGTAACGGCCACCCGGGTATTGAGCGATCAGAAGATAGACGAGCACGCTCGCTCACACTCCTGTGAATCCAACCAGTAACACTTATCGTACAGTCCGGTCTGATCGTCTGATATGTCGCATATCTCGCTTAGGGGTGGTAAACGTCAGACCCCAATAGCTCGATAAGTCGTGTCGATATGAGGTCTATAACAATTCGAGAAACTACTAGTAACACTTACCAGTAAATCTCAGCAACCCTGGCCAGGGATTTCCGGTTATAGCCAATCGAACACAGCGCAACATCAACTCCCTATACCGGGAGAGACGAATCCCCTCCTATCGCTCATTGCCTCCATGTGATTCGGGACTGTACCCAAAAGCCACCGTTTTGCACGCCCTCTTGGACGTGGTAAGGTGGAAAACAAAGCACAGTGGGAACCACACAAGACTCTATGACGATCTCGGGTCAACAGACTACTCTGTACCAGTGTCACCAGAGAACTGCCATCTGACGTAAGGTATAATACCATCTGGGGGTTCTCGGCGAGTCCGTCCAGTGTACCCAGTCTCCACTGAGCACCCGTATATCATCTCCGATGTCAAACACCAATGGATATGGGATCATCCATCGCCCATCTGTATGGGTCGAGAAGGTATACGCTAGTCTACTCTGGTATATCGATGCCCCGTCTCGATATACCCTCGACTAGGGACCTTGAAGGATGTACTTATGGACTACCCTGTCCCCACTAGTATGATCCGCATCATAGTCCAGGTAGTCAAGTACACATCCTAAGGGCTTTACCAACATGTAACAGAGAGACAATCAATGTACACGTTAAGGTAAAGAGTAACCAGATAGCATACTATCATGTCGAGCAAGAAAGTCCTCCCTATATATGTCCCAGCATCCACTACAATATACATCCAATATACAGTAATGGCCTCTAGGGCATACATATAACTAACAATCTCCCACTTGCACTAGGGCCATCTGATAGCAGTGGTTGTAGCATCTCATACTCAACCATCCCATAATAGTGTCTCTCTGGGAATAGGCCTTCGTGAGTGGATCCGCCGTGTTATCCTCTGAGTCTACTCTCCTAACCTCGATCCCTTAGAGATCAACCATCTCCATGATCAGGTGATACTTCCTTAGAATATGTCTGGATCATTGATGGGACCTGCGTTCCTTGGCATAAGCCACAACTCCATTGTCTCACAATGGTAGGAACGTAGTTCATCTCATGAACCAATATACACCCAAACAGCCTCTTTGGTAGCATCTTAAGTAGCGATGTATCCAGCCTTAATCGTCTAGTATGCCACGGTATCTAGCTTGGAACTCTTCCAACATACCGTCCCTTTACTGAGGGTAAAGACAATGCCTGTGACTGACATTCAGTCGTCTTTATCACCCTGGAACCTTTCCAGTGATTCTCCCATGGATCAATTGATACCATCTCACTATATCTAGTGAGTATCCTAACATCCATTTAGATCTATCTCATAGATCCAAAACCCAGGATTTAGTAGGTATCACTTTGATCCTATGTGGAGAATCTGTGTAATAAGCGGAGATTGATCGAGCGTAGCATAGGAAACTCCTTCCCTATCAAGAGTATGTCATCCACGTACTCTACGAGGATCGTCACCATACTCCCTACTACCTTTTTGTTTATACAAGGTTCATCTACCATTTTGATGATGTCAACTTCTTTGACTACGACATCAAAACAGACGTTCCAACTCCGCGATGCATGCTTTATCTTATAAAACATCTTGCACACGTTTCCGCTTCTCCCACTGTTTACGAAGCCCTCCGGCTGTGTACTTACAGACGTTCTTTTCTAAAACATCATTTAGAAAAGCTGTCATGACACCCAACCACCAGATATCGTAGTCATGGTCTGTAGCCGTGGCAAGTAGGATCTGGATGGACTTAAGCATAGCCACTTGAAAAGGTTTCATCATTATCCACGCCTGGTCGATGACGAAAAGCTTTAACAAGTCTAGCTTTGAAAGTCTCAACTTTTCCATCTACACCAAGTAATCTTCTCAAGATATACTTGCTCCTGATGGGGATTTAACCCTTCAGATATAGCAACCAAAGTCCATACTTTGTTGGTGTATAAGGATTCCATCTCAGATCGCTAAGCATCCAGTCATTCTTACAGAGTCCCACTCCTGATGGCCAGCTCGAAACTAGTTGGGTCATCATCTCATGATGCAATCCTCGCTCCCACTGTCATAGAGAAACAGAAGTATCTCTCAGGTGGTTGAGGAACCCTACTAGATCGGCGGAGAGGCTGAGGTTCGTTGGAATCTACTGAATCCTTTGGTTCTTTCAAATCATCAGCTGCAGTTTGTATAGCTGGAACATTTCCAGTTCTACATAACAGACCTTGCCTCAAGCTTGTCCAGATTTTTCTTTTCCGACATAGGCTGGACAACCCCAAATCTTAACTAACTTAAGAGATGGGCTCTTCCCTTATCATATCAAATATGAAGTGTTAGGCAACTGATTTGGTTTGAACCCTATTCAATAGGTATGCATCTTCTCAAGTGCATAACTTCTAAAAGGAAATAGGTAACTCAATAGTACTCATCATAGAGCACACCTTATCATATAGGGTGTGATTGCTCCGCCCCGATATACCATCGTGCTATGGTGTATTCGGAGGAGTAATGCTGAGAGAGAATCTCATTCTCCTTTAGAATAGTCTAGGAATTCCGTGCTCAAGTATTCTCCTCCCTGATCACATCAAAGAACATAATACTTATACCCGTATTAGTTCTCTACTTCTAACTTATATTCTGTGAATATCTCAAAAGGTTCGGATTTGTGTTTAACTAGGAACATAGGTTTGAATCTCGAAAGATCATCAGAGATTGTAATGAAGTACAAAGAACCAGTCTTGGCATGTGTATGTTAGTGTATATGCCCTAGAGGCCATTACTGTATCATACTAGTTTGTATATTACTTGATGGAAGCTTGGGATATTCACCTTGTATAAACAATCTTGCTCGATATAGTAGTATGCTACTTGGTTTGTTTCTACTTCAATGTGTACTTGTGTTTATTTCAGTATATCACTTATACGCATTAGTGGAGCCCTTAGGATCTTTGCTTGATTACCAGCGTTGTGATGGCAGTCACACTAGTGGGGGCTGGGTAATCTATAGGCACATCCTTATACAGGTCCCTAGTCGTAGGACTATCGAGACAGGGCATCGATACTCCGGAGTAGACTAGCGTATGCGCTTCTCATCCCAGTGTGGGAGATGGTCTGTCCCACAGCCATCAGTACGTCGTACTGGAGATAGTATACGGGTGCTCGTTGGGTTACGAGTACACTGGACAGGACTCGTCGGGAACTGACAGGTTGGTATTATACCTATCGTCAGTTATCAGTTCCCAGGTGACATGAGTACAGCTTAGTCCGCTGACTTGACACTGGCACTTCGCCTCGAGTGTGTTCCCACTGCACTTTGATCACTACCCTACCACGGCTCAAAGGAGTCGTGCAAACAGGTGGTGATTGGGTGCAGTCCCGAAGCACTTGGAGGCAGTGACGTTTAGACAGGATTCGTCTCTCCCGGTATTGGGGGTTGACATCGCGCTGTGTCTAGGAGAGCCATTACACGAGTAGTCCCTGGCCAGGGCAAGCGAGATATACTGGTAGGTTTCCAGTGTTATCTCAGGGTGTTTTGGGCTTCACTCCTACACGACTTGTACCGCTATTGGGGGACTGACGTTTTACCGCCCCCTAGGCCCGACATGCGATGTATCAGACGAACAGACCGGACTGTACGGAGAATGTCACATTCAGACTCAGTAGGAGTTCAGATGGGGTTTCACCTCGTCAGCCTTCTTGTCGGCATCTACCTTGGGACCGTTACGCACAGCTAGTGCCGCTTGCGGTCTGTGGTTAAACCCACTGCCAGCGTAGTGTCGAGTCTTTAGAGTCCCACACAGAGGGTATTCGCCTCTGGGCAAAACAGAGTAGAGGTCGCATGGTTTTGCGACAGGGTTCGTTCTCATCCGCGCACTTGTGCACGTTTGGAGTCCGGACGGATTATACTGGCAGGCTCTGGTTTGAGCCAGATACTGGTATATATTTTAGGGTTGCTTTTATATCTTGGTATTCTTGTTCCTCGGAACGAGAATGCAGGTGTGTATGCACAGTTGCTTGAGGCGGAGGATGAGGTATTTCATTAGGGTTTCGGAACGGGTGCGTATGCACAGTTGACAGTTATCATTTTCCAAACCCTAATGGATTTATGAATTATCTATTAATAATAGTAATTAAATGAAAATTATGTTATGGTTGATTTTGTTGACTTGTTGACCATGGTTGACTTGTTGACTATAGTTGAATGTTGACCACCATCATGCTTTAAAAAGTCCTCCTTGATTCATGCTTACATTTCATTAAATGAAGCATGGTAGTGGTCATTCCAAATTGCCATCAACTATTCTCATTTTGAATTATTATTATTTAGATAATTGTTTTTCTTTTGGCATTATGGTTGCAAGAAAGAAAAAGATAGCTCATTATCTCATTTAGCTTCTCTCTCCTCACTTCATCTTCTTCTTCCTCTAGCAAAGAGAAACCTTCTCATGTGTTGAGAATCCTTCTCTTTAAAAAGAAAAGCAAACCCTAGTCACTCTCTACTCATTCTAGGTTCAAGGTTTGGCAAGCCGGAAACCCTAGTTCACTCAAAGATCGAGGAAGAGCCCAAAGGTCGAACCTTCAAGGTGGATCCATCTTCGACGGAAGAAGGCGACGAAAAGAGAACCATCAACCTCTACAAGATTTCAAGAAGAAGGAGTTCAAGTTTAGGTATAACCTTCATCCGAGTAGCTAACTCCCTTTAGCGTATTTGCTAGTTTAGTTTAGACACGATCCCGACCTTGTTTAGTCCATGTTGCCTCTTGCGATAAAAATTTGTTTTTTATACCGTTTCCGCCTCCCCGTAAGCACCGGGGGTCGGAATATGGACTTACAGTGGTATCAGAGCCTAACTAAACTTAAACTAGCTTGGTAGCGAAGTGTATGGAAGTTCGAAACCGAAAAATCACAAAACCGGAAAAACCAAAACCCTAAGTTTCTGTTGAATTTTTTTCTGCTCTAAATGAAAAACTTTATACTTGTAAATTCGGCTCAGGGTTTTGTGTGAACAACCATGAAAAACGTTGCCCTAATTCATTCAAACCGCCGCGCTTCCGCCGCACGAGGTAGGCATGTGCCGCGGAAGCGCCGCGGTTTGTCGTCTTCTGTGCATCATTTTTCGTGCAGTGTTCTTCTGTGTTGGTTTTGGGATTTTTAAGATGTATTATATGTACCCAGATTTTCCAGAACAGAAATTCACTTTTGGGGTCCTATAATTCCGTATTTTTTCCGAACTTCACTGCGCTTTGGCTATGTTGGTTATATCTGTGATGTTTGCATGTATTGAACGTCGGCTAATCGCTATAAGTCGATTAGTCGGGGTTATACATGATCTGTGTTTGATGTTGGATTGTGTATATGAATGTGTTGGACTGTCGCGGGTGAATAGCCGGGGTGGATGTGAGATGAGCTTTTGTTTTTCTTTCATTCATTGTAAATGTAAATTGATGTAATATTATTATTTGTTTGGCCGCACAACCGGGTCGGGGTTGTAGCCGTCATTGTATAATTCTTTTTACTGTTTTTGCTCCTAGGATAGACCCATGGTGGGGTGCACAAACTACCGGGAACTTGGCGGGTAGTTTGCCGCACCCATAGGGGTCTTGGGTGGGGTATTTGGCTATTCACCGCGACCGTGTAATCCGCTTTTCATTGCAGGCTCGAAAGGATTGCGGATTGCTAGTATATCCAATATATTCATCTTTGATCTGTAATGTCTATCATTGCTTTCTATTTAGGCGTTGCTTATATTTTACAGTCGCGCTAGCCCAGCCCCCGCTCTGTCGTTAGTTAAGTAACCTAACGAGTGATGACGGGACTCCGTGGCGAATGCGAATGGCATAAGCGTACGTCATATTTTGGTTGTTTTCTGCAATGGTAGGAATTAAATGATGGGACGCATTAAAAGTACTAATGCAAGAATATCACGCATTAAAAGAACTAATGCAAGATAATAAACCAAGTTAAAGTCGTTGGAACACTTTCGAAAAACCACTCGGTTCTTTTCAAAACTAACTTTTAAATGCGGAGCTTGAGCCACTCCTTCTAAAAGCTATCTCGTTCCATCGATTATATCAAGTTCACTACGTTCACGGTTTCGCCAAAACCATTCGTAGCCCTCCATCATTTCAGTTAAATATACGGTGGTATTCAAGCTATGTATTTTGACCTCACGCCAAGGCATAGTGATTGGTAGCTGCCGGATATTTATCTGTTGCATAGATAGAATGCGTTGTTTTGAGACAGTCGTACCACCATTTTGGCCTACGTCAAGGGTAGGTACGGGTGGATTCAAATCAACCGGGATAATGATGGGAAGAACTTGACATGTGACTTATGACATTTTGACCTCACGCCAAGGTCATAAGAGCATGGGGCAAAAATCCACATCGGGAGTTTCATAAGTACTGAAACTTGCTAGATTTGCATACCATTTGGAGTGTGATGATTATGGTAGGATTCCTTCATTTTCGTCACGCGATGATATTTGGATCCCGATCCTACTGTGAGTATATGCTACTCCTCGGGAAATTTCTCACTAAACGATCAATGCTATAAACCTAGTAGGTGCCTAGAAAGGTGTTAGCGGGGCTACGTTCCCAGGGAAAAGAGGTTATTTAATTAAGGAACTTCGCGAAAGCGTTGGAAAACCTCCCTCGAAGTACCGACACTGGCCTGGCTGAACGGTTAAGCAAGTATTGTACGGTGGGATTGATCCCGGCTAATTCTTCCTTTGTGGTTTGAGGAGGGATTCGAGAGACAGTGGGAGCCATCCTGTTTAGACAAATTAAAAACCATTCTAAACTTGCAAGAGCATCGTGCTAAGTGTTTCTTCTCTCCCCCTGCAGCGACCAAATCGAAATGACTGGACTTAAGTTACTTCTAGATAAAAACATACTGACAGGGCCAAACTACAAAGATTGGCTCAGGAATGTCAAATTGGCAATCACTTACGACAAGCTGGGGTATCTTCTTACCACCAAAGCTCCCCCCGTCCTAAGTCCCACCTCCAGCGTCGCGGATAAGGAAATCCGTAAGACTTGGGAGATTGATTGCGCGAAGGCCAGGTGCCTCGTGCTTGCCTCTATGGACAACGAACATCAGAGGAGGCATGAGAATATGGACCTCGAGTCCATATTTCTCCATACAAAAGAACTGTATGGAGAGCAGTCTCGTATCGCAAGATACGAAGTGTCGAAGAAGTTGTTTTCGACAAAGTTGGCCGTCGGATCATCGGTAGCGGACCACGTGCTTAAGATGATTGGCTACACTGAGGAGCTCGCAGAACTTGGGACCACGTTGGATAGTCAACTCTATACAGATTTAATTCTCCAGTCCCTTCCATCCACTTACGCCCAGTTCATACTGAATTTCAACTTGCAAGAAAAGGAAGTTGAACTTTCAGAACTCCTCAACCTGCTGAGGAGCGCAGAGGGCACCCTACAGAAGGGTAGGGATACACCCGCTTTGTTTGTAGGAGGATCTTCTTCCTCTAGGTCCAAGGCGAAAGCCAAGGGAAAGAGAAAGAAAGCCCCCGCCAAACCAAGAGGCGGTGTTAGTAAAGTGGGTACGAAGGGAAAGGAAAAGGCAACAAAGATAGAGGGGAAGCTTGTGGGTAAAGAGGAATGCTTCTATTGTCACAAGAGTGGACACTGGAAGAAAGATTGCAGGGCTTGGAAAGCCAGGACACAGGAACTGAAGCAGGTTGCGGCTTCAGCTTCAGGTGTGTATGTTATTGAAAACTGTCTTTCTATAAACTCTACTTCCTGGGTATTGGATACCGGATCAGGATCTCATATCTGTAATTCTTTGCAGGCGTTGAGAAACCGTAGGTTTTTGAAGGAAGGTGATATGACCCTCAGAGTTGCGAACGGAGCTAGCATGGATGCTAAAGCCGTGGGGGACTATCACCTAGGAATGTCAGATGGGCATGTTTTGGTTTTGCGTAATTGCTTTTTTGTACCCAACGCAACTTGTAATATCATTTCTGTATCTTTGGTTTCTAAAGAAGGTTATGAATTTGCGTTTGTAAGTAATGTTGTAAACATTCACCTTAATCAAGTTCTGATTGGGTCAGGTACACTGAGCAATGGTATATACGTATTGAACCAACCACAGATTTTCAATGTCCAGAATACACACAAAAGAAAGTCTCCAGATATCAATCAGACTTTCTTATGGCATTGTAGACTGGGTCACATCAATGAGAGAAGGTTGACTAAGTTACATACAGAAGGATATTTGGATCCGTTCGAATATCAATCATATGCCACTTGTCAATCCTGTCTCAAAGGAAAGATGACAAAGACTCCGTTCACTGGACACGGAGTAAGAGCGAGCGAGCTCTTGGGACTCGTACACAGCGACGTGTGCGGTCCAATGTCTACACATGCGCGAAGCGGTTATTCTTACTTCATTACTTTTACGGATGATTTTTCAAGATACGGTTATGTCTTCTTAATGAAACATAAGTACGAAGCTTTTGAAAAATTCCAGGAATTTAAGAATGAAGTAGAAAAACAAACCGGCAAAAGTATCAAGATTCTAAGATCGGATCGAGGTGGAGAATACTTAAGTGCCGAGTTCCTGCATTATTTAAAAGAGAATGGGATTCTCTCTCAGCTTACTCCTCCATACACCCCGCAACATAACGGTGTATCGGAGAGACGGAACCGGACCCTATTGGATATGGTACGGTCCATGATGAGTAACGCTGAGTTACCGCGATCATTCTGGGGGTATGCGCTAGAAACAGCTGCATACCTATTGAACCGAGTTCCTACTAAGACTGTGCCTACCACACCATATGAATTATGGAGTGGGAAGAAACCCTATCTTCAGTATCTAAAGATTTGGGGATGTCCAGCTTATGTCAAAAAGCAGCATACGGACAAGCTCGAGGCGCGCTCAGTACTGTGCAAGTTTGTGGGATACCCAAAGAACTCCAGGGGGTATCTTTTCTATTACGCAGAGGAACAAAAAGTCCTTGTTTCTCGTAATGCCCATTTTCTGGAACATCAGTTCTTAGAAAAAGAAGTAAGTGGGAGCGCAATAGAACTGGAAGAAATTCCAGAACCACAGACTATTACTGAAAGCTTAATGGAACCAGAGGGTTCAAATGAACAGGACATTCCTATGCCGCTCCGCAGAAGTAGTAGGCAGTCTCATCCGCCCGAGAGATACTACGGTTTTCTCATAGACGGGGATAGAGAGGATTGCATCATAGACTATGATGAGCCTACTAGCTTCCAGCAGGCCGTTCAGAGCGTTGACTCGGTAAAATGGCTGGATGCAATGCGGACCGAAATGGAGTCCATGTACACCAACAAAGTATGGACGTTGGACATTGCTCCAGACGGGGTAAAACCCGTAGGATGCAAGTGGATCTTCAAAAGGAAGATTGGTGTAGATGGACAGGTTGAGACCTATAAAGCTAGACTTGTAGCAAAGGGTTTCCGTCAAAGACCTGGCTTGGACTATGACGAAACCTTTTCTCCAGTGGCTATGCTGAAATCCATTCGGATCCTTCTTGCCATTGCTGCCTTCCACGATTATGAGATTTGGCAGATGGACGTAAAAACCGCTTTTCTAAATGGAAATTTAGAGGAGTGTGTCTATATGGATCAGCCAGAGGGTTTCATTCAGAGTGGGAGCAGCGGAAAGGTGTGCAAGTTGCTTAAGTCCATTTATGGACTAAAGCAGGCATCGCGGAGTTGGAACATCTGTTTTGATGAGACGGTCAAGGAATTTGACTTTATCAAAAATCCAGATGAACCATGCATCTATAGTAGATTTGTAGCGAGAACTGTAGTATTCCTTGTTTTATACGTGGATGACATTCTCTTAATAGGAAATGACATTCCTATGCTACAATCTGTCAAGGGTTTCTTGTCACACAGGTTCTCCATGAAAGACCTGGGTGATGCCTCATACATCCTGGGGATCCGGATCCATCGTGATAGATCCAAGAGGATATTGGGACTTTCACAGTCCAGGTACATCGACACCGTACTGAAAAGATTCAGTATGGAAGATTCCAAGCGCGGTAACCTACCGGCTTGTCACGGGATCACCCTCTCTAAAGAGATGTCTCCCAAGACTGATTTGGAGAGGGATCGCATGTCTATTATACCCTACGCTTCTGCGGTAGGCTCTATAATGTATGCGATGTTGTGTACCAGACCGGATGTAGCTTATGCACTGAGTGTAGTAAGCCGGTATCAGTCAAACCCTGGGGAGAAACATTGGATAGCAGTAAAGAACATTCTCAAGTACCTGAGAAGGACTAAGGAGATGTTCTTGGTGTATGGCGGAAAAGACCTCCAGATTGAGGCCTTTGCTGACTCCAGCTTCCAGAGTGACAAGGATGATTCCAAGTCCATGTCGGGTTTTGTCTTTACCCTCAATGGAGGGGCGGTGTGTTGGAAGAGTTCCAAACAGGAAACCGTTGCAGACTCGACTATGGAAGCGGAATACATCGCTGCATCTGATGCCGCAAAAGAAGCTGTCTGGATAAGGAAGTTCTTAAAAGAACTTCAGGTGGTTCCGTCCATTGTTGACCCAGTACCTCTGTATTGCGACAACAACGGGGCTATAGCTTTAGCAAAGGAACCCAGGTCCCATCAGAGATCCAGGCACATCTTGAGGCGGTATCACCTGATCAGGGAGATCGTGGATCGCAAGGAGATCGAGGTTCGGAGGGTTGCTTCAGAAGAGAACACTGCAGATCCATTCACCAAGGCCTTACCCCAGACTCAGTTCGAGCGGCTGATCGAGATGATAGGTCTTCGGTACGCCAGTTCATGGCCTTAGTGCAAGTGGGAGATTGTTAGTGTATATGCCCTAGAGGCCATTACTGTATCATACTAGTTTGTATATTACTTGATGGAAGCTTGGGATATTCACCTTGTATAAACAATCTTGCTCGATATAGTAGTATGCTACTTGGTTTGTTTCTACTTCAATGTGTACTTGTGTTTATTTCAGTATATCACTTATACGCATTAGTGGAGCCCTTAGGATCTTTGCTTGATTACCAGCGTTGTGATGGCAGTCACACTAGTGGGGGCTGGGTAATCTATAGGCACATCCTTATACAGGTCCCTAGTCGTAGGACTATCGAGACAGGGCATCGATACTCCGGAGTAGACTAGCGTATGCGCTTCTCATCCCAGTGTGGGAGATGGTCTGTCCCACAGCCATCAGTACGTCGTACTGGAGATAGTATACGGGTGCTCGTTGGGTTACGAGTACACTGGACAGGACTCGTCGGGAACTGACAGGTTGGTATTATACCTATCGTCAGTTATCAGTTCCCAGGTGACATGAGTACAGCTTAGTCCGCTGACTTGACACTGGCACTTCGCCTCGAGTGTGTTCCCACTGCACTTTGATCACTACCCTACCACGGCTCAAAGGAGTCGTGCAAACAGGTGGTGATTGGGTGCAGTCCCGAAGCACTTAGAGGTAGTGACGGTTAGACAGGATTCGTCTCTCCCGGTATTGGGGGTTGACATCGCGCTGTGTCTAAGAGAGCCATTACACGAGTAGTCCCTGGCCAGGGCAAGCGAGATATACTGGTAGGTTTCCAGTGTTATCTCAGGGTGTTTTGGGCTTCACTCCGACACGACTTGTACCGCTATTGGGGGACTGACGTTTTACCGCCCCCTAGGCCCGACATGCGATGTATCAGACGAACAGACCGGACTGTACGGAGAATGTCACATTCAGACTCAGTAGGAGTTCAGATGGGGTTTCACCTCGTCAGCCTTCTTGTCGGCATCTACCTGGGGACCGTTACGCACAGCTAGTGCCGCTTGCGGTCTGTGGTTAAACCCACTGCCAGCGTAGTGTCGAGTCTTTAGAGTCCCACACAGAGGGTATTCGCCTCTGGGCAAAACAGAGTAGAGATCGCATGGTTTTGCGACAGGGTTCGTTCCCATCCGCGCACTTGTGCACGTTTGGAGTCCGGACGGATTATACTGGCAGGCTCTGGTTTGAGCCAGATACTGGTATATATTTTAGGGTTGCTTTTATATCTTGGTATTCTTGTTCCTCGGAACGAGAATGCAGGTGTGTATGCACAGTTGCTTGAGGCGGAGGATGAGGTATTTCATTAGGGTTTCGGAACGGGTGCGTATGCACAGTTGACAGTTATCATTTTCCAAACCCTAATGGATTTATGAATTATCTATTAATAATAGTAATTAAATGAGAATTATGTTATGGTTGATTTTGTTGACTTGTTGACCATGGTTGACTTGTTGACCATGGTTGAATGTTGACCACCATCATGCTTTAAAAAGTCCTCCTTGATTCATGCTTACATTTCATTAAATGAAGCATGGTAGTGGTCATTCCAAATTGCCATCAACTATTCTCATTTTGAATTATTATTATTTAGATAATTGTTTTTCTTTTGGCATTATGGTTGCAAGAAAGAAAAAGATAGCTCATTATCTCATTTAGCTTCTCTCTCCTCACTTCATCTTCTTCTTCCTCTAGCAAAGAGAAACCTTCTCATGTGTTGAGAATCCTTCTCTTTAAAAAGAAAAGCAAACCCTAGTCACTCTCTACTCATTCTAGGTTCAAGGTTGGGCAAGCCGGAAACCCTAGTTCACTCAAAGATCGAGGAAGAGCCCAAAGGTCGAACCTTCGAGGTGGATCCATCTTCGACGGAAGAAGGCGACGAAAAGAGAACCATCAACCTCTACAAGATTTCAAGAAGAAGGAGTTCAAGTTTAGGTATAACCTTCATCCGAGTAGCTAACTCCCTTTAGCGTATTTGCTAGTTTAGTTTAGACACGATCCCGACCTTGTTTAGTCCATGTTGCCTCTTGCGATAAAAATTTGTTTTTTATACCGTTTCCGCCTCCCCGTAAGCACCGAGGGTCGCAATATGGACTTACAGTGTAGACAGGGGACCTACATACATCAACATGTATCATCCCAAGAGTTCACTAACTCTTTCTCTGTTTCCAATAAACAGAGTTGGTGTCATTATATCTTTGTGACATGACTGGCAAGTTTCACAAGATGTAAATTCAAACTGATTTAAATATGCATCTAAATGTAACTTCAGCCAGTCGGGTCGCATTGATATGACCTAGTCTACAATACCTCAAGAAGGATTCGTTCATTTCTGAACTCATCCTCTTGTGTGTGTTCAGTATACTAAGAACTGTAGTTTGATTTAGAACATTAATGCTTTTAGATAACGTGCCTGAACCGATCAACTTTTGATATAGGAAATGTTCAAAACATTATCCAACAATACAAAATTTTATCATTTCTTTACTAATAAAGAGACTGATATGATTTTGTATATCAGGTTCGGTATCTAATAACATTCGTTCAGAATCAATGTATTTGGAATACAGGGTGACAGTGACCAACAGACTTGGCTGCAACTCTTGCCCCGTTTTCTGCCTCATGAAACTTATCACCCGTTCTCAGTTCTCTACCTTTCTGTAGCCCTATGTAACAGATTACATATCTGGGATCCTGATCTGGTATCACATACCCAGGACGTAGAGGATACAGAGAAACAGTTCTTTGTAATGAACACACCAGAAGATGATGCATTAGTATGCACTCTCTTCGTTTGGGCGGTACAGGAAATCTGGTATTCCCCAATTTCCTGCTCTGTCTTATAACAATTATAAGTTGGAGCGGGACCAACGTTCCCCAGCTCAGTATAACAAGCGGGTTCGGTCAATAATCCGTATTATTATCTTGATTAAGGCGTGATATGGTCGCTACCTGGAGAGAGAGAGAAGAAAACACTCAGCGTGCGCTCTTGCAAGAATAGATTGGTTATTATTTTATCTAATCAGGATGGCTCCCACTGCTTTTTATCAAATCTTCCTTCAAACCCAAAAAGGAAAGACTAGCCGGGATTAATTACACACTACAAGTTCGCCAATCTTTCAGCCAGGCCAGTGTCGGTACTTTGAGGGAGGTGCCCCGTGCTTTCGCACGGACCTAATTAATGTAAACCTCGTTTTCCCATAGGCATAACCCCGTTGACACCTTTCTAGACACCTACTTGATCGGCTAATTGTAATATGTAAAACTCTCCCAGGAGTAACAATTACTCGCAGCAGGTATCGGGATCCAACTATCTCATAGAAGGTATGCAATCTTATTGCAAATTTCAACACTTGAAATTCCCGATAAAATTTTGCCCCTAGCGTCCTATGACCTTGACGGAGGCCAAACTACCACAGCACGAATACTAACTAGTACTTATCGGAAATGACGGAGGGCTACGACAGGTTTTCTGAAAACCTATTGTGTAATGAACTTGATATCGTTGTAGGATCAAATGATTTCAAAATGGAGTGTTTTTGAGGCTTTTCTAGTTTTGCTAAAGGAGTCACTCCCGGTGAAGGGATCGTCCGTCCTTTCCTCGTCGAATGAGGTGCGGGATATATCACATATATCACTGCGCCAAGCAAAAACTCTAAAAAGCAATCAAAAGACAAACCGAGTGTGTAGCATCTGCCAGTTATTGCTAAAGGAGTCACTCCCGGTGAAGGGATCTCGGTCCTTTTCTCATCGAATAAGGTGCAGGATATATCACATATACCTCTGTGCAAAGCAAGAACTGTAGCTACCTGTTTTATTTTTGAAATTCGATTCTACAACATCTTTAGGTTTCTTTTACTTTCATTAATCACATTAATGAAGTCCCATCATTTAAGTACCTAAACATCACAGATAAATACGACGTACACTTATGCCATCCGCATTCGCCTCGATGTCCCCTCGTGCACCGTTAGGTTAGGTAACTAACGGCAGAGCGGGGCAGGGCTAGAGCGGGTGAAAAACATAAGTAACGTCTATATAATATATCATATATACTATATACTGTATCTATCACAGAACATATCACATGATCACATCACAGATATCGCAGCAGAAGAATCATATGAAATATTGGATATACTAGGACGTCCGTGTTATTCAATACGAGCCAGTATAAAACACGGATTCCACGGTCGTGATGAATAGCAAAACCCACACCCCTAGACCCCTACGAGAGCGGCAAGCAACCCTACCAATTCTAGAGTTAGGAGACCCGGACTCGTCTCCTCGAGTTGGTCTCCCACTGGACTCTAGAACCCGATTACTTGTGCTCCCCTCCTTGGGTCTAACCTAGTGCGGAAAAGTAAATAATATACAAACGGTGACATAACCTGAAAGTGCCTCAATAAAAGAATATTACATACAAGTTTTTACATGAATGAAAATGAAAAACACTCATCTCACATAAAAACCACCGGCTATTCAAACACGACGATCCAATATGACATATCCAGCAACACATAACATCACATGTCATCAACGTAAGTAAACATGCGTATCCCAATTGTCGTTGACATATAGCAACGAAACCGGCGATATCACATATTACACTTACGGTCACAGAAAAGAAAGTGTAAAACTATAACAGTTGGAATCCGCAACCTACATTGACATCGCATGCCTAATCAAATGAATTCCTTAGACATCGCATGCCTAATAATTATAAACCCCGCATTTTAGTCTCAAAATCGAAAACTCTTTTCAATATCAAGTCGGGCAATTCAACAAGATTCCCGACATCCTGATCGAATGCTCGTCGCAAACTTTAGTAGGCGGCCGCACCCCCGATGCCGCTGACGAAGTGCACCAAAGCGGAACACCGCTGCCGCGAGCACCCGAACGGATGCTTTCGGCGACGGGGTTCTCCTACAGTCACTTGGTCGGGGCTATGGAGTGAGGCTGTCTATTAAGTTTACCCGGCGAGTATCCGCGTACGCTACGTTATTGCGACGGACTTTTGATCACATCAAAATTCCGTGGCAACCGATCAAGTGAGACTAAACTACTAGATTTATAACATTCATTCAGTTATCTCATAACTTCTTGTGAATTCCAATTGTTGTATCACATTCCGGATAAATAGAAAATGTTAAACTTTCCAATCGAACAATCGAACACCCAAGTTTTCCCGATACAGCTCAACACATGAAATAAGTCTAAAAACATTCACTTCGTGCCTCAGTACCAACGGTCCAGCCGTAGAAGGGTCAAGCCAACGCCTCACATGTGGCACGCCGTACTGCCCCAAACCCGAAGGTTCAAAGGGCAGTTCAAGACGGTCACATAATCGAGTTAAGGTTTGTTGTCTTCTAGGGGGTCCATTACGTTACTTGCACTACTTAGAACGTCTTTAACCACGGAAAGATCCAACACTTGGAAATTTCCCGACAGGGGAAAAAGTGGGTATTTATATCCGGTCGAACTTTTTAACATATTCAAAAATTATCCGGAAGACACATAGACAAAATCAGATAATCCGATTGAATAAACGAATCCCCAAAACAACCCAGAATATTCAACTCTTGAATAAATGTTAAAAATTCCCAGAAAAACCAGCACTGCAACATATGAATTACTGTGCCAAAACCAATGCAAGATACAACAAAATGGCCGCGGAACCGCCGCACAAGCCATGCTTGTGCCGCGGTTCCGCCGCGTTATAGTGGTATCATGGACACGTGTTGCACAGTAATTCTTAGGATTCCCTGCTGATTTTTCTGCATATTTTTAATATACAAAAATCCACAAATTTGAAAAATGTACAGAGAGCTATTTTGGGGTTAGGTTTTCGGTTCGATCGGACTTCTAACATCGTCTACGCATCGCCTAAGGCTCTAGCTAGGCTCTGATACCACTGTAGGGTTCCTAGGCACTCTAATGAGGTCTCACAAGGCATCAACCATGCCAATTTCAAATTTTACAAGTGCCGAGAAACCCTAATACAGATCGTTAACTAGAATTTTAGGCGACAAAAGAAACTAGTTAACAACTTAACTACAAGAACGGAAATACAACCTTTGTAGATCCGGTTCTCCACCTCCATAGCTCCGCAATGAAGTCTCCTCACTGTCCAAATCGAATCCCGGGCTCTAGCGTCGGCTTCATCGGAGAAATGGGCGGGCAAGGTCGTCGGCTTCGTGCCGAAGATGATCTACGTCGAGGCATCACTAGATCAAGCTCCCACTTCACCAAGTCATGAAACTTGTGAAGAGAACACCCTATACTACTTGGCAAGAGGTAGAGGATGAAGAAATAGGAGGTGGGTTCACTTTAGAATTTGATTTCTCACTCATTTGCTCAAGTTGCCATTGATGGAGCAAGGTTCTTCATCTTGAAGATGAAGAAGAAGAAGAAGAAAATGTTATGATAAGTTAATTCCAAAAAGAAATTAAAAAGAATACTTATCATATTCAAACCATGGTCAAGTGTATAGAATAAACTAGGGTTAGGTCAATGGTTAGGGTTAAGCATGAAGACAAAATGGTGACTTAGTCAAAGTTTCATGAAGCTTCAACATGCAAACAAACAAAGCCACCATTTCCCCTTTTTCTTTTCCAAAATAAAATAAATGAAATAAATAAATAAATGAATAAGAAAATGAAAACCCTAACCATTACACAACCATGGTTTAATCTTTACACAAACCCTAGTGAGCATGTATCATCAAACATGATACAATCAAGTGCACAAAAGTATATCACATATACAACTTGTGAACTTCAAGTGAGAAAATCCATTTAAAGTGAACCAATACTAGTTTATGCAAAGTAATATATCAAATATATAATTATGCATTAAATCATTAAATCAACACTTGATTTAACGATCCGGTCATATCGCATATAACCGACTAATATACAATGTATCGATTTATCGAATCAATCCTTGATTCGATAACTAGGTTATATCGCATACAACCATTCGACACATTCATCTCGAGAATGAAATACGGTATCACATACACGCATTATTCTCGGTCCCGCACATATCCCATATGCGCTCCTATTTCGTTTCGCTTGAGCCAGGAAACCTCTGTGTAGGACTCTAAAGACTCGTTAATACGCCGGCAGCAGGTGATGATCATATCAAACACCCATAAGCCGCAAGCGGTCTGCTAAACGTAACGGCCACTCGGGTATTGAGCGATCAGAAGATCGACGAGCAATCCCGCTCACACTCCTGTGAATCCAACCAGTAACACATACCGTACAGTCCGTTCTGATCGTCTGATATGTCGCATATCTCGCCTAGGGGTGGTAAACGTCAGACCCCAATAGCTCAATAAGTCGTGTCGATATGAGGTCTATAACAATTCGAGAAACTACTGGTAACACTTACCAGTAAATCTCAGCAACCCTGGCCAGGGATTTCCGGTTATAGCCAATCGAACACAGCGCAACATCGACTCCCTATACCGGGAGAGACGAATCACCTCCTATCGCTCATTGCCTCCATGTGATTCGGGACTGTACCCAAAAGCCACCGTTTTGCACGCCATCTTGGACGTGGTAAGGTGGAAATCAAAGCACAGTGGGAACCACACAAGACTCTATGACGATCTCGGGTCAACAGACTACTCTGTACCAGTGTCACCAGAGAACTGCCATCTGACGTAAGGTATAATACCATCTGGGGGTTCTCGGCGAGTCCGTCCAGTGTACCCAGTCTCCACTGAGCACCCGTATATCATCTCCGATGTCAAACACCAATGGATATGGGATCATCCATCGCCCATCTGTATGGGTCGAGAAGGTATATGCTAGTCTACTCTGGTATATCGATGCCCCGTCTCGATATACCCTCGACTAGGGACCTTGAAGGATGTACTTATGGACTACCCTGTCCCCACTAGTATGATCCGCATCATAGTCCAGGTAGTCAAGTACACATCCTAAGGGCTTTACCAACATGTAACAGAGAGACAATCAATGTACACGTTAAGGTAAAGAGTAACCAGATAGCATACTATCATGTCGAGCAAGAAAGTCCTCCCTATATATGTCCCAGCATCCACTACAATATACATCCAATGTACAGTAATGGCCTCTAGGGCATACATATAACTAACAATCCGAGGCTGTTGACCCCAGTCCTGGACGGCGCACAGGGAGGGCACCACGGAGGTTGGGAGAGAGGCCGGGGACTGGGCCCTAGCAGGGCCCATATGAGGTTGGACTCCACCCCGGCGGTTACTTCCTCCGTCTCCAGTGAGCGATGTGTCCAGCAGGAACTGGAGAGCTTGAGGGCCACCGTTCAGGAGTTGAAGGAGATGCTGATATGTATACTACTTTATAGTAAAATATCATGTCATATTATAGATATCAACATATCCATAATTAGTACGTAGCCTGAGCTTATTTGGTTGTAGACTTAGGTTTGATTAATCATACATACATATGTAATTAAAATAAACTACGGTTTTCCATACTAGATATCCAAATGGGGTTTCGAAATAACTTGATAATGATACGAATTCGAATAATACACAGTTCTTACACGCTTATTACACACGTTAGGTCCAGACGCGACATGGTACATCGGCCGAGCCTCCACATGCATCTCCTTCGGCTGCGGCTCCTTAAGCCACTACATCGGCTGCGGTTCCGCAGACAGCTCCTATAGCTCCACCGCCCGCTCAGACTCCCACAGCCACGGCTCCGCAAGCCACTACCTCGACGGCGGCTGCGCAGACCACATCACCAGCTCCACAGCCCACTCAGACTCCCGCACGTGCCGAATTGCATGGTTTATTGACCGAGAAGCAGGCGCGCCAGATTCTAGCGTTTATCAGAGGTGGAGCTGGACCGAGCTAGGTTAGCTTTTTGATTCTTATTTTTTGAAACATGTATTTATTTATATGATACATATTGTACTACATTTTGAAACATTTTGGACGATATTGATATTGGTTTATATTTATATCATATTCAGTTTTTTTGGTTTCTTTTGTATATATTATATGCGTGAGATGTGATTATGAATACTGCGATATATGCTGTGTGATGATTAATTTTATATTTGATTGATGTATATATTATTGTGCACAGGGCGAGAAAAAATCAGGCAGCCCTTTTTTTAAAAAAAACATATAATATGTACCTACGGATTAATCCGTAGGTACACATGTTGCCCCTACGGATTAAACCGTAAGGGCAAAATATCAGAATAACTGATATTTTCCCTCATGATCTCAGTATCAGGGGGCTGGGAGTGCCCCTACGGGTATATCCGTAGTGGCAAATAAAAGCCCCTACGGGTAAATCCGTAGGGGCAAAATATCAGGATTTCTGATATTTTGCCCCTACGGATATGTACCTACGCATGTATCCGTAGGGGCTATTGCTTGGCCCTACGGAGTAATCCGTAGGTACAAGTAATATATTTAAAAAAAACGTAAATAAAATAATTTTTTTGCCCCTACGGCCCATTTTAGTAGGGGCAATGGGACCTACACAGAACTCCGTAGGGGCAAGTTTTTTCCGTAGGGGCAATTTCAGGGCTTCAACTTGCACCTACGGCGTTTGCACCTACAGGGTATTTTTTTGCCCCTACAGATATATCCGTAGGGGCAGTGGTTTGCCCCTACGGATAAGGGCAACACTTATTTGTAGTAGTGATTCTTACTAAATAAGTTTTGATTAAAGCAAATAAACAACAATTTAACAAAAGGTTGAGATTCTACCTCACATATTTGAGATCAAACATGGAACATGACCTCCAAATTGCTAACTTGCACCAAGATCCATGCTAGATTAGCAAAAGAATAATGGGTAAAACTTGGATTTGGAATTAGCCTTTAATTTGTATGGATTTTGAAGCATTTTTATGGATTTTTGATGTAAAATAGTGTGGGATTTTGGGGGAAGGGCTGCTATTGGAAGGGGTCGGCCAAGTGATGGGGAGATTGGAGAGAGAGAGTGAGTTGAGGAAAGTATTGCCATGTCAAGAAAGTCCAAAGTCAACACAACCCATACCTCATTTTCTTCTTCTTTCTTTTGTTTTCTTTTCTTTTAAAGCCTCACAAGTGGGGAAAAAATTGGGAGGGCAGCCAAGGGGCTCGGCCAGCAGTAGTGGGGGAGGAGAGAGGGCGTGGGTGAGTGCGGGTGAGGAAAAAAAATGATAAATATTATACCCCAATTTCCCTTTACATTAATTTCACTATTTAAGTCTTTTTCTATCATATTTTCTAAAACTGTTTTGACAATTTCATTTCATTTCAAAAATAACATGTTGTATTTTAGTTTAATGTGTCATGATGCACAAAATTTGTATTAACCCATTCCAATTTGTAATTATCACTATTCAAATGTATTTGTGACGGCTTAAAATAATATTAAAATAATTAATTTCGGAAAAAATATCAGTCAACTAGAAATTTTACAAGTGACTCAATGAACACCAAATACTAGCAATTTCATAGCTAGAATAGGTATATTTAATTTTAGATTAAAACATATTTATATCTTGGTTTTTACGGAAAACACCTGTATTTTACCGATTCTCCGAAATTTCACCTAAACGATTTTAAAAACGTTACAATCTTCTCCGCTTAAAGAAATTCGGTCCCTGAATTTAAATTAAAACTCCCCCAAATACAAAAACATTTTATCAAAACAATCAAGTCGTCGGAGCTCCGAAATCATAAATACATAGAACATATCGTAGCGCAATGCATGCGCATGAAAACGAGTATATAGATCAAAATCAAAACTCCGTGAAGCATCCCACAATCATCGGAGTTATGGCGAAGACACCATTGTCAAAGCCCAAAACGAAAACCAACATGATATACATCAAAACTATAACACGTGCATAGTACGCGTCGGTGTATACTCGTCAAAACATCTGAAAGAAATGCATGCCAAACCCTTTTTCAAATTGCTGCGCGATGCGTGTAACACAGCACAGTAGCGGGCGTTTATTGTGAGAAAATAACTATATATATATATCCTTTGTTTAACATACACGTCCCGCTGTTTTGAAATTAATTTAGAAGGGTTCCCTTCATAAAAATGCTTCGTGTCATCTCGGACACGTAGGTAAATACTGAGACTATAGCTCTTTCCTTGGAAATCCCTCCGATATATATCAATACATGCAAAATTATACTCAGATACTGTCCTCTGATTAGTCCTGCTCAGCTACTATACCAAATAGCAAATATCATAAAACATACTGCTCAAAGGAAATCAATCCCAAAAGGTATATAAGACTGCTACGTGCGTCTGGTGCACACGGAAATCGAAATCAATGAATGTGCCATACATGTGCACAGAAACAAAATTTAAGTGCAACAGGTATGCACGAAAATATCTGTCAAGGGCAACGGTGTGTGCCTGACAACAATACCAGGTGCATCAAATATGCACAAAAATCTCGATTTAGTGCATCTGGTGTGCACCAAAATCGTATCAAGCGCCCAAGCATGCGCAAGAATCCAAATCCAGTGCACTAGGTGCACGAAAACAAATATCAAATATCACAATCGAAATCGAAGGTATACAATAAACCTCAATCCCAATCAGGTATACCGCGGTATATAATCTCACAACCATGTGCATCCTCATGCACAAACCAAATCAAAACACTAAAAGTGCATGAAAACTATGCCGAAAGCACAAGTCAAATCATATGCATATCATAGTCATGAAATAAAAATCAACATCTCGAATGATATCAAATCAAAGTCAAGTGCAACTGTGGTGCACAAAATCTCAATCATGCAAATAAATCGCTCAAAATATCAAGCATAGAATCAAAATCAACACCTCGAATGTCATCAATCGAAGTCGAGTGCAACCGTGGAGAAGAAAATCTCAATCCAGTGCAACTATCATGCACGAATGGAAATCCCAATCGAGTGCATCCGGTGCGCACAAAGTCCAATATTAAGCGCCTAATATGCGCAAAAATCCAACCCAAGTGCGTCAGTCCGTGAAAAGTATCTAGTGCAGTAACATGCATGAAAACGAACATCAAGTGCAGACGCGCACAAAACACAAATCTGGTAACACAAATGCTCAAGGACATAAATCGGGTGCAACCAAGGTACGGAGTATAATTTCGGTGCATCCAATGCACAAAATACCTATCTGGTGCAACAAATCCTCGAAATATGAATCCGGTGCATCCAGTGCACGAAATACAATACAGTGCAACAATCGCACAAAAATACAAATATGGTGCATCAAGTGCACGAAATACCAACTCTATCGAATACAGTGCATCCAGTGCATGAAATACTGAATACAGTGCATCCAGTGCACGAAATACCAAATACAGTGCATCAAGTGCACGAAATAACAAATACAGTGCATCCAGTGCACGAAATACCAAATACAGTGCGTCCAGTGCACGAAATACAATATGGTGCAACAATGCACAGTGTAAAAACCTAGTGCAACAACTGCACAAAATACAAATCGGGTTCAACAAGTGCACGGAAATGCATCAATAACTCAAATGCATATAAAAAGCTACATCGAGTGTGCCAAGGTGTATAAAATCATAAACGCGTGCAACTGCGTGCACAAACACGTATCCACGCACTACAAGCACATGTAAGCTATACCGAGTGCAAAAACCAAATCGAGTGCATACCACCTGCACAAAAATCAAATCAGCTGTATGCAATCCGCGAAATCATAAACATGTGCAGCCAAGGCACAAAACTGAATCAAGTGCAATAAACCTGCACAAATCATAAATCAACACAACGGTGTATAAAGCATATCTCAAGTGTAATAACTATGCACAAAACGTAAATACTCAGTAAGTGCAGCCATGGTGCACGAAAACAAATATCATGAAACTCGGTCATCAAAACTCAATCATGCGAATAGATCGCCCAAAATACCGAAATCAAGTATGGCGGAATAGTCCCGCTCAAGCACATCCTCTAAGAGTCTCTGGTCGACTGTCGTGGTCACTCATAACATGTCTCGTCGACGATGTCGAACTCTGGCCTGCTGGGTGTGCGTAATAGGACCGCTCATGGGTCCAAGTATTCTCGTAAATTATTCCAGAAAGGTCCTGTCGAGGTATCTCCCAAATCTCGTCTCTGCTGAACTGTCCGGAGGTTATCACCCTTTACTATATCTGTTTCTGGTTCCAGAACGGCTGCATACTCATCATGACTCCTTCTGGAAGATATATCCATATACAACGCCTCTGCATGCGTATCACATCTCTGACGTCGGCGGAGTGGAACATCATCTCATCAAGATCTCGTACGAACCTCTTACTCCACTTTTCTCTAATGTCGACTGCTTCGGACTCGTCTCTTCGTGGATGCATGGATTGCGCTCCAACGGCTATACTCGTATCTGGAGTCTCCCAAGCAATGCATCCCATCACATGATATCCGAATGAAGTCGAACCATCCGATCGATTTGTCAAAACCTCATAATCTCCCAAGAGCTCAACATATTGAGTACAGTTTAATAATATCAAGTACATGCTACAGCACCTATGGACCAACCGTAGAAGGGCAAACCCAAGCCTCATTAATGGCACCGTTGAACTGCCGCAAACCCTAAGGTTTAAAGGCGTTCTCATGGTCATTCTGTCGAGTTAGGGTTTCATTTTTCTAGAGGGTCCGTAGAATTACTTGCATGTTTCTCCGAATATTTTAAACTAGGAAAATGGGCTACTGACATTCGATCGTCTCTATCGACTCCCAACGTACCTGCGTAAAGTCGTCTCTAACTGGAATCAATCAATTTGATGACCTCGCATCGGGGTAGGCAATGAATCACATGTCCTAGTCTTTCACCTTTGGTAGTTAGTTATATGTATGCCCTAGAGGCCATTACTATACATAGGATGTATATTGTAGTGGATGCTGGGACATATATAGGGAGGACTTTCTTACTCGACATGATAGTATGCTATCTGGTTGCTCTTTATCTTAACGTGTACACTGATTGTCTCTCTGTTGCATGTTGGTAAAGCCCTTAGGATGTGTACTTGACTACCTGGACTATGATGCGGATCATACTAGTGGGGACATGGTAGTCCATAAGTACATCCTTCAAGGTCCCTAGTCGTGGGTGTATCGAGACGGGACATCGATATACCAGAGTAGACTAGCGTATATCTTCTCGACCCATACAGATGGGCGATGGATGATCCCATATCCATTGGTGTTTTACATCAGAGATGATATACGGGTGCTCAGTAGAGACTGGGTACACTGGACGGACTCGCCGAGAACTCCAAGATGGTATTATACCTTACGTCAGATGGCAGTTCTCTGGTGACACTGGTACAGTTTAGTCTGTAGACCCGAGATCGTCATAGAGTTTTATGTGATTCCCACTGTGCTTTGATTTCCACCTTACCACGTCCAAGAGGGCGTGCAAAACGGTGGTTTTTGGGTACAGTCCCGAATCACATGGAGGCAATGAGCGATAGGAGGGGATTCGTCTCTCCCGGTATAGGGAGTTGATGTTGCACTGTGTTCGATTGGCTATAACCGGAAATCCCTAGCCAGGGTTGCTGAGATTTACTGGTAAGTGTTACCAGTAGTTTCTCGAACTGTTATAGAACTCATATCGACACGACTTATCGAGCTACTGGGTCTGACGTTTACCACCCCTAGGCGAGATATGCGACGTATCATACGAACAGACCGGACTGTACGGTAAGTGTTACTGGTTGGATTCACAGGAGTGTGAGCGGGCTTGCTCATTGATCTTCTGATCGTTCAGTACCCGGGTGGCCGTTACGTTTAGCAGACCGCTTGCGGCTTGTGGGTGTTTGATATGATCATCACCTGCTGCCGGCGTATTGACGAGTTTTTAGAGTCCTACACAGAGGTTTGCTGGCTCAAGCGAAACGAAATAGGAGCGCATATGAGATATGTGCGGGACCGAAAATAATACCAGTATGTGATACTGTATTCCATTTTCGCGATTTGTATCATCGGTCGGTTATATGTGATATAGCCGGGTTACCGAATCAAGTGTTGATTCGATACATTGATACACTTGATATTAGTCGGTTATATGCAGTATGACCAGATCATTAAATCAAGTGTTGATTTAGTGATTTAATGTATAATTATATATTTGATATATTACTTTACATTAACTAGTATTGGTTCACTTAAGATTATTTTCTCACTTGATTGTGCACATTGTATATATGATATATGTTTGTGCACTAGTTTGTGTCATGTTTGATGATACATGCAAACTTGGGTGTGTGTTTACTTCAAACCATGTTTAGGTTAATGGTTAGGATTCTAACTTAATTATTTATTTTTGGCAAGAATAAAATGGTGGCTAACTTTATTTTATTTTTGAAGCTTCATGAAGCTTTGAATAGCTTTGACCATTTTGTTTCTTTCCTTAACCTAACCATTCACCTAAACCCTAGTTTAGTCTCTACACAAGTTAACTCACCCATGGTTGCATTATGATAAGTATTCACTTGAATTATTATTTTGAAAATTAATTCATTTTCTTTCTTCTTCTTCTTCATCTTCTTCATGAAGAGAAGAAAACTTTCTTGAAAAATTTCAAGTGATGAAATCAAGTGAGAAATCCAAATCCAAAGTGAACCCACTTCCTATTTCTTCATCCTTTACAACTTGCCATGTTGTATATGGTGTTTTCTTCACAAGTTTCATGAGCTAGTGAAAATGGAGCTTGAGTTAGAGTTGCCTCGACGTAGATCATCTTCGGCATCGAAGTCAACGACCTAGCCCGCTCATTTCTCCGATGAAACTATCGCTAGGGTCCGGGATCCTGGTGATCGCAGCGAAGGGACGTCAACACGGAGCTAGAGAAGTGGAGGACCGGATCTACAAAGGTTGTAGTCTCTTTCATTTAGCAATAAAGTTGTTTACTTGCATGTTTCGCCTTACATCTAGTTAACGATCTAGCATTAGGGTTTCTCGGCACATGTAAAATTTGATTTTGGCATGGTTGATCTATTGTGGAACCTCTTGAGTGTGCCTAGGAACCCTACAGTGGTATCAGAGCCTAGCTAGAGCTTTAGGCGAAGTGTTGACGAAGTTAGAAGTCCGTTAGAACCCGAAACCCTAATACAATACCCCTCTCTGTACATTTTCTGGATGTGTAGATTTTTCCTAATTAAAAATAGCCAAAAAATTCAGCAGGGTGTTTTGGGAATTACTGTGAAGCACATGCGTTTAAGTCCATCAAAGCGCGGCGGAACCGCGGCATGAGCATGGCTCATGCGGCGGTTCCGCGGCCGTACGGGCACTTTATTCTCTTCAGTTTGCACAGTAATTTCCCTCTCTGATTCCTGATTCTTCTGGATATTTTTAATTTATATTCTACTGTTGTGTTATCTGGGGTGTATTGGGGATTCGATGATTCGATTGGAAACTTTAACCGCGACTATGTGTTTTTCCGGATAATTTTTGAATATGTTAAAATGTTCGACCAGATATAAATACCCAATTTTTCCCCTGCCGGAAAATTTCCAAGGGTTGGATTTTTTCGTGGTTTAAGAACGTTCTAAGTAGTGCAAGTAACGCGATGATCCTTCTAGAAGACAACAAACCTTAACTCGATTATGTGACCGTCTTGAACTGCCCTTTGAACCTTAGGGTTTGGGGCAGTACGGCGTGCCACATGTGAGGCGTTGACTTGACCCTTCTACGGCTGGACCGTTGGTACTGTGGCATGAAGTGAATGTTTTTAAACTTATTTCTTGTGTTGAGCTGTTCCGGAAAAACTTGGGTGTTTGAATGTTCGATCGAAAAGTTTAACATTTTCTATTTATCTGGAATTTGATACAATATTTGGAATCCACAAGTAGTTATGAGATAACTGATTTGGATGTTATAAACATAGCAGTTTAGTCTCATTTGATCGGTTGCTACGGAATTTTGATGAGATCAAAAGTCCGTCGCAATCTCGTAGCGTACGCGGATACTCGCCGGTAAAACTTAATAGATAGCCACGCCCCATAGCCCCGACCAAGTGACTGTAGGAGAACCCCGTCGCCGAAAGCATCCGTTCGGGTGCTCGCGGCAGCGGTGTTCCGCCTTGGTGCACTTCATCGACGGCATCGGGGGTGCGGCTGCCTACTAAAGTTTGCGACGAGCATTCGATCAGGATGTCGGGAATCTTGTTGAATTGCCTGACTTGATATTGAAAAGTGTTTTCGAGAATGAGACTGAAATGCGGGGTTTATAATTGTTAGGCATGTGATGTCTAAGGAATTCATTTGGTCAGGCATGCGATGTCTTAGGAGATTGCGGATTCCAACTGTTGTAGTTTTACACTTTCTTTTCTGTGACCGTAAGTGTAATATGTGATATTGCCGGTTTCGTTGCTATATGTCAACGACAATTGGGATACGTATGTTTACTTACGTTGATGACATGTGATGTTATGTGTTGCTGGATATGTTATATTGGATCGTCGTGTTTGAATAGCCGGGGTTTTCTTATGTGAGATCAGTGTTTTTCATTTTCATTCATGTAAAAACGTGTATGTAATATTCTTTTATTGGGGAACTTCCAGGTTGCGGAAGATGTCACCATTGTATATTATTTACTTTTCCGCACTAGGATAGACCCAAGGAGGAGGGCACAAGTAACCGGGTTCTGGAGTCCAGCGGGAGACCAACTCGAGGAGTCGAGTCCGGGTCTCCTAACTCTACAATTGGTAGGGTTGCTTGCCACTCTCGTAGGGGTCTTGGGGTGTGGGTTTGGCTATTCATCGCGACCGTGGAATCCGTGTTTTATACCGGCTCGTATTAAAAACACGGACGTCCTAGTATATCCAATATTTCATATGATATTTTCTGCTGCGATATCTATGATGTGATCATGTGATGTTCTGTGATAAATGCTGTATATAGTATATATGATATATTATATAGACGTTACTTATATTTTGCACTCGCGCTGGCCCTGCCCCGCTCTGTCGTTAGTTACCTAACCTAACGGTGCACGAGGGGACATCGAGGCGAATGCGGATGGCATAAGTGTACGTCGTATTTATCTGTGATGTTTAAGTGACTTGAATGATGGGACTTCATTAATATGATTAATGAAACAAAAGAAACCTAAGATGTTGTGGAATCGAATTTCAAAATTAAAAACAGGTAGCTCTAGTTCTTGCTTTGCATCGCGGTGTTCCTTGTAGAACATCCTGCACCTTATTCGATAAGGAAAGGACCGAGATCCCTTCACGGGGAGTGACTCCGTTAACAATAACTGGCAGATGATACAACCCTCGGTTTGTCTTTTGATTGCTTCTATAGTTTTTGCTTTGCACAGCGGTATATATGATATATCCTGCACCTTATTCGATGAGGAAAGGGCCGACGATCCCTTCACCGGGAGTGACCCCTTTAGAAAAACTAGAAAAGCCTAAAAAACACTCCATTTTAAAATAATTTGATTCTACAACGATATCAAGTTCATTACGCAATAGGTTTTCAGAAAAACCTGTCGTAGCCCTCCGTCATTTCAGATAAGTAGTAGTTAGTATTCGTGCTACGTTTGTTGGCCTGCGTCAAGGCGGTGTGCGGTAGCTAACTAGTATTTATCTGCTTATGCATATGATGCAGATTGGATTAGGGTAGTCGTGCGACTTTGTTGGCCTTCGTCAAGGGTCGTACGGGTGGCTTTAATTCAATCAGGAAATGACGGGTTGAACTTAACTAGCGCACTATGGTTTGTTGGCCTACGTCAAGGTCATAGGACGCTAGGGGCAAAATTATCGGGAATTTCAAGTGTTGAAATTTGCAATGAGATTGCATACCTTCTATGAGATAGTTGGATCCCGATACCCGCTGCGAGTAAGAGTTACTCCTGGGAGAGTTTTACACATTACAATTAGCCGATCTAGTAGGTGTCTAGAAAGGTGTCAACGGGGTTACGCCTCTGGGAAAACGAGGTTTACTGTAATTAGGTCCGTGCGAAAGCACGGGGAACCTCTCTCAAAGTACCGACACTGGCCTGGCTGAAAGATTGGCGAACTTGTAGCGTGTAATTAATCCCGGCTAGTCTTTTCTTTTAGGGTTTGAAGGAAGATTTGATAAAAACAGTGGGAGCCATCTGTTCAGTTGATAAAACTGCACATTTGTATTACATTTTTCCTACCATTTTCATATTAAAAAAAAGACTTTATTATGATATATTATACATATGAGGGTTTATGTGTAAAAACACTATTTTCCATGTGTTAATATATTTTAATTATCATTTGGTAGAAAAATATATGCAAATAAATTCATTGACCAAATCCTAGTAGAACTAAGTCTACTAAATATTATTTAAGATTATTGTGCAGAATTTTCCAAGTTGTTATGCAGAATATATCAAAGAAATCAAGCTGTTGAAGAAGACTTGCCTAATTAAGAAGCAAAACTTGGAGACCAAGTCTGGAAGCAACCGAGAAAAGATTTTTGAATTCTGAAGGTGCCTAGGAATGCCACATGTCACAAGATGCAAGCCCAAAAATTTCAGTCGAGAGATCTCAACCTTTGACCGCGGATCCGCGGTCAAACCACCCTTGGGCCGTGGATCCGCCGCACTTCTATGGAATTGGGAGCAAATATTTTTTGGCGTAATCCTCTGCAGAATTTTACCAAGTTTCCAACTAAAAGATTCTGGCTTTGCACTATAAAATGGCACCGAGAGCTTCTTGGAAAAGTTTTCAAGCCGACGAGATCACGAAGCCCCAGACGCTCACGCATCCAGGCTGATCATCAACTGTTCGTCTACCTCCTTAGGAAAGATCGAGAAGCAACTAGTTTGTAATCATTTTCTACGGAATAAAGTGTAGATTGTTCAAGTTGATTAATAAAGGTAGTTATTTTATTTAATTTGTTTTGCCTTTTACATTATGTTTTCCCTCTCTGTCTTTTCATCTTCTTTTCCCAACATGCGCGAGTAATTCTCCGCTTGTTAGGGTTCGTAGGATTAGGGTAGGCTAATGGATGATGAAAATCCCTAAATCCTTTTTAAGTCCTATAAAGTTTATAAACTTTATCAAAAGAATCATTAACATCCTAATCAGGCGCGCTAACAATTCTTTGTTAGTTCCGACCGCGATTAGAGATTAGATTAATGATTGTTTTGGTAAAGGCTAGATATGAACGGAGTTCCGTGTCGAGATAAGGGTTAAAAGTGGGATTCTTTTTCCCTCCAGAAACCCTAATCTACACGCATCACCGTCGTTCTAGTTTTAAATCTATTAAAGGATCAAAAGCGTAACTTTTAATTAATCATCCATGACTACTAATTCCTAACGAACCCTACAAGCCCTCTTATTATATTAACTATATTCCTAAAATAATCTAGATCTATAAATTTGCACTCTTGCTTAACGTAGATCTAGAAACTTTTCACAAAATTCTTATTTCCTCCTCTCTTTTTCAACACATCTAAAGTAAGAGTAAAAGGTTCCACGTTTCCCAGAGGACGACCCGTACTCATCTCGGTATAGTTACACGCGACACCGTTATTGATTGCGGTTATCTACAAACACACTCTTTTCGTATCAATCAAATGGCGCCGTTGCCGGGGATCGAACCCGGGTCACCCGCGTGACAGGCGGGAATACTTACCACTATACTACAAAAACAGTGGGAGCCATCCTGATTAGATAAAATAATAACCAATCTGATCTTGCAAGAGCATACGCAGAGTGTTTTCTTCTCTCTCTCTCCTGGTAGCGACCATGTCACGCCTTAATCAAGATAATAATATGGATGTATTGACCGAACCCGCTTGTTATACTGAGCTGGGGAACGTTGGTCCCGCTCTAACTTATAATTGTTATAAGACCGAGCAGGAATTTGGGGAATACCAGATTTCCCGTGCCGCCCAAACGAAGAAAGTGCATGTTGATGCATCATCTTCGGGTGCGTTCATTACAAAGAACTGTTTCTCTGTATCCTCTAAGTCCTGGGTATTTGCTACCGGATCAGGATCCCAGATATGTAATCTGTTACATAGGGCTACAGAAAGGTAGAGAACTGAGAACGGGTGATAAGTTTCATGAGATAGAAAACGGTGCAAGTGTTGCAGCCAAGTCTGTTGGTCACTGTCACCCTGTATTCCTAATGCATTGATTCTGAACAAATGCTATTAGATACCGAACCTGATATACAAAATCATATCAGTCTCTTTATTAGTAAAGAAAGGATATAATTTTGTATTGTTGGATAATATTTTGAACATTTCCTATTTCAAAAGTTTATCGGATCCGGCACGTTATCTAAAAGCATTGACGTTCTAAATCAAACTACAGTTCCTAGTATACAAAACACACACGAGAAGAAGAGTTCAGAAATGAACGAATCCTTCTTGAGGCATTGTAGACTAGGTCATATCAATGCGACCCGACTAGCTGAAGTTACATTTAGATGTATATTTAAATTAGTTTGAATTTACATCTTGTGAAACTTGCCAGTCATGTCACAAAGATTAGATGACCATAGCTCTGTTTATTGGAAACAGAGAAAGAGTTAGTGAACTCTTGGGACTGATACACAGTGATGTATGTAAGGTCCCCTGTCTACACATGCCAGGACCGGTTCTTTTTACTTCGTTACATTCTCCGATGATCTATCAGGATTCAGTCATATGTTCCTGTTGAAACATAAGTCCGAACCCTTTGAGATATTCACAGAATATAAGTTAGAAGCAGAGAACCAAAATATGGGTATAAGTATTATGTCCTATGATAAGATCAGGGAGGAGAATACTTGTGCATAGAATTCCTGGACTATTCTAAAGGAGAATGAGATTCTTTCTCGGTATTACTCCTCTGAATATACCACAGCACAACGGTGTATCAGGGCAGAGCAATCGCACCCTATAAGATATGGTGCGCTCTATGATGAGTATTACTGAGTTACCTATTTCTTTTTGGGGGTTATGCACTTGAGTAGCTGCATACCTATTGAATTGGGTTCGAATCAAATCAGTGCCTACCACTCCATATAAGATATGGTATGGGATGAACCTATCTCTTAAGTAAGTTAAGATTAGGGATTGTCTGGCCTATGTCAAAAGCAAAATCCGGACAAGATCGAGGCAAGCTCAGTTCTTGTAACGTTTTGAAAATCGTTTCGGTGAAATTTCGAAAAAAACGGTAAAATAAGGGGGTTTTCTGTAAAAAGTCAAAATACAAATATCTTATTATAAAAATTAAATATACATATTCTAGCTATGTAATTGCTAGTATTTGGTGTTTATTGAGCCACTGGTGAAATTTCAAATTTTCTGAAAAAAAATATTATTTTAATATTATTTTAAGCCGTCACTAATACATTTAATTAGGGAAAATTACAAATTGGAATGAGTTGAAACAAATTTTGTGCATCATAACACATTAAACAAAATTTTATCATGTGATTTTTGAAATGAAATGTTTTGCCAAAACGGTTTAGAAAATATCGAAGAAAAAGGCTTTTTTTCGGTGAAATTAGTGTAAATAGATATTGGGATATAACATTTATCATTTTCCCTCACCCCACACACACACCCACACTCACACACACCCATTTTCCTCCCCATTTTCAGCAGCCCCTCTCCAAAGTTTTCCCCCATTTCTTTTGACAAAAGAAAAGAAAACATAAAGAAAAGTATAAGAAAAGAGGTATGGGTTGTGTTGACTTTGGACCTTTTTGACTTGGCAAGACTTTCCTCACCTCACTCTCTCTCCAATCACCCACTAGTGGCCGACCCTCCCAATTCCTGCACACAACAGCCCCTCCTCTTTTCTCATCACATTTCTCTTCAAAAAAACTCATCAAAATTGCCTCACAAATCAACACAAAACCTCACAAATCCCAAATCCATTACCTACCCATTTTTCCTTAGCCCTTATAGCATGGATCTTGGTGCAAAGATCTCAATTTGGAGGTCAAGTTCCATATTTGATCTCATGGTTTGTGAAGGTATAACTCTAACCCTTGTGCTTAATTTGATGTTAAATACTTTAAATCAACTTAATTAGGTGTTTAATTTAGGTTTTAAATTGCAAGTTTAAATTCAAGAGAAGGGTTTGAATTAAAGTTATGGTTGTGATAATTTGTTCATGGTAGTGTGATGTATTTTAGCATCTTAAGTTATGCGAAACCAAATCTTGTAGCTAATTTGCATATTGTTATATTTAATTTGCCCAAATTGTGATAATTATGCTAATTTGCTAACTAGGTTTTAGAAATTTTATTAAAATGTGGGATTAAAATCTAGTGAGGATTTTTAGCACATCATTAAGGTTTCCATGAGTGGTTTAACCATTTAAAATATGCAAAGCCAAGCTAAATTGTTAAATTGTGAAATTTTGCGTTAAAAAGTGTTAAATTGGATATTTTTGCAAAACTAGAATTTTGGAATTTATACAAGTTGATGAGAATAAATTATTGATATGGTTTCTATAACTTGGTTATGATAATTGGTGGATATTGTGGCCATTAGTTTCGTTTAAACATCGAGTTTTAAAGTGAAACGGCTAATTGATGCTTACTAGGTTTCTTGTAATAAATCGATTTAATCAATTTATTGGTTTTGATGAATTGCATCGTATGTTATATATTTTTAGTGAATCGTAAAACCATGATTTGGTACGTTTGGTGTTTTTCTCGATCAATCGGCGTTTGTACGCCGATGTCGAGGGTTTTTGGGTTGATTTGTGAAAGCAAACCATAGGTTTTGACCTATGTGAGATTCGTGTGTCGATTTGGTCATGAGTCGGACTTTAATGCGATGCGATGTGTTATGTTATGTAGGTACCCTCACGAAGACTTCAAGGAGACAAGGAAGCGCGTGTCGACATCGGCATCGGCAAGCGAAGGTCGAGGTGATTGGATTTATATCTATGGGGAGAAGTCGGGTGGATGGCGTATAGCACCCCCGCAGTCCGTGGTGGTGTATACGGATGCGTATACACACCAACAATTTTTGTACGTTATTTGGGATTAATAACGATGTTAGGATGGATATTGGTGTGTTGGATTACTTTAGTGTCGCGAATCCCAGTGTAGTGTTGCACTACACATACACACATACATACTTGCATACATTCCTATTTATATGCGCTCATGGGATTCTTTATAGTTATGTGTTCACATGGGTATGGGACTATGTGTTCACATACGGATTGAGGATGATACTGGGGATTGAGCTGAGTCGATGAGATTTGATTTGAGGCCGTGAGATCGGTGATATAGCAGGGTTCGTATCTTAGATACGACATGACGTTGTAGCGGGTCCTTGACGTAGTGTTTTACACACGTCCATGCATACGTAGGCGGTATCAGTATGGTACTAGACGTAGATCAGTACCCCGATCATGATAATTGATAAAGAGGATACCAGGTGAATAGTATGATGAATGTGATATTGACCCGTACCCAGATTTGGGATGCCGTACGACGGATTTACGTACGAGCTATATTGATGATTGATCCGCACTCTTGACTTGGGATGCCTGATTATAGATATGGTATCGGCTATGATATTATTGAGGCGGGATCACCGACTATACATATACAGGTAGGTATATGTATCGACTCAGATGATAGGCGGTTTCCTTACCTGTTGTTCAGCTTGTTAGTTCAGCCGTATAGTTTAGTGTAGTTAGATTAGATTAGACTCCTACCTATTTCAAAACTAGCGGGTCGTGGGTATTTTAAAAGACAGGTCAAGGGAATCTACGGATATTTCAAAAACGACGTATCTTTTCATAAAAACACCGTAGCCCTATTTTCAAAACCCCATGATTCGTGTTATTTCAAAAGGCACCATTTGTAGGACTTATATTAGATTAATGCAGATTAGTTATAGTTGCGTCTAGTATTCAGCTCCCACTCATTATTGTGGTTCGCTTCGCATCGCATGCTTATTTTATGTTTCATACTCCACTATTGATATCATGCTGTTAGGACACCAGCACCATTACCGATGATGCGTATGTACCACGTACACTTACTTGCCGGCTCACACACATCTTCATCGGTAATTGCCATGTCACGTACACCTTAGAAAATATTATTGCTTGACATAGCCTGTTAGCTAATAGTTTAGACATTGTAGTTATTACCTGCTACTTCATGCATACTGTTATTCATTGTTATGCCGCATTCATGGATTCTTATGCATATATTCACTATTTTACGTGTTATTGAGGTTTTGGATTCGGATTTCCATGAGATTTTCTGGATTTGGAGGAAAACCGCAAAAACATAAATAAACCTTTTCTCTCTTCTAAAATAAAAAGTGCGGTTTTCCCATGATGTATGAGTCGTCCACCATGAGTTTGCTGATGGATTTCGAGACCCGATTCGAGGAGTGGAGGAACCGTTTCGGGTACATGGTGGGCCCTGTGCGGTACCCCGGGGCAAGAGGAATGTGGTGTTGACGTTGAGCCCGGCAGGGGAGCACTACCGACCGGTGATATTACCCGACGCGTCGGATATCCGGAGGATACCGTCGTGGTCTTGAGATGGATGGTAGGGGCAGGTCTGGACTGACGGCGCCCTAGATATTGAGATTGAGACATTGATATTTCGAGACAGTGAGATTTACGTTTTGTGTCGATGCTAGACACTGTTGATACTGATTTCATTTATGATACCTCACTTTAAAAATACAGAAATCTCACTAATTTATGAAAACAGTTTCTTCATTTACATGTATTCTGTTTTCATGTATTCATACCTCACTCATATGATATATTGCTACCTGAGGCATTGACACGGGCACATGAGTTTACACTCGGGTTAGATACTACCCTAGCCATTGTTATAGGCTGCATGTTATATACATTTTTGAGGATATATTATAATCATTGAACTAGGATTGCGTTATTTATGCGATTTCTGTGCGTAGATGTTTTTCTACTCACGAGTTGGCAACTCACCCCCGTTGTGCCATAGTTCTTGCAGGTTTCGCCTTACAGGTTTCATTACGGCTTGCTGGCACTCTTTCCATTTCTGGGTGACTTGCTAGTAGGTTGGTTTATTTGTATCGCACCCATCATTATATCTTGTATATCATTATTCTGTTGTATCTAGAAGTTCCATCAACCAAACATGTATTTATTGAGATAGAGACCAGTGTTGTTTATTCTTTCGACCTTAGAGTCGCTCGTTATATTTCTGGTGGTTTTGAGTTTCCTTTTGAGTTTTGATCCTCGCCGTTGGCGTTGTATATTATATTGCTTGTGTGGTTGTAACCGTCGATTGACGAAGAGCTAGCTCCCGCTTGGTGATGCCTTTTTCTTGATTTCGTATACTATTCATGTTGTATCCCGTTTGGGGGCCAGTATTTACAAAGGAGACTCTGCCGAAATTTTCAGTAAATTTTTGATGTTTTAAAAACCGCATAATTCGGCTTATGCTATTGAAATTACTTTCTTTAAGTTGGTTTTTCCTGCACTCTACCACTTTTCTTGGTTTGGATTTCTGGGTTTTCGGTTTACTTAGATTACGTACGTCTCGAGACGTTCGTAGTTTAAGTGCCGGTCATGTTCCGTACTTTCGGGTCGTGATAGTTCTATAGAACTGGAAAGGTTCCAGCTATACTAATTACAGACTGATGATTTGACAGAACCAAAGGATTCAATAGTCCCCGACAAACCTCAGCCACTCCGCCGATCTGGTAGGGTTCCTCATCCGCCTGAGAGATACTTCGGTTTCTCGATGACAGTGGGAGCGAGGAATGCATCATGAGATGATGACCCAACTAGTTTTGAGCAGGCCATCGAGAGTAAAGACTCTGTAAGAATGGCTGGATGCTTAGCGATCTGAGATAGAATCCATGTACACCAGCAAAGTATGGACTTTGGCTGCTATATCTGAAGGGTTAAATCCCCATCAGGAGCAAGTATATCTTGAGAAGATTACTTGGTGTAGATGGAAAAGTTGAGACTTTCGAAGCTAGACTTGTTAAAGGTTTTCGTCATCGATCAGGCGTGGAAAATGATGAAACGTTTTCCAGTAGCTATGCTTAAGTCCATCCAGATCCTACTTTCCATTGCTGCATATCATGACTACGATATCTGGTGGTTGGGTGTCATGACTGCTTTTCTAAATATTGATTTAGAAGAGAACGACTATAAGTACACAGCCAGAGGGCTTCGTAAACAGTGGAAGCAGCGGAAACGTGTGCAAGTTGCTTTTCAGATTAAAGCAGGCATCGCGGAGTTGGAACGTTTGTTTTGATGTGTTAGTCAAAGAGTTTGACATCATCAAAATGGTAGATGAACCTTGTATATACAAAAAGGTAGTAGGGAGTATGGTGGTGATCCTAGTAGAGTACGTGGATGACATACTCTTGATAGGGAAGTAATTTCAAATACTACGCTCGGTCAATCTCCGCTTATCACAATGATTCTCCAAATAGGATCGAAGTGATAACTACTAAAATCCTGGGTTTTGGATCTATGAGATAGATCTAATTGGATATTAGCATACTCACTAGTTGTAGTAAGATGGTATCAATTGATCTTGGGGAGAATCACTGGAAATGTTCCAGGGTGATAAAGACGACTGAATGTCACTCGCAGGTATTGTCTTTACCCTCAGTAGAGGGACGGTATGTTGGAAGAGTTCCAAGATATATACCGTGGCAAACTAGACGATAAAAGGCTGGTGACATCGCTATTAAAGATACTACCAAAGAGGCAGTTTGGGTATATATTGGTTCATGAGATGAACTAGGTTCCTACCATTGTGTGACAATGGAAGTGTGGCTTTAGCCCAGGAACCCCGGTCCCATCAGTGACCCAGACATATTCTGAGGCAGCATCACCTGATCATGGAGATAGTTGATCTCCAGGGTGATCGAGGTTTGGAGAGTAGACTCAGAGGACAACACGGCGGATACACTCACAAAGGCCTTTTCCCAGAGAGAGACTTTTATAGGATGGTTGAGTATGAGATACTGCAACCACTGCTACAGATGGCCCTAGTGCAAGTGGGATATTGTTAGTTATATGTATGCCCTAGAGGCTATTACTATACATAGGATGTATATTGTAGTGGATGCTGGGACATATATAGGGAGGACTTTCTTGCTCGACATGATTGTATGCTATCTGGTTGCTCTTTATCTTAACGTGTACACTGATTGTCTCTCTGTTACATGTTGGTAAAGCCCTTAGGATGTGTACTTGACTACCTGGACTATGATGCGGATCATACTAGTGGGGACATGGTAGTCCATAAGTACATCCTTCAATTTCCCTAGTCGTGGGTGTATCGAGACGGGGCATCGATATACCAGAGTAGACTAGCGTATACCTTCTCGACCCATACAGATGGGCGATGGATGATCCCATATCCATTGGTGTTTGACATCAGAGATGATATACGGGTGCTCAGTAGAGACTGGGTACACTGGACGGACTCCCCGAGAACTCCCAGATGGTATTATACCTTACGTCAGATGGCAGTTCTCTGGTGACACTGGTACAGGTTAGTCAGTAGACCTGAGATCATCATAGAGTCTTGTGTGATTCCCACTGTGCTTTGATTTCCACCTTACCACGTCTAAGAGGGCGTGCAAAACGGTGGTTTTTGGGTACAGTCCCGAATCACATGGAGGCAATGAGCGATAGGAGGGGATTCGTCTCTCCCGGTATAGGGAGTTGATGTTGCACTGTGTTCGATTGGCTATAACCGGAAATCCCTGACCAGGGTTGCTGATATTTACTGGTAAGTGTTACCAGTAGTTTCTCGAACTGTTATAGACCTCGTATCGACACGACTTATCGAGCTACCGGGGTCTGACGTTTACCACCCATAGGCGAGATATGCGACATATCAGACGAACAGACCGGACTGTACGGTACGTGTTACTGGTTGGATTCACAGGAGTGTGAGCGGTCTTGCTCATTGATCTTCTGATCGCTCAGTACCCGGGTGGCCGTTACGTTTAGCAGACCGCTTGCGTCTTGTGGGTGTTTGATATGATCATCACTTGCTGCCGGCGTATTGACGAGTCTTTAGAGTCCTACAAAGAGGTTTCCTGGCTCAAGCGAAACGAAATAGGAGCACATATGAGATATGTGCGGGACCGAGAATAATACCAGTATGTGATACTGTATTCCATTCTCGCGATTTGTATCATCGGTCGGTTATATGTGATATAGCCGGGTTACTGAATCAAGTATTGATTCGATACATTGATACACTTGATATTAGTCGGTTATATGCAGTATGACCGGATCATTAAATCAAGTGTTGATTTAATGATTTAATGTATAATTATATATTTGATATATTACTTTACATTAACTAGTATTGGTTCACTTAAGATTATTTTCTCACTTGATTGTGCACATTGTATATATGATATATGTTTGTGCACTAGTTTGTATCTTGTTTGATGATACATGCAAACTTGGGTGTGTGTTTACTTTAAACCATGTTTAGGTTAATGGTTAGGGTTTTAACTTAATTATTTATTTTTTGCAAGAATAAAATGGTGGCTAACTTTGTTTTATTTTTGAAGCTTCATGAAGCTTTGAATAGGTTTGACCATTTTGTTTCTTTCCTTAACCTAACCATTCACCTAAACCCTAGTTTAGTCTCTACACAAGTTAACTCACCCATGGTTGCATTATGATAAGTATTCACTTGAATTATTATGTTGAAAATTAATTCATTTTCTTTCTTCTTCTTCTTCATCTTCTTCATGAAGAGAAGAAAACTTTCTTGAAAAATTTCAAGTGATGAAATCAAGTGAGAAATCCAAATCTTAAGTGAACCCACTTCCTATTTCTTCATCCTCTACCACTTGCCATGTTGTATAAGGTGTTTTCTTCACAAGTTTCATGAGCTAGTGAAGATGGAGCTTGAGTTAGAGTTGCCTCGACGTAGATCATCTTCGGCATCGAAGTCAACGACCTAACCCGCTCATTTCTCCGACGAAACCATCGCTAGGGTCCGGGATCCTGGTGATCGCAGCGAAGGGACGTCAACACGGAGCTAGAGAAGTGGAGGACCGGATCTACAAAGGTTGTAGTCTCTTTCATTTAGCAATAAAGTTGTTTACTTGCATGTTTCTCCTTACATCTAGTTAACGATCTAGCATTAGGGTTTCTCGGCACATGTAAAATTTGATTTTGGCATGGTTGATCTGTTGTGGAACCTCTTGAGTGTGCCTAGGAACCCTACATTGGTGACTAGCGATCTCCTATCATATCTCTAATTATAACTCGGGTGGCAATAGCTCCAAACATTTAGGGCGATATCTCATCATTCGCAGCAATAACTGGCTAATTCGCCCTAATGCTTAACAGTGCCTCAATCATCAAGAATAATAGTGTGCTGACGGTCATCACATTCTGGCTGGCCTCTGACGGTAGCCCAATCCTCTGGTGCTTATCTGCACGTCCGAGAAATCCTTGTACTGCAATCCATCAAAAGCTCATGGCACGAAAAACACAATAAATAGACAAATCTCTACAATCTTGTGTCGCCGGAATTACACCCTGGTCAGTCCTTGTCCATGAAGAGCTCGTGCTGACGGCAACTCTAGCCGTAGCTCTCCATACCCGTACAACCGTAGTGACAAAACCATAAACTAGTACTGCTGAAGCTAGATCATAGGAATGAATATAATGCTGTGCAAAGAAATGTACATCCTAAGGCTTCTTAACGGAGTATCGTATCGTAAATATGCCGCGGAACATACACACGGTACGTCATTCTACTTGAGTCACCTACTCCATCAACCAAGGGTCATCCTACACTCCTAAGATAAAACCTAACGCTCTGATACCAACATTGTCATGACCCGAAAAGTACCGAACGTGGCTGGCACTTAAATTACGAAATGTCTCGAGGCGTACGTAATCTAAGTAAACCAAAACCCAGAAATCAAAACCAAAAGAAGCAGTAAATTGAAGGAAAAACCAATTTAAAGCAAGTAGTTTTAATAGCATAAGCCGAATTATACTTTTTAAAAAACATCAAGTCATTTCTGAAAATTTCGGCAGAGTTTCCTTTGTAAATACTGGCCCCAAACGGGGTACAACATGAATAGTATACGAAATAATAAAAGGCATCCCCAAGTGGGAGCTAGCTCTTCGTCAATCGACGGTCACAACCACGCAAGCAAGATAATATAAAACGCCGAAGGGTGAGGATCAAAACTCGAAAGAAACTCAAATCAACATGAAAACCATAATAATACAATGCGCGACTCTAAGGTCGAAATAAATACAAGTCTGGTTGATGGAGTTTCTAGATACAACAATGAAACTAAAATACAACGGTGGTCACGATGCGAGTGAACCCACTTACCAAAGCAATCACTCGGAATGGGAGTAGTGTGCCAGAAAAGCCGCAACGATACCTGTACGGCAAAACCTGCAAAGAACTGTGGAACAACGGGGGTGAGTTGCCAACTCGTGAGTAGAAAACATCACAGAGCAGAAATCGCATGTATGACGCATCCTAGGTCATATCAATTAATATCCTCAAATAATATCATGATCCATCTACATATTTGTGCAATACTACGTGCTCGTATCAGTGCCTCAGATAGCAACATATCAAGTATATGATGTATGAATGTATTATGAATGGAAATAGAATACATCATGAGTGAGACAACTGTTTTCTTTATTTAAAGAGATTCCTGTATGTATATAAATTGAATATCATCAATGAAATCAACAGAGAAATCAGTTTCAAGCATCGACACAAAACATGAATCTCAATATCTCAATATCTCAGGCTCCGGCTATCCGGAATCAACAAATCTCAATATCTCAGTGTCTCAAATCTCAATATCTCAATATCCCAATACCTCGGGCTCCGTCAGTCCGGATTGGCCCATATCATCAATCACACGACCACGGACGGTATCCTCCGGATATCCGCCGCGCCAAACAATCATCGGTAGGCAGTCTTCCCCTGTCGGGCTCATCGTCTACAACTCGAGCTTCGTGCCCTGGGGTACCATACCGGGTCCACCATGTACCCGCAGACGGTTCATCCAACTCCTCGAATCGGGTCTCTAAAACCATCTCAGAACCGAGAAAACATCATGGTGGACAGTACTCATCATAACAAGGAAAACCGCATCTTTCTCTTTAAAACAAATCATCAGTTATAAAACTTTCACATGCGATTTCCAAATTCAGAAATTCTCAAGAAGGATCCGAAATCATCAAAACACCATGTCAATAAGAGTGAAAATCTACATAAATCTCCATAATACTACATGGCCAAAGAATATATGAATGCATCTGATATCATGCAATGAGTGCAATAGTTAAACTAGCATATGAAAGCTATAACATATTGCAACTATCTGCTAGCAAGCTATGTCAATGAAATAGTATTCTCTGAAGTGTACGTGACATGGCAATTACCGATGATGATGTATGTGAGCCGGCAAGAAGGTGTACGTAGAACATACGCATCATCGGTAATGGTGCTGGTGTCCTGACAGCAGGGTTTCATAACAATTATAGATAACACATGTATAAGCATGCAATGCGATGAAACATCATGAATATACAGAAAGTGATGTAGTAACAGAAACACTGAAGAATAAACCTACTCAATGTACGAGTCATACCGTTTTGGTATTTAAAATACTCACAATTCTCCACTTTTGAAAACAAGTATGACTCGAGACCAGTCAAAAGGGTAAGGAAATCCACCTAGTCTGAGCCGATCTATATGTATCTAGTAGTCGGTGATCTTTCCTCAATAGTATCATGTACGATACAATATATAAAATGACATCGATCCTCGAGTCAAGGGTGCGGATCTATCATCTGTTAGTTATATGTATGCCCTAGAGGCCATTACTATACATAGGATGTATGTTGTAGTGGATGCTGGGACATATATAGGGAGGGCTTTCTTGCTCGACATGATAGTATGGTATCTGGTTGCTCTTTACCTTAACGTGTACACTGATTATCTCTCTGTTACATGTTGGTAAAGCCCTTAGGATGTGTACTTGACTACCTGGACTATGATGCAAATCATACTAGTGGGGACATGGTAGTCCATAAGTACATCCTTCAAGGTCCCTAGTCGTGGGTGTATTGAGACGGGGCATCGATATACCAGAGTAGACTAGCGTATACCTTCTCGACCCATACAGATGGGTGATGGATGATCCCATATCCATTGGTGTTTGACATCAGAGATGATATACGGGTGCTCAGTTGAGACTGGGTACACTGGACGGACTCGCCAAGAACTCCCAGATGGAATTATACCTTACGTCAGATGGCAGTTCTCTGATGACACTGGTACAGGTTAGTCTGTAGACCCGAGATCGCCATAGAGTCTTGTATGATTCCCACTGTGCTTTGATTTCCACCTTACCACGTCCAAGAGGGTGTGCAAAACGGTGGTTTTTGGGTACAGTCCCGAATCACATGGAGGCAATGAGCGATAGGAGGGGATTCGTCTCTCCCGGTATAGGGAGTCGATGTTGCGCTGTGTTCGATTGGCTATAACCGGAAATCCCTGGCCAGGGTTGCTGAGATTTACTGGTAAGTGTTACCAATAGTATCTCGAACTGTTATAGTCCTCATATCGACACGACTTATCGAGCTATTGGGGTCTGACGTTTACCACCCCTAGGCGAGATATGCGGCATATCAGACGAAAAGACCGGACTGTACGGTAAGTGTTACTGGTTGGATTCACAGGAGTTTGAGCGCGCTTGCTCATCGATCTTCTGATCGCTCAATACCCGGGTGGCCGTTACGTTTAGCAGACCGCTTGCGGCTTGTGGGTGTTTGATATGATCATCACCTGCTGCCGGCGTATTGACGAGTCTTTAGAGTCCTACACAGAGGCTTCATGGCTCAAACGAAACGAAATAGGAGCGCATATGAGATTTGTGTGGGACCGAGAATATTGCATGTATGTGATACCGTATTCTATTCTCGCGATGAATGTATCGATTGGTTGTATGCGATATAACCTAGTTATCGAATCAAGGATTGATTCGATAAGTCGATACATTGGATATTAGTCGGTTATATGCGATATGACCGGATCGTTAAATCAAGTGTTGATTTAATGATTTAATGTATAATTATATATTTGATATATTTCTTTACATTAACTAGTATTGGTTCATTTAAGATTAATTTTTCTCACTTGAATGTGCACATTGTATATATGATATAGTTTTGTGCACTAGTTTGTATCATGTTTGATGATACATGCAAACTTGGGTGTGTATGCTTTAAACCATGGTTTAGGTTAATGGTTAAGGTTTATATTTAATTTATTTATTCATTTATTTATTTATTTTAGCAAGGAAATTGAAATGGTTGCTTGCTTTGTCTTTTCTTTGAAGCTTCATGAATCATTGAAAAGTTCAACCATTTTTGTTTCTTTTGCTTAACCTAACCATTCACCTAACCCTAGTTTATTCTCTACACTTAACCATTGTTGCATTATGATAACCATCACCTGTTTTTCAATTATTCATAATTCTTTTTTTTCATCTTCTTCTTCTTCTTCAAGAGGAAAAAGAAAACCCTTGCTTGAAAAAGAAAAAGTGATGATTCCAAGTGAGAAATCAAAATCCAAAGTGAACCCACTTCCTATTTCTTCATCCTCTACCACTTGCCAAGTAGCATAGGGTGTTTTCTTCACAAGTTTCATGACTTGGTGAAGTTGGAGCTTCATCTTGAGTTGCCTCGACGTAGATCATCTTCGGCATCGAAGTCGACGACCTAGCCCGATCATTTCTCCGACGAAACTTTCGCCAGAGTCCGGATTCCAATAGGTACAGCGGAGGGACGTCATCACGGAGCCTAGGAAGTGGAGGACCGGATCTACAAAGGTTGTAGTCACTTTCCTTTAGTAATAAAGTCGTTTACTAGCTTGCATCGCCTTATCATCTAGTTAACGATCCGTATTAGGGTTTGTAGGCACATGAAAAATTTTAATTGGGCATGTTTGATCTGTTGTGAGACCTCATTAGTGTGCCTAGGAATCCTACAGTGGTATCAGAGCCTAGCTAGAGCCTTAGGCAATGAGTAGTCGGAGTTAGAACTCCGATCGAACCGAAACCCTAATACAAATCCGCTCTCTGTACATTTTTTGAAATCGGGGATTTTTCCAAATTAAAAATATGCAGAAAAATCACCAGGCATTTTTAAGAATTACTGTGAAGCACGATCACCTGATTCAATCAAAGCGCGGCGGAACCGCGGCATTAGCATGGCTAATGCGGCGGTTCCGCGGCCACTTAGTCTTTTCTTCCATTGATTTTTGCACAGTAATTCCTATATTTTGGTGCTGTATTTTCTGGGAATTTTTAAATCTTACTCAAGAGTTGAGTTTTATGGGTTATATTGGGAGTTCGGAGATTCGATCGGATTGTTTAATTTTGTCTGTTTTTTTCCGGGTATTTATAGAGCATGTTAAAAGTTCGACCAGATATAAATACCCACTTTTTCCCCTGCCGGGAAATTTCCAATTGTTGGATATTTCCGTAGTTTAATGACGTTCTAAGTAGTGCAAGTAACGAGATGGTCCCTCTAGAAGACAATAAACCTTAACTCGATTATGTGACCGTCTTGAACTGCCCTTTGAACCTTAGGGTTTGGGGCAGTACGGCGTGCTACATGTGAGGCGCTGGCTTGACCCTTCTACGGCTGGACCGTTGGTACTGAGGCACGAAGTGAATGTTTTTAAACTTATTTCATGTGTTGAGCTGTTTCGGGAAAACTTGGGTGTTCGATTGTTCGATCGGAAAGTTTAACATTTTCTAATTATCCGGAATGTGATACAACATTTGGAATTCACAAGTAGTTATGAGATAACTGAATGAATTTTATAAACATAGCAGTTTAGTCTCACTTGATCGGTTGCCACAGAATTTTGATATGATCAAAAGTCTGTCGCAATCACGTAGCGTATGCGGATATTCGCCGGATAAACTTAATAGACAGCCTCGCCCCATAGCCCCGACCAAGTGACTGTAGGAGAACCCTGTCACCGAAAGCATCCGTTTGGGTGCTCGCGGCAGCGGTGTTCCGCCTTAGTGCACTTCGTCGACGGCGTCAGGGGTGCGGCCGCCTACTAAAGTTTGCGACGAGCATTCAATCAGAATGTCGGGAATCCTGTTGAATTGCCCGACTTGATATTGAAAAGATTTTTCGATAATGAGACTAAAATGCGGGGTTTATAACTGTTAGGCATGCGATGTCTAAGGAATTCAGTGGTTTAGGCATGCGATGTCTAAGGATATTGCGGATTCCAACTGTTATAGTTTTACATTTTCTTTTCTGTGATCGTAAGTGTAATATGTGATATCGCCGGTTTCGTTGCTATATGTCAACGACAATTGGGATGCGCATATTTACTTACGTTGATGACATGTGATGTTATGTGTTGCTGGATATGTTATATTGGATCGTCGTGTTTGAATAGCCGGTTTTTTTTTATGTGAGATGAGTGTTTTTCATTTACATTCATGTAAAATTAATTGTATGTAATATTCTTTTATTGGGACACTTCCAGGTTGCGGATGATGTCACCATTTGTATATTATTTACTTTTCCGCATTATGATAGACCCAAGGAGGGGAGCACAAGTAACCGGGTTCTAGGGTCCAGTGGGAGACCATCTCGAGGAGTCGAGTCCGGGTCTCCTAACCCTATAATTGGTAGGGTTGCTTGCCGCTCTCGTAGGGGTCTAGGGGTGTGGGATTGGCTGTTCATCACGACCGTGGAATCCGTGTTTTATACTGGCTCGTATTAAAATCACGGACGTCCTAGTATATCCAATATTTCATATGATATTTTCTGCTGCGTTATCTGTGATGTGATCATATGATTTGTTCAGATAGATATATTATATAGTATATATGATATATTATATAGACGTTGCTTATGTTTTACACCCGCGCTAGCCCGGCCTCGCTCTGGCATTAGTTACCTAACCTAACGGTGCAGACGGGACATCGAGGCGAATGCGGATGGCATAAGCGTACGTTATATTTATCTGTGATGTTTAGGTAGACTTAAATGATGGGATATTCATTAATGAGATTAATGAAAGAAAATAAACCTAATTGATGTTGTGGAATCGAATTTCAAAATAAAACAGGTAGCTACAGTTCTTGCTTTGCATCGTGGTGTTCCTTGTAGAACATCCTGCACCTTATTCGATAAGGAAAGGACCGAGATCCCTTCACCGGGAGTGACTCCTTTAGCAATAAATGGCAGATGCTACAACTCTCGGTTTGTCTTTTGATTGCTTCTATAGTTTCTGCATTGCACAGTGATATATATGATATATCCCGCACCTTATTCGATGAGGAAAGGGCCGACGATCCCTTCAGCGGGAGTGACCCCTTTAGCAAAACTAGAAAAGCCTAAAAAACACTCCATTTTAAAATCATTTGATTCTACAACGATATCAAGTTCATTACGTAATAGGTGTTAGTTATATGTATGCCCTAGAGGCCATTACTGTACATTGGATGTATATTGTAGTGGATGATGGGACATATATAGGTAGGACTTTCTTGCTCGACATGATAGTACGCTGTCTGGTTGCTCTTTATCTTAACATGTATACTTTCTGTCTCTCTGATTACATGTTGATAAAGCCCTTAGGATGTGTACTCGACTTCCAGGACTATGATGAAGATCATACTAGTGGGGCCTGGGTAGTCAATGAGTACATCCTTCATTGTTCCTAGTCGAGGGAATATCGAGACGGGGCATCGATATTCCAGAGTAGACTAGCGTATATCTTCTCGACCCATGCGATGGGCGATGGATGATCCCATATCCATTGGTGTTTGACATCAGAGATGGTATACGGGTGCTCAGTGGAGACTGGGTACACTGAACGGACTCGCCGAGAACTCCCAGATGGTATTATACCTCACGTCAGATGGCAGTTCTCTGGTGACACTGGTTCAGCTTAGTCTGTAGACCCGAGATCGTCATAGAGTCTTGTGTGTCTCCCACTGTGCTTTGATTTCCACCCTACCACGGCTCTACTGAGTCATGCAAACAGGTGGTTTTTGGGTACAGTCCCGATTCACATGGAGGCAATGAGCGGTAGGAGGGGATTCGTCTCTCCCGGTATTGGGGGTTGATGTTGCGCTATGCTCGACTGGCCATAACAGGAAATCCCTGGCCAGGGTTGCAGTGACCTACTGATAAGTGTTATCAGTAGTTTCACACATGTCATGGACTTCACGTCGGCATGACTTATCGAGCTACTGGGGTCTGATGTTTACCACCCCTAGGCGATATATGCGACATATCAGACGAACAGACCGGACTGTACGGTAAGTGTTACTGGTTAGATTCACAGGAGTGTGAGCGGGCTTGCTCGTCGTTCTTCTGATCGCTCAATACCCGGGTGGCAGTTACGTTTAGCAGACCGCTTGCGGCTTGTGGGTGTTTGATATGATCTTCATCTGCTGCCGGCGTATTGACAAGTCTTTAGAGTCCTACACAAAGGTTTCCTGGCTCAAGCGAAACGAAATAGGAGCGCGTATGAGATATGTGCGGGACCGAGAATAATGCGTGTATGTGATACCGTATTTCATTCTCGCGATGAATGTGTCAAATGGTTGTATGCGATATAACCTAGTTATCGAATCAAGGATTGATTCGATAAGCCGATACATTGGATACTAGCCGGTTATATGCCACATGACCGGATTATTGAATCAAGTGTTGATTTAATGATTTAATGTATAATTTTATATTTGATATATTACTTTGCATTAACTAGTATTGGTTCACTTTAAATGAATTTACTCACTTGAAATGCACAAGTTGTATATGTGATATACTTTTGTGCACATGATTGTATCATGTTTGATGATACATGCATCCTTGGGTTTGTGTATAGACTTAAACCATGATTAGTGAATGGTTAGGGTTTCATTTCTCTTTTAATCATTTATCTATTTATTTATTTTATTTATTTCATTTAGGAAAGATAAAGAGAAAAGAATGGTTGCTAGTTTTGTTTTTATTTGAAGCTTCTTGAAGCTTTGAACAAGCCCACCATTCTTGTCTCTTCTCTAACCCTAACCATTCATCTAACCTTAGTTAAATCTCTACACTAAACCATGGTTGAATAGATGATAAGTATTCATTTTTATTTTCTTTTTAAAACACTTATCATATTCATTTCTTTCTTCTTCTTCTTCTTCATGAGCAAGAAAGAAATGCTTTCTACTCCAATGGCAACTTGAGCAAATGAGTGAGAAATCCAATTCTAAAGTGAACCCACTTCCTATTTCTTCATCCTCTATCTCTTTCCAAGTAGTATAGGGTCTTTTCTTCACAAGTTTCATGACTTGGTGAAGTCGGAGTTTGATCTTGTGATGCCTCGACGTAGATCATCTTCGGCATCGAAGCCGACGATCAAGCCCGCCCATTTCTTTGATGAAGCCGATGCCAGAGTTCGGGACCCGACTTGGACAGCGAGGGGACTTCATCACGGAGCCTAGGAGGTGGAGGACCGGATCTACAAAGGTTGTAGCCCCTTTCCTTTAGTTAAAAGTTGTTAACTTGCATCGCATAGCCTATACATCTAGTTAACGATCCGTGTTAGGGTTTGTAGGCACTCATAAAATTTGAATTAGCCATGTATGATGCCTTGTGAGACTTCATTAGCATGCTTAGGAACCCTACAGTGGTATCAGAGCCTAGCTAGAGCCTTAGGCGATGCGTAGATGGAGTTAGAAGTCCGATTGAACCGAAACCCCAATCGCATTTTGCTCTCTGGACAATTTTGAAAATCGTGGTTTTTTCCATATTAAAAATATGCAGAAATATCATCAGGAATATCTAAGACTTACTGTGAAATTCGAGCTCCTGAATCCATAAAACCGCCGCGGTTCCGCCGCATAAGCATGGCTTATGCGGCGGTTCCGCGGTCGTAATGTCTTCTTGTTCAATTAATTTTGCACAGTAATTCTTAGTTTCCAGTGGTGGTGTTCCTGGGAATTTTTAATATTTATTCAAGAGTTGAATTTTCTGGGTTGTATTGGGGACTCGGTGTATCGATCGGGTTGTCTAATTCTGTCTGTGTGCTTTTCCGGATATTTTTAGAATATGTTAAAAAGTTCGACCGGATATAAATACCCACTTTTTCCCCTGCCGGGAAATTTCCAATTGTTGGATTTTTCCGTAGCTTAACGACGTTCTAAGTAGTGCAAGTAACGCGATGGTCCCTCTAGAAGACAACAAACCTTAACTCGATTATGTGACCGTCTTGAACTGCCCTTTGAACCTTCGGGTTTGGGGCAGTACGGCGTGCCACATGTGAGGCGTTGGCTTGACCCTTCTACGGCTGGACCGTTGGTACTGAGGCACGAACTGAATGCTGTTAGACTTATTTCATGTGTTGAGCTGTATCGGGAAAACTTGGGTGTTCGATTGTTCGATCGAAAAGTTTAGCATTTTCTATTTATCCGGAATGTGATACAATAATTGGAATTCACAAATTGTTATGAGATAACGGAATGAATATTATAAACGTAGCAGTTTAGTATCACTTGATCGGTTGCCACGGAGTTTTTATGTGATCAAAAGTCCGTCGCAATCACGTAGCGTACGCGGATACTCGCCGGGTAAACTTAATAGACAGCCTCACCCCATAGCCCCGACTAAGTGACTGTAGGAGAACCCCGTCGCCGAAAGCATCCGTTCGGATGCTCGCGGCAGCGGTGTTCCACCTTGGTGCACTTCGTCGACGGCGTCGAGGGTGCGGCCGCCTTCTAAAGTTTGCGACGAGCATTCGATCAGGATGTCGGGAATCTTGTTGAATTGCCCGACTTGATATTGAAAAGAGTTTTCGATAATGAGACTAAAATGCGGGGTTTATAATAGTTAGGCATGCGATGTCTAAGTATTTCATTTGGTCAGGCATGCGATGTCTGAGGTGGTTGCGGATTCCAACTGTTGTAGTTTTACACTTTCTTTTCTGTGACCGTAAGTGCAATATGTGATATCGCCGGTTTCGTTGCTATATGTCAATGACAATTGGGATGCGCATATTTACTTACGTTGATGATATGTGATGTTATGTGTTGCTGGATATGTTATATTGGATCGTCGTGTTTGAATAGCCGGGTTTTTTTTATGTGATATGAGTGTTTTTCATTTTCATTCATGTAAAAACTTGTATGTAATATTCTTTTATTGGGGCACTTCCAGGTTGCGGAAGTTGTCACCGTTGATGTATATTATTTACTTTTCCGCATTAGGATAGACCCAAGGAGGGGAGCACAAGTAACCGGGTTCTGGGGTCCAGTGGGAGACCAACTCGAGGAGTCGAGTCCGGGTCTCCTAACCCTAGAATTGGTAGGGTTGCCTGTCGCTCTCGTAGGGGTCTAGGGGTGTGGGATTGTCTATTCATCACGACCGTGGAATCCGTGTTTTATACTGGCTCGTATTGAAAACACGGACGTCCTAGTATATCCAATATTTCATATGATATTTTCTGCTGCGTTATCTGTGATGTGATCATGTGATGTTCTGTGACAGATATTATATATAGTATATATGATATATTATATAGATGTTGCTTATGTTTTATACCCGCGCTAGCCCTGCCTCGCTCTGGCATTAGTTACCTAACCTAACGGTGCAGACGGGACATCGAGGCGAATGCGGATGGCATAAGCGTACGTTATATTTATCTGTGATGTTTAGGTGGACTTAAATGATGGGATATTCATTAATGAGATTAATGAAAAAAAATAAACCTAATTGATGTTGTGGAATCGAATTTCAAAATAAAAACAGGTAGCTACAGTTCTTGCTGTGCATCGCGGTGTTCATTATAGAACATCCTGCACCTTATTCGATGAGGAAAAGACCGAGATCCCTTCACCGGGAGTGACTCCTTTAGCAATAACTGGCAGATGCTACAACCCTCGGTTTGTCTTTGATCGCTTCTATAGTTTCCGCTTTGCACAGTGATATATATGATATATCCCGCACCTCATTCGACGAGGAAAGGGCCGACGATCCCTTCACCGGGAGTGACCCCTTTAGCAAAACTAGAAAAGCTTCGAAAAACATTCCATTTAAAAACCATTTGATTCCGCAACGAGATCAAGTTCAAAGCGTTAAAGGTTTTGATAAAAACCATTCGCAACCCTCCGTCATTTTAGGAAGTAGAGTACTTAGTATTCGTGTTGTGTTTGTTGACCATAGTCAAGGCACAGTGTACGGTAGCTAAGTGATGTCTTCCTATACCGCATATGATGCGATTAGTTAGGACAGTCACGTGACTTTGTTGACCTTAGTTAAGGGTCATGTGGGTGGGTCTAATTAATCACGAAATGACGGGTAGAACTTGACTAGTGCTTATGATTTGTTGACCATAGTTAAGGTCATAGGTGCTAGGGGTAAAAACCTTTATCGGGAGTTTCAAGCGTTGAAATTTGCAATGAGATTGCATACCTTCTATGTGATAGTTGGATCCCGATACCCACTGCGAGTAATTGTTGCTCCTGGGAGAGTTTTGCACTTTACAATTAGCCGATCAAGTAGGTGTCTAGAAAGGTGTCAACGGGGTTACGCCTCTGGAAAAACGAGGTTTACATTAATTAGGTCCGTGCGAAAGCACGGGGAACCTCCCTCAAAGTACCGACACTGGCCTGGCTGAAAGATTGGCGAACTTGTAGAGTGTAATTAATCCCGGCTAGTCTTTCCTTTTAGGGTTTGAAGGAAGATTTGATAAAAACAGTGGGAGCCATCCTGATTAGATAAAATAAATAACCAATCTGATCTTGCAAGAGCGCACACAGAGTGTTTTCTTTTCTCTCTCTCCAGGTAGCGACCATATCACGCCTTAATCAAGATTATAATATGGATGAATTGACCGAACCAGCTTGTTATACTGAGCTGGGGAACGTTGGTCCCGCTCCAACTTATAATTGTTATAAGACAGAGCAGGAAATAAGGGGAATACCAGAATTCCTATGCCGCCCAAACGAAGAAAGTGCATATGATGCATCTCCTTCGGGTGTGTTCATTACAAAGAACTGTTTCTCAGTATCCTCTGCATCCTGGGTATATGATACCGGATCAGGATCCCAGATATGTAATATGTTACATAGGGCTACAAAAAGGTAGAAAAACTGAGAACGGGTGATAAGTTTCATGAGACAGAAAACGGGGCAAGTGTTGCAGCTAGGTCTGTTGGTCACTGTCACCCTGTATTACCAATACATTGATTCTGAACAAATGCTATTAGATACCGAACCTGATATACAAAATCATATTAGTCTCTTTATTAGTAAAGAAAGGATATAATTTTGTATTGTTGGATAATGTTTTGAACATTTCCTATATCAAAAGTTGATCGGTTCAGACACGTTATCTAAAAGCAATGACGTTCTAAATCAGACTACAGTTCCTCATATACAGAATACACACAAGAGGAAGAGTTCAGAAATGAACGAATCATTCTTGAGGCATTGTAGACTAGGTCATATTAATGCGACCCGACTAGCTGAAGTTACATTTTAGATGCATATTTAAATCAGTTTGAATTTACATCTTGTGAAACTTGCCAGTCATGTCACAAAGATAAGATGACCATAGCTCTGTTTATTGGAAACAGAGAAAGAGTTAGTAAACTCTTGGGACTGATACATTATGATGTATGTAAGGTCTCCTGTCTACACATGCCAGGACTGGTTCTTTATACTTCATTATGTTTTCTGATGATCTCTCAAGATTCTGACATATGTTCCTGTTGAAACACAAGTCCGAACCTTTTGAGATATTCACAGAATATAAGTTAGAAGTAGAGAACCGATAACCGGGTATAAGTATTATGTCCTATGATGAGATCAGGGAGGAGAATACTTGTGCATGGCATTCCTGGACCATTCTAAAGGAAAATGAGATTCTCTCTCCGTACCACTCCTCTGAATATACCACAGCACAACGGTGTATCAGGGCGGAGCAATCGCACAATATTAGATATGGTGTGCTCTATGATGAGTATTACTGAGTTACCTATTTCCTTTTGGGGTTATGCTCTTGAGAAGCTGCGTACCTATTGAATTAGGTTCGAATCAGATCACTGCCTACCATTCCATATGAGATATGGTATGGGAAGAGCCTATCTCTTAAGTAAGTTAAGATTTGGGATTGTCCGGCCTATGTCAAAAGCAAAATACGGACAAGATCGAGGCAAGGTCAGTTCTGTAGAACTGGAAAGGTTCCAGCTATACGAAACTACAGCTGAAGATTTGACAGAACCAAAGGATTCTATAGTCCCCGACAAACCTCAGCCTCTCCGCCGATCTGGTAGGGTTCCTCGCCTGCCTGAAAGATACCTCGGTTTCTCGATGACAGTGGGAGCAAGGAATGCATCATGAGATGATGACCCAACTAGATTCGAGCAGGCCATCAAGAGTAGCGACTCTGTAAGAATGGCTGGATGCTTAGCGATCTGAGATGGAATCCTTATACACCAACAAAGTATGGAATTTGGTTGCTATATCTGAAGGGTTAAATCCCCATCAGGAGCAAGTATATCTTGAGAAGATTACTTGGTGTACATGGAAAAGTTGAGACTTTCAAAGCTAGACTTGTTAAAGGTTTGCATCATTGACCAGGTATGGATCATGACGAAACCTTTTTTAAGGAGCTATGTTTAAGTCCATCCAGATCCTACTTGCCACGGCTACATACCATGACTACGATATCTGGTGGTTGGGTTCCATGACTACTTTTCTAAATATTGATTTAGAAAAGAGAGTCTATAAGAACACAGCCAGAGGGCTTCGTAAACAGTGGGAGCAGCGGAAACGTGTGCAAGTTGCTTTACAGGATAAAGCAAGCATCACGGAGTTGGAACGTCTGTTTTGATGAGTTAGTCAAACAGTTTGACATCATCAAAATGGTAGACGAACCTTGTATATACAAAACGGTAGTAGAGAGTAAGGTGGTCATCCTCGTATTGTACGTGGACAACATACTCTTGATAGGAAAGGAATTTCCTATGCTACGATCGGTCGATCTCCTCTTATCACATAGATTCTCCATAAAGGATCAAAGTGATACCTCCTAAATCCTGGGATTTGGATCTATGAGATAGATCTAAATAGATTTTAGGATTCTCACTAGCTATAGTGAGATAGTATCAGTCGATCCTGGGGAGAATCACTGGAAGTGTTCCAGGGTGATAAAGACGACTGAATGTCAGTCACAGGCATTGTCTTTACCCTCAGTAAAAGGACGGTATGTTGGAGGATTTCCAAGCTAGATACCGTTACAAACTAGACGATAAAGGCTGGTAACATCGCTATTAAAGATGCTACCGAAGAGGCAGTTTGGGTGTATATTGGTTCATAAGATGAACTGGGTTCCTGCCATTGTATGACAATGGAAGTGTGGCTTCGGCCCTGGAACCCTGGTCCCATCAGTGACCCAGACAAATTCTGAGGCAGCATCACCTGATCATGGAGATAGTTGATCTCCAGGTTGACCGAGGTTAGGAGAGTAGACTCAGAGGACAACACGGCGGATCCACTCACGAAGGACTTTTCCCAAAGAGAGACTTTTAGGGGATGGTTGAGTATGTGATACTGCAACCACTGCTACAGATGTCCCTAGTGCAAGTGGGAGATTGTTAGTTATATGTATGCCCTAGAGGCCATTACTGTACATTGGATGTATATTGTAGTGGATGATGGGACATATATAGGTAGGACTTTCTTGCTCGACATGATAGTATGCTGTCTGGTTGCTCTTTATCTTAACATGTATACTCTCTGTCTCTCTGATTACATGTTGATAAAGCCCTTAGGATGTGTACTCGACTTCAAGGACTATGATGAAGATCATACTAGTGGGGCCTGGGTAGTCAATGAGCACATCCTTCATTGTTCCTAGTCAAGGGAATATCGAGACGGGGCATCGATATTCCAGAGTAGACTAGCGTATATCTTCTCGACCCATGCGATGGGCGATGGATGATCCCATATCCATTGGTGTTTGACATCAGAGATGGTATATGGGTGCTCAGTGGAGACTGGGTACACTGAACGGACTCGCCGAGAACTCCCAGATGGTATTATACCTCACGTCAGATGGCAGTTCTCTGGTGACACTGGTGCAGCTTAGTCTGTAGACCCGAGATCGTCATAGAGTCTTGTGTGTCTCCTACTGTGCTTTGATTTCCACCCTACCACGGCTCTACTGAGTCGTGCAAACAGGTGGTTTTTGGGTACAGTCCCGATTCACATGGAGGCAATGAGCGATAGGAGGGGATTCGTCTGTCCCGGTATTGGGGGTTGATGTTGCGCTTTGCTCGACTGGCCATAACAGGAAATCCCTGGCCAGGGTTGCAGTGACCTACTGATAAGTGTTATCAGTAGTTTCACACATGTCATGGACTTCACGTCGGCATGACTTATCGAGCTACTAGGGTCTGACGTTTACCACCCCTAGGCGAGATATGCGACATATCAGACGAACAGACCGGACTGTACGGTAAGTGTAACTGGTTGGATTCACAGGAGTGTGAGCGGGCTTGCTCGTCGTTCTTCTGATCGCTCAATACCCGGGTGGCCGTTACGTTTAGCAGACCGCTTGCGGCTTGTGGGTGTTTGATATGATCATCATCTGCTACCGGCGTATTGACAAGTCTTTAGAGTCCTACACAGAGGTTTCCTGGCTCAAGCGAAACGAAATAGGAGCGCATATGAGATATGTGCGGGACCGAGAATAACGCGTGTATGTGATACCGTATTTCATTCTCGCGATGAATGTGTCGAATGGTCGTATGCGATATAACCTAGTTATCGAAACAAGGATTGATTCGATAAGCCGATACATTTGATACTAGCCGGTTATATGCCACATGACCGGATCATTGAATCAAGTGTTGATTTAATGATTTAATGTATAATTTTATATTTGATATATTAGTTTGCATTAACTAGTATTGGTTCACTTTAAATGGATTTACTCACTTGAAATGCACAAGTTGTATATGTGATATACTTTTGTGCACATGATTGTATCATGTTTGATGATACATGCATCCTTGGGTTTGTGTATAGACTTAAACCATGATTAGTGAATGGTTAGGGTTTCATTTCTCTTTTAATCATTTATCTATTTATTTATTTTATTTATTTCATTTAGAAAAGATAAAAAGAAAAGAATGGTTGCTAGTTTTGTTTTTATTTGAAGCTTCTTGAAGCTTTGAACAAGTCCACCATTCTTGTCTCTTCTCTAACCCTAACCATTCATCTAACCTTAGTTAAATCTCTACACTAAACCATGGTTGAATAGATGATAAGTATTCATTTTTATTTTCTTTTTAAAACACTTATCATATTCATTTCTTTCTTCTTCTTCTTCATGAGCAAGAAAGAAATGCTTTCTACTCCAATGGCAACTTGAGCAAATGAGTGAGAAATCCAATTCTAAAGTGAACCCACTTCCTATTTCTTCATCCTCTACCTCTTGCCAAGTAGTATAGGGTGTTTTCTTCACAAGTTTCATGACTTGGTGAAGTCGGAGTTTGATCTTGTGATGCCTCGACGTAGATCATCTTCGGCATCGAAGCCGACGATCAAGCCCGCCCATTTCTTCGATGAAGCCGATGCCAGAGTTCGGGACCCGACTTGGACAGCGAGGGGACTTCATCACGGAGCCTAGGAGGTGGAGGACCGGATCTACAAAGGTTGTAGCCCCTTTCCTTTAGTTAAAAGTTGTTAACTTGCATCGCATAGCCTATACATCTAGTTAACGATCCGTGTTAGGGTTTGTAGGCACTCATAAAATTTGAATTAGCCATGTATGATACCTTGTGAGACTTCATTAGCGTGCCTAGGAACCCTACAATAGGTTTTCAGAAAAACCTGTCATAGCCCTCCGTCATTTCAGATAAGTCCTACTTAGTATTCGTGCTACGTTTGTTGACCTCCGTCAAGGCGTAGTGTGCGGTAGCTAACTAGTATTTATCTGCTTATGCATATGATGCAGATTGGATTAGGGAAGTCGTGCGACCTTGTTGACCTCCGTCAAGGGTCGTACGGGTGGGTTTGATTCAATCAAGAAATGACGGGTTGAACTTGACTAGTAGCCTATGGTTTGTTGACCTCCATCAAGGTCATAGGGTGCTAGGGGTAAAATTATCGGGAATTTCAAGTGTTGAAATTTGCAATGAGATTGCATACCTTCTATGAGATAGTTGGATCCCGATACCCACTCCGAGTAATTGTTACTCCTGGGAGAGTTTTACACATTACAATTAGCCGATCAAGTAGGTGTCTAGAAAGGTGTCAACGAGGTTACGCCTCTAGAAAAACGAGGTTTACTATAATTAGGTTCGTGCGAAAGCACGGGGGACCTCCCTCAAAGTACCGACACTGGCCTGGCTCAAAGATCGGCGAACTTGTAGCGTGTAATTAATCTCGGCTTGTCTTTCCTTTTAAGGTTTGAAAGAGGATTTGATAAAAACCAGTGGAAGCCATCCTAATTAGATAAAATAATAACCAATCTGATCTTGACAGAGCGCACGCAGAGTGTTTTCTTCTCTCTCTCCAGGTAGCGACCATGTCACGCCTTAATCAAGATAATAATACGGATGTATTGACCGAACCCGCTTGTTATACTGAGCTGGGGAACGTTGGTCCCGCTCCAACTTATAAATGTTATAAGACAGAGCAGGAATTAGGGGATTACCAGAATTCCCGTGCCGCCCAAACGAAGAAAGTGCATACTGATGCATCATCTTCGGGTATGTTCATTACCGAGAACTGTTTCTCAGTATTCTTTACGTCCTGGATATTAGATACCGGATCAGGATCCGCAAATGTAATTTGTTACATGGGCGACAGAATGGCAGAGAACTGAGAACGGGTGATAAGTTTCATGAGACAGAAAACGGTGCAAGTGTTGTAGCCAAGTCTGTTGGCCACTGTCACCCTGTATTACCAATACATTGATTCTGAACAAATGCTATTAGATACCGAACCTGATATACAAAATCATATCAGTCTCTTTATAAGTAAAGAAATGATAAAATTTTGTATTGTTGGATAATGTTTTGAACATTTCCTATATCAAAAGTTGATCGGTTCATGCACGTTATCTAAAAGCATTGATGTTCTAAATCAAACTACGGTTTTTAGTATATAGAACACACACAAGAGGAAGAGTTCAGAAATGAACGAATCCTTCTTGAGGCATTGTAGACTAGGTCATTGTAAGTCGATGTACAACACCCCAGTACTTGTGGGAAGGCGGAATTTTCAAAAACGAACTTGTTTAGTGAACAAACATCGACTAACCGCTTGAATCGAAGCTAAACGATAACTAACTACAAACATAGAGTTTCTATGCTACTATGTTTTAGGGATTATACCTAATGAATCGTGTCCTTCGTCTTTGCGAACTCCACCTCCTCCTCGGCTTTCTCGAAGTAGTAGACGATCTACCCGAGAGCTTTACTCCAAGCTTAGCCTCTAAACTTGAGGCAACTAACCTTCTTTAAGTGCTAATCAAAGAAGCTAGGTGATATAGAGTGAGGGTTATGGTTTAATTAGTCTAACTAATCCTTGTACTCAACACATGAGAGGGGAGGATTAGGGTTTGAAGAGGGAGAGCTTGAGGAGAGAGAAGGTGAAGATAATAGTGAAGTGAGAAGAATGAGTTATCATAATATATATCAAGCATTTCTTTTTATCAAGAAAAGAAAAGAAATCATTTTACAACCATGCTTGATAAATATCTTGTGGTGATTCATCTCCATGAGTCATTAAGCAATTATGAAGCATTAATGACATGGATGAATCATCCATATGACTCACTAATCTCATTCAATGTATATGCCACCTAAACCTCCTTAGTCACCATCTTCTAGAAGCTTCTGGCGCAATTACGAGAACGCCCCTCCTTTCCGCAAAAATACGGAACAACTTTACACTGTATAAATCCAATAACCGGATACCAGTAACTGGCTTAAACCAAAACCAACTGGTAAAAACTGTCCGAAAGTCGTACGTGCGTAAACACACGTATGCGTCCGAACCCTTGTCGTAAAACCATACGACCTCTATATCGTTTCGCCTGGAGTAGGGAAACTCTTTGTGTGGGACTCTAGAGACTCGACTACTACGCTGGCAGTGGGTTTAACCACAGACCGCAAGCGGCACTAGCTGTACGTAACGGTCCCCAGGTAGATGTCGATAAGAAGGCCGATGAGGAAACCCATCCGAACTCCTACTGAGTCTGATGTGACAATCTCCATATAGTCCGGTCCGTTCGTCTTAGACTATCGCATACCGGGCCTAGGGGGGCGGCAAGCGTCAGTCCCCTAATAGCGGTATAAGTCGTGTCTGAGGGAAGCCCATTACACCCTGAGAAACTACTGGAACCTACCAGCAAATCTCGCTTGCCCTGGCCAGGGACTTTGCGTAATGGCTCTCTGACACAGCGCGATATCAACCCCCAATACCGGGAGAGACGAATCCTGTCTAACCGCCACTGCCTCCAAGTGCTCGGGACTGCACCCAACTGCTACCTGTTTGCACGACTCCTTTGAGCCGTGGTAGGGTAGCAATCTAAGAACAGTGGGACACACTCGAGGCGAAGTAGCAGTGTCAAGTCTGCGGACTATGCTGTACTCATGTCACCTGGGAACTGTTCACTGACGACTGGTATAAAACCAACCAACAGTTCCCTATGAGTCCTGTCCGGTGTACCCGTAACCTAACGAGCACCTGCATACTATCTCCAGTACGACGTATTGACGGCTGTAGGACAGACCATCTCCCCAACTGGGATGACAAGCGTACACACTAGTCTACTCCGGAGTATCGATGCCCTGTCTCGATAATCCAACGACTAGGGACCTGAATAAGGATGTGCTTGTAGATTACCCAGCCCCCACTAGTGTGACTGCCATCACAACGCCGGTAGTCAAGCAAGATCCTAAGAGCTCTATCAATACGTATACTCACATATTAAGATAGAAAAACCAAGTAGCATACTACCATGTTTAGCAAGACTGTTATATACATGTGAATATCCCAAGCTTCCATTAAGTAATATACAAACTAGTATGATACAATAATAGCCTTCTAGGGCATAAACACTAACAATCTCCCACTTGCACTAGGGCCATGTACTAGCGTATCGCAGACCGATGATCTCGAGTAGCCTCTTGAACTGAATCTGAGGTAGGGCCTTCGTGAATGGATCAGCAATGTTCTCTTCAGAAGCAACTCTCCGAACCTCGATCTCCTGACGATCAATGATCTCCCTGATCAGGTGATACCGCCTTAAGATGTGTCTGGACTTCTGATGGGACCTTGGTTCCTTCGCTAAAGCTATAGCTCCGTTGTTGTCGCAATACAGAGGTATTGGATCAACAATGGTAGGAACCACCTGAAGTTCTGTTAGGAACTTCTTCATCCAGACTGCTTCTTTTGCGGCATCGCAAGCAGCTATACACTCCGCTTCCATCGTCGAGTCAGCAACGGTGTCCTGCTTGGAGCTCTTCCAGCACACCGCCCCTCCATTGAGGGTAAAGACATAACCCGACATGGACTTGGAATCGTCCTTATCACTCTGAAAGCCGGAATCAGCAAAGGCCTCCAACCTGAGGTCTTTTCCGCTGTAAACCAAGAACATCTCCTTAGTCCTTCTCAGGTACTTGAGAATGTTCTTTACTGTTATCCAGTGCTTCTCCCCTGGGTCTGACTGATACCGGCTTACCACGCTCAGTGCGTAAGCTACATCTGGTCTGGTACACAACATCGCATACATTATAGAGCCTACCGCAGAAGCGTAGGGTATAATAGACATGCGTTCCCTTTCCAAATCAGTCTTGGGAGACATCTCTTTGGAGAGGGTGATTCCGTGACAAGCCGGTAGATTACCGCGCTTAGAATCTTCCATACTGAATCTTTTCAGTACAGTGTCGATGTACCTGGACTGCGAAAGTCCCAACATCCTCTTGGATCTATCACGATAGATCCGGATCCCCAGAATGTAAGAGGCATCACCCAGGTCTTTCATGGAGAACCTGTGTGACAAGAATCCTTTGACAGATTGTAGCATAGGAATGTCATTTCCTATCAATAGAATGTCATCCACGTACAAGACGAGGAATACAACACTTCTGGCTACAACTTTACTATATATACACGGTTCATCTGGATTTTTGATAAAATCATATTCTTTGACTGTCTCATCAAAACAGATGTTCCAACTCCGCGATGCCTGCTTTAGTCCATAAATGGACTTAAGCAGCTTGAATACTTTCCCGCTGCTCCCACTCTGATTGAAACCTTCTGGCTGATCCATATAGACGCACTCTTCCAAATTTCCATTCAGAAAAGCCGTCTTTACGTCCATCTGCCAGATTTCATAATCATGGAAGGCAGCAATAGCAAGAAGGACCCGAATGGATTTGAGCATAGCCACTGGAGAAAAAGTTTCGTCATAGTCCAAACCAGGTCTTTGACGAAAACCCTTTGCAACAAGTCTAGCCTTATAGGTTTCCACCTGTCCATCTACACCAATCTTTTTCTTGAAGATCCATTTGCATCCTATGGGTTTTACCCCATCTGGAGCAAAGTCCAAAGTCCATACTTTGTTGGTGTACATGGACTCCATTTCGGTCCGCATTGCATCTAGCCATCGTACCGAGTCGCCGTTCTGGACGGCGTGGTGGAAGCTAGTAGGTTCATCATCATCTATGACGCAATCCTCTCTATCCCCATCTATTAGAAAACCGTAGTATCTCTCAAGCGGATGAGATGGCCTACTACTCCTGCGGAGGGGTGCGGGAATGTCCTGTTCTTCTTGAACTATCGGTTCTACCAAACTTTCAGTAGCAGTTTGTGGTTCTGGAATTTCTTCCAGTTCTATTTCGCTCCCACTTATTTCCTATTCTAAAAACTGATATTCTAGAAAATGGGCATTACGAGAAACAAACACCTTTTGTTCCTCTGCGTAATAGAATAGATACCCCTTGGAGTTCTTTGGATATCCCACAAACTGACACTTTACTGATCGTGCCTCGAGCTTGTCCACATGCTGCTTTTTAACAAAAGCTGGACATTCCCATATTTTCAGATACTGAAGATAGGGTTTCTTCCCACTCCACATCTGATATGGCGTGGTAGGCACAGTCTTGGTAGGAACCATGTTCAAAAGATATGCCGCTGATTCTAGCGCATAACCCCAGAATGATCGTGGTAACTCAGCATTACTCATCATGGATCGTACCATATCCAATAGGGTTCGATTCCGTCTCTCCGATACACCGTTATGCTGTGGAGTGTATGGAGGAGTAAGCTGAGAGAGAATTCCTTTCTCTTTTAAGTAACCTAGGAACTCGGCACTCAAGTATTCACCACCTCGATCAGATCTAAGTGTCTTGATACTTTTGCCGGTTTGGTTTTCTACTTCATTCTTATACTCTTGGAATTTCTCAAAAGCCTCGGATTTATGTTTCATCAGATAAATGAATCCGTATCTTGAGTAATCATCCGTGAAAGTAATGAAATAGGAAAAACCACCTCTTGCATGTGTAGACAATGGACCACATACATCGCTGTGTATGAGTCCTAAGAGCTCGCTCGCTCTTACTCCTTGTCCAGTGAATGGAGTCTTTGTCATCTTTCCTTTGAGACAAGATTGACAAGTGTCATAAGTTTGATATTCGAACGAGTCCAAATATCCTTCTCTATGCAACTTAGTTAACCTTCTCTCATTGATGTGACCCAGTCTACAATGCCATAAGAAAGCTTTATTTAAATCTGGAGACTTTCTTTTTAGTGTGTTCTGGACATTGAAAATTTGGAGTTGGTTTAAAACATATATATCGTTATTTAGAGTACCGGACCCAATCAAACCATGATTAAGGTGGATGTTAACAACATCTCTTACAAACGTGAAATCATAACCTTTATTTGATAACAAGGAAACTGATATGATATTACACGTTAAGCTTGGTACAAAATAACAGTTATGTAAAACCAAAATGTGTCCACTCGTCAATCCTAGGTGATAATCCCCGACGGACGCAGCTCCCACGCTAGCTCCGTTAGCAACCTTTAGGGTCATATCACCTTCCTTCAGCACTCTACGGTTTCTCAGTGCCTGCAATGAATTGCAAATATGAGATCCTGATCCGGTATCCAATACCCAGGAAGTAGAGTTGATCGACAGACAATTCTCAATTACAAACACACCTGAAGTCGAAGCCACAGCTTGCTTCGGTTCCTGGTTCTTGGCGTTCCACGCCTTGCAATCCTTCTTCCAGTGCCCTTTCCTGTGACAATGGAAGCACTCATCCTGGCCCACTACCGGTACCGCAAACTTTTTCTTTCCCTTCCCTCCCACCTTACTAACACATCCTCTAGGTCTGGGGACGGCCTTCTTCTTCCTTCCTTTGGCCCTAGCCTTAGACCCGGAAGAAGATGCACCGCCAACAAACATAGCGGGTGTTTCCTTTGCCTTCTGCAAGGTGCCCTCTGCACTCCTTAACATGTTCAGGAGTTCCGGAAGTTCAACTTCTTTTCCTTGAAGGTTGAAGTTCAGGATAAACTGGGTGTAGGTGGGAGGAAGGGACTGGAGAATAAGGTCTGTATATAGCTCATTATCCAAAGTCGTCCCAAGGTCTGCGAGCTCTTCAATATAGCCGATCATCTTTAGGACATGTTCTCCTACCGATGACCCGACAGCCAACCTCGCTCGAAACAAGTTCTTAGTGGTCTCGTATCTTGCTATATGAGATTGCTTTCCATAAAGTTCCTTTGTATGGAGAAATATGCCATCTAGGGTCATATCCTCGTGCCTCCTCTGATGTTCATTGTTCATTGAGGCAAGCACGATGCACTTGGCTTTCGCGCAATCTAAATCCCAGGTTTTGCGGATTTCCTTATCCGCATTGCTGGATTTGGGACCAGGGACAGCAGGTGCCGTAGCGGTGAGGATGTACCCCAATTTGTCATAGGTCAAAGCCATTTTGACATTCCGCAGCCAATCTTTATAGTTTGGCCCTGTCAGTATATTTTTCTCTAAAAGTAACTTAAGTCCAGTCATTTTCAGGGTCGCTGCAATTAGGAGAGAGAGAAGAAAACTCTTTAGCATGATGCTCTTGCAAGTTTAGAGTGGTTTTTAGTTTATCTAAACTGGATGGCTCCCACTGTTTCTCGAATCCTTCCTCAAACCATAAAAGAAGAATTAGCCAGGACTATTCTCACCGTACAATACTTGCTTAACCGTTCAGCCAGGCCAGTGTCGATACTTCGAGGGAGGTTTTCCAACGCTTTCGCGAAGTTCCTTAATTAAATAACCTCTTTTCTCTGGGGGCGTAACCCCGCTGACACTTTTCTGGACACCTACTTGGTTTATAGCATTGATCGTTAAGTGACGAATATCCTGATAAGTAGCATATACTCACAGTAGGATCGGGATCCAAATATCATCGTATGATAATGTTGAAGGAATCCTACCAACATTCATCAAACTCCAAATGGTATGCATCTCTTTGCAAATTTTAGTTTCTTTATAAATTCCCGATATATATTTTTGCCCCATGCTCTTATGACCTTGGCGTTGGTCAAAATATCATAAGTCACATGTCAAGTTCTACCCATCATTATCTTGTTAATTTGAACCCATCCGTACATATCCTTGACGTTGGCCAAAATGATCATACGACTGTCCCAAACTAACTCATCTATCTATGCAACAAATGAATACCCAGCAGCTACCAAACACTATGCCTTGGCGTTGGTCAAAATACATAGCTTGAATACTACTGAATACCCAGATGAAATGACGGAGGGCTACGAATGGTTTTGGCGAAACCGTGAACGTAGTGAACTTGATATAACCGAAAGAACCTGATAGCTTTTAAAAGGAGTGGTTAAGTCTCCGCATTTAAAAATATCTGTTTTAAAATTAACCGAGTGGTTTCTTTTAAATTGTTCCAACGATTTAAACTTTGGTTTGTTTTTCTTTGCATTATAGATAATGTGTCCCATCATTAACCTATCATTGCAGAAAACAACGAAAATACAACGTCCTCTTATGCCATTCGCATTCGCCACGGGGTCCCGTCATCACCCGTTAGGTTACTTAACTAACGACAGAGCGGGGGCTGAGCTAGCGCGGGTGTAAAACATAAGTGACGTCTAAATAGCTATCATATATAGATATTGTACATTCGTCAGATACAATAATAGGCATTCCAGATCACAGATGAACTTTATTGGATTTGCAAGCAATCCGTGTTTGTTTTGAGCCTGCAACAAAAGACGGATTACACAGTTGTGATGAATAGCCATTACCCCACCCAAGACCCCAACGGGTACGGCAAACTACCCGCCCGGCAGTTTGTGCACCCCACATTGGGTCTGTCCTAGGAGCAAAAACAGTAAAATGAAATATTACAACGCTGGCTACAACCGCAACCTGGATGTGCCCCGCAAAATAATATTACAACAAATTACATTTACATCAAATGAATTAAATAATAACCAATCACATAACCCCGGCTAATCATCACAACAGTCCAACACAGTTCATATCCACAAACAGTAAAAACCATTACAGAAATGTGCAACCCCCTGCCAACCGACATACTAGCAGTTAGGGGAGGTTTACGAACACATTATACAAACACAGATATAATCCAATAAGCAAATACTGTATAATTTCGATCGATTAAACACATTTAATATTGCTCCAATACTTCTCTGTAAACTTGAAACCTGAGCAAAATTAAAAAAATACCAGAAAATCCCAAATATCATAGAGAACCATCACAAGAAAAATGGGTCCCTGAATCGTCAACTCGGCGGCGGAAGTGCGGCGGGATCTGTGCTATCCGCCGCGGTTCCGCGGCGCCGTAGGCGATTCAGGGGACAAAATTTTTTGTGTGTTCTACTACTGTCATTTTAAGCTTTCTGAACATCCCTGAAAAATTTTTGGACTTCATTTATAAATCGACAGAAACTTGATATTTTAGGGTTTTCCGGTTTCGTTTTTTCCGTTCGAAATTCATACAAATTTGCAAAAAAGTTATTTATTGTTTAGCGAGGCTCTGATACCACTGTAAGTCGATGTACAACACCCCAGTACTTGTGGGGAGGCGGAATTTTCAAAAACGAACTTGTTTAGTGAACAAACATCGACTAACCGCTTGAATCGAAGCTAAACGATAACTAACTACAAACATAGAGTTTCTATGCTACTATGTTTTAGGGATTATACCTAATGAATCGTGTCCTTCGTCTTTGCGAACTCCACCTCCTCCTCGGCCTTCTCGAAGTAGTAGACGATCCACCCGAGAGCTTTACTCCAAGCTTAGCCTCTAAACTTGAGGCAACTAACCTTCTTTAAGTGCTAATCAAAGAAGCTAGGTGATATAGAGTGAGGGTTATGGTTTAATTAGTCTAACTAATCCTTGTACTCAACACATGAGAGGGGAGGATTGGGGTTTGAAGAGGGAGAGCTTGAGGAGAGAGAAGGTGAAGATAATAGTGAAGTGAGAAGAATGAGTTATCATAATATATATCAAGCATTTCTTTTTATCAAGAAAAGAAAAGAAATCATTTTACAACCATGCTTGATAAATATCTTGTGGTGATTCATCTCCATGAGTCATTAAGCAATTATGAAGCATTAATGACATGGATGAATCATCCATATGACTCACTAATCTCATTCAATGTATATGCCACCTAAACCTCCTTAGTCACCATCTTCTAGAAGCTTCTCGCGCAATTACGAGAATGCCCCTCCTTTCGGCAAAAATACGGAAAAACTTTAGACTGTATAAATCCAATAACCGGATACCAGTAACTGGCTAAAACCAAAACCGACTGGTAAAAACTGTCCGAAAGTCGTACGTGCGTAAACACATGTATGCGTCCGAACCCTTGTCGTAAAACCATACGACCTCTATATCGTTTCGCCTGGAGTAGGGAAACTCTCTGTGTGGGACTTTAGAGACTCGACTACTACACTAGCAGTGGGTTTAACCATAGACCGCAAGCGGCACTAGCTGTACGTAACGGTCCCCAGGTAGATGTCGATAAGAAGGCCGATGAGGAAACCCATCCGAACTCCTACTGAGTCTGATGTGACAATCTCCATACAGTCCGGTCCGTTCGTCTTAGACTATCGCATATCGGGCCTAGGGGGGCGGCAAGAGTCAGTCCCCTAATAGCGGTATAAGTCGTGTCGGAGGGAAGCCCATTACACCCTGAGAAACTACTGGAACCTACCAGCAAATCTCGCTTGCCCTGGCCAGGGACTTTGCGTAATGGCTCTCTGACACAGCGCGATATCAACCCCCAATACCGGGAGAGACGAATCCTGTCTAACCGCCACTGCCTCCAAGTGCTCGGGACTGCACCCAACTGCTATCTGTTTGCACGACTCCTTTGAGCCGTGGTAGGGTAGCAATCTAAGAACAGTGGGACACACTCGAGGCGAAGTAGCAGTGTCAAGTCTGCGGACTATGCTGTACTCATGTCACCTGGGAACTGTTCACTGACGACTGGTATAAAACCAACCAACAGTTCCCCTGTGAGTCCTGTCCGGTGTACCCGTAACCTAACGAGCACCTGCATACTATCTCCAGTACGACGTACTGACGGCTGTGGGACAGACCATCTTCCCAACGGGGATGAGAAGCGTACACACTAGTCTACTCCGGAGTATCGATGCCCTGTCTCGATAATCCAACGACTAGGGACCTGAATAAGGATGTGCTTGTAGACTACCCAGCCCCCACTAGTGTGACTGCCATTACAACGCCGGTAGTCAAGCAAGATCCTAAGAGCTCTATCAATACGTATACTCACATATTAAGATAGAAAAACCAAGTAGCATACTACCATGTTTAGCAAGACTGTTATATACATGTGAATATCCCAAGCTTCCATTAAGTAATATACAAACTAGTATGATACAGTAATGTCCTTCTAGGGCATAAACACTAACAGTCATATCAATGCGACCCGACTGGCTGAAGTTACATTTAGATGCATATTTAAATTAGTTTGAATTTACATCTTGTGAAACTTGCCAGTCATGTCACAGAAATAAGATGACCATAGCTCCGTTTACTGGAAACAGAGAAAGAGTTAGTGAACTCTTGGGATGATACATGTTGATGTATGTAGGTCCCCTGTCTACACATGCCAGGACCGGTTCTTTGTACTTCATTACATTCTCTGATGATCTTTCAAGATTCAGACATATGTTCCTGTTCAAACACAAGTCAGAACCTTTTGAGATATTCACAGAATATGATTTAGAAGTAGAGAACCAAAATAAGGGTATAAGTATTATGTCCTTTGATGTGATCGAGGAAGAGAATACTTGAGCACGGAAATCCTGGACTATTCTAAAGGAGAATAAGATTCTCTCTCAGTATTACTCCTCCGTATACACCATAGCACGATGGTATACCGGGGCGGAGCAATCACACCCTATATGATATGGTGCGCTCTATAATGAGTACTACTGAGTTACCTATTTCCTTTTGGGAGTTATGCACTTATGAAATTGCATACCTATTGAATAGGGTTCTAATCAAATCTGTTTCCTACATCTTCATATGTGATATGGAAAGGGAAGAGCCAATATCTTAAGTTAGTTAAGATTTGGGGTTGTCCGGCCTATGTCTAAAAGCAAAACCCGGACAAGATCGAGGCAAGGTCAGTTCTGTAGAACTGGAAATGTTCCAGCTATACAAACTACAGCAGATAATTTGATAGAACCAAAGGATTCAGTAGATTCCAACGAACCTCAGCCTCTCCGCCGATCTAGTAGGGTACCTCACCCACCTGAGAGATACTTCGGTTTCTCTATAACAGTGGGAGCGAGGATTGCATCATGAGATGATGACCCAACTAGTTTCGAGCAGGCCATCGAGAGTAGGGACTCTGTAAGAATGGCTGGATGCTTAGCGATCTGAGATGGAATCCATGTACACCAGCAAAGTATGGACTTTGGCTGCTATATCTGAAGGGTTAAATCCCCATCAGGAGCAAGTATATCTTGAGAAGATTACTTGGTATAGATGGAAAAGTTGAAACTTTCAAAGCTAGACTTGTTAAAGGTTTTCGTCATCGACCAGGCGTGGATAATGATGAAACCTTTTCCAGGGGCTATGCTTAAGTCCATCCGGGTCCTACTTAATATTGCTACATACTATAATTACGATATCTGGTGGTTGGGTGCCATGACTGCTTTTCTAAATACTGATTTAGAAGAGAACGTATATAAGAACACAGCCAGAGGGCTTCGTAAACAGTGGGAGTAGCGGAAACGTGTGCAAGTTGCTTTACAGATTAAAGCAGGCATCGCGGAGTTGGAACGTCTGTTTTGATGTGTTAGTCAAAGAGTTTGACTTCATCAAAATGGTAGATGAACCTTGTACGTACAAAAAGGTAGTAGAGAGTAAGGTGGTCATCCTCGTATTGTACGTAGACAACATACTCTTGATAGGAAAAGAGTTTCCTATACTACGATCGGTCGATCTCTTCTTATCACATGGATTCTCCAATAGGATAAAGATGATACCTCCTAAATCCTGAGTTTTGGATCTATTAGATAGATCTGATTGGATGCTAGGATACTCACTAGTTGTAATGAGATGGTATCAATTGATCCTGGGGAGAATCACTGGAAGTGTTCCAGGATGATAAGGACGACTGAATGTCAGTCACAGGCATTGTCTTTACCCTCTATGGAGGGACGGTATGTTGGAAGAGTTCCAAGCTAGATACCGTGACATACTAGACGATTAAAGGCAAGATACATCGCTACTTAAGATTCTACCAAAGAGCCTGTCTGGGTGTATATTAGTTCATAAGATGAACTTAGTTCCTCCCATTGTGTGACAATGGAGTTGTGGCTTATGCCTAGGAACGCCCGTCCCATCAGTGATCCAGACATATTCTGAGGCAGTGTCACCTGATCATGGAGATAGTTGATCTCCAAGAGATCGAGGTTAGGAGAGTAGACTCAGAGGACAACACGGCGGATCCACTCACAAAGGCATTTTTCTAGAGAGAGACTTTTATGGGATGGTTGAGTATGAGATACTGCAACCACTGCTACAGATGGCCCTAGTGCAAGTGGGAGATTGTTAGTTATATGTATGCCCTATAGGCCATTACTATACATAGGATGTATATTGTAGTGGATGCTGGGACATATATAGGGAGGACTTTCTTGCTCGACATGATAGTATGCTATCTGGTAGCTCTTTACCTTAACGTGTACACTAATTGTCTCTCTGTTACATATTGGTAAAGCTCTTAGGATGTGTACTTGACTACCTGGACTATGATGTAGATCATACTACTGGGGACATGGTAGTCTATAAGTACATCCTTCAAGGTCCCTAGTCGTGGGTGTATTGAGACGGGGCAACGATATACAAGAGTAGACTAGCGTATACCTTCTCGACCCATACAGATGGGTGATGGATGATCCCATATCCATTGGTGTTTGACATCAGAGATGATATACGGGTGCTCAGTTGAGACTGGGTACACTAGACAGACTCGCCAAGAACTCCCAGATGGTATTATACCTTACGTCAGATGGCAGTTCTCTGGTGACACTGGTACAGGTTAGTCTGTAGACCCGAGATCGTCATAGAGTCTTGTGTGATTCCCACAGTGCTTTGATTTCCACCTTACCATGTCCAAAAGGGCGTGTAAAATGGTGGTTTTTGGGTACAGTCCCGAATCACATGGAGGCAATGAGCGATAGGAGGGGATTCGTCTCTCCCGGTATAGGGAGTTGATGTTGCGCTGTGTTCGATTGGCTATAACCGGAAATCCCTGGCCAGGGTTGCTGAGATTTACTGGTAAGTGTTACCAGTAGTATCTCGAACTGTTATAGACCTCATATCGACACGACTTATCGAGCTATTGGGGTCTGACGTTTACCACCCCTAGGCGAGATATGCGCCATATCAGACGAACAGACCGGACTGTACGGTAAGTATTACTGGTTGGATTCACAGGAGTGTGAGCGGGCTTGCTCATCGATCTTCTGATCACTCAATACCTGGGTGGCCGTTACGTTTAGCAGACTGCTTGCGGCTTGTGGGTGTTTGATATGATCATCACCTGCTGCCGGCGTATTGACGAGTCTTTAGAGTCCTACACAGAGGTTTCCTGGCTCAAACGAAACGAAATAGGAGCGCATATGAGATATGTGCGTGACCGAGAATATTGCGTGTATGTGATACCGTATTCTATTCTTGTGATGAATGTATCGATTGGTTGTATGCGATATAACCTAGTTATCGAATCAAGGATTGATTCGATAAGTCGATACATTGGTTATTTGTCGGTTATATGCGATATGACCGGATCGTTAAATCAAGTGTTGATTTAATGATTTAATATATAATTATAAATTTGATATATTGCTTTACATTAACTAGTATTGGTTCACTTAAGAGTAATTTTTCTCACTTGAATGTGCACATTGTATATATGATATAGTTTTGTGCACTAGTTTGTATCATGTTTGATGATACATGCAAACTTGGGTTTGTATGCTTTAAACCATGGTTTAGGTTAATGGTTAAGGTTTATATTTAATTTATTTATTCATTTATTTTAGCAAGGAAATTGAAATGGTTGCTTGCTTTGTCTTTTCTTTGAAGCTTCATGAAGCTTTGAAAAGTTCAACCATTTTTGTTTCTTTTGGTTTACCTAACCATTCACCTAACCCTAGTTTATTCTCTACACTTAACCATGGTTGCATTATGATAACCATCACTTGTTTTTCAATTATTCATAATTCTTTTTTTTTTCATCTTCTTCTTCTTCTTCAAGAGGAAAAAGAAAACCCTTGCTTGAAAAAGAAAAAGTGATGATTCCAAGTGAGAAATCAAAATCCAAAGTGAACCCACTTCCTATTTCTTCATCCTCTACCACTTGCCAAGTAGCATAGGGTGTTTTCTTCAAAAGTTTCATGACTTGGTGAAGTTGGAGCTTGATCTTGAGTTGCCTCGACGTAGATCATCTTCGGCATCGAAGTCGACGACCTAGCCCGATCATTTCTCCGACGAAACCTTCGCCAGAGTCCTGATTCCGATAGGTACAGCGGAGGGACGCCATCACGGAGCCTAGGAAGTGGAGGACAGGATCTACAAAGGTTGTAGTCACTTTCCTTTAGTAATAAAGTCGTTTACTAGCTTGCATCGCCTTATCATCTAGTTAACCATCCGTATTAGGGTTTGTAGGCACATGAAAAATTTGAATTGGGCATGTTTGATCTATTGTGAGACCTCATTATTGTGCCTAGGAACCCTACATCATCAATATTCATCTCGTACGGTAAATCCATCGTACGGCCTCCCAAATCTGGGTACAGGTCAAATATCATATTTATCTCATTACTTGTCTGGTATCCTTATCATCATATATCATGAGCTGGGGTAGAGATCTAAGTCTAGTACAAACTAATAACATCAACAATATATGTGCGTGTGTCTGAAACACATCGCCTAAAGATCCGCTATAATATCATGTCGTATCTCCTAATACGAACCAAATCACATCACCGATCTCACGGCATCATGCCCAATCACAACGACTCATCTCATAGTATCATATACCATCCTCATCATCCGTGTATACGTATATGTGTGTTTCTATATATATATATATATATATATATATATATATATATAAACCCACGCATCCACATCTATCTATGTACATATAACATATACTCCCAAATCCATATCCCGTGCGTGTATGTGTATGTGTAAGAACCTTACTCTAAGGTTCGCGACTAAGAAACCAACTAAATCACTGTTCTCAAATATCGCTAACAGTAACCCATGATCTCCCAATGCTTTTATTGCTAAGGTTCATATCTCGCTATAACCCATATATGTATATATATACCGCATCAATCAAAACCTTAAGAAATTGCGGGGGTGCTATACGCCATCCACCCGACTTCCCCCGTAGATATATATCTACTCACTTCGATCTTCGCTTGCTGGAGTCGATGACGCCACACTCATTCCCGTCGTCTCGAAGTCCATATGGGGGTACCTACATGTCATAATATATCGTGTCGCATTAAAATCCGACTCATGACTAAACGACACACGAATCTCACATAGGTCAAAACCTATGGTCCGCTCATGCAAAAGAACCAAAGAACCCTCGACATCGGCGTACAAACACCGATTGATTGAGAAAAATCCAAACTTAGCAATCGTGGTTTCACAACTCACTAAATGTTATAAGAAATAGGGTGCAAATCATCAAACCTTAAAATTAATCAAATCGATTTGTTTCCAAAAAGCCTAGTAAGCGGTCATTAACCGTTTTAATACAAGTCTTGATGTTTTAGCAAAACTAGTAGTCACAATATTCACCAATTATCTTAATTAGGACACATGAACATTTACTAGATTTTTAATCTCGCTAAATTACATTAACCCAAAAACCTAGTTCGCACAAATTTCCATTTTAGATCAAAACTTGATGTTTTAACCAATTTAAATATTTACACAATTCTAGTGGCTATAATGTTCATTAAACATCTTAATTAAGGCATACCAATGTTAATTAGATTTTTAAACTCACCTCTTAATATTAATCTCAAAAATCTAGTTTGCAAAAAAAAAATCACAATTTGGGCAAAATAAATATAACAATTTGAAATTTTGCAAATTGGTTAGGTTTTAGCATGCTCAAGATGTGAAACTAAACATCATAGCCAACCTCAAGTGATCAAAGCCTAGCTCCAAAACAAAACCCTCACTTGAATTCCTAAAACTTGAAATTGGAACCATAATTCTTACTAAATAAGTTTTGATTAAAGCAAATAAACAACAATTTAACAAAAGGTTGAGATTCTACCTCACATGTTTGAGATCAAACATGGAACATGACCTCCAAATTGCTAACTTTGCACCAAGATCCATGCTAGATTAGCCAAAGAATAATGGGTAAAGCTTGGATTTGGAATTAGCCTTGAATTTGTATGGATTTTGAAGCATTTTTATGGATTTTTGATGCAAAACAGTGTGGGATTTTTGGGGAAGGGCTGATGTTAGAAGGGTCCGGCCAAGTGATGGGGAGATTAGAGAGAGAGTGAGGTGAGGAAAGTATTGCCAAGTCAAGAAAGTCCAAAGTCAACACAGCCCATACCTCATTTTCTCCTTCTTTCTTTTGTTTTCTTTTCTTTTAAAGCCTCACAAGTGGGGAAAAAATTTGGAGGGCAGCCAAGGGGCTCGACCAGTAGTAGAGGGGGAGGAGAGAGGGTGTGGGTGAGGAAAAAAAAGATAAATATTATACCCCAATTTCCCTTGACATTAATTTCACTATTTAAGCCTTTTTCTATCATATTTTCTAAAACCGTTTTGACAATTTCATTTCATTTCAAAAACAACATGTTGTATTTTAGTTTAATGTGTCATGATACACAAAATTTGTATTAACCCATTCCAATTTGTAATTATCACTAATTAAATGTATTTGTGACGGCTTAAAATAATATTACAATAATTAATATCGGAAAATTTTTCAGTTAACTAGAAATTTTACAAGTGACTCAATGAACACCAAATACTAGCAATTTAATAGCAAGAATATGTATATTTAATTTTAGATTAAAAGATATTTATATCTTGGTTTTTACGGAAAACACCCGTATTTTACCGATTCTCCGAAATTTCATCTAAACGATTTTCAAAACGTTACAGACATCAACCCCTACTACCGGGAGAGACGACTCCCTTGACGGTCCGCTCACTGCCTCCATGTGGCTCGGGACTGTACCCAACTAAACCTGTTTGCATGACTCTTTTGAGTCGTGCTATGGTAGTAATCAAAGCACAGTGGGAACTTACACGAGACAAATGACAATCTCAGGTCGATAGACTAACCTGTATACATGTCACCAAGAAACTGCTATCTGACAATAGCTATAATACCAACTAGCATATTCCCGGCGAGTCTGTCCGGTGTACTTATAACCCAATGAGCACCTGTATACATCTTAGGTGAACCAACTGACACCAATGGCTTGTGAGACCGGCCACCGCCCCTCATCGGGGTCTCGATCCGTATACACTAGTCTACTCTTGGAGTATCGATACCCAGTCTCGAAACTCCTACGACTAGGGACACTTTAAGGATGTGCTTATAGACCACCCAACTCTCACGTATATGATCGCCATCATACTGCTGGTAGTCAAGCATGAATCCTATGGGCTCTATCAACATGTAATAATGATCTGTAACGTCACCTAATGCATGTACACGATGATAAAAAAACCCAGATAGCTTACTATCATCTCGAGTAAGACTGTTCTACCGGTATAGGTCATCCCTCAATCATTGCAATCATGTGCCTGTGATCCAATAATTGAGTTGAGGGCACTATAGCCAACAATCTCCCACTTGCACTTAAGGCTAATTATTGCGGTGTCGCATACTCATAGCTCGTGTGATACCGAACACCCAATTTCCCTATTAATCAGTTTCACAAAGTCCGTTTGTAAAACTATTGTGTTCGAGAAATAGCCTCAGTGAGTGGATCCGCTCCAATGTTTCTTTCTATGTCTCTCTTTATCTCAAGTTCGCGGAGAAAGCCATCTCCCGAAATGAGCAATACCTGTCTTAAAATATGTCTGGATATCTGATGGGACCCAGTTAACAAATGAACTCCAAATCCAGCAAACTTCTTAGACTGTATCGTCAACTGAATTTAATCAGTATCATGCGCCATGCCTCCCTCAGTATCCGCTTGGACCACCTATCCAAACTAATGTCCCTCGTCAAGAGGGAAAACTGTAACTCTGGCAGTCACTCTGTCATCCAGGTCACCTTGGAAGCCTGGAATGATAACCATCCCCCGAAGGAGGCTGTCATCACCATATCCCTAGAACATCTACTTAGGTTCATAAACTACTTACGAACCTTTCTCCAGGATTGGATTAATATAAAAACTTATTTCATTTAGTGCAAAAACAACATCCCACTGTAAGTCGATGTACAACACCCCACGAGTTGCGGGGAGGCGGAAATATGAAAAACAATCTTGTTCTATATACAAACATTGACTAACCGAAGAATCTTTGCTAAACGATAACTAACAAATACATAGAAGTTGTTAACTACTATGAGAAAAGATTATACCTAGTGAAACTTGTCCTTCGTCTTTTCGTTCTCTACGTCTTCCTCGGCCTCCTCTACGTGATAGATGATCCACCCGAGAGCTTCTATTCCAAGCTTCACCTCTAATCTTGAGGTAACTAAGTTTCTTTAGTTGCTAATCAAAAGAACCTAGGTGATATAGAGTGAGGTTATGGATTAATTAGTCTATTCTAATTCTTGATCTCAACACATGAGTGGTAGGATTAGGGAGAGAGAAGGTGAACATGATAATTATCTTGAAAATGTTTCTCACTTGAATATATATGAAGCATAATGTTTTATCAAATAAATGAATAAATATGATTAATCATCATGCTTCATTAATTCTATATGTGTGATTCACTATATGAGTCATTAACCATTTAATGATGCATTAATGATATGGATGAATCACACAAATGAGTCACAAATGCATTTAATGAAAATGCCACCTAAATCCTCAAGTCACCATACCTCTAGAAGCTTCCCGCAAAATTACGAGAACGCCCCTCCTATCCGTGAAAACACGGAAAAACTTTAGACTGTATAAATCCAATAACCTGATACTAGAATCTGGCTTAAACCAATGCCGGCTAGTAAAAACTGTCCGAACGTCGTACGTGCGTAAACACACGTATGCGTCCGAACCCTTGTCATAAAACCATACGACCTCTATATCGTTTCGCCTGGAACAGGGAAACCCTCTGTGTGGGACTCTAAAGACTCGACTACTACGCTGGCAGTGGGTTTAACCACAGACCGCAAGCGGCACTAGCTGTACGTAACAGTCCCCAGGTAGATGCCGATAAGATGGCTGATGAGGAAACCCATCCGAACTCATACTGAGCCTGTCCGTGACAATATCTGCGCAGTCCGGTCTGTTCGTCTAAGAGTATCACATGTATGGTCTAGGGAGGTGGTGAATGTCAGACCCCTAATAACCATACAAGTCGTGCCGGTATGGCTCAAGACCATCCGAGAATTCACTGATATGTCGATCAGTAATTCTCAATCATCCCTGGCCAGGGACTTATGGTAATGACCAACCGATCACAGTGCGATATCAACTCCCTAGACTGGGAGAGATGAATCCCTAACAGTCGCTCACTGCCTCCACGTGGCTCGGGACTGTGCCCAACTAAAACCTGTTTGCACGACTCCTTTAAGCCGTGGTAGGGTAGTAATCAAAGCACAGTGGGAACTCACACGAGACAAATGACGACCTTAAGTCAACAAACTATCTGCACACATGTCACCTGAGAACTGCTATCTGACGTCAGGTATAATACCGTCCAGTCAGTTCTCGGCGAGTCATGTCCGGTGTACTCACACGAAGTGAGCATCTATATACAATCTTAGGTGCACATCACCAATGGCTGCGGGACGAATCCATCGCCCCTTGTCAGGGTCTAGATATGTATACACTAGTCTACTCTGGAGCATCGATGCCAAGTCTCGATACTCCAACGACCATAGAATTTTAAGGATGTGCCTATTGACTATCCAGCTCCCATAAGTATGACTGCCATCATAACGTCGGTAGTCAGGCAAACACCCTATGGGCTTTATCAACATGTTTATAAGTAAAATATATCACACGTTTAAGATAAAGATAAACCAAATAGCGTACTATCATTAGCAAGATTGTCATGTACATACATATCCCTAACAGTCTATACAATGAAGGCCTCTAGGGCATATATATATCCAACAATCTTCCACTTGCACTAAGTCCTATAATTGGCGCAATGAGTACCCACTGTCTGCACTAGATCCAGTTATTGGCGTACCGCATGCCCAACATCTCAAACAGCCTCTCGAACTGGACTTGAGGGACGGCCTTGGTGAATGGATCTGCCATGTTGTCTTTTGTGTCCACTCTCCGCACCTCGATCTCTCGACGATCCATGATCTCCCTGACCAGGTGATATCGCCTTAAGATGTGCCTGGATTTCTGATGCGATCTTGGTTCCTTCCCTAATGCTATAGCCCCATTGTTATCACAATACAAAGGTATTGGATTGGCAATGGACGGAACCACCTGAAATTCAGAGATGAACTTCTTCATCCAGACAGCTTCTTTCGCGGCTTCGCTAGCAGCTATATACTCAGCCTCCATAGTTGAGTCTGCGACGGTATCCTGTTTGGAACTCCTCTAACATACCGCCCCTTCATTGAGGGTAAACACAAAACCCGGAATGGATTTAGAATCATCTTTGTTACTTTAGAAGCCGGAGTCGGTAAAAGCCTCGACTTGGAGGTCCCCATTACCGTAAACCAAGAACATGTCCTTAGTCATTCTCAGGTACTTGAGAATGTTCTTTACCGCTATCCAATGCTTCTCACCTGGGTTAGATTGATACCTGCTTACCACACTAAGTGCGTAAGCTACATCTGGTCTGGTACATAACATCGCATACATTATGGATCCTACTGCCGAAGCGTAAGGTATAATGCCCATGCGAGCCCTCTCTTCATCAGTCTTTGGAGACATCGCTTTGGAGAGGGTGATCCCGTGATAAGCGGGTAAATTACCGCGCTTGGAATCTTCGATAATAAATCTCTTTAGTATAGTGTCAATATACCTGGACTGTGAAAGTCCCAACATTCTATTGGATCTATCACGATAGATCTTAATGCCCAGAATGTAGGATGCATCTCCCAAGTCTGTCATGGAGAATTTCTGTGACAAGAAGAGCTTGCGGAGAGGCGGAATATATGAAAAACGATTATCAAAGCTTCGTAACACGGACTTGAGCACACGGATCGTATCTAAACCATTACTAGCGAACTACGAAAGGTTTAACTACTCGGATTCGAAGTTATACCTCACGTTACTTGTCCGTCGGGTCTTCATCGCTGTCCTTCACTCCTCGTAGGATCTTTGGAACGTCGGCACCTCAACGGCCTCTTCGAGTCAAAGACGATCCACCCGAGAGCTCCTACTCCAAGCTTGATCTCTAACTTGAGATAACTAGGTTTCTTTAGTTGCTAATCAAAGTCACCTAGGTGATATAGAGTGAGGTTATAGATTAATTAGTCTATCTAATCCTTGACCTCAACACATGAGGGGTAGGATTAGGGTATGAAGAGAGAGTGAGCTTGAGGAGAGAGAAGGTGAGCATCAAATATGATATAAAATCTTCCCACTTCTAATATATTATGAAGCATAAAGAAAAAAAAATAAATAAATCTAAATGATTTATCATCATGCTTCATTAAATATATGCAATGATCATCAAGTGAGTCATTAAGCAATAAATGCTTCATTAACTCACTTGAATGATTCATCTAAATGAGTTACAAATGCATTTAATGTAAATGCCACCTAAACCCTCAAGTCACCAAGCTTCTAGAAGCTTCCCGCAAAATTACGAGAACGCCCTTCCTATCTGTGAAAACACGGAAAAACTTTAGACTGTATAAATCCATTAATCCGATACTAGAATCTGGCTTAAACCAAAGCCGACTAGTAAAAACTGTCCGAACGTCGTACGTGAAACACGTAAGCGTCCGAACCCTTGTCGTAAAACCATACGACCTCTATATCGTTTTGCCTGGAGCAGGGAAACTCTCTGTGTGGGACTCTAAAGACTCGACACTACGCTGGCAGTAAGTTTAACCACAGACCGCAAGCAGCACTAGCTGTGCGTAACGGTCCCCAGGTAGATGTCGATAAGAAGGCCGATGAGGAAACCCATCCGAACTCTTACTGATCATAATGTGACAATCTCCGTACAATCCGGTCTATTCGTCTAAGACTATCGCATATCAGGCCTAGGGGGCGGCAAGCGTCAGTCCCCTAATAGCGGTATAAGTCGTGTCGGAGCGTAGCCCATTACACCTTGAGAAACTACTAGAACCTACCAGTAAATCTCGCTTGCCATGGCCAGAGACTTTGCGTAATGGCTCTCTGACACAGCGCGATATCAACTCCCAATACCGGGAGAGACGAATCATGTCTAACCACTACAGCCTCCAAGTGCTCGGGACTGCACCCAACTGCTACATGTTTGCACGACTCCTTTGAGCCGTGGTAGGGTAGCAATCTAAGAACAGTGGGACACACTCAAGGCGAACTAGCAGTGTCTAGTCTGCGGACTATGTTGTACTCATGTCACCCGGAAACTGTTAACTGATGACGGGTATAATTCCAACCAACAATTCCCTGCGAGTCCTGTCTGGTGTACCCGTAACCCAACGAGCACCTGTATACTATCTCAAGTACAACGTACTGATGGCTATGGGACATACCATCTCCCCAACCGGGATGAGAAGCGTACACACTAGTCTACTCCGGAATATCGATGCCCTGTCTCGATAATCCAACGACCAGGGACCTGTATAGGATGTTGCTTATAGACTACCCAGCCCCCACTAGTGTGACTGCCATCACAACGCTGGTAATTAAGCAAAGATCCTATGGGCTCTACTAATATGTAAAAATGATACGTTACAAGAAACATATTAAAGTAGAAACAAACCAAGTAGCATACTACCATTTTTAGCAAGACTGATATATAGCTGTGAATATCCCAAGCTTCCATTAAGTAATATACAAGCTAGTATGATACAATAATGACCCCTAGGGTATATACACTAACAATCTCCCACTTGCACTAGGGCCATGTACTAGCATATCGCTGACCTATCATCTCGAATAGCCTCACAAATTACGTCTGTGGTATGGCCTTTGTGAATGTATCAGCAGTGTTATTCTCTGTATCTACTCTCTTTACCTTGATCTTCCGGCGATCTACGATCTCCCTGATCTGGTGATACCGCCTTAAGATGTGTCTGGACTTCTGATGGAACCTGGCTTCCTTTGCTAAAGCTATAGCGCCGTTGTTGTCGCAATAAAGAGGTATTGGACCAATACTGGTAGGAACCACCTGAAGTTCTGTGAGGAACTTCTTCATCCAGACAGCTTCTTTTGCGGCATCGCAAGCAGCTATATACTCCGCTTCCATCGTTGAGTTAGCAACGGTCTCCTGCTTGGAACTCTTCCAATAGAGCGCCCCTCCATAGAGGGTAAAGACATAACCCGACTTGGACTTGGAGTCATCCTTGTCCTCTGGAAGCTGGAGTCGGCAAAGGCCTCGATCTGCAGGTCTTTTCCGCCATACACCATGAACATCTCCTTAGTCCTCCTCAGGTACTTGAGAATGTACTTTACTGCTATCCAGTGCTTCTCCCATGGGTTTGCCTGATACCGGCTTACAATGCTTAATGCATATGCTACATTTGGTCTTGTACATAACATCGCATACATTATAGAGCCTACTGCAGAAGCGTAGGGTATAATCGATATGCGATCCCTTTCCAAATCAGTCTTGGGAGATATCTCTTTGGAGAGGGTGATTCCGTGACAAGCCGGTAGGTTACCGCGCTTAGAATCTTCCATACTGAATCTTTTCAATATGGTGTCTATGTACCTTGACCGTGAAAGTCCCAACATCCTCTTTGATCTATCATGATATATCTGGATCCCCAGAATGTAGGTGGCATCACCCAGGTTCTTCATGGAGAACTTCTGTGACAATAATCTTTTGACTGACTGTAGCATAGGAATGCCATTTCCTATTAGGAGAATGTCATCCATGTACAAGACGAGGAATACTACAACTCTCCCTACAATCTTACTGTATATGCATGGTTCATTTGGATTTTTGATAAAGTCGAATTCTTTGACAGTATCATCAAAACAGATGTTCCAACTCCGCGATGCCTGCTTTAGTCTATAAATGGATTCAAGCAACTTGCATACTTTACCGCTGCTCCAACTCTGAATGAATCCCTCTGGCTGATCCATATAGACGCACTCTTCCAAGTTACCATTTAGAAAGGCCATCTTTACGTCCATCTGCCAGATCTCATAATCGTGGAAGGCAGCAATAGCAAGAAGGACCCGAATGGATTTGAGCATAGCCACTGGAGAAAAGGTTTCGTCATAGTCCAAACCAGGTCTTTGACGGAAAACCTTTGCAACAAGTCTAGCCTTATAGGTTTCAACCTGTCCATCTACACCAATCTTCTTTCTGAAGATCCATTTGCATCCTACGGGTTTTACCCCATCTGGAGCAATGTCCAAAGTCCATACTTTGTTAGTGTACATTGACTCCATTTCGGTCCGCATTGCATCCAGCCATTTTACCGAGTCACCACTCTGAATGGCTTGCTGGAAGCTAGTAGGGTCATCATTGTCAATGATGCAATCTTCTCGATCCCCGTCTATGAGAAAACCGTAGTATCTCTTGGGCGGATGAGACTGCCTACTACTTCTGTGGATTGGCGCTGGTATGTCCCTTTCTTTTGAAACCTCTGGTTCTACCATACTTTCAGTAACAACTTGTGGTTCTGCAATTTCTTCCAGTTCTACTGCGCTCCCACTCTTCTGATTTTCTAAAAATTCAGCTTCTGAGAAGTGGGCATGACGAGAAACAAAAATCTTTTGTTCCACTACGTAATAGAAACAATATCCCTTGGAGTTCTTTGTATAACCCACAAACTTGCACTGTACTGAGCGTGCCTCGATCTTGTACGCATGCTGCTTCTTTACAAAAGCTGGACATCCCCATGTCTTAATGTGCTTAAGATAGCGTTTCTTCCCACACCACATCTCAAAAGGTGTGGTAGGCACAGTCTTAGTTGGAAATCGGTTCAAAAGGTATGCAGCTGATTCTAGTGCATATCCCCAGAATGATCACGGAAACTCATCTTTACTCATCATGGAACGTACCATATCCAATCGGGTTCGGTTTCGTCTCTCCGATACACCGTTATGTTGTGGAGTGTATGGAGGAGTAAGCTGAGAGAGAATTCCATTCTCTTTTAGGTAATCCAGGAACTCGGCACTCAAGTATTCACCACCTCGATCCGATCTCAGGGTCTTGATACTTTTTCTTGTTTGTTTTTCTACTTCATTCTTGTATTCTTGGAATTTCTCAAAGGCCTCAGATTTATGCTTTATCAAGAAGACATATCCATACCTAGAGAAAACATCCGTAAAAGTAATGAAGTAGGAATAACCACATCGCGCATGTGTAGACATTGGACCGCACACGTCACTGTGTACTAGTCCTAAGAGCTCGCTCGCTCTTACTCCGTGTCCAGTAAACGGAGTCTTTGTCATCTTTCCTATGAGACAAATTTCACAAGTAGCATAAGATTGATATTCGAACGGATTCAACTATCCTTCTCTATGTAACTTAGTTAATCGTGTTTCATTGATGTGACCTAGTCTACAATGCCATAAGAAAGCCTGATTTATTTCTGGAGACTTTCTTTTAAGTGTGTTCTGGACATTGAAAACCTGATCTTGACTCAATACGTATATACCGTCATCTAATGTACCGTACCCAATCAGAACTTGCTTTAGGTGGATGTGAACTACATCGCTTACGAATGTAAAATCATATCCCTCTCTCGAAAGTGAGGATACCGATATGATATTACAAGTCAAACTAGGTACATATAAACAGTTACGTAGAATCAATATCTGCCCATTTGTCAAACCTAGGCGATATTCTCCCACGGATTCAGTGTCCACGCTCATTCCGTTTGCAACTCTGAGAGACAAATCACCTATCTTTATAACTCTACGGTTTCTCAAAACATGTAATGAATTACAGATATGATATCCTGCTCCGGTATCTAGTATCCAGGAAGTAGAGTTAATTGACAAACGGCTCTCAATTATAAACACACTTGAGGCCGAAGCCACAACATGCTTCGTATCTTGGCTACTAGGTTCCAAAGCCCAGCAATCTTTCTGCCAATGCCTAATCTTATAACAATAGGAACATCCCTCTTTAGCTACACCAAGTCCCGAAACTGTTGCTCTTCCCTTTCCTTCTACTTTACTGGTGTAAGTAAAGGGTAGGGACTATGGAAATAAGTCAACATATGACCTGTTTCCCAACGTAGTCTCCAAGTCCTGGAGCTCATCAATATAGCTAGTCATTGTATGGACGTTGTCTCCTACAGAAGACCTGACAGCCAATCTCGCTTGAAATAATTCGTTCGAGGTCTCATATCTTGCGATACGAGATTGCTCTTCATATAAATCTTTGTTATGGAGAAAGATGGAAACTAAGTTCATCTTCTCGTGCTGCTTCTGGTATACACCATCAACTGAAGCCAACACGAGGCACATAGCTTTCGCTTTATCCTTTTCCCTTGTCTGACGGATATCCATATCCGCTGTTAGTTATATGTATGCCCTAGAGGCCATTACTATACATAGGATGTATATTGTAGTGGATGCTGGGACATGTATAGGGAGGACTTTCTTGCTCGACATGATAGTATGTTATCTGGTTGCTCTTTACCTTAACATGTACACTGATTGTCTCTCTGTTACATGTTGGTAAAGCCCTTAGGATGTGTACTTGACTACCTGGACTATGATGCAGATCATACTAGTGGGGACAGGGTAGTCCATAAGTACATCCTTCAAGGTCCCTAGTCGTGGGTGTATCGAGACAGGGCATCGATATACCAGAGTAGACTAGCGTATACCTTCTCGACCCATACAGATGGGCGATGGATGATCCTATATCCATTGGTGTTTGACATCAGAGATGATGTACGGGTGCTCAGTGGAGACTGGGTACACTGGACGGACTCGCCGAGAACTCCCAGATGGTATTATACCTTACGTCAGATGGCAGTTCTCTGGTGACGCTGGTACAAAGTAGTCTGTTGACCCGAGATCGTCATAGAGTCTTGTGTGGTTCCCACTGTGCTTTGATTTCCACCTTACCACGTCCAAGAGGGCGTGCAAAATGGTGGTTTTTGGGTACAGTCCCGAGTCACATGGAGGCAATGAGCGATAGGAGGGGATTCGTCTCTCCCGGTATAGGGAGTTGATGTTGCGCTGTGTTCGATTGGCTATAACCGGAAATCCCTGGCCAGGGTTGCTGAGATATACTGGTAAGTGTTACCAGTAGTTTCTAGAACTATTATAGACCTCATATCGACACGACTTATCGAGCTATTGGGGTCTGACGTTTACCACCCCTAGGCGAGATATACGACATATCAGACGATCAGACCGGACTGTACGGTGGTGTTACTGGTTGGATTCACTGGAGTGTGAGCGGGCTTGCTCGTCGATCTTCTGATCGCTCAATACCCGGGTGGCCGTTACGTTTAGCAGACCGCTTGCGGCTTGTGGGTGTTTGATATGATCATCGCCTGCTGCCGGCGTATTGATGAGTCTTTAGAGTCCTACACAGAGGTTTCCTGGCTCAAGCGAAACGAAATAGGAGCGCATATAAGATATGTGCGGGACCGAGAATAATGCGTGTATGTGATACCGTATTCTATTCTCGTGATGAATGTATTGATAAGGTTGTATGTGATATAACCTAGTTATCGAATCAAGGATTGATTCGATAAAACGATACATTGTATACTAGTCGGTTGTGTGCGACAAGACCGGATCATTGAATCAAGTGTTGATTTAATGATTTAATGTATAATTATATATTTGATATATTACTTTGCATTAACTAGTATTGGTTCACTTTAAAGGATTTTCTCACTTGGTTGTTCACAAGTTGTATATGTGATATACTTTTGTGCACTTGATTGTATCATGTTTGATGATACATGTTAACTTGGTTAAGTGTAAAGATTAAACCATGGTTAAGTTAATGATTAGGGTTTTGCTTTTCTTTCTTATTTATTTATTTATTTATTTTGGAAAGAATAAAGTGAGAATGGTGGCTTTCTTTGTTTGTAGTTGAATCTTCATGAAGGTTTGACTTTGTAACCATTTTGTTTTCATGCTTAACCCTAACCATTTAAACAAACCATGGTCTATTCTCTACACTTAACTAGGGTTTGGATATGATAAGTATTCATATTATTTTCTATTTTGAAAATACTTATCATAATATTATCATCTTCTTCTTCTTCTTCTTCAAGATGAAGAACCTTGATTCCATCAATGGTGATTGATGAAAATGAGTGAGAAATCCAATTCTAAAGTGAACCCACTTCCTATTTCTTCATCCTCTACCTCTTGCCAAGTAGTATAGGGTGTTTCCTTCAAAAGTTTTCATGGCTTGGTGAAGGTGGAGCTTGATCTAGCGATGCCTTGACGTAGATCATCTTCGGCATCGTCGTCGATGACCTAGCCCGCTTTTTCTCAGATGAAGCCGACGCTAGAGCCCAAGATCCGTCTTGTACAGCGAGGAGACATCATCGCGGAGCCATGGAGGTGGAGAACCGGATCTACAAAGGTTGTATTTCCGTTTACCATTTAGTTAAGTTGTTAACTAGTTTCTTTTTCGCCTAAACTTCTAGCCAACGATCCGTATTAGGGTTTCTCGGCACCCATAAAATTTGAAATTCGCATGGTTGATGCCTTGTGAGACCTCATTAGAGTGCCTAGGAACCCTACAGTGGTATCAGAGCCTAGCTAAAGCCTTAGGCGATGTCTAGACGGAGTTTGAAGTCCGATCGAACGAAATCCCTAACTCCAAATTGCTCTCTGTCCTTTTTTGAAAATTGTGGATTTTTGAGAATTAAAAATATGCAGAAATTTCAGCAGGAAATTCTAAGAATTACAATGCAAAAATTACCTAATGATCTTTCTAAAGTGCGGCGGAACCGCGGCATTAGCGTGCTAGTGCGGCGGAACCGCGGCATTAGCGTGCTAATGCGGCTGTTCCGCGGCCATTTTGTCTTATCTCCCATTGAATTTTGCACAGTAATTCCTATTTTGCAGTGCTGGTTTTCCTGGGATATTTTTTTTCTGAACTCAAGAGTTGAGTTTTCTGGGTTGTATTGGGGACTCGGTGTTTCGATCGGATTGTCAGACTTTGTCTATGTGGCTTTCCGGATATTTTAAAATATGTTAAAAAGTTCGACCGGATATAAATACCCAACTTTTCCCCTGCCGGAAAATTTCCAAGTGTTGGATTTTTCCGTGGTTTAAAGACGTTCTAAGTAGTGCAAGTAACTCGATGGTCCCTCTAGAAGATAACAAACCTTAACTCGATTATGTGACCGTCTCGAACTGCCCTTTGAACCTTAGGGTTTGGGGCAGTACGGCGTGCCACATGTGAGGCGTTGGCTTGACCCTTCTACGGCTGGACCGTTGGTACTGAGGCATGAACTGAATGTTTTTAAACTTATTTCAAGTGTTGATCTGTTTCGGGAAAACTTGGGTGTTCGATTGTTCGATCGGAAAGTTTAACATTTTCTGTTTATCCGGAATGGGATACAATAATTGGAATTCACAATAGTTATGAGATAACTGAATGATTGTTATAAACATAGCGTTTTAGTCTCACTTGATCGGTTGCCACGGAATTTTGATGTGATCAAAAGTCCGTCGCAATCACGTAGCGTACGCGGATACTCGCCGGGTAAACTTAATAGACAGCCTCGCTCCATAGCCCCGACCAAGTGACTGTAGGAGAACCCCGTCGCCGAAAGCATCCGTTCGGGTGCTCGCGGTAGCGGTGTTCCGCCTTGGTGCACTTCGTCGACGGTATCGGGGGTGCGGCCGTCTACTGAAGTTTGCGACGAGCATTCGATCAGGATTTCGGGAATCTTGTTGAATTGCCCGACTTGATATTGAAAAGTGTTTTCGATTTTGAGACTAAAATGCGGGGTTTATAATTGTTAGGCATGTGATGTCTAAGGTATTCATTTGATTAGGCATGCGATGTCTATGCAGATTGCGGATTCCAACTTTTGTAGTTTTACACTTTCTTTTCTGTGACCGTAAGTGTAATATATGATATCGCCGGTTTCGTTGCTATATGTCAACGACAATTGGGATGCGCATATTTACTTACGTTGATGACATGTGATGTTATGTGTTGCTGGATATGTTATATTGGATCGTCGTGTTTGAATAGCCGGGGGTTTTTATGTGAGATGAGTGTTTTTCATTTTCATTCATGTAAAAACTTGTATGTAATATTCTTTTATTGGGGCACTTCCAGGTTGCGGAAGATGTCACCTTTTGTATATTATTTACTTTTCCGCACTAGGATAGACCCAAGGAGGAGGGCACAAGTAACCGGGTTCTGGAGTCCAGTGGGAGACCAACTCGAGGAGTCGAGTCCGGGTCTCCTAACTCTAGAATTGGTAGGGTTGCTTGCCGCTCTCGTAGGGGTCTAGGGGTGTGGGTTTGGCTATTCATCACGACCGTGGAATCCGTGTTTTATACTGGCTCGTATTGAAAACACGGACGTCCTAGTATATCCAATATTTCATATGTTTCTTCTGTTGCGATATTTGTGATGTGATCATGTGATGTTCTGTGATAGATACAGTATATAGTATATATGATATATTATATAGGCGTTACTTATGTTTTACACCCGCGCTAGCCCTGCCCCGCTCTGCCGTTAGTTACCTAACCTAACGGTGCACGAGGGACATCGAGGCGAATGCGGATGGCATAAGTGTACGTCGTATTTATCTGTGATGTTTAGGTACTTAAATGATGGGACTTCATTAATGTGATTAATGAAATAAAAGAAACCTAAAGATGTTGTAGAATCGAATTTCAAAATAAAACAGGTAGCTACAGTTCTTGCTTTGCACAGCGGTATATGTGATATATCCTGCACCTTATTCGATGAGGAAAGGACCGAGATCCCTTCACCGGGAGTGACTCCTTTAGCAATAACTGGCAGATGCTACACACTCGGTTTGTTTTTTGATTGCTTTTAAGAGTTTTTTCTTTGCACAGTGATATATATGATATATCCCGCACCTCATTCGACGAGGAAAGGACCGACGATCCCTTCACCGGGAGTGACTCCTTTAGCAAAACTAGAAAAGCCTCAAAAACACTCCATTTTAAAATCATTTGATTCTACAACGATATCAAGTTCATTACGCAATAGGTTTTCAGAAAAACCTGACGTAGCCCTCCGTCATTTCAGATATGTACTGGTTAGTATTCGTGCTACGTTTGTTGACCTCTGTCAAGGCGTAGTGTGCGGTAGCTGATTAGTGCTTATCTGTATAAGCATATGATATGATTGATTTAGGGTAGTCGTGCGACCTTGTTGACCTCTGTCAAGGGTCGTGCGGGTGGGTTTACTTCAATCAGGAAATGACGGGTTGAACTTGACTAGCAGCCTATGGTTTGTTGACCTCTGTCAAGGTCATAGGACGCTAGGGGCAAAATATTATCGGGAATTTCAAGTGTTGAAATTTGCAATGAGATTGCATACCTTCTATGAGATAGTTGGATCCCGATACCCGCTGCGAGTAAGAGTTACTCCTGGGAGAGTTCTACATATTACAATTAGCCGATCAAGTAGGTGTCTAGAAAGGTGTCAACGAGGTTACGCCTCTGGGAAAACGAGGTTTACACTAATTAGGTTCGTGCGAAAGCACGGGGGACCTCCCTCAAAGTACCGACACTGGCCTGGCTGAAAGATTGGCGAACTTGTAGTGTGTAATTAATCCCGGCTAGTCTTTCCTTTTAGGGTTTGAAGGAAGATTTGATAAAAAGCAGTGGGAGCCATCCTGATTAGATAAAATAATAACCAATCTATTCTTGCAAGAGCGCACGCAGAGTGTTTTCTTCTCTCTCTCTCCAGGTAGCGACCATATCACGCCTTAATCAAGATAATAAAACGGATATTTGACCGAACCCGCTTGTTATACTGAGCTGGGGAACGTTGGTCCCGCTCCAACTTATAAATGTTATAAGACAAAGCAGGAAATTGGGGAATACCAGATTTCCCGTGCCGCCCAAACGAAGAGAGTGCATGCTGATGCATCATCTTCGGGTGTGTTCATTACAGAGAACTGTTTCTCAGTATCCTTTACGTCCTGGGTATGTGATACCAGATCAGGATCCCAGATATGTAATCTGTTACATAGGGCTACAGAAAGGTAAAGAACTGAGAACGGGTGATAAGTTTCATGAGGCAGAAAACGGGGCAAGTGTTGCAGCCAAGTCTGTTGGTCACTGTCACCCTGTATTACCAATACATTGATTTTTAATGAATGTTATTAGATACCGAACCTGATATACAAAATCATATCCATCTCTTTATTATTAAAGAAATGATAAAATTTTGTATTGATGGATAATGCTTTGAACATTTCCTATATCAAAAGTTGATCGGTTCAGGCACGTTATCTAAGAACATTGATGTTCTAAATCAAACTACAGTTCTTTAGTATACGGAACACACGACAGAGGGAGAGCTCAGAAATGAACGAATCCTTCTTAAGGTATTGTAAACTAGGTCATATCAATGCGACCCGACTAGCTGAAGTTACATATAGATGCATATTTAAATTAGTTTGAATTTACATCTTGTGAAACTTGCCAGTCATGTCACAGAGATAAGATGACCACAGCTCTGTTTATTGGAAACAGAGAAAGAGTTAGTAAACTCTTGGGATTGATACATGTTGATGTATGTAGAGTCCCCTGTCTACATATGCCAAGACCGGTTCTTTGTACTTCATTACATTCTTTGATGATCTCTTGAGACTCAGACATATATTCCTGTTGAAACATGAGTCCGAACCTTTTGAGATATTCATAGAATATAAGCGAGAAGTAGAGAACCAAAATACGGGTATAAGTATTATGTCCTTTGATGGGATCAAGGAGGAGAATACTAGAGCACGGAATTCCTGGACTATTCTAAAGGAGAATGAGATTCTCTCTCAGCATTACTCCTCCGTATACACCATAGCATGATGGTATATCGGGTCGGAGCGATAACACCCTATGTGATAAGGTGTGCTCTATGATGAGTACTACTGAGTTACCTATTTCCTTTTGGGAGTTGTGCACTTAAGAAGCTGCATACCAATTGAATAGGGTTCGAATCAGATCACAGCCTACCACTCCATATGAGATATGGTATGGGAAGAGCCCATGTCTTAAGCTAGTTAAGATTTGGGGTTGTCCGGCCTATGTCTGAAAAGCAAAATCCGGACAAGCTCGAGGCAAGGTCAGTTATGAAGAACTGGAAATGTTCCAGCTATACAAACTGTAGCTCATGATTTGACAGAACCAGAGGATTCAATAGTTACCAACGAACCTCAGCCTCTCCGCCGATCTAGTAAGGTTCCTCACCCGCCTGAGAGATACTTCGGTTTCTCTATGACAGTGGGAGCGAGGATTGCATCATGAGATGATGACCCAACTAGTTTTGAGCTGGCCGTCAGGAGTGGGACTCTATAAGAATGGCTGGATGCTTAGCGATCTGAGATGGAATCCTTATACACCAACAAAGTATGGACTTTGGTTGCTATATCTGAAGGGTTAAATCCCCATCAGGAGCAAGTATATCTTGAGAAGATTACTTGGTGTATATGGAAAGGTTAAGACTTTCAAAGCTAGACTTGTTAAAGGTTTGCATCATTGACCAGTTATGGATCATGACAAAACCTTTTCTAAGGAGCTATGCTTAAGTCCATCCAGATCCTACTTGCCACGGCTGCATACCATGACTACGATATCTGGCGGTTGGGTGCCATGACTGCTTTTCTAAATGATGTTTTGGAAGAGAGCGTCTATAAGTACACAGCCAGAGGGCTTCGTAGATAGTGGGAGCAGCGGAAACGTGTGCAAGATGCTTTATAGGATAAAGCAGGCATCGCGGAGTTGGAACATCTGTTTTGATGATATAGTCAAAGAGTTTGACATCATCAAAATGGTAGATGAACCTTGTATAAATAAAAAGGTAGTAGGGAGTATGGTGATGATCCTCGTAGAGTACGTGGATGACATACTCTTAATAAGAAAGGAATTTCCTATGCTACGTTCGGTCAATCTCCGCTTATCACAATGATTCTCCATATAGGATCAAAGTGATACCTCCTAAATCCTGGGTTTTGGATCTATGAGATAGATCTAATTGGATGTTAGGATTCTCACTAGTTGTAGTGAGATGGTATCAATCGATCCTGGGGAGAATCATTGGAAAGGTTCCAGGGTGATAAGGACGACTGAATGTCAGTCACAGGCATTGTCTTTACCCTCAGTAATGGGACGGTATGTTGGAAGAGTTCCAAGATAGATACCGTGGCATACTAGACGATAAAGGCTCGATACATCGCTACTTAAGATGCTACCAAAGAGGTAGTCTGGATGTATATTTGTTCATGAGATGAACTTAGTTCCTTCCCATTGTGTGACAATGGAGTTGTGGCTTATGCCAAGGAACGCCGGTCCCATCAGTGATCCAGACATATTATAAGGAAGTGTCACCTGATCATGGAGATAGTTGATCTCCAGGGTGATCGAGGTCAGGAAGAGTATACTCAGAGGACAACACGGCGGATCCACTCACAAAGGCCTTTTTCCCAGAGAGAGACTTTTATGGGATGGTTAAGTATGAGATACTACAACCACTGCTATCAGATGGCCCTAGTGCAAGTGGGAGATTGTTAGTTATATGTATGCCCTAGAGGCCATTACTATACATAGGATGTATATTGTAGTGGATGCTGGGACATGTATAGGGAGGACTTTCTTGCTCGACATGATAGTATGCTATCTTGTTGCTCTTTACCTTAACATGTACACTGATTGTCTCTCTGTTACTTGTTGGTAAAGCCCTTAGGATGTGTACTTGACTACCTGGACTATGATGCGGATCATACTAGTGGGGACAGGGTAGTCCATAAGTACATCCTTCAAGGTCCCTAGTCGTGGGTGTATCGAGACAGGGCATCGATATACCAGAGTAGACTAGCGTATACCTTCTCGACCTATACAGATGGGCGATGGATGATCCCATATCCATTGGTGTTTGACATCAGAGATGATGTACGGGTGCTCAGTGGAGACTGGGTACACTGGACGGACTCGCCGAGAACTCCCAGATGGTATTATACCTTACGTCAGATGGCAGTTCTCTGGTGACGCTGGTACAGAGTAGTGTGTTGACCCGAGATCGTCATAGAGTCTTGTGTGGTTCCCACTGTGCTTTGATTTCCACCTTACCACGTCCAAGAGGGCGTGCAAAACGGTGGTTTTTGGGTACAGTCCCGAGTCACATGGAGGCAATGAGCGATAGGAGGGGATTCGTCTCTCCCGGTATAGGGAGTTGATGTTGCGCTGTGTTCGATTGGCTATAACCGGAAATCCCTGGCCAGGGTTGTTGAGATATACTGGTAAGTGTTACCAGTAGTTTCTCGAACTGTTATAGACCTCATATCGACACGACTTATCGAGCTATTTGGGTCTGACGTTTACCACCCCTAGGCGAGATATGCGACATATCAGACGATCAGACCGGACTGTACGGTAGTGTTACTGGTTGGATTCACTGGAGTGTGAGCGGGCTTGCTCGTCGACCTTCTGATCGCTCAATACCCGGGTGGCCGTTACGTTTAGCAGACCGCTTGCGGCTTGTGGGTGTTTGATATGATCATCGCCTGCTGCCGGCGTATTGTCGAGTCTTTAGAGTCCTACACAGAGGTTTCCTGGCTCAAGCGAAACGAAATAGGAGCGCATATGAGATATGTGCGGGACCGAGAATAATGCGTGTATGTGATACCGTATTCTATTCTCGTGATGAATGTATTGATAAGGTTGTATGCGATATAACCTAGTTATCGAATCAAGGATTGATTCGATAAAACGATACATTGTATACTATTCGGTTGTGTGCGACATGACCGGATCAATGAATCAAGTGTTGATTTAATGATTTAATGTATAATTATATATTTAATATATTACTTTGCATTAACTAGTATTGGTTCACTTTAAAGGATTTTCTCACTTGGTTGTTCACAAGTTGTATATGTGATATACTTTTGTGCACTTGATTGTATCATGTTTGATGATACATGTTAACTTGGTTAAGTGTAAAGATTAAACCATGGTTAAGTTAATGATTAGGGTTTTGCTTTTCTTTCTTATTTATTTATTTATTTATTTTGGAAAGAATAAAGAGAAAATGGTGGCTTTCTTTGTTTGTAGTTGAATCTTCATGAAGGTTTGACTTTGTAACCATTTTGTCTTCATGCTTAACCCTAACCATTTAAACAAACCATGGTCTATTCTCTACACTTAACTAGGGTTTGGATATGATAAGTATTCATATTATTTTCTATTTTGAAAATACTTATCATAATATTATCATCTTCTTCTTCTTCTTCTTCAAGATGAAGAACCTTGATTCCATCAATGGTGATTGATGAAAATGAGTGAGAAATCCAATTCTAAAGTGAACCCACTTCCTATTTCTTCATCCTCTACCTCTTGCCAAGTAGTATAGGGTGTTTCCTTCAAAAGTTTTCATGGCTTGGTGAAGGTGGAGCTTGATCTAGCGATGCCTTGACGTAGATCATCTTCGGCATCGTCGTCGATGACCTAGCCCGCTTTTTCTCAGATGAAGCCGACGCTAGAGCCCAAGATCCGTCTTGTACAGCGAGGAGACATCATCGCGGAGCCATGGAGGTGGAGAACCGGATCTACAAAGGTTGTATTTCCGTTTACCATTTAGTTAAGTTGTTAACTAGTTTCTTTTTCGCCTAAACTTCTAGCCAACGATCCGTATTAGGGTTTCTCGGCACCCATAAAATTTGAAATTCGCATGGTTGATGCCTTGTGAGACCTCATTAGAGTGCCTAGGAACCCTACAGTGGTATCAGAGCCTAGCTAAAGCCTTAGGCGATGTCTAGACGGAGTTTGAAGTCCGATCGAATGAAATCCCTAACTCCAAATTGCTCTCTGTCCTTTTTTGAAAATTGTGGATTTTTGAGAATTAAAAATATGCAGAAATTTCAGCAGGAAATTCTAAGAATTACGATGCAAAAATTACCTAATGATCTTTCTAAAGTGCGGCGGAACCGCGGCATTAGCGTGCTAATGCGGCTGTTCCGCGGCCATTTTGTCTTATCTCCCATTGAATTTTGCACAGTAATTCCTATTTTGCAGTGCTGGTTTTCCTGGGATATTTTTTTTCTGAACTCAAGAGTTGAGTTTTCTGGGTTGTATTGGGGACTCGGTGTTTCGATCGGATTGTCAGACTTTGTCTATGTGGCTTTCCGGATATTTTAAAATATGTTAAAAAGTTCGACCGGATATAAATACCCAACTTTTCCCCTGCCGGAAAATTTCCAAGTGTTGGATTTTTCCGTGGTTTAAAGACGTTCTAAGTAGTGCAAGTAACTCGATGGTCCCTCTAGAAGATAACAAACCTTAACTCGATTATGTGACCGTCTCGAACTGCCCTTTGAACCTTAGGGTTTGGGGCAGTACGGCGTGCCACATGTGAGGCGTTGGCTTGACCCTTCTACGGCTGGACCGTTGGTACTGAGGCATGAACTGAATGTTTTTAAACTTATTTTAAGTGTTAATCTGTTTCGGGAAAACTTGGGTGTTCGATTGTTCGATCGGAAAGTTTAACATTTTCTGTTTATCCGGAATGGGATACAATAATTGGAATTCACAATAGTTATGAGATAACTGAATGATTGTTATAAACATAGCGTTTTAGTCTCACTTGATCGGTTGCCACGGAATTTTGATGTGATCAAAAGTCCGTCGCAATCACGTAGCGTACGCGGATACTCGCCGGGTAAACTTAATAGACAGCCTCGCTCCATAGCCCCGACCAAGTGACTGTAGGAGAACCCCGTCGCCGAAAGCATCCGTTCGGGTGCTCGCGGTAGCGGTGTTCCGCCTTGGTGCACTTCGTCGACGGTATCGGGGGTGCGGCCGTCTACTGAAGTTTGCGACGAGCATTCGATCAGGATTTCGGGAATCTTGTTGAATTGCCCGACTTGATATTGAAAAGTGTTTTCGATTTTGAGACTAAAATGCGGGGTTTATAATTGTTAGGCATGTGATGTCTAAGGTATTCATTTGATTAGGCATGCGATGTCTATGCAGATTGCGGATTCCAACTTTTGTAGTTTTACACTTTCTTTTCTGTGACCGTAAGTGTAATATATGATATCGCCGGTTTCGTTGCTATATGTCAACGACAATTGGGATGCGCATATTTACTTACGTTGATGACATGTGATGTTATGTGTTGCTGGATATGTTATATTGGATCGTCGTGTTTGAATAGCCGGGGGTTTTTATGTGAGATGAGTGTTTTTCATTTTCATTCATGTAAAAACTTGTATGTAATATTCTTTTATTGGGGCACTTCCAGGTTGCGGAAGATGTCACCTTTTGTATATTATTTACTTTTCCGCACTAGGATAGACCCAAGGAGGAGGGCACAAGTAACCGGGTTCTGGAGTCCAGTGGGAGACCAACTCGAGGAGTCGAGTCCGGGTCTCCTAACTCTAGAATTGGTAGGGTTGCTTGCCGCTCTCGTAGGGGTCTAGGGGTGTGGGTTTGGCTATTCATCACGACCGTGGAATCCGTGTTTTATACTGGCTCGTATTGAAAACACGGACGTCCTAGTATATCCAATATTTCACATGTTTCTTCTGCTGCGATATTTGTGATGTGATCATGTGATGTTCTGTGATAGATACAGTATATAGTATATATGATATATTATATAGGCGTTACTTATGTTTTACACCCGCGCTAGCCCTGCCCCGCTCTGCCGTTAGTTACCTAACCTAACGGTGCACGAGGGACATCGAGGCGAATGCGGATGGCATAAGTGTACGTCGTATTTATCTGTGATGTTTAGGTACTTAAATGATGGGACTTCATTAATGTGATTAATGAAATAAAAGAAACCTAAAGATGTTGTAGAATCGAATTTCAAAATAAAACAGGTAGCTACAGTTCTTGCTTTGCACAGCGGTATATGTGATATATCCTGCACCTTATTCGATGAGGAAAGGACCGAGATCCCTTCACCGGGAGTGACTCCTTTAGCAATAACTGGCAGATGCTACACACTCGGTTTGTTTTTTGATTGCTTTTAAGAGTTTTTGCTTTGCACAGTGATATATATGATATATCCCGCACCTCATTCGACGAGGAAAGGACCGACGATCCCTTCACCGGGAGTGACTCCTTTAGCAAAACTAGAAAAGCCTCAAAAACACTCCATTTTAAAATCATTTGATTCTACAACGATATCAAGTTCATTACGCAATAGGTTTTCAGAAAAACCTGACGTAGCCCTCCGTCATTTCAGATATGTACTGGTTAGTATTCGTGCTACGTTTGTTGACCTCTATCAAGGCGTAGTGTGCGGTAGCTGATTAGTGCTTATCTGTATAAGCATATGATATGATTGATTTAGGGTAGTCGTGCGACCTTGTTGACCTCTGTCAAGGGTCGTGCGGGTGGGTTTACTTCAATCAGGAAATGACGGGTTGAACTTGACTAGCAGCCTATGGTTTGTTGACCTCTGTCAAGGTCATAGGACGCTAGGGGAAAAATATTATCGGGAATTTCAAGTGTTGAAATTTGCAATGAGATTGCATACCTTCTATGAGATAGTTGGATCCCGATACCCGCTGCGAGTAAGAGTTACTCCTGGGAGAGTTTTACATATTACAATTAGCCGATCAAGTAGGTGTCTAGAAAGGTGTCAACGAGGTTACGCCTCTGGGAAAACGAGGTTTACACTAATTAGGTTCGTGCGAAAGCACGGGGGACCTCCCTCAAAGTACCGACACTGGCCTGGCTGAAAGATTGGCGAACTTGTAGTGTGTAATTAATCCCGGCTAGTCTTTCCTTTTAGGGTTTGAAGGAAGATTTGATAAAAAGCAGTGGGAGCCATCCTGATTAGATAAAATAATAACCAATCTATTCTTGCAAGAGCGCACGCAGAGTGTTTTCTTCTCTCTCTCTCCAGGTAGCGACCATATCACGCCTTAATCAAGATAATAAAACGGATATTTGACCGAACCCGCTTGTTATACTGAGCTGGGGAACGTTGGTCCCGCTCCAACTTATAAATGTTATAAGACAGAGCAGGAAATTGGGGAATACCAGATTTCCCGTGCCGCCCAAACGAAGAGAGTGCATGCTGATGCATCATCTTCGGGTGTGTTCATTACAGAGAACTGTTTCTCAGTATCCTTTACGTCCTGGGTATGTGATACCAGATCAGGATCCCAGATATGTAATCTGTTACATAGGGCTATAGAAAGGTAAAGAACTGAGAACGGGTGATAAGTTTCATGAGGCAGAAAACGGGGCAAGTGTTGCAGCCAAGTCTGTTGGTCACTGTCACCCTGTATTACCAATACATTGATTCTGAACGAATGTTATTAGATACCGAACCTGATATACAAAATCATATCCATCTCTTTATTATTAAAGAAATGATAAAATTTTGTATTGATGGATAATGCTTTGAACATTTCCTATATCAAAAGTTGATCGGTTCATGCACGTTATCTAAGAACATTGATGTTATAAATCAAACTACAGTTCTTTAGTATACGGAACACACGACAGAGGGAGAGCTCAGAAATGAACGAATCCTTCTTAAGGTATTGTAAACTAGGTCATATCAATGCGACCCGACTAGCTGAAGTTACATATAGATGCATATTTAAATTAGTTTGAATTTACATCTTGTGAAACTTGCCAGTCATGTCACAGAGATAAGATGACCACAGCTCTGTTTATTGGAAACAGAGAAAGAGTTAGTAAACTCTTGGGATTGATACATGTTGATGTATGTAGAGTCCCCTGTCTACATATGCCAAGACCGGTTCTTTGTACTTCATTACATTCTTTGATGATCTCTCGAGACTCAGACATATATTCCTGTTGAAACATGAGTCCGAACCTTTTGAGATATTCATAGAATATAAGCGAGAAGTAGAGAACCAAAATACGGGTATAAGTATTATGTCCTTTGATGGGATCAAGGAGGAGAATACTAGAGCACGGAATTCCTGGACTATTCTAAAGGAGAATGAGATTCTCTCTCAGCATTACTCCTCCGTATACACCATAGCATGATGGTATATCGGGTCGGAGCGATAACACCCTATGTGATAAGGTGTGCTCTATGATGAGTACTACTGAGTTACCTATTTCCTTTTGGGAGTTGTGCACTTAAGAAGCTGCATACCAATTGAATAGGGTTCGAATCAGATCACAGCCTACCACTCCATATGAGATATGGTATGGGAAGAGCCCATGTCTTAAGCTAGTTAAGATTTGGGGTTGTCCGGCCTATGTCTGAAAAGCAAAATCCGGACAAGCTCGAGGCAAGGTCAGTTATGAAGAACTGGAAATGTTCCAGCTATACAAACTGCAGCTCATGATTTGACAGAACCAGAGGATTCAATAGTTACCAACGAACCTCAGCCTCTCCGCCGATCTAGTAAGGTTCCTCACCCGCCTGAGAGATACTTCGGTTTCTCTATGACAGTGGGAGCGAGGATTGCATCATGAGATGATGACCCAACTAGTTTTGAGCTGGCTGTCAGGAGTGGGACTCTGTAAGAATGGCTGGATGCTTAGCGATCTGAGATGGAATCCTTATACACCAACAAAGTATGGACTTTGGTTGCTATATCTGAAGGGTTAAATCCCCATCAGGAGCAAGTATATCTTGAGAAGATTACTTGGTGTATATGGAAAGGTTAAGACTTTCAAAGCTAGACTTGTTAAAGGTTTGCATCATTGACCAGTTATGGATCATGACAAAACCTTTTCTAAGGAGCTATGCTTAAGTCCATCCAGATCCTACTTGCCACGGCTGCATACCATGACTACGATATCTGGCGGTTGGGTGCCATGACTGCTTTTCTAAATGATGTTTTGGAAGAGAGCGTCTATAAGTACACAGCCAGAGGGCTTCGTAGATAGTGGGAGCAGCGGAAACGTGTGCAAGATGCTTTATAGGATAAAGCAGGCATCGCGGAGTTGGAACATCTGTTTTGATGATATAGTCAAAGAGTTTGACATCATCAAAATGGTAGATGAACCTTGTATAAATAAAAAGGTAGTAGGGAGTATGGTGATGATCCTCGTAGAGTACGTGGATGACATACTCTTGATAAGAAAGGAATTTCCTATGCTACGTTCGGTCAATCTCCGCTTATCACAATGATTCTCCATATAGGATCAAAGTGATACCTCCTAAATCCTGGGTTTTGGATCTATGAGATAGATCTAATTGGATGTTAGGATTCTCACTAGTTGTAGTGAGATGGTATCAATCGATCCTATGGAGAATCACTGGAAGGGTTCCATGGTGATAAAGAGGACTGAAAGTCAGTCACAGGCATTGTCTTTACCCTCAGTAATGGGACGGTATGTTGGAAGAGTTCCAAGATAGATACCGTGGCATACTAGACGATAAAGGCTCGATACATCGCTACTTAAGATGCTACCAAAGAGGTAGTCTGGATGTATATTTGTTCATGAGATGAACTTAGTTCCTTCCCATTGTGTGACAATGGAGTTGTGGCTTATGCCAAGGAACGCCGGTCCCATCAGTGATCCAGACATATTCTAAGGAAGTGTCACCTGATCATGGAGATAGTTGATCTCCAGGGTGATCGAGGTCAGGAAGAGTATACTCAGAGGACAACACGGCGGATCCACTCACAAAGGCCTTTTTCCCAGAGAGAGACTTTTATGGGATGGTTAAGTATGAGATACTACAACCACTGCTATCAGATTGCCCTAGTGCAAGTGGGAGATTGTTAGTTATATGTATGCCCTAGAGGCCATTACTATACATAGGATGTATATTGTAGTGGATGCTGGGACATGTATAGGGAGGACTTTCTTGCTCGACATGATAGTATGCTATCTGGTTGCTCTTTACCTTAACATGTACACTGATTGTCTCTCTGTTACTTGTTGGTAAAGCCCTTAGGATGTGTACTTGACTACCTGGACTATGATGCGGATCATACTAGTGGGGACAGGGTAGTCCATAAGTACATCCTTCAAGGTCCCTAGTCGTGGGTGTATCGAGACAGGGCATCGATATACCAGAGTAGACTAGCGTATACCTTCTCGACCTATACAGATGGGCGATGGATGATCCCATATCCATTGGTGTTTGACATCAGAGATGATGTACGGGTGCTCAGTGGAGACTGGGTACACTGGACGGACTCGCCGAGAACTCCCAGATGGTATTATACCTTACGTCAGATGGCAGTTCTCTGGTGACGCTGGTACAGAGTAGTGTGTTGACCCGAGATCGTCATAGAGTCTTGTGTGGTTCCCACTGTGCTTTGATTTCCACCTTACCACGTCCAAGAGGGCGTGCAAAACGGTGGTTTTTGGGTACAGTCCCGAGTCACATGGAGGCAATGAGCGATAGGAGGGGATTCGTCTCTCCCGGTATAGGGAGTTGATGTTGCGCTGTGTTCGATTGGCTATAACCGGAAATCCCTGGCCAGGGTTGTTGAGATATACTGGTAAGTGTTACCAGTAGTTTCTCGAACTGTTATAGACCTCATATCGACACGACTTATCGAGCTATTTGGGTCTGACGTTTACCACCCCTAGGCGAGATATGCGACATATCAGACGATCAGACCGGACTGTACGGTAGTGTTACTGGTTGGATTCACTGGAGTGTGAGCGGGCTTGCTCGTCGACCTTCTGATCGCTCAATACCCGGGTGGCCGTTACGTTTAGCAGACCGCTTGCGGCTTGTGGGTGTTTGATATGATCATCGCCTGCTGCCGGCGTATTGTCGAGTCTTTAGAGTCCTACACAGAGGTTTCCTGGCTCAAGCGAAACGAAATAGGAGCGCATATGAGATATGTGCGGGACCGAGAATAATGCGTGTATGTGATACCGTATTCTATTCTCATGATGAATGTATTGATAAGGTTGTATGCGATATAACCTAGTTATCGAATCAAGGATTGATTCGATAAAACGATACATTGTATACTATTCGGTTGTGTGCGACATGACCGGATCAATGAATCAAGTGTTGATTTAATGATTTAATGTATAATTATATATTTAATATATTACTTTGCATTAACTAGTATTGGTTCACTTTAAAGGATTTTCTCACTTGGTTGTTCACAAGTTGTATATGTGATATACTTTTGTGCACTTGATTGTATCATGTTTGATGATACATGTTAACTTGGTTAAGTGTAAAGATTAAACCATGGTTAAGTTAATGATTAGGGTTTTGCTTTTCTTTCTTATTTATTTATTTATTTATTTTGGAAAGAATAAAGAGAAAATGGTGGCTTTCTTTGTTTGTAGTTGAATCTTCATGAAGGTTTGACTTTGTAACCATTTTGTCTTCATGCTTAACCCTAACCATTTAAACAAACCATGGTCTATTCTCTACACTTAACTAGGGTTTGGATATGATAAGTATTCATATTATTTTCTATTTTGAAAATACTTATCATAATATTATCATCTTCTTCTTCTTCTTCTTCAAGATGAAGAACCTTGATTCCATCAATGGTGATTGATGAAAATGAGTGAGAAATCCAATTCTAAAGTGAACCCACTTCCTATTTCATCATCCTCTACCTCTTGCCAAGTAGTATAGGGTGTTTCCTTCACAAGTTTTCATGGCTTGGTGAAGGTGGAGCTTGATCTAGCGATGCCTCGACGTAGATCATCTTCGGCATCGTCGTCGATGACCTAGCCCGCTTTTTCTCCGATGAAGCCGACGCTAGAGCCCAAGATCCGTCTTGTACAGCGAGGAGACATCATCGCGGAGCCATGGAGTGGAGAACCGGATCTACAAAGGTTGTATTTCCGTTTACCATTTAGTTAAGGTGTTAACTAGTTTCTTTTTCGCCTAAACTTCTAGCCAACGATCCGTATTAGGGTTTCTCGGCACCCATAAAATTTGAAATTGGCATGGTTGATGCCTTGTGAGACCTCATTAGAGTGCCTAGGAACCCTACATCCGCGACGGTGGAAACTGTACCTGGGACGGTAGGATCTTGAGTAGTAATAGGGTGGTCCATCTTGTCATAGGAAATGGACATCTGGATAGACCTTTGCCATTCATCTAAGTCAGATTCAGTCAATTTGTTATCTAGATGTAACCTAGTCGTGGTCACAAGGTCGCTGCAATGAGAGAAAGAGAAGAAAACATTTTAGCATGATTCTCTTGCAAGTTTAGATTGGTTTTTAGTTTATCTAAACTGGATGGCTCCCACTGTTTCTCGAATCCTTCCTCAAACCATAAAAGAAGAATTAGCCAGGATTATTCTCACCGTACAATACTTGCTTAACCGTTCAGCCAGGCCAGTGTCGATACTTCGAGGGAGGTTTTCCAACGCTTTCGCGAAGTTCCTTAACTAAATAACCTCTTTTCTCTGGGGGCGTAGCCCCGCTGACACCTTTCTCGACACCTACTTGGTTTATAGCATTGATCGTTAAGTGAAGAATCTCCTGATAAGTAGCATGTACTCACAGTAGGAACAATAGGATCGGGATCCAAATATCATCGTATGAAAATGCTGAAGGAATCCTACCAACATTCATCAAACTCCAAATGGTATGCAACATTAGCAAGTTTCAGTTTCTTTAGAAACTCCCGATCTGGATTTTTGCCCCATGCTCTTATGACCTTGACTTTGGCCAACAAATAATAAGTCACATGTCAAGTTCTGCCTGTCATTCTCCAGGTTAATTTGAACCCACCCGTACATACTCTTGACTTTGGCCAACAAGGCAGTACAACTGTCCCAAACCAACGCATCTATCTATGCTGCATATGAATATTCAATAGCCACCAAACACTGTGCCTTGACTTTGGCCAACAAACACAGCTTGAATACTATTGACTATACATATGAAATGACGGAGGGCTACGACTGGTTTTGGCAAAACCATGAACGTAGTGAACTTGATATAATCGAAGGAACCTGATAGCTTTTTAAAAGGAGTGGTCAAAGCTCCGCAATTAAAAATTCTGCTCTTTTAAAATAACCGAGTGGTTTCTTTTAAGTTTGTTCCAACGACTCAACTTTGGTTTATTTTTCTTTGCATTATAATAATGTGTCCCATCATTTATCCTATCATTGCAGAAAACAACGAAAATACCACGTCTTCTTATGCCATCTGCATTCGCCACGGGGTCCCGTCATCACCCGTTAGGTTACTTAACTAACGACAGAGCGGGGGCTGGACTAGCGCGGGTGTAAAACATAAGTGACGTCTAATAAATATTGTACATTCGTCAGACGCAATAATAGGCATTCCAGATCACAGATGAACATTATTGGATATACAAGCAATCCGCGTTTGCTTTGAGCCTGCAAGAAAAGACGGATTACACAGTCGTGATGAATAACCATTACCCCACCCTAGACCCCTACGGGTACGGCAAACTACCCGCCAAGTACCCGAAGTGAAGCGGTCTCCCTCAACAACGTGAGTAGGCCACTAAACACTTCAACGTACCCGGTAGTTTGTGTACCCCACCTTGGGTCTATCCTAGGAGCTAAAAACAGTAAATGAAATAATACAACGGCGGCTACTACCGCAATCTGGATGTGCCCCGCAAAATAATATTACAACATATTACAATTACATCGAATGAATGAATATAATAACCCATCTCAAACCCCGGCTAATCATCACAACAATCCAATACAGTTTATATACACAAACAGTAGAATCATTACAGAAATATGTAACCCCTTGCCAACCGACATACTAGCAGTTAGGGGAGGTTTACGAACACATTAAACATTACAGATAAAAACCCGATTAGCAAATAATTTAGAACATCGATCGACAACCTTTTTCCGTGTCTACCCCAAATGCAAGCCATCATGAAAGTAACCTGGGCAGAAACGGAATATACTGGAAAAAAAAACACCAAATGTTATGAATTACAGAGCAAATCCGAGTCAACTCGGGGTTGACTCCGCGGCGGATCCGCGGCCAAAAGCACCATTTGGCCGCGGATACGCGGCCGTCTTGTCAAGCCGAGTGCTCATATTTTCCCAGTATCCTTATATTCCCCTGCTGTGAATTTTAAGGCATATCAAATATTTTTTGGACACGTTTAAAATTAACAGAAACTGATAGGGGTCCGGGTTAAGTTTTCGCGTTTTTCTGACGATCGAAGTTCTAATTAGTTGCTAATAAGCTAGCAAAGGTTTAGTTGGCTCTGATACCACTATAAGTCCATGTCACGCACCCCACGAGCTTGCGGGGAGGCGGAATATATGAATAACGATTATCAAATCTTCGTAACACGGGCTTGAGAACACGGATCGTATCTAAACCATTACTATAAAACTACGAAAGGTTTAACTACTCGGATTCGAAGTTATACCTCACGTTACTTGTCCTTCGGGTCTTCATCGCTGTCCTCCACTCCTCGTAGGATCTTTGGAACGTCGGCACCTCAACGGCCTCCTCGAGTCAAAGACGATCGACCCGAGAGCTCCTACTCCAAGCTTGATCTCTAACTTGAGATAACTAGGTTTCTTTAGTTGCTAATCAAAGTCACCTAGGTGATATAGAGTGAGGTTATAGATTATTTAGTCTATCTAATCCTTGATCTCAACACATGAGGGGTAGGATTAGGGTTTGAAGAGAGAGTGAGCTTGAGGAGAGAGAAGGTGAGCATCAAATATGAAATAAAAGCTTGTCACTTCTAATATATTATGAAGCATAAAGAAAAATAAATAAATAAATCTAAATGATTTATCATCATGCTTCATTAAATATATGCAATGAATCATCAATTGAGTCATTAAGCAATAAATGCTTCATTAACTCACTTGAATGATTCATCTAAATTAGTCACAAATGCATTTAATGTTGTAAGTCCATGCTACCTCTCCCGATACTTTCGGGCATGCGGAATTTGGTGAAAAACAATTTTCTTAGAGGTGGTAACATGGACTCAAAACCGGATCTTTGTTAAACATCTAACTAACAACCTAACTACGAGTTGCTAACTACTCGGTTAGGGGGTTATACCTTTCTTTTTCTCGAACTCCTTCGTCTTCAAGCTTCGATGGTCGTCCGAATCGGATTCTCCCCGTCGTCTCCTTACGCCGAAGATAGATCCACCTGAAAGCTTCAACCTTTGGCTCCTTCATCGAACTTTGAAGAAACTAGTTCACTCGGTTTGCTAAACCTTGTGAACTAGAGTGAGTAGAGAAGAGTTTGTATGGGATTTTATCTATGGTTCTTGGTTCTCAACTCATGAGACAAGTGAACCATAGAATCAAGAAAGGGAGAGCAAGAGGAGGAAGATGAGAGCTCAAGAACAAGAGAGAGAATGAGCATGAAAGAATGAGAGAAGACTTTTCTCTCTTGGCTCTCATAATCCAAAACCATCATCACAAAAATAATAATCAAGTATTGTGTAAAATGGTTCAAGTCAAAATGGCTAAATCATTTCATGCACTCATTTATCACAAAAGAAACAAGCAAGTAAAAAGTCTTTGCCATGAAATGATAGACATTGTCATCATGATGGTCAACTAGTCCAACCTAGTCAACCGGTCAACAAAGTCAACAAGTCAACAAAGTCAACCCTTCAACAACCATGTCACCACAATACTTAATTAATATTATTGATAATAACATATCATATTCTCATTAGGGTTGAGCAAAAAGTCAATAGTCAACTGTCAACGGTCAACAACCCTAATGAGAATCCTCTGCCTCTGTCTCTCCGTCAACTGTGCATACACACCCGCATCCGCGTTCCGAGGAACACGAATGCATACTGGATAAAACCAATCCCAAAAGGTACACTAGGATCTGGCTTAAACCAAAGCCCGCTAGTGTGAACTGTCCGGACACTGTACGTGCACAAGTGCACGGATGTGACCGAACCCTATCGCAAAACCATGCGACCTGTCGCTGTAGGGTTCCTAGGCACTCTAATGGAGTCTCACAAGTGATCAAACATGCACAAATCAAATTTTACGGGTGCCTACAAACCCTAATACGGATCGTTAACTAGATATATAGGCGAAGCAAGCATGTAATCGAATTAAATGCTAAGGGAAAGTGACTACAACCTTTGTAGATCCGGTCCACCACTTCCTAAGCTCCGCGATGATCTCCCTCCGCTGTCCAAATCGAACCCTTGACTCTAGCATTGGCATCATCGAAGAATGGGCGGGCTTGATCGTCGGTTCGATGCCGAAGATGATCTACGTCGAGGCATCACAAGAACAAGCTCCAACTTCACCAAGCCTTGAAAACTTGTGAAGGAAACACCCTATACTACTTGGCAACAGGTAGAGGATGAAGAAATAGGAAGTGGGTACACTTTAGAATTGGATTTCTCACTTGTTTTGGCTAGTTGCCATTAAAGGTTGCAAGCTTTTTCTTTTGTTCAAGAAGAAGAAGATGAAGAAAAAGAATATAATAAGTATTATGTAAATGATAAATAAATCAATACTTATCATTTACTAACCCTTGGTTAGTTGTAGAGAATGGACCATGGTTAACTTGAATGGTTAGGGTTAAGGATGAGACAAGAATGGTGACTTAGTCAAAGTTTCAAGAAACTTCAACTACAAACAAATCAAGCCACCATTCTATTTTCTTTATCATTTTCTTTTTCCAAAATAAACAAAAAGAATAAATAAATGAATAAGTAAATAAAAAGAAAACCCTAATCATAAACTTAACCATGGTCTAATTCTTTACACTAACCCTAGCTTGCATGTATCATCAAACATGATACAATCATGTGCACAAAATATATCACATATACAATGTGCACAAACCAAGTGAGTAAATCCATTTAAAGTGAACCAATACTAGTTAATGCAAAGTAATATATCAAATATATAATTCTACATTAAATCATTAAATCAACACTTGATTTAACGATCCGGTCATGTCGCATATAACCTGCTAGTATCCAATGTATCGGCTTATCGAGTCAATCCTTGATTCGATAACTAGATTATATCGCATATAACCATTCGATAAATTCATCGCGAGAATAGAATACGGTATCACATACACGCATTATTCTCGGTCCCGCACATATCTCATATGCGCCCCTATTTCGTTTCGCTTGAGCTAGGAAACCTCTGTGTAGGACTCTAAAGACTCGTCAAAACGCCGGCTGCAAATGATGATCATATCAAACACCCACAAGCCGCAAGCGGTCTGCTAAACGTAACGGCCACCCGGGTATTGAGCGATCAGAAGATCGACGAGCAAGCCCGCTCACACTCCTGTGAATCCAACCAGTAACACTTACCGTATAGTCCGGTCTGTTCGTCTGATATGTCGCATATCTCGCCTAGGGGTGGTAAACGTCAGACCACAGTAGCTCGATAAGTCATGCCGACTTGAGGTCCATAACATTCTTGAAACTACTGATAACTCTTACCAGTATATCACTGCAACCCTGGCCAGGGATTTCCTGTTATGGCCAGTCGTGCATTGCGCAACATCAACCCCCAATACCGGGAGAGACGAATCCCCTCCTATCGCTCATTGCCTCCATGTGAATCGGGACTGTACCCAAAAACCACCTGTTTGCACGACTCAGTAGAGCCGTGGTAGGGTGGAAATCAAAGCACAGTGGGAGACACACAAGACTCTATGACGATCTCGGGTCAACAGACTAAGCTGTACCAGTGTCACCAGAGAACTGCCATCTGACGTGAGGTATAATACCATCTGGGAGTTCTCGGCGAGTCCGTTCAGTGTACCCAGTCTCCACTGAGCACCCGCATACCATCTCCAATGTCAAACACCAATGGATATGGGATCATCCATCGCCCATCACATGGGTCGAGAAGATACACGCTAGTCTACTCTGGAATATCGATGCCCCGTCTCGATATTCCCACGACTAGGAACAATGAAGGATGTACTCATTGACTACACAGGCCCCACTAGTATGATCTGCATCATAGTCCTGGAAGTCGAGTACTCATCCTAAGGGCTTTATCAACATGTAATCAGAGAGACAGAAAGTATACATGTTAAGACAAAGAGCAACCAGATAGCGTACTATCATGTCGAGCAAGAAAGTCCTACCTATATATGTCCCAGCATCCACTACGATATACATCCAATGTACAGCAATGGCCTCTAGGGCATACATATAACTAACAATCTCCCACTTGCACTAGGGCCATCTGTAGCAGTGGTTGTAATATCTAATACTCAACCATCCCCTAAAAGTCTCTCTTTGGGAAAAGGCCTTCGTGAGTGGATCCGCCGTGTTGTCCTCTGAGTCTACTCTCCTAACCTTGATCAACCTGGAGATCAACTATCTCCATGATCGGGTGATGCTGCCTCAGATTATGTCTGGGCCACTGATGGGACCAGGGTTCCAGGGTCGAAGCCACACTTCCATTTGTAAGTCCATATTGCGACCCCCGGTACTTACGGGGAGGCGGAAACGGTATAAAAAACGAATTTTTATCGCAAGAGGCAACATGGACTAAACTTTGTCGGGATCGTTGTCTAAACTAAAACTAGTTAACAAGCTAAAGAGAGTTAGCTACTATGGAAGATGGTTATACCTAAACTTGAACTCCTTCTTCTTCAAACCTTGTAGAGGTTGATGGTTCTCTTTTCGTCGCCTTCTCCCGTCGAAGATGGATCCACCTCGAAGGTTCGACTTTGGGCTCTTCCTCGATCTTTGAGTGAACTAGGGTTTCCGGCTTGCTAAACCTTCATCCTAGAATGAGTAGAGAGTGATTAGGGTTTGCTTTTCTATCTAAAGAGAATGATTCTCAACACATGAGAAGGTTTCTCTTTCAAGAGGAAGAAGAAGATGAAATGAGGAGAGAGAATGAGAATGATAGAATGAGCTCAATAATTCATTTCTTGCAACCATATTGCAAAAGAAATGAATTATCTAAATGATAATAATTGAAATAAGAATAGTTGATGGTTATTTTGGAATGACCACTATCATACCTCTTTTAATGAAGTGTAAGCATGAATCAAGGAAGACTTTCAAGGCATAAAAAGTGGTCAATGGTCAACAAGTCAACCAAGGTCAACAAGTCAACAAGAAAAACAACCATAACATAATTCTTATTTAATTACTATTATTAATAGATAATATACAAATCCATTAGGGTTTGGAAAATGATAACTGTCAACTGTGCATACGCACCCGATCCGAAACCCTAATGAAAAACCTCATTCTCCGCCTCAAGCAACTGTGCATACACACCTGCATTCTCGTTCCGAGGAACAAGAATACCAAGATATAAAAGCAACCCCAAAAACATATACCAGTATCTGGCTCAAACCAGAGCCTGCCAGTATAATCCGTCCGGACTCCAAACGTGCACAAGTGCGCGGATGAGAACGAACCCTGTCGCAAAACCATGCGACCTCTACTCTGTTTTGCCCAGAGGCGAATACCCTCTGTGTGGGACTCTAAAGACTCGACACTACGCTGGCAGTGGGTTTAACCACAGACCGCAAGCGGCACTAGCTGTGCGTAACGGTCCCCAGGTAGATGCCGACAAGAAGGCTGACGAGGTGAAACCCCATCTGAACTCCTACTGAGTCTGAATCGTGACATTCTCCGTACAGTCCGGTCTGTTCGTCTGATACATCGCATGGCGGGCCTAGGGGGCGGTAAAACGTCAGTCCCCCAATAGCGGTACAAGTCGTGTCGGAGTGAAGCCCAAAACACCCTGAGATAACACTGGAAACCTACCAGTATATCTCGCTTGCCCTGGCCAGGGACTACTCGTGTAATGGCTCTCCTAGACACAGCGCGATGTCAACCCCCAATACCGGGAGAGACGAATCCTGTCTAACCGTCACTGCCTCCAAGTGCTTCGGGACTGCACCCAACCACTACCTGTTTGCACGACTCCTTTGAGCCGTGGTAGGGTAGTGATCAAAGTGCAGTGGGAACACACTCGAGGCGAAGTTTCAGTGTCAAGTCAGCGGACTAAGCTATACTCATGTCACCTGGGAACTGATAACTGACGATAGGTATAATACCAACCTGTCAGTTCCCGACGAGTCCTGTCCAGTGTACTCGTAACCCAACGAGCACCCGTATACTATCTCCAGTACGACGTACTGATGGCTGTGGGACAGACCATCTCCCACACTGGGATGAGAAGCGCATACGCTAGTCTACTCCGGAGTATCGATGCCCTGTCTCGATAGTCCTACGACTAGGGACCTGTATAAGGATGTGCCTATAGATTACCCAGCCCCCACTAGTGTGACTGCCATCACAACGCTGGTAATCAGGCAAAGATCCTAAGGGCTCCACTAATGCGTATAAGTGATATACTGAAATAAACACAAGTACACATTGAAGTAGAAACAAACCAAGTAGCAAACTACTATATTGAGCAAGATTGTTTATACAAGGTGAATATCCCAAGCTTCCATCAAGTAATATACAAACTAGTATGATACAGTAATGGCCTCTAGGGCATATACACTAACAATCTCCCACTTGCACTAAGGCCATGTACTGGCGTATCGAAGACCTATCATCTCGATCAGCCGCTCGAACTGAGTCTGGGGTAGGGCCTTGGTGAATGGATCTGCAGTGTTCTCTTCTGAAGCAACCCTCCGAACCTCGATCTCCTTGCGATCCACGATCTCCCTGATCAGGTGATACCGCCTCAAGATGTGCCTGGATCTCTGATGGGACCTGGGTTCCTTTGCTAAAGCTATAGCCCCGTTGTTGTCGCAATACAGAGGTACTGGGTCAACAATGGACGGAACCACCTGAAGTTCTTTTAAGAACTTCCTTATCCAGACAGCTTCTTTTGCGGCATCTGATGCAGCGATGTATTCCGCTTCCATAGTCGAGTCTGCAACGGTTTCCTGTTTGGAACTCTTCCAACACACCGCCCCTCCATTGAGGGTAAAGACAAAGCCCGACATGGACTTGGAATCATCCTTGTCACTCTGGAAGCTGGAGTCAGCAAAGGCCTCAATCTGGAGGTCTTTTCCGCCATACACCAAGAACATCTCCTTAGTCCTCCTCAGGTACTTGAGAATGTTCTTTACCGCTATCCAATGTTTCTCCCCAGGGTTTGACTGATACCGGCTTACTACACTCAGTGCATAAGCTACATCCGGTCTGGTACACAACATCGCATACATTATAGAGCCTACCGCAGAAGCGTAGGGTATAATAGACATGCGATCCCTCTCCAAATCAGTCTTGGGAGACATCTCTTTAGAGAGGGTGATCCCGTGACAAGCCGGTAAGTTACCGCGCTTGGAATCTTCCATACTGAATCTTTTCAGTACGGTGTCGATGTACCTGGACTGTGAAAGTCCTAATATCCTCTTGGATCTATCACGATGGATCCGGATCCCCAGGATGTAAGAGGCATCACCCAGGTCTTTCATGGAGAACCTGTGTGACAAGAAACCCTTGACAGATTGTAGCATAGGAATGTCATTTCCTATTAAGAGAATGTCATCCACGTATAAAACAAGGGATACCATAGTTCTCGCTACAAATCTACTATAGATGCATGGTTCATCTGGATTTTTGATAAAGTCAAATTCCTTGACCGTCTCATCAAAACAGATGTTCCAACTCCGCGATGCCTGCTTTAGTCCATAGATGGACTTAAGCAACTTGCACACCTTTCCGCTGCTCCCACTCTGAATGAAACCCTCTGGCTGATCCATATAGACACACTCCTCTAAATTTCCATTTAGAAAAGCGGTTTTTACGTCCATCTGCCAAATCTCATAATCGTGGAAGGCAGCAATGGCAAGAAGGATCCGAATGGATTTCAGCATAGCCACTGGAGAAAAGGTTTCGTCGTAGTCCAAGCCAGGTCTTTGACGGAAACCCTTTGCTACAAGTCTAGCTTTATAGGTCTCAACCTGTCCATCTACACCAATCTTCCTTTTGAAGATCCACTTGCATCCTACGGGTTTTACCCCGTCTGGAGCAATGTCCAACGTCCATACTTTGTTGGTGTACATGGACTCCATTTCGGTCCGCATTGCATCCAGCCATTTTACCGAGTCAATGCTCTGAACGGCCTGCTGGAAGCTAGTAGGCTCATCATAGTCTATGATGCAATCCTCTCTATCCCCGTCTATGAGAAAACCGTAGTATCTCTCGGGCGGATGAGACTGCCTACTACTTCTGCGGAGCGGCATAGGAATGTCCTGTTCATTTGAACCTTCTGGTTCCACTAAGCTTTCAGTAATAGTCCGTGGTTCTGGAATTTCTTCCAGTTCTACTGTGCTCCCACTTATCTGGTTTTCCAAAAACTCAGTTTCCAAGAAGTAGGCATGACGAGAAACAAGGACTTTTTGTTCCTCTTCACAGTAGAAGAAATATCCCTTGGAGTTCTTTGGATATCCCACGAACTTACACTGTACTGAACGCGCCTCGAGCTTGTCCGCATGCTGCTTTTTAACAAAAGCTGGACATCCCCAAGTCTTGATGTGACTGAGATGGGGTCTCTTCCCACACCACATCTCATATGGTGTAGTAGGCACAGTCTTAGTAGGAACTCGGTTTAAAAGGTACGCAGCTGATTCTAGTGCATACCCCCAGAATGATCGCGGTAACTCAGCGTTACTCATCATGGACCGTACCATATCCAATAGGGTCCGGTTCCGTCTCTCCGATACACCGTTATGTTGCGGGGTGTATGGAGGAGTAAGCTGAGAGAGAATCCCATTCTCTTTTAAATAATTCAGGAACTCGGCACTTAAGTATTCTCCACCTCGATCCGATCTTAGAATCTTGATACTTTTGCCGGTCTGTTTTTCTACTTCATTCTTAAATTCCTGGAATTTTTCAAAAGCTTCGGACTTATGTTTCATTAAGAAGACATAACCGTATCTTGAAAAATCATCCGTAAAAGTAATGAAGTAAGAATAACCGCTTCGCGCATGTGTAGACATTGGACCGCACACGTCGCTGTGTACGAGTCCCAAGAGCTCGCTCGCTCTTACTCCGTGTCCAGTGAACGGAGTCTTTGTCATCTTTCCTTTGAGACAGGATTGACAAGTGGCATATGATTGATATTCGAACGGATCCAAATATCCTTCTGTATGTAACTTAGTCAACCTTCTCTCATTGATGTGACCCAGTCTACAATGCCATAAGAAAGTCTGATTAATATCTGGTGACTTTCTTTTGTGTGTATTCTGGACATTGAAAATCTGTGGTTGGTTTAATACGTATATACCATTGCTCAATGTACCTGACCCAATCAGAACTTGATTAAGGTGAATGTTAACAACATTACTTACAAACGCAAATTCATAACCTTCTTTAGAAACCAAAGATACAGAAATGATATTACAAGTTGCGTTGGGTACAAAAAAACAATTACGCAAAACCAAAACATGTCCATCTGACATTCCTAGGTGATAGTCCCCCACGGCTTTAGCATCCATGCTAGCTCCGTTCGCAACTCTGAGGGTCATGTCACCTTCCTTCAAAAACCTACGGTTTCTCAACGCCTGCAAAGAATTACAGATATGAGATCCTGATCCGGTATCCAATACCCAGGAAGTTGAGTTTATAGAAAGACAGTTTTCAATAACATACACACCTGAAGCTGAAGCTGCAACCTGCTTCAGTTCCTGTGTCCTGGCTTTCCAAGCCCTGCAATCTTTCTTCCAGTGTCCACTCTTGTGACAATAGAAGCATTCCTCTTTACCAACAAGCTTCCCCGCTATTTTTGTTGCCTTTTCCTTTCCCTTCGCACCCACTTTACTAACACCGCCCCTTGGTTTGGCGGGGGCTTTCCTCTTCTTTCCCTTGGCTTTCGCCTTGGACCTAGAAGAAGAAGATCCTCCTACAAACAAAGTGGATGTATCCCTACCCTTCTGTAGGGTGCCCTCTGCGCTCCTCAGCAGGTTGAGGAGTTCTGAAAGTTCAACTTCCTTTTCTTGCAAGTTGAAATTCAGTATGAACTGGGCGTAAGTGGATGGAAGGGACTGGAGAATTATGTCTGTGTAGAGTTCACTATCCAACGTGGTCCCAAGTTCCGCGAGCTCCTCAGTGTAGCCAATCATCTTAAGCACGTGGTCCGCTACTGATGATCCGACGGCCAACTTAGTCGAAAATAACTTCTTCGACACTTCGTATCTTGCGATACGAGACTGCTCTCCATACAGTTCTTTTGTATGAAGAAATATGGATTCCAAATCCATATTCTCGTGCCTCCTCTGATGGTCATTGTCCATTGAGGCAAGTACGAGGCATTTGGCCTTCGCGCTGTCAATCTCCCAAGTCTTACGGATTTCCTTATCCGCGACGCTGGAGGTGGGACCTGGGACGGGGGGAGCTTTGCTGGTAAGAAGATACCCCAGCTTGTCGTAAGAGATTGCCAATTTGACATTCCTGAGCCAATCTTTGTAGTTTGGCCCTGTCAATATGTTTTTATCTAGAAGTAACTTAAGTCCAGTCATTTCGATTTGGTCGCTGCAGGGGGAGAGAAGAAACACTTAGCACGATGCTCTTGCAAGTTTAGAATGGTTTTTAATTTGTCTAAACAGGATGGCTCCCACTGTCTCTCGAATCCCTCCTCAAACCACAAAGGAAGAATTAGCCGGGATCAATCCCACCGTACAATACTTGCTTAACCGTTCAGCCAGGCCAGTGTCGGTACTTCGAGGGAGGTTTTCCAACGCTTTCGCGAAGTTCCTTAATTTAAGAACCTCTTTTCCCTGGGGGCGTAGCCCCGCTAACACCTTTCTAGGCACCTACTAGGTTTATAGCATTGATCGTTTAGTGAGAAATTTCCCGAGGAGTAGCATATACTCACAGTAGGATCGGGATCCAAATATCATCGCGTGACGAAAATGAAGGAATCCTACCATAATCATCACACTCCAAATGGTATGCAAATCTAGCAAGTTTCAGTACTTATGAAACTCCCGATGTGGATTTTTGCCCCATGCTCTTATGACCTTGACTTTGGCCAACAAATCATAAGTCACATGTCAAGTTCTTCCCGTCGTTATCCAGGTTAATTTGAATCCACCCGTACATACCCTTGACTTTGGCCAACAAGGCAGTACGACTGTTCCAAATCAACGCATCTATCTATGCTGCACATGAATATCCAATAGCTACCAATCACTATGCCTTGACTTTGGCCAACAAACACAGCTTGAATACTATTGACTATTTATGTGAAACGACGGAGGGCTACGAATGGTTTTGGCGAAACCGTGAACGTAGTGAACTTGATATAATCGATGGAACGAGATAGCTTTTAGAAGGAGTGGCTCAAGCTCCGCATTTAAAAGTTAGTTTTGAAAAGAACCGAGTGGTTTTTCGAAAGTGTTCCATCGACTTAAACTTGGTTTATTATCTTGCATTAGTTCTTTTAATGCGTGATATTCTTGCATTAGTTCTTTTAATGCGTCCCATCATTTAATTCCTACCATTGCAGAAAACAACCAAAATATGACGTACGCTTATGCCATTCGCATTCGCCACGGGGTCCCGTCATCACTCGTTAGGTTACTTAACTAACGACAGAGCGGGGGCTGGGCTAGCGCGGCTGTAAAACATAAGCAACGCCTAAATAGAAAGCAATGATAGACATTACAGATCACAGATGAATACATTGGATATACTAGCAATCCGCATTCCTTTCGAGCCTGAAACGAAAAGCGGATAACACGGTCGCGGTGAATAGCAAATACCCCACCCAAGACCCCTACGGGTGCGGCAAACTACCCTCCATGTTCCCGGTAGTTTGTGCACCCCACCATGGGTCTATCCTAGGAGCATAAACAGTAAAAAGAATTATACAATGACGGCTACAACCCCGACCCGGTTGTGCGGCCAAACAAATAATATAATTACATCAATTTACATTTACAATGAATGAAAGAAAAAACAAAAGCTCATCTCACATCCACCCCGGCTATTCACCCGCGACAGTCCAACACATTCATATACACATTCCAGAACATTACAGATCATGTATAACCCCGACTAATCGACTTATAGCGATTAGCCGACGTTCAATACATGCAAACATCACAGATATAACCAACATAGCCAAAGTGCAGTGAAGTTCGGAAAAAAATACGGAATTATAGGACCCCAAAAGTGAATTTCAGTTCTGGAAAATCTGGGTACATATAATATATCTTAAAAATCCCAAAACCAACACAGAAGAACACTGCACGAAAAACGATGCAAAGAAGACACCAACATGCGGCGGTTCCGCGGCCAGATGAATAGGTGAGGCCGCGGAAGCGCGGCGGTTTGGAGAGAACATGATATCGTTTTTCTTGTGTGTTCTTAGAAAACCCTGAGACGATTTTACAAGTATAAAGTTTTTCAATTTGAGCAGAAAAAAATTCAACAGAAAGTTAGGGTTTTGATTTTCCGGTTTTGCGATTTTTCGGTTCCGAACTTCGTTACACCTTACTACCAAGCTAGTTTAAGTTTAGTTAGTCTCTGATACCACTGTAAGTCCATATTGCGACCCCCGGTACTTACGGGGAGGCGGAAACGGTATAAAAAACGAATTTTTATCGCAAGAGGCAACATGGACTAAACTTTGTCGGGATCGTTGTCTAAACTAAAACTAGTTAACAAGCTAAAGAGAGTTAGCTACTATGGAAGATGGTTATACCTAAACTTGAACTCCTTCTTCTTCAAACCTTGTAGAGGTTGATGGTTCTCTTTTCGTCGCCTTCTCCCGTCGAAGATGGATCCACCTCGAAGGTTCGACTTTGGGCTCTTCCTCGATCTTTGAGTGAACTAGGGTTTCCGGCTTGCTAAACCTTCATCCTAGAATGAGTAGAGAGTGATTAGGGTTTGCTTTTCTATCTAAAGAGAATGATTCTCAACACATGAGAAGGTTTCTCTTTCAAGAGGAAGAAGAAGATGAAATGAGGAGAGAGAATGAGAATGATAGAATGAGCTCAATAATTCATTTCTTGCAACCATATTGCAAAAGAAATGAATTATCTAAATGATAATAATTGAAATAAGAATAGTTGATGGTTATTTTGGAATGACCACTATCATACCTCTTTTAATGAAGTGTAAGCATGAATCAAGGAAGACTTTCAAGGCATAAAAAGTGGTCAATGGTCAACAAGTCAACCAAGGTCAACAAGTCAACAAGAAAAACAACCATAACATAATTCTTATTTAATTACTATTATTAATAGATAATATACAAATCCATTAGGGTTTGGAAAATGATAACTGTCAACTGTGCATACGCACCCGATCCGAAACCCTAATGAAAAACCTCATTCTCCGCCTCAAGCAACTGTGCATACACACCTGCATTCTCGTTCCGAGGAACAAGAATACCAAGATATAAAAGCAACCCCAAAAACATATACCAGTATCTGGCTCAAACCAGAGCCTGCCAGTATAATCCGTCCGGACTCCAAACGTGCACAAGTGCGCGGATGAGAACGAACCCTGTCGCAAAACCATGCGACCTCTACTCTGTTTTGCCCAGAGGCGAATACCCTCTGTGTGGGACTCTAAAGACTCGACACTACGCTGGCAGTGGGTTTAACCACAGACCGCAAGCGGCACTAGCTGTGCGTAACGGTCCCCAGGTAGATGCCGACAAGAAGGCTGACGAGGTGAAACCCCATCTGAACTCCTACTGAGTCTGAATCGTGACATTCTCCGTACAGTCCGGTCTGTTCGTCTGATACATCGCATGGCGGGCCTAGGGGGCGGTAAAACGTCAGTCCCCCAATAGCGGTACAAGTCGTGTCGGAGTGAAGCCCAAAACACCCTGAGATAACACTGGAAACCTACCAGTATATCTCGCTTGCCCTGGCCAGGGACTACTCGTGTAATGGCTCTCCTAGACACAGCGCGATGTCAACCCCCAATACCGGGAGAGACGAATCCTGTCTAACCGTCACTGCCTCCAAGTGCTTCGGGACTGCACCCAACCACTACCTGTTTGCACGACTCCTTTGAGCCGTGGTAGGGTAGTGATCAAAGTGCAGTGGGAACACACTCGAGGCGAAGTGTCAGTGTCAAGTCAGCGGACTAAGCTGTACTCATGTCACCTGGGAACTGATAACTGATGATAGGTATAATACTAACCTGTCAGTTCCCGACGAGTCCTGTCCAGTGTACTCGTAACCCAACGAGCACCCGTATACTATCTCCAGTACGACGTACTGATGGCTGTGGGACAGACCATCTCCCACACTGGGATGAGAAGCGCATACGCTAGTCTACTCCGGAGTATCGATGCCCTGTCTCGATAGTCCTACGACTAGGGACCTGTATAAGGATGTGCCTATAGATTACCCAGCCCCCACTAGTGTGACTGCCATCACAACGCTGGTAATCAGGCAAAGATCCTAAGGGCTCCACTAATGCGTATAAGTGATATACTGAAATAAACACAAGTACACATTGAAGTAGAAACAAACCAAGTAGCAAACTACTATATTGAGCAAGATTGTTTATACAAGGTGAATATCCCAAGCTTCCATCAAGTAATATACAAACTAGTATGATACAGTAATGGCCTCTAGGGCATATACACTAACACCATTGTCACACAATGGTAGGAACCTAGTTCATCCTATGAACGAATATACACCCAAACTGCCTCTTTGGTAGTATCTTTAATAGCGATGTTACCAGCCTTTATCATCTAGTTTGTCACGGTATCTAGCTTGGAAATCTTCTAACATACCGTCCCTTTACTGAGGGTAAAGACAATGCCTGTGACTGACATTCAGTCGTCTTTATCACTATGGAACCCTTCCAGTGATTCTCCCCAGGATCGATTGATACTATCTCACTATAGCTAGTGAGAATCCTAAAATCTATTTAGATCTATCTCATAGATCCAAATCCCAGGATTTAGGAGGTATCATTTTGATCCTTTATGGAGAATCTATATGATAAGAGGAGATCGACCGATCGTAGCATAGGAAATTCCTTTCCTATCAAGAGTATGTTGTCCACGTACAATACGAGGATGACCACTTCACTCTCTACTACCGTTTTGTATATACAAGGTTCATCTACCATTTTGATGATGTCAACTTCTTTGACTAATCCATCAAAACAGATGTTCCAACTCCGCGATGCCTGCTTTATCCTATAAAGCAGCTTGCACACGTTTCCGCTGCTCCCACTGTCTACGAGGCCCTCTGGCTGTGTTCTTATAGACGTTCTCTTCTAAATCATTATTTAGAAAAGTAGTCATGGCACCCAACCACCAGATATCGTAGTCATGGTATATAGCCGTGGCAAGTAGGATCTGGATGGACTTAAGCATAGTCCCTGGAAAAGGTTTCATCATTATTCATGCCTGGTCGATGACGAAAACCTTTAACAAGTCTAGCTTTGAAAGTCTCAACTTGTCCATCTACACCAAGTAATCTTCTCAAGATATACTTGCTCCTGATGGGGATTTAACCCTTCAGATATCGCAACCAAAGTCCATACTTTGTTGGTGTATATGGATTCCATCTCAGATGGCTAAGCATCCAGCCATTCTTACAGAGTCCCTACTCTTGATGGCCTGCTCGAATCTAGTTGGGTCATCATCTCATGATGCAATCCTTGCTCCCACTGTCATCGAGAAACCGAAGTATCTCTCAGGCAGGCGAGGAACCCTACCAGATCGGCGGAGAGGCTGAGGTTCGTCGGGGACTATAGAATCCTTTGGTTCTGTCAAATCTTCAGCTGTAGTTTCGCATTGCTGGAACCTTTCCAGTTTTACAGAACTGACCTTGCCTCGATCTTGTCCGGATTTTGCTTTTGACATAGGCCGGACAATCCCAAATCTTAACTAGCTTAAGACATGGGCTCTTCCCTTTCCATATCACATATGAAGCGGTAGGCAACTGATTTGATTCGAACCTAATTCAATAGATACGCAGCTTCTCAAGCGCATAACCCCAAAAGGAAATAGGTAACTCAGTAATACTCATCATAGAGCACACCATATCTAATATTGTGCAATTGCTCCGCCCTGATACACCGTTGTGCTGTGGTGTATTCAGAGGAGTAATACTGAGAGAGAATCTCATTTTCCTTTAGAATAGTCCAAGGATTCCATGCACAAGTATTCTCCTCCCTGATCTCATCATAGGACATAATACTTATACCCGTATATTGGTTCTCTACTTCCTACTTATATTATGTGAATACCTCAAAAGGTTCGGACTTATATTTCAACAGGAATATATGACTGAATCTTGAGAGATTATCAGAGAATATAATGAAGTATAAAGAACCAGTCCTGGCATGTGTAGACAGGAGACCTTACATACATCATCATGCATCAGTCCCAAGAGTTTACTAACTCTTTCTCAGTTTCCAGTAAACAGAGCTGGTGTCATTATATCTTTGTGACATGACTGGCAAGTTTCACAAGATGTAAATTCAAACTGATTTAAATATGCATCTAAATGTAACTTCAGCTAGTCGGGTCGCATTGATAAGACCTAGTCTACAAAACCTCAAGAAGAATTCGTTCATTTCTGAACTCTTCCTCTTGTGTGTGTTCTGAATACTAAGAACTGTAGTTTGATTTAGAACGTCAATGCTTCTAGATAACGTGCCTGAACCGATCAACTTTTGATATAGGAAATGTTCAAAACATTATCCATCAATACAAAATTTTATCATTTCTTTACTAATAAAGAGACTGATATGATTTTGTATATCAGGTTCGGTATCTAATAGCATTTGTTCAGAATCAATGTATTCGTAATACATGGTGACAGTGACCAACAGACTTGGCTGCAACACTTGCCCCGTTTTCTGCCTCATGAAACTTATCACTCATTCTCAGTTTTTCTACCTTTTTGTAGCCCTATGTAACAGATTACATATCTGGGATCCTGATCCGGTATCGAATACCCAGTATGCAGAGGATACTGAGAAACAGTTCTTTGTAATGAACACACCCGAAGGAGATGCATCATATGCACTGTCTTCGTTTGGGCGGCATAGGAATTCTGGTATTCCATATTTCCTGCTCTGTCTTATAACAATTATAAGTTGGAGCGGGACCAACGATCCCCAGCTCAGAATAACAAGCGGGTTCGGTCAATACAACCATTTTATTATCTTGATTAAGGCGTGATATGGTCGCTACCAGGAGAGAGAGAGAAGAAAACACTCTGCGTGCGCTCTTGCAAGATCAGATTGGTTATATATTTTATCTAATCAGGATGGCTCCCACTGTTTTTATCAAATCTTCCTTCAAACCTTAAAAGGAAAGACTAGCCGGGATTAATTACACTCTACAAGTTCGCCAATCTTTCAGCCAGGCCAGTGTCGGTACTTTGAGGGAGGTTCCCCGTGCTTTCGCACGGACCTAATTACAGTAAACCTCGTTTTCCCAGAGGCGTAACCCCGTTGACACCTTTCTAGACACCTACTTGATCGGCTAATTGCAAAGTGCAAAACTTTCCCAGGAGTAACAATTACTCACAGTGGGTATCGGGATCCAACTATCACATAGAAGGTATGTAATCTCATTGCAAATTTCAACACTTGAAACTCCCGTTAAAGGTTTTTACCCCTAGCACCTATGACCTTAACTATGGTCAACAAATCATAAGTACTAGTCAAGTTCTACCCGTCATTTCGTGATTAATTAGACCCACCCACATGACCCTTAACTAAGGTCAACAAAGTCACGCGACTGTCCTAACTAATCTCATCATATGCGGTGTAGGAAGACATCACTTAGCTACCGTACACTGTGCCTTAACTAAAGTCAACAAACACAGCACGAATACTAAGTACTCTACTTCCTAAAATGACGGAGGGTTGCGGCTGGTTTTTATGAAAACCTTTAACGCTTTGAACTTGATCTCGTTGCAGAATCAAATGGTTTTTAAATGGAATGTTTTCGAGGCTTTTCTTGTTTTGCTAAAGGGGTCACTCCCGGTGAAGGGATCGTCGGCCCTTTCCTCGTCGAATGAGGTGCGGGATATGTCATATATATCACTGTGCAAAGCGGAAACTATAGAAGCAATCAAAGGACAAACCGAGTGTGTAGCATCTACCAGTTATTGCTAAAGGAGTCACTCCCGGTGAAGGGATCTCGGTCCTTTCCTCATCGAATAAGGTGCAGGATGTTCTATAATGAACACCGCGATGCAAAGCAAGAACTGTAGCTACCTGTTTTTATTTTGAAATTCGATTCCACAACATCAATTAGGTTTATTTTCTTTCATTAATCTCATTAATGAATATCCCATCATTTAAGTCCACCTAATCATCACAGATAAATATAACGTACGCTTATGCCATCCGCATTCGCCTCGATGTCCCGTCTGCACCGTTAGGTTAGGTAACTAACGGCAGAGCGGGGCAGGGCTAGCGCGGGTGTAAAACATAAGCAACGTCAATATAATATATCATATATACTATATATAATATCTGTCACAGAACATCACATGATCACAGATAACGCAGCAGAAAGAATCATATGAAATATTGGATATACTAGGACGTCCGTGTTTTCAATACGAGCCAGTATAAAACACAGATTCCACGGTCGTGATGAATAGCCAAGCCCACACCCCTAGACCCCTACGAGAGCGGCAAGCAACCCTACCAATTCTAGGGTTAGGAGACCCGGACTCGACTCCTCGAGTTGGTCTCCCACTGAACCCCAGAACCCGGTTACTTGTGCTCCCCTCCTTGGGTCTATCCTAGTGCAGAAAAGTAAATAATATACAAATGGTTACATCTTCCGCAACCTGGAAGTGCCCCAATAAAAGAATATTACATACAAATTTTTACATGATTGAAAATGAAAAACACTCATCTCACATAAAAAAAACCCGGCTATTCAAACACGACGATCCAATATAACATATCCAGCAACACATAACATCACATGTCATCAACGTAAGTAAATATGCGCATCCCAATTGTCGTTGACATATAGCAACGAAACCGGCGATATCACATATTACACTTACGGTCACAGAAAAGAAAGTGTAAAACTACAACAGTTGGAATCCGCAACCACCTCAGACATCGCATGCCTGACCAAATGAATTCTTTAGACATCGCATGCCTAACAATTATAAACCCCGCATTTTAGTCTCATTATCGAAAACACTTTTCAATATCAAGTCGGGCAATTCAACAAGATTCCCGACATCCTGATCGAATGCTCGTTGCAAACTTCAGTAGACGGCCGCACCCCCGATGCCATCGACGAAGTGCACCAAGGCGGAACACCGCTACCGCGAGCATCCGAACGGATTCTTTCGGCGTCGGGGTTCTCCTACAGTCACTTGGTCGGGGCTATGGAGTGAGGCTGTCTATTAAGTTTACCCGGCGAGCATCCGCGTACGCTACGTGATTGCGACGGACTTTTGATCACATCAAAACTCCGTGGCAACCGATCAAGTGAGACTAAACTGCTATGTTTATAATATTCATTCCGTTATCTCATAACAATTTGTGAATTCCAATTATTGTATCACATTCCGGATAAATAGAAAATGCTAAACTTTTCGATCGAACAATCGAACACCCAAGTTTTCCCGATACAGCTCAAAACATGAAATAAGTCTAACAACATTCAGTTCGTGCCTCAGTACCAACGGTCCAGCCGTAGAAGGGACAAGCCAACGCCTCACATGTGGCACGCCGTACTGCCCCAAACCCGAAGGTTCAAAGGGCAGTTCAAGACGGTCACATAATCGAGTTAAGGTTTGTTATCTTCTAGAGGGTCCATCGCGTTACTTGCACTACTTAGAACATCGTTAAACTATGGAAAAATCCAACAATTGGAAATTTCCCGGCAGGGGAAAAAGTGGGTATTTATATCCGGTCGAACTTTTTAACATATTCTAAAATACCCGGAAAGCCACACAGACAGAATTAGACAATCCGATCGATACACCGAGTCCCCAATACAACCCAGAAAATGCAACTCTGGAAAAAATTATTAAAAATCCCCAGGAAAATCAACACTGCTTACTAAGAATTACTGTGCAAACTTCGATGCACAAAACGACAAAACAGCCGCGGAACCGCCGCATGAGCATGCTCATGCCGCGGGTCCGCGGCGACTTTTAGGAATCAGGCCATCGAATTTTACAGTAAGTCTTAGATCTTCCTGCTGATTTTTCTGCATATTTTTAATTCACAAAAATCCACGATTTCAGAAAAAGTACAGAGAGCAATATTAGGGTTTGGGTTTTGATTCGATCGGAGTTCTAATTCCGTCCAGACTTCACCTAAGGCTCTAGCTAGGCTCTGATACCACTGTAGGGTTCCTAGGCACTCTAATGGAGTCTCACAAGGGATCAAACAAGCACAAATCAAATTTTACGGGTATCTACAAACCCTAATACGGATCGTTAGCTAGATATATAGGCGAAGCAAGCATGTAATCGAATTCAATGCTAAGGGAAAGTGACTACAACCTTTGTAGATCCGGTCCACCACTTCCTAAGCTCCGCGATGATCTCCCTCCGCTGTCCAAATCGAACCCTTGACTCTAGCATTGGCATCATCGAAGAATGTGCGGGCTTGATCGTCGGTTCGATGCCGAAGATGATCTACGTCGAGGCATCACAAGAACAAGCTCCAACTTCACCAAGCCATGAAAACTTGTGAAGGAAACACCCTATACTACTTGGCAAGAGGTAGAGGATGAAGAAATAGGAAGTGGATACACTTTAGAATTGGATTTCTCACTTGTTTTGGCTAGTTTCCTTTAAAGGTTGCAAGCTTTTTCTTTTGTTGAAGAAGAAGAAGATGAAGAAAAAGAATATAATAAGTATTATGTAAATGATAAATAAATCAATACTTATCATTTACTAACCCTTGGTTAGTTGTAGAGAATGGACCATGGTTAACTTGAATGGTTAGGGTTAAGGATGAGACAAGAATGGTGACTTAGTCAAAGTTTCAAGAAACTTCAACTACAAACAAATCAAGCCACCATTCTATTTTCTTTATCATTTTCTTTTTCCAAAATAAACAAAAAGAATAAATAAATGAATAAGTAAATAAAAAGAAAACCCTAATCATAAACTTAACCATGGTCTAATTCTTTACACTAACCCTAGCTTGCATGTATCATCAAACATGATACAATCATGTGCACAAAATATATCACATATACAATGTGCACAAACCAAGTGAGTAAATCCATTTAAAGTGAACCAATACTAGTTAATGCAAAGTAATATATCAAATATATAATTCTACATTAAATCATTAAATCAACACTTGATTTAACGATCCGGTCATGTCGCATATAACCGGCTAGTATCCAATGTATCGGCTTATCAAGTCAATCCTTGATTCGATAACTAGATTATATCGCATATAACCATTCGATACATTCATCGCGAGAATAGAATACGGTATCACATACACGCATTATTCTCGGTCCCGCACATATCTCATATACGCTCCTATTTCGTTTCGCTTGAGCTAGGAAACCTCTGTGTAGGACTCTAAAGACTCGTCAATACGCCGGCAGCAGATGATGATCATATCAAACACCCACAAGCCGCAAGCGGTCTGCTAAATGTAACGGCCACCCGGGTATTGAGCGATCAGAAGATCGACGAGCAAGCCCGCTCACACTCCTGTGAATCCAACCAGTAACACTTACCGTATAGTCCGGTCTGTTCGTCTGATATGTCGCATATCTCGCCCAGGGGTGGTAAACGTCAGACCCCAGTAGCTCGATAAGTTATGCCGACTTGAGGTCCATAACATTCGTGAAACTACTGATAACTCTTACCAGTATATCACTGCAACCCTGGCCAGGGATTTCCTGTTATGGCCAGTCGTGCATTACGTAACATCAACCCCCAATACCGGGAGAGACGAATCCCCTCCTATCGCTCATTGCCTCCATGTGAATCGGGACTGTACCCAAAAACCACCTGTTTGCACGACTCAGTAGAGCCGTGGTAGGGTGGAAATCAAAGCACAGTGGGAGACACACAAGACTCTATGATGATCTCGGGTCAACAGACTAAGCTGTACCAGTGTCACCAGAGAACTGCCATCTGACGTGAGGTATAATACCATCTGGGAGTTCTCGGCGAGTCCATTCAGTGTACCCAGTCTCCACTGAGCACCCGCATACCATCTCCGATGTCAAACACCAATGGATATGGGATCATCCATCGCCCATCACATGGGTCGAGAAGATACACGCTAGTCTACTCTGGAATATCGATGCCCCGTCTCGATATTCCCACGACTAGGAACAATGAAAGATGTACTCATTGACTACCCAGGCCCCACTAGTATGATCTGCATCATAGTCCTGGAAGTCGAGTACTCATCCTAAGTGCTTTATCAACATGTAATCAGAGAGACAGAAAGTATACATGTTAAGACAAAGAGCAACTAGATAGCGTACTATCATGTCGAGCAAGAAAGTCCTACCTATATATGTCCCAGCATCCACTACAATATACATCCAATGTACAGCAATGTCCTCTAGGGCATACATATAACTAACAGTCGGAAAACCATGCGACCTCTACTCTTTTGCCTAAAGGCGAATAGCTTTCTGTGTGGGACTCTAAAGACTCGACACTACGCTGGCAGTGGGTTTAACCACAGACCGCAAGCGGCACTAGCTGTGCGTAACGGTCCCCAGGTAGATGCCGATAAGAAGACTGACGAAGCGAAACCCATCTGAACTCCTACTGAGCCTGAATGTGACAATCTCTGTACAGTCCGGTCTGTTCGTCTGATACATCGCATGGCAGGCCTAGGGGGCGGTAAACGTCAGTCCCCCAATAGCGGTACAAGTCGTGTCGGAGTGAAGCCCAAAACACCCTGAGATAACACTGGAAGCCTACCAGTATATCTCGTTTGCCCTGGCCAGGGACTACTCGTGTAATGGCTCTCCTAGACACAGCGCGATGTCAACCCCTAATACCGGGAGAGACGAATCCTGTCTAACCGTCACTGCCTCCAAGTGTTTCAGGACTGCACCCAACTACCACCTGTTTGCACGACTCCTTTGAGCCGTGGTAGGGTAGTAATCAAAGTACAGTGGGAACACACTCGAGGCGAAGTGACAGTGTCAAGTCAGCGGACTAAGCTGTACTCATGTCACCTGGGAACTGATAACTGACGATAGGCATAATACCAACTAGCCAGTTCCCGACGAGTCCTGTCCAGTGTACTCGTAACCCAACGAGCACCTGCATACTCTCTCAAGTACGACGTACCGACGGCTGTGGGACAGACCGTCTCCCACACTGGGATGAGAAGCGCATGCGCTAGTCTACTCCGGAGTATCGATGCCCTGTCTCGATAGTCCTGCGACCAGGGACCTACATAAGGATGTGCTTATAGATTACCCAGCCCCACTAGTGTGACTGCCATCACAACGCTGGTAATCAAGCAAAGATCCTAAGGTCTCCACTAATGTGTATAGGCGATATACTAAAATAAACACATGTACACATTGAAGTAGAAACAAACCAAGTAGCATACTACTATTTTGAGCAAGATTGTATATACAAGGTGAATATCCCAAGCTTCCATTAAGTAATATACAAACTAGTATGATACAGTAATGGCCTCTAGGGCATATACACTAACAATCTCCCACTTGCACTAAGGCCATGTACTGGCGTATCGAAGACCTATCATCTCGATCAGCCGCTCGAACTGAGTTTGGGGCAAGGCCTTGGTGAATGGATCTGCAGTGTTATCTTCTGAAGCGACTCTCCGAACCTCGATCTCCTGGCGATCCATGATCTCCCTGATCAGGTGATACCGCCTCAAGATGTGTGTGGATCTCTGATGGGACCTGGGTTCCTTCGCTAAAGCTATAGCCCCGTTGTTGTCGCAATACAGAGGTATTGGATCAACAATGGACGGAACCACCTGAAGCTCTTTCAAGAACTTCCTCATCCAGACAGCTTCTTTTGCGGCATCAGATGCAGCGATGTATTCCGCTTCCATCGTCGAGTCTGCAACGGTTTCCTGTTTGGAACTCTTCCAACACACCGTCCCTCCATTGAGGGTAAAGACAAAACCCGACATGGACTTGGAATCATCCTTGTCACTCTCGAAGCTGGAGTCAGCAAAGGCCTCGATCTGGAGGTCTTTTCCGCCATACACCAAGAACATCTCCTTAGTCCTTCTCAGGTACTTGAGAATGTTCTTTACTGCTATCCAGTGTTTCTCCCCAGGGTTTAACTGATACCGGCTTACCACACTGAGTGCATAAGCTACATCCGGTCTGGTACACAACATCGCATACATTATAGAGCCTACCGCAGAAGCGTAGGGTATACTAGACATGCGATCCCTCTCCAAATCATTCTTGGGAGACATCTCTTTAGAGAGGGTGATCCCGTGACAAGCCGGTAGGTTACCACGCTTGGAATCTTCCATACTGAATCTTTTCAGTATGGTGTTGATGTACCTGGACTGTGAAAGTCCTAATATCCTCTTGGATCTATCACGATGGATCCGGATCCCCAGGATGTAGGAGGCATCACCCAGGTCTTTCATGGAGAACCTGTGTGACAAGAACCCCTTGACAGATTGTAGCATAGGAATGTCATTTCCTATTAAGAGAATGTCATCCACGTACAAAACGAGGAATACTACAGTTCTCGCTACAAATCTACAATAGATGCATGGTTCATCTGGATTTTTGATAAAGCCAAATTCCTTGATCGTCTCATCAAAATAGATGTTCCAACTCCGCGATGCCTGCTTTAGTCCATAGATGGACTTAAGCAACTTGCACACCTTTCCGCTGCTCCCACTCTGAATGAAACCCTCTGGTTGGTCCATATAGACACACTCCTCTAAATTTTCATTTAGAAAAGCGGTCTTTACGTCCATCTGCCAGATCTCATAATCGTCGAAGGCAGCAATGGCAAGAAGGATCCGAATGGATTTCAGCATAGCCACTGGAGAAAAGGTTTCATCATAGTCCAAGCCAGGTCTTTGACGGAAACCCTTTGCAACAAGTCTAGCTTTATAGGTCTCAACCTGTCCATCTACACCAATCTTCCTTTTGAAGATCCACTTGCATCCTATGGGTTTTACCCCGTCTGGAGCAATGTCCAACGTCCATACTTTGTTGGTGTACATGGACTCCATTTCGGTCCGCATTGCATCCAGCCATTTTACTGAGTCAACGCTCTGAACAGCCTGCTGGAAGCTAGTAGGCTCATCATAATCTATGATGCAATCCTCTCTATCCCCGTCTATGAGAAAACCGTAGTATCTCTCGGGCGGATGAGACTGCCTACTACTCCTGCGGAGCGGCGTAGGAATGTCCTGTTCTTTTGAACCCTCTGGTTCCACTAAGCTTTCAATAATAGCTCGTGGTTCTGGAATTTCTTCCAGTTCTACTGCGCTCCCACTAATTCCCTTTTCTAAGAACTGGTGTTCTAGAAAGTGGGCATGACGAGAAACAAGAACTTTTTGTTCCTCTTCGCAGTAGAAGAAATATCCCTTGGAGTTCTTTGGATATCCCACGAACTTACACTGTACTGAGCATGCCTCGAGCTTGTCCGCATGCTGCTTTTTAACAAAAGCTGGACATCCCCATGTCTTAATGTGATTAAGATGGGGCCTCTTCCCACACCACATCTCATATGGTGTGGTAGGCACAGTCTTAGTGGGAACTCGGTTCAAAAGGTACGCAGCTGATTCTAGCGCATACCCCTAGAATGATCGCGGTAACTCAGCGTTACTCATCATAGACCGTACCATATCCAATAGGGTTCGGTTCCGTCTCTCCGATACACCGTTATGTTGCGGAGTGTATAGAGGAGTAAGCTGAGAGAGAATTCCGTTCTCTTTTAAATAGTCCAGGAACTCGGCACTTAAGTATTCACCACCTCGATCCGATCTTAGAATCTTGATACTTTTGCCGGTCTGTTTTTCTACTTCATTCTTATATTCCTGGAACTTTCCAAAGGCTTCGGACTTATGTTTCATTAAGAAGACATAACCGTACCTTGAAAAGTCATCCGTAAAAGTAATGAAGTAAGAATAACCGCTTCGCGCATGTGTAGATATTGGACCGCACACGTCGCTGTGTACAAGTCCCAAGAGCTCGCTCGCTCTTACTTTGTGTCCAGTGAACGGAGTCTTTGTCATCTTTCCTTTGAGACAGGATTGACAAGTGGCATACGATTGATATTCGAACGCATTCAAATATCCTTCTGTATGTAACTTCCTCAACCTTCTCTCATTGATGTGACCCAGTCTACAATGCCACAAGAAAGTCTGATTTATTTCCGGAGACTTTCTTTTGTGTGTATTCTGGACATTGAAAATCTGTGGTTAGTTTAACACGAATATACCATTGCTTAATGTACCTGACCCAATCAGAACTTGATTAAGGTGAATGTTTACAACATTGCTTACAAACGCAAATTCATAACCTTCTATAGAAACTAAAGATACAGAAATGATATTACAAGTTGCGTTGGGTACAAAAAAGCAATTACGCAAAACCAAAACATGTCCATCTGACATTCCCAGGTGATAGTCCCCCACGGCTTTAGCATCCATGCTAGCTCCGTTCGCAACTCTGAGGGTCATGTCACCTGCTTTCAAAACACTACGGTTTCTCAACGCCTGCAAAGAATTACAGATATGAGATCCTGATCCGGTATCCAATACCCAGGAAGTAGAGTTTATTGAATGACAGTTTTCAATAACATACACACCTGAAGCTAAAGCTGCAACCTGCTTCAATTCCTGTGTTCTGGCCTTCCAGGCCCTGCAATCATTCTTCCAGTGTCCTTTCTTATGACAATAGAAGCATTCTTCCTTATCCACAAGCTTCCCCGCTTTCTTTGTTGCTTTAGCTTTTCCCTTCGTATCCACTTTACTAACACCGCCTCTTGGTTTGGCGGGGGCTTTCTTCTTCTTTCCCTTGGCTTTCGCCTTGGACCTAGAAGAAGATGATCCTCCTACAAACAAAGTGGATGTTTCCCTACCTTTCTGTAAGGTGCCCTCTGCGCTCCTCAGCATGTTGAGGAGCTCTGAAAGTTCAACTTCTTTTTCTTGTAAGTTGAAGTTCAGTATAAACTGGGCGTAAGTGGAAGGAAGGGACTGGAGAACTAAGTCCGTATAGAGCTCACTCTCCAATGTGGTCCCTAGATCCGCGAGCTCCTCAATGTAGCTGATCATCTTAAGCACGTGTTCTGCTACTGATGATCCGACGGCCATCCTTGCCGAAAATAACTTTTTCGACGCTTCGTATCTTGCGATACGAGATTGCTCTCCATACAGTTCTTTTGTATGAAGAAATATGGATTCCAAGTCCATATTCTCGTGCCTCCTCTGATGTTCATTGTCCATAGAGGCAAGTACGAGGCACTTGGCCTTCGCGCTATCAATCTCCCAAGTCTTACAGATTTCCTTATCCGTGACGCTGGAAGTGGGACCAGGGGCAGGGGGAGCTTTGGTGGTAAGAAGATACCCCAGCTTGTCGTAAGTGATTGCCATCTTGACATTCCTGAGCCAATATTTATAGTTTGGCCCTGTCAGAATGTTTTTATCTAGAAGTAACTTAAGTCCAGTCATGTCGATTGGTCGCTGCAATTAGGAGAGAGAAGAAGAAACACTCAGCATGATGCTCTTGCAAGTTTAGAGTGGTTTTTAGTTTGTCTAAACAGGATGGCTCCCACTGTTTCTCGAATCCCTCCTCAAACCAAAAAGGAAGAATTAGTCGGGATCAATCCCACCGCACAATACTTGCTTAACCGTTCAGCCAGGCCAGTGTCGGTACTTCGAGGGAGGTTTTCCAACGCTTTCGCGAAGTTCCTTAATTAAATAACCTCTTTTCCCTGGGGGCGTAGCCCCGCTAACACCTTTCTAGGCACCTACTAGGTTTATAGCATTGATCGTTTAGTGAGAAATTTCCCGATGTTAGTGTATATGCCCTAGAGGCCATTACTGTATCATACTAGTTTGTATATTACTTAATGGAAGCTTGGGATATTCACCTTGTATATACAATCTTGCTCAAAATAGCAGTATGCTACTTGGTTTGTTTCTACTTCAATGTGTACATGTGTTTATTTTTTGTATATCGCCTATACACATTAGTGGAGCCCTTAGGATCTTTGCTTGATTACCAGCGATGTGATGGCCGTCACACTAGTGGGGCTGGGTAATCTATAAGCACATCCTTATGCAGGTCCCTGGTCGCAGGACTATCGAGACAGGGCATCGATACTCCGGAGTAGACCAGCGCATGCGCTTCTTATCCCAGTGTGGGAGACGGTCTGTCCCACAGCCGTCAGTACGTCGTACTTGAGATAGTATGCGGGTGCTCGTTAGGTTACGGGTACACTGGACAGGACTCGTCGGGAACTGACTAGTTGGTATTATCCCTATCGTCAGTTATCAGTTCCCAGGTGACATGAGTACAGCTTAGTCCGCTGACTTGACACTGTCACTTCGCCTCAAGTGTGTTCCCACTGCACTTTGATCACTGCCCTACCACGGCTCAAAGGAGTCGTGCAAACAGGTAGTAGTTGGGTGCAGTCCCGAAGCACTTGGAGGCAGTGACGGTTAGACAGGATTCGTCTCTCCCGGTATTGGGGGTTGACATCGCGTTGTGTCTAGGAGAGCCATTACACGAGTAGTCCCTGGCCAGGGAAAACGAGATATACTGGTAGGTTTCCAGTGTTATCTCAGGGTGTTTTGGGCTTCGCTCCGGCACGACTTGTACCGCTATTGGGGGACTGACGTTTACCGCCCCCTAGGCCCGCCATGCGATGTATCAGACGAACAGACCGGACTGTACGGAGAATGTCACACTCAGGCTCAGTAGGAGTTCAGATGGGTTTCGCCTCGTCGGTCTTCTTGTCGGCACTACCTGGGGACCGTTACGCACAGCTAGTGCCGCTTGCGGTCTGTGGTTAAACCCACTGCCAGCGTAGTGTCGAGTCTTTAGAGTCCCACACAGAAAGCTTTTCGCCTTTAGTCAAAAGAGTAGAGGTCGCATGGTATTGCGACAGGTCGCATGGTTTTTGCGACAGGGTTCGGTCACATCCGTGCACTTGTGCACGTACAGTGTCCAGACAGTTTACACTAGCGGGCTTTGGTTTAAACCAGATCCTAGTGTACCTTTTGGGATTGGATTTATCCAGTGTGCATTCGTGTTCCTCGGAACGCGGATGCGGGTGCGTATGCACAGTTGACAGGGAGATAGAGGCAGCGGATTCTCATTAGGGTTGTTGACAGTTGACCGTTGACTATTTGACTTTTTGTTCAACCCTAATGAGAATATGATATGTGATTAACTATTATATTAATTAAGTATTATGGTGACATGGTTGTTGACTTTGTTGACTTGTTGACTTTTGTTGACTTGTTGACTTTGTTGACTTGTTGACTTTTGTTGACTTGTTGACTTTGTTGACTTGTTGACTTTTGTTGACTTGTTGACTTTGTTGACCGGTTGACTAGGCTTGACTAGTTGACCATCATGATAACCATAGCCATCATTTCATGGCAAAGACTTTTGTTTGCTTGCTCATTTGTGTAAAATGAGTGCAAGAAATGATATGGTTATGGTTGCTTCAACCATCACATAAGACTTTTTTAGTATGATGAGTTATCATGACTTTGGATTATGAGAGGGTGAGAGACAAAAGAGTTGCTCATTCTTTCTTGCTCATTCTCTCTCTTGTTCTTGAGCTCTCTTGTTTTTGCTCTCACCCTCAACCTCTTGCTCCCTCTCTTGATTCTATGGTTCTCTTGTCTCATGAGTTGAGAATCAAGAACCATAGATAAAATCCCACACAAACTCTTCTCTACTCATTCTAGTTCACTAGGTTTAGCAAACCAAGTGAACTAGTTTCTTCAAAGAACGAAGAATGAGCCAAAGGTTGGAGCTTTCAGGTGGATCTATCTTCGGCGTACGGAGACGACGGGAGGAAGCCATTCCGGACCACCATCGGAGCTTGAAGACGAAGGAGTTCAAGACAAGCAAGGTATAACCCCCTAACCGAGTAGCTAGAAACTCGTAGTTAGGTTGCTAGATAGATGTTTAACCAAGATCCGGGTTTTAGGTCCATGTTACCACCTCCGTAAAAATCGTTTTTACTAAATTCCGCATTCCCGAAAGTACCGGGAGAGGTAGCATGGACTTACAGTGGTATCAGAGCCAAGTTAAACTCTATCTAACATGTTAGCTAGTAACTAGAAGATCGATCAAAGAAAAAGTCCCAAAAACGAACCCCAAAAATTCGAGTTTCTGTCGATTTTTTTACTGTTCAAAAGTTGATTATTTTAACACCTAAAATCGGCTCAGGGTTTCTAAAAGCCACTGTAGAAAAATCACCAAGTGATCCCCCTAAACGACCGCGGAAACGCGGCAATAGCCTACTATTGCCGCGGTTCCGCGGCCTCCTTGTCCCCTCTCTGGTGTTTCTTTGCTACAGTGTGCTTCTGGGGGTATTTTGGGATTTTTGGTATATATATTTTCAACCCAGATTTTCCAGAATTAAAATTTTATTTTGGGGTCCCGAAAATCTGTATTTTTGATCGAACTTCTAAAAGACTTAAGCTAACGGGTTTTCTGTAATGTGATATTTGTATTGAACGTCTACTAATCGCTATATGTCGATTAGTGGGGGTTATACAAATCTGTGATCTGTAATGTTGCTGGAATGTGGATATGAATATGTTGGATTGTCGCGGGTGAATAGCCGGGGGTTGTGAGACGAGAGTTTTCTTTTCTTTCAATTCATGTAAATTTGTAAATTGATGTAATAATTATTTGTATGGCCGCACAACCGGGTCGGGGTTGTAGCCGTCATTGTATAATTTATTTTTACTGTTTTTGCTCCTAGGATAGACCTATGGAGGGGGTGCACAAACTACCGGGTATGCCGAAGTGTCGAGTGGCCTACTCATGGAGATGAGGGAGGTTACTACGCTTCGGGTACTTGGCGGGTAGTTTGCCGCACCCGTAGGGGTCTTGGGTGGGGTATTTGGCTATTCACCGCGACCGTGTAATCTGTTTTTCGTTACAGGCTCGTGCGAATTACAGATTCCTAGTATATCCAATGTATTCATCTGTGATCTGAAATGTTTATCATTGCAGTATATCTATATATGATATTATTTAGGCGTTGCTTATGTTTTACAGCCGCGCTAGCCCAGCCCCCGCTCTGTCGTTAGTTAAGTAACCTAACGGGTAATGACGGGGCCCCGTGGCGAATGCGAATGGCATAAGCGTACGTCATATTTTGGTTGTTTTCTGCAATGGTAGGATTAAATGATGGGACGCATTAAAAGAACTAATGCAAGAATATCACGCATTAAAAGAACTAATGCAAGATAATAAACCAAGTTAAAGTCGTTGGAACACTTTCGAAAAACCACTCGGTTCTTTTCAAAACAACTTTTAAATACGGAGCTTGAGCCAGTCCTTTTAAAAGCTATCTCATTCCATCGACTATATCAAGTTCACTACGTTCACGGTTTAGCCAAAACCATTCGTAGCCCTCCATCATTTCAGTTAAATATTCGGTAGTATTCAAGCTATGTATTTTGACCTCACGCCAAGGCATAGTGATTGGTAGCTGCCGGATATTTATCTGTTGCATAGATAGAATGCGTTGGTTTGGGACAGTCGTACTACCATTTTGGCCTACGTCAAGGGTAGGTACGGGTGGATTCAAATTAACCTGGATAATGATGGGAAGAACTTGACATGTGACTTATGACATTTTGACCTCACGCCAAGGTCATAAGAGCATGGGGCAAAAATCCACATCGGGAGTTTCTTAAGCACTGAAACTTGCTAGATTTGCATACCATTTGGAGTGTGATGATTCTGGTAGGATTCCTTCAGTTTCGTCACGCGATGATATTTGGATCCCGATCCTACTGTGAGTATATGCTACTCCTCGGGAAATTTCTAACTAATCGATCAATGCTATAAACCTAGTAGGTGCCTAGAAAGGTGTTAGCGGGGCTACGCCCCCAGGAAAAAGAGGTTCTTTAATTAAGAAACTTCGCGAAAGCGTTGGAAAACCTCCTTCGAAGTACCGACACCGGCCTGGCTGAACGGTTAAGCAAGTATTGTGCGGTGGGATTGATCCCGACTAATTCTTCCTTTATGGTTTGAGGAGGGATTCGAGAAACAGTGGGAGCCATCCTGTTTAGGCAAACTAAAAACCACTCTAAACTTGCAAGAGCATCATGCTGAGTGTTTCTTCTTCTCTCTCCTAATTGCAGCGACCAAATCGACATGACTGGACTTAAGTTACTCCTAGATAAAAACAAACTGACAGGGCCAAACTACAAAGATTGGCTCAGGAATGTCAAGATAGCAATCACTTACGACAAGCTGGGGTATCTTCTTACCACCAAAGCTCCCCCTGCCCCTGGTCCCACTTCCAGCGTCGCGGATAAGGAAATCCGCAAGACTTGGGAGATTGATAGCGCGAAGGCCAAGTGCCTCGTACTTGCCTCGATGGACAACGAACATCAGAGGAGGCACGAGAATTTGGACCTTGAATCCATATTTCTCCATACAAAAGAACTGTATGGAGAGCAATCTCGTATCGCAAGATACGAAGCGTCGAGAAAGTTATTTTCGGCAAGAATGGCCGTCGGATCATCAGTAGCCGAGCACGTGCTAAAGATGATCGGCTACATTGAGGAGCTCGCGGACCTAGGGATCACATTGGAGAGTGAACTATATACGGATATAGTTCTCCAGTCCCTTTCTTCCACTTACGCCCAGTTTATACTGAACTTCAACTTACAAGAAAAAGAGGTTGAACTTTCAGAGCTCCTCAACATGTTGAGGAGCGCAGAGGGCACCCTACAGAAAGGTAGGGAAACATCCACTTTGTTTGTAGGAGGATCATCTTCTTCTAGGTCCAAGGCGAAAGCCAAGGAAAAGAAGAAGAAAGCCCCCGCCAAACCAAGGGTCGGTGTTAGTAAAGTGGATACGAAGGGAAAAGCTAAAGCAACAAAGAAAGCGGGGAAGCTTGTGGATAAGGAAGAATGCTTCTATTGTCATAAGAAAGGTCACTGGAAGAATGATTGCAGGGCTTGGAAAGCCAGGACACAGGAATTGAAGCAGGTTGCAGCTTCAGCTTCAGCTTCAGGTGTGTATGTTATTGAAAACTGTCTTTCAATAAACTCTACTTCCTGGGTATTGGATACCGGATCAGGATCTCATATCTGTAATTCTTTGCAGGCGTTGAGAAACCGTAGGGTTTTGAAGGCAGGTGACATGACCCTCAGAGTTGCGAACGGAGCTAGCATGGATGCTAAAGCCGTGGGGGACTATCACCTGGGAATGTCAGATGGACATGTTTTGGTTTTGCGTAATTGCTTTTTTGTACCCAACGCAACTTGTAATATCATTTCTGTATCTTTAGTTTCTAAAGAAGGTTATGAATTTGCGTTTGTAAGTAATGTTGTAAACATTCACCTTAATCAAGTTTTGATTGGGTCAGGTACATTGAGTAATGGTATATACGTATTAAACCAACCACAGATTTTCAATGTCCAGAATACACACAAAAGAAAGTCTCCAGAAATAAATCAGACTTTCTTGTGGCATTGTAGACTGGGTCACATCAATGAGAGAAGGTTGACGAAGTTACATACAGAAGGGTATTTGAATGCGTTCGAATATCAGTCGTATGCCACTTGTCAATCCTGTCTCAAAGGAAAGATGATAAAGACTCCGTTCACTGGACACGGAGTAAGAGCGAGCGAGCTCTTAGGACTCGTACACAGTGACGTGTGCGGTCCAATGTCTACACATGCGCGAAGCGGTTATTCTTACTTCGTTACTTTTACGGATGACTTCTCAAGGTACGGTCATGTCTTCTTAATGAAACATAAGTCCGAAACCTTTGGAAAATTCCAGGAGTATAAGAATGAAGTAGAAAAACAGACCGGCAGAAGTATTAAGATTCTAAGATCGGATCGAGGTGGACAATACTTAAGTGCCGAGTTCTTGGACTATTTAAAAGAGAACGGAATTCTCTCTCAGCTTACTCCTCCATACACTCCGCAACATAACGGTGTATCGAAGAGACGGAACCGCACCCTATTGGATATGGTGCGGTCCATGATGAGTAACGCAGAGTTACCGCGATCATTCTGGGGATATGCGCTAGAATCAGCCGCATACCTTTTGAACCGAGTTCCCACTAAAACTGTGCCTACCACACCGTATGAGTCATGGAGTGGGAAGAAACCCTATCTTCAATATCTGAAGATCTGGGGATGTCCGGCTTTTGTCAAAAAGCAGCATGCGGACAAACTCGAGGCGCGCTCAGTACTGTGCAAGTTTGTGGGATACCCAAAGAACACCAGGGGGTATCTTTTCTACTACGCAGAGGAACAAAAAGTCTTTGTTTCTCGTAATGCCCACTTTCTAGAACACCAGTTCTTAGAAAAGGAAATTAGTGGGAGCGCAGTAGAACTGGAAGAAGTTCCAGAACCACAGACTGTTACTGAAGGCTTAGTGGAACCAGAGGGTTCGAAAGAACAGGACATTCCTACGCCGCTCCGCAGAAGTAGTAGGCAGTCTCATCCGCCCGAGAGATACTATGGTTTTCTCATAGACGGGGATAGAGAGGATAGCATCATAGATTATGATGAGCCTACTAGCTTCCAGCAGGCCGTTCAGAGCGTTGACTCAGTGAAATGGCTGGATGCAATGCGGACCGAAATGGAGTCCATGTACACCAACAAGGTATGGACGTTGGACATTGCTCCAGACGGGGTAAAACCCGTAGGATGCAAGTGGATCTTCAAAAGGAAGATTGGTGTAGATGGACAGGTTGAGACCTATAAAGCTAGGCTGGTAGCAAAGGGTTTTCGTCAAAGACCTGGCTTGGACTATGACGAAACCTTTTCTCCAGTAGCCATACTGAAATCCATTCGGATCCTTCTTGCCATTGCTGCCATCCACGATTATGAGATCTGGCAAATGGACGTAAAGACAGCTTTTCTAAATGAAAATTTAGAGGAGTGTGTCTATATGGACCAGCCAGAGGGTTTCATTCAGAGTGGGAGCAGCGGAAAGGTGTGCAAGTTGCTTAAGTCCATCTATGGACTAAAGCAGGCATCGCGGAGTTGGAACATCTGCTTTGATGAGACGGTCAAAGAATTTGGCTTTATCAAAAATCCAGATGAACCATGCATCTATAGTAGATTTGTCGCGAGAACTGTAGTATTCCTCGTTTTATACGTGGATGACATTCTCTTAATAGGAAATGACATTCCTATGCTACAATCTGTCAAGGGGTTCTTGTCACACAGGTTCTCCATGAAAGACCTGGGTGATGCCTCATACATTCTGGGTATCCGGATCTACCGTGACAGATCCAAGAGGCTATTAGGACTTTCACAGTCCAGGTACATCGACACCATACTGAAAAGATTCAGTATGGAAGATTCCAAGCGCGGTAACCTACCGGCTTGTCACGGGATCACCCTATCTAAAGAGATGTCTCCCAAGACTGATTTGGAGAGGGATCGCATGTCTATTATACCCTACGCTTCTGCGGTAGGCTCTATAATGTATGCGATGTTGTGTACCAGACCGGATGTAGCTTATGCACTGAGTGTGGTAAGCCAGTATCAGTCAAACCCTGGGGAGAAACACTGGATAGCGGTAAAGAACATTCTCAAGTACCTGAGAAGGACTAAGGAGATGTTCTTGGTGTATGGCAGAAAAGACCTCCAGATCGAGGCCTTTGCTGACTCCAGCTTCCAGAGTGACAAGGATGATTCCAAGTCCATGTCGGGTTTTGTCTTTACCCTCAATGGAGGGGCGGTGTGTTGGAAGAGTTCCAAACAAGAAACCGTTGCAGACTCGACGATGGAAGCGGAATACATCGCTGCATCTGATGCCGCAAAAGAAGCTGTCTGGATGAGGAAGTTCTTGAAAGAACTTCAGGTGGTTCCGTCCATTGTTGATCCAATACCTCTGTATTGCGACAACAACGGGGCTATAGCTTTAGCAAAGGCACCCGGGTCCCATCAGAGATCCAGGCACATCTTGAGGCGGTATCACCTGATCAGGGAGATCGTAGATCGCCAGGAGATCGAGGTTCGGAGAGTCGCTTCAGAAGATAACACTGCAGATCCATTCACCAAGGCCCTGCCCCAGACTCAGTTCGAGCGGCTGATCGAGATGATAGGTCTTCGATACGCCAGTACATGGCCTTAGTGTAAGTGGGAGATTGTTAGTGTATATGCCCTAGAGGCCATTACTGTATCATACTAGTTTGTATATTACTTAATGGAAGCTTGGGATATTCACCTTGTATATACAATCTTGCTCAAAATAGTAGTATGCTACTTGGTTTGTTTCTACTTCAATGTGTACATGTGTTTATTTTTTGTCTATCGCCTATACACATTGGAGCCCTTAGGATCTTTGCTTGATTACCAGCGATGTGATGGCCGTCACACTAGTGGGGCTGGGTAATCTATAAGCACATCCTTATGCAAGTCCTTGGTCGCAGGACTATCGAGACAGGGCATCGATACTCCGAGTAGACCAGCGCATGCGCTTCTCATCCCAGTGTGGGAGACGGTCTGTCCCACAACCGTCAGTACGTCGTACTTGAGATAGTATGCGGGTGCTCGTTAGGTTACGGGTACACTGGACAGGACTCGTCGGGAACTGACTAGTTGGTATTATGCCTATCGTCAGTTATCAGTTCCCAGGTGACATGAGTACAGCTTAGTCCGCTGACTTGACACTGTCACTTCGCCTCGAGTGTGTTCCCACTGCACTTTGATCACTACCCTCACCACGGCTCAAAAGGAGTCGTGCAAACAGGTAGTAGTTGGGTGCAGTCCCGAAGCACTTGGAGGGCAGTGACGGTTAGACAGGATTCGTCTCTCCCGGTATTGGGGGTTGACATCGCGCTGTATCTAGGAGAGCCATTACACGAGTAGTCCCTGGCCAGGGCAAACGAGATATACTGATAGGTTTCCAGTGTTATCTCAGGGTGTTTTGGGCTTCGATCCGGCACGACTTGTACCGCTATTGGGGGACTGACGTTTACCGCCCCCTAAGCCCGCCATGCGATGTATCAGACGAACAGACCGGACTGTACGGAGAATGTCACACTCAGGCTCGGGTAGGAGTTCAGATGGGTTTCGCCTCGTCGGTCTTCTTGTCAGCACTACCTGGGGGACCGTTACGCAAAGCTAGTGCCGCTTGCGGTCTGTGGTTAAACCCACTGCCAGCGTAGTGTCGAGTCTTTAGAGTCCCACACAGAAAGCTTTTCGCCTTTAGGCAAAAGAGTAGAGGTCGCATGGTATTGCGACAGGTCGCATGGTTTTTTGCGACAGGGTTTCGGTCACATCCGTGCACTTGTGCACGTACAGGTGTCCGGACCAGTTTACACTAGCGGGCTTTGGTTTAAGCAGATCCTAGTGTACCTTTTGGGATTGGATTTATCCAGTGTGCATTCGTGTTCCTCGGAACGCGGATGCGGGTGCGTTATGCACAGTTGACAGGGAGACAGAGGCAGCGGATTCTCATTAGGGTTGTTGACAGTTGACCGTTGACTATTTGACTTTTTGTTCAACCCTAATGAGAATATGATATGTGATTAACTATTATATTAATTAAAGTATTATGGTGACATGGTTGTTGACCTTTGTTGACTTTGTTGACGTTTGTTGACTTGTTGACTTTGTTGACTTGTTGACTTTTGTTGACTTGTTGACTTTGTTGACCGGTTGATTAGGCTTGACTAAGTTGACCATCATGATAACCATAGCTATCATTTCATTGCAAAGACTTTTGTTTGCTTGCTCATTTGTGTAAAATGAGTGCATGAAATGATATTGTTATGGTTGCTTCTACCATCACATAAGACTTTTTTAGTATGATGAGTTATCATGACTTTGGATTATGAGAGGGTGAGAGACAAAAGAGTTGCTCATTCTTTCTTGCTCATTCTCTCTCTTGTTCTTGAGCTCTCTTGTTTTGCTCTCACCCTCAACATCTTGCTCCCTCTCTTGATTCTATGGTTCTCTGTCTCATGAGTTGAGAATCAAGAACCATAGATAAAATCCCACACAAACTCTTCTCTACTCATTCTAGTTCACTAGGTTTAGCAAACTAAGTGAACTAGTTTCTTCAAAGAACGAAGAAGGAGCCAAAGGTTGGAGCTTTCAGGTGGATCTATCTTCGGCGTACGGAGACGACGGGAGGAAGCCATTCCGGACCACCATCGGAGCTTGAAGACGAAGGAGTTCAAGACAGGCAAGGTATAACCCCCAAACGAGTAGCTAGAAACTCGTAGTTAGGTTGCTAGATAGATGTTTAACCAAGATCCGGGTTTTAGGTTCATGTTACCACTCCGTAAAAATCGTTTTTACTAAATTCCGCATTCCCGAAAGTACCGGGAGAGGTAGCATGGACTTACACCCGAGAGTAGCATATACTCACAGTAGGATCGGGATCCAATATCATCGCGTGATGAAACTGAAGGAATCCTACCAGAATCATCACTCTCCAAGTGTTATGCAAATCTAGCAAGTTTCAGTACTTATGAAACTCCCGATGTGGATTTTTGCCCCATGCTCTTATGACCTTGACTTTGGCTAAAATATCATAAGTCACATGTCAAGTTCTACCCGTCATTCTCTAGGTTAATTTGGATCCATCCGTACCTACCCTTGATTTGGCCAAAATGGCAGTACGACTGTCCCAAACCAACGCATCTATCTATGCTACACATGAATACCCAGTAGCTACCAATCACTATGCCTTGACTTTGGGCAACATACACAGCTTGAATACTATTGACTATTCATGTGAAACGACGGAGGGCTACGAATGGTTTTGGCAAAACCGTGAACGTAGTGAACTTGATATAATCGATGGAACGAGATAGCTTTTAAAAGGAGTGGCTCAAGCTCCGCATTTAAAAGTTAGTTTTGAAAAGAACCGAGTGGTTTTCCGAAAGTGTTCCACGATTTTAACTTGGTTTATTTTCTTGCATTAGTTCTTTTAATGCGTGATATTCTTGCATTAGTTCTTTTAATGCGTCCCATTATTTAATCCTACCATTGCAGAAAACAACCAAAATATGGACGTACGCTTATGCCATTCGCATTCGCCACGGGGCCCCGTCATTACCCGTTAGGTTACTTAACTAACGACAGAGCGGGGGGCTGGGCTAGCGCGGCTGTAAACATAAGCAACGCTTAAATAATATCATATATAAGATATATTGCAATGATAGCCATTTCAGATCACAGATGAACACATTGGATATACTAGGAATCCGCAATTCGTACGAGCTGTAACGAAAAGCAGATTACAATGGTCGCGGTGAATAGCCAAAACCCCACCCAAGACCCCTAACGGGTGCGGCAAACTACCCGCCAAGTACCCGAAAGCGAAGCAACCTCCCTCAACTCCGTGAATAGGCCACTCGGTACTTCGGCATACTCGGTAGTTTGTGCACCCCCTCCATGGGTCTAACCTAGGAGCAAAAACAGTAAAAAGAAATTATACAATGACGGCTACAACCCCGACCCGGTTGTGCGGCCATACAAATAATTATTACATCAATTTACAAATTTACATGAATTGAAAGAAAAGAAAACTCTCGTCTCATAACCCCCGGCTATTCACCCGCGACAATCCAATGAATTCATATACACATTCCAGCAACATTACAGATCACAGATTTATATAACCCCCACTAATCGACATATAACGATTAGCAGACGTTCAATACAAATATCACATCACAGAAGAACCCGTCAGCTTAAGTCTTTTAGAAGTTCGATCAAAAATACGGATTTTCAGGACCCAAAATAAAATTTTTGTTCTGGAAAATCTGGCAGAAAATATATATTCCAAAAATCCCAAAACAACCCCAGAAAAACACTGCACCAAACTTGGACCTCGGCCGAGTCAACTCGGCCGCGGAACCGCGGCTCTTTGACTCGATCGTTGGACCAAATTTGGTGGGTGTTCACACAAAAGCCTGAGCCGATTTTTAAGATGAAAATTATCAACTTTTGAACAGAAAAAATTTCGGCAGAAACTTGACAGTTTTGGGTTCGTTTTGCGACTTTTCTTTGATCGATCTTCTAGCTACTTTGCTAACATGTTAGATAGAGTTTAACTAGGCTCTGATACCACTGTAAGTCCATACTACCTCTCCCGGTACTTTCGGGCATGCGGAATTTGGTGAAAAACAATTTTCTTAGAGGTGGTAACATGGACTCAAAACCGGATCTTTGTTAAACATCTAACTAACAACCTAACTACGAGTTGCTAACTACTCGGTTAGGGGGTTATACCTTTCTTTTTCTCGAACTCCTTCGTCTTCAAGCTTCGATGGTCGTCCGAATCGGCTTCTCCCCGTCGTCTCCTTGCGTCGAAGATAGATCCACCTGAAAGCTTCAACCTTTGGCTCCTTCTTCGAACTTTGAAGAAACTAGTTCACTCGGTTTGCTAAACCTTGTGAACTAGAGTGAGTAGAGAAGAGTTTGTATGGGATTTTATCTATGGTTCTTGGTTCTCAACTCATGAGACAAGTGAACCATAGAATCAAGAGAGGGAGATCAAGAGGAGGAAGATGAGAGCTCAAGAACAAGAGAGAGAATGAGCATGAAAGAATGAGAGAAGACTTTTCTCTCTTGGCTCTCATAATCCAAAACCTTCATCACAAAAATAATAATCAAGTATTGTGTAAAATGGTTCAAGTCAAAATGGCTAAATCATTTCATGCACTCATTTCTCACAAAAGAAACAAGCAAGTAAAAAGTCATTGCCATGAAATGATAGCCATTGTCAACATGATGGTCAACTAATCCAACCTAGTCAACCGGTCGACAAAGTCAACAAGTCAACAAAGTCAACCCCTCAACAACCATGTCACCACAATACTTAATTAATATTATTGTTAATCACATATCATATTCTCATTAGGGTTGAGCAAAAAGTCAATAATCAACTGTCAACGGTCAACAACCCTAATGAGAATCCTCTGCCTCTGTCTCTCCGTTAACTGTGCATACACACCCGCATCCGCGTTCCGAGGAACACGAATCCATACTGGATAAAACCAATCCCAAAAGGTACACTAGGATCTGGCTTAAACTAAAACCCGCTAGTGTGAACTGTCCAGACACTGTACGTGCACAAGTGCACGGATGTGACCGAACCCTGTCGCAAAACCATGCGACCTGTCGCAAAACCATGCGACCTCTACTCTTTTGCCTAAAGGCGAATAGCTTTCTGTGTGGGACTCTAAAGACTCGACACTACGCTGGCAGTAGGTTTAACCACAGACCGCAAGCGGCACTAGCTGTGCGTAACGGTCCCCAGGTAGATGCCGACAAGAAGACTGACGAGGCGAAACCCATCTGAACTCCTACTGAGCCTGAATGTGACAATCTCTGTACAGTCCGGTCTGTTCGTCTGATACATCGCATGGCGGGCCTAGGGGGCGGTAAACGTCAGTCCCCCAATAGCGGTACAAGTCGTGTCGGAGTGAAGCCCAAAACACCCTGAGATAACACTGGAAGCCTACCAGTATATCTCGTTTGCCCTGGCCAGGGACTACTCGTGTAATGGCTCTCCTAGACACAGCGCGATGTCAACCCCCAATACCGGGAGAGACGAATCCTGTCTAACCGTCACTGCCTCCAAGTGTTTCGGGACTGCACCCAACTACCACCTGTTTGCACGACTCCTTTGAGCCGTGGTAGGGTAGTAATCAAAGTACAGTGGGAACACACTCGAGGCGAAGTGACAGTGTCAAGTCAGCGGACTAAGCTGTACTCATGTCACCTGGGAACTGATAACTGACGATAGGCATAATACCAACTAGTCAGTTCCCGACGAGTCCTTTCCAGTGTACTCGTAACCCAACGAGCACCCGCATACTCTCTCAAGTACGACGTACCGACGGCTGTGGGACAGACTGTCTCCCACACTGGGATGAGAAGCGCATGCGCTAGTCTACTCCGGAGTATCGATGCCCTGTCTCGATAGTCCTGCGACCAGGGACCTGCATAAGGATGTGCTTATAGATTACCCAGCCCCACTAGTGTGACTGCCATCACAACGCTGGTAATCAAGCAAAGATCCTAAGGGCTCCACTAATGTGTATAGGCGATATACTAAAATAAACACATGTACACATTGAAGTAGAAACAAACCAAGTAGCATACTACTATTTTGAGCAAGATTGTATGTACAAGGTGAATATCCCAAGCTTCCATTAAGTAATATACAAACTAGTATGATACAGTAATGGCCTCTAGGGCATATACACTAACAAATGTAAATGCCACCTAAACCCTCAAGTCTCCAAGTTTCGAGAAGCTTCCCGCCAAATTAAGAGAACGCCCCTCCTATCCGTGAAAACACGGAAAAACATTAGACTGTATAAATCCATTAATCCGATACTAGAATCTGGCTTAAACCAAAGCCGACTAGTAAAAACTGTCCGAACGTCGTATGTGCGTTTAAACACGTAAGCGTCCGAACCCTTGTCGTAAAACCAAACGACCTCTATATCGTTTCGCCTGGAGCAGGGAAACTCTCTGTGTGGGACTCTAAAGACTCGACACTACGCTGGCAGTGGTTTTAACCATAGACCGCAAGCGGCACTAGCTGTACGTAACGGTCCTCAGGAAGATTTTGATAAGAAGGCCGATGAGGAAACCCATCCGAACTCCTACTGAGCCTGATGTGACAATCTCCGTACAGTCCGGTCTGTTCGTCTAAGACTATCGCATATCGGGCCTAGGGGGCAGCAAGCGTCAGTCCCCTAATAGCGGTATAAGTCGTGTCGGAGCATAGCCCATTACACCTTGAGAAACTACTGGAACCTACCAGTAAATCTCGCTTGCCCTGGCCAGGGACTTTGCGTAATGGCTCTCTGACACAGCGCGATATCAACTCCCAATACCGGGAGAGTCGAATCCTGTCTAACCATTACTGCCTCCAAGTGCTCGGGATTGCACCCAACTGCTACCTGTTTGCACGACTCCTTTGAGTCGTGGTAGGGTAGCAATCTAAGAACAGTGGGACACACTCGAGGCGAAGTAGCAGTGTCAAGTCTGCGGACTATGGTGTACTCATGTCACCTTGGAACTGTTAATTGATGACGTGTATAATTCCAACCAATAGTCCCCTGAGAGTCCTGTCCGTTGTACCCGTAACCCAACGAGCACCTGTCTACTATCTCCAGTACGACGTACTGATGGCTGTAGGAAAGACCATCTCCCCAACCGGGATGAGAAGCGTGCACACTAGTCTACTCCGGAATATTGATGCCCTGTCTCGATAATCCAACGACCAGGGACCTGTATAGGAAGTTGCTTATAGACTACCCAGCCCCCACTAGTGTGACTGCCATCACAACGCTGGTAATTAAGCAAAGATCCTATGGGCTCTACTAATATGTATAAATGATACGTTACAAGAAACATATTAAAGTAGAAACAAACCAAGTAGCATACTTCCATTTTTAGCAAGACTGATATATAGCTGTGAATATCCCAAGCTTCTATTAAGTAATATACAAGCTAGTATGATACAATAATAGCCCCAAAGGAATATACACTAACAATCTGGTGTGGTACTTGACATCTCATGATTGACTCAATTTCTTAAGCAAGTGATATGTCTATCATGCACACCCCTCTCCCCTTTAGTCTGTAAGACACCTTCAGAGAGGGTGACTCCATCACCGGCAGCTAAACCACCTTGCCAGGAGTGGTCCTTTCTAAAACACCTTTAGAATAGTGTCTAAGTACACGGATTGGGAAACTACCCAAATCTAGATCTAAAACCATAGATCTAGTAACCAGAATGCCAGATATAATATCCAAATCCTATATGGAGAAACCACTGTGTGACAACCACAGTATAACCGATCGTAGTATAGAAATTTCACTTCCTAGAAAGTGTATGTCATCCAAATACTACGACATCGCACCCTACTATCTTCTTAACAGATCTATCTCCTATTCTGATGAAGTCAAAGTTTATGACTGTCACATCAAAAATAGATGATCTATCTCCATTATACTTGCTTTAGTCTATAAATAGACATAAGCTACTTGTTCATTATGCTTCCGCTGCTCCCACTGACTACAGCAACCCTCTGGTGGAGTCATATACACGTGCACTTCTAAAGCTAGTTTATAACGACACTATACTCATCCTCTTGCCGGGTCTCATAGTCTGGAATAACAGTAGTGTCAAGTTTGGGTAAATAAGAACCTCCCTGTCACCGTCTTTGAGGATACCGAAGTACCTCTCGGGCGCATGAGGTTACCCACCATATCTGCGGAGTGGCTAATGGAATGTCAAACCCAATTGAATCTTTAGGTTCTATTAAATTTTCAGTAATCGTTTGTGGTTCTGGAATCACTTCCAGTTCTACTATATTCCCACTACTGTTTTCTGAAAAAATCCATTTTGCTAAAACTGTGGCGAGTCAAGAACAATATCACTATTGATCCTCCAGATGGTAGAAAGTTACCCCTCGTCATAGCCCGAGATAACCCACATACTGCCATTACTGAAATGTGCCTTGAGTTATCGAGAGTATTGTTTTAAGCATAAGCCGGACAACTCCATATACCTTAACATCGTTAAGATATGAACCATTCTATATACAATATAGAAACAGAGGCACTGATTTAATTGGAACCAGATTCAAATCATGCAGCTGTCTTCAGTGCATGTCAACTAAATGGAGAGAGGCCGATTAGCATTACTCAACTTAGAAGTGCATCCAGATATGAGTAACCTGAAAGATAAGCCAGTTCTTAAAACCATTACTATCAACTGAATACCAAACACAAGTATCTACATCTCCGATCACCTTGAAGAATCCTGATACTCACAACACATGGTTCACTACTTTATTCTTGTACCTATAACTTCTCATAACTTGGACCTTGTATGTTTACGAAATACTTGTCTAAAATAGGAGAAGTCACAAGTAAACAGAATATAGTACGAGTACCATCCCTCTGTCCTAATGGACACTGGACAACATACAATACTTTATATAAGTCCCCTGAGTTGAATAACTCAAACCCTGTGCGTCGTAGGTTGAAAACTGTACTATGGTTAAGAAGAATTACACCGCTGTTTAATTCTCCTTACCCAATCATCAACTGATATAGGTAAAGGTCATGGACATAATTTCAAAAAGTTATATCTCACTTTATAAAATAAACGTACAGATATATCAGTTTGAAATTGGTGCATAACAACGGATATTCAAAACCAAATATTTGCCGCCAGGCAAAACCCAAGCGATTTCCTCAAATATCACCAATTACAACGAATTCCGATATAATGAGGATATAATCACCTAATTCCCAATAACTTACTCCCATACAGATGTGAGAATCAAATCTGGTAAAAACATACCTTGGAGTAAGGATCTAATTGGGAAATTATTTTTCAATTAACAACGCACAGTGAAACTGAGACATGAAAATGTTTCGAAGGGGTAGCCAAGTATTCCTAGTAATGCCTCTTCCATTATCCAGATTCATGACTGTAACCGTATATTTCTTTGCCATCTCTCCAAATCCCTTTATTTGTCTTTACTCATTACCTTCTGTACACCGTCCTTAGGCTAAATGGTTTTCTTTCTTCCCTACCGTTCGGCATCAGCTTATGATTTGGAAGAAGACTGTCCAATAAGCGTAATAGGTGTACTCTCCTAATCATAGGAGTACTCGCAACTTGAGAGAAGGTAAAGATAAAATACAACTAAATAAACCCTATTCTATTTCTCCTGAACCAGAATCCATCTTCGAACTGGAACAAGTTCCTTCGAGTTTGTATATAACTATACGATGGATTATCCAATAAATGTGGATCTTCGTAATGATACGGGTTGTTCTAGAGAAATTCAAAGGTGAAGTAGGAGTGGCGATGAAATACGCGGTTCGGTCGTTAATGATAGCAGTCGCAATTTACTTTGCCTTCTTTCTAATCTCTTTATTGTTCTTTACTTATTACCTTCTGTACACCATACTTAGGCTAATTGGTTTTCTTCCTTCCCTACCTTTCGGCACCTACCTATGGTTTGGAAGAAGACTATCCAATAAGCGCAATAGGAGTGCCCTCTCCTAATCCTAGGAGTCCTCACAACCAGAGAGAAGGTAAAAGAAAAAGACAACTGAATAGTCCTATTCAATTTTTCCAGAACCAGAAACCAACCTCGAATCTAAAACAAGTTTCTTCGAGTTTGTATGTAAATATACGATGGTCATATCCAATAAATGTGGATTTTCGTAGTGATACGGAATGTTCCGGAGAAAATCAAAGGGTAAAAGTAGGAGTGTCAATGATATAGAAACTCTGACAATCCCAAAGCCAGTGTGTTTTAAGAAGGTTCGGTTAACTTGGTTACCGAGTTATAGTCTAAGGTCGGGCCATGGTCGCTGCCAAAGAGAGAGAGAGAAAAGAAACACTCAGCGTGCACTCTAACCTAGATTAAAATGGTCAATCACTTTATCTAATCAGGATGTCTCCCACTGTATCCTCAAATCCTCCTTCCAAACCCAAAAGAAGAATTAGTGGGGATCATCTAAAATCACCTGAGGAGTAAACCAAATTATCAGTGGGAATCGAGATCCAACAATCATTGCATGATAACCTGATGGAATCCACTCTAGTTATCATACTCCAGAAGGTATGCGCATGCCTGGCAGGTTCCTTTTATATTTGAAACTCCCGATGTGATTTTTACCCCATGCTCTTATGACTTTGACGAAGTCCAACATATCATAAGTCACATGTCAAGTTCTACCCGTCATTGTCCAGGTTAATTTAAACCCACCCTTACATACCCTTGACGAAGACAAAAATAGTAGTACGACTGTCCCAAACCAACGCATCTATCTATGCAACAGAAAAGTAACAAGCAGCTACCATACACTATGCCATGACGAAGGTCAACAAGCATAACATGAACACCAAGTGCTACCCGTCTGAAATGACGGAGGGCTATGAATGGTTTTTGGCGAATAACCTTTAACGTAATGAACGTGATAACGTTGAATGAACCGGATAGCTTTTTACAAATATATAGTGGCGAAAACCTTTGCAAAAGAGGTCACTCCCTGTGAAGGGATCTCGGCTCTTTCCTGTTGGAATGAGGTGCAGGATATTCCAACTGAATACCACGATGCAAAGCAAAAAGTAATCGACTATAGTGAAGTTATTACCCTAACGCAAACTTCTACCCAAGAGGTTGTAGGATTGCTAAGCACACGCACAAGGGTCTACGAGGCATCAACCATGCTAGATTAAAAAAAATTAGCCGTGCCGAACAACCCGAATACGGATCTTTAAACTAGGGTTTAGGCGAAAACTAACATGTTAAACACTTTAACACTAAGTGAGAGGGATTACAACCTTTGTAGATCCGGTCCTTCACTTCATAAGCTCCGTGTTGTGGTCCCTTCGCTGTGATCATCGGGTTCCAGACTCTCGAGAGGTTCCACGAGTCCAAATTTTGGCCGGATAATTTTTAGAAACTGTTAAAAATTTCGAACGGATATCAATAACTCACTTTTTCCCCTGTCGGAAAATTTTTCAAAAGTTGGATTTTTTCTCGTGTTTAAGAACGTTCTAAGTCGTGCAAGTAACGCGGTGGAGCCTCTAGAAGACAACAAACCTTAACTCGATTATGTGACCGTCTTGAACTGCCTTTTGAACCTTAGGGTTTGGGGCAGTACGGCGTGCCACATGTGAGGCGTTGGCTTGACCCTTCTACGGCTGGACCATTGGTACTGTGGCATGTGATAGATGTTTTTAAACTGATTTCAAGTGTTCAGATATATTGGGGAAATCTTGGGTGTTTGATTATTCGATCGGAAAGTTTAATATTGTCTATTTATCTGGAATGTGATACAATATTTAGAATCCACAAGTAGTTATGAGATAACTAATTTGAATGTTATAAATCTAGCAGTTTAGTCTCAAATGATCGGTTGCCACGGAATTTTGATGCGATCAAAAGTCCGTCGCAATCACGTAGCGTACGCGGATACTCGCCGGGTAAACTTAACAGACAGCCACGCCCCATAGCCCCGACCAAGTGACTGTAGGAGAACCCCGTCGCCAAAAACATCCATTTGGGTGCTCGCGGCAGCGGTGTTCCGCCTTAGTGCACTTCGTCGACGGCATCCGGGGGTGCGGCCGTCTACTAAAGTTTGCGACGAGCATTCGATCAGGATGTCGGGAGTCTTGTTGAATTGCCCGACTTGATATTGAAAAGAGTTTTCGATAATGAGACTAAAATGCGGGGTTTATAATTGTTAGGCATGCGATGTCTAAGGAATTCATTTGGTTAGGCATGCGATGTCTAAGGTGGTTGCGGATTCCAACTGTTGTAGTTTTACACTTTCTTTTCTGTGACCGTAAGCGTAGTATGTGGTGTATCGCCGGCTTCGTTGCTATACATCAACGACAATCGGGATACGCATACTTGCTTACGTTGATGATATGAGATATTATGTGTTGCTGTGATATGTTATATTGGATCGTCGCGTTTTGAATAGCCGGGGGTTTTATGTGAGATGAGAGTCTTTTTCATTCATGTAAAATTCATTTGTATGTAATATTCTTTTATTGGGGCACTTCCAGGTTGCGGAAGATGTCACCTTTTGTATATTATTTACTTTTCCGCATTAGGTAGACCCAAGGCGGGGAGCACAAGTAACCGGGTTCTAGGGTCCAGTGGGAGACCATCTCGAGGAGTCAAGACCGGGTCTCCTAACCATAGAATTGGCAGTGTTGCTTGCCGCTCTCGTAGGGGTCTAGGGATGTGGGTTTGGCTATTCATCGCGACCGTGGAATCCGTGTTTTATACAGGCTCGTATTAAAACACGGACGCCCTAGTATATCCAATATTTCATATATGTTCTTCTGCTGCAATGTTCTGTGACGAAATTATATTACTGCCTGAGACGAATGTTTATAATATATATATGAGATATATGTTATATTGCAGATTTCGTTTCAAAAGAGATGCTTGTGAAGCATAATAAAATGGGACTTTTTTTATGAGATTAATGAAATAAAAGAAACCTAAAGATGTTGTAGAAACTTGTTTAAAAAAACTGGTAGCTCTAGTTCTTGGTTTGCATAGCGGTGTTCCTTGTAGAACATCCAGCACCTTATTCGATAAGGAAAGAGCCGAGATCTCTGTTAGTGTATATGCCCTAGAGGCCATTACTGTATCATACTAGTTTGTATATTACTTAATGGATGCTGGATCTCGGTGTTCTTAGTTTGTACATTACTGTAGAAACTTGGGTTATTCACCTTGTATATACAATCTTGCTCAAAATAGTAGTATGCTACTTGGTTTGTTTCTACTTCAATGTGTACTTGTGTTTATTTCAGTATATCACTTATACGCATTAGTGGAGCCCTTAGGATCTTTGCTTGATTACCAGCGTTGTGATGGCAGTCACACTAGTGGGGGCTGGGTAATCTATAAGCACATCCTTATTCAGGTCCCTGGTCGCAGGACTATCGAGACAGGGCATCGATACTCCGGAGTAGACCAGCGCATGCGCTTCTCATCCCAGTGTGGGAGACGGTATGTCCCACAGCCGTCAGTACGTCGTACTTGAGATAGTATGCGGGTGCTCGTTAGGTTACGGGTACACTGGACAGGACTCGTCGGGAACTGACTAGTTGGTATTATACCTATCGTCAGTTATCAGTTCCCAGGTGACATGAGTACAGCTTAGTCCGCTGACTTGACACTGTCACTTCGCCTCGGGTGTGTTCCCACTGTACTTTGATCACTACCCTACCACGGCTCAAAGGAGTCGTGCAAACAGGTGGTGGTTGGGTGCAGTCCCGAAGCACTTGGAGGCAGTGACGGTTAGACAGGATTCGTCTCTCCCGGTATTGGGGGTTGACATCGCGCTGTGTCTAGGAGAGCCACTACACGAGTAGTCCCTGGCCAGGGCAAACGAGATATACTGGTAGGTTTCCAGTGTTATCTCAGGGTGTATTGGGCTTCACTCCGGCACGACTTGTACCGCTATTGGGGGACTGGCGTTTACCGCCCCTAGGCCCGCCATGCGATGTATCAGACGAACAGACCGGACTGTACGGAGAATGTCACACTCAGGCTCAGTAGGAGTTCAGATGGGTTTCGCCTCGTCGGTCTTCTTGTCGGCATTACCTGGGGACCGTTACGCACAGCTAGTGCCGCTTGCGGTCTGTGGTTAAACCCACTGCCAGCGTAGTGTCGAGTCTTTAGAGTCCCACACAGAAAGCTTTTCGCCTTTAGGCAAAAGAGTAGAGGTCGCATGGTTTTGCGACAGGGTTCGGTCACATCCGTGCACTTGTGCACGTACAGTGTCCGGACAGTTTACACTAACGGGCTTTGGTTTAAGCCAGATCCTAGTGTACCTTATGGGATTGGATTTATCCAGTTTGCATTCGTGTTCCTCGGAACGCGGATGCGGGTGTGTATGCACAGTTGACAGGGAGGCAGAGGCGGCGGATTCTCATTAGGGTTGTTGACTGTTGACCGTTGACTATTTGACTTTATGCTCAACCCTAGTGAGAATATGATATGTGATTAACTATTATATTAATTAAGTATTATGGTGATATGGTTGTTGACTTGTTGACTTTTGTTGACTTGTTGACTTTGTTGACTTGTTGACTTTTGTTGACTTGTTGACTTTTGTTGACTAGGCTTGACTAGTTGACCATCATGATAACCATGGTTATCATTTCATGCCAAAGACTTTTACTTGCTTGCTCATTTGAGTAAAATGAGTGCATGACATGATAAGGTTATGGTTGCTTCAAACCATCACATAAGACTTTTTTGATATGATGAGTTATGATCACTTTGGATTATGAGAGGGTGAGAGAGAAAAGAGAGCCTCATTCTTTCTTGCTCATTCTCTCTCTTGTTCTTGAGCTCTCCTCTTGCTCTCACCCTCAACCTCTTGCTCCCTCTCTTGATCTATGGTTCTCTTGTCTCATGAGTTGAGAATCAAGAACCATAGATAAAATCCCATTCTATTTCCTCTCTACTCATTCTAGTTCACTAGGTTTAGCAAACCAAGTGAAATAGTTTCTTCAAAGAACGAAGAAGGAGCTAAAGGTTGGAGCTTTCAGGTGGATCTATCTTCGGCGTACGGAGACGACGAGAAGAAGCCATTGGACCACCATCGGAGCCTTGAAGACGAAGGAGTTCGAGTTTAGGTATAACCATCTTCATCCGAGTAGCTAAATATCTTTAGCTTAGTATGCTAGTTTTAGTTTAGGTAAAGATCCCGACCTAGCTTAGTCCATGTTGCCTCTTGCGTTAAAATTTTGATTTTATACCGTTTCCGCCTCCCCGTAAGAACCGGGGGTCGCAACGTGGACTTACAGTGGTATCAAAGCCTAACTAAACTTAAACTAGCTTGGTAGTGAAGTGTAACGAAGTTCGGAACCGGAAAAATCCAAAAAACCAAACTTTTACAAAAACTGAGTTTCTGTTGAATTTTTTTTTGGCTCAAAATGAAAAACTTTACACTTGTAAATTCGGCTCAGGGTTTTGTGTGAACACCCAAGAAAAACGATACAGTAATTCGTGCAAACCGCCGCCCTTCCGCCGCGCGAGCTGGGGATTCGCCGCGGAAGCGCCGCTCTTTGTCGTCTTTTGTGCATCGTTTTTCGTGCAGTGTGTGTCTGTGTTGGTTTTGGGATTTTTGAAATATATTATATGTGCCCAGATTTTCCAGAAAAGAAATTTCCTTTTGGGGTCCTATAATTCCGTATTTTTTCCGAACTTCACTGCACTTTGACTATGATGGTTATATCTGTGATGTTTGCATGTATTGAACGTCGGCTAATCGCTATAAGTCGATTGGTCGGGGTTATACATGATCTGTAATGTGCTGGAATGTGTATATAAATATGTTGGATTGTCGCGGGTGAATAGCCGGGGGTTGTGAGACGAGAGTTTTCTTTTCTTGCAATTCATGTAAATTTGTAAATTGATGTAATAATTATTTGTATGGCCGCACAACCGGGTCGGGGTTGTAGCCGTCGTTGTATAATTTCTTTTTACTGTTTTTGCTCCTAGGATAGACCTATGGAGGGGTGCACAAACTACCGGGTATGCCGAAGTGTCGAGTGGCCTACTCATGGAGATGAGGGAGGTTGCTACGCTTCGGGTACTTGGCGGGTAGTTTGCCGCACCCGTAGGGGTCTTGGGTGGGGTTTTGGCTATTCACCGCGACCGTGTTATCTGTTTTTGTTACAGGCTCGTACAAATTACAGATTGCTAGTATATCCAATGTATTTATCTGTGATCTGAAATGTTTATCATTGCAGTATATCTATATATGATATTATTTAGGCGTTGCTTATGTTTTACAGACGCGCTAGCCCAACCCCCGCTCTGTCGTTAGTTAAGTAACCTAACGGGTAATGACGGGGCCCCGTGGCGAATGCGAATGGCATAAGCGTACGTCATATTTTGGTTGTTTTCTGCAATGGTAGGATTAAATGATGGGACGCATTAAAAGAACTAATGCAAGAATATCACGCATTAAAAGAACTAATGCAAGATAATAAACCAAGTTAAAGTCGTTGGAACACTCTCGAAAAACCACTCGGTTCTTTCAAAAACAATTTTTAAATGCGGAGCTTGAGCCACTCCTTTTAAAAGCTATCTCGTTCCATCGACCAAATCAAGTTCACTACGTTCACGGTTTTGCCAAAACCATCCGTAGCCCTCCGTCGTTTCACATGAATAGTCAATAGTATTCAAGCTGTGTTTGTTGGCCAAAGTCAAGGCACAGTGATTGGTAGCTATTGGGTATTCATGTGCAGCATAGATAGATGCGTTGGTTTGGAACAGTCGTACTGCCTTGTTGGCCAAAGTCAAGGGTAGGTGCGGGTGGATTCAAATTAACCTGGAGAACGACGGGCAGAACTTGACATGTGACTTATGATTTGTTGGCCAAAGTCAAGGTCATAAGAGCATGGGGCAAAAATCCACATCGGGAGTTTCATAAGTACTGAAACTTGCTAGATTTGCATACCATTTGGAGTGTGATGATTCTGGTAGGATTCCTTCAGTTTCGTCACGCGATGATATTTGGATCCCGATCCTACTGTGAGTATATGCTACTCCTCGGGAAATTTCTCACTTAACGATCAATGCTATAAACCTAGTAGGTGCCTAGAAAGGTGTTAGCGGGGCTACGCCCCCAGGGAAAAGAGGTTCTTTAATTAAGGAACTTCGCGAAAGCGTTGGAAAACCTCCCTCGAAGTACCGACACCGGCCTGGCTGAACGGTCAAGCAAGTATTGTACGGTGGGATTGATCCTGACTAATTCTTCCTTTATGGTTTGAGGAGGGATTCGAGAAACAGTGGGAGCCATCCTGTTTAGACAAACTAAAAACCACTCTAAACTTGCAAGAGCATCATGCTGAGTGTTTCTTCTTCTCTCTCCTAATTGCAGCGACCAATCAACATGACTGGACTTAAGTTACTCCTAGATAAAAACAAACTGACAGGGCCAAACTACAAAGATTGGCTCAGGAATGTCACGATAGCAATCACTTATGACAAGCTGGGGTATCTTCTTACCACCAAAGCTCCCCCTGTCCCTGGTCCAACTTCCAGTGTCGCGGGTAAGGAAATCCGCAAGACTTGGGAGATTGATAGCGCGAAGGCCAAGTGCCTCCTGCTCGCCTCGATGGACAACGAACATCAGAGGAGGCATGAGAATATGGACATGGAGTCCATATTGCTCCATACAAAAGAACTGTATGGAGAGCAATCACGTATCGCAAGATACGAAGCGTCGAAAAAGTTATTTTCGACAAGAATGGCCGTCGGATCATCAGTAGCCGAGCATGTGCTAAAGATGATCGGCTACATTGAGGAGCTCGCTGACCTAGGGATCACATTGGAGGCTGAACTCTATACGGATATAGTCCTCCAGTCCCTTCCTTCCACTTACGCCCAGTTCATACTGAACTTCAACCTACAAGAAAAAGAGGTTGAACTTTCAGAGCTCCTCAACATGCTGAGGAGCGCAGAGGGCACCCTACAGAAAGGTAGGGAAACATCCACTTTGTTTGTAGGAGGATCATCTTCTTCTAGGTCCAAGGCGAAAGCCAAGGGAAAGAAGAAGAAGGCCCCCGCCAAACCAAGGGGCGGTGTTAGTAAAGTGGATACGAAGGGAAAAGGCAAAGCAACAAAGTTAGCGGGAAAGCTTGTGGATAAGGAAGAATGCTTCTATTGTCATAAGAAAGGACACTGGAAGAATGATTGCAGGGCCTGGAAGGCCAGAACACAGGAATTGAAGCAGGTTGCAGCTTCAGCTTCAGGTGTGTATGTTATTGAAAACTGTCTTTCAATAAACTCTACTTCCTGGGTATTGGATACCGGATCAGGATCTCATATCTGTAATTCTTTGCAGGCGTTGAGAAACCGTAGTGTTTTGAAAGCAGGTGACATGACCCTCAGAGTTGCAAACGGAGCTAGCATGGATGCTAAAGCCGTGGGGGACTGTCACCTGGGAATGTCAGATGGACATGTTTTGGTTTTGCGTAATTGCTTTTTTGTACCCAACGCAACTTGTAATATCATTTCTGTATCTTTAGTTTCTAAAGAAGGTTATGAATTTGCGTTTGTAAGTAATGTTGTAAACATTCAACTTAATCAAGTATTGATTGGGTCAGGTACTCTGAAGTAATGGTATATACGTGTTAAACCAACCACAGATTTTTAATGTCCAGAATATACACAAAAGAAAGTCTCCAGAAATAAATCAGACTTTCTTATGGCATTGTAGATTGGGTCACATCAATGAGAGAAGGTTGACGAAGTTACATACAGAAGGGTATTTGAATGCGTTCGAATATCAGTCGTATGCCACTTGTCAATCCTGTCTCAAGGGAAAGATGACAAAGACTCCGTTTACTGGATATGAAGTAAGAGCGAGCGAGCTCTTGGGACTCGTACACAGTGACGTGTGCGGTCCAATGTCTACACATGCCCGAAGCGGACATTCTTACTTCATTACTTTTACGGATGACTTCTCAAGGTACGGTTATGTCTTCTTAATGAAACATAAGTCCGAGGCCTTTGGAAAATTCCAGGAGTATAAGAATGAAGTAGAGAAACAGACCGGCAAAAGTATTAAGATTCTAAGATCGGATCGAGGTGCAGAATACTTAAGTGCCGAGTTCCTGGACTATTTAAAAGAGAACGGAATTCTCTCTCAGCTTACTCCTCCATACACCCCGCAACATAACGGTGTATCGGAGAGACGGAACCGCACCCTATTGGATATGGTGCGGTCCATGATGGGTAATGCTGAGTTACCGCGATCATTCTGGGGGTATGCGCTAGAATCAGCAGCGTACCTTTTGAACCGAGTTCCGACTAAGACTGTGCCTTCCACACCATATGAAATGTGGTGTGGGAAGAGACCCTATCTTAAGCACATTAAGACATGGGGATGTCCGGCTTTTGTCAAAAAGCAGCATGCGGACAAGCTCGAGGCACGCTCAGTACAGTGCAAGTTTGTGGGGTATCCAAAGAACTCAAAAGGATATTTCTTCTACTGTGAAGAGGAACAAAAAGTTCTTGTTTCTCGTCATGCCTACTTCTTGGAAACTGAGTTTTTGGAAAACCAGATAAGTGGGAGCACAGTAGAACTGGAAGAAATTCCAGAACCACGGACTGTTACTGAAAGTTTAGTGGAACCAGAAGGTTCGGAAGAACAGGACATTCCTACGCCGCTCCGCAGAAGTAGTAGGCAGTCTCATCCGCCCGAGAGATACTACGGTTTTCTCATAGACGGGGATAGAGAGGATTGCATCATAGATTATGATGAGCCTACTAGCTTCCAGCAGGCCGTTCAGAGCGTTGACTCAGTGAAATGGCTGGATGCAATGCGGACCGAAATGGAGTCCATGTACACCAACAAGGTATGGACGTTGGACATTGCTCCAGACGGGGTAAAACCCGTAGGATGCAAGTGGATCTTCAAAAGGAAGATTGGTGTAGATGGACAGGTTGAGACCTATAAAGCTAGGCTGGTAGCAAAGGGTTTTCATCAACGACCTGGCTTGGACTACGACGAAACCTTTTCTCCAGTAGCCATGCTGAAATCCATTCGGATCCTTCTTGCCATTGCTGCCTTCCACGATTATGAGATCTGGCAAATGGACGTAAAGACAGCTTTTCTAAATGGAAATTTAGAGGAGTGTGTCTATATGGACCAGCCAGAGGGTTTCATTCAGAGTGGGAGCAGCGGAAAGGTGTGCAAGTTGCTTAAGTCCATCTATGGACTAAAGCAGGCATCGCGGAGTTGGAACATCTGTTTTGATGAGACGGTCAAAGAATTTGGCTTTATCAAAAATCCAGATGAACCATGCATCTATAGTAGATTTGTAGCGAGAACTGTAGTATTCCTCGTTTTATACGTGGATGACATTCTCTTAATAGGAAATGACATTCCTATGCTACAATCTGTCAAGGGGTTCTTGTCACACAGGTTCTCCATGAAAGACCTGGGTGATGCCTCATACATTCTGGGTATCCGGATCTACCGTGACAGATCCAAGAGGATATTAGGACTTTCGCAGTCCAGGTACATCGACACCATACTGAAGAGGTTCAGTATGGAAGATTCCAAGCGCGGTAACCTACCGGCTTGTCACGGGATCACCCTCTCTAAAGAGATGTCTCCCAAGACTGATTTAGAGAGGGATCGCATGTCTATTATACCCTACGCTTCTGCGGTAGGCTCTATAATGTATGCGATGTTGTGTACCAGACCGGATGTAGCTTATGCACTGAGTGTGGTAAGCCGGTATCAGTCTAACCCTGGGGAGAAACACTGGATAGCGGTAAAGAACATTCTCAAGTACCTGAGAAGGACTAAGGAGATGTTCTTGGTGTATGGCGGAAAAGACCTCCAGATCGAGGCCTTTGCTGACTCCAGCTTCCAGAGTGACAAGGATGATTCCAAGTCCATGTCGGGTTTTGTCTTTACCCTCAATGGAGGGGCGGTGTGTTGGAAGAGTTCCAAACAGGAAACCGTTGCAGACTCGACGATGGAAGCGGAATACATCGATGCATCTGATGCCGCAAAAGAAGCTGTCTGGATGAGGAAGTTCTTGAAAGAACTTCAGGTGGTTCCGTCCATTGTTGATCCAATACCTCTGTGTTGCGACAACAACGGGGCTATAGCTTTAGCGAAGGAACCCAGGTCCCATCAGAGATCCAGGCACATCTTGAGGCGGTATCACCTGATCAGGGAGATCGTGGATCGCCAGGAGATCGAGGTTCGGAGAGTCGCTTCAGAAGACAACACTGCAGATCCATTCACCAAGGCCTTGCCCCAGACTCAGTTCGAGCGGCTGATCGAGATGATAGGTCTTCGATACGCCAGTACATGGCCTTAGTGCAAGTGGGAGATTGTTAGTGTATATGCCCTAGAGGCCATTACTGTATCATACTAGTTTGTATATTACTTAATGGATGCTTGGGATATTCACCTTGTATATACAATCTTGCTCAAACTAGTAGTATGCTACTTGGTTTGTTTCTACTTCAATGTGTACTTGTGTTTATTTCAGTATATCACTTATACGCATTAGTGGAGCCCTTAGGATCTTTGCTTGATTACCAGCGTTGTGATGGCAGTCACACTAGTGGGGGCTGGGTAATCTATAAGCACATCCTTATTCAGGTCCCTGGTCGCAGGACTATCGAGACAGGGCATCGATACTCCGGAGTAGACCAGCGCATGCGCTTCTCATCCCAGTGTGGGAGACGGTCTGTCCCACAGCCGTCAGTACGTCGTACTTGAGATAGTATGCGGGTGCTCGTTAGGTTACGGGTACACTGGACAGGACTCGTCGGGAACTGACTAGTTGGTATTATACCTATCGTCAGTTATCAGTTCCCAGGTGACATGAGTACAGCTTAGTCCGCTGACTTGACACTGTCACTTCGCCTCGGGTGTGTTCCCACTGTACTTTGATCACTACCCTACCACGGCTCAAAGGAGTCGTGCAAACAGGTGGTGGTTGGGTGCAGTCCCGAAGCACTTGGAGGCAGTGACGGTTAGACAGGATTCGTCTCTCCCGGTATTGGGGGTTGACATCGCGCTGTGTCTAGGAGAGCCATTACACGAGTAGTCCCTGGCCAGGGCAAACGAGATATACTGGTAGGTTTCCAGTGTTATCTCAGGGTGTATTGGGCTTCACTCCGGCACGACTTGTACCGCTATTGGGGGACTGACGTTTACCGCCCCCTAGGCCCGCCATGCGATGTATCAGACGAACAGACCGGACTGTACGGAGAATGTCACACTCATGCTCAGTAGGAGTTCAGATGGGTTTCGCCTCGTCGGTCTTCTTGTCGGCATTACCTGGGGACCGTTACTCACAGCTAGTGCCGCTTGCGGTCTGTGGTTAAACCCACTGCCAGCGTAGTGTCGAGTCTTTAGAGTCCCACACAGAAAGCTTTTCGCCTTTAGGCAAAAGAGTAGAGGTCGCATGGTATTGCGACAGGTCGCATGGTTTTGCGACAGGGTTCGGTCACATCCGTGCACTTGTGCACGTACAGTGTCCGGACAGTTTACACTAGCGGGCTTTGGTTTAAGCCAGATCCTAGTGTACCTTATGGGATTGGATTTATCCAGTTTGCATTCGTGTTCCTCTGAACGCGGATGCGGGTGTGTATGCACAGTTGACAGGGAGGCAGAGGCGGCGGATTCTCATTAGGGTTATTGACTGTTGACCGTTGACTATTTGACTTTATGCTCAACCCTAGTGAGAATATGATATGTGATTAACTATTATATTAATTAAGTATTATGGTGATATGGTTGTTGACTTGTTGACTTTTGTTGACTTGTTGACTTTGTTGACTTGTTGACTTTTGTTGACTTGTTGACTTTTGTTGACTAGGCTTGACTAGTTGACCATCATGATAACCATGGTTATCATTTCATGCCAAAGACTTTTACTTGCTTGCTCGTTTGAGTAAAATGAGTGCATGACATGATAAGGTTATGGTTGCTTCAAACCATCACATAAGACTTTTTTGATATGATGAGTTATGATCACTTTGGATTATGAGAGGGTGAGAGAGAAAAGAGAGCCTCATTCTTTCTTGCTCATTCTCTCTCTTGTTCTTGAGCTCTCCTCTTGCTCTCACCCTCAACCTCTTGCTCCCTCTCTTGATCTATGGTTCTCTTGTCTCATGAGTTGAGAATCAAGAACCATAGATAAAATCCCATTCTATTTCCTCTCTACTCATTCTAGTTCACTAGGTTTAGCAAACCAAGTGAACTAGTTTCTTCAAAGAACGAAGAAGGAGCTAAAGGTTGGAGCTTTCAGGTGGATCTATCTTCGGCGTACGGAGACGACGAGAAGAAGCCATTGGACCACCATCGGAGCCTTGAAGACGAAGGAGTTCGAGTTTAGGTATAACCATCTTCATCCGAGTAGCTAAATATCTTTAGCTTAGTATGCTAGTTTTAGTTTAGGTAAAGATCCCGACCTAGCTTAGTCCATGTTGCCTCTTGCGTTAAAATTTTGATTTTATACCGTTTCCGCCTCCCCGTAAGAACCGGGGGTCGCAACGTGGACTTACAATCCCTTCACCGGGAGTGACCTCTTTAGTGAAACTAGCAGATGCTACAAACTCGGTTTGTCTTTTGATTGCTTCTATAGTTCTTGCTTTGCATAGTGATATTTGTGAAATATCCTGCACCTTATTCGATGAGGAAAGGGCCGACGATCCCTTCACCGGGAGTGACCCCTTTAGCAAAACTAGAAAAGCCTAAAAAACACTCCATTTAAAATTCACTCGATTCTACAACGATATCCAGTTCATTACGCAAAAGGTTTTCTTAAAAACCTGTCGTAGCCCTCCGTCATTTCAGATAAGTACTTCTTAGTATTCGTGCTGCGTTTGTTGACCTTAGCCAAGGCGTAGTGTGCGGTAGCTAATTAGTGCTTATCTGTATAAGTATATGATGCGATTGAGTTAGGGTAGTCGTGCGACTTTGTTGACCTTAGCCAAGGGTCGTGCGGGTGGGTTTAATTCAATCGGGAAATGACGGGTTGAACTTGGCTAGCACTTTTGATTTGTTGACCTTAGCCAAGGTCATAAGTTGCTAGGGGCAAAATTATCGGGAATTTCAAGTGTTGAAATTCCCGATGAGATTGCATAACTTCTATGAGATAGTTGGATCCCGATACCCGCTGCGAGTAAGAGTTACTCCTGGGAGAGTTTTACACATTACAATTAGCCGATCAAGTAGGTGTCTAGAAAGGTGTTAACGGGGTTACGCCCCTGAGAAAACGAGGTTTACTTTAATTAGGTTCGTGCGAAAGCACGGGGAACCTCCCTCAAAGTTCCGGCACTGGCCTGGCTGAAAGATTGGCGAACATGTAGCGTGTAATTAATCCCGGCTAGTCTTTCCTTTTAGGGTTTGAAGGAAGATTTGATTAAAACAGTGGGAGACATCCTGATTAGATTTATTAGATAATCAATCTAATCTTGCAAGAGCATACGCTGAGTGTTTTCTTCTCTCTCTCTCCAGGTAGCGACCATATCACGCCTTAATCAAGATAATAAAACGGATGAATTGACCGAACCCGCTTGTTATACTGAGCTGGGAAACGTTGGTCCCACTCCAACTTATAATTGTTATAAGACAGAGCAGGAAATTGGGGAATACCAGATTTCCCGTGCCGCCCAAACGAAGAAAGTGCATGTTGATGCATCATCTTCGGGTGTGTTCATTACAGAGAACTGTTTCTCAGTATCCTTTACGTCCTGGGTATGTGATACCGGATCAGGATCCCGTATATGTAATCTGTTACATGGGCTACAGAAAGGTAGATAACTGAGAACGGGTGATAAGTTTCATGAGACAGAAAACGGTGCAAGTGTTGCAGCCAAGTCTGTTGGTCACTATCACCCTGTATTACCTGAATACATTGATTCTGAACGAATGTTATTAGATACCAAACCTAATATACAAAATCATATCAGTCTCTTTATTAGTAAAGAAAGGATATAATTTTGTATTGTTGGATAATGTTTTAAACATTTCCTATATCAAGAGTTGATCGGTTCAGGCACGTTATTTAAAAGCATTGACGTTCTAAATCAAACTACAGTTCTTAGTATACGGAACATACACAAGAGGAAGAGTTCAGAAATGAACGAATCCTTCTTGAGGCATTGTAGACTAGGTCATATCAATGTGACCCGACTAGCTGAAGTTACATTAAGATGCATATTTAAATTTGTTTGAATTTACATCTAGTGAAACTTGCCAGTTATATCACAAAGATAAGATGACCACAGCTCTGTTTATTGGAGACAGAGAAAGAGTTAGTGAACCCTTGGGATTGATACATGCTGATGTATGAAAGTCTCCTGTCTACACATGCCAAGACCGGTTCTTTGTACTTCATTACATTCTCTGATGATCTCTCAAGATTCAGACATATGTTCCTGTTGAAACAAAAGTCCGAAACTTTTGAGATATTCACAGAATATGAATTAGAAGTAGAGAACCTAAAACGGGTATAAGTATTATGTCCTTTGATGAGATCAAGGAGGAGAATACTTGAGCACGGAAATCCTGGACTATTCTAAAGGAGAATGAGATTCTCTCTCAGCATTACTCCTCCGTATACACCATAGCACGATGGTATATCGGGGCGGAGCAATAGCACCCTATGTGATATGGTGTGCTCTATGATGAGTACTACTGAGTTTCCTATTTCCTTTTGGGAGTTATGCACTTGAGAAGCTGCATACCTATTGAATAGGGTTCAAATCAAATCAGTTACCTACCACTTCATATGTGATATGGAAAGGGAAGTGCTCATATCTTAAGTTTGTTAAGATTTGGGGTTGTCCGGCCAATGTCTAAAAGCAAAATCTGGACAAGCTCGAGGCAAGGTCTGTTGTATAGAACTGAAAATGTTCCAGCTATACAAACTGCAGCTGATGATTTGATAGAACCAAATGATTCAATAGTTTCCAACGAACCCCAGCCTCTCCGCCGATCCAGTAGGGTTCCTCACCCACCTGAGAGATACTTCGGTTTCTCTATGACTGTAGGAGCGAGGATTGCATCATGAAATGATGACCCAACTAGTTTCGAGCTGGCCATCAGGAGTGGGAATCTGTAAGAATGGCTGGATGCTTATCGATCTGAGATGGAATCATTATACACCAATAATGTATGGACTTTGGTTGCTTTATCTGAAGGGTTAAATCCCCATCACGAGCGAGTATATCTTGAGAAGATTACTTGGTGTACATGGAAAAGTTGAGACTTTCAAAGCTATGCTTAGGTCCATCCAGATCCTACTTGCTACGGCTACATACCATGACTACGATATCTGGTGGTTGGGTGTCATGACTGCTTTTCTAAATGATGTTTTAGAAAAAAGCGTCTATAAGTACACAGCCAGAGGGCTTCGTAGACAGTGGGAGCAGCGGAAACGTGTGCAAGATGTTTTATATGATAAAACAGGCATCGCGGAGTAGGAACATCTGTTTTGATGTGGTAGTCAAAGAGTTTGACTTCATCAAAATGGTAGATGAACCTTGTATATACAAGAAGGTAGTAGGGAGTATGGTGGTGATCCTCGTGGAGTACGTGGATGACATACTCTTGATAGGGAAGGAGTTTCCTATGCTACGATCGGTCAATCTCCGCATATCACAAGGATTCTCCATAGATGATCAAAATGATACCTCCTAAATCCTGGGTTTTTGGATCTATGAGATAGATCTAATTGAATGTTAGGATTCTTACTAGTTGTAGTGAGATGGTATCAATCGATCCTGGGGAGAATCACTGGAAAGGTTCCAGGGTGATAAGAACGACTGAATGTCAGTTGCAGGCATTGTCTTTACCCTTAGTGGAGGGACGGTATGTTGGAAGAGTTTCAAGCTAGATACCGTGACATACTAGACGATTAAAGGCAAGATACATCGTTACCAAAGATGCTACCAAAGAGGCGGTCTGGATAGATATAAGTTCATAAGATGAATTTCGTTCGTACCATTGTGTGACAATGGAGTTGTGGCTTTAGCTAAGGAACTTCCGTCCCATCAGAAATCCAGATATAATTCTTAGGCAGTATCACCTGATCATGGAGATGGTTGATCTCCAGGGAGATCGAGGTTAGGAGAGTAGACACAGAGGATGACAGCGCGGATCCACTCACAAAGGCCTTTTTTCCAGTAGAGACTTTTATGGGATGGTTGAGTATGAGATACTTCAACCGCAGCTACTTGTTGGGTATGCGATAATACAACAGATGGCCCTAGTGCAAGTGGGAGATTGTTAGTTATATGTATGCCCTAGAGGCCATTGCTGTACATACGATGTATATTGTAATGGATGCTTGGACATATATAGGGAGGACTTTCTTGCTCGACATGATAGTATGCTATCTGGTTGTAATTTATCTTAACATGTACTCTGATTGTCTCTATATTACATGTTGATAAAGCCCTTAGGATGTGTACTCGACTACTGGGACTATGATGAGATCATACTAGTGGGGCCACGGTAGTCGACGAGTACATCCTATAACAGTTCCTAGTCGAGGGTATATCGAGACAGGGCATCGATGCACCAGAGTAGACTAGCGTATACGCATCTTGACCCATAAGATGGGCGATGGATGATCCCATATCCATCGGTGTTTGACATCAAGGATGGTGTACGGGTGCTCAGTGGAGACTGGGTACACTGGACGGACTCGCCGAGAACTCCCAGATGGTATTATACCACACGTCAGATGGTAGTTCTCCGGTGACACTGGTACAGAGTAATCTGTTGACCCGAGATCGTCATAGAGTCTTGGGTGATTCCCACTGTGCTTTGATTTCCATCATACCACGTCCAAGAGGGCATGCAAAAAGATGGCTTTTGGGTACAGTCCCGAATCACATGGAGGCAATGAGCGATAGGAGGGGATTCGTCTCTCCCGGTATAGGGAGTTGATGTTGTGCTGTGTTCGATTGGCTATAACCGGAAATCCCTAGCCAGGGTTGCTGAGATTTACTAGTAAGTGTTATCAGTAGTTTCTCGAACAGTTATAGACCTTATATCGACACGACTTATCAAGCTACTGGGGTCTGACGTTTACCACCCCTAGGCGAGATATGCGACATATCAAACGATGAGACCGGACTATACGGGAGTGTTACTGTTTGCATTCACAGGAGAATATACAGGCTTTCTTGTTGATCTTCTGAGCGCTCAATACCTGGGTAGCTGTTACGTTTAGCTGACCGCTTGCAGCTTGTGGTTGTTTGATATGATCATCACCTACTGCCGGCGTATTGACGATTCTTTAGAGTCCTACACAGAGGTTTCTTGGCTCAGGCAAAACGGAGTAGGGGCACATATGTGATATGTGTGGGACCGAGGATAATACGATATGAGATACCGTATTCTATTCTCGCGATATTTGATATCAGCCGCGTCATCGGATCAAGTGTTGATTCGATGAATCGGTACGGATAAATATTAGTTGGTTGTATGCGTTATAGCCGGATTGTCGGATCAAGTGTTGATTCTACAATTTAATGTATAATAATATATATGATATATTAAATTACATTAACTAATATTAGCTCACTAAAAGATTCTTTTTCTCACTCGGGTAATACATTGATATATATCCGATATATGTTAATTGTATTATTTTATTTGGTTACAATAAATATTATATATGTGATATATATTATTGTAACATGATATGATAACTAATGCAACATGTTTAGTAAAGATTAATCAAGATTAGGGTTTGATTTGGGTTAATGACTTCTAATAGATTCTAGAAGGTTTTCTTTTTTGTTTTGGAAAAGATATTTTCATGTGACTCATTCTTAACCTAACCCAAACCCTAGCCTTGGTTAATTCTCTACAATGGTTTAGACAACCATGGTTGCATTATTGATCATTATCTTCTTTGCATTATTCATCACAATAGGATTTCCATCAACATTCTTCATCTTCTTCCTTCTTTTTTCTTCATGGAAAAAGCTTACTAGCTTTTTTCCAAGTGATGAATAAATGTCAGAAAAAGATAAATAAAGAGAGCAAAAATCCTACTTCATCATCCTCATCTTCCCTTGCCCTTTAGATGAGAGTGTTCACTCAATTTTTGTGAGTGTTAGCTTGTGTTAATGAAACTTCAAGGTAGATCATCTTTGTATCGATGATCGGAAGCAAGACTGCATCTTTCTCCTGTGAATCCAAACAGTAACACTCCCGTACAGTCCGGTTTCGTCGTCTGATATGTCGCATATCTCACCTAGGGGTGGTAAACGTCAGACCCCAGTAGCTTGATAAGTCGTGTCGATATAAGGTCTATAACTGTTCGAGAAACTACTGATAACACTTACCAGTAAATCTCAGCAACCCTGGCCAGGGATTTCCGGTTATAGCCAATCAAACACAGCACAACATCAACTCCCTATACCGGGAGAGACGAATCCCCTCCTATCGCTCATTGCCTCCATGTGATTCGGGACTGTACCCAAAAGCCACCTTTTTGCACCCCCTCTTGGACGTGGTATGATGGAAATCAAAGCACAGTGGGAATCACGCAAGACTCTATGACGATCTCGGGTCAACAGACTACTCTGTACCAGTGTCACCGGAGAACTGCCATCTGACGTGTGGTATAATACCATCTGGGAGTTCTCGGCGAGTCCGTCCAGTGTACCCAGTCTCCACTGAGCACCCGTACACCATCCTTGATGTCAAACACCGATGGATATGGGATCATCCATCGCCCATCATATGGGTCAAGATGCGTATACGCTAGTCTACTCTGGTGCATCGATGCCCTGTCTCGATATACCCTCGACTAGGAACTGTTATAGGATGTACTCGTCGACTACCGTGGCCCCACTAGTATGATCTCATCATAGTCCCAGTAGTCGAGTACACATCCTAAGGGCTTTATCAACATGTAATATAGAGACAATCAGAGTACATGTTAAGATAAAGTACAACCAGATAGCATACTATCATGTCGAGCAAGAAAGTCCTCCCTATATATGTCCAAGCATCCATTACAATATACATCGTATGTACAGCAATGGCCTCTAGGGCATACATATAACTAATAGAGGTCACTCCCGGTGAGGGGATCTTGGCTCTTGCCTCGTAGAATGAGGTGCTGGATATTCATAACCGAATACCGCTGTACAAAACAAAAGAAAACGTCCTTGTAATAACAGCTTTTGAAAACTGTTCCAACAACATCGAATAGGTTTGCTTTCTATGCATTGATCTGAATCAACGCAGTCCCATCTGTAAGTCCATGTCACGCACCCCACGAACTTACGGGGAGGCGGAATATATGAAAAACGATTATCAAAGCTTCGTAACACGGACTTGAGCGCATGAATCGTATCTAAACCGTTACTAGCTAACTACTCGGATTCGAAGTTATACCTCACGTTACTTGTCCTTCGGGTCTTCATCGCTGTCCTCCACTCCTCATAGGCTCCTTGGAACATCGGCACCTCAACGGCCTCTTCGAGTCAAAGACGATCCACCCAAGAGCTCCTACTTCAAGCTTGATCTCTAACTTGAGAGAACTAGGTTTCTTTTGTTGCTAATCAAAGTGACCTAGGTGATATAGAGAAAGGTTATGGATTAATAAGTCTATCTAATCCTTGATCTCAACTCATGAGTGGTAGGATTAGGGTTTGAAGAAGAGAGCTTGAGGAGAGAGAAGGTGAGCATGAGAATGAGAAGAAAAAATGAACTCATTTGAATATATGAAGCATTATCTTTTATCAAATAAAATAAAAATAAATAATTTAACAACCATGCTTCATTTATTTATATGAGTGATTCATCTTGTGAGTCATTAGTTCAATAAATGAAGCATTAACTCAAAGGATAAATCACACAAATGAGTCATTAAACAATAAATACTTATGACACCTTAACCCCCAAGTCACCATGCTTCTAGAGGCTTCCCGGAAAATTACAAGAACGCCCCTCCAATCCGTGAAAACACGGAAAAATTTAGACTATATAAATCCAAAAACCTGATACTAGAATCTGGCTTAAACCAAAGCCAGTTAGTTAAAACTGTCCGAACGTCGTACGTGCGAAAACTATGTGTCCAAACCCTTGTCGTAAAACCATACGACCTCTATATCGTTTCTCCTGGAGCAGGGAAACTCTCTGTGTGGGACTCTAAAGACTCGACACTACGCTGGCAGTGGGTTTAACCGCAGACCACAAGCGGCATTAGCTGTACGTAACGGTTCCCAGGTAGATGTCCATAAGAACGACGATGAGGAACACATCCGAACTCCTACTGAGCCTGATGTGACAATCTCCGTACAGTCCGGTCTGTTTTTCTAAGACTATCGCATATCGAGCCTAGGGGGCGGCAAGCGTCAGTCCCCTAATAGTGGTATAAGTCGTGTCGGAGCGTAGCCCATTACACCCTGAGAAACTACTGGAACCTACCAGTAAATCTCGCTTGCCCTGGCCAGGGACATTGCGTAATGGCTCTCTGACACAGCGCGATATCAACTCCCAATACCGGGAGAGGTGAATCCTGTCTAACCGCCACTGCCTCTAAGTGCTCGGGACTGCACCCAACTGCTACCTGTTTGCATGACTCTTTTGAGCCGTGGTAGGGTAGCAATCTAAGAACAGTGGGACACACTCGAGGCGAAGTAGCAGTGTCAAGTCTGTGGACTATGCTGTACTCATTTCACCTGGGAACTGTTAACTGATGACGGGTATAATACCAACCAACAGTTCCCCTGTGAGTCCTGTCCGGTGTACTCATAACCTAACGAGCACCTGTATACTATCTCCAGTACTACGTACTGATGGCAGTGGGACATACCATCTCCCCAACTGGGATGAGAAGCGTACACACTAGTCTACTCCGGAATTATCGATACCCTGTCTCGATAATCCAACCACTAGGGACCTGTATAGGATGTTGCTTATAGACTACCCAGCCCCCACTAGTGTGACTGCCATCACAATGCTGGTAATCAAGCAAAGATCCTATGGGCTCTACTAATATGTATAAATGATACGTTACAAGAAACATATGCACATATTAAAGCAGAAACAAACCAAGTAGCATACTACCATTTTTAGCAAGACTGATATATAACAGTGAATATCCCAAGCTTCCATTAAGTAATATACAAGTTAGAATGATACAATAATGGCCCCTAGGGCATATACACTAACAATCTCCCACTTGCACTAGGGCCATGTGCTGACATATCGCCGACCTATCATCTCGAATATCCTCTCGAACTGCATCTGAGGAATGGCCTTTGTGAATGGATCAGCAGTGTTATTCTCTGTATCTACTCTCTTTACCTCGATCTCCCGGCGATCTACGATCTCCCTGATCAGGTGATACCTCCTTAAGATGAGTCTGGACTTCTGATGGGACCTGGGTTTCTTCGCTAAAGCTATAGCGCCGTTGTTGTCGCAATACAGAGGTATTGGACCAACACTGGTAGGAACCACCTAAAGTTCTGTGAGGAACTTCTTCATCCAGACAGCTTCTTTTGCGGCATCGCAAGCAGCTATGTACTCCGCTTCCATTGTTGAGTCAGCAACGGTCTCCTGCGTGGAACTCTTCCAACAGACCGCCCCTCCATTGAGGGTAAAGACATAACCCGACATGGACTTGGGGTCAACCTTGTCACTATGGAAGCTGGAGTCGGCAAAGGCCTCGATCTGGAGGTCTTTTCCGCCATACACCAAGAACATCTCTTTAGTCCTTCTCAGGTACTTGAGAATGTTCTTTACTGCTATCCAGTGCTTCTCCCCTGGGTTTGCCTGATACCGGCTTAAAACGCTCAATGCGTATGCTACATCTGGTCTGGTACATAACATCGCATACATTATAGAGCCTACCGCAGAAGGATAGGGTATAATCGACATGCGATCCCTTTCCAAATCAGTCTTGGGTGACATCTCTTTGGAGAGGGTGATTCCGTGACAAGCCGGTAGGTTACCGCGCTTAGAATCATCCATACTGAATCTCTTCAATATGGTGTCTATGTACCTGGACTACGAAAGTCCCAACATTCTTTTTATCTATCACGATAGATCCGGATCCCCAGAATGTAGGTGGCATCACCCAGGTCTTTCATGGAGAATTTCTGTGATAATAATCTTTTGACTAACTATAACATAGGAATATCATTTCCTATTAGGAGAATGTCATCCACGTACAAGACGAGGAATACTACAGCTCTCCCTACAATCTTACTGTATATGCATGGTTTATCTGGATTTTCGATAAAGTCGAATTCTTTGACAGCATCATCAAAATAGATGTTCCAACTCCGCGATGCCTGCTTTAGTCCATAAATGGACTTAAGCAACTTGCATACTTTACCGCTGCTCCCACTCTGAATGAATCCCTCTGGCTGATCCATATAGACGCACTCTTCCAAATTTCCATTTAGAAAGGCCGTCTTTACGTCTATCTGCCAGATCTCATAATCGTGGAAGGCAGCAATAGCAAGAAGGACCCGAATGGATTTGAGCATAGCCACTGGAGAAAAGGTTTCGTCATAGTCCAAACCAGGTCTTTGACGGAAACCCTTTGCAACAAGTCTAGCTTTATAGGTTTCAACCTGTTCATCTACACCAATCTTCTTTCTGAAGATCCATTTGCATCCTACGGGTTTTACCCCATCTGGAGCAATGTCCAAAGTCCATACTTTGTTAGTGTACATGGACTCCATTTCGGTCTGCATTGCATCCAACCATTTTACAGAGTCACCGCTCTGAATGGCTCGCTGGAAGCTAGTAGGCTTATCATAGTCAATAGGGCAATCCTCTCTATCCCCGTCTATGAGAAAACCGTAGTATCTCTCGGGCGGATGAGACTGCCTACTACTCCTGCGGAGTGGCGTCGGGATGTCCCTTTCTTCTGAAACCTCTGGTTCCACCATACTTTCAGTAGTAGTTTGTGGTTCTGGAATTTCTTCCAGTTCTATTTCTCTCCCACTTGTTTCCTTTTCTAAAAAATGGGCATTACGAGAAACAAAAACCTTTTGTTCCTCTGCGTAATAGAATAGATACCCCTTGGAATGCTTTGGATATCCCATAAACTTACACTGTACTCTGCGTGCCTCGAGCTTGTCCACATGCTGCTTTTTTACAAAAGCTGGACATCCCCATGTCTTAAAATGTTTTAGACAGGGTTTCTTCCCACTCCACATCTGATATGGTGTGGTAGGCACAGTCTTGGTGGGAACCTGGTTTAAAAGATATGCAGCTGATTCTAGTGCATATCCCCAGAATGATCGCGGTAACTCAGCGTTACTCATCATGGAACGAACCATATCCAATAGGGTTCGATTCCTCCTTTCCGATACACCGTTATGATGTGGTGTGTATGGAGGAGTAAGCTGAGAGAGAATTCCATTCTCTTTTAAGTAACCCAGGAACTCGGCACTTAAGTATTCACCACCTCGATCAGATCTCGGTGTCTTTATACTCTTGCCTGTTTGTTTCTCCACTTCATTCTTGTATTCTTGGAATTTCTCAAAGGCCTCAGATTTATGCTTCATTAAGAAGACATATCCATACCTAGAGAAATTATCCGTAAAAGTAATGAAGTAGGAATAACCACCTCGCTCATGTATAGATATTGGACCGCACACGTCACTGTGTACGAGTCCCAAGAGCTTGCTTGCTCTTACTCCATGTCCAGTGAACGGAGTCTTTGTCATCTTTCTTTTGAGACAAGATTCACAAGTAGCATAAGATTGATATTCGAACGGATTCAAATATCCTTCTCTATGTAACTTAGTCAACCTTCTCTCTCTGATGTGACCTAGTCTACAATGCCATAAGAAAGCCTGATTTATTTCTGAAGACTTTCTTTTAAGTGTGTTCTGGACATTGAAAACATGTGCTTGACTCAATACGTATTTACCATTATCTAATGTACCGGACCCAATCAGAACTTGATTTAGGTGGATGTTAACTACATCGCTTACGAATGTAAAATCATATCCCTCTCTCGAAAGTGAGGACACTGATATGATATTACAAGTCATACTAGGTACATACAAACAGTTACATAAAATCAATATATGCCCACTTATCAAACCTAGGCGACATTCTCCCAAGGATTCAGCGTTCACAGTCATTCCGTTTGCAACTGTGAGAGACCAATCGCCTACCTTTATAACTCTACGGTTTCTCAGAGCAAGTAATGAATTACAGATATGAGTTCCTGCTCCGGTATCTAGTACCCAGGAAGTAGAGTTAATTGACAAACAGTTCTCAATTACAAACACACTTGAGGCCGAATCCACAACATGCTTCGTATCCTGGCTACTGGCTTTCAAAGCCCTGCAATCCTTCTGACAATGCCCAATCCCATAACAATAGGAACGTCTCCCTTTTACTATTTGATCAGTTGAAAATATTGCATTTTTAACACGGCAATTTCCCTATCATTTGCACTCATCTAGAAGTTTTCGGTATTCATATTGCACATATTAGTAAAACATCTGTGAAATACCGAATTACCTGTGTTGTACTCTAAAACCGGTATTTTTAGGGAAATTGACTGTTTATCATGGCATCGCAACATTCTTGTGTAGCGCAACACTTGTTTCGAAGTCTGTGCAGGAAATTCCAGGAGAAAGGCCAAAATTGTCAAAGTGCTGATAAAAGATACGCCAACTCAAAGATTTGAGATCTGGCAGTGATACAAAAAGCCAAATGAGATTTAACATATTTTATAAAGGCCCATAAGTCAGCCCAAGAATTATCATTGAAGTTCTAAGCACTGAAGCTCCTATTGAGCCGCGGATCCGCGGCCGGAGCCGGCTTGCGCCTCGGATCCACGGCTCTATGATGACATCAGCACCTCAGTTTTTCCCACGTGCCTTCATGCAACGGTCCAAGCTTCCAGAAGACTCCAGATTCTCCACGGGCTTCATCTAGAAGGCTCGGCCTAACAAACTCAACCTAGAATATATCTTATTCTAGAATATTCCCTCCAACTAACCTCTTCTAGAAGCCTCTCTCTAACAAACTTATGGAGGCAAATTCAAATTTTGAAATCCTAGATCTAGGGTTTCGAGGTCTATAAAAAGGAGCCTAGATCTAAGGGTTGAGGTTGTTCAGAAAATCATTAGTTAGGGTTCATTAGTTCATTAGTTCTTCATCTCCCCCAAATCCTCCTACAAGTTGAGTGACACATCTTGTAGCCCTAATTCCAAAATCCAAAGACAAATTCAAGATCCCGAGAAGCCTTCAACCTTTTAGGAGCGGAGCCGATCTTCAATCGAGCAAGTGATCCAAGCCGATCCGCGACTCAAGGAGACGAGCGAAGCCATATTGATGATCGAGTTCTTCCTCTTGTAGTTCTTGAGCGATTTGTAACGGAATTGTTGATACAAATAAAATGTGAAATTCTTTAATCTTGCTTTCTTTAAAATTCTTGCATCATGATTCGATCTCAATTTGTGATTGTGGTTCTTGTTGTGATGTTTAAGTAAAACTCCGCTCGTAAAGGAGTCGAGACGATCAATAGAATGATGATGTAACAAATCTTAAAACGATTCTTAAGTCCTACGAGTTTTGTAAACCTTAGCAAATTGAAGAATCGACGACCTAGATTCGTTGCGATGCTTTATTGATTGTGATAGCTCGAAATTAGGGATCCACGATCGATTCTTGAATTTACTAGAGGCTAGAATATGAATGATATCGACGAAGGAACAAGGGATAGAAGATGAAACCCTAGTTTCACAAGAAATCCCTAATTCTCGTCGACCATCATCGATCTAGTATCAATTCATCGATGGATAAGAATACATAATCGCTAGATTTCATCACATCTATAGATCCGGTCGATTCCTACGAGCCTCATTTCGATTCTTGATATTTTATTTGGAAATCATCACAAATTCTCAATTCTTGATTTTATCGTTTCTTGATTTAGACTAGATTTCCCTAATTCTTGAACTTCAATTTACAAATCATGAATTATTGTTTGTTTTCTTTTCTTTAAAGTTTCAACTCATCTAAATCGAAACACGAACGATAGCACTTTCCCTGTGGACGATCCGTACTTACTAACGCGCTACATTCGACACCATTATTGATTGCGGTCAAAATATTTTTGGTTGTGATTTCTTTACAATTTTCCAACATACACAATCCGGAAAACGTATTCAATCAAATGGCGCCGTTGCCGGGGATAGTGCGCTAATTGTTCGTATTTTGAAATTTGAGTTGAAAAGTAAATTCCATCTATATATTTAGATCTAAATTCGCACAAACCCTAAACGTGTTGTTGTAATTTGTTGCGAGGAAATCTGGAATCATTGGAGCTGTGGAAATTTTTTCCAGAGAATTCCAAAGAGCTGTGTAAGTCAACAGGAGCCTGTTGTCAAAAATTTGTGCAGTGATTCCAACATAGGACCGCGCTTCCGCGGCATTAGCAAGCATCTGCGGCGGAACCGCCGCAGGTTGACTTCTTCTCTGTACCAAAATTCTCAGGTGACCTCTATCTTTCTTATCTCGTTCCTAAATCTGCTCCAATTAACAATTTGCTACAGGGTTCTTTGCAAATAAATCGCAGCGCCGCAAAAGCAAAAAATTGTGCGTGTTTTTGATTTTTGGTTGTTTGCATATTAATAAGGAAATTTAAGGGGCACGGCCAAATCCAGATTAGGTGGGGAGTTCATTACCCTTCCTAAGCCCCAAAACTCACAAACTTGCATCCGCATTTACCCTCATTAACTAAAAAAAATATCTAGAGATGACTCTAAGGATCTTCGCGCTCACTTAGGACAAGAGAAGGCCGTGGGTAATTCATTGCTTATCCGTGTTTCTTTTGTGGTGTTTAAGGCAAGTGTGTCTAAGGCTAGTGGTTACTTAATTAGGCCCACTACTTACGTAGTGGAGAACCTCCCACTTACCTGGCACTTACCTGGCCACAGGAAAGACAAAGAGGCAGCGGAGGATTGATCCTGCGACTTGTCTTTTGGCAGTTAGGAGTGGTCTAGAGCTTTGACCTAGGTGACCACTAGATTTTAGAGTTGCTTGTTGCATTTGTTGTGATCGCATCAAATTTTCAAAAATCCGCATATTTTTCAAAACAAACAATCACATTTCATTCATTCCCCTAATTATAAGTCACGCTGCCACTTGTACTAACCCTTTTTAGTGCAAGATAGGCTGGACACGAGATTCTAGTGCCCGTTTAGTCCGCGTTCCCTTGATCGAACCAAAAGTCGGTATTTCTACGCTTACTTCTTCTTTACCCACCACCACACCCACATCGATGGATCCATCTCCATCGAACTTCTTTTCCACTACTCTGCCGCCGTCCGTTGGTGCGCAGAATCCACCCCGCATCTCTCTCCAAGAGAGATGCTATCCTACACGAGGTCCCCTTTCCACCTGTCTTTCCATTCCACCAGCCAACGGGGAAAATTTTGAAATTAAACCCCAATACATCAACCTTCTACCAAAATTTCACGGTCTCGAGTCTTAAGACGCATATGCCTTTATCACCAAATTTGAAAATGTATGCGCAATGATGGGTACCTCACAGTTTTTTATGGATGCTCTGCGTCTACGTCTTCTCCCATTCACCTTGTGCGATATAGCCGAGAAGTGGCTGTATAACACTACCGCACATTCCATTTCAAATTGGGAAGAATTCGTCAAAGCATTCCTTAAGAAATTCTACCCACATCATAAGACAGCTCGAGTCCGTAGCGAAATAAATCAATTCACTCAGCTTCCAAATGAACCATTTTCAAAATGTCTTGAACGCTTCAAGGATCTGTTAGTCCAATGTCCACATCACGGAATCCCTAGATGGGAACTGTGCAGAATCATTTATGAGGGCATTAATCCTAACACAAGACAGACCCTTGAATCCATGTGTCAAGGCAACTTCTTGACCAAAGATGATGGGGAAGCCTGGAAATTCCTAGAAGATTTCGCAGAAAAATCTTTACAGTGGGAGGGTGTGAGTCAATCGTCTAGGGATGGCAATGATACTTTCATAGGAGTTAGAGTTGAAATTTCAGCTTTACATAAGAAATTCGAGACAATGGAAAACAAATTTTTAGCTACCGCCCTAAATCAAATGTCACTCTCCAAAATTGTATGTGGATGCTGTTCTGATCCTTCTCATTTGACGGAAGAATGTCCACGAAATTCTCCGTTTCAAGGTCATCAGCATATCAATTCTTCTTTCCAATAATGACCTAGGAACGATCCATTTTCTTCCACATATAATCAGGGTTGGAGGAATCACCCTAACTTTGCTTGAAACCAATCACAATCTCAAAACACGGTTCCAACCCAAAACAATTTCCGAAGGTTCCCTCCACCACAACAGCAACCACCACTTCAATTGAGTTAGCACCCCTTCCAAGCACAAAACTTTCAAAATCCGGTCAACACACCCGCACCATATAGTCCTTTACAGTTGACCGGGACTGATGAATCCTCTTCATTCATAAACTTGCTTCTAACAAATCTCATGCAAGTATCGGCTGAAATAAAGACTTCTGTCGATGATATAAAGAAAAACTCAGCGTCCCAAGCTGAGAGTATTAAATCGATGGAAGCAGAAATTTCACGATTAAAAGCCGAAATGAGTGCAAGAGAGAAAGGGAAACTTCCAGCTCAACCTCTACCCAATCCTGGCTATTCACATCATGTGAATGCAATTACGTTCAGATCTGGAAGAGTGCTTGACAATCACGTTGGGGAAGAGATTGATGACACTGAAAAATCTATCGATGATACCCCAGCTGAGACCTTTCCTTCCACTTCTACTTTAATTCTAACGCCAGTTCTTCTACCCCACCACCTTCTTGCGAGCCTATTCTTCGTTTCCCACATGGCTCGCCACCTCAGCCCACCTCTTCTAGTTCTCCACGGACGATCCCCACTTCTATTCTGGGATCGAGTCCACACACAATTCCTTCTCCTATGATGGACCCAGCGCTTATTGCTAAAGCACCTTATCCTAATCGGTTAAGGGCTAACAAATCGAGTCCACATACGGAGAAGATTATGGACATGTTTAAGCAAGTTAATATCAACATCCCTCTCCTAGATGCTATCCAACAAGTTCCGTCCTTTGCGGAACTCTTAAGAACTTGTGTACTAGGAAGAGGAAGACTCAAGTGACCAAGAAGATATTCATGGCAAAGACTGTAGACACGGCTTTCCCCCAACAAGTACCACGGATACGTAAGGACCCTGGCTGTCCTACTATTTCTATTTCTATTGGGGAAAAACACATCAACCGTGCTTTATTAGACCTTGGCGCTAGTGTTAACTTGCTTCAATATTCGGTTTACGAGCAACTAGGTATCGGAGTGTTAAAGCCCTCGAGCATAACTCTCCAAATGGCTGACCGATCAATCACCAAACCTAGGGGTGAACTGGAGGATGTGTTAATAAAAATCGGGGAATTTATATTCCCTGTGGACTTTATTGTAATTGATACACAGCCTGTAGCGAACCCACGGAATCAAATTCCGGTGATTTTAGGTCGCCCCTTTTGGCCACTTCCAATGCTATCATCAACTGTCGTAATGGTTCTATGACCCTATCTTTCGGGAATAGGTCAATAGAGCTGAACATTTACAAGTTGGGAAGTGTACCCTCCGAACCTACTGCTCAGGTCTATTCTGTCGACTTAATGGATGTCAACAGCAGCGAATTTGATGATCCTCATGATACTGATCTTGACTCTTTTCATATGTTATTGTTTGACCCAACTATGTATCATACATATACGGACTCTTCCACCGAGTTGTCCGGGTCAACAACTAACACTGATTATGAACCGCTTCTGGAGTCTGAAGATCACCCCGCACTATGTGATGACATTATTCATCGGGGTATTGATGGAACTTTTGAGGAGATCTTCGCTGATGAACTCGCATTTTTGAATGACACGGGTGTTGAGATGAATCATGTCCCAATCAATGAAATTGAACCTACACCCCTTCTTCTGAACTGTAAAAAGAATGCGAGTAATCCATCACATTTACTGCATCGCCTCTCCAAAATGAGACGCACACACATTCTATTCCACCACTTACCCTTTCCCCACTTCTTCTTCCACCAACCAGAGCACTGCATCGATAAAATTTTTGAATGGTTGGTGTTAAGTTTCGGTCTTTGCAAAGCTTGGCATCGACCAATGATTTTTGACCCCCTCATGTGATTTTCAAAGATTAACATGGCTTAACTCAAGTTTGGGGGGGTATAATTTGGCTCTTGAAAAGAAAATTTTTACACAAAACGATGAGCCAAGAATAAGTTTGGAGGAGGTTCTTCAGTTAAATATTTTACCCCCACTAATAAATTCCTCCCAAGCTTACAGGTTTTTCGAGATTTAGCAGATGGCAACAGTGAGGAAACTGTTGAAAACAAGTTTGGGGGAGGTTTGTGCTTATTTTTGCATCATTTGCATCATACTTTGCATAAGCACAAAACATTTCAAAACCTATAAAAATTTTAAAATTTTCAAAAATTTATTTTTTAAATAAAATATAAATATTTTTGTACATAAATAAGAAAATAAAAGATTAGATAGTGAAAAATTACATCCATGAGATTAGAAAAATTTAAGAAAACTAAGAAAATTAGATGTTTTCTAATACGAACTAGTAATAAGTAGTTATGAGCCATTGTCCCAAGGGTTAGTAAGATGAAGGATGTCAATAATCTGAGGATAAAAATAAGACTAAAAAATAGTTACTATTCTGGAAGCCAAACATTTTGAACGTTGATACCCTACTATTCACACTTACACACGTCTTGAAACTCGGGATAGTAGAGGATACCTTGAAATAATCTTGTCTAAAAGCCAAAGTATGAAGGAAATAAAAAAATGAATAAAATATAAATTGTGAAAAAAATGAACACTGGTTTTGTTATTGTTAGTGTATATGCCCTAGAGGCCATTACTGTATCATACTAGTATGTATATTACTTGATGGAAGCTTGGGATATTCACAGTTGTATAGACAATCTTGCTCAATATAGTAGTATGCTACTTGGTTTGTCTCTGCTTTAATGTGTACATGTGTGTTTCTTTATTATATCACCTATACGCATTAGTAGAGAGCCCTTAGGATCTTTGCTTGATTACCGGCGTTGTGATGGCGATCACACGCATGGGGGCTGGGTAATCTACAAGCACATCCGTAATACACGTCCCTAGTCATGGGATTATCGAGACAGGGCATCGATACTCCGGAGTAGACTAGCGTATGCTCTTCTCATCCCAGCACGGGAGACGGTCTATCCCACAGCCGTCAGTGCGTCGTACTTGAGATAGTATGCGGGTGCTCGTTAGGTTACGAGTACACTGGACAGGATTCATCGGGAACTGATGGTTGGTATTATACCTATCGTCAGTTATCAGTTCCCAGGTGACATGAGTACAGCTTAGTCCGCTGACTTGACACTGTCACTTCGCCTCGAGTGTGTTCCCACTGTTCTTTGATTACTACCCTACCATGGCTCTACAGAGTCTTGCAAATAGGTAGTAGTTGGGAGCAGTCCCGAAGCACTTGGAGGCAGCGACAGTTAGACAGGATTCGTCTCTCCCGGTATTGGGGGTTGACATCGCGCTGTGTCTAGGAGAGCCATTACACGAGTAGTCCCTGGCCAGGGCAAGTGAGATATACTGGCAGGTTTCCAGTGTTATCTCAGGGTGTTCTGGGCTTCACTCCGACACGACTTGTACCGCTATTAGGGGACTGACGTTTACCGCCCCTAGGCCCGCCATGCGATGTATCAGACGAACAGACCGGACTGTACGGAGAATGTCACATACAGACTCAGTAGGAGTTCGGATGGGTTTACCTCATCGGCCTTCTTATCGAAATCTACCTGGGGACCGTTACGTACAGCTAGTGCCGCTTGCGGTCTGTGGTTAAACCCACTGCCAGCGTAGTGTCGATTCTTTAGAGTCCACACAGAGAGTTTCCCTGCACTGAGCGAAACGTGTAGAGACTGTATGGTTTTACGGCAGGGCTACGATCACTTACGTACACTTGTGTGCGTGTGGTGTTCGGGCAGGCAATACTAGTAGGCTTTGGTTTAAGTCGGATCCTAGTATTGCACGGATGGATTTGTTTTGTCTTCTGTGCATCCGCATTCTACGGAATGCGGATGCAGGTGTGTATGCACAGTTTTCCGGAGCAATGAAGGAGGAGGTGCCTCATTAGGGTTTTGGCAGTTGGTTCGGCCAAAACCGTTATGTGGCAGGCTCATTAGGGTTTTGACAGTTGATTCGGTCAAAACCATTTTGAAGCGGACTCATTAGGGTTTTGGCAATTCGTTTGGTCAAAACCATTATGAGCCGCGGACATCATTTACTAATCCTTTTAGTGATAATTTTATGATGGCTAATTGCATTGACCATTTGACCTCTCTTGACTTTGTTGACCGGTTGACCGGTGTTGACCATTGACCTTCATGAGAGGTCTACACTCTTCTTTTCATTTTCTTTTTCTTTTTGATTATGATAATGGTCATTTCAATGTAGCCATCAACTTTATCTTGATTGGATTAGTAATGATGATGTTTTAGGATTATTGAACCATGGTTCATTTTCTTTAGCTAATAATTTTTCTTTCTCACTCTCTCTCTTGCTTTTTCTAGTGAGAAGAAAAGAAATGCACCATGGTTGCTAGCTCCTCCTTCTTCCTCTTCTTGATTCATCTTTTGATCTCATGTGTTGAGAGATAAAGATCCCACAAAGACAAAACCATCCCTCTATCACTTCTACACAACCTAGGGCTTCTAGACTAGCAATCTCTTTGCCCTAGTTACCTCGGCTTGAGGTGGAGCTCGGTGTACATCTCTCGAGTGGATCGTCTTCGACTCATGGAGGTCGCGGTGGTGACCAAAGTCCGGATCAACCCTCGGAGCAAGCAAAGAGAAGAACAACAAGAAGAGAAGGAATTCAAGTTGAGGTATAACCCCTAACCGAGTAGATAAATCTCTAGTTAGGATGCTAGTGTGTTGTTTAGCAAAGATCCGGCTTTTACGGTCCATGTTACCATGTTTAGAAAAAATTTTGTTTTACCGTTTCCGCAACCCAGAAAGTACCGGGAGAGGTAACGTGGACCTAACAGTGGTATCAGAGCCTAACTAAACACACCCTAGCATGTTAGCAAAGTATCTAGAATTTCGACCGGACGAAAAACCGCAAAACACCCCGGAATTTTAAGTTTCTGCCGATTTTTAGATCTGTTCAAAAATTAATAAATCATACACTAAAAATCGGCTCAGGCTTTTTGTAGAAAACTGGAGAAAAATGATCCCCTAACTCTGTTAAAGCGCCGCGGAACCGCGGCATAAGCTTGCTTATGCCGCGGAACCGCGGCCGAGTTAACTCGGTTGGGGATCCTGTTTGCTGCAGTGTTCTTATTTGTGTATTTTGTGATTTTTGGAATATGAATTTTCTGCCCAGATTTTCCAGAAAGCTAGATTTGTTTTTGGAGCTCAAAAATCCGTATTTTTGGTCGATGTTCTGTAGACTTTGGCTAATGGTTATATCTGTAATGTTATATGTGTATTGAACGTCTACTAATCGCTATACGTCGATTAGTGGGGGTTATACATATCTGTGATCTGTGCTGTTGATGGTATGTGTATACGAACTCGTTGGATTGTAGCGGATGAATAGCCGGGGTGGATGTGAGATGAGAGTTTATTTTTCTTTCATTCATGTAATAAATTTGTAAATTGATGTAATATTATTTGTATGGCCGCACAACCGGGTCGGGGTTGTAGCCGTCATTGTATAATTCTTTTTACTGTTTTTGCTCCTAGGATAGACCCATGGAGGGGGTGCACAAACTACCGGGTATCTCGAAGTGCCGAGTGGCCCACTCACGGCGTTGAGGGAGGTTGCTTCGCTTCGGGTACTTGGCGGGTAGTTTGCCGCACTCGTAGGGGTCTTGGGTGGGGTATTGGCTATTCATCGCGACCGTGTAATCCGCTTTTCGTTGCAAGCTCGAATGAATCGCGGGTTCCTAGTATATCCAAAGTGTTCATCTGTGATCTGGATTGGCTATCATTGCTATATATCTATATATAATAACTATTTAGGCGTTGCTTATGTTTTTTAGCCGCGCTAGCCCAGCCCCCGCTCTGTCGTTAGTTAAGTAACCTAACGGGTGATGACGGGGCCCCGTGGCGAATGCGAATGGCATAAGCGTATGTCATATTTTGGTTGTTTTCTGCAATGGTAGGATTTAAATGTTGGGAAGCATTAAAAGAACTAATGAAGAAAATAAACCTAAAAGACGTTGTTGGAACAATTTTCAAAAATCTGTTATTGCAAGGACGTTCACTTTTGTTTTGCACAGAGGTATTCGGTTATGAATGCCCAGCACCTCAGTCGACGAGGCAAGGGCCGAGATCCCTTCATCGGGAGTGACCCCTTGGACAAAAGTTTGCGTCACGGTAATAACTTCACTATAGTCGATTATTCTTGCTTTGCATCGAGGTATTCAGTTTGGAATATCCTGCACCTCATTCGACGAGAAAAGAGCCGAGATCCCTTCACAGAGAGTGACCTCTTTAGCAAAAGTTTTCGCCACTATATTTTCAAAAAGTGTATCACGTTCCTTCAACGATATCAAGTTCATTACGTTGACGGGTTTTCGCCAAAACCCAGCCGTAGCCCTCCGTCATTTCTTATAAGTTATACTTAGTATTCGTGCTGCGTTTGTTGACTCTGTCAAGATGCAGTGAACGGTAGCTGAGTATTGCTTATCTGCTGGATACAATGTAATTGGTTAGGACAATCGTGTAACCTTGTTGACTGTGTCAAGGGTTATGCGGGTGGGTTTAATGCAATCAAGAAAATGACGGGTTGAACTTGAGTAGGACCCTTTGATTTGTTGACTGTGTCAAGGTCACTTGGGTCCTAGGGGCAAAAATCCACATCGGGAGTTTCTAAAGAAACTGAAACTTGCAGATTTAGCATACCTTCTGGAGTGTGGTGACTAGAGTGGATTCCATCTAGGTTATCACACAATGACAGTTGGATCCCGATCCCACTGATGAGTTGGATTACTCTCGGGAGATTATTTCACTTAACGATCAATACTATAAACCTAGAAGGTGTCTAGAAAAGTGTTAGCGGGGCTACGCCCCCAGGGAAAAAAGGTTCTTAAATTAAGGAACTTCGCGAAAGCGTTGGAAAACCTCCCTCGAAGTACCGACACTAGCCTGCCTGAAAGGTTAAGCAAGTATTGTGACGTGAATTAAATCCCGACTAGTTCTTCTTTTAAAAAGGTTTTAAGAAGAATTTGAGGAAACAGTGGGAGCCATCCTGGTTAGATAAACTAATAAACTAATCTAATCTTACAAGAGCGCACGCTGAGTGTTTTCTTTTCTCTCTCTCCAGGTAGCAACCTTTTCACGCCCTAATCAGGATAATAAAATGTATCGCTTGACCGATCCGAATTCTTATTCGGGGCTGGGGAACGTTGGTTCAGCTCTAACTTGTGACAACAGTCATAAGTATGAGCAAGGGAAAAGGGATTGTATGGATTCCCAGGATACCCAGTTGAAGAAGAAGCATGGTTTTGCATCTACTTCAGGTGTTCTTGTAATTGAGAACTGTTTTACGGTCAGCCCTACCGCCTGGGTACTAGATACCGGATCAGGATCTCATATCTGTAATTTATTGCAGGGAAAAAGTTGGAAAGTTGCACCGGATGATATGTCGCTCAGAGTAGCGAACGGAGCACAAGTTAATGCGGCAGCCGTCGGTGAATATCACCTTGTATTGCCAAATGGCAAGACTATGATTTTGAACGATTGCTACTATGTACCCTCCATGGTTTGCAACACCATATCAGTTTCTTTACTCGATAAAGATGGATATAACTTTGTTCTTGATAGAAATATCATGAACATTTACCTTCATAAGGTACTGGTTGCAGAGAGTACACTGTGTAATGGTATCTACGTTCTAAATCAGAATACAGTTCTCAATATACAAAACACACGCAAGAGGAAGAATTCAGATACGAATGAATCCTACTTGTGGCATTGTAGACTTGGTCATATCGGAGAGAAAAGACTGAGTAAGTTGCATAAAGATGGACTCTTGAATGCGTTCGAGTTTTCATCCTATGAAACTTGTCAGTCTTGTCTCAAAGGGAAGATGACCAAATCTCCGTTCACCGGACATGGAGAAAGGGCAGCAGAGCTTTTGGGACTCATACACAGTGATGTATGTGGTCCGATGTCTATACATGCAAGGGGTGGGTTCTCGTACTTCATCACATTCACTGACGATCTCTCTAGATTCGGATATGTGTATCTTATGAAACACAAATCTGAAGCTTTTGAGAAATTCAAGGAATTCAGAAACGAAGTAGAGAACCAGACTGGCAAAAGTATCAAAATCCTCCGGTCTGATAGAGGAGGGGAGTACTTAAGCACGGAATTCCTAGATTACTTAAAAGAGAATGGTATTCTCTCTCAGCTTACTCCTCCTTATACACCACAGCATAATGGTGTATCGGAGCGGAGGAATCGTACCCTATTGGATATGGTTCGCTCCATGATGAGTAGTGTCGAGTTGCCTCTTTCATTTTGGGGATATGCACTTCAAACTGCAGCGCATCTATTGAATCAAGTTCCATCCAAATCCGTGCCTAAGACTCCGTATGAAATATGGAGTGGTAAGAGTTTGTATCTTAAACGTATTAAGATTTGGGGTTGCCCAGCTTATGTCAAAAAGCAGAACCCAGACAAACTTGAGGCACGGGCAGTTTTATGTAAGTTTGTGGGATACCCAAAAGATTCAAGTGGGTGTCTATTCTACCATGCAGAGGAACAGAAGATAATTGTTTCCAGGAATGCCACATTTTTGGAAAAAGAATTTCTTGTTAAAAACATTAGTGGCAGCACGGTAGAACTGGATGAAATTCCAGAAACACGAACTTTAACTAAAGATTTGGAGGAACCGCTAGATTCAGTTACACCCAACGAACCTTAGCCACTCCGCAGATCTGGTAGGATTTCTCATCCGCCCGAGAGATACTACGGTTTTCTCATAGACGGGGATCGAGAGGATTGCATCTTGGAAGAAGATGACCCTACCAGTTTCAGGCAGGCCATTATCAGTAGGGACTCTGATAAGTGGCAGGAAGCAATGCAATCCGAAATGGAGTCCTTGTACGCCAATAAAGTGTGGACCTTGGATATTGCTCCACCTAGGGTAAAACCCATTGGATGCAAATGGATCTACAAAAGGAAACTTGGTGTAGATGGGCAGGTGGAAACCTATAAGGCTAGACTCGTTGCAAAAGGTTTTCGTCAAAGACCTGGTTTGGACTATGACGAAACTTTTTCTCCGGTGGCTATGCTCAAATCCATTCGGATCCTACTTGCCATTGCTGCCTTCCATGACTATGAAATCTGGCAGATGGATGTTAAAACGGCTTTCCTAAACGGTTGTTTGGAAGAGTGCGTTTACATGGATCAGCCAGAAGGTTTCGTAGACAGTGGGAGCAGCGGGAAGGTGTGCAAGTTGCTTAAATCCATTTATAGATTAAAGCAGGCATCGCGGAGCTGGAACATCTGTTTTGATGAGGCAATCAAGGAATTTGATTTCATCAAGAACGAAGATGAACCTTGTGTCTATAAGAAAATTGTAGGACGAACTGTCGTATTCCTAGTCTTGTACGTGGACGACATTCTTTTGATAGGAAATGACATTCCTATGCTACAATCGGTCAAGCTATTTTTTTCACAACGGTTCTCCATGAAGGACCTGGGTGATGCCTCATACATTCTGGGGATCAAGATCTATAGAGATAGATCCAAGAGACTACTGGGACTCTCGCAGTCCAGGTATATAGAGACCGTACTAAAGAGATTTAGTATGGAGGATTCCAAGTGCGGTAAAATACCCGCATTGCACGGAATTACCCTCTCCAAGAAGATGTCTCCTAAGACTGACGAGGAGAGGGTTCGCATGAGCACTATACCTTACGCTTCGGCGGTAGGATCTATAATGTATGCAATGCTATATACAAGACCATATGTAGCTTATGCGCTGAGCGCGGTAAGCCAGTATAAGTCACACCCAGGTGAGGACCATTGGACAGCAGTGAAGAACATTCTCAAGTACCTGAGAAGGACTAAGGAGATGTTCCTGGTTTACGGTAATGGAGACCTCAGGGTCGAGTCCTTTACCGATTCAAGCTTCCAGAGTGACAAAGATGACAGCAAGTCTGTCTCGGGTTTTGTGTTTACCCTCAACGGAGGGGCGGTATGTTGGAGGAGTTCCAAACAAGATACCGTCGCAGACTCGACGATGGAGGCTGAATACATTGCTGCAAGCGATGCCGCAAAAGAGGCTGTCTGGATGAAGAAGTTTATTAGTGAACTTCAGGTGGTTCCGTCCATTGTTGACCCAATACCTTTGTATTGCGATAACAATGGGGCTATATCTTTAGCGAAGGAACCAAGGTCCCATCAGAAATCCAGGCACATCTTAAGGCGGTATCACCTGATCAGGGAGATCATTGATCGCCAGGAGATCGAGGTGCGGAGAGTGGACACAAAGGACAACACAGTGGACCCATTCACGAAGGCCTTTCCCCAGACTCAGTTCGAGCGGCTGATCGAGATGATAGGTCTTCGATACGCCAGTACATGGCCTTAGTGCAAGTGGGAGATTGTTAGTGTATATGCCCTAGAGGCCATTACTGTATCATACTAGTATGTATATTACTTGATGGAAGCTTGGGATATTCACAGTTGTATAGACAGTCTTGCTCGATATAGTAGTATACTACTTGGTTTGTCTCTGCTTTAATGTGTACATGTGTGTTTCTTTATTATATCACCTATACGCATTAGCAGAGAGCCCTTAGGATCTTTGCTTGATTACCGGCGTTATGATGGCGATCACACTCGTGGGGGCTGGGTAATCTACAAGCACATCGTTAATACACGTCCATAGTCGTAGGATTATCGAGACAGGGCATCGATACTACGGAGTAGACTAGCGTATGCGCTTCTCATCCCAGCACGGGAGACGGTCTGTCCCACAGCCGTCAGTGCGTCGTACTTGAGATAGTATGTGGGTGCTCGTTAGGTTACGAGTACACTGGACAGGACTCGTCGGGAACTGATGGTTGGTATTATACCTATCGTCAGTTATCGGTTCCCAGGTGACATGAGTACAGATTAGTCCGCTAACATGACACTGTCACTTCGCCTCGAGTGTGTTCCCACTGTTCTTTGATTACTACCCTACCACGGCTCTACTGAGTCGTGCAAACAGGTAGTAGTTGGGAGCAGTCCCGAAGCACTTGGAGGCAGTGACGGTCAGACAGGATTCGTCTCTCCCGGTATTGGGGGTTGACATCGCGCTATGTCTAGGAGAGCCATTACACGAGTAGTCCCTGGCCAGGGCAAGCGAGATATACTGGTAGGTTTCCAGTGTTATCTCAGGGTGTTCTGGGCTTCACTCCAACACGACTTGTACCGCTATTAGGGGACTGACGTTTACCGCCCCCCTAGGCCCGCCATGTGATGTATCAGATGAGCAGACCGGACTGTACGGAGATTGTCACATACAGACTCAGTAGGAGTTCGGATGGGTTTACCTCATCGGCCTTCTTATCTTCATCTACCTGGGGACCGTTACGTACAGCTAGTGCTGCTTGCGGTCTGTGGTTAAACCCACTGCCAGCGTAGTGTTGAGTCTTTAGAGTCCCACACAGAGAGTTTCCCTGCACTGAGCGAAACGTGTAGAGGCCGTATGGTTTTACGGCAGGGCTGCGATCACTTACGTACACTTGTGTGCGTGTGGTGTTCGGGCAGGCAATACTAGTGGGCTTTGGTTTAAGCCGGATCCTAGTATTGCACGGATGGATTTGTTTTGTCTTCTGTGCATCCGCATTCTACGGAATGCGGATGCAGGTGTGTATGCACAGTTTTCCGGAGCGATGAAGGAGGAGGTGCCTCATTAGGATTTTGGCAGTTGGTTCGTCCAAAACCGTTATGTGGCAGGCTCATTAGGGTTTTGACAGTTGATTCGGTCAAAACCATTTTGTGGCGGACTCATTAGGGTTTTGGCAATTCGTTTGGTCAAAACCATTATGATCCGCGGACATCATTTACTAATCCATTTAGTGATAATTCTATGATGGCTAATTGCATTGACCATTTGACCACTCTTGACTTTGTTTACCGGTTGACCGGTGTTGACCATTGACCTTCATGAGAGGTCTACACTCTTCTTTTCATTTTCTTTTTCTTTTTGATTATGATAATGGTCATTTCAATGTAGCTATCAACTTTATCTTGATTGGATTAGTAATGATGATGTTTTGGGATTATTGAACCATGGTTCATTTTCTTTAGCTAATAATTTTTCTTTCTCACTCTCTCTCTCTTGCTTTTTCTAGTGAGAAAAAAAGAAATGCACCATGGTTGCTAGCTCCTCCTTCTTCCTCCTCTTGATTCATCTTTTGATCTCATGTGTTGAGAGATAAAGATCCCACAAAGACAAAACCATCCCTCTATCACTTCTACACAACCTAGGGCTTCTAGACTAGCAATCTCTTTACCCTAGTTACCTCGGCTCGAGGTGGAGCTCGGTGTACATCTCTCGGGTGGATCGTCTTCGACTCTAGAAGGCCGCGGAGGTGACCAAAGTCCGGATCAACCCTCGGAGAAAGCAAAGAGAAGAACAACAAGAAGAGAAGGAATTCAAGTTGAGGTATAACCCCTAACCGAGTAGATAAATCTCTAGTTAGGATGCTAGTGTGTTGTTTAGCAAATATCCGGCTTTTACGGTCCACTTTACCATGTTTAGAAATTTTTTATTTTACCGTTTCCGCAACCGCGAAAGTACCGGGAGAGGAAACGTGGACCTAACAGTTATCGCCAAGGCAGCAATAAAAAATATAGCGAGGGTGCCTCTTCACCTAGTCCCCTAAGGCCAACTGGTCCGGGATGTAGGGTTTCCTTAACACCTCTATTAGGGTTTAGAAGCATCATACATGCTATAACAATAAAATTTTGAGGTGCTAAGAAAATTATACAATGAATCGAACGAGAATATATGAAGTAACTATTAATAGTATCAACAATTAAGACTTAAGTTATACTAAGTGATGAGACTACAACCTTTGTAGACCTCTTTGGAAGACTCCTTGGCTTTGAAAGGGTTCGCTTGATCAACTCCTCGTCCACGACGATCCACCCGAAGCACTTTGCCCTAAGCTTGATGCTTCCTTCGATCTTTGAAAAACTTGAAGCACAACACCCTACACAAGATAGCTAAGGTTGTGTAGGATGATGAAGTGGTTGCTATTCTTATTTAATACCTTTTCTTTTCTTTCTCTAACTCTATTTTAACATTTAAAAGGGAGCTAGGGTTTTGAGGAAGAAGATGGCTCTCTCTTTTTCTTTTGGAGTGAAAATGATAATGATAAAAAAGAAAATGAGAGAGAGAGAGAGATATATATATCTTATCATAACCATAACTATAGTTAAATATAATATCTAGATATTTCAATTTAGGTTAAAGGCAAAAGGAAAAGACACCATGGTTGAGTTAAATTCAACTATGGAAATGTGTAGAAATGTGTAGAAGAAATGACTCATTAATCTTTTCTTTTGCCTTTAATCTTTATTGAAAATATCCATATATTATTTTATCTACAATATGATTCTTATATTGCCATCCTCTTTGTATCATCAACCATGATACTTTTCATGTATGTATGTATGTATGTATGCACATCATCATGTACATATACATGCATGTATCCATAAGAAGAAAAGGATTTAAATAAATAATATAAAAGTCAATATTAAATCAACACTTGATTTAATAAATCGGTCATATCTTATACGACCCGACTAATTTTAAATGCCCGATTAAAATACAGTATCATATACTAGTATTTAATCGAGGCTCCGCACATATCTCATATGTACACCACTTCGTTTCGCCAGAGCCGAGAAACTTCTATGTGGGACTCTAAGACTCGTCAATACGCCAGCAGTAGATGATGATCATATCAAACACCTACAAGCCGCAAGCGGTCAGCTAAACGTAACGGCCACCCGGGTATTGAGCGATCAGAATAAGAACAAGCGAACCTGTCAAAACTCCTGTCAATCCATCCGGCAACACTAACCGTACAGTCCGGTCTCTTCGTCAGATATGGTGCATATCGAGTCTAGGGATGGAATCGTCGACCCCAATAACTCAATAAGTCATGCCGGTATATGGTCTATAACAGATCGAGAAACTTACTGATAACACTTATCAGTAATATCTCAGCAGCCCTGGCCAGGGACTTCCCGTTATAGCCAATCGTGCAGAGCACAGCATCAACCACCAATACCGGGAGAGACGAAATCCCTCCTATTGCTCACTGCCTCCATATGCCTCGAGACTATACCCAAAATCCACCTGTTTGTACGACTCAGTAGAGCCGCAGTAGGGTGGAGATCAAAGTACAGTGGGAGGACACACAAGACTCTATGACGAACTCGGGTCTACAGACTAACATGTACCAGTGTCATCTGAGAACTGCTATCCGACGTATGATATAATACCATATAGGATTTCTCGGTGAGTCCGTTCAGTGTACCCAGTCTCACTGAGCACCCGTATACTATCTTCGGTGTCAACACACCAGACGGATATGGGATCATCCATCGCCCATCATATGGAACAAGAATGGTATACGCTAGTCTAAACTGGAATATCGATGCCCTGTCTCGATATACCTACGACTAGGAACATTTCAAGGATATGCTTATAAACTACAGATGTCCCACTAGTATGATCCGCATCATAATGCCAGTAGTCAAGCCAATATCCTTAGGGCTTTATCAACAATATAAACATGATCAAGTGAACATATGATAAAGTAAAACCAGATAGCATACTATCATATCGAGCAAGACTGTCCTCCGAATATATATATATATATATATATATATATATATATATATAAACATCAGTAAATACACTATCTCATAATGGCCTCTAGGGCATACATATATCCAACAATCTCCCACTTGCACTAAGGCCAGTTATTGGCATATCTCATACCCAACATCTCAAAAAGTCGCTCATGCTGCGGCTGAGGGAGGGCCTTGGTGAATGGATCCGCAGCGTTGTTCTTTGTGTCTACTCTCTTAATCTCGATCTCACGGCGATCAACTATCTCCCGGATCACATGATATCGCCTCAGGATGTGTCTGGACTTCTGATGGGACCTGGGCTCTTTGGCCAACGTCATAGCCCCATTATTGTCACAATACAGAGGTATTGGATCAATAATGGTTGGAACTACTCCTAGCTCCGCGATGAACTTCCTCATCCAGACGGCTTCCTTGGCAGCATCATTTGCAGCAATATATTCAACTTCCATCGTTGAGTCTGCAACGGTATCCTATTTGGAACTCTCCCAACTCACCGTCCCTCCATTGAGGGTAAATGCAAACCCTGAGATAGACTTGCTGTCATCCTTGTCACTCTGGAAGCTCGAATCGGTAAAGGCCTCCATTTGGAGATCCCCATTACCATATACCAAGAACAATTCTTTAGTCCTTCGCAAGTACTTAAGAATGTTCTTTACAGCAATTCAGTGATTCTCCCCTGGGTTAGATTGATACCTGCTTACTACACTAAGTGCATAAGCAACATCAGGGCGTGTACATAACATTGCATACATTATTGATCCTACTGCCGAAGCATAGGGAATAATGCTCATGCGAGCTCTCTCTATATCAGACTTTGGGCAATCGTCTTTTGAGAGAGTGACTCCGTGGCAAGCGGGTAAGGCACCCCGCTTGGAGTCTTCCATACTAAACCTCTTTAGGATGGTGTTAATGTACTTGGTTTGGGACAATCCCAATAACCGTTTGGATCTATCCCTATAGATCCGTATACCCAATATGTATGTGGCATCACCCAGGTCCTTCATGGAGAACCTTTGTGATAAGAATGATTTGACCGACTGTAGCATGGGAATGTCATTTCCTATCAGAAGTATGTCATCCACGTACAATACGAGGAATGCGACATTTCTCCCTACAGTCTTCTTATAAACACAAGGTTCATCTGGATTTTAGACGAAATCAAACTCTTTGATAACATCATCAAAACAGATGTTCCAACTCCGTGATGCCTGCTTTAATCCATAAATGGATTTAAGCAACTTACATGCTTTACCGCTGCTCCCACTGTCAATGAAGCCTTCTGGCTGATCCATATAAACGCATTCATCTAAATCACCATTTAAGAATGCAGTTTTAACGTCCATCTGCCAGATTTCATAGTCGTAGTGAGCAGCAATAGCAAGTAGGATCTGAATGGATTTAAGCATGGCTACCGGAGAGAAAGTCTTGTCATAGTCCAAACCTGGTCTTTGACGAAAACCTTTCGCTACCAACCTTGCCTTATAGGTCTCTACCTGTCCATCTAGACCGATCTTTCTTTTAAAGATCCATTTGCATCCCACAGGTTTTATCCTGGAGGGTACATCTTCCAAAGTCCATACTTTGTTGGTGTACATGGACTCCATTTCGGATCTCATGGCATCCAGCCATTTCACAAGGTTACCACTCGTGATAGCCTGATGAAAACTGGCAGGATCATCATCATCCATGATGCAATCTTCTCTATCACCATCAACGAGAAAACCGTAGTATCTTTCCGGTGGGCGAGAAGTCCTACCAGATCTACGGAGTGGCTGAGGTTCATTAGATTCTGTTATAACTTCAGGTTCAGCCAAGTTGTCATTTGTAACTTGTGTTTCTAGAACTTCTTCTAGATCTACCACATAGCCATTTGTATTGTTTGAAAAAATCTCATCTTCTAAAAAGGTGGCATACTGAGAAACAAATACTTTTTGTTCCTCTTTGCGGTAGAAAAGATACCCAAACGAATGTTTAGGATATCCTACAAATATACATTTGACTGATCGTGTCTCGAGTTTGTCTGGATTCTGCTTTTTGACAAAAGCCGGACAACCCCAAATCTTAACTCTTTTAAGAGATGGTTTCTTCCCATGCCATATCTCATATGGAGTGGTAGACACGGTCTTGGTTGAAACTTTGTTTAACAGAAAAGCTGCTGTTTCCAATGCATGCCCCCAAAACGAGAGAGGTAACTCAGAATCACTCATCATGGATCGTACCATATCTAATAGGGTACGGTTCCTTCGTTCTGACACACCGTTGTGCTGTGGTGTGTAAGGTGGAGTGAGCTGAGAGAGAATCCCATTCTCTTTTAGGAAGTCTAAGAACTCAGTAATCAAGTACTCTCCACCTCGATCTGATCGAAGTATCTTGATACTCTTTCCTGTTTGGTTTTCTACTTCAGGTTTATACTCCTTGAATTTCTCGAAAGCTTCAGATTTATGCTTTATCAAATACACATGACCAAATCTTGAGAAATCATCAGTAAAAGTTATGAAGTATGAAAAACCGCCTCTAGCATGTGTACACATTGGTCCGCATACATCACTATGTATGAGGCCTAGGAGCTCAGTAGCTCTTTCTCCGTGTCCTGTAAATGGGGTTTTGGTCATTTTACCTTTGATACAAGATTGGCAAGTTGCATAAGATTTATACTCAAATGAATTTAAATATCCATCTTTATGAAGCTTGTTTAGTCTTGTTTCATTAATATGACCAAGTCTAGAATGCCAAAGAAAAGCTTCATTTATCTCTGAAAATTTTCTTTTATTTTTGTGTTGTACGTTGAAAACTGTGTGTTGATTAAGGACGTATATCCCGTTATTTAATGTACCACAACCAATCAACTCTTGATTCAGTCTAATGTTCATAACATTGTGTTGCACAGCAAAATGATACCCTTCATTGTCTAACAAGGAAACAGATATAATATTACAAAGCATACTTGGTACAAAATAACACGGGTTCAAAACCAATATACAACCCGAAGGCAAACCTAGGTGATACTCTCCTACTGAAACTGCATTTACATTGGAACCATTTCCAACTTGGAGAGTATGATCACCTGTCTTCATAACTCTGCTATTTCTCAACGCCTGCACAGAATTGCAAATATGAGAACCCGAACCGGTATCCAATACCCAGGAAGCAGAGTTAATAGAAAACAGTTTTCAATTACGAACACACCTGAAGCTGAAGCATCACCATGCTTCTTCTTGAGTGCTAGGTACTCAATATAGTTCCTCTTCCAGTGTCCCGTCTTCTTGCAATGGAAACATTTACCTTTCCCTGATTCCCCAACCTTGTACTTGTCTTTTCTCTTCACCTTTTTGACTCCACCCTTAGGTTTGGTGGGTTTCTTCTTCATCTTTCCATTGGCCTTAGCCTTCGGGTAAGAGGAGGAGGATTGCCCAACAGACATAACGGGAGTCTTCACTGACTTCAGTGTGCTCTCTGCACTCCTTAACATATTAAGGAGTTCTGGCAGTTCCTTCTCCATATTGTGCATGTTGAAGTTAACGATGAACTGAGCAAAAGTGGAGGGGAGAGACTGCAGAATAATATCTGTATACTGTTCATTTTCCATTGTCCACCCAAGGTCCTCAAGCTCTTCTATGAGAGCTATCATTTTCAGAACATGGTCTCCTACTGCTGTGCCAGCGGTCATGCGCATCTGAAACAGTTTCTTAGATGCTTCGTATCGTAATACGCGAGATTGCTCTCCATACAACTCTTTTGTATGGAGAAATATGGCTTTTACGTCCATATTCTCATGCTGCTTCTGATGTGTGTTATCCATCGATGCAAGCGTGAGGCATTTTGCCGTGGCACAGTCACCGTCCCATGTCTTGTGGATTTCCCTATCCGCAACTGAAGATTTAGGACCTAGGGGGGCAAGGCTGGAGCTGTAAGGACATATGATACTTTATCATAAGTCAAGGCTATGTTTAAATTCCTCAGCCAGTCTTTATAGTTGGTCCCATTCATCTTGTTTTTATCTAATAAAAGCTTAAGTCCTGTCATGGGTATCTGCCATTAAGAGAGAGAAAAGAATACACTTAGCGAAAGCTCTTGCAATGATCAGATTGGCTATTATCTTGTCTAATCGATGTCTCCCACTGTTTTTATCAAATTTTCTTTAAAACCTTTTAAAAAGAAAACTAGCCGGGAGTAATTACATTCTACAACTTCGCCAACCTCTCAGCCAGGCCAGTGCCGGTACTCGAGGGAGGTTCCCCGTGCTGTCGCACGGACCTAATTAAAGTAAACCTCGTCTTCCCAGAGGCATAGCCCCGTTTGGCACCTTTCTAGACACCTATCGAGTCAGCTAATTGTAAAGTGCAAAATTCTCCCGGAAGCAACATTTGCTCACAGTGGGATCGGGATCCTACTATCATATACAAGGTATACAATCTCATTGTAATTTTCAACTCTTGAAATTCCCGATATTATTTTTACCCCTAGTACTTATGACCTTAACTAAAGTCAACATATCATAAGTACTAGTCAAGTTCTTCCCGTCATTTCGTGATTAACTAGACCCACTCATATAACCATTAACTATAGTCAACATAATCATATGAATGTCCTAACTAATCAGCATCATATGCAGTGTAGGAAGACATCACTCAGCTACCGTACACTGCGCCTTAACTAAAGTCAAAATACGCAGCACGAATACTAAGTACTCTACTTCCTAAAATGACGGAGGGTTGCGGATAGTTTTTAAGAAAACTTTTGACGCTTTGAACTTGATATCGTTGTAGAATATAATGGGTTTAAAAGGAGTGGCTTAAGCTCCGCATTTTGAAACTTGCTTTTTTATAAAAAGGCCGAGTGTGTTTCAAATCTGATTCTACAACATCTTTTTAGGTTCATTTATCTTTTACATTAATCTCATTAATGTAGTCCCATCATTTAAATCCTAAGCCATTACAGAAAGAAACGAAAATATAACGTACACTTATGCCACTCGCATTCGTCACAGTGTCTTGATATGCACCGTTAGGTTACTTAACTAACGGCATACCGGGACGGGCTAGTGCGGGTGCAAAACATAAGTAACGTCTAATATATATCATATATATAATATTTCATTCGTCTCAGATATGCATTAAAAGATCACATCAGATAATAAAAGCAGCAGAAGCACATAAAGGATATCTAGGAGGTCGGTATTTTATATTTAGCCAGCAATAAAAAATACGGATTCCACGGTCGCGATGAATAGCTAAGCCCACACCCCTAGACCCCTACGAGAGCGGCAAGCGACCCTACCAATTCTAGAGTTTAGGAGACCCTGTCTCGACTCCTCGAGATGGCCTCCTACTGACCCTAAGAACCCGGTCACTTGTGCCCTCCACCTTGGGTCTATCCTAATACGGAAAAGTAAATAATATACAACACTGGTGACAACAACCTCATCCCGGAAGTGCCCCAAATAAAAGAATATTACATACAATTTAATTTTACATGAATTAAAAGAATACTCTCATCTCACATAAAAAAGAAAACCCCCGGCTATTCATTGCGACAATCCTGCATTTCAAATCTCTTCGACACATAATATCAAATATCATCAACATAAGTAAGTATGCATACACCGATCGTCGTTGATGTATAGCAATGAAAACCGGTAATAAAACTACATACTACACTTATGGTCACAGAGAAATAAAATGAAAAATACAACAATTTGTAGATTCAAATTATAGTATCACATACTATTAAACTAAGCGACGTTGAAACATCCGATCAAACGATTTAAACAACCACAGACTGCTATGAAAGCTCAACACTTGAGCAGATTCTAAAAATACCAGTAACATCAGCAAACACATACGGGCCAGCATAAGAAAATACGGCCCATGAATCACCTACAGCACCGCGGAACCGCCGCAACAAGGCCACTTTGGCGGCGGTTCCGCGGTCGTATGGTCGATATAGGGCATCGTTTTTCTGGTGGGCCCATATATTTCCCTGCTTAATTTTTTACATATTTTTAATTTGAAAAATTCCAGGTTTTGAAAAAATTTCCAGAGAGCACCCTACGGGTGTCGTTTTTCGTCTGTTCGATGTTTTCAACGTCGCCTAGGTTACTACAAAGCTCTAGCTTGGCTTTGATACCACTGTAGGGTTTCCTTAACACCTCTATTAGGGTTTAGAAGCATCATACATGCTATAACAATAAAATTTTGAGGTGCTAAGCAAACTATACTATGAATCGAACTAGAATATATGAAGTAACTATTAATAGTATCAACAATTAAGACTTAAGTTATACTAAGTGATGAGACTACAACCTTTATAGACCTCTTTGGAAGACTCCTTGGCTTTGAAAAGGTTCGCTTGATCAACTCCTCGTCCACGACGATCCACCCGAAGCACTTTGCCCTAAGCTTGATGCTTCCTTCGATCTTTGAAAAACTTGAAGCACAACACCCTACAAAAGATAGCTAAGGTTGTGTAGGATGATGAAGTGGTTGCTATTCTTATTTAATACCTTTTCTTTTCTTTCTCTAACTCTATTTTAACATTTAGAAGAGAGCTAGGGTTTTGAGGAAGAAGATGGCTCTCTCTTTTTCTTTTGGAGTGAAAATGATAATGATAAAAAAGAAAATGAGAGAGAGAGAGAGAGATATATCTTATCATAACCATAACTATAGTTAAATATAATATCTAGATATTTCAATTTAGGTTAAAGGCAAAAGGAAAAGAAACCATGGTTGAGTTAAATTCAACCATGGAAATGTGTAGAAAAGTGTAGAAGAAATGACTCATTAATCTTTTCTTTTGCCTTTAATCTTTATTGAAAATATCCATATATTATTTTATCTACAATATGATTCTTATATTGCCATCCACTTTGTTTCATCAACCATGATACTTTTCATGTATGTATGTATGTATGCACATCATCATGTACATATACATGCATGTATCCATAAGAAGAAAAGGATTTAAATAAGTAATATAAAAGTCAATATTAAATCAACACTTGATTTAATAAATCTGTCATATCTTATACGACCGGACTAATATTAAATGCCCGATTAAAATACAGTATCATATACTAGTATTTAATCGAGGCTCCGCACATATCTCATATGTGCACCACTTCGTTTCGCCAGAGCCGAGAAACTTCTATGTGGGACTCTAAGACTCGTCAATACGCCAGCAGTAGATGATGATCATATCAAACACCTATAAGCAGCAAGCGGTCAGCTAAACGTAACGGCCACCCGGGTATTAAGCGATCAGAATAAGAACAAGCGAACCTGTCAAAACTCCTGTCAATCCATCCGGCAACACTAACCGTACAGTCCGGTCTCTTCGTCAGATATGCTGCATATCGAGTCTAGGGATGGAATCGTCGACCCCAATAACTCAATAAGTCATACCGGTATATGGTCTATAACAGATCGAGAAACTTACTGATAACACTTATTAGTAATATCTCAGCAGCCCTGGCCAGGGACTTCCCGTTATAGCCAATCGTGCACAGCACAGCATCAACCCCCAATACCGGGAGAGACGAAACCCCTCCTATCGCTCACTGCCTCCATATGCCTCGAGACTATACCCAAAATCCACCTGTTTGTACGATTCAGTAGAGCCGCAGTAGGGTGGAGATCAAAGTACAGTGGGAGGACACACAAGACTCTATGACGATCTCGGGTCTATAGACTAATCTGTACCAGTGTCACCTGAGAACTGCTATCCGACGTTTGATATAATACCATATAGGAGTTCTCGGTGAGTTCGTTCAATGTACCTAGTCTCGCTGAGCACCCATATACAATCTTCGGTGTCAACACACCGGACAGATATGGGATCATCCATCACCCATCATATGGAACAAGAATGGTATACGCTAGTCTAAACTGGAATATCGGTGCCCTGTCTCGATATACCTACGACTAGGAACATTTCAAGGATATGCTTATAAACTACAGATGTCCCACTAGTATGATCCGCATCATAATGCCAGTAGTCAAGCTAATATCCTTAGGGCTTTATCAACATGCACCAAATGAATATAAACATGATCAAGTGAACATATGATAAAGTAAAACCAGATAGCATACTATCATATCGAGCAAGACTGTCCTCCGAATATATATATATATACACATCAGTACATACACTATCTCATAATGGCCTCTAGGGCATACATATATCCAACATGGGAGTCACCGCTAAGCCTTAGGTGGTGCAAGACGAGGAAAATACACCAAATAAGCAAGCACATGAGTAATCGGTCGGTTAGTACCTCAAGAAGTATTAACGGTCGCATGAAAGTGTGTGAGCAAATTCATTTAAATATTCATTAATTAAAAAGTACTGAGGTGGATGGACAAGAGTATGATAGCTTGAATTAAATTCTCCGGGTGTAGGGATGTATATTACACACACGTAGGGTGATATGATCGATGTTTCGAAGAAAGATAGGAATGAAGAATAAAGACGATATTTTATTGAGGGATGATGTGATTTCTAACATCTTTTCATGACTATCAAGATAGGGCTCATGACAACCGAAAAGCTAGCTAAGTTGGAAACCCTAATTTTCAAGGCTTTTCTTTTACAATTCTTTTCTTTAAATGTAATATTCATGATCTTCCTTTTATTATTGGATTTTATGGATGCAATCCGCTGAAAACCCTCAGGAGACAACACTCCTCCTACTAGGGACACCAAGAGGTTTAAAAGCTTGTTGCACGTGCTCAGTGCAATCGTGTTGCCTACGAAAGTGTGCTAGTTAGTTTTTCTCTTTCTTTATTTTCTCCTTCTCTTTTAAATAAAACAGTTCGTTTGAGACGACCGAAAATAAGTTTGGGGGAATTTGATCAGTCGAAAATATTGCATTTTTAACACGGCAATTTCCCTATCGTTTACACTCATCTAGAAGTGTTCGGTATTCATATTGCGCATATTAGCAAAACATCTCTGAAATACCGGGTTACCTGTGTTGTACTCTAAAACCGGCATTTTTAGGGAAATTGACTGTTTATCATGGCATCACATCATTCTTGTGTAACGCAACACTTGTTTCGAAGTCTGTGCAGGAAATTCCAGGAGAAAAGCCAAAATTGTCAAAGTGCTGATAAAAGATACGCCAACTCAAAATTTGAGATCTGGCAGTGATACAGAAAGCCAAATGAGATTTAACATATTTTATAAAGGACCATAAGTCAGCCCAAGAATTACCATTGAAGTTCCAAGCACTGAAGCTCCCATTGAGCCGCGGATCCGCGGCTCTGTGATGACATCAGCACCTCATTTTTTCCCACGTGACTTCATGCAACGGTCCAAGCTTCCAGAAGACTCCAGATTCTCCACGTGGCTTCATCTAGAAGGCTCGGCCTAACAAACTCAACCTAGAATATACCTTATTCTAAAATATTCCCTCCAACTAACCTCTTCTAGAAGCCTCTCTCTAACAAACTTATGGAGGGAAATTCAAATTTTGAAATCCTAGATCTACGGTTTTGAGGTCTATAAAAAGGAGCCTAGATCTAAGGGTTGAGGTTGTTCAGAAAATCATTAGTTAGGGTTCATTAGTTCATTAGTTCATCATCTCCCCCAAATCCTCCTACAAGTTGAGTGACACATCTTGTAGCCCTAATTCCAAAATCCAAAGCCAAATTCAAGATCTGGAGTACCATTCAAGCGAGAAGCCTGCAACCTTTTAGGAGCGGAGCTGATCTTCAATCGAGCAAGTAACCCAAGCCGATCCGCGACTCAAGGAGACGAGTGAAGCCATATCGACGATCGAGTTCTTCCTCTTGTAGTTCTTGAGCGATTTGTAACGGAATTGTTGATATAAATAAAAGGTCAAATTCTTTAATCTTGCTTTCTTTAAAATTCTTGCATCATGATTCGATCTCAATTTGTGATTGTGGTTCTTGTTGTGATGTTTGAGTAAAACTCCGCTCGTAAAGGAGTCGAGACGATCAATAGAATGATGATGTAACAAATCTTAAAACGATTCATAAGTCCTACGAGTTTTGTAAACCCTAGCAAATTGAAGAATCGACGACCTAGATTCGTTGCGATGCTTTCTTGATTGTGATCGCTCGAAATTAGGGATCCATGATCGATTCTTGAATTTACTAGAGGCTAGAATATGAATGATATCGATGAAGGAACAAGGGATAGAAGATGAAACCCTAGTTTCACAAGAAATCCCTAATTCTCGTCGATCATCATCGATCTAGTATCAATTCATCGATGGATAAGAATACGTAATCGCTAGATTTCATCACATCTATAGATCCGGTCGATTCCTACGAGCCTCATTTCGATTCGTGATATTTGATTTGGAAATCATCACAAATTCTCAATTCTTGATTTTATCGCTTCTTGATTTAGACTAGATTTTCCTAATTCTTGAACTTCAATTTACAAATCATGAATTGTTGTTTGTTTTCTTTTCTTTAAAGTTTCAACTCATCTAAATCGAAACACGAACGATTACACTTTCCCTATGGACGATCCGCACTTACTAACGCGCTACATTCGACACCGTTATTGATTGCGGTCAAAATATTTTTGGTTGTGATTTCTTTACAATTTTCCAACATACACAATCCGGAAAACGTATTCAATCACTACTCCCAGTCCTGAAACTTTTTCCCTTTTCTTTCCTTCTACTTCCGTGGTTTCCTTCAGGGTAGAAGGCAGAGACTGTAGAATCAAGTCAGTATCTGACCTGTTCTCCAACGTGGTCTCCAGGTCCTTGAGCTCATCAATATAGCTAGTCATTGTAAGGACGTTGTTCCCTACAGATGACCCGAAAGCCAACCTCACTTGAATTAATTCGTTCGAGGTTTCATATCTTGTGTTATGAGATTGTTCTCCATATAAATCTTTTTTATGGGGATAGATGGAAACTAAATCCTTCTTCTCGTGCTGCTTCTGGTATATACCATCAACTGAAGCCAACACGAGGCACTTGGCTTTCGCTTTATCCTTTTCTCTTGTCTTACGGCTATTCATATCCGCGACAGTGGAAACTGGACCTGAGACGGCGGGATCTTGAGTAGTAATAGGGTGGTCCAGTTTGTCATAGGCAATGGACATCTGGACAGACCTTTGCCAGTCATATAAGTTAGATTCAGTCAAATTGTTATCTAGATGTAACCTATGTGTGGTCACAAGGTTGCTGCAATGAGAGAAAAAGAAGAAAACACTTTAGCATGATACACTTGCAAGTTTAGATTGGTTTTTAATTTATCTAAACAGGATGGCTCCCACTGTTTCTCAAATCCCTCCTCAAACCAAAAAGGAAAAACTAGCCAGGACTATTTTCACCGTACAATACTTGCTTAACCGTTCATCCAGGCCAGTGTCGATACTTTGAGGGAGGTTTTCCAACACTTTCGCGAAGTTTCTTAATTAAAGAACCTCTTTTCTCTGGGGGCGTAGCCCCGCTGACACCTTTCTAGGCACCTACTTGGTTTATAGCATTGATCGTTAAGTGATGAATCTCCTGATAAGTAGTATAAACTCACAGTAGGATCGGGATCCAAAATATCATCGTATGATAATGTTGAAGGAATCCTACCAACATTCATCAAACTCCAAAATGGTATGCTCTCTCTGCAAATTTCAGTTTTCTTTAGAAATTCCGGATATGGATTTTTGCCCCATGCTCTTATGACCTTGACTAAGGGCCAACATGTCATAAGTCACATGTCAAGTTCTACCCATCATTATCCAGGTTAATTTGAACCCACCCGTATATAATCTTGACTAAGGGCTAAGAAAAGTAATACGACTGTCCCAAACCAACGGTTCTATCTATGCAACAAATGAATACCCTAGCAGCTACCAAACACTATGTCTTGACTAAGGGCCAAAATACATAGCTTGAATACTACTGAATACCCAAATGAAATGACGGAGGGCTATGAATGGTTTTGGCAAAATCGTGAACGTAGTGAACTTGATATAATGGAAGGAACCTGATACTTTTTTAAAAAGAGTGGTTAAAGCTCCGCAATTAAAAATTCTGATCTTTTAAAATAACCGAGTGGTCTCTTTTAAATTTGTTCCAACGACTTAACTTTGGTTTATTTTCTTTGCATTATAATAATGCGTCCCATCATTTATCCTATCATTGCAGAAAAAAACGAAAACACCACGTCCTCTTATGCCATCCGCATTCGCCATGGGGTCCCGTCATCACCCGTTAGGTTACTTAACTAACGACAGAGCGGGGGCTGGTCTAGCGGTTAGTGTATATGCCCTAGAGGCCATTACTGTATCATACTAGTTTGTATATTACTTAATGGAAGCTTAGGATATTCACAGTTGTATAGACAATCTTGCTCAAAATGGTAGTATGCTACTTGGTTTGTTTCTACTTTAATATGTGCATGTGTTTATTTTAGCATATCGCTTATACATATTAGTAGAGCCCTTAGGATCTTTGCTTGATTACCAGCGTTGTGATGGCAGTCACACTCGTGGGGGCTGGGTAATCCACAAGCACATCCTTATGCAGGTCCCTAGTCGCAGGACTATCGAGACAGGGCATCGATACTCCGGAGTAGACTAGCGTATTCGCTTCTTATCCCAGCTTGGGAGACGGTCTGTCCCACAGCCGTCAGTACGTCATACTTATGATAGTATGCGGGTGCTCGTTAGGTTACGAGTACACTGGACAGGACTCGTCGGGAACTGATTGGTTGGTATTATACCTATCGTCAGTTATCAGTTCCCAGGTGACATGAGTACAGCTTAGTCCGCTGACTAGACACTATCACTTCGCTTCGAGTGTGTTCCCACTGTACTTTGATTACTACCCTACCATGGCTCAAAAGAGTCGTGCAAACAGGTAGTAGTTAGGTGCAGTCCCGAAGCACTTGGAGGCAGTGACGGTTAGACAGGATTCATCTCTCCCGGTATTGGGGGTTGTTATCGCGCTGTGTCTACGAGAGCCATTACACGAGTAGTCCCTGGCCAGGGCAAGCGAGATATACTGGTAGGTTTCCAGTGTTATCTCAGGGTGTTCTGGGCTACACTCTGACACGACTTGTACCGCTATTAGGGGACTGACGTTCACCACCCCCTAGGCCCGCCATGCGATGTATCAGACGAACAGACCGGACTGTACGGAGACTGTCACATTCAGGCTCAGTAGCAGTTCAGATGGGTTTCACCTCGTCCGTCTTCTTATCGGCATCTACCTGGGGGCCATTACGCACAGCTAGTGCCACTTGCGGTCTGTGGTTAAACCCACTGCCAGCGTAGTGTCGAGTCTTTAGAGTCCCACACAGAGAGCTATTCGCCTTTAGGCAAAAGAGTAGAGGTCGCATGGTTTTGCGACAGGTCGCATGGTTTTGCGACAGGGTTCGGTCACATCCGTGCACTTATGCACGTTTTGGTGTCCGGACAGTTAACACTAGAGGGCTTTGGTTTAAGCCAGATCCTAGTGTACGTTTTGGGATTAGTTTTATCTCGTTTGTATTCGTGTTCCCCGGAACGCGGATACGGGTGTGTATGCACAAGTGACAGAGACAGAGGCAGAGGATTCTCATTAGGGTTGCTGACTGTTGACTTTTGTCAAACCCTAATGAGATTAAGACATATGATTAACAATAATATTAATTGAGTATTATAGTGACATGGTTAGGGTAGAAAGTTGACCTAGTTGACTTGTTGACTTTTGTTGACCTGTTGACTAGGTTGGACTTGTTGACCACCATCATGACAATGGCCATCATTTGGTTGCATTGACTTATGCTTGCTTGTTTTGGTCACCATTTGCATTTAATGCAAGAAATGATAGTGTCATTTGTCATGATAATAACCTTTACAATATACTCAATTATCATTACTTGTTATCATGATGCTTTTGGATTATGAGAGGGTGTATGAGAAAAGTCTTGCTCATTCTTTCTTTAGCTTTCTCTCTCTTGAGCTCTCTCATTTTCTCTAGCTCTCACCCTCTTCCTCTTGCTCTCTCTCTACCTCAAGGGCAAACCATTCTCATGTGTTGAGACTCATTGCCCTAGAGATAAAAAGACACCAAAACAATCCTCTACTCATCCTAGTTCACAAGGTTTAGCAAACCGAGTGATCTGGTTTCTTCAAGTTCGAAGAAGAAGCCAAAGGTAGAACCTTTCGGGTGGATCCGTCTTCGGTGCAAGAAGACGACGAGGAGAGGCCGGTCGGTACACCACACGAGTTGAAGATGAAGGAGTTCAAGAAAGGTATAACCCCCTAACCGAGTAGTTTAACAACTCCTTGTTAGGTTGTTAGATAGATAGTTTAACAAAGATCCGGTTTGAGTCCATGTTACCATCTCTAGAAAAATTGTTTTTCATCATTTCTGCAAGCCCGTAAGTACCGGGAGCGGTAGCATGGACTTACAGTGGTATCAGAGCCTAGTTAAACACTATCTAACATGTTAGCAATGTAAGTAGAAGTTCGATCGTAGAAAAAGTCGCGTAAAACATCCGTAAAATCAACTTTCTGTCGAATTTTTCCTCTGTTCAAAAAATAATAAATCATGCTTTAAAATTCCGCTCAGGGTTTTTAGAAGAAACTGCAAAAAATTGGTCCACTGAGTCGATCAACGCGCCGCGGTTCCGCGGCGGAGCATGCTCCCGCCGCGGTTCTGCGGCCGAGTTGACTCGGTCGTGGGGAATTTCGCTTGCAGTTTGTTCACAGGGGTGTTTTAGGATTTTTACAATATGTCTTTTCAGCCCAGATTTTCCAGAAAGAAAAATTTGTTTTTGGGGCTTGAAAAACCGTATTTTTATCGAACTTCTAAAGACTAAGGCTAACGGGTTTATATCTGTGATGTGATATTTGTATTGAACGTCTGCTAATCGCTATATGTCGATTAGTGGGGGTTATACAAATCTGTGATCTGTAATGTTGATGGTATGTGTATATGAATTCATTGGATTGTCGCGGGTGAATAGCCGGGGGTTATGAGATGAGAGTTTTCTTTTATCTTTCAATTCATGTAATATGTAAATTGATGTAATATTATTTGTATGGCCGCACAACCGGGTCGAGGTTGTAGCCGTCATTGTATAATTTCTTTTTACTGTTTTTGCTCCTAGGATAGACCCATGGAGGGGGTGCACAAACTACCGGGTATCCCGGAGTGCCGAGTGGCCTACTCACGGTGTTGAGGGAGGTTGCTTCGCTTCGGGTACTTGGCGGGTAGTTTGTCGCACCCGTAGGGGTCTTGGGTGGGGTATTGGCTATTCACCGCGACCGTGTAATCTTCTTTTCGTTACAGGCTCGTACGAATTGCGGATTCCTAGTATATCCAATGTGTTCATCTGTGATCTGAAATGGCTATCATTGCAATATATCTATATATGATATTATTTAGGCGTTGCTTATGTTTTACAGCCGCGCTAGCCCAGCCCTCGCTCTGTCGTTAGTTAAGTAACCTAACGGGTAATGACAGGGCCCCGTGGCGAATGCGAATGGCATAAACGTACGTCATATTTTGGTTGTTTTCTGCAATGGTAGGATTAAATGATGGGACGCATTAAAAGAACTAATGCAAGAAAATAAACCAAGTAAAAGTCGTTGGAACACTTTGAAAACCACTCGGTTCTTTTCAAAAACTAACTTTTAAATGCGGAGCTTGAGCCACTCCTTTTAAAAGCTATCTCGTTCCATCGATTATATCAAGTTCACTACGTTCACGGTTTTGCCAAAACCATTCGTAGCCCTCCATCGTTTCACATGAATAGTCAATAGTATTCAAGCTATGTTTGTTGGCCAAAATCAAGGCATAGTGATTGGTAGCTATTGGGTATTCATATGCAGCATAGATAGATGCGTTGGTTTGGGACAGTCGTACTGCCTTGTTGGCCAAAGTCAAAGGTAGGTACGGGTGGGCTCAAATTAACCTGGAGAATGACGGGTAGAACTTGACATGTGACTTATGATTTGTTGGCCAAAGTCAAGGTCATAAGAGCATGGGGCAAAAATCCACATCGGGAGTTTCAAAAGAACTGAAACTTGCTAGCGCTGCATGCCATTTGGAGTGTGATGATTCTGGTAGGATTCCTTCAGTTTTGTCACGCGATGATATTTGGATCCCGATCCTACTGTGAGTATATGCTACTCCTCGGGAAATTTCTCACTTAACGATCAATGCTATAAACCAAGTAGGTGTCTAGAAAGGTGTTAGCGGGGCTACGCCCACAGGGAAAAGAGGTTATTTAATTAAGGAACTTCGCGAAAGCGTTGGAAAACCTCCCTCGAAGTACCGACACCAGCCTGGCCGAACGGTTAAGCAAGTATTGTACGGTGAGATTGATCCTGACTAATTCTTCCTTTATGGTTTGAGGAGGGATTCGAGAGACAGTGGGAGCCATCTTGTTTAGACAAACTAAAAACCACTCTAAACTTGCAAGAGCATCATGCTGAGTGTTTCTTCTCTCTTTCCTAATTGCAGCGACCAATCGACATGACTAGACTTAAGTTACTTCTAGATAAAAACATACTGACAGGGCCAAACTACAAAGATTGGCTCAGGAATGTCAAAATGGCAATCACTTACGACAAGCTGGGGTATCTTCTTACCACCAAAGCTCCCCCTGTCCCAGGTCCCACCTCCAGCGTCGCGGATAAGGAAATCCGTAAGACTTGGGAGATCGATTGCGTGAAGGCCAAGTGCCTCGTGCTTGCCTCTATGGACAACGAACATCAGAGGAGGCACGAGAATATAGACCTCGAATCCATATTTCTCCATACAAAAGAACTGTATGGAGAGCAATCTCGTATCGCCAGATACGAAGTGTCGACGAAGTTGTTTTCGGCAAGATTGGCCGTCGGATCATCGGTAGCGGAACACGTGCTTAAGATGATTGGCTACATAGAGGAGCTCGCGGACCTTGGGACCACGTTGGAGAGTGAGCTCTATACAGACTTGATTCTCCAGTCCCTTCCTTCCACTTACGCCAAGTTTATCCTGAACTTCAACTTGCAAGAAAAGGAAGTTGAACTTTCAGAACTCCTCAACACGCTGAGAAGTGCAGAGGGCACCCTACAGAAAGGTAGGGAAACATCCACTTTGTTTGTAGGACGATCTTCCTCTTCTAGGTCCAAGGCGAAAGCTAAGGGAAAGAAGAAAAAAGCCCCCGCCAAACCAAGGGGCGGTGTTAGTAAAGTGGATATGAAGGGAAAGGCAAAAGCAACAAAGAAAGTAGGGAAGCTTGTGGAAAAGGAAGAATGCTTCTACTGTCATAAGAGTGGACACTGGAAGAAAGATTGCAGGGCTTGGAAAGCCAGAACACAGTATCTGAAGCAGGTTGCGGCTTCAGCTTCAGGTGTGTATGTTATTGAAAACTGTCTATCAATAAACTCTACGTCCTGGGTATTGGATACCGGATCGGGATCTCATATCTGTAATTCTTTGTAGGCGTTGAGAAAGCGTAGGTTTTTGAAAGCAGGTGACATGACCCTCAGAGTTGCAAACGGAGCTAGCATGGATGCTGAGTCCGTGGGGGACTATCACCTGGGGTTGTCAGATGGACACGTTTTGGTTTTGCGTAATTGCTATTTTGTACCCAATGCAACTTGCAATATCATTTCTGTATCTTTATTATCTAAAGAAGGTTATGAATTTGCATTTGTAAGTAATGTTCTAAACATTCACCTTAATCAAGTTCTGATTGGGTCAGGTACATTAAGCAATGGTATATACGTATTAAACCAACCACAGATTTTCAATGTCCAGAATACACACAAAAGAAAGTCTCCGGAAATAAATCAGACTTTCTTATGGCATTGTAGACTGGGTCGCATCAATGAGAGAAGATTGACTAAGTTACAAACAGAAGGATATTTGGATCCATTCCAATACCAATCATATGCAACTTGTCAATCCTGTCTCAAAGGAAAGATGACAAAGACTCCGTTCACTGGACACGGAGTAAGAGCGAGCGAGCTCTTGGGACTCGTACACAGCGACGTGTGCGGTCCAATGTCTACACATGCGCGAAGCGGTTATTCTTACTTCATTACTTTTACGGATGACATTTCAAGGTACGGTTATGTCTTCTTAATGAAACATAAATCCGAAGCCTTTGGAAAGTTCCAGGAATATAAGAATGAAGTAGAAAAACAAACAGGCAAAAGTATCAAGACACTGAGATCTGATCAAGGTGGTGAATACTTGAGTGCCGAGTTCCAGGATTACTTAAAAGAGAATGGAATTCTCTCTCAGCTTACTCCTCCATATACTGCGCAACATAACGGTGTATCGGAGAGACGGAACCGAACCCTATTGGATATGGTACGGTCCATGATGAGTAACGCTGAGTTACCGCGATCATTCTAGCGGTATGCACTAGAATCAGCTGCATACCTTTTGAACCGAGTTCCAACTAAGACTGTGCCTACTACACCATATCAGATGTGGTGTGGGAAGAGACCCTATCTTAATCACATTATGACATGGGGATGTCCAGCTTTTGTCAAAAAGCAGCATGCGGACAAGCTCGAGGCACGCTCAGTACATTGCAAGTTCGTGGGATATCCAAAGAACTCAAAGGGATATTTCTTCTATTGCGAAGAGGAACAAAAGGTTTTTGTTTCTCGTCATGCCTGCTTCTTGGAAACTGAGTTTTTGGAAAAACAGATAAGTAGGAGCGCAGTAGAACTGGAAGAAATTCCAGAACCGCGAGCTATTACTGAGAGCTTAGTAGAACCAGAGGGTTCGAAAGATCATGACATTCCTACGCCGCTCCGCGGAAGTAGTAGGCAGTCTCATCCGCCCGAGAGATACTACGGTTTTCTCGTAGACAGGGATAGAGAGGATTGCATCATTGATAATGATGAGCCTACTAGCTTCCAACAAGCCATTAAGAGCGTTGACTCGGTAAAATGGCTGGATGCAATGCGGACCGAAATGGAGTCCATGTACACCAACAAAGTATGGACGTTGGACATTGCTCCAGATGGGGTAAAACCCGTAGGATGCAAGTGGATCTTCAAAAGGAAGATTGGTGTAGATGGACAGGTTGAGACCTATAAAGCTAGACTTGTTGCAAAGGGTTTCCGTCAAAGACCTGGCTTGGACTATGACGAAACCTTTTCTCCAGTGGCTATGCTGAAATCCATTCGGATCCTTCTTTCCATTGCTGCCTTCCACAATTATGAGATCTGGCAAATGGATGTAAAGACCGCTTTTCTAAATGGAAATTTAGAGGAGCGTGTCTATATGGACCAGCCAGAGGGTTTCATTCAGAGTGGGAGCAGCGGAAAGGTGTGCAAGTTGCTTAAGTCCATCTATGGACTAAAGCAGGCGTCGCGGAGTAGGAACATCTGTTTTGATGAGACGGTCAAAGAATTTGGCTTTATCAAAAATCCAGATGAACCATGCATCTATAGTAGATTTGTAGCGAGAACTGTAGTATTCCTCGTTTTATACGTGGATGACATTCTCTTAATAGGAAATGACATTCCTATGCTATAATCTGTCAAAGGGTTCTTGTCACACAGGTTCTCCAAGAAAGACCTGGGTGATGCCTCATACATTCTGGGGATCCGGATCTATCGTGACAGATCCAAAAGGATATTAGGACTTTCACAGTCCAGGTACATCGACACCATACTGAAAAGATTCAGTATGGAAGATTCCAAGCGCGGTAATCTACCGGCTTGTCAGGGGATCACCCTCTCCAAAGAGATGTCTCCTAAGACTGATTTGGAAAGGGATCGCATGTCTATTATACCCTACGCTTCTGCGGTAGGCTCTATAATGTATGCGATGTTGTGTACCAGACCGGATGTAGCTTATGCACTGAGTGTAGTAAGCCGGTATCAGTCAAACCCTGGGGAGAAACACTGGATAGCGGTAAAGAACATTCTCAAGTACCTGAGAAGGACTAAGGAGATGTTCTTGGTGTATGGCGGAAAAGACCTCCAGATCGAGGCCTTTGGTGACTCCAGCTTCCAGAGTGACAAGGATGATTCCAAGTCCATGTCGGGCTTTGTCTTTACCCTCAACGGAGGGGCAGTGTGTTGGAAGAGTTCCAAACAGGAAACCGTTGCTGACTCGACTATGGAAGCGGAATATATCGCTGCATCTGATGCCGCAAAAGAAGCCGTCTGGATGAGGAAGTTCTTGAAAAAGCTTCAGGTGGTTCCGTCCATTGTTGACCCAATACCTCTGTATTGCGAGAACAACGGGGCTATAGCTTTAGCGAAGGAACCCAAACCCCATCAGAAATCCAGACACATCTCGAGGCAGTATCACCTGATCAGGGAGATCGTGGATCGCCAGGAGATCGAGGTTCGGAGGGTTGCTTCAGAAGATAACACTGCAGATCCATTCACCAAGGCCTTGCCCCAGACTTAGTTCGAGCGGCTGATCGAGAGGATAGGTCTTCGATACGCCAGTACATGGCCTTAGTGCAAGTGGGAGATTGTTAGTGTATATGCCCTAGAGGCCATTACTGTATCATACTAGTTTGTATATTACTTAATGAAAGCTTGGGATATTCACAGTTGTATAGACAATCTTGCTCAAAATGGTAGTATGCTACTTGGTTTGTTTCTACATTAATATGTGCATGTGTTTCTTTTTGTTAGTTATACGTATGCCCTAGAGGCCATTACTGTACATTGGATGTATATTGTAGTGGATGCTGGGACATATATAGGTAGGACTTTCTTGCTCGACATGATAGTACGCTATCTGGTTGCTCTTTATCTTAACGTGTATACCTTCTGTCTCTCTGATTACATGCTGATAAAGCCCTTAGGATGTGTACTCGACTTCCAGGACTATGATGCAGATCATACTAGTGGGGCCTGGGTAGTCAATGAATACATCCTTCATTGTTCCTAGTCGTGGGAATATCGAGACGGGGCATCGATATTCCAGAGTAGACTAGCGTATATCTTCTCGACCCATGCGATGGGCGATGGATGATCCCATATCCATTGGTGTTTGACATCGGAGATGGTATGCGGGTGCTCAGTGCAAACTGGGTACACTGAACGGACTCGCCGAGAACTCCCAGATGGTATTATACCTCACGTCAGATGGCAGTTCTCTGGTGACACTGGTACAGCTTAGTCTGTTGACCCGAGATCGTCATAGAGTCTTGCGTGTCTCCCACTGTGCTTTGATTTCCACCCTACCACGGCTCTACTGAGTCGTGCAAACAGGTGGTTTTTGGGTACAGTCCCGATTCACATGGAGGCAATAAGCGATAGGAGGGGATTCGTCTCTCCCGGTATTGGGGGTTGATGTTGCGCTCTGCACGACTGGCCATAACAGAAAATCCCTGGCCAGGGTTGCAGTGATATACTGGTAAGAGTTATCAGTAGTTTCACGAATGTTATGGACCCTACGTCGGCATGACTTATCAAGCTATTGGGGTCTGACGTTTACCACCCCTAGGCGAGATATGCGGCATATCAGACGAACAGACCGGACTGTACGGTAAGTGTTACTGGTTGGATTCACAGGAGTGTGAGCGGGCTGTAAGTCCACGTTGCCATCCCCGGTACTTACGAGGAGGCGGAAATGGTATAACAATCAAATTTTGTCACAAGGAGCAACATGGACTAAACAAGGTCGGGATCGTGTCTAAACTAAACTAGCAAACATGCAAAGGAGAGTTAACTACTCGGCAAAGTGGTTATACCTAACTTGAACTCCTTCTTCTTGAAACCTAGTAGAGGTTGATGGTTCTTTCCTCGTAGCCTTCTTCCGTCAAAGATGGATCCACCTGAGGGTTCAACCTTCGGGCTCTTTCTCGAACTTAGAGTGAACTAGGATCTCCGGTTTGCTAAACCTTGAACCCTAGAGAGAGTAGAGAGTATCTATGGGGTGTTTCTCTTTCAAGGAGAGGGATTCTCAACACATGAGAAGGATTCTCCTTAAGCTTGAGGAAGAAGAAGATGAAGTGAGGAGAGAGAATGAATATGATAGAATGAGCTCATTTTCCTTTTGCAACCATAACAAAAGGAAAAAGAATTATCTAATTAATAATAATAATTCAAAATGAAATAGTTGATGGTTGTTTTTGGAATGACCACTATCATCACTTCATTAAATGAATGTAAGCTAGAATCAAGGAGTATCCTTGCAAAGTAATGATGATGGTCAAACATTCAACCATGGTCAACAAGTCAACCATGGTCAACAAGTCAACAAAACCAACCATGACACAATTTCATTTAATTACTACTATTAATTGATATTTCATAAATCCATTAGGGTTTGGAAAAAGACGACTGTCAACTGTGCATACGCACCCGTTCCGAAACCCTAATGAAAGACCTCTTCCTCTGCCTCAAACAACTGTGCATACACAACTGCATTCTCGTTCCGAGGAACAAGAATACTGAGAGAAAAAAGCAACCCCAAAACATATACAAGTATCTAGCTCAAACAAGAGCCTGCTAGTATAAACCGTCCGGACTCCAAACGTGCACAAGTGCGCGGATGAGAACGAACCCTGCCGCAAAACCATGCGACCTCTACTCAGTTTTGCCCAGAGGCGAATAGCCCTCTGTATGGGACTTTAAAGACTCGACACTACGCTGGCAGTGGGTTTAACCACAGACCGCAAGCGGCACTAGCTGTGCGTAACGGTCCCCAGGTAGATGCCGATAAGAAGACTGACGAGGTAAAACCCATCTGAACTCCTACTGAGTCTGAATGTGACATTCTCCATACAGTCCGGTCTGTTCGTCTGATACATCGTATGTAGGGCCTAGGGGGCGGTAAACGTCAGTCCCCAATAGCGGTACAAGTCGTGTCGGAGTTAAGCCCAAAACACCCTGAGATAACACTGGAAGCCTACCAGTATATCTCGCTTGCCCTGGCCAGGGACTACTCATGTAATGGCTCTCCTAGACACAGCGCGATGTCAACCCCCAATACCGGGAGAGACGAATCCTGTCTAACCGGCACTGCCTCCAAGTGCTTCGGGACTGCACCCAACTACCACCTGTTTGCACGACTCCTTTGAGCCGTGGTAGGGTAGTAGTCAAAGTACAGTGGGAACACACTCGAGGCGAAGTGCCAGTGTCAAGTCAGCGGACTAAGCTGTACTCATGTCACCTGGGAACTGACAACTGACGATAGGTATAAAAACCAACTAGTCAGTTCCCGACGAGTCCTGTCCAGTGTACTCGTAACCTAACGAGCACCCGCATACTATCTCAAGTACGACGTACTGACGGCTGTGGGACAGACCGTCTCCCACACTGGGATGAGAAGCGCATGCGCTAGTCTACTCCGGAGTATCGATACCCTGTCTCGATAGTCCTGCGACTAGGGACCTGTATAAGGATGTGCTTATAGATTACCCAGCCCCCACTAGTGTGACTGCCATCACAACGCTGGTAATCAAGCAAAGATCCTAAGGGCTCCACTAATGCGTATAGGTGATATCGCAAAATAAACACATGTACACATTGAAGTAGAAACAAACCAAGTAGCATACTACCATTTTGAGCAAGATTGTATATACAAGGTGAATATCCCAAGCTTCCATTAAGTAATATACAAACCAGTATGATACAGTAATGGCCTCCAGGGCATATACACTAACAATCTCCCACTTGGACTAAGGCCATGTACTGGCGTATCGAAGACCTATCATCTCGATCAGCCGCTCGAACTGAGTCTGGGGTAAGGCCTTGGTGAATGGATCTGCCGTGTTATCTTCTGAAGCGACTCTCCGAACCTCGATCTCCTGGCGATCCACGATCTCCCTGATCAGGTGATACCGCCTCAAGATGTGCCTGGATCTCTGATGGGACCTGGGTTCCTTCGCTAAAGCTATAGCCCCGTTGTTGTCGCAATACAGAGGTATTGGGTCATCAATGGACGGAACCACCTGAAGTTCTTTCAAGAACTTCCTCATCCAGACAGCTTCTTTTGCGGCATCAGATGCAGCGATGTATTCCGCTTCCATCGTCGAGTCTGCAACGGTTTCCTGTTTGGAACTCTTCCAACACACCGCCCCTCCATTGAGGGTAAAGACAAAACCCGACATGGACTTGGAATCATCCTTGTCACTCTGGAAGCTGGAGTCAGCAAAGGCCTCGATCTGGAGGTTTTTTCCGCCATACACCAAGAACATCTCCTTAGTCCTCCTCAGGTACTTGAGAATGTTCTTTACTGCTATCCAGTGTTTCTCCCCAGGGTTTGACTGATACCGGCTTACTACACTAAGTGCATAAGCTACATCCGGTCTGGTACACAACATCGCATACATTATAGAGCCTACCGCAGAAGCGTAGGGTATAATAGACATGCGATCCCTCTCCAAATCAGTCTTGGGAGACATCTCTTTAGAGAGGGTGATCCCGTGACAAGCCGGTAGGTTACCGCGCTTGGAATCTTCCATACTGAATCTCTTCAGTATAGTGTCGATGTACCTGGACTGTGAAAGTCCTAATATCCTCTTGGATCTATCACGATGGATCCGGATCCCCAGGATGTAAGAGGCATCACCCAGGTCTTTCATGGAGAACCTATGTGACAAGAATCCCTTGACAGATTGTAGTATAGGAATGTCATTTCCTATTAAGAGAATGTCATCCACGTATAAAACGAGGAATACTACAGTTCTCGCTACAAATCTACTATAGATGCATGGTTCATCTGGATTTTTGATAAAGCCAAATTCCTTGACCGTCTCATCAAAACAGATGTTCCAACTCCGCGATGCCTGCTTTAGTCCATAGATGGACTTAAGCAACTTGCACACCTTTCCGCTGCTCCTACTCTGAATGAAACCCTCTGGCTGATCCATATAGACACACTCCTCTAAATTTCCATTTAGAAAAGCGGTTTTTACGTCCATCTGCCAAATCTCATAATCGTGGAAGGCAGCAATGGCAAGAAGGATCCGAATGGATTTCAGCATAGCCACTGGAGAAAAGGTTTCGTCATAGTCCAAGCCAGGTTTTTGACGGAAACCCTTTGCTACAAGTCTAGCTTTATAGGTCTCAACCTGTCCATCTACACCAATCTTCCTTTTGAAGATCCACTTGCATCCTACGGGTTTTACCCCGTCTGGAGCAATGTCCAACGTCCATACTTTGTTGGTGTACATGGACTCCATTTCGGTCCGCATTGCATCCAGCCATTTTACCGAGTCAACGCTCTGAACGGCCTGTTGGAAGCTAGTAGGCTCATCATAATCTATGATGCAATCCTCTCTATCCCCGTCTATGAGAAAACCGTAGTATCTCTCGGGCGGATGAGACTGCCTACTACTCCTGCGGAGCGGCGTAGGAATGTCCTGTTCATTTGAACCCTCTGGTTCCACCAAACTTTCAGTAATAGCTTGTGGTTCTGGAATTTCTTCCAGTTCTACTGTGCTCCCACTTATCTGGTTTTCCAAAAACTCAGTTTCCAAGAAGTAGGCGTGACGAGAAACAAGAACTTTTTGTTCCTCTTCACAGTAGAAAAAATATCCCTTGGAGTTCTTTGGATATCCCACAAGCTTGCACTGTACTGAGCGTGCCTCGAGCTTGTCCGCATGCTGCTTCTTGACAAAAGCTGGACATCCCCATGTCTTAATGTGATTAAGATGGGGCCTCTTTCCACACCACATCTCATATGGTGTGGTGGGCATAGTTTTAGTAGGAACTCGGTTCAAAAGGTATGCAGCTGATTCTAGCGCATACCCCCAGAAAGATCGCGGTAACTCAGCATTACTCATCATGGACCGTACCATATCCAATAGGGTCCGGTTCCGTCTCTCCGATACACCGTTGTCTTGCGGAGTGTATGGAGGAGTAAGTTGAGAGAGAATTCCATTCTCTTTCAAGTAATTCAGGAACTCGGCACTTAAGTATTCTCCACCTCGATCCGATCTTAGAATCTTGATACTTTTGCCGGTTTGTTTTTCTACTTCATTCTTATATTCCTGGAATTTTTCAAAGGCTTCGGACTTATGTTTCATTAAGAAGACATAACCGTACCTTGAAAAATCATCCGTAAAAGTAATGAAATAAGAAGCATTCCTCTTTACCCACCAGTTTCCCCGCTATCATTGTTGCTTTTTCTTTTCCCTTCTTTTCCACTTTACTAACACCGCCCCTTGGTTTGGCGGGGGCTTTCTTCTTCTTTCCCTTGGCTCTCGCCTTGGACCTAGAAGAAGAAGATCCTCCTACAAACAAAGTGGGTGTTTCCCTACCTTTCTGTAGGGTGCCCTCTGCGCTCCTCAGCATGTTGAGGAGTTCTGAAAGTTCAACTTCCTTTTCTTGCAAGTTGAAATTCAGTATGAACTGGGCGTAAGTGGAAGGAAGGGACTGGAGAACTAAGTCCGTATAGAGCTCACTCTCCAACGTGGTCCCAAGTTCTGCGAGCTCCTCAATGTAGCCAATCATCTTAAGCACGTGTTCCGCTACCGATGATCCGACGGCCAATCTTGCCGAAAACAACTTCTTCGACACTTCGTATCTTGCGATACGGGACTGCTCTCCATACAGTTCTTTTGTATGGAGAAATATGGATTCTAGGTCCATATTCTCGTGCCTCCTCTGATGTTCGTTGTCCATAGAGGCAAGCACGAGGCACTTAGCCTTCGCGCAATCAATCTCCCAAGTCTTACGGATTTCCTTATCCGCGACGCTGGAGGTGGGACCTAGGACGGGGGGAGCTTTGGTGGTAAGAAGATACCCCAGCTTGTCATAAGTGATTGCCATTTTGACATTCCTGAGCCAATCTTTGTAGTTTGGCCCTGTCAGTATGTTTTTATCTAAGAGTAACTTAAGTCCAGTCATGTTGAATGGTCGCTGCAATTAGGAGAGAGAGAAGGAACACTCAGCACGATGCTCTTGCAAGTTTAGAATGGTTTTTAATTTGTCTAAACAGGATGGCTCCCACTGTCTCTCGAATCCCTCCTCAAACCACAAAGGAAGAATTAGCCGGGATCAATCCCACCGCACAATACTTGCTTAACCGTTCAGCCAGGCCAGTGTCGGTACTTCGAGGGAGGTTTTCCAACGCTTTCGCGAAGTTCCTTAATTTAAGAACCTCTTTTCCCTGGGGGCGTAGCCCCGCTAACACCTTTCTGGACACCTACTAGGTTTATAGCATTGATCGTTTAGTGAGAAATTTCCCGTGGAGTAGCATATACTCACAGTAGGATCGGGATCCAAATATCATCGCGTGACGAAAATGAAGGAATCCTACCATAATCATCACACTCCAAATGGTATGCAAATCTAGCAAGTTTCAGTACTTATGAAACTCCCGATGTGGATTTTTGTCCCATGCTCTTATGACCTTGACTTTGGCCAACAAATCATAAGTCACATGTCAAGTTCTGCCCGTCGTTCTCCAGGTTAATTTGAATCCATTCATACCTACCCTTGACTTTGGCCAACAAGGTAGTACGACTGTTCCAAATCAACGCATCTATCTATGCTGCACATGAATACCCAATAGCTACCAATCACTATGCCTTGACTTTGGCCAACAAACATAGCTTGAATACTATTGACTATTTATGTGAAACGACGGAGGGCTACGAATGGTTTTGGTAAAACCGTGAACGTAGTGAACTTGATATAATCGATGGAACGAGATAGCTTTTAGAAGGAGTGGCTCAAGCTCCGCATTTAAAAGTTAGTTTTGAAAAGAATCGAGTGGTTTTTCGAAAGTGTTCCAACGACTTTAGCTTGGTTTATTATCTTGCTTTAGTTCTTTTAATGCGTAATATTCTTGCATTAGTTCTTTTAATGCGACCCATCATTTAATTCTACCATTGCAGAAAACAACCAAAATATGACGTACGCTTATGCCATTCGCATTCGCCACGGGGCCCCGTCATCACCCGTTAGGTTACTTAACTAACGACAGAGCGGGGGCTGGGCTAGCGCGGCTGTAAAACATAAGCAACGTATAAATAGTTATAAATATAGCAATGATAGACATTACAGATCACAGATGAATACATTGGATATACTAGGAATCCGCAATCCGTTCGAGCCTGCAACGAAAAGCGGATTACACGGTCGCGGTGAATAGCCAAAACCCCACCCAAGACCCCTACGGGTGCGGCAAACTACCCGCCAAGTACCCGGTAGTTTGTGCACCCCTCCATGGGTCTATCCTAGGAGCAAAAACAGCAAAAAGAATTATACAATGACGGCTACAACCCCGACCCGGTTGTGCGGCCATACAAATAATAATATTACATCAATTTACATATTACAAATGAATGAAAGAAAAACAACACTCATCTCACATCCATCCCGGCTATTCACCCGCGACAATCCAACGCATTCATATACACAAACCATCAGCAAACACAGATCATAGAGATGTATAACCCCGACTAATCGTCATATAGCGATTAGCCGACGTTCAATACATTCGAACATCACAGATATAACCAATATAGCCAAAGTGTAGCGAAGTTCGAAAAAAATACGGATTTATAGGACCCCAAAAGTAAATTTCTTTTCTGGAAAATCTGGGCACAAATAACATATTTGAAAAATCCCAAAACCCTACCAGAAGAACACTGCACAAAACACGATCACAAGAGGAGACAAAACGGCGGCGGTTCCGCGGCCTAAGCCACCCATTGCCGCGGAACCGCGGCGGTTTGAAGGAATCATGCGATCGTATTTCGTGGGTGTTTTCACAAAACCCTGAGCCGATTTTAGGAGTAAAACTTTTTAATTTTAGAGCACAAAAAATTCAACAGAAACTTAGGGTTTTGGTTTTTCCGGTTTTGCGATTTTTCTCGATCGAACTTCCATACACTTTACTACAAAGCTAGTTTAAGTTTAGTTAGTCTCTGATACCACTGTAAGTCCACGTTGCCATCCCCGGTACTTACGAGGAGGCGGAAACGGTATAACAATCAAATTTTGTCACAAGGAGCAACATGGACTAAACAAGGTCAGGATCGTGTCTAAATTAAACTAGCAAACATGCAAAGGAGAGTTAACTACTCGGCAAAGTGGTTATACCTAACTTGAACTCCTTCTTCTTGAAACCTAGTAGAGGTTGATGGTTCTTTCCTCGTAGCCTTCTTCCGTCAAAGATGGATCCACCTGAGGGTTCAACCTTCGGGCTCTTTCTCGAACTTAGAGTGAACTAGGATCTCCGGTTTGCTAAACCTTGAACCCTAGAGAGAGTAGAGAGTATCTATGGGGTGTTTCTCTTTCAAGGAGAGGGATTCTCAACACATGAGAAGGATTCTCCTTGAGCTTGAGGAAGAAGAAGATGAAGTGAGGAGAGAGAATAAATATGATAGAATGAGCTCATTTTCCTTTTGCAACCATAACAAAAGGAAAAATAATTATCTAATTAATAATAATAATTCAAAATGAAATAGTTGATGGTTGTTTTTGGAATGACCACTATCATCACTTCATTAAATGAATGTAAGCTAGAATCAAGGAGTATCCTTGCAAAGTAATGATGATGGTCAAACATTCAACCATGGTCAACAAGTCAACCATGGTCAACAAGTCAACAAAACCAACCATGACACAATTTCATTTAATTACTATTATTAATTGATATTTCATAAATCCATTAGGGTTTGGAAAAAGAAGACTGTCAACTGTGCATACGCACCCGTTCCGAAACCCTAATGAAAGACCTCTTCCTCTGCCTCAAACAACTGTGCATACACACCTGCATTCTCGTTCCGAGGAACAAGAATACTGAGAGATAAAAGCAACCCCAAAACATATACCAGTATCTGGCTCAAACCAGAGCCTGCTAGTATAAACCGTCCGAACTCCAAACGTGCACAAGTGCGCGGATGAGAACGAACCCTGCCGCAAAACCATGCGACCTCTACTCAGTTTTGCCCAGAGGCGAATAGCCCTCTGTGTGGGACTCTAAAGACTCGACACTACGCTGGCAGTGGGTTTAACCACAGACCGCAAGCGGCACTAGCTGTGCGTAACGGTCCCCAGGTTGATGCCGATAAGAAGACTGACGAGGTAAAACCCATCTGAACTCCTACCGAGTCTGAATGTGACATTCTCCGTACAGTCCGGTCTGTTCGTCTGATACATCGCATGTAGGGCCTAGGGGGCGGTAAACGTCAGTCCCCAATAGCGGTACAAGTCGTGTCGGAGTGAAGCCCAAAACACCCTGAGATAACACTGGAAGCCTACCAGTATATCTCGCTTGCCCTGGCCAGGGACTACTCGTGTAATGGCTCTCCTAGACACAGCGCGATGTCAACCCCCAATACCGGGAGAGACGAATCCTGTCTAACTGGCACTGCCTCCAAGTGCTTCGGGACTGCACCCAACTACCACCTGTTTGCACGACTCCTTTGAGCCGTGGTAGGGTAGTAGTCAAAGTACAGTGGGAACACACTCGAGGCGAAGTGCCAGTGTCAAGTCAGCGGACTAAGATGTACTCATGTCACCTGGGAACTGACAACTAACGATAGTTATAAAAACCAACTAGTCAGTTCCCGATGAGTCCTGTCCAGGTACTCGTAACCTAACGAGCACCCGCATACTATCTCAAGTACGACGTACTGACGGCTGTGGGACAGACCGTCTCCCACACTGGGATGAGAAGCGCATGCGCTAGTCTACTCCGGAGTATCGATACCCTGTCTCGATAGTCCTGCGACTAGGGACCTGTATAAGGATGTGCTTATAGATTACCCAGCCCCCACTAGTGTGACTGCCATCACAACGCTGGTAATCAAGCAAAGATCCTAAGGGCTCCACTAATGCGTATAGGTGATATCGCAAAATAAACACATGTACACATTGAAGTAGAAACAAACCAAGTAGCATACTACCATTTTGAGCAAGATTGTATATACAAGGTGAATATCCCAAGCTTCCATTAAGTAATATACAAACCAGTATGATACAGTAATGGCCTCCAGGGCATATACACTAACACGGGCTTGCTCGTCGATCTTCTGATCGCTCAATACCCGGGTGGCCGTTACGTTTAGCAGACCGCTTGCGGCTTGTATGTGTTTGATATGATCATCATCTGCTGTCGGCGTATTGATGAGTCTTTAGAGTCCTACACAGAGGTTTCCTGGCTCAAGCGAAACGAAATAGGAGCACATATGGGATATGTGCGGGACCGAGAATAATGCATGTATGTGATACCGTATTCCATTCTCGCGATGAATGTATCGAATGGTTGTATGTGATATAACCTTGTTATCGAATCAAGGATTGATTCGATAAGCCGATACATTGGATACTAGCCGGTTATATGCGACATGACCGGATCGTTAAATCAAGTGTTGATTTAATGATTTAATGTAGAATTATATATTTGATATATTACTTTGCATCAACTAGTATTGGTTCACTTTAAATGGATTTACTCACTTGTATTGCACATTGTATATGTGATATATTTTTTGTGCACATGATTGTATCATGTTTGATGATACATTCTAGTTTGGTTTTGTGTAAAGTATTAAACCATGGTTAGTTAGTGGTTAGGGTATCATTTCTTTTACTTATTTATTTATCTATTTATTTATTTCATTTAGAAAAGGTAAAGAGAAAAGAATGGTTGCTATTTTTGTTTTTATTTGAAGCTTCTTGAAGCTTTGAACAAGTCCACCATTCTTGTCTCTTCTCTAACCCTAACCACTCATCTAACCTTAGTTAAATCTCTACACTAAACCATGGTTGAAGTCATGATAAGTATTGATTTATTTATCTCATTTTTTAATTAACTTATCATATCTTCTTCTTCTTCTTCATCTTCTTCATTCATGAGAAGAAAGCTTGCTACATTAATGGTGATTGATGAAAAGGTGTGAGAAATCCAAATCTAAAATCTACCCACTTCCTATTTCTTCATCCTCTACCTCTTGCCAAGTAGTATAGGGTGTTTCCTTCACAAGTTTTCTTGACTTGGTGAAGTTGGAGCTTGATCTAGCGATGCCTCGACGTAGATCATCTTCGGCATCGTCGTCGATGACCTAGCCCGTTTTTCTCCGATGAAGCCGACGCTAGAGCCCAAGATATGATTTGGACAGCGAGGGGACTTCATCACGGAGCCTAGGAGGTGGTGGACCGGATCTACAAAGGTTGTAGCCCCTTTCCTTTAGCTATATTTCCGTTTACTTGCTTACATCGCCTATTTATCTAGTTAACGATCCGTATTAGTGTTTATAGGCACTTGTAAAATTTCAATTGGCCATGTTTGATTACTTGTGGGACTTCATTAGAGTGCCTAGGAACCCTACAGTGGTATCAGAGCCTAGCTAGAGCCTTAGGCGAAGTCCCGACGGAATTAGAAGTCTGATCGACCCAAAACCCCGACTTGAAAATGCTCTCTGGACAATTCTATAAAATGTGGATTTTTGTAGATTAAAAATATTCAGAAAAATCAGCAGGAAGATCTAAGGCTTACTGTAAAATTCGAGGGCCTGATTCCATAAAGGCGCCGCGGATCCGCGGCATGAGCATGCTCATGCGGCGGTTCCGCGGCCATTTTATCGTTTTGTGCATCCAATTTTGCACAGTAATTCTTAGTTGTCTTTGCTGGCTTTCCTGGGGATTTTAATAATTTTTTCCAGAGTTGCATTTTCTGGGTCGTATTGGGGACTCGGTATATCGATCGGATTGTCTAATTCTGTCTGTGTGCTTTTCCGGATAATCTTAGAATATGTTAAAAAGTTCGACCGAATATAAATACCCACTTTTTCCCTGCCGGAAAATTTCCAATTGTTGGATTTTTCCATAGTTTAACGATGTTCTAAGTAGTGCAAGTAACGCGATGGACCCTCCAGAAGACAACAAACCTTAACTCGATTATGTGACCGTCTTGAACTGCCCTTTGAACCTTCGGGTTTGGGGCAGTACGGCGTGCCACATGTGAGGCGTTGGCTTGACCCTTCTACGGCTGGACCGTTGGTACTGAGGCACGAACTGAATGTTGTTAGACTTATTTCATGTGTTGAGCTGTTTCGGGAAAACTTGGGTGTTCGAATATTCAATCGGAAAGTTTAACATTTTCTGTTTATCCGGAATGTGATACAACAATTGGAATTCACAAAAGTTATGTGATAACTGAATGAATGTTATAAATATAGCACTTTAGTCTCACTTGATCGGTTGCCACGGAATTTTGATGAGATCAAAAGTCCGTCGCAATCACGTAGCGTACGCGGATACTCGCCGGGTAAACTTAATAGACAGCCTCACTCCATAGCCCCGACCAAGTGACTGTAGGAGAACCCCGTCGCCGAAAGCATCCGTTCGGGTGCTCGCGGTAGCGGTGTTCCGCCTTGGTGCACTTCGTCGACGGTATCAGGGGTGCGTCCGTCTACTGAAGTTTGCGACGAGCATTCGATCAGGATGTCGGGAATCTTGTTGAATTGCCCGACTTGATATTGAAAAGTGTTTTCGATTTTGAGACTAAAATGCGGGGTTTATAATTGTTAGGCATACGATGTCTAAAGAATTCACTTGGTTAGGCATGCGATGTCTAATGAGATTGCGGATTCCAACTGTTGTAGTTTTACACTTTCTTTTCTGTGACCGTAAGTGTAATATGTGATATTGCCTGTTTCGTTGCTATATGTCAACGACAATTGGGATGCGCATATTTACTTACGTTGATGACATGTGATGTTATGTGTTGCTGGATATGTTATATTGGATCGTCGTGTTTTGAATAGCCGGGGGTTTTTATGTGAGAGGAGTGTTTTTTCTTTTTCATTCATGTAAAAACTTGTATGTAATATTCTTTTATTGGGGCACTTCCAGGTTGCGGAAGTTGTCACCGTTGATTTATATTATTTACTTTTCTGCACTAGGATAGACCCAAGGAGGGGAGCACAAGTAACCGGGTTCTAGGGTCCAGTGGGAGACCATCTCGAGGAGTCGAGTCCGGGTCTCCTAACCCTAGAATTGGTAGGGTTGCTTGCCGCTCTCGTAGGGGTCTAGGGGTGTGGGATTGGCTATTCATCACGACCGTGGAATCCGTGTTTTATACTGGCTCGTATTGAAAACACGGACGTCCTAGTATATCCAACATTTCATATGTTTCTTCTGCTGTGATGTGATCATGTGATGTTCTGTGACAGATATTATATATAGTATATATGATATATTATATAAACGTTGCTTATGTTTTATACCCGCGCTAGCCCTGCCCCACTCTGCCGTTAGTTACCTAACCTAACGGTGCAGACGGGACATCGAGGTGAATGCGGATGGCATAAGCGTACGTTATATTTATCTGTGATGTTTAGGTGGACCTTAAATGATGGGATATTCATTAATGAGATTAATGAAAGAAAATAAACCTAATTGATGTTGTGGAATCGAATTTCAAAATAAAAACAGGTAGCTACAGTTCTTGCTTTGCATCGCGGTGTTCATTATAGAACATCCTGCACCTTATTCGATGAGGAAAGGACCGAGATCCCTTCACTGGGAGTGACTCCTTTAGCAATAACTGGCAGATGCTACAACCCTCAGTTTATCTTTGATCGCTTCTATAGTTTCCGCTTTGTACAGTGATATATATTATATATCCCGCACCTCATTCGACGAGGAAAGGGCCGACGATCCCTTCACCGGGAGTGACCCCTTTAGCAAAACTAGAAAAGCCTCGAAAACATTCCATTTAAAAACCATTTGATTCCGCAACGAGATCAAGTTCAAAGCGTTAAAGGTTTTCACAAAAAAAACCATTCGCAACCCTCCGTCATTTTAGGAAGTAGAGTACTTAGTATTCGTGCTGTGTTTGTTGACCATAGTCAAGGCACAGTGTACGGTAGCTAAGTGATGTCTTCCTACACCGCATATGATGCGATTAGTTAGGACAGTCGCGTGACTTTGTTGACCTTAGTTAAGGGTCATGTGGGTGGGTCTAATTAATCACGAAATGACGGGGAGAACTTGACTAGTACTTATGATTTGTTGACCATAGTTAAGGTCATAGGTGCTAGGGGTAAAAACCTTTATCGGGAGTTTCAAGTGTTGAAATTTGCAATGAGATTGCATACCTTCTATATGATAGTTGGATCCCGATACCCACTGCGAGTAATTGTTACTCCTGGGAGAGTTTTGCACTTTACAATTAGCCGATCAAGTAGGTGTCTAGAAAGGTGTCAACGGGGTTACGCCTCTGGGAAAACGAGGTTTACTGTAATTAGGTCCGTGCGAAAGCACGGGGAACCTCCTTCAAAGTACCGACACTGGCCTGGCTGAAAGATTGGCGAACTTGTAGAGTGTAATTAATCCCGGCTAGTCTTTCCTTTTAAGGTTTGAAGGAAGATTTGATAAAAACAGTGGGAGCCATCCTGATTAGATAAAATATATAACCAATCTGATCTTGCAAGAGCGCACGCAGAGTGTTTTCTTCTCTCTCTCTCCTGGTAGCGACCATATCACGCCTTAATCAAGATAATAAAATGGATGTATTGACCGAACCCGCTTGTTATTCTGAGCTGGGGAACGTTGGTCCCGCTCTAACTTATAATTGTTATAAGACAGAGCAGGAAATAGGGAATACCAGAATTCCTATGCCGCCCAAACGAAGACAGTGCATATGATGCATCTCCTTCAGGTGTGTTCATTACAAAGAATTGTTTCTCAGTATCCTCTGCATCCTGGGTATATGATACCGGATCAGGATCCCAGATATGTAATCTGTTACATAGGGCTACAAAAAGGTAGAAAAACTGAGAACGGGTGATAAGTTTCATGAGGCAGAAAACGGGGTAAGTGTTGCAGCCAAGTCTGTTGGTCACTGTCACCCTGTATTACCAATACATTGATTCTGAACAAATACTATTAGATACCGAACCTGATATACAAAATCATATCAGTCTCTTTATAATTAAAGAAATGATATAATTTTGTATTGTTGGATAATGTTTTGAACATTTCCTATATCAAAAGTTGATCGGTTCAGGCACGTTATCTAAAAGCATTGACGTTCTAAATCAAACTACAGTTCTTAGTATTCAGAACACACACAAGAGGAAGAGTTCAGAAATGAACGAATTCTTCTTGAGGTTTTGTAGACTAGGTCATATCAATGCGACCCGACTAGCAGAAGTTACATTTAGATGCATATTTAAATCAGTTTGAATTTACATCTTGTGAAACTTTCCAGTCATGTCACAAAGATATAATGACACCAGCTCTGTTTACTGGAAACTGAGAAAGAGTTAGTAAACTCTTGGGACTGATGCATGATGATGTATGTAAGGTCTCCTGTCTACACATGCCAGGACTGGTTCTTTATACTTCATTATATTCTCTGATAATCTCTCAAGATTCAGTCATATATTCCTGTTGAAATATAAGTCCGAACCTTTTGAGGTATTCACAGAATATAAGTAGGAAGTAGAGAACCAATATACGGGTATAAGTATTATGTCCTATGATGAGATCAGGGAGGAGAATACTTGTGCATGGAATCCTTGGACTATTCTAAAGGAAAATGAGATTCTCTCTCAGTATTACTTCTCTGAATACACCACAGCACAACGGTGTATCGGGGCGGAGCAATCACACAATATTAGATATCGTGTGCTCTATGATGAGTATTACTGAGTTACCTATTTCCTTTTGGGAGTTATGCTCTTGAGAAGCTGCATACCTATTGAATTAGGTTCGAATCAAATCAGTGCCTACCACTCCATATAAGGTATGGTGTGGGAAGATCCTATCTCTTAAGTAAGTTAAGATTTGGGACTGTCCGGCCTATGTCAAAAGCAAAATCCGGACAAGATCGAGGCAAGGTCAGTTCTGTAGAACTGGAAAGGTTCCAGCTATACGAAACTACAGCTGAAGATTTGACAGAACCAAAGGATTCTATAGTCCCCGACAAACCTCAGCCTCTCCGCCGATCTGGTAGGGTTCCTCGCCTGCCTGAAAGATACCTCGGTTTCTCGATGACAGTGGGAGCGAGGATTGTATCATGAGATGATGACCCAACCAGTTTCGAGCAGGCCATCGAGAGTAGCGACTCTGTAAGAATGGCTGGATGCTTAGTGATCTGAGATGGAATCCTTATACACCAACAAAGTATGGACTTTGGTTGCTATAACTGAAGGGTTAAATCCCCATCAGGAGCAACTATATCTTGAGAAGATTGCTTGGTGTACATGGAAAAGTTGAGACTTTCAAAGCTAGACTTGTTAAAGGTTTTCGTCATCAACCAGGCACGGATAATGATGAAACCTTTTCCAGGGACTATGTTTAAATCCATCCAGATCCTACTTGCCACGGCTACATACCACGACTAGGATATCTGGTGGTTGCGTGCCATGACTACTTTTCTAAATATTGATTTAGAAGAAAACGTCTATAAGAACACAGCCAGAGGGCCTCGTAGACAGTGGGAGCAGCGGAAACGTGTGCAAGATGCTTTATAGGATAAAGCAGGCATCGCGGAGTTGGAACATCTGTTTTGATGGATTAGTCAAAGAAGTTGACATCATCAAAATTGTAGATGAACCTTGTATAAACAAAAAGGTAGTAGGGAGTATGGTGACGATCCTCGTAGAGTACGTAGAAGACATACTCTTGTTAGGGAAGGAGTTTCCTATGCTACGCTCGATCAATCTCCGCTTATCACAATGATTTTCCATATAGGATCAAAGTGATACATACTAAATCCTATGCTTTGGATCTATGAGATAGATCTAATTGGATGTTAGGATACTCACTAGTTATAGTGAGATGGTATCAATCGATCCTGGGGAGAATCACTGGAAAGGTTCCAGAGTGATAAAGACGACTGAATGTCAGTCACAGGCGTTGTCTTTACCCTCAGTAAAGGGACGGTATGTTGGAAGATTTCCAAGCTAGATACCGTGACAAACTAGATGATAAAGGCTGGTAACATCGCTATTAAAGATACTACCAAAGAGGCAGTTTGGGTGTATATTGGTTCATAGGATGAACTAGGTTCCTACCATTGTGTGACAATGGAAGTGTGGCTTCGACCCTGGAACCCTGGTCCTATCAGTGACCCAGACATATTCTGAGGCAGCATCACCTGATCATGGAGATAGTTGATCTCCAGGGTGATCGAGGTTAGGAGAGTAGACTCAGAGGACAACACGGCGGATCCACTCACAAAGGCCTTTTCCCTAAAGAGAGACGTTTAGGGGATGGTTGAGTATTAGATACTACAACCACTGCTACAGATGGCCCTAGTGCAAGTGGGAGATTGTTAGTTATATGTATGCCCTAGAGGCCATTACTGTACATTGGATGTATATTGTAGTGGATTCTGGGACATATATAGGTAGGACTTACTTGCTCGACATGATAGTACGCTATCTGGTTGCTCTTTATCTTAACGTGTATACCTTCTGTCTCTCTGATTACATGTTGATAAAGCCCTTAGGATGTGTACTCGACTTCCAGGACTATGATGCAGATCATACTAGTGGGGCCTGGGTAGTCAATGAATACATCCTTCGTTGTTCCTAGTCGTGGGAATATCGAGACGGGGCATCGATATTCCAGAGTAGACTAGCGTATATCTTATCGACCCATGCGATGGGCGATGGATGATCCCATATCCATTGGTGTTTGACATCGGAGATGGTATGCGGGTGCTCAGTAAAGACTGGGTACACTGAACGGACTCGCCGAGAACTCCCAGATGGTATTATACCTCACGTCAGATGGCAGTTCTCTGGTGACACTGGTACAGCTTAGTCTGTTGACCCGAGATCGTCATAGAGTCTTGTGTGTCTCCCACTGTGCTTTGATTTCCACCCTACCACGGCTCTACTGAGTCGTGCAAACAGGTGATTTTTGGATACAGTCCCGATTCACATGGAGGCAATGAGCGATAGGAGGGGATTCGTCTCTCCCGGTATTGGGGGTTGATGTTGCGCTATGCACGACTGGCCATAACAGGAAATCCCTGGCCAGGGTTGCAGTGATATACTGGTAAGAGTTATCAGTAGTTTCACGAATGTTATGGACCCTACGTCGGCATGACTTATCAAGCTATTGGGGTCTGACGTTTACCACCCCTAGGCGAGATATGCGGCATATCAGACGAACAGACCGGACTGTACGGTTCGTATTACTGGTTGGATTCACAGGAGTGTGAGCGGGCTTGCTCGTCGATCTTCTGATCACTCAATACCCGGGTGGCCGTTATGTTTAGCAGACCGCTTGCGGCTTGTGGGTGTTTGATATGATCATCATCTGCTGCCGGCGTATTGACGAGTCTTTAGAGTCCTACACAGAGGTTTCCTGGCTCAAGCGAAACGAAATAGGAGAACATATGGGATATGTGCGGGACCGAGAATAATGCATGTATGTGATACCGTATTCCATTCTCGCGATGAATGTATCGAATGGTTGTATGTGATATAACCTAGTTATCGAATCAAGGATTGATTCGATAAGCCGATACATTGGATACTAGCCGGTTATATGCGACATGACCGGATCGTTAAATCAAGTGTTGATTTAATGATTTAATGTAGAATTATATATTTGATATATTACTTTGCATCAACTAGTATTGGTTCACTTTAAATGGATTTACTCACTTGTATTGCACATTGTATATGTGATATATTTTTTGTGCACATGATTGTATCATGTTTGATGATACATTCTAGCTTGGTTTTGTGTAAAGTATTAAACCATGGTTAGTTAGTGGTTAGGGTATCATTTCTTTTACTTATTCATTTATCTATTTATTTATTTCATTTAGAAAAGGTAAAGAGAAAAGAATGGTTGCTATTTTTGTTTTTATTTGAAGCCTCTTGAAGCTTTGAACAAGTCCACCATTCTTGTCTCTTCTCTAACCCTAACCACTCATCTAACCTTAGTTAAATATCTACACTAAACCATGGTTAAAGTCATGATAAGTATTGATTTATTTATCTCATTTTTTAATTAACTTATCATATCTTCTTCTTCTTCTTCATCTTCTTCATTCATGAGAAGAAAGCTTGCTACATCAATGGTGATTGATGAAAAGGTGTGAGAAATCCAAATCTAAAATCTACCCACTTCCTATTTCTTCATCCTCTACCTCTTGCCAAGTAGTATAGGGTGTTTCCTTCACAAGTTTTCTTGACTTGGTGAAGTTGGAGCTTGATCTAGCGATGCCTCGACGTAGATCATCTTCGGCATCGTCGTCGATGACCTAGCCCGTTTTTCTCCGATGAAGCCGACGCTAGAGCCCAAGATATGATTTGGACAGCGAGGGGACTTCATCACGGAGCCTAGGAGGTGGTGGACCGGATCTACAAAGATTGTAGCCCCTTTCCTTTAGCTATATTTCCGTTTACTTGCTTACATCGCCTATTTATCTAGTTAACAATCCGTATTAGGGTTTATAGGCACTTGTAAAATTTCAATTGGCCATGTTTGATTACTTGTGAGACTTCATTAGAGTGCCTAGGAACCCTACACTTTTAGCATATTGCTTATACATATTAGTAGAGCCCTTAGGATCTTTGCTTGATTACCAGCGTTGTGATGGCAGTCACACTCGTGGGGGCTTGGTAATCCACAAGCACATCCATATATAGGTCCCTAGTCGCAGTACTATCGAGACAGGGCATCGATACTGCGGAGTAGACTAGCGTATGCACTTCTTATCCCAGCTTGGGAGACGGTCTGTCCCACAGCTGTCAGTACGTCGTACTTGAGATAGTATGCTGGTGCTCGTTAGGTTACGAGTACACTGGACAGGACTCGTCGGGAACTGATTGGTTGGTATTATACCTATCGTCAGTTATCAGTTCCGAGGTGACATGAGTACAGCTTAGTCCGCTGACTTGACACTACCACTTCGCCTCGAGTGTGTTCCTACTGTATTTTGATTACTACCCTACCACGGCTCAAAGGAGTCGTGCAAATAGGTAGTAGTTGGGTGCAGTCCCGAAGCACTTGGAGGCAGTGACGGTTAGACAGGATTCGTCTCTGACGGTATTGGGGGTTGACATCGCGCTGTGTCTACGAGAGCCATTACACGAGTAGTCCCTGTCCAGGGAAAGCGAGATATACTGGTAGGTTTCCAATGTTATCTCAAGGTGTTCTGGGCTACATTCCGACATGACTTGTACCGCTATTAGGGGACTGACGTTCACCACCCCCTAGGCCCGCCATGTGATGTATCAGACGAACAGACCGGATTGTACGGAGACTGTCATATTCAGGCTCGGTAGGAGTTCAGATGGGTTTCACCTCGTCCGTCTTCTTATCGGCATCTACCTGGGGACCGTTACGCACAGCTAGTGCCGCTTGCGGTCTGTGGTTAAACCCACTGCCAGCGTAATGTCGAGTCTTTAGAGTCCCACACAGAGAGCTATTCGCCTTTAGGCAAAAGAGTAGAGGTCGCATGGTTTTGCGACAGGTCGCATGTTTTGCGACAGGGTTCGGTCACATCCATTCACTTGTGCACGTTTTGGTGTCCGGACAGTTAATACTAGCGGGCTTTGGTTTAAGACAGATCCTAGTATACGTTTTGGGATTAGTTTTATCTCGTTTGTATTCGTGTTCCCCGGAACGCGGATACGGGTGTGTATGCACAAGTGACAGAGACAGAGGCAGAGGATTCTCATTAGGGTTGCTGACTGTTGACTTTTGTCAAACCCTAATGAGATTAAGACATATGATTAACAATAATATTAATTGAGTATTATAGTGACATGGTTAGGGTTGAAAGTTGACCTAGTTGACTTGTTGACTTTTGTTGACCGGTTGACTAGGTTGGACTTGTTGACCACCATCATGATAATGGCCATCATTTGGTTGCATTGACTTATGCTTGCTTGTTTTGTTCACCATTTGCATTTAATGCAAGAAATGATAGTGTCATTTGTCATGATAATAACCTTTACAATATACTCAATTATCATTACTTGTTATCATGATGCTTTTGGATTATGAGAGGGTGTATGAGAAAAGTCTTACTCATTCTTTCTTTAGCTTTCTCTCTCTTGAGCTCTCTCATTTTCTCTAGTTCTCACCCTCTTCCTCTTGCTCTCTCTCTACCTCAAAGGCAAACCATTCTCATGTGTTGAGACTCATTGCCCTAGAGATAAAAAGACACTAAAACAATCCTCTACTCATCCTAGTTCACAAGGTTTAGCAAACCGAGTGATCTAGTTTCTTCAAGTTCGAAGAAGAAGCCAAAGGTAGAAGCTTTCGGGTGGATCCGTCTTCGGCGCAAGAAGACGACGAGGAGAGGCCGGTTTGTACACCACACGAGTTGAAGACGAAGGAGTTCAAGAAAGGTATAACCCCCTAACCGAGTAGTTTAACAACTCTTAGTTAGGTTGTTAGATAGATAGTTTAACAAAGATCTGGTTTGAGTCCATGTTACCATCTCTAGAAAAATTGTTTTTCATCATTTCCGCAAGCCCGTAAGTACCGGGAGCGGTAGCATGGACTTACACTAGCGCGGGTGTAAAACATAAGTGACGTCTAATAGCTATCATATATAGATATTGTACATTCGTCAGACGCAATAATAAGCATTCCAGATCACTGATGAACTTTATTGGATATACTAGCAATCCGCGTTTGCTTTGAGCCTGCAACAAAAGAAGGATTATACAGTTGTGATGAATAGCCATTACCCCATCCTAGACCCCTACGGGTACGGCAAACTACCCACGAAGTACCCGAAGTGAAGCGGTCTCCCTCAACAACGTGAGTAGGCCACTAAACACTTCAAAGTACCCGGTAGTTTGTGCACCCCATCTTGGGTCTATCCTAGGAGCAAAAACATTAAAAAAGAAATAATACAACGGTGGCTACAACCGCAACCTGGATGTGCCCCGCAAAAGAATATTACATCATATTACAATTTAAATCGAATGAATGAATATAAAACCCATCTCAAACCCCGGCTAATCATCACAACGATCCAATCAAGTTCATATACACAAACAATAAACATTACAGAAATGTGCAACCCCCTGCCAACCGACATACTAGCAGTTAGGAGAGGTTTACGAACACATTAAACATTACAGATAAAAACCCGATTAGCAAATAACTTAGAATATCGATCGACAATCTCTTTCCGTGTCTACCCCAAAAGCAAACCAGCACTGAAGTAACCTGGGTAGAAACAGAAAATACAGGAAAAAAAACACTATAAAATATGAATTTCTGTGAAACTACGAGTCAACTCGGGGTTGACTTGGCAGCGGATCCACGGCCAAAAGCGCCCTTTGGCCGCGGTCCCGTGGCCGTATTGCCGAGTTGTGTCCTCGTATTTTCCCAGAATTCTTATAATACCCTGCTGTAAATTTTAAGGCATATCAAATATTTTTTTCGACACTTTTAAAATTAACAGAAACTGATAGGGTTTCGGGGTGTTGTTTTCGCGTTTTTCCGACGATCGAAGTTCTAATTAGTTGCTAACAAGCTAGTAAAGGTTTAGTTGGCTCTGATACTACTGTAAGTCCATGTCACGCACCCCACCAACTTGCGGGGAGACGGAATATATGAAGAACGATTATCAAAGCTTCGTAACACGGACTTGAGCGCATGAATCATATCTAAACCGTTACTAGCTAACTACGAGAGGTTAAACTACTCGGATTCGAAGTTATACCTCACGTTACTTGTCCTTCGGGTCTTCATTGCTGTCCTCCACTCCTCATAGGCTCCTTGGAACATCGGCACCTCAACGGCCTCCTCGAGTCAAAGACGATCCACCCGAGAGCTCCTACTCCAAGCTTGATCTCTAACTTGAGATAACTAGGTTTCTTTAGTTGCTAATCAAAGTGACCTAGGTGATATAGAGTAAGGTTATGGATTAATAAGTCTATCTAATCCTTGATCTCAACTCATGAGTGGTAGGATTAGGGTTTGAAGAAGAGTGCTTGAGGAGAGAGAAGGTGAGCATGAGAATGAGAAGAAAAAATGAACTCGTTTGAATATATGAAGCATTATCTTTTTTCAAATAAAATAAAAATAAATAATTTAACAACCATGCTTCATTTATTCATATGAGCGATTCATCTTGTGAGTCATTAGTTCAATAAATGAAGCATTAACTCAAAAGATGAATCACACAAATGAGTCATTAAACATTAAATACTTATGCCACCTTAACCCCCAAGTCACCATGTTTCTAGAAGCTTCCCGGAAAATTACGAGAATGCCCCTCCAATCCGTGAAAACACGGAAAAACTTTAGACTGTATAAATCCGAAAACCTGATACTAGAATCTGGCTTAAACCAAAGCCGGCTAGTAAAACTGTCCGAACGTCGTACGTGCGAAAACACACGTATGCGTCCGAACCCTTGTCGTAAAACCATACGACCTCTATATCGTTTCTCCTGGAGCAGGGAAACTCTCTGTGTGGGACTCTAAAGACTCAACACTACGCTGGCAGTGGGTTTAACCACAGACCACAAGCGGCACTAGCTGTACGTAACGGTCCCCAGGTAGATGTCGATAAGAAGGACGATGAGGAACCCATCCGAACTCCTACTGAGCCTGATGTGACAATTTCCGTACAGTCCGGTCTGTTCGTCTAAGACTATCGCATATCGAGCCTAGGGGGCGGCAAGCGTCAGTCCTTTAATAGCGGTATAAGTCGTGTCGGAGCGTAGCCCATTACACCCTGAGACACTACTGGAACCTACCAGTAAATCTAGCTTTCCCTGGCCAGAGACATTGCATAATGGCTCTCTGACACAGCGCGATATCAACTCCCAATACCGGGAGAGGCGAATCCTGTCTAACCGCCACTGCCTCCAAGTGCTCGAGACTGCACCCAACTGCTACCTGTTTGCACGACTCCTTTGAGCCGTGGTAGGGTAGTGATCTAAGAACAGTGGGACACACTCGAGGCGAAGTAGCAGTGTCAAGTCTGCGGACAATGCTGTACTCATGTCACCTGGGAACTGTTAACTGACGACGAGTATAATACCAACGAACAGTTCCCCTGTGAGTCCTGTCCGGTGTACCTGTAACCTAAGAAGCACCTGTATACTATCTCCAGTACTACGTACTGATGGCTGTGGGGCATACCATCTCCCCAACTGGGATGAGAAGCGTACACACTAGTCTACTCCGGAATTATCGATACCTTGTCTCGATAATCCAACCACCAAGGACCTGTATAGGATGTTGCTTATAGACTACCCAGCCCCCACTAGTGTGACTGCCATCACAACGCTGGTAATCAAGCAAAGATCCTATGGGCTCTACTAATATGTATAAATGATACGTTACAAGAAACATATGCACATATTAATGTAGAAACAAACCAAGTAGCATACTACCATTTTTAGCAAGACTGATATATAACTGTGAATATCCCAAGCTTCCATTAAGTAATATACAAGCTAGTATGATACAATAATGGCCCCTAAGGCATATACAGTAACACCATCAATTAATCACACCACAAAAGAACAAAAATATGATGTACGTATATGCCATCCGCATCCGCCACTGGGTCCCGTCATCACCCGTTAGGTTACCTAACTAACGAAACAGCGGGGACAGGACTAGCGCGGGTGTGAAACATATACAATATCTACTAGTATATATAAATATAATAATCGCTCAAGGTGTGATAAATGCAACATCACAGATAAGCAATAAGAATCACAGAACAATACAGGTAATCAGGGAGCCCCGGGTTTCCTTTGAACCACAAGTGAAACCCGACGTTCCCCTGGTCGTGTGGATAGCCTATGCAATGAAAACCTAGACCCCTACGAGCGCGGCAAGTTACCTGCCAAAACCAGAAGCGAGGCAGCCCCCTTCATCAAAGTGAATGGGCTACCCAGCACTTCACGGAATCCGGTAACTTGAGCACCCTTCCTTAGATCAACCTATACCCCTTAAGAGTGCGGCGATTAGCCCGCCAATTCTAGAGTGAGGCCCCCTCCTTCTCAACGCCATGAGATGCGGACCCGTTGCCCTCCAGAAATCGGCTATCCGTGCACTCCATATCGGGGTAATCCTAGTACAGAAAAGAAAAATATGTACAACGGTGACATCGACCTCAACCCGGTCGTGCCCCAAACAAATAATATACAAACAGGCAGTAAATACAATCCACATAACGGATGCTCACCCCGCGATATCAAATGTACAAATAAAACTAAACTGTACTAATATTGCAGCCAAGCTATCCACCACGATGATTCCGCAACAAACACAGCACAACACAGCACATCAACGTGAATATCACGTTCGCAAACCCGTCTAAAAGAACTATATCAATTAGACAAGTTGTACAGCTCTAATGACATTCACGGTCGCAGATAGTAATGTAAGTACTGTAAACTTTAAACAATGTTAGAAATATCGACTTCGAAATAACCCCGAATAGCCCCAAACAACTAGATAAAACCATATCCAAACCGGGCTAAACTAGCAATACCACTGAACTAATATTCCAGAGACCAGACCACATCCAAAATACGAAATCCAAACTAATTTGTAGGGCCGGCCAGCTCGGAAATTCTAGCATTGTGGCCGGGTCAATTAGGATGGAAGTGGCTCGTATTTGGGGTGCAGTCTAGTGATCACCATAATAGTCTTCTGCGGTTGCTAAAATATTTTTAGAAGACTCAGAAAAAATTGACAGAAACTAGAATATATCGGTTATTGTTTCGGAGTTGTTTCAGTTTTGATACTTTAACATCGTCTACACCAACTAGTATGCGGTTAATGGATTGGCTCTGATACCATGTTGGGTTATGGCAACGCCCCGGCCATCAATCCGTGGCCAAACGCGGAACAAAAACTTTTAAAACCCGGCGCTAACGGAACCCTAACCCACGGATCGTACCATTAACCCAACACTAGTCCTATTAAAAGAGTTTAGAGAGGTTATACCGATCGATCCTTGTCCTTCGGTCTTCAACCTCTGCCCCAAGCTCCTCGCGGCTGCCTCGATGAAGTTCGGTCTCCGGTCTCTTTCATCAAAGATGATCCACGTCGAGGATTAGTAATACGGGCTCCCACTTCAAAACCGAAGCAACACGGGCATCCAGTTTGCTAGCTTAGATGGCCAAGATGAAGTAGAGAGTGCGTGTGAATACTTTATCTCAAAACACCCAAGGATTCTCAACTCATGATATGGAATTGGCGGAGGTTAAAGAAGAAGCCATGTAAAGTGAAGAGTGTTAGCGAAAGACTTGGCAAGAAAAAAGAAAGTGAAGAAAGTCTCTGTTCTTTTCTTATGAGTGTTGAGTGTTGTGAGAAATTAGTGAGCAACTAAAGAAAAATCCCATACCAAAAGAAAAGATCTTCCTCTCACAATAATATCCCACAATACCTAACACCATGAGTCACCAAGTGCACATGCACCATTCAAAGCCAATTGCCAAGACTTGCACTCACAATTTCCACACAATTAAACATTAAACTAAATGTTTAAATCCAAAAAAAAGAAATGGCAACCTTAAAGTAAACTCGTAACGAATTACAAGAATAATCCTCATCCGTATATACATACATGCATCCGTATTTCGACTGAATACGAATACAACGAGACGAAAATAATCCAACAATATAATACTAGGATCCGGCTTAAACCAAAGCCCACTAGTATTATCCGTCCGATCATGATCCGTATACAAGTGCACGTATATGATCGAACCCTGCCATAAAACCATACGGCCTCTACAACATTTCGCCCGAACCAAGAAAACCCTCTGTGTGGGACTCTAAAGACTCACCAATACGCTGGTAGTGGGTTTAACCACAAGCACGTCAATGGCACTAGCTGTACGTAACGGCTACCCAGGTATTGAGCGAAAGGGAGGCCGACGAGCAAACTCATCCTGAAACCCTACTGAGCCTGACAGTGACAATATCCGTACAGTCCGGTCCGTTCGTCTATGAGTATCACATATCGAGTCTAGGGGGATGGATAAAGTCAGAGCCCTAATAACGCGACATTTAGTGTCGGCATGAAAACTATTACCACCTGAGAAACTACCGATCCTAGATCGGTAATTCTCTTCTATCCCGACCAAGGATTTCTGGTGATGGCCACCCATGCACACTGCGACATCAACCACCAATACCGGGAGAGAAGAATCCCTGCCTCCATGTGGCTCGGGACTGTATCCAACTAAAACCTGTTTGCACAACTCATTTGAGCCATGGTACGGTAGTAATCAAAGAATAGTGGGAACTCACACGAGACAAATGACGATCTCAGTTCGATAGACTAACCTGTACACATGTCACCAAGGAACTGCTATCTGACAATAGGTATAATACCAACTAGCATGTTCCCGGCGAGTCCGTCCGGTGTACTCATAACCCAATAAGCACATGTATACATCTTAGGTGAACCAACTGACACCAATGGCTTGTGAGACCGCCACCGCCCCTCGTCGGGGTCTCGATCCGTGTACACTAGTCTACTCTTGGAGTATCGATGTCCAGTCTCGAAACTCCCACGACTAGGGAAACTTTAAGGATGTGCTTATAGACCACCCAACTCTCACGTATATGATCGCCATCATACTGCTGGTAGTCAAGCATGAATCCTATGGGCTCTATCAACATGTAATAGTTATCTGTAATGTCACCTAAAGCATGTACACGATGATAAAGACAAACCCGATAGCATACTATCATCTCAAGTACGACTATTCTGCCGGTATAGGTCCTCCCTCAATCATTCCAGTCACATGCCTGTGATCCAATAATTGACTTGAGGGCACTATATCCAACAGGTTGTGGGATCAACCATCGCCCTCTAAGGGACAAAAAATGTACACACTAGTCTACACCAGAATATCGATGCCCTGATCTTGATATTCCCATGACTAGGAATTGATTAAAAGATGTACTTGGGGACCACCCTGGCCCCACTAGTATGATCTCATCATAATCCTAGTAGTCAAGTACATATCCTAAGGGCTTTATCAACATGTGAGAGTAAGACAATAAAGACTACCAGTCAACATGTTAAGATAAAGAGTAACCAGATAGCATACTATCATGTCGAGCAAGAAAGTCCTATATATATATATATATGTCCAAGCATCCACTATAATATACATCACATGTACAATAATGGCCTCTAGGGCATACATATTCCTAAAAATCTCCCACTTGCACTAAGGCCATGCGTTGTAGTATCTCATACCCAACATCCCAAAAAGTCTGTCAAATTGTATCTGGGGGAGGGTCTTCGTGAGTGGATCCGCTACGTTTTCCTTCGTGTCAACTCTGCTGACCTCGATCTCCTGGCGATCTACTATCTCCCTGATCATGTGATACCGCCTCAGAATATGTCTGGATCTCTGATGGGACCTGGGTTCCATGGTCAAAGCCACAGCTCCATTGTTATCGCAATACACAGGTATTGGATGCTCAATGGATGGAACCACACCAAGCCCAGCAATGAACTTCTTCATCCAGACAGCTTCTTTGGCAGCATTGTTTGCAGTGATGTATTCAGCCCCCTTCGTCCAGTCTGCTACGGTGTCTTTCTTGGAAATCTTCCAGCACACCGCCCCTCCGTTGAGGGTAAAGACAAAACCCGAGACCGACTTACTGTCGTCCTTATCACTCTGGAAGCTCGAATCGGTAAAGGACTCCACCTGGAGTTCACCGTTACTTACACCAAGAACATTTATTTAGTCCTTCTCAAGTACTTAAGAATGTTCTTCACAGCTGTCCAGTGGTTTTTCTCCAGGATCTAATTGATACCTACTCACTACACCTAGCGAGTAACCTACATCCGGTATGGTATATAACATCGCATACATGACAGAGCCTACTGCCGAAGCATAGGGTATCCCTTGCATACGAGCCTTCTCCAAATCAGTCTTGGGAGACATCTCTTTGGAGTGAGTGATTCCTGAACAAGCGGGTACATTACCTCGCTTGGAATCTTCCATACTAAACCTCTTTAGTATGGTGTCTATGTACCTGGATTGGGACAATCCCAAAATCCGTTTAGATCTAACTCTATAGATCTTTATTCCCATAATATAGGAGGCATCATCAAGATCTTTCATGGAGAACTTGAGTGATAAGAAGAGCTTGACCGAGTGTAGCATAGGAACATCGTTTTCTATCAAGAGTATGTCATCCACGTACAACATGAAGAAACTACCTTACTCTCTACAACTCTTTGATATCTTCATCAAAACAGATGTTCTAACTCCGCGATGCCTGCTTTAATCCGTAGATGGATTTAAGCAGCTTGTACACCTTTCTGCTGCTCCCACTTTCTACGAAGCCCTCTGGCTGTGTAATGTACACGCTCTTTTCTAAATCACCATTTACAAAAGCGGTCTTGACGTCCATTTGCCAGATTTTGTAGTCATGTTATCCAGCAATGGCAAGTAGGATCCTGATGGACTTAAGCATAGCGACAGGAGAAAAGGTTTCATCATAGTCGATGCCAGGTCGTTGACGGAAAATCTTTTGCTACAAGTCTAGCTTTGAAAGTCTTAACTTTTCCATCTACACCTATCTTCTTTTTGATGATCCACTTGCTCCCAATGGTTTTTACCCCTTCAGGAGCAACTTCCAAAGTCCATACTTGGTTGGTGTACATGGATTCCATCTCAAATCGAATAGCATCCAGCCATTTCATAGAGACCCCACTCGTGACGGCCTGCTTGAAACTAGTCGGGTCATCATCTTCTATGATGCAATCCTCACTCCCACCGTCTACGAGAAAACCGTAGTATCTCTCAGGTGGATGAGGAACCCTACTAGATCTGCGGAGTTGTTGGGGTTCGTTGGGTACTATTGGATCCTCCGGTTCCACCAAATCGTCAGTTGTAGTTTGTTCTGCTAGAACTTCTTCCAGTTCTACCTCATTGCCCCTAATTTCTTTTACAAGAAATTCCTTTTACAAAAAGGTGGCATGTTGAGCAACAAACATATTTTTTTCTCACTTTGGTTGAAGATATGCCCTCGCGAATGTTTGGGATATCCTACAAACTTGCACAGAACTGATTTTGTCTCGAGCTTGTCCGGATTTTGCTTTTTGACATAGGCCGGAAAACCTCATATCTTAATGAAATTAAGACATGGTCTCTTCCCATTCCATATCTCATATGGAGTGGTAGGCACAAATTTGGTCGGAACTCTATTCAATAGGTATGCAGCTGTCTCAAGCTCATTTCCCCAAAAAGAAATAGGTAACTCAGCAGTACTCATTATAGAGCGCACCATATCTAATAGGGTGCGATTTCTACGCTCCGATACACTGTTGTGTTGTGGTGTATACGGAGGAGTAAGCTGAGAGAGAATCCTATTCTCTTTTAAATAGTCTTAGAATTCCCTGCTCAAGTATTCACTTCACCGATCAGATCGTAGGATTTTAATACTTTTTCCCGTCTTGTTTTCCATTTCGCACTTATATTCTTTGAATTTCTCAAAAGCTTCAGACTTGTGTTTCAACAACACATGTCCGAACCTTGAGAGATCATCGGTGAATGTAATAAAGTATGAGAAACCATTTTTGGCATGTGTAGACATAGGACTGCATACATCACTATGTATCAGTCCTAAGAGTTCAGTAGCTCTTTCCCCGTATCCAATAAACGGAGTTTTAGTCATCTTACCTTTGAGACATGACTGGCAAGTTTCATAAGATGAAAATTCGAACAGATTCATATATCCATCTCTATGCAACATAGCCAGTCTTGTCGCATTGATATGACTTAGTCTACAGTGCCAGAAGAAGGCTTCGTTCATTTCTGAACATTTTTCCTCTTGTTTGTGTTCTGTATGTTAAGAACTCTACTTTGATTAAGAACGTATATACCGTTACATAACGTACCAGATCCAATCAACACTTGATTCTGGAAAATGTTCATAACATTATCCTCTATTATATCCTTCTTTAGTTAGCAAAGAAACCGATATAATGTTGCACATCATCTTTGGTACGTAGTAACAGTCGTTCAGAATCAATGTATTACCAGTTGGTAATACAAGGTGATAATCGCCAACTGCCTTGGCTGAAACAATTGCACCATTCCCTACTTTTAGGGATTTATCACCCTTTCCCAGTTCTCTACCTTTCTTTAGCCCATGTAACAAATTATATACGTGGGATCCTGATCCGGTATCCAATACCCAGTACGTAGAAAAAACTAAGAAATAGTTCTCGGTAACGAACACTCCTGAAGAAGATGCATCAACATGTTGTTTCTTTGCACGGGTGGCATGGGAATCCTGATATTCCTCTATCCCTTGCTCAGACCTATGATAGTCATAAGATAGAGCGGGACCAATGTTCCCTAGCCCTGTATAAAAGGAGGGTTCGGTCAATACATCCATTTTATTATCTTGATTAAAGCGTGACATTGGCTGCTGCCTGGAGAGAGAGAGAGAGAAAGAAACGCGTTAGCGTGCGCTCTTTGCAAGATTAGATTAGTTATTATCTTATCTAATCAGGATGGCTCCTACTGTTTTTATCAAATCTTCCTTCAAACCTTAAAAGGTAAGATTATACGGGATTAATTACACCCAACAGGTTCACCATTCGTTCGGCCAGGCAGGTATCGGTACTTCGAGGGAGGTTCTTTCGCACGGACCTAATTAGAATAAACCTCATTTTCCTAGAGACATAACCCCGTTGATACATTTCTAGACACCTACTTGATCGGCTAATTGTAAAGTGCAAAAATCACCCAAGAGTAACTCTTATTCGCAGTGGGTGTTAGTTATATGTATGCCCTAGAGGCCATTACTATACATGAGATGTATATTGTAGTGGATGCTTGGACATATATAGGGAGGACTTTCTTGATCGACATGATAGTATGCTATCTGATTAATCTTTACCTTAACGTGTATACTGATTGTCTCTCTGTTACATGTTGGTAAAGCCCTTAGGATGTGTACTTGACTACCGGGACTATGATGCGGATCATACTAGTGGGGACATGGTAGTCCATAAGTACATCCTTCAAGGTCGCTAGTCGTGGGTGTATCGAGACAGGGCATCGATGCACCAGAGTAGACTAGCGTATACGCATCTTGACCCATATGATGGGCGATGGATGATCCCATATCCATCGGTGTTTGACATCAAGGATGGTGTACGGGTGCTCAGTGGAGACTGCGTATACTGGACGGACTCGCCGAGAACTCCCAGATGGTATTATACCTCACGTCAGATGCCAGTTCTCCGGTGACACTGATACAGAGTAGCCTGTTGACCCGAGATCGTCATAGAGTCTTGTATGATTCCCACTGTGCTTTGATTTCCACCTTACCACGTCCAAGAGGGCGTGCAAAACGGTGGTTTTTGGGTACAGTCCTGAATCACATGGAGGCAATAAGCGATAGGAGGGGATTCGTCTCTCCCGGTATAGGGAGTTGATGTTGCGCTGTGTTCGATTGGCTATAACCGGAAATCCCTGGCCAGGGTTGCTGAGATTTACTGGTAAGTGTTACCAGTAGTTTCTCGAACTGTTATAGACCTTATATCAACACGACTTATCGAGCTACTGGGGTCTGACGTTTACCACCCCTAGGCGAGATATACGACATATTAGACGACGAGACCGGACTGTACGGGAGTGTTACTGATTGGATTCACAAGAGAACTAGCGGGCTTGCTTATTGATCTTCTGATCGCTCAATACCTGGGTGGCCGTTACGTTTAGCACACCGCTTGCGGCTTGTGGGTGTTTGATATGATCATCACCTACTGCCGGCGTATTGAAGAGTCTTTAGAGTCCTACACAGGGGTTTCTTGGCTCAAGCGAAATGGAGTAGGAGCACATATGTGATATGTGAGGGACCGAGATTGATACGATATGAGATACCGTATTCTATTCTCGCGATTTGTGACATTGATCGGTTGTATGCGATATAGCCGGGTTATCGGATCAAGTGTTGATTCGATAAGTTGTTACTTTTGATATTAGTCGGTTATAGCCGGATTATTAAATCAAGAGTTGATTTAATAATTTAATGCATAATTATATATTTTATATATTACATTGCATTAACTAGTATTAGCTCACTTATGATTTATTTTATCACTAGTTTGTGCACATTGTTTATATGTGATATATGCAAGTGTACATGTTTGTATCATGCTTGATGATACACACAAGTTGGGTGTATAAGACTCATACCAAGATTAGGGTAAAGATTAGGGTTATTCTTTTATCATAACATTTAACAATAGGGTTAAACTTAGTCAAAGTAATCAAGCTTGAAGAAGCTTGGAGAAACTTTGATAAAGTCCACTCTTTTGTCTTTTGTCTTGATATTCTTTAACCCAACCCTTAACCTAATGCCTTGGTTAATTCTCTACATGAGTTAAGCATGGGGGCATACCTCAACCATGGTGCCTTATTTATTGGATAAGTTTTCATTTCGATGGAATAATTCTTTCTTCTTCTTCTTCATCATCTAGCTCCATCCAAAAGCTTACTAGCTCCAATGGTGCTATGAGAAAATGAGTGAGAAAATCAATTCTAAAGTAAGCCCACTTCCTACTTCTTCATCCTCTACCACTTGCCATGTAGTAGAGTGTGTTCTCTTCACAAAGTTTAAGACCTAGTGAAGGAATAGCTTGAGTTTGTGTCTCTCCGACGTAGATCATCTTCGGCCTCGAAGTCAACGTAGCAAGCACGTTCGTTCTTCTCGTGGAGCTTCTCTAGAGTCCGGAGTTCACGATCACAGCGATGGGGACGTCTACACGGAGCTACTGAAGTGAAGGACCGGATCTACAAAAGTTGTAATCCCTTTCACTTTGTAGTAAAGTAGTTTTCTAGCTTATAGTTTCGCCTAATCTCTAGTTAACGATCTTGCATAGAGTTGTTAGGCACATAACAATTTGATTTTGGCATGGTTGATGCCTTGTGTAACCTCATGAGCATGCCTAGTAACCCTACAGTGGTATCAGAGCCTAGCTAGAGCTTTAGGCGAAGTGTAGACGAAGTTAGAAATCCGATCGAACCCCGAAACCCTAAACTACACCCTTCTCTGTACATTTTCTGTAACTGTGGAATTTTCCAAATTAAAAATATCCAAAAATTTCAGCAGGGTTTTGTAGGAGTTACTGTGGAGCACGTGCCCCTAATTCAACCAATGCGCCGTGGAACCGCGGCCCCACCCTGGCATGCGAGGCGGTTCCGCGGCCACAAAAGTGAATCTTGTCACGTGCTTTACACAGTAATGCCCTCATTTAATTCCTATATTTTCTGGGAATTTTTTATTTATACTCAAGAGTTGAGTTTTCTGGGTTGTATTGGGGATTCGATGATTTGATCGGATTATTTAACTTTGTTCTTTCTTGTCCGGGTAATTTTAGAAAGTGTTAAAAAGTTCGACCGGATATCAATAACTCAATTTTTCCCGACCCGGAAAATTTCCAAGTGTTGGATTTTTTCCGTAGTTTAAGAACGTCTAAGTAGTGCAAGTAACACGATGGACCCTCTAGAAGACAACAAACCTTAACTCGATTATGTGACCGTCTTGAACTGCTTTTTGAACCTTAGGGTTTGGGGCAGTACGGCGTGGCACATGTGAGGCGTTGGCTTGACCCTTCTACGGCTGGACCGTTGGTACTGTGGCATGAAGTGGATGTTTTTAAACTTATTTCAAGTGTTGAGCTTTTCGGGAAAACTTGGGTGTTTGATTGTTCGATCGGAAAGTTTAACATTGTCTATTTATCTGGAATGTGATACAATATTTGGAATCCACAAATTGTTATTAGATAACTGATTTGAATGTTATAAACATAGCACTTTAGTCTCATTTGAGCGGTTGCCACGAAATTTTGATGTGATCGAAAGTCCGTCGCAATCACGTAGCATATGCGGATACTCGCCGGGTAAACTTAATAGACATCTACACCCCATAACCCCGACCAAGTGACTGTAGGAGAACCCCGTCGCCAAAAGCATCTGTTCGGGTGCTCGCGGCAGCGGTGTTCCTCCTTGGTGCACTTCGTCGACGGTATCGGGGGTGCGGCCGTCTACTAAAGTTTGCGACGAGCATTCGTTCAGGATGTCGGGAATCTTGTTGAATTGCCCGACTTAATATTGAAAAGAGTTTTCGATAATGAGACTAAAATGCAGGGTTTATAATTGTTAGGCATGTGATGTCTAAGGAATTCATTTGGTTAGGCATGTGATGTCTAAAAGGGTTGCGGATTCCAACTGTTGTAGTTTTACACTTTCTTTTCTGCGACCGTAAGTGTAATATGTGATATCGCCGGTTTCGTTGCTATATGTCAACGACAATTGGGATACGCATGTATACTTACGTTGATGACATGTGATGTTATGTGTTGCTGGATATGTTATATTGGATCGTCGCGTTTGAATAGCCGGGGGTTTTATCTGAGATGAGAGTTTTTATTTTTCATTCATGTAAAATTCATTTGTATGTAATATTTTTTTATTGGGGCAATTCCGGGATGAGGTTGATGTCACCACTTGTATATTATTTACTTTTCCGCATTAGGTAGACCCAAGGCGGGGAGCACAAGTAACCGGGTTCCAGGGTCCAGTGGGAGACCATCTCGAGGAGTCGAGACCGGGTCTCCTAACCCTAGAATTGGCAGTGTTACTTGCCGCTCTCGTAGGGGTCTAGGGATGTGGGTTTGGCTATTCATCGCGACCGTGGAATCCGTGTTTTATACAGGCTCGTATTAAAAACACGGACGTCCTAGTATATCCAATATTTCATATATGTTTCTTCTGCTGTGATTTATCTGTGATGTGATCATTTGATATGTTGTGATAAATATTGTATATAGTATTTACGATATATTATATAGAAGTTACTTATGTTTTACACCCGCGCTAGCCCTGCCCCGCTCTGCTGTTAGTTACCTAACCTAACGGTGCACGAGGGGACATCGAGGCGAATGCGGATGGCATAAGTGTACGTTGTATTTATCTATGATGTTTAGCTAACTTAAATGATGGGACTTCATTAATATGATTAATGAAAGAAAAGAAACCTAAAAGATGTTGTGGAATCGAATTTTCAAAAATCAGGTAGCTACAGTTCTTGCTTTGCATCGCGGTGTTCCTTGTAGAACATCCTGCACCTTATTCGATAAGGAAAGGGCCGAGATCCCTTCACCGGGAGTGACCCCTTTAGCAATAACTGGCAGATGCTACAACCATCGGTTTGTCTTTTGATTGCTTCTATAGTTTTTGCTTTGCACAGCGGTGTATATTATATATCCTTCACCTTATTCGATGGGGAAATGGCCGACGATCCCTTCACCGGGAGTGACCCCTTTAGCAAAACTAGAAAAGCCTCAAAAACACTCCATTTTAAAATCATTTGATTCTACAACGATATCAAGTTCATTACGCAATAGGTTTTCAGAAAAACCTGTCGTAGCCCTCCGTCATTTCAGATAAGGACTGTTTAGTATTCGTGCTGCGTTTGTTGGCCTTTGTTAAGGCGTAGTGTGAGGTAGCTGAATAGTACTTATCTGCTTATGTATATGATGCAGATTGGATTAGGGTAGTCGTGCGACCTTGTTGGCCTTTGTCAAGGGCCGTGCGGGTGGGTTTAATTCAATCAAGAAATGACGGGTTGAACTTGACTAGCAGCCTATGGTTTGTTGGCCTTTGTCAAGGTCATAGGACGCTAGGGGCAAAATATTATCGGGAATTTCAAGTGTTGAAATTTACAATGAGATTGCATACCTTCTATGAGATAGTTGGATCCCGATACCCGCTGAGAGTAAGAGTTACTCCTGGGAGAGTTTTACACATTACAATTAGCCGATCAAGTAGGTGTCTAGAAAGGTGTTAACGGGGTTACACCTCTGGGAAAACGAGGTTTACTTTAATTAGGTCCGGGCGAAAGCACGGGGAACCTCTCCGAAAGTACCGACACTGGCCTGGCTGAAAGATTGGCGAACTTGTAGCGTGTAATTAATCCCGGCTAGTCTTTCCTTTTAGGGTTTGAAGGAAGATTTGATTAAAACAGTGGGAGCCATCCTGATTAGATAAAATAATAACCAATCTGATCTTGCAAGAGCATACGCTGAGTGTTTTCTTCTCTCTCTCTCTCCAGGTAGCGACCATATCACGCCTTAATCAAGATTAGAAAACGGATATATTGACCGAACCCGCTTGTTTTACTGAGCTGGGGAACGTTGGTCCCGCTTCAACTTATAATTGTTATAAGACAGAGCAGGAAATTGGGGAATACCAGATTTCTCGTGCCGCCCTACCGAAGAAAGTGCATGCTGATGTATCTTTTTCGGGTGTGTTCATTACAGAGAACTGTTTCTCAGTATCCTTTACGTCCTGGGTATGAGATACCGGATCAGGATCCCGCATATGTAATCTGTTACATGGGCTACAGAAAGGTAGAGAACAGAGAACGGGTGATAAGTTTCATGAGACAGAAAACGGTGCAAGTGTTGCAGCCAAGTCTGTTGGTCACTATCACCCTGTATTACCAGAATACATTGATTCTGAACAAATGTTATTAGATACCGAACCTGATATACAAAATCATATCAGTCTCTTTATTAGTAAAGAAGGATATAATTTTGTATTGTTGGATAATATTTTGAACATTTCCTATATCAAAAGTTGATCGGTTCAGGCACGTTATCTAAAAGCATTGACGTTCTAAATCAAACAACAGTTCTTAGTATACAGAACACACACAAGAGGAAGAGTTCAGAAATGAACGGATCCTTCTTGAGGTATTGTAGACTAGGTCATATCAATGCGACCCGACTGGCTAAGTTACATTTAGATGCATATTTAAATCTGTTTGAATTTACATCTTGTGAAACTTGCTGGTCATGTCACAGAGATAAGATGACCACAGCTTCGTTATTGGAAACAGAGAAAGATTTAGTGAACTCTTGGGATTGATACATGCTGATGTATGAAGATCCCCTGTCTACACATGCCAAGACCGGTTCTTTGTACTTCATTACATTCTCTGATGATCTTTCAAGATTCAGACATATGTACCTGTTGAAACACAAGTCCGAAGCTTTTAAGATATTCATGGAATATAAGTTAAAAGTAGAGAACCATAAACTGGGTATAAGTATTATGTACTTTGACGAGATCAAGGAGGAGAATACTTGAGCATGGAATTCCTGGACTATTCTAAAAGAGAATGAGATTCTCTCTCAGCATTACTCCTCCGTATACACCACAGTACGTCGGTATATCGGGGCGGAGCAATAGCACCCTATGTGATATGGTGTGCTCTTTGATGAGTACTACTGAGTTTCATATTTCCTTTTGGGAGTTATGCACTTGAGAAGATGCATACCTATTGAATAGGGTTCAAATCAAATCAGTTGCCTACCACTTCATCTGTGATATGGAAAGGGAAAAGCCCATATCTTAAGTTTGTTAAGATTTGGGGTTGTCCACCCTATGTCTAAAAGCAAAATCCGGACAAGCTCGAGGCAAGGTCTGTTATGTAGAACTGGAAATGTTCTAGCTATACAAACTGCAGCTGATGATTTGGTAGAACCATAGGATTCAATAGTTTCCAACGAACCTCAGCCTCTCCGCCGATCTAGTAGAGTTCCTCACCCACCTGAGAGATACTTCGGTTTCTCTATGACAGTAGGAGCGAGGATTGCATCATGAGATGATGACCCAACTAGTTTTGAGCTGGCCATCAGGAGTGGGACTCTGTAAGAATGGCTGGATGTTTATCGATCTGAGATGGAATCTTTATACACCAACAAAGTATGGACTTTGGTTACTTTATCTGAAGGGTTAAATCCCCATCAGGAGCAAGTATATCTTGAGAAGATTACTTGGTGTACATGGAAAGGATGAGACTTTCAAAGCTATGCTTAAGTCCATCCAGATCCTACTTGCCACGGCTACATAGCATGACTACGATATCTGGCGGTTGGGTGTCATGACTGCTTTTCTAAATGTTGATTTAGAAGAGAGCGTCTATAAGTACACAGCCAGAGGGCTTCGTAGACAGTGGGAGCAGCGGAAACGTGTGCAAGGTGCTTTAGAGGATAAAGCAGGCATCGCGGAGATGGAACGTCTGTTTTGATGTGGTAGTCAAAGAGTTTGACTTCATCAAAATGGTAGATGAACCTTGTATATACAAAATGGTAGTAGGGAGTATGATAGTGATCCTCGTAGAGTATGTGGATAACATACTCTTGATAGGGAAGGAGTTTCCTATGCTACACTCGGTTAATCTCCGCTTATCACAAGGCTTCTCCATATAGGATATGGGTGATACATCCTAAATCCTGAGTTTTGGATCTATGAGAAAGATCTAATTGGATGTTAGGATTCTCACTAGTTGTAGTGAGATGGTATCAAACGATCCTGGGGAGAATCATTGGAAAGGTTCCAGGGTGATAAGGACGACTGAATGTCAGTCACAGGCATTGTCTTTACCCTCAGTGGAGGGACGGTATGTTGGAAGAGTTCCAAACTAGATACCGTGACATACTAGACGATTAAAGGCAAGATACATCATTACCAAGAATACTACCAAAGAAGCAGTCTGGATATATATAAGTTCATGAGATGAACTTCGTTCCTACCATTGTGTGACAATGGGGTTGTTGCTTTTGCCAAGGAATCCCCCCCGTCCTATCAGAAATCCAGATATAATTCTTAGGCAGTATCACCTGATCATGGAGATGGTTGATCTCCAGGGAGATCGAGGTTAGGAGAGTAGACACAGAGGACAACATCGCGGATCCACTCACGAAGGCTTTTTTTTCCAGTAGAGACTTTTATGGGATGGTTGAGTATGAGATACTTCAACCGCAGCTAATTGTTGGGTATGTGATACCACAACAGATGGCCCTAGTGCAAGTGGGAGATTGTTACTTATATGTATGCCATAGAGGCCATTACTATACATGAGATGTATATTGTAGTGGATGCTTGGACATATATAGGGAGGACTTTCTTGCTCGACATGATAGTATGCTATCTGATTAATCTTTACCTTAACGTGTACACCGATTGTCTCTCTGTTACATGTTGGTAAAGACCTTAGGATGTGTACTTGACTACCTGGACTATGATGCAGATCATACTAGTGGGGACATGGTAGTCCATAAGTACATCCTTCAAGGTCCTTAGTCGTGGGTGTATCGAGACAGGCCATCGATGCACCAGAGTAGACTAGCGTATACGTATCTTTACCCATATGATGGGTGATGGATGATCCCATATCCATCGGTGAAGGATGGTGTACGGGAGCTCAGTGGAGACTGGGTACACTGGACGGACTCACCGAGAACTCCCAGATGGTATTATACCTCACGTCAGATGGCAGTTCTCCGGTGACACTGGTACGGAGTAGTCTGTTGACCCGAGATCGTCATAGAGTCTTGTGTGATTCCCACTGTGCTTTGATTTCCACCTTACCACGTCCAAGTGGGCATGCAAAACGGTGGTTTTTGGGTACAGTCCCGAATCACATGGAGGCAATGAGTGATAGGAGGGGATTCGTCTCTCCCGGTATAGGGAGTTGATGTTGCGCTGTGTTCGATTGGCTATAACTGGAAATCCCTGGCCAGGGTTGCTGAGATTTACTGGTAGGTGTTACCAGTAGTTTCTCGAACTGTTATAGACCTTATATCGACACGACTTATCGAGCTACTGGGGTCTGACGTTTACCACCCCTAGGCGAGATATGCGACATATCAGAGGACGAGACCGGACTGTACGGGAGTGTTACTGATTTGATTCACAGGAGAACTAGCAGGCTTGCTTGTTGATTTTCTGATTGCTCAATACCCGGGTGGCCGTTACGTTTAGCACACCGCTTGCGGCTTGTGGGTGTTTGATATGATCATCACCTACTGCCGGCGTATTGACGAGTCTTTAGAGTCCTACACAGGGGTTTCCTGGCTCTAGAGAAACTGAGTTGGAGCACATATGTGATATGTGCGGGACCGAGATTGATACGATATGAGTTACCGTATTCTATTCTCGCGATTTATGATATTGATCGGTTGTATGCGATATAGCCGGGTTATCGGATCAAGTGTTGATTCGATAAGTTGTTACTTTTGATATTAGTCGGTTATAGCCGGATTATTAAATCAAGAGTTTATTTAATAATTTAATGCATAATTATATATTTGATATATTACATTGCATTAACTAGTATTAGCTCACTTATGATTTATTTTCTCACTAGTTTGTGCACATTGTTTTTATGTGATATATGCAAGTGTACATGTTTTTATCATGCTTGATGATACACACAAGTTGGGTGTAAGAGAATCATACCAAGATTAGGGTTATTCTTTTATCATAACATTTGACGAAACGGTTAAACTTAGTCAAAGTAATCAAGCTTGAAGAAGCTTGGAGAAACTTTGACAAAGTCCACTCTTTTGTCTTTTGTCTTGATATTCTTTAACCCAACCCTTAACCTAATGCCTTGGTTAATTCTCTACATGAGTTAAGAATGAGGGATTAACTCAACCATGGTGCCATTATTTATTGGATAAGTTTTCATTTTGATGGAATAATTCTTTCTTCTTCTTCTTCATCATCTAGCTCCATCCAAAAGCTTACTAGCTCCAATTGTGCTATGAGAAAAAGAGTGAGAAAATCAATTCTAAAGTGAGCCCACTTCCTATTTCTTCATCCTCTACCACTTGCCATGTAGTAGAGTGTGTTCTCTTCACAAAGTTTTTGACCTAGTGAAGGAATAGCTTGAGTTTGTGTCTCCCCGACGTAGATCATCTTCGGCCTCGAAGTCAACGTAGCAAGCACGTTCGTTCTTCTCGTGGAGCTTCTCTAGAGTCCGGAGTTCATGATCGCAGCGATGGGGACGTCAACACGGAGCTAATGAAGTGGAGGACCGGATCTATAAAGGTTGTAATCCCTTTCACTTGGTAGTAAAGTAGTTTACTAGCTTATAGTTTCGTCTAATCTCTAGTTAACTATCTTGCATAGAGTTATTAGGCACATAAAAATTTGATTTTGGCATGGTTGATGCCTTGTGTAACCACATGAGCGTGCCTAGTAACCCTACAGTGGGTATCGGGATCCAACTATCATATAGAAGGTATGCAATCTTATTGCAAATTTCAGCACTTGAAATTTCCGATAATGGTTTTTACCCCTAGCTTACTATGACCTTGACGGAGGTCAACAAACTATAGGCTGCTAGTCAAGTTCAACCCGTTCATTTCTTGATTGAATTAAACCCACCCGCATGACCCTTGACGAAGGTCAACAAGGCCATACGACTACTCTAATCCAATCGCATCTCATGCGGCAGATAAGCACTAATCAGCTACCGCACAATACGCCTTGACAGAGGTCAACAAAAGCAGCACGAATACTAAATAATACCTATCTGAAATGACGGAGGGCTATGCAGGTTTTTAAGAAAACTATGAGCATAATGAACTCGATATCGTTGTAGAATGTAGTGATTTAGAAAAGGAGTGTTTTTTAAGCTTTTGCTAGCTTCGCTAAAGAGGTCACTCCCGGTGAAGGGATCTCGGCACTTTCCACATCGAATGAGGTGTTGGATATTAATGAATACCACTATTCAAAGCAAGAACTAGAGAAGAAGTCAAAAGGCAAAACCGAGTAGGTTGTAGCATTTTCTAGATCGCTAAAGAGGTCACTCCCGGTGAAGGGATCTCGGCTCTTTCCTCATCGAATGAAGTGCTGGATATTCATCAAGGAATACCACTATGCAAAGCAAAAACTAGAGATACCCTTTTTGAAAATTTAATTCTACAACATCTTTTGGTTTCTTTCTTTTCATTAATCTCATTAATGAAGTACCATTAATTAATGTTTCCTAAACATCACAGAAAAATGAAACGAAAATAGAACGTACGCTTATGCCATCCGCATTCGCCACGGTGCCCCGTCATGCACCGTTAGGTTACTTAACTACCGGCAGAGCGAAGGCTGGACTAGCGCGGGTGCAAAACAGAAGCAACGTTTATTATATATCATATTTATAATATTACATTCGTCTCACGCAGTTATTTGATCAACATCACAGAAACAAGCAGCAGAAGCAACATATGAAACATTGGATATACTAGGATATCCGTGTTTTAAATTTAGCCAGTAATCTAAAACACGGATTCCACAGTCTTGATGAATAGCCAAACCCATATCCCTATGTAGGGTTACTTAGAGCGGCAGCAAGGTTTTGGGAGGCATCGTCCATGCAGTTTTCAAATTTTTGCCTTTCTAAAGAACCGTAACCTTAGAATCTTAACTAGATATTTAGACGATATGATATGTAAATAACTTTACAACTAAGTTAATGCGGAATACAACTTTTGTAGACCGGTCTTTCGCTTCTAAAGCTCCGTGTAGTAGTCCCTTCACTGCATGTAGTGAACTCCCGGATACTAGAGAGGGTTCACATGAAGAAATGAACGAACTTGCTCACTGTCTTCGAGGCCAAAGATGATCTACGTCGAGGAGACTCGAGCTCATGCTACCTCTTCACTAATAGTGAAATTAGTGAAGCAAACACCCTAAACTAAATGGCTAATAGTAGAGGATGATGATGTAGGAAGTGGGCTCACTTTAGATTTATTTTTCTCACACTTTTTCATCACTTTGTAAAAAGAAAGAGAGCTTCAAGAGGAAGAAGAAGATCAAGTGATGAACAAAAGAGATGAGGGTTAGAAATGCAACCATGGGTGAGTTAGTGTCATACACTAACTTATGTAGAGAGTTAACCATGGTGTAAGGTTAATGGTTAGGTTAGTAAATATCTTAAGCAAGACAAAGGAGTGGACTAAGTCAATGAAACCTATAAGCTTCTACAAGCTTTGAGCCATGACAAAATCTTCACTAATTTTGAATTTGCTTAAGGATAAATAAAACCATAACATAAACCCTAGCATGGTATAAGTCTCATACATACATGTTGCATGTGTAACCTAACATGACACACTAATATATATCATATATATATATATATATGTGTGCAAAAAGAAAACAATACATTTAACATATATCACACACACACACACACACACACACACATATATATCAATGTATCATATGTGAGAAAAATGAATACTTAAGTGAGCTAATATTAGTTAATGTAATTTAATATATCAAATATATAATTCTACATTAAATTATTAAATCAACACTTGATTTAATAATTCGGCTATGTCACATATAACCGACTAATATCGAATGTAACAACTTATCGAATCAATACTTGATCCGATAACTTGGCTATATCACATATAACCGACGAATGCCACATATCACGAGAATAGAATGCGGTATCACATACACGCATTAATCTCTGTCCCGCACATATCACATATGTGCTCCTACTTCGTTTCACATGAACCAGGAAACCTCTGTTTAGGACTCTAAAGGCTCGTCAATACGCCGGCAGTAGGTGATGATCATATCAAACACCCACAAGCCGTAAGCGCTCTGCCAAACGTAACGGAAACCCGGGTATTGAGCGATCAGAAGATCAACAAGCAAGCCTGCTCATACTCCTGCGAATCCAATCAATAACACTACCGTACAGTTTGGTCTCATCGTCTGATATGCCGCATATCACAGCCTGAGGATGGTATAACGTCAGACCCTAATAGCCTGATAAGTCATGCCGATGTAAGGTCCATAACGGTTCGAGAAACTACTGATAAAACTTATCAGTAAATCTCAGCAACCCTGGCCAGGGATTTCATGTTATGGCCAATCGAGCATAGCGCAACATCAACTCTCAATACCGGGAGAAACGAATCCCCTTCTATTGCTCATTGCCTCCATGTGACTCGGGACTGTACCCAAAAACCACCTTTTTCCACGATCTCTTGACTGTGGTATGGTGGAAATCAATGCACGGTAGGAATCACACAAGACTCTATGACGATCTCGGGTCTACAGACTAACTTATACCAGTGTCACCAGAGAACTGCTATCCGACGATAGGTATAATACCATCTAGGAGTTCTCGGCGAGTCCCTTCAGTGTATCCAGTCTCCACTGAGCACCCGTGTACCTTCTCTGATGTCAAACATCAATGGATATGGGATCATCCATCGCCCATCATATGGGTCGAGAAGTGTATATGCTAGTCTACTCTGGAGTATCGATGCCCTGTCTCGATACTCCCACGACTAGGAACAATTATAGGGTGTACTTCTGGATTATCCTTGGCCCCACTAGTATGATCTCCATCATAGTCCTGGTAGTCAAGTACACATCCTAAGGGTTTTACCAACATGTAATAGAGAGACAATAAGTGTGCATGTTAAGATAAAGTGCAACCAGATAGCATACTATCATGACGAGCAAGAAAGTCCTCCCTATACATGTCCAAGCATCCACTACAATATACATCACATGTACAGTAATGGCCTACATATAACTAACAATATCCCACTTGCACTAAGGCCATTTGTTGCAGTATCTCATACTCAACAATTTAGCAGTGGTTGTAGTATCCCATACTCAACCATCCAAAATTCTCTCAAATAGTATTTGGGGAAGTAGGCCTTGGTGAGTGGATCCGCCGTGTTAACCTCAAAATCTACTCTCCTTACCTCGATCCCTTAGAGATCAACCATCTTCCTGATCAGGTGATACTTGCCTCAGAATATGTCTGGAACGCTGATGGGACCTGCGTTCCTAGGCCAAAACCACAACTCCATTGTTGTCTCAATAACACTTATTGGACGCTCAATGGTAAGAACCATGTTCATCTCATGAACAAGAAATGTCCAGACGGCCACTTTGGCAGCATCGTTGGTAGCGATGTATTTAGCCTTTATCGTCTAGTATGTCACGGTATCTAGCATGGAACTCTTCCAGCATACCGTCCCTCCACTGAGGGTAAAGACAATGCCTGTGACTGACTTTCAGTCGTCCTTATCACTTTAGAAGCTCGAACCAAGAACTTTCTTTTAGTGCTTCTTAAGTACTTAAGAATGTCCTCCACAGCTGTCCAGTGATTCTCCCAAGATCCGATTGATTCATGATCACTACACCTAGTGAGTCATCTACATCTAGTCTGGTACATAATATCGCATACTATGATAGAGCCTACAGCCGAAGAATAGGATATCCCTTGCACGCGAGCTCTCTCCAAATCAGTCTCGGAAGACCTGTTTTTGGAGAGAGTGATTCCTTAGTAAGTGGGCGAACCACCACGCTTAGAATCCTCCATACTAAACCCCTTTAGTATGGTGTTAATGTACCTGGATTTGGGACACTCCCAACATCCACTTAGATCTATCACCATAGATCATTATCCATAAGATGTAGTAGGTATCATCCAGATCTTCTATTGAGAATCCTCGTGATAAGAGGAGCTTGACCGAGTGTAGCATAGGAAACCATTTCCTATCAAGAGTATCTTATCTACGTACAATACGTGGAAGGAAACCTTACTCTCTACTACCTTCTTGTATATACAAGGTTCATCTACCTTTTTGATGAAGTCAAACTCTTTGACTGCCACATCAAAACAGAAGTTCCAACTCCGCGATGCGCGCTTTGAAAGTCTCAACTTTTCCATCTACACCAAGAATCTTCTCATGATCTATTTTCTTCCAATGGGTTTTACCCCTTCAGGTGCAACATTCTAATTCATACTTTGTTGGTGTATATGGATTCCATCTTTTATCGCATAGCATCCAGCCATTTCATAGAGTCCCCACTCATGATGGCCTGCCTGAATCTAGTTGGGCCATCATCTACCATGATGCAATCCTCGCTCCCACTGTTACCGAGAAGACCGTACTATCTCTCAAGTGGATGTGGAATCCTACCAGATTCACGGAAAGGATGAGGTTCATTGGAGACTATTAAATCCTTTGGTTTTACCAAATCATCAGCTATTAGTTTGTCTAGCTGGAACTTTTTCCAGTTCTACCTTATGACCACAAATTTCTTCATAAGAAATTCCTTTTCTAAAAAGGTGGCATGCTGATAAACAAAACACATTTTTCTCCTCAGTGTGGTTGAAGATATTCCCTCGCAAATGTTTGGGATATCCTAACAAACTTATACATGACTGACCTTGCCTCGAGCTTGTCCGGATTCTGCCTTTCAACATAAGCCGGACAACCCCATATCTTAACTCATTTAAGACAAGGTCTCTTCCCATTCCATATCTCATATATAGTGGTAGGCCCTGATTTGGATGGAACCCCATTCAATAGGTATGCAGCTTCTTAAGTGCATAACACCCAAAAGGAAATAGGTAATTCAGCAGTACTCGTCATAGAGCGCGCAATATCTCATAGGATGCAATACCTCCGTCCCGATACACCGTTGTGCTGTGGTGTACACGAAGGATTAAGCTGAGAGAGACTCCTATTCTCTGTTTAGAAAATCCAGGAACTCCATGCCTGAGTATTCGCCTCCTCGATCATATCATAGGACTTTAATACTTCTACCTTTCTGGTTATTAACTTCAAGCTTATATTCCTTGAATTTCTCAAAAGTTTCAGACTCGTGTTTCAACAGGAACACATGTCCGAATCTTGAGAGATAGTCGATGAATGTAATGAAGTACAAAGAACCAACCCTTGCATTTATAGACATAAGACCGTATACATCATCATGTATCCGTCCCAAGAGTTCATTAACTCTTTCTCCGTTTCCATTAAACGGAGTATTGGTCATTTTATCTTTGAAACAAGACTGGCAAGTATCATAAGATGAAATTCCAAACAGATTCTCATATTCATCCTTATGTAACTTAGCTGGTCGTGTCGCATTGATATGACCTAGTCTACAATGCCAGAAGAAGGATTCGTTCATTTCTGAACTACTCCTCTTATGTGTGTTCTATATACTTTGAACTGTGGTTTGATTTAGAACATATATGCCATTTCATAACGTGTTTCATCCAATCAACTCTTGATTCTGTAAAATGTTCAAAACATTGTCCTCTTATACAGAATTATATCCTTCTTTAATCTTGTAGCGACTTGAAAAGTCGTTTTGGTGTTTTCCTGAAATTCGGTGAAAATTCGGTATTTTTCCGAAAACCGTCTTTCTCGATATTTTGCAGTTTAGGGATAATTATACCTTAAATGGATAGATAATTACTTGTTTTTAGTAGCTAATGAGTTAATTATGAAATTCTGGTCGTTTAAAAATTTTCCCTAATTTTTCAATTTTTTAATATTATTTTAAGCCGGTAAGAAAATACATTAATTTAGCGATAAATACAAATTTTTCCGGGCTAATTTTAATCTCTAAAATTATGATAATTATAATCTAGTGATAACATGAATTTTTAGTAATTTATTTTGATTTTTAACAAATTTTTATGTTATGAAACGAATTTATTGAATTTTGAGCTAAAACTTGCAATTTTTGAGTTGTAGGGGGCCTTTTTGCATAAAATTTTTTTTGTAAAACCCCTCTCTCTTTTTCCTCAGCCCTAGGACAGCCCCACCTTGTGTGAGACCAGAAATTTCTGGCCTCTTTTCTTTAGTTGCTTTCTTGAGTTGATTTAAGGGTTTTTTTTGATTTATTTTAAATATAATGAATAAGTTATGATACATTTGACTTTGGAACTTGACCCTTGACTTTCCCCACTTGCCCACACCCTCCCCCATTCCTCCTCTGGCCGAAAATCCTGCACACCCTCTTCTTCCTCTCTTTTCTTTTCATTTTCTTCAATTTCTTCAAGAAAATACATCAAAATCCATGATTTAATTCAAAAATCCAAACAAAATCCTTAAGCTATCATTATCCTTAGCCATTCTTGCTTGGATCTTGGTGTTGAGGCCATCATTTGGAGCAAAATTTTCTTGCTTGATCCATAGATCAAGAGGTATAATTTCTATCATGTTAAATTCTTTTGTTTAAGTTTCTTATGTTGTATGGTTTAGTGTTAATTTAGTGTAGTTTAATCTAGTTTTCTTAGGTTTTGCTTGAAAATTTTAGCTAGGGTTTTGAAGCCATAATACTTAATTAAGTTGTTTTATAGTTAATTTAATGGTTAATTAACTAATCTATATAGTTACCTTGTTGATATAGTTTTCAATTTTGCTAAATTAGTTAATTTTAGAAGGGTGAAATTGTTGTTTTAAATTTTCAAGAGAGGGTTTATGTTTGGTATTAGTTTGTGAAGCTTGTTTAGTGAGTGGATTAAGTTTTAGAAAGCATTATTTAATTGATTAAACCTAATTTGTCATCTAGTATTTTGCTAACCTAAATCTAAGGGGTGAACTTGCTAATTGGGTTTGAAATTAGTGTTAATTAAGTTTTTCAAGTATGGATTTTGATTTGCAATTGCTATTTATAAAAATCAAGAAAGGGTTTGGTTGTGGAATATAGGTTTTGGAGCATGGTTAATGTGTTGTAATTAGTGTGTGGATTGTTTGTAGTGTGCTTGGGTGAGTATGCTAGATTGTAGACGTTTTGTCGCAAATCGGCGATTTTTGCACCGATTTTGGATTGAAATGCTTACTAGTTTTGTATAAAAGTTATGTGATGAATTATTTTTAGTATCTTGATGATTGTAATGGCTTGTCCTACGACTTTTAGGATGCGTGAGTGCGGTTTTTTGGGTAGTCGGGTTTTAGTTTCGCCGGGCGACCCAAATCGGCGTTTTTTGGCAGTTTTTGCGATTTTCGCGTGTGTTCCGCGCACTTTGTGCACGTTGTACCTAGCTAGCGAACTTTAGTAGTTTCGTTGGGGTTTTGCGTCGTTCTTGATATGTAACCTTATATTTGGCATTGATGTAAATTCCAGGTTCGGTCGCGGAGACGTCAGACGCGGCGCGAAAGGAAAAGGCGGTGATTGGACACAGCTAGCCAGGGATCCCGGTGAGTAGATTTAACATCTACGGGGGACGATCGTTTGGATGGCGCAAGTCGCCCGATAGATTTAGTAAACTGGAAAATAGTAAATTGGATAATCACTTGGGACATTAGAATAATAATACTGGCATGATAATTGCTGCAATTAGATCAATATGTTATATCCATATACGCAAACTCAATTGTAGGACACATGCACCATTACCAGGTTTTTATATGCAGCACGAGCACTATTCATGCTTACACACACACCCTGGTAATTGCCATGCCACCACACTAGATAACATTTAAATTTAAACCTTTTACAAATTGATACTTAAACTGGTGCTATTGCCTTTAATTCCTTAAAATGAAACCGTAGAATTGCTATTCATGTGCATGAACTTCATCATATTAATTGTTCATGCTTAATACATTAATCACACATCGCAACTTGATTATTGATAGCATACGCATTCATTATCATTGATATATGCACTTATGAGGATTTCTTGAGATTTTATGATATTGCTGGATTTCGGGGGAAAACCGCAAAATTTCTAAACTTATTATATTTTAAAATATGTAAAAATTGCGGTTTTCTAGTGATGTAAGTGTCGTCCACCATGAGTTTGCTGTGGATTTGGAAATCCGTGTCGAGGAGTGGAGGAACCGGTACGGGTACATGGTGGGCCCGGTAAGGTACCCCGGGGCAAGAGGAATGTGGTGATGACGTTGAGCCTGGCAGGGGACGGATTACCTACCGGTGACTGTTTGGGACGGCGGATATCCAGAGGATACCGACCGTGGCCGCTAGATGATGAGATATTGATATTTGAGATGGGTCAGCCGGACGGCTGAGGCCAGAGATACATTTATGAGATTTGAGACAGCTTTTGGGTGTCGTTGCTGGACACCGATTTTCGTCGATTCATTGACATTATGCTGGCATTCTAAAAGAGTTTCAAAAACAAAAAGAGATAAAATATTCTTATATATACCTATTGAGACCTCAGATATTCATGTTGCATACATATTAGTACACTGATGTTATATACACACCTGCTAGTGCATCCAGTCACACCTGTATTATAGATGCTAGGATGCTTGTGTGCATGCCTACGATAGCCTTTGTAGATGTTATTTATTACTCACGAGTTGGCAACTCACCCCCGTTGTGCCACAGTCTTTTGCAGGTCCGCTCCGTCAGTTCAGTAGCGGCAGGCGCACTTGTTCTTTTGCCTCTTTTGCTTGAGCTCGAGATTTGCTCATAGGTGGGTTATGTTATTATTTTGTACCACCTTGTATATTCTTGTATCTAGTGTACTCCATCTACTGTTTTCCACCAGATTATTGTATATTGACCTAGAGATGAGACTGTGAGGTTTGTGGATTTTATGCTGTATTTTGGGGTCGGGCTCACTTGAGCCGACATGCTACCTTTTTTCATGCTTCCTTATGCTTTATTATGCTTGTTGTCATTTACATTGCGTGGGATTTGTGACCGCCTTATGGCGAAGAGCTAGCTCCCGCTTGGGGATGCCCTATTTTGTTGGTTTTACATATATTCTTGTTGTACCCATTTTTGGGGGTCAGTATTTACAAAGGAGACTCTGCCGAAATTTTCGGGAAAAATTGGTATTGTTTTTAAAAAGGGTTTTACATGACTTATTTGATAACTTGCTTTCAAATGATTGGGTTTTCTTCACTCTTTTGCTTAATTGGTTTTGTTTTCTGGGCTTTGGCTTACTTATTTTACGGATGCCTTTAGACGTTTCATAAACTTAAGTGCCAGTCACGTTCCGTACCCTGCGGGTCGTGACAAAGTTGGTATCAAAGCGATAGGTTTTACCTTTGTGAGTGTAGGATGACCCTTGGTAGATGGAGTAAGTGACTTAAGCAGGGTAACGTAGCGTGCGTATGTCCGCGGCATACTTACGATACGGTACTCCGCCTAAGTGACTTTAGGATATACTTGCTTGAAAAATTCCTTCTTCAATTCCGTGTATCCTATGATCCTTTTGCACTGTCCTTACTATCCATTTTCCTGTAACAGCCACTATGCCGCCGAAGGCTACGAGGGCACAGAGGGCTGCCGCCAGAGACGAGATTCGAGCTGGCTCGTCCGAGACTAGGACTGAGCAGGGTGGTATGCCTACGCCGCAGGGACAGACCGATCCACCTTCCCCAGGCCGTATGGATAGGCTCGAGACCGGTATGGAGGAGTTGCGACAGATGATGGGAGGCATGCAGGAGCTACGTCAGATGGTAGGATCCCTAGTTGCAGCCAGTCGTACACCGAGGCTGGATGACGTACCTACTACATCACAGACGACCATGATACCTGCTCCTACTACTACCACCGTGGCCATTCCGGTTTCACTACAGGATTTCATGAGGCTGAGACCTCCAGTATTCACCGGCACCGAGACAGCGGAGGACCCACAGACGTTCCTTGACAGTTTAGCCAGGATCTGCCGTTCGCTGAGATGTTCGGATGATCGATGGGTAGAGCTTGCGAGTTTCCGACTAGAGGGTCTCGCGCAGACATGGTGGGAGTCAGTCTTGAGAGGTCGAGCTGCAGATCTACCGCCTATGACTTGGGTCGAGTTTACAGCGGTCTTTCTAGCCCGTTTCCTTCCAGAGAGCGTTCGTGACGCCAGAGCTCGCAGCTTCGAGGCCTTAGTCAAGACACCTGGGATGACGGTGTCTGAGTATGACATCCAGTTTACACAGTTATCCCGATATGCTAAGTATTTTGTGGATACCGAGGAGAAGATGGTGAAGAGGTTCGTACAGGGACTTGATGCCCGGCTATATCTTGCCCTTGGCGCCCAGCACTACGACACTTATTCAGCGGCTATGGATACGGCATTGCGGATGGAGGCACGCATATCACGGACTTCGGCCGTTTCTGGGCCGAAGAGGATTCGCACCGATGTACCGTCTCAGAGGCAGCGCGCCAGATTCTTTCCGAGAGATAGGCCTGGCAGAGGATTTGGGCGGGGACAGTTATATGGTTCTTATCCCCAGGGGCAGCAGCCGTCGCCAGGATGTTTTGGGTGCGGGAGTTTGCACCATCTTGTCAGAGACTGTCCGGTGAGACGACAGGGAGCAGCGACAGTTCCGCACGTGACCCTACCACCATCACCACCCCCTCCTCAGAGAGCCCTACTTCCTACCCCAGGCGATGCTCCACGCCAGTTAGGTGCACCGAGAGGCCGTGGACGCGGCGGTCCTGTTCAGAGAGGACGAGGAGGCAGAGGCCGAGGTCGAGGTCAGCCCGCTATCGGTGGAGGACAGGCCCGAGTTTTTGCTTTGACACCGCAGGATGCGCAGGCATCCAATGCCGTTGTGACAGGTACCTTGCCAGTTTGTTCTTTCGACGCACGGGTGTTATTCGACCCAGGTTCCACACATTCGTACGTATCTACACACTTTGCACCGATGTTGGGCCGTGAGTCGTCGTCGTTAGATCAGCCGCTTGTTGTTAGTACTCCGGTAGGCGAGTCGTTTGTCGCTCGGTTTGTATTTCGTTTGTGTTCCGTTCGTATCGGGGAGAGGGATTCATCAGTTGATTTGATACTCCTCGATATGTTGGACTTTGATGTGCTTCTGGGCATGGATTGGCTAGCCACTTGTTATGCTTCGGTGGACTGCCGTGAGAAGGCAGTCAGATTTAGCTTTCCGGGAGAGCCAGTCCTTGTTATTCGGGGAGACCGCAGTGTCACCCTTCCCAGCTTAATTTCGTCTCTTCGCGCTGGTCAGCTCTTGCGGAAGGGATGTCAGGGATTCTTAGCGTTTGTTTGTGATACTCGAGCTGCAGAGGTTCCGTTGGACCGGGTCCCGGTAGTTTGTGAGTTCCCTGATGTTTTCCCTGATGAGCTACCTGGGCTACCGCCTGAGCGCGATGTTGAGTTCTGCATTGATTTGATTCCCGGTTCGGGGCCTATTTCTATACCGCCTTATCGGATGGCCCCGGCAGAGCTTCGAGAGCTGAAGGATCAGTTGCAGGATTTGTTAGATAAGGGGCTTATTCGACCGAGTGTTTCTCCGTGGGGTGCTCCGGTCCTGTTTGCCAAGAAGAAGGATGGAAGTTTGCGCTTATGTATCGACTACCGCCAGCTGAACAAAGTTACCATTCGGAACAGATATCCGTTGCCGCGCATTGATGATTTGTTCGACCAGCTTCAGGGTGCGGGGTATTTTTCGAGGATCGACTTGCGATCAGGATACCATCAGCTGCGAGTTCGACAGGAGGATATACCGATGACAGCTTTCCGCACGCGCTACGGCCACTACGAGTTTTTGGTGATGTCGTTCGGACTCACCAACGCCCCAGCAGCTTTTATGGATTTGATGAACCGTACATTCAGGCCGTATCTTGACTTGTTCATCATCGTGTTTATCGACGATATCTTGGTGTACTCCCGGAGCAGAGAGGAGCACGAGCAGCACTTGCGGATTACGTTACAGACTCTGAGGGAGCACCAGCTGTTCGCGAAGTTCTCCAAGTGTGCATTCTGGCTGGACAGCGTCGGATTCTTGGGTCACGTGGTTACGAGAGACGGCATTTGTGTGGACCCGAAGAAGATTGAGGCTGTTCAGCAGTGGCCCCGACCTACATCGGTTACTGAGATCCGTAGTTTTATAGGCCTGGCGGGATACTACAGGCGTTTTGTTCAGGACTTCTCCCGTATAGCTGCACCGTTGACCAGTTTGACCCGGAAGGGAGTTCCTTTCGTTTGGACAGAGGAGTGCGAGCGCAGTTTTCAGCAGCTACGGACTTGTTTGACTACGGCGCCGGTATTATCTTTACCTTCGGGATCAGGCGGATTTGTTGTCTACTGTGATGCTTCGCGAGTGGGATTAGGATGCGTATTGATGCAGCATGGCCGGGTGATCGCTTATGCTTCTCGGCAGTTGAAGAAGCATGAACAGAACTACCCCACTCATGATTTGGAGATGGCTGCAGTGGTCTTTGCACTGAAGATTTGGCGACATTACCTTTACGGCGAGTCGTGTCAGATATTCACCGATCACAAGAGCTTAAAGTACATATTTCAGCAGCGAGACCTGAACCTCAGACAGCGTCGTTGGATGGAGTTGGTGAAAGACTACGACTGCGAGATCTTATATCACCCCGGCAAGGCGAATGTGGTGGCAGATGCGTTGAGTAGGAGGCCCGGGGGTAGTCTATCCTTTTTGCGCGCAGTTCAGAGGCAGTCGTCAGCAGATTGGCAGATGTTATGCGACAGCAGAGTTGAGTTCGAGTTCACTCAGACAAGGGGACAGCTCGCGCATGTTCGTGCACGCCCACAGTTGCTTGACCGTGTATATGAGGCACAGCGCAGTGACGACCGTTGCTCAGAGATCATGGCACAGATGGGACAGGGCAGATTTTCCGAGTTCGTGATTGACGATCAGGGGATTTTACGATATGGATCTAGACTGTGCGTACCAGATGCCGATGGATTACGGCGCGACATTCTCGAGGAGGCACACCGATCAGTGTATAGTGTCCACCCCGGTTCCACCAAGATGTACCATGATATGAGAGAGACCTACTGGTGGGACGGGATGAAGAGGGACATTGCGGAGTTCGTTTCGAGATGCCTGACTTGTCAGCAAGTCAAGGCCGAGCACCAGAGGCCCGCAGGAGAGCTACAGCCGTTACCCATTCCAGAGTGGAAATGGGAGCAGATTTCGATGGACTTCGTTGTGGGTCTACCCAGGACCAGTCGAGGGTACGACTCCATCTGGGTGATCGTGGATAGATTGACGAAAGCGGCTCACTTCCTTCCAGTGAAGACGACTTTCAGCTTCGCTCAGTATGCTCAGCTCTATATTGACGAGATCGTGCGACTACATAGCGTACCGACTTGTATCGTGTCAGATCGAGGCACTCAGTTCACCAGCCGACTTTGGCAGAGACTTCAGGAGGCTTTGGGTACTCGTTTGAGGTTCAGCACAGCGTTTCATCCGCAGATAGACGGACAGTCAGAGCGGACCATTCAGACTCTCGAGGACATGCTCAGAGCGTGCGTTTTAGACTTTGGTGGTAGCTGGGATCGTCATTTACCTCTTGTGGAGTTCTCCTACAACAACAGCTTCCAGGATACTATTCAGATGGCACCTTTCGAGGCATTGTATGGGAGGAGATGCAGATCGCCCGTGTGTTGGACAGAGCTCAGCGAGAGCAGCATTTTGGGGCCGCAGCTTGTTGAGGAGACGACAGCGAAGATACAGTTGATCCGAGACCGGATGAGAGCGGCTCAGAGCAGGCAGAAATCCTATGCAGACAGGCGCCGTCGCAGATTAGAGTTCACAGTTGGCGACCATGTTTTTCTGAAAGTCTCTCCGATGAAGGGCGTGATGCGTTTTGGGCGAAAGGGGAAGCTTAGCCCTAGATTCGTAGGTCCCTTCGAGATCCTCGAGCGTGTCGGCGCTGTTGCATATCGTTTGGCTCTTCCTCCCAGCTTTCCCGATGTTCACCCCGTCTTCCATGTTTCAATGCTCCGCAAGTACCTTCACGACCCTTCGCATGCGATTCAGCACCCGACAGTCCAGCTAGAGCGCGACCTTTCTTTTGCAGAGCAGCCGGTGGCCATCCTGGATCGGCAGCTGAAGAAGTTGAGATCGAAGATTATACCAACCGTCAAGGTCCTTTGGCGTAGCCCGAGCAGCGAGGAGGTTACCTGGGAGACCGAGGGCGAGATGAGGAAGAAATATCCCCATCTCTTCGAAGGTACGCGTAGCTATATTTTTTTTTTAAATTCGGGGAAGGAATTTCTTTAAGAGGGGAAGATTGTAGCGACTTGAAAAGTCGTTTTGGTGTTTTCCTGAAATTCGGTGAAAATTCGGTATTTTTCCGAAAACCGTCTTTCTCGATATTTTGCAGTTTAGGGCTAATTATACCTTAAATAGATAGGTAATTACTTGTTTTTAGTAGCTAATGAGTTAATTATGAAATTCTGGTCGTTTAAAAATTTTCCCTAATTTTTCAATTTTTTAATATTATTTTAAGCCGGTAAGAAAATACATTAATTTAGCGATAAATACAAATTTTTCCGGGCTAATTTTAATCTCTAAAATTATGATAATTATAATCTAGTGATAACATGAATTTTTAGTAATTTATTTTGATTTTTAACAAATTTTTATGTTATGAAACGAATTTATTGAATTTTGAGCTAAAACTTGCAATTTTTGAGTTGTAGGGGGCCTTTTTGCATAAAATTTCTTTTGTAAAACCCCTCTCTCTTTTTCCTCAGCCCTAGGATAGCCCCACCTTGTGTGAGACCAGAAATTTCTGGCCTCTTTTCTTGAGTTGCTTTCTTGAGTTGATTTAAGGGTTTTTTTTGATTTATTTTAAATATAATGAATAAGTTATGATACATTTGACTTTGGAACTTGACCCTTGACTTTCCCCACTTGCCCACACCCTCCCCCATTCCTCCTCTGGCCGAAAATCCTGCACACCCTCTTCTTCCTCCCTTTTCTTTTCATTTTCTTCAATTTCTTCAAGAAAATACATCAAAATCCATGATTTAATTCAAAAATCCAAACAAAATCCTTAAGCTATCATTATCCTTAGCCATTCTTGCTTGGATCTTTGTGTTGAGGCCATCATTTGGAGCAAAATTTTCTTGCTTGATCCATAGATCAAGAGATATAATTTCTATCATGTTAAATTCTTTTGTTTAAGTTTCTTATGTTGTATGGTTTAGTGTTAATTTAGTGTAGTTTAATCTAGTTTTCTTAGGTTTTGCTTGAAAATTTTAGCTAGGGTTTTGAAGCCATAATACTTAATTAAGTTGTTTTATAGTTAATCTAATGGTTAATTAACTAATCTATATAGTTACCTTGTTGATATAGTTTTCAATTTTGCTAAATTAGTTAATTTTAGAAGGGTGAAATTGTTGTTTTAAATTTTCAAGAGAGGGTTTATGTTTGGTATTAGTTTGTGAAGCTTGTTTAGTGAGTGGATTAAGTTTTAGAAAGCATTATTTAATTGATTAAACCTAATTTGTCATCTAGTATTTTGCTAACCTAAATCTAAGGGGTGAACTTGCTAATTGGGTTTGAAATTAGTGTTAATTAAGTTTTTCAAGTATGGATTTTGATTTGCAATTGCTATTTATAAAAATAAAGAAAGGGTTTGGTTGTGGAATATAGGTTTTGGAGCATGGTTAATGTGTTGTAATTAGTGTGTGGATTGTTTGTAGTGTGCTTGGGTGAGTATGCTAGATTGTAGACGTTTTGTCGCAAATCGGCGATTTTTGCACCGATTTTGGATTGAAATGCTTACTAGTTTTGTATAAAAGTTATGTGATGAATTATTTTTAGTATCTTGATGATTGTAATGGCTTGTCCTACGACTTTTAGGATGCGTGAGTGCGGTTTTTTGGGTAGTCGGGTTTTAGTTTCGCCGGGCGACCCAAATCGGCGTTTTTTGGCAGTTTTTGCGATTTTCGCGTGTGTTCCGCGCACTTTGTGCACGTTGTACCTAGCTAGCGAACTTTAGTAGTTTCGTTAGGGTTTTGCGTCGTTCTTGATATGTAACCTTATATTTGGTATTGATGTAAATTCCAGATTCGGTCGCGGAGACGTCAGACGCGGCGCGAAAGGAAAAGGCGGTGATTGGACACAGCTAGCCAGGGATCCCGGTGAGTAGATTTAACATCTACGGGGGACGATCGTTTGGATGGCGCAAGTCGCCCGATAGATTTAGTAAACTGGAAAATAGTAAATTGGATAATCACTTGGGACATTAGAATAATAATACTGGCATGATAATTGCTGCAATTAGATCAATATGTTATATCCATATACGCAAACTCAATTGTAGGACACATGCACCATTACCAGGTTTTTATATGCAGCACGAGCACTATTCATGCTTACACACACACCCTGGTAATTGCCATGCCACCACACTAGATAACATTTAAATTTAAACCTTTTACAAATTGATACTTAAACTGGTGCTATTGCCTTTAATTCCTTAAAATGAAACCGTAGAATTGCTATTCATGTGCATGAACTTCATCATATTAATTGTTCATGCTTAATACATTAATCACATATCGCAACTTGATTATTGATAGCATACGCATTCATTATCATTGATATATGCACTTATGAGGATTTCTTGAGATTTTATGATATTGCTGGATTTCGGGGGAAAACCGCAAAATTTCTAAACTTATTATATTTTAAAATATGTAAAAATTGCGGTTTTCTAGTGATGTAAGTGTCGTCCACCATGAGTTTGCTGTGGATTTGGAAATCCGTGTCGAGGAGTGGAGAAACCGGCACGGGTACATGGTGGGCGCGGTAAGGTACCCCGGGGCAAGAGGAATGTGGTGATGACGTTGAGCCTGGCAGGGGACGGATTACCTACCGGTGACTGTTTGGGACGGCGGATATCCAGAGGATACCGACCGTGGCCGCTAGATGATGAGATATTGATATTTGAGATGGGTCAGCCGGACGGCTGAGGCCAGAGATACATTTATGAGATTTGAGACAGCTTTTGGGTGTCGTTGCTGGACACCGATTTTCGTCGATTCATTGACATTATGCTGGCATTCTAAAAGAGTTTCAAAAACAAAAAGAGATAAAATATTCTTATATATACCTATTGAGACCTCAGATATTCATGTTGCATACATATTAGTACACTGATGTTATATACACACCTGCTAGTGCATCCAGTCACACCTGTATTATAGATGCTAGGATGATTGTGTGCATGCATACGATAGCCTTTGTAGATGTTATTTATTACTCACGAGTTGGAAACTCACTCCCGTTGTTCCACAGTCTTTTGCAGGTCCGCTCCGTCAGTTCAGTAGCGGCGGGCGCACTTGTTCTTTTGCCTCTTTCGCTTGAGCTCGAGATTTGCTCATAGGTGGGTTATGTTATTATTTTGTACCACCTTGTATATTCTTGTATCTAGTGTACTCCATCTACTGTTTTCCACCAGATTATTGTATATTCACCTAGAGATGAGACTGTGAGGTTTGTGGATTTTATGCTGTATTTTGTGGTCGAGCTCACTTGAGCCGACATGCTACCTTTTTTCATGCTTCCTTATGCTTTATTATGCTTGTTGTCATTTACATTGCGTGGGATTTGTGACCGCCTTATGGCGAAGAGCTAGCTCCCGCTTGGGGATGCCCTATTTTGTTGGTTTTACATATATTCTTGTTGTACCCATTTTTGGGGGTCAGTATTTACAAAGGAGACTCTGCCGAAATTTTCGGGAAAAATTGGTATTGTTTTTAAAAAGGGTTTTACATGACTTATTTGATAACTTGCTTTCAAATGATTGGGTTTTCTTCACTCTTTTGCTTAATTGGTTTTGTTTTCTGGGCTTTGGCTTACTTATTTTACGGACGCCTTTAGACGTTTCGTAAACTTAAGTGCCAGTCACGTTCCGTACCCTGCGGGTCATGACAAATCTCATTAAAGAATCTGATGTAATGTTGTATCCCAGATTATCTGTCTGTTTTCCCTGCATTGTTCCGAATCAATGCAGTCCCATCAATTAATGACACCACAAAAGAACGAAAATATAATGTACGTATATGCTATCCGCATTCGCCACTGGGTCCCGTCATCACCCGTTATGTTACTTAACTAACGACAGAGCGGGGACTTGACTAGCGCGGGTGTAAAACATATACAACATCTACTAGTATATATATATATATATCAATATATAATAATTGCTCAAGGCGTGATAAATGCAACATCACAGAAAAGTAATAAGCATCACAGAACAATACAGATAATTTGGGAGCCCCGGGTTTCCTTTGAGCCGCATGTGAAACCCGACGTTCTCCTGGTTGTGTCGATAGCTTGTGCAATGAAAACCTAGACCCCTACGAGCGCGGAAAGTTACCCGCCAAAACCTGAAGCGAGGCAGCCCCCTTCAGCAAAGTGAATGGACCATCCAGCACTTCACGGAATCCAGTAACTTGAACACCCCTCCTTGGGTCAACCTGTACCCCTTACGAGTGCGGCGAATAGCCCGCCAATTCTAGAGTGAAGCCCCCTCCGTCTCAAAGACATGAGATGCGGGCCCGTTGCCTTCAAGTGCCCGGCTATCCGTGCACTCCACTACGGGGTAATCCTAGTACAGAAAAGAAAATATGTACAATGGGTACATCGACCTCAACCCAGTCGTGCCCCAAATGAATAATATACAAACAGGCAGTGACGGCAGTCCACATGTCGGACGCTCGCCCCACGATATCAAATGTACAAATAATACTAAACTGTACTGACATTGCACCCAAGCTATCCACTACGACGATCTGCAACATCACAGCACAACACAGAACATCAACGTGAATGTTACGTTGGCAAACCTGTCTAAAAGGACTTTAGCGATTAGACAAGTTGTACCGATCAAATGACATTCACAGTAGCAGATAGAAGTGTATGTACTGTAAACTTTAAACAGTGTTAGAGAATATCGAGTTCGAAATAACCTCGAATAGCCCCCAAACAAGTAGATAACTCCATATCAAAACCGGGCTAAACAAACAATATCACTGAACCAGCATTCTAGAGACCAGACCAGCACCCAAATACGAAGTCCAAATTGCATGAACTGGCCGAGCAGGACGACCAAATGACCAATGTGCTCGGTTTTGTTATGAGGGAATTTGTTCATATTTGGTCCATGGTCTTGTAGTTATGTCAGTAGTCTTCTTAAGGTGTTTAAAAAAATTTTGAAGACACTTAAAAAAACAAAAGAAACTGGAATGCGCAGGATGTATGTTGATGTGCAACACCCCACGAGTTGCGGGGAGGCGGAAATATGAAAAACGATCTTGTTTTGAAGCATACATCGACTAACCGAAGATCTTTGCTAAACGATAATTAACAACAACCATAGAGTTCTTAGCTACCATGTAAAGAGATTATACCTAATGATTCTAGTACTTCATCTTTGTGATCTCTACGTCCTCCTCGGCCTCCTTTCCGTAATAGAAGATCCACCCGAGTACCCTAATCCAAGCTACACCACAAGACTTGAGGTAACTAAGTTTCTCTAGTTGCTAACCAAAGTAACTAAGATGATGTAGAGTTAGGTTATGGAGTGTTTTGTCTATCCTAATCCTTGGTCTCAACTCATGAGTGGTAGGATTAGGGTTTGAAGAAGGAGTGAACTTGAGGAGAGAGAAGGTGGAGATGATAATGAGAATGAAAAAGCTTCTCACTTGAATATATGAAACATAATGAATCATCAAATAAATGAATATAAATGATTATTCACCATGCTTCATTAATTCAATAAGAGTGATTCACTATGTGAGTCATTAAGCAATAAATGATGCATTAATGACATAGTGAATCACACTAATGAGTCACAATTTGCATTAAATGAAAATGCCATCTTAACCTCCTTAGTCACCCTCCTTATAGAAGCTTCCCGGAAAATTACGAGAACGCCCCTCGCATCCGTGAAAACACGGAAAAACCTTAGACTGTATAAATCCAATAACCCGATACTAGAATCTGGCTTAAACCAAAGCCTGCTGGTAAAAACGGTCCGAATGTCATACGTGCGTTTAAACACGTATGCGTCCGAACCCTTTGTCGTAAAACCGTACGACCTCTATATCCTTTCGCCTGGAGTTGGGAAAACTCTGTGTGGGACTCTAAAGACTTGACTACTACGCTGGCAGTGGGTTTAACCACAGACCACAAGCGGCACTAGCTGTACGTAACGGTCCCCAGGTAGATGTCGATAAGAAGGCCGATGAGGATACCCATCTGTACTCCTACTAAGCCTGTGTGTGACAATATCCGTGCAGTCCGGTCTGTTCGTCTAACAGTATCGCATGTAAGGTCTAGGGAGGTGGTAAACGTTAGACCCCTAATAACCGTACAAGTCGTGTCGGTATGGCTCTATCACCATCCGAGAATCTACTGATCAATCTATGATTAATTCTCAATCAGCCCTGGCCAGGGACTAATGGTAATGACCAACCGATCACTGTGCGATATCAACTACCTATACCGGGAGAGACGAATACCTAACAGTCACTCACTGCCTCCACGTGGCTTGGGACTGTGCCCAACTAAAACCTGTTTGCACGACTCCTTTGAACCGTGGTAGGGTAGTAATCAAAGCACAGTGGGAACTCACACGAGACAAATGACGACTTTAAGTCAACGGACTATCTGCACACATGTCACCTGAGAACTGCTATCTGAGGTTAGGTATAAATACCATCCAGTCAGTTCTCGGCGAGTCTTGTCCGGTGTACTCACACCCAGTGAGCATCTGTATACAATCTTAGGTGCACTCCACCAATGGCTGCGGGACCAATCCATCGCCCCTCCTCAGGGTCTAGATATGTATACACCAGTCTACTCCGGAGTATCGATGCCCAGTCTCGATACTCCTGCGACCAGGGACATCTAAGGATGTGCCTATTGACTATCCAGCTCCCACTAGTATGACTACCATCATAACGCCGGAAGTCAGCCAAACACCCTATGGGCTTTATCAACACGTATATATATATATATATATGAATACTATGCAAAATATATCATATGGAAAAATAAAGACAAACGAAATAGCGTACTATCATATTAAGCAAGACTGTTATGTACATACATATCCCCAGTATCCTATACAATGAAGGCCTCTGTTGGATATATATGCCCTAGAGGCCTACATTGTATAGGATGCTTGGGATATGTATGTAAATGATAGTCTTGCTTGATATGATAGTACGCTATTTGGTTTGACTTTGTCTTAACGTATGATATTTTTTACTTGGTATTTATATATATATATATATGTTGATAAAGCCCATAGGGGGTTTTGTCTAACTATCGGCGTTGTGATGGCAGTCATACTAGTGGGAGCTGGATAGTCAATAGGCACACCGTTAAATGTCCCTGGTCGCAGGAGTATCGAGATTGGGCATCGATACTCCGGAGTAGACTAGTGTATACATATCTAGACCCTGACGAGGGGCAATGGATTGGTCCCGCAACCATTGGTGGTGTTCACCTAAGATTGTATACAGATGCTCACTGGGTGTGAGTACACCGGACAGGACTCGCCGAGAACTGACTGGATGGTATTATACCTAACGTCAGATAGCAGTTCTCAGGTGACATGTGCGCAGATAGTCTGTTGACTTAAGGTCATCATTTGTCTCGTGTGAGTTCCCACTGTGCTTTGATTATTACCCTACCACGGCTCAAAGGAGTCGTGCAAACAGGTTTCAGTTGGGCACAGTCCCGAGCCACGTGGAGGCAGAGAGCGACTGTTAGGGATTCGTCTCTCCCGGTATAGGGAGTTGATATCGCACTGTGGTCGGTTGGTCATTACCATAAGTCCCTGGCCAGGGCTGATTGAGAATTACTGATGGAATGATCAGTAGATTCTCGGGTGGTCTTGAACCATACCGACACGACTTGTACGGTTATTAGGGGTCTGACGTCCACCACCTCCCTAGACCATTCATGCGATACTCTTAGACGAACAGACCGGACTGCGCGGATATTGTCATAGACAGGCTCAGTAGGATTTCAGATGGGTTACCTCATCAGCTTTCTTATCGACAACTACCTGGGGACCGTTACGTACAGCTAGTACCGCTTGCGGTCTGTGGTTAAACCCACTGCCAGTGTAGTAGTCGAGTCTTTAGAGTCCCACACAGAGATTTCCCAAACCCAGGCGAAAAGATATAGAGGTCGTATGGTTTTACGACAAAGGTTCGGACGCATACGTGTTTGAACGCACGTACGACATTCGGACAGTTTTTACTAGCCGGCTTTGGTTTAAGCCAGATTCTAGTATCAGGTTATTGGATTTATACAGTCTAAAGTTTTTCCGTGTTTTCACGGATGAGAGGGGCGTTCTCGTAATTTTCCGAGAAGCTTCTAGAAGGATGTGACATGGAGGGAGAGGTGGCATTTTCATTTAATGAATTAGTGACTCATTGTGAGTGATTCATCATGTCATTAATGCATTATTAAATGCTTAATGACTCACATAATGAATCACCCACTTGCATTAATGAAACATGATGAATAATCTCATATTATTCATTTCTTTTTAATTCATTATGTTTCATATATCTAGTGAGAAGCTTTTTCATTATCTTTATGATTATCATTATCATCTTCTCACTCTCTCTCTTCAAGTTCTCTCTCCTTCACCAAACCTAATCCTACCCTCATGAGTTGAGAACAAGGATTAGGAAAGACTAATTACTCCATAACCTATCTCTACATCACCTTAGCTACTCTATTTAGCAACTAGAGAAACTAAATAACCTCAAGTTTAGAGGTTATAGCTTGGATTAGGGTTCTCGGGTGGATCGTCTATCACGGAAGAAAGCCGAAGAGGACGTGGAGATCCATAGTTGCCGTAGATAACATTAAGACGAAGAACTAGAACCGTTTGGTATAATCTCTTAACATAGTAGTTTAGAACTCTATAGTTTTTGTTAAAACTTGTTTAGCAAACGATTCATACGGTTATTCGATGTTTAATCATAGAACAAGATTGTTTTTCATATTTCCGCCTCCCCATAAGTATTGGGGTGTTTAACATCGACTTACAGTGGTATCAGAGCCTAGCTAAATAGTATTTAACACACTTGCAAATTTGTATGAATTTCGAACGGAAAAACAAACCGGAAAAACCCGGATATCATGTACTTTCTGTCGAATTTTAAATGAGGTCCAAAAATTTTTCAGGGACCTTCAGAATGACCTAAATGAATGTATTAGAACACCTAAGAAAATTGGGCTCATGAATCGGCCATAGCGCCGCGGAACCGCGGCCGATCCCACCGATCCGCCGCGATTCCGCCGCGCTTTGGACGATTCATCATCCCAACTTTCTTGTGTTGTTTCTCTGTGATATTTGGTGTTTTCTGTAATTTTTATTTTTGCTCAGGTTTCAGATTTACAGAGAAGTATTGGAGCAAAATTAAATGTGTTTAATCGATCGAAATTATACGGTATTTGCTTGTTTGATTATATCTGTGAAATGTTTTATGTGTTCGTAAACCTCCCCTAACTGCTATTATGTCGGTTGGCAGGGGGTTGCACATATCTGTGATGTTATATATAACTGTTTGTGTATATAAACTGTATTGGACTGTTGTGGTGTTTAGCCGGGTTTTGTGATGGGTTTTTGTTTTAATTCATTTGATGAAAATGTAATAAGTTGTAATATTATTTTGCGGGGCACATCCAGGTTGCGGTTGTAGCCACCGTTGTATTATTTCTTTTTACTGTTTTTGCTCCTAGGATAGACCCAAGGTGGGGTGCACAAACTATCGGGTATTTTGAAGTGTTGGGGCAGACCGCTTCACTTCTGGTACTTGGCGGGTAGTTTGCCGTACCCGTAGGGGTCTGGGGTGGGAAAATGGCTATTCATCACAACTGTGTAATCCGTCTTTCATTGCAGGCTCAAAAGAAATGCGGATTGCTTGCAAATCCAATATTGTTTATCTGTGATCTGGAATGCCTATTATTGCGTCTGACGAATGTACAATATCTAATATGATAGCTATTTAGACGTCGCTTATGTTTTACACCCGCGCTAGCCCAGCCCCCGCTCTGTCGTTAGTTATGTAACCTAACGGGTGATGACGGGACCCCGTGGCGAATGCGGATGGCATAAGAGGATGTTGTATTTTCGTTGTTATCTGTAATGATAGGTTAAAGATGGGACGCATTATTATTAATGCAAAGAAAATAAAACCTAAACTGAATCGTTGGAACAATTTCTAAAAACCACTCGGTTTTCTTGAAAAAGCAAATTTTAAATGCGGAGGTTAAACCACTCCTTTTAATAATAAAAGCTATCTTAGTTCCTTCGATCAAATCAAGTTCACTACGTTAACGGTTTTTTGCCAAAAACCAGCCGTAACCCTCCGTCGTTTCAGATAGACAGCACATCGTATTCATGCTATGCTTGTTGGCCTACGTCAAGGCATAGTGAATGGTAGCAGTGTGTGTGCCTATTTGTTGCATAGATAGATGCATTAGTTTAATACAGACGTACACCTTGTTGGCCTACGTCAAGGGCTTGTACGATGTATTTAAATTGATCAGGACAACGACGGGTAGAACTTGACTTGCGTCTTATGACTTGTTGGCCTACGTCAAGGTCTATAAGAGCTTGGGGTAAAAATCACATCGGGAGTTTCAAACATAAAGGAAACTTGCAGATTTAGCTTACCTTCTAGAGTGTGGTGACTAGAGTGGCTTCCATCTAGGGCATCATGCAATGATAGTTGGATCCCGATCCCACTGATGAGTAGGATTACTCTCGGGAATTTCTCTCACTTAACAATCAATGCTATAAACCAAGTAGGTGCCTAGAAAGGTGTTAGAGGGGCTACGCCTCCAGGGAAAAGAGGTTCTTTAATTAATTAACTTCGCGAAAGCGTTGGAAAACCTCCCTCGAAGTACCAACACCAGCCTGGCTGAAAGGTTAAGCAAGAATTGTAACGTGTGATTAAATCCTGACTAGTTCTTCTTTTAGGTTTTGAAGAAGGATTTGAGGAAACAGTGGGAGCCATCCTGTTTAGATAAAATAATAACCAATCTAAACTTGCAAGAGCATATGCTGAGTGTTTTCTTTTCTCTCTCTCTCTGGCAGCTACCATGACTGGACTAAAACTATTACTTGAAAAGAATATACTGACCGGGCAGAAATATAAAGATTGGCTAAGGAACGTCAATATTGCGCTGACTTATGAAAATGTTGCATATGTTACCACAGCTGTTCCTCCCATTATCCCAGGACTAGATTCCTCAGTTGCGGACAAGGAAGTTCGTAAAACCTGGGATCTAGACTGTGAACGAGCTAAGTGTATCGTGCTGGCGTCCATGAATAATGAACTCCAGAAACAGCACTAGAGTATGGATATTGTATCCATATTCCTCCATTGCAAGGAATTGTATGGTGAACACTCCCGTATCGCGAGGTACGAAACCTCAAGGAAACTCTTCCAGATGAGGTTAGCTCCAGGATCGCCTGTTGGAGTGCACGTCCTCAAAATGATCACCCTCATTGAGGAACTCGCAAACCTGGGATGCGTGCTAGAGAATGATTTGTATATCGACTTGATTTTGCAGTCCCTTCCCCACACCTTCTCTCAGTTTGTGCTGAACTTCAACATGCACGAAATGGAAGCGGATTTTCCAAAGCTCCTCAATATGTTGAGGGTAGCAGAGACCTCCTTGAAAAAGGAGAAGAACCCCGTTCTGTATGTTGGCCAATCATCTTCTTCTAAATCTAAAGCGAAAGCTAAAGGGAAGAAGAAGATGAAAGCCACCAAACCAAAGGGTGGGGTCAAGAAGGTGTAGGGAACGAACAAGGCAGGAATGGTGAAGGCAGAAAAGAACGAGTGCTTCTATTGTCACAAGCAAGGGAACTGGAAGAAGGACTGTTTGGCCTTTAAAGCCAAGGACATGAAGCAAGCTGTTGCTTCTGCTTCAGGTGTGTTCGTAATCGAAAATTGTCTTTCAGTAAACTCTACTTCATGGGTACTTGATACCGGTTCTGGTTCTCACATCTGTAATTCTTTGCAGGATCTGAGAAATAGTAGAGTACTGGGGGCAGGTGATATGACTCTCCGGATGGGCAATGGAATGCATGTAGATGCAGTTGCAATAGGGGAATATCACCTAGGGTTGAATAGTGGACACATTTTGTATTGTATAGCTGTTTTTGTATTCCCAGTATGTTGTGTAATATTATATCAGTATCTTTGTTGTCTAATAAAGGATATAATTTTATGCTTGAAAGAAATGTCATGAACATTCTCCTAAATCAAGAACTGATTGGGTTTGGCACACTGGAAAACGGCATATACATACTTAATCAACCTCAAATTTTCAATATTCAAAACACGCGTAAAAGAAAGGCTCCAGATTCGAATCAAGCCTTCCTATGGCATTGTAGACTTGGTCATATAAATGAAATAAGGTTGACTAAGTTACATAAAGATGGATATCTAGATCCGTTTCAATATTCATCATATGCAACTTGTCAATCATGTATCAAAGAAAAAATGACCAAATCTCCGTTCACCGGACACGGAGAAAGAGCCACTGAACTCTTGGGACTAGTACACAGTGATGCATGTGGTCCGATGTCTATACATGCACGAAGTGGTCACTCCTACTTCATCACTTTTACTGATGACTTCTCTAGGTATGGACATGTGTTCTTAATAAAGCATAAATCCGAGGCTTTTGAGAAGTTTAAGGAGTATAAAAATGAATTAGAGAAACAAACTGGTAAAAGCATCAAGACACATCGATCTGATCGAGGTGGAGAATACTTAAGTACCAGTTTCCTTGAATACTTAAAAGCGAATGGAATTCTCTCTCAGCTTACTCCACCTTATACACCTCAGCATAATGGTGTATCAGAAAGAAGGAATCGCACGCTATTAGATATGGTGCGTTCAATGATGAGTAGTGCTGAGTTGCCACTTTCCTTCTGGGGATTTGCTCTAGAATCAGCCGCATACCTATTGAATAGAGTTCCAACTAAGTCTGTACCTACCACTCCATATGAAATGTGGTGTGGGAAGAGACCATATCTCAAGTATATCAAGATATGGGGGTGTCCGGTATATGTTAAAAAGCATAATCCGGACAAGCTCGAAGCACGATCGGTTTTATGCAAGTTTGTAGGATACCCCAAGCATTCAAGGGGGTACATGGTCTACCATACTGAAGAACAAAAGGTGTTTGTCGCTCGTCACATTGTCTTCTTAGAAAGCGAATTTCTTGCAAAAGAAATTAGTGGGAGCGCGGTAGAACTGGAAGAAATTCCAAAACCTCAAACTGCAACCGAAGACTTAGAAGAATCTCAGATTTCAATAGAACATGACGAACCAACGCCACTCCGCAGATCTAGTAGGCTTTCTCATCCTCCTGAAAGATACTATGGTTTTCTTCTTGATGAGGATCGAGAGGATTGCATCATCGATGATGATGAGCCTACTAGTTTTCAGCAGGCTATCACGAGTAGCGACTCAGTGAAGTGGCTGGATGCAATGAGATCCGAAATGGAATCCATGCACACCAATAAAGTATGGACATTAGAAGTTGCTCCTCCTGGGGTAAAACCAGTTGGGTGCAAATGGATCTTCAAAAAGAAGATTGGTACATTTGGACAAGTGGAAACCTACAAAGCTAGACTAGTAGCAAAAGGTTTTCGTCAAAGACCAGGACTGGACTATGATGAAACTTTTTCACCAGTAGCTATGCTTAAATCCATTCGGATCATGCTTGCCATTGCTGCCTTCCATGACTATGAAATCTGGCAAATGGATGTAAAAACAGCTTTTCTAAATGGACATCTAGAAGAGAGTGTTTACATGGATCAACCAGATGGTTTCTTAGACAGTGGGTGCAGCGGAAGAGTGTGCAAATTGCTTAAATCCATTTATGGGTTAAAGCAAGCATCGCGGAGTTGGAACATCTGCTTTGATGAAACAGTCAAGGAATTTGACTTTATCAAAAATGTAGATGAACCATGTATTTATAGGAAGATTGTAGAAGGAGCAGTAGTCTTCCTCGTTTTGTAAGTCGACGACATACTACTGATAGGGAATGATATCCCTATACTACAATCAGTAAAGCTCTTCTTGTCACAGAAATTCTCCATGAAAGACTTGGGAGATGCATCATATATTCTGGGCATTAAGATCTATCGAGATAGATCTAATAGAATATTGGGACTTTCACAGTCCAGGTATATAGAAACTATACTAAAGAGATTTAGTATGGATGATTCCAAGCGCGGCAATATGCCCGCTTGTCACGGAATCACCCTCTCCAAAGAGATGTCTCCAAAGACTGATGAAGAGAGGGCTCGCATGGGCATTATACCCTACGCTTCGGCGGTAGGATCAATAATGTATGCGATGTTATGTACCAGACCGGATGTAGCTTACGCACTTAGTGTGGTACGCAGGTATCAGTCTGACCCAGGTGAGAAACATTGGAGAGCGGTGAAGAACATTCTCAAGTACCTGAGAAGGACTAAGGAGATGTTCTTGATTTACGGTAATGAGGACCTCCAGGTAGAGGCTTTTACCGACTCCGGCTTCCAAAGTGACAAGGATGATTCTAAATCCATTTCGGGTTTTGTGTTTACCCTTAATGGAGGAGCGGTATGTTGGAAGAGTTCCAAACAAGATACCGTCGCAGACTCAACTTTGGAGGCTGAGTATATAGCTGCTAGTGAAGCCGCAAAAGAGGCTGTCTGGATGAGGAAGTTCATTTCTGAACTTCAGGTGGTTCCGTCCATTGCCAATCCAATACCTTTGTATTGCGATAACAATGGCGCTGTAGCTTTAGCGAAGGAACCAAGGTCCCATCAGAAATCCAGGCATATCTTAAGGCGGTTTCACCTGATCAGGGAGATCGTGGATCGTCGGGTGATCGAGATACGGAGAGTGGACACAAAAGACAACACGGCAGATCCATTCACCAAGGCCATTCCTCAAGTACAGTTCGAGAGGCTTTTTGAGATGTTGGGCATGCGGTACGCAAGCAAATGGATCTGGTAGAGACAGTGAGTACTCATTGCGCCAATTATAGGCCTTAGTGCAAGTGGGAGATTGTTGGATATATATGCCCTAGAGGCCTACATTGTATAGGATGCTTGGGATATGTATGTACATGACAGTCTTGCTTGATATGATAGTACGCTATTTGGTTTGACTTTGTCTTAACGTATGATATTTTTTGCTTGGTATTTATATATATATATATGTTGATAAAGCCCATAGGATGTTTTGTCTGACTACCGGCGTTGTGATGGCAGTCATACTAGTGGGAGCTGGATAGTCAATAGGCACACCCTTAAATGTCCCTGGTCGCAGGAGTATTGAGATTGCGCATCGATACTCCGGAGTAGACTAGTGTATACATATCTAGACCCTGACGAGGGGCAATGGATTGGTCCCGCAACCATTAGTGGTGTTCACCTAAGATTGTATACAGATGCTCACTGGGTGTGAGTACACCGGACAGGACTCGCCGAGAACTGACTGGATGGTATTATACCTAACGTCAGATAGCAGTTCTCAGGTGACATGTGCGCAGATAGTCCGTTGACTTAAGGTCATCATTTGTCTCGTGTGAGTTCCCACTGTGCTTTGATTATTACCCTACCACGGCTCAAAGGAGTCGTGCAAACATGTTTCAGTTGGGCACAGTCCCGAGCCACGTGGAGGCAGTGAGCGACTGTTAGGGATTCGTCTCTCCCGGTATAGGGAGTTGATATCGCACTGTGGTCGGTTGGTCATTACCATAAGTCCCTGGCCAGGGCTGATTGAGAATTACTGATGGAATGATCAGTAGATTCTCGGGTGGTCTTGAACCATACCGACACGACTTGTACGGTTATTAGGGGTCTGACGTCCACCACCTCCCTAGACCATACATGCGATACTCTTAGACGAACAGACCGGACTGCGCGGATATTTTCACAGACAGGCTCAGTAGGATTTCAGATGGGTTACCTCATTAGCTTTCTTATCGACAACTACCTGGGGACCGTTACGTACAGCTAGTACCGCTTGCGGTCTGTGGTTAAACCCACTGCCAGCGTAGTAGTCGAGTCTTTAGAGTCCCACACAGAGATTTCCCAAACCCAGGCGAAAAGATATAGAGGTTGTATGGTTTTACGACAAAGGTTCGGACGCATACGTGTTTGAACGCACGTACGACATTCGGACAGTTTTTACTAGCCGGCTTTGATTTAAGCCAGATTCTAGTATCAGGTTATTGGATTTATACAGTCTAAAGTTTTTCCGTGTTTTCACGGATGAGAGGGGCGTTCTCGTAATTTTCCGAGAAGCTTCTAGAAGGATGTGACATGGAGGGAGAGGTGGCATTTTCATTTAATGAATTAGTGACTCATTGTGAGTGATTCATCATGTCATTAATGCATTATTAAATGCTTAGTGACTCACATAATGAATCACCCACTTGCATTAATGAAACATGATGAATAATCTCATATTATTCATTTCTTTTTAATTCATTATGTTTCATATATCTAGTGAGAAGCTTTTTCATTATCTTTATGATTATCATTATCATCTTCTCACTCTCTCTCTTCAAGTTCTCTCTCCTTCACCAAACCTAATCCTACCCTCATGAGTTGAGAACAAGGATTAGGAAAGACTAATTACTCCATAACCTATCTCTACATCACCTTAGCTACTCTATTTAGCAACTAGAGAAACTAAGTAACCTCAAGTTTAGAGGTTATAGCTTGGATTAGGGTTCTCGGGTGGATCGTCTATCACGGAAGAAAGCCGAAGAGGACGTGGAGATCCAAAGAGGCCGTAGATAACATTAAGATGAAGGACTAGAACCGTTTGGTATAATCTCTTAACATAGTAGTTTAGAACTCTATAGTTTTTGTTAAAACTTGTTTAGCAAACGATTCATACGGTTATTCGATGTTTAATCATAGAACAAGATTGTTATTCATATTTCCGCCTCCCCATGAGTATTGGGGTGTTGAACATCGACTTACAGCCTCTAGGGCATATACATCCAACAATCTCCCACTTGCAGTAAGGCCTATAATTAGTGCAATGAGTACCCACTGTCTTCACTATATCCAGTTGCTGGAGTACCGCATTCCCAACATCTCAAACAGCCTCTCGAACTGAACTTTAGGGATGGCCTTTGTGGATGGATCTTCCGTGTTGTCTTTTGTATCCACTCTCCGTACCTCGATCTCCCGACGATCAACGATCTCCATGATCAGGTGAAAACGCCTTAAGATATGCCTGGATTTCTGATGGGACCTGGGTTCCTTTGCCAATGCTACGGCCCCAGTGTTATCACAATACAAAGGTATTGGATTGGCAATGGACGGAACCACCTGAAGTTCAGGGATGAACTTCCTCATCCAAACAGCCTCCTTTGCGGCTTCACTAGCAGCTATATACTCAGCTTCCATAGTTGAGTCTGCGACGGTATCCTGTTTGGAACTCTTCCAACACACTGCCCCTCCATTGAGGGTAAACACAAAACCCGAAATGGATTTAGAATCATCTTTGTCACTTTGGAAGCCGGAGTCGGTAAAAGCCTCTACCTGGAGGTCCCCATTACCGTAAATCAAGAACATCTCCTTAGTCCTTCTCAGGTACTTGAGAATGTTCTTTACCGCTATCCAGTGTTTCTCACGTGGGTCAGACTGATACCTGCTTACCACCCCATGTGCGTAATCTACATCCGGTCGTGTACATAACATCGCATACATTATAGATCCTACCGCCGAAGCGTAGGGTAAAATGCTCATGCGATCCCTCTCTTCATCAATCTTTGGAGACATCTCTTTGGAGAGGGTGATCCCATGACAAGCGGGCATGTTACCGCGCTTAGAATCTTCCATACTAAACCTCTTTAGTATAGTGTCAATATACCTGGACTGTGAAAGTCCCAACATTCTATTAGATCTATCACGATAGATCTTAATGCCCAAAATGTAGGTTGCATCACCCAAGTCTTTCATGGAGAATTTCTGTGACAAGAAGAGCTTTACTGATTGTAGCATAGGGACATCATTTCCTATCAGTAGTATGTCGTCGACGTACAAAACGAGGAAGACTACTGCTCCTTCTACAATCTTCTTATAAATACATGGTTCATCTACATTTTTGATAAAGTCAAACTCTTTGACTGTCTCATCAAAGCAAATGTTCCAACTTCGCGATGCTTGCTTTAATCCATAAATGGATTTAAGCAACCTGCACACTCTTCCGCTGCTCCCACTGTCTAAGAAACCTTCTGGTTGATCCATGTAAACATTCTCTTCTAAACGTCTATTTAGAAAAGCTGTTTTATGTCCATCTGCCAGATTTCATAGTCATGGAAGGCAGCAATGGCAAGCAGGATACGAATGGATTTAAGTATAGCTATAGGTGAAAAGGTTTCATCATAGTCCAATCCTGGTCTTTGACGAAAACCTTTTGCAACGAGTCTAGCTTTGTAGGTTTCCACTTGTCCAAGTGCACCAATCTTCTTTTTGAAGATCCATTTGCATCCAACCGGTTTTACCCTAGGAGGAGCAACTTCTAAAGTCCATACATTATTGGTGTACATGGATTCCATTTCGGATCTCATAGCATCCAGCCACTTCATCGAGTCATTACTCGTGATAGCCTGCTGAAAACTAATAGGCTCATCATCATCGATGATGCAATCCTCTCGATCCCCATCTAGAAGAAAACCATAGTATCTCTCTGGAGGATGAGAAAGCCTCCAAGATCTGCGGAGTGGCGTTGGTTCGTCATGTTCTATTGAAATCTGAGGTTCTTCTAAGTCCTCGGTAGCAGTTTGAGGTTCTGGAATTTCTTCCAGCTCTACCGCGCTCCCACTAATTTCTTTTGCAAGAAACTCGCTTTCTAAGAAGACAATATGGCGAGTGACAAACACCTTTTGTTCTTCAGTGTGGTAGACCATGTACCCCCTTGAATGTTTGGGGTATCCTACAAACTTGCACAAAACCGATCGTGACTCGAGCTTGTCCGGTCTATGCTTTTTAACATATGCCGGGCACCCCCATATCTTGATATACTTAAGATATGGTCTCTTCCCGCTCCACATTTCATATGGAGTGGTAGGCACAGACTTAGTTGGAACTCTACTCAATAAGTATGCTGCTGATTCTAGAGCAAATCCCCAGAAGGAAAGTGCCAACTCAGCACTACTCATCATTGAACGCACCATATCTAATAGCGTGCGATTCCTCCTTTCTGATACACCATTAAGCTGAGGTGTATAAGGAGGAGTAAGCTGAGAGAGAATTCCATTCTCTTTTAAGTATTCAAGGAAACTGGTACTTAAGTATTCTCCAGCTCGATCAGATCGAAGTGTCTTGATGGTTTTACCAGTTTGTTTCTTTACTTCATTTTTATACTCCTTAAACTTCTCAAAGGTCTCTGATTTATTTTTCATTAAGAACACATGTCCATACCTAGAGAAGTCATCAGTAAAAGTGATGAAGTAGGAGTGACCGCTTCGTGCATGTGTAGACATTGGACCACATACATCACTGTGTACAAGTCTCAAGAGTTCAGTAGCTCTTGCTCCGTGTCCGGAGAACGGTGATTTGGTCATTTTTCCTTTGATACATGATTGACAAGTTGCATATGATGAATATTCAAACGGATCTATATATCCATCTTTATGTAACTTAGTCAACCTTGTTTCGTTTATATGACCAAGTCTACAATGCCATAAGAAGGCTTGATTTGAATCTGGAGCCTTTCTTTTAAGTGTGTTTTGAATATTGAAAATTCGAGGTTGATTAAGTATGTATATGCCATTTTCCAGTGTGCTATACCCAATCAGTTCTTGATTTAGGAGAATGTTCATGACATTACTTTCAAGCGCAAAATTATATCATTTATTAGACAACAAAGATACTGATATAATATTACACAGCATACTGGGAATACAAAAACAGCTGTACAACACCAAAACGTGCCCACTAGTCAACCCTAGGTGATACTCCCCTATTGCAACAGCATCTACATGCATTCCATTGCCTATCCGGAGAGTCATATCACCTGCCCCCAGTACTATACTATTTCTCAGATCCTGCAATGAATTACAGATGTGAGAACAAGAACCGGTATCAAGTACCCATGATGTAGAGTTTACTGAAAGACAATTTTTGATTACGAACACACCTAAAGCAGAAGCAACCGCTTGCTTCGTGTCCTTTGCCTTGAAGGCCATACAGTCCTTCTTCCAGTGCCCTTGCTTATGACAATAATGACATTCGTTTATAGCCGCTTTCACCCTTCCTTCCTTGTTCTTTCCCTGCACCTTCTTGACCCCACCTTTCGGTTTGGTGGCTTTCATCTTCTTCTTCCCTTTAACTTTCGCTTTAGATTTAGAAGAGGATGATTGGCCAACATACAGAACGGGGGTCTTCTCCTTATTCAAGGAGGTCTCTGCTACCCTCAACATATTGAGGAGCTTTGGAAGATCAGCTTCCATTTCGTGCATGTTGAAGCTAAGCACGAACTGAGAGAAGGTGTGGGGAAGGGACTTCAAAATCAAGTCGATATACAAATCATTCTCTAGCACGCATCCCAGGTTTGCGAGTTCCTCAATGAGGCCGATCATTTTGAGGACGTGCTCTCCTACAGGCGATCTTGGAGCTAACCTCATCTGGAAGAGTTTCCTTGAGGTCTCGTACCTTGCGATATGGGAGTGCACTCCATATAATTCCTTAACATGGAGAAAGATGGATATAATATCCATACTCTCGTGCTGTTTCTGGAGTTCATTGTTCATGGACGCCAGCACGATACACTTAGCTCGCTCACAATCCAGATCCCAGGTTTTGCGAACTTCCTTGTCCACAACTGAGGAATCTGGTCAAGGGATAAGGGGAGGAACAGCGGTGGTAACATATGCTACTTTGTCATAAGTCAGTGCAATGTTGACGTTCCTTAGCCAATCTTTATAGTTCTGCCCGGCCAGTATATTTTTTTTCAAGTAATAGTTTTAGTCCTGTCATGGTAGCTGCTAGAGAGAGAGAGAAAAGAAAACACTCAGCATATGCTTCTTGCAAGTTTAGATTGGTTATTAGTTTATCTAAACATGATGGCTCCCACTGTTCCCTCAAATCCTTCTTTAAAACTTAAAAGAAGAACTAGTCAGGATTTAATCACACGTCACAATACTTGCTTAACCTTTCAGCCAGGCTGGTGTTGGTACTTCGAGGGAGGTTTTCCAACGCTTTCGCGAAGTTCCTTAATTAAATAACCTTTTTTCCCTGGAGGCGTAGCCCCTCTAACACCTTTCTGGACACCTACTTGGTTTATAGCATTGATTGTTAAGTGAGAATGTTTCCCGAGAGTAATCCTACTCATCGGTGGGATCGGGATCCAACTATCATTGCATGATGCACTAGATGGAAGCCACTCTAGTCACCACACTCCAGAAGGTATGCTAAATCTGCAAGTTTCCTTTATGTTTGAAACTCCCGATGTGATTTTTATACCCCAAGCTCTTATAGACCTTGATGTAGGCCAACAAGTCATTAGACGCAAGTCAAGTTCTACCCGTCGTTGTCCAGATTAATTTAGGTACATCATACATGCCCTTGACGTAGGCTAACAAGGCTGTATGTCTGTCCTATACTAATGCATCTATCTATGCAACAAATCGGCAAACACACTGCTACCATACACTATGCCTTGACGTAGGCCAACAAGCATAGCATGAATACAATGTGCTGTCTATCTGAAACGACGGAGGGTTACGGCTGGTTTTTAGCAAAAAAACCGTTAACGTAATGAACTTGATTTGATCGAAGGAACTAAGATAGCTTTTATTAAAAGGAGTGGTTTAAGCTCCGCATTTAAAATTTGCTTTTCCAAGAAAACCGAGTGGTTTTTAGAAATTGTTCCAACGATTCAGTTTAGGTTTTATTTTTCTTTGCATTAAAAATAATGCGTCCCATCTTTAACCTATCATTACAGATAACAACGAAAATACAACGTCCTCTTATGCCATCCGCATTCGCCACGGGGTCCCATCATCACCCGTTAGGTTACTTAACTAACGCCAGAGCGGGGGCTAGGCTAGCGCGGGTGTAAAACATAAGTGACGTCTAAATAGCTATCATATATATAGATATTGTACATTTGTCAGACGCAATAATAGGCATTCCAGATCACAGATAAACTTTATTGGATATGCAAGCAATCCGCGTTTCTGTTGAGCCTGTAAGAAAAGAAGGATTACACAGTTGTGATGAATAGCCATTCCCCACCCTAGACCCCTACGGGTACTGTAAGTCCATGCTACCTCTCCCGGTACTTTCGGGCATGCGGAATTTGGTGAAAAACAATTTTTTTAGAGGTGGTAACATGGACTCAAAACCGGATCTTTGTTAAACATCTAACTAACAACCAAACTACGAGTTGCTAACTACTCGGTTAGGGGGTTATACCATTCTTTTTCTCGAACTCCTTTGTCTTCAAGCTTCGATGGTCGTCCGAATCGGCTTCTCCCCGTCGTCTCCTTGCGCCGAAGATAGATCCACCTGAAAGCTTCAACCTTTGGCTCCTTCTTCGAACTTTGAAGAAACTAGTTCACTCGGTTTGCCAAACCTTGTGAACTAGAGTGAGTAGAGAAGAGTTTGTATGGGATTTTATCTATGGTTCTTGGTTCTCAACTCATGAGACAAGTGAACAATAGAGTCAAGAGAGGGAGAGCAAGAGGAGGAAGATGAGAGCTCAAGAACAAGAGAGAGAATGAGCATGAAAGAATGAGAGAAGACTTTTCTCATTTGGCTCTCATAATCCAAAACAATCATAACACCTCATATCAATCAAGTATTATGTGATGGTTTAAGCAACCATAGCCATATCATTTCATGCACTCATTTTGCATAAAAGAGCAAGCAAGCAAAAGTCTTTGCCATGAAATGATAGCTATAGTTATCATGATGGTCAACTAGTCAAGCCTAGTCAACCGGTCAACAAAGTCAACAAGTCAACAAAAGTCAACAAGTCAACAAAGTCAATCCCTCAACAACCATGTCACCATAATACTTAATTAATATAATTGTTAATCATATATCATATTCTCATTAGGGTTGAGCAAAAAGTCAATAGTCTACGGTCAACGGTCAACAACCCTAATGAGAATCCTCTGCCTCTGTCTCTCCGTCAACTGTGCATACACACCCGCATCCGCGTTCCGAGGAACACGAATACACACTGGATAAATCCAATCCCAAAAGGTATACTAGGATCTGGCTTAAACCAAAGCCCGCTAGTGTAAACTGACCGGACACTGTACGTGCACAAGTGCACGGATGTGACCGAACCCTGTCGCAAAACCATGCGACCTGTCGCAAAACCATGCGACCTCTACTCTTTTGCCTAAAGGCGAATAGCTTTCTGTGTGGGACTCTAAAGACTCGACACTACGCTGGCAGTGGGTTTAACCACAGACCGCAAGCGGCACTAGCTGTGCGTAACGGTCCCCAGGTAGATGCCGACAAGAAGACTGACGAGGCGAAACCCATCTGAACTCCTACTGAGCCTGAATGTGACATTCTCCGTACAGTCCGGTCTGTTCGTCTGATACATCGCATGGCGGGCCTAGGGGGCGGTAAACGTCAGTCCCCCAATAGCGGTAAAAGTCGTGTCGGAGTGAAGCCCAAAACACCCTGAGATAACACTGGAAACCTACCAGTATATCTCGTTTGCCATGGCCAGGGACTACTCGTGTAATGGCTCTCCTAGACACAGCGTGATGTCAACCCCCAATACCGGGAGAGATGAATCCTGTCTAACCGTCACTGCCTCCAAGTGCTTCGGGACTGCACCTAACTACCACCTGTTTGCACGACTCCTTTGAGCCGTGGTAGGGTAATAATCAAAGTACAGTGGGAACACACTCGAGGAGAAGTGACAGTGTCTAGTCTGCGGACTAAGCTGTACTCATGTCACCTGGGAACTGATAACTGACGATAGGCATAATACCAACTAGTCTGTTCCCGACGAGTCCTGTCCAGTGTACTCGTAACCCAACGAGCACCCGCATACTATTTCAAGTACGACGTACCGACGGCTGTGGGACAGACCGTCTCCCACACTGGGATGAGAAGCGCATGCGCTAGTCTACTCCGGAGTATCGATGCCCTGTCTCGATAGTCCTGCGACCAGGGACCTGCATAAGGATGTGCTTATAGATTACCCAGCCCCACTAGTGTGACTGCCATCACAACGCTGGTAATCAAGCAAAGATCCTAAGGGCTCCACTAATGTGTATAGGCGATATACAAAAATAAACACATGTACACATTGAAGTAGAAACAAACAAAGTAGCATACTACTATTTTGAGCAAGATTGTATATACAAGGTGAATATCCCAAGCTTCCATTAAGTTGTAAGTCCATGTCACGCACCCCACTAACTTGCGGGGAGGCGGAATATATGAAAAATGATTATCAAAGCTTCGTAACACGGACTTGAGCGCATGAATCGTAATCTAAACCATTGCTAACGTTATACTAGAGGTTTAACTACTCGGTACCGGAGTTATACCTCACGTTACATGTCCTTCGGGTCTTCATCGCTGTCCTCCACTCCTCGTAGGCTCCTTGGAACATCGGCAACTTCAAGGCCTCCTCGAATCAAAGACGATCCACCCGAAAGCTCCTACGCCAAGCTAAATCTCAAACTTGAGATAACTAGGTTGCTTAAAGTGCTAATCTAAGCTACCTAGGGGATATAGAGTGAGGTTATGGATGTTTTAGTCTAGCTAACCCTTGATCTCAACACATGAGAGGTTAGGGTTAGGGTTTCAAGAGAGAGTGAGCTTGAGGAGAGAGAAGGAGAAGATGAGAATGAAAAGAAATGATGAACTCATTTGGAATATAACAACCATAACAATTTAATCAAATAAATAAATAAATGATTTAATCATTATGGTTGATGCATTCACCTTGTGTGATTCATCATATGACTCATTATCTCATTAATGAGTCATTAAGTGCAAAGGATGAATCATACAATTGAGTCATTAATCAATTAATGCTCATGCCACCTTAACCCCTTAGTCACTACTCTTCTAGAAGGTTCCCGACAAATTACGAGAATGCCCCTATAATCCGCGAAAACACGGAAAAACTTTAGACTGTATAAATCCAATAACCCGATACTAGAAACTGGCTTAAACCAAAGTCGGCTAGTATAAACTGTCCGAAAAGTCGTACGTGCGTAAACAAACGTACGCATCCGAACCCTTGTCGTAAAACCATACGACCTCTATATCGTTTCGCCTGGAGCAGGGAAACTCTCTGTGTGGGACTCTAAAGACTCGACACAACGCTGGCAGTGGGTTTAACCACAGACCGCAAGCGGCACTAGCTGTACGTAACGGTCCACAGGTAGATGTCGATAAGAAGGCCGATGAGGAAAACCATCTCGAACCCCTACTGAGCCTGATGTGACAATCTCCGTACAGTCCGGTCTGTTCGTCTAAGACTATCGCATATCAAGCCTAGGGGGCGGCAAGCGTCAGTCCCCTAATAGCTGTATAAGTCATGTCGGAGCGAAGCCCATTACGCCCTGAGAAGATACTGGAACCTACCAGTATATCTCACTTTCCCTGGCCAGGGACTTTGCATAATGGCTCTCTGACACAGTGCGATATCAACTCCCAATACCGGGAGAGACGAATCCTATCTATCCGCCACTGCCTCCAAGTGCTCGGGACTGCACCCAACTGCTACCTGTTTGCACGACTCCTTTGAGCCGTGGTAGGGTAGCAATCTAAGAACAGTGGGACACACTCGAGGCGAAGCAGCAGTGTCAAGTCAGCGGACTATGCTGTACTCATGTCACCTGGGAACTGTTAACTGACAATGGGTATAATACCAACCAATCAGTTCCCTGGCGAGTCCTGTCCGGTGTACCCGTAACCTAACGAGCACCTGTATACTATCTCTAGTACGGCGTACTGATGGCTGTGGGACAGACCATCTCCCCAACTGGGATGAGAAGCGTATACACTTAGTCTACTCTGGAATATCGATACCCTATCTCGATAATCCAACGACCAGGGACCTGTATAGGATGTTGCTTACAGACTACCCAGCCCCCACTAGTGTGACTGCCATCACGACGCTGGTAATCAAGCAAAGATCCTATGGGCTCTACTAATATGTATAAGTGATACGTTACAAGAAACATATGCACATATTAAAGTAGACTCAAACCAAGTAGCATACTACCATGTTTAGCAAGACTGTTATATACAACTGTGAATATCCCAAGCTTCCATTAAATAATATACATGCTAGGATGATACAATAATGGCCCCTAGGGCATATACACTAACAATCTCCCACTTGCACTAGGGCCATGAGCTGGCATATCGTAGACCTATCATCTCGAATAGCCTATCGAACTGCGTCTGAGGAATGGCCTTTGTGAATGGGTCAGCAATGTTATCCTCCGTCTTTACTCTCTTCACCTCGATCTCCCGGCGATCTATGATCTCCCTGATCAGGTGATACCGCCTTAAGATGTGTCTGGACTTCTGATGGGACCTGGGATCCTTTGCTAAAGCTATAGCGATGTTGTTGTCACAATACAGAGGTATTGGACCAACACTGGAAGGAACCACCTGAAGTTCTGTGAGGAACTTCTTCATCCAGACAGCTTCTTTTGCGGCATCGCAAGCAGCTATGTACTCTGCTTCCATTGTTGAGTCAGCAACGGTCTCCTGCTTGGAACTCTTCCAACAGACCGCCCCTCCATTGAGGGTGAAGACATAACCCGACATGGATTTGGAGTCATCTTTGTCACTCTGGAAGCCGGAGTCGGCAAAGGCCTCCATCTGGAGGTCTTTTCCGCCATACATCAAGAACATCTCCTTAGTCCTTCTCAGGTACTTGAGAATGTTCTTTACTGCTATCCAGTGCTTCTCCCCTGGGTTTGCCTGATACCGGCTTACAACGCTCAATGCGTATGCTACATCTGGTCTGGTACATAACATCGCATACATTATAGAGCCTACCGCAGAAGCGTAGGGTATAATCGACATGCGATCCCTTTCCAAATCAGTCTTGGGAGACATCTCTTTGGAGAGGGTGATTCCGTGACAAGCCGGTAGGTTACCGCGCTTAGAATCATCCATACTGAATCTCTTCACTATGGTGTCTATGTACCTGGACTGTGAAAGTCCCAGCATCCTCTTTGATCTATCACGATAGATCCGGATTCCCAGAATGTAGATGGCATCACCTAGGTCTTTCATGGAGAATTTATGTGACAAGAATCTTTTGACTGACTATAACATAGGAATATCATTTCCTATTAGGAGAATGTCGTCCACGTACAAGACGAGGAATACTACAGCTCTCCCTACAATCTTACTGTATATGCATGGTTCATCTGGATTTTTGATAAAGTCAAATTCTTTGACAGCATCATCAAAACAGATGTTCCAACTCCGCGATGCCTGCTTTAGTCCATAAATGGACTTAAGCAGCTTGCATACTTTACCGCTGCTCCCACTCTGAATGAATCCTTCTGGCTGATCCATATAGACGCTTTCTTCCAAATTACCATTTAGAAAGGCCGTCTTTACGTCCATTTGCCAGATTTCATAATCGTGGAAGGCAGCAATAGCAAGAAGGACCAGAATAGATTTAAGCATAGCCACTGGAGAAAAGGTTTCGTCATAGTCCAAACCAGGTCTTTGACGGAAACCCATTGCAACAAGTCTAGCTTTATAGGTTTCAACTTGTCTATCTACACCAATCTTCTTTTTGAAGATCCATTTGCATCCTACGGGTTTTACCCCATCTGGAGTAATGTCCAAAGTTCATACTTTGTTGGTGTACATGGACTCCATTTCGGTCCGCATTGCATCCAGCCATTTTACTGAGTCACCGCTCTGAATGGCTTGCTGGAAGCTAGTAGGCTCATCATAATCAATAGTGCAATCCTCTCTATCCCCGTCTATGAGAAAACCGTAGTATCTCTCGGGCGGATGAGATTGCCTACTACTCCTGCGGAGTGGCGTCGGGATGTCCTGTTCTCCTAAACCTTCTCGTTCTACCAAGGTTTCAGTAATAGCTTGTGGTTCTGGAATTTCTTCCAGTTCTATTGCGCTCCCACTCTTCTGATTTTCTAAAAACTCAGTTTCCAAGAAGCGGGCATGTTGAGAAACAAAGACCTTTTGTTCCTCTGCGTAATAGAAACAATATCCCATGGAGTTCTTTGGATATCCCACAAACTTACACTGTACTGAGCGTGCCTCGAGCTTATCCGCATGCTGCTTCTTTACAAAAGCTGGACATCCCCATGTCTTAAGATACTTAAGACAGGGTTTCTTCCCACTCCACATCTGATATGGTGTGGTAGGCACAGTCTTGGTTGGAACTCGGTTTAAAAGATATGCAGCTGATTCTAGTGCATATCCCCAGAATGATCGCGGCAACTCAGCGTTACTCATCATGGAACGTACCATATCCAATAGGGTTCGGTTCCGTCTCTCTGATACACCGTTATGTTGTGGTGTGTATGGAGGAGTAAGCTGAGAGAGAATTCCATTCTCTTTTAAGTAACCTAGGAACTCGGCACTTAAGTATTCACCACCTCGATCAGATCTCAGTGTCTTGATACTTTTGCCGGTTTGTTTTTCTACTTCATTCTTGTATTCTTGGAATTTCTCAAAGGCCTCGGATTTATGCTTCATTAAGAAGATATATCCATACCTAGAGAAATCATCCGCAAAAGTAATGAAGTAGGAATAACCACCTCGCGCATGTGTAGACATTGGACCGCACACGTCACTGTGTACGAGTCCCAAGAGCTCGCTTGCTCTTACTCCGTGTCCAGTAAACGGAGTCTTTGTCATCTTTCCCATGAGACAAGATTCACAAGTAGCATAAGATTGATATTCGAATGGATTCAAATATCCTTCTCCATGTAACTTAGTCAACCTTCTCTCATTGATGTGACCTAGTCTACAATGCCATAAGAAAGCCTGATTTATTTCCGGAGACTTTCTTTTAAGTGTGTTCTGGACACTGAAAACCTGAGCTTGATTTAATACGTATATTCCGTTTTCTAATGTACCTGACCCAATCAAATCTTGATTTAGGTGGATGTGAACCACATCTCTTGTAAAAGCAAAATCATATCCTTCCTTAGAAAGTAAGGGTACAGATATGATATTACAACTCATACCTGGTACATAAAAACAGTTACGCAGATTCAATATCTGCCCAGTTGTCAGTCCAAGATGATATTCCCCTACGGATTCAGCGTTCATGCTCATTCCGTTAGCAACCGTGAGGGTCATATCACCTATCCCGATAACCCTACGGTTTCTCAGAGTCTGTAATGAATTACAGATGTGAGTTCCTGACCCGGTATCCAATACCCAGGAAGTAGGGTTAATTGACATACAGTTCTCAATAACAAACACACTTGAGGCTGAAGCCACAACATGCTTCTCATTCTGGTTACTGGCTTCTAAAGCCCTGCAATCATTCTGCCAATGTTCATTCTTGTAACAATAGGAATGTCCCTCTTTTACTATATCCAGTCCCGAAACTATTGCCTTTCTCTTTCCTTCTCCTTCCCTGGTTTCCTTCAGGGTAGGAGGCAGAGACTGTAGAATCAAGTCAGTTTTTGACTCGTTTCCCAACGCGGTCTCCAGGTCCTGGAGCTCATCAATACAGCTAGTCATTATAAGGACGTTTTGCCCTACAGATGACCTGTCAGCTAACCTCGCTTGAATTAATTCGTTCGAGGTTTCATATCTAGTGATATGAGATTGCTCTCCATATAAATCTTTATTATGGAGAAAGATGGAAACTAAGTCCATCTTCTCGTGCTGCTTCTGGTATACACCATCAACTGAAGCTAACACGAGGCACTTAGCTTTTGCTTTATCTTTTTCCCTTGTCTGACGGATATCCATATCCGCGACAGTGGAAACTGGACCTGGGACGGAGGGATCTTGAGTAGTAATAGGGTGGTCCAGCTTGTTATAACCAATGGACATCTGGACAGACCTTTGCCAGTCATATAAGTCAGATTCAGTCAATTTGTTATCTAGATGTAACCTATGTGTGGTCACAAGGTCGCTGCAATTAAGAGAGAGAGAAGAAAAAACATTTTAGCATGATGCTGTTGCAAGTTTAGATTGGTTTTAAGTTTATCTAAACAGGATGGCTCCCACTGTTTCTCGAATCCTTCTTCAAACCATAAAAGAAGAATTAGCCAGGACAATTCTCACCGTACAATACTTGCTTAACCGTTCAGCCAGGCTAGTGTCAATACTTCGAGGGAGGTTTTCCAACGCTTTCGCGAAGTTCCTTAATTAAATAACCTCTTTTCTCTGGGGGCGTAACCCCGCTGACACCTTTCTTGGCACCTACTTGGTTTATAGCATTGATCGTTAAGTGACGAATCTCCTGATAAGTAGCATGTACTCACAGTAGGATCGGGATCCAAAATATCATCGTATGATAATGTTGAAGGAATCCTACCAACATTCATCAAACTCCAAAATGGTATGCTCTCTCTGCAAATTTCAGTTTCTTTAGAAATTCCCGATGTGGATTTTTGCCCCATGCTCTTATGACCTTGACTTTAGTCAACAAATCATAAGTCACATGTCAAGTTCTACCCGTCATTGTCCAGGTTAATTTGAACCCACCCATACATACCCTTGACTTTAGTCAACAAGGTAATACGACTGTCCCAAACCAACGCATCTATCTATGCTGCATATAAATATCCAACAGCTACCAAACACTGTGCCTTGACTTTAGTCAACAAACACAGCTTGAATACTATTGACTATCTATATGAAATGACGGAGGGCTACGAATTGTTTTGGCAAAACCGTGAACGTAGTGAACTTGATATAATCGAAGGAACCTGATACCTTTTAAAAGGAGTGGTTAAAGCTCCGCAATTAAAAAACTGATCCTTTTTTTTTTAAATAACCGAGTGGTTTCTTTTAAATTTGTTCCAACGATTAAACTTTGGTTTATTTTCTTTGCATTATAATAATTCGTCCCATCATTTATCCTATCATTGCAGAAAACAACGAAAATACCACGTCCTTTTATGCCATCCACATTCGCCACGGGTTCCCGTCATCACCCGTTAGGTTACTTAACTAACGACAGAGCGGGGGCTGGGCTAGCGCGGGTGTAAAATATAAGTGACGTCTAATAGCTATCATATATAGAGATTGTACATTCGTCAGACGCAATAATAAGTATTCCAGATCACAGATGAACTTTATTGGATTTATTAGCAATCCGCATTTGCTTTGAGCCTGCAATAAAAGACGGATTACACAGTTGTGATGAATTGCCATTACCCCACCCTAGACCCCTATGGGTACGGAAAACTACCCGCCAAGTACCAGAAGTGAAGCGGTCTGCCTCAACACTTCAAAATACCCGGTAGTTTGTGTACCCCACCTTGGGTCTATCCTAGGAGCAAAAACAGTAAAAAGAAATAATACAACGGTGGCTACAACCGCAACCTGGATGTGCCCCGCAAAAGAATATTACATCAAGTTACATTTACATTGAATGAATATTAAATACATCTCAAACCCCCGGCTAATCATCACAACAGTCCAATACAGTTCATATACACAAACAGTAAACATTTCAGAAATGTGCAACCCCCTGCCAACCGACATACTAGCAGTTAGGAGAGGTTTACGAACACATTAAACATTACAGATAAAAACCCAGTTAGCAAATATCTTAGAACATCGATCGAATACCAAATTCCGTGTCTACCCCAAAAGCAAATCAACACAGAGGCAACCTGGGCAGAAACAGTATATACAGGAAAACAAAACACAAAAAAATAAGAATTACTGTGTAACTCTGAGTCAACTCGGCGTTGACTCGGCGGCGGAATCGCGGCCAAAAGCACCATTTGGCCGCGGTTCCGCGGCCGTTTAGTCGAGTTGCCTCCTCGAATTTTCCCAGATTTCTTACAATTCCCTGCTGTGAATTTTAAGGTATGTCAAAAAATTTTTGCGACACTTTTAAAATTTACAGAAACTGTTAAGGATTAGGGTTTTGTTTTCCTTGTTTTCCGTCGATCGAACTTCTAATCAGTTGCTAACAAGCTAGTAATGGTTTAGTTGGCTCTGATACCACTGTAAGTCCATGTCACGCACTCCACTAACTTGCGGGGAGGCGGAATATATGAAAAACGATTATCAAAGCTTCATAACAGGGACTTGAGCGCAAGAATCGTAATCTAAACCATTGCTAACGTTATACTAGAGGTTTAACTACTCGGTACCGGAGTTATACCTCACGTTACATGTCCTTCGGGTCTTCATCGCTGTCCTCCACTCCTCATAGGCTCCTTGGAACATCGGCAACTTCACGGCCTCCTCGAATCAAAGACGATCCACCCGAAAGCTCCTACGCCAAGCTAAATCTCAAACTTGAGATAACTAGGTTGCTTAAAGTGCTAATCTAAGCTACCTAGGGGATATAGAGTGAGGTTATGGATGTTTTAGACTAGCTAACCCTTGATCTCAACACATGAGAGGTTAGGGTTAGGGTTTCAAGAGAGAGTGAGCTTGAGGAGAGAGAAGGAGAAGATGAGAATGAAAAGAAATGATGAACTCATTTGGAATATAACAACCATAACAATTTAATCAAATAAATAAATAAATGATTTAATCATTATGGTTGATGCATTCACCTTGTGTGATTCATCATATGACTCATTATCTCATTAATGAGTCATTAAGTGCAAAGGATGAATCATACAAATGAGTCATTAATCAATTAATGCTCATGCCACCTTAACCCCTTACTCACCACTCTTCTAGAAGGTTCCCGACAAATTACGAGAATGCCCCTATAATCCGCGAAAACACGGAAAAACTTTAGACTGTATAAATCCAATAACCCGATACTAGAAACTGGCTTAAACCAAAGCCGGCTAGTATAAACTGTCCGAAAAGTCGTACGTGCGTAAACACACGTACGCATCCGAACCCTTGTCGTAAAACCATACGACCTCTATATCGTTTCGCCTGGAGCAGGGAAACTCTCTGTGTGGGACTCTAAAGACTCGACACTACGCTGGCAGTGGGTTTAACAACAGACCGCAAGCGGCACTAGCTGTACGTAACGGTCCCCAGGTAGATGTCGATAAGAAAGCCGATGAGGAAAACCATCTCGAACCCCTACTGAGCCTGATGTGACAATCTCCGTACAGTCCGGTCTGTTCGTCTAAGACTATCGCATATCAAGCCTAGGGGGCGGCAAGCGTCAGTCCCCTAATAGCTGTATAAGTCGTGTCGGAGCGAAGCCCATTATGCCCTGAGAAGCTACTGGAACCTACCAGTATATCTCACTTGCCCTGGCCAGGGACTTTGCATAATGGCTCTCTGACACAGTGCGATATCAACTCCCAATACCGGGAGAGACGAATCCTATCTAACCGCCACTGCCTCCAAGTGCTCGGGACTGCACCCAACTGCTACCTGTTTGCACGACTCCTTTGAGCCGTGGTAGGGTAGCAATCTAAGAACGGTGGGACACACTCGAGGCGAAGCAGCAGTGTCAAGTCTGTGGACTATGCTGTACTCATGTCACCTGGGAACTGTTAACTGACGATGGGTACAATACCAACTAATCAGTTCCCTGGCGAGTCCTGTCCGGTGTACCCGTAACCTAACGAGCACCTGTATACTATCTCTAGTACGGCGTACTGATGGCTGTGGCAAAGACCATCTCCCCAACTGGGATGAGAAGCGTATACACTTAGTCTACACTGGAATATCGATGCCCTATCTCGATAATCCAACGACCAGGGACCTGTATAGGATGTTGCTTACAGACTACCCAGCCCCCACTAGTGTGACTGCCATCACGACGCTGGTAATCAAGCAAAGATCCTATGGGCTCTACTAATATGTATAAGTGATACGTTACAAGAAACATATGCACATATTAAAGTAGACTCAAACCAAGTAGCATACTACCATGTTTAGCAAGACTGTTATATACAACTGTGAATATCCCAAGCTTCTATTAAGTAATATACATGCTAGTATGATACAATAATGGCCCCTAGGGCATATACACTAACATAAGTAATATACAAACTAGTATGATACAGTAATGGCCTCTAGGGCATATACACTAACAATCTCCCACTTGCACTAAGGCCATGTACTGGCGTATCGAAGACCTATCATCTCGATCAGCCGCTCGAACTGAGTCTGGGGCAAGGCCTTGGTGAATGGATCTGCAGTGTTATCTTCTGAAGCAACTCTCCGAACCTCGATCTCCTGGCGATCCACGATCTCCCTGATCAGGTGATACCGCCTCAAGATGTGTCTGGATCTCTGATGGGACCTGGGTTCCTTCGCTAAAGCTATAGCCCCGTTGTTGTCGCAATACAGAGGTATTGGATCAACAATGGACGGAACCACCTGAAGCTCTTTCAAGAACTTCCTCATCCAGACAGCTTCTTTTGCGGCATCAGATGCAGCGATGTATTCCGCTTCCATCGTCGAGTCTGCAACAGTTTCCTGTTTGGAACTCTTCCAACACACCGCCCCTCTATTGAGGGTAAAGACAAAACCCGACATGGACTTGGAATCATCCTTGTCACTCTGGAAGCTGGAGTCAGCAAAGGCCTCGATCTGGAGGTCTTTTCCGCCATACACCAAGAACATCTCCTTAGTCCTTCTGAGGTACTTGAGAATGTTCTTTACTGCTATCCAGTGTTTCTCCCCAGGGTTTGACTGATACCGGCTTACCACACTCAGTGCATAAGCTACATCCGGTCTGGAACACAACATCGCATACATTATAGAGCCTACCGCAGAAGCGTAGGGTATAATAGACATGCGATCCCTCTCCAAATCAGTCTTGGGAGACATCTCTTTAGAGAGGGTGATCCCGTGACAAGCCGGTAGGTTACCGCGCTTGGAATCTTCCATACTGAATCTCTTCAGTATGGTGTCGATGTACCTGGACTGTGAAAGTCATAATATCCTCTTGGATCTATCACGATGGATCCGGATCCCCAGGATGTATGAGGCATCACCCAGGTCTTTCATGGAGAACCTGTGTGACAAGAACCCCTTGACAGATTGTAGCATAGGAATGTCATTTCCTATTAAGAGAATGTCATCCACGTATAAAACGAGGAATACTACAGTTCTCGCTACAAATCTACTATAGATGCATGGTTCATCTGGATTTTTGATAAAGCCAAATTCCTTGACCGTCTCATCAAAACAGATGTTCCAACTCCGCGATGCCTGCTTTAGTCCATAGATGGACTTAAGCAACTTGCACACCTTTCCGCTGCTCCCACTCTGAATGAAACCCTCTGGTTGGTCCATATAGACACACTCCTCTAAATTTCCATTTAGAAAAGCGGTCTTTACGTCCATTTGCCAGATCTCAAAATCGTGGAATGCAGCAATGGCAAGAAGGATCCGAATGGATTTCAGTATAGCCACTGGAGAAAAGGTTTCGTCATAGTCTAAGCCAGGTCTTTGACGGAAACCCTTTGCAACAAGTCTAGCTTTATAGGTCTCAACCTGTCCATCTACACCAATCTTCCTTTTGAAGATCCACTTGCATCCTACGGGTTTTACCCCATCTGGAGCAATCTCCAACGTCCATACATTGTTGGTGTACATAGACTCCATTTCGGTCCGCATTGCATCCAGCCATTTTACCGAGTCAACGCTCTGAACGGCCTGCTGGAAGCTAGTAGGCTCATCATAATCTATGATGCAATCCTCTCTATCCCCGTCTATGAGAAAACCGTAGTATCTCTCGGGCGGATGAGACTGCCTACTACTCCTGCGGAGTGGCGTAGGAATGTCCTGTTCTTTTGAACCCTCTGGTTCCACTAAGCTTTCAGTAATAGCTCGAGGTTCTGGAATTTCTTCCAGTTCTACTATGCTCCCACTTATCTGGGTTTCTAAAAACTCAGTTTCCAAGAAGTAGGCATGACGAGAAACAAGAACTTTTTGTTCCTCTTCGCAGTAGAAGAAATATCCCTTGGAGTTCTTTGGATATCCCACGAACTTACACTGTACTGAGCGTGCCTCGAGCTTGTCCGCATGCTGCTTTTTAACAAAAGCTGGACATCCCCATGTCTTAATGTGCTTAAGATAGGGTCTCTTCCCACACCACATCTCATATGGTGTAGTAGGCACAGTCTTAGTTGGAACTCGGTTCAAAAGGTATGCAGCTGATTCTAGCGCATACCCCCCGAATGATCGCGGTAACTCAGCGTTACTCATCATGGACCGTACCATATCCAATAGGGTTCGGGTCCGTCTCTCCGATACACCGTTATGTTGCGGAGTGTATGGAGGAGTAAGCTGAGAGAGAATTCCGTTCTCTTTTAAATAGTCCAGGAACTCGGCACTCAAGTATTCACCACCTCGATCCGATCTTAGGATCTTAATACTTTTGCCGGTTTGTTTTTCTACTTCATTCTTATATTCCTGGAATTTTCCAAAGGCTTCGGACTTATGTTTCATTAAGAAGACATAACCGTACCTTGAAAAGTCATCCGTAAAAGTAATGAAGTAAGAATAACCGCTTCGCGCATGTGTAGACATTAGACCGCACACGTCGCTGTGTACGAGTCCTAAGAGCTCGCTCGCTCTTACTCCGTGTCCAGTGAACGGAGTCTTTGTCATCTTTCCTTTGAGACAGGATTGACAAGTGGCATATGATTGATATTCGAACGCATTCAAATATCCTTCTGTATGTAACTTCGTCAACCTTCTCTCATTGATGTGACCCAGTCTACAATGCCACAAGAAAGTCTGATTTATTTCCGGAGACTTTCTTTTGTGTGTATTCTGGACATTGAAAATCTGTGGTTGGTTTAATACGTATATACCATTGCTTAATGTACCTGACCCAATCTGAACTTGATTAAGGTGAATGTTTACAACATTACTTACAAACGCAAATTCATAACCTTCTTTAGAAACTAAAGATACAGAAATGATATTACAAGTTGCGTTGGGTACAAAAAAGCAATTACGCAAAACCAAAACATGTCCATCTGACATTCCCAGGTGATAGCCCCCCACGGCCTTAGCATCCATGCTAGCTCCGTTTGCAACTCTGAGGGTCATGTCACCTGCTTTCAAAACCCTACGGTTTCTCAACACCTGTAAAGAATTATAGATATGAGATCCTGATCCGGTATCCAATACCCAGGAAGTAGAGTTTATTGAAAGACAGTTTTCAATAACATACACACCAGAAGCTGAAGCTACAACCTGCTTCAATTCCTGTGTTCTGGCCTTCCAGGCCCTGCAATCATTCTTCCAGTGTCCTTTCTTATGACAATAGAAGCATTCTTCCTTATTCACAAGCTTCCCTGCTTTCTTTGTTGCTTTTTCTTTTCCCTTCATATCCACTTTATTAACACCGCCCCTTGGTTTGGCGGGGGCTTTCTTCTTCTTTCCCTTGGCTTTCGCCTTGGACCTAGAAGAGGAAGATCCTCCTACAAACAAAGTGGATGTTTCCCTACCTTTCTGTAGGGTGCCCTCTGCACTCCTCAGCATATTGAGGAGTTCTGAAAGTTCAACTTCCTTTTCTTGTAAGTTGAAGTTCAGTAAAAACTGGGCGTAAGTGGAAGGAAGGGACTGGAGAACTAAGTCCGTATAGAGCTCACTCTCCAATGTGGTCCCTAGGTCCGCGAGCTCCTCAATGTAGCCGATCATCTTAAGCACGTGTTCTGCTACTGATGATCCGACGGCCATCCTTGCCGAAAATAACTTTTTCGACGCTTCGTATCTTGCGATACGAGATTGCTCTCCATACAGTTCTTTTGTATGAAGAAATATGGATTCCAAGTCCATATTCTCGTGCCTCCTCTGATGTTCATTGTCCATAGAGGCAAGTACGAGGCACTTGGCCTTCGCGCTATCAATCTCCCAAGTCTTACGGATTTCCTTATCCGCGACGCTGGAAGTGGGACTAGGGACAGGGGGAGCTTTGGTGGTAAGAATATACCCCAGCTTGTCGTAAGTGATTGCCATCTTGACATTCCTGAGCTAATCTTTGTAGTTTGGCCCTGTCAGTATGTTTTTATCTAGGAGTAACTTAAGTCCAGTCATGTCGATTGGTCGCTGCAATTAGGAGAGAGAAGAAGAAACACTCAGCATGATGCTCTTGCAAGTTTAGAGTGGTTTTTAGTTTGTCTAAATAGGATGGCTCCCACTGTTTCTCCAATCCCTCCTCAAACCAAAAAGGAAGAATTAGTCAGGATCAATCTCACCGTACAATACTTGCTTAACCGTTCAGCCAGGCCAGTGTCGGTACTTCGAGGGAGGTTTTCCAACGCTTTCGTGAAGTTCCTTAATTAAATAACCTCTTTTTCCTGGGGGCGTAGCCCCGATAACACCTTTCTAGACACCTACTTGGTTTATAGCATTGATCGTTAAGTGAGAAATTTCTCGAGGAGTAGCATATACTCACAGTAGGATCGGGATCCAAATATCATCGCGTGACGAAACTGAAGGAATCCTACCAGAATCATCACACTCCAAATGGTATGCAACACTAGCAAGTTTCAGTTCTTTTGAAACTCCCGATGTAGATTTTTGCCCCATGCTCTTATGACCTTGACTTTGGCCAACAAATCATAAATCACATGTCAAGTTCTACCCGTCGTTCTCCAGGTTAATTTGAATCCACCCGTACCTACCCTTGACTTTGGCCAACAAGGCAGTACGACTGTTCCAAACCAACACATCTATCTATGCTGCACATGAATACCCAATAGCTACCAATCACTATGCCTTGACTTTGGCCAACAAACACAGCTTGAATACTATTGACTATTCATGTGAAACGACGGAGGGCTACGAATGGTTTTGGCGAAACCGTGAACGTAGAGAACTTGATATAATCGATGGAACGAGATAGCTTTTAAAAGGAGTGGCTCAAACTCCGCATTTTAAAAGTTTGTTTTGAAAAGAACCGAGTGGTTTTTCGAAAGTGTTCCAACGATTTTAACTTGGTTTATTTTCTTGCATTAGTTCTTTTAATGCGTGATATTCTTGCATTAGTTATTTTAATGTGTCCCATCATTTAACCCTACCATTGCAGGAAACAACCAAAATATAACGTACGCTTATGCCATTCGCATTCGGCACGGGGCCCCGTCATTACCCGTTAGGTTACTTAACTAACGACAGAGCGGGGGCTGGGCTAGAGCGGCTGTAAAACATAAGCAACGCCTAAATAATATCATATATAGATATACTGCAATGATAACCATTTCAGATCATAGATGAACACATTGGATATACTAGGAATCCGCAATTCGTACGAGCCTGTAACGAAAAGCAGATTACACGGTCGCGGTGAATAGCCAATACCCCACCTAAGACCCCTACGGGTGCGGCAAACTACCCGCCAAGTACCCGAAGCGAAGCAACCTCCCTCAACTCCGTGAGTAGGCCACTCAGCACTTCGGCATACCCGGTAGTTTGTGCACCCCCTCCATGGGTCTATCCTAGGAGAAAAAACAGTAAAAAGAAATTATACAATGACGGCTACAACCCCGACCCGGTTGTGCGGCCATACAAATAATTATTACATCAATTTACAAATTTACATGAATTGAAAGAAAAGAAAACTCTCGTCTCACAACCCCCGGCTATTCACCCGCGATAATCCAACATATTCATATACACATTCCAATAACATTACAGATCACAGATTTGTATAACCCCCACTAATCGACATATAGCGATTAGCAGACGTTCAATACAAATATCACATCACAGAAAAACCCGTCAGCTTAAGTCTTTTAGAAGTTCGATCAAAAATACGGATTTTCAGGACCCCAAAAATAAAATTTTCGTTCTGGAAAATCTGGGCAGAAAATATATATTCCAAAAATCCCAAAATACCCCAATGAGCAAACTGCAAAGAAGAAACCCCATGACCGAGTCAACTCGGCCGCGGTTCCGTGGCGCTTTGATCGAGTTAGGGGGTCAAATTTTTGCAATTTCTTCAGAAAACCCTGAGTCGATTTTTGGTGTATCTCAAAAAAAATTTCCAGCACTTTTAAAATCGACAGAAAGTTTAAAAAACGGGGTTCGTTTTGCGACTTTTTCTTTGATCGATCTTCTAGCTACTTTGCTAACATGTTAGATAGAGTTTAACTAGGCTCTGATGCTACTATAAGTCCATGCTACCTCTCCCGGTACTTTCGGGCATGCGGAATTTGGTGAAAAACAATTTTCTTAGAGGTGGTAACATGGACTCAAAACCGGATCTTTGTTAAACATCTAACTAACAACCTAACTACGAGTTGCTAACTACTCGGTTAGGGGGTTATACCTTTCTTTTTCTCGAACTCCTTCGTCTTCAAGCTTCGATGGTCGTCCGAATCGGCTTCTCCCCGTCGTCTCCTTGCGCCGAAGATAGATCCACCTGAAAGCTTCAACCTTTGGCTCCTTCTTCGAACTTTGAAGAAACTAGTTCACTCGGTTTGCCAAACCTTGTGAATTAGAGTGAGTAGAGAAGAGTTTGTATGGGATTTTATCTATGGTTCTTGGTTCTCAACTCATGAGACAAGTGAACCATAGAGTCAAGAGAGGGAGAGCAAGAGGAGGAAGATGAGTGCTCAAGAACAAGAGAGAGAATGAGCATGAAAGAATGAGAGAAGATTTTTCTCATTTGGCTCTCATAATCCAAAACAATCATAACACCTCATATCAATCAAGTATTATGTGATGGTTTAAGCAACCATAGCCATATCATTTCATGCACAAAAGAGCAAGCAAGCAAAAGTCTTTGCCATGAAATGATAGCTATAGTTATCATGATGGTCAACTAGTCAAGCCTAGTCAATCGGTCAACAAAGTCAACAAGTCAACAAAAGTCAACAAGTCAACAAAGTCAATCCCTCAACAACCATGTCACCATAATACTTAATTAATATAATTGTTAATCATATATCATATTCTAATTAGGGTTGAGCAAAAAGTCAATAGTCAACGGTCAACAACCCTAATGAGAATCCTCTGCCTCTGTCTCTCCGTCAACTGTTCATACACACCCGGATCCGCGTTCCGAGGAACACGAATACACACTAGATAAATCCAATCCCAAAAGGTACACTAGGATCTGGCTTAAACCAAAGCCCGCTAGTGTAAACTGTCCGGACACTGTACGTGCACAAGTGCACGGATGTGACCGAACCCTGTCCCAAAACCATGCGACCTGTCGCAAAACCATGCGACCTCTACTCTTTTGCCTAAAGTGTAAGTCCACGTTGCGACCCCCGGTTCTTACGGGGAGGCGGAAACGGTATAGAATCAAAATTTTAACGCAAGAGACAACATGGACTAAGCTAGGTCGGGATCTTTACCTAAACTAAAACTAGCATACTAAGCTAAAGATATTTAGCTACTCGGATGAAGATGGTTATACCTAACTTGTCTTGAACTCCTTCTCTTCAAGCTCCGATGGTGGTCCGATGGCTCCTTCTCGTTGTCTCCGTACGCCGAAGATAGATCCACTTGAAAGCTCCAACCTTTAGCTCCTTCTTCGTTCTTTGAAGAAACTAGTTCACTTAGTTTGCTAAACCTAGTGAACTAGAATGAGTAGAGATGATTTAGAATGGGATTTTATCTATGGTTCATGATTCTCAACTCATGAGACAAGAAAACCATAGATCAAGAGAGAGAGCAAGAGGTTGAGGGTGAGAGCAAGAGGAGAGCTCAAGAACAAGAGAGAGAATGAGCAAGAAAAGAATGAGCAAGTATTTTGTCTCTCACCCTCTCATAATCCAAAGCAATGATAACTCATCATATCAACAAAAGTCTTATGTGATGGTTGAAGTAACCATAATCTTATCATGTCATGCACTCATTTTACTCAAATGAACAAGCAAGTAAAAGTCTTTGGCATGAAATGATAACCATGGTTATCATGATGGTCAACTAGTCAAGCCTAGTCAACCGGTCAACAAAGTCAACAAGTCAACAAAAGTCAACAAGTCAACAAGGTCAACAAAAGTCAACAACCAAGTCACCATAATACTTAATTAATATAATAGTTAATCGCATATCATATTCTCATTAGGGTTGAGCAAAAAGTCAAAAAGTCAACGGTCAACTGTCAACAACCCTAATGAGAATCCGCTGCCTCCGCCTCCCTGTCAACTGTGCATACACACCCGCATCCGCGTTCCGAGGAACACGAATGCAAACTGGATAAATCCAATCCCATAAGGTATACTAGGATCTGGCTTAAACCAAAGCCCGCTAGTGTAAACTGTCCGGACACTGTACGTGCACAAGTGCACGGATGTGACCGAACCCTGTCGCAAAACCATGCGACCTGTCGCAATACCATGCGACCTCTACTCTTTTGCCTAAAGGCGAAAAGCTTTCTTTGTGGGACTCTAAAGACTCGACACTACGCTGGCAGTGGGTTTAACCACAGACCGCAAGCGGCACTAGCTGTGCGTAACGGTCCCCAGGTAATGCCGACAAGAAGACCGACGAGGCGAAAACCCATCTGAACTCCTACTGAGCCTGAGTGTGACATTCTCCGTACAGTCCGGTCTGTTCGTCTGATACATCGCATGGCGGGCCTAGGGGGCGGTAAACGTCAGTCCCCCAATAGCGGTACAAGTCGTGCCGGAGCGAAGCCCAAAACACCCTGAGATAGCACTGGAAACCTACCAGTATATCTCGTTTGCCCTGGCCAGGGACTACTCGTGTAATGGCTCTCCTAGACACAGCGCGATGTCAACCCCCAATACCGGGAGAGACGAATCCTGTCTAACCGTCACTGCCTCCAAGTGCTTCGGGACTGCACCCAACCATTACCTGTTTGCACAACTCCTTTGAGCCGTGGTAGGGTAGTGATCAAAGTACAGTGGGAACACACTCAAGGCGGAGTGACAGTGTCAAGTCAGCGGACTAAGCTGTACTCATGTCACCTGGGAACTGATAACTGACGATAGGTATAATACCAACTAGTCAGTTCCCGACGAGTCCTGTCCAGTGTACCCGTAACCTAACGAGCACCCGCATACTATCTCAAGTACGACGTACTGACGGCTGTGGGACAGACCGTCTTCCATACTGGGATGAGAAGCGCATGCGCTGGTCTACTCCGGAGTATCGATGCCCTGTCTCGATAGTCCTGCGACCAGGGACCTGCATAAGGATGTACTTATAGATTACCCAGCCCCACTAGTGTGACGGCCATCACATCGCTGGTAATCAAGCAAAGATCCTAAGGGCTCTACTAATGTGTATAGGCGATATACAAAAATAAACACATATACACATTGAAGTAGAAACAAACCAAGTAGCATACTACTATTTTGAGCAAGATTGTATATACAAGGTGAATATCCCAAGCATCCATTAAGTAATATACAAACTAGTATGATACAGTAATGGCCTCTAGGGCATATACACTAACAATCTCCCACTTGCACTAAGGCCATGTACTGGCGTATCGAAGACCTATCATCTCGATCAGCCGCTCGAACTGAGTCTGGGGCAAGGCCTTGGTGAATGGATCTGCAGTGTTGTCTTCTGAAGCGACTCTCCGAACCTCGATCTCCTGGCGATCCACGATCTCCCTGATCAAGTGATACCGCCTCAAGATGTGCCTGGATCTCTGATGGGACCTGGGTTCCTTCGCTAAAGCTATAGCCCCGTTGTTGTCACAATACAGAGGTATTGGATCAACAATGGACGGAACCACCTGAAGTTCTTTCAAGAACTTCCTCATCCAGACAGCTTCTTTTGCGGCATCAGATGCAGCGATGTATTCCGCTTCCATCGTTGAGTCTGCAACGGTTTCCTGTTTGGAACTCTTCCAACACACCGCCCCTCCATTGAGGGTAAAGACAAAACCCGACATGGACTTGGAATCATCCCTGTCACTCTGGAAGCTGGAGTCAGCAAAGGCCTCGATCTGGAGGTCTTTTCCGCCATACATCAAGAACATCTCCTTAGTCCTTCTCAGGTACTTGAGTATGTTCTTTACCGCTATCCAGTGTTTCTCCCCAGGGTTTGACTGATACCGGCTTACCACACTCAGTGCATAAGCTACATCCGGTCTGGTACACAACATCGCATACATTATAGAGCCTACCGCAGAAGCGTAGGGTATAATAGACATGCGATCCCTCTCCAAATCAGTCTTGGGAGACATCTCTTTAGAGAGGGTGATCCCGTGACAAGCCGGCAGGTTACCGCGCTTGGAATCTTCCATACTGAATCTTTTCAGCACGGTGTCGATGTACCTGGACTGAGAAAGTCCTAATATCCTCTTGGATCTGTCACGGTAGATCCGGATACCCAGAATGTAGGAGGCATCACCCAGGTCTTTCATGGAGAACCTGTGTGACAAGAACCCCTTGACAGATTGTAGCATAGGAATGTCATTTCCTATTAAGAGAATGTCATCCACGTATAAAACGAGGAATACTACAGTTCTCGCTACAAATCTACTATAGATGCATGGTTCATCTGGATTTTTGATAAAGCCAAATTCTTTGACCGTCTCATCAAAGCAGATGTTCCAACTCCGCGATGCCTGCTTTAGCCCATAGATGGACTTAAGCAACTTGCACACCTTTCCGCTGCTCCCACTCTGAATGAAACCCTCTGGTTGGTCCATATAGACACACTCCTCTAAATTTCCATTTAGAAAAGCTGTCTTTACGTCCATTTGCCAGATCTCATAATCGTGGAAGGCAGCAATGGCAAGAAGGATCCGAATGGATTTCAGCATGGCTACTGGAGAAAAGGTTTCGTCGTAGTCCAAGCCAGGTCTTTGACGAAAACCCTTTGCTACCAGCCTAGCTTTATAGGTCTCAAACTGTCCATCTACACCAATCTTCCTTTTGAAGATCCACTTGCATCCTACGGGTTTTACCCCGTCTGGAGCAATGTCCAACGTCCATACCTTGTTGGTGTACATGGACTCCATTTCGGTCCGCATTGCATCCAGCCATTTCACTGAGTCAACGCTCTGAACGGCCTGCTGGAAGCTAGTAGGCTCATCATAATCTATGATGCAATCCTCTCTATCCCCGTCTATGAGAAAACCGTAGTATCTCTCGGGCGGATGAGACTGCCTACTACTCCTGCGGAGTGGCGCAGGAATGTCCTGTTCTGTTGAACCCTCTGGTTCCACTAAGCTTTCAGTAACAGTCTGTGGTTCTGGAACTTCTTCCAGTTCTATTGTGTTCCCACTTATCTGGGTTTCTAAAAACTCAGTTTCCAAGAAGCGGGCATGCTGAGAAACAAAGACCTTTTGCTCCTCAGCGGAATAGAAAAGATACCCCCTGGAGTTCCTTGGGTATCCCACAAACTTACACTGTACTGAACGTGCCTCAAGCTTGTCCGCATGCTGCTTCTTTACAAAAGCTGGACATCCCCATACCTTAAGATACTTTAGACAGGGTTTCTTCCCAGTCCACATCTCATATGGGGTGGTAGGCACAGTCTTGGTGGGGGCCTTGTTCAAGAGATACGCAGCTGCTTCTAGTGCATATCCCCAGAATGATCGCGGTAACTCAGCGTTACTCATCATGGACCGAACCATATCCAATAGGGTTCGGTTCCGTCTCTCCGATACACCATTATGTTGCGGAGTGTATGGAGGAGTAAGCTGAGAGAGAATACCATTCTCTTTTAAGTAATTCAGGAATTCGGCACTTAAGTATTCTCCACCTCGATCCGATCTTAGAATCTTAATACTTTTGCCGGTCTGTTTCTCTACTTCATTCTTATACTCCTGGAATTTTCCAAAGGCCTCGGACTTATGTTTCATCAAGAAGACATAACCGTACCTTGAGAAGTCATCCGTAAAAGTAATGAAGTAAGAATGTCCGCTTCGGGCATGTGTAGACATTGGACCGCACACGTCACTGTGTACGAGTCCCAAGAGCTCGCTCGCTCTTACTCCTTGTCCAGTAAACGGAGTCTTTGTCATCTTTCCTTTGAGACAAGATTTACAAGTGGCATACGATTGATATTCGAACGCATTCAAATATCCTTCTGTATGTAACTTAGTCAACCTTCTCTCATTGATGTGACCCAATCTACAATGCCACAAGAAAGTCTGATTCATTTCCGGAGACTTTCTTTTGTGTGTATTCTGGACGTTGAAAATCTGTGGTTGGTTTAACACGTATATACCATTACTCAATGTACCTGACCCAATCAAAACTTGATTAAGGTGAATGTTTACAACATTACTTACAAACGCAAATTCATAACCTTCTTTAGAAACTAAAGATACAGAAATGATATTACAAGTTGTGTTGGGTACAAAAAAGCAATTACGCAAAACCAAAACATGTCCATCTGACATTCCCAGGTGATAGTCCCCCACGGCTTTAGCATCCATGCTAGCTCCGTTTGCAACTTTGAGGGTCATGTCACCTGCCTTCAAAACCCTACGGTTTCTCAACGCCTGCAAAGAATTACAGATATGAGATCCTGATCCGGTATCCAATACCCAGGAAGTAGAGTTTATTGAAAGACAATTTTCAATAACATACACACCTGAAGCTGAAGCTGCAACCTGCTTCAATTCCTGTGTTCTGGCCTTCCAGGCCCTGCAATCATTCTTCCAGTGTCCTCTCTTATGACAATAGAAGCATTCTTCCTTATCCACAAGCTTCCCTGCTATCTTTGTTGCTTTACCTTTTCCCTTCGTATCCACTTTACTAACACCGCCCCTTGGTTTGGCGGGGGCCTTCTTCTTCTTTCCCTTGGGTTTCGCCTTGGACCTAGAAGAAGATGATCCTCCTACAAACAAAGTGGATGTATCCCTACCTTTCTGTAGGGTGCCCTCTGCGCTCCTCAGCATGTTGAGGAGCTCTGAAAGTTCAACCTCTTTTTCTTGTAGGTTGAAGTTCAGTATGAACTGGGCGTAAGTGGAAGGAAGGGACTGGAGAACTATATCCGTATATAGCTCACTCTCCAATGTGATCCCTAGGTCAGCGAGCTCCTCAATGAAGCCGATCATCTTTAGCACGTGCTCGGCTACTGATGATCCGACGGCCATTCTTGTCGAAAATAACTTTTTCGACGCTTCGTATCTTGCGATACGTGATTGCTCTCCATACAGTTCTTTTGTATGGAGCAATATGGACTCCATGTCCATATTCTCATGCCTCCTCTGATGTTCGTTGTCCATCGAGGCAAGCAGGAGGCACTTGGCCTTCGCGCTATCAATCTCCCAAGTCTTGCGGATTTCCTTATCCGCGACACTGGAAGTTGGACCAGGGACAGGGGGAGCTTTGGTGGTAAGAAGATACCCCAGCTTGTCATAAGTGATTGCTATCTTGACATTCCTGAGCCAATCTTTGTAGTTTGGCCCTGTCAGTTTGTTTTTATCTAGGAGTAACTTAAGTCCAGTCATGTAGATTGGTCGCTGCAATTAGGAGAGAGAAGAAGAAACACTCAGCATGATGCTCTTGCAAGTTTAGAGTGGTTTTTAGTTTGTCTAAACAGGATGGCTCCCACTGTTTCTCAAATCCCTCCTCAAACCATAAAGGAAGAATTAGTCAGGATCAATCCCACCGTACAATACTTGCTTAACCGTTCATCCAGGCCGGTGTCGGTACTTCGAGGGAGGTTTTCCAACGCTTTCGCGAAGTTCCTTAATTAGAGAACCTCTTTTCCCTGGGGGCGTAGCCCCGCTAACACCTTTCTAGGCACCTACTAGGTTTATAGCATTGATCGTTAAGTGAGAAATTTCCCGAGGAGTAGCATATACTCACAGTAGGATCGGGATCCAAATATCATCGCGTGACGAAACTGAAGGAATCCTACCAGAATCATCATACTCCAAATGGTATGCAAATCTAGCAAGTTTCAGTACTTATGAAACTCCCGATGTGGATTTTTGCCCCATGCTCTTATGACCTTGACGAAGGTCAACAAATCATAAGTCACATGTCAAGTTCTGCCCGTCATTATCCAGGTTAATTTGAATCCACCCGTATATACCCTTGACGAAGGTCAACAAGGTAATGCGAATGTCCCAAACCAACGCATCTATCTATGCTACATATGAATACCCAATAGCTACCAATCACTATGCCTTGACGAAGGTCAACAAACACAGCTTGAATACTATTGAATATTCATACGAAACGACGGAGGGCTACGAATGGTTTTGGCAAAACCGTGAACGCAGTGAACTTGATTTGGTCGATGGAACGAGATAGCTTTTAAAAGGAGTGGCTCAAGCTCCGCATTTATAAGTTGTTTTTGAAAAGAACCGAGTGGTTTTTCGAGAGTGTTCCAACGACTTTAACTTGGTTTATTATCTTGCATTAGTTCTTTTAATGCGTGATATTCTTGCATTAGTTCTTTTAATGCGTCCCATCATTTAATCCTACCATTGCAGAAAACAACCAAAATATGACGCACGCTTATGCCATTCGCATTCGCCATGGGGCCCCGTCATTACCCGTTAGGTTACTTAACTAACGACAGAGCGGGGGCTGGGCTAGCGCGTCTGTAAAACATAAGCAACGCCTAAATAATATCATATATAGATATACTGCAATGATAAACATTTCAGATCACAGATAAATACATTGGATATACTAGCAATCTGTAATTTGTACGAGCCTGTAACAAAAACAGATAACACGGTCGCGGTGAATAGCCAAAACCCCACCCAAGACCCCTACGGGTGCGGCAAACTACCCGCCAAGTACCCGAAGCGTAGCAACCTCCCTCATCTCCATGAGTAGGCCACTCGACACTTCGGCATACCCGGTAGTTTGTGCACCCCTCCATGGGTCTATCCTAGGAGCAAAAACAGTAAAAAGAAATTATACAATGACGGCTACAACCCCGACCCGGTTGTGCGGCCATACAAATAATTATTACATCAATTTACAAATTTACATGAATTGCAAGAAAAGAAAACTCTCGTCTCACAACCCCCGGCTATTCACCCGCGACAATCCAACATATTTATATACACATTCCAATACATTACAGATCATGTATAACCCCGACCAATCGACTTATAGCGATTAGCCGACGTTCAATACATGCAAACATCACAAATATAACCATCATAGTCAAAATGCAGTGAAGTTCGGAAAAAATACGGAATTATAGGACCCCAAAAGGAAATTTCTTTTCTGGAAAATCTGGGCACATATAATACATTTCAAAAATCCCAAAACCAACACAGACACACACTGCACGAAAAACGATGCACAGAAGACGACAAAGCGCGGCGCTTTCGCGGCGGATCCCTAGCTCGCGCGGCGGAAGGGCGGCGGTTTGGACGAATTACTGTATCGTTTTTCTTGGGTGTTCACACAAAACCCTGAGCCGAATTTACAAGTGTAAAGTTTTTCATTTTGAGCCAAAAAAAATTTCAACAGAAACTCAGTTTTTGTAAAAGTTTGGTTTTTGGATTTTTCCGGTTCCGAACTTCGTTACACTTCACTACCAAGCTAGTTTAAGTTTAGTTAGGCTCTGATACCACTGTAAGTCCACGTTGCGACCCCCGGTTCTTACGGGGAGGCGGAAACGGTATAAAATCAAAATTTTAACGCAAGAGGCAACATGGACTAAGCTAGGTCGGGATCTTTACCTAAACTAAAACTAGCATACTAAGCTAAAGATATTTAGCTACTCGGATGAAGATGGTTATACCTAACTTGTCTTGAACTCCTTCTCTTCAAGCTCCGATGGTGGTCCGATGGCTCCTTCTCGTTGTTTCCGTATGCCGAAGATAGATCCACTTGAAAGCTCCAACCTTTAGCTCCTTCTTCGTTCTTTGAAGAAACTAGTTCACTTGGTTTGCTAAACCTAGTGAACTAGAATGAGTAGAGATGATTTAGAATGGGATTTTATCTATGGTTCTTGATTCTCAACTCATGAGACAAGAGAACCATAGATCAAGAGAGGGAGCAAGAGGTTGAGGGTGAGAGCAAGAGGAGAGCTCAAGAACAAGAGAGAGAATGAGCAAGAAAAGAATGAGCAAGTATTTTGTCTCTCACCCTCTCATAATCCAAAGCAATGATAACTCATCATATCAACAAAAGTCTTATGTGATGGTTGAAGTAACCATAACCTTATCATGTCATGCACTCATTTTACTCAAATGAACAAGCAAGTAAAAGTCTTTGGCATGAAATGATAACCATAGTTATCATGATGGTCAACTAGTCAAGCCTAGTCAACCGGTCAACAAAGTCAACAAGTCAACAAAAGTCAACAAGTCAACAAGGTCAACAAAAGTCAACAACCAAGTCACCATAATACTTAATTAATATAATAGTTAATCGCATATCATATTCTCATTAGGGTTGAGCAAAAAGTCAAAAAGTCAACGGTCAACTGTCAACAACCCTAATGAGAATCCGCTGCCTCTGCCTCCCTGTCAACTGTGCATACACACCCGCATCCGCGTTCCGAGGAACACGAATGCAAACTGGATAAATCCAATCCCATAAGGTACACTAGGATCTGGCTTAAACCAAAGCCCGCTAGTGTAAACTGTCCGGACACTGTACGTGCACAAGTGCACGGATGTGACCGAACCCTGTCGCAAAACCATGCGACCTGTCGCAATACCATGCGACCTCTACTCTTTTGCCTAAAGGCGAAAAGCTTTCTGTGTGGGACTCTAAAGACTCGACACTACGCTGGCAGTGGGTTTAACCACAGACCGCAAGCGGCACTAGCTGTGCGTAACGGTCCCCAGGTAATGCCGACAAGAAGACCGACGAGGCGAAAACCCATCTGAACTCCTACTGAGCCTGAGTGTGACATTCTCCGTACAGTCCGGTCTGTTCGTCTGATACATCGCATGGCGGGCCTAGGGGGCGGTAAATGTCAGTCCCCCAATAGCGGTACAAGTCGTGCCGGAGCGAAGCCCAAAACACCCTGAGATAACACTGGAAACCTACCAGTATATCTCGTTTGCCCTGGCCAGGGACTACTCGTGTAATGGCTCTCCTAGACACAGCGCGATGTCAACCCCCAATACCGGGAGAGACGAATCCTGTCTAACCGTCACTGCCTCCAAGTGCTTCGGGACTGCACCCAACCATTACCTGTTTGCACGACTCCTTTGAGCCGTGGTAGGGTAGTGATCAAAGTACAGTGGGAACACACTCGAGGCGGAGTGACAGTGTCAAGTCAGCGGACTAAGCTGTACTCATGTCACCTGGGAACTGATAACTGAAGATAGGTATAATACCAACTAGTCAGTTCCCGACGAGTCCTGTCCAGTGTACCCGTAACCTAACGAGCACCCGCATACTATCTCAAGTACGACGTACTGACGGCTGTGGGACAGACCGTCTCCCACACTGGGATGAGAAGCGCATGCGCTGGTCTACTCCGGAGTATCGATGCCCTGTCTCGATAGTCCTGCGACCAGGGACCTGCATAAGGATGTGCTTATAGATTACCCAGCCCCACTAGTGTGACGGCCATCACATCGCTGGTAATCAAGCAAAGATCCTAAGGGCTCTACTAATGTGTATAGGCGATATACAAAAATAAACACATGTACACATTGAAGTAGAAACAAACCAAGTAGCATACTACTATTTTGAGCAAGATTGTATATACAAGGTGAATATCCCAAGCATCCATTAAGTAATATACAAACTAGTATGATACAGTAATGGCCTCTAGGGCATATACACTAACATAAAGGAGAATAGATTTCTGTGTGGAACTCTAAAGACTCGACACTACGCTGGCAGTGGGTTTAACCACAGACCGCAAGCGGCACTAGCTGTGCGTAACGGTCCCCAGGTAGATGCCGACAAGAAGACTGACGAGGCGAAACCCATCTGAACTCCTACTGAGCCTGAATGTGACATTCTCCGTACAGTCCGGTCTGTTCGTCTGATACATCGCATGGCGGGCCTAGGGGGCGGTAAACGTCAGTCCCCCAATAGCGGTACAAGTCATGTCGGAGTGAAGCCCAAAACACCCTGAGATAACACTGGAAGCCTACAAGTATATCTCGTTTGCCCTGGCCAGGGACTACTCGTGTAATGGCTCTCCTAGACACAGCGCGATGTCAACCCCCAATACCGGGAGAGACGAATCCTGTCTAACCGTCACTGCCTCCAAGTGCTTCGGGACTGCACCCAACTACCACCTGTTTACACGATTCCTTTGAGCCGTGGTAGGGTAGTAATCAAAGTACAGTGGGAACACACTCGAGGCGAAGTGACAGTGTCAAGTCACCGGACTAAGCTGTACTCATGTCACCTGGGAACTGATAACTGACGATAGGCATAATACCAACTAGTCAGTTCCCGACGAGTCCTGTCTAGTGTACTCGTAACCCAACGAGCACCCGCATACTATTTCAAGTACGACGTACCGACGGCTGTGGGACAGACCGTCTCCCACACTGGGATGAGAAGCGCATCGCTAGTCTACTCCGGAGTATCGATGCCCTGTCTCGATAGTCCTGCGACCAGGGACCTGCATAAGGATGTGCTTATAGATTACCCAGCCCCACTAGTGTGACTGCCATCACAACGCTGGTAATCATGCAAAGATCCTAAGGGCTCCACTAATGTGTATAGGCGATATACAAAAATAAACACATGTACACATTGAATTAGAAACAAACCAAGTAGCATACTACTGTTTTAAGCAAGATTGTATATACAAGGTGAATATCCCAAGCTTCCATTAAGTAATATACAAATTAGTATGATACAGTAATGGCCTCTAGGGCATATACACTAACAGGTACGGCAAACTACCCGCCAAGTACCTGAAGTGAAGCGGTCTCCCTCAGCAACGTGAGTAGGCCACTAAGCACTTCGAAATACCCGGTAGTTTGTGCACCCCACCTTGGGTCTATCCTAGGAGCAAAAAACAGTAAAAAGGAATAATACAACGGTGGCTACAACCGCAACCTGGATTTGCCCCGCAAAATAATATTACAAGTTATTACAATTACATCGAATAAATTAATACAATAACCCATCACAGAACCCCGGCTAATCATCACAACAGTCCAATAGAGTTCATAATTCCAAATAGCTAAAACATTACAGATATGTGCAACCCCCTGCCAACCGACATACTAGCAGTTAGGGGAGGTTTACGAACACATAATACAGTTCACATATATAATCAAACAAGCAAACATCGTATAATTTGGATCGATTAAACACATTAAATTCTACTCCAAATCTTCTCTGTAAATCTGAAACCTGAGCAGAAAATAAACAACACCAGAAAATACAAAAAATCATAAAAGATGCACAGAGGAAAACTGGGCTGAATCGGCCCCAACTCGGCCGCGGATCCACGGCAGATCGGTGGGATCGGCCGCGGTTCTGCGGCTCAGTGGCCGATTAAGGAGCCCATTTTTCTTGTGTGTTCTTATATTTTCATGCTGGTCATACTGGAGGAACCTGAAAAATTTTAGGACCTCATTTTAAAATCGACAGAAACTATGTGATATCGTGGTGTTTTCCGGTTCGTTTTGCGTTCGAAATTCATACGACTTTGCAAGTGAGTTAATTGTTGTTTAGTGAGGCTCTGATACCACTGTAAGTCGATGTGCAACACCCCACGAGTTGCGGGGAGGCGGAAATATGAAAAACGATCTTGTTTTGAAGCATACATCGACTAACCGAAGATCTTTGCTAAACGATAATTAACAACAACCATAGAGTTCTTAGCTACTATGTAAAGAGATTATACCTAATGATTCTAGTCCTTCATCTTTGTGATCTCTACGTCCTCCTCGGCCTCCTTTCCATAATAAAAGATCCACCCGAGTACCCTAATCCAAGCTACACCTCAAGACTTGAGGTAACTAAGTTTCTCTAGTTGCTAACCAAAGTAACTAAGATGATGTAGAGTTAGGTTATGGAGTGTTTAGTCAATCCTAATCCTTGGTCTCAACTCATGAGTGGTAGGATTAGGGTTTGAAGAAGGAGTGAGCATGAGGAGAGAGAAGGTGGAGATGATAATGAGAATGAAAAAGCTTCTCACTTGAATATATGAAACATAATGAATTATCAAATAGATGAATATAAATGATTATTCACCATGCTACATTAATTCAATAAGATTGATTCACTATGTGAGTCATTAAGCAATAAATGATGCATTAATGACATAGTGAATCACACTAATGAGTCACAATTTGCATTAAATGAAAATGCCACCTTAACCTCCTTAGTCACCCTCCTTCTAGAAGCTTCCCGGAAAATTATGAGAACGCCCCTCGCATCCGTGAAAACACAGAAAAACCTTAGACTGTATAAATCCAATAACCCGATACTAGAATTTGGCTTAAAGCAAAGCCGGCTAGTAAAAACTGTCCGAATGTCTTACGTGCGTTTAAACACGTATGCGTCCGAACCCTTTGTCGTAAAACTGTACGACCTCTATATCATTTCTCCTGGAGTTAGGAAAACTCTTTCTGGGACTCTAAAGACTCGACTACTACGCTGGCAGTGGGTTTAACCACAAACCGCAAGCGTCACTAGCTGTACGTAACGGTCCCTAGGTAGATGTCGATAAGAAGGCCGATGAGGATACCCATCCGAACTCCTACTAAGCCTGTGCGTGACAATATCCGTGCAGTTTGGTCTGTTCGTCTAAGTGTATCGCATGTAAGGTCTAAGGAGGTGGTAAACGTCAGACCCCTAATAACCGTACAAGTCGTGTCGGTATGGCTCTATCACCATCCGAGAATCTACTGATCAATCTATCAGTAATTCTCAATCAGCCCTGGCTAGGGACTTATGATAATGACCAACCGATCACTGTGCGATATCAACTCCCTATACCGGGAGAGACGAATCCCTAACAGTCACTCACTGCCTCCACGTGGCTCGGGACTGTGCCCAACTAAAACCTGTTTGCACGACTCCTTTGAACCGTGGTAGGGTAGTAATCAAAGCACAGTGGGAACTCACACGAGACAAATGACGACTTTAAGTCAACGGACTATCTGCACACATGTCACCTGAGAACTGCTATCTGACGTTATGTATAAATACCATCCAGTCAGTTCTCGGCGAGTCCTTTCCGGTGTACTCACACCCAGTGAGCATCTGTATACAATCTTAGGTGCACTCCACCAATGGATGCGGGACCAATCCATCGCCCCTCCTCAGGGTCTAGATATGTATACACCAGTCTGCTCTGGAGTCTCGATACTCCTGCGACCAGGGATATCTAAGGATGTGCCTATTGACTATCCAGCTCCCACTAGTATGACTGCCATCATAACGCCGGAAGTCAGGAAAACACCCTATGGGCTTTATCAACATGTATATATATATATATATGAATACTACGCAAAATATATCATATGTCGAGATAAAGAAAAACCAAATAGCGTACTATCATATTAAGAAAGACTGTTATGTACATACATATCCCCGGTATCCTATACAATGAAGGCCTCTAGGGCATATACATCCAACAATGGATACATTTTGGGGCTGTTTCTATTTCGATACATTAACATTGTCTAAACAACCTAGCTAAGGGTTAATGGGTTGGCTTTGATACCATGCAAGGCTACTGTAGCGCCCCGTCTGTCAATCCGAGGACATACGCGGAACAAAAACTTTTATAAACTGACGCTAATGCAGCCTTTCACCCGGATCGTTCCATTAACCCTATACTAGCAAAATACTAAGATGTTAGAATGGCTATAACGATCGATCCATATCTTTCGGTCTTTAGCCACCATCCCAAGCTCCTCTCGGCTGCTCCTACGAAGTTCGCTCTCCGATCTCGCTTGTCGAATTGGCACCACGTCAAAGATTCTTTATACGGGCTCCCGCTTCAAAACCGAAGAAACTCGGACATGAAGTTTGCCAGACGACATGTCCAACATGTAGTAGAGATAGTGTGTGATAATTTTGTCTCAATACACCCATGGATTCTCAACTCATGAGAGGGATGGGTGGAGGTTGAAGAAGATGCCCATGGAGGAAGAGGTGAGCTCAAGAAAGAAAAGGAAGTGAAGAAAAATGACTTGTTAATTGTGTGAGATATTTTTGAGAGCAAATATATATCAAACCCAAGAGAATAATCACATGTCATCACATGGCAGCCCTCTCTCTCCAAAAATATCCCCCACAATCATAATTAGCTCCAAAATCAATCCATGTCACATTTAATAAACACAACACCCAATACCATGAGTCACCATGTGCATGTGACATGAATTGATGCATATGGACAAAACTTGCACTTACATTTTCTTCCACTGAACATTTAACCTAAATGTTTAATCCAACAAAAGAAATGGCATCAACTAAAGTAAACTCATGACGGATCATAAGAATACCCCTCATTTGTATATACATACCCGCATCCGTATTCCGACTGAATACGAATACAATAAGACGAAAGTAATCTAACAAATATAATACTAGGATCCGGCTTAAACCAAAGCCCACTAGTATGATCCGTGCACAAGTGCACGTATATGATCGAACTCTGTCATAAAACCATACGATGAATTCTGTCTAACCGCCACTGCCTCCAAGTGCTTCGGGACTGCACCCAACTCCTACCTGTTTGCACGACTCCTTTGAGCCGTGGTAGGGTAGCAATCAAAGAACAGTGGGAACACACTTGAGGCAATGTAGCAGTGTCAAGTCAATGGACTAAGCTGTACTCATGTCACCTGGGAACTGCTCCTGACGATAGGTATAGTACCAATCAGCAGTGCCCCTGCGAGTCCGTCCGGTGTGCTCATAACCTAATGAGCACCTGTATACTATCTTAGGTGAACCAATTGACACCAATGGCTTGTGAGACCAGCCACCGCCCCTCGTCGGGGTCTCGATCCGTATACACTAGTCTACTATCGGAGTATCGATGCCCAGTCTCGAAACTCCCACGACTAGGGACACTTTAAGGATGTGCTTGTAGACTACCCAACTCTCACTTATATGATCGCCATCATACTGCCGGTAGTCAAGCAAGAATCCTATAGGCTCTATCAACTTGTAATAGTGATCTGTAGTATCACCTAAAGCATGTACACGATGATAAAGACAAACCAGATAGCATTCTATCATATCGAGTAAGACTGTTCTACCGGTATAGGTCATCCCTCAATCATTGCAATCACATGCATGTGATCCAATAATTGACTTGAGGACACTACAGCCAACAATCTCCCACTTGCACTTAAGGCTAATTATTGCGGTGTCTTATACTCACAGCCCGTGTGATACCGAACACCCAACTCCTCTACTAATCAGTTTCACAAAGCTCGTTTGTGAAAATATTGCGTTCGAGAAATAATCTCAGTGAGTGGACCCGCTCTGATGTTTCTTTCTATGTCTCTCTTTATCTCAAGTTCACGGAGAAAGCCATCTCCCGAAATGAGCAATACCTGTCTTAGAATATGTCTGGATATCTGATGGGATCTAGTTCACAAATGAACTCCAAATCCAGCAAACCTCTTAGACTGTATCGTCAACTGAATTTAATCAGTATCCTGCGCCATGCCTCCCTCAGTATCCGTTTGGACCATCTGTCCAAACTACTGTCCCTCGTCGAGAAAAGCCTATAACTCTGACAGTCACTCTGTCAACCAGGTCACCTTGAAAGCCTGGAATGATAACCGTCTCCCGAAGGAGGCAGCCGTTATCAAATCCCTAGAACATCCACTTATATTCTAAAACTGCTTCCGAACGTTTCTCCAGGATTAGATCAATATATAAACTTATTGCATATTGTGCAAAAACAACATCTGGTGTGGTACTTGACATCTCATGATTGACCAATTGCCTAAGCAAGTGCTATTCCAATCATGCACATCCCTCTCCCCTTTGGTTCGTAAGACACCTTCAGAGAGGATGACTCCTTCACCTGCAGGTGCACCACCATGCCAGGAGCCATCCATTCTAAAATACCTTTAGAATACTGACTAAGTACCCAGATTGTGAAACTGCCCAAATCTAGATCTAAAACCATAGATCTAGTAACCAGAATGTCTGATATAATATCCATATCCTATGTGGAGAAACCACTATGTGACAATCACAGTATAACCGATCGTAGTATTGGAATTTCACTTCCTACAACGTGTATGTCATACAAAAACCTATGACTGTCACATCAAAGATAGATGATCTATCTCCGCTATATCTGCTTTATTCTTTAAATAGACACAAGCTACTTTTCCACTATACTTCCATTGCTCCCACTGACTACAACAACCCTCTGGTAGAGTTTTGTACACGTGCACTTCTAAAGCTAGTTTAGAACGACGCTATATACATCCTCCTACCGGGTCTCATAGTCTGGAACAACTGTAGTGTCAAGTCTGGGTAAACAAGAACCTCCCTGTCACCTTCTTTGAGGATACCGAAGTACCTCTCGGGCGCATGAGGTTACCCACTATATCTGGGGAGTGGCTAATGGAATGTCAAACCTGATTGAATCTTTAGGTTCTTATCAAATTTTAATTAATCGTTTGCGGTTCTGGAATCACTTCCAGTTCTACCATACTCCCACTACTGTTTTCTGAAAAAGTCCATTTCACTAAAACTGTGGCGAGTCAAGAACAATATCACTATTGATCTTCCAGATGGTAGAAAATTAACTCTCGTCATAAAACTGTCAAATTGGGAGTGAAACCAACCGGGTTAACCCACAAACAACCATTACAGAAATGTGCCTTGAGTTATCCAGAGTCTGGTTTTAAGCATAAACCGGAAAACTCCATATACCTTAACATCGTTAAGATATGATCCATTCTATATACAATATAGAAACAGAGGCACTGATTTAATTGGAACCAGATTCAAATCATGCAGCCATCTCCAGTGCATGTCAACTAAATGGAGAGATGCCAATCAGCATTACTCAACTTAGGAGTGCATCCAATTATGAGTAACCTGAAAAAGAGAAGCAAGTTCTCAAAATCATTACTATCGACTGAATACCAAACACAAGTATCTACATCTTCGATTACCTTGAATAATCCTGATACTTGAAACACGTGGTTCTCTACTTTACTCTGATACCTATAACTTCTCAAAACTTAGACCTTGTATTTCTACGAAACACTTGTCTAAAAACTAGAGAAGTCACAAGTAAACAGAATATAGTAGGAGGACCAACCTTTCTATCCTAATGGACACTGGACAATATACAATGCTTTGTATAAGTCCCCTGAGTTGAATAACTCAAACCCTGTGCGTCGTAGGTTGAAAACTGTGCTATGGTTATGAAGAATTACACTGTTGTTTAATGCTCCTTACCTAACCATCAATTGATATAGGTAAATGTCATGGATATAATTTCAAAAAGTTATATCTCACTTTATAAAATAAACGTACAGATATATCAATTTGAAATTGGTGCAGAACAATGGATATTCAAAACCAAATATTTGTCGTCCGGCAAAAACACAGATGATTTCCTCAAATATCACCAATTACAACGAATCCCGATATAACGAGGATGATCACCTAATTCCCAATAACTTACTCCCACTCATCATCTGTAAAACCATACAGATGTGAGAATCATACCTCGTAAATACATACCCTGGAGTAAGGATCTAATTGGGAAATCAGTTTTCTATTAACAACGCATAGTGAAACTGAAACATGAATATGTTTCGAAGGGATATTCGGGTATTCCTGGTAATGCCTCTTCCATTATCAGATAAATGAATGTAACCGTATATTTCTTTGCCATCTTTCTAAATCCCTTTATTTGTCTTTACTCATTATCTTCTGTACACCATCCTCAGGCTAAATGGTTTTCTTCCTTCCCTACCGTTCGGCACCAGCCTATGGTTTGGAAAAAGATTATCCAATAAGTGTAATAGGTGTATTATCCTAATCCTAGGAGCACTCGCAACCTGAGAGAAGGTAAAGATAAAAGACAACTGAATAAACCTTATTCTTATTTCTCCTGAACCAGAATCCATCCTTGAACTGGAACAAGTTTCTTCAAGTTCGTATATAACCATATGATGGATTTATCCAATAGAAGTAGATATTCATAGTGATACTAATTGTTCTGGAGAAATACAAAGGTGAAGTAGGAGTGGCGATGAAATATGTAGTTTGGTCTGTTAGGTCCACATTACCCACCCTGGTCCTTTCGGGGAGGCGGAATAGGTAAAAGGAAAATTTTTCCTAAAAAGGTAACATGGACCATACAAGAAGGATCGTTGCTAAATAAGAACTAAAAAATATTCTATAAGTTCTAACTACTATGTAGAATGGTTATACCTTGGTCTTGAACTCCTTCTCTTCTTGTTGTGGTTCTTCCTCTTGCTTGCTCCTTGTAGTTGCTTGAACGGATCCTCCTTGTCGTCTCCTGTTTGCCATAGATGGATCCACCCGAGGGTCTCGGAATTGAGCTCCAATCTCAACCTAGAGATGACTAAGGTGTTTGGTTTGCTAAACCTAATACCTTAGATTGAGTAGAGAAGAGTGATGGTGGTTTTGTCTCAAAGGTTCATGATTTCCAACTCATGGAACACTTGAACCTTGAGAGAGGAAGAGGGAGAGCTTTTTTCATGAGAGAGAAAGAAGATGATAGAATGAGCTCTCATAATGCAACCATCCTCACAAAAGTAAGAATAATGATAATAATAATAATAATAATTAAGTATGGTGATGGTTAGTTTCGATGACCACTATCATTTCATTCAATTATTTCATTTTGTAAACAACAAGCAAGAAAAAGTCATACCCATGAAATGATAGCCATGAAATGATGATGGTCAACAAGTCCAAAATGGTCAACCGGTCAATAAAGTCAACAAAAGTCAAACTTTCAACTCAACCATGGCACAATAATACTTAATTAATATTATTAGTCATATTCATTAGGGTTTAGATAAAAGTCAACGGTCAACAAGTCAACCAAAGTCAAATGGTCAACAACCCTAATGAGAATCCTCTGCCTCTGCCTCTGTCAACTGTGCATACACACCCGCATCCGTGCTCCAAGGAACACGAATACACTGAGACAAAACCAATCCCAAAACAATTACTAGGATTTGGCTTAAACCATAGCCCGCTAGTAACAACTGTCCGGACACCAAACGTGCACAAGTGCGCGGATGTGAACGAACCCCGCCGCAAAACCATGCAACCTCTACTCTGTTTTGCCCAATGGCAAGTAACCTTCTGTGTGGGACTCTAAAGGCTCGACACTATGCTGGCAGTGGGTTTAACCACAGGCCGCAAGCGGTACTAGCTGTACGTAATGGTCCCCAGGTAGATGCCTGTTAGGTCCACGTTACCGCTCCCGGTACTTTCGGGGTTGCGGAAACGGTAAAACAAAATTTTTTCTAGACTTGGTAACATGGACCGTAAAAGCCGGATCTTTGCTAAACAAGAAACTAGCAAACTACAATAGGTGTTAACTACTATGCCGTAGAAATTATACCTCACGATACCGGTCCTTCGTGTCTTCACTTCGCGGCGCCGTTTGTTCATCCATGCTCCGAGGGTTGATCCGGACTTTGGTCACCTCCGCGGCCTTCTTGAGTCGAAGACGATCCACCCGAGAGATGTACACCGACTTCCACCTCGACCCGAGGTAACTAGGGCAACAAGATAGCTAGTCTTGGTACCCTAGGTTATGTAGAAGAGAAAGATGGAGGTGTTTGTCTATGTGGATTCTTTTTCTCTCAACACACGAGATCAAAAGAATTTGTCAAGAGGAGGAAGATGAAGGAGCTAGCAACCATGGAACATTTCTTTTCTTCTCATGAGAAAGAGCAAGAGAGAGAATGAGAAAAGAATTATGAGCTAAAGAAATGAACCATGGTTGCAATAATACACTAAATCATCATTACAAATCCTATCAAGATAAAGTTGATGGCTATATTGAAATGACCATTTTCATAATCAAAAGAAAAAGAAAATCAAAATAAGAGTGTAGACCTCTAATGAAGGTCAATGGTCAACCCCGGTCAACCGGTCAACAAAGTCAAGAGAGGTCATGATGGTCAAATGGTCAATGCAATTAGCCATCATAAAATTATCACTAAAAAGATTAGTAAACGATGTCTCCGGCTCATAATTGTTTTGACCAAACGAATTGCCAAAACCCTAATGAGTCCGCCTCAAAATGGTTTTGACCGAATCAACTGTCAAAACCCTAATGAGCCTGCCACATAACGGTTTTGGCCGAACCAACAGCCAAAACCCTAATGAGGCACATCCTCCTTCATCGCTCCGGAAAACTGTGCATACACACCTGCATCCGCATTCCGTAGAATGCGGATGCCCAGAAGACAAAACAAATCCATCTGTGCAATACTAGGATCCGGCTTAAACCAAAACCCACTACACTAGTAAAATAGGGGGTTGCCCTTACGGATAGTTTAATCCGTAGGGGCGGAAATAACTTGGCCCTACGGATATATCCGTAGGTCTAAAAGGTTGCCCCTACGGGCAAAGACGTCCAAGAATAAAAATATTAATTCTTAATTAGGTGTTTGCCCCTACGGAGGCGCAAACAAAGGACCTACGGATATATCCATAGGGGCAAGTAAATATCGATTTAATAAAATCCCAGATCGATCGCCTACGCTCATTTCCCTCTCTCTCTCGATCGGGCGCGAAAATAAGCCCCCAATGCGCCACGCCGTCGCCGCCAAGGTTGTTCTCCTCGTCGCCACCGCCGGTTTCGTCGCCACTGGAGTTCTCGTCGCCACCGCGGTTAAGGTCGTCGCCACCGCCGTTCAGATCGTCGCCCCTGCCCCAGCAGCCGTTCAGGTGAGTAAATCTCGAGGTAAGTTAAAGAATTTATTGGATTATTTTGGGCTTAAGGTTCATGGCGCGCGAGTTGGGGTTGGGCTGGGGTCGCGGTCGCAGTCGGGGTCGGGTTAGGGTTGGGGCAGGGGCTGGGCTGCGGGGTCGGGTTCGGGGTCGTGGTAGGGTTAGGGTTGGGGTCGGGGAAGGGGAAGGGTCAATTTATCAAATTTTTTATTGGGGGTGCGGCTGGGGCTGCGGGCTGGGGCTAGGGCTGGGGAAGGGGAAGGTCAATTTATCAAATTTTTAACAAGATTTGTATTAGTTTGCAAGAACACTTAAGTTTATCACAAAATATTGTTTGGGTTTTCGATTTATATCTTTTAGCGGTATGTATCCGTTGTCCCAAATTTTGAATTATCTTATACTAGTATTTATGCATGTGCAGATCTTCTTTATCCTGACAAAAGATCCATATCCATTATCTTAACTTAAAATCCTTTAGAGGGTGCTAATCCTAAATAACAACAAAATGATGTTAAATATTTCATCCGATTTTCACAAGATCATACTTGAAAAAAATGCAACTACTTTCACAATTTCACAATCCTAACCAACTCCCAATTTATTATGGTATTCGATCATAACTTGAGAACAAATTCTCTTTTCTATTGCCATCCCATATCAAACCCTAGAATCGTGGCCATTTCAAATTACACCAAATTGAGGCAAGAATAAGATGAAACCAACATAACCAACAATAAAGAGCTTTATTTGGTAATATATATTGATGAACAATGGTTGCTGTGTTAAATCCAACCCTCACATCACATGCATATCAATAAAGGAGAGGACTGACCAAAATGCTGAATTTTAACAATTGTGAAAGTTCTTCGGTCAGGATGTAACAGAAATAAGGAAAAAAAACCTAAAATATTTCTCACAAAAAAGAAAAAGCAAGCTTCTCTCCCATATCATTAACAAAGCTTATCACTTTTGATTCTCGAAATTATTTTACATTATATTTTCATTCAAAACGTTTTGCTAGTTTGCTCACCAACCGTTTGATAAAATTCCAAAACTATTTTTACTTTCCTTGCTCACAATTGCTCTTGACTACATACAAATCTTGAAAACCCATTAACGCTCTTGCAATAATATGCAAAATCACATGAGGATTCACATTCATCACCACCACCTAAGGCTAGGGTTTGGGCTGGGGCTGCGGCTAGGGCTGTGCGTCCTCCAGAGGGCGATCATAGGATCGGTGAAGTGAGGTGGCTGGATATGAGATACGATGGATTTCCATGTGTTCAATGGAATGCTGAGGGTCAGAGTCGGTTATTCATATATCTCCCAAAAAAGAATGAGTTTGTTATCAAAGGTGTATTGATTTCTACATCAAGGAATATCAGTTATATGTCATTCAGTGACTAAGTCTGTTTCTGGCCCAACCATATTTATGAATCGTTTCTTCTTTTTCCTTCTTACGTATATTTACTAGTTCAGACTGTATGCACCTCTGCAATCAACGCCGAGAACTTATACATTATAGGTTAATAGACATATGCTATGAAATCACGGTGCATATCGAATTCATGATATGTTATAGTCCCTCATTATTTTTACTGTGGTGAGAAAGCAGTCGCTGGTGGCCACAAGCCATAGAATTGGCAGTTGTCCTACCTGCGATAACATCTTACAAATCATCAGTAGACATCTCTGTTATATTAATATTTTAATGTCAGCTTGCATGCATGTTTATTTGCATATTTCCTCTGCTAATTATATTCTTCTAGATCATGTTTGCCTAATCTATTCGAGGCTTAGCATAATCTAGTGGCGATAAACAATTCCATCTTCTGCTACTATGGTGGCACTGAGAAACTTCCATTTAGAAATGACAACACGTATTTTGTGGAAGTACTGTACATAATAAGAAGGAGAAGACAGTAATGTGGCAGAAGAAGAAGGAGAAGACAGTAATGTGGCAGAAGAAGAAGGAGAAGATAGTAATGTGGCAGAAGAAGAAGGAGAAGACAGTATGCATGTATATACATTTGAAATTTAAGTAAAAACAACCCTACACTTAAGCGAAATCATAAATCGAAACACACATATATAGAATACATCTCATACATGGGTATCCTCAAATCTAACTTTCATTGAATTTGCACGCGCACTTAAAATAACAACCTTTATACTAAAAAATTATGTATGCCATTACTTAGTAGTTTATGGTTTTTAGACGCAAAAGCCATTTGAGAAATACTTTTCCAACCCACTATTAATCCATATTCTCAATATAGTCATTGAATTTGCACGCGCACATAATAAGAAGGAGAAGACAATAATGTGGCAGAAGAAGAAGGAGAAGACAGTAATGTGGCAGAAGAAGAAAAAAATGACATTCCTCGTTCTCTGTTTCAGCATCAATCTTCTGATATGAACTAATGATGGCTTTCACATAGGCTTTTCCCTTTAGAGACTTCTTAGTGTCCAATGGAAAGTATACATCAGATTTGTGCAGGTCGGGTTCTTCTATGACTTTCAAGAGTCTCAACTTATTCTGTAAATTACACTCTAGTTGGGTGGTACTTTTACCACTTCTCACTGCAGGTGCGCTCTCTAATATCCATTTTGAATGTAATATTATCGATATTCAAAATGGATATTAGAGAGCGCACCTGCAGTGAGAAGTGGTAAAAGTATCACCCAACTAGGGTGTAATTTACAGAATCAGTTGAGACTCTTAAAAGTCATAGAAGAACCCGACCTGCACAAATCTGATGTATGCTTTCCATTGGACACTAAGAAGTCTCTAAAGGGAAAAGCCTATGTGAAAGCCATCATTAGTTCATATCAGAAGATTGATGCTGAAACAGAGAACGAGGAATGTCATTTTTTTCTTCTTCCGTCACATTACTGTCTTCTCTTTCTGCCACATTACTGTCTTCTCCTTCTTATTATGTGCGCGTGCAAATTCAATGACTATATTGAGAATATGGATTAATGGTGGGTAGGAAAAGTATTTCTCAAATGGCTTTTGCGTCTTAAAACCATAAACTACTAAGTAATGGCATACATAATTTTTTTAGTATAAAGGTTGTTATTTTAAGTTTTCCCTTATAGAGATATGATCTAACTGCATCTATAAACTATAAGTGTGCAGAAAATTATGATAAGAAACCATAAGAAAGGGTCGTAGCCATGCATAACCTTGAATCTACATACCAAATCATGTAAAAGCATGCACTTATTGTCACCTTGCCTTGGAATGTAAAATATCTTGGAAGACTATAAGCGAGCATTTAAATCTTGATAGCTTTTGACTTCAACATATATTTTTCTCAAGTACCATGAAATATACTTGCTCCGTATAAACCGTTTTCAGGAAGATGGATTAATAATGACAAATTATCCATTGTGGTTCACTAGGTTAGCATTTTCTCTTCTATTGACCATCTTACTAATCTGCTTGTAAATTTATTCGGAACCTGCTGCGAATCATTAAAAGACATGCATAAGAAAGAAAGCTAAAATACAGATATATAGCATACCGATACATCGAAACTTCATAGTTGCGATGGCAATCCAGAGATATTTATTTCTACACACGTGGTGCGCGTGCGAATGCGTCAGGCATCATGGACAAATATTTCAGAACATGGAAAGTATTATTCGTATAAAGTAATTAAAACTTTTAAACACCTTGGGTAGATATTTTCTTAGTTGATGCAATCATATCATGAGGACTAAATTTAAGCTATTATACATATGCTTATGTATTTTTCTAACCTAATATATCACACACACACAGAGAGAGAGAGAGAGAGAGAACACCAGGTAGATAGAGAAATCAGGTAGCAGGATCCTGAAGAAATGGAGTCCATAGCATTGCTCATCATCATCATCCGTGATCCCTTTGAAAAAATATTATCAAAGGGATCATGGATGATGATGATGAGCAATGCTATGGACTCCATTTCTTCAGGATCCTGCTACCTGATTTCTCTACCTACCAGGTGTTCTCTCTCTCTCTCTCTGTGTGTGTGTGTGTGATATATTAGGTTAGAAAAATACATATGCATATGTATAATAGCTTAAATTTAGTCCTCATGATATGATTGCATCAACTAAGAAAATATCTACCCAAGGTGTTTAAAAGTTTTAATTACTTTATACGAATAATACTTTCCATGTTCTGAAATATTTGTCCATGATGCCTGACGCATTCGCACGCGCACCACGTGTGTAGAAATAAATATCTCTGGATTGCCATCACAACTATGAAGTATCGATGTATCGGTATGCTATATATCTGTATTTTAGCTTTCTTTCTTTTGCATGTCTTTTAATGATTCGCAGCCGGTTCCGAATAAATTTACCAAGCAGATTAGAAAGATGGTCAATAGAAGAGAAAATGCTAACCTAGTGAGCCACAATGGATAATTTGTCATTATTAATCCATCTTCCTGAAAACGGTTTATACGGAGCAAGTATATTTCATGGTACTTGAGAAAAATATATGTTGAAGTCAAAAGCTATCAAGATTTAAATGCTCGCTTATAGTCTTCCAAGATATTTTATATTCCAAGGCAAGGTGACAATAAGTGCATGCTTTTGCATAATTTGGTATGTAGATTCAAGGTTATGCATGGCTACGACCCTTTCTTATGGTTTCTTATCATAATTTTCTGCACACTTATAGTTTATAGATGCAGTTAGATCATATCTCTATAAGGGAAAACTTAAAATAACAACCTTTATACTAAAAAAATTATGTATGCCATTACTTAGTAGTTTATGGTTTTAAGACGCAAAAGCCATTTGAGAAATACTTTTCCTACCCACTATTAATCCATATTCTCAATATAGTCATTGAATTTGCACGCGCACATAATAAGAAGGAGAAGACAGTAATGTGGCAGAAGGAGAAGACAGTAATGTGACGGAAGAAGAAAAAAATGACATTCCTCGTTCTCTGTTTCAGCATCAATCTTCTGATATGAACTAATGATGGCTTTCACATAGGCTTTTCCCTTTAGAGACTTCTTAGTGTCCAATGGAAAGCATACATCAGATTTGTGCAGGTCGGGTTCTTCTATGACTTTTAAGAGTCTCAACTGATTCTGTAAATTACACCCTAGTTGGGTGATACTTTTACCACTTCTCACTGCAGGTGCGCTCTCTAATATCCATTTTGAATGTAATATTATAGATATCCATGCCTGTTTATGTCAAAATTACTTATATTGTCAATGTTTGATTGTCTAGTTGTTGGTGATGCGTCCATATCAGGGACAGAGGCTACTCCCGTTCCTCCAGGTATGTTTATATATTATATAGGGCATGTATATTGATTTAGAATGCTATATCATAAATATACACACATTCCTTTTGCTCTTAGTCGTCCAACTCATTATCATGGGCTGCTTGATGAGATTAGATTTGCGCCTGATGATCTACAAGAGCTTGTTCACTCCCTGTCATATGTGTAAGCAGCGCTATATGCGAGTTTACCTTGTTAGTATGTATGTACTGAAATTAATTAATATTATTCAAATTTTGATACATGCAGATACCAGAGGAGCACATCTTCTATCTCTGTAGGTAAGGCTTTGAATTTGTTGATTTTGGTATTTCTTGTCAATTTTATAGACCAGTATGTGCTAAATATAATGTTCTGACAGTTGCTAGGGGGAAGGCAACATTCGAGGCTGCTGACCCCAGTTCTGGACGCCGCACACGGACGGCACCACGGAGGTTGGGAGAGAGGCCGAGGACCGGGCTCTAGCAGGGCCCATATGAGGTTGGACTCCACCCCGGTGGTTACTTCCTCCGTCTCCAGTGAGCGACGTATCCAGCAGGAACAGGAGAGCTTGAAGGCCACCGTTCAGGAGTTGAATGAGATGCTGGTATGTATACTACTTAATAGTAAAATATAATGTCATATTATAGATATCAACATATCCAATATCAGTACATAGCCTGAGCTTATTTGGTTGTAGACTTATGTTTTATTAATCATACATGTACATATCTAATTAAAATAAACTACAGTTTTCCAAACTAGATATCCAAATGGGGTTTCGAAATAACTCGATAATGATAAGAATTCGAATGTGGGTGTAGGAGCGGGTGGTTGAGCAGGCCCAGGCCTGGGGAACGATTTTACCGGACAGAACGATCCGAGGCTGCTGACCCCAGTTCTGGACGCCGCACACGGAGGGCACCACGGAGGTTGGGAGAGGCCGGGGATTGGGCCCTAGCAGGGCCCATATGAGGTTGGACTCCACCCCGGCGGTTACTTCCTCCGTCTCCAGTGACCGGCATGTCCATCATGAACTGGATAGCTTGAGGGCCAGCGTTCAGGAGTTGAAGGAGATGCTGGTATGTATACTACTTTATAGTAAAATATCATTTCATATTATATACATATCAACATATCCATAATTAGTACGTAGCTTGAGCTTATTTGGTTTTAGACTTAAGTTTGATTAATCATACATACATATGTAATTGAAATAAACAACGCTTTTCCAAACTAGATATCCAAACAGGGTTTCGAAATAACTTAATAATGATACGAATTCGAATAATAAACAGTTCTTACACGCTTCTTACACACGTTATATCCAGACGCGACAGGGTAGATCGGCCGAGCCTCCACACGCATCTCCTTCGGCTGCGGCTCTGCAAGCCACTACATCGGCTGCGGTTCCGCAGACAGCTCCTGTAGCTCCACCGCCCACTCAGACTCCCGCTCACGACGAATTGCAGAGTTTATTGACCGAGGAGCAGGCGCGCGTTATTCTATCGTTATTCAGAGGTGGAGCTGGACCGAGCTAGGGTAGATTTTTGGTTCTTTTTTTTTGAAACATGTATTTATTTATATCATACACATTGTACTACATTTTGAAACGATATTGATATTGGTTTGTATTTATATCATATTCAGTTTTTGTGTTTCTTTTGTATATTATATATATGCGTGAGATGTAATTATGAATACTGCAATATATGATTTGATTGATGCATATATTATTGTGCACAGGGCGGGAAAAAATCAACCAGCCCATTTTTTTAAAAAAATTACAGACAATATGTACCTACGGATTAATCCGTAGGCACACATGTTACCCCTACGGATATGTCCGTAGGGGCAAAATATCAGCAGTAACTGATATTTCCCCCAGATCACAGTTGCAGGGGGTTGGGAAAGCCCCTACGAATATATCCGTAGGGGCAACTGACTCTCGCCTACGGCGTTATCCGTAGGGGCAAAATATCAGGAATTATGAATTTGTGCCCCTACGGAAACGTACCTACGCATATATCCGTAGGGGTTAGTACATGCCCCTACGGATATATCCGTAGGTCGAAGTAATTTATTAAAATAAACCGTAAATTATATAAAATCTTATACCCTACGGCTTTATCCGTATGGGCAAAAGGACCTACACATATATCCGTAGGGGCAACAATTTGACCGTAGGGGCAAGTTCAGGGCCTCAACTTGCACCTGCGGCCTTTGCACCTACGGGGTATTTTTTCGCCCCTACGTATATAGCCGTAGGGGCAGTTGGTTGGCCCTACGGATAAATCCGTAGGGGCAACACTTCTTTGTAGTAGTGCTAGTATTGCCTGCCCGAACAGCATACGCACACAAGTGCACGTAAGTGATCGCAACCCTGCCGTAAAACTATACGGCCTCTACACATTTCGCTCAGTGCAGGGAAACACTCTGTGTGGGACTCTAAAAACTCGACACTACGCTGGCAGTGGGTATAACCACGGACCGCAAGCGGCACTAGCTGTACGTAACGGTCCCCAGGTAGATGTCGATAAGAAGGCCGATGAGGTAAACCCATCCGAACTCCTACTGAGCCTGTATGTGACAATCTCCTTACAGTCCGGTCTGTTCGTCTGATACATCGCATGACGGGCCTAGGGGTGGTGAACGTCAGTCCCCTAATAGCGGTACAAGTCGTGTCGGAGTGTAGCCCAGAACACCCTGAGACATCACTGGAAACCTACCAGTATATCTCGCTTGCCCTGGCCAGGGACTACATGAGTAATGGCTCTCTTAGACACAGCGCGATGTCAACCCCAATACCGGGAGAGACGAATCCTGTCTAACCTTCACTGCCTCCAAGTGCTTCGGGACTGCACCCAACTACTACCTTTTTGCACGACTCAGTAGAGCCGTGGTAGGGTAGTAATCAAAGAACAGTGGGAACACACTCGAGGCGAAGTGACAGTGTCAAGTCAGCAGACTAAGCTGTACTCATGTCACCTGATAACTGACGATAAGTATAATACCAACCAATAGTTCCCGACGAGTCCTGTCCACTGTACTCGTAACCTAACGAGCACCCGCATACTATCTCAAGTACGACGTACTGACGGCTTTGGGACAGACCGTCTCCCGTGCTGGGATGAGAAGCGCATACGCTAGTCTACTCCGGAGTATCGATGCCCTGTCTCGGTAATCCCACGACTAGGGACGTGTATAAGTATGTGCTTGTGGATTACCCAGCCCCCACGAGTGTGATCGCCATCACAACGCCGGTAATCAAGCAAAGATCCTAAGTGCCCCACTAATGCGTATAGGTGATATAATAACAGAAACACATGTACACATTAAAGCAGAGACAAACCAAGTAGCATACTACTATTTCGAGCAAGATTGTCTATACAACTGTGAATATCCCAAGCTTCCATCAAGTAATATACATACTAGTATGATACAGTAATGGCCTCTAGGGCATATACACTAACAATCTCCCACTTGCACTAAGGCCATGTACTGGCGTATCGAAGACCTATCATCTCGATCAGCCGCTCGAACTGAGTCTTGGGTAAGGCCTTCGTGAATGGGTCCGTTGTGTTGTCCTTTGTGTCCACTCTCCGCACCTCGATCTCTTAGCGATCAATGATCTCCCTGATCTGGTGATACCGCCTTAAGATGTGCATGGATTTCTGATGGGACCTTGGTTCCTTCGCTAAAGCTATAGCCCCATTGTTATCACAATACAAAGGTATTGGGTCAACAATGGACGGAACCACCTGAAGTTCACTAATGAACTTCTTCATCCAGACCGCTTCTTTTGCGGCATCGCTTGCAGCAATGTATTCAGCCTCCATCGTCGAGTCTGCGACGGTATCCTGTTTGGAACTCCTCCAACATACCGCCCCTCCGTTGAGGGTAAACACAAAACCCGAGACAGACTTGCTGTCATCTTTGTCACTCTGGAAGCTTGAATCGGTGAAGGACTCGACCCTGAGGTCCCCATTACCATAAACCAGAAACATCTCCTTAGTCCTTCTCAGGTACTTGAGAATGTTCTTCACTTCTGTCCAGTGGTCCTCACCTGGGTCTGACTGATACCGGCTTACCGCGCTCAGCGCGTACGCTATATCTGGTCTTGTACATAGCATCACATACATTATAGATCCTACCGCCGAAGCGTAGGGTATAGTGCTCATACGAACCCTCTCCTCGTCGGTCTTAGGAGACATCTTCTTGCAGAGGGTAATTCCGTGCAATGCAGGTATGTTACCGCGCTTGGAATCCTCCATACTAAATCTCTTTAGTACGGTCTCTATGTACCTGGACTGCGAAAGTCACAGTAGTCTCTTGGATCTATCTCTATAGATCTTGATCCCCAGAATGTACGAGGCATCACCCAGGTCCTTCATGGAGAACCGTTGTGACAAAAATAGCTTGACCGATTGTAGCATAGGAATGTCATTTCCTATCAAAAGAATGGCGTCCACGTACAAGACTAGGAATACGACAGTTCGTCCTACAATCTTCTTATAGACACAGGGTTCATCTTCGTTATTGATGAAATCAAATTCCTTGATTGCCTCATTAAAACAGATGTTCCAGCTCCGCGATGCCTGCTATAATCCATAAATGGATTTAAGCAACTTGCACACCTTCCCGCTGCTCCCACTGTCTACGAAATCTTCTGGCTGATCCATGTAAACGCACTCTTCCAAACAACCGTTTAGGAAAGCCGTTTTAACATCCATCTGCCAGATTTCATAGCCATGGAAGGCAGCAATGGCAAGTAGGATCCGAATGGATTTGAGCATAGCCACCGGAGAAAAAGTTTCGTCATAGTCCAAACCAGGTCTTTGACGAAAACCTTTTGCAACGAGTCTAGCCTTATAGGTTTCCACCTGCCCATCTACACCAAGTTTCCTTTTGTAGATCCATTTTCATCCAACGGGTTTTACCTCAGGTGGAGCAATATCCAAGGTCCACACTTTATTGGCGTACATGGACTCCATTTCGGATTGCATTGCTTCCTGCCACTTATCAGAGTCCCTACTGATAATGGCCTGCCTGAAACTGGTAGGGTCATCTTCTTCCAAGATGCAATCCTCTCGATCCCCGTCTATGAGAAAACCGTAGTATCTCTCGGGCGGATGAGAAATCCTACCAGATCTTCGGAGTAGCTGAGGTTCGTCCGGGGTTATTGAATTCTGAGGTTCTGTCAAATCTTCAGTTTCATTTTGTGGTCGCTGAATTTCTTCCAGTTCTACCGAACTCCCACTTGATTCTTTTGCAAGAAATTGCCACTCTAAAAAGGTGGCGTGGCGAGATACAAACACCTTCTGTTCCTCAGTGTGGTAGAACAGATATCCTGTGGAGTTCTTAGGATATCCCACAAATTTACATAGAACTGAACGTGCCTGAAGTTTGTCCGGATTTTGTACTTTTACATAGGCCGGACAACCCCATATCTTAATACATTTAAGATACGGCTTTTTACCATTCCATATCTCGAACGGTGTCTTAGACACAGATTTAGACGGAACATCGTTCAATAGATATGCTGCTGTCAATAGCGCATTTCCCCAAAATGAAAGAGGTAACTCGGCATTACTCATCATGGAGCGAACCATATCAAGTAGGGTATGATTCCTCCGCTCCGATACACCGTTGTGCTGTGGTGTATAAGGAGGAGTAAGCTGAGAGAGAATACCATTCTCTTTTAAGTAATCTAGGAATTCCGTGCTTAAGTACTCCCCTCCTCTATCAGACTGGAGGATCTTGATACTTTTGCCAGTCTGGTTCTCTACTTCATTTCTGAATTCCTTGAATTTCTCAAAAGCTTCAGATTTGTGTTTCATCAGATACACATATCCGAACCTAGAGAGATCGTCAGTGAATGTGATGAAGTACGAGAACCCACCCCTTGCATGTATAGACATCGGATCACATACATCACTATGTACGAGTCCCAAGAGCTCTGTTGCTCTTTCTCCATGTCCGGTGAACGGAGATTTGGTCATCTTCCCTTTGAGACAAGACTGACAAGTTTCATAAGATGAAAACTCGAACGCATCCAAGAGTCTATCTTTATGCAACTTACTCAGTCTTTTCTCTCCGATATGACCAAGTCTACAATGCCACAAGTAGGATTCATTGGTATCTGAATTCTTCCTCTTGCGTGTGTTTTGTACATTGAGAACTGTATTCTGATTTAGAACGTAGATACCATTACACAGTGTACCTTCTACAACCAGTACCTTATGAAGGTAAATGTTCATGATATTTCTATCAAGAACAAAGTTATATCCATCTTTATCGAGTAAAGAAACTGATATGATGTTGCAAACCATGGAAGGTACATAGTAGCAATCGTTCAAAATCATAGTCTTGCCATTTGGCAATATTAGGTGATATTCACCGACGGCTGCCGCATTAACTTGTGCTCCGTTCACTACTCTGAGAGACATATCACCCGGTGCAACTTTCCTACTTTTTCTCAGTCCCTGCAATAAATTACAGATATGAGATCCTGATCCGGTATCAAGTACCCAGGAGGTAGGGATGACCGTAAAACGGTTCTCAATTACAAGAACACCTGAAGTAGATGCAAAACCATGCTTCTTCTTCAACTGGGTATCCTGGGAATCCATACAATCCCCTTTCCCTTGCTCATACTTATGACTGTTGTCACAAGTTAGAGCCGAACCAACATTCCCCAGCCCCGAATAAGAATTCAGATCGGTCAAGCGATACATTTTATTATCTTGATTAGGGCGTGAAATGGTTGCTACCTGGAGAGAGAGAAAAGAAACACTTAGCGTGCGCTCTTGCAAGTTTAGATTGGTTTTTAATTTATCGTAACAGGATGGCTCCCATTGTCTCTCGAATCCCTCCTCAAACCATAAAGGAAGAATTAGTCGGGATCAAACTCACCGTACAATACTTGCTTAACCGTTCCGCCAGGCCAGTGTCGGTACTTCGAGGGAGGTTTTCCAACGCTTTCGCGAAGTTCCTTAATTAAGTAACCTCTTTTCCCTGTAGGCGTAGCCTCGCTAACACCTTTCTAGACACCTACTTGGTTTATAGCATTGATCGTTAAGCGAGAAAGTTCCCGAGGAGTAGCATATACTCACAGTAAGATCGGGATCCAAATATCATCGCATGACAAAACTGAAGGAATCCTACCAGAATCATCACACTCCAAATGGTATGCAACACTAGCAAGTTTCAGTACTTTTGAAACTCCCGATGTGGTTTTTTCCCCTAGGACCCAAGTGACCTTGACTGAGCCAACATATCAAAGGATCCTAGTCAAGTTCAACCCGTCATTATCTTGACTGCATTAGACCCACCCATACGAGTCTTTGACTGAGCCAAAATGACCGCACGACTGTCCTAACCAATCACTTTGTATCCTATGGAAAAAATATTACATAGCTACCGTACACTACGCCTCGGCTGAGCACGAAATACGTAGCACGAATACTAAGCAATATCAATCCGAAACGACGGAGGGCTACGACTGGGTTTTGGCGAAAACCCGTTAACGTAATGAACTTGATATCGTTGAAGGAATGTGATACACTTTTTGAAAATATAGTGACGAAAACTTTTGCTAAAGAGGTCACTCCCTGTGAAGGGATCTCAGCTCTTTCCTCGTCTAGTGAGGTGCTGGGCATTCATAAGATGAATACCTCGATGCAAAGCAAGAATAATCGACTATAGTGAAGTTATCGCCCTGACGCAAACTTTTATCCTAGGGGTCACTCTCGATGAGGGGATCTCGGCCCTTGCCTCGTCGAATGAGGTGCTGGGCATTCATAAGCGAATACCTCGATGCAAAACAAAAGTGAACGTCCTTGCAATAACAGCTTTTTGAAAAATTGTTCCAACAACGTCTTTTAGGTTTATTTTCTTGCATTAATTCTTTTAATGCGTCCCATCATTTAATCCTACCATTGCAGAAAACAACCAAAATATGACGTACGCTTATGCCATTCGCATTCTCCATGGGGCCCCGTCATCACCCGTTAGGTTACTTAACTAACGACAGAGCGGGGGCTGGGCTAGCGCGGCTGAAAAACATAAGCAACGCCTAAATAGTTATCATATATAGATATATAGCAATGATAGCCAATCCAGATCACAGATGAACACTTTGGATATACTAGGAACCCGCGATTCGTTCGAGCCTGCAATGAAAAGAGGATTACACGGTCGCGATGAATAGCCAATACCCCACCCTAGACGCCTACGGGTGCGGCAAACTACCCGCTAAGTACCCGAAGCGAAGCAACCTACCTCAACCGGTGAGTAGGCCACTCGGCACTTCGAGATACCCGGTAGTTTGTGCACCCCATCTTGGGTCTATCCTAGGAGCAAAAACAGTAAAAAGAATTATACAATGACGGCTACAAACCCGACCCGGTTGTGCGGCCATACAAATAATATTACATCAATTTACAAATTTTTACATGAATGAAAGAAAAAGAAACTCTCAACTCACATCCACCCCGGCTATTCATCCGCGACAATCCAACGAGTTCATATACACAAACCATCAACATTACAGATCACAGATATGTATAACCCCCACTAATTGACGTATAGCGATTAGCAGACGTTCAATACACATATAACATCACAGAAACAACCCATTAGTCAAAGTCTACTGAAAATCGAACAAAAATACGGATTTTTAAGCCCCGAAAACAAATTTTCCTTTCTTGAAAATCTGGGCAGAAAAATCATATTCTAAAAATCCCAAAATACCCATATAAGAACACTGTAGGAAACAGGAACCCCAACCGAGATAACTCGGCCGTCGTTCCGCGGTGCTTTAACCGAGTTATGGGATCGTTTTTCTTTAGTGTTCTATAAAAAGCCTGAGCCGATTTTTAGTGCATGATTTATTAATTTTGGAACAGATCTAAAAATCGGCAGAAACTTGAATTTTCCGGGGTGTTTTGCGGTTTTTCGTCCGGTCGAAATTCTAGATACTTTGCTAACTTGCTAGTTTATGTTTAGCTAGGCTCTGATACCACTGTTAGGTCCACGTTACCACTCCCGGTACTTTCGGGGTTGCGGAAACGGTTAAACAAAATTTTTTCTAGACTTGGTAACATGGACCGTAAAAGCCGGATCTTTGCTAAACAAGAAACTAGCAAACTACAAGAGGTGTTAACTACTATGCCGTAGAAATTATACCTCACAATACCGGTCCTTCGGGTCTTCATTCCGCGGCGCCGTTTGTTCATCCATGCTCCGAGGGTTGATCCGGACTTTGGTCACCTCCGTGGCCTTCTTGAGTCGAAGACGATCCACCCGAGAGATGTACACCGAGCTCCACCTCGAGCCGAGGTAACTAGGGCAACAAGATAGCTAGTCTAGGTACCCTAGGTTATGTAGAAGAGAAAGATGGAGGTGTTTGTCTATGTGGATTCTTTTTCTCCCAACACATGAGATCAAAAGAATTTGTCAAGAGGAGGAAGATGAAGGAGCTAGCAACCATGGAACATTTCTTTTCTTCTCATGAGAAAGAGCAAGAGAGAGAATGAGAAAAGAATTATGAGCTAAAGAAATTAACCATGGTTGCAATAATACACTAAATCATCATTACAAATCCTATCAAGATAAAGTTGATGGCTACATTGAAATGACCATTTTCATAATCAAAAGAAAAAGAAAATCAAAAGAAGAGTGTAGACCTCTCATGAAGGTTAATGGTCAACCCCGGTCAACCAGTCAACAAAGTCAAGAGAGGTCATGGTGGTCAAATGGTCAATGCAATTAGCCATCATAAAATTATCACTAAAAGGATTAGTAAACGATGTCTCCGGCTCATAATGGTTTTAACCAAATGAATTGACAAAACCCTAATGAGTCCGCCTCAAAATGGTTTTGACCGAATCAACTGTCAAAACCCTAATGAGCCTGCCACATAACAGTTTTGGCCGAACCAACTGCCAAAACCCTAATGAGGCACCTCCTCCTTCATCGCTCCGTAAAACTGTGCATACACACCTGCATCCGCATCCCGTAGAATGCGGATGCACAGAAGACAAAACAAATCCATCTGTGCAATAATAGGATCCGGCTTAAACCAAAGCCCACTAGTATTGCCTGCCCGAACAGCATACGCACACAAGTGCACGTAAGTGATCGCAGCCCTGCCGTAAAACCATACGGCCTCTACACGTTTCGTTCAGTGCAGGGAAACTCTCTGTGTGGGACTCTAAACACTCGACACTACGCTGGCAGTGGGTTTAACCACAGACCGCAAGCGGCACTAGCTGTACGTAACGGTCCCCAGGTAGATGTCGATAAGAAGGCCGATGAGGTAAACCCATCCGAACTCCTACTGAGCCTGTATGTGACAATCTCCGTACAGTCCGGTCTGTTCGTCAGATACATCGCATGGCGGGCCTAGGGGGTGGCGAACGTCAGTCCCCTAATAGCGGTACAAGTCGTATCGGAGTGTAGCCCAGAACACCCTGAGACATCACTGGAAACCTACCAGTATATCTCGCTTGCCCTGGGCAGGGACTACATGTGTAATGGCTCTCCTAGACACAGCGCGATGTCAACCCCAATACCGGGAGAGACGAATCCTGTCTAACCGTCACTGCCTCCAAGTACTTCGGGACTGCACCCAACTACTACCTGTTTGCACGACTCAGTAGAGCCGTGGTAAGGTAGTAATCAAAGAACAGTGGGAACACACTCGAGGTGAAGTGACAGTGTCAAGTCAGCAGAATAAGCTGTACTCATGTCACCTGGGAACTGATAACTGACGATAGGTATAATACCAACCATCAGTTCCCGACGAGTCCTGTTCGGTGTACTCGTAACCTAACGAGCACCCGCATACTTTCTCAAGTACGACGTACTGACGGCTGTGGGACAGACTGTCTCCCATGCTGAGATGAGAAGCGCATACGCTAGTCTACTCCGGAGTATCGATGCCCTGTCTCGATAATCCCATGACTAGGGACGTGTATAAGGATATGCTTGTTGATTACCCAGCCCCCACGAGTGTGATCGCCAGCATAACGCCGGTAATCAAGCAAAGATCCTAAGGGCTCCACTAATGCGTATAGGTGATATAATAAAAGAAACACATGTACACATTAAAGCAGAGACAAACCAAGTAGCATACTTCTATTTCGAGCAAGATTGTCTATACAACTGTGAATATCCCAAGCTTCCATCAAGTAATATAAATACTAGTATGATACAGTAATGGCCTCTAGGGCATATACACTAACAATGCCGATAAGAAGACAGATGAGATGAACCCATCGAACTCCTACTGAGCCTAAATGTGACAATCTCCGTACAGTCTGGTCTGTTCTTCTGAGAGTATCGCATGGTGGGCCTAAGGGGGTGGTAAATGTCAGTCCCCTAATAGCGGTACAAGTCGTGTCGGAGTGTAGCCCAGAACACCCTGAGAAACTATTGGTAACACTACCAGCAAATCTTGCTTTCCCTAACCAGGGACGACTATGTGTAATGGCTCTCCTAGACACAGCGCGATATCAACCCCCAATACCGGGAGAGACAAATCCTGTCTAACCGTCACTGCCTCCAAGTGCTTCGGGACTGCACCCAACTATTACCTGTTTGCACGACTCAGTAGAGCCGTGGTAGGGTAGTAATCTAAGAACAGTGGGAACACACTCGAGATGAAGTGACAGTGTCAAGTCAGCGGACTACGCTGTACTCATGTCACCTGGGAACTGTTAACTGACGATAGGTATAATACCAACCAACAGTTCCCGACGAGTCCTGTCCAGTGTACTCGTAACCTAACGAGCACCTGCATACTATCTCCAGTACGACGTACTGATGGCTGTGGGACAGACTATCTCCCCTGCTGGGAAGAGAAGCGTATGCACCAGTTTACTCTGGAGTATCGATGCCCTGTCTCGATAATCCTACGATCAAGGACCAAAATAAGGATGTGCTTATAGACTACCCAGCCCCCACTAGTGTGATCGCCATCATAACGCCGGTAGTCAAGCAAAGATCCTAAGGGCTCCATCAATATGTATTAGAAATATGTTAAAAAAAACATATACACATATTAAGATAGAAACAAACCAAGTAGCATACTACTATATCGAGCAAGACTGTTGTAAACCCGTATATATATATCCCAAGCCTCCAAAATGTATTATACAAACTAGTACTATACAATAATGGCCTCTAAGGCATACATATCTAACAATATCCCACTTGCACTAAAGGCCAGTAATTGGTGTACCGCATACCCAACCTCTGTACTAAGGCCAGCTGCTGGCGTACCGCATACCCAATAGCTCAAAAATTTGCTCGAACTGTGTTTGAGGGAGGGCCTTTGTGAATGGATCCGCCGTGTTGTCTTTTGTGTCCACTCTCCGTACCTCGATCTCCTGGCGATCAATGATCTCCTGATCAGGTGATACCGCCTTAAGATGTGTCTAGATTTCTGATGGGACCTTGGTTCCTTCACTAAAACTATAGCCCCATTGTTATCGCAATACAAAGGTATTGGGTCAACAATGGACGGAACCGCCTGAAGTTCACTAATGAACTTCTTCATCCAGACCGCCTCTTTTGCGGCATCGCTTGCAGCAATGTATTCAGCCTCCATCGTCGAGTCTGCGACGGTATCCTGTTTGAAACTCCTCCAACACACCGCCCCTCCGTTGAGGGTAAACACAAAACCCGAGACAGACTTGTTGTCATCCTTGTCACTCTGGAAGCTTGAATCGGTAAAGGACTCGACCCTGAGGTCTCCACTACCGTAAACCAGGAACATCTCCTTGGTCCTTCTTAGGTACTTGAGAATGTTCTTCACTGCCGTCCAGTGGTCCTCACCTGGGTCTGACTGATACCAGCCCACCACGCTTAGCGCGTAAGCTACATCTGGTCTTGTACATAGCATCGCGTACATTATAGATCCTACCGCCGAAGCGTAGGGTATAGTACTCATACGAACCCTCTCCTCGTCAGTCTTAGGAGACATCTTCTTGGAGAGGGTGATTCCGTGCAATACGGGTATGTTACCGCGCTTGGAATCTTCCATACTAAATATCTTTGGTACGGTCTCTATGTACCTAGACTGTGAAAGTCCCAGTAGTCTCTTGGATCTATCTCTGTAGATTTTGATCCCTAGAATGTACGAGGCATCACCCAGGTCCTTCATGGAGAACCGTTGTGACAAGAATAGCTTGACCGGTTGTAGCATAGGAATGTCATTTCCTATCAAAAGAATGTCGTCCACGTACAAGACTAGGAACACGACAGTTCGTCCTACAATCTTCTTAAAGACATAAGGTTCATCTTCGTTCTTGATGAAATCAAATTCCTTGATTGCCTCATCAAAACAGATGTTCCAGCTCCGCGATGCTTGCTTTAATCCATAAATGGATTTAAGAAACATGCACACCTCCCCGCTGCTCCCACTGTCTACAAAACCTTCCGGCTGATCCATGTAAACGCACTCTTCTAAACAGCCGTTTAGAAAAGCCGTTTTTACGTTCATCTGCCAGATTTCATAGTCATGGAAGGCAGCAATGGCAAGTAGGATCCGAATGGATTTGAGCATAGCCACTGGAGAAAAAGTTTCGTCATAGTCCAAACCAGGTCTTTGACGAAAACCTTTTGCAACGAGTCTAGCCTTATAGGTTTCCACCTACCCATCTACACCAAGTTTCCTTTTGTAGATCCATTTGCATCCAACGGGTTTTACCCCGGGTGGAGCAATATCCAAGGTCCACACTTTATTGGTGTACATGGACTCCATTTCGGATTGCATTGCTTCCAGCCACTTATCAGAGTCCCTACTGATAATGGCCTGCCTGAAACTGGTAGGGTCATCTTCTTCCAAGATGCAATCCTCTCGATCCCCGTCTAATAGAAAACTGTAGTATCTCTCGGGCGGATGAGAAATCCTACCAGATCTGTGGAGTGGCTAAGGTTCGTCTGGGGTTATTGAATCCAGTGGTTCCTCCAAATTTTCAGTTACATTTTGTGGTTCATGGATTTCTCCGAGTTCTACTGAACTCCCACTAGTTTCTTTTGCATGAAACTCCCTTTCTAAAAAGGTAGCGTGGCGAGATACAAACACCTTCTGTTCCTCAGTGTGGTAGAACAGATATCCTAGTGAGTCTTTAGGATATCCCACAAATTTACATAGAACTGACCGTGCCTCTAGCTTGTCCGGTTTCTGTGTTTTTACATAGGCCGGACAGCCCCATATCTTGAACCGCTTAAGATACGGATTTCTACCACTCCATATTTCATATGGAGTCTTAGGCACAGATTTGGATGGAACGTATTTCAGTAGGTATGCCGCTGTCTGAAGCGCATGTCCCCAAAATGAAAGAGGCAACTCGGCACTACTCATCATGGAGAGAACCATATCCAATAGGGTACGATTCTTTCGCTCCAAAACACCATTTTGCTGTGGTGTATAAGGTGGAGTAAGCTGAGAGAGAATACCATTCTCTTTTAAGTAATCCAGGAATTCCGTGCTCAAGTACTCCCCTCCTCTATCAGACCGGAGGATCTTGATACTTTTGCCAGTCTGGTTCTCTACTTCGTTTCTGAATTCCTTGAATTTCTCAAAAGCTTCAGATTTGTGTTTCATAAGATTCACATATCCGAATCTAGAGAGATCGTCAGTGAATGTGATGAAGTATGAGAACCCACCCCTTGCATGTATAGACATCGGACCACATACATCACTGTGTATGAGTCCCAAGAGCTCTGTTGCTCTTTCTCCATGTCCGGTGAACGAAGATTTGGTCATCTTCCCTTTGAGACAAGACTGATAAGTTTCATAAGATGAAAACTCGAACATATTCAAGAATCCATCTTTATGCAACTTACTTAGTCTTTTCTCTCCGATATGACCAAGTCTACAATGCCACAAGTAGGATTCATTCGTATCTGAATTCTTCCTCATGCGTGTGTTTTGTACATTGAGAACTGTATTCTGATTTAGAACGTAGATACCATTACACAGTGTACCTTCTGCAACCAGTACTTTATGAAAGTAGATGTTCATGATATTTTTATCAAGAACAAAGTTATATCCATCTTTATCGAGTAAAGAAACTGATATGATGTTGCAAACCATGGAAGGTACATTGTAGCAATCGTTCAAAATCATATTATTGCCATTTGGCAACACTAGGTGATATTCACCGACGGCTGTAGCATTAACTTATGCTCCGTTCGCTACTCTGAGCGACATATCACCAGGTACAACTCTCCTACTTTTTCTCAGTCCCTGCAATAAATTACAGATATGAGATCCTGATCCGGTATCAAGTACCCAGGAGGTAGGGCTGACAGTAAAGCAGTTCTCAATTACAAGAACACCTGAAGTAGATTCAAAACATGCTTCTTCTTCAACTGGGTATCCTCGGAATCCATACAATCCTCTTTCCCTTGCTCATACTTATGACTATTGTCGCAAGTTAGAGCCGAACCAACGTTCCCCAGCCCCGAATAAGAATTCGGATCGGTCAAGCGATACATTTTATTATCTTGATTACGGCGTGAAATGGTTGCTACCTGGAGTGAGAGAAAAGAAACACTCAGTATGCGCACTTGCAAGATTAGATTGGTTTATTAATTTATCTAACCAGGATGGCTCCCACTGTTTCCTCAAATTCTTCTTCAAACCCTAAAAGAAGAATTAGTCAGGATTAATCGCACGTCACAATACTTGCTTAACCTTTCAGCCAGGCTGGTGTTGGTACTTCGAGGGAGGTTTTCCAACGCTTTTGCGAAGTTCCTTAATTAAATAACCTCTTTTCCCTAGAGGCGTAGCCCCGCTAACACCGTTCTAGACACCTACTTGGTTTATATCATTGATTGTTAAGTGAAATAATCTCCTAAGAGTAATCCAACTCATCAGTAGGATCGGGATCCAACTATCATTGTGTAATGACCTAGATGGAATCCACTCTAGTCACCACACTCCAGATGGTATGCTGAATCTGCAAGTTTCAGTTTCTTTAGAAACTCCCAATGTGGATTTTTTCCCCTAGGACCCAAGTGACCTTGACGGAGTCAACAAATCAAAAAGTCCTAGTCAAGTTCAACCCGTCATTATCCGGATTGCATTAAACCTACCCGCATAACCCTTGACGGAGTCAACAAGGTTATACGACTTTCCTAACCAATCCCATATACTGCTACAAACAAGCAGCACTCAGCTACCGTACACTACGCCTTGACGGAGTCAACAAACGCAGCACGAATACTAAGTGTTACTTGTAAGAAATGACGGAGGGCTACAGCTGGATTTTTGGCGAAAAACCCGTTAACGTAATGAACTTGATATTGTTGAAAGAACCTGATAACCTTTTTGAAAATATAGTGGCGAAAACTTTTGCTAAGAGGTCACTCCCCATGAAGGGATCTCGGCACTTTCCTCGTCGAAAGAGGTGCAGGATATTCCAAACTGAATACCTCGATGCAAAGCAAGAATAATCGACTATAGTGAAGTTATTACCCTGACGCAAACTTTTGTCCAAGGGGTCACTCCCGATGAAAGGATCTCGGCCCTTGCCTCGTCGAATGAGGTGCTGGGCATTCATAACAGAATACCTCTATGCAAAACAAAAGAGAACGTCCTTGCAATAACAGCTTTTTTAAAATTTTTCCAACAACGTCTTTTAGGTTTGTTTTCTTACATTAATTTAATGCGTCCCATCAATTAATCCTACCATTGTAGAAAACAACGAAAATATGACGTACGCTTATGCCATCCGCATTCGCCACGGGGCCCCGTCATTACCCGTTAGGTTACTTAACTAACGACAGAGCGGGGGCTGGACTAGCGCGGATGCAAAACATAAGCAACGCCTAAATAGATATCATATAGATATATATACACATTCATCAGATGCAATGATAGCCATTCCAGATCACAGATGAACACATTGGATATACTAGGAATCCGCATTTCGTTCTAGCCTGCAACGAAAGACGGATTACACGATCGCGATGAATAGCCAAAAACCCAACCCTAGACCCCTACGGGTGCGGCAAACTACCCGCCAAATACCCAAAGTGAAGCAGCCTCCCTCAACACCGTGAGTAGGCCACTCAGCACTTCAACGTACCCGGTAGTTTGTGCACCCCACCTTGGGTCTATCCTAGGAGCAAAAACAATAAAAGAAATAATATACAATGGCGGCTACAACCTCATCCCGGATGTGCGGCCATACAAATAATATTACATCAATTATAAATTACATGAAATGAAAGATAAAAAAAACTCTCATCTCACAACCCCCCGTCTATTCATCCGCGACAATCCAACGAATTAATATACACAAACCTGTTAGTGTATATGCCCTAGAGGCCATTACTGTATCATACTAGTTTGTATATTACTTAATGGAAGCTTGGGATATTCACCTTGTATATACAATCTTGCTCAAAATAGTAGCATGCTACTTGGTTTGTTTCCACTTCAATGTGTACATGTGTTTATTTTAGTATATCGCCTATACACATTAGTAGAGCCCTTAGGATCTTTGCTTGATTACCAGCGTTGTGATGGCAGTCACACTAGTGGGGCTGGGTAATCTATAAGCGCATCCTTATGCAGGTCCCTGGTCGCAGGACTATCGAGACAAGGCATCGATACTCCGGAGTAGACTAGCGCATGCGCTTCTCATCCCAGTGTGGGAGACGGTCTTTCCCACAGCCGTCGGTACGTCGTACTTGAGATAGTATGCGGGTGCTCGTTGGATTACGAGTACACTGGACATGACTCGTCGGGAACTGACTAGTTGGTATTATGCCTATCGTCAGTTATCAGTTCCCAGGTGACATGAGTACAGCTTAGTCCGCTGACTTGACACTGTCACTTCGCCTCGAGTGTGTTCCCACTGTACTTTGATTACTACCCTACCACGGCTCAAAGGAGTCGTGCAAACAGGTGGTAGTTGGGTGCAGTCCCGAAGCACTTAGAGGCAGTGACGGTTAGACAGGATTCGTCTCTCCCGGTATTGGGGGTTGACATCGCGCTGTGTCTAGGAGAGCCATTACACGAGTAGTCCCTGGCCAGGGCAAACGAGATATACTGGTAGGCTTCCAGTGTTATCTCAGGGTGTTTTGGGCTTCACTCCGACACGACTTGTAGCGCTATTGGGGGACTGACGTTTATCGCCCCCTAGGCCCGCCATGCGATGTATCAGACGAACAGACCGGACTGTACGGAGAATGTCACATTCAGGCTCAGTAGGAGTTCAGATGGGTTTCACCTCGTCAGTCTTCTTGTCGGCATCTACCTGGGGACCGTTACGCACAGCTAGTGCCGCTTGCGGTCTGTGGTTAAACCCACTGCCAGCGTAGTGTTGAGTCTTTAGAGTCCCACACAGAAAGCTATTCGCCTTTAGGCAAAAGAGTAAAGGTCGCATGGTTTTGCGACAGGTCGCATGGTTTTGCGACAGGGTTCAGTCACATCCGTGCACTTGTGCACGTACAGTGTCCGGACAGTTTACACTAGCGGGCTTTGGTTTAAGCCAGATCCTTGTGTACCTTTTGGGATTGGACTTATCCAGTGTGTATTCGTGTTCCTCGGAACGCGGATGCGGGTGTGTATGCACAGTTGACGGAGAGACAGAGGCAGAGGATTCTCATTAGGGTTGTTCACCATTGACCGTTGACTATTGACTTTTTGCTCAACCCTAATGAGAATATGATATGTGATTAACAATTATATTAATTAAGTATTATGGTGACATGGTTGTTGAGGGATTGACTTTGTTGACTTGTTGACTTTTGTTGACTTGTTGACTTTGTTGACCGGTTGACTAGGCTTGACTAGTTGACCATCATGATAACTATAGCTATCATTTCATGGCAAAGACTTTTGCTTGCTTGCTCTTTTGTGCAAAATGAGTGCATGAAATGATATGGCTATGGTTGCTTAAACCATCACATAATACTTGATTGATATGAGGTGTTATGATTGTTTTGGATTATGAGAGCCAAATGAGAAAAGTCTTCTCTCATTCTTTCATGCTCATTCTCTCTCTTGTTCTTGAGCTCTCATCTTCCTCCTCTTGCTCTCCCTCTCTTGAGTCTATGGTTCACTTGTCTCATGAGTTGAGAACCAAGAACCATAGATAAAATCCCATACAAACTCTTCTCTACTCACTCTAGTTCACAAGGTTTAGCAAACCGAGTGAACTAGTTTCTTCAAAGTTCGAAGAAGGAGCCAAAGGTTGAAGCTTTCAGGTGGATCTATCTTCGGCGCAAGGAGACGACGGGGAGAAGCCGATTCGGACGACCATCGAAGCTTGAAGACGAAGGAGTTCGAGAAAAAGAAAGGTATAACCCCCTAACCGAGTAGTTAGCAACTCGTAGTAGGTTGTTAGTTAGATGTTTAACAAAGATCCGGTTTGAGTCCATGTTACCACCTCTAGAAAAATTGTTTTTCACCAAATTCCGCATGCCCGAAAGTACCGGGAGAGGTAGCATGGACTTACAGTGGTATCAGAGCCTAGTTAAACTCTATCTAACATGTTAGCAAAGTAGCTAGAAGATCGATCAAAGAAAAAGTCCCGAAATGAACCCCGATTTCATACTTGCTGTCGATTTTTTATGATCTGAAAAAGTAATAAATCATGCATCAAAAATTGACTCAGGGTTTTTAGAGTGCACTGTAGAAAGACGGTCCCCTGATCTCATCATTACGCCGCGGAAACGCGGTCGTCTTAGCTCCTCTCTGGTTGTTCTTTGCTACAGTGTGCTTATGGGGGTATTTTGGGAATTTTGGTATATGTATTTTCATCCCAGATTTTCCAGAACGAAAATTTTATTTTTGGGGTCCTAAAAATCCGTATTTTTGATCTAACTTCTAAAAGACTTTAGCTGACGGGTTTTTCTGTGATGTGATATTTGTATTGAACGTCTACTAATCGCTATATGTCGATTAGTGGGGGTTATACAAATCTGTGATCTGTAATGTTATTGGAATGTGTATATGAATTCATTGGATTGTCGCGGGTGAATAGCCGGGGGTTGTGAAACGAGAGTTTTCTTTTCTTTCAATTCATGTAAATTTGTAAATTGATGTAATAATTATTTGTATGGCCGCACAACCGGGTCGGGGTTGTAGCCGTCATTGTATAATTTCTTTTTACTGTTTTTGCTCCTAGGATAGACCCATGGAGGGGGTGCACAAACTACCGGGTATGCCGAAGTGCCGAGTGGCCTACTCACGGAGTTGAGGGAGGTTGCTTCGCTTTGGGTACTTGGCGGGTAGTTTGCCGCACCCGTAGGGGTCTTGGGTGGGGTATTGGGTATTCACCGCGACCGTGTAATCTGCTTTTCGTTACAGGCTCGTACGAATTGCGGATTCCTAGTATATCCAATGTGTTCATCTGTGATCTGAAATGGCTATCATTGCAGTATATCTATATATGATATTATTTAGGCGTTGCTTATGTTTTACAGCCGCGCTAGCCCAGCCCCCGCTCTGTCGTTAGTTAAGTAACCTAACGGGTAATGACGGGGCCCCGTGGCGAATGCGAATGGCATAAGCGTACGTCATATTTTAGTTGTTTTCTGCAATGGTAGGATTAAATGATGGGACGCATTAAAAGAACTAATGCAAGAATATCACGCATTAAAAGAACTAATGCAAGAAAATAAACCAAGTTAAAATCGTTGGAACACTTTCGAAAAACCACTCGGTTCTTTTCCAAACAAACTTTTAAAATGCGGAGTTTGAGCCACTCCTTTTAAAAGCTATCTCGTTCCATCGATTATATCAAATTCACTACGTTCACGGTTTTGCCAAAACCATTCGTAGCCCTCCATCGTTTCACATGAATAGTCAATAGTATTCAAGCTGTGTATGTTGGCCAAAGTCAAGGCATAGTGATTGGTAGCTATTGGGTATTCATGTGTAGCATAGATAGATGTGTTGGTTTGGGACAGTCGTACTGCCATTTTGGCCAAAGTCAAGGGTAGGTACGGATGGATCCAAATTAACCTGGAGAATGACGGGTAGAACTTGACATGTGACTTATGATATTTTGGCCAAAGTCAAGGTCATAAGAGCATGGGGCAAAAATACACATCGGGAGTTTCATAAGTACTGAAACTTGCTAGATTTGCATACCACTTGGAGTGTGATGATTCTGGTAGGATTCCTTCAGTTTCGTCACGCGATGATATTTGGATCCCGATCCTACTGTGAGTATATGCTACTCCTCGGGAAATTTCTCACTTAACGATCAATGCTATAAACCTAGTAGGTGTCTAGAAAGGTGTTAGCGGGGCTACGCCCCCAGGGAAAAGAGGTTATTTAATTAAGGAACTTCGCGAAAGCGTTGGAAAACCTCCCTCGAAGTACCGACACTGGCCTGGCTGAACGGTTAAGCAAGTATTGTGCGGTGGGATTGATCCCGACTAATTATTCCTTTTTTGTTTGAGGAGGGATTCGAGAAACAGTGGGAGCCATCCTGTTTAGACAAACTAAAAACAATTCTAAACTTGCAAGAGCATCATGCTGAGTGTTTCTTCTTCTCTCTCCTAATTGCAGCGACCAATCGACATGACTGGACTTAAGTTACTTCTAGATAAAAACTTACTGACAGGGCCAAACTACAAAGATTGGCTCAGGAATGTCAAGATGGCAATCACTTACGATAAGCTGGGGTATCTTCTTACCACCAAAGCTCCCCCTGTCCCTGGTCCCACTTCCAGCGTCGCGGATAAGGAAATCCGTAAGAATTGGGATATTGATAGCGCGAAGGCCAAGTGCCTCGTACTTGCCTCTATGGACAATGAACATCAAAGGAGGCACGAGAATATGGACTTGGAATCCATATTTCTTCATACAAAAGAACTGTATGGAGAGCAATCTCGTATCGCAAGATACGAAGCGTCGAAAAAGTTATTTTCGGCAAGGATGGACGTCGGATCATCAGTAGCAGAACACGTGCTTAAGATGATCGGCTACATTGAGGAGCTCGTGGACCTAGGGACCACATTGGAGAGTGAGCTCTATACGGACTTAGTTCTCCAGTCCCTTCCTTCCACTTACGCCCAGTTCATACTGAACTTCAACTTACAAGAAAAAGAAGTTGAACTTTCAGAGCTCCTCAACATGCTGAGGAGCGCAGAGGGCACCCTACAGAAAGGTAGGGAAACATCCACTTTGTTTGTAGGAGGATCAACTTCTTCTAGGTCCAAGGAGAAAGCCAAGGGAAAGAAGAAGAGAGCCCCCGCCAAACCAAGGGGCGGTGTTAGTAAAGTGGATACGAAGGGAAAAGCTAAAGCAACAAAGAAAGCGGGGAAGCTTGTGGATAAGGAAGAATGCTTCTATTGTCATAAGAAAGGACACTGGAAGAATGATTGCAGGGCTTGGAAGGCCAGAACACAGGAATTGAAGCAGGTTGCAGCTTCAGCTTCAGGTGTGTATGTTATTGAAAACTGTCTTTCAATAAACTCTACTTCCTGGGTATTGGATACCGGATCAGGATCTCATATCTGTAATTCTTTGCAGGCGTTGAGAAACCGTAGGGTTTTGAAAGCAGGTGACATGACCCTCAGAGTTGCAAATGGAGCTAGCATGGATGCTAAGGCCGTGGGGGACTATCACCTGGGAATGTCAGATGGACATGTTTTGGTTTTGCGTAATTGCTTTTTTGTACCCAACGCAACTTGTAATATCATTTCTGTATCTTTAGTTTCTAAAGAAGGTTATGAATTTGCGTCTGTAAGTAATGTTGTAAACATTCACCTTAATCAAGTTTTGATTGGGTCAGGTACATTAAGCAATGGTATATACGTATTAAACCAACCACAGATTTTCAATGTCCAGAATACACACAAAAGAAAGTCTCCGAAAATAAATCAGACTTTCTTATGGCATTGTAGACTGGGTCACATCAATGAGAGAAGGTTGACGAAGTTACATACAGAAGGATATTTGAATGCGTTCGAATATCAATCGTATGCCACTTGTTAATCCTGCCTCAAAGGAAAGATGACAAAGACTCCGTTCACTGGACACGGAGTAAGAGCGAGCGAGCTCTTGGGACTCGTACACAGCGACGTGTGCGGTCCAATGTCTACACATGCGCGAAGCGGTTATTCTTACTTCATTACTTTTACGAATGACTTTTCAAGGTACGGTTATGTCTTCTTAATGAAACATAAGTCCGAAGCCTTTGGAAAATTCCAGGAATATAAGAATGAAGTAGAAAAACAAACCGGCAAAAGTATCAAGATCCTAAGATCGGATCGAGGTGGTGAATACTTGAGTGCCGAGTTCCTGGACTATTTAAAAGAGAACGGAATTCTCTCTCAGCTTACTCCTCCATACACTCTGCAACATAACGGTGTATCGGAGAGACGGAACCGAACCCTATTGGATATGGTACGGTCCATGATGAGTAACGATGAGTTACCGCGATCATTCTGGGGGTATGCGCTAGAATCAGCCGCATACCTTTTGAACCGAGTTCCCACTAAGACTGTGCCTACTACACCATATGAGATGTGTTGTGGGAAGAGACCCTATCTTAATCACATTAAGACATGGGGAAGTCCAGCTTTTGTCAAAAAGCAGCATGCGGACAAGCTCGAGGCACGCTCAGTACAGTGCAAGTTCGTGGGATATCCAAAGAACTCCAAGGGATATTTCTTCTACTGTGAAGAGGAACAAAAGATTATTGTTTCTCGTCATGCCCACTTTCTAGAACACCAGTTCTTAGAAAAGGAAATAAGTGGGAGCGCAGTAGAACTGGAAGAGATTCCAGAACCACGAGCTATTACTGAAAGCTTAGTGGAACCAGAGGGTTCAAAAGAACAGGACATTCCTACGCCGCTCCGCAGGAGTAGTAGGCAGTCTCATCCGCCCGAGAGATACTACGGTTTTCTCATAGACGGGGATAAAGAGGATTGCATCATAGATTATGATGAGCCTACTAGCTTCCAGTAGGCCGTTCAGAGCGTTGACTCAGTAAAATGGCTGGATGCAATGCGGACCGAAATGGAGTCCATGTACACCAACAAAGTATGGACGTTAGACATTGCTCCAGACGGGGTAAAACCCGTAGGATGCAAGTGGATCTTCAAAAGGAAGATTGGTGTAGATGGACAGGTTGAGACCTATAAAGCTATACTTGTTGCAAAGGGTTTCCGTCAAAGACCTGGCTTGGACTATGACGAAACCTTTTCTCCAGTGGCTATGCTAAAATCCATTCGGATCCTTCTTGCCATTGCTGCCTTCCACGATTATGAGATCTGGCAAATGGACGTAAAGACCGCTTTTCTAAATGGAAATTTAGAGGAGTGTGTCTATATGGACCAACCAGAGGGTTTCATTCAGAGTGGGAGCAGCGGAAAGGTGTGCAAGTTGCTTAAGTCCATCTATGGACTAAAGCAGGCATCGCGGAGTTGGAACATCTGTTTTGATGAGACGGTCAAGGAATTTGGCTTTATCAAAAATCCAGATGAACCATGCATCTATTGTAGATTTGTAGTGAGAACTGTAGTATTCCTCATTTTGTACGTGGATGACATTCTCTTAATAGGAAATGACATTCCTATGCTACAATCTGTCAAGGGGTTCTTGTCACACAGGTTCTCCATGAAAGACCTGGGTGATGCCTCATACATCCTGGGGATCCGGATCCATCGTGATAGATCCAAAAGGATATTAGGACTTTCACTGTCCAGGTACATCGACACCATACTGAAGAGATTCAGTATGGAAGATTCCAATCGCGGTAACCTGCCGGCTTGTCACGGGATCACCCTCTCTAAAGAGATGTCTCCCAAGACTGATTTGGAGAGGGATCGCATGTCTATTATACCCTACGCTTCTGCGGTAGGCTCTATAATGTATGCGATGTTGTGTACCAGACCGGATGTAGCTTATGCACTGAGTGTGGTAAGCCGGTATCAGTCAAACCCTGGGGAGAAACACTGGGTAGCGGTAAAGAACATTCTCAAGTACCTGAGAAGGACTAAGGAGATGTTCTTGGTGTATGGCGGAAAAGACCTCCAGATCGAGGCCTTTGCTGACTCCAGCTTCCAGAGTGACAAGGATGATTCCAAGTCCATGTCGGGTTTTGTCTTTACCCTCAATGGAGGGGCGGTGTGTTGGAAGAGTTCGAAACAGGAAACCGTTGCAGACTCGACGATGGAAGCGGAATACATCGCTGCATCTGATGCCGCAAAAGAAGCTGTCTGGATGAGGAAGTTCTTGAAAGAACTTCAGGTGGTTCCGTCCATTGTTGATCCAATACCTCTGTATTGCGACAACAACGGGGCTATAGCTTTAGCGAAGGAACCCAGGTCCTATCAGAGATCCAGACACATCTTGAGGCGGTATCACCTTATCAGGGAGATCGTGGATCGCCAGGAGATCGAGGTTCGGAGAGTCGCTTGAGAAGATAACACTGCAGATCCATTCACCAAGGCCTTGCCCCAGACTCAGTTCGAGCGGCTGATCGAGATGATAGGTCTTCGATACGCCAGTACATGGCCTTAGTGCAAGTGGGAGATTGTTAGTGTATATGCCCTAGAGGCCATTACTGTATCATACTAGTTTGTATATTACTTAATGGAAGCTTGGAATATTCACCTTGTATATACAATCTTACTCAAAATAGTAGTATGCTACTTGGTTTGTTTCCACTTCAATGTGTACATGTGTTTATTTTAGTATATCGCCTATACACATTAGTGGAGCCCTTAGGATCTTTGCTTGATTACCAGCGTTGTGATGGCAGTCACACTAGTGGGGCTGGGTAATCTATAAGCACATCCTTATGCAGGTCCCTGGTCGCAGGACTATCGAGACAGGGCATCGATTCTCCGGAGTAGACTAGCGCATGCGCTTCTCATCCTAGTGTGGGAGACGGTCTGTCCCACAGCCGTCGGTACGTCGTACTTGAGATAGTATGCGGGTGCTCGTTGGGTTACGAGTACACTGGACAGGACTCGTCGGGAACTGACTAGTTGGTATTATGTCTATCGTCAGTTATCAGTTTCCAGGTGATATGAGTACAGCTTAGTCCGCTGACATGACACTGTCACTTTGCCTCGAGTGTGTTCCTACTGTACTTTGATTACTACCCTACCACGGCTCAAAGGAGTCATGCCAACAGGTGGTAGTTGGGTGCAGTCCCGAAGCACTTGGAGGCAGTGACGGTTAGACAGGATTCGTCTCTCCCGGTATTAGGGGTTGACATCGCGCTGTGTCTAGGAGAGCCATTACACGAGTAGTCCCTAGCCAGGGCAAACGAGATATACTGGTAGGCTTCCAGTGTTATCTCAGGGTGTTTTGGGCTTCACTCCGACACGACTTGTACCACTATTGGGGGACTGACGTTTACCGCCCCCTAGGCCCTCCATGCGATGTATCAGACGAACAGACCGGACTGTACGGAGAATGTCACATTCAGGCCCAGTAGGAGTTCAGATGGGTTTCACCTCGTCAGTCTTCTTGTCGGCATCTACCTGGGACCGTTACGCATAGCTAGTGCCGCTTGCGGTCTGTGGTTAAACCCACTGCCAGCGTAGTGTCGAGTCTTTAGAGTCCCACACAGAAAGCTATTCGCCTTTAGGCAAAAGAGTAGAGGTCGCATGGTTTTGCGACAGGTCGCATGGTTTTGCGACAGGGTTCGGTCACATCCGTGCACTTATGCACGTACAGTGTCCGGACAGTTTACACTAGCGGGCTTTGGTTTAAGCCAGATCCTACTGTACCTTTTAGGATTGGACTTATCCAGTGTGTATTCGTGTTCCTCGGAACGCGGATGCGGGTGTGTATGCACAGTTGACGGAGAGACAGAGGCAGAGGATTCTCATTAGGGTTGTTGACCATTGACCGTTGACTATTGACTTTTTGCTCAACCCTAATGAGAATATGATATGTGATTAACAATTATATTAATTAAGTATTATGGTGACATGGTTGTTGAGGGATTGACTTTGTTGACTTTTGTTGACTTGTTGACTTTGTTGACCGGTTGACTAGGCTTGACTAGTTGACCATCATGATAACTATAGCTATCATTTCATGGCAAAGACTTTTGCTTGCTTGCTCTTTTGTGCAAAATGAGTGCATGAAATGATATGGCTATGGTTGCTTAAACCATCACATAATACTTGATTGATATGAGGTGTTATGATTGTTTTGGATTATGAGAGCCAAATGAGAAAAGTCTTCTCTCATTCTTTCATGCTCATTCTCTCTCTTGTTCTTGAGCTCTCATCTTCCTCCTCTTGCTCTCCCTCTCTTGAGTCTATGGTTCACTTGTCTCATGAGTCGAGAACCAAGAACCATAGATAAAATCCCATACAAACTCTTCTCTACTCACTCTAGTTCACAAGGTTTAGCAAACCGAGTGAACTAGTTTCTTCAAAGTTCGAAAAAGGAGCCAAAGGTTGAAGCTTTCAGGTGGATCTATCTTCGGCGCAAGGAGACGATGGGGAGAAGCCGATTCGGACGACCATCGAAGCTTGAAGACGAAGAAGTTCGAGAAAAAGAAAGGTATAACCCCCTAACCGAGTAGTTAGCAACTCGTAGTTAGGTTGTTAGTTAGATGTTTAACAAAGATCCGGTTTGAGTCTATGTTACCACCTCTAGAAAAATTGTTTTTCACCAAATTCCGCATGCCCGAAAGTACCGGGAGAGGTAGCATGGACTTACAAAACCATCAACATTACAGATCACAGATATGTATAACCCTCACTAATCGACGTATAGCGATTAGCAGACATTCAATACATATATCACATCACAGATATAACCTGTTAGCTAAATTCTATAGAAGTTCGATCAAAATACGGATTTGTAACCACCCCAAAACACAAATTTGTTTTCTGGAAAATCTAGGCAGAAAAAACATATTGTAAAAATCCCAAAACACCCCACTGAACACACTGCAGGAAAAATTGCCCACGGCCGAGTCAACTCGGCCGCGGATCCGCGGCGGGAGCATGCTCCCGCCGCGGTTCCGCGGCTCTTTGACCGAGTCGCTGGACCATTTTTCTTGGGTGTGCTATAAAAACCCTGAGCCGATTTTTAGTGTATGATTTATTAATTTTTGAACAAAAAACAAAATTGGCAGAAAGTTGATATTTCGGGCATGTTTTGTGATTTTTTCTCCGATCGAACTTCTAGTTACTTTGCTAACATGCTAGAAAGTGTTTAGCTAGGCTCTGATACCACTGTTAGGTCCACATTACCCATCCCGGTCCTTTCTAGGAGGCGGAATAGGTAAAACGAAAATTTTTCCTTACTAGGTAACATAGACCGTACAAGAAGGATCGTTGCTAAACAAGAACTAAGAAATATTCTACAAGTTCTAACTACTATGTAGAATGGTTATACCTTGGTCTTGAACTCCTTCTCTTCTTATTGTGGTTCTTCCTCTTGCTTGCTCCTTGTAGTTGCTTGAACGGATCCTCCTTGTCGTCTCCTCTTTGCCATAGATGGATCCACCCGAAGGTCTCGTAATTGAGCTCCAATCTCAACCTAGAGATGACTAAGGTGTTTGGTTTGCTAAACCTAATACTTTAGATTGAGTAGAGAAGAGTGATGGTGGTTTTATGTCAAAGGTTCATGATTTCCAACTCATGGAACACTTGAACCTTGAGAGAGGAAGAGGGAGAGCTTTTTTCATGAGAGAGAAAGAAGATGATAGAATGAGCTCTCATAATGCAACGATTCTCACAAAAGTGAGAATAATGATAATACTAATAATTAAGTATGGTGATGGTTAGTTTCAATGACCATTCTCATTTCATGCAATTATTTCATTTTGTAAACAACAAGCAAGAAAAAGTCATACCCGTGAAAAGATAGCCATGAAATGATGATGGTCAACAAGTCCAAAATGGTCAACCGGTCAACAAAGTCAACAAAAGTCAAACTTTCAACTCAACCATGGCACAATAATAATTAATTAATATTATTAGTCATATATTATATTCTCATTAGGGTTTAGAGAAAAGTCAACGTTCAACAAGTCAACCAAAGTCAAACGGTCAACAACCCTAATGAGAATCCTCTGCCTCTGCCTCTGTCAACTGTGCATACACACCCGCATCCGTGCTCCAAGGAACACGAATACACTGAGACAAAACAAATCCCAAAACAATTACTAGAATCTGGATTAAACCAAAGCCCGCTAGTAACAACTGTCCGGACACCAAACGTGCACAAGTGCGCGGATGTGAACGAACCCCGTCACAAAACCATGCAACCTCTACTCTGTTTTGCCCAAAGGCGAGTAACCCTCTCTGTGGGACTCTAAAGGCTCGACACTACGCTGGCAGTGGATTTAACCACAGGCCGCAAGCGGTACAAGCTGTACGTAACGGTCCCCAGGTAGATGCCGATAAGAAAACTGATGAGGTGAACCCATCGAACTCATACTGAGCCTGAATATGACAATCTCCGTACAGTCCGATCTGTTCGTCTGAGAGTATCGCATGGCGAGCCTAAGAGGGCGGTAAACGTAAGTCCCCTAATAGCGGTACAAGTCGTGACGGAGTGTAGCCCAGAACATCCTGAGAAACTACTGGTAACACTACCAGCAAATCTCGCTTGCCCTGGCCAGGGACGACTATGTGTAATGGCTCTCCTAGACACAGCGCGATATCAACCCCCAATACCGGGAGAGACGAATCATGTCTAACCTTCACTACCTCCAAGTTCTTTGGGACTGCACCCAACTACTACCTGTTTGCACAACTCAGTAGAGCCGTGGTAGGGTAGTAATCTAAGAACAGTGGGAACACACTCAAGGCGAAGTGACAGTGTCAAGTCAGCGGACTAAGCTGTACTCATGTCACCTGGGAACTGTTAACTGACGATAAGTATAATACCAACCAACAGTTCCCAGCGAGTCATGTCCAGTGTACTCGTAACCTAACGAGCACCTGTATACTATCTCCAGTACGACATACTGATGGTTGTGGGACAGACCATCTCCCCTGCTGGGAAGAGAAGCGTATGCACCAGTCTACTCTGGAGTATCGATGCCCTGTCTCGATAATCGTACGACCAGGGATCAAAATAAGGATGTGCTTATAGACTACCCAGCCCCCACTAGTGTAATCGCCATCACAACGCCGGTATTCAAGCAAAGATCCTAAGGGCTCCATCAATATGTATTAGCGATATGTTAAAAGAAACATATACACATATTAAGATAGAAACAAACCAAGTAGCATACTACTATATCGAGCAAGACTATCGTAAACCCGTATATATGTATCCCAAGCCTCCAAAATGTATTATACAAACTAGTACTATACAATAATGGCCTCTAGGGCATACATATCTAACAAGGTCTTGAATGATAGCAGTCGCAATTTACTTTGCCCTCTTTCTAATCCCTTTATTTTTCTTTACTTATTATCTTCTGTACACCACACTCATGCTAATTGGTTTTCTTCATTCCCTACCTTTCAGCACCTGCCTATGGTTTGGTAGAAGGTTATCCAATAAGCGTAATAGGTGTACCCTCTCCTAATCCTAGGAGCCCTCATAACTTGAGAGAAGGTAAAAGGAAAAGACAACTGAATGGTCCTATTCAATCTCTCCAGAACCAGAATCCATCCTCGAATCTGAAACAAGTTCTTTCGAGTTCGTATGTAACTATACGATGGATTTATCCAATGGAAGTGGATGTTCGTAGTGATACTGGGTGTTCTGGAGAAATGCAAAGGGTAAAAGAAGGAGTGGCAATGATGTATGCAACTCAGACAATCCAAAATCCAGTGTTTTAAGAAAGTTCGGTTAACTTGGTCACTGAGTCATAGTCTAGGGTCGGGCCATGGTAGCTGCCAATGAGAGAGAGAAAAGAAACACTCTGCGTGCACTCTAACCTAGATCAAAATGGTTAATCACTTTATCTAATCAGGATGTCTCCCACTGTATCCTCAAATTCTCCTCCAAACACTACTACAATATGGGGTTGCCCCTACGGACCCGAAAATCCGTAGGGGCAAATATTTCTTGTCCCTACGGATTTATCCGTAGGGCCATATCGTTGTCCCTACGGTGCTTCACGTTCTAATATTCCCTTTGGCCTTCCGGAGCCGCAAGCCGGGTACCTACGGTTATGTCCGTAGGGACATCTACATAGGTTATTAATAAAAAAAAGCACAGAAAAATTGTATTCATCTCGTTCCCAAATTTCTCTCTCGACCTCCCGCGATCTCGTCGCCTGTTCCCGCCTTCCGTCGCCACCGTGCTCGCGATCTTGCGCCAGCTTCATCGGTCTTCCCCACACCTTCATCGACTTCCCGCGCCTCGTCGCCACCTTCGACGATCGTCGGCGACCACCAATTTCTACCGTCTCCTCCACCGCGCACGCTTGTAAGTAATTCTTAAATAATTTTTAATTTTGACGTAGTCTAGGGTTCAGGCCAGGTTCGGGTAGGGGTGAGGTCATCGGCGTCGGCGTCGGCATCGGTCGGATTCGGTTAGGGTTAGGGTTAGGGTTAGGTTGTGGGGTTCGGTTGGGGTTAGGGCTGGGGCTGGGGCTGGGGCTAAGCTGGGGCTGGGGCTAGGGTTTGGTTGGGGTTGGGGTTGGGGTTGGGCTGGGGCTGGTTGGGGTTGGGGTTGGGGTTGGGGCTGTGCTGGGGCTGGGGCTAGGGCTCGGTTGGGCTGGTGCTGGGGCTGGGGTTGGGGCTGGGGCTGGGCTGGGGCTGGGGTAGGGTTCGGTTAGGGTTAAGGATATTGTCCAAAAACTCTCTTCAAGAGATTAACCCGTATCAATATTGGAGTAGTGAGCTTTAACAATGGTGAACTGAGTGCGCCAATGGAGAGCGGCCGTTTTGCAGCGGGAGGCTTAGCATATATAAGCAATATACGATTTACAAACAATAGCGGTAATCTATATAAACAACGAGATAATGATTTTTAAATTGGCTAAGTTAGACCCGACTGTTACTCCATTGACAATAGCCATCCTATAGATACCGTATATTTTGGTGGCCCTGGAGGGAGTAAAACATAAAGTAAATGATGCACTCTTGCAAATGTGTTATCTTATTGAATAAAAAAGTTGCAATTGGGATGCTATTATTAGTACATGAGAATAATTTTTGTTGGATTCTATCATTACACATGCATCACGAGCTCTCTACAAATTTATTTACTCCGCCTCATAGAAGTACAAGTCTTATACCAGTAAAGAACCATGAAAATTTGCGATTGGTTATGATAGGTTGTGGAACCTCACAGTGCCATAACTTTCTTGAAGGATCTCAAAAGTTTTATCATAAACCATTTTAATGCAAAAGCTAAATTTGATTGCTTTATCACAAGCTCTCTTCATCCTTGATAATTGATTCTTTTGAAGCATCATAACTATGTTTTGCGTTAATGTATTTGCAATGTTGTAAATATGTGATTAACTTTATGGCTTGACTTTAATAGATCTATATTCCTCTAGTTTTCCCTTGCTTTAGAGTTGAACATGATCTTTTAATAGCAAATATACTGCCCTTTAGAATTCAGATATGGACCGATAAGAAGAGATAATTGTTATCATGTTAACGGCCACTTATAAAATTTCTCAAATCTTGATCTCAATGGTTTAAAATCATGTTACACATACAACACGAATGCACAACAAACGCATAATTAGAGAGCGATTCGAGCTGTTCAGGTTAAAACCAATATATGATACTCGATGATAATATGAAACCTTCATATTCCCATCGATACTCATATATGAAACTAAAAGCGCCACTTAGTCCCCGTCTATCGGTTAACATACGTGCGATGCTCGTTGTGACATAGAACTATACGAAGGTTGTTAAATATCGGACGGTATAGCTCGATACTAACAACCGTCGTATAGTCTACGCGATAAGAAAATTCAATCGTATGGTAACCCATAGATTTGTCCCGTGTGGACAAGTTAAGAATGTATAAAGAAAACGCCTTCATTCACTTGTGTTTTCATCCGTTTCGAGATATTTCGTCGGTACCTTTCTGCTGGTTCTCCGTGTACAAAGATAGATTAGATGTTCATTTCAATGTTGTTTCACAGCTTTGAAATGATTATCTATTCTATTACAGTGTACTCGGAGAACAGCGGGGAGATGCTGCCGAAATTTACTCGAAACAGTTGAAAGCACAAGTGATGGGCGTTCGCTCTATACATTCTTAATAGGATAGAAGCCTACCCCCGACAGCCGGAACACACACATACAACAAGAATACACAAAAAACGCATAATTAGAGAGGGATTCGAGATGTTCAAGTTAAAACCGATACTCGATGATAATATGAAACCTTCATATTCTCATCGATACTCATATATGAAACTAAAAGCGCCACTTAGTCCCCGTCTATCGGTTAACATACGTGCGATGCTCGTCGTGACCTAGAACTATACGAAGGTTGTTAAATATCGGACAGTATAGCTCGATACTAACAACCGTCGTATAGTCTACGCGACGAGAAAATTCAATCGTATGGTAACCCATAGATTTGTCCCGTGTGGACAAGTTAAGAATGTATAAAGTAAACGCCTTCATTCACTTGTGTTTTCATCCGTTTCGAGATATTTCGTCGGTACCTTTCCGCTGGTTATCCGTGTACAAAGATAGATTAGATGTTCATTTCAACGTTGTTTCACAGCTTTGAAATGATTATCTATTCTATTACAGTGTACTCGGAGAACAGCGGGGAGGTGCTGCCGAAATTTACTCGAAACGGTTGAAAGCACAAGTGATGGGCGTTCGCTCTATACATTCTTAATGGGATAGAAGCCTACCCCCGACAGCTGGAACACACACATACAACAAGAATACACAACAAACACATAATTAGAGAGCGATTCGAGATGTTCAAGTTAAAACCGATACTCGATGATAATATGAAACCTTCATATTCTCATCGATACTCATATATAAAACTAAAAGCGCCACTTAGTCCCCGTCTATCGGTTAACATACGTGCGATGCTCGTCGTGACCTAGAACTATACGAAGGTTGTTAAATATCGGACAGTATAGCTCGATACTAACAACCGTCGTATAGTCTACGTGACGAGAAAATTCAATCGTATGGTAACCCATAGATTTGTCCCGTGTGGACAAGTTAAGAATGTATAAAGCAAACGCCTCCATTCACTTGTGTTTTCATCCGTTTCGAGATATTTCATCGGTACCTTTCCGCTGGTTCTCCGTGTACAAAGATAGATTAGATGTTCATTCCAACGTTGTTTCACAGCTTTGAAATGATTATCTCTTCTATTACAGTGTACTCGGAGAACAGCGGGGAGGTGCTGCCGAAATTTACTCGAAACGGTTGAAAGCACAAGTGATGGGCGTTCGCTCTATACATTCTTAATGGGATAGAAGCCTACCCCCAACAGCCGGAACACACACATACAACAAGAATACACAACAAACGCATAATTAGAGAGCGATTCGAGATGTTCAAGTTAAAACCGTTATATGATAATATGAAACCTTCATATTCCCATCGATACTCATATATGAAACTAAAAGCGCCACTTAGTCCTCGTCTATCGGTTAACATACGTGCGATAATTTATTCTTTTCAACGACAAACGCACACACAAAGCATATACACGGATTTTCTCCTTTTTTAGTAACTATCCCGTTCTTATATTTCTCAATATAGTCAGCATAACCTACAATTTATATGTTATACAGTCTAACATGGCCTATGAGTACGTCAGAGTTAAGGACTGGATGTATGTGGATTGAAAACAACGTATGCAACCTAAGTTTGTCGCGGGAGTTGCTGCTTTCCTTGAATTTGCACGCGGACATAATAAGATCATAATAGAGAAGATTCTCTGTCCGTGCGATAGATGTGGCAATAAGTACTGGCAGAAGGTAGAATTGGCAGAGCTTCATATTGTAAAACATGGGTTTACTAGACTTTATATAACTTGGAAATATCACGGGGAAGGAGAAGAATGCAGTACTACGGCAGAAGAAGAAGGAGAACACGATAATGCGCCAGGAGAAGAAGAAGAATTCGGTAATGCGGCAGGAGACGGAAATTTATTTCCATCAGAAGAAATGGAGGATATGGTAGAGGCTGCCCTAGGTGAATCTATTCATACCGAAGATGACATTCATTCCGGTCAAGGACCGCGTGCGGATAAATATGAAAATTTCATGAATGATGCTAGGACACCAATTTATGAGAATGCCAAGTATTCCACCCTCTCATGGTTCGTCCAACTTTTCCAGATTAAGTGCCTAAATGGATGGAGCAACAAGTCATTCACAATGCTTCTTTCGTTCTTGAAAGATTCTATGCCTCCGGGAAATAATGTGCCCGACAGCTGGTACGAAGCCCAGAAGATGATGTCTGATTTGGGTCTAAAGTGCGAGAAGATTCAAGCATGTCCTAAAAATTGCGTGTTGTACCGGAAAGAGAATTCTGATTTGAAAGAGTGTCCAACATGCGGAGAGGCTAGGTATAAGCCGAAAGATTCTGATAAGAAGCCTGATATACCTGTGAAGATAGCACGATATTTTTCCATAACACAGAGGCTACAAAGGCTATTCAGATGCAAGAAAACAGCCGAGGCAATGATTTAGCATCACCGTGCTCATCCAAGCGAAAATGGAAAAATGAGCCATCCAAGAGATTCACCGGCATGGAAGGATTTCGATAGGAGGCATGCAATATTCAGTAGCGATCCTCGTAATGTCCGGCTCGGACTGGCTACTGATGGCTTCTGCCCATTCAACTATATGGCTGGAAGTCACTGCACATGGCCCGTTTTAATGATAATTTATAATCTGTCACCTTGGTTGGCTATGGACCAATCATACTTTATGATGCCTCTTCTTATCGACGGACCAAACTCACCGGGGAACAATATCGACGTCTATCTCCGACCTCTGATCGAGGAGTTGAAATCTTTGTTCATTGATGGTCTAGAGACATATGATTCAAACACAAATACAACCTTCATACTGCGTGCGGCTTTAATGTGGACAATTAATGACTTTCCTGCGTATGGAATGCTATCAGGTTGGTCCGTACATGGTCACAAAGCATGTCCTCATTGCCATGAACACACAACATCAAAATTCTTGAATTTTAGCAGGAAGGTTTGTTATTGTGGCCATCGACGTTTCCTGCCTCCAGACCACCCCTATAGGTTAGATACGGTTCACTTTGATGGTCATCAGGGGCTTCTTGGACCTCCATCCCCATTGTCCGGAGAGGACGTGACTGCTAAATGGGATGGTTACAATAACATGACCTTCGGGATGGATCCGACGAAACAGGTCAAACCACAATATTGGAACAAGTTAAGCATTTTCTTCGAGCTTCCGTACTGGTCTACAAATTCAGTGCGTCATTGTCTCGACGTCATGCATATAGAGAAGGGAGTATCAGAGCACATACTTAACTTGCTTCATTGTAAAGATGGGAAATCGAAAGACAACATGAATGTTCGAATGGATCTACAAGAGTGGGGAATAAGAAGTGAATTGCACCCTAGACCGGTAGCGGGTAAACCGGGCAAGTTTGTACTTCCCAATGCCGCTTATCATATGTCACAACCGGAGAAGAAAAGATTCCTGCAGGTGTTGCATGATTTGAAAGTCCCCACAGGTTTCTCAGGATCATTCAGCAAGAAAATAAAAATTGTGAAGGGCAAGATCGATGGGCTGAAAAGTCATGATCACCATGTTATCGTGGAGCACCTTCTTCCATTAGCCCTCAGGACTTCTCTCCCCGACTCGGTTGGTCTAGTAATCAACGACCTATGTTGTTTTTCAGGGAGTTGTGTGCTAAAACACTGGAGGTTGCGACGCTGGATAAACTAGAAAATTCTATTGCATTGATACTTTGCAAGTTTGAGCGTATTTTCCCACCGTCATTCTTCGATATCATAATACACTTGGCGGTTCATCTTGCAATTGAGGCGAAGTTAGCCAGACCGGTACAATATCGATGGATGTATCCCGTCGAGAGGTACGTGTAATTTTTCGTTTCGCGCAATTTATAAATTTATTGTTGTCCTGTATGCCCGTATTTATTTATTCAACATATTCTCATTAGGTACCTCTACACTCTTAAGGAGTATATATGCAATAAAAATCGACCAGAGGGTTCTATCATGCAAGGTTATCTTCTTGATGAAGCAACCACATTTTGTTCCCGCTATCTGGACGAGAACATTGAGACAAGGCTTAACCGACCACGAAGAATTCAAGACGGGCCATATGGTAAAACCGAGTATAAGAGGGTAGACACTATGTTTATCAACAAGATATACCGGTTTATCTTGCTTAATTGCGCATGTCTTGAACAAATTAAAGAGTAAGTTCTTTTGGATTAATTGTTATATCTGTGTTTGTGTGTGTATGAAATGATATAATATTAATGTCACAATTATTTGTCGAAAACAGAATTCATTTTAACGAGGTACGTGAGGGGCATCCTGATTGGAACGACGAACGTTTGGACCATCAGGATAATTTTTGTGATTGGGTCACAGATCATGTAAGTTATTCGAATAACATTTTATTGCTATCAGTTTTAATCTAAACTTGTATCGTTATGTATTTGTCATAAAATTTGTTTTGTTAGATCCACGATCCGAACTTGTCTGCATCATTTGAGAGTGATTCAAGATGTTTAGCTCAATTTTCTAGTATGGAGGTTGCATATTACAAAGGATTTGGTGTCCTTGGATACAAATTCGAAGTTAAGGACATAGAAACATTTAGAACCACTCAGAATAGTAGGATTGCGACGGTAGGATCGGACGGTGTGATTTACTATGGGTACTTAAATTGTATACTCGGCATCCACTATCCCGGACGATCAGAACCCTTTTATATATTCCAGTGTACTTGGTACGATCCGCGAACCGATACGGACAAGTGGAGAAGCAGTCTTGGGACTTGGAAAGATGAATATGGATTGACCAGTGTGAATACACTTCGATTTTACGGTCAGGACGATCCGTTTATCTTTCTGAACCAAGCATTCCAAGTATACTACTCACAGTGTTTGAAGCATCCGGGGTGGAGTGTTGTATGCCGATGGAAACCCAGAGATGTCTACGATGTCCCAGAATACGAGGACAGCGATGAGGAAGAAGAAGAGAGAAGGCTTAAAGTGCTCCGACCGTCTGTTGCGAAGGACGGGTTGTCTTCGACCGATCATGAAGTTATGTGGGTTAGAAATGACATCGACGATGAAATCCAAGTAGATATGTATAATGCGCCCACGAAACAAAAAAGGTTATCAGTAATGTTATATTATTACTTCACATTTTACGCTCTATACATATATAGTCAATACTTTTAATGATTGTCTAATGCGTCCACGAACCGTTTATCTAGATTTGATGACGAGGTCGGGAGCAGCGAGGGGCGGCAGGAGCTCCAGCCGCGGCAGAGGCAGAGGCAGAGCGGTTCTGCCGCCTGGAGAGCTTCAGAGGGCCGGTCTTGCACCCAGATCGGAGACCCCTTCGGATGCCTCCTTCCTTGTGGATTTTGCCACATCTCTGATTATAGTTCAAAGATATATGTTAACCGTAATCAGAAACGGCATCGCTATGCAGCTAGCCGGTGAGTACGGGTCGATCCACAGAGATGTGTAATTTTCTTAATGTGTTTTTACGAGTTGATTCCAAATGTTGTTTGGATTGATTTATTAAATCTAAAAAACCTAGATCTATCGATAAACTAAATTAATCTAAATTAAAGTCTTGCTAGGGTTAGGCTTAGGGGAAGTCGGGAGATTAAATGTTTCCTCACCACTTTCAATGCCTTATTTTAGATCTATTAGATGTTATGGTAATTATCAATGAAGTGGATTAGAATCTTTTGGGAAGATGTTTCTTCCTCTAGATTCTTGTCCTTCCTTTATCGATCCTTACCCTAACCTCCATGGAAAACATGCGCAACCGGTCCTTTATACTGCGGTGTCACCGTTACCTCGAGGGGTATGGTGCCGTAGGGAGCGGTGTGTGCGTGTATGCATGGAGTTCTAATTCTTAGTTGTGAAGGGGCATGAAAGGGGTGAGAGATCTCATCTCTCAAACCTTTCCCTAAGGCTAAACCTAACAAGCGAGGAGATTACTCGCTCATTAGGGGATTAAAAGACATTCTAAATTAAAAGAGAATTAAAGCGAAGAAATAAAAGTAACTTACTAATTTTTATTGATGGCTCCCTCCAAACAATAATGCAGAATAGATCTAAATTTATGAAATGAAAAGAGGCATAGGTTTTACAATCTTTCGATTACAATTTATAAGTAACTAGGGAAAATTAGGGTTACAGAGTCTCGCACATATGCAATTACAGATATGCCCACGAAAAATCCCAACTCTTGCACCGACGCACCGACACAGGAATTTTGCACCGACACGTGCACTTGATGGCCGCGGAACCGCGGCGCCAGCCTAGGTTTGGCCGCGGTTCCGCGGCCAAACTAGGGAGTTAGGTCATGAAACTTTTGGGCTTCCTTCTATGCTTCTTGGGCTTTCTACTTTTATACTTCTTTTCTCCATTTGACTTCTGGGTCTTCTCCAGATCTTCAGTGAATACTTGTAATGATCTTTTGACCGTTCACTTTGACATTTCGGGCTGCATTGCCTTATACAATTGTGAATTGTTCTTCGTCTAGTCTTGACTAGAATTTTTCTACTTGTGGGTCAAAAGTCTCTCTTTTGTATCATCTTTTGTCTTTTCTCACTGTCTTCGCTCCAAGAGCCTGTATCCTGTAATATGCAACAAACGTGCGTCAAGAGTACCTGTTTATTTATAAAACGAATAAAAATGGGGAGTACAATAATGCAATATTATAGTATGAACAAATACCCCCAAACTTATCTTTTGCTCGTCCTCGAGCAAACTTATTTTTTTATTCACTAAAATCGTAACCACACTTTTGCAGGGAAACGCGATTGCACTGAGCACGTGCAACAAGCCGTTAAACCTCTAGGTGTCCCTAGTAGGAGGAGTGTTGTCTCCTGAGGGTTTTCAGCGGATTACACCCACAAAATCCTATCAACTCGGCCCATTGACTTTTGTTCTCCAATAAGGTTTTCTAAGAAGGAATTCTATTATCTTTTGATTCGCAAATTATCCACCCGTATTCTTCACACTTCCTAATTATTTAACTTAAGATTATATATGTTATGTAGACCTACTCAGCTTTCGGCATCTCTTAAGTTTTCCTTATAGGGTTCCATCTCCACTTAGGAATTTCTATCAACTCTACTAGAGATACAAGTTATATTCTTCATTCCTTTCTCTTATCTAAACTCTAATCACATATCCCCACGTGTGTGTATAGATCACCCCTACACTTGGAAATTCAAATCAAGCAATCGTACTCTCATCCATTGTCCAAAGTACTTATTAATTAGTGAATTTTTAATAGAATTTTGCTTCCACATCCTTCATGCGACCGTTAATACTTCTTGAGGTACCAATGACCGATTACAAAATGTGTTTGCACATTAAAGCGTACTTCCTAGTTTTGCAACCCCCAAGGCTTTAGCAGTGACTCCCAAACCAGTTGGTCTAAGGCACTAGGTGATGAAGCACCCTCGCTAAATATTTTTCTATTTTTCACAGCCTTAAGTAATCACAAAAACCAGTGTCTATTTTTTTTATTCTTTATTCACACTTATATATATATATATATATTTGTTCATTTTCATTGTACTAAGGACTTTAGACAAGAGCATTTCAAGGTCTCTTCTACTATTCCAAGTTTCAAGGTGCGTGATTGTGCAAATTGTAGGGTATACATTTTCAGAATCTAGACTTAAGCTAGGAACTATTTTTCAAACTTATACTCTAATAAGAACATCAATACTCTTCCCTTGTTTCGACTTAGCCCAAGAAGTGAACCCAAAATTTGCCTATTTCTAAATAAACTACAAGGCATATACTCTCTACCGTTAAACTTTAAGGAAGGTTATTTTTAGGGTTTTTAATTCACTAAGTCTAAGATCTAGTTGTTCCTAACCAGTTAACCTATTAGTCAAACTCAGGTCAATTAGCCAAAATTGAATACAATTATTTTTATAATTTTTGAAATTTTTGAAATTTTTATGGGTTTTCAAATAAATATGCAAATGCAAAAATATGTACAAATGAATGCGAAGGAAAAAAACGTACCGAGCATACCCCCAAATTTGAACTTGACAGTGTCCTCACTGTCATGCTAAACCAAGAGGGTCAAAATACCGGCACTTCCCTGTTTATTTTTTTATAATAATTTTTTTTATTGTTAAGAAAAACAAACATATATACAGAAAGGGCCCCCCAAACTTCAATTAAACAATGTTAGACATTACTGCCAAACTTTGCATAGACCAAACGTCAACACCAACCAGTTGAAAATTTTATCAGTAAAGAGTATAGGTTGGTGGAAGAATAAGTTGTAGCGATCCAAAAAGAATTGGAGAAGATAGAAGTGGTGGTATGGAAGGTGTGGAGGTGAATAGACAGGAGGTGGTGATGAATCAAAACGAGAATGTGAATGATCAGTAATCAGTGGAATATTGGCATTCTCGTAGCTTATTAAAAGAAAAGGGGGTGGTTCAACTTCTAAAGGAGGAGGTTGACTAACCACAATATCCCCAAGATAATTCTGTGGATCCTTTATTGACTTGGCATCATCCATCAAGTGCATATGATATTCAATTATAAGGGAACTAATCTCCTCGATGTCCGCCATAGTCCAACCGAAAGCTCGCCGCCTATCTTGTAAGACCTTTAAAATAGCATTCTCTTGCTCGAAGGCTAGAGAGGCTGATATTATAATGGGAAAAGTCTCATTCTCACTTATGTAAGCATATTTAAGGTGAGGCGGTAAGGACATGAGTTCGAGTTTTGGAGGCGAAAGAATCATTACGGAATCTACCTCGAACTCAAAAGACTACAACACAGGTTCGGAATCACTGCAAACAACCGATTCGGATGGTTCAACTAACTCATCCAAAAATTCAAAAGACTCATATTTGAGCTGTGAGTCCCGAAAAAGTGAAACATTCATAATCCATATCGGTTGTGTCAACGGTGGTAGGCTCAAGGAGGGACGCACTAGTGGCGTCAAAACTGTTTTCATCAAACAAGAATCTTTCAAGCTCGCAGTCCTCCTGCGTGATTTCGTGAATAGAGCAAACTTCTCGTGTACTAGTTTTAGGCACGGGGGGCAGACTTCCTAACTTATAAATATTGAACCCACTAGACGTCTTCCCGAAGGATAGAGTCATGGAGCCATTGCGACAGTTTATTATAGCATTGGAAGTGGCCAAAAATGGTCGACCGAGAATCACCGGAATTTGGTTCCGTGAGTTAGCAACAGGTTGTGTATCCATAACAATAAAATCAACGGGGAATATGAACTCACCAACTTTGATCAACACATCCTCTAGCTCACCCCTTAGATGGGTGATTGATCGTTCAGCCATTTGGAGAGTACAACGAGTGGGTTTCAACTCTCCAACCCCTAATTGTTCGTACACAGAGTAGGGAAGCAGGTTAACACTAGACCCAAGATCTAAAAGTGCTCGATTAATTTTCTTATCCCCAATTGTGATTGAAATCGTAGGACAGCCGGGGTCCTTTCGTTTTTGGGGTAAGGGTTGAGGGTGGTTAATAGCATTGCTCACTGCACTAGCCACTAGCACTTTCTTGGGTATTTGAGATGACTTTCTCTTCGAGGTACATAAGCCCTTTAAGATTTTCGCGTATGAAGGGACTTGTTGGATTGCATCCAAGAGAGGTATATTTATGCTAACCTGCTTAAATAACTCCACAATCTTCTCCATTTGTGCAGTTGGTTTATTGGGACTCAACCTGTTTGGAAATGGAGTATTTTTAAAATTTGTTGAGTCAAATGTCTATGGAGTAGAATGTGGAGTGGGAATGGATCCCAGTGTGGGTCCGTTCGGATTAGAAGAAGAAGAGCCTTTTGAAGAATGGAGAATAGGCTCTAGCGGAGGAAATGGGGGTGAGGAAGAAGGAGGAGAAGAAGGAGAAGATGACGATGGAGAAGAAGAAGAAGAAAAACCACCGGCGGGGATGTCATCACTAATACCCACATTATTCTGCAACACTCTTCCAGATCTCAACGTGGTCACCGCATTTACATTGTGATTGTGATATGCGTTTTGTGTGTGACCGGGATTTGGCAATGGTTGAGATGGAAGCTTTCCCTTTTCTCTCTCGCTCAACGCAGCAGTTAATTGTGCAATTTGTGCTTCAATAGATTTGATGCTTTGATCGTTTGAAGCATTGTTATGCGTTAAATACTGAACATAATTTTCAAATCTTGCTGCGGATTCTGTAGATTGCTTGAGAAATGCATCTAGACTTTTTTCTAATGAGATAACCTTATCATCATTTGGTTGAACCAAATTGTTCGTTTGATTTTTATAAGGTTGTTGTTGGAAAGGTTGCTGGTTTTGAGTTTGTTGGGGTGCTTGTTATTGTGGATGAGGACTTTGAAAGTTGTTGTTTCCTTGGAATTGTTGATTTTGGTTCCAAGTGAAATTTGGGTGACTCCTCCACCCCGGATTGTATGTCGAAGAGTACGGATCATTTCGTTGTCGTTGCTGAAATGCAGCATTGACTTGATCCTGTCCTTGAGTAGATGCATTATAAGGACACTCTTCGGTTAGATGCGATGGATCCGCACAACAAGCACAAACAGTTCGTGGAGACATAACAGGGGCAAGAGAAGGCGATGAGATTTTGGTCTCAATGGCTTCTAGCTTTTTCATAAGTGCAGCCATCTCGGCCTTCATAGCAATCGACATATCTACTTGATGTACGCCTGCCCTAGATTGACCAATAGAAGAAGATGATGTGGTCTTAGTACTCTCCCACTGAATTGTTTGCTCACTAAGATCCTTAAGAAACTGCCACGCTTCGTCGCTAGACTTGGAAAGAAAATGACCTTGACATATGGTTTCTAGCAACTGCTTCGTTGCCGAATTCAATCCCTCGTATAATGTTTGGCAAAGTTGCCAACTTTCAATCCCATGATGAGGGCATTGAACGAGTAGGTCTTTAAATCTCTCGAAGCACTTCCAAAATGGTTCAGAAGGAAGCTGTGAAAATTGTATAATCTCGTTACGGATTCTAGCAGTTTTGTGATGAGGATAGAACTTTTTCAGAAAAGCTTTCACAAACTCGTCCCAATTTCTAATGGAATGTGATGCGGTGCTGTATAGCCATTTCTCGGCTAGGTCACATAAGGTAAAAGGAATGACCCTTAGCCTTATAGCGTCATCACTTAATTGGGTCGTTTTCATCATAGCGCACACATTTTGGAATTTATTGATAAAAATATACGCATCTTCAGATTCCAAACCATGAAATTTTGGCAGCATATTGATGAAATGTGGTTTTATTTCAAAATTGTCCCCATTTGCCGGTGGGGGTGAAAGACAGGTAGGTAAAGAAGTGCGGACGGGGTAAAAGAGATCCTGGAGCGCGATTCGTTGGGGCGCTACAGCAGGCGGGAGATTCGGGTTATTCGCACCTAACGGAGGTGGAATCATTCCCGTCGGTAAGGTATTGTTGGGGTTGAATCCCGACATACCTTCGAAAGAAGAATTTAAAGGTGGGGGTAAGGAAATGGAGGGAATTTCGACTTCGATGTCGAAAGGTTCGTCGGTCGGTACCAACGAAACACGGACAAATCAGGCGTTAGTATCCCTAGTCCAAAGTGACATACACTAAGGGGTAGTGCAGTCAGAAAAAAAATGAAAGACAGAATGTGGAGGTAAGAAAACTTCAATGAGAAGAAGTGGTGCAAGCGAGGTGCAAGATTTCTTTAGCGACAAGTTGCAAGTTTTGAAAAGATTTTTCTTTTTATTTATGTGAGAATGCTTGCAAAGAGATTTTTGAAAAGGGACTTGTGACACAAATGTATCAACCACACATGCACAATCAGGCCTAGATCTAGGGTCACCTAGGTCTGCTAGACAGCTCCTAACTAGGGCTAGAAATAAGACCTCAAACTGCCTCTTCACCGACAATTGCGGCCAGGTAAGTGTCAGGTAAGTGGGAAGGAACCACAGTAGTGGGCCTAATTAATAACCACTAGCCTAGACACACTTTCCTAGACACCGCAAGGTCAGGTTAGGATAAACGGTCGATGCCTATATTAGTCCTTTTCCTATTGAGCTCGATATCCTTAGGGCTGAGTCTAGTATTTTTTTAATTAATTGTGGTCAATGCAAATGCTTTAAGTGTTTTCTGGGGTCCTGGGAAGGGTGATGAAATCCCCACCCAATCTGAGTTTGGTCAATTAGCCCCTTAAAGTCCGATTAAATTATGCAAAACATTAATTCACTTGCAATCAATTTTTAGCGCGGCGCAAAGAAACCTGCAGAAAATCTGTTATTTAGAAGGGGAGAGAAGATTTTTAGCGCAAAGAAATCCTGCAGAAAATGTTCACAAATGATATATTGTAGGGTGCAGAGGAGAGAGGGAGAAAACAAACCAGTAAATTTTCAGGTGCTGACGTGGCCAAGGCACGGCGGAACCGCGGTCTGGGCCCACCTTTGCCGCGGAAACGCGGTTTGTTGGAGGGATCGAAGCTCCAAAAATTTTCTATACCTCTGTTATGATATTTGCTCTCTGTTCTGATATGATTTTTTCTGGTTTACCCTCTGTAAATTTTCAGATCCGAGAATCTTCTCTATTCCTGCAAAATTCAAAAGATACACCCTTCAAACAGATAAAAATTGATAAATTTTTTTTAAATTTTTTTTTAATTTCAGATTTTTACAATTTTTTAAAATTTATATCGACCCGAAATCACACAAAAGAAATTTTACGCCATCCCCGGCAACGGCGCCATTTGATTATAGTTCAAAGAAATATGTTAACCGTAATCAGAAACGGCGTCGCTATGCAGCTAGCCGGTGAGTACGGGTCGATCCACAGAGATGTGTAATTTTCTTAATGTGTTTTTACGAGTTGATTCCAAATGTTGTTTGGATTGATTTATTAAATCTAAAAAACCTAGATCTATCGATAAACTAAATTAATCTAAATTAAAGTCTTGCTTGGGTTAGGCTTAGGGGAAGTTGGGAGATTAAAGGTTTCCTCACCGCTTTCAATGCCTTATTTTACATCTATTAGATGTTATGGTAATTATCAATGAAGTGGATTAGAATCTTTTGGGAAGATATTTTTTCCTTTAGATTCTTGTCCTTCCTTTATCGATCCTTACCCTAACCTCCATGGAAAACACGCGCAACCGGTCCTTTATACTGCGGTGTCACCGTTACCTCGAGGGGTATGGTGCCGTAGGGAGCGGTGTGTGCGTGTATGCATGGAGTTCTAATTCTTAGTTATGAAGGGGCATGAAAGGGGTGAGAGATCTCATCTCTCAAACCTTTCCCTAAGACTAACCCTAACAAGCGAGGAGATTACTCGCTCATGAGAGGATTAAAAGACATTCTAAATTAAAAGAGAATTAAAGCGAAGAAATAAAAGTAACTTACTAATTTTTATTGATGGCTCCCTCCAAACAATAATGCAGAACAGATCTGAATTTGTGAAATGAAAAGAGGCATAGGTTTTACAATCATTCGATTACAATTTATAAGTAAGCAGGGAAAATTAAGGTTACAGAGTCTCGCGCAGGTGCAATTACAGATATGCCCACGAAAAATCCCAACTCTCGCACCGACGCACCGACACAGGAATTTTGCACCGACACGTGCACTTGATGGCCGCGGAACCGCGTCGCCAGCCTAGGTTTGGCCGCGGTTCCGCGGCCAAACTAGGGAGTTAGGTCATGAAACTTTTGGGCTTCCTTCTATGCTTCTTGGGCTTTCTACTTTTATACTTCTTTTCTCCATTTGACTTCTGGGTCTTCTCCAGATCTTCAGTGAAAACTTGTAATGATCTTTTGACCGTTCACTTTGACATTTCGGGCTGCATTGCCTTATACAATTTTGAATTGTTCTTCGTCTAGGATTGACTAGAATTCTCCTACTTGTGGGTCAAAAGTCTCTCTTTTGAATCATCTTTTGTCTTTTCTCACTGTCTTCGCTCCAAGAGCCTGTTTCCTATAATATGCAACAAACGTGCGTCAAGAGTACCTGTTTATTTATAAAACGTATAAAAATGGGGAATACAATAATGCAATATTATAGTATGAACAATCTCCAGGTATACTGCACGCATATCCATTTTGAATGTAATATTACAGATATTCATGCCTATTTATGTCAAAATTACTTATATTGTCAATGTTTGATTGTCTAGTTGTCGGTGATGCGTCCACATCTGGGACAGAGGCCACTCCCGCTCCTCCAGGTATGTTTGTATATCATATAGTGCATGTATATTGATTTAGAATGCTATATCACAAATACACACATTACTTTTGCTCTTACTTAGCAATTTTTATTATTGTCTAGTTGTAGGTGGTGACACAAACGCACCTGCGGATATGTTTATATATCCTATAATGCATGCATATTGATTTAGAATGTTATATTATTGATCTACACATTCTTTTTGCAATTACTTATATAATCTATTTTTAATTGTCTAATTATAGGTGGTGCGTCCACATCTTCCGCAGGGGCCACTCCTGCCGCTTCCATACCATTCGCATCGTCTGCAGGTTAGTATGAATAAATTTAAAATATTTATTCATTATACATATGCTCTATAGAATAAATATGAACTTCATAGAAATTTAGCGTCGATGTTTATTTTCTAGTTGGAGGGGATGCGTCCGCATCCGGGACCCTGGTTGTTCCTCACCGGAGGAACTATCTTCCCGCTCGTGTTGCTGCCCGGGCCCAGGCTCGTGCGATAGTCACCGGAGGTATATATCACACTTGAATTTTCATTTAACCTTGATTTCTTAATACAACTTTGTGTTATTATTGATTGTCTTGATATTTCGTGCAGACGCAGGGCCTCCCCATCCCCAGAAGGGGATTCGAGGCTCGAATCAGTCCCATAGGCTGAGGCCTGACAGATCTAGGGGGGAGGCAGCATTCCCCCTTTTTTTTACCCTTGACTATCGCTATACCGGTCCTCATGCCGAGAGGTTCGGCCGGTATATGGGGGACGAGAGCCGGCTCGTGAAGAACTATCCACTTCACGTTGAGTGGGGCGAGCAGCACCAGCGCTCATTCGCCCTTTTCTTTGATCAGGCTCGGGTATGTATTAATATATATTTTCATTTGATTTATCCAATATATTTATTATTAACACTTGCAATCTAATAACAATGTTTTTTTTGTATTTTCAGTTGGATTACGATTTTCAGCCTGTAGCCGACCCTGATCACCCGGGGAGGGTGCTCGACCTTCATGCTCTGTACAATGGCCTGATGAAGAACATGCAGGCCAAGGTCCGATACAACAGGAATGAGCTGAAGGCCGACTGCTACTCCCTGTGGATGGCGACCCCCGAGGCAGAGAGAGCGGCCCTTCTATCTACTCCGACGTTTACGAGAGTCGACGTAGAGACATGGCCTCTATTGTGCGCTTATTTTGACTCCCAATGCAAACAGGTATGTATTTTAAATGTAATTCATTATTTATGATATAATTTATTTCTTTGTGTTCCTTAATTAGAAAACTAAATGTTAATACGTTGTGCAGAAACAGGCCGCTCAGAATACAGAGAACAGGAAGTCGGTGAAGAGGGGTCGCCCCACTTACACAGGTGGCTCGAGGAACATAACTCGAGCCATGGAGTTATCGGTAAATTACAATAGACCGACCTTTGTGATATTCTGCAATATTAAGAGTTATTTTCTAATATTTCTAATATTAAGAGTTACTTTCTAATATTGCAGACATCTCGGACCGTGGCGTCAGGTGGTACACCGAGCGTGCCGTCTGCATATCTTGCCGTCCACGGCACCTCGACAGATCCCGCCACGGGCGAGCTTCGATATCCCGACGTCGCTACCCAGGAGTACTGCGTAAGTGTTAATATTTTTTCTACCCAAATTTGAAATTTTAGTTTTGGAAGGTTCAAGTTTAAATTTTATACTTATACTTTACTGCTTAATGTGGGTGTAGGAGCGGGTGGTTGAGCAGGCCCAGGCCTCGGGGATCGATTTCACCGGACAGAGCGATCCGAGGCTGCTGACCCCAGTTCTGGACGCCGCACACGGAGGGCACCACGGAGGTTGGGAGAGAGGCCGGGGACTGGGCCCTAGCAGGGCCCATATGAGGTTGGACTCCACCCGGGCGGTTACTTCCTCCGTCTACAGTGACCGACGTGTCCATCAGGAACTGGAGAGCTTGAGAGCTGCCGTTCAGGAGTTGAAGGAGATGCCGGTATGTATACTACTTTATAGTAAAATATCATGTCATATTATATAGACATCAACATATCCATAATTAGTACGTAACTTGAGCTTATTTGGTTTTAGACTTAAGTTTGATTAATCCTACATACAGATGTAATTAAAATAAACAACAAACTAGATATCCAAACGGGGTTTCGAAATAACTTAATAATGATACGAATTCGAATAATACACAGTTCTTACACGCTTATTACACATGTTATGTCCAGACGCGACAGGGTACATCGGCCGAGCCTCCACATGCATCTCCTTCGGCTGCGGCTCCGCAAGCCACTACATCGGCCGCGGTTCCGCAGACAGCTCCTATAGCTCCACCGCCCGCTCAGACTCCTGCAGCCGCGGCTCCGCAAGCGACTACCTCGACGGCGGCTGCGCAGACCACATCGCCAGCTCCACAGGCCGCTCAGACTCCCGCTCGCGCCGAATTGCAGAGTTTATTGACCGAGGAGCAGGCGTGCGTTATTCTATCGTTATTCAGAGGTGGAGATGGACCGAACTAGGGTAGCTTTTTGGTTCTTATTTTTTGAAACATGTATTTATTTATATCATACACATTGTACTACATTTTGAAACGATATTGATATTGGTTTATGTTTATATCATATTCAGATTTTGGGTTTCTTTTGTATATTATATATATGCGTGAGATGTGATTATGAATACTGCGATATATGTTCTGTGATGATTAATTTTATATTTGATTGATGTATATATTATTGTGCACAGGGCGGGAAAAAATCAGGCAGCCCTTTTTTAAAATTTTTTTACAGATAATATGTACCTACGGATTAATCTGTAGGTACACATGTTGCCCCTACGGATATATCCGTAGGGGCACAATATCAGCAGTAACTGATATTTCCCCCCTGATTTCAGTACCAGGGGGTTAGGAGTGCCCCTACGTACATATCCGTAGGGGCCACGGCCTCGCCCCTACGGATAGGTTCCTACGTAGATATCCGTAGGATGTAGTACATGGCCCTACGGTTATGTCCGTAGGTACATTTAATATATTTGAAAAAAACGTAAATAATATAACTTTTTTTACCCTACGGCCTACTCCGTAGGGGCAACAGGACCTGCACAGAAATCCGTAGGGGCAAGAATTTGCCCGTAAGGGCAAGTTCAAGGCTTCAACTTGCACCTACGACCTTTGCACCTACGGGGTATTTTTTCGCCCCTACGCATATCTCCGTAGGGGCAACCCTTATTTGTAGTAGTGAAACCTGAAAGAAGAATTAGTCGGGATCATCCGAGGAGTAAACCAACTCATCAGTGGGAATCGGGATTCAATTATCATCGCATGATAACGTGATGGAATCCACTCACGTTATCACACTCCAAAAGGTATGCGCATGCCTGGCAAGTTTCAGTTTCTTTAGAAACTCCCGATGTGATCTTTTTACCCTATGCTCTTATAACCTTGACGAAGGTCAACATATCATAAGTCACATGTCAAGTTCTACCCGTCATTGTCCAGGTTAATTTGAACCCACCCATACATACCCTTGACGAAGGCCAAAATAGTAGTGCGACTGTCCCAAACCAACACATCTATATATGCAACAGAAAAGTAACAAATAGCTACCATACACTATGCCTTGACGAAGGACAACACACATAGCATGAATACTAAGTGCTACCCGTCTGAAATGACGAAGGGCTACGAATGTTTTTTGGCGAAAAAACTTTAACATAATGAACTTGATATCATTGAAGGAACCGGATAGCTTTTCACAAAAATATATTGGCGAAAACCTTTGCTAAATCCGCCAATCCCGGTGAAGTGATCTCGGCTCTTTCCCCGTAGAATGGGGTGCAGGATATTCTCACTGAATACCATGATGCAAAGATAAAAGTAATCGACTATAATGATGTTATTACCCTGACGCAAACCTCTGCCCAAGGGGTCACTCCCGATGAAGGGATCTCGGCCCTTGTCTCGTCGAATGAGGTGATGGATATTCATAACCGAATACCACTGTGCAAAACAAAAGAGAACGTCCTTGCAATAACAGCTTTTTAAAATTATTCCAACAACATCGAATAGGTCTGTTTTCCTTGCATTGATCCAAATCAATGCAGTCCCATCAATTAATGACACCACAAAAGAACGAAAATATAATGTACGTATATGCCATCAGCATTTGCCGCTGGGTCCCGTCATCACCCGTTAGGTTACTTAACTAACGACAGAGCGGGGACTAGACTAGCGCGGGTGTAAAACATATACAACATCTATTAGTATATATTTCAATATATAATAATCGCTCCAGGCATGATAAATGCAACATCACAGAAAAGTAATAAGCATCACAGAACAATTCAGATAATCTGGGAGCCCCGGGTTTCCTTTGAGCTGCATGTGAAACCCGACATTCCCCTAGTCATGTGGATAGCTTGTGCAATGAAAACCTAGACCCCTACGAGTGCAGCAAGTTACCCGCCAAAACCTGAAGCGAGGCAGCCCCCTTCAGCAAAGTGAATGGACCACCCAGCACTTCACGGAATCCGGTAACTTGAGCACCCCTCCTTGGGTCAACCTGTACACCCTACGAGTGTGGTGAATAGCCTGCCAATTCTAGAGTGAAGCCACCTCCATCTCAAAGCCATGAACTGCGGGCCTGTTTCCCTACAGAGCCCGGCTATCCATGCACTCCACCGCGGGGTAATCCTAGTACAGAAAAGAAAATATGTACAACGGGTACATCGACCTCAACCCGGTCATGCCCCAAAAGAATAATATGCAAATAGGAAGTGACGGCAGTCCACATGTCGGACGCTCACCCCACGATATCAAATGTACAAATAATACTAAACTGTACTAACATTGCACCCAAGCTATCCACTACAACGAACCGCAACATCACAGCACAACACAGAACATCAACGTGAATGTCACGTTCGCAAACCTGTCTAAAAAGACTATAGAGATTAGACAAGTTGTACCGATCAAATAACATTCACGGTCGCAGATAGAAATGTATATACTGTAAACTTTAAACAGTGTTAGAAAATATCGAGTTTGAAATAACCCCGAATAGCCCCCAAACAAGTAGATAACTCCATATCAAAACTGGGCTAAACAAACAATATCACTGAACCAACATTCCAGAGACCAGACCAGCACCTAAATACGAAGTCCAAATTGCATGAACTGGCCGAGCAGGCCGGCCAAATGAGAAATGTGCTCGGTTTTTTTATGAGGGAATTTGTTCGTATTTGGTCTGTGGTCTTGTAGTTATGCCAGTAGTCTTCTGCAGGTGTTTAAAAAAATATTGATGACACTTAGAAAAACAACAGAAACTGGAATGTGCAGGATAAAGTTTGGGTCTGTTTCGATTTCGATACATTAACATTGTCTAAACAAGATAGCTAAGGGTTAATGGTTTGGCTCTGATACCATGTAAGGCTATGGTAGCACCCCGGCCGTCAATCCGAGGCCAAACACAGAACAAAAACTTTTATAAACTGGCGCTAACGCAGCCTTTCACCCGAATCGTTCCATTAACCCTATACTAGAAAAGGACAAAGATGTTAGAGTGGCTATACCGATCAATCCGTGTTCTTCGGTCTTTAGCCACCATCTCAAGCTCCTCACGGCTGCTCCAACGAAATTCGCTCTCCGATCTCGCTCGTCGAAGTGACACCACGTCAAAGATTCTTTATACGGGCTCCCACTTCAAAACCGAAGCAACTCGGACATGAAGTTTGCCAGCCGCCATGTCCAAGATTAAGTAGAGATAGTGTGTGATAATTTTGTCTCAATACACCCATGGATTCTCAACTCATGAGAGGGATGGGTGGAGGTTGAAGAAGATGCCCATGGGGGAAGAGGTGAGCTCAAGAAAGAGAAGCAAGTGAAGAAAAATGACTTGTTAATTGTGTGAGATATTTTTGAGAGCAAATATATATATATATATATATATATATATATATCAAACCCAAGAGAATAATCCCATGCCATCACATGGCAGCCCTCTCTCTCCAAAAATATCCCCCCCAATCATAATTATCTCCAAAATCAATCCATGTCACATTTAATAAACACTAGACCCAATACTATGAGTCACCATGTGCATGTGACATGAATTGATGCATATGAACAAAACTTGCACTCACATTTTCCTCCACTATACATTTAAACTAAATGTTTAATCCAACAAAAGAAATGGCATCAACTAAAGTAAACTCGTGACGGATCACAAGAATACCCCTCATCTGTATATACATATCCGCATCCGTATTCCGACTGAATACGAATACAATGAGCCGAAAGTAATCCAACAAATCTAATACTAGGATCTGGCTTAAACCAAAGCCCACTAGTATGATCTGTCCGATCTTGATCCGTGCATAAGTGAACGTATATGATCGAACCCTGCCATAAAACCATACGGCCTCTACAACGTTTCTCCCAAAATTGGGAAACTTTTTGTGGGGGACTCTAAAGACTCTTTAATACACCGGCAGTGGGTTTAACCACAAGCACGTTAGTGGTACTAGCTGTACGTAACGGCTGCCCATGTATTGAGCGTAAGGGAAGCTGACGAGCGAACTCATCCTCAAACCCTACTAAGCATATCTGTGACAATATCCGTACATTCCGGTCTGTTCGTCTATGAGTATCGCATATCGGGCCTAGGGGGATGGTAAACATCAGACCCCCAATAGCGATATAAGTCATGTCAGAGTGTAGCTCAGAACACCTTGAGAAACTACTGTAATACCTTCTAGTAAATCTCACTTGCCTTGGCCAAGGACTTTGAGTAATGGCTCTCTAGACACAGCGCGATATCAACCCCCAATACCGGGAGAGACGAATCCTGCCTAACCGCCGCTGCCTCCAAGTGCTTCGGGACTGCACCCAACTGCTACCTGTTTGTACGAATCCTTTGAGCCGTGGTAGGGCAGCAATCAAAGAACAGTGGGAACACACTTGAGGCAATGCAGCAGTGTCAAGTCAACGGACTAAGCTGTACTCATGTCACCTGGAAACTGCTCCTGACGATAGGTATAGTACCAATCAGCAGTGCCCCTGTGAGTCCGTCCGGTGTACTCATAACCCAATGAGCAACTATATACTATCTTAGGTGAACCAACTGACACCAATGGCTTGTGAGACCAGCCACCGCCCCTCGTCGGGGTCTCGATCCTTATACACTAGTCTACTATCGGAGTATCGATACCCAGTCTCGAAACTCCCACGACTAGGGACACTTTAAGGATGTGCTTGTAGACTACCCAACTCTCACGTATATGATCTCCATCATATTGCTGGTAGTCTAGCAAGAATCCTATGGGCTCTATCAACGTGTAATAGTGATCTGTAGTGTCACCTAAAGCATGTACACGATGATAAAGATAAACCATATAGCATAATATCATCTCGAGTAAGACTGTTCTATCGGTATAGTTCCTCCCTTAATCATTGCAATCACGTGTCTGTGATCCAATAATTGACTTGAAGGCACTAGAGCCAACAGTTTTTAAACAAGTTTCTACAACAACTTTAGGTCTCTTTTTTTTCATTAATCTCATTAATGAAGTCCTATCAATTGTGCTTCCTAAGTATCACATAAGAAATGAAAGCAGCAATATTTATTATATATCATATATATAATATAGGCATTCATCTCAGAACATATCAAATGATCACATAACAGAATATCAGCAGCAGAAGAATCACATATGAAATATTGGATATACTAGAATTTCGTGTTTTAATTAAGCCAATATAAAACATGGATTCCACTGTCGTGATGAATAGACAAACCCACATCCCTAGACCCCTATGAGAGTGGCAAGCAACCCTTCCAATTCTAGAGTTAGGAGACCCGGTCTCGACTCCTCGAGATGGTCTCCCACTGGACCCTAGAACCCGATTACTTGTGCTCTCCTCCTTGGGTCTATCCTAATGCGGAAAAGTAAATAATATATATCAATGGTGACATCATCCTCAACCCAGAAGTGCCCCAATAAAAGAATATTACATACAAGCCTTTACAAGAATGAAAATGAAAAGCTTTCATTTCACATAAAAACCCCCGGCTATTCAAAACACGATGATCCAATATAACATATCACAACAACGCATAACATCACATGTCATCAACGTAAGTAAATATGTGTATCCCAATTTTCGTTGACATATAGCACCGAAACCGGCGATACACCACATATTATACTTACGGTCGCAGAAAAGAAAGTGAAAAACTACAACAGTTGGAATCGGCAACCACCTTAGACATCATAAACCCGACGCATAACATAATTTAGATTTCATGCCTAACCAAATGAAATCTTTAGACATCACATGCCTAACAATTATAAACCCCGCATTTTAGTCTCGATATTGAAAACACTTTTCAACAAACAGTCGGGTAATTCAACAAGATTCCCGACAATCTAATCGAATGCTCGTCGGAAACTTTAGTAAACGGTCGCACCCCTGATGCCGTCAACTATGTGCACTAAGGCGGAACACCGTGGCCGCGAGCACCCGAACGGATGCTTTTGGCGACGGGGTTCTCCTACAGTCACTTGGTCGAGGCTATGGGTTATGGCTATCTTAGTAAGGTTACCCGACGAGTATCCGCGCACACTATGTAATTGCGACGAACTTTTGATCAACATCAAAATCCCGTGGCAACCGATCAAATGAGACTAAACTGTGAGATTTATAAAATTCAAACTAGTTATCTCATAACTAATTATGTGGATTCCAAATATTGTATCAAAATCACAGACAGCTAGACGAATTTAAACTTTTTGATCGAATAAACAAACACCCAAAATTTCCCGAAAAGCTCAACACTTGAGCGGAGTTCAAAAAGTACCTAGAAACTGCCACAGCTCCTATGAACCATCCGTAGAAGAGCCGACCCATGCCTCACTCATGTCTCTATGGAACTGCCGCAAACCCCAGGGTATGACGGCGGTTCCGCGATCCAAAAAGTCGAGTTTGGGTATCGTTCTTCTAGAGGGTCCACAGAATTGCTTGCATGATTTCCTGAAAATTTCAAACTCGGAAAAATCCAACTCTTAGAAAATTTCAGCGAGGGAAAAATTGGGTTATTGATATCCGTTCGAACATTTTAACGTCGTCTAAATAACCCGAATACATGTTGCAATTATGACTACGAAACACTCCGAGTTTCCTTTGGAGAAAGATAACATCACATGCAAATTTACCAAAAACAAACAACACCTGAAACACCAAAACCCAGAGACTGGAACACCATGAAAATTTGAAGCCCAAAATCCTAAATGGACCCGGTGAGCTCAGTTTTAGGGGGTTGTGGCCGGCCAAAATTACACCAAATTACTCCAAATTTTCATAATGTTCATGTTATATCGCATACAACATTCTGCAGTTGTTTAAAAAAATTTTGACACCTCTAAAATTTCGACAGAAACTAGATTTCATATCGGGTGATTCGGAGTTGTTTCGGTTTCGTAATTCTAAAAAATAACGTTTAAATCTCTAGCTTGGCTCTGATACCACTGTAAGGTTACTTAGCACGGCAGCAAGGTTTCGGGAGACATCGTCCATACCGTTTTCAAATTTTTGCCGTTCTAAAGAACCCTAACCCTAGAATCTTAACTAGATATTTAAACGATATGATATGTAAACAACTTTACAACCAAGTGAATGCGGAATACAACCTTTTTAGACCGGTCCTTCACTTCTAAAGCTCTGTGTAGTAGTCCCTTCACTACAAGTAGTGAACTCCCGGACTCTAGATAGGGTTCACATGAAGAAATGAACGAGCTTGCTCACTGTCTTCGAGGCCGAAGATGAACTACGTCGAGGAGACTCGAGCTCATGCTACCTCTTCACTAATGGTGAAATTAGAGAAGCAAACACCCTAAACTAAATGGCTAATAGTATAAGATGATGAAGTAGGAAGTGGGCTCACTTTAGATTTATTTTTCTCACACTTTTTCATCACTTGGTAAAAATCAAGAGAGCTTCAAGAGGAAGAAGAAGATCAAGTGATGAACAAAAGAGATGAGGGTTAGAAATGCAACGATGGGTGAGTTAGTGTCATACACTAACTCATGTAGAGAGTTAACCATGGTGTAAGGTTAATGGTTAGGTTATTAAATATCTTAAGCAAGACAAAGGAGTGGACTAAATCAATGAAACCTACAAGCTTCTACAAGCTTTGAGCCATGACAAAATCTTCACTAATTTTGAATTTGCTTAATGAAAAATAAAACCATAACATAAACCCTAGCATGGTATAAGTCTCATACATACATGTTGCATGTGTAACCTAGCATGACACACTAATATATATCATATATATATGTGTGCAAAAAGAAATCAATACATTTAACATATCACACACACACACACACACACACATATCAATGTATCATATGTGAGAAAAATGAATACTTAAGTGAGCTAATATTAGTTATTGTAATTTAATATATCAAATATATAATTCTACATTAAATTATTAAATCAACACTTGATTTAATAATCCGGCTATGTCACATATAACCGACTAATATCAAATATAACAACTTATCGAATCAACACTTGATCCGATAACTTGGCTATATCACATATAACTGACGAATGTCACATATCGCGAGAATAGAATGCGGTATCACATACACGCATTAATCTCGGTCCCGCACATATCACATATGTGCTCCTACTTCGTTTCGCATGAACCAGGAAATCTCTGTGTAGGACTCTAAAGACTCATCAATACGCCGGCAGTAGGTGATGATCATATCAAACACCTACAAGGCGCAAGCGGTCTGCCAAACGTAACGGCTTGAGCGATCAGAAGATCAACAAGGAAGCCTGCTCATACTCCTGCGAATCCAATCTGTAACACTACTGTACAGTCTGGTCTCTTCGCCTGATATGTCACATATCATAGCCTGGGGGTGGTATAACGTCAGACCCCAATAGCCTGATAAGTCATACCGATGTGAGGTCCATAACGGTTCGAAAAACTACTGATAACACTTACCAGTAAATCTCAGCAACCCTGGCCAGGGATTTCATGTTATGGTTAATCGAGCATAGCGCAACATCAACTCCCAATACAGGGAGAGAAGAATCCCCTCCCATCGCTCATTTCCTCCATGTGACTCGGGACTGTACCCAAAAACCACATTTTTGCACGATCTCTTGACCGTGGTCTGGTGGAAATCAAAGCACAGTGGGAATCACATAAGACTCTATGATGATCTCGGGCCGACAGACTAACCTGTACTAGTGTCACCAGAGAACTGCTATCTAAAGATAGGTATAATACCATCTAAGAGTTCTCGGCGAGTCCGTTCAGTGTACCCAGTATCCACTGAGCACCCGTATACCTTCTCTGATGTCAAACACCAATGGATGTGTGATCATCCATCGCCCATCATATGGGTAAAGAAGCGCATACGCTATTCTACTCTGGAGTATCGATGCCCTGTCTCAATACTCCCACGACTAGGAACAATTATAGGGTGTACTTGTAGACTACCCTTGGCCCCACTAGTATGAACTCCATCATAATCCTGGCAGTCAATTACTCATCCTACGGGCTTTATCAACATGTAATAGAGAGACAATAAGTGTACATGTTAAGATAAAGTGCAACCAGATAGCATACTATCATGTCGAGCAAGAAAGTCCTCCCTATATATGTCCAAGCATCCACTACAATATACATCACATGTACAGTAATGGTCTCCAGGGCATACATATAACTAACACCCTAGACCCCTACGAGAGCGGCTAGTAACCATGCCAATTCTAGAGTTAGGAGAGTCAGTCTCAACTCTTTGAGATGGTCTCCCACTGGACTCTAGAACCCGGTTACTTGTACTCCCCACCTTGGGTCTATCCTAATGCGGAAAAGTAAATAATATACAACAGTGGTGACATCATCCTCAACCCGGAAGTGACCCAATAAAAGAATATTACATACAGATTTTACATGAATGAAAATATAAACCCTCATCTCACATAAAAAACCCCGGCTATTCTTTCACGACGATCCAATAATTCATATCAACAGAAACACATGATATCACATATCATCAACGTAAGCAAATATGCGTATACCTAAAACATGTTGACATATAGCAACGAGTTGGGATACACCACATATTACACTTACGGTCGCAGAAAATAAAACAGAAAACTACAATAATTAGAATCCGTAATATCTTTAGACACCATAAACCTGGAATATCACATATTCTGGATTCCATACCTAACTTATAAAACTTGCATTTTAGTCTCAAATTGAAAAATCTTTTCAATTGGTTGTCGGATAATTCAACAAGATTCCCGGTGTCACGACCCGAAAGTACGGAACATGACCGGCACTTAAACTACGAACGTCTCGAGGCGTACGTAATCTAAGTAAACCGAAAACCCAGAAATCCAAACCAAGAAGAGTAGTAGAGAGTAGGAAAAACCAATTTAAATCAAGTAGTTTTAATAGCATAAGCCGAATTATGCGGGTTTCTAAAAACATCAAAAATTCACTGAAAATTTCGGCAGAGTCTCCTTTGTAAATACTGGCTCCCAAACGGGATACAACATGAATAGTATACGAAATCAATAAAAGGCATCCCCAAGCGCGAGCTAGCTCTTCGTCGATCGACGGTCACAACCACACAAGCAATATAATATACAACGCCAACGGCGAGGATCAAAAACTCAAAAGGGAACTCAAAACCACCAGAAATATAACGAGCGACTCTAAGGTCGAAAGAATAAACAACACCGGTCTCTATCTCAATAGATACATGTTTGGTTGATGGAATTTACTAGATACAACTGAATAATATCATACAAGGTAATATGATGGGTACGATATAAGAAAAACCCACCTACTAGCAAGTCACCCGAATGAAACTGAGCCCGCAAGCCGTAATGAAACCTGTACGGCAAACCTGCAAGAAACTGGGGCACAACGGGGGTGAGTTGCCAACTCGTGAATAGAAAAACATCTACGCACAGAAATCGCATAAATAACGCAACCTAGGTCAATGATCATAATATATCCTCAAATATAAGTATAACAGGCAGCCTATAACAATGGCTAGGGTAATATCTAACCCGAGTATAATTTCATGTGCCCGTGTCAGTGCCTCAGGTAGCAATATATCATATGAATGAGGTATGAATGCATGAAACAAAATACATGTAAATGAAGAAACTGTTTTCATAAATTAGTGAGATTTCCTTCGTATTTTTAAACTGAGGTATCATAAATGAAATCAGCATCAACAGTGTCTAGCATCGACACAAAACATAAATCTCACTGTCTCGAAATATCAATGTCTCAATCTCAATATCTAGGACGCCGTCAGTCCAGACCGGCCCCTACCATCCATCTCAAGACCACGACGGTATCCTCCGGATATCCGACGCGTCGGGTAATATCACCGGTAGGTAGTGCTCCCCAGCCAGGCTCAACGTCAACACCACATTCCTCTTGCCCCGGGGTACCATACCGGGCCCACAATGTACCCGTGACAGTTCCTCCACTCCTCGACACGGATCTCCAAAACCACAGCAAACTCATGGTGGACGACACTTTACATCACTAGAAAACCGCAACATTTTATATTTTAAAAGATCATAAGTTGTAAATTTTGCGGCTTTCCCCGAAATCCAGAAATATCATAAATCTCAAGAAATCATCACAAGTGCATATGTCAATGATAATGAACTAGGCATGAACAACTGAATAACAGTATGCATGAAGCGGTAGGTAATAACTACAATGTCTAATATGACATATAAGGAAAGTACACTAATATCATGTCAACACTACTAGCTAACAATCTAAGTCAAGCAATTATATTCTCTAAAGTGTACGTGACATGGCAATTACCGATGAAGATGTGTGTGAGCCGGCAAGTAGGTGTACGTGGTACATACGCATCATCGGTAATGGTGCTGGTGTCCTAACAGCATGATATCAATAATGGAATATGCAGCAAAATAAATATGCGAGGCAGAGCGAACAACAATAATGTGCGGGAGCTGAATACTAGACACAACGATAACTAATCTGCAATAATCTAATATAAGTGCTACAAATGGTGCCTTTTGAAATAACACGAATCATGGGGTTTTGAAAATAGGGGCTACGGTGTTTTTATGAAAAGATACGTCGTTTTTGAAATATCCGTAGATTCCCTTGAGCTGTCTTTAAAAATGCCCACGATTCGTTAGTTTTTGAAATAGGTAAGAAGTCTAATCTAATCTAACAACTACACTAAACTATACGGCTGAACTAACAAGCTGAACTACAGGTAAGGAGACCGCCTATCATCTGAGTCGATACATATACATACCTGTATATGTATAGTCGGTGATCCCGCCTCAATAATATCATATCCGATACCATATCTATAATCAGGCATCCCAAGTCAAGAGTGCAGATCAATCATCAATATAGCTCGTACGTAAATCCGTCGTACGGCATCCCAATCTGGGTACGGTTCAATATCACATTCATCATACTATTCACCTGGTATCCTCTTTATCAAATATCATGATCGGGGTACTGATCTACGTCTAGTACCATACTGATACCGCCTACGTATGCATGGACGTGTGTGAAACACTACGTCAAGGACCCGCTACAACGTCATGTCGTATCTAAGATACGAACCCTGCTATATCACCGATCTCACGGCCTCAAATCAAATCTCATCGACTCAGCTCAATCCCAAGTATCATCCTCAATCCGTATGTGAACACATAGTCCCATACCCATGTGAACACATAACTATAAAGAATCCCATGAGCACATATCAATAGGAATGTATGCAAGTATGTATGTGTGTATGTGTGTGTGTAACACTACCCTAGGGTTCGCAACACTAAAGTAATCCAACACACCAATATCCATCCTAAGCATCGTTATTAATCCCAAATAACATATAATAATTGTTGGTGTGTATACGCATCCGTATACACCACCACGGACTGCGGGGGTGCTATACGCCATCCACCCGACTTCTCCCCGTAGATATAAATCTACTCACCTGGTCCTCGCTAGCCGGTGCCGACGTCGCCACGCGCTTGCTTGTCGTCTCGAAGTCCACGTGGGGGTACCTACATATCATAACGCACCGTATCGCATTAAGATCCGACTCATGACCAAATCGACACACGAATCTCACATAGGTCAAAACCTATGGTTTGCTTTCACAAATCAACCCAAAAACCCTCGACATCGGCGTACAAACGCCGATTGATCGAGAAAAACACCAAACGTACCAAATCATGGTTTTACAATTCACTAAAATATATAAAATACGATGCAATTCATCAAAACCAATAAATTGATTAAATCGATTTATTACAAGAAACCTAGTAAGCATCAATTAGCCGTTTCACTTTAAAACTCGATGTTTAAACGAAACTAATGGCCACAATATCCACCAATTATCATAACCAAGTTATAGAAACCATATCAATAATTTATTCTCATCAACTTGTATAAATTCCAAAATTCTAGTTTTGCAAAAATATCCAATTTAACACTTTTTAACGCAAAATTTCACAATTTAACAATTTATCTTGGCTTTGCATATTTTAAATGGTTAAACCACTCATGGAAACCTTAATGATATGCTAAAAACCCTAACTAGATTTTAATCCCACATTTTAATAAAATTTCTAAAACCTAGTTAGCAAATTAGCATAATTATCACAATTTGGGCAAATTAAATATAACAATATGCAAATTAGCTACAAGATTTGGTTTTTCATAACTTAAGATGCTAAAATACATCACACTACCATGAACAAATTAACACAACCATAACTTTAATTTAACCCTTCTCTTGAATTTAAAACCTAAATTAAACACCTAATTAAGTTGATTTAAAGTATCTAACATAAATTAAGCAAAAGGGTTAGAGTTATACCTTCACAAACCATGAGATCAAATATGGAACTTGACCTCCAAATTGAGATCTTTGCATCAAGATCCATGCTATAAGGGCTAAGGAAAAATGGGTAGGGAATGGATTTGGGATTTGTGAGGTTTTGTGTTGATTTGTGAGGCAATTTTGATGAGTTTTTTGAAGAGAAATGTGATGAGAAAAGAGGAGGGGCTGTTGTGTGCAGGAAATGGGGAGGGTCGGCCACTAGTGGGTGATTGGAGAGAGAGTGAGGTGAGGAAAGTAGCAAGTAAAGAAGTCCAAGTCAACACAAGGTCAAAGTCCAACACAATTATCCATTTTCTTTTCTTTTCTTTCATTTCCTTTCATTTGAAAATTCAAGTGGGAAAAATATGGTGGCATCTGAATTCAGCCATGGGGAGGGGTAAGTGGGGGTGTGTGGGTGTGGGTACGGGTGTGGGGTGATGAAAAATCATAAATACAATACCCAAAACATCCATTTACGCTAAAAAAAGCCTTTTTTTTCCAATAATTTCTAAACCGTTTTGGCAAATGATTTCGTTCCAAAAACCACATGATAAATTTTTATTTAATGTTTTATGATGCACAAAATTTGTTTCAACTCATTCCAATTTGTAATTTTCCCTAATTAAATGTATTAGTGACGGCTTAAATAATAATAAAATAATATTTTTTTCAGAAAATTTGAAATTTCACCAGCGGCTCAATAAACACCAAATAATAGCAATCACATAGCTAGAATATGTATATTTAATTTTTATAATAAGATATTTGTATTTTGACTTTTTACAGAAAACCCCCTCATTTTACCGATTTTCCGAAATTTCACCGAAACGATTTTCAAAATGCTACACCCGGTTTAGTGATCGCATACAATACACAATTGCGACGGAGTTTTAATCTAAATCAAAAATTCGAGGCAAACGATCAATTGAGACTAAACGACGAGCTTTACAATATACTAACTAGTTTTCACAAAACTAATTAATCCGGATTCTAATAATTGTATCACACACATCACAAAGCTCGTAAAGTAACCGTGACATTATAATTCCGCACGCAATTAGCAAACATAACCAATTTTTAATGAAGGTTGATAAAAGTTACCCTAATGTTCTATCTTGGTTCTGATACCATGAAAGTCGACCTTAGCACCACCATGAGGTTTTTGAGGCATCAAGCATGCCAAATTTTAATTTTTATTAGGTGCTAAGTTAGACTAATAAGATCTTTTCTAGATTATTAGGGTTTTCCTTTGTGATGTGATGAACCAAAGAGAAGAAAAGAGCATACAACCTTTGTAGTTCGAGTCCTTCTCTTCAATAGCTCCGGGTTATGGTCCACGCGACTCCACTAGGCTCCTCTTTGAGTTGAACAAATCTTCTTCGTGATCTTCGTGCCTAAGACGTTCCACCCGAAGTCCACAAGCTCAATCTAACCCTTCACTAAACTCAATAGTGAAGGCAACACTCCACATCAAATTGCTAATCTAATGTGTGATGGTGAAGTAGGGGTTTAATTTTCTCACTAGGGTTTTCACAAGTTCAATGATTCACATCACATGTGAGGGTTTGAACTTGGAAATGAGGTGAAGAAATGTCTACATGCCTATAAACTACACAACGTCTACGGGTGTAACGCAATTTAAGTAAGCCAAAAACCCAGCAATTTAAACCATCAAAAGTAGTAAGTGATAAGAACATTGTTAAAACTTTTAAAAATCTCGAGTACAAATTCTTGAAAGTCTAATTTTAGTTTCTTAAAAATTTGGCAGCACCTCCTTTGTAAAAACTAACCCCAAAAATGGGTACAACATAAAGATAAAGTAAAGCATCCCCAACGGGAGCAAATCCACGCCCAACGGCGGAAAACAACCACCACAACAGATATACGACGCCGTAGCGAAGAAGTAAAAGACGATATAAGTAAAACCGCATCAAAGACATCCAAGCCACCAAAATAAACAATATCGTCCTCACATCAAGTCTTTAAGTCAATACATGATAATGGTAGATGGAGAGTATAGGATACAACGAATATACAATAAGCAACATCGGATAACCGCAAAACCCACCTATAGCAAAACTGCACGCAGTCAGCCGAAGCGGTATCCGCCGCAAAAGATAATATGATAGGTAGAAGCCCTGCCTCGACTACTCTGAGGAACAACCTGCAAAACCCTGTGGCACAACAGGGGTGAGTTGCCGACTCGTGAATAGTAAATAACATATGCAGGTAATCGCAAGTATGCACGTACAGCGCGAATCTAAGACATGCAAGCTGATAGCAATAAATGGCAATATATACGCAACAGTCATGTAAGGTACTCTATCAGGTACTACTAATACATGAACAATAAATGGCAATATCTATACAACAATCATGTAAGGTACTCTATCAGGTACTACTAATACATGAACATTAAATGGCAATATCTATACAACAGTCATGTAAGGTACTCTATCAGGTACTACTAATACATGAAAACAATGCATATAAAATAACAATATGTATATGCAACAGTCATGAAAGGTACTCTATCAGGTACTACTAATACATGAAGCTATGCATATAAAATAAATGCGGAGTATGGGAAAAAACATGTCATCCTCACGGAATCCTGACCTCGTGGCAGGACCAAAGTCCATCAAGACAATCTAAATCCTAAATTTCCTCAATCAGCCCCCAAATTGGCCCTCATATCCTTTAAGTCTCATATATCCTGAGTGTCCAATACGAAGAAAATCTCATAAAACCAGTATCCAATATCATGGAAATCTCATATAACCAGTATCCAATATCATGTAAAACTCATATAACCAGTAACCAATATCAAATAAATCTCATATAACCAGTATCCAATATCGAATAAATCTTATATAACCAGTATCCAATATCGAGTATGTCTCATGAAACCTGAGTGTCCAACATCTACACCCAAAAACATCATGAAAACAAGTGTCTAGCATCGACACAGAATACTCAAATCGGAGACGCCATCACCTGGAGCTGGCCCTCCTGTGTCATGTGCGTACATCCTATAGAACCTGAGTGTCCACTACCCGCAATCATCAAGGGCATGTGCGTACATAACGTCGATCGGTATCCCCCGGATATCCATCGAGTTCAAATACTGTCACCGGATGGCAAACGCCCCCATCCAGGCTCAACGGCATGGACCTTCGATCTTCTTGCCCTGGGGAACCAACCGGGCTCCACCATGTACCCGCACATGGCCCACGACACCTCCTCGCATGGGGTATATATAAGATCAGAACCGAGAAATCTCATGGTGGAAGCTGAAATATCATATCAAGAGAAACCGGGTTTTTAAAATAATGCATACTTTCATGAAACAACCACGGTCCTTAAATCCAGAAAACATCATGTAATGAATAAGTATAACTGCATGAATCAATACATATATATTAGCGTCCCATTCCCCTTATATATATATATATATATAAATATATATATATATATATAACAACGTCCCATTCCACTATTATATATACTAGGAGTAAAAATATCAGAGAACATCATATGAAATCCAAAAATGTAATATATGCAACATGAAACAGTAATATGAGCATATAAAGGAAAAACCGCTATTTAACTGCAACAAATTAATATATATATATATATATATATATATATATATCATGCCGTTCCTAATTTATCCAAGTCCATACAACATCAAATAAAGGCGAACATGTAGCTATAGCCAGGTTGGCGTAACCATGTTGGCATAGCAAGATATGTGTATCTACCTATCAATAATGATGTAATACCCCCAGTTATATGTATAAGTATGTATGCAATATGTACATGTACCTATGTCTTATATGAGTATATATCTATCACTAATGGTACAATACCATATAGGTATATACGTAACTAGCATGTAAGCATGTCAAAGCATATGTGTAAGCATGTAGGTATACAGGTATGCTATATGTCATCTGCACGAAGGAAAATAAGGATCATGTCTCAATGTCCCTAAACAATACAATATCACATATGTATAGGTGTTGTGCGTGTTATGGCAGTTATCGACGGTGTGTGTGTGGCATACAATTTGTGCTCGTGAAACATGAACCGTCAATAATGGTGTTGTGTCTCATTGATACTAAGTCCATGCATAATAGGAAATGAGATATGCAACAAAGGTACACATGCACAATCAATATCCGTATACATCTAATTAATAGTCATATCATTTAATCTAGCCCAGACACATAACGCCATTCGGGCGATTCCCTGTAGATGTTAAATCTACTCACAACAATCCTGGCTAAGTAAAGCCAACCACTCACTTTTCCTTCTTCGCAGCGCCCGAGGTCCCCGCCTGCGATCCTGAAAGCATATAACAATATAACAAGTATATATTAGCAATCGACCAATAACACGTACCAACTACGTTTGACCGACGTACCTACTCCAAACATACTCTCAAGTGTTTCATCTAGTGACTAGCGCGCGTAGCAATACTACGAAACTAACTCAAGAGCAAAATCTACACAAAGACACGAACGACATCGGCACAACCCTAGCTAGGAACGCTAAACGACACAACCTTCAAGCCTAGACCATGATCGTAACGATCGCGCATTCATAACATACTAATAAACGTGGAATCTAATATAAATAACGTCGCAACGTCAAAAGAAACCCACGCCAAAACTTACCGAAATCTAGAAAGCAACATATAACATTTTAGCTCAAAACTACAAGCTTTTACCAAAACTAGAATTTACAAACATCACAATATAGCAAAATTAAACCATACACACCAATACTATAATTTTAATCTCACTTAATTAGGATTTAGTCAAATTTTAGTTTGTTAATTAGCATAATTTACAATTAGGAAAATATCATTTAACAAACTAGCAACTAGGTTTAGTTTTCATTTGTCTAAAATTATCAACTAACCTTTTTACTAATCAAAACCTAACTTGATTATCCAAAAACCATTTCTTGAATTTCAAAACATGCAATTAAAATCTCTAATTAAATATCTTATATGCTAATTAATGATTTAGAAACAACAAATAAAGATTAGGGTTAGGGTTTTATACCTCCACAAAAGATCCAAGATCAAGCAACAACTCCAAAATTTTAGCCTCCAAAAACAAGACTTTTGTGAAGATTCATGCATGTTTTGTGAAGAAGGATGAAGGGAAATGATTTGTATTTGAGTTTGTATGAATTATTTAGGATTTTTGATGATTTATTTTGGCTTTGTAATGATGAAATGAGGTGAGGAGAGTGAAAGGGCAGCAATGGGAAGGGGGCTCGGCCATGAGGGAAAGAATGAGGAGGTTAGGAAAAAGAGTGGAAATATCTACTCATTAATGCAATGTCACCTCTTAATCTATCTCATTTCTAATTAAAATTTTCTTTAAATCACACAAATATCTAGATATTTTAGGTGAGATATTTTCAAAGATGGATTAGTGCTAATCTAGTGATTAACTTAGCATAAATTCATATTAAAAGTAATTAACCCAACCAAAAGTGTAATTACCACTAATTAAGTGCATAATTAATAACTTAAAATAATATTTAATTAGGGAAAAATTCTATGTGAACCAAAACATCCAATTGACCCCCAAACCCCGCGCACTAACTTCATTCTAGCTAAACTAGGTGTCGTCAAGTCTATACAGAAGTTTGATCACAATTGGGTTAAAATGGAAAACACCGACTATTTTACCCTAAACCGGAAAAATTCGCATAACGATTTCTAAAACGTTACAATCTTCCCCCCTTAAAGAAATTCGGTCCTCGAATTTAAAATTCATCTACGCGTACCTTCAAAGTGATGAAGGAAAGTCTTCCGCATCTCGCTCGCAGCCACTCAAGTGATCACCTCACTAGACGGCTACACCAAAGAACCATCACAGATAGCAAGACCCTTGATCGAAGTCCCTCCAACTGCCAATCCACAAAAATTATCGGCTACTAGTGAACGAAAGATCGCGTCCAAGCTAAAAGGTCTGATGCTGAATCATGTGAGAAAGGTCATGAAGGTAATTGCGAAGTATCGACACAAGGAATACGGGGTCAATACTCAAAAATCTGGACGGAAGTGCCATATTATAGGCAATGGTACTAACTCGCTTCAAGGATCTCGAAAGGACCTACAATTCTGGGACTAAGCTTCCCAAAACTCAACACTCCATTTCATCAGAAAAATCCGTAGGAATACATGATCTCCCACTGCGAACTCAAGTCTGCGACAAATACTGCCGGCATAAGACTCCTGTCTGCACTGGGCTGCTTTCATCCTGACTTGAATCAACTGGATCTTCTCCATAGTCTCATGACTAGCTGGGGTCTAAAATTCCTACTCTCGCAGAGTCAGAAAAACAGACTGGCGATCGACACCACCTACCAAACAAGGCCTAAAGGTTGCCAATTGGAATGTCTCCCAATAACAGCAATCGAAGGAGAACCCTAACAATGGAAAGTGACGATCCCAACTGCCCACAAACACTTAGTACGTACGCACAAGCCTATCCTCCAGAGTCTGTATAGTCCGCTCTCACAAACCATTGGCCTACAGATGAAAAAGCGGAGCTAAAGCTCAACCAGTATCCAAGGCTTCCTGAATCTTCTTCCAACAACGGCCAGCGAACGGGGTGCCTCGATTGGATACAATGCATGAAGGAACTCCGTGCAAACGCACAAAATTAATAAAAATTGAGCAAACTGAGCATAACCGGACAACAAACACCCAAATTGAGTCACACCCTGTCTAAACCTGGGTAGACACCACAACGAAATTCATGGAGATCTGCTCCCATTCCCACTCCGGAACGGTTAAAGATTGCAACTCTCCAGCCGGTCTCAAATGCTCAACCTTAGCTCGTAAAAATTCAGACATCTCGAAACGAAATCCGAAACTTCACTCTTCATCTCTGCCCACCCGTAACTAATTCTCAAGTCACGTTAAATCTTGGTGGCACTTAGGGTGAACACAGAAAGCTGACTGAAGTGCCTGCTCTGGGACCTCGCATCTCTACCAATCAGTATCAGGTACACACCAATAAGTCTGGAACGTAGCACACCCTGGTCATAAATCAAGAACTCCGAATCCTTACCAGCCGAACATGCTCAGAATCTCAGACAAACGAGCATCGGCGGCTGTGCCTCACGAAACGATTAAGTAAAAGTGGATGGGCGCGGACATGAGCAAGCTGTCCCCTCAGTAGAGGTGAACTTAAGCTATTCTTAATGATCGCACAAGAACTGTAAATCTGCAGAAGACTGTCTCAGAACTGCGCACAACTGGGACAAGCTAACTCCGGGCCTACGACTCGAGCATCAGCTACCACAATCGCCTTGCCACGGGTAATAAAGAATCTCACAATCACAATCCTTTACAAGCTCCATCCAATGGCGCTGTCTCAACAATCAAAACCCGCTGCAGGAAGATGTACATTAAGCTCTGGTGGTCAATGAAAAATCTGACACGACTCTCCAAACAAATAGTGTGTCCCAATCTTCAACGCATAACCGCCGTGGCCATCTCCAAATCATGAGTGGGATATTCTGCTCCTACTTCCTCCAACTGTCGGGAAGCATGAGCGATAACTCTATAGTGCCACATCGGTACACAATCGAGCCCCACTCGCGAAACATCCCAGTGAACAAAAAGTCGCCCGTAACCACAAGACCTTAGGAAGTCAACACAATCAAGCCTAAAAGAACACTCAGAGAATTTAGCAAACAGCTGGTGCTCTCCCAATGTCTGCAAAGAAAATCCTCAAGTGTTGCTCAAGTTCCTCACAACTCTTGGAATAGACCAGAATGTCATCAATAACACGACAATACACTGGTCGAGGAACGGCCTGAAGAAATCTGGTTCATCACAACCATGAATGCTGCTAGGGCATTGGTGAGTCCAACGACACCACCAAAAACTCATAAAGCCCGTAGCGTGCACAAATAGCAGTCTTCGGAATGTCATCATTCCGAACCTGCAACCAATGATAATCCGATCTCAAAGCAAACATAGAAAAAACTGTCTCGCACCCTGGAGTTGATCGAACAATCGTCAATCCGAGATAAAGGATACCTATCCGCACCGTAACTCGGTTCAATTGACAATCAATCAATACACAACCTCAAACTACCGTCCTTCTTCTTGACTAACAGAATAGGAGCTCCCTAAAGCGAAACACTTGGACGTATAAGTCCCCCTTATCTAGCAACTCAGCAGCTGATCCTTAAGCTCCCAAAGCTCCGCCGGCTCATTTGGAACAAAGTCGGAAACTCCCGCACGATAGGAACCCGGTCCAACAAACCCACTGTGGCTCCGGTATCACCAATGAAAGCGAAGAATCCTTAACATCCTCTCCTCTAAAGGCGACTAGCGAAAAAAGTTGAATTCAAGATGTGATGGGCGGCACCACTGTCTCCCCGCACAACAAGAACTGACTCGCCGGGAAACAAATCATGATTGTTTCCTTACGGCAGTCCTCAGACGCCTAGCACGTAGCTAACCAGTCCGTGCCCAGGAGAACGTCAACTCTAACATCTCTAGAAGGATCAAAACGACAGATGAATCTCTATCTCTTATCCGATTGGCACACGACTGAAACACGTGTCGTGCAACAAAAGAATCGCTAACAGAAATTAACACAACAAATGGCTGATCTAGCTAACACGACTCTCCTCGTCCCAACCCTATGCTACTCCCGCGACATGCACGAAACTTGTCACGGCGACTGAACCTCTGTCTCGGGGCTAACACACCTGTACGAGCCCTCCTCTGTCCCCGAACTCCTAAAGTCTCGGAAAGACGCTCCTCGTCAAATAGGGCTGCGTCCACTAGGTTGTGTAAATAACACAAAGCTGTGTGGTGATCGCAAGGAATAACTGGGTAACAGGGGTGGCAACCTCCTATCGCTGCGCTCGACTGGCCTCAACCAAAGACCTCATCGTCTGGCGCAAGTCCTACATCTTTGCCTCAAGCCTAGCGATACGATCTATCGAAGGCGGATCCATCTGCTCCTGTGCAACGAGCGTGCCATCCTCATCAGTCCTCGTCCCATACAAGCCAACTCTGATCTTGGCTCTCGCTGCATCACTCTGAGTCCTCGTGGTCATTGGCGGCAAAGGCTATAAATGGAAATAGGATTCAATATGAACACGGAAATCGAATCACAAGGATATGTATCATCAAGGAATGAATTTCAAGCAATTAGTACTTAGGTCACATTAGGCGGAGTACCGTGTCGTGAGTATGCCACGGACATACACACACTACGTTACTCTGCTTAAGCTATCCACTCCATCATACAAAGGTCATCCTACACTCCGAAAGGTAAAACCTAGCGCTATGATACCAACTTTGTCATGGACCGAAATTAGCACGTGATGGCCCTTAAACTACGCAACGTCTACAGGCGTAACGCAATTTAATTAAGCCAAAAACCCAGCAATCTAAACCATCAAAAGTAGTAAGTGATATGAACATTGTTAAAACTTTTAAAAATCTCGAGTACAAATTCTTTAAAGTCTAATTTTAGTTTCTTAATAATTTGGCAGCACCTCCTTTGTAAAAACTAACCCCAAAAATGGGTACAGCATAAAGATAAAGTAAAGCATCCCCAACGGGAGCAAATCTACGCCCAACGGCGGAAAACAACCACCACAACAGATATACGACGCCGTAGCGAAGAAGTAAAAGACGATATAAGTAAAACTACATCAAAGACATTCAAGTCACCAAAATATACAATATCGTCTCCACATCAAGTCTCTAAGTCAATACATGATAATGGTAGATGGAGAGTACAGGATACAACGAATATACAATAAGCAATATCGGATAACCACAAAACCCACATATAGAAAAACAGCACGCAGTCAGCCGAAGCAGTATCCGCCGCAAAAGATGATATGATAGGTAGAAGCCCTGCCTCGACTACTCTGAGGAACAACCAACAAAATCCTGTGGCACAACGGGAGTGAGTTGCCAACTCGTGAATAGTAAATAACATATGCAGGTAATCACAAGTATGTACGTATAGCGCGAATCTAATACATGCAAGCTGAAAGCAATAAATGGCAATATGTATGCAACAGTCATGTAAGGTACTCTATCAGGTACTACTAATACATGAACAATAAATGGCAATATCTATGCAACAGTCATGTAAGGTACTCTATCAGGTACTACTAATACATGAAAATAATGCATATAAAATAGCAATATGTATATGCAACAGTCATGAAAGGTACTCTATCAGGTACTACTAATACATGAAGCTATGCATATAAAATAAAAGTGCAGTATGGAATAAAACATGTCATCCTCACGGAATCCTGACCTCGTGGCAGGACCAAAGTCCATCAAGACAATCTAAATCCCAAATTTTCTCAATCAGCCCCAAAATTGGCCCTCATATCCTGTAAGTCTCATATATCCTGAGTGTCCAATACCAAGTAAATCTTATATAACCAGTATCCAATATCATGGAAATCTCATATAACCAGTATCCAATATCAAATAAATCTCATATAACCAATATCCAATATCGAATAAATCTCATATAACCAGTATCCAATATCGAGTATGTCTCATGAAACCTGAGTGTCCAACATCTACACCCAAAAACATCATGAAAACAAGTGTCTAACATCGACACAAAATACTCAAATCTGAGGCACCATCATCTGGGGCTGGCCCTCCTTGTCATGTACGTACATCCTATGGAAGCTGAGTGTCCACCACCCGCAATCGACAAGGGCATGTGCGTACATAACCTCGATCGGTATCCCCCAGATATCCATCGAGTTCAAATACTGTCACCGGATGGCAAACGCCCCTAGCCGAGCTCAACGGCATGGACCTTCGATCTTCATGCCCCGGGAAACCAACTGGGCTCCACAATGTACCCGCACACGGCCAACGACACCTCCTCGCATGGGGTATATATAAGCTCAGAACCGAGAAATCTCATGGTGGAAGCTGAAATATCATATCAAGAGAAACTAGGTTTTTCAAATATTTCATGAAACAACCACGGTCCTCAAATCTAGAAAACATCAAGTAATGAATTAGTATAACTGCATGAATCAATACATATATATTAGCGTCCCATTCCACTAATATATATAACAGCGTCCCATTACACAGTTATATATACTAGGAGTTAAAATATCAGAGAACATCATATGAAATCCATGAATGTTATATATGCAACATGAAACAGTAATATGAGAATATAAAGGAAAAAACGCTATTTAACTGCAACAAGTTAATATATATATATATATATATATATATATATATATATATATATATCATGTGGTTCCTAATTTCTCCAAGTCCATACAACATCAAATAAAGGCGAACATGTAGCTATAGCCACGTAGGCGTAACCATCTTGGCATAGCAAGATATGTGTATCTACCTATCAATAATGATGTAATACCCCCCGGTATATGTATAAGTTTGTATGCTAGATGTGCATGTAGCTATGCCTCATATGTGTATATACCTATCACTAATGGTACAATACCATATAGGTATATACGTAACTAGCATGTAAGCATGTCAAGGCATATGTGTAAGCATGTAGGTATACAGGTATGCTATATGTCATATGCATGAAGGAAAATAAGGATCATGTCTCAATGTCCCTAAACAATACAATATCACATATGTATAGGTGTTGTGCGTGTCATGGCAGTTATCGACGGTGTGTGTGTGACATACAATTTGTGCTCGTGAAATATGAACCGTCAATAATGGTGTTGTTTCTCATTAATACTAAGTCCATGCACAATAGGAAATGAGATATGCAATAAAGGTACACATGCACAATCAATACCCATATACATCTAATTAATAGTCATATCATTTAATCTAGCTCAGACGCATAATGCCATGTGGCCGATTCCCCTGTAGATGTTAAATCTACTCACAACAATCCTGGTTATGTAAAGCCAACCACTCGCTTTTCCTTATTCGAAGCGCCCGAAGTCCCCGCCTGCGATCCTGAAAGCATATAACAATATAACAAGTATATATTAGCAACCGACCAATAACACGTACCAACTTCGTTTGACCGACGCACCAACTCCAAATATAATCTTAAGTGTTTCGTCTAGTGTCTACCACGCGTAGCAACACTACGAAACAAACTCAAGAGCAAAGCTACACAAAGACACGAACGACATCGGCACAACCCCAGTTAGGAACGCTAAACAACACAACCTTCAAGCCTAGACCATGATCATACCGATCGCGCATTCACAACACACTAATAAACGTGGAATCTAATATAAATAACGTCGCAACGTCAAAAGAAACCCACGCCAAAACTTACCGAAATCTAGTAAGCAACATATTACATTTTTGCTCAAAACTACAAGTTTTTACCAAAACTAGAATTTACAAACATCACAATATAGCAAGATTAAACCATACACACCAATACTATAATTTTAATCTCACTTAATTAGGATTTAGTAAAAGTTTAGTTTGCTAATTAACTTAATTTACAATTAGGAAAATATCATTTAACAAACTAGCAACTAGGTTTAGTTTTCATTTGTCTAAAATTATCAGCTATCCTTTTCACTAATCAAAACCTAACTTGATTATCCAAAAACCATTTCTTCAATTTCAAAACATGCAATTAAAAGCTATAATTACACATCTTATATGCTAATTATTGATTTAGAAACAACAAATAAAGATTAGGGTTAGGGTTTTATACCTCCACAAAAGATCCAAGATCAAGCAACAACTCTAAAATTTTAGCCTCCAAAAACAAGACTTTTGTGAAGATCCAAGCATGTTTTGTGAAGAAGGATGAAGGGAAATGATTTGTATTTGAGTTTGTATGAATTATTTAGGATTTTTGATGATTTATTTTGGCTTTGGAATGATGAAATGAGGCGAGGAGAGAGAAAGGGCAGCAAGGGGAAGGGGGCTCGGCCATGAGGGAAAGAATGAGTAGGTTAGGAAAAAGAGTGGAAATATCTACTCATTAATGCAATGCCACCTCTTAATCTATCTCATTTCTAATTAAAATTTTCTTTAAGTCATACAAATATTTAGATATTTTAGGTGAGATATTTTCAAAGATGGATTAGTGCTAATCTGGTGATTAACTTAGCATAAATTCATATTAAAAGTAATTAACCCAAACCAAAAATGTAATTACCACTAATTAAGTGCATAATTAACAACTTAAAATAATATTTAATTAGGGAAAAATTCTATGTGAACCAAAACATCCAATTGACCCCCAAAGCCCGCGCACTAGCTTCATTCTAGCTAAACTAGGTGCCGTCAAGTCTATACAGAAGTTTGATCACAATCGGGTTAAAACGGAAAACACCGACTATTTAACCCTAAAACGGAAAAATTCGCATAACGATTTCTAAAATGTTACAAATAAGCAAGATCATCCATACTCTCCATGAAGCCTATCAGTAACACTACCGTACAGTCCGGTATCTTCGTCTGATATGTCGCATATCATGTCTAGGGGTGGTAAACGTCAGGCCCTAATAACGTCATTAGTCATGCTGATGTCTGGCCTATAACGGTTTGAGAAACTACTGATAACTCTTATCATTAAATCTCAGCAGCAGCCCTGACTAGTGACTTCCAGTTATAGCCAATCGAGCATAGCGTAATATCAACCACCAATACCGGGAGAGACGAAACCCCTCTTATCCCTCATTGCCTTCATGTGACTCGGGGCTGTACCCAAAATCCACTTGTTTGCATGACTCCTTTGAGCCGTGGTAGGGAGGAAATTAAAGCATAGTGGGAGCCACACAAGACTCTATAACGATCTCGGGTCTACAGACTAACCTGTACCAGTGTCACCAGAGGACTGCTGTCTGACGATAGGTATACTACCACATATGACTCCTCAGAGAGTCCTATTCGGTGTACCCATTCTCTAATGAGCACCTGTGTACAATCTTTGATGTCACACACCAATAGTTGTGGGATCAACCATCGCCCTCTAAGGGACAAGAAACGTACACACTAGTGTTCATCTCAGAAAACTTCATTTTAATACCACTCATTCATTATCTGTTTTGTTATAGATTCGGTACTATTAACCGGTGTTTGCTCAGTAAATACAGATTACATGTATCCGTGACAAAATACTGGAAATACACTTAAAATCACGGATATATCGTTTGTGAGCCGACACTGCAACCAGAACTGGAAACCGACCGATATCCAAAGAGTTTTTGCAAATAGAATGTGTGCACACAATATTGGTCCAACACAATGCAAGTGTACACATGCTTTTTGGCACTAGAACCATGGTGGGGCTGCCCATGGCACACACAAATGATAGCTTGTGCAAGTGGGGGGGGGGACAAGAGTGATAAATGCTAAAAGGTGTGATGTGATATAAAGCATCATGTTTCCCTCCAAATCCCTGAGCAGACCAAGTTCAACCAGACAAAATAGGCTGCACCCATGGACTTGTCGAGATGACACAAGACCCCCACACCAATACGAGCCATGATGCTCGGAATTTGGCCGGCTACATGCCTCCCAAAACTGATCTGGCCGGCCCCCCTAGCCTTATAAATCCCTAATTTTCTGTGGTCCATCCGTTGCTGCCACGTCATCTTATTTTTATTGCTAGTTTAAATTTCTTGTATGCCTATATAAGGCAGATGAGTGAGCAAGGGAGAAGGGTCTTGGATTGTGCCTACATTGTCTCATTCTTTACACAAAGCCTCTTTTGTTTTCTTTTTGTTCTTGTATATAGCTAGTCCCCTTGAGTTCTTTGCCTTTTCTTGATCTTGCAACCTCTTCATTAAGCTTGCAAGTTTAAGTTTTGGTTATTGAACTCAAAGGTTGTATCTTCATTTGGAATCAATAAAGCTTTCTTTTTGCCTTCATTTGCCTTGTGTTCTTAGCTTTCTCTTGATCTTGCAAGTTTAAGGTTAGGCTATTGAACCCATGGTTTGTAATGTGTTCTATAGTTCCTAGTATCTTTATTTCGTGCTTTACTTTCTTGCAATTTATTTCCATGCTTTACTTACTTGCAAATTTTATTACCATGTCATTTACTTTCTTGTAATGCTCTTTTCTTTTCTTTGTTTATCTTTTCTTTACTCTTTTTGTTTATTGTTGTAATGGTTGTGGATATTAGGGTTGTTAGGAAAAAGATTGGTTTTTTAAGTTAAGATTTCCTTTCTCATTTCCTTTTCCCTATCTTTTCCATTAAACTTCGCCCAAACCTTACGCAAGCGCTCCGTTAGGCACCCTACCCTACCAAGGTATCGGTGTTTCTGTTGGATATGTATGCCCTAGAGGCCATTATTGTATAGTACTAGTTTGTATAATACATTTTGGAAGCTTGGGATATATATACGGGTTTACGACAGTCTTGCTCGATATAGTAGTATGCTACTTGGTTTGTTTCTATCTTAATATGTGTATATGTTTCTTTTAACATATCACTAATACATATTGATGGAGCCCTTAGGATCTTTGCTTGACTACCGGCGTTATGATGGCGATCACACTAGTGGGGGCTGGGAAGTCTATAAGCACATCCTTATTTTGGTCCCTAGTCGTAGGATTATCGAGACAGGGCGTCGATACTCCAGAGTAGACTGGTGCATACGCTTCTCGTCCCAGCAGGGGAGATGGTCTGTCCCACAGGCATCAGTACGTCGTACTGGAGATAGTATGCAGGTGCTCATTAGGTTACGAGTACACTAGACAGGACTCATCTGGAACTGTAGGTTGGTATTATACCTATCGTCAGTTAACAGTTCCCAGGTGACATGAGTACAACTTAGTCCGTTGACATGACACTGTCACTTCGCCTCAAGTGTGTTCCCACTGTTCTTAGATTACTACCCTACCACGGCTCTATTGAGTCGTGCAAACAGGTAGGAGTTGGGTGCAGTCCCGAAGCTCTTGGAGGAAGTGACGGTTAGACAAGATTCGTCTCTCCCGGTATTGGGAGTTGATATCGCGCTGTGTCTAGGAGAGCCATTACACATAGTCATCCCTGGCCAGGGAAAGCGAGATTTGCTGGTGGTGTTACCAGTAGTTTCTCAGGATGTTCTGGGCTACACTCCGACATGACTTGTACTGCTATTACGGGACTGACGTTTACCGCCCCCTAAGCCCGCCATGCGGTACTCTCAGACGAACAGACCGGACTGTACGAAGATTGTCACATTCAGGCTCAGTAGGAGTTCGGATGGGTTCACCTCATCAGTCTTCTTATCGGCATCTACCTAGGGACCGTTACGTACAGCTAGTACCGCTTGCGGCCTGTGGTTAAATCCACTGCCAGCGTAGTGTCGAGTCTTTAGAGTCCCACACAGAGGGTTATTCGCCTTTGGGCAAAACAGAGTAGTGGTCGCATGGTTTTGCGACGGGGTTCGTTCACATCCGCACACTTGTGCACGTTTGGTGTCCGTGCAGTTATTACTAGCGGGCTTTGGTTTAAGTCAGATCCTAGTATTTGTTTTGGGATTGGTTTTGTCTCATTGTATTCGTGTTCTTCGGAACACGGGTGCAGGTGTGTATGCACAGTTGACAGAGGCAGAGGATTCTCATTAGGGTTGTTGACCGTTAACTCTTTCCAAACCCTAATGAGAATGAGAAATATGATTGATAATATTAATTAAGGATAATTGTGCCATGGTTAGGTTGACCTTTTGACTTTTGTAGACTTGTTGACTTTTGTTGACCGGTTGACTATTGTTGACCATCATCATTTCATTTCAAAGATGCTTCTTGTTTCTTGCAAATGCATTAAATGATGAAATGATAATGGTCATTCATAAACTAACCATCACAATTTCTTAATTATTATTATTATTATCATTATTCTTATTTTGGGAGCATGGTTGTAAAAAGCTATTCGCATTCTCCCTTGCTCTTTCTCTCTCATGTTTGGAGCTCTCCCTCTTCCTCTCAAAGCTTAAGTGTTCCATGTGTTGGAAATCATAAGCTCTTGAGACAAAACCATCAAGACTCATCTCTACTCTTTCTAGGGTTCTTTGTCTAGCAAACCAAGCACTCTAGTTACCTCTTGGTTGAGGTAGGAGCTCAAGTTCGACGCCCTCGGGTGGATCTATCTTCGGTAAAGAGAAAATGACGAGGAGGAGCCGTCTACGCCACTACAAGGAGCAAGCAAGAAGGAGAACCACAACAAGAAGAGAAAGAGTTCAAGATCTAGGTTGTCACGACCCAAAAGTACGGAACATGACCAGCAATTAAACTACGAAACGTCTCGAGGCGTACGTAATCTAAGTAAGCCGAAAACCCAGAAATCCAAACCAAGAAAAGTAGTAGAGTGAAGGAAAACCAATTTAAAATCAAATAGTTTTAATAGCATGAGCCGAGTTATGCGTTTTTTTTTTTAAACATCAAAAATTTCCTGAAAATTTCGGCAGAGTCTCCTTTGTAAATACTGGCTCCCAAACGGGATCAACATGAATAGTATACGAAATCCATAAAAAGGCATCCCCAAGCGGGAGCTAGCTCTTCGTCAATCGACGGTCACAACCACACAAGCAATATAATATACAAAGCCAAGGGCGAGGATCAAAACTCAAAAGGAAACTCAAAACCGCAAGAAAACCACAGAAAATAACGCGCGACTCTAAGGTCAAAGGAATAACATCACTGGTCTCTATCTCAAAATAAATACATGTTTGGTTGATGGAACTTCTAGATACAACAGAATAATGATATACAAGATATATAATGGGGGTACGATACAAGTAAACCCACCTACTAGCAAATCACCCGAAGGAAACTATGCCCGCAAAGCCGTAATGAAACCTGTACGGCAAACCTGCAAGAAACTGGGGCACAACGGGGGTGAGTTGCCAACTCGTGAATAGAAAAACATCTACGAATAGGAATCGCATGTATGACGCAATCCTAGGTCATACGATCAATATATATATCCTCAAATATGTAAATAACATGTAGCCTATAACAAAGGCTAGGGTAAATATCTAACCCGAGTGTAATCTCATGTGCCCGTGTCAGTGCCTCAGGTAGCAATATATCATATGAATAAGGTATGAATGCATGGAAACAGAATACATGTAAATGAAGAACTGTTTTCACAATTTAGTGAGATTTCCTTTGTATTTTTAAAATGAGGTATTATAACGAAATCAGCATAAAACAGTGCCTAGCATCGGCACAAAACGTAATCCCAATATCTCGATATCTCTGTATCACAGTCTCTGTACCTCAATATCTCGAAATCTCAATGTCTCAATCACAATATCTAGGGCGCCGTCAGTCCAGACCGGCCCCTACCATCCATCTCAAGACCACGACGGTATCCTCCGGATATCCGACGCGTCGGGTAAAATCACCGGTAGGTAGTGCTCCCCTGCCAGGCTCACATCGTCATCATCACGCGCTTCTTGCCCCGGGGTACCTTACCGGGTCCACCATGTACCCGAAACGGTTCATCCGTCTCCTCGAATCGGGTCTCGAAAACCATCAGCAAACTCATGGTGGACGACTCATACATCATGGGAAAACCGCACTTTTTATTTTAAAAGAGAGAAAAGGTTTATTTATGTTTTTTTTTGCGGTTTTCCTCCAAATCTAGAAAATCTCATGGAAATCCGAATCCAAAACCTCAATAACACGTAAAATAGTGAATATATGCATGAGAATCCATGAATGCGGCATAACAATGAATAACAGTATGCATGAAGTAGCAGGTAATAACTACAATGTCTAAACTATTAGCTAACAGGCTATGTCAAGCAATAATATTTTCTAAGTTGTACGTGACATGGCAATTACCGATGAAGATGTGTGTGAGCCGGCAAGTAAGTGTACGTGGTACATACGCATCATTCGGTAATGGTGCTGGTGTCCTAACAGCATGATATCAATAGTGGAGTATGAAACATAAAATAAGCATGCGATGCGAAGCGAACCACAATAATGAGCGGGAGCTGAATACTAGACGCAACTATAACTAATCTGCATTAGTATAATATAAGTCCTACAAATGGTGCCTTTTGAAATAACACGAATCATGGGATTTTGAAAATAGGGGCTACGGTGTTTTTATGAAAAGATACGTCTTTTGAAATATCCGTAGGATCCCTTGGGCTGTCTTTTAAAATACCCACGATTCGTTAGTTCTTGAAATAGGTAAGAATCGAATCTAATCTAACAACTAAACTAAACTAAAGGGCTAAGCTAACAAGCTGGACTACAGGTAAGGAAACCGCCTAACATCTGAGTCGATACATATACATACCTGTATATATATTAGTCGGTGATCCCGCCTCAATAATATCATATCTGATACCATATCTATAATCAGACATCCCAAGTCAAGAGTGCGGATCAATCATCAAAATATAGCTCGTACGTAAATCCGTCGTACGGCATCCCCAAATCTGGGTACGGGTTAATATCATATTCATCACACTATTCATCTGGTATTCTCTTTATCCGAGATCATAGTCCAGGGTACTGACCTATGTCTAGTACAATACTAAAATCATCAATATAGTCATGATCTGACTACTGATCAACAGTCTCGTACAAACCGATATCATCAGCACATATCATCATCAAGGGGTATACATCGCCCGATATGGCATAATATCAATATCCTAGCATATCATGCCTCATATCACGATCACATGTCGACCATTTTATTTATAACCCTATTCACCCGTATCGCCGCCCCAAGATCCGCTATAACACCAGGACGTACCTTAAGTACGAATCCTGCCATATCACCGATATCACAACCACACAACAAATCTCATCGACTCAGCTCAATCCCAAGTATCATCCTCAAATCCGTATGTGAACACATAGTCCCATACCCATGTGAACACATAACTATAAAGAATCCCATGAGCACATATAAATAGGAATGTATGCAAGTATGTATGTGTGTATGTGTAGTGCAACACTACCCTAGAGTTCGCAACACTAAAATAATCCAACACACCAAAATCCATCCTAAACATCAATATTAATCCCAAACAACATATAATAATTGTTGGTGTGTATACGCATCCGTATACACCACCACGGACTGCGGGGGTGCTATACGCCATCCACCCGACTTCTCCCCGTAGATATAAATCTACTCACCTGCTCCTTGTTTGCCGATGCCGATGTCACCCTCTTCATCTTCAACGTCTCGACATCACGTGGGGTACCTACACATATACATAATCGCAAATGCGCATTGAAATCATATCGGAAAACCAAATCGACACGCCAAAGGCCTATAGGTTAGAACCTATGAACCACGCTTTAAAAACCACCACCAACCCTCGATATCGTCGTACAAACGTCAGATCATCGAGTTAAAACCAAACATACCAATCATGGTTTCATAAATCACTAAAAATATATGAAATACGATGCAAATCATCAAAACCAATAAATTGATCAAATCGGTTTATTTCACAAAACTTAGAAAACACTTAATTACCGTTTTAATTCGAAACTTGACATTTTAACAAACTAATGGCCATAATATCCACTAAATATCATAACTAAGTTATATAAACCATTTCCACAATTTAATCTCATTAAATTTCATTAACCCAAAAAACCTAGTTTACAAATTATCCAATTTTAACAATTTTCAAGCAAAAATTCACAATTTATCAATTAAGCTTAGTTTTGCATAACCTAAGGTATTAAACCACTCATTATAATGTTAATAATGCTATAAAACCATAATTAGAATTTTTATCTAACAATTTAACTTAATTTTGAAAACCTAGTTTGCAATATTATGCAATTTGGACAATTTAAAGGTAGCAATTAGCAAGATGTAACAAGATTAAGTTTTACATAACAAAAACATGTTAATCTACTCATTAAGACCACAATCTAAGGATAACAACCCTAATAAAAAAATTTACCCTTTTCTAGAATTTCCTAAACTAGCAATCACAACCAAATTAACACTCGAATAAAATAGACTATCATAATTAAACAACAATTTAACAAAAAGGGTCAAGATTTTTATACCTCACAACCCATTGATCCAACTAGAAATCTAGCCCTCCAAATTGAAATCTTTGCACCAAGATCCATGCTATAGGGGCTAAGGAAAAATGGGTAGGAGCTTGATTTTGATTTTGTAGGATTTTTGATGCATTTTTGAAGGGTTTTTTGAGGTTGAAGGAGAAGGGGAAATGGGGGAAATGAGAGGGGGCTGCTGTTGCAGCAGGAAGAAGAGAGATTCGGCCACAATATGGGGAGGGGAGGAGAGAGAGTGAGGTGGGGAAATAAGCCAAGTCAACCCACAAAGTCAAAGCCCATACTCTTTTAACAATTTCCCTTCATTTTCTTTTTTTTCTCTTGATTTTTCTTGTAACAATACAAGTGGGAAAATGAGGGGGGACAACTTGGGGCTGCTGATTTGGGGAGAGGAGAGAGGGTGTGGGTGAGTGTGGGTGAGGAAAAAATGATAGATACTATACCCCAAACAACCATTTACACTAAATTCACTAAAAAAAGCCTTTTTTCTTCGATAATTTCTAAACCGTTTTGGCAAACGTTTTCATTTCAAAAACCACATGATAAAATTTTATTTAAAGTTTTATGTTGCACAAAATTTATTTCAACTCATTCCAATTTGTAATTTTCCCTAATTAAATGTATTAGTGACGGCTTAAAATAATAATAAAATAATTTTTTTTCAGAAAATTTGAAATTTCACCAGTGGCTCAATAAACACCAAATACTAGCAATTACATAGCTAGAATATGTATATTTAATTTTTATAATAAGATATTTGTATTTTGACTTTTTACAGAAAACCCCCTTATTTTACCGTTTTTTCGAAATTTCACCGAAACGATTTTCAAAACGTTACAATCTTCCCCTCTTAAAGAAATTCGGTCCCCGAATTTAAATTAAAACTCCCCCCAAATACTAAAACATCTAAGCAAAACCATCAAGTTGTCGGGGCTCCGAAATCATAAATACATAAAACAAATCGTAGCGCAGCGCATGCGCATGAAAAATAAGCATATAACTCATATCAAAACTCCATCCAGCATCCCGCAATCATCGGAGTCATGGTGAAGACACAATGTCCAAATCAAAAATGAAAATCAGTATGATATACATCATTAAAATATCTGGAAGCAATGCATGCCAAATCTTCTTCAAATCGTTGTGCGATACTCGCAGCACTGCACAGTGGCGGACGTTTATTGTAAAAAAAAATAACTACATATATATATATATATCCTTTGTTTAATATGCACGTCCCGCCGTTTTGGAAGCAATTTCAGAAGGGTTTCCTTTATAAAATGTTTCGTGCCATCTCAGACACGTAGGTAAATACTGAGACTATAGCTCGCTTTTTGGAAATCCCTTCGATAACTATCAATGCATGCAAAATATATTCAGGTACTTTCCTCTGACTAGTCCTGCTCAGTACGAGAACACATAGCGAATATCATAAAAACGTACTGCTCCATAAGAAATCAACCACAAATATATATGAATACTACGTGCGTCAGGTGCGCACGGAAATCAAAATCTATCAATGTGCCATACATGTGCACAGAAACAACATCTAGATGCAACGGGTGTGCACACAACATCAGTCATAGGCAACGTGTGTGCCTGACAGCAAAATCCGGTGCATCTGATATGCACGAAAAATCCCGATTCAGTGCATCTGGTGTGCACCAAATCGCATCTCATAACAGGCGCCCAACATGCGCTAAAAATCCAAATTTGGTGCATCCATCATGCACAAAATCAACTCAACTGTATGAAACCCATAAAATCATAAACATGATAAACCAAGGCACGAAAACGATGTCAAGTGCAACAACTGTGCAAAATCGTAATTACTCAGTAGGTGCAACCATGGTCCATGAAAACAAATATCATGAAACTCAATCATCAAAATCAATCATGCGAATAGATCGCCCAAAATACCCAAAATCAAGTATGGCGGAATAGTCCCGCTCAAGCACATACTCAAGAATCTCTGGCCAACTGTCGTGGTCACTCATAGCATGTCTCGTCGACGATCCTGAACTCTGGCCTGCCGGTGTGCATAACATGACCACTACTGGGTCCAAGTCTTCTCGTAATTTATTTCAGAAAGGTCCTATCGAGATCTCTCCCAAATCTCGTCTCTGCCGAACTGTCCGGAAGTCATCGTCCCTTACTAGATCTATTCTCGTTCCTGAACGGCTACATACTCATCGCGATTCCTTCTGGAAGGTATATCTAAGTACAATGCCTCGGCATGCGTACCGCATCTCTGATGTCGGCTGAGTGGAACGTCGTCTCATCAAGATCTCGTACGAACCTCTTACTCCACTTTTCTCTAATGTCGACTGCTCCGGACTCGTCTCGTCGTGGCTGTATGGACTGAGCTCCAACGGCTATCCTCGTATCTGGATTCTTCCAAGAAATGCATCTCACTACCTAGCATCCGAATTAAGTCGAGCCATCCGATCAAGTCGTCAAAACCTCATAATCCCCCAAGAGCTCAACCTCTTGGGCACGGTTTAATAGTATCGAGTACATACCACAGCATCGGTGGTCCAGCCGTAGAAGGGCAAACCCAAGCCTCACTAATGGCGCCGTAGAACTGCCGCAAACCCGAAGGTTCAAAGGCTTTCACACGGTCATTAAGTCGAGTTAGGGTTTCATTCTTCTAGAGGGACCATAGGATTGCCTGCATGTCTTTTCGACTACTTTAAACTTGGAATAATAGGTTTCTGACATTCGATCGTCTCTGTCGACTCCCAACGTCTCCGCGTGAAGTCGTCTCTAGCTGTAATCAATCTATCTGATGACCTCGCATCGGGGTAGGCGAACGATCCATATGTCCTAGTCATTCATCCTCGATGACTAGCGACCTTCTATCATCTCTTAGTGCAACTCGTTCTGCACTAACTCCAGCATCTGGGGAAATATCCCGTCGTTCGCAGCAATAACTGGCTCGCTCGTCTGCACGCTGAACAGTGCCTCGACCATCATGAATAAGCAACACACCAGCGGTCATCAAAATCTGGCTGGCCTCTATCATTGGCTCAATCCTCTAGTGCTAATCTGCACGTCCGAGCAATCTCATACGGCGATCCATCCAACGCTCGTGGCGTAAAACACAATCAAAAGACACCTCTCTACAATCGGGTGTCGCCGGAATCATGTTCTGGTTAGTCCTCGTTCGTAACGAGCTCGTGCTGACTGCAACTCTAGCTGTAGCTCTCCTTGCCCGTAATCGTGGCAGCAAACCCATAACTGGTACTGATGAGGATAGATCGGAATGAATATAATACCGAGCAAAGAAATGTACATCCTAAGGCTTCTTAAGTGGAGTAGCGCATCGTAAATATGCCGCGGAACATACCAACGGTACGTCACTCAACTTTCGTCACCTATTCCATCAACCAAGGGTCATCCTATGCTCCGAAGGTAAAACCTAACGCTCTGATACCAACTTTGTCACGACCCAAAAGTACGGAACATGACCGGCACTTAAACTACGAAACGTCTCGAGGCGTACGTAATCTAAGTAAGCCGAAAACCCAGAAATCCAAACCAAGAAAAGTAGTAGAGTGAAGGAAAACCAATTTAAAATCAAGTAGTTTTAATAGCATGAGCCGAGTTATGCGTTTTTTTTTTAAACATCAAAAATTTCCTGAAAATTTCGGCAGAGTCTCCTTTGTAAAAACTGGCTCCCAAACGGGATCAACATGAATAGTATACGAAATCCATAAAAAGGCATCCCCAAGCGGGAGCTAGCTCTTCGTCAATCGACGGTCACAACCACACAAGCAATATAATATACAACGCCTAGGGCGAGGATCAAAACTCAAATGGAAACTCAAAACCGCAAGAAAACCACAGAAAATAACGCGCGACTCTAAGGTCGAAGGAATAACATCACTGGTCTCTATCTCAAAATAAATACATGTTTGGTTGATGGAACTTCTAGATACAACAGAATAATGATATACAAGATATATAATGGGGGTACGATACAAGTAAACCCACCTACTAGCAAATCACCCGAAGGAAACTATGCCCGCAAAGCCGTAATGAAACCTGTACGGCAAACCTGCAAGAAACTGGGGCACAACGGGGGTGAGTTGCCAACTGGTGAATAGAAAAACATCTACGAATAGGAATCGCATGTATGACGCAATCCTAGGTCATACGATCAATATATATATCCTCAAATATGTAAATAACATGTAGCCTATAACAAAGGCTAGGGTAAATATCTAACCCGAGTGTAATCTCATGTGCCCGTGTCAGTGCCTCAGGTTGCAATATATCATATGAATAAGGTATGAATGCATGGAAACAGAATACATGTAAATGAAGAACTGTTTTCATAATTTAGTGAGATTTCCTTTATATTTTTAAAATGAGGTATCATAATGAAATCAGCATAAAACAGTGCCTAGCATCGGCACAAAACGTAATCCCAATATCTCGATATCTCTGTATCACAGTCTCTGTACCTCAATATCTCGAAATCTCAATGTCTCAATCACAATATCTAGGGCGCCGTCAGTCCAGACCGGCCCCTACCATCCATCTCAAGACCACGACGGTATCCTCCGGATATCCGACGCGTCGGGTAAAATCACCGGTAGGTAGTGCTCCCCTGCCATGCTCACATCGTCATCATCACGCGCTTCTTTCCCCGGGGTACCTTACCGGGTCCACCATGTACCCGAAACGGTTCATCCGTCTCCTCGAATCGGGTCTCGAAAACCATCAGCAAACTCATGGTGGACGACTCATACATCATGGGAAAACCACACTTTTTATTTTAAAAGAGAGAAGGTTTATTTATGTTTTTTTTTTGCGGTTTTCCTCCAAATCCAGAAAATCTCATGGAAATCCGAATCCAAAACCTCAATAACACGTAAAATAGTGAATATATGCATGAGAATCCATGAATGCGGCATAACAATGAATAACAGTATGCATGAAGTAGCAGGTAATAACTACAATGTCTAAACTATTAGCTAACAGGCTATGTCAAGCAATAATATTTTCTAAGTTGTACGTGACATGGCAATTACCGATGAAGATGTGTGTGAGCCGGCAAGTAAGTGTACGTGGTACATACGCATCATTCGGTAATGGTGCTGGTGTCCTAACAGCATGATATCAATAGTGGAGTATGAAACATAAAATAAGCATGCGATGCGAAGCGAACCACAATAATGAGCGGGAGCTGAATACTAGACGCAACTATAACTAATCTGCATTAGTATAATATAAGTCCTACAAATGGTGCCTTTTGAAATAACACGAATCATGGGATTTTGAAAATAGGGGCTACGGTGTTTTTATGAAAAGATACGTCTTTTGAAATATCCGTAGGATCCCTTGGGCTGTCTTTTAAAATACCCACGATTCGTTAGTTCTTGAAATAGGTAAGAATCTAATCTAATCTAACAACTAAACTAAACTAAACTAAAGGGCTAAGCTAACAAGCTGGACTACAGGTAAGGAAACCGCCTAACATCTGAGTCGATACATATACATACCTGTATATATATTAGTCGGTGATCCCGCCTCAATAATATCATATCCGATACTATATCTATAATCAGACATCCCAAGTCAAGAGTGCGGATCAATCATCAAAATATAGCTCGTACGTAAATCCGTCGTACGGCATCCCCAAATCTGGGTACGGGTTAATATCATATTCATCACACTATTCATCTGGTATTCTCTTTATCCGAGATCATAGTCCAGGGTACTGACCTATGTCTAGTACAATACTAAAATCATCAATATAGTCATGATCTGACTACTGATCAACAGTCTCGTACAAACCGATATCATCAGCACATATCATCATCAAGGGGTATACATCGCCCGATATGGCATAATATCAATATCCTAGCATATCATGCCTCATATCACGATCACAAGTCGACCATTTTATTTATAACCCTATTCACCCGTATCGCCGCCCCAAGATCCGCTATAACACCAGGACGTACCTCAAGTACGAATCCTGCCATATCACCGATATCACAACCACACAACAAATCTCATCGACTCAGCTCAATCCCAAGTATCATCCTCAAATCCGTATGTGAACACATAGTCCCATACCCATGTGAACACATAACTATAAAGAATCCCATGAGCACATATAAATAGGAATGTATGCAAGTATGTATGTGTGTATGTGTAGTGCAACACTACCCTAGAGTTCGCAACACTAAAATAATCCAACACACCAAAATCCATCCTAAACGTCAATATTAATCCCAAACAACATATAATAATTGTTGGTGTGTATACGCATCCGTATACACCACCACGGACTGCGGGGGTGCTATACGCCATCCACCCGACTTCTCCCCGTAGATATAAATCTACTCACCTGCTCCTTGTTTGCCGATGCCGATGTCACCCTCTTCATCTTCAACGTCTCGACATCACGTGGGGTACCTACACATATACATAATCGCAAATGCGCATTAAAATCATATCGGAAAACCAAATCGACACGCCAAAGGCCTATAGGTTAGAATCTATGGACCACGCTTTAAAAACCACCACCAACCCTCGATATCGTCGTACAAACGTCAGATCATCGAGTGAAAACCAAACATACCAATCATGGTTTCATAAATCACTAAAAATATATGAAATACGATGCAAATCATCAAAACCAATAAATTGATCAAATCGGTTTATTTCACAAAACTTAGAAAACACTTAATTACCGTTTTAATTCGAAACTTGACATTTTAACAAAACTAATGGCCGTAATATCCACTAAATATCATAACTAAGTTATATAAACCATTTCCACAATTTAATCTCATTAAATTTCATTAACCCAAAAAACCTAGTTTACAAATTATCCAATTTTAACAATTTTCAAGCAAAAATTCACAATTTATCAATTAAGCTTAGTTTTGCATAACCTAAGGTATTAAACCACTCATTATAATGTTAATAATGCTATAAAACCATAATTAGAATTTTTATCTAACAATTTAACTTAATTTTGAAAACCTAGTTTGCAATATTAGGCAATTTGGACAATTTAAAGGTAGCAATTAGCAAGATGTAACAAGATTAAGTTTTACATAACAAAAACATGTTAATCTACTCATTAAGACCACAATCTAATGATAACAACCCTAATAAAAAATTTTACCCTTTTCTAGAATTTCCTAAACTAGCAATCACAACCAAATTAACACTCGAATAAAATAGACTATCATAATTAAACAACAATTTAACAAAAAGGGTCAAGATTTTTATACCTCACAACCCATTGATCCAACTAGAAATCTAGCCCTCCAAATTGAAATCTTTGTACCAAGATCCATGCTATAGGGGCTAAGGAAAAATGGGTAGGAGCTTGATTTTGATTTTGTAGGATTTTTGATGCATTTTTGAAGGGTTTTTTGAGGTTGAAGGAGAAGGGGAAATGGGGGAAATGAGAGGGGGCTGCTGTTGCAGTAGGAAGAAGAGAGATTCGGCCACAATATGGGGAGGGGAAGAGAGAGAGTGAGGTGGGGAAATAAGCCAAGTCAACCCACAAAGTCAAAGCCCATACTCTTTTAACAATTTCCCTTCATTTTCTTTGTTTTCTCTTGATTTTTCTTGTAACAATAAAAGTGGGAAAATGAGGGGGGACAACTTGGGGCTGCTGATTTGGGGAGAGGAGAGAGGGTGTGGGTGAGGAAAAAATGATAGATACTATACCCCAAACAACCATTTACACTAAATTCACTAAAAAAAGCCTTTTTTTCTTCGATAATTTCTAAACCGTTTTGGCAAACGTTTTCATTTCAAAAACCACATGATAAAATTTTATTTAAAGTTTTATGATGCACAAAATTTGTTTCAACTCATTCCAATTTGTAATTTTCCCTAATTAAATGTATTAGTGACAGCTTAAAATAATAATAAAATAATTTTTTTTCAGAAAATTTGAAATTTCACCAGTGGCTCAATAAACACCAAATACTAGCAATTACATAGCTAGAATATGTATATTTAATTTTTATAATAAGATATTTGTATTTTGACTTTTTACAGAAAACCCCCTTTATTTTACCGTTTTTTCGAAATTTCACCGAAACGATTTTCAAAACGTTACATAGGTATAACCATTCTACACAGTAGCTAGAACTTGTAGTTTATGTGTTAGTTTTTGCTTACCAAAGATCCATCAAGGATGGTCCATGTCACCTTGTTAGAAAATTTTGGTTTTTACCTATTCCGCCTCCCCAAAAGAACCGGGGTGGGTAACGTGGACCTAACAGTTTCCTAACCGTGACCGGTTGTGTTCGGATTAGCCGGAGGCGAAAGCAAGCGACAAGAACGGATGGACAAGGGTCCATATGCCGTATTTCACAAATATCGTGCTTAAATACCCTAATCCACGTTGTTGCCGATTGCTCTAGCTTTAGTGGTCGAGCTCGGCTCAAAGGATTGAGTACGGATTTCCTTAACTTACACTATCCTATCTAATTCTAACAAACATTTACTTTGCATATATACACATAGGGTAGATATGAACATTTCCGCCCCGTGCATTAACTCGTGAAAACAAGAACTTGAAATGCTCCATCTCCCTATGGACGACCCGTACTTATCGCGGCTAGCTGCAAAGCGATACCGTCCTCATTGCGGTTAACGTTAGAACTTTTAAAACACGATACGCCAAAAGCGTGTCAATCAAATGGCGCCATTGCCGGAGAGGCGATAATGATTTTATTCTTTTTATTTCGGGTTAATCTTGTTGACTATAGTGCCCTCAAGGCAATTATAATAGTCGCAGGCATGTGATCATGATGATTGAGGGAGGACCTATACCGATAAAACAGTCTTACTCGAGATGATAGTATGCTATCTAGTTTGTCTTTATCATCATGTACATGTTGATAGAGCCCATAGAATTCTTGCTTGACTACCATCATTGTGATGGCGATCACATACGTGGGAGCTGGGGGTCTATAAGCACATCCTTAAATGTCCCTAGTCATGGGTGTATCGAGACTGGGCATCGATACTCCAGTGTAGACTGGTGTATACTTATCTAGATCCTGACGAGGTGTGGTGGCCGGTCTCACAAGCCATTGGTGTCTGTTGTTCACCTAAGATAGTATACAGGTGCTCATTAGGTTATGAGTACACTGGACGGACTCGCCGGGAACATGCTAGTTGGTATTATACCTATAGTCAGATAGCAGTTCCCTGGTGACATGTGTACAGGTTAGTCTGTCGACCTGAGATCGTCATTTGTCTTGTGTGAGTTCCTACTGTGCTTTGATTACAACCCTACCACGGCTCAAAAGAGTCGTGCAAACAGGTTTTAGTTAGGTACAGTCCCGAGCCACATGGAGGCAGTGAGCGGATCGTTGGTTCATTCGTCTCTCCCGGTATTGGGGGTTGATGTCGTGCAGTGCACGGGTGGCCATCACTAGAAATCTTCGGCCGGGGTATGTGAGAATTACCGATCCAGGATCGATAGTTTCTCAGGTAGTGATGGGTTTCATACCGACACGAATTATCGCGTTGTTAGGGGTCTGACTTTATCCACCCCCTAGACCCGATATGCGATACTCTTAGAAGAACAAACCGGACTGTATGGATATTGTCACTGACAGGCTAAGTAGGGGTTCGGATGAGTTTGCTCGTCGGCCTTCCTTTCGCTCAATACCTGGGTAGCCGTTACGTACAGCTAGTGCTGCTGACGTGCTTGTGGTTAATCCCACTGCCAGCGTATTGACGAGTCTTTAGAGTCCCATACAGAGGGTTTCCCTGGTTCTGGTGAAATGGTGTAGTAGCCGTATTTGATACGTGTAGGGTTCCGATCGATTGATGTACATTGTACTCGGACATTCAATCGGATAGCTGGTAATACTAGCCGGCTCGGGTTTGAGCCGGATTATTAAATCAGGTATTGATTTAATAATTTACATATATGTATTTCGATACGTATATTCTAGTATTATATTCTTTGTGTTATTCTATCTCTTTGATATTCGTATTTCGGTACGGATACAGGTATGTATATACAGTAGAATGTAATCCGTATTTTTTGCCGGATAACATTCTAGAAGGTGCCACCTCATTTTGGATTTGACCATTTTTATTAAAATGGATAATGAGGTGGAAAATGGCATGAAGAGGAATGGTGAGAACCATGCTTGGAATAGTGCTCACAAATGAATTGTTAATTCATTTGGGTGCACTATTCAAGTATGGTAGGATTATTAAAATGGAAAATTGGTTTTTACAAAACCAAGGATGCTTCATTTTCTCTCTCCTTGGTCTTCATTTTTGAAGCATGCTAGGTTTTCTTCTCTTGAGTTTTATGAGAGCTCCTCCCTCACCATTAGCTTTGTAGGGTTCCTAGGCACACCCATGAGTTTCTACAACTGATCAAACATGGCCAATTCAAAATTTTCTATGTGCCGAGAAACCCTAATGCGATCGTTAACTAAAGGATAGGCGAAACTACAAGCAAGTTAACAACTTAACTATTAAGTGAATGGAAATATAACCTTTGTAGATCCGGTCCACCACTTCTCTAGCTCCGTGTTGACGTCCCTCCGCTGTGATCATCGGAATCCCGGACCCTAGCGTCGGTTTCATCGGAGAAATGGGCGGGCTAGGTCGTTGACTTCGATGCCGAAGATGATCTACGTCGAGGCAACTCAAACTCAAGCTCCACCTTCACTAAGTCATGAAACTTGTGAAGAAAACACCCTATACTACATGGCAAGTGGTAGAGGATGAAGAAATAGGAAGTGGGTTCACTTTAGAATTGGATTTCTCGCTTGATTTCAACACTTGAAATTTTCTAGCAAGCTTTTTTGTTTTCATGAAGAAGATGAAGAAGAAAAGAATGGGAATGAAATATCAAAAATAGAAAATCAAGTGAAGCCTTATCATAATGCAACCATGGGTGAGTTTAACACATGTAGAGAATAAACTAGGGTTTAGGTGAATGGTTATGTTAAGGAAAAAAACAAAATGGTCAAAGCTTCATGAAGCTTCAAGTAAAAAAAAAAAAAAAGAAGCCACCATTTTATTTCTTGCCCAAAAATAATTGAATAAAATAAATAATTAAGTTAAAACCCTAACCATTAACCTAAACATGGTTTAAAGTAAACACACACCCAAGTTTGCATGTATCATCAAACATGATACAAACTAGTGCACAAACATATATCATATATACAATGTGCACAATCAAGTGAGAAAAACCAATCTTAAGTGAACAAATACTAGTTAATGTAAAGTAATATATCAAATATATAATTATACATCAAATCATTAAATCAACACTTGATTTAATGATCCGGTCATACTGCATATAACCGACTAATATCAAGTGCATCAATATATCGAATCAACATTTGATTCGGTAACCCGGCTATATCTTATATAACCGTCCGATGATACAAATCATGAGAATAGAATTCAGTATCATATACTGGTATTATTCTCGGTCCCGCACATAACAAATATGCGCTCCTATTTCGTTTCGCTTGAGCCAGGAAACCTCTGTGTAGGACTCTAAAGACTCGTCAATACGCCGGCAGTAGGTGATGATCCTATCAAACACCCACAAGCCGCAAGCGGTCTGCTAAACGTAACGGCCACCCGGGTATTGAGCGATCAGAAGATCAATGAGCAAGCCCGCTCACACTCCTATGAATCCATCCAGTAACAGGGGAGGAGTAGAAGCGCTGGTCCCTTTCTTACCGTACAGTCCGGTTTGTTCGTCTGATATGTCGCATATCTAGCCTAGTGGTGGTAAACGTTAGACCCCAGTAGCTTGATAAGTCGTGTCTATATTTGGTCTATAACAGTTCGAGATACCACTGATAACACTTACCAGTAAATCTCAGCAACCCTGGCCAAGGATTTCTGGTTATAGCCAATCGAACACAGCGCAACATCAACTCCCTATACCGGGAGAGACGAATCCCCTCCTATCGCTCATTGCCTCCATATGATTCGGGACTGTACCCAAAAACCACTGTTTTGCACGCCCTCTTGGACGTGGTAAGGTGGAAATCAAAGCACAGTGGGAATCACAGAAGACTCTATGACGATCTCGGGTCTACAGACTAACCTGTACCAGTGTCACCAGATAACTGCCATCTGATGTAAGGTATAATACCATCTGGAAGTTCTCGGCGAGTCCGTCCAGTGTACCCAGTCTCCACTGAGTACCCATATATCATCTCTGATGTCAAACACCAATGGATATGGGATCATCCATCGCCCATCTGTATGGGTCGAGAAGGTATACGCTAGTCTACTCTGGTATATCGATGCCCCGTCTCGATACACCCACGATTAGGGACCTTGAAGGATGTACTTATGGACTACCATGTCCCCACTAGTATGATCCGCATCATAGTCTAGGTAGTCAAGCACACATCCTAAGGGCTTTACCAACATATAACAGAAAGACAATCAGTGTACACGTTAAGATAAAGAGTAACCAGATAGCATACTATCATGTCGAGCAAGAAAGTCCTCCCTATATATGTCCCAGCATCCACTACAATATACATCCTATGTATAGTAATGGCCTCTAGGGCATACATATAACTAACAATCTCCCACTTGCACTAGGGTCATCTGTAGCAGTGGTTGTAGTATCTCATACTCAACCATCCCATAAAAGTCCCTCTCTAGGAAAAGGCCTTTGTGAGTGGATCCGCCATGTTGTCCTCTGAGTCTACTCTCCTAACCTCGATCCCTTGGAGATCAACCATCTCCATGATCAGGTGATACTACCTTAGAATATGTCTGGATCACTGACGGGACGGGCGTTCTTTGGCATAAGCCTCAACTCCATTGTCACACAATGGGAGGAACGAAGTTCATCTCATGAACTAATATACATCCAGACTGCCTCTTTGGTAGCATCTTAAGTAGCGATGTATCCAGCCTTTATCGTCTAGTATGCCACGAAATCTAGCTTGGAACTCTTCCAACATACCGTCCCTTTACTGAGGGTAAAGACAATGCCTGCGACTGACATTCAGTCGTCCTTATCACCCTGGAACCTTTCCAGTGATTCTCCCCAGGATCGATTGATACCATCTCACTACAACTAGTGAGTATCCTAATATCCAATTAGATCTATCTCATAGATCCAAAACTCAGGATTTAGTAGGTATCACTTTGATCCTATATATAGAATCGTTGTGATATGCGGAGATTGACCGAGCATAGTATAGGAAACTCCTTCCCTATTAAGAGTATGTCATCTACGTACTCTACTAGGATCACCACCATACTCCCTACTACCATTTTGTATATACAAGGTTCATCTACCATTTTGATGATGTCAAACTCTATGACTAACACATCAAAACAGACGTTCCAACTCCGCGATGCTGCTTTAATCTGTAAAGCAACTTTCACACGTTTCCGCTGCTCCCACTGTCTACGAGGCCCTCTGGCTGTGTACTTATAGACGTTCCTTTCTAAAACATCATTTATAAAAGCAGTCATGACACCCAACCACCAGATATCGTAGTCATGGTATGTAGCCGTGGCAAGTAGGATCTGGATGGACTTAAGCATAGCTCCTTAGAAAGGGTTTCATCATAATCCATACCTGGTCAATGATGCAAACCTTTAACAAGTATAGCTTTGAAAGTCTCAACTTTTCCACGTGCACCAAGTAATCTTCTCAAGATATACTTACTCCTGATTGGGATTTAACCCTTCAGATATAGCAACCAAAGTCCATACTTTGTTGGTGTACATGGATTCCATCTCAGATCGCTAAGCATCCAGCCATTCTTACACAGTCCCTACTCTCGATGGCCTGCTCGAAACTAGTTGGGTCATCATCTCATGATGCATTCCTCGCTCCCACTGTCATCGAGAAACCGAAGTATCTCTCAGGCGGATGAGGAACCCTACCAGATCGGCGGAGAGGCTGAGGTTCGTCGGGGACTATTGAATCCTGTGGTTCTACCAAATCATCAGCTGCAGTTTGTATAGATGGAACTCTTTCCAGTTCTACCTCATGTCCACAAATTTCTTCATAAGAAATTCCCTTTCACAAAGGTGGCATGCTGAGTAACAAAACATCTTTTGTTCCTCGGTTAGGTAGAAGATATGCCCTTGCGTATGCTTGGGATATCCAACAAACTTCCACAGAACTGACTTTGCCTCGAGCTTGTCCGGATTATGCTTTTAGACATAGGCTGGAAAACCCCAAATCTTAACAAACTTAAGATATAGGCTCTTCCCTTTCCATATCATATATGAAGTGGTAGGCAACTGATTTGATCGGAACCCTATTCAATAGGTATGCAACTTTATAAGTGCATAACTCCCTAAATGGAAATAGGAAACTCTGTAGTACTCATCATAGAGCACACCATATCTAATAGGGTGTGATTGCTCCGCCCCGATACACTGAGGTGTCGTGGTGTATACGGAGGAGAAATGCTGAGAGAGAATCTCATTCTTAGAATAGTCCAGGAATCCCGTGCTCAAGTATTCTCCTCCTTGATCACATCAAAGGACATAATGCTTATACCCGTTTTTGGTTCTCTACTTCTAACTTATATTCTGTGAATATCTCAAAAGGTTCGGACTTGTGTTTCAACAGGAACATATGTCTGAATCTCGAGAGATCATCAGAGAATTTAATGAAGTACAAAGAACCGGTCTTGGCATTTGTAGACAGGGGACCTTCATACATCTATATGTATCATCCCAAGAGTTCACTAACTCTTTCTCTGTTTTTAATAAACAGAGCTATGGTCATCTTATCTCTGTGACATGACTGGCAAGTTTCACAAGATGTAAATTCAAACTAATTTAAATATGCATCTTAATGTAACTTCAGCTAGTCGGGTCGCATTGATATGACCTAGTCTACAATACCTAAAGAAGGATTCGTTCATTTCTGAACTCTTCCTATTGTGTGTGTTCTATATACTAAGAACTGTGGTTTGATTTAGAACGCCAATGCTTTTAGATAACGTGCCTGAACCGATCAACTCTTGATATAGGAAATGTTCAAAACATTATCCATCAATACAAAATTATATCCATTCTTTACTAATAAAGAGACTGATATGATTTTGTATATCAGGTTCGGTATCTAATAACATTCGTTCAGAATCAATGTACTGGTAATACAGGGTGACAGTGACCAACAGACTTGGCTGCAACATTTGCACCGTTTTCTACCTCATGAAACTTATCACCCGTTCTCAGTTCTCTACCTTTTTGTAACCCATGTAACGGATTACATTTGTGGGATCCTGATCCGGTATCTAATACCTAGGACGTAGAGGACATTGAGAAACAGTTCTTTATAATGAACACACCCGATGATGATGCATCAGCATGCACTTTCTTCGTTTGGGCGGCATGGGAATTCTGGCATTCCCCTATTTCCTGCTCTGTCTTATAACAATTATAAGTTGGAGCGGGACCAACGTTCCCTAGCTCAGTATAACAAGCTGGTTCGGTCAATTCATCCGTATTATTATCTTGATTAAGGCGTGACATGGTCGCTACCTGGAGAGAGAGAGAAGAAAACACTCTGCGTGCGCTCTTGCAAGATCAGATTGGTTATAATTTTATCTAATCAGGATGGCTCCCACTGTTTTTATCAAATCTTCCTTCAAACCCTAAAAGGAAAGACTAGCCGGGATTAATTACACACTACAAGTTTGCCAATCTTTCAGCCAGGCCAGTGTCGGTACTTTGAGGGAGGTCCCCCGTGCTTTCGCACGAACCTAATTAAAGTAAACCTCGTTTTCCCAGAGGCGTAAACCCATTGACACCTTTCTAGACACCTACTTGATCGGCTAATTGTAATGTGTAAAACTCTCCCAGGAGTAACAATTACTCTCAGCGTGTATCGAGATCCAACTATCTCATAGAAGGTATGCAATCTCATTGCAAATTTCAACACTTGAAATTCCCGATAATTTTGCCCCTAACGTGCTATGACTTTGACGAAAGCCAACAAACCTTAGCGCGCTAGTCAAGTTCAACCCGTCATTTCTTGATTGAATTAAACCCACCCGCATGACCCTTGACGAAAGCCAACAAAGCCGCACGACTACCCTAATCCAATCGCATCAAATGCAGTAGATAAGCAGCATATAGCCACCGCACACTACACCTTGACGAAAGCCAACAAATATAGCACGAATACTATATGCAACTTATCTGAAATGACGGAGGGCTACAACAGGTTTTTAAGAAAACCTATTGCGTAATGAACTTGATATCGTTGTAGAATCAAATGATTTTAAAATGGAGTGTTTTTTAGGCTTTTCTAGTTTTGCTAAAGGGGTCACTCCCGGTGAAGGGATCGTCGGCCCTTTCCTCATCGAATAAGGTGCAGGATATATCATATATACCGCTGTGCAAAGCAAAAACTATAGAAGCAATCAAAAGACAAACCGAGGGTTGTAGCATCTACCAGTTATTGCTAAAGGGGTCACTCCTGATGAAGGGTTCTCGGCCCTTTCCTTATCGAATAAGGTGCAGGATGTTCTATAAGGAACACCGCGATGCAAAGCAAGAACTGTAGCTACCTGTTTTTGAAAATTCGATTCCACAACATCTTAGGTTTCTTTTCTTTCATTAATCACATTAATGAAGTCCCATCATTTAAGTCCACCTAAACATCACAGATAAATATAACGTACGCTTATGCCATCCGCATTCGCCTCGATATCCCGTCTGCACCGTTAGGTTAGGTAACTAACGGCAGAGCGAGGCAGGGCTAGCGCGGGTGTAAAACATAAGCAACGTCTATATAATATATCATATATACTATATATAACATTTATCACAGAACATCAAATGATCACATCACAGATATCGCAGCAGAAGAAACATATGAAACATTGGATATACTCGGACGTCCGTGTTTTTAATACGAGCCAGTATAAAACACGGATTCCACGGTCGCGATGAATAGCCAAACCCACACCCCTAGACCCCTACGAGAGTGGGAAGCAACCCTACCAATTCTAGAGTTAGGAGACCCGGACTCGACTCCTCGAGTTGGTCTCCCACTGGACTCCAGAACCCGGTTACTTGTTCCTTCCTCCTTGGGTCTATTCTAGTGCGGAAAAGTAAATAATATACAATGGTGACATCTTCCGCAACCTGGAAGTGCCCCGATAAAAGAATATTACATACAAGTTTTTACATGAATGAAAATGAAAAACACTCATCTCACATAAAAAAAACCTGGCTATTTAAACACGACGATCCAATATAACATATCTAGCAACACATAACATCACATGTCATCAACGTAAGTAAATATGCGCATCCCAATTGTCGTTGACATATAGCAACGAAACCGGCGATATCACATATTACACTTACGGTCGTAGAAAAGAAAGTGTAAAACTACAACAGTTGGAATCCGCAACCTGCTTAGACATCGCATGCCTAACAATTATAAACCCCGTATTTTAGTCTCTATATCGAAAACACTTTTCAATAGCAAGTCGGGCAATTCAACAAGATTCCCGATATGCTGTTCGAATGCTCGTCGCAAACTTTAGTAGACGGCCGCACCCCCGACACCGTCGACGAAGTGCACTAAGGCGGAACACCGCTGCCGCGAGCACCCGAACAGATGCTTTTGGCGACGGGGTTCTCCTACAGTCACTTGGTCGGGGCTATGGGGCGTGGCTGTCTATTAAGTTTACCGGCGAGTATCTGCATACGCTACGCGATTGCGACGGACTTTTGATCACATCAAAATTCCGCGGCAACCGATCAAGTGAGACTAAAGTGCTATGTTTATAACATCCAAATCAGTTATCTCATAACTACTTGTGGATTCCAATTATTGTATCACATTCCAGATAAATAGAAAATGTTAAACTTTCCGATCGAACAATCAAACACCCAAGTTTTCCCGGAACAGCTCAACTCATGAAATAAGTTTAAAAACATCCACTTCATGCCACAGTACCAACGGTCCAGCCGTAGAAGGGTCAAGCCAACGTCTCACATATGGCACGCAGTACTGCCCCAAACCCTAAGGTTCTAGGGCAGTTCAAGATGGTCACATAATCGAGTTAAGGTTTGTTGTCTTCTAAAGGGACCATCGCGTTACTTGCACTACTTAGAACGTTATTAAACTACGGAAAAATCCAACACTTAGAAATTTCCCGGCAGGGGAAAAAGTGGGTATTTATATCCGTTTGAATTTTTTTAACATGTTCTAAATATCCTGAAAACATAACAAAATTAAATTCTCCGATCGAATCGACGATTAAAAAATAAACCCCCAGAAAACTCAACACTTGAGTTAGTTTAAAAATACCCATAAAATAGCACTATCAGATATAAGAATTACTGTGCAAACAAAATGACCCAATCCCTCTGTACGGCCGCGGATCCGCGGCCCAAGCACGGTACGGCCGCGGTTCCGCGGCGGTTTGGAAGTATTAGGTGCTCGTTTTTCACCACAATTCTTATATTTCCCTGCTTAAATTTTCAGGTACTTTTAATTCAGAAAACACAGTTTTGAAAAAATGTACAGAGAGGGGGTAAAATTGGACGTATCGGGTTCGTTCGGAGTTTTAACTTCGTTAACACATCGCCTAAAACTCTAGTTAGGCTCTGATACCACTGTAGGGTTCCTAGGCACACCCATGAGTTTCTACAACTAATCAAACTTGGCCAATTCAAAATTTTCTATGTGCCGAGAAACCCTAATGCGATCGTTAACTAAGGATAGGCGAAACTACAAGCAAGTTAACAACTTAACTATTATGTGAATGGAAATACAACATTTGTAGATCCGGTCCACCACTTCTCTAGCTCTGTGTCGACGTCCCTCCGCTGCGATCATCGGAATCCCGGACTCTAGCGTCGGTTTCATCGGAGAAATGGGCGGGCTAGGTCGTTGACTTCGATGCCGAAGATGATCTACTTCAAGGCAACTCAAACTCAAGCTCCACCTTCACTAAGTCATGAAACTTGTGAAGAAAACACCCTATACTACATGGCAAGTGGTAGAGGATGATGAAATAGGAAGTGGGTTCACTTTAGAATTGGATTTCTCACTTGATTTCAACACTTGAAATTTTCTAGCAAGCTTTTTTCTTTTCATGAAGAAGATGAAGGAGAAAAGAATGGAACAGAATTATCAAAAATAGAAAATCAAGTGAAGCCTTATCATAATGCAACCATGGGTGTGTTTAACACATGTAGAGAATAAACTAGGGTTTAGGTGAATGGTTAGGTTAAGGAAAGAAACAAAATGGTCAAAGCTTCATGAAGCTTCAAGTAAAAAAAAAACAAAAGAAGCCACCATTTTATTTCTTGCCCAAAAATAAATGAATAAAATAAATAATTAAGTTAAAACCCTAACCATTAACCTAAACATGGTTTAAAGTAAACACACACCCAAGTTTGCATGTATCATCAAACATGATACAAACTAGTGCATAAACATATATCATATATACAATGTGCACAATCAAGTGAGAAAAACCAATCTTAAGTGAACAAATACTAGTTAATGTAAAGTAATATATCAAATATATAATTATACATCAAATCATTAAATCAACACTTGATTTAATGATCCGGTCATATTGCATATAACCGACTAATATCAAGTGCATCATTGTATCGAATCAACATTTGATTCGGTAACCCGGCTATATCTTATATAACCGTCCGATGATACAAATCGCGAGAACAGAATTCAGTATCACATACTGGTATTATTCTCGGTCCCGCACGTAACTCATATGCGCTCCTATTTCGTTTCTCTTGAGCCAGGAAACCTCTGTATAGGACTCTAAAGACTCGTCAATACGCCGGCAGTAGGTGATGATCATATCAAACACCGACAAGCTGCAAGCGGTCTGCTAAACGTAACGGCCACCCGGGTATTGAGCGATCAGATGATCAACGAGCAAGCCCGCTCACACTCCTATGAATCCAACCAGTAACACTTACCGTACAGTCCGGTCTGTTCGTCTGATATGTCGCATATCTCGCCTAGGGGTGGTAAACATCAGACCCCAGTAGCTTGATAAATCGTGTCAATATTTGGTCTATAACAGTTCGAGATACTACTAATAACACTTACCAGTAAATCTCAGCAACCCTGGCCAGGGATTTCTGGTTATAGCCAATCGAACACAGCGCAACATCAACTCCCTATACCGGAAGAGACGAATCCCCTCCTATCGCTCATTGCCTCCATGTGATTCGGGACTGTACCAAAAACTACCGTTTTGCACGTCCTCTTGGACGTGGTAAGGTGGAAATCAAAGCACAGTGGGAATCACACAAGACTCTATGACGATCTCGGGTCTACAGACTAACCTGTACCAGTGTCATCAGAGAACTGCCATCTGACGTAAGGTATAATACCATCTGAGAGTTCTCGACGAGTCCGTCCAGTGTACCCAGTCTCCACTGAGCACCCGTATATCATCTCTGATGTCAAACACCAATGGATATGGGATCATCCATCGCCCATCTGTTTGGGTCGAGAAGGTATACGCTAGTCTACTCTGGTATATCGATACCCCGTCTCGATACACCCACGACTAGGGACATTAAAGGATGTACTTATGGACTACCATGTCCCCACTAGTATGATTCGCATCATAGTCCAGGTAGTCAAGTACACATCCTAAGGGCTTTACCAACATGTAACAGAGAGATAATTAGTGTACACGTTAAGATAAAGAGTAACCAGATAGCATACTATCATGTCGAGCAAGAAAGTCCTCCCTATATATGTCCCAGCGTCCACTACAATATACATCCTATGTATAGTAATGGCCTCTAGGGCATACATATAACTAACAAGCTTCATCCTCCTCATGCTTTCACATTTTGCTTCCACCTTCATATTATGAGATAGCAAACACTTCGAATACACTCACTATATCCTAGGCTCTCTAGGGTAGCATCCTAGAGACCCTTGTTACTTCACTTGCATCTTAGCGTGGAGCTAGAGCCGGAATTACATCCCTCGAGTGGATCATCGGAGATGAAGGAAGACCGGCGACCAAAGTCGATCCGCGATCACTAGGAGCTTGGAGATGGTTGAAGACCCGAAGGACTTGGTTCATTAGGTATAACCATTCCTATCTCTTTTCTTAGATTGCTAGTTTTAGGGTTAATAGTTTCGATCTTGCAAATCGGGTAATGGTAGCGCCGGGTTTTAAGAAATTTTTGTTCCACATTTGACCACGATTCGATGGCCGGGGCGCTCCCATAACCCAACAATGGTATCAGAGCCACCCTTTAAACCCTACTAGCTAGTTTGCACAAGCTTAATATCTCGATCGATCAAAATTTCCAAATCATTTTTCCATTTTTCCAAGTTTCTGTCGATTTCTGAAAGTGCTCCAAAAATGTTTTTGTATAGCTTAAAAATCCGTGCATGCATAACTAAAGCTACAAAAATAATTTGGTGACCTAACTCCAAAATTCCACCGTGTAACCGCCGCGAAATGCCACATTTGGCAGAGCTTCCACGGCCCTTTTTGGGCTACAGTGACCAAAAGTTTTTTTGGAGCTCTAGTTGGTGGAAAAATGATTTTTGTGATATATAGTTTTGGCCCAGATTCATTTGAGTATTGGTTTTACACTTGGGTCCAATTTGGGAAAGTTTAATCGATCGAAATTTTTAGTGTGTGTGATTTTCAGTACTTACATTACTATCTGCGACCGTGAATGTCACTCGATCGGTAAACCTTGTCTAATCGCTATAGTCCTTTTAGACGGGTTTGCGAATGTGACATTCACGTTGATGTTCTGTGTTGTGCTGTGATGTTGCGGATTTGTCGTGGTGGATAGCTTGCATGCAATGGTAGTGCAGTTTGGATTTATTTGTACATTTGATATTGCGGGGCGAGCGTCCGACATGTGGACTGCCGTCACTGCCTGTTTGTATATTATTCTTTTGGGGCGCGACCGGGTTGAGGTCGATGTCACCCTTGTATATTATTTTCTTTTCTGTACTTGGATTACCCCGGGTGGAGTGCACGGATAGCCGGGTTCTAGAGGGCAACAGATCCGCATCTCATGGCGTTGAGACGGAGGGGACCTTACTCTAGAATTGACGGGCTATTCGCCGCACTCGTAGGGGGTATAGGTTGACCCAAGGAGGGGTGCCCAAGTTACCGGATTCCGTGAAGTGCCGGGTGGTCCATTCACTTTGCTGAAGGGGGCTGCCTCGCTTCAGGTTTTGGCGGGTAACATGTCACGCTCGTAGGGGTCTAGGAGTTCATTGCACAGGCTATCCACACAACCAAGAGAACGTCGGGTTTTCAGTTGTGGCTCAAAAGAAACCCGGGGCTCCCAGATTATCTGTATCGTTCTGTGATGCTTATTACTTTTCTGTGATGTTGCATTTATCATGCCTGGGATGATTGTTATATATATTTATATATACTAGTAGATGTTGTATATGTTTTGCACCCGCGCTAGCCCAGTCCCCACTCCGTCGTTTGTTAAGTAACCTAATGGGTGATGACGGGACCCAGTGGCGAATGCGGGTGGCATATACGTACATTTTATTTTCGTTCTTTTCTGGTGTGATTAATTGATGCGACTGTGTTGATTCTTATCAATGCAAGGAAAAAAAACATATTATATGATGTTGTTGGAACCAAGATTTTTTAAAAAAAAACTGACATTACAGACGTACGCTTTTGCTTTGCGCAGTGGTATTCGGTTATGAATATCCAGCACCTCATTCGACGAGGCAAGGGCCGAGATCCCTTCATCGGGAGTGACCCCTTGGGCAGAAGTTTACGTCAACGTAATAACTTCATTATAGTCGATTACTTTTTTCTTTGCATCGCGGTATTCAGTTAGAATATCCTGCACCTCATTCTACAGGGAAAGAGCCGAGATCCTTTCACCGGGAGTGACCTCTTTAGCAAAAGTTTTCGCCGCTATATATTTATAAAACCACTTGGATTCCTTCAACGATATCAAGTTCATTACGTTAAAGGTTTTTCGCCAAAAACCAGCCGTAGCCCTCCGTCATTTCATATTAGTATTATTTAGTATTCGTGCTACGTATGTCGTGCTCAGCCGAGGCGTAGTGTGCGGTAGCTCTGTAATGCTTTTCTGTTGCATGGATATGCGATTGGTTAGGACACTCATGCTGTCATTTTGGCTCAGTCAAGGACTCATGCGGGTGGGTCTAATGCAATCAAGATAATGACGGGTTGAACTTGACTAGGATCCTTTGATATGTTGGCTCAGTCAAGGTCACTTGGGTCCTAGGGGTAAAAACACACATCGGGAGTTTCAAACATACAGGAAACTTTCCATGCTTGCGCATACCTTCTGGAGTGTGGTGACTTGAGTGGCTTCCATCAAGTTATCATGCGATGATAGTTGGATCCCGATTCCCACTGATGAGTTGGTTTACTCTTCGGGTGATTCCGACTAATTCTTCTTTCAGGTTTGGAGGAGAATTTAAGGATACAGTGGGAAACAGTCAGGTTAGAGTGCACGCAGAGTGTTTCTTTTCTCTCTCTCTTTGACAATGACCATAACCCGACCCTAGACCATAACTCAGTAACCAAGTTAACCGAACTTTCTTATAACACTGGCTTTTGGATTGTCTGAGTTGCATACATCATTGCCACTCCTTTTACCCTTTGCATTTCTCCAGAACACCTCGTATTACTACGAACATCCACTTCCATTGGATAAATCCATCGTATGGTTATATACGAACTCGAAGGAACTTTTTCGAGGATGGATTCTGGTTCTTGAGAGAGAGAATAGGACTATTCGGTTGTCTTTTTCCTTTTACCTTCTCTCAGGTTGTGAGGGCTCCTAGGATTAGGAGACAGTACACCTATTACGCTTATTGGATAGTCTTCTTCCAAACCATAGGCAGGAACCGAAAGGTAGGGAATGAAGAAAACCAATTAGCCTAAGTGTGGTGTGCAGAAAGTAATAAGTAAAGACAAATAAAGGGATTAGAAAGAGGGAAAAGTAAAATGCGACTGCTATGATTCACGACCAAACCATGTATTTCATCGCCACTCCTACTTCACCTTTGTATTTCTCCAGAACACCCAGTATCACTATGAACATCCAATTCCATTGTTTAAATCCATCGTATGGTTATATACGAACTCGAAGGAACTTTTTCGAGGATGGATTCTGGTTCAGGAGAAATAGGAATAAGGTTTATTCAGTTGTCTTTTATCCTTACCTTCTCTCAGGTTGCGAGTGCTCCTAGGATTAGGAGAGTACACCTATTATGCTTATTTGATAGTCTTCTTCCAAACCATAGGCTGGTGTCGAACGGCAGGGAAGGAAGAAAACCACTTAGCCTAACGATGGTGTACAGAAGGTGATGAGTAAAGACAAATAAAGGGAATTGGAGAGATGGCAAGGAAATATACGGTTACAATCATGAATCTGATACTGGAAGAGGCATTACTAGGAATACCCAGATACCCCTTCGAAACATATTCATGTTTCAGTTTCACTGTGTATTGTTAATAGAAAACTGATTTCCCAATTAGTCCATGCTCCAGGGTATGTATTTACCATGTATGATTCTCACATCTGTATGGTTTTACAGATGATGAATGGGAGTAAGTTATTGGGAATTAGGTGATCATCCTCATTATATCGGAATTCGTTGTAATTGGTGATATTTGAGGAAATCACCTGGGTACAGTTTTCAACCTACGACGCACAGGGTTTGAGTTATTAAACTCAGGGGACTTATACAAAGTATTGTATGTTGTCCAGTGTCCATTAGGACAAAGGGGTTGGTCCTCGTACTATATTCTATTTACTTGTGTCTTCTCAAGTTTTGGACAAGTGTTTCGTAGAAATATAAGGTCCAAGTTTGAGAAGTTATAGGTAGAAGAATAAAGTAGAGAACCAGGTGTCGCAAGTAGCGGGATTCTTCAAGGTGATCGAAGATGTAGATACTTGCGTATGGTATTCAGTTGAAGGTAATGATTTTGAGAAACTTGTTTCTCTTTCAGGTTACTGTTAGGCCACGGCAGCGCCCCGGCCGTCAGAACGAAGCCAAAATGCGGAATCAAAACTTTTCTTTAAACAAGAAACCGGTGCTACCGCGGACTATAAACCCGGATCGGGCCATTAACTTAATCCTAGCAAACTAGAGAAGGGGTAGAGAGATATACCGAGCGATCCGTGTCCTTCGGTCTTCTCGTCGTCGTCCCGATCTCCCCGCGGAATCTCCGGTCTTCATTTCCTCGTCGGAAGGGCACCACATCGCCGGCTTCTTTTACGGGCTCCCACCTCTGGACCGAGGCAACTCGGGCACGAAGTTGGCAAGCCGACGTACCCAAGAAGTGCTGTAGATGAAGTGTAGAGCTCTATGTGTCTCTAGGGGTTGAAGTTGCCTTTTAGGTGGAGGAGAAGAATGAGCAAGAAGGATGAACTTAAGGATTTTTCTTTTGCAATGAAATGAACCAAAAATCCTCACACCAAAAATGAATCCCTCCCTCACTCCCTCAATAGTGGCCGGCCCATCCAAGAATGAGTGAGAATTGGAGTGAGAGAAAAGTCAAGGGGGGAGGAAGCTATCATGCAAGAAAGAGAGAGAAAGGTGATCATTAGAAGAAATGATCACCAACCAAATCCAACACTCTACAAACTAATCATAACCCAAAAGTCAAGCAATGATGAGTGAAGAAGTCAAATGATGGTGCAACCATCATGAAGCAACAATATGCAAAGACCACCCTCCACAATGCTAATTTGCACAATTGCATATAAGCCCTCCTCCACCAATTTTCAGCCAAGAAAAGATACAAAGGAAAATGGCCGAAACGGAATGCAAACTGGCAACTTCAGAAAACTGATCCCGTAATAAATTACAGGAAAACCCCGCTACTGTATATACATACCCGCATTTGTATTCCGACCGAAATACAAATGCAATGAGACAAAATCTACACTGTACAATACTAGGATCCGGCTTAAACCAAAGCACGCTAGTATTATCTGTCCGATCATGATCCGTGCAATACCGCACGTACATGATCGAACCCTGCCATATCTCCATACGGCCTCTACAGCATTTCGCCCGAAACTTGAGAAACGGTCTGTGGCGGACTCTAAAGACTCGTCAATACTTTGGTTGTGGATTTAACCACTAGCACGTCAGAGGTATTAGCCATACGTAATGGGCTACCAGGTATTGACCAAACGGGACGTCGATGAGCGAACTCATCCTGACACCCTACTGAGCCTGTCAGTAACAATATCCGTACAGTCCGGTCCGTTCGTCTATGAGTATCGCATGGCGGGCCTAGGGGTTTGGTAAAAGTCAGACCGCCAAAAGCGGTACAAGTCGTGTCGGAGTGTAGCCCAGAACACCCTGAGATACTACTGGAATACTTACCAGTAAATCTCCTGCCTCGGCCGAGGGCTTTGTGTAATGGCTCTCCTAGACACAGCACGACCTCACCCCCAATACCGGGAGAGACGAACCCCTGCAGATCCGCTCACTGCCTCCATGTGGCTCGGGACTGTACCCAACTAAAACCTGTTTGCACGACTCCTTTGAGCCGTGGTAGGGTAGTAATCAAAGTACAGTGGGAAATCACACGAGACAAATGACGATCCCAGGTCGATGAACTAACCTGTACACATGTCACCAGGGAACTGCTATCTGACGTCAGGTATAAGACCAACTAGCATGTTCCCGGCGAGTCCTGTCCGGTGTACTCATAACCCAATGAGCACCTGTATACATCTTAGGTGAACCAACTGACACTAGTGGCTTGTGAGACCGGCCACCGCCCCTCGTCGGGGTCTCGACTGTATACACTAGTCTACTCTTGAGTATCGATGCCCTGTCTCGAAAACTCCCACGACTAGGGACCTTTTAAGGATGTGCTTATAAACCCCAGCTCCCACGTATATGATCGCCATCATACTGCTGGCAGTCTAGCAAGAATCCTAGGGGCTCGACGATGTTAAGGTATATGGAGTTGTCCGGCTGATGCTTAAAACCAGAATCCGGATAAACTCAAGGCACGTTTCAGTAATGGCTGTTTATGGGTTATCCCGGGTTTTGACGAGGGTTAACTTTCTACCATCAGGAAGATCAATATTTATACTGTTGTTGACTTGCCACATTTTTAATAAAATGGACTTTTTCAGAAAAACAATAGTGGGAGTATGGTAGAGCTGGAAGTAATTCCAGAACCACAAACGATTACTGAAAATTTAATAGAACCTAAGGATTCAATTGGATTTGATGTTCCATTAGCCACTCCGCAAATTTTGGTGGGTAACCTTAGGTACCCGAGAGGTACTTCGGTCTTCTCAGAAACGATGACAGGGAGGTTCTTGTTTACCCAGACTTACCATTGCTGCTGTTCTAGACTATAAGAACCGGCAGGAGGATGAGTATAGCGTCATTTTAAACTAGTTTTGGAAATGCATGTGTATATGACTCTGCCAGAGGGTTGTTGTAATCAGTGGGAACAGCGGAAGTATAGTGGGAAAGTATCTTATATCTATTTATAGACTAAAGCAGGTATAGCGGAAATAGATCATCTATTTTGATGTGACATTCATAGGCTTTGACTTCATCAGAATAGGAGATGGATCTGGGAAGAAGGTAGTAGGATGTGATGTCTTGGTATTTGGGATGACATGCACTTGATAGGAAGAGATATTCCTGTAGTACGATCGGTTATACTGTGGTTGTCACAAAGTTGTTTCTCCACATTGGATATGGATATAATATCAGGGTTCTGGTTACTAGATCTATGGTTTTAGATCTAGATTTGGGAAGTATCCCAATTTGGGTACTTTGACATTATTCTAAGGATATCTAGAATGGTCGACTCCTGGCATGGTGGTGTACTTGCAGGTGAAAGGAGTCAACCTCTCTAAAGGTGTTTTACAGACTAAAGGGGAGAGGGATCTACATGATTAGAATATCACTTGCTTAGGTAATTGAGTTAATCATGAAATATCAAGTACCACACCAGATATTGTTTTTGGCACTAGCTGCAATAAACATATATTAATCCAATTCTGGAGAAACATTGGGAAGCAGTTTATGAACATAAGTGAATGTTCTTGGGATATGGTAACGACAGCCTACTTCCGGAGACGGTTATCATTTCAGACTTCCAAGATGACCTGGATGACAGAGTGACTGTCAGAGTTATAAGTTTTTCCCTCTTTTGAGGGACAGTATGTTGGACGGGTAGTCCAAGAGAATACTGAGGAAAGGCATGGCCTAGGATACTAATTAAATTCAGTGGACGATACAGTCTAAGTAGTTTGCTGGATTTGGAGTTCATTTGAGAACTGGCTCCCATCAGATATCCAGACAAATTCTAAAACAGGTATTGCTCATTTTGGGAGATAGCTTTCTCCGCGAAGTTTAGATTAAGAGAGATACAGAAAGAAACATTGGAGCGGATCCACTCACTGAGGCTATTTCTCGAACGCAATCATTTTCGCAAACAGGCTTTGCGAAACTGATTAGTACAGAAGTTGGGTGTTCAGTATCACACGGGCTGTGAGTATGCGACATCGCAATAATTGGCCTTAAGTGCAAGTGGGAGATTGTTGGCTATAGTGCCCTCAAGGCAATTATCATAGTCGCGGACTTGTGAATATGATGATTGAGTGAGGACCTATACCGATAAAATAGTCTTACTCAAGATGATAGTATGCTATCTGGTTTGCCTTTATCATCATGTACATGTTCATAGAGCCCATAGGATTCTTGCTTGAATGCCAGCATTATGATGGCGATCATATATGTGGGAGCTGGGGTCTATAAGCACATCCTTAAATGTCCCTAGTCGTAGGAGTATCGAGACCAGGCATCGATACTCCAGTGTAGACTAGTGTATACTGATCGAGACCCCGACGAGGGGCGGTGGCCAGGTCTCACAAGCCATTGGTGTTAGTTTGTTCACCTAAGATAGTATGCAGGTGCTCATTGGGTTATGAGTACACTGGACGGACTCGCCGGGAACCTGCTAGTTGGTATTATACCTATTGTCAGATAGCAGTTCCCAGGTGACATGTGTGCAGGTTAGTCTGCCGACCTGAGATCGTCATTTGTCTTATGTGAGTTCCCACTGTGCTTTAATTACTACCCTACCACGGATCAAAGGAGTCGTGCAAACAGGTTTTAGTTGGGTACAGTCCCGAGCCACATGGAGGCAGTGATCGGATCGTCGGGGATTCGTCACTCTCGGTATTGGGGGTTTATGTTGCATTGTGTACGGGTGGCCATCACCATAAATCCATGGCCATGGTAGATGAGGATTACCGATCCAGGATCGATAGTTTCTCAGGATGTGATGGGTTACATGCCGACACTAAATATCGCGTTGTTAGGGGTCTGACTTTATCCACCCCCTAGACTCGATATGCGATACTTTTAGAGGAACAGACCGGACTGTACGGATATTGTCACTGTCAAGCTCAGTAGGGGTTCTGCATCAGTTTGCTCGTCGGCCTCCCTTTCGCTCAATACCTGGGTAGCCGTTACGTACAACTAGTGCCGCTGACGTGCTTGTGGTTAAACCCACTGCCAGCGTATTGACGAGTCTTTAGAGCCCCACACAGAGGGTTTTCACGGTTCAGGCGATATGGTGTATATGAGGTATGTTGATAAATACAGATGTCCGATTAAATATGTGCACTTGCTGCGCAGACATTAATTGGACGGTTGATAATACTAGCGGCTTAGGATTAAGCTAGTTTATTAAATCAGGTTTTGATTTAATAATTTATATATGTATTTGTATATACGTATTCTAGTATTATTGTTCATTGTTCATTTTCTTTCTCGGCTATTCGTATTTTGGTACGAATACGCGTATATGTATTTCGGTACATGTACCGGGAAGTATTCCGTATTTTATACGGAATAGCTTCTAGAAGACTTGCCACCTCATTATTGATTTTCCTTTTTAGGAAATTCATTTGTTTTATAATGAGGTGGAGGGTGTGAGGTGGCATGAACAATGACATGGCATGGTGCATGGTATGGGTGCATTTGTTTATTGCTTTTTGACTTTGGAAAATGATATTTTTTTGTGATTGTGAGAGAGGGGGGCCGGCCACATTATTGTGGTTGAAGGGGTTCATTTCATTTGGAGATTACACTTGCTCTCTCTCACTCTCTCATGCCACCAAAAATGACTTAGCCATTTTTTCTCTTGTTCATGTCAAAAGCTTTCACCTCCTTCATCTTCTTCTTGAGTTTCTCATTGAGCTCAAGGGTAGAGAGAAAAACATTGTGACACACTACGACGCCTCGACTCCCCATAGCTAGCGACTTTGGAGCGTCGGTTACCTCGTTCGTCGAGGTTGGAGCTTGCGCCATTTCCCTCGGGTGGATCATCGGAGATGGAGGAAGACCGGCGACCAAACCACATCAAGGAGCCGCTAGGAGCTTGGTATGAAGACCGAAGGACACGGATCAACTCGGTATAATGTTTCTAACTCTTAGTTAGCATGCTAGTTTAGGTTTTAAGGTCGATCCATAAATCGGGTAGCGGTAGCGCCAGTTTAGAAAATTTTTGTTCCGCATTTTGGCCGCGTTTCGACGGCCGGGGCACTGCCGGGACCCTTCACACACATATACTATCTCGCGTAATCACGTGACCGAAGAAATCTACACTATCAAGCTAAAACGCACACTTGGAGAATTTTGCGAACAGCTGGTGCTCCCTCAAATTCTGCAGTGTGATCCGCTGGTGCTGCTCGTGCTCCTCTCGGCTCCGGGAATATACCAAAATGTCGTCAATGAATACGATGATGAACAGATCAAGATACGGCCTGAAAACACGGTTCAACAAGTCCATAAACGCTGCTGGGGCGTTGTTGAGTCCGAACGACATCACCAAAAACTCATAGTGGCCGTAACGCGTGCGAAAAGCCGTCCTCGGAATATCCTCCTGTCGAACCCGCAACTGATTGTAGCCTGATCGCAAGTCGATCCTTGAAAAGTATCCTGCACCGTGAAGCTGGTCGAACAAGTTGTCGATTCGTGGTAAAGGATAAATGTTCCGTACGGTAACCCTGTTTCGCTGGCGGTAATCAATACATAAGCGCAAACTGCCGTCCTCCTTCTTGACAAACAGGATTGGAGTACCCCAAGGAGACACACTAGGTCGAAAAATCCCTTTATCCAGCAATCTTGCAACTGACCTTTCAATTCTCTAAGCTCCGCCGGGGCCATCCGATAAGGCGGTATTAAAATAGGCTCCGTGCTGGGAATCAAGTCAATGCAGAAAACAATATCGCGCTCAGTCCAGATTGTTGGATATAGTGCCCTCAGAGTCAATTATTGGATCACAGGCACGTGATTGCAATGATTGAGGGAGGACCTATACTGGTAGGAAAGTCTTATTCGAGAGGTTTGTATACTATCTGGTTTGTCTTTATCATCGTGTACATGCTTTAGGTGACATTGTTGTTCACTATTACACGTTGATAGAGAATAGTATACTATCTGGTTTATCTTTATCATCGTGTACAGCTTTAGGTGATGCTACAGATCACTATTGCACGTTGATAGAGCCCTTAGGATTCTTGCTTGGCAACCAGCAGTATGATGGTGATCATATACGTGGGAGCTGGGGTCTATAAGCGAATCCTTAAAGTGGTCCTTAGTCGTGGCAGTTTCGAGACTGGGCATCAATACTCCATTAGTAGACTAGTGTATACAGTCGAGACCCCGACGAGTGGTGGTGGCCGGTCTCACAAGCCATTGGTGTCAGCTGGATCACCTAAGATGTTTACAGGTGCTCATTGGATTATGAGTACACCAGACAGGACTCGCTGGGAACATGCTAGTTGGTATTATACCTGACGTCAGATAGTAGTTCCCTAGTGACATGTGTACATGTTAGTTCATCGACCTAAGATCGTCATTTGTCTCGTGTGAGTTCCCACTGTGCTTTGATTACTACCCTACCACGGCTCAAAGGAGTCGTGGTAACAGGTTTTAGTTGGGTACAGTGCCGAGCCACATGGAGGCAGTGAGCGGATGGGCAGAGGATTCGTCTCTTTCGGTATTGGGGGTAAGATCGCGTTGTGTCTAGGAGAGCCATTACACGAAGCCCTCGGCCGAGGCAGGAGATTTACTGGTAGGTATTCCAGTAGTATCTCAGGGTGTTCTGGGCTATACTCCGATACGACTTGTACCGCTTTTGGGGGTCTGACTTTTACCGGCCCCCTAGGCCCGACATGTGATGTTCATTGACGAACGGACCGGACTGTACGGATATTGTCACTGACAGGCTCAGTAGGGTGTCAGGATGAGTTCGCTCATCGACCTCCCTTTGGGTCAATACCTGGTAGCCCGTTACGTACAACTAGTACCTCTGACGTGCTAGTGGTTAAACCCACAGCCGAAGTATTTACGAGTCTATAGAGTCCCCCACAGACAGTTTCTCAAGTTTCGGGCGAAACGTTGTAGAGGCCGTATGATATATGGCAGGGTTCGATCATATATGTGCGGTATTACACGGATCATGATCGGGCGGATCATACTAGTGGGCTTTGGTTTAAGCCGGATCCTAGTATTAGATTTGTTGGATTACTTTAGTCTCATGGCATTCGCATTCAGTCGGAATGCGGGTGCAGGTATGTATATACAGCTGAAGGGTATCCTTGTGATTCGTCACGAGTTTATTTTAGATGTTGCCGTATCTTTTTGTTGTGGCAAACATTTGGATTAATGTTTGCTTATGGAAATAATGAGCTAGATTTCATCATGAGATGCATTAAATGTGACATAGACATATATGGTGACTCATGGTCTCTTTTAGTGTGTAAATGTCACATTATGAGATTGATTTGTGTTAATATGATGAGATGAGAGAGGGGGGGCTGCCATGATTTAGAGTTTGGTTATGTATTTTTAAAACTCACTCTCTCTCTCATATTATCATTCCAAAAGAAAAAAAGAAAAGAAAAGAAAGCCTTCTCTTCTTCTTCTTCTTCTTCTTCTTCCTCTAGCTCATTATCTTCATCAATGGAAACACCTTCAACCTCTATCCAAATCAATGGATGCAAGAGACAAAGTGATCACAAACATTCTCTACAACACCTTGGACACATCGGCTAGCACACTTCGTGCCCGAGTTGCTTCGGATGAAGCGGGAGCCCGTAAAAAGACTCGTAGATGTGGTGCCCTTTCCGACGAGGAGATCAAGACCGGAGACGCCGCGAGGAGCTTGGGATGGTGGCCAAAGACCGAAGGACATGGATCGATCGGTATATCTTTCCAACCCTCTCTCTAGATAGCTAGTTGTAGGTTAATGGTTCTATCCAAGTTTTAAGCATACGATAGCGCCGGTTTTTAGTTTAAGAAAAAATTTCGTTCCGCATTTTGAACTCGGAAAGACGGCCGGGGTGCTACCGTAGTCTTACAGGTAGCCCAGGAATCTCGTCAGGAAAAACATCAGGGAACTCACTAACAATCGGAACCTGGTCCAACGGAACCTCTGTACAACAAAATCTGACTCCCCGGAAGACAAAACCTAACTGTCTTCTCGCGGCAGTCCACAGAAGCATAGCGCGTGGCTAACCAAACCATGCCTAAGAGAACGTCGAAGTCCAACATCTAAATAAGGATCAGGTCGACGGACATCTCTCTATCTCCTAAACAGATGACCCATGACCGAAACACGTGTCGCGCAACCAACGACTCTCCACCAGGAGTAGTCACGACAGGCGGCTGGTCCAACAGCCCCGACTCTCGGCCCAAACTTAGCACGAAGTACGAGGAAACATACGAGTGTGTAGATTCCGGATCAAACAATACGTGTGCGTCAAAAGAACATACTGAAAGAGTACCTGAAACCACAGCATTGGATGCCTGCGCATCCTGATAAGTCAAGGCGAAAACTCGTGCCTGCCCTTCACCTGCGACTGACTGTCCTCTGCCAGCAATATGTGATACAGCTATCTTCCTTCGGCGTTTCAGGGTACAATCTCAAACGTGATGGTAGATACTCGCACACCGGAAACACCCATGCGAAGGCTGCTGACCCTCTTGGGAATGTGTCAGGGTACAATCCCGAATGTGATGATGGATACTCGCGCACCGGAAACTTCCATGCGATGGCTGCTGGCCTTCCTGGGGATAAGAGCTAAACAACTGGCCTCGTCCCCAGCCTCTGATACTCCCATGACCTGGATGCAATATGCCGCGGCGCCTAAACATCTGCCCTCGTGCTGATATACCAGTACGAACCCTCCTCGGTTCCGGAACGACGGACGGCTCGGAAAGACGCTCCTCAACTGGTAGGGCTGCATCCCCTGCTACTGCATACGAGGCGCAATACTGGGCGCTGATAGCGATGAACAACTAGGTAACCGGTGGGGCAAGCTCCTGTCGCTGCATTCGACTAGCCTCAATCATCGATCCCATCATCTGGCGCAAATCCTGCATATCAGCCACTAGTCTAGAAATCTGGTCTGTCGGAGGAGGAACAGTCTGCTCTGGTACAACAGGTGCACTGCCCGGGTCAGTCCTCGTCTCAGACGAGTCGACTCTAATCTCGGCTCTCGCGGCCGCTCTCTGCGCCCTCGTAGTCTTTGGCGGCATAATGGCTGAAAAGAAAGTAGGATTCGATACAGATACGGAAATCGAATTGCAAGAAGGTATATAATCATGAAGGAATTTCAATCAATAAGTCCTAAGGTCACTTAGGCGGAGTACCGTGTCGTGAGTATGCCGCGGAACATACACACGCTACGCCACTCTGCTTCAGCTACCTACTCCATCATACCAGGGTCATCCTACACTCCGAAAGGTAAAACCTACGCTCTGATACCAACTTTGTCACGACCCCAAAGTTCGGCCCGTGACCGACACTTTACCACGTAACGTCTACAGGGGTAACGCGACTAAGGAAGACGAAACCCAGAAATCAAAACCATTAAAGTTGTTAGTATATATGCCCTAGGGGCCATTATTGTATCATACTAGCTTGTATATTACTTAATGGAAGCTTGGGATATTCACAGTTATATAACAGTCTTGCTAAACATGGTAGTATGCTACTTGGTTTTATCTATCTTAATATGTAAGTATACGTGTTGATAGAGCTCTTAGGATCTTGCTTGACTACCAGCGTTGTGATGGCAGTCACACTATTGGGGGCTGGGTAGTCTACAAGCACATCCTTTTCAGGTCCCTAGTCATAGGATTATCGAGACAGGTGTAACGTTTGAAAACGTTTCGGTGAAATTTCGGAAAAATCGGTAAAATAAAGGGGTTTTCTGAAGAAAAAAAAAAGTCAAAATACAAATATCTTTATTTTAAAATTAAATATACATATTCTAGCTATATAATTACTAGTATTTGGTGTTTATTGAGCCACTGGTGAAATTTCTAATTTTCTGAAAAATTTTCCGAAATTAATTATTTCAATATTATTTTAGGCCGTCACTAATACATTTAATTAAGGAAAATTACAAATAGGAATGGGTTGAAACAAATTTTATGCATCATAACACATTAAACAAAATTTTAACATGTTGTTTCTGAAATAAAAAGAATTTATTACGATGGTTTTAGAAAATAATATAAAATAATATAAAATAGGGAATGTTGTAAATTGCAATAAGTGGATTTGAGGGGTTTTATTGTCATGGAAATTCTACATTCACAAATACCCATTTCCCTCCCTTTCCTTGGCCGAGAGCACTGCAGGAATTCCCCACTTCCCTCTCTCATTTCATATCAATCCAACCCCATTTCCTTATCGAATTAAAATAAGCTTTTATTAAAATATTGAGTGGTGATGTACTAGTGAGGTATGGGGGGGTTTTGTTGACTTGGAAATATACCCATACACCCACACACCCCTCCTCATCTTGCTGGCCGAGCCTACTCCTACTGGAAATCCCCAAATCTCCATCTAATTTCTACACCAAAATCATCACAATTCCATCAAAATAAAGCCCCACTTAAATTCACAAAATCATAGCTTACTCTTCACTCACTTCTCCTTACCCTTTTCTAACTTGGATCTAGGAGCATGGAAGCAATTTTTGGGGGCTAAGATTTGCATGCTATATCTCTTTTGGTGAGGTATAATTTAAACCCTATACTTAAATTGTTGTTTGAATACTTTAAATTAAGCATATTTAGTTAATAATTTGGTTTAATTGAATGTTTGGAAAAATCTTGTAAGAGTTGTGATTTCAATTAGGGGTTTTATTATATCTTTAAGGTTGCAATGTATAATTTAACATCTTAATGTATGTAAAACCTAGTTTGGTAGTTAAATTACAAATTTGTTATATGTAATTTGTCCAAATCTTATATTTTTGAGAAACTAGGTTTATATATATATATATATATATATATATATATATATATATATATATATATATATATATATATATATATATATATAGGTGGGATAAAATTCTAGTGAGGGTTTCTAGCATTAGATTATGGTTCTAATGAGTAGATTAATATGTTAATGCCACGCAAAACTAATCTAGTTGCTAATTTGTGTATTGTTACTTCGTAATTGTTAAAATTCGTTTATTTTGCAAACTAGAGTTTTGGTTTTAATGGAAAATTGATGAGAATAAATTTATAGTTGGTTTTTATAACTTAGTTAGGATATTTAGTGGATATTGTGGCCATTAGTTTCGTTTAAGCATCAAGTTTTAAAGTGAGACGGCTAATTGATGCTTACTTGGTTTCTTGTAATAAATCGATTTTTTATCAATTTATTGGTTTTGTTGAATTGCATCGTATTTTATAAATTTTAGTGCGCTGTAAAACCATGGTTGGTACATTTGGTGTTTTTCTCGATGGTTTGGCGTTTGTACGCCGACGTCGAGGGTTTTTGGGTTGATTTGTGAAAGCAACCATAGGTTTTTACTTATGTTGGATTCGTGTGTCGTTTTGGTCATGAGTCGGATTTTAATGCGATACGGTGCGTTATGATATGTAGGTACCCCATGTGGACTTCGAGACGACAAGCAAGCGCGTGGCGACGTCGGCACCGGCGAGCAAGGACCAGGTGAGTAGATTTATATCTACGGGGAGAAGTCGGGTGGATGGCGTATAGCACCCCCGCAGTCCGTAGTATAATTCATAGATATATGTTTATATAGGTGTTTTATGATACGAGAATGTTTATTCATGATATGATTATGTGTTCATAGATTACCTTTGGATTAGTTGCGAAACCCTAGAGTTGTTGTTATACCCACATACCCACACACAGACTTGCATACATTACTTTCTTGTGCGTAGATGGGGATGTGTATATATTTATATACGCCTGGGTATGGGACTATGCATATATACACATGCATGGATGATGAGGATAGTACTTGGGATTTAAGATGAGTCGATGAGATTTGATTTGAGGCCGTGAGATCGGTGATATGGCAGGGTTTGTATTTGAGATACGACATGACGTTGTAGCGGGTCCTTAACGTAGTGTTTCACACATGTGCATGCATACTTAGGCGGTATCAGTATTGTACTAGACGTAGATCAGTACCCCGATCATGATATTTGATAAACAGGATACCAGATGAATAGTATGATGAATGTGATATTGACCCGTACCCAGACTTGGGATGCCGTACGACGGATTTACGTACGAGCTATATATTGATGATTGATCCGCACTCTTGACTTGGGATGTCTGATTATATATATGGATCGGATATGATATTATTGAGGCGGGATCACCGACTATACATATACAGGTATGTATATGTATCGACGCAGATGATAGGCGGTTTCCTTACCTATAGTTCAGCTTGTTAGTTCAGCCGTATAGTTTAGTGTAGTTGTTAGATTAGATTAGACTCCTACCTATTTCAAAACTAGCGGATCGTGGGTATTTTAAAAGACAGGTCAAAGGATCGAAGGATATTTCAAAAGACGTATCCTTTCTTAAAACAACCGTAGCCCTTATTTTCAAAACCCCACGATTCGTGTTATTTCAAATGGCACCATTGTTTAATATTTAGCTCCCGCTCATTATGGTTACTCGCTCCGCATTGCATACTTACATTGTTATTTCATATTGCATTGTTGACATTATGCTGTTAGGACACCAGCACCATTACCGATGATGCGTATGTACCACATACACTTACTTGCCGGCTCACACACATCTTCGTCGGTAATTGCCATGTCACGTACACCTTAGAAAATATTATTGCTTAACGTAGCTTGATAGCTAGTAGTTTGACATGATATTAGTGTACTTACCTTATATGCCAGCTTAGATATTGTAGTTATTACTTGTCACTTCATGCATACTGTTATTCATTGTTATGCCGAATTCATGAATTCTCATGCCTATATTCATGGGTTTACATGCTATTGATGATTTGGATTCGGATTTCCATGAGATTTTCTGGATTTGGGGGGAAACCGCAAAACTTGTATAAGCTTCTTTCCTCTCTTTTAAATAAATAGTGCGGTTTTCCCATGATGTTTGAGTCGTCCACCATGAGTTTGCTGATGGATTTCGAGACCCGATTCGAGGAGATGGATGAACCGTTTCGGGTACATGGTGGGCCCGGTGCGGTATCCCGAGGCAAGAAGATCGTGTTGTTGACGTTGAGCCTGTGCAGGGGAGCACGACCGACCGGTGATTTTACCTGACGCGTAGGATATCCGGAGGATACCGTCGTGGTCTTGAGATGGATGGTAAGGGCCGGTCTGGACTGACGGTGCCCTAAATATTGTGATTGAGACATTGAGATTTTGAGATATTGAGGTCCAGAGATTGTGACACAGAGATATCGAGATATTTGGACACTTGTTTTGTGTCGATGCTGGGCACTGTTTTATGCTGATTTCATTTATGGTAGCTCATTTTTAAAATACAGAAATTTCGCTGATTTATGAAAGCAGTTTTATTCAGTACATGCCTTCTGTTTCATGCATTCATACATCATCCATATGATATATTGCTACCTGAGGCACTGTCACGGGCACATGGGATTACACTCGGGTTAGATATTTACCCTAATCATTTTTATAGGCTGCATGTTATATATATTTGAGGATACATTATGATCGTTGACCTAGGATTGCGTTGTTCATGCGGTTTCTGTTCGTAGATGTTTTTCTACTCACGAGTTAGCAACTCACCCCCGTTGTGCTCCAGTTCCTTGCAGGTTGTGCCGTACAGGTTTCATTACGGCTTTGCTGGCACTGCTTCTTTCGGGTGACTTGCTAGTAGATGGGTTTATTTGTATCGTACCCATCATTATACATTGTATATTATTATTCAGTTGTATCTAGAAGTTCCATCAACCAAATATGTATTTATTTCATAGATAGAGACCAGTGATGTTATTCTTTCGACCTTAGAGTCGAGCGTTATATTTCTGTGGATTTCTTGTTGTTTTGAGTTTCCTTATGAGTTTTGATCCTCGCCCTTGGCGTCGTATATTATATTTCTTGTGTGGTTGTGACCGTCGATTGACGAAGAGCTAGCTCCCGCTTGGGGATGCCTTTTATTGATTTTGTATACTATTCATGTTGTATCCCGTTTGGGGGCCAGTATTTACAAAGGAGACTCTGCCGAAATTTTTAGGAAATATTTGATGTTTTTAAAAACGCATAATTCGGCTTATGCTATTAAAACTACTTGATTTAAATTGGTTTACCTTCACTCTACTACTTATCTTGGTTTGGATTTCTGGGTTTTCGGCTTACTTAGATTACGTACGCCTCGAGACGTTTCGTAGTTTAAGAGCCGGTCATGTTCCGTACTTTTGGGACGTGACAAAGTTGGTATCAGAGCGTTAGGTTTTACCTTCGGAGCGTAGGATGACCCTGGGTTGATGGAATAGGTGACTAAAGTAGAGTGACGTGCCGTGGGTTTGTTCCGCGGCATACTTACGATACGCTACTCCACTTAAGGAGCCTTAGGATATACATTTTTTACTCAGTATCATATTCATTCCTGATCTAGCCTCATCGGTACGAGTTATGGTTTTGCTGCCATGATTACGGGCAGGGAGAGCTACGGCTAGAGTTGCGGTCAGCATGAGCTCGTCAAGAACGAGGACTGACCGGGGCATGATTCCTGCGACACACGATTGCAGAGATGTGTATTTTCATTGTGTTTTCGTGCCACGAGCGTTGGGTGGATTGCTGTATGAGATTACTCAGACGTGCCGATTTGCACTAGAGGATTGAGCCACTGATAGAGGCCAGCCAGATTTTGATGACCGTTGACGTATGGCTTATTCGGGACGATTGAGGCACTGTTCAGCGTGCAAACAAGTGGGCCAGTTGTTGCTGCGGACGACGGGATATCGCCCCAGATGTTGGAGCTATTGCAGTACGAGATTGTACTAAGAGATGATAGAAGGTCGCTAGTCATCGAGGATGAATGACTAGGACATGTGATTCGTTCGCCTACCCCGATAAGAGGTCATCAGATAGATTGATTCCGGCTAGAGACGACTTCACGCGGAGACGTTGAGAGTCGACAGAGACGATCGAATGTCAGAAACCTACCATTCCAAGTTTAAAGTAATCGGAAGGAAATGCAGGCAATTCTATGGTCCCTCTAGAAGAATGAAACCCTAACTCGACTTAATGACCGTGCGAAAGCCTTTGAACCTTCGGGTTTGCGGCGCCATTAATGAGGCTTGGGTTTGCCCTTCTACGGCTGGACCACCGATGCTGTGGTATGTACTCGATACTATTATACTGTACCCAAGATGTTGAGCTCTTGGGGGACTATGGGGTTTCGACGAATCGATCGGATGGCTCGACTTAATTCAGATGCTAGGTTGTGAGATGCATTTCGTGGGAGACTCTATGTACGAGGATAGCTGTTGGAGCTCAGTCCATGCAGCCGCAACGAGACGAGTCCGAACTAGTCGACATTAGAGAAAAGTGGAGTAAGAGGTTTGTACAAGATCTGGATATGATGACGTTCCACTCCGCCGACATCAGAGATGCGATGCGCATGCCGAGGCATTGAACTTGGATATACCTTCCAGAAGCAGTCGTGATGAGTATGCAGTCGTTCCGGAGCAAGAAGCAGATGTAGTAAAGGGCGATGACTTCCAGATAGTTAGACAGAGACGAGACTTAGAAGAGACCTTGAGCAGGAATCCTTCCAGGCCACTGCTGCAATGATATTTGCACCCAGGATCAGATGTGTCACATACATTTAGGGAGCCAGAGGCCGACGCCAGTAATATGCTGCCTTACGAGTGGTCGCGATGATTGACCGAGAGATGACCAGAGAAGTGCCAGAACGAAATCGTCCCTGTTAGCACACCTGACCGGGCCGATGAGCCGATGGATCGTGAGATTGGTAATCCATGGAGAAGACTTGGACCCAGGAGTGGTCATGTTACGCACACCAGCAGGCCAGAGTTCAGGATCGCCGCTGAGATACGTTATTAGTGATCACGACAGTTGGCCGGAGATTCTTAGAGGGTGTACTTGAGCAAGACTATTCCGCCATACTTGATTTCGATGTGTTGGGTGATCTATTCACATGACTGATTTTGATGATTGAGTTTCGTGGTATTTGTTTTCATGGACCATGGTTGCACCTATTGAGTATTTACGATTTTGCACAGTTGTTTCACTTGATATCGCTTTCGTGCCTTGGTTTCTCATGTTTATGATTTTATGGGTTTCATACGGTTGAGTTGATTCCATGCGTATGCACGCACATGATTTAGTTTTTGCACTCGGTATAGTTCACGTATGCTGCAGTGCAGTGATTCGTATTTTGTGCACTTGAATGCACTGGACTTCGATTTCGAGGGTGATGCTCGATATTTGTTTTGTGCATTTTATGTACCTGATTGGATTTTGCCCATGTTCGACGCTTGATATTGGATTTCATGATTTCGTGCATGATGAATGCACTGGATTTGGATTTTTAGCGCATGTCGGCCGCATGTTATGAGATGCGATTTTGGTGCACACCAGATGCACTAAATCGAGATTTTTCGTGCATGTCAGATGCACCTGATTTTGCTGTCAGGCACACACGTTGCCTATGACCGATGTTGTGTGCACACCCGTTGCACCTTGATGTTGTTTCTGTGCACATTCATGGATTTTGATTTCCGTGCGCACCGGACGCACAGGGTTTTCATATGCACTTTTGGGATTGATTCTTATGGAGCAGTATATTTTATGATGTTTGCTATTTGGTTTACTACTGAGCAGGACTAGTCACAGGAAAGTACCTGAGTATATTTTTTGCATGCATTGATAGGTATCGAAGAGATTTTCAAAGAAGAGTTATAGTCTTAGTACTTACCTACGTGTCTGATATGACACGAAACATTTTATAAAGGAAACCCTTCTGAAATTGCTTTCAAAACGGCGGGACGTGCATATTAAACAAAGGATATATATATATATATATATATATATATATATATATATATATGTGTAGTTATTTTCTTACAATAGACGTCCGCCACTGTGCAGTTCTGCGAGCATCGCACAACGATTTGAAGAAGATTTGGCATGCATTGCTTCCAGATGTTTTAATGATGTATATCATATTGATTTTCATTTTGGATTTAGACATTGTGTCTTCACCATGACTCCGATGATTGCGGGATGCTGGATGGAGTTTTGATTTTGAGTTATATGCTCATTTTTCATGCGCATGCGCTGCGCTACGATTTGTTTTATGTATTTATGATTTTGGAGCCCCGACGACTTGCTGGTTTTGCATAGAAGTTTTAGTATTGGGGGGGAGTTTTAATTTAAATTTGGGGACCGAATTTCTTTAAGGGGGGAAGATTGTAACGTTTGAAAATCGTTTTGGTGAAATTTCGGAAAAATCGGTAAAATAAAGGGGTTTTCTATAAAAAAAAGTCAAAATACAAATATCTTTATTTTAAAATTAAATATACATATTCTAGCTATGTAATTACTAGTATTTGGTGTTTATTGAGCCACTGGTAAAATTTCTAATTTTCTGAAAATTTTTCCGAAATTAATTATTTTAATATTATTTTAGGTCATCACTAATACATTTAATTAAGGAAAATTACAAATTGGAATGAGTTGAAAATAATTTTGTGTATCATAACACATTAAACAAAATTTTAACATGTTGTTTCTGAAACAAAAAGAATTTATTACAATGGTTTTAGAAAATAATATAAAAGAAAAGAAAATAGGGAATGTTGTAAATTGCAATAAGTGGATTTGGGGGGTTTTATTGTCATGGAAATTCTACATTCACAAATACCCATTTCCCTCCCTTTCCTTGGCCGAGAGCACTGCAGGAATTCCCCACTTCCCTCTCTCATTTCATATCAATCCAACCCCATTTCCTTATCTAATTAAAATAAGCTTTTATTAAAATATTGAGTGGTGATGTACTAGTGAGGTATGGGGTTTTTTTGTTGACTTGGAAATATACCCGTACACCAACACACCCCTCCTCATCTTGCTGGCCGAGCCTCCTCCTGCTGGAAATCCCCAAATCTCCATCTAATTTCTACACCAAAATCATCACAATTCCATCAAAATAAAGCCCCATTTTAATTCACAAAATCATAGCTTACTCTTCACTCACTTCTCCTTAGCCTTTTCTAACTTGGATCCAGGAGCATGGAAGCTATTTTTGGGGGCTAAGATTTGCATGCTATATCTCTTTTGGTGAGGTATAATTTAAACCCTTTACTTAAATTGTTGTTTGAATACTTTAAATTGAGCATATTTAGTTAATAATTTGGTTTAATTGAATGTTTGGAAAAATCTTGTAAGAGTTGTGATTTCAATTAGGGGTTTTATTATATCTTTAAGGTTGCAATGTATAGTTTAACATCTTAATGTATGTAAAACCTAGTTTGGTTGTTAAATTACAAATTTGTTATATGTAATTTGTCCAAATCTTATATTTTTGAAAAACTAGGTTTATATATATATATATATATATATATATATATATATATATATATATATATATATATAGGTGGGATAAAATTCTAGTGAGGGTTTCTATCATTAGATTATGGTTCTAATGAGTAGATTAGTATGTTAATGCCACGCAAAACTAATCTAGTTGCTAATTTGTGTGTTGTTACTTCGTAATTGTTAAAATTGGTTTATTTTGCAAACTAGAGTTTTGGTTTTAATGGAAAATTGATGAGAATAAATTTATAGTTGGTTTTTATAACTTAGTTAGGATATTTAGTGGATATTGTGGCTATTAGTTTCGTTTAAGCATCACGTTTTAAAGTGAGACGGCTAATTGATGCTTACTAGGTTTCTTGTAATAAATCGATTTTTTATCAATTTATTGGTTTTGTTGAATTGCATCGTATTTTATAAATTTTAGCGTGTTGTAAAATCATGGTTGGTACATTTGGTGTTTTTCTCGATGGTTTGGCGTTTGTACGCCGACGTCGAGGGTTTTTGGGTTGATTTGTGAAAGCAACCATAGGTTTTGACTTATGTGGGATTCGTGTGTGTTTTGGTCATGAGTCGGATTTTAATGTGATACGGTGCGTTATGATATGTAGGTACCCCATGTGGACTTCGAGACGACAAGCAAGCGCGTGGCGACGTCGGCACCGGCGAGCAAGGACCAGGTGAGTAGATTTATATCTACGGGGAGAAGTCGGGTGGATGGCGTATAGCACCCCGCAGTCCGTAATATAATTCATATATATATGTTTATATAGGTGTTTTATGATATGAGAATGTTTATTCATGATATGATTATGTGTTCATGGATTACCTTTGGGTTAGTTGGGAATTCCTAGAGTAGTTGTTATACCCACATACGCACATACATTACTTTCTTGTGCGTAGATGGGGATGTGTATATATGTATATACGCGTAGGTATGGGACTATGCATATATACATTCATATACACATGCATGGATGATGAGGATAGTACTTGGGATTTAAGATGAGTCGATGAGATTTGATTTGAGGCCGTGAGATCGGTGATATGACAGGGTTCGTATTTGAGATACGACATGACATTGTAGCGGGTCCTTGACGTAGTGTTCCACATACGTGCATGCATACTTAGGCGGTATCAGTATTGTACTAGACGTAGATCAGTATCCCGATCATGATATTTGATAAAGAGGATACCAGATGAATAGAATGATGAATGTGATATTGACTCGTACCCAGACTTGGGATGCCGTACGGCGGATTTACATACGAGCTATATATTGATGATTGATCCGCACTCTTGACTTGGGATGTCTGATTATAGATATGGTATCGGATATGATATTATTGAGGCGGGATCACCGACTATACATATACAGGTATGTATATGTATCGACGCAGATGATAGGCGGTTTCCTTACCTGTAGTTCAGTTTGTTAGTTCAGCTATATAGTTTAGTATAGTTGTTAGATTAGATTAGACTCCTACCTATTTCAAAACTAGCAGATCGTGGGTATTTTAAAAGACAGGTCAAGGGATCTACGGATATTTCAAAAGACGTATCCTTTCTTAAAACAACCGTAGCCCTTATTTTCAAAACCCCACGATTCGTGTTATTTCAAATGGCACCATTGTTTAATATTTAGCTCCCGCTCATTATGGTTGCTCGCTCCGCATCGCATACTTACATTGTTATTTCATATTGCATTGTTGTCATTATGCTGTTAGGACACCAGCACCATTACCGATGATGCGTATGTACCACGTACACTTACTTGCCGGCTCACACACATCTTCGTCGGTAATTGCCATGTCACGTACACCTTCGAAAATATTATTGCTTAACGTAGCTTGATAGCTAGTAGTTTGACATGATATTAGTGTATTTACCTTATATGCCAGCTTAGATATTGTAGTTATTACTTGTCACTTCATGCATACTGTTATTCATTGTTATGTCGTATTCATGGATTCTCATGCCTATATTCATGGGTTTACATGCTATTGATGATTTGGATTCGGATTTCCATGAGATTTTCTGGATTTGGGGGAAAACCGCAAAACTTTTATAAACTTCTTTCCTCTCTTTTAAATAAAAAGTGCAGTTTTCCCATGATGTATGAGTCGTCCACAATGAGTTTGCTGATGGATTTTGAGACCCGATTCGTGGAGATGGATGAACCGTTTCGGGTACATGGTGGTCCCGGTGCGGTACCCTGGGGTAAGAAGATCGTGTTGTTGACGTTGAGCCTGTGCAGGGGAGCACGACCGACCGGTCATTTTACCCGACGCGTCGGATATCCGGAGGATACCGTCGTGGTCTTGAGATGGATGGTAGGGGCCGGTCTGGACTGACGGCGCCCTAGATATTGTGATTGAGACATTAAGATTTTGAGATATTGAGGTACAAAGATTGTGACACAGAGATATCGAGATATTTGGACACTTGTTTTGTGTCGATGCTGGGCACTGTTTTATGCTGATTTCATTTATGGTACCTCATTTTTAAAATACAGAAATTTCGCTGATTTATGAAAGCAGTTTTATTCAGTACATGCCTTCTGTTTCATGCATTCATACATCATCCATATGATATATTGCTACCTGAGGCACTGACACGGGCACATGGGATTACACTCGGGTTAGATATTTACCCTAATCATTGTTATAGGCTGCATGTTATATATATTTGAGGATACATTATGATCGTTGACCTAGGATTGCGTTGTTCATGCGGTTTCTGTTCGTAGATGTTTTTCTACTCATGAGTTGGCAACTCACCCCTGTTGTGCTCCAGTTCCTTGCAGGTTGTGCCGTACAGGTTTCATTACGGCTTTGCTGACACTGCTTCTTTCGGGTGACTTGCTAGTAGGTGGGTTTATTTGTATCGTACCCATCATTATACATTATATATTTTTATTCAGTTGTATCTAGAAGTTCCATCAACCAAACATGTATTTATTTCAGAGATAGAGACTAGTGATGTTATTCTTTCGACCTTAGAGTCGCGTGTTATATTTCTGTGGATTTCTTGTTGTTTTTAGTTTCCTTATGAGTTTTGATCCTCGCCCTTGGCGTCGTATATTATATTGCTTGTGTGGTTGTGACCGTCGATTGACGAAGAGCTAGCTCCCGCTTGGGGATGCCTTTTATTGATTTCGTATACTATTCATGTTGTATCCCGCTTGGGGGCCAGTATTTACAAAGGAGACTCTGCCGAAATTTTCAGGAAATATTTGATATTTTTAAAAACGCATAATTCGGCTTACGCTATTAAAACTACTTGATTTAAATTGGTTTACCTTCACTCTACTACTTTTCTTGATTTGGATTTCTGGGTTTTTGGCTTACTTAGATTACGTACGCCTCGAGACGTTTCGTAGTTTAAGTGCCGGTCATGTTCCGTACTTTCGGGACGTGACAACAGGGCATCGATACTCCGGAGTAGACTAGTGTGTACGCTTCTCATCCCAGTTGGGGAGATGGTCTGTCCCACAGCCGTCAGTACGTCGTACTGGAGATAGTATACAGGTGCTCGTTGGGTTACGAGTACACCGGATAGGACTCACGGGGAAATGTTGGTTGGTATTATACCCGTCGTCAGTTAATAGTTCCCAGGTGACATGAGTACAGCATAGTCCGCAGACTTGACACTGCTACTTCGCCTCGAGTGTATCCCACTGTTCTTAGATTGCTACCCTACCACGGCTCAAACGAGTCGTGCAAACGGGTAGCAGTTGGGTGCAGTCCCGAGCACTTGGAGGCAGTGGCGGTTAGACAGGATTCGTCTCTCCCGGTATTGGGAGTTGATATCGCGCTGTGTCAGAGAGCCATTACGCAAAGTCCCTGGCCAGGGAAAGCGATATTTACTGGTAGGTTCCAGTTGTTTCTCAGGGTGTAATGGGTTACGCTCCGACATGACTTATACTGCTATTAGGGGAATGACGCTTGCCGCCCCCTAGGCCCGATATGCGATAGTCTTAAACGAACAGACCGGACTGTACGGAGATTGTCACAGCAGGCTCAGTAGGAGTTCGGATGGGTTTCCTCATCGGCCTTCTTATCGACATCTACCTGGGGACCGTTACGTATAGCTAGTACCGCTTGCGGTCTGTGGTTAAACCCACTGCCAGCATAGTAGTCGAGTCTTTAGAGTCCCACATAGAGAGTTTCCCTGCTCCAGGCGAAACGGTATAGAGGTCGTATGGTTTTACGACAAGGGTTCGGACGCATACGTGTTTAAACGCACGTACGTCGTTCGGACAGTTTTTACTAGTCGGCTTTGGTTTAAGCCAGATTCTAGTATCGGATTATTGGATTTATACAGTCTAAAGTTTTTCCGTGTTTTCACGGATAGGAAGGGCGTTCTCGTAATTTCATGGGAAGCTTCTAGAAGCATGGCGACTTGAGGGTTTAGGTGGCATTTATATTAAATGCATTTGTGACTCACTAAATGAATCATACAAGTGAGTTAATGAAGCATTAAATTGCTTAATGACTCACTTGATGATTCATTGCAATATTAAATGAAGCATGGTGATAAATCACTTAATTTTATTTATTTGATAAATCTTATGCTTCATGGTATATTAGAAGTGAGAAACAATTATATCATTATTCTTGCTCACCTTCTCTCTCCTCAAGCTCTCTCTCTTCAAACCCTAACCCTAACCTCTCATATGTTGAGATCAAGGGTTAGCTAGACTAATACATCCATAATCCAACTCTATATCACCTAGGTTACTTAGATTAGCACTTTAAGAAACCTAGTTACCTCAAGTTAGAGGTGAAGCTTGGAGTATAGCTCTCAGGTGGATCATCTATTACGTGGAGGAGGCCGAGAAGGACGTGGATAACAAAAAGGAGAAGGACACGGTTCATTAGGTATAATCACTTATCATAGTAGCTAGCAAATTCTATGTCTTTGTTAGTTATCGTTTAGCAAAGATTCTCGGTTAGTCGATGTTTACGCAAAGAACAAGATCGTTTTTCATTTTTCCGCCTCCCCGCTAGTCGTGGAGTGTTGTACATCGACTTACAAAAGTAGTGAGTGTTGCAAACATTTGATGAAAACATTTGTTAAAACATTTGGAAATCTCAAGTAAAAATCCTTCAAGTTTAAATTATTTTATTTAAAATTTTGGTAGCACCTCCTTTGTAAAAACTAGTGCCGAAAACGGGTACATAACATGATATAAGTAAAATGACATACAATAAGAATAAAGCATCCCCAAACGGGAGCAATCACGCCCAAAGGCAAAAACAATCACCACAAGAATATACGACGCCGTACCGAAGAAATGAGCGATACAAGTAAAAAACATCATGAAAGATAAAACTACATAAATAAAGTCGGCTCACACGAGCTCGACACCAAAGTACAAATAATATACAACATCGTCCTCACAACTGGTCTCTAAGTCAATACATGAAATAGTAGATGGAGAGTACTAGATACAATAGTGTGTACAACTGGAAAATAAACGGATACTGCAAAAACCCACCTATAAGAAAAGTGCTCACACGCCAACTGCAGTGGTATCCGTAGCAAAAGATACAAGGAAGTGGCCCTGCCGAAACTACTCTGAGGGGCAACCTGCAAACACTGTGGCACAACGGGGGTGAGTTGCCAACTCGTGAATAGTAGATAATATATAAAGATAATCACGAGTATGCACGTACTGCGATACTCTAACATGTGCAATCAGATAACATCTAAAAGATGAGCTGGGCATGCAATAATCATGCATAACAGGTGCAATATAATAACATCTATATATGATGAGCAGGGTATGCAATAATCATGCATAACAGGTGCAATCTAATAACATCTATATATGATGAGCAGGGTATGCAATAATCATGCCAAAGTACTCTATCAGGTACTACGACTACAGGATGAGATGCATAACATGGATGCTGAGCATGTGGTAAAATATTATCTACACGGAATATCAACGTGGAAAAATAACCGGTGTCCATCAAATACACCCAAATCCCAGTAAAAACTCAAACGCCGTCACTCTAATCGAACCTAAAATCCTGTAAATCTCATAGAATCGTGAGTGCCCTGTAAGTCGATGTACAACACCCCACGACTTGTGGGGAAGCGGAAAATTGAAAAACGATCTTGTTCTCTGCATAAACATCGACTAACCGAGAATCTTTGCTAAACTATAACTAACAAGAAACATAGAAGTTGTGAACTACTATGATAAGTGATTATACCTAATGAACCGTGACCTTCTCCTTTTCGTTATCCATGTCCTTCTCGGCCTCCTCCACATAATAGATGATCTTCCCGAGAGCTATACTCCAAGCTTCACCTCTAACTTGAGGTAACTAGGTTTTTTAAAGTGCTAATCTAAGTAACCTAGGTGATATAGAGAAGTGTTATGGATTAAATAGTCTTTTCTAATCCTTGGTCTCAACACATGAGAGGGGAGGATTAGTGTTTGAAGAGAGAGAGCTTGAGGAGAGAGAAGGTGAGCAAGAGAATGAGAAGAGATAATGAACTCATTTGAATATATGTGAAGCATAATGTTTTATGAAATAAATAAATTAAATCATTTAACAACCATGCTTCATTCATTCATATGAGAGATTCATCTCATGAGTCATTAGATCAATAAATGATGCATTAACTCCATGAATGAATCACACAAATGAGTCATTAACACAATAAATGCAAATGCCACCTTAACCCTCAAGTCACCATCCTTCTAGAAGCTTCTCGCGAAATTACGAGAACGCCCCTCCTATCCGTGAAAACACGGAAAAACTTTAAACTGTATATATCCAATAACTTGATACTAGAAACTGGCTTAAACCAAAGCCGACTAGTAAAAACTGTCCGAATGTCGTACGTGCATAAACACACGTATGCGTCCGAACCCTTATCGTAAAATAATACGACCTATATATCGTTTCGCCCGGAGGAGGGAAACTCTCTGTGTGGGGATCTAAAGACTCGACTACTATGCTAGCAGTGGGTTTAACCACAGACCGCAAACGGTACTAGCTGCACGTAATGGTCCCTTGGTAAATGTCGATAAGAAGGTCGATGAGGAAACCCATCCGAACTCCTACTGAGCCTGATGTGACAATCTCCGTATAGTCTGGTCTGTTCGTCTAAGACTATCTCATATCGGGCCTTGGGGGCGGCAAGCGTCATTTCCCTAATAGCGGTATAAGTCGTGTCGGAGCGTAGCCCATTACACGCTGAGAAACAACTGGAACCTACCAGTAAATCTCGCTTGCCCTGGCCAGGGACTTTGCGTAATGGCTCTCTGACACAGCGCGTTATCAACTCCCAATACCGGGAGAGACGAATCCTGTCTAACCGCCACTGCCTCCAAGTGCTCGGGACTGCACCCAACTGCTACCTATTTGCACGACTCCTTTGAGCCGTGGTAGGGTAGCAATCTAAGAACAGTGGGACACACTCGAGGCGAAGTAGCAGTGTCAAGTCTGCGGACTATGCTGTACTCATGTCACCTGCGAACTGTTAACTGACGACGAGTATAATACCAACCAACAGTTCCCCGTGAGTCCTGTCCGGTGTACCCGTAACCCAACGAGCACCTGTATACTATCTCCAGTACGACGTACTGACGGCTGTGAGACAGACCATCTCCCCAACTGGGATGAGAAGCGTACATACTAGTCTACTCCGGAGTATCGTTGCCTTGTCTCGATAATCCTACGACCAGGGACCTGAAAAAGGATGTGCTTGTAGACTACCCAGCCCCCACTAGTGTGACTGCCATCACAACGCTGGTGGTCAAGCAAGATCCTAAGAGCTCCATCAATACGTATACTCACATATTAAGATAGATAAAACCAAGTAGCATACTACCATGTTTAGCAAGACTGTTATATAAATGTGAATATCCCAAGCTTCCATTAAGTAATATACAAGCTAGTATGATACAATAATGACCCCTAGGGCATATACACTAACAATCTCCAACTTGCACTAGGGCCATGTATTGGCATATTGAAGACCGATGATCTCGAGTAGTCTCTCGAACTGAATCTGAGGTAGGGCCTTCGTGAATGGATCAGCAATGTTCTCTTCAGTAGCAACTCTCCGGACCTCGATCTCCCGACGATCAATGATCTCCCTAATCAGGTGATACTGCCTTAAGATTTGTTTGGACTTCTGATGGGACCTTGGTTCCTTCGCTAAAGTTATAGCTCCGTTATTGTCGCAATACAGAGGTATTGCATCAACAATGGTAGGAACCACCTGAAGTTCTGTTAGGAACTTCTTCATCCAGACCGCTTCTTTTGCGGCATCGCAAGCAGCAATATACTCCGCTTCCATCGTCGAGTCAGCAACGGTGTCCTGCTTGGAACTCTTCCAGCACACCGCCTCTCCATTAAGGGTAAAGATATAACCTGACATGGACTTCGAATCTTCTTTATCACTCTGGTAGCCGGAATCAGCAAAAGCCTCCATCTTGAGGTCTTTTCCGCCGTAAAGCAAGAACATCTCCTTAGTCCTCCTCAGGTACTTGAGAATGTTCTTTACTGCTATCCAGTGCTTCTCCCCTGGGTCTGACTGATACCGGCTTACCACGCTCAGTGCGTAAGCTACATCTGGTCTGGTGCACAACATCGCATACATTATAGAGCCTACCGCAGAAGCGTAGGTTATAATAGACATGCGTTCCCTTTCCAAATCAGTCTTGGGAGACAACTATTTAGATAGGGTGATTCCGTGACAAGCCGGTAGATTACCGCGCTTAGAATCTTCCATACTGAATCTTTTCAGTATAGTGTTGATATACCTGGACTGCGAAAGTCCCAACATCCTCTTGGTTCTATCACGATAGATCCAGATCCCCAGAATGTAAGAGGAATCACCCAGGTCTTTCATGGAGAACCTGTGTGACAAGAATCCTTTGACAGATTGTAGCATAGGAATGTCATTTCCTATCAACAGAATGTCATCCACGTACAAGACGAGGAATACGACAGTTTTTGCTACAACATTACTATATATGCATGGTTCATCTGGATTTTTGATAAAGTCATATTCTTTGACCGTTTCATCAAAACAGATGTTCCAACTCCGCGATGCCTGCTTTAGTCCATAAATGGACTTAAGCAACTTGCATACTTTCCCGCTGCTCCCACTCTGATTGAAACCATTTGGCTGATCCATATAGACGCACTCTTCTAAATTTCCATTCAGAAAAGCCATCGTTACGTCCATTTGCCAGATTTCATAATCATGGAAGGCAGCAATAGCAAGAAGGACCCGAATGGATTTGAGCATAGCCACTGGAGAAAAAGTTTCGTCATAGTCCAAACAAGGTCTTTGACGAAAACCCTTTGCAACAAGTCTAGCCTTATAGGTTTCCACCTGTCCATCTACACCAATCTTTTCTTGAAGATCCATTTGCATCCTATGGATTTTAACCCATCTGGAGCAAAGTCCAAAGTCCATACTTTGTTGGTGTACATGGACTCCATTTCGGTCCGCATTGCATCTAGCCATCGTACCGAGTCGCCGTTCTGGACGGCGTGCTGGAAGCTAGTAGGTTCATCATCATCTATGACGCAATCCTCTCTATCCCCATCTATGAGAAAACCGTAGTATCTCTCAAGCGGATGAGATGGCCTACTACTCCTGCGGAGGGGTGCGGGAATGTCCTGTTCTTCTTGAACTACTGGTTCTACCAAACTTTCAGTAGTAGTTTGTGGTTCTGGAATTTCTTCTAGTTCTATTTCACTCCCACTTATTTCCTTTTCTAAAAACTGATATTCTAGAAAATGGGCATTACGAGAAACAAAAACCTTTTGTTCCTCTGCATAATAGAATAGATACCCCTTGGAGTTCTTAGGATATCCCACAAACTTACACTGTACTGATCGTTCCTCGAGCTTGTCCACATGCTGCTTTTTAATAAAAGCTGGACATCCCCATATCTTCAGATACTGAAGATAGGGTATCTTCCCACTCCACATCTGATATGGTGTGGTAGGCACAGTCTTGGTAGGAACCATGTTCAAAAGATATGCCGCTGATTCTAGCGCATAACTCCAGAAAGATCGCAGTAACTCAGCATTACTCATCATGGAACGTACCATATCCAGTAGGGTTCGATTCCGTATCTCCGATACACCATTATGCTGTGGAGTGTATGGAGGAGTAAGCTCTCAGAGAGAATTCCTTTCTCTTTTAGGTAACCAAGGAACTCGGCACTTAAGTATTCACCACCTCGATCAAATCTTAGTGTCTTGATACTTTTGCCGGTTTGGTTTTCTACTTCATTCTTATACTCTTGGAATTTCTCAAAAGACTCGGATTTATGTTTCATCAGATAAATGAATCCGTAACTTGAGTAATCATCCGTAAAAGTAATGAAATAGGAAAAACCACCTCTTGCATGTGTAGACATTGGACCACATACATCGCTGTGTATGAGTTCTAAGAGCTCGCTCGCTCTTACTCCATGTCCAGTGAATGGAGTCTTTGTCATCTTTCCTTTGAGACATGATTGACAAGTGGCATAAGTTTGATATTCGAACGAGTCCAAATATCCTTCTCTATGTAACTCAGTCAACCTTGTCTTATTGATGTGACCTAGTCTACAATGCCATAAGAAAGCTTTATTTAAATCTGGAGACTTTCTTTTTAGTGTGTTCTGGACATTGAAAATTTGGAGTTGGTTTAAGACATATATACCGTTATCCAGTGTACCGGAACCAATCAAACTATGATTAAGGTGGATGTTAACAACATCACTTACAAACGTGAAATCATAACCTTTATTTGATAACAAGGAAACTAATATGATATTACACGTTAAGCAAGGTACACAAAAAAGTTATGTAAAACCAAAATGAGTCCACTCGTCAATCGCAGATGATAATCCCCTACGGACACAGCTCCCACGCTAGCTCCGTTAGCAACCATCAGGGTCATATCACCATCCTTCAGCACTCTACGATTTCTCAGTGCCTGCAATGAATTGCATATATGAGATCCTGATCCGGTATCCAATACCCAGGAAGTAGAGTTGATTGACAGACAATTCTCAATTACAAACACACCTGAAGTCGAAGCCACAGCTTGCTTCGGTTCCTGGTTCTTGGCGTTCCACGCCTTGCAATCTTTCTTCCAGTGCCCTTTCCTATGACAATGGAAACACTCATCCTGGGCCACTACTGGCACCGCAAACTTTTTCTTTCCCTTCGCTCCCACCTTACTAACACCTCCTCTAGGTTTGGTGGCGGACTTCTTTTTCCTTCCTTTGGCCCTGGCCTTGGACCCGGAAGAAGAAGCACCGCTAACAAACATAGCGGGTGTTTCACTTGCCTTCTGCAAGGTGCCCTCTGCACTCCTCAACATGTTAAAGAGTTCCGGAAGTTCAACTTCTTTTCTTTAAATGTTGAAATTCAGAATAAACTGGGAGTAGGTGGAAGGAAGGGACTGGAGAATAAGGCCTGTATAGAGCTTATTATCCAAAGTCGTCCCGAGGTCTGCGAGCTCTTCTATATAGCCAATCATCTTTAGGACATGTTCTCCTACCGATGATGTCACGACCCGAAAGTACGGAACATGACCGGCACTTAAACTACGAACGTCTCGAGGCGTACGTAATCTAAGTAAACCGAAAACCCAGAAATCCAAACCAAGAAAAGTAGTAGAGTGCAGGAAAAACCAACTTAAAGCAAGTAGTTTCAATAGCATAAGCCGAATTATGCAGTTTTTAAAAACATCAAAAATTTACTGAAAATTTCGGCAGAGTCTCCTTTGTAAAAACTGGCTCCCAAACGGGATACAACATGAATAGTATACGAAATCAAGAAAAAGGCATCCCCAAGCGGGAGCTAGCTCTTCGTCAATCGACGGTCCCAACCACATAAGCAATAAAATATACAACGCCAACGGCGAGGATCAAAACTCAAAAGGAAACTCAAAACCACCAGAAATATAACAAGCGACTCTAAGGTCGAAAGAATAAACAACACTGGTCTCTATCTCAACAAATACAAGTTTGGTTGATGGAATTTAATAGATACAACAGAATAATATTATACAAGGTAATATGATGGGTACGATACAAGAAAAACCCACCTACTAGCAAGTCACCCGAATGAAACTGAGCCCGCAAGCCGTAAAGAAACATGTACGGCAAAACCTGCAAGAAACTGGGGCACAACGGGGGTGAGTTGCCAACTCGTGAATAGAAAAACATCTACGAAAAAAAATCGCATGTATGACGCAATCCTAGGTCATACGATCATAATATATAATCCTCCAATAACATGCAGCCTATAACAAGGCTAGGGTAAATATCTAACCCGAGTGTAATCTCATGTGCCTGTGTCAGTGCCTCAGGTAGCAATATATCATAAAAATGAGGTATGAATGCATGAAGACAGAATACATGCAAATGAAGAAACTGTTTTCATAAATTAGTGAGATTTCCTTTGTATATTTTCAAAATGAGGTATCATAATGAAATCAGCATAAAACAGTGCCTAGCATCGGCATAAAACGTAATCCCAATATCTCGATATCTCGGTATCACAGTCTCTGTACCTCAATCACAATATCTAGGGCGCCGTCAGTCCAGACCGGCCCCTACCATCCATCTCAAGACCACGACGGTATCCTCCGGATATCCGACGCGTCGGGTAATATCACCGGTAGGTAGTACTCCCCTGCCAGGCTCACATCGTCATCATCACGCGCTTCTTGCCCCGGGGTACCTTACCGGGTCCACCATGTACCCGAAACGGTTCATCGGTCTCCTCGAATCGGGTCTCGAAATCCATCAGCAAACTCATGGTGGACGACTCATACATCACTAGAAAACCGCAATACTTTATATTTTAAAAGACCATAAGTTGTAAATTTTGCGGCTTTCCCCGAAATCCAGAAATATCATAAATCTCAAGAAATCATCACAAGTGCATATGTCAATGATAATGAATGCATATGGTATCAATAACCAAGTTGCAATGTATGATTAATAAACTAGGCCTGAACAATTGAATAACAGTATGCATGAAGTGGCAGGTAATAACTACAATGTCTAATATGGCATATAAGGGAAGTACACTAATATCATGTCAAAACTACTAGCTAACAAGCTAAGTCAAGCAAATATATTCTCTAAAGTGTACGTGACATGGCAATTACCGATGAAGATGTGTGTGAGCCGGCAAGTAGGTGTACGTGGTACATACGCATCATCGGTAATGGTGCTGGTGTCCTAACAGCATGATATCAATAATGGAATATGCAGCAAAATAAGTATGCGAGGCAGAGCGAACAGCAATAATGTGCGGGAGCTGAAAACTAGACGCAACGATAACTAATTTGCATTAATCTAATATAAGTCCTACAAATGGTGCCTTTTGAAATAACACGAATCATGGGGTTTTGAAAATAGGGGCTACGGTGTTTTTATGAAAAGATACGTCTTTTGAAATATCCGTAGGATCCCTTGGGCTGTCTTTTATTATACCCACGATTCGTTAGTTTTTGAAATAGGTAAGAAGTCTAGTCTAATCTAACAACTACACTAAACTATACGGCTGAACTAACAAGCTGAACTACAGGTAAGGAAACCGCCTAACATCTGAGTCGATACATATACATACCTGTATATATATTAGTCGGTGATCCCGCCTCAATAATATCATATCCGATATCATATCTATAATCAGACATCCCAAGTCAAGAGTGCAGATCAATCATCAAAATATAGCTCGTACGTAAATCCGTCGTACGGCATCCCAAATCTGGGTACGGGTCAATATCACATTCATCATACTATTCATCTGATATCCTCTTTATCAAATATCATGATCGGGGTACTGATCTACGTCTAGTACAATATTGATACCATCTATGTATGCATGCATGTATAAGAATCACTACGTCAAAAAGACCCGCTAAAACATCATGTCGTATCTCAATACGAACCAAAACACATCACGGATCTTCTGGCCTCAAGCCCAATATCATCGACTCATCTCAAATCCCAATTACTATCCTCAAATCCAGTATATAAACACATAGTCCCATACCCATGTGTAAATATACACATCAATATATAATCCCATGTACGCACATATGAAAGAAGAATGTATGCAAATATGGGTGTGTGTATGTGTGGTGCAACCACTACTCTAGGGTTTCGCAACACTAAACCAATCCAATCACACCAAGGATCCATCTCTATCATCAATAATCTCAAACAATATATAATCAATAAATGTGTGTATACGTATTCGTATACATCACCACGAACTGCGGGGGTGCTATACGCCATCCACCCGACTTCTCCCCGTAGATATAAATCTACTCACCTGGTCCTCGCTTGCCGGTGCCGACGCCGCCACGCGCTTGCTTGTCGTCTCGAAGTCCACATGGGGTACCTACATATCATAACGCACCGTATCGCATTAAAATCCGACTCATGACCAAAACGACACACGAATCCCACATAGGTCAAAACATATGGTTGCTTTTCACAAATCAACCCAAAAACCCTCGATGTCGGCGTACAAATGCCAAACCATCGAGAAAAATCCAAATACACTCATTTGCACATTCGCAAACACTAATTTTAATATAAAATAGGTTAAAACTCACAAAAACCCCAAATTCACTTTAAAAGTCGTTTTTCCGAAAAACTAGCAAGCAAAATTTCCCGTTTTAGTACAAAACTCGACGTTTAAACAATTCTAACGGCCATAATACTTATTAAATAACTTAAATAAGTCATATAACCCATAACCACAATTTAATCTCATCAAACTATATACGTTCAAAAAAAACTAGTTTGCAATTTTACCCAAATTTCAACCATTTTAGCAAAAATGCATAAACAACAATTTAGTTTGGATTTGCATGAACTAAAGACATTAAACCACACTTAATAATGTTAATGAAGTCATAAGAAAACTAATTATAATTTTAAACCCAATTATTTAACCATTTCCAAAAACCTAGATAGCAAATTAGTGTAATTATCACAATTTTTAACTAACAACTAACAACTTAATTTGATTTAGCAACCATTAATATGTCAAAACATCACACAAGCATAATCTCATAACATAAAACCCTAACATGATTCAAATTCTTCTCTTGAATTTCACAAACCCTCACTTGCATTCAAGTTCTTTTCTTGAACTTTCAAACACACAATTAAACCACCATTAAACTTATAATTAAGCTAGACTAAAGTATTAGCAACAAATTAAACAAAAAGCCAAGATTTATACCTCACAAATCCATGATCAAACATGAAATCTAGACCTCCAAAATGAAATCCTTGCACCAAGATCCATGCATCTAAGGCTACACTAAAATGGGTAAGAACTAGATTTCGATTTTGGGATTTTTTTGATGGGTATTTGATGAATTTTTTTAAGCAAAAGAGATGGAACAATGGGGGGGAGAAAGAGGGCTGTTTGTGCAGGAATTTTCGGCCATAAAGGGAGTGGGGGAGGAGAGAGAGGGAGGTGGAGAAAAATGGGGAGAAAAAGACAAAGTCTACACCCCCTTTTGACTTTCTTTCATTTCCCTTTTTCTTTTCTTTTCTTTTCTTTTTTGTGTGGAATGGAGTGAGGAAATGGGGGGGGGGGATGTGCTGCTGAATTCAGCCACATGGGGATGGGGGTGAGTGAGTGTGGGTGTGGGTGTGTGGAAAAAAGATAAATGTTATACCCCAAACAACCATTTACACTAATTTCACCGAAAAAAGCCTTTTTCTTCGATATTTTCTAAACCGTTTTGGCAAACGATTTCGTTTCAAAAACCACATGATAAAATTTTATTTAAAGTTTTATGATGCACAAAATTTTTTTCAACTCATTCCAATTTGTAATTTTCCCTAATTAAATATATTAGTGACGACTTAAAATAATATTAAAATAATTTTTTTCAGAAAATTTGAAATTTCACCAGTGGCTCAATAAACACCAAATACTAGCAATTACATAGCTAGAATATGTATATTTAATTTTTATAATAAGATATTTGTATTTTGACTTTTTACAGAAAACCCCCTTATTTTACCGTTTTTTTCGAAATTTCACCGAAACGATTTTCAAAACGTTACAGATGATCCGACGGCCAACCTCGCTCGAAACAAGTTCTTAGAGGTCTCGTATCTTGCTATACGAGATTGCTCTCCATAAAGTTCCTTTGTATGGAGAAATATGGCATCAAGATCCATATCCTCGTGCCTCCTCTGATGTTCATTGTTCATCGAGGCAAGCACGATGCACTTGGCCTTCGGGAAATCATACTCCCAGGTTTTGCGGATTTCTTTATCCGCATTACTGGATTTGGGACCTAGGACTGCAGGTGCCTTAGCGGTGAGGACGTACCCTAATTTGTCATAGGTCAAAACTATTTTGACATTCCGCAGCCAATCTTTATAGTTTGGCCCTGTCAGTATATTTTTCTCTAAAAGTAACTTAAGTCCAGTCATTTTCAGCGTCGCTGCAAGTAGGAGAGAGAGAAAAAACACTTTAGCATGATGCTCTTGCAAGTTTAGAGTGGTTTTTAATTTATCTAAACTGGATGGCTCCCACTGTTTCTCTCCCGGTATTGGGGGTGAGATCGCGTTGTGTCTAGGAGAGCCATTAAACGAAGCCCTCGGCCGAGATAGGAGATTTACTGGTAGGTATTCCAGTAGTATCTCAGGGTGTTCTGGGCTACACTCCGACACGACTTGTACCGCTTTTGGGGGTCTGACTTTTACCAGCCCCCTAGGCCTGACATGCGATGCTCATAGACGAACGGACCGGACTGTACGGATATTGTCACTGACAGGCTCAGTAGGGTGTCAGGATGAGTTCGCTCATCGACCTCCCTTTTGGTCAATCCCTGGTAGCCCGTTACGTACAGCTAGTACCTCTGACGTGCTAGTGGTTAAATCCACAGCCGAAGTATTGACGAGTCTTTAGAGTCCCCCAGAGACAGTTTCTCAAGTTTCGGGCGAAACGTTGTAGAGGCCGTATGATATATGGTAGGGTTCGATCGTATACGTGCGGTATTGCACGGATCATGATCGGGCGGATCATACGAGTGGGCTTTGGTTTAAGCCGGATCCTAGTATTAGATTTGTTGGATTACTTTAGTCTCATCACATTCGCATTCAGTCGGAATGCGGGTGCAGGTATGTATATACAGGTGAGGGGTATCCTTGTGATTTGTCACGAGTTTACTTTAGATATTGCCGTATCTTTTTGTTGTGGCAAACATTTGGATTAATGTTTGCTTATGGAAATAATGAGCTAGATTTCATCATGAGATGAATTAAATGTGACATAGACATATATGGTGACTCATGGTCTCTTTTAGTGTGTAAATGTCACATTATGAGATTGATTTGTGTTAATATGATGAGATGAGAGAGTGGGGGGCTGCCATGATTTAGAGTTTGGTTTTGTATTTTTAAAACTCGCTCTCTCTTATATTATCATTCCAAAAAAAAAGAAAAGAAAAGAAAGCCTTCTCTTCTTCTTCTTCTTCCTCTAGCTCATTATCTTCATCAATGGCAACACCTTCAACCTCCATCCAAATCAATGGATGCAAGAGACAAAGTGATCACAAACATTCTCTACAACACCTTGGACACGTCGGCTAGCACACTTCATGCCCGAGTTGCTTCGGATGAAGCGGGAGCCCGTAAAAAGACGGCCGGGGCGCTACCATAGTCCTACAGGTAGCCCAGGAAGATCGTCAGGGAAAACATCAGGGAACTCACTAACAATCGGAACCTGGTCCAACGGAACCTCTGTACAACAAAAGCCGACTCGCCGGAAGACAAAACCTAACTTTCTTCTCGCGGCAGTCCACAGACGCATAACGCGTGGCTAACCAAACAATGCCTAGGAGAACGTCGAAGTCCAATATCTAAAGAAGGATCAGGTCGACGGACAACTCTCTATCTCCTAAACAGACGACACATGACCGAAACAAGTGTCGCGCAACCAACGACTCTCCTCCAGGAGTAGCCACGACAGGCGGCTGGTCTAACAGCCCCAACTCTCAGCCCAAACTCAGCACGAAGTCCGAGGAAACATACGAGTGTGTAGATTCCAGATCAAACAATACGTGTGCATCAAAAGAACATACTGAAAGAGTACCTGAAACCACAGCATTGGACGCCTGCGCATCCTGATGAGTCGAGGCGAAAACTCGTGCCTGCCCTTCACCTGCGACTGACTGTCCTCTGCCAGCAACATGTGATACAACTATCTTCCTTCGGCGTTTCAGGGTACAATCTCGAATGTGATGGTAGATACTCGCACACCGGAAACACCCATGCGATGGCTGCTGACCCTCCTGGGAATGTGTGAGGGTACAATCCCGAATGTGATGAGGGATACTCGCGCATCGAAAACATCCATGAGATGGCTGCTGGCCCTCCTGGGGATAAGAGCTAAACAACTGGCCTCGTCCCCAGCCTCTGATACTCCCATGACCTGGATGCAATATGCCGCGGCGCCTAAACATCTGCCCTCGTGCTGATATACCAGCACGAACCACCGACGGCTCGGAAAGACGCTCCTCAACTGGTAGGGCTGCGTCCCCTGCTACTGCATACGAGGCGCAATACTGGGCGCTGATAGCGATGAACAACTGGCTAACCGGTGGGGTAAGCTCCTGTCGCTGCGTTCGACTAGCCTCAATCATCGATCCCATCATCTAGCACAAATCCAGCATATCGGCCACTAGTCTAGCGATCTGGTCTGTCGGAGGAGGAACAGTCTGCTCTGGTACAACGGGTGCACTGCCCGGGTCAGTCCTCGTCTTAGACGAGTCGACTCTAATCTCGGCTCTCGCGGCCGCTCTCTGCGCCCTCGTAGTCTTTGGCGGCATAATGGCGGAAAAGAAAGTAGGATTCGATACAGATCCGGAAATCGAATTACAAGAAGGTATATAATCATGAAGGAATTTCAATCAATAAGTCTTAAGGTCACTTAGGCGGAGTACCGTGTCGTGAGTATGCCGCGGAACATACACACGCTACGCCACTCTGCTTCAGCTACCTACACCATCATACCAGGGTCATCCTACACACCGAAAGGTAAAACCTACGCTCTGATACCAACTTTGTCACGACCCCAAAGTTCGGCCCATGACCGACACTTAACCACGTAACGTCTACAGGTGTAACGCGACTAAGTAAGCCGAAACCCAGAAATCAAAACCATTAAAGTAGTGAGTGTTGAAAACATTTAATGAAAACATTTGTTAAAACATTTGGAAATCTCAAGTAAAAATCCTTCAAGTTTAAATTATTTTATTTAAAATTTTGGTAGCACCTCCTTTGTAAAAACTAGCCCCGAAAACGGGTACAAAACATGATATAAGTAAAATGACATACAATAAGAATAAAGCATCCCCAAACGGGAGCAATCACGCCTAACGGAGGAAATAATCACTACAAGAATATACGACGCCGTAGCGAAGAAATGAGCGATACAAGTGAAAAACATCATGAAAGATAAAACTACATAAATAAAGTCGGCTCACACGAGCTCGATACCAAAATACAAATAATACACAATATCGTCCTCACAACTGGTCTCTAAGTCAATACATGAAATAGTAGATGGAGAGTACTAGATACAATAGTGTGTACAACTGGAAAATAAACAGATACTGCGAAAACCCACCGATAAGAAAAGTGCTCACACGCCAACTGCAGTGGTATCCGTAGCAAAAGATACAAGGAAGTAGCCCTGCCGCAACTACTCTGAGGGGCAACCTGCAAATACTGTGGCACAACGGGGGTGAGTTGCCAACTCGAGAATAGTAGATAATATATAAAGGTAATCGCGAGTATGCACGTACTGCGATACTCTAACATGTGCAATCAGATAACATCTAAATGATGAGCTGGGTATGCAATAATCATGCATAACAGGTTCAATCTAATAACATCTATATATGATGAGCAGGATATGCAATAATCATGCATAACAGGTGCAATCTAATAACATCTATATATGATGAGCAGGGTATGCAATAATCAATCATAACAGGTGCAATCTAATAACATCTATATATGATGAGCAGGGTATGCAATAATCATGCCAAAGTTCTCTATTAGGTACTACGACTACAGGATGAGATGCATAACAATGGATGCTGACCATGGGGTAAAATATTATCTACACGGAATATCAACGTGGAAAAATAACCGGTGTCCATCAAATACACCCAAATCCAAGTAAAAACACAAGCGCCGTCACTCTAATCGAACCTCAAATCCTGTAAATCTCATAGAATCGTGAGTGCCCTGTAAGTCGATGTACAACACCCCACGACTTGCGAGGAGGCGGAAAATTGAAAAAAGATCCTGTTCTCTGCATAAACATCGACTAACCGAGAATCTTTGCTAAACTATAAGTAACAAGAAACATAGAAGTTGAGAAGTACTATGATAAGTGATTATACCTAATGAACCGTGTCCTTCTCCTTTTCGTTATCCACGTCCTTCTCGGCCTCCTCCACGTAATAGATGATCCACCCGAGAGCTATACTCCAAGCTTCACCTCTAACTTAATGTAACTATGTTTCTTAAAGTGCTAATCTAAGTAACCTAGGTGATATAGAGAAGTGTTATGGATTAAATAGTCTTTTCTAATCCTTGGTATCAACACATGAGAGGGGAGGATTAGTGTTTGAATAGAGAGAGCCTGAGGAGAGAGAATGTGAGCAAGAGAATGAGAAGAGATAATGAACTCATTTGAATATATATGAAGCATAATGTTTTATGAAATAAATAAATTAAATCATTTAACAACCATGATTCATTCATTCATATGAGTGATTCATCTCATGAGTCATTAGATCAATAAATGATGCATTCACTCCATGGATGAATCACACAAATGAGTCATTAACACAATAAATGCAAATGCCACCTTAACCCTCAAGTCACCATCCTTCTATAAGCTTCTCGCGAAATTACGAGAACGCCCCTCCTATCCGTGAAAACACGGAAAAACTTTAGACTGTATAAATCCAATAACCTGATACTAGAAACTGGCTTAAACGAAAGCCGACTAGTAAAAACTGCCCGAATGTCGTACGTGCGTAAACACACGTATGCGTCCGAAGCCTTGTCGTAAAAACATATGACCTCTATATCGTTTCGCCCGGAGCAGGGAAACTCTCTGTGTGGGACTCTAAAGACTCGACTACTACGCTGGCAGTGGGTTTAACCACAGACCGCAAGCGGCACTAGCTGTACGTAACGGTCCCCAGGTAGATGTCGATAAGAAGGTCGATGAGGAAACCCATCCGAACTCCTACTGAGCCTGATGTGACAATCTCCGTACAGTCCGGTCTGTTCGTCTAAGACTATCGCATATCGGGCTTAGGGGGCGGCAAGCGTCAGTCCCCTAATAGCGGTATAAGTCGTGTCGGAGCGTAGCCCATTACACCCTGAGAAACAACTGGAACCTACCAGTAAATCTCGCTTGCCCTGCCCAGGGACTTTACGTAATGGCTCTCTGACACAGCGCGATATCAACTCCCAATACCGGGAGAGACGAATCCTGTCTAACCGCCACTGCCTCTAAGTGCTCGGGACTGCACCCAACTGCTACCTGTTTGCACGACTCCTTTGAGCCATGGTAGGGTAGCAATCTAAGAACAGTGGGACACACTCGAGGCGAAGTAGCAGTGTCAAGTCTGTAGACTATGCTGTACTCATGTCACCTGGGAACTGTTAACTGACGACGGGTATAATACCAACCAACAGTTCCCCGTAAGTCCTGTCCGGTATACCCGTAACCCAACGAGCACCTGTATACTATCTCCAGTACGACGTACTGACGGCTGTGGGACAGACCATCTCCCCAACTGGGATGAGAAGTGTACACACTAGTCTACTCCGGAGTATCGATGCCTTGTCTCGATAATCCTACGACTAGGGACCTGAAAAAGGATGTGCTAGTAGACTACCCAGCCCCTACTAGTGTGACTGCCATCACAACGCTGGTAGTCAAGCAAGATCCTAAGAGCTCCATCAATACGTATACTAACATATTAAGATAGATAAAACCAAGTAGCATACTACCATGTTTAGCAAGACTGTTATATAACTGTGAATATCCCAAGCTTCCATTAAGTAATATACAAACTAGTATGATACAATAATGGCCCCTAGGGCATATACACTAACATGCCCAACATCGGCACTCGAAACTATCATGAAATAATCGTGTCCAGTATCGACACGCAATTCCTCATGTATCGAGCTCCGTCAGTCCGGATCGGCCGACGGGCTCCGTCTGCGGAATCGGCCCTCGGCCCCGGCAGTACGGGTCGGCCCGCATCCATCTCTCATCTCTGGTCAGTATCCTCCGGATAACCGCCAGATCTAACCAATCACCGGTAGGTAGTAGTCCTCTGCCAGGCTCACCGTCTACTGCACAGCGATCCGTTCTCGCCCCGGGGTACCATACCGGGTCCACCATGTACCCGCAACCGGCTTCATGCAGCTCCTCGATTCGGGTTCACATGTCACACGTCTCAGAACCGAGAAAACGCATGGTGGACGCACTGAAATATCATATTAAGAGAAACCGGGTTTTTAAAATAGTACATGTTTTCTTTTGAAATAGACACGGTTCTCAAATCCAGAAATCAGAGGAAATCCAAAACTCAATGCGTAAATCCATGCAATGTGTTATATGCAACTAAGAGTAAAAAGAGAAAACCGCTCTTTTAAATGGATCCTGTTTTGGAAATACCTCATGCGGTCCCTATTTTCTAGAAATCAAATCCAGTATCATCTATGTATGTCAAATATGAACGTATATAGGTACGGATGTGCAAGTGGATATATACGCATGTATGAGTGTATCAATGTGTATGTGCACCAATGTGGATATGCAATGTGTAGGTGTGCAAGCATGAATATATCAATGTATGTGTGCACCAATATGAATATACAATGTGTATGTGCGCAAGTATGGATATATCAATGTATGTGTGCACCAATATGAATATACAATATGTATGTGCGCAGTATGGATATATCAATGTATGTGTGCACCAATATGAATATACAATGTGTATGTGCGCAGTATGGATATATCAATGTATGTGTGCAGTATGGATATATCAATGCATGTGTGCACCAATATGAATATACAATGTGTATGTGCGCAATATGGATATATCAATGGATGTGTGCACCAATATGAATATACAATGTGTATGTGCGCAAGTATGGATATATCAAAGTCTAATCATCAATGATGCGGCAATCAGAATGATGTATGGTTCGTAGCAATCCTATAGTGCGAGTGTCATGGCAATCACTAACGGTGTGAGTGTAACATACAAATAGTGCTCGTGCAGCTTGAACCGTTTGTGACAGTGCAGTGTTACATAACTACTATTTCTATATGCAACAAAAGATGGCTACGCTACAATAGTACATATGCGCAAGTAAAATACATATAACTATATATGCGACTACTATGTCCTATCATGCCCTGACGCTTAACGCCATACGGGCGATTTCCCCCTAGATGTTAAATCTACTCACAGTGGTCTCGTGCTAGGTGTAGCCGACTACTCGCTTCTCCTTCTTTGCGGCGTCCGACGTACCTGCCTGCGAACCTATAAATTACACAAGGAATACGCATAAGCTAAAATCCTGCAAAAACGCGATATTAAAACCAAACTAGAAGCTCGCGACGCGAACTAAACGCGTGTGCATCCGATACGCTAAAACGTGTGTATACGCATCTGAAACCATCCCGACACGCAGGAACACTCAACCCACTCACATATCACACATGTCGCGCAAGCTTAAGGTATTGAAAATACGGTATATTGCTCCAGATTTTAACTAGAATGAAAATATAAACAGTTGCATATACCAAAACACTTAAATATACGGCAGACTACCCCAGACCAAACCCCAGCACCTAACTCCCCTCTCTGGCTGCAATTTGCGGCCAGAACGAATTAATTTGCGGCCCAGGTTGGGAAATAGGGGCTCGTGCTTCGTGTGTGTAGTCTAGATCTAGTGTACATGCCCCAGTAACCTCAGTTTTTGTCTGAAGCAACCGGGTCAACAGCAGATTTTAAAAGCCTAAAAATTTACCTTAAAACGTTAAATTTGCACTAAATTGAAACCCTATGGTATTTTAGTGAAATCTGGTTTCAAATCTCAGTTTAAAGGTGCTTATAACACTTAGTTAAGCTAAACTAACCATAAAAATCACTACTTGGCCAACTCTCCACTCAAATCACCATTTCTAGCACTAATGACCACACTAAACACTAATTAAGCTTAACAACACATAAGTTTAGCAAGCAAAGAAGTTAGGTCTAAGAAGTTATACCTCACTTGATCCTAGGTGCAAGAAGAAGGAGAAGAAGAAGAGAAGGAGGTGCTGCTGCTTGCTGGTGGTGCTGCTGCTTGCTGGTGGTGCTGCTGTTGCTTGGTGCTGCTGTTGCTTGGTGCTGCTGCTACTGCTTCTGCTGCTGCTGCTTGTGTTGCTGCTGCTGTTGCAGCTGAGTGAGAGGGAGAGAGGTGTGAGGAAATGAGTGTTGCCAAAAACAACAAAGAAATGAGAGATATGAGAGAGTCAAACCCCCCTCTCTCTCACCTCATTAAATGCAAGCATGGCTCAAGCCATCATGCACTCTCTCTCTCTCTCTCTCTCTCTCTCTCTCTCTCTCTCTCTTACCCAAGTAAACCCATAAGCTAAATTCATTTTTATTTTAAAAGAATAACTAAAACACTTAATAAATTTCAAATTAACTTAATAAGAATGGGTTAGTCCACCATGGTTGCTAAACATGGTTTAACCCTAACTTAACCCTAGTTTACATGCACAAGTGTGTGCAAGACTAATTAATTTCTAATAAAATATTCATAAATTTTGATAAAATATTTGAAAATCGTTTTGGTAGACTTTTTACTAAAAACCAAACATTAAATTATAATTAGCCACTAATCATAATCTAAGGTGTTACACAATTCCACCACATTGTGGCCGCAATTTGCAGCCACAACTAATATATCTACGGCCAGTAAAAAGAATGGGAGTCTCGGGTCATGGGGAAAAACTCTAGGTTGCCTGCTCGCCTCTCTGTGATGGGAACTTATCTTATGATGGTCTCGGGTCATAGCAGATCTTTTAGAGAAGTCATAATTCACCAAAAACCGATATTGGGGAAATTCTAAGTTCGTGTTTTGGTTCCTAGTATCAGGTCTTGGCCAGTAAAAACATCACTCAAGTCTTGCAAACACTCACTGCACCACAATTTACCACTTAACATCAACTTGGAAATTTCTGTTAGTGTATATGCCCTAGAGGCCATTACTGTATCATACTAGTTTGTATATTACTTGATGGAAGCTTGGGATATTCACCTTGTATAAACAATCTTGCTCAATATAGCAGTATGCTACTTGGTTTGTTTCTACTTCAATGTGTACTTGTGTTTATTTCAGTATATCACTTATACGCATTAGTGGAGCCCTTAGGATCTTTGCTTGATTACCAGCGTTGTAATGGCAGTCACACTAGTGGGGGCTGGGTAATCTATAAGCACATCCTTATACAGGTCCCTAGTCGCAGGACTATCGAGACAGGGCATCGATACTCCGGAGTAGACTAGCGTATGCGCTTCTCATCCCAGTGTGGGAGATGGTCTGTCCCACAGCCATCAGTACGTCGTACTGGAGATAGTATACGGGTGCTCGTTAGGTTACGAGTACACTGGACAGGACTCGTCGGGAACTGAAAGGTTGGTATTATACCTATCGTCAGTTATCAGTTCCCAGGTAACATGAGTACAGCTTAGTCCGCTGACTTGACACTGCCACTTCGCCTCGAGTGTGTTCCCACTGCACTTTGATCACTACTCTACCACGGCTCAAAGGAGTCGTGCAAACAGGTGGTGGTTGGGTGCAGTCCCGAAGCACTTGGAGGCAGTGACGGTTAGACAGGATTCATCTCTCCCGGTATTGGGGGTTGACATCGCGCTGTGTCTAGGAGAGCCATTACATGAGTAGTCCCTGGCCAGGGCAAGCGAGATATACTGGTAGGCTTCCAGTGTTATCTCAGGGTGTTTTGGGCTTCACTCCGACACGACTTGTACCGCTATTGGGAGACTGACGTTTTACCGCCCCCTAGGCCCGACATGCGATGTATCAGACGAACAGACCGGACTGTACGGAGACTGTCACATTCAGACTCAGTAGGAGTTCAGATGGGGTTTCACCTCGTCAGCCTTCTTGTCGGCATCTACCTGGGGACCGTTACGCACAGCTAGTGCCGCTTGCGGTCTGTGGTTAAACCCACTGCCAGCGTAGTGTCGAGTCTTTAGAGTCCCACACAGAGGGTATTCGCCTCTGGGCAAAACAGAGTAGAGGTCGCATGGTTTTGCGACAGGGTTCGTTCTCATCCGCGCACTTGTGCACGTTTGGAGTCCGGACGGATTATACTGGCAGGCTCTGGTTTGAGCCAGATACTGGTATATGTTTTGGGGTTGCTTTTATCTCTTGGTATTCTTGTTCCTCGGAACGAGAATGCAGGTGTGTATGCACAGTTGCTTGAGGCGGAGGATGAGGTATTTCATTAGGGTTTCGGAACGGGTGCGTATGCACAGTTGACAGTCGTCTTTTTCCAAACCCTAATGGATTTGTATTATATCAATTAATAATATATAATAAAATGAAATTGTGTCATGGTTGGTTTTTGTTGACTTGTTGACCATGGTTGACTTGTTGACCATGGTTGAAGTTTTGACCATCATCATTACAAAAGAAAGATGCTCTTTGATTCTAGCAAATTCATTTAATGTTTGAAATGATAATGGTCATTCTAAAACTTTCCATCAACCTTTTCATTTTCATTATTATTATTATTGATAATTCTTTTTCTTTTGCATTATGGTTGCAAGAAAGAAAAAGGATAGCTCATTCTATCATATTCATTCTCTCTCTTCACTTCATCTTCTTCTTCCTCTAGCTAAAGAGAAACCTTCTCATGTGTTGAGAATCCTTCTCTTTAAAAAGAAAAGCACCCCTTAGACTCTCTCTACTCATTCTAGGTTCAAGGTTTAGCAAGCCGGAAACCCTAGTTCACTCAAAGATCGAGGAAGAGCCCAAAGGTCGAACCTTCGAGGTGGATCCATCTTCGACGGAAGAAGGCGACAAGAAGAGAACCATCAACCTCTACAAAAGTTTGAAGAAGAAGGAGTTCAAGTTTAGGTATAACCATCCTCATCCGAGTAGCTAACTTTCTTTAGCTTGTATGCTAGTTTTAGTTTAGCTAAAGATCCCGACTTTGCTTAGTCCATGTTGCCCCTTGCGCTAAAAATTTGATTTTTATACCGTTTCCGCCTCCCCGTAAGAACCGGGGGTCGCAACGTGGACTTACAGTGGTATCAGAGCCTAACTAAACTTAAACTAGCTTGGTAGTGAAGTGTAACGAAGTTCGGAACCGAAAAAAATCACAAAACCGGAAAAACAAAACCCTAAGTTTCTGTTGAAATGTTTTCTGCTCTAAATGAAATACTTTATACTTGTAAATTCGGCTCAGGGTTTTGTGTGAACACCCAAGAAAAACGATGCAGTGATTCGTTCAAACCGCCGCGCTTCCGCCGCACGAGGTAGGCATGTGCCGCGGAAGCGCCGCGGTTTGTCGTCTTCTGTGCATCGTTTTTCGTGCAGTGTGTGTCTGTGTTGGTTTTGGGATTTTTAAAATATATTATATGTGCCCAGATTTTCCAGAACTGAAATTCACTTTTGGGGTCCTATAATTCCGTATTTTTTCCGAACTTCACTGCACTTTGACTATGATGGTTATATCTGTGATGCTTGCATGTATTGAACGTCGGCTAATCGCTATAAGACGATTAGTCGGGGTTATACATGATCTGTGTTTGACATTGGAATGTGTATATGAATATGTTGGACTGTCGCGGGTGAATAGCTGGGGTGGATGTGAGATGAGCTTTTGTTTTTCTTTCATTCATTGTAAATGTAAATTGATGTAATAATTATTATTATTTGTTTGGCCGCACAACCGGGTCGGGGTTGTAGCCGTCATTGTATAATTCTTTTTACTGTTTTTGCTCCTAGGATAGACCCATGGAGGGGTGCACAAACTACCGGGTACTTGGCGGGTAGTTTGCCGCACCCGTAGGGGTCTTGGGTGGGGTATTTGGCTATTCACCACGACCGTGTAATCCGCTTTTCGTTGCAGGCTCGAAAGGATTGCGGATTGCTAATATATCCAATGTATTCATCTGTGATCTGTAATGTCTATCATTGCTTTCTATTTAGGCGTTGCTTATATTTTACAGCCGCGCTAGCCCAGCCCCCGCTCTGTCGTTAGTTAAGTAACCTAACGAGTGATGACGGGACCCCGTGGCGAATGCGAATGGCATAAGCGTACGTCATATTTTGGTTGTTTTCTGCAATGGTAGGAATTAAATGATGGGACGCATTAAAAGTACTAATGCAAGAATATCACGCATTAAAAGAACTAATGCAAGATAATAAACCAAGTTAAAATCGTTGGAACACTTTCGAAAAACCACTCGGTTCTTTTCAAAACTAACTTTTAAACGCGGAGATTGAGCCACTCCTTCTAAAAGCTATCTCGTTCCATCGATTATATCAAGTTCACTACGTTCACGGTTTTACCAAAACCATTCGTAGCGCTCCGTCGTTTCACATGAATAGTCAATAGTATTCAAGCTGTGTTTGTTGGCCAAAGTCAAGGCATAGTGATTGGTAGCTATTGGGTATTCATGTGCAGCATAGATAGATGCGTTGGTTTGGAACAGTCGTACTGCCTTGTTGGCCAAAGTCAAGGGTAGGTACGGGTGGATTCAAATTAACCTGAAGAACGACGGGTAGAACTTGACATGTGACTTATGATTTGTTGGCCAAAGTCAAGGTCATAAGAGCATGGGGCAAAAATCCACATCGGGAGTTTCATAAGTACTGAAACTTGCTAGATTTGCATACCATTTGGAGTGTGATGATTCTGGTAGGATTCCTTCAGTTTCGTCATGCAATGATATTTGGATCCCGATCCTACTGTGAGTATATGCTACTCCTCGGGAAATTTCTCACTAAACGATCAATGCTATAAACCTAGTAGGTGCCTAGAAAGGTGTTAGCGGGGCTACTCCCCCAGGGAAAAGAGGTTATTTAATTAAGGAACTTCGCGAAAGCGTTGGAAAACCTCCCTCGAAGTACCGACACTGGCCTTGCTGAACGGTTAAGCAAGTATTGTGCGGTGGGATTGATCCCGGCTAATTCTTCCTTTGTGGTTTGAGGAGGGATTCGAGAGACAGTGGGAGCCATCCTGTTTAGACAAATTAAAAACCATTCTAAACTTGCAAGAGCATCGTGCTAAAGTGTTTCTTCTCTCCCCCGTGCAGCGACCAAATTCGAAATGACTGGACTTAAGTTACTTCTAGATAAAAACATATTGACAGGGCCAAACTACAAAGATTGGCTCAGGAATGTCAAATTGGCAATCTCTTACGACAAGCTGGGGTATCTTCTTACCACCAAAGCTCCCCCCGTCCCAGGTCCCACCTCCAGCGTCGCGGATAAGGAAATCCGTAAGACTTGGGAGATTGACAGCGCGAAGGCCAGATGCCTCGTACTTGCCTCGATGGACAACGACCATCAGAGGAGGCACAAGAATATGGATTTGGAATCCATATTTCTTCATACAAAAGAACTGTATGGAGAGCAGTCTCGTATCGCAAGATACGAAGTGTCGAAGAAGTTATTTTCGACAAAGTTGGCCGTCGGATCATCGGTAGCGGACCACGTGCTTAAGATGATTGGCTACACTGAGGAGCTTGCGGAACTTGGGACCACGTTGGACAGTGAACTCTATACGGATATAATTCTCCAGTCCCTTCCATCCACTTACGCCCAGTTCATACTGAACTTCAACTTGCAAGAAAAGGAAGTTGAACTTTCAGAACTCCTCAACCTGCTGAGGAGCGCAGAGGGCACCCTACAGAAGGGTAGGGAAACACCCGCTTTGTTTGTAGGAGGATCTTCTTCCTCTAGGTCCAAGGCGAAAGCCAAGGGAAAGAGGAAGAAAGCCCCCGCCAAACCAAGAGGCGGTGTTAGTAAAGTGGGTGCGAAGGGAAAGGAAAAGGCAACAAAGATTGCGGGGAAGCTTGTTGGAAAGGAAGAGTGCTTCTATTGTCATAAGAGTGGACACTGGAAGAAAGATTGCAGGGCTTGGAAAGCCAAGACACAGGAACTGAAGCAAGTTGCAGCTTCAGCTTCAGGTGTGTATGTTATTGAAAACTGTCTTTCTATAAACTCTACTTCCTGGGTATTGGATACCGGATCAGGATCTCATATCTGTAATTCTTTGCAGGCGTTGAGAAACCGTAGTGTTTTGAAGGCAGGTGACATGACCCTCAGAGTTGCAAACGGAGCTAGCATGGACGCTAAAGCCGTGGGGGACTATCACCTGGGAATGTCAGATGGGCATGTTTTGGTTTTACGTAATAGTTTTTTTGTACCCAACGCAACTTGTAATATCATTTCTGTATCTTTGGTTTCTAAAGAAGGTTATGAATTTGCGTTTGTAAGTAATGTTGTAAACATTCACCTTAATCAAGTTCTGATTGGGTCAGGTACACTGAGCAATGGTATATACGTATTGAACTAACCACAGATTTTCAATGTCCAGAATACACACAAAAGAAAGTCACCAGATATTAATCAGGCTTTCTTATGGCATTGTAGACTGGGTCACATCAATGAGACACGGTTGACTAAGTTACATAAAGAAGGATACTTGGATCCGTTCGAGTATCAGTCTTATGCCACTTGTGAATCTTGTCTCATGGGAAAGATGACAAAGACTCCGTTCACTGGACACGGAGAAAGAGCGAGCGAGCTCTTGGGACTCGTACACAGCGACGTGTGCGGTCCAATGTCTACACATGCGCGAAGCGGTTACTCTTACTTCATTACTTTTACGGATGATTTTTCAAGGTACGGTTATGTCTTCTTAATGAAACATAAGTCCGAGGCTTTTGAAAAGTTCCAGGAATATAAGAATGAAGTAGAGAAACAGACCGGCAAAAGTATCAAGATTCTAAGATCGGATCGAGGTGGAGAATACTTAAGTGCCGAGTTCCTAAATTACTTAAAAGAGAATGGGATTCTCTCTCAGCTTACTCCTCCATACACTCCGCAGCACAACGGTGTATCGGAGAGACGGAACCGAACCCTATTGGATATGGTACGGTCCATAATGAGTAACGCTGAGTTACCGCGATCATTCTGGGGGTATGCGCTAGAATCAGCTGCGTACCTTTTGAACCGAGTTCCTACTAAGACTGTGCCTACTACACCATATGAGATGTGGAGTGGGAAGAGACCCTATCTTAAGCACATTAAGACATGGGGATGTCCAGCTTTTGTTAAAAAGCAGCATGCGGACAAGCTCGAGGCACGCTCAGTACAGTGTAAGTTCGTGGGATATCCAAAGAACTCCAAGGGATATTTCTTCTACTGTGAAGAGGAACAAAAAGTTCTTGTTTCTCGTCATGCCTACTTCTTGGAAACTGAGTTTTTGGAAAACCAGATAAGTGGGAGCACAGTAGAACTGGAAGAAATTCCAGAACCACGAGCTATTACTGAAAGCTTAGAGGAACCAGAGGGTTCAAAAGAACAGGACATTCCTACGCCGCTCCGCAGGAGTAGTAGGCAGTCTCATCCGCCCGAGAGATACTACGGTTTTCTCATAGACGGGGATCGAGAGGATTGCATCATAGATTATGATGAGCCTACTAGCTTCCAGCAGGCCGTTCAGAGCGTTGACTCGGTAAAATGGCTGGATGCAATGCGGACCGAAATGGAGTCCATGTACACCAACAAAGTATGGACGTTGGACATTGCTCCAGACGGGGTAAAACCCGTAGGATGCAAGTGGATCTTCAAAAGGAAGATTGGTGTAGATGGACAGGTTGAGACCTATAAAGCTAGACTTGTAGCAAAGGGTTTCCGTCAAAGACCTGGCTTGGACTATGACGAAACCTTTTCTCCAGTGGCTATGCTGAAATCCATTCGGATCCTTCTTGCCATTGCTGCCTTCCACGATTATGAGATTTGGCAGATGGACGTAAAAACCGCTTTTCTAAATGGAAGTTTAGAGGAGTGTGTCTATATGGATCAGCCAGAGGGTTTCATTCAGAGTGGGAGCAGCGGAAAGGTGTGCAAGTTGCTTAAGTCCATCTATGGACTAAAGCAGGCATCGCGGAGTTGGAACATCTGTTTTGATGAGACGGTCAAGGAATTTGGCTTTATCAAAAATCCAGATGAACCATGCATCTATAGTAGATTTGTAGCGAGAACTGTAGTATTCCTCGTTTTATACGTGGATGACATTCTCTTAATAGGAAATGACATTCCTATGCTACAATCTGTCAAGGATTTCTTGTCACACAGGTTCTCCATGAAAGACCTGGGTGATGCCTCTTACATCCTGGGGATCCGGATCCATCGTGATAGATCCAAAAGGATATTAGGACTTTCACAGTCCAGGTACATCGACACCGTACTGAAAAGATTCAGTATGGAAGATTCCAAGCGCGGTAACCTACCGGCTTGTCACGGGATCACCCTCTCTAAAGAGATGTCTCCCAAGACTGATTTGGAGAGGGATCGCATGTCTATTATACCCTACGCTTCTGCGGTAGGCTCTATAATGTATGCGATGTTGTGTACCAGACTGGATGTAGCTTATGCACTGAGTGTAGTAAGCCGGTATCAGTCAAACCCTGGGGAGAAACATTGGATAGCAGTAAAGAACATTCTCAAGTACCTGAGAAGGACTAAGGAGATGTTCTTGGTGTATGGCGGAAAAGACCTCCAGATTGAGGCCTTTGCTGACTCCAGCTTCCAGAGTGACAAGGATGATTCCAAGTCCATGTCGGGTTTTGTCTTTACCCTCAATGGAGGGGCGGTGTGTTGGAAGAGTTCCAAACAGGAAACCGTTGCAGACTCGACTATAGAAGCGGAATACATCGCTGCATCTGATGCCGCAAAAGAAGCTGTCTGGATGAGGAAGTTCTTGAAAGAACTTCAGGTGGTTCCGTCCATTGTTGACCCAATACCTCTGTATTGCGATAACAACGGGGCTATAGCTTTAGCGAAGGAACCCAGGTCCTATCAGAGATCCAGGCACATCTTAAGGCGGTATCACCTGAACAGGGAGATCGTAGATCGCAAGGAGATCGAGGTTCGGAGGGTTGCTTCAGAAGAGAACACTGCAGATCCATTCACCAAGGCCTTATCCCAGACTCAGTTCGAGCGGCTGATCGAGATGATAGGTCTTCGGTACGCCAGTTCATGGCCTTAGTGCAAGTGGGAGATTGTTAGTGTATATGCCCTAGAGGCCATTACTGTATCATACTAGTTTGTATATTACTTGATGGAAGCTTGGGATATTCACCTTGTATAAACAATCTTGCTCAATATAGTAGTATGCTACTTGGTTTGTTTCTACTTCAATCTGTACTTGTGTTTATTTCAGTATATCACTTATACGCATTAGTGGAGCCCTTAGGATCTTTGCTTGATTACCAGCGTTGTGATGGCAGTCACACTAGTGGGGGCTGGGTAATCTATAAGCACATCCTTATACAGGTCCCTAGTCGCAGGACTATCGAGACAGGGCATCGATACTCCGGAGTAGACTAGCGTATGCGCTTCTCATCCCAGTGTGGGAGATGGTCTGTCCCACAGCCATCAGTACGTCGTACTGGAGATAGTATACGGATGCTCGTTAGGTTACGAGTACACTGGACAGGACTCGTCGGGAACTGAAAGGTTGGTATTATACCTATCGTCAGTTATCAGTTCCCAGGTGACATGAGTACAGCTTAGTCCGCTGACTTGACACTGCCACTTCGCCTCGAGTGTGTTCCCACTGCACTTTGATCACTACTCTACCACGGCTCAAAGGAGTCGTGCAAACAGGTGGTGGTTGGGTGCAGTCCCGAAGCACTTGGAGGCAGTGACGGTTAGACAGGATTCGTCTCTCCCGGTATTGGGGGTTGACATCGCGCTGTGTCTAGGAGAGCCATTACACGAGTAGTCCCTGGCCAGGGCAAGCGAGATATACTGGTAGGCTTCCAGTGTTATCTCAGGGTGTTTTGGGCTTCACTCCGACACGACTTGTACCGCTATTGGGGGACTGACGTTTTACCGCCCCCTAGGCCCGACATGCGATGTATCAGACGAACAGACCGGACTGTACGGAGACTGTCACATTCAGACTCAGTAGGAGTTCAGATGGGGTTTCACCTCGTCAGCCTTCTTGTCGGCATCTACCTGGGGACCGTTACGCACAGCTAGTGCCGCTTGCGGTCTGTGGTTAAACCCACTGCCAGCGTAGTGTCGAGTCTTTAGAGTCCCACACAGAGGGTATTCGTCTCTGGGCAAAACAGAGTAGAGGTCGCATGGTTTTGCGACAGGGTTCGTTCTCATCCGTGCACTTGTGCACGTTTGGAGTCCGGACGGATTATACTGGCAGGCTCTGGTTTGAGCCAGATACTGGTATATGTTTTGGGGTTGCTTTTATCTCTTGGTATTCTTGTTCCTCGGAACGAGAATGCAGGTGTGTATGCACAGTTGCTTGAGGCGGAGGATGAGGTATTTCATTAGGGTTTCGGAACGGGTGCGTATGCACAGTTGACAGTCGTCTTTTTCCAAACACTAATGGATTTGTATTATATCAATTAATAATATATAATAAAATGAAATTGTGTCATGGTTGGTTTTTGTTGACTTGTTGACCATGGTTGACTTGTTGACCATGGTTGAAGTTTTGACCATCATCATTACAAAAGAAAGATGCTCTTTGATTCTAGCAAATTCATTTAATGTTTGAAATGATAATGGTCATTCTAAAACTTTCCATCAACCTTTTCATTTTCATTATTATTATTATTGATAATTCTTTTTCTTTTGCATTATGGTTGCAAGAATGAAAAAGGATAGCTCGTTCTATCATATTCATTCTCTCTCTTCACTTCATCTTCTTCTTCCTCTAGCTAAAGAGAAACCTTCTCATGTGTTGAGAATCCTTCTCTTTAAAAAGAAAAGTACCCCTTAGACTCTCTCTACTCATTCTAGGTTCAAGGTTTAGCAAGCCGGAAACCCTAGTTCACTCAAAGATCGAGGAAGAGCCCAAAGGTCGAACCTTCGAGGTGGATCCATCTTCGACGGAAGAAGGCGACAAGAAGAGAACCATCAACCTCTACAAAAGTTTGAAGAAGAAGGAGTTCAAGTTTAGGTATAACCATCCTCATCCGAGTAGCTAACTTTCTTTAGCTTGTATGCTAGTTTTAGTTTAGCTAAAGATCCCGACTTTGCTTAGTCCATGTTGCCCCTTGCGCTAAAAATTTGATTTTTATACCGTTTCCGCCTCCCCGTAAGAACCGGGGGTCGCAACGTGGACTTACAATTTCCAAGATCACAATACTCACTAAATCAATTTCTAAACTAGATTAGGATATACTAAACACAAATACTTAACTAAAAGTGTAGGGATTACCTCATTTGGCAACTCAAGAAAATTCTTGGGTTGCCCAAAGTCTTCAAAATCCACACTTGATTGGTCCAAAGGGTTTATGATGAGGTTGTGCATCTCTTTAATGAAGGTGGCATGGGGTTTTGGTGATGAATTGGAGATGATTCATGGAGGTAGAGAAGGATGATGGAGGAGGAGAAAGAAATGATGAAAATGGTGAAGAAATGAAGAAGGGAGAAGAATGGATGAAGAAGTCAAAGTCTCACTCTTTCATAACCTCACTCTCTCTTATGCTCACTCTCTATCAAAATATCTCATTTTATCTCCTCTCTCTCTCTCATCAACCATGGCATCTCTTTTGTTTTCTTTTCACAAATAATAAAACCAAATGCAATGAACAAACATGTAACAAAATGCAATATGACATGGTGCACTAGCTATAGAAAAATGTAAAAATACGGATTTGGCTTAATCGTGATTAGTAGTGCACTAATCAAGTTTAACTTAAACTTGCATATCATTAATTATAAAAATGCCAAAATCCGATAAATATCTTTATAATAAATAAATCGTTTTAATCTCCACTTATATCCTAAATATTGGTATATACTTATACCATTTTACAAAAAAAAAACCTATTCGCAAATCGAATAGTTTTCGCGAAATATATTATTTTAATATTAAATTTCCAAAAATAGTATTTTATATTTATGAAATGTTACACATATCCTATACTATCACAACTCACTTAGCAAGTTTAATGCTAAAACCACTTGCTCTCAAGTGATAATTTGTTTATTTGTTGTTGATGTATGCTTACTAACCCTTGTGTTTAGTGTTGATACTTCAAACTTGGACATACAAATGGTAAGTGAGAACAAAACGGATTCATTTCGTTTCTAACGTTGAACTTCGATATCTTGATGACTTGTGCTTCGCAAACGCCTAGACAAGCCATGCTTCACGTCGAAACAACACAATAATGGAACAACTCATGATCAAGAGAGCATCGACGAATTTGCCACTATTGAACCACCCGAACCAGAGCCATGACTGTTTTTCTTAACTTGTTCTCCATTTTCGTATTTTCTAATTCTTGTGACAAAACTCATTTTTTTTCTTTTTGAATCTTTAACGACAACTTCTAATCACCAATTCCCCGTGGATCACCCATACTTGTCGGCACGCTACAACGCGCCGTGCACTTGCGGTTTATAAATTTTAAAACGAGACCGAACTCGTGTGTGCCGCATTTCTAAAAGCCTTTCTTTCAAAACCATAAAAGCGCGCGGGTAAAATCCCAACAAATTTTTAGCGCCGTTGTCGGGGAAGCGGTAATCTTTAGGAGTTGTTATTTCTGGTTCAATTGTATATACAAACTAACAAAACTAACTTTAACAAAAATTTTCAAAAACAAAATAAAAACAAACAAAACTAACTTTTCTAAGTTTTGTTCTATGTCTTTTTGAACTGCTGTAACTATGAGTTTAATTATAAAATTTTGCATATAAAATTAGGAAACTTATTAAACTAGAAGCACACGGTACAAATTTGGTGCACCAACTCAAAAAGTTGGCCGCCAATAAAATCCATCTGGCCACAAATTGCGGCCTCAACTGCTCCATTTACTCCAAATTTTTTGTTTTTGCTTCTTTATCCCATTTTTGCTCCTGTCTTATATGCAAAATTTCACAATTGTGATTGTGCAGCTAATTGGCCATATATATTGCTTTTTGCACTAAATATATGTTAGGAATATGTATTCCCTAGAGGCTATTATTGTATGATATAGTGGATGGTTGGACATATATATAGAGGACTTTTTTACTCGACATGATAGTATGCTATCTGGTTGCTCTTTATCTTAACATGTACACTAGTATTGTTATACTGTCTCTCTAATACATGTTGATAAAGCCCTTAGGATGTTAGCTTGACTACCAGGATTATGATGCATATCATACTAGTGGAGCTTGTATAGTCCGCAAGCACATCCTTTAACAGTTCCTAGTCGAGAGAGTATCGAGACAGGGCATCGATATTCTATAGTAGACTAGTGTGTATATTGATGGTTGATCCCACATCCATTTGTGTTTGACATCAAAGATTGTACACAGGTGCTCATTAGAGAATTAGTACACCGAACAGGACTCACCGAGAACTCCTAGTTAGTACCATACCTATTGTCAGATAGCAGTTCTCTGGTGACACTTATACAGGTTAGTCTGTAGACCCGAGATCATCATAGAGTCTTGTGTGGTTCCCACTGTGCTTTGATTTTCCTCCCTACCACGGCTCAAAGGAGTCATGGAAACAGGTGGATTTTGGGTACAGTCCCGAGTCACATGGAGGCAATGAGCAATAGGAGGGGTTTCGTTTCTCCCGGTATAGGGAGTTGATGTTGCGCTATGCTCGATTGGCTATAACAGCAAGTCCCTGGCCAGGGATGATGAGATTTATTGGTAAGTGTTATCAGTAGTTTCTCGAAAGGTTATAAGCCACACATCGACATGACTTATCAAGTTACTGGGGTCTGACGATTCCACTCCTAGACTTGATATACGACATGTCAGACGAAGAGACCGGACTGTACGATAAGTGTTGCTTATAGGCTTTGCGGGAGTTTGGACAAGCTTGCTTGTTGATCTTCTAATCGCTCAATACCTGGGTAGCCGTTATGTCCAGCTAATATCGCTGACGGCTTGTGGGTGACTGATATGATCATTACCTATTGCTGGCGTATTGACGAATATTTAAAGTCCCACACAAAGGTTTCCTAGCTCAAGCGAAACGAAGTAGGGCACATATGGTGATATGTGCGGGAGCTTGATTAAATACGAGTATGTGATACCGTATTCTAATCTCGTGATATGTGATATCGGTTAGGTTATATGTGATATAACCGGATTGTTGAATCAAGTATTGATTCAATGATATGTTATATGCATATATATTTGATATTGGCCGGTTATATATGATATGAGCGGATTATTCAATCAAGTGTTGATTTGATATAGTATATTGAATGTTGTCGGTTATATGTGATATGACCTGGTTATTGAATGAGGTGTTGATTCGATAATGTGATATACATATAAGTAATATTAGTCGGTTATATATGATATGACCGGATTATTGAATCAATTGTTGATTAAATATTTTGATATATATTTTTATATTTGATATATTAATATATATTAACTAATATTGCTCTCACTAAAGATTTTATTCTCTTTTTATATATAATGATATATGTATATATGATATATATATATATATATATATATATTTTTATATAAAAAATACTATTGTGTCATAGTGGATGATACATAGAATATGGGTGTATGAGACTTACACTAAAGCTAAAGATAATTGTGGTAATTATTTATTAAGAGTAAATTCAAAATTTGGTGGAAATGAGCATGGCTTAAGATGCTTGTAGAAGCATGTAGAAGCCATGACTCATCTCACTAATTTTGTTTTACTCTAGATATTTTATAACCCAACTATTATCTTTAGCCCATGGTTAACTGTCTCTACTTATCACACTTGAGATATTTTTTCACCCAAGTTCATCTTCTTCCTCTCTTGATTTTTGAGTTGAAAAAGGAAAAAAGATAAATAGATTTCTAAAGTGAGCAAAATTCCTGCTTCATCAACCTACTCTCATCTAGCCCATAAGATTAGGTTGTTTTATTCACTAATTCTTGATTAGTGAAGAGATAGCTTGAGTTAGAGAAACTTCAAGATGGATCATCTTCGGCCTTGAAGATGCTGAAGCAATCTCGTTCCTTTCAACAAGTGGAGCCTAAGAAGAGTTCGAGGGTCTACTACTTAGAGCTAAGGGACTACTACTTAGAGCGTTAGAAGTGAAGGACCGGTCTACAAAGATTGTATTCTATAATCACTTAGTGTTGTAGGGTTACTAGGCACTCAAACAAGGGTTAAGAAAGCATCAACCATGCCCGATTAAAATTTTAGCCGTGCCTAACAACCCTAAACTAGATCTTTGCTAGAAAATTAGGGTTTCACATGCAAGTAAATAGCATCTATGACTAAGTGAATACGAAATATAACCTTTGTAGATCGGTCCTTCACTTCAAAAGTTCTTGTCGTAGTCCCTTCGCTGCGATCATGGTTCTTCCGGGCTTTTGCATGGCTTCACGAGGCGAAAGATGCGTCCTTACTTGAAGTCTTCGAGGCCGAAGATGATCTACGTCGAGGGAATACCGACTCAAGCTACTACTTCACTAACTAGACAATTAGTGAAGCAAACACCCTAAACTAAAGTGCTAGTCTAGTAGAGGATGGAGGAATATGAAGTGGGTTCTCTTTAGAATTTTATTTCTCACAATGTTTCACTATCTTTTTAAAACCCTAGTAAGCCTTTTCTCTTTGCTCAAAGAAGAAGAAGATGAACAAAAGAAAAGGATGAGGATAATCATCAAGTGAGTGAGCTAACCATGGTGAGTGAGTATCATATACTAACTCATGTAGAGACATAACCATGGCTAATTCTAAATGGTTAGGTTAATAAAAATCCAAAGTAAAACAAAGTTAGTGGACTTTGTCAAAGAATCCGCAAGCTTCATGCTTACGACAAAAGCTCCACTAATTTGTAATTACCTTAAATAAATATTAACCACCATTTAAAATAGAATGGTGTATGTCTTGCACACCCATGAATGATGTATCATCAATCATGATACAAAAAGAAAACACATTTTAATATATATCGCATATATATTAAAGTTGTGCACATGTGAGAAAAATCTTTAAGTGAACAAGTGTTAGTTAATGTAAACTAGTATATCTAATATACAATTATACACTAAATTATTAAATCAACACTTAACTTAATATTCCGGTCATATCTCATATAACCGACTAACATCCATTGTATCGACTTATCGAATCAACACTTGATTCGATAACCCGGCTATATCATATATAACCGACCGATACAAAAAGTCATGAGAATAGAATACGGTATCACATACACGCATTATTCTCGGTCCCGCACATATAACATATGCGCTCCTATTTCGTTTTTCCTGACCCAGTAAAACCTCTATGTAGGACTTTAAAGACTCGTCAATACGCCGGCAGTAGGTGATGATCACATCAAGAACCCACAAGCCATCAGCGGTACTAGCTGGACGTAACAGCTACCCGGGTATTGAGCGATCAGAAGATTAGTAAGCAAGCCCGCTCCAACTCCTGTAAAAGCCTGCCGGTAACACTTCCCGTACAGTCCGGTCTCCTCGTCTGATATGTCGCATATCAAGTCTAGGGGTGGTAAACGTCAGACCCCAATAACCGATAAGTCGTGCCGATGTGAGGCTCATAACAGGTCGAGAAACTACTGGTAACACTTTCCAGCAAATCTCTAAATCAGCCCTGGCCAGGGACTTCCCTGCTATGGCCAATCGAGCACAGCGCAACATCAACCCCCAATACCGGGTGAGAAGAAACCCCTCCTATCGCTCATCGCCTCCATGTGACTCGGGAATGTACCTAAAAACCACCGTTTTGCACGCCCTCTTGGACGTAGTAAGGTGGAAATCAAGGCACAATGGGAATCACACAAGACTCTATGACGATCTCGGGTCTACAGACTAACCTGCACAAGTGTCACCAGAGAACTGCCATCTGACGTGAGGTATAATACCATCTGGGAGTTCTCGGCGAGTCCGTCCAGTGTACCCAGTCTCTACTGAGCACCCGTATACCATCTCTGATGTCAAACACCAATGGATATGGGATCATCCGTCGCCCATCTCATGGGTCGAGAAGCGTATACGCTACTCTACTCTGGTATATCGATGCCCTGTCTCGATACACCTACGACTAGGAACATTAAAGGATGTACTTATGGACTACTCTGTCCACACTAGTATGATCTGCATCATAGTCCAGGTAGTCAAGTACATATCCTAAGGGCTTTACCAACATGTAAGCATAAGACAGTATCAAGAGACAAGTATACATGTTAAGATAAAGAGCAACCAGATTGCATACTATCATATCGAGAAAGAAAGTCCTCTCTATATATGTCCAAGCATCCAATATAATATACATCATCTGTACAATACTGGCCTCTAGGGCATACATACAACTAACAATCTCCCACTTGCACTAGGGCCAGCTGTTGTAGTATCGCATACCTAGCATCCCGAAGAGTCTCTTAAACTGTATCTGGGGAATGTCCTTCGTGAGTGGATCCGCAGTGTTGTTCTTTGTGTCATCCCTCCTGACCACGATCTCCCGGCGATCAACTATCTCCCGGATCAGGTGATACGGCCTCAGAATATGCCTGGATCGCTGATAGGACCTGGGTTCCTTGGCCAAAGCCACCGCTCCATTGTTATCGCAAAACAAAGGTATTGGATGCTCAATGGATGGAACCACTCCAAGTTCAGTAATGAACTTCTTGATCCAGACAACCTCTTTGGCAGCATCGTTGGCAGCGATGTATTCAGCCTCCATCGTCGAGTCTGCCACGGTTTCTTTCTTGGAACTCTTCCAGCTAACCGCCCCTCCATAAAGGGTAAAGACAAATCCCGAGTGCGACTTAGAGTCGTCCTTATCACTCTGGATGCTCGAATCGGTAAAGGACACCACTTGGAGTTCTCCGTTACCATACACTAAGAGAATCACTTTAGTCCTTCGTAAGTACTTGAGAATGCTCTTCACAGCTGTCCAGTGACTCTCTCCAGGATCAGCTTGATACCTACTCACTACACTTAGTGAGTGTGCTACATCGGGTCTGGTACATAGCATCGCGTACATGATAGAGCTTACAGCCGAAGCATAGGGTATCCCTTGCATGCGAGCTCTCTCCAAATCAGTCTTGGGAGACATCTCTTTGGAAAGAGTGAGTCCAGTGATCGTGGGTAAATCCCACGCTTGGATTCTTCCATACTAAACCTCTTTAGTATGGTGTCAATGTACCTGGATTGGGACAATCCCAAAATCCTTTTAGATCTATCTCTATAGATCATAATTCCCAGTATGCAGGAGGCATCACCTAGATCTTTAATTGAGAATCTTTGTGATAAGAAGAGCTTGACCGATTGCAGCATAGGAATGTCATTTCCTATCAAGAGTATGTCGTCCACGTACAATACGAGGAAGACAACCTTACTCTCTGCCACCTTCTTGTAGATACAAGGTTCATCTACGTTTTTGACGGAAAAAAACTCTTTGATAACGACGTCAAAGGAGATGTTCAAACTCCGCGATGCTTGCTTTAATCCATAAATGGATTTAAGCAGCTTGCACACCTTCCCGCTGCTCCCACTAGCTACGAAGCCCTCTAGCTGAGTCATGTACACGCTCTCTTCTAAATCACCGTTTAGAAAGGCGGTCTTAACATCCATTTGCCAGATTTCGTAGTCATGATATGCTGTGATAGCAAGCATAATCCGGATGGATTCAAGCATAGCCACTGGAGAAAAGGTTTCGTCATAGTCCACACCTAGTCTTTGACGAAAACCCATTGCAACAAGTCTAGTTTTCAAAGTCTCCACTTTTCCATCTACACCAAGTTTTTTCTTGAAGATCCACTTGTTCCCAATGGGTTTTACCCCTTCAGGAGCATCTTCCAAAGTCCATACTTTGTTGGTGTACATGGATTCCATCTCGGATCGCATTGCATCCAGCCATTTCACTGAGTCCCCACTCGTGATGGCTTGCTCGAAGCTAGTTGGGTCATCATCAACCATGATGCAATCCTCGCTCCCACCATCCATGAGAAAACCGTAGTATCTCTCAGGTGGGTGAGGAACCCTACTAGATCGGCGGAGAGGCTGAGGTTCGTTGGGAACTACCGAATCCTCCGGTTCCACTAAATCTTCAGTTTGAGTTTGTGTAGCCGGAATTTCTTCCAGTTCTACCTTGTCGCCACTAATTTCTTTTGTAAGAAATTCCTTTTCTAAAAAGGTGGCATGTCGAGAAACAAACACTTTTTGTTCCTCAGTATGGTAGAAAAGATATCCATGTGAATGTTTGGGATATCCCACAAACTTGCATAGAACTGACCGTGCCTCGAGTTTGTCCGGATTTTGCCTTTTGACATAGGCCGGACAACCCCATATCTGGAATCGTTTAAGACATGGTCTCTTCCCACTCCATATCTCATATGGTGTGGTAGGTACAGATTTAGATGGAACTTGATTCAATAGGTATGCTGTTGTCTCCAGCGCATACCCCCAGAAGGAAATAGGTAACTCAGCTGTGCTCATCATAGAGCGCACCATATCTAATTGGGTACGGTTCCTCCGTTCCGATACACCGTTGTGCTGTGGTGTATGTGGAGGGGTTAGCTGAGAGAGAATCCCAATCTCTTTTAGGAAGTCCAGGAATTCATTGCTCAAGTATTCACCTTCTCGATTAGATCGAAGGATTTTAATACTTTTCCCGGTTTGGTTCTCGACTTCTTGTTTATATTCTCTAAATTTCTCAAAAGCTTCTGATTTGTGTTTCATCAGGAACATATACCCGAATCTAGAGAGATCGTTAGTGAATGTAATGAAGTACGCAGAACCATTCCTGGCATGTGTGGACATAGGGCTGCATACATCACTATGTACCAGTCCCAAGAGTTCCGTAACTCTTTATCCGTGTCCCGTAAATGGAGTTTTGGTCATCTAGCCTTTGAGACATGACTGGTAAGTGTCATAAGATGAAAATTCAAACGGATTGAAATATCCATCGTTATGAAACTTAGCTAGTCGTGTCGCATTGATGTCACCCACTCTACAATGCCATAAGAAGGATTCGTTCATTTCTGAACTCTTCCTCTTGTGTGTGTTTGTTATGCTCAGAACTGTTGATTGATTTAGAACATAAATGCCATTGCACAACGTGCCTGATCTAACCAACTTTTGGTTTAGGAAAATGTTCATAACATTATCCTGTAATACAAAATTATATCCCTCTTTACTCAACAAAGAAACCGATATAATGTTGCATATCAGGTTCGGCATGTCATAACATTCGTTCAGAATCAATGTATTACCAGTTGGTAATACAAGGTGATATTCCCCAACGGTTTTAGCTGCAACAATTGCACCATTTCCAACCCTTATGTCTTTATCACCTTCTCTAAGTTCTCTAGATTTCCTAAGCCCATGTAACTAATTACATATATAGGATGCTGACCCGGTATCTAATACCCTGGACGTAGAGCAAATGGAGAAACAGTTCTCTGAAACGAACACACCCGGAGAAAATGCATCAACATGTACTTTCTTCATTCGGGTGGCATGGGAATTCTGGTATTCCCCTATATCCTGTTCAGTCTTATAACTTTTATAAGAAAGAACGGAACCAACTTTCCCCAGCACAGTATAACATGTGGGTTCGGTCAATACATCCATATTATTATCTTTATTAAGGCATGATATGGTCTCTACCTGGAGAGAGAGAGAAGAAAACACTTTAGCGTATGCTCTTACAAGATCAGATTGGTTATTATTTTATCTAATCAGGATGGCTCCCACTGTTTTTATAAAATCTTCCTTCAAACCCTAAAAGGAAAGACTAGCTGGGATTAATTACACCCTACAACTTCGCCAATTTTTCATCCAGGCCAGTGTCGGTACTTTGAGGGAGGTTCCCCGTGCTTTCGCACGGACTTAATTAAAGTAAACCTCGTTTTCCTATAGGCGTAACCCCGTTAACACCTTTCTATGCACCTACTTGATCGGCTAATTGTCCTGTGTAAAACTCTCCCAGGAGTAACAATTACTCGCAGTGGGTATCGAGATCCAACTATCTTATAGAAAGTATGCAATCTCATTGCAAATTTCAACACTTGAAATTCCCGATAATATTTTGCCCCTAACCCCTATGACCTTGACAAAGGCCAACAAATCATAGGATGCTAGTCAAGTTCAACCCGTCATTTCTTGATTGAATCAAACCCACCCGCACGACCCTTGACAAAGGCCAACAAGGTCGTACGACTACCCCAAAACAATCTGCATCATATGATTAAGCAGATAAGCACCATTCAGCTACCGCACACTACGCCTTGACAAAGGCCAACAAACGCATCACGAATACTAAATAGTTCTTATCTGAAATGACGGAGGGCTACAACAGGTTTTTCTGAAAACCTATTACGTAATGAACTTGATATCGTTGTAGAATCGAGTGAATTTTGAAATGGAGTGATTTTGAGGCTTTCATTAGTTTTGCTAAAGAGGTCACTCCCGGTGAAGGGATCTCGGCTCTTTCCTCATCGAATAAAGTGCAGGACATATCATATATATCACTATGCAAAGCAAAACTCCAAAAGCAATCAAAAGACAAACCGAGTGTTGTAGCATCTGCCAGTTTTGCTAAAGAGGTCACTCCCGGTGAAGGGATCTCGGCTCTTTCCTCATCGAATATGGTGCATGATATATCATATATATCACTATGCAAAGCAAAAACTGTAGCTACCCTTTTTGAAAATTTGATTCTACAATATCTTTTAGGTTTCTTTTCTTTCATTAATCATATTAATGAAGTCCTATCATTTAATTCACCTAAACATCACAGATAAATACGACGTACACTTCTGCCATCCGCATTCGCCTCGATGTCCCCTCGTGCACCGTTAGGTTAGGTAATTAACGGCAGAGCAGGGCAGGGCTAGCGCGGGTGTAAAACATAAGTAACATCTATATAATATATCATATATACTATATACTGTATTTATCACAGTATATCAAATGATCACATCACAGATATCGCAGCAGAAGAAACATATGAAATATTGGATATACTAGGACGTCCGTGTTTTATTTTGAGCCTTTATAAAACACGGATTCCACGGTCGCGATGAATAGCCAAACCCATAACCCTAGACCCCTACGAGAGCGGCAAGCAACCCTACCAATTCTAGAGTTAGGAGACCCGGACTCGATTCCTCGAGTTGGTCTCCCACTGGACTCTAGAACCCGGTTACTTATGCTCTCCTCCTTGGGTCTATCCTAATGCGGAAAAGTAAATAATATTCAAATGGTGACATCAACCTCATCCCGGAAGTGCCCCAATAAAAGAATATTACATACATTAAATTTTACATGAATGAAAATAAAAACTCTCATCTCACATAAAAAAAAACCCGGCTATTCAGAACGCGACGATCCAATATAACATATCCAGCAACACATAACATCACATGTCATCAACGTAAGTAAATGTGCGCATCCCAATTATCGTTGACATATAGCAATGAAACCGGCGATATCACATATTACACTTACGGTCGCAGAAAAGAAAGTGTAAAACTACAACATTTGGAATCCACATTCTCTTTAGACATCTTAAATCCGAAATATCACATACTTCGCATTTCATGCCTAACTATATGAATTCCACATATTGTATCACATTCCATATAAATAGACAGTATTAAAGTTTCCGATCGAATAATCAAATACCCAAGATTTCCTAAATAGCTCAACACTTGAGGGGAGTTTAAAAACATCCAACACACGCCACAGTACCAATAGTCCAGCCGTAGAAGGGTCAAGCCAACGCCTCACATGTGACAACGCCGTACTCCCCCAAACTCTAAGGTTCAAAAGGCAGTTCAAGACGGTCACATAATCGAGTTAAGGTTTGTTGTCTTCTCGAAGGTCGATTGCGTAACTTGCACGATTTAGACGTTCTTAAACTACGGAAAAATCCAACACTTGGAAATTTTCCGGGTCAGGAAAAAGTGAGTTATTGATATCCGTACGAACATTTTAATACTTTCTAAATTATCCGGAAAACATAACGAAATTAAATTTTCCGATCGAATCAACGATTACAAAATAAACCCCAGAACACTCAACACATGAATCAGATTAAAAATACCCAGAAAATATTAATCACAGAAATAGAAATTACTGTGCAAAACTGAGTGCATAATTCCTCTTTACTGCCGCGGATCCGCGACCCATGAGCGGTACGGCCGAGGTTCCACGACGGTTTGTACGGATCATCCTCTCGTTTTTCACTACAATTCATATATTTCCCTGCTGATTTTTTTAGGCATTTTTAATTCAGAAAATCACAGTTTTTAAAATTTGTCCAGAGAGGGGTTCATTTGGGCGTTTCGAGGTTCGTTCGGAGTTTTAACTTCGTACACACGTCGCCTAATGCTCTAGCTAGGCTCTGATACCACTGTAGGGTTACTAGGTACTCTAATAAGGGTTACGAAAGCATCAACCATGCCCGATTAAAATTTTAGCCGTGCCTAACAACCTAAACTTGATCTTTGCTAGAAAATTAGGGTTTCACATGCAAGTAAATAGCATCTATGACTAAGTGAATACGAAATACAACCTTTGTAGATTGGTCCTTCACTTCAAAATCTCCTTGTCGTAGTCCCTTCGCTGCGATCATGGTTCTCCCGGGCTCGTGCATGGCTTCACGAGGCGAAAGATGCATCCTTTCTTGAAGTCTTCGAGGCCGAAGATGATCTACGTCGAGGGAATACCGACTCAAGCTACTACTTCACTAACTAGAGAATTAGTGAAGAAAACACCCTAAACTAAAGTGCTAGTCTAGTAGAGGATGGAGAAATAAGAAGTGGGTTCTCTTTAGAATTTTATTTCTCGCAATGTTTCACTCTCTTTTTAAAACCCTAGCAAGCCTTTTCTTTTTGCTCAAAGAAGAATAAGATGAACAAAAGAAAAGGATGAGGATAATCATCAAGTGAGTGAGCTAACCATGGTGAGTGAGTATCATATACTAACTCATGTAGAGACATAACCATGGCTAATTCTAAATGGTTAGGTTAATAAAAATCCAAAGTAAAACAAAGTTAGTGGACTTTGTCAAAGCATCCACAAGCTTTTACAAGTTTCATGCTTATGACAAAATCTCCACTAATTTGTAATTACCTTAAATAAATATTAACCACCATTTAAAATAGAATGGTGTATGTCTTGCACACCCATGAATGATGTATCATCAACCATGATACAAAAAGAAAACACATTTTAATATATATCACATATAAATTAAAGTTGTGCACATGTGAGAAAAATCCTTGAGTGAACAAGTGTTAGTTAATGTAAACTAGTATATCTAATATATAATTATACACTTAATTATTAAATCAACAATTGACTTAATAATCCGGTCATATCTCATATAACCGACCAACATCCATTGTATCGACTTATCGAATCAACACTTGATTCGATAACCCGGCTATATCATATATAACCGACCGATACAAAAAGTCATGAGAATAGAATACGGTATCACATACACGCATTATTCTCGGTCCCGCACATATCACATATGCGCTCCTATTAAGTTTTGCCTGAGCCAGTAAAACCTCTATGTAGGACTCTAAAGACTCGTCAATACGCCGGCAGTAGGTGATGATCACATCAAGCACCCACAAGCCGTCAGCGGAACTAGCTGGACGTAACGGCTACCCGAGTATTGAGCGATCGGAAGATCAGCAAGCAAGCCCGCTCCAACTCCTGTAAAAGCCTGCCGGTAACACTTCCCGTACAGTCCGGTCTCCTCGTCTGATATGTCACATATCAAGTCTAGGGGTGGTAAACGTCAGACCCCAATAACCGATAAGTCCTGCCGATGTGAGGCTCATAACGGGTCGAGAAACTACTGGTAACACTTACCAGCAAATCTTTAAATCAGCCCTGGCTAGGGACTTCCCTGTTATGGCCAATCGAGCACAGCGCAACATCAACCCCCAATACCGGGAGAGACGAAACCCCTCCTATCGCTCATCGCCTCCATGTAACTCGGGACTGTACATAAAAACCACCGTTTTGCACACCCACTTGGACGTGGTAAGGTGGAAATCAAAGCACAGTGGGAATCACACAAGACTCTATGACGATCTTGGGTCTACAGACTAACCTGCACAAGTGTCACCAGAGAATTGCCATCTGACGTGAGGTATGATACCATCTGGGAGTTCTCGGCGAGTCCGTCCAGTGTACCCAGTCTCCACTAAGCACCCATATACCATCTTTGATGTCAAACACCAATGGATATGGGATCATCCATCGCCCATCTCATGGGTCGAGAAGCGTATACGCTACTCTACTCTGGTATATCGATGCCCTGTCTCGATACACCTACGACTAGGAACATTAAATGATGTACTTATGGACTACTCTGTCCCCACTAGTATGATCTGCATCATAGTCCAGGTAGTCAAGTACACATCCTAAAGGCTTTGCCAACATGTAACCATAAGACAGTATCAAGAGACAAGTATACATGTTAAGATAAAGAGCAACCAGATAGCATACTATCATATCGAGCAAGAAAGTCCTCTCTATATATTTCCAAGCATCAAATATAATATACATCATCTGTACAATACTGGCCTCTAGGGCATACATACAACTAACAAGTGTAAAGCTTGTTTACTTTCTTACAAACCCTAATTCTCTAGTTAGATTCTAGGTTAGTGTAGCTTAGACCTCTAGATTTTTTTAAATTGCATACTTGATGCATTTAGAAACCTAGTAGAGGTGCTAAGACACACTTTCATGGTATCAGAGCCAAGCTAGAGCATTAGGTTTGGTTTAAACGACGTTAAATTGTTCGATTGAACTTCAAAACCCGATTTTTTCAATGTTTCTGTCCAATTTTTCAAAATTTGAAATTTTGGAGATTAAAAATATGCAAAAAATTGTGCAGGGTAGTTTATGGATCCCCAAGAAGTACGGGTCCCAAATGCCACCAAAGCGCAGCGCAACCGCGGCCTTAACCCCTTTTTGGCCGCGGTTCCGCCGCAGGTTTGGGGTATTATGGGGTAGTTTTTCTTGTGCTGCTCCATTGTCATATTTGGCACTTTCTGGATGTTTTTAGTGAGGCTCAAGTAGTTGAGATCTCTGTGATTTTTGGGTGTTTGAGATATCGATCGAAATGTTTAACATTATATAGATATATATGATATGTGATACAATATTTGGAATCCTCATTATTTAGTTTTATGAAAACTAGTTTGTGTTTAGTAAATCTATCATTTAAGTCTTGGTTCATCGATTTCCATGGAGTTTCTATTCAGATCAAAACTCCGTCTCAATCGTGTATAGTACGCGAACACTCGCCGGGAAACACTACTAAATAGCCACGCCCCATAGCCCCGACCAAGTGACTTTAGGAGAACACCGTAGCCAAAAGCATCCACTCGGGTGCTCACGGCCGCGGTGTTCTGCCCAAGTTCACTTCATTAACGGCATCGGGGGTGCGACAATCTACTAAAGTTCCCGACGAGCATTCGATCATTTATTTGGGAATCTTGTTGAATTACACGACTTGACATTGAAAAGTGTTTTCAATTCGAGACATAAATGCAAGATTTAAAGTGTTAGGCATGAAATCCGAGATATGAGATATTCTGGGTTTATGATGTCTAAGGAATATGCAGATTCTAATTATTGTAGTTTTCATTTCTTTTCTGCGACCGTAAGTGTAATATATGGTGTATTCCTGATCTCGTTGCTATACATCAACGACATTCGGGATACGCATATTTTCTTACGTTGATGACATGTGATGTTATGTGTTGCTGTGTGTCATGACCCGGAAAAGGTACGCAACTGGAACTTGAATCATGTGATGTCTATAGGACCCCACCTAATTGAAGTAAGCCAAAAGCCCAGAAATCTAAACCTTTTAGGGAAAATAATAGAGGTGGAATTTTGAAATAATGGTATAATGAAATCAAGTTCTTCTTTTACAAGTATAGGTAATAACATGTGAAAATGAATTGTCTATATCTGTCTTGAAACATTTTTCGACGTTTGAAATTTCGGCAGCACCTCCTTTGTAATTTTTAACCCGAAAATAATACAAATAAAACAATAATAGGCATCCCCAAGCGGGAGCTAGCTCTTTGCCAAATGGCGGAATAACCACACAAAGATATAAATATACAACGCCGAAGGCGAGGATCAAAGCATGGAAAGAAAATAAAGAAACCAAAGCATCATCAAGAAACCAAAAACAATAATAAATACATGAGCGTGACTCTAAGGCTGAAAGAATATACAACAAAATTTTCTAAGTCTATAAATATATAACGTCTGGTTGATGGAGCTTAACTAGATACAACTGAAATAAATATACAAGTAGAATGGTGGTCACGATGCAAATGTATCCCACCTAAACTGTGCAATCACCCGGAAGAAAGCGGTGTGCCAGCAAGACGCAAAGGAACCTGTGCAGTCAAACCTGCAAGAAAACTGTGGCACAACGGAGGTGAGTTGCCAACTCATGAGTAGAAGACTTCACCTAATAAAAACCAAAAGTATGATTATCTCGTAGGTCATACAATATCATAATCAGGGTACGGATCTAAAGTCTCGTACAATCTATTATTTCATCAATTCACATGTTACCGCATGTTATGAATATAACACTCAACGATCCTCTAATATACCGCATCATAACGATGTCTCATATCAAATTATATATCATGATCCCTTGACATCTTGTTCGATCGTAGTGACTCAAACCATAATACATCATATCCTCATCTTATACGTATATGTATACTATATATATATATGTATATATATATATATATCAACATGTCCATATATATATATATATATACATATACATATACATTGCATATCAAGTGTGTGTGTGCGCGACAAAATAAAACTAATGGCTCATGACTAAGGAATATAGACTAAGGATAAACCTTCCTACAAGTATGCTTATTCTAACCTAAAGTCTCCTAGAGCCCTACTTGCTAAGTATCCAACTCGCATTAACATATATAGATAATATAACAGTATCCTATTCTACGGTTGCGGGGGTGCTATACACCATCCACCCGACTTCCCCCGTAGATATACATCTACTCACCTTCGATCCTCGCTTGCTGAAATTGATGACGCCCTGCTCTCCTTGTCGTCCAGAAGTCCACGCGGAGGTACCCACAGTTCAAATACGCCGTATCGTAAACATGAAATAAAAACGAAAACCAAAGCAGCACCTAAAACACAAATAGGTTAGAACCTATGGTTTACGCATGCAAGAATAACCAAACAACTCTCGACATCGACGTACGAACGTCAATCGACCAAGATAAAACACAAATAACAAAACTCAAGTTAACAAAACTCGTAAAACAAAATCAGCAACTATGAAAAACACTTCCATATTTTGTCTCAAGTGAAATTAGCCAATTTTGCATATGTGGAGGGTCTAATTTTCAGATGAGTGAACCATACACCAAACCCCAACCCCAGATTCACCAATGTGGATGCAATTTGCGTCCACAAGCATTAAAATTGCGGCCTAGAAAGGGAGATGAGGTCTCGGGTTGCTAGGGTAACTTCTAGGTCACCTGCACGACTCTCTGTAATCACTATATATTTTCAGGTCCTCCGGATCATAGCAGATTTTTCATCACAGATAACTGCATTTTAATACCACTTATTCATTATCAATTTTGTACATATCGGTACTATTAACCAGTGTCTGCTTAGTAAATACAGATTTCAGATATTCGTGACAAAATACTGGAAAACATACTCAAAATCACGGATATGACATTTGTGAGTCGACACTGCAATCAGAACTGAGAACATATCGATAACCAAAGAGTTCTTTTGCAACAATAATGTGTACACAATTTTGGTCCAACACATTACATGTGTGGCACTAGCTTTTTGGAACATAGACCAAGGTGGGACTGCCTATGGCACAAGTGGGCACATACAAATAATGAATTGTGCAAGTGGTTGCACAAGTGGGTGTGAAAGAAAAAAGTATTGATGTGATATAAAGTGCAAGTTTCCCTCCAATTCTACTGAGCACACACCAAGGGTTTATAAAGAAATCAAACAACACCAGAAGGATCATGGAGTGCACTTGAGTTCACTATATCAACATGAGCCCAAATTGTCACTACAAAACCGGCGAGACCCCCCAAAAGTCTGGCAGCGCCGGCCCCCTTAGCCCCTCTTGTCTCCTATTTTTCTCTGGTCATTTCTTAGGGTCACATCATCCAAAATATATTGTTTGTTTATTCTGTTATAATGTCTATAAATACCAGAACAAGATTTAGTGAGAGGGGAGGAAAAAAAGATATGTATATTTCAATACCCATTTCATTAGTTTAGTTTTTTGGTTTTAGCTTGAGAGTTGTGTGAGCCTAGCTTGGCTTCTTCTTCCTCTCCCCTCTTGGAGCTTTCTTTTGAGAGCTTCATTATGGAGATTGAATAAGTAACCAACACCTTCTATCTCAACTCATCCAAGTGTTAATATATTTGTTATTGCTTTTTTTCTTTACTTCTTTTGTTACTTGCTTTTCTTTTTATGATGTGTAACTAATCTTTTGGTTGTGGTGATGGTAAGGATGTGAGATGAATGGCTTTGCCTTCCTCCTTTTCTTGTTAATGATTAATATTCTTCAATGTGATTCTAATTTAAAGATTGTTCTATGCTATTTTGTGATATGGTATTTTGAAACCATGGTTACAAGGTAACCACTTCATATACCCTATTCATACCTTTATCTATTTTACAATGTTTAAGTTAAAATCAATTTAGTGTTAAGTTTGCTAAGTTTAGATATGATATTTTGTGATCAAGTGGCTAGACAAATATCCTGGTTTCATATACCCTATACTATCACAAACACATAGCAAAGTTAACACTAAAGCTACTTGCTCTCACTCGCTAATTTGTCTTTTTGATGTTGTCGTATGCTTACTAACCCTTGTGCTTAGTGTTGATACCTCAAGCTTGTGTTAGTTATATGTATGCCCTAGAGGCCATTATTGTACATAGGATGTATATTGTAGTGGATGCTGGGACATATATAGGGAGGACTTTCTTGCTCGACATGATAGTATGCTATCTGGTTGCTCTTTACCTTAACGTGTATACTGATTGTCTCTCTGTTACATGTTGGTAAAGCCCTTAGGATGTGTACTTGACTACCTGGACTATGATGCGGATCATACTAGTGGGGACATGGTAGTCCATAAGTACATCCTTCAAAGTCCCTAGTCGAGGGTATATCGAGACGGGGCATCGATATACCAGAGTAGACTAGCGTATACCTTCTCGACCCATACAGATGGGCGATGGATGATCCCATATCCATTGGTGTTTGACATCGGAGATGATATACGGGTGCTCAGTGGAGACTGGGTACACTGGACGGACTCGCCGAGAACTCCCAGATGGTATTATACCTTACGTCAGATGGCAGTTCTCTGGTGACACTGGTACAGAGTAGTCTGTTGACCCGAGATCGTCATAGAGTCTTGTGTGGTTCCCACTGTGCTTTGATTTCCATCTTACCACGTCCAAGAGGGCGTGCAAAACGGTGGTTTTTGGGTACAGTCCCGAATCACATGGAGGCAATGAGCGATAGGAGGGGATTCGTCTCTCCCGGTATAGGGAGTTGATGTTGCGCTGTGTTCGATTGGCTATAACAGGAAATCCCTGGCCAGGGTTGCTGAGATTTACTGGTAAGTGTTACCAGTAGTTTCTCGAATTGTTATAGACCTCATATCGACACGACTTATCGAGCTATTGGGGTCTGACGTTTACCACCCCTAGGCGAGATATGCGACATATAAGACGATCAGACCGGACTGTACGGTAGTGTTACTGGATGGATTCATAGGAGTGTGAGCGGGCTTGCTCGTCGATCTTCTGATCGCTCAATACCCGGGTGGCCGTTAAGTTTAGCAGACCGCTTGCGGCTTGTGGGTGTTTGATATGATCATCACCTGCTGCCGGCGTATTGACGAGTCTTTAGTGTCCTACACAGAGGTTTCCTGGCTCAAGCGAAACGAAATAGGAGCGCATATGAGATATGTGCGGGACCGAGAATAATGCGAGTATGTGATACCGTATTCCATTCTCGCGATAAATGTATCGATTGGTTGTATGCGATATAACCTAGTTATCGATTCAAGCATTGATTCGATAAACCGATACATAGGATACTAGTCGGTTATATGCGATATGACCGGATCGTTAAATCAAGTGTTGATTTAATGATTTAATGTATAATTATATATTTGATATATTACTTTGCATTAACTAGTATTGGTTCACTTTGAATGGATTTTCTCACTTGGATGTACAAGTTGTATATGTGATATACTTTTTGTGGAAATGATTGTATCATGTTTGATGATACATGTTTGCTAGGGTTTTTGTGTAAAGATCAAACCAAGGTTACATGTTAATGGTTAGGGTTTTGATTTATTCATTTGTTTATTCTTTTTGGAAAATAAATGGCATGAAAAGAAAATGGTGGCTTGATTTGTATTCTAGTTGAAGCTTCATGAAGCTTTGACTTAAGTGACCATTTTTGTCTCATGCTTAACCCTAACCATTCCCACTAACCCTAGTCTAGTCTCTACACTTGACCATGGTTGGTAGATGATAAGTATTATCATTATTTTCATTTTTACTTAATACTTATCATAACATTTTCTTCTTCTTCTTCTTCATCTTCAACATGAAGAAACCTTGGACCATCAATGGTGATTGATGAAAAAGAGTGAGAAATCCAATTTTAAAGTCTACCCACTTCCTATTTCTTCATCCTCTACCTCTTGCCAAGTAGTAGAGTGTGTTTTCTTCACAAGTTTCATGACTTGGTGAAGTTGGAGCTTGATCTAGTGATGCCTCGACGTAGATCATCTTCGGCATTGTAGTCGATGACCTTGCCCGCCCATTTCTCCGATGAAGCCGACGCTAGAGCCCGGGATTCCATTTGGACAGCGAGGAGACTTCATTACGGAGCTATGGAGGTGGAGGACCGGATCTACAAAGGTTGTATTTCCGTTCTCTTATAGTAAAGTTGTTTACTAGTTTTTGTTTTCGCCTAAACTTCTAGCCAACAATCCGTATTAGGGTTCCTCGGCACCCTGTAATTTTGAAATTGGCATGGTTGATGCCTTGTGAGACCTCTTGAGAGTGCCTAGGAACCCTACAGTGGTATCAGAGCCTAGCTAGAGCCTTAGGCGAAGCGTAGACGAAGTTTGAAACCCGAACGAACCGAAACCCTAACACAAAAAGTGCTCTCTGGACTTTTTCTAAAAACTGGGTTTTTTCCAGATTAAAAATTCTTAAAAAATTCAGCAGGGAATTCGAAGAATTACGATGCAAAATTTTTCGACTGAAGCTGCTACAGTGCGGCGGAACCGCGGCAGAAGCTTGGCTTCCGCGGCAGAAGCTTGGCTTCTGCGGCAGTTCCGCGGCCAATAAGTGTTATCACTGTTTAATTGTTGCACAGTAATTCTTGTTTTCAGGTGTTGAGTTTTCTGGGAATTTTTAATATTTATTCAAGAGTTGAATTTTCTGGGGTTGTTTTGGGGATTCGTTGTTTCGATCGGAGTATCAGATTTTGTCTATGTGGCTTTCCGGATAATTTTTGAATATGTTAAAAAGTTCGACCGGATATAAATACCCAATTTTTCCCCTGTCGGGAAATTTCCAAGTGTTGGATTTTTCCGTGGTTTAAAGACGTTCTAAGTAGTGCAAGTAACGCGATGGACCCTCTAGAAGACAACAAACCTTAACTCGATTATGTGACCGTCTTGAACTGCCCTTTGAACCTTCGGGTTTGGGGCAGTACGGCGTGCCACATGTGAGGCGTTGGCTTGACCCTTCTACGGCTGGACCGTTGGTACTGAGGCATGAACTGAATGTTTTTAAAACTTATTTCAAGTGTTGATCTGTTTCGGGAAAACTTGGGTGTTCGATTGTTCGATCGGAAAGTTGAACATTTTCTATTTATCCGGAATGGGATACAATAATTGGAATTCACAAGAAGTTATGAGATAACAGTATGAATGTTATAAACATAGCACTTTAGTCTCACTTGATCGGTTGCCACAGAATTTTGATGTGATCAAAAGTCCGTCGCAATCACGTAGCGTACGCGGATACTCGCTGGGTAAACTTAATAGACAGCCTCGCTCCATAGCCCCGACCAAGTGACTGTAGGAGAACCCCGTAGCCGAAAGCATCCGTTCGGGTGCTCGCGGCAGCGGTGTTCCGCCTTGGTTCACTTCGTCGACGGTATCAGGGGTGCAGCCGTCTACTGAAGTTTGCGACGAGCATTCGATCAGGATGTCGGGAATCTTGTTGAATTGCCCGACTTGATATTGAAAAGTGTTTTCGATTTTGAGACTAAAATGCGGGGTTTATAATTGTTAGGCATGCGATGTCTAAGAAATTCATTTGGTCAGGCATGTGATGTCTGAGATGGTTGCGGATTCCAACTGTTGTAGTTTTACACTTTCTTTTCTGTGACCGTAAGTGTAATATGTGATATCGCCGGTTTCGTTGCTATATGTCAACGACAATTGGGATGCGCATATTTACTTACGTTGATGACATGTGATGTTATGTGTTGCTGGATATGTTATATTGGATCGTCGTGTTTGAATAGCCGGGGTTTTTTATGTGAGATGGGTGTTTTTCATTTTCATTCATGTAAAAACTTGTATGTAATATTCTTTTCTTGGGGCACTTCCAGGTTGCGGAAGATGTCACCTTTTGTTTATTCTTTAATTTTCCGCACTAGGATAGACCCAAGGAGGAGGGCACGAGTAACCGGGTTCTGGGGTCCAGTGGGAGACCAACTCGAGGAGTCGAGTCCGGGTCTCCTAACCCTAGAATTGGTAGGGTTGCTTGCCGCTCTCGTAGGGGTCTAGGGGTGTGGGTTTGGCTATTCATCACGAACGTGGAATCCGTGTTTTATACTGGCTCGTATTGAAAACACGGACGTCCTAGTATATCCAATATTTCATATGATTCTTCTGCTGTGATTTATCTGTGATGTGATCATGTGATGTTCTGTGACAGATATTATATATAGTATATATGATATATTATATAGACGTTGCTTATGTTTTACACCCGCGCTAGCCCTGCCCCGCTCTGCCGTTAGTTACCTAACCTAACGGTGCAGACGGGACATCGAGGCGAATGCGGATGGCATAAGCGTACGTTATATTTATCTGTAATGTTTAGGTGGACTTAAATGATGGGATAATCATTAATGAGATTAATGAAAGAAAATAAACCTAATTGATGTTGTGGAATCGAATTTCAAAATAAAACAGGTAGCTACAGTTCTTGCTTTGCATCGCGGTGTTCATTATAGAACATCCTGCACCTTATTCGATGAGGAAAGGACCGAGATCCCTTCACCGGGAGTGACTCCTTTAGCAATAACTGGCAGATGCTACAACCCTCGGTTTGTTTTTGGTCGCTTCTATAGTTTCCGCTTTGCACAATGATATATATGATATATCCCGCATCTCATTCGACGAGGAAAGGGCCGACGATCCCTTCACCGGGAGTGACCCCTTTAGCAAAACTAGAAAAGCCTCAAAAACATTCCATTTAAAAACCATTTGATTCTGCAACGAGATCAAGTTCAAAGCGTTAAAGGTTTTCACAAAAACCATTCGCAACCCTCCGTCATTTTAGGAAGTAGAGTACTTAGTATTCGTGCTACGTTTGTCGACCATAGCCGAGGCGTAGTGTGCGGTAGCTAAGTGATGTCTTCCTACACAGTATATGATGCGATTAGTTAGGACAGTCATGTGGCTTTGTTGACCTTAGCCAAGGGTCATGTGGGTGGGTCTAATTAATCACGAAATGACGGGTAAAACTTGACTAGTACCTATGATTTGTTGACCTTAGCCAAGGTCATAGGTGCTAGGGGTAAAAACCATTATCGGGAGTTTCAAGTGTTGAAATTTGCAATGAGATTTCATACCTTCTATGTGATAGTTGGATCCCGATACCCACTGCGAGTAATTGTTACTCCTGGGAGAGTTTTACACATTACAATTAGCCGATCAAGTAGGTGTCTAGAAAGGTGTTAACGAGGTTACGCCTCTGGGAAAATGAGGTTTACATTAATTAGGTTCGTGCGAAAGCATGGGGGACCTCCCTCAAAGTACCGACACTGGCCTGGCTGAAAGATTGGCGAACTTGTAGTGTGTAATTAATCCCGGCTAGTCTTTCCTTTTAGGGTTTGAAGGAAGATTTGATAAAAAGCAGTGGGAGCCATCCTGATTAGATAAAATAATAACCAATCTATTCTTGCAAGAGCGCACGCTGAGTGTTTTCTTCTCTCTCTCTCCAGGTAGCGACCATATCACGCCTTAATCAAGATAATAATACGGAATATTGACCGAACCCGCTTGTTGTACTGAGCTGGGGAACGTTGGTCCCGCTTCAACTTATAATTGTTATAAGACAGAGCAGGAAATTGGGGATTACCAGAATTCCCGTGCCGCCCAAACGAAGAGAGTGCATGCTGATGCATCATCTTCGGGTGTGTTCATTACAAAGAACTGTTTCTCTGTATCCTCTACGTCCTATGTATGTGATACCAGATCAGGATCCCAGATATGTAATATGTTACATAGGGCTACAGAAAGGTAGAGAACTGAGAACGGGTGATAAGTTTCATGAGGCAGAAAACGGGGCAAGTGTTGCAGCCAAGTCTGTTGGTCACTGTCACCCTGTATTCCAAATACATTGATTCTGAATGAATGTTATTAGATACCGAACCTGATATACAAAATCATATCTATCTCTTTATTAGTAAAGAAATGATAAAATTTTGTATAGTTGGATAATGTTTTGAACATTTCCTATATCAAAAGTTGATCGGTTCAGACACGTTATCTAAAAGCATTGATGTTCTAAATCAAACTACAGTTCTTAGTATACAGAACACACACAAGAGGAAGAGTTCAGAAATTAACGAATCCTTTTTGAGGCATTGTAGACTAGGTCATATCAATGCGACCTGACTAGTTGAAGATACATTTAGATGCATATTTAAATCTGTTTGAATTTACATCTTATGAAACTTGCCAGTCATGTCACAAAGATACGATGACCATAGTTCTGTTTACTGGAAGCAGAGAAAGAGTTAGTAAACTCTTGGGATGATACATGTTGATGTATGTAAGGTCCCATGTCTACATATGCCAGGACTGGTTCTTTGTACTTCGTTACATTCTCTGATAATCTCTCGAGATTCAGACATATGTTCCTATTGAAACACAAGTCCGAACCTTTTGAGATATTCACAGAATATAAGTTAGAAGTAGAGAACCAAAATACAGCTATAAGTATTATGTCCTTTGATGGGATCAAAGAGGAGAATACTTGAGCACGGAAATCCTGGATTATTCTAAAGGAGAATGAGATTCTCTCTCAGCATTACTCCTCCGTATACACCATAGTACGATGGTATATCGGGGCGGAGCAATCTCACCCTATATGATAAGGTGTGCTCTATGATGAGTACTACTGAGTTACCTATTTCCTTTTTGGGAGTTATGCGCTTGAGAAGCTGCATACCTATTGAATAGGGTTCGAATCAAATCAGTTGCCTACCACTTCATATGTGATATGGAAAGGGAAGAGCCCATATCTTAAGTTAGTTAAGATTTGGGGTTGTCCGGCCTATGTCTAGAAGCAAAATCCGGACAAGCTCGAGGCAAGATCGGTTATGTAGAACTGGAAAGGTTCCAGCTATACAAAATACAGCTGCTGATTTGATAGAACCAAAGGATTCAATAGTTACCAACGAACCTCAGCCTCTCCGCCGATCTAGTAAGGTTACCTCACCCACCTGAGAGATACTTCGGTTACTCTATGACAGTGGGAGCGAGGATTGCATCATGAGATGATGACCCAACTAGTTTTGAGCTGGCTATCAGGAGTGGGACTCTGTAAGAATGGCTGGATGCTTAGTGATCTGAGATGGAATCCTTATACACCAACAAAGTATGGACTTTGGTTGCTATATCTGAAGGGTTAAATCCCCATCAGGAGCAAGTATATCTTGAGAAGATTACTTGGTGTATATGGAGAAGTTGAGACTTTCAAAGATAGACTTGTTAAAGGTTTTCGTCATCGACCAGGCGTGGATAATGATGAAACCTTTTCCAGTGGCTATGCTTAAGTCCATCCAGATCCTACTTGCCACGGCTACATACCATGACTACGATATCTGGTGGTTGGGTGTCATGACAGCTTTTCTAAATGATGTTTTAGAAGAGAGAGTCTATAAGTACACAGCCAGAGGGCTTCGTAGACAGTGGGAGCAGCGGAAACGTGTACAAGATGCTTTATAGGATAAAGCAGACATCGCGGAGTTGGAACATCTGTTTTGATGTAGTAGTCAAAGAGTTTGACATCATCAAAATGGTAGATGAACATTGTATAAACAAAAAGGAAGTAGGGAGTATGGTGCTGATCCTCGTAGAGTACGTGGATGACATACTCTTGATAAGAAAGGAGTTTCCTATGCTACGCTCGGCCAATCTCCGTTTATCACAATGATTCTCTATAGGATCAAAGTGATACCTCCTAAATCCTGGGTTTTGGATCTATGAGATAGATCTAATTGGATGTTAGGATTCTCACTAGTTGTAGTGAGATGGTATCAACTAATCCTGGGGAGAATAACTGGAAGGGTTCCAGGGTGATAAGGACGACTGAATGTCAGTCACAGGCATTGTCTTTACCCTTAGTAAAGGGACGGTATGTTGGAAGAGTTCCAAGCTAGATACCGTGGCATACGAGATGATAAAGGCTCGATACATCGCTACTTAAGATGCTACCAAAGAGGCTGTTTGGGTGTATATTAGTTCATGAGATGAACTTCGTTCCTACCATTGTGAGACAATGGAGTTGTGGCTTATGCCAAGGAACGTCCGTCCCATCAGTGATCCAGACATATTCTAAGGCAGTGTCACCTGATCATGGAGATGGTTGATCTCTAGGGTGATCGAGGTTAGGAGAGTAGACCATGAGGACAACACGGCAGATCCACTCACGAAGGCCTATTCCCAGAGAGAGATTTTTATGGGATGGTTGAGTATGAGATACTGCAACCACTGCTACAGATGGCCCTAGTGCTAGTGGGAGATTGTTAGTTATATGTATGCCCTAGAGGCCATTACTGTACATAGGATGTATATTGTAGTGGATGCTGGGACATATATAGGGAGGACTTTCTTGCTCGACATGATAGTATGCTATCTGGTTGCTCTTTACCTTAACGTGTATACTGATTGTCTCTCTGTTACAGGTTGGTAAAGCCCTTAGGATGTGTACTTGATTACCTGGACTATGATGCGGATCATACTAGTTGGGACATGGTAGTCCATAAGTACATCCTTCAAAGTCCCTAGTCGAGGGTATATCAAGACGGGGCATCGATATACCAGAGTAGACTAGCGTATACCTTCTCGACCCATACAGATGGGCGATGGATGATCCCATATCCATTGGTGTTTGACATCGGAGATGATATACGGGTGCTCAGTGGAGACTGGGTACACTGGACGGACTTGCCGAGAACTCCCACATGGTATTATATCTTACGTCAGATGGCAGTTCTCTGGTGACACTGGTACAGAGTAGTCTGTTGATCCGAGATCGTCATAGAGTCATGTGTGGTTCCCACTGTGCTTTGATTTCCATCTTACCACATCCAAGAGGGCGTGCAAAACGGTGGTTTTTGGGTACAGTCCCGAATCACATGGAGGCAATGAGCGATAGGAGGGGATTCGTCTCTCCCGGTATAGGGAGTTGATGTTGCGCTGTGTTCGATTGGCTATAACAGGAAATCCCTTGCCAGGGTTGCTGAGATTTACTGGTAAGTGTTACCAGTAGTTTCTCGAATTGTTATAGACCTCATATCGACATGACTTATCGAGCTATTGGGGTCTGACGTTTACCACCCCTAGGCGAGATATGCGACATATCAGACGATCAGACCGGACTGTACGGTAGTGTTACTGGATGGATTCACAGGAGTGTGAGCGGGCTTGCTCGTCGATCTTCTGATCGCTCAATACCCGGGTGGCCGTTACGTTTAGCAGACCGCTTGCGGCTTATGGGTGTTTGATATGATCATCACCTGCTGCCGGCGTATTGACGAGTCTTTAGAGTCCTACACAGAGGTTTCCTGGCTCAAGCGAAACGAAATAGGAGCGCATATGAGATATGTGCGGGACCGAGAATAATGCGAGTATGTGATACCGTATTCCATTCTCGCGATAAATGTATCGATTGGTTGTATGCGATATAACCTAGTTATCGATTCAAGCATTGATTCGATAAACCGATACATAGGATACTAGTCGGTTATATGCGATATGACCGGATCGTTAAATCAAGTGTTGATTTAATGATTTAATGTATAATTATATATTTGATATATTACTTTGCATTAACTAGTATTGGTTCACTTTGAATGGATTTTCTAACTTGGATGTACAAGTTGTATATGTGATATACTTTTTGTGCAAATGATTGTATCATGTTTGATGATACATGTTTGCTAGGGTTTTTGTGTAAAGATCAAACCATGGTTACATGTTAATGGTTTGGGTTTTGATTTATTCATTTATTTAATTGTTTATTCTTTTTGGAAAATAAATGGCATGAAAAGAAAATGGTGGCTTGATTTGTATTCTAGTTGAAGGTTCATGAAGCTTTGACTTAAGTGACCAATTTTGTCTCATGCTTAACCCTAACCTTTCCCACTAACCCTAGTCTAGTCTCTACACTTGACCATAGTTGGTAGATGATAAGTATTATCATTATTTTCATTTTTACTTCATACTTATCATAACATTTTCTTCTTCTTCTTCTTCATCTTCAACATGAAGAAACCTTGGACCATCAATGGTGATTGATGAAAAAGAGTGAGAAATCCAATTTTAAAGTCTACCCACTTCCTATTTCTTCATCCTCTACCTCTTGCCAAGTAGTAGAGTGTGTTTTCTTCACAAGTTTCATGACTTGGTGAAGTTGGGGCATGATCTAGTGATGCCTCGACGTAGATCATCTTCGGCATCGTAGTCGATGACCTTGCCCGCCCATTTCTCCGATGAAGCCGACGCTAGAGCCCGGGATTCCATTTGGACAGCGAGGAGACTTCATTACGGAGCTATGGAGGTGGAGGACCGGATCTACAAAGGTTGTATTTTCGTTCTCTTATAGTAAAGTTGTTTACTAGATTTTGTTTTCACCTAAAATTCTAGCCAACGATCCGTATTAGGGTTCCTCGGCACCCTGTAATTTTGAAATTGGTATGGTTGATGCCTTGTGAGACCTCTTGAGAGTGCCTAGGAACCCTACAGCTTGGACATACAAATGGTAAGTGAACAAGAAGGATTTGTTTCGTGTTTTGCATCGAATATCGGCAACTTGATGACTTTTGCATCGCAACCGCCTTGACAAGTCATGCTTCACGTCGGGATCGACACAAGGACGAACAACTCATGATCAAGGGAGCGTCGAAGGAATCACCGCGATTCAACCATCCGAGCCAAAGCCACGGCCACCTTTATTCTTAACTAGTTTTATATTTTCGTATTTTATAAGTCGTGACAACCATACCCAATTCTTTTATTCTCTAACCTTAAGCAACAAAACCTAATCTCCAATTCCCTATGGATCGACCCGTACTTGCCGGTTCGCTACAACGCGCCGTGCACTTGCGGTCTATAAATTTTAAAAAGAGACCGAGCTCGCGTGTGCACTATTTCCAAAACCATTCTATTTCAAAAACATGCACGTTTGCGCGAGCGGGTGAAATCCCAACACAGATCCCTAAATATCATCACAAAATCCACAAAAACCCGATATCGGCAAATTCAAAGTTCAAGTCTTTTGGTTTTAGCCTATGGTTTTGTCCATAAAATTAACACTACAGGGGTTGTGGTCACTAATTACACCTCAAATACACCTTCACAAGTTATACTATACCCTAAACCTCATCTTGGAATTTTCCAAGATCACTAAACCTTATTAGTTTTACTCTAAACTACAATAGGAGGTAAGGAAACTCAAATACTTGACTTAGGGTGGATATACCTCATATAGCAACTGAAGAAAATTCTTGGGTTGCCCAAAGTGCTCAAAACCTTGACTTGATTGGTCCATGGGGTTTGTAGTGAGGTTTGGAGTGTTTTTTATGAAGGGGGCAAGGTGTTTTGGTGTGGATTTGGGGGTGTTTGAGGGTGGTAGAGGAGGTGGAGGGATGAGGGAGATGAAGATGAAGAAGATGAAGATGAAGAAATGAAGGAGGAAAAAGAAATATGAGCCATGTGTGTAGAAGGTCCCCCCCTCTCTCTCTCTCACCCTCTTTCTCACCATACCACACGGTCTCCCCTCTTTCTCTCTTCAAAATATCTCCCATATCCCTTTTCTTTTTATTTCCAAAACCAAACCAAACCATGTAAATGCATTGAAGTATGGTTCAAAAATATGTAATAAGTGTTTGCAACATGTTTTGTTGCATGCCATGAACATAAGCAAGATTAGTGCATAATTAGCGAAATGTTAATCAAGTTTAACATTAACTTATATACGATTAATTGTATAAAAATTTGTAAAATGCCAAAATCACATAATTCTTTCAAAATCAATAATTTGTATCAATTTTCCAAATATTCTTCAAACTATAAGTATATAAGCATACTACTTCAATAAAACCAATTTCCATATTTTCATAATATCCATAGAATTTATTATTTTATTTATTTAAATTCCAAAAATAATATTATATTTTCTGAAATGTTATACTTTGATATGTTATATTGGATCGTCGTGATTGAATAGCTGGTTCTTTTTGCGTGAGATGGGAGTTTTTCTATTTTCATTCATGTAAAAAATATATGTAATATTCTTTTATTAGGACACTTCCGAGTTGAGGATGATGTCACAATTGATATATATTATTTACTTTTCCGTATTAGGATAGACCCAAGGCGAGGAGCACAAGTAGCCGGGTTTAGAGTCCAGTGGGAGACCATCTCGAGGAGTCGAGACCGGGTCTCCTTACTCTAGAATTGGCAGGGTCACTTGCCGCTCTCGTAGGGGTCTAGGGATGTGAGTTTGGCTATCATCATGACTGTGGAATCCGTGTTTTTCATTACTGGCTTAATTTAAAACACGGACCTCCTAGTATATCCTATATTTCATATGTTTGTTTCTGCTGCCTGAGTTCTGTGATGTGATCATATAACCGCGTGCGACGAATGCTATATATATATGATGTATATAATAAACGTTGCTTATGTTTTGCACCTGCGCTAATCCAGCCCCCGCTCTGTCGTTAGCTAAGTAACCTAACGGTGCATGACGGGGCCCCGTAGAGAATCCGGATGGCATAAGCATATGTTCTATTTTCGTTTCCTCTATGATGTTTTGGAAACATAAATGATGGGACTTCATTAATGAGATTAATGAAATGATAAGAAATATAAAGATGTTGTAGAATAAATTTTTTCAATAAGGTAGCTCTAGTTCTTGCTTTGCATAGTGGTATTCTTTGATGGATATCTAGCACCACATTGATGAGGAAAGAGCCGAGATCCCTTCACCGGGAATGACCTCTTTAGCAAAAGCTAGAAAATGCTACAACCCACTCGGTTTGTTTTGAAAACTACTCGATTTTAAAAGCGGAGCTTAAACAAATCCTTTTCAAATCACTAGATTCTACAACGATATCAAGTTCATTACGTTAAAGGTTTTCTTCAAAACCAGTCGTAGCTCTCCGTCATTTCAGATAAGGGCTATTCAGTATTCGTGCTACGTTTGTTGACCTCTGTCAAGGTGTAGTGTGCGGCAGCTGATTAGTGCATATCTGCCACATATAATGCGATTGGATTAGGGTAGTCGTACCGCTTTGTTGGCCTCCATCAAGGGTTGTGCGGGTGGGTTTAATTCAATCACGAAATGACGGGTAGAACTTGACAAGTGCTTATGATTTGTTGACCATAGTTAAGGTCATAAGTCACTAGGGGTAAAAACAGATATTGAGAATTTCAAGTGTTGAAATTTGCAATGAGATTGCATACCTTCTATGAGATAGTTGGATCCCGATACCCACTGCAAGTAAGAGTTAGTCCTGAGAGAGTTTTGCGCTTTACAATTAACTAATCCAGTAGGTGTCTAAGAAAGGTGTTAACGGGGTTATACCCCTACGGAAATGAGGTTATTTAATTAGTTCCATGCGAAAGCATGGGGAACTCCCTCGGAGTACCAATACCTTCCTTGCTGACCGATTGGCGAACTTGTAGGGTGTAATTAATCCTGGCTAATCTTACCTTCTAGGGTTTAAAAGAAGATTTGATAAAAATAGTGGGAGCATCCTGATTAGATCAGATAATAACCAATCTAATCTTGCAAGAGCGCATGCTAAAGTGTTCTCTTCTCTCTCTCTCTCCTGGTAGCGACCATGACATGCCATAATCAAGATAATAATATGGATGTATTGACCGAACCCGCTTATTTTACTGGACTGGGGAACGTTGGTTCGGCTCTATCTTATGACTATCATAAGTCTGAGTAAGGAATAGGTGAATATAACGATTCCCACGCAACCCGAACAAAGAAAGAGCATAATGATGCATCTTCTTCGGATGTGTTCGTTGCCGAGAACTGTTTCTCAATATGCTCTACGTCCTGGGTATTGGATACCGGATCAGGATCCAACGTTTGTAATATGTTACATGGGTTAAAAAGAAGTAGAGAACTGGTAAAGGGTGATAACTCTCTCATAGTAAGGAATGGTGCAATTGTTGCATCCAAAGTAGTAGGCGAATATCACCTTGTATTACCAAATGATAATACATTGATTTTGAAAGACTGTTATTTCGTACCAAAATTGATGTGCAATATAATATCAATTTCTTTATTAGATAAAGAAGGATATAACTTTGTACTAGAGAAAAATATTATGAACATTTTCTTAAATAAGTGTTGATAGTGTTTGGTACATTGTATAACGGTATATACGTTCTAAATTAAACTACAGTTCTAAATATACAGAACACACACAAGAGGAAAAGTTCAGAAATGAACGAATCCTTCTTGTGACATTGTAGACTTGGTCATATCAATGTGACAAGACTAGCGAAGTTCCACAAAGATGGATATTTGAATTCGTTCGAATTTACATCTTATGAAACTTGCCAGTCATGTCTTAAAGGAAAGATGACTAAAACTCCATTTACTGGACACAGAGAAAGAGCTACTGAACTTTTGGGACTGATACATAGTTATGTATGCGGTCCTATGTCTACACATGCCAAGAATGGTTTCTCGTACTTTATTATATTCACCGATGATCTCTCAAGATTTGGACATGTGTTCTTGTTGAAACACAAATCTGAAGCTTTTGAGAAATTTAAGGAATATAAGTACGAAGTTGAAGACCATACGGGTAAAAGTATTAAAGTCCTTCGACATGGTCGAGGAGGAGAATACTTGAGCAAGGAATTCCTAGACTATTTAAAAGAGAATGGGATTCTCTCTCAGCTTACTCCTCCGTATACACCACAGCACAATAGAGTTTCGGAGCGGAGAAATCGCACCCTACTAGATATGGGGCGCTCTATGATGAGTGTTGCCGAGTCACCTATTTCCTTTTGGGGTTATGCAATTGAGACTGCTGCATATCTATTGAATATGGTTCTGACAAAATCCGTGTCTAACACTCCATATGAGATATGGAATGGGAAGTGACCATCTCTTAAACAAGTTAAGACATGGGGTTGTCCAGACTATGTTAAAAAGCAAAATCCAAACAAACTCGAGGCACGATCAGTTCTTTGCAAGTTTATGGGATATTCTAAAAATTCACATCGATATATCTTCTACCACACTGAGGAACAAAAAGTGTTTGTTTCTCAATATGCCACCTTTTTAGAAAAGGAATTTCTTGTGAATGAAATTAGTGGTAATGGGGTAGAACTGGAAAAAGTTCTAGCTACATAAACTATAACTGATGATTTGGTAGAACCGGAGGATTCAATAGTCCTCGACGAACCTCAGCCACTCCGAAGATCCAGTATGGTTCCTCATCCACCTGAGAGATACTAAGGTTTTCTCATAACGGTCGGAGCGAGGATTGCATCATGGAAGATGATGACCCAACTAGTTTCGAGCAGGCCATCACAAGTGGGGACTCTATGAAATGGCTGTATACTATGCGATCTGAGATGGAATCCATATACACCAATAAAGTATGGACTTTCGAAGTTTCTCCTGAAAGGGTAAAACCCATCGGGAGCAAGTGGATCTTTAAGAAGAAACTTGGTGTAGATGGAAATGTTGAGACCTTCAAAGCTAGACATGTTGCAAAAGGTTTTCGTCAACGACCAGGTGTTGATTATGATGAAACCTTTTCTCCAGTGGCTATGCTTATGTCCATCAGGATCCTAATTGCTATTGCTGCATACCATGACTAGGAAATCTGACAGATGGATGTCAAGACCGCTTTTCTAAATGGTGATTTAGAAGAGAGCGTGTACATGATATAGGCAGAAGGCTTCGTAGATTGTGGGAGCAGCGAATAGATATGCAAGCGGCTTAAATCAATCTACGGATTAAAGCAGGCATCGCAGAGTTGGAACATCTGTTTTGATATAGCGGTCAAAGAGTTTGACTTCATAAAAAATGTAGATGAACCTTGTATATACAAGAAGGTTGTAGAGAGTAAGGTTGTCTTCCTCGTATTGTACGTGAATGAAATACTCTTGATAGGAAATGATGTTCCTATTCTACACTCGGTCAAGCTCTTCTTATCACAAAAGCTCTCCATGAAAGATTAGGTGATGCCTCCTACATCCTGGGGATTAAGATATATATAGATAGATCTAAGCGGATGTTGGGATTGTCCCAATCCAGGTACATAGACACCATAGTAAATAGGTTTAGTATGGAAGATTCTAAGCGTGGCAATTTACCCGCTTGCTCAGGAATCACTCTCTCCAAAGAGATGTCTCCGAAGACTGATTTGGAGAGGGATCACATGCAAGGGATACCCTATGCTTCTGCAGTTGGGTCAATCATATACGCGATGTTATGTACCAGACCGGATGTAGCTTACGCACATAGTGTTGTAAGTAGGTATTAATCAGATTCTGGGGAGAAGCACTGGACAGCTGTGAAGAACATTCTTAAGTACTTGAGAAGGACTAAAGAGATTTTCTTGGTGTATGGTAATGGAGAACTCCAGGAGAATTCCTTTATCGATTCGAGCTTCCAGAGTGATAAGGACGACAGTAAGTCGGTCTCGAGTTTTGTCTTTACCCTCAATGGAGGGGGGTAAGTTGGAAGAGTTCAAAGCAAGATACCGTAGCAGACTCGACGATGGAGGCTGAATACATCGCTGCCAACGATGCTGCCAAATAAGCTGTATGGATGAATAAGTTCATTGCCGAACTTGGTGTGGTTCCATACATTGAGGATCCAATTCCCTTGTATTGTGATAACAATGGAGTTATGGCTTTGGATAAGGAACCCCGGTCCCATCAGCAATCCAGACATATTCTTAGGCGGTATCACCTGATCCGGGAGATAGATGATCGCCGAGAGATCGAGGTCAGGAGATTTAACACGAAGGATAACACAGCGGGTCCACTCACGAAGGCTCCCCCCCAAGACGCAATTTGAGAGACTTTTTGGGTTGTTGGGTATGGGATACTACAGCAACTGGCCTTAGTACAAGTGGGAGATTGTTAGGAATATGTATGCCCTAGAGGCCATTATTTTATGATATAGTGGATGCTTGGACATATATATAGAGGACTTTCTTGCTCGACATGATAGTATGCTATCTGGTTACTCTTTATCTTAACATCTACACTAGTATTGTTATACTGTCTCTCTAATACATGTTGATAAAGCCCTTAGGATGTTAGCTTGACTACCAGGATTATGATGCAGATCATACTAGTGGGGCTTGTGTAGTCCGCAAGCACATCCTTTAACAGTTCCTAGTCGAGCGATTATCGAGATAGGGAATCGAAATTCCAGAGTACACTAGTGTGTATGTTTCTTAACCTTGTATGGGGCGATGGTTGATTCCATATCCATTGGTGTTTGACATCAAATATTGTATACACGTGCTCATTAGAGAATGGGTACACCGAACAGGACTCGCCGAGAACTCCTAGTTGGTACCATACCTATCGTCAGATAGCAGTTCTCTGGTGACACTTGTACAGGTTAGTCTGTAGACCCGAGATCGTCATAGAGTCTTGTGTGGTCCTCATTGTGCTTTGCTTCTTCCTACCATGGCTCAAAGGAGTCGTGCAAACAGGTGGATTTTGGGTACAGTCCCGAGTCACATGGAGGCAATGAGCGATAGGAGGGATTTCATCTCTCCCGGTATAGGGAGTTGATGTTGCACTATGCTCGATTGGCTATAACAGCAAGTCCCTGGCCAGGGCTGATGAGATTTACTAGTATGTGTTATCAGTAGTTTCTCGAAAGGTTTTAGGCCACACATCGGCATTACTTATCAAGTTACTGGGGTCTGACAATTCCACTCCTAGACTTGATATGCGACATATCAGAAGAAGAGACCGGACTGTACGGTAAGTGTTGCTTATATGCTTTGTGGGAGTTTGGACCAACTTTCTTGTTGATCTTCTATTCGCTCAAAACCTGGGTAGCCGTTACGTCCAGCTAGTACCTATGTCGGCATATGGGTGATTGATTTGAACATTACCTACTACTGGCGTATTGAAGAGTCTTTAGAGTCCCACACAGAGGATTCCTAGCTCATGTGAAATGAAGTAGGGCACATATGGTGATATGTGTATTGTTAGTTATATGTATGCCCTAGAGGCCATTACTGTACATTGGATGTATATTGTAGTGGATGCTGGGACATATATAGGTAGGACTTTCTTGCTCGACATGATAGTACGCTATCTGGTTGCACTTTATCTTAACGTGTATGCTTTCTGTCTCTCTGTTACATGTTGATAAAGCCCTTAGGATGTGTACTCGACTTCCAGGACTGTGATGCAGATCATACTAGTGGGGCCTGGATAGTCCATGAGTGCATCCTTCAATGTTCCTAGTCGAGGGTGTATCGAGACGGGGCATCGATATACCAGAGTAGACTAGCGTGTACCTTCTCGACCCATACAGATGGGCGATGGATGATCCCATATCCATTGGTGTTTGATATCAGAGATGATATACGGGTGCTCAGTAGAGACTGGGTACACTGGACGGACTCGCCGAGAACTCCCAGATGGTATTATACCTCACGTCAGATGGCAGTTCTCTGGTGACACTGGTACAGAGTAGTCTGTTGACCCGAGATCGTCATAGAGTCTTGTGTGGTTCCCACTGTGCTTTGATTTCCATCTTACCACGTCCAAGAGGGCGTGCAAAACGGTGGTTTTTGGGTACAGTCCCGAGTCACATGGAGACAATGAGCGATAGGAGGGGATTCGTCTCTCCCGGTATAGGGAGTTGATGTTGCGCTGTGCTCGATTGGCTATAACAGGAAATCCCTGGCCAGGGTTGCTGAGATTTACTGGTAAGTGTTACCAGTAGTTTCTCGAAATGTTATAGACCTCATATCGACACGACTTATCGAGCTATTGGGGTCTGACGTTTACCACCCCTAGGCAAGATATGCGACATATCAAACGATCAGACCGGACTGTACGGTAGTGTTACTGGTTGGATTCACTGGAGTGTGAGCGGGCTTGCTCGTCGATCTTCAGATCGCTCAATACCCGGGTGGCCGTTACGTTTAGCAGACCGCTTGCGGCCTGTGGATGTTTGATATGATCATCATCCGCTGCCGGCGTATTGACGAGTCTTTAGAGTCCTACACAGAGGTTTCCTGGCTCAAGCGAAACGAAATAGGAGCGCATATGAGATATGTGCGGGACCGAGAATGATACCAGTATGTGATACTGTATTCGATTCTCGCGATTTGTGACATTGATCGGTTATATGCGATATAGCCGGGTTATCGGATCAAGTGTTGATTCGATAAGTTGTTACTGTTGATATTAGTCGGTTATATGCGATATGACCGGATCATTAAATCAAGTGTTGATTTAATGATTTAATGCATAATTATATATTTGATATATTACTTTGCATTAACTAGTATCGGTTCACTTTAAATGGATTTTCTCACTTCGTTGTACAAGTTGTATATGTGATATACTTTTTGTACAAATGTTTGTATCATGTTTGATGATACATGCTTCTTTGGTTAAGTGTATAGAATTGAACCATGGTTACCTTAATGATTAGGGTTTTGCTTTTTCATTTTATTATTTGTTTATTCATTTTGGATATTAATAAAATCATAAAAAGAAAAAAAGCAAAATGGTTTTCTTTCTTTTCTTTCATGAAGCTTTTTGAAGCTTCATGAAGCTTTGACCAAGTCACCATTTTGTCTTGTTCTTTTAACCCTAACCATTCACATAACCTTAGTTAGTTCTCTACACTTGACCATGGTTTGTAATATGATAAGTATTATTTTCTTTTAACTTATCATATGATAATCTTCTTCTTCTTCATCTTCTTCCTTGAAGAAAACCTTACTTCATCAATGGTAGATTGATGAAACAAGTGAGAAATCCAATTCTAAAGTCTACCCACTTCCTATTTCTTCATCCTCTACCTCTTGCCAAATAGTAGAGTGTGTTTTCTTCACAAGTTTCTTGACTTTGTGAAGTGAGAGCTTGATCTAGCGATGCCTCGACGTAGATCATCTTCGGCATGGACATCGACGACCTAGCTCGCCATTTCTCCGACGAAGCCGATGTTAGAGCCCGGGAATACATTTGGACAGCGAGGGGACTTCGTTGCGGAGCTATGGAGGTGGAGCACCGGATCTACAAAGGTTGTATTTCCGTATTCTCTTAGTTAAGTGTTAACTTGTTATCGTTTCGCCTAGACATCTAGCTAACGATCCGTAGTCTAGGGTTTCTCGGCACCGTATTTCTTGATATTGGCATGGTTGATGCCTTGTGAGACCTCATTAGGGTGCCTAGGAACCTTTCAGTGGTATCAGAGCCTAGCTAGAGCCTTAGGCGAAGTCCCGACGGAGTTAGAAGTCCGATCGACCCAAAACCCCGACTTGAAAAATGCTCTCTGGACAATTCTGTAAATTTTGGATTTTTTGGAATTAAAAATATACAGAGAAATGTGCAGGAAATTCTAAGAAAAACTGGAGAAAACGACAACCTAATTCAACAGTACGGCCGCGGAACCGCGGCGTTGACCCTCCTTTTGCGGCAGTTCCGCGGCCGTCTGTGATGATCAGGATGTGTGTTTTCTTCAGTTGTTTCTGTTGGTGTTTCTTGTGTGTTCTGGATGTTTTTAATATTTATTCCAGAGTTGTATTTTCTGGGTTGTATTGGGGACTCGGTGTATTCGATCGGACTGTCTAATTTTTGTCGGTGTGCTTTTCCGGGTATTTTTAGAATATGTTAAAAAGTTCGACCGGATATAAATACCCAATTTTTCCCCTGTCGGGAAATTTCCAAGTGTTGGATTTTTCCGTAGTTTAACGACGTTCCAAGTAGTGCAAGTAACGCGATGGTCCCTCTAGAAGACAACAAACCTTAACTCGATTATGTGACCGTCTTGAACTGCCCTTTGAACCTTCGGGTTTGGGGCAGTACGGCGTGCCACATGTGAGGCGTTGGCTTGACCCTTCTACGGCTGGACCGTTGGTACTGAGGCACGAACTGAATGTTGTTAGACTCATATTTCATGTGTTGATCTGTATCGGAAAGTTTGACATTTTCTATTTATCCGGAATGGGATACAATAATTGGAATTCACAAGAAGTTATGTGATAACGGAATGAATATTATAAACGTAGCAGTTTAGTCTCACTTGATCGGTTGCCACGGAATTTTGATGTGATCAAAAGTCCGTCGCAATCACGTAGCGTACGCGGATACTCGCCGGGTAAACTTAATAGACAGCCTCACCCTATAGCCCCGACCAAGTGACTGTAGGAGAACCCCGTCGCCAAAAGCATCCGTTCGGGTGCTCTCGGCAGCGGTGTTCCGCCTTGGTGCACTTCGTCGACGGTATCGAGGGTGCAGCCGTCTACTGAAGTTTGCGAAGAGCATTCGATCAGGATGTCGGGAATCTTGTTGAATTGCCCGACTTGATATTGAAAAGTGTTTTCGATTTTGAGACTAAAATGCGGGGTTTATAATGATTAGACATGGGATGTCTATGCAGGTTGCGGATTCCAACTGTTGTAGTTTTACACTTTCTTTTCTGTGACCGTAAGTGTAATATGTGATATCGCCGGTTTCGTTGCTATATGTCAACGACAATTGGGATGGACATATTTACTTACGTTGATGACATGTGATGTTATGTGTTGCTGGATATGTTATATTGGATCGTCGTGTTTGAATAGCCGGGGTTTTTTATGTGAGATGAGTGTTTTTCATTTTCATTCATGTAAAAACTTGTATGTAATATTCTTTTATTGGGGCACTTCCAGGTTGCGGAAGTTGTCACCGTTTGTATATTATTTACTTTTCCGCACTAGGATAGACCCAAGGAGGGGAGCACAAGTAACCGGGTTCTGGAGTCCAGTGGGAGACCAACTCGAGGAGTCGAGTTCGGGTCTCCTAACTCTAGAATTGGTAGGGTTGCTTGCCGCTCTCGTAGGGTTCTAGGGTGTTAGTTATATGTATGCCCTAGAGGCCATTACTGTACATAGGATGTATATTGTAGTGGATGCTGGGACGTATATAGGGAGGACTTTCTTGCTCGACATGATAGTATGCTATCTGGTTGAACTTTACCTTAACGTGTATACTGATTGTCTCTCTGTTACATGTTGGTAAAGCCTTTAGGATGTGTACTTGACTACCTGGACTGTGATGCGGATCATACTAGTGGGGACATGGTAGTCCATAAGTACATCCTTCAAAGTCCCTAGTCGTGGGTGTATCGAGACGGGGCATCGATATACCAGAGTAGACTAGCGTATACCTTCTCGACCCATACAGATGGGCGATGGATGATCCCATATCCATTGGTGTTTGACATCAGAGATGATATACGGGTGCTCAGTAGAGACTGGGTACACTGGACGGACTCGCCGAGAACTCCCAGATGGTATTATACCTCACGTCATATGGCAGTTCTCTGGTGACACTGGTACAGAGTAGTCTGTTGACCCGAGATCGTCATAGAGTCTTGTGTGGTTCCCACTGTGCTTTGATTTCCATCTTACCACGTCCAAGAGGGCGTGCAAAACGGTGGTTTTTGGGTACAGTCCCGAGTCACATGGAGGCAATGAGCGATAGGAAGGGATTCGTCTCTCCCGGTATAGGGAGTTGATGTTGCGCTGTGTTCGATTGGCTATAACAGGAAGTCCCTGGCCAGGGCTGATCAGAGAATTGCTGGTAAGTGTTACCAGTAGTTTCTCGACCCGTTATGAGCCTCATATCGACACGACTTATCGAGCTATTGGGGTCTGACGTTTACCACCCCTAGGCAAGATATGCGACATATCAGACGATCAGACCGGACTGTACGGTAGTGTTACTGGTCGGATTCACTGGAGTGTGAGCGGGCTTGCTCGTCGATCTTCAGATCGCTCAATACCCGGGTGGCCGTTACGTTTAGCAGACCGCTTGCGGCTTGTGGGTGTTTGATATGATCATCGCCTGCTGCCGGCGTATTGACGAGTCTTTAGAGTCCTATACAGAGGTTTCCTGGCTCAAGCGAAACGAAATAGGAGCGCATATGAGATATGTGCGGGACCGAGAATAATGCGTGTATGTGATACCGTATTCTATTCTCTTGATGAATGTATCGATTAGGTTATATGCGATATACCCTAGTTATCGAATCAAAGGTTGATTCGATAAGCCGATACATAGGATACTGGTCGGTTATATGCGATATGACCGGATCGTTAAATCAAGTGTTGATTTAATGATTTAATGTATAATTATATATTTGATATATTACTTTGCATTAACTAGTGTCGGTTCACTTTAATTGGATTTTCTCGCTCGGATGTGCACATTGTATATTCGATATAGTTTTGTGCACATGATTGTATCATGTTTGATGATACATGCCTTTTGGTTAAGTGTAAAGTATCAAACTATAACTAAGTGGATGATTAGGGTTTTTGATTTCCTTATTTTTATATTAATCTTTTTCTTTTTGGAAAAAGAATAAGCAAATGCAAAATGGTGGCTTTATTTGGAAGCTTGTTGAAGCTTCATGAAAACTTTGACTTTGTCACCATTTTGTCTCATGCTTAACCCTAACTACTCCACTAACCCTAGTTCACTCTCTACAACTAACCATGGTTCACTTATGATAAGAATGGATTATTCTTTTCATTTTAGATTATTCTTATCATAATATTTATCTTCTTCTTCATCTTCTTCTTCAAGAAGAAAGCAAGGTCCATCAATGGTGATTGATGGAAATGAGTGAAAAATCCAATTCTAAATTGAACCCACTTCCTATTTCTTCATCCTCTACCTCTTGCCAAGTAGTAGAGTGTGTTTACTTCACAAGTTTCTTGACTTGGTGAAGTCGGAGCTTGATTTAGCGATGCCTCGACGTAGATCATCTTCGGCATGGACATCGACGACCTAGCTTGCCCATTCTCCGACGAAGCCGACGCTAGAGCCCGGATTTGATTTGGACAGCGGAGAGGGCTTCGTTGCGGAGCTATGGAGGTGGAGCACCGGATCTACAAAGGTTGTATTTCCGATATCCCATTAGTTAATTGTTAACTAGTTTGCTTTTCGCCTAGATTTCTAGCAAACGATCCGTAGTCTAGGGTTTCTCGGCACCGTAATTTTTGAAACGGGCATGGTTGATGCCTTGTGAGACCTCCTTGGGGTGCCTAGGAACCCTACAGTGGTATCAGAGCCTAGCTAGAGCCTTAGGCGAAGTCCAGACGGAATCTGAAGTCCGATCGAACCGAAACTCGACCCAAAAATAGCTCTCTGGACATTTTCTGTTTTTCTGGATTTTTGTGAATTAAAAATTGCTAAAAAATTCAGTAAGAAAAAATAAGAATTACGATGCAAAAATTATTGGATGAACAGTAACTTAGGCGGCGGAACCGCGGCATAAGCCGTGCTTATGCGGCGGTTCCGCGGCTCCATCATGACGTCATCCCTTACTGTTTGCACAGTAATACCTGATAAATTCTGCTGAGTTTTCTGGGAATTTTTAAAATTTATTCAAGAGTTGAATTTTCTGGAGTTGTTTTGGGAATTCGGTGATTCGATCGGGGTATCAAATTTTTTCTGTGTGGCTTTCCGGATAAATTTTTAGAATATGTTAAAAAGTTTGACCGGATATAAATACCCAATTTTTCCCCTATCGGGAAATTTTCAAGTGTTGGATTTTTCCGTAGTTTAACGACGTTCTAAGTAGTGCAAGTAACGCGATGGTCCCTCTAGAAGACAACAAACCTTAACTCGATTATGTGACCGTCTTGACCTGCCCTTTGAACCTTCGGGTTTGGGGCAGTACGGCGTGCCACATGTGAGGCGTTGGCTTGACCCTTCTACGGCTGGACCGTTGGTACTGAGGTACGAACTGAATGTTGTTAGACTTATTTCATGTGTTGATCTATATCGAGAAAACTTGGGTGTGCAATTGTTCGATCGGAAAGTTTAACATTTTCTAATTATCCGGAATGTGATACAATACTTGGAATCCACAAGTAGTTATGAGATAACTGAATGAATGTTATAAATCTAGCGGTTTAGTCTCACTTGATCGGTTGCCACGGAATTTTGATGTGATCAAAAGTCCGTCGCAATCACGTAGCGTACGCGGATACTCGCCGGGTAAACTTAATAGACAGCCTCACTCCATAGCCCCAACTAAGTGACTGTAGGAGAACCCCGTCGCCGAAAGCATCCGTTCGGGTGCTCGCGGCAGCGGTGTTCCGCCTTGGTGCACTTCGTCGACGGTATCGGGGGTGCGGCCGTCTACTGAAGTTTGCGACGAGCATTCGATCAGGATGTCGGGAATCTTGTTGAATTACCCGACTCGATATTGAAAAGTGTTTTCGATAATGAGACTGAAATGCGGGGTTTATAATTGTTAGGCATGTGATGTCTAAGTAATTCATTTGGTCAGGCATGCGATGTCTGAGATGGTTGCGGATTCCAACTGTTGTAGTTTTACACTTTCTTTTCTGTGACCGTAAGTGTAATATGTGATATCGCCGGTTTCGTTGCTATATGTCAACGACAATTGGGATGCGCATATTTACTTACGTTGATGACATATGATGTTATGTGTTGCTGGATATGTTATATTGGATCGTCGTGTTTGAATAGCCGGGGGGTTTTATGTGAGATGAGTGTTTTTCATTTTCAATCATGTAAAAACTTGTATGTAATATTCTTTTATTGGGGCGCTTCCAGGTTGCGGAAGTAGTCACCTTTTGTATATTATTTACTTTTCCGCACTAGGATAGACCCAAGGAGGGGAGCACAAGTAACCGGGTTCTGGAGTCCAGTGGGAGACCAACTCGAGGAGTCGAGTCCGGGTCTCCTAACTCCAGAATTGGTAGGGTTGCTTGCCGCTCTCGTAGGGGTCTAGGGGTGTGGGTTTGGCTATTCATCACGACCGTGGAATCCGTGTTTTATACTGGCTCGTATTGAAAACACGGACGTCCTAGTATATCCAATATTTCATATGATTCTTCTGCTGCGATATCTGTGATGTGATCATGTGATGTTCTGTGATAGATACAGTATATAGTATATATGATATATTATATAGACGTTACTTATGTTTTACACCCGCGCTAGCCCTGCCCCGCTCTGCCGTTAGTTACCTAACCTAACGGTGCACGAGGGGACATCGAGGCGAATGCGGATGGCATAAGTGTACGTCGTATTTATCTGTGATGTTTAGGTACTTAAATGATGGGACTTCATTAATGTGATTAATGAATTAAAAGAAACCTAAGATGTTGTAGAATCGAATTTCAAAATAAAACAGGTAGCTACAGTTCTTGCTTTGCACAGCGGTATATGTGATATATCCTGCACCTTATTCGATGAGGAAAGGACCGAGATCCCTTCACCGGGAGTGACTCCTTTAGCAATAACTGGCAGATGCTACACACTCGGTTTGTCTTTTGACTGCTTTTAAGTGTTTTTGCTTTGCACAGTGATATATATGATATATCCCGCACCTCATTCGACGAGGAAAGGACCGACGATCCCTTCACCGGGAGTGACTCCTTTAGCAAAACTAGAAAAGCCTCAAAAGCACTCCATTTTAAAATCATTTGATTCTACAACGATATCAAGTTCATTACGCAATAGGTTTTCAGAAAAACCTGTCGTAGCCCTCCGTCATTTCAGATAAGTACTAGTTAGTATTCGTGCTACGTTTGTTGACTATGTTAAGGCGTAGTGTGCGGTAACTAATTAGTGCTTATCTGTATAAGTATATGATGTGATTGGATTAGGGTAGTCGTGCGACTTTGTTGACTATGTTAAGGGTCGTGCGGGTGGGTTTAATTCAATCGGGAAATGACGGGTTGAACTTGACTAGCACTTATGATTTGTTGACTATGTTAAGGTCATATAGCTGCTAGGGGCAAAATATTATCGGGAATTTCAAGTGTTGAAATTTGCAATGAGATTGCATACCTTCTATGAGATAGTTGGATCCCGATACCCGCTGCGAGTAAGAGTTACTCCTGGGAGAGTTTTATACATTACAATTAGCCGATCAAGTAGGTGTCTAGAAAGGTGTCAACGGGGTTACGCCTCTGGGAAAATGAGGTTTACATTAATTAGGTTCGTGCGAAAGCACGGGGGACCTCCCTCAAAGTACCGAAACTGGCCTGGCTGAAAGATTGGCGAACTTGTAGTGTGTAATTAATCCCGGCTAGTCTTTCCTTTTAGGGTTTGAAGGAAGATTTGATAAAAAGCAGTGGGAGCCATCCTGATTAGATAAAATAATAACCAATCTATTCTTGCAAGAGCGCACGCTGAGTGTTTTCTTCTCTCTCTCTCCTGGTAGTGACCAAATCACGCCTTAATCAAGATAATAATACGGAATATTGACCGAACCCGCTTGTTATACTGAGCTGGGGAACGTTGGTCCCGCTCTAACTTAAAATTGTTATAAGACAGAGCAGGAAATTGGGGATTACCAGAATTCCCTTGCCGCCCAAACGAAGAGAGTGCATGCTGATGCATCATCTTCGGGTGTGTTCATTACAGAGAACTGTTTCTCAGTATCCTCTACGTCCTGGGTATGTGATACCAGATCAGGATCCCAGATATGTAATCTGTTACATAGGGCTACAGATAGGTAGAGAACTGAGAACGGGTGATAAGTTTCATGAGGCAGAAAACGGGGCAAGTGTTGCAGCCAAGTCTGTTGGTCACTGTCACCCTGTATTACCAATACATTGATTCTGAACGAATGTTATTAGATACCGAACCTGATATACAAAATCATATCACTCTCTTTATTAGTAAAGAAATGATATAATTTTGTATTGTTGGACAATGTTTTGAACATTTCCTATATCAATAGTTGATCGGTTCAGGCACGTTATCTAAAAGAGTTGATGTTCTAAATCAAACTACAGTTCTTAGTATATGGAACACACATAAGAGGAAGAGTTCAGAAATGAACGAATCCTTCTTGAGGTATTGTAGACTAGGTCAGATCAATGTGACCCGACTAGCTAGAGTTACATAAAGATGCATATTTAAATTAGTTTGAATTTACATCTTGTGAAACTCGCCAGTCATGTCACAAAGATAAGATGACCATAGCTCCGCTTACTGGAAACAGAGAAAGAGTTAATGAACTCTTGGGACTGATACATGATGATGTATGTAAGGTCTCCTGTCTACACATGCCAGGACTGGTTCTTTATACTTCATTACATTCTCTGATGATCTTTCGAGATTCAGACCTATGTTCCTGTTGAAACACAAGTCCGAACCTTTTGAGATATTCACAGAATATAAGTTAGAAGTAGAGAACCAAGATAAGGGTATAAGTATTATGTCCTTTGATGTGATCAAGGAGGAGAATACCAGTGCACGGAATTCCTGGACTATTCTAAAGGAGAATGAGATTCTCTCTCAGCATTACTCCTCCGTATACACCATAGCACGATGGTATATCGGAGCGGAGCAATAACACCATATATGATAAGGTGTGCTCTATGATGAGTACTACTGAGTTACCTATTTCCTTTTGGGAGTTATGCACTTGAGAAGTTGCATACCTATTGAATAGGGTTCCAATCAAATCAATTGCCTACCACTTCATATGTGATATGGAAAGGGAAGAGCCCATATCTTAAGTTAGTTAAGATTTGGGGTTTTCCGGCCTATGTCTAAAAGCAAAATCCGGACAAGCTCGAGGCAAGGTCTGTTATGTAGAACTGGAAATGTTCCAGCTATACAAACTACAGCAGATGATTTGATAGAACCAAAGGATTCAGTAGATACCAACGAACCTCAGCTTCTCCGCCGATCTAGTAGGGTTCCTCACCCACCTGAGAGATACTTCGGTTTCTCTATGACAGTAGGAGCGAGGATTGCATCATGAGATGATGACCCAACTAGTTTCGAGCTGGCCATCAGGAGTAAGACTCTGTAAGAATGGCTGGATGCTTAGTGATCTGAGATGGAATCCTTATACACCAACAAAGTATGGACTTTGGTTGCTATATCTGAAGGGTTAAATCCCCATCAGGAGCAAGTATATCTTGAGAAGATTACTTGGTGTACATGGAAAGGTTGAGACTTTCAAAGCTAGACTTGTTAAAAGTGTGCATCATTAACCAGTCGTGGATCATGATGAAACCTTTTCAAGTGACTATGCTTAAGTCCATCCAGATCCTACTTGCCACGGCTACATACCATGACTGCGATATCTGGTGGTTGGGTGTCTTGACTGCTTTTCTAAATGATGATTTAGAAGAGAGAGTCTATAAGTACACAGCCAGAGGGCTTCGTCGACAGTGGGAGCAGCGGAAACGTGTGCAAGATGCTTTATAGGATAAAGCAGGCATCGCGGAGTTGGAACATCTGTTTTGATGAAGCGGTCAAAGAGTTTGACATCATCAAAATGGTAGATGAACCTTGTATATACAAAAAGGTAGTAGGGAGTATGGTGACGATCCTCGTAGAGTACGTGGATGACATACTCTTGATAAGAAAGGAGTTTCTTATGCTACGCTCGATCAATCTCCGCTTATCACAAAGATTCTCCATATAGGATTAAAGTGATACCTACTAAATCCTGGATTTTGGATTTATGAGATAGATCTAAATGGATGTTAGGATACTCACTAGATGTAGTGAGATGGTGTCAATAGATCCTGAGGAGAATCACTGGAAGGGTTCCAGGGTGATAATGACGACTGAGTGTCAGTCGCAGGCATTGTCTTTACCCTCAGTAAAGGGACGGTATGTTGGAAGAGTTCCAAGCTAGATACCGTGACATACTAGACGATAAAGGCAGGATACATCGCTACTTAAGATGCTACCAAAGAGGCAGTCTAGGTGTATATTGGTTCATGAGATGAACTTAGTTCCTCCCATTGTGTGACAATGGAGTTGTGGCTTATGCCAAGGAACGTCCGTCCCATCAGTGATCCAGACATATTCTAAGGCAGTATCACTTGATCATGGAGATGGTTGATCTCCAGGGAGATCGAGGTTAGGAGAGTAAACTAAGAGGACAACACAGCGGATCCACTCACAAAGGCCTGTTCCCAGAGAGAGACTTTTATGGGATGGTTGAGTATGAGATACAGCGACCACTGCTATCAGATGGCCCTAGTGCAAGTGGGAGATTGTTAGTTATATGTATGCCCTAGAGGCCATTACTGTACATAGGATGTATATTGTAGTGGATGCTGGGACGTATATAGGGAGGACTTTCTTGCTCGACATGATAGTATGCTATCTGGTTGAACTTTACCTTAACGTGTATACTGATTGTCTCTCTGTTACATGTTGGTAAAGCCCTTAGGATGTGTACTTGACTACCTGGACTGTGATGCGGATCATACTAGTAGGGACATGGTAGTCCATAAGTACATCCTTCAAAGTCCCTAGTCGTGGGTGTATCGAGACGGGGTATCGATATACCAGAGTAGACTAGCGTATACCTTCTCGACCCATACAGATGGGCGATGGATGATCCCATATCCATTGGTGTTTGACATCAGAGATGATATACGGGTGCTCAGTAGAGACTGGGTACACTGGACGGACTCGCCGAGAACTCCCAGATGGTATTATACCTCACGTCAGATGGCAGTTCTCTGGTGACACTGGTACAGAGTAGTCTGTTGACCCGAGATCGTCATAGAGTCTTGTGTGGTTCCCACTGTGCTTTGATTTCCATCTTACCACGTCCAAGAGGGCGTGCAAAACGGTGGTTTTTGGGTACAGTCCCGAGTCACATGGAGGCAATGAGCGATAGGAGGGGATTCGTCTCTCCCGGTATAGGGAGTTGATGTTGCGCTGTGTTCGATTGGCTATAACAGGAAGTCCCTGGCTAGGGCTGATCAGAGAATTGCTGGTAAGTGTTACCAGTAGTTTCTCGACCCGTTATGAGCCTCATATCGACACGACTTATCGAGCTATTGGGGTCTGACGTTTACCACCCCTAGGCAAGATATGCGACATATCAGACGATCAGACCGGACTGTACGGTAGTGTTACTGGTCGGATTCACTGGAGTGTGAGCGGGCTTGCTCGTCAATCTTCAGATCGCTCAATACCCGAGTGGCCGTTACGTTTAGCAGACCGCTTGCGGCTTGTGGGTGTTTGATATGATCATCGCCTGCTGCCGGCGTATTGACGAGTCTTTAGAGTCCTACACAGAGGTTTCCTGGCTCAAGCGAAACGAAATAGGAGGGCATATGAGATATGTGCGGGACCGAGAATAATGCGTGTATGTGATACCGTATTCTATTCTCGCGATGAATGTATCGATTAGGTTATATGCGATATACCCTAGTTATCGAATCAAAGGTTGATTCGATAAGCCGATACATAGGATACTGGTCGGTTATATGCGATATGACCGGATCGTTAAATCAAGTGTTGATTTAATGATTTAATGTATAATTATATATTTGATATATTACTTTGCATTAACTAGTGTCGGTTCACTTTAATTGGATTTTCTCGCTCGGATGTGCACATTGTATATTCGATATAGTTTTGTGCACATGATTGTATCATGTTTGATGATACATGCCTTTTGGTTAAGTGTAAAGTATCAAACTATAGTTAAGTGGATGATTAGGGTTTTTGATTTCCTTATTTATATATTAATCTTTTTCTTTTTGGAAAAAGAATAAGCAAATGCAAAATGGTGGCTTTATTTGGAAGCTTGTTGAAGCTTCATGAAAACTTTGACTTTGTCACCATTTTGTCTCATGCTTAACCCTAACTACTCCACTAACCCTAGTTCACTCTCTACAACTAACCATGGTTCACTTATGATAAGAATGGATTATTCTTTTCATTTTAGATTATTCTTATCATAATATTTATCTTCTTCTTCATCTTCTTCTTCAAGAAGAAAGCAAGGTCCATCAATGGTGATTGATGGAAATGAGTGAAAAATCCAATTCTAAATTGAACCCACTTCCTATTTCTTCATCCTCTACCTCTTGCCAAGTAGTAGAGTGTGTTTACTTTACAAGTTTCTTGACTTGGTGAAGTCGGAGCTTGATTTAGCGATGCCTCGACGTAGATCATCTTCGGCATGGACATCGACGACCTAGCTTGCCCATTCTCCGACGAAGCCGACGCTAGAGCCCGGATTTGATTTGGACAGCGGAGAGGGCTTCGTTGCGGAGCTATGGAGGTGGAGCACCGGATCTACAAAGGTTGTATTTCCGATATCCCATTAGTTAATTGTTAACTAGTTTGCTTTTCGCCTAGATTTCTAGCAAACGATCCGTAGTCTAGGGTTTCTCGGCACCGTAATTTTTGAAACGGGCATGGTTGATGCCTTGTGAGACCTCCTTGGGGTGCCTAGGAACCCTACATAGGGGTGTGGGTTTGGCTATTCATCGCGACCGTGGAATCCGTGTTTTATACTGGCTCGTATTGAAAACACGGACGTCCTAGTATATCCAATATTTCATATGTTTCTTCTGCTGCGATATCTGTGATGTGATCATGTGATGTTCTGTGATAGATACAGCATATAGTATATATGTTATATTATATAGACGTTACTTATGTTTTACACCCGTGCTAGCCCTGCCCTGCTCTGCCGTTAGTTACCTAACCTAACGGTGCACGAGGGGACATCGAGGCGAATGCGGATGGCATAAGTGTACGTCGTATTTATCTGTGATGATTAGGTACTTAAATGATGGGACTTCATTAATATGATTAATGAAATAAAAGAAACCTAAGATGTTGTAGAATCGAATTTCAAAATAAAACAGGTAGCTACAGTTCTTGCTTTGCACAGAGGTATATGTGATATATCCTGCACCTTATTCGATAAGGAAAGGACCGAGATCCCTTCACCGGGAGTGACTCCTTTAGCAATAACTGGCAGATGCTACACACTCGGTTTGTTTGTTGATTGCTTTTAAGAGTTTTTGCTTTGCACAGTGATATATACGATATATCCCGCACCTCATTCGACGAGGAAAGGTCCGACGATCCCTTCACCAGGAGTGACTCCTTTAGCAAAACTAGAAAAGCCTCAAAAACACTCCATTTCAAAATTCATTTGATTCTACAACAATATCAAGTTCATTACGCAATAGGTTTTCAGAAAAACCTGTCGTAGCCCTCCGTCATTTCAGATAAGTACTAGTTAGTATTCGTGCTGCGGTTGTTTGGCATGCGTCAAGGCGTAGTGTACGGTAGCTAACTAGTGCTTATCTGCTAGCATACGATGCGATTGGATTAGGGTATTCGTACGGCGTTGTTTGGCATGCGTCAAGGGTCGTGCGGGTGGGTTTAATTCAATCAAGAAATGTACGGGTTGAACTTGACTAGCAGACTATGGGTTGTTTGGCATGCGTCAAGGTCATAGCGAGCTAGGGGCAAAATATTATCGGGAATTTCAAGTGTTGAAATTTGCAATGAGATTGCATACCTTCTATGAGATAGTTGGATCCCGATACCCGCTGCGAGTAAGAGTTACTCCTGGGAGAGTTTTATACATTACAATTAGCCGATCAAGTAGGTGTCTAGAAAGGTGTCAACGAGGTTACGCCTCTGGGAAAACGAGGTTTACATTAATTAGGTTCGTGCGAAAGCACGGGGGACCTCCCTCAAAGTTCCAACACTGGCCTGGCTGAAAGATTGGCGAACTTATAGTGTGTAATTAATCCCGGCTAGTCTTTCCTTTTAGGGTTTGAAGGAAGATTTGATAAAAAGCAGTGGGAGCCATCCTGATTAGATAAAATAATAACCAATCTATTCTTGCAAGAGCGCATGCTGAGTGTTTTCTTCTCTCTCTCTCCAGGTAGCGACCATACCACGCCTTAATCAAGATAATAATACGGATTTTTGACCGAACCCGCTTGTTATACTGAGCTGGGGAACGTTGGTCCCGCTCCAACTTATAATTGTTATAAGACAGAGCAGGAAATTGGGGAATACCAGATTTCCCGTGCCGCCCAAACGAGGAGAGTGCATGATGATGCATCATCTTCGGGTGTGTTCATTATATAGAACTGTTTCTCAGTATCCTCCGCATCCTGGTATATGATACCGGATCAGGATCCCAGATATGTAATCTGTTACATAGGGCTATAAAAGGGTAGAAAAACTGAGAACGGGTGATAAGTTTCATGAGGCAGAAAACGGGGCAAGTGTTGCAGCCAAGTCTGTTGGTCACTATCACCCTGTATTCCAAATACATTGATTCTGAACGAATGTTATTAGATACCGAACCTGATATACAAAATCATATCTATCTCTTTATTAGTAAAGAAATGATAAAATTTTGTATAGTTGGATAATATTTTGAACATTTCCTATATCAAAAGTTGATCGGTTCAGGCACGTTATCTAAAAGCGTTGATGTCCTAAATCAAACTACAGTTCTTTAGTATACGGAACACACACAAGAGGAAGAGTTCAGAAATGAACGAATCCTTCTTGAGGCATTGTAGACTAGGTCATATCAATGTGACCCGACTAGCTGAAGTTACATTTAGATGCATATTTAAATCAGTTTGAATTTACATCTTGTGAAACTCGCCAGTCATGTCACAAAGATAAGATGACCACGGCTCTGTTTATTGGAAACAGAGAAAGAGTTAGTAAACGCTTGGGATGATACATGTTGATGTATGTAGGTCCCCTGTCTACACTTGCCAAGACCGGTTCTTTATACTTCATTACGTTCTCTGATGATCTCTCAAGATTCAGACATATGTTCCTGTTGAAACATGAGTCCGAGCCTTTTGAGATATTCACAGAATATAAGCGAGAAGTAGAGAACCAAAATACGGGTATAAGTATTATGTCCTTTGATGTGATCAAGGAGGAGAATACTTGAGCACGGAATTCCTGAACTATTCTAAAGGAGAATGAGATTCTCTCTCAGCATTACTCCTCTGTATACACCATAGCACGATGGTATATCGGGGCGGAGCAATCACACCCTATATGATATGGTGTGCTCTATGATGAGTATTACTGAGTTACCTATTTCCTTTTAGGGGTTATGCACTTGAGAAGCTGCATACCTATTGAATAGGTTCGAATCAAATCAGTTGCCTACCACTCCATATGAGATATGGAAAAGGAACAGCCCATGTCTTAAGCTAGTTAAGATTTGGGGTTGTCCGGCCTATGTCTAAAAGCAAAATCCGGACAAGCTCGAGGCAAGGTCTGTAATGTAGAACTGGAAATGTTCCAGCCATACAAACTGCAGCTGATGATTTAGTAGAACCAAAGGATTCAGTAGATTCCAACGAACCTCAGCCTCTCCGCCGATCTAGTAGGGTTCCTCACCCACCTGAGAGTTACTTCGGTTTCTCTATGACAGTGGGAGCGAGGATTGCATCATGAGATGATGACCCAACTAGCTTCGAGCTGGCCATTAGGAGTAAGACTCTGTAAGAATGGCTGGATGCTTAGCGATCTGAGATGGAATCCATATACACCAACAAAGTATGGACTTTGGTTGCTATATCTGAAGGGTTAAATCCCCATCAGGAGCAAGTATATCTTGAGAAGATTACTTGGTGTATATGAAAAGGTTGAGACTTTCAAAGCTAGACTTGTTAAAGGTTTTCGTCATCAACCAAGCATGGATAATGATGAAACTTTTTCAAGCAACTATGCTTAAGTCCATCCAGATCCTACTTGTCACGGCTACATACCATGACTACGATATCTGGTGGTTGGGTGTCATGACTGCTTTTCTAAATGATGTTTTAGAAGAGTACGTCTATAAGTACACAGCCAGAGGGCTTCGTAGACAGTGGGAGCAGCGGAAACGTGTGCAAGATGCTTTATAGGATAAAGCAGGCATCGCGGAGTTGGAACATCTGTTTTGATGGATTAGTCAAAGAAGTTGACATCATCAAAATGGTAGATGAACCTTGTATAAACAAAAAGGTAGTAGGGAGTATGGTGGTGATCCTCGTAGAGTACGTGGATGACATACTCTTGATAGGGAAGGAGTTTCCTATGCTACGGTCGATCAATCTCCGCTTATCACTATGATTCTCCATATAGGATCAAAGTGATACCTACTAAATCCTGGACTTTGGATCTATGAGATAGATCTAAATGGATGTTAGGCTACTCACTAGCTGTAGTGAGATGGTATCATTCGATCCTGGGGAGAATCACTGGAAGTGTTCCAGGGTGATAAAGACGACTAAGTGTCAGTCACAGGCATTGTCTTTACCCTCAGTAAAAGGACGGTATGTTGGAAGAGTTCCAAGCTATATACCGTGACATACTAGACGATAAAGGCAGGATACATCGCTACTTAAGATGCTACCAAAGAGGCTGTTTGGGTGTATATTGGTTCATGAGTTGAACTATGTTCCTCCCATTGTGTGACAATGGAGTTGTGGCTTATGCCAAGGAACGCAGGTCCCATCAGTGATCCAGACATATTCTAAGGCAGTATCACCTGATCATGGAGATGGTTGATCTCTAAGGGATCGAGGTTAGGAGAGTAGACTCAGAGGACAGCACGGCGGATCCACTCACGAAGGCCTATTCCCAGAGAGAGACTTTTATGGGATGGTTGAGTATGAGATACTACAACCACTGCTACAGATGGCCCTAGTGCAAGTGGGAGATTGTTAGTTATATGTATGCCCTAGAGGCCATTACTGTACATTGGATGTATATTATAGTGGATGCTGGGACATATATAGGGAGGACTTTCTTGCTCGACATGATAGTATGCTATCTGGTTGACCTTTACCTTAACGTGTACACTGATTGTCTCTCTGTTACATGTTGGTAAAGCCCTTAGGATGTGTACTTGACTACCTGGACTATGATGCAAATCATACTAGTGGGGACATGGTAGTCCACAAGTACATCCTTCAAAGTCCCTAGTCGTGGGTGTATCGAGACGGGGCATCGATATACCAGAGTAGACTAGCGTGTACCTTCTCGACCCATACAGATGGGCGATGGATGATCCCATATCCATTGGTGTTTGACATCAGAGATGATATACGGGTGCTCAGTAGAGACTGGGTACACTGGACGGACTCGCCGAGAACTCCCAGATGGTATTATACCTCATGTCAGATGGCAGTTCTCTGGTGACACTGGTACAGAGTAGTCTGTTGACCCGAGATCGTCATAGAGTCTTGTGTGGTTCCCACTGTGCTTTGATTTCCATCTTACCACGTCCAAGAAGGCGTGCAAAACGGTTGTTTTGGGTACAGTCCCGAGTCACATGGAGACAATGAGCGATAGGAGGGGATTCGTCTCTCCCGGTATAGGGAGTTGATGTTGCGCTGTGCTCGATTGGCTATAACAGGAAATCCCTGGCCAGGGTTGCTGAGATTTACTGGTAAGTGTTACCAGTAGTTTCTCGAAATGTTATAGACCTCATATCGACATGACTTATCGAGCTATTGGGGTCTGACGTTTACCACCCCTAGGCAAGATATGCGACATATCAAACGATCAGACCGGACTGTACGGTAGTGTTACTGGTTGGATTCACTGGAGTGTGAGCGGGCTTGCTTGTCGATCTTCAGATCGCTCAATACCCGGGTGGCCGTTACGTTTAGCAGACCGCTTGCGGCTTGTGGATGTTTGATATGATCATCATCCGCTGCCGGCGTATTGACGAGTCTTTAGAGTCCTACACTGAGGTTTCCTGGCTCAAGCGAAACGAAATAGGAGCGCATATGAGATATGTGCGGGACCGAGAATGATACCAGTATGTGATACTGTATTCGATTCTCGCGATTTGTGACATTGATCGGTTATATGCGATATAGCCGGGTTATCGGATCAAGTGTTGATTCGATAAGTTGTTACTGTTGATATTAGTCGGTTATATGCGATATGACCGGATCATTAAATCAAGTGTTGATTTAATGATTTAATGCATAATTATATATTTGATATATTACTTTGCATTAACTAGTATCGGTTCACTTTAAATGGATTTTCTCACTTCGTTGTACAAGTTGTATATGTGATATACTTTTTGTACAAATGTTTGTATCATGTTTGATGATACATGCTTCTTTGGTTAAGTGTATAGAATTGAACCATGGTTACCTTAATGATTAGGGTTTTGCTTTTTCATTTTATTATTTGTTTATTCATTTTGGATATTAATAAAAGCATAAAAAGAAAAAAGCAAAATGGTTTTCTTTCTTTTCTTTCATGAAACTTTTTGAAGCTTCATGAAGCTTTGACCAAGTCACCATTTTGTCTTGTTCTTTTAACCCTAACCATTCACATAACCTTAGTTAGTTCTCTACACTTAACCATGGTTTGTAATATGATAAGTATTATTTTCTTTTAACTTATCATATGATAATCTTCTTCTTCTTCATCTTCTTCCTTGAAGAAAACCTTACTTCATCAATGGTAGATTGATGAAACAAGTGAGAAATCCAATTCTAAAGTCTACCCACTTCCTATTTCTTCATCCTCTACCTCTTGCCAAGTAGTAGAGTGTGTTTTCCTCACAAGTTTCTTGACTTTGTGAAGTGAGAGCTTGATCTAGCGATGCCTCGACGTAGATCATCTTCGGCATGGACATCGACGACCTAGCTCGCCATTTCTCCGACGAAGCCGACGTTAGAGCCCGGGAATACATTTGGACAGCGAGGGGACTTCGTTACGGAGCTATGGAGGTGGAGCACCGGATCTACAAAGGTTGTATTTCCGTATTCTCTTAGTTAAGTGTTAACTTGTTATCGTTTCGCCTAGACATCTAGCTAACGATCCGTAGTCTAGGGTTTCTCGGCACCGTATTTCTTGATATTGGCATGGTTGATGCCTTGTGAGACCTCATTAGGGTGCCTAGGAACCTTTCAGTGCGGGAGCTTGATTAAATACGAGTATGTGATACCGTATTCTAATCTCGCGATATGTGATATCGATTAGGTTATATGTGATATAACTGAATTTTTGAACCAAGAGTTGATTCAATGATATGTTATATGTGTAAGTCAATGCCATGCACCCCACGTGTTCGCGGGGAGGCGGAATTTGCAAAAAACGATTTTTATTAGCTTCGTAATATCGACTAAACTCCAGGATCGACACTAAACCCTAGCTAACAAAATATCTTAGAGGTTTAACTACTATGTGTTCATGATATACCTCAAGATCCCGCTGTCCTTCACCTCCTCGCTGTCCTTCTTGAAGCTATGAGCTCCTTGAACTGGGAACGGAATACACCTTCTCGTCATCTTCTACGAATCGTAGACGATCCACCCAAGAGTTCCGATTTTGAGCTTTGCTTCTAACTTGAAGCAACTAGGTCACTTGATGTGCTAGACTAAGTACCCTAGGATGTGTAGAGAGTGATAAGGGATCAAGATGTCTCACAAACCCTATGGTTTTCAACTCATGAAAAGGTTAGGGTTTGAGATGAGAAGGAGAGAGCCTTAAAGAAATGAGAGGAGAAGAAAGTATCTTCTTTTGTGAAAAAGATTAGTGAAAATGGCTAGGGTTTTGTCTTTTAAAACTAGTGAAAATATCCTGCAAAATATCTCACAAAATATCTAAGTCAACAACATACAAATATCTCACGAAAGTCAAAGCAAAACCCTAATTCATTTTCACTAAACTACCACAAGTTTTCTACTATCATTTCCTCCACTTAAAAAAGGATTTTACTAATAAAGAAAAACCCTAATTTAAGATGCCATTCTCCATGTAGTAATCTTATCCAAATTACAAAAATACCCCTCTCATCCGTATATACATACCCGCATCCGTATCCCGAGAGACACGAATACACTGAGACGAAACTAATCCAAAAATCATATACTAGGATCCGGTTTAAACCAAACCCACTTGTAATATCCGCCCGAACCTCATATGCGCACAAGTGCACGTATGTGATCGAACCCTGTCATAAAACAATACGACCTCTGCCCGTTTCGCCCGAAGCCGGGAAACTCTCTATGGGGGACTCTAAAGACTCGACACTACTCTGGAAGTGGGTTTAATCACAAGCGCATCAGTGGAACTAGTTGTACGTAACGGCTACCCAGGTATCTGTCGACAAGAAGGTCGACGAGGAAACTCATCCGTACTCCTACTGAGTCTGTCTGTGGCAATCTCGTACAGTTCGGCCTGTTCGTCTAAGAGTATCGCATAACGGGCCTAAGGGGATAGAAAACGTTAGACCCCTAATAGCGGTATAAGTCGTGTCAGAGTGTAGCCCAGAACACCCTGAGAAACTACTGGAACACCTACCAGTAAATCTCACTTGCCCTGACTAGGGACTTTGTGTAATGGCTTTCCAAACACAGCACGATATCAACCCCTAATACCGGGAGAGACGAATCCTATCTAACCGCTACTGCCTCCAAGTGATTCGGGACTGCACCCAACTACTACCTGTTTGCACGACTCAGCAGAGCCGTGGTAGGATAGCAATCTAAGAACAGTGGGAATACACTTGAGGCGAAGTAAAAGTGTCAAGTCGACGGACTAAGAAGTACTCATGTCACCTGGGAACTGCTACCTGACGATAGGTATATTACCAACCAGCACTTCCCCACGAGTCCGTGCAGTGTAACTCATAACCCAATGAGCAACTGCATACTATCTCCAGTACGACGTACTGATGGCTGTGGGACAGACCATCTCCCCTGCTGGGAAGAGAAGCGTATACACTAGTCTACTCTGGAGTATTGATGCCCTGTCTCGATAATCCTGCGACTAGGGACCTTTGTAAGAATGTGCTTGTAGACTACCCAGCCCCCACTAGTGTGACTGCCATCACAACGCTGGTAGTCAAGCAATGATCCTAAGGGCTCTATCAATATGTATTGGCGATACGTTAAAAGAAACATATATACATATTAAGATAGATACAAACCAAGTAGCATACTACTATATCGAGGAAGACTGTCATAAATCCATGTATATATCCCAAGCTTCCAAAATGTAATATACAAACTTGTACTATACAATAATGGCCTCTAGGGCATATTACACTAACAATCTCCCACTTGCACTAAGGCCATGTGCTGGCATATCGCAGACCTATCATCTCGAATAGCCTCTCGAACTGCTTCTGAGGGATGGCCTATGTGAATGGATCTGCAGTGTTATCCTCTGTAGCAACTCTCCGAACCTCGATCTCCCGGCGATCCACGATCTCCCTGATCAGGTGATACCACATCAAGATGTGTCTGGATTTCTGATGGGACCTGGGTTCCTTTGCTAAAGCTATAGCCCCGTTGTTGTCACAATACAGAGGTATTGGATCAACAATGGATGGAACCACCTGAAGTTCTGTTGAGAACTTCCTCATCCAGACAGCTTCTTTTGCGGCATCTGAAGCTGCGATATACTCCGCTTCCATCGTCGAGTCAGCAACGGTGTCATGCTTAGATCTCCTCCAACATACCGCCCCTCCATTGAGGGTAAAGACATAACCTGACATGGATTTAGAGTCATTCTTGTCACTCTGGAAGCTGGAGTCAGCAAAGGCCTCAATCTGGAGGTCTTTTCTGCCGTAAACCAAGAACATCTCTTTAGTCCTTCTCAGGTACTTGAGAATGTTCTTTACTGCTATCCAGTGCTTCTCCCCAGGGTTTGACTGATAACGGCTTACTACGCTTAGTGCATAAGCTACATCCGGTCTGGTACACAACATCGCATACATTATAGAGCCTACCGCAGAAGTGTAGGGTATAATAGACATGCGATCCCGTTCCAAATCAGCCTTGGGAGAAATCTCTTTGGAGAGGGTGATTCTGTGACAAGCCGGTAAATTACCGCGCTTTGAATCTTCCATATTGTATCTTTTCAGTATGGTGTAGATGTACCTGGACTGTGAAAGTCCCAACATCGTCTTAGATCTATCATGATAGATCTGGATCCCCCGAATGTAAGAGGCATCACCCAGGTCTTTCATGAAGAACCTATGTGATAAGAACCTTTTGACAGATTATAGCATAGGAATGTCATTTCCTATCAAGAGAATGTCATCAACGTACAAGACGAGGAATACAACAGTTCGTGCTACAATCTTACTATAAATGCATGGCTCATCTGGATTTTTGATAAAGTCAAATTCTTTGACCGTCTCATCAAAACAGATGTTCCAACTCCGCGATGCCTACTTTAGTCCATAGATGGACTTAAGCAACTTGCACACTTTCCCGCTGCTCCCACTTTGAATGAAACCCTCTGGCTGGTCCATATAGACGCATTCCTCCAAATTTCCATTTAGAAAAGCGGTCTTTACGTCCATCTACCAAATCTCATAATCGTGGAAGGCAGCAATGTCAAGAAGGATCCGAATGGATTTGAGCATAACCACTGGAGAAAAGGTTTCATCATAGTGCAAACCAGGTTTTGATGAAATCCTTTTGCAACAAGTCTAGCCTTCTAGGTTTCAACCTGTCCATCTACACCAATCTTTTTTCTGAAGATCCATTTCCAGCCTACGGGGTTTACCCCTTCTGGAGCAATGTCCAAAGTCCATACTTTGTAGGTGTACATGGAATCCTTCTCGGTCCGCATTGCATCGAGCCATTTTACCAAGTCAGTGCTCTGAATTGATTGCTGGAAGTTAGTCGGCTCATCAATATCAATGATGCAATCCTCTCTATCCCTGTCTACGAGAAAACCGTAGTATCTCTCGGGCGGATGAGACAGCTTACTACACCTGTGGAGCGGCGCAGGAATGTCCTGTTCTTTTAAAACTTCTGGTTCCACTAAGCTTTCAGTAATAGCTTGTGGTTCTGGAATTTCTTCCAGTTCTATTGCGCTCCCACTTATATTATTTTCTAAAAATTCAGTTTCCAAGAAGCGGGCATGACGAGAAACAAAAACCTTTTGCTTCTCTGCGTAATAGAAAAAATACCCCTTGGAGTTCTTTAGGTATCCCACAAACTTACACTGTACTGAGCGTGCTTCGAGTTTGTCCGTATGCTGCTTTTAACAAAAGCTGGACATCCCCATGTCTTAAAGTGTTTAAGACAGGGTTTCATCCCACTCCACATCTGATATGGTGTGGTAGGCACTGACTTAGTAGGAACCTGGTTCAAAAGATATGCAGCTGATTCTGGTTCATATCCCCAGAAAGATCGCGGCAACTCATCCTTACTCATCATTGAACGAACCATATCTAATAGGGTTCTGTTTCTCCTTTCTGATACACCATTGTGTTGTGGCGTGTATTGAGGAGTAAGCTGAGAGAGAATTCCATTCTCTTTTAGGTAATTCAGGAACTCGGCACTCAAGTATTCAACACCTCGATCAGATCTTAGTGTCTTGATACTTTTGCCTATTTGTTTTTCCACCTCATTCTTATATTCCTGGAATTTCTCAAATTCGTAGGATTTATGCTTCATCAAGAAGACATGTCCGTACCTAGAGAAATCATCCGTAAAAGTAATAAAGTAAGAATAACCACTTCACGCATGTGTAGACATTGGACCACACACATCGCTGTGTATGAGTCCTAAGAGCTCGCTCTTACTCCGTGTCCAGTGAACGGAGTCTTTGTCATTTTTCCCATGAGACAAGATTGAGAAGTTACATAAGACTGATATTCGAATGGATCCAAATATCCCTCTCTATGTAATTTAGTAAACGGTGTTTCATTGATGTGACCTAGTCTACAATGCCACAAGAAAGCATGATTTATTTCTGGAGTCTTTCTTTTATGTGTGTTCTAGATATTGAAAATTTGTAGTTGGTTTAATATGTATATACCGTTGTTTAGAGTACCTGACCCAATTAGACCATGATTAAGGTGGATGTTTACGACATCACTTACAAATGTAAAATCATAACCATCTTTTGATAATAAAGATACTGAAATGATATTATAAGTCAAACTAGGCACACAAAACCAGTTGAGCAAAACCAAAATATGTCCACTCGTCAATCCAAGGTGATATTCCCCTACGGACACAACATCCACGCTCACTCCGTTAGCAACCCTGAGGGTCATATCACCGGTCTTCAGAACCCTACGGCTTCACAGTGCCTGCAAAGAATTACAGATATGAGATCCTGATCCGGTATCCAATACCCAGGAAGTAGAGTTGATTGACAGACAGTTTTCAATTACAAACACACCTGAAGCCAAAGCCACAACCTGCTTCGGGTCCTGGTTCTTGGCCTTCCAAGCCCTGCAATCTTTCTTCCAATGGCCCTTCTTATGACAGTAGAAGCATTCTTCCTTTCCTACTGTCGGCCCCGCTCCTCTTGCCTTGCCCTTCGCTTGCACCTTACTAACACCGCCTCTCGGCTTGGTGGGGGCCTTCTTCTTTCCTTTGGCTTTCGCCTTAGATCTAGAAGAGGAAGCTCCTCCAACAAATAAAGTGGGTGTTTTCCTTGCTTTCTGCAGGGTGCCCTCTGCACTCCTCAACATGTTGAGGAGTTCCGGAAGTTAAACTTCTTACCTTGAATATTAAAATTCAAGATAAACTGGGCGTTGGTGGAAGGGAGGGACTGCAGAATCAAGTCTGTATACTGCTCATTCTTTAACGTGGTCCCCAGGTCCGCGATCTCTTCGATATAGCCGATCATCTTAAGGATGTGTTTCTCTACAGATGATCCGACGACCAACCTCGCCTGAAAAAGCTTCTTTGAGGTCTCGTATCTTGCGATACGAGATTTCTCTCTATATAATTCTTTGTTATTGAGGAATATGGATTCATGATCCATACTCTCGTGCCGCCTCTGGTGCTCGTTGTCTATAGAGGCCAGCACGAGGCACTTGGCCTTCGCGTGGTCTATCTCCCAGGTCTTACGGATTTCCTTATCCGCGACACTGGATTCTGGACCTGGGACGGCAGGGGCTTTAGTAGTAAGGGCATACCCCAACTTGTCATAAGTATAGCCATCTTGACATTCTTGAACCAATCTTTGTAGTTTGTCCCTGTCAATATATTTTTATCTAACAATAACTTAAGTCCCGTCATCTTTGGTTGCTGCAATTAGGAGAGAGAGAAGAAACACTTTAGCATGATGCTCTTGCAAGTTTAGATTGGTTTTTAGTTTATCTAAACAAGATGGCTCCCACTGTTTCTAGAATCCTTCCTCAAACTAGAAAAGAAGAATTAGTCAGGATTAATCTCACCGTACAATACTTGCTTAACCGTTCATCCATGCTCATGTCGGTACTTTGAAGGAGGTTTTTCGACGCTTTCGCGAAGTTCCTTAATTAAATAATCTCTTTTCCGTGTAGGCGTAGCCCCGCTAACACCGTTCTAGACACCTACTTGGTTTATAGCATTGATCGTTAAGTGAAAAAATCTCCCGAGGAGTAGCATATACTCACAGTAGGATCGGGATCCAAATATCATCGTGTGATAAAGTCGAAGGAATCCTACTAAAATTATCACACTCCAAATGGTATGCAACACTAGGAAGTTTCAGTTTCTTTAGAAACTCCCGATATGGATTTTTGCCCCATGCTCTTATGACCCTGACTAAGGCCAACAAATCATAAGTCACATGTCAAATTCTACCCGTCATTATCCAGGTTAATTTGAATCCAGCCATACATACCCTTGACTAAGGCCAACAAAGTAGTATGATTGTCCCAAACCAACGCATCTATCTATGCTACATATGAATACCCAGCAGCTACCAATCATTATGCCTTGATTAAGGCCAACAGACATAGCTTGAATACTATTGAATATTCATATGAAATGACAGAGGGCTACGAATGGTTTTGGCGAAACCGTGAACGTAGTGAACTTGATATAATCGAAGGAACCTGATAGCTTTTAAAAGGAGTGGTTTAAGCTCCGCATTTTAAAAGTTTTACTGTTTTGAAAAAATCGAGTTGTTTTAAAATTGTTCTAATGATTCAGCTTTGGTTTGTTTGCTTTGCATTAATGTAATGCAATCCCATCATTTAACCTACCATTGTAGAAAAAGACGAAAATACAACATGCTCTTATGTCATCCGCATTCGCCACGGGGCCCCGTCTTACACCGTTACGTTAATGCCAGAGCTGGGGGCTGGACTAGCACGGATGCAAAACATAAGCAACGTCTATTATATAATATATATATAATAATAATATCTATTCGTCAGACGCAATAATAGGCATTCTTGATCACAGATGAACACATTGGATATATTAGGAATTCCACGTTTCGTTTAAGCCTGTAACGAAAGACGGATTTCACAGTCGCGATGAATAGCCAAACCCCACCCCAGACCCCTACGGGTGCGGCAAACTACCCGCCAAATACCCGAAACGAAGTAATCTCCCTCAACAACGTGAGTAGGCCACTCGGCACTTCAAAATACCCGGTAGTTTATGCACCCCAACTTGGGTTTATCCTAGGAGCAATAAACAGTAAATGAAATAATACAATGGTGGCTACAACCTCAACCCGGATGTGCCCCGTGAAAAAATATTACAACAATTTACAATTTACATTTTAATTAAAGAATATAACACCTCACATCCCCGGCTATTCATTCACGACAATCCAACAAGTCCATATACACAAGCAAACATTACAGAAATGTGCAACCTCCAACTAACCGACATATAGGAATTAGCGGAAGTTTACGAACACATTTATCAAACACAGAAACATTAAATGATGTTAAACTGCGACTTCGAAACATCCCGTATTGCCACAGTGAATAATTGACAGAATATGCAAAATTGGCAAAAACAAACAACTCCTATAACCCTAGATTCTAGTAACAAAGCCACACACCAAAATACAACGCATTTCTCTACAATAAAACCGAGGTAGCCGGTTTCTGGAGCATTATAGCCAGTCCAGGTTGCAAGGAAATGTCTCCTTTTTGGTGTATGATCATTTTACAGTTGAAGGAGTACTCTGCAGTTGCTAAAATAATTTTTCAGAGCCTCGGAAAATTCAATAGAAACTAGAATCTACGTTTCGATGTTTAAGGGTTATTTCTGTTTCGTAGTTTTAGTTGTCGTTTAATCTGTTAGCTATAGTTTAGTTGGCTATGATACCACTGTAAGTCGATGCCACGCACCCCACGTGTTCGCGGGGAGGCGGAATTTGCAAAAAAAAAAACTATTTTATTAGCTTCGAAACATCGACTAAACTCCAGGATCGACACTAAACCCTAGCTAACAAAATATCTTAGAGGTTTAACTACTATGTGTTAGTTGTATGTATGCCCTAGAGGCCAGTATTGTACAGATGATGTATATTATATTGGATGCTTGGACATATATAGAGATGACTTTCTTGCTCGATATGATAGTATGCTATCTGGTTGCTCTTTATCTTAACATGTACACTTGTCTCTTTAAACTGTCTTATAGTTACATGTTGGTAAAGCCCTTAGGATGTGTACTTGACCACCTGGACTATGATGCAGATCATACTAGTGGGGACATGGTAGTCCATAGGTACATCCTTCAAGGTCCCTAGTCGTGGGTGTATCGAGACGGGGCATCGATATACCAGAGTAGACTAGCGTATACGCTTCTCGACCCATGAGATGGGCGATGGATGATCCCATATCCATTGGTGTTTGACATCAGAGATGATATACGGGTGCTCAGTGGAGACTGGGTACACTGGACGGACTCGCCGAGAACTCCCAGATGGTATTATACCTCACGTCAGATGGCAGTTCTCAGGTGACACTTGTGCAGGTTAGTCTGTAGACCCGAGATCGTCATAGAGTCTTGTGTGATTCCCACTGTGATTTGATCTCCACCTTACCACGTCCATGAGGGCGTACAAAACGGTGGTTTTTGGGCATAGTCCCGAGTCACATGGAGGCAATGAGTGATAGGAGGGGTTTCGTCTCTCCCGGTATTGGGGGTTGATGTTGCGCTGTGCTCGATTGGCCGTAACAGGGAAGTCCCTGGCCAGGGCTGATCAGAGATTTGCTGGTATGTGTTACCAGTAGTTTCTCGACCCGTTATGAGCCTCACATCGGCACGACTTATCGGTTATTGGGGTCTGACGTTTACCACCCCTAGAATTGATATGCGACATATCAGACGAACAGACCGGACTGTACGGTAAGTGTTACTGGTTGGATTCACAGGAGTGTGAGCGGGCTGGCTCGTCGATCTTCTGATCGCTCAATACCCGGGTGGCCGTTACGTTTAGCAGACCGCTTGCGGCTTGTGGGTGCTTGATATGATCATCATCTACTGCCGGCGTATTGACGAGTCTTTAGAGTCCTACGCAGAGGTTTCCTGGCTCAAGCGAAACGAAATAGGAGCGCATATGAGATATGTGCGGGAGCGAGAATAATGCGTGTATGTGATACCGTATTTCATTCTCGCGATGAATGTATCGATTGGTTATATGCGATATAACCTAGATATCGAATCAAGGATTGATTCGATAAGCCGATACATATGATACTAGTCGGTTATATGCGATATGACAGGATCGTTAAATCAAGTGTTGATTTAATGATTTAATGTATAATAATATATTTGATATATTACTTTGCATTAACTAGTATTGGTTCATTTTAAAAGGATTTTCTCACTTGATGCACATTGTATATGTGATATATTTTTGTGCACTTGTTTGTATCATGTTTGATGATACTTGCTCACTTGGGTTTGTGTAAAGATTAAACCATGGTTATATGAATGGTTAGGGCTTTGTTTAATTACTTATTTATTTATTTATTTATTCATTTTGGAAAATAAAAGAGAATGGTGGCTTATTTTGTTTGTATGTTGAAGCTTCTTGAAGCTTTGAACAAGTCCACCATTCTTATTTCATCCTTAACCCTAACCATTCCAACTAACCCTAGTTTACTCTCTACACTTGACTATGGTTAGGATATGATAAGTATTCTTATTAGTTTCTTTTTAAATAAGAGACTTATCATATTCTTCATCTTCTCCTTCTTCTTCTTCAAGAAAAACCTTGCCTTCATCAATGGCAACTTGAGCAAATGAGTGAAAAATCCAATTCTAAAGTGAACCCACCTCCTATTTCTTTATCCTCCACCTCTTGCCAAGTAGTATAGGGTGTTTACTTCACAAGTTTCACAACTTGGTGAAGTTGGAGCTTGATCTTGTGTAACCTCGACGTAGATCATCTTCGGCACGAAGCCGACGACCTTGCCCACCCATTTCTCCGATGAAGCCGATGCTTGAGTCCGGGATTCGAGACGGACAGCGAGAGGACGTCTACGTGGAGCTAAGGAAGTGGAGAACCGGATCTACAAAGGTTGTAGCATCTTTCTTTTAGTTAAGTAGTTAACTAGTTTCACTTTGTCGCCTAAAATTCTAGTTAACGATCTAGTCTAGGGTTTCTCGGCACCGTAAAATTTGAAATTGGCATGGTTGATGCCTTGTGAGACCTCTTGAGAGTGCCTAGGAACCCTTCAGTGGTATCAGAGCCTAGCTAGAGCCTTAGGCGAAGTGTAGACGACGTTTGAAATCCGAACGAATCGAAACCCTAATCCCAAACTTGCTCTCTGGACTTTTTTCAAAAACTGGGTTTTTTCCATATTAAAAATATGCAGAAAAATCAGCAGGTGATTGTAAGAGTTACTGTGAAATTCGATAGCCTAATGCCATAGAAGCGCGGCGGAACCGCGGCATTATCATGCCTAATGCGGCGGTTCCGCGGCCATCTAGTCTCCTCTGTTGTTCAATTTTGCACAGTAATTCCTATGTTGCAGTGTTGGTTTTCCTGGGAATTTTTAATCTGAACTCAAGAGTTGAGTTTTCTGGGTTGTATTAGGAGTTCGTAGATTCGATCGGATTATCAAACTTTGTCTATGTGTTTTTCCGGATAATTTTAGAATATGTTAAAAAGTTCGACCGGATGTAAATACCCAATCTTTCCCCTGCCCGGAAATTTCCAATTGTTGGACTTTTCCGTAGTTTAATGACGTTCTCAGTAGTGTAAGTAACGCGATGGTCCCTCTAGAAGACAACAAACCTTAACTCGATTATGTGACAGTCTTGAACTGCCCTTTCAACCTTAGGGTTTGGGGCAGTACGGCGTGCCACATGTGAGGCGTTGGCTTGACCCTTCTACGGCTGGACCGTTGGTACTGAGGCATGAAGTGAATGTCTTTGAACTTATTTAATGTGTTGATCGGTTTCGGGAAAACTTGGGTGTTCGAATGTTCGATCGGAAAGTTTAATATTTTCTATTTGTCCGGAATGGGATACAATAATTGGAATTCACAAACAGTTATGAGATAACTGGATGAATGTTATAAATCTAGCTGTAAGTCCACGTTGCGACCCCCGGTTCTTACGGGGAGGCGGAAACGGTATAAAAATCAAATTATTAGCGCAAGGGGCAACATGGACTAAGCAAAGTCGGGATCTTTGACTAAACTAAAACTAGCATACTTAGCTAAAGAGAGTTAGCTACTCGGATGGAGATGGTTATACCTAAACTTGTCTTGAACTCCTTCTCTTCAAGCTCCGATGGTGGTCCGATGGCTCCTTCTCGTCGTCTCCGTACGCCGAAGATAGATCCACTTGAAAGCTCCAACCTTTAGCTCCTTCTTCGTTCTTTGAAGAAACTAGTTCACTTGGTTTGCTAAACCTAGTGAACTAGAATGAGTAGAGAGGAAATAGAATGGGATTTTATCTATGGTTCTTGATTCTCAACTCATGAGACAAGAGAACCATAGATCAAGAGAGGGAGCAAGAGGTTGAGGGTGAGAGCAAGAGTAGAGCTCAAGAACAAGAGAGAGAATGAGCAAGAAAGAATGAGGCACTCTTTTGTCTCTCACCCTCTCATAATCCAATGTAATCATAACTCATCATATCAATAAAAGTCTTATGTGATGGTTGAAGCAACCATAACCTTATCATGTCATGCACTCATTTTACTCAAATGAGCAAGCAAGTAAAAGTCTTTGGCATGAAATGATAACCATGGTTATCATGATGGTCAACTAGTCAAGCCTAGTCAACCGGTCAACAAAGTCAACAAGTCAACAAAAGTCAACAAGTCAACAAAGTCAACAAAAGTCAACAACCAAGTCACCATAATACTTAATTAATATAATAGTTAATCACATATCATATTCTCATTAGGGTTGAGCAAAAAGTCAAATAGTCAACGGTCAACTGTCAACAACCCTAATGAGAATCCGCTGTCTGTGCCTCCCTGTCAACTGTGCATACACACCCGCATCCGCGTTCCGAGGAACACGAATGCAAACTGGATAAATCCAATCCCATAAGGTACACTAGGATCTGGCTTAAACCAAAGCCCGCTAGTGTAAACTGTCCGGACACTGTACGTGCACAAGTGCACGGATGTGACCGAACCCTGTCGCAAAACCATGCGACCTGTCGCAATACCATGCGACCTCTACTCTTTTGCCTAAAGGCGAAAAGCTTTCTGTGTGGGACTCTAAAGACTCGACACTACGCTGGCAGTGGGTTTAACCACAGACCGCAAGCGGCACTAGCTGTGCGTAACGGTCCCCAGGTAATGCCGACAAGAAGACCGACGAGGCGAAACCCATCTGAACTCCTACTGAGCCTGAGTGTGACATTCTCCGTACAGTCCGGTCTGTTCGTCTGATACATCGCATGGCGGGCTTAGGGGGCGGTAAACGTCAGTCCCCCAATAGCGTTACAAGTCGTGCCGGAGCGAAGCCCAAAACACCCTGAGATAACACTGGAAACCTACCAGTATATCTCGTTTGCCCTGGCCAGGGACTACTCGTGTAATCGCTCTCCTAGACACAGCGCGATGTCAACCCCCAATACCGGGAGAGACGAATCCTGTCTAACCGTCACTGCCTCCAAGTGCTTCGGGACTGCACCCAACCACCACCTGTTTGCACGACTCCTTTGAGCCGTGGTAGGGTAGTGATCAAAGTACAGTGGGAACACACCCGAGGCGAAGTGACAGTGTCAAGTCAGCGGACTAAGCTGTACTCATGTCACCTGGGAACTGATAACTGACGATAGGTATAATACCAACTAGTCAGTTCCCGACGAGTCCTGTCCAGTGTACCCGTAACCTAACGAGCACCCGCATACTATCTCAAGTACGACGTACTGACGGCTGTGGGACAGACCGTCTCCTACACTGGGATGAGAAGCGCATGCGCTGGTCTACTCCGGAGTATCGATGCCCTGTCTCGATAGTCCTGCGACCAGGGACCTGCATAAGGATGTGCTTATAGATTACCCAGCCCCACTAGTGTGACGGCCATCACATCGCTGGTAATCAAGCAAAGATCCTAAGGGCTCTACTAATGTGTATAGGCGATATACAAAAATAAACACATGTACACATTGAAGTAGAAACAAACCAAGTAGCATACTACTATTTTGAGCAAGATTGTATATACAAGGTGAATATCCCAAGCATCCATTAAGTAATATACAAACTAGTATGATACAGTAATGGCCTCTAGGGCATATACACTAACAATCTCCCACTTGCACTAAGGCCATGTACTGGCGTATCGAAGACCTATCATCTCGATCAGCCGCTCGAACTGAGTCTGGTGCAGGGCCTTGGTGAATGGATCTGCAGTGTTATCTTCTGAAGCGACTCTCCGAACCTCGATCTCCTGGCGATCTACGATCTCCCTGATCAGGTGATACCGCCTTAAGATGTGCCTGGATCTCTGATGGGACCTGGGTTCCTTCGCTAAAGCTATAGCCCCGTTGTTGTCGCAATACAGAGGTATTGGATCAACAATGGACGGAACCACCTGAAGTTCTTTCAGGAACTTCCTCATCCAGACAGCTTCTTTTGCGGCATCAGATGCAGCGATGTATTCCGCTTCCATCGTCGAGTCTGCAACGGTTTCCTGTTTGGAACTCTTCCAGCACACCGCCACTCCATTGAGGGTAAAGACAAAACCCGACATGGACTTGGAATCATCCTTGTCACTCTGGAAGCTGGAGTCAGCAAAGGCCTCGATCTGGAGGTCTTTTCCACCATACACCAAGAACATCTCCTTAGTCCTTCTCAGGTACTTGAGAATGTTCTTTACCGCTATCCAGTGTTTCTCCCCAGGGTTTGACTGATACCGGCTTACCACACTCAGTGCATAAGCTACATCCGGTCTGGTACACAACATCGCATACATTATAGAGCCTACCGCAGAAGCGTAGGGTATAATAGACATGCGATCCCTCTCCAAATCAGTCTTGGGAGACATCTCTTTAGAGAGGGTGATCCCGTGACAAGCCGGTAGGTTACCGCGCTTGGAATCTTCCATACTGAATCTCTTCAGTATGGTGTCGATGTACCTGGACTGTGAAAGTCCTAGTATCCTCTTGGATCTGTCACGGTAGATCCGGATACCCAGAATGTATGAGGCATCACCTAGGTCTTTCATGGAGAACCTGTGTGACAAGAACCCCTTGACAGATTATAGCATAGGAATATCATTTCCTATTAAGAGAATGTCATCCACGTATAAAACGAGGAATACTACAGTTCTCGCTACAAATCTACTATAGATGCATGGTTCATCTGGATTTTTGATAAAGCCAAATTCTTTGACCGTCTCATCAAAGCAGATGTTCCAACTCCGCGATGCCTGCTTTAGTCCATAGATGGACTTAAGCAACTTGCACACCTTTCCGCTGCTCCCACTCTGAATGAAACCCTCTGGTTGGTCCATATAGACACACTCCTCTAAATTTCCATTTAGAAAAGCTGTTTTTACGTCCATTTGCCAGATCTCATAATCGTGGAAGGCAGCAATGGCAAGAAGGATCCGAATGGATTTCAGCATGGCTACTGCAGAAAAGGTTTCGTCATAGTCCAAGCCAGGTCTTTGACGAAAACCCTTTGCTACCAGCCTAGCTTTATAGGTCTCAACCTGTCCATCTACACCAATCTTCCTTTTGAAGATCCACTTGCATCCTACGGGTTTTACCCCGTCTGGAGCAATGTCCAACGTCCATACCTTGTTGGTGTACATGGACTCCATTTCGGTCCGCATTGCATCCAGCCATTTCACTGAGTCAACGCTCTGAACGGCCTGCTGGAAGCTAGTAGGCTCATCATAATCTATGATGCAATCCTCTCTATCCCCGTCTATGAGAAAACCGTAGTATCTCTCGGGCGGATGAGACTGCCTACTACTCCTGCGGAGTGGCGCAGGAATGTCCTGTTCTGTTGAACCCTCTGGTTCCACTAAGCTTTCAGTAACAGTCTGTGGTTCTGGAACTTCTTCCAGTTCTATTGTGTTCCCACTTATCTGGGTTTCTAAAAACTCAGTTTCCAAGAAGCGGGCATGCTGAGAAACAAAGACCTTTTGCTCCTCAGCGGAATAGAAAAGATACCCCCTGGAGTTCCTTGGGTATCCCACAAACTTACACTGTACTGAACGTGCCTCAAGCTTGTCCGCATGCTGCTTCTTTACAAAAGCTGGACATCCCCATACCTTAAGATACTTTAGACAGGGTTTCTTCCCAGTCCACATCTCATATGGGGTGGTAGGCACAGTCTTGGTGGGAGCCTTGTTCAAGAGATACGCAGCTGCTTCTAGTGCATATCCCCAGAATGATCGCGGTAACTCAGCGTTACTCATCATGGACCGAACCATATCCAATAGGGTTCGGTTCCGTCTCTCCGATACACCATTATGTTGCGGAGTGTATGGAGGAGTAAGCTGAGAGAGAATACCATTCTCTTTTAAGTAATTCAGGAATTCGGCACTTAAGTATTCTCCACCTCGATCCGATCTTAGAATCTTAATACTTTTGCCGGTCTGTTTCTCTACTTCATTCTTATACTCCTGGAATTTTCCAAAGGCCTCGGACTTATGTTTCATCAAGAAGACATAACCGTACCTTGAGAAGTCATCCGTAAAAGTAATGAAGTAAGAATGTCCGCTTCGGGCATGTGTAGACATTGGACCGCACACGTCACTGTGTACGAGTCCCAAGAGCTTGCTCGCTCTTACTCCTTGTCCAGTAAACGGAGTCTTTGTCATCTTTCCTTTGAGACAAGATTGACAAGTGGCATACGATTGATATTCGAACGCATTCAAATATCCTTCTGTATGTAACTTAGTCAACCTTCTCTCATTGATGTGACCCAATCTACAATGCCATAAGAAAGTCTGATTCATTTCCGGAGACTTTCTTTTGTATGTATTCTGGACGTTGAAAATCTGTGGTTGGTTTAACACGTATATACCATTACTCAATGTACCTGACCCAATCAAAACTTGATTAAGGTGAATGTTTACAACATTACTTACAAACGCAAATTCATAACTTTATTTAGAAACTAAAGATACAGAAATGATATTACAAGTTGCGTTGGGTACAAAAAAGCAATTACGCAAAACCAAAACATGTCCATCTGACATTCCCAGGTGATAGTCCCCCACGGCTTTAGCATCCATGCTAGCTCCGTTTGCAACTCTGAGGGTCATGTCACCTGCCTTCAAAACCCTACGGTTTCTCAACGCCTGCAAAGAATTACAGATATGAGATCCTGATCCGGTATCCAATACCCAGGAAGTAGAGTTTATTGAAAGACAATTTTCAATAACATACACACCTGAAGCTGAAGCTGCAACCTACTTCAATTCCTGTGTTCTGGCCTTCCAGGCCCTGCAATCATTCTTCCAGTGTCCTTTCTTATGACAATAGAAGCATTCTTCCTTATCCACAAGCTTCCCCGCTATCTTTGTTGCTTTTGCTTTTCCCTTCGTATCCACTTTACTAACACCGCCCCTTGGTTTGGCGGGGGCCTTCTTCTTCTTTCCCTTGGCTTTCGCCTTGGACCTAGAAGAAGATGATCCTCCTACAAACAAAGTGGATGTATCCCTACCATTCTGTAGGGTGCTCTCTGCGCTCCTCAGCATGTTGAGGAGCTCTGAAAGTTCAACCTCTTTTTCTTGTAAGTTGAAGTTCAGTACAAACTGGGCGTAAGTGGAAGGAAGGGACTGGAGAACTATATCCGTATATAGCTCACTCTCCAATGTGATCCCTAGGTCAGCGAGCTCCTCAATGAAGCCGATCATCTTTAGCACGTGCTCGGCTACTGATGATCCGACGGCCATTCTTGTCGAAAATAAATTTTTCGACGCTTCGTATCTTGCGATACGAGATTGCTCTCCATACAGTTCTTTTGTATGAAGCAATATGGATTCCATGTCCATATTCTCATGCCTCCTCTGATGTTCGTTGTCCATCGAGGCAAGCAGGAGGCATTTGGCCTTCGCGCTATCAATCTCCCAAGTCTTGCGGATTTCCTTATCCACGACGCTGGAAGTTGGACCAGGGACAGGGGGAGCTTTGGTGGTAAGAAGATACCCCAGCTTGTCATAAGTGATTGCTATCTTGACATTCCTGAGCCAATCTTTGTAGTTTGGCCCTGTCAGTTTGTTTTTATCTAGGAGTAACTTAAGTCCAGTCATGTTGATTGGTCGCTGCAATTAGGAGAGAGAAGAAGAAACACTCAGCATGATGCTCTTGCAAGTTTAGAGTGGTTTTTAGTTTGTCTAAACAGGATGGCTCCCACTGTTTCTCGAATCCCTCCTCAAACCATAAAGGAAGAATTAGTCGGGATCAATCCCACCGCACAATACTTGCTTAACCGTTCAGCCAGGCCGGTGTCGGTACTTCGAGGGAGGTTTTCCAACGCTTTCGCGAAGTTCCTTAATTATAGAACCTCTTTTCCTTGGGGGCGTAGTCCCGCTAACACCTTTCTAGGCACCTACTAGGTTTATAGCATTGATCGTTAAGTGAGAAATTTCCCGAGGAGTAGCATATACTCACAGTAGGATCGGGATCCAAATATCATTGCGTGATGAAACTGAAGGAATCCTACCAGAATCATCACACTCCAAATGGTATGCAAATCTAGCAAGTTTCAGTACTTATGAAACTCCCGATGTGGATTTTTGCCCCATGCTCTTATGACCTTGACGAAGGTCAACAAATCATAAGTCACATGTCAAGTTCTGCCCGTCATTATCCAGGTTAATTTGAATCCACCCGTATATACCCTTGACGAAGGTCAACAAGGTAATGCGAATGTCCCAAACCAACGCATCTATCTATGCTACATATGAATACCCAATAGCTACCAATCACTATGCCTTGACGAAGGTCAACAAACATAGCTTGAATACTATTGAATATTCATACGAAACGACGGAGGGCTACGAATGGTTTTGGCAAAACCGTGAACGTAGTGAACTTGATTTGGTTGATGGAACGAGATAGCTTTTAAAAGGAGTGGCTCAAGCTCCGCATTTAAAAGTTGTTTTGAAAAGAACCGAGTGGTTTTTCGAAAGTGTTCCAACGACTTTAACTTGGTTTATTATCTTGCATTAGTTCTTTTAATGCGTGATATTCTTGCATTAGTTCTTTTAATGCGTCCCATCATTTAAACCTACCATTGCAGAAAACAACCAAAATATGACGTACGCTTATGCCATTCGCATTCGCCACTGGGCCCCGTCATTACCCGTTAGGTTACTTAACTAACGACAGAGCGGGGGCTGGGCTAGCGCGTCTGTAAAACATAAGCAACGCCTAAATAATATCATATATAGATATACTGCAATGATAAACATTTCAGATCACAGATAAATACATTGGATATACTAGCAATCTGTAATTTGTACGAGCCTGTAACAAAAACAGATAACACGGTCGCGGTGAATAGCCAAAACCCCACCCAAGACCCCTACGGGTGCGGCAAACTACCCGCCAAGTACCCGAAGCGTAGCAACCTCCCTCATCTCCATGAGTAGGCCACTCGACACTTCGGCATACCCGGTAGTTTGTGCACCCCTCCATGGGTCTATCCTAGGAGCAAAAACAGTAAAAAGAAATTATACAATGACGGCTACAACCCCGACCCGGTTGTGCGGCCATACAAATAATTATTACATCAATTTACAAATTTACATGAATTGCAAGAAAAGAAAACTCTCGTTTCACAACCCCCGGCTATTCACCCGCGACAATCCAACATATTTATATACACATTCCAATATCAAACACAGATCATGTATAACCCCGACCAATCGACTTATAGCGATTAGCCGACGTTCAATACATGCAAGCATCACAGATATAACCATCATAGTCAAAGTGCAGTGAAGTTCGGAAAAAATACGGAATTATAGGACCCCAAAAGGAAATTTCTTTTCTGGAAAATCTGGGGACATATAATATATTTCAAAAATCCCAAAACCAACACAGACACACACTGCACGAAAAACGATGCAGAGAAGACGACAAACCGCGGTGCTTCCGCGGCACATGCCTACCTCGTGCGGCGGAAGCGCGGTGGTTTGAATGAAACAGTGGACCGTTTTTCATGGGTGTTCACACAAAACCCTGAGCCGAATTTAGGAGTATAAAGTTTTTCATTTTGACCAGAAAAAATTTCAACAGAAACTCAGGTTTTGTAAAAGTTAGGTTTTTTGATTTTTCCGGTTACGAACTTCGTTACACTTCACTACCAAGCTAGTTTAAGTTTAGTTAGGCTCTGATACCACTGTAAGTCCACGTTGCGACCCCCGGTTCTTACGGGGAGGCGGAAACGGTATAAAAATCAAATTATTAGCGCAAGGGGCAACATGGACTAAGCAAAGTCGGGATCTTTGACTAAACTAAAACTAGCATACTTAGCTAAAGAGAGTTAGCTACTCGGATGGAGATGGTTATACCTAAACTTGTCTTGAACTCCTTCTCTTCAAGCTCCGATGGTGGTCCGATGGCTCCTTCTCGTCGTCTCCGTACGCCGAAGATAGATCCACTTGAAAGCTCCAACCTTTAGCTCCTTCTTCGTTCTTTGAAGAAACTAGTTCACTTGGTTTGCTAAACCTAGTGAACTAGAATGAGTAGAGAGGAAATAGAATGGGATTTTATCTATGGTTCTTGATTCTCAACTCATGAGACAAGAGAACCATAGATCAAGAGAGGGAGCAAGAGGTTGAGGGTGAGAGCAAGAGGAGAGCTCAAGAACAAGAGAGAGAATGAGCAAGAAAGAATGAGGCACTCTTTTGACTCTCACCCTCTCATAATCCAATGTAATCATAACTCATCATATCAATAAAAGTCTTATGTGATGGTTGAAGCAACCATAACCTTATCATGTCATGCACTCATTTTACTCAAATGAGCAAGCAAGTAAAAGTCTTTGGCATGAAATGATAACCATGGTTATCATGATGGTCAACTAGTCAAGCCTAGTCAACCGGTCAACAAAGTCAACACGTCAACAAAAGTCAACAAGTCAACAAAGTCAACAAAAGTCAACAACCAAGTCACCATAATACTTAATTAATATAATAGTTAATCACATATCATATTCTCATTAGGGTTGAGCAAAAAGTCAAATAGTCAACGGTCAACTGTCAACAACCCTAATGAGAATCCGCTGTCTGTGCCTCCCTGTCAACTGTGCATACACACCCGCATCCGCGTTCCGAGGAACACGAATGCAAACTGGATAAATCCAATCCCATAAGGTACACTAGGATCTGGCTTAAACCAAAGCCCGCTAGTGTAAACTGTCCGGACACTGTACGTGCACAAGTGCACGGATGTGACCGAACCCTGTCGCAAAACCATGCGACCTGTCGCAATACCATGCGACCTCTACTCTTTTGCCTAAAGGCGAAAAGCTTTCTGTGTGGGACTCTAAAGACTCGACACTACGCTGGCAGTGGGTTTAACCACAGACCGCAAGCGGCACTAGCTGTGCGTAACGGTCCCCAGGTAATGCCGACAAGAAGACCAACGAGGCGAAACCCATCTGAACTCCTACTGAGCCTGAGTGTGACATTCTCCGTACAGTCCGGTCTGTTCGTCTGATACATCGCATGGCGGGCCTAGGCGGCGGTAAACGTCAGTCCCCCAATAGCGGTACAAGTCGTGCCGGAGCGAAGCCCAAAACACCCTGAGATAACACTGGAAACCTACCAGTATATCTCGTTTGCCCTGGCCAGGGACTACTCGTGTAATGGCTCTCCTAGACACAGCGCGATGTCAACCCCCAATACCGGGAGAGACGAATCCTGTCTAACCGTCACTGCCTCCAAATGCTTCGGGACTGCACCCAACCACCACCTGTTTGCACGACTCCTTTGAGCCGTGGTAGGGTAGTGATCAAAGTACAGTGGGAACACACCCGAGGCGAAGTGACAGTGTCAAGTCAGCGGACTAAGCTGTACTCATGTCACCTGGGAACTGATAACTGACGATAGGTATAATACCAACTAGTCAGTTCCCGACGAGTCCTGTCCAGTGTACCTGTAACCTAACGAGCACCCGCATACTATCTCAAGTACGACGTACTGACGGCTGTGGGACAGACCGTCTCCCACACTGGGATGAGAAGCGCATGCGCTGGTCTACTCCGGAGTATCGATGCCCTGTCTCGATAGTCCTGCGACCAGGGACCTGCATAAGGATGTGCTTATAGATTACCCAGCCCCACTAGTGTGACGGCCATCACATCGCTGGTAATCAAGCAAAGATCCTAAGGGCTCTACTAATGTGTATAGGCGATATACAAAAATAAACACATGTACACATTGAAGTAGAAACAAACCAAGTAGCATACTACTATTTTGAGCAAGATTGTATATACAAGGTGAATATCCCAAGCATCCATTAAGTAATATACAAACTAGTATGATACAGTAATGGCCTCTAGGGCATATACACTAACACTAGCGGTTTAGTATCACTTGATATTGAAAAGAGTTTTCGATAATGGGACTAAAATGCGGGGTTTATAATTGTTAGTCCTGTGATGTCTAAATATTTCATTTGATTAGGCATGCGATGTCTAAAGAGGTTGCGGATTCCAACTGTTGTAGTTTTACACTTTCTTTTCTGTGACCGTAAGTGTAATATGTGATATCGCCGGTTTCGTTGCTATATGTCAACGACAATTGGGATGCGCATATTTACTTACGTTGATGACATGCGTTGTTATGTGTTGCTGGATATGTTATATTGGATTGTCGTGTTTGAATAGCCGGGGGTTTTTATGTGAGATGAGTGGTTTTCATTTTCATTCATGTAAAAACTTGTATGTAATATTCTTTTATTTGGGGCACTTCCAGGTTGCGGAAGTTGTCACCTTTTGTATATTATTTACTTTTCCGCATTAGGATAGACCCAAGGAGGGGAGCACAAGTAACCGGGTTCTAGGGTCCAGTGGGAGACCATCTCGAGGAGTCGAGTCCGGGTCTCCTAACCCTAGAATTGGTAGGGTTGCTTGCCGCTCTCGTAGGAGTCTAGGGGTGTGGGATTGGCTATTCATCACGACCGTGGAATCCATGTTTTACACTGGCTCGTATTGAAAACACGGACGTCCTATTATATCCAATGTTTCATATGTTTCTTCTGCTGCGATATCTGTGATGTGATCATGTGATGTTCTGTGATAGGTACTTTATATAGTATATATGATATATTATATAGACGTTACTTATGTTTTGCACCCGCACTAGCCCTGCCCTGCTCTGTCGTTAGTTACCTAACCTAACGGTGCACGAGGGGACTTCGAGGCGAATGCGGATGGCATAAGTGTACGTTGTATTTATCTGTGATGTTTAGGTATTTAAATGATGAGACTTCATTAATGTGATTAATGAAATAAAAGAAACCTAAAGATGTTGTAGAATCGAATTTCAAAATAAAACAGGTAGCTACAGTTCTTGCTTTGCATAGCGGTATATATGATATACCCTGCACCTTATTCGATGAGGAAAGGACCGAGATCCCTTCACCGGGAGTGACTCCTTTAGCAATAACTGGCAGATGCTACACACTCGGTTTGTCTTTTGATTGCTTTTATAGTTTCTGCTTTGCATAGCGATATATATGATATATCCCGCACCTCATTCGATGAGGAAAGGGCCGACGATCCCTTCACCGGGAGTGACCCCTTTAGCAAAACTAGAAAAACCTCAAAATCACTCCATTTCAAAACTTCATTTGATTCTACAACGATATCAAGTTCATTACGCTCATGGTTTTCAGAAAAACCTGCGTAGCCCTCCGTCAATTCAGATATGTAATATTCAGTATTCGTGCTACGGTTGTTTGGCATGCGTCAAGGCGTAGTGTACGGTAGCTGATTATTACTTATCTGTCGCATGAGATGCGATTGGATTAAGGTATTCGTACGGTGTTGTTTGGCATGCGTCAAGGGTCGTACGGGTGGGTTTAATTCGATCACGAATTGTACGGGTTGAACTTGACTAGCGGACTATGGGTTGTTTGGCATGCGTCAAGGTCATAGCACGCTAGGGGCAAAATATTATCGGGAATTTCAAGTGTTGAAATTTGCAATGAGATTGCATACCTTCTATGAGATAGTTGGATCCCGATACCCACTGCGAGTAAGAGTTACTCCTGGGAGAGTTTTACACATTGCAATTAGCTGATCAAGTAGGTGTCTAGAAAGGTGTCAACGAGGTTACGCCTCTGGGAAAACGAGGTTTACATTAATTAGGTTCGTGCGAAAGCACGGGGGACCTCCCTCAAAGTACCGACACTGGCCTGGCTGAAAGATTGGCGAACTTGTAGTGTGTAATTAATCCCGGCTAGTCTTTCCTTTTAGGGTTTGAAGGAAGATTTGATAAAAACAGTGGGAGCCATCCTGATTAGATAAGATAATTACCAATCTGATCTTGCAAGAGCATACGCTAGAGTGTTTTCTTCTCTCTCTCTCCAGGTAGCGACCATGTCATGCCCTAATAAAGATAATAATATGGATGTATTGACTGAACCCGCATGTTATACTGTGCTGGGGAACGTTGGTTCCGTTCTTTCTTGTAAGAGTTATAGGAATGAACAGGACATAGGGGAATACCAGGATTCCCATGCCACCCGAATGAAGAAAGTACATGTTGATGCATTTTCTTCGGGTGTGTTCGTTACTGAGAACTGTTTCTCCATCTGCCCTACGTCCTGGGTATTAGATACCGGGTCAGGATCCCATATATGTAATCAGTTACATGGGCTTAGGAAAGGTAGAGAACTTGGAGAAGGTGATAAAGACATAAGAGTTGGAAATGGTGCAATAGTTGCAGCTAAGACTGTCGGGGAATATCACCTTGCATTACCAACTGGTAATACATTGGTTCTGAACGAATGCTATTACATGCCGAACCTGATATGCAACATTATATCGGTTTCTTTGTTGAGCAAAGAGGGATATAATTTTGTATTACAGGACAATGTTATGAACATTTTCCGTAACCAAAAGTTGGTTGGATCAGGCACGTTGTGCAATGGCATTTATGTTCTAAATCAATCAACAGTTCTGAGCATAACAAACACACACAAGCGGAAGAGTTCTGAACTGAACGAATCCTTCTTGTGGCACTGTAGACTGGGTCACATCAATGCGACACGACTAGCTAAGTTGCATAAAGATGGATATTTAAATCCGTTTGAATTTTCATCTTATGACACTTGCCAGTCAGGTCTCAAAGGCAAGATGACCAAAACTCCGTTTACGGGAAACGGAGAAAGAGTTACCGAACTCTTGGGACTGATACATAGTGATGTATGCGGTCCTATGTCTACACATGCCAGGGATGGTTCTTCGTACTTCATTACATTCACTGACGATCTCTCTAGATTCGGATATGTGTTCCTGATGAAACACAAATCAGAAGCTTTTGAGAAATTTAGAGAATATAAACAAGAAGTCGAGAACCAAACCGGAAAAAGTATTAAAATCCTTCGATCTGATCGAGGAGGTGAATACTTGAGCAATGAATTCCTGGACTTCCTAAAAGAGAATGGGATTCTCTCTCAGCTGACTCCTCCATATACACCACAACACAACGGTGTATCAGAACGGAGGAACCGCACCCTATTAGATTTGGTGCGCTCTATGATGAGAACAGCTGAGTTACCTATTTCCTTCTGGGGATATGCACTGGAAACAGCTGCAGACCTATTGAATATGGTTCCCACCAAGTCCGTGCCAACCACTCCATATGAGATATGGAAAGGAAAGAGACCATGTCTTAATTATGTTAAGATATGGGGTTGTCCGGCATATGTAAAAACGCAAAATCCGGACAAACTCGCGGCAAGGTCCATTCTGTGTAAGTTTATTGGATATCCCAAACATTCGCGCGGGTATATCTTCTACCACACCGAGGAACAAAAGGTGTTTGTTTCTCGACATGCCACCTTTTTAGAAAAGGAATTTCTTGAAAAAGAGATTAATGGCAAGGAGGTAGAACTGGAAGAGGTTCCAGCAATACAGACTACGACAGAAGATTTGGTTGAACCAGAGGATTCAGTAGCTCCCGACGAACCCCAGCCTCTCCCCCGATCTAGTAGGGTTCCTCGCCAACCTGAGAGATACTACGGTTTTCTCATGGATGGTAGGAGCGAGGATTGCATCATGGAGGATGATGACACAACTAGCTTCGAGCAGGCCATCACGAGTAGGGACTCAGTGAAATGGCTGGATGCTATGCGGTCTGAGATGGAATCCATGTACACCAACAAAGTATGGGCTTTGGATGTTGCTCCTGAAGGGGTAAAACCCATCGGGAGAAAGTGGATCTTCAAGAAAAAACTTGGTGTAGATGGGAAAGTGGAGACTTTCAAAGCTAGACTTGTAGCAAAGGGTTTTCGTCAAAGACCAGGTGTGGACTATGACGAAACCTTTTCTCCAGTGGCTATGCTTAAATCCATCCGGATCATGCTTGCCATCGCTGCATATCATGATTACGAAATCTGGCAAATGGATGTTAAGACCGCCTTTCTAAATGGTGATTTAGAAGAGTGCGTGTACATGACTCAGCCAGAGGGCTTCGTAGACAGTGGGAGCAGCGGGAAGGTGTGCAAGCTGCTTAAATCCATTTATGGATTAAAGCAAGCATCGCGGAGTTAGAACATCTGCTTTGATGTCGTTATCAAAGAGTTTGATTTCGTCAAAAACCCAGATGAACCTTGTATCTACAAGAAGGTGGCAGAGAGTAAGGTTGTCTTCCTCGTATTGTACGTGGACGACATACTCTTGATAGGAAATGATATTCCTATGCTGCAATCAGTCAAGCTCTTCTTATCACAAAGATTCTCGATGAAAGATCTTGGTGATGCCTCCTGCATATTGGGAATCAGGATCTATAGAGATAGATCCAAACAGATATTGGGATTGTACCAATCCAGGTATATTGACACCGTACTAAAGAGGTTTAGTATGAAAGAATCCAAGCGTGGGAACTTGCCCACGATCTCTGGAGTCACTCTCTCCAAAGAGATGTCTCCCAAGACTGATTTGGAGAGAGCTCGCATGCAAGGGATACCCTATGCTTCGGCAGTAGGCTCTATCATGTATGCGATGCTATGTACCAGACCCGATGTTGTATACTCACTAAGTGTAGTGAGTCGGTATCAAGCAGATCCTGGAGAGAGTCACTGGACAGCTGTGAAGAACATTCTCAAGTACTTGCGAAGGAATAGAGAAATGTTCTTGGTGTATGGTAACGGAGAACTCCAAGTGGAGTCCTTTACCGATTCGAGCTTCCAGAGTGATAAGGACGACTCTAAGTCGCAGTCGGGATTTGTCTTTACCCTTTACGGAGGGGCGGTTAGCTGAAAGAGTTCCAAGCAAGAAACCGTGGCAGACTCGACGATGGAGGCTGAATACATCGCTGCCAACGATGCTGCCAAAGAGGCTGTCTGAATCAAGAAGTTCATTACTGAACTTGGAGTGGTTCCATCCATTGAGCATCCAATACCTTTGTATTGTGATAACAATAGAGCGGTGGCTTTGGCCAAGGAACCCAGGTCCCATCAGCGATCCAGGCATATTCTGAGGCGGTATCACCTGATCCGGGAGATAGTTGATCGCCGGGAGATCGAGATCAGGAGAGTTGACACGAAGGACAACACGGCGGATCCACTCACGAAGGCCATTCCCCAGATACAGTTTGAGAGACTCTTCGGGATGCTCGGTATGCGATACTACAGCAGCTGGCCCTAGTGCAAGTGGGAGATTGTTAGTTGTATGTATGCCCTAAAGGCCAGTATTGTACAGATGATGTATATTATATTGGATGCTTGGACATATATAGAGATGACTTTCTTGCTCGATATGATAGTATGCTATCTGGTTGCTCTTTATCTTAACATGTACACTTGTCTCTTTAAACTGTCTTATAGTTACATGTTGGTAAAGCCCTTAGGATGTGTACTTGACCACCTGGACTATGATGCAGATCATACTAGTGGGGACATGGTAGTCCATAGGTACATCCTTCAAGGTCCCTAGTCATGGGTGTATCGAGACAGGGCATCGATATACCAGAGTAGACTAGCGTATACGCTTCTCGACCCATGAGATGGGCGATGGATGATCCCATATCCATTGGTGTTTGACATCAGAGATGATATACGGGTGCTCAGTGGAGACTGGGTACACTGGACGGACTCGCCGAGAACTCCCAGATGGTATTATACCTCACGTCAGATGGCAGTTCTCAGGTGACACTTGTGCAGGTTAGTCTGTAGACCCGAGATCGTCATAGAGTCTTGTGTGATTCCCACTGTGCTTTGATCTCCACCTTACCACGTCCATGAGGGCGTGCAAAACGGTGGTTTTTGGGCACAGTCCCGAGTCACATGGAGGCAATGAGCGATAGGAGGGGTTTCGTCTCTCCCGGTATTGGGGGTTGATGTTGCGCTGTGCTCGATTGGCCGTAACAGGGAAGTCCCTGGCCAGGGCTGATCAGAGATTTGCTGGTAAGTGTTACCAGTAGTTTCTCGACCCGTTATGAGCCTCACATCGGCACGACTTATCGGTTATTGGGGTCTGACGTTTACCACCCCTAGACTTGATATGCGACATATCAGACGAACAGACCGGACTGTACGGTAAGTGTTACTGGTTGGATTCACAGGAGTGTGAGCGGGCTGGCTGGTCGATCTTCTGATCGCTCAATACCCGGGTGGCCGTTACGTTTAGCAGACCGCTTGCGGCTTGTGGGTGCTTGATATGATCATCATCTACTGCCGGCGTATTGACGAGTCTTTAGAGTCCTACGCAGAGGTTTCCTGGCTCAAGCGAAACGAAATAGGAGCGCATATGAGATATGTGCGGGAGCGAGAATAATGCGTGTATGTGATACCGTATTTCATTCTCGCGATGAATGTATCGATTGGTTATATGCGATATAACCTAGATATCGAATCAAGGATTGATTCGATAAGCCGATACATAGGATACTAGTCGGTTATATGCGATATGACCGGATCGTTAAATCAAGTGTTGATTTAATGATTTAATGTATAATAATATATTTGATATATTACTTTGCATTAACTAGTATTGGTTCATTTTAAAAGGATTTTCTCACTTGATGCACATTGTATATGTGATATATTTTTGTGCACTTGTTTGTATCATGTTTGATGATACTTGCTCACTTGGGTTTATGTAAAGATTAAACCATGGTTATATGAATGGTTAGGGCTTTGTTTATTACTTATTTATTTATTTATTTATTCATTTTGGAAAATAAAAGAGAATGGTGGCTTATTTTGTTTGTATGTTGAAGCTTCTTGAAGCTTTGAACAAGTCCACCATTCTTATCTCATCCTTAACCCTAACCATTCCAACTAACCCTAGTTTACTCTCTACACTTGACTATGGTTAGGATATGATAAGTATTCATATTAGTTTCTTTTTAAATAAGAGACTTATCATATTCTTCATCTTCTCCTTCTTCTTCTTCAAGAAAAACCTTGCCTTCATCAATGGCAACTTGAGCAAATGAGTGAGAAATCCAATTCTAAAGTGAACCCACCTCCTATTTCTTCATCCTCTACCTCTTGCCAAGTAGTATAGGATGTTTACTTCACAAGTTTCACAACTTGGTGAAGTTGGAGCTTGATCTTGTGTAACCTCGACGTAGATCATCTTCGGCACGAAGCCGACAACCTTGCCCGCCCATTTCTCCGATGAAGCCGATGCTTGAGTCCGGGATTCGAGACGGACAGCGAGAGGACGTCTACGTGGAGCTAAGGAAGTGGAGAACCGGATCTACAAAGGTTGTAGAATCTTTCTTTTAGTTAAGTAGTTAACTAGTTTCACTTTGTCGCCTAAAATTCTAGTTAACGATCTAGTCTAGGGTTTCTCGGCACCGTAAAATTTGAAATTGGCATGGTTGATGCCTTGTGAGACCTCTTGAGAGTGCCTAGGAACCCTTCACTATGTGTGCGTGATATACCTCAAGATCCCGCTATCCTTCACCTCCTCACTGTCCTTCTTGAAGTTGTGAGCTCCTTGAACTAGGAACGGAATACACCTCCTCGTTGTCTTCTCCGAATCGTAGACGATCCACCCGAGAGTTCCGATTTTAAGCTTTGCTTCTAACTTGAAAAAACTAGGTCACTTGATGTGCTAGACTATGTAGCCTAGGATGTCTAGAGAGTGATAAGGGATGAAGATGTCTCGCAAACCCTATGGTTTTCAACCCATGAAATGGTTAGGGTTTGAGACGAGAAGGAGAGAGGCTTCAAGAAATGAGAGGAGAAGATTGTATCTGATGTTTTTCTTTTATAACAAAGATTAGTGAAAATGGCTAGGGTTTTGTCTTTTAAACCTAGTGAAAATATCCTAAAAAATATCTCACAAAATATCTAGGTACAAAATATCTAAGTCAACAACATACAAATATCTCATGAAAGTCAAAGCAAAACCCTAATTCATTTTCACTAAACTACCACAAGTTTTCTACTCTCATTTCCACCACTTAAAAAAGGATTTTACTAATAAATAAAAACCCTAATTTAATATGCCATTCTCCATGTAGTAATCTTGTCCAAATTACAAGAATACCCCTTTCATCCGTATATACATACCCGCATCCGTATCCCGAGAGACACGAATAAAATGAGACGAAACTAATCCAACAATCATATACTCGGATCTAGCTTAAACCAAAGCCCACTAGTAATATCCTCCCGAACATCATATGCGCATAAGTGCACGTATATGATCGAACCCTGTCGTAAAACCATACGACCTCTACACGTTTCGCCTGAAGCCGGGAAACTCTCTGTGTGGGACTCTAAAGACTCGACAGTACTCTAGCAGCGGGTTAAACCACAAGCGCGTCAGTGGCACTAGCTGTACGTAACGGCTACCCAGGTATCTGTTGACAAGAAGGTCGATAAGGAAACTCATCCGTACCCCTACTGAGTCTGTCTGTGGCAATCATCGTACAGTCCGGTCTGTTCGTCTAAGAGTATCGCATATTGGGCCTAGGGGGATGGAAAAAGTCAGACCCCTAATAGAAGTATAAGTCGTGTCGGAGTGTAGCCCAGAACACCCTGAGAAACTACTGGAACACCTACAAGTAAATCTCACTTGCCTTGGACAGGGACTTTATGTAATGGCTTTCCGAACACAGCGCGATATTAACCCCCAATACTGGGAAAGACGAATCCTATCTAACCGCCACTGCCTCCAAGTGCTTCGGGACTGCACCCAACTACTACCTATTTGCACGACTCAGCAGAGCCGTGGTAGGGCAGCAATCTAAGAACAGTGGGAATACACTTGAGGCGAAGTAGCAGTGTCAAGTCGATGGGTTAAGATGTACTCATGTCACTTGGGAACTGCTACCTGACGATAGGTATATTACCAACCAGCAGTTCCCCACGAGTCCGTCCAGTGTAACTCATAACCCAATGAGCACCTGCATACTAACTCCAGTACGACGTACTGATGCCTATGGGACAGACCATCTTCCCTGCTGGGAAGAGAAGCGTATACACTAGTCTACTCTGGGGTATCGATGTCCTGTCTTGATAATCCTGCGACTAGGGACCTGTGTAATGATGTGCTTGTAAACTATCCAGCCCCTACTAGTGTGATTGCCATCTCAACGCTGGTAGTCAAGCAATGATCCTAAGGGATCTATCAATATGTATTAGCGATATGTTAAAAGAAACATATACACATATTAAAATAGATACAAACAAAGTAGCATACTACTATATCGAGAAAGACTGTCATAAATCCATGTATATATCCCAAGCTTCCAAAATGTAATATACAAACTAGTACGATACAATAATGGCCTCTAGGGTATATTACACTAACAATATGTATATATGTTTGATATTGGCCGGTTAAATATGATATGACCAGATTATTGAATCAAGTGTTGATTTGATATAATATATTGAATGTTGTCGGTTATATATGATATGACCGGGTTATTGAATCAAGTGTTGATTCGATAATGTGATATACATATAAGTGATATTAGTCGGTTATATATGATATGACAGGATTATTGAATCAATTGTTGATTTAATAATTTGATATATATTTTTATATTCAGTATATTAATATATATTAACTAATATTGTGCTCACTAAAGATTTTATTCTCTTTTTATATATAATGATATATGTATATATGATATATATATTTGTTTATATATAAAATACTATTGTGTCATGGTGGATGATACACAGAACATGGGTGTATGAGACTTACACTAAAGCTAAAGATAATTGTGGTAATTATTTATTAAAAGTATATTCAAAATTAGGTGAAAATGAGCATGGCTTAAGATGCTTGTAGAAGCATGTAGAAGCCATGACTCATCTCACTAATTTTGTTTTACTCTAGATATTTTATAACCCAACCATTATCTTTAGCCTATGGTTAACTCTCTCTACTTATCACACTTGAGATATTTCTTCACCCAAGTTCATCTTCTTCCTCTCTTGGTTTTCTTGAGTTGAAAAAGGGGAAAGAGAAATAGATTTCTAAAGTGAGCAAAATTCCTATTTCATCAACCTACTCTCATCTAGACTATAAGATTAGATTATTTGCTTCACTAATTCTTGATTAGTGAAGAGGTAGCTTTAGTTAGAGAAACTTCATGGTGGATCATCTTCGGCCTTGAATATGATGAAGCGAGCTCATTGCTTTCAACAAGTGGAGCCTAAGAAGAGCTCGAGGGACCACTACTTGGGGATAAGGGACTACTACTTGGAGCTTTAGATGTGAAGGACCGGTCTACAAAGGTTGTATTCAATATTCATTTAGTGTAAAGCTTGTTTACTTGCTTACAAAACCTAATTCTATAGTTTGATTCTAGGTTAGTATAGCTTAGACCTCTAGATTTTTTAAAATTGCATACTTGATGCATGTGGAAACTTAGTAGAGGTGCTAAGATACACATTGAATATCGTATTTTCCGACATTTTCTGATTTCAACGGAATTACGAGCAGCGATCGTGCGGAGCACGATTCATTTTCAATAACAAGGCGTTAGTGAAGTACAGTGCCAAAGATCCGAGAAGTTTGAACCGTGCAAGAGAACATTTAAGTACTCGTGGATCACTTAAATGGGTGGTTCTTAGCCCAAATCACATCGGTACATATTTTTCTAACACCTTCGCTCAAATCCGACGCATTCCACTATTCTATCTTCTGCAGAATTCTTCGCAAAATTTGCCGCCAATAGAACAGAGAATTAACCCATATTTGTTGCAGTGTTTAAGCCTAAAACGAAAAAATTTTGCTTGATTGATTAATTTGTGTAAATTATTTTATTGATTTGCACATTTGCTTCTTAATACGGATTTTAAGGGCACAAGAACCAAACAAGATACGGTAAAGGATTTCATCACCTTTTTCTGTGGCCCACAAATCACAAAACTGCTTTCTTGTATACCCACAGTAATTTTAAAATCAATTAGAACTCTGACTTTATGTAAAGTCTTAAAACGTGATTAAAGTTAATTATAATTTAATTAGCGATATAACCTGCGTATTCAATAAAACTCAGTTAATAATTATTTTCACACACACACACATATATATTTATTTAATTAATTAATTATTTGTTTATTTATCAAAATAATTTTAAATATACATACCCACACACACACACACATATATACATATACTAATCTATGTAGGGTTCCTAGGCACTCTAATGAGGTCTCACAAGGCATCAACCATGCCAATTTCAAATTTTATGGGTGCCGAGAAACCCTAATACGGATCGTTGGCTAGAAGTTTAGGCGACAAAGCAACTAGTTAACTACTTTAACTAAGAGTACGGAAATACAACCTTTGTAGATCCGGTCCTCCACCTCCACGGCTCCGTGATGAAGTCCTCTCCGCTGTCCAAATCAAAATCCGGGCTCTAGCGTCGGCTTCATCGGAGAAATGGGCGGGCAAGGTCGTCGGTTTCGTGCCGAAGATGATCTACGTCGAAGCATCACAAGATCAAGCTCCCACTTCACCAAGTCATGAAACTTGTGAAGAAAACACACTCTACTACTTGGCAAGAGGTAGAGGATGAAGAAATAGGAAGTGGGTAGACTTTAGAATTGGATTTCTCACTCTTTTTCATCAATCACTATTGATGGTCCAAGGTTTTCTTCTTTTAAGAAGATGAAGAAGAAGAAGATGATATTATGATAAGTTATTTAAAAATAGAAAGGAAAATGAATTCTTATCATAATTGTAACCATGGTAAAGTGTAGAGAGCTAACTATAGTTAAATGAATGGTTAGGGTTAATGAGATGAAGACAAAAGGGTTTCTTTGGTCAAAGCTTCATGAAGCTTCAACAAGCTTCATGAAAGAAACCCTTTTGTTTTTCTTCTCTCTTTTCATTTCTTTTAATCCAAATTAAAAGATAAATGAAAGAATAAATGAAAACCCTAACCATTAACTAACCATGGTTTAATCTTTACACTTGACCAAGTTAACATGTATCATCAAACATGATACAATCAAGTGCACAAAATATATCACATATACAATGTGCACATCCGAGTGAGAAAATCCATCTTAAGTGAACCGATACTAGTTAATGCAAAGTAATATATCAAATATATATAATTATGCATTAAATCATTAAATCAACACTTGATTTAATGATCCGGTCATATCGCATATAACCGACTAATATCCAATGTATCGATTTATCCAATCAATCCTTGATTCGATAACTAGGTTATATCGCATAAAACCATTCGATACATTTATCGCGAGAATGGAATACGGTATCACATACACGCATTATTCTCGGTCCCGCACATATCTCATATGCGCTCCTATTTCGTTTCGCTTGAGCCAGGAAACCTCTGTGTAGGACTCTAAAGACTCGTCAATACGCCGGCAGCAGGTGATGATCATATCAAACACCCACAAGCCGCAAGCGGTCTGCTAAACGTAACGGCCACCCGGGTATTGAGCGATCAGAAGATCGACGAGCAAGCCCGCTCACACTCTAGTGAATCCAACCAGTAACACTTACCGTACAGTCCGGTCTGTTCATCTGATATGTCGCATATCTCGCCTAGGGATGGTAAACGTCAGACCCCAATAGCTCGATAAGTCGTATCGATATGAGGTCTATAACTGTTCGAGAAACTACTGGTAACACTTACCAGTAAATCTCAGCAACCCTGGCCAGGGATTTCCGGTTATAGCCAATCGAACACAGCGCAACATCAACTCCCTATACCGGGAGAGACGAATCCCCTCCTATCGCTCATTGCCTCCATGTGACTCGGGACTGTACCCAAAAACCACCATTTTGCACGCCCTCTTGGATGTGGTAAGATGAAAATCAAAGCACAGTGGGAACCACACAAGACTCTATGACGATCTCGGGTCAACAGACTACTCTGTACCAGTGTCACCAGAGAACTGCCATCTGACGTAAGGTATAATACCATCTGGAGTTCTCGGCGAGTCCGTCCAGTGTACCCAGTCTCCACTGAGCATCCGTATATCATCTCTGATGTCAAACACCAATGGATATGGGATCATCCATCGCCCATCTATATGGGTCGAGAAGGTATACGCTAGTCTACTCTGGTATATCGATGCCCCGTCTCAATATACCCACGACTAGGGACTTTGAAGGATGCACTTATGGACTACCATGTCCCCACTAGTATGATCCGCATCATAGTCCAGGTAGTCAAGTACACATCCTAAGGGCTTTACCAACATGTAACAGAGAGACTATCAGTGTACACGTTAAGGTAAAGAGTAACCAGATAGCATACTATCATGTCGAGCAAGAAAGTCCTCCCTATATATGTCCCAGCATCCACTATAATATACATCCAATGTACAGTAATGGCCTCTAGGGCATACATATAACTAACAATCTACTGTCAACAATATGTTAGTTTAGGTTAAAACATATTTTTTCAACCATGACAAATTAAACCACAATTTATATTTCTTTAGAAATAATTATTTAGTTGGATGGTTCTAGAAAAGAAAAAGAAAAGAAGAAATTTTTTTTAATTAAAAATATACTAAATGGGAGACATGGAGGTATGGTGCAATAAATGAATGATATATTTGTGCCATGGTTAAAAATTAGCCATCATCTTTTTGGATCTTTCTCTCCCCCATTCTTTCTTCTTTCATTTCCAACTCCTCATTCACTAAAACTTTTCTCTCCCTCCTAAATCTCACAAAAATCACCACAAAAAAAATCCTTCAAAATTATTTCAAAAATCCAAATTTTTATCTCTTCAAGAGTTTTTTTTGAAGCAAGTCTTCATCTAGAGGCAACCTTTCAAGTTACGGTCTCTTTCATATCATCTTGAGGTAATGACCAACTCTTGAACATGTTTTATTAACCTCTTGCCTTAACAAACTAATAATTTAGATTTAAGTTTGTGTTTATGTAGTTTTAAAACTTAAAGTGAGGTTTTGAGCTAAGTTTTGGGTTATGATAATTTTTAGAGAAAGCATAACCTAAATTAGATTAGTTAAGAGTAGTTAGTGCCTTATATCTTTGTTTAACCACTATGTTTTCACTAAACTACACTAAAGTTTTAATTAGCGTCAAAAGTAGTTTTAGTTAAAGGTTAGGGTTCCAATTTGAATCTGCTACCAAATCAGAGACTTCAGAGAAAAGTTGCAACTACTGGGAGCAAGTTATAGGATCCTGAGTGCACCCTTAAAACCCGAGCCCCTACCTCAATATTCTGGCCGCCAAAATATTGCTTTTAGCCGCAATTTGTGGCCCGTTTGGTGAGATTGAGCGTAGGCTTTTGTCGTGGGCTCTCTGACACTTCAATTAGAACCCTGGTATATGTAACATTTCCTAAATCTGCATATATGAAAATCTGGGATAGTTTTAACTTATTTTAGGCGATATGTTAACGTACGATATGGACGCCCCGATTCTTGTTTTGGTGCTTCTTTTGGTTAACGGCCCTTATGGGTGGTCGTAATTTTTTGTTACACGCGTTTAGCACACTAAGTTCACACGTGTTAATGTTGGATATAGGTGCCCTCAAGGCAATTATCGTAACTGCGGGAATACAATTATTGAATTCGAGTAGGGCCTATACGAAGAACAGTCTTACTCGAGATGATAGTGTGCTATCTGGTTTGTCTTTATCAGTCATGTGAATACGTATTACTAGTTATCGCGTATTGCTAATACATGATATAAAGCCCATAGGATCTTTGCTTGACTACCAAGATTATGATAAGGATCATACTAGTGGGGCCTGGTAGTTTATAAGCACATCCTTAAATGTCCCTAGTCGTAGGAGTATCGAGACAGGGCATCAGTACTCCAGTTTAGACTAGTGTATACATTTCATTACCTTGTACGGGACGATGGCTGATCCTATAGCCATTGGTGTTTGACACTGATGATTGTATACAGGTGATCATTGGATGAGTTACACTGGACGGACTCACCGAGAACTCCTACATGGTATTATACTGATTGACACGCTTTTGGCGTGTCATGTTTTAAAAGTTCTAAAGTTAACTGCAATGAGGACGGTATCGCTTTGCAGCTAGCCGCGATGAGTACGGGTCGTACGCAAGGAGACGGAGCGTTTCAAGTTCTTGTTTTCACGAGTTAATGTGCGAGGTGGAAATGTTCGTATCTACCCTATGTGTATATATGCAAAGCAAACGTTTGTTAGGATTAGATAGGATAGTGTAAGTTAAGTAAATCCGTACTCAATTCTTTGAGCCGAGCTCGACCACTAAAGCTAGAGCAATCGGCAACAACGTGGATTAGGGTGCTTAAGCACGGTATTTTTGAAATCCGGCTTATTGACCCTTGTCCGTTCGTTCTTGTCCCTTGCTTTCGCTTCGGACCAATCTGAACGCAACCGGTTGCGGTTAGGAAACACCGATACCTTGGTAGGGTAGGGTGCCTAACGGAGCACTTGCATAAGGTTTGGGCGAAGTTTAATGGAAAAGATCGGGAAAAGGAAAAGAGAAAGGAAATCTTAACTTAAAAAACCAATCTTTTTCCTAACAACCCCAATATCCACAACCATTACAACAATAAACAAAAAGAGCAAAGAAAAGAAAAGAGCATTGCAAGAAAGTAAATGACCTGGTAATAAAATTTGCAAGTAAGTAAAGCATGGAAATAAGTTGCAAAAAAGTAATGCAAGAAATAAAGATACTAGGAACCATAGAACACATTACAAACCATGGGTTCAATAGTGTAAACTTAAACTTGCAAGCTCAATGAAGAGGTTGCAAGATAAAGAGATGGCTAAGAACACAAGGCAAATGAAGGCAAAAAGAAAGCTTTATTGATTCCAAATGAAGATACAACCCTTGAGTTCAATAACCAAAACTTAAACTTGCAAGCTCAATGAAGAGCTTGCAAGATCAAGAGAAGGCAAAGAACTCAAGAGGACTAGCTATATACAAGAACAAAAAGAAAACAAAAGAGGCTTTGTGCAAAGAATGAGACAATGTAGGCACAATCCAAGCCCCTTCTCCCTTGCTCACTCATCTGCCTTATATAGGCACACAAGAAAATTAAACTAGCAATAAAAATAAGATGACGTGGCAGCAAGGGATGGACCACAGAAAATTAGGGATTTATGGGGCTAGGGGGCTGGCCAGATCGGTTTTGGGAGGCATGTGGCTGGCCAAATTCCGAGCATCGTGGCTCGTATTGGTGTGGGGGTCTTGTGTCATCTCGACAAGTCCATGGGTGCATCCCGTTTTGTTTGGTTGAACCTTGTCTGCACTCAGGGATTTGGAGGGAAACATGATGCTTAATATCACATCACACCTTTTAGTATTTATCACTCTTGTCCTCCCCCACTTGCACAAGCTATCATTTGTGTGTGCCATGGGCAGCCCCACCATGGTCCTAGTGCCAAAGAGCAAGTGTACACTTGCATTGTTTTGGACCAATATTGTGTGCACACATTCTATTTGCAAAAACTCTTTGGATATCGGTCGGTTTCCAGTTCTGGTTGCAGTGTCGACTCACAAACGATATATCCATGATTTTAAGTGTATTTCCAGTATTTTTTCACGGATACCTGTAATCTGTATTTACTGAGCAAACACCGGTTAATAGTACCGATTTATAACAAAATAGATAATGAATGGGTGGTATTAAAATGCAGTTTTCTGAGATGAACAAACACCCCCAAACTTATCTTTTGCTCGTCTCGAGCAAAACAAAATCTTACCCTCACTTTCGCAGGGAACGTGATTGCACTGAGCTCGTGCAACAAGCCGTTAAACCTCTAGGAGTCTCTAGTAGGAGGAGTGTTGTCTCCTAAGGGTTTTCAGCTGATTACACCAACAAAATCCCGTCAAGCTAGTTTCATAAGTTAACGCTGATTCTACTCCTACAGTTTAGTATCTATGTTAGAAATTCTATTATCCTAAGTTAGAAATATTCAACCCTTATGTTTCACGCCTCTTATTTATTCAACCTCAGATCCTATACGTTTTACGGTTTAGAAAGATCTCAGCATCTCTTGAGTTTTACTTCTAAAGCGCGGTCTCCAATCAGGGATTTTTATCAGTTTTACGGAAAACATAAGTCTTATTCTTTATTTCTATCTTTCCTCCAAACATCGATTGTATACCCCTACGTGTGTGTAAATTTTTACCCCTACACTTAAGAATTCAATTCAAGCTATAGTGCCCTTGCCCTAATACCTAATACTACTTATTTTCATCCATGATGTACGGTGTTGCTCACACACTTTTCATGCGACTATTAATGCTTCTTGAGGCACTAACAGCCGATTACTGAATGTGTGAGCTTAAAGCGTAAATAGCAGTTTCCAGGTCTTGACTTTACTTATTTATTTATTTTCCTTTTCTTTATTTTTCTTTTTCAAGACCAGATATATTTTTTCATTGTTGCTCTTTTGGTGGTTAACTTTAAATGCCGTTTTTCTTTCATACTAGGTTTTCAGGCAAGAGTATTTCTAGGTATCCTCTACTATCCCAAGTTTCAAGGTGTGAGTACGTGTAGTTTGTAGGGTATATACTTTCTAAATTTGGACTCAAGAATAGAAACTATTTTTCAGACTTATCCTTACTAAAGCTTCAATACTTTCCCTTCATCTTGACTTAACTCAAGAACTGAACTCAAGATTACCTACTTCTATAAAAATAACTGCAAGGACGTATACTTACCAAGGTTAAACAGAATGATGGTTATTTTTAGGGTTTTCAATTCCCAAGCCTAGGATTTAGTTATTTCTAACGTATCAACTAAACTTTCGAAATAAAATCTATGTTACCCTATTAGCTAACTTGACGACAAAGTTCTTATATTTTTTGGATATTTTTTCAATTTTTACGGGTTTTTAAATAAGTATGCAAATGCAAAATATATATATGAATGCGAAGAAAGAAAGCTTACCGAGCATACCCCCAAACTTAAACTTGACAGTGCCCTCACTGTCAGACTATACCAAGAGGGTCAAAATTGTCCGCGCTCCCTAAATTATATACAAAACAAAAAGCAAACCAAAAATATATATACACAAAAAAGGTCTCCCCAAACTTAAGTAAAACAGTGTTTCCACTGTTCAAGCGGTAAAGTTCAGGATTAGGGGGAAAGAACAGTATCAATCTATACAAGGCCTTACACAGGCCAAAAGTGAGCACCAACCATTCAAAAATTTCATCGGGATAAGGCCCGGGATGGTGAAAGAATGCGGAGAGGAATGAACTGGAGAATACGCGAGACCTTATCGGGATAGAAGTGGGATATGGTCTCGCTATATGAGGAGAAGAATGGCGGAAGGGAAAAAGAAATGGAGTACGAACTTGAGGGTGAAAATGGAGTGAATAAATTAGTAAAATTTGTGATGATCGATGTGTAAAAAGTGATTGTACTAATCTATTAACCCATCGAGAAATGGGGTCAAATCCATCAAGATTCGTGAGAAAACATGGGTAGACCGAACTTGGTAAACCAGACATAGAAAATGAAAGTGATACGGTTTCTTTCGAGGTCGGAACGATGGAATGGATGGAGGGAAGTGATTGAGGAGGGGTAACAGGTAATGGTTCCGAAGGGTGTACACAGTCAATGAAAGGGACATGATAAGTTGGAAAATCCGACTCATCAAGTAAAACTGTTTCATCCTCAATACTATCCTCAAAATTCTCATCAAAATTCAGCTTATCCATCCATTTATCATCAATTTCCAGACGCATATGGAGTTCGGAAAAAATAGTTAATGACTCGGGATGATGAATTGGAGGTTTTAACTCATCCAAATCTGCGGGTTCATCATCAAAAATATCCCCAGCGTCGATATCCTCAATCAAGTGAAAATCAATATTCTCAGACACCTCATCAAAAGCATGGATTTCAATCAATTCAGGTTCTAAGATGGAGGTGTAGAGGTAAAAATGTTTGGGATTGGTTTCACTTGGAATGGACCCTTAACAATTGGGTAAATCAAACACTACAAAGTCGCACAACTCATTAAACATTCTATCTTCAATTGGTAAATCATTTGGGACACTTGATAGACATTCAAAACCGGAGTTATGGGATTCAATTTGCAATGGGTAGGTTTGATTTGGAAGGGTGTACAGCTCACTCTCTCCACTTAAATTCTCAACCTGTCCTACCGCCTCATTATACTTTGGAAAATTTGGAGCTAGTTGAAAACTAGCTACCGGGTCACTAGGTTGTATGTAGGAGGCCATGAACGCATTCAAATCCATCATCTGTTGGTACGACGCTACCCGAAAGTCTTCTAATGACTGTTCTAGACTAGACATGGGTTGTGAAGTGGTTTTAGTAAAAGATTCAAAGTTTTTTGGATACTGGAAACTCCCAAATGGCTGTTCAGAAGCAATGTCTAGGTAAGGTGCAAAAGTTGGGTAGGATAGATAGGTATTGAATAGTTGGACAGGGTTAAGATCAACGTTATGATAAGAAGGTGGTTGGAACTGTTGATCAAAAGAATTTGAAGCGGTGAAAGGAGTGAAAGATCGTCTATGGGATTGTTCGATTTGGTCAGTAATGGACATTGGTCTTGGAGTTGCAACAGGGCTCTCAAAAGGGGTATCAACGTAAGAAGGTGGGGTAGATAGAAATAGTTGATACAAAGTGGATTGCGGAGTCCAATTGTTTGTCCTAGACGCGTCTATCCGATCTTTCAAAGAAATTTTGGGCATGGAGGGATCGTTCGAAGTTCGACCAAAGCAATAACCATAAGAAGTAATGTCTGGTTGTGGGTAACAAAGTTCGGCAAGAGTTTTTCGAGGTGGGGTACCCATGATATGAAGAGAGGAAGAAGAGAAAGGAGGGGAAAAAGAATGTGTTTTTTATATATATTTTTATATGTTAGTTATCAACAAAAGAATGAAATATACACACAAAAAGAATCTGGTCAAAAAATAATCATGACACAATACCACACACATATTCGGCCTAGGGTTCACCTTGGTCAACTAGACCTGCTCAAGATGTTGATTTTTGAAGTAAAAATGTGTCGAGAAATGGGCTCAAGATATACTGATCACGAGGCCAGGTAAGTGCAGAGATAAGGGGATATTTTCCGACGCTTTCATGAAGGTCCTTAATTAGATAACCCTTTCTCTTTTGGCGGTTTCGCCGTCAACACTTTCCTAGACACCCCGTGAACGATATACCGTTAAGCGGTGTTCTAAACATAGTTAACTTCTCCTAGTGAGCGCGCGAAGTCCTTAAAGTCTAGTTTCATTTAAAATTTGTGTGGGTAAACGTTATACTCAATTTCGTGATTTGTGGGCCACGGAAAAGGTGATGAAATCCTTTACTGTATGTTGTGGGGTTAGCTTGCCCTTAATTCCGTATTAATGGATGCAATGCATAAATCAATGAAAAAGTTATTCAAAATATCAAAAAACCATTTTTTATGTTAACCACGGCACTGAAACTAATACGGTTTAGTCAATTTTTGGTGATTGAAAGCGAACTTGCAAAGAATCCTGCAAAGATATTATAGTGGATGCGTCGGATTTGAGAAGAAGGTGTTAGTGAAGTACGTACCGATAAATTTTCGGGTTTAGAAACCCTTGTTGAAGTTAAATCCGAATATCTTGGAAAGTTCGCTTGCGTGGGTCAAACTACGCGGCTCTTTGGCACTGAACTTCGCAATCACCTTAACTTTGAATTTACACTTTGCTCCACACGATCGCAGTTCGTAAATCCATAAAAATCTACAAATGTCAGGAAAAATGGATATTAGTGCAGAAAAGAGATATGAATGCCCAAATACCTGCACACTAAAAATTAGAAAAAACATGCAATAAAAATGGGACAAAAACACAACACTAGAGCACAGAGAAGAAATTGGAGGCAAAAGGGGATGATATGGCCGGCGAGCTCGGAATTTTGGTGTGTGTCCCCGGTTTTCTTGTGGAATGTGGCCTCCAAATTTCAACAGAGATCTCATTGTTCCACTAGTGTCTCACTCGTATTGTTTATCTTTTCTGTTGAGATCCAGAGTGCTAGCAGGTCAGAAATCCAGAGAGCAAAAATGTTAGCAAAGTTAGTTTTTGTTTTTGTTTTGAATTGTTTTTATTTTTAGTTTGTTTTTAGAAAAGTGTTAGATGGTATTAACAAGATTTGTTGGGTTATGGGAGCGCCCCGGCCATCGAACCATGGCCAAATGCGGAACAAAAATTTCTTAAAACCCGGCGCTACCATTACCCGATTTGCAAGATCGAAACCATTAACCCTAAAACTAGCAATCTAAGAAAAGAGATAGGAATGGTTATACATAATGAACCAAGTCCTTCGGATCTTCAACCATCTCTAAGCTTCTAGTGATCGCGGATCGACTTTGGTCGCCGGTCTTCCTTCATCTCCGATGATCCACCCGAGGGATGTAATTCCGGCTCTAGCTCCACGCCAAGATGCAATTGAAGCAACTAGGGTCTCTAGGATGCTACCCTAGAGAGCCTAGGATGTAGTAAGTGTATTCAAAGTGTTTGCTATCTCATAATATGAAGGTGGAAGCAAAATGTGAAAGCATGAGGAGGATGAAGCTAATTTTGAGGGAGGAGCTCTCATAAAACTCAAGAGAAGAAAACCTAGCATGCTTCAAAAATGAAGACCAAGGAGAGAGAAAATGACGCATCCTTGGTTTTGTAAAAACCAATTTTCCATTTTAATAATCCTACCATGCTTCAATAGTGTACCCAAATGAATTAACAATTCATTTGTGAGCACTATTCCAAGCATGGTTCTCACCATTCTTCTTCATGCCATTTCCCACCTCATTATCCATTTTAATAAAAATGGTCAAATCCAAAATGAGGTGGCACCTTCTAGAATGTTATCCGGCAAAAAATACGGATTACATTCTACTGTATATACATACATGTATCCATACAGAAATACGAATATCAAAGAGATATAATAACACAAAGAATATAATACTAGAATATACGTATCGAAATACATATATGTAAATTATTAAATCAATATCTGATTTAATAATCCGGCTAAAACCCGAGCCGACTAGTATTACCAGCTGTCCGATCGAAAGTCCGAGTACTATGTTCATCAATCGATTGGAACCCTGCACGTATCAAATACGGCTACTACACAATTTCGCCAGAACCAGGGAAACCCTTTGTGTGGGACTCTAAAGACTCGTCAATACGCTGACAGTGGGTTTAACCACAAGCACGTCAGCGATACTAGCTGTACGTAACGGCTACCCGGGTATTGAGCAAAAGGAAGGCCGATGAGCAAACTCATCCGAACCCCTACCGAGCCTGTCAGTGACAATATCCGTACAGTCCGGTCTGTTCATCTAAGAGTATCGCATATCGGGTCTAGGGGGTGGATAAAGTCAGACCCCAAACAACGCAATAATTCGTGTCGGTATGGAACCCATCACCACCCGAGAAACTATCGATCCTGGATCAGTAATTCTCACATACCCTGGCCGAGGATTTCTAGTGATGGCCACCCGTGCACTGCGCGACATCAACCCCCAATACCGGGAGAGACGAATCCCCGACGATCCGCTCACTGCCGACATGTGGCTTGGGACCGTACCTAACTAAAACCTATTTGTACGACTCCTTTGAGCTGTGATAGGGTAGTAATCAAAGCACAGTGGGAACTCACACGAGACAAATGACGATCTCAGGTCGACAGACTAACCTGTACACATGTCACCAGGGAACTGCTATCTGACTATAGGTATAATACCAACTAGCATGTTCCCGGCGAATCCGTCCAGTGTACTCATAATCCAATGTGCACCTGTATACTATCTTAGGTGAACAACAGACACCAATGGCTTGTGAGACCGGCCACCGCCCCTCGTCAGGGTCTAGATAAGTATACACCAGTCTAAACTGGAGTATCGATGCCCAGTCTCGATACTCCCACGACTAGGGACATTTAAGGATGTGCTTATAGACCCCCAGCTCCCTCGTATGTGATCGCCATCACAATACTGGTAGTCAAGCAAGAATCCTATGGGCTCTATCAACATGTACACGATGATAAAGACAAACCAGATAGCATACTATCATCTCGAGTAAGACTGTTTTATCGGTATAGGTCCTCCCTCAATCATCATGATCACATGCCTGCGACTATGATAATTGCCTTGAGGGCATTATAGCCAAAAATCTCCCACTTGCACTTAAGGCTAATTATTGCGATGTCGCATACTCACAGCCCGTGTGATACCGAACACCCAACTCCTCTACTAATCAGTTTCACAAACCTTGTTTGTAAAACTATTGCGTTCGAGAAATAGCCTCAGTGAGTGGATCCGCTCCAGTGTTTCTTTCTGTGTCTCTCTTTATCTCAACTTCGCGGAGAAAACTATCTCCCGAAATGAGCAATACCCGTCTTAGAATATTTCTGGGTATCTGATGGGACCCAGTTCACAGATGAACTCCAAATCCAGCAAACTTCTTAGACTGTAACATCTACTGAACTTAATCAGTATACTGCGCCATACCTTCCTCAGTATCCGCTTGGACCATCTGTTCAAACTACTGCCCCTCGTCAGAGAGAAATCTATAACTCTGACAGTCACTCTGTCATCCAGGTCACTTTGGAAGCCTGAAATGATAACCTTCTCCAGAAGGAGGCCGCCGTTATCAAATCCCTAGAACATCCACTTATGTTCATAAACTGCTTCTATTCATTTTTCTCCAGGATTGGATTAATATATCAACTTATTGCATCTAGTGCAAAAACAACATCTGGTGTGGTACTTGACATGTCATGATTGACTCAATTGCCTAAGCAAGTGATATGCCAATCATGCACATCCCTCCCCCCTTTAGTCTGTAAGACACCTTTAGAGAGGGTAACTCCATCACCTGCAGGTACACCACCATGCCTGGAGCCGTCCATTCTAAAATACTTTTAGAATACTGTCTAAGTACCCAGATTGGGACAATTCCTAAATCTAGATCCAAAACCATAGATCTAGTTACCAGAATGCCTGATATTATATCCATAACCTATGTGGAGAAAACACTATGTGACAACCAAAGTATAACCGATCGTAGTATAGGAATTTCACTTCCTATAAAGTGTATGTCATCCTAAATACCAGGACACACACCCTACTATCTTCTTAACAGATCCATCCCCTATTCTGATGAAGTCAAAGCCCATGACTGTCATATCAAAAATAAATGATCTATCTCCTCTATATTCGCTTTAGTCTATAAATAGACATAAGCTACTTGTCCACTACGCTTCCGCTGCTCCCACTGATTATGACAACCCTCTGGCAGAGTCATATACACGTTCACTTCTAAAGCTAGTTTAGAATGACGCTATAATCATCCTCTTGCCGGGTCTCATAGTCTGGAACAACAGTAGTGTCAAGTCTGGGTAAACCAGAACCTCTCTGTCACCGTTCTTGAGGCTACCGAAGTACCTCTCGGGTCCCTGAGGTAACCCACCATATCTGCGGAGTGGCCAATGGAATGTCAAACCTGATTGAATCTTTAGGTTCTTATTAAATTTTCAGTAGTCGTTTGTGGTTCTGGAATCACTTCCTGTTCTACCATACTCCCACTCATGTTTTCTGAAAAAGTCCATTTTACTAAAACTGTGGCGAGTCAAGAACAATATCACTATTGATCTTCCAGATGGTAGAAAGTTAACCTTCGTCAAAGCCCGGGTCAACCCACAAACTGCCATTATAGAAACGTGCCTTGAGTTTATCCGGATTCTGGTTTTAAGTATCAGCCGGACGACTCCCAATACCTTAACATCGTTAAGATATAAATTGATTCTATATATATATATATATATATATATATATATATATCTAATATAGAAACAAAGGCACTAATTTAATTAGAACCAGATTCAAATCATGCAGCTGTCTCCAGTGCATGTCAACCAAATGGAGAGAGCCCAATCAGCATTACTTAACTTAGGAGCGCATCCAATTATGAGTAACTGTTGGAGATAGTGCCCTCAGAGTCAATTATTGGATCACAGGCACGTGGTTGCAATGATTGAGGGAGGACCTATGCCGGTAGGACAGTCTTACTCAAGATGATAGTATGCTATATGGTTTATCTTTATCATTGTGTTCTGCTTTAGGTGACATTACTGATCACTATTACATATAAATTGATTCTATATATATCTGATATAGAAACAAAAGCACTAATTTAATTGGAACCAGATTCAAAATCATGCAGCTGTCTCCAGCGCATATCAACCAAATGGAATAATGTCAATCGGCATTACTTATCTAGTAGTGCATCCATATATGAGTAACCTGAAAAGAGAAACTAGTTCTCAAAACCATCACTATTAACGGAATACCAAACACAAGTATCTACATCTTTGACTTCCTCGAAGAATCCAGATACTTCCAACAAATGGTTCTCTACTTTATTCTTATACCTATAACTTCTCAAAATCCGAACCTTGCACTTCAACGAAATACATGTCCAGAACTGGAGAAGTCACAAGTAAACAGAATATAGTACGAGTACCAACCCCATTGTCCTAACGGACACTGGACAACGTACAATACTTTGTATAAGTCTCCTGAGTTCAATAACTCAAACTCTGTGCGTCGTAGGTTGAAAAAACTGCACTTTGGTTAAGAAGAGTTACACCGCTGTTGAATGCACCTTACCTAATCACCAACTGATATAGGTAAATGTCATAGACACATTATCAAAAAGTTATATCTCACTTTATAAAATAAATGTACAGATATATCAGTTTGAAATTGGTGCATAACAACGGATATTCAAAACCAAATATTTGCCATCCGGCAAAATCCAGATGATTTCCTCAAATATCACCAATTACAACGAATTCCGATATAATGAGGATCTAATCACCCAATTCCCAATATGTTACTCCCACTCACCATCCGCAATAACATGCAGATGTGGGAACTGATATGGTAAATACATACCCTGGAGTTAGATTCTTATTGGGAAAACAGTTTTCAATTAACATCGCACATTAAAACTGAAACATGAAAAATGTTTCAAAAGGGTTAACTGGTATTCCTAGTAACGCCTCTTCTACTATCCTGATTCATGACAATAACCATACACTATACCTGCCCTCACTCCATGTAAGTGCACGGCGGCGCCCCGGCCGTCAATCCGACGGCCAAATGCGGAAGCGGTGATAAACTTTAATTTTTGCGAACTTAGCAAACCGGCACCACCGCGCACTAAACCCCGGATCGGGCCATTAACTAGTCCTAGCTAACAACAAAGTGGGGAAGAGAAATATACCGACTGATCCAAGTCCTCCGGTCTTCATCTCCACTTCGATCTCCTCGCGGGATCTCCGTCCGTCTCCTCCTCGTCGGAAGGCACCACGAAGCCGGGTACTTTTACGGGCTCCCACCTCAATACCGAGGCAACTCGGGCGCGAAGTTGGCTAGCCGACGCGCCCAAGATTAGCTGTAGAATGTAGTGTAGAGTGCATGTCTCACTTTGGGGTTATGTTGCCTTTGATGGAGGAATTTTTGCACAAGAGTTTTCATGGAAGCTTGCTAGAAAAAGAATGAAGCATGCTATGGGAAAAGGAAGCTCGGCCAAAGAAAAATCCTCTCTGGAAATTTCTTGGTGGAGTGCACAAATGAAAACATGCATAAGGAAATATTCACAGCACACACACACTGGGAGGGGGCCCACTCCAATTTATTAATGCATGATATGAAAATTAATCACCACACACTAAAAATCAATCACCCCACTCCCTGGAATAGTTGGCCGGCCCAAATCATGGAGGAAAAAAAGGAATCTAAAGTATGAAGGAGAAAAAGAAATGATAAACCAAAAAGAAAAATGATCAAATCAATTCCCATCCTCATAAATGCAAGTGAATGACCATAATGGAATCTCATCATGACAATGGCACAAATGCAATAAAGCCCTCATCAAATAAGTTAATTGCAAACTTGCAATTAACCCCCTCCATCAAAAAGTCCGGCCGTGAAGGAATAAAAGAAAACCGGCCGGAACGGAATGCAAACTGGCAACTCCAGAAAACTGGTCCCGTAATAAATTCCAGGAAAAAACCCGATACTGTGCATACACACCCGCATCTGTATTCCGACCGGATACAAATGCAATGAGACAAAATCTACACTGTCTAATACTACGATCCGGCTTAAGCCAAAGCCGGCTAGTAAAAAACCGTCCGATCAAGATCCGTGCAATACCGCACGTATCTGATCGAACCCTGCCATATCTCCATACGGCCTCTACAGCGTTTCTCCCGAAAGCTTGAGTAATTGAAAGTGTGGTGGACTCTAAAGACTCGTCAATACAATGGCTGTGGATTTAACCACTAGCACGTCAGAGATATAAGCCAATACGTAACGGGCCACCAGCTATTGACCAAAAGGGACGTCGATGAGCGAACTCATCCTGACACCCTACTGAGCCTGTCAGTGACAATATCCGTACAGTCCGGTCCGTTCGTCTATGAGCATCGCATGTCGGGCCTAGGGGGTTGGTAAAAGTCATACCCCCAAAAGCGGTACAAGTCGTGTCGGAGTGTAGCCCAGAACACCCTGAGATACTACTGGAATACCTACCAGTAAATCTCCTGCCTTGGCCAAGGACTTCGTGTAATGGCTCTCCTGGACACAGCGCGACCTCACCCCCAATACCGGGAGAGACGAACCCCTGAAGATCCGCTCACTGCCTCCATGTGGCTCGGGACTGTACCCAACTAAAACCTGTTTGCACGACTCCTTTGAGCCGTGGTAGGGTAGTAATCAAAGCACAGTGGGAACTCACACGAGACAAATGACGATCCCCAGGTCGATGAACTAACCTGTACACATGTCACCTGAGAACTGCTATCTGACGTCAAGTATAAGACCAACTAGCATGTTCCCGGCGAGTCCTGTCCGGTGTACTCATAACCCAATGAGCACCTGTATACATCTTAGGTGAACCAACTGACACCAGTGGCCTGTGAGACCGGCCACCGCCCCTCGTCGGGGTCTCGACTGTATACCCTAGTCTACTCTGGAGAATCGATGCCCTGTCTCGAAACTCCCACGACTAGGGACCTTTTAAGGATGTGCTTATAGACTCCAGCTCCCACTTATATGATCGCCCTCATACTGCTGGCAGTCAAGCAAGAATCCTAGGGGCTCTATCAACGTGCAATAGCGACCTGTCAGGTCACCTAAAGCAGTACACGATGATAAAGGTAAACCAGATAGCATACTATCATCTCGAGTAAGACTGTCGTACCGGGATAGGTCCTCCCTCAATCATTGCAATCACGTGCCTGTGACCCAATAATTGACTCTAAGGGCACTATCTCCAACAATCTCCCACTTGCACTCAAGGCTAATTATTGCGATGTCGCATACCCACAGCCCGTGTGATACCGAACACCCAACTCCTCTACTAGTCAGTCTCACAAAGCTCGTTTGCGAGACTATTGCGTTCGAGGAATAGCCTCAGTGAGTGGATCCGCCTTGAAGTTTCTTTCTATGTCTCTCTATATCTCAAGTTCGCGGAGAAAACCATCTCCCGAAATGAGCAATACCTGTCTTAGAGTGTCTGGATGTCTGATGGGACCGAGCTCATAAATGAACTCCAAATCCAAACTTCTTAGACTGTATCGTCAACTGAACTTAATCAGTATCCTGCGCCATGTCTCCCTCAGTATCTGCCTGGATCACCTGTCCAGAATACTGTCCCTCGTCAGAGGGAGAACTATAACTCTGACAACCTCCTTGTCGTCCATGTCACCTTGGAAACCTGGAATGATAACTGTCTCCCAAATGAGGCTGTCGTTATCATATCCCTAGAACATCCACTTATGTTCTAAAACTGCTTCCGACTGTTTCTCCAGGATTGGATTAATGTCAACTTATTGCATCTAGTGCAAGAACAGCATCTGGTGTGGTACTTGACATCTCATGATTGACTCAATTGCCTAAGCAAGTGATCTGCCAATCATGCACATCCCTCTCTACTTTAGTCTATAAGACACCTTTAGAGAGGGTGACTCCATCACCTGCAGGTACACTACCGTGCCAGGAGTCGTCCATTCTAAATACTCTTAGAATGCTGTCAAAGTACCCTGATTGGGAAACCACCCAAATCTAGATCTAGTAACCAGTATGTCTGATATTGTGTCCAAGCCCCTTGTGGAGAAACCACTGTGTGACGACCAAAGTATAACCGATCGTAGTATAGGAATGTCACTTCCTACTTTGTGTATGTCATCCAAAACCCGGATATCACACCCTACTACCTTCTCAACAGATCCATCCCCTATTCTGATGACGTCAAACCCATGACTGTCATGTCAGAAATAGATGATCTATCTCCGCTACATGTGCTTTTGTCTATAAATAGACATAAGCCACCTGTCCACCAATGCTTCCGCTGCTCCCACTGACTACGACAACCCTCTGGCAGAGTCATATACACGTACACTTCTAAAACTAGTTTAGAACGACGCTATACTCATCCTCCCGCCGGGTCTCGCAGCCTGGAACAACAGCAATGATAATTGTGGGTAAACAAGAACTTCCCTGTCACCGTCCTTGAGGCTACCGTAGTACCTCTCGGGTGCCTGAAGTTACCCACCTTATCTGCGGAGTGGCCAATGGAATGTCAAATCAGATTGAATCTTTAGGTTCCTTATCAAATCTTCAGTAATCGTTTGCGGTTCTGGAATCACTTCCAGTTCTACCATACTCCCACTACTGTTTTTGAAAAAAAAAATCCATTTTTAATAAAACTGTGGCGAGTCTAGAATAATATTTCTATTGATCTGACAGATGGTAGAAAGTCTGTTAGTTATATGTATGCCCTAGAGGCCATTACTATACATAGGATGTATATTGTAGTGGATGCTGGGACGTATATAGGGAGGACTTTCTTGCTCGACATGATAGTATGCTATCTGGTTGATCTTTACCTTAACGTGTATGCTGATTGTCTCTCTGTTACATGTTGGTAAAGCCCTTAGGATCTGTACTTGACTACCTGGACTATGATGCGGATCATACTAGTGGGGACTTGGTAGTCCATAAGTACATCCTTCAAAGTCCCTAGTCGGGGGTGTATCGAGACGGGGCATCGATATACCAGAGTAGACTAGCGTGTACCTTCTCGACCCATACAGATGGGCGATGGATGATCCCATATCCATCGGTGTTTGACATCAGAGGAGATATACGGGTGCTCAGTAGAGACTGGGTACACTGGACGGACTCGCCGAGAACTCCCAGATGGTATTATACCTCACGTCAGATGGCAGTTCTCTGGTGACACTGGTACAGAGTAGTCTGTTGACCCGAGATCGTCATAGAGTCTTGTGTGGTTCCCACTGTGCTTTGATTTCCATCTTACCACGTCCAAGAGGGCGTGCAAAACGGTGGTTTTTGGGTACAGTCCCGAGTCACATGGAGGCAATGAGCGATAGGAGGGGATTCGTCTCTCCCGGTATAGGGAGTTGATGTTGCGCTGTGATCGATTGGCTATAACAGGAAATCCCTGGCCAGGGTTGCTGAGATTTACCGGTAAGCGTTACCAGTAGTTTCTCGAAATGTTATAGACCTCATATCGACACGACTTATCGAGCTATTGGGGTCTGACGTTTACCACCCCTAGGCGAGATATGCGACATATCAGACGATCAGACCGGACTGTACGGTAGTGTTACTGGTCGGATTCACTGGAGTGTGAGCGGGCTTGCTCGTCGATCTTCAGATCGCTCAATACCCGGGTGGCCGTTACGTTTGGCAGACCGCTTGCGGCTTGTGGGTGTTTGATATGATCATCATCTGCTGCCGGCGTATTGACGAGTCTTTAGAGTCCTACACAGAGGTTTCCTGGCTCAAGCGAAACGAAATAGGAGCGCATATGAGATATGTGCGGGACCGAGAATAATACCAGTATGTGATACTGTATTTGATTCTCGCGATGTGACATTGATCGGTTATATCCGATATAGCCGGGTTATCGGATCAAGTGTTGATTCGATAAGTTGTTACTAAAGATACTAGTCGGTTGTGTGCGACATGACCGGATCATTGAATCAAGTGTTGATTTAATGATTTAATGCATAATTATATATTTGATATATTACTTTGCATTAACTAGTATGGGTTCACTTTAAATTGGATTTTCTCACTCGGGTGTGCGCATTGCATATGCGATATGATTTTGTGCACTTGCTTGTATCATGTTTGATGATGCATGCTTTTTGGTTAAGTGTAAAGTATTAAACCTTGGTTAATGATATGGTTAGGGTTTATTATTTGTTATTCATTTATCTTATTTTGTTATCCATTTATATTTGATAAATGAATAAAAGAAAGAGAATAGAATGGTGGCTTCATTTGTTGTTTAGCTAAAGCTTCATGAAGCTTTGACTTGGTCCACAATTCTTATCTCATCCTTAACCCTAACCATACCACTCAACCATGATTAGTTCTCTACACTAAACCATGGTTCTAAGATGATAAGAATGTATTATTCTTTTCATTTTAGAATTATTCTTATCATAATTTTCTTCTTCTTCTTCCTTGCTTCAAGTGAAGAAGCTTGAGGTCATCAATGGTGGATTGATGTTTTGAGTGAGAAATCCATTTCCAAAGTTTACCCACATCCTATTTCTTCATCCTCTACCTCTTGCCAAGAAGTAGAGTGTGTTTCCTTCACAAGCTTTTAGGGTTTGGTGAAGGTCGAGCTTGATTTAGCGATGCCTCGACGTAGATCATCTTCGGCATGGACATCGACGACCTAGCTCGCTTTCTCTCCGACGAAGCCGACTTTAGAGCCCGGATTTCTTTTGGACAGCGGAGACGACTTCGTTGCGGAGCTATGGAGGTCGAGCACCGGATCTACAAAGGTTGTATTTCCGTATTCTCATTAGCTAAGTTGTTAGCTAGTTCTTTTTTCGCCTAGACATCTAGCAAACGATCCGTACACTAGGGTTTGTAGGCACCATAATTTTTGAAATTGCCATGGTTGATGGCATGAGAGACCTCACTAGGGTGCCTAGGAACCCTACAGTGGTATCAGAGCCTAGCTAGAGCCTTAGGCGAAGTCCAGACGGAAATTGAAGTCCGAACGAACCCGAAACCCCGATTCATAGTTGCTCTCTGTACATTTTTTTAAAACAGGGAATTTTCAGTATTAAGAATATTCAGAGAAACATGCAGGAATATCTAAGAGTTACTGTGAAGACGTAAGCCCTAATTCCCTTAAAGCGCCGCGCTTCCGCGGCACGAGCCTGGCTTGTGCCGCGCAAGCGCGGCGGTTTTGTCTTTTTGTGAGGTCTTGACTGCACAGTAACTCCTATTTAACATTTATGGTATTCCTGGATATTTTTAATATTTTTTCAAGAGTTTAATTTTTCTGAGTTGATTTGGGGATTCGGAATTTCGATCGGGATATCAAATTTTGTCTGTGTGGCTTTCCGGATAAATTTTAGAATATGTTAAAAAGTTCGACCGGATATAAATACCCAACTTTTCCCCTGTCGGGAAATTTCCAAGTGTTGGATTTTTCCGTAGTTTAACGACGTTCTAAGTAGTGCAAGTAACGCGATGGTCCCTCTAGAAGACACAAACCTTAACTCGATTATGTGACCGTCTTGAACTGCCCTTTGAACCTTCGGGTTTGGGGCAGTACGGCGTGCCACATGTGAGGCGTTGGCTTGACCCTTCTACGGCTGGATCGTTGGTACTGAGGTACGAACGGAATGTTGTTAGACTTGTTTCATGTGTTGATCAGTTTCGGGAAAACTTGGGTGTTCGATTGTTCAATCGAAAAGTTTAACATTTTCTGTTTATCCGGAATGGGATACAATAATTGGAATTCACAATGAGTTATATGATTACTAAATGAATGTTATAAACGTAGCAATTTAGTCTCACTTGATCGGTTGCCACGGAATTTTGATGTGATCAAAAGTCCGTCGCAATCACGTAGCGTACGCGGATACTCGCCGGGTAAACTTAATAGACAGCCTCACTCCATAGCCCCGACCAAGTGACTGTAGGAGAACCCCGTCGCCGAAAGCATCCGTTCGGGTGCTCGCGGTAGCGGTGTTCCGCCTTGGTGCACTTCGTCGACGGTATCGGGGGTGCAGCCGTCTACTGAAGTTTGCGACGAGTATTCGATCAGGATGTCGGGAATCTTGTTGAATTGCCCGACTTAATATTGAAAAGTGTTTTCGATTTTGAGACTAAAATGCGGGGTTTATAATTGTTAGGCATGCGATGTCTAAGTAATTCATTTGGTCAGGCATGCGATGTCTGAAGAGATTGCGGATTCCAACTGTTGTAGTTTTACACTTTTTTTTCTGTGACCGTAAGTGTAATATGTGATATCGCCGGTTTCGTTGCTATATGTCAACGACAATTGGGATGCGCATATTTACTTACGTTGATGACATGTGTTGTTATGTGTTGCTGGATATGTTATATTGGATCGTCGTGTTTGAATAGCCGGGGGGTTTTTATGTGAGATGAGTGTTTTTCATTTTCATTCATGTAAAAACTTGTATGTAATATTCTTTTATTGGGGCGCTTCCAGGTTGCGGGAGTTGTCACCTGTTGTATATTATTTACTTTTCCGCACTAGGATAGACCCAAGGAGGAGGGCACAAGTAACCGGGTTCTGGAGTCCAGTGGAAGACCAACTCGAGGAGTCGAGTCTGGGTCTCCTAACTCTAGAATTGGTAGGGTTGCTTGCCGCTCTCGTAGGGGTCTAGGGGTGTGGGTTTGGCTATTCATCACGACCGTGGAATCCGTGTTTTATACTGGCTCGTATTGAAAACACGGACGTCCTAGTATATCCAATATTTCATATGTTTCTTCTGCTGCGATATCTGTGATGAGATCATGTGATGTTTCTGTGATGGATATAGTATATAGTATATATGATATATTATATAGACGTTACTTATGTTTTACACCCGCGCTAGCCCTGCCCTGCTCTGCCGTTAGTTACCTAACCTAACGGTGCACGAGGGGACATCGAGGCGAATGCGGATGGCATAAGTGTACGTCATATCTATCTGTGATGTTTAGGTACTTAAATGATGGGACTTCATTAATGTGATTAATGAAATAAAAGAAACCTAAGATGTTGTAGAATCGAATTTCAAAATAAAACAGGTAGCTACAGTTCTTGCTTTGCACAGCGGTATATGCGATATATCCTGCACCTTATTCGATGAGGAAAGGACCGAGATCCCTTCACCGGGAGTGACTCCTTTAGCAATAACTGGCAGATGCTACACACTCGGTTTGTCTTTTGATTGCTTTTAAGTGTTTTTGCTTTGCACAGTGATATATATGATATATCCCGCACCTCATTCGACGAGGAAAGGACCGACGATCCCTTCACCGGGAGTGACTCCTTTAGCAAAACTAGAAAAGCCTCAAAAACACTCCATTTCAAAATTCATTCGATCCTACAACGATATCAAGTTCATTACGCAATAGGTTTTCAGAAAAACCTGTCGTAGCCCTCCGTCATTTCAGATAAGTAGTAGTTAGTATTCGTGCTGCGTTTGTTGGCCTTTGTCAAGGCGCAGTGTGCGGTAGCTAACTGGTGCTTATCTGCTTATGCATATGATGCAGATTGAGTTAGGGTAGTCGTGCGACCTTGTTGGCCTTTGTCAAGGGCCGTGCGGGTGGGTTTAATTCAATCAGGAAATGACGGGTTGAACTTGACTAGCATCCTATGGTTTGTTGGCCTTTGTCAAGGTCATAGGAGGTTAGGGGCAAAACATTATCGGGAATTTCAAGTGTTGAAATTTGCAATGAGATTGCATACCTTCTATGAGATAGTTGGATCCCGATACCCGCTACGAGTAAGTGTTACTCCTGGGAGAGTTTTATACATTACAACTAGCCGATCAAGTAGGTGTCTAGAAAGGTGTCAACGAGGTTACGCCTCTGGGAAAACGAGGTTTACATTAATTAGGTTCGTGCGAAAGCACGGGGGACCTCCCTCAAAGTACCGACACTGGCCTGGCTGAAAGATTGGCGAACTTGTAGTGTGTAATTAATCCCGGCTAGTCTTTCCTTTTAGGGTTTGAAGGAAGATTTGATAAAAAGCAGTGGGAGCCATCCTGATTAGATAAAATAAAAACCAATCTATTCTTGACAGAGCGCACGCTGAGTGTTTTCTTCTCTCTCTCTCCTGGTAGCGACCATATCACGCCTTAATCAAGATAATAATACGGATTATTGACCGAACCCGCTTGTTATACTGAGCTGGGGAACGTTGGTCCCGCTCCAACTTATAAGTGTTATAAGACAGAGCAGGAAATTGGGGATTACCAGAATTCCTGTGCCGCCCAAACGAAGAGAATGCATGCTGATGCATCATCTTCGGGTGTGTTCATTATACAGAACTGTTTCTCAGTATTCTTTACGTCCTGGGTATATGATACCGGATCAGGATCCCACATATGTAATCTGTTACATAGGGCTACAGAAAGGTAGAGAACTGAGAACGGGTGATAAGTTTCATGAGGCAGAAAACGGGGCAAGTGTTGCAGCCAAGTCTGTTGGTCACTGTCACCCTGTATTACCGATACATTGATTATGAACGAATGTTGTTAGATATCGAACCTGATATACAAAATCATATCTATCTCTTTATTAGTAAAGAAAGGATATAATTCTGTATTGTTGGATAATGTTTTGAACATTTCCTATATCAAAAGTTGATCGGTTCAGGCACGTTATCTAAAAGCATTGATGTTCTAAATCAAATTACAGTTCTTAGTATATGGAACACACACAAGAGGAAGAGTTCAGAAATGAACGAATCCTTCTTGAGGTATTGTAGACTAGGTCAGATCAATGTGACCCGACTAGCTAGAGTTACATAAAGATGCATATTTAAATCAGTTTGAATTTACATCTTGTGAAACTCGCCAGTCATGTCACAAAGAAAAGATGACCACAGCTCTGTTTATTGGAAACAGAGAAAGAGTTAATAAACTCTTGGGATGATACATGTTAATGTATGTAGGTCCCCTGTCTACACATGCCAAGACCGGTTCTTTATACTTCATTATATTCTCTGATAATCTCTCAAGATTCAGTCATATGTTCCTGTTGAAACATGAGTCCGAACCTTTTGAGATATTCACAGAATATAAGTTGGAAGTAGAGAACCTAAACGGGTATAAGTATTATGTCCTATGATGAGATCAAGGAGGAGAATACTTGAGCACGGAAATACTGGACTATTCTAAAGGAGAATGAGATTCTCTCTCAGCATTACTCCTCCGAATACACCATAGCACGATGGTATATCGGGGCGGAGCAATCACACCCTATGTGATATGGTGTGCTCTATGATGAGTACTACTGAGTTACATATTTCCTTTAGGGAGTTATGCACTTGAGAAGTTGCATACCTATTGAATAAGGTTCAAATCAAATCAGTTGCCTACCACTTCATATGTGATATGATAAGGGAAGAGCCCATCTCTTAAGTTAGTTAAGATTTAGGGTTGTCTGGCCTATGTCTAAAAGCAAAATCCGGACAAGCTCGAGGCAAGGACTGTAATGTAGAACTGGAAAGGTTCCAGCTATACAAACTACAGCTGATGATTTGATAGAACCAAAGTATTCAGTAGATACCAACGAACCTCAGCCTCTCCGCCGATCTAGTAGGGTTCCTCACCCACCTGAGAGATACTTCAGTTTCTCTATGACAGTGGGAGCGAGGATTGCATCATGAGATGATGACCCAACTAGTCTCGAGCTGGCCATCAGGAGTAAGACTCTGTAAGAATGGCTGGATGCTTAGAGATCTGAGATGGAATCCTTATACACCAACAAAGTATGGACTTTGGTTGCTAGATCTGAAGGGTTAAATCCCCATCAGGAGCAAGTATATCTTGAGAAGATTACTTGGTGTACATGGAAGAGTTGAGACTTTCAAAGCTAGACTAGTTAAAGGTTTTCGTCATCGACCAGGCGTGGATAATGATGAAACCTTTTCCAGTATCTATGCTTAAGTCCATCCAGATCCTACTTGTCACGGCTGCATACCATGACTACGACCTCTGGTGGTTGGGTGTCTTGACTGCTTTTCTAAATAATGATTTGGAAAAGAGCTTCTATAAGAACACAGCCAGAGGGCTTCGTAGACAGTGGGAGCAGCGGAAACGTGAGCAAGATGCTTTATAGGATAAAGCATGCATCGCGGAGTTGGAACATCTGTTTTGATGAATTAGTCAAAGAGTTTGACATCATCAAAATGGGAGATGAACCTTGTATAAACAAAAAGGTAGTAGAGAGTATGGTGGTGATCCTCGTAGAGTACGTGGATGACATACTTTTGATAGGGAAGGAGTTTCCTATGCTACGCTCGATCAATCTCCGCTTATCACTATGATTCTCCACATAGGATTAAAGTGATACCTACTAAATCCTGGATTTTGGATCTATGAGATAGATCTAAATGGATGTTAGGATTCTCACTAGTTGTAGTGAGACGGTATCAACCGATCCTGGGAGAATCACTGGAAGTGTTCCAGGGTGATAAAGACGACTGAGTGTCAGTCGCAGGCATTGTCTTAACCCTCAGTAAAGGGACGGTATGTTGGAAGAGTTCCAAGCTAGATACCGTGACAGACTAGACGATAAAGGCTGGATACATCGCTACTTAAGATGCTACCAAAGAGGCTGTTTGGATGTATATTGGTTCATGAGATGAACTACGTTCCAACCATTGTGAGACAATGGAGTTGTGGCTTATGCCAAGAAACGCCGGTCCCATCAGTGATCCAGACTTATTCTAAGGCAGCATCGCCTGATCATGGAGATAGTTGATCTCCAGGAAGATCGAGGCAAGGAGAGTAGACTCAGAGGACAACACAGCGGATCCACTCACAAAGGCCTGTTCCCAGAGAGAGACTTTTATGGGATGGTTGAGTATGAGATACTGCAACCACTGCTACAGATGGCCCTAGTGCAAGTGGGAGATTGTTAGTTATATGTATGCCCTAGAGGCCATTACTATACATAGGATGTATATTGTAGTGGATGCTGGGACGTATATAGGGAGGACTTTCTTGCTCGACATGATAGTATGCTATCTGGTTGATCTTTACCTTAACGTGTATGCTGATTGTCTCTCTGTTACATGTTGGTAAAGCCCTTAGGATCTGTACTTGACTACCTGGACTATGATGCGGATCATACTAGTGGGGACTTGGTAGTCCATAAGTACATCCTTCAAAGTCCCTAGTCGGGGGTGTATCGAGACGGGGCATCGATATACCAGAGTAGACTAGCGTGTACCTTCTCGACCCATACAGATGGGCGATGGATGATCCCATATCCATCGGTGTTTGACATCAGAGGAGATATACGGGTGCTCAGTAGAGACTGGGTACACTGGACGGACTCGCCGAGAACTCCCAGATGGTATTATACCTCACGTCAGATGGCAGTTCTCTGGTGACACTGGTACAGAGTAGTCTGTTGACCCGAGATCGTCATAGAGTCTTGTGTGGTTCCCACTGTGCTTTGATTTCCATCTTACCACGTCCAAGAGGGCGTGCAAAACGGTGGTTTTTGGGTACAGTCCCGAGTCACATGGAGGCAATGAGCGATAGGAGGGGATTCGTCTCTCCCGGTATAGGGAGTTGATGTTGCGCTGTGATCGATTGGCTATAACAGGAAATCTCTGGCCAGGGTTGCTGAGATTTACCGGTAAGCGTTACCAGTAGTTTCTCGAAATGTTATAGACCTCATATCGACACGACTTATCGAGCTATTGGGGTCTGACGTTTACCACCCCTAGGCGAGATATGCGACATATCAGACGATCAGACCGGACTGTACGGTAGTGTTACTGGTCGGATTCACTGGAGTGTGAGCGGGCTTGCTCGTCGATCTTCAGATCGCTCAATACCCGGGTGGCCGTTACGTTTGGCAGACCGCTTGCGGCTTGTGGGTGTTTGATATGATCATCATCTGCTGCCGGCGTATTGACGAGTCTTTAGAGTCCTACACAGAGGTTTCCTGGCTCAAGCGAAACGAAATAGGAGCGCATATGAGATATGTGCGGGACCGAGAATAATACCAGTATGTGATACTGTATTTGATTCTCGCGATGTGACATTGATCGGTTATATCCGATATAGCCGGGTTATCGGATCAAGTGTTGATTCGATAAGTTGTTACTAAAGATACTAGTCGGTTGTGTGCGACATGACCGGATCATTGAATCAAGTGTTGATTTAATGATTTAATGCATAATTATATATTTGATATATTACTTTGCATTAACTAGTATGGGTTCACTTTAAATTGGATTTTCTCACTCGGGTGTGCGCATTGCATATGCGATATGATTTTGTGCACTTGCTTGTATCATGTTTGATGATGCATGCTTTTTGGTTAAGTGTAAAGTATTAAACCTTGGTTAATGATATGGTTAGGGTTTATTATTTGTTATTCATTTATCTTATTTTGTTATCCATTTATATTTGATAAATGAATAAAAGAAAGAGAATAGAATGGTGGCTTCATTTGTTGTTTAGCTAAAGCTTCATGAAGCTTTGACTTGGTCCACAATTCTTATCTCATCCTTAACCCTAACCATACCACTCAACCATGATTAGTTCTCTACACTAAACCATGGTTCTAAGATGATAAGAATGTATTATTCTTTTCATTTTAGAATTATTCTTATCATAATTTTCTTCTTCTTCTTCCTTGCTTCAAGTGAAGAAGCTTGAGGTCATCAATGGTGGATTGATGTTTTGAGTGAGAAATCCATTTCCAAAGTTTACCCACATCCTATTTCTTCATCCTCTACCTCTTGCCAAGAAGTAGAGTGTGTTTCCTTCACAAGCTTTTAGGGTTTGGTGAAGGTCGAGCTTGATTTAGCGATGCCTCGACGTAGATCATCTTCGGCATGGACATCGACGACCTAGCTCGCTTTCTCTCCGACGAAGCCGACTTTAGAGCCCGGATTTCTTTTGGACAGCGGAGACGACTTCGTTGCGGAGCTATGGAGGTGGAGCACCGGATCTACAAAGGTTGTATTTCCGTATTCTCATTAGCTAAGTTGTTAGCTAGTTCTTTTTTCGCCTAGACATCTAGCAAACGATCCGTACACTAGGGTTTGTAGGCACCATAATTTTTGAAATTGCCATGGTTGATGGCATGAGAGACCTCACTAGGGTGCCTAGGAACCCTACAAAGTCAACCCTCGTCATAGTCTGGGTCAACCCACAAACAGCCATTACAGAAACGTGCCTTGAGTTATCCAGAGTCTGGTTTTAATCATAAGCCGGACAACTCCCCGTACCTTAACAATGTTAAGATATGAACTGTACTATATCCAATATAGAACCAGAGGCACAGATTTAATTGAACCAGATTCAAATCATGCAGCTATCTCCAGTGCATGTCAACTAAATGGAAAAAGGCCGATCAGCGTTACTCAACTTAGGAATGCTTCCAATTATAAGTAACCTGAAAGAGAAGCAATTTCTCTTTATCATTACTATCAACTGAATACCATAAACAAGTATCTACATCTTCGATCACTTTGAAGAATCCCGATACTTGCTACACCTGGTTCTCTACTCTATTCAAATACCTATAACTCCTCAAAACTTAGACCCTGTGTTTCTACGAAACACATGTCTAAGAACTAGAGAAGTTAAAAGTAAACAGAATATAGTATGAGGACCAACCCCTCTGTCCTAATGGACACTGGACAACATACAATACTCTGTATAAGTCCGCCGAGTCTAACAACTCTTTCACTGTGTGTCGTAGGTTGAAAACTGTACTTATGGTTAAGAAGAATTACACTGCTGTTTAATACTCCTTACCTAACCATCCACTGATATAGGTAAATGTCATCGACATAATATCAAAAGGTATATCTCACTCTATGAAAATAGACGTACAGATATATCAATTTGAAATTGGTGCACAACAGCGGATATTCAAAACCAAATATTCGCCGACCGGCAAACAGCCCAGGTGATTTCCTCAAATATCACCGATTACAACGAATCCCGATATAATGAGGATGATCACCCAATTCCCAATAACCTACTCCCACTCATCATCTGTAAAACCATACAGATGTGACAATCATACCTGGTAAATACATACCCTGGAGCAAGTGTCTAATCGGGAAATCAGTTTTCATTTAACAGTACACAGTGAAACTGAAACATTGAAATGTTTCGATGGGGTATCCTGGTATTCCTAGTAATGCCTCTACCATTATCCAGATTCACAACTATAACCGTATAATTCTTTGCCACTTCTCCAAATCCCTTTATATGTCTTTAGTCGTTACCTTCTGCACACCCCTTAGGCCAAATGGTTTTCTTCCTTCCCTACCGTTCGGCACCAGCCTATGGTTTGGAAGAAGACTATCCAATAAGCATAATGGGTGTACTGTCCTAACCCTAGGAGCACTCGCAATGCGAGAGAAGGTGAAGATAAAAGACAACCGAATAAACCTTATTCCTATTTCTCCTGGACCAGAATCCATCCCCGAACTGGAACAAGTTCCTTTCGAGTTCGTATATAACCATACGATGGAGTATCCAATAAACTGTGGATCTTCGTAGTGATACGAAGTGTCCTGGAGAAATACAAAGGTGATTTAGGATTGGCGAAGAAATACTTGGTTTGGTCGTGAATATTAGTCGCAATTTACTTTGCCCTCTTACTAATCCCTTGCTTTGTCTTAATCTTAATACCTTCTGCACACCATCGTTATGCTAATTGGTTTTCTTCATTCCCTACCGGTCGGCACCAGCCTAAGGTTTGGAAGAAGACTATCCAATTTGCGTAATAGGTGTACTATCTCCTAAGCCAAGGAGTACTCGCAACCTGAGAGAAGGTAAAAGGAAAAGACAACTGAATAATCCTATCCGTTTTCTCCAAAACCGGAAACCATCCTCGAATAAATTCCTTCGAGTTCGTATCTAACCATACGATGGTTTTGTCCAATGGAAGTGGACGTTCGTAGTAATACGGGGTGTCCTGGAGAAAAGGGTAAAAGCAGGAGTGGCAATGAGGTCTGCAACTCTGACAATCCAAAAGCCAGTGTTAAGAAGGTTCGGTCAACTTGGTCACTGAGTAATAGTCTAGGGTCGGGTCAATGGTCGCTGCCAGAGAGAGAGAGAAAAGAAACACTCAGCGTGCACTCTAACCAAGATCAGAATGGTTACCAATTTATCTAATCTGGAAACCTCCCACTGTACCTCAAATTCTCCTCTAAACCTGAAAGAAGAATTAGTCGGGGACACCCGAGGAGTAAACCAACTCATCAGTGGGAATCGGGATCCAACTATCATCGCATGATAACGTGACGGAATCCGCTCACGGTATAACACTCCAGAAGGTATGCGCATATCTGGCAAGTTTCAGTTCTTTTGAAACTCCCGATGTGGATTTTTACCCCATGCTCTTATGACCTTGACTTTGGCCAACATATCATAAGTCACATGTCAAGTTCAACCCGTCATTCTCCAGGTTAATTTGAGCCCACCCGTACATACCCTTGACTTGGGCCAAAATGGTAGTACGACTGCCCCAAACCAACACATCTATCTATGCTGCATATGAATAACCAACAGCTACCAAACACTGTGCCTTGACTTTGGCCAACATACACAGCTTGAATACTATTGACTATCCATATGAAACGACGGAGGGCTATGAATGGTTTCTGGCGAAAATCTTTAACGTAATGAACTTGATATCGTTGAAGGAACGGATAGCTTTTTAGAAAATATAGTGACGAAAACCTTTACTAAAGAGGTCACTCCCGGTGAAGGGATCTCGGCTCTTTCCCCGTAGAATGAGGTGCAGGATATTCCAACTGAATACCACGATGCAAAGCAAAAGTAATCGGCTATAGTGAATTTAATGCCCTGACGCAAACTTCTGTCCAAGGGGTCACTCCCGGTGAAGGGATCTCGGCCCTTGCCTCGTCGACTGAGGAGCAGGATATTCCAAATGAATACCACGATGCAAAACAAAAGTGAACGTCCTTGCAATAACAGCTTTTTGAAAAGTGTTCCAACAACATCACAATAGGTTTGTTTTAACATGCATTGATCCGAATCAACGCAGTCCCATCAATTGATCACACCACAAAGAACGAAAATATACTGACGTACGTATATGCCATCCGCATTCGCCACTGGGTCCCGTCATCACCCGTTAGGTTAGCTAACTAACGGCAGAGCGGGGACTGGACTAGCGCGGATGAAAAACATATACAACATCTACTTATATATATACCAATATATAGTATTTCGCTCAAGGCGTGAATAAAAAGCTACATCACAGAAATGTACAGCATCACAGAACAATACAGATATCTGGGATCCCCGGGTTTCACAGAGCCAATACTGAAACCCGACGTTCCCCTGGTCGTGTGGATAGCCTGTGCAATGAAATCCTAGACCCCTACGGGTGCGGCAAGTCACCCGCCAAAACCTGAAGCGAGGCAGCCCCCTTCAGCACCGTGAATGGACCACCCAGCACTTCACGGAATCCGGTAACTTGGGCACCCTTCCTGGGTCAACCCTGTACCCCCTACGAGTGCGGCGAATAGCCCGCCAATTCTAGAGTGAAGCCCCCTCCAGAACCCGGCTATCCGTGCACCCCTCCGCGGGGCAATCCTAGTACAGAAAGTAAAATATACATACACCGGGTACATCGACCGCAACCTGGTCGTGCCCCAAAATAATAATACAAACAGGCAGTGACGGCAGTCCACATGTCGGACGCTCGCTCCGCAATATCAAATGTACATAATACAACAACACAGTACTAGCATTGCATCCAGGCTATCCCCACGACCGATCCGCAACAACACAGCAAATACACAGAACATCAACGTGAAGGTCACGTTCGCAAATCCGTCTAACCGGGCTATAGCAGTTTGACAGGATTTACCGATCAAATGACATTCACGGTCGCAGATATAATGTAAATACTGTGAAAAATGTGTTTAAAATATCCGACCGATCAAATTTTAACAAGTGGGCCCCAAAACAATACTGTAGCAGTTAAAGAAATTCTTGGCCCAATATTAATATTCCAAAACCCCTAAAATAGACCCAGAAGCCCACTGGAAAAATATGAAACATTGATCCTCTTTTTCTGCGGCAGAACCGCGGCCCCAAGTGGGTTTTGGCCGCGGTTCCGCGGTCTACCTGAGAGATCAATATCTCGAATTTTCCCAGTAGTCTTAGAACATCTAGTACAGTACTTTTATACACCCTGAAAAATTTTTAGAGACCAAAAAATTTCAACAGAAACTGATGTGAAGGCAATACGGGTTTTGGAACATTTTGATCGATCGGAACTGAAAAACACATTACACAAAGCTAGACTAGGTTAATGGCAAGTCTCTGATACCACTGTAAGTGCACGGCGGCGCCCCGGCCGTCAATCCGACGGCCAAATGCGGAAGCGGTGATAAACTTTAATTTTTGCGAACTTAGCAAACCGGCACCACCGCGCACTAAACCCCGGATCGGGCCATTAACTAGTCCTAGCTAAAAACAAAGTGGGGAAGAGAAATATACCGACTGATCCAAGTCCTCCGGTCTTCATCTCCACTTCGATCTCCTCGCGGGATCTCCGTCCGTCTCCTCCTCGTCGGAAGACACCACGAAGCCGGGTACTTTTACGGGCTCCCACCTCAATACCGAGGCAACTCGGGCGCGAAGTTGGCTAGCCGACGCGCCCAAGATTAGCTGTAGAATGTAGTGTAGAGTGCATGTCTCACTTTGGGGTTATGTTGCCTTTGATGGAGGAATTTTTGCACAAGAGTTTTCATGGAAGCTTGCTAGAAAAAGAATGAAGCATGCTATGGGAAAAGGAAGCTCGGCCAAAGAAAAATCCTCTCTGGAAATTTCTTGGTGGAGTGCACAAATGAAAACATGCATAAGGAAATATTCACAGCACACACACACTGGGAGGGGGCCCACTCCAATTTATTAATGCATGATATGAAAATTAATCACCACACACTAAAAATCAATCACCCCACTCCCTGGAATAGTTGGCCGGCCCAAATCATGGAGAAAAAAAGGAATCTAAAGTATGAAGGAGAAAAAGAAATGATAAACCAAAAAGAAAAATGATCAAATCAATTCCCATCCTCATAAATGCAAGTGAATGACCATAATGGAATCTCATCATGACAATGGCACAAATGCAATAAAGCCCTCATCAAATAAGTTAATTGCAAACTTGCAATTAACCCCCTCCATCAAAAAGTCCGGCCGTGAAGGAATAAAAGAAAACCGGCCGGAACGGAATGCAAACTGGCAACTCCAGAAAACTGGTCCCGTAATAAATTACAGGAAAAACCCCGATACTGTGCATACACACCCGCATCTATATTCCGACCGGATACAAATGCAATGAGACAAAATCTACACTGTCTAATACTAGGATCCGGCTTAAGCCAAAGCCGGCTAGTAAAAAACCGTCCGATCACGATCCGTGCAATACCGCACGTATCTGATCGAACCCTGCCATATCTCCATACGGCCTCTACAGCGTTTCGCCCGAAAGCTTGAGTAACTGAGAGTGTGGTGGACTCTAAAGACTCGTCAATACAATGGCTGTGGATTTAACCACTAGCACGTCAGAGGTATAAGCCAATACGTAACGGGCCACCAGCTATTGACCAAAAGGGACGTCGATGAGCGAACTCATCCTGACACCCTACTGAGCCTGTCAGTGACAATATCCGTACAGTCCGGTCCGTTCGTCTATGAGCATCGCATGTCGGGCCTAGGGGGTTGGTAAAAGTCAGACCCCCAAAAGCGGTACAAGTCGTGTCGGAGTGTAGCCCAGAACACCCTGAGATACTACTGGAATACCTACCAGTAAATCTCCTGCCTTGGCCAAGGACTTCGTGTAATGGCTCTCCTGGACACAGCGCGACCTCACCCCCAATACCGGGAGAGACGAACCCCTGAAGATCCGCTCACTGCCTCCATATGGCTCGGGACTGTACCCAACTAAAACCTGTTTGCACGACTCCTTTGAGCCGTGGTAGGGTAGTAATCAAAGTACAGTGGGAACTCACACGAGACAAATGACGATCCCCAGGTCGATGAACTAACCTGTACACATGTCACCTGAGAACTGCTATCTGACGTCAAGTATAAGACCAACTAGCATGTTCCCGGCGAGTCCTGTCCGGTGTACTCATAACCCAATGAGCACCTGTATACATCTTAGGTGAACCAACTGACACCAGTGGCCTGTGAGACCGGCCACCGCCCCTCGTCGGGGTCTCGACTGTATACACTAGTCTACTCTGGAGAATCGATGCCCTGTCTCGAAACTCCCACGACTAGGGACCTTTAAAGGATGTGCTTATAGACTCCAGCTCCCACTTATATGATCGCCCTCATACTGCTGGCAGTCAAGCAAGAATCCTAGGGGCACTATCAACGTGCAATAGCGACCTGTCAGGTCACCTAAAGCAGTACACGATGATAAAGGCAAACCAGATAGCATACTATCATCTCGAGTAAGACTGTCGTACCGGGATAGGTCCTCCCTCAATCATTGCAATCATGTGCCTGTGACCCAATAATTGACTCTGAGGGCACTATCTCCAACACTCCAGTCCCTTTATTATGTCTTTACTTATTACCTCCTGTACACCTTCTTTAGGCTAATTGGTTTTCTTCTTTCCCTACCCTTCGGCACAAGCCTAAGGTTTGGAAGAAGACTATCCAATAAGCGTAATATGTGTACTCTCCTAATCCTAGGAGCCCTCGCAATCTGAGAGAAGGTAAAGAGAAAAGACAACCGAATAATCCTATTCAATATCTCCAGAACCAGAATCCATCCTCGAAAAAAGTTCCTTCGAGTTCGTATGTAACTATACGATGGATTTATCCAATGGAAGTGGATATCCGTAGTGATACAGAGTGTTCTAGAGAAAAGCAAAGTGGATGTAGGAGTGGCAGGGGTATACACTATTTTTGTCGTGAATGATGGTGATCGCAATTTCCTTTGCCATTATTCTAACCCCTTTATATGTCTTTACTTCTTACCTTCTGTACACCACAGTTAAGCTTATTGGTTTTCTTCCTTCCCTACCGTTCGGCACCTGCCTATGGTCTAGAGGAAGACTATCCAATAAGCTCAATAGGTGTAACATCTCCTAATCCTAGGAGCCCTCAGAACCTGAGAGAAGGTAAAAAGAGAAGACAACCGAATAATCCTATTCAATCTCTCCAGAACCAGAATCCATCCTCGAAAAAGTTCCTTCAAGTTCGTATGTAAAGATACAATGGATTTATCCAATGGAAGTGGATGTTCGTAGTGATACGGGGTGTTCTGGAGAAATACAAAGGTGATATAGAAGTGGCAATGATGTATGCGACACCGTGACATTCCAAAAGCAAAGTGTTTTAAGAAGGTTCGGTCAACTTGGTTTCATGAGTTTTAGTCAAGGGTCGGGTCATAGTCGCAGCCAGAGAGAGAGAGAAAAGAAACACTCAGCGTGCACTCTAACCTAGATCAGAATGGTTAATCATTTTATCTAATCTGGATGGCTCCCACTGTTTCCTCGAATTCTCTTCCAAGCCCAAAAGGAGAATTAGTCGGAATTACCTGAGGAGTAATCCTACTCATCAGTGGGAATCGGGATCCAACTATCATCGCATGATAACTTGATGGAAGCCACTCAAGTCATCATACTCCAGAAGGTATGCGCAACCCTGGCAAGTTTCCTGTATGTTTGAAACTCCCGATGTGATTTTTACCCCTAGGACCCAAGTGACCTTGACGGAGTCAACAAATCAAAGAGTCCTAGTCAAGTTCAACCTGTCATTATCTTGATTGCATTAAACCCAACCGTACGAGCCCTTGACGGAGTCAACAAGGCCGCACGACTGTCCTAACCAATCACATATCCATGCTACAAAAAGCACCACTCAGCTACCGCACACTACGCCTTGATGGAGTCAACAAACGCAGCACGAATACTACGTACTACTTGTAGGAAATGACGGAGGGCTATGGCCGGTTTTTGGCGAAAAACCTTTAACGTAATGAACTTGATCTCATTGAAGGAATCCAAGTGGTTTTATAAATATATAGTGGCGAAAACTTTTTCTAAAGAGGTCACTCCCGGTGAAGGGATCTCGGCTCTTTCCCCGTAGAATGAGGTGCAAGATATTCCAAACTGAATACCACGATGCAAAGCAAAAATAATCGACTATAGTAAAGTTATTACGTTGACGCAAACTTTTACCCAAGGGGTCACTCCCGATGAAGGGATCTCGGCCCTTGCCTCGTCGAATGAGGTGTAGGATATTCCAAATCGAATACCACGATGCAAAGCAAAAGAGAACGTCTGTAATGTCTGTTTTTTAAAAACTTGGTTCCAACAACATCATATATAGGTTTTTTTTATCCTTGCATTGATAAGAATATATGCAGTCCCATCAATTAATCACACCAGAAAAGAACGAAAATAAAATGTACGTATATGCCATCCGCATTCGCCACTGGGTCCCGTCATCACCCGTTAGGTTACTTAACTAACGACAGAGCGGGGACTGGACTAGCGCGGGTGCAAAACATATACAACATCTACTAGTATATATAAATATATATATAACATTCGTCCCAGGCATTATATAAAGCAACATCACAGAAACATCACAAAAGCAACACAGAATGGTGGATAATCTGGAGCCCCGAGTTTCACTTGAGCCGCAAGTGAGACCCGACGTTCCCTGTTGTGTGGATAGCATGTGCAATGAATCCTAGACCCCTACAAGCGCGACAAGTTACCCACCAAAACCAGAAGTGAGGCGGCCCCCTTCAACAACGTGAATGGGCCACCCGGCACTTCTCGGAATCCGGTAACTTGAGCACCCCTCCTGGGTCAACCTATACCCCCTATGAGTGCGGCGAATAGCCCGCCAATTCTAGAGTAAGGTCCCTTCCGTATGAATGCCTTGAGATGCGGACCAGTTGCCCTCTAGAACCCGGCTATTCGTGCACTCCACCTCGGGGTAATCCTAGTACAGAAAAAAAAATAATATACAAGGGTGACATCGACCTCAGCCCGGTCGAGCCCCAAAAGAATAATATACAAACTGGCAGTGACGGCAGTCCTCATGTCGGACGCTCGTCCCGCAATATTAAATGTACAAATGAAACAAAACTGTACTACCACTGCACCTAGGCTATCCACCATGACCATCCAACCAACATCACAGTACAACACAGAACATCAACGTGAATGTCACGTTCGCAAACTCGTCTAAAAGAACATATAGCGGTTAGACAGGTTTACCGATCAAATGACATTCACGGTCGCAGATTATAATGTATGCACTGTTAAACGCATGCTTAAAATATCGATCGACTAACTTCCAAATTGGCCCCAACAACAAAACCAACACTTCACAGAAAACTGGGCCAAAAAAGAATATCACAAAAATCACAATTCCAAGTCAGGGGGCTACAGGAGAAATTTTGAAGCCCGTCGCCACTATATGGCCGCAGAACCGCCGCCAAAAGGGGGTAAGTGCGGCGGTTCCGCGGAGCTTTGGAGGCATGAGGAGCCCAAAATTTTCCAGTACCCTTAAAATCGCCTGCACGGATTTTTAAGATGCCTGAAATAATTTTTTGACCACTTTGAAAATCGACAGCAAACAGAAAAATGAAAACGTGATTTTGGTAAATTCCATCGATCGATCTTTTAGGCACGTTTAAACAAGCTAGTAAGGGGTTTAAAGTGTGGCTCTGATACCATGAAGGGTCCCGGCAGCGCCCCGGCCGTCGAAACGCGACCAAAATGCGGAACAAAAATTTTCTAAACTGGCACTACCGCTACCCGATTTACGGATTGACCTTAAACCCTAAACTAGCATGCTAACTAAGAGTTAGAAACGTTATACCGAGTTGATCCATGTCTTTTGGTCTTCATTCCAAGCTCCTAGCGGCTCCTTGATGTGGTTTGGTCGCCGGTCTTCCTCTATCTCCGATGATCCACCCGAGGGAAACGGCACAAGCTCCCACCTCGACGAACGAGCTAACCAACGCTCCAAAGTCGCTAGCTATAGAGAGTCGATGTGTAGTAGTATGTCACAATGTTTTTCTCTCTACCCTTGAGCTCAATGAGAAACTCAAGAAGAAGATGAAGGAGGTGAAAGCTTTTGGCATGAACAAGAGAAAAAATGGCTAAGTCTTCTTTGGTGGCATGAGAGAGTGAGAGAGAGCAAGTGTAATCTCCAAATGAAATGAACCCCCTCATCCACAATAATGTGGCCGGCCCCCCTCTCTCTCAATCACAAAAAATTATCATTTTCAAAAGTCAAAAAGCAATGAACAAATGCACCCATACCATGCGCCATGCCATGTCATTGTTCATGCCACCTCACACCCTCCACCTCATTATAAAACAAATGAATTTCCTAAAAAGGAAAATAAATAATGAGGTGACAAATGTTCTAGAAGCTATTCCGTATAAAATACGGAATACTTCACGGTACATGTACCGAAATACATATACGCGTATTCGTACCAAAGTACGAATAGCCGAGAGAGAAAACGAATAGTGAACAATAATAATAGAATACGTATATACAAATACATATATAAATTATTAAATAAAAACCTGATTTAATAAACTGGCTTAATCCTAAGCCGCTAGTATTATCAACCGTCCAATTAAAGTCTGCGCAGCAAGTGCACATATTTAATCGGACATCTGTATGTATCAACATACGTCATGTACACCATATCGTCTGAACCGTGAAAACCCTCTGTGTGGGACTCTAAAGACTCGTCAATACGCTGGCGGTGGGTTTAACCACAAGCACGTCAGCGGCAATAGCTGTACGTAACGGCTACCCAGGTATTGAGCGAAAGGGAGGCCGACGAGCAAACTCAAGAAGAACCCCTACTGATCCTGACAGTGATAATATCCGTACAGTCCGGTCTGTTCGTCTAAGAGTATCGCATATCGAGTCTAGGGGGGTGGATAAAGTCAGACCCCTAACAACGCGATATTTAGTGTCGGCATGTAACCCATCACCTCCTGAGAAACTATCGATTCTGGATCGGTAATCCTCGTCGACCATGGCCATGGATTTGTGATGATGGCCACCCGTACACAATGCGACATCAACCCCCAATACCGGGAGAGATGAATCCCCGACGATCCGATCACTGACTCCATGTGGCTCGGGACTGTACCCAACTAAAACCTGTTTGCACGACTCTTTTGAGCCGTGGTAGGGTAGTAATCAAAGCACAATGGGAACTCATACGAGACAAATGACGATCTCAGGTCGGCAGACTAACCTGCACACATGTCACCTGTAAACTGCTATCTGACAATAGGTATAATACCAACTAGCAGGTTCCCGGCGAGTCCATCTAGTGTACTCATAACCCAATGAGCACCTGCATACTATCTTAGGTGAACAAACTAACACCAATGTCTTGTGAGACCCGGCCACCGCCCCTCGTCGGGGTCTCAATCAGTATACACTAGTCTACACTGGAGTATCGATGCCCGGTCTCGATACTACTACGACTAGGGACATTTAAGCATGTGCTTATAGACCCCGGCTCCCACATATATGATCGCCATCATAATGCTGGCAGTCAAGCAAGAATCCTATAGGCTCTATCAACATGTACATGATGATAAAGGCAAACCAGATAGCATACTATCATCTTGAGTAAGACTGTTTTATCGGTATAGGTCCTCACTCAATCATCATAATCACAAGTCCGCGACTATGATAATAGCCTTGAGGGCACTATAGCCAACAGTGTGGACCCGAAGAAGATCGAGGCCGTTCAGCATTATCCCAGAACAGCATCAGTAACTGAGATCCGCAGCTTTCTAGGACTGGCCGGCTACTACCGACGATTTGTACAGGACTTCTCCCGTATTGCTGCACTGTTGACCAGGCTGACCCGGAAGGGAGTTCCTTTTGATTGGACGGAGGCGTGCAAGATATTCACTGATCACAAGAGCTTGAAGTACTTATTTCAGTAACGAGACCTGAATCTTAGACAGCGCCGTTGGATGGAGTTAGTGAAGGACTACGATTGTGAGATCCTTTACCACCCGGGCAAGGCAAATGTAGCGGCGGATGCTTTGGGTAGGAGGCCCGGGGGTAGTCTATCTTGTTAAGCGTAGTGCAGAGGCAGTCATCGGCAGATTGGCAGATTTTATGCGACAGCCGAGTGCAGTTCGAGTTCACTCCGATCGGGGGGCATCTTGCGCATGTTCGTGCATGCCCATAGTTGCTTGACCGTATCCGCGAGGCACAGCCCAGTGATGACCATTGTTCAAATATCATGGAGCAGATTAGGCAGGGCAGTGATTCCGAGTTCATGATCGATGATCAGGGAGTACTGCGATTTAGGTGATCGTGGATCGATTGACGAAAGCGTCTCACATCCTGCCGGTAAAGACCACTTTCGGATTTGCTCAGTATGCCTAGATATACATCGACGAGATTGTACGACTGCATGGAGTGTAAGTCGATGTTCAACACCCCAATACTGATGGGGAGGCGGAAATATGAATAACAATCTTGTTCTATGATTAAACATCGAATAACCGTATGAATCGTTTGCTAAACAAGTTTAACAAAAACTATAGAGTTCTAAACTATTATGTTAAGAGATTATACCAAACGGTTCTAGTCCTTCGCCTTAATGTTATCTATGGCCTCTTTGGATCTCCACGTCCTCTTCGGCTTTCTTCCGTGATAGACGATCCACCCGAGAACCCTAATCCAAGCTATAACCTCTAAACTTGAGGTTACTTAGTTTCTCTAGTTGCTAAATAGAGTAGCTAAGGTGATGTAGAGATAGGTTATGGAGTAATTAGTCTTTCCTAATCCTTGTTCTCAACTCATGAGGGTAGGATTAGGTTTGGTGAAGGAGAGAGAACTTGAAGAGAGAGAGTGAGAAGATGATAATGATAATAATCATAATAATGAAATAGCTTCTCACTTGATTATGAAACATAATGAATAAAAAGAAATGAATAATATGAGATTATTCATCATGTTTCATTAATGCAAGTGGGTGATTCATTATGTGAGTCATTAAGCATTTAATAATGCATTAATGACATGATGAATCACTTACAATGAGTCACTAAATCATTAAAGGAAAATGCCACCTCTCCCTCCATGTCACATCCTTCTAGAAGCTTCTCGAAAAATTACGAGAACGCCCCTCTCATCCGTGAAAACACGGAAAAACTTTAGACTGTATAAATCCAATAACCTGATACTAGAATCTGGCTTAAACCAAAGCCGGCTAGTAAAAACTGTCCGAATGTCGTACGTGCGTTCAAACACGTATGCGTCCGAACCTTTGTCGTAAAACCATACAACCTCTATATCTTTTCGCCTGGGTTTGGGAAATCTCTATGTGGGACTCTAAAGACTCAACTACTACGCTGGCAGTGGGTTTAACCACAGACCGCAAGCGGCACTAGCTGTACGTAACGGTCCCCAGGTAGTTGTCGATAAGAAAGCTGATGAGGTAACCCATCTGAAATCCTACTGAGCCTGTCTGTGACAATATCCGCGCAGTCCGGTCTGTTCGTCTAAGAGTATCGAATGTATGGTCTAGGGAGGTGGTGGACGTCAGACCCCTAATAACCGTACAAGTCGTGTCGGTATGGTTCAAGACCACCCGAGAATCTACTGATCATTCCATCAGTAATTCTCAATCAGCCCTGGCCAGGGACTTATGGTAATGACCAACCGACCACAGTGCAATATCAACTCCCTATACCGGGAGAGACGAATCCCTAACAGTCGCTCACTGCCTCCACGTGGCTCGGGACTGTGCCCAACTGAAACCTGTTTGCACGACTCCTTTGAGCCATGGTAGGGTAATAATCAAAGCACAGTGGGAACTCACACGAGACAAATGATGACCTTAAGTCAACGGACTATCTGTACACATGTCACCTGAGAACTGCTATCTGACGTTAGGTATAATACCATCCAGTCAGTTCTCGGTGAGTCCTGTCCGGTGTACTCACACCCACTGTGCATCTGTATACAATCTTAGGTGAACACCACCAATGGTTGCGGGACCAATCCATTGCCCCTCGTCAGGGTCTAGATATGTATACACTAGTCTACTCCGGAGTATCGATGCCCAATCTCGATACTCCTGTGACCAGGGACATCTAAGGGTGTGCCTATTGACTATCCAGCTCCCACTAGTATGACTGCCATCACAACGCCGGTAGTCAGACAAAACACCCTATGGGTTTTATCAACATATATATATAAATACCAAGTAAAAAATATCATATGTTAAGACAAAGTCAAACCAAATAGCGTACTATCATATCAAGCAAGTCTGTCATGTACATACATATCCCAAGCATCCTATACAATGTAGGCCTCTAGGGCATATATATCCAACAATCTCCCACTTGCACTAAGACCTATAATTGGCGCAATGAGTACCCACTGTCTCTACCAGATCCAGTTGCTTGCGTACCGCATGCCCAACATCTCAAAAAGCCTCTCGAACTGTACTTGAGGAATGGCCTTGGTGAATGGATCTGCCGTGTTGTCTTTTGTGTCCACTCTCCGTATCTCGATCTCCCGACGATCCACGATCTCCCTGATCAGGTGAAACCGCCTTAAGATATGCCTGGATTTCTGATGGGACCTTGGTTCCTTCGCTAAAGCTACAGCGCCATTGTTATCGCAATACAAAGGTATTGGATTGGCAATGGACGGAACCACCTGAAGTTCAGAAATGAACTTCCTCATCCAGACAGCCTCTTTTGCGGCTTCACTAGCAGCTATATACTCAGCCTCCATGGTTGAGTCTGCGACGGTATCTTGTTTGGAACTCTTCCAACATACCGCCCCTCCATTGAGGGTAAACACAAAACCCGAAATGGATTTAGAATCATCCTTGTCACTTTGGAAGCCGGAGTCTGTAAGAGCCTCTACCTGGAGGTCCCCATTACCGTAAATCAAGAACATCTCCTTAGTCTTTCTCAGATACTTGAGAATGTCTTCACCGCTCTCCAATGTTTCTCACCTGGGTCGGACTGATACCTGCTTACCACACTAAGTGCGTAAGCTACATCCGGTCTGGTACATAACATCGCATACATTATTGATCCTACCGCCGAAGCGTAGGGTATAATGCCCATGCGAGCCCTCTCTTCATCAGTCTTTGGAGACATCTCTTTGGAGAGGGTGATTCCGTGACAAGCGGGCATATTGCCGCGCTTGGAATCTTCCATACTAAATCTCTTTAGTATAGTGTCTATATACCTGGACTGTGAAAGTCCCAATATTCTATTAGATCTATCTCGATAGATCTTAATGCCCAGAATGTATGATGCATCTCCCAAGTCTTTCATGGAGAATTTCTGTGACAAGAAGAGCTTTACTGATTGTAGTATAGGGATATCATTCCCTATCAGTAGTATGTCGTCGACGTACAAAACGAGGAAGACTACTGCTCCTTCTACAATCTTCCTATAAATACATGGTTCATCTACATTTTTGATAAAGTCAAATTCCTTGACTGTTTCATCAAAGCAGATGTTCCAACTCCGCGATGCTTGCTTTAACCCATAAATAGATTTAAGCAATTTGCACACTCTTCCGCTGCTCCCACTGTCTAAGAAACCTTCTGGTTGATCCATGTAAACACTCTCTTCTAGATGTCCATTTAGAAAAGCTGTTTTTACATCCATTTGCCAGATTTCATAGTCATGGAAGGCAGCAATGGCAAGCATGATCCGAATGGATTTAAGCATAGCTACTGGTGAAAAAGTTTCATCATTGTCCAATCCTGGTCTTTGACGAAAACCTTTTGCAACTAGTCTAGCTTTGTAGGTTTCCACTTGTCCAAATGTACCAATCTTCTTTTTGAAAATCCATTTGCACCCAACTGGTTTTACCCCAGGAGGAGCAACTTCTAAAGTCCATACTTTATTGGTGTACATGGATTCCATTTCGGATCTCATTGCATCCAGCCACTTCACTAAGTCGCTACTCGTGATAGCCTGCTGAAAACTAGTAGGCTCATCATCATCGATGATGCAATCCTCTCGATCCCCATCAAGAAGAAAACCATAGTATCTTTCAGGAGGATGAGAAAGCCTACTATATCTGCGGAGTGGCGTTGGTTCGTCATGTTCTATTGAAATCTGAGATTCTTCTAAGTCTTCGGTTGCAGTTTGAGGTTCTGGAATTTCTTCCAGTTCTACCGCGCTCCCACTAATTTCTTTTGCAAGAAATTCGCTTTCTAAGAAGACAATGTGACGAGCGACAAACACCTTTTGTTCTTCAGTGTGGTAGACCATGTACCCCTTTGAATGCTTGCGGTATCCTACAAACTTGCATAAAACCGATCGTGCTTCGAGCTTGTCCGGATTATGCTTTTTAACATATACCGGACACCCCCATATCTTGATATACTTGAGATATGGTGTCTTCCCACACCACATTTCATATGGAGTGGTAGATACAGACTTAGTTGGAACTCTATTCAATAGGTATGCGGCTGATTCTAGAGCAAATCCCCAGAAGGAAAGTGGCAACTCAGCACTACTCATCATTGAACGCACCATATCTAATAGCGTGTGATTCCTTCTTTCTGATACACCATTATGCTGAGGTGTATAAGGTGGAGTAAGCTGAGAGAGAATTCCATTCGCTTTTAAGTATTCAAGGAAACTAGTACTTAAGTATTCTCCACCTCGATCAGATCGAAGTGTCTTGATGCTTTTACCAGTTTGTTTTTCTACTTCATTTTTATACTCCTTAAACTTCTCAAAAGCCTCGGATTTATGCTTTATTAAGAACACATGTCCATACCTAGAGAAGTCATCAGTAAAAGTGATGAAGTAGGAGTGACCACTTCGTGCATGTATAGACATCGGACCACATACATCACTGTGTACTAGTCCCAAGAGTTCAGTGGCTCTTTCTCCGTGTCCGGTGAACGGAGATTTGGTTATTTTTCCTTTGATACATGATTGACAAGTTGCATATGATGAATATTCAAACGGATCTAGATATCCATCTTTATGTAACTTAGTAAACCTTGTTTCATTTATATGACCAAGTCTACAATGCCATAGGAAGGCTTGATTCGAATCTGGAGCCTTTCTTTTACACGTGTTTTGAATATTGAAAATTTGAGGTTGATTAAGTATGTATATGCCGTTTTCCAGTGTGCCGAATCCAATCAGTTCTTGATTTAGGAGAATGTTCATGACATTTCTTTCAAGCACAAAATTATATCCTTTATTAGACAACAAAGATACTGATATAATATTACACAACATACTGGGAATACAAAAACAGCTATACAATACCAAAATGTGTCCACTATTCAACCCTAGGTGATATTCCCCTATTGCAACTGCATCTACATGCATTCCATTGCCCATCCGGAGAGTCATATCACCTGCCCCCAGTACTCTACTATTTCTCAGATCCTGCAAAGAATTACAGATGTGAGAACCAGAACCGGTATCAAGTACCCATAAAGTAGAGTTTACTGAAAGACAATTTTCGATTACGAACACACCTGAAGCAGAAGCAACAGCTTGCTTCATGTCCTTGGCTTTAAAGGCCAAACAGTCCTTCTTCCAGTGCCCTTGCTTGTGACAATAGAAGCACTCGTTCTTTTCTGCCTTCACCCTTCCTGCCTTATTCGTTCCCTGCATCTTCTTGACCCCACCCTTCGGTTTGGTGGCTTTCATCTTCTTCTTCCCTTTAGCTTTCGCTTTAGATTTAGAAGAAGATGATTGGCCAACATACAGAACGGGGGTCTTCTCCTTTTTCAAGGAGGTCTCTGCTACCCTCAACATATTGAGGAGCTTTGGAAGATCCGCTTCCATTTCGTGCATGTTGAAGTTCAGCACGAACTGAGAGAAGGTGTGGGGAAGGGACTGCAAAATCAAGTCGATATACAAATCATTCTCTAGCACGCATCTGATTAGTAGGGATTTTACGATCAAAAATATAATTACCGCAATCAAGAACGGCGTCGCTTCGCAGCTAGCCGGTGAGTACGGGTCGATCCACAGAGACGGGTAAATTCCTTTTATGTGTTTTAACGAGTTGATTCAATTTGTCGTTTTGGGTTGGTTTATAACAATCTAAAATACTGGATCTAATTAATCTAATTAAGAATCTTGCTAGGGTTAGGCTTAGGGGAAGTTTTGGAGATTAATGTTTTTCATCACCGCTTTCAATGCCATCTTTTTTTAGATCTATTAGGTGTTAAGTTAATTATCAATAAAGAGGATACGAATCTTTTGGGAAGATGTTTCTTCCTCTAGATTCGTATTCTTCCTTTGTTGATAATTACCTAACCCCCACGGAAAACGCGCGCATCCGGCCCTTTATACTACGGTTCATCATTACCTCGATGGGTAGGATGCCGCAGGGAGCGGTTGTGCTCGTATGCATGGAGTTCTAATTCATTAGGTTAAAGTGGCATTGAAAGGGGTGAGAGATCTCATCTCTCAACCCTTTCCCTAAGGCTAACCCTAACAAGCGAGGAGACTACTCGCTCATTAGGGGATTAGAAAACATTATAATTAAAAGAATAAAATACTTACTAGATTGACGGCTCCCTCCAAACAAGAAGAACAGATCTGAATTTTTATCTCAGAAATTCTGAATTTTATTGATTGAAAAGTGGCATAGCATTTTACAGATCTAAAATTACAATTTATAGGAAAATAAGAAACCTAGGGCTACAGACTCTCGCACCTGCAAAATTACAGATTTGCCCACGTAAAATCCTAACATCTGCACCGACGCGCCGACTTATAAAATATGTACCGACACGGGCCTTGTATGGCCGCGGATCCGCGGCGCCAGGCTGGGTTTGGCCTCGTATCCGCGGCCAAACTAGGGAATTGGGCTCTGTACGTTTTGGGCTTGGTTCAGTGGCTCTTTGGGCTTCTGTTTCTTCACTTATTTTCTCTTTTGGGCTTCTGGTTCTTCTCCAGATGTTTCAGTGAACACTTGTAGCGATCTTTTAACCGTTCACTTGACTTTTTGGACCTTGCACTGTTCTTCGACTAGGCTTGACTAGGATCCGTCTACTTGTTGGTCAAAAGTCCCTTTTTCTGTTGTTTTGTGTCTTTTTCACTGTATTTGCTCCAGAAACCTGTATCCTGTAATATGCAACAAACGTGCGTCAAGAGTACCTGTTTATTTATAAAAAGGATAAGAATAGGGGAATGATAAATGCAATATTATGGTCTGAACAAATACCCCCAAACTTACCTTTTGCTCGTCCTCGAGCAAACTTATTATTTTATTCTCTAAAATCCTAACCGCACTTTCGCAGGGAAACGCGATTGCACTGAGCACGTGCAACAAGCCGTTAAACCTCTAGGTGTCCCTAGTAGGAGGAGTGTTGTCTCCTGAGGGTTTTCAGCGGATTACACCCACAAAATCCTATCAACTTGGCCCATTGACTTTTGTTCTCCAATTAGGTTTTCTAACAAGGAATTCTATTATCTTATACTTGTAAATTATCCACCCATATTCTTCACGCTTCCTTATTATTTAACTTAAGATTATATATGTTATGTAGACCTACTTAGCTTTCGGCATCTCTTAAGTTTTCCTTCTAGGGTTCCATCTCCACTTAGGAATTTCTATCAACTCTACTAAAGATACAAGTTCTATTCTTCATTCCTCTCTCTTATCTAAATTCCAATCACATACCCCCACGTGTGTGTATAAATCACCCCTACACTTGGAAATTCAAATCAAGCAATCATGCTCTCGTCCGTTGTCCAAAGTACTAATTAGTTGGTGAATGAAATTTGCTTACACATCCTTCATGCGACCGTTAATACTTCTTGAGGTACCAACGACCGATTACAAAATGCGTTTGCACTTTAAAGCGTACTTCCTAGTCCTTGCAACACCCAAGGCTTTAGCAGTGACTCCCAAACCAGTTGGTCTAAGGCACTAGGTGATGAAGCACCCTCGCTAAATATTTTTCTATTTTTGCAGCCTTAAGTAATTACAAAAACCAGTGTCCATTTTTTTATTCTTTATTCACATTTTTTTCTTTTATTTTCATTGTACTAAGGACTTTAGACAAGAGTATTTCAAGGTCTCTTCTACTATTCCAAGTTTCAAGGTGCGTGATTGTGCAAATTGTAGGGTATACGTTTTCAGAATCTAGACTTAAGCTAGGAACTATTTTTCAAACTTATACTTTAATTAGAATATCAATACTCTTCCCTTGTTTCGACTTAATCCAAGAAGTGAACCCAAAATTTGCCTATTTCTAAATAAACTACAAAGCATATACTTTCTACCGTTAAACTTTAAGGAATGTTATTTTTAAGGTTTTTAATTCACTAAGTCTAAGTTCTAGTTGTTCCTAGCCAGTTAACCTATCTGTCAAACTCTAGTCAATTATCCAAAATTGAATACAATAATTTTTATAATTTTGGAAATTTTTCAAATTTTTATGGGTTTTCAAATAAGTATGCAAATGCAAAAATATGTACAAATGAATGCGAAGGAAGAAGACGTACCGAGCATACCCCCAAACTTGAACTTGACAGTGTCCTCACTGTCATACTAAACCAAGAGGGTCAAAATGTCGGCACTCCCCTGTTTATTTATTTACAATTTTTTATTGTTAAGAAAAACAAAAATATATACAAAAAGGCCCTCCCCCAAACTTCATTTAAACTATGTTAGACATTACTGCCAAACTTTGCCTAGACCAAACGTCAACACCAACCAGTTGAAAAATTTATCAGTAAAGAATATTGGGTGGTGGAAAAATAAGTTGTGGGGGTCCGCAAAGAATTGGGGAAGATAGAAGTAGTGGTATGGGAGGTGTGGAGGTAAATATACAGGTGATGGTGATGTATCGAAACGAGAATGTAAATGATCAGCAATCAGTGGAGTGTTGGCATTCTCGTACCTTATTAAAAGAAATGGGGGTATTTCAACTTCTAAGGGAGGAGGTTGACTCACCACAATACCCCCAAGATATTCCTGTGGGTCCTTTATTGACATGGCATCATCCATCAATTGTGTATGATATTCACTTATGAGGGAACTTATCTCCTCGATGTCCGCCAAAGTCCAACTGGAAACTTGCCGCCTATCTTGTAAGACTTTTAAAATAGCGTTCTCTTGCTCGAAGGCTAGAGAGGCTGATATGATCATGGGAAAAGTCTCATTCTCACCTATGTAAGCATATTTAAGGTGAGGCGGTAAGGACATTAGTTCGAGTTTCGGAGGCGAATGAATCATTGCGGAATCTACCTCGAACTTAAAGGACTCCAACACAGGTTCGAAATCACTGCAGACAACCGATTCAGATGGTTCGACTAACTCATCCAAAAATACAAACGACTCATATTCGGGCTGTGAGTCGTCATCATCCAAAAAAGTCAAACATTCATAATCAATATCGGTTGTGTCAACGGTGGTAGGCTCAAGGAGGGACGCACTAGTGGCGTCAAAACTGTTTTCATCAAATAGAAATCTTTCAAGCTCGCAGTCCTCCTGTGTGATTTCGTGAATAGAGCAAACTTCTGGTGTACTACTTTTAGGTACGGGGGGCAGACTTCCCATCTTATAAATATTGAACTCGCTAGACATTTTCCCAAAGGATAGAGTCATGGAGCCATTGCGACAGTTTATTACGGCATTGGAAGTGGCCAAAAATGGTCGACCGAGAATCACCGGAATTTGGTTTCTTGGGTTAGCAACAGGTTGTGTATCCATAACGATAAAATCAACGGGGAATATGAATTCCCCGACTTTGATCAACACATTGTCACGCCCCGCTTCCCAGAGTACGCGAGATTGGGCACGTGACATAGCCAACCATGCTACCTGTGGGTAGGAAGTATCCATCCACAGTCACATTACGGTTGTAAGGATATCAAGAACAAGATAATAAGCTAATCTAATACATGTCCAAATCCATAATAACAAGAATCAATAAACAATAAGTGCGGAAGCAAATGATCCAATGCAATAATAGAAAGGTACGTCCCGTAATGCGGGATCACACCTGGAAATAAAATGCAATAAATGAACTAACCACTACAGAACTCACAAATCAGCCTGCTGGCTGAAGTACTCCTGCTCGGTCGACGACAGTGGTACGGAATCTGGGCCATGCAAAACCCAGACGTCAGCGCGTCATGACAACCAACAATATAATATGAACATGGTAATAAGCAATGCAGGTATGAACATGAATAAAGCAGTACTAAGAAATAACAGTGCAGGGTAATGTGCAGTGGTAACTAAACTGTCTTATCAGGTTTCTACTCTATAGTCTTTGAAATCAATTGATGAATCGTCGATGTAACCCAATAGTATCCCGTACATACCCGGGACCACGGCCACAATATTCTCGGCGGCAGCCGAGACATGCCGTTAGGCACAGAATAGGAAAGTGTACACTCGGTATTACCCCGTACATACCCGGGATCACGGCCACAATATTCTCGGCTGAAACCGAGACATGCCGTTAGGCACAGAATAGGAAAGTGTACACTCGGTATTACCCCGTACATACCCGGGATCACGGCCACAATATTCTCGGCTGAAACCGAGACATGCCGTTAGGCACAGAATAGGAAAGTGTACACTCGGTATTACCCCGTACATACCCGGGATCACGGCCACAATATTCTCGACTGAAACCGAAACATGCCGTTAGGCACAGAATAGGAAAGTGTACACTCGGTATTACCCCGTACATACCCGGGATCACGGCCACAATATTCTCGGCTGAAACCGAGACATGCCGTTAGGCACAGAATAGGAAAGTGTACACTCGAACGGTAGTGAACTGTCGAGTTACAAGTCAGGTTCACCTTTGATTTCCCCATACCCCCAAGCTATGTATGTCAGGTCAGGTATTCAGTAGTCAAGGACTAATGCCAACACAAAATCCGGTAAGAGTAGGTCTGTCTGGATAGACAGCAGGGATGGTCGGGTTTGTCGGCATTAGGCATGAGATCAGGTAACAGGTAAAGCCATGGTCCATCAGGTCAACCAGGTAATGTATAAAGGTGTCATGTCATGTCAAGAGTGTACGGTACCATGTCATGTCAAGTAGGAAGTGTAACAGGTCATGTCAGGAAGCACAAGATGTCATGTGGGTGCTCATAATCAAACTAACATAAACATGTGTATAAATAAACAAGCATGAGTACTATCAGAACAATAACTGGAACATGTAATATGATATGCCAATAGATATAATTTCAAGGATATGGATGCACAGTTATCGATTAGGGTTACATTTATAGTTCCAATATTAATTAGGATACAATTTATTAAACATGGAGTGTTAATATCACATTATTATGTAGTGATGTGATCTATGGATGCAATTATATGTATCTTAAATGCGATGGATGCAAACGGGTATCCGAAAAGTTATAAAACTATAAAATGGTAATGTGGGATGTACAACTAAACAATATGTGATATAATAATATTAATATGGATAGCATAATTAAAGCGATTAGTAACTATAAAAGATGTATTGATTAACCATGCACAAGAAGGTTCCGTTCAGAAATTTAGCGTCACCCTAATTTGTAAAATAGCTTAAAAATAACAAATGTTCTCCAAAAGAGACGTATCTTATACCAAAACAAAGATAATTCAATAAGGTTTTCAGTTTTATAAGTATAAGCATCTCAGGTTATCCCTACAAAAAGTTATGAATATTCAAAGTTGAAAGTTTGCTGCTGGAATTTCCCTGGACAGCAGTTTAGAGACGTGTTCATTTGCATTTTACGTTAATTAAAAAATTTATTTTGCAAGTAAATATTTCATATAGTTATAGTATTCTGAATTAGCTTCGCAACGAACTAAAGAACGTATCCTAATGATTTTTCTATGATTTATAATGAATTTTATAAGATAAGGTGTACAGTAAATTTCAGATTTGTCATATCCGATTTTTCAACGACATTTCATATGTAAACTATAAGATTTTCAAATGTATAATATTATAAAATGAAGATTATAAAAGTATATAGCATGTAGCAAGATTAACTTGCCTCGATGGGTCGCGAATCGGGAAAACGGAACGTTAACCGTCGGCGGGGAAAACTCGCGACGGTGCACGGTTCACGGAATGAACCCAAACGACGAACAAAGGAACCACACGGGTCGGGGTATCTCGCTGGAACGTCGAGAAACGTCACCGGCACGACGGAATTCCGGCAACAAAATAACAGTTAAAAGAAATGAGAAACGAGACATGAAGCAAGAAGAGAAAAATGATAAAGAGAAGTACGAGAGAATATATAAGGGGGAGAGAGAGAAAAAATGGAGAGAGAGAGAAGAAGAAGAGAGAGAAAGTGGGGCCCATGGGGTTAAAGGGGTGGTTGCGATTGGCTGAGAGAATAAATTGAGAAGGATATAAAAGATTGTAAAAATATTATATGGTTAACTTAAAGATTTAAAAGATAGGTAATGAACAGTAAGATATCAGATTAGTTAGAAAAATATATGCGAAGGTTTTAATAATATAAAAAATTTGGGATTTTGGCGCCAAATGAAACATTTCCAAATTGCGCCCGGGTTGGGTCCAAAAATTCGAAATTCAAATAATAGGATTTTAAGCGGGTTCCAAATTTTAAAATGAAATGTTTTATGATTAAAAAGCATACTCTCAAAACGGACACACGTACGTGCACGTAGCCATCCAAACTCGCCCGTTTCACTGAACGGGACGAGAACACAACGCACGGACGCTACCACGAGGCTAAGGGTGTCAAGTAGGCCAAGATGAATATTTTCAATTTTATTTTAGATGCTAAAATTTGTTATATGTAGAAATGACTTTGCCGGGTAAATTTTACAGTAAGCAACAAACAAGCAAATTAAATGAAATGAGTACCACATTATGCTCAAACAGTAACTGAAAATAGTAGCATTGGGCTCGGGTGTTACATTATACCCAACTACAAAAAGAATTTCGTCCTCGAAATTCCAAGAATACAAATATAGATAACTACAAGAAAAGGTGAGGAAACTTCTGCCGGATTTCGTCTTCTCGCTCCCAAGTGGATTCTCCATGCGATCGGTTACCCCAAGAAACTAGCACAAGAGGGGTAACCTTGTTCTTAAGAACCTTTTCTCTTCGATCCTTGATTTCAACTGGTCGCTCTTCAAAAGTTAGGTCCTCTCGCACAGTCAACTCCGAATGATCCAAGACATGAGTCTCATCACGAACATACCTCCGTAGTTGAGACACATGAAACACGTCGTGAACTCCTGCTAATGACGGTGGTAACGCCAACCGGTACGATACCTCTCCAACACGCTCCAATATCTCGAAGGGTCCAACGAATCGAGAACCAAGCTTTCCCCGACTTCCAAAGCGAATCACTCCTCTAGTCGGTGATATCTTCAGGAATACCAAATCACCCACGGCGAACTCTAGAGGTCTTCTTGACGTGCCGGCCCAACTTTTCTGTCTGTCTTGAGCTGCCTTCATATGCTTCCTGATTGTATTCACCTTCTCGACTGTCTGCACCACCAAATCTGGTCCTAGTAACCTTCGTTCACCAACATCATCCCAACAAACAGGTGAACGGCACTTGCGACCATACAGTGCTTCAAACGGGGCCATCTGAATAGTTGCTTGGAAGCTATTGTTGTACGAAAACTCCACCAGGTGTAGATGATCTTCCCAAGAACCTTTGAAGTCCAACATGCAAGCCCTCAACATATCTTCAAGGGTCTGGATCGTTCTCTCCGATTGTCCATCAGTCTGAGGATGATAAGCTGGGCTAAACTTCAATCGAGTCCCCAAACTTTCTTGTAAACTCCTCCAAAAGTGCGACAAGAACCGAGTGTCCCGACCGGACACGATGCTTACCGGTACTCCATGCAATCTGACAATCTCCTGCATGTACCGCTCTGCCAAAGTCTCTGTCGATTGACCAACCCGAAAAGGAATAAAGTGAACTGCCTTGGTCAACCGATCGACAACCACCCATACAGCATTGTTGCCCTTTGGACTCCGCGGTAAAGTCGTCACGAAATCCATGGTTATATGTGTTGGGGTAAAAATTTACACCCCGGTTGACCAAGTCAAAATCCAAGTCAACCCCAAGCCAAGTGGGCCCAAGCCCAGACCCAGTGGGCCCATGCCCGGGTCGAGCCCGAACATGAAGCGGCCGGCCTCCCCCCATGCCAAGATAGAAATTTTGTAATAAATAATTTTGTTGCATTTTCTTTTCTTTTATTTTATGGATAAATGTAAGAAAATGGGCATAAAAGCCAAATTTTTGTAAAGCCCATGGCTTATGTGCAAAAAGAAATGGCACATGAGCCATGAAATAGGCAAAATGCCATTTTGTGAAGCCCAAGGGGCTATGTGTAAAGTGTATAGCCTATAAAGGCAAAGATAATGAAATATCTCAACAACTTTTTTTCTCTCTCCAAAAAAAAAGGTTTCAGAGCTGAGCTCTTTCTTTCTTCTTCAAGGTTCCAAAAGCTTCTTCTTTCTTTTGAATTAAATCAAGAGTTTTACTCTTCCTTTTCAAAACTAAATAGTTTTCCACCACAAAACCCACATAGGGGAACTTGGATCTGTCATCAGATCTTAAAAAGGAGAGATTTTGAGATTTCACATCTCTTTATCTTCAAGATCCAGCAAGCAACAGGAGGAAGAAGAAGAACATCTTTCACTAAACCCCCAAAAAAAAGAAGAAAAACATATTCAGGAGTCCAACTCCTCTCTGATTCCTCTTCTGAGAAATTTTTTTAGGCTAAAAGCCTGTTGTGCCTCACCTGCGCGCTTGCGCAAGTGCGCAAGGCGCCCGCGTGCCGACACGTGGCGCGCGCGCCTGCGCAAGTGCGCAAGTGCGCAAGTCGCCCGCGTGCCGACACGTGGCGCGCGCGCTTGCGCAACTGCGCAAGTGCGCAAGTCGCCCGCGTGCCGACACGTGGCGCGCGCGCTTGCGCACCTGCGCATCCCTTGGATGTCTTTTCCCCCTCTTTTTGTGTACATATATACATATATACATATGTATACAAATTTATACATACACGTCCTCCACGACACTGTCCCTGTTAGAAAAAAATTTCTAACGGGGCGCTGCCCCGCACCCCGCAAGGGGGCTGCTGGCCCCCTTGACCCCCAGCCCGCTATCCGGGTAGCGGGACCCCCGTAAAAACTCTGCGTGGCTCCCGATATATCCAAAACCCCCTTTCAAAACACACGTATACTGCACATTGAGTTCGCATGACCAGTTTAACCCGTTAATCGGAGGTTCCCTCGCCCCAAAGGCGATGGGTAATTAACGGCAGCTTAGTCCGCGGCTGCCGGAGATTCGGATCCCCACAATCATTAAACCCCGGCCTACCCTAGGCCGGGGGAATCTGTAGTACGCCTGACAAGCGCGCGCGTATTCCCATCTCACTGGGGTGACGAAAAACACCCTACAGATTCTGGCACGCCCGGTGGGACTATCTCTCCTCCCATATTTCGGGTTAAACGTTCATACGAACTCAATCAATATACATGTCGATTGCCCATACTGAAATGATGTTTTTTTTCCCGTGCAGCAATCAACCTTCGACGACAATGTCTCCCCAGACGAATTCAGCTTCCAACGTGACCCCGATTCCGTACGTGGTCAAGATCAACGCTCGTGTGGTTCTTCCCGTAAGCCTCAGTCGACAATGGGAGGTGCCGCCCCGCCAGTTTGGCTCTATCATCATCTACCCTGCCGGAAGCGCTCACCTGGCAGAGATCCCGGCAGAACAGGTGGCCAAGCCGGTCTCAAGGGGTAAGAGGCCGAATGTCGTGATCGCCAAGGCACCACAACCGAAACTCAAGACGCTATCTGAACGACTCCCTGGCGCTCTAGCTGGGGGCAAGACTTCCGATGCGAAGGGCAACATCAAATGTTGCGGACGAGCTCAGGCGATGACTCTAACAAATGCATAATCGGGCGTATCTCTAAGGCCCTCTATCAACCGGTCTGCGGCATCTTCCCAAAAAGTCGAAGTCTGCCAGGTGCTTAGAACAGAAAAGTTAAGGCAGAAGCGGCTCAGGTATCGAGCCAACAAGAGGGCCAAGGCTTCGGCCAAATGGAATCATGTGAAGTTCCAAGTGCAGGGTTTTCCCGCGACGACGGCTAAGTCGGACGTAAGAATCAGCAATTCCTTCGAGCCTCTGAAGTGGGTTCAGAAAAACGCCATGATCGCCAGAATCAAGAAGACAGCGGTCCGAACAGTGCCACAAAGAGACGTGTCCCCGCCCCAACAGAAAAAGTACGACACTATCTCTTCAAGAGTCTATCAAGCGCTCTGTGCCGCACGAAAGTAGTGGGGAAAACCCAGAAAAGAAGCGCCAGCACCATTCAAGAAACTGGTTAAGCCAGACGCCTTCAATCGACTACCAGCTACCGAAACAAGGGGGTCAAGACAGCGATCCACGAAATCAACTGCCAATGATAGAAAGACGGCCGGATATATCATCCATACGGTCTATATGGCGGGCGGGCGCCCCAGCGACAACCTTCGCAGCAAAAGCAAGGACGGGGCCACCACATCCCAAGCCCAATCTAGCCTGAATGTGGTTGCTGCTGCCCAAGAACAGCCGCCCCCGCTAGATGAAGAAAACCCTCTCGATGAGGATGATAGGCAGAAAGACCCCTCGGTCCATGCAGAGTCAAGCTCGGACAGCGAGGAAGAGCCGACTTTCCGCCCCAGGACTGCGGAGCAAGAGCTGCTTCAAGAGCTTCGAAAACAGCTCAGGAGCAAAGATAAAAAGATGGCCAAGCTCTATTCGAAGATTGATGATTTAACAAACGTGGTAATGCAGCTCACAGCTCAAATTGCTCGAGCGCCTCCCAATCAAGCACAAGCCACTACTAATCAGCCGGGTGATGACAATCCGAGGCAGCCAATGCCTGTTCCTTTGGGTCCAAGACTGGTCGAGCCGCATGAAAGCCGGCAACACTCCGCTTCTGGGGACGCCTTGGCCCCAGATAACACTATCCCGCTAACGCAGGATCGGATAATGGATTTGGTCACCAGCAAGGTTAAAACATTGGTGGCCGAAGCTGAAGCTCAGAAAGAAATCGGCAGTAGCGGGCGGCCATATCCCGCGCAGTACGACCTGATTGAGTTCCCAAGCGGCTACGTTATTCCTAAGTTCGGAAGATTTGATGGAACGGGGAATGCAAATCAGCACGTCGCCCACTTCAAAGCATCGTGCGGAAATACAGGGGGCAATGACGCGCTCCTTCTTCGTCAGTTTGTCAATAGCCTGACCGGCGTTGCTTTCGACTGGTACGCGAGCATACCAGACGGGTCCATCATTACCTTTGCCCAAATGGAGTCTCTGTTCCGGCAAAGGTTCATGAGCATCAGTGATAAAATCTCCATTGCCGACCTTGTGAGGACCAAGCCGGGGAGGAATGAAAGCAACACTGACTTTATCGCCCGATGGCGTAATCTCACGGTCAAGTGCGAACCGCCGCTGGAGCAGGACCAGTCCGTCCGCCTTCTCATTGGGAACCTCAGCAATTGGATGGTCCCATTCTTGTGTACAGCGGGCCTCAAGACATTTCAGGAGCTAACCAAGAAAGTCCAAATGCTGGAACGCTCAAAGCAAGAGTCCCCGCCGGACTCTCAGAGAGAGAAAACTTGGAAAAGCAAGCGGGACGACAACCGTAGAAGCGGGAGTTCCAGCAGCACCAATGTCTTCAATGCGTCCGATAGTGAAGAAAAGCGAAAGGCGGCCGAATCCAAAACTAACCGGTCTCGAAAGCCATTCCTGGGAGGAGATGGGCCCTCCCTAGAGGAGAAAAAGAACAAGGTTTACTCTTTCAGAAGAGACAAGGTCCGCAAGATATTTAAAGATGCCTTGAACAATGGCCTACAACTGCCGGAGTCGAAAAGACCCCAAGAAGCAAAAATGACCGACAATCCCTTGTATTGCCCGTACCACCGAGTAGTGAGCCATGCGATCGAGGATTGCTATATCTTCAAGGACTGGGTCGAGAAGCAGTACAAAGCTGGAGAGATCGAGCTATCCAAAAGCGTGTTGGTAAACAATCAAGTTGCAACCGCCAACTTTATACAGACAGAAGCTGAAGCCTTCTGGGAGCAGACAGCCGAACCCGCTGCCCTGACAAATGAAATCGACTCATCGCGGCCTCCATGGAGTACGCACATATCTAATAAGACGAAGAAGATGCTAAAGATGCTTCAGAAAGAGCCCAGGATGGAATGGGAAGGACAGAAGAGGCCTACCAGCTCAGCTGCCAATGCGGCTCCATCAGGCTCAAAATCCAAGAAGCTCAAGAAGAAGAAAAGTGCAGCTCGGCGCGAAAAAGAGTCTGCAGGGAGATCGACCATTCAAAAATATATCGATTCCCTCGAAGAATATGAACAAAAGGAAAAAACATTGATTCAATTGAAGGAGTTCTTCCCTGTACAAGCGGCTGAAATTCTGGAGGAGTTAAAAGAAGACTCCAATGAAGAAATTCCAGTAGTGACCTGCTACGCCATCCATCTTGGCAGCGACTCTGAGGATGATCTCTATTTTCCGGAAGAGGACGAGGAGCTCACCACAAAGGCCAATCAAATCCAGCTCAGAAGCGGCAGGGCTCTACCACAAAATCAGGGCAACGCCCCAAAAGGGAAGGAAAAACAAGTCGCTAATGAAGAAGATGGCAGAGAACCGGCTGATGAAAACATAAGTCCTTCCTCGGTGGACTATAATGTCTTGGCGCATCTCCGGAAGCTTCCGTCTCTCCTGAGCATCTACGACGCCTTGGTCCTATCTAAGGAGCTTAGAGATGTTCTCATCCACGCTCTGCAAAACCCCGAGCGGTATCAGGCTCACTTTGCGGAAATTAACATGAAAGAAGCCCAGCATGCTTTGTATGTCGCCGCAGTCACATTTAAGGATGAAGACTTGCTACTGGGAATGGCTGAACATAATCGGCCGCTTTACGTGACCGGGTACAGCGACGGAGATCGAATTAATCGCATATTGATTGATCCGGGGTCCTCAGTGAACATCATGAACTTGCGAACTCTGAAGAGTTTGTCAATGGACGTCCGACACCTGTCAAGGGAAAGGATTGTCATTCAAGGCTTCAACCAAAATTGCCAGCAAGTTCTGGGGTCTATAGCTCTGCCAATCAAATTTGGGGATCTGCAAACTGAAGCTAAGATATACGTGATCGACGCCGACACGTCTTATAAGATTCTCTTAGGGCGGCCGTGGCTCCACGATTACGGCATCATTCCGTCAACTCTCCATCAATGCATGAAGTACACTAAAAATGGCGAAGAAAGACGCATTGACGGAGACATCCAGCCGTTCGGTGTGCATGAAGTCCGATATGAAGATTCTCGGTACTTTACGAACCACCAAAATGCTAAGCCACAACTGACTGAGGATAGAACGGCCCCAAGACTCAAAAGCAAATCTGCGCCGGCTATCACTTTCAAAAGCAAAAATACTCAAGTGCGCCCGCATTTCTGCAGCGACTCTGATGAGTCCGACGCTGGAAGCCCGACCTTCCGCAAAACTCGCCCTCATTTCGGCAGCGATACGGACGAATCTGCTACTGAAGGCCCATCTAGCAGCAAAGTCCGCCCTCATCTTGGCAGTGACACTGAAGAGTCAGAGGAGGAGGACCTGTCGTGCAACAGCGGTGCAGATTGGACCCCCACGCAACAAGCGAAACTACGAGAGACCTTCGAAGTTGCAGAAGGGTCCCTAGCCGTTACAAGGGTACCAGAGCAAATGTGCAAAGAGCTCGATGCATTATCAATCTCCACCGTGGACCAGCTGAAAACTTTCTACGTTCCCGGGAGGAAAAGTGGACAGAAGGGCATCTTGTTTTATGGGTCAAACCCCGTTGTGCACCCGGACGACCTTTCTGTCGCGTGCCTTCCTTATGAGAGGGGCATAAGAGCCGTCCTCAATCCCAGATGTAAGTGCACGGCGGCGCCCCGGCCGTCAATCCGACGCCGGAATGCGGAAGCGGTGAATAACTTAAATTTTGCGGACTTAGCAAACCGGCACCACCGCGTACTAAACCCGGATCGAACCATTAACAAGTCTAAGCTAACTAGAAGATGGGTTAGAGATATACCGACGATCCAAGTCCTCCGGTCTTCTCGCCATCGTCCCGATCTCCTGCGGAATGTCCCGTCTCCTCCTCGCCGCCGGAAGTGCACCACATCGCCTACTTTGTTTACGGGCTCCCACCTCAATGCCGAGGCAACTCGGGCACGAAGCCGGCTACTCGACGTGCCCAAGATTCGCTGTAGAATGTGTGAAGAACCATGTCTCATTTTTGGGGATTGTGGAATTGCCATTGGTGAAGGAAAAGAGAGCTTGGAGAGAGGTGGGGAAAATGTAGCATACTAAAGAATGAATGTATCATATTTTTTTTTCTCCACTCAAAAAAGAAGCAATTTTCTCATCCTACCTAAAGTGGCCGGCCCCCCATTTCCAAGTGTGATTGGAGAGAGAAAAACCAAGACAAGGGGGTGGTTGGAAAGCAAAAAAATGATGAGGAGAATCAAATGATCACCACAAATCCAACACACAAAGGCAACCATCATCTCATGCATGATGGCTTCAAAAAGTCAAGCCATCATGAGAAGAAGAAGTCAAGTGATGGTGCTCATCATGAAAACCATCATGATAAGATAAAATGCAAAGACCCCCTCCACAAATGCCTATTTGCAACAATGCAAATAAACCCTCCTCCACCAATCTTCGGCCAATGAACGGAACAATGGAAATCGGCCGAAACGGAAAGCAAACTGGCAACTCCAGAAGACTGGTCCCGTAATAAATTACAGGAAAACCCCAATACTGTGCATACACACCCGCATCTGTATTTCGACCGAAATACAAATGCAATGAGACAAACTCTACACTGTACTATACTAAGATCCGGCTTAAACCAAAGCCGGCTAGTAATATCTGTTCGATCCTGATCCGTGCAATACCGCACGTATCTGATCGAACCCTGCCATATACCCATACGGCCTATAGTACAAACTGTCCGATCCTGATCCGTGCAATACCGCACGTATCTGACCGGACCCTGCCATATCTCCATACGGCCTCTACAACTTTTCGCCCGAAAGCTGAGTAACTGAATGTGGGGGACTCTAAAGACTCGTCAACACCTCGGTTGTGGATTTAACCACTAGCACGTTAGAGGTATAAGCCAATACATAACGGGCCACCAGGTATTGACCAAAAGGGACGTCTGTGAGCGAGCTCAGCCTGACAACCCTACTGAGCCTGTCAGTGACAATATCCGTGCAGTCCGGTCCGTTCGTCTATGAGTATCGCATGGCGGGCCTAGGGGGTTGGTAAAAGTCAGACCCCCAAAAGCGGTACAAGTCGTGTCGGAGTGTAGCCCAGAACACCCTGAGATACTACTGGAATACCTACCAGTAAATCTCCTTGCCTTGGCCAAGGACTTTGTGTAATGGCTCTCCTAGACACAGCACGACCTCACCCCCAATACCGGGAGAGACGAACCCCTGAAGATACGCTCACTGCCTCCATGTGGCTCGGGACTGTACCCAACTAAAACCTGTTTGCACGACTCCTTTGAGCCGTGGTAGGGTAGTAATCAAAGTACAGTGGGAACTCACACGAGACAAATGACGATCCCCAGGTCGATGAACTAACCTGCACACATGTCACCAGGGAACTGCCATCTGACGTCTGGTATATGACCAACTAGCATGTTCCCGGCGAGTCCTGTCCGGTGTACTCATAACCCAATGAGCACCTGTATACATCTTAGGTGATCCAACTGACACCAGTGGCTTGTGAGACCGGCCACCGCCCCTCGTCGGGGTCTCGACTGTATACACTAGTCTGCTAATGGAGTATCGATGCCCAGTCTCGAAACTCCCACGACTAGGGACCTTTTAAGGATAAGCTTATAGACCCCCAGCTCCGACTTATATGATCGCCCTCATACTGCTGGTGGTCAAGCAAGAATCCTAGGGGCTCTATCAACGTGTAATAGCGACGTGTTAGGTCACCTCAAGCAGTACACGATGATAAAGGTAAACCAGATAGCATACTATCATCTCGAGTAAGACTGTCCTACCGGGATAGGTCCTCCCTCAATCATTACAATCACGTACCTGTGACCTAATAATTGACTCTGAGGGCACTATCTCCAACACCAGATACTATGCGCCCGAGATGCGGGAATACTTTAAGAAGTGCGGATGCCGGTTATATCAAACGGAGTCCGAAGCAAAGTTTTACGAAGGGCTATGGTATCCTCCCCAGGTCCGAGCACTCGTCGATGGACGGATTCCAGATAGACGGGGCATAGGCTACATTCAACCTGATTCCAAAGCGTGCTACATGATCCATGTTGGTGAGGCCAGCGAAAGATCAAATGATGATGACGAGATAGCCGAGCCAGAAGAAGCTCCTCAAGAGCTCGAAGATGGCGGACAAGCAACCTTTGATGAGCTAACCGAGATTGACTTAGGAACGCCCGATAATCCAAGGCCGACCTACATCAGCTCACTCTTGTCGGAGGAAATGAAAGAGCAGATAGTTGCCCTGCTGCGTGAGTTCGTCGACTGCTTCGCGTGGACGTACAAAGAAATGCCTGGCCTTTCCCCTGAGGTAGCCGTGCATAAGCTGGCTATATCTCCTGATGCTAAGCCAGTCAAACAAGCTCCTCGAAGAATGAGAAGGGAGTTGGAAGAAAAGGTCATCGAGGAAACCAAGAAGCTCATCGATGCCGGCTTCATCAGGGAAGAGAAATATGCAGACTGGATCGCATGCATAGTCCCAGTGAAGAAGAAAAATGGGCAGATCTGAGTTTGTGTCGATTTCAGGGACCTCAATAAGGCATGTCCTAAAGACGACTTCCCGCTACCGGTCATGGAAATGATGGTCGATGACACCTCAAATTACGAACTGTTCACCTTTATGGACGGCTCATCTGGATACAATCAGATCAAGATGTCGCCTGAGGATGAGAAGCACACAGCATTTCGAACCCCGATCGGAATATATTGCTACAAGGTAATGCCATTCGGACTGAAGAACGCAGGTGCTACATATCAAAGGGCAATGACTAATATCTTTGATGATCTAATCCATAAAGTCGTTGAATGCTATGTTGATGATCTGGTCGTCAAGACTAAAGCCAAGGCCGATCATATCCAAGATCTCAGGACTGTTCTCACCAGACTGAGGGAATACGATCTGAAGATGAATCCTCTGAAGTGCGCTTTTGGCGTGTCATCGGGAAAATTCCTGGGCTTCATAGTCCGACATCGAGGGATCGAAGTTGACCCGTCAAAGATAAAGGCCATCATGGAGATGCCCCCTCCGAAGAGTCTGACGCAGCTAAGATCTTTTCAAGGAAAGCTTGCTTATATACGGAGGTTTATCTCAAATTTATCAGGGAGATGTAGGCCCTTCTCAAAGCTCATGAAGAAAGGAGCTCCTTTTATCTGGGATGCTGAATGTCAAGCAGCGTTCGAAAGCATCAAACAATACTTGTTGCACCCTCCAGTGCTGGCCGCTCCCATTCCAAATAAACCGCTGATTCTCTACACTGCCGCGCTGGACGAGTCACTCGGTGCGCTCCTTGCCCAGAATAATGAGGAAGGAAAAGAAAATGCCCTCTACTACCTCAGTCGAACTCTAGTCGGGGCGGAACACAACTACTCCCCAATCGAAAAGCAATGCCTGGCTCTGATATTTGCTGTGAAGAAGCTGAGGCACTATCTGCTCGCTCATCGGGTTATGCTGATCTCCAAGGTCGACCCGCTCAAACACTTGATGACCAAAGCAAGCCTAGCCGGCAGAATGGCAAGATGGGCTGTCATGCTACTTGAGTTTGACATAGTTTACACTCCTCAGAAAGCAGTAAAAGGGCAAGCTCTTGCAGACTTTCTCGCTGCTCATCCCATACCAGAAGGGTCGCCACTAAATTGTGAGTTACCCGACGAACAAGTGCTGCATCTCGAGAATGACGAGCCATGTTGGGAGCTCTACTTCGATGGGGCCTCATCGATAAGAACCTCCAGTAAATCAAGCGTCCCGGAGATAAAAGCAGGGATAGGATTGGTGTTCATCACACCATCAATGGGAACCCTACGGCGTTCTTTTGCTCTCACCGAGCCTCGGACAAACAATGAAGCTGAGTATGAAGCTCTGATAGCTGGTTTGGAGCTCGCCATAGAAATGGAAATCCTTCGGCTACGGGTTTACGGTGATTCCCAGCTTGTCGTCAACCAAGTAAGCGGCGATTATAAGATATACAAACCCGAATTAGCTTGGTACAGAGGCCGAGTCGTGGAACTCATGAAACGGTTCACTCACATTGAACTGACAAGAGTCCCTAGAGCATTGAACGGAAAAGCCGACGTACTCGCTCGCCTAGCCAAGGAGCTGGCTGATCCTGACATGGACGAAATTCTGATCACAGTCAGGAGCCGACAAATTCGACCCCCAGTCTCTCTACGAGAAGAGGAAAGCGCGGAGCAGTAGAGCAGTCCTGCCGAAGAAGCTTCGATTATCCAAGACGAGCCCGATTGGAGAGAACCCTTCATAGAGTACCTCCGATACGACAGGCTGCCCGAAGAAAAATCTGCGAGGATTCAGCTGAAGAAAAGAGCTCTCCGATACGTGTTTGTAAATGACACGTTATACCGCAGGTCATATGACCAACTCTGGCTCAGGTGTCTGTCATTGGCCGAAGCCCAAAAGGTCATGAAAGATGTTCACTCGGGCGTTTGCGGTGCTCACCAATCTGGCCCCAAGATGCGATTTCAAATCAAACGGCTGGGGTATTACTGGCCCACCATGATACGGGATTGCGGAGAGCATGCAAAGAAATGTTATATCTGCCAAATTCACGGTGATTTTATTCACAAGCATCCCAATCCATTGCATCCTACGGTGGCGTCGTGGCCCTTCGAAGTTTGGGGCACCGACATTGTTGGCCCAATTGATCCTCCGTCATCTAAAGGCCACCGATTTATACTGGCCGCGACAGACTACTTCTCCAGATGGGCTGAAGCTGTCCCGCTAAAAGAAGTTAAGACAAAGGATATTCTGACATTCTTCCAGCATAATATTCTATACCGCTTCGGTACACCAAGAAGAATCATTTCTGACAACGGGCCTTCTTTCAAAAGCTTCAATGTCTCAAGGTTCGCTACTCAGCACAAGATAGACTGGAGATATTCCTCCATCTATAATCCAAGAGCCAATGGGCTAGCCGAAGCCTTCAATAAGACTCTATGCAAGCTCCTGAGGAAAAATGCTTCAGCCAACAAGAGAGACTGGAATCTCAAGCTTCATGAGGCATTGTGGGCATATCGTACCACGCACCGTACTCCAACTCAGTCCACTCCATACTCATTGCTCTTCGGGGTGGAGGCGGTCCTCCCCCTCGAAGTCGAAGTTCCAAGCTTAAGAATGGCCGTTCAGCATGAGTTGACAGAAGAGGAAAACGTGCTCCTGCGACTTGAAGAACTCGATGCCCTCGAAGAAAAGAGGCTCGTGGTGCAGCAAAATCTGGAGCTATACCGAGCCCAAATGTCACGGGCCTACGACAAGATAACCCGTCTCCGCGCTTTCAAGAAAGGTGAATTGGTGCTGGTCCTCAAAAGACCGATCATCCCCAATCGACATGCCAAGGGAAAATTCGAGCCGAACTGGGAAGGACCATACGTCATCGAGAAAGTGTTCGATGGAGGATCCTACCAACTAATAAGTGCCGAGGGAGAAAGGCCCATGCCACCCATCAATGGCCGATATCTCAAGAAATACTACACATGAATGCTCCAAGTCGCAGGCGAATTGAGCACATCAGCCCTACGGTCTGGATCAGACATCCTGCAAAACCGTATACAATCCACGGGCGTAAATGACCCCTATTTCTCCCAAATCCTGCCGGTGAGACTACTTTTAAAGTCCCACCAGTGGCAAAAAAAAGAAAAAGAAAAAAAAAGAGAAGAAGAAATAAACGGTATGTCCACAAGCAAAACGGGCACGGATGAAAACCCGAAGGGGCTCCGTGAGTAAAAACAGCGGGACTACCGGCGAGTCTGTGAAAACCCGAAGGGGCACAAACTCGTGAAAAGAGATGAAATACACTCACAAAGTCCTCTCGACCTTGTGAGGAGAAAACCCCTGCGTGAGATCCTTGCGACTCACAAAGGAGCAACACACTTAGGAATCCTCATGATTCCTAAGGAGAAAATACACCTGCGGGATCCGTACGACTCGTAGGGAGAAAATGCTTTTATGGGACCCTCACGGCCCATAAAATTGAAAAGCCTTGGGTGGTAGGGACCCAAACCTATCTCCTAAGCCATCGTTCCCCAACGGGCAACGGCAAATGATGAGTCGCTCCTGGCATTTCGCTTCAGTGTTAGCGGTGCTGATGCCGACCAAAAACCCAAATCCCAAGTCCTCCCAAAGCAAATGATGAGTTGCTCCTGGCATTATTCCAGTGCAGCAATGCTGATGCCAAACAAGATCCAAATTCCAAGTCCCCAAATGGCGAATGATGAGTCGCTCCTGGTACCATATTCCAGTGCAGCGATGCAGACGCCAACCAAATTCCAAATCCCCAAACGGCGAATGATGAGTCGCTCCTGGTATCATATTCCAGTGTAGCGATGCAGACGCCAACAAATCCCTGAAATCTTTCTGGCCCTACGGTCTGGATCATACATCCTGCAAAACCGTATACAATCCACGGGCGTAAAACAATCCCAATCTCTCCTAAGTCTTACCGGTGAGACCACATTCAAAGTCCCACTAAAAAGAAAAAGAAAAAAAAAAGAAAAAAAAGGGTATGTCCACAAGCGAAACGGGCACGGATGAAAACCCGAAAGGGCTCCGTGAGTAAAAACAGCAGGACTACCGGCGAGTCTGTGAAAACCCGAAAGGGCGCAAACTCGTGAAAAGAGATAAAATACACTCACAAAGTCCTCTCGACCTTGTGAGGAGAAAACCCCTGCGTGAGATCCTTACGACTCACAAAGGAGCAACACACTTAGGAATCCTCACGATTCCTAAGGAGAAAATACACCTGCGGGATCCTTACGACTCGTAGGGAGGAAATGCTTTTATGGGAACCTCACGGCCCATAAAATTGAAAAGCCTTAGGCGATAGGGATCTAAACCTGTCTCCTAAGCCATCGCTCCCCAATCCCCATATGGCGAATGATGAGTCGCTCCTGGTACCATATTCCAGTGCAGCGATGCAGACGCCAACCAAATTCCAAATCCCATACCCCAACGGCGAATGATGAGTCGCTCCTGGTACCATATTCCAGTGCAGCGATGCAGACGCCGACAAAGTCCCAAAATTTTTTTCGGCCCTACGGTCTGGATCATACATCCTGCAAAACCGTATACAATCCACGGGCGTAAAACAATCCCAATTTCTCCCAAATCCTCTCAGGGCAAATGATGAGTTGCTCCTGGCATTATTCCAGTGCAGCAATGCAGATGCCAAACAAAAACCAAAATCCCAAAATCCTCTCCATGACAGATGATGATTCGCTCCTGGTACCATATTCCAGTATAGCGATGCTGATGTCAACCCAAATCAAAATCAACAAGTCAACTTCCACTCCGACACCGCAAGAAGCGGAGCAAGTCAAGTCTACCCCTGGCATTGCAAGAAGCAGAGCAAGTCAAATCAAGCATCAACCGTCCACGTCGCTAAAATGGCAGAACCGACCGTCCACGTCGCTAAAATGGCATAACCGACCGTCCACGTCGCTAAAATGGCAGAACCGACCGTCCACGTCGCTAAAATGGCAGAACCGACCGTCCACGTCGCTAAAAGGGCAGAACCGACCGTCCAAGTCGCTAAAAGGGTAGCACCGACCGTCCACGTCGCTAAAAGGGCAGCACCGACCATCCAAGTCGCTAAAAGGGCAGCATCGACCGTCCAAGTCGCAAAAAGGGCAGCATCGACCGTCCAAGTCGTAAAAAGGGCAGCATCGACCGTCCAAGTCGCAAAAAGGGCAGCACCGACCCTCCACGTCGCTAAAAGGGCAGTACCGACCGTCCATGTCGCAAAAAGGGCAGCACCGACCGTCCACGTCGCTAAAAGGGCAGCACCGACCGTCCACGTCGCTAAAAGGGCAGCACCGACCGTCCACGTCGCAAAAGGGGCAGCACCGATCGTCCAAGTCGCAAAAAGGGCAGCGCAGGATTCCTACAAAGCGGGAACCAGATAACTCCGGGCCAGGGAAAACGTCTATCACGGACACGCCGTCCCGGAGACATGTCAAGCAACGACCGTCCATGTCGTAAAAAGGGCAGTGCCAGCTTCCTAAAAAGCGGGAACCAAATCAAGTCGCCTCCACGTGAAAGAAGATCCATCAATTTCATGCACACGACCCACATATGTGGTGTGCATTTATTGATGGGGGGCAATTTGTTGGGGTAAAAATTTACACCCCGGTTGACCAAGTCAAAATCCAAGTCAACCCCAAGCCAAGTGGGCCCAAGCCCAGACCCAGTGGGCCCATGCCCGGGTCGAGCCCGAACATGAAGCGGCCGGCCTCCCCCCATGCCAAGATAGAAATTTTGTAATAAATAATTTTGTTGCATTTTCTTTTCTTTTATTTTATGGATAAATGTGAGAAAATGGGCATAAAAGCCAAATTTTTGTAAAGCCCATGGCTTATGTGCAAAAAGAAATGGCACATGAGCCATGAAATAGGCAAAATGCCATTTTGTGAAGCCCAAGGGGCTATGTGTAAAGTGTATAGCCTATAAAGGCAAAGATAATGAAATATCTCAACAACTTTTTTTCTCTCTCCAAAAAAAAAGGTTTCAGAGCTGAGCTCTTTCTTTCTTCTTCAAGGTTCCAAAAGCTTCTTCTTTCTTTTGAATTAAATCAAGAGTTTTACTCTTCCTTTTTCAAAACTAAATAGTTTTCCACCACAAAACACACATAGGGGAACTTGGATCTGTCATCAGATCTTAAAAAGGAGAGATTTTGAGATTTCACATCTCTTTATCTTCAAGATCCAGCAAGCAACAGGAGGAAGAAGAAGAACATCTTTCACTAAACCCCCAAAAAAAAGAAGAAAAACACATTCAGGAGTCCAACTCCTCTCTGATTCCTCTTCTGAGAAATTTTTTTAGGCTAAAAGCCTGTTGTGCCTCACCTGCGCGCTTGCGCAAGTGCGCAAGGCGCCCGCGTGCCGACACGTGGCGCGCGCGCCTGCGCAAGTGCGCAAGTGCGCAAGTCGCCCGCGTGCCGACACGTCGCGCGCGCGCCTGCGCAACTGCGCAAGTGCGCAAGTCGCCCGCGTGCCGACACGTCGCGCGCGCTTGCGCAACTGCACAAGTGCGCAAGTCGCCCGCGTGCCGACACGTGGCGCGCGCGCTTGCGCACCTGCGCAAGGCGCCCGCGTTCCGACACGTGGCGCGCGCGCTTGCGCAACTGCGCAAGTGCGCAAGTCGCCCGCGTGCCGACACGTGGCGCGCGCGCTTGCGCACCTGCGCATCCCTTGGATGTCTTTTCCCACTCTTTTTGTGTACATATATACATATATACATATGTATACAAATTTATACATACACGTACTCCACGACACTGTCCCTGTTAGAAAAAAATTTCTAACGGGGCGCTGCCCCGCACCCCGCAAGGGGGCTGCTGGCCCCCTTGACCCCCAGCCCACTATCCGGGTAGCGGGACCCCCGTAAAAACTCTGCGTGGCTCCCGATATATCCAAAACCCCCTTTCAAAACACACGTATACTGCACATTGAGTTCGCAAGACCAGTTTAACCCGTTAATCGGAGGTTCCCTCGCCCCAAAGGCGATGGGTAATTAACGGCAGCTTAGTCCGCGGCTGCCGGAGATTCGGATCCCCACAATCATTAAACCCCGGCCTACCCTAGGCCGGGGGAATCTGTAGTACGCCTGACAAGTGCGCGCGTATTCCCATCTCACTGGGGTGACGAAAAACACCCTACAATATGTTCCCACTTCCACTGAGGAATCGGAAGTGGTTGCAACAAACCAGCAACCCTTTGGTGTTCAGCCTTGACTTGCTGACACACCAAGCACTTAGCCACGAAGCGAGCAATTTCCCGTTTCATACCTTCCCACCAGAAGTGCTGTCGAATATCTCGGTACATCTTTGTCCCTCCTGGATGTACAGAGTAAGCTGAACTGTGTGCCTCCTTCATAAGCTCTTCACGCACATCTCCTTTTGGCACACACATACGGCTACCATATCTCAACGAACCATCTTCATGGATCAGTAAATCGGTTCGTAGTCCGGCTCCAACCTGTTCTCGAAACTTTTGCAGTCTAGGATCCTGCGATTGTATCGCTTTAATCTTCTCAACTAAGGACGACTGTACTTGCAACTGCATCAACTGTCCTGTAGCATGTGGTAGCACAACCTCCAAGTCAAATCTCCGAAAATCCGCAATGATCTCTCTCTGTGCAGTCAATATCTGAATTGCTGGTAACCGACTCAGCGCATCCGGCACGACGTTGACTTTTCCCGGATGGTACTTAAGATCAAGGTCATAGTCGGCCATCAGCTCCAACCATCTGCGTTGCCTCATGTTCAACTCCTTCTGAGTGAACACATACTTTAAACTCTTGTGATCTGTAAAGACTTCAACTCTCTCGCCCAAAAGGTAGTGTCTCCAAATCTTCAGGGCGAAGATCACGGCTGCAAGCTCTAAGTCATGAGTCGGATAGTTCTTCTCATGAGTCTTCAGTTGTCTCGATGCGTAAGCGACGACTTTCCCACTCTGCATCAAAACACATCCCAATCCCTTTCCGGATGCGTCGCTATGAATCACCAGTCCTCCTGAATCATCCGGTACGGTTAGGATAGGGGCGGTTATCAACTTCTGCTTCAACGTCTCGAAGGCCAATGCACATCCCTCCGTCCAAACAAACGGTACCTCCTTGCGCGTAAGCTTGGTTAACGGCTCAGCTAAACGAGCGAAGTTCTCCACAAATCTTCTGTAGTATCCGGCTAATCCAAGGAAACTTCTTATCTCAGCTACATTCCTTGGAATAGGCCAATCTCGAACTGCTGCAATCTTTTCGAGATGGACGGCGATTCCATCACCCGACACGACATGTCCCAGAAATTTCACTTCTTCCAGCCAGAATTCGCACTACTCATCTTCGCATAAAGCTTCTCCTGTCTCAACATCTGCAGGACCTAATGATATCCGGATCGCAAATCCAGTTTCGAGAATACTCTCGCGCCACTAAGCTGCTCAAAAGTCCTCCAATGCGAGGGATCGGGTACTTGTTCTTAATAGTCGCCCGGTTCAATTCTCGATAATCAATGCACATCCTTCTCGTGCCATCCTTCTTCTTTACTAAAAGAACTGGAGCTCCCAAGGCGAGTTGCTGCTTCGAATCCAACCCTTCTCAAGTAATTCACCAACTTGCTTCTTAACTCCTTCCAATTCCACGGGTGCCATTGGATAGTAAGCTTTAGACACTGGCGCTGCACCAGGACTAAGGTCAATCGTGAACTCCACGTCTCGCTTCGGCGGTAAGCCCGATATATCTTCAAACACATCCATAGAATCACGAACAACAGCCGGCTCTTTACTTTCATCACTTCCATTGATGCAAGAACATTGTTTGTCGGCCTAGCCCTAAACTCGACTGGCCCAACAGAACTGCTTCCTTACCGCAACTGCTGTCTACATTGTTGGCCACGAAAGGTCCAGCAAGACTACTGAGTCTCGTCCATCCTGCTGCATGCACGTCCACGGTTGCTCCATTCTGCCTTAGTCCGATGAACTTCTCTTCCATTTCCTCCGTGCAGTCCGCGGAAGGACTTCTCCAGTAAACCCTTAGAGAAATCCGCCCACTGTTTGGCCTGGGGCAAGCAGTTCTCCTCCACAAGCCACCACTCTCGGGCGTAATCCACTAGTTGAATGCGCACTACATCAACTCCTTTGTCCTCTGGAATCTGTGCCGCAATCAGCAAATTCTCCGTGTCACTAGCCGCTGCTCGGCTGGCAACGGCTCCTCCAGACCAGTGGAAGTAGACGGACCCAAAAGTCTGAAATCTGCTACAGTCCCTACTCGTTCGACTGGTCTAGTTCCATCGTTGTTTACAGACTGCTGAACGATCTGCAAACCTTCCTGAAACGAATCTGCTATTGCTGGATCAGCTCAGTCTATCTCTTTGATTTCCAGCATTCCTCTTATCACTCCAAGCATGGCGGCTTCGTTCACACGCCTCTGGTAAGTCTTCAACTTCTTACCTGTCATAATCCTGAACTCAAAACACCCAACATTAGCATGATGATAGATTCTGAATATGGATCAAGGCTAGAACTCCAAGATACTTAAATAGAGTACTGCATTGTAGCTATGCCGCGGTATCATAGCTGCAATTACTTAACTCCACCCAAGTCGCCTAAGTCCTAGAGATACAACAAATTAGGTTTCCGAGTCGACATGCAAAGTAAGTTTGCACGTCGTAAAAGATATAATCAGGAAGAATGTGATTCAAGAATGGTAAAACGGTCAATGTGGCTGGACATGTTTCCTAAACACGGGTATTCTGATTCGTGTATTGGGTACAATACCCAACTACAAAAGAATCAACCCGACTAACCTATGTCTCTGATACCAAATGAACCATGTCACGCCCCGCTTCCCAGAGTACGCGAGATTGGGCACGTGACATAGCCAACCATGCTACCTGTGGGTAGGAAGTATCCATCCACAGTCACATTACGGTTGTAAGGATATCAAGAACAAGATAATAAGCTAATCTAATACATGTCCAAATCCATAATAACAAGAATCAATAAACAATAAGTGCGGAAGCAAATGATCCAATGCAATAATAGAAAGGTACGTCCCGTAATGCGGGATCACACCTGGAAATAAAATGCAATAAATGAACTAACCACTGCAGAACTCACAAATCAGCCTGCTGGCTGAAGTACTCCTGCTCGGTCGACGACAGTGGTACGCAATCTGGGCCATGCAAAACCCAGACGTCAGCGCGTCATGACAACCAACAATATAATATGAACATGGTAATAAGCAATGCAGGTATGAACATGAATAAAGCAGTACTAAGAAATAACAGTGCAGGGTAATGTGCAGTGGTAACTAAACTGTCCTATCAGGTTTCTACTCTATAGTCTTTGAAATCAATTGATGAATCGTCGATGTAACCCAATAGTATCCCGTACATACCCGGGACCACGGCCACAATATTCTCGGCGGCAGCCGAGACATGCCGTTAGGCACAGAATAGGAAAGTGTACACTCGGTATTACCCCGTACATACCCGGGATCACGGCCACAATATTCTCGGCTGAAACCGAGACAGGCCGTTAGGCACAGAATAGGAAAGTGTACACTCGGTATTACCCCGTACATACCCGGGATCACGGCCACAATATTCTCGGCTGAAACCGAGACATGCCGTTAGGCACAGAATAGGAAAGTGTACACTCGGTATTACCCCGTACATACCCGGGATCACGGCCACAATATTCTCGGCTGAAACCGAGACATGCCGTTAGGCACAGAATAGGAAAGTGTACACTCGGTATTACCCCGTACATACCCGGGATCACGGCCACAATATTCTCGGCTGAAACCGAGACATGCCGTTAGGCACAGAATAGGAAAGTGTACACTCGAACGGTAGTGAACTGTCGAGTTACAAGTCAGGTTCACCTTTGATTTCCCCATACCCCCAAGCTATGTATGTCAGGTCAGGTATTCAGTAGTCAAGGACTAATGCCAACACAAAATTCGGTAAGAGTAGGTCTGTCTGGATAGACAGCAGGGATGGTCGGGTTTGTCGGCATTAGGCATGAGATCAGGTAACAGGTAAAGCCATGGTCCATCAGGTCAACCAGGTAATGTATAAAGGTGTCATGTCATGTCAAGAGTGTACGGTACCATGTCATGTCAAGTAGGAAGTGTAACAGGTCATGTCAGGAAGCACAAGATGTCATGTGGGTGCTCATAATCAAACTAACATAAACATGTGTATAAATAAACAAGCATGAGTACTATCAGAACAATAACTGGAACATGTAATATGATATGCCAATAGATATAATTTCAAGGATATGGATGCACAGTTATCGATTAGGGTTACATTTATAGTTCCAATATTAATTAGGATAAAATTTATTAAACATGGAGTGTTAATATCACATTATTATGTAGTGATGTGATCTATGGATGCAATTATATGTATCTTAAATGCGATGGATGCAAACGGGTATCCGAAAAGTTATAAAACTATAAAATGGTAATGTGGGATGTACAACTAAACAATATGTGATATAATAATATTAATATGGATAGCATATTCAAAGCGATTAGTAACTATAAAAGATGTATTGATTAACCATGCACAAGAAGGTTCCGTTCAGAAATTTAGCATCACCCTAATTTGTAAAATAGCTTAAAAATAACAAATGTTCTCCAAAAGAGACGTATCTTATACCAAAACAAAGATAATTCAATAAGGTTTTCAGTTTTATAAGTATAAGCATCTCAGGTTATCCCTACAAAAAGTTATGAATATTCAAAGTTGAAAGTTTGCTGCTGGAATTTCCCTGGACAGCAGTTTAGAGACGTGTTCATTTGCATTTTACGTTAATTAAACAATTTATTTTGCAAGTAAATATTTCATATAGTTATAGTATTCTGAATTAGCTTCACAACGAACTAAAGAACGTATCCTAATGATTTTTCTATGATTTATAATGAATTTTATAAGATAAGGTGTACAGTAAATTTCAGATTTGTCATATCCGATTTTTCAACGACAATTCATATGTAAACTATAAGATTTTCAAATGTATAATATTATAAAATGAAGATTATAAAAGTATATAGCATGTAGCAAGATTAACTTGCCTCGATGGGTCGCGAATCGGGAAAACGGAACGTTAACCGTCGGCGGGGAAAACTCGCGACGGCGCACGGTTCACGGAATGAACCCAAACGACGAACAAAGGAACCACACGGGTCGGGGTATCTCGCTGGAACGTCGAGAAACGTCACCGGCACGACGGAATTCCGGCAACAAAAGAACAGTTAAAAGAAATGAGAAACGAGACATGAAGCAAGAAGAGAAAAATGATAAAGAGAAGTACGAGAGAATATATAAGGGGGAGAGAGAGAAAAAATGGAGAGAGAGAGAAGAAGAAGAGAGAGAAAGTGGGGCCCACGGGGTTAAAGGGGAGGTTGCGATTGGCTGAGAGAATAAATTGAGAAGGATATAAAAGATTGTAAAAATATTATATGGTTAACTTAAAGATTTAAAAGATAGGTAATGAACAGTAAGATATCAGATTAGTTAGAAAAATATATGCGAAGGTTTTAATAATATAAAAAATTTGGGATTTTGGCGCCAAATGAAACATTTCCAAATTGCGCCCGGGTTGGGTCAAAAAATTCGAAATTCAAATAATAGGATTTTAAGCGGGTTCCAAATTTTAAAATGAAATGTTTTATGATTAAAAAGCATACTCTCAAAACGGACACACGTGCGTGCACGTAGCCATCCAAACTCGCCCGTTTCACTGAACGGGACGAGAACACAACGCACGGACGCTACCACGAGGCTAAGGGTGTCAAGTAGGCCAAGATGAATATTTTCAATTTTATTTTAGATGCTAAAATTTGTTATATGTAGAAATGACTTTGCCGGGTAAATTTTACAGTAAGCAACAAACAAGCAAATTAAATGAAATGAGTACCACATTATGCTCAAACAGTAACTGAAAATAGTAGCATTGGGCTCGGGTGTTACACACATCCTCTAGTTGACCCCTTGGATAGGTGATTGATCAATCAGCCATTTGGAGAGTGCAACGAGTGGGTTTCAACTCTCCAACCCCTAATTGTTCGTACACGGAGTAAGGAATCAGGTTAACACTAGACCCAAGATCTAAAAGTGCTCGATTAATTTTCTTATCCCCAATTGTAATTGAAATAGTAGGACAGCCGGGGTCCTTTCGTTTTTGGGGTAAGGTTTGATGGTGGTTAATAGCATTGCTCACTGCACTAGCCACTAGCACTTTCTTGGATACTTGAGATGCTTTTCTCTTTGAAGTGCATAATCCCTTTAAGATTTTCGCGTATGAAGGGACTTGTTGGATAGCATCCAAGAGAGGTACATTTATGCTAACCTGCTTAAATATCTCTACAATCTTCTCCACTTGTGTATTTGGTTTATTAGGACTCAACCTGTTTGGAAATGGTGCATTTTGAAAATTAGTTGAGTCAAATGTTTGTGGAGCAGACTGTGGATTAGGAACGGATCCCGGTGTAGATGTGTTCGTGTTGTGAGAAATGGGTCCGTTAGAGCTAGAAGAAGTAGAGCCATGTGAAGGGTGGAGAATAGGCTCTAAAGAAAAAGGTGAAGAAGGAAGTGAAGAAAATGAAGAAGGGGAAGAAGAAGAAGAACCACCGGCGGGGATGTCATTACTAGTTTCCACATTATTTTGCAACTCTCTTCCGGATCTCAACGTGGTCACCGCATTTACATTGTGATTGTGATATGCGTTTTGTGCGTGACCGGGATTGGGCAATGGTTGAGATGGAAGCTTTCCCTTTTCTCTCTCGCTCAACGCAGCAGTTAATTGTGCGATTTGTGCCTCAATAGATTTGATACTTTGATCGTGTGAGGCATTGTTATTCATTAAAGATTGAACATAACTTTCAAATCTTGCTGCGGATTCTGTAGTTTGCTTGAGAAATGCTTCTAGACTCTTCTCGAGCGAGCTAATCTTATCATCATTTGGTTGAACTAAGTTGTTCGTTTGATTTGTATAAGGTTGTTGTTGGAAAGGTTGCTGGTTTTGAGTTTGTGAGGGTGCTTGTTGTTGTTGTGGAGGAGCTCTTTGAAAATTATTATTCCCTTGGAACTGTTGATTTGGGTGACTCCTCCACCCCTGATTGTATGTCGAAGAGTACGGATCATTTCTTTGTCGTTGCTGAAATGCAGCATTGACTTGATCCTGTCCTTGAATGGGTGCATTATAAGGACACTCTTCGGTTAGGTGCGACGGGTTCGAACAACAAGCACAAACAGTTCGTGTGGGTAGAGTAGGGGCAGGAGAAGACGATGAGATTTTGGTCTCAATGGCTTCTAGCTTTTTCATAAGTGAGGCCATCTCGGCCTTCATAGCAATCGACATATCTATTTGATGTATGCCTGCCCTAGATTGACCAACTGAAGAAGATGATGTTGTCTTGGTACTCTCCCACTGAATTGTTTGCTCACTTAGATCCTCAAGAAACTGCCAAGCTTCGTCGCTAGACTTGGAGAGAAAATGACCTTGACATATTGTTTCTAGCAACTGCTTCGTTGCTGCGTTCAATCCCTCGTATAATGTTTGGCAAAGTTGCCAATTTTCTATCCCATGATGAGGGCATTGAACAAGTAGGTCTTTAAATCTCTCGAAGAACTTCCAGAATGGTTCGGACGGAAGCTGTGAAAATTGTATAATCTCGTTTCGGATTCTAGCAGTTTTATGATGAGGGTAGAACTTTTTCAGAAAAGCTCTCACAAACTCGTCCCAATTTCTAATAGAATGTTATGCGGTGCTGCATAGCCACTTCTCGGCTAGGTCACATAAGGTAAAAGGAATGACCCTTAGCCTTATTGCGTCATCACTTAATTGGGTTGTCTTCATCATGGCGCAAACGTTTTGGAATTTATTAATGAAAATATATGCATCTTCGGATTCCAAACCATGAAACTTAGGCAGCATATTGATGAAGTGTGGTTTTATTTCAAAATTATCCCCATTCACCGGTGGGGGGGAAAGACATGTAGGTAAGGAAGTGCGGACGGGGTAGAAGAGATCCTGGAGCGCGACTCGTGCGGGCGCTACAACAGGCGGAAGATTCGGGTTATTCGCACCTGGCGGAGGTGGAATCATTCCCGTCGGTAAGGTATAGTTGGGGTCGTGTCCTGACATACCTTCGAAAGAATTTGAGGGTGGAGGTAAAGAAATGGACGGAATGTCGACGAAGGGCTCGTCGAAGGGTTCGTTGGTCAGTACCAACGAAACACGGACTAATCGGGCGTTAGTATCCCTAGTCCAAAATGAAATACACTAAAGGGTAGTGCAGTCAGAAAAAAAAGAAAAACAGAATGTGGGGGTAAGATAACGTCAGTGAGAAGAAGTGGTGGAAGTGAGTTTGCAAGTTTTTTTTAGCGGCAAGTTGCAAGTTTTTAAAAGATTATTCTTTTTCTTTTTTTTTTATTTATGTGAGAGTTTTGCAAAAAAGGTTTTAGAAACGGGACTCGTGACACAAAAATGTATCAACCACACATGCACAATCAGACCTAGATCTAGGGTTGCCTAGGTCTACTAGACAGCTCCTAACTAGGGCTAGAAATAGACCTCAAACCGCCTCTTCACGGACAAATACGGCCAGGTAAGTGGGAAGGAACCACCACTACAGTGGGCCTAATTAATAACCACTAGCCTAGACATCGCAAAGTCGGTTAGGATAAACGGCCGATGCCTATACTAGTCCTTTTCCTATTGAGCTCGATGTCCTTAGGTCTGAGTCTAATCTTTTTTAATTAATTGTGGTCGATGCAAAATGCTTTAGGTGTTTTCTGGGGTCCTGGGAAGGGTGATGAAATCCCCACCCAATCTGAGTTTGGTCAAATAGCCCTTTAGAGTCCGGTTAAATTATGCAAAACAAATAAAATTTCACTTGCATTCAATTTAGCGTGGCGCAAAGAAACCTGCAGAAAATCTGTTATTTAGAAGGGGGAGAAAGACTCTTTACGCAAAGAATTCCTGCAGAAAATTTTTTACAGAGAGATATATTGTAGGTTGCAGAGAGGAGGAAAAGGGAACAAACAGTGCAAATCTGATGCGCTGACGTGGCAGCCAGAGCGCGGATCCGCGGCGGTAATCCTGTTTATGCGGCGGAAGCGCGCTCAGGGGGTGGGTTCAGCCACTGGAAAAAATTGTGTTGCTCTGTACTGATAGTTCCTCTCTGTTCTTATATGTAACTTTCTGATTTGCGCTCCGTAAAATTTCAGATCTTCGCTATTCCTGCAAGATTCAAAAATAAACCCTTCAAACAGATCAAAATTGATAATTTTTATATTTTTATACTTTCAGATTTTTATAATTTTTTTTTTAAATTTATATCAACCCGAAAATTCACAAAAAAAATATTACGCCGTCCCCGGCAACGACGCCATTTGATTAGTAGGGATTTTACGATCAAAAATATAATTACCGCAATCAAGAACGGCGTCGCTTTGCAGCTAGCCGGTGAGTACGGGTCAATCCACAGAGACGGGTAAATTCCTTTTATGTGTTTTAACGAGTTGATTCAATTTGTCGTTTTGGGTTGGTTTATAACAATCTAAAATACTGGATCTAATTAATCTAATTAAGAATCTTGCTAGGGTTAGGCTTAGGGGAAGTTTTGGAGATTAATGTTTTTCATCACCGCTTTCAATGCCATCTTTTTTTAGATCTATTAGGTGTTAAGTTAATTATCAATAAAGAGGATACGAATCTTTTGGGAAGATGTTTCTTCCTCTAGATTCGTATTCTTCCTTTGTTGATAATTACCTAACCCCCACGGAAAACGCGCGCATCCGGCCCTTTATACTACGGTTCATCGTTACCTCGATGGGTAGGATGCCGCAGGGAGCGGTTGTGCTCGTATGCGTGGAGTTCTAATTCATTAGGTTAAAGTGGCATTGAAAGGGGTGAGAGATCTCATCTCTCAACCCTTTCCCTAAGGCTAACCCTAACAAGCGAGGAGACTACTCGCTCATTAGGGGATTAGAAAACATTATAATTAAAAGAATAAAATACTTACTAGATTGACGGCTCCCTCCAAACAAGAAGAACAGATCTGAATTTTTATCTCAGAAATTCTGAATTTTATTGATTGAAAAGAGGCATAGCATTTTACAGATCTAAAATTACAATTTATAGGAAAATAGGAAACCTAGGGCTACAGACTCTCGCACCTGCAAAATTACAGATTTGCCCACGTAAAATCCTAACATCTGCACCGACGCGCCGACTTATAAAATATGTACCGACACGGGCCTTGTATGGCCGCGGATCCACGGCGCCAGGCTGGGTTTGGCCGCGTATCCGCGGCCAAACTAGGGAATTGGGCTCTGTACGTTTTGGGCTTGGTTCAGTGGCTCTTTGGGCTTCTGTTTCTTCACTTATTTTCTCTTTTGGGCTTCTGGTTCTTCTCCAGATGTTTCAGTGAACACTTGTAGCGATCTTTTAACCGTTCACTTGACTTTTTGGACCTTGCACTGTTCTTCGACTAGGCTTGACTAGGATCCGTCTACTTGTTGGTCAAAAGTCCCTTTTTCTGTTGTTTTGTGTCTTTTTCACTGTATTTGCTCCAGAAACCTGTATCCTGTAATATGCAACAAACGTGCGTCAAGAGTACCTGTTTATTTATAAAAAGGATAAGAATAGGGGAATGATAAATGCAATATTATGGTCTGAACAGCATCCCAGGTTTGCGAGTTCCTCAATGAGGGTGATCATTTTGAGGACGTGCTCTCCAACAGGCGATCCTGGAGCTAACCTCATCTGGAAGAGTTTCCTTGAGGTTTCGTACCTCGCGATACGGGAGTGTTCACCATACAATTCCTTGCAATGGAGGAATATGGATACAATATCCATACTCTCGTGCTGTTTCTGGAGTTCATTATTCATGGACGCCAGCACGATACACTTAGCTCGCTCACAGTCTAGATCCCAGGTTTTACGAACTTCCTTGTCCGCAACTGAGGAATCTGTTCCTGGGATAAGGGAAGGAACAGCGGTGGTAACATATGCAACTTTGTCATAAGTCAGCGCAATATTGACGTTCCTTAGCCAATCTTTATAGTTCTGCCCGGTCAGTATATTCTTTTCAAGTAATAGTTTTAGTCCAGTCATGGTAGCTGCCAGAGAGAGAGAAAAGAAAACACTCAGCATATGCTCTTGCAAGTTTAGATTGGTTATTATTTTATCTAAACAGGATGGCTCCCACTGTTTCCTCAAATCCTTCTTCAAAACCTAAAAGAAGAACTAGTCAGGATGTAATCACACGTTACAATTCTTGCTTAACCTTTCAGCCAGGCTGGTGTTGGTACTTCGAGGGCGGTTTTCCAACGCTTTCGCGAAGTTCCTTAATTAAAGAACCTCTTTTTCCTGGAGGCGTAGCCCCTCTAACACCTTTCTAGGCACCTACTTGGTTTATAGCATTGATTGTTAAGTGAGAGAAATTCCCGAGAGTAATCCTACTCATCGGTGCGATCGGGATCCAACTATCATTGCATGATGCCCTAGATGGAAGCCACTCTAGTCACCACACTCCAGAAGGTAAGCTAAATCTGCAAGTTTCCTTTATGTTTGAAACTCCCGATGTGATTTTTACCCCAAGCTCTTATAGACCTTGACGTAGGCCAACAAGTCATAAGACGCAAGTCAAGTTCTACCCGTCGTTGTCCTGATCAATTTAAATACATCGTACAAGCCCTTGACGTAGGCCAACAAGGTGTACGTCTGTATTAAACTAATGCATTTATCTATGCAACAAAAAGGCACACACACTGCTACCATTCACTATGCCTTGACGTAGGCCAACAAGCATAGCATGAATACGATGTGCTGTCTATCTGAAACGACGGAGGGTTACGGCTGGTTTTTGGCAAAAAACCGTTAACGTAGTGAACTTGATTTGATCAAAGGAACTAAGATAGCTTTTATTAAAAGGAGTGGTTTAAGCTCCGCATTTAAAATTTGCTTTTTCAAGAAAACCGAGTGGTTTTTAGAAATTGTTCCAACGATTCAGTTTAGGTTTTATTTTCTTTGCATTAATAATAATGCGTCCCATTTTTAACCTATCATTACAGATAACAACGAAAATACAACGTCCTCTTATGCCATCCGCATTCGCCACGGGGTCCCGTCATCACCCGTTAGGTTACTTAACTAACGACAGAGCGGGGGCTGGGCTAGCGCGGGTGTAAAACATAAGCGACGTCTAAATAGCTATCATATATAGATATTGTACATTCGTCAGACGCAATAATAGGCATTCCAGATCACAGATAAACAATATTGGATTTGCAAGCAATCCGCATTTCTTTTGAGCCTGCAATGAAAGACGGATTACACAGTTGTGATGAATAGCCATTTTCCCACCCCAGACCCCTACGGGTACGACAAACTACCCGCCAAGTACCAGAAGTGAAGCGGTCTGCCCTAACACTTCAAAATACCCGGTAGTTTGTGCACCCCACCTTGGGTCTATCCTAGGAGCAAAAACAGTAAAAAGAAATAATACAACAGTGGCTACAACCGCAACCTGGATGTGCCCCGCAAAATAATATTACAACTTATTACATTTACATCATATGAATTAATACAAAAACCCATCACAAAACCCGGCTAAACACCACAACAGTCCAATACAGTTTATATACACAAACAGTTATATATAACATCACAGATATGTGCAACCCCCTGCCAACCGACATACTAGCAGTTAGGGGAGGTTTACGAACACATAAAACATTTCACAGATATAATCAAACAAGAAAATACCGTATAATTTCGATCGATTAAACACATTTAATTTTGCTCCAATACTTCTCTGTAAATCTGAAACCTGAGAAAAAATAAAAATTACCAGAAAACAACAAATATCACAGAGAAACAACACAAGAAACTTGGGATGATGAATCGTCCAAAGCGCGGCGGAATCGCGGCGGATCGGTGGGATCGACCGCGGTTCCGCGGCGCTATGGCCGATTCATGAGCCCAATTTTCTTGGGTGTTCTTATACATTCATTTAGGTCATTCTGAAGGTCCCTGAAAAATTTTTGGACCTCATTTAAAATTCGACAGAAAGTACATGATATCGGGGTTTTTCCGGTTTGTTTTTCCGTTCGAAATTCAAACAAATTTGCAAGTGTGTTAAATACTGTTTAGCTAGGCTCTGATACCACTGTAAGTCGATGTTCAACACCCCAATACTGATGGGGAGGCGGAAATATGAATAACAATCTTGTTCTATAATTAAACATCGAATAACCGTATGAATCGTTTGCTAAACAAGTTTTAACAAAAACTATAGAGTTCTAAACTACTATGTTAAGAGATTATACCAAACGGTTCTAGTCCTTCGTCTTAATGTTATCTACGGCCTCTTTGGATCTCCACGTCCTCTTCGGCTTTCTTCAGTGATAGACGATCCACCCGAGAACCCTAATCCAAGCTATAACCTCTAAACTTGAGGTTACTTAGTTTCTCTAGTTGCTAAATAGAGTAGCTAAGGTGATGTAGAGATAGGTTATGGAGTAATTATTCTTTCCTAATCCTTGTTCTCAACTCATGAGGGTAGGATTAGGTTTGGTGAAGGAGAGAGAACTTGAAAAGAGAGAGTGAGAAGATGATAATGATAATAATCATAATAATGATAGCTTCTCACTTGATATATGAAACATAATGAATAAAAAGAAATGAATAATATGAGATTATTCATCATGTTTCATTAATGCAAGTGGGTGATTCATTATGTGACTCATTAAGCATTTAATAATGCATTAATGACATGATGAATCACTCACAATGAGTCACTAAATCATTAAAGGAAAATGCTACCTCTCCCTCCATGTCACATCCTTCTAGAAGCTTCTCGGAAAATTACGAGAACGCCCCTCTCATCCGTGAAAACACGGAAAAACTTTAGACTGTATAAATCCAATAACCTGATACTAGAATCTGGCTTAAACCAAAGCCGGCTAGTAAAAACTGTCCGAATGTCGTACGTGCGTTCAAACACGTATGCGTCCGAACCTTTGTCGTAAAACCATACAACCTCTATATCTTTTCGCCTGGGTTTGGGAAATCTCTATGTGGGACTCTAAAGACTCAACTACTACGCTGGCAGTGGGTTTAACCACAGACCGCAAGCGGCACTAGCTGTACGTAACGGTCCCCAGGTAGTTGTCGATAAGAAAGCTGATGAGGTAACCCATCTGAAATCCTACTGAGCCTGTCTGTGACAATATCCGCGCAGTCCGGTCTGTTCGTCTAAGAGTATCGCATGTATGGTCTAGGGAGGTGGTGGACGTCAGACCCCTAATAACCGTACAAGTCGTGTCGGTATGGTTCAAGACCACCCGAGAATCTACTGATCATTCCATCAGTAATTCTCAATCAGCCCTGGCCAGGGACTTATGGTAATGACCAACCGACCACAGTGCGATATCAACTCCCTATACCGGGAGAGACGAATCCCTAACAGTCGCTCACTGCCTCCACGTGGCTCGGGAATGTGCCCAACTGAAACCAGTTTGCACGACTCCTTTGAGCCGTGGTAGGGTAATAATCAAAGCACAGTGGGAACTCACACGAGACAAATGATGACCTTAAGTCAACGGACTATCTGCACACATGTCACCTGAGAACTGCTATATGACGTTAGGTATAATACCATCCAGTCAGTTTTCGGCGAGTCCTGTCCGGTGTACTCACACCCAGTGAGCATCTGTATACAATCTTAGGTGAACACCACCAATGATTGCGAGACCAATCCATTGCCCCTCGTCAGGGTCTAGATATGTATACACTAGTCTACTCCGGAGTATTGATGCCCAATCTCGATACTCCTATGACCAGGGACATCTAAGGGTGTGCCTATTGACTATCCAGCTCCCACTAGTATGACTGCCATCACAACGCCGGTAGTCAGACAAAACACCCTATGGGCTTTATCAACATATATATATAAATACCAAGTAAAAAATATCATACGTTAAGACAAAGTCAAACCAAATAGCGTACTATCATATCAAGCAAGACTGTCATGTACATACATATCCCAAGCATCCTATACAATGTAGGCCTCTAGGGCATATATATCCAACATGGAGTCCCGACATGTATCGTGTCCGACCGAGGCACCCAGTTTACCAGCCGACTATGGCAGAGGCTTCAGGAGGCTTTGGGCACCCGCTTAAGTTTCAACACGGCATTTCATCCGCAGACCGACGGCCAGTCATAGCGGACTATTCAGACTCTCGATGACATGCTCCGAGCGTGCGTTTTAGACTTTGGTGGTAGCTGGGATCATCATTTATTCTTGGCGGAGTTCTCCTACAACAATAGTTTCCAGGATACTATTCAGATGGCACATTTTGAGGCCTTGTATGGGAGGAGATGTAGATCGCCCGTCTGTTGGACAGAGCTCAGTGAGAGCAGTATTTTGGGGCCGCAGATCGTACAGAAGACGACCGAGAAGATACAGTTGATTCGAGATAGGATGAGAAGAGCTCAGAGCAGGTAGAAATCGTATGCTGACCGATGCCGCCGCCGATTAGAGCTCGCAGTTGGCGACCACGTTTTTCTGAGGGTCTCTCCGATGAAGGGCGTGATGAGATTTAGATGGAAGGGGAAGCTTAGCCCCAGATTTATAAGTCCCTTCGAGATCCTCGAGCGTGTGGGCGCAGTGGCATATCGTTTGGATCTTCCACCCGACTTCCCCGATGTTCACCCCATATTCCACGTGTCGATGCTTCGCAGATACCTGCATGACCCTTCTCACATGATTCAGCATCAGACCGTTCAGCTCGAGCGCGATCTTTCGTTCACCGAGCAGCCAGTAGTTATATTGGACCGGCAGGTGAAGAAACATCGATCGAAGGTCTTGCCATCTGTGAAGGTGCTTTGGCGCAGCCTAAATGGTCAAGAGATCACTTGGGAGGCCGAGGGCGAGATGCGGAAGAAATTCCCCCATCTCTTTGAATGTACGCGCAGCTATATATTTTTAAATTCGGGGACGAATTTCTTTAAGGGGGGAAGATTGTAACACCTTAGATTGTGATTAGTGGCTAATTATACTTTAATGTTTGGTTTTTAGTAAAAAGTCTACCAAAACGATTTTCAAATATTTTATCAAAATTTATGAATATTTTATTAGAAATTAATTAGGCTTGCACACACTTGTGCATGTAAACTAGTAGGGTTAAACCATGTTTAGCAACCATGGTGGACTAACCCATTCTTATTAAGTTAATTTAAAATTTATTAAGTTTTTTAGTTATTCTTTTAAAATAAAAATGAATTTAGCTTATGGGTTGACTTGGGTGGGGGGGAGAGAGAGAGAGAGAGAGAGAGTGCATGATGGCTTGAGCCATGCTTGCATTTAATGAGGTGACAGAGAGGGGGGTTTGACTCTCTCATATCTCTCATTTCTTTGTTCTTTTTGGCAACACTCATTTCCTCACACCTCTCTCCCTCTCACTCAGCTACAACAGCAGCAGCAGAAGCAGTAGCAGTAGCACCAAGCAACAATAGCAACAGGCAGCAGTAGCAGCAGCACACAGCAGCAACAGTAGAAAGCAGCAGCAGCAGCAACAGCTCCTCCTTCTCTTCTTCTTCTCCTTCTTATTGCACCTAAGATCAAGTGAGGTATAACTTCTTAGACCTGACTTCTTTGCTTGCTAAACTTATGTGTTGTTAAGCTTAATTAGTGTTTAGTGTGGTCATTAGTGCTAGAAATGGTGATTTGAGTGGAGATTTGGCCAAGTAGTGATTTTTATGGTTAGTTTAGCTTAACTAAGTATTATAAGGACCTTTAAACTGAGATTTGAAACCAGATTTCACTAAAATACCATAAGGTTTCAATTTAGTGCAAATTTAACATTTTAAGGAAAACTTTTAGTCTTTTAAAATCTGCTGTTGACCCGGTTGCTTCAGACAAAAACTGAGGTTACTGGGGCATGTACACTAGATCTAGACCACACACACGAAGCACGAGCCCCTATTTCCCAACCTGGGCCACAAATTAATTCGTTCTGGCCGCAAATTGCGGCCAGAGAGGGGAGTTAGGTGCTGGGGTTTGGTATGGGGTAGTCTGCTGTATATCTAAGTGTTTTGGTATATGCAACTTTTTATATTTTCATTCTAGTAAAAATCTGGAGAAATATACCGTATTTTCAATACCTTAAGCTTGAGTGACACGTATGATACGTGAGTGGGTTTAGTGTTCCTGCGTGTCGCGACGTGTCGGGGTGGTTTCAGACGCGTATACACACGTTTTAGCGTATCGGATGCACACGCGTTTAGTTCGCGACGCGAGCTTCTCGTTTGGTTTTAATATCGCGTTTTTGCAGGATTTTAGCTTATGCGTATTCCTTGTGTAATTTCCAGGTTCGCAGGCAGGTACGTCGGACGCCGAAAAGAAGGGGAAGCGAGTAGTCGGCTACACCTAGCACGAGACCACTGTGAGTAGATTTAACATCTAGGGGGAAATCGCCCGTATGGCGTTTAGCGTCAGGGCATGATAGGACATAGTAGTCACATATATAGTTATATGTATTTTACTTCCGCATATGTACTATTGTAGCGTAACCATCTTTTGTTGCTTATAGAAATAGTAGGTATGTAACACCGCACTGTCACTAACGGTTCAAGCTGCACGAGCACTATTTGTATGTTACACTCACACCGTTAGTGATTACCATGATACTCGCACTATAGGATTGCTACGAACCATACATCATTCCGATTGCCGCATCATTGATGATTAGACATTGATATATCCATACTTGTGCACATACACATTGTATATTCATATTGGTACACACATACATTGATATATCCAAATTGCGCACATACACATTGTATATTCATATTGGTGCACACATACATTGATATATCCATATTGCGCACATACACATTGTATATTCATATTGATGCACACATACATTGACATATCCATACTTGCGAACATACACATTGTATATTCATATTGGTGCACACATACATTGATATATCCATAGTGCGTACATACACATTGTATATTCATATTGGTGCACACATACATTGATATATCCATACTGCGCACATACACATTGTATATTCATGTTGGTGCATACATACATTGATATATCCATACTGCGCACATACACATTGTATATTCATATTGGTGCGCACATACATTGATATATCCATACTTGTGCACATACCATTGTATATTCATATTGGTGCACACATACATTGATATATTCATGCTTGCACACCAACACATTGTATATCCACATTGGTGCACATACACATTGATACACTCATACATGCGTATATATCCACTTGCACATCCGTACCTATATACGTTCATATTTCACATACATGGATGATACTGGATTTGATTTCTAGAAAATGGGGACCGCATGAGATATTTCCAAAACTGGATCCATTTAAAAGAGCGGTTTTCCCTTTTTACTCTTATTGGCATACGACACATTGCATGGATTTATGCATTGAGTTTTGGATTTCCTATGATTTCTGGATTTGAGAACCGTGGCTATTTCAAAAGAAAGCTTGTACTATTTTAAAAACCCGGTTTCTCCTGATATGATATTTCAGTGCGTCCACCATGCGTTTTCTCGGTTCTGAGACATGTGACATGTGATCCCGAATCGAGGAGCTGGATGAGGCCGGTTGCGGGTACATGGTGGACCCGATATGGTACCCCGGGGCGAGAACGGATCGCTGTGCAGTAGACGGTGAGCTTGGCAGAGGGACTACTACATACCGGTGATTGGTTAGATCTGGCGTTTATCCGGAGGATACTGACTAGAGTTGAGAGATGGATGCGGGCCGACCCGTACTGCCGGGGCCGAGGGCCGATTCCGCAGACGGAGCCCGTGGGCCGATCCGGACTGACGGAGCCCGATTCATGAGGATTTACGTGTCGATACTGGACACGATTATTTCATGATATTTTCGAGTGCTGATGTTGGGCACTCATGATTCTATGAGATTTATAGGATTTGAGGGCCGATTAGAGTGACGGCGCCTGAGCTTTTACTGGGATTTGGGTGTATTTGATGGACACCGGTTATTTTTCCACGTTGATATTCCGTGTAGATAATATTTTACCCCATGCTCAACATCCATTGTTATGCATCTCATCCTGTAGTCGTAGTACCTGATAAAGTACTTTGGCATGATTATTGCATACCCTGCTCATCATATATAGATATTATTAGATTGCACCTGTTATGCATGATTATTGCATACCCCGCTCATCATATATAGATGTTATTAGATTGCACCTGTTATGCATGATTATTGCATACCCAGCTCATCATTTAGATGTTATCTGATTGCACATGTTAGAGTATCGCAGTACATGCATACCCGCGATTACCTTTATATGTTATCTACTATTCACGAGGTGGCAACTCACCCTCGTTGTGCCACAGTGTTTGCAGGTTGCCCCTCAGAGTAGTTGCTGCAGGGCCACTTCCTTGTATCTTTTGCTACGGATACCACTGCAGTTGGCGTGTGAGCCTTTTTCTTATAGGTGGGTTTCTGCGGTATCCGTTTATTTTCTAGTTGTACACACTATTGTATCTAGTACACTCCATCTACAATTTCATGTATTGACTTAGAGACCAGTTGTGAGGACGATGTTGTATATTATTTGTACTTTGGTGTCGAGCTCGTGTGAGCCGACTTTATTTATGCAGTTTTATATTTCATGATGTTTTTCACTTATATCGCTCATTTCTTCGCTACGACGTCGTATATTCTTATGGTGACTGTTTCCGCCGTTGGGCGTGATTGCTCCCATTTGGGGATGCTTTATTCTTATTGTATGTCATTTTACTTATCATGTTTTGTACCCGTTTTCGGGGCTAGTTTTTACTAAGGAGGTGCTGCCAAAATTTTGAATAAAATAATTTAAACTTGAAGGATTTTTACTTGAGATTTCCAAATGTTTTCAACACTCACTACTTTAATGGTTTTGATTTCTGGGTTTCGGCTTACTTAGTTGCGTTACGCCTGTAGACGTTACGTGGTTAAGTGCCGGTCACGGGCCGAACTTTGGGGTCGTGACAAATTGGTTGGTTTTTGGTCAGTGACTTATGTGATATCTAGAGCAACCCTATATGGAAAATTCCCTAGTTTGACCGAGGGTAGAATCTGGGAGTGATTTCCTCTGTTGCTGAATTTCGTTTTCCGATTTCTGAAACTTGGTTTTGATATTTGAGTTTGAATTCCTTTGTTGGACGTTCGTACGTCGACGAAGAGGGTTATTTGGTTGATCTTGCATGCGTAAGCTATAGGTTCTAGCCTATAAGCACTTCGTGTGCCGTATCGGTTTTTCGGACTTGATTTTAATAGTATTGCAATTGTGTATTGAATGTAGGTACCTTCGCGTGGACTTCCGAGACGACGAAGCATATCGACTTCGGCTAAGCGAGGAGTTTAGCAGGTGAGTAGATTTATATCTTTGAGGGAAGTCAGGTGGATGGCGTATAGCATCCCCGCAACCATTGATATGGATAAGTGAATTATAAACTATAGTTTGGAGAAAAACCCACGTATGAACACACGGATATGATAGCTAAGGATGATTTGGATTAATATATGAGAATTGCTGTGAGAATGTGAAGTTGATATATAGAATTGAAAGAGGACAAGTATGAGTTGATAGTGGTATGATATGAGATCGAGATCGATACGACTTGAGATTAATAAGATATGACGCATATATATAAATATGAGTTGATATGAGATCGATACAAATATGACTTGAGATATATGTGTATATATATTTATTTATGAGGATAAAGAGTGATATGTCGTATGAGATTTTAGATCCGTACCCTTATTGATGAATAGGACGATAGAATCCCTATTCTGTTTGATGTCACCGTACGATGGATTACCGTACCCGATGAGTTACCAGATGAATAATCCGCGCTAGTGATTTAAGGATGATGATCGAGAATTATTGTCATATCAGATGTTATGAGGTGGGATCGCCGATATAAAGATTGCCACCTGAAACATACATATTTCCAAAACTGACGAATCGTATGCATCTTTTAAAAGGAAATCTCAAGGGTCGCTACGGATTTTCAAATGGTGTCTTTTCTTAAAACACAGTAGCCACCACTTTCAAAACTACGATTCGTATCCTTTAAAACTGACTGTATGGTTCACGTGTAGATAGATATACCCGTTGATTATTCATGTTGTGAAGGATATTACCCCTCGTGATGTACATATCATGTTTCCAGTATTTAATACTACATGATATCAACCGCTAGTACACCTGCACAATTACCGTTGATGCGCATGTTACACGTACACAGATTTTCCGGCTCACACACATTATTCATCGGTAATTGCCATGCCACTTATACAGTAGAATTTCCATATCATGATATTAATATTAAACGTAAAAGTACATTCAATGTTCAGTACTATCACTTAACATGCTTGCATGATATACTCGATATTCTCATATTACTACTCTATGTTGCATACATCTTACTTTATGATTATATGCTTGAGATGCTATTTGATTGGTTATGGCAGCGCCCAGGCCATCAATCCGTTAACAAATGCGGAACAAAAACTTATAAAACTCGGCGCTACCACAACCAATTACTCGGATCTACCCATAAGCCCTAGATAAAAAAACATGCAAAGGAGTTAGAATGGTTATACCGAATAGATCCGTGTCCTTCGGTCTTCATCCATCATCCCAAGCTCCTAGGGGCTTCCTTGATCAAGCTTGATCTCCGGTCTCCCTCCATCGAAGATGATCCACCCGAGAGTCAATGCAACGAGCTCCAACCTCATATCCGAGGCAACTAGGGCACCTAGATTGCTACTCTAGATACCGTAGATAAAGTAGAGAGTGATGAAGGATTAATTTGTCTCAAGACATCCAAGGATTCTCGAGTCATGAAAGGGTTTGGGTGGAGCTAGAGGAAGAAGAAAATGCCATGAGAATGAGGTGTTAAGAGCAACTCAAGAGAGAAAAAGAAATGAATAATGGCTTGTGTTTTTATTTTTTGTGTGTGTGTGATTAAGAAATAATGGAGCCATCACATAAATGTCCATGTCTCCAAAATATCTTAGTCAACAAAAAATATCTTAAGTCAACATAATCTCACAACAAACAAAAACCCTAAGCATGCTAGAATAGTAACCATGGGTCACTAATTAGCCATGCCACAAAAATGCAATAAACACCTCATCCTACACCTCAATAACCTTTTAATCCAAAAAGTTCTAAACCATGACAGTTTGTAATCTTCTAAAAGTAATCTTGTATGAAATTACAAGAATACCCCTCAACCGTATATACATACCCGCATCCGTATTCCGAAGAATACGAATACAATGAGACGAAAATAATCCATCAATATAATACTAGGATCCGGCTTAAACCATAGCCCACTAGTATTATCCGTCCGAACATCATCCGTGCACAAGTACACGTATGTGATCGAACCCTGCCGTAAAACCATACGGCCTATACATCGTTTCGCCCGAAGCAGGGAAACCCTTTGTGTGGGACTCTAAAGAGTCGTCAATACGCTGGCAGTGGGTTTAACAACAAGCACGTCAGCGACACTAGATGTACGTAACGGCTACCCAGGTATTGAGCGAAAGGGAGGCCGACGAGCAAACTTATCCTGAAACCCGTACTGAACCTGACAGTGACAATATCCGTACAGTCTGGTCCGTTCGTCTATGAGTATCGCATATCGAGTCTAGGGGGTGGATAAAGTCAGACCCCTAATAACGCGACATTTAGTGTCGGTATGAAGCCCATCACCATCCGAGAAACTACTGATCCGAATCAGTAATTCTCGACTACCTTGGCCAAGGATTTCAGGTGATGGCCACCCGTGCACTCCGCGACATCAACCCCCAATACCGGGAGTGAAGAATCCCCTGACAATCCGCTCACTGCCTCCATATGGGTCGGGACTATACCCAACTAAAACCTATTTGCACGACTCCTTTGATCTGTGGTAAGGTAGTAATCAAAGAACAGTGGGAACTCACACGAGACAAATGACGATCTCAGGTCGATAGACTAACCTTTACACATGTCACCAGGGAACAGCTATCTGACAATAGGTATAATACCAACTAGCATGTTCCCGACGAGTCCGTCCGGTGTACTCATAACCCAATGAGCACCTGTATACTTCTTAGGTGAACCAACTGACACCAATGGCTTGTGAGACCGGCCACCGCCCCTCGTCAGGGTCTCGATCCGTATACACTAGTCTACTCTGGAGTATCGATGCACAGTCTCGAAACTCCATTGACTAGGGACATTTAAGGATGTGCTTATAGGCCATCCAACTCCCACGTATATGATCGCCATCATACTGCTGGTAGTCAAGCAAGAATCTTATGGGCTCTATCAATATGTAATAGTGATCTGTAATGTCACCTTATGCATGTACACGATGATAAAGACAGACCAGATAGCATATTATCATCTCGAGTAAGATTGTTCTACCACTTAACACCTCATTCATTGCAATCACATGCCTGCGATCCAATAATTGACTTGAGGGCACTATAGCCAACAATCTCCCACTTGCACTTAAGGCTAATTATTGCGGTGTCGCATACTCACAGTCCATGTGATACCGAACATCCAACTTCTGCACTAATCAGTTTCACAAATCTTGTTTGTAAAACTATTGCGTTCGAGAAATAGCCTCAGTGAGTGGATCCTCTCCAATGTTTCTTTCTATGTCTCTCTTTATCTCAAGTTCGCGGAGAAAACCATCTCCCAAAATGAGAAATACCTGTCTTAGAATATGTCTGGATATCTGATGGGACCCAGTTCACAAATGAACTCAAAATCCAGCAAACTTCTTAGACTGTATCGTCCACTGAATTTAATCAGTATCCTGCATCATGCCTCCCTCAGAATCCTCTTGGACCACCTGTCCAAACCACTGCCCCTCAAAAGAGAGAAAACTATAACTCTGACAGTCACTCTGTCATCCAGGTCACCTTGGAAGCCTGGAATGATAATCGTCTCCCGAAGGAGGCTGCCATTATCAAATCCGTAGAACATCCACTTATGTTCATAAGCTGCTTTCTGTAACGACTTCGATTTCGGTTAGTGTTAGTTTAGACGTTAATGCTGGTTTACTGTAAAAGTTTACCAATTCGGGTTCCTCGCATTTTATAACATTTAATTAATAATTTATTATTATTTTTTATGGCATGCAAGCACGTGTGCACGTTAATGTGAGGGTTTGTTTGTGCTAATTTAGATTAGTGACCATGACACTTAACCCTAATCTAATCCTTTGCTTTATCCTAGTCCTTGTTTTAATCTAATCCTTAACCCTAATCCTAGATATTTTGAGTGAGAAGAGAACATATTTGTTTTGGAAGTGAGGAGGTGGCATGGTGTGTGTGAATGCATTGATGGTGCATTAATGCAAGTGGTGCACTCACCCTTAACCTCACCTCTCACTCTCTTTTCTTCATACTCCCTCTCACTCTCTCTCACACTCATTTCCCTTCTCATTTTATTCATCTCTTTCATTTCCTAACTGAACACTTCACAAGTTCTTCACAAAAACCATCACAAATATTCACAAATCTCACAAAAATCACATATTTTACCACATTTTGCCTCTTGGATGCCTTGGAGCTTACAAAACATAGATCTTTGAGTTCTTTGGGTTAGGTAATGTTCTCTTTCTATTCTTTAAGTGCTTATTGTATTTCGTAGCTTAGTCATTTCAGTTTAGATCGCGTATCGTATCATTTCGGGTAAATATCGTATTTTTAGTGTAATTTTGGGTCTGGGATGATCTGCTATCAAACTAGGTAATTGTTGCAAAAGTTCTCATCATAGTGACCTAGAACCTACCCTCAAAATACGAACCAATTCCATCATGTTCAGGACGCAATTTTATTGCTTCTGGCCACAAATTTCGGCCAGACTGGGGAGTTGGGGTTTGGGTTTTTGTGTAGGGGACTCTGGGGTTGTTTGTAGTCTCATGGTACTTGCAACTTTTACAAATTATTGGTACAGAAAATCTGGGATCACTTGCTTGTTTTCTTGTGTTTCGTTTCACGCGTTACGTTATCCGTTACGGTTCGTGTTCTGTGTTCTGTTGCTCCTGAGTTGGTTTCGTAGTGTCGCTATGCACGTTAGCTTTAATACGAACACTTGAGAGTACGTTTGTGTTGTCTCGTTGGTCCGTCTAGTTTGCACGTGTTTTGGGTCTATTGCTAATATATACTTGCTTTGTTGTTTTATTGTTTTAAGTTCGCAGGAGGGGACTTCGGGCGCTGCGACGAAGGGAAAACAGGTGGTAGGCTTCACTTAGGCAGGAGTGTTTGTGAGTAGATTTAACATCTACAGGGGAATCACCCGCATGGCGTTATGCGTCTGGGCTAGAGATGACTTGACTTTGTCGTATTTTCTATTTCATATATAGAGTTTGCGCATACCCTTATTGCTTAGTTATTTGTTGTGCTTGTACTAGTACCCTTAGGAAACTACACTATTATTGACGGCTCATGTTGCACGAGCACTGATTGTATGCCACACACACCGTCAATAATTGCCATGTTATGCACAATACACATACCTATATGATATTGTTTGGTTAGGGACATTGAGACATTGATTCATATTTCTTTACGCATATGACATATAGCATACCTGTATACCTACATGCTTACACATATGCCTTGACATGCTTACATGCTAGTTACCTGTATACCTATAGGGTATTGTACCATTAGCGATAGGTACATACACACATAATGACATAGCTACATGTATACCTTGCATACATATTTCACTTATACCTGGAGGGTATATTACATCATTACTGATAAGTAGATATATATACCTTGCTATACCTTTATGTTTACACATATATCTGGCCATAGCTACATGTTTACCTTATTTGATGTTATATAGAGGTGGAGGAATTAGGAACCGCATGATAATTATATTAACTTGTTGCAGTTAAATAGGGGCTTTTCCTTTATATGCTCGCATTTCAGTTTTATGTTGCGTATATTATATTCATGGATTTTCGCATTAAGATATGGATTTTTCATGATATTTTCTGGATTTGAGGACCGTGGTAGTTTCATGAAATTATGCATTATTTGAAAAACCTGGTTTCTTTTGATATGATATTTCAGCAGCCAACTTGAGATTTATCGGTTCTGATATATATACCCCATTCGAGAAGCGTCGTGGGCAGTATGAGGGTACATGATGGGGTCTGGAGGTACCCCGGGGCAAGACGATTGAAGGACCTTGCCAATTGAGCCTGGCAGGGGAACCATACCATCCGGTGACAGTACCAATGACTCGGCAGTTATTGTGGGGATACTGATGGGAGTCATGTGCGTATGGATACGTCGAGAGGCGAGGGTCAGAGCTAGGCACTCGAGCTTTCGGTATAGCGTATGATACGTACCTATCATGGTGCCAGTCGTGGTGACAGCACCTGATAGATCAGCATTTCTGTGTCGATGCTTGACACATTGGTTTCATGATATTTTACTCCTAAGTATATATAAGAGTGGAATGGGACGCTGTTATATATGCATATATATATATATATATATATTAGTGGAATGGGACGCTAATATATATGTATACATATCAATTAATATACATCATCATAATTATTCATGTAATTGTATTTGGGATATAGGAGATTCATTTGATATTGGATACAGGATATATATGAGATTGTTGATTTCGTATATTCATGGTATATGATATTTAATTGATATTGTACATTCAGGATTTGTGAGACTTATATGATATGAGAGCCAATTTGGGGGCTGATTTGAGGAAATTGGGATTTGGATTGTCTTGATGGACTTTGGTCCTACCACGATGTCATGATTCCGTGGAAATGACATGTTCCACCCCATACTCTACATTTATTGTTTATGCACTGCTTCATGTATTAGTTGTACCTGTTAGTGCACCTTTCATGACTGTTGCATTTACATACTTCATTTTATATGCATTGCTTCATGTGTTAGTTGTACCTATTAGAGTACCTTTCATGACTGTTGCATATATACATTGTCATATCATTACTTCATGTATTAGTAGTATCTGATTTAGTACCTTACATGATTGTTGCATACAGATTGTCATATTATTGCTTCATGTATTAGTTATACCTTCTAGTATACCTTTCATCACTACTGCATTCATATGACCTTTTACTGCTTTTAGCTAACATATGTTAGATTCGCGCTGTACGTGCATACTTGCGATTACCTGGATATGTTATTTACAATTCACGAGTTAGTAACTCACCCCCGTTGTGCCACAGTGTTTGCGGGTTGTTCCCCAGAGTAGTCGAGGCAGGCTATTCATCTATCTAATCATCTTTTGCGGTGGATACCGCTTTGGCTCATATTGTGCAGTTTTGCTTAGGTGGATTTTGTGGTTATCCGTTCATGTTGCTTATTGTATATTCGTTGTATCTTGTACTCTCCATCTACCATTATCTTATATGGCTTAGAGACTTGATGTGAGGACGATATTGTATATTCTTTTGGTGACTTGGAGGTCTTTTATGCAGTTTCTTTATATCGTCTTTTATTTCTTCGCTACCACGTCGTATATCTGTTGTGGTGGTTGTTTTCTGCCTTTGGGCGTGTATTTGCTCCCGTTTGGGGATGCTTTATTTATATTTATGTTGTACCCATTTTAGGCTGGTTTTTACAAAAGAGGTGCTGTCAAAATTTTAAAGGAAATAAAGTTGGACTTTTAAAGAATTTGGTTTTAGATTTCAAAGGTTTTAAAAATGTTATTATTTCTTACTACTTTTGATGGTTTAGATTGCTGGGTTTTCGGCATACTTAAATTGCGTTACGCCTGTAGACGTTGCGTAGTTTAAGGGCCATCACGTGCCAATTTCGGGTCGTGACAAAGTTGGTATCAGTGTGCTAGGTTTTACCTTTCGGTGTGTAGAATGACCTTGGTATGATGGAGTAGGTAGCTTAAGCAGAGTAACGTAGTGTGTGTATGTCCGCAGCATACTCATGACGCGGTACTCCGCCTAAAGTGACCTAAGTACAAATTGCTTGAAATTCCTTCCTTGATGATTCATATCCTTGTGATTCAATTTCCGTGTTCTTATCGAATCTTATTTCCATTTATAGCCTTTGCCGCCAATAACTATGGGGACTCAGAGTGATGCACCGAGGGCCGAGGTCAAGATTGACTCGGGTGGGATGAGGACTGACCAGGATGGCACGCTCATTGCACAGGAGCAAACGGATCCACCTTTGACAGATAGAATCGCTAGGCTTGTGGCAGATATGCAGGACATGCGTCAGACGATGAGTTCATTGGTTGAGGTCATTCGAGCGCAGCGACAGGAGGTTGTCACCCCTGTTACCCAGTTGTTCCTTACGGTCAGTACACAGCATTCCGTCACCTATATGGCACCAGTGGATGCAGCCCCAGGTTACGAGGCACGTCTTCCAGAGACTTTAGGAGTTCCGGAACAGTGGAGGACTCGTACCGGTGTACCAGCCTAGAGACAGAGGCATAGTCGTCGAGACAGTTTTTGTGACCGTCACGGGAGTAGTTAAGGCTTAGGACGAGGACAGTCACTCAGCTCTCATCCTCAGGAGGGTCAGCAGTTTTATTCTGGATGCTTTCGGTGCGGGGACTTTCATCACTCCATCAGGAGTTGTTCCCTAACACCGTGTCAAGGTCGTATTCAGAAAGTTCGTGGACGCGGAAGGTTCGCTCAGAGGGGTCCGTTTAGCAGAGGAGGATTTCGGCCAGTTGCGGGTAGGGGGCAGACACCAGAGTTTTCTTCTACTCATCGGGACGGGCGGGCGTCTAATGCAGAGTTTTCAAGTATTCTTAATTCGTATGTTCTTTTGATGCACTTGCTTGTTTTACACACTTCGTGCCGTGGTTCGGACGAGAGTCATATTAGCTAGATCAGCCATTTGTTGTGTTAACTTCTGTCAGCGATTCTTTTGTTGCGCGACACGTATTTCAATCGTGTGCCAATCGGATAGGAGATAGAGTTTTGTTAGTCATTGTGATCCTTCTAGAGATGTTGGATTTGACGTTCTCCTGGGCACGGACTGGTTAGCTAGGTACTAGGCGTCTGTGTACTATCGTGAGGAAACAACCAGGTTTTGTTTTCCGGGCGAGTCAGTTCTCGTTGTGCAGGGGGACAGTGGTGTCGCCTCTCGCGGCATGAATTCAGCCTTTTTCACTAGTCGGCTTTTGAGGAGAGGATGTCGAGGATTCTTGGTGTTCATTCGTGATACCGGAGCCACAGTGGGTTTGTTGGACCGGGTTCCTTTCATGCGAGAGTTTTCCGATGTTGTTCCAGATGAGCCAGCGAAGCTTAGGGAGCTTAAGGATCAGCTGCAGAGTTGTTTGTTGGGGGGGCTTGTGCGTCTGAGTGTTTCGCTTTGGAGAGCTCCTTATCTTTTCATTAGGAGAAGGACGACAGTTGAGGTTGTATATTGATTGATCGTCAATTTAACTGGCTTACGGTGCGGATTGGTATCCTTTACCTCGCATTGACGATTTCTTCGATCAGCTCCCGAGTGCGAGACTTTTTCTAAGTTTATTTGGGATCAGATCATCATTGGTTGCGGGTTCGGAGTGATGACATTCCGAAGACTGGTTTTGTGTGTGCTACGGGCTTTGTGTGTTTCAGTGTTGTCGTTGGACTCACCAATGCCCTAGCAACATTCGTGGATGTGATGAACCGGATTTCTTCAGGCCGTTTCTCGACCAGTTATTGTTGTGTTATTGATGAAATTCTGGTCTATCTAATGTGTCGTGAGGAACTTGAGCAGCACTTGAGGATTTGTTTTACGGACACTGGGAGAGCACCAGTTGTTTGCTAAATTCTCGGAGTGTTCATTCAGGCTTGTTTGTGTTGACTCCTAGGTCTTGTAGTTACGGGAGATGGTTCCGTATGGTTCCGAGGAAGATCGAGGCCGTACAGCTTTGGCCCAGACTTGTGTGCAGACGGAGGTCCGCAGATTTTGGGCTTAGCAGGTTTTTACCGCCGTTTCGTGCTGTATTACTAATGTATCGCTGCACCATTGACTTGACTGACAGGAAAGGAGGTTCCTTTTCTTTCGACTAAGGCATGCGTGCGGAGTTTTCGGCAGTTGAAGACTCGGTTAACAAATGCAGCAGTTCTTTCTTTGCTTTCTGGTTCGGGCGACTTTGTTGTTTAACTGTGATGTTTCGCGAGTGGGGCTCGATTTTGTATTGATATGACATTATAGAGTTATCGTTTTTTCATCCCGACAAGTGGAGGAAGTACGAACAGGATATCCCACTCATGATCTGGAGATTGCTGCGGTGGTCGTGCGTTGGAGATTTGGAGACACTACTTGTTCGAAAAGTCGTGTAAGATTTTCACGGACCACCAGAGCTTAATGTACATCTTCCTGCAGCGGGTTTTGATTATTGAGGCAGTCTTCTGCAGATTTACAGTTCTTGTGCGATCGTGGAGTATAGCTTATGTTCGCCTCTACTGAGGGGATAGCTTGCTCATGTCCGCGCCCGTCCATTTTTCCTTAATCGTTTTCGCGAGGCACAGCCCGCCGATGCTCATTTGTCAGAGATTCTTGAGCATACTCGGCTGGGAAAGGATTCAAAGTCCTTGATTTGTGACCAGATATGCTACGTTTAGGGACGCGTTTGTGTGTACCTGTTGCTGATGGGCAGAGACGCGAAATCCTAGAGCAGGCACATCAGTCAGCTTTCGATGTTCATTCAAGTTCCCCCAACATTTGACGTTACTTGTGAGATACTTACGGGTGGGTAGGGATGAAGAGTGAAGTTTTGGATTTCGTTTCGAGGTGTCAGTTTTTTTGTGAGCTAAGGTTGAGCATCTGGGACCGGCTGGAGAGTTGCAACCTTTAACCGTTCCGGAGTAGGAATGGGAGCAGATCTCCACGAATTCCGTTATGGTGTCTACCCAGGTCTAGACAGGGTGTGACTCCATTTGGTGTTTGTTGTCCGATTACTCGGTTTGCTCAGTTGTTCTTTGTTAAGTTGTGCGTTGTACAGAGTTCCTTCTTATGTTGTATCCAATAGATGCACCCTGTTCGTTTGCCGTCTTGGGCAGGAGCTTCAGGAAGCCTTGGGTACTGGTTGAGCTTTAGCTTCGCTTTTCCATAGGCAGGATGATGGTTTTGTGAGAGCGGGCTATACAGACTCTGGAGGATATGCTTGTGCATACGTACTAATTGTTGTCGGCGGTTGGGATCGTCACTTGCCATTGTTAGGATTCTCCTTCGATAGCATTTATCAGGAGACACTCCAATTGGTAACCTTTAGGTTTTGTTTGGTAGGTCGTGTCGATCACCATTCTGTTTTTCTGACTCTGCGTAAGTAGGATTTTTGGACCCCATCCAGTCTAGAGACTTCGAAGATGATCCAGTTGTTTCAGTTCAGGATGAGAACAGCCCAGTGGAGACAGAGGTCTTATGCCGACCGTGGTGGTCGCAGACTCGAGTTCGTAGTGGGAGATCATGTATTCCTAAGGATTTTCCGATCAATGACGTGTTGAGTTTTGGGAAGCTTATCCCAGGATTTTAGGTCCTTTTGAGATCCTCAAGCGAGTTAGTTCTGTTGCCTATAATTTGGCACTTCCGCCCAGATTATTGAGTATTCACTCCGTATTCCCTGTGTCGATACTTTGCATTCACCTTCATGACCTTTCTCACGTGATTCGACACCAGATCATTTAATTGGGACGCGATCTTTTCGTTCACCGACAGCCAATTGTGTTAATGGGTTGGCAGGTGGAGAAACTTCGTTCAAGGATCTTTCCATCTGTGGAGAGTTTTCTTGGGCGTAGCCGTCTAGTGAGGTGATCACTTGGGAGGCTGCGGGCGAGATTTGGGAGTTTGGTACTCTACTCCTTCAAGGTACGCTTAGTGAGAATTTTAAATTCGGGGACGAATTTTTATAAGGGGGGAGATTGTAACGCCTTAGATTTCGGTTAGTGTTAGTTTAGACGTTAATGCGGGTTTTCTGTAAAAAGTTTACCAATTCAGGTTCCTCACATTTTATAACATTTAATTAATAATTTATTATTATTTGTTATGGCATGCACGCATGTGTGCACGTTAATGTAAGGGTTTGTTTGTGCTAATTTAGATTAGTGACCATGACACTTAACCCTAATCTAATCCTTTGCTTTATCCTAATCCTTATTTTAATCTAATCCTTAACCCTAATCCTAGATATTTTGAGTGAGAAGAGAACATATTTATTTTGGAAGTGAGGAGGTGGCATGGTGTGTGTGAATGCATTGATGGTGCATTAATGCAAGTGGTGCACTCACCCTTAACCTCACCTCTCACTCTCTTTTCTTCATACTCTCTCTCATACTCATTTCCCTTCTCATTGTATTCATATCTCTCATTTCCTAACTGAACACTTCACAAGTTCTTCACAAAAACCATCACAAATATTCACAAATCTCACAAAAATCACATCTTTTACCACCTTTTGCCTCTTGGATCCCTTGGAGCTTGCAAAACTTGGATCTTTGAGTTTTTTGGGTTAGGTAATGATCTCATTCTGTTCTTTAAGTGATTATTGTGTTTCGTAGCTTAGTCGTTTCAGTTTAGATCGCGTATCGTATCGTTTCGGGTAAATATCGTATTTTTAGTGTAATTTTGGGTCTGGGATGATCTGCTATCAAACCAGGTAATTGTTGCAAAAGTTCCCATCACAGTGACCTAGTGTAGTGACCTACAACCGACCCTCAAAATATAAACCAATTCCATCATGTTCAGGCCGCAATTTTATTGCTTCTGGCCGCAAATTTCGGCCAGACTGGGGAGTTGGGGTTTGGGTTTTTGTTTAGGGGTCTCTGGGGTTGTTTGTGGTCTCATGGTACTTGCAACTTTTACAAATTATTGGTACAGAAAAATCGGGGACCGCTTGCATGTTTTCTTGTGTTTCGTTTCACGCGTTGCGTTATCCGTTACGGTTCGTGTTCTATGTTCTGTTGCTCTTGAGTTGGTTTTATAGTGTCACTATGCACGTTAGCTTCAATACGAACACTTGACAGTACGTTTGTGTTGTCGCGTTGGTCCATGTAGTTTGTACGTGTTTTGGGTGTATTGCTAATATATACTTGCTTTGTTGTTTTATTGTTTTAGGTTCGCAGGCGGGGACTTCGGGTGCTGCGACGAAGGGAAAACAGGTGGTAGGCTTCACTTAGCCAGGAGCATTTGTGAGTAGATTTAACATATACAGGGGAATCGCCCGCATGGCGTTATGCGTCAGGACTAGAGATGACTTGACTTTGCCGCATTTTCTATTTCATATATAGAGTTTGCGCATACCCTTATTGCTTAGTTATTTGGTGTGCTTGGACTAGTACCCTTAGGACACTGCACTATTATTGACGGCTCATTTTGCACGAGCACTGATTGTATGCCACACACACCGTCAATAATTGCCATGTTACGCACAATACACATACCAATATGATATTGTTTGGTTAGGGACATTGAGATATTGATTCATATTTCATTACGCATATGACATATAGCATACATGTATACCTACATGCTTACACATATGCTTTGACATGCTTACATGCTACTTACCTGTATACCTATAGGGTATTGTACCATTAGCGATAGGTACATACACACATAATGACATAGCTACATGTATACCTTGCATACATACTTAACTTATACCTGGAGGGTATATTACATCATTACTGATAAGTAGATATATATACCTTGCTATACCTTTATGTATACACATATATCTGGCCATAGCTACATGTTTACCTTTATTTGATATTATATAGACGTGGAGGATGTTAGATGTATATGCCCTAGAGGCCATTATTGTATAGTAATGGTTTGTATAATACATTTTGGAGGCTTGGGATATATATATGGTTTTACGACAGTCTTGCTCGATATAGTAGTATGCTACTTGGTTTGTTTCTTTCTTAATATGTGTATATGTTTCTTTTAACATATCGCTAAAAACATATTGGTAGAGCCCTTAGGATTTTTGCTTGACTACCGGCGTTATGATGGTGATCACACTAGTGGGGGCTGGTTGGTCTATAAGCACATCCTTATTTTTGTCCCTAGTCGTAGGATTATCGAGATAGGGCATCGATACTCTAGAGTAGACTGGTGCATACGCTTCCCTTCCCAGCAGGGGAGATGGTCTGTCCCACAGCCATCAGTATGTCGTACTGGAGATAGTATGCAGGTGCTCGTTAGGTTACGAGTACACTGGACAGGACTCGTCGGGAACTGTTGGTTGGTATTAGACCTATCGTCAGTTAACAGTTCCCAGATGACATGAGTATAGCTTAGTCCGCTGACTTGACACTGTCACTTCGCCTTGAGTGTGTTCCCACTGTTCTTAGATTACTACCCTACCACGGCTCTACTGAGTCGTGCAAACAGGTAGTAGTTGGGTGTAGTCCCGAAGCACTTGGAGGCAGTGACGGTTAGACAGGATTCGTCACTCCCGGTATTGAGGGTTGATATCGCGCTGTGTCTAGGAGAGCCATTACATAAAGTCCCTGGCCAGGGCAAGCGAGAATTGCTGGTGGGTTTTCCAGTAGATTCTCAGGGTGTTTTAGGCTACACTCCGAAACGACTTGTACCGCTATTACGAGACTGACGTTTGCCGCCCCCTAGGCCCGCCATGCGATATTCTCAGACGAACATACCGGTCTGTACGGAGATTGTCACATTCAGGCTCAGTAGGAGTTCGATGGGTTCACCTCATCAGCCTTCTTATCGGCATCTAACTAGGGACAGTTACATACAGCTAGTACTGCTTGCGGCCTGTGGTTAAACCCACTGCCAGCGTAGTGTCGAGCCTTTAGAGTCCCACACAGAGGGTTACTCGCCTTTGGGCAAAACTGAGTAGAGGTTGCATGGTTTTGCGACGGGGTTCGTTCACATCCGCGCACTTGTGCACGTTTGGTATCCGGACAGTAGTTACTAGCGGTCTTTGGTTTAAACCGGATCATAGTAACTGTTTTGGGATTGGTTTTGTCTCAGTGTATTAATGTTCCTTGGAGCACGGATACGGGTGTGTATGCACAGTTGACAGAGGCAGTGGCAGAGGATTCTCATTAGGGTTGTTGACCATTTGGCTTTGGTTGACTTGTTGACCGTTGACTTTTCTTTAAACCCTAATGAGAATATGATATATGATTAATAATATTAATTAAGTATTATTGTTCCATGGTTGAGTTGAAAGTTTGACTTTTGTTGACTTGTTGACTTTGTTGACCGGTTGACCATTTTGGACTTGTTGACCATCATCATTTCGTGGCTATCATTTCATGGGTATGACTTTTGCTTGCTTGTTGTTTGCAAAAGCAATTACAGCATGAAATGATAATGGTCATTGAAACTAACCATCACCATATACTTAATTATTATTATTATTATCATTATTCTCACTTTTGTGAGAAGGGTTGGATTATGAGAGCTCATTCTATCATTTCTCCTTCTCTCTCCTAGAAAGAAAGCTCTCCCTCTTCCTCTTCCTCTCTCAAGGTTCAAGTGTTCCATGAGTTGGAAATCATGAACCTTTGAGACAAAACCACCATCACTCTTCTCTACTCAATCTAAGGTATTAGGTTTAGCAAACCAAACACCTTAGTGATCTCTAGGTTGAGATAGGAGCCCAATTTCGAGACCCTCGGGTGGATCCATCAATGGCAAAGAGGAGACGACAAGGAGGATCCGTTCAAGCGACTACGAGGAACAAGAAAGAGGAAGAACCACAACAAGAAGAGAAGGAGTTCAAGACCAAGGTATAACCATTCAACATAGTAGTTAGAACTTGTAGAATATTTGTTAGTTTTTGTTTAGCAACGATCCTTCATGGAACGGTCCATGTTACCTAGGTAGGAAAAATTTTCGTTTTACCTATTCCGCCTCCGCGAAAGTGCCGGGGTGGGTAACGTGGACCCAACATTGGTATCAGAGACTAGCTAAACACTTTCTAACATGTTAGCAAAGTAACTAGAAGTTCGATCGGAGAAAAAGTCACGAAACATGCCCGGAACATGACCTTTCTGTCGATTTTTAAACTGCTGTAAAAATTATTTGACATGTACCAAAAATCGGCTCAGGGTTTTCAGTGAACAGTGCAGAAAAACGATCGACTGAACCGACCAACTCAACGCGGAAACGCGGCAATAAGAGCTTCTTGCCGTGGATCCGCGGCCGAGTTGACTCGGCCGTGGATCTGTTTTGGTGCAGTGTATTTCTCGGGGTGGTTTGGGATTTTTGGAATATGATTTTTCTGCCCAGATTTTCCAGAAAGCAAAATTTGTTTTTGGGGTTTAAAAATCCGTATTTTTATCGAACTTCTAAAGACTTAAGCTAACGGGTTTTATCTGTGATGTGATATATGTATTGAACGTCTGCTAATCGCTATACGTCGATTAGTGGGGGTTATACATATCTGTGATCAGTAATGTTGATGGTATGTGTATATGAATTCATTGGATTGTCGCGGATGAATAGCCGGGAGGTTGTGAGATGAGAGTTTTCTTTTCTTTCAATTCATGTAATTTGTAATTGATGTAATATTATTTATATGGCCGTACAACCGGGATGGGGTTGTAGCCGTCATTGTATAATTTCTTTTACTGTTTTTGCTCCTAGGATAGACCCAAGGAGGGGTGCACAAACTACCGGGTACCTCGAAGTGCCGAGTGGCCTACTCACGGTGTTGAGGGAGGTTGCTTCGCTTCGGGTACTTGGCGGGTAGTTTGCCGCACCCGTAGGGGTCTAGGGTGGGGTATTGGCTATTCATCGCGACCGTGTAATCCACTCTTCGTTACAGGCTCGTACGGAATGCGGATTCCTAGTATATCCAATGTGTTCATCTGTGATCTGGAATGGCTATCATTGCATCTGACGAATGTTTATATATAACTATATGATATCTATTTAGGCGTTGCTTATGTTTTGCATCCACGCTAGTCCAGCCTTCGCTCCGTCGTTAGTTAAGTAACCTAACGGGTAATGACGGGGGCCCGTGGCGAATGCGGATGGCATAAGCGTACGTCATATTATCGTTGTTTTCTGCAATGGTAAGATTAATTGATGGGACGCATTAATTTAATGCAAGAAAACAAACCTAAAAAGAACGTTGTTGGAACAATTTTTCAAAAAGCTGTTATTGCAAGGACGCTCTCTTTTGTTTTGCATAGAGGTATTCGGTTATGAATGCCCAGCACCTCAGTCGACGAGGCAAGGGCCGAGATCCCTTCATCGGGAGTGACCCCTTGGACAAAAAGTTTGCATCAGGGTAATAACTTCACTATAGTCGATTATTCTTGCTTTGCATCGAGGTATTCAGTTTGGAATATCCTGCACCTCATTCGACGAGGAAAGAGCCGAGATCCCTTCACAGGGAGTGACCTCTTTAGCAAAAGTTTTCGCCACTATATTTTCAAAAAGGTTATCAGGTTCCTTCAACGATATCAAGTTCATTACGTTAACGGGTTTTTCGCCAAAAACCCAGCCGTAGCCCTCCGTCATTTCTTATAAGTTATACTTAGTATTCGTGCAGCGTTTGTTGACTGTGTCAAGGCGCAGTGAACGGTAGCTGAGTATTACTTATCTGCTGGATACAATGTGATTGGTTAGGACAGTCGTGTAACCTTGTTGACTGTGTCAAGGGTTATGCGGGTGGGTTTAATGCAATCAAGATAATGACGGGTTGAACTTGAGTAGGACTCTTTGATTTGTTGACTGTGTCAAGGTCACTTGGGTCCTAGGGGCAAAAATCCACATCGGGAGTTTCTAAAGAAACTGAAACTTGCAGATTTAGCATACATTCTGGAGTATGGTGACTAGAGTGGATTCCATCTAGGTCATCGCACTATGATAGTTGGATCCCGATCCCACTGATGAGTTGGATTACTCTCGGAAGATTATTTCACTTAACAATCAATGCTATAAACCAAGTAGGTGTCTAGAACGGTGTTAGCGGGGGGAAAAGAGGTTATTTAATTAAGGAACATCGCGAAAGCGTTGGAAAACCTCACTCGAAGTACCAACACCAGTCTGGCTGAAAGGTTAAGCAAGTATTGTGACGTGCGATTAATCCTGACTAGTTCTTCTTTTAGGGTTTAAAGAAGAATTTGAGGAAACGGTGGGAGCCATCCTGGTTAGATAAATCAATAAACCAATCTAATCTTGCAAGAGCGCACGCTGAGTGTTTCTTTTCTCTCTCTCCAGGTAGCAACCATTTCACGCCCTAATCAAGATAATAAAATGTATCGCTTGACCGATCCGAATTCTTATTCGGGGCTGGGGAACGTTGGTTCGGCTCTAACTTACGACAACAGTCAAATGTATGAGCAAGGGAAAGAAGATTGTATGCATTCCAAGGATACCCAGTTGAAGAAGAAGCATGGTTTTGCATCTACTTCAGGTGTTCTTGTAATTGAGAATTGTTTTACGGTCAGCCCTACCTCCTGGGTACTTGATACCGGATCAGGATCTCATATCTGTAATTTATTGCAGGGACTGAGAAAAAGTAGGAGAGTTATACCTGGTGATATGTCGCTCAGAGTACCGAATGGAGCACAAGTTAATGCTGCAGCCGTTGGTGAATATCACCTTGTGTTGCCAAATGGCAATACTATGATTTTGAACGATTGCTACTATGTACCTTCCATGGTTTGCAACATAATATCAGTTTCTTTACTCGATAAAGATGGATATAACTTTGTTCTTGATAGAAATATCATGAACATCTACCTTCACAAGGTACTGGTTGCAGAAGGTACACTGTGTAATGGTATCTACGTTCTAAATCAGAATACAGTTCTCAATGTACAAAACACACGCAAGAGGAAGAGTTCAGATACGAACGAATCCTACTTGTGGCATTGTAGACTTGGTCATATCGGAGAGAAAAGACTAAGTAAGTTGCATAAAGATGGACTCTTGGATACGTTCGAGTTTTCATCTTATGAAACTTGTCAGTCTTGTCTCAAAGGAAAGATGACCAAATCTCCGTTCACCGGACATAGAGAAAGGGTAGCAGAGCTCTTAGGACTCGTACACAGTGATGTATGTGGTCCGATGTCTATACATACGAGGGGTGGGTTCTCGTACTTCATCACATTCACTAACGATCTCTCTAGATTCGGATATGTGTATCTTATGAAACATAAATCTGAAACTTTTGAGAAATTCAAGGGATTCAGAAACGAAGTAGAGAACCAGACTGGCAAAAGTATCAAGATCCTCCAATCAGATAGAGGAGGGGAGTACTTAAGCAGGGAATTCCTAGATTACTTAAAAAAGAATGGTATTCTCTCTCAGCTTACTCCTCCTTATACGCCACAGCACAACGGTGTATCGGAACGGAGGAATCGTACTCTATTGGATATGGTTCGCTCCATGATGAGTAGTGCTGAGTTGCCTCTTTCATTCTGGGGACATGCGCTTTTAACAGCAGCACATCTATTGAATCAAGTTCCATCCAAATCCGTGCCTAAGACTCCGTATGAAATATGGAGTGGTAAGAGTTTGTATCTTAAACGTATTAAGATTTGGGGTTGCCCAGCTTATGTCAAAAAGCAGAACCCAGACAAACTTGAGGCACGGGAAGTTTTATATAAGTTTGTGGGACACCCAAAAGATTCAAGTGGGTATCTATTCTACCATGCAGAGGAACAGAAGATAATTGTTTCCAGGAATGCCACATTTTTGGAAAAAGAATTTCTTGTTAAAAATATTAGTGGAAGCACGGTAGAATTAGATGAAATTTCAGAAACACAAACTTTAACTAAAGATTTGGAGGAACCGCTAGATTCAGTTACACCCAACGAACCTCAGCCACTCCGCAGATCTGGTAGGATTTCTCATCCGCCCGAGAGATACTACGGTTTTCTCATAGACGGGAATCGAGAGGATTGCATCTTGGAAGAAGATGACCCTACCAGTTTCAGGCAGGCCATTATCAGTAGGGACTCTGATAAGTGGCTGGATGCAATGCAATCTGAAATGGAGTCCATGTACACCAATAAAGTGTGGACCTTGGATATTGCTCCACCTGGGGTAAAACCCGTTGGATGCAAATGGATCTACAAAAGGAAACTAGGTGTAGATGGGCAAGTGGGAACCTATAAGGCTAGACTCGTTGCAAAAGGTTTTCGTCAAAGACCTGGTTTGGACTATGACGAAACTTTTTCTCCAGTGGCTATGCTCAAATCCATTCGGATCCTACTCGCCATTACTGCCTTCCATGACTATGAAATCTGGCAAATGGACGTTAAAACGGCTTTTCTAAACGGTTGTTTAGAAGATTGCGTTTACATGGATCAGCCAGAAGGTTTCGTAGACAGTGGGAGCAGCGGGAAGGTGTGCAAGTTACTTAAATCCATTTATGGATTGAAGCAGGCATCGCGGAGCTGGAACATCTGTTTTGATGAGGCAATCAAGGAATTTGATTTCATCAAGAACGAAGATGAACCTTGTGTCTATAAGAAGATTGTAGGACGAACTGTCGTGTTCCTAGTCTTGTACGTGGACGACATTCTTTTGATAGGAAATGACATTCCTATGCTACAATCGGTCAAGCTATTCTTGTCACAACGGTTCTCCATGAAGGACTTGGGTGATGCCTCGTACATTCTGGGGATCAAGATCTACAGAGATAGATCCAAGAGACTACTAGGACTTTCGCAGTCCACGTACATAGAGACCGTACTAAAGAGATTTAGTATGGAGGATTCCAAGCGCGGTAACATACCCGCATTGCACTGAATTACCCTCTCCAAGAAGATGTCTCCTAAGACTGACGAGGAGAGGATTCGCATGAGCACTATACCCTACGCTTTGGCGGTAGGATCTATAATATATGTGATGCTATGTACAAGACCAGATGTAGCTTACGCGCTGAGCGTGATGAGCCGGTATCAGTCAGACCCAGGTGAGGACCACTGGACGGCAGTGAAGAACATTCTCAAGTACCTGAGAAGGACTAAGGAGATGTTCCTGGTTTACGGTAATGGAGACCTCAGGATCGAGTCCTTTACCGATTCAAGCTTCCAGAGTGACAAAGATGACAGCAAGTCTGTCTCGGGTTTTTTGTTTACCCTCAACGGAGGGGCGGTATGTTGGAGGAGTTCCAAACAGGATACCGTCGCAGACTCGACGATGGAGGCTGAATACATTGCTGCAAGCGATATCGCAAAAGAAGCAGTCTGGATGAAGAAGTTCATTAGTGAACATCAGGTGGTTCCGTCCATTGCTGACCTAATACCTTTGTATTGCGATAACAATGGGGCTATAGCTTTAGCGAAAGAACCAAGGTCCCATCAGAAATCCAGACACATCTTAAAGCGGTATCACTTGATCAGGGAGATCATTGATCGCCAAGAGATCGAGGTACGGAGAGTGGACACAAAAGACAACACAACGGATCCATTCACGAAGGCCCTCCCTCAAACACAGTTCGAGCGACTTTTTGAGCTATTGGTTATGCGGTACGCCGGCAGCTGGCCTTAGTGCAGACGTTGGGTATGCGGTACACCAATTACTGGCCTTTAGTACAAGTAGGAGATTGTTAGTTGTGTATGCCCTAGAGGCCATTATTGTATAGTACTGGTTTGTATAATACCTTTTGGAGGCTTGGGATATATATATGGTTTTACGACAGTCTTGCTCGATATAGTAGTATGCTACTTGGTTTGTTTCTATCTTAATATGTGTATATGTTTCTTTTAACATATCGCTAAAAACATATTGGTAGAGCCCTTAGGATTTTTGCTTGACTACCGGCGTTGTGATGGCGATCACACTAGTGGGGGCTGGGTGGTCTATAAGCACATCCTTATTTTGGTTCCTAGTCGTAGGATTATCGAGATAGGGCATCGATACTCCAGAGTAGACTGGTGCATACGCTTCTCTTCCCAGCAGGGGAGATGGTCTGTCCCACTGCCATCAGTACATCGTAATGGAGATAGTATGCAGGTGCTCGTTAGGTTACAAGTACACTGGACAGGACTCGTCGGGAACTGTTGGTTGGTATTATACCTATCGTCAGTTAACAGTTCCCAGGTGACATGAGTACAGCTTAGTCCGCTGACTTGACACTGTCACTTCGCCTCGAGTTTGTTCCCACTGTTCTTAGATTACTACCCTACCACGGCTCTACTGAGTCGTGCAAACAGGTAGTAGTTGGGTGCAGTCCCGAAGCACTTGGAGGCAGTGACGGTTAGACAGGATTCGTCACTCCCGGTATTGGGGGTTGATATCGCGCTGTGTCTAGGAGAGCCATTACATAAAGTCCCTGGCCAGGGCAAGCGAGAATTGCTGGTGGGTTTTCCAGTAGATTCTCAGGGTGTTTTAGGCTACACTCCGAAACGACTTGTACCGCTATTAGGGGACTGACGTTTGCCACCCCCTAGGCCCGCCATGAGATATTCTCAGACGAACAGACCGGACTGTACGGAGATTGTCACATTCAGGCTCAGTAGGAGTTCGATGGGTTCACCTCATCAGTCTTCTTATCGGCATCTACCTGGGGACCGTTACGTACAGCTAGTACCGCTTGCGGCCTGTGGTTAAACCCACTGCCAGCGTAGTGTCGAGCCTTTAGAGTCCCACACAGAGGGTTACTCGGTTTTGGGCAAAACTGAGTAGAGGTTGCATGGTTTTGCGACGGGGTTCGTTCACATCCGCGCACTTGTCACGTTTGGTGTCCGGACAGTAGTTACTAGCGGGCTTTGGTTTAAGCCGGATCCTAGTAACTGTTTTGGGATTGGTTTTGTCTCAGTGTATTCATGTTCCTTGGAGCACGGATGCGGTTGTGTATGCACAGTTGACAGAGGCAGTGGCAGAGGATTCTCATTAGGGTTGTTGACCATTTGGCTTTGGTTGACTTGTTGACCGTTGACTTTTCTTTAAACCCTAATGAGAATATGATATATGATTAATAATATTAATTAAGTATTATTGTTCCATGGTTTAGTTAAAAGTTTGACTTTTGTTGACTTGTTGACTTTGTTGACCGGTTGACCATTTTGGACTTGTTGACCATCATCATTTCATGGCTATCATTTCATGGGTATGACTTTTGCTTGCTTGTTGTTTGCAAAAGCAATTATATCATGAAATGATAATGGTCATTGAAACTAACCATCACCATATACTTAATTATTATTATTATTATCATTATTCTCACTTTTGTGAGAAGGGTTGGATTATGAGAGCTCATTCTATCATTTCTCTTTCTCTCTCCTAGAAAGAAAGCTCTCCTTCCTCCTCTTCCTCTCTCAAGGTTCAAGTGTTCCATGAGTTGGAAATCATGAATCTTTGAGACAAAACCACCATCACTCTTCTCTACTCAATCTAAGGTATTAGGTTTAGCAAACCAAACACCTTAGTGATCTCTAGGTTGAGATAGGAGCCCAATTTCGAGACCCTCGGGTGGATCCATCTATGGCAAAGAGGAGACGACAAGGAGGATTCGTTCAAGCGACTACGAGGAATAAGAAAGAGGAAGAACCACAACAAGAAGAGAAGGAGTTCAAGACCAAGGTATAACCATTCTACATAGTAGTTAGAACTTGTAGAATATTTCTTAGTTTTTGTTTAGCAACGATCCTTCATTTAAAGGTCCATGTTACCTAGCTAGGAAAAATTTTCGTTTTACCTATTCCGCCTCCCCGAAAGTGCCGGGGTGGGTAACGTGGACCTAACAGAGGAATTAGGAACCGCATGATAATTATATTAACTTGTTGCAGTTAAATAGCGACTTTTCCTTTATATGCTCGCATTTCAGTTTTATGTTGCGTATATTATATTCTTGGATTTTCGCATTAAGATATGGATTTTTTATGATATTTTCTGGATTTGAGGACCGTGGTAGTTTCATGAAATTAAGCATTATTTGAAAAATCCGGTTTCTCTTGATATGATATTTCAGCAGCCACCATGAGATTTATCGGTTTTGATATATATACCCTATGCGAGGAGCATCGTGGGCCGTATGAGGGTACATGGTGGGGCCCGGAGGTACCCCGGGCAAGACGATTGAAGGACCTTACCGATTGAACCTGGCAGGGGAACCATACCATACGGTGACAGTACCAATGACTCGGCGGTTATCATGGGGATACCAACGGGAGTTTTGTGCGTATGGATACGTCGAGAGGCGAGGGTCCGAGCTAGGCACTCGAGCTTTCGGTATAGCGTATGATACGTACCTATCAGGGTGCCAGTCGTGGTGACAGCACCTGATAGATCAGCACTTCTGTGTCGATGCTTGACACATTGATTTCATGATATTTTACTCCTAAGTATATATAACAGTGGAATGGGACGCTGTTATATATGCATATATATATATATTAGTAGAATGGGACGCTAATATATATGTAAACATATCAATTAATATACATCATCATAACTATTCATGTAATTGTATTTGGGATATAGGAGATTCATTTGATAATAGATACAGGATATATATGAGATTGCCGATTTCGTACATTCATGGTATATGAGATTTACTTGATATTGTACATTCAGGATTTGTGAGACTTATATGATATGAGAGCCAATTTGGGGGCTGATTTGAGGAAATTGGGATTTGGATTGTCTTGATGGACTTTGGTCTTACCATGATGTCAGGATTCCGTGGAAATGACATGTTTAACCCCATACTCCACATTTATTGTTTATGCACTGCTTCATGTATTAGTTGTACCTGTTAATGTACCTTTAATGACTGTTGCATTTACATACTTCATTTTATATGCATTGCTTCATGTGTTAGTTGTACCTGTTAGAGTACCTTTCATGACTGTTGCATATATACATTGTCATATCATTACTTCATGTATTAGTAGTACCTGATTTAGTACCTTACATGATTGTTGCATACAGATTGTCATATTGTTGCTTCATGTATTAGTTATACCTGATAGTGTACCTTTCATCACTACTGTATTCATATGACCTTTTACTGCTTTTAGCTTACATATGTTAGATTCGCATTGTATGTGCATACTTGTGATTACCTACATATGTTATTTACTATTCACGAGTTGGCAACTCACCCCCGTTGTGCCATAGTGTTTGCAGGTTGTTCCCCGGAGTAGTCGAGGCAGGCTATTCATTTATCTCATCATCTTTTGCGGCGGATTCCGCTTCGGCTCATAGTGTGCAGTTTTGCTTATGTAGGTTTTGTAGTTATCTGTTCATGTTGCTTATTGTATATTCGCTGTATCCTGTACTCTCCATCTACCATATCTTGTATGACTTAGAGACTTGATGTGAGGAAGATATTGTATATTCTTTTGGTGACTTGGAGGTCATTTATGCAGTTTCTTTATATCGTCTTTTATTTCTTCGCTACGGCGTCGTATATCTGTTGTGGTGGTTGTTTTCCGCCTTTGGGTGTGTATTTTCTCCCGTTTGGGGATGCTTTATTTCTATTTATGTTGTACCTATTTTTCGGGCTGGATTTTACAAAGGTGGTGCTGCCAAAATTTTAAAGGAAATAAAGTTGGACTTTTAAAGAATTTGGTTTGAGATTTCAAAGGTTTTGAAAAATGTTATTATTTCTTACTACTTTTGATGGTTTTGACTGCTGGGTTTTCGGCTTACTTAAATTGCGTTACGCCTGTAGACGTTGCGTAGTTTAGGGGCCGTCACGTACCAATTTCGGGTCATGACACTTCCGAACGTTTCTGCAGGATTTGATTAATATAAACTTATTGCAGCTAGTGCAAAAACAGCATCTGGTGTGGTACTTGACATCACATGATTGACTCAATTTCCTAAGAAAGTGATATGTTAATCATGCACATCCCTCTCCCTTTTTGTCTATAAGACACCTTTAAAGAGGGTGACTCCATCACCTGCAGGTGCACCACCATGACAGGAGTCGTCCATTCTAAAACACCTTTAGAATAGTGTCAAAGTACCCGGATTGGGAAACTACCCAAATCTAGATCCAAAACCATAGATCTAGTAACCAGAATGCCAGATATAATATCCATATCTTATGTGGAGAAACCACTGTGTGACAACCACAGTATAACCGTTTGTAGTATATGAATTTCACTTCCTACAAAGTGTATGTCATACAAATACCAGGACATCACACCCTACTACCTTCTTAACAGATCCATCTCCAATTCTGATGAAGTCAAAGCCTATGACTGTCACATCAAAAATAGATGATCTATCTCCGCTATACTTGCTTTAGTCTACAAATAGACACAAGCTACTTGTCCACTATGCTTCCGCTGCTCCCACTGACTACAACAACCCTATGGCAGAGTCATATACATGTGCACTTCTAAAGCTAGTTTAGAACGACGCTATACTCATCCTCCTACTGGGTCTTATAGTCTAGAATAGCAGTCGTAACAAGTCTGGGTAAACAAGAACTTCCCTGTCACCGTCTATGAGGATACCGAAGTATCTCTCGAGCGCCTGAGGTTACCCACCATATCTGCGGAGTGGCTAATGGAATGCCAAACCCGATTGAATCTTTAGGTTCTATTAAATTTTCAGTAATCGTTTGTGGTTCTGGAATTACTTCCAGTTCTACCATACTCCCACTACTGTTTTCTGAAAAAGTCCATTTTACTAAAACTGTGGCGAGTCAAGAACAATATCACTATTGATCTTCCAGATGGTAGAAAGTTAACCCTCGTCATAGCCCGGGATAACCCACAAACTGCCATTACAGAAACGTGCCCTGAGTTATCCAGAGTCTGGTTTTAAGCATAAGCTGGACAACTCCATATACCTAAACATCGTTAAGATATGAACCATTCTATATTCAATATAGAAACAGAGGCACTAGTTTAATTGGAACCAGAATCAAATCATGCAGCGGTGTCCAGGGCATGTCAACTAAATGGAGAGAGGACGATCAGCATTACTCAATTTAGGAGTGCATCCAGATATGAGTAACCTGAAAGAGAAGCAATATCTCAAAACCATTACTATCAACTGAATACCAAACACAAGTATCTACATCTTCGATCACTTTGAAGAATCCCGATACTTGCAACACATGGTTCTCTACTTTATTCTTATACCTATAACTTCCCAAAACTTGGACCTTGTATTTCTACGAAACACTTGTCTTAAACTGGAGAAGTCACAAGTAAACAAAATATAGTAAGAGCACCAACCCCTTTGTCCTAATGGACACTGGACAACATACAATACTTTGTATAATTCCCCTGAGTTGAATAACTCAAACCCCGTGCGTCGTAGGTTGAAAAATGTACTATAGTTAAGAAGAATTACACTGCTGTTTAGTGCTCCTTACCCAATCATCAACTGATATAGGTAAATGTCATAGACATAATTTCAAAAGTTATATCTCACTTTATAAAATAAACGTACAGATATATTAGTTTGAAATTGGTGCATAACAACGGATATTCAAAACCAAATATTTGTCGTCAGGCAAAACCCCAGGTGATTTCCTCAAATATCACCAATTACAATGAATTCCGATATAATGAGGATATAATCACCTAATTCTCAATAACTTACTCCCACTGATCCTCTGTAAAACCATACAGATGTGAGAATCAAACCTGGTAAATACATACCCTGGAGTAAGGATATAATTGGGAAATCAGTTTTTAATTAACAACGCATAGTGAAACTGAAACATGAAAATGTTTCGAAGGGGTAGCCGGGTATTCCTAGTAATGCCTCTTACATTATCCAGATTCATGAATGTGACCGTATATTTCCTTGCCATCTCTCCAAATCCCTTTATTTGTCTTTACTCATTACCTTTTGTACACCACCCTTAGGCTAAATGGTTTTCTTCCTTCCCTACCGTTCAGCACCAGCCTATGGTTTGGAAAAAGACTATCTAATAAGCGTAATAGGTGTACTCTCCTAATCCTCGGAGCCCTCGCAACCTGAGAGAAGGTAAAGATAAAAGACAATTGAATAATCCTTATTCTATTTCTCGAAGAGAAGGTATAGATAAAAGACAATTGAATAATCCTTAGATAAAAGACTATCTAATAAGCGTAATAGGTGTACTCTCCTAATCCTCGGAGCCCTCGCAACCTGAGAGAAGGTAAAGATAAAAGACAATTGAATAATCCTTATTCTATTTCTCCTGAACCAGAATCCATCCTCGAACTGGAACAAGTTCCTTCGAGTATGTATATAAGTAGACGATGGATTATCCAATAAATGCGGATCTTTGTAGTGATACGGGGTGTTCTGGAGAAATTCAAAGGTGAAGTAAGAGTGGCGATGATATACGTGGTTTCGTCAAGAATGATAGCAGTCGCAATTTACATTGTCCTCTTTCTAATCCCTTAATTTGTCTTTACTTATTACCTTCTTTACACCACACTTAGGCTAAATGGTTTTCTTCCTTCCCCACTGTTCATATCAGATTTTTGTATTATTATATCGCCCATTCTTAATCATATTACAAATAAATAGGTGCTTTTGATCCATGTCTGCTAAATAGTTGCAGGTTACAGGTTCTCAGAATAATACTGTGAAATTCATGAAAAGACGTTACAAAAGTGAGACTACGACCAACAATAGATGAATCCATATGATGCTGCCTACCAGTTCAAGGAACAAATGAAAATCAGTAGACAGTTCAAATGTAAAAGGCACAAGGGTAGCACAAGATTCAAGACTTCAAAGCGAAGCTCACGGTAAAAGTCCACATAATTCTGCACTGTTGGAAATCTGGAAGAAAATAGAAAAGATTCTGAGGAACCAAGTGAAGAAAACAGAAGGAAAAAGCAACATGAAGCATCACTAAAGAATTGAGCCGAAGAGCCCACAATACGGCCGCGGATCCGCGGCCAAACATGACTTTCTGCCGCGGTTCCGCGGCCCTGCAGTGCACGTGTCGGTGCAGTGTCAGTGGGTGTCGGTGCTTTGACCCGGCTTTCTTAGGGTAGTTTTGTAAATTCAAATATGGATCAGATGTAAAACCTAGGGTTTCTCCTATCTATAAATAGAAAAGCCAGAAGCTTAATTAGGCATGCCTCTTTTTATTTTCTAGATCTAAATTTTAATTACATTGTAATCATTGAAGAGGTATCAATAAAGTAAGTTTCTTTTTCTATCTTGCATTTTTTATCTGAATTTAATTTTTTGCAGTTTTTTATCTGTCTTTTATTATCTGCAATTTAGATAGCTTTTTAAAATAAAAATTATAAAAATGAATTCTTTTGCCACTTTCCTAATGAGTGAGTAATTCCTCACTTGTTAGGGTTAGGATAGGAAATGTTTGAGAGAAGGAAATCTCTCTCACTCATTTCCTTGCCCCTATAATTTTAATTAATACGGACACTATTTAAATTAACCACACACTGCTCACTACGGCATCCTATCCTACAAGATAGAGGTGATTTCCTAGTTAGACCGGTTGTGGTTGATTTAAATAGAGATTAGGGCTAAGAGTTAAGAAAGGACGGACAAGGACTAAAAGGAAGAAACTCAGTTTCTTCCTAGTCGTGCTAATCCCCTTTGTTGACTATTACCCTAACACCTATATTCTTAATTAGGGCAAGGAAAGCAGTGAATAGAATCCTTATTCCAAACTAACCTAATCCTAACCCTAGCAAGACTTTAAATCAATTGAATCTCATACTTAGATTTTAAAACAAAACCTACCAAAAATAGGACATAACTCGTTAGAACATAAAGACAATAACATCATTTCCCTGTGGACCAACCCGTACTCAACCGGCTAGCTACAAAGCGACATCGTCTTGATTGCAGTATTCTTAATCTTAAAAAGCACGTACACAGAAAGCTAACCAATCAAATGGCGCCGTTGCCGGAGAAACGGTAGTTATTTTCTTTTTGTAATTTCGGGTTAATTAAAATTGAAATATATAAAAATTTAAAAAATTTAAAAAAAAACTGAAAAGAAAATCATCTTGTTCTTTTTTATCGGTTTTTGTGCGAATTGTGCAGGAACGGAAGACGGACTGATTCATATCTGGGGCAAGCCCAGTGAACAAATCAAGAAACAGAGGATCTGAACAAACAGAGGAGAACCACAACAGCAAACAGAAAAGTTTTTGACGGCCTGATCCAACTGAACCACCGTGGAACCGCGGCTAAAGTAGGGGTTTGACCGCGGAACTGCGGTCAAATTGCTGACGTCAGCACTTCAAAATTCTCTGTAAGTATTTTTGTCCTCTCTCTCTCCTACCCTCTGATCTCCACTGAAAAATTTTCCTGCAGGGTTCTTTGCGCAAAACTTATTCTCCCTCTCCAATAAATCATTTTGTGCAGGATTCTTTGCGCCGCAAAAAAAATATTTTAGCAAGTGTTTTAGATTTTGTGTGTTAATTGCTTTGCATATTTAAAACGGAATTTGAGGGGCTATAACACCAATCCAGATTGGGTGGGGATTTCATTACCCTTCCTAAGACCCCAGAAATCATAAAAAGTATATGCATCACCCCTCGAATTAATTAAAAAATATCTAGACTTAGCCAATTAAGGACTGTTGCGCTCATTAGGACAGAGGAAGGTTGTGGGCATTCAGTCGTTTATCTAAACCTGACTTTGTGGTGCCTAGGCTAGACAAGTGAGAAAGGTAACTTTAAAAGGCTCGTCTCACGGTGATCCGTGAGCAAAACCCTCCTTTCTTCACTTGTGCTTACCTGGCCACAATTGGCGGTGAAGAGGCGATTTGAGGGATATCTCACAACTTGTCGCTTTGGACCAGTTAGGAGCAGTCTAGTTGACTTAGGAGACCCTAGCTCTAGGCTTGATTGTGCATGCTTAAATTGTGATTTCTTGAAAGTGTGTCGTAGTTCCGTACAAAATCTTTTGCAAAACTCTTTATAAAAAAAGTATAAAAAAAAATTTACAAAAACTTGCCATTTGTCGCTAGAATTCCATTACACCCAACCTTCATTCACATTTCCTCATTGACGTTTTCTTACCCTCACATTCTATTTTTGACTACACTAAGACTCGTTTAGTGTATGTCCGGTTGGACTAGGGACATTAGCGCCCGTTTAGTCCGTGTCTCATTAGTCGCTACTGACGACGCATTCGACTCCGAAGTCGAAACTCCCTCCACTTCTTTTTCGTCTTTACCTTCATCTTCACATTCATCATCTTCTAAGGAAATGTCAGGATTCAATTCTAACAACCCTTTACCTACCTCGGGACTGATTCCACCTCAACTGGGTGCGAATAACCCACAACAACCTCCTGTTTAAGCGCCACAGTGAATCGCGCTCCAGGATCTTTTCTATCCTACCCACTCCGCACTACCTACTTGTCTTTCACTCCCGCCGGCAAATGGGTATAATATTGAAATTAAGCCCCACTTCATCAATATGTTGCCCAAATTTCACGGGCTGGAATCTGAATATGCCTATATCTTCACTAACAAATTCCAGAATATTTGTGCAATGATGAAGACTACCCAACTATCCGATGATGCTATAAGGCTACGAGTCATTCCCTTCACTTTATGTGACCTAACTGAAAAGTGGCTATATAGTACTGCATCGCATTCTATAAACAGTTGGGAAGAGTTTGTTAAAGCATTTCTTACAAAAATTTACCCACATCACAAAACCGCGAGAATTCGTAATGAAATTAACCAATTTTCCCAGCTTCATTCCGAACCTTTTTGGAAGTGTTTCGAACGATTTAAAGACCTTCTTGTTCAGTGCCCTCATCACGATATTGAAAGATGGCAACTTTGCCAAACTTTATACGAAGGACTGAACCTAGCAACTAAGCAGTTGCTGGAAACCATTTGTCAAGGTCATTTTCTTACCAAATCTGACGAGGAAGCTTGGCGATTTCTCGACGATCTTGCTGAACAAACACTTCAGTAGGAAAGCACTAGACAGACCTCTTCGTCCACTTCATCTACTTCATCCGGTCAGTCTAGGGAAGGTGTTCACCAAATTGATATGTCAATTGCAATGAAAGCCGAAATGGCAACAATTACACGAAAATTAGAAGCAATTGAGAGCAAATTCTCATCGCCTTCTCCTGCCCCTGCTTTACCCCCTCGCACTATATGCGCTTGTTGTTCGGATCCATCGCATTTAACTGAAGAATGTCCTTACAACCCACCTGTTCAAGGACAGGATCAAGTCAATGCTGCCTTTCAGTAAAGACAAAGAAATGATCCATACTCTTCAACTTACAATCCTGGTTGGAGGAACCACCCCAATTTTGCTTGGAATCAAAATCAACAACAATTCCAAGGCAACAACAATTTCCAGAGGCCTCCTCCACAACAACGAGCTCCTCAACAAACTCAATATCAGCAACATTTCCAGCCCCAACCTTACCAAAATCAAATTAACAATTTTGCACCAAACAACTCTTTTCCTCGAAATAATTTTGTTCAGCCAAATAACGATACGGTTTCTTCACTAGAACGAAATCTGGAAGCGTTCTTAAAACAATCTACTCAATCCTCAGCCAACATCCAGTCTTCCATTCAGTCTTTAGTGCAACACACCGCATCACATGGGCAAAGCATTAAAACTATTGAAGCCCAAATTGCACAACTGAATGCTGCTTTAAGCGAGCGAGAGAAGGGGAAGCTTCCATCTCAACCACTGCCAAATCCTGGTCATCCACAAAATGCACATGTTTCTCCTGAACAACAAAAACATAATGTGAGTGCCGTGACTACATTGAGATCTGGAAGGATGTTGCACAACAATGTTGGCACTAATGATGACCCCCGGCCGCAGCTTCTTCTTCCTCCTCCTCTTCATCCTCATCTTCTTCATCTTCAGAGCCTATTCTCCATTCTTTACAAGGCTCTGATTCTTCTACTACTCCGAACGGACCCACATCTCACTCCATGAAAATACCAACACTGGGATCCGTTCCAACTCAGCAATCTACTCCACAAACATTGGACTCAACCAATTTTCAAAATATTCCATTTCCAAACAGGTTGAGATCCAATAAACCAAATTCACAAACGGAGAAGATTGTGGAGTTATTTAAACATGTTAGCATTAACATTCCTCTCTTGGATGCAATCCAACAAGTCCCGTCTTACGCTAAAATCTTGAAGGACTTATGCACCAAGAAGAGGAAATCACAGGTACCTAAGAAAGTTTTCTTGGCTAGTGCAGTAAGTGATGCTCTTACCCAACCTTTACCTCAAAAACGAAAGGACCCTGGTTGTCCTACAATTTCAATAACTATTGGGGATAAGAACATAAACCGCGCACTTTTAGATCTTGGTGCCAGTGTTAACCCGCTTCCTTATTCAGTATATGAGCAATTAGGCATTGGAGAGCTGAAACCCACATATTGTACTCTCCAAATGGCTGACCGATCCATCACCCATCCTAGGGGTCAGTTAGAGGATGTGTTGATTAAAGTAGGGGACATCATATTCCCCGTTGATTTCATTATTATGGACACACAGCCTGTAGCTAACCCCCGGAGTCAAATTCCGGTGATACTCGGTCGACCATTTCTTGCAACTTCTAATGCGGTGATCAATTGTCGAAATGGTTCGATGAACCTATCTTTTGGAAACATGACAATTGAACTCAACATTTTTATGTTGGGGAATTAGCCCTTTGAACCTAATGCTAATATACTTGATGGTTGCTCGATCCAAGAGATCACCCAGGAAGACTGTGAGTTCGAAAAATTTCTGTTTGATCACAACAGTTTTGACGCCACTAATGCGTTCCTCCTTGATTCTGATACTACTTTCACGACCGATAATGACTACGAGTGTTTCACTTTCACGGACGATCTTGAACCATCACCACCCGAGTTTGAATCCTTTGAATTTTCGGATGAGTTAGCTGAACCATCTGACTCGGTTGCTTACACTCGTTTTGAACCTTTGTTGGAATCTTTCGAGTTTGAGACAATTTCACCAATTTTACGTTCAATTGTTTCGCCTCCAACACTCAAACTCAAGCTATTGCCGTCTCACTTTAAATATGCTTACTTAGGTGAAAATGAGACCCTTCCCGTTATCATCTCGGCTTCTCTAGCCTCCGATCAAAAGAAAGCCCTTTTAACGGTCTTGCACAGCAATCGCCAAGATTTTGGCTGGACTATGGCGGACATCAAGGGGATTAGTCCCCTAATTATTGAACATCGTATTCATATGATGGATGATGCCAAACCAGCAAGGGATGCACAGAGACGACTCAACCCAGTCATGAAGGTGGTTGTTAAAAAGGAGATTGTAAAATGACTAGATAGTGGTATCATTTACCCTATCTCTGATAGCCAGCGGGTTAGCCCCATTCACGTTGTTCCAAAGAAAGCGGGCATAACGGTCATAACTAATGAGGCAAATGAGTTAATACCTACTCGCATCCAAACTGGGTGGCGGGTATGCATTGATTATAGAAAACTCAATGCCGCGACACGCAAAAACAGCTTTCCATTACCTTTTATTGACCAAATGCTAGAACGATTGGCTGGGCATGAGTTTTATTGCTTTTTGGATGGCTACTCCGGCTATAATCAAATTCCCATCGTCGAAAAGGACCAAGACAAGACCATATTCACTTGTCCTTTCGGTACGTTTGCTTACCGTCGCATGCCCTTTGGGTTATGCAATGCACCCGCTACCTTCCAGTGGTGTATGATGGGCATTTTTCAGACATGGTGGAAAAATTCTTGGAGATCTTCATGGATGATTTCTCCATTTTCGGCAACTCCTTTGATGAGTGTTTGCTACATCTAGACGCAGTCCTTACCCGTTGTAAGGATAAGAACCTCACTTTAAATTGGGAAAAGTGCCACTTTATGGTACGATAAGGTATTGTCTTAGGACATATCATCTCGCAAAATGGCATTGAGGTAGATAAAGCTAAGATTGAAGTCATTTCCAATCTCCCTCCTCCCAAATGCCTCCGAGACATTCGAGCCTTCCTTGGCCACGCCGGTTTCTATAGACGGTTCATCAAGGATTTTAGCAAGATAGCTAGACCCTTGACTCTTTTGTTGGCCAAGGACACCACTTTTGATTTCGACTCGAGCTGTATGAAGGCATTCGAGTCATTGAAAAACTCACTTACTTCTACTCCCATTCTTTCGTCTCCTGACTGGACGCATCCATTTGAAATTATGTGCGATGCATCTGATTTTGCCATTGGTGCTGTCCATGGACAGCACATCGAGAAGATGCCGCATGTAATTTATTACGCTAGCCGAACTTTGAACAAGGCCCAATTAAATTACACAACAACTGAGAAGGAATTCTTAGCTGTTGTGTTTGCATTAGAAAAGTTCAGGCCCTATTTAATCGGCTCTCCATTCATCGTTTACACTGACCATTCAGCTCTTCGCCATCTTTTCGCGAAGAAGGATGCTAAATCTCGGCTGATACGTTGGATCCTCTTACTACAAGAGTTTGATCTTCTCATCAGAGACAAGAGAGAATGCGAAAACGTAGACACCGACCATCTTTCACGCCTCCCTTCCTCGCCAACGCTTAAATTTCCTATAAAAGACGTTTTTCCAGATGAGCAGCTCTTGACTGTATTATGCGAACCTTGGTTCGCAGATATTGTGAATTATTTGGCCACCGGACTTATACCAAATAAATGGTCGAATCAAGACCGATTCCGATTCTTATCCCAAGTAAAACATTTTTATTGGGATGAACCTTATCTATTCAAATACTGTCCCGACCAAATTATTCGTCGGTGTGTTCCCGACAATGAATTTAAGAGCGTACTGTCATTTTGCCATGATCAAGCGTGTGGCGGGCATTTTGGCCCTAAAAAGACGGCCGAAAAAATCTTGCAGTGTGGCTTTTACTGACCACAACTTTTTAAAGACGCACATGATTACTGCATGATATGCTCTCGGTGCCAACACTTGGGCCGGATATCTCGGAGAAACGAAATGCCGCTCCAACCAATATTTGTTGTTGAAATTTTTGATGTTTGGGGGATAGATTTTATAGGACCGTTCCCCTATTCTTTTGGGAACGTATATATTCTCCTCGCTGTTGACTATATTTCTAAGTGGGTCGAGGCTGTGCCCAGCCGAACTATTGACAACAAGGTTGTCGTTAGATTCCTCAAAGAAAACATTTTCTCTCGGTTTAGGCATCCCCGCGCAATCATCAGCGATAATGGAACTCATTTCTGTAATAGGACTTTCGAGTCCTTAATATGGAAATATTCCATTAATCACAAGCTATCAACGCCCTATCATCCCCAAACATGTGGGCAAGCCGAGATTCCATATCGGCAAATTAAACAGATATTGGAGAAAACGGTTTCCAAAAACCGTAAGGATTGGTCTCTAAAACTTACTGATGCCCTTTGGGCGTTTCGAACTGCCTATAAGACCAATCTTGGCATGTCTTCGTATAGGCTTTTTTATGGAAAGGCTTGCCACCTTCCAGTTGAAATTGAGCATCGAGCATTTTTGGCGATAAAAGAGTTGAATCTATCTCTTGAAGATGCGGGCAGCCATAGAAAGCTGCAATTGAATGAATTAAACGAGCTTCGGGATGAAGCCAACAAGAATGCAGTTGTCACCAAAAACAGAACGAAGGTGTTTCACGATAAACACCTTATGCGCAAAACTTTCAAACCTGGTCAACAGGTTTTACTTTATGACACCCGGCTACATTTCCATCCCGGCAAGCTCAGATCTCGATGGAAAGGGCCATTTTTGGTACGCACCGTATATCCGCACGGTGCGGTCGACTTAGAGAATCTGGAGGATGGTTCACTATTTAAAGTGAATGGACAAAGACTTAAACCGTTTCTCACCGCGGACCCTTCGGAGGAGATCCTGCTTTTGCAGGAACCGATTTACATTGACAGATCTTCCTCAATCTACCCCTAAATTTCGGTTATCCTGCCATAAAACAGTGGAAACACTATTTCAAATAAGTTTGGGGTTATGTATCACTTGTAATTATATAAAAACAAAATAAAAATATAAAAATAAAATAAAATAAATTGGGGGTATTTTTGTAAATTTTCCGTTTTAGTAAAAAAAAAAAAATTTACAAATAAATTCCTCTTTTTAAGAGTACTATTTTGCAAATAACTAAAACACCCCATATAAATAGAAACCGACCCCTCTCTGCATTTTACCAAACCCTAAAATATTCCTCTCTGAAAACCATAGCCGCCGCAGCAGCCAGAGTAAGGAGATCGCCCCACGCCGCCGCGCTTCCGCCTCCATACCCTGCTTCAGACCGCTGATCCGCCGCGCATTGGTGTCTGCTCCCTCTGAAATCTTCAGAGGAGGTTTTCTTTCTTCGATCCTCTCTGTTAAAATTTTTAGAAATATCTGTATTCTCTGTGTTCTCTGTGATGGCACCCACTTTGCAATATGAGAGGGACTTTTCCCAAATCTTTGCACACACGATCTACAGAAGTTATTTCGGTGAAGAGATCTGTAGGCGCGGATGGAATTTTTTACTGTTTAATCATCTAAATGCCTTCGCGCTTCCGGATCTCATCACCCGATTTTACGAGTGCATGGAGGATGGTTGCCTCTCACAACACGGATACATTAGGCTGATTTGGGGTGATAGGGAAATAATAATCGATAGGGACTTCATCCATGAAGTCACCTTAATACCTAGACTACCTACACATGACCAACCCCTCCAATTCGAGGATTACCTACTCTTGATGGGTAATGACTGTTCGAGGGAGCCATGTAAGGGCATCCAGGCTAGAACCCTCTTTGCGAATGTACACACTGTGTGCCGTTGGGCAAAAAATAACATTTTTGGTAGTTCGCACAATCCGACATTTTTCACACCATCCCTTCATATCATGCACACCTTGATGACTAGGAACCCAATCTATGATATGTGCATGGTATTACTTCATTCGATTGGTACGGGGAAGAGGGCTGCCAATTACCCATGCCCTATGTTGGTGATACAACTGTGTCGCTATTTCCTCCCTGTGGAGGAATTCGAGTTTTATATGCATGGAGGTATCCCCATTAGACATTTTCTCGAGGGCGTATCATCGTCCTACACACGGTTAAATGATGTATGGTCATGCACTGAGCCGGCCGAGGATGTACCCGCTAAGACACCCAGCTCTAGCTCGACCGCGAGCGAGGAAGAGCTTACCCCTGCAGCACATGCACGTTTACTTAGGAAAGCCACTAGGGGGATAGACAGATTAATAGGGATGGTGACCAACCTGGATCACCGTGTGACAGAAATATAGCATGTTATGACTACCCTACTGGCGAGAGAGGAACGTTCCCGTTCCCGTTCCCGTTCAAGAGGACGGCGAGGCTATGAGCAGTGAGGGCACTGCTTTTGATAAGTTTGAGGGTGGAGGTGATTTGTAAAAAGTTATCTTTGCATTGCATTTGCATATTTTTATTTTTGTACATATTTGTTTCTTCTTTCTTTGCATATTTAATTCCGCATTGCATCTTTATAAAAAAAATATAAAAATGAAAAATGAAAAAAAAATTAATAAATAAATAAATCAAATAATTTTTTTTTAAAAATTATAAAAATTGAAAAATTCAATCTTGGCCATATTTGACTTAAGTTCAACATGACGGTTAAATAGTAGGGAAAAACTAGATCCTAAACTTAGTGAATTAAAAACCCCAAAAATAACCTTTCTTAAAGTTTAACTGTAGAAAATATATGTCCTTGTAGTTTATTTAGAAATAGGCAAATTTTGAGTTCATTTCTTGGGCTAAGTCAAAATAAGGGAAGAGTATTGAAATTTTTATTTGAATTGTAAGTCTGAAAAATAATTCCTAACCTTAAATCTAAATTCTGAAAATATATACCCTACAACTCGCACATACACACACAGTAAAACATGGAATAGTAGAGGATACCTTGAAATTCTCTTGTCTAAAATCCTTAGTATGAAGGAAAATAAAATAAAAGTACAAGAGTGAATAAAGAGATATAAAAAAATGAACACTGATTTTATAATTACTTAAGGCTGCATAAATAAAAAATATAGTGAGGGTGCTTTATCACCTAGTGCCTTAGACCAACTGGTTTGGGAGTCACTGCGAAAGCCTTAGGTATTACAAGACGAGGAATTACGCCTTAATACGCGAACACATTTTGTAATCGGTCGTTAGTACCTCAAGAAGTATTAATGGTCGCATGAAGGATGTGTGAGAAATTTCATCTAAAATTCACCAACTAAAAGTATTTTGGAAGATGGACAAGAGTATGATAGCTTAAATTGAATTTCCAAGTGTAGGGATGATACATACACACACGTAGGGGTATATGATTGGGGTTTGGATGAGAGATTGGAATGAAAGATAGGGCTTATACCTTCAGTAGGGAAGATAAAAATTCCTAAGTTGAGATGGAACCTTAGAAGGAAAATTCAAAAGATGCTGAAAGCTTAATAATTTTGCAGGACATATACGTTCTTAAGTTAAATGAAAAGGAAGTGTGAAAAATACGGGTTGATGATTTCTAAGTTGAACATAATAGAATTTCTTGCTAGAATACTGAATTGAAGAATGAAAATTAAACAGGCCAAATTGATCGGATTTTGTGGGTAGTATCCGCTGAAAACCATCAGGAGACAACACTCCTCCTACTAGGGACACCTAGAGGTTAAACGGCTTGTTGCACGAGCTCAATGCAATCGCGATTCCCTGCGAAAGTGAGGTTAGGATTTTGTTGAGAATAAAACCGGCTTTGCTCGGGACGAGCAATAGCTAAGTTTGGGGGTATTTGTTCATATCAGAATTTTGCATTATTATATCGCCCATTCTTAATCATATTACAAATAAATAGGTGCTTTTGATCCATGTCTGCTAAATAGTTCCAGGTTACAGGTTCTCAGAACAATACAGTGAAATTCATGAAAAGACATTACAAAAGTGAGACTACGACCAACAATAGATGAATCCATATGATGCTGCCTATCAGTTCAAGGAAAAAATGAAAACCAGCAGACAGTTCAAATGCACAAGGCACAAGGGTAGCATAAGATTCAAGACTTCAAAGCGAAGCTCACGATAAAAGTCCATATAATTCTGCACTATTGGAAATCTGGAAGAAAATAGAAAAGATTCTGAGGAACCAAGTGAAGAAAACAGAAGGAAAAAGCAACATGAAGCATCACTGAAGAGTTGAGCCCAAGAGCCCACATTACGGCCGCGGATCCGCGGTCAAACATAGCTTTCTGTCGCGGTTCCGCGGCCGTGCATTGCACGTGTCGGTGGGTGTCGGTGCTTTGACCCGGCTTTCTTAGGGTAGTTTTGTAAATTCAAATATGGATCAGATGTAAAATCTAGGGTTTCTCCTATCTATAAATAGGAAAGCCAGAAGCCTAATTAGGCATGCCTCTTTTTATTTTTTAGATCTAAAATTTAATTTCATTGTAATCGTTGAAGTGGTACCAATAAAGTAAGTTTCTTTTTCTATCTTGCATTTTTAATCTGAATTTATTTTTTTCAATTTTTTATCTGTCTTTTATTATCTGCAATTTAGATAGCCTTTTAAAATAAAAATTATAAAAATGAATTCTTTGGTCACTTTCCTAATGAGTAAGTAATTCATTACTTGTTAGGGTTAGGATAGGGAAGGTTTGAGAGAAGGAAATCTCTCTCACTCCTTTCCTTGCCCCTATAATTTTAATTAATACGAACTCTATTTAAATTAACCACACATCGCTCACTACGGCACCCTATCCTACAAGATAGCGGTGATTCCCTAGTTAGATCGGTTGTGGTTGATTTAAATAGAGCTTAGGGATAAGAGTTAAGCAAGCACGGACAAGAACCAAAAAGAAGAAACTCAGTTTCATCATAGTCGTGCTAATCCCCTTTGTTGACTATTACCCTAACACCTATATTCTTAACTAGGGCAAAGAAAGCAGTAAATAGAATTCTTATTCCAAACTAACCTAATCCTAACCCGAGCAAGCCTTTAAATCAATTGAATCTCATTCTTTGATTTTAAAACAAAACCTACCAACAATAGGACTTAACTCGTTAGAACTTAAAGACAATAACACCATTTCCCTGTGGACCGACCTGTACTCAACCGGCTAGCTACAAAGCGACACCGTCTTGATTACGGTATTCTTAATTTTAAAAAGCACGTACACAAAAAGCTAACCAATCACCCACCTTTCAGCACCTGCCTATGGTTTGGAAGAAGACTATCCAATAAGCATAATAGGTGTACCCTCTCCTAATCCCAGGAGCCCTCACAACCTGAGAGAAGGTAAAAGAAAAAGACAACTGAATAGTCCTATTCAATTTCTCTAGAATCAGAAACCATTCTCGAATCTGAAACAAGTTTCTTCAAGTTCGTATGTAACTATACGATGGTCATATCCAATAAATATGGATCTTCGTAGTGATACGGAATGTTCCGGAGAAAAGCAAAGGGTAAAAGTAGGAGTGGCAATGAAGTATGCAACTATGACAATCCAAAAACCAGTGTGTTTTAAGAAGTTTCGGTTAACATAGTTTATGAGTTCTAGTCTAGGGTCGGGCCATGGCCGCTGCCAAAGAGAGAGAGAAAAGAAACACTCAGCGTGTACTCTAACCTAGATCAGAATGGTTAATCACTTTATGTAACATTAAAAAAAAAATTAAATTATTATTTTTGGGATTTTAATACTAAAATAATATTTTTCCCGAAAACTGCCCGATTTGCGAAATTGGGGTTTTCGAAAAAGGGTATAAATATATACCAATAATTGTGAAATAAATGAAAATTAAAATAATTTATTCATTTAATAATATAATTAAACGATTTGGCATTTTTAAAATTTATTATACGCAGTTTTGATAAAAAAAACCCCGATTGGTGCACTACTAATCGCGATTAAGCCAAATCCGTGTTTTTACAGTTTTCCATGGCTAGTGCACCATGACATGTTATATGTTGTTTCATTTCATTTGTGTTATGGTTTATTGGTGGAGAGAAAAGAAAAAGAAAAAGAAAACTCAAAAGGGGACATAATGATTAAGGATAGGTGTACTTTTGTGTGAGAGAGAGTGAGAATAATTGAGTGAGAGAGAGAGGGGGCTGCTGCCTTGACCCATTTCCCCCATCATTTTCTCTTCCCTCTTCATCTCCCTCCACTCCACATTCCTCCATCTTCTACCCTCTTGATCCACCCCAAAAACTTTGCTAAAACCCTATACCCTTTCACAAAAAAATGATCACCTCCTCACCCTCATCGCTATGAACCAAGAAAAGTCGGATTTTGACAACTTTGGGACTTCTAGGGTTTTGTTTGGGAGTGACCATGAGGTATATCTCTTTTCATTTAGAATAATTGTGATTTCCTAGCTTTTGCTTAAGTTTAGAAGTCGTTTAGTGATGGATGTGTGAACTTTGAAATCCCAAGAGAAGGGTTTGGGAAATTGGTGATGTTTTGTGGCTGTCAATGAGACTTGTGAGGTGATGCTTGACATGGACCATAGCGTAGAAACCAAAATATGGATTTGGGAATTTAGTTCATGTCGGTTTGTGAGAAATTTGGGTGTGCAGGGAAATCTGGAGCAAACCAGGGGATTTTTGAGAGTGGCAAACAACTCTAGGGGCCAAATTAGGGTACTAGGAGACCACTTTGACAAGGCAGACCCAACCTGAGCTAGGAGACCCGAGGAGGCCGGATTTTTTGATGATGTGGCCGGCCACATGGTGACATGGAGCGTCGGGGTTGGTCCAGTAGCTCATATACATCATATACAGCACCCTAGACTTGTTTGTGCAACTCCTTTTGGCCTGAATCAAAATCTGGAGCACTTTAGTGTGGTTTTTGGATATGTTTCCGTATTTTGAAATGTTTAGATTTGATTTTGGTATTTGGTATTGTGTTTCCGTCGTGTGGCGTTTGGACGTCCTCGACCAGGGGTTTTGGTCGTGTTTTGCACGTAAAGCTATAGGTTTTGACTTATGAGCGAAACGTATACCGTTTTGGTTTTCCGCCTTGGTTTTATTATGTATTGAGATTGTTTATTATTGTAGGTACCCTCGCATGGATTCCGAGGCGAAGGAGCGTGGCATCATCGATTTCGGCGAGCGAAGACCAGGTGAGTAGATTTATATCTACGGGGAGAAGTCGGGTGGATGGCGTATAGCACCCCCGCAGTTCGTGGTGATGTATACGAATACGTATACACACATATATTTATTATAGGTTGATTTGAGTTTATTGATGATAAAGATGGATTCTAGGCGTTCTTGGATTGGCTAGTATTAGTTGCAAAAACCCTAGAGTAGTGGTTGCACCCACACACGCACGCACACACATACTTGCATACATTCTTTCTTCCACATATGCGTATATGGGAATATGTATTTATGTGTTCACATGGGTATGGGACTATGTGTTCATATACTGGATTTGAGGATAGTACTAGGGATTTGAGATGAGTCGATGAGATTTGATTTGAGGCCGTGAGATCGGTGATATGGCAGGGTTCGTATTTGAGATACGTCATGATGTTATAGAGGATCCTTGGACGACGATATCATGTGAATAGTGATATATATAGAATAGTTGACTTGTGATCGAGATTGAGATACGATATGTTAAGATTTTTATAATAGGTCGCATTGGGCGATGTATACTTCTTTATGATGATATGTGTTGATGACATCGGTTTGTATGAGGCTGTAGATCAATAGTCAGATCATGATTATATTGATGATATCAGTATTGTACTAGACGTAGATCAGTACCCCGGATTATGATCTTTGATAAAGAGGATACCAGATGAATAATATGATGAATGTGATATTGATCCGTACCCAGATTTGGTATGCCGTACGACGGATTTACGTACGAGCTATATATTGATGATAGATCCGCACTCTTGACTTCGGAATGTCTGATTATAGATATGGTATCGGATGTGATATTATTGAGGCGGGATCACCGACTAATATATATATATATATATATATGTGTGTGTATCGACTCAGATGTTAGGCGGTTTCCTTACTTTCAGTTAGCCTGTTAGCTCAGCCCTATAGTTTAGTGTAGTTGTTAGACTAGATTTGATTCCTACCTATTTCAAAAACCAACGAATCGTGGGTATTTTAAAAGACAGGTCAAGGGATTCTATGGATATTTCAAAGAACGTATCTTTTCTTAAAAACACCGTAGCCCTTATTTTCAAAACACCGCGATTCGTATTATTTCAAAAGGCACTACTGTATGATTTATATTTATATTAAATGCAGATTAGTTATCGTTGTGTCTAGTATTCAGCTCCCGCACATTATTGTTGTTCGCTCTGAATCGCATACTTATATTGTGATTCATATACCATTATTGATAGCATGCTGTTAGGACACCAGGACCATTACTGATTATGCGTATGCTCCACGTACACTTACTTGCCGGCTCACACACATCATCATCGGTAATTGCCATGTCACGTACACTTTAGAAAATACGATTTCCTTGACATACCTTGTTAGCTAATAGTTTCGACATGATATTAGTGTACTTGCCTTATATGCCGGTTTAGACATCGTAGTTATTACTTGCTACTTCATGCATATTGTTATTCACTGTTATGCCGCATTCATGGATTTTTATGCCTATATTCACTGTTTTACGGGCTATTGATGATTTGGATTCGGATTTTCATGAGATTTCTTGGATTTGGGGGAAAACCGCAAAAACATATATAAACTTCTTCTCTCTCTCTTTTTAAAAATGAAAAGTGCGGTTTTCCCATGTGTATGAGTCGTCCACCATGAGTTTTCATGATTGCTGATGGATTTCGAGACCCGATTCGAGGAGTTAGATGAACCGTCTCGGGTACATGGTGGACCCGGTAAGGTACCCCGTGGCAAGAAGATCGAGGAGTAGACGATGAGCCTGGCAGGGGAAGACTACCTACCGGTGATTTTGCCTGACGCGCGTGGTATTTCTATGGATTTCATGCTGTTTTGAGTTTCCTTTTCTGTAGGTGGGTTCACTTGCATCGTGACCATCATTATACCTTGTATATTATTATTTTGTTGTATCTAGAAGCTCCATCAACCAAATATGTATTTATTTCAGATAGAGACCAGTGATGTTTATTCTTTCGACCATAGAGTCGCGCGTGGTATTTCTATGGATTTCATGCTGTTTTGAGTTTCCTTTTCTGTTGTGATCCTCGCCCTTCGATGTTGTATATTATATTGCCTGCGTGGTTGTGACCGTCGTTGACGAAGAGCTAGCTCCTGCTTTGGGATGCCTTTATTCATTATATATGCTTTATCAGGTTTTGTACCCGTTTGGGGTCGGTATTTACAAAGGAAACTTTGCCGAAATTTTTAGAAAAGACTTATGATTTTAAAATGCATATTTCGGCGTATGTTGCAATCTACTTGATTTAAATTGGTTTTTTCCTTCACTCTACTACTTTTCTTGGTTTGGATTTTTTGGGTTTTCGGCTTACTTAGATTACGTACGCCTCGAGACATTTCGTAGTTTAAGTGCCGGTCATGTTCCGTACTTTCGGGTCGTGACAAAGTTGGTATCAGAGCGTTAGGTTTTACCTTCAGAGCGTAGGATGACCCTTGGTTGATGGAGTAGGTAGCTTGAGTAGAGTGACGTACCGTATGTATGTTCCGCGGCATATTTACGATATGCTACTCCACTTAAGAAGCCTTAGGATGTACATTTCTTTGCTCAGTATTATATTCATTCATGATCTAGCCTCATCGGTGCCAGTTATGGTTTTGCTGCCACGATTACAGGCAGGGAGAGCTATGACTAGAGTTGCGGTCAGCACGAGCTCGTCACGAACGAGGACTGACCAGGGCGTAATTCCGGCGACGCACGATTGCAGAGATGTGTCTTTTTATTGTTTTTTCGCGCCACGAGCGTTTGATGGATCTCTGTATGAGATTACTCGGACATGCAGATCAGCACCAGAGGATTGGGCCACGGACAGAGGCCAGCCAGATTTTGATGACCGTTGATGTATTACTTATTCATGATGATTGAGGCACTGTTCAGCGTGCATACGAGTGAGCCAGTTATTGCTGCGAACGACGAGGTATCACCCCAAAGGTTGGAGCTATTGCAGTACGAGTGGTACTAAGAAATGATAGAACGTCGCTAGTCATCGAGGATGAATGACTAGGACATGTGGTTCGTTCGCCTACCCCGATGTGAGGTCATCAGATAGATTGATTCCAGCTAGAAACGACTTCACGCGGATACGTTAAGAGTCGATAGAGGTGATCGAATGTCAGAAACCTATTATTCCAAGTTTAAAGTATTTAGAAAGACATGCAGGCAATTCTATGGACCCTCTAGAAGAATGAAACCCTAACTCGACATAATGACCGTGTGAAAGCCTTTGAACCTTAGGGTTTGCGGCAGTTCCGCGGTGGCTGGACCACCGATGATGTGGTATGTACTCGATACTATTAAACTGTACCCAAGATGTTGAGCTCTTAGGGGATTATGAGATTTTGACGAATCGATCGGATGGTTCGACTTCATTCGGATGCTAGGTGGTGAGATGCACTTCTTAGGAGACTCCAGATACGAGGATAGCCGTTGGAGCTCAGTCCATGCAGCCACGACGAGACGAGTCCGAAGCAGTCGACGTTAGATAAAAGTAGAGTAAGAGGTTCGTACAAGATCTTGATGAGACGACGTTCCACTCCGCCAACATCAGAGATGCGATACGCATGCCGAGGCATTGTACTTGGATATACCTTCCAGAAGGAGTCGCGATGAGTATGCAGCCGTTCCGGAACAAGAACTTGCTTTAGTAAAGGACGATGACTTCCGGACAGTTCGGCAGAGACGAGATTTGGGAGAGACCTCGACAGGACCTTTCTGGAATAAATTACGAGAAGACTTGGACCAAGGAGTGGTCATGTTACGCACACCGGCAGGCCAGAGTTCATGATCGTCAACGAGACATGGTATGAGTGACCGCGACAGTTTTCCAGAGATTCTTAGAGGATGTGCTTGAGCGGGACTATTCCGCCATATTTGATTTCGGTATTTTGGGCGATCTATTTGCATGATTGATTTGATGGTTGAGTTTCATGATATTTGTTTTCATGCACCATGGCTGCACCTACTGGGTATTTACGATTTTTGCACAGTTGTTGCACTTGATATCGTTTTCGTGCCTTGGTTTCACATGTTTATGATTTTACGGGTTTCATACAGTTGAGTTGATTTTGTTCGTATATATGCACACGGTTTGGTTTTTGAACTCGGTATAGTTCACATATGCTTGCAGTGCAGTCTTACGCATTTTGTGCACTTAGATGCACTGGACTTCGGTTTCGATTATGATGCTCAACATTTGTTTTGTGCACCTTGTGCACCTGATTGGATTTTGCGCTTGTTCGGCGCTTGATATTGAATTTCATGATTTCGTGCATGATGGATGCACCTGATTTGGCTTTTTGAGCATGTTGGGCGCATGATATGAGATGCGATTTTGGTGCACACCAGATGCACTAAATCAGGATTCTTTTGCAAATCAGATGCACCCGATATTGTTGTCGTGCACACCCGTTGCACTGGACAGATGCTTTCGTTCACAACCGTTGCACGTAGTTTTGGCTTTTGTGCATATTATGGCACATGTATTTAGGTTTGGTTTCCATGCGCACCAGACGCATGTGATTATGGGATACGCCTTTTGAGGCTGATTTTGCTTTTGAGCACTTTGTTTTCATGTTGGGCATTATATTGTGTAGTAGCCAAACAGGACTGATCCGAGGACAGTACCTGAGTACTTTGCATGCATTAAAAGTTTACCAAGAGGTTTTTGAAAAAGAGGAGCTATAGTCTCTCTATTTTCTACGTGTCCGTGAGCGACACGAACGTTTATAAAGGAAAACCTTTTGGGATATTTTGAAAACGACGGAACGTATATTTAAGAAAACATATATGGACATATATTATTATTTTAAAATGAGCGTCCGTCAGTTATGCCGTGAGTTACGCATCACACAGCAATTTAGAAAAGATCTTTGTATGTATTTTATTCAGATTTTGGAGTTTTCAAAGATGCATACTATACACGTATTATAGGATTTGACTAGTGTATATTGGATTTCAGTAGTGGATTGTGATGTCTGCATCTCTATTGTAACTCCGAGGATATGCGTGCAAATCCGATGATTTGCATGATGCTTGACGGAGTTCGGTTTTGAGTTTTGTACTCGTTTTCATGCGCACTTGACGCGCTGTGTTATTTCGGCGTTTTCCGTGATTTCGGAGCCCCGTTGATTTGAGCTGATTATTGAAATGTTTTAGATTTTGGGGGTTTAAATTTAAATTCGGGGACTGAATTTATTTAAAGGGGGAAGATTGTAACATTTCAAAAAAATATAAAATATTACTTTTGGGAATTTAATATTAAAATAATATTTTTCCCGAAAACTGCCCGATTTGCGAAATTGGGGTTTTCAAAAAGAGTATAAATATATACCAATAATTATGAAATAAATGAAAATTAAAATGATTTATTCATTTAATAATATAATTAAACGATTTGGCATTTTTAAAATTTATTATACGCAGTTTCGATAAAAAAAACCCAATTAGTGCACTACTAATCGCGATTAAGCCAAATCCGTGTTTCTACAGTTTTCCATGGCTAGTGCACCATGACATATTACATGTTGTTTCATTTCATTTTAGTTATGGTTTATTGGTGGAGAGAAAGGAAAAAGAGAAAGAAAAGTCAAATGGGGACATAATGATTAAGGGTAGGTGTACTTTTGTGAGAGAGTGAGTGAGAATAATTGAGTGAGAGAGAGGGGGGCTGCTGCCTTGACCCATTTCCCCCATCATTTTCTCTTCCTTATTCAACTCCCTCCACTCCACATTCCTCCATCTTCTACCCTCTTGATCCACCCCAAAAACCTTGCTAAAACCCTATACCCTTTCACAAAAAAATGATCACCTCCTTACCCTCATCGCTATGAACCAAGAAAAGTCGGATTTTGACAACTTTGGGACTTCTAGGGTTTTGTTTGGGAGTGACCATGAGGTATATCTCTTTTCATTTAAAGTAGTTGTGATTTCCAAGCTTCTATTTAAGTTTAGAAGTCGTTTAGTGATGGATGTGTGAACTTTGAAATCCCAAGAGAAGGGTTTGGGAAATTGGTGATGTTTTGTGGCTGTCAATGAGACTTGTGAGGTGATGCTTGACCTGGACCATAGCCTAGAAACCAAAATATGGATTTGGGAATTTAGTTCATGTCAGTTTGTGAGAAATTTGGGTGTGCAGGGAAATCTGGAGCAAACCAGGGGATTTTTGAGAGTGGCAAACAACTCTAGGGGCCAAATTAGGGTACTAGTAGACCACTTTGACGAGACGAACCCAAACTGAGCTAGGAGACCCGAGGAGGCCGGATTTTTTGAAGATGTGACCGGCCACATGGTGACATGGGAGATCGGGGTTGGTCCAGTAGCTCATATACATCATATATAGCACCCTAGACTTGTTTGTGCAACTCCTTTTGGCCTGAATCAAAATCTGGAGCACTTTAGTGTGGTTTTTGGATATGTTTCCGTATTTTGAAATGTTTAGATTTGATTTTGGTATTTGGTATTGTGTTTCCGTTGTGTGGCGTTTGGACGTCCTCGACCAGGGGTTTTGGTCGTGTTTTGCATGCAAAGTTAGAGGTTTTGACTTATGAGAGAAACGTGTACCGTTTTGGTTTTCCGCCTTGGTTTTAATACGTATTGCAATTGTTTATTATTGTAGGTACTCTCGCATGGATTCCGAGGCGAAGGAGCGTGGCGTCATCGATTTCGGCGAGCGAAGACCAGGTGAGTAGATTTATATCTACGGGGAGAAGTCGGGTGGATGGCGTATAGCACCCCCGTAGTTCGTGGTGATGTATACGAATATGTATATACACATATATTTATTATAGGTTGATTTGAGTTTAATGATGATAAAGATGTATTCTAGGCGTTCTTGGATTGGCTAGTGTTAGTTGCGAAAACCCTAAAGTAGTGGTTGCACCCACACACGCACACACACACATACTTGCATACATTCTTTCTTCCACATGTGCGTATATGGGAATATGTATTTATGTGTTCACATGGGTATGGGACTATGTGTTCATATACTGGATTTGAGGATAGTACTTGGGATTTGAGATGAGTCGATAAGATTTGATTTAAGGTCGTGAGATCGGTGAAATGGTAGGGTTCGTATTTGAGATACATCATGATGTTACAGCGGATCTTTGGACGACAATACCATGTGAATAGTGATATACATAGAATAGTTGACTTGTGATCGAGATTGAGATACGATATGTTAAGATATTTATAATAGGTCGCATTGGGCGATGTATACTTCATTATTATGATATGTGTTGATGACATCGGTTTGTAAGAGGCTGTAGATCAGTAGTCAGATCATGATTATATGGATGATATCAGTATTGTACTAGACGTAGATCAGTACCCCGGATTATGATCTTTGATAAAGAGGATACCAGATGAATAATATGATGAATGTGATATTGACCCGTACCCAGATTTGGGATGCCGTACGACGGATTTACGTACGAGCTATATATTGATGATATATCCACACTCTTGACTTGGGAATGTCTGATTATAGATTGGTATCGGATGGGATATTATTGAGGCGGGATCACCGACTAATATATATGTGTGTGTGTGTGTGTGTGTGTGTGTGTGTGTGTGTGTGTGTGTCGACTCAGATGTTAGGCGGTTTCCTTACTTTCAGTTAGCCTGTTAGCTCAGCCCTATAGTTTAGTGTAGTTGTTAGACTAGATTCGATTCCACCTATTTCAAAAACCAACGAATCGTGGGTATTTTAAAAGACAGGTCAAGCGATTCTACGGATATTTCAAAGAACATATCTTTTCTTAAAAACATAGTAGCCCTTATTTTCAAAACACCACGATTCGTATTATTTCAAAAGGCACTACTGTATGATTTTTATTTATATTAAATGCAGATTAGTTATCGTTGTGTCTAGTATTCAGCTCCCGCACATTATTGTTGTTCGCTCCGCATCACATACTTATATTGTGATTCATATACCATTATTGATAGCATGCTGTTAGGACACCAGCACTATTACCGATGATTTGTATGCTCCACGTACACTTACTTACCGGCTCATAGTCATCATCATCGGTAATTGCCATGTCACGTACACTTCAGAGAATACGATTTCCTTGACATAGCTTGTTAGCTAATAGTTTTGACATGATATTAATGTACTTGCCTTATATGCTAGTTTAGACATCGTAGTTATTACTTGCTACTTCATGCATATTGTTATTCACTGTTATGCCACATTCATGGATTTTTATGCCTATATTCACTGTTTTACGGGCTATTGATGATTTGGATTCGAATTTTCATGAGATTTCCTGGATTTGGGGAAAAACCGCAAAAACATATATAAACTTCTTCTCTCTCTCTTTTTAAAAATGAAAAGTGCGGTTTTTCCATGATGTATGAGTCGTCCACCATGAGTTTTCATGATTGCTGATGTATTTCGAGACCCGATTCGAGGAGTTGGATGAACCGTCTCGGGTACATGGTGGACCCGGTAAGGTACCCCGGGGCAAGAAGATCGAGGAGTAGACGATGAACCTGGCAGGGGAAGACTACCTACCGGTGATTTTACCTGACGCGTCGGATATCCGGAGGATACCGTCGTGGTCCTGTGATTGATGTTAGGGGACAATCCGGAATGACGGCGCCCTAGATAGTGAGATTGAGACACTGAGGTTTTGAGATATTGAGGTACTGAGATTTGATGATACAGGCCAGTCCGGATAGCCGGAGCCTGAGTTATTGAGATATTGGGACTTATGTTTTGTGTCGATGCTAGACACTGTTTATGCTGATTTCATTTATGATACCTCGTTTTAAATATACAGAAATCTCACTAATATATGAAGGCAGTTTCTTCATTTACATGTATTCTGTTTTCATGCATCATACCTCATCCATATAATATATTGCTACCTGAGGCACTGACACGAGCACATGGGATTATACTTGGGCTAGATGTTTACCCTCGCCACCTTTTCATGCTTCAGACTTACATTTTGAAGATTATATATATAGTGATCGTATGACCTAGGATTGCGTTATTCATGTGATTTCTGCTCGTAGATGTTTTATACTCACGAGTTGGAAACTCACCCCCGTTGTGCCACAGTTCTTGCAGGTTTTACCGTACAAGTTTATTACGGCTTTGCTGGCACTACTTCCATTTCCGGGTGATTTGCTAGTCGGTGGGTTCACTTGCATCGTGACCATCATTATACCTTGTATATTATTATTCTGCTGTATCTAGAAGCTCCATCAACCAAACATGTATTTATTTCAGATAAAGACCAGTGATGTTTATTCTTTCGACCTTAGAGTCGCGCGTGGTATTTGTAAGTCGATGTGCAACACCCCACGAGTTGCGGGGAGGCGGAAATATGAAAAACGATCTTGTTCTTGAAGCATACATCGACTAACCGAAGATCTTTGCTAAACGATAATTAACAACTACCATAGAAGTTCTTAGCTACTATGTAAAGAGATTATACCTAGTGATACGTGTCCTTCGTCTTTACGATCTCTACGTCCTCCTCGGCCTCCTCCAAGTGATAGATAATCCACCCGAGAACCCTAATCCAAGCTTCACCTCAAAACTTGAGGTAACTAAGTTTCTTAGTTGCTAATCGAAGGAACTTAGATCATATAGAGTTAGGTTATGGGATATTTAGTCTTTTCTAATCCTTGTTCTCAACTCATGAGTGGTAGGATTAGAGCGTGAAGAAAGAGTGAGCTTGAGGAGAGAGAAGGTGAACTAGAATTATGAAAATGAAATTGTTTCTCACTTGATATATGAAGCATAATGAATAAATCAATAAATCAATAATAAGAGATTATTCATCATGCTACATAAATGTATTAAGAGTGATTCACTATGTGAGTCATTAAGAATTTAATAATGCATTAATGACATAATGAATCACACATTATGAGTCACAATATCATTAATGACAATGCCACCTAAACACCTCAAGTCACCATGTTTCTAGAACCTTCCCGGAAATTACGAGAACGCCCCTCCTATCCGTGAAAACACGGAAAAACTTTAGACTATATAAACCCAATAACCTGATACTAGAATCTGGCTTAAACCAAAACCGTCTAGTAAAAACTGTCCGAATGTCGTACGTGCGTTTAAACACGTATTCGTCCGAACACTTGTCGTAAAACCGTACGACCTCTATATTGTTTCTCCTGGAGTTGGGAAAACTCTGTGTGGGACTCTAAAGACTCGACTACTACGCTGGCAGTGGGTTTAACCACAGACCGCAAGCGGCACTAGCTGTACGTAACGGTCCCCAGGTAGATGTCGATAAGAAGGCCGATGAGGAAACCCATCCGACCTCCTACTGAGCCTGTCCGTGACAATATCCGTGCAGTCCGGTCTGTTCGTCTAAGAGTATCGCATGTATGGTCTAGGGAGGTGGTAAACGTCAGACCCCTAATAACCATACAAGTCGTGTCGGCATGGCTCAATTACCATCCGAGAATCTACTGATCAGTCTATTAGTAATTCTCAATCAGCCCTGGCCAAGGATTTATGGTAACGACCAACCAATCACCGTGCGATATTAACTCCCTATACCGGGAGAGACGAATCCCTAACAGTCACTCACTGCCTCCACGTGGCTCGGGACTGTGCCCAACTAAAACCTGTTTGCACGACTCCTTTGAACCGTGGTAGGGTAGTAATCAAAGCACAGTGGGAACTCACACGAGACAAATGACGACCTTAAGTCAACGGACTATCTGCACACATATCACCTGAGAACTGCTATCTGACGTTAGGTATAAATACCATCCAGTCAGTTATCGGCGAGTCTTGTCCGGTGTACTCACACCCAGTGAGCATCTGTATACAATCTTAGGTGCACTCCACCAATGGCTGCGGGACCAATCCATCGCCCCTCCTCACGGTCTAGATATGTATACACTAGTCTACTCCGGAGTATCGATGCCCAGTCTCGATACTCCTGCGACCAGGGACATCTAAGGATGTGCCTATTGACTATCCAGCTCCCACAAGTATGACTGCCATCACAACGCCGGTAGTCAGGCAAACACCCTATGGGCTTTATCAACATGTATATATATATGAATACTACGCAAAATATATCATATGTTAAGATAAAGACAAACCAAATAGCATACTATCATATTAAGCAAGACTGTCATGTACATACATATCCCTAGCATCCTATACAATGAAGGCCTCTAGGGCATATATATCCAACAATCTCCCACTTGCACTAAGGCTTATAATTGGCGCATTGAGTACCCACTGTCTGCACTAGATCCAGTTGTTGGCGTACCGCATGCCCAACATCTCAAACAGCCTCTCGAACTGGACTTGAGAGATGGCCTTGGTGAATGGATCTGCTGTGTTGTCTTTTGTGTCCACTCTCCGTACCTCGATCTCCCGACGATCAACGATCTCCCTGATCAGGTGAAAACGCCTTAAGATATGCCTGGATTTCTGATGGGACCTCGGTTCCTTTGCTAATGCTACAGCCCCATTGTTATCAAAATACAAAGGTATTGGATTGGCAATGGACGGAACCACCTGAAGTTCAGAGATGAACTTCCTAATCCAGACAGCCTCTTTTGCGGCTTCACTAGCAGCTATATACTCAGCCTCCATAGTTGAGTCTGTGACGGTATCCTGTTTAGAACTCCTCCAACATACCGCCCCTCCATTGAGGGTAAACACAAAATCCGAAATGGATTTAGAATCATCTTTGCCACTTTGGAAGCCGGAGTCGGTAAAAGCCTCTACCTGGAGGTCCTCATTACCGTAAACTAAGAACATCTCCTTAGTCCTTCTCAGGTACTTGAGAATGTTCTTTACCGCTATCGAATGTTTCTCACCTGGGTCAGACTGATACCTGCTTACCACACCAAGTGCGTAAGCTACATCTGGTCTTGTACATAACATCACATACATTATAGATCCTACTGCCGAAGCATAGGGTATAATGCCCATGCGAGCCCTCTCTTCATCAGTCTTTGGAGACATGTCTTTTGAGAGGGTGATCCCGTGACAAGCGGGCATATTACCGCGCTTGGAATCTTCTATACTAAATCTCTTTAGTATAGTGTCAATATACCTGGACTGTGAAAGTCCCAACATTCTATTAGATCTATCACGATAGATCTTAATGCCCAAAATGTAGGTTTCATCACCCAAGTCTTTCATGGAGAATTTCTGTGACAAGAAGAGCTTTACTGATTGTAGCATGGGGACATCATTCCCTATCAGTAGTATGTCGTCGACGTACAAAACGAGGTAGACTACTGCTCCTTCTACAATCTTCCTATAAATACATGGCTCATCTACATTTTTGATAAAGTCAAATTCTTTGACTGTCTCATCAAAGCAGATGTTCCAACTTCGCGATACTTGCTTTAATTCATAGATGGATTTAAGCAACCTGCACACTGTTCCGCTGCTCCCACTGTCTAAGAAACCTTCTGGTTGATCCATGTAAACACTCTCTTCTAAATGTTGATTTAGAAAAGCTGTTTTTACATCCATTTTCCAGATTTCATAGTCATGGAAGGCAGCAATGGCAAGCAGGATCCGAATGGATTTAAGCATAGCTATAGGTGAAAAGGTTTCATCATAGTCCAATCCTGGTCTTTGACGAAAACCTTTTGCAATGAGTCTAGCTTTGTAGGTTTCCACTTGTCCAAGTGCACCAATCTTCTTTTTGAAGATCCATTTGCATCCAGCTGGTTTTACTCCAGGAGGAGCAACTTCTAAAGTCCATACTTTATTGGTGTACATGGATTCCATTTCGGATCTCATAGCATCCATCCACTTCACCGAGTTAATACTCGTGATAGCCTGCTGAAAACTAGTAGGCTCATCATCATCGATGATGCAATCCTCTCGATCCCCATCAAGAAGAAAAACCATAGTATCTCTCAGGAGGATGAGAAAGCCTACTAGATCTGCGGAGTGGCGTTGGTTCATCATGTTCTATTGAAATCTGAGGTTCTACTAAGTCCTCGGTAGCAGTTTGAGGTTCTGGAATTTCTTCCAGCTCTACCGCACTCCCACTAATTTATTTTGCAAGAAATTCGCTTTCTAAGAAGACAATGTGGCGAGCGACAAACACCTTTTGTTCTTCAGTGTGGTAGACCATGTACCCCCTTGAATGTTTGGGGTATCCTACAAACTTGCACAAAACCGATCGTGCCTCGAGCTTCTCCGGACTATGCTTTTTAACATATGCCGGACATCCCCATATCTTGATATACTTGAGATATGGTCTCTTTCCGCTCCACATTTCATATGGAGTGGTAGGCAGAGACTTAGTTGGAACTCTATTCAATAAGTATGCTGCTGATTCTAGAGCAAATCCCCAGAAGGAAAGTGGCAACTCAGCACTACTCATCACTGAACGCACCATATCTAATAGGGTGCGATTCCTCCTTTCTGATACACCATTATGCTGAGGTGTATAAGGCGGAGTAAGCTGAGAGAGAATTTCATTCTCATTTAAGCATTCAAGGAAACTGGTACTTAAGTATTCTCCACCTCGATCAGATCGAAGTGTCTTGATGCTTTTACCAGTTTGTTTCTCTACTTCATTTTTATACTCCTTAAACTTCTCAATGGCCTCGGATTTATGTTTCATTAAGAACATAAATCCATACCTAGAGAAGTCATCAGTAAAAGTGATGAAGTAGGAGTGACCGCTTCTCGCATGCATAGACATTGGACCACATACATCACTGTGTACAAGTCCCAAGAGCTCTGTGGCTCTTGCTCCGTGTCCGGTGAACGGAGATTTGGTCATTTTTCCTTTGATACATGATTGACAAGTTGCATATGATGAATATTCAAACGGATCTAGATATCCATCTTTATGTAACTTAGTCAACCGTGTTTCTTTTATATGACCAAGTCTACAATGCCATAGGAAGGCTTGATTTGAATCTGGAGCCTTCCTTTTAAGTGTGTTTTGAATATTGAAAATTCGAGGTTGATTAAGTATGTATATGCCGTTTTCCAGTGTGCCATACACAATCAGTTCTTGATTTAGGAGAATGTTCATGACATTTCTTTCAAGCGCAAAATTATATCCTTCATTAGATAACAAAGATACTGATATAATATTACATAACATACTGGGAATACAAAAACAGCTGTACAACACCAAAATGTGCCCACTAGTCAACCCTGGGTGATATTCCCCTATTGCAATAGCATCTACATGCATTCCATTGCCCATCCGGAGAGTCATATTACCTGTCCCCAGTACTCTACTAATTCTCAGATCCTGCAATGAATTACAGATATGAGAACCAGAACCGGTATCAAGTACCCATGATGTAGAGTTTATTGAAAGAAAATTTTTGATTACGAACACACCTGAAGCAGAAGCAACAGCTTGCTTCTTGTCCTTGGCTTCGAAGGCTATACAGTCCTTCTTCCAGTGCCCTTGCTTGTGACAATATAAGCCTTCATTTATATCCACTTTCACCCTTCCTGCCTTGTTCGTTCCCTGCACCTTCTTGACCCCACCCTTCGGTTTGGTGGCTTTCATCTTCTTCTTCCCTTTAGCTTTCGCTTTAGATTTAGAAGAGGATGATTGGCCAACATACAGAACGGGGGTCTTCTCCTTTTTCAAGGAGGTCTCTGCTACCCTCAACATGTTAAGGAGCTTTGGAAGATCAGCTTCCATTTCGTGCATGTTGAAGCTAAGCACGAACTGAGAGAAGGTGTGGGGAAGGGACTGCAAAATCAAGTCAATATACAAATCATTCTCTAGTACGCATCCCAGGTTTGCGAGTTCCTCAATGAGGCTGATCATTTTGAGGACGTGCTCTCTTACATGCGATCCTGGAGCTAACCTCATCTGGAAGAGTTTCCTTGAGGTCTCGTATCTTGCGATACGGGAGTGCTCTCCATATAATTCCTTGACATGGAGAAAGATGGATATAATATCCATACTCTCGTGCTGTTTCTGGAGTTCATTGTTCATGGACGCCAGCACGATACACTTAGCTCGCTCACAATCTAGATCCCAGGTTTTGTGAACTTCCTTGTCCACAACTGAGGAATCTGGTCCTGGGATAAGGGGAGGAACAGCGGTGGTAACATATGCTACTTTGTCATAAGTCAGAGCAATGTTGACGTTCCTTAGCCAATCTTTATAGTTCTGCCCGGTCAGTATATTTTTTTCAAGTAATAGTTTTATTCCTGTCATGGTAGCTGCTAGAGAGAGAAAAGAAAACACTCAGCATATGCTTCTTGCAAGTTTAGATTGGTTATTTGTTTATCTAAACAGGATGGCTCCAACTGTTCCCTCAAATTCTTCTTCAAAACCTAAAAGAAGAACTAGTCAGGATTTAATCACACGTCACAATACTTGCTTAACCTTTCAGCCAGGCCGGTGTTGGTACTTCGAGGGAGGTTTTTCAACGCTTTCGCGAAGTTCCTTAATTAAATAACCTCTTTTCGCTGGAGGCGTAGCCCCTCTAACACCATTCTGGACACCTACTTGGTTTATAGCATTGATTGTTAAGTGAGAATGTTTCCCGAGAGTAATCCTACTCATCCGTGGGATCGGGATCCAACTATCATTGCATGATGTACTAGATGGAAGCCACTCTAGTCACCACACTCCAGAAGGTATGCTAAATCTGCAAGTTTCCTTTATGTTTGAAACTCCCGATGTGAGTTTTTACCCCAAGCTCTTATGACCTTGACGTAGGCCAACAAATCATAAGACGCAAGTCAAGTTCTACCCGTCGTTGTCCTGATTAATTTAGGTACATCGTACATGCCCTTGACGTAGGCCAACAAGGCTGTACGTCTATCCTATACTAATGCATCTATCTTTGCAACAAATAAGCAAACACACTGCTACCATCCACTATGCCTTGACGTAGGCCAACAAGCATAGCATGAATACGATGTGTTGTCTATTTGAAATGACGGAGGGTTACGGCTGGTTTTTGACAAAAAAACCGTTAACGTAATGAACTTGATTTAATCGAAGGAACCATGATAGCCTTTATTAAAAGGAGTGGTTTAAGCTCCGCATTTAAATTTTGCTTTTTGAAGAAAACCGAGTGGTTTCGAAATTGTTCCAACGATTCAGTTTAGGTTTTATTTTTCTTTGCATTAAAAATAATGCGCCCCATCTTTAACCTATCATTACAGATAACAACGAAAATACAACGTCCTCTTATGCCATCCGCATTCGTCATGGGGTCCCGTCATCACCCGTTAGGTTACTTAACTAACGGCAGAGTGGGGGCTGGGCTAGTGCGGGTGTAAAACATAAGTGACGTCTAAATAGCTATCATATATAGATATTGTACATTCGTCAGACGCAATAATAGGCATTCTAGATCACAGATAAACTTTATTGGTTATGCAAGCAATCCGCGTTTCTTTTGAGCCTGTAAGAAAAGACGGATTACACAGCTGTGATGAATAGCCTTTACCCCACCCCAGACCCCTACGGGTACGGCAAACTACCCGGCAAGTACCCGAAGTGAAGCGGTCTCCCTCAACAACGTGAGTAGGCCACTAAGCACTTCGAAATACCCAGTAGTTTGTGTACCCCACCTTGGGTCTATCCTAGGAGCAAAAACAGTAAAAGGAAATAATACAACGGTGGCTACAACCGCAACCTGGATGTGCCCCGCAAAATAATATTACAACTTATTACAATCACATCGAATGAATTAATACAATAACCCATCACAAAACCCTGGCTAATCATCACAACAATCCAATACAGTTCATAATCACAAACAGTTAAAACATTACAAATATGTGCAACCCCCTGCCAACCGACATACTAGCAGTTAGGGGAGGTTTACGAACACATAATACAGTTCACAGATATAATCAAACAAGCAAACATCGTATAATTTCGATCGATCAAACCCATTAGATTCTACTCCAATACTTCTCTGTAAATCTGAGACCTCAGCAAAAAATAAACATTCCAGAAAAGACAAAACATTCACAGAAGAATTACTGGGGAGATTTGGGGTGAATCAGGCTCAACTCGGCCGCGGATCCGTGGTGGATCGGTGGGATCGGCCGCGGTTCCGCGGTGTGTTGGCCGATTCATGCACCCAAATTTCTCCAGTGTTCTTAGGTTTCCCTGTAGGTTATTCTGGAGGTCCCTGAAAAATTTTTGGGCCTCAATTTAAAATCGACAGAAACTATGTGAATACAATATCTTTTCCGGTTCGTTTTGCGTTCGAAATTCATACGACTTTGCAAGTGAGTTAATTATTGTTTAGTGAGGCTTTGATACCACTGTAAGTCAATGTGCAACACCCCACGAGTTATGGTGAGGCGGAAATATGAAAAACGATCTTGTTCTTGAAGCATACATCGACTAACCGAAGATCTTTGCTAAACGATAATTAACAACTACCATAGAAGTTCTTAGCTACTATGTAAAGAGATTATACCTAGTGATATGTGTCCTTCATCTTTACGATCTCTACGTCCTCCTCGGCCTCCTCCAAGTGATAGATGATCCACCCGAGAATCCTAATCCAAGCTTCACCTCAAAACTTGAGGTAACTAAGTTTCTCTAGTTCCTAATCAAAGGAACTTAGATCATATAGAGTTAGGTTATGGCATGTTTAGTCTTTTCTAATCCTTGTTCTCAACTCATGAGTGGTAGGATTAGAGCTTGAAGAAAGAGCGAGCTTGAGGAGGGAGAAGGTGAACTAGAATTATGAAAATGAAATTGTTTCTCACTTGATATATGAAGCATAATGAATAAATCAATAAATCAATAATAAGAGATTATTCATCATGCTACATAAATGTTATGAGTGATTCACTATGTGAGTCATTAAGCATTTAATAATGCATTAATGACATAATGAATCACACATTATGAGTCACAATATCATTAATGACAATGCCACCTAAACCCCTCAAGTCACCATGCTTCTAGAAGCTTCCCGGAAATTACGAGAACGCCCCTCCTATCCGTGAAAACACGGAAAAACTTTAGACTGTATAAATCCAATAACCGGATACTAGAATCTAGCTTAAACAAAAGCCGTCTAGTAAAAACTGTCCGAATGTCGTACGTGCGTTTAAACACGTAATCGTCCGAACCCTTGTCGTAAAACCGTACGACCTCTATATTGTTTCACCTGGAGTTGGGAAAACTCTGTGTGGGACTCTAAAGACTCGACTACTACGCTGGCAGTGGGTTTAACCATAGACCGCAAGCGGCACTAGCTGTACGTAACGGTCCCAAGGTAGATGTCGATAAGAAGGCCGATGAGGAAACCCATCCGAACTCCTACTGAGCCTGTCCGTGACAATATCCGTGCAGTCCGGTATGTTCGTCTAAGAGTATCGCATGTATAGTCTAGGGAGGTGGTAAACGTCAGACCCCTTATAACCGTACAAGTCGTGTCGGAATGGCTCAATTACCTTCCGAGAATCTACTGATCAGTCTATTAGTAATTCTCAATCAGCCCTGGCCAGGGACTTATGGTAATGACCAACCAATCACCATGCGATATCAACTCCCTATACCGGGAGAGATGAATCCCTAACAGTCACTCACTGCCTCCACGTGGCTCGGGACTGTGCCCAACTAAAACCTGTTTGCATGACTCCTTTGAACCGTGGTAGGGTAGTAATCAAAGCACAGTGGGAACTCACACGAGACAAATGACGACCTTAAGTCAACGGACTATCTGCACACATGTCACCTGAGAACTGCTATCTGACGTTAGGTATAAATACCATCCAGTCAGTTCTCGGCGAGTCCTGTCCGGTGTACTCACACCCAGTGAGCATTTGTATACAATCTTAGGTGCAATCCACCAATGGCTGCGGGACCAATCCATTGCCCCTCCTCACGGTCTAGATATGTATACACTAGTCTACTCCGAAGTATCGATGCCCAGTCTCGATACTCCTGCGACCGGGGACATCTAAGGATGTGCCTATTGACTATCCAGCTCCTACAAGTATGACTGCCATCACAACGCCGGTAGTCAGGCAAACACCCTATGGGCTTTATCAACATGTATATATATATGAATACTACGCAAAATATATTATATGTTAAGATAAAGACAAACCAAATAGCATACTATCATATTAAGCAAGACTGTCATGTACATACATATCCCTAGTATCCTATATAATGAAGGCCTCTAGGGCATATATATCCAACAATATTTCTATGGATTTCATGATGTTTTGAGTTTCCTTTTCTGTTGTGATCCTCGCCCTTCGGCGTTGTATATTATATTGCCTGGGTGGACCGTCGTTGACGAAGAGCTAGCTCCCGCTTGGGGGTGCTTTTATTCATTATATATGCTTTATCAGGTTTTGTACCCGTTTGGGGTCGGTATTTACAAAGGAAACTCTGCCGAAATTTTTAGAAAAGACTTGTGATTTTAAAATACATATTTCGGCGTATGTTGCAATCTACTTGATTTAAATTGGTTTTTCCTTCACTCTGCTACTTTTCTTGGTTTGGATTTTCTGGGTTTTCCGCTTACTTTGATTACGTATGCCTCGAGACGTTTCGTAGTTTAAGTGCCGGTCATGTTCCGTACTTTCGGGTCGTGACACTTTATCTAATCAGGATGGCTCCCACTGTTTTCTTGAATTCTCTTTCAAACCTAAAGGAGAATTAGTCGGGATCATCTAAAATCACCCGAGGAATAAACCAACTCATCAATTGGAATCGGGATCCAACTATCATCACATGATAACCTGATGGAATCCACTCAAGTTATCACACTCCAGAAGGTATGTGCATGCCTGGAAAATTTGCTGTATGTTTGAAACTCCCGATGTGATTTTTACCCCATGCTCTTATGACCTTGACGAAGGCCATCAAATCATAAGTCACATGTCAAGTTCTACCCGTCATTGTCCAGGTTAATTTGAACCCACCCGTACTCGCCCTTGACGAAGGACAACAAGGTTGTACGACTGTTCCAAACCAATCCATCTACCTATGCAACAGAAAAGTAACAAGCAGCCACCATACACTATGCCTTGACGAAGGCCAATAAACATAGCACGAATACTAAGTGCTGCCCGTCTGAAATGACGGAGGGATACGAATGGTTTTTAGCGAAAAACCTTTAACGTAATGAACTTGATATCGTTGAAGGAACCGGATAGCTTTACAAATATATAGTGGCGAAAACTTTTGCTAAAGAGGTCACTCCCTATGAAGGGATCTTGACACTTTCCTCATAGAATGAGGTGCTGGATATTCATAACCGAATACCGCTGTGCAAAGCAAAAAAGTAATCGACTATAGTGAAGTTATTATCCTGATGCAAACTTCTTCCCAAGGGGTCACTCCCGATGAAGTGATCTCGGTCCTTGCCTCGTCGAATGAGGTGTTGGATATTCATAACCGAATATCGCTGTGCAAAACAAAAGAAAATGTCCTTATAATAACAGCTTTTGAAAATTGTTCCAACAACATCGAATTGGTCTGTTTTCCTTGCATTGATCAGAATCAATGCAGTCCCATCAATTAATCACACCAGAAAAGAACGAAAATAAGATGTGCGTATATGTCATCCGCATTCGCCACTAGGCCCCGTCATCACCCGTTAGGTTACTTAACTAACGACAAAGCGAGGGCTGGACTAACGCGGATGCAAAACATATACAACATCTACTAGTATATATATAACAATATATAATAATCACTCCAGGCATGATAAATGAAACATCACAGATAAGCGATAAGCAACATAGAACAAAACTGATAATCTGGGAGCCCCGGGTTTCCTTTGAGCCGCAACTGAAACCCGACGTTCCCCTTGTCGTGTGGATAGCCTGTACAATGAAAACCTAGACCCCTATGAGCGCGGCAAGTTACCTGCCAAAACCATAAGTGAGGCAACCCCCTTCATCACGACGATCCCGCCACAACATAGCACAACACAGAACATCAACGTGAATGTCACGTTCGCAAACCCGTTTAAAATAACATATAGCAGTTACTCGAATTGTACCGCTCGAATGAAATTCACGATCGCAGATAGTAATGTATGTACTGAAAACTACGACATTAGAATTCCGTACGCAATTCGCAAACTAAACCAATTTCCAAAACCATGAAAAAACAGTGAGCTAAAGTTCCAAAAACCGACCGTTTAAAGCCAATTCGGAAGTCCGAATCAAAATGAAATGCGTCCGAACCTTCCCAAGCAGTTAGAGCACGAAATTAACTTCAAGTTAGGGGGCCTAAAGGGGGTACCCCACCCCCGAGGCCACTACGAGGTGGCCAGGAGGTGAGGCAGACCCGAAACTGTCCAAGGTAGGGCAGTTTCGGGTCCCCACTGCCAAGACCGCCTTTTGGTGGTCTTGGGGAGTGGGCCCAGCCGTTCGGGCACCCCTGGGTTTTCCCGGGGTGACCATGCACCACCCCGCGGCTTCTCAGTTCAAACCGTGAGCACGTGGGGTGTGCAAACATCTCAAACTTTCAGTTTTTGGAACTTTTTTTGTCGGCAGTTTTTGCACGACAAAAGCGGCGGATTTCTAATGTCTCAATTAGTTAACTAAGGCTTATGGAGTGGCTCTGATACCATATTGGGTTACGGCAGCGCCCCATCCATCAATCCGTGACCAAATGCGGAACAAAAACTTATAAAACTCGGCGTTACCACAACTAATTACCCGGATCTACCCATAAGCCATAGATAACAAAACATGCAAAGGAGTTAGAATGGTTATACCGAATAGATCTGTGTCCTTCTGTCTTCAACCATCATCCCAAGCTCCTAGTGGCTTCTTTGATCAAGCTTGATCTCCGGTCTCCCTCCATCGAAGATGATCCACCAGAGAGTCTATGCAACGAGCTCCAACCTCATATCCGAGGCAACTAGGGCACCTAGATCGCTACTGTAGATACCGTAGATGAAGTAGAGAGTGATGAAGGATTAATTTGTCTCAAGACACCCAAGAATTCTCAACTCATGAGAGGGTTTGGGTGGAGCTAGAGAAAGAAGAAGATGCCATGAGAATGAGGTGTTGAGAGCAACTCAAGAGAGAAAAAGAAATGAATAATGGCTTGTGTTTTTGTTTGTTGTGTGAGTGTGATAAGAAATAATGAAGCCATCACATAAATGTCCATGTCTCCAAAATATCTTAGTCAACAAAAATTATCTCAAGTCAACATAATCTCACAATAAACAAAAACCCTAAGCATGCTAGAATAGTAACCATGGGTCACTAATTAGCCATGCCACAAAAATGCAATAAACACCTCTTACTACACCTCAATAACCTTTTAATCCAAAAAGGTCTAAACCATGATGAGGTGTAATCTTCTAAAAGTAATCTTGTATGAAATTACAAGAATACCCCCCAACCGTATATACATACCGTCCGTATTCCGAAGAATACGAATATAATAAGACAAAAATAATCCAACGGTATAATACTAGGATCGGGCTTAAACCAAAGCCCACTAGTATTATCCGTCCGAACATCATCCGTGCACAAGTATACGTATGTGATCGAACCCAGCCGTAAAACCATACGGCCTCTACATCGTTTCTTCCGAAGCAGGGAAACCCTCTGTGTGGGACTCTAAAGACTCGTCAATATGCTGGCAGTGGGTTTAACTACAAGCGTGTCAGCGGCACTAGCTGTACGTAACGGCTACCCAAGTATTGATCGAAAGGGAGGCCGACGAGCAAACGCATCTTGAAACCCCTACTGAGCCTGACAGTGACAATATGTATAAAATCCGGTCCGTTCGTCTATGACTATGGTATATCGAGTCTAGGGCGGTGGATAAAGTCAGACCCCTAATAACACGACATTTAGTGTCGGTATGAAGCCCATCACCACCTGAGAAACTATTGATCCGAATCAGTAATTCTCGACTACCTTAGCCAAGGATTTCTGGTGATGGCCACCCGTGCACTCCGCGACATCAACCCCCAATACCGGGAGAGACGAATCCCGTGACAATCCGCTCACTGCCTCCATGTGGCTCGGGACTGTATCCAACTAAAACCGGTTTGCACGACTCCTTTGATTCGTGGTAGGGTAGTAATCAAACCACGGTGGGAACTCACACTAGACAAATGACGATCTCAGGTCGATATACTAACCTGTACACATGTCACCAGGGAACTGCTATCTGACAATAGGTGTAAAACCAACTAGCATGTTCCCGGCGAGTCCGTCCGGTGTACTCATAACCTAATGAGCACATGTATACATCTTAGGTGAACCAACTAACACCAATGGCTTATGAGACCGGCCACCGTCCCTCGTCGGGGTCTTGATCCGTATACACTAGTCTACTCTGGAGTATCGATGCCCAGTCTCGAAACTCTCTCGACTAGGGATATTTAAGGATGTGCTTATAGACCACCCAGCTCCCACGTATATGATCGCCATCATACTGCCGGTAGTCAAGCAAAAATCCTATAGGCTCTATCAACATGTAATAGTGATCTGTAATGTCACCTGAAGCATGTACACGATAATAAAGAGAAACCAGATAGCATACTATCATCTGGAGTAAGACTGCTCTACCGGTATAGGTCCTCCCTCAATCATTGCAATCACATGCCTGCGATCCAATAATTGACTTGAAGGCACTAGAGCCAACACTATTTTATGAGATCTCTGGATATATCTCTGGATTTGAGAACCGCGATTATATTTCAAAGGGAATTATGTATTGCTTTAAAAACGCGGTTTCTCTTGATATGATATTTCAAGGTGTCCACCATGAGTTTTCTCGGTTCTGAGTTGTGAGTATACCTGATTCGAGGAGCGGGAGGCACCGTCTGTGGGTTCATGGTGGGCCCGGTATGGTACCCGGGGAAAGAAATGATTTTTATGGTGTAGACGATGAGCCTGGCAGAGGGAACACTACCTACCAGTGATAGTTTTGGGCTCGCGGAGGATACCGACCTGAGTCGTCAGATGATATGAGCCGATTCGGACTGACGGAGCCCGAGATAGTTTGGCGCGGCGGATATCTGGAGGATACCGACCGTAATCGTGATATGGGCCGATCCGGACTGACGGAGCCCAAGATATAAGGATTTACGTGTCGATGTTGGATATGGGTTTCATGATGTTTCGAGTGTCGGTGTTGGACACTCAGGTTCCATGATTTTGATGTGTCATTGATGGACACACGAGGTTGATATCCTCATATATACATGCATATGTTTTCATGATGTTTCGAGTGTCGGTGTTGGACACTCAGGTTCCATGATTTTGATGTGTCGTTGATGGAAACACATGGTTGGTATCCTCATATATACAGGCATATGTTTTCATGATGTTTTGAATGTCGGTGTTGGACACTCAGGTTCCATGATATTGATTGTGTTGTTGATGGACACGTGGATGATATCCACATGCATACAGGCATATGATGTCGGATGTTTATTTATATATGTCATTGCATTGACTCGATTGTTGACATATATACATACATGGTCACCCTAGATATCATATTATTACCTTCAGGATATAGTGACCTAGGAAATCGTTGTTTTATTCGATTTCTACCTGCTGATGTTTTCTACTCATGAGTTGGAAACTCACCCCCGTTGTGCCACAGTTCTTGTAGATTTGACCGCTTGGGATCAGTTGCGATATCGCTGGCACACGGCTTCTTCCAGGGTGTTTTTCTTTGGTAGGTGGGACACATGTTGGATCGTGCCCACTCTCGTGCTTTTTTATTCCGTTGTATCTAGATAAACTCCATCAGTCAGAAACTAGAATTTGTATATTGGTAGACCTAGTCAGACTTGGGTATTGTGCGATACTTAGAGCGATGGGTTTATGTTCGCTTCTTGAGTTTTGATGTCTTGCTTATTTATTGTTCTTTCTGGGTTGATCTTCATCGTTGAGCATCGTATATATGTTATTGCGTGGTTATGATTCCGCCAGTTGGCGAAGATCTAGCTCCCGCTTGGGGATGTCTATATATTATTGTGTACGTGGTTTTGGATCAAAATATACAAGGGAGGTGCTGCCCGAAATTCTAAAAGACGAAACATTTTTTCAACTATAGTACAATCCACGTGAATTTTCATGTTTCATTATCTATGCATTTAAAGAAAAACTTGATTTCATTATACCTTTATTTCAAAACTGCACCCCCACTATTTTCCGCAAAAAGGTTTAGATTTTCTGGGCTTCGGCTTACTTGATTTACGTTACGCCTTTAGATGTTGCGTAATTTAAGTGCCGGTCACATGCTAAATTATGGTTCGTGACAGTATATGAAATGAAGAAGGGTGTCAATCAACTTGTTAACAAAATACCCTATCTAAAACTTAGCAATCTTAACACTGGAGCGATTCTAACTTTAACATTGCAACATAGGGCCTTGGAGAGAATATGGTGTATGATGAGGTTACCAAGTAACCATAGAATCACATACCATATTAAACCAATCCTAGTTAGATATCTTAAGGTTACAATCAAGATTTGAGCACATTAAACATTCATAAGAGATGGAGAAAGGCAAAACTATTCATCTCACATCCTCACTATCACCACAACCATAAAGAATTACTCAAGCATTACAAAATAGAAAAATAAACACAAGATAAGAAAAGAACAAGAAAACACAAGAACAAAGAGTTAAAGCAAAAGAAAGTGCAAGTTTTTTATTAACAAAATGGAGGGCTTAAGCTACAAGCTAAATAGCAACTTCAACCTTCTTAATGGAGAACTCAAGTGAGAGCTCAAAGATGGAAGAAGAAGAAGCTATCAAGTATTACATACTATTCTCACTTAAGAAGCCAACCCAGAACTTAATCTGAGACCTGCTATATATAGGCAACTAAATATCAAAAATTGCATATAGCAATGGACTGACAAGACCACCAAGGACCCACAGAAGAAGCACGAGCCAAAAGGTTAAGACTTGGCCGCAAATTGCAGCCAAGATGAATAAATTTGCGGACCAATTTTGGATTCTTGGGCCCACCTTGGTACAATAGTCTTCTATCATCAAGAGCATCTCTCTGTAATTGAAATTTATTTTAATTCCAACTTGGATGTAATCTGGAGCAATGAACTGAGAGGGGGTCAAGTGGGTATGGGTAGTGTTCATACTTCAAATCAATTCTTTTCCAAATAATCCACTTGCACATCCACTTATGTATCCACTTGTAGGGCACAATAATGGTGTTTGCCCACTTGGTGATGGTTCATGCCCCCTTGGTGCATATGGTCCAATACTTGTTCACACATGATCATATTGGACCAAACCCAATTATTTATTGTACACAACTTAATTTATTTGCAAAACTCAAAGACTTGATATGTTATCTGTCCCGTTTGCAGTTCCAGCTAAAAACCATCGTTTCAGTGTAAGTTGTGTACCGTCTCCAGTGTTTTTTTCCTGTGTACCCATATTATGTACTGATGAGCAGATACAGATTAGATAGCACGTATATTCACAAAATGATGGGAAATGAGTGGTTTTAAAATATAATAAATCGTGCCGAACAGTATTCGTATTTTTATACGAATACAATATTCGTATTTTTATACGAATATGGATATATATATTTGATACAAATACGGTTGTGTGTGTGTGTGTTTGTACACACCTTTTCCACTCACCTTTACAAGCTTGTTGAAGAGTGCAGGTGGATGAGTCATTGAGATGACTCACGAATCCACCTACTCTCTACAGCATTTGAGAAGAAATATGTAAAGAGAAGGATTATGCTAAGGATTGGTCTTTAAATATACAATCATTCCTCTTCATCTCTCTTCTCTTGATGTTAGCATCTAAAATGAAAAAGAAAAATTGGCAAAGAGTGAAAACTTGAGAGTTTCACCACTACATCAATCTCACCATCTTTTCTTAACAAGCTAAGTTAGTGAGTTTCTTCACTTGATACTTTGGTGTGAAGCTAAAGCTAGAATTTGGTTTCTCTCGGGTGGATCATATTCGGCGTAGAAGATCAGCTTGCAAGCTTGTTCCCGATGACATCAGAGCCTTGCTAGAGTCCTTGAAGTGGTGTACAGGTCTTCTGCAATTGGGCGGACATACTACAAATGTAGCTAAACTCTTTAACCTTGTATGTATGATATCTAGTTTAGTGTTTGGAGTCGATTTTAGGGTATTGGTCGCTAGTGCCGCGAACACTGGGGACCTAACAGTGGTATCAGATCCATACCAAAAACATTAAATAGTTGTAGAAGATGTTTACATTTTGAAACCGAAATTTTAACCGTGTTCGATTTCAAAAACCAACTTTCTGTCTATTTTTTAAAACGACACCTGAAAATGTTTTAAAGTTTTGCAGTGGACTAGTCTTGAAGCAACAAAACATGGCACAAAATACAAGGCCAAGATTCCCTACTTTGGCCACCAAAAAATTCTATTTGGCCAAAACTGGTGACCAACTTGTGGCCTTTTGCTTTGAACTTTGTGCAAGGTCTTGGTTGTTTAGAAACTTGATTTTTGGTGATATTTGTTTTTGCCCAGATTTCAGTTAAGATTATATTTGTTTACGGGCAATACAAAAAGCTTTTCGATCGAAACTAAAGCATCGTTTATGATCTATATCTTTGTGTGTGTATTGGATAACGTCATCTAATTTCTATATGTTCGATTAGATGGGGTTGTATACTGGTTACTAGTTTTGATGTTTTGGATATATATCTTATGATGGTTTAGTAAGATTGTCATGATTGGATAGCCCCTCATGCGATTTGTTTATATAGTTTTGATTCATGTATTTGTTTATTCGGGACGAGCGGCTGGATTGTGGACGTCGTTCCCGCTTGATGTATATTCTTTTTGGGACATGTCCAGGTTGCAGGTGTTATTGCCGTTGTATATTTCATTACTTATACTAGGATACCCCACGACAATGTGCTCGGGTAGCTAGATTCGAGAATGCGGAGGGTGGCCATCTCATGGAGTTAAGACACGGGCCATCTCATTCTCAGATTGGAGGGTTACTCGCCGCACTTATAGGGAGTGTAGCTCTTGTTGGATATATATGCCCTAGAGGCCTTCATTGTATTGGATGCTAGGGATATGTATGTACAGGACAATCTTGCTCGATATGATAATACGCTATTTGGTTTGTCTTTATCTTAACATGTGATGTGTTTTACTTAGTATTTCATATCTTGTATACATATTGATAAATCGTTTGTCTTTATCTTAACATGTGATGTGTTTTACTTAGTATTTCATATCTTGTATACATATTGATAAATCCCGTAGGATCTTTTCTTGACTACCAGCGTTGTGATGACAATCATACTTGTAGGAGCTGGGTAGTCGATAAGCACATCCTTAAAGTGTCCCTAGTCATGGGAGTATCGAGACTGGGCATCGATACTCCAGAGTAGACTAGCGTATACATATTTACACCCTGACGAGGGGCGATGGATTGGTCCCGCAGCCATTCGTGATGTGCACCTAAGATTCTATACAGGTGCTTACTGGGGATGAGTACACCGGATGGACTCGCAGAGAACTGGATAGATGGTATTATACCTAGCGTCAGATAGCAGTTCTGTGGTGACATCACCTGAGGTCGTCATTTGTCTCGTGTGAGTTCCCACTGTGCTTTGATTACTACCCTACCACGGTTCTACTGAGTCGTGCAAACAGATTTTAGTTGGGTACAGTCCCAAGCTACATGGAAGCAATGAGCGACCGTTGGGTATTCGTCTCTCCCGGTATAGGGAGTCGATGTCGTGCTGTGATCGGTTGGTCAACACCATAAGTCCCTGGCCAGGGCAGATTGAGAATTACTGGTAGTTGGACCAGTAGATTCTCGGATGGTTTTGAGCCACACCGACATGACTTGTCAGGTTATTAGGGGTCTGACGTTTTCCACCCCATATACCTGGCATGCAATACTCTCAGACAAACAGACCGGACTGCACGGAGATTGTCACGGACATGCTTGGTAGGGGTTCGGATGAGTTCGCTCGTCAGCTTTCTTTTCGACATGTACCTGGGTAGCCATTACGTACAGCTAGTGCCACTGACGGACTTATGGTTAAACCCACTACCAGCGTACTTTCGAGTATTTAGAGTCCCACACAGAGGGTTTCCCTGGTTCAGGAAAAACGATGTAGAGGCCGTATGGTTTTACGGCAGGGTTCCGATCATATTCGTGTACTGGCTACACGGATGTTGTTCGGACGGATAATACTAGTGGGCTTTGGTTTAAGCCGAATTCTAGTATTATATTATTGGATTATTATTATCTCATTGTATTCGTAATTTTTACAGTACGAATACGGGTATGTATATACGGTGAAGGTATTATTGTAATTTCACAAGACATGCTTCTAGAAAGAGATACCTCATTATTTGGATTTATCTATTTTGCAAATAGATTAATGAGGTGGGAAATGGATATATTTGTGGCATGGTTGAAGCATGGCTAAGTCATTTGTTTATTGCATTTGATTTCATTATTCAAGCATGGTTGCTTATTTTCTATTGGAAATAATGCATGCTTGATTATTTGACTTAGCCATTCTTCATTTGCCTCTCACAACCTTAGGTCATTTTCTTTTGCTCTTTCTCTCTCCATTTTCTCTCCTCTCCTTCTTCCTCAAACCCTAACCCTCACATGTGTTGTGAATCCTAGGGTTCTTAAGATAAAATACTGTAATCATCTTTTTACATCTCCTAAGTTGTCTAGATTAGCAAACTAGACATCTTAGTTACGTCACTCTTGAGGTTGAAGTTTGAACCATAGACTCTCGAGTGGATCATCTTCGACATGAGGAGATCGATGACCGAGTTCGATTCAATCCATCTAGGAGCAAAGAAGAGCAGAATAAGATTCAAGCCATCTAGGAGCTAAGAAGAGGATAAGAAGACCCGAAGGACTTGAACAAGGAGGTATAATCTCTCACCGAGTAGTTAGAACCTCTTTGTAGTTGTTTAGCTAGTTATGGTTTCCGATAGATCCTTGGTTGTTTGGTCGATGTTGCGAAATCTCTTAAAAGAAAAAAATCATTTTTGTGTGTATTTCGCCTTCCCGCGGACCTGCGCGGTGCGCGACATCGATTTACACTGGTATCAGAGCCAGGTTGAACCTTAACTAGCTAGTTCGCAAGTAGTTAGAACTTCGATCGATGGAAAAATACCCAAAATCAACTTTCCATGTCAAGCATGCTGTCGTTTTTCAAAACGGCTCAAAAAATTATTTCAGTGGCATTAAAAATACATGCAGGCTTTTGTAAGAACAAGAAAAAAAATCGAGCCTGTAATCCACCAACTTGACCGCGGAACCGCGGCCAAACAGGTTGTTTAGCCGCGGAACTGCGGCCGAGTCATGGCCGATTCACTCCAAATTTTTCTGTGGTTCTTAATCTTGGAAATATGATTTATGGCATATTTGGCTTCTACCCAAAATTTTTTGTGTGTTGGTTTGTACATGGGGTAGACACGGAAAACATTTTCGATCGAAATTCTAAGTTACTTGTGTTAGTTATATGTATGCCCTAGAGGCCGTTACTGTACATTGGATGTATATTGTAGTGGATGCTGGGACATATATAGGGAGGACTTTCTTGCTCGACATGATAGTATGCTATCTGGTTACTCTTTACCTTAACGTGTATACTGATTGTCTCTCTGTTACATGTTGGTAAAGCTCTTAGGATGTGTACTTGACTACCTGGACTATGATGCGGATCATACTAGTGGGGACATAGTAGTCCATAAGTACATCCTTCAAAGTCCCTAGTCGTGGGTGTATCGAGAGGGGGCATCGATATACCAGAGTAGACTAGCGTATACCTTCTCGACCCATACAGATGGGCGATGGATGATCCCATATCCATTGGTGTTTGACATCAGAGATGATATACGGGTGCTCAGTGGAGACTGGGTACACTGGACGGACTCGCCGAGAACTCCCAGATGGTATTATACCTTACATCAAATGGCATTATACCTTACGTCAGATGGCAGTTCTCTGGTGACACTGGTACAGAGTAGTCTGTTGACCCGAGATCGTCATAGAGTCTTGTGTGGTTCCCACTTTGCTTTGATTTCCACCTTACCACGTCCAAGAGGACGTGCAAAACGGTGGTTTTTGGGTACAGTCCCGAATCACATGGAGGCAATGAGCGATAGGAGGGGATTCGTCTCTCCCGGTATAGGGGGTTGATGTTGTGCTGTGTTCGATTGGCTATAACAGGAAATCCCTGGTCAGGGTTGCTGAGATTTACTGGTAAGTGTTACCAGTAGTTTCTCGAATTTTTATAGACCTCATATCAACACGACTTATCGAGCTATTGGGGTCTGACGTTTACCACCCATAGGCGAGATATGCGACATATCAGACGACGAGACCGGACTGTACGGTAAGTGTTACTGGTTGGATTCAAAGGAGTGTGAGCGGGCTTGCTCGTCGATCTTCTGATCGTTCAATACCCGGGTGGCCGTTACGTTTAGCAGACCGCTTGCGGCTTGTGGGTGTTTGATATGATCATCACCTGCTGCCGGCGTATTGACGAGTCTTTAGAGTCCTACACAGAGGTTTCCTGGCTCAAGCGAAACGAAATAGGAGCGCATATGAGATATGTGCGGGACCGAGAATAATGCATGTATGTGATACCGTATTCTATTCTCGCGATGAATGTATCGAATGGTTATATGCGATATAACCTAGTTATCGAATCGAGGGTTGATTCGATAAGCCGATACATTGGATACTAGTCGGTTATATGCGATATGACCGGATCATTGAATCAAGGGTTGATTTAATGATTTAATGCATAATTATAAATTTGATATATTACTTTGCATTAACTAGTATTGGTTCACTTTAAATGGATTTTCTCACTTGGATTGTGCACATTGTATATGTGATATACTTTTGTACACAAGTTTGTATCATGTTTGATAATACATGCTCACTAGGGTTTGTGTAAAGATTAAACCATGGTTGTATATTGGTTAGGGTTTTCATTTTCTTATTCATTTATTTATTTATTTATTCTTTTTGGAAAATAAAAAGCATAAAGAGAAAATGGTGGCTAACTTTGTTTGATTTTGAAGCTTCATGAAGCTTTGACTAAGTCACCATTTTGTCTCATGCTTAACCCTAACCATTCCACTTAACCATGATTCATTCTCTACACTTAACCATGGTTTGAATATGATAAGTATTCATTTTTCTTTTGGATTTAAATAACTTATCATATTCATTTTCTTTCTTCTTCTTCTTCTTCATGAGCAAGAAAGAAAAGCTTTCTACCTCAATGGCAACTTGAGCAAATGAGTGAGAAATCCATTTCTAAAGTGAACCCACTTCCTATTTCTTCATCCTCTACCTTTTGCCAAGTAGTATAGGGTGTTTTCTTCACAAGTTTCATGACTTGGTGAAGTGGGAGCATGATCTTGTGATGCCTCGACGTAGATCATCTTCGGCACGAAGCCAACGACCTTGCCCGCCCATTTCTCCGATGAAGCCGACGCTAGAGCCCGGGTTTCTATTTGGACAGCGAGGAGACTTCATTGCGGAGCTATAGGGGTGGAGGACCGGATCTACAAAGGTTGTATTTCCGTTCATCTAGTTATGTTGTTATCTAGATTTTTGTTTCGCCTAAAATTCTAGTTAACGATCCGTATTAGGGTTTCTCAGCACCCGTAAAATTTGAAATTGGCATGGTTGATGCCTTGTGAGACCTCATTACAGTGCCTAGGAACCCTACAGTGGTATCAGAGCCTAGCTAGAGCCTTAGGCGAAGTCTAGACGACGTTTGAAACCCGATCGAACCAAAACCCCAAAATCCAAAATGCTCTCTGGAAATTTTCTGAAAATTTGGATTTTTGTGAATTAAAAATATGCAGAAAATTAAGCAGGGTCTTATTTGAATTACTGTGAAAAACGAGGGTCTAATTCGAATATTCCACCGCGGAACCGCGGCACAAGCCTGCGGCCGTTCTGTCTTCTTGTCCGATGATCTCTGCATAGTAATTCATATAATTGAATGCTAAATTTTCTGGGAATTTTTATTCTGACTCTACAGTTGAGTATTCTGGGGTTGTATTGGGAATCAAAGATTCGATCGGATTATCAGATTTTGTCTATGTGGATTCCGGGTAATTTTTGAATATGTTAAAAAGTTCGACCGGATATAAATACCCAATTTTTCCCCTGTCGGGAAATTTCCATGTGTTGGATTTTTCCGTGGTTTAACGACGTTCTAAGTAGTGCAAGTAACGCGATAGACCCTCTAGAAGACAACAAACCTTAACTCGATTATGTGACCGTCTTGAACTGCCCTTTGAACCTTCGGGTTTGGGGCAGTACGGCGTACCACATGTGAGGCGTTGGCTTGACCCTTCTACGGCTGGACCGTTGGTACTGAGGCACGTACTGAATGTTGTTAGACTTATTTCATGTGTTGATCTATATCGGGAAAACTTGGGTGTTCGACTGTTTGATCGAAAAGTTTAACATTTTCTATTTATCCGGAATGTGATACAATAATTGGAATTCACAAGTAGTTATGAGATAACTGAATGAATGTTATAAACATAGCAATTTAGTCTCACTTGATCGGTTGCCACGGAATTTTGATGTGATCAAAAGTCCGTCGCAATCACGTAGCGTACGCGGATACTCGCCGGGTAAACATAATAGACAGCCTCACTCCATAGCCCCGACCAAGTGACTATAGGAGAACCCCGTCGCCTAAAGCGTCCGTTCGGGTGCTCACGGCAGCGGTGTTCCGCCTTGTTGCACTTTTTCGACGGTATCGGGAGTGCGGCCGTCTACTGAAGTTTGCGATGAGCATTCGATCAAATTGTCGGGAATCCTGTTGAATTGCCCGACTTGGTATTGAAAAGTGTTTTCGATTTTGAGACTAAAATGCGGGGTTTATAATTGTTAGGCGTGCGATGTCTAAAGAATTCATTTGGTCAGGCATGCGATGTCTGAGGTGGTTGCGGATTCCAACTGTTGCAGTTTTACACTTTCTTTTCTGTGACCGTAAGTGTAATATGTGATATCGCCGATTTCGTTGCTATATGTCAACGACAATTGGGATGGACATATTTACTTACGTTGATGACATGGGATGTTATGTGTTGCTGGATATGTTATATTGGATCGTCGTGTTTGAATAGCCGGGGGTTTTTATGTGAGATGAGTGTTTTTCATTTTCATTCATGTAAAAACTTGTATGTAATATTCTTTTATTGGGGCACTTCCAGGTTGCGGAAGATGTCACCCTTTGTATATTATTTACTTTTTCGCACTAGGGTAGACCAAAGGAGGGGAGCACAAGTAACCGGGTTCTGGAGTCCAGTGGGAGACCAACTCGAGGAGTCGAGTCCGGGTCTCCTAACTCTAGAATTGGTAGGGGTGCTTGCCGCTCTCGTAGGGGTCTTGGGGTGTGGGTTTGGCTATTCATCGCGACCGTGGAATCCGTGTTTTATACTGGCTCGTATTGAAAACACGGACGTCCTAGCATATCCAATATTTCATATGATTCTTCTGCTGCGATATCTGTGATGTGATCATGTGATGTTCTGTGATGGATACTATATATAGTATATATGATATATTATATAGACGTTACTTATGTTTTACACCCGCGCTAGCCCTGCCCCGCTCTGCCGTTAGTCACCTAACCTAACGGTGCACGAGGGGATATCGAGGCGAATGCGGATGGCATAAGTGTACGTCGTATTTATCTGTGATGTTTAGGTATTTTAAATGATAGGACTTCATTAATATGATTAATGAAATAAAAGAAACCTAAGATGTTGTAGAATCGAATTTCAAAATAAAAAAGGTAGCTACAGTTCTTGCTTTGCACAGCGGTATATATGATATATCCTGCACCTTATTCGATGAGGAAAGGACCGAGATTCCTTCACCGGGAGTGACTCCTTTAGCAATAACTGGCAGATGCTACACACTCGGTTTGTCTTTTGATTGCTTTTAAGAGTTTTTGCTTTGCACAGTGATATATATGATATATCCCGCACCTCATTCGACGAGGAAAGGACCGACGATCCCTTCACCGGGAGTGACTCCTTTAGCAAAACTAGAAAAGCCTCAAAAGCACTCCATTTTAAAATCATTTGATTCTACAACGATATCAAGTTCATTACGCAATAGGTTTTCAGAAAAACCTGTCGTAGCCCTCCGTCATTTCAGGTAAATGGTAGTTAGTATTCGTGCTACGTTTGTTGGCCTGCGTTAAGGCGTAGTGTGCGGTAGCTAACTAGTATTTATCTGTTTATGCATATGATGCAGATTGGATTAGGGTAGTCGTGCGACTTTGTTGGCCTGCGTCAAGGGTCGTGCGGGTGGGTTTAATTCAATCAGGAAATGACGGGTTGAACTTGACTAGCGCACTATGTTTTGTTGGCCTGCGTCAAGGTCATAGGACGCTAGGGGCAAAATTATCGGGAATTTCAAGTGTTGAAATTTGCAATGAGATTGCATACCTTCTATGAGATAGTTGGATCCCGATACCCGCTGCGAGTAAGAGTTACTCCTGGGAGAGTTTTACACATTGCAATTAGCTAATCAAGTAGGTGTCTAGAAAGGTGTCAACGGGGTTACGCCTCTGGGAAAACGAGGTTTACATTAATTAGGTTCGTGCGAAAGCACGGGGGACCTCCCTCAAAGTACCGACACTGGCCTGGCTGAAAGATTGGCGAACTTGTAGTGTGTAATTAATCCCGGCTAGTCTTTCCTTTTTAGGTTTGAAGGAAGATTTGATAAAAAGTAGTGGGAGCCATCCTGATTAGATAAAATAATAACCAATCTATTCTTTCAAGAGCATACACTGAGTGTTTTCTTCTCTCTCTCTCCAGGTAGCGACCATGTCACGCCTTAATCAAGATAATAATACGGATTATTGACCGAACCCGCTTGTTATACTGAGCTGGGGAACGTTGGTCCCGCTCCAACTTATAATTGTTATAAGACAGAGCAGGAAATTGGGGATTACCAGAATTCCCGTGCCGCCCAAACAAGGAGAGTGCATGATGATGCATCATCTTCGGGTGTGTTCATTACAGAGAACTGTTTCTCAGTATCCTTTACGTCCTGGGTATGTGATACCAGATCAGGATCCCAGATATGTAATCTGTTACATAGGGCTACAGAAAGGTAGAGGACTGAGAACGGGTGATAAGTTTCATGAGGCAGAAAACGGGGCAAGAGTTGCAGCCAAGTCTGTTGGTCACTGTCACCCTGTATTACCAATACATTGATTCTGAACGAATGTTATTAGATACCGAACCTGATATACAAAATCATATCAGTCTCTTTATTAGTAAAGAAATGATAAAATTTTGTATTGTTGGATAATGTTTTGAACATTTCCTATATCAAAAGTTGATCGGTTCAGGCACGTTATCTAAAAGCGTTGATGTTCTAAATCAAACTATAGTTCTTTAGTATACGGAACACACACAAGAGGAAGAGTTCAGAAATGAACGAATCCTTCTTGAGGCATTATAGACTAGGTCATATCAATGTGACCCGACTAGCTGAAGTTACATGTAGATGCATATTTAAATCAGTTTGAATCTACATCTTGTGAAACTTGCCAGTCATGTCACAAAGATATAATGACACCAGCTCTGTTTATTGGAAACAGAGAAAGAGTTAGTAAACTCTTGGGATGATACATGTTGATGTATGTAAGGTCCCCTGTCTATACATGCCAAGACCGGTTCTTTGTACTTCATTACATTCTCTGATGATCTTTCGAGATTCAGACCTATGTTCCTGTTGAAACACAAGTCCGAACCTTTTGAGGTATTCACAGAATATAAGTTAGAAGTAGAGAACCAAATACGGGTAAAAGTATTATGTCCTATGATGAGATCAAGGAGGAGAATACGTGAGCACGAAATTCTTGGACTTTTCTAAAGGAGAATGAGATTCTCTCTCAGCATTACTCCTCCGCATACACCATAGCACGATGGTATATCGGGGTGGAGCAATCACACCCTATATGATAAGGTGTGCTCTATGATGAGTACTACTGAGTTACCTATTTCCTTTTTGGGAGTTATGCACTTAAGAAGCTGCATACCTATTGAATAGGGTTCAAATCAAATCAGTTGCCTACCACTTCATATTTGATATGATAAGGGAAGAGCCCATCTCTTAAGTTAGTTAAGATTTGGGGTTGTCCAGCCTATGTCTGAAAAGCAAAATCCGGACAAGCTCGAGGCAAGGTCTGTAATGTAGAACTGGAAAGGTTCCAGCTATACAAAACTGCAGCTGAAGATTTGACAGAACCAAAGGATTCAATAGTTACCAACGAACCTCAGCCTCTCCGCCGATCTAGTAAGGTTCCTCACCCACCTGAGAGATACTTCGGTTTCTCTATGACAGTGGGAGCGAGGATTGCATCATAAGATGATGACCCAACTAGTTTCGAGCTGGCCATCAAGAGTGGGACTCTATAAGAATGGCTGGATGCTTAGCGATCTGAGATGGAATCCTTATACACCAACAAAGTATGGACTTTGGTTGCTATATCTGAAGGGTTAAATCCCCATCAGGAGCAAGTATATCTTGAGAAGATTACTCGGTGTACATGGAAAAGTTGAGACTTTCAAAGCTAGACTTGTTAAAGGTTTGCATCATTGACCAGGTGTGGATCATGATGAAACTTTTTCTAAGGATCTATGCTTAAGTCCATCCAGATCCTACTTGCCACGGCTATATACCATGACTACGATATCTGGCGGTTGGGTGCCATGACTGCTTTTCTAAATGATGTTTTAGAAGAGTGCGTCTATAAGTACACAGCCAGAGGGCTTCGTCGACAGTGGGAGCAGCGGAAACGTGTGCAAGATGGTTTATGTGATAAAGCAGGCATCGCGGAGTTGGAACATCTGTTTTGATGGATTAGTCAAAAAGTTTGACATCATCAAAATGGTAGATGAACCTTGTATAAACAAAAAGGTAGTAGGGAATATGGTGGTGATCCTCGTAGAGTACGTGGATGTCATACTCTTGATAAGAAAGGAGTTTTCTATGCTACGCTCGGTCAATCTCCGCTTATCACAAGGATTCTCCACATAGGATCAAAGTGATACCCCCTAAATCCTGGGTTTTGGATCTATGAGATAGATCTAAATGGATGTTAGGATACTCACTAGTTGTAGTGAGATGGTATCAATCGATCCTGGGGAGAATCACTGAAAGTGTTCCAGGAAGATAAGGACGACTGAATGTCAGTCACAGGCATTGTCTTTACCCTCAGTAAAAGGATGGTATGTTGGAAGAGTTCCAAGCTAGATACCGTGGCTAACTAGACGATAAAGGCAGGATACATCGCTACTTAAGATGCTACCAAAGAGGATGTTTGGGTGTATATTGGTTCATGAGATGAACTACGTTCTAACCATTGTGAGACAATGGAGTTGTGGCTTATGCCAAGGAACGCCGGTCCCATCAGTGATCCAGACATATTCTAAGGCAGTGTCACCTGATCATGGAGATGGTTGATCTGCAGGGTGATCGAGGTTAGGAGAGTAGACTCAGAGGATAACACGGAGGATCCACTCACGAAGGCCTATTCCTAGAGAGAGACTTTTATGGGATGGTTGAGTATGAGATACTACAACCACTGCTACAGATGGCCCTAGTGCAAGTGGGAGATTGTTAGTTATATGTATGCCCTAGAGGCCGTTACTGTACATTGGATGTATATTGTAGTGGATGCTGGGACATATATAGGGAGGACTTTCTTGCTCGACATGATAGTATGCTATCTAGTTACTCTTTACCTTAACGTGTATACTGATTGTCTCTCTGTTACATGTTGGTAAAGCCCTTAGGATGTGTACTTGACTACCTGGACTATGATGTGGATCATACTAGTGGGGACATGGTAGTCCATAAGTACATTCTTCAAAGTCCCTAGTCGTGGGTGTATCGAGACGGGGCATCGATATACCAGAGTAGACTAGCGTATACCTTCTCGACCCATACAGATGGGTGATGGATGATCCCATATCCATTGGTGTTTGACATCAGAGATGATATACGGGTGCTCAGTGGAGACTGGGTACACTGGACGGACTCGCCGAGAACTCCCAGATGGTATTATACCTTACGTCAGATGGCAGTTCTCTGGTGACACTGGTACAGAGTAGTCTGTTGACCCGAGATCGTCATAGAGTCTCGTGTGGTTCCCACTGTGCTTGGATTTCCACCTTACCACGTCCAAGAGGGCATGCAAAACGGTGGTTTTTGGGTACAGTCCCGAATCACATGGAGGCAATGAGCGATAGGAGGGGATTCGTCTCTCCCGGTATAGGGGGTTGATGTTGTGCTGTGTTCGATTGGCTATAACAGGAAATCCCTGGCCAGGGTTGCTGAGATTTACTGGTAAGTGTTACCAGTAGTTTCTCGAATTGTTATAGACCTAATATCGACACGACTTATCGAGCTATTGGGGTCTGACGTTTACCACCCCTAGGCGAGATATGCGACATATCAGACGACGAGACCGGACTGTACGGTAAGTGTTACTGGTTGGATTCAAAGGAGTGTGAGCGGGCTTGCTCGTCGATCTTCTGATCGCTCAATACCCGGGTGGCCGTTACGTTTAGCAGACCGCTTGCGGCTTGTGGGTGTTTGATATGATCATCACCTGCTGCCGGCGTATTGACGAGTCTTTAGAGTCCTACACAGAGATTTCCTGGCTCAAGGGAAACGAAATAGGAGCGCATATGAGATATGTGCGGGACCGAGAATAATGCGTGTATGTGATACCGTATTCTATTCTCGCGATGAATGTATCGAATGGTTATATGCGATATAACCTAGTTATCGAATCGAGGGTTGATTCGATAAGCCGATACATTGGATACTAGTCGGTTATATGCGATATGACCGGATCATTGAATCAAGTGTTGATTTAATGATTTAATGCATAATTATATATTTGATATATTACTTTGCATTAACTAGTATTGGTTCACTTTAAATGGATTTTCTCACTTGGATTGTGCACATTGTATATGTGATATACTTTTGTACACAAGTTTGTATCATGTTTGATAATACATGCTCACTAGGGTTTGTGTAAAGATTAAACCATGGTTGTATATTGGTTAGGGTTTTCATTTTCTTATTCATTTATTTATTTATTTATTCTTTTTGGAAAATGAAAAGCATAAAGAGAAAATGGTGGCTAACTTTGTTTGATTTTGAAGCTTCATGAAGCATTGACTAAGTCACCATTTTGTCTCATGCTTAACCCTAACCATTCCACTTAACCATGATTCATTCTCTACACTTAACCATGGTTTGAATATGATAAGTATTCATTTTTCTTTTGGATTTAAATAACTTATCATATTCATTTTCTTTCTTCTTCTTCTTCATGAGCAAGAAAGAAAAGCTTTCTACTTCAATGGCAACTTGAGCAAATGAGTGAGAAATCCATTTCTAAAGTGAACCCACTTCCTATTTCTTCATCCTCTACCTCTTGCCAAGTAGTATAGGGTGTTTTCTTCACAAGTTTCATGACTTGGTGAAGTGGGAGCTTGATCTTGTGATGCCTCGACGTAGATCATCTTCGGCACGAAGCCGACGACCTTGCCCGCCCATTTCTCCGATGAAGCCGATGCTAGAGCCCGGGTTTCCATTTGGACAGCGAGGAGACTTCATTGCGGAGCTATGGGGGTGGAGGACCGGATCTACAAAGGTTGTATTTCCGTTCATCTAGTTATGTTGTTATCTAGATTTTTGTTTCGCCTAAAATTCTAGTTAACGATCCGTATTAGGGTTTCTCGGCACCCGTAAAATTTGAAATTGGCATGGTTGATGCCTTGTGAGACCTCATTACAGTGCCTAGGAACCCTACAACTTGGCTAATCTGGGTTTTCTGTGTTTGTATATACGTTGCTAAACGTCTGCTAATTGCTATATATCGATTAGTAGGGCTTGCACATATCTATGTTTTGATGATGGTTTGTGTATATGAAGTATTGGATCGTCGTGAATGAATAGCCGGGAGATGTGAAAAGACTGTTTTCTTTTCTTTCATTCATGTAAATTTGTAAATTGATGTAATATTATTTTTGCGGGGCACATCTTGGTTGATATTGTAGCCACCGTTGTATTATTTCATTTACTTTTTCTTGCACCTAGGATAGACCTAAGGTGGGGTGCACAAACTATCGGTTTTTGAAGTGCCGAGTGGTCTACTCATTTTATTGAGGAAGGTTGCTTCACTTCGGGAATTTAGCGGGTAGTTTGCCGCACCCATAGGGGTCTAGGGTGGGATTTGGCTATTCATCACGACCGTGGAATCTGTATTTTGTTATAAGCTAAAATGAAACACGGAAATCCTAGTATATCCAATATATTCATCTGTGTTTCTATGATCTGGAATGAATGCTTATTATTGCGTGAGATGAATGGCTATATATATATATATATATATATATATATATTAAACGTTGCTTATGTTTTGCACCCGTGCTAGTCCAGCCCCCGCTTTCCTGTTACTTAAGTAATCTAACGGTGAATGACGGGCCCCATGGAGAATGCAAATGGCATAAGCATACGTTCTATTTTCGTTTCTTTTCTGTAATGATATGGTTAATTGATGGGACCGCATTAATTTTGATTAATGCAAAGGAATAAACTTAAAATCTGATGTCGTTGGAACAATTACAAAACCACTTGGTTTTCTTCAAAAAGCAGAGCTTAAACCGCTCCTTTCCAAAAGCTATTCGGTTCCTTCGACTATATCAAGTTCATTACGTTAACAGTTTTCGCCAAAACCAGTCGTAGCCCTCCGTCATTTCAAATAGGTATCTACTAGTATTCATACTATGTGTTTTGACCTTCGGCAAGGAATAGTGTTTGGTAGCTAGTGGGTGCTTATCTGTAGCATAGATAGATGCATTAATCTAGAACAGATGTACAGCTGTTTTGGCCTTCGTCAATGGCTTGTGCAAATAGGTCTAGATTAATCTGGATAATGACGGGTTGAACTTGACTTGCGACTTATGATTTTTTGACCTTCGTCAAGGTTATAAGCGCTCGGGAAAAAATCACATAAGGAGTTTCAAACATAAAGGAAACTTGCAAGTGTTGCATACCTTCTAGAGTGTGGTGTTTTTGGTAGGCTTCCTTCAAAATCATCACACAATGATAGTTGGGTCCTGATTCTACTGTGAGTATCCACTACTCTTCGGGAGAATTTTTCACTTAACAATCAATGCTATAAACTAAGTAGGTGCCTAGAACGGTGTTAGTGGTGATACGGCGCCAAGGAAAAGAGGTTATGTCATTAAGGAACTTCGAAAAAGTGTTGGAAAACCTCCCTCGAAGTACCGACACTAGCCTGGCCGAAAGGTTAAGCAAGAATTGTGAAGTGCGGTTAATCCTGACTAATTCTTCTTTTAGGGTTTGAAGAAGAATTCGAGGAAACGGTGGGAACCATCCTGTTTAGATAAACTAATAACCAATCTAAACTTGCAAGAGCATATGCTGAGTGTTTCTTTTCTTTCTCTCCTAATTGCAGCGACCATGACTGGAATTAAGCTAATACTATATAAAAGTAAACTCGTTGGGCCAAATTATAAAGACTGGCTAAGGAATGTCCATATGGCCCTTACATATGATAAGGTCACATACATCGTTTCGGAGAAAGCTCCCCCTATTCCCGGTCCAGAATCCTCGGTCGCGGACTTTGAAGTCCGTAAGACCTGGGATATTGATTGCACGAAAGCCAAGTGCTTCATGCTGGCCACCATGGATAATGAACATCAGTGGCAGCATGAGAAGATGCACCATGCTTCCATCTTCCTCCATACCAAAGATTTATATGGAGAGCAATCTCGTATCGCAAGATATGAGACCTCAAAGAAATTGTTTCAAGCGAGTTTGGCTATCGGATCATCTATTGGGGACCACGTCCTAAAGATGATTTCTCTCATAGAAGAGCTCGCGGACCTGGAAACTACGTTGGAGAACGAGTTGTACATCGACTTGATTTCTACAGTCCCTTCTCTTCACCTATGCCCAATTCATATTGAATTTCAATATGCAAAGTATAGAAGTTTCACTTCCTGAGCTCCTTAACAAGTTGAGGATAGCAGAGGGCACCTTGAAGAAAACTGTCATGACCCACCCCCAAACACAGATGGTATTGTCTGCTTTGGCCGAAACCGCACGGTTTTGTCCTTTTGAATGAACCCGGGGCTACTTCCCAGTAGGTCACCCATCCCAGAATTTCTCTGGCTCAAGCACGCTTAACTACGGAGTTCTTCAAACTCTGGAGCTATGCCTCTGTGTTATAAGAGTGGTATCATTCCATTTATAGTTCAGATCGTGCTCTCTTTCAGAATGGAATTCGATACTCCCCATTGTTTTACAGTGGGTCCCCGTGTGTTTCCGTATCGGTTACATCCCCACCTCGATACCGGATAATATCTCACTTCTCATGCGGTAGGTGGTATTCATCCCCAACTCCACCTGGGGTATTACATACCCCCCACTTGGAACAATGGTTCGTCCTCGAACCAAAGACCTACTTTTGAGGGACCGTCTCTGATACCATACTTATCATGACCTACCCCCAAACACAGATGGTATTGTCCGCTTTGGCCGAAACCGCACGGTTTTGTCCTTTTGAATGAACCCGGGGCTACTTCCCAGTAGGTCACCCATCCCAGAATTTCTCTGGCTCAAGCACGCTTAACTACAGAGTTCTTCAAGCTCCAGAGTTCCGATTCATCCAAAAGGCCCCTCTGTGTTATAAGAGTGGTATCATTCCATTTATAGTTCAGATCTTTCCCTCTTTCGGAATGGAATTCGATACTCCCCATTGTTCTACAGTGGGTCCCCGTGTGTTTCCGTATCGGTTGCATCCCCACCTCGATACCAGATAGCATCTCAGTTCTCACGGGGTAGGTGGTATTCATCCCCAACTCCACCTTGGCTAATACAAAAACCAAGGAAACACCCGCTCTGTTTATTGGGGAATCTTCTTCTTCTAAATCCAAGGCTAAGGCCAAGGGGAAGAAGAAGAAGGCCCCACCAAACCGAGGGGTGGTGTGCAGAAGGTGCAGGGAAATGGAAAGGGAAAGATAGGAGGCGGCCACAAAGGAAGAATGCTTCTATTGTTGGAAAAAAGGGCATGGAAAGAAGGAATGCAGGGCCATAAAGGCAAAGATTCGGGACATGAAGCAAGTTGTTGCTTCGGCTTCAGGTGTGTACGTGATTAAGAACTGCTTCTCTATAAACTCTACTTCCTGGGTATTGGATATTGAATTAGGATCTCACATCTGTAATTCATTGCAGGCTCTGAGAACCCGTAGAGTTTTGATGAAAGGTGATATAACCCTCAAGGTTGGCAACGGAGCCAGTGTGGATGTTGTTGCCGTAGGAGAATATCACCTAGGATTGGCGAGAGGACATATTTTATTATTGTGTAACTGCTTTTGTATACCCAGTATGGTGTGTATTATTATATATGTATCTTTGTTATCAAACGAAGGATATAATTTTGCACTTGTAAGCAATGTCATAAACATTCACCTAAATCTTGAAATGGTTGGGTCGGGTACACTGAGTAACGGAATACATTCTCAATCAACATCAAGTTTTCAACATCCAAAACATACTTAAAAGAAAGGCTTCAGAATCAAACCAAGCTTTCTTATGGCATTGTAGACTTGGTCATATCAATGAAACATGACTAACTAAGTTACATAAAGAAAGATATTTAGATCCGTTTGAGTATCAATCATATGCAACTTGTCAATCATGTATCAGAGGAAAAATGACAAAACTCCATTCACTGGACACGGAGAAAGAGCTACTGAGCTCCTGGACTCATACACAGCGACGTGTGTGGGCCAATGTCTACACATGCAAGAAATGGCTATTCCTACTTCATTACTTTCACAGATGATTTCTTAAGGTATGGACATGTATTCTTAATTAAACATAAATCTGAGGCCTTTGAGAAATTCCAAGAGTATAAGAGTGAAGCGGAAAAGCAAACCGGCAAAAGTATCAAGATGCTCCAATCTGATCGGGGTGGTGAATACTTAAGTGCCGAGTTCCTGGAATATCTAAAAGAGAATGGAATTCTCTCTCAGCTTACTCTTCCATACACACCATAACACAATGGTGTATCAGAAAGACGGAATCGCACCTTACTTGATATGGTACGTTCCATGATGTGTAATGCTGAGTTGCCACCCTCTTTCTGGGGTTATGCACTAGAAGCTGCTGCATACCTATTGAATAAGGTTCCAACTAAGTCTGTGCCTACCACTCCATATGAAATATGGAGTGGGAAGAAACCCTGTCTTAAGTATCTTAAGATATAGGGTTGTACTGCCTTTGTCAAAAAGGTTCATCCGGAAAAACTCGAGGCATGTTCATTATTGTGTAAGTTTGTGGGATACCCCAGGAATTCTAGGGGGTATTATTTCTATTACGCTGAGGAACAAAAGGTCTTTGTTTCTCATCATGCCCGCTTCATGAAAACTCAATTTCTTGAAAAGGAGATAAGTGGGAGAGCAATAGAGCTGGAAGAAATTCGAGAACCACAAACTATTACGGAAAACTTAGTAGAACCTAAGATTTTAATGGAACCGGACGTACCTATGCCACTCCACAGATCTAGTAGGCAGTCTCATCCACCCGAGAGATACTACGGTTTCCTCATAGATAGGGATTGAGAAGATTGCATCATTGACGATGATGAGCCGACTAGTTTTCAGCAAGCCATCACAAGTAAAGACTCGGTGAAATGGCTGGATGATAAGCAATCCGAGATGGAATCCATGTACACAAACCAAGTATAGACTTTGGATTTTGCTCCTACTGGGGTAAAACCCGTAGGATGCAAATGGATCTTCAAAAAGAAGATTGGTGTAGATGGTCAGGTAGAAACCTACAAAGCTAGACTTGTTGCTAAAGGTTTTCGTCAAAGACCAGGATTGGACTATGACGAAACTTTTTTACTAGTGGCTATGCTTAAATCCATTCGGATCCTACATGCCATTGCTGCCTTCCATGACTATGACATCTGACAGAAGGATGGTAAAACCGCTTTTCTAAATGGAAGTTTAGAAGAGTGTGTTTACATGGATCAACCAGAGGGTTTCGAAGACAGTGGGAACAGCGGAAAGGTGTGCAAGTTGCTCAAATCCATTTTTGAATTAAAGCAGGCATCACGGAGTTGGAACATCTGCTTTGATAAGTCGGTCAGGGAATTTGACTTTATCAAAAATGTAGATGAACCTTGTGTAAGTCGATGTCGCGCACCCCACGTGTTCGCGGGGAGGCGGAATTTGCAAAAAATGATTTTTACGGGCTTCGCAACACCGACTAGAACCAAGGATCGTCTATAAACCCTAGCTAGCAAACAAAATGAGATTTGACTACTCGAAAAGAATGTTATACCTTATGATACAAGTCCTTCGGGTCTTCTCCGTTGTCCTCCTCGTCATCGTAGGCTCCAAGGATCGATCCGGATCGTAGCTTTCTCGTCAGCTTCCTCGAGTCAAAGACGATCCACAAGAGAGTCTATAGTCCGAGCTCCAACCTCAAATCCGAAGTAATTAGGGCAACTAGCTTGCTAAACTATATAGCCTAGGTGATGTAGAGAATGAAGATGGATTTATTTATCTCTTGGAACCGTAGTTTACTCAACTCATGAGACCTTAAGGGTTTTTGATATGAGGAAGAAGAAGAGAGCTAGCTTGAGAAAAGAGAAATGGTTTTTGATAATGATAAAAGAAAAATAAATAGCTCACTTGATATGACTACAAGTATGGAAAGAAAATATCTTACCCAAAATATACAGTTCCACAAAATATCTCATAAGAAATATCTAGTCAAAGAGTCAAACCAAGTCAAGTGGTCAAACCAAGTCAAGTAGTCAAAACAAGTAGCCATGCCACAATTATCATTTACAAATATAACAAATACTTTCCTCCACCTCATAATTATTTTAATCAAGTCAATGGTCAAAACCCTAATGAGGTGTCTCCTTCTATGCCCCTCTCATCCGTATACATATATCCAGATCCGTGTTCCGAGAAACACGAATACAAAGAGACGAAACTGATCCATCAATATAATACTAGGATCCGGCTTAAACCAAAGCCCACTAGTATTATCCGCTCGAACATCATATGCGCACAAGTGCACGTACGCGATCGAATCACTGCCATTAAACCATACGGTCTCTACATCTTTCGCCCGATGCAGGGAAACTCTCTGTGTAGGACTCTAAAGACTCGACAGTACGATGTGTTAGATATATGTATACTCTAGAGACCATTATATGTATAGTGGATGCTTGGACATGTATATATGATTTTAGATGACTTTCTCGCTCAACATGATAGTATGCTATCTGGTTTACTTTATCATGACATGTTGATTTGATCATACTTTTATTCATTTGCACATGTTGATAAAGCCTTTAGGATATTTGCTTGACTACTGTGACTATGATACGGATCATACTAGTGGGGCATGTGTAGTTTATAAGCATATCCTTGAACTGTTCCTAGTCGTGGGTGTATCGAGACGGGGCATCGATATTCCAGAGTAGACTAGCGTATACTATTCTTGTCCCATATGATGGGCGATGGATGATCCCATATCCATCTGGTGAGGTGACACCAAAGATTGTATGCGGGTGCTCAGTGAAGACTGGGTACACTGAACGGACTCACAGAGAACTCCTATGTGGTATTATATCTATCGTCGGATAGAAGTTCTCAGGTGACACTGGTACAGGTTAGTCTGTAGACCCAAGATCGTCATAGAGTCTTGTGTGTCCTCCCACTGTACTTTGATATCCACCCTACCACGGCTCTACGGAGTCATGCAAACAGGTGGACTTTGGGTACAGTCCCGAGGCACATGGAGGCGATGAGCGATAGGAGGGGTTTCGTCTCTCCCGGTATTGGGAGTTGATGTTGTTCTATGCTCGATTGGCTATAACAGGAAGTCCCTAGCCATGGCTACTGAGATTTACTGATAAGCCATATCAGTAGTTTCTCGATTTGTTATGAGCCATACACCAGCATGACTTATTGAGTTATTTGGGTCGACGATTCCATCCCTAGACTTGATATGCAACATATCTGACGAGGAGACCAGACTGTACGGTAAGTGTTGCCAGTTGGCTCGACGGGAGTTTTGACAGCTTCGCTGGTTTTCTTCTGATCGCTCAATACTCGGTTGGCCGTTATGTTTAGCTGACCGCTTGCAGCTTGTTGGTATTTGATATGATCATTACCTACTGCCGGCGTATTGACGAGTCTTAGAGTCCCACAATGAAGTTTCCTAGCTCAGGCGAAAAGATGTGGTGTGCATATGAGATATGCGCGGTGACCCGATTAAATACGGATATGTGATACCGTATATTAATCGGGCATTTTTCTATTGGTCGGGTCGTATGTGATATGACCGGTTTGCAAAATCAAGTGTTGATTTAACAAATGACTTTTAGATTAATTCTTTAATTAAACCCTTTTTCTATTTTTGTATGCATGCATGTATGCATATGATGATGTGCATGGACACATACATACATACATTGTATCATGGTTGTTGATACATATTTGGTGGCAATGCAAGACTCATATTGTAGTAATTATATATATATTTATCATTTTGAGTTAATTGAAAGGATAATTCACTCATGGTTAATGTTTATCATCTTTGACTAAACCTTACCTAACTTTTAACCATGAGTTAATTCTCCTTTGGAAGTTAACTCAATAAGTAAATATCTAAATAATTACTAACCATGGTTGAAGTGAGAAGGATTAATATTGATTATTCTTTCTGATCTCAATTATTCATTCATATCATTATCTTTTGATCTCAAGCTTAGCTACCATCTTCTTCTTCCTCTCTTGAAATTTTCATTGAGTGAAGTTGATAAAAAGAAAGGGTTTTGATTATAGAATACAAACCACATCATCATACTACACACATCTAGCCCATTTGTGTAGGGTGTTTGCTCTACTTCATTCACATATCAAGTAAAGCAAGGAGCTTTGGGCAAAGGGACTTCGGGTGGATCTTCGTGGACAAGGAAGGCTTCCATCGATCCATTCCAAACTCTCAAAGTGCCAAGGAGTCACCAAGGGAGGTCTACAAAGGTTGTAATCTCTACCCTTAGTGATAATTTTTCTTTTGCATGTGATGCTTAGTCAAATGAAACCCTAAATTTCTAGTTATGATTCTTGTCAAGTTCACTTAGCACCTTCAAAATTTGATTTTGGCATATGTGATGCTTCTAAATCCTTGATGAGGTGCTAGGTAAACCCAACAATGGTATCAGAGCCAAGCTAGAGTTTTAGGCGATACGTAGACGAAGTTAAAACTCCGATCAAACCACGAAACAAGATATTAGACCCTTCTCTGGATTTTTTCTAAAAAATTGATTTTTTCTAAAAAATTGATTTTTTCTGTATTAAAAATACTCAAAAAAATCAGCAGGCAATTCTAAGAATAATCTTGAAACACGAGCCCCCAAGGCTCTCAAAGTGCCACGGAACCGCGGCAAGAACATGATTGGCGCGGCGGTTCCGCGGCCAAAAGAGTGCTTTGGGGATACGTGTTGGTACAGTAATATTCCTAGCCGTTCCTCCATATTTCTGGGTATTTTTAATCTGACTCATGTGTTGAGTGTTCTGAGGATTATTTTGAATTCGTTGATTCGATCGGAAAATTTAATTTCGTTCTGTTTTCCGGATAATTTAGAAAGTGTTAAAATGTTCGAACGGATATCATTAAATCATTTTTTCCCGGCACGAAAAACCTTCAAGTGTTGAATTTTTCTTGAGTTTAAATCTCTCGGAAAAACTTGCAAGTAACGCGGTGGACCCTCTAGAAGAACACAAACCTTAACTCGATTATGTGACCGTCTGAACCGCCTCTAAACCTTAGGGTTTGGAGCAGTACGGCGTGCCACATGTGAGGCGTTGGCTTGACCCTTCTACGGCTGGACCACTGCTACTGTGACATGTTCTAGGACTTTTGAACTTCGCTCAAGTGTTGAGATATTTAGGAAATCATGGGTATTTGATTATTCGATCGGAAAGTTTAATACTGTCTATTTATCTGGAATGTGATACAATATGTGGAATTCATATAGTTAGGCATGAGATGCGAAGTATGTGATATTTCGGATTTACGATGTCTAAAGAGATTGTGGATTCCAAATGTTGTAGTTTTACACTTTCTTTTCTGTGACCGTAAGCGTAGTATGTAGGGTATCGCTGGCTTCGTTGCTATACATCAACGACAATCGGGATACGCATACTTGCTTACGTTGATGATATGAGATATTATGTGTTGCTGAGATATGATGTGCAGGATTGTCGCGATTGAATAGCCGGGGTTTTTTTATGTGAGATGAGAGTTTTATTTTCATTCATGTATAAATCAATTGTATGTAATATTTGTTTTATTTGGGGCACTTCTGGGATGAGGAAGATGTTTCCATCATTGTATATTATTTACTTTTCCGCATTAGGATAGACCCAAGGAGGGGAGCACAAGTGACCGTGTTCTAGGGTTCAGTGGGAGGCCATCTCGAGGAGTCGAGACCGGGTCTCCTAAACTCTAGAATTGGCAGGATCACTTGCCGCTCTCGTAGGGGTCTAGGGGTGTGGGCTTTGCTATTCATCGCGACCGTGGAATCCGTATTTTCTATTGTTGGTTAAATACAAAATACGGACATCCTAGATATCCTTTTATTTTCATATGTGCTTCTGCTGTTGATATTCTGTAATGTGATTACTTAGTATCTGAGACGAATGGATTATTATTATATATATGATATATAATAAACGTTGCTTATGTTTTACACCCGCACTAGTCCCGCCCTGCTATGCCGTTAGTTAAGTAACCTAATGGTGCATAACGGGACACTGTGGTAATGCGGATGGCATAAGTGTATGTTCTATTTTCGTTTCTTTTCTGTGATGGCTTAGGAACTTAAATGATGGGATTACATTAATGAGATTAATGTAAAGTAAAAGAAACCTAAAAGATGTTGTAGAATCAGATTTGAAACCCACTCGGCCTTTTTATGAAAAATGCAAGTTTCAAAAGATGTGGAGCTTAAGCCACTCCTTTTCTAAACTGTTTTGGTTCTACAACAAGATCAAGTTCAAAGCGTTAAAGGTTTTCATAAAAACCATCCGCAACCCTCCGTCATTTTAGGAAGCAGAGTACTTAGTATTCATGATACGTATTTTGATCATAGTCAAAGCGTAGTGTACGGTAGCTAAGTGATGTCTTCCTATAAAGCATATGATGCGATCAGTTAGGACATTCATGTGATTATGTTGATCATAGTCAAGGGTCATATGGGTGGGTCTAGTTAATCTCGAAATGACGGGCAGAACTGGACTAGTACTTATGATATTTTGACCATAGCCAGGGTCATAAGTAACTAGGGGTAAAAACAATATCGGGAGTTTCAAGAGTTGAAATTTGCAATGAGATTGCATACCATCTATATGATAGTTGGATCTCGATCCCACTGTGAGTAAGTGTTACTTCCAGGAGAATTTTACACTTTACAATTAGCTGATCCAGTAGGTGTCTAGAAAGGTGTTAACGGGGTTTGACCTCTGGGAAAACGAGGTTTACTTTAATTAGGTCCGTGCGAAAGCACGGGGAACTTCTCTCAAAGTACCGACACTGGCCCGTCAGACCGGTTAGCGAAACTGTAGAATGTAATTAATGCTGGCTAGTTTTCTTTTCAGGTTTTGAAAGAAAATTTGATTAAAACAGTTGGAGACATCGATTAGATAAAATAATAACCAATCTAATTCTTTGCAAGAGCATTTCGCTGAGTGTATTCTTTTCTCTCTTCTAATGGCAGATACCAATGACGGGACTTAAGCTTCTACTAGAGAAAAATAAACTGACTGGACCGAACTATAAAGAATGGTTGAGGAACTGGAATATTGCACTTACATATGATAAAGTATTATATGTCCTCACAACCCAAGCCCCACCCGTCCCAGGACCTGAATCATCTGTCTCAGATAGGGAGATCCGAAAAACATGGGATACTGATTGTAACACGGCCAAGTGCCTCGCGCTTGCTTCTATGGACAATATCCATCAGAAGAAACACGAGAATATGGATGTACAATCCATCTTTCTTCACACAAAGGATTTGTATGAAGAGCAATCTCGTACTTTGAGATACGAGGCATCTCGAAAGCTGTTTCAGATGCGAATGGCCCCTGGTACATTAGTAGGAGACCATGTTTTGAAGATGATTGGTCATATAGAAAAACTTGAGGAACTGGGATGGACCATGGATAATGAGAAATATACGGATATTGTTCTATAGTCTCTCCCGCCTGCCTTTGCTCCGTTCATAGTGAATTTCAATATGAACGATTTGGAGAAATCATTGCCTGAACTTCTCAATTTGTTGAGAAGTACAGAGAGCACGTTGAAAACAATGAGGACTCCCGCTCTGCTTACTGGGCCATCTTCCTCTTCAGACCCAAAAGCCAAGGCCAAGGGAAAGAAAAAGAAGTCCATCAAACGGAAAGGTGGAGTTAAAAAGGCAAAGGGGAAAGACAAATCCGGGGCTGCGGGAAGCGAAAAAAGAGAATGTTTTTACTGCCATAAGTCGGGACATTGGAAACGCAACTGTGCTGTGTATCTTGCTGATCTCAAGAAGAAGAAGCATGCTGATGCTTCCACTTCAGGTGTGTTTGTAACTGAAAACTGTTTTTCTTTAAACTCTGCATCTTAGGTATTAGATACCGGTTCTGGTTCTCACATCTGCAATTGTATGCAGGGATTGAGAAATAGTAGATTTTTGAAGACAGGTGACCATACTCTGCGGGTTGGAAATGGTTCCAATGTACATGCTCTATCCGTGGGAGAGTATCATCTTGGGTTGCCTTCGGGTTGTATTTTGGTTTTGAACCCGTGTTATTTTGTACCTAGTATGCTATGTAATATAATATCCGTTTCTTTGTTGGACAATGAAGGATATAATTTTGTATTGCAAAATAATGTTATGGACATTAACTTGAATCAAGAGTTGATTGGGTATGGTACATTAAATAACGGTATTTACATCCTGAACCAACACACAATTTTCAATATACAACATACTAATAAAAGAAAGTTTTCAGATATAAATGAAGCTTTTCTTTGGCATTGTAGACTTGGTCATATTAATGAAACAAGACTAAAGAAACTACATAAAGATGGATATTTAAATCCTTTTGAATATAAATCTTATGCGACTTGTCAGTCTTGTATCAAAGGTAAAATGACCAAAACTCTGTTTACTGGACACGGAGAAAGAGCTGTGGAACTCTTAAGCCTCATACATAGTGATGTATGCGGACCAATGTCTACACATGCTAAAGGTGGTTTTTCATACTTCATTACTTTTACTGATGATTTCTCAAGATTCGGACACGTGTTTTTGATAAAGCACAAATCCGAAACTTTCAAGAAATTCAAGGAATACAAACTTGAAGTAGAAAAACAAACAGGCTTGAGCATCAAGAAACTTCGATCAGATCGAGGTGGAGAATATTTAAGTACAGAGTTTTTAGACTTCTTAAAAGAGAATGGGATTCTCTCTCAGCTCACTCCTCCTTACACACCACAGCACAATGGTGTGTCAGAACGGAGGAATCATACCCTAATAGATATGGTACGATCCATGATGTGTGATGCTGAGTTACCGCTTTCCTTTTGGGGGCATGCATTAGAGACAGCGATGTATCTATTAAACAGGGTTCCAACCAAGACCGTGTCTACCACTCCATATGAGAAATGGAGTGGAAAGTGACCATCTCTTAAAAGAGTTAGGATTTGGGGTTGTCCGGCTTTTGTTAAAAAGCAGATTCCAGACAAACTCGAGACACAATCGGTCATGTGTAAATTTGTGGGGTATCCAAAACATTTGTATGGATATCTATTCTACCACAAGGAGGAACAAAAGGTGTTTGTTGCTCAGCATGCCACATTTTTGGAAAATGAAATCTTTACAGACAGTACTGATGGCAATGCGATAGAACTAGAAGAAGTTCTAGAAACACAAATTACTCAGGACGAATTGGTTGAAACTGATGTTGCAATAGAACTTCAAGAACCTCAGCCGCTCCGGAGATCTAGTAGAACTTCTCGCCCACCAGAGAGATACTATGGGTTTCTTATTGATGGTGATAGAGAAGATTGCATCATGGATGATGATGACCCTACTAGTTTTCAGCAAGCTATCACGAGTGGTGACTCACTGAAGTAGATGGAAGCCATGAGATCCGAACTGGAGTCCATGTATACCAACAAAGTATGGACTTTGAACGTTGCGCCTCCTGGGATAAAACCCGTTGGGTGAAAATGGATCTTTAAAAGAAAGATTGGTATAGATGAACTGGTAGAGACCTTTAAAGCAAGGCTAGTAGCGAAAGGTTTTCGTCAAAGACCAGGATTGGACTATGATGAAACTTTCTCTCCAGTAGCAATGCTTAAATCCATTAGGATCCTACTTGCTATTGCTGCTCACTATGATTATGAAATCTGGCAGATGGACGTTAAAATTGCATTTCTAAATGGTGATTTAGAAGAATGTGTTTTTATAGATCAGCCAGAGGGCTTCATTGACAGTGGGAGCAGCGGGAAAGCATGTAGATTGCTTAAATCCATTTTTGGATTAAAGCAGGCCTCACGGAGCTGGAACATCTGCTTTGATGATACAATCAAAGAGTTTGATTTTATCAAAAATATAGATGAACCATGCATTTATAAGAAGATTGTAGGGAGTACTGTCACATTTCTCGTATTGTACGTAGATGACATTCTCCTGATAGGAAATTATATTCCTATGCTACAATCGGTCAAACTATTCTTATCACAAAGGTTCTCCATGAAGGACCTGGGTGATGCCTCATGCATTTTGGGCATAAGGATCTATAGAGATAGATCCAAGAGGTTATTGGGATTGTCCTAATCAAAGTACATAGACACCATCCTAAAAAGGTTTAGTATGGAAAATTCCAAGCGTGGTGCCTTGCCTGCTTGTCATGCGTTTTTATACCCTACGCTTCAGCCGTAGGATCTATAATGTATGCGATGTTGCTTATGCACTCGCCCTGATGTTGCTTATGCACTAGCTGTAGTAAGCAGGTATCAATCCAACCCAGGGGAGAAACATTGGATAGCAGTGAAGAACATTCTTAAATACTTGCGAAGGACTAAAGAATTGTTCTTGGTGTATGGTAATGGGGATCTCCAGATGGCGGCCTTTACTGATTCCATCTTCCAAAGTGATAAGGATGACAGAAAATCTATCTCAGGGTTTGTATTTACCCTCAATGGAGGGGCGGTTAGTTGGAAGAGTTCCAAACAGGATACCGTTGCAGACTCTACGATGGAAGCTGAGTATATTGCTGTAAATGATGCTGCCAAGGAAGCCGTCTGGATGAGGAAGTTCATCGCGGAACTAGAAGTAGTTCCAACCATTGTTGATCCAATACCATTGTATTGTGATAATAATGGAGCTATGGCGTTAGCCAAAGAACCAAGGTCCCATCATAAATCCAGACACATCCTGAGGCGATATCATTTGATCCGGGAGATAGTAGATCGCCAGGAGATCGAGATTCGGAGAGTAGATACAAAGGATAACACAGCGAATCCACTCACCAAGGCCCTTCCACAGCCGTAGCATGAGCGACTTTTTGAGATGTTGGGTATGAGATACGCCAATAACTGGCCTTAGTGCAAGTGGGAGATTGTTAGATATATGTATGCCCTAGAGGCTATTATATGTATAGTGGATGCTTGGACATGTATATATGATTTTAGATGACTTTCTCGCTCAACATGATAGTATGCTATCTGGTTTACTTTATCATGACATGTTGATTTGATCATGCTTTTATTCATTTGCAAATGTTGATAAAGCCCTTAGGATATTTGCTTGACTAATGTAACTATGATGCGGATCATACTAGTGGGGCATGTGTAGTTTATAAGCATATCCTTGAACTGTTCCTAGTCGTGGGTGTATCGAGACGGGGCATCGATATTCCAGAGTAGACTAGCGTATACTATTCTTGTCCCATATGATGGGCGATGGATGATCTCATATCCATCTGGTGAGGTGACACCAAAGATTGTATGCGGGTGCTCAGTGGAGATTGGGTACACTGAACGGACTCACAGAGAACTCCTATGTGGTATTATATCTATCGTCGGATAGCAGTTGTCAGGTGACACTGGTACATGTTAGTTTGTAGACCCAAGTTCGTCATAGAGTCTTGTGTGTCCTCCCACTGTACTTTGATATCCACCCTACCACGGCTCTACTGAGTGGTGCAAACAGGTGGACATTGGGTACAGTCCCGAGGCATATGGAGGCGATAAGCGATAGGAGGGGTTTCGTCTCTCCCGGTATTGGGAGTTGATGTTGTGCTATGCTCGATTGGCTATAACAGGATGTCTCTGGCCAGGGCTACTGAGATTTACTGATAAGCGTTACCAGTAGTTTCTCGATCTGTTATAAGCCATACACCAGCATGACTTATTGAGTTATTGGGGTCGACGATTCCATCCCTAGACTTGATATGCAACATATCTGATGAGGGGACCGGACTGTACGGTAAGTGTTGCCAGTTGGCTCGACGGGAGTTTTGACAGCTTCGCTGGTTTTCTTCTGATCGCTCAATACCCGGGTGGCCATTACGTTTAGCTGACTGCTTGCGGCTTGTAGATATTTGATATGATCATTACCTACTGCCGGCATATTGATGAGTCTTAGAGTCCCACAATGATGTTTCCTGGCTCAGGCGAAAAGATGTGGTGTGCATATAAGATATGCGCGGGGACCCGATTAAATACGGATATGTGATACTGTATATTAATCAGGCATTTTTCTATTGGTCGGGTCGTATGTGATATGACCGGTTTGCAAAATCAAGTGTTGATTTAACAAATGACTTTTAGATTAATTCTTTAATTAAACCCTTTTTCTATTTTTGTATGCATGCATGTATGCACATGATGATGTGCATGGACACATACATACATACATTGTATCATGGTTGTTGATACATATTTGGTGGCAATGCAAGACTCATATTGTAGTAATTATATATATATTTATCATTTTGAGTTAATTGAAAGGATAATTCACTCATGGTTAATGTTTATCATCTTTGACTAAACCTTACCTAACTTCTAACCATGAGTTAATTCTCCTTTGGAAGTTAACTCAATAAGTAAATATCTAAATAATTACTAACCATGGTTGAAGTGAGAAGGATTAATATTGATTATTCTTTCTCATCTCAATTATTCATTCATATCATTATCTTTTGAGCTCAAGCTTAGCTACCATCTTCTTCTTCCTCTCTTGAAATTTTCTTTGAGTGAAGTTGATGAAAAGAAAGGGTTTTGATTATAGAATACAAACCACATGATCATACTACACATATCTAGCCCATTTGTGTAGGGTGTTTGCTCTACTTCATTCACATATCAAGTAGAGCAAGGAGCTTTGGGCAAAGGGACTTCGGGTGGATCTTCGTGGACAAGGAAGGCTTCCATCGATCCGTTCCAAACTCTCAAAGTGCCAAGGAGTCACCAAGGGAGGTCTACAAAGGTTGTAATCTCTACCCTTAGTTATAATTTTTCTTTTGCATGTGATGCTTAGTCAAATGAAACCCTAAATTTCTAGTTATGATTCTTGTCAAGTTCACTTAGCACCTTCAAAATTTGATTTTGGAATATGTGATACTTCTAAATCCTTGATGAGGTGCTAGGTATACCCAACACGCTGGCAATGGGTTTTACCACAAGCCGTAAGCGGTACTAGCTACACGTAACGGCTACCCAGGTATCTGTCGATAAGAAGGCCGATGAGGAAACCCATCCGAACTCCTACTGAGCCTGAATGTGACAATCTTTGTACAGTCTAAAGGGTTACCTACGATAGCAACAAGGTTTTGGGAGGCATCGTCCATGCCAAATTTAAATTTTGCCGTTTTAGCTAACCCTAAACTAGATCGTCTATTAGAAATATACGGAAAGATATATGCAAACACTTTGCAATAAGTAAAGAGAGCAAGAAATACAACCTTTGTAGACCGGTCCTTCACTTCAATATCTCCGTGTAGTAGTCCACTCCGCTGCGATCTCAAGCTCCGAGCTCTAGAGAGGCTCCGTAGAAGAAACTAACGTGCTTGCTTCGAAGACTTCGAGGCCGAAGATGATCTACGTCGGGGAGACACTGACTCAAGCTATTCCTTCACTAGGTCAAGAACTTTGTGAAGAGAACACCCTATACTACATGGCAAGTAGTAGAGAATGATGAAGTAGGAAGTGGGCTCACTATAGAATTGATTTTCTCACACTTTTTATCATACCTCCATTAAAGCTAGTAAGCTTTTCATGGAGCTTGAAGAAGAAGAAGAAGTGTTGTGAATAATGTTGGAGATAGTGCCCTCAGAGTCAATTATTAGGTCACAGGTACGTGATTGTAATGATTGAGGGAGGGCCTATCCCGGTAGGACAGTCTTACTCGAGATGATAGTATGCTATCTGGTTTACCTTTATCATCGTGTACTGCTTTAAGTGACCTGACATGTCGCTATTACACGTTGATAGAGCCCCTAGGATTCTTGCTTGACCACCAGCAGTATGAGGGCGATCATATAAGTCGGAGCTGGGGGTCTACAAGCATATCCTTAAAAGGTCCCTAGTCGTGGGAGTTTCGAGACCGGGCATCGATACTCCATTAGTAGACTAGTGTATACAGTCGAGACCCCGACGAGGGGCGGTGGCCGGTCTCACAAGCCACTGGTGTCAGTTGGATCACCTAAGATGTATACAGGTGCTCATTGGGTTATGAGTACACCGGACAGGACTCGCCGGGAACATGCTAGTTGGTCATATACCAGACGTCAGATGGCAGTTCCCTGGTGACATGTGTGCAGGTTAGTTCTTCGATCTGGGGATCGTCATTTGTCTCGTGTGAGTTCCCACTGTACTTTGATTACTACCCTACCACGGCTCAAAGGAGTCGTGCAAACAGGTTTTAGTTGGGTACAGTCCCGAGCCACATGGAGGCAGTGAGCGTATCTTCAGGGGTTCGTCTCTCCCGGTATTGGGGGTGAGGTCGTGCTGTGTCTAGGAGAGCCATTACACAAAGTCCTTGGCCAAGGCAAGGAGATTTACTGGTAGGTATTCCAGTAGTATCTCAGGGTGTTCTGGGCTACACTCCGACACGACTTGTACCGCTTTTGGGGGTCTGACTTTTACCAACCCCCTAGGCCCGCCATGCGATGCTCATAGACGAACGGACCGGACTGCACGGATATTGTCACTGACAGGCTCAGTAGGGTGTCAGGAAGAGTTCGCTCATCGACGTCCCTTTTGGTCAATAGCTGGTGGCCCGTCACGTATTGGCTTATACCTCTGACGTGCTAGTGGTTAAATCCACAGCCATAGTATTGACGAGTCTTTAGAGTCCACCACACTTACAGTTACTCAAGTTTCGGGCGAAACGCTGTAGAGGCCGTATGGAGATATGGCACGGTCCGATCAGATACGTGCGGTATTGCACGGATCAGGATCGGACGGTTTGTACTAGTAGCCGTATAGGTTTATGGCAGGGTTCGATCAGATACGTGCGGTATTGCACGGATCAGGATCGAACGGATATTACTAGCCGGCTTTGGTTTAAGCCGGTCCTAGTTTAGTACAGTGTAGATTTTGTCTCATTGCATTTGTATCCGGACGGAATACAGATGCGGGTGTGTATGCACAGTGTCGGGGTTTTCCTGTAATTTATTACGGGACCAGTTTTCTGGAGTTGCCAGTTTGCATTCCGTTCCGGCCGGTTTTCCTTTGTTCTTTCCCGGCCGGACTTTTCCGATGGAGGGGGTAATTTGCAGTTTTGCAAATTACTTTTGTGGAGGGGGTTTCTTGTAAAAGATTGATTATGATAGCTTTCATTTCTTTTCAACCATGCTTTTGCTTTATGAGATTTGATTGTGATAAAGTGAGGGTATGGGTTTAATAGTATGAAGCATGGTGTATGTTTCTTTGTCTCTTGATGTGGTCACCCTTTCTACATCTCCTACACTCACCTCCCTTCTTGCTTCATATATTGTTTTTCCTCCACCATTATTCTCACTTGATGAAGTAAGTTTTTTCCATGGTTGAGTGAGAAGAAGATGAGAGCTTCATTTTTGAGAGTGTTCTTCATTCTTGATCTCTTTTCATGCTAAGAAAAATGCAAGCACCATTTTTCTTATCTTGTTTCCTCCATCATCTACAAATGGCAACAAACCCCAAAGTGAGACATCCACTCTACACTACACTTCCTACAGCATATCTTGAGCATGTCGAGTTGCCGGCTTCATGCGCGAGTTGCCTCGGTATTGAGGTGGGAGCCCGTAAAAGTACCCGGCTTCGTGGTGCCCTTTCCGACGAGGAGGAGACGGACGGAGATCCCGCGAGGAGATCGGAGTGGAGATGAAGACCGGAGGACTTGGATCGTCGGTATACATCTCTTCCCTTTCTTATTAGTAGCGTAGACTTGTTAATGGTTACGATCCGGAGTTTAGTGCGCGGTGGTGCCGGTTTGCAAAGTCCGCAAAATTTAAGTTTATCACCGTTTCCGCATTCCGGCGTCGGATTGACGGCCGGGGCGCCGCCGTGCACTTACAGTGGTATCAGAGCCTCGCCATTAACTTCGTCTAGCTTTCGTTTGATGTGTTTGCGTTTCCGATCGAACAAAATCCCGAAAACACGTATTTCAAGCACATCAGTTTCTGTCGAATTTTTTTTGAGTCCAAAAATTTTTCAGGTTGTCTCAGAGTGATGTGCAGGGAATTCTAAGCATACTGTAAAAATTTGGTACCATGAACCCACCATCCCACCGCGGAAGGGCGGCCAAAACCCTACTTTGGCCGCGCTTCCGCCGCAAGTTTCACTGTTCATGCTCCCAAAATTTTGCAGAATGTTCCTGAGTTGAAAATGTGCTTTCTGGAATATTAAAGTTGGGCCAATTATTTCTGTGAGTGCTACAGTTTTCTTTGGGGCCCACTTGTTAATTGTTTGATCAATCGGAAATTTTTTTAAACACATTTTTCACAGTATTTACATTATATCTGCGACCGTGAATGTCACTCGATCGGTAAATCCGGTCTAACTGCTATAGCCCGGTTAGACGGATTTGCGAACGTGACTTTCACGTTGATGTTCTATGTATTTGCTGTGATGTTGCGGATCGGTCGTGGGGGATAGCCTGGATGCAATGCTAGTTCAGTTTTGTTGTATTATGTACATTTGATATTGCGGGGCGAGCGTCCGACTTGTGGACTGCCGTCACTGCCTGTTTGTATTATTCTTTTGGGGCACGACCTGGTTGCGGTCGATGTACCCGTTGTATGTATATTTTACTTTCTGTACTAGGATTACCCCGCGGAGGGGTGCAGGATAGCCGGGTTCTAGAAGGCAACAAGCCCGCATCTCATGGCATTGGGACGGAGGGGGCTTCACTCCAGGATTGGCTGGCTATTCGCCGCACTCGTAGGGGGTATAGGATTTCATTGCACAGGCTATCCACACGACCAGGGGAACGTCGGGTTTCAGCGGCTCTGTGAAACCCGGGGATCCCAGATATCTGTATTGTTTCTGTGATGCTGTACTTTTCTGTGATGTTGCATTTTATTCACGCCTTGAGCGAATATAATATATTGGTATATATATTAGTAGATGTTGTATATGTTTTGCATCCGCGCTAGTCCAGTCCCCGCTCTGTCGTTAGTAAGCTAACCTAACGGGTAATGACGGGACCCAGTGGCGAATGCGGATGGCATATACGTACATCAGTATATTTTCGTTCTTTTTGGTGTGATCAATTGATGGGACTGCGTTGATTCGGATCAATGCAAGTTAAAAACAAACCTAATCTGATGTTGTTGGAACACTTTTCAAAAAGCTGTTATTGCAAGGACGTTCACTTTTGTTTTGCATCGCGGTATTCATTTAGAATATCCTGCTCCTTAGTCGACGAGGCAAGGGCCGAGATCCCTTCACCGGGAGTGACCCCTTGGACAAAAAGTTTGCGTCAGGGCATTAACTTCACTATAGCCGATTACTTTTGCTTTGCATCGTGGTATTCATTTGGAATATCCTGCACCCCATTCTACGGGGAAAGAGCCGAGATCCCTTCACCGGGAGTGACCTCTTTAGTAAAGGTTTTCGTCACTATATTTTTTAAAAGCTATCCGTTCCTTCAACGATATCAAGTTCATTACGTTAAAGGTTTTCGCCAGAAACCATTCGTAGCCCTCCGTCGTTTCAGACGGGTAGCACGTAGTATTCATGCTATGTTTGTTGACCTTCGTCAAGGCATAGTGTATGGTAGCTGCTTGTTACCTTTCTGCTGCATAGATAGATGCGTTGGTTTGGGACAGTCGTACAGCCTTGTTGACCTTCGTCAAGGGCTTGTACGGGTGGATTCAAATTAACCTGGATAATGACGGGTAGAACTTGACATGTGACTTATGATTTGTTGACCTTCGCCAAGGTCATAAGAGCATGGGGCAGAAATCACATCGGGAGTTTCAAAAGAACTGAAACTTGCCAGATATGCGCATACCTTCTGGAGTGTGATACCGTGAGCGGATTCCGTCACGTTATCATGCGATGAGAGTTGGATCCCGATTCCCACTGATGAGTTGGTTTACTCCTCGGGTAACCCCGACTAATTCTTCTTTCAGGTTTGGAGGAGAATTTGAGGTACAGTGGGAGGATTCCAGATTAGATAAATTGGTAACCATTCTGATCTAGGTTAGAGTGCACGCTGAGTGTTTCTTTTCTCTCTCTTTGGCAGCGACCATTGACCCGACCCTAAGACTTTGACTCAGTGACCAAGTTGACCGAACCTTCTTAAACACCGGCTTTTGGATTGTCAGAGTTGCAAACCTCATTGCCACTCCTACTTTTACCCTTTTCTCCAGGACACCCCGTTTTACTACGAACGTCCACTTCCATTGGACAAAACCATCGTATGGTTAGATACGAACTCGAAAGAATTTATTCGAGGATGGTTTCCGGTTCTGGAGAAAACGGATAGGATTATTCAGTTGTCTTTTCCTTTTACCCTCTCTCAGGTTACGAGTACTCCTTGGTTTAGGTGTAGTACACCTATTACGCAAATTGGATTGTCTTCTTCCAAACCTTAGGCTGGTGTCGACCGGTAGGGAATGAAGAAAACCAATTAGCATAACGATGGTGTGCAGAAGGTATTAAGTTCAGACAAAGCAAGGGATTAGTAAGAGGGCAAAGTAAATTGCAACAGATATTCATGACCAAACCAAATATTTCGTTACCACTCCCACATCACCTTTGTATTTCACCAGGACACTCCGTATCACTACGAAGATCCACAGTTTATTTGGATACTCCATCGTATGGTTATATACGAACTCGAATGGAACTTGTTCCAGTTCGGGGATGGATTCTGGTTCAGGAGAAATAGGAATAAGGTTTATTCGGTTGTCTTTTATCTTCACCCTCTCTCATTGCGAGTGTTCCTAGGATTGGGACAGTACACCCATTATGCTTATTGGATAGTCTTCTTCCAAACCATAGGCTGGTGCCGAACGGTAGGGAAGGAAGAAAACCATTTGGCCTAAAAGGGTGTGCAGAAGGTAAAGACTAAAGACATATGAAGGGATTTGGAGAAGTGGCAAAGAATTATACGGTTATAGTTGTGAATCTGGATAATGGTAGAGGCATTACTAGGAATACCAGGATACCCCATCGAAACATTTCAATGTTTCAGTTCACTGTGTACTGTTAAAAGAAAACTGATTTCCCGATTAGATACTTACTCCAGGGTATGTATTTACCAGGTATGATTCTCACATCTATATGGTTTTACAGATGATGAGTGGGAGTAAGTTATTGGAAATTGGGTGATCATCCTCATTATATCGGGATTCGTTGTAATCGGTGATATTTGAGGAGATCGCCTGGGCTGTTTGCCGGTCGGCAAATATTTGGTTTTGAATATCCGCTGTTATGCACCAATTTCAAATTGATATATCTGTACATCTATTTTCATAGAGTGAGATATACCTTTCTGAAATTATGTCTACGACATTTACCTATATCAGTGGATGGTTAGGTAAGGAGCATTAAACAGCGGTGTAATTCTTCTTAACCATAAGTACAGTTTTCGACCTACGACATACAGTGAATGAGTTATCAGACTCAAGGGACTTATACAAAGTATTGTATGTTGTCCAGGGTCCATCGGGACAGAGGGGTTGGTCCTCGTACTACATTCAGTTTACTTATGACTTCTCTAGTTTTTAGACAAGTGTTTCGTGGAAACACATGGTCCGAATTTGGAGAAGTTATTGGTATTTGAATAGAGTAGAGAACCAGGTATAGCAAGTATCGGGATTCTTCAAAGAGATCGAAGATGTAGATACTTGTGTATGGTATTCAGTTGATAGTAATGTTAAAGAGATCTTGCTTCTCTTTCAGGTTACTCATAATTGGAAGTATTCCTAAGTTGAGTAACGCTGATCGGCCTTCTTCCATTTAGATGACATGCGCTGGGGACAGATGCATGATTTGAAACTGGTTCAATTAAATCAGTGCCTCTGTTTCTATATTGGATATAGAACAGTTCATATCTTAACGATGTTAAGGTACGGGGAGTTGTCCGGTTAATGATTAAAACCAGACACTGGACAACTCAAGGCACGTTTCTGTAATGGCTGTTTGTGGGTTGACCCAGGCTATGACGAGGGTTGATTTTCTACCATCTGGATGAACAATAGCGATATTGTTCTAGACTCGCCACAGTTTTATTAAAAATGGATTTTTTCAGAAAACAGTAGTGGGAGTATGGTAGAACTGGAAGTGATTCCAGAACCACAAACGATTACTGAAGATTTGATAAGGAACCTAAAGATTCAATCTGGATTGACATTCCATTGGCCACTCCGCAGATAAGGTGGGTAACTTCAGGCACCCGAGAGGTACTCCGGTAGCCTCAAGGACGGTGACAGGGAAGTTCTTGTTTACCCAAACTTACCATTGCTGTTGTTCCAGGTTGCGAGACCCGGCGGGAGGATGAGTATAGCGTCGTTCTAAACTAGCTTTAGAAGTACGTGTATATGACTCTGCCAGAGGGTTGTCGTAGTCAGTGGGAGCAGCGGAAGCATTGGTGGACAGGTTGCTTATGTCTATTTATAGACTAGAGCAGATATAGCGGAGATAGATCATCTATTTCTGATGTGGCAGTCATGGGTTTAACTTCATCAGAATAGGGGATGGATCTGTTGAGAAGGTAGTAGGGTGTGATATCCTGGTATTTGGATGATATACACAGAGTAGGAAAAGAAACTCCTACACTACAATCGGTTATACTTTGGTCGTCACACAGTGGTTTCTCCACACAAGACTTGGACATTATATCAGACATACTGGTTACTGGATCTATGGTATTAGATCTAGATTTGGGTGGTTTCCCAATCAGGGTACTTGACAGCATTCTAAGAGTATTTAGGATGGACGACTCCTGGCACGGTAGTGTACCTGCAGGTAATGGAGTCACCCTCTCCAAAGGTGTCTTACAGACTAAAGAGGAGAGGGACGGGCATGATTGGCAGATCACTTGCTCAGGCAATTGAGTCAATCGTGAGATGTCAAGTACCACACCAGATGTTGTTCTTGGACTAGATGCAATAAGTTGACATTAATCCAATCCTGGAGAAACAGTCGGAAGCAGTTTTAGAACATAAGTGGATGTTCTAGGGAGATGATAACGACAGCCTCATTTAGGAGACAGTTATCATTCCAGGCTTCCAAGGTGACATGGACGACAAGGAGGTTGTCAGAGTTATAGTTTTTCCTTCTGATGAGGGGCAGTATTTTGGACAGGTGGTCCAAGGCAATACTGAGGGAGGCATGGCGCGCAGGATACTGATTAAGTTCAGTTGACGATACAGTCTAAGAAGTTTGGATTTGGAGTTCATTTATGAGCTATGTCCCATCAGACATCCAGACACATTCTAAGACAGGTATTGCTCTTTTCGGGAGATGGGTTTCTCTGCGAACTTGAGATATAGAGAGACATAGAAAGAAACATCTAAGCGGATCCACTCACTGGGGCTATTCCTCGAACGCAATAGTTCCGCAAACGAGCTTTGTGAGACTGACTAGTAGAGGAGTTGGATGGATGTTCGGTATCACACGGGCTGTGAGTATGCGACATCGCAATAAATAGCCTTGAGTGCAAGTGGGAGATTGTTGGAGATAGTACCCTCAGAGTCAATTATTAGGTCACAGGTACGTGATTGTAATGATTGAGGGAGGACCTATCCCGGTAGGACAGTCTTACTCGAGATGATAGTATGCTATCTGGTTTACCTTTATCATCGTGTACTGCTTTAAGTGACCTGACATGTCGCTATTACACGTTGATAGAGCCCCTAGGATTCTTGCTTGACCACCAGCAGTATGAGGGCGATCATATAAGTGGGAGCTGGAGGTCTACAAGCATATCCTTAAAAGGTCCCTAGTCGTGGGAGTTTCGAGACCGGGCATCGATACTCCATTAGTAGACTAGTGTATACAGTCGAGACCCCGACGAGGGGCGGTGGCCGGTCTCACAAGCCACTGGTGTCAGTTGGATCACCTAAGATGTATACAGGTGCTCATTGGGTTATGAGTACACCGGACAGGACTCGCCGGGAACATGCTAGTTGGTCATATACCAGACGTCAGATGGCAGTTCCCTGGTGACATGTGTGCAGGTTAGTTCTTCGACCTGGGGATCGTCATTTGTCTCGTGTGAGTTCCCACTGTACTTTGATTACTACCCTACCACGGCTCAAAGGAGTCGTGCAAACAGGTTTTAGTTGGGTACAGTCCCGAGCCACATGGAGGCAGTGAGCGTATCTTCAGGGGTTCGTCTCTCCCGGTATTGGGGGTGAGGTCGTGCTGTGTCTAGGAGAGCCATTACACAAAGTCCTTGGCCAAGGCAAGGAGATTTACTGGTAGGTATTCCAGTAGTATCTCAGGGTGTTCTGGGCTACACTCCGACATGACTTGTACCGCTTTTGGGGGTCTGACTTTTACCAACCCCCTAGGCCCGCCATGCGATGCTCATAGACGAACGGACCGGACTGCACGGATATTGTCACTGACAGGCTCAGTAGGGTGTCAGGATGAGTTCGCTCATCGACGTCCATTTTGGTCAATAGCTGGTGGCCCGTCACGTATTGGCTTATACCTCTGACGTGCTAGTGGTTAAATCCACAGCCATAGTATTGACGAGTCTTTAGAGTCCACCACACTTACAGTTACTCAAGTTTCGGGCGAAACGCTGTAGAGGCCGTATGGAGATATGGCACGGTCCGATCAGATACGTGCGGTATTGCACGGATCAGGATCGGACGGTTTGTACTAGTAGCCGTATAGGTTTATGGCAGGGTTCGATCAGATACGTGCGGTATTGCACGGATTAGGATCGAACGGATATTACTAGCCGGCTTTGGTTTAAGCCGGTCCTAGTTTAGTACAGTGTAGATTTTGTCTCATTGCATTTGTATCCGGACGGAATACAGATGCGGGTGTGTATGCACAGTGTCGGGGTTTTCCTGTAATTTATTACGGGACCAGTTTTCTGGAGTTGCCAGTTTGCATTCCGTTCCGGCCGGTTTTCCTTTGTTCTTTCCCGGCCGGACTTTTCCGATGGAGGGGGTAATTTGCAGTTTTGCAAATTACTTTTGTGGAGGGGGTTTCTTGTAAAAGATTGATTATGATAGCTTTCATTTCTTTTCAACCATGCTTTTTCTTTATGAGATTTGATTGTGATAAAGTGAGGGTATGGGTTTAATAGTATGAAGCATGGTGTATGTTTCTTTGTCTCTTGATGTGGTCACCCTTTCTACATCTCCTACACTCACCTCCCTTCTTGCTTCATATATTGTTTTTCCTCCACCATTATTCTCACTTGATGAAGTAAGTTTTTTCCATGGTTGAGTGAGAAGAAGATGAGAGCTTCATTTTTGAGAGTGTTCTTCATTCTTGATCTCTTTTCATGCTAAGAAAAATGCAAGCACCATTTTTCTTATCTTGTTTCCTCCATCATCTACAAATGGCAACAAACCCCAAAGTGAGACATCCACTCTACACTACACTTCCTACAGCATATCTTGAGCATGTCGAGTTGCCGGCTTCATGCGCGAGTTGCCTCGGTATTGAGGTGGGAGCCCGTAAAAGTACCCGGCTTCGTGGTGCCCTTTCCGACGAGGAGGAGACGGACGGAGATCCCGCGAGGAGATCGGAGTGGAGATGAAGACCGGAGGACTTGGATCGTCGGTATACATCTCTTCCCTTTCTTATTAGTAGCGTAGACTTGTTAATGGTTACGATCCGGAGTTTAGTGCGCGGTGGTGCCGGTTTGCAAAGTCCGCAAAATTTAAGTTTATCACCGTTTCCGCATTCCGGCGTCGGATTGACGGCCGGGGCGCCGCCGTGCACTTACAAATAATTCATCCAAATGAATTATATCACCCATGGTTGAGTTAAAGCTATCATGCTTAACTCATGTAGAGACTTTACTAGGGTTAGTATAATGGTTGGGTTGATAAAAATCTACAAGAGAAACAAAAAGGGAAGACCTTTGTCAAAGCATCCATAAGCTTCTACAAGCTTCTTGCTTTGCCAAAATTGCATCCAATTTTGAATTACTTAGATAATTACAAACCCTAGATTATAACAACAATGGTATAAGTCTCATACACCCATGTATAATGTATCATCAAACATGATACAAAACTATGTACATTAATATATATCACTTATATATACATGCACATAACAAGTGACAAAATAAATCTTAAATGAGCTAATATTAGTTAATATAATGTAAAATATCAAATATATAATTATACATTAAATTATTAAATCAACTCTTAATTTAATAATCCGGTTATAACCGACTAATATCAAAAGTAACAACTTATCGAATCAACACTTGATCCGATAACCCGGCTATATTGCATACAACCGATCATTGTTACAAATCGCGAGAATAGAATACGGTAACACATATCGTATTAATCTCGGTCCTGCACATATCACATATGTGCTCCTACTCCATTTCGCTTGAGCCAGGAAACCCCTGTGTAGGACTCTAAAGACTCGTCAATACACCGACAGTAAGTGATGATCATATCAAACACCTACAAGCTGCAAGCGGTCTGCCAAACGTAACGGCCATCCGGTATTGAGCGATCAGAAGATCAACAAGCAATCCTGCTCACACTCCTGCGAATCCAATCAGTAACACTACCGTACAGTCCGGTCTCTTCGTCTGATATGTCGCATATCTCGTGTAGGGGTGGTAAACGTCATACCCCAGTAACTCGATAAGTCGTGTCGATATGAGGCTCATAACGGGTCAAGAAACCACTGATAACACTTACCAGTATATCTCTGAAGATGCCTTGGCCAAGGACTTCCTGTTATAGCCAATCGAGCACAACGCAACATCAACTCCCTATATCATGAGAGACGAAACCCCTCCTATCGCTCATTGCCACCATGTGACTCAGGACTGTACCCAAAAGCCACCGTTTTGCATGCCCTCTTGGATGTGGTATGATGGAAATCAAAGCACAGTGGGAATCATACAAGACTCTATGACGATCTCGGGTCTACAGACTAACCTGTACCAGTGTCACCAGAGAACTGCCATCTGACGATAGGTATAATACCATCTGGGAGTTCTCGGTGAGTCCGTCCAGTGTACCCAGTCTCCACTGAGCACCCGTATACTGTCTCTGATGTCAAAGACCAATGGATATGGGATCATCCATCGCCCATCTACATGGGTCGAGAAGCTATACGCTAGTCTACTCTGGTATATGAATGCCCTGTCTCGATACACCTACGACTAGGAACATTTGAAGGATGTACTTAGCGAATACACTGTCCCCACCAGTATGATCTACATCATAGTCCTGGTAGTCAAGTACTCATCCTAAGGGCTTTATCAACATGTAACATAGAGACAATCAGAGTACATGTTAAGATAAAGAGCAGCCAAATAGCATACTATCATGTCGAGCAAGAAAGTCCTCCCTATATATGTCCAAGCATCCACTACAATATACATCGTATGTACAGTAATGGCCTCTAGGGCATACATATCACTAACAATCTCCCACTTGCACTAGGGCTATCTGTTGTAGTATCTCATACCCAACAATTAGCAGTGGTTGAAGTATCTCATACTCAACCATCCCATAAAAGTCTCTACTAGGAAATAGGCCTTTATGTGTGGATCCGCCATGTTCTCCTCTGTATCTACTCTCCTATCCTCGATCTCCCTGGAGATCAACCATCTCCATGATCAGGTGATACTGCCTAAGAATCTGTCTGGATCACTGATGGGATGGGGGTTCCTAGGCAAAAGCCACAACTCCATTGTCACACAATGGTAGGAACGAAGTTCATCTCATAAACTTATATATATCCAGACTACCTCTTTAGTAGCATCCTTGGTAGCAATGTATCGAGCCTTTATCGTCTAGTTTGCCACGGTATCTAGCTTGGAACTCTTATGTATCGAGCCTTTATTTTACACTTATGTATCGAGCCTTTATCTCCACTGAGAGTAAAGACAATGCCTGTGACTGACATTCAGTCGACCTTACCACCCTGGATCCTATCCAGTGATTCTCCCCAGGATCGATTGATACCATCTCACTACACCTAGTAAGAATCCTAACATCCAATTAGATCTATCTCTTAGATCCAAAACCCAGGATTTAGGAGGTATCACCTTGATCCTATATGGAGATTCCTTGTGATAAGAGGAGATTGTCCAAGCGTAGCATAGGAAACTCCTTCCCTATCAAGAGTATGTCATCCACGTACTATAAGAGGATCACCACCATACTCCCTACTATCTTTTTGTATATACAAGGTTCATCTACCATTTTGATGAAGTCAAAAACTTTAACTACCACATCAAAACAGATGTTCCAACTCCGCGATGCCTGCTTTAACCCAAAAAGTAACTTTCACACGTTTCCACTGCTCCCACTGTCTACGAAGCCCTCTGGATGTGTACTTATAGACGCTCTTTTCTAAATCATCATTTAGAAAAGCAGTCATGACACCCAACCGCCAGATATCGTAGTCATGGTATGTAGCAGTTACAAGTAGGATATGGATGGACTTAAGCATAGGCTCTAGAAAAATTTTCATCATTATCCAACCCTGGTCGATGAAGAGAAACTTTTGCATCAAGTCTTAGCTTTGAAAGTCTCAACTTTTCCATGTACACATGGTAATCTTCTTAAGATATACTTGCTCCTGATGGGGATTTAATCATTCAGATAAAGCAACCAAAGTCCAAACTTTCTTGGTGTATATAGATTCTATCTCAGATCGCATAGCATCCAGCCATTCTCACAGAGTCCCTACTCCTGATGGCCAGCTCGAAACTAGTTGGGTCATCATATCATGATGCAATCCTCGCTCCCACTGTCATAGAGAAAACCGAAGTATCTCTCAATTGGGTGAGGAACCCTACCAGATCGGCGGAGAGGCTGAGGTTCGTTGGAAGCTATTGAATCCTCCGGGTTTACCAAATCATCAGTTGCAGTTTGTATAGCTGGAACTCCTTCCAGTTCTACCTCATGACCAATAATTTCTTCACAAGAAATTCCCTTTCTCATAGGTGGAATGCTGAGAAACAAAACACCTTTTGCTCCTCAATGTAGTAGAAGATATTCCCTTGCTAATGCTTGGGATATCCAACAAACTTCCACAGAACTGACCTTGCCTCGAGCTTGTCCGGATTTTCCTTTTAAACATAGGCCGGACAACCCCAAATCTTAACATCCTTAAGAGATGGGCTCTTCTCATACTATATCACATATGGAATGGTAAGCACCTGATTTGATTGGAACCCTATTCAATAGATATGCAGCTTCAAAAGTGCATAACCCCAAAAAGGAAATAGGTAACTCAGTAATACTCATCATAGAGCACACCATATCACATAGGGTGCGGTTGCTCCGCCCCGATGCACCGACGTGCTGTGGTGTATACGGAGGAGTAATGCTGAGAGAGAATCTCATTCTCCTTTAGAACAGTCCACGAATTCCATGCTCAAGTATTCTCCTCCCTGATCACATCAAAGGACATAATACTTATACCCATTTTGGTTATCTACTTCTAAATTATATTTAGTGAATATCTCAAAAGGTTCAGACTTGTGTTTCAACAGGAACACATGTGCGAATCTTGAGAGATCATCAGTGAATGTAATGAAGTACAAAGAACCAGTCCTGGCATGTGTAGACAGGGGACTTTCATACATCAGCATGTATCAATCCTAAGAGTTCAATAACTCTTTCTCTGTTTCCAATAAACGGAGCTATGGTCATCATATCTTTGTGACATGACTGGCAAGTTTCACAAGATGTAAATTCAAACCAATTTAAATATGCATCTAAATGTAACTTATCTAGTCGGGTCTCATTGATATGACCTAGTCTACAATGCCTCAAGAAGGATTCGTTCATTTCTGAACTCTTTCTCTTGTGTGTGTTCTGTACGTTAAGGATTGTGGTTTGATTTAGAACATATATACTTTTAGATAACGTTCCTGATCCAATCAACTTTTGATATAGGAAATGTTCAAAACATTATCCAACAATACAAAATTATATCCTTCTTTATCTCAATAAAGAGACTGATATGATGTTGTATATCAGGTTCGGTATCTAATAACATTCGTTCAGAATCAATGTATTTGGTAATACAGGGTGATAACTGCCAACAGAATTCGCTGCAACACTTGCACCATTTTTAACTCTTAAAACTTATCAACCTTCTCAGTTCTTTACCTATCTGTAGCCCATGTAACAGATTACATGTGTGGGATCCTGATCCGGTATCATATACCCAGGACGTAAAGGATACTGAGAAACAGTTCTCTGTAATGAACATACCCGAAGAAGATGCATCAGCATGCACTTTCTTCGTTTGGGCGGCACGGGAATTCTGGTAATCCCTAATTTCCTGCTCGGTCTTATAACAATTATAAGTTGGAGCGGGACCAACGTTCCCTAGCGCAGTTTAACAAGCGGGTTCGGTCAATACATCCGTATTATTATCTTGATTAAGGCGTGACATGGTCGCTACCTGGAGAGAGAGAGAAGAAAACACTTAGCGTATGCTCTTGTAAGATTAGATTGGTTATTATTTTATCTAATCAGGATGGCTCCCACTGTTTTAATCAAATCTTCCTTTAAACCCTAAAAGGAAAGACTGGCCGGGATTAATTACACCCTACAAATTCGCCAATCTTTCAGCCAGGCCAGTGCCGGTACTTTGAAGGAGGTTCCCCGTGCTTTCGCACAGACCTAATTAAAATAAACCTCATTTTCCTAGAGGCGTAACCTCGTTGACACCTTTCTAGACACCTACTTGATCGGTTAATTGTAATGTGTAAAACTCTCACAGGAGTAACTCTTACTCGCAGTGGGTATTGGGATGCAACTATCTCATAGGAGGTATACAATCTCATTGCAAATTTCAACACTTGAAATTCCCGATAATATTTTGCCCCTACCATCCTATGACCTTGACGAAAACCAACAAACCATAGGGTACTAGTCAAGTTCAATCCGTCATTTCCCAATTGAATTAAACCCACCCGCCCGACCCTTGATGAAAGCCAACAAAGTCGCACGACTACCCTAACTCAATCGCATCATATGCTTATCCAGATAAGCATAAATAGCTACTGCATACTACGCCTTGACGCAAGCCAACAAACGCAGCACGAATACTATGAAGTACTTATCTGAAATGATGGAGGACTACGACAGGTTTTTAAGAAAACCCTTTGCATAATGAACTTGATCTCGTTGTAGAATCAAATGATTTAAATGGGGTGTTTTTGAGGCCTTTGCTAGTTTTGCTAAAGAGGTCACTCCCGGTGAAGGGATCGTCGGCTCTTTCCTTATCGAATAAGGTACGGGATATTCCCAATACCACTGTGCAAAGCAAAAACTAGAAAAGCAATCAAAAGACAAAACCGAGGGTTGTAACATCTGCTAGTTATTTCTAAAGATGTCACTCCCGGTGAAGGGATCTCGGCTCTTTCCTTATCGAATAAGGTGCTGGATGTTCTATAAGGAACACCGCTATGCAAAACAACAACTAGAGCTACCTTTTTTTGAAAATTCGATTCCACAACATCTTTAGGTTTCTTTTAATTCATTAATCTCATTAATGAAGTCCCATCATTTTAAATTACCTAAACATCACAGATAAATACAACGTACGCTTATGCCATCCGCATTCGCCTCTATGTCCCCTCGTGCACCCTTAGGTTAGGTAACTAACGGCAGAGTGGGGCAGTGCTAGCACGGGTGTAAAACATAAGCAACGTCTGTATAATATATCACATATATTATATCCTGTATCCATCTCAACATATCAAATGATCACATTGTAAGTGCACGGCAGCGCCCCGGCCGTCAATCCGATGCCGGAATGCGGAAACGAAACTTTTACAGAACTTGTAAACCGGCACTACCGCGCACTATAAAACCCGGATCGGGCCATTAACCTAATACTAGCAAACTAGAGAATGGGGTAGAGAGCTATACCGAGTGATCCGTGTCGTTCGGTCTTCGGCCTCCACTCCGATCTCCTCGTCGGAAAGGGCACCATACCGCCAGGTTCTTTTACGGGCTCCCACCTCTGGACCGAGGCAACTCGGGCACGAAGTTGGTGAGCCGACGTGCCCAAGGATGCTGTAGGCTAAGTGTAGTAATGTTTGTCTCAAGGGGTATGAAGTTGCCATGATGGAGGAATGAAACAATGGAGATCAACTAGAATTTTGTAGCAAGCAAAATATATGAGGAGAGCATTTTTCCTCTCCACCAAAATGAACCCTCCCCTCATAAGAAAATGTGGTCGGCCCTCTAAGAATGGAGAGGAGAAAATTACAAGGGAGGTGAGCACAAAAAAAAGCATGGGTGAGTGTAAGGAAAATGTGATGATAATGAGGTTATAATGTCACATCCATTTCTAATCTTAATCCTTTCTCATTTAATGGAAATGAAAAGATGAAAAAGGAATCTAATAATGCTACAACCATCATGATAAACTATATGCCACAAAGAACCCTCCACAATTGCTAATTTGCACACTTGCAAATTAGCCTCTCCATCAGAAAAATCCAGCCAGGAAGGATCAAAGGAAAACTGGCCGAAACGGAATACAAACTGGCAACTTCAAAAAACTGATCCCGTAATAAATTACAGGAGAACCCCGTGACCGTATATACATACCCGTATTTGTATTCCGACCGAATACAAATGAATGAGACAAAATCTACACTGTACAATACTAGGATCCGGCTTAAAGCAAAGCCCGTTAGTATTATTCGTCCGATCATGATCCGTGCAATACCGCACATATATGATCGAACCCTGCCATATATCCATACGGCCTCTACAGCGTTTCACCCAAAACTTGAGAAACTGTGTGTGGGGGACTCTAAAGACTCGTCAATACTTTGGCTGTGGATTTAACCACTAGCACGTCAGAGGTATTAGCCATACGTAACGAGCTACCAGGTATTGACCAAAAGGGAGGTCGATGAGCGAACTCATCCTGACACCCTACTGAGCCTGTCAGTGACAATATCCGTACAGTCCGCTCCGTTCGTCTATGAGCATCGTATGGCGGGCCTAGGGGGTTGGTAAAAGTCAGACCCCTAAAAGCGGTACAAGTCGTGTCGGAGTATAGCCCAGAACACCCTGAGATACTACTGGAATACCTACCAGTAAATCTCCTGCCTTGGCAAAGGACTTCGTGTAATGGTTCTCCTAGGCACAGCGTGACCTCACCCCCAATACCGGGAGAGACGAACCCCTGCAGATCCGCTTACTGCCTCCATGTGGCTCGGGACTGTACCCAACTAAAACCTGTTTGCACGTCTCCTTTAAGCGTGGTAGGGTAGTAATCAAAGTACAGTGGGAACTCACACAAGACAATTGACGATCTCAGGTCGATGAACTAACCTGTACACATGTCACCAGGGAACTGCTATCTGACGTCAGGTATAATACTAACTAGCATGTTCCCGGCGAGTCCTGCCCGGTGTACTCATAACCCAATGAGCACCTGTATACATCTTAGGTGAACCAACTGACACCAGTGGCTTGTGAGACCGGCCACTGCCCCTCGTCGGGGTCTCGAATGTATACACTAGTCTACTCTGGAGTATCGATGCCCTGACTCGAAAACTCCCACGACTAGGGACCTTTTAAGGATGTGCTTATAGACCCCAGCTCCCACGTATATGATCGCCATCATACTGCTAGCCGTCAAGCAAGAATCCTAAGGGCTCTATCAACGCGCAATAGTGACCTGTAAGGTCACCTAAAGCAGTACACGATGATAAAGATAAAACAGATAGCATACTATCATCTTGAGTAAGACTGTCCTACCGGCATAGGTCCTCCATCAATCATTGCAATCATGCGGCTGTGATCCAATAATTGACTCTGATAGCACTATCTCCCACAATCTCCCACTTGCACTCAAGGCTAATTATTGCGATGTCGCATACTCACAACCCGTGTGATACCGAACACCCAACTCCTCTACTAATCAGTCTCACAAACCCCGTTTGAGAAACTAATGCGTTCGAGTAATAGCCTCAATAAGTGGATCCGCTCTGATGTTTCTTTCTATCTCTCTCTTAATCTCAAGTTCGCGGAGAAACCCATCTCCCGAAAAGAGCAATACCTGTCTTAGAATGTGTCTGGATATCTGATGGACCTAGTTCATAAATGAACTCCAAATCCAAACTTCTAAGACTGTATCGTCAACTGAACTTAATCAGTATCCTGCGCCATGCCTCCCTCAGTATCCTCCTAGACCACCTGTCCATAGTACCGCCCCTCGTCAGAGGGAGAACTATAACTCTGACAGTCACTCTGTCATCCAGGTCACCTTGGAAGCCTGGAATGATAACTGTCTCCCAAAGGAGGCTGCCGTTATCATTTCCCTAGAAAACTTATGTTCTAAAACCGCTTCTGATCGTTTCTCCAGGATTGGATTAATATCAACTTACTGCATCTCGTGCAAAAACAACATCTGGTGTGGTACTTGACATCTCATGATAGACTCAATTGCCTAAGCAAGTGATCTGCCAATCATGCATATCCCTCTCCCCTTTAGTCTGCAAGACACCTTTAGAGAGGGTGACTCCATCACCTGCAGGTACATCACCATGCCAGGAGTCGTCCATTCTAAATACCTTTAGAATGCTGTCTAAGTACCCTGATTGGGACACTTCTCATATCTAGATCTAAAACCATAGATCCAGTAACCAGAATGTCTGATATAATATCCAATTCCTATGTGGAGAAACCACTGTGTGACAACCAAAGTATAACCGATCGTAGTATAGGAATTTCACTTCCTACTCTGTGTATGTCATCCAAATACCAGGACATCACACCCTACTACCTTCTTAACAGATCCATCCCTTATTCTGATGAAGTCAAACCTATGAATGTCACATCAGAAATAGATGATCTATCTCCGCTATATCTGCTTTAGTCCATAAATAGACATAAGCTACTTGTCCACTATGCTTCCGCTGCTCCCACTGACTATGACAACCCTCTGGCAGAGTCATATACACGTGCACTTCTAAAGCTAGTTTAGAACGACGCTATACTCATCCTCCTGCCGGGTCTCACAGTCTGGAACAACAGCAATGGCAAGTCTGGGTAAACAAGAACCTCCCTGCCACCGTCCTTGAGCATACCGAAGTACCTCTCGAGCGCCTGAGGTTACCCACCATATCTACGGAGTGGCTAATGGAATGTCAAACCAGATTGAATCTTGAGGTTCTTATCAAATTTTCAGTAATCGTTTGTGGTTCTGGAATCACTTCCAGTTCTACCATACTCCCACTACTGTTTTCTGAAAAAATCCATTTTTATTGAAACTGTGGCGAGTCTAGAACAATATCACTATTGATCTTCCAGATAGAAAGTCAACCCTCGTCATAGCCTGGGTCAACCCACAAACAGCCATTACAGAAACGTTCCTTGAGTTATCCAGAGTTTGGTTTTAAGCATAAGCCGGACAACTCCCCGTACCTTAACATCGTTAAGATATGAACCGTTCTATATCTAATATAGAAACAGAGGCACTGATTTAATTGGAACCAAATTCAAATCATGCAGCTGTCTCCAGTGCATGTCAACTAAATGGAAAGAGGCCGACCAGCGTTACTCAACTTAGGAGTGCTTCCAATTATGAGTAACCTGAAAGAGAAGCAAGATCTCTTAAAACCATTACTGTCAACTTAATACCACACACAAGTATCTACATCTTCGATCTCCTTGAAGAATCCTGATACTTGCAACACCTGGTTCTCTACTTTATTCATATACCTATAACTTCTCAAAACTTGGACCTTGTATTTCTACGAAACACATGTCTAAAAACTAGAGAAGTCACAAGTAAACAGAATATAGTACGAGTACCAACCCCTCTGTCCTAATGGACACTGGACAACATACAATACTCTGTATAAGTCCCCTGAGTCCAATAACTCAATCCCTGTATGTCGTAGGTTGAAAACTGTACTTATGGTTAAGAAGAATTACACCGCTGTTCAATGCTCCTTACCTAACCATCCACTGATATAGGTAAATATCATAGACATAATTTCAAAAGGGTATATCTCACTCTATAAAAATAGACGTACAGATATATCAATTTGAAATTGGTGCACAACGACGGATATTCAAAACCAAATATTTGGCTTCCGGCAAACAACCCAGGCGATTTCCTCAAATATCACCAATTACAACGAATTCGGATATAATGAGGATGATCACCTAATTCCCAATAACTTACTCCCACTCATCATCTGTAAAACCATACAGATGTGAGAATCATACCTGGTAAATACATACCCTGGAGCAAGTGTCTAATTGGGAAATCAGTTTTCTTTTAACAGTACACAGTGAAATGTTTCGTAGGGGTATCCGGGTATTCCTAGTAATGCCTCTTCCATTATCAGATTCACAACTGTAACCTGTAAGTCGATGTAGAACACCCCAATACTTGTGGGGAGGCGGAATTTTCAAAAACGAACTTGTTTAGTGAACAAACATCGACTAACCGCTTGAATCGAAGCTAAACGATAACTAACAACAAGCATAGAGTTTCTATGCTACTATGTTTAGGGATTATACCTAACGAATCGTGTCCTTTGTCTTTGTGAATTCCTCCTCCTCCTCGGCCTTCTCGAAGTAGTAGACGATCCACCCGAGAGCTTTACTCCAAGCTTAGCCTCTAAACTTGAGGCAACTAAACTTCTTTAAGTGCTAATCAAAGAAGCTAGGTGAAATATAGAGAGGGTTATGGATTAAGTAGTCTAACTAATCCTTTGTACTCAACTCATGAGAGGGGAGGATTAGTGTTTGAAGAGGGAGAGCTTGAGGAGAGAGAAGATGATAAAGATAATGATATGAGAATAGTGAGATAACATGATATATATCAAGCATTTCTTTTTATCAAGAAAAGAATAAGAAATGAATTTAGCAACCATGCTTGATAATATCTAGTGATGATTCACTCCATGAGTCATTAAGCATTTATCATGCATTAATGACATGGATGAATCATCCATATGACTCACTAATCACATTCATTGCATATGCCACCTAAACCTCCTTAGTCACCATCTTCTAGAAGCTTCTTGCGCAATTACGAGAACGCCCCTCCTTTCCGCAAAAATACGGAAAAACTTTAGACTGTATAAATCCAATAACCGGATACCAGTAACTGGCTTAAACCAAAGCCGACTGGTAAAAACTGTCCGAAAGTCGTACGCGCGTAAACGCACGTATGCGTCCGAACCCTTGTCGTAAAACCATACGACCTCTATATCGTTTCGCCTGGAGTAGGGAAACTCTCTGTGTGGGACTCTAGAGACTCGACTACTACGCTGGCAGTGTGTTTAACCACAGACAGCAAGCGGCACTAGCTGTACGTAACGGTCCCCAGGTAGATGTCGATAAGAAGGCCGATGAGGAAACCCATCCGAACTCCTACTGAGCCTGCTGTGACAATCTCCATACAATCCGGTCCGTTCGTCTTAGACTATCGCATATCGGGCCTAGGGGGGCGGCAAGCGTCAGTCCCCTAATAGAGGTATAAGTCGTGTCGGAGGGAAGCCCATTACACCCTGAGAAACTACTGGAACCTACCAGCAAATCTCGCTTGCCCTGGCCAGAGACTTTGCGTAATGGCTCTCTGACACAGCGCGATATCAACTCCTAATACCGGGAGAGACGAATCCTGTCTAACCGCCACTGCCTCCAAGTGCTCGGGACTGCACCCAACTGCTACCTGTTTGCACGACTCCTTTGAGTCGTGGTAGGGTAGCAATCTAAGAACAGTGGGACACACTCGAGGCGAAGTAGCAGTGTCAAGTCTGCGGACTATGCTGTACTCATGTCACCTGGGAACTGTTCACTGACGACTGGTATAAAACAACCAACAGTCCCCTGTAAGTCCTGTCCGGTGTACCCGTAACCTAACGAGCACCTGCATACTATCTCCAGTACGACGTACTGACGGCTGTGGGACTGACCATCTCCCCAACTGGGATGAGAAGCGTACACACTAGTCTACTCCGGTGTATCGATGCTCTGTCTCGATAATCCAACGACCAGGGACCTGAATAAGGATGTGCTTGTAGACTACCCAGCCACCACTAGTGTGACTGCCATCACAACGCTGGTAGTCAAGCAAGATCCTAAGAGCTCTATCAATACGTATACTCACATATTAAGATAGAAAAACCAAGTAGCATACTACCATGTTTAGCAAGACTGTTATATACATGTGAATATCCCAAGCTTCCATTAAGTAATATACAAACTAGTATGATACAGTAATGGCCTTCTAGGGCATAAACACTAACAATCTCCCACTTGCACTAGGGCCATGTACTGGCATATCGAAGACCAATGATCTCGAGTAGCCTCTCGAACTGAATCTGAGGTAGGGCCTTCGTGAATGGATCAGCAATGTTCTCTTCAGAAGCAACTCTCCGAACCTCGATCTCCTGACGATCAATGATCTCCCTGATCAGGTGATACCGCCTCAAGATGTGTCTGGACTTCTGATGGGACCTTGGTTCCTTTGCTAAAGCTATAGCTCCATTGTTGTCGCAATACAGAGGTATTGGATCAACTATGGTAGGAACCACCTGAAGTTCTGTTAGGAACTTCTTCATCCAGACTGCTTCTTTTGCGGCATCGCAAGCAGCTATATACTCCGCTTCCATCGTCGAGTCAGCAACAGTGTCCTGCTTGGAGCTCTTCCAGCACACCGCCCCTCCATTGAGGGTAAAGACATAACCCGACATGGACTTGGAATCGTCCTTATCACTCTGGAAGCCGGAATCAGCAAAGGCCTCCAACCTGAGGTCTTTTCCGCCGTAAACCAAAAACATCTCCTTAGTCCTTCTCAGGTACTTGAGAATGTTCTTTACTGCTATCCAGTGCTTCTCCCCTGGGTCTGACTGATACCGGCTTACCACGCTTAGTGCGTAAGCTACATCTGGTCTGGTGCACAACATCACATACATTATAGAGCCTACCGCAGAAGCGTAGGGTATAATAGACATGCGTTCCCTTTCCAAATCAGTCTTGGGAGACATCTCTTTAGAGAGGGTGATTCCGTGACAAGCCGGTAGATTACCGCGCTTAGAATCTTCTATACTGAATCTTTTCAGTACAGTGTCGATATACCTGGACTGCGAAAGTCCCAACATTCTCTTGGATCTATCACGATAGATCCGGATCCCCAGAATGATAGAGGCATCACCCAGGTCTTTCATGGAGAACCTGTGTGACAAGAATCCTTTGACAGATTGTAGCATAGGAATGTCATTTCCTATCAATAGAATGTCATCCACGTACAAGACGAGGAATACGACACTTCTGGCTACAACTTTACTATATATTCACGGTTCATCTGGATTTTTGATAAAGTCATATTCTTTGACTGTCTCATCAAAACAGATGTTCCAACTCCGCGATGCCTGCTTTAGTCCATAAATGGACTTAAGCAGCTTGCATACTTTCCCGCTGCTCCCACTCTGATTGAAACCCTCTGGCTGATCCATATAAACGCACTCTTCTAAATTTCCATTCAGAAAAGCCGTCTTTACGTCCATCTGCCAGATTTCATAATCATGGAAGGCAGCAATAGCAAGAAGGACCCGAATGGATTTGAGCATAGCCACTGGAGAAAAAGTTTCGTCATAGTCCAAACCAGGTCTTTGACGAAAACCCTTTGCAACAAGTCTAGCCTTATAGGTTTCCACCTGTCCATCTACACCAATCTTTTTCTTGAAGATCCATTTGCATCCTATGGGTTTTACCCCATCTGGAGCAAAGTCCAAAGTCCATACTTTGTTGGTGTACATGGACTCCATTTCGGTCCGCATTGCATCTAGCCATCGTACCGAGTCGCCGCTCTGGATGGCCTGCTGGAAGTCAGTAGGTTCATCATTATCTATGATGCAATCCTCTCTATCCCCATCTATGAGAAAACCGTAGTATCTCTCAGGCGGATGAGACGGCCTACTACTCCTGCGGAGGGGTGCGGGAATGTCCTGTTCTTCTTGAACTTCCGGTTCTACCAAACTTTCAGTAGCAGTTTGTGGTTCTGGAATTTCTTCCAGTTCTATTTCGCTCCCACTTATTTCCTTTTCTAAAAACTCATGTTCCAGAAAATGGGCATTACGAGAAACAAAGACCTTTTGTTCCTCTGCGTAATAGAAATAATATCCCTTGGAGTTCTTTGGATATCCCACAAACATACATTTTACTGATCGTGCCTCGAGCTTGTCCACATGCTGCTTTTTAACAAAAGCTGGACATCCCCAAATCTTCATATGCTGAAGATGGGGTTTCTTCCCAGTCCACATCTGATATGGAGTGGTAGGCACAGTCTTGGTAGGAGCCCTGTTCAGAAGATATGCTGCTGATTCTAGCGCATAACCCCAGAAAGATCGCGGTAACTCAGCATTACTCATCATGGATCGTACCATATCTAATAGGGTTCGATTCCGTCTCTCCGATACACCGTTATGCTGTGGAGTGTATGGAGTAGTAAGCTGAGAGAGAATTCCTTTCTCTTTTAGGTAACCTAGGAACTCGGCACTTAAGTATTCACCACCTCGATCAGATCTTAGTGTCTTGATACTTTTGCCGGTTTGGTTTTCTACTTCATTCTTATACTCTTGGAATTTCTCAAAAGCCTCGGATTTATGTTTCATCAGATAAATGAATCCGTATCTTGAGTAATCATCCGTGAAAGTAATGAAATAGGAAAAACCACCTCTTGCATGTGTAGACATTGGACCGCATACATCGCTGTGTATGAGTCCTAAGAGCTCGCTCGCTCTTACTCCTTGTCCAGTAAATGGAGTCTTTGTCATCTTTCCTTTGAGACAAGATTGACAAGTGTCATAGGTTTGATATTCGAACGAGTCCAAATATCCTTCTCTATGCAACTTAGTCAACCTTCTCTCATTGATGTGACCCAGTCTATAATGCCATAAGAAAGCTTTATTTAAATCTGGAGACTTTCTTTTTAGTGTGTTCTGGACATTGAAAATTTGGAGTTGGTTTAAAACATATATACCGTTATTTAGTGTACCTGACCCAATCAAACCATGATTAAGGTGGATGTTAACAACATCTCTTACAAACGTGAAATCATAACCTTTATTTGATAACAAGGAAACTGATATGATATTACACGTTAAGCTTGGTACAAAATAACAGTTATGTAAAACCAAAATGTGTCCACTCGTCAATCCTAGGTGATAATCCCCGACGGACGCAGCTCCCACGCTAGCTCCGTTAGCAACCTTTAGGGTCATATCACCTTCCTTCAGCACTCTACGGTTTCTCAGTGCCTGCAATGAATTGAAAATATGAGATCCTGATCCGGTATCCAATACCCAGGAAGTAGAGTTGATCGACAGACAATTCTCAATTACAAACACACCTGAAGTCGAAGCCACAGCTTGCTTCGGTTCCTGGTTCTTGGCATTCCACGCCTTGCAATCCTTCTTCCAGTGCCCTTTCCTGTGACAATGGAAGCACTCATCCTGGCCAACTACCGGTACCGCAAACTTTTTCTTTCCCTTCCCTCCCACCTTACTAACACCTCCTCTAGGTTTGGGTGCGGCCTTCTTCTTCCTTCCTTTGGCCCTTGCCTTGGACCCGGAAGAAGATGTACCGCCAACAAACATAGCGGGTGTTTCCCTTGTATTCTTCAAGGTGCCCTCTGCACTCCTTAACATGTTCAGGAGTTTCGGAAGTTCAACTTCTTTTCTTTGAAATCTGAAGTTCAGGATAAACTGGGCGTAGGTGTGAGGAAGGGACTGGAGAATAAGGTCTGTATAGAGCTCATTATCCAAAGTCGTCCCAAGGTCTGCGAGCTCTTCAATATAGCCGATCATCTTTAGGAAATGTTCTCCTACCGATGACCCGACAGCCAACCTCGCTCGAAACAAGTTCTTAGAGGTCTCGTATCTTGCTATACGAGATTGCTCTCCATAAAGTTCCTTTGTATGGAGAAATATGCCATCAAGGTCCATATCCTCGTGCCTCCTCTGATGTTCATTGTTCATCAAGGCAAGAACGATGCACTTGGCTTTCGCGCAATCTAAATCCCAGGTTTTGCGGATTTCCTTATCCGCATTACTGGATTTGGGACCAGGGACAGCAGGTGTCGTAGCGGTGAGGACGTACCCCAATTTGTCATAGGTCAAAGCCATTTTGACATTCCGCAGCCAATCTTTATAGTTTGGCCCTGTCAGTATATTTTTCTCTAAAAGTAACTTAAGTCCAGTCATTTTCAGGGTCGCTGCAATTAGGAGAGAGAGAAGAAAACTCTTTTAGCATGATGCTCTTGCAAGTTTAGAGTGGTTTTTAGTTTATCTAAACTGGATGGCTCCCACTGTTTCTCGAATCCTTCCTCAAACCATAAAGGAAGAATTAGCCAGGACTATTCTTACTGTACAATACTTGCTTAACCATTCAGCCAGGCTGGTGTCGGTACTTCGAGGGAGGTTTTCCAACGCTTTCGCGAAGTTCCTTAATTAAATAACCTCTTTTCTCTGGGGGCGTAACCCCGCTGACACTTTTCTGGACACCTACTAGGTTTATAGCATTGATCGTTAAGTGACGAATATCCTGATAAGTAGCATATACTCACAGTAGGATCGGGATCCAAATATCATCGTATGATAATGTTGAAGGAGTGCTACCAACATTCATCAAACTCCAAATGGTATGCATCTCTTTGCAAATTTCAGTTTCTTTAGAAATTCCCGATATAAGTTTTTGCCCCATGCTCTTATGACCTTGGCTTTGGTCAAAATGTCATAGGTCACATGTCAAGTTCTACCCGTCATTATCTTATCAATTTGAACCCATCCGTATATACCCCTGACTTTGGTCAAATGGTAATACGACTGACCCAAACCAACTCATCTATCTTATGCAACAAATGAAAACCCAGTAGCTACCAAACACTATGCCTTGACTTTGGCCAAAATGCATAGCTTGAATACTACTGAATACCCAAATGAAATGACGGAGGGCTACGAATGGTTTTGGCGAAACCGTGAACGTAGTGAACTTGATATAACCGAAGGAACCTGATAGCTTTTAAAAAGAGTGGTTAAAGCTCCGCATTTAAAAATATCTGTTTTAAAAATTAACCGAGTGGTTTCTTTTAAATTGTTCTAACGATTAAAACTTTGGTTTATTTTCTTTGCATTATAAATAATGCGTCCCATCATTAACCTATCATTGCAGAAAACAACGAAAATATAACGTCCTCTTATGCCATCCGCATTCGCCACGGGGTCCCGTCATTACCCGTTAGGTTACTTAACTAACGACAGAGCGGGGGCTGGGCTAGCGCGGGTGTAAAACATAAGTGACGTCTAAATAGCTATCATATATATAGATATTTCACATTCGTCTGACGCAATGATATTCATTCCAGATCACAGATGAACTTAATTGGATTTGCAAGCAATCCGTGTTTGTTTTGAGCCTGCAACAAAATACGGATTACACAGTTGTGATGAATAGCCATTACCCCACCCACGACCCCTACGGGTGCGGCAAACTACCCGCCCGGCAGTTTGTGCACCCCACCTTGGGTCTGTCCTAGGAGCAAAAACAGTAAAAAGAAATAATACAACGGTGGCTACAACCGCAACCTGGATGTGCCCCGCAAAATAATATTACAACAAATTACATTTACATCAAATGAATTAAATGATAACCCATCACATAACCCCGGCTATACATCACAACAGTCCAACACAGTTCATATGCACAAACAGATAAAATCCATTTCAGAAATGTGCAACCCCCTGCCAACTGACATACTAGCAGTTAGGGGAGGTTTACGAACACATTATACAATCACAGATATAATCCAACAAGCAAATACTGTAAAATTTCGATCAATTAAACACTTTTAATTTTGCTCCAATACTGCTCTGCAAATCTGAAATCTGAGCAAAAATTAAATATTCCAGAAAATCCCAAATATCACACAGAACAAACACAGGAAAATTGGGTTCATGACTCGGCAACTCGGCGGCGGAACCGCGGCGGATCGGTGGGATCCGCCGCGTTTCAGCTGCGCTTTAGCCGAATCATGTGCCTGATTTTCTTGGGTGTTCTTCTACTGTCTTTTTAAGCTTTCTGAACCTCCCTGAAAAATTTTAGGACTTCAATTAAAAATCGACAGAAACTTGTGTTTTCGGGTTTCTCCGGTTTCGTTTTTTCCGTTCGAAATTCATACAAATTTGCAAGTAAGTTATTTATTGTTTAGCGAGGCTCTGATACCACTGTAAGTCGATATAGAACACCCCAATACTTATGGGGAGGCGGAATTTTCAAAAACGAACTTGTTTAGTGAACAAACATCGACTAACCGCTTGAATCGAAGCTAAACGATAACTAACAACAAACATAGAGTTTCTATGCTACTATGTTTAGGGATTATACCTAACGAATCGTGTCCTTCGTCTTTGTGAATTCCTCCTCCTTCTCGGCCTTCTCGAAGTAGTAGACGATCCACCCGAGAGCTTTACTCCAAGCTTAGCCTCTAAACTTGAGGCAACTAAACTTCTTTAAGTGCTAATCAAAGAAGCTAGGTGAAATATAGAGAGGGTTATGGATTAAGTAGTCTAACTAATCCTTTGTACTCAACTCATGAGAGGGGAGGATTAGTGTTTGAAGAAGGAGAGCTTGAGGAGAGAGAAGATGATAAAGATAATGATATGAGAATAGTGAGATAACATGATATATATCAAGCATTTCTTTTTATCAAGAAAAGAATAAGAAATGAATTTAGCAACCATGCTTGATAATATCTAGTGATGATTCACTCCATGAGTCATTAAGCATTTATCATGCATTAATGACATGGATGAATCATCCATATGACTCACTAATCACATTCATTGCATATGCCACCTAAACCTCCTTAGTCACCATTTCTAGAAGCTTCTCGCGCAATTACGAGAACGCCCCTCCTTTCCGCAAAAATACGGAAAAACTTTAGACTGTATAAATCCAATAACCGGATACCAGTAACTGGCTTAAACCAAAGCCGACTGGTAAAAACTGTCCGAAAGTCGTACGCGCGTAAACGCACGTATGCGTCCGAACCCTTGTCGTAAAACCATATGACCTCTATATCGTTTCGCCTGGAGTAGGAAAACTCTCTGTGTGGGACTCTAGAGACTCGACTACTATGCTGGCAGTGGGTTTAACCACAGACCGCAAGCGGCACTAGCTGTAGGTAACGGTCCCCAGGTAGATGTCGATAAGAAGGCCGATGAGGAAACCCATCCGAACTCCTACTGAGCCTGATGTGACAATCTCCATACAGTCCGGTCCGTTCGTCTTAGACTATCGCATATCGGGCCTAGGGGGCGGCAAGCGTCAGTCCCCTAATAGCGGTATAAGTCGTGTCAGAGGGAAGCCCATTACACCCTGAGAAACTACTGGAACCTACCAGCAAATCTCGCTTGCCCTGGCCAGGGACTTTGCGTAATGGCTCTCTGACACAGCGCGATATCAACTCCCAATACCGGGAGAGACGAATCATGTCTAACCGCCACTGCCTCCAAGTGCTCGGGACTGCACCCAACTGCTACCTGTTTGCACGACTCCTTTGAGTCGTGGTAGGGTAGCAATCTAAGAACAGTGGGACACACTCGAGGCGAAGTATCAGTGTCAAGTCTGCGGACTATGCTGTACTCATGTCACCTGGGAACTGTTCACTGACGACTGGTATAAAACCAACCAACAGTCCCCTGTGAGTCCTGTCCGGTGTACCCGTAACCTAACGAGCACCTGCATACTATCTCCAGTACGACGTACTGACGGCTGTGGGACAGACCTTCTCCCCAACTGGGATGAGAAGCGTACACACTAGTCTACTCCGGAGTATCGATGCTCTGTCTCGATAATCCAATGACCAGGGACCTGAATAAGGATGTGCTTGTAGACTACCCAGCCCCCACTAGTGTGACTGCCATCACAACGCTGGTAGTCAAGCAAGATCCTAAAAGCTCAATCAATACGTATACTCACATATTAAGATAGAAAAACCAAGTAGCATACTACCATGTTTAGCAAGACTGTTATATACATGTGAATATCCCAAGCTTCCATTAAGTAATATACAAACTAGTATGATACAGTAATGGCCTTCTAGGGCATAAACACTAACATAACCATATCTCTTTGCCATCTCTCCAAATCCCTGTATATGTCTTTAGTCATTACCTTCTGTACACCCCTTTAGGCCAAATGGTTTTCTTCCTTCCCTACCGTTCGGCACCAGCCTATGGTTTGGAAGAAGACTATCCAATAAGCATGATGGGTGTACTATCCTAATCCTAGGAGCACTCACAACGCGAGAGAAGGTGAAGATAAAAGACAACTGAATAAAACGTTATTCCTATTTCTCCTGAACCAGAATCCATCCCCGAACTGGAACAAGTTCCTTCGAGTTCGTATATAACCATACGATGGAGTATCCAAATAACTGTGGATCTTCGTAGTGATACGGAGTGTCCTGGAGAAATACAAAGGTGATGTAGGATTGCCGAAGAAATATTTGGTTTGGTCGTGAATAGCAGTCGCAATTTACTTTGCCCTCTTACTAATCTCTTTATTTGTCTTTACATAATACCTTCTGTACACCATCGTTAGGCTAATTGGTTTTCTTCATTCCCTACCAGTCGGCACCTGCCTATGGTTTGGAAGAAGACTATCCAATTTGCGTAATAGGTGTACTATTCCCTAATTTAACAGGCACTCGCAACCTGAGAGAAGGTAAAAGGAAAAGACAGCTGAATAGTCCTATTCGTTTTCTCCAGAACCGGAAACCAGGCTCGAATAAATTTCTTCGAGTTCGTATATAACCATACGATGGTTTTATCTAATGGAAGTGGACGTTCGTAGTAATACGGGGTGTCCGGGAGAAAAGGGTAAAAGAAGGAGTGGCAATGAGGTATGCAACTCTGAGAATCCAAAAGTCAGTGTTTTAAGAAGGTTCGGTTAATCTTGGTCACTGAGTCATAGTCAAAGGTCGGGTCATGGTCGCTGCCAAAAGAGAGAGAGAAAAGAAACACTCAGCATGCACTCTAACCTAGATCAGAAAGGTTACCAATTTATCTAATCTGGAAACCTCCCAGTGTACCGTCAAATTCTCCTCCAAACCTGAAAGAAGAATTAGTCGGGATCACCCGAGGAGTAAACCAACTCATCAGTGGGAATCGGGATCCAACTATCATCGCATGATAACATGACGGAATCTGCTCACGTTATCACACTCCAGAAGGTATGCACATATCTGGCAAGTTTCAGTTTCTTTAGAAACTCCCGATGTGATTTTTACCCCATGCTCTTATGATCTTGACTTTGGCCAACAAATCATAAGTCACATGTCAAGTTCTACCCGTCATTCTCCAGGTTAATTTGAACCCACCCGTACCTACCCTTGACTTTGGCCAACAAAGCAGTACGACTGTCCCAAACCAACGCATCTATCTATGCTGCATATGAATATCCAACAGCTACCAATCACTGTGCCATGACTTTGGCCAACAAACACAGCTTGAATACTATTGACTATCCATATGAAACGACGGAGGGCTACGAATGGTTTTTGGCGAAAAACCTTTAACGTAGTGAACTTGATATCGTTGAAGGAACTGGATAGCTTTTTATAAAATATAGTTACGAAAACCTTCGCTAAAGAGGTCACTCCCGGTGAAGGGATCTCGGCTCTTTCCCCGTAGAATGAGGTGCAGGATATTCCAACTGAATACCATGATGCAAAGCAAAAGGCAATCGGCTATAGTGAAGTTATTGCCCTGACGCAAACTTCTGTCTAAGGGGTCACTCCCGGTGAAGGGATCTCGGCCCTTGCCTCGTCGACTGAGGTGCAGGATATTCCAACCGAATACCACTGTGCAAAACAAAAGAGAACGTCTTTGCAATAACAGCTTTTTGAAAATTGTTCCAACAACATCAGAATAGGTTTGTTTAGCTTGCATTGATCTGAATCAACGCAGTCCCATCAATTGATCACACCACAAAAGAACGAAAATAATGAAGTACGTATATGCCATCCGCATTCACCACTGGGTCCCGTCATCACCCGTTAGGTTACTTAACTAACGACAGAGCGGGGACTGGACTAGCGCGGATGCAAAACATATACAACATCTACTAGTATATATATCAATATATAATATTCGCTCAAGGCGTGGATAGCCTGTGCAATGAAATCCTAGACCCCTACGGGCGCGGCAAGTTACCCGCCAAAACCTGAAGCGAGGTAGCCCCCTTCAGCAACGTGAATGGACCACCCAGTACTTCACGGAATCCGGTAACTTGGGCAACCCTCCTTGGGTCAACCTGTACCCCCTACGAGTGCGGCGAATAGCCCGCCAATTCTAGAGTGAAGCCCCCTCCGTCTCAAAGCCATGAGATGCGGGCTCATTGCCCTCTAGTACCCGGCTATCCGTGCACCCCACCTTAGGGTAATCCTAGTACATAAAGTAAAATATACATACAACGGGTACATTGACCTCAGCCCGGTCGTGCCCCAAAAGAATAATATACAAACAGGCAGTGACGGCAGTTCACATGTCGGACGCTCGCCCCGCAATATCAAATGTACATAATAAACCAAACTGTACTACCATTGCATCCAGGCTATACACCACGACAAATCCGAAACATCACAGCACAACACAGAACATCAACGTGAATGTCACGTTCGCAAATCCGTCTAAAAGGGCTATAGCAGATAGACTGGATTTACCGATCGAGTGACATTCACGGTCCCAGATATAATGTAAGTACTGTGAACTAACATATTTAAAATTTTCGATCGACTAAATTTATCGAAGTGGGCCCCAAGCAAAGCTGTAATACTCAAAATAAATCTGGGCCGAAACAGAACATACCAAAAACACTATTTCCATGTCAGAAGCCCACTGTAAACATTTGGTGTAGAGAAGGCACAGAACGGCGGTGGAACCACGGCCCGAAGGGGGTTATGGCCGCGGTTCCGCGGCGCTTCCGTACGATCATACCATCAAATTTTCACAGAATGCTTAAAAAACCCTGCTCGTATTTTTACAATGTACCAAATAATTTTTAGAGCACAGGAAAAATTCGACAGAAACTGGACATGAAAACGCGGTTTTTGGAAAATCCGTTCGATCGAACTTGTAAACACGTTAGAGCAAGCTAGACTAGGTTAATGGCGTGGCTCTGATACCAATGTAAGTGCATGGCAGCGCCCCGGCCGTCAATTCGACGCCGGAATGCAGAAACGAAACTTTTACAGAACTTGTAAACCGGCACTACCACGCACTATAAAACCCGGATCGGGCCATTAACCTAATGCTAGCAAACTAGAGAATGGGGTATAGAGCTATACCGAGCGATCCGTGTCCTTAGGTCTTCGGCCTCCACTCCGATCTTCTCGTCGGAAAGGGCACCACACCGCCAGGTTCTTTTAGGGGCTCCCACCTCTGAACCGAGGAAACTCGGGCACGAAGTTGGCGAGCCGACGTGCCAAAGGATGCTGTAGGCTAAGTGTAGTAATGTTTGTCTCAAGGGGTATGAAGTTGCCATGATGGAGGAATGAAACAATGGAGATCAACTAGAATTTTGTAGCAAGAAAAATATATGAGGTGAGCATTTTTCCTCTCCACCAAAATGAACCCTCCCCTCACAAGAAAATGTGGCCGGCCCTCTTAAGAATGGGAAGGAGAAAATTACAAGGGAGGTGAGCACAAAAAAAAGCATGGGTGAGTGTAAGGAAAATGTGATGATAATGAGGTTATAATGTCACATCCATTTCTAATCTAAATCCTTTCTCATTTAATGCAAATGAAAAGATGAAAAAGGAATCTAATAATGCTAGAACCATCATGATAAACCATATGCCACAAAGAACCCTCCACAATTGCTAATTTGCACACTTGCAAATTAGCCCCTCCATCAGAAAAATCCGGCCAGGAAGGATCAAAGGAAAAGTGGCCGAAACGGAATACAAACTGGCAACTTCAAAAAACTGATCCCGTAATAAATTACACGAAAACCCCACGACCGTATATACATACCCGCATTTGTTTTCAGACCGAATACAAATGCAATGAGACAAAATCTACACTGTACAATACTAGGATCCGTCTTAAAGCAAAGCCCGCTAGTATTATCCGTCCGATCATGATCCGTGCAATACCGCACGTATATGATCGAACCATGCCATATATCCTTACGGCCTATACAGCGTTTCGCTCGAAACTTGAGAAACTGTCTATGGGGGACTCTAAAGACTCGTCAATACTTTGGCTATGGATTTAACCACTAGCACGTCAGAGGTATTAGCCATACGTAATGAGCTACCATGTATTGACCAAAAGGGAGGTCGATGAGCGAACTCATCCTGACACCCTACTAAGCCTGTCAGTGACAATATCCGTACAGTCCGGTCCGTTCGTCTATGAGCATCGCATGGCGGGCCTAAGGGGTTGGTAAAAGTCAGACCCCCAAAAGCGGTACAAGTCGTGTCGGAGTATAGCCAAGAACACCCTGAGATACTACTGGAATACCTACCAGTAAATCTCATGCCGTGGCCAAGGACTTCGTGTAATGGTTCTACTAGACACAGCGCGACCTCACCCCCAATACCGGGAGAGACGAACCCCTGCAGATCCGCTCACTGCCTCCTTGTGGCTCGGGACTGTACCCAACTAAAACCTGTTTGCACGTCTCCTTTAAGCGTGGTAGGATAGTAATCAAAGTACAGTGGGAACTCACACGAGACAAATGACGATCTCAGGTCGATGAACTAACCTGTACAAATGTCACCAGGGAACTGCTATCTGACGTCAGGTATAATACCAACTAGCATGTTCCCGGTGAGTCCTGCCCGGTGTACTCATAACCCAATGAGCACCTGTATGCATCTTAGGTGAACTAACTAACACCAGTGGCTTGTGAGACTGGCCACCGCCCCTCGTCGGGGTTTCGACTGTATACACTAGTCTACTTTGGAGTAACGATGCCCTGTCTTGAAAACTCCTACGACTAGGGACCTTTTAAGGATGTGCTTATAGACCCCAGCTCTCACGTATATGATCGCCATCATACTGCTGGCCGTCAAGCAAGAATCCTAAGGGCTCTATCAACGCGCAATAGTAACCTGTAAGGTCACCTAAAGCAGTACACGATGATAAAGATAAACCATATAGCATACTATCATCTTGAGTAAGTCTGTCCTACCGGCATAGGTCCTCCATCAATCATTGCAATCACGTGCCTGTGATCCAATAATTGACTCTGAGGGCACTATCTCCAACACACATCACAGATAACACAGCAGAAGAACAACATATGAAATATCGGATATACTAGGATTTCCGTGTTTTATTTTAAGCCTGTATAAAACACAGATTCCACGGTCGTGATGAATAGCAATCCCATACCCTTAGACACCTACGAGAGCGGCAAGCAACCATACCAATTCTAGAGTTAGGAGACCCGGTCTCGACTCCTCGAGATGGTCTCCCACTGGACCGTAGAACCTGGTTACATGTGCTCCCCGCCTTGGGTCTATCCTAATGCGGAAAATTAAATAATATACAATAGTGACATCATCCTCAACCCGGAAGTGCCCCAATAAAAGAATATTACATACAATGAATTTTACATGAATGAAAAAGAAAAACTCTCATCTCACATAAAACCCCCGGCTATTCAATCACGACGATCCAATATAACATATCACAGCCACACATAACATCACATATCATCAACGTAAGTAAATATATGTATCCCAATTATTACACTTACGGCCGCAGAAAAGAAAATGAAAAACTACAACAGTTGGAATCCGCAACCTCCTTAGACATCATAAACCCAATGTATCATATATATTGGATTTCATGCCTAACCAAATGAATTCCTTAGACATCGCAAGCCTAACAATTATAAACCCCGCATTTTAGTCTCAATATCGAAAACTCTTTTAAATATCAAGTTGGGCAATTCAACAAGATTCCCGACATCCTGATCGAATGCTCGTCGGAAACTTTAGTAGACGGCGGCACCCTCCGATGCCGTCGACGAAGTGCACTAAGGCGGAACACCGCTGCCGTGAGCCCCCGAACGGATGCTTTTGGTGACGGGGTTCTCCTACAGTCACTTGGTCAGGGCCATGGGGCGTGGCTATCTATTAATTTTAACCGTTAAGTATACGCGTACGCTACGTGATTGCGACGGACTTTTGATCGCATCAAAATCCCGTGTCAACCGATCAGATGAGACTAAACTGCTAGATTTATAACATTCAAACTAGTTATCTCATAACTACATGTAGATTCCAAATATTGTATCCCATCACATAATATCCGGACGACGTTAAACTCTTCGATCGATTCATCAAAGTCCCATAATTTCTTGACAGCTCAACACTTGAGCACAGTTTTAAAAATACCCAGAAGATACCACAATACCTATGAACCAGCCGTAGAAGGGTCAAACCAACGCCTCACATGTGAAATGCTAAACTATCACAAACCCTAGGGTTCAAGTGATGGTTTTGATGGCCACATAATCGAGTTAAGGTTTACATTCTTCTAGAGGGTCCACAGAATCACTTGCATGTTTTTTCGAATACGTTAAACTTGGAAAAATGGGTTTTGGACATTCGATCGAACTTTTTAACATTGTCTAGACAATATGTGAAACACCCGAAACAATGTTAAAACTACGAATACGAAACACTCCGATTTGCTTATAGTGTAAAATTACATCACATGCAAAATTAGCAAAAATAAACAACACCTGAAAGACCAAAACCAAGTCACTGGAACACAGGCAAAAAATCAGGGGGGTGCTCGGTTTTGGCCGATATGGCATAGGTGGTGGCCGGCCCATTTTCCATAGAATGCCCTGAAATTTTTCCAGTGTTCATGATATATCCCATACATCACTCTGTACTTGTTTAAAAAAAAATTTGACAACTTTTTGAAAACGACAGCAAGAAGATTTTGACGATGCAGATTTCGGAGTTGTTTCGGTTTTGTAATTCTAACAAAATCTGTATTTATTTCTAGCCTGGCTCTGATACCGCTGAAGGGTTACCTACGACGGCAACAAGGTTTTGAGAGGAATCGTCCATGCTAAATTTAAAATTTTCCGTTTTAGCTAACCCTAAACTAGATTGTCTACTAGAAATATATAGAAAGATATATGCAAACACTTTGCAATAAGTAAAGAGAGCAAGGAATACAACCTTTGTAGACCGGTCCTTCACTTCAATAGCTACTTGTAGTAGTCCCCTCCGCTGCGATCTCAAGCTCCGGACTCTAGAGAGGCACCGTAGAAGAAACGAACGTGCTTGCTTCGAAAATTTCGAGGCCGAAGATGACGTCGGGGAGACACTAACTCAAGCTATTCCTTCACTAATTCATGAACTTTGTGAAGAGAACACCTTATACTACATGGCAAGTAGTAGAGGATGATGAAGTAGGAAGTGGGCTCACTTTAGAATTGATTTTCTCACACTTTTTATCATACCTCCATTAAAGCTAGTAAGGTTTTCATGGAGCTTGAAGAAGAAGAAGTGTTGTGAATAATTCATCCAAATGAATTATATCACCCATGGTTGAGCTAAAGCTATCATGCTTAACTCATGTAGAGATTTTACTAGGGTTAGTATAATGGTTGGGTTGATAAAAATCTACAAGAGAAACAAAAAGGGAAGACTTTGGTCAAAGCATCCATAAGCTTCTACAAGCTTCTTGCTTTGCCAAAATTGCATCCAATTTTGAATTACTTAGATAATTACAAACCCTAGATTATATCAACCATGGTATAAGTCTCATACACCCATGTATAATGTATCATCAAACATGACACAAAACTATGTACATTAATATATATCACATATATACACATGCACATAACAAGTGAGAAAATAAATCTTAAATGAGCTAATATTAGTTAATGTAATGTAATATATCAAATATATAATTATACATTAAATTATTAAATCAACTCTTGATTTAATAATCTGGTTATAACCGACTAATATCAAAAGTAACAACTTATCGAATCAACACTTGATCCGATAACACGGCTATATCGCATACAACCGATCAATGTTACAAATCGCGAGAATAGAATACGGTATCGCATATCGTATTAATCTCGGTCCCGCACATATCACATATGTGCTCTTACTCCGTTTCGCTTGAGCCAGGAAACCCCTGTGTAGGACTCTAAAGACTCGTCAATACGCCGGCAGCAGGTGATGATCATATCAAACACCCACAAACCGCAAGCAGCCTGCCAAACGTAACGGCCATCCGGGTATTGAGCGATCAGAAGATCAACAAGCAAGCCTGCTCACACTCCTGCGAATCCAATCAGTAACACTACCGTACAGTCCGGTCTCTTCGTCTGATATGTCGCATATCTCGTCTAGGGGTGGTAAATGTCAGACCCCAGTAACTCGATAAGTCGTGTCGATATGAGGCTCATAACGGGTCGAGAAACTACTGATAACACTTACCAGTATATCTCTAAAGCTGCCTTGGCCAAGGACTTCCTGTTATAGCCAATCGAGCACAGCGCAACATCAACTCCCTATACCGGGAGAGACGAAACCCCTCCTATCGCTCATTGCCTCCATGTGACTCGGGACTGTATCCAAGAGCCACCATTTTTGTAAGTCCATGTCACACACCACACGAACTTGCGGGGAGGCGGAATATATGAAAAACGATTATCAAAGCTTCGTAACACGGACTTGAGCGTAAGAATTGTATCTAAACCGTTACTAGCAAACTACGAAAGGTTTAACTACTCAGATTCGAAGTTATACCTCACGTTACTGTCGTTCGGGTCTTCATCGCTGTCCTCCACTCCTCGTAGGCTCCTTGGAATATCGGCACCTCAACGGCCTCCTTGAGTCAAAGACGATCCACCCGAGAGCTCCTACGCCAAGCTTGATCTCTAACATGAGATAACTAGGTTGCTCAAAGTGCTAATCTAAGCTACCTAAGGGATATAAAGTGAGGTTATGGATGTATTAGTCTATCTAATCCTTGATCTCAACACATGAGAGGGGAGGATTAGGGTTTCAAGAGAGAGCTTGAGGAGAAAGAAGGTGAGCATAAGTTATCAATGAAAAAGCTTCTCACTTCTAATATATTATGAAGCATAAGAAAATCAAAAAGAATAAATCAAAATGCATTATCATCATGCTTCATTAAATATATGCAATGAATCATCAAGTGAGTCATTAAGCAATAAATGCTTCATTTAACTCACTTGAATGATTCATCTAAGTGAGTCACAAATTCATTAAATGTTAATGCCACCTTACCCTCCATGTCATCATCCATCTAGAAGCTTCTCGATAATTTACGAGAACGCCCCTCCTATCTGTGAAAACACGGAAAAACTTTAGACTGTATTAATCCAATAACCTGATACTAGAATCTGGTTTAAACCAAAGCCGACTAGTAAAAACTGTCCGAACGTTGTACGTGCGTAAACACACGTATGCGTCCGAACCCTTGTCGTAAAACCATATGACCTCTATATTGTTTCGCCAGGAGCAGGGAAACTCTCTGTTTGGGATTCTAAAGACTCGACACTACGCTGGCAGTGGGTTTAACCACAGACCGCAAGCGGCACTAGCTGTACGTAACGGTCCCCAGGTAGATGTCGATAAGAAGGCCGATGAGGAAACCCATCCGAACTCCTACTGAGCCTGATGTGACAATCTCCGTACAGTCCGGTCTGTTCGTCTAGGACTATCGCATATCGGGCCTAGGGGGTGGCAACCATCAGTCCCCTAATAGCGGTATAAATCGTGTCGGAGCGTAGCCCATTACACCCTGAGAAACTACTGGAACCTACCAGTAAATCTCGCTTGCCCTGGCCAGGGACTTTGCGTAATGGCTCTCTGATACAGCGCGATATCAACTCCCAATACCGAGAGAGACGAATCCGTTCTAACCGCCACTGCCTCCAAGTGCTCGGGATTTCACCCAACTGGTACCTGTTTGCACGACTCCTTTGAGCCGTGGTAGGGTAGCAATCTAAGAACAGTAAGACACACTCGAGGTGAAGTAGCAGTGTCAAGTCTGTGGACTATGCTGTACTCATGTCACCTGGGAACTGTTAACTGATGATTGGTATAATACCAACCAACAGTTCCCTGCGAGTCCTGTCCGGTGTACCCGTAACCTAACGAGCACCTGGATACTATCTCCAGTACGACATACTGATGGCTGTGGGACAGTCCATCTCTCCAACTGGGATGAGAAGCGTACACACTAGTGTACTCTGGAGTATCGATAATCCTACGACTAGGGACAAGTATAGGATGTTGCTTATAGACTACCCAGCCCCCACTAGTGTGACTGCCATCACAACGCTGGTAATCAAGCAAAGATCCTATGGGCTCTACTAATATGTATGAGTGATACGTTACAAGAAATATATGCACATATTAAAGTAGACACAAACCAAGTAGCATACTACCATTTTTATCAAGACTGTATATACAACTGTGAATATCCCAAGCTTCCATTAAGTAATATACATACAAGTATGATACAATAATGGCCCCTAGGGCATATACACTAACAATCTCCCACTTGCACTAGGGCCCTGAGCTGGCATATCGTAGACCTATCATCTCGAATAGCCTCTCGAACTGCGTCTGAAGAATGGCCTTTGTGAATGGATCAGCAATGTTATTCTCCGTCTCTACTCTTTTCACCTCGATCTCCCAGCGATTTACGATCTTCCTGATCAGGTGATACCGCCTTAAGATGTGTCTGAATTTCTGATGGGACCTGGGTTCCTTCGCTAAAGCTATAGCGCCGTTGTTGTCACAATATAGAGGTATTGGATCAACACTGGTAGGAACCACCTGAAGTTCTGTGAGGAACTTCTTCATCCAGACAGCTTCTTTTGCGGCATCGCAAGCAGCTACGTACTCCGCTTCCATCGTTGAGTCAGCAACGGTCTCCTGCTTGGAACTCTTCCAACAGACCGCCCCTCCATTTAGGGTAAAGACATAACCCGACATGGATTTGGAGTCATCCTTGTCACTCTGGAAGCCGGAGTAGGCAAAGGCCTCCATCTGGAGGTCTTTTCCGCCATACACCAAGAACATCTCCTTAGTCCTCCTGAGGTACTTGAGAATGTTCTTTACTGCTATCCAGTGCTTCTCCCCTGGGTTTGCCTGATACCGGCTTACTACGCTCAATGCGTTTGCTACATCTGGTCCGGTACATAATATCACATACATTATAAAGCCTACCGCAAAAGCGTAGGGTATAATCGACATGCGATCTCTTTCCAAATCAGTCTTGGGAGACATCTCTTTGGAGAGGGTGATTCCGTGACAAGCCGGTAGGTTACCGCGCTTAGAATCATCCATACTGAATCTCTTCACTATGGTGTCTATGTACCTGGACTGCGAAAGTCCCAACATCCTTTTTGATCTATCACGATAGATCCGGATCCTCAAAATGTAGGTGGCATCACCCAGGTCTTTCATGGAGAATTTTTGTGATAAGAATCTTTTGACTGACTGTAACATAGGAATATCATTTCCTATTAGGAGAATGTCATCCACATACAAGACGAGGAATACTACAGCTCTCCCTACAATCTTACTGTATATGCATGGTTCATCTGGATTTTTGATAAAGTCAAATTCTTTGACAACATCATCAAAACAGATGTTCCAACTCCGCGATGCCTGCTTTAGTCCATAAATGGACTTAAGTAGCTTGCATACTTTACCGTTGCTCCCACTCTGAATGAATCCCTCTGGCTGATCCATACAGACGCTCTCTTCCAAATTTCTATTTAGAAAGGCCGTCTTTACGTTCATCTGCCAGATCTCATAATCGTGGAAGGCAGCAATAGCAAGAAGTACCCGAATGGATTTGAGCATAGCCACTGGAGAAAAGGTTTCGTCATAGTCCAAACCAGGTCTTTCACGGAAACCCTTTGCAACAAGTCTAGCCTTGTAGGTTTCAACCTGTCTATCTACACCAATCTTCGTTTTGAAGATCCATTTGCATCCTACGGGTTTTACCCCATCTGGAGCAATGTTTAAAGTCCATACTTTGTTAGTGTACATGGACTCCATTTCGGTCCGCATTGCATCCAGCCATTTTACTGAGTCACCGCTCTGAATGTCTTGCTGGAAGCTAGTAGGCTCATCATAGTCAATAGTGCAATCCTCTCTATCCCCGTCTATGAGAAAACCGTAGTATCTCTCAGGCGGATGAGACTGCCTACTACTCCTGCGGAGTGGCGTTGGGATGTCCGGTTCTTCTGAAACCTCTGGTTCTACCATACTTTCAGTAGTAGTATGTGGTTCTGGAATTTCTTCCAGTTCTATTTCGCTCCCATTTGTTTCCTTTTCTAAAAACTGATGTTCTAGAAAATGGGCATTATGAGAAACAAAAACCTTTTGTTCCTCTGCGTAATAGAAAAAATACCCCGTGGAGTTCTTTGGGTATCCCACAAAATTACACAGTACTGAGCGTGCCTCGAGCTTGTCCGGATCCTGCTTTTTAACAAAAGCTGGACATCTCCATATCTTCAGATATTGAAGATATGGTTTCTTCCCACACCACATCTGATATGGTGTGGTAGGCACTGTCTTGGAAGGAACCTTGTTCAAAAGATATGCAGCTGATTCTAGTGCATAACCCCAGAAGGATCCCAGTAACTCAGCCTTACTCATCATGGAACGAACCATATCCATTAGGGTTCGATTCCTCTTTTCCGATACACCGTTATGCTGTGGTGTGTATGGAGGTGTAAGCTGAGAGAGAATTCCATTCTCTTTTAAGTAGTCCAGAAACTCGGCACTCAAGTATTCACCACCTCGATCAGATCTCAGTGTCTTGATACTTTTGCCTGTTTGTTTTTCAACTTCATTCTTGTATTCCCGAAATTCCTCAAAGGCCTCGGATTTATGCTTCATCAGGAAGACATGTCCATACCTAGAGAAATCATCTCTGAAAGTAATGAAGTATGAATAACCACTTCGCGCATGTGTAGACATTGGACCACACACGTCACTGTGTATGAGTCCCAAGAGCTCGCTTGCTCTTTCTCCGTGTCCAGTGAACGGAGTCTTTGTCATCTTTCCCATGAGACAAGATTCACAAGTGGCATAAGACTGATACTCGAACGGGTCCAAGTATCCCTCTCTATGTAACTTTGTTAATCTTCTCTCATTGATGTGACCCAGTCTACAATGCCATAAGAAAGCCTGATTTGTTTCTGGAGACTTTCTTTTAAGTGTGTTTTGGACACTGAAAATCTGAGCTTGATTTAATACATATATTCCGTTTTCTAATGTACCTGACCCAATCAAAACTTGATTTAGGTGGATGTGAACCACATCTCTTGCAAAAGTAAAATCATATCCTTCCTTAAAAAGTAAAGGTACAAATATGATATTACAAGTCGTACCTAGTACATAATAACAGTTACGCAGAATCAATATCTGCCCAGTTGTCAGTCCAAGATGATATTCCCCTACGGATTCAGCGTTCATGCTCATTCCGTTAGCAACTGTGAGGGTCATATCACCTATCCCGATAACCCTACGGTTTCTCAGAGCCTGTAATGAATTACAGATGTGAGATCCTGACCCGGTATCCAATACCCAGGAAGTAGGGTTAACTGACATACAGTTCTCTATCACAAACACACCCGAAGCTGAAGCCATAATATGCTTCGAATCCTGGCTACTGGCTTTGCTAGCCCTGCAATCCTTCTGCCAATCATATAAGTCAGATTCAGTCAATTTATTATCTAGATGTAACCTAGTCGTGGTCACAAGGTTGCTGCAATTAAGAGAGAGAGAGAAGAAAGCACTTTTAGCATGATGCTCTTGCAAGTTTAGAGTGGTTTTTAATTTATCTAAACAGGATGGCTCCCACTGTTTCTCGAATCCTTCCTCAAACCATAAAAGAAGAATTATCCAAGACTATTCTCACCGTACAATACTTGCTTAACCGTTCAGCCAGGCCAGTGTCGATACTTCGAGGGTGGTTTTCCAACGCTTTCGCGAAGTTCCATAATTAAAGAACCTCTTTTCTCTGGGGGCGTAACCCCGCTGACACCTTTCTTGGCACCTACTTGGTTTATAGCATTGATCGATAAGTGACGAATCTCCTGATAAGTAGTATATACTCACAGTAGGATCAGGATCCAAAATATCATCGTATAATAATGTTGAAGGAATCCTACCAACATTCATTAAACTCCAAAATGGTATGCACCCTCTGCAAATTTCAGTTTCTTTAGAAATTCCCGATGTGGATTTTTGCCCCATGCTCTTATGACCTTGTCGAAGGCCAACATATTATAAGTCGCATGTCAAGTTCTACCCGTCATTATCCAGGTTAATTTGAACTCACCCGTATATACCCTTGATGAAGGCCAAAATAGTAGTACGACTGTCCCAAACCAACGCATCTATCTATGCTACAGATAAATATCCAGCAGCTACCAATCACTATGCCTTGGCAAAGGTCAAAATACATAGCTTGAATACTACTGAATATTTAACTGAAATGACGGAGGGCTACGACTGGTTTTGGCAAAACCGTGAACGTAGTGAACTTGATATAATCGAAGGAACCTGATACTTTTTAAAAGGAGTGGTTAAACCTCCGCAATTAAAAAATTCTAATCTTTTAAAATAATCGAGTGGTTTCTTCTAAATTTGTTCCAACGATTAAACTTTGGTTTATTTTCTTTGCATTATAATAATGCGTCCCATCATTTATCCTATCATTGCAGAAAACAACGAAAATACCACGTCCTCTTATGCCGTCCGCATTCGCCACGGGGTCCCGTCATCACCCGTTAGGTTACTTAACTAACGACAGAGCAGGGGCTGAGGTAGCGCGGGTGTAAAACATAAGTGACGTATAATAGCTATCATATATAGATATTGTACATTCGTCAGACGCAATAATAAGTATTCCAGATCACTGATGAACTTTATTGGATATACTAGCAATCCGCATTTGCTTTGAGCCTGCAATAAAAGACGGATTACACAGTTGTGATGAATAGCCATTACCCTACCCTAGACCCCTACGGGTACGGCAAACTACCCGCCAAGTGCCCGAAGTGAAGCGGTCTCACTCAACAATGTGAGTAGGCCACTAAACACTTCAAAGTACCCGGTAGTTTGTGCACCCCACCTTAGGTCTATCCTAGGAGCAAAAACAGTAAAAAGAAATAATACAACGGTGGCTACAGCCGCAACCTGGATGCGCCCCACAGAAGAATATTACATCATATTACATTACGTCGAATGAATGAATATTAAACCCATCTCAAACCCCGGCTAATCATCACAACATTCCAATCAAGTCCATATACACAAACAGTAAACATTACAGAAATGTGCAACCCCCTGCCAACCGATATACTAGCAGTTAAGGGAGGTTTACGAACACATTAAACATTACAGATAAAAACCCAATTAGCAAATAACTTAGAACATCAATCGACTTCCTTATTCCATGTCTACCCTAAAAGCAAAGCAGCACTGAAGTAACATGGGTAGAAACAGAACTTTCTGGAAAACAGAAAACCTTAAAATATGAATTACATAGGAAATCCGAGTCAACTCGGAGTTGACTCGGCGGCGGATCCGCGGCCAAAAGCACCATCTTGCCGCGGATCCGCGCCCGTCTTGCCGAGTTAGGGTCTCGTATTTTCTCAGAATTCTTATATTTCCCTGATGTGAATTTTAAGGCATATCAAATAATTTTATAGAAATGTTTAAAATTAACAGAACTGTTAGGGTAAGGTTTTTCATTTTTCGCATTTTTTCGTCGATCGAACTTCTAATTAGTTGCTAACAAGCTAGTAATGGTTTAGTTAGCTCTGATACCACTGTAAGTCCATGTCACGCACCCTACGAACTTGCGGGGAGGTAGAATATATGAAAAACGATTATCAAAGCTTCGTAACACGGACTTGAGCACAAGAATCGTATCTAAACCGTTACTAGCAAACTACGAGAGGTTTAACTACTCGGATTCGAAGTTATACCTCACGTTACTTGTCCTTCGGGTCTTCATCGCTGTCCTCCACTCCTCGTAGGCTCCTTGGAACATCGGCACCTCAACGGCCTCCTCGAGTCAAAGACGATCCACCCAAGAGCTCCTACGCCAAGCTTGATCTCTAACTTGAGATAACTAGGTTGCTCAAAGTGCTAATCTAAGCTACCTAGGGGATATAGAGTGAGGTTATGGATGTATTAGTCTATCTAATCCTTGATCTCAACACATGAGAGAGGAGGATTAGGGTTTCAAGAGAGAGCCTGAGGAGAAAGAAGGTGAGCATAAGTTATCAATGAAAAAGCTTCTCACTTCTAATACATTATGAAGCATAAGAAAATCAAAAAGAATAAATCAAAATGCATTAAGATCATGCTTCATTAAATATATGCAATGAATCATCTAGTGAGTCATTAAGCAATAAATGCTTCATTTAACTCACTTGAATGATTCATCTAAGTGAGTCATAAATTCATTAAATGTTAATGCCACCTTACCCTCCATGTCATCATCCATCTAGAAGCTTCTCGACAATATACGAGAACACCCCTCCTATCCGTGAAAACACGGAAAAACTTTAGACTGTATAAATCCAATAACCTGATACTAGAATCTGGCTTAAACCAAAGCCGACTAGTAAAAACTGTTTGAACGTCGTACGTACGTAAACACACGTATGCGTCCGAACACTTGTCGTAAAACCATACGACCTCTATATCGTTTCTCCTGGAGCAGGGAAACTCTCTGTGCGGGACTCTAAAGACTCGACACTACGCTGGCAGTGGGTTTAACCACAGACCGCAAGCGGCACTAGCTGTACGTAACGGTCCCCAGGTAGATGTCGATAAGAAGGCCGATGAGGAAACCCATCCGAACTCCTACTGAGCCTGATGTGACAATCTCCGTACAGTCCGGTCTGTTCGTCTAAGACTATCGCATATCTAGCCTAGGGGGCGGCAAGAGTTAGTCCCCTAATAGCGGTATAAGTCGTATTGGAGCGTAGCCCATTACACCCTGAGAAACTACTGGAAACTACCAGTAAATCTCGCTTGCCCTGGCCAGGGACTTTGCATAATGGCTCTCTGACACAGCGCGATATCAACTCCCAATACCGGGAGAGGCGAATCCTTTCTAACCGCCACTGCCTCCAAGTGCTCGGGACTGCACCCAACTGCTACCTGTTTGCACGAATCCTTTGAGCCGTGGTAGGGTAGCAATCTAAGAACAGTGGGACACACTCGAGGCGAAGTAGCTGTGTCAAGTTTGCAAACTATGATGTACTCATGTCACCTGGGAACTGTTAACTGACGATTGGTATAATACCAACCAACAGTTCCCTGCGAGTCCTGTCCGGTGTACCCGTAACCTAACGAGCACCTGTATACTATCTCCAGTACGATGTACTGATGGCTGTGGGACAGACCATCTCGCCAACTTGGATGAGAAGCGTACACACTAGTCTACTCTGGAGTATCGATGCCCAGTCTCGATAATCCTACGACTAGGGACAAATATAGGATGTTGCTTATAGACTACCCAGCCCCCACTAGTGTGACTTCCATCACAACGCTGGTAATCAAGCAAAGATCCTATGAGCTCTACTAATATGTATGAGTGATACGTTACAAGAAACATATGCACATATTAAAGTAGACACAAACCAAGTAGCATACTACCATTTTTAGCAAGACTGTATATACAACTGTGAATATCCCAAGCTTCCATTAAGTAATATACATACAAGTATGATACAATAATGGCCCCTAGGGCATATACACCAACAATTTTGCACGCCCTCTTGGACGTGGTATGATGGAAATGAAAGCACAGTGGGAATCACACAAGACTCTATGGCGATCTCGGGTCTACATACTAACATGTACCAGTGTCACCAGAGAACTGCCATCTGATGATAGGTATAATACCATCTGGGAGTTCTCGGCTAGTCCGTCCAGTGTACCCAATCTCCACTAAGCACCCGTATATTGTCTCTGATGTCAAACACCAATTGATATGGGATCATCCATCGCCCATCTACATGGGTCGAGAAGTTATACGCTAGTCTACTCTGGTATATCAATGCCCTGTCTCGATACACCTACGACTAGGAACATTTGAAGGATGTACTTAGCGACTACACTGTCCCCACTAGTATGATCTACATCATAGTCCTGGTAGTCAAGTACTCATCCTAAGGGCTTTATCAACATGTAACATAGAGAAAATCAGAGTACATGTTAAGATAAAGAGCAACCAGATAGCATACTATCATGTCGAGCAAGAAAGTCCTCCCTATATATGTCCACGCATCCATTACAATATACATCGTATGTACAGTAATGGCCTCTAGGGCATACATATCACTAACACAGTCCGATTTGTTTATCTAAGAGTATCGCATATCGGGCCTAAGGGGTGGTAATTGTCATACCCCTAATAGCGCAATAAGTCGTGTCGGAGAGTAGCCCAATACACCCTGAGAAACTACTGAAATACCTACCATTAAATCTCGCTTGCCTTGGCCAAGGACTTTGTGTAATGGCCTTCCGAACATAGCGCGATATCAACCCCCAATACCGGGAGAGATGAATCCTATCTAACCGCCACTGCCTCCAAGTGCTTCGGGACTGCACCCAACTACTACCTGTTTGCACGAATCCTTTAAGCCATGGTAGGGTAGTAATCAAAGTACAGTAGGAACACACTCGAGGCGAAGTAGCAGTGTCAAGTCGACGGACTAAGCTATACTCATGTCACGTGGGAACTGCTACCCGACGACAGGTATAATACCCACCAACAGTTCCTGATGTGTCCTGTCCAGTATACTCATAACCTAATGAGCACCTGCATAGTCTCTCCAGTACGACGTACTGATGACTGTGGGACAGACCATCTCCCCTGCTGGGATGAGAAGCGTATACACTAGTCTACTGTGAAGTATCGATGCCCTGTCTCGACAATCCTACGACTAGGGACCTGTATAGGATGTGCTTATAGACTACCTAGCCCCCATTACTGTGACTGATATCACAACGCTGGTAATCAAGCAAAGATCCTAAGGGCTCTTCCAATATGTATAAGAGATATGCTAAGAAAACGCATGCACATATTGAGGTAGAAACAAACCAGGTAGCATACTACAATTTCGATTAAGACTGTTACTATATCCGTGTATATCCCAAGCTCCCATTAATTAATATACAATCCAGTATGATACAATAATGGCCTCTAGGGCATATATCACTAACAATCTCCCATTTGCACTAAGGCCATATACTGGCATATCGCAGACCGAAGATCTTGAATAGCCTCTCGAACACTGTCTGAGGAATGGCCTCTGTGAGTGGATCTACAGTGTTGTTCACCGTATCTACTCTCCTCACCTTGATCTCCTAGGGATCAATGATCTCCCTGATCAGGTGGTACCGCCTCAAGATATGTATGGATCTCTGATGGGTCCTGGGTTCCTTCCCTAAAGCTATAGCGCCGTATGTTGTCCCAATGCTAAAGTATTGGACCAACGAATGGAAGGAACCACCTGAAGTTCAATTAAGAACTTCCATATCCAAACTGCCTCTTTTGTGGCGTCTCATGCAGCGAACGACTCTGTTTCCATCGTCGAGTCTGTAACGGTGTCCTGCTTGGAGCTCTTCCAACAGACCGCCCCTCCACTGAGGGTAAAGACATAACCTGACATGGACTTGGAGTCATCCTTATCACTCTGGAAGCTGGAGTGAGAAAAGGCCTCGATCTGGAGGTCCTTTTCTGCCATACACCAAGAACATCTCCTTAGTCCTTTTCAGGTACTTGAGAATATTCTTTACTGCTTCCCAGTGCTTCTCCCCTGGGTTTGATTGATACCGGCTTACCACGCTCAGTGTGTAAGCTACATCTGGTCTGGTACACAATATCGCATACATTATAGAGCCTACCGCAGAAGCGCAGGGTATAATAGACATGCGAGCCCTTTCCAAATCAGTCTTGGAAGACTTCTCTTTGGAGAGGGTGATTCCGTGACAAGACGGTAGACTACCGCGCTTTGAATCGTCCATACTAAATATTTTCAGTATGGTGTTGTTGTACCTTGAGTGTAAAAGTCCCACCATCCTCTTTGATCTATCATGATAGATCTGGATCCCCGGAATGTAATCGGTATCACCCATGTCTTTCATGGAGAACCTCTGTGACAAGAATCCTTTGACTAATTATAGCATAGGAATGTCATTTTCTATCAAGAGAATGTCATCCACGTACTAAACGAGGAATTCCACAGTTCTTGCTACAATCTTACTATAAATGCATGGTTCATCTAGATTTTTGATAAAGTCGAATTCTTTGATTGTCTCCATAAAAACATATGTTCCAACTACGCGATGCCTGCTTTAGTCCATAAATGGACTTAAGAAACTTGCACATTGTCCCGTTGCACCCACTCTGATTGAAAACCTCCGGCTGATCCATATAGACGCACTCATCCAAATTACCATTTAGAAAAACCGTCTCTACGTCCATCTGCCGAATCTCAAAATCATGGAAGGCAGCAATGGCCAGAAGGATCTGAATGGATTTGAGCATAGACACCGGAGAAAAGGTTTCATCATGGTCTAAACCAGGTCTTTGACGAAAACCTTTTACAACAAGTCTAGTCTTATAGGTTTCAACCTATCCATCTACACCAATCATCTTCCTGAAGATCCATTTGCAGCCAACGGGTTTCACCCATTCTGGAGCAATGCTCAAAGTGCATACTTTGTTGGTGTAGATGGACTCCATTTCGGTCCGTATTGCATCCAACCATTTTACCGAGTCACCGCTCTGAATGGCTTACTGGAAGCTAGTTGGCTCATCATTGTTAATGATACAATCCTCTCGATCCCCGTCTATAAGAAAACCGTAGTATCTCTCGAGCGGATGAAACTTCCTACTAGTCCTGCGGATTGGCTTAGAGATGTCCGGTTCTTTTGAAAGCTCTAGTTCTACCATACTTTTAATAATAGTTTGTGGTTCTGGAATTTCTTCCAGTTCTATTGCGCTCCCACTATTTCCTTTTACAAAAAATTGATTTTCTAAAAAATGGGCATGACGAGGAACAAAAACCTTTTGTTCCTGTGCATAATAGGAAAGATACCCCTTGGAGTTCTTTAGGTATCCCATAAACTTACACAGTACTGAGCGTGCCTCGAGCTTGTCCGCATACTGCTTTTCAACAAAAGCTGGACATCCCTATATCTTCATATACTGAAGATAGGGTTTCTTCCCACTCCACATCTGATATGGTGTGGTAGGCACAGTCTTGGTAAGAACCTTATTCAAAAGATATGCAGCTTATTCTAGTGCATAACTTTAGAAGGATTGCGGAAACTCAGCGTTACTCATCATGGAACGAACAATATCCAATAGGGTTCTATTTCACCTTTCGTATACAACGTTATGTGGTGGTGTGTATGGAGGAGTAAGCTGAGAGAGAATTCTATTCTCTTTTAGGTAATTCAGTAACTCGGCACTTAAGTATTCACCACCTCAATCAGATCTCGGTGTCTTGATACTTTTGCCTGTTTGTTTTTCCACTTCATTCTTATATTCCCGGAATTTTTCAAAGGGTTCGGATTTATGCTTTCACATGAAGACATGTCCTAACCTAGAGAAATTATCCGTAAAATTAATGAAATAGGAATAACCACTTCGTGCATCTATAGATATTGGACTACACACAACGTTGTGTATGAGTCCTAAGAGCATGCTCGCTCTTACTCCGTGTCCAGTGAACGGAGTCTTTGTCATCTTTCCTATGAGACAAGATTGACAAGTTGCATAAGACTGATATTCAAACAGATCCAAATATCCCTCTCTATGTAACTTCGACAACCATGTTTCATTAATGTGACCCTGTCTACAATGCCATAATAAAGTTTTATTTAATTCTGGAGACTTTCTTTTAAGTGTGTTCTGGACGTTTGAAAACCTGAGCTTGATTCAATATATATTGTCCTCTAGTGTACCTGACCTAATCAAACTTTGATTTAGGTGGATGTGAACGACATCGCTTACAAACTAGACTTGGTACATACAAACAGTTACGTAGAATCAATATCTGCCCACTTGTCAATTCTAGGTGATATACCCTACGGATACGCGTCCACGCTCATTCCGTTAGTAACCCTGAGAGTCATATCACCTGCCTGATAACTCTACGGTTTCTCAAAGCCTATAATGAATTACGGATATGAGATCTTGATCCGGTATCTCGTAGCCACGAAGTAGAGTTAATTGACAGACCATTTTCAATCATAAACACACCCGAAGTCGAAGCCACAACATGCTTCGGATCCTGGATTCTGGCTTTCCAAGCCCTGCATTCCTTCTGCCAATGCCATTTCCCGTAACAATAAGAACATCCCTCCTTCCCTACTGTTAAACCCGAAACTTTTGCCCTTCCCTTTTCTTCTACCTTACCGACACCGCTTATCAGCTTTGTAGAGGTCTTCTTCTTCTCACCCTTGGCATCTGCCTTAGATCCAGAAGAGGAAGATTCTCCAATAAGCAGAGAGGGTGTCTCCCTGGTTTCCTTCAGGGTGCCCTCAACTGGAAGTATAACTTTCTTCCCATGGGCGTAAGTAGTAGGTAGGGACTGTAGAATCAAGTCAGCATATGACTCGTTCTCCAACGTGGTCTCCATGTCCGTGAGCTTTTTAATATAGCTAATCATTGTAGGGACGTGGTCCCCTACAGATGATTCGACATCCAACCTCACTTGAAGCAATTCCTTCGAGGTATCATATCTTGCGATACGAGATTGCTCTCCATATAATTCATGTTTATGGACGAAGATAGAAACTAAGTCCATCTTCTCGTGCTGCCTCTGGTATACACCCCATCAACTGAGGCCAACACGAGGCTCTTGGAATTCGCACAGTTTTTTTCCCTTATCTTACGGATATCCTTATCCGCGACGGTGGAAACTAGACCTGGGACGGCAAGGGCTTGAGTAGTAATGAGGTGGTCCAGCTTGTCATAGGTAATGGACATCTGGACAAACCTTTGCCAGTCATTATAGTATAACTCAGTCATTTTATTATCTATCCGTAACCTAATCTGGTCACCTGGTCGCTGCAATTAGGTGAGAGAGAAAAATACACTCAGCATGATACTCTTGCAAGTTTAGATTGGTTTTTAATTTATCTAAACAGGATGGCTCCCACTGTTTCTCGAATCCTTCCTCAAACCATAAAAGAAGAATTAGTCAGGATTAATCTTACCGTACAATACTTACTTAACCGTTCGGCCAGGCTGGTGTCGGTACTTCGAGGGAGGTTTTACGACGCTATCGTGAAGTTCCTTAATTAAATAACCTCTTTTCCCTAGAGACGTAGCCCCGCTAACACTGTTCTAGACACCTACTTGGTTTATAGCATTGATCGTTAAGTGAAAAAATCTCCCAAGGAGTAGCAGATACTCACATTAGGATCGAGATTCAAATATCATTGTGTGATAATGCTGAAGGAATCCTACCAACATTATCAAACTCTAAATGGTATGCGGCACTAGCAAGTTTCAGTTTCTTTAGAAACTCCCGATGTGGATTTTTGCCTCATGCTCTTATGACCTTGACGAAGCCCAACAAATCATAACTCACATGTCAAGTTCTACCCATCATTGTCCAGGTTTATTTGAACCCACCCGTATATACCCTTGACGAAGGCCAACAAAGTTGTCACGCCCCACCCCCAATACAGAGAGTATTGTCCGCTTTGGCCGAAACCGCACGGTTTTTCCCTTTAGAGCGAACCGGACCCGACCAGGGGCCACTTCCCAGGAGGTCACCCATCCCAAGACTTCCCTGGCCCGAGCACGCTTAACTACGAAGTTCTCAAGCTCCTGTAGTTCAGGTTCACTTAAAAGGCGCCTCTGTATTGAAGAGTGGTATCATTCCATTTATAGTACAGATCTGCCCCCTTTCGGAATGTATTCCGAAGAGTCCCCATTGTTCTACAGTGGGTCCCACGGACTCAAGAGGTGGCCCCCACGGATTCAAGAGGTGGCCCCCGCCCACTTAACACGACACTTGGCGTGGCACTTTGTTCCGTGTGGCACTTTGCTCCGTGAGCAAGAACCGGGTCCCGACATTCTCCCCACCTTTGAACAATGGTTCGTCCTCGAACCACAGACCTACTATTGAGGGACCATCTCTGATACCATTCTGTCATGCCCCACCCCCAATACAAAGAGTATTGTCCGCTTTGGCCGAAACCGCACGGTTTTTCCCTTTAGAGCGAACCGGACCCGACCGGGGGCCACTTCCCAGGAGGTCACCCATCCCAAGACTTCCCTGGCCCGAGCACGCTTAACTACGGAGTTCTCAAGCTCCTGTAGTTCAGGTTCACTTAAAAGGCGCCTCTGTATTGAAGAGTGGTATCATTCCATTTATAGTACAGATCTGCGCCCTTTCGGAATGTATTCCGAAGAGTCCCCATTGTTCTACAGTGGGTCCCACGGACTCAAGAGGTGGCCCCCACGGATTCAAGAGGTGGCCCCCGCCCACTTAACACGACACATGGCGTGGCACTTTGTTCCGTGTGGCACTTTGCTCCGTGAGCAAGAACCGGGTCCCGACAAAAGTAATACAGCTGTCCCAAACCAACACATCTATCTATGCTATATATGAACACCCGGCAGCTACCAATCATTATGCCTTGACGAAGGCCAACAAACATAGCTTGAATACTATTGACTATTCATATGAAATGACGGAGGGCTACGAATGATTTTGGCAAAACCGTGAACGTAGTGAACATGATATAATCGAAGGAATCTGATAGCTTTTAAAAGGAGTGGTTTAAGCTCCGAATTTAAAAGTCTGCTGTTTTAAAATAACCGAGTGGTTTTAAAATTTGTTCCAACGATTCGGCTATGGTTTGTTTTCTTTGCATTAATGTAATGCAGTCCCATCAATTAACCTACCATTGCAGAAAACAACGAAAATACAACGTACGCTTATTCTATCAGCATTCGCCACGGGGCCCCGTCATCACCCGCTAGGTTACTTAACTAATGACAGACCGGGGGATGGACTAGCACGGATGCAAAACATAAGAAACGTCTATTATATAATATATATATATATATATATAATAATAATAATAATATCCATTCGTCAGACGCAATGATAGGCATTCTAGATCACAGATGAACACATTGGATATACTAGGAATTTCGCGTTTCGTTTGAGCCTGTAACGAAAGACAGATTCCACGATCGTGATGAATAGGCAAGCCCCACCCTAGACCCCTATGAGTGCGGCAAACTACCCGCCAAATACCCGAAGTGAAGCAACCTCCCTCAACAAAGTGAGTAGACCACTCGGCACTTTAAAGTACCCGATAGTTTGTGTACCCCACCTTGGGTATATCTTAGGAGCAATAAACAGTAAAAGAAATAATACAATGGTGGCTACAACCTCAACCCGGATGTGCCCCGCAAAATAATATTACATCACTTTACAAATTTTACATTGAATGAAAGAATCAAAACCCTCATCTCACATCCCCGGCTATTCATCCACGACGATCCAACAAGTTCATATACACAAACCAACATAACATCATCACAGATATATGCAACCCCGACTAATCGACGTATAGCAATTAGTCAACGTTTCCAAACACATATACATATCATAAAGCTTGTAAAGTAACTGTGACATAAGAATTCCGCATGCAATTAGCAAACTAAAACAATTTTTCCAAAACACGAAAAATTCAGTGAACTAAAGTTCCAAAACCGATTGTTTTATGCCAATTCGGAAGTCCGAATCAAAACGAAATGCGTCCAAAACTTTGCGTGACATTAGAGCACAAAATTAACTTCGAGTCGGGAGGCCTAGAGGGGGTACCACACCCCCGAGTCCACCACGAGGTGGCCAGGAGGTGAGGCAGACCCGAAACTGCCCAAGGTGGGACAGTTTCGGGGCCCCACCGCCAAGACCACCATGTGGTGGTCTTGGAGAGTGGGCCCAGCCATTCTCCCCACTTGAAGGGTCCCCGGAGTGTGCACGCTCCACCCTACGGCTTCTCGGTTCAAACCGTGAGCCCGCAGGGTGTGAAAACAACTCAAAACATCAATTTTGGAAACTGTTTTTCCGGCAGTTTTTGCGCAACAAAAAATGGCGGAATTCTAACATCGATACAAGCTATCTAGGGTTTATGAGAGGTTATGATACCACTTTAAGTCGATGTCGCGCACCGCACGTGTTCGTGGGGAGGAGGAATTTGCAAAAAATGGTTTTTACGGGCTTCGCAACACCGACTAGAACCAAGGATCGTCCATAAATCCTAGCTAGCAAACAACATGAGATTTAACTACTCGGAAAGAATGTTATACCTCATGATACAAGTCCTTCGGGTCTTCTATGTTGTCCTCCTCATCATCGTAGGCTCCAAGGATCAATCCGGATCGTAGCTTCCTCGTCGGCTTCCTCGAGTCAAAGACGATCCACCCGAGAGTCTATAGTCCGAGCTCCAACCTCAAATCCGAGGTAACTAGGGCAACTAGCTTGCTAAACAAGATGGCCTAGGTGATGTAGAGAATGAAGATGGATTTTTTTGTCTCTTGCAACCCTAGTTTACTCAACTCATGAGACCTTAAGGGTTTTTGATGTGAGGAAGAAGAAGAGACCTAGCTTGAGAAAAGAGAAATGGTTTCTGATAATGATAAAAGAAAAATGAGATGGCTCACTTGATATGACTACAAGCATGGAAAGAAAATATCTCACCCAAAATATCTAGTGCCACAAAATATCTCACAAGAAATATCTAGTCAAAGAGTCAAACCAAGTCAAGTGGTCAAACCAAGTCAAGTAGTCAAAACAAGTAGCCATGCCACAATTATCATTTACAAATATAACAAATACTTTCCTCCACCTCATAATTGTTTTAATCAAGTCAATAGTCAAAACCCTAATGAGGTGTCTCCTTCTATGCCCCTCTCTTCCGTATATACATACCTGCATCCGTGTTCCGAGAAACACGAATACAAAGAGACGAAACAGATCCATCAATATAATACTAGGATCCGAATTAAACCAAAGCCCACTAGTATTATCCTCCCGAACATCATACGCGCACAAGTGCACGTACGTGATTGAAGCCTTGCCGTAAAACCATACGGCCTCTACATCTTTCGCTCGATGCAGGGAAACTCTCTTTGTGGGACTCTAAAAACTCAATGGTACGCTGGCAGTGGGTTTAACCACTAGCCGCAAGCGGTACTAGCTGCACGTAACGGCTACCCAGGTATCTGTCGATAAGATGGTCGATGAGAAAACCCATCTGAACTCCTACCGAGCCTGAATGTGACAATCTCCGTACATTCCGGTCTGTTCGTCTAAGAGTATCGCATATCAGACCTAGGGGAGCGGTAATTATCAGACCCCTAATAGCGCAATAAGTCGTGTCGGAGAGTAGCCCATTACACCCTGAGATACTACTGGAATACCTACCAGTAAATCTCGCTTGCCTTGGCCAAGGACTTTGTGTAATGGCCTTTTGAACATAGCACGATATCAACCCCCAATACCAGGAGAGACGAATCCTATCTAACCACCACTACCTCCAAGTGCTTCGGGACTGCACCCAACTACTACCTATTTGCACGACTCTTTTGAGCCTTGGTAGGGTAGTAATCAAAGTACAGTGGAAACACACTCGAGGCGAAGTAGCAGTGTCAAGTCGATGGACTAAGCTGTACTCATGTCACCTGGGAACTGCTACCCGACGACGAGTATAATACCCACCAACAGTTCTCGACGAGTCCTGTCCAGTGTACTCATAACCTAATGAGCACCTGCATACTATCTCCAGTACGACGTACTGATGGCTGTGGGACAGACCATCTCCCCTGCTGGGATGAGAAGCGTATACACTGTAAGGTTACGTAGCGCGACAGCAAAGTTTTGGGAGGTGTAACATTTTAAAAAAATAAAATATTATTTTTGGGAATTTTTATAATTAAATAATAAAATATTGAATATTTTAATAAGGCGGTATAATTAAATACCGATAAATTGGGTGAAAAATTGGAAAATTATAGAAATTACTAAAAGAGGGTCACTAGTAAAATAAGGGGTTGCCCCTACGGATAATATCATCCGTAGGGGCAATAAAAGTTTGGCCCTACGGATTAATCCGTAGGGCAAAGAGGTTGCCCCTACGGTCGTTCAATATTTATTTAAAATTTATTAAATCTTAAAGTGTTTTTTGCCCCTACGGTGGCGCAAACCAAGCACCTACGGGTATATCCGTAGGGGCATATAAATAGGGATTTAAGAGATCGATCCCTACGCTGATTATTTCTTTTTCCTATTCTCGCGCGAAACCAAATTTCCCAAATCGAGATCGTCGTCGCCGCCGCCGCCGCCGCAGTGATCTCGTCGTCACCGAATCCAAGCCGAATCGTCGTCGCCACACCTGCGCAGTGATCTCGTGGTCGCCACCGTGCTCCGTTCTCGTTGTCGCCACCGCCCTTGTCGTCGCCGATTGCGTCTCCGTCGTCGCCTACAGGTAATTAGTTAAACATTATTATAATGATGTTAGGGTAGCGATCAATGAGGGTTAGGATTAGGTATCGGTTGTGGTTAGGGTTAGGATTAGGGTTAGGGTACGGGTTCGATCGGCGGTTGGGGTTCGACGACTGGTGTTGGGGTTAGGGTTAGGGTTAGGGTTTCGGTTGGGGTTTGGTGTTGGGGTTGGGTTTCGGCTGGGGCTGGTTGGAGTTAGGGTTAGGCCGGGTTAGGGTTTGGTGTTGGGTTGGGGTTCGGCTGGGGCTGGGTTGGGGTTAGGATGAGTTGGAGAGATTGAAGGCAAGCTGGGTTTTGGGAGAAGAGAAGGAAATGGCACTGCTTGCTGCTTCAATTTTTTGATATAGATAGATAAGGTTCTTTTGGGATTTTGGAGGGGTTTTAATTTGGGGGAAATAAATAGCTTTGGAGATGAAATGGGGCATTTCGGTAATTTGATTCTCTGTTGCAAATATTATTTATCAATATATTTAATTATATATATTAAATAAAATAAAGTAAACTATAAATAATATGAAACCAATATATGATACTCGATGATAATACGAAACCTTCATATTCCCATCGATACCCATATATGAAACTAAAAGCGCCACTTAGTCCCCGTCTATCGGTTAACATACGTGCGATGCTCGTCGTGACCTAGAATTATACGAAAGTTGTTAAATATCGGACAGTATAGCTCGATACTAACAACCGTCGTATAGTCTACGCGACGAGAAAATTCAATCGTATGGTAACCCATAGATTTGTCCCGTGTGGACAAGTTAAGAATGTATAAAGCAAACGCCTTCATTCACTTGTGTTTTCATCCGTTTCGAGATATTTCGTCGGTACCTTTCCGCTGGTTCTCCATGTACAAAGATAGATTAGATGTTCATTTCAACGTTGTTTCACAGCTTTGAAATGATTATCTATTCTATTACAGTGTACTCGGAGAACAGCGGGGAGGTGCTGCTGAAATTTACTCGAAACGGTTGAAAGCACAAGTGATGGGCGTTCGCTCTATACATTCTTAATGGGATAGAAGCCTACCCCCGACAGCCGGAACACATACATACAAACGCATAATCAGAGAGCGACTCGAGATGTTCGGGTTAAAACCAATATATGATACTCGATGATGATATGAAACCTTCATATTCCCATCGATACCCGTATATGAAACTAAAAGCGCCACTTAGTCCCCGTCTATCGGTTAACATACGTGCGATGCTCGTCGTGACCTAGAACTATACGAAGGTTGTTAAATATCGGACAGTATAGCGCGATACTAACAACCGTCGTATAGTCTACGCGACGAGAAAATTCAATCGTATGGTAACCCATAGATTTGTCCCGTGTGGACAAGTTAAGAATGTATAAAGCAAACGCCATCATTCACTTGTGTTTTCATCCGTTTCGAGATATTTCGTCGGTACCTTTCCGCTGGTTCTCCGTGTACAAAGATAGATTAGATGTTCATTTCAACGTTGTTTCACAGCTTTGAAATGATTATCTATTCTATTACAGTGTACTCGGAGAACAGCGGGGAGGTGCTGCCGAAATTTACTCGAAACGGTTGAAAGCACAAGTGATGGGCGTTCGCTCTATACATTCTTAATGGGATAGAAGCATACCCCCGACAGCCGGAACACATACATACAAACGCATAATCAGAGAGCGACTCGAGATGTTCGGGTTAAAACCAATATATGATAATATGAAATCTTCATATTCCCATCGATACCCATATATGAAACTAAAAGCGCCACTTAGTCCCCGTCTATCGGTCAACATAACGTGCGATAATTTATTCTTTTCAACGACAAACGCACACACAAAGCATATACATGGATTTTCTCCTTTGTCAGTAACTATCCCGTTCTTATATTTCTCCATATAGTCAGCATAACCTACAATTTATATGTTATTCAGTCTAACATGGCCCATGAGTACGTCAGAGTTAAGGACTGGATGTATGTGGATTGGAAACAACGTATGCAACCTAAGTTTGTCGCAGGAGTTGCTGCTTTCCTTGAATTTGCACGAGCACATAATAAGATCATAATAGAGAAGATTCTCTGTCCGTGCGATAGATGTGGCAATAAGTACTGGCAGAAGGTAGAATTGGCAGAGCTTCATATTGTAAAACATGGGTTTACTAGACTTTATTCAATTTGGAAATATCACGGGGAAGGAGAAGAATGCAGTACTGCGGTAGAAGAAGGAGAACACGATAATGCGGCAGGAGAAGAAGAAGAATTCGGTAATACGGCAGGATACGGAAATTTATTTCCATCAGAAGAAATGGAGGATATGGTAGAGGCTGCCCTAGGTGAATCTATTCGTACCGAAGATGACATTCCTTCCGGTCAAGGACCGCGTGCGGATAAATATGAAAATTTCATGAATGATGCTAGGAAACCAATTTATGAGAATGCGAAGTATTCCACCCTCTCATGGTTCGTCCAACTTTTCCAAATTAAGTGCCTAAATGGATGGAGCAACAAGTCATTCACAATGCTTCTTTCGTTCTTGAAAGATTCTATGCCTTCGGGAAATAATGTGCCCGAAAGCTGGTACGAAGCCCAGAAAATGATGTCTGATTTGGGTCTAAAGTGCGAGAAGATTCAAGCATGTCCTAAAAATTGCGTGTTGTACCGGAAAGAGAATTCAGATTTGAAAGAGTGTCCAACATGCGGAGAGGCCAGGTATAAGCCGAAAGATTCTGATAAGAAGCCTGATATACCTGTGAAGATAGCACGATATTTTCCCATAACACAGAGGCTACAGAGGCTATTCAGGTGCAAGAAAACAGCCGAGGCAATGATTTGGCATCACCGTGCTCCTCCAAGCGAAAATGGAAAAATGAGCCATCCAAGAGATTCACCGGCATGGAAGGATTTCGATAGGAGGCACGCAATATTCAGTAGCGATCCTCGCAATGTCCGGCTCGGACTGGCTGCCGATGGCTTCTGCCCATTCAACTATATGGCTGGAAGTCACAGTACATGGCCCGTTGTAATGATAATTTATAATCTGTCGCCTTGGTTGGCTATGGACCAATTATACTTTATGATGCCTCTTCTTATCGACGGACCAAACTCACCGGGGAACAATATCGACGTCTATCTCCGACCTCTGATTGAGGAGCTGAAAACTTTGCTCATTGATGGTGTAGAGACATATGATTCAAACACAAATACAACCTTCATACTGCGTGCGGCTTTAATGTGGACAATTAATGACTTTCCTTCGTATGGAATGCTTTCAGGTTGGTCCGTACATGGTCACAAAGCATGTCCTCATTGCCATGAACACACAACATCAAAATTTTTGAATTTTAGCAGGAAGGTTTGTTATTGCGGCCATCGACGTTTTCTGCCTCCAGACCACCCCTATAGGTTAGACACGGTTCACTTTGATGGTCATCAGGAGCTTCTTGGGCCTCCATCCCCATTGTCCGGAGAGGACGTGACTGCTAAATGGGATGGTTACAATAACGTGACCTTCGGGATGGATCCGACGAGACAGGTCAAACCACAATATTGGAACAAGTTAAGCATTTTCTTCGAGCTTCCGTACTGGTCTACAAATTCAGTGCGTCATTGTCTGGACGTTATGCATATAGAGAAGGGAGTATCAGAGCACATACTTAACTTGCTTCTGTGTAAAGACGGGAAATCGAAAAACAACATGAATGCCCGGATGGATCTACAAGAGTGGGGAATAAGAAGTGAACTGCACCCTAAACCGGTAGCGAGTAAACCGGGCAAGTTTGTACTTCCCAATGCCGCTTATCATATGTCACAACCGGAGAAGAAAAGATTCCTGCAGGTGTTGCATGATTTGAAAGTCCCCATAGGTTTCTCAGGATCATTCAGCAAGAAAATAAAAATTGTGAAGGGAAAGATCGATGGGCTGAAAAGTCATGACCACCATGTTATCATGGAGCACCTTCTTCCATTAGCCCTCAGGACTTCTCTCCCCGACTCGGTTGGTCTAGTAATCAACGACCTATGTTGTTTTTTCAGGGAGTTGTGTGCTAAAACGCTGGAGGTTGCGACGCTGGATAAACTAGAAAATTCTATTGCGTTGATACTTTGCAAGTTTGAGCGTATTTTCCCACCGTCATTCTTCGATATCATAATACACTTGACGGTTCATCTTGCAACTGAGGCGAAATTAGCCGGACCGGTACAATATCGATGGATGTATCCCGTCGAGAGGTACGTTAAATTTTTCGTTTCGCGCAATTTATAAATTTATTTTTGTCATGTATGCCCGTGTTTATTTATTCAACATATTCTCATTAGGTACCTTTACACTCTTAAGAAGTATATACGCAATAAAAATCGACCAGAGGGTTCTATCATGCAAGGTTATCTTCTTGATGAAGCAACCACATTTTGTTCCCGCTATCTGGACGAGAACATTGAGACAAGGCTTAACCGACCACGAAGAATTCAAGACGGACCATATAGTAAAGCCGAGTATAAGAGGGTAGACACTATGTTTATCAACAAGATATACCGGTTTATCTTGCTTAATTGCGTATGTCTTGAACAAATTAGAGAGTAAGTTCTTTTGGATTAATTGTTATATCTGTGTTTGTGTGTGTATGAAATGACATAATATTAATGTCACAATTATTTGTCGAAAACAGAACTCATTTTAACGAGGTACGTGAGGGGCATCCTGATTGGAACGAAGAGCGTTTGGAAAAATACCATCAGGATAATTTTTGTGATTGGGTCACAGAGCATGTAAGTTATTCGAATTACATTTTATTGCTATCAGTTTTAATCTAAACTTGTATCGTTATGTATTTATCGTAAAATTTGTTTTATTAGATCCACGATCCGAACTTGTCTGCATCATTTGAGAGTGATTCAAGATGTTTAGCTCAATTTCCTAGTATGGAGGTTGCACATTACAAAGGATTTGGTGTCCTTGGATACAAATTCGAAGTTAAGGACATAGAAACATCTAGAATCACTCAGAATAGTGGGATTGCGACGGTAGGATCGGACGGTGTGATTTACTATGGGTACTTAAATTGTATACTCGGCATCCACTATCCCGGACGATCAGAACCCTTTTATATATTCCACTGTACTTGGTACGATCCGCGAACCGATACAGACAGGTGGAGAAGCAGTCTTGGGACTTGGAAAGATGAATATGGATTGACCAGTGTGAACACACTTCGATTTTACGGTCAGGACGATCCGTTTATCTTTCCGAACCAAGCGTTCCAAGTATACTACTCACAGTGTTTGAAGCATCCGGGGTGGAGTGTTGTATGCCGATGGAAACCTAGAGATGTCTACGATGTCCCAGAATACGAGGACAGCGATGAGGACGAAGAAGAGAGAAGGCTTAAAGTGCTCCGACCGTCTGTTTCGAAGGACGGGTTGTCTTCGACCGATCATGAAGTTACGTGGGTTAGAAATGACATCGACGATGAAATCCAAGTAGATATGTATGATGCGCCCACGAAACGAAAAAGGTTATCAGTAATGTTATATTATTACTTCACATTTTACGCTCTAGATCATATATAGTCAATACTTTTAATGATTGTCTAATGCGTCCACAAACCGTTTATCTAGATTTGATGACGATGTCGGGAGCAGCGAGGGGCGGCAGGAGCTCCAGCCGCGGCAGAGGCAGAGGCAGAGGCAGAGGCAGAGCGGTTCTGCCGCCCGGAGAGCTCCGTAGGGAGCTTCAGAGGGCCGGTCTTGCACCCAGATCGGAGACCCCTTCGGATGCCTCCTTCCTTGTGGATTTTGCCACACATCCAGGTATACTGCACGCATATCCATTTTCAATTTAATATTACAGATATTCATGCCTGTTTATGTCAAAATTACTTATATTGTCAATGTTTGATTGTCTAGTTGTTGGTGATGCGTCCACATCTGGGACAGAGGCCACCCCCGCTCCTCCAGGTATGTTTATATATCATATAGTGTATGTATATTGATTTAGAATGCTATATCATAAATATACACATTCCTTTTGCTCTTACTTAGCAATTTTTATTATTGTCTAGCTGTAGGTGGGGACACCACCGCACCTGCGGGTATGTTTATATGTCCTATAGTTCATGCATATTGATTTAGAACGTTATATTATTGATCTACACATTCTTTTTGCAATTACTTATAAAATCTATTTTTAATTGTCTAATTATAGGTGGTGCGTCCACACCTTCCACAGGGGCCACTCCTGCCGCTTCCGTACCCTCCGCATCGTCTGCAGGTTAGTATGAATAAATTTAAAATATTTATTTATTTTACATATGCTATACAGAACAAATATGAACTTCATGGAGATTTAGCGTCGATGTTTATTTTATAGTTGGAGGGGATGCGTCCGGGTCCGGGACCCCGGTTGTTCCTCACCGGAGGAACTATCATCCCGCTCGTGCTGCTGCTCGGGCCCAGGCTCGTGCGCTAATCACCGGAGGTATATATCACACTTGAAATTTTGTTTAACCTTGATTTCTTAATACAACTTTGTCTTATTATTGATTGTCTTGATATTTCGTGCAGACGCAGGGCCTCTCCATCCCCAGAGGGGGACTCGAGGCCCGAATCAGTCCCATAGGCTGAGGCCTGATAGAGCTAGGGGGAGGCAGCATTCCCCCTATTTTTTACCCTTGACTATCGCTATACCGGTCCTCATGCCGAGAGGTTCGGCCGCTATTTGGGAGACGAGAGCCGGATCGTGAAGAACTATCCACTTCACGTTGAGTGGGGCGAGCAGCACCAGCGCTCATTCGCCCTCTTCTTTGATCAGGCTCGGGTATGTATTAATATATATTTTCATTTGATCTATCCAATATATTTATTATTAACACTTGCAATCTAATAACAATGTTTTTTTTTTGTATTTTCAGTTGGATTACGATTTTCAGCCTGTAGCCGACCCTGATCACTCGGGGAGGGTGCTCGACCTTCATGCTCTGTACAATGGCCTGATGAAGAACATGCAGGCCAAGGTCCGATACAACAGGAATGAGCTGAAGGCCGACTGCTACTCCCTGTGGATAGCGACCCCCGAGGCAGAGAGAGCGGCCCTCCTATCTACTCCGGCGTTTGCGAGAGTCGACGTAGAGACATGGCCTCTATTGTGCGCTTATTTCGACTCCGAATGCAAACAAGTATGTATTTTAAATTTAATTCATTATTTATGATATAATTTATTTCTTTGTGTTTCTTAATTAGAAAACTAAATGTTAATGCATTGTGCAGAAACAGGCCGCTCAGAATATGGAGAACAGGAAGTCGGCGAAGAGGGGTCGCCCCACTTACACAGGTGGTTCGAGGAACATTACTCGAGCCATGGAGTTATCGGTAAATTAAGAGTTATTCTCTAATATTCTGCAATATTAAGAGTTATTCTCTAATATTTCTAATATTAAGAGTTACTTTCTAATATTGCAGACATCTCGGACCGTGGCGTCAGGTGGTACACCGAGCGTGCTGTCCGCATATCTTGCCGTCCACGGCACCTCGACAGATCCCGCCACGGGTGAGCTTCGATGTCCCGACGTCGCTACCAAGGAGTACTGCGTAAGTGTTAATATTTTTTCTACCCAAATTTGAAATTTTAGTTTTGGAAGGTTCAAGTTTAAATTTTATACTTATACTTTACTGCTTAATGTGGGTGTAGGAGCGGGTGGTTGAGCAGGCCCAGGCCTCGGGGATCGATTTTACCGGACAGAACGATCCGAGGCTGCTGACCCCAGTTCTGGACGCCGCACACGGAGGGCACCACGGAGGTTGGGAGAGAGGCCGGGGATTGGGCCCTAGCAGGGCCCATATGAGGTTGGACTCCACCCCGGCGGTTACTTCCTCCGTCTCCAATGACCGGCATGTCCATCAGGAACTGGATAGCTTGAGGGCCACCGTTCAGGAGTTGAAGGAGATGCTGGTATGTATACTACTTTATAGTAAAATATCATTTCATATTATATACATATCAACATATCCATAATTAGTACGTAGCTTGAGCTTATTTGGTTTTAGACTTAAGTTTGATTAATCATACATACATATGTAATTAAAATAAACAACGCTTTTCCAAACTAGATATCCAAACAGGGTTTCGTAATAACTTAATAATGAAACGAATTCGAATAATACACAGTTCTTACACGCTTCTTACACATGTTATGTCCAGACGCGACAGGGTAGATCGGCCGAGCCTCCACATGCATCTCCTTCGGCTGCGGCTCCGCAAGCTACTACATCGGCTGCGGTTCCGCAGACAGCTCCTGTAGCTCCACCGCCCACTCAGACTCCCGCAGCCGCGGCTCCGCAAGCGACTACCTCGACGGCGGCTGCGCAGACCACATCGCCAGCTCCACATGCCGCTCAGACTCCCTTATATGTAGCATTGGAGAGTGTATTTACCGAGGAGCAGGCGCGCGTTATTTTAACGTTATTCGGAGGTGGAGCTGGACCGAACTAGGGTAGCTTTTTGGTTCATATTTTTTGAAACATGTATTTATTTATATCACATTGTACTACATTTTGAAACGATATTGATATTGGTTTGTATTTATATCATATTCAGTTTTTGGGTTTCTTTTGTATATTATATATATGCGTGAGATGTGATTATGAATACTGCAATATATGATTTGATTGATGTATATAGTATTGTGCACAGGGCGGGAAAAAATCTAGCAGCCCATTTTTAAAAAAAAAATACAGACAATATGTACCTACGGATTAAGCCGTAGGTATATATGTTGCCCCTACGGGCATATCCGTAGGGGCAAACTATCAGGAAACCTGATATTTTCCCACCTGATATCAGTGCAGGGTGTTGGGGGTGCCCCTACGGATATGTCCGTAGGGGCCACTGTTTATCACCTACGAATTTATCCGTAGGGGCAAAATATCAGGTTTCCTGATATTTTTCCCCCCGATCTCAGTGCAGTGTGTTGGGAGTGGCCCCTACAGGTCAATCCGTAGGGGCTACTTTATATCCCCTACGGATGTATCCGTAGGGGTCTAAAAAGGACCTACGGGTATATCCGTAGGTATATACAATATATTCAAAAAAAAAAATTACATATATGATTTTATTACCCCTACGGGGTACTCCGTAGGGGCTATAGCACCTACTGATACATCCGTATGGGCATAAATTTGTCCGTAGGGGCAAGATCAGGGCCTCAACTTGCACCTGCGGCCTTTGCACCTACGGGGTCTTTTTTCGCCCCTACGGATATATCCGTAGGGGCAACCCTTCTTTGTAGTAGTGGGTGTTTTATATGAATTATGCAAAATTTAAGTTTTTATGATTACTTATACACTAATTTAGTGCTAATCGTGATTAAATATCGCTAATCGCGCATTAAGCCTGTTTTGTGCAAAACATGCACATGTCTTTTTGTTAGCACTTGTTACATTTTTCTTTCATGCTTTCTTATTTTTATCATGCATGGTTAAAAATTATAGAGAAGAGAAGAAAAGGAAAAGAAAAGAAAAGAAAAGGGAATAAAGAATGGAGGTGTGGGCATGAGAGAGAGTGAGAGGGTTAGGGGTCAAACCTTGGACCAAACTCTCATTCCTACTTCATTTCTTCACCATTTTCTCTCCTCTCCCTCACTCATGCTGTTGTTGCTGCTTCCCTCTCACCCCTTGCCTCTCTACCTCCTCAAATCCATCACAATAAACCCATTAAAACCCCATCTCACTTTCACAGATTTTGTGCACAAGCTACACTATGGACCAAGAAAAATTCGATTTTGGTGCCCTGGGGATTCATGAGTGCAACATAAGGTAATTATTCCATCATTAGTGTATATTTCCTTTCCTTTAGCATCCATGTTAAATTAGAACCGATATTGTGTGGTTTCGAGAAGTTTGAAAACTTGAGTTTAGGGTTACGGTTTGAGTTGAACCCAAAGGTGCACTTAAGCTTACTAGAGGCTATACAACCCCTGTTGTAGCGCCTTGAAAATTTGTTTTGGTGTTTTCCTGAAAATCGGTGAAAATTCGGTATTTTTCCGAAAATCGTCTTTCTCGTTATTTTGCAGTTTAGGACTAATTATACCTAAAATGGATAGGTAATTGCTTGTTTTTAGTAGCTAATGAGTTACTTATGAAATTTTGGTCATTTAAAAAAAAATTCCTATTTTTCAATTTTTTAATATTATTTTAAGCCGGTAAGAAAATACATTAAATTAGCGATAAATACAAATTTAAATGGGCTAAAATTAAGCTTTAAAATCATGTTAATTAAAATATATTTGTAACATAAATTTTAAGTAATTTATTTTAAGTTTTAACTAATTTTTATTATGGAAAAGGAAATTTATTGAATTTAAGCTTAAACTTGCAATTTTGGACTTGTAGGGGGTCTTTTTGCAAAAATTTTTTTGTGCACTCTCACACACACATCCTCACATCTCCTTGGCTGTCCCAAACTGCAGAAAATTCCCCCTCTCTCTTTTGTTTTAAAATTCTTTTGTTAGGGATGATTTGAGTTGAATGTGTATGTTTAAAATATTGTATGTTGAAGGTATGGTGCATTGACTTTGAGGGGAGTTGACCAAGACTTTTTTTCCACACCCACACCATCCCCACTCCCTCATTTCTGGCCGAATTCCAGCAGCCCCCCTTCATCTCCTTGTTCTTTTCATTTTCTTCAAAAAAATTCATTAAGTTGCTTCAAAAATTCCAAATTTAAACCTCACAAAATAACCCCATTCTTCATCCCCTTTCTCTTTAACCTCTCTTGCTTGGAATCATGGTGCTATGAGGCCATCATTGAGGCAAATTCTTCTTGCTAGATCTATAAAAATTTGAGGTATAATTTCTACTCTTTTAAGTTAATATGGTTAGAATTCTTTAATCTAGTTGTTTAGTGTTAATTTAGTGCTATTTTCATTCTAGTGTTGTTTAAAATTAATGGTTGAGTTAACTAGGATTTCTTGAAACCATTATTTAGTTAATTAAAGCTAATTAGCTATCTAGTTGTTTGCTAATCTAGGTTAATGAGGTTACTTTATTTGTGTGGGCTTCAAATTAGTGTTAATTTGGTATTGTCATGTTTAGTTTTGGATTGAAATTGCTAATTATGAAAATCAAGAAAGGCTTTGTTTATGGAAATTAGGTTTTTAAGCATAGTTAATGGTTTAAAATTAGTGTAATGGCTAGCTAGTGGGTTAGTTTGGATTGTTGTGTTGGATTGTGTTAACTTTTTCGCTAATTGTCGATGTTTGCACCAAATTTGCAAACTTCTAGCTTACTAGGTTTTTATTATATTATTGTGGCGAATTAATTGCGATATCTAGATTATATTGTTGGCATATCCTATGACATTTAGGATGCGTGAGTACGGATTTTTGAGTAATCGGGTTTTAGTTTTGCCGGGCGACCAAATCGACGATTTTTGCAGTTTTTGCGATTTTCGCGTGTGTTCCGCGCACCTTGTGCACGTTGTACCTAGCTTGTGAACGTTAGTATTTTCGTTTGGGTTTTGTGTTGTTCTTGATATGTAACCTTATGTTTGGTATTGATGTAAATTCCAGGTTCAGTCGCGGAGACATCAGACGCGGCACGAAAGGGGAAAGCGGTGATTGGACGTGACTAGCTAGGGATTCCGGTGAGTAGATGTAACATCTACGGGGGACTATCGTTGGATGGCGCAAGTCGCCCGATAGTTTTAGTAACTTAAAAGATTCTTAGTGATGTTAGTAATTAGGGGTGTAATACTTATATGATTATTTGCTGCATCCATGCCTTATATTGACATACATATGCGAACCCATTTTATAGGACACCTGCACCATTGCCAGGGTTTTTATATGCAGCACGAGCACTATTCATGCTTACACACACACCCTGGTAATTGCCATGCCACCACACTAAATAACCTATAATTTGAAACCTTTTACTAATTGATGCTTAAACCTGTGCTATTGCCTTTAATTCCTTAAAATGAAATCGTAGGATTGCTATTCATGTGCATGTACCTCATCATATTATTTGTTCATGCCTAGTCTATTAATCATGCATCGTAGCTTAATTATTGATACCATATGCATTCATCACCATTGATATATGCACTTATGAGGATTTCTTGAGATTTTATGATATTTCTGGATTTCGGGGGAGAGCCGCAAAATTTCTAAACTTATTATGTTTTTAAAATATGTAATTGCGGTTTTCTAGTGATGTAAAGTGTCGTCCACCATGAGTTTGCTGTGGTTTTCGAGATCCGTGTCGAGGAATGGAGGAACCGTCACGGGTACATGGTGGGCCCGGTATGGTACCCCGGGGCAAGATGAATGTGGTGTTGACGTTGAGCCTGGCAGGGGACGGATTACCTACCGGTGACTGTTTGGCACGGCGGATATCCAGAGGATACCGACCGTGGCCGCGAGATGATGAGATTTTGATATTGAGCTGGGTCAGCCTGATGGCTGAGGCCAGAGATACTATGACATGGATATATGAGATTTGTGATAGTTTTGAGGTGTCGTTGCTGGACACAGGTTCTTGTTGATTCTATTGGTATTATGCTGGTATTTCAAAAGAGATTCTTAAAGGGAAAAACATGATTTCTTATACTTACACATTCAGATCACGAGTTGATTCGCATTGCATTCATACCTGCTAGTATATTCATATTGCATACCTACCTGCCATTATGTCCTGCCATACCTGTATTATAGATGCTAGGATGCTTGTGTGCATGCATTCGATAGCCTGTGTAGATGTTATTTATTACTCACGAGTTGGCAACTCACCCCCGTTGTGCCATAGCCTTTTGCAGGTCCGCTCCGTCAGTACAGTAGCGGCGGGCGCACTTGCTTCTTTTGCCTGGACTCGAGGTTTTTCTCTTAGGTGGGTTTTATTATTATTTTTGCACCCCCTTGTATATTCTTTGTATCTAGTGTACTCCATCAACTGTATCTACCAGTATTATTGTATATTGACCTAGAGATGAGACTGTGAGGTTTGTGGACTTTTATGCTGTATTTTGGGGTCGAGCTCACTTGAGTCGACATGCTGTTTTTCTTATGCTTCATTATGGTTATTTCGCATGTTGTTGCTTTATATTGCGTGGGATTTGTGACCGCCTTGTAGCGAAGAGCTAGCTCCCGCTTGGGGATGCCATATTTGTTGGATTCATATATATTCTTGTTGTACCCATTTTGGGGGCCAGTATTTACAAAGGAGACTCTGCCGAAATTTTCGGAAAAATTGGTATTGTTTTTAAAAAGGGTTTTACATGACTTATTTGATAAACTCTCTTTCAATTGATTGGGTTTTCTTCACTCTTTTGCTTATTTGGTTTTGGTTTCTGGGCTTTGGCTTACTTATTTTACGGACGTCTTGAGACGTTTCGTAAACTTAAGTGCCAGTCACGTTCCATACCCTGCGGGTCGTGACACCTGTGGTGATTGATTGGAGACCAAAACCAGAGACTAGAACCCTAATTAGCGAACTTAGAAATCCCCGACATCGTATTTTGTAAATTTTGTGAGTGTAAAATGAAATCTGCTATCACCCGAAGCCTCTGAAAATTATTTAGTAAGTATAGAGAAGTGTGCAGGCACCTAGGAAGCACCACCCAAGACCCCAGCCCCTGACTCCATTCTATGAACGCAAATTTAATCTTCCTGGCCGCAAATTGCGGCCAGAGCTGGTCCAAATGGGTTCGTGTTTGGTATGTAGCTCCATCTTCTGTAAACTAGACCCTTGGCATATGCAAAATTGACTGATTTGACCTAAGGTAAAATATGGGACTATTTTCAAGAGTTGTTGTTTTGATTCGGGGTTTCGTTTTGCATATTTTGAATTCTAGATTTTTGTGATTTGTGTCGTATTCTATCACTTGACGTTTGAACGTCGAAATCGAGTGTTATTTGGAGGTTTTGAAAGCGTAGTCCATAGGTTCTAACCTATAGGCTTTTAGCATGTCGTTTTGGTTTTGAATTGGGTTTTAATGCGACACGATACGTTATGATGTGTAGGTACCCCATGAAGACTTTGAGACGACAAGCAAGCGCGTGGCGACGTCGGCAACGGAAAGCGAAGAGCAACGTGAGTAGATTATATCTATGGGGGAAGTCGGGTGGATGGCGTATAGCACCCCCGCAGTTCGTAGTATATATATATATATATGGTTATATATGTGTGTTTATGTTACGTGGATGATTATAAAGATATGATTTGTGTTCATGGTTTAGTTTAGGGTAGTTAGAAGTAACTTGGTTTAGCTTCTTAGTTGCGAACCCTAGAATAGGTTTATAACCACACGCGCGCACACATGCTTACTTTTTATACTTGTGCGTATATAGGGATATGAATATACATATACACACATAGGTAGGGGACTATATGTATATATACACGTATACCTACACTTGGATGATGAGGATAATGGATGATATTTGGAGATGAGTCGATGAGTTTAGGCATGGTGCCATGAGATCGGTGATATGATGTGGTTCGTATTATAAGATACGACATGAGTTATAGTGGGCCTTTAGGCGTGTGTTTTCAGACACGGACAAATATCTATATAGATGGTATCATCTTGTTCTAGACTTAGCTCAGTACCCCAATTCATGAGATATGATAATAAGGACACCAGATAATTGATGAGATAAATGTGAGATTCGACCCGTACCCAGATTTGGGATGCCGTACGATGGATTTACATACGAGCTATATATTGATGATAGATCCACACTCTTGACTCGAGGATGTCCTATGATATATTGTATCTTACGCGGTACTATTGAGGCGAGATCACCGACTATTATATATGTGTGTGTATATATATATATATATATATATATATATATATATATATATATATATCGACTCAGATTTAGGTGATTTCCATACCCTTTCGATTAGCTTGTTAGTTAGATCTGTAGTTTACTTAGTAGATGTTAGACTAGACCCGAGTCATACCTATTTCAAAACTAACGAATCGTGAGTATTTTAAAAACAAGCTAAGGGATTCTACGGATATTTTCCAAAGACGCATCTTTTCTTAAAAACACCGTAGCCCTTATTTTTCTAAAAACCCCGATTCGTCTTATTTCAAATGGCAAAACTGTATGATATATATATATATATATTGACGTAGATTCTTTACTGTTGTGTTTATTATTCATTTTTCGCATATTCTTGCTATTCACATCGCATTGCATGTTTAAATGTGTTTATTGTTATATTAAACCCATGCTGTTAGGATACTAGCACCATTATCGATGATGCATATGTTCTACGTACACCTGCTTGCCGTCTCACACACTTCATCATCGATAATTGCCATGTCACTACACAGTAGGACTGTTGCATCAGGATATGACTCCTTGCATGACATACTTGCGTACATACTTATTGTATACCCATACTTGCATACATACGTATTTGCACATACATAGATGATTCTGGCTTGATTTTGGATATTTGGAAACCGCAAGATATATTTTAAAACTGGATTCATTTTAAAATAGCGGTTTTCCGTCGATATGTGCATATTACTGTTCCATGTTGCATAATATAGGGATATGCTTACAATTCTGTTATATCTCGCATACATCATGCTTTATGATTATACGCATTGGGATATGCTGTTTTCATGAGATTTCTGGATTTGAGAACCGTGGCTATTTTAAAAGAAAGCATGTACTGTTTTAAAAACCCGATTTCTCTTGATATGATATTTCAGTGCGTCCACCATGCGTTTTCTCGGTTCTGAGACGTGTGACATGCGAAACCCGATTCGAGGAGGCGGATGATTCCGTTTGCGGGTACATGCTGGACCCGGTATGGTACCCCGGGGCGAGAACGGATCTGTCGTGCAGTAGGCGATGAGCCTGGCAGAGGGACCATGACCTACCGGTGATAGTATTTGGGCTCGGCGGATATCCGGAGGATACCGAGTTGAGTCGAGAGATGATATGGGCCGATCCGGACTGACGGAGCCCATGGGTCGATCCAGACAGACGGAGCCCTATATATATATGAGGTTTTACGTGCCGATGCTGGGCACAGGTTTCATGATGTTTTCGAGTGTCGATGATGGACACTCAGATTCCATGATTTTGATGTGTCGCGAGGGACACACGTTGATTTATATCCTCATACTTCCATGCTTATGCTTTATGATATTTACATGCATGATGTTCTGTGTCTTTGGTTGACACGTGGACGAGATCCACATATATACAGACATTGATTACATAGTTGGATGATATCCACATACTCATAGACTTCATGATATAGTTGACACTGATTACATTGATCATACCTCATATTTATGATATGTTGCTACCTGAGGCACTGACACGAGCACTTGGTACTACACTTATGTATAGATGTTTACCCTTGCCACATTTTCATGCTTCAAACTTTATCATTTGAGGTTTATATATATATTTGATCGTATTGACCTAGGATGAGTCATACATACGATTTCCGCTCTGTGATGTTTCTACTCACGACTTGGCAACTCACACCCGTTGTGCCACAGTCCTTGCAGATTTTTTCCGTACAGGTTTCATTGCGGCTTTCTGGCACACTGCTTTCTTTCTGGGTGATTGCTTTGGTAGGTGGGTTCACTCGCATCGTGACCACCATTGTATTTATTTTAATCTGTTGTATCTAATAATTCTATCAACCGGACTTGTATATTTATTTCAGACTTAGAAAACCAGTTGTGTATTATTTCGACCTTAGAGTCGCTCGTTGTAGTATTATTGTTTTCATGATGATTTTGAGTTTCCTTTTGAGTTTTGATCCTCGCCCTTCGGCGTTGTATATTATATTGATTGTGTGGTTGTGACCGTCGATTGACGAAGTGCTAGCTCCAGCTTGGGGATGCCTTTTTCATTGATGTATATAAGTACCCCGTTCGGGGCCAGTATTAACAAAGGAAACTCTGCCGAAATTTTCAGAAAAGACTTGAGGATTTAAAAATGCTTATTCGGCTTACTTATTTAAAAACCTTGTTTTTAAAACATATTTTCTTCACTTCTTTAAAACTAGTTTTCCTTTATTTATTATTTAAAATGGTTTTAGATTTCTAAGCTTTTGGCTTACTTGAATTAGTTGAGCTCCTATAGACTTCATATGATTCAAGGGCCAGTCACGTGCTATTTCGGGTCGTGACAAAGTTGGTATCCGAGCGCTAGGTTTACCTTGGTTCGTGTCTAAGTTTGACTATGCGGAGCCCTGAGCGTTTGTATATATTCGAAACTTAGGCTTGACCTTACGGAATTAGACTTAGTCGAGGGGGTATTAGACCCGAACTTTCGTCGCGTAGGTTGACCTTAGTTGATGGAGTAGGTGACTTGAAGGGAGTGACTTACCGTGTGTATGTTCCGCGGCTTACTTACGATATGCCACTCCGGTTAAGGAGCCTTAGGATGTACATTTCCTTGCACATTATTATATTCATTCCTATGATCTATCCTCATCGATATTGGTTATGATTTTGTTGCCACGATTACACGGGCAGAGAGAGAGCTACGGCTAGAGTTGCGTCAGCACAAGCTTGTCACGGACGAGGACTGACAAGGGCGTGGTTCCAGGGACATACGATTGCATATAGAGGCATCGTCTTATTGTGTTTTCGCGCCATAAGCGTTTGATGGATCGCTTTTACGAAATTTCTCGGACGAGCAGATCAGCACTAGAGTATTGAGCCACTGATAGAGGCCAGCCAGAATGTGATGACCATTGAAGTATCGCTTATTCATGATGATTGAGGCGCTGTTCAGCGTGCAGACGAATGAGCCAGTTGTTGCTGCGAACGATGAGATATTTCCCCAGATGTTGGAGCTATTGCAGTACGAGTTGTACTTAGAGATATAATAGAAGGTCGCTAGTTACCCGAGGATGAATGACTAGGACATGTGGTTCGTTCGCTTACCCCGATGCGAGGTCATCAGATAGATTGATTCCAGCTAGAAACGACTTTACGCAGGTACGTTGAGAGTCGATGGAGACGATCGAATGTCAGGAACCCATTTCCAAGTTTAAGGTATTCGGAAGACAATGCAAGTAATGCTATGGACCCTTTAGAAGAATGAAACCCTAACTCGACGTAATGACCATAGAACGTCTTTGAACCTTAGGGTTTGCGGCAGTTTAGCGGTGCCATTTGTGAGGCTTGGGTTTGCCCTTCTACGGTGTGTCCACAGGTGTTGTGGCATGTACTGGAGTACTATTAAACTGTACCCAAGATGTTTAGCTCTTGGGGGAAATTATGGAACCTTAACAAATCGATCGAAAGGTTTGACATCTTTCGGATATCATGTGATGGGATGCATTGCTTGGGAGACTCCAGATACGAGTATAGACGTTGGAGCACAGTCCATGCAGCCACGATGAGACGAGTCCGAAGTAGTGGACATCAGAGAAAAGTGGAGTAAGAGGTTCGTACGAGATTTTGATGGGATGACGTTCCACTCCGCCGACATCAGAGATGCGATACGCATGCTGAGGCGTTGATTATTGATATATCTTCCAGAAGGAGTCGCGATGAGAATGCAGCCGTTCCGGAACAAGAAACATATATAGTAAAGGGTGTTAACTTCCGGGAAATTCGGCAAAAACGAGATTTGAGAGAGACCTCGACAGGACCTTTCGGGAAAAATACACGAGAAGACTTGGACCCAGGAGCGGTCATGTTGCGCACACCCAGCAGGCCAGAGTTCTGCATCGTCGAAGAGATAGTTGGCCAGAGATCTGTAGAGAATGTGCCAGAGCGGGACTATTTCCGTCGTCATTCCATATTGGGCTGTTGAGCCGAGGAGCTATATATCTAGCAATGCACAGTGAGAGACAAGAGCCTAAAAGCACCAGGCACCAGATCAAGAACAGGAGGCAAGTAGATATCTTGCTCTGCTAGCATTGGATGCACCGACACCTTCTCGACTTTGATGGAAGAAATATCGACGATGGTATTTACGATTTATGATTTGGTGATTCGATTATCATGCATCCGTCACCTTGGATTTCGGTATTTTGGTCGATCTATTCGCATGATTGAGTATTGATGACCGAGTTTCATGATATTTTTTTTCGAGCACCATGGTTGCACCTACTGGGTATTCATATTTTGTGCATATGATACGCACACGATTTGGTTTTTGCACTCGGTATAGTTCACATATGCTTGCAGTGCATTGATACGTATTTGTGCACCACAGTTACACCTGACTTCGGTTTGATGTCATTCGATATGTTGATTTTGATTTCATGCCTATGTTATGTATGTGATTTGCCTTATGCTTTCGGCATAGTTTTCATACACTTTTAGAGTTTTGATTTGATTTGTGCACGCTGATGCACATGTTTGTGAGATTATATACCGCGGTATACCTGATTTGGATTGAGCTGTATTGTATACTGTCGATTTCGATTATGATATTGATGTTGATTTCGTGCACTCTGTGCATTGATTTGGATTCTTGCGCATATTTGGCGCTTGGATGGGATTTTGCGCATGTTCGACGCTTGATATTGGATTTCGTGATTTCGTGCATGATGGATGCGCCTGAATTGGGATTTTCGCGCATGTTGGGCGCATGTTATGAGATGCGATTTCGGTGCACACCAGATGCACTAAATCGAGATTCTTCGTGCATATCAGATGCACCTGATTATGCTGTCAGGCACACACGTTGTCTCTAACAGGTGTTTCGTGCACACCCGTTGCACTTAGATGTTGTTTCTGTACACATGTATGGCACATATATGGATTTTGATTTCCGTGCGCACCAGACGCACATAGCATTCATATGCACATTTTGGAATTGATGTCTTATGGAGCGGTACGTTTTTATGATATTTGCTATTGTTTGCATACTGAGCAGGACTAGTCAGAGGACAGTACCTGGATATATTTTGCATGCATTGATAGTTATTGAAGGGATTTCCAAAAAGGGAGCTATAGTCTCAGTATTTACCTACGTGTCTGATATAACACGAAACGTTTAAAACAAGGAAACCCTTCTAAATTGTTTTCAAAACGGCGGAACGTACATATTAAACAATAGATATATACATATATGGTTATTTTCTTACAATAGACGTCCGCCGCTGTGCAGTGTTATGTGCATCGCACAGCGACTTAAAAAGGTTTGGCATGCATTTCTTTCAGATATTTACATGTATAAAAATTTGATTTTTACATGTATAGTTTTAATGTATATCACGTTGGGTTTCGTATTGGATTTGACATTGGTGTCTTCACCATGACTCCGATGATTGCGGGATACTTGATGGAGTTTTGATTTTGAGTTATCTGCTCATTGTTCATGCGCATGCATTGCTCTATGATGCATTTATTTGTATTGATGATTTCGGAGCCCGCCGACTTGGACTTTTTACTGAAATGTTTTAGTATTGAGGGGTTTAAATTTAAATTCGGGGACCGAATTTCTTTAAGGGGGAAAGATTGTAACATTTCGCAAAAATAAAATATTATTTTTGGGAATTTTTATAATTAAATAATAAAATATTGAATATTTTAATAAGGCGGTATAATTAAATACCGATAAATTGGGAAAAAATTTGGAAAATTATGGAAATTACTAAAAGAGGGTGTTTTATATGAATTATGCAAAATTTAAGTTTTTATGATTAATTATACACTAATTTAGTGCTAATCGCGATTAAATATCGCTAATCGCGCATTAAGCCTATTTTGTGCAAAACATGCACATGTCTTTTTTTAGCACTTGTTACATTTTTCTTTCATGCTTTCTTCTTTTTATCATGCATGGTTAAAAATTAAAGAGAAGAGAGGAAAAGGAAAAGAAAAGAAAAGAAAAGGGAATAAAGAATGGAGGTATGGGCATGAGAGAGAGTGAGAGGGTAAGGGGTCAAACCTTAGACCAAACTCCCATTCCTACTTCATTTCTTCACCATTTTCTCTCCTCTCCCTCACTCATGCTGCTGCTGCCCTCTCTCCCCTTTCCACTCTACCTCCTCAAATCCATCACAATAAACCCATTAAAACCCATCTCACTTTCGCAGATTTTGTGCACAAGCTCACAAGCTACACTATGGACCAAGAAAAATTCGATTTTGGTGCCCTAGGGGATTCATGAGTGCAATTCCTTTAGCATCCATGTTAAATTAGATCCGATATTGTGTGGTTTTGAGATGTTTGAAAACTTGAGTTGAGGGTTAGGTTTTAGTTGAACCCAAAGGTGGAAATAAGGTTACTAGAGGCTATACAACCCCTGTGGTGATTGATTAGAGACCTAAACCAGAGATTAGAACCCCAATTAGCAAACTTAGAAATCCCCAACATCGTATTTTGTAAATTCTGTGAGTGTAAAATGAAATCTGCTATCACCCGGAGCCTCTAAAAATTATTTAGCAAGTACAGAGGAGTGTGCAGGCACCTAGGAAGCACCACCCAAGACCCCATCCCCTGACTCCACTCTATGGCTGCAAATTTAATCTTTCTGGCCGAAAATTAGGGCCAGACCTGGTCCAAATGGGTTCGTGTTTGGTCTGTAGCTCCATCTCCTGTAAACTAGACCCTTGGCATATGCAAAATTGACTGATTTGACCTTGGATAAAATCTGGGATCATTTTCTAGAGTTGTTGTTTTGATTCGGGGTTTCGTTTTGCGTATTTTGAATACTAGATTTTAGTGATTTGTGTCGTATTCGATCACTTGACGTTTGTACTTCGAAATCGAGTGTTATTTGGAGGTTTTGAAAGCGCGGTCCATAGGTTCTAACCTATAGACTTTTAGCGTGTCGTTTTGGTTTTGAATTAGGTTTTAATGCGACACGATACGTTATGATGTGTAGGTACCCCACGAAGACTTCGAGATGACAAGCAAGCGTGTGGCGACGTCAGCAACGGAAAGCGAAGAGCAAGGTGAGTAGATTATATCTACGGGGGAAGTCGGGTGGATGGAGTATAGCACCCCCACAGTTCGTAGTATAGCTTATACATACATATACATATATATATATATATGGTTATATATATGTGTTTATGTTACGTGGCTGATTATCAAGATATGATTTGTGTTCATGGTTTAGTTTAGGGCAGTTAGAAGTAACTTGGTTTAGCTTCTTAGTTGCGAACCCTAGAATAGGTTTACAACCACATGCACACACACATGCTTACTTTTTATACTTGTGCGTATATGGGGATATGTATATACATATACACATATAGGTAGGGGACTATGTTTATATACACACGTATACCTACACTTGGATGATGAGGATAGTGGATGATATTTGGAGATGAGTCGATGAGTTTGGCATGGTGCCATGAGATCGGTGATATGATGTGGTTCGTATTATGAGATACGACATGAGTTATAGCAGGCCTTTAGGCGTGTGTTTTCATACACGCACATATATCTATATAGATGGTATCATCTTGTACTAGACATAGATCAGTACCCCAGTTCATGAGATATGATGATAAGGATACCAGATAATTGATGAGATAAATGTGAGATTCGACCCGTACCCAGATTTGGGATGCCGTACGACAGATTTACGTACGAGCTATATATTGATGATAGATCCGCACTCTTGACTCGAGGATGTCCTATGATATATTGTATCGTACGCGGTACTATTGAGGCGAGATCACCGACTATTATATATGTATATATATATCGACTCAGATTTAGATGGTTTCCATACCCTTTCGATTAGCTTGTTAGTTAGTTCTGTAGTTTACCTAGTAGATGTTAGACTAGACCCGAGTCATACCTATTTCAAAACTAACGAATCATGAGTATTTTAAAGGCAGGCTAAGGGATTCTACGGATATTTTCAAAAGACGCATCTTTTCTTAAAAACACCGTAGCCCTTATTTTTCTAAAAACCCCGATTCGTCTTATTTCAAATGGCAAAACTGTATGATATATATATATATATATATATTGAAGTAGATTCTTCACTGTTATGTTTTTTATTCATTTTTCGCATATTCTTACTATTCGCATCGCATTGCATGTTTAAATGTGTTTATTGTTATATTAAACCCATGCTGTCAGGACACTAGCACCATTATTGATGATGCGTATGTTCCACATACACCTGCTTGCCGGCTCACACACTTCATTATCGATAATTGCCATGTCACTATACAGTAGGACTGTTGCATCAGGATATGACTCCTTGCATGACATACTTGCGTACATACTTATTGTACACCCATACTTGCATGCATACGTATTTGCACATACATAGATGATTCTGGCTTGATTTTGGAGATTTGGGAACCGCAAGATATGTTTTAAAATTGGATTCATTTTAAAAGAGCGGTTTTCCCTCGATATGTGCATATTACTGTTCCATGTTGCATAATATAGGGATATGCTTACATTTCTGTTATATGTCGCATACATCATGCTTTATGATTATACGCATTGGGATATTCTATTTTCATGAAATTTCTGGATTTGAGAACCGTGGCTATTTCAAAAGAAAGCATGTACTGTTTTAAAACCCGGTTTCTCTTGATATGATATTTCAGTGCGTCCACCATGAGTTTTTTCGGTTCTGATACGTGTGACATGCGAAACCCGATTCGAGGAGGCGGATGTTTCCATTTGCGGGTAGATGGTGGACCCGGTATGGTATCCCGGGGAGAGAACGGATCTGTCGTGCAGTAGACGATGAGCATGGCAGAGGGACCACTACTTACCGGTGATAGTATTTGGGTTCGGCGGATATTCGGATGATACCGACCGAAGTCGAGAGATGATATGGGCCGATCCGGACTGAAGGAGCCCGTAGGCCGATCCGGACTGACGAAGCCCTATATATATATATGAGGATTTACGTGCCGATGCTGAGCACGGGTTTCATGATGTTTTCGAGTGTCGATGCTGGACACTTAGATTCCATGATTTTGATGTGTCACGAGGGACACACGTTGATTTATATCCTCATACTTTCATGCATATGCTTTATGATATTTACATGCATGATGTTTTGTGTCTTTGGTTGACACGTGGACGAGATCCATATACATACAGACATTGATTACATAGTTGGATGATATCCACATACTCATAGACTTCCTGATATAGTTGACACTTATTACATTGATCATACCTCATATTTATGATATGTTTCTACCTGAGGCACTGACACGAGCACTTGGTACTACACTTATGTATAGATGTTTACCCTTGCCACATTTTCATGCTTTAGACTTTATCATTTGAGGTTTATATATATATTTGATCGTATTGACCTAGGATGAGTCATACATACGATTTCTGCTTTGTGATGTTTTCTACTCACGAGTTGGCAACTCATCCCCGTTGTGCCACAGTTCTTGCAGGTTTTTGCCGTACAGGTTTCATTGCGGCTTTCTGGCATACTGCTTCCTTTCTGGGTGATTGCTTAGGTAGGTGGGTTCACTCGCATCGTGACCACCATTATATTTATTTTAATCTGTTGCATCTAGTAATTCCATCAACCAGACTTGTATATTTATTTCAGACTTAGAAAACCGGTTGTGTATTATTTCGACCTTAGAGTCGCGCGTTGTAGTATTATGGTTTTCATGATGATTTTGAGTTTCTTTTGAGTTTTGATCCTCGACCTTCGGCGTTGTATATTATATTGCTTGCGTGGTTGTAACCGTCGATTGACGAAGAGCTGGCTCCCGCTTGGGGATGCCTTTTTCATTGATGTATATATTATTCATATTGTACCCCGTTCGGGGCCAGTATTTACAAAGGAAACTCTGCCGAAATTTTCAGAAAAGACTTGAGGATTTAAAAATGCATATTCGGCTTACTTATTTAAAAACCTTGTTTTTAAAACATGTTTTCTTCACTTTTTTAAAACTAGTTTTCCTTCATTTATTATTTAAAATAATTTTAGATTTCTGGGCTTTTGGCTTACTTGAATTAAATGAGGTCCTATAGACTTCATATGATTCAAAGGCCAGTCACATGCTATTTCGGGTCGTGACAGGAGGTATCGTCCATGCCGTTTTTGCCGTTCTAAAGAATCATAACCCTAGAATCTTAACTAGAGATTTAAACAAGCTAACATATTAACATCTTAACATCTAAGTGAATGCGGAATATAATCTTTGTAGACCGGTCCTTCACTTCAAATGCTCCGTGTAAAAGTCCTTTCGCTGCGAGTAATGATCTCCCGAACTCTTGGGAGGCTCCACAAGGTGAAAGATGCAAACTTGCTCGTAGTCTTCGAGGCCGAAGATGATCTACATCGAGGAGACTCAAGCTCATGCTGCCTCTTCACTAAATTAGGGTTTAGTGAAGCAAACACTCTAAACTAAATGGCTAGTAGTAGAGGATGATGAAGTAGGAATTGGGCTCTCTTTAGATTTCTTTTTCTCACAATGTTTCATCACTTAGAAAAATCTAGCAAGCTTTTTCTCATGAGGAAGAAGATGAAGTATGAAGATGAGAGAATGAACTCATGAGGTGAGAATATGAACCATGGGTGAGTTAGTGTCATGCACTAACTCATGTAGAGACTTAACCATGGGTGAGGTTTAATGGTTAGGTTAATAAATGTCTACAAGTGAAACAAAAATTGGGGACTTGGTCAATGTTTTTACAAGCTTGTAGCCATGATAAAATCCATCCAATTTTTAATTACTTTGATAAATAAAAACCATACATTAAATCAAGCATGGTGTAAGTCTCATACACCCATGAAGGATGTGGCATCAAGCATGAAAAAATTGGAATGTGTAAGTGCACGGCGGCGCCCCGGCCGTCGATCCGACGCCGGAAATGCGGAAACGAAAAACTTTGCGAAACTTGCAAACCGGCACCACCGCGCACTAAAACCCCGGATCGGGCCATTAACCTAGCTACTAGAAAACTAAAAGATAGGTAGAGAGATATACCGAGCGATCCGTGTCCTTCGGTCTTCTCGACGTCGTCCCGATCTCCCGCGGAATCTCCATTCGTCACCTCCTCGTCGGAAAGGGCACCACGTAGCCGATTTCTTTTACGGCCTCCCACCTCTAGACCGAGGCAACTCGGGCGCGAAGTTGGCAAGCCGACGCGTCCAAGGGTACTGTAGGTGTAGTGTAGAATCTATGTCTCTTGGGGTTAATGTAGTTGCCTTGGTGATGGAGGAATAGACAATGAACTTTGGAGAGAGGTAGAAGAATTTGTGTAGGAAGCAAAAATGAGATGATCAATTTCCCTCACATAATGAACTCCCTCCTCTCTCCTCAAAAATGGCCGACCTCACTCCTCTAAGGGGTGGAGGAAAAAGAATGGCATTATCAAGAGGAGAAATGTGTGATAAAAAGAGAATAAAATGGTCACACCAAGTTCAAACCCAAATCCAACTCAATCCTTTCATTTCCATTCTCAATTAATGCAAGGATTGATCCAAAAGGAATCTCATGATGAAAGAACTATCATGAAGCCACAAAAAGCAAGAAAACCCCTCCACAAATGTTATTTGCACATTTGCAAATAACCCCCTCCATCGGAAAGTCCGGCCGCGAAGGAACAAAGGAAAACCGGCCGGAACGGAATGCAAACTGGCAACTACAGAAAACTGATCCCGTAATAAATTACAGGAAAACCCCGCTACTGCATATACATGCCCGCATTTGTATTCCCACTGAATACAAATGCAAAGAGACAAAACTACACTGTCTAATACTAGGATCTGGCTTAAACCAAAGCCCGCTAGTAAAATCCGTCCGATCACGATCCGTGCAATACCGCACGTATCTGATCGAACCCTGCCATATCTCTATACGGCCTCTACAGCGTTTCGCCCGAAACTTGAGTAACTGTGTGTGGGGGACTCTAAAGACTCGTCAATACTATGGCTGTGGATTTAACCACTAGCACGTCAGAGGTATTAGCCATACGTGATGGGCCACCAGCTATCGACCAAAAGGGATGTCTGTGAGCGAACTCATCCTGACACCCTACTGAGCCTGTCAGTGACAATATCCGTACAGTCCGGTCCGTTCGTCTATGAGCATCGCATGGCGGGCCTAGGGGGTTGGTAAAAGTCAGACCCCCAAAAGCGGTATAAGTCGTGTCGGAGTGAAGCCCAGAACACCCTGAGATACTACTGGAATACCTACCAGTAAATCTCCAGCCTTGGCCAAGGACTTCGTGTAATGGCTCTCCTAGACACAGCGCGACCTCACCCTCAATACCGGGAGAGACGAACCCCTGAAGATCCGCTCACTGCCTCCATGTGGCTCGGGACGGTACCCAACTAAAACCTGTTTGCATGTCTCCTTTGAGCGTGTTAGGGTAGTAATCAAAGCACAGTGGGAACTCACACGAGACAAATGACGATCTTAGGTCGATGAACTAACCTTTACACATATCACCAGGGAACTTCTATCTGACATCAGGTATAATACCAACTAGCAGGTTCCCGGCGAGTCCTGTCCGGTGTACTCATAACCCAATGAGCACCTGTATACATCTTAGGTGAACCAACTGACAACAGTGGCTTGTGAGACCGGCCACCGCCCTTCGTCGGGGTCTCGACTGTATACACTAGTCTACTCTGGAGAATCGATGCCCTGTCTCGAAACTCCCACGACTAGGGACCTTTTAAGGAAGTTCTTATAGACCCCAGCTCCCACGTATATGATCGCCCTCATACTGCTGGCAGTCAAGCAAGAATCCTAGGGGCTCTATCAACGTGCAATAGTGACCTGTAAGGTCACCTAAATCAGTACACGATGATAAAGATAAACCAGATGGCATACTATCATCTTGAGTAAGACTGTCCTACCGGAATAGGTCCCCCCTCAATCATTGCAATCACGTGCCTGTGATCCAATAATTGACTCTGAGGGCACTATCTCCAACAATCTCCCACTTGCACTCAAGGCTAATTATTGCGATGTCACATACTCACAGCCCGTGTGATACCGAACACCCAACTCCTCTACTAGTCAGTCTCACAAAGCTCGTTTGCGAAACTATTGCATTCGAGGAATAGCCTCAGTGAGTGGATCCGCTGTGATGTTCCTTTCTATGTCTCTCTTTATCTTAAGTTCGCGGAGAAACCCATCTCCCAAAATGAGCAATACCTGTCTTAGAATATGTCTAGATATCTGATGGGACCTAGCTCATACATGAACTCCAAATCCAAACTTCTTAGACCGTATCGTCAACTGAACTTAATCAGTATCCTGCGCCATCCTTCCTCAGTATCTGCCTGGACCACCTGTCCAAAATACTGCCCCTTGTCAGAGGGAAAACTATAACTCTGACAGCCACTCTGTCATCCAGGTCACCTTGGAAGCCTGGAATGATAACTGTCTCCCAAAGGAGGATGCCGTTATCATATTCCTAGAACATCCACTTATGTTCTAAAACTGCTTCCGAATGTTTTTCTAGGACTGGATTAATATCCTATCTGGAGAAACCACTGTGTGACAACCAAAGTATAACCGATCGTAGTATAGGAATTTCACTTCCTACTCTGTGTATGTCATCCAAATACCAGGACATCACACCCTACTTCCTTCTTAACTGACCCATCCCCTATTCTGATGAAGTCAAACCTATGACTGTCACATCAGAAATAGATGATCTATCTCCGCTATATCTGCTTTAGTCTATAAATAGACATAAGCCACTTGTCCACTATGCTTCCGCTGCTCCCACTGACTACGACAACCCTCTGGCAGAGTCATATAAACGTATACTTCTAAAGCTAGTTTAGAAGGACGCTATACTCATCCTCCTGCCGGGTCTCATAGTCTGGAACAACAGCAATGGCAAGTCTGGGTAAACAAGAACCTCCCTGTCACCGTCCTTGAGGCTACCGGAGTACCTTTCGGGTGCCTGAGGTTACCCACCATATCTGCGGAGTGGATAATTGAATGTCAAACCAGATTGAATGTTTAGGTTCTTATCAAATCTTCAGTAATCGTTTGCAGTTCTGGAATCACTTCTAGTTCTACCATACTCCCACTACTGTTTTCTGAAAAAATCTATTTTTATTAAAACTGTGGCGAGTCAAGAACAATATCACTGTTGATCTTCCAGATGGTAGAAAGTTAACCCTCGTCATAGCCTGGGTCAACCCACAAATAGCCATTACAGAAACGTGCCTTGAGTTATCCAGAGTCTGGTTTTAAGCATAAGCCGGATAACTCCCTGTACCTTAACAATGTTAAGATATGAAATGTTCTATATCCAATAAAGAAACAGAGGCACTGATTTAATTGAACCAGATTCAAATCATGCAGCTGTCTCCAGTGCATGTCAACTAAAAGGAAAGAGGCCGATCAGCATTACTCAACTTAGGAGTACTTCCAATTATGAGTAGCCTGAAAAAGAAGCAAGTTCTCTTAATCATTACTATCAACTGAATACCATACACAAGTATCTACATCTTCGATTACCTTGAAGAATCCTGATACTTGCAATCACTGGTTCTCTACTTTACTCTTATACCTATAACTTCTCAAAACTTGGACCCTGTGTTTCTACGAAACACTTGTCTAAAAACTAGAGAAGTTATAAGTAAACCGAATATAGTACGAGGACCAACCCCTCTGTCCTAAGGGACACTGGACAACATATAATACTCTGTATAAGTCCCCTGAGTCTAATGACTCATTCACTGTGTGTCGTAGGTTGAAAACTGTACTTATGGTTAAGAAGAATTACACCGCTGTTTAATGCTCCTACCTAACCATCCACTGATATAGGTAAATGTCATAGACATAATTTCAAAAAGGTATATCTCACTCTATAAAAGTAGACGTACAGATATATCAATTTGAAATTGGTGCATAACAACGGATATTCAAAACCAAATATTTGCCGTCCTGCAAACAGCCCAGGCGATTTCCTCAAATATCACCAATTACAACGAATTCCGATATAATAAGGATGATCACCTAATTCCTAATAACTTACTCCCACTCATCATCTGTAAAACCATACAGATGTGAGAATCAATCCTGGTAAATACATACCCTGGAGCAAGTGTCTTATCGGGAAATCAGTTTTCTTTTAACAGTACACAGTGAAACTGAAACATTAAAATGTTTCGATGGGGTATCCCGATATTCCTAGTAATGCATCTTCCATTATCCAGATTCACAACTGTAACCGTATAATTCTTTGCCACCTCTCCAAATCCCTTTATATGTCTTTAGTCATTACCTTCTGTACACCCCTTTAGGCTGAATAGTTTTCTTCCTTCCCTACCGTTCGGCACCAGCCTATGGTTTGGAAGAAGACTATCCAATAAGCATAATGGGTGTACTGTCCTAATCCTAAGAGCACTCGCAATGCGAGAGAAGGTGAAGATAAAAGACAACCGAATAAACCTTATTCCTATTTCTCCTGAACCAGAATCCATTCCCGAACTGGAACAAGTTCCTTTCGAGTTCGTATATAACCATACGATGGAGTATCCGATAAACTGTGGATCTTCGTAGTGATACGGAGTGTCCTGGAGAAATACAAAGGTGATTTAGGATCGGCGAAGAAATACTTGGTTTGGTCGTGAATAGCAGTCGCAATTTACTTTGCCCTCTTACTAATCCCTTGATATGTCTTTACTTAATACCTTCTGTACACCATCGTTAGGCTAATTGGTTTTCTTCATTCCCTACCGGTCGGCACCTGCCTATGGTTTGGAAGAAGACTATCCAATTTACGTAATAGGTGTACTATCTCCTAAACCAAGGAGTACTCGCAACCTGAGAGAAGGTAAAAGGAAAAGACAACTGAATAGTCCTATTCTTTTTCTCCAGAACCAGAAACCATCCTCGAATAAATTCCTTCGAGTTCGTATATAACCATACGATGGTTTTATCCAATGGAAGTGGGCGTTCGTAGTAATACGAGGTATCCTGGAGAAAAGGATAAAAGTAGGAGTGGCAATGAGGTATGCAATTCTGACAATCCGAAAGCCAGTGTTAAGAAGGTTCGGTCAACTTGGTCACTCAGTCATAGTCAAGGGTCGGGTCATGGTCGCTGCCAAAGAGAGAGAGAAAAGAAACATTCAGCGTGCACTCAAACCTAGATCAGAATGGTTATCACTTTATCTAATCAGGAAACCTCCCACTGTAACGTCAAATTCTTCCCCAAACCCGAAAGAAGAATTAGTCGGGATCACCCGAGGAGTAAACCAACTCATCAGTGGGAATCGGGATCCAACTATCATCGCATGATAATGTGACGGAATCCGTTCACGTTATCACACTCCAGAAGGTATGCGCATATCTGGCAAATTTCAGTTTCTTTAAAAACTCCCGATGTGATTTTTGCCCCATGCTCTTATGACCTTGGCGTGAGGTCAAAATATCATAAGTCACATGTCAAGTTCTACCCGTCATTGTCCAGGTTAATTTGAACCCACCCGTACATACCCTTGACGTAGGCCAAAATAGTAGTACGACTGTCCAAAACCAACACATCTATCTATGCAACAGATAAATACCCGGCAGCTACCAATCATAATGCCTTGGCGTGAGGTCAAAATATATAGCTTGAATACTACCGAATATTTAACTGAAATAACGGAGGGCTACGAATGATTTCTGGCGAAAACCTTTAACGTAATGAACTTGATATCGTTGAAGGAACTGATAGCTTTTATAAAAATATAGTGAGGAAAACCTTTGCTAAAGAGGTCACTCCTGGTGAAGGGATCTCGGCTCTTTCCCCATGGAATGAGGTGCAGGATATTCCAACTGAATATCACGATGCAAAGCAAAAGTAAACGACTATAGTGAAGTTATTGCCCTGACGCAAACTTCTGTCCAAGGGGTCACTCCCGGTGAAGGGATCTCGGCCCTTGCCTCGTCGACTGAGGAGCAGGATATTCCAACTGAATACCACGATGCAAAACAAAAGAGAACGCCCTTGCAATAACAGCTTTTTGAAAAATGTTCCAACAACATCAGAATAGGTTTGTTTATCTTGCATTGATCCGAATCAATGCAGTCCCATCAATTGATCACACCAATAAAGAACGAAAATAATGTCGTACGTATATGCCATCCGCATTCGCCACTGGGTCCCGTCATCACCCGTTAGGTTAGTTAACTAACGACAGAGCGGGGACTGGACTAGCGCGGATGCAAAACATATACAACATCTGCTAGTATATATATCAATATATAATATTCGCTCAAGGCGTGATAAAAATGTAACATCACAGAAATGTAATCAGCATCACAGAACAATACAGATATCTGGGATCCCCGGGTTTCATAGAGCCGCTACTAAAACCCGACGTTCCCTGGTCATGTGGATAGCCTGTGCAATGAGATCCTAGACCCCTACGGGCGTGACAAGTTACCCGCCAAAACCTGAAGCGAGGCAGCCCCCTTCAGCAACGTGAATGGACCACCCAGCACTTCACGGAATCCGGTAACTTGGGCACCCTTCCTTGGGTCAACCTTACCCCCTACGAGTGTGGTGAATAGCCCGCCAATTCTAGAGTAAAGCCCCCTCCGTCTCAAAGCCATGAGATACGGGCATGTTGCCCTCTAGAACCCGGCTACCCGTGCACCCCTCCACGGGGTAGTCCTAGTACAGAAAGTAAAATATACATACAACGGGTAAATCGACCTCGACCTTGTCGTTCCCCAAAAGAATAATACAAACAGGAAGTAACGGCAGTCCACATGTCGGACGCTCGCCCCGCAATATCAAATGTACATATAAAACAAAACTGTACTACCATTGCATCCAGGCTATCCCCACGACCAATCCGCAATATCACAACACAACACAGAACATCAACGTGAATGTCACGTTCGCAAATCCGTCTAAAAGAGTTATAGTAGTTAGACAGGATTTACCGATCAAATGACATTCACGATCGCAGATATAATGTAAATACTGTGAACTAACATGTTTAAAATTCTCGATCGATCAAATTTACCGAAGTGGGTCCTAAGCACTACTGTAGCACTCACAGAAAATCTGGGCCCAAAAAGAATATCCCAAAACCCCCATTTCTTAGTCAAGAGCCCACTGTAAAAATTTGGCACAGTGAACAGTCAAAGTGGCGGCGGAACCGCGGCCCAAGCATGGATTTGGCCGCGGTTCCGCGGTGGAAAGATGACGTCATACTACCAAATTTTCACAGTATGCTTATAATTTCCTGCATAAGTTTCTGCAACAACCTGAAAAAAATTTCGAGCCAAAAAAATTTCGACAGAGAACAGATGCATTGAAAATACGGTTTTTGGGATTTTTTTGTTCGATCGAGTTCTAAACATACTAGAACAAGCTAGACTAGGTTAATGGCGTGGCTCTGATACCAATATAAGTGCACGGCGGCACCCCGGCCATCGATCCGACGCCGGAAATGCGGAAACGAAAAACTTTGCGAAACTTGCAAACCGGCACCACCGCGCACTAAAACCCCGGATCGGGCCATTATCCTAGCTACTAGCAAACTAAAAGATAAGTAGAGAGATATACCGAGCGATCCGTGTCCTTCGGTCTTCTCGTCGTCGTCCCGATCTCCCGCGGAATCTCCATTCGTCACATCCTCGTCGAAAAGGGCACCACGTAGCCGATTTCTTTTACGGGCTCCCACCTCTGGACCGAGGCAACTCGGGCACGAAGTTGGCAAGTCGACGCGTTCAAGGGTACTATAGGTTGTAAGTCCATGCTACCTCTCCCGGTACTTACGGGCTTGCGGAATTTGATGAAAAACAATTTTCTAGAGGCGGTAACATGGACTCAAAACGGATCTTGGTTAAACTATCTACCTAACAACCTAACTAGGAGTTGTTAACTACTCGGTTAGGGGGTTATACCTTGCTTTCTTGAACTCCTTCGTCTTCTACACTTGATGGAGTACGGATCGGCTTCACCCCATCGTCTCCTTGCGCCGAAGATCGATCCACCCGAAAGCTTCTACCTTTGGCTTCTTCTTCGAGCTTTGAAGAAACTAGTTCACTCGGTTTGCTAAACCTTATGAACTAGAGTGAGTAGAGGAGAGTGTGTTGGGATTTTTTTCTATGGTTCTTGCTTCTCAACTCATGAGACAAAATGAACCATAGACTAGAGAGAGGGAGAGCAAGAGGAAGAGGGTGAGAGCTCAAGCAAGAGAGAGAATGGAAAATGAGAGAATGAGTAAGACTTTTCTCTCTTGGCTCTCATAATCAAAAGCCATCATAACAAATAATAGCAATCAAGTATTATGTGATGGTTTAAGTCAAAATAGCCATATCATTTCATGCACTCATTTTGCACAAGAGAAACAAGCAAGCAAAACTCTTTGCTATGAAATGATAGCTATTGTCATGATGATGGTCAACTAGTCCAACCTAATCAACCGGTCAACAAAGTCAACAAGTCAACAAAGTCAACCCCTCAACAACCATGTCACTATAATACTTAATTAATATTATTGTTAATTATATTTCATATTCTCATTAGGGTTTAGCAAAAAGTCAATAGTCAATAGTCAACAGTCAACAGTCAACAACCCTAATGAGAATCCTCTGCCTCCGTCTCTCCGTCAACTGTGCATACACACCCGCATCCGCGTTCCGAGGAACACGAATACATACGAGATAAAACCAATCCCAAAACGTACACTAGGATCTGGCTTAAACCAAAGCCCGCTAGTGTTAACTGTCCGGACACTAAGCGTGCACAAGTGCACGAATGTGACCGAACCCTGTCGCAAAACTATGCGACCTGTCGCAAAACCATGCAACCTCTACTCTTTTGCCTAAAGGCGAATAGCTCTCTGTGTGGGACTCTAAAGACTCGACACTACGCTGGCAGTGGGTTTAACCACAGACTGCAAGCGGCAATAGCTGTGCATAACGGCCCCCAGGTAGATGCCGACAAGAAGACTGACGAGGTGAAACCCATCTGAACTCCTACTGAGCCTGAATGTGACAGTCTCCGTACAGTCCGGTCTGTTCGTCTGATACATCGCATGGCGGGCCTATGGGGTGGTGAACGTCATTCCCCTAATAGCGGTACAAGTCGTGTCGGAATGAAGCCCAGAACACCCTGAGATAACACTGGAAGCCTACCAGTATATCTCGTTTGCCCTGGCCAGGGACTACTCGTGTAATGGCTCTCCTAGACACAGCGCGATGTCAACCCCCAATACCGGGAGAGACGAATCCTGTCTAACCGTCACTGCCTCCAAGTGCTTCGGGACTGCACCCAACTACCACCTGTTTGCACGACTCCTTTGAGCCGTGGTAGGGTAGTAATCAAAGTACAGTAGGAACACACTCGAGGCGAAGTGACAGTGTCAAGTCAGCGGACTAAGCTGTACTCATGTCACATGGGAACTGATAACTGACGATAGGTATAATACCAACCAATCAGTTCCCGACGAGTCATGTCCAGTGTACTCGTAACCTAACGAGCACCTGCATACTATCTTAAGTACGACGTACTGACGGCTGTGGGACAGACCGTCTCCCCAGCTGGGATGAGAAGCGCATACGCTAGTCTACTCCGGAGTATCGATGCCCTGTCTCGATAGTCCTGCGACTAGGGACCTGTATAAGGATGTGCTTATGGATTACCCAGCCCCCACGAGTGTGACTGCCATCACAACGCTGGTAATCAAGCAAACATCCTAAGGGCTCCACTAATGCCTATAGGTGATATAACAAAATAAACACATGTACACATTAAAGTAGAAACAAACCAAGTAGCATACTACTATTTTGAGCAAGATTGTCTATACAAGGTGAATATCCCAAGCTTCCATTAAGTTATATATATACTAGTATGATACAGTAATGGCCTCTAGGGCATATACACTAACAATCTCCCACTTGCACTAAGACCATGTACTGGCGTATCGAAGACCTATCATCTCGATCAGCCGCTCGAACTGAGTCTGGGGCAAGGCCTTGGTGAATGGATCTGCAGTGTTATCTTCTGAAGCAACCCTCCGAACCTCGATCTCCTGGCGATCCACGATCTCCCTGATCAGGTGATACCGCCTCAAGATGTGTCTGGATTTCTGATGGGACCTGGGTTCCTTCGCTAAAGCTATAGCCCCGTTGTTGTCGCAATACAGAGGTATTGGATCAACAATGGACGGAACCACCTGAACTTTTTTCAAGAACTTCCTCATCCAGACGGCTTCTTTTGCGGCATCAGATGCAGCGATGTATTCCGCTTCCATAGTCGAGTCAGCAACGGTTTCCTGTTTGGAACTCTTCCAACACACCGCCCCTCCATTGAGGGTAAAGACAAAACCTGACATGGACTTGGAATCATCCTTGTCACTCTGGAAGCTGGAGTCAACAAAGGCCTCGATCTGGAGGTCTTTTCTGCCATACACCAAGAACATCTCCTTAGTCCTTCTCAGGTACTTGAGAATGTTCTTTACCGCTATCCAGTGTTTCTCCCCAGGGTTTGACTGATACCGGCTTACTACACTCAGTGCATAAGCTACATCCGGTCTGGTACACAACATCTCATACATTATAGAGCCTACCGCAGAAGCGTAGGGTTTAATAGACATGCGATCCCTTTCCAAATCAGTCTTGGGAGACATCTCTTTGGAGAGGGTGATCGCGTGACAAGCCGGTAAATTACCGCGCTTGGAATCTTCCATACTGAATCTTTTCAGTATGGTGTCGATATACCTGGACTGTGAAAGTCCTAATATCCTCTTGGATCTATCACGATGGATCCGGATCCCCAGGATGTATGAGGCATCACCCAGGTCTTTCATGGAGAACCTGTGTGACAAGAACCCCTTGACAGATTGTAGCATAGGAATGTCATTTCCTATCAGAAGAATGTCATCCACGTATAAAACGAGGAATACGACAGTTCTTGCTACAAATCTACTATAGATGCATGGTTCATCTGGATTTTGGATAAATCCAAATTCTTTGACCGTCTCATCAAAGCAGATGTTCCAACTCCGCGATGCCTGCTTTAGTCCATAGATGGACTTAAGCAACTTGCACACCTTTCCGCTGCTCCCACTCTGAATGAAACCCTCTGGTTGGTCCATATAGACACACTCCTCTAAATTTCCATTTAGAAAAGCGGTCTTTACGTCCATTTTCCAGATCTCATAATCGTGGAAGGCAGCAATGGCAAGAAGGATCCGAATGGATTTCAGCATAGCCACTGGAGAAAAGGTTTCGTCATAGTCCAAGCCAGGTCTTTGACGGAAACCCTTTGCAACAAGTCTAGCTTTATAGGTCTCAACCTGTCCATCTACACCAATCTTCCTTTTGAAGATCCACTTGCATCCTACGGGTTTTACCCCATCTGGAGCAATGTCCAACGTCCATACTTTGTTGGTGTACATGGACTCCATTTCGGTCCGCATTGCATCCAGCCATTTTACCGAGTCAACGCTCTGAATGGCATGCTGGAAGCTAGTAGGCTCATCACTATCAATGATGCAATCCTCTCTATCCCCGTCTATGAGAAAACCGTAGTATCTCTCGGGCGGATGAGACTGCCTACTACTCCTGCGGAGCGGCGTAGGAATGTCCTGTTCTTTTGAACCCGCTGGTTCTACTAAGCTTTCAGTAATAGTTTGTGGTTCTGGAATTTCTTACAGTTCTACTGCGCTCCCACTAATTTCCTTTTCCAAGAACTGGTGTTCTAGAAAGTGGGCATGCCGAGAAACAAAAACCTTTTGTTCCTCTTCGCAATAGAAGAAATATCCTTTGGAATTCTTTGGATATCCCACAAACTTGCACTGTACTGAGCGTGCCTCGAGCTTGTCCGCATGCTGCTTTTTGACAAAAGCTGGACATCCCCATGTCTTAATGTGATTAAGATAGGGTCTCTTCCCACACCACATCTGATATGGTGTAGTAGGCACAGTCTTAGTGGGAACTCGGTTCAAAAGGTATGCAGCTGATTCTAGCGCATACCCCCAGAATGATCACGGTAACTCAGCGTTACTCATCATGGACCGTACCATATCCAATAGGGTTCAGTTCCGTCTCTCCGATACACCGTTATGTTGCGGAGTGTGTAGGGTTCCTAGGCACACTAGTGAAGTCTCACAAGGCATCGATCATGCCAAATTCAAAAATTCTAGGTGCCGAGAGACCCGACTACGGATCGTTTGCTAGATTTCTAGGCGAAAAGATAACTAGTTAACACTTAACTAAGAGATACGGAAATACAACCTTTGTAGATCCGGTGCTCCACCTCCATAGCTCCGCAACGAAGTCGTCTCCGCTGTCCAAAAGGAATCCGGGCTCTAGAGTCGGCTTCGTCGGAGAAAAAGCGAGCTAGGTCGTCGATGTCCATGCCGAAGATGATCTACGTCGAGGTATCGCTAAATCAAGCTCCACCTTCACCAAGCCCTAAAAACTTGTGAAGGAAACACACTCTACCACTTGGCAAGAGGTAGAGGATGAAGAAATAGGAAGTGGGTAGACTTTAGAATTGGATTTCTCACTCAAATCATCAATCCACCATTGATGACCTCAAGCTTCTTCAAAGAAGAAGATGAAGAAGAAGAAGAATAAAGTTATGATAAGATTATTTAAAATAGAAAAGAAAAATCCATTCTTATCATAACTTTTACCATGGTCAAGTGTAAAGAGTTGACCATAGTTAAATAAAAGGTTAGGGTTTAATAGATGAAGACAAAAGGGTTAGAATGGTCAAAGCTTCATGAAGCTTCACTTAGCTTCATGAAAGAAACCCTTTTGTTTTCTTTTTCTCATTTATATTTTAAATCCAAATGAAAAGATAAATGAATGAATAAAAGAAAACCCTAATTATTTATTTAACTTAGGTTTACTTCATTACACAAACCCTAGCATTCTTGCATCATCAAACATGATACAAACAAGTGCACAAAATCATATCGCATATGTAATGCGCACAATCGAGCGAGAAAATCCATTTAAAGTGAACCGATACTAGTTAATGCAAAGTAATATATCAAATATATAATCATGCATTAAATCATTAAATCAACACTTGATTTAACGATCCGGTCATATCGCATATAACCGACTAGCATCATTAGTAACAACTTATCGAATCAACACTTGATCCGATAACCCGGCTATATCGCATATAACCGATCAATGTCACATCGCGAGAATCGAATACAGTATCACATACTGGTATTATTCTCGGTCCCGCACATATCTCATATGCGCTCCTATTTCATTTCGCTTGAGCCAGGAAACCTCTGTGTAGGACTCTAAAGACTCGTCAATACGCCGGCAGCAGGTGATGATTATATCAAACACCCACAAGCCGCAAGCGGTCTGCTAAACGTAACGGCCACCCGGGTATTGAGCGATCTGAAGATCTACGAGCAAGCCCGCTCACACTCCAGTGAATCCAACCAGTAACACTACCGTACAGTCCGGTCTGATCGTCTGATATGTCGCATATCTTGCCTAGGGGTGGTAAACGTCAGACCCCAATAGCTCGATAAGTCGTGTCGATATGAGGTCTATAACTGTTTGAGAAACTACTGGTAACACTTACCAGTAAATCTCAGCAACCCTGGCCAGGGATTTCCTGTTATAGCCAATCGAACACAGCGCAACATCAACTCCCTTTACCGGGAGAGACGAATCCCCTCCTATCGCTCATTGCCTCCATGTGACTCGGGACTGTACCCAAAAACCACCGTTTTGCACACCCTCTTGGACGTGGTAAGATGGAAATCAAAGCACAGTGGGAACCACACAAGACTCTATGACGATCTCGGGTCAACAGACTACTCTGTACCAGTGTCACCAGAGAACTGCCATCTGACGTGAGGTATAATACCATCTGGGAGTTCTCGGCGAGTCCTTCCAGTGTACCCAGTCTCTACTGAGCACCCGTATATCATCTCTGATGTCAAACACCGATGGATATGGGATCATCCATCGCCCATCTGTATGGGTCGAGAAGGTACACGCTAGTCTACTCTGGTATATCGATGCCCCGTCTCGATACACCCATGACTAGGGACTTTGAAGGATGTACTTATGGACTACCATGTCCCCACTAGTATGATCCGCATCATAGTCCAGGTAGTCAAGTACAGATCCTAAGGGCTTTACCAATATGTAACAGAGAGACAATCAGTATACACGTTAAGGTAAAGTTCAACCAGATAGCATATTATCATGTCGAGCAAGAAATCCCTCCCTATATATGTCCCAGCATCCACTACAATATACATCCTATGTACAGTAATGGCCTCTAGGGCATACATATAACTAACAATCTCCCACTTGCACTAGGGCCATCTGATAGCAGTGGTTGAAGTATCTCATACTCAACCATCCCATAAAAGTCTCTCTCTGGGAACAGGCCTTTGTGAGTGGATCCGCTGTGTTGTCCTCTGAGTCTACTCTCCTAACCTCGATCTCCCTGAAGATCAACCATCTCCATGATCAAGTGATACTGCCTTAGAATATGTCTGGATCACTGATGGGACGGACGTTCCTTGGCATAAGCCACAACTCCATTGTCTCACAATGGTTGGAACGTAGTTCATCTCATGAACCAATATACACCCAGACTGCCTCTTTGGTAGCATCTTAAGTAGCGATGTATCTAGCCTTTATCGTCTAGTATGTCACGGTATCTAGATTGGAACTTTTCCATCATACCGTCCCTTTACTGAGGGTAAAGACAATGCCTGTGACTGACAATCAGTCGTCTTTATCACCCTGGAACACTTCCAGTGATTCTCCCCAGGATCGATTGATACCATCTCACTACAACTAGTGAGAATCCTAACATCCAATTAAATCTATCTCATAGATCCAAAACTCAGGATTTAGGAGGTATCAGTTTGATCCTATATGGAGAATCTTTGTGATAAGCGGAGATTGATCGAGCGTAGCATAGGAAACTCCTTCCCTATCAAGAGTATGTCATCCACGTACTCTATGAGGATCATTACCATACTCCCTACTACCTTTTTGTATATACAAGGTTCATCTACCATTTTGATGATGTCAAACTGTTTGACTATTACATCAAAACAGACGTTCCTACTCCGCGATGCCTGCTTTATCATATAAAACATCTTGCACACGTTTTCGCTGCTCCCACTGTCTACGAAGCCCTCTGGCTGTGTACTTATAGACGCACTCTTCTAAAACATCATTTAGAAAAGCAGTCATGACACCCAACCACCAGATATCGTAGTCATGGTATGTAGCCGTGACAAGTAGGATCTGGATGGACTTAAGCATAGCTACTTAGAAAAGGTTTCATCATCATCCACGCCTGGTCGATGACGAAAAGCTTTAACAAGTCTAGCTTTGAAAGTCTCAACTTTTCCATCTACACCAAGTAATCTTCTCAAGATATACTTGCTCCTGATGGGTATTTAACCCTTCAGATATTGCAACCAAAGTCCATACTTTGTTGGTGTATAAGGATTCCATCTCAGATCACTAAGCATCCAGCCATTCTTACAGAGTCTTACTCCTGATGGCCAGCTCGAAGCTAGTTGGGTCATCATCTCATGATGCAATCCTCGCTCCCACTTTCATAGAGAAACCGAAGTATCTCTCAGGTGGGTGAGGAACCCTACTAGATCGGCGGAGAGGCTGAGGTTCATTGGTAACTATTGAATCCTTTGGTTCTTTCAAATCATCAGCTGCAGTTTGTATAGCTGGAACATTTCCAGTTCTACATAACAGATCTTGCCTCGAGCTTGTCCGGATTTCGCTTTTAGACATAGGCCGGTCAACCCCAAATCTTAACTAGCTTAAGACATGGGCTCTTCCCTTTCCATATCACATATGAAGTGGTAGGCAACTGATTTGATTGAATCCCTATTCAATAGGTATGCAACTTCGTAAGTGCATAACTCCCAAAAGGGAATAGGTAACTCAGCAGTACTCATCATAGAGCACACCTTATCATATAGGGTGTGATTGCTCCACCCCGATATACCATCGTGCTATGGTGTATGCGGAGGAGTAATGCCGAGAGAGAATCTCATTCTCCTTTAGAATAGTCCAGTATTTCCGTGCTCAAGTATTCTCCTCCCTGATCACATCAAAGGACATAATACTTATACCCGTATTGGTTCTCTACTTCTAACTTATATTCTGTGAATATCTCAAAAGGTTCGGACTCATGTTTCAACAGGAACATATGACTGAATCTTGAGAGATTATCAGAGAATATAATGAAGTATAAAGAACCGGTCTTGGCATGTGTAGACAGGAGACCTTACATACATCATCATGTATCAGTCCTAAGAGTTCATTAACTCTTTCTCTGTTTCCAGTAAACGGAGCTATGGTCATCTTATCTTTGTGACATGACTGGCGAGTTTCACAAGATGTAAATTCAAACTGATTTAAATATGCATCTATATGTAACTCTAGCTAGTCGGGTCACATTGATATGACCTAGTCTACAATGCCTCAAGAAGAATTCGTTCATTTCTGAACTCTTCCTCTTGTGTGTGTTCCATATACTAAGAACTGTAGTTTGATTTAGAACATCAACGCTTTTAGATAACGTGCCTGATACGATCAACTTTTGATATAGGAAATGTTCAAAACATTATCCAACAATACAGAATTTTATCATTTCTTTACTAATAATGAGACTGATATGATTTTGTATATCAGGTTCGGTATCTAATAACATTCGTTCAGAATCAATGTATTGGTAATACAGGGTGACAGTGACCAACAGACTTGGCTGCAACACTTGCCCCGTTTTCTGCCTCATGAAACTTATCACCCGTTCTCAGTTCTCTACCTTTCTGTAGCCCTATGTAACAGATTACATATCTGGGATCCTGATCTGGTATCACATACCCAGGACGTAAAGGATACTGAGAAACAGTTCTATATAATGAACATACCCGAAGATGATGCATCATCATGCACTCTCCTCGTTTGGGCGGCACGGGAAATCTGGTATTCCCCAATTTCCTGCTCTGTTTTATAACAATTACAAGTTGGAGCGGGACCAACGTTCCCCAGCTCAGTATAACAAGCGGGTTCGGTCAATATTCCGTATTATTATCTTGATTAAGGCGTGATATGGTCGCTACCTGGAGAGAGAGAGAAGAAAACACTCAGCGTGCGCTCTTTCAAGAATAGATTGGTTATTATTTTATCTAATCAGGATGGCTCCCACTGCTTTTTATCAAATCTTCCTTCAAACCCTAAAAGGAAAGACTAGCCGGGATTAATTACACACTACAAGTTCGCCAATCTTTCAGCCAGGCCAGTGTCGGTACTTTGAGGGAGGTCCCCCGTGCTTTCGCACGAACCTAATTAATGTAAACCTCGTTTTCCCAGAGGCGTAACCTCGTTAACACCTTTCTAGACACCTACTTGATCGGCTAATTGTAATGTATAAAACTCTCCCAGGAGTAACTCTTACTCGCAGCGGGTATCGGGATCCAACTATCTCATAGAAGGTATGCAATCTCATTGCAAATTTCAACACTTGAAATTCCCGATAATATTTTGCCCCGAACGATCTATGACCTTGACAAGGTCAACAAACCATAGACCGCAAGTCAAGTTCAACCCGTCATTTCTTGATTGAATCAAACCCACCCGCACGACCCTTGACAAGGTCAACAAGGCCGCACGACTACCCTAACCCAATCTGCATCATATGCATAAGCAGATAAATACTGGTTAGCTACCGCACACTGCGCCTTGACAAGGTCAACAAACGCAGCACGAATACTAAACAGAATTTATCTGAAATGACGGAGGGCTACGACATGTTTTTCTGAAAACCTATTGCGTAATGAACTTGATATCGTTGTAGGATCGAATGAATTTTGAAATGGAGTGTTTTTGAGGCTTTTCTAGTTTTGCTAAAGGAGTCACTCCCGGTGAAGGGATCGTCGGTCCTTTCCTCGTCGAATGAGGTGCGGGATATATCATATATATCACTGTGCAAAGCAAAAACACTTAAAAGCTATCAAAAACCAAACCGAATGTGTAGCATCTGCCAGTTATTGCTGAAGGAGTCACTCCCGGTGAAGGGATCTCGGTCCTTTCCTCATCGAATAAGGTGCAGGATATATCACATATACCGCTGTGCAAAGCAAGAACTGTAGCTACCTGTTTTATTTAGAAATTCGATTCTACAACATCTTAGGTTTCTTTTAATTTCATTAATCACATTAATGAAGTCCCATCATTTATAGTACCTAAACATCACAGATAAATACAACGTACACTTATGCCATCCGCATTCGCCTCGATGTCCCCTCGTGCACCGTTAGGTTAGGTAACTAACGGCAGAGCGGGGCAGGGCTAGCGCGGGTGTAAAACATAAGTAACGTCTATATAATATATCATATATACTATATACGGTATCTATCACAGAACATCACATGATCACATCACAGATATCGCAGCAGAAGAATCATATGAAATATTGGATATACTAGGACGTCCGTGTTTTCAATACGAGCCAGTATAAAACACGGATTCCACGGTCGCGATGAATAGCCAAACCCACACCCCTAGACCCCTACGAGAGCGGCAAGCAACCCTACCAATTCTAGAGTTAGGAGACCCGGACTCGACTCCTCGAGTTGGTCTCCCACTGGACTCCAGAACCCGGTTACTTGTGCCCTCCTCCTTGGGTCTATCCTAGTGCAGAAAAGTAAATAATATACAAACGGTGACAACTTCCACAACCTGGAAGTGCCCCAATAAAAGAATATTACATACAAGTTTTTACATGAATGAAAATGAAAAACACTCATCTCACATAAACACCCCCGGCTATTCAAACACGACGATCCAATATAACATATCCAGCAACACATAACATCACATGTCATCAACGTAAGTAAATATGCGCATCCCAATTGTCGTTGACATATAGCAACGAAACCGGCGATATCACATATTACACTTACGGTCACAGAAAAGAAAGTGTAAAACTACAACAGTTGGAATCCGCAACCATCTCAGACATCGCATTCCTGACGAAATGAATTACTTAGACATCGCATGCCTAACAATTATAAACCCCGCATTTTAGTCTCATTATCGAAAACACTTTTCAATACCAAGTCGGGCAATTCAACAAGATTCCCGAAAAACTGATCGAATGCTCGTCGCAAACTTTAGTAGGCGGCAGCAACCCTGATACCGTCGACGAAGTGCACCAAGGCGGAACACCGCTACCGCGAGCACCCGAAGAGATGCTTTCGGCGACGGGGTTCTCCTACAGTCACTTGGTCGGGGCTATGGAGCGAGGCTATCTATTAAGTTTACCCGGCGAGTATCCGCGTACGCTACGTGATTGCGACGGACTTTTGATCGCATCAAAATTCCGTGGCAACCGATCAAGTGAGACTAAATTGCTAGATTTACAACATTCATTCAGTTATCTCATAACTACTTGTAAATTCCAATTATTGTATCCCATTCCAGATAATTAGAAAATGTTAAACTTTCCGATTGAACATTCGAACACCCAAGTTTTCCCGATACAGATCAACACATGAAATAAGTCTAACAACATTCAGTTCGTGCCTCAGTACCGACGGTCCAGCCGTAGAAGGGTCAAGCCAACGCCTCACATGTAGCACGCCGTACTGCCCCAAACCCGAAGGTTCAAAGGGCAGTTCAAGACGGTCACATAATCGAGTTAAGGTTAGTTGTCTTCTAGAGGGACCATCGCGTTACTTGCACTACTTAGAACGTCGTTAAACTACGGAAAAATCCAACACTGGGAAATTTCCCGACAGGGGAAAAATTGGGTATTTATATCCGGTCGAACTTTTTAACATATTCTAAAATTTATCCGGAAAGCCACACAGACAAAATTTGATACTCCGATCGAAACACCGAATCCCCAAAAACACAGCAGAAAAATTCAACTCTTGAATAAATATTAAAAATTCCCAGAAAACTCAGCTCTTTGAACTAGGAATTACTGTGCAAAGGAACAGGGCTGACGTCATCAAGGGGCCGCTGATCCGCCGCAGAAGCCATGCTTCTGCCGCGGATCCGCCGCGAAATTTACTGTTCACCAGAAACTTTTTGCACCGAAATTCTTATTTTTCCCTGCTGAATTTTTTAGCAATTTTTAATTTGGAAAAACTCACTGTTTTCAAAAAAGTACAGAGAGCAAGATTGATTTGGTGTTTCGGGTTCGTTCGGACTTCAAATTCCGTCTGGACTTCGCCTAAGGCTCTAGCTAGGCTCTGATACCACTGTAGGGTTCCTAGGCACACTAGTGAAGTCTCACAAGGCATCGATCATGCCAAATTCAAAAATTCTAGGTGCCGAGAGACCCGACTACGGATCGTTTGCTAGATTTCTAGGCGAAAAGATAACTAGTTAACACTTAACTAAGAGATACGGAAATACAACCTTTGTAGATCCGGTGCTCCACCTCCATAGCTCCGCAACGAAGTCGTCTCCGCTGTCCAAAAGGAATCCGGGCTCTAGAGTCGGCTTCGTCGGAGAAAAAGCGAGCTAGGTCGTCGATGTCCATACCGAAGATGATCTACGTCGAGGCATCGCTAAATCAAGCTCCACCTTCACCAAGCCCTAAAAACTTGTGAAGGAAACACACTCTACCACTTGGCAAGAGGTAGAGGATGAAGAAATAGGAAGTGGGTAGACTTTAGAATTGGATTTCTCACTCAAATCATCAATCCACCATTGATGACCTCAAGCTTCTTCAAAGAAGAAGATGAAGAAGAAGAAGAATAAAGTTATGATAAGATTATTTAAAATAGAAAAGAAAAATCCATTCTTATCATAACTTTTACCATGGTCAAGTGTAGAGAGTTGACCATAGTTAAATAAAAGGTTAGGGTTTAATAGATGAAGACAAAAGGGTTAGAATGGTCAAAGCTTCATGAAGCTTCACTTAGCTTCATGAAAGAAACCCTTTTGTTTTCTTTTTCTCATTTATATTTTAAATCCAAATGAAAAGATAAATGAATGAATAAAAGAAAACCCTAATTATTTATTTAACTTAGGTTTACTTCATTACACAAACCCTAGCATTCTTGCATCATCAAACATGATACAAACAAGTGCACAAAATCATATCGCATATGTAATGCGCACAATCGAGCGAGAAAATCCATTTAAAGTGAACCGATACTAGTTAATGCAAAGTAATATATCAAATATATAATCATGCATTAAATCATTAAATCAACACTTGATTTAACGATCCGGTCATATCGCATATAACCGACTAGCATCATTAGTAACAACTTATCGAATCAACACTTGATCCGATAACCCGGCTATATCGCATATAACCGATCAATGTCACATCGTGAGAATCGAATACAGTATCACATACTGGTATTATTCTCGGTCCCGCACATATCTCATATGCGCTCCTATTTCGTTTCGCTTGAGCCAGGAAACCTCTGTGTAGGACTCTAAAGACTCGTCAATACGCCGGCAGCAGGTGATGATCATATCAAACACCCACAAGCCGCAAGCGGTCTGCTAAACGTAACGGCCACCCGGGTATTGAGCGATCTGAAGATCGACGAGCAAGCCCGCTCACACTCCAGTGAATCCAACTAGTAACACTACCGTACAGTCCGGTCTGATCGTCTGATATGTCGCATATCTTGCCTAGGGGTGGTAAACGTCAGACCCCAATAGCTCGATAAGTCGTGTCGATATGAGGTCTATAACTGTTCGAGAAACTACTGGTAACACTTACCAGTAAATCTCAGCAACCCTGGCCAGGGATTTCCTGTTATAGCCAATCGAACACAGCGCAACATCAACTCCCTATACCGGGAGAGACGAATCCCCTCCTATCGCTCATTGCCTCCATGTGACTCGGGACTGTACCCAAAAACCACCATTTTGCACGCCCTCTTGGACGTGGTAAGATGGAAATCAAAGCACAGTGGGAACCACACAAGACTCTATGACGATCTCGGGTCAACAGACTACTCTGTACCAGTGTCACCAGAGAACTGCCATCTGACGTGAGGTATAATACCATCTGGGAGTTCTCGGCGAGTCCGTCCAGTGTACCCAGTCTCTACTGAGCACCCGTATATCATCTCTGATGTCAAACACCGATGGATATGGGATCATCCATCGCCCATCTGTATGGGTCGAGAAGGTACACGCTAGTCTACTCTGGTATATCGATGCCCCGTCTCGATACACCCATGACTAGGGACTTTGAAGGATGTACTTATGGACTACCATGTCCCCACTAGTATGATCCGCATCATAGTCCAGGTAGTCAAGTACAGATCCTAATGGCTTTACCAATATGTATCAGAGAGACAATCAGTATACACGTTAAGGTAAAGTTCAACCAGATAGCATACTATCATGTCGAGCAAGAAAGCCCTCCCTATATACGTCCCAGCATCCACTACAATATACATCCTATGTACAGTAATGGCCTCTAGGGCATACATATAACTAACAGAGTGTATGGAGGAGTAAGCTGAGAGAGAATTCCATTCTCTTTTAAGTAATCCAGGAACTCGGCACTCAAGTATTCACCACCTCGATCAGATCTCAGTGTCTTGATACTTTTGCCTGTTTGTTTTTCTACTTCATTCTTATATTCCTGGAACTTTCCAAAGGCTTCGGATTTATGTTTCATTAAGAAGACATAACCGTACCTTGAAAAGTCATCCGTAAAAGTAATGAAGTAAGAATAACCGCTTCGCGCATTAGTAGACATTGGACCGCACACGTCGCTGTGTACGAGTCCCAAGAGCTCGCTCGCTCTTACTCCGTGTCCAGTGAATGGAGTCTTTGTCATCTTTCCTTTGAGACAGGATTGACAAGTGGCATACGATTGATATTCGAACGGATTCAAATATCCTTCTGTATGTAACTTCGTCAACCTTCTCTCATTGATGTGACCCAGTCTACAATGCCATAAGAATGTCTGATTTATTTCCGGAGACTTCCTTTTGTGTGTATTCTGGACATTGAAAATATGTGGTTAGTTTAATACGTATATACCATTGCTTAATGTACCTGACCCAATCAGAACTTGATTAAGGTGAATGTTTACAACATTACTTACAAACGCAAATTCATAACCTTCTTTAGAAGTCAAAGATACAGAAATGATATTACAAGTTGCGTTGGGTATAAAAAAGCAATTACGTAAAACCAAAACATGTCCATCTGACATTCCTAGGTGATAGTCCCCTACGGCCTTAGCATCCATGCTAGCTCCGTTTGCAACTTTGAGGGTCAAGTCACCTGCCTTCAAAAACCTACGGTTTCTCAACGCCTGTAAAGAATTACAGATATGAGATCCTGATCCGGTATCCAATACCCAGGAAGTAGAGTTTATTGATAGACAGTTTTCAATAACATACACACCTGAAGCTGAAGCCGCAACCTGCTTCAGATCCTTTGTTCTGGCCTTCCAAGCTCTGCAATCTTTCTTCCAGTGTCCACTCTTATGACAATAGAAGCATTCTTCCTTACCTACAAGCTTCCCCGCTGCCTTTGTTGCTTTTGCTTTTCCCTTCGTTCCACTTTACTAACACCGCCCCTTGGTTTGGCGGGGGCTTTCTTCTTCTTTCCCTTGGCTTTCGCCTTGGACCTAGAAGAGGAAGATCCTCCTACAAACAAAGTGGATGTTTCCCTACCTTAATGTAGGGTGCCCTCTGCACTCCTCAGCATGTTGAGGAGTTCTGAAAGTTCAACTTCCTTTTCTTGCAAGTTGAAGTTCAGGATAAACTGGGCGTAAGTGGAAGGAAGGGACTGGAGAATCAAGTCTGTATAGAGCTCACTCTCCAACGTGGTCCCAAGGTCCGCGAGCTCCTCTATGTAGCCAAACATCTTAACCACGTGTTCCGCTACCGATGATCCGACGACCAATCTGTAGGGTTCCTAGGCACACTATAGAGGTCTCACAAGGCATCAACCATGCCAATTTCAAATTTTATGGGTGCCGAGAAACCCTAATACGGATCGTTGACTAGAAGTTTAGGCGATATGTGAATCTAGTTAACAACTTAACTAAAAGAAGAGAGCTACAACCTTTGTAGATCCGGTTATCCACTTCCTTGGCTCCATGTAGGCATCCTCTCGCTGTCCATCTCGAATCCCGAACTCATACGTCGACTTCATCGGAGATTTGGGCGGACTAGGTCGTCGGCTTCGTGTCGAAGATGATCTACGTCGAGGCATCACAAGTTCAAGCTCCGACTTCACAAATTTGTGAAACTTGTGAAGAAAACACCCAAAACAACTTGGCAAGAGGTAGAGGGTGAAGAAATAGGAGGTGGGTTCACTTTAGAATTGGATTTCTCACTTTGGAACTCAAGTTGCCATTAATGGCATCAAGCTTTTTCTTTTGAAGATGAAGAAGAAGATGAAGCTAGAATTATGATAAGTGTTGAGTTAAAATGAATAATAATAATTCAATACTTATCATAAGCTAACTATAGTTAAGTGTAGAGAATAGACCATGGTTACTTGGATGAGTTAGGATTAAGCATGAAGACAAGAATGGTTACAAAAGTCAAAGCTTCATGAAGCTTCAACTTAAAACAAAGAAAACCACCATTCTCATCATAATCCTTTTCAAATAAATAAATAAATGAATATGCAAAACCCTAATCAACACTTAACCATGGTTTTAATTCTTTACACTTAACAAAAAGATCAAGTATCATCAAACATGATACAAAAATATGTGCACAAAAGTATATCACATATACTTCTTGCACATCAAGTGAGAAAATCCATATAAAGAGAACCAATACTAGTTAATGTAATGCAATATATCAAATATATAATTATACATTAAATCATTAAATCAACATTTGATTCAATGATCCGGTCATGTCGCACATAACCGACTAGAATCCAATGTATCGATTTATCGAATCAATGATTCGATAACTAGGTCATATCGAATATAACCAATCGAAACATATATCGCGAGAATGAAATGCGGTATCACATACACGCATCATTCTCGGTCCTGCACATATCTCATATGCGCTCCTATTTCGTTTCGCTTGAGCCAGGAAACCTTTGTGTAGGACTCTAAAGACTCGTCAATACTCCGGTAGCAGATGATGATCATATCAAGCACCCACAAGCCGCAAGCGGTCTGCTAAACGTAACGGCCATCCGGGTATTGAGCGATCAGAAGATCGACGAGCTAGCCCGCTCACACTCCTGTGAATCCAACCAGTAACACTTACCGTACAGTCCGGTCTGTTCGTCTGATATGTCGCATATCAAGTCTAGGGGTGGTAAACGTCAGACCCCAATAACCGATAAGTCATGCCGATATGAGGCTCATAACGGGTCGAGAAACTACTGGTAACACTTACCAGCAAATCTCTGATCAGCCCTGGCCAGGGACTTCCCTGTTACGGCCAATCGAGCACAGCGCAACATCAACCCTCAATACCGGGAGAGACGAAACCCCTCCTATCGCTCATTGCCTCCATGTGACTCGGGACTGTACCCAAAGACCACCGTTTTGCACGCCCTCATGGACGTGGTAAGGTGGAGATCAAAGCACAGTGGGAATCACACAAGACTCTATGACGATCTCGGGTCTACAGACTAACATGTATAAGTGTCACCTGAGAACTGCCATCTGACGTGAGGTATAGTACCATCTGGGAGTTCTCGGCGAGTCCGTCCAGTGTACCCAGTCTCCACTGAGCACCCGTATACCCTCTCTGATGTCAAACACCAATGGATATGGGATCATCCATCGCCCATCTCATGGGTCGAGAAGCATATACGCTAGTCTACTCTGGTATATCGATGCCCCGTCTCGATACACCCATGACTAGGGACCTTGAAGGATGTACTTATGGACTACCATGTCCCCACTAGTATGATTTGCATCATAGTCCAGGTAGTCAAGTACACATCCTAAGGGCTTTACCAACATGTAACTATAAGACAGTTTAAAGAGACTAGTGTACATGTTAAGATAAAGAGTAACCAGATAGCATACTATCATATCGAGCAAGAAAGTCATCTCTATATATGTCCAAGCATCCAATATAATATACATCATCTGTACAATACTGGCCTCTAGGGCATACATACAACTAACACAATCTTGCCGAAAATAACTTCTTCGACACTTCGTATCTTGCGATACGAGACTGCTCTCCATACAGTTCTTTTGTATGAAGAAATATGGATTCGATGTCCATATTCTCGTGCCTCCTCTGATGTTCATTGTCCATAGAGGCAAGCATGAGGCACTTGGCCTTCGCGCAATCGATCTCCCAGGTCTTACGGATTTCCTTATCCGCGACGCTGGAGGTGGGACCTGGGACAGGGGAGCTTTGGTGGTAAGAAGATACCCCAGATTGTCGTAAGTGATTGCCATTTTGATATTCCTGAGCCAATCTTTGTAGTTTGGCCCTGTCAGTATGTTTTTATCTAGAAGTAACTTAAGTCCAGTCAGGTCGATTGGTCGCTGCAATTAGGAGAGAGAGAGAAGAAACACTCAGCATGATGCTCTTGCAAGTTTAGAGTGCTTTTTAGTTTGTCTAAACAGGATGGCTCCCACTGTCTCTCGAATCCCTCCTCAAACCAAAAAGGAAGAATTAGTCAGGATCAATCTCACCGTACAATTCTTGCTTAACCGTTCGGCCAGGCTGGTGTTGGTACTTCGAGGGAGGTTTTCTAACGCTTTCGCGAAGTTCCTTAATTAAATAACCTCTTTTCCCTGTGGGCGTAGCCCCGCTAACACCTTTCTAGACACCTACTTGGTTTATAGCATTGATCGTTAAGTGAGAAATTTCCCGAGGAGTAGCATATACTCACAGTAGGATCGGGATCCAAATATCATCGCGTGACAAAACTGAAGGAATCCTACCAGAATTATCACACTCCAAATGGTATGCAGCGCTAGCAAGTTTCAGTACTTATGAAACTCCCGATGTGGATTTTTGCCCCATGCTCTTATGACCTTGACTTTGGCCAAAATATCATAAGTCACATGTCAAGTTCTACCCGTCATTCTCCAGGTTAATTTGAGCCCACCCGCACATACCCTTGACTTTGGTCAAAATGGTAGAATGACTGCCCCAAACCAACACATCTATCTATGCTGCACATGAATACCCAATAGCTACCAATCACTATGCCTTGACTTTGGCCAACATACATAGCTTGAATACTATTGACTATTCATGTGAAACGATGGAGGGCTACGAATGGTTTTGGCAAAACCATGAACGTAGTGAACTTGATATAATCGATGGAACGAGATAGCTTTTAAAAGGAGTGGTTCGTGCTCCGCATTTAAAAGTTTGGTTTTGAAAAGAACCGAGTGGTTTTCAAAGTGTTCCAACGACTTTTACTTGGTTTATTTTCTTGCATTAGTTCTTTTAATGCATATTTTTTCTTGCATTAGTTCTTTTAATGCGTCCCATCATTTAATCCTACCATTGCAGAAAACAAACAAATTATGACGTACGCTTATGCCATTCGCATTCGCCACGGGGCCCGTCATTACCCGTTAGGTTACTTAACTAACGACAGAGAGGGGGCTGGGCTAGCGCGGCTGTAAAACATAAGCAACACCTAAATAATATCATATATAGATATATTGCAATGATAGCCATTTCAGATCACAGATGAACACATTAGATATACTAGGAACCCGCAATTCGTATGAGCCTGTAACGAAAAGCAGATTACACGGTCGCGGTGAATAGCCAATACTCCACCCAAGACCTCTACGGATGCGGCAAACTACCCGCCAAGTACCCGAAGCGAAGCAACCTCCCTCAACACCGTGAGTAGGCCACTCGGCACTTGGGGATACCCGGTAGTTTGTGCACCCTCTCCATGGGTCTATCCTAGGAGCAAAAACAGTAAAAAGAAATTATACAATGACGGCTACAACCCCGACCCGGTTGTGCGGCCATATTAATAATATTACATCAATTTCCAAATTTACATGAATTGAAAGAAAAGAAAACTCTCGTCTCACAACCCCCGGCTATTCACCCGCGACAATCCAATGAATTCATATACACATGCCATCAATCATTACAGATCACAGATTTATATAACCCCCACTAATCGACGTATAGAGATTAGCGGACGTTCAATACAAATATCACATCACAGATATAAACCCGTTAGCATTAGTCTTTAGAAACTCGATCAAAATACGGATTTTCAAGCCCCAAAAACTAATTTTTCTTTCTGTAAAATCTGGGCAGAAAATACATATCCCAAAAATCCCAAAACAGTCCCAGAAACACTCTGCAAGAAACATTTTCCCCGACCGAGTTAACTCGGCCGCGGAACCGCGGCGGGAGCAGGCTCCCGCCGCGTTTCCGCGGCGCTTTAATCGAATCAATGGACCAAATTTCTTAGGTGTTCAAACAAAAGCCTGATCCGATTTTTAAGATAGAATTTATTGGTTTTTGGACAGAAAAAAATTTGGCAGAAACTTCATTTTCCGGGTTCGTTTCGCTACTTTTCCTTCGATCGAACTTCTACTTACATTGCTAACATGTTAGATAGTATTTAACTAGGCTCTGATACCACTGTAAGTCCATGCTACCTCTCCCGGTACTTACGGGATTGCGGAATTTGATGAAAAACAATTTTCTAGAGGCGGTAACATGGACTCAAAACGGATCTTTGTTAAACTATCTACCTAACAACCTAACTAGGAGTTGTTAACTACTCGGTTAGGGGGTTATACCTTGCTTTCTTGAACTCCTTCGTCTTCTACACTTGATGGTGTACGGATCGGCTTCACCCCGTCGTCTCCTTGCGCCGAAGATCGATCCACCCGAAAGCTTCTACCTTTGGCTTCTTCTTCGAGCTTTGAAGAAACTAGTTCACTCGGTTTGCTAAACCTTGTGAAGTAGAGTGAGTAGAGGAGAGTGTGTTGGGATTTTTCTCTATGGTTCTTGCTTCTCAACTCATAAGACAAAATGAACCATAGACTAGAGAGAGGGAGAGCAAGAGGAAGAGGGTGAGAGCTCAAGCAAGAGAGAGAATGGAAAATGAGAGAATGAGTAAGACTTTTCTCTCTTAGCTCTCATAATCCAAAGCCATCATAACAAATAATAGCAATCAAGTATTATGTGATGGTTTAAGTCAAAATAGCCATATCATTTCATGCACTCATTTTGCACAAGAGAAACAAGCAAGCAAAACTCTTTGCTATGAAATGATAGCTATTGTCATGATGATGGTCAACTAGTCCAACCTAGTCAACCGGTCAACAAAGTCAACAAGTCAACAAAGTCAACCCCTCAACAACCATGTCACTATAATACTTAATTAATATTATTGTTAATTATATTTCATATTCTCATTAGGGTTTAGCAAAAAGTCAATAGTCAACAGTCAACAGTCAACAGTCAACAACCCTAATGAGAATCCACTGCCTTTGTCTCTCCGTCAACTGTGCATACACACCCGCATCCGCGTTCCGAGGAACACGAATACATACGAGATAAAACCAATCCCAAAACGTACACTAGGATCTGGCTTAAACCAAAGCCCGCTAGTGTTAACTGTCCGGACACTAAGCGTGCACAAGTGCACGGATGTAACCGAACCCTGTCGCAAAACCATGCGACCTGTCGCAAAACCATGCGACCTCTACTCTTTTGCCTAAAGGCGATTAGCTCTCTGTGTGGGACTCTAAAGACTCGACACTACGCTGGCAGTGGGTTTAACCACAGACCGCAAGCGGCACTAGCTGTGCATAATGGCCCCCAGGTAGATGCCGACAAGAAGACTGACGAGGTGAAACCCATCTGAACTCCTACTGAGCCTGAATGTGACAGTCTCCGTACAGTCCGGTCTGTTCGTCTGATACATCGCATGGCGGGCCTATGGGGTGGTGAACATCAGTCCCCTAATAGCGGTACAAGTCGTGTCTGAGTGAAGCCCAGAACACCCTGAGATAACACTAGAAGCCTACCAGTATATCTCGTTTGCCCTGGCCAGGGACTACTCGTGTAATGGCTCTCCTAGACACAGCGCGATGTCAACCCCCAATACCGAGAGAGACGAATCCTGTCTAACCGTCACTGCCTCCAAGTGCTTCGGGACTGCACCCAACTACTACCTGTTTGCACGACTCCTTTGAGCCGTGTAGGGTAGTAATCAAAGTACAGTGGGAACACACTCGAGGCAAAATGACAGTGTCAAGTCAGCGGACTAAGCTGTACTCATGTCACCTGGGAACTGATAACTGACGATAGGTATAATACCAACCAATCAGTTCCCGACGAGTCCTGTCCAGTGTACTCGTAACCTAACGAGCACCCGCATACTATCTCAAGTACGACGTACTGACGGCTGTGGGACAGACCGTCTCTCCAGCTGGGATGAGAAGCGCATACGCTAGTCTACTCCGGAGTATCGATGCCCTGTCTCGATAGTCCTGCGACTAGGGACCTGTATAAGGATGTGCTTATGGATTACCCAGCCCCCACGAGTGTGACTGCCATCACAATGCTGGTAATCAAGCAAAGATCCTAAGGGCTCTACTAATGCGTATAGGTGATATAATAAAATAAACACATGTACACATTAAAATAGAAACAAACCAAGTAGCATACTACTATTTTGAGCAAGATTGTCTATACAAGGTGAATATCCCAAGCTTTAATTAAGTAATATACATACTAGTATGATACAGTAATGGCCTCTAGGGCATATACACTAACATAGGTGTAGTGTAGAATCTATGTCTCTTGGGGTTAATGTAGTTGCCTTGGTGATGGAGGAATAGACAATGGACTTTGGAGAGAGGTAGATGAATTTGTGTACGAAGAAAAAATGAGATGATCAATTTGCCTCACATAATGAACTCCCTCCTCTCTCTTCAAAAATGGCCGGCCTCACTCCTCTAAGGGGTGGAGGAAAAAGAATGGCATTATCAAGAGGAGAAATGTGTGATAAAAAGAGAATAAAATGGTCACACCAAGGTCAAACCCAAATCCAACTCAATCCTTTCATTTCCGTTCTCAATTAATGCAAGGATTGATCCAAAAGGAATCTCATGATGAAAGAACTATCATGAAGCCACAAAAAGCAAGAAAACCCCTCCACAAATGTTATTTGCACATTTGCAAATAACCCCATCCATCGGAAAGTCCGGCCGCGAAGGAACAAAGGAAAACCGGCCGGAACGGAATGCAAACTGGCAACTTCAGAAAACTGATCCCGTAATAAATTACAGGAAAACCCCGCTACTGCATATACATGCCCGCATTTGTATTCCCACTGAATACAAATGCAAAGAGACAAAACTACACTTCCTAATACTAGGATCTGGCTTAAACCAAAGCCCGCTAGTAAAATCCGTCCGATCACGATCCGTGCAATACCGCACGTATCTGATCGAACCCTACCATGTCTCCATACGGCCTCTATAGCGTTTCGCATAAAACTTTAGTAACTGTGTGTGGGGGACTCTAAAGACTCGTCAATACTATAGCTGTGGATTTAACCACTAGCACGTCAGAGGTATTAGCCATACGTGACGGGCCACCAGCTATCGACCAAAAGGGACGTCTGTGAGCGAACTCATCCTGACACCCTACTAAGCCTGTCAGTGACAATATCCGTACAGTCCGGTCCGTTCGTCTATGAGCATCGCATGGCGGGCCTAGGGGGTTGGTAAAAGTCAGACCCCCAAAAGCGGTACAAGTCGTGTCGGAGTGAAGCGCAGAACACCCTGAGATACTACTGGAATACCTACCAGTAAATCTCCTGCCTTGGCCAAGGACTTCGTGTAATGGCTCTCCTAGACATAGCGCGACCTCACCCCCAATACCAGGAGAGACGAACGCCTGAAGATCCGTTCACTGTCTCCATGTGGCTCGGGACTGTACCTAACTAAAACCTGTTTGCACGTCTCCTTTGAGCGTGGTAGGGTAGTAATCAAAGCACAGTGGGAACTCACACGAGACAAATGACGATCTCAGGTCGATGAACTAACCTGTACACATGTCACTAGGGAACTGCTATCTGACATCAGGTATAATACCAACTAGCAGGTTCCCGGCGAGACCTGTCCGGTGTACTCATAACCCAATGAGCACCTGTATACATCTTAGGTGAACCAACTGACACCAGTGGCTTGTGAGACCGGCCACCGCCCCTCGTCAGGGTCTCGACTGTATACACTAGTCTACTCTGGAGAGTCGATACCCTGTCTCGAAACTCCCACGACTAGGGACCTTTTAAGGAAGTGCTTATAGACCCCAGCTCCCACATATATGATCGCCCTCATACTGCTGGCAGTCAAGCAAGAATCCTAGGGGCTCTATCAACGTACAATAGTGACCTGTAAGGTCACCTAAATCAGTACACGATGATAAAGATAAACCAGATACCATACTATCATCTTGAGTAAGACTGTCCTACCGGGATAGGTCCTCCCTCAATCATTGCAATCACGTGCCTGTGATCCAATAATTGACTCTGAGGGCACTATCTCCAACAAAATGTACATTAATGTCATGCCCCGAAAGTACGGTACATGACCGGCACTTAAATTACGAAACGTCTCGAGGCGTATGTAATCTAAGTAAGCCGAAAACCCAGAAATCCAAACCTAGAAAAAGTAGTAGAGTGAAGGAAAAACCAATTTAAATTAAGTAGTTTGCAACATACGCCGAAATATGCATTTTAAAATCACAAGTCTTTTCTAAAAATTTCGGCAGAGTTTCCTTTGTAAATACTGACCCCAAACGGATACAAAAACCTGATAAAGCATATATAATGAATAAAAGCATCCCCAAGCGGGAGATAGCACTTCGTCAATCGACGGTCACAACCACGCAATCAATAATATACAACGTCGAAGGGCGAGGATCACAACAGAAAAGGAAACTGAAAACAGTAAGAAATCCATAGAAATACAACGCGCGACTCTAAGGTCAAAAGAATAAACATCACTGGTCTCTATTTGAAATAAATACATGTTTGGTTGATGGAGTTTACTAGATACAACTGAATAATAATTTACAAAGTATAATGATGGTCACGATGCAAGTGAACCCACCTACTAGCAAATCACCTGGAAATGGAAGTACTGCCAGCAAAGCCGTAACGAAACCTGTACGTCAAAACCTGCAAGAAACTGTGGCACAACGGGGGTGAGTTTCCAACTCGTGAGTAGAAAACATCTACGAGCAGAAATCGCATGAATAACGTAATCCCAGGTCATACGATCACTATATGTATAATCCTCAAAATGTAAGTCTGAAGCATGAAAAGGTGGCAAGGGTAAATATCTAACCCAAGTGTAATCCCATGTGCTCGTGTCAGTGTCTCAGGTAGCAATATATCATATGGATGGAGTATGAATGCATGAAAACATAATATATGAAAATGAAGAAACTGCTTTCATAACTTAGTGAGATTTCTGTATCTTTAAAACGAGGTATCATAAATGAAATCAACATAAACAGTGTCTAGCATCGACACAAAACATAAATCCCAATATCTCAATATCTCAGTGTCTCAATCACACTATCTTGGGCACCGTCAGTCCAGACCGGCCCCTAACATCAATCCCAGGACCACGACGGTATCCTCCGGATATCCGACGCGTCAGATAAAATCACCGGTTAGTAGTCTTCCCCTGCTAGGCTCAACGCCATCATCTGCGACCTTCTCGCCCTGGGGTTCCTTACCGGGTCCACCATGTACCCGAGACGGTTCATCTAACTCCTCGAATCGGGTCTCGAAATCCATCAGCAATCATGAAAACTCATGGTGGACGACTCATACATCATGGGAAAACCGCACTTTTCATTTTTAAAAAGAGAGAGAGAAGAAGTTTATATATGTTTTTGCGGTTTTCCCCCAAATCGAGGAATCTCATGAAAATCCGAATCCAAATCATCAATAGCCCGTAAAACAGTGAATATAGGCATAAAAATCCATGAATGCGGCATAACAGTGAATGACAATATGCATGAAGTAGCAAGTAACAACTACAATGTCTAAACTGGCAAATAAGCCTAGTACACTAATATCATGTCGAAACTATTAATTAACCAGCTATGTCCATGAAATAGTATTCTCTAAAGTGTATGTGACATGGCAATTACCGATGATGATGTATGTGAGCCGGCAAGTAAGTGTACGTGGAACATACGCATCATCGGTAATGGTGCTGGTGTCCTAACAGCATGATATCAATAACGGTATATGAATCACAATATAAGTATGCGATGCGGAGCGAACAGCAATAATGTGCGGGACCTGAATACCAGACACAACGATAACAAATCTGCATTTAAAATAAATATAAGTCATACGGTAGTGCCTTTTGAAATAACATGAATCGCGGTGTTTTGAAAATAAGGGATACGGTGTTTTTAAGAAAAGATACGTCCTTTGAAATATCCGTAGAATCCCTTGGCCTGTCTTTTAAAATACCCACGATTCGTTAGATTTTGAAATAGGTAGGAATTTAATCTAGTCTAACAACTACACTAAACTATAGGGCTGAGCTAACAAGCTAAACTAAAGGTAAGGAAACCGCCTAACATCTGAGTCGATACATACATATATATATATATATATATATATTAGTCGGTGATCCCGCCTCAATAGTATCACATCCGATACAATATCTGTAATAAGACATCCCCGAGTCAAGAGTGCGGATCCATCATCAATATATAGCTCGTACGTAAATCCGTCGTACGGCATCCCAAATCTGGGTACAGGTCAAAATCAAATTCATCATATTATTAATCTGGTATCCTCTTTATCAAAGATCATTATCCAGGGTACTGATCTACGTCTAGTACAATACTGATATCATCAATATAATCATGATCTGACTACTGATCTACAGCCTCATACAAACCGATGTCATCAACACATATCATCAATAAGAAGTATACATCGCCCAATGCGACCTATTATAAATATCTTAACATATCTTATCTCATATCTCGATCACAAGTCAACTGTTCTATGTATATCACTATTCAGATGGTATCGTCGTCCAAAAATCCGCTATAACATCGTGACGTATCTCAAATACGAACCCTGCCATATCACCGATCTCACGGCCTCAAATCAAATCTCATCGACTCATCTCAAATCCCAAGTACTATCCTCAAATCCAGTATATGAACACATAGTCACATACACATGTGAACACATAAATATATATTCTCATATACGCACATGTGAAAGAAAGAATGTATGCAAGTATGTATGTGCGTGTGGGTGTGGGTGCAACCACTACTCTAGGGTTTCGCAACTAACACTAAACCAATCCAAGAACACCAAAAAAATCCATCTTTATCATCAATCAACTCAAACAACATATAATAAATATATGTGTGTATACGTATTCGTATACATCACCACGAACTGCGGGGATGCTATACGCCATCCACCCGACTTCTCCCCGTAGATATAAATCTACTCACCTTGCTTCTTGTGTGCCGATGCCGATATCGCCATCTTCATCTTCAACGCCTCGACATCACGTAGGGTACCTACAAAGATAACACAATTGCAAAGCACATGAAAATCATATCGGAAAACCAAAACGGCAAACGCTACTCTCATAGGTAAAAACCTATAGTCTCGCATGCAAACACGACCAATAACCCCTTGCCGTTGACGTTCAAACACCACCCGACAGAAATGAATCATCAAATACCAAAATCCATGCTAAAACAAGTCATAAACCATGCGCCAACACAAGAAAATTACCCCAGATTCTACCCTATGTGGAATCAGTCAAAATTGCATATGCCAAGGGTTAAATTTACTGGATATAGGGCCCTGAAACAAAAACGAGGCAATTCCCACCTGCTCTAGCCGCAAATTGCGGCCAGAAAGAGTTAATTGGCGGCCTAGAAGAGGGGGTAGGGGGTAGGGTTTTGGGTGATGGTTCCTAGGTGCCTGCATGTATCACTGTCAATCCAAAATAATTTAAGGAGTCTCGGGGTGATAGCATATTTCCAAATACACTCACAGAATCACAGTTTTTTTTCCCGATATCGTTTTTGTAAATCCGTATTCCAGGTTTTAGTCTCTGGTTCAGTCCAATGTAACATCACGACAGGGGTTGTAGTCCCTAACTACACCTCAATTCACCTTTGTTTTCAATTCAAACCCTAAACCCTAACTTGGAATTTCCAAAGTTCATCAAACCACACAATATCGACATGAAACAAGTATAGATGCATAAGGAATTGAAATACTGCTCTAAGAGTGCAAAAATTACCTCCTTTGGCAACTCAAGAATTTTCTTGAGTTGCTCAAAGTTCTCAAAATCCTTTCTTTCTTGGTCTAATGTGTTCCTCTCGAGGTTGTGAACAACTTTTGTGAAGTGTGGATAGGGTTTTGGAGTTGTATCCATGGTGTTTTGGGGGATTGAAGAGGGAGGAGGAAGAGGGAAGCGGCAGCAGCAGCAGCTCCTAGGGAGAGAGGGGAGAGAAAATGGTGTGAAGAATGATGGAGGAAAGGTTCACCAAGTCAAAGGTAACCCCTCACCCACTCTTTCTCCCTCTTAATCATACTTTACTTTTCCTTTTCTTTTCCTTTCCTTTCATTTTTTTCTCCTTTCAATAGTAAACCCAAAACAAACCATGCACCCAAAACATGTAAGAAAATGTAGCAAGTATGGAAAAAAATGATATGTGCATGTTTTGCACAAAAATGCTAAAAATCCGATTAGCGATTTTTAATCGCAATTAGCACTAAATTAGCATATAATTAATCATAAAAACTTAAAAATGGCATAATTCCATAAAATACCCTATTTTAGAATTTTCCATAATTTTTCCAAATTTTTTCCCATTTATCGGTATTTAATTATACCGAAATATTAAAATATTATTAAATTATAAAATTCCCAAAAATAATATTTTATTTTTTTTGAAATGTTACAATCTTCCCCCCTTAAAGAAATTCGGTCCCCGAATTTAAATTTAAACCCCTCAAATACTAAAACATTTCAGTTACCAAAAATAACTCTTTGTCACGTCCCGAAAGTACGGAACATGACCGGCACTTAAATTACGAAACGTCTCGAGGCGTATGTAATCTAAGTAAGCCGAAAACCCAGAAATCCAAACCAATAAAAGTAGTAGAGTGAAGGAAAAACCAAATCGTGTGCGTACATACGCACAAAATCAACTCAACTGTATGAAACCCATAAAATCATAAACATGTGAAACCAAGGCACGAAAACGATATCAAGTGCAACAACTGTGCAAAATCGTAAATACTCAGTAGGTGCAACCATGGTGCATGAAAACAAATATCATGAAACTCAATCATCAAAATCAATCATGCGAATAGATCGCCCAAAATACCGAAATCAAGTATGGCAGAATAGTCCCGCTTAAGCACATCCTCTGAGAGTCTCTGGCCAACTGTCGTGGTCACTCATAGCATGTCTCGTCGATGATCATGAACTCTGGCCAGCTGGGGTGCGTAACATGACCACTCCTGGGTCCAAGTCTTCTCGTAATTTATTCCAGAAAGGTCCTGTCGAGGTCTCTCCCAAATCTCGTTTCTGCCGAACTGTCCGGAAGTCATCGTCGTTTACTAAAGCAAATTCTTGTTCTGGAACGGCTGCATACTCATCGCGACTCCTTCTGGAAGGTATATCCAAGTACAATGCATCGGCATGTGTATCGCATCACTGATGTCGGCGGAGTGGAACGTCATCTCATCCAGATCTGATACGAATCTCTAACTCCACTTTTCTCTAATGTCGACTGCTTCGGACTCGACTCGTCGTGGTTGCATGGACAGAGCTCCAACGGCTATCCTCGTATCTGGAGTCTCCCAAGAAGTGCATCTCACCACCTAGGATCCGAATGAAGTCGAACCATCCGATTGATTCTTCAAAACCCCATAATCCCCCAAGAGCTCAACATCTTGGGTACAGTTTAATAGTATCAAGTACATACCACAACATCGATGGTCCAGCCGTAGAAGGGCAAACCCAAGCCTCACTAATGGCGCCGCGGAACTGCCGCAAACCCTAAGGTTCAAAGGCATTCACCCGGTCATTATGTCGAGTTAGGGTTTCATTCTTCTAGAGGGTCCATAGAATTGCTTGCATGTCTTTCCGAATACTTTAAACTTGGAATAATAGGTTTCTGATATTCGATCGCCTCTGTCGACTCTCAACGTATCCGGATGAAGTCGCCTCTAGCTGGAATCAATCTATCTGATGACTTCGCATCGGGGTAGGCGAACGAACCACATGTCCTAATCATTCATCCTCGATGACTAGCGACCTTCTATCATCTCTTAGTACCACTCGTACTGCAATAGCTCCAACGTCTGGGCGATATCTTGTCGTTCGCAGCAACTACTGGCTCATTCATCTGCACGCTGAACAGTGCTTCAATCATCATGAATAAGCAATACATCAATGGTCATCAAAATCTGGCTGGCCTCTATCAGTGGCCCAATCCTCTGCACGTCCGAGCAATCTCATACAGCGGCTCATCAAACGCTCGTGGCGCGAAAACACAATAAAAAAGACACATATCTGCAATCGTGTGTTGCCGGAATTACGCCCTGGTCAGTCCTCATTCGTGACGATTCGTGCTGACCGCAACTTTAGCCGTAGCTCTCCCGGCCCGTAATCATGGCAGCAAATGTTAGTTATATGTATGCCCTAGAGGCCATTACTGTACGTTGGATGTATATTGTAGTGGATGCTGGGACATATATAGGTAGGACTTCCTTGCTCGACATGATAGTACGCTATCTGGTTGCTCTTTATCTTAACATGTATACTCTCTGTCTCTCTGATTACATGTTGATAAAGCCCTTAGGATGTGTACTCGACTTCCAGGACTGTGATGCAGATCATACTAGTGGGGCCTGGGTAGTCCATGAGTACATCCTTCAATGTTCCTAGTCGTGGGAATATCGAGACGGGGCATCGATATTCCAGAGTAGACTAGCGTATATCTTCTCGACCCATGTGATGGGCGATGGATGATCCCATATCCATTGGTGTTTGACATCAGAGATGGTATACGGGTGCTCAGTGGAGACTGGGTTCACTGAACGGACTCGTCGAGAACTCCCAGATGGTATTATACCTCACGTCAGATGGCAGTTCTCTGGTGACACTGGTACAGCTAAGTCTGTTGACCCGAGATCGTCATAGAGTCTTGTGTGTCTCCCACTGTGCTTTGATTTCCACCCTACCACGACTCTACTGAGACGTGCAAACAGGTGGTTTTTGGGTACAGTCCCGATTCACATGGAGGCAATGAGCGATAGGAGGGGATTCGTCTCTCCCGGTATTGGGGGTTGATGTTGCGCTATGCACGATTGGCCATAACAGGAAATCCCTGGCCAGGGTTGCAGTGATCTACTGGTAAGTGTTATCAGTAGTTTCACACATGTTATGGACCTCACGTCAGTATGACTTATCAAGCTATTGGGGTCTGACGTTTACCACCCCTAGGCGAGATATGCGACATATCAGACGAACAGACCGGACTGTACGGTAAGTGTTACTGGTTGGATTCACAGGAGTGTGAGCGGGCTTGCTCGTTGATCTTCTGATCGCTCAATACCCGGGTGGCCGTTACGTTTAGCAGACCGCTTGCGGCTTGTGGGTGCTTGATATGATCATCATCTGCTGCCGGCGTATTGACGAGTCTTTAGAGTCCTACACAGAGGTTTCCTGGCTCAAGCGAAACGAAATAGGAGCGCATATGAGATATGTGCGGGATCGAGAATAATGCGTGTATGTGATACCGTATTCCATTCTCGTGATGAATGTGTCGAATGGTTGTATGCGATATAACCTAGTTATCGAATCAAAGATTGATTCGATAAGCCGATACATTGGATACTAGTCGATTATATGCGATATGACCGGATCGTTAAATCAAGTATTGATTTAATGATTTAATGCATAATTATATATTTGATATATTACTTTGCATTAACTAGTATTGGTTCACTTTAAATGGATTTTCTCACTTGAAGTTCACAAGTTGTATATGTGATATACTTTTGTGCACTTGTTTGTATCATGTTTGATGATACATGCAAACTTGGGTTTGTGTAAGACTTAAACCTTGGTTAAGTAAATGGTTAGGGTTTTGATTTTATTAACCATTTATTTATTTATTCTTTTTTGAAAAATAAGTCATGGTGGCTTTCTTTGTTTGCTTGTTGAAGCTTCATGAAGCTTTGAACAAGTCCACCATATTTGTCTCATGCTTAACCCTAACCATTCAACCTAAAAATAGTCTATTCTCTACACCTAACCATGGTTGCTATATGATAAGTATTCCTTTTATTTTCTATTTTGAATAGACTTATCATATATTCTCTTCTTCTTCTTCTTCTTCATCAACAAGAAGAAAACCTTGCCTCCATCAATGGCAACATGAGAAAAAGAGTGAGAAATCCAATTCTAAAGTGAACCCACTTCCTATTTATTCATCCTCTACCACTTGCCAAGTAGTATAGGGTGTTTTCTTCACAAGTTTCATGACTTGGTGAAGTTGGAGTTTGATCTTGAGTTGCCTCGACGTAGATCATCTTCGGCATCGAAGTCGACGACCTAGCCCGCCCATTTCTCCGATGAAGCCGACACTAGAGCCCGGGATCCGATGATCGCAGCGAGGGGACTTCATCACGGAGCCATGGAGGTGGAGGACCGGATCTACAAAGGTTGTAGCCCCTTTCCTTCAAGTTAAAGTTGTTAACTCGCATTGCATCGCCTCATTATCTAGTTAACTATCCGTATTAGGGTTTGTAGGCACATGAAAAATTTGAATTGGGCATGTTTGATCACTTGTGAGACTTCGTTAGTGTGCCTAGGAACCCAACAGTGGTATTAGATTCTAGCTAGAGCCTTAAGCGATGCGTAGACGGAGTTAGAAGTCCGATCGAACCGAAACCCTAACTCAAAAATGCTCTATGTACATTTTTTGAAATCGGGGATTTTTGAGAATTAAAAATATGTAGAAAAACCAGCAGGAGATTCTAAGAATTACTGAGAAGCCCGTACTCCTGAGTCCATCAAAGAGCGGCGGAACCGCGGCATTAGCATGGCTAATGCGGCGGTTCCGTGGCCGTTTAGTCTCCTCTTGCATTGAATTTTGCACAGCAATTCCTATTTTGCAGTGCTGGTTTTCCTGGGAACTTTTAATCTGAACTCAAGAGTTGAGTTTTCTGGGTTGTATTGGGGACTCGGTGTTTCGATCAGATTGTCTAATTTTGTCTGTGTGTTTTTCCGGGTAATTTTAGAATATGTTAAAAAGTTCGGCCGGATATAAATACCTAATTTTTCCCCTGCCGGGAAATTTCCAATTGTTGGACTTTTCCGTAGTTTAATGACGTTCTAAGTAGTGCAAGTAACGCGATGGTCCCTCTAGAAGACAACAAACCTTAACTCGATTATGTGACCGTCTTGAACTGCCCTTTGAACCTTAGGGTTTGGGGCAGTACGGCGTGCCACATGTGAGGCGTTGGCTTGACCCTTCTATGGCTGGACCGTTGGTACTGTGGCACGAAGTGAATGTTTTTAAACTTATTTCATGTGTTGAGCTGTATCGGGAAAACTTGGGTGTTCGATTGTTCGATCGGAAAGTTTAACATTTTCTATCTTATCCGGAATGTGATACAATAATTAGAATTCACAAGTAGTTATGAGATAACTGAATGAATGTTATAAATCTAGCTCTTTAGTCTCACTTGATCGGTTGACACGGAATTTTGATGTGATCAAAAGTCCGTCACAATCGGGTAGCGTACGCGGATACTCGCCGGATAAACTTAATAGACAGCCTCACTCCATAGCCCCTACCAAGTGACTGTAGGAGAACCCCGTCGCCGAAAGCATCCGTTTGGGTGCTCGCGGCAGCGGTGTTCCGCCTTGGTGCGCTTCGTCGACGGTATCAAGGGTGCGGCCGCCTACTAAAGTTTGCGACGAGCATTCAATCATGATGTCGGGGATCTTGTTGAATTGCCCGACTTGATATTGAAAAGAGTTTTCGATAATGAGACTAAAATGCGGGGTTTATAATTGTTAGGCATGTGATGTCTAAGTATTTCATTTGATTAGGCATGCGATGTCTAAAGAGGATGCGGATTCCAACTGTTGTAGTTTTACACTTTCTTTTCTGTGACCGTAAGTTTAATATGTGATATCGCCGGTTTCGTTGCTATATGTCAACGACAATTGGGATGCGCATATTTACTTACGTTGATGACATGTGATGTTATGTGTTGCTGGATATGTTATATTGGATCGTCGTGTTTGAATAGCCGGTTTTTTTTTATGTGAGATGAGTGTTTTTCCTTTTCATTCATGTAAAAACTTATATGTAATATTCTTTTATTGGGGCACTTCCAGGTTGCGGATGATGTCACCATTTGTATATTATTTACTTTTCTGCACTAGGATATACCCAAAGAGGGGAGCACAAGTAACCGGGTTCTAGGGTTCAGTGGGAGACCATCTCGAGGAGTCGAGTCCGGGTCTCCTAACCCTAAAATTGGTAGGGTTGCTTGCCGCTCTCGTAGGGGTCTAGGGGTGTGGGATTGGCTATTCATCACGACCGTGGAATCCGTGTTTTATACTGGCTCGTATTGAAAACACGGACGTCCTAGTATATCCAATATTTCATATGATATTTTCTGTTGCGTTATCTGTGATGTGATCATGTGATTTGTTCAGATAGATATTATATATAGTATATATGATATATTATATAGACGTTGCTTATGTTTTACACCCGCGCTAGCCCTGCCTCGCTCTGGTGTTAGTTACCTAACCTAACGGTGCAGACGGGACATCGAGGCGAATGCGGATGGCATAAGCATACGTTATATTTATCTGTGATGTTTAGGTGGACTTAAATGATGAGATATTCATTAATGAGATTAATGAAAGAAAATAAACCTAATTGATGTTGTGGAATCGAATTTCAAAATAAAAACAGGTAGCTACAGTTCTTGCTTTGCATCGCGGTGTTCCTTGTAGAACATCCTGCAACTTATTCGATGAGAAAAGGACCGAGATCCTTTCACCGGGATTGATTCCTTTAGCGATAACTGGCAGATGCTACACCCTCGGTTTATCTTTTGATTGCTTCTATAGTTTCTGTTTTGCACAGTGATATATATGATATATCCCGCACCTCATACGACGAGGAAAGGGCCGACGATCCCTTCACCGGGAGTGACCCCTTTAGCAAAACTAGAAAAGCTTCAAAAAAACACTCCATTTAAAAACCATTTGATTCCGCAACGAGATCAAGTTCAAAGCGTTAAAGGTTTTCTTAAAAACCATCCGCAACCCTCCGTCATTTTAGGAAGTAGAGTACTTAGTATTCGTGCTGTGTTTGTTGACCTTAGTTAAGGCATAGTGTACGGTAGCTAAGTGATGTCTTCCTACACCGTATATGATGCGATTAGTTAGGACAGTCGCGTGACTTTGTTGACCTTAGTTAAGGGTCATGTGGGTGGGTCTAATTAATCACGAAATGACGGGTAGAACTTGACTAGTACTTATGATTTGTTGACCATAGTTAAGGTCATAAGTGCTAGGGGTAAAAATCATTATCGGGAGTTTCAAGTGTTGAAATTTGCAATGAGATTGCATACCTTCTATATGATAGTTGGATCCCGATACCCACTGCGAGTAATTGTTACTCCTGGGAGAGTTTTGCACTTTGCAATTAGCCGATCAAGTAGGTGTCTAGAAAGGTGTCAACAGGGTTACGCCTCTGGGAAAACGAGGTTTACTGTAATTAGGTCCGTGCGAAAGCACGGGGAACCTCCCTCAAAGTACCGACACTGGCCTGGCTGAAAGATTGGCGAACCTGTAGAGTGTAATTAATCCCGGCTAGTCTTTCCTTTTAAGGTTTGAAGGAAGATTTGATAAAAATAGTGGGAGCCATCCTGATTAGATAAAATAAATAACCAATCTAATCTTGCAAGAGCGCACGCAGAGTGTTTTCTTCTCTCTCTCCCCAGGTAGCGACCATATCACGCCTTAATCAAGATAATAATATGGATGTATTGACCGAACCCGCTTGTTATACTGAGCTGGGGAACGTTCGTCCCGCTCCAACTTATAATTGTTATAAGACAGAGCAGGAAATAGGGAATACCAGAATTCCTATGCCGCCCAAACGAAGAAAGTGCATATGATGCATCTCCTTCGGGTGTGTTCATTACAAAGAACTGTTTCTCAGTATCCTCTGCATCCTGGGTATTTGATACCGGATCAGGATCCCAGATATGTAATCTGTTACATAGGGCTACAAAAAGGTAGAAAAACTGAGAACGGGTGATAAGTTTCATGAGACAGAAAACGGGGCAAGTGTTGCAGCCAAGTCTGTTGGTCACTGTCACCCTGTATTACCAATACATTGATTCTGAACAAATGCTATTAGATACCGAACCTGATATACAAAATCATATCAGTCTCTTTATTGGTAAAGAAATGATAAAATTTTGTATTGATGGATAATGTTTTGAACATTTCCTATATCAAAAGTTGATCGGTTCAGGCACGTTATCTAAAAGCATTGACGTTCTAAATCAAACTACAGTTCCTAGTATACAGAACACACACAAGAGGAAGAGTTCAGAAATGAACGAATCCTTCTTGAGGCATTGTAGACTAGGTCATATCAATGCGACCCGACTGGATGAAGTTACATTTTAGATGCATATTTAAATCAGTTTGAATTTACATCTTGTGAAACTTGCCAGTCATGTCACAAAGATTAGATGACCATAGCCCTGTTTATAGGAAACAGAGAAAGAGTTATTGAACTCTTGGGACTGATACATGATGATGTATGTAAGGTCTCATGTCTACACATGCCAGGACCGGTTCTTTATACTTCATTACGTTCTCTGATGATCTCTCAAGATTCAGTCATATGTTCCTGTTGAAACACGAGTCCGAACCTTTTGAGATATTCACAGAATATAAGCTAGAAGTAGGGAATCAATTCGGGTATAAGTATTATGTCCTATGATAAGATCAGGGAGGAGAATAATTGTGCATGGCATTCCTGGACTATTCTAAAAGAAAATGAGATTCTCTCTCGGTATTACTCCTCTGAATGCACCACAGCACAACGGTGTATCGAGGCGGAGCAATCGCAAAATATTAGATATGGTGTGCTCTATGATGAGTATTACTGAGTTACCTATTTCCTTTTGGGGTTGTGCACTTGAGAAGCTGCATACCTATTGAATTGGGTTCGAATCAAATCAGTGCCTACCACTCCATATGAGATATGGTATGGGAAGAGCCTATCTCTTAAGTAAGTTAAGATTTGGGGTTGTCCGGCTTATGTCTAAAGCAAAATCCGGACAAAAATCGAGGCAAGGTCAGTTCTGTAGAACTGGAAAGGTTCCAGCTATACAAAACTGCAGCTGATTTGACTGGACCAAAGGATTCTATAGTCCCCAAAGAACCTCAAGCCTCTCCGCCGATCTAGCAGGGTTCCTCACCTGCCTGAGAGATACTTCGGTTTCTCTATGACAGTGGGAGCGAGGATTGCATCATGAGATGATGACCCAACTAGATTCGAGCAGGTCATCAAGAGTAGGGACTCTGTAAGAATGGCTGGATGCTTAGCGATCTGAGATGGAATCCATGTACACCTGCAAAGTATGGACTTTAGCTGCTATATCTGAAGGGTTAAATCCCCATCAGGAGCAAGTATATCTTGAGAAGATTACTAGGTGTAGATGGAAAAGTTGAGACTTTCAAAGCTAGACTTGTTAAAGGTTTTAGTCATCAACCAGGTGTGGATAATGATGAAATCTTCTCTAGGGACTATGCTTAAGTCCATCCAGATCCTACTTGCCATTGCTACATACCATGACTACGATATCTGGTGGTTGGGTGCCATGACTACTTTTCTAAATAATGATTTAGAAGAGAACGTCTATAAGAACACATCCAGAGGGCTTCATAAACAGTGGGAGCAGCGGAAACGTGTGCAAGTTTCTTTACATGATAAAGTAGGCATCGCGGAGTTAGAACGTCTGTTTTGATGTGGTAGTCAAAGAGTTTGACTTCATCAAAATGGTAGACGAACCTTGTATATACAAAAAGGTAGTAGAGAGTAAGGTAGTCATCCTCGTATTGTACGTGGGCAACATACTCTTGATAGGAAAAGAGTTTCCTATACTACGATCGGTCGATCTCCTCTTGTCATAAGGATTCTCCACATAGGATCAAAGTGATACCTCCTAAACCCTGAGTTTTCATCTATGAGATAGATGTAATTGGATGCTAGGACTCTCACTAGATGTAGTGAGATGGTATCAATCGATCCTGGGGAGAATCACTGGAAGGGTTCCAGGGTGATAAAGACGACTGAATGTCAGTCACAGGCATTGTCTTTACCCTCAGTAAAGGGACGGTATGTTGGAAGAGTTCCAAGTTAGATACCGTGGAAAACTAGACGATAAAGGCTGGTAACATCGCTATTAATGATACTACCAAAGAGGAAGTTTGGGTGTATATTGGTTCATAAGATGAACCAGGTTCCTACCATTGTATGACAATGGAAGTGTGGCTTTGGCCAAGGAACCATGTTCCCATCAGTGACCCAGACATATTCTGAGGAAGCATCACCTGATCATGGAGATAGTTGATCTCCAGGGTGATCGAGGTTAGGAGAGTAGACTCAGAGGATAACACGGCGGATCCACTCACGAAGGCCTTTTCCCAAAGAGAGACTTTTAGGGGATAGTTGAGTATTAGATACTACAACTACTGCTACAGATGGCCCTAGTGCAAGTGGGAGATTGTTAGTTATATGTATGCCCTAGAGGCCATTACTGTACATTGGATGTATATTGTAGTGGATGCTGGGACATATATAGGTAGGACTTCCTTGCTCGACATGATAGTACGCTATCTGGTTGCTCTTTATCTTAACATGTATACTCTCTGTCTCTCTGATTACATGTTGATAAAGCCCTTAGGATGTGTACTCGACTTCCAGGACTGTGATGCAGATCATACTAGTGGGGCCTGGGTAGTCCATGAGTACATCCTTCAATGTTCCTAGTCGTGGGAATATCGAGACGGGGCATCGATATTCTAGAGTAGACTAGCGTATATCTTCTCGACCCATGTGATGGGCGATGGATGATCCCATATCCATTGGTGTTTGACATCAAAGATGGTATACGGGTGCTCAGTGGAGACTGGGTACACTGAACGGACTCGCCGAAAACACCCTGATGGTATTATACCTCACGTCAGATGGCAGTTCTCTGGTGACACTGGTACAGCTTAGTCTGTTGACCCGAGATCGTCATAGAGTCTTGTGTGTCTCCTACTGTGCTTTGATTTCCATCCTACCACGGCTCTACTGAGTCGTGCAAACAGATGGTTTTTGGGTACAGTCCCGATTCACATGGAGGCAATGAGCGATAGGAGGGGATTCGTCTCTCCCGGTATTGGGGGTTGATGTTGCGCTATGCACTACTGGCCATAACAGGAAATCCCTGGCCAGGGTTGCAGTGATCTACTAGTAAGTGTTATCAGTAGTTTCACACATGTTATGGACCTCACGTCAGCATGACTTATCAAGTTATTGGGGTCTGATGTTTACCACCCCTAGGCGAGATATGTGACATATCAGACGAACAGACCGGACTGTACGGTAAGTGTTACTGGTTGGATTCACAGGAGTGTGAGCGGGCTTGCTCGTCGATCTTCTGATCGCTCAACACCCGGGTAGCCGTTACGTTTAGCAGACCGCTTGGGGCTTGTGGGTGCTTGATATGATCATCATCTGCTGCCGGCGTAGTGACGAGTCTTTAGAGTCCTACACAGAGGTTTCCTGGCTCAAGCGAAACGAAATAGGAGCGCATATGAGATATGTGCGGGACCGAGAATAATGTGTGTATGTGATACCGTATTCCATTCTCGCGATGAATGTGTCGAATGGTTGTATGCGATATAACCTAGTTATCGAATCAAAGATTGATTCGATAAGCCGATACATTGGATACTAGTCGGTTATATGCGATATGACCGGATCGTTAAATCAAGTATTGATTTAATGATTTAATGCATAATTATATATTTGATATATTACTTTGCATTAACTAGTATTGGTTCACTTTAAATGGATTTTCTCACTTGAAGTTCACAAGTTGTATATGTGATATACTTTTGTGCACTTGTTTGTATCATGTTTGATGATACATGCAAACTTGGGGTGTAAGACTTAAACCTTGGTTAAGTAAATGGTTAGGGTTTTGATTTTATTAACCATTTATTTATTTATTCTTTTTTGCAAAATAAGTCATGGTGGCTTTCTTTGTTTGCTTGTTGAAGCTTCATGAAGCTTTGAACAAGTCCACCATATTTGTCTCATGCTTAACCCTAACCATTCAACCTAACCATAGTCTATTCTCTAGACCTAACCATGGTTGCTATATGATAAGTATTCCTTTTATTTTCTATTTTGAATAGACTTATCATATATTCTCTTCTTCTTCTTCTTCATCAACAAGAAGAAAACCTTGCCTCCATCAATGGCAACATGAGAAAAAGAGTGAGAAATCCAATTCTAAAGTGAACCCACTTCCTATTTCTTCATCCTCTACCACTTGCCAAGTAGTATAGGGTGTTTTCTTCACAAGTTTCATGACTTGGTGAAGTTGGAGTTTGATCTTGAGTTGCCTCGACGTAGATCATCTTCGGCATCGAAGTCGACGACCTAGCCTGCCCATTTCTCCGATGAAGCCGACACTAGAGCCCGGGATCCGATGATCGCAGCGAGGGGACTTCATCATGGAGCCATGGAGGTGGAGGACCGGATCTACAAAGGTTGTAGCCCCTTTCCTTCAAGTTAAAGTTGTTAACTCGCATTGCATCGCCTCATTATCTAGTTAACGATCCGTATTAGGGTTTGTAGGCACATGAAAAATTTGAATTGGGCATGTTTGATCACTTGTGAGACCTCATTAGTGTGCCTAGGAACCCAACAGCAAAACCATAAACCGGTACTGATGAGGCTAGATCATGAATGAATATAATACTGAGCAAAGAAATATACACCCTAAGGCTTTTTTAAGTGGAGAGCGTATCGTAAATATGCCGCGGAACATACGTACGGTACGTCACTCTACTCAAGCTACCAACTCCATCAACCAAGGGTCATCCTACGTTCCGAAGGTAAAACCTAACGCTCTGATACCAACTTTGTCACGTCCCGAAAGTACGGAACATGACCGGCACTTAAATTACGAAATGTCTCGAGGCGTACGTAATCTATGTAAGCCGAAAATCCAGAAATCCAAACCAAGAAAAGTAGTAGAGTGAAGGAAAAACCAATTTAAATCAAGTAGTTTGCAACATACGCCAAAATATGCATTTTAAAATCACAAGTCTTTTCTAAAAATTTCGGCAGAGTTACCTTTGAAAATACTGACCCCAAACGGGTACAAAAACTTGGTAAAGCATATATAATGAATAAAGGCATCCCCAAGCGGGAGCTAGCTCTTCGTAAATCGACGGTCACAACCATGCAAGCAATAATATACAACGCCGAAGGGCGAGGATCACAACAGAAAAGGAAACTCAAAACAGCTTGAAATCCATAGAAATACAACGCGCGACTCTAAGATCGAAAGAATAAACATCATTGGTCTCTGTCTGAAATAAATACATGTTTGGTTGATGGAGTTACTAGATACAACTGAATAATAATATACAAAGTATAATGATGGTCATGATGCAAGTGAACCCACCTACTAGCAAATCACCCGGAAATGGAAGTAGTGCCAGCAAAGCCGTAACGAAACCTGTACGGCAAAACCTGCAAGAAACTGTGGCACAACGGGGGTGAGTTGCCAACTCGTGAGTAGAAAACATCTACGAGCAGAAATCACATGAATAACGTAATCCTAAGTCATACGATCACTATATATATATAATCCTCAAAATGTAAGTCTGAAGCATGAAAAGGTGGCAAGAGTAAATATCTAACACAAGTGGAATCCCATGTGCTCGTGTCAGTGCCTCAGGTAGCAATATATCATATGGATGGAGTATGAATGCATAAAAACAGAATACATGAAAATGAAGAAACCACTTTCATAACTTAGTGAGATTTCTGTATCTTTAAAACGAGGTATCATAAAAGAAATCAGCATAAACAGTGTCTAGCATCGACACAAAACATAAATCCCAATATCTCTATATCTCAGTATCTCAATCTCACTATCTAGGGCACCGTCAGTCCAGACCGGCCCCTAACATCAATCCCAAGACCACGACGGTATCCTCCGGATATCCGACACGTTAGATAAAATCACCGGAAGGTAGTCTTCCCCTGCCAGGCTCAACGCCATCATCTGCGACCTTCTCGCCCCGAGGTTCCTTACCGGGTCCACCATGTACCCGAGACGGTTCATCCAACTCCTCGAATCGGGTCTCAAAATCCATCAGCAATCATGAAAACTCATGGTGGACAACTCATACATCATGGGAAAACCGCACTTTTCATTTTTAAAAAGAGAGAGAGAAGAAGTTTATATATGTTTTTGCGGTTTTCCCCCAAATCCAGGATTCTCAAGAAAATCCGAATCCAAATCATTAATAGCCCGTAAAACAGTGAATATAGGCATAAAAATCCATGAATGCGGCATAACAGTGAATAACAATATGCATGAAGTAGCAAGTAATAACTACAATGTCTAACCTGGCAAATAAGGCTACTACACTAATATCATGTCGAAACTATTAATTAACCAGCTATGTCCATGAAATAGTATTCTCTAAAGTGTATGTGACATGGCAATTACCGATGATGATGTGTGTGAGCCGGCAAGTAAGTGTACGTGGAACATACGCATCATCGGTAATGGTGCTGGTGTCCTAACAGCATGATATCAATAATGGTATATGAATCACAATATAAGTATGCGATGCGGAGCGAACAACAATAATGTGCGGAAGCTGAATACTAGACACAACGATAACTAATCTGCATTTAAAATAAATATAAGTCATACGGTAGTGCCTTTTGAAATAACACGAATCGCGGTGTTTTGAAAATAAGGGCTACGGTGTTTTTAAGAAAAGATACGTCTTTGAAATATCCATAGAATCCCTTGGCCTGTCTTTTAAAATACCCACGATTCGTTAGTTTTTGAAATAGGTAGGAATCTAATCTAGTCTAAAAACTACACTAAACTATAGGGCTGAGCTAACAAGCTAAACTAAAGGTAAGGAAACAGCCTAACATCTGAGTAGATACATACATACATATATATATATATATATATTAGTCGGTGATCCCGCCTCGATAGTATCACATCCGATACAATATCTGTAATAAGACATCCCCGAGTCAAGAGTGCGGATCAATCATCAATATATAGCTCGTACGTAAATCCGTCGTACAGCATCCCAAATCTGGGTACGGGTCAAAATCAAATTCATCATATTATTCATATGGTATCCTCTTTATCAAAGATCATAATCCGGGGTACTGATCTACGTCTAGTACAATACTGATATCATCAATATAATCATGATCTGACTACTGATCTACAGCCTCATACAAACCGATGTCATCAACACATATCATCAATAAGAAGTATACATCGCCTAATGTGACCTATTATAAATATCTTAACATATCTTATCTCATATCTCGATCACAAGTCAACTATTCTATGTATATCACTATTCACATGGTATCGTCGTCCAAAGATCCGCTATAACATCGTGACGTATCTCATATACGATCCCTGCCATATCACCGATCTCACGGCCTCAAATCAAATCTCATCGACTCATCTCAAATCCCAAATACTATCCTCAAATCCAGTATATGAACACATAGTCCCATACCCATGTGAACACATAAATATATATTCCCATATACGCACATGTGAAAGAAAGAATGTATGCATGTATGTGTGTGCGTGTGGGTGCAACCACTACTCTAGGGTTTCGCAACTAACACTAAACCAATCCAAGAACACCAAAAAAATCCATCTTTATCATCAATCAACTCAACCAACATATAATAAATATATGTGTGTATACGTATTCGTATACATCACCACGAACTGCGAGGGTGCTATATGCCATCCACCCGACTTCTCCCGGTAGATATAAATCTACTCACCTTGCTTCCTGTGTGCCGATGCCGATGTCGCCATCTTCATCTTCAACGCCTTGAGATCACGTAGGATACCTACAAAGATAACACAATCGCAAAGCACATGAAAATCACATCGGAAAACCAAAACGGCACACGCTACTCTCATAGGTAAAAACCTATAGTTTCGCATGCAAACACGACCAATAACCCCTTGCCGTTGACGTTCAAACGCCACCCGACAGAAACGAATCACCAAATACCAAAATCCATGCTAAAACAAGTCGTAAACCATGCGCCAACACAAGAAAATTACCCCAGATTCTACCCTATGTGGAATCAGTCAAAATTGCATATGCCAAGGGTCAAATTTGCTGGAGATAGGGCCCTGAAACAAAAACGAGGCAATTCCCACCTGCTCTGGCCGCAAATTGCGGCCAGAAAGAGTTAATTGGCGGCCTAGAAGAGGGGGTAGGGGCTAGGGTTTTGGGTGATGGTTCCTAGGTGCCTGCATGTATCACTGTCAATCCAAAATAATTTAAGGAGTCTTGGGGTGATAGCAGATTTCCAAATACACTCACAGAATCACAGTTTTCTTCCCGATATCGTTTTTATAAATCCGTATTCCGGGTTCTAGTCTCTGGTTCAGTCCAATGTAACATCACGACAGGGGTTGTAGTCCCTAACTACACCTCAATTCACCTTTGTTTTCAATTCAAACCATAAATCCTAACTTGGAATTTCCAAAGTTCATCAAACCACACAATATCGACATGAAACAAGTATAGATGAATAAGGAATTGAAATACTACTCTAAGGGTGCAGAAATTACCTCCTTTGGCAACTCAAGAATTTTCTTGAGTTGCTCAAAGTCCTCAAAATCCTCTCTTTCTTGGTCCAATGTGTTCCTCTCAAGCTTGTGAACAACTTTTGTGAAGTGGGGATAGGGTTTTGGAGTTGTATCCATGGTGTTTTGGGGGATTGAAGAAGGAGGAGGAAGAGGGAAGAGGCGGCAGCAGCAGCAGCTCCTAAGGAGAGAGGGGAGAGAAAATGGTGTGAAGAATGATGGAGGAAAGGTTCACCAAGTCAAAGGTAACCCCTCACCCACTCTTTCTCTCTTAATTATACTTTACTTTTCCTTTTCTTTTCCTTTCCTTTCATTTCCTTCTCCTTGCAATAGTAAACCCAAAACAAACCATGCACCCAAAACATGTAAGAAAATGTAGCAAGTGTGGAAAAAAATGATATGCGCATGTTTTGCACTGATATGCGCATGTTTTGCACAAAAATGCTAAAAATCCGGTTAGCGATTTTTAATCACGATTAGCACTAAATTAGCATATAATTAATCATAAAAACTTTAAAATGGCATAATTCCATAAAACACCCTATTTTAGAATTTTCCATAATTTTTCCATAATTTTTCCCATTTATCGGTATTTAATTATACCGAAATATTAAAATATTCATTAAAATATTATTAAATTATAAAAATTCCCAAAAATAATATTTTGTTTTTTTGAAATGTTACAATTAATATATATCACATATATACTATATGCACACAAGTGAGAAAAAGAATACTTAGTGAGCAAATATTAGTTAATGTAAATTAATATATCAAATATATAATTATACATTAAATTATCAAATCAACACTTGATTTAATAATCCGGCTATTTCACATACAACCGAATAATATCATATGAATCAACACTTGATCCGATAACCCGGCTATATCACATATAACCGTCCGATATCACATATTGCGAGAATAGAATGCGGTATCACATACGCGTATTAATCTCGGTCCCGCACATATCACATATGTGCTCTTACTCCGTTTTGCATGAACCAAGAAACCTCTGTGTAGGACTCTAAAGACTCGTCAATACGCCGGCCGTAGGAGATGATCATATCAAACACCACAAGCCGCAAGCGGTCTACTAAACGTAACGGCCACCCGGGTATTGAGCGATCAGAAGATCAACAAGCAAGCCTGCTCATACTCCTGCAAATCCAATCAGTAACACTACCGTACATTCTGGTCTCTTCGTCAGATATGTCGCATATCATAGCGTGGGGGTGGTATAACGTCAGACCCCAATAGCGTCATAAGTCATGCCGATGCAAGGTCGAAAATAGTTCGAGAAACTACTGATAACACTTACGAGTAGATCTCAGCAACCGTGGACAGGGATTTCATGTTATGGCCAATCGAGCATAGCGCAACATCAACCCCCAATACCGGGAGAGAAGAATCCCCTCCTATCGCTCATTGCCTCCATGTGACTCGGGAATGTACCCAAAAACCATCTTTTTGCACGAACTCTTGACCGTGGTATGGTGGAAATCAAAGCACAGTGGTCATCACATAAGACTCTATGACGATCTCGGGTCGACAGACTAACCTGTACCAGTGTCACCAGAGAATTGCTATCTGACGATAGGTATAATACCATCAAGGAGTTCTCGGCGAGTCCTTTCAGTGTACCCAGTCTGCACTGAGCACCCGTATACCTTCTCTGATGTCAAACTCCAATGGATGTGGGATCATCCATCGTCCATCATATGGTCAAGAAGCGCATACGCTAGTCTACTCCGAAGTATCGATGCTCTGTCTTGATACTCCCACGATTAGGAACAATTATAGGGTGTACTTGTGGACTACCCTTGGCCCCACTAGTATGATCTCCATCATAGTCCTGATAGTCAAGTACACATCCTAAGGGCTTTATCAACATGTAATAGAGAGACAATAAGTGTACATGTTAAGATAAAGTGCAACCAGATAGCATACTATCATGTCGAGCAAGAAAGTCCTCCCTATATATGTCCAAGCATCCACTACAGTATACATCCCATGTACAGTAATGGCCTTTACGGCATACATATAACTAACAATCTCCTACTTGCACTAAGGCCATCTATTGTAGTATCCAATACCCAACAATATAGCAGTGGTTGTAGTATCCCATACTCAACCATCCCAAAATCTCTCAAATAGTATTTTGGGAAGCAGGTCTTGGTGAGTGGATCCGCCGTGTTAACCTCAAAATCTACTATCCTTACCTCAATCCCTTGGAGATCAACCATCTCCTTGATCAGGTAATACTGTCCTCAGAAAATGTCTGGAACGCTGATGGGACCGGTGTTCCTAGGATAAAGCCACAACTCCATTGTTGTCATAATAACAGTTATTGGACGCTCAATGGTAGGAACCATGTTCATCTCATGAACAAGAAATGCCCAGACAACTACTTTGGCAGCATCGTTGGTAGCAATGTATTCAGTCTTTATCGTCAAGTATGTCACGGTATCTAGCTTGGAACTCTTCCAACATACCGCCCCTCCACTGAGGGTAAAGACAATGCCTGTGACTGACTCTCAGTCGTCCTTATCACTCTGGAAGCTCGAACCAAGAACTTTCTTTTAGTGCTTCTCAGGTGCTTAAGAATGTCCTCCACAGTTGTCCAGTGATTCTCCCAAGATCCGATTGATTCCTGATCACTACACTTAGTGAGTTAGCTATATCTGGTATGGTACATAACATCGCACACATGATAGAGCCTACTATCGAAACATAGGGTATTCCTTGCACGCGAGCTCTCTCCAAATCAGTCTCGGAAGACATCTTTTTAGAGAAAGTGATTCCTGAGTAAGTGGGAGAACCACCACGCTTAGAATCCTCCATACTAAACCCCTTTAGTATGGTGTTAATGTACTTAGATTTGGGACACTCCCAACATCCATTTAGATCTATCACCATAGATCATAATCCAGAAGATGTAGTAGGTATCATCCAGATCTTCCATGGAAAATCCTTGTGATAAGGGGAGCCTGACCGAGTATAGCATATGAAACCATTTCCTATCAAGAGTGTCACGACCCAAATTAGTCACGTGACCGGAACTTAAACCACGTGACGTCAACAGGCGTACGGAATTTAAGTAAGCCGAAACCCAGAAATCTAAACCACCCTAAAAAGGGATAAGTGGAGAAAACATAGTTAAAAACCGTCAGAAATCTCAAGTAAAAAAAAACTTTAAACTTAAGTTTACTTTCAAAAATATTTCGGCAGCACCTCCTTTGTAAAAACTAGCCCCGAAAATGGGTACAATAAAGAATATAAATACGCATCCCAAACGGGAGAAAATCATGTCCAACGGCGGAAACAACCACTACAAACATATATACGACACTGTAGTGAAGAAATATAAATGAAAACAGCATAAAGAGGTAAAACTTTATAACAAGGCCGGCTCCCACTAGCACAGCACCCAAAGTTACAAAATAATACAACATCGATCCTCACAACTCGTCTCTAAGTCAAATATATGAAGATGGTAGATGGAGAGTACTAGATACAAGAGATAAATAATGAATATCGTCGGATAACCGCAAACCCACCTATAGCAAAAGGCCTCACAGCCAAACGTAGCGGTATCCGCAAAAGTAGAGAAAATAGGAAGCCCTGCCGCGAATACTCTGAGTGTAAGTCCTGCAAAACACTGTGGCACAACGAGGGTGAGTTTCCAACTCGTGAATGGTAAATAACATCATACCGTAATTGTAAGTTTGCACGAACAGCGATAAATCCATCACACGAAATCTGATAGCATAAGTATGGCAATATGTATATGCAACAATCATGTAAAGGTATATCATCAGGGTACTACAACTACATGAGGAAATGCATATTAAAATAATCCTGAGTGTGGGATGATATAATAAAATCTCATGCAAAAATCAACAGCATGGAAAAACCCCTGTGTCCCTCACTGACACATCAAATCCTAAAATCCTCAGGCGCCGTCACCAAAATCGGCCCTCATATCTGTATATCTCATGGAAAACAAAACATCATGAAATACTCGTGTCCAGCATCGACACGTAAATACAAATATATCGAGCTCCGTCATTCCGGATCGGCCCTCGGGCTCCGTCAGTCCAGATCGGCCCATATCCATCTCTCGACTCCGGTCGGTATCCCCACGATAACCGCCGAGTCCAAATACTATCACTGGTAGGTACTAGCCCGCCAGCCAGGCTCATCGTCTATACCACGAAAATCATCTCTTTCCCTGGGGAAACATACCGGGTCTACCATGTACCCCCAGACGGTGCCTACCGCTCCTCAAATCGGGTATCGAACACAAGTCTCAGAACCGAGAAAACTCATGATGAACGCACTGAAATATCATATCAAGAGAAACTGGGTTTTCAAACAATACATAAATTTCTTGAAATACCCCCACGGTTCTCAAATCCATAAATCACATGAAATCCATATCTCAATGTATAAATCCATGAAAACTGATGTATGCAACATAAAACAGCAATATCAGCATATTATGAGAAAACCGCTCTTTTAAATGAATCCAATTTAAAAATATATATTATGCGGTTCCTAATTCCTACGAAATCAAGTGCAGCATTATATGAGATGTACATGTAACTATAGCAAGATATATGTATCTACATGTAAGCAGGTATGTATGATGCATTTCATAAGCGCAATAGCACAATAACCAACGTCTCAATGTCAAATGACAATACAATACCACATAGGGGTATATGTAGCTATAGCATGATATGTGGGTGTACATGTAAGTATGTATGCATGATGTACATGTAGCTGTAGCAAGGTATGTGGGTGTACATGTAAGTATGTATGCATGATGTACATGTAGCTATAGCCAGGTATATGTGTAAGCATGTAGGTATAGCCTGTACACTACATTTCATATACGCAAAGGAATAAGAATCCCTGTCTCAATGACAATAACCGATACAATATCACATATGTATATATGTAGTGTGTGTCATGGCAATTACCGACGGTGTGTGTAGCATACAATTTGTGCTCGTGCAACATGAACCGTCAGTAATGGTGTTGTGTCCTATAGGTACCAAGTCAAGGAACAACAGGTAATAATATGCAAAGACGCTCATGCGCAATCAACTCATATGCATATAAACATGCAGCTATAATATCATATCCTGCCCTGACGCATAACGCCATACGGGCGATTTTCCCGTAGATGTTAAATCTTCTCACCGATGATCTCGAGCTAAGTAAATCCGACCACCTACTTCCCTTTCTTCGCAGCATCCGAAGTCCCCGCTTGCGATCCTAAAATTTCACAAACACAACACATAAGGCTAAATATCTTGCGCCGAAACAGTGATAACAAAACTCACGGATAACGTCCACAAGATAAACACACTGTGCACCTAGTGCACAAAACACGTACGATATCAGCATAACCCTAGCTAGGATCGCTAAACTACGCAACCACCAAGCCTAGACCCCAATCGTACCGATCGCGCATTCACAACACAATATATAGCGTGGAAGATAATATATATAATATCGTAATGTCAATTGAAACCAATGCCTGATTTACCCGAAAACCTAGTAAGCAACTTTTCATTATTTTAGCTCAAGTCTAGAAGTTTAAACAATTATATCGATCACAATCATTGCAAAGCAGCTTAACTAAGTCACACAAACATTTACTACAATTTTAGTCTCACCCACAAAAGATTTAATAAAAGTTAGTTTTCTGTTAACCATAATTAGACAATTAGGAAAATAACAAATAATATTCTCACAACTAGGTTAAGTTTTCCCAAGTCTACACTTCTCCATTAACCATTTCAACCAATCAAACACTAACTTGATCTTCATAACTCTTTCATGAATTCCTAAACATGTTAATTAAAGCTATATTAAATATCTAATAAGCTAGCTTAATGTATTTAAACAACAATTAAAGTTTAGGGTTAGGATTTTATACCTCCACTAGATTCACAAACAAGCAACCAAACTCCAAATTTGCCTCCAAAATGATAACTTTCATGAAGATCCAAGCTTGTTTAGGCTTAAGGAATAATGGGTAGGGATTTATATTTGAGTTTGTGGGATTATTTGATGATTTTAGATGATTTATTTGAGCTTTAAGAAATGAAAATGGGGCAAGAATTGAGAGAGGACGGCAAGGGGGGGCTCGGCCAAGTGCAAGAAATGAGGAGGTTTGGAAATTGTGTGGAAATTTCTAGCTAAGTTCACAATAAATGCTCATTAAAGCCTCTCCCATCCATGCCACCTCTTAAACATTTTCTTTTCAAATTTTCTTTAAAACAACAAATATCTAGATATTTTGGAGAGAAAGTTTAAAGCTTAATCTTGTGATTAATTTAGCATAGATTCACTTTAGCATAATTAACTCAATAAATTTTGTAATTACCACTAATTAAGTGTATAATTAAAAGCTTATCATAATATTTTAATTAGGGAAAAATATTTAATTGAACCAAAATTTTCAAGTGACAACTAAAAACCGAAAACTAGCACTTTCCTAGTTAAACTAAGTGAAGTTAAGTTTATACTGAAAAATGATCACTTCACGGTTTTTACGGAAAAACACCGCCTATTTCACCTTTTAACGGAAAATTCGCATAATGATTACTAAAGTGTTACAATCTTCCCCCTTAAAGAAATTCGGTCCCCGAATTTAAAATTTAACTACGCGTACCTTCGAAGAGATGACGGAATTTCTTCCGCATCTCGCTCTCGGCCTCCCAAGTGATCTCTTCACTAGTAGGGCCACGCCAAAGAACCTTCACAGATGGCATGACCTTTGACCGAACTTTCTTCACCTGCCGATCCAATATAACTACCGGCTGCTCGGTGAGCGAAAGATCGTGCTCAAGCTGAACGGTCTGGTGCTGAATCATGTGAGAAAGATCATGAAGGTATCTGCGAAGCATCGATACAAGGAATACGTGGTGAATACTTATAAATCTGGGTGGAAGTGCCAACGAAAGGCAACGGTACAACTCACTCAAGGATCTCAAAATGACCTACAATTCTGGGACTAAGCTTCCCTTCATCCCAAAACTCAACACGCCATTCATCGGAAAAATCCATAGAAATACATGATCTCCCACTGCGAACTCAAGTCTGCGACAACAACGGTCGGCATAAGACTTATGTCTGCACTGGGCTGCTCTCATCCTGACCTGAACCACTGAATCTTCTCCATAGTCTCATGACTAGCTGGGGTCCAAAAATCCTGCTCTCGCGGAGTCGGTCTAACAGACTGGCGATCGACACAATCTAACATATAAGTCTAGAAAAGTTCCATCTGAATCGTCTCCTGATAATTGTTATCATAGGAGAACCCCATCAATAGAAAGTGACGATCCCATAGCCAACAAACAATTAGTACGCACGCACAAGCATATCCTCCAGAGTCTGTATAGTCCGCTCTATCTAACCATCGGCCTACGGATGGGAAGCGGAGCTAAAGCTCAACCAGTACCCAAGGCTTCCTGAAGCTTCTATCAACAATGGCTAGTGAACTGGATGCCTCTATTGGATACAACACATGAAAGAACTCCGTGCAAACACACAACTTATCGAAGAACAACTGAGCAAACTGAGCATACTGAGCATAACCGAACAACAATCACCCAAATGGAGTCATACCCCCGACTAGATCTGGGTAAACCCATAACAAAATTCATGGAGATCTGCTTCCATTCCCACCCAGGAAAGGGTAAAGGCTGTAACTCTCCAGCCGGTCTCTGATGCTCAGCCTTGACTTGCTGACAAGTCAGGCACCTCGAAACGAAGTCCGAAACTTCGCACTTCATCCCTTCCCACCAGTAAATGTCTCTCAAGTCACGGTACATCCTGGTGGAACCTGGATGAACGCTAAAGACTGACTGATGTGCCTGCTCTAGGATCTCTCATCTCAACCCATCAATATCTGGTACACACAAGCGAGTCATATAATGTAGCACACCCTGGTCATCAATAAAGAACTCTAAATCTGTACCCTGCCGAACAAGCTCAAGAATCTCAGACAAACGGGTATCACTGGGCTGCGCCTCATGGATGCGATAAAGTAGAAGTGGACGGGCGCGGACATGAGAAAGCTGTCCCCTAATGGAAGTGAACTCAAACTGTACTCTACCATCGCACATGATCTGCTAATCTGTAGAAGATTGTCGCTGAACTGCGCTCAACTGGGACAAGCTACCCCCGGGCCTACAACTCAGAGCATCAGCTACCACATTCGCCTTGCCCTGGTGATAAAGGATCTCACAATCATAATCCTTCATAAGCTCCATCCATCGGCGCTGTCTCAGATTCAGGTCCCGCTGCTAGAATATGTACTTCAAGCTCTTGTGGTCCGTGAAAATCTAACACGACTCCCCGTACAAGTAGTGTCTCCAAATCTTCAGCGCAAAGACCACCGCGGCCACCTCCAGATCATGAGTGGGATAATCCTGCTCATACTTCCTCTAACTGTCAGGAAGTATAAGCGATAACTCTATAATGCTGCATCAATACGCAACCGAGCCCCACTCGAGAAGCATCACAGTAAACAACACAGCCACCCGATCCAGAAGGCAAAGATAGAACTGGTGCAGTCGTCAACCGAGTCTTCAACTGCTGAAAACTCTGCTCGTACGCATCAGTCCAAAGAAAAGGACCCCCTTCCGGGTCAGTCCGGTCAGCGTTACAGCAATACTCGAAAATTCCTACACGAAACGGCGATAATAACCAGCTAAGCCCAAAAAGCTGCGGACCTCTGTCACAGATACAGGTCTCGACCAAAGCTGTACAGCCTCGATCTTCCTTGAGTCCACAAGAATACCGTCTCCTGTCACCATATGACCCAGGAAGTTAACTCTATCAAGCCTAAATGCGCACTTTGAGAATCTAGCATACAGCCGGTGCTCTCTCAATGTCTGCAAAGCAATCCTCAAGTGCTGCTCATGCTCCTCTCGACTCTTAGAGCAGACCAGAATGTCATCAATAAACACAATAATAAACTGGTCGAGAAATGGCCTGAAAATCCGGTTCATCAGATCCATGAACGCTGCTGGCGCATTGGTGAGTCCGAACAACATCACCAAAAACTCATAATGCCCGTAGCGTGTACGAAAAGCAGTATTCAGAATGTCTTCATTCCGAACCCGCAACTAATGATAACCCGAACGCAAATCAATCTTAGAAAAATGTTATGCACCCTGGAGCTGATTAAACAAATCGTCAATGCGAGGTAAAGAATACCTATTGCGCACCGTAACTCGGTTCAATTGACAATAATCCATACACAACCTCAAATTGCTGTCCTTCTTGACGAACATAACAGGAGCTCTCCAAGGCGAAACACTCGGACGCACAAGTCCCCTATCAAGCAATCCTTGCAATTGATCTTTAAGCTCTCTAAGCTCCGCCGGGGCCATCCGGTAAGGCGGTATAGAAATAGGCCCCGTGCCGGGAATCAGATCAATGCAAAACTCAATATCGCGCTCTGGCGGCAAACCAGGTAACTCATCGGGAAAACATCGGAAAACTCTCGCACGATAGGAACCCAGTCCAACGACTCTACTGTGGCTCTGGTATCATGAATGAAAGCCAAGAATCCCCGACATCCCCTCCACAAAAGCTGACTAGCCCAAAGGGATGAAATCAAACTGTGAGGGGCGGCAGCTCAGTCCCCCTGCACAACAAGAACTTACTCGCCGGGAAAACAAAACCTAACTGTTTTCTCGCGGCAGTCCACCGACGCATAGCAAGTAGCTAACCAGTCCATTCCCAGGAGAACGTCGATGTCCAACATCTCAAGAAGGATCAAGTCGACGGACAATTCTCTATCTCCTATACGAACGGCACACGTGTCACACAACAAACAACTCGCCAACAAGAGTAGTCACAACAAGTGGCTGATCTAGCAAACACGACTCTCGGCCTAACCTCGGCACGAAGTGCATAGAAACATACGAATGCATAGATCCCGGATCAAATAAAACGAGTGCATCAAAAGAACAAATAGGAAGAGTACCTGAAACCACTTCATTGGACACCAGCGCATCCTGATGAGTCAACGCAAACACTCAAGCCTGACCCCTACCGGAAACTGGTTGTCCTCTGCCTTTACCACCCCGTCCTCCCTGAACAAACCCTCCGCGACCATGACCTCTCTGAGCATAAGTCTGACGCGGAGCAACAATAGACGCAAGAGGCAATGCTCTCTCAGGTGGAGAAGGCGGTAAGGTAACATGTGGTACGGCTGCCTCTCTCTTGTGTATCGCGGTACAATCCTTAACGAGGTGACGTAAACTGCCACACCTAAAGCTCCCATGCGTAGACTGCTGACCCTCCTGGGGATAAGTGCTGAATAACTGGCCTTGTCCCACCTCTCTGCTACTCCCCGTGCCTGAACGAACGCTGTCGCGGCGTCTAAACATCTGTCTCCAAGATGATATACCAGTACGAACCCTTTTTGGCTCCGGAAGAACCGACGACTCAGGAAGACGCTCCTCAATCAATAGGGCTGCGTCCACCGCTGCCGCATACGTGTCACAATGCTGAATACTGATAGTGAGTAACAACTGGGTAAGCAGGCCTCGAACAAACCTCTTTACCCGCATCTCCTCAGTAGCTACCAAATACGGAGCATACACAGACAGATCGGTAAACTGCATATCATACTCAGCCACCGTCATACCCAAGTCTGGCGTAACGACTTGAAACTGCGCGCTCGAGCATCCCTGACGCTCTGCGGAAGAAAATGGGTGAGAAACACCGTCACGAACTCAGCCCAGGTCATAGGAGAAAGACCTGCGGCTCTGCACTTCTCTAACGACTCGCACCACTTCTGGGCCAGACCCTCCAGACGAAAACTCGCGAACTCTACCCACCTCGAGTCGGAGTATCTCAGTGAACGACATATCCTGGCTATCCGGTCGATAAACGACTGCGGATCCTCAGCTGCATCAATGCCAGTGAAAACCGGAGGCCTCAGCCTCATGAACTCTGACAGTGATACGGTGATAACCTCCATAGCTGTAGCTGTGACTGCCGGAACAGTAGGCACCATCGCGGCCCCGCAACAGGCGGAACAACCTCTTGTATCTGTGCTCGAATAGCATCAACTAACGACCGCGTCATCTGGCACAAATCCTGCATACCGGCCCCTAGCATAGCAATATAGTCCATCGAAGGTGGATCAATCTGCTCCTGCACAATGGGCATACCGCCCTGGTCAGTCCTCGTCTCAGACGAGTCAACTCTGACCTCGGCCCTCGCGGCCGCTCTCTACGCCCTCGTAGTCTTCGGCGGCATAAAGGCTGGAAATGGAAACAGGATTCGATAAGGACACAGAAATCGAATCACAAGGATGTATATAATCACAGAAAGAATTTCAATCAATAAGTCGTAAGGTCACTTAGGCGGAGTACCGTGTCATAAGTATGCCGCGGAACATACGCACGCTACGTCAATTTGCTTAAGCTACCTACTCCACCATACCAAGTTCATGCTACACTCCGAAAGGTAAAACCTAGCGCTCTGATACCAACTTTGTCATGACCCAAACTAGGCACGTGACCGGCACTTAAACCACGTGATGTCAACAGGCGTACGCAATTTAAGTAAGCCAAAATCCAGAAATCTAAACCACCCCAAAAAGGGATAAGTAGAGAAAACATAGTTAAAAAACTTCGGAAATCTCAACAAAAAACAAACTTTAAACTTAAGTTTACTTTCAAAAAAATTTCGGCAGCACCTCCTTTGTAAAAACTAGCCCCGAAAACGGGTACAACAAAAATATATAAATAAGCATCCCAAACGGGAGAAAATCACGCCCAACGGCGAAAACAAACACCACAAACATATATACGATGCCGTAGCGAAGAAATATAAATGAAAACAGCATAAGGAGGTAAAACTTTATAACAAGGCCGGCTCCCACGAGCACGGCACCCAAAGTCACAAAATAATACAACATCGATCCTCACAACTCATCTCTAAGTCAAATACATGAAGATGGTAGATGGATAGTACTAGATACAAGAGATAAATAATGAACATCGTCAGATAACCGCAAACCCACCTATGGCAAAAGGCCTCACAGCCAAACGTAGCGGTATCTGCAAAAGTAGAGAAAATAGGAAGCCTTGCCGCGAATACTCTGAGTGTAGTCCTGCAAAACACTGTGGCATAATAGGGGTGAGTTGCCAACTCATGACTAGTATGAGTTGCCAACTCATGACTAGTAAATAACATTATACTATAATCGTAAGTATGCACGAACAGCGATAAATCCATCACACGAAATCTGATAGCATAAGTGTGGCAATATGTATATGCAAAAATCATGTAAAGGTACATCATCAGGGTACTACAACTACATGAGGCAATTCATATAAAAATAATCCTGAGTGTGGGATGATGTAATAAAATCTCATGCAAAAATCATCAGCTTGGAAAAACCACAGTGTCCCTCACTGACAAATCAAATCTCTAAATCCTCAGGCGTCGTCACCAAAACCGGCCCTCATATCTGTATATCTCATGGAAAACACTGTAGTGTTACTAGGCACTGTCACAAGGGTCTATAAGGCATCAACCATGCCCGGTTTAAATTTTAGAAGTGCCGAACAACCTAACCAAGATCTTAGACTAGATATTAGGCGAAACAATGAACAAGTAAACAACTTTACTTCTAAGAGTTTGGGATTACAACCTTTGTAGTATGTTCCTTCACTTCATAAGATCCCTGTTGAGGTCCCTTCGCCGCGATAATCATGTACCCGGACTCTAGAGAGGCTCCATGAAGAGAAAGATGCAACCTTACTTCCGATCTTTAATAACAAAGATGATCTACCTTGAAGAAACTCAAAACCAAGCTCTTTCTTTGCTAATCAAGTATTAACAAAGCAAACACCCTAATTTATGCGGCTAGAATAGATGAGGATAATGAAGTAGGAATTTAGCTCTCATTTGTTTTAAATTTCTCACTCATTTTCATCACATATCAAAAAGCTAGAAAGCTTTTTCAAGAGGAAGAAGAAGAAGAAAACCATTTGTGATGAATAATGAATCTTGTGTGAGGTTAGAAATGCAACCTTGGGTTAAGCAAGAAGACTTAACCCTTGTATAGATTTAACTAGGGTAAAGGGTTGGGTTGGGTTAAAGATATATCTAGGCAAAATATCACAAAATATCAAGGTCAAAGTCAAAGCTTCAAGAAGCTTCTTGAAAGCTTCATGAAAGCTTAACCCTAATCCAAACCCTAACCATATTTAAACTCCACAAATCATGTTGCATTTGTAACCATAACATGTTACAATATTATATATTACATATACAATATTTATTGTAACAAAATAAAATAATACAATTAACATATATCACATATATATCAATGTATTACCCGATTGAGAAAAAGAATCTTTAAGTGAGCTTATATTAGTTAATGTAATTTAATATATCAAATATATAATTATACATTAAATAATGGAATCAACACTTGATCCGATAATCCGGCTATTTCACAAATATCTGACTAAAAAAATCTGTATCACTTCATCGAATCAACACTTGATCCGATGACCCGGCTATATCACATATACCCGGCCGATATCACATATCGTGAGAATCTAATACGGTATCACATACACGTATTGTTCTCGGTCCCGCACATATCACATATGTGCTCCTACTCCATTTTGCCTCAGCCAGGAAACCTCTGTGTAGGACTCTAAAGAATCGTCAATACGCCGGCAGTAGGTGATGATCATATCAAACATCCACAAGCTGCAAGCAGTCAGCTAAACGTAACAGCCACCCAGGTATTGAGCGATCAGAAGATCAACAAGCAAGCCTGCACATTCTCCCGTGAATCCAACCAGTAACACTCCCGTACAGTCTGGTCTCTTTGTCTGATATGTCGCATATCTCGCCTAGGGGTGGTAAATGTCAGACCCCAGTAGCTTGATAAGTCGTGGCGATATGAGGTCTATAACAGTTCGAGAAACTACTGATAACACTTACCAGTAAATCTCAGTAACCCTGGCCAGGGATTTCCAGTTATAGCCAATCGAACACAGCGCAACATCAACTCCCTATACCGAGAGAGACGAAACCCCTCCTATCGCTCATTGCCTCCATGTGATTCGGGACTGTACCCAAAAGCCACCTTTTTGCACGCCCTCTTGGACGTGGTATGATGGAAATCAAAGCACAGTGGGAATCACACAAGACTCTATGACGATCTCGGGTCTACAGACTAACCTGTACCAGTGTCACCAGAGAACTGCCATCTGACGTGAGGTATAATACCATCTGGGAGTTCTCGGCGAGTCCATCCAGTGTACCCAGTCTCCACTGAACACCCGTATACCTTCTCTGATTTCAAACACCAATGGATATTGGATCATCCATCGCCCATCATATGGGTCAAGAAGCGTATACACTAGTCTGCTCTGGTATATCGATGCCCTGTCTCGATACACCTACGACTAGGAAAATTTGAAGGATGTACTTGGCGACTACACTGTCACCACTAGTATGATCCGCATGATAGTCCTGGTAGTCAAGTACTCATCCTAAAGGCTTTATCAACATGTAACATAGAGACAATCAGAGTACATGTTAAGTTAAAGTGTAACCAGATAGCATACTATCATGTCGAGCAAGAAAGTCCCACCTATATATGTCCAAGCATCCACTACAATATACATCGTACGTACAGTAATGGCCTTTAGGGCATACATATAACTAACAAACAAAACACCATGAAATACTCGTGTCCAGCATCGACACGTAAATACATATATATCGGGCTCCGTCAGTCCGGATCGGCCCATATCCATCTCTCGACTCCGGTCGGTATCCCTACGATAACCGCCGAGTCCAAATACTATCACCGGTATATACTACCCCTCCAGCTAAGCTCATCGTCTATACCACGAAAATCATCTCTTGCCCTGGGGAACCATACCGGTTCCACCATGTACCCGCAGACGGTGCCTACCGCTCCTCGAATCGGGTATCGAACACAAGTCTCAAAACCGAGAAAACTCATGGTGGACGCACTGAAATATCATATCAAGAGAAACCGGGTTTTCAAACAATACATAAATTTCTTGAAATACCCCCACGGTTTTCAAATCCATAAATCACATGAAATCCATATCTCAATGCGTAAATCCATGATAATTGATGTATGCAACATAAAACAGTAATATGAGCATATTAAGGGAAAATCGCTCTTTTAAATGAATCCAATTTAAAAATATATATTATGCGGCTCCCAATTCCTCTGAAATCAAGTACAGCATCATATGAGGTGTACAAGTAACTATAGTATGATATGTGTATTTACATGTAAGCATGTATGTATGATGCATTTCATAAGCGCAATAGCACAATAACCAACGTCTCAATGTCAAATGACAATACAATACCACTTAGGGGTATATGTAGCTATAGCAAGATATGTGGGTGTACATGTAAGTATTTATGCATGATGTACATGTAACTGTAGCAAGGTATGTGGGTGTACATGTAAGTATGTATGCATGATGTACACGTAGCTATAGCAAGTATATGTATAAGCATGTAGGTATATCCTGTACACTACATTTCATATACACAACGGAATAAGAATCCATGTCTCAATGACAATAACTGATACAATATCACATATGTATATATGTAGTGTGTGTCATGGCAATTACCGACGGTGTGTGTATAGCATACAATTTGCGCTCGTGCAACATGAACCGTCAGTAATGGTGTTGTGTCCTATAGGTACCAAGTCAAGGCACAACAGGTAATAATATGCAATGACGCTCATGCGCAATCAACTCATATGCGTATAAACATGCAGCTATAATATCATATCCAGCCCTGACGCATAACGCCATACGGGAGATTTCCCCGTAGATGTTAAATCTACTCACCGATGATCTCGAGCAAAGAAAATCAGACCACCTGCTTCCCTTTCTTCGCAGCGTCCGAAGTCCCCGCTTGCGATCCTAAAATTTCACAAACACAACACATAAGGCTAAACACCCTGCGCCGAAAAAAAGATAACGAAATGTACGGACAACGTCCACAAGATAAACACACTGTGCACCTAGTGCACAAAACACGTACGATATCGGTACAACCCTAGCTAGGATCGCTAAACTACGTAACTACCATGCCTAAACCCCGATCGTACTGATCGCGCAATCACAACACAATATATTGCGTGGAAGATAATATATATAATATCGCAACGTCAATTAAAACCCACGCCTAAATTAACCTAAAACATAGTAAGAAACTTTTCATCATTTTAGCTCAAGTCTAGAAGTATAAACAATTCTAACGATCACAATCATCGCAAGGCGGCTTAACTAAGTCACACAAGCCTTTACTACAATTTTAATCTCACCCACAAAAGATTGAATAAAAGTTAGTTTTCTATTAACCTTAATTAGACAATTAGGAAAATAACAAATAACATTCTCACAACTAGGTTATGTTTTCCCAAGTCTACACTTCTCCATTAACCATTTCAACCAATCAAACCCTAACTTGATCTTCACAACTCTTTCATGAATTCCTAAACATACTAATTAAAGCTATATTAAACATCTAATAAGCTAGCTTAATGTATTTAAACAACAATTAAAGTTTAGGGTTAGGATTTTATACCTCCACTAGATTCACAAACTAGCAACCAAACTCCAAATTTGCCTCCAAAATGATAACTTTCATGAAGATCTAAGCTTGTTTAGGCTTAAGGAATAATGGGTAGGGATTTATATTTGAGTTTGTAGGATTATTGGATTATTTTAAATGATTTATTTGAGCTTTAAGAGATGAAGATAGGGCAAGAATTGAGAGAGGACGGCAAGGGGAGGCTCGGCCAAGTGCGAGAAATGAGGAGGTTTGGAAATTGTGTGGAAATTTCTAGCTAAGTTCACAATAAATGCTCACTAAAGCCTCTCCCATCCATGCAACCTCCTAAACATTTTCTTTTAAAATTTTCTTTAAAACAACAAATATCTAGATATTTTGGAGAGAAAGTTTAAAGCTTAATCTTGTGATTAATTTAGCATAGATTCACTTTAGCATAATTAACCCAATAAATTTTGTAATTACAACTAATTAAGTGTATAATTAAAACCTTCTAATAATATTTTAATTAGGGAAAAATATTTAAGTGAACTAAAATTTTCAAGTGACAACTAAAAACCGCAAACTAGCACTTTCTTAGTTAAACTTGGTGCAGTTAAGTCTATACTGAAAAATGATCACTTCAGGGTTTTTACGGAAAAACACCATCTATTTTACCTTTTAACGGAAAATTCTCATAATGATTTCTAAAGCGTTACAAAGAATATGTCATCTACGTACAATACATGGAAGAAAATCTTACTCTCTACAACTTTCTTGTATATGCAAGGTTCATCTACCTTTTTGATGAAGTCAAACTCTTTGACTGCCACATCAAAACAGATGTTCCAACTCCGCGATGCGCCCATTGATCCTGATGGATTTAAGCATAACTTTGAAAGCTTCAACTTTTCCATTTACACCAAGAATCTTCTCAAGATCCAATTTGCACTCAATGGGTTTTACCCCTTTAGGTGCAACATTCAAAGTCATACTTTGTTGGTGTATATGGATTCCATCCTTGATCGCATAGCATCCTGCCTTTCCACAGAGTCTCGACTCGTGATGGCCTGCCTGAACCTGGTTAGGCCATCATCAACCATGATGCATTCCTCGCTCCCACTGTCACCGAGAAAACCGTAGTATCTCTCAAGTGGATGAGGAACCCAACCAGATTCGCGGAGAGGCTGAGGTTCGTTGGAGACTATTGAATCCTTTAGTTTCACCAAATCATCAGCTGCTAATTTGTCAAGATGGAACACCTTCCAGTTATATCTCATTGTTAGTTATATGTAGGCCCTAAAGGCCATTACTATACATGAGATGTATATTGTAGTGGATGCTTGGATATATATAGGGAGGACTTTCTTGCTCGACATGATAGTATGCTATCTGGTTACTCTTTACCTTAACGTGTACACTGATTGTCTCTATGTTACATGTTGGTAAAGCCCTTAGGATGTGTACGTGACAACCAGGACTATGACGCAGATCATACTAGTGGGGCCATGGTAGTCCATAAGTACATCCTTTAATGTCCCTAGTCGTGGGTGTATCAAGACGGGACATCGATATACCAGAGTAGACTAGCGTATTGCTTCTCGACCCATGTAGACAAGCGATGGATGATCCTATATCCATTGGTGTTTGACATCAGAGATGGCATACAGGTGCTAAGTGGAGACTGGGTACACTAGACGGACTCGCCGAGAACTCCCAGATGGTATTATACCTTATGTCAGATGGCAGTTCTCTGGTGACACTGGTACAGGTAAGTCTGTAGACCCGAGATCGTCATAGAGTCTTGTGTGATTCCCACCGTGCTTTGATTTCCACCTTACCACGTCCAAGAGGGCGTGAAAAACGGTGGTTTTTGGGTATAGTCCCGAGTCATATGGAGGCAATGAATGATAGGAGGGGTTTCGTCTCTCCCGGTATTGGGGGTTGATGTTGCGCTATGCTCGATTGGCCATAACAGGGAAGTCCCTGGCCAGGGCTGGTTTAGAGATTTACTGGTAAGAGTTACCAGTAGTTTCTCGACCCGTTATAAGCCTCATATTGGCATGACTTATCGGTTATTGGGGTCTGACGTTTACAACCCCAAGACTTGATATGCGACATATCAGATGAGGAGACCGGACTGTACGGTAGTGTCACCGTCAGGCTTTTGCAGGAGTTGGAGCGGACTTGCTTGCTGATCTTCTGATCGTTCAATACCCGGGTAGGCGTTACGTCCAGCTAGTACCGCTGACGGCTTCTGGGTGTTTGATGTGATCATCACCTACTGCCGGCGTATTGACGAGTCTTTAGAGTCCTACATAGAGGTTTTACTAGCTCAGGCAAAATGAAATAGGGGCATATATGTGATATGTGCGGGACCGAGAATAATGCGAGTATGTGATACCGTATTCTATTCTCGCGTCTTTTGTATCGGTCGGTTATATGCGATAAAGCCGGGTTGTCGAATCAAGTATTGATTCGATAAGTCAATACATTGGATGTTAGTCGGTTGTATGAGATATAACCGGATTATTAAGTCAAGTATTGATTTAATAATTTAGTGTATAATTGTATATGTGATATACTAATTTATATTAACTAGCATTGGTTCACTTAAGCTTTTGTTTTTCTCACTTGTGCTCAACTTAATATATATGAGATATATATTAATTTGTGTTTTGATTTTTGTATCATGGTTGTCGATACATCATACATGGGTGTGTAAGACATACACCATTCTATTTTAAATGGTGGGTTTTAATTATTTAAGCTAATTACAAATTAGTAGAGCTTTTGTCAAAAGCATGAAGCTTGTAGAAGCTTGTGGATGCTTTGACAAAGTCCACTAACTTTGTTTTACTTTAGATTTTTATTAACCTAACCATTTTGGATTAGCCATGGTTATGTCTCTACATGAGTTAGTATATGATACTCACTCACCATGGTTCACTCTCTCACTTGATCATTATCCTCATCTCATTTTGTTCATCTTCTTCCTTGAGCTCAAAAGCTCTCTGGGTTTTGATTAAGTGAGAAAACAAATTCTAAAGTGAGACCACATCCTATTTCTCCATCCTCTACTTGATTAGCACTTTAGTATAGGGTGTTTTCTTCACTAATTCTTTAGTTAGTGAAGTAGTAGCTTGAGTTGGCATCCACTCGACGTAGATCATCTTTGGCCTCGAAGACTTCAAGCAAGGTCGCTCCTTTCGCATCGTGAAGCCCTGCAAGATTCTGGGAGAACCACGATCGCAGTGAAGGGACTACAACAAGGAGCTTATGAAGTGAAGGACCGATCTACAAAGGTTGTATTTTGTTTTCACTTAGTTGTAAATTGTTTACTTTGTTTCCGTATTCTATTTCTATCTAACGATTCTAGTTTAGAGTTCCTTTTAACGGCAATTTTTTTAAAATGGCATGGACGATGCCACCCGAAACCTCGCTGCCGTCGATCGGAACCCTACAGTGGTATCAAAGCCTGGCTAGAAAATTATACGGATAATGTTAGATTACGAACACGAAACAAACTCCGAACTTGAAACCCTAAAATCCATGTTTCTGTCGAATTTAAAACGAGCCCTAAAATTTTTTTAAACAAGTACAGAATCATAAATATGTGATAAAATGAACACTGATGAAATTTGGAGGCATTTGGCCACTTTTGGGCCGGCGAGCCCCCCCATACCGGCCATTTCCGAGCCTCCCCTCCAGATTTTTACAGTGTTCTGTTACATGGGTTTTGGTACTTCAGGTGTTGTTTATTTTTGATAAATTGTCATATTATGTTAATTTACTATAATAACAATTCGGAGTGTTTCGTACTCGTATTTTAACTATTTTCGGGATACTTTAGACGATATTAAAAAGTTCAATAGGATGTCAAATACCCATTTTTACCTTGCCGGAAAATTTTCCAAGTGTTGGATTTTTTCCGTAGTTAAAAATCTTTCAAAGATCATGCAAGTTATGCAATGGACCCTCTAGAATAACAAAACCTTAACTCGATTATGTGACTGTCAGAACCGCCACTGAACCCTCGGGTTTGTGGTGGTTCAGCGGTGCCACATGTGAGGCGTTGGTTTGGCCCTTCTACGGCTGGTTCATTTGTGCTGTGGTGTGTGCTGAATAACTTTAAAACTACGCTCAAGTGTTGAGCTTTCTGGGTAATCTTGGGTGTTCGATGATTCGATTGGAATGTTTAACATCGTCTAGTTTTTTCTGTGCTGTGATGACATGTGATGTTATGTACTGCTGGATATGTTATATTGGATCGTCGCGTTTTGAATAGCCGGGGGTTTTATGTGAGATGGGAGTTTTTATTTTTATTCATGTAAAATTAAATGTATGTAATATTCTTTTATTGGGGCACTTCCGAGTTGAGGTTGATGTCACCATTGATGTATATTATTTACTTTTCCGCACTAGGATAGACCCAAGGAGGAGAGCACAAGTAACCGGGTTCTAGAGTCCAGTAGGAGACCAACTCGAGGGGTCGAGTCCGGGTCTTCTAACTCTAGAATTGGTAGGGTTGCTTGCCGCTCTCATAGGGATCTAGGGGTGTGGGTTTGACTATTCATCGCGATCGTGGAATCCGTGTTTTATAGAGGCTCAAAATAAAACACGGACCTCCTAGTATATCCATTATTTCATATGTTTCTTCTGCTGCGATATCTGTGATGTGATCATTTGATATGTTGTTATAGATACATGATATAGTATATATGATATATTATATAGAAGTTACTTATGTTTTACACCCGCACTAGCCCTGCCCCGGTCTGCCGTTAGTTACCTAACCTAATGGTGCATGACGGGACATCGAGGCGAATGCGGATGGCATAAGTGTACGTTGTATTTATCTGTGTTGTTTAGGTGACATAAATGATGGGACTTCATTAATGTGATTAATAAAAGAAAAGAAACCTAAAGATGTTGTGGAATCGAATTTTCAAAAACAGGTAGCTACAGTTCTTGCTTTGCATAGCGGTGTTCCTTGTAGAACATCATGCACCTTATTCGATAAGGAAAGGGCCGAGATCCCTTCACAGGGAGTGACCCCTTTAGCAATAACTGGCAGATGCTACAACCCTCGGTTTTGCTTTTTGATTGTTTTTCCTAATTCTTGCTTTGCATAGTGATATATATGATATATCCCGCACCTTATTCGATGAGGAAAGAGCCGAGATCCCTTCACCGGGAGTGAACTCTTTAGCAAAACTAGCAAAGACCTCAAAAACACTCCATTTAAAAATCATTTGATTCTACAGCGATATCAAGTTCATTACGCAAAAGGTTTTCTTAAAAACCTGTTGTAACCCTCCATCATTTCAGATAAGTACTTCATAGTATTCGTGCTACGTTTGTTGGCCTGCGTCAAGGCGTAGTGTGCGGTAGCTATTTATGCTTATCTGCTTATGCATATAATGCAGATTGAGTTAGGGTAGTCGTGCGACTTTGTTGTCCTACGTCAAGGGTCGTACGGGTGGGTTTAATTCAATCAAGAAATGACGGGTTGAACTTGACTAGCGGATTGTGGTTTGTTGGCCTGCGTCAAGGTCATGGGACGCTAGGGGCAAAATTTTCGGGAATTTCAAGTGTTGAAATTTGCAATGAGATTGCATACCTTCTATGAGATAGTTGGATCACAATACCCACTGCGAGTAATTGTTACTCCTGGGTGAGTTTTACACATTACAATTAGCCGATCAAGTAGGTGTCTAGAAAGGTTTCAATAGGGTTACGCCCCTGGGAAAATGAGGTTTATTTTAATTAGGTTCGTGCGAAAGCACGGGGAACCTCCCTCAAAGTACCGGCACTGACTTGGCTGAAAGATTGGCGAAATTGTAGGGTGTAATTAATCCCTGCTAGTCTTTCCTTTTAGGGTTTGAAGGAAGATTTGATAAAAATGATGGAAGCCATCCTGATTAGATAAAATTATAACCAATCTAATCTTGCAAGAGCACACGCAGAGTGTTTTCTTCTCTCTCTCTCCAGGTAGCGACCATGACACGCCTTAATCAAGATAATAATATAGATGTATTGACCGAACCCACTTGTTATACTGCGCTAGGAAACGTTTGTCCCATTCCAACTTATAATTGTTATAAGACCGAGCAGGAAATAGCGGATTACCAGGATTCCCGTGCCGCCCAAACGAAGAAAGTACATGATGATGCATCTTCTTCGGGTATGTTCATTACCAAGAACTGTTTCTCAGTATCCTCTACGTCCTGGGTATGAGATACCGGATCAGGATCCCACATATGTAATCTGTTACATGGGCTACAGATAGGTAGAGAACTGAGAACGGGTGATAAAATTTCAAGAGTTGGAAATGGTGCAATTGTTGCAGCCAAGATGTCGGCAGTTATCACCCTGTATTACCGAAATACATTGATTCTGAACGAATGTTATTAGATACCGAACCTGATATACAACATCATATCAGTCTCTTTATTTAGTAAAAAAGGATATAATTTTGTATATGTTGGATAATATTTTGAACATTTCCTATATCAAGAGTTGATCGGTTCAGGCACGTTATCTAAAATCATATACGTCCTAAATCAAATCACAGTTCTTAATGTACAGAACACACACAAAAGGAAGAGTTCAGAAATGAACGAATCCTTCTTGAGGTATTGTAGACTAGGTCATATCAATGCGGCACGACTAGCTGAAGTTACATAAAAATGCATATTTAAATCAGTTTGAATTTATATCTTATGAAACTTGCCAGTCATGTCACAAAGATAAAATGACCATAGCTCCGTTTACTGGAAACAGAGAAAGAGTTAATGAACTCTTGGAATTTATACATGATGATGTATGTGAATCCCTTGTCTACACATGCCATGTCTGGTTCTTTGTACTTCATTACATTCACTGATGATCTCTCAAGATTCAGACATATGTTCCTGTTGAAACACAAGTCAGAAACATTTGAGATATTCAAAGAATATAAGGTCAAAGTAGAGAACCAAAAAGGGTATAAGTATTATGTCCTTTGATGTGATCAGGGAGGAGAATACTTGAGCATGGAATTCCTGGACTATTCTAAAAGGAGAATGAGATCCTCTCTCAGCATTACTCCTCCGTATACACCACAGCACAATAGTGTATTGGGGTGGAGCAATAGCACCCTATGAGATATGGTGCGCTCTATGATGAGTATTACTGAGTTGCCTATTTCCTTTTGGGGGTTATGCACTTGTGAAGCTGCATACCTATTTAATGGTGTTCCAACCAAATCAGATGCCTACCACTCCATATGTGATATGGTATGGGAAGAGCCCATCTCTTAAGTAAGTTAAGATTTGGGGTTGTCTGGCTTATGTCTAAAATCAAAATCCGGACAAACTTGAGGCAAGGTCTGTTATGTGGAAGTTTGTTGGATATCCCAAGCATTCACAAGGGAATATCTTCTACCACGCCGAGGAACAAAAGGTGTTTTGTTTCTCGGCATGCCAACTTTTTAGAAAAGGAATTTATTTTGGAAAGAAAGATGTGGTCATGAGGTAGAACTGGAAGGAGTTCCAGTTATACAAACTGCAGCTGATGATTTGGTAGAACCGGAGGATTCGGTAGCTCCCAACGAACCTCAGCCTCTCCGCTGATCTAGTAGGGTTCCTCACCCACCTGAGAGATACTTTCGTTTTCTCTATGACAGTGGGAGCGAGGATTGCATCATGTGATGATGACCCAACTAGTTTCGAGCAGGCCATCAAAAGTGGGGAATCTGTAAGAATTGCTGGATGCTATGCGATCTGAGATGGAATCTATGTATACCAACGAAGTATGGACTTTGGTTGCTATATCTAAAGGGTTAAATCCCCATTAGGAGCAAGTATATCTTAAGAAGATTACTTGGTGTACATAGAAAAGTTGAGACTTTCAAAGCTAAGACTTGTTGCAAAAGGTTCTCGTCATCAACCATGTGTGGCTTATGATGAAACCTTTTCTAGTGCCTATGCTTAAGTCCATCCAGATGCTACTTGCCACTGCTACGTACCATGACTACGATATTTGGCGGTTGGGTATCATGACTGCAGTTCTAAATAGTGATTTAGAAGAGAGCGTTTATAAGTACACAGCCAGAGGGCTTCGTAGACAGTGGGAGCAGCGGAAACATATGCAAGTTTCTTTACAGGTTAAAGCAGGCATCGCGGAGTTGGAACATCTGTTTTGATGTGGTAGTCAAAACGTTTGACTTCATCAATATGGTAAATGAACCTTGTAAATACAAAATGGTAGTAGGGAGTATGGTGGTGATCCTCGTATTGTACGTAGATGACATACTCTTGATAGGAAAGGTGTTTCCTATACTACACTCGGTCAATCTCCTTTTATCACAAGGATTCTCCATATAGGATCAAAGTGATACCTCCTAAACCCAGGGTTTTGGATCTATGTGATAGATCTAAGTGGATGTTAGGATTCTCACTAGGTGTTGTGAGATGGTATTAATCGACCCTGGGGAGAATCACTGGATACCTTCCAGGGTGATAAGGTCGACTGAATGTCGGTCACAGGCATTGTCTTTACCCTCAGTGGAGGGACGGTATGTTGGAAGAGTTCCAAGCTAGATACCGTGGCATACTAGACGATATAGGCTGGATACATCGCTACCAAAGATGCTACCAAAGAGGCAGTCTGGGTGTGTATTAGTTATATGTATGCCCTAGAGGCCATTACTGTACATGATATGAATATTGTAGTGGATGCTTGGACATATATAGGGAGGACTTTCTTGCTCGACATGATAGTATGCTATCTGGTTACTCTTTAACTTAACGTGTACACTGATTGTCTCTCTGTTACATGTTGGTAAAGCCCTCAGGATGTGCACTTGACTACCAGGACTATGATGCAGATCATACTAGTGGGGCCATGGTAGTCCATAAGTACATCCATTAATGTCCCTAGTCGTGTGTGTATCGAGATGGGGCATCGATATACCAGAGTAGACTAGCGTATTGCTTCTCGACCCATGTAGATGGGCGATGGATGATCCCATATCCATTGGTGTTTGACATCAGAGATGGCATACGGATGCTCAGTGGAGACTGGGTACACTGGACGGACTCGCCGAGAACTCCCTGATGGTATTATACCTCACGTCAGATGGCAGTTCTCTGGTGATACTGGTACAGGTTAGTCTGTAGACCCAAGATCGTTATAGAGTCTTGTGTGATTCCCACTGTGCTTTTATTTCCACCTTACAACGTCCAAGAGGGCGTGCAAAACCGTGTTTTTTGGGTACAGTTCCGAGTCACATGGAGGCAATGAGCGATAGGAGGGGTTTCGTCTCTCCCGGTATTGGGGGTTGATGTTGCGCTGTGCTCGATTGGCCATAACAGAGAAGTCCCTGACCAGGGCTGGTTTAGAGATTTACTGGTAAGAGTTACCAGTAGTTTCTCGACCCATTATGAGCCTCATATCGGCATGACTTATCGGTTATTGAGGTCTGACGTTTACCACCTGTCACGGCCCGAAAGTACGGAACATGACCGGCACTTAAACTACGAAACGTCTCGAGGCGTACGTAATCTAAGTAAGCCGAAAACCCAGAAATCCAAACCAAGAAAAGTAGTAGAGTGAAGGAAAACCAATTTAAAATCAAGTAGTTTTAATAGCATAAGCCGAGTTATGCGGTTTTAAAAACATCAAGTATTTCCTGAAAATTTCGGCAGAGTCTCCTTTGTAAATACTGGCTCCCAAACGGGATACAACATGAATAGTATACGAAATCAATAAAAAGGCATCCCCAAACGGGAGCTAGCTCTTCGTCAATCGACGGTCACAACCACACAAGCAATATAACATACAACGCCAAGGGCGAGGATCAAAACTCAAAAGGAAACTCAAAACAGCAAGAAATCCGTAGAAATACAACGCGCGACTCTAAGGTCGAAAGAATAAATATCACTGGTCTCTATCTGAGATAAATACAAGTTTGTGGTTGATGGAACTTCTAGATACAACTGAAAAATAATATACAATGTATAATGATGGGTACGATACAAATAAACCCACCTACTAGCAAGTCACCCGAACGAAACTGTGCCCGCAAAGCCGTAAAGAAACCTGTACGGCGAAACCTGCAAGAAACTGGGGCACAACGGGGGTGAGTTGCCAACTCGTGAATAGAAAAACATCTACGAATAGAAATCGCATGTATGACGCAATCCTAGGTCATACGATCAATATAAAAAAATCCTCAAATAAAACCAGTAGTCTATAACAAAGACTAGGGTAAATATCTAACCCGAGTATAATCTCTTGTGCCCGTGTCAGTGCCTCAGGTAGCAATATATCATGAATGAGGTATGAATGCATGAAAACAGATTACATGTAAATGAAGAAACTGTTTTCATAATTTAGTGAGATTTCCTTTGTATTTTTAAAATGAGGTATCATAAATGAAATCAGCATCAACAGTGTCTAGCATCGATACAAAACATAAATCTCAAAGTCTCGAAACCTCAGGCTCCGGCTATCCGGACTGGCCTGTATAATCAAATCTCAGTACCTCAATATCTCGAAATCTCAATGTCTCAATCTCAATATCTAGGGCGCCGTCAGTCCAGACCGGCCCCTACCATCCATCTCAAGACCACGACGGTATCCTCCGGATATCCGACGCGTCGGGTAATATCACCGGTCGGTAGTGCTCTTCTGCCAGGCTCAACGTCAACAACACGGCCTTCTCACCCCGGGGTACCGCACCGGGCCCACCATGTACCCGAAACGGTCCATCCAACTCCTCGAATCGGGTCTCGAAATCCATCAGCAAACTCATGGTGGACGACTCATACATCATGGGAAAACCGCATTTTTATTTAAAAAGAGAGAAAGCAGTTTATATATGTTTTGCGGTTTTCCTCCAAATCCAGAAAATATCATGGAAATCTAAATCATCAATAGCATGTAAAACCATGAATATAAGCATGAGAATGAATAACAGTATGCATGAAGCGACAAGTAATAACTACAATATCTAAGCTGGCATATAAGGTATGTACACTAATATTATGTCAAACTACTGGCTATCAAGCTAAGTTAAGCAATAATATTTTCTAAGGTGTACGTGACATGACAATTGCCGATGAAGATGTGTGTGAGCCGGCAAGTAAGTGTATGCGGTACATACGCATCATCGGTAATGGTGCTGGTGTCCTAACAGTATAATGTCAACAATGCAATATGAAATAACAATGTAAATATGCGATGCGGAGCGAGCAACCAAAATGTGCGGGAGCTAAATATTAAACAATGGTGCCATTTGAAATAACACGAATCGCGGGGTTTTTAAAATAGAGGCTACGGTGGTTTTTAAGAAAGGATACGTCTTTTGAAATATCTGTAGATCCCTTGACCTGTCTTTTAAAATATCCACGATCCGCTAGTTTTGAAATAGGTAGGAGTCTAATCTAATCTAACAACTACACTAAACTATACGGCTGAACTAACAAGCTAAACTACAGGTAAGGAAACCGCCTATCATCTGAGTCGATACATATACATACCTGTATATATACAGTCGGTGATCCCGCCTCAATAATATCATATCCGATACCATATCTATAAGCAGGCATCCCAAGTCAAGAGTGCAGATCAATCATCAATATAGCTCGTACGTAAATCCGTCGTACGGCATCCCAAATCTGGGTACGGGTCAATATCACATTCATCGTACTATTCACCTGGTATCCTCTTTATCAAATATCATGATCGGGGTACTGATCTACGTCTAGTACAATACTGATACCGCCTAAGTATGCATGCACGTGTGTGAAACAGTACGTCAAGACCCGTTACAACGTCATGTCGTATCTCAAATACGAACCCTGCTATATCACCGATCTCACGGCCTCAAATCAAATCTCATCGACTCATCTTAAATCCCAAGTACTATCCTCATTATCCATGCATGTGTATATGAATGTACATATGCATAGTCCTATACCCACGCATATATACATATATACACATCCCAATCGGCGCACAAGAAAGTAATGTATGCAAGTCTGTGTGTGCGTATGTGGGTATAACAACTACTCTAGGGTTTGGCAACTAACATAAAGCTAATCCATGAACACATAATCATAACATGAATAAACATTCTCGTATCATAAAATACCTATATGAACATATATATGAACTATACTACGGACTGCGGGGGTGCTATATGCCATCCACCCGACTTCTCCCCGTAGATATAAATCTACTCACCTGGTCCTCGCTCGCCGGTGCCGACGTCGCCACGCGCTTGCTTGTCATCTCGAAGTCCACATGGGGGTACCTACATATCATAACGCACCGTATCGCATTAAAATCCGACTCATGACTAAAACGATACATGAATCCCACATAGGTCAAAACATATGGTTGCTTTCACGAATCAATCCAAAACCCTCGACGTCGGCGTACAAACGCAAGACCATCGAGAAAAACCCAAACACACTCATTTGTACAATCACGAGCGCTAATTATGATATAAAATAGCTTAAAATTCACAAAAAACCCAAACTCACTTTAAAAGCCATTTTTCCGAAAATCTAGCAAGCAATATTACCCGTTTTAGTACAAAACTCGACGTTTAAACAAATCTAGCGGCCGCAATATCTGCTCAAATCATAATCAAGTCACAAAAACCATTCCAATAATTTAATTTCATCAAAATATATATATATTTACAAAACCTAGTTAACAAAAATTAGCACAATTTTCCATTTTAGCTCAAAACTTGGTGTTTTAATCAACTTTAAATATTTTAACAATTTTAGTGGCCATAATTCTCATTAAAACATATTAACTAAGCCACACAACCATTAACTAGAATTTAATCTCACTACTTTATATAAATTACAAAAATCTAGTTTGCAAAACAATCATAATTAGGACAATTTACATATAACAATTTGCAAACTAACAATTTGATTATGTTTCACATTCCACAAAATGATCAATTCCACTTGCAACCATAATCACACAACAAAACCCTAACTATAATCTAAAACCATCCACTTGAATTTCCAAACTTGAATTCAAAACCCCTTTATTTATTTTAAAACACCAATTTAAGCTTGATTTAAACATTCAATTAACAACTAACAAATATGGATGGATCTTTTTACCTCATGATCAAGAGATCAACATGAAGATTATAGCCTCCAAAATGCCAAATTTCCTCCAAGATCCATGCTAGCTTGGGCAAAGAAATAAAGGGTAAGAGTTGGATTGAAGAATTATAGAGGTTTTAGCTTGATTTTGAGGCAAAAAGTTGGATTTTTTGATGAGAATGAGAGGAGAAAAACGGGGGCTGCTGTTGGGGGCTGTTGGGGGACCTGCTGCTGAGCCAAGAGGAGAGGAGAGAGAGGGTGTGGTGAGGGGAAAAACTAAGTAAAGAAAAGTCCAAGTCAACCCAAACCCATACCTCATTTTCTTATACTTTCTTTTCCTTTTTAATTCTTTCTTTTGTGAAATGAGGGGACAAAGTTTTGGGGCTGCCAAGGGGGGGCTCGGCCAGCAGCCTAGGGGGTGAGGAGAGAGAGTGTGGAGAGTGTGGGTGAGGGAAAAAAAAGATAAATACTATACCCCAATTTCCCTTTACACTAATTTCACCGAAAAAAGCCTTTTTCTTCGATATTTACTAAACCGTTTTGGCAAACCATTTCATTTCAAAAACCACATGATAAAATTTTGTTTAATGTGTTATGATGCACAAAATTTGTTTCAACTCATTCCAATATGTAATTTTCCCTAATTAAATGTATTAGTGACGGCTTAAAATAATATTAAAATAATATTTTTTTCAGAAAATTTGAAATTTCACCAGGGGCTCAATAAACACCAAATACTAGTAATTACATAGCTATAATATGTATATTTAGTTTTATAATAAAGATATTTGTATTTTGACTTTTTACAGAAAACCCCCTTATTTTACCGATTTTCCGAAATTTCACCGAAACGATTTTCAAAACGTTACAATCTTCCCCCTTAAAGAAATTCGGTCCCCGAATTTAAATTAACACTCTCCCCAAATACTAAAACATCTAAGTATAACCATCAAGTCGTCGGGGCTCCGAAATCATAAATACATAAAACAAATCGTGGCGCAGCGCATGCGGTTGAAAAATGAGCATATAACTGAAAATCAAAACTCCGTCAAGCATCCCGCAATCATCAGAGTCATGGTAAAGACACAATGTCAAATCCAAAACCAAAACCAATATGATATAACTCGAAACTATACACGTAAATATCAAATCTATATATGTAATTATCTGAAGGAAATGCATGCCAAATCTCTTAAAGTCTCTGTGCAATGCGCATAACACTGCACAGTGGCGGATGTCTATCATAAGAAAATAACCATATACATATATACCTTTTATTTGAAATGTACGTTCCGCCGTTTTGGAAAACAATTTAGAAGGGTTTTCCTTGTTTTAAACGTTTCGCGTCATATCAGACACGTAGGTAAATACTGAGACTATAGCTCGCTTTTTGGAATTCCCTTCAATAGCTATCAATGCATGCAAAATACATTCAGGTACTGTCCTCTGACTAGTCCTGCTTAGTACGAAAACACATCGCAATTATCATAAAAAAAACGTACTGCTCTATAAGAAATCAATCCCAAAATACGCGTATGAATACTACGTGTGTCTGGTGCGCACGACAATCAAAATCCATATACGTGCCATACAAGTGCACAGAAATAAGATCTAAGTGCATCGGGTGTGCACAAAGCATCTGTCGTAGGCAACGTGTGTTCCTGACAGCAAAATCAGGTGCATCTGACATGCACGAAGAATCTCGATTTAGTGCATCTGGTGTGCACCAAAATCGCACCTCGAAACATGCGCCCAACATGCACGAAAATCCAAATCAGATGCATCCATCGTGCACGAAATCATGAAATCCAATATCAAGCGCCGAATATGCGCAAAATCAAATCAGGTGCACAAGGTGCACAAAACAAATATCGAGTATCACAATCGAAATCGAAGTCCAGTGCATCTAAGTGCACCAAAGGCGTATCACTGCACTGCAAGCATATATAAACTATACAGAGTGCAGGAACCAAATCGTGTGCGTGCATACGCACAAAATCAACTCAAATGTCTAAAATCGTAAAATCACAAACATGTGAAACCAAAGCACGAAAACGATATCAAGTGCACAACTGTGCAAAAATCGTAAATACTCAGTAGGTGTAACCATGGTACATGAAAAACAAATATCATGAAACTCAATCATCGAAATCAGTCATGCGAATAAATCGTCCAAAATACCGAAATCAAATAGGGCAGAATAGTCCCGCTCAAGCACATCCTCCAAGAATCTCTGGCCAACTGTCGTGGTCACTCATAGCATGTCTCGCCGACGATCCTGAACTCTGGCCTGCCAGTGTGCATAACATGACCACTCCTGGGTCCAAGTCTTCTTGTAATTTATTCCAGAAAGGTCCTGTCGAAATCTCTCCCAAATCTCGTCTCTGCCGAACTGTCCGGAAGTCATCGTCATTTACTATATCTGTTTCTTATTCCGGAACGGCTGCATACTCACCGCGACTCCTTCTGGAAGGTATATCTAAGTACAATGCCTCGGCATGCGTATCGCATCTCTGATGTCGGCGGAGTGGAACGTCGTCTTATCCAGATCTCGTACGAACCTCTTACTCCACTTTTCTCTAATGTCGACTGCTCCGGACTCGTCTCGTCGTGGCTGCATGGACTGAGCTCCAACGGCTATCCTCGTATCTGGAGCCTCCCAAGAATGCATCTCACCACCTAGTATCCGAATAAAGTCGAGCCATTCGATCGAATCGTCAAAACCTCATAATCCCCCAAGAGCTCAACATCTTGGGTACAGTATAATAATATCGAGTACATACCACAGTATCGGTGGTCCAGCCGTAGAAGGGCAAACCCAAGCCTCACTAATGGCGCCGCGGAACTGCCGCAAACCCTAAGGTTCAAAGGCTTTCACACGGTCATTAATTCGAGTTAGGGTTTCATTCTTCTAAAGGGACCATCGAATTGCCTGCATGTCTTTCCGAATACTTTAAACTTGGAATAATAAGTTTCTGACACTCGATCGTCTCTTTCGACTCTCAACGTCTCCGCGTGAAGTCGTCTCTAGCTGGAATCAATCTATCTGATGACCTCGCATCGGGGTAGCGAACGAACCACACGTCCTAGTCATTCATCCTCGGTGACTAGCGACCTTCTGTAATCTCTTAGTACAACTCGTACTGCAATAGCTCCAACATCTGGGGCGATATGTCGTCGTTCGCAGCAATAACTGGCTCACTCGTCTGCACGCTGAACAGCGCCTCAATCATCATAAATAAGCAATGCGCCAACGGTCATCGAAATCTGTCTGGCCTCTATCATTGGCTCAATCCTCTGGTGCAAATCGGCACGTCCGAGTAATCTCATACAGCAATCCACCCAACGCTCGTGGCGCGAAAACACAATGAAAAGAAACATCTCTGCAATCGTGTGTCGCCGAAACCATGCCCTGGTCAGTCCTCGTTCTTGACGAGCTCATGCTGACCGCAACTCTAGCCGTAGCTCTCCCTGCCCGTAATCGTGGCAGCAAAACCAAAACTGGTACCGATGAGGCTAGATCAGGAAGGGATATAATACTGAACAAGGAAATGTACATCCTAAGGCTTCTTAAGTGGAGTGGCGTATCGTAAATATGCCGCGGAATATACCCACGGTACGCCACTCTACTTTAGACACCTATTCCATCAACCAAGGGTCATCCTACGCTCCGAAGGTAAAACCTAACGCTCTGATACCAACTTTGTCACGACCCGAAAGTATGGAACATGACCGGCACTTAAACTACGAAACGTCTCGAGGCGTACGTAATCTAAGTAAGCCGAAAACCCAGAAATCCAAACCAAGAAAAGTAGTAGAGTGAAGGAAAACCAATTTAAAATCAAGTAGTTTTAATAGCATAAGCCGAGTTATGCGGTTTTAAAAACATCAAGTATTTCTTGAAAATTTCGGCAGAGTCTCCTTTGTAAATACTGGCTCCCAAACGGGATACAACATGAATAGTATACGAAATCAATAAAAAGGCATCCCCAAGCGGGAGCTAGCTCTTCGTCAATCGACGGTCACAACCACACAAGCAATATAATATACAACGCCAAGGGCGAGGATCAAAACTCAAAAGGAAACTCAAAACAGCAAGAAATCCGTAGAAATACAACGCGCGACTCTAAGGTCGAAAGAATAAACATCACTGGTCTTTATCTGAGATAAATACAAGTTTGGTTGATGGAACTTCTAGATACAACTGAAAAATAATATACAATGTATAATGATGGGTACGATACAAATAAACCCACTTACTAGCAAGTCACCCGAACGAAACTGTGCCCGCAAAGCCGTAAAGAAACCTGTACGGCGAAACCTGCAAGAAACTGGGGCACAACGGGGGTGAGTTGCCAACTCGTGAATAGAAAAACATCTACGAATAGAAATCGCATGTATGACGAAATCCGAGGTCATACGATCAATATAAAAAAATCCTCAAATAAAACCAGTAGTCTATAACAAAGACTAGGGTAAATATCTAACCCGAGTATAATCTCATGTGCCCGTGTCAGTGCCTCAGGTAGCAATATATCATGAATGAGGTATGAATGCATGAAAACAGATTACATGTAAATGAAGAAACTGTTTTCATAATTTAGTGAGATTTCCTTTGTATTTTTAAAATGAGGTATCACAAATGAAATCAGCATCAACAGTGTCTAGCATCGACACAAAACATAAATCTCAAAGTCTCGAAACCTCAGGCTCCGGCTATCCGGACTGGCCTGTATCATCAAATCTCAGTACCTCAATATCTCAAAATCTCAATGTCTCAATCTCAATATCTAGGGCGCCGTCAGTCCAGACCGGCCCCTACCATCCATCTCAAGACCACGACGGTATCCTCCGGATATCCGACGCGTCGGGTAATATCATCGGTCGGTAGTGCTCCCCTGCCAGGCTCAACGTCAACAACACGGCCTTCTCGCCCCGGGGTACCGCACCGGGCCCACCATGTACCCGAAACGGTCCATCCAACTCCTCGAATCGGGTCTCGAAATCCATCAGCAAACTCATGGTGGACGACTCATACATCATGGGAAAACCGCATTTTTATTTAAAAAGAGAGAAAGCAGTTTATATATGTTTTGCGGTTTTCCTCCAAATCCAGAAAATATCATGGAAATCCGAATCATCAATAGCATGTAAAACCATGAATATAATCATGAGAATGAATAACAGTATGCATGAAGCGACAAGTAATAACTACAATATCTAAGCTGGCATATAAGGTATGTACACTAATATTATGTCAAACTACTGGCTATCAAGCTAAGTTAAGCAATAATATTTTCTAAGGTGTACGTGACATGGCAATTACCGATGAAGATGTGTGTGAGCCGGCAAGTAAGTGTATGCGGTACATACGCATCATCGGTAATGGTGCTGGTGTCCTAACAGCATAATGTCAACAATGCAATATGAAATAACAATGTAAATATGCGATGCGGAGTGAGCAACCAAAATGAGCGGGAGCTAAATATTAAACAATGGTGCCATTTGAAATAACACGAATCGCGGGGTTTTTAAAATAGGGGCTACGGTGGTTTTTAAGAAAGGATACGTCTTTTGAAATATCTGTAGATCCCTTGACCTGTCTTTTAAAATACCCACGATCCGCTAGTTTTGAAATAGGTAGGAGTCTAATCTAATCTAACAACTACACTAAACTATACGGCTGAACTAACAAGCTAAACTACAGGTAAGGAAACCGCCTATCATCTGAGTCGATACATATACATACCTGTATATATACAGTCGGTGATCCCGCCTCAATAATATCATATCCGATACCATATCTATAAGCAGGCATCCCAAGTCAAGAGTGCGGATCAATCATCAATATAGCTCGTATGTAAATCCGTCGTACGGCATCCCAAATCTGGGTACGGGTCAATATCACATTCATCGTACTATTCACCTGGTATCCTCTTTATCAAATATCATGATCGGGGTACTGATCTACGTCTAGTACAATACTGATACCGCCTAAGTATGCATGCACGTGTGTGAAACAGTACGTCAAGACCCGTTACAACGTCATGTCGTATCTCAAATACGAACCCTGCTATATCACCGATCTCACGGCCTCAAATCAAATCTCATCGACTCATCTTAAATCCCAAGTACTATCCTCATTATCCATGCATGTGTATATGAATGTACATATGCATAGTCCCATACCCACGCATATATACATACATACACATCCCAATCGGCACACAAGAAAGTAATGTATGCAAGTCTGTGTGTGCGTATGTGGGTATAACAACTACTCTAGGGTTTGGCAACTAACCTAAAGCTAATCCATGAACACATAATCATAACATGAATAAACATTCTCGTATCATAAAATACCTATATGAACATATATATGAACTATACTACGGACTGCGGGGGTGCTATATGCCATCAACCCGACTTCTCCCCGTAGATATAAATCTACTCACCTGGTCCTCGCTCGCCGGTGCCGACATCGCCACGCGCTTTCTTGTCGTCTCGAAGTCCACATGGGGGTACCTACATATCATAACGCACCGTATCGCATTAAAATCCGACTCATGACTAAAACGATACATGAATCCCACATAGGTCAAAACATATGGTTGCTTTCACGAATCATTCTAAAACCCTCGACGTCGGCGTACAAACGCCAGACCATCGAGAAAAACCCAAACACACTCATTTGTACAATCACGAGCACTAATTATGATATAAAATAGCTTAAAATTCACAAAAAACCCAAACTCACTTTAAAAGCCATTTTTCCGAAAATCTAGCAAGCAATATTACCCGTTTTAGTACAAAACTCGACGTTTAAACAAATCTAGCGGCCGCAATATCTGCTCAATATCATAATCAAGTCATAAAAACCATTCCAATAATTTAATTTCATCAAAATATATATATTTACAAAACCTAGTTAACAAAAATTAGCACAATTTTCCATTTTAGCTCAAAACTTGGTGTTTTAATCAACTTTAAATATTTTAACAATTTTAGTGACCATAATTCTCATTAAAACATATTAACTAAGCCACACAACCATTAACTAGAATTTAATCTCACTAGTTTATATAAATTACAAAAATCTAGTTTGCAAAACAATCATAATTAGGACAGTTTACATATAACAATTTGCAAACTAACAATTTGATTATGTTTCACATTCCACAAAATGATCAATTCCACTTGCAACAATAATCACACAACAAAACCCTAACTATAATCTAAAACCATCCACTTGAATTTCCAAACTTGAATTCAAAACCCCTTTTATTTATTTTAAAACACCAATTTAAGCTTGATTTAAACATTCAATTAACAACTAACAAATATGGATGAATCTTTATACCTCATGATCAAGAGATCAACATGAAGATTATAGCCTCCAAAATGCCAAATTTTCTCCAAGATCCATGCTAGCTTGGGCAAAGAAATAAAGGGTAAGAGTTGGATTGAAGAATTATAGAGGTTTTAGCTTGATTTTGAGGCAAAAAGATGGATATTTTGATGAGAATGAGAGGAGAAAAATGGGGGCTGCTGTTGGGGGCTGTTGGGGGACCTGCTGCTGAGCCAAGAGGAGAGGAGAGAGAGGGTGTGGTGTGGGGAAAAACCAAGTAAAGAAAAGTCCAAGTCAACCCAAACCCATACCTCATTTTCTTATACTTTCTTTTCCTTTTTAATTCTTTCTTTTGTGAAATGAGGGGACAAAGTTTGGGGCTGCCAAGGGGGGGCTCGGCCAGCAGCCTAGGGGGTGAGGAGAGAGAGTGTGGAGACTGTGGGTGAGGGAAAAAAAAGATAAATACTATACCCCAATTTCCCTTTACACTAATTTCACCGAAAAAAGCCTTTTTCTTCGATATTTTCTAAACCGTTTTGGCAAACCATTTCATTTCAAAAACCACATGATAAAATTTTGTTTAATGTGTTATGATGCACAAAATTTGTTTCAACTCATTCCAATTTGTAATTTTCCCTAATTAAATGTATTAGTGACGGATTAAAATAATATTAAAATAATATTTTTTTCAGAAAATTTGAAATTTCACCAGTGGCTCAATAAACACCAAATACTAGTAATTACATAGCTATAATATGTATATTTAGTTTTATAATAAAGATATTTGTATTTTGACTTTTTACAGAAAACCCCCTTATTTTACCGATTTTCCGAAATTTCACCGAAACGATTTTCAAAACGTTACACCACCCCTAAACTTGATATGAGACATATCAAATGAGGATACCGGACTGTACGGTAGTGTCACCGCCAGGATTTTGCAGGAGTTGAAGCGGGCTTGCTTGCTGATCTTCTGATCATTTAATACCCGGGTAGCCGTTACGTCCAGCTAGTACCGCTGACGGCTTGTGGGTGTTTGATGTGATCATCACCTATTGCCGGCGTATTGACGAGTCTTTAGAGTCTTACACAGAGGTTTCACTGGCTCAGGCAAAATGAAATAGAGGCACATATGTGATATGTGCGGGACCGAGAATAATGCGAGTATGTGATATCGTATTCTATTCTCGCGTCTTTTGTATCGGTCGGTTATATGCGATATAGCCGGGTTGTCGAATCAAGTGTTGATTCGATAAGTCGATACATTGGATGTTAGTCAGTTGTATGAGATATAACCGGATTATTATGTCAAGTATTGATTTAATAATTTAGTGTATAATTGTATATGTGATATACTAATTTACATTAACTATCATTGGTTCACTTAAGCTTTTGTTTTTCTCACTTGTGCACAACTTAATATATATGAGATATATATTAATTTGTGTTTCGCTTTTTGTATCATGGTTGTTGATACATCATACATGGGTGTGTAAAATATACACCATTCTATTTTAAATGGTGGGTTTTAATTATTTAAGGTAATTACAAATTAGTGGAGCTTTTGTCAAAAGCATGAAGCTTGTAGAAGCTTGTGGATGCTTTGACAAAGTCCACTAACTTTGGTTTACTTTAGATTTTTATTAACCTAACCATTTTGGATTAGCCATGGTTATGTCTCTACATGAGTTAGTATATGATACTCACTCACCATGGTTCACTCTCTCACTTGATCATTATCCTCATCTCATTTTGTTCATCTTCTTCCTTGAGCTCAAAAGCTCTCTAGGTTTTGATTAAGTGAGAAAGAAAAGTGAGAAAACAAACTCTAAAGTGAGCCCACTTCCTATTTCTCCATCCTCTACTAGATTAGTGCTTTAGTATAGGGTGTTTTCTTCACTAATTCTTTAGTTAGTGAAGTAGTAGCTTGAGTTGGCATTCCCTCGACGTAGATCATCTTTGGCCTCGAACACTTCAAGCAAGGTCGCTCCTTTCGCTTCGTGAAGCCATGCAAGAGTCCGGGAGAACCACGATCGCAGCGAAGTGACTACAACAAGGAGCTTATGAAGTGAAGGACCGATCTTCAAAGGTTGTATTTCGTTTTCACTTAGTTGTAAATGGTTTACTTTGTATCCGTATTCTATTTCTTGCTAACGATTCTAGTTTAGAGATCCTTTTAACGGCAATTTTTTAAAAATAGCATGGACGATGCCTCCCGAAACCTCGCTGCCGTCGATCGGAACCCTACACTCATGACCACAAATCTCTTCACAAGAAATTCATTTTCTAAAACTGTGGCATGCTGAGAAACAAAACACATTTTGCTCCTCAGAGTGGTAGAATATATTCCCTTGCAAATGATTGGTATATCCTAACAAATTTATACAGAACTGACCTTGCCTCGAGCTTGTCCGGATTTTGCTTTTCAACATAGGCCGGACAACCCCATATCTTAACTCGTTTAAGACATGGACTCTTCCCAATCCATATCTCATATGAAGTGGTAGACACTGATTTGGATGGAACCCCATTCAATAGGTATGCAGCTTCTGTTGGAGATAGTGCCCTCAGAGTCAATTATTGGGTCACAGGCACGTGATTGCAATGATTGAGAGAGGACCTATCCCGGTAGGACAGTCTTACTCAAGATGATAGTATGCTATCTGGTTTATCTTTATCATCGTGTACTGCTTTAGGTGACCTGACATGTCGCTATTACACGTTGATAGAGCCCCTAGGATTCTTGCTTGACCACCAGCAGTATGAGGGCGATCATATAAGTGGGAGCTGGGGTCTATAAGCACATCCTTAAAAGGTCCCTAGTCGTGGGAGTTTCGAGACAGGGCATCGATACTCCAGAGTAGACTAGTGTATACAGTCGAGACCCCGACGAGAGACGGTGGCCGGTCTCACAAGCCACTGGTGTCAGTTGGTTCACCTAAGATGTATACAGGTGCTCATTAGGTTATGAGTACACCGGACAGGACTCGCCGGGAACATGCTAGTTGGTCTTATACCTGACGTCAGATAGCAGTTCCCTGGTGACATGTGTACAGGTTAGTTCATCGACCTGGGGATCGTCATTTGTCTCGTGTGAGTTCCCACTGTACTTTGATTACTACCCTACCACGCTCAAAGGAGACGTGCAAACAGGTTTTAGTTGGGTACAGTCCTGAGCCACATGGAGGCCGTGAGCGGATCTTCAGGGGTTCGTCTCTCCCGGTATTGGGGGTGAGGTCACGCTGTGTCTAGGAGAGCCATTACACGAAGCCCTCGGGCGAGGCAGGAGATTTACTGGTAGGTATTCCAGTAGTATCTCAGGGTGTTCTGGGCTACACTCCGACACGACTTGTACCGCTTTTGGGGGTCTGACTTTTACCAACCCCTAGGCCCGCCATGCGATGCTCATAGACAAACGGACCGGACTGTACGGATATTGTCACTGACAGGCTCAGTAGGGTGTCAAGATGAGTTCGCTCATCGACGTCCCTTTTGGTCAATAGCTGGTGGCCCGTCACGTATGGCTAATACCTCTGACGTGCTAGTGGTTAAATCCACAGCCATAGTATTGACGAGTCTTTAGAGTCCACCACACATACAGTTACTCAAGTTTCGGGCGAAACGCTGTAGAGGCTGTATGGAGATATGGCAGGGTTCGATCAGATACGTGCGGTATTGCACGGATCAGGATCGGACGGATTATACTAGCCGGCTTTGGTTTAAGCCGGATCTTAGTATAGTACAGTGTAGACTTTGTCTCATTGCATTTGTATTCGGTTGGAATACAGATGCGGGTGTGTGTACACAGTATCGGGGTTTGTCCTGTAATTTATTACGGGACCAGTTTTCTGGAGTTGCCAGTTTGCTTTCCGTTTCGGGCATATTTCTTTGTATCTTTCATTGGCCGAAGATTGGTGGAGGTGGGCTTATTTGCATTTGTGCAAATAAGCAATTTGGAAGGGGGTCTTTGCATATTGTTGGATCATGATGGAGGACCATCCCTTGACTTTCCATGGTTCATGATTGCTTGACTTTGTGAGCAATCATGGTTGTTGATGATGGTTGTTTTGGAGTGTGGATTTGTTTTGTGATCATTTCCCTTCATGATTATCTTTATTCCCTTGCATTATGTTTGTGGTTCCATCATCCATTCACCTCTCTCTCTCATTCTCACTCCCAACCTTGAGCCAAGGCCGGCCACTTGAGAGGGGGCTGCCCAATTTTGTAGTCGGGAATTTTTGGTTCTCTTGATGGTTAAAATTCCCCAAGTTCATCTACAAAATTCCACATATCATTTCCTCCACCAAATGGCAACCTCCACTACCCCAAAATGAGACATGAGTTCTACACACATTCTACAGCAAACCTTGGGCACGTCGGCTCGCCAACTTCGTGCCCGAGTTGCCTCGGTATAGAGGTGGGAGCCCGTAAAAGAAGCAAGCGACGTGGTGCCCTTCCGGAGAGGAGGTGGAGACTGGACAATCCGCGGGAGATCGGGACGACGGCGAGAAGACCGAAGGACACGGATCGCTTGGTATATCTCTCTTCCCCATCTTGTAGTTAGCTAGGACTATTTAATGGCACGATCCGGGTATTTAGTGCGCGGTGGTGCCGGTTTGAAAAATTAAAGTAAATCATCGCTTCCGCATTCCGGCGTCGGATTGACGGCCGGGGCGCCGCCGTGCACTTACAGTGGTATCAGAGCCTCGCCATTAACATAGTCTAGCTTTGTCTAATGTGTTTTACATTTCCGATCGAACAAAATCCCAAAACCCGCGTTTTCATGCATATCAGTTTCTGTCGAAATTTTTGTCTCGAAAAATTTTTCACGGTGTTGCAGAATGATGTGTAGGAAGTTCTAAGCATTCTGAGAAAAATTGGTCGCGTGACGTCACCATATGACCGCGGAACCGCGGCCAAACCCATGCATTGGCCGCGGTTCCGCTGCAGTATTGACTGTTCATGGGACCAAATTTTCACAGAGAGCTTATTACTTGGAAATAGGGGTTTTGGAATATTAATTTTGGGTCCAGAATTTCTTGATGTGCTACAGTAGTACTTGGGGGCCCACTTGGTAAAATTTAATCGATCGGATATTTTAAACACATTAGTTCACAGTATTTACATTATATCTGCGACCGTGAATCTCACTTGATCGGTAAATTCTGTCTAACTGCTATAGCCCGGTTAGACGGATTTACGAACGTGACATTCACGTTGATGTTCTGTGTATTGCTGTGATGTTGCGGATCGGTCGTGGGGGATAGCCTGGATGCAATGCTAGTAAAGTTGTTTTGGTTATATTATGTACATTTGATATTGCGGGGCGAGCGTCCGACATGTGGACTGCTGTCACTGCCTGTTTGTATTATTATTTTGGGGCACGACCAGGTTGCGGTCGATGTACCCGTTGTATGTATATTTTACTTTCTGTACTAGGATTACCCCAAGGTGGGGTGCACGGATAGCCGGGTTCTAGAGGGCAACGGGCCCGCATCTCATGGCATTAAGACGGAGGGGGCTTCACTCTAGGATTGGCGGGCTATTCGCCGCACTCGTAGGGGGTACAGGTTAACCCAGGAGGGGTGCCCAAGTTACCAGATTCCGTGAAGTGCTGGGTGGTCCATTCATGTTGCTGAAGGGAGCTGCCTCGCTTCAGGTTTTGGCGGGTAACTTGCCGCGCCCGTAGGGGTCTAGGATTTCATTGTACAGGCTATCCACACGACCAGGGGAACGTCGGGTTTCAGTAGTAGCTCTGTGAAACCCGGGGATCCCAGATATCTGTATTGTTCTGTGATGCTGTATATTTCTGTGATGTTGCATTTTTTATCACGCCTTGAGCGAATATAATATATTGGTATATATATATTAGTAGATGTTGTATATGTTTTTCATCCGCGCTAGTCCAGTCCTCGCTCTGTCGTTAGTTAGCTAACCTAACGGGTAATGACGGGACCCAGTGGCGAATGCGGATGGCATATACGTACATCAGTATATTTTCGTTCTTTTTGGTGTGATCAATTGATGGGACTGCGTTGATTCGGATCAATGCAAGTTAAAAACAAACCTATTCTGATGTTGTTGGAACACTTTTCAAAAAGCTGTTATTGCAAGGACGTTCACTTTTGTTTTGCATCGTGGTATTCAGTTAGAATATCCTGCTCCTCAGTCGACGAGGCAAGGGCCGAGATCCCTTCACCGGGAGTGACCCCTTGGACAAAAGTTTGCGTCAGGGCAATAACTTCACTATTGCCGATTACTTTTGCTTTGCACCGTGGTATTCAGTTGGAATATCCTGCACCTCATTCTACAGGGAAAGAGCCGAGATCCCTTCACCGGGAGTGACCACTTTAGCAAAGGTTTTCGTCACTATATTTTTAAAAGCTATCCGTTCCTTCAACGATATCAAGTTCACTACGTTAAAGGTTTTCGCCAGAAACCATTCGTAGCCCTCCGTCATTTCATATGGATGGTCAATAGTATTCAAGCTGTGTTTGTTGGCCAAAGTCAAGGCACAGTGTTTGGTAGCTGTTGGGTATTCATATGCAGCATAGATAGATGCGTTGGTTTGGAACAGTCGTACTGCCTTGTTGGCCAAAGTCAAGGGTAGGTACGGGTGGATTCAAATCAACCTGGAGAATGACGGGTAGAACTTGACATGTGACTTATGATTTGTTGGCCAAAGTCAAGGTCATAAGAGCATGGGGTAAAAATCACATCGGGAGTTTCTAAAGAAACTGAAACTTGCCAGATATGCGCATACCTTCTGGAGTGTGACACTGTGAGCGGATTCTGTCACGTTATCATGCGATGATAGTTGGATCCCGGTTCCTACTGATGAGTTGGTTTACTCCTCGGGTGATCCCGACTAATTCTTCTTTCAGGTTTGGAGGAGAATTTGACGGTACAGTGGGAGTTTTCCAGATTAGATAAATTGGTAACCATTCTGATCTAGGTTAGAGTGCACGCTGAGTGTTTCTTTTTTCTCTCTCTCTTTGGCAGCGACCATTAACCCGACCCTAAGACTATGACTCAGAGACCAAAATTAACCGAACCTTCTTAACACTGGCTTTTGGATTATCAGGGTTGCAAACCTCATTGCCACTTCTACTTTTACCCTTTTCTCCAGGACACCCCGTATTACTACGAACGTCCACTTCCATTGGACAAAACCATCGTATGGTTATATACGAACTCGAAGGAATTTATTCGAGAATGGTTTCAGGTTCTGAAGAAAACGGATAGGACTATTCAGTTGTCTTTTCCTTTTACCTTCTCTCAGGTTGCGAGTACTCCTTGGTTTAGGAGTAGTACACCTATTACGCAAATTGGATAGTCTTCTTCCAAACCTTAGGCTGGTGCCGAACGGTGGGGAATGAAGAAAACCAATTAGCATAACGATGGTGTGCAGAAGGTATTAAGTTAAGACAAAGTAAGGGATTAGTAAGAGGGCAAAGTAAACTGCGACTGATATTCACGACAAAACCAGGTATTTCATTACCACTCCCACATCACCTTTGTATTTCTCCAGGACACTCCGTATCACTACGAAGATCCATAGTTTATTGGATACTCCATCGTATGGTTATATACGAACTCGAAAGGAACTTGTTCCAGTTCGGGGATGGATTCTGGTTCAGGAGAAATAGGAATAAGGTTTATTCGGTTGTCTTTTATCTTCGCCTTCTCTCGCATTGCGAGTGCTCCTAGGATTAGGACAGTACACCCATTATGCTTATTGGATAGTCTTCTTCCAAACCATAGGCTGGTGCCGAACGGTAGGGAAGGAAGAAAACCATTTGGCCTAAGGGGTGTGCAGAAGGTAATGACTAAAGACATATAAAGGGATTTGGAGAGGTGGCAAAGAATTATACGGTTACAGTCATGAATCTGGAGGAGGAATTACTAGGAATACCGGGATACCCCATCGAAACGTTTCAATGTTTCAGTTTCACTGTGTACTATTAAAGGAAAACTGATTTCCCAATTAGTCCTTACTCCAGGGTATGTATTTACCAGGTATGATTCTCAAATCTGTATGGTTTTACAGATGATGAGTGGGAGTAAGTTATTGGGAATTGGGTGATCATCATCATTATATCGGGATTCATTGTAATCGGTGATATTTGAGGAAATCACCTGGGCTGTTTGCCGGTCGGCAAATATTTGGTTTTGAATATCCGCTGTTATGCACCAATTTCAAATCGATACATCTGTACGTCTATTTTTATAGAGTGAGATATATCTTTTTGAAATTATGTCGGTGACATTTACCTATATCAGTGGATGGTTAGGTAAGGAGCATTAAATAGCGGTGTAATTCTTCTTAACCATAAGTACAGTTTTCAACCTACGACACACAGTGAATAAGTTATCAGACTCAAGGGACTTATACAGAGTATTGTATGTTGTCCAGGGTCTATCAGGACAGAGGGGTTGGTCCTCGTACTATATTCGGTTTACTTATGACTTCTCTAGTTTTTAGACAGGTGTTTCGTGGAAACACAAGGTCCGAATTTTGAGAAGTTATAGGTATTTGAATAAAGTAGTGAACCAAGTATTGCAAGTATCGGAATTCTTCAAAGTGATCGGAGATGTAGATACTTGAGTATGGTATTCAGTTGATAGTAGTGATTAAGAGAACTTGCTTCTCTTTCAGGTTACTCATAATTGGAAGCATTCCTAAGTTGAGTAACGCTGATAGGCCTCCTTCCATTTAGTTGACATGCGCTGGAGACAGTTGCATGATTTGAATCTGGTTCAATTAAATCAGTGCCTCTGGTTCTATATTGGATGTAGAACAGTTCATATCTTAACGTTGTTAAGGTACGGGGAGTTGTCCGGCTTATGATTAAAAACAGACTCTGGATAACTCAAGCCACGTTTCTATAATGGATGTTTATGGGTTGTCCCAGGCTATGACGAGGGTTGACTTTCTACCATCTGGCAGATCAATAGAAATATTGTTGTAGACTCGCCACAGTTTTAATAAAAATGGATTTTTTCATAAAACAGTAGTGGGAGTATGGTAGAACTGGAAGTGATTCCAGAACCACAAACGATTACTGAAGATTTGATAGGAACCTAAAGATTCAATCTGGATTGACATTCCATTGGCCACTCCGCAGATAAGGTGGGTAACTTCAGGCACCCGAGAGGTACTCCGGTAGCCTCAAGGACGGTGACAGGGAAGTCGTTGTTTACCCAGACTTGCCATTGCTGTTGTTCCAGACCGTGAGACCAGGCAGGAGGATGAGTATAGCGTCGTTCTAAACTTGCTTTAGAAGTGTACGTGTATATGACTCTGCCAGAGGGTTGTCGTAGTCAGTGGGAGCAGCAGAAGCATTGGTGGACATGTAGCTTATGTCTATTTATAGACTAAAGCAGATATAGCGGAGATAGATCATCAATTTCTGATGTGACAGTCATAGGTTTGACTTCATCAGAATAGGGGATGGATCTATTGAGAAGGTAGTAGGGTGTGATGTCCTGGTATTTGGATGACATACACAGAGTAGGAAAAGAAACTCCTATACTACGATCGGTTATACTTTGGTCGTCACACAGTGGTTTCTCCACATGGGACTTGGACATTATATCAGACATACTGGTTACTGGATCTATGGTTTTAGATCTAGATTTGGGTGGCTTCCCAATTAAGGGTACTTAGACAGCATTCTAAGAGTATTTAGAATGGACGACTCCAGGCATGGTGGTGTACCTGCAGGTGATGGAGTCACCCTCTCTAAAAGTGTCTTACAGACTAAAGGGGAGAGGATGTGCATGATTGGCAGATCACTTGCTCAGGCAATTGAATCAATCATGAGATGTCAAGTACCACACCAGATGTTGTTCTTGCACTAGATGCAATAAGTTGACATTGATCCAATCCTGGAGAAATAGTCGGAAGCAGTTTTAGAACATAAGTGGATGTTCTAGGGATATGATAACGACAGCCTCATTCGGGAGACAGTTATCATTCCAGGCTTCCAAGGTGACCTGGACGACAAGGAGGTTGTCAGAGTTATAGTTTTCCATCCGACGAGGGGCAGTATTTTGGACAAGTGATCCAAGGAAAAACTGAGGGAGGCATGGCGCAGGATACTGATTAAGTTCAGTTGACGATACAGTCTAAGAAGTTTGGATTTAGAGTTCATTTATGAGCTAGGTCCCATCAGACATCCAGACACATTCTAAGACAGGTATTGCTCATTTCGGGAGATGGCTTTCTCCGCGAACATGAGATATAGAGAGACATAGAAGGAAACATCCAGGCGGATCCACTCACTGAGGCTATTCCTCGAACGCAATAGTTTCGCAAACGAGCTTTGTGAGACTGACTAGTAGAGGAGTTGGGTGTTCGGTATCACACGGGCTGTGAGTATGCGACATCGCAATAATTAGCCTTGAGTGCAAGTGGGAGATTATTGGAGATAGTGCCCTCAGAGTCAATTATTGGATCACAGGCACGTGATTGCAATGATTAAGGGAGGACCTATCCCAGTAGAATAGTCTTACTCAAGATGATAGTATGCTATCTGGTTTATCTTTATCATCGTGTACTGCTTTAGATGACCTGACATGTCGCTATTATACGTTGATAGAGCCCCTAGGATTCTTGCTTGACCACCAGCAGTATGAGGGCGATCATATAAGTGGGAGCTGGGGTCTATAAGCACATCCTTAAAAGGTCCCTAGTCGTGGGAGTTTCGAGACAGGGCATCGATACTCCAAAGTAGACTAGTGTATACAGTCGAGACCCCGACGAGGGGAGGTGGCCGGTCTCACAAGCCACTGTTGTCAGTTGGTTCACCTAAGATGTATACAGGTGCTCATTGGGTTATGAGTACACCGGACAGGACTCGCCGGGAACATGCTAGTTGGTCTTATACCTGACGTCAGATAGCAGTTCCCTGATGACATGTGTACAGGTTAGTTCATCGACCTGGGGATCGTCATTTGTCTCGTGTGAGTTCACACTGTACTTTGATTACTACCTTACCACGCTCAAAGGAGACGTGCAAACAGGTTTTAGTTGGGTACAGTCCCGAGCCACATGGAGGCAGTGAGCGGATCTTCAGGGGTTCGTCTCTCCCGGAAATGGGGGTGAGGTCGCGCTGTGTCTAGGAGAGCCATTACACGAAGCCCTTGGCCGAGGCAGGAGATTTACTGGTAGGTATTCCAGTAGTATCTCAGGGTATTCTGGGCTACACTCTGACACGACTTGTACCGCTTTTGGGGGTCTGACTTTTACCAACCCCCTAGGCCCGCCATGCGATGCTCATAGACGAACGGACCGGACTGTACGGATATTGTCACTGACAGGCTCAGTAGGGTGTCAGGATGAGTTCGCTCATCGACGTCCCTTTTGGTCAATAGCTGGTGGCCCGTTACGTATGGCTAATACCTCTGACGTGCTAGTGGTTAAATCCGCAGCCATAGTATTGTCTTTAGAGTCCACCACACATACAGTTACTCAAGTTTTGGGCGAACCGCTGTAGAGGCCGTATGGAGATATGGCAGGGTTCGATCAGATACGTGCGGTATTGCACGGATCAGGATCGGACGGATTATACTAGCCGTCTTTGGTTTAAGCCGGATCCTAGTATAGTACAGTGTAGACTTTGTCTCGTTGCATTTGTATTCGGTTGGAATGTAGATGCGGGTGTGTATACACAGTATCGGGGTTTTTCCTGTAATTTATTACGGGACCAGTTTTCTGGAGTTGCCAGTTTGCTTTCCGTTTCGGCCATATTTCTTTGTATCTTTCATTGGCCGAAGATTGGTGGAGGTGGTCTTATTTGCATTTGTGCAAATAAGCAATTTGGAAGGGGGTCTTTGCATATTGTTGGATCATGATGGAGGACCATCACTTGACTTTCCATGGTTCATGATTGCTTGACTTTGTGAGCAATCATGGTTGTTGATGATGGTTGTTTTGGAGTGTGGATTTGTTTTGTGATCATTTCCCTTCATGATTATCTTTATTCCCTTGCATTATGTTTGTGGTTCCATCATCCATTCACCTCTCTCTCTCATTCTCACTCCCAACCTTGAGCCAAGGCCGGCCACTTGAGAGGGGGCTGCCCAATTTTGTAGTGGGGAATTTTTGGTTCTCTTTATGGTTAAAAATCCCCAAGTTCATCTAAAAAATTCCACATATCATTTCCTCCACCAAATGGCAACCTCCACTACCCCAAAATGAGACATGAGTTCTACACACATTCTACAGCAAATCTTGGGCACGTCGGCTCGCCAACTTCGTGCCCGAGTTGCCTCGGTATAGAGGTGGGAGCCCGTAAAAGAAGCAGGCGACGTGGTGCCCTTCCGGAGAGGAGGTGGAGACTGGACAATCCGCGAGAGATCGGGACGACGGCGAGAAGACCGAAGGACACGGATCGCTCGGTATATCTCTCTTCCCCATCTTGTAGTTAGCCAGGACTATTTAATGGCACGATCTGGGTATTTAGTGCGCGGTAGTGCCGGTTTGAAAAATTAAAGTAAATCACCGCTTCCGCATTCTGGCGTCGGATTGACGGCCGGGGGGCCACCGTGCACTTACAGCTTCTCAAGTGCTTAACACCAAAAGGAAATAGGTAACTCAGCAGTACTCATCATAGAGCGCGCCATATCTCATAGGGTACGATACCTCCGCCCCGATACACCGTTTATGCTGTGGTGTATACGAAGAAGTAAGCTGAGAGAGAATCACATTCTCCTTTTAGAAACTCCAGGAACTCCATGCGCAAGTATTCTCCTCCTCGATCACATCGAAGGACTTAATACTTCTACCCGTCTGGTTCGTTAACTTCAAGCTTATATTCGTTGAATTTTCTCAAAAGTTTCATACTTGTGTTTCAACAGGAACATATGTTCGAATCTCGAGAGATGATCAGTGAATATAATGAAGTATGAAGAACCAACCCTGGCATTTGTAGACATAGGACCGTATACATCATCATGTAACTGTCCTAAGAGTTCAGTAACTCTTTCTCTGTTTCCAGTAAACGGAGTATTGGTCATTTTACCTTTGAGACAAGACTGGAAAGTATCATAAGATAAAAATTCGAACAGATTCTCATATTCATCCTTATGTAACTTAGCTGGTCGTGTCGCATTGATATGACCTATTCTACATTGCCACAAGAAGGATTCGTTCATTTCTGAACTATTCCTCTTATGTATGTTCGGTATACTTTGAACTGTAGTTTGATTTAGAACGTATATGCTATTATATAACGTGCTTGATTCAATCAACTCTTGATTCGGGAAAATGTTCACAACATTATCCTCCAATACAGAATTATATCCTTCTTTAACTCATTAAAGAAACCAATGTAATGTTGTATATCAGGTTCGGTATATAATAATATTCGTTCAGAATCAAAGTATTAATACAAGGTGATATGTGCCAACTGATTTGGCTGCAACACTTGCACCATTCTCTAACACTTAGAGTCATGTCACCCATTCCCAGTTCTCTACCTATATGTAGCCCATGTAACATATTACATATGCGGGATCCTGATCCTGTATCACATACCCAGGATGTAGAGGATACTGAAAAACAGTTCTGGTAATGAACACACATGAAGAAAATGTATCAGCATGCACTTTCTTCGATTGGGTGGCATGGGAATCTGGATATTCCCCTATTTCCTGCTCGTACTTATAATAATTATAAAATAGAGCGGAACCAACATTCCCCAGCTCAGTATAACAAGAAGGTTCGGTCAATGCATCCATATTATTATCTTGATTAAGGCGTGACATGGTCGCTACTAGGAGAGAGAGAGGAGAAAACACTCTGCGTGCACTCTTGAAAGATTAGATTGGTTATTATTTTATCTAATCAGGATGGCTCCCACTGTTTTTATCAAATCTTCCTTCAAACCCTAATAGGTAAGACTAGCCGGGATTAATTACACCCTACAAGTTCGCCAATCTTTCGGCCAGGCCAGTGTCGGTATTTTGAGGGAGGTTCCCCGTGCTTTCGCACGGACCTAATTAAAATAAACCTCATTTTCACAGGGGCGTAACCCTGTTAACACCTTTCTAGACACCTACTTGATCGGCTAATTGTAATGTGTAAAACTCTCCCAGGAGTAACTCTTACTCACAGTGGGTATCGGGATCTAACTATCTCATAGAAGGTATGTAATCTCATTGCAAATTTCAACACTTGAAATTCCCGATAATGGTTTTTACCCCTATCGTCCTATGACGTTGACAGAGGCAAAACTACCCATAGGGCGCTAGTCAAGTTCAACCCGTTCATTTCTTGATTGAATTAGACCCACCCGCACGACCCTTGACGAAGACCAAACTACGTCGTACGAATACCCTAATCCAATCGCATCTCATGCTGCAGATAAGCACTAATTAGCTACCGAACACTACGCCTTGACGAAGGCCAAACTACCGCAGCACGAATACTAAGTAGTACTTATCTGAAATGGCGGAGGGCTATGACAGGTTTTAAGAAAACCTTTTGCGTAATGAACTTGATATCGTTGTAGAATCGAGTGAATTATAAAAGGAGTGTTTTTTAGGCTTATACTAGTTTAGCTAAAGAGGTCACTCCCGGTGAAGGGATCTCGGCTCTTTCCTTATCGAATAAGGTGTAGGATATTTCACAAATACCACTATGCAAAGCAAAAACCATAGAAGCAATCAAAAGACAAACCGAGTGGGTTGTCGCATCTGCCAGTTTTGCTAAAGAGGTCACTCCCGGTGAAAAGATCTCGGTTCTTTCCTTATCGAATAAGGTGCTGGATATTCTACAAGGAATACCGCTATGCAAAGAAAGAACTAGAGCTACCAGTTTGTAAAACAAGTTTCTACAACATCTTTAGGTTTCTTTTATTTCATTAATCTCATTAATGAAGTCCCATCTTTTATGCTTCCCAAGCACTACAGAAGAAACGAAAGCATAAATATTTATTATATATCATATATATAATATAGGCATTCATCTCAGAACATATCAAGTGATCACATCACAGAATATCAGCAACAGAAGAACACATATGAAATATTGGATATACTAGGAATTCCGTGTTTTAATTTAAGCCAGTATAAAACACGGATTCCACAGTCACGATGAATAGCCAAACCCACATCCATAGACCCCTACGAGAGCGGCAAGAAACCCTACCAATTCTAGAGTTAGGAGACCCAGTCTCGACTCCTTGAGATGGTCTCCCACTGGACCCTAGAACCCGGTTACTTATGCTCCCCACCATGGGTTTATTCTAATGCAGAAAAGTAAATAATATACATCAATGGTGACATCATCCTCAACCCGGAAGTGCCCCAATAAAAGAATACTACATACAAGCTTTTACATGAATGAAAATGAAAAAACTCTCATCTCACATAAAAAAAACCCGGCTATTCAAAACATAAAGATCCAATATTACATATCACAGTAACACATAATATCGCATGTCATCAACGTATGTAAATATGCGTATCCCAATTGCCGTTGACATATAGGAACGAAACCGGAAATACACCATATATTACACTTATAATCGCAGAAAAGAAAGTGAAAAACTACAACAGTTGGAATCCGCAACCACCTTAGACATCATAAACCCAATGTATCTCATACTTTGGATTTAATGCCTAACCAAATGAATTCCTTAGACATCACATGCCTAACAATTATAAACCCCGCATTTTAGTCTCGATATTGAAAACACTTTCCAATAACCTGTCGGGTAATTCAACGAGATTCCCGATAACCTAATCGAATGCTCGTTGGAAACTTTAGCAGACTGACACACCCCCCAATGCCATCAACGAAGTGCACTAAGACGGAACACCGCAGCCGTGAGCACCCGAACGGATGCTTTTGGCGATGGGGTTCAGTCACTTGGTCGGGGCTATGGGGCGTGTCTATCTATTAAGGTGATCCAATGAGTATTCGCGTACGCTACGTAATTGCGACGGACTTTTGATCCACATCAAAATTCCATGGCAACCAATCAAATGAGACTAAACTGCTAGATTTATAAAATTCAAAGTAGTTATCTCATAACTAATTATGTGGATTCCAAATATTGTATCACAATCACAGATAGCCAGACGAAGTTAAACTTTTCGATCGAATAAGCAAGCACCCAAAATTTCCCAACAAGCTCAACACTTGAGCGGAGTTCAAAAAGTACCCAGAACACGCCAGAGCTCCTATGAACCATCCGTAGAAAGGCCGACCTATGCCTCACTCATGTCGCCATGGAACTGCCGCAAACCCTAGGGTATGACCGCGGTTCCGTGATCCAAAAAGTCGAGTTTGGGTATCGTTCTTCTAGAGGGTCCACAGAATCGCTTGCATGATTTTCTGAAAATTTTAAACTCGGAAATATCCAGCTTTTGGAAAATTTCAGTGAGGGAAAAATTGGGTAATTGATATCCGTTCGAACTTGTTAACGTTGTCTAAATAATCCGAATAGATGTTAGAATTACGATTACGAAACACTTCGAATTGCCTTTGCAGAAAGTTAACATCACATGCAAATTTAGCAAACACTAGCAACACCTGAAACACCAAAACCCATAGACTATAACACCATGAAAATTTGAATCCCAAATTCCTAAATGGACCCGGTGAGCTCGGTTTTTGGGGTGTTGTAGCCAGCCCAAAACTTGTGGAAATGCTTCAAATTTGTATGGTGTTCATGTTATATCACATACAACATTCTGCAGTTGCTAAAAAAAATTTTGACACCTATAAAAATTCGACAGAAACCAGATTTAGTGTTTCAAGTTTCAGAGCAGTTTCGGTTTCATAATCTAACAAACATCGTTTAAATCTTTAGCTTGGCTTTGATACCACTGTAGGATTACGTAGCGCGGCAGCAAGGTTTCGGGAGGCATCGTCCATGCCGTTTTCAAATTTTTGCTGTTCTAAAGAACCCTAACCCTAGAATTTTAACAAGAGATTTAAACAAGCTAACATGTTAACATCTTAACATCTAAGTGAATGCGGAATACAACCTTTGTAGACTGGTCCTTCACTTCAAATACTCCGTGTAGAAGTCCCTTCGCTGCGAGTAATGATCTCCCGAACTCTTGAGAGGCTCCACAAGGTGAAAGATGCAAACTTGCTCGAAGTCTTCGAAGCCGAAGATGATCTACGTCGAGGAGACTCAAGCTCATGCTACCTCTTCACTAAATTAGGGTTTAGTGAAACAAACACCTTAAACTAAATGGCTAATAGTAGAGGATGATGAAGTATGAATTGGGCTCTCTTTAGATTTCTTTTTCTCACAATATTTTATCACTTAGAAAAAGCTAGCAATCTTTTTCTCATGAGGAAGAAGATGAATTATGAAGATGAGAGAATGAACTCATGAGGTGAGAATATGAACCATGGGTGAGTTAGTGCCATGCACTAACTCATGTAAAGACTTAACCATGGGTGAGGTTTAATGGTTAGGTTAATAAATATCTACAAGTGAAACAAAAATGGTGGACTTGGTCAATGTTTCTACAAGCTTGTAACCATGATAAAATCCATCCAATTTTGAATTACTTTGATAAATAAAAACCATACATTAAATCAAGCATGGTGTAAGTCTCATACACCTATGAAGGATGTGGCATCAAGCATGACACAATTAAAATGTACATTAATATATATCACATATATACTATATGCACACAATTGAGAAAAAGAATACTTAGTGAGCAAATATTAGTTAATGTAAATTAATATATCAAATATATAATTATACATTAAATTATCAAATCAACACTTGATTTAATAATCTGGCTATATCATATACAACCAATTAATATCATATGAATCAACTTATTGAATCAACCCTTGATCCGATAACCCGGCTATATCATATATAACCGTCCGATAACACATATCGCGAGAATAGAATGCGGTATCAAATACGCGCATTAATCTCGGTCCCGCACATATCACATGTGTGCTCCTACTCCGTTTCGCATGAACCAGGAAACCTCTGTGTAGGACTCTAAAGACTCGTCAATACGCCGGCAGTAGGTGATGATCATATCAAACACCCACAAGCCACAAGCGGTCTGCTAAACGTAATGGACACCCGGGTATTGAGCGATCAGAAGATCAACAAGTAAGCTTGCTCATACTCCTGCGAATCCAATCAGTAACACTACCGTACATTCTGGTCTCTTCGTCAGATATGTCGCATATCACAGCCTGGGGGTGGTATAACGTCAGACCCTAATAGCCTCATAAGACATGCCGATACAAGGTCCATTACGGTTCGAGAAACTACTGATAACACTTACCAGTAGATCTCAGCAACCCTGGCCAGGGATTTCATGTTATGGCCAATCGAGCATAACGCAACATCAACCCCCAATACCGGGAGAGACGAATCCCCTCCTATCGCTCATTGCCTCCATGTGACTCGGGACTGTACCCAAAAACCACCTTTTTGCACGATCTCTTGACCGTGGTTTGGTGGAAATAAAAGCACAGTGGGAATCACACAAGACTCTATGACGATCTCAGGTCGATAGACTAACCTGTGCCCGTGTCACTAGAGAACTGCTATCTGACGATAGGTATAATACCATCTAGGAGTTCTCGGCGAGTCCGTTCAGTGTACCAAGTCTGCACTAAGCACCCGTATACCTTCTCTGATGTCAAACTCCAATGGGTGTGGGATCATCCATCGTCCATCATATGGTCAAGAAGCGCATACGCTAGTCTACTCCGGAGTATCGATGCCCTGTCTCGATACTCCCACGACTAGGAACAATTATAGGGTGTACGTATGGACTACCGTTGTCCCTACTAGTATGATCTCCATCATAGTCCTGGTAGTCAAGTACACATCCTAAGGTCTTTATCAATATGTAATAGAGAGACAATAAGTGTGTAGGGTTCCTCTCGACGGAAGCGAGGTTTCGGGAGGCATCGTCCAAGCCATTTTAAAAATTTTGCCGTTAAAATGAACTCTAAACTAGAATCGTTAACTAGAAATTAATACGGAAACAAATGTAAACTATTTTACATCTAAGTGAAATCGAAATACAACCTTTGTAGATCGGTCCTTCACTTCATAAGCTCCTTGTAGTAATCCCTACGCTGCGATCATCAATCTCCCGGACTCTTGGACGGCTCCATGAGAAGAGGGCAACGGTTTTGCTTGAAGTCTTCGAGGCCAAAAATGATCTACGTCGAGGGAATACGACCTCAAGCTACCACTTCACCAAAGTGAAGCAAACACCCTATACTAAAGTGCTAATCTAGTAGAGGATGGAGAAATAGGAAATGGGTTCACTTTAGAATTTCTTTTCTCACATTATTTCCTCACTTGGATCAACCCTAGCAAGCTTTTCTTTTGGAAGAAGATGATGAAGAAAGAGATGAGAATGAAATTAATCCAAGTGAGTTGTGCTAACCATGGGTGAGTGGGTATCATATATCAACTCATGTAGAGACATAACCATAGCTAATTATAGTGGTTAGGTTAATAAAAATCCTAAGTAAAAACAAAATGAGTGGACTTTGTCAAAGCACCTACAAACTTCATGCATACAACAATTATCCACTAATTTTTTATTTACTTTGGATATTAAAACCCCACCATTATAATTAATATGGTGTATGTCTTATACACCCATGTATAGTGTATCAACAACCATGACACATAAAAATAAACAATGCACATTAATATATATCACATATATATTACATGTACACACAAGTGAGAAAAGAATACTTAAGTGAGCCAATGTTAGTTAATGTAAATTAGTATATCCAACATACAATTATACACTAAATTATTAAATCAACACTTGACTTAATAATCCGGCTATATCACATATAACCGACTAACACAAAATGTACCAACTTATCAAATCAACACTTGGTTCGATAACCCGGCTATATCACATATAACCGGCCGATACAAAAATCGCGAGAATAGAATACGGTATCACATACACGCATTATTCTCGGTCTCGCACATATCACATATGCGCTCCTATTTCGTTTTGCCTGAGCCAGTAAACCTCTATGTAGGACTCTAAAGACTCGTCAATATGCCGGCAGTAGGTGATGATCACATCAAGCTCCCACAAGCCGTCAGCGGTACTAGCTGGAAGTAACGGCTACTCGGGTATTGAGCGATCAGAAGATCAGCAAGCAAGCCCACTCAAACTCCTGCAAAAGCCTGACAGTGACAATACCGTACAGTCCGGTTTCCTCGTCTGATATGTCGCATATCAAGTCTAGGGGTGGTAAACGTCAGACCCCAATAACCGATAAGTCATGCCGATGTGAGGATCATAACGGGTCGAGAAACTACTGGTAACTCTTACTAGTAAATCTCTAAACCAGCCCTGGCCAGAGACTTCCCTGTTATGGACAATCGAGTACAGCGCAACATCAACCCCCAATACCGGGAGAGACGAAACCCCTCCTATCGCTCATTGCCTCCATGTGACTCGGGACTGTACCCAAAAACCACCGTTTTGCACGCCCCCTTGGACGTGGTAAGGTGGAAATCAAAGCACAGTAGGAATCACATAAGACTCTATGACGATCTCGGGTCTACAGACTAACCTGTACCAGTGTCACCTGAGAACTGCCATCTGACGTGAGGTATAATACCATCTGGGAGTTCTCGGCGAGTCCGTCCACTGTACCCAGTCTCCACTGAGCACCCGTATGCCATCTCTGATGTCAAACACCAATGGATATGGGATCATCCATCGCCCATCTACATGGGTCGAGAAGCTATACGCTATTCTTCTCTGGTATATCGATGCCCCATCTCGATACACCCACGACTAGGGACATTAAAGGATGTATTTATGGACTACCATGGCCCCACTAGTATGATCTGCATCATAGTCCTGGTAGTCAAGTACACATCCTAAGGGCTTTACCAACATGTAACAGAGAGACAATCAGTGTACACGTTAAGGTAAAGAGTAACCAGATAGCATACTATCATGTCGAGCAAGAAAGCCCTCCCTATATATGTCCAAGCATCCACTACAATATACATCTCATGTACAGTAATGGCCTCTAGGGCATACATATAACTAACAAAGTGTACATGTTAAGATAAAGTGCAACCAGATAGCATACTATCATGTCGAGCAAGAAAGTCCTCCCTATATATGTCCAAGCATCCACTACAATATACATCCCATGTACAGTAATGGCCTCTGGGGCATACAAATAACTAACATACACTAGTCTACTGTGGAGTATCGATGCCCCGTCTCGATAATCCTACGACTAGGGACCTGTATAGGATGTGCTTATAAACTACCTAACCCCCACTACTGTGACTGTCATCACAACGCTGGTAATCAAGCAAAGATCCTAAGGGCTCTACCAATATGTATAAGCGATATGCTAAGAAAACACATGCACATATTGTGGTAGAAACAAATCAGGTAGTATACTACCATTTCGAGCAAGACTGTTACTATATCCGTGTATATCCCAAGCTCTCATTAAGTACTATACAATCCAGTATGATACAATAATGGCCTCTAGGGCATATATCACTAACACCTTGTCTATATAAAAAGATTGTACGGAGAACTGTGGTATTTCTCGTTTTATACGTTGATGACATTCTCCTAATAGGAAATGATATTCTTATGCTATAATTGGCCAAGCTGTTCTTGTCACAGAAGTTCCCTATGAAAGACCTGGGTGATGCCTCGTACATTTTAGGGATTAAGATCTATCGTGCGTGCTAAAACAACAAAACAGCCACCGACGTCAACGTACGAACGTCAAACGACCGAGTCAAAACTCAAATATCAAAAATTAAGTTTTCAAAGATCTCAAAACATTGATAGAATTCAAGTAAAACAACTCCGGATTTTTCTTAAGGTGATTTTAGACTTTTTAGTGTATAGGGTAGACTTAGTTATCTAATGAGTGAGTTACAGAACAAAAACCACACCATAACACCAAACTTGCACCGAAAATTGTAGTCGAAACGAATTAATTTGTGGCCAGGGAATGGGGGTTTGGGCTCGGGCTTCTACGGTTGCTTTCTACTGGTCTATACATCTCATAGATACTCTATTAAATTTTCAGAGTCCCTGAGTAGTTACAAATTTCATGTGAACATCAATAGTCAAAGAAAAACCGATATCGAAAAATTCTAAACTCGTCTTGACCAAGGTTACTTGTAGTAACAGGTCTTTATCTATCACTTAAAGAGATTTTAGTCACTAACTAGGCCTCTACTACATCACCACTACTCATATCACCCACCAAAGCTCATTAAATCTCACCCTAGAATTTTCCAAGTTCATAAAACGTGTATATATCAACTCTAAATTAGATGTGAATGTAAGAACTCAAGAAACTTATCAAAAAGTGAGAGTTTTACCTTATAGAAGCAACTCAAGAAAATTTCTAGATGTAAAAAGAGCTTAAAATCCAAACTTGATCATGCCATGAGGTTTAGGATGAGGTTATGTAACATTTCAGAAAATATAAAATATTGTTTTTGGAATTTAATATTAAAATAATATATTTCGCGAAAACTACCCTATTTACGACATTGGGGTTTTCGTAAAATGGTATAAATATATACCAATAATTGTGAAATAATTGGAGATAAAAATGATTTATTCATTTAAAAATATATTTATTGGATTTGGCATTTCTATAATTAATTATACGCAAATTTAAATAAAAATTGATTAGTGCACTACTAATAGCGATTAAGCCAAATCCGTGTTTCTACATTTTTCATGGTTAGTGCTATTAGTTATATATATGCCCTAGAGGCCATTGTTGTACATATGATGTATATTATAATGGATGCTTGGATATATAGAGAGAGGACTTTCTTGCTCGTCATGATAGTATGCTATTTGGTTTCACTTTATCTTAACATGTTGACTTATATTAGTTTACTGTCTTACTCTCACATGTTGATAAAGCCCTTAGGATATGTACTCGACTACTGGGACTATGATGAGATCATACTAGTGGGGCCACGGTAGTCGATGAGTACATCCTACAACTGTTCCTAGTCGAGGGTGTGTCGAGACAGGGCATCGATACACCAGAGTAGACTAGCGTATACGCATCTTGACCCATATGATGGGCGATGGATGATCCCATATCCATCGGTGTTTGACATCAAGGATGGTGTACGGGTGCTCAGTGGAGACTGGGTATACTGGACGGACTCGCCGAGAACTCCCAGATGGTATTATGCCTCACGTCAGATGGCAGTTCTCCAGTGACACTGGTACAGGTTAGTCTGTAGACCCGAGATCGTCATAGAGTCTTGTATGATTCCCACTGTGCTTTGATTTCCACCTTACCACGTCCAAGTGGGCGTGCAAAACGGTGGCTTTTGGGTACATTCCCGAATCACATGGAGGCAATGAGCGATAGGAGGGGATTCGTCTCTCCCGGTATAGGGAGTTGATGTTGTGCTGTATTCGATTGGCTATAACTGGAAGTCCCTGGCCAGGGCGGATATTGAGTACTACTGGTAAGTGTTATCGGTAGGTTCTCGACCTGTTATGAGCCACACATCGACATGAATTATCGGTTACTGGGGTCTGACGTATACCACCCCTAGACTAGATATGCGACATATCAGACGAAGAGACCGGACTGTACGGGAGTGTTACTGATTGGATTCACAGGAGAATGTACAGGCTTGCTTGTTGATCTTCTGCTCGCTCAATACCTGGGTGGCTGTTACGTTTAGCTGACCGCTTGCAGCTTGTGGATGTTTGATATGATCATCACCTGCTACCGGCTTATTGACGATTCTTTAGAGTCCTACACAGAGGTTTCTTGACTCAGGAAAAACGGAGTAGGAGCACATATGTGATATGTGCAGAACCGAGGATAATGCGATATGAGATACCGTATTATATTCTCGCGATATTTTGATATGAGCCGGGTCATCGGATTAAGTGTTGATTCGATGAATCGGTACATGATATATTAGTCTGTTATATTCGATATAGCCGGATTGTCGGATCAAGTGTTGATTCGATAATTTAATGTATAATTATATATGTGATATATTACATTACATTATCTAATATTGGCTCGCTTTATTATTTCATTTTCTCACCGGATAATACATTGATATATATGCGATATATATTAATTGTATTATTTTCTTTTGTTACAAATATATAATATATATGTGATATATATTATTGTAACATGATATGATTACTAATGCAACATGTTTTGTGGAGATTAAACCTAGTTAGGGTTTGATTTGGGTTAGTTCTTTCATGAACCTTCTAGAAGGTTTTCTTTTGTTTTGAGCTAAGATATTATGCTTGATATTTTAGTGACTCATTGTTAACCCAACCCAAACCCTTCACCCTAGGTTAAGTCTCTACATGGGTTAGCCTACTCATTATCAACTATGGTTGCATTTGTAATTATCACTTCAATTTCATTATTCATCACAAAAGGAATTTCCTTCTTCTTCTTCTTGCTTGAGCTTTGAGAAAGCGTTCTAGGTTTTCTTTATGTGATGATTTAGTGTGAGAATTTGATAATAAAAGAGAGCATAAATACTACTTCATCATCCTCATCTAATCTAGCGAATTAGATTACGGTGTTCACCTCATTAGAGGGAGAGCTTGAGTTATAGAAACTTCGAGGTAGATCATCGGAGAAAAGGAAGACTACAAGCTAGCATGGATCATTCGGGTTGTGGAGCCTCTCTTGAGTCCGAAAGATCATGGATCGCGGCAAAGGGACTTCTATTCGGAGCTCATGAAGCGAAGGAGCGGACTACAAAGGTTGTAATCCCTCACTCTTAGTTGTAAAGATGTTTACTTGCATGTTTAACCCTAATAATCTAGCAAAGATCCCGGCTTTGGGTTGTTCGGCACGTCTAAATTTTTATTTGGGCATGGTTGATGCCTTATTAACCCTTGTAAGAGTGCCTAGGAACCCTACAGTGGTATCAGAGCCAAGCTAGAGCATTAGGCGACGTTTATACGAAGTTAAAAGTCCGATCGAACCCCGATACGTCGAAATTGACCCCCTCTCTGGAAATTTTGTAAAAATGTGATTGTTTCTTTATTAAAAATACTCAAAAAAATCAGCAGGGAATTCTAAGAGTTACTGTGAAAAATGAAACCTAAATTCCACTAAAGCGCCGCGGAACCGAGGCAGAACCATGCATTGCGCGGCGGTTCCGCGGCGGCACTATAGAATTAGGGTTAGCTTTTTGGCACAGTACATCCGTAGGTACTTGTACATGATTCTGGGTATTTTTAATCTGACTCAAGTGTTGAGTGTTCTGGGGATTATTTTGTATTCGTTGATTTGATCGGAAAATTTTAATTTCAGTTTTGTTTTCCGGATATTTTAGAAACTGTTAAAATGTTCGAATGGATATCATTAACTCACTTTTTCCCAGCACGAAAACTTTCAAGTGTTGAATTTTTCTTGAGTTTAAATCTTTCGGAAAAATGTGCAAGTAACACGGTAGACCCTCTAGAAGAACACAAACCTTAACTCGATTATGTGACCGTCTGAACCGCCTCTGAACCTTAGGGTTTGAGGCAGTACGGCGTTGCCAAATGTGAGGCGTTGGCTTGACCCTTCTACGGCTGGACCATTGGTACTGTGACGTATTCTGGGATGCTTTTAAACTCCACTCAAGTGTTGATCCATTTGGGAAATTTTGGGTATTTGATTATTCGATCGGAAAGTTTAATATTGTCTATTTATTTGGAATGTGATACAATATGTGGAATTCATTTAGTTAGGCATGAAATGCGAAGTATATGATATTTCGGATTTACGATGTCTAAAGTGATTGTGGATTCCAAATGTTGTAATTTTATACTTTCTTTTCTATGACCGTAAGTGTAGTATGTAGTTGTATTGCCGATTTTCGTTGCTATACATCAACGACGATCGGTGTATGCATACTTACTTACGTTGATGATATGAGATATTATGTGTTGCTGTGATATGTTATATTGGATCGTCGTGTTCTGAATAGCCGGGGGTTTTATGTGAGATGAGGGTTTTTATTTTCATTCATGTAAAATTCATTTGTATGCAATATTCTTTTATTGGGGCACTTCCGGGATGAGGTTGATGTTACCATTGTATATTATTTACTTTTTCGCATTAGGTAGACCCAAGGAGGGGAGCACAAGTAACCGGGTTCTAGGGTCCAGTGCGAGGCCATCTCGAGGAGTCGAGACCGGGTCTCCTAACCATAGAATTGGCAGTGTTGCTTGCCGCTCTCGTAGGGGTCTAGGGATGTGGGTTCGGCTATTCATCGCGACAGTGGAATCCGTGTTTTATACAGGCTCATATTAAAACACGGACATCCTAGTATATCCAATATTTCATATATGTTCTTCTGCTGCAATGTTCTGTGATGAGAACCTATTACTGACTGAGAAGAATGCTTATACTATATATATATGCTGATATATAAATATTACTGCTTTCGTTTCTACAGTGATGCTTAGGAAGCATAAGCTGATGGGATATATTAATGAGATTAATAAAAGAAAAGAAACCTAAAAGTTGTTGTAGAATCAAAACTTTATAAAAGGAGTAGCTACAGTTTTGCTTTGCATAGCGGTATATATGATATACCCTGTGTAAGGTTCCTAGGCACCCTAGTGAGGTCTCACAAGTCATCATCCATGCAAATTTCTAAAAAATACGGTGCCGAGAAACCCTAGAACGGATCGTTAACTAGATATATAGGCGAAGCGAGTAAGTAAACGGAAATATAGCTAAAGGGAAGGGGCTACAACCTTTGTAGATCCGGTCCACCACTTCCTAAACTCCGCGATGATCTCCCTCCGCTGTCCAAATCGAACCCTTGACTCTAGCATTGGCATCATCGAAGAATGGGCGGGCTTGATCGTCGGTTCGATGCCGAAGATGATCTACGTCGAGGCATCACAAGAACAAGCTCCAACTTCGCCAAGCTTTGAAAACTTGTGAAGTAAACACCCTATACAACTTGGCAAGAGGTAGAGGATGAAGAAATAGGAAGTGGGTAGACTTTAGATTTGGATTTCTCACTCAATTTCACTAGTTGCCATTGATGGTCACTAGCTTTTTCCATGGAAGAAGAAGATGAAGAAGAAGAAGAAGATATGATAAGTTAATTAAAAAGGAAAATAAAAAGAATACTTATCATAACTTCAACCATGGTTTAGTGTAGAGATTTAACTAAGGTTTAGATGAGTGGTTAGGGTTAAAGAAGAGACAAGAATGGTAGACTTGTTCAAAGCTTCAAGAAGCTTCAAAGAAAAAACAAAATAAGCCACCATTTCTTTTTCTCTTTATCTTTTCCAAAACAATAATAAATGGATAAATAAATAAGAGAAAAGAAACCCTAACCATTCACTAAACATGGTTTAATCTTTACACAAACCCAAAAGAGCAAGTATCATCAAACATGATACAATCTTGTGCACAAAAGTATATCACATATACAACTTGCACAATTCATGTGAGAAAATCCTTTTAAAGTGAACAAATACTAGTTAATGCAAAGTAATATATCAAATATATATAATTATGCATTAAATCATTAAATCAACACTTGATTCAATGATCCGGTCATATCGCATATAACCGGCTAGTATCCAATGTATCGGCTTATCGAATCAATCCTTGATTCGATAACTAGGTTATATAGCATATAACTAATCGATACATTCATCGCGAGAATAGAATACGGTATCACATACACGCGTTATTCTTGGTCCCGCACATATCTCATATGCGCTCCTATTTCATTTCGCTTGAGCCAGGAAACCTCTGTGTAGGACTCTAAAGACTCGTCAATACGCCGGCAGCAGATGTTGATCATATCAAACACCCACAAGCCGCAAGCGGTCTGCTAAACGTAACGGCCACCCGGGTATTGAGCGATCAGAAGATCGACGAGCAAGCCCGCTCACACTCCTGTGAATCCAACCAGTAACACTTACCGTACAGTCCGGTCTGTTCATCTGATATGTCGCATATCTCGCCTAGGGGTGGTAAACGTCAGACCCAAATAGCTCGATAAGTCATGCCGACTTGAGGTCCATAACATTCATGAAACTACTGATAACTCTTACCAGTATATCACTGCAACCCTGGCCAAGGATTTCCTATTATGGCCAGTCGTGCATTGCGCAACATCAACCCCCAATACCGGGAGAGACGAATCCCCTCTTATCGCTCATTGCCTCCATGTGAATCGGGACTGTACCCAAAAACCACCTGTTTGCACGACTCAGTAGAGCCGTGGTAGGGTGGAAATCAAAGCACAGTGGGAGACACACAAGACTCTATGACGATCTCGGGTCAACAGACTAAGCTGTACCAGTGTCACCAGAGAACTGCCATCTGACGTGAGGTATAATACCATCTAGGAGTTCTCGGCGAGTCCGTTCAGTGTACCCAGTCTCCACTGAGCACCCGCATACCATCTTCGATGTCAAAAACCAATGGATATGGGATCATCCATCGCCCATCGCATGGGTCGAGAAGATATATGCTAGTCTACTCTGGAATATCGATGCCCCGTCTCGATATTCCCTCGACTAGGAACATTTCAAGGATGTACTCATGGACTATCCAGGCCCCGCTAGTATGATCTGCATCATAGTCCTGGAAGTCGAGTACACATCCTAAGGGCTTTATCAACATGTAACAGAGAGACGGAAAGTATACACGTTAAGACAAAGAGCAACCAGATAGCGTACTATCATGTCGAGCAAGAAAGTCCTACCTATATATGTCCCAGCATCTACCACAATATACATCCAATGTACAGTAATGGCCTCTAGGGCATACATATAACTAACAATCTCCCACTTGCACTAGGGCCATCTGTAGCAGTGGTTGCAGTATCACATACTCAACCATCCCCTAAAAGTCTCTCTTTGGGAAAAGGCCTTCGTGAGTGGATCCGCCGTGTTGTCTTCTGAGTCTACTCTCCTAACCTCAATCACCCCGGAGATCAACTATCTCCATGATCAGGTGATGCTTCCTCAGAATTTGTCTGGGTTACTGATGGGACCAGGGTTCCAGGGCCAAAGCCACACTTCCATTGTCATACAATGGCAGGAACCTAGTTCATCTTATGAACCAATATACACCCAAACTTCCTCTTTGGTAGTATCTTTAATAGCGATGTTACCAGCCTTTATCGTCTAGTTTGCCACGGTATCTAGCTTGGAACTCTTCCAACATACCGTCCCTCTACTGAGGGTAAAGACAATGCCCGTGACTGACATTCAGTCGTCTTTATCACCCTGGAACTCTTCCAGTGATTCTCCCCAGGATCGTTTGATACCATCTCACTACATCTAGTGAGAATCCTAGCATCCAATTACATCTATCTCATAGATGAAAACTCAGGATTTAGGAGGTATCACTTTGATCCTATTTGGGGAATCCTAGTGATAATAGGAGATTGACCGATCGTAGTATAGGAAACTCTTTTCCTATCAAGAGTATGTTGTCTACGTACAATACGAAGATGACCACCTTACTCTCTACTACCCTTTTGTATATACAAGGTTCATCTACCATTTTGATGAAGTCAAACACTTTGACTATCACATCAAAACAGACGTTCCAACTCCGCGATGCCTGCTTCATTATGTAAAGCAACTTGCACACGTTTCCGCTGCTCCCACTGTTTTACGAAGACCTCTGGCTGTGTTCTTATAGACGTTCTCTTCTAAATTAGTATTTAAAAAAGCAGTCATGGCACCCAACCGCCAGATATCGTAGTCATGGTATGTAGCCGTGGTAAGTAGGATCTGGATAGACTTAAGCATAGCTACTGGAAAAAGGTTTCATCATTATCCACGCCTGGTCGATGACGAAAACCTTTAACAAGTCTAGCTTTGAAAGTCTCAACTTTTCCATCTACACCAAGTAATCTTCTCAAGATATACTTGCTCCTGATGGGGATTTAACCCTTCAGATATAGCAGCTAAAGTCCATACTTTGCTGGTGAACATGGATTCCATCTCAGATCGCTAAGCATCCAGCCATTCTTACAGAGTCCCTACTCTCGATGGCCTGCTCGAAACTAGTTGGGTCATCATCTCATGATGCAATCCTTGCTCCCACTGTCATCGAGAAACCGAGGTATCTCTCAGGCGGATGAGAAACCCTACTAGATTGGCGGAGAGGCTGAGGTTCGTCGGGAACTATAAAATCCTTTGGTTCTGTCAAATCATCAACTGCAGTTTTGTATAGCTGGAACCTTTCCAGTTCTACAGAACTGATCCTGCCTCGATCTTGTCCGGATTTTGCTTTAAACATAGGCCGGACAACCCCAAATCTTAACTCGCTTAAGAGATAGGATCTTCCCACACCATATCTTATATGGAGTGGTAGGCAGTGATTTGATTCAAACCTAATTCAATAGGTATGCAGCTTTTCAAGTGCATAACCCCAAAAGGAAATGGGTAACTCAGTAATACTCATCATAGAGCACACCATATCTAATATTGAGCAATTGCTCCGCCCTGATACACCGTTGTGCTGTGGTGTATTCAGAGGAGTAGCACTCAGAGAGAATCTCATTCTCCTTTAGAATAGTCCAGGAATTCTATGCACAAGTATTCTCCTCCCTGATCTCATCATAGGACATAATACTTATACCCGTATTTTGGTTCTCTACTTCTAACTTATATTCTGTGAATATCTCAAAAGGTTCGGACTTATGTTTCAACAGGAACATATGACTGAATCTTGAGAGATTATCAGAGAATATAATGAAGTATAAAGAACCAGCCCTGGCATGTGTAGACAGGAGACTTTACATACATCATTATGTATCAGTCCCAAGAGTTTACTAACTCTTTCTCTGTTTCTAATAAACAGAGCTATGGTCATCTAATCTTTGTGACATGACTGGCAAGTTTCACAAGATGTAAATTCAAACTGATTTAAATATGCATCTAAAATGTAACTTCAGCCAGTCGGGTCGCATTGATGTGACCTAGTCTACAATGCCCCAAGAAGGATTTGTTCATTTCTGAACTCTTCCTCTTGTGTGTGTTCTGTATACTAGGAACTGGAGTTTGATTTAGAACTTCAATGCTTTTAGATAACGTGCCTGAACCGATCAACTTTTGATATAGGAAATGTTCAAAACATTATCCATCAATACAAAATTATATCCTTTCTTTAGTAATAAAGAGACTGATATGATTTTGTATATCAGGTTCGGTATCTAATAGCATTTGTTCAGAATCAATGTATTCGTAATACAGGGTGACAGTGACCAACAGACTTGGCTGCAACACTTGCCCCGTTTTTTTGTCTCATGAAACTTATCACCCGTTCTCAGTTTTTCTATCTTTTTGTAGCCCTATGTAACAGCTTACATATCTGGGATCCTGATCCGGTCTCATATACCCAAGATACAGAGGATACTGAGAAACAGTTCTGTTTAGCGAACACACCCGAAGAAGATGCATCATATGCACTTTCTTCGTTTGGGCGGCATAGGAATTCTGGTATTCCCCTATTTTCTGCTCGGTCTTATAACAATTATAAGTCAGAGCGGGACCAATCGTTCCCCAGCTCAGTATAACAAGCGGGTTCGGTCAATACATCCATATTATTATCTTGATTAAGGCGTGATATGGTCGCTACCTGGAGAGAGAGAGAAGAAAACACTCTGCGTGCGCTCTTGCAAGATCAGATTGGTTATATATTTTATCTAATCAGGATGGCTCCCACTGTTTTTATCAAATCTTCCTTCAAACCCTAAAAGGAAAGACTAGCCGGGATTAATTACACTCTACAAGTTCGCCAATCTTTCAGCCAGGCCAGTGTCAGTACTTTGAGGGAGGTTCCCCGTGCTTTCGCACGGACCTAATTACAGTAAATCTCGTTTTCCCAGAGGCGTAACCCCGTTGACACCTTTCTAGACACCTACTTGATCGGCTAATTGCAAAGTGCAAAACTCTCCCAGGAGTAACAATTACTCGCAGTGGATATCGGCATCCAACTATCATATAAAAGGTATGCAATCTCATTGCAAATTTCAACACTTGAAACTCCCGATAAAGGTTTTTACCCCTAGCACCTATGACCTTAACTATGGTCAACAAATCATAAGCACTAGTCAAGTTCTACCCGTCATTTCGTGATTAATCAGACCCACCCACATGACCCTTAACTAAGGTCAACAAAGTCACGCGACTGTCCTAACTAATCGCATCATATGCGGTGTAGGATGACATCACTTAGCTACCGTACACTGTGCCTTGACTATGGTCAACAAACACAGCACGAATACTAAGTACTCTACTTCCTAAAATGATGGAGGGTTGCGTATGGTTTTTGTGAAAACCTTTAACGCTTTGAACTTGATCTCGTTGCGGAATCAAATGGTTTTTAAATGGAATGTTTTTGAGGCTTTTCTAGTTTTGCTAAAGGGGTCACTCCCGGTGAAGGGATCGTCGGCCCTTTCCTCGTCGAATGAGGTGCGGGATATATCATATATATCACTGTGCAAAGCGGAAACTATAGAAGCGATCAAAGACAAACCGAGGGTTGTAGCATCTGCCAGTTATTGCTAAAGGAGTCACTCCCGGTGAAGGGATCTCGGTCATTTCCTTATCGAATAAGGTGCAGGATGTTCTACAAGGAACACCACGATGCAAAGCAAGAACTGTAGCTACCTGTTTTATTTTGAAATTCGATTCCACAACATCAATTAGGTTTATTTTCTTTCATTAATCTCATTAATGAATATCCCATCATTTAAATTACCTAAACATCACAGATAAATATGACGTACACTTATGCCATCCGCATTCGCCTCGATGTCCCCTCGTGCACCGTTAGGTTAGGTAACTAACGGCAGAGCGGGGCAGGGCTAGCGCGGGTGTAAAACATAAGTAACGTCTATATAATATATCATATATACTATATACTACATCTATCTGAACAGAGCACAGAACATCGCATGATCACATCACAGATAACGCAGCAGAAAGAATCATATAAAATATTGGATATACTAGGACGTCCGTGTTTTCAATACGAGCCAGTATAAAACACGGATTCCACGGTCGTGATGAATAGCCAATCCCACACCCCTAGACCCCTACGAGAGCGGCAAGCAACCCTACCAATTCTAGGGTTAGGAGACCCGGACTCGACTCCTCGAGATGGTCTCCCTCTGGACCCTAGAACCCGGTTACTTGTGCTCCCCTCCTTGGATCTATCCTAGTGCAGAAAAGTAAATAATATACATCAACGGTGACAACTTCCGCAACCTGGAAGTACCCCAATAAAAGAATATTACATACAAGTTTTTACATGAATGAAAATGAAAAACACTCATCTCACATAAAAAAAACCCCGGCTATTCAAACACGACAATCCAATATAACATATCCAGCAACACATAACATCACATGTCATCAACGTAAGTAAATATGCGCATCCCAATTGTCGTTGACATATAGCAACGAAACCGGCGATATCACATATTACACTTACGGTCACAGAAAAGAAAGTGTAAAACTACAACAGTTGGAATCCGCAACCACCTCAGACATCGCATGCCTGACCAAATGAATTCTTTAGACATCGCATGCCTAAATTATAAACCCCGCATTTTGGTCTCATTATCGAAAACACTTTTCAATATCAAGTCGGGCAATTCAACAAGATTCCCGAAAAACTGATCGAATGCTCGTCGCAAACTTTAGTAGGCGGCATCACCCCCGATGCCGTCGACGAAGTGCACCAAGGCGGAACACCGCTGCCGCGAGTACCCGGACGGATGCTTTCGGCGACGGGGTTCTCCTACAGTCACTTGGTCGGGGCTATGGGGTGAGGCTGTTTATCAAGTTTACCCGGCGAGTATCCGCGTACGCTACGTGATTGCGACGGACTTTTGATCACATCAAAATTCCGTGGCAACCGATCGAGTGAGACTAAACTGCTACGTTTATAATATTCATTCCGTTATCTCATAACAATTTGTGAATTCCAATTATTGTATCACATTCCGGATAAATAGAAAATGCTAAACTTTTCGATCGAACAATCGAACACCCAAGTTTTCCCGATACAGCTCAACACATGAAATAAGTCATAACAACATTCAGTTCGTGCCTCAGTACCAACGGTCCAGCCGTAGAAGGGTCAAGCCAATGCCTCACATGTGGCACGCCGTACTGCCCCAAACCCGAAGGTTCTAAGGGCAGTTCAAGACGGTCACATAATCGAGTTAAGGTTTGTTGTCTTCTAGAGGGTCCATCGCGTTACTTGCACTACTTAGAACGTCGTTAAACTACCGAAAAATCCAACAATTGGAAATTTCCCGGCAGGGAAAAAAGTGGGTATTTATATCCGGTCGAACTTTTTAACATATTCTAAAAAATACCCGGAAAAGCACACCGACAAAAATTAGACAGTCCGATCGAATACACCGAGTCCCAATACAACCCAGAAAATAAAACTCTGGAATAAATATTAAAATATTCCCAGGAAAACCAGCACTTTTTACTGAGAATTACGGTGCAAACTTCGATGCACAAAAAGACAAAACTGCCGCGGAACCGCCGCATGAGCATGCTCATGCCGCGGATCCGCGGTGCTTTTAAGGAATTAGGCGATCAAATTTTGCAGTAACCCTTACAATCCCCTGCTGATTTTTCTGAATATTTTTAATCTACAAAAATCCACATTTTACAGAAATGTCCAGAGAGCATTTTTAAAGTCGGGGTTTTGGGTCGATCGGACTTCTAATTCCGTCGGGACTTCGCCTAAGGCTCTAGCTAGGCTCTGATACCACTGTAAGGTTCCTAGGCACCCTAGTGAGGTCTCACAAGTCATCAACCATACAAATTTCTAAAAAATACGATGCCGAGAAACCCTAGAACGGATCGTTAACTAGATATATAGGCGAAGCGAGTAAGTAAACGGAAATATAGCTAAAGGGAAGGGGCTACAACCTTTGTAGATCCGGTCCACCACTTCCTAAGCTCCGTGATGATCTCCCTCCGCTGTCCAAATCGAACCCTTGACTCTAGCATTGGCATCATCGAAGAATGGGCGGGCTTGATCGTCGGTTCGATGCCGAAGATGATCTACGTCGAGGCATCACAAGAACAAGCTCCAACTTCACCAAGCTTTGAAAACTTGTGAAGTAAACACCCTATACAACTTGGCAAGAGGTAGAGGATGAAGAAATAGGAAGTGGGTAGACTTTAGATTTGGATTTCTCACTCAATTTCACTAGTTGCCATTGATGGTCACTAGCTTTCTTCATGGAAGAAGAAGATGAAGAAGAAGAAGAAGATATGATAAGTTAATTAAAAAGGAAAATAAAAAGAATACTTATCATAACTTCAACCATGGTTTAGTGTAGAGATTTAACTAAGGTTTAGATGAGTGGTTAGGGTTAAAGAAGAGACAAGAATGGTAGACTTGTTCAAAGCTTCAAGAAGCTTCAAAGAAAAAACAAAATAAGCCACCATTTCTTTTTCTCTTTATCTTTTCCAAAACAATAATAAATGGATAAATAAATAAGAGAAAAGAAACCCTAACCATTCACTAAACATGGTTTAATCTTTACACAAACCCAAAAGAGCAAGTATCATCAAACATGATACAATCTTGTGCACAAAAGTATATCGCATATACAACTTGCACAATTCAAGTGAGAAAATCCTTTTAAAGTGAACCAATACTAGTTAATGCAAAGTAATATATCAAATATATATAATTATGCATTAAATCATTAAATCAACACTTGATTCAATGATCCGGTCATATCGCATATAACCGGCTAGTATCCAATGTATCGGCTTATCGAATCAATCCTTGATTCGATAACTAGGTTATATCGCATATAACTAATCGATACATTCATCGCGAGAATAGAATACGGTATCACATACACGCATTATTCTTGGTCCCGCACATATCTCATATGCGCACCTATTTCGTTTCACTTGAGCCAGGAAACCTCTGTGTAGGACTCTAAAGACTCGTCAATACGCCGGCAGCAGATGTTGATCATATCAAACACCCACAAGCCGCAAGCGGTCTGCTAAACGTAACGGCCACCCGGATATTGAGCGATCAGAAGATCGACGAGCAAGCCCGCTCACACTCCTGTGAATCCAACCAGTAACACTTACCGTACAGTCCGGTCTGTTCGTCTGATATGTCGCATATCTCGCCTAGGGGTGGTAAACGTCAGACCCCAATAGCTCGATAAGTCATGCCGACTTGAGGTCCATAACATTCGTGAAACTACTGATAACTCTTACCAGTATATCACTGCAACCCTGGACAGGGATTTCCTGTTATGGCCAGTCGTGCATTGCGCAACATCAACCCCCAATACCGGGAGAGACGAATCCCCTCCTATCGCTCATTGCCTCCATGTGAATCGGGACAGTACCCAAAAACCACCTGTTTGCACGACTCAGTAGAGCCGTGGTAGGGTGGAAATCAAAGCACAGTGGGAGACACACAAGACTCTATGACGATCTCGGGTCAACAGACTAAGCTGTACCAGTGTCACCAGAGAACTGCCATCTGACGTGAGGTATAATACCATCTGGGAGTTCTCGGCGAGTCCGTTCAGTGTACCCAGTCTCCACTGAGCACCCGCATACCATCTTCGATGTCAAACACCAATGGATATGGGATCATCCATCGCCCATCGCATGGGTCGAGAAGATATACGCTAGTCTACTCTGGAATATCGATGCCCCGTCTCGATATTCCCTCGACTAGGAACATTTCAAGGATGTACTCATGGACTATCCAGGCCCCGCTAGTATGATCTGCATCATAGTCCTGAAAGTCGAGTACACATCCTAAGGGCTTTATCAACATGTAACAGAGAGACGGAAAGTATACACGTTAAGACAGATAGCGTGCTATCATGTCGAGCAAGAAAGTCCTACCTATATATGTCCCAGCATCCACCGCAATATACATCCAATGTACAGTTATGGCCTCTAGGGCATACATATAACTAACACCCTGCACCTTATTCGATGAGGAAAGAGCCGAGATCCCTTCACCGGGAGTGACCTCTTTAGCGAAACTGGCAGATGCTACAAACTCGCAGTTTAGTTTTTGACAACTTATATAGTTCTTGCTTTGCACAGCGGTATATATGATATATCCTGCACCTTATTCGATGGGGAAAGAGCCGAGATCCCTTCACCGGGAGTGACCTCTTTAGCGAAACTAGAAAAGCCTCAAAAGCACTCCTTTTCAAAAATCACTCGATTCTACGACAATATCAAGTTCAATACGCTGATGGTTTTCTTAAAAACCTGCGTAGCCCTGTAACACCTTAGAATGTGTTGTGTGGCTAATTATATTTTAATGTATGGTTTTTAATAAAAAGTTTACCAAATTGGGTTTTAATTATTTTATCTTATTTAATGAATATTTTAGTAGATTTTTCCTAGCCTTTCACACACTTGTGCATGATAACAAGGGTGTTAAGTGTGGGTTAACCATTGCTTAATCTACTTTTATGATTGGGTTTAAGTGTTTTGGGTTTTAAGTGTTATGGTTGTTAATATAAAATGAAAAAGGATTTTAAATTGAAATGTTGACTTTGTGTGAGAGAGAGAGGGCATGGGAGCATGGTGTGAACCATGCCTCATTAATGAGGAAAGAGAGTGAGAAGGGGGAAGGGTCTTGGATGTTTCTCTCATTCTCCCTCTCATTTTCTTATCTCATTATTTCACACTCTCTCTCACAAACACACACACACACACACACACCTGCAGCCTTCATCAGCAGCATCAGCACAGGCAGCATCGGCAGCAGCTTCACTTCAGCAGCAGCAACAGGAGCTCCAGCAGCTGTAGCCGCCCCTCATCTCCTCTATACACTTCCTCTCCTGCTCTCTAAGGTTCATTAGGGTATAATTTCTTAACCCAAATTCCTAATTTGCTTAAGTTGTGCATTGATTAGCTTCGGTTTATGTTTAATAGCTAGTTAGTGCTAGATTGTGGTGATTATGTGGAATTTTGATTATGTGGTGATTGTGTTGGTTAACCCTACCTATTTAAGTGTTATTAGGGTCACTTTAACTGAGAAATAACCCAGATTTCACAAAAATACCATAGGGATTCCTTTTAGTGCAAATTGGTGATTTTAAAGCGATATATTGGCTATCTGTGATCTGCTTCTGACCCGGGGCCTTCAGGACAAAACTGAGCACACTGGAGTATGGACACTAGGTATAGATACCACCACCAGAACACGAGCCCCTATCTCTACACGTGGCCGCAAATTTAATCATATTGGCCGCAAATTGCGGCCAGGGTAGGGTGTTGGGTCTTGGGGTTTTAGGTAGGGTTGTCTGCAGTGTATTGTAGTATTTTGGCATGTATAGTTTTGTAAGATTTGACCTATAGGAAAATCTGGGATCAAATATCGTTTTGCATGTCCGTTGTGTTTGCGTGATACACGCGATACGTGAGTGAGTTCTGTGAACCAGCGTGTCGCGGTAGTTTTAGACGCGTATACACACGTTTTAGCATATCGTGCACACGTGCGTTTAGTTCGCGACGCGAGTTTCTCGTTTGGGTTCAAAATCGCGTTTTGCACAATATTTGGCTTATATATGATTTCCATGTCTTATTTACAGGTTTGCACGGCGTTATGCGTCTGGGCTAGGATTCAAATACTTATCGCATTATTCTACGTCATTGTTAGAATTGCGCCTTTACCCTATTTACTTAGATATAGTTGTACTGTGACTAATAGCCGTAGGGCACTGCACATATTATTGACGGTTCATGTTGCACGAGCACGGATTGTATGCTACACACACACCGTCAATAATTTCCATGTCACACACCAACCATTATAGATACTATATTGCTTGTCACACATGACATCTAGCTTAGTATACCTATAGTGTATCATACCATTAGTGATAGGTATATATACACCTTACGATACAGCTACAGGTATACCTTGCTCATGTTTTACTTATACCTAGGGGGGTATACGACATCAGTTCTTATAGGTAGATACCTATACATTGTTATACCTGTATGTTATAGACATATTCAGTTGGTGTTACATATTTACCTTTACTGATGTTACTTAGCTGTACCTTATTGGTTTCGCATACATCTGGTTTCAGCTACATATTCTCATTTATATGCTCGCATTTCAGATATATCGCATATATTTATTCCTGGATTTGCGCATTGTTTATTGGAATTTTAGATGATGTTTTCTGGATTTGGGAACCGCGAGAGTTCATGAAATTATGCATACATTGAAAAACCCGGTTTCCTTGATATGATATTTACGCATCCACCATGAGCTTTATCGGTTCTGATTTATATATATACCCCTATGAGGAGGCATCGAGGCCGTAGAGGGTACATGGTGGGGCCCGGTATGGTTCCCCTCGGCAAGAAGATCGATGGATTTTGCCGATTGAGCCTGGAGGCGGGATAGTACCAACGGTGACAGTACTGATGACTCGGCGCGGATCATAGAGATACCGTTGGGAGTCATGCACATATGCATACGTCGAAAGGCGAGGGTCAGAGCTAGGCACTCGTGCTTTCGGGACAGCGTATGATACGTACCTATCAGGATTTCTGTGTCGATGCTTGGCACATTGTTTTCATGATATTTCTTTTAAACACCTTTGTATATATAACAGGGGATTTAGCCGTTATTATATATACCCTTACACCAATATTAGTGGAATGGGACGCTAATATATGTGTATTGACCCCATCATATTTATTTCTGCATATATATATATTTAGGATGATAGAATCTTACTTGAGATTTTGACTTGGGATATTAGGTAATTCTTTGAGATTGGATACCATATGAGATTACTGATTTGTACATTCGGGATATAGGAAATTACTCGATATTGTACATTGAGGAGATGTGAGACTTATATGATGTGAGAGCCCAACGTAGGGGCTGATTTGAGGAATTGGGATTTGAGTGTCTTGATGGATTGTGATCCTACCACGATGACAGGATTCCGTGGGATGACATATTTCACTCCATACCTCATACATTTTCACTTATGCACTGTTCCATGTATTAGGAGTACCTGTTAGTGTACCCTTCATGATAGCTGCATATTTGCATTCTCATATCCCTATTGCATAGTTATTGCATACTATTGTCATGTTATTATTGCTTCACATATTGATTGTACCTGCTAGTGTATCGTCCATTATTCGGCATTTACATGACATGTTATTACTGTAATCGCATATCTTAGATTCATGATGTACGTACATTCCTGCGATTACCTGCATATGTTATCTACTATTCACGAGTTGGCAACTCACCCCCGTTATGCCACAGGTGTTTCAGGTTGTTCCCCAGAGTAGTCAAGGCAGGCTATTCAGCTATTCATCTATCATCTTTTGCTACAGATATCGCATCGGCTCACAGTGTACTATTTTGCTTGTGTGGGTTAGATGATTATCTGTATTTCATATTGTACATTCGTTGTATCTTGTACTCTCCATCTACTATTATGTTGTTGACTTAGAGACTTGGTGAGGACGATATTGTATATTATCTGTGGATTTGTTGTCTTTTATATACAGCTTTCTCTCTATTGTCTTTATTTCTTCGCTACGGTGTCGTATATTTGTGTTGTATTTAACTTGGCTAGTTTTTACAAAAAGGGGGTGTTGCAAAAATTTTAAAGAAAGAAAGTAGGACTTTTAAAGAATTTGGGTTGCGATTTCAAATGTTTCAAATACTTTTATTATCTTTTCCGTATTTTCTTGGTTTACATTTCTGGGTTTTGGCTTTCTTTTACTGCGTTACGTCTTTAGGCGTTGCGTAGTATTAGGGCCGTCACATGCCAATTTCGGGTCGTGACAAAGTTGGTATCAGAGCGCTAGGTTTTACCTTTCGGAGTGTAGGATGACCTTAGTATGATGGAGTAGGTAGCTTAAGCAGAGTAACGTAGTGTGTGTATGTCTGCAGCATACCCATGATGCGGTACTTCGCCTTAAGTGACCTAAGTACAATTGCTTGAATTTCCTTCCTTGATGATTCATATCCTTGAGATTCGATTCCTTATTCTCATTGAATCTTATATCTATTTATATCCATGCCGCCAATGACTATGGGGACTCAGAGTGATGCAGCGAGGGCCGAGGTCAGAGTTGGCTCGGGTGGGACGAGTACTGACCAGGATGGCACTCTAGTTGCACAGGTACAGACGGATCAGCCTACGACATATACTATTGATAGACTTTTGGCAGAGATGCAGGACTTCCGCCAGACTATGAGTTCATTGGTTGATGTCGTTCGGGAGCTACGATAGGAGGTTGTCACCCCTGTTACTCAGTTGTCACTTACGATCAGCATGCAGCAGTCCGTCACCTACATAGCACCAGTGGTTGCAGCTCCAGTTGACGAGGCACATATTCCAGAGACTCAGAGGGTTCCAGGACAGTGGAGGACTCGTACCAGTGTACCAGCCCAGAGACAAAGGTTTGGTCATCGAGACAGATTTCGTGACCGTCGACGAGGACAGTCATTCAGCTCTCATCCCCAGGATGGTCAGCAGTCAGCGCGTGGATGTTTTCAATGCGGGAGCCTCCAGCACTTCGTCAGGGATTGTACCTTAGCACCTCGTCATGATCGTTTTCAGAGAGGCCGTGGACGTGGAAGGTTCGCTCTAAGGGCGCAGGCTACCAGAGGAGTTCAGCCAGTTGCAGGTAGAGGGCAGACACAGGAGTTTGCATCTACTCATCGGGACGCGCAGGCGTCCAATGTAGAGTTTTCAGGTATCCTTAATTTATTTGTTCTTTTGGTGTACTCGTTTGCTTTCCATACCTTGTACCGTGGTTGGGTAGATTAGTCGTAGTTGTGTTAACTTCTGTCAGCGATTCTTTTGTTGCGCGACACGTATTTCAGTTGTGTGCCAATCGGATAGGAGATAGAGATTCGTCCGTCGTTTTGATCTTTCTAGAGATGTTGGATTTGACGTTCTCCTGGGCATGTACTGTTTAGCTACGTGCTAGGCATCTGTGGACTACCGCGAGGGAAACAGTCAGGAATTGTTTTTCCGACGAGTCAGTTCTTGTTGTGCAGGTGGATAGTTGTGCCTCCTCTCACAGCTTGAATTCAGCCTTTTTCGCTAGTCGGCTTTTGAGGAGATGGCGTGGATTCTTGGCATTCATTCGTGATACCGTAGCCATAGAGGGCTTGTTGGACCGGTGTTCCCTTCGTGCGAGAGTTTTTCCGACGTTGTTCCGGATGAGCCGGCGAAGCTTGGAAGCTAAAGAATCAGCTGCAGAGTTGTTTGTTGGGGAGTTTTGTGCGTCTGAGTGTTTCGCTTTTGGAAGCTCCTATTTCTGTTCGTCAAGGAGAAAGACGGCAGTTTAGGGTTGCGTATCGACGGATCGTTAATTGAACCGGCTTACGATGTGGATATGTATCCTTCACCTCGCTGTGACGATTTCTTCGATCAGCCCCACAGTGCGAGACATTTTCTAAGTTTGTTTGGGATCAGGTCATCATTATTGCGGATTCGGGGTGATGGCATTCCGAAGACCGCCTTATGCGTGCGACGGGCTTTGTGTGTTTTTGTGCGTCGTTGGATTCACTGATGCCCTAGCAACATTCGTAGATGTGATGAACCAGATTTCTTCAGGCCGTTCCTCGACCAGTTTTTGTTGTGTTATTTACGACATTCTGGTCTATTTAATGTGGCTTGAGGAACAGTACTAGCACTTGAGGATTTGTTATGCAGATACTGGGAAAGCACCAGCAGTTTGCTAAATTCTCGGAGTGTTTCTTCAGGCTTGTTTTATGTTGACTCCTAGGTCTTGTGGTCACGGGAGACGGTTTCGTATGGTTCCGAGGGAGATCGTGGCCGTACAGCTTAGGCCCAGACTTATGTGCAGGACGGAGATCCACAGATTGTTGGGCTTAGCAGGTTTTTACCGCCGTTTCATGTAGGATTGCTAGAGTAGTGCTGCACCGTCGACTGAATTGACCGTAGGGGAGGTTTCTTTTCTTTGGACTGAGGCATGTGTACGGAGTTTTCAGCAGTTGAAGATTCAGTTAACAACTGCATCAGTTCTTTCTTTACTTTTAGTTCGGACGACCTTGTTGTTTAACTGTAATGTTTCTTGAGTGGGGCTCGAGTGTGTACTGAAGTGACACTATAGAGTTATCGCTTTTGCTTCCCTGCATTTGGAGGAAGTACGAGAATGATATTCCACTTATGATCTGGAGATGGCCGCGGTGGTTTACGTTGGAGATTTGGAGACACTACTTGCTCGGGAGTCGTGTCAGATTTTCCATGGACCACCAGAGCTTAATGTACATCTTCCTGCAGCGGATTTTGATTGTTGTGATAGTCTTCTGCAGATTTACAGTTCTTGTGTGATCGTTGAGTACAGCTTAAGTTCGTCTCTACGGAGGGGACAGCTTGCTTATGTCCGCGCCCGACCACTTTCCTTAAATCGCTTTCGCGAGACACTGCCCGCTGATGCTCGTTCGTCAGTGATACTTGAGCATACTCGGCTGGGAAATGATTCGGAGTCCTTGATTTGTGACACGGTGTGCTAAGTTAGGGACGCGTTTGTGTACCGGATATTATCAGGTAGAGACGTGCAATCCTAGAGCAGGCACATCTGTCAACTCTCTATATTCATTCAAGTTCCACCAACATTGACGTGACTTGTGAGATAGTTACGGGTGGACAGGGATGTAAAGAGAAGTTTCATGGTTCGTTTCAAGGTGTCTGTCTTGTTGTGTGCTTGGGTCGAGCATCTGAGGCCGGCTGGAGAGTTGCAACCTTTTACCGTTCCGAAGTAGGAGTGGGAGCAGATCTCCATGAATTTCGTTATGGTGTCTACCCAGGGTTAGTCAGGGTGTGACTCCATTAGGATTCTTGCCGTCCGGTTATACTCAGTTTGCTCAGTTGTTCTTTGTGAAGTTTGTTCGTAGGTATTAATTGTTGCCAGCAGTTGGGGGTCATCACTCGCAACCGTTAGGGTTCTCCTTCGATAGCTGTTATCAGGAGATACTCCAATTGGCAACCTTTAGGTTTAGAGGTTAGGTCGTGTCGATCACCAGTCTGTTGTTTTCTGACTCTGCGTAAGTAGGATTTTGGACCCCAGCTAGTCTAGAAATTTCGAAGATGATCCGATTGTTCAGGTCAGGATGAGAGTAGCCCAGCGCAAATTGAGGTCTTATGCCGACTGTGTTAGTCGTAGACTTAAGTGCGCAGTGGCAAACCATGTATTCCTGCGGATTTTTTCGATGAAATGACGTGTTGGATTCTGGGAAGCTTGTCCCAGGATTGTAGGTCCTTTCGAGATCCTATAAGCGAGTTAGTTTCGTTGCCTTTAATTTGGCACTTCCGCCCAGATTATTGAATTTTCACCCCGTATTCCTTGTGATGATACTTTACAATTACCTTCTTGACCTTTCTCACATGATCTAGCACCAGAACATTTAGCTTGACGCGATCTTTCGTTCACCAGCAACCAATGGTATTAATGGCTCGGCAGATGGAGGAACATCGGTCAAGGGTCTTGCTATATGTGAAGGGTTTTTCTTGGACGTAGCCGTATAGTGAGATAATCACTTGGGAGGCTGCGAGCGAGATTTAAGAATTTTAATCTTCTCTTTGAAGGTACGCGTAGCAGTATATTTTTAAATTCGGGGACGGATTTCTTTTAAGGGGGGAGATTGTAACACCTTAGAATGTGTTGTGTGGCTAATTATATTTTAATGTATGGTTTTTAATAAAAAGTTTACCAAATTGGGTTTTAGATATTTTATCTTATTTAATGAATATTTTAGTAGATTTTTCCTAGCCTTGCACACACTTGTGCATGATAACTAGGGTGTTAAGTGTGGGTTAACCATTGCTTAATCTACTTTTATGATTGGGTTTAAGTGTTTTGGGTTTTAAGTGTTATGGTTGTTAATATAAAATGAAAAAGGATTTTCAATTGAAATGTTGACTTTGTGTGAGAGAGAGAGGGCATGGGAGCATGGTGTGAACCATGCGTCATTAATGAGGAAAGAGAGTGAGAAGGGGGAGGGGTCTTGGTTGTTTCTCTCATTCTCCCTCTCATTTTCTTATCTCATTCTTTCACACTCTCTCTCACAAACAAACACACACACTCACCTGCAGCCTTCAGCTTCATCAGCAGCATCAGCACAGGCAGCATCAGCAGCAGCTTCATCAGCAGCATCAGCACAGGCAGCATCAGCAGCAGCTTCATTTCAGCAGCAGCAACAGGAGCTCCAGCAGCTGTAGCCACCCCTCATCTCCTCTATACACTTCCTCTCCTGCTCTCTAGGGTTCATTAGGGTATAATTTCTAAACCCAAATTCCTAATTTGCTTAAGTTGTGCATTGATTAGCTTCGGTTTGTGTTTAATAGCTAGTTAGTGCTAGATTGTGGTGATTATGTGGAATTTTGATTATGTGGTGATTGTGTTGGTTAACCCTACCTATTTAAGTGTTATTAGGGTCACTTTAACTGAGAAATAACCCAGATTTCACAAAAATACCATAGGGATTCCTTTTAGTGCAAATTGGTGATTTTAAAGCGATATATTGGCTATCTGTGATCTGCTTCTGACCCGGGGCCTTCAGGACAAAATTGAGCAAACTGGAGCATGTACACTAGGTATAGATACCACCACCAGAACACGAGCCCCTATCTCTACAGCCTGGCCGCAGATTTAATCATATTGGCCGCAAATTGCGGCCAGGGTAGGGTGTTGGGCTTGGGGTTTTGGGTAAGGTTGTCTGCAGTGTATTGTAGTGTTTTGGCATGTATAGTTTTGTAAGATTTGACCTGTAGGAAAATCTAGGATCAAATATCGTTTTGCATGTCCGTTGTGTTTGCGCGATACGCGCGATACGTGAGTGGGTTCTGTGATCCAGCGTATCGCGGCGTGTCGCGGTAGTTTTAGACGCGTATACACACGTTTTAGCGTATCGTGCACACGCGCGTTTAGTTCGCGACGCGAATTTCTCGTTTGGGTTCGATATCGCGTTTTGCAGAATATTTGGCTTATATATGATTTCCATGTCTTATTTACAAGTTTGCAGGCGGGGACTACGGACACTGCTACAGGGGGGAGCAGATGGTAGGATTCACCTAGCGTGGAGCGTAGATGAGTAGATTTAACATCTACAGGGGAATCGCCCGCATGACATTATGCGTCTGGGCTAGAATTCAAATACTTGTCGCATATTATACGTCATTGTTAGAATTGCGCATTTACCCTATTTACTTAGATATAGTTGTACTGTGACTAGTAGCCGTAAGGCACTGCACATATTATTGACGGTTCATGTTGCACGAGCACGGATTGTATGCTACACACACACCGTCAATAATTGCCATTTCACACACCAACCATTATAGATACTATATTGCTTGTCACACATGACATCTAGCTTATCGGTATACCTATAATGTATCATACCATTAGTGATAGGTACATATACACCTTACGATACAGCTACAGGTATACCTTGCTCATGTTTTACTTAGACCCAGGGGGTATACGACATCAGTTCTTATAGGTAGATACCTATACATTGCTATACCTGTATGTTATACACATATTCAGTTGCTGTTACATATTTACCTTTACTGATGTTACTTAGCTGTACCTTATTGGTTTCGCACACATTTGGTTTCAGCTACATATTGTCATTTATATGCTCGCATTTCAGATATATCGCATATATTTATTCCTGGATTTGCATATTGTTTATTGGGATTTTAGATGATGTTTTCTGGATTTGGGAACCGCGGGAGTTCATGAAATTATGCATACATTGAAAAACCCGTTTTCCTTGATATGATATTTGTGCATCCACCATGAGCTTTATCGGTTCTGATTTATATATATACCCCTACGAGGAGGCGTCGAGGTCGTAGAGGGTACATGGTGGTGCCCGGTATGGTTCCCCTCGGCAAGAAGATCGATGGATTTTGCCGATTGAGCCTGGAGGCAGGCTAGTACCTACCGGTGACGGTTCTGATGACTCGGCGGGGATCATGGAGATACCGTTGGGAGTCATGCACGTATGCATACGTCGAAAGGCGAGGGTCAGAGCTAGGCACTCGTGCTTTCGGGACAGCGTATGATACGTACCTATCAGGATTTCTGTGTCGATGCTTGGCACATTGTTTTCATGATATTTCTTTTAAACACCTTTGTATATATAACAGGGGATTTAGCCGTTGTTATATATACCCTTACATCAATATTAGTGGAATGGGACGCTAATATATGTGTATTGACCCCATCATATTTATTTCTACATATATATATTTAGGATGCTAGAATCTTACTTGAGATTTTGACTTGGGATATTAGGTGATTCTTTGAGATTGGATACCATATGAGATTACTGATTTGTACATTCGGGATATAGGAGATTACTCGATATTGTACATTGAGAAGATGTGAGACTTATATGTTGTGAGAGCCCAACGTGGGGGCTGATTTGAGGAATTGGGATTTAAGTGTCTTGAAGGATTGTGATCCTACCACGATGACAGGATTCCGTGGGATGACATATTTCACTCCATACCTCATACCTTTTCACTTATGCACTGTTCCATGTATTAGGAGTACCTGTTAGTGTACCGTTCATGATAGCTGCATATTTGCATTCTCATATCCCTATTGCATAGTTATTGCATACTATTGTCATGTTATTATTGCTTCACATATTGATTATACCTGCTAGTGTACCGTCCATTATTCGGCATTTACATGACATGTTATTACTATAATCGCATATCTTAGATTCATGCTGTACGTACATTCCTGCGATTACCTGCATATGTTATCTACTATTCACGAGTTGGCAACTCACCCCCGTTGTGCCACAGGTGTTTCAGGTTGTTCCCCAGAGTAGTCGAGGCAGGCTATTCAGCTATTCATCTATCATCTTTTGCTACAGATATCGCATCGGCTTACAGTATACTATTTTGTTTAGGTGGGTTATATGATTATCTGTATTTCATATTGTACATTCGTTGTATCTTGTACTCTCCATCTACTATTATGTTGTTGACTTAGAGACTTGGTGAGGACGATATTGTATATTATTTGTGGATTTGTTGTCTTTTATATACAGCTTTCTCTTTATTGTCTTTATTTCTTCGCTACGGCATCGTATATTTGTGTTGTATTCAACTTGGCTAGTTTTTACAAAAAGGGGGTGTTGCCAAAATTTTAAAGAAAGAAAGTAGGACTTTTAAAGAATTTGGGTTGCGATTTGAAATGTTTCAAATATTTTTATTATCTTTTCCGTATTTTCTTGGTTTAGATTTCTGGGTTTTGGCTTTCTTTTACTGCGTTACGTCTTTAGGCGTTGCGTAGTATTAGGGCCGTCACGTGCCAATTTCGGGTCGTGACAAGCCCTCCGTCATTTCAGATAAGTACTACTTAGTATTCATACTACGTTTGTTGACGATGTTAAGGCGTAGTGTGCGGTAGCTAATTAGTGCTTATCTGCTAAAACATGTGATGTGATTGGATTAGGGTGGTCATACGACTTTGTTGACCATGTTAAGGGTCGTACGAGTGGGTTTAATTCAATCGGAAAATGACGGGTTGAACTTGGCTAGCGCTTATGATTTGTTAACCATGTTAATGTCATGAGTTGCTAGGGGTAAAAGTATTATCGGGAATTTCAAAATATTGAAATTTGCAATGAGATTGCATTCCTTCTATGAGATAGATAGGATCCTGATACCCACTACGAGTAAGAGTTACTCCTGGGAGAGTTTTACACAAGACAATTAGCCGATCAAGTAGGTGTCTGGAAAGGTGTTAACGGGGTTATGCCTCTGGGAAGACGTGGTTTATTTTAATTAGGTCCGTGCGAAAACACGGGGAACCTCCCTCAAGTACCAACACTGATCTGGCTGAAAGATTGACGAAATTGTAGGGTGTAATTAATCCCGGCTAATCTTACCTTTTAGGGTTTGAAGGAAGATTTGATAAAAACATTGGGAGACATCCTAATTAGATAAGATAATAACCAATCTAATCTTGCAAGAGCATATGCTAAAGTGTTTCCTTCTCTCTCTCTCCAGGTAGCGACCATGTCAGGACTTAATCAAGATAATAATATGGATATATTGACTGAAGCCGCTTATTATACTGAGCAGGGGATCGTTGGTCCCGTTCTTTCTTATAAGAGTTATAAGACTTAGCAGGAAATGGGAGAAGATCTGGATTCTCACGCCGCCCAAACGAAGAACAGGCATGCTGATGCATCTTCTTCGGGTGTGTTAGTTATTGAGAACTGTTTCTCAGTTCACCCTACGTCCTGGGTATTAGATACCGGATCGGGATCCCACATATGTAAATTGTTACGTGGGCAACGTAAAGGTAGAGAACTGGGAAAATGTGATCATTCCGTACAAGTAGGGAATGGTGCAAGTATTGAAGCCAAAGCAGTTGGCGAATATCACTTTGTATTACCAAGTAGTAATACAATGATTCTGAACGAGTGCTATTATATACCAAACATGATGTGCAATATTATATCAGTTTCTTTATTAAGTAAAGAAGGATACAATTTTGTAATACAGGATAATGTTATGAACATCTTCCTAAATCAAAAGTTGATAGGATCAGGCTCGTTACATAATAGCATATTCATTCTCAATCAAAATACAGTCCTTAATATACAAAACACACACAAGAGAAAGAGTTCAGAAATGAACGAATCCATCTTGTGGCATTGTAGACTTGGTCATATCAATGCGACACGGCTAGCTAAGTTACATAAGGATGGATATTTGAATCCGTTCGAATTATCATCTTATGATACTTGCCATTCATGTCTCAAAGGTAAAATGACCAAAACTCCGTTTAGTGGACACGGAAAAAGAGTTGAGGAACTCTTAGGACTGGTACATAGTGATGTATGCGGTCACATGTCTACACATGCCAGGAACAGTTCTTCCTACTTTATTACATTCACTGGCGATCTCTCTAGATACGGACATGTGTTCCTGATGAAACACAAGTCTGAAGATTTTGAGAAATTCAGAGAATATAAGCACGAAGTAGAGAACCAAACGGGCAAAAGTATTAAAATCCTTCGATCTGATCGAGGAGGAGAATACTTGAGCAATGATTTTCTCGATTATCTAAAAGAGAATGGGATTCTCTCTCAGCTTACTCCTCCTTATACACCACAGCACAACGGTGTATCAAAGCGGAGGAATCGCACCATATTAGATATGGTGCGCTCTATGATGAGCACCGCTGAGTTACCTATTTCCTTTTAGGGTTATGCGCTTGAAACAGCAGCATACCTATTAAATCAAGTTCCATCTAAATCATTGCATTCAACCCCATATGAGATATGGAGGGGATTAAAAAATTTAAGATATGGGATTGTCCGGCCTATGTCAAAAGGCCAAATCCGGACAAACTCAAGGCACGATCAGTTCTTTGCAAGTTTGTGGGATATCCAAAGAATTCTTAAGGATATATTTTCTACCACGCTGAGGAACAAAAAGTGTTTGTTTCTCAATATGCTACCATTTTAGAAAAGGAATTTCTTGCAAAAGAAATTAGTGGCAAAGAGGTAGAGCTGGAAGAGGTTCCAGTGACACAAACTGCAACTGAAAATTTAGTGGAACCAGAGGATTCAGTAGTTCCCGACGAACCCCAGCCTCTCCACCGATCTAGCAAGGTTTCTCATCCACCTGAGATATACTACGGTTTTCTCATTGATGGTGGAAGCGAGGATTGCATAATGAAAGATGATGACCCCACTAGTTTCGAGCAAGACATCACGAGTGGTGACTCTGTGAAATGGCTGGATGCAATGTGAACTGAGATAGAATCCATGTACACCAACAAAGTATGGACTTTGGAAGTTTCTCCTGAAGGGGTAATGTAGGGTTCCTAGGCACCCTATGAAGGTCTCACAAGGCATCGAACATGCCAATATAAAATTTTACGGGTGCCGAGAGACCCGACTACAGATCGTTTGCTAGAAATCTAGGCGAAAAAGAATCTAGTTAACACTTAACTATATGAAATACGGAAATACAACCTTTGTAGATCAGGTGCTCCACCTCCATAGCTCCGCAACGAAGTCGTCTCCGCTGTCCAAGAAGAATCCGGGCTCTAGCGTCGTCTTCGTCGGAGAATGGGCGGGCTAGGTCATCGATGTCCAAGCCGAAGATGATCTACGTCGAGGCATCGATGAATCAAGCTCCACCTTCACCAAGTCATGAAACTTGTGAAGGAAACACACTCTACTACTTGGCAAGAGGTAGAGGATGAAGAAATAAGAAGTGGGTAAACTTTAGAATTGGATTTCTCACTCATTTGCATCAATCACCATTGATGAGGTTTTCTTTCTTCAAGTGAAGAAGATGAGGAAGAAGAAGTTAATGTTATGATATGTTAATCTTTTTAAAAGAATAAATAAAATCAACCTTATCATAACATAACTATGGTTATGTGTAGAGAGCAAATCATGGTTTAGTGGATGGTTAGGTTAAGCATGAGACAAAAATGGTTGCAAAGTCAAACATACATGAAGCTTCATGAAAACAACAAATAAAGCCTCCATTTCTTCTCATGCTAAATGTTTTCCAAAAAGAATAAATGTATATATAAATAAATAAGAAAAGAAAAACCCTAATTATCCACTTAACCATTGTTTAATTCTTTACACTTAACCAAAATTCATGTATCATCAAACGTGATACAAAGAAGTGCACAAAATCATATCGCATATGGAATGCGCACACCCGAGTGAGAAAATCCATTTTAAAGTGAACCGATACTAGTTAATGCAAAGTAATATATCAAATATATAATAATGCATTAAATCATTAAATCAACACTTGATTCAATGATCCGGTCATGTCGCACACAACCGACTGGTATCATTAGTAACAACTTATCGAATCAACACTTGATCCGATAACCCGGCTATATCGCATATAACCGATCAATGTCACATCGCGAGAATCGAATACAGTATCACATACTGGTATTATTCTCGGTCCCGCACATATCTCATATGCGCTCCTATTTCGTTTCGCTTGAGCCAGGAAACCTCTGTGTAGGACTCTAAAGACTCGTCAATACGCCGGCAGCAGATGATGATCATATCAAGCACCCACAAGCCGCAAGCGGTCTGCTAAACGTAACGGCCACCCGGGTATTGAGCGATCTGAAGATCGACGAGCAAGCCCGCTCACACTCCAGTGAATCCAACCAGTAACACTACCGTACAGTCCGGTCTGATCGTCTGATATGTCGCATATCTCGCCTAGGGGTGGTAAACGTCAGACCCTAATAGCTCAATAAGTCGTGTCGATATGAGGTCTATAACTGTTCGAGAAACTACTGGTAACACTTACCAGTAAATCTCACCAACCCTGGCCAGGGATTTCCTGTTATAGCCAATCGAACACAGCGCAATATCAACTCCCTATACCGGGAGAGACGAATCCCCTCCTATCGCTCATTGCCTCCATGTGACTCGGGACTGTACCCAAAAACCACCGTTTTGCACGCCCTCTTGGACGTGGTAAGATGGAAATCAAAGCACAGTGGGAACCACACAAGACTCTATGACGATCTCGGGTCTACAGACTACTCTGTACCAGTGTCACCAGAGAACTGCCATCTGACGTGAGGTATAATACCATCTGGGAGTTCTCGGCGAGTCCGTCCAGTGTACCCAGTCTCCACTGAGCACCCGTATATCATCTCTGATGTCAAACACCGATGGATATGGGATCATCCATCGCCCATCTGTATGGGTCGAGAAGGTACACGCTAGTCTACTCTGGTATATCGATGCCCCGTCTCGATATACCCACGACTAGGGACTTTGAAGGATGTACTTATAGACTACCATGTCCCCACTAGTATGATCCGCATCATAGTCTATGTAGTCAAGTACACATCCTAAGGGCTTTACCAACATGTAACAGAGAGACAATCGGTATACACGTTAAGGTAAAGAGCAACCAGATAGCATACTATCATGTCGAGCAAGAAAGTCCTCCCTATATATGTCCCAGCATCCACTACAATATACATCTTATGTACAGTAATGGCCTCTAGGGCATACATATAACTAACAATCTCCCACTTGCACTAGGGCCATCTGTAGCAGTGGTTGTAGTATCTCATACTCAACCATCCCATAAAAGTCTCTCTCTGGGAACAGGCCTTCATGAGTGGATCCGCCGTGTTGTCCTCTGAGTCTACTCTCCTAACCTCGATCACCCTGGAGATCAAACATCTCCATGATCAAGTGATACTGCCTTAGAATATGTCTGGATCACTGATGGGACCGGCGTTCCTTGGCATAAGCCACAACTCCATTGTCTCACAATGGTAGGAACATAGTTCATCTCATGAACCAATATACACCCAAACAGCCTCTTTGGTAGCATCTTAAGTAGCGATGTATCATGCCTTTATCGTCTAGTATGTCACGGTATCTAGCTTGGAACTCTTCCAACATACCGTCCCTTTACTGAGGGTAAAGACAAAGCCTGCGACTGACATTCAGTCGTCTTTATCACCCTGGAACCCTTCCAGTGATTCTCCCCAGGATCTATTGATACCATCTTACTACATCTAGTGAGACTTCTAACATCCATTTAGATCTATCTCATTGATCCAAAATCCAGGAGTTAGTAGGTATCTTTATGATCCTATTTGGAGAATCATTGTGATAAACGGAGATTGATCGAGCGTAGCATCGGAAACTTCTTCCCTATCAAGAGTATGTCATCCACATACTCTACGAGGATCGCCACCATACTCCCTACTACCTTTTTGTTTATACAAGGTTCATCTACCATTTTGATGATGTCAACTTCTTTGACTAATTCATCAAAACAGATGTTCCAACTCCGCGATGCCTGCTTTATCCTATATAAAGCATCTTGCACACGTTTCCGCTGCTCCCACTGTCTACGAAGCCCTCTGGCTGTGTACTAATAGACGCTCTCTTCTAAATCATCATTTAGAAAAGCAGTCAAGACACCCAACCACCAGATATCGCAGTCATGGTATGTAGCCGTGACAAGTAGGATCTGGATGGACTTAAGCATAGCTACTTGAAAAGGTTTCATCATTATCCACACCTGGTCAATGATGCAAACTTTAACAAGTCTAGCTTTGAAAGTCTCAACTCTTCCATCTACACCAAGTAATCTTCTCAAGATATACTTGCTCCTGATGGGGATTTAACCCTTCAGATATAGCAACCAAAGTCCATACTTTGTTGGTGTATAAGGATTCCATCTCAGATCGATAAACATCCAGCCATTCTTACAGAGTCTTACTCTCGATGGCCTGCTCGAAGCTAGTTGGGTCATCATCTCATGATGCAATCCTCGCTCCCACTATCATAGAGGAACCGAAGTATCTCTCAGGTGGGTGAGGAACCCTACTAGATCGGCGGAGAGGCCGAGGTTCGTTGGTAACTATTGAATCCTTTGGTTCCATCAAATCATCTTCTGTAGTTTGCATAGCTGGAACCTTTCCAGTTCTACATAACTAACCTTGCCTCGAGTTTGTCCGGATTTTTCTTTTAGACATAGGCCGGACAACCCCAAATCTTAACTAACTTAAGACATGGGCTCTTCCCTTTCCATATCACATATGAAGTGGTAGGCATTGATTTGATTCGAACCCTATTCAATAGGTATGCAACTTCTCAAGTGCATAACTCCCAAAAAGAAATAGGTTACTCAGTAATACTCATCATAGAGCACACCATATCATATAGGGTGTGATTGCTCCGCCCCGATATACCATCGTGCTATGGTGTATTCGGAGGAGTAATGCCGAGAGAGAATCTCATTCTCCTTTAGAATAGTCCAGGAATTCCGTGCACAAGTATTCTCCTCCTTGATCACATCATAGGACATAATACTTATACCCGTATTTTGGTTCTCTACTTCTATCTTATATTCTGTGAATATCTCAAAAGGTTCGGACTTATGTTTCAACTGGAACATATGTCTGAATCTAAAGAGATCATCAGAGAACGTAATGAAGTATAAAGAACCAGTCCTGGCATGTGTAGACAGGGGACCTACATACATCAACATGTATCAATCCCAAGAGTTCATTAACTCTTTCTCTGTTTCCAGTAAACGGAGCTATGGTCATCTTATCTTTGTGACATGACTGGCGAGTTTCACAAGATGTAAATTCAAACTGATTTAAATATGCATCTATATGTAACTCTATCCAGTCGGGTCGCATTGATATGACCTAGTCTACAATGCCTCAAGAAGGATTCGTTCATTTCTGAACTCTTCCTCTTGTGTGTGTTCCGTATACTAAAGAACTGTAGTTTGATTTAGAACATTAATGCTTTTAGATAACGTGCCTGAAGCGATCAACTTTTGATATAGGAAATGTTCAAAACATTATCCAACAATACAAAATTTTATCATTTCTTTACTAATAAAGAGACTGATATGATTTTGTATATCAGGTTCGGTATCTAATAACATTCGTTCAGAATCAATGTATTGGTAATACAGGGTGACAGTGACCAACAGACTTGGCTGCAACACTTGCCCCGTTTTCTGCCTCATGAAACTTATCACCCGTTCTCAGTTCTCTACCTGTCTGTAGCCCTATGTAACAAATTACATATCTGGGATCCTGATCTGGTATCACATACCCAGGACGTAAAGGATACTGAGAAACAGTTCTGTATAATGAACACACCCGAAGATGATGCATCATCATGCACTCTCTTCGTTTGGGCGGCACGGGAAATCTGGTATTTCCCAATTTCCTGCTCGGTCTTATAACAATTATAAGTTGGAGCGGGACCAACGTTCCCCAGCTCAGTATAACAAGCGGGTTCGGTCAATATTCCGTTTTATTATCTTGATTAAGGCGTGACATGGTCGCTACCAGGAGAGAGAGAGAAGAAAACACTCAGCGTGCGCTCTTGCAAGAATAGATTGGTTATTATTTTATCTAATCAGGATGGCTCCCACTGCTTTTTATCAAATCTTCCTTCAAACCCTAAAAGGAAAGACTAGCCGGGATTAATTACACACTACAAGTTCGCCAATCTTTCAGCCAGGCCAGTGTCGGTACTTTGAGGGAGGTCCCCCGTGCTTTCGCACGAACCTAATTAATGTAAACCTCGTTTTCCCAGAGGCGTAACCCCGTTAACACCTTTCTAGACACCTACTCGATCGGCTAATTGTAATGTATAAAACTCTCCCAGGAGTAACACTTACTCGCAGCGGGTATCGGGATCCAACTATCTCATAGAAGGTATGCAATCTCATTGCAAATTTCAACACTTGAAATTCCCGATAATATTTTGCCCCTAGCTCGCTATGACCTTGACGAATGCCAAACAACCCATAGTCCACTAGTCAAGTTCAACCCGTACATTTCTTGATCGAATTAAACCCACCCGCACGACCCTTGACGAATGCCAAACAACGCCGTACGAATACCCTAATCCAATCGCATCATATGCTCAAGCAGATAAATACTAGTTAGCTACCGTACACTACGCCTTGACGAATGCCAAACTACCGCAGCACGAATACTAACTAGTACATATCTGAAATGACGGAGGGCTACGACAGGTTTTTCTGAAAACCTATTGCGTAATGAACTTGATATCGTTGTAGAATCAAATGATTTTAAAATGGAGTGCTTTTGAGGCTTTTCTAGTTTTGCTAAAGGAGTCACTCCCGGTGAAGGGATCGTCGCTCCTTTCCTCGTCGAATGAGGTGCGGGATATATCATATATATCGCTGTGCAAAGCAAAAACTCTTAAAAGCTATCAAAAGACAAACCGAGTGTGTAGCATCTGCCAGTTATTGCTAAAGGAGTCACTCCTGGTGAAGGGATCTCGGTCCTTTCCTTATCGAATAAGGTGCAGGATATATCATATATACCGCTGTGCAAAGCAAGAACTGTAGCTACCTGTTTTATTTTGAAATTCGATTCTACAACATCTTAGGTTTCTTTTATTTCATTAATCACATTAATTAAGTCTCATCATTTAATTTACCTAAACATCACAGATAAATACGACGTACACTTATGCCATCCGCATTCGCCTCGATGTCCCCTCGTGCACCGTTAGGTTAGGTAACTAACGGCAGAGCGGGGCAGGGCTAGCACGGGTGTAAAACATAAGTAACGTCTATATAATATATCATATATACTATATACTGTATCTATCACAGAACATCACATGATCACATCACAGATATCGCAGCAGAAGAAACATATGAAATATTGGATATACTAGGACGCCCGTGTTTTCAATACGAGCCAGTATAAAACACGGATTCCACGGTCGTGATGAATAGCCAAACCCACACCCCTAGACCCCTACGAGAACGGCAAGCAACCCTTCCAATTCTAGAGTTAGGAGACTCGGACTCGACTCCTCGAGTTGGTCTCCCACTGGACTCCAGAACCCGGTTACTTGTGCCCTCCTCCTTGGGTCTATCCTAGTGCGAAAAAGTAAATAATATACAAACGGTGACTACTTCCGCAACCTGGAAGCGCCCCAATAAAAGAATATTACATACAAGTTTTTACATGAATGAAAATGAAAAACACTCATCTCACATAAAAAACCCCCGGCTATTCAAACACGACGATCCAATATAACATATCCAGCAACACATAACATCACATGTCATCAACGTAAGTAAATATGCGCATCCCAATTTTCGTTGACATATAGCAACGAAACCGGCGATATCACATATTACACTTACGGTCACAGAAAAGAAAGTGTAAAACTACAACAGTTGGAATCCGCAACCATCTCAGACATCGCATGCCTGACCAAATGAATTTCTTAGACATCGCATGCCTAACAATTATAAACCCCGCATTTTAGTCTCAAAATCGAAAACCCTTTTCAATATCAAGTCGGGCAATTCAACAAGATTCCCGACAAACTGATCGAATGCTCGTCGCAAACTTTAGTAGGCGGTCGCACCCCCGATACCGTCGACGAAGTGCACCAAGGCGGAACATCGCTACCGCGAGCACCCGAACGGATGCTTTCGGCGACGGGGTTCTCCTACAGTCACTTGGTCGGGGCTATGGGGTGAGGCTGTCTATTAAGTTTATCCGGCGAGTATCCGCGTACGCTACGTGATTGCGACGGACTTTTGATCACATCAAAATTCCGTGGCAACCGATCAAGTGAGACTAAAGTGCTATGTTTATAACATTCATTCAGTTATCTCATAACTTCTTGTGAATTCCAATTATTGTATCCCATTCCAGATAATTATAAAATGTTAAACTTTCCGATTGAACATTCGAACACCCAAGTTTTCCCGATACAGATCAACACATGAAACAAGTATAACAACATTCCGTTCGTGCCTCAGTACCAACGGTCCAGCCGTAGAAGGGTCAAGCCAACGCCTCACATGTGGCACGCCGTACTGCCCCAAACCCGAAGGTTCAAAGGGCAGTTCAAGATGGTCACATAATCGAGTTAAGGTTTGTTTTCTTCTAGAGGGTCCATCGAGTTACTTGCACTACTTAGAACGTCGTTAAACTACGGAAAAATCCAACACTTGGAAATTTCCCGACAGGGGAAAAATTGGGTATTTATATCCGGTCGAACTTTTTAACATATTCTAAAATTTATCCGGAAAGCCACACAGACAAAATTTGATACCCCGATCGAAACACCGAATCCCCAAAACAACTGCAGAAATTCAACTCTTGAAAAAATATCAAAAATACCCAGGAAAACCAGCACATAAAACTAAGGATTACTGTGTAAAAATATTTAAACATTTAAGTCGTACGGCCGCGGATCCGCCGCATGAGCCATGATCATGCCGCGGATCCGCGCCTTCTTAGTGGACTTACGTTCACGAATTTCACAGTATACCTTAGAATTTCCTGCTTATCTTTCTGCATATTTTTAATACTGAAAAATCCCTGTTTTTAAAAATTGGACAGAGAGCATGTTTGTTTTGGACTTTCGGGTTCGATCGGACTTCAAATGTCGTCTAGACTTCGCCTAAGGCTCTAGCTAGGCTCTGATACCACTGTAGGGTTCCTAGGCACCCTATGAAGGTCTCACAAGGCATCGAACATGCCAATATAAAATTTTACGGGTGCCGAGAGACCCGACTACGGATCGTTTGCTAGAAATCTAGGCGAAAAAGAATCTTGTTAACACTTAACTATATGAAATACGGAAATACAACCTTTGTAGATCAGGTGCTCCACCTCCATAGCTCCGCAACGAAGTCGTCTCCGCTGTCCAAGAAGAATCCCGGCTCTAGCGTCGTCTTCGTCGGAGAATGGGCGGGCTAGGTCGTCGATGTCCAAGCCGAAGATGATCTACGTCGAGGCATCGATGAATCAAGCTCCACCTTCACCAAGTCATGAAACTTGTGAAGGAAACACACTCTACTACTTGGCAAGAGGTAGAGGATGAAGAAATAGGAAGTGGGTAAACTTTAGAATTGGATTTCTCACTCATTTGCATCAATCACCATTGATGAGGTTTTCTTTCTTCAAGTGAAGAAGATGAGGAAGAAGAAGATAATGTTATGATATGTTAATCTTTTTAAAAGAATAAATAAAATCAACCTTATCATAACATAACTATGGTTATGTGTAGAGAGCAAATCATGGTTTAGTGGATGGTTAGGTTAAGCATGAGACAAAAATGGTTGCAAAGTCAAACATACATGAAGCTTCATGAAAACAACAAATAAAGCCTCCATTTCTTCTCATGCTAAATGTTTTCCAAAAAGAATAAATGTATATATAAATAAATAAGAAAAGAAAAACCCTAATTATCCACTTAACCATTGTTTAATTCTTTACACTTAACCAAAATTCATGTATCATCAAACGTGATACAAAGAAGTGCACAAAATCATATCGCATATGGAATGCGCACACCCGAGTGAGAAAATCCATTTTAAAGTGAACCGATACTAGTTAATGCAAAGTAATATATCAAATATATAATAATGCATTAAATCATTAAATCAACACTTGATTCAATGATCCGGTCATGTCGCACACAACCGACTGGTATCATTAGTAACAACTTATCGAATCAACACTTGATCCGATAACCCGGCTATATCGCATATAACCGATCAATGTCACATCGCGAGAATCGAATACAGTATCACATACTGGTATTATTCTCGGTCCCGCACATATCTCATATGCGCTCCTATTTCGTTTCGCTTGAGCCAGGAAACCTCTGTGTAGGACTCTAAAGACTCGTCAATACGCCGGCAGCAGATGATGATCATATCAAGCACCCACAAGCCGCAAGCGGTCTGCTAAACGTAACGGCCACCCGGGTATTGAGCGATCTGAAGATCGATGAGCAAGCCCGCTCACACTCCAGTGAATCCAACCAGTAACACTACCGTACAGTCCGGTCTGATCGTCTGATATGTCGCATATCTCGCCTAGGGGTGGTAAACGTCAGACCCCAATAGCTCAATAAGTCGTGTCGATATGAGGTCTATAACTGTTCGAGAAACTACTGGTAACACTTACCAGTAAATCTCACCAACCCTGGCCAGGGATTTCCTGTTATAGCCAATCGAACACAGCGCAACATCAACTCCCTATACCGGGAGAGACGAATCCCCTCCTATCGCTCATTGCCTCCATGTGACTCGGGACTGTACCCAAAAACCACCATTTTGCACGCCCTCTTGGACGTGGTAAGATGGAAATCAAAGCACAGTGGGAACCACACAAGACTCTATGACGATCTCGGGTCAACAGACTACTCTGTACCAGTGTCACCAGAGAACTGCCATCTGACGTGAGGTATAATACCATCTGGGAGTTCTCGGCGAGTCCGTCCAGTGTACCCAGTCTCCACTGAGCACCCGTATATCATCTCTGATGTCAAACACCGATGGATATGGGATCATCCATCGCCCATCTGTATAGGTCGAGAAGGTACACGCTAGTCTACTCTGGTATATCGATGCCCCGTCTCGATACACCCACGACTAGGGACTTTGAAGGATGTACTTATAGACTACCATGTCCCCACTAGTATGATCCGCATCATAGCCTATGTAGTCAAGTACACATCCTAAGGGCTTTACCAACATGTAACAGAGAGACAATCGGTATACACGTTAAGGTAAAGAGCAACCAGATAGCATACTATCATGTCGAGCAAGAAAGTCCTCCCTATATATGTCCCAGCATCCACTACAATATACATCCTATGTACAGTAATGGCCTCTTGGGCATACATATAACTAATAGGTAAAACCCATTGGGAGCAAATGGATCTTTAAGAAGAAAATTGGTGTAGATGGAAAAGTTGAGACTTTCAAAGCTAGACTTGTTGCAAAGGGTTTTCGTCAACGACCAGGTGTGGATTATAACGAAACCTTTTCTCCAGTGGCTATGCTTAAGTCCATCCGGATCTTACTTGTCATTGCTGCATACCATGACTACGAAATCTGGCAGATGGATGTTAAGACCGCCTTTCTAAACGGTGATTTAGAAGAGTGCATGTACATGACTCAGGCAGAGGGCTTCGTAGATAGTAGGAGCAGCAGAAAGGTGTGTAAGCTGCTTAAATCCATTTATGGATTAAAGCAAGTATCGCGGAGTTGGAACATCTGCTTTGATGTTGTAGTCAAAGAGTTTGACTTCATCAAAAACGTAGATGAACCTTGTATATATAAGAAGGTTGCAGAGAGTAAGGTTGTCTTCCTCGTATTGTACGTCGATGACATACTCTTGATAGGAAATGATGTTCCTATGCTGCAATCGGTCAAGCTCTTCTTATCACAAAGATTCACAATGAAAGATCTAGGTGATGCCTCCTGCATACTGGGAATAATGATCTATAGAGATAGATCTAAACGGATACTAGGACTGTCCCAATTCAGGTACATTGACACCATACTAAAGAGGTTTAGTATTGAAGAATCCAAGCATGGAAACCAACCCACGATCTCTGGACTCACTCTCTCCAAAGAGATGTCTCCCAAGACTGATATGGAGAGAGCTCGCATGCAAGGGATACCCTATGCTTCGGCAGTAGGCTCTATCATGTATGCGATGCTATGTACCAGACCCGATGTAGCATACTCACTAAGTGTAGTGAGTAGGTATCAAGAAGATCCAGGAGAGAGTCATTGGATAGCTGTGAAGAACATTCTCAAGTACTTGCGAAGGACTAAAGAGATGTTCTTGGTGTATGATAACGGAGAACTCCAGGTGGAGTCCTTTACCGATTCGAGCTTCCAAAGTGATAAGGACGACTCTAAGTCGCACTCGGGATTTGTCTTTACCCTCAATGGAGGGACGGTGTGTTGGAAGAGTTCCAAACAGGATACCGTTGCAGACTCGACGATGGAGGCTGAATACATCGCTTCCAACGATGCTGCAAAAGAGGCTGTCTGGATGATGAAGTTCGTTAGTGAACTTGGTGTGGTTCTGTCCATTGAGCATCCAATACCTTTGTATTGCGATAACAATGGAGCTGTGGCTTTGGCCAAGGAACCCAGGTCCCATCAGAAGTTCAGACATATTCTGAGGCGGTATCACCTGATCAGGGAGATAGTTGATCGCCGGGAGATCGAGATCAGGAGAGTTGATATGAAGGACAACACTGCGGATCCACTCACGAAGGCCATTCCCCAGATACAATTTGAGAGATTATTCGGGGTGCTAGGTATGAGATACTACAGCAGCTGGCCTTAGTGCAAGTGGGAGATTGTTAGTTATATATATGCCCTAGAGGCCATTGTTGTACATATGATGTATATTATAATGGATGCTTGGATATATAAAGAGAGGACTTTCTTGCTCGTCATGATAGTATGCTATTTGGTTTCACTTTATCTTAACATGTTGACTTATATTAGTTTACTGTCTTACTCTCACATGTTGATAAAGCCCTTAGGATATGTACTCGACTACTGGGACTATGATGAGATCATACTAGTGGGGCCATGGTAGTCGATGAGTACATCCTACAACTGTTCCTAGTCGAGGGTGTGTCGAGACAGGGCATCGATACACCAGAGTAGACTAGTGTATACGCATCTTGACCCATATGATGGGCGATGGATGATCCCATATCCATCGGTGTTTGACATCAAGGATGGTGTACGGGTGCTCAGTGGAGACTGGGTACACTGGATGGACTCGCCGAGAACTCCCAGATGGTATTATGCCTCACGTCAGATAGCAGTTCTCTGGTGACACTGGTACAGGTTAGTCTGTAGACCCGGGATCGTCATAGAGTCTTGTATGATTCCCACTGTGCTTTGATTTCCACCTTACCACGTCCAAGAGGGCGTGCAATACGGTGGCTTTTGGGTACAGTCCCGAATCACATGGAGGCAATGAGCGATAGGAGGGGATTCGTCTCTCCCGGTATAGGGAGTTGATGTTGTGCTGTGTTCGATTGGCTATAACTGGAAGTCCCTGGCCAGGGCGGATATTGAGTACTACTGATATGTGTTATCAGTAGATTCTCGACCTGTTATGAGCCATACATCGACACGGCTTATCGGTTACTTGGGTCTGACGTATACCACCCCTAGACTAGATATGCGACATATCAGACGAAGAGACCAGACTGTACGGGAGTGTTACTGATTGGATTCACAGGAGAATGTACAGGCTTTCTTGTTGATCTTCTGATCGCTCAATATCTGGGTGGCTGTTACGTTTAGCTGACCGCTTGCACCTTGTGGGTGTTTGATATGATCATCACCTGCTACCGGCGTATTGACGATTCTTTAAAGTCCTATACAGAGGTTTCTTGACTCAGGCAAAACGGAGTAGGAGCACATATGTGATATGTGCAGGACCGAGGATAATACGATATGAGATACCGTATTATATTCTCGCGATATTTTGATATGAGCCGGGTCATCGGATCAAGTGTTGATTCGATGAATCGGTACATGATATATTAATCGGTTATATTCGATATAGCCGGATTGTCGGATCAAGTGTTGATTCGATAATTTAATGTAAAATTATATATGTGATATATTACATTACATTATCTAATATTGGCTCGCTTTATTATTTCATTTTCTCACCGGATAATACATTGATATATATGCGATATATATTAATTGTATTATTTTCTTTTGTTACAAATATATAATATATATGTGATATATATTATTGTAACATGATATGATTACTAATGCAACATGTTTTGTGGAGATTAAACCTAGTTAGGGTTTGATTTGGGTTAGTTCTTTCATGAACCTTCTAGAAGGTTTTCTTTTGTTTTGAGCTAAGATATTATGCTTGATATTTTAGTGACTCATTGTTAACCCAACCCAAACCCTTCACCCTAGGTTAAGTCTCTACATGGGATAGCCTACTCATTATCAACTATGGTTGCATTTGTAATTATCACTTCAATTTCATTATTCATCACAAAAGGAATTTCCTTCTTCATCTTCTTGCTTGAGCTTTGAGAAAGCTTTCTAGGTTTTCTTTATGTGATGATTTAGTGTGAGAATTTGATAATAAAAGAGAGCATAAATACTACTTCATCATCCTCATCTAATCTAGCCAATTAGATTAGGGTGTTCACCTCATTAGAGAGAGAGAGAGAGCTTGAGTTATAGAAACTTCGAGGTAGATCATCGGAAATGTCACGACCCGAAATTGGCACGTGACGGCCCTAATACTACGCAACGCCTAAAGACGTAACGCAGTAAAAGAAAGCCAAAAACCCAAAAATCTAAACCATTAAAAAGGACAAGAAAAATAATAGCAGTTTTGAAACATTTGAAATCACAACCCAAATTCTTTAAAAGTCCAACTTTCTTTCTTTAAAATTTTGGCGACACCCCCTTTGTAAAACTAGCCCAAAAAAAACGGGTACAACAGAAATATAAATGAAGCATCCCCAAACGGGACCAAATACACGCCCAAAGGCGGAAAATAACCACCACAACAAATATACGACGCCGTAGCGAAGAAATAAAAGACAATAGAAAGGAAACTGTATAAAAGACAACAAATCCACAAACAGTATACAATATCGTCCTTACCAAGTCTCTAAGTCAACAAAATAACAGTAGATGGAGAGTACATGGATACAACAATATACAATACAAAATACAGATAACCACCAAAACCTACCTAAGCAAAACAGAACACTGTGAGCCGATGCGGTATCTGTAGAAAAAAATTATAGATGAATAGCCTGCCTCGACTACCCTGGGGAAACACCCTGCAAAACAACTGTGGCACAACGGGGGTGAGTTTCCAACTCGTGAATAGTAAATAACATATGCAGGTAATCGCAAGTATGTACGTACAGCATGAATCTAAAATATGCAATTAACAGTAATAACAGGTCATATCAATGCAGTAATAATGAAAGTACACTAGTAGGTAAAACTAATGCATGAAGCAATAATGATATAACAATCTGTATATATGCGATAATCATGAAAGGTACACTAACAGGTATTACTAATACATGAAACAGTGTATAAACAGATAACTCTGAGGTATGGAGTGAAATATGTCATTTCCACAGAATCCTGACATCGTGGTAGGATCACAATCCATCAAGACAACCAAAATTCAATCCCTCAAATCATCCCCCAATTTGGGCTCTCATATCACATAAGCCTCACATCTCCTCAATGTACCATATCGAATAAATCTCCTATATCTCGAATGTACAAAATCAAGTGAGTCTCGTATATATATCCAATATCCAATCTCAAATGAATCACCTATATCCCAAATCAAATCTCAAGTAAATTTCTAACATCCTAAATATATTTGCATAAATAAATATGATGAGGTCAATACACATATATTAACGTCCCACTCCATTAATATTGGTGTAATGGTATATATAACTGCGTCCTAACCTACTGTTATATATACACAAGTAATTAGAAATATCCTGAAACCAATGTGCCAAGCATCAATACAGAAATATTGATCTATCGGATGCTGTCATCAAGACCGGCATCCTGATAGGTACGTATCATACGCTATACTGAAAGCTCGGGTGCCTAGCTCTGACCCTCGCCTTTCGACGTATCCATACGTACATGACTCCCGTCGGTATCCCCATGATAACCGCCGAGTCATAGGTAATGTCACCGGAGTGTATGGTTCCCCCGCCGGGCTCATCGACGTGGTACATCGACATCCCTTTCTTGCCCCGGGGTACCTCCGGGCCGCACTATGTACCCTCTACGGCCTCGACGCCTCCTCGTAGGGGTATATATAAATCAGAACCGATAAAACTCATGGTGGATGCGCAAATATCATATCAAGGAAACCGGGTTTTTCAAATAATGCATAATTTCATGAACTCCCGCGGTTCCCAAAACCAGAAAACATCATGAAAAATCCAAATAACATTGCGCAAATCCATGAATATAATATGTGCGACATATCTGAAATACGAGCATATAAAGGAAAAACCGCTAATTAACTGCAATAAGTTAATATAAATATCATCCGGTTCCTAGTTTACCTAATTCTAAATAACACCAAGTAAAGGTAATTATGTAGCTGTAACAGATATATGTGCAACATACAGGTATAGCAAGGTATAGGTATCTACCTATAAGAACTGATGTAGTATACCCCCCTGGGGTATAAGTGGAATATCTGAGCAAGATACACCTGTAGCTATATCGTAAAGTGTGTATGTACCTATCACTAATGGTACAATACTGTTGGAGATAGTGCCCTCAAAGTCAATTATTGGATCGCAGGTATGTGATTGCAATGATTGAGGAAGGACCTATACCGATATGACAGTCTTGCTCGAGATGATAGTATGCTATCTGGTTTGTCTTTATCATAGTATACATGCCTTAGTTCGCTATTGCATGATTGATAGAGCCCATAGGTTCTGCTTGACAGCCAGCAGTATGATGGTGATCATATACGTGGAAGCTGGGGTCTATAAGCACATCCTTAAAGTGTCCCTAGTCGTGGGAGTTTTCGAGACAGGGTATCGATACTCCAGAGTAGACTAGTGTATACAGTCGAGACCCCGACGAGGGGCGGTGGCCGGTCTCACAAGCCACTGGTGTCAGTTGGATCACCTAAGATGTATACAGGTGCTCATTGAGTTATGAGTACACCGGACAGGACTCGCCGGGAATCTGCTAGTTGGTATTATACATATCGTCAGATAGCAATTCCCTGGTGACATGTGTACAGGTTAGTTCATCGACCTGAGATCGTCGTTTGTCTCATGTGAGTTCCCACTATTCTTAGATTACTACCCTACCACGCTCAAAGGAGTTGTGCAAACAGGTTTTAGTTGGGTACAGTCCCGAGCCACATTAGAGGCAAGTGAGCGGATCTCGGGGATTCGTCTCTCCCGGTATTGGGGGTTGATGTCGCGCAGTGCACGGGTGGCCATCACTAGGAATCCTCGGCCGAGGTAGTAGAGGATTACTGATTTGGATCAGTAGTTTCTCAGGTGGTGATGGGCTTCATGCAGACACGATTTATCGCGTTATTACGGGTCTGACTTTATCCACCCCCTAGACTCGATATGCGATACTCTTTAGACGGATGGACCGGACTGTATATATACATTGCACCGTCAGGCTCAGTAGGGTTTATGAATGAGTTCGCTCGTCAGCTTCCCTTCCAATCAATACATAGGCAAACCGTTACGTACAGTTTGTACCTCTGACGTGCTAGAGGTTATACCCAGTGCCGATGTGTTGATGAGTCATTAGAGTTCCCTACAGACACTTTCCCAAGTTCGGGCGAAACGTTGTAGAGGCCGTATGGGTTTATGGCAAGGTTCGGAAAAAGCACGTGCGTTTTTGCACTTGTCATTTTTCGGGCAGATAATACTGGTAGGCTTTGGTTTAAGCCGGAACCCAGTATTATACTGTGTAGATATAATATCTTTGTCTCAGTTGCATTTGTATTCGGTCGTAATACAAATGCGGGTATGTTTATACTGTTACGGGGTTATCCTGAAATTCGTTTCAGGATCACTTTAGGAAGTTGCCAGTTTCCAGTTTTCTATCAGCCGTATTTTGACATTCGGTTAAATACGGATTTATCTTTTCTTGATGAGGGTGAGTCATGGATCTAGAAGTTTCTAGATTTGGTGACAAGGCTTGATGATTCATTGTTAGCATTAATTGTTCATTTAATGCTTGATGACTAAGCTTAATGATTCATCACTTGCTTTAATTGTATTCATACTATGTGTCATGATAAGCTTCATTCTTATTCTCACCTCCCTTGTTCCTACACTCACCCTCTCCTCTATATATAATGGCCGACCCCTCCCCTCTCTCTCACTCTCAAGAGATATGGTTGTTGTTCACTAGAAAAAGATTATGATAGATTCGGGTTCATGAAAAAAAGACAACCTCTTTCTTATTTCACCCGATCCAAATGGCAACTTCCATAACCGTTCGTCCGTGACCTTTGACGTAACAAGAAAAAGTGTTCTACTCATTCTCTACTTCATTTTGGTCGTCTCTTTTGGCAAACTTGACGATCGAGTTGCCTCGGTTCAGAGGCGGGAGCCCGTTTAAAGATCCGTCGACGTGGTGCAACCCAGACGACAAGATTGGAGATTCAGGAGATCGGAGCAGCCGCAACAAAACGTGGGATGATGGTTAAAGACCGAAGGACTCGGATCATTCGGTATAACGTTTCTATCCCTTTGTAGTTTGTTAGTTTAGCTTTAATAGCAGATCCGGGTTACGGTACACGATAGCGCCAGTTTCGTTAAAAGTTTTTGTTCCGCATTTGGCGTCTGTTAGACTGCCGGAGCGCTACCGTGGACTTACAGTGGTATCAGAGTCTCACCATTAAGCTATACTAACTTGTGCTAACACGTTTAAAAGATCGATCGAACGGATTTCGCAAAACTACATTTTTCAGGCCACTGAGTTTCTGTTGATTTTAAACAGTGTCTAAAAATAATTCTACATATCACAGAAAATTCAGCAGGGATTTCTAAGCTCACCGTCAAAATTTGGTCACGTGATCTCACAAGACCGCCGCGGAATCGCGGTGAAACTTAGGGTTTGACCGCGCTTCCGCGGCCATTCTGTGAGATCAGTGCACCAAATTTGCACAGTGGCTTTTTTACTGGAAATTGGGGTTTTTGGTATATATTTTTTGGGCCCAGATTTTGTTACTGTACAGCAGTTGTTCGTGGGGCCCACTTCGGGAAATTTAGTCGATTGAAATTTTAAATTTGTTAGTTTACAGTATTTACATTATATCTCCGACCGGGAATGTCATTTGATCGGTAAACCGCGTCTGATTGCTATAGTTCTTTTAGACGGGTTTGCGAACGTGACATTCGCGTTGATGTTATGTGTTGTGCTGTATTGTTGCGGATATATCGTGGTGGATAGCAGGGTGCAATGGTAGTGCAGTTTGGATTTATTTGTACATTTGATTTTGCGGGGCGAGCATCCAACATGTGGACTGCCTTCACTGCCTGTTTGTATAATATTCTTTTGGGGCACGACCGGGTCGAGGTCGATGTACCTGTTGTACATATTTTTATTTCTGTACTAGGTTTATCCCGCGAAGGAGTGTACGGATAGCCGGGTTCTGGAGGGCAACAGGTCCGTATCTCATGGCTTTGAGAGGCAAAGGGTCCTCACTCTAGAATTGGCAGACTATTCGCCGCACTCGTAAGGGGTACAGGTTGGCCCAAGGAGGGGTGCTCAATTTACCGGATTCCGTGAAGTGCCGGGTGTTCCATTCACTATGTTGTGGGGACTACCTCGCTTCAGGTTTTGGCGGGTAACTTGCCGCACCCGTAGGGGTCTAGGTTTCATTGCACAGGCTATCCACACGACCAGGAGAACGTCAGGTTTCTGCAGCGGCTCTGTGAAACCCGGGGATCCCAGATTATCTGTATTGTTCTGTGATGCTTATTACTTTTCTGTAATGTTGCATATTATCACGCCTGGAGCGATTATTGTATATTGGTATATATACTATTAGATGTTGTATATGTTTTACACCCGCACTAGTCCAGCCCCCGCTCTGTCGTTAGTTAAGTAACCCAACGGGTGATGACGGGACCCAGTGGCGAATGCAAATGGCATATACGTACATTATATTTTCGTTCTTTTCTGGTGTGATTGATGGATGGGACTGCATTGATTCTTATCAATGCAAGGATAAAACAAACCTAAATTTGATGTTGTTGGAACAAATTTTAAAAAGGTGTTATTACAAAGATGTTTCCTTTTGTTTTGCATAGTGATATTCAGTTGGAATATCCCGCACCTCATTCGACGAGGCAAGGGCTGATATCCCTTTACCGGGAAAAACCCCTTGGGCAGAAGTTTACGTCAGGGTAGTAACTTTAATATAGTCGATTACAAGTTGCTTTGCATCACGGTATTCAGATGGAATATCCTGCACCTCATTCCACGAGGAAAGAGCCGAGATCCCTTCACCGGGAGTGACCTCTTTAGCAAAACGTTTTCGTCACTATATTTTATAAAAAGCTATCAAGTTCCTTCAGCGATATCAAGTTCATTACGTTAAAGGTTTTTCGCCAAAAACCAGCCGTAGCCCTCCGTCATTTCTTATGGATAGTCAGTAGTATTCAAGCTATGTTTGTTGGCCAAAGTCAAGGCATAGTGTTTGGTAGCTGCTGATTATTCATCTGTTGCATAGATAAATGCGTTGGTTTGGGACAGTCGTTCTGCCTTGTTGGCCAAAGTCAAGAGCATGTGCGGGTGGGTTCAAATTAACCTGGACAATGACGGGTAGAACTTGACATGTGACTTATGATTTGTTGGCCAAAGTCAAGGTCATAAGAGCATGAGGTAAAAATTACATCGGGAGTTTCAAACATAAAGCAAACTTGCCAGATATGCGCATACCTTCTGGAGTGTGATAACCTGAGTGGCTTCCATCAAGTTATCATGCGATGATAGTTGGATCCCAATTCCCACTGATGAGTTAGTTTACTCTTCGGGTGATCCCGACTAATTCTTCTTTCTGGTTTGGAGGAGAATTTGAGATAACAGTGGGAGGTTTCCTGATTAGATAAATTGATAACCATTCTGATCTAGGTTAGAGTGCACGCAGAGTGTTTCTTTTCTCTCTCTCTTTGGCAGCGACCTTTGACCGACCCTAGGCTTATGACTCAGTGACCAAGTTGACCGAACCTTCTTAAAATACTGGATTTTGGATTGTCCAAGTTGCATAAGTCATTGCCGCTCCTTCTTTTATACCCTTTGTATTTCTCAGAACACCCCGTATTGCTACGGAAATCCACTTCCATTGGATAGATCCATCGTATGGTTATATACGAACTCGAAGGGACTTCTTCGAGGATGGATCCAGGTTCAGGAGAAATAGAATTAGTTTATTCAGTTGTCTTTTATTATCACCTTCTCTCAGGTTGCGAGGGCTCCTTCGTTTAGGAGAGTACACCTATTACGCTTATTGGATAGTCTTATTCCAAACCATAGGCTGGTGCCGAAAGGTAGGGAATGAAGAAAACCAATTAGCCTAAGTAGAGTATACAGAAGGTAATAACTAAAGACAAAATAAAGGAATTAGAAAGAGGGCAAAGTAAATTGCGACTGTTATCATTCACGACCAAACCGCGTACTTCATCGCTACTCCTATTTCACCTTTGCTTTTTCCCCAGTTCGGGAGAAATAGAATAAGGTATTATTCAGTTGTCTTTTATCATCACCTTCTCTCAAGTTACGAGTACTCCTAAGATTAGGAGAGTACACCTATTATGCTTACTGGATAGTCTTCTTCCAAACCATAGGCTGGTGCCGAACGGTAAGGAAGGAAGAAAACCATTTAGCCTAACGATGGTGTACAGAAGGTAACGACTAAAGACAAATAAAGGGATTTGGAGAGATGGCAAAGAAATATACGGTTATAGTCATGAATTGGATTATGGAAGAGGCATTACTATGAATACCAGGATACCCCTACGAGACATTTTAATGTTTCAGTTTTACTGCGCATTGTTAAAAGAAAAACTGTTTTCCCGATTAGATACTTACACCAGGGTATGTATTTACCAGGTTACATTCTCATATCTGTATGGTTTTTACAGATGATGAGTGGGAGTAAGTTAATGGGAATTAGGTGATCATCGTCATTATATCGGAATTCGTTGTAATTAGTGATATTTGAGGAAATCGCCTGGGTACAGTTTTCAACCTACGATGCACAGGTTTTGAGTTATTCAACTCAGAGTATTGTATGTTGTCCAGTGTCCGTCAGGACAAAGGGGTAGGTCCTCATACTATGTTCTGATTACTTGTGATTTCTCAAGTTCTTAGACAAGTGTTTCGTAGAAATACAATGTCTAAGTTTTGAGAAGTTGTGAGTATAAGAATAAAGTAGAGAACCAGGTATCGCAAGTATCGGGATTCTTCAAAGAGATTGAGGATGTAGATTCTTGTGATTGGTATTCAGTTGATAGTAATGGTATTGAGAAACTTGTTTCTTTTTTCAGGTTACTCATAATTGGATGGATTCCTAAGTTGAGTAATGCTGAGTAGCCACTTTCCATTAAGTTGATATGCACTGGAGACAGCTGCATGATTTGAATCTGGTTCCAATTAAATTAGTGCCTCTATTTCTATATTAGATATAGAATGGTTCATATCTTAACGATGTTAAGATACGGGGAGTTGTCCAGCTTATGCCTAAAACCAGACACTGGGTAACTCAAGGCACGTTTCTGTAATGGCAGTTTGTGGGTTGACCCTGGCTTTGACGAGGGTTGACATTTCTACCATCTGGAAGATCAATAGTGATATTGTTCTTGACTTGCCACAGTTTTAGTAAAATGGATTTTTTCAGAAAAATAGTGGGAGTATGGTAGAACTGGAAGTGATTCCAGAACCGCAAACGATTACGGAAAATTTAATAGAACCTATACATTCAATCAGGTTTGACATTCCAATAGCCACTCCGCAGATATGGTGGGTAACCTTAGACACCCGAGAGGTACTCCGGTAACCTCAAGTACGGTGACAGAGAGGTTCTTGTTTACCCAAACTTGACACTACTGTTGTTCCAGACTATGAGACACGGCAAGAGGATAAGTATAACGTCGTTCTAAACCAGCTTTAGAAGTGTACGTAGATATTATTCTGCCAGAGGGTTGTCATAATCAGTGGGAGCAGCGGAAGTATAGTGGACAAGTAGCTTATGTCTATTTATAGACTTAAGCAGATATAGCGGAAAAAGATCATCTAATTTTGATGTGACAGTCATGGGTTTGACTTCATCAGAATAGGGGATGGATCTGTTAAGAAGATAGTAGGGTGTGATGTCCTGGTATTTGGATGACATACACACAGTAGGAAGTAAAATTCCTATACTACGATCGGTTGTACTGTGGTCGTCACACCGTTGTTTCTCCACAAAGGATATGGATATAATATCATACATTCTGGTTTTTAGATCTATGGTTTTAGATCTAGATTTGGGTAGTTTCCCAATGTGGGTACTTTGACAGTATTATAATATTATTTTAGAATAGATGACTCCTGGCATGGTGGTGTACCTGCAGGTGATGGAGTCACCCTCTCTAAAGGTGTCTTATAGACTAAAGCAGAGAGGGATGTGCATGATTGGCAGATCACTTGCTTAGGCAATTAAGTCGATCATGAAATGTCAAGTACCACACCAAATGTTGTTTTTGCACTAGATGCGATAAGTTTATATTAATCCAATCCTGAAGAAACATAATGAAGCAGTTTTAGAACATAAGTGCATGTTCTACGGATTTGATGACGGCAGCCTCCTTCGGGAGACGGTTATCATTCCAGGCTTCAGAGGTGACATGGATGACAGAGTGATTGTCAGAGTTATAGTTTTCCCTCTGACAAGGGACAGTATTATGGACAGGTGGTCCAAGAGGATACTGTGGGAGGCATGGTGCTGGATACTGATTAGGTTCAGTTATCAAAACAGTCTAAGAAGTTTGGATTTGGAGTTCATTTATGAACGAGGTCCCATCAGATATCCAGACATATTCTAAGACAGGTATTACTCAATTCGGGAGATGGCTTTCTCCGCGAACTTGAGATTGAGAGGGATATAGAAAGAAACATTAGGGCGGATCCACTCACTGAGGCTATTTCTCGAACACAAGAGTTTTACAAAATAGCTTTGTAAAACTGATTAGTAGAGGAGTTGGATGTTCGGTATCACACGGGCTGTGAGTATGCGACATCGCAATAATTAGCCTTGAGTGCAAGTGGGAGATTGTTGGAGATAGTGCCCTCAAAGTCAATTATTGGATCGTAGGTATGTGATTGCAATGATTGAGGAAGGACCTATACCGATATGACAGTCTTGCTCGAGATGATAGTATGCTATCTGGTTTGTCTTTATCATAGTATACATGCCTTAGTTCGCTATTGCATGATTGATAGAGCCCATAGGATTCTGCTTGACAGCCAGCAGTATGATGGTGATCATATACGTGGGAGCTGGGGTCTATAAGCACATCCTTAAAGTGTCCCTAGTCGTGGGAGTTTTCGAGACAGGGCATCGATACTCCAGAGTAGACTAGTGTATACAGTCGAGACCCCGACGAGGGGCGGTGGCCGGTCTCACAAGCCACTGGTGTCAGTTGGATCACCTAAGATGTATACAGGTGCTCATTGAGTTATGAGTACACCGGACAGGACTCGCCGGGAATCTGCTAGTTGGTATTATACATATCGTCAGATAGCAATTCCCTGGTGACATGTGTACAGGTTAGTTCATCGACCTGAGATCGTCGTTTTTCTCATGTGAGTTCCCACTGTGCTTAGATTACTACCCTACCACGCTCAAAGGAGTTGTGCAAACAGGTTTTAGTTGGGTACAGTCCCGAGCCACATTAGAGGCAAGTGAGCGGATCTCGGGGATTCGTCTCTCCCGGTATTGGGGGTTGATGTCGCGCAGTGCACGGGTGGCCATCACTAGGAATCCTCGGCCGAGGTAGTGGAGGATTACTGATTTGGATCAGTAGTTTCTCAGGTGGTGATGGGCTTCATGCCGACACGATTTATCGCGTTATTAGGGGTCTGACATTATCCACCCCCTAGACTCGATATGCGATACTCTTTAGACGGATGGACCGGACTGTATATATACATTGCACTGTCAGGCTCAGTAGGGTTTATGGATGAGTTCGCTCGTCAGCTTCCCTTCCAATCAATACATAGGCAAACCGTTACGTACAGTTTGTACCTCTGACGTGCTAGAGGTTATACCCAGTGCCGATGTGTTGATGAGTCATTAGAGTTCCCCACAGAAACTTTCCCAAGTTCGGGCGAAACGTTGTAGAGGCCGTATGGGTTTATGGCAAGGTTCGGAAAAAGCACGTGCATTTTCACACGTGTCGTTTTTCGGGCAGATAATACTGGTAGGCTTTGGTTTAAGCCGGAACCCAGTATTATACTGTGTAGATATAATATCTTTGTCTCAGTTGCATTTGTATTCGGTCGTAATACAAATACGGGTATGTTTATACTGTTACGGGGTTATCCTGAAATTCGTTTCAGGATCACTTTAGGAAGTTGCCAGTTTCCAGTTTTCTATCAGCCGTATTTTGACATTCGGTTAAATACGGATTTATCTTTTCTTGATGAGGGTGAGTCATGGATCTAGAAGTTTCTAGATTTGGTGACAAGGCTTGATGATTCATTGTTAGCATTAATTGTTCATTTAATGCTTGATGACTAAGCTTAATGATTCATCACTTGCTTTAATTGTATTCATACTATGTGTCATGATAAGCTTCATTCTTATTCTCACCTCCCTTGCTCCTACACTCACCCTCTCCTCTATATATAATGACCAACCCCTCCCCTCTCTCTCACTCTCAAGAGATATGGTTGTTGTTCACTAGAAAAAGATTATGATAGATTCGGGTTCACGAAAAATAGACAGCCTCTTTCTTATTTCACCCGATCCAAAAGGCAACTTCCATAACCGTTCGTCCATGACCTTGGACGTAACAAGACAAAGTGTTCTACTCATTCTCTACTTCATCTTGGTCATCTCTTTTGGCAAACTTGACGATCGAGTTGCCTCGGTTCAGAGGCGGGAGCCCGTTTAAAGATCCGTCGACGTGGTGCCACCCAGACGACAAGATTGGAGATTCAGGAGATCGGAGCAGCCGCAACAAAGCGTGGGATGATGGTTAAAGACCGAAGGACTCGGATCATTCGGTATAACGTTTCTATCCCTTTGTAGTTTGTTAGTTTAGCTTTAATGGCAGATCCGGGTTACGGTAAACGATAGCGCCAGTTTCGTTAAATGTTTTTGTTCCGCATTTGGCGTCTGTTAGACTGCCGGGGCGCTACCGTGGACTTACAAATACCCTATAGGTATACAAGAACGCTAAATGTCATATGTGATAAGAATATGAATCAATGTCACAATGTCCCTAACCAAGCAATATAATATCTATAAGTGGTTTGTGTGTGACATGCCAATTATTGACAGTGTGTGTAGCATACAATCCGTGTTCGTGCAACATGAATCGTCAATAATAGGTGCAGTGTCCTACGGCTACTAGTCCAAGCACAACATCTAAGTAATAGGGTAAATGCGCCATTCTAAACATAACATAGAATATGCGACAGGTATTAACATTCCTAGCCCAGACGCATAACTCCATGCGGGAGATTCCCCTGTAGATGTTAAATCTACTCATCCGGTCGCGTGCTACACGTAGCCGACCACCTGCTTCTCTTTCGTTGCTGTGTCCGACGTACCCGCCTGCGAACCTTGAAATTACACAAGAAATCCATATACAAGCAAAATATCTCGCAAAACGCGATATCGAAACCAAACGAGAAACTCGCGTCGCGAACTAAACGCGCGTGTGCACGATACGCTGAATCGTGTATATACGCGTCTAAAACTACCCCGACACGCCGCGATACGCTGGACCACAGAACCCACTCACGTATCGTGCGTATCGCGCAAAACGAACTAGCAAATCGATATATGGTCCCAGATTTTGCTACAGGTAAAATCCTACAAAATTGCACATGCCAAAATACTAGAAAACACAGCAGACTACCCTAGCCAAAACCCCAACACCCATCTCCTCTTCCTGGCCGCAATTTGCGGCCAGAATGCTTAAATTTGCAGTCTGCTTTGGGAATGAAGGGCTCGTGTTCTGGTAGTGTGGTCTATACCTAGTAAGCATGTTCCAGTTTCCTCAATTTTTTCCTGAAGGATCCAGATCAAAAGCAGATCACAGAAAGCTACAATACCGCTTAAAAATACTAATTTAGCACAAAATGGAAACCCTATGGTATTTTAGTGAAATCTGAGGTTAATCTCAGTTAAGGTGACCCTAATAACACTTAAATAGGCTAGGTTAACCAATAAAATCATCACTTGGACAAAACCCCACACAAATCACCATAATTAGCACAAAACTCACTATTTAACACTAATCGAAACTAAATCTACACAAGCTTAGCAACTAGGAATGAGTTCAGAGATTATACCTCACTCACGACCCTAGGCACAAGGAGAAGGAGAAGAAGAAGAGCTGTTGTTGTTGCTGGGGCTGCTGCTAATGCTGCTCCTTGTGTTGCTGCTACTGCCTATGCTGCTGCTGTTGTTGTTGTTACTGTTTTTGCTGCTGCTGCTGGTCTTCTGCTGCTGCTGGAGCTGATGATGCTACTGCCATGTGTGTGTGAGAGAGAGTGAGAGAATGAGAGAAATGATAATGAGAAGGAGAAATGAGAGCCAAGGCAAAACCCCTCCCTTCTCTCTCTCTTTCCTCATTAAATGAGGCATGACTCATGCCATGTAGCCCCATTGCTTCTCTCTCTCTCTCTCTCTCTCTCTCTCTCCCTTTTCAACAAAAGAAAATAAAACATTTTTATTTTTAAAACAACCATACATAATTAAAACCCAAAAGCACCTAATCCAATTTTTTTAAACTAGATTAGGGAAATAGTTAGCTCACCATGTTTGCTAATCATGGCTAAACCCCAAATTAAAACCCTAGCTAACATGCACTAGTGTGTGCAAGCCTAGGAAATTTCTAATAAAATATACATTAAATAGGATAAAATAATTGAAAATCAATTTGGTAAACTTTTTATTAAAACCCATATATTAAAATATAACTAGGCACAAAACACATCCTAAGGTGTTACAGGAGAAAAAGAAGACTACAAGCTAGCATGGATCATTCGGGTTGTGGAGCCTCTCTTGAGTCCGGGAGATCATGGATCGCGGCGAAGGGACTTCTACTCGGAGATTATGAAGCGAAGGAGCGGACTACAAAGATTGTAATCCCTCACTCTTAGTTGTAAAGATGTTTACTTGCATGTTTAACCCTAATAATCTAGCAAAGATCCCAGCTTGGGGTTGTTCGGCACGTCTAAATTTTTATTCGGGCATGGTTGATGCCTTATTAACCCTTGTAAGAGTGCCTAGGAACCCTACAAGTGCACCATGACATGTTGCATTTGGTTGCATATTGTTTCATAGGTGTTTGTTGATATTTGGTTAAAGAAAAGAAAAAGAGAAAAGCGAAAAAGGGAAAATTATTGGAAAGAAAGAGAGTGAGACATGAGTTGAGAGAGAGGGGGGGTTTCCATCATCATCCTCCCCATTTGTTTTCTTCACCTCCTTCTTCATCTCTTTCTCCACCTCCTCTACCCTCATGACCCATCTCAATTCCCTCACCAAAACCCTATACTCCCTTCACAAAGTTGATCCCCACTTCATCCTCAACACATTGGACCAATCAAAGTTGGATTTGGAAGACTTTGAGCAACTCAAGAAAATTCTTGAGTTACCAAAAGAGGTATTACCTACACCATTAGCTTAGTAATTTAGTTGCTTTAGTTTCTATTTTAGTTCAGAATTAGTTTGGTTAGGTTATGCGATGTTTGGAAATTCCAAGAAAGGTTTAGGGTTTGAGTTGTGTTGTGGTGATGTTTAGGGGCTGTTACAAGACCTTACTGTCGACTTTACTGGCCAAGACTCGGATTTGAAACCAAAACATGAACTTATAACTTTCCGACATCGGTTAATTAACAGTTTGTGAGTGTATATGGGAATCTGGGATGACCCGGGTGTTAGTGTATATGCCCTAGAGGCCATTACTGTATCATACTAGTTTGTATATTCCTTAATGGAAGCTTGGGATATTCACAGTTGTATAGACAATCTTGCTCGAAATAGTAGTATGCTACTTGGTTTGTTTCTACTTTAACGTGTGCATGTGTTTCTTTTAGCATATCGCCTATACACATTAGTGGAGCCCTTAGGATCTTTGCTTGATTACCAGCATTGTGATGGCAGTCACACTAGTGGGGGATGGGTAATCTACAAGCACATCCTTATACAGGTCCCTAGTCGTAGGATTATCGATACAGGGCATCGATACTCCAGAGTAGACTAGTGTATACGCTTCTCATCCCAGGAGGGGAGATGGTCTGTCCCACAGCCATCAGTACGTCATAGTGGAGATAGTATGCAGGTGCTCGTTAGGTTACGAGTACACTGGACATGACTCACTGGGAACTATTGGTTTGGTATTATACCTATCGTCAGTTATTAGTTCCCAGGTGACATGAGTACAGCATAGTCCGTTGACTTGACATTGTCACTTCGCCTCGAGTGTGTTCCCACTGTTCTTAGATTACTACCCTACGACGGCTCAAATGAGTCGTGCAAACAGGTAGTAGTTGGGTGCAGTCCCAAAGCACTTGGAGGCAGTGACGGTTAGACAGGATTCGTCTCTCCCGGTATTGGGGGTTGATATCGCACTGTGTATAAGAGAGCCATTACACAAAGTCCCTGGCCAGGGCAAGCGAGATGTACTGGTAGCGTTTCCAGTGTTACATCAGAGTGTTCTGGACTACACTCCGACATGACTAGTACCTCTATTAGGGGACTAACGTTTACCGCCCCCTAGGCCAGACATGCTATACTTTCAGACGAACAGACCGAACTGTACGGAGATTGTCACATTCAGGCTCAGTAGGAGTTCGGATGGGTTCACCTCATCAGTCTTCTTATCGGCATCTACCTGGGGACCGTTACATACAGCTAGTACCGCTTGCGGCCTGTGGTAAAACCCACTGCCAGCGTAGTGTTGAGTCTTTAGAGTCCCACACAGAGAGCTGTTCGCCTTTGGGCAAAACAGAGTAGAGGTCGCATAGTTTTGCGACGGGGTTCGTTCACATCCGCGCACTTGTGCACGTTTGGTGTCCGGGTAGTTATTACTAGCGGGCTTTGATTTAAGCCAGATCCTAGTATATGTTTTGGGATTGGTTTTATCTCATTGTATTTGTGTTCCTCGGAACACGGATGCGGGTGTGTATGCACAGTTGACAGAGGCAGAGGCAGAGGATTCTCATTAGGGTTGTTGACCGTTGACTTTTTCTAAACCCTAATGAGAATGAGAAATATGATTAATAATATTAATTAAGGATTATTGTGCCATGGTTGTGTTGACCGTTTGACTTTTGTTGACTTTTTGATTTCGGTTGACCGGTTGACTATTGTTGGCCAATTGACCATCATCATTTCACTTACAAGATGCTTCTTGTTTCTTTCAAATGCATTAAATGATGAAATGATAATGGTCATTCATAAATTAACCATCACAATTTCTTAATTATTATTATTATTATCATTATTCTTATTTTGAGAGCATGGTTGTAAAAAGCTATCTCAGTCTTTCTTGCTCACTCTCTCTCATCAAAAGCCCATCCTCTTCCTCTCTCTCAAAGCTCTCATCTCTCATGTGTTGAGAACCATGAGCTCTTGAGACAAAACCTTCAAAACTTAAGCTCCGTGTTGACCTAGGTATAACCTTCTAACCGAGTAGCTAAACTTGTAGTTAGTTTGCTAGGTTTTTGTTTAGCAAAGATCCTTTGTTTCTAGTCCTTGTTGCCTTATGTTAAAAATCATTTTTTACCTATTCCGCCTCCCCGTAAGCACCGGGGTGGGCAACGTGGACTTGTTGCAAAGGGTTTTCATCAAAGACCTGGTTTGGACTATGACGAAACCTTTTCTCCAGTGGCTATGCTCAAATCCATTCGGATCCTTCTTTCCATTGCTGCCTTCCACGATTATGAGATTTGGCAGATGGACGTAAAGACCGCTTTTCTAAATGGAAATTTGGAGGAGTGTGTCTATATGGACCAGCCAGAGGGTTTCATTCAGAGTGGGAGCAGCGGGAAAGTGTGCAAGTTGCTTAAGTCCATTTATGGACTAAAGCAGGCATCGCGGAGTTGGAACATCTATTTTGATGAGACGGTCAAAGAATTTGGCTTTATCAAAAATCCAGATGAACCATGTATTTATAGTAAAATTGTAGCACGAACTGTCGTATTCCTCGTTTTATACATGGATGACATTCTCTTGATAGGAAATATGCTACAATCTGTCAAAGGGTTCTTGTCACACAGGTTCTCCATGAAAGACCTGGGTGATGCCTCTTACATTCTAGGGATCCGGATCCATCGTGATAGGTCCAAGAGGATATTAGGACTTTCACAATCCAGGTACATCGACACCATACTGAAAATATTCGGTATGGAAGATTCCAAGCGCGGTAATTTACCGGCTTATCACGGGATCACCCTCTCCAAAGAGATGTCTCCCAAGATTGATTTGGAAAGGGATCGCATGTCTATTATACCCTACGCCTCTGCGGTAGGCTCTATAATGTATGCGATGTTGTGTACCAGACCAGATGTAGCTTATGCACTGAGTGTGGTAAGCCGGTATCAGTCAAACCCTGGGCAGAAGCACTGGATAGCGGTAAAGAACATTCTGAAGTACCTGAGAAGGACTAAGGATATGTTCTTGGTTTACGGCGGAAAAGACCTCCAGATGGAGGCCTTTGCTGACTCCAGCTTTCAGAGTGACAAGGATGACTCCAAATCTATGTCGGGTTATGTCTTTACCCTCAATGGAGGGGCGGTGTGTTGGAAGAGTACCAAACAGGAAACTGTTGCTGACTCAACAATGGAAGCGGAATATATCGCTGCATCTGATGCCGCAAAAGAAGCCGTCTGGATAAGGAAGTTCTTGACAGAACTTCAGGTGGTTCCATCCATTGTTGATCCAATACCTCTGTATTGTGACAACAAACGGGCTATAGCTTTAGCGAAGGAACCCAGGTCCCATCAGAAGTCCAGACACATCTTGAGGCGGTATCACCTGATCAGGGAGATCGTGGATCGCCGGGAGATCGAGATTCGGAGGGTTGCTACAGAAGATAACACTGCAGATCCATTCACGAAGGCCATACCCCAGACTCAGTTCGAGTGGCTGATCAAGATGATAGGTCTTCGATACGCCAGTACATGGCCTTAGTGCAAGTGGGAGATTGTTAGTGTATATTCCCTAGAGGCCATTACTGTATCATACTAGTTTCTATATTACTTAATGGAAGCTTGGGATATTCACAGTTGTATAGACAATCTTGCTCGAAATAATAGTATGCTACTTGGTTTGTTTCTACTTTAATGTGTGCTTGTGTTTATTTTAGCATATCGCCTATACACATTAGTGGAGCCCTTAGGATCTTTGCTTGATTACCAGCGTTGTGATGGCAGTCACACTAGTGGGGGCTGGGTAATCTATAAGCACATCCTTATACAGGTCCCTAGTCGTAAGATTATCAATAAAGGGCATCGATACTCCAGAGTAGACTAGTGTATACGCTTCTCATCCCAGGAGGGGAGATGGTCTGTCCCACAGCCATCAGAACGTCGTACTGGAGATAGTATGCATGTGCTCGTTAGGTTATGAGTACACTGGATAGGACTCACTGGGAACTATTGGTTTGGTATTATACCTATCGTCGGTTATTAGTTCCAGGTGACATGAGTACAGCATAGTCCGTTGACTTGACACTGTCACTTCGCCTCGAGTGTGTTCCCACTGTTCTTAGATTACTACCCTACGACGGCTCAAATGAGTCGTGCAAACAGGTAGTAGTTGGGTGCAGTCCCGAAGCACTTGAAGGCAGTGACGGTTAGAAAGGATTCGTCTCTCCCGGTATTGGGGGTTGATATCGCACTGTGTCTAGGAGAGCCATTACACAAAGTCCCTGGCCAGGGCAAGCGAGATGTACTGGTAGCGTTTCCAGTGTTATCTCAGGGTGTTCTGGGCTACACTCCGACATGACTTGTACCGTTATTAGGGGACTGACGTTTACCGCCACCCTAGGCCCGACATGCGATACTCTCAGACAAACAGACCGAACTGTACGGAGATTGTCACATTCAGGCTCAGTAGGAGATCGGATGGGTTCACCTCATCAGTCTTCTTATCGGCATCTACCTGAGGACCGTTACGTACAGCTAGTACCGCTTGCGGGCTGTGGTTAAACCCACTGCCAGCGTAGTGTCGAGTCTTTAGAGTCCCACACAGAGGGCTGTTCGCCTTTGGGAAAAACAGAGTAGAGGTCGCATGGTTTTGCGACGGGGTTCGTTCACATCCGTGCACTTGTGCACGTTTGGTGTCCGGGCAGTTATTACTAGCGGGCTTTGGTTTAAGCCAGATCCTAGTATATGTTTTGGGATTGGTTTTATCTCATTGTATTCATGTTCCTCAGAACACGGATGCGGGTGTGTATGCACAGTTGACAGAGGCAGAGGCAGAGGATTCTCATTAGGGTTGTTGACCGTTGACTTTTTCTAAACCCTAATGAGAATGAGAAACATGATTAATAATATTAATTAAGGATTATTGTGCCATGGTTGTGTTGACCGTTTGACTTTTGTTGACTTTTTGACTTCGGTTGACCGGCTGACTATTGTTGACCAATTGACCATCATCATTTCACTTGCAAGATACTTCTTGTTTCTTGCAAATGCATTAAATGATGAAATGATAATGGTCATTCATAAACTAACTATCATAATTTCTTAATTATTATTATTATTATTATTATCATTATTCTTATTTTGAGAGCATGGTTGTAAAAAGCTATCTCATTCTTTCTTGCTCACTCTCTCTCATCAAAAGCCCATCCTCTTCCTCTCTCTCAAAGCTCTCATCTCTCATATGTTGAGAACCATGAGCTCTTGAGACAAAACCTTCAAAACTTTACTCTACTCATTCTAGAGTTCTAGGTTTAGCAAGCCAAGCACTTTAGTTACCTCTAGGTTGAGGTAGGAGCTCAAGGTAGAGGCCTTTGGGTGGATCCATCTTCGACAAAGAGAAGACTACGAGGAGGAGCCGTTTAACCACTCCAAGGAGCAAGAAGAGAAGGAGTTCAAGACCTAGGTATAACCTTCTAACCGAGTAGCTAAACTTGTAGTTAGTTTGCTAGGTTTTTGTTTAGCAAAGATCCTTTGTTTCTAGTCCATGTTGCCTTGTGTTAAAAATCGTTTTTTACCTATTCCGCCTCCCCGTAAGCACCGGAGTGGGTAACGTGGACTTACAGTGGTATCAGAGACTAGTTAAACAACAACTAGCATGTTAGCAAAGTATTTAGAATTTCGATCCGAGAAAAAATCGCAAAACACGTCAAAATCCTCAAGTTTCTGCCGATTTTTAAAATAGCTCTAAAAATATTTCCACACATCTTAAAAATCCGTGCAGGGTTTTCTGGGAACACACAAGAAAAACGAGCCCACGACTCGACCAGACCACCGCGGAAGCGCGGCGGAACCATGCGTTTCGCCGCGGATCCGCGGCCGAGTCAACTCGGTCGCGACTCGGATTTATTGCAGTGTTCTTATTTTGATGTTTTGTGATTTTTGAAAATATTCTGTTTCTGCCCAGAATTTCCAGAGAACAAAGTTGTGTTTGGGGTAGTTAAAAATATGTATTTTTGATCGAAGTTCTGTAGACTTTAGCTAATTGGTTATATATGTGATGTGATATATGCTCTGAACGTCAACTAATCGCTATACGTCGATTAGTGGGGGTTGTGCATATCTGTGATCTGTAATGTTGTTGGATTGTGTATATGAACTTGTTGGATTGTCGCGGATGAATAGCCGGGGTTTTGTGAGATGAGAGTTTCTTTTTCTTTCATTTGATGTAATATGTAAATTGATGTAATATTATTTCTTATGGCCGCACATCCGGGATGAGGTTGTAGCCGCCATTGTATATTATTTTTTTTACTGTTTTTGCTCCTAGGATAGACCCACGGTGGGGTGCACAAACTACCGTGTACTTTGAAGTGCCGAGTGGCCAACTCACGTTGATGAGGGAGGTTGCTCCACTTCGGGTACTTGGCGGGTAGTTTACCGCACCCGTGGGGGTTTAGGGTGGGGTTTGGCTATTCATCGCGACCGTGTAATCCGTCTTTCGTTGCAGGCTCGAATGAAATACAGATTCCTAGCATATCCAATGTGTTCATCTGTGATCTGGAATGGTTATCATTGCATCTGACGAATGTATATATCTATATATGATATCTAGTAGGTGTTGCTTATGTTTTGCATCCGCGCTAGTCCAGCCCCCGCTCTGTCGTTAGTTAAGTAACCTAACGGGTGATGACGGGGCCCCGTGGCGAATGCAGATGGCATAAGCGTACGTCATATTTTCGTTGTTTTCTGCAATGGTAGGATTAATTGATGGGACGCATTAAATTAATGCAAGAAAATAAACCAAAGTTAAAATCGTTGGAACAATTTCAAAACCACTCGGTTTCTTTTCAAAACAACTTTTAAACGCAGAGCTTAAACCACTCCTTTTAAAAGCTATCAGGTTCCTTCGATTATATCAACTTCACTACGTTCACGGTTTCGCCAAAACCATTCGTAGCCCTCCATCATTTCAGTTAAATATTCGGTAGTATTCAAGCTATGTATTTTGACCTACGCCAAGGCATGGTGATTGGTAGCTGACGGATATTTATATGTTGCATAGATAGATGCATTGGCTTGAGACAGTCATACTGCCATTTTGGCCTACGTCAAAGGTATGTACGGGTGGGTTCAAATTAACCTGGTAAATGATGGGTAGAAATTGACATATGACTTATGATATTTTGGCCTACGTCAAGGTCATAAGAGCATGGGGAAAAAATCCACATCGGGAGTTTCTAAAGAAAATGAAACTTGCTAGTGCTGCATACCATTTGGAGTGTGATGATTCTGGTAGGATTCCTTCAGCTTTATCACACGATGATATTTGGATCCCGATCCTACTGTGAGTATATGCTACTCCTCGGGAAACCTTCTCACTTAACGATCAATGCTATAAACCAAGTAGGTGTCTAGAAAGGTGTTAGAGGGGCTATGCCCACAGGGAAATGAGGTTATTTAATTAAGGAACTTCGCGAAAGCATCGTAAAACCTCCCTCGAAGTACCAAAACTGGCCTGGCTGAACGGTTAAGCAAGTATTGTACGGTGAGATTCATCCCGACTAATTCTTCTTTTTTGGTTTGAGGAAGGATTCGAGAAACAATGGGAGCCATCCTGTTTAGACAAACTAAAAACCACTCTAAACTTGCAAGAGCATCATGCTAAAGTGTTTCTTCTCTCTCTCCTAATTGCAGCGACCAAACATCATGACCGGCCTTAAGTTACTACTAGAAAAAAATATACTGACAGGGCCAAACTACAAAGATTGGCTCAGGAATGTCAAAATGGCAATCACTTATGACAAGTTGGGGTATCTTCTTACCACCAAAGCTCCCCCTGTCCTACGTCCTCAATCCAGCGTCGCGGATAAGAAAATCCGTAAGACCTGGGAGATTGATTGCGCGAGGGACAAGTGCATCGTGCTTGCCTCTATGGACAACGAACATCAGAGGAGGCACGAGGATATGGACCTAGAATCCATATTTCTCCATACAAAAGATCTGTATGGAGAGCAATCCCGTATCGCCAGATACGAAGTCTCGAAAAAGTTGTTTTCGGCGAGATTGGTCGTCGGATCATCTGTAGCGGAACACGTGCTTCAGATGATTGGCTACATTGAAGAGCTCACGGACCTCGGGACCACGTTAGAGAACGAGCTCTACACTGACTTGATTCTCCTGTCCCTTCCTTCCACTTAGGCCCAGTTTATCCTGAACTTCAACATGCAAGGAAAGGAAGTTGAACTTCCGGAACTCCTTAACATGTTGAGGAGTGCAGAGGGCACCCTGAAGAAAGTAAGGGAAACACCCGCTTTGTCTGTTGGAGGACCTTCTTCTTCTAGGTCCAAGGCGAAAGCCAAAGGAAAGAAGAAGAAAGCCCCCACCAAACCAAGGGGCGGTTTTAGTAAATTGGAAGCCAAGGGAAAGGCTAAAATGGCAAAGGTAGCGGGACAGCTTGTGGGGAAAGAAGAGTGCTTTTATTGTCATAAGAAAGGACACTGGAAGAAAGATTGCAGGGCTTGGAAGGCCAAGAACCAGGACCCGAAGCAAGTTGTGGCTTCGGCTTCAGGTGTGTATGTTACTGAAAACTGTCTATCAGTAAACTCTACTTCCTGGGTATTGGATACCGGATCAGGATCTCATATCTATAATTCTTTGCAGGCACTGAGAAAGCGTAGGGTTTTGAAGGCAGGTGATATGACCCTCAGAGTTGCAAACGGAGCTGGCATGGATGCTGAGTCCGTGGGGGACTATCACTTAGGATTGTCAGATGGACATGTTTTGGTTTTACGTGATTGTTATTTTGTACCCAGTGCGGCTTGTAATATCATATCTGTATCTTTAATGTCTAAAGAAGGTTATGATTTTTCATTTGTAAGCAATGTTGTAAACATTCACCTTAATCATGTTCTGATTGGGTCGAGTACATTAAGCAACGGTATATACGTATTGAACCAACCACAGATTTTCAATGTCCAGAATACACACAAAAGAAGGTCTCCAGAAATAAATCATGCTTTCTTATGGCATTGTAGACTGGGTCACATCAATGAGAGAAGGTTAACTAAGTTACATAAAGAAGGATATTTGGATCCGTTCGAATATCAATCATATGCAACTTGACAATCATGTCTCAAAGGAAAGATGACAAAGACTCTGTTTACTGGACATGGAGTAAGAGCGAACGAGCTCTTGGGACTCGTACACAGCAATGTATGCGGTCCAATGTCTACACATGCGCGAAGTGGTTATTCTTACTTCATTACTTTTACGGATGATTTTTCAAGGTTCGGGCATGTCTTCTTAATGAAGCATAAATCTGAAGCCTTTGAAAAATTCCAGGAATACAAGAATGAAGTAGAAAAACAAACAGGCAAAAGTATCAAGACACTGAGATCTGATCGAGGTGGTGAATACTTGAGTGCCGAGTTCCTGGATTACCTAAAAGAGAATGGAATTCTCTCTCAGCTTACTCCTCCTTACACTCCACAACATAACGGTGTATCGGAGAGACGGAACCGAACCCTATTGGATATGGTACGCTCCATGATGAGTAACGCTGAGTTACCGCGATCTTTCTGGGGATATGCACTAGAATCAGCTGCATATCTTTTGAACCGAGTTCCAACTAACACTGTGCCTACCACACCATATCAGTTGTGGAGTGGGAAGAAACCCTATCTTCAATATCTGAAGATTTGGGGATGTCCAGCTTTTGTCAAAAAGCAGCATGCGGACAAACTCGAGGCACGCTCAGTACAGTGCAAGTTTGTGGGATACCCAAAGAACTCCAGGGGGTATCTTTTCTATTACGCAGAAGAACAAAAGGTTTTTGTCTCTCGTAATGCCCACTTTCTGGAACATCAGTTCTTAGAAAAAGAAATAAGTGGGAGCGTAATAGAACTAGAAGAAATTCCAGAACCACAAGCTATTACTGAAAGCTTAGAAGAACCAGAAGGTTTGAAAGAACAGGACATTCCTGCGCCGCTCCGCAGGAGTAGTAGGCAGTCTCATCCGCCCGAGAGATACTACGGTTTTCTCGTAGACGGGGATAGAGAGGATTGCATCATTGATAATAATGAGCCGACTAGCTTCCAGCAGGCCATTCAGAGCACTGACTCGGTAAAATGGCTGGATGCAATGCGGACCGAGATGGAGTCCATGTACACCAACAAAGTATGGACTTTGGATGTTTCTCCAGAAGGGGTAAACCCCGTAGGCTGCAAATGGATCTTCAAAAGGAAGATTGGTGTAGATGGACAGGTTGAAACCTATAAGGCTAGACTTGTTGCAAAGGGTTTTCATCAAAGACCTGGTTTGGACTATGACGAAACCTTTTCTCCAGTGGCTATGCTCAAATCCATTCGGATCCTTCTTTCCATTGCTGCCTTCCACGATTATGAGATTTGGCAGATGGACGTAAAGACCGCTTTTCTAAATGGAAATTTGGAGGAGTGTGTCTATATGGACCAGCCAGAGGGTTTCATTCAGAGTGGGAGCAGCGGGAAAGTGTGCAAGTTGCTTAAGTCCATTTATGGACTAAAGCAGGCATCGCGGAGTTGGAACATCTATTTTGATGAGACGGTCAAAGAATTTGGCTTTATCAAAAATCCAGATGAACCATGTATTTATAGTAAAATTGTAGCACGAACTGTCGTATTCCTCGTTTTATACATGGATGACATTCTCTTGATAGGAAATATGCTACAATCTGTCAAAGGGTTCTTGTCACACAGGTTCTCCATGAAAGACCTGGGTGATGCCTCTTACATTCTAGGGATCCGGATCCATCGTGATAGGTCCAAGAGGATATTAGGACTTTCACAATCCAGGTACATCGACACCATACTGAAAATATTCGGTATGGAAGATTCCAAGCGCGGTAATTTACCGGCTTATCACGGGATCACCCTCTCCAAAGAGATGTCTCCCAAGATTGATTTGGAAAGGGATCGCATGTCTATTATACCCTACGCCTCTGCGGTAGGCTCTATAATGTATGCGATGTTGTGTACCAGACCAGATGTAGCTTATGCACTGAGTGTGGTAAGCCGGTATCAGTCAAACCCTGGGCAGAAGCACTGGATAGCGGTAAAGAACATTCTGAAGTACCTGAGAAGGACTAAGGATATGTTCTTGGTTTACGGCGGAAAAGACCTCCAGATGGAGGCCTTTGCTGACTCCAGCTTTCAGAGTGACAAGGATGACTCCAAATCTATGTCGGGTTATGTCTTTACCCTCAATGGAGGGGCGGTGTGTTGGAAGAGTACCAAACAGGAAACTGTTGCTGACTCAACAATGGAAGCGGAATATATCGCTGCATCTGATGCCGCAAAAGAAGCCGTCTGGATAAGGAAGTTCTTGACAGAACATCAGGTGGTTCCATCCATTGTTGATCCAATACCTCTGTATTGTGACAACAAACGGGCTATAGCTTTAGCGAAGGAACCCAGGTCCCATCAGAAGTCCAGACACATCTTGAGGCGGTATCACCTGATCAGGGAGATCGTGGATCGCCGGGAGATCGAGATTCGGAGGGTTGCTACAGAAGATAACACTGCAGATCCATTCACGAAGGCCATACCCCAGACTCAGTTCGAGTGGCTGATCAAGATGATAGGTCTTCGATACGCCAGTACATGGCCTTAGTGCAAGTGGGAGATTGTTAGTGTATATTCCCTAGAGGCCATTACTGTATCATACTAGTTTCTATATTACTTAATGGAAGCTTGGGATATTCACAGTTGTATAGACAATCTTGCTCGAAATAATAGTATGCTACTTGGTTTGTTTCTACTTTAATGTGTGCTTGTGTTTATTTTAGCATATCGCCTATACACATTAGTGGAGCCCTTAGGATCTTTGCTTGATTACCAGCGTTGTGATGGCAGTCACACTAGTGGGGGCTGGGTAATCTATAAGCACATCCTTATACAGGTCCCTAGTCGTAAGATTATCAATAAAGGGCATCGATACTCCAGAGTAGACTAGTGTATACGCTTCTCATCCCAGGAGGGGAGATGGTCTGTCCCACAGCCATCAGAACGTCGTACTGGAGATAGTATGCATGTGCTCGTTAGGTTACGAGTACACTGGATAGGACTCACTGGGAACTATTGGTTTGGTATTATACCTATCGTCGGTTATTAGTTCCAGGTGACATGAGTACAGCATAGTCCGTTGACTTGACACTGTCACTTCGCCTCGAGTGTGTTCCCACTGTTCTTAGATTACTACCCTACGACGGCTCAAATGAGTCGTGCAAACAGGTAGTAGTTGGGTGCAGTCCCGAAGCACTTGAAGGCAGTGACGGTTAGAAAGGATTCGTCTCTCCCGGTATTGGGGGTTGATATCGCACTGTGTCTAGGAGAGCCATTACACAAAGTCCCTGGCCAGGGCAAGCGAGATGTACTGGTAGCGTTTCCAGTGTTATCTCAGGGTGTTCTGGGCTACACTCCGACATGACTTGTACCGTTATTAGGGGACTGACGTTTACCGCCACCCTAGGCCCGACATGCGATACTCTCAGACAAACAGACCGAACTGTACGGAGATTGTCACATTCAGGCTCAGTAGGAGATCGGATGGGTTCACCTCATCAGTCTTCTTATCGGCATCTACCTGAGGACCGTTACGTACAGCTAGTACCGCTTGCGGGCTGTGGTTAAACCCACTGCCAGCGTAGTGTCGAGTCTTTAGAGTCCCACACAGAGGGCTGTTCGCCTTTGGGAAAAACAGAGTAGAGGTCGCATGGTTTTGCGACGGGGTTCGTTCACATCCGTGCACTTGTGCACGTTTGGTGTCCGGGCAGTTATTACTAGCGGGCTTTGGTTTAAGCCAGATCCTAGTATATGTTTTGGGATTGGTTTTATCTCATTGTATTCATGTTCCTCAGAACACGGATGCGGGTGTGTATGCACAGTTGACAGAGGCAGAGGCAGAGGATTCTCATTAGGGTTGTTGACCGTTGACTTTTTCTAAACCCTAATGAGAATGAGAAACATGATTAATAATATTAATTAAGGATTATTGTGCCATGGTTGTGTTGACCGTTTGACTTTTGTTGACTTTTTGACTTCGGTTGACCGGCTGACTATTGTTGACCAATTGACCATCATCATTTCACTTGCAAGATACTTCTTGTTTCTTGCAAATGCATTAAATGATGAAATGATAATGGTCATTCATAAACTAACTATCATAATTTCTTAATTATTATTATTATTATTATTATTAGGGGACTGACGTTTACCGCCCCCTAGGCCAGACATGCTATACTTTCAGACGAACAGACCGAACTGTACGGAGATTGTCACATTCAGGCTCAGTAGGAGTTCGGATGGGTTCACCTCATCAGTCTTCTTATCGGCATCTACCTGGGGACCGTTACATACAGCTAGTACCGCTTGCGGCCTGTGGTAAAACCCACTGCCAGCGTAGTGTTGAGTCTTTAGAGTCCCACACAGAGAGCTGTTCGCCTTTGGGCAAAACAGAGTAGAGGTCGCATAGTTTTGCGACGGGGTTCGTTCACATCCGCGCACTTGTGCACGTTTGGTGTCCGGGTAGTTATTACTAGCGGGCTTTGATTTAAGCCAGATCCTAGTATATGTTTTGGGATTGGTTTTATCTCATTGTATTTGTGTTCCTCGGAACACGGATGCGGGTGTGTATGCACAGTTGACAGAGGCAGAGGCAGAGGATTCTCATTAGGGTTGTTGACCGTTGACTTTTTCTAAACCCTAATGAGAATGAGAAATATGATTAATAATATTAATTAAGGATTATTGTGCCATGGTTGTGTTGACCGTTTGACTTTTGTTGACTTTTTGATTTCGGTTGACCGGTTGACTATTGTTGGCCAATTGACCATCATCATTTCACTTACAAGATGCTTCTTGTTTCTTTCAAATGCATTAAATGATGAAATGATAATGGTCATTCATAAATTAACCATCACAATTTCTTAATTATTATTATTATTATCATTATTCTTATTTTGAGAGCATGGTTGTAAAAAGCTATCTCAGTCTTTCTTGCTCACTCTCTCTCATCAAAAGCCCATCCTCTTCCTCTCTCTCAAAGCTCTCATCTCTCATGTGTTGAGAACCATGAGCTCTTGAGACAAAACCTTCAAAACTTAAGCTCCGTGTTGACCTAGGTATAACCTTCTAACCGAGTAGCTAAACTTGTAGTTAGTTTGCTAGGTTTTTGTTTAGCAAAGATCCTTTGTTTCTAGTCCTTGTTGCCTTATGTTAAAAATCATTTTTTACCTATTCCGCCTCCCCGTAAGCACCGGGGTGGGCAACGTGGACTTACACCGAGGCCATTATAAAATAAGTTCCCTTGACAGTGAGACGTGTGTAGGGTTACTAGGCACTCTCAAGAGGTTCCACAAGGCATCAACCATGCCAAATTCAAAAATTAGGTGCCGAGAAACCCTAATATAGATCGTTAACTAGAGGATAGGCGAAACTTTAGGCTAGCAAACTACTTTACTAACAAGTGAAAGGGATTACAACCTTTGTAGATCCGGTCCTCCACTTCTTTAGCTCCGTGTTGACGTCCCTCCGCTGCGATCATCGGAATCCTGGACTCTAGTGATGGTTTCGTCGGAGAAATAATCGGGCTAGGTCGTTGACTTCGATGCCGAAGATGATCTACGTCGGGGAGACTCAAACTCAAGCTATTCCTTCACTTGGTCAAAAACTTTGTGAAGAGAACATCCTATACTACATGGCAAGTAGTAGAGGATGAAGAAATAGGAAGTGGGTTCACTTTAGAATTGGGTTTCTCACACTTTTTCCCATGGCACCATTGGAGCTAGCAAGCTTTTGTGGAGCTTGATGAAGAAGAAGAAGAAGAAAAAGAATCATATGAATAATCAAATAAATCCAAATGAAACTTATCCTTTCAATTATGGAACCATGGTTGAGTTAAGCCCTCATGCTTAACTCATGTAGAGAATTAACCAAAGCATTAGGTTAAAGGTTGGGTTAACTAATATCTTTAAACAAATGACAAAAGAGTTGACTTTGTCAATGTTTATCAAGCTTCATGAAGCTTGATAACTTTGACCAAAGTCTCACTCTTTTGTTATTTGTTAGGAAAATAGTAAACCCTAATTTAACCTTGATTTGGTTCAAGTCTCATACACACAACTTGTTTGTATCATCAAGCATGATACAAACATGTACACTTGCATATATCACATATAAACAATGTGCACATTCAAGTGAGAAAATCAATCTTAAGTGAACCAATACTAGTTAATGTAAAGTAATATATCAAATATATAATTATACATTAAATCATTAAATCAACACTTGATTTAACGATGCGGTCATATTGCATATAACCGACTAATATCAATAGTAACAACTTATCGAATCAACACTTGATCCGATAACCCGGCTATATCGCATACAACCGATTAATGTCACAAATCGCGAGAATAGAATACAGTATCACATACTGGTATTATTCTCGGTCCCGCACATATCTCATATGCGCTCCTATTTCGTTTCTCTTGAGCCAGAAAACCCCTGTGTAAGACTCTAAAGACTCGTCAATACGCCGGCAGTAGGTGATGATCACATCAAACAACCACAAGCCGCAAGCGGTCTACTAAACGTAACGGCCACCCGAGTATTGAGCGATCAGAAGATCAACGAGCAAGCCCGCTCACACTCCTGTGAATCCAACCAGTAACACTTACCGTACAGTCCGGTCTATTCGTCTGATATGTCGCATATCTCGTCTAGGGGTGGTAAACGTCAGACCCCAATAACTCGATAAGTCGTGTCAATATGAGGCTCATAACGGGTCGAGAAACTACTGGTAACACTTACCAGTAAATCCCTAAAGCAGCTTTGGCCAAGGACTTCCTGTTATAGCCAATCGAACACAGCGCAACATTAACTCCCTATACCGGGAGAGACGAAACCCCTCCTATCGCTTATTGCCTCCATGTGAATCGGGATTGTACCCAAAAACCACCGTTTTGCATGCCCTCTTGGACGTGGTAAAGTGGAAATCAAAGCACAGTGGGAATCACACAAGACTCTATGACGATCTCGGGTCTACAGACTAACCTGTACCAGTGTCACCAGAGAACTGCCATCTGACGTAAGGTATAATACCATCTGGGAGTTCTCGGCGAGTCCGTCCAGTGTACCCAGTCTCCAATGAGCACCCGTATATCATCTCTGATGTCAAACACCAATGGATATGGGATCATCCATCGCCCATCTATATGGGTCGAGAAGGTACATGCTAGTCTACTCTGGTATATCGATGCCCCGTCTCGATACACCCACGACTAGGGACTTTGAAGGATGTACTTATGGAATACCACGTCCCCACTAGTATGATCTGCATCATAGTCCAGGTAGTCATGTACACATCCTAAGGGCTTTACCAACATGTAACAGAGAGACAATCAGTGTACACGTTAAGGTAAAGAGTAACCAGATAGCATACTATCATATGGAGCAAGAAAGTCATCCTTATATATGTCCAAGCATCCACTACAATATACATCCTATGTATAGTAATGGCCTCTAGGGCATACATATAACTAACAATCTCTCACTTGCACTAGGGCCATCTGATAGCAGTGGTTGAAGTATCTCATACTCAACCATCCCATAAAATTCTCTCTCTGGGAAAAGGCCTTTGTGAGTGGATCCGCCGTGTTGTCCTCTGAGTCTACTCTCCTAACCTTGATCCCCTGGAGATCAACAATCTCCACGATCATGTGATACTGCCTAAGAATATGTCTGGATCACTGATGGGACGGGCGTTCCTAGGCATAAGCCACAACTCCATTGTCACACAATGGGAGGAACGAAGTTCATCTCATAAACTAATATACACCCAGACTGCCTCTTTGGTAGCATCTTTGGTAGCGATGTATCCAGCCTTTATCGTCTAGTATACCACGGTATCTATCTTTGAACTCTTCCAACATACCGTCCATTTACTGAGGGTAAAGACAATGCCTGTGACTGACATTCAGTCATCCTTATCACCCTGGAACCTTTCCAGTGATTCTCCCCAGGATCAATTGATACCATCTCACTACAACTAGTGAGTATCCTAACATCCAATTAGATCTATCTCATAGATCCATAACCCAGTATTTAGTAGGTATCACTTTGATCCTATATGGAGAATCCTTGTGATAAGCGGAGATTGACCGAGCGTAGCATAGGAAACTCCTTCCCTATCAAGAGTATGTCATCCACGTACTCTACGAGGATCACCAGCATACTCCCTACTACCTTTTTGTATATACAAGGTTCATCTACCATTTTGATGATGTCAAACTCTTTGACTAACTCATCAAAACAGATGTTCCAACTCCGCGATGCCTGCTTTATCACATAAAACATCTTGCACACGTTTCCGCTGCTCCCACTGTCTACGAAGCCCTCTGACTGTGTACTTACAGACTCTCTCTTCTAAAACATCATTTAGAAAAGCAGTCATGACACCCAACCGCCAGATATCATAATCATGGTATGTAGCCGTGGCAAGTAGGATCTGGATGGACTTAAGCATAGGTACTTATAAAAGGTTTCATCATAATCCATAGCTGGTCAATGATGCAAACCTTTACCAAGTCTAGCTTTGAAAGTCTCAACTTTTCCATGTACACCAAGTAATCTTCTCAAGATATACTTGCTCCTGATGGGAATTTAACCCTTCAGATAAAGCAACCAAAGTCCAAACTTTGTTGGTGTAAAAGGATTCCATCTCAGATCGATAAACATCCAGCCATTCTTACAGAGTCCCACTCCTGATGGCCAGCTCGAAACTAGTTGGGTCATCATCCCATGATGCAATCCTCGCTCCCACTGTCATAGAGAAACCGGAGTATCTCTTAGTGGGTGAGGAAACCTACTAGATCGGCGGAGAGGCTGAGGTTCGTTGGTTGCTATTGAATCCTTTGGTTCTACCAAATCATCAGCTGCAGTTTGTATAGCTGGAACTGTTTCCAGTTCTACCTCATAACCAATAATTTCTTCATAAGAAATTCCCTTTCACAAAGGTGGCATGCTGAGAAACAAAACATTTTTGTTCCTCGGTTAGGTAGAAGATATTCCCTTGCGCATGCTTGGGATATCCAATAAACTTCCACAGATCTGACTTTGCCTCGAGCTTGTCCGGATTGTGCTTTTTAGACATAGGCCGGACAACCCCAAATCTTAACTGACTTAAGAGATGGGCTCTTCCCTTTCCATATCTCATATGAAGTGGTAGGCAACTGATTTGATCGGAACCCTATTCAATAGGTATGCAACTTCATAAGTGCATAACTCCCTAAAAGGAAATAGGAAACTCAGTAGTACTCATCATAGAGCACACCATATCTAATAGGGTGTGATTGCTCCGCCCCGATACACCGAGATGCTGCGGTGTATACGGAGGAGTAATGCTGAGAGTGAATCTCATTCTTAGAATAGTCCAGGAATCCCGTGCTCAAGTATTCTCCTCCTTGATCACATCAAAGGACATAATACTTATACCCGTTTTTGGTTCTCTACTTCTAACTTATATTCTGTGAATATCTCAAAAGGTTCGGACTTGTGTTTCAACAGGAACATATGTCTGAATCTTGAGAGATCATCAGAGAAGGTAATGAAGTACAAAGAACCGGTCTTGGCATGTGTAGACAAGGGACCTCCATACATCAATATGTATCATCCCAAGAGTTCACTAACTCTTTCTCTGCTTCCAATAAACAGAGCTATGGTCATCTTATCTCTGTGACATGACTGGCAAGATTCACAAGATGTAAATTCAAACTAATTTAAATATGCATCTATATGTAACTTCAGCTAGTTGGGTCGCATTGATATAACATAGTCTACAATACCTCAAGAAGGATTCTCTCATTTCTAAACTCTTCCTCTTGTGTGTGTTCTGTATACTAAGAACTGTAGTTTGATTTAGAACATTAATGCTTTTAGATAACGTGCCTGAACCGATCAACTCTTGATATAGGAAATGTTCAAAACATTATCCAACAATACAAAATTATATCTTTTCTTTACTAATAAAGAGACTGATATGATTTTGTATATCAAGTTCGGTATCTAATAACATTTGTTCAGAATCAATGTATTATGGTAATACAGGGTGACAGTGACCAACAGACTTGGCTGCAACACTTGCACCGTTTTCTGCCTCATGAAACTTATCACCCGTTCTCAGTTCTCTACCTTTTTGTAGCCCATGTAATAGATTACATATCTGGGATCCTGATCCGGTATCAAATACCCAGGACGTAAAGGATACAGAGAAACAGTTCTTTGTAATGAACACACCCGAAGGAGATGCATCATATGCACTTTCTTCGTTTGGACGGCATAGGAATTCTGGTATTCCTCTATTTCCTGCTCTATCTTATAACAATTATAAGTTGGAGCGGGACCAACGTTCCCCAGCTCAGTATAACAAGCGGGTTCGGTCAATTTATCCATTTTATTATCTTGATTAAGGCGTGACATGGTCGCTACCTGGAGAGAGAGAGAGAAGAAAACACTCTGCGTGTGCTCTTGCAAGATCAGATTGGTTATTATTTTATCTAATCAGGATGGCTCCTACTATTTTTATCAAATCTTCCTTCAAACCCTAAAAGGAAAGACTAGCCGGGATTAATTACACGCTACAAGTTCGCCAATCTTTCAGCCAAGCCAGTGTCGGTACTTTGAGGGAGGTTCCCCGTGCTTTCGCACAGACCTAATTAAAGTAAACCTCGTTTTCCCAGAGGCGTAACCCCGTTGACACCTTTCTAGACACCTACTTGATCGGCTAATTGTAATGTGTAAAACTCTCCCAGGAGTAACAATTACTCGCAGTGGGTATCGGGATCCAACTATCTCATAGAAGGTATGCAATCTCATTGCAAATTTCAACACTTGAAATTCCCGATAATATTTTGCCCCTAGCGTTCTATTACCTTGACGAATGCCAAACAACCCATAGTCCACTAGTCAAGTTCAACCCGTACATTTCTTGATTGAATTAAACCCACCCGCACGACCCTTGACGAATGCCAAACAACGCCGTACGAATACCCTAATCCAATCTGCATCATATGCATAAGCAGATAAGTACTAGTTAGCTACCGCACACTACGCCTTGACGAATGCCAAACTACCGCAGCACGAATACTAAGTAGTACTTATCTGAAATGACGGAGGGCTATGACAGGTTTTTCTTAAAACCTATTGCGTAATGAACTTGATATCGTTGTAGAATCAAATGATTTTAAATGGAGTGTTTTTGAGGCTTTTCTAGTTTTGCTAAAGGGGTCACTCCCGGTGAAGGGATCGTCCGCCCTTTCCTCATCGAATAAGGTGCAGGATATATCATATATACCGCTATGCAAAGCAAAAACTATAGAAGCAATCAAAAGACAAACCGAGGGTTGTATCATCTGCCAGTTATCGCTAAAGGGGTCACTCCCGATGAAGGGATCTCGGCCCTTTCCTTATCGAATAAGGTGCAGGATGTTCTACAAGGAACACCGCGATGCAAAGCAAGAACTGTAGCTACCTGTTTTTGAAAATTCGATTCCACAACATCTTTTAGGTTTCTTTTTCTCTCATTAATCATATTAATGAAGTCCCATCAAATAAATCACCTAAACATCACAGATAAATACAACGTACACTTATGCCATCCGCATTCGCCTCAATGTCCCCTCGTGCACCGTTAGGTTAGGTAACTAACGGCAGAGCGGGGCAGGGCTAGCGCGGGTGTAAAACATAAGTAACGTCTATATAATATATCATATATATCATATACAGTATCTATCATAAACTATCAAATGATCACATCACAGATATCGCAGCAGAAGAAACATATGAAACATTGGATATACTAGAACGTCCGTGTTTTCAATACGAGCCAGTATAAAACACGGATTCTACGGTCGCGATGAATAGCCAAACCCACATCCCTAGACCCCTACGAGAGCGGCAAGCAACCCTACCAATTCTAGAGTTAGGAGACCCGGACTCGACTCCTCAAGTTGATCTCCCACTGGACTCCAGAACCCGGTTACTTGTGCTCTCCTCCTTGGGTCTATCCTAGTGCGGAAAAGTAAATAATATACATTAACGGTGACATCTTCCGCAACCTGGAAGCGCCCCAATAAAAGAATATTACATACAAGTTTTTACATGAATGAAAATGAAAAACACTCATCTCACATAAAAAAACCCCGACTATTCAAAACGCGACGATCCAATATAACATATCCAGCAACACATAACATCACATGTCATCAACGTAAGTAAATGTGCGCATCCCAATTGTCGTTGACATATAGCAACGAAACCGGAGATATCACATATTACACTTACGGTCGCAGAAAAGAAAGTGTAAAACTACAACAGTTGGAATCCGTAACCTCCTTAGACATCGCATGCCTAAAAATTATAAACTCCGCATTTTAGTCTCTATATCGAAAACACTTTTCAATATCTAGTCGGGCAATTCAAAAAGATTCCCTATAAACAGATCGAATGCTCGTCGCAAATTTTAGTAGACGGCCGCACCCCCGGATGCCGTCGACGAAGTGCACTAAGGCGGAACACCGTTGCCGCGAGCACCCGAACGGATGCTTTTGGCGACGGGGTTCTCCTACAGTCACTTGGTCGGGGCTATGGGGTGTAGCTGTCTATTAAGTTTATCGGTGAGTATCCGCGTATGCTACGTGATTGCGACGGATTTTTGATCACATCAAAATTCCGTGGCAACCGATCAAGTGAGACTAAAGTGCTATGTTTATAACATCCAAATCAGTTATCTCATAACTACTTGTGGATTCCAAATATTGTATCGCATTCCAGATAAATAGAAAATGTTAAACTTTCCAATCAAACACTCAAGTTTTTCCGAAACAGCTCAACACATGAAATAAGTTTAAAAACATTCACTTCATGCCACAGTACCAACGGTCCAGCCGTAGAAGGGTCAAGCCAACGCCTCACATGTGGCACGCCGTACTGCCCCAAACCCTAAGGTTCAAAGGGCAGTTCAAGACGGTCACATAATCGAGTTAAGGTTTGTTGTCTTCTAGAGGGTCCATCGCGTCACTTGCACTACTTAGAACGTTTTCAAACTACGGAAAAATCCAACACTTGGAAATTTCCCGGCAGGGGAAAAATTGGGTATTTATATCCGGTCGAACTTTTTAACATGTTCTAAAATTATCCGGAAAAACTTAATAAACAAAGTTAAATAATCCGATCGAATTATCGAGTCCCCAATACACCCCAGAAAACTCAACTCTTGAGTGAAACATAAAAATTCCCAGAAGAATCAGCAAACATCAACTGAGGTTACTGTGCAAAAATGATTCCCTGATCTTTACATACGGCCGCGGAACCGCCGCCAATACCATGTTAAGGCCGCGGTTCCATGGCGCTTTAGTCGTATTACAGTCACGTGCTTCACAGTAACCCTTGTAGTTGCCTGCTGATATTTTTGAGAATTTTTAATTTGGAAAAATCCACTGTTTTAAAATTTGTACAGAGAGGGGTGTCGATTGGGGTTTCGGGGTTCGATCGGGTTTCTAACTTTGTCTACACTTCGCCTAAAGCTCAAGCTAGGCTCTGATACCACTGTAGGGTTACAAGGCACTCTCAAGAGGTTCCACAAGGCATCAACCATGCTAAATTCAAAAATTAGGTGCCGAGAAACCCTAATATAGATCATTAACTAGAGGATAGGCGAAACTTTAGGCTAGCAAACTACTTTACTAACAAGTGAAAGGGATTACAACCTTTGTAGATCCGGACCTCCACTTCTTTAGCTCCGTGTTGACGTCCCTCCGCTACGATCATCGGAATCCTGGACTCTAGTGATGGTTTCGTCGGAGAAATAATCGGGCTAGGTCGTTGACTTTGATGCCGAAGATGATCTACGTCGGGGAGACTCAAACTCAAGCTATTCCTTCACTTGGTCAAAAAATTTGTGAAGAGAACACCCTATACTACATGGCAAGTAGTAGAGGATGAAGAAATAGGAAGTGGGTTCACTTTAGAATTGGATTTCTCACTCTTTTTCCCATGGCACCATTGGAGCTAGCAAGCTTTTGTGGAGCTTGATGAAGAAGAAGAAGAAGAAGAAAAAGAATCATATGAATAATCCAAATGAAACTTATCCTTTCAATTATGGCACCATGGTTGAGTTAAGCCCTCATGCTTAACTCATGTAGAGAATTAACCAAAGCATTAGGTTAAAGGTTGGGTTATCTAATATCTTTAAACAAATGACAAAAGAGTTGACTTTGTCAATGTTTATCAAGCTTCATGAAGCTTGATAACTTTGACCAAAGTCTCACTCTTTTGTTATTTGTTAGGAAAATAGTAAACCCTAATTTAACCTTGATTTGGTTCAAGTCTCATACACACAACTTGTTTGTATCATCAAGCATGATACAAACATGTACACTTGCATATATCACATATAAACAATGTGCACATTCAAGTGAGAAAATCAATCTTAAGTGAACCAATACTAGTTAATGTACAGTAATATATCAAATATATAATTATACATTAAATCATTAAATCAACACTTGATTTAACGATGCGGTCATATTGCATATAACCGACTAATATCAATAGTAACAACTTATCGAATCAACACTTGATCCGATAACCCGGCTATATCGCATACAACCGATTAATGTCACAAATCGCGAGAATAGAATACAGTATCACATACTGGTATTATTCTCGGTCCCGTACATATCTCATATGCGCTCCTATTTCGTTTCGCTTGAGCCAGGAAACCCCTATGTAGGACTCTAAAGACTCGTCAATACGCCGGCAGCAGGTGATGATCATATCAAACACCCACAAGCCGCAAGCGGTCTGCTAAACGTAACGGCCACCCGGGTATTGAGCGATTAGAAGATCAACGAGCAAGCCCGCTCACACTCCTGTGAATCCAACCAGTAACACTTACCGTACAGTCCGGTCTGTTTGTCTGATATGTCGCATATCTCGTCTAGGGGCGGTAAACGTCAGACCCCAATAACTCGATAAGTCGTGTCGATATGAGGCTCATAACGTGTCGAGAAACTATTGGTAACACTTACCAGTAAATCCCTAAAGCAGCCTTGGCCAAGGACTTCCTGTTATAGCCAATCGAACACAGCGCAACATCAACTCCCTATACCGGGAGAGACGAAACCCCTCCTATCGCTCATTGCCTCCATGTGAATCGGGACTGTACCCAAAAACCACCGTTTTGCACGCCCTCTTGGACGTGGTAAGGTGAAAATCAAAGCACAGTGGGAATCACACAAGACTCTATGACGATCTCGGGTCTACAGACTAACCTGTACCAGTGTCACCAGAGAACTGCCATCTGACGTAAGGTATAATACCATCCGGGAGTTCTCGGCGAGTCCGTCCAATGTACCCAGTCTCCACTGAGCACCCGTATATCATCTCTGATGTCAAACACCAATGGATATGGGATCATCCATCGCCCATCTATATGGGTCGAGAAGGTACACGCTAGTCTACTCTGGTATATCGATGCCCCGTCTCGATACACCCACGACTAGGGACTTTGAAGGATGTACTTATGGACTACCACGTCCCCACTAGTATGATCCGCATCATAGTCCAGGTAGTCAAGTACACATCCTAAGGGCTTTACCAACATGTAACAGAGAGACAATCAGTGTACACGTTAAGGTAAAGAGTAACCAGATAGCATACTATCATATCGAGCAAGAAAGTCATCCCTATATATGTCCAAGCATCCACTACAATATACATCCTATGTATAGTAATGGCCTCTATGGCATACATATAACTAACAACGTGCAGGCAACCATGTATCTACCCCTGAAACCCAAGACCCCAAGTCTAAATCGTGGCCGCTAATAAACTCCACATGGCCATAAATTGCGGCCTGGGTATGTTGGAAATGGTTTGTACTTGGTACATAGCTCCTATATCTTCTAATTAGACCTCCTCTGTTTGGAAAATTCCCTAATTTAGCCTAGGGTGAAATCTGGGAGTGATTTCCTTCGTTATTGCATTTGGTATTTGCGATTTATGAACTTGGGTTTTGATATTGATATTGTATTTAGTCGTTGGATGTTTGTACGTCAAAGACGAGGGTTTTTTGGTTATTTTTGCATGCGTAGGCTATAGGTTCTAACCTATGAGCGCATGTTCATATCAGATTTTTGCATTTTCATACCGCCCAATTTTTATCACATTGCATGTCGGTAGATACTCTTGAGCCGTGTTTGCTAGTCAATTGCAGGATACAGGTTCCCGGTTCTCAAACGGAGAAATTCATGGAAAACACGATAAAAATCCGGTTCCTGCCAACCACAGATAAAAACACGGTCTCCGCTCTTCATCCGTATGCTGCCAGATACCAGTTTAGGGAGACAAAATGTCAAATCAATGTCGTTTTCAGGCACAAGGCTCAATGGTAGCACAAGATCCAAGAGATCTACGCGGAGCTCGAGGCAATCATGACAAAATCTTGACAAAAAGTCCACCTTTCCCTCAACAGAAATTCTGGAAAATTCGTGAAGTAATTATGGGAAATTACATATACCAGAAGGAAGCTCACATCAAACCAGGGTCCCACCAAAAATACCCAAGCCCAAGTCATCTATACGGCCGTGGAAGCGCGGCCAAAGAGGGGTATTGGCCGCGCTTGCGCGGCCGTTCTGGCGCCAAGAGTGCAGGGTTTTGGGGGGTAGGTTGGTCTTTTCTTGTATGTTCTGTTGGTTGCCCTAGGGTTTCATGTTTTGGCCTATAAATAGCCCAGAAGTTTGTGAAGGAAAGGGTCCAATTCTTGTATTTCTTTTGGCTAGGTTTTAGTTACATGGTCTTCTTTATTCATCACTCTTCACTCAAAAGCTCACTTACAAGTTTAATGGAGAAGAGGTGAGAAGAGGAAGAAGAACATGTAACTAAAACCTAGCCAAAAGAAATACAAGAATTGGAACCTTTCCCTCAACAGAAATTCTGGACTATAAATAGCCCAGAAGTTTGTGAAGGAAAGGGTCCAATTCTTGTATTTCTTTTGGCTAGGTTTTAGTTACATGGTCTTCTTTATTCATCACTCTTCACTCAAAAGCTCACTTACAAGTTTAATGGAGAAGAGGTGAGAAGAGGAAGAAGAACATGTAACTAAAACCTAGCCAAAAGAAATACAAGAATTGGACCCTTTCCTTCACAAACTTCTGGGCTATTTATAGGCCAAAACATGAAACCCTAGGGCAACCAACAGAACATACAAGAAAAGACTAACCTACCCCCCAAAACCCTGCACTCTTGGCGCCAGAACGGCCGCGCAAGCGCGGCCAATACCCCTCTTTGGCCGCGCTTCCGCGGCCGTATAGATGACTTGGGCTTGGGTATTTTTGGTGGGACCCTGGTTTGATGTGAGCTTCCTTCTGGTATATGTAATTTCCCATAATTTCTTCACGAATTTTCCAGAATTTCTGTTGAGGGAAAGGTTCCAATTCTTGTATTTCTTTTGGCTAGGTTTTAGTTACATATTCTTCTTCCTCTTCTCACCTCTTCTCCATTAAACTTGTAAGTGAGCTTTTGAGTGAAGAGTGATGAATAAAGAAGACCATTTTATATCATGCTTGTCTCTTTCTTTTACTTGTTGTAATGTGTTGTAATTTCAATTGTTAAGTAGTTGTTGTTATTTCCTTGTTATTTCTTTCTTCTCTTTTTTCTTTATCCTTACATACGACAATGATACTTACGCTTGATCCTCGCCAAGGTGAGGTCGCAAACAGTTAGTCGTATTCTTCTAATCTCCTTCTTTCTATCTTCCTCTTTTGTGTTGTTTTATTTTTCCGTATTATGATGTGTGAGTAGTTCATTCTTGTTAGGGTAGGAGAAGGGAAGTTTGAGAGAAGGAAATCTCTCTCACTCTTTCCTTGCCCGACATCTTAAATCAACTCCCGTTAATTGAACCACAATCCGCTCCTTACGGCACCCTATCCTACATGATAGCGGTGATTCCGTAGTGAGACCGGTTGTGGTTGGATTAACCGGAGGTTATGGCTAAGAGCCAAGAACGGACGGAAAAGCACCAAAAGGAAGACTTATGCGTTGGAAAGCCTAGCTTATACTCGCAAAGTCCTTCCTAGTCGTGCTAATCCCCGTTGTTGCCGATTACCGTAACACGATATTAAGAAGGGCAACGAAAGATGTGGAGACTCCTAACTCAAACTAACCTAATCCTAACCCTAACATGCTCTCTTTAAATATCAACTCAACACTTAGATAACTACAAACAAAAATCTGAACAACCGGACTTAACTCGTCGAAAAACACATAGAAAAAGATTCCCATCTCCCTGCGGACGACCCGTACTCAACCGGCTAGCTACGTGCGAAACCGTCTTGATTGCGGTATTTAAACTTAAACTTGAACACGCTCGTATCCTATCAATCAAATGGCGCCGTTGCCGGGGAGACGGTAGTCTATTTCTAAGTGAAATTTCGGGTTAATTTGTGAATATAAAAACAACCAAAAACCAAAAAAAAAATATATATACTTTGTAAAAATCATCTTGTTATTCTTGATTAGTTTTTGTGCAAGTGTGCAGGAAATACGAAGCTCAAGATCGACGCCAAAGACGTTGGAAATACGGAGTTCAAGTACAGTGCCAAAGACGTGGGAAGATAGACCCACATTTTCGCGGCTACACCGCGACGTACAAAAACAAAGCATACGGTCTACTGTACAAATCTGGAGCTGTTTCAGTGAGCAAATCCAAATTCAGAACATCCAGACAACCAGAGGACACCCAACAGAGCCCACACAAGAAATATGGTGCATCAACTCCTCATTTCCGCCGCGGAACCGCGGCATTAGGGCCTTATTGCCGCGGAACCGCGGCCGATTGGTGGGGTCAGGGTGCTATTTTCTCTCTGTAAGTCTCTCTCCTTCTCTCCACTCCTCTGAGCTCCAATAAATTGTGTTTTCTGCAGCCTTCTTTGCGCAAATTCTTCTCCCCCTTCCAATAAACTGTTCTTATGCAGAATTCTTTGCGCCACAAATAAAAATTGTTTGCTGTTGATATTGTTACTGTTTTGCATTCTTTTAATACGGACTTAAGGGGCTTGAAACCAATCCAGATTGGGTGGGGATTTCATCACCCTTCCCAGGACCCTGGAAATCACTAAAGCATATGCATTGTCCATTGTAAATTAAAAAATACTAGACTTCAGCCCTAAGGACTTCGCGCTCATTAGGAGAAGATAAACCTTGTTTAGAACCTTGCTTAACCGTATATTGTTTACGGGGTGTCTAGGAAAGTGTTAAAGGCGCAACCGCCGAAAGAGAAAGGGTTATTTAATTAAGGAACTTCGCGAAAGCGTTGGACAACCTCCCCTTATCTCTGCACTTACCTGGCCTCGTGATCAGTGTATTTTTAAGCCTGTTTCTCGACACTGTTTAACTTCGACAATCAAGTTCAGGAGCAGGTCTAGTAGACCTAGGTTACCCTAAATCTAGGTGTGATTGTGCATATCTTGTTTGTGATTGCTTAAACCGTATTTCCGTACATACTTCTGTAAATCTCTTTCTAAAAACAAAATAAAAAAAGAAAAAAAAATCAAAAAAAAACTTTTATAAAAACTTGCCCTTTTGTCGCCAAATCCATTTTCACCCAACACCCATCGCCTTTCTTCATTGACGTTTTCTTACCCTCACCTTCTTCGCTTTGACTATACTAAACTCGTTTAGTGTATGTCCTCTTGGACTCGGGACACTAGAGCCCGTCTAGTCCGCGTTACGTTAGTCGCGACCGACTACGCGATCGACTCCGAAGTCGATACTCCGTCCACTCCTCTTTCTCCCCTTCCTTTGCCGGCCAACTCCGACGTTGACCGGAATTCTGTTCATACATCTTCACCTTCACCTTCACCTTCACCAACCTCTTCTTCCGCGATGTCGGGATTTAATCCGAACATCTCCTTAACCACCCCTGGATTGGCTCCACCTCCTACGGAGACCAATCTTCCACCACCTCCGCCTGTTGTAGCGCCGCAGCGAATTGCGCTCCAGGATCGTTTCTACCCTACCCGTTCTGCACTTCCCACTTGCCTTTCTCTTCCTCCGGCCAATGGGGACAACTTTGAAATTAAGCCCCATTTCATCAACATGCTTCCACGTTTTCATGGGCTTGAATCTGAAGATGCCTACATCTTCATAAACAAATTTCAAAACGTCTGTGCCATGATGAAAACCACCCAGCTGTCGGACGATGCTATACGTCTACGGGTCATTCCGTTCACTCTATGCGATCTCGCTGAAAAATGGCTGTATAGCACCGCTTCCCACTCAATCACCAGCTGGGACGAGTTTGTTAAAGCGTTTCTGATAAAATTCTACCCAAATCATAAGACCGCAAGAATTCGAAATGAGATCAACCAATTCTCCCAGCTTCCTTCTGAACCCTTCTGGAAGTGCTTTGACCGATACAAAGACCTTCTTGTTCAGTGTCCTCACCACGGTATAGAGAAATGGCAGCTCTGCCAAACCTTATACGAGGGACTGAACCCAGCAACGAAGCAGTTGCTGGAAACCATCTGTCAGGGCCACTTCCTATCCAAATCTGACGAGGAAGCGTGGCAGTTCTTTGACGATCTTGCGGAGCAAACGCTACAGTGGGAGAGCACTAGACCGACTTCTTCTTCTTCTACCTCCACTTCTACCGGTCAGTCTAGGGTAGGAATCCACCAACTCGATGTCTCTATTGCGATGAAAGCTGAAATGGCTGCAATAACACGAAAGCTTGAAGCAATAGAGAGCAAATTTTCTGCTCCTGCCCCCACACCTGTTCTCCCCCTTCGTACCATCTGCGCTTGTTGTTCCGATCCGTCCCACTTGACCGAAGAGTGTCCTTACAATCCACCATCGCAAGGACAGGATCAGGTTAATGCATTCCAGCAAAGACCGAGGAATGATCCATACTCTTCCACCTATAATCTCGGTTGGAGGAACCACCCCAATTTCACCTGGAATCAGAATCAGAATCAATTCCAGGGCAACAATTTCCAAAGGGCCCCTCCGCCGCAACAACAAGCGCAGCAACAAACTCAGCATCAGTATCAGCAGCCCTTCCAACCCCAACCTTACCAAAACCAGACGAACAACTTTGCACCGAACAATTCCTTTCCACCAAACAACTTTGTTCCGTCGAACAACGATAAGGTTTCCTCGCTCGAGCGAAGTCTGGATGCGTTTGTTAAACAATCGACTCAATCCACCGCCAACATCCAGTCTTCGATCCAATCTTTAGTGCAACACACCGCCGCACACGGGCAGAGCATCAAGACCATCGAGGCCCAGATTGCACAGCTGAACGCGGCCTTGAGCGAGCGAGAGAAGGGGAAGCTCCCGTCCCAGCCACTTCCAAATCCCGGCCACCCACATAATGCACATGTTGCTCTTGAACAACAAAACCATAATGTGAGTGCCGTGACCACACTGAGATCAGGGAGGGTGCTGCAAAACGACATTGGCAAGCGAATCAATGATGACACCCCGGCCGCTTCTTCTTCTTCTTCTCCTTCTTCTTCTTCTTCGTCTTCTGAGCCTATTCTCCGTTCTTCACAAGGCTCTCCTTCCTCTTCTTCTCTAAACGGACCCGCTTCTCACTCCACGAAAACACCTATTCTGGGATCTGTTCCAACTCCAAAATCTCCTCCTCCAGCTTTAGACTCAACCAATTTTCAAAATGTTCCATTTCCAAACCGGTTGAGGTCTAACAAACAAAATCCACAAATGGAGAAGATTTTGGAGTTATTCAAGCAAGTTAACATTAACATTCCTCTTTTAGATGCTGTCCAACAAGTCCCGTCTTACGCGAAAATCTTAAAGGACTTGTGCACGAAAAAGAGGAAGTCTCAGGTACCCAAGAAAGTTTTCTTGGCTAGTGCTGTGAGTGATGCCCTTACCCAATCTTTACCACAAAAACGGAAGGACCCTGGCTGTCCTACGATTTCAATTACTATTGGGGATAAGAACATCAACCGCGCACTATTAGATCTTGGTGCCAGTGTTAACTTGCTTCCATATTCAGTATACGAGCAATTAGGCGTCGGAGAACTGAAACCCACACACTGCACTCTCCAGATGGCCGACCGATCGATCACCCATCCTAGGGGTGAGCTAGAGGATGTGTTAATCAAAGTCGGGGACTTCATATTCCCCGTCGACTTCATTGTCTTAGATACACAGCCTGTAGCTAACCCCCGGAATCAAATTCCGGTGATACTCGGTCGCCCATTTCTCGCAACCTCAAATGCTGTGATCAATTGTCGCAATGGTTCGATGAACCTCTCTTTTGGAAATATGACAATTGAACTCAACATTTTTAGGTTGGGGAATCAGCCCGCCGAACCTAATGCTCATATACTGGATGTCTGCTCGATCCAGGAGATCACACTAGAAGAGTGTGAATTCGAGGAGTTTCTGTTTGAACACGATAATCTTGACGCCACTAGTGCGTTTCTCCTCGAATCTGCTGCTACTTCTGCGCCCGATAACGAATACGAGTGTTTCACGTTCTTGAACGATCTTAGCCGCGCACAACCCGAGTTTGAATCTTTTGACTTTCCGGATGAGTTACCTGAACCATCCAACTCGGTTGCCTACACTCGCTTTGAACCTTTGCTGGAGTCCTTTGAGTTCGAGACCTTTGCACCGGTCTTGCCTTCCATCATTTCACCTCCAACGCTCGAACTCAAGCCGTTGCCGTCTCACCTTAAGTATGCTTACTTAGGTGAGAACGAGACTCTCCCTGTCATCATTTCGGCTTCTCTAGCTCCAGAGCAAGAGAAAGCCCTTCTCACGGTCTTGCACAGCAACAGGCAAGCTTTTGGCTGGTCCATGGCGGACATCAAGGGGATTAGTCCCCTCATCGTTGAGCATCACATTCATCTGATGGATGATGCCAAACCAGCCCGAGATCCACAAAGACGTCTTAATCCAGTCATGAAGGAGGCTGTGAAGAAGGAGATCGTCAAATGTCTAGATAGTGGTATCATTTACCCTATCTCTGATAGCCAGTGGGTTAGCCCCATTCACGTTGTCCCCAAGAAGTCGGGCATCACGGTCATAACCAACGAGGCGAATGAGTTAATCCCTACTCGCACCCAAACCGGGTGGCGAGTTTGCATTGATTACAGAAAACTCAACGCTGCAACGCGGAAAGACCACTTTCCGCTACCTTTTATTGACCAGATGCTCGAACGATTGGCCGGACATGAGTACTATTGCTTTCTAGATGGCTACTCTGGCTATAATCAAATTCCCATCGCCGAAAAAGACCAGGACAAGACCACTTTCACTTGTCCTTTCGGCACGTTTGCATATCGTCGCATGCCCTTTGGGTTATGCAATGCGCCCGCTACCTTCCAGCGGTGTATGATGGGAATTTTCTCCGACATGGTGGAGAAATTTCTGGAGATCTTCATGGACGACTTCTCCATCTTTGGCGATTCTTTTGACGAGTGTCTGCTGCATCTCGACGCTGTCCTTACCAGATGTAAGGACAAGAATCTCACTTTGAACTGGGAGAAATGCCACTTCATGGTGCGCGAAGGTATTATCTTAGGACATATCATCTCGCAAAATGGCATAGAGGTTGACAAAGCAAAGATTGAGGTCATTTCCAATCTGCCTCCTCCCCGATGCGTCAGAGATATCCGAGCCTTCCTTGGCCATGCCGGTTTCTATAGACGGTTTATCAAGGACTTTAGCAAGATTTCTAGGCCCTTGACACTTTTGCTGGCCAAGGACACGCCTTTCGACTTCAACTCGAGCTGTGTGACTGCATTCGAGTCACTGAAACACTCACTCACTTCTGCTCCCGTTCTCTCTTCTCCTGACTGGACGCACCCATTCGAGATTATGTGCGATGCATCCAACTTTTCCATCGGTGCTGTCCTTGGACAGCACATCAACAAGATGCCGCATGTAATCTATTACGCGAGCCGAACCCTGAACGACGCACAACTCAATTATACAACGACTGAGAAGGAATTCTTAGCTGTTGTATTTGCTCTAGAAAAGTTCAGGCCCTACCTCATCGGCTCTCCAGTCATTGTCTACACGGACCATTCAGCTTTGCGCCATCTTTTTGCGAAGAAAGATGCAAAATCTCGGTTAATCCGTTGGATCCTCTTGCTTCAAGAGTTTGACCTTGTCATTAAGGACAAACGAGGATGTGAAAACGTGGTTGCCGACCATCTCTCACGACTTCCTTCTTCGCCTTCGCTTCCAATTCCTATCAATGACGTTTTCCCGGATGAACAACTCTTGACAGTATCTTGCGAACCCTGGTTCGCAGATATTGTGAACTATTTGGCCACGGGATTGCTACCGACCGAATGGTCACGTCAGGACAGACTTCACTTCTTATCCCAAGTAAAACATTTTTACTGGGACGAACCCTACTTGTTCAAGTACTGTCCCGACCAGATTATTCGTCGGTGTGTCCCAGATGAGGAATTCAAGAGTGTGCTGTCATTTTGCCACGACCAAGCATGTGGCGGGCATTTTGGGCCCAGAAAGACAGCTGAGAAGATCTTGCAATGTGGTTTCTACTGGCCACAACTTTTCAAAGACGCTCACGATTATTGCAAGACTTGCTCCCGGTGCCAACACATGGGCCGGATATCCCGGAGGAACGAGATGCCGCTCCAACCGATCTTGGTTGTGGAGATTTTCGATGTTTGGGGGATAGACTTCATGGGGCCGTTTCCCAGCTCTTTTGGGAACTTGTACATCCTTCTAGCTGTTGATTACGTCTCTAAATGGGTCGAGGCTGTACCCAGCCGGACTAACGACAACAAGGTTGTCGTTAGGTTCCTTAAAGAAAACATTTTCTCACGGTTTGGGCACCCCCGAGCGATCATTAGTGACAATGGAAGTCATTTCTGCAATAAAACTTTCGAAGCCTTGATACGGAAATACTCCATAAATCATAAGCTCTCTACGCCCTACCACCCCCAAACCTGCGGGCAGGCCGAAGTTTCAAATCGGCAAATCAAGCAGATATTGGAGAAGACGGTTTCCAAGAACCGTAAGGATTGGTCTCTGAAACTCACTGATGCCCTTTGGGCATTTAGAACCGCTTATAAGACCGACCTTGGCATGTCTCCCTATCGGCTTGTGTACGGAAAAGCCTGCCACCTTCCTGTCGAAATCGAGCATCGCGCTTTTTGGGCGATAAAAGAGATGAATCTGTCTCTGGAGGACGCGGGCAGCCATCGGAAGCTGCAGCTGAACGAACTGAGCGAGCTTAGGGATGAGGCTTACGACAACGCGGTTGTTGTTAAGAATCGAACGAATGTGTTTCATGATAAACACCTTGTGCGCAAAACCTTCGTACCTGGTCAGCAGGTACTTCTTTACGACACCCGACTTCACTTCCATCCTGGAAAGCTCCGATCTCGCTGGAAAGGGCCGTATTTTGTGCGGAATGTGTATCCGCAGGGCGCTGTGGATTTGGAAAATCCAAAGGACGGTTCACTATTCAAAGTGAACGGACACCGATGCAAACCGTACCTTAGCGCCGAACCAACAGAGGAGCTCCTGTTCTTACAGGAGCCGGTTTACCCTGAATGATCTTCCTCTGCCTACCTCCAAACTTCGGTTATCCAGCCACGAACAGCGGACACTGTTCCAAATAAGTTTGGGGGTATGTACAAACCATTTTGTTTATATTTGTGTATATTCTTTTTCTTTTCTTTCAAAACAAAAACAAATAAAAATTGTGTATCGCTAACCAACAATTTTGAACCTTCAAACTGCTCTCTTCATGCAACGACAGTGAGGACACTGTCCAGTTTAAGTTTGGGGGTACGCTCGGTACGCATTTCTTACCTTCGCATTCATATGTATATTTTGCATCTGCATATTTAAATCCATAAAATCCATAAAAATTTGAAAATTTTCTAAAAATATAAAAACTTTTTGTCAAGTTAGCTTATGAAAGAACTCTGATTCAACATTCGACGGTTTTTGTTTGAAAAAATAGGAATAACTAGATCTTCTGTTTGGATTTTGAAAACCTGAAAGATAACTCTCCTTTGAAGATAACTATAGCTGATATACGTCTTTACATCACACTACACGTGTCGTAAGATTTTGGGAATTAGATGACAAGTCTTTCATGTTTGAACTTTTAAACAGATAAATGATTTTCTGAGGATCAAATAGGTTTGTTCTGAAATAAGTAATGTCAAGAATAGTTTATGAAGTAAAGCGAATATGAAGGAATGTTATTGATGCCGTAATAGGAGCTAAGTCTGAAAAATAACCCATCTAAAACTTGATTGGAATAATTACACATCAAACCCACTAGACACGTCTTTTATCCAAAAAATATTTGAACTGCCGGTTATATCTCCGTTCGTATTAAATCATCTGATTTTCACGCCAAACTGTCTTTTGTTTTTGGACCTAGGTAACTTGAGTAATTAAGTCCGCTGGGGTGTTTCTACACCTAATGCCCTAAAACCAACTGGTTTGGGAGCATTGGCCCAAAGCTCGCTAAGAAGCCTAGAAAGTCCAGTTTTAAAACAAAGTCAAGCAAGTGTTCTCTCCGAGTTAAAATTCCTAACGGTCCTTTGTGTGAGAATAATCTTGATAAAAGACAGGCTTTTAAAAATTTTTAACGGAGATGTGAAGGTTTTATTCTATGATAAAGACTATTGCACATTCACAGTGGTGTGTATGAAATGAAAACAAGAAAAGGTGGAGTGAAAAATACGACGTAGTTTCCTGTTAAGGAAGATAGAAATTCTGAAGTTGAAACCTTACTGGAAAACGAAACTTGAAAAATGCTTAACTCGTTATAAAACTTATGTGATCCTTTTAAAATTATTATCTGGGCTTTATTGTGCGACATGATGACTCTAATCGATCCTTCTGGAACTTAACGACACTATCCGCACTGCACGTAAAGACATATAAAATCTGTAATTAAATAAGATGTGAGGTGTGAAAAATAAAGGTTCGATAGTCTAGACTAAGGATTATAGAATTGTTATTTTCTAAAATAAAACTTTAGGGTTTTGAAACTTAGTCATTTTTACAAACCAACTTGACCGGATTTTGTGGGTAGTATCCGCTGAAAACCCTCAGGAGACAACACTCCTCCTACTAGGGACACCTAGAGGTTTAACGGCTTGTTGCACATGCTCAGTGCAATCGCGTTCCCTGCGAAAGTGAGGTTAGGAATTTTTTTTTGTGAATAAATGGGCTTTGCTCGGGACGAGCAATTGATAAGTTTGGGGGTATTTGTTCATATCAGATTTTTGCATTTTCATACCGCCCAATTTTTATCACATTGCATGTCGGTAGATACTCTTGAGCCGTGTTTGCTAGTCAATTGCAGGATACAGGTTCCCGGTTCTCAAACGGAGAAATTCATGGAAAACACGACAAAAATCCGGTTCCTGCCAACCACAGATAAAAACACGGTCTCCGCTCTTCATCCGTATGCTGCCAGATACTAGTTTAGGGAGACAAAATGTCAAATCAATGTCGTTTTCAGGCACAAGGCTCAATGGTAGCACAAGATCCAAGAGATCTACGCGGAGCTCGAGGCAATCATGACAAAATCTTGACAAAAAGTCCACCTTTCCCTCAACAGAAATTCTGGAAAATTCGTGAAGTAATTATGGGAAATTACATATACCAGAAGGAAGCTCACATCAAACCAGGGTCCCACCAAAAATACCCAAGCCCAAGTCATCTATACGGCCGCGGAAGCACGGCCAAAGAGGGGTATTGGCCGCGCTTGCGCGGCCGTTCTGGCGCCAAGAGTGCAGGGTTTTGGGGGGTAGGTTGGTCTTTTCTTGTTTGTTCTGTTGGTTGCCCTAGGGTTTCATGTTTTGGCCTATAAATAGCCCAGAAGTTTGTGAAGGAAAGGGTCCAATTCTTGTATTTCTTTTAGCTAGGTTTTAGTTACATGTTCTTCTTCCTCTTCTCACCTCTTCTCCATTAAACTTGTAAGTGAGCTTTTGAGTGAAGAGTGATGAATAAAGAAGACCATTTTATATCATGCTTGTCTCTTTCTTTTACTTGTTGTAATGTGTTGTAATTTCAATTGTTAAGTAGTTGTTGTTATTTCCTTGTTATTTCTTTCTTCTCTTTTTTCTTTATCCTTACATACGACAATGATACTTACGCTTGATCCTCGCCAAGGTGAGGTCGCAAACAGTTAGTCGTATTCTTCTAATCTCCTTCTTTCTATCTTCCTCTTTTGTGTTGTTTTATTTTTCCGTATTATGATGTGTGAGTAGTTCATTCTTGTTAGGGTAGGATAAGGGAAGTTTGAGAGAAGGAAATCTCTCTCACTCTTTCCTTGCCCAACATCTTAAATCAACTCCCGTTAATTGAACCACAATCCGCTCCTTACGGCACCCTATCCTACATGATAGCGGTGATTCCGTAGTGAGACCGGTTGTGGTTGGATTAACCGGAGGTTATGGCTAAGAGCCAAGAACGGACGGACAAGCACCAAAAGGAAGACTTATGCGTTGGAAAGCCTAGCTTATACTCGCAAAGTCCTTCCTAGTCGTGCTAATCCCCGTTGTTGCCGATTACCGTAACACGATATTAAGAAGGGCAACGAAAGATGTGGAGACTCCTAACTCAAACTAACCTAATCCTAACCCTAACATGCTCTCTTTAAATATCAACTCAACACTTAGATAACTACAAACAAAAATCTGAACAACCGGACTTAACTCGTCGAAAAACACATAGAAAAAGATTCCCATCTCCCTGCGGACGACCCGTACTCAACCGGCTAGCTACGTGCGAAACCGTCTTGATTGCGGTATTTAAACTTAAACTTGAACACGCTCGTATCCTATCAATCAGCGCACCGTGTGTCGTATTGGTTTTCCGGACTTAATTTTAATAGCTTTGCGATTACGTATTGTTTGTAGGTACCTCACGTGGATTCCGAGACGACGAAGCACATCGACTACGGCTGAACGAGGAGTTCTACAGGTGAGTAGATTTATATCTACGAGGGAAGATGGGTGGATGGCATATAGCACCCCTGCAAATTTTGATGGAAACCGATATATAGAATATGGTTAAGGAAACCTATATTAGGAACCCACAGATGTGATTAAAGGTTAATTATGAAATGATATGAATGATAAGGATGTCTCGAAGTGATATATATGGTTGTGAAGCATAAATGTGAATCCCGATATATAAATATATGTAGCTGCACGAGATTAAGTATGAGATTTAGAGTAGCATGACATGAGATTTATAAGATAGAATGTATATGTAAAATGAGTTGGTGTGAGATATTGATGTGATAAAAAGAGTATACGATGAGATATGATGACTTGGTTGGATATGTCGTTATACGGATGCGAGTCGATATGTGATAATTGATACCTTTGTCGGTCCCATGATATGAGATTGATGCGGATGTGACCTGGGATATAGGTATATAGATATATATATAATGTTGTGAATCATGAGTGATATGCCATACGATGGATTGTACCGTACGTGATGTTATAAGTCTGGATGCCGATTGATAGATTCACCGACTAGGATATGTGATAGAAATGTATACCTTATAGCATTGCGCTTACGATGTACCTTATGCTACGTTCATGTCACGCCCCGAAAGTACGGAACGTGACCGGCACTTAAACTATGAAACGTCTCAAGGCGTACGTAATCTAAGTAAGCCGAAAACCCAGAAATCCAAACAAAGAAAGTAGTAGAGTGAAGGAAAAACCAATTTAAATCAATTTGTTTGCAACATACGCCGAAATGTGCATTTCAAAATCACAAGTCTTATCTAAAAATTTCGGCAGAGGTTCCTTTGTAAAAACTGACCCCAAACGGGTACAAAACCTGATAAAGCATATATAATGAATAAAAGCATCCCCATGCGGGAGCTAGCTCTTCATCAAACGACGGTCACAACCACGCAAGAAATAATATACAACGCCGAAGGGCGAGGATCACAACAGAAAAGGAAACTCAAAACAGCATGAAATCCATGGAAATACAACGCGCGACTCTAAGGTCGAAAGAATAAACATCATTGGTCTCTATCTCTGAAATAAATACAAGTTTGGTTGATGGAGTTTACTAGATACAGCTGAATAATAATATACAAAGTATAATGATGGTCACGATGCAAGTGAACCCACCTACTAGCAAATCACCCGGAAATGGAAGTAGTGCCAGCAAAACCGTAACGAAACCTGTACGGCAAAACCTGCAAGAAACTGTGGCACAACGGGGGTGAGTTGCCAACTCGTGAGTAGAAAACATCTACGAGCAGAAATTGCATGAATAACGTAATCCTAGGTCATACGATCACTATATATATAATCCTCAAAATGTGAGTCTGAAGCATGAAAGGTGGCAAGGGTAAACATCTAACCCAAGTATAATCCCATATGCTCGCGTCAGTGCCTCAGGTCGCAATATATCATATGGATGAGGTATGATGCATGAAAACAGAATACATGTAAATGAAGAAACTGTTTTCATAACTTAGTAAGATTTCTGTATATTTAAAATGAGGTATCATAAATGAAATCAGCATAAACAGTGTCTAGCATCGACACAAAACATAAATCACAATATCTCAATATCTCAGGCTCCGTCTATCCGGACTGGCCTGTATCATCAAATCTTAGTACCTCAATATCTCAAAATCTCAGTGTCTCAATCTCACTATCTAGGGCGTCGTCAGTCCGGATCAGCCCCTAACATCAATCACAGGACCATGACGGTATCCTCCGGATATCCGACGCGTCAGGTAAAATCACCGGTAGGTAGTCTTCCCCTGCCAGGCTCATCGTCTACTCCTCGATCTTCTTGCCCCGGGGTACCTTACCGGGCCCACCATGTAGCCGAGACGGTTCATCCAACTCCTCGAAACGGGTCTCGAAAACCAACAAAAAAAACTCATGGTGGACGACACAAACATCATGAGAAAACCGCAGTTTTTATATTAAAAAGAGAGAAATAATTTTATATGTATTCTTGCGGTTTTCTCCCAAATCCAGGAAATCTCATGAAAGTCCGAAATCCAATCATCAATAGCACGTAAACAATGAACATAGGCATAAAAATCCATGAATGCGGCATAACAGTGAATAACAATAAGCATGAAGTAGCAAGTAATAACTGCAATGTCTAAACTGGCATATAAGGCAAGTACACTAATATCATGTCGAAACTATTAGCTAACAAGCTATGTCAATGAAATAGTATTCTCTAAAGTGTACGTGACATGGCAATTACCGATGATGATGTGTGTGAGCCGGCAAGTAAGTGTACTTGGAACATACGCATCATCGGTAATGGTGCTGGTGTCCTAACAGCATGATATCAATAATGGTGTATGAAATCACAATATAAGTATGCGATGCGGAGCGAACAACAATAATGCGCGGGAGCTGAATGCTAAACACGATGATAACTAATCTGCATTTAAAATAAATATAAGTCATACAGTAGTGCCTTTTGAAATAACACGAATCGCGGTGTTTTGAAAATAAGGGCTACGGTGTTTTTAAGAAAAGATACGTCCTTTGAAATATCCGTAGAATCCCTTGGCCTGTCTTTTAAAATACCCACGATTCGTTAGTTTTTGGAATAGGTAGGAATCGAATCTAGTCTAAAAACTACACTAAACTATAGGGCTGAGCTAACAGGCTAAACAAAAGGTAAGGAAACCTCCTAACATCTGAGTCGATACACACACACACACACACACACACACATATATATATATATTAGTCGGTGATCCCGCCTCAATCGTATCACATCCGATATAATATCTATAATAAGACATCCCCAAGTCAAGAGTGCGGATCTATCATCAATATATAGCTCATACGTAAATCCGTCGTACGGCATCCCAAATCTGGGTACGGGTTAATATCACATTCATCATATTATTCATCTGGTATCCTCTTTATCAAAGATCAAAATCCGGGGTACTGATCTACGTCTAGTACAATACTGATACCACCTAAGTATGCATGCACGTGTGTGAAACACTACGTCAAAGGACCCGTTACAACGTCATGTCGTATCTCAAATATGAACCCTACCATATCACCGATCTCACGGCCTCAAATCAAATGTCATCGACTCATCTCAAATCCCAAGTACTATCCTCAAATCCAGTATATGAACACATAGTCCCATACCCATGTGAACACATAAATATATATTCTCATATGCGCACATATGAAAGAAGAATTTATGTAAGTATGTGTGCGTGCGTGTGTGGGTGCAACCACTACTCTAGGGTTTTCGCAACTAACACTAGCCAATCCAAGAACGCCTAGAATCCATCTTTATCATCAATAAACTCAAATCAACATATAATAAATATATGTGTGTATACATATTCGTATACATCACCACGAACTGCGGGGGTGCTATACGCCATCCACCCGACTTCTCCCCGTAGATATAAATCTACTCACCTTGCTCCTTGTGTGTCGATGCCGATGTCGCCATATTCATCTTCAATGCCTCGACGTCATGTGGGGTACCTACAAAGATAACACAATCACAAAAGTACATGAAAATCACATCGAAAAACTAAAACGGCACACGCTACTCTCATAGGTAAAAACCTATAGTCTCGCATACAAACACGACCAATAACCTTTTGACGTTGACGTTCAAATGCCACCCGACAGAAACGAATCACCAAATACCAAAATCCATACTAAAACAAGTCGTAAACCATGCGCCAACACAAGAAACTATCCCAGATTCTACCCTATGTGAAATCAGTCAAAGTTGCATATGCCAAGGGTCTAGTTTATAGGGTAAAAAGCTACAGAACCAAAACGGATCCCATAACCGATGCTCTGGCCGCAAATTGTGGCCAGAAAGGATTAATTAGCGGCCTGAAAAAGGGTGTAGGGGCTAGGGTTTTGGATGGTGGTTCCTAGGTGCCTGCATGTATCACTGTCGATCCAAAATAATTTAAGTAGTCTCGGGGTGATAGCAGATTTCCAAATACACTCACAGAATCACAGTTTTTCCCGATATCGTTTTTCTAAATCCGTATTCCGGGTTCTTTTCTCTGGTTTGTGTCTCCAATCAATCACCACAGGGGTTGTAGTCCCTAATTACACCTCAATTCACCTTTGAAATCAAATCAAACCCTAAACCCTAACTTGGAATTTCCAAAGTCCTCAAAACCACACAATATCGACATGAAACAAGTATGGATGCATAATGAATTGAAACACTACTCTAATGGTGCAGAAATTACCTCCTTTGGCAACTCAAGAATTTTCTTGAGTTGCTCAAAGTCCTCAAAATCCTCTCTTTCTTGGTTTAATGTGTTCCTCTCGAGCTTGTGAACAATTTTTGTGAAGTGGGAATAGGGTTTTGGACTTGTATTCATGGTGTTATGGGCTTGAAGATGGAGGACGAAGAGGGAAGGGGCAGCAGCAGCAGCTCAAGGGAGAGAGGGGAGAGAAATGAGAAGAAGAATGATGGAGGAATGGTTCAACAAGTCAAAGGTAAACCCCTCACCCACTCTTTCTCTCTCTTAATCATTCTTCCACTTTTTCTTTTCTTTTCCTTTTCCTTTTATTTCCTTCTCCTTGCAATAGTAAACCAAAAACAAACCATGCACCCAAAACATGTAAGAAAATGTAACAAGTGTGGAAAAAGACATGTGCACAAAACACGCTTAAAGTCCGATTAGCGATTTTTAATCGCGATTAGCACTAAATCAGTGTCAAATAAATCATAAAAACTTTAAAATGGCATAATTCCATAAATTATCCTATTTTAGAATTTTCCATAATTTTTCCCATTTATAGGTATTTAATTATACCGAAATATTAAAATATTCATTAAAAATGATATTAAATTATAAAAATTCCCATAAATAATATTTTATTTTTTTGAAATGTTACAATCTTCCCCCCTTAAAGAAATTCGGTCCTCGAATTTAAATTTAAACCCCCAAATTCTAAAACATTTCAATAAAATGTCCAAGTCGTCGGGGCTCCGAAATCATCAACACATAAAACGCATCATAGCGCAATGCATGCGTATGAGTAATGAGCAGATAACTCAAAATCGAAACTCCGTCAAGCGTCCCGCAATCATCGGAGTCATGGTAAAAGACACAAATGCCAAATCCACATAAACCGATATGATCTAAACCAGAACTATACATGTAAATATCTGAAGGAAATGCATGCCAAATCTTTTTAAGTCGCTGTGCGATGCGCATAACACTGCACAGTGGCGGACGTCTATTATAAGAAAATAAACATATACGTATATAATCTTTGTTTAATATGTACGTTCCGCCGTTTTGAAAACAATTTAGAAGGGTTTCCTTATTTTAAACGTTTCGTGGCATGTCGGACACGTAGGTAAATACTGAGACTATAGCTCGCTTTTTGGAAATCCCTTTGGTAATTATCACTGCATGCAAAATATACTCAGGTACTGTCATCTGACTAATCCTGCTCAGTACGAAAACAATAATTAACATAATAAAAACGTACTGCTCCCTAAGAAATCAATCCCAAAACGTGCATATAAATACTACGTGCGTCTGGTGCGCACGGAAATCAAAATCCATATATGTGCCATACATATGCACAGAAACAACATCAAGGTGCAACGGTTGTGCACGAAACATCTGTCATAGGCAACGTGTGTGCCTGACAACAAAATCAGGTGCATCTGACATGCACGAAGAATCTCGATTTAGTGCATCTGATGTGCACCAAAATCGCATCTCATAACATGCGCCCAACATGCGCAAAAACCCAAATCAGGTGCATCAGTCATGCACGAAATCATGAAATCCAATATCAAGCGCCGAACATGCGCAAAATCCAATCAGGTGCAGAAGGTGCACAAAACAAATATCGAGCATCACAATCGAAATCGAAGTCCAGTGCATCTAAGTGCACAAAATGCGTAACACTGCACTGCAAGCATATGTGAACTATACCGAGTGCAAAAACCAAATCGTGTGCGTACATACGCACAAAATCAACTCAACTGTATGAAACCCATAAAATCATAAACATGTGAAACCAAGGCACGAAAACGATATCAAGTGCAACAACTGAGCAAAAATCGTAAATACCCAGTAGGTGCAACCATGGTGCATGAAAACAAATATCATGAAACTCAATCATCAAAATCAATCATGCGAATAGATCGCCCAAAATACCGAAATCAAGTATGGCGGAATAGTCCCGCTCAAGCACATCCTCGAAGAGTCTCTGGCCAACTGTCGTGGTCACTCATAGCATGTCTCGTCGACGATCATGAACTCTGGCCTGCTGGGGTGTATAACATGACCACTCCTGGGTCCAAATCTTCTCGTAATTTTTTCCAGAAAGGTCCTGTCGAGGTCTCTCCCAAATCTCGTTTCTTCCGAACAGTCCGGAAGTCATCGTCTTTTACTAAAGCAAATTCTTGTTCCGAAACGGCTGTATACTCATCGCGACTTCTTCTGGAAGGTATATCCAAGTACAATGCCTCTGCATGCGTATCGCATCTCTGATGTCGGCGGAGTGGAACGTCATCTCATCCAGATCTTGTACGAACCTCTTACTCCACTTTTCTTTAATGTCGACTGCTTCGGACTCGTCTCATCGTGGCTGCATGGACTGAGCTCCAACGGCTATCCTCGTATCTGGAGTCTCCCAAGAAGTGCATCTCACCACCTAGCATCCGAATGAAATCGAACCATCCGATCGATTCGTCAAAACCTCATAATCCCCCAACAGCTCAACATCTTGGGTACAGTTTAATAGTATCGAGTACATACCATAGCATCGGTGTTCCAGCCGTAGAAAGAGAAACCCAAGCCTCGCTAATGGCGTCGCAGAACTGCCGCAAATTCTAAGGTTCAAAGGCTTTCACATGGTCATTATGTCGAGTTAGGGTTTCATTCTTCTAGAGGGTCCATAGAATTGCTTGCATGTCTTTCCGAATACTTTAAACTTGGAATATGGGTTTCTGACATTCGATCGTCTCTGTCGACTCTCAATGTATCCGCGTGAAGTCGTCTCTAGCTGGAATCAATCTATCTGATGACCTCGCATTGGGGTAGGCTAACGAACCACATGTCCTAGTCATTAATCCTCGATGACTAGCGACCTTCTATCATTTCTTAGTACCGCTCGTACTGCAATAGCTCCAACATGTGGGGCGATACTTCGTCGTTCGCAGCAATAACTGGCTCACTTGTCTGCACGCTGAACAGTGCCTCAATCATCATGAATAAGCAATACATCAACGGTCATCAAAATCTGGCTGGCCTCTATCAATGGCCCAATCCTCTGCAAGTCTGAGTAATCTCATACAGCGATCCATCAAACGCTCGTGGCGCGAAAACATAATCAAAAGACACATCTCTGCAATTATGTGTTGCCGGAATTACACCCTGGTCAGTCCTCATTCGTGACGAGCTCATGCTGACCGCAACTCTAGTCGTAGCTCTCCCTGCCCGTAATCGTGGCAGCAAAACCATAAACTGGTATCGATGAGGCTAGATCAGGAATGAATATAATACTGAGCAAAGAAATATACATCCTAAGGCTTCTTAAGTGGAGTAGCGTATCATAAATATGCCGCGGAACATACGTACGGTACGTCACTCTACTCAAGCTACCTACTTCATCAACGAATGGTCATCCTACGCTCTGAAGGTAAAACCTAACGCTCTGATACCAACTTTGTCACGCCCCGAAAGTACGGAACGTGACCGGCACTTAAACTACGAAACGTCTCGAGGCGTACGTAATCTAAGTAAGCCGAAAACCCAGAAATCCAAACCAAGAAAGTAGCAGAGTGAAGGAAAAACCAATTTAAATCAATTTTTTTGCAACATACGCCGAAATGTGCATTTCAAAATCACAAGTCTTATCTAAAAATTTCGGCAGAGTTTCCTTTGTAAAAACTGACCCCAAACGGGTACAAAACCTGATAAAGCATATATAATGAATAAAGGCATCCCCAAGAGGGAGCTAGCTCTTCATCAAACGACGGTCACAAACACGCAAGCAATAATATACAACACCGAAGGGCGAGGATCATAACAGAAAAGGAAACTCAAAACAACATGAAATCCATAGAAATACAACACGCGACTCTAAGGTCGAAAGAATAAACATCACTGATCTCTATCTCTGAAATATATACATGTTTGGTTGATGGAGTTTACTAGATACAACTGAATAATAATATACAAAATATAATGATGGTCACAATGCAGGTGAACCCACCTACTAGCAAATCACCCGGAAATGGAAGTAGTGCCAGCAAAGCCGTAACGAAACCTGTACGGCAAAACCTGCAAGAAACTGTGGCACAACGGGGGTGAGTTGCCAACTCGTGAGTAGAAAACATCTACGAGCAGAAATCGCATGAATAACGTAATCCTAGGCCATACGATCACTATATATATAATCCTCAAAATGTGAGTCTGAAGCATGAAAGGTGGCAAGGGTAAACATCTAACCCAAGTATAATCCCATGTGCTCGTGTCAGTGCCTCAGGTAGCAATATATCATATGGATGAGGTATAATGCATGAAAATAGAATACATGTAAATGAAGAAACTGCTTTCATAACTTAGTGAGATTTCTGTATATTTAAAACGAGGTATCATAAATGAAATCAGCATAAACAGTGTTGATTGTTATATTTTTCTCGATTGGGATATAAAAGCAAGTATCGAATCAATTGTTTCCCGATAACGGTTTCATTTGATTGATAACAGTATCTTGTATCGGTATTTAGAAAATTGTATAAAGAAATCACAACCAAAGAATTATATTTGACCGCAATAAATTACGGTGTCAGTTGTAAATCGTAAGCGAGTGCGGATCGTCCACAGGGATTGTGCGATTCGTTTTTATATTTAATTTGTTTGAATTGAAAAGTTAATCGAAAAGAAAGGAAAAACATGATTCAAGATTTTATCGATTGATTCAGGTGTCACTAATCTAATCAAGAATCAAGAAACTGATAAACAATCAAGAATCGGGTTTCGATGATATTTCCAACCAAATGTCAAGAATCTAAATGAAGCTCGTAGGAATCGATCGGATCTATAGACGTGATGTAATCTCAAGATTTCGTGTTCTTGTCCTTCGAAGAATCGATACTAGATCGATGATGATCGACGAGAGTTAGGGCTTTCTCGTGAAACTAAGGTTTCAGCATTTAACCCTTGTTCTTTCGTCGATATCATTCACATTCTAGCCTCTAGCAATTTCAAGAAACGATCGTAACTCCCCAATCTCGAGCGATATCATTCAAGAAAGCATCGCAACGAATTGGGTCGTCGATTCTTGAACTTGCTAGGGTTTACAAAACTCGTAGGATTCAAGAATCGATTTAAGATATGTTACATCATCATTCTATTGATCGTCTCGACTCCTCGACGAGCGGAGTATTACTCAAACATCACAACAAGAATTACATCTAGAAATTTAGATTGAATCATGATGCAAGAATTTAAAGAAAACAAGATAAAAGAATATCACCTTTTATTTATATCAACAATTTGATTACAGTCGCTCAAGAACTACAAGAGGAAGAACTAAATTGTCGATTTGGCGTCGCTCGGCTCCGTGAATCGCGGATCGGCTTGGACAACTTGCTCTGTTGAAGATCGGCTTCGCTCATAAAAGGTTGCAAGGCTTCTTGCTTGATAGGGTACTCGGGATCTTGGCTTTTGATTGGAATTAGGGTTAGGGTTTCACACAAGCCTTGTCACTAGACTTGTGGATGAAGATGAAGAAAGAGAGTGAATGGATCTATTGAATGAATAGAATTCCAAGAGATGATTCTATGAATCGGGGATCCTTTTACAAGTGAGCCTAGGGTCTTATTTATAGATCTCCCAAACCCTAGGCCTTGAGTTTAAAATAGTAATTCCCTCCAAAAGTTTATTGAAAGACTTCTAGAAGTAGTTAGTTAGGCTTAGCTTAGGGTTTAAGCTAGGGTTTAAGGAGAAGTTTCTAGAATGATAGGCTAGTTTAGTGTAGATCCAAGTGTTTGCTGATCTGGCAGAAGGTTCTGGGGTATTCTGGAATTTGACATGTCTTGCTGAAGTGTGGGACCTGAGAGAAGCATTGTGCACCAAAACTTTAGGGCTGACGTGGCATAACTGCCGCGGAACCGCGGCTTAAGCCGGCTCCCGCCGCGGTTCCGCGGCGCTTTGATGGCTTCATGGCTTGGTTCTTCTGGTAACTGCTTGGGCTGACATTTGGGGCTTTATCTGATGTGTTGATTTGTTTTAGTCCCTTTGGATTGATACCAGAACTGAAATCATTGGGTTGGCGTATCTTTTAGCGGTGTAGATTTGAGCAAGCTTCTGATTTTCCTGCACAGACTTCGAAACACGGGTTGCGATATATAGAAATGATGCCATGTTATAAAATGCAGTCAATTTCCCTAGAAATGCCGGTTTTAAGGTCTAACACATGTAATCTGATATTTTGCGACAGATTTGCTAATATGTGAAATATGAATGCCGAACACTTCTATATGAATGCAAATGATGAGGAAATTGCCGGTTAAAAGATGCAATATTTTCGACTAATCAAGTGTCTAGCATCGACACAAAACATAAATCCCAATATCTCAATATCTCAGGCTCCGGCTATCCGGACTGGCATGTATCATCAAATCTCAGTACCTCAATATCTCAAAATCTCAGTGTCTCAATCTCACTATCTAGGGCGCCGTCAGTACGGATTGGCCCCTAACATCAATCACAGGACCACGACGGTATCCTCTGGATATCCGACGCGTCAGGTAAAATCACCGGTAGGTAGTCTTCCCCTGCCAGGCTCATCGTCTACTCCTCGATCTTCTTGCCCCGGGGTACCTTACCGGGCCCACCATGTACCCGAGACGGTTCATCCAACTTCTCAAAACGGGTCTCGAAAACCAACAAAAAAACTCATGGTGGACGACACAAACATCATGAGAAAACCCCAGTTTTTATTTTAAAAAGAGAGAAAGAATTTTATATGTATTCTTGCGGTTTTCTCCCAAATCCAAGAAATCTCATGAAAGTCCGAAATCCAATCATCAATAGCACGTAAACAGTGAACATAGGCATAAAAATCCATGAATGCGGCATAACAGTGAATAACAATATGCATGAAGTAGCAAGTAATAACTGCAATGTCTAAACTGACATATAAGGCAAGTACACTAATATCATGTCGAAACTATTAGCTAACAAGCTATGTCAATGAAATAGTATTCTCTAAAGTGTACGTGACATGGCAATTACCGATGATGATGTGTGTGAGCCGGCAAGTAAGTGTACGTGGAACATACGCATCATCGGTAATGGTGCTGGTGTCCTAACAGCATGATATCAATAATGGTATATGAAATCACAATATAAGTATGCGATGCGGAGCGAACAGCAATAATGCGCGGGAGCTGAATGCTAAACACAGTGATAACTAATCTGCATTTAAAATAAATATAAGTCATACAGTAGTGCCTTTTGAAATAACACGAATCGCGGTGTTTTGAAAAAAAGGGCTAAGGTATTTTTGAGAAAAGATACGTCCTTTGAAATATCCGTAGAATCCCTCGGCCTGTCTTTTAAAATACCCACGATTCTTTAGTTTTTGAAATAGGTAGGAATCAAATCTAGTCTAACAACTACACTAAACTGTAGGGCTGAGCTAACAGGCTAAACAAAAGGTAAGGAAACCGCCTAAGATCTGAGTCGATACATATATATATATATATATATATATATATACACTAGTCGGTGATCCCGCCTCAATGGTATCACATCCGATACAATATCTATAATAAGACATCCCCAAGTCAAGAGTGCGGATCTATCATCACTATATAGCTCGTACGTAAATCCGTCGTACGGCATCCCAAATCTGGGTATGGGTCAATATCACATTCATCACATTATTCATCTGGTATCCTCTTTATCAAAGATCAAAATCCGGGGTACTGATCTACGTCTAGTACAATACTGATACCGCCAAAGTATGCATGCACGTGTGTGAAACACTACGTCAAAGGACCCGCTACAACGTCATGTCGTATCTCAAATACGAACCCTGCCATATCACCGATCTCACGGCCTCAAATCAAATCTCATCGACTCATCTCAAATCCCAAGTACTATCCTCAAATCCAATATATGAACACATAGTCCCATACCCATGTGAACACATAAATATATATTCCCATATACGCACATGTGAGCGGAAGAATGTATGCAAGTATGTGTGTGCGTGCGTGTGTGGGTGCAACCACTACTCTATGGTTTCGCAACTAACACTAGCCAATCCAAGAACGCCTAGAATCCATCTTTATCATCAATAAACTCAAATCAACATATAATAAATATAAGTGTGTATACGTATTCGTATACATCACCATGAACTGTGGGGGTGCTATACGCCATCCACCCGACTTCTCCCCATAGATATAAATCTACTCACCTTGCTCCTTGTATGCCGATGTCGATGTCGCCATCTTCATCTTCAATGCCTCAACGTCATGTGGGGTACCTAAAAAGATAACACAATCGCAAAAGCACATGAAAATCACATCGGAAAACCAAAACGGCACACGCTACTCTCATAGGTAAAAACCTATAGTCTCGCATGCAAACACGACCAATAACCCTTTGCCGTTGATGTTCAAACGCCACCCGACAGAAACGAATCACCAAATACCAAAATCCATACTAAAACAAGTCGTAAACCATGCACCAACACAAGAAAATTTTCCCAGATTCTAGCCTATGTGAAATCAGTCAATGTTGCATATGCCAAGGGTCTAGTTTATAGGGTAAAAAGCTACAGAACCAAAACGGATCCCAGAACCCTTGCACTGGTCGCAAATTGCGGCCAGAAAGGATTAATTGGCGGCCTGAAAAAGGGGGTAGGGGCTAGGGTTTTAGGTGGTGGTTCCTAGGTGCCTGCATGTATCACTGTCAATCCAAAATAATTTAAGGAGTCTCGGGGTGATAGCAGATTTCCAAATACACTCACAGAATCACAGTTTTTCCCGATATCGTTTTTTTAAATCCGTATTCCGGGTTCTAGTCTCTGGTTTAGGTCTCCAATCAATCACCACAGGGGTGGTAGTCCCTAATTACACCTCAATTCACCTTTGAAATCAAATCAAACCCTAAACCCTAACTTGGAATTTCCAAAGTCCTCAAAACCACACAATATCGACATGAAACAAGCATGGATGCATAATGAATTGAAACACTACTCTAATGGTGCAGAAATTACCTCCTTTGGCAACTCAAGAATTTTCTTGAGTTGCTCAAAGTCTTCAAAATTCTCTCTTTCTTGGTCCAATGTGTTCCTCTTGAGCTTGTGAACAATTTTTGTGAAGTGGGAATAGGGTTTTGGAGTTGTATTCATGGTGTTTTGGGCTTGAAGATGGAGGAGGAAGAAGGAAGGGGCAGCAACAACAGCTCAAGGGAGAGAGGGGAGAGAAATGAGAAGAAGAATGATGGTGGAATAGTTCAACAAGTCAAAGGTAAACCCCTCACCCACTCTTTCTCTCTCTTAATCATTCTTCCACTTTTTATTTTCTTTTCCTTTTCCTTTTATTTCCTTCTTCTTGCAATAGTAAACCCAAAACAAACCATGCACCCAAAACATGTAAGAAAATGTTACAAGTGTGGAAAAAGACATTTGCACAAAACACGCTTAAAGTCCGATTAGCGATTTTTAATCGCGATTAGCACTAAATCAGTGTCAAATAAATCATAAAAACTTAAAAATGGCATAATTCCATAAATTACCCTATTTTAGAATTTTCCAAAATTTTTCCCATTTATCGGTATTTAATTATACCGAAATATTAAAATATTCATTAAAAATGATATTAAATTATAAAAATTCCCAAAAATAATATTTTATTTTTTTGAAATGTTACAGTTCATGTCATTCTCATTGCATTACATATACCTGTGCTAGTACACCTACACCATTATCGATGATGCGTATGTTACACTTACACAGATTGACCGGCTCACACACTTTAATATCGATAATTGCTATGTCACTTACACAGTAGAATTGCTACATCATGCTATGATATAATTAATATGCTCACATTATTATGATATGTCGCATGATATACTGATATTGTCACATTTCTGTTCTATGTTCGCATATATCATCTTTACGATTATATGCACTGAGATGCTGTTTTCATGAGATTTCTGGATTTGAGAACCGTGGTTATTTCAAAAGAAAGTATGTATTGTTTTAAAAACCCAATTTTTCTTGATATGATATTTTGAGACGTCCACCATGTGTTTTCTCGGTTCTGAGATTGATATGTGAAACCCGATTCGAGGAGCTGGATGAGGCCGTTTGTGGGTACATGGTGGACCTGGTATGGTACCCCGGGGCAAGAAAGGTATGTCGTGGATTAGCCGATGAGCCTGGCAGAAGGAACACTATCTACCGGTGATAGCATTTGGGCTCGACGGTTATCCGGAGGATACCGACCGGAGTCGTGAGATGATACGGGCCAATCCGGACTGATGGAGCCCGTGGGCCGATCTGGACTGACGGAGCCCGAGATATTGATATGGGCTGATCCGGACTGACGGAGCCCGAGGGCCAATCCAGACTGACGGAACCCGAGATATATGAGGATTTACGTGTCGATGTTGGACACGGGCTTCATGATGTTTCGAGTGTCGATATTGGACACTCAGGTTCAATGATTTTGATGTGTCGTGAAGGACACACGTTGATTGATATCCTCATATTTACATGCATATGCTTTCATGATACTTACATGCATGATGTTGTTGTGTCATTGATGGACACGTAGATGTTAGCCACATGCAGATAGGCATTGATTATATTGCTGGCACATATGCAGATACGGTCACCCTAGATATCATAGTATTACATTTATGATATAGTTGACCTAGGAATCGTTGTTTATTTCGATTTCTACCTAATGATGTTTTCTACTCACGAGTTGGCAACCCACCCCCGTTGTGCCATAGTTCTTGCAGGTTGACCGCATGGATCAGTAGCGGCATCACTGGCACACAGCTTGCATTCGGGTGACTTGCTTTGGTAGGTGGTACATGTTGGATCGTACCACTCTTGTTTTATTATTCCTGTTGTATCTAGTTAACTCCATCAATCAGAAACTAGTATTTGTATATGTAGTAAGACTTAGACAGACTTGTGGTTGCGAGACTTAGAGCGAGGGTTTATGTTCGCTACTTGTGGTTTTGATGTCTTGCTTTACATTTCCTTTATGTTGATTTTCGCCGTTGAGCGTCGTATACATATATTTCTGTCTTGCGTGGTTATGATTCCGCCGATTGGCGAAGAGCTAGCTCCCGCTTGGGGATGCCTTTTATATTATCATGTGTATGTGGTTTTGGATCAAAATATACAAAGGAGATACTGCCTAAATTTTTAAAAGAAGAAACATGTTTTCCAACTAGTAAAAATCCACTTGCATTTTCATGTTCCACTATCTATGCATTTAAGAAAAACTTTTGATTTCATCATACCTTTATTTCAAAACTTCACATCTTTTATTTTCTTAAAAAGGTTTAGATTGCTGGGCTTCGGCTTACTTAATTTACGTTGCGCCTTTACACGTTGCGTGATTTATGTGTCGGTCACGAACTAAATTTCGGGTCGTGACAGGTTATGAACATTTTTTTTGAAGATTATGTGATGTTTTGATGGCGTTTTGGGTGTGGTGTATGGTGGTGGAGGTGGGAGGTGGGAGGTGGAGGTGAAGAAGGAGAAGATGAAGAGGAGGAAAATGAAATGGAGAAGGAATACAAATGGGTGATACAACCATCCCCTCTCTTTCTCTCATTCTCTCTCAAGACCATACTTCTATGTCTCCCTTGTCCTAACTCTCATTTCTTTTTTTTCTCTTTTCTCATTGCTTTTTAAAACAAATTCAAAATCATTATCAAAACAAAAAAAAAGATGAAAATGTTATCATGTACTTAACATGTCATAACACTTTAAAACATGGCTAACCAAAAAGATAAAGCTAGGTTTAGTGCACAATTAGGAAAACATTAATTAATTTTAGCACTACTTGTATGGAAATAATTATATATTAATTTATAAAATGCCCAAATCAAATAAATGCTTTCATAAATCATAATTCATTTTAATTTCCAATTATTTTCCAAAAATATAGGTATATAATTATACCATTCTACTAAAACTCGATTCAATACTTGTATAATATCATAAAATTTATTATTTTATTATTTAAATTCTAAAATAATGTTTTCCGTTTTCTGAAATGTTACAGTCTCCCCCCTTAAATAAATTCGGTCCTAAAATTTAAATTTATACCCTCAAATCTATAAACATTTCAGTAAATCGAATCAAATCAACGGGGCTCCGAAATCACGGATAAGCATAGAAATCTCATAGCGCAACACGTGCACATGAAAACGAGTGCAAAACTCAATAATCGAAACGCCGACAATGTCATGCAAATCATAAAAGCTATGAAGAAGTATGCCATTTGAAAAATCTACCGTTTAAATCAAACACAATATAATCCAGGCTACAATACATATATAGTATGCATCCTTGTAAAATCATTTAAATAACTGAAAAATATATGAAAAATACTTCTTAAATCACCGTATGATGCGTATATCACGGTACTGTTAGGGATATGTATGCCCTAGAGGCCATTATTCTACATTGATGTATATTATAGTGGATGCTTTGACATATACATATATATATATATATATATGACTTTCTTTCTCGATGTGATACTATGCTATCTGGTTACTCTTTATCTTAATATGTACATTTGTATTGTTATACTGTCTCTCTGATACATGTTAATAAAGCCCTTAGGATGTTTGCTTGACTACCAGGACTATGATGCAGATCATACTACTGGGACTTGTGTAGTCTACAAGCACATCCTTTAATAGTTCTTAGTCAAGGGAGTATCGAGACAGGCCATCGATATTCCAGACCAGGCTAGTATGTACGTTTCTTGACCCTGTAGGGGGCGATGGTTCATCCCATATCCATTGGTATTTGACAACAAAGATTGTACACAGGTGCTCATTAGAGAATGGGTACACCGAACTGGACTCACCGAGAACTCCTAGCAGGTACTATACCTATCGTCAGAAAGCAGTTCTCTGGTGACACTGGTACAGGTTAGTCTGTAGACCCGAGATCGTCATAGAGTCTTGTGTGGTTCCCACTATGCTTTGATTTCCTCCCTACCATGGCTCAAAGGAGTCGTGCAAACAGGTGGATTTTGGGTACAGTCCCGAGTCATATGGAGGCAATGAGCGATATGAGGGGTTTCGTCTCTCCCGGTATAGGGAGTTGATGTTGCGCTATGCTCGATTGGCTATAACAGGAAGTCACTGGCCAGGGCTGTTGATGAGATTTACTGGTAAGAGTTATCCGTAGTTTCTCGTACTATTATAGGCCACATATGGGCATGACTTATCAAGTTATTGGGGTCTGACGATTCCATCCCCAGACTCGATATGCGACATATCAGACGAAGAGACCGGACTGTACGGTAAGTGTTGCATATAGGCTTCATGGGAGTTTGGACAAGCTTGCTTGTTGATCTTCTATTCACTCAATACCTGGGTAGCCGTTATGTCCAGCTAGTACCGCTGATGGCTTGTGGGTAACTGATGTGATCATTACCTACTGCTGGCGTATTGACAAGTCTTTAGAGTCCCACACAGAAGTTTCCTAGTTCAGGCGAAACGAAGTAGGGAACATATGCCGATATGTGCGGGGGTCAGATTAAATACGAGTATGTGATAACGTATTCTAATCTGGCGGTTATTTGTTATCGGTCAGGTTATATGTGATATAACCGGATTATCATATCAAGTGTTGATTTGATAATGTGATATACAGATAAATGATATTAGTCGGTTATATATGATATAACCGGATTATTGAATCAAGTGTTGATTTAATAATATGATATATATTTATATTTGATATAATTATATATTAACTAATATTATTGCTCACTAATTATCTACTTAATATATATTAATATATATATTTGATATATGTATATATATATATATATATATATTAAATGTAGCATGGTTAGATTTTCTATTTTAAGAAAATGGAATATTAAGGTGGAAATTGAGGTATGGTTCTGAAGCATGGTTCATGGATTATTATATTACTCTTCACTTACTATTGAATTATGGTTCCATTTTTATTATTGGGAAATATTGATGCTTCAATAAGTGAGTTCATTTGATGAACCATTCTTCATTTGAGTTATTTTTGAGGAGCTCATTTTCTTTCACACTCTCTAGCTCTCTCCATCTTCTTCACCTCTACCTCCAAGCTCAATCCCTCGCATGAGTTGTGAACCCTTGAGCTTGTGAGAACCCTAGTGAGTAAACAAAACCCCTACTTCACCATCCTATACTAGATTAGCGCTTTGGTGTGGTGTGTTTCCTTTACTAAAGAGTTTAGTGAAGAGGTAGCTTGGATTAGCGGAGTTTCGGGTGGATCATCTTCATCACGGATATCGCAAAGGAAGCTCGATCCAACTTCAAGTGGAGCCTAGCAGAGTCGCGTGGATTACTACACGGAGCTTGAGAAGAGAAGGACACGATCTACAAAGGTTGTAGCTACCTTTCACTTAGTATAGTTTTTATATATCATAGTTAAACCCTAATCATCTAGTTTCGATTCTTGTTTATTGTTAATTAGCACCTCGAAAATTTTTAAAATGGCATGCTTGATGCTAGTAAAACCCAGTAGTGGTGCTAACAAACACTTTCATGGTATCATAGCCAAAGCTAGAAGATTGTAGGATGTAGTTAGAATTACAAAAACAAAACAACTCTGAAACCGAAACCCAAAACACCAAGTTTCTGTCGATTTTTAAATGGTCTCTGAAAATTTTTTAAACAACTGCAGACTGTTGAATATGATGTAACTAGAACACCATAGAAATTCGAGACCTAAATTCCAATTTTGACCAGGAGAAAATCACTAAAAAAAAACCGGCATGGCCGGTCCACTGTTCATTTTTGGGTCTGGAAATTTTTTTAGTGTTCTATAGGCTTAGTTTTGGGGTTTTAGGTTATGTTTGATTAGCCCAAAATTTCATGTGATGTTAATTTTGTTAAGGGGCTAAAACTGAGTGTTTCGTAGTCGTAATTTTTACATCGTTTCGGGTTTAAGTTTGATATGTGATACAGTAGTTGGAATCCACATTAAATTAGTTTTTTGAAAACTAGTTTGTTTGTAAATCTAGCATGTTAGTCTCTATTGATCGATTGCCATGAAGTTTTGATTCGGATCAAAACTATGTCGCAATCGCGTATCATACGCGAATACTCGCCCGATAACTTTACTAGGTAGCCACGCTCCGTAGCCCCGACCAAGTGACTTTAGAAGAACCCCATTGCCAAAAGCATCCACTCGGGTGCTCGTGGCCACGGTGTTCCGCCTAAGTGCACTTGGTCGAAGGCATCAGGGGTGCGGCCATCTACTAAAGTTCCCGACGAGTATTGAATCAGGTAGTCGGGAATCTTGTTGAATTACCCGACTAAGTTATTGAAAAGTGTTTTCGATACGAGGCTAAATGCAAGGTTTATTGGGTTAGGCATGAAATTCGGAATATGAGATATTCCGGGTTTATGATGTCTAAAAAAATGCGGATTCTAATTATTGTAGCTTTTCGTTTCTTTTCTGCGACCGTAAGTGTAATATATGGTGTATCCCCGATCTCGTTGCTATATGTCAACGACATTCCGGATACGCATATTTACTTAAGTTAATGACATGTGATGTTATGTGTTGCTGTGATGTGTTATATTTGATCGTCGTGATTGAATAGCCGGGGGTTTTATGTGAGATGAGAGTTTTTCAATTTTCATTCATGTAAAATTTGTATGTAATATTCTTTTATTGGGAAACTTCCGGGTTGAGGATGATGTCACCATTGATGTATATTATTTACTTTTCCGCATTAGGATAGACCCAAGGCAGGGAGCACAAGTAACCGACTTTTGGAGTCCAGTGGGAGACCATCTGAGGAGTCGAGATCGGGTCTCCTAACTCTAGAATTGGCAGGGTTGCTTGCCAGTCTCGTAGGGGTCTAAGGATGTGGGTTTGGCTATTCATCATGACTGTGGAATCCGTGTTTTTCATTATTGACTTCATTTAAAACACGGACCTCCTAATATATCCAATATTTCATATGTTGACTTCTGCTGCTTGGTTCTGTGATATGATCATATAACTGCGTGAGATGAATGCTATATATATATATGATATATAATAAACGTTGATTATGTTTTGCACCCATGCTAGTCCAGCTCCCGTTCTGCCATTAGTTAAGTAACCTAACGGTGCATGACGGGGCCCCGTGGCGAATGCGGATGGCATAAGCGTACATTCTATTTTCGTTTCTTTTTCTGTGATGTTTAGGGAAACATAAATGATGGAACTTCATTAATGAGATTAATGAAAAGAAAAGAAACCTAAAGATGTTGTAGAATCAAAATTTTTAAAAGGTAGCTCTAGTTCTTGCTTTGCATAGTGGTATTCCTTAATGAATATCCCGCACCTCATTCGATGAGGAAAGAACCGAGATCTCTTCACCGAGAGTGACCTCTTTAGCAAAACTAGCAAATGCTACAACCCACTCGGTTTTGTTTTAATAGCTTCTCTAGTTCTTGCTTTGCATAGTGGTATTCCTTAATGAATATCCAGCACCTCATTCGATAAGGAAAGAGCCGAGATCCTTTCATCGGGAGTGAGCTCTTTAGCGAAACTAGCAAAAGCTATAAAAACACTCATTTTTCAAATCACTAGATTCTACAGCGATATCAAGTTCATTACGTTAAAGGTTTTCTTCAAAACCAGCCATAGCCCTCCGTCATTTCAGATAAGTACTATTTAGTATTCGTGCTACGTTTGCTGACCATAGATATGGCGTAGTGTGCGGTGGCTAATTAGTGCTTATCTGCAGCATGTGATGCGATTGGATTAGAGTAGTCGTACGGCTTTGTTGACCTTAGCCAAGGGTCGTACGGGTGGGTTTAATTCAATCAAGAAATGACGGGTTGAACTTGGCTAGCGCTTATGATTTGTTGACCATAGCCAAGGTCATAAGTTGCTAAGGGCAAAAACAATTATCGAGAATTTCAAGTGTTGAAATTTGCAATGAGATTGCATACCTCCTATGAGATAGTTGGATCCTGATACCCACTGCGAGTAAGAGTTACTTCTGCGAGAGTTTTGCACTTTACAATTAGTCGATCAAATAGGTGTCTAAGAAAGGTGTTAACGGGGTTATGCCCCTGTGGAAAAAAGGTTATTTAATTAGTTCTATGCGAAAGCAAGGGGAGACTCCCTCGGAGTACCAATACCTGCCTGGCTGAACGATTGGCGAACTTGTAGGGTGTAATTAATCCCGGCTAATCTTAACTTTTAGGTTTTGAAGGAAGATTTGATGAAAACAGTAGGAGCCATCCTGATTAGATAAGATAATAACCAATCTAATCTTGAAAGAGCGCACGCTAAAGTGTTTCCTTCTCTCTCTCTCCAGGTAGCGACCAATGACACGCCTTAATCAAGATAATAATACGGATGTATTGACGGAACCCGCTTATTATACTGCTCTGGGAAACGTTGGTTCTTCTCTATCTTATGATTGTCATAAGTTCGAGCAAGGAATAGTAGAATATCAGAATTCCCACGCCACCCGAGCAAAGAAACATCTTGATGATGCATCTTCTTTGGGTGTGTTCGTTACCGAGAACTGTTTCTCAGTGTGATCTACATCCTGGGTATTAGATACCGGATCAGGATCCCACGTATGTAATTTGTTACATGGGCTAAAGAGAGGTAGAGAACCAGGAAAGGGTGATAAGTCACTAACAGTAGGGAATGGAGCAATTTTTGCAGCTAAAGCAATTGGCGAATATCACCTGGTGTTACCAAATGGTAATACATTGATTCTGAATGACTGTTACTACGTACTAAAAATGATGTGCAATATTATATCAGTTTCTTTGCTAACTAAAGAATGATATAATTTCACATAAGAGGATAATGTTATGAACATTTTTCTAAATCAAGTGTTGATTGGGTTTGGTACGTTGTGTAATGGTATATACGTTCTGAATCAAACTGCAGTTCTAAATATACAGAACACACACAAGAGGAAAAGTTCAGAAATGAACGAAGCCTTCTTGTGGCATTGTAGACTAGGTCATATCAATGCGACACGACTAGCTAAGTTGCATAAAGATGGATTTTTGAATCAGTTCGAAATTACATCTTATGAAACTTGCCAATCATGTCTCAAAGGCAAGATGACCAAAACTCCGTTTACTCGACACGGAGAAAGAGCTACTGAACTCTTGGGACTGATTAGTGATGTATGTGGTCCTATGTCTACACATGCCAGGAATGGTTTCTCATACTTCATTACATTCACCAATGATCTCTCAAGATTCGGACATGTGTTCCTGTTGAAACATAATTCTGAGGCTTTTGAGAAATTCAAGGAATATAAGTGCGAAGTCGAGAACCAAATGGGTAAAAGTATTAAAATCCTTCGATCTGATCGGGGAAGAGAATACTTAAGCATAGAATTCCGTGATTATTTAAAAGAGAATGGGATTCTCTCTCAGCTTACTCCTCCGTATACATCACAGCACAACGGTGTATCAGAGCGGAGGAATCGCACCCTATTAGATATGGTGCGCTCTATGATGAGTACTGCTGAGTTGCCTATTTCTTTTTGGTTTTATGCACTTGAGATAGCTGCATACCTATTGAATAGGGTTCCGACCAAATCTATGCCTACCACTCCTTATGAGATATGGAATGGGAAGAGACCATCTGTTAAACGAGTTAAGATATGGGGTTGTCCTGCCTATGTTAAAAGGCAAAATCCAGACAAGCTCGAGGCAAGGTCTGTTTTGTGCAAGTTTGTAGGATATCCAAATGATTCTTATGGATATATCTTCTACCATTCTGAGGAACAAAAAGTGTTTGTTTCTCAACATGCCACCTTTTTAGAAAAGAAATTTCTTGTAAAAGAAATTAATGTCAATGAGGTATAACTGGAAGAAGTTCCAGCTACACAAACTATTACTGACGATTTGGAAGAACCGGAGGATCCAATAGTACCCAACGAACCTCAGCCACTCCGCAGATCTAGTAGGGTTCCTCATCCACCTGAGAGATACTACGGTTTTCTCATGGACGGTGGGAGCGAGGATTGCATAATGGAAGATGATTACCTAACTAGTTTCGAGCAGGCCATCATAAGTGGAGACTCTGTGAAATGGATGGATGCTATGTGATCTGAGATGGAATCCATGTACACCAACAAAGTATGGACTTTGGAAGTTGCTCCTGAAGGGGTAAAATCCATCGGAAGCAAGTGGATCTTCAAGAAGAAACTTGATGTAGATGGAAAAGTTGGGACTTTCAAAGATAGACTTGTAGCAAAAGGTTTTCGTCAACGATATGGTGTCGATTATGATGAGACATTTTCTCATGTTGCCATGCTTAAGTCCATCAGGATCCTACTTGCCATTGCTGCATACTATGACTGCGAAATCTGGCAAATGGATGTCAAGACCGCTTTTCTAAATGGTGATTTAGAAGAGAGCGTGTACATGACACGGCTGTTAGTGATATATGCCCTAGAGGCCATTATTGTATCATACTGGATTGTATATTACATATTTGATGCTCGGGATATTTCACATTTATAATAACAGTCTTGCTCAATATGGTAGTATGCTACCTGATTTGATTCTACCTCAATATGTGCATGTGTTTCTTTTAGCATATCACTTATACATATTGGTAGAGCCCTTAGGATCTTTGCTTGACTACCTGCGTTGTGATGGCAGTCACACTTGTGGGGGCTGGGTAGTCTATAAGCACATCCTTATATAGGTCCCAAGTCGTTGGATTATCGAGACGGGGCATCGATACTTCGGAGTAGGCTAGTATATACGCTTCTCATCCCAGCAGGGGATATGGTTTGTCCCACAGCCATTAGTATGACGTACTGGAGATGGTATGCAGGTGCTCATTAGGTTATGAGTTACACTGGATAGGACTCATCGGGAACTGCTGGTTGGTATTATACATATCGTCAGGTAGCAGTTCCCAGGTGGCATGAGTACAGCTTAGTCTATTGACTTGCCATCGCTACTTCGTCTCGAAGGTGTTCCCACTACACTTTGATTACTACCCTACCACGCTCAAAGGAGTCATGCAAACAGGTAGTAGTTGGGTGTAGTCCCGAAGCACTTGGAGACAATAGCGATCAGATAGGATTCGTCCCTCTCGGTATTGGGGGTTAATATCGCGCAGTGTTCGGAAAGCCATTACACAGAGTCTCTAGCCAAGGCAGTGGAGAAATACTGGTAAGGTACTCTAGTAGTTTCTCATGGTGTATTGGGCTCTCCTCCGGCACCACTCATCACATTGTTAGGGGTCTGACGTTTACCATCCCCCTAGACGGATATGCGAGTATCTCAGACGAACAAACCAGACTTTATAGAGATTGTCACAGATAGGCTCAGTAGGAGTCTGGATGAGTTTGCTCATCGGCCTTCTTATCGACAGATACCTGGGTAGCCGTTAAGTGCAGCTAGTACCGCTGACGGCTTGCGGTTAAACCCATTGCCAGCGTACTGTCGAGTCTTTAGAGTCCTACACAGAGGGTTTCCCTGCTTCAGGCAATTGATGTAGACGTTGTATGGTTTTACAGCAGGGCTTCGATCACATATGTGTACTTGTACACGGATGCTGATCGGGTGGACGATACTAGTGGGCTTTGGTTTAAGCCGGATCCTAGTATTGTATTATTGGATTGTTATCGTCTCAGTGTATCCATATTTTTCGGAATACGGATACGGGTATGTATATACGGTGAGGGGCATTCTTCTAATTTGGCAAGGCATACTTCTAGAAGGACCCACCTTATTATTTGTATTATCCATTTTCTAAATGGGTTAATGAGGTAGAAATGGAGGAGACTTTGATGGCATGGTGAAGCATGGCTATTATGTTTATTATATTCATCTTGACTCACTATTGAGGCATGGGAGGTATTTTATATTGTGTTTTATTCCATGGCTCAATGAGTGAGTGTATGATATATTAGCCATTCTCCACACTTAGCCAACTTGATGGTTATTCATTTTCACTCTCTCATTCTCTCACATGGTTTCTCCATCTCCTTCTTCCTCAAGACTAAACCCTAATCCTTCACATGTGTAGTGAGCCATAGGGTTTAGTGAGAGTAAACTATCCATTAGACTTTCTACAACTCCTAGGCTAGTTGGATTAGCAAACCATCTACCCTACTTACCTCATTTCGAGGTTGGAGCTTGGAGCACATTCTCTCGCGGTGGATCATCTTTGACGCAAGGAGGCTGATGGAGCTTTCGTCATCTGATCACCGAGGAGCCTTGGAGAGGAGCACTAGAAGACCCGAAGGACTCGATCTTGGACGTATAACCATTCTAAGATAGTAGATAAACCTCCATAGTTAGTTGTTAGTTAAGGCTATCGAATAGATCCTGGAGTTTAGCCGGTGTTGCGTAGTAAAATATTAATGGTTTTTGAAAATTCTGCCTCCCCGCGAACCGCGGGGTGCGCGACATCGGCTTACAACAGCCAGAGGGGTTTGTAGACAGTGGGAGCAGCGGAAAGGTGTGCAAGCTTCTTAAATCCCTCTACGGATTAAAACATGCATCGTAGAGCTGGAACATCTGTTTTGATGAAGCTATCAAAGAGATTGACTTCATCAAAAATGTAGATGAACCATGTATATATAAGAAGGTAGTAGAGAGTAAGGTTGGCTTCCCCGTATTGTACGTGGATGACATACTCTTGATAGGAAATGATGTTCATATGCTACACTCGGTCAAGCTCTTCTTATCACACAAGTTATCCATGAAAGATCTTGGTGATGCCTCCTACATCCTGGGAATTAAGATCTATAGAGATAGATCTAAATAGATGTTGGGATTGTCCCAATCTAGGTACATTGACACCATACTAAAGAGGTTTAGTATAGAAGATTCTAAGCGTGGTAATTTACTCGCTTGTTCAGGATTCACTCTCTCTAAAGAGATGTCTCCCAAGACTGATTTGGATTGGGCCCGCATGCAAGGGATACCCTATGCTTCGGCAGTCGGGTCTATCATGTAAGCGATGTTATGTACCATACCAGATGTAGCTTACTCACTAGGTGTAGTGAGTAGGTATCAATCAGATCCAGGAAAGAAACACTAGATAGCTGTGAAGAACATTCTTAAGTACTTGAGGACTAAAGAAATGTTCTTGGTGTATGGTAATGGAAAACTCCAGGTGGAGTCCTTTACCGATTCGAGCTTCCAGAGTGATAAGGACGACAGTAAGTCATTCTTGGGTTTTGTCTTTACCCTCAATGGAGGGGCGGTATGTTGGAAGAGTTCCAAGCAAGATACCGTAGCAGACTCGACGATGGAGGCCGAATACATCGCTGCCAACGATACTGTAAGTCCATGCTACCTCTCCCGGTACTTTCGGGCATGCGGAATTAGATGAAAAACGATTTTCTTAGAGGTGGTAACATGGACTTAAAAACCCGGATCTTTGTTAAACATGTAACTAACAACCTAACTACGAGTTACTAACTACTCGGTTAGGGGGTTATACCTTTCTTGTCTTGAACTCCTTCGTCTTCAAACCTCGATGGTGGTCCGGATTGGCTTCTTCCCGTCGTCTCCTTACGCCGAAGAAAGATCCACCTGAAAGCTTCAACCTTTGGCTCCTTCTTCGATCTTTGAAGAAACTTGTTCACTCGGTTTGCTAAACCGTGTGAACTAGAGTGAGTAGAGAAGAGTTTGTATGGGATTTTATCTATGGTTCTTGGTTCTCAACTCATGAGACAAGTGAACCATAGAGTCAAGAGAGGGAGAGCAAGAGGAGGAAGATGAGAGCTCAAGAACAAGAGAGAGAATGAGCATGAAAGAATGAGAGAAGACTTTTCTCTCTTGGCTCTCATAATCCAAAACTATCATCACAAAAATAATAATCAAGTATTGTGTAAAATGGTTCAAGTCAAAATAGCTAAATCATTTCATGCACTCATTTCTCACAAAAGAAACAAGCAAGTAAAAAGTCTTTGCCATGAAATGATAGCCATTGTCATCATGATGGTCAACTAGTCCAACCTAGTCAACCGGTCAACAAAGTCAACAAGTCAACAAAGTCAACCCCTCAACAACCATGTCACCACAATACTTAATTAATATTATTGTTAATCACATATCATATTCTCATTAGGGTTGAGCAAAAAGTCAATGGTCAACTGTCAACGGTCAATAACCCTAATGAGAATCCTCTGCCTCTGTCTCTCCATCAACTATGCATACACACCCGCATCCGCGTTCCGAGGAACACGAATACATACTGGATAAATCCAATCCCAAAAGGTACACTAGGATCTGGCTTAAACCAAAGCCCGCTAGTGTGAACTGTCCGGACACTGTACGTGCACAAGTGCACGGATGTGACCGAACCCTGTCGCAAAACCATTCGACCTGCCGCAAAACCATGCGACCTCTACTCTTTTGCCTAAAGGCGAATAGCTTTCTGTGTGGGACTCTAAAGACTCGACACTACGCTGGCAGTGGGTTTAACCACAGACCGCAAGCGGCACTAGCTGTGCGTAACGGTCCCCAGGTAGATGCCGACAAGAAGACTGACGAGGCAAAACCCATCTGAACTCCTACTGAGCCTGAATGTGACATTCTCCGTACAGTCCGGTCTGTTCGTCTGATACATCGCATGGCGGGCCTAGGGGACGGTAAACATCAGTCCCCCAATAGCGGTACAAGTCGTGTCGGAGTGAAGCCCAAAACACCCTGAGATAACACTGGAAGCCTACCAGTATATCTCGTTTGCCCTGGCCAGGGACTACTCGTGTAATGGCTCTCCTAGACACAGCGCGATGTCAACCCCCAATACCGGGAGAGACGAATCCTGTCTAACCGTCACTGCCTCCAAGTGCTTCGGGACTGCACCCAACTACCACCTGTTTGCACGACTCCTTTGAGCCGTGGTAGGGTAGTAATCAAAGTACAGTAGGAACACACTCGAGGCGAAGTGACAGTGTCAAGTCAGCGGACTAAGCTGTACTCATGTCACCTGGGAACTGATAACTGACGATAGGCATAATACCAACTAGTCAGTTCCCGACGAGTCCTGTCCAGTGTACTCGTAACCCAACGAGCACCCGCATACTCTCTCAAGTACGACGTACCGACGGCTGTGGGACAGACCGTCTCCTACACTGGGATGAGAAGCGCATGCGCTAGTCTACTCCGGAGTATCGATGCCCTGTCTCGATAGTCCTGCGACCAGGGACCTGCATAAGGATGTGCTTATAGATTACCCAGCCCCACTAGTGTGACTGCCATCACAACGCTGGTAATCAAGCAAAGATCCTAAGGGCTCCACTAATGTGTATAGGAGATATACTAAAATAAACACATGTACACATTGAAGTAGAAACAAACCAAGTAGCATACTACTATTTTGAGCAAGATTGTATATACAAGGTGAATATCCCAAGCTTCCATTAAGTAATATACAAACTAGTATGATACAGTAATGGCCTCTAGGGCATATACACTAACAATCTCCCACTTGCACTAAGGCTATGTACTGGCGTATCGAAGACCTATCATCTCGATCAGCCGCTCGAACTGAGTCTGGGGCAAGGCCTTGGTGAATGGATCTGCAGTGTTATCTTCTGAAGCGACTCTCCGAACCTCGATCTCCTGGCGATCCACGATCTCCCTGATTAGGTGATACCGCCTCAAGATGTGTCTGGATCTCTGATAGGACCTGGGTTCCTTCGCTAAAGCTATAGTCCCGTTGTTGCCGCAATACAGAGGTATTGGATCAACAATGGACGGAACCACCTGAAGCTCTTTCAAGAACTTCCTCATCCAGACAGCTTCTTTTGCGGCATCAGATGCAGCGATGTAGTCCGCTTCCATCGTCGAGTCTGCAACGGTTTCCTGTTTGGAACTCTTCCAACACACCGCCCCTCTATTGAGGGTAAAGACAAAACCCGACATGGACTTGGAATCATCCTTGTCACTCTGGAAGCTGGAGTCAGCAAAGGCCTCGATCTGGAGGTCTTTTCCGCCATACACCAAGAACATCTCCTTAGTCCTTCTCAGGTACTTGAGAATGTTCTTTACTGCTATCCAGTGTTTCTCCCCAGGGTTTGACTGATACCGGCTTACCACACTCAGTGCATAAGCTACATCCGGTCTGGTACACAACATCGCATACATTATAGAGCCTACCGCAGAAGCGTAGGGTATAATAGACATGCGATCCCTCTCCAAATCAGTCTTGGGAGACATCTCCTTAGAGAGGGTGATCCCGTGACAAGCCGGTAGGTTACCGCGCTTGGAATCCTCCATACTGAATCTCTTCAGTATGGTGTCGATGTACCTGGACTGTGAAAGTCCTAATATCCTCTTGGATCTATCACGATGGATCCGGATCCCCAGGATGTATGAGGCATCAACCAAGTCTTTCATGGAGAACCTGTGTGACAAGAACCCCTTGACAGATTGTAGCATAGGAATGTCATTTCCTATTAAGAGAATGTCATCCACGTACAAAACGAGGAATACTACAGTTCTCGCTACAAATCTACTATAGATGCATGGTTCATCTGGATTTTTGATAAAGCCAAATTCCTTGACCGTTTCATCAAAACAGATGTTCCAACTCCGCGATGCCTGCTTTAGTCCATAGATGGACTTAAGAAACTTGCACACCTTTCCGCTGCTCCCACTCTGAATGAAACCCTCTGGTTGGTCCATATAGACACACTCCTCTAAATTTCCATTTAGAAAAGCGGTCTTTACGTCCATTTGCTAGATCTCATAATCGTGGAAGGCAGCAATGGCAAGAAGGATCCGAATGGATTTCAGCATAGCCACTGGAGAAAAGGTTTCGTCATAGTCCAAGCCAGGTCTTTGACGGAAACCCTTTGCAACAAGTCTAGCTTTGTAGGTCTCAACCTGTCCATCTACACCAATCTTCCTTTTGAAGATCCACTTGCATCCTACGGGTTTTACCCCGTCTGGAGCAATGTCCAACGTCCATACTTTGTTGGTGTACATGGACTCCATTTCGGTCCGCATTGCATCCATCCATTTTACTGAGTCAACGCTCTGAACGGCCTGCTGGAAGCTAGTAGGCTCATCATAATCTATGATGCAATCCTCTCTATCCCCGTCTATGAGAAAACCATAGTATCTCTCGGGCGGATGAGACTGCCTACTACTCCTGCGGAGCGGTGTAGGAATGTCCTGTTCTTTTGAACCCTCTGGTTCCACTAAGCTTTCAGCAATAGCTCGTGGTTCTGGAATTTCTTCCAGTTCTACTGCGCTCCCACTAATTTCCTTTTCCAAGAACTGGTGTTCTAGAAAGTGGGCATTACGAGAAACAAGGACTTTTTGTTCCTCTGCGTGGTAGAAAAGATACCCCCTGGTGTTCTTTGGGTATCCCACAAACTTACACAGTACTGAGCGTGCCTCGAGTTTGTCCGCATGCTGCTTTTTGACAAAAGCTGGACATCCCCAGATCTTCAGATATTGAAGATAAGGTTTCTTCCCACTCCATAACTCATAAGGTGTGGTAGGCACAGTCTTAGTGGGAACTCGGTTCAAAAGGTACGCAGCTGATTCTAGCGCATACCCCCAGAATGATCGCGGTAACTCAGCGTTACTCATCATGGACCGTACCATATCCAATAGGGTTCGGTTCCGCCTCTCCGATACACCGTTATGTTGCGGAGTGTATGGAGGAGTAAGCTGAGAGAGAATTCCGTTCTCTTTTAAATAGTCCAGGAACTCGGCACTCAAGTATTCACCACCTCGATCCGATCTTAGAATCTTGATACTTTTGCCGGTCTGTTTTTCTACTTCATTCTTATATTCCTGGAACTTTCCAAAGGTTTCGGACTTATGTTTCATTAAGAAGACATAACCGTACCTTGAAAAGTCATCCGTAAAAGTAATGAAGTAAGAAAAACCGCTTCGCGCATGTGTAGACATTGGACCGCACACGTCGCTGTGTACGAGTCCCAAGAGCTCGCTCGCTCTTACTCTGTGTCCAGTGAACGGAGACTTTGTCATCTTTCCTTTGAGACAGGATTGACAAATGGCATACGATTGATATTCGAACGCATTCAAATATCCTTCTGTATGTAACTTCGTCAACCTTCTCTCATTGATGTGACCCAGTCTACAATGCCACAAGAAAGTCTAATTTATTTCCGGAGACTTTCTTTTATGTGTATTCTGGACATTGAAAATCTGTGGTTGGTTTAATACGTATATACCATTGCTCAATGTACCTGACCCAATCAGAACTTGATTAAGGTGAATGTTTACAACATTGCTTACAAACGCAAATTCATAACCTTCTTTAGAAACTAAAGATACAGAAATGATATTACAAGTTGCGTTGGGTACAAAAAAGCAATTACGCAAAACCAAAACATGTCCATCTGACATTCCCAGGTGATAGTCCCCCACGGCTTTAGCATCCATGCTAGCTCCGTTCGCAACTCTGAGGGTCATGTCACCTGCTTTCAAAACACTACGGTTTCTCAACGCCTGCAAAGAATTACAGATATGAGATCCTGATCCGGTATCCAATACCCAGGAAGTAGAGTTTATTGAAAGACAGTTTTCAATAACATACACACCTGAAGCTGAAGCTGCAACCTGCTTCAATTCCTGTGTTCTGGCCTTCCAGGCCCTGCAATCATTCTTCCAGTGTCCTTTCTTATGACAATAGAAGCATTCTTCCTTATCCACAAGCATCCCCGCTTTCTTTGTTGCTTTAGCTTTTCCCTTCGTATCCACTTTACTAACACCGCCTCTTGGTTTGGCGGGGGCTTTCTTCTTCTTTCCCTTGGCTTTCGTTTTGGACCTAGAAGAAGATGATCCTCCTACAAACAAAGTGGATGTTTCCCTACCTTTCTGTAGGGTGCCCTCTGCGCTCCTCAGCATGTTGAGGAGCTCTGAAAGTTCAACTTCCTTTTCTTGTAAGTTGAAGTTCAGTATAAACTGGGCGTAAGTGGAAGGAAGGGACTGGAGAACTAAGTCCGTATAGAGCTCACTCTCCAATGTGGTCCCTAGGTCCGCGAGCTCCTCAATGTAGCCGATCATCTTAAGCACGTGTTCTGCTACTGATGATCCGACGGCCATCCTTGCCGAAAATAACTTTTTCGACGCTTCGTATCTTGCGATACGAGATTGCTCTCCATACAGTTCTTTTGTATGAAGAAATATGGATTCCAAGTCCATATTCTCGTGCCTCCTCTGATGTTCGTTGTCCATAGAGGCAAGTACGAGGCACTTGGCCTTCGCGCTATCAATCTCCCAAGTCTTACGGATTTCCTTATCCGCGACGCTGGAAGTGGGACCAGGGAAAGGGGAGCTTTGGTGGTAAGAAGATACCCCAGCTTGTCGTAAGTGATTGCCATCTTGACATTCCTAAGCCAATCTTTGTATTTTGGCCCTGTCAGTATGTTTTTATCTAGAAGTAACTTAAGTCCAGTCATGTCGATTGGTCGCTGCAATTAGGAGAGAGAAGAAACACTCAGCTTGATGCTCTTGCAAGTTTAGAATGGTTTTTAGTTTGTCTAAACAGGATGGCTCCCACTGTTTCTCAAATCCCTCCTCAAACCATAAAGGAAGAATTAGTCGGGATCAATCCCACCGCACAATACTTGCTTAACCGTTCAGCCAGGCCAGTGGCGGTACTTCGAGAGAGGTTTTCCAACGCTTTCGCGAAGTTCCTTAATTAAATAAGCTCTTTTCCCTGGGGGCGTAGCCCCGCTAACACCTTTCTAGACACCTACTAGGTTTATAGCATTGATCGTTTGGTGAGAAATTTCCCGAGGAGTAGCATATACTCACAGTAGGATCGGGATCCAAATATCATTGCGTGACGAAACTGAAGGAATCCTACCAGAATCATCACACTCCAAATGGTATGCAACACTAGCAAGTTTCAGTTCTTTTGAAACTCCCGATGTGGATTTTTGCCCCATGCTCTTATGACTTTGGCGTGAGGTCAAAATGTCATAAGTCACATGTCAAGTTCTTCCCATCATTATCCAGGTTAATTTGAATCCACCCGTACCTACCCTTGACATAGGCCAAAATGGTAGTACGGCTGTCCCAAACCAACGCATTCTATCTATGCAACAGATAAATATCCGGCAGCTACCAATCACTATGCCTTGGCGTGAGGTCAAAATACATAGCTTGAATACTACCGAATATTTAACTGAAATGATGGAGGGCTACGAATGGGTTTTGGCAAAACCGTGAACGTAGTGAACTTGATATAATCGATGGAACGAGATAGCTTTTAAAAGGAGTGGCTCAAGCTCCGCATTTAAAAGTTAGTTTTGAAAAGAACCGAGTGGTTTTCCGAAAGTGTTCCAACGATTTTAACTTGGTTTATTTTCTTGCATTAGTTCTTTTAATGCGTGATATTCTTGCATTAGTTCTTTTAATGCGTCCCATCATTTAATCCTACCATTGCAGAAAACAACCAAAATATGACGTACGCTTATGCCACTCGCATTCGCCACGGGGCCCCGTCATTACCCGTTAGGTTACTTAACTAACGACAGAGCGGGGGCTGGGCTAGCGCGGCTGTAAAACATAAGCAACGCCTAAATAATATCATATATAGATATATTGCAATGATAGCCATTTCAGATCACAGATGAACACATTGGATATACTAGGAATCCACAATTCGTACGAGCCTGTAACGAAAAGCAGATTACACGGTCGCGGTGAATAGCCAATACCCCACCCAAGACCCCTACGGATGCGGCAAACTACCCGCCAAGTACCCGAAGCGAAGCAACCTCCCTCAACTCCGTGAGTAGGCCACTCGGCACTTCGGCATACCCGGTAGTTTATGCACCCCTCCATGGGTCTATCCTAGGAGCAAAAACAGTAAAAAGAAATTATACAATGACGGCTACAACCCCGACCCGGTTGTGCGGCCATACAAATAATTATTACATCAATTTACAAATTTACATGAATTGAAAGAAAAGAAAACTCTCGTCTCACAACCCCCGGCTATTCACCCGCGACAATCCAATGAATTCATATACACATTCCAATAACATTACAGTTCACAGATTTGTATAACCCCCACTAATCGACATATAGCGATTAGCAGACGTTCAATACAAATATCACATCACAGAAAAACCCGTCAGCTAAAGTCTTTTAGAAGTTCGATAAAAAATACGGATTTTCAGGACCCCAAAAATAAAATTTTCGTTCTGGAAAATCTGGGCAGAAAATATATATTCCAAAAATCCCAAAACAACCCCAGAAAAACACTGCACCAAACTTGGACCTCGGCCGAGTCAACTCGGCCGCGGATCCGCGGCGGGAGCGTGCTCCCGCCGCGTTTCCGCGGCGCTTTGACTCGATCGTTGGACCAAATTTGGTGGGTGATCACACAAAAGCCTGAGCCGATTTTTAAGATAAAATATATCAATTTTTGAACAGAATAAAAATCGGCAGATACTTGAAAATCTCGGGTTCGTTTCGTGACTTTTCTTTGATCGATCTTCTAGCTACTTTGCTAACATGTTAGATAGAGTTTAACTAGGCTCTGATACCACTGTAAGTCCATGCTACCTCTCCCGGTACTTTCGGGCATGCGGAATTAGATGAAAAACGATTTTCTTAGAGGTGGTAACATGGACTTAAAAACCCGGATCTTTGTTAAACATCTAACTAACAACCTAACTACGAGTTACTAACTACTCGGTTAGGGGGTTATACCTTTCTTGTCTTGAACTCCTTCGTCTTCAAACCTCGATGGTGGTCCGGATTGGCTTCTTCCCGTCGTCTCCTTACGCCGAAGATAGATCCACCTGAAAGCTTCAACCTTTGGCTCCTTCTTCGATCTTTGAAGAAACTAGTTCACTCGGTTTGCTAAACCTTGTGAACTAGAGTGAGTAGAGAAGAGTTTGTATGGGATTTTATCTATGGTTCTTGGTTCTCAACTCATGAGACAAGTGAACCATAGAGTCAAGAGAGGGAGAGCAAGAGGAGGAAGATGAGGGCTCAAGAACAAGAGAGAGAATGAGCATGAAAGAATGAGAGAAGACTTTTCTCTCTTGGCTCTCATAATCCAAAACCATCATCACAAAAATAATAATCAAGTATTGTGTAAAATGGTTCAAGTCAAAATGGCTAAATCATTTCATGCACTCATTTCTCACAAAAGAAACAAGCAAGTAAAAAGTCTTTGCCATGAAATGATAGCCATTGTCATCATGATGGTCAACTAGTCCAACCTAGTCAACCGGTCAACAAAGTCAACAAGTCAACAAAGTCAACCCCTCAACAACCATGTCACCACAATATTTAATTAATATTATTGTTAATCACATATCATATTCTCATTAGGGTTGAGCAAAAAGTCAATGGTCAACTGTCAACGGTCAACAACCCTAATGAGAATCCTCTGCCTCTGTCTCTCCGTCAACTGTGCATACACACCCGCATCCGCGTTCCAAGGAACACGAATACATACTGGATAAATCCAATCCCAAAAGGTACACTAGGATCTGGCTTAAACCAAAGCCCGTTAGTGTGAACTGTCCGGACACTGTACGTGCACAAGTGCACGGATGTGACCGAACCCTGTCGCAACGCAAAACCATGCGACCTCTACTCTTTTGCCTAAATGCGAATAGCTTTCTGTGTGGGACTCTAAAGACTCGACACTACGCTGGCAGTGGGTTTAACCACAGACCGCAAGCGGCACTAGCTGTGCGTAACGGTCCCCAGGTAGATGCCGACAAGAAGACTGACGAGGCGAAACCCATCTGAATCCTACTGAGCCTGAATGTGACATTCTCCGTACAGTCCGGTCTGTTCGTCTGATACATCGCATGGCGGGCCTACGGGGCGGTAAACGTCAGTCCCCCAATAGCGGTACAAGTCGTGTCAGAGTGAAGCCCAAAACACCCTGAGATAACACTGGAAGCCTACCAGTATATCTCGTTTGCCCTGGCCAGGGACTACTCGTGTAATGGCTCTCCTAGACACAGCGCGATGTCAACCCCCAATACCGGGAGAGACGAATCCTGTCTAACCGTCACTGCCTCCAAGTGCTTCGGGACTGCACCCAACTACCACCTGTTTGCACGACTCTTTTGAGCCGTGGTAGGGTAGTAATCAAAGTACAGTGGGAACACACTCGAGGCGAAGTGACAGTGTCAAGTCAGCGGACTAAGCTGTACTCATGTCACCTGGGAACTGATAACTGACGATAGGCATAATACCAACTAGTCAGTTCCCGACGAGTCCTGTCCAGTGTACTCGTAACCCAACGAGCACCCGCATACTCTCTCAGGTATGACGTATCGACGGCTGTGGGACAGACCGTCTCCCACACTGGGATGAGAAGCGCATGCGCTAGTCTACTCCGGAGTATCGATGCCCTGTCTCGATAGTCCTGCGACCAGGGACCTGCATAAGGATGTGCTTATAGATTACCCAGCCCCACTAGTGTGACTGCCATCACAACACTGGTAATCAAGCAAAGATCCTAAGGGCTCCACTAATGTGTATAGGCGATATACTAAAATAAACACATGTACACATTGAAGTAGAAACAAACCAAGTAGCATACTACTATTTTGAGCAAGATTGTATATACAAGGTGAATATCCCAAGCTTCCATTAAGTAATATACAAACTAGTATGATGCAGTAATGGCCTCTAGGGCATATACACTAACAGATACTGCCAAAGAGGCTGTCTGGATGAAAAAGTTCATAGCTGAACTTGGTGTAGTTCCATCCATTGAGCATCCAATACCTGTTTATTGTAATAATAATGGTGTTATGGCTTTGTCTAAGGAACCCCGGTCCCATCGGAGATCCAGAAATATTCTTAGGTAGTATCACCTGATCCGGGAGATAGTTAATCGCCGGAAGATCGAGGTCTGGAGAGTTGACACGGAGGATAACACAGCAGATCCACTCTCGAAGGCCCTCCCCCAGACGTGATTCAAGAGACTATTTAGGATGTTGGGTATGAGATAGTACAACAACTGGCCTTAGTACAAGTGGTAGATTGTTAGGATATGTATACATTGATGTATATTATAATGGATGCTTAGACATATATATAGAGGACTTTCTTGCTCGACATGATAGTATACTATATGGTTGCTCTTTATCTTAACATGTACACTTGTATTATTATACTGTCTCTCCTATAAATGTTGATAAAGCCCTTAGGATGTTTGCTTGACTACCAGGACTATGATGCAGATCATACGACTGGGACTTATGTAGTTTACAAGCACATCCTTTAACAGTTTCTAGTCGAGAGAGTATCGAGACAGGGCATCGATATTCCATAGTAGACTAGTGTGTACGTTTCTTGACCCTGTAGGGAGAGATAGTTGATCCCATATCCATTGGTGTTTGACATTAAAGATTGTACACAGGTGCTCATTAGAGAATGGGTACACCGAACAGAACTCGCCTAGAACTCCTAGCTGGTACTATACCTAACGTCAGATAGCAGTTCTCTGGTGACACTGGTGCAGGTTAGTCTGTAGACCCAAGATCGTCATAGAGTCTTGTGTGGTTCCTACTGTGTTTTGATTTCCTCCCTACCACGGCTCAAAGGAGTCATGCAAACAGGTGGATTTTAGGTACAGTCCCGAGTCACATAGAGGCAATGAGCGATATGAGGGGTTTCGTCTCTTCCGGTATAGGGAGTTGATGTTGCGCTATGCTCGATTGGATATAACAGAAAGTCCCTGGTCAGGGTTGTTGATGAGATTTACTGGTAAGGGTTATCAGTAGTTTCTCATACCGTTATAGGCCACACATCGGCATGACTTATCAAGTTATTGGGGTCTGACGATTCTACCCCCAGACTCGATATGTGACATATCAGACGAAGAGACCGGACTGTACGGTAAGTGTTGCTTATAGGCTTCATGGGAGTTTGGACAAGCTTGCTTGTTGATCTTCTATTCGCTCAATACCTGGGTAATCGTTACGTCCAGCTAGTACCACTGACGGCTTGTGGGTAACTGATGTGATCATTACCTACTGCTGGCATATTGATGAGTGTTTAGAGTCCCACACAGAAGTTTCCTAGTTCAAGCGAAACGAAGTAGGGCACATATGCTGATATGTGTGGGGGCCATATTAAATACGAGTATGTGATACCGTATTCTAATCTGGTGGTAATTTGTTATCGGTCAGGTTATATGTGATATGACCGGATTATCGAATCAAGTGTTGATTTGATAATGTGATATACAGATAATTGATATTAGTCGGTTATATGTGATATAACCGGATTATTGAATCAAGTGTTGATTTAATAATATGATATATATTTATATTTGATATAATTATATATTAACTAATATTATTGCTCACTAATTATCTACTTAATATATATTAATATATATTTGATATATGTATATATATATTAATTGCAGCATGGTTAGATTTTCTATTTTAAGAAAATGGAAAATTAAGGTGGAAATTGAGGTATGGTTGTGAAACATAGTTCATGGATAATTATATTACTCTTGACTTACTATTGAAGTATGGTTCCATTTTTATTATTGGGAAATATTGATGCTTCAATAAGTGAGTTCATTTGATGAACCATTCATCACTTGAGTTATTTTATAGGAGCTCATTTTCTTTCACACTCTCTAGCTCTCTCCATCTTCTTCACCTCCATCTCCAAGCTCAATCCCTCACATGAGTTGTGAACCCTTGAGCTTATGAGAACCCTAGTGAGCAAACAAAAGCTCTACTTCACCATCCTACACTAGATTAGCGCTTTGTTGTAGTGTATTTCCTTCACTAAAGAGTTTAGTGAAGAGGTAGCTTGGATTAGCGGAGCTTCGGGTTGATCATCTTCGGCACGAAGATCGCAAAGGAAGCTCAACCCAACTTCAAGTGGAGCCTAGTGGAGTCGCGTGGACTACTACACGGAGCTTGAGAAGAGAATGACACGGTCTACAAAGGTTGTAGCCACCTTTCTCTTAGTATAGTTTTGTTATATCATAGTTAAACCCTAATCATCTAGTTTCGATTCTTGTTTAGTGTTAATTGGCACCTCGAAAAAAATTTAAATGGCATGCTTGATGCTAGTAAAACCCAGTGGTGGTGATAACAAACACTTTTAGGTACAAGTAGCGGACGTTAATTTGTGAAAAAGTGTGTGTGTGTGTATGTGTGTATACGTTTTGTTTAAGATATACGTCTCGCCTTTTTGAAATTTTCTTAGAAGAGTTTTTTGGTAATGTTTCTGTCACGACCCGAAATGGAACGTGACTTGCACTTGAATTATATGAAGTCTATAAGACCCCATCTAATTCAAGTAAGCCAAGAAATCCCAGAAATCTAAACCATTTTAAATAATAAATGAAGGAAAACTGGTTTTAAAGAAGTGGTTTTAATAGCATAAGCCGAATATGCATTTTAAAATCTCAAGTCTTTTCTGAAAATTTCGGCAGAGTTTCCTTTGTAAAAACTGGCCCCAAACGGGGTACAACATGAATAATATATGCACAATGAGAAAAGGCATCTCCAAGCAGGAGCTAGCTCTTCGTCAATCGACGGTCACAACTACGCAAGCAATATAATATACAACGCCGAAGGGCGAGGATCAAAACTCAAAAGGAAACTCAAAATCATCAAGAAAACCATAATAGTACAACGCGCGACTCTAAGGTCGAAATAATAAACAATTGGTTTTCTAAGTCTGAAATAAATATACAAGTCTGGTTGATGGAATTTTCCTAGATACAACTGAAAATAAATAAGTACGATGGTGGTCATGATGCGAGTGAACCCACCTACCAAAGCAATCACCCAGAAAGGAAGCAGTGTGCCAGAAAGCCGCAAGAACCTGTACGGCAAAACCTGCAAGAAACTGTGGCACAACGGGGGTGAGTTGCCAACTCATAAGTAAAAAATATCACAGACAGAAATCGTATGTATGACTTAATCCTAGGTCAAACGATCAGTAATAATATATATATCCTCAATATGATAAAGTCTAAAGCATGATAAGGTGGCAAGGGTAAACATCTATACATAAGTATAATACCAAGTGCTCGTGTCAGTGCCTCAGGTAGCAACATATCATAAATATGAGGTATGATCAATGTAATCAACATGAATCAATGTCAACTATATCATGAAGTCTAAGTATGTGGATATCATCCAACTATGTAATCAATGTCTGTATGCATGTGGATCTCGTCCACATGTCAACCAATGACACAAAACATCATGCATGTAAATATCATAAAGCATATGCATGGAAGTATGAGGATATAAATCAACGTGTGTCCCTCGCGACACATCAAAATCATGGAACCTGAGTATCCAGCATCGACACTCGAAAACATCATGAAACCTGTGCCCAGCATCGGCACGTAAATCCTCATATATATATATATATATATATATATAGGGCTCCGTCAGTCCGGATCGGCCCACGGGCTCCGTCAGTCTGGATCGGCCAGTATCAACTCTCAACTCCGGTCGGTATCCTCCGGATATCCGCCGAGCCCAAATGCAATCACCGGTAGGTAGTAGTCCCTCTGCCAGGCTCACCGTCTGTATACACAGCATCCCTTTCTTACCCGGGGGTACCATACCGGACCCCACCATGTACCCGCATACGGCCCACGACTCCTCCTCACATGGGGTATATATATATATATCAGAACTGATAAAACTCATGGTGGACGCACTGAAATATCATATCAAGAGAAACCGGGTTTTTAAACAATACATACTTTCTTTTGAAATAGCCACGGTTCTCAAATCCAGAAATCTCATGAAAACAGCATATTTCAATGCGTATAATCACAAAGCATGATGTATGCGACATATAATAGAAATGTAAGCATATCCGTATATCATGCAACATAAAACAGTAATATGCACATATCGAGGGAAAACCGCTCCTTTAAAATGAATCCAGTTTTAAAATATATCTTGCGGTTCCCAAATCTCCAAAATCAAGCCAGAATTATCTTTGTATGTGCAAATACGTATGTATGCAAGTATGGGTGTACAATATGTGTGTACGCAAGTATGAGTGTACAATATGTCTGTGCGCCAATTTAGATGTACAAGTAGGTATATACGCAAGTATGAGTGTATAATATGCCTGTGCGCCAATATGGATGTACAAGTAGGTATATACGTAAGTATGAGTGTACAATATGCCTGTGCACCAATATAGATGTACAAGTAGGTATACACGCAAGTATGAGTGTACAATATGCCTGTGCGCCAATATGGATATACAAGTAGGTATATACGCAAGTATGAGTGTACAATATGCATGTGCGCCAATATGGATGTACAAGTAGGTATATACGCAAGTATGAGTGTACAATATGTATGTACGCAAGTATGAGTGTACAATATGTATGTACGCAAGTATGGGTGTACAATATATATGTACGCAAGTATGAGTGTACAATATGTATGTACGCAAGTATGGATGTACAATATCTATGTACGCAAGTATGGGTGTACAATATGTATGTACGCAAGTATGTCATGCAAGGAGTCATATCCTGATGCAACAGTCCTACTGTGTAGTGACATGGCAATTATCGATGATGAAGTGTGTGAGCCGGCAAGCAGGTGTACGTGGAACATACGCATCATCGATAATGGTGCTGGTGTCCTGACAGCATGGGTTTAATATAACAATAAATACATTTAAACATGCAATGCGATGCGAATAGCAAGAATATGCGGAAAATGAATAATAAACACAACAGTGAAGAATCTACATCAATATATATGTCATATAGTTTTGCCATTTGAAATAACATGAATCGTGGTGTTTAGAAAAATAAGGGCTACGATGTTTTTAGGAAAAGATGCGTCTTTTGAAAATATCCGTAGAATCCCTTGACCTGTCTTAAAAATACTCACAATTCGTTAGTTTTGAAATAGGTATGACTCGGGTCTAGTCTAACATCTACTAAGTAAACTACAGATCTAACTAACAAGCTAATCGAAAGGGTATGGAAACCACCTAAATATGAGTCGATATATATATACATATATAATAGTCGGTGATCTCGCCTCAATAGTATCACATACGATACAATAAATAACATGACATTCTCGAGTCAAGAGTGTGGATCAATCATCAATATATAGCTCGTACGTAAATCCGTCGTACGGCATCCCAATCTGGGTACGGATCAAATATCACATTCATCTCATCATTTATCTGGTATCCTTATCATCATATCTCATGAACTGGGGTACTGATCTAAGTCTAGTATGAACTGATACCATCTGCATATATATGCGTGTATGAAAACACACGCCTAAAGGCTCGCTAAAATCTCGTGTCGTATCTTCTGATATGAACCACATCATATCACCGATCTCGTGGCACCATGCCCAATCTCATCGACTCATCTCCAAATACCATGTACAATCCTCATCATCCATGTGTAGGTATACGTATATATATATATATATATATACATAGTCCCATACCTATGTGTGTGTGTATATATATACGTATCCCCATATACGCACACGTAATAATCATAATGCATGTAAGGGTGTGTGCGCGTGTGTGCAAACATATTCTATGGTTCGCGACTAAGAAATCAACCACGACACTATCATCCAAATTCACAACACATCTGTAAATATATAACATATCATCAACTACACTACGAACTGCGGGGGTGCTATACGCCATCCACCTGACTTCCCCCGTAGATATAAATCTACTCACTTTGCTATTGCTTGCCGATGTCGATGTCGCCATCTTCTTCTTCAACGTCTCGACATCCACGTGGGGTACCTACACATATAATCCAATCGTAATGCGTATTAAAATCCAATCGAAAAACCAAAACGGCACATGCTACGCTCATAGGTAAAAACCTATAGCTTCGCACGAAAAACACGACCAAAACCCTAGTCGCTGGCGTTCAAACGCCACACGACGGAAAACAATATCAAATACGAAAACTCGAATTAAAATGAAGTCGCAAAACAATTCACCAACACAAGAAAATGATCCCAGATTTTACCCTAGGCGAAATTAGCCAATTTTGCGTATGTAAAGGGCCTAGTTTACTGGAGATAAGGCCACAGAACAAAAACGAGTCGATTTCCCACTGGTCTGGCCGCAAATTGCGGCCAAAAAGAATTTAATTGTGGCCTGGGTAGAGGGTTAGGGGCTGGGGTTTCAATGGTGGTTTCCTGGTCACCTGCACACATCACTATGCTTGCTAAATATTTTTCAGGTGTCCCGGGTGATAGCAGATGTTAATATACCCTCACAGAATCCACAATTCTCCGATATCGGGGTTTCTAAGGTCATATTCCGGGCTTTAAGTCTCAGGTTCAGTCCACTATATCATCTACCTAAACTATGCAAGGAGGTCATATCATGATGCAACAATCCTACTGTGTAGTGACATGGCAATTATCGATGATGAAGTGTGTGAGCCGGCAAATCTATGTAAGTGTAACATACGCATCATCGATAATGGTGTAAGTGTACTAACACAGGTATAAGCAATGCCATGAGAATAACATGAATGCAGCATAATGTAAATCATCAGCTAAAAGCTATAAGGTATACGTATCTACATGATCGAGTCGGTGAATCAATTAATCGGCACCCAGCCACTACACCTCGTACGGTATAATCCATCATACGACAACCTCTAGTCAAGGGTAAGGATCAATCGTCATAAAACTCATCACGTACGGAAAATCATCGTACGGCGTCACTAAACCATCGGGGATCCTATCATCCTATATGACAAAGAGGGGTACGGACCTAACGTCTCGTACGACATATCACACATGATTCACAACATTTATATATCTATATACCTACGCCCCAGGTCACATCCATAACAAACTCATATCAGGGAACCGGTAAAGGTATCAATCATCTCAGTCAACTCGCATCCGTATACCAACATATCATCATATCACCTGCCAAATAGTATTCTCTTTTCATCTCATCTAAATCTCACATACACACCCGAACCATACAATCAGTTTTTAAAATATGCGAATCGTAGTTTTGAAAGTGGGGGCTAGGGTGTTTTAAGGAAAAGATATCATTTGCAAATCCATAACGTCCCTCAAGGTATCTGTTTAAAAGATGCATACGATTCTTCAATTTGGAAATAGGTATGGTTCGGATGACACATTTACGTCGGCTATCTAGTCTTATGGTACCCTAAACGGCAATATCGTCAAACATCATCCTCAAATTCCGTCATCACATATTAGTCGTATCATATCACTTCTAACTATCCATTAGTTTCTGTTGCGCCACGGCAGCGCCCCGGCCGTCTACTCGAGGCCAAAATGCGGAATCAAAATTTTTCTTAACTTTTAAACCGGCGCTACCGCGGACAATAAACCCGGATCGTAACCATTAACCTAATCCTGGCTATCAAGAGAATGGGTAGAGAGTTATACCAAGCGATTCGTGTCCTTCGGTCTTCGTCTCCACTCCGATCTCCCGCAGAATCTTCGTCTGTCACCTCCTCGTCGGAAAGGGCACCACGTAGCCAAATACTTTTACGGGCTCCCACCTCTGGACCGAAGCAACTCGGGCGCGAAGTTGGCTAGCCGACGCGTCCAAGGTTTGCTGTAGAGAAGTGTAGAGATCATTGTCTCATAGGGTTATGAAGTTGCCTTTGAGGATGATGGAGGTGGAGAATGAAAGAAGTTTTTGAAGAAGAATGATGCTCTCATTTTTCTTTAGCAAGAAAATGAAAAATGAGAATGAATCAATTCCCACACATAATGAAACCCTCTCTCTTCCTCCCTTACCAAAAGTGGCCGGCCCCTTATTGTCAAGAATGGTGGAGGGAATGATGAATGGAAAAAGCAAGTGGGGAAAAAGAATTGATAAAGATTAATCAAAAAAAGGTCACACCAATTTCTCACTCAAATCCTTTCACTCTCATCACAATAAGGCATAAGAATGGACTAGAAAAGAATCTCATCATGATAAGAATACACAGTCACAATAAACCCCTCCACAAATAAGTTATTTGCAAACTGCAAATAACCCCCTCCATCAAAAAGTCCGGCCGTGAAGGAACAAAGGAAAACTGGCCGGAACGGAATGCAAACTGGCAACTTCAGAAAACTGATCCAGTAATAAATTACAGGAAAACCCCGCTACTGTATATACATGCCCGCATTTGTATTCCCACTGAACACAAACGCAAAGAGAAAATATCTACACTATCTAATACTAGGATCCGGCTTAAACCAAAGCCGGCTAGTAAAAACCGTCCGATCACGATCCGTGCAATACCGCACGTATCTGATCGAACCCTGCCATATCTCCATATGGCCTCTACAGCGTTTCGCCCGAAACCTGAGTAACTGTGTGTGGTGGACTCTAAAGACTCGTCAATACTATGGCTGTGGATTTAACCACTAGCACGTCAGAGGTATTAGCCATACGTGACGGGCCACCAGCTATTGACCAAAAGGGACGTCGATGAGCGAACTCATCCTGACACCCTACTGAGCCTGTCAGTGACAATATCCGTACAGTCCGGTCCGTTCGTCTATGAGCATCGCATGGCGGGCCTAGGGGGTTGGTAAAAGTCAGACCCCTAAAAGCGATACAAGTCGTGTCGGAGTGTAGCCCAGAACACCCTGAGATACTACTGGAATACCTACCAGCAAATCTCCTGCCTTGGCCAAGGACTTTTCATGTACTGGCTCTCCTAGACACAGCGCGACCTCACCCCCAATACCGGGAGAGACGAACCCCTGCAGATCCGCTCACTGCCTCCATGTGGCTCAGGACTGTACCCAACTAAAACCTGTTTGCACGTCTCCTTTGAGCGTGGTAGGGTAGTAATCAAAGCACAGTGGGAACTCACACGAGACAAATGACGATCTCAGGTCGATGAACTAACCTGTACACATGTCACCAGGGAACTGCTATCTGACGTCAGGTATAATACCAACTAGCAGGTTCCCGGCGAGTCCTGTCCGGTGTACTCATAACCCAATGAGCACCTGTATGCAACTTAGGTGAACCAACTGACACCAGTGGCTTGTGAGACCGGCCACCGCCCCTCGTCGGGGTCTCGACTATATACACTAGTCTACTCTGGAGAATCGATGCCCTGTCTCGAAACTCCCACGACTAGGGACCTTTTAAGGATGTGCTTATAAACCCCAGCTCTCACATATATGATCGCCCTCATACTGCTGGTAGTCAAGCAAGAATCCTAGGGGCTCTATCAATGTGCAATAGCGACTCGTAAGGTCACCTAAAGCAGTACACGATGATAAAGATAAACCAGATAGCATGCTATCATCTTGAGTAAGACTGTCCTACTGGGACAGGTCCTCCCTCAATGATTGCAATCACGTACCTGTGATCCAATAATTGACTCTGAGGGCACTATCTCCAACAGTTTCTAATATGGTTCTCTAACTATCCTTTAACTCTATTTATAGTTTTCCGTATAAGGTTCCCTTAACCATATTCTATATATATAAATCGGTTTCCATCAAAGTTTGCGGGGGTGCTATACGCCATCCACCCGACTTCCCCCGTGGATATAGATCCACTCACCTTGATCCTCGATTGCTGAAGTTGATGTCGCCATGCTCTGTCGCCTCAGAATCCACGCGAGGGTACCTACAATAATAAACAATCGCTATTAACATCAAGTCCAGAAACCAAAACGGCACACAAATCGCTTATAGGTTAGAACCTATAGCCTACGCCCGCAAAACACGACCAAATATCCTCGTTATTGACGTTCATACGCCACACGACGGAATCCAATTCAATTTCACAAAACCAAGTTTAAAACGAAATCGCAAAACAAGTAGCAACTAAGGAAAATGGTCCCATATTTTACCCTAACTGAAATCAGTCAATTTTGCATAAAGGAGGGATCTAGTTTACTGGAAATGGAGACACAGAACAAGCACGAGACCCAAAGCTCATGCCCTGGCCGTAAATTGCGGCCAAACAGATTAAATTTGTGGCCTGGAAGTGTGCTGGGGGTCTCAGGTCTTGGGGTTATCATTTAGGCTGCCTGCATGACTCACAGTAACCGCTAAATAATTTTTAGGGTCCCCGGGTATTAGCAGATTCCAAAATACCCTTACAATTCACACAATTATCTGATGTCGGGGTTTCTAAGTTCTCTAATTGGGGTTCTAGTCTCAGGTTTAGGTCTTTAATCAATCACCACAGGGGTTGTAAGGCCTCTACTAAACTCAATTACACAATCCCAACTCAAGAATCTCTCAAACCCTAACTAGGAATTTTCTAACCTCACTAAATCAAACTTAAACACTTCTAAACATGCAAGGATACTAAAGTAAAAGTAATACTATGCTAATGGTTATGAAATTATCTCATTTGGGCAACCCAAGAAAAACCCTAGCTTGCCAATGTCGTCAAAATCCCACTTTTCTTGGTCCAATGTGTAGATGAGAAGGAGGGGATCAACTTTAAAGAAAGGGGTTTAGGGTTTTGATGAAGCTTTTTAGATGATTTCATGGGTTGAAGTGGAGGGGGATGAAGATGAAGAAGGAGAAGAAGAAAAGAAATGGGGAGGAAAATGGGGCTGCTGCCCTCTCTCTCTCTCTCTCTCTTATTCTAACCCTCTCACTCAATTATTACCCTTTTACCCTTTTTCACCCTTTTCTCTTTTTCTTATCTTTTAAATTTTAAAACCAAAACACATAATACCCAAAACAACATAAGAAATAACATGAAATCAAATGCGAAATGACTCGGTGCACTAGCCATTGAAAACTGTATAAACACGGATTTGGCTTAATCGCGATTAGCAGTGCACTAATCGGGTTTTTATCCAAACCGCATATAATAAACTTTTAAAATGCCAAATCCGATAAATAAATTTTTAAATGAATAAAATCATATTAATTTCCAATTATTTTACAATTTTTGGTATATATTTGTACCTTTTTACGAAAACTCCAATTTCACAAATCAGGTAATTTTCCAAAATATATTATTTTAATATTAAATTCCAAAAATAATATTTTATATTTTCTGAAATGTTACACCCACCTACCAAGCAATCACCCGAAGAGTAAATGTTCTAGCAAGCCGCAACTGAATCCGAGCGGTCGATCCTGCAAGAAATCTATGGCACAACGGAGGTGGGTTGCCAACTCGTGAGTAGAAGACATAATCAGGTAGAAATCAAATGCATAACGATCTACCTAGGTCATACTATAATAATAATATCATACATGTATGGTATCGAGGTGATCGTGTATACATTTGTATAAAAATATATAATATTGTGTATGTATCAATATATGATACCATGGCATCCATATCATGTATATATACATATCATTCAAGGAGTGTCCATCAACGACACTCGAAATCATCATAAAATCCTGAGTGTCCAGTATCGACACTCGAAATCATCATAAATCCTGTGTCCAGTATTGACACGTAAATCCTCATAACTCAGGCATCGTCTCATCGGATCGGCCCTCATATCTCAGTCATCGTCTCATCGGATCGGCCCTCATATCTCAGTCATCGTCTCATCAGATCAGTCCTCATATCCATCTGTCTCATATCACTCCGATCGATATCCTCCGAATATCCGCTGAGTCCAATACTGTCACCGGTAAGTAGTGTTCCCCTACCAGGCTCAACGCCTTTTTATACGATCTTCTTGCCCTGGGGTACCGTATCGGGTCCACCATGTATCCGCAATCGGTTCTCCCCTGTCTCAATTCGGATAATCATCATAGCTCAGCACCGAGAAATCTCATGGTGGACGTCGAAATATCATATCAAGAGAAAACCGCGTTTTTAAAACATTCACAAGTTTTTAAATAATATATGTGGTTTCTCAAATCCAAAAATCTCATGAAAATAGAATCTCATAAGAATATGGTAATAATGAAAGAATACAGGCATAAAACAATACTATAATGCATAGCAGGTGTGTTCATATAAGCGTGCGTATAGCAATGTACTGAAAGTACAATATCTAAAATAATATGTGGTACTGGGCACTAAACAGTAGCTAAAATGCTAACAGGTTATAAGGTGATATTGTAATATAGCGAGTTCTATTTGTATACGTGGCATGGCAATTACCGATGATGTATGTGTAAGCATGCGAGTAAGTGTGCGTGCAACATATGCATCATCGATAATAGTGTGTGTATCCTAGCAAACGAAGTCATGTAAAAATAAAGGTATGAAACGCAATATATATATCGTAAATAAAAGAAATGCTAGCGTATGAAAAAATAAGAATTCATAACGTGAGCATAAACAGAATAAAGAAATCGTAACGTGGACAGTATAAAAACACACAACTACACGTATAAGCCATACAATTATAGTTTAAAATAGTACGAATCGTTGTTTTTAGAAAATAGGAGGCTACAATGTTTTTGAAAAAGATACCATTTGAAAAGTCGTAGTGTCCCCTTGAAGTTATCATTTAAAAGTACGTAACGATTCCTTAGTTTTGAAAGTAGGTATGGCTATATACATATCATAATATCTACTTCGTGATTTTAAATAAGATTTTCTCGAGTCAAAATAAATATCGGCGATCCATCCTCATCATATCACGTACGGAATATCTATCATACGATATCATCAAATAATAGTACGAATCTATAGTCACGTACATCATCTCATCTTATATCATATATCATCCCATGTCATCTCGTATTCATATCATATCACGTCATCTCATATCATCATATCGTATCATATAGACCCGTATCATCATATCATAATTATCTTTGTATTTATATATGTGTGTATATATGTATAGCTAAACGGCTAAGGAAAATAGAACTAAAGATATATCTTCTACTAAGTAGAGAAATATACTAATATGGTATGCTAACAAGACCTATAGGCTAAGTACTATTCTACTATATATATATATATATATATATATATATATATATATATATATAGTATCCTACTTCTACGGTGGCGGGGGTGCTATACGCCATCCACCCGAATTCCCCCATAGATATACATCTACTAACCTACAAACGCTTCGCTTTAGTCGATTCCGACGGATGTCTTGTCTTCCTTCGTCGTCTCAGAAGTCCACACGAATGTACCTACAATCGAATCATAATCAAGATCGCATGAAAACCCAAATCGAGTTTGAAATCATGAGCGAAACACACATAGGTTAGAACCCATGGCCAACGCATGCTAAAACAACAAAACAACCCCCGACGTCGACGTACGAACGTCAAACGACCGAGTTAAAACTCAAATATCAAAAATCAAGTTTTCAAATATCACAAAACATTGACAGAATTCAAGTAAAACAACTCCAGATTTTTCTTAAGATGATTTTAGACTTTTTAGCGTATAGGGTAGTCTTACTTATCTAATGAGTGAGCTACAGAACAATTGTTAGTTATATGTATGCCCTAGAGGACATTATTGTACATGATTGTATATTATAATGGATGCTTGGAAATATATAGAGAGGACTTTCTTGCTCGACAAGATAGTATGCTATCTGGTTGCTATTTATCTTAACATGTACACTTGTATCATCATACTGTCACTCCATTACATGTTGATAAAGCCCTTAGGATGTGTACTTGACTACCAGGACTATGATGAAGAACATACTAGTGGGGCCAGGGTAGTCCACAAGTTCATCCTTTAATTGTTCCTAGTTGAGGGAGTATCGAGACAGGGCATCGATTTTCCAGAGTAGACTGGTGTGTACGTTTCTTGAACCTGTATGGGGCGATGGATGATCCCACATCCATTATTGTTTGACATTAATGATTGTACACAGGTGCTCATTGGAGAATGGGTACACCGAACAGGACTCGCTAAGAACTCCTAGATGGTATTATACCTATCGTCAGATAGCAGTTCTCTGGTGACACTGGTACAGGTTAGTCTGTTGACCCGAGATCGTCATAGAGTCTTGTGTGAGTCCCATTGTGCTTTGATTTCCTCTCTACCATGCTCAAGAGAGCATGCAAACAGGTGGATTTTGGGTACAGTCCCGAGTCACATGGAGGCAATGAGCGATAGGAGGGGATTCGTCTCCCCCGGTATTGGGGGTTGATGTTGCGCTATGCTCGATTGGAAATAACAGGAAGTCCCTGGCCAGGGCTGATGATGAGATTTACTGGTAAGTGTTATCAGTAGATTCTCGACCCGACTTATCAAGTTATTGGGGTCTGACGTTTACCACCACTAGACTCGATATGCGATATATCAGACGAAGAGACTCGACTGTACGGTAGTGTTACTTACTGGATTCCCGGGAGTTTGGACAAGCTTACTTGTTGATCTTCTGATCGCTCAATACCTGCATAGCCTTACGTACAGCTAGTACCGCTGACGGCTTGTGGGTGACTGATATGATCATTACCTACTGCTGTCGTATTAACGAGTCTTTAGAGTCCTACACAGAGGTTTGATAGCTCAAGCGAAACGAAGTGGGGCACATATATGATATGTGTGGGACCGAGATTAATATGTGTATATGATACAGTATTCTAATCTCGCGATATAGGTTATATGTGATATAACCGGATTATTGAATCAAGTATTGATTCAATAATTTGTTATATGTATATTTGATATGCAAATAAATGATATTAGTCGGTTGTTTGTGATATAGCCGGATTATTAAATCAAGTGTTGATTTAATAATTTAATATATAATTATATATTTGATATATTAATATATATTAACTAATATTAGCTCACTTAAGAATTTGTTTTCTACAAATACATATAAATATATATAAGATATATATTAATGTATTTATTTTTGTGTCATGCTAGATGTATATTGGACATGGGTGTATGAGACTCATACCAAACTAAAGATAATTTGGGTGATTAATAATTAAAGGATAAATCAAAATTAGGTGGAAAATGCCATGGTTTAGGATTCTTGTGGAAGCATGTAGAAGCCTTGACTTAGTCCACTAATTTTGTTTTACTCTAGATATTTATTAACCCAACCATTATCTTTAGCCATGGTTAAGACTCTACAAATATGATTTAAGATATTTTCTCACCCAACGGTTCATCACTAGTTCATCTTCTTCATCTCCTTTTATGCTCTCTAGCTTTTGAGTGAAGTGAAAAAGAAAGAGAGAAAAATAATTCTAAAGTGAGCAAAACACCTACTTCATCAATCTATACCAAACTAGTCATTTTGTATAGGTTGTTTACTTCACTAATTCCTCAATTAGTGAAGAGGTAGCTTGAGTTAGAGATCCTTCGACGTAGATCATCTTCGGCCTCGAAGATCCTTAAGCAAGCTTGTTCCTTTCGCCTAGTGGAGCCTAAGAAGAGTTCGGGGGACCACTACTTGGAGCTAAGGGACTACTACACGGAGCTTTAGAAGTGAAGGACCGGTCTACAAAGGTTGTATTCCTTGTTCACTTAGTGTAAAGTTTGTTTACATGCTTTATAAACCCTAATTCTCTAGTTCGATTTTAGGTTTGTATTCCTTAGCACTCTAGATTTTTTTAAAATTGCATACTTAATGCTTGCTAAAACCTAGTGGTTGTGCTAAGAAACTCCAACGGTGGTATCAGAGACAAGCTAAAGCATTAGGAGTGGTCTAGGCGAAGTTAAAGTGTTCGATCGACTTTTCGAAACCCTAAAATCCGGGTTTCTGGAAATTTTTCCAAAAGTTTGAATTTAAAAATATGCAGAAAATTATGCAGGGTTTTATATGGATCCCCAAGAAGAACGAACGCCCAACTCGACCAAACGGCCGCGCAACCGCGGCCAACGATCGGTTTAGCCGCGGTTCCGCGGCGCAGTTGGCGAGACAAGGACTGTGCCTTCTTGTGCTGATCCGTAAGTACTTATGGAACGTTCTGGGTATTTTTAAGTGAGACTCAAGTGTTGAGGTCTCTAGGAATTGTGGGTGTTCGATAAATCGATCAAAATGTTTAACATCGTCTAGATATCTGTGATTTGTGATACAATATTTAGAATCCACAATAATTAGTTTTGTGAAAACTAGTTAGTGTTTTGTAAATCTAGCAATTTAGTCTCATTCGATAGATTGCCACGGAGTTTTGATTCGGATCAAAACTCCATCGCAATCTCGTATAGTACGCGAACACTTGCCGGGTAACACTACTAGATAGCCACGCCCCATAGCCCTAACCAAGTGACTGTACGAGAACCCCATTGCCAAAAGCATCCATTAGGGTGCTCGCGGCCGTGGTGTTCCGCCTAAGTGGACTTCGTTGATGGTATCGGGGGTGCGGCCGTCTACTAATGTTTCCGAAGAGCATTCGATCATTTGTTGAGAATCTTGTTGAATTGCGTGACAGGTTATTGAAAAGTGTTTTCAATTTGAGACTTAAATGCCGGGTTTATAACGTTAGGCATGAAATTCGGAATATGTGATATTCCGGGTTTATGGTGTCTAAGGAATTTATATGGTTAAACATGAAATCCGAAATATGTGATATTTCGGATTTATGATGTCTAAGGATGTTTCGGATTCCAATTATTAGAGTTTTCATTTTCTTTTCTGCGACCGTAAGTGTAATATGTGGTGTATCGCCGGTTTCGTTGCTATACGTCAACGACAATTAGGATACGCATATTTACTTGCGTTGATGACATGTGATGTTTTGTGTTGCTGTGATATGTTATATTGGATCGTCGTGTTTGAATAGCCGGGGGTTTTGCATGAGATGAGAGTTTTTCATTTTCATTCATGTAAAAATTTGTATGTAATATTCTTTTATTGGGACACTTCCGGGTTGAGGATGATGTCACCATTGATGGATATTATTTACTTTTCCGCATTAAGATAGACCCAAGGCGGAGAGCACAACTAACCGGGTTCTAGAGTCCAGTGGGAGACCATCTCGAGGAGTCGAGACCGGGTTTCCTAACTCTAGAATTGGCGGGGTTGCTTACCGCTCTCGTAAGGGTCTAGGGATGTGGGTTTGGCTATTCATCACGACCGTGGAATCCGTGTTTTTTATTGGCTTGATTTAAAACACGGACCTCCTAGTATATCCTGTATTTCATATGTTGACTTCTGCTGCAAAATTCTGTGATGAGATCATATAACTGCGGGAGATGAATGTTTTATTATATATATGATATATAATAAACGTTGCTTATGTTTTGCATCCGCGCTAGTCCTGCCCCTGCTCTGCCGTTAGTTAAGTAACCTAACGGTGCATGACGGGACCCCGTGGCGAATGCGGATGGCATAAGCGTACGTTCTATTTTCGTTTCTTCTGTGATATTTAGGAAACATAAATGATAGGACTTCATTAATGAGATTAATGAAAAAGAAAGAAATCTAAAGATGTTGTAGAATCAAATTTTCAAAAAGGTAGCTCTAGTTATTGCTTTGCATAGTGGTATTCCTTGATGAATATCCTGCACCTCATTCGATGAAGAAAAAGCCGAGATCCCTTCACCGGGAATGACCTCTTTAGCAAAAGCTATTAAATGCTACAACACACTCGGTTGGTTTTGAAAACTATTCGATTTTAAAAAGCAGAGCTTAAACCACTCCTTTTCAAATCACTTGATTCTACAACGATATCAAGTTCATTACGCAAAAGATTTTCCTAAAAACCTGTCGTAGCCCTCCATCATTTCAGATAAGGACTATTTAGTATTCATGCTGCGTTTGTTGACCTCTGTCAAGGCACAGTGTGCGGTAGCTGATTAGTGCTTATCTGTCACATATGATGCGATTGGATTAGGGTAGTCGTACAGCCTTTTTGACCTCCGTCAAGGGTCGTGCGGGTGGGTTTAATTCAATCACGAAATGACGGGTTGAACTTGACTAGCGGCCTATGGTTTGTTGTCCTCCGTCAAGGTCATAAGTTGCTAGGGGTAAAAACATTATTGGGAATTTCAAGTGTTGAAATTTGCAATGAGATTTCATACCTTCTATGAGATAGTTGGATCCCGATACCCACTGCGAGTAAGAGTTACTCCTAAGAGAGTTTTTGTCACAACCCGAAGGTACGGAACGTGACTGGCACTTAGATCACGAGACGTCTCAAGACATAACGTGACCTAAGTCAGCCACCCAGAAAATCTAAACCATACACAATAAGAGTGAAGGAAAACCTTTTAAGAAAACGATTTTAAACCAATTAAGTTATATTAATCCCTTTTTAAAAACATCAAAATTTCCGAAAATTTCGGCAGAGTCTCCTTTGTAAATACTAGCCCCCAAAATGGGTACAACAAGATATATAAACCTGTAATGAAATAATGGCATCCCCAAGCGGGAGCTAGCTCTTCGCCCAAGGCGGATCACAACCACACGCAATATATATGCAATATCAAGCAAATAAGCATAAAGAAGCACAAAAATAAGAAAAACACAACGTCGGCTCAAGTGAGCTCGACCCCAGAGAAACCACATATACACAAATCTCTCAGTCTCATCACTAGGTCGCATATACAAAATAAGAAGTGGTTGTAAGTCTACGGTAGCGCCCCAGCCGTCTGTCCGAGGCCAAAATGCGGAAACGAAAACTTTTTCTAAACTAGAAACCCGCGCTATCGCAAACTTTAATCCCGAATCGAACCATTAACCTACAACTAGCAACTAGACAAAGGGTTGGAAAGGCTATACCGATCGATCCGTGTTCTTCGGTCTTTGGCCACCATCCCAAACTCCTCGCGGCATCTCCGATCTCGATCTCCTCGTCGGAAAGGGCACCACATCTTCGAGTCTTTTTACGGGCTCCTGCTTCATCTGAAGCAACTCGGGCATAAAGTTCGCTAGCCGACGTGTCCAAGGCGATGTAGAGAATGTGTGTGATCACTTTGTCTCAACCATCCATTGATTCTCATCATATGAGAGTGTATGGATGGAGGTTGAAGGTGAAGCCATCAATGGAAATAGTGAGCTAGAGGAAGAAGAAGAGGAGGAGCCATTTTCTTTCTTTTGTTATCCATGATAAAATGAGAGAGTGAGTGCAAAATAATACAAGAGCAAACTCTATCATGGCTGCCCTTCTCTCTCTTCCCCTCATTTCAAACCACAAATCAATCACATAATATGACATTAGCCTAAGAAAAGAGACCATGAGTCACTAATGAAGTCCATGTCACATTAATTGCACCTCATGATGATTTCCACTCACAATTTCCACCATTTGAAAACATTAACCCAAATGTTTACAACAATAAAAAGATACGGCAACATCTAAAGTAAACTCGTGACGGATCATAAGGATACCCCTCACCTGTATATACATACCAACATCCGCATTCCGACTGAATGCGAATGTGATGAGACTAAAGTAATCCAACAAATCTAATACTAGGATCCGGCTTAAACCAAAGCCCACTAGTATGATCCATCCGATCATGATCCATGCGCTACTGCACTTATATGATCGAACCCTGCCATATATCATACGGCCTCTACAACGTTTCGCCCGAAACTTGAGAAACTGTCTGTGGGGGACTCTAAAGACTCGTCGATACTTTGGCTGTGGATTTAACCACTATCACGTTAGTGGTACTAGCCGTACGTAACGGGCTACCAGGTATTGACCAAAAGGGAGGTCGATGAGCGAACTCATCCTGACACCCTACTGAGCCTGTCAGTGACAATATCCGTACAGTCCGGTCCGTTCATCTAGGAGCATCGCATGTCGGGCCTAGGGGGTTGGTAAAAGTCAGACCCCTAAAAGCGGTACAAGTCGTGTCGGAGTGTAGCCCAGAACACCCTGAGATACTACTGGAATACCTACCAGTAAATCTCCTGCCTTGGCCAAGGACTTCGTGTAATGGCTCTCCTAGACACAGCGCGATCTCACCCCCAATACCGGGAGAGACGTAACCCCTACCGATCCGCTCACTGCCTCCATGTGGCTCGGGACTTTACCCAACTAAAACCTGTTTGCAAGACTCATTTGAGCCGTGGTAGGGTAGTAATCAAAGCACAGTGGGAACTCACACGAGACAAATGACGATCTCAGGTCTATGAACTAACATGTTCACATGTCACCAGGGAACTGCTATCTGACGCTAGGTATAATACCAACTAGCATGTTCCCGGCGAGTCCTGTCCGGTGTACTCATAACCCAATGAGCACCTGTATACGTCTTAGGTGAACCAACTAACACCAATGGCTTGTGAGACCAACCACCGCCCCTCGTCGGTGTCTCGATCGTATACACCAGTCTACTAACAGAGTATCGATGCCCAGTCTTGAAACTCCCACGACTAGGGACCACTTTAAGGATGTGCTTATAGACCTCAGCTCCCACGTATATGATCACCATCATACTGCTGGCCGTCAAGCAAGAATCCTATGGACTCTATCAACGTGCAATAGTGACCTGTAATGTCACCTAAAGCATGTACACGATGATAAAGATAAACCAGATAGCATACTATCATCTGGAGTAAGATTGTTTTACCGGCATAGGTCCTTCCTCAATCATTGCAATCACGTGCCTGCGATCCAATAATTGACTCTGAGGGAACTATATCCAACAATCTCCCACTTGCACTCAAGGCTAATTATTGCGATGTCGCATACTCACAGCCCGTGTGATACCGAACACCCAACTCCTCTACTAGTCAGTCTCACAAAGCCCGTTTGTGAAACCATTGCGTTCGAGGAATAGCCTCAGTGAGTGGATCCGCCCTAATGTTTCTTTCTATGTCTCTCTTTATCTCAAGTTCACGGAGAAAGCCATCTCCCGAAATGAGCAATACCTGTCTTAGAATATGTCTGGATATCTGATGGGACCTAGTTCATAAATGAACTCCAAATCCAAACTTCTTAGACTGTATTGTCAACTGAACTTAATCAGTGTCCTGCGCTATGCCTCCCTCCGTAACCGCTTGGACCTCCTGTCCAAAACTACTGCCCTCGTCAGAGGGAAAACTATAACTTTGGCAGTCACTCTGTCATTCAGGTCACCTTGGAAGCCTGGAATGATAACCGTCTCCCGAATGAGGCTGTCGTTATCATACCCCTAGAACATCCACTTATGTTCTAAAACTGCTTCCGAACGTTTCTCCAGGATTGGATCAATATCAACTTATTGCAGCTCATGCAAAAACAACATCTGGTGTGGTATTTGACATCTCATGATCAACTCAATTTCCTAAGCAAGTGATCTGCCAATCATGCACATCTCTCTCCCCTTTAGTCTGTAAGACACCTTTAGAGAAGATGACTCCATCACCTGCAGGTATACTACCGTGCCAAGAGTCATCCATTCTAAAACACCTGTAGAATGCTGTCTAAGTACCCAGATTGGGAAACTACACAAATCTAGATCAAAAACCATAGATCTAGTAACCAGAATGTCTGATAATGAATCCATATCCCGTGTGGAGAAACCACTGTGTGACAACCAAAGTATAACCGATCGTAGTATAGGAATTTCACTTCCTATTCTGTGTATGTCATCCAAATACCAGGACATCACACCCTACTACCTTCTTAACAGATCCATCCCCTATTTTGATGAAGTCAAACCCATGACTGTCACATCAAAAATAGATGATCTATCTCCGCTATTACCGTTTTAGTCTATAAATAGACATAAGTCACTTGTCCACTATGCTTCCGCTGCTCCCACTGACTACGACAACCCTTTGGCAGAATAATATACACGTGCACTTCTAAAGCCAGTTCAGAACGACGCTATACTCATCCTCCTGCCGGGTCTCATAGTCTGAAACAACAGTAGTGTCAAGTCTGGGTAAACAAGAACCTCCATGTCACCGTCTTTGAGCATACCGAAGTACCTCTCGAGTGCCTGAGGTTACCCACCTTATCTGCGGAGTGGCCAATGGAATGTCAATCCAGATTGAATCTTTAGGTCCTATTAAATTTTCAGTAATCGTTTGCGGTTCTGGAATCACTTCCAGTTCTACCATACTCCCACTACTGTTTTCTGAAAAAAGTCCATTTTATTAGAACTGTGGCGAGACAAGAACAATATCCCTATTGATCTTCCAGATGGTAGAAAGGCAACCCTCGTCATAACCCGGGTCAGCCCACAAACAGCCATTACAGAAACGTGCCTTGAGTTATCTAGAGTCTGGTTTTAAGCATAAGCCGGACAACTCCCCGTACCTTAACATCGTTAAGATATGAACCGTTCTATATCCAATATAGAAACAGAGGCACTGATTGAATTGGAACCAGATTCAAATCATTCAGCTGTCTCCAGTGCATGTAAACAAAATGGAAGGAGGCCGATCAGCGTTACTCAACTTAGGAATGCATCCAAATATGAGTAACCTGAAAAAGAAACAAGTTTCTCAAAAACCATTACTATCAACTGAATACCATACACAAGTATCTACATCTTCGATCACCTTGAAGAATCCCGATACTTGCAACACCTGGTTCTCTACTTTACTCTTATACCTATAACTTCTCAAAACTTGGATCTTGTATTTCTATGAAACACATGTCTAAGAACTAGAGAAGTCACAAGTAAACAGAATATAGTACGAGTACCAACCCCTCTATCCTAATGGACACTGGAAAACATACAATACTCTGTATAAGTCCCCTGAGTCTAATAACTCATTCCCTGTGTGTCGTAGGTTGAAAACTGTACTTATGGTTAAGAAGAATTACACCGCTATTTAATGCTCCTTACCTAACCATCCACTGATTTAGGTAAATTTCATAGACATAATTTCAAAAAGTTATATCTCACATTATAAAAATAAACGTAAAGATATATCAATTTGAAATTGGTGCATAACAACGGATATTCAAAACCAAATATTTGTCGTCCGGCAAACAGCCCAGGAGATTTCCTCAAATATCACCAATTACAACGAATCCCGATATAATGAGGATAATCACCTAATTCCTAATAACTTACTCCCACTCATCATCTGTAAAACCATACAGATGTGAGAATCAAACCTGGTAAATACATACCCTGGAGCAAGGACTAATTGGGAAATCAGTTTTCTATTAACAATACACAGTGAAACTGAAACATGAAAATGTTTCGAAGGGGTATCCTGGTATTCGTAGTAATTTCTCTTCCATTATCCAGATTCATGACTGTAACCGTATATTTCTTTGCCATCTCTCCAAATCCCTTTATATGTTTTTAGTCATTACCTTCTGTACACCCCTTTAGGCTAAATGGTTTTCTTCCTTCCCTACCGTTCGGCACTAGCCTATGGTTTGGAAGAAGACCGTCCAATAAGCGTAATAGGTGTACTGTCCTAATCCTAGGAGCACTCACAACTCGAGAGAAGGTAAAGATAAAAGACAACTGAATAAAACCTTATTCCTATTTCTCCTGAAGCAGAATCCATCCCCGAACTGGAACAAGTCCCTTCGAGTTCGTATATAACCATACGATGGAGTATCCAATAAACTGTGGATCTTCGTAGTGATACGGGGTGTTCCGGAGAAATACAAAGGTGAAGTAGGAGTGGCGATGAAATACTTGGTTTGGTCGTGAATGATAGCAGTCGCAATTTACTTTGCCCTCTTACTAATCCTTTTATTTGTCTTTACTTAATCCTTCTGTACACCTTTTAGGCTAAATGGTTTTCTTCATTCCCTACTGTTCGGCACCTGCCTATGGTTTGGATGAAGACTATCTAATTAGCGTAACAGGTGTACCGTCCTAATCCAAGGAGCACTCGCAACCTAAGAGAAGGTAAAAGGAAAAGACAACTGAATAGTCCTATTCATTTTCTCCAGAACCGGAAACCATCCTCGAATCTGGAACAAGTTCCTTTGAGTTCGTATATAACCATACGATGGTTTTATCCAATGGATGTGGATGTTCGTAGTAATACGGGGTGTTCTGGAGAAAAGGGTAAAAGTAGGAATGGCAATGAGGTATGCAACTCAGAAAATCCAAAAGCCAGTGTTTTAAGAAGGTTAGGTTAACTTGGTCGCTGAGTCATAGTCAAGGGTCGGGTCATGGTCGCTGCCAAAGAGAGAGAGAAAAGAAACACTCTGCGTGCACTCTAACCTAGATCAGAATGGTTATCAATTTATCTAATCAGGAAACCTCCCACTGTAACCTCAAATTATCCTCCAAACCTGAAAGAAGAATTAGTTGGGATCACCCGAGAAGTAAACCAACTCATCAGTGGGAATCGGGATCCAACTATCATCGCATGATAATGTGATGGAATCCACTCACGTTATCAAACTCCAGAAGGTATGCGCATGCCTGGCAAGTTTCAGTTTCTTCAGAAACTCCCGATGTGATTTTTACCCCAAGCGGCTTATGACCTTGACTAGGTCAACAAACCATAAACCGCTAGTCAAGTTCAACCCGTCATTGTTCTGGATTGCATTAAACCCACCCCTATGTGCCCTTGACTAGGTCAACAAGGCCGCACAACTGTCCTAACCAATCCCATTTATGCAACAAGCAAGCACCACTTAGCTACTGAACACTACGTCTTGACTAGGTCAACAAACGCAGCACGAATACTAAATAATACCCGTAAGAAATGACGGAGGGCTACGGCTGGTTTTTGGCGAAAAACCTTTAATGTAATGAACTTGATATCGTTGAAGGAACCGGATAGCTTTTTATAAAAATATAGTGGCGAAAACCTTTGCTAAAGAGGTCACTCCCGGTGAAGGGATCTCGGCTCTTTCCCCGTAGAATGAGGTGCAGGATATTCCAGCTGAATACCACGATGCAAAGCAAGAAGGCAATCGGCTATAGTGAAGTTATTACCCTGACGCAAACTTCTGTCCAAGGGGTCACTCCCGGTGAAGGGATCTCAGCCCTTGCCTCGTCGACTGAGGTGCTGGATATTCATAACCGAATACCACTGTGCAAAACAAAAGAGAACGTCCTTGCAATAACAGCTTTTTTAAAAATGTTCCAACAACATCAAACAGGTTTGTTTAGCTTGCATTGATACGAATCAATGCAGTCCCATCAATTGATCACACCAATAAAGAACGAAAATATGATGTACGTATATGCCATCCGCATTCGCCACTGGGTCCCATCATCACCCGTTAGGTTACTTAACTAACGACAGAGCGGGGACTGGACTAGCGCGGGTGTAAAACATATACAACATCTACTAGTATATATATATCAATATATAATAATCGCTCATGGCGTGATAAAATGCAACATCACAGAAATATAATAAGCATCACAGAACAATACAGATAAACTGGGATCCCCGGGTTTCATAGAGCCGCTACTGAAACCCGACGTTCCCCTGGTCGTGTGGATAGCCTGTACAATGAAATCCTAGACCCCTACGGGTGCGGCAAGTTACCCGCCAAAACCTGAAGTGAGGCAGCCCCTTTCAACAAAGTGAATGGACCACCCAGCACTTCACGGAATCCGGTAACTTGAGCACCCCTCCTTAGGTCAACCTGTACCCCCTACGAGTGCGGCGAATAGCCCGCCAATTCTAGGGTAAAGCCCCCTCCGTCTCAAAGCCATGAGATGCAAGCCTGTTGCCCTCTAGAACCCGGCTATCCGTGCACCCCACCTTAGGGTAATCCTAGTACAGAAAGTAAAAGATATACAACGGGTATATCGACCTCAGCCCGGTCGTGCCCCAAAAGAATAATATACAAATAGGCAATGACGGCAGTTCATATGTCGGACGCTCACCCCGCAAAATCAAATGTACATATATAACCAACCTGTACTGTAAGTCCACGTTGCCCACCCCGGTGCTTACGGGGAGGCGGAAAACGGAATAAAAATCGAATTTTATGAGCTTAGGCAACATGGACTACACTATGAAGGATCTTTGCTAAACAAAAACAAGCTAAAGCTAACAAGAAACTAGCTAAGTGCGAGAAAGGTTATACCTTGGGCTTTATGTCCTTCTCTCCTTGCTCCTTGGAGTGGTGGAAGGAGGTCACCTTAGTCGTCTTCTCACGTCGAAGAAAGATCCACCCGAAAGCCTCGACCTTTGGCTTCAACTCCAAGCTAGAAGTAACTAGGGTGCAAGAAGTGCTAATCCTTGAACCCTAGATGAGAGTAGAGATTATCAAGAGAGGGTTTTTCTCAAGCTCAAGTGTTTCTCAACACATGAGAGGGGAGAGCTTGAGGGAGAGGAAGAACAAGAGAGAGAATGTGAATAATAGAATGAGAGAATAATATGAAGCATTCTCTCATATATGTGAATTATTGTAATTAGATAATTAGTGAGATAATTGTCATGGCTTAATCAAGACAAGACCATTATCATTTCATTTTTAATGCAAATTGCAAGGATCAAAGAGCATCTTCCAAATGAAATGATGATGGTCAAAGTGTCAACCAAGGTCAACAAGTCAAGAAGGTCAAATGGTCAACAACCATAACCATGCACAATTATTAAACTAATATCAATTAACAATAATACACACATAAGCATTAGGGTTAATAAAAATGACAATAGTCATTAACCCTAATCAAAGTCCTCTCCCTCTGTCTCAAGCAACTGTGCATATGCACCCATATTCGTGATCCGAGGAACACGAATACAATGAGAAAAAGCCAATCCCAAATCATATAATAGGATCCGGCTTAAAACAAAGCCCGCTAGTATAAGCTGTCCGGACAGCAAACGTGCACAAGTGCACGGATGTGAACGAACCCTGTCGCAAAACCATGCGACCTCTACTCATTTTGCCTAAAGGCGAATAGCTCTCTGTGTGGGACTCTAAAGACTCGACACTACGCTGGCAGTGGGTTTAACTACAGACCGCAAGCGGCACTAGCTGTACGTAACGGTCCCCAGGTAGATGTCGATAAGAAGACTGACGAGGTGAACCCCATCTGAACTCCTACTGAGCCTGTATGTGACAATCTCCGTACAGTCCGGTCTGTTCTTCTGATACATCGCATGGCGGGCCTAGGGGGCGGTGAACGTCAGTCCCCTAATAGCGGTACAAGTCGTGTCGGAGTGTAGCCCAGAACACCCTGAGATAACACCGGAAACCTACCAGTATATCTCGCTTGCCCTGGCCAGGGACTACTCGTGTAATGGCTCTCCTGGACACAGCGCGATGTCAACCCCCAATACCGGGAAAGACGAATCCTATCTAACCGTCACTGCCTCCAAGTGCTTCGGGACTGCACCCAAAAACTACCTGTTTGCACGACTCCTTTGAGCCGTGGTAGGGTAGTAATCAAAGTGCAGTGGGAACACACTCGAGGCGAAGTGACAGTGTCAAGTCAGCGGACTAAGCTGTACTCATGTCACCTGGGAACTGATAACTGACGATAGGTATAATACCAACCAACAGTTCCCGACGAGTCATGTCCAGTGTACTCGTAACCTAACGAGCACCCGCATACTATCTCAAGTACGACGTACTGACGGCTGTGGGACAGACCGTCTCCCACACTGGGATGAGAAGCGCATACGCTAGTCTACTCCGGAGTATCGATGCCCTGTCTCGATAGTCCAACGACTAGGGACCTGTATAAGGATGTGCTTATAGATCACCCAGCTCCCACGAGTGTGAGCACCATCACAACGCTGGTAATCAAGCAAAGATCCTAAGGGCTCTACTAATATGTATATCAGCAATATGCTAAAAGAAACACATGCACATATTAAAGCAGAGACAAACCAAGTAGCATACTACCATTTCGAGCAAGATTGTATATACAACTGTGAATATCCCAAGCTGTAATCAAGTAATATACAAACTAGTATGATACAGTAATGGCCTCTAGGGCATATACACTAACAATCTCCCACTTGCACTAAGGCCATGTACTGGCGTATCGAAGACCTATCATCTCGATCAGCTGCTCGAACTGAGTCTGGGGCAAGGCCTTGGTGAATGGATCTGCTGTGTTATCTTCTGAAGCAACCCTCCGAACCTCGATCTCCTGGCGATCCACGATCTCCCTGATCAGGTGATACCGCCTCAAGATGTGTCTGGATTTCTGATGGGACCTGGGTTCCTTCGCTAAAGCTATAGCCCCGTTGTTGTCGCAATACAGAGGTATTGGGTCAACAATGGACGGAACCACCTGAAGTTCTCTCAAGAACTTCCTCATCCAGACAGCTTCTTTTGCGGCATCAGATGCAGCGATGTATTCCGCTTCCATAGTCGAGTCAGCAACGGTTTCCTGTTTGGAGCTCTTCCAACACACCGCCCCTCCATTGAGGGTAAAGACAAAACCCGACATGGACTTGGAATCATCATTGTCACTCTGGAAGCTGGAGTCAGCAAAGGCCTCAATCTGGAGGTCTTTTCCGCCATACACCAAGAACATCTCCTTAGTCCTTCTCAGGTACTTGAGAATGTTCTTTACTGCTATCCAATGTTTCTCCCCAGGGTTTGACTGATACCTGCTTACCACACTCAGTGCATAAGCTACATCCGGTCTGGTACACAACATTGCATACATTATAGAGCCTACCGCAGAAGCGTTGGGTATAATAGACATGCGATCCCTCTCCAAATCAATTTTGGGAGACATCTCTTTGGAGAGGGTGATCCCGTGACAAGCCGGTAGATTACCGCGCTTGGAATCTTCCATACTGAATCTCTTCAGTATGGTGTCGATGTACCTGGACTGTGAAAGTCCTAATATCCTCTTGGATCTGTCACGGTAGATCCGGATACCCAGAATGTATGAGGCATCACCCAGGTCTTTCATGGAGAACCTGTGTGACAAGAACCCCTTGACAGATTGTAGCATAGGAATGTCATTTCCTATTAAGAGAATGTCATCCACGTATAAAACGAGGAATACTACAGTTCTCGCTACAAATCTACAATAGATGCATGGTTCATCTGGATTTTTGATAAAGCCAAATTCCTTGATCGTCTCATCAAAACAGATGTTCCAACTCCGCGATGCCTGCTTTAGTCCATAAATGGACTTAAGCAACTTGCACACCTTTCCGCTGCTCCCACTCTGAATGAAACCCTCTGGCTGATCCATATAGACACACTCCTCTAAATGTCCATTTAGAAAAGCTGTCTTTACGTCCATCTGCCAAATCTCATAATCGTGGAAGGCAGCAATGGCAAGAAGGATCCGAATGGATTTCAGCATAGCTACTGGAGAAAAGGTTTCGTCATAGTCCAAACCAGGTCGCTGACGAAAACCCTTTGCTACCAGTCTAGCTTTATAGGTCTCAACCTGTCCATCTACACCAATCTTCCTTTTGAAGATCCACTTGCATCCTACGGGTTTTACCCCATCTGGAGCAATGTCCAACGTCCATACTTTGTTGGTGTACATGGACTCCATTTCGGTCCGCATTGCATCCAGCCATTTTACCGAGTCGACGCTCTGAATGGCTTGCTAGAAGCTAGTAGGCTCATCACAGTCTATGATGCAATCCTCTCTATCCCCGTCAATGAGAAAACCGTAGTATCTCTCGGGCGGATGAGACTGCCTACTACTCCTGCGGAGTGGCGTGGGAATGTCCTGATCTTTCGAACCCTCTGGTTCTACTAAGCTTTCAGTAATAGTTCGTGGTTCTGGAATTTCTTCCAGTTCTATTGCGCTCCCACTTAATTCTTTTTCTATGAACTGGTGTTCTAGAAAGTGGGCATGGCGAGAAACAAACACCTTTTGTTCCTCTTCGCAATAGAAGAAATATCCCTTGGAGTTCTTTGGATATCCCACAAACTTGCACTGTACTGAGCGTGCCTCGAGCTTGTCCGCATGCTGCTTTGTTACAAAAGATGGACATCCCCATGTCTTAATATGATTAAGATAGGGTCTCTTCCCACACCACATTTGATATGGTGTAGTAGGCACAGTCTTAGTTGGAACCCAGTTCAAAAGGTATGCAGCTGATTCTAGCGCATATCCCTAGAACGATCGCGGCAACTCAGCGTTACTCATCATGGACCGTACCATATCCAATAGGGTTCGGTTCCGTCTCTCCGATACACCGTTATGTTGCGGAGTGTATGGAGGAGTAAGCTGAGAGAGAATTCCATTCTCTTTTAAGTAACCCAGGAACTCGGCACTCAAGTATTCACCACCTCGATCAGATCTCAGTGCCTTGATACTTTTGCCTGTTTGTTTTTCTACTTCATTCTTATATTCCTGGAACTTTTCAAAAGCTTCGGATTTATGTTTCATTAAGAAGACATAATCGTACCTTGAAAAGTCATCCGTAAAAGTAATGAAGTAAGAATAACCGCTTCGTGCATGTGTAGACATTGGACCTCACACGTCGCTGTGTACGAGTCCCAAGAGCTCGCTCGCTCTTACTCCGTGTCCAGTGAACGGAGTCTTTGTCATCTTTCCCTTGAGACAGGATTGACAAGTTGCATACGATTGATATTCGAACGGATCCAAATATCCTTCTGCATGTAACTTAGTCGACCTTCTCTCATTGATGTGACCCAGTCTACAATGCCATAAGAAAGTTTTATTGATTTCTGGAGACTTTCTTTTGTGTGTATTCTGGACATTGAAAATCAGTGGCTGGTTTAATACGTATATACCGTTGTTCAATGTACCTGACCCAATCAAAACTTGATTAAGGTGAATGTTCACTACATTACTTACAAATGCAAATTCATAACCTTCTTTAGCTAAAAAAGATACAGAAATGATATTACAGGTTGCATTTGGTACATAATAACAACTACGCAAAACCAAAAAATGTCCATCGGACAATCCCAGGTGATAGTCCCCCACGGCCTCAGCATCCATGCTAGCACCGTTTGCAACTCTGAGGCTCATGTCACCTGCCTTCAAAACTCTACGCTTTCTCAACGCCTACAAAGAATTACAGATATGAGATCCCGATCCGGTATCCAATACCCAGGATGTAGAGTTTATTGATAGACAGTTTTCAATAACATACACACCTGAAGCTGAAGCTGCAACTCGCTTCAAATCCTGTGTTCTGGCCTTCCAAGCCTTGCAATCCTGTTTCCAGTGACCACTTTTGTGACAATAGAAGCATTCTTCCTTCCCCACCAGCTTTCCCGCTATCTTTGTTGCTTTTCCTTTTCCCTTCGTATCCACTTTACCGACACCGCCTCTTGGTTTGGCGGGGGCTTTCTTCTTCTTGCCCTTGGCTTTCGCCCTGGACCTAGAAGAGGAAGATCCTCCTACAAACAAAGTGGATGTCTCCCTACCCTTCTGTAGGGTGCCCTCAGCACTCCTCAACATGTTCAGAAGTTCGGAAAGTTCAACCTCCTTTCCTTGCATGTTGAAGTTAAGAATAAACTGGGCGTAAGTGGAAGGAAGGGACTGGAGAATCAAATCAGTATAGAGTTCATTCTCCAACGTGGTCCCAAGGTCCGCGAGCTCCTCTATGTAGCCAATCATCTTAAGCACGTGTTCCGCTACCGATGATCCGACGGCCAACCTTGCCGAAAACAACTTCTTCGACACTTCGTATCTGGCGATACGAGACTGCTCTCCATACAGTTCTTTTGTATGAAGAAATATGGACTCAAGGTCCATATTCTCATCCCTCCTCTGATGTTCGTTGTCCATCGAGGCAAGTACGAGGCATTTGGCCTTCGCGCAATCGATCTCCCATGTCTTACGGATTTCCTTATCTGCGACGCTGGAGGTGGGACCTGGGACAGGGGGAGCTTTGGTGGTAAGGATATACCCCAACTTGTCGTAAGTGATTGCCATCTTGACATTCCTGAGCCAATCTTTGTAGTTTGGCCCTGTCAATATGTTTTTATCTAGTAATAACTTAAGTCCGGTCAAGTTGAATGGTCACTGCAATTAGGAGAGAGAAAAGAAACACTTTAGCATGATGCTCTTGCATGTTTAGAGTGGTTTTTAGTTTGTCTAAACTGGATGGCTCCCACTGTCTCTCGAATCCCTTCTCAAACCGTAAAGAAAGGATTAGTCAGGATCAATCTCACCGTACAATACTTGCTTAACCGTTCAGCCAGGCCAGTGTCGGTACTTCGAGGGAGGTTTTCCAACGCTTTCGCGAAGTTCCTTAATTAAGTAACCTCTTTTCCCTGTGGGCGTAGCCCCGCTAACACCTTTCTAGACACCTACTAGGTTTATAGCATTGATCGTTAAGTGAGAGTTTTCCCGAGGAGTAGCATATACTCACAGTAGGATCGGGATCCAAATATCATCGTGTGATAAAACCGAAGGAGTCCTACCAGAATTATCACACTCCAAATGGTATGCAGCGCTAGCAAGTTTCAGTACTTATGAAACTCCCGATGTGGATTTTTGCCCCATGCTCTTATGACCTTGACTTTGGCCAAAATATCATAAGTCACATGTCAAGTTCTACCCGTCATTCTCCTGGTTAATTTGGACCCACCCGTACCTACCCTTGACTTTGGCCAAAATGGCAGCACGACTGTCCCAAACCAACGCATCTATCTATGCTGCACATGAATACCCAATAGCTACCAATCACTATGCCTTGACTTTGGCCAAAATACATAGCTTGAATACTTTTTGACCATTCATGTGGAATGACGGAGGGCTACGAATGGTTTTGGCGAAACCGTGAACGTAGTGAACTTGATATAATCGATGGAACGAGATAGCTTTTAAAAGGAGTGGTTTAAGCTCCGCGTTTAAAAGTTTAGTTTTGAAAAGAACCGAGTGGTTTTCAAAGTGTTCCAATCGACTTTTACTTGGTTTATTTTCTTGCATTAGTTCTTTTAATGCGTCCCATCATTTAATCCTACCATTGCAGAAAACAACCAAAATATGACGTACGCTTATGCCATTCGCATTCGCCATGGGGCCCCGTCATCACCCATTAGGTTACTTAACTAACGACAGAGCGGGGGCTGGGCTAGCGCGGCTGTAAAACATAAGCAACGCCTAAATAGTTATCATATATAAATATATAGCAATGATAGACATTACAGATCACAGATGAATACATTGGATATACTAGGAATCCGCAATCCGTTCGAGCCTGCAACGAAAAGCGGATTACACGGTCGCGGTGAATAGCCAATACCCCACCCAAGACCCCTACGGGTGCGGCAAACTACCCGCCAAGCACCCGAAGCGAAGCAACCTCCCTCAACACCGTGAGTAGGCCACTCGGCACTTCGAGATACCCGGTAGTTTGTGCACCCCCTCCATGGGTCTATCCTAGGAGCAAAAACAGTAAAAAGAATTATACAATGACGGCTACAACCCCGACCCAGTTGTGCGGCCAAACAAATAATAATATTACATCAATTTACATGTTATAATGAATGAAAGAAAAAGCAACACTCATCTCACATCCACCCCGGCTATTCATCTGCGACAATCCAACCCATTCATATACACATACCATCATCAATCACAGATCACAGATATGTATAACCCCGACTAATCGACATATAGCGATTAGCCGACGTTCAATACATATAAACATCACAGATATAACCTTTTAGTCAAAGTGTATTGAAGTTCGGAAAAAAATACGGATTTATAGGCCCCTAAAAACAAATTTCTATTCTGGAAAACCTTGGCACATATAAACCATCTTAAAAATCCTAAAACCAAGCCAGAAATACACTGCACCAAACTCGACCCAGTGAAGAGCCAAGACGGCCGCGGTTACGCGGCAATAGCTTGCTATTGCCGCGGAACCGCGGCTCTTTGGTCGAGTCACTGGTTCGTTTTTGGTGGCTTTCTTCACAAAACCCTGAGATGATTTTTGGAGTATAACAAATTTTGTTTTGAACAGAAAAAAAAATTAACAGAAACTTAGGGTTTTGAAAACTCGGCTTTTCGATTTTTCCGATTCGAACTTCGATACACTCTACTACCTAGCTAGTTTATGTTTAGTTAGACTCTGATACCACTGTAAGTCCACGTTGCCCACCCCGGTGCTTACGGGGAGGCGGAAAACGGAATAAAAATCGAATTTTTATGAGCTTAGGCAACATGGACTACACTATGAAGGATCTTTGCTAAACAAAAACAAGCTAAAGCTAACTAGAAACTAGCTAAGTACTAGAAAGGTTATACCTTGGGCTTTATGTCCTTCTCTCCTTGCTCCTTGGAGTGGTGGAAGGAGGTCACCTTAGTCGTCTTCTCACGTCGAAGAAAGATCCACTCGAAAGCCTCGACCTTTGGCTTCAACTCCAAGCTAGAAGTAACTAGGGTGCAAGAAGTGCTAATCCTTGAACCCTAGATGAGAGTAGAGATTATCAAGAGAGGGTTTTTCTCAAGCTCAAGTGTTTCTCAACACATGAGAGGGGAGAGCTTGAGGGAGAGGAAGAACAAGAGAGAGAATGTGAATAATAGAATAAGAGAATAATATGAAGCATTCTCTCATATATGTGAATTATTGTAATTAGATAATTAGTGAGATAATTGTCATGGCTTAATCAAGACATGACCATTATCATTTCATTTTTAATGCAAATTGCAAGGATCAAAGAGCATCTTCCAAATGAAATGATGATGGTCAAAGTGTCAACCAAGGTCAACAAGTCGAGAAGGTCAAATGTTCAACAACCATAACCATGCACAATTATTAAACTACTATCAATTAACAATAATACACACATAAGCATTAGGGTTAATAAAAATGACAATAGTCATTAACCCTAATCAAAGTCCTCTCCCTCTGTCTCAAGCAACTGTGCATACGCACCCGTATTCGTGATCCGAGGAACACGAATACAATGAGAAAAAGCCGATCCCAAATCATATACTAGGATCCGGCTTAAACCAAAGCCCGCTAGTATAAGCTGTCCGGACAGCAAACGTGCACAAGTGCACGGATGTGAACTAACCCTGTCGCAAAACCATGCGACCTCTACTCATTTTGCCTAAAGACGAATAGCTCTCTGTGTGGGACTCTAAAGACTCGACACTACGCTGGCAGTGGGTTTAACCACAGACCGCAAGCGGCACTAGCTGTACGTAACGGTCCCCAGGTAGATGTCGATAAGAAGACTGACGAGGTGAACCCCATCTGAACTCCTACTGAGCCTGTATGTGACAATCTCCGTACAGTCCGGTCTGTTCGTCTGATACATTGCATGGCGGGCCTAGGGGGGCGGTGAACGTCAGTCCCCTAATAGCGGTACAAGTCGTGTCGGAGTGTAGCCCAGAACACCCTGAGATAACACTGGAAACCTACCAGTATATCTCGCTTGCCCTGGCCAGGGACTACTCGTGTAATGGCTCTCCTGGACACAGCGCGATGTCAACCCCCAATACCGGGAGAGACGAATCCTGTCTAACCGTCACTGCCTCCAAGTGCTTCGGGACTGCACCCAAAAACTACTTGTTTGCACGACTCCTTTGAGCCGTGGTAGGGTAGTAATCAAAGTGCAGTGGGAACACACTCGAGGCGAAGTGACAGTGTCAAGTCAGCGGACTAAGCTGTACTCATGTCACCTGGGAACTGATAACTGACGATAGGTATAATACCAACCAACAGTTCCCGACGAGTCCTGTCCAGTGTACTCGTAACCTAACGAGCACCCGCATACTATCTCAAGTACGACGTACTGACGGCTGTGGAACAGACCGTCTCCCACACTGGGATGAGAAGCGCATACGCTAGTCTACTCCGGAGTATCGATGCCTTGTTTCGATAGTCCAACGACTAGGGACCTGTATAAGGATGTGCTTATAGATCACCCTGCTCCCACGAGTGTGAGCGCCATCACAACGCTGGTAATCAAGCAAAGATCCTAAGGGCTCTACTAATATGTATATCAGCAATATGCAAAAAGAAACACATGCACATATTAAAGCAGAGACAAACCAAGTAGCATACTACCATTTCGAGCAAGATTGTATATACAACTGTGAATATCCCAAGTTGTAATCAAGTAATATACAAACTAGTATGATACAGTAATGGCCTCTAGGGCATATACACTAACATGTACTACCATTGCAACCAGGCTATCCACCACGACAAATCCGCAACATCACAGCACAACACAGAACATCAACGTGAATGTCACGTTCGCAAATCCGTCTAAAAGAGTTATAGCAATTAGACAAGATTTACCGATCAAATGACATTCACGGTCGCAGATATAATGTAAGTACTGTAAACTAACATATTTAAAAAATTTCAATCGACAAAATTTCCCGAAGTGAGCCCCAAGTACAACTGCAGCACTCAAAATAATCTGGGCCAAAAATAAACATTCCAGAAACCCCAATTCCAACTCAGAGACCACTGTAGAAAATTTGGTGCAGTTACGCTACAGTACTGCTGTGGAACCGCGGCCAAAACGTGGGTACAGCCGCGGTTCCGCGGCGCTACAGTGAAAACAGTGTACCAAATTTTCTCAGATCTCTTTAAAAAGCCTGCCTGTTTTTCTGCAATATTCAAAATAAGTTTTCAACGAAAAAAAAAATTCGACAGAAACTGTTAAATTGGAATCACGATTTTGGAAATTTCGTTCGATCGATATTTTAAATACGTTAGAACAAGCTAGTAAAGGTTAATGGCGTGGCTCTGATACCATGTAAGTCTACGGCAGCGATCCGGCCGTCTGTCCGAGGCCAAAATGCGGAAACGAAAACTTTTTCTAAACTAGAAACCGGCGCTATCGCAGACTTTAATCCTGGATCGAACCATTAACCTACAACTAGCAACTAGACAAAGGGTTGGAAAGGCTATACCGATCGATCCGTGTCCTTCGGTCTTTGGCCACCATCCCAAACTCCTCGCGGCATCTCCGATCTCGATCTCCTCGTCGGAAAGGGCACCACATCTTCGAGTCTTTTTACGGGCTCCTGCTTCATCTGAAGCAACTCGGGCATAAAGTTCACTAGCCGACATGTCCAAGGCGATGTAGAGAATGTGTGTGATCACTTTGTCTCAAGCATCCATTGATTCTCATCATATGAGAGTGTATGGATGGAGGTTGAAGGTGAAGCCATCAATGGAAATAGTGAGCTAGAGGAAGAAGAAGAAGAGGAGCCATTTTCTTTCTTTTGTTATCCATGATAAAATGAGAGAGTGAGTGCAAAATAATACAAGAGCAAACTCTATCATGGCTTCCCTTCTCTCTCTTCCCCTCATTTCAAACCACAAATCAATCACATAATGTGACATTAGCCCAAGAAAAAAGACCATGAGTCACTAATGAAGTCCATGTCACATTAATTGCACCTCATGATGATTTCCACTCACAATTTCCACCATTTGTAAACATTAACCCAAATGTTTACAACAATAAAAAGATACGGCAACATCTAAAGTAAATTCGTGATGGATCACAAGGATACACCTCACCTGTATATACATACCTGCATCCGCATTCCGACTGAATGCGAATGCGATGAGACTAAAGTAATCCAACAAATCTAATACTAGGATCCGGCTTAAACCAAAGCCTATTAATATGATCCGTCTGATCATGATCCGTGCGCTACTGCACTTATATGATCGAACCCTGCCATATATCATACGGCCTCTACAACGTTTCGCCCGAAACTTGAGAAACTGTCTGTGGGGGACTCTAAAGACTCGTCAATCTTTTGGCTGTGGATTTAACCACTAGCACGTCAGTGGTACTAGCCGTACGTAACGGGCTACCAGGTATTGACCAAAAGAGAGGTCGATGAGCGAACTCATCTTGACACCCTACTGAGCCTGTTAGTGACAATATCCGTACAGTCCGGTCTGTTCGTCTATGAGCATCGCATGTCGGGCCTAGGGGGTTGGTAAAAGTCAGACCCCCAAAAGCGGTACAAGTCGTGTCGGAGTGTAACCCAAAACACCCTGAGATACTACTGGAATTGTCACGTCCCGAAAGTACGGAAATGACCGGCACTTAAACTACGAAACGTCTCGAGGCGTACGTAATCGAAGTAAGCCGAAAACCCAGAAATGCAAACCAAGAAAAGTAGTAGAGTGAAGGAAAACCAATTTAAACAAGTAGTTTTAATAGCATAAGCCGAATTATGCGGGTTTTAAAAAAAACATCAATATTTCCCGAAAATTTCGGCAGAGTCTCCTTTGCAAATACTGGCTCCCAAACGGGATACAACATGAATAGTATACGAAATCAATAAAAGGCATCCCCAAGCGGGAGCTAGCTCTTCGTCAATTGACGGTCACAACCACACAAGCAATATAATATACAACGCCAACAGCGAGGATCAAAACTCAAAACCACAAGAAAACCACAGAAATAAAACGCGTGACTCTAAGGTCGAAAGAATAACATCACTGGTCTCTATCTCTGAAATAAATACATGTTTGGTTGATGGAACTTCTAGATACAACAGAGTAATAATATACAAGTTATATAATGGGGGGTACGATACAAGTAAACCCACCTACTAGCAAATCACCCGAAGGAAACTATGCCTGCAAGCCGTAATGAAACCTGTACGGCAAACCTGCAAGAAACTGGGGCACAACGGGGGTGAGTTGCCAACTCGTGAATACAAAAACATCTACGCACAGAAATCGCATAAATAACGCAACCTAGGTCAAAGATCATAATATATCCTCAAATATATGAATAACATGCAACCTATAACAATGGCTAGGGTAATATCTAACCCGAGTGTGATCTCATGTGCCCTTGTCAGTGCCTCAGGTAGCAATATATCATATGAATGAGGTATGAATGCATGAAAACAGAATACATGTAAATGAAGAAACTGTTTTCATAAATTAGTGAGATTTCCTTTGTATTTTTAAAATGAGGTATCATAAATGAAATCAACATCAACAGTGTCTAGCATCGACACAAAACATAAATCTCAATGTCTCAAAACCTCAGGCTCCGGCTATCCGGACTGGCCTGTATCATCAAATCTCAGTACCTCAATATCTCGAAATCTCAATATCTCAATCTCAATATCTAGGGCGCCGTCAGTCCAGACTGGCCCCTACCATCCATCTCAAGACCACGACGGTATCCTCCGGATATCCGACGCGTCGGGTAAAATCACCGGTAGGTAGTCTCCCCCTGCCAGGCTCATCGTCATCACCATGAGCTTCTTGCCCCGGGGTACCTTACCGGGTCCACCATGTACCCGAAACGGTTCATCCAACTCCTCAAATCGGGTCTCGAAATCCATCAGCAAACTCATGGTGGACGACTCATACATCATGGGAAAAACCGCGCTTTTTATTTAAAAAGAGAAAGAAGAAGTTTGTATATGTTTTGCGGTTTTCCCCAAATCCAGAAAATCTCATGGAAATCCGAATCCAAAACCTCAATAGCACGTAAAAAGTGAATATATGTATGAGAATCCATGAATGCGGCATAACAATGAATAATAGTATGCATGAAGTAGCAGGTAATAACTACAATGTCTAAACTAACATATAAGGCAAGTACACTAATATCATGTCTAAACTATTAGCTAACAGGCTATGTCAAGCAATAATATTTTCTAAGGTGTACGTGACATGGCAATTACCGATGAAGATGTGTGTGAGCCGGCAAGTAAGTGTACGTGGTACATACGCACAAGATATCAACAGTAGAATATGAAGCATAATATAAGCATGTGATGCGGAGCAAACAACAATAATGAGCGGGAGCTGAATACTAGACGCAACGATAACTAATCTGCTTTAACCTAATATAAGTCCTACAATGGTGCCTTTTGAAATAACACGAATCGTAGGGTTTTGAAAATAGGGGCTACGGTGTTTTTAAGAAAAGGTACATTTTTTTTGAAATATCCGTAGAATTCCTTGACTTGTCTTTTAAAATACGCACGATTCGTAAGCTTTGAAATAGGTAGGAACCGAATCTAATCTAACAACTAACTAAACTAAAGGGCTAAGCTACAAGCTAGACTACAGGTAAGGAAACCGCCTAACATCTGAGTCGATACATATACATACCTGTATATATATTAGTCGGTGATCCCGCCTCAATAATATCATATCCGATACCATATCTATAATCAGACATCCCAAGTCAAGAGTGCGGATCAATCATCAAGATATAGCTCGTACGTAAATCCGTCGTACGGCATCCCCAAATCTGGGTACGGGTCAATATCATATTCCTCACACTATTCCTCTGGTATCCTCTTTATCCAAGATCATAGTCTAGGGTACTGACCTATGTCTAGTACAATACTAATATCCTCAATATACTCATGATCTGACTACTGATCGACAATCTCGTACAAACCGATATCGTCAGCACATATCATCATCAAGGGGTATACATCGCCCGATACGGCCTAATATCAATATCCTAGCATATCATGCCTCATATCACGATCACATGTCGACCATTTTATTTATAACACTATTCACCCGTATCGCCGCCCCAAGATCCGCTATAACACCAGGACGTACCTCAAGTACGAATCCTGCCATATCACCGATATCATAACCACAAACAAATCTCATCGACTCAGCTCAATCCCAAGTATCATCCTCAAATCCGTATGTGAACACATAGTCCCATACCCATGTGAACACATAACTATAAAGAATCCCATGAGCATATATAAATAGGAATGTATGCAAGTATGTATGTGTGTATGTGTAGTGCAACACTACCCTAGGGTTCGCGACACTAAAATAATCAAAAACACCAATATCCATCCTAAACATCGTTATTAATCCCAAATAACATATAATAATTGTTGGTGTATATACGCATCCGTATACACCACCACGGACTGCGGGGGTGATATACGCCATCCACCCGACTTCTCCCGTAGATATAAATCTACTCACCTGGTCCTCGCTCGCCGGTGCCGACGTCGCCACGCGCTTGCTTGCCGTCTCGAAGTCCACATGGGGGTACCTACATATCACAACGCATCGTATCGCATTAAAATCCGACTCATGACCAAAACGTCACACGAATCCCACATAGATCAAAACATATGGTTGCTTCCACAAATCAACCCAAAAACCCTCGACGTCGGCGTACAAACGCCAGACCATCGAGAAAAACCCAAATACACTCATTTGCACATTCACGAACACTAATTTTAATATAAAATAGGTTAAAACTCACAAAACCCCAAATTCACTTTAAAAGCCGTTTTTCCGAAAAACTAGCAAGCAAAATTACCCGTTTTAGTACAAAACTCGACGTTTAAACAATTCTAGTGGCCATAATACTTATTAAATAACTTAAATAAGTCATATAACCTATAACCACAATTTAATCTCATCAAACTATATACGTTCAAAAAAACTAGTTTGCAATTTTACCCAAATTTCAACCATTTTAGCAAAAATGCACAAACAACAATTTAGCTAGGATTTTCATGAACTAAAGACATTAAACCACACTTAATAATGTTAATGAAGTCATAAAAAAACTAATTATAATTTTAAACCCAATTATTTAACCATTTCCAAAAACCTAGATAGCAAATTAGTGTAATTATCACAATTTTTAAACTAACAATTAACAACTAGCTACTAACTTGTTTTAACATGTCATAAGAGCTTAAACACATTACACAACCATACACCAATTTCACAAAACCCTAACTTCCATTCAAGTTCTTCTCTTGAATTTTCATCACACAAACCACAACAACCAATTTAACACTTATAAACAAAATCATATAAGCAACTAATCAACAAACAACCATGGGGCACAAAAATTTATACCTCACAAATCCATGATCAAACATGAAATCTAGACCTCCAAAATGAAATCCTTGCACCAAGATCCATGCATCTAAGGCTACACTAAAATGGGTAAGAACTAGATTTAGATTTTGGGATTTTTTTAATGGGTATTTGATGAATTTTTTGAAGCAAAAGAGATGGAACAATGGGGGGGGAGAAAGAGGGCTGTTGGTGCAGGAATTTTCGGCCAGAAAGGGAGTGGGGGAGGAGAGAGAGGGAGGTGGAGAAAAATGGGGAGAAAAAGACAAAGTCTACACCCCCTTTTAACTTTCTTTCATTTCCCTTTTTCTTTTCTTTTCTTTTCTTTTTTGTGTGGAATGGAGTGGGGAAATGGGGGGGATGTGCTGCTGAATTCAGCCACATGGGGATGGGGGTGAGTGAGTGTGGGTGTGGGTGTGGAGGAAAAAGATAAATGTTATACCCCAAACAACCATTTACACTAATTTCACCGAAAAAAGCCTTTTTCTTCGATATTTTCTAAACCGTTTTGGCAAAAGATTTCGTTTCAAAAACCACATGATAAAATTTTATTTAAAGTTTTATGATGCAAAAAATTTGTTTCAACTCATTCCAATTTGTAATTTTCCCTAATTAAATGTATTAGTGACGGCTTAAAATAATAATAAAATAATTTTTTTTTCAGAAAATTTGATATTTCACCAGTGGCTCAATAAACACCAAATACTAGCAATTACATAGCTAGAATATATATATTTAATTTTTATAATAAGATATTTGCATTTTGACTTTTTACAGAAAACCCCCTTATTTTACCGATTTTCCGAAATTTCACCGAAACGATTTTCAAAACGCTACAGGAATACCTACCAGTAAATCTCCTGCCTTGGCTAAGGACTTCGTGTAATAGCTCTCCTAGACACAGCGCGATCTCATCCCCAATACCGGGAGAGACGTAACCCCTGCCGATCCGCTCACTGCCTCCATGTGGCTCGGGACTGTACCCAACTAAAACCTGTTTGCACGACTCCTTTGAGCCGTGGTAGGGTAGTAATCAAAGCACAGTGGGAACTCACATGAGACAAATGACAATCTCAGGTCGATGAACTAACCTGTACACATGTCACCAGGGAACTTCTATCTGATGCTAGGTATAATACCAACTAGCATGTTCCCGGCGAGTCCTGTCCGGTGTACTCATAACCCAATGAGCACCTGTATACGTCTTAGGTGAACCAACTGACACCAATGACTTGTGAGACCAACTATCGCCCCTCATCGGGGTCTCGATCGTATACACTAGTCTACTAACGGAGTATCGATGCCTAGTCTCGAAACTCCCACGACTAGGGACCACTTTAAGGATGTGCTTATAGACCCCAGCTCCCACGTATATGATCGCCATCATACTGCTGGCCGTCAAGCAAGAATCCTATGGGCTCTATCAACATGCAATAGTGACCTGTAATGTCACCTAAAGCATGTACACGATGATAAAGATAAACCAGATAGCATACTATCATCTTGAGTAAGATTGTCCTACTGGTATAGGTCCTCCCTCAATCATTGCAATCACGTGCATGCGATCCAATAATTGACTCTGAGGGCACTATATCCAACAGTGGTAGATAGAGAATCCAAGATACAAAGATAGTACAACAAGATAAAAGTATCCTTGCAACCCACCTAAGAGCAATGTCACGAGTCCGAGCAAAAATGGCCAATGATAAGATAAGCCCGCCGCTACAAGGGTGACGGGTCCGACCTGCAAGACACTGTGGCACAACGGGGGTGAGTTTCCAGCTCGTGAGTAGAATATAACATCTAATAAGGCTATCGTAACAATGCACGTAATGCGTCGCAATCTACATATCTAAGTATAATGCGATGCTACTAGTATATATGCACATGGATGCAAAATCAATACGAAATCTTTAAGTGTTTAAATATGATGATCTTTGCATTCTTAACTTAAAAAATATATATCTGTACAATAGCCAAGGTACCATCAAGAAATCATCTGAAATCCGTGTCAAGCATGGACACCAAATATGAAAATATAGTTGTCTCAATGTCTCACTATATCAATATCTCAATACATCGGGCTCCGTCGGTCCGGATCGGCCCATATCATAAAATCTCATGACAACGGTCGGTATCCTCCTGATATCCGCCGCGCTAGACATCACCGGTAGGTAGTCTTCCCCTGGCAGGCTCATCGTCTACAACTCGATCTTCTTGCGCCGGGGTACCATACCGGGCCCACCATATACCCGAGACGGTTCATCCACTCCTCGAATCAGGTCTCGAAATCCAACAGAAAACATGAAAACTCATGGTGGACGACACATACATCACGAGAAAACCGCAACTTTATTTTAAAAATGATGATAATAAGTTTTTGTTAAATTCTTGCAGTTTTCCCCCAAAATCCAGAAATCTCATCAATGCTGAAATCCTCAAGAAAATCATAATACCTAACAAGTTGTATATGATCAATGTTTATGATATCAAAGGTATGCAATTGATTTGTGACTAGGAATCTATATAAGCATGATGATGATGTAAGGTATATACATGCTATGCCATTCAATGTATCATGTATGATGCAAGTGGTGATACTAAACTAAGCATGTTCTAAAGTGCTCGTGACATGTCAATTACCAAGGCGTGTGTGTTCACATGAATAGTGCGTGTGCAACATGAGCCAATGGTAATGGTGTAAGTGTCCTAAGGGATGATATCACACATAGGTATATAGATATCCATGCAATGCCAGCAGACGAATAACTAGACGGGTATGTATACGAATGAGATGGTTAACTAACTAACTATGCATATAGTTTGCAGGTAATAAAGTGATCCTAATTATGGGGCGCCTCGCACCATCCAGACGATTTCCCCATAGATGTATACATCTACTCACGCGGACGCCTCGCTAATCTGATCCAACCACCGCTTTGCCTTTGCGCGCCGCGTCGGATGTTTCCGCAACCGATCCTAAAATTGCATAACACAAACTTAAGATTACACATCAAGAAACGACGCAAGTCATAAAATAAAAGAATCAACACTGACAAGTTAGGCACAACGTGCACTAAACGCGCGGAACACACACTAAAACCACTAAAAGCTTAACTAAAATCGCCATTTCGGGACAACCGTCAAAACTAAAACCCGACTAAACCAAATTACGCATTCGCACACCCTAAAAGTTGTTGGAGATGCTAATAGTATCGTCAATATATCGCAATTAAATCACCTCCTAATTTTATGAAAAACCTAGTAAGCATTAACAACTAAATTTCGATGCAAACATCGCGGTTTAACGATGTAGCGATCACAATCTAGCACAAACATCCAATTCAAACTACTAGATGGCCACAACACAAATTATAACCCACTTACAAAGCTTCAAACCCTAATTAAAATTCCAAACCTTTACTAGAATTTCCTAAACAAGAAATTATAACCAAATTAACACTTTAAAAATCTAAATTAGCATATTTAAACTACCAATTTAACAACTAGATTAACATTATACCTTACAAGTTGTGAACCTCTTGCACTTAGCCTCCAAAGTTGCCTATTTTCTCCTTGTTCTAAACCAATTTGGGTTTGGGAAGAGGTAGAATATGGTTCAGCTTTGAATTAGTGAAGAAAATTGTGGGTTTTGTGGATTTTTGTGAATTTTTGCATGAATTTTGAGCCAAAAAAAATGGTGGAAAATGGGGAGATGGGAGCAGCAAGTCTCGGCCTGGGGGTGTGGGGGAGGTGTGAGTGAGATTGTGTAGAAAATTCCATGAAGAAAGAACACCTCAAGTGTAATAAATGCATATCACATCACTTTTCTATTTAAAATTTCATTTTAATTTGTTTTGATTTATTTTTTTAAACCATTGAAACTACAATCTTGGAAAGTCTTGATAACATTTTGTTACTACTAAATTTTAGTTTATAATGGTTCTTAAGTGTGTAATTTACCCATTTAAATTTGTATTTATCACTAATTTAATATATATTTAAAAGCTTAAAATAATATTTAAAATAATTAATTAAGGAAAAAAATTTAAATAACTAGAAATTTTTAAGTGACAATTTAGTGACCAATTTCTACCAATATCTTATCTAAATTTTGTATAATTAGGCCTATATTGAAAAATAATTATTTTGACTTTTTACGGAAAATACTGTTTATTTTACCGATTTTCGAAAAACTACCAAAACGAAATTCAAAGCGTTACAATGTTCCCCCTTAAAGAAATTCGGTCCTCGAATTTAAAATTTAACTACGTGTACCTTCAAAAAGATGGGGATATTTCTTCCTCATCTCATCCTCGGTCTCCCAGGTGACCTCCTCGCTGTTCGGGCCACGCCAAAGAACCTTGACGGACGGTATAACCTTCGACCTCAATTTCTTCACCTGCCGATCCAAAATGACCACCGGCTGCTCGGTGAATGAAAGATCACGCTCTAGCTGGATCGTCTGGTGCTGAATCGCATGGGAAGGGTCATGAAGGTACTTGCGGAGCATCGAAACATGGAACACGGGGTGAACATCAGGGAAGCTGGGCGGAAGAGCTAACCGATAAGCCACTGAACCGACACGCTCTAGGATCTCGAAGGGACCAACATATCTAGGACTAAGCTTCCCTTTTCCGCCCAAATCTCATCATGCCCTTCATCGGAGAGACCTTCAGGAAAATATGATCGCCAACAGCGAACTCGAGTCGGCAACGGCGCCTGTCAGCATATGATTTCTGCCTACTCTGGGCCGCTCTCATCCTGTCCTGAATCAGCGGTATCTTTTCAGTCGTCTCCTGTACGATCAGCGGCCCCAAAATACTGTTCTCCTTGAGCTCTGTCCAACATACAGGCGATCGACATCTCCTCCTATATAAAGCCTCGAAAGGTCCCATCTGAATCATCTCCTGGAAGCTATTATTGTAGGAGAACTCGATCAAAGGGCAAATGACGATCCCAGCTACCACCGAAATCCAAAACACAAGCTCTGAGCATGTCCTCAAGACTCTGAATAGTACGCTCTGACTAACCGTCAGTCTACGGATGAAAAGCTGTGCTAAAACTCAATCGGGTGCCCAAAGCCTCCTGAAGTTTCTGCCATAATCGGCTGGTAAACTGGGTGCCCCGGTCGGACAAAATGCAAGTCAGTACGCCATGCAGTCGTACGATCTCATCAATGTAAACCTGGGCGTATTGTGCAAAACCAAAAGTGGTCTTCACTGGCAGGAAGTGAGCCGCTTTCGTCAGTCGATCTACAATCACCCAAATAGAGTCATACCCTCGACTGGTCTTGGGTAGACCCACAATAAAGTCCATGGAGACCTGTTCCCACTTCCACTCAGGGATGGCAAAGGCTGTAACTCGCCGGCTGGACTTTGGTGCTCGGCCTTGACTTGCTGACAAGTCAAGCATCTCGATACAAAGTCTGTAACATCCGTCTTCATCCCGTCCTACCAATAAACCTCTCTCAAATCACAGTACATCTTGGTGGCACCTAGATGCACACTGTACACTGATCTATGTGCCTCCTCAAGAATGTCACGCCTCAGTCCCTCAGAATCTGGTGCGCACAGTCGAGTCCCAAATCGAAGTATCCTCTAATCATCAATTACGAACTCGGAAACTCTGCCCTGCCGAATCTGCTCGATAATCTCTAAAATACGGGCATTGCCGGACTGTGCCTCGCAGATACGGTCAAGTAACTGTGGGCGTGCTCTGAAATGGGCCAGCTGTCCCCTGTAGGAGTAAACTCGAACTGCATTCTGCTGTCACATAAAACCTGCCAATTCGCCGTCGAATGCATCTGTACTGCGCTCAAACAAGATAGGCTACCTCTGGGCCTCCTATTCAAAGCATCTGCCACCACATTCGCCTTGCCCGGATGGTATAAAATCTCGCAGTCATAGTCTTTTACCAACTCCATCCAACGGCGTTGTCTCATATTTAGATCTCGCTGATGAATATATACTTCAAGCTCTTATGGTCAGTGAATATCTGGCACGACTCGCCGTATAGGTAATGTTTCCAGATCTTAAGTGCAAATACCACTGCAGCCATCTTTAAATCATGAATGGGGTTGTTCTGTTCGTGTTTCCTCAAGTGCCAAGAAGCATACGCGATAACTCTATCGTGTTGCATCAATACACAGCCCAGCCCCACTCGAGAAGCATCACAATATACCACGAAACCGCCCGATCCTGAAGGCAAAGATAGCACTGGTACAGTAGTCAGACGAGTCTTCAACTGCTGGAAGCTATCCTCACATGCCTCGGTCCAATCAAAAGGAACCCCCTTCCGAGTCAACCCGGTCAACGGTGCAGCAATACGGAAGAAGTCCTGGACAAAACATCGATAATAGCCGGCTAGACCTAAAAAGCTGCGAACCTCTGTAACTGATACTGGTCTGGGACAACGCTGAACTGCCTCGATCTTCTTCGGGTCCACACAAATACCATCTCTCGTCACCACATGACCCAAGAAGTCGACGCCGTCTAGCCAAAATGCGCACTTGGAAAATTTGGCGAACAGCCGATACTCCCTCAAAGTCTGCAATGTGATACACAAGTGCTGCTCGTGCTCCTCCCAGCTCCGAGAATAAACCAAGATGTCGTCAATGAACACAATGATGAACTGATCAAGATACGGCCTGAATACACGGTTCATCAAGTCCATAAATGCTGCTGGGGCATTGGTGAGCCCGAACGACATCACCAAGAACTCATAATGACCATAACATGTACGGAAAGCGGTCTTCGGAATATCCTCCTTCCGAACCCGCAACTGGTGATAACCTGACCGTAAATCAACCTTCGAGAAATACCCCGCATCATGGAGCTGATCAAATAAGTCGTCAATGCGGGGTAGGGGATATCTGTTCCGCACAGTAACCCGGTTCAGCTGACGATAATAAATGCATAAGCGCATACTGTCGTCCTTCTTCTTAACAAACAGGACAGGAGCACTCCAAGGTGACACACTCGGTCGGATAAGCCCTTTATCTAGCAAATCCTGTAACTGATCCTTCAGCTCTCTAAGCTCCGCCGGGGCCATCCAATAAGGCGGTATAGAGATAGGCCCCATGCCGGGGATCAAGTCGATGCAGAACTCAATCTCGCGCTCTGGTGGCAGACCAGGCAGCTTGTCAGGGAATACATCAGGAAACTCTCTCACAACACGGACCTGGTCCAACGGAACCTCTGTGGCGCTAGTATCACAAACATAGGCTAAGAATCCCTGACACCCTTTCCGCAAGAGCTGACCAGCGCGAAGAGAAGAAATCAAGCTAGGAAGGGTAGCGCTACGATCTCCCTGAATAACAAGAACCGGCTCACCAGGAAAACTGAATCTGACTACCTTCTCACGGCAGTCCACAGATGCATAACAGGTGGCTAGCCAGCCCATACCAAGAAGAACGTCGAAGTCTAGCATATCGAGGAGAATCAAATCAATTGAAGAATCTCTCTCCCCGATACGAACGGGACACGATCGGTACACAAAATGGGCAACAAACGACTCGCCCACTGAAGTAATAACGACAAGCGACTGATCTAACGAAGAAGACTCTCGGCCCAACCTCGGTGCAAAGTATGTGGATACATAAGAATGTGTAGAGCCTGGATCAAATAATACCCGTGCATCAAAAGAACATACTGGCAGAGTACCTGTCACGACGGCATTGGATGCCTGCGCATCCTGAGAAGTCAACGCGAACACTCGGGCCTGCCCACCACTAATAGCTGGCTGTCCTCTGCCTTTACCTCTGCCTCTGTCGCCTCGTCCTCTCTGAACCGGACCGCCATGCCCATGACCTCTAGGAGCATCTGCCTGGCGTGGAGCATCATCAGGGGTAGGAAGTAGATCTCTCTAAGGAGGTGGTGAGGTGGTAAAGTCACATGTGGCACTGTCGCCGCGCCCTGGCGCCCCATGGTACAGTCTCTGACACGATGGTACTGACTCCAGCACCGAAAACATCCTGGCAACGACTGCTGGGTCTGCGAATATGAACCAAATAACTGACCTCGTCTCAATCCTCTGCCGCCACCATCTCCCGGAAAGAATCTATCACGGTGTCTACCCATCTGCCGCTAAGCTGGCGTATCAGTACGGATCCTCTTCGGCCCAGAAACGACCGGAGTCTCAGAAATGCGCTCCTCCAAAAGTAAGGTTGCATCCATCGCGACTGCGTATGTATCAAAGTGCTGGGTGCCGATAGCAAGGAATAGCTATGTGTCAAGCCCTCGCACAAACCTCTTTATCCTCTTCTCTTCAGTATCTACTAGGTACGGAGCATATCGAGACAACTGGGTAAACTGTATATCATACTCAGACACTGTCATCCCAGGAGTCTTGCGCAAAGACTCAAAACTATGGGCTCGAGCATCTCGGACACTCTCCAGAAGGAAACGGGAAAGAAATGCAGCTGTAAACTCGTCCCAGGTCATAGGAGGTAGACCTGCAGCTCGGCCTCTCTCTACTGAATCGTACCACATCTGGGCAAGGCCCTCCAGACGAAAACTCGCGAACTCCAGCCATCTATCATCAGAACACCTCAACGAACGGAAAATCCTAGCCATCCTATCTAGAAATGCCTGCGGGTCCTCTGTCGCATCCGTGCCGGTAAAAGCTGGAGGTCTCAGCCTCATAAACTCCTGTAGTGATACGGGGATAGTCGCAGTAGTAGCAGGAGCAACAGTCTGGGCAACAGGTACAATCGTGGTCTGTGCGGTGGAAGGGACGTCCTCGTATATCTGTGCCCGACTGGACTCAACTAACGATCCCATCATCTGTCGCAACTCCTGCATACCGGCCTCTAATCTGGCAATACGGTCTAGAGATGGCGGATCAATCTGACCCTGAGGGGTAGGCGTATCATCCCGCTCAATCCTCGCCTCAGACGAGCCCGCTCGAAGCTCATCCCTAGCGGCAGCCCGCTGAGCTCTCATAGTCTTTGGCGGCATCGAAGCTGGAATAAGAAACATGAGCGATAAGAACATTGCAATTGAATCAAGGAATGCAAGGAATCAAGAAGGGAAATACAAGCAATTATGTCCTAAGATCACTTAGGCGAAGTACCGTATCATAAGTATGCCGCGGAATATACCCATGCTACGCCACTCTGCTTAAGTCACCTACTCCATCTACCAAGGTTCGTCCTACACTCAGAAAGGTAAAACCTACACTCTGATACCAACTTTGTCACGACCCGAAGGTACGGAACGTGACTGGCACTTAGATTACGCGACGTCTCAAGACGTAACGTGACCTAAGTCATCCAAAGCCCAGAAAATCTAAACCAAAAACAATAAGAGTGAAGGAAAACCTTTTAAGAAAACGATTTTAAACCAATTAAGTTATATTAATCCCTTTTTTAAAACATCAAAATTTCCGAAAATTTCGGCAAAGTCTCCTTTGTAAATACTAGCCCCCAAAATGGGTACAACAAGATATATAAACCTGTAATGAAATAATGGCATCCTCAAGCAGGAGCTAGCTCTTCGCCCAAGGCGGATCATAACCACATGCAATATATATGCAATATCAAGCAAATAAGCATAAAGAAGCACAAAAATAAGAAAAACACAACGTCGGCTCAAGTGAGCTCGACCCCAGAGAAACCACATATACACAAATCTCTCAGTCTCATCACTAGGTCTCATATACAAAATAAGAAGTGGTAGATGGAGAATACTAGATACAAAGATAGTACAACAAGATAAAAGTGTCCTCGCAACCCACCTAAGAGCAATGTCACGAGTCTGAGCAAAAGTAGCCAATGATAAGATAAGCCCGCCGCTACAAGGCTGACGGGTCCGACCTGTAAGACACTGTGGCACAACGGGGGTAAGTTGCCAGCTCGTGAATAGAATATAACATCTAATAAGGCTATCGTAACAATGCACGCAATGCGTCGCAATCTACATATCTAAGTATAATGCGATGCTACTAGTATATATGCATATGGATGCAAAATCAATACGAAATTTTTAAGTGTTTAAATACGATGATCTTTGCATTCTTAACTTAAAAAATATATATCTGTACAATAGCCGAGGTACCATCAAAAAATCATCCAAAATCCGTGTCAAGCATCGACACCAAATATGAAAATATAGTTGTCTCAATATCTCACTATATCAATATCTCAATACATCGGGCTCCGTCAGTCCGGATCGACCCATATCATCAAATCTCACGTCAACGGTCGGTATCCTCCGGATATCCGCCGCGCCAGACATCACCGGTAGGTAGTCTTCCCCTGCCAGGCTCATCTTCTACAACTCGATCTTCTTGCCCCGGGCTACCATACCGGGCCCACCATGTACCCGAGACGGTTCATCCACTCCTCGAATCGGGTCTCGAAATCCAACAGAAAACATGAAAACTCATGGTGGACGACACATACATCACGAGAAAACCACAACTTTATTTTAAAAATGATGATAATAAGTTTTGTTAAATTCTTGCAGTTTTCCCCCAAAATCCAGAAATCTCATCAATACTGAAATCCTCAAGAAAATCATAATACCCAACATGTTGTATATGATAAATTTTTATGATATCAAAGGTATGCAATTGAATTGTGACTAGGAATCTATATAAGCATGATGATGATGTAAGGTATATACATGCTATGCCATTCAATGTATCATGTATGATGCAAGTGGTGATACTAAACTAAGCAGGTTCTAAAGTGCTCGTGACATGTCAATTACCAAGGCGTGTGTGTTCACATGAATAGTGCGCGTGCAACATGAGCCAATGGTAATGGTGTAAGTGTCCTAAGGGGTGATATCACACATAGGTATATAGATATCCATGCAATGCCAGCAGACGAATAACTAGACGGGTATGTATACGAATGAGATGGTTAACTAACTAACTATGCATATAGTTTGCAGGTAATAAAGTGATCCTAACTATGGGGCACCTCGCTCCATCCAGACGATTTCCCCATAGATGTATACATCTACTCACCCGGACGCCTCGCAAATCTGATCCAACCACCGCTTTGCCTTTGCGCGCCGCGTCCGATATTTCCGCAACCGATCCTAAAATTGCATAACACAAACTTAAGATTACACATCAAGAAACGATGCAAGTCACAAAATAAAAGAATCAACACTGACAAGTTAGGCACAACGTGCACTAAACGCACGGAACACACACGAAAACCACTAAAAGCTTAACTAAAATCGTCATTTCGGGGCTACCGTCAAAACTAAAACCCGACTAAACCAAATTAGGCATTCGCACACCCTAAAAGTCGTTGGAGATGCTAATAGTATCGTCAATATATCACAATTAAATCACCTCCTAATTTTAAGAAAAACCTAGTAAGCATTAACAACTAAATTTCGATGCAAACATCGCGGTTTAACGATGTAGCGATCATAATCTAGCACAAACATCCAATTCAAACTACTAGATGGCCACAACACAAATTATAACGCACTTACAAAGCTTCAAACCCTAATTAAAATTCTAAACCTTTACTAGAATTTCCTAAACAAGAAATTATAACCAAATTAACACTTTAAAAATCTAAATTAGCATATTTAAACTACCAATTTAACAACTAGATTAAAATTATACCTTACAAGTTGTGAACCTCTTGCACTTAACCTCCAAAGTTGCCTCTTTTCTCATTGTTTTAAACCAATTTGGGTTTGGGAAGAGGTAGAATAGGGTTTAGATTTGAATTAGTGAAGAAAATTGTGGATTTTTATGGATTTTTGTGAATTTTTGCATGAATTTTGAGCCAAACAAAAATGGTGGAAAATGGGGAGATGGGAGCAGCAAGTCTTGGCCTGGGGGTGTGGGGGAGGTGTGAGTGAGATTGTGTAGAAAATTCCATGAAGAAAGAACACATCAAGTGTAATAAATGCATATCACATCACTTTTCTATTTAAAATTTCATTTTAATTTGTTTTGATTTATTTTTTTAAACCATTGAAACTACAATCTTGGAAAGTCTTGCTAACATTTTGTTACTACAAAATTTTAGTTTATAATGGTTCTTAAGTGTGTAATTTACCCATTTAAATTTGTATTTATCACTAATTTAATATATATTTAAAAGCTTAAAATAATATTAAAAATAATTAATTAAGGAAAAAAATTTAAATAACTAGAAATTTTTAAGTGACCAATTTCTACCAATATCTTATCTAAATTTTGTATAATTAGGCCTATATTGAAAAATAATTATTTTGACTTTTTACGGAAAATACTGTTTATTTTACCGATTTTCAAAAAACTACCAAAACGAAATTCAAAGCGTTACAGTTTTGCACTTTACAATTAGCTAATCCAGTAGGTGTCTAAGAAAGGTGTTAACGGGGTTATGCCCCTGCGGAAACGAGGTTATTTAATTAGTTCCATGCGAAAGCACGGGGAGACTCCCTCGGAATACCAATACCTGCCTAGCTGAACGATTGGCGAACTTGTAGGGTGTAATTAATCCCGGCTAGTCTTACCATTTAGGGTTTGAAAGAAGATTTGATAGAAACGGTGGGAGCCATCCTGATTAGATAAAATAATAACCAATCAATCTTGCAAGAGAATACGCTAAAGTGTTTTCTTCTCTCTCTCTCCAGGTAGCGACCATGACACGCAATAATATGGATGTATTGACCAAACCCGCTTATTATACTGAGCTGGGGAACATTGGTTCCATTCTACCTTATAATTGTTATAAGTCTGAGTAGGAAATAGGGGAATATCTGGATTCCCACGCCACCCAAACGAGGAATGAGCATGTTGATACATCTTCTTCGGGTGTGTTCGTTACTGAGAACTGTTTCTCAGTACACTCTACGTCCTGGGTATTAGATACCGGATCAGGATCCCACATTTGTAATATGTTACATAGGCTAAAGAAAGGTATAGAACTGGAAAAAGGTAATCATTCTCTAAAAGTAGGGAATGGTGCAAATGTTGCAGCCAAAGCAGTTGGTGAATATCACCTTGTATTACCAAATGGGAATACATTGATCTTGAACGACTGTTATTACGTACCATCTATGATATGCAATTTAATATCGATTTCTTTATTAGATATTAGATAAAAAAGGATATAAGTTTGTAGTAGAGAAAAATGTTATGAACATTTTCCTAAATCAAATGTTGATTGGGTTTAGTACATTATGTAACGGTTTATACGTTCTAAATCAAAATACAGTTCTTAACGTACATAACACACACACAAGAGGAAAAGTTCATAAATGAACGAAGCCTTCTTGTGGTATTGTAGATTAGGTCATATCAATGTGACAGGACTAGCTAAGTTACATAAGGATGGATATTTGAATCCGTTCGAATTTACATCTTATGAAACTTGCCAGTCATGTCTCAAAGGCAAAATGACCAAAACACCATTTACTGGACACGGAGAAAGAGCTACTGAACTCTTGGGACCGATACATAGTGATGTATGCGATCCTATGTCAACACATGCAAGGAATAGTTCTTCATACTTTATTACATTTACTGATGATCTCTCAAGATTCGGACATGTGTTCCTGTTGAAACATAAGTCCGAAGTTTTTAAGAAATTCAAGGAATATAAGTGCGAAGTAGATAATCAAACGGGTAAAAATATTAAAATCCTTCAATCTGATCGGGGAGGAAAATACTTAAGCACATAGTTCCTGGATTACTTAAAAGAGAATGGGATTCTCTCTCAGCTTACTCCTCCGTATACACCACAACACAACGGTGTATCGGAGCGCAAGAATCGCACCCTATTAGATATGGTGCGCTCTATGATGAGTACTACTGAGTTACCTATTTTATTTTGGTGTTATGCGCTTGAGACAGCCGCATACCTATTGAATAGAGTTCCAACTAAATCCGTACCTACCACTCCATATGAGATATGGGGGGGGAAGAGACCATGCCTTAATTTCATTAAGATATGGGGTTGTCCGGTTTATGTTAAAAAGCAAAATCCGGACAAGCTTGAGGCAAGGTCAGTTCTGTGCAAGTTTATAGGATATCCCAAGCATTCACGAGGGCATATCTTCTACCACTCTGAGGAACAAAAGGTGTTTGTTGCTCAACATGCCACCTTTTTAGAAAATGAATTTCTTGTGAAAGAAATTAGCGGTCATGAGGTAGAACTGGAAGAAGTTCCAGCTATATAAACTACAACTGATAATTTGGTGGAGTCGGAGGATTCAATAGTCCCTGACGAACCTCAGCCACTCCGCAGATTTAGTAGGGTTCCTCATCCACCTAAGAGATACTACGGTTTTCTCGTAGACGGTGGGAGCGAGGATTGCATCATGGAAGATAATGACCCAACTAGTTTCGAGCAGACCATCACGAGTGGGGACTCTGTGAAATGGCTGGATGCAATGCGATCTGAGATGGAATCCATGTACACCAACAAAGTATGGACTTTGGAAGTTGCTCCTGAAGGGGTAAAACCCATTGAGAGCTAGTGGATCTTTAAGAAGAAACTAGGTGTGGATGGAAAAGTTGAGACTTTCAAAGCTTTACTTGTAGAAAAAGGTTTTCATGAACGACCAGGTGTGGATTATAATGAAACCTTTTCTCCAGTGGCTATGCTTAAGTCCATCCGGATCCTACTTGCCATCGATGCATACCATGATTACGAAATGTGGCAGATGGATGTCAAGACCGCTTTTCTAAATGGTGATTTAGAAGAGAGCGTGTACATGACACAGCCAGAGGTCTTCGTAGATAGTGAGAGCAGCAGAAAGGTGTGCAAGATGCTTAAATCAATCTACGGATTAAAGCAGGCATTGCGGAGCTGGAATATCTGTTTTGATGTGGCAGTCAAAGAGTTTGACTTCATCAAAAACGTAGATGAACCTTGTATATACAAGAAGGCTGTAGAGAGTAAGATTGTCTTCCTCGTATTGTATGTAGATGACATAATCTTGATAGGAAATGATGTTCCTATGCTACACTCTGTCAGGCTCTTCTTATCACAAAGATTCTCCATGAAGGATCTAGGTGATGCCTCCTAAATCCTGGAGATTAAGATCTATAGAGATAGATCTAAATGGATTTTGGGATTGTCCCAATCCAGGTACATTGACACCATACTAAAGAGGTTTAGTATGGAAAATTCCAAGCGTGGAAATTTATCCACGATCTCAGGAATCACTCTCTCCAAAGAGATGTCCCCCAAGACTGATTTGGAGAGGGCTCGCATGCAAGGGATACCCTATGCTTCGGCAGTCGGGTCTATCATGTATGTGATGTTATGTACCAGACCGGATGTAGTTTACGCACTTAGTGTTGTAAGCAGGTATCAATCGGATCCTGGGGAGAATCACTGGACAGCTGTGAAGAACATTCTTAAGTACTTGAGAAGGACTAAAGAAATGTTCTTAGTGTATGGTAACGGTGAACTCCAAGTGGAGTCCTTTACTGATTCGAGCTTCCAGAGTGATAAGGACGACAGTAAGTCGGTCTCGGGTTTTGTCTTCACCCTCAATGGAGGGGCGGTATGTTGGAAGAGTTCCAAGCAAGATACCGTGGCAGACTCGACGATGAAGGTTGAATACATCGCTGCCAACGATTCCAACAAAGAGGCTGTCTGGATGAAAAAGTTCATAACTGAACTTGGTGTGGTTCCATCCATTGAGCATCCAATACCTTTGTATTGTGATAACAATGGAGCTGTCGCTTTAGCCAAGGAACCCAGGTCCCATCAGCGATCCAGACATATTCTGAGGCGGTATCACCTGATCCGGGAGATAGTTGATCACCGGGAGATCGAGGTCAGGAGAGTTGATACGAAGAAAATCACGGAGGATCCACTCACGAAGGCCATTCCCCAGATACAATTTGAGAGTCTTTTCTGGATGTTAGGTATGAGATACTACAACAACTGGCCTTAGTGTAGGTGGGAGATTATTAGTTATATGTATGCCCTAAAGGCCATTATTGTACATGATTGTATATTATAGTGGATGCTTGGACATATATAGAGAGGACTTTCTTGCTCAACATGACAGTATGCTATCCGGTTGCTCTTTATCTTAACATGTACACTTGTATCTGTCACGACCCAAAATTTGGTACGTGACCGGCACTTAAACCACGCAACGTCTACAGGCGTAACGCGATTTAAGTAAGCCGAAACCCAGAAATCTAAACCATCAAAAGTAGTAAGTGATAAAAACATTGTTAAAAACATTTGAAAATCTCAAGTAAAAATCTTTAAAATTTAAATTTATTTTCTTAAAAATTTCGTCAGCACCTCCTTTGTAAGAACTAGCCCCGAAGCGGGTACAAACATAAGATATAAGTAAAGCAACATATGATATAAATAAAGCATCCCTAAATAGGAGCAATCACGCCCAACGGCGAAAACAACCACCACAAGTATAATATACGACGCCGTAGCGAAGAAATGGACAATATAAGTGAAAAACAGCATAAAAGATAAAACTGCATAATAAAATCCGGCTCACATGAGCTCGACACCCAGAGTCACAAAAATATACAATATCGTCCTCACAACTCGTCTCTAAGTCAATACATGAAATGGTAGATGGAGAGTACAAGATACAATAATAGATGTATAATGAAATATAAAGTCGGATAACCGCAACCCACCTACAGAAAAATGGCTTACAGCCAACCGTAGCGGTATCCGCTGCAAAAAGTTACAATAAGATAGCCCCTGCCGCGACTACACTGAGGGTCAACCTGCAAAACACTGCGACACAATAGGGATGAGTTGCCAACTCATGAATAGTAAGTAACATCATACAGGTAATCGCAGGTATGCACGTACTGCGATACTGTAACATTTCAGAAAAATAAGATATTATTTTTGAGAAGTTAAATAATTAAAATAATAAATATTATGAATATTTTAATGTGTGGAGATTAGTTTTAATGTTAGGGTATAATTATATGCCGATAATTTGGAAATATTGGAAAATTACACTAAATATCGATTTTTGAAAGATTGTATGAAGATTGGGGATTTTACAGTTTAGTATACAATTAATTTTGTATGGTTTAGCACTAAACTCGATTAGTGTTTACCAATTTTTCTTTAAGTATGTTTTTGCATATGACATGCACCATGTCATGTTACACTACTTGTTACATTTCTTTTGTTGATTTAAAACCATGCTTCAATTCTTTTGTTACTTGGTTTTGTTTTTGTTTTGGATTAAAATGAAAAGAAAAAGGAAAATAGAAAAGAATAAAGAAATGTGGCATGGGGAGATAAGGAAGCATGGGCAAGAGAGAGAGAGAGAGAGAGAGAGAGAGAGAGGGTGAGGGGTCAACTTGACCATGGCTCATTGTGTTTCACTTCATCATCTTCATCATTTTCTTCTTCTCTTCACTCATGGCTGCCCTCTTCCCTCCACCACCTCTACCCCTCACAACACTATCGAAAATACATCAAAACACTTCATTCCCTTCATAAAAATGTGCACAAGCTCACTACAAGCATGGGAGAACAAGAAAGTTGGGATTTTGAGCACTTGGGGCAACTCAAGAAAATTCTTAAGTTGCCAAATGAGATAATTCTTTCACCATTAGAGTAATATTTCGTTTACCTTAACATCTATTTAATTTTAAAATCGATTTAGTGTAGTTTTGTGAACTTGGAAAATTCCAAGTTAAGGTTAGGGTTTGATTTGAATATAGATGGTGCAATTGAGGTGTAATTAGTGACTAGAACCCCCCTTAGTGATAAAACCTAGATCAAACAGAGCCGAGAACCTGAAACCCAAAATCTGAAACTTTCCGTATCGGTTTTGTGAACTTTTGTGCCTACAGGGAATCTGGTGCAACCTGAGATGATTTTAGAAAAAACTAGCAACACCACTAACCTAGATGGACCACTAGGAGACCCCCCTGTGAACACGAACCCAATGCCTGCACATTAGGCCAAGCTCGCCGGATTAGGGGGCATTCTCGCCGGGTCACTAGTGGGTAGGGGTGTTAAGGTTTGGTCTGTAGCTCATTTACCCCCTATACAACACCCCAGTACTTCTTGTTTATCCCTATTTTACCTGAACCAAAATCTGGAGCAAGTTTTCATGAGTTGCTGCTTTGTTTTTGTAACTTTCCTAGATTTAAAGTATTGAAATTGTGTTTTGTATCGGTCACTTGACGTTTGTACGTCGATATCGGGTGTTGTTTGGTTGATTTGCGTGAGTAGACCATAAGTTTTAACCTATGTGTGATTCGCGTGTCGTTTTGGTTTTGAATTGGACGTTTTGATGCGATACGATATATGTAGGTACCCTCATGTGGACTTCGGACAATAAAGAAGAGAATGATGGTATCGACTTCGGCAAGCAAGGATCAAGGTGAGTAGATATATATCTACGGGGGATGTCGGGTGGATGGAGTATAGCACCCCCGCAGTTTCGTAGTGTAGTATACGAATACGTTGTGTGTGTGTGTGTGTGTGTGTGTGTGTGTGTGACTAAATGATTATCAAGATAGGCTTTAGGTGTTCACGGGTTAGTTTTAGTGTAATTTGAAGTTAGTGCTTATTGTTTAGTTTCTTAGTCGCGAACCCTAGAGTAAAGTTGATACACACACACACATGCATGCACATGATATGTTTTGGTGTATATGATATATGCATGTGTGTGTATTGTAAGTACACGGTAGCGCCCCGGCCGTCTAACAGACGCCAAATGCGGAACAAAAACTTTTTGACTGGCGCTATCGTATACTATAACCCGGATGTGCCATTAAAGCTAAACTAACAAACTACAAAGTGGGTAGAAATGTTATACCGAACGATCCGAGTCCTTCGGTCTTCAACCATCATCCCACGCTTTGTTGCAGCTGCTCCGATCTCCTGAATCTCCAGTCTTCTCGTCCAGGTGGCACCACGTCGATGGATCTTTAAACGAGCTCCCGCCTCTGAACCGAGGCAACTCGATCATCAAGTTTGCTAAAAGAGATGACCAAGATTGATGTAGAGAATGAGTAGAACACTTTGTCTCGTTACATCCAAAGCTATGGATGAACGGTTAATGAAGTTTCCTTTTTGGAATCAGGTGAAATGAGAATTGAGTATACTAATTTCCATGAATCCATAACCTTAATCTTTTTTCAAGCAACCATCCTCTCACAAGAATGAATGGGCCGGTCAATATAAGGAGGTGGGGTGAGTGTAGGAGGAGGAGAGTGACCATAAGCAATAAATGATATGAATGATTCATCTAACACCTTGCATAAAACATTAATGTAAACAAATGATTCATCTAACCTAGTCATCAACTCATTAAATGAACAATCAATGCACTAATGACACACTAGCCTAGTCACCATCTAGAATCTTCTAGAACCATCCACACACTCATGACTCACCTCAAGAAAAGATAAATCCATATTTAACCGAATGTTAAATACGGGTGATAGAAAACTGGAAACTGGCAACTTCCAAAAGCGATCCCGAAACGAATTTCAGGATAACCCCGTAACGGTATAAACATACCCGTATTTGTATTACGACCGAATACAAATGCAACTGAGACAAAGATATTATATCTACACAGTATAATACTCGGATCCGGCTTTAAACCAAAGCCCACCAGTATTATCTGCCCGAAAAATGACACGTGCGTAAACGCACGTGCATTTTCCGAACCCTGCCATAAAACTATACGGCCTCTACAACATTTCGCCCGAACTTGGGAAACTGTCTATGGGGGACTCTAATGACTCATCAACACACTGGCACTGGGTATAACCACTAGCACGTCAGAGGTACTAGCTGTACGTAACGGTTGCCTATGTATTGATTGGAAGGGAAGCTGACGAGCGAACTCATCCAGAAACCCTACTGAGCCTGACAGTGACAATATCCGTACAGTCCGGTCCGTTCGTCTAAGAGTATCGCATATCGAGTCTAGGGGGTGGATAAAGTCAGACCCCTAATAACGCGATAATTCGTGTCGGTATGAAGCCCTATCACCTTCTGAGAAACTACTGATCCAAATCAGTAATTCTCCACTACCCCGGCCGAGGATTTCTAGTGATGGCCACCCGTACACTATGCGACATCAACCCCCAATACCGGGAGAGTCGAATCCCCGACGATCCGCTCACTGCCTCCATGTGGCTCGGGACTGTACCCAACTAAAACCTGTTTGCACGTCTCCTTTGAGCGTGGTGGGGTAGTAATCAAAGCACAGTGGGAACTCACACGAGACAAATGACGATCTCAGGTCGACAGACTAACCTGTACACATGTCACCTGGGAACTGCTATTTGACGATATGTATAATACCAACTAGCAAGTTCCCGGCGAGTCCTGTCCGGTGTACTCATAACCCAATGAGCACCTGTATACATCTTAGGTGATCCAACTGACACCAGTGGCTTGTGAGACCGGCCACCGCCCCTCGTCGGGGTCTCGACTGTATACACTAGTCTACTCCGGAGTATCGATGCCCTGTCTCGAAACTCCCACGACTAGGAACCACTTTTAAGGATGTGTTTATAGACTACCCAACTCTCACGTGTATGATCGCCATCATACTGTTGGTAGTCAAGCAAGATCCTAAGAACTCTATCAACGTGTAATAGTGATCAGTCACCTGAACCTGTACACGACTGATAAAGACAAACCAGATAGCATACTATCATCTCGAGTAAGACTGTGCTACCGGTATAGGTCCTCCTCAATCATTGCAATCACGTACCTGTGATCCAATAATTGACTTTGAGGGCATTATATCCAACAATCTCCCACTTGCACTTAAGACTAATTATTGCGATGTCGCATACTCACATCCCGTGTGATACCGAACATCCAACTCCTCTACTAATCAGTTTCACAAAGCTCGTTTGTAAAATTTTTGTGTTCGAGAAATAGCCTCAGTGAGTGGATCCGCCTTGATGTTTCTTACTGTATCTCTCTAAATATCAAGTTCGCGGAGAAAGCCATCTCCCGAATTGAGTAATACTTGTCTTAGAATATGTCTGGATATCTGATGGGACCTAGTTCATAAATGAACTCCAAATCCAAACTTCTTAGACTGTATCGATAATTGAACCTAATCAGTATCCAGCACCATGCCTCCCACAGTATCCTTTTGAACCAACTGTCCATAATACTGTCCCTCGTCAGAGGAAAAACTATAACTCTGACAATCACTCTGTCATTCATGTCACCTTTGAAGCCTGGAATGATAACCGTCTCCCGAAGGAGGCTGCCGTCATCAAATCCGTAGAACATTCACTTATGTTCTAAAACTGCTTCCTTATGTTTCTTCAGGATTGGATTAATATAAACTTATCGTATCTAGTGCAAAAACAACATTTGGTGTGGTACTTGACATGTCACGATTGACTCAATTGCCTAAGCAAGTGATCTGCCAATCATGCACATCCTTCTCCCCTTTAGTCTGTAAGACACCTTTAGAGAGGGTGACTCTATCACCTGCAGGTACTCCACCATGCCAGGAGTCATCTATTCTAAAATACTATTAGAATACTGTCAAAGTACCCACATTGGGAAGCTACCCAAATCCAGATCTAAAACCATAGATCTAGTAACCAGAATGTCAGATATTATATCCATATCCTTTGTGAAGAAACGACTGTGTGACGACCACAGTATAACCGATCGTAGTATAGGAATTTTACATCCTACTCTGTGTATGTCATCCAAATACCAGGACATCACACCCTACTACCTCCTTAACAGATCCATCCCCTATTCTGATGAAGTCAAACCCATGACTATCACATCAAAAATAGATGATCTTATCTCCGCTATCTTTGCTCAAGCCTATAAATAGACATAAGCTACTTGCCCATTATGCTTCCGCTGCTCCCACTGACTACGACAACCTTCTGGCAGAATAATATATATGTCCACTTCTAAAGCTAGTTTAGAACGATGCTATAAATAACCTCCTGCCGGGTCTCATAGCCTGGAACAACAGTAGTGTCAAGTCTGGGTAAACAAGAACCTCCATGTCACCGTTCTTGAGGCTACCGGAGTACCTCTCGGGTGTCTGAGGTTACCCACCATATCTGCGGAGTGGGTATTGGAATGTCAAACCTGATTGAATATATAGGTCCTATTAAATTTTCTGTAATCGTTTGCGGTTCTGGAATCACTTCCAGTTCTACCATACTCCCACTACTGTTTTCTGAAAAAATCCATTTTACTAAAACTATGGCGAGTAAAGAACAATATCACTATTGATCTTCCAGATGGTAGAAAGTCAACCCTCGTCAAAGCCAGGGTCAACCCATAAACTGCCATTACAGAAACGTGCCTTGAGTTATCCAAAGTCTGGTTTTAAGCATAAGCTGGACAACTCACCGTACCTTAACATCGTTAAGATATGAACCATTCTATATCCAATATAGAAACTTTGGCACTTATTTAATTGGAACCAGATTCTAATCATGCAACTGTCTCCAATGCATATCAACTTAATGGAGAGAGGCTAATCGGCATTACTCAACTTAGGAATACATCCAATTATGAGTAATCTGAAAGAGAAACAAGTTTCTCAAAACGATTACTATTAACTGAATACCAATCACAAGAATCTACATCTTCGATTTCTTTGAAGAATCCTGATACTTGCGACACCTGGTTCTCTACTATATTCCTATACCCACAACTTCTCAAAACTTAGACTTTGTATTTCTACGAAACAGTTGTCTAAAAACTAGAGAAGTTACAAGTAAACAGAACAGAGTACGAGGACCATCCCCTTTATCCTGATGGACACTGGACAACATGCAATACTATGTATAAGTCCTATGAGTTGAATAACTCATAACCTGTGCATCGTGTAGGGTTCCTAGGCACACTAATGAGGTCTCACAAGGCATTAAACATGCCAATTTCAAATTTTACAAGTGCCGAGAGACCCTAATACGGATCGTTAACTAGAGATTAGGCGAAAACTAGAACTAGTAAACTGCTTTACTAATAAGTGAACGGAAATACAACCTTTGTAGATCCGGTCCTGCACCTCCATAGCTCCATGATGAAGTCCCTCCGCTGTACCCATCGGATCCCGGACTCTCGGGGTGGTTTCATCGAAGAAATGATCGGGCTAGGTCGTCGACTTCGATGCCGAAGATGATCTACGTCGAGGCAACACAAGATCAAGCTCCAACTTCACCAAGTCATGAAACTTGTGAAGAAAACACCCTATACTACTTGGCAAGTGATAGAGGATGAAGAAATAGGAAGTGGGTTCACTTTAGAATTGGATTTCTCACTCTTTTTCTCAAGACACCATTAAAGGATGCAAGGTTTTCTTCATCTTGAAGAAGAAGAAGAAGAAGAAGATAATATGATAAGAATAATAATAAAATGGAAATAAAGTCATTCTTATCATTTCATCAACCATGGTCAAGTGTAGAGAATAAACCAAGATTTAAGTGAATGGTTAGGGTTAAGGAAAGAAACAAAATGGTCAACCATTTCAAAGCTTCATGAAGCTTCAAAGATCATCCAAAGTTAGCCACCATTTTATTTCTTTCTAAAATCAATAAATGAATAATTAAATAAGCAAATAAATCAAATGAAACCCTAACCATTAACTAACCATGGTTTAATACAAACATACACCCAAGTTTGCATGTATCATCAAACATGATACAAACAAGTGCACAAAAGTATATCACATATACAATGTGCACATCAAGTGAGAAAATCCTTTTTTAAGTGAACAAATATTAGTTAATGTAAAGTAATATATCAAATATATAATTATACATTAAATCATTAAATCAACACTTGACTTAACGATCCGGTCATATCGCATATGACCGACTAATATCCAATGTATCGGCTTATCGAATCAATCCTTGATTCGATAACAAGGTTATATCGCATACAACCATTCGACACATTCATCGCGAGAATAGAATACGGTATCACATATACGCATTATTCTCGGTCCCGCACATATCTCACATGCGCTCCTATTTCGTTTCGCTTGAGCCAGGAAACCTCTGTGTAGGACTCTAAAGACTTGTCAATACGCCGGCAGCAGGTGATGATCAATATCAAACACCCACAAGCCGCAAGCGGTCTGCTAAACGTAATGGCCACCCGGGTATTGAGCGATCAGAAGATCGACGAGCAAGCCCGCTCACACTCCTGTGAATCCAACCAGCAACACTTACCGTACAGTCCGATCTCGTCGTCTGATATGTCGCATATCTCGCCTAGGGGTGGTAAACGTCAGACCCCAATAGCTCGATAAGTCGTGTCGATATGAGGTCTATAACAATTCGAGAAACTACAGGTAACACTTACCAGTAAATCTCAGCAACCCTGGTCAGGGATTTCCGGTTATAGCCAATCGAACACAGCGCAACATCAACTCCCTATACCGGGAGAGACGAATCCCCTCCTATCGCTCATTGCCTCCATGTGACTCAGGACTGTACCCAAAAACCACCATTTTGCACGCCCTCTTGGACGTGGTAAGGTGGAAATCAAAGCACAGTGGGAATCACACAAGACTCTATGACGATCTCGGGTCAACAGACTACTCTGTACCAGTGTCACCAGAGAACTGCCATCTGACGTAAGGTATAATACCATCTGGGAGTTCTCGGCGAGTCCGTCCAGTGTACCCAGTCTCTACTGAACACCCGTATATCATCTCTGATGTCAAACACCAATGGATATGGGATCATCCATCACCCATCTGTATGGGTCGAGAAGGTATACGCTAGTCTACTCTGGTATATCGATGCCCCGTCTCGATACACCCACGACTAGGGACCTTGAAGGATGTACTTATGGACTACCATGTCCCCACTAGTATGATCCGCATCATAGTCCAGGTAGTCAAGTACACATCCTAAGGTCTTTACCAACATGTAATCAGAGAGACAATCAGTATACACGTTAAGGTAAAGAGTAACCAGATAGCATACTATCATGTCGAGCAAGAAAGTCCTCCCTATATATGTCCCAGCATCCACTACAATATACATCCTATGTACAGTAATGGCCTCTAGGGCATACATATAACTAACAATCTCCCACTTGCACTAGGGCCATCTGTAGTAGTGGTTGTAGTATCTCATACTCAACCATCCCATAAAAGTCTCTCTCCGGGAATAGGCCTTCGTGAGTGGATCCGCCGTGTTATCCTCTGAGTCTGCTCTCCTAACCTCGATCACCCTGGAGATCAACTATCTCCATGATCAGGTGATACTGCCTTAGAATATGTCTGGATCACTGATGGGACAGGTGTTCCTTGGCATAAGCCACAACTCCATTGTCACACAATGGGAGGAACTAAGTTCATCTCATGAACAAATATACATCCAGACTGCCTCTTTGGTAGCATCTTAAGTAGCGATGTATCCAGCCTTTATCGTCTAGTATGCCACGGTATCTAGCTTGGAATTCTTCCAACATACCGTCCCTTTACTAAGAGTAAAGACAATGCCTGTGACTGACATTCAGTCGTTCCTATCACCCTGTAACCTTTCCAGTGATTTTCCCCAGGATCAATTGATACCGTCTCACTACAACTAGTGAGTATCCTAATATCCAATTAGATCTATCTCATAGATCCAAAACCCAAGATTTAGCAGGTATCACTTTGATCCTATGAGGAGAATCATTGTGATAAGCGGAGATTGACCGAGCGTAGCATAGGAAACTCCTTTCTTATCAAGAGTATGTCATCCACGTACTCTACGAGGATCACCACCATACTCCCTACTACCTTTTTGTATATACAAGGTTCATCTACCATTTTGTTGAAGTCAAACTTTTTGACAACTACATCAAAATAGACGTTCCAACTCCGCGATGTCTGCTTTATCCTATAAAGCAACTTGTGCACGTTTCCGCTGCTCCCACTGTCTACGAGGCCCTCTGGCTGTGTGCTTATAGACGCACTCTTCTAAAACACCATCTAGAAAAGCAGTCATGGCACCCAACCGCCAGATATCGTAGTCATGGTATGTAGCCGTGGCAAGTAGGATCTGGATGGACTTATGCATAGCTCCTTAGAAAAGGTTTCATCATTATCCACGCCTGGTCGATGACGAAAACCTTTAACAAGTCCAGCTTTGAAAGTCTCAACTTTTCCATCTACACCTAGTAATCTTCTCAAGATATACTTGCTCCTGATGGGGATTTAACCCTTCAGATATAGCAACCAAAGTCCATACTTTGTTGGTGTACATGGATTCCATCTCAGATCACTAAGCATCCAGCCATTCTTACAGAGTCTCACTCCTGATGGCCAGGTCGAAACTAGTTGGGTCATCATCTCATGATGCAATCCTCGCTCACACTGTCATCGAGAAACCGAAGTATCTCTCAGGCGGATGAGGAACCCTACCAGATCGGCGGAGAGGCTGTGGTTCGTCGGTATCTACTGAATCCTTTGGTTGTACCAAATCATCTGATGTAGTTTGCATAGCTGGAACCTTTCCAGTTCTACATAACTGACCTTTCCTCGAGCTTGTCCGGATTTTGCTTTTAGACATAGGCCGGTCAACCCCAAATCTTAACTAGCTTAAGACATGGGCTCTTCCCATACCATATCTCATATGGAGTGGTAGGCTGTGATCTGATTCGAACCCTATTCAATAGGTATGCAGCTTCTCAAGTGCATAACTCCCAAAAGGAAATAGGTAACTCAGTAGTACTCATCATAGAGCACACCATATCATATAGGGTGCTATTGCTCCACCCTGATATACCATCGTGCTATGGTGTATTCGGAGGAGTAATGCTGAGAGAGAATCTCATTCTCCTTTAGAAAAGTCCAAGAATTTCGTGCTCAAGTATTCTCCTCTTTGATCACATCAATGTACATAATACTTATACCCTTTTTGGTTCTCTACTTCTAACTTATATTCTGTGAATATCTCAAAAGTTTCGGACTTGTGTTTCAACAGGAACATATGTCTGAATCTAAAGAGATCATCAGAGAATGTAATGAAGTACAAAGAATCGGTCTTGGCATGTGTAGACAGGGGACCTTTATACATCAACATGTATCATCCCAAGAGTTCACTAACTCTTTCTCTGTTTCCAAGAAACAGAGCTGGTGCCATTATATCTTTGTGACATGACTGGCAAGTTTCACAAGATGTAAATTCAAACTGATTTAAATATGCATCTACAAGTAACTTCAGCTAGTCGGGTCACATTGATATGACCTAGTGTACAATACCTCAAGAAGGATTCGTTCATTTCTGAACTCTTCCTCTTGTGTGTGTTCTGTATACTAAAAACTGTAGTTTGATTTAGAACATCAATGCTTTTAGATAACGTGCCTGAACCGATCAACTTTTGATATAGGAAATGTTCAAAACATTATCCAACAATACAAAATTTTATCATTTCTTTACTAATAAAGAGACTGATACGATTTTGTATATCAGGTTCGGTATCTAATAACATTCATTCAGAATCAATGTATTGGTAATACAGGGTGACAGTGACCAACAGACTTGGCTGCAACACTTGCCCCGTTTTCTGTCTCATGAAACTTATCACCCGTTCTCAGTTCTTTACCTATCTGTAGCCCATGTAACAAATTACATATGCGGGATCCTGATTCGGTATCAAATACCCAGGACGTAGAGGACACTGAGAAACAGTTCTTTGTAATGAACACACCCGAAGATGATGCATCAGCATGCACTTTCTTCGTTTGGGCGGCACGGGAAATCTGGTATTCCCCTATTTCATGCTCTGTCTTATAACAATTATAAGTTGGAGCGGGACCAACGTTCCCCAGCTCAGTATAACAAGCGGGTTCGGTCAATATCCCGTATTATTATCTTGATTAAGGCGTGATATGGTCCCTACCTGGAGAGAGAGAAGAAAACACTCAGCGTGCGCTCTGGCAAGAATAGATTGGTTATTATTTTATCTAATCAGGATGGCTCCCACTGTTTTTATAAAATCTTCCTTCAAACCCTAAAAGGAAAGACTAGCCGGGATTAATTACACACTACAAGTTCGCCAATCTTTCAGCCAGGCCAGTGTCGGTACTTTGTGTTAGTTATATGTATGCCCTAGAGGCCATTACTGTACATTGGATGTATATTGTAGTGGATGCTGGGTCATATATAGGTAGGACTTTCTTGCTCGACATGATAGTACGCTATCTGGTTGCTCTTTATCTTAACATGTATACTCTCTGTCTCTCTGATTACATGTTGATAAAGCCCTTAGGATGTGTACTCGACTTCCAGGACTATGATGCAGATCATACTAGTGGGGCCTGGATAGTCCATGAGTACATCCTTCAATGTTCCTAGTCGTGAGAATATCGAGATGGGGCATCGATATTCCAGAGTAGACTAGCGCATATCTTCTCGACCCATGTGATGGGCGATGGATGATCCCATATCCATTGGTGTTTGACATCAGAGATGGTATGCGGGTGCTCAGTGGAGATTGGATACACTGAACGGACTCGCCGAGAACTCCCAGATGGTATTATACCTCACGTCAGATGGCAGTTCTCTGGTGACACTGGTGCAGCTTAGTCAGTAGACCCGAGATCGTCATAGAGTCTTGTGTGTCTCCCACTGTGCTTTGATTTCCACCCAACCACGGCTCTACTGAGTCGTGCAAACAGGTGGTTTTTGGGTACAGTCCCGATTCACATGGAGGCAATGAGCGATAGGAGGGGATTCGTCACTCCCGGTATTGGGGGTTGATGTTGCGCTATGCCCGACTGTCCATAACAGGAAATCCCTGGCCAGGGTTGCAGTGATATACTGGTAAGAGTTATCAGTAGTTTCACGAATGTTATAGACCCTACGTCGGCATGACTTATCAAGCTACTGGGGTCTGACGTTTACCACCCCTAGGCGAGATATGCGACATATCAGACGAACAGACCGGACTGTACGGTAAGTGTTACTGGTTGGATTCACAGGAGTGTGAGCGGGCTTGCTCGTCGATCTTCTGATCGCTCAATACCCGGGTGGCCGTTACGTTTAGCAGACCGCTTGCGGCTTGTGGGTGTTTGATATGATCATCATCTGCTGCCGGCGTATTGACGAGTCTTTAGAGTCCTACACAGAGGTTTCCTGGCTCAAGTGAAACGAAATAGGAGCGCATATGAGATATGTGCAGGACCGAGAATAATGTTTGTATGTGATACCGTATTACATTCTCGCGATGAATGTATCGATTGGTTGTATGCGATATAACCTAGTTATCGAATCGAAGATTGATTCGATAAGCCGATACATTGGATACTAGTCGGTTATATGCGATATAACCGGATCATTAAATCAAGTATTGATTTAATGATTTAATGTATAATTATATATTTGATATATTACTTTTCATTAACTAGTATTGGTTCACTTTAAAAGGATTTTCTCACTTGAAATGCACATTGTATATGTGATATATTTTTGTGCACATGATTGTATCATGTTTGATGATACGTGCTAACTTGGGTTTGTGTAAAGGATTAAACCATGGTTATGTAATGGTTAGGGTTTTCATTTTCTTATCTATTTATTTATTTATTTATTTTGGCAAAAGATAAAGAGAAAATGGTGGCTTTCTTTGTTTGTTGTTGAAGCTTCATGAAGCTTTGACTAAGTGACCATTTTGTCTTCATGCTTAACCCTAACCATTCAAACTAACCATAGTTCATTCTCTACACTTGACCATGGTTGATATATGATAAGTATTCATTTTATTTTCTTTTTGAAGAACACTTATCATATTATCTTCTTCTTCTTCTCCTTCTTAAACATAAAGAAAGCTTGCCTCCATCAATGGCAACTAGTGAAAAAGAGTGAGAAATCCAATTCTAAACTGAACCCACTTCCTATTTCTTCATCCTCTACCTCTTGCCAAGTAGTATAGGGTGTTTTCTTCATAAGTTTCATGACTTGGTGAAGTGGGAGCTTGATCTTGTGATGCCTCGACGTAGATCATCATCGGCATCGAAGTCGACAACCTAGCCCGCCCATTTATCCGATGAAACTGATGTTAGAGTCCGGGATCCGATTTGGACAGCGGAGGGACGTCATCACGGAGCCTAGGCGGTGGAGGACCGGATCTACAAAGGTTGTAGCCTCTTTCCTTTTAGATAAAGTTGTTTATTTGCATTGCATCGTCTATAAATCTAGTTAACGATCCGTATTAGGGTTTGTAGGCACCTGGAAAATTTTGAATTAGCCATGTTTGATCACTTGTGAGACCTCATTAGTGTGCCTAGGAACCCTACAGTGGTATCAGAGCCTAGGTAGAGCCTTAGGCGATGCGTAGACGGAGTTAGAAGTCCGATCGAACCGAAAACCTAACTCCAAAATGCTCTCTGGACTTTTTTCAAAAACTGGGTTTTTTCCAGATTAAAAATTCTTAAAAAATTCAGCAGGAAGATCTAAGAATTATGGTGCAAAACGAGCGTCTAAGTCCATCAAACTGCCGCGGTTCCGCGGCACGAGTATGCCTCGTGCGGCGGTTCCGCGGCCGTACGGTCTCCTTGTTCAATGAATTTTGCACAGTAATTCCTATTTTGCAGTGATGAGTTTTCTGGGAATTTTTAATATTTACTCAAGAGTAGAGTTTTCTGGGTTGTATTGGGGACTCGGTGTTTCGATCGGATTGTCTAATTTTGTCAGTGTGTTTTTCCGGGTAATTTTAGAATATGTTAAAAAGTTCGACCGGATATAAATACCCACTTTTTCCCCTGCCGGGAAATTTCCAATTGTTGCATATTTCTGTAGTTTAACGACGTTCTAAGTAGTGCAAGTAACGCGATGGTCCCTCTAGAAGACAACAAACCTTAACTCGATTATGTCACCGTCTTGAACTGCCCTTTGAACCTTAGGGTTTGGGGCAGTACGGCGTGCCACATGTGAGGCGTTGGCTTGACCCTTCTACGGCTGGACCGTTGGTACTGAGGCACGAAGTGAATGTTTTTAAACTTATTTCATGTGTTGAGCTGTTTCGGGAAAACCTGGGTGTTCGATTGTTCGATCGGAAAGTTTAACATTTTCTATTTATCCGGAATGTGATACAATATTTGGAATCCATAAGTAGTTATAAGATAACTGAATGAATGTTATAAACATAGCACTTTAGTCTCACTTGATCGGTTGCCACGGAATTTTGATGCGATCAAAAGTCCGTCGCAATCACGTAGCGTACGCGGATACTCGCCGGTAAACTTAATAGACAGCCTCGCCCCATAGCCCCGACCAAGTGACTGTAGGAGAACCCCATCGCCGAAAGCATCCGTTCGGGTGCTCGCGGCAGCGGTGTTCCGCCTTAGTGCACTTCGTCGACGGTATTTGGGGTGCGGCCGTCTACTAAAGTTTGCGACGAGCATTCGATCAGAATGTCGGGAATCCTGTTGAATTGCCCGACTTTATATTGAAAAGTGTTTTCGATTTTGAGACTAAAATGCGGGGTTTATAATTGTTAGGCATGTGATGTCTAAGTATTTCATTTGATTAGGCATGCGATGTCTAAAGAGGTTGCGGATTCCAACTGTTGTAGTTTTACACTTTCTTTTCTGTGACCGTAAGTGTAATATATGATATCGCCGGTTTCGTTGCTATATGTCAACGACAATTGGGATGCGCATATTTACTTACGTTGATGACATGTGATGTTATGTGTTGCTGGATATGTTATATTGGATCGTCGTGTTTGAATAGCCGGGGGTTTTTATGTGAGATGAGTGTTTTTTCATTTTCATTCATGTAAAAACTTGTATGTAATATTCTTTTTTTCGGCCACTTCCAGGTTGCGGATGATGTCACCATTTGTATATTATTTACTTTTCTGCACTAGGATAGACCCAAGGAGGAGGGCACAAGTGACCTGGTTCTAGGGTCCAGTGGGAGACCAACTCGAGGAGTCGAGTCCGGGTCTCCTAACTCTAGGATTGGTAGGGTTGCTTGCCGCTCTCATAGGGGTCTAGGGGTGTGGGTTTGGCTATTCATCGCGACCGTGGAATCCGTGTTTTATACTGGCTCGTATTGAAAACACGGACGTCCTAGTATATCCAATGTTTCATATGATTCTTCTGCTGCGATATCTGTGATGTGATCATGTGATATGTTCTGTGATAAATGTTGTATATAGTATATATGATATATTATATAGACGTTACTTATGTTTTACACCCGCGCTAGCCCTACCCCGCTCTGCCGTTAGTTACCTAACCTAACGGTGCACGAGGGGACATCGAGGCGAATGCGGATGGTATAAGTGTACGTCGTATTTATCTGTGATGTTTAGGTGGACTTAAATGATGGGATATTCATTAATGAGATTAATGAAAGAAAATAAACCTAATTGATGTTGTGGAATCGAATTTCAAAATAAAACAGGTAGCTACAGTTCTTGCTTTGCATTGCGGTGTTCATTATAGAACATCCTGCACCTTATTCGATGAGGAAAGGACCGAGATCCCTTCACCGGGAGTGACTCCTTTAGCAATAACTGGCAGATGCTACGCACTCGGTTTGTCTTTTGATTGCTTCTATAGTTTCTGCTTTGCACAGTGATATATATGATATATCCCGCACCTCATTCGACGAGGAAAGGGCCGACGATCCCTTCACCAGGAGTGACCCGTTTAGCAAAACTAGAAAAGCCTAAAAAAACAATCCATTTAAAAACCATTTGATTCCGCAACGAGATCAAGTTCAAAGCGTTAAAGGTTTTCATAAAAACCATTCGCAACCCTCCGTCATTTTAGGAAGTAGAGTACTTAGTATTCGTGCCGTGTTTGTTGACCATAGTCAAGGCACAGTGTACGGTAGCTAAGTGATGTCTTCCTACACCGCATATGATGCGATTAGTTAGGACAGTCATGTGGCTTTGTTGACCTTAGCCAAGGGTCATGTGGGTGGGTCTAATTAATCACGAAATGACGGGTAGAACTTGACTAGTGCTTATGATTTGTTGACCTTAGCCAAGGTCATAGGTGCTAGGGGTAAAAACCATTATCGGGAGTTTCAAGTGTTGAAATTTGCAATGAGATTGCATACCTTCTATGTGATAGTTGGATCTCGATACCCACTGCGAGTAATTGTTACTCCTGGGAGAGTTTTGCACTTTGCAATTAGCCGATCAAGTAGGTGTCTAGAAAGGTGTCAACGGGGTTACGCCTCTGGGAAAACGAGGTTTACTGTAATTAGGTCCGTGCGAAAGCACGGGGAACCTCCCTCAAAGTACTGACACTGGCCTGGCTGAAAGATTGGCGAACTTGCAGAGTGTAATTAATCCCGGCTAGTCTTTCCTTTTAGGGTTTGAGGGAAGATTTGATAAAAACAGTGGGAGCCATCCTGATTAGATAAAATAAATAACCAATCTGATCTTGAAAGAGCGCACGCAGAGTGTTTTCTTCTCTCTCTCTCCAGGTAGCGACCATATCACGCCTTAATCAAGATAATAATATGGATGTATTGACCGAACCCGCTTGTTATACTGAGCTGGGGAATGTTGGTCCCGCTCCAACTTATAATTGTTATAAGACAGAGCATGAAATAGAGGAATACCAGAATTCCTATGCCGCCCAAACGAAGAAAGTGTATATGATGCATCTCCTTCGGGTGTGTTCATTACAAAGAACTGTTTCTCAGTATCCTCTGCATCCTGGGTATTTGATACCGGATCAGGATCCCAGATATGTAATCTGTTACATAGGGCTACAAAAAGGTAGAAAACTGAGAACGGGTGATGAGTTTCATTAGACAGAAAACGGGGCAAGTGTTGCAGCCAAGTCTGTTGGTCACTGTCACCCTGTATTACCAGTACATTGATTCTGAACAAATGCTATTAGATACCGAACCTGATATACAAAATCATATCAGTCTCTTTATTAGTAAAGAAATGATAAAATTTTGTATTGTTGGATAATGTTTTGAACATTTCCTATATCAAAAGTTGATCGGTTCAGGCACGTTATCTAAAAGCATTGATGTTCTAAATCAAACTACAGTTCCTAGTATACAGAACACACACAAGAGGAAGAGTTCAGAAATGAACGAATCCTTCTTAAGGTATTGTAGACTAGGTCATATCAATGCGACCCGACTGGCTGAAGTTACATTTTAGATGCATATTTAAATCAGTTTGAATTTACATCTTATGAAACTTGCCAGTCATGTCACAAAGATTAAATGACCACAGCTCTGTTTATTGGAAACAGAGAAAGAGTTAATGAACTCTTGGGACTAATACATGATGATGTATGTAAGGTCTCCTGTCTACACATGCCAGGACTGGTTCTTTATACTTCATTACGTTCTTTGATAATCTCTCAAGATTCAGACATATGTTCCTGTTGAAACATAGGCCCGAAGCTTTTGAGATATTCACAGAATATAAGTTAGAAGTAGAGAACCAAAAACCGGGTATAAGTATTATATCCTATAATGAGATCAGGGAGGAGAATACTTGTGCATGGAATTCCTGGACTATTCTAAAGGAGAATGAGATTCTCTCTAAGCATTACTCCTCCGTATACACCATAGCACGATGGTATATCGGGGCGGAGCAATCACACCCTATATGATATGGTGCACTCTATGATGAGTACTACTGAGTTTCCTATTTCCTTTTAGGGAATTATGCACTTATGAAGTTGCATACCTATTGAATAGGGTTCGATTCAAATCAGTGCCTACCACTCCATATAAGATATGGTATGGGAAGAGCCTATCTCTTAAGTAAGTTAAGGTTTAGGATTGTCCGGCCTATGTCTAAAGCAAAATCCGGACAAGATCGAGGAAAGGTCAGTTCTATAGAACTGGAAAGGTTCCAGCTATACAAAACTGTAGCTGATGATTTGACAGAACCAAAGGATTCAATAGTTTCCGACGAACCTCAGCCTCTCCGCCGATCAGGTAGGGTTCCTCATCCGCCTGAGAGATACCTCGGTTTCTCGATGACAGTGGGAGCGAGGATTGCATCATGAGATGATGACCCAACTAGTTTCGAGCAGGCCATCGAGAGTAGGGACTCTGTAAGAATGGCTGGATGCTTAGTGATCTGAGATGGAATCCATGTACACCAGCAAAGTATGGACTTTAGCTGCTATATGTAAAGGGTTAAATCCCCATCAGGAGCAATAATATCTTGAGAAGATTACTTGGTGTAGATGGAAAAGTTGAGACTTTCAAAGTTGAGACTTTCATAATATTACCCTGTAATACAAAATTATATCCTTCTTTACTTAATAAAGAAACTGATATAATGTTGCACATCATGTTCGGTATATAATAGCATTCATTTAGAATCAGTGTATCACTACTTGGTAATACAAGGTGATATTCGCCAACTGCTTTGGCTGCAACATTTGCCCCATTCCCAACTTGAATGGAATGATCACCTTTTCCCAGTTCTCTACCTTTTCGTAGCCCATGTAACTGTTTACATATGTGGGATCCTGATCCGGTATCTAATACCCAGGACGTAGGGTGAACTGAGAAACAGTTCTCAATAACTAACACACCTGTAGAAGATGCATCAACATGCATGTTCTTTTGGGCGGCTTGAGAATCCAGATATTCTCATGTTTCCTGTTCATTCTTATAACACTTATAAGATAGAACGGGTTCAACGTTCCCCTGCACAGTATAACATGCGGGTTCGGTCAATACATCCATATTATTATCTTCATTAGGGCATGAAATGGTCGCTACCTGAAGAGAGAGAGAAGAAAACACTTTAGCGTATGCTCGTGCAAGATCAGATTGGTTATTCTCTTATCTAATCAGGATGGCTCCCACTGCTTTTTATCAAATCTTCCTTCAAACCCTAAAAGGAAAGATTAGCCGGGATTAATTACACACTACAAGTTCGCCAATCTTTCAGCCAGGCCAGTGTCGGTACTTTGAGGGAGGTCCCCCGTGCTTTCGCACGAACCTAATTAATGTAAACCTCGTTTTCCCAGAGGCGTAACCCCGTTGACACCTTTCTAGACACCTACTTGATCAGCTAATTGCAATGTGTAAAACTCTCCCAGGAGTAACTCTTACTCGCAGTGGGTATCGGGATCCAACTATCTCATAGAAAGTATGCAATCTCATTGCAAATTTCAACACTTGAAATTCCCGATAATATTTTGCCCCTAGCGTCCTATGACCTTGACGGAGGCCAAACAACCCATAGTCCGCTAGTCAAGTTCAACCCGTCATTTCCTGATTGAATTAAACCCACCCGCACGACCCTTGACGGAGGCCAAACAACGCCGTACGAATACCCTAATCCAATCGCATCATATGCAAGCAGATAAGCACTAGTTAGCTACCGTACACTGCGCCTTGACGGAGGCCAAACTACCGCAGCACGAATATTAACTAGTACTTATCTGAAATGACGGAGGGCTACGCAGGTTTTTCATAAAATCCATGAGTGTAATGAACTTGATATCGTTGTAGAATCAAATGAAGTTTTGAAATGGAGTGATTTTGAAGCTTTCTAGTTTTGCTAAAGGGGTCACTCCCGGTGAAGGGATCGTCGGCCCTTTCCTCGTCGGATGAGGTGCGGGATATATCATATATATCACTGTGCAAAGCAGAAACTATAGAAGCTATCAAAAACAAACCGAGTGTGTAGCATCTGCCAGTTATTGCTAAAGGAGTCACTCCTGGTGAAGGGATCTCGGTCCTTTCCTCATCGAATAAGGTGCAGGATATATCACATATACCGCTGTGCAAAGCAAGAACTGTAGCTACTCGTTTTATTTAAAATTTGATTCTACAACATCTTAGGTTTCTTTTCTTTCATTAATCTCATTAATGAAGTCCCATCATTTAAGTACCTAAACATCACAGATAAATACGACGTACACTTATGCCATCTGCATTCGCCTCGATGTCCCCTCGTGCACCGTTAGGTTAGGTAACTAACGGCAGAGCGGGGCAGGGCTAGTACGGGTGTAAAACATAAGTAACGTCTATATAATATATCATATATACTATATACAGTATCCATCACAGAACATCACATGATCACATCACAGATATCGCAGCAGAAGAAACATATGAAATATTGGATATACTAGGACGTCCGTGTTTTCAATACGAGCCAGTATAAAACACGGATTCCACGGTCGTGATGAATAGCCAATCCCACACCCCTAGACCCCTACGAGAGCGGCAAGCAACCCTACCAATTCTAGGGTTAGGAGACCCGGACTCGACTCCTCGAGTTGGTCTCCCACTGGACCCCAGAACCCGGTTACTTGTGCTCCCCTCCTTGGGTCTATCCTAATGCGGAAAAGTAAATAATATACAAAAGGTGACAACTTCCGCTACCTGGAAGTGCCCCAAATAAAAAAATATTATATACAAGTTTTTACATGAATGAAAATGAAAAAACACTCATCTCACATAAAAAAAAACCCGGCTATTCAAACATGACGATCCAATATAACATATCCAGCAACACATAACATCACATGTCATCAACGTAAGTAAATATGCGCATCCCAATTGTCGTTGACATATAGCAACGAAACCGGCGATATCACATATTACACTTACGGTCACAGAAAAGAAAGTGTAAAACTACAACAGTTGGAATCCGCAACCCTTTTAGACATCACATGCCTAATCAAATGAAATACTTAGACATCACATGCCTAACAGTTATAAACCCCGCATTTTAGTCTCATTATCGAAAACTCTTTTCAATATCAAGTGAAACTAAACCGCTAGATTTATAACATTCATTCAGTTTTCTCATAACTGTTTGTGAATTCCAATTATTGTATCACATTCCAGATAAACAGAAAATGTTAAACTTTCCGATCGAACAGTCGAATACCCAAGTTTTCCCGATACAGCTCAACACATGAAATAAGTCTAACAACATTCAGTTCGTGCCTCAGTACCAACGGTCCAGCCGTAGAAGGGTCAAGCCAACGCCTCACATGTGGCACGCCGTACTGCCCCAAACCCGAAGGTTCAAAGGGCAGTTCAAGACGGTCACATAATCGAGTTAAGGTTTGTTGTCTTCTAGAGGGTCCATCGCGTTACTTGCACTACTTGGAACGTCGTTAAACTACGGAAAAATCCAACACTTGGAAATTTCCCGACAGGGGAAAAATCGGGTATTTATATCCGGTCGAACTTTTTAACATATTCTAAAATTTATCCGGCAAGCCACATAGACAAAATCTGATACCCCGATCGAAACACCGAATCCCCAAAACAACCCCAGAAAATTCAACTCTTGAATAAATATTAAAAATTCCCATAAAATCCAACACCAGAAGATATCAGTTACTGTGCAAACAATATATGATAATTCAATAAAGTTGCCGCGGAACCGCCGCCTAAGCAGGCTTAGGCCGTTGTTCCGCCGCACTGTAGACTGTTCATCAAGTATTTTTTGCACCGTAATTCATAGATTTCCCTGCTGAATTTTTTAGCAATTTTTAATCTGGAAAAATCCCAGTTTTTAGAAAAAGTCCAGATAGCATCAAAAAGTTAGGTTTTCGGGTTCGATCGGGTTTCAAACATCGTCTAGACTTCGCCTAAGGCTCTAGCTAGGCTCTGATACCACTGAAGGGTTCCTAGGCACACTATAGAGGTCACACAAGGCATCAACCATGCCAATTTAAAATTTTATGGGTGCCGAGAAACCCTAATACGGATCGTCGGCTAGAATTCTAGGCGATATGTGAATCTAGTTAACAACTTAACTAAAAGAAGAGAGCTACAACCTTTGTAGATCCGGTTATCCACTTCCTTAGCTCCATGTAGGCATCCTCTCGCTGTCCATCTCGAATCCCGAACTCAAACGTCGGCTTCATCGGAGATTTGGGCGGACTAGGTCGTCGGCTTCGTGCCGAAGATGATCTACGTCGAGGCATCACAAGTTCAAGCTCCGACTTCACAAATTTGTGAAACTTGTGAAGAAAACACCCAAAACAACTTGGCAAGAGGTAGAGGGTGAAGAAATAGGAGGTGGGTTCACTTTAGAATTGGATTTCTCACTTTGGAACTCAAGATGCCATTGATGGCATCAAGCTTTTTCTCTTGAAGATGAAGAAAAAGAAGTAGATAGAATATGATAAGTGTGTTATAAATAGAATAATAAAATCAATACTTATCATCTTCTAACCTTGGTTAAGTGTAGAAAATAAACCATGGTCAAATGAGAATGGTTAGGGTTAAGGATGATGACAAAATGGTCACTTTAGTCAAAGCTTCATGAAGCTTCATCAAGCTTCATGAAAGAAACCATTTTGTTATCATTTATTTATTTATCAAAAAGAATAGATAAATAAATAAATAAATAAATAAACCCTAACTATTATCATAACCATGGTTTAAGTCTTAACAATAAACCAAACTACATGCATCATCAAACATGACACATAGTAGTGCACAAAAGTATATCACATATACAACTTGTGAACTACAAGTGAGAAAATCCTATTAAAGTGAACCAATACCAGTTAATGCAAAGTAATATATCAAATATATAATTATACATTAAATCATTAAATCAACACTTGATTCAATGATCCGGTCATGTCGCACATAACCGACTAGTATCCAATGTATCGACTTACCGAATCAATCTACGATTCGATAACTAGGTTATATCGTATATAACCAATCGAAACATTCGTCACGAGAATGAAATGCGGTATCACATACACGCATTATTCTCGGTCCCGCACATATCTCATATGTGCTCCTATTTCGTTTCGCTTGAGCCAGGAAACCTCTGTGTAGGACTCTAAAGACTCGTCAATACGCCGGTAGCAGATGATGATCATATCAAGCATCCACAAGCCGCAAGCGGTCTGCTAAACGTAACGTCCATCCGGGTATTGAGCGATCAGAAGATCGACGAGCTAGCCCGCTCACACTCCTGTGAATCCAACCAGTAACACTTACCGTACAGTCCGGTCTGTTCGTCTGATACGTCGCATATCAAGTCTAGGGGTGGTAAACGTCAGACCCCAATAACAGATAAGTCGTGCCGATGTGAGGCTCATAACGGGTCGAGAAACTACTGGTAACACTTACCAGCAAATCTCTGATCAGCCCTGGCCAGGGACTTTCCTGTTACGGCCAATCGAGCACTGCGCAACATCAACCCCCAATACCGGGAGAGACGAAACCCCTCCTATCGCTCATTGCCTCCATGTGACTCGGGACTGTACCCAAAGACCACCATTTTGCACGCCCTCATGGACGTGGTAAGGTGGAGATCAAAGCACAGTGGGAATCACACAAGACTCTATGACGATCTCGGGTCTACAGACTAACCTGCACAAGTGTCACCTGAGAACTGCCATCTGACGTGAGGTATAATACCATCTGGGAGTTCTCAGCGAGTCCGTCCAGTGTACCCAGTCTCCACTGAGCACCCGTATACCATCTCTGATGTCAAACACTAATGGATATGGGATCATCCATCGCCCATCTCATGGGTCGAGAGGCGTATACGCTAGTCTACTCTGGTATATCGATGCCCCGTCTCGATACACCCACGACTAGGGACCTTGAAGGATGTACTTATGGACTACCATGTCCCCACTAGTATGATCTGCATCATAGTCCAGGTAGTCAAGTACACATCCTAAGGGCTTTACCAACATGTAACTATAAGACAGTTTAAAAAGACTAGTATACATGTTAAGATAAAGAGCAACCAGATAGCATACTATCATATCGAGCAATAAAGTCATCTCTATATATGTCCAAGCATCCAATATAATATACATCATCTGTACAATACTGGCCTCTAGGGCATACATACAACTAACAATCTCCTACTTGCACTAGGGCCAGCTGCTGTAGTATCGCATACCGAGCATCCCGAAGAGTCTCTCAAACTGTATCTGGGGAATGGCCTTCGTGAGTGGATCCGCCTTGTTGTTCTTCGTGTCAACCCTCCTGACCTCGATCTCCCGGCGATCAACTATCTCCCGGATCAGGTGATACCGCCTCAGAATATGCCTGGATCGCTGATGGGACCTGGGTTCCTTGGCCAAAGCCACCGCTCCATTGTTATCGCAATACAAAGGTATTGGATGCTCAATGGATGGAACCACTCCAAGTTCAGCAATGAACTTCTTGATCCAGACAGCCTCTTTAGCAGCATCGTTGGCAGCGATGTATTCAGCCTCCATCATCGAGTCTGCCACGGTTTCCTGCTTGGAACTCTTCCAGCTAACCGCCCCTCCGTAAAGGGTAAAGACAAATCCCGACTGCGACTTAGAGTCGTCCTTATCACTCTGGAAGCTGGAATCGGTAAAGGACTCCACTTGGAGTTCTCTGTTACCATACACCAAGAGCATCTCTTTAGTCCTTCGTAACTACTTGAGAATGCTCTTCACAGCTGTCCAGTGACTCTCTCCAGGATCAGCTTGATACCTGCTCACTACACTTAGTGAGTATGCTACATCGGGTCTGGTACACAGCATCGCGTACATGATAGAGCCTACTGCCGAAGCATAGGGTATCCCTTGCATGCGAGCTCTCTCCAAATCAGTCTTGGGAGACATCTCTTTGGAGAGAGTGACTCCAGAGATCGTGGGCAAGTTCCCACGCTTGGACTCTTCCATACTAAACCTCTTTAGTATGGTGTCAATGTACCTGGATTGGGACAATCCCAATATCCGTTTGGATCTATCTCTATAGATCCTAATCCCCAATATGCAGGAGGCATCACCAAGATCTTTCATTGAGAATCTTTGTGATAAGAAGAGCTTGACCGATTGCAGCATAGGAATATCATTTCCTATCAAGAGTATGTCGTCCACGTACAATACGAGGAAGAAAACCTTACTCTCTGCCACCTTCTTGTAGATACAAGGTTCATCTGGATTTTTGACGAAATCAAACTCTTTGATAACGACGTCAAAGCAGATGTTCCAACTCCGCGATGCTTGCTTTAATCCATAAATGGATTTAAGCAGCTTGCACACCTTCCCGCTGCTCCCACTGTCTACGAAGCCTTCTGGCTGAGTCATGTACACGCACTCTTCTAAATCACCATTTAGAAAGGCAGTCTTAACATCCATTTGCCAGATTTCGTAATCATGATATGCAGCGATGGCAAGCATGATCCGGATGGATTTAAGCATAGCCACTGGAGAAAAGGTTTCGTCATAGTCCACACCTGGTCTTTGACGAAAACCTTTTGCAACAAGTCTAGCTTTGAAAGTCTCCACTTTCCCATCTACACCAAGTTTCTTCTTGAAGATCCACTTGCTCCCAATGGGTTTTACCCCTTCAGGAGCAACGTCCAAAGTCCATACTTTGTTGGTGTATATGGATTCCATCTCGGACCGCATAGCATCCAGCCATTTCACTGAGTCCCTACTCGTGATGGCCTGCTCGAAGCTAGTTGGGTCATCATCCTCCATGATGCAATCCTTGCTTCCACCTTCAATGAGAAAACCGTAGTATCTCTCTGGTGGACGAGAAACCCTACTAGATCGGCGGAGAGGCTGGGGTTCGTCGAGTTCTACTGAATTCTCTGGTTCTACCAAGTCTTCTGTTATAGTTTGTGTTGCTGGAACCTCTTCCAGTTCTACCTCAATGCCATTTATCTGTTTCATAAGAAAACTTTTTTCTAAGAAAGTGGCATGTCGAGAAACAAACACTTTTTGTTCCTCGGAGTGGTAGAAGATATACCCTCGCGAATGTTTGGGATATCCAACAAACTTACATAGAACAGACCTTGCCTCGAGCTTGTCCGGATTTTGTGTTTTAACATAGGCCGGACAACCCCATATCTGAATAAAATTAAGACATGGTCTCTTGCCATTCCATATCTCATATGGAGTGGTAGGCACTGATTTGGTCGGAACTCTATTCAGTAGGTATGCAGCAGTCTCCAGTGCATATCCCCAAAAGGAAATAGGTAACTCAGCTGTACTCATCATAGAGCGCACCATATCTAATAGGGTGCGATTTCTCCGCTCCGATACACCGTTGTGCTGTGGTGTATAAGGAGGAGTAAGCTGAGAGAGAATCCCATTCCCTTTTAGATAATCTCTGAATTCGTTACTTAAGTATTCTCCTCCTCGATCAGATCGAAGGATCTTAATACTTTTGCCCGTTTGGTTCTCTACTTCTTGTTTATATTCTCTAAATTTCTCAAAAGCTTCTGATTTGTGTTTCATCAGGAACACATATCCGAATCTAGAGAGATCGTCAGTGAATGTAATGAAGTATGAAGAACCATCCTTGGCATGTGTAGACATGGGACCGCATACATCACTATGTATTAGTCCCAAGAGTTCGGTAACTCTTTCTCCGTGTCCTGTAAACGGAGTTTTGGTCATCTTGCCTTTGAGACATGACTGGCAAGTGTCATAAGATGAAAATTCAAATAAATTTAAATATCCATCCTTATGCAACTTAGCAAGTCGTGTCAGATTGATGTGACCCAGTCTACAATGCCACAAGAAAGATTCGTTCAGTTCAGAACTCTTCCTCTTGTGTGTGTTTTGTAAATTGAGGACTGTATTTTGATTGAGAATGAATATGCCATTATACAACGAGCCTGATGCAACCAACTTTTGATCTAGGAATATGTTCATAATATTACCCTGTAATACAAAATTATATCCTTCTTTACTTAATAAAGAAACTGATATAATGTTGCACATCATGTTCGGTATATAATAGCATTCATTTAGAATCAGTGTATCACCACTTGGTAATACAAGGTGATATTCGCCAACTGCTTTGGCTGCAACATTTGCCCCATTCCCAACTTGAACGGAATGATCACCTTTTCCCAGTTCTCTACCTTTTCGTAGCCCATGTAACTGTTTACATATGTGGGATCCTGATCCGGTATCTAATACCCAGGACGTAGGGTGAACTGAGAAACAGTTCTCAATAACTAACACACCTGTAGAAGATGCATCAACATGCATGTTCTTTTGGGCGGCTTGAGAATCCAGATATTCTCCTGTTTCCTGTTCATTCTTATAACACTTATAAGATAGAACGGGTTCAACGTTCCCCTGCACAGTATAACATGCGGGTTCGGTCAATACATCCATATTATTATCTTCATTAGGGCATGAAATGGTCGCTACCTGGAGAGAGAGAGAAGAAAACACTTTAGCGTATGCTCGTGCAAGATCAGATTGGTTATTATCTTATCTAATCAGGATGGCTCCCACTGCTTTTTATCAAATCTTCCTTCAAACCCTAAAAGGAAAGATTAGCCGGGATTAATTACACACTACAAGTTCGCCAATCTTTCAGCCAGGCCAGTGTCGGTACTTTGAGGGAGGTCCCCCGTGCTTTCGCACGAACCTAATTAATGTAAACCTCGTTTTCCCAGAGGCGTAACCCCGTTGACACCTTTCTAGACACCTACTTGATCAGCTAATTGCAATGTGTAAAACTCTCCCAGGAGTAACTCTTACTCGCAGTGGGTATCGGGATCCAACTATCTCATAGAAGGTATGCAATCTCATTGCAAATTTCAACACTTGAAATTCCCGATAATATTTTGCCCCTAGCGTCCTATGACCTTGACGGAGGCCAAACAACCCATAGTCCGCTAGTCAAGTTCAACCCGTCATTTCCTGATTGAATTAAACCCACCCGCACGACCCTTGACGGAGGCCAAACAACGCCGTACGAATACCCTAATCCAATCGCATCATATGCAAGCAGATAAGCACTAGTTAGCTACCGTACACTGCGCCTTGACGGAGGCCAAACTACCGCAGCACGAATATTAACTAGTACTTATCTGAAATGACGGAGGGCTACGCAGGTTTTTCATAAAAACCATGAGCGTAATGAACTTGATATCGTTGTAGAATCAAATGAAGTTTTGAAATGGAGTGATTTTGAGGCTTTTCTAGTTTTGCTAAAGGGGTCACTCCCGGTGAAGGGATCGTCGGCCCTTTCCTCGTCGGATGAGGTGCGGGATATATCATATATATCACTGTGCAAAGCAGAAACTATAGAAGCTATCAAAAACAAACCGAGTGTGTAGCATCTGCCAGTTATTGCTAAAGGAGTCACTCCTGGTGAAGGGATCTCGGTCCTTTCCTCATCGAATAAGGTGCAGGATATATCACATATACCGCTGTGCAAAGCAAGAACTGTAGCTACTCGTTTTATTTAAAATTTGATTCTACAACATCTTAGGTTTCTTTTCTTTCATTAATCTCATTAATGAAGTCCCATCATTTAAGTACCTAAACATCACAGATAAATACGACGTACACTTATGCCATCCGCATTCGCCTCGATGTCCCCTCGTGCACCGTTAGGTTAGGTAACTAACGGCAGAGCGGGGCAGGGCTAGTACGGGTGTAAAACATAAGTAACGTCTATATAATATATCATATATACTATATACAGTATCCATCACAGAACATCACATGATCACATCACAGATATCGCAGCAGAAGAAACATATGAAATATTGGATATACTAGGACGTCCGTGTTTTCAATACGAGCCAGTATAAAACACGGATTCCACGGTCGTGATGAATAGCCAATCCCACACCCCTAGACCCCTACGAGAGCGGCAAGCAACCCTACCAATTCTAGGGTTAGGAGACCCGGACTCGACTCCTCGAGTTGGTCTCCCACAGGACCCCAGAACCCGGTTACTTGTGCTCCCCTCCTTGGGTCTATCCTAATGCGGAAAAGTAAATAATATACAAAAGGTGACAACTTCCGCTACCTGGAAGTGCCCCAAATAAAAGAATATTATATACAAGTTTTTACATGAATGAAAATGAAAAAACACTCATCTCACATAAAAAAACCCGGCTATTCAAACATGACGATCCAATATAACATATCCAGCGGCACATAACATCACATGTCATCAACGTAAGTAAATATGCGCATCCCAATTGTCGTTGACATATTGCAACGAAACCGGCGATATCACATATTACACTTACGGTCACAAAAAAGAAAGTGTAAAACTACAACAGTTGGAATCCGCAACCCTTTTAGACATCACATGCCTAATCAAATGAAATACTTAGACATCACATACCTAACAGTTATAAACCCCGCATTTTAGTCTCATTATCGAAAACTCTTTTCAATATCAAGTGAAACTAAACCGCTAGATTTATAACATTCATTCAGTTTTCTCATAACTGTTTGTGAATTCCAATTATTATATCACATTCCAGATAAACAGAAAATCTTAAACTTTCCGATCGAACAGTCGAATACCCAAGTTTTCCCGATACAGCTCAACACATGAAATAAGTCTAACAACATTCAGTTCGTGCCTCAGTACCAACGGTCCAGCCGTAGAAGGGTCAAGCCAACGCCTCACATGTGGCACGCCGTACTGCCCCAAACCCGAAGGTTCAAAGGGCAGTTCAAGACGGTCACATAATCGAGTTAAGGTTTGTTGTCTTCTAGAGGGTCCATCGCGTTACTTGCACTACTTGGAACGTCGTTAAACTACGGAAAAATCCAACACTTGGAAATTTCCCGACAGGGGAAAAATCGGGTATTTATATCCGGTCGAACTTTTTAATATATTCTAAAATTTATCCGGAAAGCCACATAGACAAAATCTGATACCCCGATCGAAACACCGAATCCCCAAAACAACCCCAGAAAATTCAACTCTTGAATAAATATTAAAAATTCCCATAAAATCCAACACCAGAAGATATCAGTTACTGTGCAAACAATATATGATAATTCAATAAAGTTGTCGCGGAACCGCCACCTAAGCAGGCTTAGGCCGCGGTTCCGCCGCACTGTAGACTGTTCATCAAGTATTTTTTGCACCGTAATTCATAGATTTCCCTGCTGAATTTTTTAGCAATTTTTAATCTGGAAAAATCCCAGTTTTTAGAAAAAGTCCAGAGAGCATCAAAAAGTTAGGTTTTCGGGTTCGATCGGGTTTCAAATATCGTCTAGACTTCGCCTAAGGCTCTAGCTAGGCTCTGATACTACTGAAGGGTTCCTAGGCACACTATAGAGGTCACACAAGGCATCAACCATGCCAATTTAAAATTTTATGGGTGCCGAGAAACCCTAATACGGATCGTCGGCTAGAATTCTAGGCGATATGTGAATCTAGTTAACAACTTAACTAAAAGAAGAGAGCTACAACCTTTGTAGATCCGGTTATCCACTTCCTTAGCTCCATGTAGGCATCCTCTCGCTGTCCATCTCGAATCCTGAACTCAAACGTCGGCTTCATCGGAGATTTGGGCGGACTAGGTCGTCGGCTTCGTGCCGAAGATGATCTACGTCGAGGCATCACAAGTTCAAGCTCCGACTTCACAAATTTGTGAAACTTATGAAGAAAACACCCAAAACAACTTGGCAAGAGATAGAGGGTGAAGAAATAGGAGGTGGGTTCACTTTAGAATTGGATTTCTCACTTTGGAACTCAAGATGCCATTGATGGCATCAAGCTTTTTCTCTTGAAGATGAAGAAGAAGAAGTAGATAGAATATGATAAGTGTGTTATAAAAAGAATAATAAAATCAATACTTATCATCTTCTAACCTTGGTTAAGTGTAGAGAATAAACCATGGTCAAATGAGAATGGTTAGGGTTAAGGATGATGACAAAATGGTCACTTTAGTCAAAGCTTCATCAAGCTTCATCAAGCTTCATGAAAGAAACCATTTTGTTATCATTTATTTATTTATCAAAAAGAATAGATAAATAAATAAATAAATAAATAAAAAACCCTAACTATTATCATAACCATGGTTTAAGTCTTAACACAAAACCAAACTACATACATCATCAAACATGACACATAGTAGTGCACAAAAGTATATCACATATACAACTTGTGAACTACAAGTGAGAAAATCCTATTAAAGTGAACCAATACCAGTTAATGCAAAGTAATATATCAAATATATAATTATACATTAAATCATTAAATCAACACTTGATTCAATGATCCGGTCATGTCGCACATAACCGACTAGTATCCAATGTATCGACTTACCGAATCAATCTACGATTCGATAACTAGGTTATATCGTATATAACCAATCGAAACATTCATCGCGAGAATGAAATGCGGTATCACATACACGCATTATTCTCGGTCCTGCACATATCTCATATGCGCTCCTATTTCGTTTCGCTTGAGCCAGGAAACCTCTGTGTAGGACTCTAACGACTCGTCAATACGCCGGTAGCAGATGATGATCATATCAAGCATCCACAAGACGCAAGCGGTCTGCTAAACGTAACGGCCATCCGGGTATTGAGCGATCAGAAGATCGACGAGCTAGCCCGCTCACACTCCTGTGAATCCAACCAGTAACACTTACCGTACAGTCCGGTCTGTTCGTCTGATACGTCGCATATCAAGTCTAGGGGTGGTAAACGTCAGACCCCAATAACCGATAAGTCGTGCCGATGTGAGGCTCATAACGGGTCGAGAAACTACTGGTAACACTTACCAGCAAATCTCTGATCAGCCCTGGCCAGGGACTTTCCTGTTACGGCCAATAGAGCACTGCGCAACATCAACCCCCAATACCGGGAGAGACGAAACCCCTCCTATCGCTCATTGCCTCCATGTGACTCGGGACTGTACCCAAAGACCACCGTTTTGCACGCCCTCATGGATGTGGTAAGGTGGAGATCAAAGCACAGTGGGAATCACACAAGACTCTATGACGATCTCGGGTCTACAGACTAACCTGCACAAGTGTCACCTGAGAACTGCCATCTGACGTGAGGTATAATACCATCTGGGAGTTCTCGGCGAGTCCGTCCAGTGTACCCAGTCTCCACTGAGCACCCGTATACCATCTCTGATGTCAAACACCAATGGATATGGGATCATCCATCGCCCATCTCATGGGTCGAGAAGCGTATACGCTAGTCTACTCTGGTATATCGATGCCCCGTCTCGATACACCCACGACTAGGGACCTTGAAGGATGTACTTATGGACTACCATGTCCCCAATAGTATGATCTGCATCATAGTCCAGGTAGTCAAGTACACATCCTAAGGGCTTTACCAACATGTTACTATAAGACAGTTTAAAGAGACTAGTATACATGTTAAGATAAAGAGCAACCAGATAGCATACTATCATATCGAGAAAGAAAGTCATCTCTATATATGTCCAAGCATCCAATATAATATACATCATCTGTACAATACTGGCCTCTAGGGCATACATACAACTAACAATAAAGACGACTGAATGTCAGTCACAGGCATTGTCTTTACCCTCAGTAAAGGGACGGTATGTTGGAAGAGTTCCAAGCTAGATACTATGGCAAACTAGACGATAAAGGCTGGTAACATCGCTATTAAAGATACTACCAAAGAGGCAGCTTGGGTGTATATTGGTTCATAAGATGAACTAGGTTCCTACCATTGTATGACAATGGAAGTGTGGCTTTGGCCCGGGAACCCTGGTCCCATCAGTGACACAGACATATTCTGAGGAAGCATCACCTGATCATGGAGATAGTTGATCTCCAGGGTGATCGAGGTTAGGAGAGTAGACTCAGAGGACAACACGGCGGATCCACTCACGAAGGCCTTTTCCTAAAGAGAGACTTTTAGGGGATGGTTGAGTATGTGATACTGCAACCACTGCTACAGATAGCCCTAGTGCAAGTGGGAGATTGTTAGTTATATGTATGCCCTAGAGGCCATTACTGTACATTGTATGTATATTGTAGTGGATGCTGGGTCATATATAGGTAGGACTTTCTTGCTCGACATGATAGTACGCTATCTAGTTGCTCTTTATCTTAACATGTATACTCTCTGTCTCTCTGATTACATGTTGATAAAGCCCTTAGGATGTGTACTCGACTTCCAGGACTATGATGCAGATCATACTAGTGGGGCCTGGATAGTCCATGAGTACATCCTTCATTGTTCCTAGTCGTGGGAATATCGAGATGGGGCATCGATATTCCAGAGTAGACTAGCGCATATCTTCTCGACCCATGTGATGGGCGATGGATGATCCCATATCCATTGGTGTTTGACATCAGAGATGGTATGCGGGTGCTCAGTTGAGATTGGATACACTGAACGGACTCGCCGAGAACTCCCAGATGGTATTATACCTCACGTCAGATGGCAGTTCTCTGGTGACACTGGTGCAGCTTAGTCTGTAGACCCGAGATCGTCATAGAGTCTTGTGTGTCTCCCACTGTGCTTTGATTTCCACCCTACCACGGCTCCACTGAGTCGTGCAAACAAGTGGTTTTTTGGTACAGTCCCGATTCACATGGAGGCAATGAGCGATAGGAGGGGATTCGTCTCTCCCGGTATTGGGGGTTGATGTTGCGCTATGCCCGACTGGCCATAACAGGAAATCCCTGGCCAGGGTTGCAGTGATATACTGGTAAGAGTTATCAGTAGTTTCACGAATGTTATGGACCCTATGTCGGCATGACTTATCAAGCTACTGGGGTCTGACGTTTACCACCCCTAGGCGAGATATGTGACATATCAGACGAACAGACCGGACTGTACGGTAAGTGTTACTGGTTGGATTCACAGGAGTGTGAGCGGGCTTGCTCATCGATCTTCTGATCGCTCAATACCTGGGTGGCCGTTACGTTTAGCAGACCGCTTGCGGCTTGTGGGTGTTTGATATGATCATCATCTGCTGCCGGCGTATTGACGAGTCGTTAGAGTCCTACACAGAGGTTTCCTGGCTCAAGCGAAACGAAATAGGAGCGCATATGAGATATGTGCAGGACCGAGAATAATGCGTGTATGTGATACCGTATTACATTCTCGCGATGAATGTATCGATTGGTTGTATGCGATATAACCTAGTTATCGAATCGAAGATTGATTCGATAAGCCGATACATTGGATACTAGTCAGTTATATGCGATATGACCGGATCGTTAAATCAAGTATTGATTTAATGATTTAATGTATAATTATATATTTGATATATTACTTTGCATTAACTAGTATTGGTTCACTTTAAAAGGATTTTCTAACTTGAAATTCACATTGTATATGTGATATATTTTTGTGCACATGATTGTATCATGTTTGATGATACATGCTAACTTGGGTTTGTGTAAAGGATTAAACCATGGTTATATAATGGTTAGGGTTTTCATTTTCTTATCTATTTATTTATTTATTTATTTTGGCAAAAGATAAAGAGAAAATGGTGGCTTTCTTTGTTTGTTGTTGAAGCTTCATAAAGCTTTAACTAAGTGACCATTTTGTCTTCATGCTTAACCCTAACCATTCAAACTAACCATAGTTCATTCTCTACACTTGACCATGGTTGATATATGATAAGTATTCATTTTATTTTATTTTTGCAGAACACTTATCATATTATCTTCTTCTTCTTCTCCTTCTTAAACATAAAGAAAGCTTGCCTCCATCAATGGCAACTAGTGAAAAAGAGTGAGAAATCCAATTCTAAAGTGAACCCACTTCCTATTTCTTCATCCTCTACCTCTTGCCAAGTAGTATAGGATGTTTTCTTCACAAGTTTCATGACTTGGTGAAGTGGGAGCTTGATCTTGTGATGCCTCGACGTAGATCATCATCGGCATCGAAGTCGACAACCTAGCCCGCCCATTTCTCCGATGAAACCGATGCTAGAGTCCGGGATCCGATTTGGACAGCGGAGGGACGTCATCACGGAGCCTAGGAGGTGGAGGACCGGATCTACAAAGGTTGTAGCCTCTTTCCTTTTAGATAAAGTTGTTTATTTGCATTGCATCGTCTATAAATCTAGTTAACGATCCGTATTAGGGTTTGTAGGCACCTGGAAAATTTTGAATTAGCCATGTTTGATCACTTGTGAGACCTCATTAGTGTGCCTAGGAACCCTACACTTTGAGGGAGGTCCCCCGTGCTTTCGCACGAACCTAATTAATGTAAACCTCGTTTTCCCAGAGGCGTAACCCCGTTGACACCTTTCTAGACACCTACTTGATCGGCTAATTGTAATGTGTAAAACTCTCCCAGGAGTAACTCTTACTCGCAGCGGGTATCGGGATGCAACTATCTCATAGAAGGTATGCAATCTCATTGCAAATTTCAACACTTGAAATTCCCGATAATATTTTGCCCCTAGCGTGCTACGACCTTGACGCATGCCAAACAACCCATAGTCCGCTAGTCAAGTTCAACCCGTACATTTCTTGATTGAATTAAACCCACCCGCACGACCCTTGACGCATGCCAAACAACGCCGTACGAATACCCTAATCCAATCGCATCGTATGCTAGCAGATAAGCACTAGTTAGCTACCGTACACTACGCCTTAACGCATGCCAAACAACCGCAGCACGAATACTGACTAGTACTTATCTGAAATGACGGAGGGCTACGACAGGTTTTTCTGAAAACCTATTGCGTAATGAACTTGATATCGTTGTAGAATCAAATGATTTTAAAATGGAGTGCTTTTGAGGCTTTTCTAGTTTTGCTAAAGGAGTCACTCCCGGTGAAGGGATCGTCGGTCCTTTCCTCGTCGAATGAGGTGCGGGATATATCATATATATATCACTGTGCAAAGCAGAAACTATAGAAGCAATTAAAAGACAAACCGAGGGGTGTAGCATCTGCCAGTTATTGCTAAAGGAGTCACTCCCGGTGAAGGGATCTCGGTCCTTTCCTTACCGAATAAGGTGCAGGATGGTCTACAAGGAACACCGCGATGCAAAGCAAGAACTGTAGCTACCTGTTTTATTTTGAAATTCGATTCCACAACATCTTTAAGTTTCTTTTTCTTTCATTAATCACATTAATGAAGTCCCGTCATTTAAATACCTAAACATCACAGATAAATACGACGTACACTTATGCCATCCGCATTCGCCTCGATGTCCCCTCGTGAACCGTTAGGTTAGGTAACTAACGACAGAGCGGGGCAGGGCTAGCGCGAGTGTAAAACATAAGTAATGCCTATATAATATATCATATATACTATATACAGTATCTATCACAGAACATCACATGATCACATCACAGATATCGCAGCAGAAGAAACATATATGAAATATTGGATATACTAGGACGTCCGTGTTTTAGTACGAGCCAGTATAAAACACGGATTCCACGGTCGCGATGAATAGCCAAACCCACACCCCTAGACCCCTACGAGAGCGGCAAGCAACCCTACCAATTCTAGAGTTAGGAGACCCGGACTCGACTCCTCGAGTTGGTCTCCCACTGGACTCCAGAACCCGGTTACTTGTGCTCCCTTCCTTGGGTCTATCCTAGTGCGGAAAAGTAAATAATATACAAAGGGTGATATCTTCCGCAACCTGGAAGTGCCCCAATAAAAGAATATTACATACAAGTTTTTTTACATGAATGAAAATGAAAAACACTCATCTCACATAAAAAAAAACCTGGCTATTCAAACACGACAATCCAATATAACATATCCAGCAACACATAACATCACATGTCATCAACGTAAGTAAACATGCGTATCCCAATTGTCGTTGACATATAGCAACGAAACCGGCGATATCACATATTACACTTACGGTCGCAGAAAAGAAAGTGTAAAACTACAACAGTTGGAATCCGCAACCTCCTCAGACATCTCATGCCCAACCAAATGAATTCCTTAGACATCGTATGCCTAACAATTATAAACCCCGCATTTTAGTCTCAAAATCGAAAACACTTTTCAATATCAAGTCGGGCAATTCAACAAGATTCCCGACATCCTGATCGAATGCTCGTCGCAAACTTTAGTAGGCGGCCGCACCCCCGACGCCGTCGACGAAGTGCACCAAGGCGGAACACCGCTGCCGCGAGCACCCGAACGGATGCTTTCGGCGACGGGGTTCACCTTTAGTCACTTGGTCGGGGCTCTGGGGTGTAGCTGTCTATTAAGTTTATCGGCGAGTATCCGCGTACGCTACGTGATTGCGACGGACTTTTGATCACATCAAAATTCCATGGCAACCGATCAAGAGAGACTAAACTGCTATGTTTATAACATTCATTCAGTTATCTCATAACTACTTGTGAATTCCAATTATTGTATCCCATTCCAGATAAATAGAAAATGTTAAACTTTCCGATCGAACATTCAAACACCCAAGTTTTCCCGAAACAAATCAACACATGAAATAGGTTTAAAAACATCCAGTTCATGCCTCAGTACCAACGGTCCAGCCGTAGAAGGGTCAAGCCAACGCCTCACTTGTGGCACGCCGTACTGCTCCAAACCCTAAGGTTCAAAGGGCAGTTCAAGACGGTCACATAATCGAGTTAAGGTTTGTTGTCTTCTAGAGGGTCCATCGCGTTACTTGCACTACTTAGAACGTTATTAAATCATGGAAAGATCCAACACTTGGAAATTTCCCGACAGGGGAAAAAGTGGGTATTTATATCCGGTCGAACTTTTTAACAGTTTCTAAAATATCCGGAAAAACATAAACGAAGTTAAATTATCCGATCAAATTAACGAGTCCCCAATAAAACCCTAGAAAACTCAACACTTGAGTGGAATTAAAAAATTCCCATAAAAAATTGCCAAGAAAGGACCTAAGAATAAATATATGAAATTTCAGGGACTAAGTCCAAATTTTGGCCGCGGACCCGCCGCCAAACCCATGGTTTCGCCGCGGTTCCGCGGTCAAATTATTGATTTAGAGGATCGTACTTCACAGTAATTCTTAGTTTTTCCTGCTTGTTTTTCTGAGAATTTTTAATTGACAAAAAATCCACTGTTTTGAAAAATGTACAGAGAAGGGTTTTGTCGGGGTTTACGGGTTCGATCGGACTTCTAACTTCGTCTACACTTCGCCTAAAGCTCTAGCTAGGCTCTGATACCACTGTAGGGTTCCTAGGCACACTAATGAGGTCTCACAAGGCATTAACCATGCCAATTTCAAATTTTACAAGTGCCGAGAGACCCTAATACGGATCGTTAACTAGAGATTAGGCGAAAACTAGAACTAGTAAACTGCTTTACTAATAAGTGAACGGAAATACAACCTTTGTAGATCCGGTCCTGCACCTCCATAGCTCTATGATGAAGTCCCTCCGCTGTACCCATCGGATCCCAGACTCTCGCGGTGGTTTCATCGAAGAAATGATCGGGCTAGGTCGTCGACTTCGATGCCGAAGATGATCTACGTCGAGGCAACACAAGATCAAGCTCCAACTTCACCAAGTCATGAAACTTGTGAAGAAAACACCCTATACTACTTGGCAAGTGGTAGAGGATGAAGAAATAGGAAGTGGGTTCACTTTAGAATTGGATTTCTCACTCTTTTTCTCAAGACACCATTAAAGGATGCAAGGTTTTCTTCATCTTGAAGAAGAAGAAGAAGAAGAAGATAATATGATAAGAATAATAATAAAATGGAAATAAAGTCATTCTTATCATTTCATCAACCATGGTCAAGTTTAGAGAATAAACCAAGGTTTAAGTGAATGGTTAGGGTTAAGGAAAGAAACAAAATGGTCAACCATTTCAAAGCTTCATGAAGCTTCAAAGATCATCCAAAGTTAGCCACCATTTTATTTCTTTCTAAAATGAATAAATGAATAATTAAATAAGCAAATAAATCAAATGAAACCCTAACCATTAACTAACCATGGTTTAATACAAACATATACCCAAGTTTGCATGTATCATCAAACATGATACAAACAAGTGCACAAAAGTATATCACATATACAATGTGCACATCAAGTGAGAAAATCCTTTTTTAAGTGAACAAATATTAGTTAATATAAAGTAATATATCAAATATATAATTATACATTAAATCATTAAATCAACACTTGACTTAACGATCCGGTCATATCGTATATGACCGACTAATATCCAATGTATCGGCTTATCGAATCAATCCTTGATTCGATAACTAGGTTATATCGCATACAACCATTCGACACATTCATCGCGAGAATAGAATACGGTATCACATATACGCATTATTCTCGGTCCCGCACATATCTCATATGCGCTCCTATTTCGTTTCGCTTGAGCCAGGAAACCTCTGTGTAGGACTCTAAAGACTCGTCAATACGCCGACAGCAGGTGATGATCATATCAAACACCCACAAGCCGCAAGCGGTCTGCTAAACGTAACGGCCACCCGGGTATTGAGCGATCAGAAGATCGACGAGCAAGCCCGCTCACACTCCTGTGAATCCAACCAGCAACACTTACCGTACAGTCCGGTCTCGTCGTCTGATATGTCGCATATCTCGCCTATAGGTGGTAAACGTCAGACCCCAATAGCTCGATAAGTCGTGTCGATATGAGGTCTATAACAATTCGAGAAACTACAGGTAACACTTACCAGTAAATCTCAGCAACCCTGGCCAGGGATTTCCGGTTATAGCCAATCGAACACAGCGCAACATCAACTCCCTATACCGGGAGAGACGAATCCCCTCCTATCGCTCATTGCCTCCAAGTGACTCGGGACTGTACCCAAAAACCACCATTTTGCACGCCCTCTTGGATGTGGTAAGGTGGAAATCAAAGCACAGTGGGAATCACACAAGACTCTATGACGATCTCGGGTCAACAGACTACTCTGTACCAGTGTCACCAGAGAACTGCCATCTGACGTAAGGTATAATACCATCTGGGAATTCTCGGCGAGTCCGTCCAGTGTACCCAGTCTCCACTGAACACCCGTATATCATCTCTGATGTCAAACACCAATGGATATGGAATCATCCATCGCCCATCTGTATGGGTCGAGAAGGTATACGCTAGTCTACTCTGGTATATCGATGCCCCGTCTCGATACACCCACGACTAGGGACCTTGAAGGATGTACTTATGGACTACCATGTCCCCACTAGTATGATCCGCATCATAGTCCAGGTAGTCAAGTACACATCTTAAGGGCTTTACCAACATGTAATCAGAGAGATAATCAGTATACACATTAAGGTAAAGAGTAACCAGATAGCATACTATCATGTCGAGCAAGAAAGTCCTCCCTATATATGTCCCAGCATCCACTACAATATACATCCTATGTACAGTAATGGCCTCTAGGGCATACATATAACTAACACATCGTAGGTTGAAAACTGTACCCAGGTGATTTTCTCAAATATCACCAATTACAACGAATTCCGATATAATGAGGATGATCACCTAATTCCCAATAACTTACTCCCTTTCATCATCTGTAAAACCATATAGATGTGAGAATCTTACCTGGTAATTACATACCCTGGAGTAAGTATCTAATCGGGAAATCAGTTTTCCATTAACAATGCACAGAAACATAAAAATGTTTTGTAGGGGTATCCTGGTATTCCTAGTAATGCCTCTTCCATAATTCAATTCATGACTTTAACCGTATATTTCTTTGCCATCTCTCCAAATCCCTTTATTTGTCTTTATTCATTTCCTTCTGTACACCCCTTTAGGCTAAGTGGTTTTCTTCCTTCCCTACCATCCGGCACCAGCCTATGGTTTGGAAGAAGACCATCCGGTAAGCATAATGGGTGTACTCTCCTAAACCAAGGAGTACTCGCAACTTGAGAGAAGGTGATGATAAAAGACAACTGAATAATACCTTATTCTATTTCTCCCGAACTGGGGAAAAAGCAAAGGTAAAATAGGAGTGGCGATGAAGTACACGGTTTGATCGTGAATGATAACAGTCGCAATTTACTTTGCCCTCTTTATAATCCCTTTATTTTTTCTTTAGTTATTACCTTCTGTACACCCTACTTAGGCTAATTGGTTTTCTTCATTCACTACCTTTCGGCACCTTCCTATGGTTTGGAATAAGACTATCCAATAAGCGTAATAGGTGTACTCTCCTAAACTAAGGAGCCCTCGCAACCTGAGAGAAGGTGATAATAAAAGACAACTGAATAAACCAATTCTATTTCTCCTGAACCTGGATCCATCCTCGATGAAGTCCCTTCGAGTTCGTATATAACCATACGATGGATCTATCCAATGGAAGTGGATGTTCGTAGTAATACAGGGTGTTCTGAGAAATGCAAAGGGTAAAAGAAGGAGCGGCAATGACTTATGCAACTTAGACAATCCAAAAGCCAGTATTTTAAGAAGGTTCGGTCAACTTGGTCACTAAGTCATAGTCTAGGGTCGGTCAATGGTCGCTGCAAAAGAGAGAGAGAAAAGAAACACTCTGCGTACACTCAAACCTAGATCAGAATGGTTATCAATTTATCTAATCAGGAAACCTCCCACTGTACCGTCAAATTCTCCTCCAAACCTTAAAGAAGAATCAATCGGGATCACCCGAAGAGTAAACCAACTCATCAGTGAGAATCGGGATCCAACTATCATTGCATGATAACTTGATGGAAGCCACTCAAGTTATCACACTCCAGAAGGTATGCGCATGCCTGGCAAGTTTCAGTTTCTTTAGAAACTCCCGATAAGATTTTTGTCCCATGCTCTTATGACCTTGACTTTGGCCAAAAAATCATAAGTCACATGTCAAGTTCTACCCATCATTATCCAGGTTAATTTGAACCCACCCGTACCTACCCTTGACTTTGGCCAACAAGGCAGTACGACTGTCCCAAACCAACGCATCTATCTATGCAACAGATGAATACCCATCAGCTACCAAACACTATGTCTTGACTTTAGCCAACAAACATAGCTTGAATACTACTGACCATCCATAAGAAATGACAGAGGGCTACGGCTGGTTTTTGGCCAAAAACCTTTAACGTATTGAACTTGATCTCGTTGAAGGAACCTGATAGCTTTTTATAAAAATATAGTGGCGAAAACCTTTTGCTAAAGAGGTCACTCCCGGTGAAGGGATCTCGGCTCTTTCCTCGTGGAATGAGGTGCAGGATATTCTAACTGAATACCGTGATGCAAAGCAACTTGTAATCGACTATAGTGTAGTTATTACCCTGACGCAAACTTCTGCCCAAAGGGTCATTCCCGGTGAAGGGATATCGGCCCTTGCCTCGTGGAATGAGGTGCAGGATATTCCAACTGAATACCCCTATGCATAACAAAAGAAAACGTCTTTGTAATAACACTTTTTAAAGCTGTTCCAACAACTGCCAAACAGGTTTGTTTTCCTTTGCATTGATCAGAATCAACGCAGTCTCATCAATCAATCACACCAGAAAAGAACGAAAAATAAAATGTACGTATATGCCATCCGCATTAGCCACTGGGTCCCGTCATCACCCGTTAGGTTACTTAACTAACGACAGAGCGGGGACTGGACTAGCGCGGGTGTAAAACATATACAACATCTAATAGTATATATACCAATATACAATAATCGCTCCAGGCATGATAATATGCAACATTACAAAAAAGTAATAAGCATCACAGAACAATACAGATAATCTAGGATCCCCGGGTTTCACAGAGCCGCCACTGAAACCCGACGTTCACCTGGTCGTATGGATAGCCTGTGCAATGAAACCTAGACCCCTACGGGTGCGGCAAGTTACCCGCCAAAACCTGAAGCGAGGCAGCCCCCTACAACAAAATGAATGGACCACCCGCACTTCACAGAATCCGGTAACTTGAGCACCCTTCCTTGGGTCAACCTGTACCCCCTACGAGTGCGGCGAATAGTCTGCCAATTCTAGAGTGAGGCCCCTCTGCCTCTCAATGCCATGAGATGCGGACCCGTTGCCCTCCAGAACCCGGCTATCTGTGCACTCCGTTGCGAGGTAAAACCTAGTACAGAAATGAAAAATATGTACAACGGGTACATCGACCTCAGCCCGGTCGTGCCCCTAAAAGAATATTATACAAACAAGCAGTGACGGCAGTCCACATGTTGGACGCTCGCCCCGCAATATCAAATGTACAAATAAATCCAAACTGCACTACTATTGCATACCACTATCCACCACGACAAATCCGCAACATCACAGCACAACACAGAACATCAACGCGAATGTGACGTTCGCAAATCCGTCTAAAAGGACTATAGAAATTAGACGCAATTTACCGCTCGAATGACATTCAAGGTCGGAGATATAATGTAAGTACTGTAAACTAAGTTTAAAATTTCGATCGACAAAACTTCCCAAAGTGGGCCCCACGTACATCTGCTGTACAGTAACAAAATCTGGGCCCAAAAGAAATATACCAAAAACCATAATTTCCCATGGTAAACTCTCTGGAAAAATTTGGATCACTGTTCCCACATAATGGCCGCGGTTCCGCGGTCAAACCCTAGCTTTGACCGTGGATCCGCGGCAGTACTGTGGCATCACGTGCCTAAATTTCATCAGAATGCTTCAAAAAGCCTGCTTAAATTTCTGTGATATGCAAAATTATTTTTTAGACCCTTTTAAAAATCGACAGAAACTTTGAACAGAAAAACTGTAGTTTTTGAAATTCGGTTCGATCGATATTTTAAACGCGTTAGCACAAATTAGTAAAGCTTAATGGCGAGGCTCTGATACCACTGTAAGTACACGGTAGCGCCCCGGTCGTCTAACAAACGCCAAATGCGGAACAAAAACTTTTTGACTGGCACTATCGTATACTATAACCCGGATCTGCCATTAAATCTAAACTAACAAACTACAAAGTTGGTAGAAATGTTATACCGAACGATCTGAGTCATTCGGTCTTCAACCATCATCCCACGGTTTGTTGCGGCTTCTCTGATCTCCTGAATCTCCAGTCTTCTCATCCAGGTGGCACCACGTCGACGGATCTTTAAACGGGCTCCCGCCTCTGAACCGAGGCAACTCGATCATCAAGTTTGCTAAAAGAGATGACCAAGATTGATGTAGAGAATGAGTAGAACACTTTGTCTCGTTACATCCAAAGCTATGTATGAACGGTTAATGGAGTTGCTTTTTTGGAATCGGGTGAAATGAGAATTGAGTATACTAATTTCCATGAATCCATAACCTTAATCTTTTTTCAAGCAACCATCCTCTCACAAGAATGAATGGGCCGGCCAATATAAGGAGGTGGGGTGAGTGTAGGAGGAGGAGAGTGACCATAAGCAATAAATGATATGAATGATTCATCTAACACCTTGCATAAAACATTAATGTAAACAAATGATTCATCTAACCTAGTCATCAACTCATTAAATGAACAATCAATGCACTAATGACTCACTAGCCTAGTCACCATCTAGAATCTTCTAGAACCATCCACACACTCATGACTCACCTCAAGAAAAGATAAATCCACATTTAACCGAATGTTAAATACGGGTGATAGAAAACTGGAAACTGGCAACTTCTAAAAACGATCCCGAAACGAATTTCAGGATAACCCCGTAATAGTATAAACATACCCGCATTTGTATTACGACCGAATACAAATGCAACTGAGACAAAGATATTATATCTACACAGTATAATACTCGGATCCGGCTTTAAACCAAAGCCCGCCAGTATTATCTGCCCGAAAAATGACACGTGCGTAAACGCACGTGCATTTTCCGAACCCTGCCATAAAACCATACGGCCTCTACAACGTTTCGCCCGAACTTGGGAAACTGTTTATGGGGGACTAATGACTCATCAACACACTGCCACTGGGTATAACCACTAGCACGTCAGAGGTACTAGCTGTACGTAACGGTTGCCTATGTATTGATTGGAAGGAAAGCTGACGAGCGAACTCATCCAGAAACCCTACTGAGCCTGACAGTGACAATATCCGTACAGTCTGGTCCGTTCGTCTAAGAGTATCGCATATCGAGTCTAGGGGGTGGATAAAGTCAGACCCCTAATAACGCGATAATTCGTGTCGGTATGAAGCCCTATCACCTCATGAGAAACTACTGATCCAAATCAGTAATTCTCCACTACCCCGGCCGAGGATTTCTAGTGATGGCCACCCGTGCACTGTGCGACATCAACCCCCAATACCGGGAGAGACGAATCCCTGACGATCCGCTCACTGCCTCCATGTGGCTCGGGACTGTACCCAACTAAAACCTGTTTGCACGTCTCCTTTAAGTGCGGTAGGGTAGTAATCAAAGCACAGTTGTCACGACCCTAAGTTTGGCCCGTGACCGGCACTTAACCACGTAACGTCTACAGGCGTAACGCGACTAAGTAAGCCGAAAACCCAGAAATCAAACCAGTAAAAGTATAGAGTGATTTAAGCATTTAATAGAACTAATTACTAAGATGTCAAGAAACCTTAAGTAGACAATCACCAAGATAACAATATACGACGCCGTAGCGAAGAAAATGAGCAACAGGTGGGAAACATCACAGATAGAATAAACTGCATAAGTAGAGTCGGCTCACAACGAGCTCGACACCAGAATACAAAATAATATACATCGTCCTCACAACTGGTCTCTAAGTCAATAAATAAGTGGTAGATGGAGAGTACTAGATACAACAATGTACATAACTGAAAGATAACCAGATACCGCACAAAACCCACCTATCAGCAAAAGAGCTAGTACACCAACTGTAGGGGTATCTGTGTCAAAAGATGCAAGAACGCAGCCTGCCGCGACTACTCCGAAGGGCAACCTGCAAACACTGTGGCACAACGGGGGTGAGTTGCCAACTCGTGAATAGAATATAACATATAAAGGTAATCGCGAGTATGCACGTGCTACGATACTCTAACCTATATCAACAGATAACATCTATATAATGAACTGGATGTTCAAATCATGCTACAAGTGCGATCTAATAACATCTCCATGTGATGAGCAAGAAATGTGATGATCAGGTATAGCAATGCAATCTAACAACCCTATATAGAATGAACAGGATATGCAATGATTAGGTATAGCAATGCGATCTAACAACCCTATATAGAATGAACAGGGTATGCAATGATCAGGTATAGCAATGTGTACTATATCAGGTACAATAGATACAGGATGAGATATCGATTACTACATACTGAGCATGGGAAATATAACACCTACACGGAATGTCATCATGGAAAATATAATCGGTACTCATCAATGCACCCAAATCCCAATACTACTCAGGCGTCGTCATCCTCCTCGGTCCTCAAATCCTGTAAATCTCATATAATCGTGAGTGCCCAACATCGGCACCCAAAATATCAATAAATACTCGTGCCAAGCATCGACACGCAAATCCTCCTGTATAGGGCATCCGCCAGTCCGGATCAGGCCACGTGCTCTGTCTGCGGTATCGGCCCTCGGCCCCGGCAGTACGAGTCATCCCGTATCCATCCATCGACTCTGGTCGGTATCCTCCGGATAACCGCCAGGTCCAACCAATCACCGGTAGGTAGTAGTCCCTCTGCCAGGCTCACCGTCTACTACACAGCGAAACCGTTCTCGCCCCGGGGTACCATACCGGGTCCACCATATACCCGTAATCGGCCTCATCCAACTCCTCGATTCGGGTTCACATATATCACTCTAGTACCGAGAAAACACATGGTGGACGCACCGAAATATCATATCAAGGGAAACCGGGTTTTTAAATAATTAACTATTCTCTTTGAAATATCCACGGTTCCCCAAATCCAGAATTAACATGGAAACAACATATCTCAATGCGTAATCTAAGCAAGTATAAAGATATCAATATATGTGTGCACTGGTATGAATATACAGTGTGCATGAGCGCAGGTATGAAGATATCAATATATGTGTGCACTGGTATGAATATACAGTGTGCATGTGCGCAGGTATGAAGATATCAATATATGTGTGCACTGGTATGAATATACATGTCACGTCCCGAAAGTACGGAATATGACCGGCACTTAAACTACGAACGTCTCGAGGCGTACGTAACCTAAGTAAGCCGAAAACACAGAAACCCAAACCAAGAAAAGTAGTAGAGTGAAGGAAAACCAATTTAAAACAAGTAGTTTTAATAGAATAAGACGAATTATGCGGTTCTTTTTAAAAAAAACATCAAATATTTCCCGAAAATTTCGGCAGAGTCACCTTTGTAAATACTGGCCCCCAAACGGGATACAACATGAATAGTATACGAAATCAATAAAAAAGGCATCCCCAAGCGGGAGCTAGCTCTTCGTCAATCGACGGTCACAACCACACAAGCAATATAATATACAACGCCAACGGCGAGGATCAAATTCAAAAGGAAACTCAAAACCACAAGAAATAAAACGCGCGACTCTAAGGTCGAAGGAATAACATCACTGGTCTTTATCTCAAATAAATACATGTTTGGTTGATGGAACTTCTAGATACAACAGAATAATGATATACAAAATATAATGATGGGATTGATACAAATAAACCCACCTACTAGCAAGTCACCCAGAAATGGAAAGAGTGCCAGCAAGCCGTAATGAAACCTGTACGGCGAAACCTGCAAGAACTGTGGCACAACGGGGGTGAGTTGCCAACTCGTGAGTAGAAAAACATCTACGCACAGAAATCGCATAAATAACGCAATCCTAGGTCAATGATCATAATATATCCTCAAATATGAATATAACATGCAGCCTATAACAATGGGTAGGGTAAATATCTAACCTGAGTGTAATCTCATATGCCTGTGTCAGTGCCTCAGGTAGCAATATATCATATGAATGAGGTATGAATGCATGAAAACAGAATACATGTAAATGAAGAAACTGTTTTCATAATTTAGTGAGATTTCCTTGTATTTTTAAAATGAGGTATCATAATGAAATCATCATAAAACAGTGCCTAGCATCGGCACAAAACGTAATCCCAAAATCTCGATATCTCTGTATCACAGTCTCTGTACCTCAATATCTCGAAATCTCAATGTCTCAATCACAATATCTAGGGCGCCGTCAGTCCAGACCGGCCCCTACCATCCATCTCAAGACCACGACGGTATCCTCCGGATATCCGACGCGTCGGGTAAAATCACCGGTAGGTAGTGCTCCCCTGCCAGGCTCACATCGTCATCATCACGCGCTTCTTGCCCCGGGGTACCTTACCGGGTCCACCATGTACCCGAAACGGTTCATCCATCTCCTCAAATCGGGTCTCGAAATCCATCAGCAAACTCATGGTGGACGACTCATACATCATGGGAAAACCGCACTTTTTATTTAAAAGAGAGGAAAGAAGCTTATACAAGTTTTGCGGTTTTCCCCCAAATCCAGAAAATCTCATGGAAATCCGAATCCAAATCATCAATAGCATGTAAAACCATGAATATAGGAATGAGAATCCATGAATACGGCATAACAATGAATAACAGTACGCATGAAGTGACAAGTAATAACTACAATATCTAAGCTGGCATATAAGGTAAGTACACTAATATCATGTCAAACTACTAGCTATCAAGCTAAGTTAAGCAATAATATTTTCTAAGGTGTACGTGACATGGCAATTACGGACGAAGATGTGTGTGAGCCGGCAAGTAAGTGTACGTGGTACATACGCATCATCGGTAATGGTGCTGGTGTCCTAACAGCATAATATCAACAATGCAATATGAAATAACAATGTAAGTATGCGATGCGGAGTGAGCAACCATAATGAGCGGGAGCTAAATATTAAACAATGGTGCCATTTGAAATAACACGAATCGTGGGGTTTTGAAAATAAGGGCTACGGTGGTTTTAAGAAAGAATACGTCTTTTGAAATATCCGTAGATCCCTTGACCTGTCTTTTAAAATATCCACGATTCGTTAGTTTTGAAATAGGTAGGAGTCTAATCTAATCTAACAACTACACTAAACTATACGGCTGAACTACAGGTAAGGAAACCGCCTAACATCAGAGTCGATACGTAGACATACCTGTATATATTAGTCGGTGATCCCATCTCAATAATATCATATCCGATACCATATTTATAATCAGACATCCCAAGTCAAGAGTGCGGATCAATCATCAATATATAGCTCGTACGTAAATCCGTCGTACGGCATCCCCAAATCTGGTTACGGGTCAATATCATACTCATCACACTGTTCATCTGGTATCCTCTTTATCAAGATCATCATCTGGGGCACTGACCTACGTCTAGTACACCATTAATATCACTATTCACATAGTATTGTCATCCAAAGATCCGCTACAACATCAGGACGTATCTTAAGTACGAATCCTGTCATAACACCGATCTCAAGGCCTCAACTCAAATCTCATCGACTCAACTCAATCCCAAGTATCATCCGCAAATCCAGTATGTGAACACCTAGTCCCATACCCAGGTGAACACATAAACACATCTCCCCATATACGCACAGGTAATAACATAGATGTATGCATGTGTGTGTGTGCGTGTGTGGGTGTAACAACTACTCTAGAGTTTCGCAACTAACACTAAACTAATCCATGAACACTTAGAATCTACCTTTATCATCAACTCTCATATCAACATAATATATATAATCAAAATATGTGTGTGTATACATATTCGTATACATCACCACGAACTGCGGGGGTGCTATACGCCATCCACCCGACTTCTCCCCGTAGATATAAATCTACTCACCTGGTCCTCGCTAGCCGGTGCCGACGTCGCCACGCGCTTGCTTGTCGTCTCGAAGTCCACATGGGTACCTACATATCATAACGCACCGTATCGCATTATAATCCGACCCATGACCAAAACGACGCATGAATCCCACATAGGTCAAAACCTATGGTTGCTTTCACAAATCAACGTTGGCGTATAAATTGGCGTATAAATGCCAAACCATCGAGAAAAACCCAAACACACTCGACGTTGGCGTATAAATGCCAAACCATCGAGAAAAACCCAAACACACTCATTTGCATGATCACAAGCACTAATTATACTATAAAATAGCTTAAAATTCACAAAAACCTCAAACTCACTTTAAAAGCTGTTTTTCCGGAAATCTAGCAAGCAAAATTACCCGTTTTAGTACAAAACTCGACGTTTAAACCAATCTAGCGGCCATAATACTTATTAAATAACTTAAATAAGCCATACAAACCATTTCCACAATTTAATTTCACCAAACCACATACGTTCAAAAAAACTAGTTTGCAAAAATACCGACTTTAACTCTTTTTAAAGTAAAATTCACAATTTTACAAATAAGCTTGGTTTTGCATGGTCCGAAGGCATTAAACCACTTATTATAATATTAATAATGACATGAAACCATAATTATATTTTAATCTAACACATTTTATAATTTTCCAAAAATCTAGTAAGCAAAATAGCTTAAATATTACAATTCCAACTTAACAATTTGCAAACTAACAATTTGATTATGTTTCACATTCTACAAAAAGAAAAATTCCACTTGCAATCATAATCATACATCAAAACCCTAACTATAATCTAAAACCATCCACTTGAATTTCCAAACTTGAATTCAAAACCTATTTATATATATATTTTTAAAATACCTAATTAAGTTTGATTTAAACATTCAACTAACAACTAACAAATATGGATGAATCTTCATACCTCATGATCAAGAGATCAACATGAAGATCATAGCCTCCAAAATGCCAAATTTCCTCCAAGATCCATGTTAGCTTAGGCAAAGAAATAATGGGTAAGAGTTGGATTGGAGAATTTTTGAGGTTTTAACTTGATTTTTGGGGCAAATTGATGAAGTTTTTGATGAGAAATGAGGGGATAAAATTGGGGGGGCTGCTGTTGGAGGGGGGGTCGGCTGGAATTGAGGGAGAGAGGAGAGAGAGTGAGGTGGAGAAAGTGGGGGAAAATGATATCAAGTCAATCCTAGTCAAAGTCCACTCTCATTTCTACCATTTCCTTTTCTTTTCTTTTCTTTTAACAATTCAAGTGGGGAAAGTGAGGGGGAAACAACATGGGGCTGCTGAAATTCAGCCAAGGAGGGGAGGAAAAATGTGGAGTGTGAGTGTGGGTGTGGAAAGAGAAAGATACATATTATACCCCCAAAACCATTAACACTAATTTCACTGGAAAAAAAGCCTTTTTCTTCGATATTTCCTAAACCGTTTTGGCAAACGATTTCATTTCAAAAACCACATGATAAAATTTTATTTAATGTTTATGATACACAAAATTTGTTTCAACTCATTCCAATTTGTAATTTTCCCTAATTAAATATATTAGTGACGGCTTAAAATAATATTAAAATAATTAATTTCGGAAAAATTTTCAGAAAATTTGAAATTTCACCAGTGGCTCAATAAACACCAAATACTAGCAATTACATATCTAGAATATGTATATTTAATTTTATAATAAAGATATTTGCATTTTGACTTTTTACAGAAAACCCCCTTATTTTACCGTTTTTTTCGAAATTTCACCGAAACGATTTTCAGAACGTTACAATACAGTGTGCATGTGCGCAGGTATGAAGATATCAATATATGTGTGCACTGGTATGAATATACAGTGTGCATGTGCGCAGGTATGAAGATATCAATATATGTGTGCACTGGTATGAATATACAGTGTGCATGTGCGCAGGTATGAAGATATCAATATATGTGTGCACTGGTATGAATATATGATGTAAGTAGTACAAGTATAGGTATGTGAGGTATATGTGCCCAAATATGGATATAACATATGCTGTTATGCGGCAAATCATGACAACATCAATAAGGTGGAATCAGTATGATATATGATTTATAGCAATCCTATAATGTGAGTGTCATGGCAATCACTAACGGTGTGAGTGTAGCATATCAATCGTGCTCGTGCGACTTGAACCGTTAGTGACAGTGCAGTGTCCTATGCTACCATTTCTATAAGCAACAATAAGGTATGCTGCTACAGTCCATATGAACATCTACAACTAATATCCTGACTCGCCCTGACGCTTAACGCCATACGGGCGATTTCCCCGTAGATGTTAAATCTACTCACCTGGTTGTGCGCTACTCGTAGCCGACCACCTGCTTCCCTTTCTTAGCTTTGTCCGACGTACCCGCCTGCGAACCTGGAATTACACAAGAATCCATATATAAGCAACTATCTCGCAAAACGCGATATCGAAGTCAAACGATACGCTTGCGTCGCGAACTAAACGCGCGTGTGTACGATACGCTAAACGTGTGCACGCGTCTAAAACTAACCCCGACACGCCGCGATACACTGAATCATGGAACCCTCTCGCGTATCGCGTGAACCAAACGTACTAGAAATACGATATAACGTTCCAGATTCTACCCAGGCTAACAACTTACAAAACTATACATACCACTGGCCTAGAAATAACAACAGACTCCTACCCAAGCAAACATCACCCAAAAATTCCCCTATCTGGCCGCAAATTGCGTCCAGAATGAATAAACCGGTGGCCTCGCTATGGGGTGGGGCTCTCGGGCTCTGGTGGTGTGGTCTATACCTTGTATACAAGCTCCGGTTTCCTCAATTTTAATCTGAACTACTCGGGCCTATAGCAGATCACTGAAAGGTGAAATTTCACTTAAAAACACTAAATTTTGCACAATTAGAAACCCTATGGTATTTTGGTGTAATCTGGGGTCTAACTAGGTTTACATGGTCTTAATAACACCTAATTAGGCTAGGTTAACCAATACTAACAGCACTAAACCATAAGTTCACACAAATCACCATTTCAAGCACAAAATCTCACTTTTTATACAACCCGAAGCTAAACTACACATACGTTAAACAAACAAGAAGTTGGGCTCAGATTCTATACCTTACAAGACCCTAGGTGCAAGGAGAAAGGAGGTGGAGAAGATAGGAAGTGCTGCTGCAGCTGCTGGGGGCTGCTGTTGATGCTGCTGCTGTTGTTACTGCTTGCTGCTGCTGTTGTTACTGCTTGCTGCTGCTGATGCTGCTTCTGCAGCTGCTGCCTCTCTCTCTCTCTCTCTCAGCAGAGTGTGTGTGTGTGTGAGAGTTGGGAGAATGAGAAGTGAGAGTGAGAGAATGAGGCCCCAAGTCAACAACCCCCTCTCTCTTTCTCTCTCTCTTCATTTAATGAGCATGGCTCAAGCCATGCCCATACTCCCTCTCTCATGCACCAAGTCAACAAAAGAAAAAGAAAGAAATTCAAATAACAAAACACACAAATAAATAAAACCCAATTAAATCCCAAAACACCTAATACAAATAGGTTAACTCACCATGGTTGCTAATCATGGTTTTAACCCCAAATCTAAACCCTAGTTTACATGCACAAGTGTGTGTGTGCCTAGAAAAATCCTAATAAAATATTCATTAATTAGAATAAAATATCAGAAACTTAATTTGGTAAACTTTTTACCAAAAACTCTCTATTAAAATATAATTAACCCCTAAACACGACCCGAAAGAGCACGTGACTGGCCCTTGAACCATATGAAGTCTATAGGACCCCATCTGATACAAGTAAGCCAAAAGCCCATAAATCTAAAACCATTTAAAGAGTAAATAAGGAAAACTGGTTTTAAGAAGTAAAGAATTCATGTTTCGAAAATCAAGTCTTTAAACAACTAAGCCGAATATGCATTTTTTAAAAATGTGTAACCTTTCCTGAAAATTTCGGCAGAGTTTCCTTTGTAAAAACTGGCCCCGAACGGGGTACAACAAGAATAATATATGTGAAATGATAAAAGGCATCCCCAAGCAGGAGCTAGCTCTTCATCAATCGACGGTCACAACCACGCAAGCAATAATAATATACAACGCCAAAGGGCGAGGATCAAAACCCAAAAAGAAACTCAAACAGCCAGAAAACCGTAATACTACAAGCGCGACTCTAAGGTCGAAATAATACAACACCGTTTTCTAAGTCTGAAACAATATACAAGTTTTGGTTGATGGAATTTCTAGATACAATGATAATACATGAACAATGGCGGTTCTGATACAAAAGAACCCACCTACCAACGCAAGTCACCCATAAGGAAGCAGTGTGCCAGAAATGCCGCTATGGAATCTGTACGGCAAAACCTGCAAGAACTGTGGCACAACGGGGGTGAGTTGCCAACTCGTGAATAGAAAATATCTACAAGCAGAGATCGAATGCATGACCCATCCTAGGTCAATACGATCAAATATAAATAAACCTCAATATGAATAAGTCTGAAGCATGCTAAACTGCAAGGTAATCTCTATGCATGAGTGTAGTGCTAAGTGCTCGTGCCAGTACCTTAGGTAATAGCATATCATAAATGTGGGGTATGATCAATGTAATCAAATCTGCATGTACGTGGATCCCGTCTACTCATCACCCAATGACAATAACCACCATGCATGTAAATATCATAAATCATGTGCATGGGAATAATATGAGGATATAAACCATCTGTGTCCCTCGCGACACATCAAAATCATGGAACCGGAGTGCCCAGTATCGACACTTGAAAACATCATGAAAGCTGTGCCCAGCATCAGCACGTAAATCCTCATATATCGGGCTCCGTCAGTCCGGATCGGCCCACGGGCTCTGTCTGCGGTATCGGCCCTCGGCCCCGGCAGTACGCCCATATCCATCTATCGACTCTGGTCAGTATCCTCCGGATAACCGCCAGGTCCAACCAATCACCGGTAGGTACTCGCCACCCTGCCAGGCTCATCGTCTACTCCACGAAAAACATTTCTTGCCCCGGGGAACCATACCGGGTCCACCATGTACCCGCAATCGGCCTCATCCGCCTCCTCGAATCGGGTTTCACATGTCGCTCTCAGCACCGAGAAAACACATGGTGGACGCACTGAAATATCATATCAAGGGTAACCGGGTTTTTAAAACAATTACATATTTCTCTTTTGAAATACCCACGGTTCCCAAATCCAGAAATATCATGGAAACAACATATCTCAATGCTTATAATCAGAAAGCATGATGTATGCGACATGTAAAGAAATGTAAGCAACATACACAGAATGCAACAGTACTACAGTGTAATGACATGGCAATTATCGATGATGAAGTGTGTGAGCCGGCAAACAAGTGTACGTGGAACATACGCATCATCGATAATGGTGCTGGTGTCCTAGCAGCATGACTGAAATATATCAACAATACAAGCGATGCAATGCAAATAGCATGAATATGCGGAATCGAATAATCAACGCAACAGTAAAGAACCTGCCTCAATAGATATATCATGCAACCTTGCCTTTTGAAATAAGACGAATCAGGGCTTTTGGTAAAATAAGGGCTACGGTGTTTTAAGAAAAGATGCGTATTTTGAAAGTATCCATATAAACCCTTTTGCCTATCTTTAAAATATCACCGATTCATTAGTTTTGAAATAGGTATGACCCGGGTCTAGTGTAACGCCTACTATGTGAACTACGGACCCAACAATCAAGTCAATCGGGAGGGGTATGGAAACCACCTAAATCTGAGTCGATATACATATATATATATATAGTCGGTGATCTCGCCTCAATAGTATCACGTACGATACAGTATATCATATAACATCCTCGAGTCATGAGTGCGGACCTAACATCAATATAAAGCTCGTACGGTAAACCGTCGTACGGCATCCCAATAGCTGGGTACGGGTCAATATCCCATTCATCTCATCACATATCCGGTATCACTACCATCATATCACATCTCAAATATGAACTCTGTCATATCGCCGAATCCCACGGCCTCAATCAAACCTCATCGACTCAACTCAATCCCATGTACCATCCTCAGTCCCGTATATGAACACATAGTCCCATACCTATGTGTAGATATACACACCTCTATATGCGCACAGATAAATGAAAGAATGCATGCAAGTATATGTGCACGTGTATGTGTGGGTGCAACCACTACTCTAGGGTTTCGCACTATACTAAACCAATACATCCTTATCACCAATAATTCCATTATTACCATCAATAATCCTAAACAACACATAATAAATATATGTGGGTATACGTATTCGTATACATCACCACGGACTGTGGGGGTGCTATACGCCATCCACCCGACTTCTCCCTGTAGATATAAATCTACTCACCTTGCTTCTCATGTGTCGGTGCCGATGTCGTTATCTTCATCTTCTTCGCCTCAACATCACGTAGGGTACCTACAAGTATATCACAATGCTAAAGCACATGAAAATCACATCGGAAACCAAAATAGCACACGCTACTCGCATAGGTAAAAACCTATCGTCTCGCATGTAAACACGTTCAATATCCACTTGTCGTTGACGTCCAAACGCCATCCGACAGGAACGAAACACCAAATACCAAAATCCATGCTAAAACAAGTCGTAAACCATGCACCAACATAGGAAAATCAACCCAGATTTTACCCTAGATGGAATCAGTCAAAACTAGACATACCCAGGGTCAAGAATAGAGGAAATAGGGCCAAGCACAAAATTCGAGGCAATTCCCTCCTACTCTGGCCGCAAATTGCGGCCAGAAGGAATAAATTGGCGGCCTTACTTTGGAGTTGGGGGCTAGGGTTTGGTGTAGTGGTTCCATGGTGCCTGCATATCTCACTGTCAACTCAGTTTTATTTTTGGGGTCTCGGGGTGATAGCAGATTCCTAAATACGATCACAGATTCACAGTTTTTCTCCGACATTGATTCCGTAATTCCGTATTCTGTGTTCTAGCTTCAGGTTAGGGTCCAAATTAGCATCACACAAGGGGTTCTAAGGTCACCACAATCCTCAATTTCATCTTTGATTTCAGTTTTACCCTAAACCCTAACTAGAAATTTCTAAAGTCCACAAACAACACATTATCGATATGAAACTAGAATAGATGCACAAGGAAATGAAATACTACTCTAATAGGTCCAGAATTTACCTCCTTTGGCAACTCAAGAAAATTCTTGAGTTGCTCAAAGTCCTCCAAATCCAATCTTGCTAGGTTCAATGTATAGCTAGTGAGCTTGGGAGCAAGTTTTGTGAAGTGGGAATGGGGTTTTGGCTTTGTTTTCATGGTGGATCTAGAGTTTCATGAAGAGGGAGAGAGAGGGGGAAAGGGAGCAGCAGCAGCTCAGCTCTTAGGGATGGGGAGAGAGAAATGAGATGGGGAAATGATGGAGGAAAGGGTCAAAAGTCAAAAGCAACCTACTCTCTCTCTCCCTCATCATCACTTACCTTTTTCTTTCTTTTTCCTTCTCACTCCAATAGTGAACCCAAAAGAACAACCATGGCAATAGAAATGTAACACAAGTGTAACAAGTGTGGAAAATAATATGTGCACATTTTTGCACAAAAAAGCTAAAAATCCAATTAGCGATTCTTAATCGCGATTAGCACTAAATTAGCATATAACTAATCTTAAAAACTTTAAAATGGCATAATTCCATAAAATACCCTATTTTAGAATTTTCCATAATTTTTCCCCATTTATTTGTATTTAATTATACCAGAATATTAAAATATTCATTAAAATAATATTAAATTATAAAAATTCCCGAAAATAATATTTTATTATTTTGGAAACGTTACATGATCCCTAACCAACTTAGAAAAAGTCTCGCACTCTGGTGCTGATCGAAGAATTCGTCAATGCGAGGTACAGGATACTTATCCGCACCGTAAGCCGATTCAAGTGACGATCCATCAATACACAACCTCAATCTGTCGTTTTTCTCCTTGACGAATGATTGTCACGCTCTAACTGTGTCGTGTTTAAAAAGAATTTTGAAATTACCGCAATCAAAACGGTGTCGCTTGTAGCGAGCCGCGATGAATACGGGTCGTCCGCAGGGAGATGGTAAGTTTCTTATTGCTTGTTTTAACGAGTTAATTCCGTGTTTTGATTTGTTGGTTAACTAATTGTCGTAACAAAGATTTGAATAAAAAGGGCTTGTTAAGGGTAGTAATAAGTTAGATTGTATGAAGGTGATGTTTGCCAATTCCTTATAGCCCCGACTTGGTATTGATACTAAAGCAATAGGTAACAACGCGGATTAGGGAACTTGAAATACGGTATTTGCGGTATTTCGCTAAATCCGTTTTCCTTGTCCCTTGTCCTTCCGTTGTTATCTCTTGATTTTAGCCTTCGGCAAACCACGGGCAATCCGGTCATGATTAGGAATCATCACTATCGGGGTAGGATAGGATGCCTAGTGAGCGGAGTTGCGGGTGATTTGCACAAAGTTTCAATAGGCAAGTTTTAGGTTTTAAAGTTTGGACAAAGAAAATCTTCGAATACGATCTAACATATTACACCCTTAACAAGTGAAAAGATTACTCACACATATTTACAAATTAACAAGAAAGAAAAGAGAAGATACATAAAAACATGCAATGAAATAAAAAGGAAAAGAGAACCGATGAGTTCAAGCGTTTTATCTCCCAGTGTTCAATCCCCGGCAACGTGTGAGATCCAAATACCAAGCTTTAAGGTTGCAAGCTCACTTAAGAGGTTGCAAGATCAAAGCAAGGCATGAATTTCACAATTGAAATCATGTAAAGTGGAACAAGACATGTAATAAAAATACGAACTTTTATTGAAGAACAAACTTGTTACAAGAGATCTTGAAGTCAAGAACCTAAGCCTTAAGCTTGCAAGTTCTAAATGAGAAGTTGCAAGGTCAAGACAAAGGGGCAAGAGCTCAAGAATGAAAAGAAAAATTATAAGAATTCTAAGATAGAACTAAAGAAAAAGCTACCCTTTCCTCTTCCCTCTGGTCTCTATTTATAGGCTCAGAAAGAAATATTCATATCTGCCCCATTATGGCTCATGCTGATTTGTTTGATTGCCTTTGATTTGAACACATGCTTTTTAGTCTTGAATGCCTATAATATCATATGCATATAAAATCATATCCTTGATGATTGCATATAAAATCATATCCTTGATGATTGCATATAAAATCATATCCTTGATTGCATATAGAATCATATCCTTGATTGCATATAAAATCATATCCTTGATTGCATATAAAATCATATCCACATGTGCTTAAAAGTCTTGTGTACACACTTGTTGTGTTGGACCATTTAGAAAAAAATGTGTACACAACTTGTTGCATAAAGGAACTCCTGAAGTATCGGTCGGTTAGCGTTTCTGGTCGCAGTGTCTTCCCTCAAGTGATATATCCGCGCTGTTGGATGCATTTCCAGTATTTTGTCATGGATACCTGTAATCTGTAATACTGAGCAGACACTGGTCAATAATACCGATAAATACAACAATTAGATAATGAATGAACGGTATTAGAATGCAATTTTCTGATATGAACAAATACCCCCAAACTTATTTATTGCTCGTCCCGAGCAAAACCAATTTATTCACAAAAAATTTCCTAACCTCACTTTCGCAAGGAACGCGATTGCACTGAACAAGTGCAACAAGCCGTTAAACCTCTAGGTGTCCCTAGTAGGAGGAGTGTTGTCTCCTGAGGGTTTTCAGCGGATACTACCCACAAAATCCGGTCAAGCTAGTTTTGTAAAATAACTAAGATTCAAACCCTAAAGTTTTGTTTCAGAAAATAACAATTCTATTATCCTAGGTCTAGACTATCGACCCTTTATTTTTCACACCTCGCTTCTTGTTTAACTACAGCTTTTATATGTCTTCACGTGCAGTGCAAATAGTGTCGTTAAGTTCCCGAAAGGTCGAATAAAGTCATCATATCACACAATTAAGCCCGGATAAAATTTTTAAAAGGATCACATAAGTTTTATAAAGAGTTAAGCAATTTTTCAAGCTTCGTTTTCCAGTAAAAAGTTTCAACTTCAGAATTTCTATCTTCCTTAACAGGAAACTAGGTCTTATTTTTCACTCCACCCTTTCCTTGTTTTCATTTCATACACACCTCTGTGAATCGTGCAATAGTCTTTATCATAGAATAAAACCTTCATATCTCCGCTAAAATTTTTTTTAAAAAGCCTGTCTTTTATCAAGATTATTCTCACACAAAGAACCGTTAGGAATTTTAACTCGGAGAGAACACTTGCTTGACTTTGTTTTAATCTGGACTTTCTAGGCTTCTTAGCGAGCTTTGGGCCAATGCACCCACACCAGTTGGTTTTAGGGCATTAGGTGTAGAAACACCCCGGCGGACTTAATTACTCAAGTTACCCAGGTCCAAAAACAAAAGACAGTTTGGCGTGAAAATCAGATGATTTAATACGAACGGAGATATAACCGGCAGTTCAATTATTTTTTGAATAAAAGACGTGTTTAGTGGGTTTGGTGTGTAATCATTCCAATCAAGTTTCAGATGGGTTATTTTTCAGACTTAGTTCCAATTACGGCATCAATAACATTCCTTCATATTCGCTTTACTTCATAAACTATTCTTGACACTACTTATTTCAGAACAAACCTATTTGATCCTCAGAAAATCATTGATCCATTTAAAAGTTTTTCGACATAAAAGACTTATCATCTAATTCCCAAAAACTCACGACACGTGTAGTGTGATGTAAAGACGTATATCAGCTATAGTTAACTTCAAAGGAGAGTTATTTTTCAGGTTTTCAAAATCTAAACATAAGATTTAGTTATTCTTATTTTATCAAACAAAACCGTCGAAATGTTGAATCAGAGTCCTCCCACTAGCTAACTTGACAGAAAAGTTTTTATGTTTTTAGAAAAATTTTAGATTTTTATGGATTTTATGGATTTTAATATGCAGATGCAAAATATACATATGAATGCGAAGGTAAGAAATGCGTACCGAGCGTACCCCCAAACTTAAACTGAACAGTGTCCTCACTGTCATTGCATGAAGAGATCATTTGAAGGGTCAAAAATTGTCGGTTAGCGATACACAATTTTTATTTGTTTTTTTTTTGTAAAGAAAAGAAAAAGAAAAAGAATGGAAAAGAATATTCACAAATATATACAAAAGGCTTTATACATACCCCCAAACTTATTTGGAACAGTGTCCACTGTTCTTGGCTGGATAACCGAAGTTTGGAGGTGGGTAGAGGAAGATCAGGCAGGGTAAACCGGCTCCTGTAAGAATAGGAGCTCCTCTGTTGGTTCGGCGCTAAGGTACGGTTTTAGTCGGTGTCCGTTCACTTTGAAAAATGAACCGTCCTTTGGATTTTCCAAATCCACAGCGCCCTGCGGATACACATTCCGCACAAAATACGGCCCTTTCCAACGAGATCGGAGCTTTCCTGGATGGAAATGAAGTCTGGTGTCATAAAGCAGTACCTGCTGACCAGGTACGAAGGTTTTGCGCAAAAGGTGTTTATCGTGAAACACCTTCGTTCTATTCTTAACGACAACCGCGTTATCGTAAGCCTCATCCCTAAGCTCGCTCAGTTCGTTCAGTTGCAGCTTCCGATGGCTGCCCGCATCTTCGAGAGATAGATTCAGCTCTTTTATCGCCCAAAATGCGCGATGCTCTATTTCGACAGGGAGGTGGCAAGCTTTTCCGTATACAAGCCGATAGGGATACATGCCAAGGTCGGTCTTATAAGCAGTGCGAAAAGCCCAAAGGGCATCAGTTAGTTTCAGCGACCAATCCTTACGGTTCTTGGAAACCGTCTTCTCCAGTATCTGCTTGATCTGCCGATTTGAGACTTCGGCTTGACCACAGGTTTGGGGGTGATAGGGCGTGGATAGCTTATGATTAATGGAATACTTCCGCATTAAGGCCTCGAAAGTCTTATTGCAGAAATGACTTCCATTGTCGCTAATGATCGCTCGGGGGTGCCCAAAACGGGAGAAAATGTTTTCTTTAAGGAACCTAACGACAACCTTGTTGTCGTTAGTCCGGCTGGGCACAGCCTCGACCCACTTAAAGACGTAATCAACAGCTAGAAGGATGTACAAGTTCCCGAAAGAGCTGGGAAACGGCCCCATGAAATCTATCCCCCACACGTCGAAAATCTCCACAACCAAGATTGGTTGGAGCGGCATCTCGTTTCTCCGGGATATCCGGCCCATATGTTGGCACCGGGAGCAAGTCTTGCAATAGTCATGAGCGTCTTTGAAGAGTTGTGGCCAGTAGAAACCACATTGCAAGATCTTCTCAGCCGTCTTTCTGGGGCCAAAATGCCCGCCACACGCTTGATCGTGGCAAAATGACAGCACACTCTTGAATTCCTCATCAGGGACACACCTACGAATAATCTGGTCAGGACAGTACTTGAACAGATAGGGTTCGTCCCAGTAAAAATGTTTTACTTGGGATAAAAAGCGAAGTCTGTCCTGACTTGACCATTCAGTTGGTAGTAACCCTGTGGCCAAATAGTTCACAATATCTGCGAACCAAGGTTCGCGAGATATTGTCAAGAGTTGTTCATCCGGGAAAACTTCATTGATCGGGATTTGAAGCGACGGCGAAGAAGGAAGTCGTGAGAGATGGTCGGCAACGACGTTTTCACATCCTCGTTTGTCCTTAATGACAAGGTCAAACTCTTGAAGCAAGAGGATCCAACGTATAAGCCGAGATTTGGCATCTTTCTTCGCAAAAAGATGGCGCAGAGCAGAATGATCAGTGTAAACAATGACTGGAGAGCCGATGAGGTAGGGCCTGAACTTCTCTAAAGCAAATACAACAGCCAAGAATTCCTTCTCAGTTGTTGTATAATTGAGTTGGGCGTCGTTCAGGGTTCGGCTAGCGTAATAGATTACGTGCGGCATCTTGTTGATGTGTTGTCCAAGGACAGCACCGATGGCAGAGTCGGATGCATCGCACATAATCTCGAATGGGTGCGTCCAGTCAGGGGAAGAGAGAACGGGAGCAGAAGTGAGTGAGTGTTTCAATGATTCAAAAGCAGCCACACAGCTCGGGCTGAAGTCGAATGGCGTGTCCTTGGCCAGTAGAAGAGTCAAGGGCCTAGCAATCTTGCTAAAGTCCTTGATAAACCGTCTATAGAAACCGGCGTGGCCAAGGAAGGCTCGGATATCTCGGACGCATCGGGGAGGAGGAAGATTTGAAATGACCTCAATCTTTGCTTTGTCTACCTCAATGCCTTTCTGCGAGATGATATGTCCTAAGACAATACCTTCGCGCACCATGAAGTGGCATTTCTCCCAGTTCAAAGTGAGATTCTTGTCCTTACATCTGGTAAGGACAGCGTCGAGATGCAGCAGACACTCGTCAAAGGAATCGCCAAAGATGGAGAAATCGTCCATGAAGATCTCCAAGAATTTCTCCACCATGTCTGAGAATATTCCCATCATACACCGCTGGAAGGTAGCGGGCGCATTGCATAACCCAAAGGGCATGCGACGATATGCAAACGTGCCGAAAGGACAAGTGAAAGTAGTCTTGTCCTGGTCTTTTTCGGCGATGGGAATTTGATTATAGCCAGAGTAGCCATCAAGAAAGCAATAGTACTCATGTCCGGCCAATCGTTCGAGCATCTGGTCAATAAAAGGTAGCGGAAAGTGGTCTTTCCGCGTTGCGGCTTTGAGTTTTCGGTAATCAATGCATACTCGCCACCCAGTTTGGGTGCGAGTAGGGATTAACTCGTTCGCCTCGTTGGTTATGACCGTGATGCCCGACTTCTTGGGGACAACATGAATGGGGCTAACCCACTGGCTATCGGAGTAGGGTAAATGATACCACTATCCAGACATTTGACGATCTCCTTCTTCACAGCCTCCTTCATGACTGGATTGAGACGTCTTTGTGGATCCCGGGCTAGTTTGGCATCATCCATCAGATGAATATGATGCTCAACGATCATGGGACTAATCCCCTTGATGTCCGCCATGGACCAGCCAAAAGCTTGCCTATTGCCGTGTAAGACCGAAAGAAGGGCTTTCTCTTGCTCGGGAGCAAGAGAAGCCGAAATGATAACCGGGAGGGTCTCGTTCTCACCTAAGTAAGCGTACTTAAGGTGAGACGGCAAAAGCTTAAGTTCAAGAATTGGAGGTGAAATGATTGAAGGCTGGATTGGAGAAAAGGTCTCGAACTCAAAGGATTCCATCAAAGGTTCAAAATGAGCGTAAGCTACCGAGTTGGATGGTTCAGGTAACTCATCCGGAAAGTCAAAAGATTCAAACTCGGGTTGTGAGCGGCTAAGATCGTGTGAGAACGTAAAACACTCATAGTCGTAGTCGGGCGCGGAAGCAGCAGCAGGTTCGAAGAGAAACGCACTAGTGGCGTCAAGGTTATCGCGTTCAAACAGAAACTCCTCGAATTCACACTCTTCCGGGGTGATCTCCTGGATCGAGCAAACGTCCAGTATATGAGCATTAGGTTCGGCGGGCTGATTCCCCAACCTAAAAATGTTGAGTTCAATCGTCATATTTCCAAAAGAGAGGTTCATCGAACCATTGCGACAATTGATCACAGCATTTGAGGTTGCGAGAAATGGGCGACCGAGTATCACCGGAATTTGATTCCGGGGGTTAGCTACAGGCTGTGTATCTAATACAATGAAGTCAACGGGGAATATGAAGTCCCCGACTCTTATCAACACATCCTCTAGCTCACCCCTAGGATGGGTGATCGATCGGTCGGCCATTTGGAGAGTGCAGTGCGTGGGTTTCAGCTCTCCGACGCCTAATTGCTCGTATACTGAATACGGAAGTAAGTTAACACTGGCACCAAGATCTAATAGTGCGCGGTTGATGTTCTTATCCCCAATGGTAATTGAAATCGTAGGACAGCCAGGGTCCTTCTGTTTTTGTGGTAAAGATTGGGTAAGGGCATCACTCACAGCACTAGCCAAGAAAACTTTCTTGGGTACCTGAGATTTCCTCTTTTTCGTGCACAAGTCCTTTAAGATTTTCGTGTAAGACGGGACTTGTTGGACAGCATCTAAAAGAGGAATGTTAATGTTAACTTGCTTAAATAACTCCAGAATCTTCTCCATTTGAGGATTTTGTTTATTAGATCTCAACCGGTTTGGAAATGGAACATTTTGAAAATTGGTTGAGTCTAATGCTGGAGGAGGAGATTGTGGAGTTGGACCGGATCCCAGAATAGGTGTTTTCGTGGAGTGAGAAGTGGGTCCGTTCATAGAAGAAGAGGAAGGAGAGCCTTGTGAAGAACGGAGAATAGGCTCAAAAGATGAAGAAGAAGAAGGAGAAGAAGAAGAAGAAGAAGAAGAAGAAGAAGAAGCGGCCGGGGTGTCATCGTTGATCCGTGTGCCAATGTTGTTTTGCAGCATCCTCCCCGATCTCAGTGTAGTCACGGCACTCACATTATGGTTTTGTTGTTCAAGAGCAACATGTACATTATGTGGGTGACCGGGATTTGGAAGTGGCTGGGACGGGAGCTTCCCCTTCTCTCGCTCGCTTAAGGCCGCGTTCAGCTGTGCAATCTGGGCCTCGATGGTCTTGATGCTTTGCCCGTGTGCGGCAGTGTGTTGCACTAAAGATTGAATTGAAGACTGGATGTTGGCGGTGGATTGAGTCGATTGTTTAACAAACGCCTCCATACTTCGCTCGAGCGAGGAAACCTTATCGTTGTTTGACGGAACAAAGTTGTTTGGTGGAAAAGAGTTGTTGGGTGCAAAGTTGTTCGTCTGGTTTTGGAAAGGCTGGGGTTGGAAGGGCTGCTGATATTGATGTTGAGTTTGTTGTTGCGCTTGTTGTTGCGGTGGAGGGGGCCTTTGGAAGTGGTTGCCTTGGAATTGATTCTGATTCTGATTCCAGGCGAAATTGGGGTGGTTCCTCCAACCGGGATTGTACGTGGAAGAGTACGGATCATTCCTTGGTCTTTGCTGAAATGCAGCATTAACCTGATCCTGTCCTTGAGATGGAGAATTGTAAGGACACTCTTCGGTTAAATGAGAGGGATCGGAACAACAAGTGCAGATGGTACGAAGTGGAAGAACAGGGCTAGGAGCAGGAGAAGAAAATTTGCTCTCTATCGCTTCAAGCTTTCTAGTTATTGCAGCCATTTCAGCTTTCATTGCAATAGAGACGTCAAGTTGATGAATTCCTACCCTAGACTGACCGGTAGAAGTGGAGGTAGAAGAAGAAGAAGTCGTCAGTCTCGTGCTCTCCCACTGTAGCGTTTGCTCCATAAGGTCGTCAAAGAATTGCCATGCGTCCTCGTCAGATTTGGATAGGAAGTGGCCCTGACAGATGGTTTCCAACAACTGCTTCGTTGCTGGGTTCAGGCCCTCGTATAAGGTTTGGCAAAGTTGCCATTTCTCTATACCGTGGTGAGGACACTGAACAAGAAGGTCTTTATACCGGTCAAAGCACTTCCAGAAGGGTTCAGAAGGAAGCTGGGAGAATTGATTGATTTCATTGCGAATCCTTGCAGTTTTGTGATTTGGATAAAACTTTTTGAGAAACGCTTTAACAAACTCATCCCAACTGGTTATGGAATGGGAAGCGGTGCTATACAGTCATTTTTCAGCGAGATCGCATAGAGTGAACGGAATGACCCGTAGACGTATAGCATCGTCCGACAGCTGGGTGGTTTTCATCATGGCACAGACGTTTTGAAATTTGTTGATGAAGATATAGGCATCTTCAGATTCAAGCCCATGAAAACGTGGAAGCATGTTGATGAAATGGGGCTTAATTTCAAAGTTGTCCCCATTGGCCGGAGGAAGAGAAAGGCAGGTGGGAAGTGCAGAACGGGTGGGGTAGAAACGATCCTGGAGCGCGATTCGCTGCGGCGCTACAACAGGCGGAGGTGGTGGGATATTGGTCTCCGTAGGAGGTGGAGCCAATCCAGGGGTGGTCGAAGAGATGTTCGGATTGAATCCCGACATCGCGGAAGAAGAGGTTGGTGAAAGCGAAGGTGAAGGTGAAGAAGTATGAACAGAATTCCGGTCAACGTCGGAGTTGGCCGGCAAAGGTAGGGGTGAAAGAGGAGTGGAAGGAGTATCGACTTCGGAGTCGATCGCGTAGTCGGTAGCGACTAACGTAACGCAGACTAGACGGGCGCTAGTGTCCCGAGTCCAAGCGGACATACACTAAACGAGTTTAGTATAGTCAAAGCGGAGAAGGTGAGGGTAAGAAAACGTCAATGGAGAAAGGCGATGGGTGATGGGTGAAAAATGGATTTGGCGACAAAGGGCAAGTTTTTTTTTATAAAAGTTTTTGATTTTTCCTTTTTTTTTTAGAAGGAGATTTACAGAAATATGTACGGATATACGGCTTAAGCAATCACAAACAAGATATGCACAATCACACCTAGATCTAGGGTAACCTAGGTCTACTAGACCTGCTCCTGAACTTGATTGTCGAAGTTAAACAGTGTCGAGAAACGGGCTTAAAAATACACTGATCACAAGGCCAGGTAAGTGCAGAGATAAGGGGAGGTTGTCCAACGCTTTCGCGAAGTTCCTTAATTAAGTAACCCTTTCTCTTTCGGCGGTTGCGCCTTTAACACTTTCCTAGACACCCCGTAAACAATATACCGTTACGCGAGGTTCTAAACACGGTTTATCTTCTCCTAATGAGCGCGAAGTCCTTAGGGCTGAAGTCTAGTATTTTTTAATTTACAATGGACAATGCATATGCTTTAGTGATTTTTGGGGTCCTGGGAAGGGTGATGAAATCCCCACCCAATCTGGATTGGTGTTAGAGCCCCTTAAGTCCGTATTAAATTATGCAATGCGCAAAATTCAACCAAGTTTTGTTTTCAAGCAATCAGTTATCGTTTTTTACTTTTAATGCGGCGCTGCAACAAATACGGTTAGTTTTTTTTTTTTTTGGCTTTTTGCGGCGATTTTTGCTAAGAATCCTGCAAAGACAAGAATATTGGAGCATCGGGTTTGAGAGGGGAAGTTCAGAAAAATACGTACCAAAAAGCACGAGTTTCAGAAACTCGTGTTGATATTGCCTCCGAGTGGTCGAATGGTTCGCTTGCGCGGGTCTAACTACCCGGATCTTTGGCACTGAGTGTTCACCCTCCTTTGCACTTGAAAATGCCCCTTTGTTCCGTATGATCGCTGCTCAAAATCCGTCAAATCTGCATATGTTGGAAAAATACGGATATTTGAGCCAAAAAGCAATATTAACAACCACAATTCTGAACACAAATAATTAAGAAAATCAGAGTGTTAGCAGAATTCAAATCCAGAGAAGAAAAGAATTTTATTTGTGTTTGTGGTTGGTTTCAAAAAGAATGGTTATTTGTTTGAATGTGTTAGAAGTTAGTTTTATACAGAATATGCACAAATTTAACCCGAAACTACAAGTATAAAAAGCGTTACCGTCTCCCCGGCAACGGCGCCATTTGATTGTCACGCTCTAACTGTGTCGTGTTTAAAAAGAATTCTGAAATTACCGCAATCAAAACGGTGTCGCTTGTAGCGAGCCGCGATGAATACGGGTCGTCCGCAGGGAGATGGTAAGTTTCTTATTGCTTGTTTTAACGAGTTAATTCCGTGTTTTGATTTGTTGGTTAACTAATTGTCGTAACAAAGATATGAATAAAAAGGGCTTGTTAAGGGTAGTAATAAGTTAGATTGTATGAAGGTGATGTTTGCCAATTCCTTATAGCCCCGACTTGGTATTGATACTAAAGCAATAGGTAACAACGCGGATTAGGGAACTTGAAATACGGTATTTGCGGTATTTCGCTAAATCCGTTTTCCTTGTCCCTTGTCCTTCCGTTGTTATCTCTTGATTTTAGCCTTCGGCAAACCATGGGCAATCCGGTCATGATTAGGAATCATCACTATCGGGGTAGGATAGGATGCCTAGTGAGCGGAGTTGCGGGTGATTTGCACGAAGTTTCAATAGGCAAGTTTTAGGTTTTAAAGTTTGGACAAAGAAAATCTTCGAATACGATCTAACATATTACACCCTTAACAAGTGAAAAGATTACTCACACATATTTACAAATTAACAAGAAAGAAAAGAGAAGATACATAAAAACATGCAATGAAATAAAGAGGAAAAGAGAACCGATGAGTTCAAGCGTTTTATCTCCCAGTGTTCAATCCCCGGTAACGTGTGAGATCCAAATACCAAGCTTTAAGGTTGCAAGCTCACTTAAGAGGTTGCAAGATCAAAGCAAGGCATGAATTTCACAATTGAAATCATGTAAAGTGGAACAAGACATGTAATAAAAATACGAACTTTTATTGAAGAACAAACTTGTTACAAGAGATCTTGAAGTCAAGAACCTAAGCCTTAAGCTTGCAAGTTCTAAATGAGAAGTTGCAAGGTCAAGACAAAGGGGCAAGAGCTCAAGAATGAAAAGAAAAATTACAAGAATTCTAAGATAGAACTAAAGAAAAAGCTACCCTTTCCTCTTCCCTCTGGTCTCTATTTATAGGCTCAGAAAGAAATATTCATATCTGCCCCATTATGGCTCATGCTGATTTGTTTGATTGCCTTTGATTTGAACACATGCTTTTTAGTCTTGAATGCCTATAATATCATATGCATATAAAATCATATCCTTGATTTCATATAAAATCATATCCTTGATGATTGCATATAAAATCATATCCTTGATTGCATATAGAATCATATCCTTGATTGCATATAGAATCATATCCACATGTGCTTAAAAGTCTTGTGTACACACTTGTTGTGTGGACCATTTAGAAAAAAATGTGTACACAACTTGTTGCATAAAGGAACTCCTGAAGTATCGGTCGGTTAGCGTTTCTGGTCGCAGTGTCTTCCCTCAAGTGATATATCCGCGCTGTTGGATGCATTTCCAGTATTTTGTCATGGATACCTGTAATCTGTAATACTGAGCAGACACTGGTCAATAATACCGATAAATACAACAATTAGATAATGAATGAACGGTATTAGAATGCAATTTTCTGATATGAACAACGAACAGAAATGGGAGCTTCCTAAATGCGAAACACTCAGGCGCACAACTCTCTCAACAACCACCCTGCAGCAGATCCTTAGCTCCTTAAGCTTCGCCGGCTCATCTGGAACGACGTCGGAAAAATTCTCGCACGAAAGAAAACCGGTCCAACACACCAACTGTGGCTACGGTATCACGAAAAATACCAAGAATTCCCGACATCTCCTCAGAGCCAACTAGCGAACAAGGCTGAATTCAAGCTATAAGAGGCGGCACCACTATCCACCTGCACAACAAGAACTGACTTGCCCAGGAAAACAAAACCTAACTGTTTCCTCACGGTAGCCCACAACGCCTAGCACGTAGCTAACCAGTCCATGCCTAGGAGATTGCCAAATCCAACATCTTTAGGAAGTTCAAAATGACAGACGAATCTCTATCTCCTATCCGATGGGCATAAGACCGAAGTACGTATTGCACAACAAAAGGATTGCTGACGGAAGTTAACACAACAAACGGCTAATCTACCCAGCACGACTCTCGTCCTAAACTCGGCACGAAATATGGAACATACGAGTGCATGAATCCGGATCAAACAATACGTGTGCAACAAAAGGACATACTGAAAGAGTACCTGAAACCACAGCATTGGACGCCGGAGCATCCTGATGAGTTGAAGCGAAAACTTGGGCCTGCCCTCCATCTGCGACTGATCGAACTCCTCCTCTACTAGCCTGACCCCTCTGTGCGAACCCTCCGCGTCCACGACGTCTTAGAATACGACCCTGACGTGGTGTGAAGGGACACTGCCTGATGAGGTGTTGAAAGCTTCCGCATATTAAACACATACGCGCTGCCTGCTGTCCTGCATGGGGATGAGAGCCAAACGACTGTCCTCGTCCCAAGCCTCTACTCTGGGCTGGTACACCGGTGCGATTCCACAACTGTTCCGAAATTCTTACGGTCTCTGGAAGACGTGTCTCGTAAACTGGGGCTGCCTCCACCGGTGCTATGTAGGGGACGGAATACTGCATGATGATCGCAAGGAACAACTGGGTAACAGTGGTGACAACCACCTGTCGCTGCGCTCGAACGACCTCTACCAATGAGCTCATCGTCTGGCGCAAGCCCTGCATCTCTGCCACTAGTCTAGCGATCTGATCTGTCGTAGGGGAAACAATCTGTCCTGGTACAACAGGGGTACTACTCGGATCAGTCCTCGTCTCAGATAAATCAACTCGAACCTCGGCTCTCCCGGCCTCTCTCTGCACCCTCATAGTCCTTGGCGGCATAATTGCTGAAAAGAAGGTAGGATTCGATGAGGATACGAAAATCGAATCACAAGGATGTATACGATCATAAAGTAAATTCAATCAATAAGTCCTAAGGTCGCTTAGGCGGAGTACCGTGTCGTGAGTATGCCGCGGAACATACGCACGCTACGCCATTCTGCTGCAGCTACCTACTCCATCATACCAGGGTCATCCTACACTCCGAAGGTAAAACCTATGCTCTGATACCAACTTTGTCACGACCCCAAGTTTGGTCCGTGACCGGCACTTAACCACGTAACGTCTACAGGCGTAACGCGACTAAGTAAGCCGAAAACCCAGAAATTAAACCAGTAAAAGTATAGAGTGATTTAAGCATTTAATAGAACTAATTACTAAGATGTCAAGAAACCTTAAGTAGACAATCACCAAGATAACAATATACGACGCCGTAGCGAAGAAAATGAGCAACAGGTGGGAAACATCACAGATAGAATAAACTGCATAAGTAAAGTCGGCTCACAACGAGCTCGACACCAGAATACAAAATAATATACATCGTCCTCACAACTGGTCTCTAAGTCAATACATAAGTGGTAGATGGAGAGTACTAGATACAACAATGTACATAACTGAAAGATAACCAGATACCGCACAAAACCCACCTATCAGCAAAAGAGCTAGTACACCAACTGTAGGGGTATCTGTGTCAAAAGATGCAAGAACGCGGCCTGCCGCGACTACTCCGAAGGGCAACCTGCAAACACTGTGGCACAACGGGGGTGAGTTGCCAACTCGTGAATAGAATATAACATATAAAGGTAATCGCGAGTATGCACGTGCTACGATACTCTAACATATATCAACAGATAACATCTATATGATGAACTGGATGTTCAAATCAAGCAACAAGTGCGATCTAATAACATCTCCATGTGATGAGCAAGAAATGTGATGATCAGGTATAGAAATGTAATCTAACAACCCTATATAGAATGAACAGGGTATGCAATAATTAGGTATAGCAATGCGATCTAACAACCCTATATAGAATGAACAGGGTATGCAATGATCAGGTATAGCAATGTGTACTATATCAGGTACAATAGATACAGGATGAGATATCGATTACTACATACTGAGCATGGGAAATATAACATCTACACGGAATGTCATCGTGGAAAATATAATCGGTACTCATCAATGCACCCAAATCCCAATACTACTCAGGCGTCGTCATCCTCCTCGGTCCTCAAATCCTGTAAATCTCATATAATCGTGAGTGCCCAACGTCGGCACCCAAAATATCTATAAATACTCGTGCCAAGCATCGACACGCAAATCCTCCTGTATAGGGCATCCGTCAGTCCGGATCAGCCCACGGGTTCTGTCTGCGGTATCGGCCCTCGGCCCCGGCAGTACGAGTCGTCCCGTATCCATCCATCGACTCTGGTCGGTATCCTCCGGATAACCGCCAGGTCCAACCAATCACCGGTAGGTAGTAGTCCCTCTGCCAGGCTCACCGTCTACTACACAGCGAAACCGTTCTCGCCCCGGGGTACCATACCGGGTCCACCATGTACCCGTAATCGGCCTCATCCAACTCCTCGATTCGGGTTCACATATATCACTCTAGTACCGAGAAAACACATGGTGGACGCACCGAAATATCATATCAAGGGAAACCGGGTTTTTAAATAATTAACTATTCTCTTTGAAATATCCACGGTTCCCCAAATCCAAAATTAACATGGAAACAATATATCTCAATGCGTAATCTAAGCAAGTATGAAGATATCAATATCTGTGTGCACTGGTATGAATATACAGTGTGCATGTGCGCAGGTATGAAGATATCAATATATGTGTGCACTGGTATGAATATACAGTGTGCATGTGCGCAGGTATGAAGATATCAATTTATGTGTGCACTGGTATGAATATACAGTGTGCATGTACGCAGGTATGAAGATATCAATATATGTGTGCACTGGTATGAATATACAGTGTGCATGTGCGCAGGTATGAAGATATCAATATATGTATGCACTGGTATGAATATATGATGTAAGTAGTACAAGTATGGGTATGTGAGGCATATGTGCCCAAATATGGATATAACATTTTGTGTTTGGGGCCTATAAATCCGTATTTTTGATCGAACTTCTAAAAGACTTAAGCTGACGGGTATTTCTGTGATGTGATATTTGTATTGAACGTCTGCTAATCGCTATATGTCGATTAGTGGGGGTTATACAAATCTGTGATCTGTAATGTTATTGGAATGTGTATATGAATTCATTAGATTGTCGCGGGTGAATAGCCGGGGGTTGTGAGACGAGAGTTTTCTTTTCTTTCAATTCATGTAAATTTGTAAATTGATGTAATAATTATTTGTATGGCCGCACAACCGGGTCGGGGTTGTAGCCGTCATTGTATAATTTCTTTTTACTGTTTTTGCTTCTAGGATAGACCCATGAAGGGGGTGCACAAACTACAGGGTATGCCGAAGTGCCGAGTGGCCTACTCACGGAGTTGAGGGAGGTTGCTTCGCTTCGGGTACTTGGAGGGTAGTTTGCCGCACCCGTAGGGGTCTTGGGTGGGGTATTGGCTATTCACCGCGACCGTGTAATCTGCTTTTCGTTACAGGCTCGTACGAATTGCGGATTCCTAGTATATCCAATGTGTTCATCTGTGATCTGAAATGGCTATCATTGCAGTATATCTATTTATGATATTATTTAGGCGTTGCTTATGTTTTACAGCCGCGCTAGCCCAGCCCCCGCTCTGTCGTTAGTTAAGTAACCTAACGGGTAATGACGGGGCCCCGTGGCGAATGCGAATGGCATAAGCGTACGTCATATTTTGGTTGTTTTCTGCAATGGTAGGATTAAATGATGGGACGCATTAAAAGAATTAATGCAAGAATATCACGCATTAAAAGAACTAATGCAAGAAAATAAACCAAGATTAAAGTCGTTGGAACACTTTCGAAAAACCACTCGGTTCTTTTCAAAATAAACTTTTAAAATGCGGAGTTTGAGCCACTCTTTTTAAAAGCTATCTCGTTCCATCGATTATATCAAGTTCTCTACGTTCACGGTTTCGCCGAAACCATTCGTAGCCCTCCGTCGTTTCACATGAATAGTCAACAGTATTCAAGCTGTGTTTGTTGGCCAAAGTCAAGGCATAGTGATTGGTAGCTATTGGGTATTCATGTGCAGCATAGATAGATGCGTTGGTTTGGAACATTCGTACTGCCTTGTTGGCCAAAGTCAAGGGTAGGTACGGGTGGATTCAAATTAACCTGGAGAACGATGGGTAGAACTTGACATGTGACTTATGATTTGTTGGCCAAAGTCAAGGTCATAAGAGCATAGGGCAAAAATCCACATCGGGAGTTTCAAAAGAACTGAAATTTGCTAGTGTTGCATACCATTTGGAGTGTGATGATTCTGGTAGGATTCCTTCAGTTTCGTCACGCAATGATATTTGGATCCCGATCCTACTGTGAGTATATGCTACTCCTCGGGAAATTTCTCACTTAACGATCAATGCTATAAACCAAGTAGGTGTCTAGAAAGGTGTTAGCGGGGCTACGCCCCCAGGGAAAAGAGATTATTTAATTAAGGAACTTCGCGAAAGCGTTGGAAAACCTCCCTCGAAGTACCGACACTGGCCTGGCTGAACGGTTAAGCAAGTATTGTACGGTGAGATTGATCCTGACTAATTCTTCCTTTTTGGTTTGAGGAGGGATTCGAGAAACAGTGGGAGCCATCCTGTTTAGACAAATTAAAAACCATTCTAAACTTGCAAGAACATCAAGCTGAGTGTTTCTGTAAGTCCATGTCACGCACCCCACTAACTTGCGGGGAGGCTGAATATATGAAAAACGATTATCAAAGCTTCGTAACACGGACTTGAGCGCATGAATCGTAATATAAACCATTGCTAACGTTATACTAGAGGTTTAACTACTCGGTACCGGAGTTATACCTTACGTTACATGTCCTTCGGGTCTTCATCGCTGTCCTCCACTCCTCGTAGGCTCCTTGGAACATCGGCAACTTCACGGCCTCCTCGAATCAAAGACGATCCACCCGAAAGCTCCTACGCCAAGCTAAATCTCAAACTTGAGATAACTAGGTTGCTTAAAGTGCTAATCTAAGCTACCTAGGGGATATAGAGTGAGGTTATGGATGTTTTAGTCTAGCTAACCCTTGATCTCAACACATGAGAGGTTAGGGTTAGGGTTTCAAGAGAGAGTGAGCTTGAGGAGAGAGAAGGAGAAGATGAGAATGAAAAGAAATGATGAACTCATTTTGAATATAACAACCATAACAATTTAATCAAATAAATAAATAAATGATTTAATCATTATGGTTGATGCATTCACCTTGTGTGATTCATCATATGACTCATTATCTCATTAATGAGTCATTAAGTGCAAAGGATGAATCATACAAATGAGTCATTAATCAATTAATGCTCATGCCACCTTAACCCCTTAGTCACCACTCTTCTAGAAGGTTCCCGACAAATTACGAGAATGCCCCTATAATCCGTGAAAACACGGAAAAACTTTAGACTGTATAAATCCAATAACCCGATACTAGAAACTGGCTTAAACCAAAGCCGGCTAGTATAAACTGTCCGAAAAGTCGTACGTGCGTAAACACACGTACGCATCCGAACCCTTGTCGTAAAACCATACGACCTCTATATCGTTTCGCCTGGAGCAGGGAAACTCTCTGTGTGGGACTCCAAAGACTCGACACTACGCTGGCAGTGGGTTTAACCACAGACCGCAAGCGGCACTAGCTGTACGTAACGGTCCCCAGGTAGATGTCGATAAGAAGGCCGATGAGGAAAACCATCTCGAACCCCTACTGAGCCTGATGTGACAATCTCCGTACAGTCCGGTCTGTTCGTCTAAGACTATTGCATATCAAGCCTAGGGGGCGGCAAGCGTCAGTCCCCTAATAGCTGTATAAGTCGTATCGGAGCGAAGCCCATTACGCCCTGAGAAGCTACTGGAACCTACCAGTATATCTCACTTGCCCTGGCCAGGGACTTTGCATAATGGCTCTCTGACACAGTGCGATATCAACTCCCAATACCGGGAGAGACGAATCCTATCTAACCGCCACTGCCTCCAAGTGCTCGGGACTGCACCCAACTGCTACCTGTTTGCACGACTCCTTTGTGCCGTGGTAGGGTAGCAATCTAAGAACAGTGGGACACACTCGAGGCGAAGCAGCAGTGTCAAGTCTGCGGACTATGCTGTACTCATGTCACCTGGGAACTGTTAACTGACGATGGGTATAATACCAACCAATCAGTTCCCTGGCGAGTCCTGTCCGGTGTACCCGTAACCTAACGAGCACCTGTATACTATCTCTAGTACGACGTACTGATGGCTGTGGGACAGACCATCTCCCCAACTGGGATGAGAAGCGTATACACTTAGTCTACTCTGGAATATCGATGCCCTATCTCGATAATCCAACGACCAGGGACCTGTATAGGATGTTGCTTACAGACTACCCAGCCCCCACTAGTGTGACTGCCATCACGACGCTGGTAATCAAGCAAAGATCCTATGGGCTCTACTAATATGTATAAGTGATACGTTACAAGAAACATATGCACATATTAAAGTAGACTCAAACCAAGTAGCATACTACCATGTTTAGCAAGACTGTTATATACAACTGTGAATATCCCAAGCTTCCATTAAGTAATATACATGCTAGTATGATACAATAATAGCCCCTAGGGCATATACACTAACAATCTCCCACTTGCACTAGGGCCATGAGCTGGCATATCGTAGACCTATCATCTCGAATAGCCTCTCGAACTGCGTCTGAGGAATGGCCTTTGTGAATGGGTCAGCAATGTTATTCTCCGTCTTTACTCTCTTCACCTCGATCTCCCGGCGATCTATGATCTCCCTGATCAGGTGATACCGCCTTAAGATGTGTCTGGACTTCTGATGGGACCTGGGTTCCTTTTCTAAAGCTATAGCGCCGTTGTTGTCACAATACAGAGGTATTGGACCAACACTGGAAGGAACCACCTGAAGTTCTGTGAGGAACTTCTTCATCCAGACAGCTTCTTTTGCGGCATCGCAAGCAGCTATGTACTCTGCTTCCATTGTTGAGTCAGCAACGGTCTCCTGCTTGGAACTCTTCCAACAGACCGCCCCTCCATTGAGGGTGAAGACATAACCCGACATGGATTTGGAGTCATCTTTGTCACTCTGGAAGCCGGAGTCGGCAAAGGCCTCCATCTGGAGGTCTTTTCCGCCATACATCAAGAACATCTCCTTAGTCCTTCTCAGGTACTTGAGAATGTTCTTTACTGCTATCCAGTGCTTCTCCCCTGGGTTTGCCTGATACCGGCTTACAACGCTCAATGCGTATGCTACATCTGGTCTGGTACATAACATCGCATACATTATAGAGCCTACCGCAGAAGCGTAGGGTATAATCGACATGCGATCCCTTTCCAAATAAGTCTTAGGAGACATCTCTTTGGAGAGGGTGATTCCGTGACAAGCCGGTAGGTTACCGCGCTTAGAATCATCCATACTGAATCTCTTCACTATGGTGTCTATGTACCTAGACTGTGAAAGTCCCAGCATCCTCTTTGATCTATCACGATAGATCCGGATTCCCAGAATATAGATGGCATCACCTAGGTCTTTCATGGAGAATTTATGTGACAAGAATCTTTTGACTGACTGTAACATAGTAATATCATTTCCTATTAGGAGAATGTCGTCCACGTACAAGACGAGGAATACTACAGCTCTCCCGACAATCTTACTGTATATGCATGGTTCATCTGGATTTTTGATAAAGTCAAATTCTTTGACAGCATCATCAAAATAGATGTTCCAACTCCGCGATGCCTGCTTTAGTCCATAAATGGACTTAAGCAGCTTGCATACGTTACCGCTGTTCCACTCTGAATGAATCCTTCTGGCTGATCCATATAGACGCTTTCTTCCAAATTACCATTTAGAAAGGCCGTCTTTACGTCCATCTGCCAGATTTCATAATCGTGGAAGACAGCAATAGCAAGAAGGACCCGAATAGATTTAAGCATAGCCACTGGAGAAAAGGTTTCGTCATAGTCCAAACCAGGTCTTTGACGGAAACCCTTTGCAACAAGTCTAGCTTTATATGTTTCAACCTGTCTATCTACACCAATCTTCTTTTTGAAGATCCATTTGCATCCTACGGGTTTTACCCCATCTGGAGCAATGTCCAAAGTCCATACTTTGTTGGTGTACATGGACTCCATTTCGGTCCGCATTGCATCCAGCCATTTTACTGAGTCACCGCTCTGAATGGCTTGCTGGAAGCTAGTAGGCTCATCATAATCAATAGTGCAATCCTCTCTATCCCCGTCTATGAGAAAACCGTAGTATCTCTTGGGCGGATGAGATTGCCTACTACTCCTGCGGAGTGGCGTCGGGATGTCCTGTTCTCCTGAACCATCTCGTTCTACCAAGGTTTCAGTAATAGCTTGTGGTTCTGGAATTTCTTCCAGTTCTATTGCGCTCCCACTCTTCTGATTTTCTAAAAACTCAGTTTCCAAGAAGCGGGCATGTTGAGAAACAAAGACCTTTTGTTCCTCTGCGTAATAGAAACAATATCCCATGGAGTTCTTTGGATATCCCACAAACTTACACTGTACTGAGCGTGCCTCGAGCTTATCCGCATGCTGCTTCTTTACAAAAGCTGGACATCCCCATGTCTTAAGATACTTAAGACAGGGTTTCTTCCCACTCCACATCTGATATGGTGTGGTAGGCACAGTCTTGGTTGGAACTCGGTTTAAAAGATATGCAGCTGATTCTAATGCATATCCCCAGAATGATCGCGGCAACTCAGCGTTACTCATCATGGAACGTACCATATCCAATAGGGTTCGGTTCCGTCTCTCTGATACACCGTTATGTTGTGGTGTGTATGGAGGAGTAAGCTGAGAGAGAATTCCATTCTCTTTTAAGTAACCTAGGAACTCGGCACTTAAGTATTCACCACCTCGATCAGATCTCAGTGTCTTGATACTTTTGCCGGTTTGTTTTTCTACTTCATTCTTGTATTCTTGGAATTTCTCAAAGGCCTCGGATTTATGCTTCATTAAGAAGATATATCCATACCTAGAGAAATCATCCGTAAAAGTAATGAAGTAGGAATAACCACCTCGCGCATGTGTAGACATTGGACCACACACGTCACTGTGTACGAGTCCCAAGAGCTCGCTTGCTCTTACTCCGTGTCCAGTAAACGGAGTCTTTGTCATCTTTCCCATGAGACAAGATTCACAAGTAGCATAAGATTGATATTCGAATGGATTCAAATATCCTTCTCCATGTAACTTAGTCAACCTTCTCTCATTGATGTGACCTAGTCTACAATGCCATAAGAAAGCCTGATTTGTTTCCGGAGACTTTCTTTTAAGTGTGTTCTGGACACTGAAAACCTGAGCTTGATTTAATACGTATATTCCGTTTTCTAATGTACCTGACCCAATCAAATCTTGATTTAGGTGGATGTGAACCACATCTCTTGTAAAAGCAAAATCATATCCTTCCTTAGAAAGTAAGGGTACAGATATGATATTACAACTCGTACCTGGTACATAAAAACAGTTACGCAGATCAATATCTGCCCAGTTGTCAGTCCAAGATGATATTCCCCTACGGATTCAGCGTTCATGCTCATTCCGTTAGCAACCGTGAGGGTCATATCACCTATCCCGATAACCCTACGGTTTCTCAGAGTCTGTAATGAATTACAGATGTGAGTTCCTGACCCGGTATCCAATACCCAGGAAGTAGGGTTAATTGACATACAGTTCTCAATAACAAACACACTTGAGGCTGAAGCCACAACATGCTTCTCATTCTGGTTACTGGCTTCTAAAGCCCTGTAATCATTCTGCCAATGTTCATTCTTGTAACAATAGGAATGTCCCGCTTTTACTATATCCAGTCCCGAAACTATTGCCTTTCTCTTTCCTTCTCCTTCCCTGGTTTCCTTCAGGGTAGGAGGCAGAGACTGTAGAATCAAGTCAGTTTTTGACTCGTTTCCCAACGCGGTCTCCAGGTCCTGGAGCTCATCAATACAGCTAGTCATTATAAGGACGTTTTGCCCTACAGATGACCCGTCAGCTAACCTCGCTTGAATTAATTCGTTCGAGGTTTCATATCTAGTGATATGAGATTGCTCTCCATATAAATCTTTATTATGGAGAAAGATGGAAACTAAGTCCATCTTCTCGTGCTGCTTCTGGTATACACCATCAACTGAAGCTAACACTAGGCAGTTAGCTTTTGCTTTATCTTTTTCCCTTGTCTGACGGATATCCATATCCGCGACAGTGGAAACTGGACCTGGGACGGCGGGATCTTGAGTAGTAATAGGGTGGTCCAGCTTTTTATAACCAATGGACATCTGGACAGACCTTTGCCAGTCATATAAGTCAGATTCAGTCAATTTGTTATCTAGATGTAACCTATGTGTGGTCACAAGGTCGCTGCAATTAAGAGAGAGAGAAGAAAACATTTTAGCATGATGCTGTTGCAAGTTTAGATTGGTTTTAAGTTTATCTAAACAGGATGGCTCCCACTGTTTCTCGAATCCTTCTTCAAACCATAAAAGAAGAATTAGCCAGGACAATTCTCACCGTACAATACTTGCTTAACCGTTCAGCCAGGCTAGTGTCGATACTTCGAGGGAGGTTTTCCAACGCTTTCGCGAAGTTCCTTAATTAAATAACCTCTTTTCTCTGGGGGCGTAACCCCGCTGACACCTTTCTTGGCACCTACTTGGTTTATAGCATTGATCGTTAAGTGACGAATCTCCTGATAAGTAGCATGTACTCACAGTAGGATCGGGATCCAAAATATCATCGTATGATAATGTTGAAGGAATCCTACCAACATTCATCAAACTCCAAAATGGTATGCTCTCTCTGCAAATTTCAGTTTCTTTAGAAATTCCCGATGTGGATTTTTGCCCCATGCTCTTATGACCTTGACTTTAGTCAACAAATCATAAGTCACATGTCAAGTTCTACCCGTCATTGTCCAGGTTAATTTGAACCCACCCGTACATACCCTTGACTTTAGTCAACAAGGTAATACGACTGTCCCAAACCAACGCATCTATCTATGCTGCATATAAATATCCAACAGCTACCAAACACTGTGCCTTGACTTTAGTCAACAAACACAGCTTGAATACTATTGACTATCTATATGAAATGATGGAGGGCTACGAATTGTTTTGGCAAAACCGTGAACGTAGTGAACTTGATATAATCGAAGGAACCTGATACCTTTTAAAAGGAGTGGTTAAAGCTCCGCAATTAAAAAACTGATCCTTTTTTTTTAAAATAACCGAGTGGTTTCTTTTAAATTTGTTCCAACGATTAAACTTTGGTTTATTTTCTTTGCATTATAATAATGTGTCCCATCATTTATCCTATCATTGCAGAAAACAACGAAAATACCACGTCCTCTTATGCCATCCGCATTCGCCACGGGGTCCCGTCATCACCCGTTAGGTTACTTAACTAACGACAGAGCGGGGGCTGGGCTAGCGCGGGTGTAAAACATAAGTGACGTCTAATAGCTATCATATATAGATATTGTACATTCGTCAGACGCAATAATAAGCATTCCAGATCACAGATGAACTTTATTGGATTTATTAGCAATCCGCATTTGCTTTGAGCCTGCAATAAAAGACGGATTACACAGTTGTGATGAATTGCCATTACCCCACCCTAGACCCCTACGGGTACGGCAAACTACCCGCCAAGTACCAGAAGTGAAGCGGTCTGCCTCAACACTTCAAAATACCCGGTAGTTTGTGTACCCCGCCTTGGGTCTATCCTAGGAGCAAAAACAGTAAAAAGAAATAATACAACGGTGGCTACAACCGCAACCTGGATGTGCCCCGCAAAAGAATATTACATCAAATTACATTTACATTGAATGAATATTAAATACATCTCAAACCCCCGGCTAATCATCACAACAGTCCAATACAGTTCATATACACAAACAGTAAACATTTCAGAAATGTGCAACCCCCTGCCAACCGACATACTAGCAGTTAGGAGAGGTTTACGAACAAATTAAACATTACAGATAAAAACCCAGTTAGCAAATATCTTAGAACATGGATCGAATACCAAATTCCGTGTCTACCCCAAAAGCAAATCAACACAGAGGCAACCTGGGCAGAAACAGTATATACAGGAAAACAAAACACAAAAAAATAAGAATTACTGTGTAACTCCGAGTCAACTCGGCGTTGACTAGGCGGCGGAATCGCGGCCAAAAGCACCATTTGGCCGCCGTTCCGCGGCCGTTTAGTCAAGTTGCCTCCTCGAATTTTCCCAGATTTCTTACAATTCCCTGCTGTGAATTTTAAGGTATGTCAAAAAAAATTTGCGACACTTTTAAAATTTACAGAAACTGTTAAGGATTAGGGTTTTGTTTTCCGTGTTTTCCGTCGATCGAACTTCTAATCAGTTGCTAACAAACTAGTAATGGTTTAGTTGGCTCTGATACCACTGTAAGTCCATGTCACGCACCCCACTAACTTGCGGGGAGGCGGAATATATGAAAAACGATTATCAAAGCTTCGTAACACGGACTTGAGCGCATGAATCGTAACCTAAACCATTGCTAACGTTATACTAGAGGTTTAACTACTCGGTACCGGAGTTATACCTCACGTTACATGTCCTTCGGGTCTTCATCGCTGTCCTCCACTCCTCATAGGCTCCTTGGAACATCGGCAACTTCACGGCCTCCTCGAATCAAAGACGATCCACCCGAAAGCTCCTACGCCAAGCTAAATCTCAAACTTGAGATAACTAGGTTGCTTAAAGTGCTAATCTAAGCTACCTAGGGGATATAGAGTGAGGTTATGGATGTTTTAGTCTAGCTAACCCTTGATCTCAACACATGAGAGGTTAGGGTTAGGGTTTCAAGAGAGAGTGAGCTTGAGGAGAGAGAAGGAGAAGATGAGAATGAAAAGAAATGATGAACTCATTTTGAATATAACAACCATAACAATTTAATCAAATAAATAAATAAATGATTTAATCATTATGGTTGATGCATTCACCTTGTGTGATTCATCATATGACTCATTATCTCATTAATGAGTCATTAAGTGCAAAGGATGAATCATACAAATGAGTCATTAATCAATTAATGCTCATGCCACCTTAACCCCTTAGTCACCACTCTTCTAGAAGGTTCCCGACAAATTACGAGAATGCCCCTATAATCCGTGAAAACGCGGAAAAACTTTAGACTGTATAAATCCAATAACCCGATACTAGAAACTGGCTTAAACCAAAGCCGGCTAGTATAAACTGTCCGAAAAGTCGTACGTGCGTAAACACACGTACGCATCCGAACCCTTGTCGTAAAACCATACGACCTCTATATCGTTTCGCCTGGAGCAGGGAAACTCTCTGTGTGGGACTCCAAAGACTCGACACTACACTGGCAGTGGGTTTAACCACAGACCGCAAGCGGCACTAGCTGTACGTAACGGTCCCCAGGTAGATGTCGATAAGAAGGCCGATGAGGAAAACCATCTCGAACCCCTACTGAGCCTGATGTGACAATCTCCGTACAGTCCGGTCTGTTCGTCTAAGACTATCGCATATCAAGCCTAGGGGGCGGCAAGCGTCAGTCCCCTAATAGCTGTATAAGTCGTGTCGGAGCGAAGCCCATTACGCCCTGAGAAGCTACTGGAACCTACCAGTATATCTCACTTGCCCTGGCCAGGGACTTTGCATAATGGCTCTCTGACACAGTGCGATATCAACTCCCAATACCGGGAGAGACGAATCCTATCTAACCGCCACTGCCTCCAAGTGCTCGGGACTGCACCCAACTGCTACCTGTTTGCACGACTCCTTTGAGCCGTGGTAGGGTAGCAATCTAAGAACAGTGGGACACACTCGAGGCGAAGCAGCAGTGTCAAGTCTGCGGACTATGCTGTACTCATGTCACCTGGGAACTGTTAACTGACGATGGGTATAATACCAACCAATCAGTTCCCTGGCGAGTCCTGTCCGGTGTACCCGTAACCTAACGAGCACCTGTATACTATCTCTAGTACGACGTACTGATGGCTGTGGGACAGACCATCTCCCCAACTGGGATGAGAAGCATATACACTTAGTCTACTCTGGAATATCGATGCCCTATCTCGATAATCCAACGACCAGGGACCTGTATAGGATGTTGCTTACAGACTACCCAGCCCCCACTAGTGTGACTGCCATCACGACGCTGGTAATCAAGCAAAGATCCTATGGGCTCTACTAATATGTATAAGTGATACGTTACAAGAAACATATGCACATATTAAAGTAGACTCAAACCAAGTAGCATACTACCATGTTTAGCAAGACTGTTATATACAACTGTGAATATCCCAAGCTTCCATTAAGTAATATACATGCTAGTATGATACAATAATGGCCCCTAGGGCATATACACTAACAGTTTCTTCTCTCTCCTAATTGCAGCGACCAATCGACATGACTGGACTTAAGTTACTCCTAGATAAAAGCATACTGACAGGGCCAAACTACAAAGATTGGCTCAGGAATGTCAAGATGGCAATCACTTACGACAAGCTGGGATATCTCCTTACCACCAAAGCTCCCCCTGTCCCAAGTCCCACCTCCAGCGTCGCGGATAAGGAAATCCGTAAGACTTGGGAGATTGATAGCGCGAAGGCCAAGTGCCTCGTACTTGCCTCTATGGACAATGAACATCAGAGGAGGCACGAGAATATGGACCTTGAATCCATATTTCTCCATACAAAAGAACTGTATGGAGAGCAATCTCGTATCGCAAGATACGAAGTGTCGAAGAAGTTATTTTCGGCAAGGTTGGCCATCGGATCATCGGTAGCGGAACACGTGCTTAAGATGATTGGCTTCATTGAGGAGCTCGCGGAACTTGGGACCACGTTGGAGAATGAGCTTTATACTGACTTGATTCTCCAGTCCCTTCCTTCCACTTACGCCCAGTTTATACTGAACTTCAACTTACAAGAAAAAGAAGTTGAACTTTCAGAACTCCTCAACATGCTGAGGAGTGCAGAGGGCACCCTACAGAAAGGTAGGGAAACATCCACTTTGTTTGTAGGAGGATCTTCCTCTTCTAGGTCCAAGGCGAAAGCCAAGGGAAAGAAGAAGAAAGCCCCCGCCAAACCAAGGGACGGTGTTAGTAAAGTGGATACGAAGGGAAAAGCAAAAGCAACAAAGAAAGCGGGGCAGCTTGTGGATAAAGAAGAATGCTTCTATTGTCATAAGAAAGGACACTGGAAAAATGATTGCAGGGCTTGGAAAGCCAGGACACAGGAATTGAAGCAGGTTGCGGCTTCAGCTTCAGGTGTGTATGTTATTGAAAACTGTCTTTCAATAAACGCTACTTCCTGGGTATTGGATACCGGATCAGGATCTCATATCTGTAATTCTTTGCAGGCGTTGAGAAATCGTAGGGTTTTGAAGGCAGGTGACATGACCCTCAGAGTTGCAAACGGAGCTAGCATGGATGCTAAGGCCGTGGGGGACTATCACCTAGGAATGTCAGATGGACATGTTTTGGTTTTGCGTAATTGCTTTTTTGTACCCAACGCAACGTGTAATATCATTTCTGTATCTTTAGTTTCTAAAGAAGGTTATGAATTTGCGTTTGTAAGTAATGTTGTAAACATTCACCTTAATCAAGTTTTGATTGGGTCAGGTACATTGAGCAATGGTATATACGTATTAAACCAACCACAGATTTTCAATGTCCAGAATACACACAAAAGAAAGTCTCCGGAAATAAATCAGACTTTCTTGTGGCATTGTAGACTGGGTCACATCAATGAGAGAAGGTTGACGAAGTTACATACAGAAGGATATTTGAATCCGTTCGAATATCAATCGTATGCCACTTGTCAATCCTGTCTCAAAGGAAAGATGACAAAGACTCCGTTCACTGGACACGGAGTAAGAGCGAGCGAGATCTTAGGACTCGTACACAGCGACGTGTGCGGTCCAATGTCTACACATGCGCGAAGCGGTTATTCTTACTTCATTACTTTTACGGATGACTTTTCAAGGTACGGTTATGTCTTCTTAATGAAACATAAGTCCGAAGCCTTTGGAAAATTCCAGGAATATAAGAATGAAGTAGAAAAACAAACCGGCAAAAGTATCAAGATTCTAAGATCGGATCGAGGTGGAGAATACTTAAGTGCCGAGTTCCTGGATTATTTAAAAGAGAACGGAATTCTCTCTCAGCTTACTCCTCCATACACTCCGCAACATAACGGTGTATCGGAGAGACGGAACCGAACCCTATTGGATATGGTACTGTCCATGATGAGTAACGCTGAGTTACCACGATCATTCTGGGGGTATGCGCTAGAATCAGCTGCATACCTTTTGAACCGAGTTCCAACTAAGACTGTGCCTACTACACCATATGAGATGTGGTGTGGGAAGAGACCCTATCTTAAGCACATTAAGACATGGGGATGTCCAGCTTTTGTTAAAAAGCAGCATGCGGACAAGCTCGAGGCACGCTCAGTACAGTGTAAGTTCGTGGCATATCCAAAGAACTCCAAGGGATATTTCTTCTACTGCGAAGAGGAACAAAAAGTTCTTATTTCTCGTCATGCCTACTTCTTGGAAACTGAGTTTTTGGAAACCCAGATAAGTGGGAGCACAGTAGAACTGGAAGAAATTCCAGAACCACGAGCTATTACTGAAAGCTTAGTGGAACCAGAGGGTTCAAAAGAACAGGACATTCCTACGCCGCTCCGCAGGAGTAGTGGGCAGTCTCATCCGCCCGAGAGATACTACGGTTTTCTCATAGACGGGGATAGAGAGGATTGCATCATAGATTATGATGAGCCTACTAGCTTCCAGCAGGCCGTTCAGAGCGTTGACTCGGTGAAATGGCTGGATGCAATGCGGACCGAAATGGAGTCCATGTACACCAACAAGGTATGGACGTTGGACATTGCTCCAGACGGGGTAAAACCCGTAGGATGCAAGTGGATCTTCAAAAGGAAGATTGGTGTAGATGGACAGGTTAAGACCTATAAAGCTAGACTTGTTGCAAAGGGTTTTCATCAAAGACCTGGTTTGGACTATGACGAAACCTTTTCTCCAGTGGCTATGCTGAAATCCATTCGGATCCTTCTTGCCATTGCTGCCTTCCACGATTATGAGATCTGGCAGATGGACGTAAAGACTGCTTTTCTAAATGGAAATTTAGAGGAGTGTGTCTATATGGACCAACCAGAGGGTTTCATTCAGAGTGGGAGCAGCGGAAAGGTGTGCAAGTTGCTTAAGTCCATCTACGGACTAAAGCAGGCATCGCGGAGTTGGAACATCTGTTTTGATGAGACGGTCAAGTAATTTGGCTTTATCAAAAATCCAGATGAACCATGCATCTATAGTAGATTTGTAGCGAGAACTGTAGTATTCCTCGTTTTATACGTGGATGACATTCTCTTAATAGGAAATGACATTCCTATGCTACAATCTGTCAAGGGGTTCTTGTCACACAGGTTCTCCATGAAAGACCTGGATGATGCCTCATACATCCTGGGGATCCGGATCCATCGTGATAGATCCAAGAGGATATTAGGACTTTCACAGTCCAGGTACATCGACACCATACTGAAGAGATTCAGTATGGAAGATTCCAAGCGCGGTAACCTACCGGCTTGTCACGGGATCACCCTCTCTAAAGAGATGTCTCCCAAGACTGATTTGGAGAGGGATCGCATGTCTATTATACCCTACGCTTCTGCGGTAGGCTCTATAATGTATGCGATGTTGTGTACCAGACCGGATGTAGCTTATGCACTGAGTGTGGTAAGCCAGTATCAGTCAAACCCTGGGGAGAAACACTGGATAGCGGTAAAGAACATTCTCAAGTACCTGAGAAGGACTAAGGAGATGTTCTTGGTGTATGGCAGAAAAGACCTCCAGATCGAGGCCTTTGCTGACTCCAGCTTCCAGAGTGACAAGGATGATTCCAAGTCCATGTCGGGTTTTGTCTTTACCCTCAATGGAGGGGCGGTGTGTTGGAAGAGTTCCAAACAGGAAACCGTTGCAGACTCGACGATGGAAGCGGAATACATCGCTGCATCTGATGCCGCAAAAGAAGCTGTCTGGATGAGGAAGTTCTTGAAAGAACTTCAGGTGGTTCCGTCCATTGTTGATCCAATACCTCTGTATTGCGACAACAACGGGGCTATAGCTTTAGCGAAGGAACCCAGGTCCCATCAGAGATCCAGACACATCTTGAGGCGGTATCACCTGATCAGGGAGATCGTGGATCGCCAGGAGATCGAGGTTCGGAGGGTCGCTTCAGAAGATAACACTGCAGATCCATTCACCAAGGCCTTGCCCCGGACTCAGTTCGAGCGGCTGATCGAGATGATAGGTCTTCGATACGCCAGTACATGGCCTTAGTGCAAGTGGGAGATTGTTAGTGTATATGCCCTAGAGGCCATTACTGTATCATACTAGTTTGTATATTACTTAATGGAAGCTTGGGATATTCACCTTGTATATACAATCTTGCTCAAAATAGTAGTATGCTACTTGGTTTGTTTCTACTTCAATGTGTACTTGTGTTTATTTTAGTATATCACCTATACACATTAGTGGAGCCCTTAGGATCTTTGCTTGATTACCAGCGTTGTGATGGCAGTCACACTAGTGGGGCTGGGTAATCTATAAGCACATCCTTATGCAGGTCCCTAGTCGCAGGACTATCGAGACAGGGCATCGATACTCCGGAGTAGACTAGCGCATGCGCTTCTTATCCCAGAGTGGGAGATGGTCTGTCCCACAGCCATCAGTACGTCGTACTGGAGATAGTATGCGGGTGCTCGTTGGGTTACGAGTACACTGGACAGGACTCGTCGGGAACTGACCGGTTGGTATTATACCTATCGTCAGTTATCAGTTCCCAGGTGACATGGGTACAGCTTAGTCCGCTGACTTGACACTGTCACTTCGCCTCGAGTGTGTTCCCACTGTACTTTGATTACTACCCTACCACGGCTCAAAGGAGTCGTGCAAACAGGTAGTAGTTGGGTGCAGTCCCGAAGCACTTAGAGGTAGTGACGGTTAGACAGGATTCGTCTCTCCCGGTATTGGGGGTTGACATCGCGCTGTGTCTAGGAGAGCCATTACACGAGTAGTCCCTGGCCAGGGCAATCGAGATATACTGGTAGGCTTCCAGTGTTATCTCAGGGTATTTTGGGCTTCACTCCGACACGACTTGTACCGCTATTAGGGGACTGACGTTTACCGCCCCCTAGGCCCGCCATGCGATGTATCAGACGAACAGACCGGACTGTACGGAGATTGTCACATTCAGGCTCGGTAGGAGTTCAGATGGGTTTCACCTCGTCAGTCTTCTTGTCGGCATCTACCTGGGGACCGTTACGCACAGCTAGTGCCGCTTGCAGTCTGTGGTTAAACCCACTGCCAGCGTAGTGTCGAGTCTTTAGAGTCCCACACAAAAAGCTATTCGCCTTTAGGCAAAAGAGTAGATGTCGCATGGTTTTGCGACAGGTCGCATGGTTTTGCGGCAGGGTTCGGTCACATCCGTGCACTTATGCACGTACAGTGTCCGGACAGTTTACACTAGCGGGCTTTGGTTTAAGCCAGATCGTAGTGTACGTATTGGGATTGGATTTATCCAGTGTGTATTCGTGTTCCTCGGAACGCGGATGCGGGTGTGTATGCACAGTTGACGGAGAGACAGAGGCAGAGGATTCTCTTTAGGGTTGTTGACCGTTGACTGTTGACTATTGACTTTTTGCTCAACCCTAATGAGAATGTAATTAACAATAATATTAATTAAGTATTGTGGTGACATGGTTGTTGAGGGGTTGACTTTGTTGACTTGTTGACTTTGTTGACCGGTTGACTAGGTTGGACTAGTTGACCATCATGATGACAATGGCTATCATTTCATGGCAAAGACTTTTTACTTGCTTGTTTCTCTTGTGAGAAATGAGTGCATGAAATGATATGGCTATTGTAGCTTAAACCATTTACACAATACTTAATTACTATTTTGTGATGATGGTGTTGGATTATGAGAGCCAAGAGAGAAAAGTCTTCTATCATTCTATCATTCTCATTCTCTATCTTGTTCTTGGGCTCTCATCTTCTTCCTCTTGCTCTCCCTCTCTTTGTCTATGGTTCACTTGTCTCATGTGTTGAGAACCAAGAACCATAGAGAAAATCCCAACACACTCTTCTCTACTCACTCTAGTTCACAAGGTTTAGCAAACCAAGTGAACTAGTTTCTTCAAAGATCGAAGAAGAAGCCAAAGGAGGAAGCTTTCGAGGTGGATCTATCTTCGGCGCAAGGAGACGACGGAGTGAAGCCGATCCGGACAACCATCGAGGCTTGAAGACGAAGGAGATCAAGAAAGAAAGGTATAACCCCCTAACCGAGTAGTTAACAACTCCTAGTTAGGTTGTTAGTTAGATGTTTAACAAAGATCCGGTTTTGAGTCCATGTTACCACCTCTAGAAAAATTGTTTTTCACCTAATTCCGCTTGCCCGAAAGTACCGCGAGAGGCAGCATGGACTTACACGTTCACTGGACACGGAGAAAGAGCGAGCGAGCTCTTGGGACTCATACACAGTGATGTGTGTGGTCCAATGTCTACACATGCGCGAAGTGGTTATTCATACTTCATTACTTTCACAGATGATTTCTCTAGGTATGGGCATGTCTTCTTGATAAAGCACAAATCCGAGGCTTTTGAGAAATTTCAGGAATACAAGAATGAAGTTGAAAAACAAACAGGCAAAAGTATCAAGACACTGAGATCTGATCGAGGTAGTGAATAATTGAGTGCCGAGTTTCTGGGCTACTTAAAAGAGAATGGAATTCTCTCTCAGCTTACTCCTCCATACACACCACAACACAACGGTGTATCGGAAAGGCGGAATCGAACCCTATTGGATATGGTTCGATCCATGATGAGTAAGGCTGAGTTGCCGCGATCCTTCTGAGGTTATGAACTAGAATCAGCAGCATATCTTTTGAACAAGGTTCCCTCCAAGACTGTGCCTACCACACCATATCAGATGTGGTGTGGGAAGAAATCCTGTCTTAAGTATCTGAAGATATGGGGATGTCCAGCTTTTGTAAAAAAGCAGCATGCGGACAAGCTCGAGGCACGCTCAGTACTGTGTAAGTTTGTGGGATACCCAAAGAACTCCAGGGGGTATTTTTTCTATTACGCAGAGGAACAAAAGGTTTTTGTTTCTCGTCATGCCTACTTTCTAGAACATCAGTTTTTAGAAAAAGAAGCAAGTGGGAGCGTAGTAGAACTGGAAGAGATTCCAGAACCACAAGCTATTACTGAAAGTTTGGAAGAACCAGATTTTTCAAGAGAACCGGACATCCCAGCGCCACTCCGCAGGAGTAGTAGGCAGTCTCATCCGCCCGAGAGATACTACGGTTTTCTCTTAGACGGGGATAGAGAGGATTGTACCATGGATTATGGTGAGCCTACTAGCTTCCAGCAAGCCATTCAGAGCGGCGACTCGGTAAAATGGCTGGATGCAATGCGGGCCGAGATGGAGTCCATGTACAATCCTCTCTATCCCCGTCTATGAGAAAACCGTAGTATCTCTCGGGCGGATGAGACTGCCTACTACTCCTGCGGAGTGGCGCTGGGATGTCCGGTTCTCTTGAAAAATCTGGTTCTTCGAAGCTTTCAGTAATAGCTTGTGGTTCTGGAATCTCTTCCAGTTCTACTACGCTCCCACTTGCTTCTTTTTCTAAAAAAAACTAGCAACACCACTACCTAGATGGACCACTAGGAGACCCCCCTGTGAACACGAACCCAATGCCTGCACATTTGGCCGAGCTCGCCGGATTAGGGGGCATTCTCGCCGGGTCACTAGTGGGTAGGGGTGTTAAGGTTTGGTCTGTAGCTCATTTACCCCCTATACAACACCCCGGTACTGCTTGTTTATCCCTATTTTACCTGAACCAAAATCTAGAGTAAGTTTTCATGAGTTGCTGCTTTGTTTTTATAACTTTCCTAGATTTGAAGTATTGAAATTGTGATTTGTATCGGTCACTTGACGTTTGTACGTCGATATCGGGTGTTGTTTGGTTGATTTGCGTGAGTCGACCATAGGTTTTAACCTATGTGTGATTCACGTGTCGATTTGGTTTTGAATTGGACGTTTTGATGCGATACGATATATGTGATATGTAGGTACCCTCACATGGACTTCGGATGATGAAGAAGAGAATGGTGGCATCTACTTCGGCAAGCAAGGATCAAGGTGAGTAGATATATATATCTATGGGGGAAGTCGGGTGGATGGCGTATAGCACCCCCGCAGTTTCATAGTGTAGTATACGAATACGTTATATATGTGTGTGTGTGTGTGTGTGTGTGTGTGTGTATTGTGAGAATAAATGATTATCAAGTTGGGCTTTGGGTGTTCACGGGTTAGTTTTAGTGCAATTTGAAGTTAGTGCTTATTGTATAGTTTCTTAGTCGCGAACCCTAGAGTAAGGTTGATACACACACACACACATGCATGCACGTGATATGTTTTGGTGTATATGATATATGCATGTGTGTGTGTGTGTGTGTGTGTGTGGATGTGTAATATATATATATATATATATATATATATATATATATATATATATATATATATATACACGTATGATGAAAATAGTGTTTGATACTCGAAGGAGAGTCAATATGATCGGGCAAGACGCCGTGAGATCGGTTATGTGACTTGGGTCATATTATGAGATACGACAAGATATTATAGCGGATCGTTTGGAGAGGTGTTTTCATACACACGCGGATATATATGTTTGATGGTATCGAAATGTACTAGACTTTAGATCAGTACCCCTAATTCAGAATATGATGATAATGATACCAGATAAATAATGAGTTAGATGTGATAGATGACCCGTACCCCGATTTTGGGATGCCGTACGATGGGTTTACCGTACGAGATATAATTATGATAATAGATCCGCACTCATGACTCGAGGATGTCGTATTATATATATTTTATCGTACGTGACGCTATTGAGGCGGGATCACCGACTACTAGATATATCGACTCGGACTTAGGTGTATTTTCCTTACCCTTTCGTTTAGTCTCTTAGCTTCGTCCTGTAATTACTTGGTAGATGTTAGACTGGGCTCAAGTCATACTTATTTTCAAAAACTAACGATCGTGAGTATTTTAAAGACAGGCTGAGCGATACTACGGATATTTCAAAGGACGTACCTTTTCATAAAAACACCGTAGCCCTATTTTCTAAACACCATGATTCGTGCTATTTCAAATCCCAAAACTGTATGACTCGTATATATAATGTATATTCTTTATTGTTGCGTTTACTATTCATTTTCCGTATATTCTTATTGTTCGCATCGCATTGCATGTTTAAATGTGTCTTCATTAGTTATTATGAACCCATGTTGTCAGGACACCGGCACTATTACCGATGATGCGTATGCCCCACGTACACTTGCTTGTCGGCTCACACACATCATCATCGGTAATTTTCATGTCACGTACACATTAGAAAACACTACTTCATTGGTATAAATTGCTAGCTGATAGTTTCGACATAGTACTAGTGCGCTTGTTTTCATATGCTAGCTTAGACATTACATTTATTACTGTGATATTTCATATACGTGTATATTCATTTGTCATGCAATATTATGGGGCTTATTGCCAATATTCACTGTTATTGACTTTTGTTTATGGGATTCGGATTTTCCATGAGATTTCTGGATTTGGAGAAACCGCAAGGATTTTATAAACTCATTTTCATTCTAAAAATAGAAATTGCGGTTTTCTCGTCATATGATATGAGATATGTCCACCATGAGTTTTCTCGTCTCTTGAGCGATATCATACACCCGATTCGAGGAGGAGGATGAACCGTCTGCGGGTGCATGGTGGATCTGGTGCGGAACCCCGGGGCAAGATGGTCGCAGATGATGGAGTTGAGCCTGGCTGGGGAGCACTACCGACCGGTTATTTATGACACGGCGGATATCCGGAGGATACCGACGTAGTCGTAAGATTTGATTATGGGCCAGTCCGGATTGCTGGAGCCCGGGGCCAGTCCGGATTGCCGGAGCCCGAGACATTGAGACATTGATATTTTATGATTTGGGGAAGTCCGGATTGCTGGAGCCCAAGATATTGAGATATTGGAATATATATTTTGTGTCGATGCTTGACACGGATTCTCTGTTGATTTCATTGATGATACTTCGATTTTATACAGAAATCTCATTGAGATGTGAAAACAGCTTTCTCATTCAAAATGTATTCTGTTTTCATGCATTCATACATCATTTATGTAGCATGTTATTACCTGAGGAACTGGCACGAGCACTTGGTATTATAATGATGTTAGATGATTACCTTGTCATTATTAGATGCTTCAGATTATATATATTATCAGGATATTATTGTATGACCTAGGATAGTGTCATACATGCGATTTCTTCTCGGTGATGTTTTCTACTCACGAGTTGGCAACTCACCCCCTTTGTGCTACGGTTTCTTGCAGGTTTTGCCGTACAGGTTTCGTTGCGGCTTGCTGGCACACTACTTCCTCCTGGGTGATTGCTTTGTATGTGGGTTCACTTGTATCGTGGCCACCATAGTATTTGTATTTATTTCAGTTGTAACTAGTAAACTCCATCAACCAGACTTGTATTATTGATAGACTTAGAAGACCAGTATATATTCTTTCGACCTTAGAGTCACGCGCTTGTATTATTATGGTTTTCTGGTTTTCCTGAGGATATTGGTTTTCTTTCTGAGTTTTGGATCCTCGCCCTTCGGCGTTGTATATTATATGTCTTGCGTGGTTGTATCCGCCAATTGGCGAAGAGCTAGCTCCCACTTGGAGATGCCTTTATTCATCATTTATATATATTTCATGTGTTGTACCCGTTTGGGGCCAGTATTTACAAAGGAGACTCCGCCGAAATTTTCGGGAAAATATGACGTTGCTTTTAAATGTTTAATGCCACTTATTTATTAAAACCACTTGTTTTAAAACAAGTTTTCTTCACTTTTTCTTTAAAATGGTTTAGATTTCTGGGCTTTTGGCTTACTTGAATTAGGTGGGGTCTTATAGACTTCGCATGATTCAATTGCCAGTCACATGCTATTTCGGGTCGTGACAGATACCCTATCACATGTAATCAGATAGTATCAATATGGTAATCTGGGTATGCAACAATCATGAAAAGTACTCTACCATGTACTACAAATACATGATGCAATGCATATCAATAAATGCTGAGTATGGGATAAAACATATTATCATCACGAATCATTATTGTGGAAAAACCCAGTGTCCATCAATACACGCCAAATCCCAATACCTCAGGCGTCGTCACACTAATTGGCCCTCATATCCTGTAAATCTCATGGAATCTGAGTGCCCAACATCGGCACTCGAAAACATCATGAAATACTCGTGTCCAGCATCGACACGCAAATCCATATATATCGGGCTTCGTCAGTCCAGATCGGCTCACGGGCTCCCTCTGTCCGAATCGGCCCTCTGTCTCCAGCAGTACAGGTCGGCCCATATCCATCTCTCGACTCCGGTCGGTATCTCCGGATAACCGTCAGGTCCAACCAATCACCGGTAGGTAGTAGTCCCTCTGCCAGGCTCATCGTCTACTGCACAACCATCCATTCTCGCCCCGGGGTACCATGCCGGGTCCACCATGAACCCACAAACGGATCATCCAGCTCCTCGAATCGGGTTTCTATCACACGTCTCAGAACCGAGAAAACGCATGGTGGACGCACTGAAATATCATATCAAGAGAAACGAGTTTTCAAAACAATGCATACTTTCTTGAAATAATACCATGGTTCTCAAATCCATAAAATCACATGAAATCTATATCTCAATGCGTAAATCCAAGCAATATGATCTATGCAACATAAAACCGTAATATGAGCATATCAAGGGAAAACTGCTCTTTTAAATGAATCAAATTTTTAAATGCGTCATGGGGTTCCTAATTTCTCCAGAATCAAATCCAACATCATATAGAGGTGTACATGTAGCTATAGCAAGTATGTATGTACGCAAGTATGTATGTACGCATAATGCAATTCATATGCGCAATAGAACAAGAATCATGTCTAATGATAGGTAAGTTAAGCAATGTATTATAGTATGAGTGTCATGGCAATTACTAACGGTGTGTGTGGCATACAGTTTAGTGCTCGTGCAAACATGAACCGTTAGTAACAGTGTTGTGTCTCATTAATACTACGTCCATATGCAACAGGAAATGGGGTATGCAACAATGGTACACATGCACAATCAATGTATATATATATATATATAAACATGCAGCTATAGTATCCTATCAAGCGCTGACGCATAATGCCATACAGCCGATTTCCCCGTAGATGTTAAATCTACTCACCGTGATCTCGAGCTAGGTATATCCGACCACCTGTTTCCCCTTCTTCGCGGCATCCAAAGTCTCCGCCTGCGATCCTAAAATCATACACAGCATAACAAGTGTACATTAGAAACTTTTCAATAACACACGCCACAACGGCAATAACAAACCAACTCCCAAAAGTTCCCAAGTGATATCTTAGCGGGCTAAACGCCTGCAGCAACTTCTTAGACCAGCCCTACAGCTACACATCGTACGAAACACTTAAACAAATAGCGGATAATCCGCATCGTACGTTGCCGAAACGCTTAAAACTAGCTAACTGGTCCCAGATTTTTCTATACAAACAATTGGTGAAAGTTGCAAGTTCCACGAGACTACAAACAACCCCAGAGACCCCATGACCAAGACTCGAGATCCCAGTCCCTAATCTGGCCGCAGTATGTGGCCAGAACCTATTTATTTGTGGCCCAGTGTGCAAGGAATGGTCTCAGGTTTCTATTGTGGGTTCTAAGCCTCTAAACTAGGTCTCTGTGATGGCAACTTCTCCAGCAAATTCCTGGTTTGAGAGCAGATTCACTCGAGACACAATTCCTAACAAAAATACGATATTTTCACAAAAACTGAAATTTTAGTGTTCTAATCAGCAACTAATTATCAACGCAACATCATAATATCCTAGTTAACAGTTAGGGGCCATTACCTATTCACACTTGCTCCAAAATCCTATCTTTCCTTGCTCCAAGTGATCCTAGTGGCTTGATCTTGGCTTGTGAGGGGTTTAAGTGAAGTTTAGTGAAGATTTGGTGTGGGTTTAACTTTGGTTTAGTGAAGAATAAGAGGGGTTTCAGTTGAGGGAGTGAGGGTGAAATGAAGGGAAAATATGAGAGTGAAAAACAAAAATGAGAGTGAGAGTGAGGGAATGAGGGTGTATGTGTGAGGGTAAGGGGTGTGGGAATGAAGGGTGAGTTTAGCACAAGCCATGCCTCCATTTCCTCTCTCCTCATTAAATGCATGGCATGCTTGACATGCCTCATCATGCCCTCTCTCTCTCTCTCCCCCTCTCTCAAGTCAACCCCAACATTCAAAAACCCTGATTATATTATTTTGAAAACTAATTTAATTAACTAATTACTTAATACTTAATGGAATGGGTTAACATGCCATGACTACTTAATCATGGTTTAACACCTAATTAACCCTAGGTTAATATGCACATGTGTGTGCAAGCCCAAAATAAATATTAATAAAATATTCATTAATTTTTATAAAATATTTGAAAACTATTTTGGTAAACTTTTTACTAAAAACCCACATTATCGCTTAATTAACACTAGTCACATTCTAAGGTGTTACAATCTTCCTCTCTTAAAGAAATTCGTTCCCGAATTTAAAAATTTACTATGCGTACCTTCAAAGAGATGAGGGAATTTCTTCCGCATCTCGCTCTAGGCCTCCTAAGTGACCTCTTCACCATTTGGGCTACGCCAAAGAACCTTCATAGATGGCAAGACCTTTGACCGAAGTTTCTTCACCTGCCGATCCAATATCACTACTGGCTGCTCGGGGAACGAAAGATCGCGCTCTAGCTGAGGTCTGGTGCTGAATCATGTGAGAAGGGTCATGAAGGTATTTGCGAAGCATCGACACATGGAATACGGGATGAACATCCGGAAAACTGGGTGGAAGTGCCAAACGATATGCAATGATACCAACTCGCTCAAGGATCTCGAAAGGACCTACAAATCTGGGGTTAGGCTTCCCTTTCTTCCCAAATCTCATCACGCCCTTCATCGGAGAAATCCGTAGGAACACATGATCCCCCACTGTGAACTCGAGCCTGTGACGACGACGGTCGGCATAAGACTTCTGTCTGCACTGGGATGCTCTCATCCTATCCTGAATCAACTGAATTTTCTCCGTAGTCTCTTGAACTAGCCGGGGTCCTAAAATCTTGCTCTCGCTGAGTTCGGTCCAACAGACTAGCGATCGACACCTTCTACCATACAAAGCCTCAAAAGGCGCCATCTGAATCGTCTCCTGCTAAATGTTATTATAGGAGAACTCTATCAACGGCAAGTGACGATCCCAACTGCCACCAAAATCAAGCACGCACGCACGAAGCATATCCTCAAGTGTCTGTATAGTCCACTCTAACTGACCATCGGTCTGCGGATGGAAAGCGGTGCTAAAGATCAAACGGGTATCCAAGGCTTCCTGAAGCTTCTGCCAAAGATGGCTAGTGAACTGGGTGCCCCTATCGGATACAATGCATGTAGGAACTCCGTGCAAACGCACAATCTCATCAATGTACAACTGAGCATACTGAGCATAACCGAAAGTGGTCTTCACTGGAAGGAAGTAAGCCGCTTTCGTCAACCGGTCAACAATCACCCAAATGGATTCATACCCTCGACTAGACCTGGGTAGACCTACAACGAAGTCCATGGAAATCTGCTCCCATTTTCACTCCGGAACGGGTAAAGGCTGCAACTCTCCTGCCGGTCTCTGATGCTCAGCCTTGACTTGCTGACAAGTCAGACACCTCGAAACAAAATCCGAAACATCACTCTTCATCCCTGCCCACCAGTAGATTTATCTCAAGTCACGATACATCTTGGTGGAACCTGGGTGAACACTAAAAGCTGATTGATGAGCCTGCTCTAGGATCTCGTGTCTCAACCCATCGGTATCAGGTACACACAAATGAGGCCCAAAACGTAGCACACCCTAGTCATCAATCAAGAACTCCAAATCTCTACCCTGCCGAACATGCTCAAGAATCTCAGACAAACGGGCATCGGCGGGCTGTGCCTCACGAATACAATCAAGTAGAAGTGGACGGGCGCGGACATGAGCAAGCTGTCCCCCAGTGGAAGTGAACTCAAACTGTACTCTGCTGTCGCACAAGATCTGCCAATTTGCAGAAGACTGTATCTGAACTGCGCTCAACTGGGACAAGCTACCCCCGGTCCTACGACTTAAACCATCGGCTACCACATTAGCCTTGCCCGGGTAATAAAGGATCTCACAATCATAATCCCTCATAAGCTCCATCCAACGACGCTGTCTCAAATTCAGATCCTGCTGCTAGAAGATGTACTTTGAGCTCTGGTGGTCTGTGAAAATCTGACATGACTCTCCATACAAGCAGTGTCTCCAAATCTTAAGCGCAAAGACCACCGCGGCCATCTCAAGATCGTGAGTGGGATAATTCTGCTCATGCTTCTTCAACTGCCGGGAAGTATAAGCGATAACTCTATCATGCTGCATCAATACACAACCGAGCCCCACTCGGGAAGCATCACAGGAAACGACAAAGCTGCCCGATCCAGAAGGCAAAAATAAAACTGGTGCAGTCATCAACCGAGTTTTCAACTGCTGAAAACTCTGCTCGCATGCCTCAGTCTAAAGAAAAGGAACTCCCTTCCTGGTCAGTCCGGTCAGCGGTGCAGTGATACTCGAGAAGTCCTGCAAGAAATAGCGGTAATAACCGGCTAAACCCAAAAAGCTACGGACCTCTGTCACTGATACAGGTCTGGGCCAAAGCTGTACGGCCTCGATCTTCCTCGGGTCCACACGAATACCGGCTCCCGTAACTACATGACCAGGGAAGTCAACACTATCAATCCAGAAGGCACACTTCTAGAATTTAGCAAACAACTGGTGCTCTCTCAATGTCTGCAAGGCAATCCTCAAGTGCTGCTCATGCTCTTCACGACTCTTGGAATAAACCAGAATGTCATCAATAAACACAATAATAAACTGGTCGAGGAACGGCCTGAAAATCCGATTCATCAAGTCCATGAACGCTGCTGGGGCATTGGTGAGTCTGAATGACATCACAATAAACTCATAATGCCCATAGCGCGTACGAAAAGCAATCTTCGGAACATCATCGTTCCGAACCCACAACTGATGATAACCTGATCTCAAATCTATCTTAGAAAAATGTCCCGCACTCTGGAGCTGATCAAACAAATCGTCAATGCGAGGTAAAGGATACCTATTCCACACCGTAACTCGGTTCAATTGACGGTAATCAATGCACAACCTCAAACTTTCGTCCTTCTTCTTGACGAACAGAACAGGAGCTCCCCAAGGCGAAACACTCGGACGTACAAGTCCCTTATCAAGTAACTCTTGCAACTGATCCTTAAGCTCCTTAAGCTCCGCTGGGGCCATCCGGTAAGGCGGTATAGAAATAGGCCCCGTGCCGGGGATCAGATCAATGCAAAACTCAATCTCACGCTCTGGCGGCAATCCAGGTAACTCATCGGGAAATACATCGGGAAACTCTCGCACGATAGGAACCCAATCTCACGCTCTGGCGGCAATCCAGGTAACTCATCGGGAAATACATCGGGAAACTCTCGCACGATAGGAACCCAGTCCAACGAATCTACTGTGGCTCCGGTATCACGAATGAAAGCCAAGAATCCCCAACATCCCCTCCTCAAAAGCCGACTAGCGCAAAGGGCTGAAATCAAACTGTGAGGGGCGGCACCACGGTCCCCCTGCACAACAAGAACAGACTCACCAGGAAAACAAAACCTAAATGTCTTCTCGTGGCAGTCCACAGACGCGTGGCAAGTAGCTAACCAGCCTATGCCCAGGAGAATATCGAAGTCCAACATCTCAAGAAGGATCAAGTCGACGGACAAATCTCGATCTCCAATATGGACGGCACACGACCGAAACACGTGTCGCTCAATAAACGACTCTCCAACAAAAGTGGTCACAACAAGCGGCTGATCTAGCAAACACGACTCTCTGCCCAATCTCGGCACGAAGTGTATAGAAACATACGAGTGCGTAGATCCCGGATCAAACAACACGTGTTCATCAAAAGAACATACTAAAAGAGTACCTAAAACCACAGCATTGGACGCCTGCGCGTCCTGATGAGTCAAAGCAAATACCCGTACCTGCCCTCTACCGGCAACTGGCTGTCCTCTGTCTCTGTCACCCCGTCCTCTCTGAACAAACCCTCCGCGACCACGGCCTCTCTGAACAAAAGTCTGACGTGGAGCAACAACAAGCGCAAGAGGTAACGCTCTCTGAGGTGGAGAAGGTGGTAAGGTAACATACAATACGGCTGCCTTGTCCTCACGTTGCTCGGTACAATCTCAAACACGATGATAGAAACTCCCTCACCGAAAACATCCAGACGATGATTGCTGACCCTCCTGAGGATAAGAGCTAAACAACCGGACTCGTCCCAAGCCTCTACTACCTGCACGAAATCTGTCGCGGCACCTAAATGGCTATCTCCATGCCGATACACCAGTACAGACCCTCTTCGGTTCCGGAACGACCGACGTCTCGGAAAGACGCTCCTCAACTAGTAGGGCTGCGTCCACTGCTGCTGCATATGTATCACAATGTTGTGCGCTGATAGCGAGGAACAACTGGGTAAGCAAGCCTCGAACAAATCTCTTGACCCGCATCTTCTCAGTGTCCACCAAATACGGAGTATACACAGATAGCTCGATAAACTGCACATCGTACTCTGCCACCGTCAAACCCGGAGTCTAGCGTAACGACTCGAAACTGCGCGCTCGAGCATCCCTGACGCTCTGTGGAAGAAAACGGGCAAGAAACACCGTCACGAACTCAGCCCAGGTCATGGGAGAAAGACCTGCGGCTCTTCCCCTCTCTAAAGACTCGCACCACTTCTGGCCAAGACCTTCCAGCCGAAAACTCGTGAACTCTACCCATCTCGCGTCGGAGCATCTCAGCGAACGACATATACTGGCCATCCGATCGATAAATGACTTCGGATCCTCAGCTGCACCGGTGAAAACTGGAGACTTCAGCCTCATGAACTCAGATAACGATACGGTGATCACCTCCGTAGCAGCAGGTACAACTGCCTGAACCATAGGTACGATCGCGGTCCCCGTAACGAGTAGGACAACCTCCTGTCGCTGCGCTCTACTGGCCTCGACTAATGATCCCATCATCTGGCGCAAATCCTCCATACCGGCCTCTAGCCTAGTAATATAATCAAGCGAAGGTGGATCAATCTGCTCCTGAACAACGGGCGTACCGCCCTGGTCAGTTCTCATCTCAGACGAGTCAGCTCTGACCTCGGCTCTCGCGGCCGCTCTCTGTGCCCTCGTAGTCTTCGGCGGCATAATGGCTGGAAATGCAAACAGGATTCAATAAGAATACGGAAATCGAATCACAATGATGTATATAATCACGGAAGGAATTTCAACCAACAAGTCCTAAGGTCACTTAGGCGGAGTATCGTGTTGTAAGTATGCCGCGGAACATACACACGCTACGTCGCTCTGCTTAAGCTACCTACTCCATTATACCAAGGTCATCCTACACTCCGAAAAGTAAAACCTAGCGCTCTGATACCAACTTTGTCACGACCCAAAATTTGGCACGTGACCGGCACTTAAACCACGCAACGTCTACAGGCATAGCGCGATTTAAGTAAGCCGAAACCCAGAAATCTAAACCATCAAAAGTAGTAAGTGATAAAAACATTGTTAAAAACATTTGGAAATCTCAAGTAAAAATCTTTAAAGTTTAAATTTATTTTCTTAAAAATTTCTGCAGCACCTCCTTTATAAAAACTAGCCCAGAAATGGGTACAAACATAAGATATAAGTAAAGCAGCATATGATATAAATAAAGCATCCCCAAACGGGAGCAATAGCACCCAAAGGCGGAAACAACCACCATAAGTATAATATACTACGCCGTAGCAAAGAAATGGACAATATAAGTGAAAAACAGCATAAAAGATAAAACTGTTAGTTATATGTATGCCCTAGAGGCCATTACTATACATGTGTTGTATATTGTAGTGGATGCTTGGACATATAGGGAGGACTTTCTTGCTCGACATGATAGTATGCTATCTAGTTACTCTTTACCTTAACGTGTACACTGATTGTCTCTCTGTTACATGTTGGTAAAGCCCTTAGGATGTGTACTTGACTGCCTAGACTGTGATGCGGATCATACTAGTGGGGACATGGTAGTCCATAAGAACATCCTTCAAGGTCCCTAGTCGTGGGTATATCGAGACGGGGCATCGATATACCAGAGTAGACTAGCGTATACCTTCTCGACCCATACAGATGGGCGATGGATGATCCCATATCCATTGGTGTTTGACATCAGAGATGATATACGGGTGCTCAGTGGAGACTGGGTACACTGGATGGACTCGCCGAGAACTCTCAGATGGTATTATACCTTACGTCAGATGGCAGTTCTCTGGTGACACTGGTACAGGTTAGTCTGTAGACCCGAGATCGTCATAGAGTCTTGTGTGATTCCCACTGTGCTTTGATTTCCACCTTACCACGTCCAAGAGGGCATGCAAAACGGTGGTTTTTGGGTACAGTCCCGAGTCATATGGAGGCAATGAGCGATAGGAGGGGTTTCGTCTCTCCCGGTATTAGGGGTTGATGTTGCACTGTGCTCGATTGGCCAAAACAGGGAAGTCCCTGGCCAGGGCTGGTTTAGAGATATACTGGTAAGTGTTACCAGTAGTTTCTCGACCCGTTATGAACCTCATATCGGCATGACTTATCGGTTATTGGGGTCTGACATTTACCACCCCTAGACTTGATATGCGACATATCAGACGAGGAGACCGGACTGTACGGCAGTGTCACTGTCAGGCTTTTTGCAGGAGTTGGAGCGGGCTTGCTTGCTGATCTTCTGATCGCTCAATACCCGGGTAGCCGTTATGTCCAGCTAGTACCGCTGACGGCTTGTCGGTGTTTGATATGATCATCACCTACTGCCGGCGTATTGACGAGTCTTTAGAGTCCTACATAGAGGTTGTACTGGCTCAGGCAAAACGAGATAGGAGCGCATATGTGATATGTGCGGGACCGAGAATGATGCGAGTATGTGATACCGTATTCAATTCTCGCGATGTTTGTATCGATCGGTTATATGCGATATAACCGGGTTATCGATTCAAGTGTTGATTCGATAAGTCGATACATTGATATTAGTCGGTTATATGTGATATGACCGGATCGTTAAATCAAGTGTTGATTTAATGATTTAATGTATAATTATATATTTGATATATTACTTTACATTAACTAGTATTGGTTCACTTAAGATTGATTTTCTCACTTGATGTGCACAAGTTGTATATGTGATATATTTTTGTGCACTAGATTGTATCATGTTTGATGATACATGCAAACTTGGGTGTGTGTTTGCTTTTAACCTTGTTTAGGTTAATGGTTAGGCTTTAAATTAATTATTTATTTTCTTTATTCTTTTTGGCAAAAATAAAATGGAGGCTTGCTTTGTTTTATTCATGAAGCTTCATGAAGCTTTGAAAGTATTTGCCATTTTGTTTTGTTTTTTTTTGCCTTAACCTAACCATTACACCTAAACCCTAGTTTACTCTCTACATAAGTTAACCTCACCCATGGTTGCATTATGATAACTCTTCACTTGATTTTCTATTTTTACATGATTCTTATTCTTTTCTTCTTCTTCTTCTTGAAGAAAAGAAAAGGCATTGCTAGAAAATTATCAAGTGAAGATTAAGTGTGAGAAATCAAAATCTAAAGAGTACCCATTTCCTATCTCACCATCCTCTACTAAACTAGCACTTTAGTTTAGGGTGTTTGCTTCACTAATTCTTTGATTAGTGAGGTAGAAACTTGAGTCCGTATTCCCTCGACGTAGATCATCTTCGGCATCGAAGACTTCAAGCGATCCCGTTGCAACTTCTCAAGGAGCCGTCCGAGAGTCCTGGAGTTGGATGATCGCAGCGAAGTTACGTCGTCACGGAGCTTTGGAAGTGGTGGACCCGATCTACAAAGGTTGTAGTCCCTTTCCTTTAGTGTAAATATGATTTACTTTCCATTGTTATCGCCTAATCTCTAGTCAACGATCTAGCTTAGGGTTGTTCGGCATGCTAAAATTTTAATCCGGCATGGTTGATACCTTGTAGAGCCTCCTTAGTATGCCTATTAACCCTACAGTGGTATCAGAGCCTAGCTAGAGCCTTAGGCGATGTGTAGACGATGTTAGAAACCCGATCGAACCCGAAACCCTAATCCAAACCCCTTCTCTGTACAATTTTTCAAAACTGGGAATTTTGTGAATTAAAAATATGCAGAAAAATCAGCAGGGTTTTCTAGGAGTTACTGTGCAAAATGAGAGCCTAACTCAATCAAACCGCCGTGGAACCGCGGCACAAGCATGGCTCGTGCGGCGGTTCCGCGGCCTTACGGTATCTTCTTTTGTCAAATTTTGCACAGTAATGCTTACCTGAATTTCCTGTGTTTTCTGGGAATTTTTAATTTGCACTCAAGAGTTGAGTTTTCTAGGGTGTATTGGGGATTCGATGATTCGATCGGAAACTTTAACTGCGTCTATATGTTTTTCCGGATAATTTAGAATATGTTAAAAAGTTCGACCGGATATAAATACCCAATTTTTCCCCTGCCGGGAAATTTCCAATTGTTGGATTTTTCCGTAGTTTAATAACGTTCTAAGTAGTGCAAGTAACGCGATGGTCCCTCTAGAAGACAACAAACCTTAACTCGATTATGTGACCGTCTTGAACTGCCCTTTGAACCTTAGGGTTTGAGGCAGTACGGCGTGCCACATGTGAGGCGTTGGCTTGACCCTTCTACGGCTGGACCGTTGGTACTTTGGCATGAAGTGGATGTTTTTAAACTTATTTCATGAGTTGAGCTGTTTCGGGAAAACTCGGGTGGTTGATTGTTCGATCGGAAAGTTTAACATTTTCTATTTATCTGGAATGTGATACAATAATTGGAATCCATAAGTAGTTATGAGATAACTGATTTAGTTGTTATAAACATAGCACTTTAGTCTCACTTGATCGGTTGCCGCGGAATTTTGATGTGATCAAAAGTCTATCGCAATCGCGTAGCGTACGCGGATACTTGCCGGTAAACTTAATAGACAACCACGCCCCATAGCCCCGACCAAGTGACTGTAGGAGAACCCCGTCGCCAAAAGCATCCGTTCGGGTGCTCGCGGCAGCGGTGTTCCGCCTTAGTGCACTTCGTCGACGGTGTCGGGGGTGCGGCCGTCTACTAAAGTTTGCGACGAGCATTCGTTCAGGATGTCGGGAATCTTGTTGAATTGCCCGACTTGATATTGAAAAGTGTTTTCGATAATGAGACTAAAATGCAAGGTTTATAATTATTAGGCATGCGATGTCTAAGGAATTTATTGGTTTAGGCATGCGATGTCTAAGGAGGTTGCGGATTCCAACTATTGTAGTTTTACACTTTCTTTTCTGCGACCGTAAGTGTAATATGTGATATCGCCGGTTTCGTTGCTATATGTCAACGACAATTGGGATGCGCACATTTACTTACGTTGATGACATGTGATGTTATGTGTTGCTGGATATGTTATATTGGATCGTCGCGTTTTGAATAGCCGGGGGGTTTATGTGAGATGAGAGTTTTTTATTTTCATTCATGTAAAATTTATTGTATGTAATATTCTTTTATTGGGGCACTTCCAGGTTGCGGAAGATGTCACCATTGTATATTATTTACTTTTCCGCACTAGGATAGACCCAAGGAGGAAGGCACAAGTAACCGGGTTCTGGAGTCCAGTGGGAGACCAACTCGAGGAGTCGAGTCCGGGTCTCCTAACTCTAGAATTGGTAGGGTTGCTTGCAGCTCTCGTAGGGGTCTAGGGGTGTGGGTTTGGCTATTCATCACGACCGTGGAATCCGTGTTTTATACTGGCTTGTATTAAAACACGGACGTCCTAGTATATCCAATGTTTCATATGTTTCTTCTGCTGCGATATCTGTGATGTGATCATGTGATGTTCTGTGATAGATACAGTATATAGTATATATGATATATTATATAGACGTTACTTATGTTTTACACCCGCGCTAGCCCTGCCCCGCTCTGCCGTTAGTTACCTAACCTAACGGTGCACGAGGGGACATCGAGGCGAATGCGGATGGCATAAGTGTACGTCGTATTTATCTGTGATGTTTAGGTAACTTAAATGATGGGACTTCATTAATATGATTAATGAAAGAAAAGAAACCTAAGATGTTATGGAATTGAATTTTCAAAAACAGGTAGCTACAGTTCTTGCTTTGCATCGCGGTGTTCCTTGCAGAATATCCTGCACCTTATTCGATAAGGAAAGGGCCGAGATCCCTTCACCGGGAGTGACCCCTTTAGCAATGACTGGCAGATGCTACACCCCTCGGTTTGTCTTTTGATTGCTCCTATAGTTCTTGCTTTGCACAGCGGTATATATGATATATCCTGCACCTTATTCGATGAGGAAAGGGCCGACGATCCCTTCACCGGGAGTGACCCCTTTAGCAAAACTAGAAAAGCCTCAAAAACACTCCATTTCAAAATCATTTGATTCTACAACGATATCAAGTTCATTACGCAATAGGTTTTCAGAAAAACCTGTCGTAGCCCTCCGTCATTTCAGATAAGTACTACTTAGTATTCGTGCTGCAGTAGTTTGGCATGCGTCAAGGCATAGTGTACGGTAGCTAACTACTGCTTATCTGCTAGCATACGATGCGATTGGATTAGGGTATTCGTACGGCGTTGTTTGGCATGCGTCAAGGGTCGTGCGGGTGGGTTTAATTCAATCAAGAAATGTACGGGTTGAACTTGACTAGCGGACTATGGGTTGTTTGGCATGCGTCAAGGTCATAGCACACTAGGGGTAAAATATTATCGGGCATTTCAAGTGTTGAAATTTGCAATGAGATTGCATACCTTCTATGAGATAGTTGGATCCCGATACCCACTGCGAGTAATTGTTCTCCTGGGAGAGTTTTACACATTACAATTAGCCGATCAAGTAGGTGTCTAGAAAGGTGTCAACGGGGTTACGCCTCTGGGAAAACGAGGTTTACTTTAATTAGGTCCGTGCGAAAGCACGGGGAACCTCCCTCAAAGTACCGACACTGGCCTGGCTGAAAGATTGGCGAACTTGTAGCGTGTAATTAATCCCGGCTAGTCTTTCCTTTTAGGGTTTGAAGGAAGATTTGATAAAAACAGTGGGAGCCATCCTGATTAGATAAAATAATAACCAATCTGATCTTGCAAGAGCGCACGCTGAGTGTTTTCTTCTCTCTCTCTCCAGGTAGCGACCATATCACGCCTTAATCAAGATAATAATACGGATGTATTGACCGAACCCGCTTGTTATACTGAGCTGGGGAACGTTGGTCCCGCTCCAACTTATAATTGTTATAAGACAGAGCAGGAATTAGGGGCATACCAGAATTCCTATGCCGCCCAAACGAAGAAAGTACATATGATGCATCTCCTTCGGGTGTGTTCATTACAAAGAACTGTTTCTCTGTATCCTCTACGTCCTGGGTATTTGATACCGGATCAGGATCCCAGATATGTAATCTGTTACATAGGGCTACAGAAAGGTAGAGAAATGAGAACGGGTGATAGGTTTCATGAGATAGAAAACGGTGCAAATGTTGCAGCCAAGTCTGTTGGTCACTATCACCCTGTATTACCAGAATACATTGATTCTGAATGAATGTTAATAGATACCGAACCTGATATACAAAATCATATCAGTCTCTTTATTAGTAAAGAAGGATATAATTTTGTATTGTTGGATAATGTTTTGAACATTTTCTATATCAAGAGTTGATCGGTTCAGGCACGTTATCTAAAAGCATTGACGTTCTAAATCAAACTACAGTTCTTAGTATACAGAACACACACAAGAGGAAGAGTTCAGAAATGAACGAATCCTTCTTGAGGTATTGTAGACTAGGTCATATCAATGCGACCCGACTAGCTGAAGTTACATATAGATGCATATTTAAATTAGTTTGAATTTATATCTTGTGAAACTTGCCAGTCATGTCACAAAGATAAGATGACCACAGCTCTGTTTATTGGAAACAGAGAAAGAGTTAGTGAACTTTTGGGATTGATACATGCTGATGTATAAAGGTCCCCAGTCTATACATGCCAAGATAGGTTCTTTTTACTTCATTACATTCTCTGATAATCTCTCAAGATTCAGACACATGTTCCTGTTGAAACACAAGTCCGAACCTTTTGAGATATTCACAGAATATAAGTTAGAAGTAGAGAACCAAAATGGGTATAAGTATTATGTCCTTTGATGCGATCAAGGAGGAGAATACTTGAGCACGGAATTCCTGGACTATTCTAAGAATGAGATTCTCTCTCAGCATTATTCCTCCGCATACACCAGAGCACGTCAGTGTATCGGGGCAGAGCTGTCACACCCTATATGATATGGTGCGCTCTATGATGAGTACTACTGAGTTTCCTATTTCCTTTTAGGAAGTTATGCACTTATGAAGTTGCATACCTATTGAATAGGGTTCCGATCAAATCAGATACCTACCATTTCATATGAGATATGGAAAGGGAAGAGCCCATCTCTTAAGTCAGTTAAGAATTGGGGTTATCCAGCCTATGTCTAAAAGCATAATCTGGACAAGCTCGAGGCAAAGTCAGTTCTGCAGAAGTTTGTTGGATATCCCAAGCATACGCAAGGGAATATCTTCTACCTAACCGAGGAACAATAATGTTTTGTTTCTCAGCATGCCACCTTTGTGAAAGGGAATTTCTTATGAAGAAATGAATGGTCATGAGGTAGAACTAGAAGAAGTTCCAGCTATACAAACTGCAGCTGATGATTTGGCAGAACCAAAGGATTCAATAGAAACCAACGAACCTCAACCTCTCCGCCGATCTAGTAGGGTTTCTCACCCACCTGAGAGATACTTTGGTTTCTCTATGACAGTGGGAGCGAGGATTGCATCATGAGATGATGACCCAACTAGTTTCGAGCTGGCCATCAGGAGTGGGACTCTGTAAGAATGGATGGATGCTTATCAATCTGAGATGGAATCCTTATACACCAACAAAGTATGGACTTTGGATGCCTTATCTGAAGGGTTAAATCCCCATCAGGAGCAAGTATATCTTGAGAAGATTATATGGTGTACATGGAAAAGTTGAGATTTTCAAAGCTAGACTTGTTAAAGGTTGGCATCATTGACCAGGTATGGATTATGATGAAACCTTTTCTAAGTAGCTATGCTTAAGTTTATCCAGATCCTACTTGCCACGGCTACATACCATGACTACGATATCTGGCGGTTGGGTGTCTTGACTGCTTTTCTAAATGATGTTTTAGAAGAAAGAGTCTATAAATACACAGTCAGAGGGCTTCGTAGACAGTGGGAGCAGCGGAAACTTGTGCAAGATATTTTATGTGATAAAGCAGACATCGCGGAGTTGGAACGTCTGTTTTAATATGTTGGTCAAAGAGTTTGACATCATCAAAATGGTAGATGAACCTTGTATATACAAAAAGGTAGTAGAGTGTATGGTGGAGATCCTCGTAGAGTACGTGGATGACATACTCTTGATAGGGAAGGAGTTTCCTATGCTACACTCAGTCAATCTCCGCTTATCACAATAATTCTCCATATAGGATCAAAGTGATACCTACTAAATCCTGGGTTTTGGATCTATGAGATAGATCTAATTGGATGTTAGGATACTCACTAGTTGTAGTGAGATGGTATCAATTGATCCTGGGGAGAATCACTGGAAAGGTTCCAGGATGATAAGGACGACTGAATGTCAGTCACAGGCATTGTCTTTACCCTCAGCAAAGGGACGGTATGTTGGAAGAGTTCCAAGCTAGATACCGTGGCATACTAGACGATAAAGGCTGGATACATCGCTACTTAAGATGCTACCAAAGAGGCAGTCTGGATGTATATATAAGTTCATGAGATGAACTTCGTTCCTACCATTGTGTGACAATGGAGTTGTGGCTTATGCCTGGGAACGCCCGTCCCATCTGTGATCCAGATATAATTCTTAGGCAGTGTCACCTGATCATGGAGATGGTTGATCTCCAGGGGATCGAGGTCAGGAGAGTAGACTCAGAGGACAGCACGGCAGATCCACTCACAAAGGCTTTTTCCCAGAGAGAGACTATTATGGGATGGTTGAGTATGAGATACTACAACCACTGTTATCAGATGGCCCTAGTGCAAGTGGGAGATTGTTAGTTATATGTATGCCCTAGAGGCCATTACTATACATTTGTTGTATATTGTAGTGGATGCTTGGACATATATAGGGAGGACTTTCTTGCTCGACATGATAGTATGCTATCTGGTTACTCTTTACCTTAACATGTACACTGATTGTCTCTCTGTTACATGTTGGTAAAGCCCTTAGGATGTGTACTTGACTACCTGGACTGTGATGCGGATCATACTAGTGGGGACATGGTAGTTCATAAGTACATCCTTCAAGGTCCCTAGTCGTGGGTATATCAAGACGGGGCATCAATATACCAGAGTAGACTAGCGCATACCTTCTCGACCCATACAGATGGGCGATGGATGATCCCATATCCATTGGTGTTTGACATCAGAGATGATATACGGGTGCTCAGTGGAGACTGGGTACACTGGACGGACTCGCCGAGAACTCCCAGATGGTATTATACCTTACGTCAGATGGCAGTTCTCTGGTGACACTGGTACAGGTTAGTCTGTAGACCCGAGATCGTCATAGAGTCTTGTGTGATTCCCACTGTGCTTTGATTTCCACCTTACCACGTCCAAGAGGGCGTGCAAAACGGCGGTTTTTGGGTACAGACCCGAGTCACATGGAGGCAATGAGCGATAGGAGGGGTTTCGTCTCTCCCGGTATTGGGGGTTGATATTGCGCTATGCTCGATTGGCCATAACAGGGAAGTCCCTGGCCAGGGCTGGTTTAGAGATATACTAGTAAGTGTTACCAGTAGTTTCTCGACCCGTTATGAGCCTCATATCGGCACGACTTATCGGTTATTGGTGTCTGACGTTTACCACCCCTAGACTTGATATGCGACATATATGACGAGGAGACCGGACTGTACGGTAGTGTCACTGTCAGGATTTTTGCAGGAGTTGGAGCGGGCTTGCTTGCTGATCTTATGATCGCTCAATACCCGGGTAGCCGTTATGTCCAGCTAGTACCGCTGACGGCTTGTCGGTGTTTGATATGATCATCACCTACTGTCGGCGTATTGACGAGTCTTTAGAGTCCTACATAAAGGTTGTACTGGCTCAGGCAAAATGAGATAGGAGCGCATATGTGATATGTGCGGGACCGAGAATGATGCGAGTATGTGATACCGTATTCAATTCTCATGATGTTTGTATCGATCGGTTATATGCGATATAACCGGGTTATCGATTCAAGTGTTGATTCGATAAGTCGATACATTGATATTAGTCGGTTATATGTGATATGACCGGATCGTTAAATCAAGTGTTGATTTAATGATTTAATGTATAATTATATATTTGATATATTACTTTACATTAACTAGTATTGGTTCACTTAAGATTGATTTTCTCACTTGATGTGCACAAGTTGTATATGTGATATATTTTTGTGCACTAGATTGTATCATGTTTGATAATACATGCAAACTTAGGTGTGTGTTTGCTTTTAACCTTGTTTAGGTTAATGGTTAGGTTTTAAGTTAATTATTTATTTTATTTATTCTTTTTGGCAAAAATAAAATGGAGGCTTGCTTTGTTTTATTCATGAAGCTTTGAAAGTCTTTGCCATTTTGTTTTTTTTTGCCTTAACCTAACCATTACACCTAAACCCTAGTTTACTCTCTACATGAGTTAACCTCACCCATGGTTGCATTATGATAACTCTTCACTTGATTTTCTATTTTTACATGATTCTTATTCTTTTCTTTTCTTCTTCTTCTTCTTGAAGAAAAGAAAAGGTATTGCTAGAAAATTATCAAGTGAAGATTAAGTGTGAGAAATCAAAATCTAAAGAGTACACATTTCCTATCTCACCATCCTCTACTAGACTAGCACTTTAGTTTAGGGTGTTTGCTTCACTAATTCTTTGATTAGTGAGGTAGAAGCTTGAGTCTGTATTCCCTCGACGTAGATAATCTTCGGCATCGAAAACTTCAAGCGATCCCGTTGCAACTTCTCAAGGAGCCGTCCGAGAGTCCGGGAGTTGGATGATCGCAGCGAAGGTACGTCGTCACGGAGCTTTGGAAGTGGTGGACCGGATCTACAAAGGTTGTAGTCCCTTTCCTTTAGTGTAAATGTGATTTACTTTCCATTGTTATCGCCTAATCTCTAGTCAACAATCTAGCTTAGGGTTGTTCGGCATGCTAAAATTTTAATCTGGCATGGTTGATGCCTTGTAGAGCCTCCTTAGTGTGCCTAGTAACCCTACAAAAACTGCATAACAAAAGTCGGCTCACACGAGCTCGACACCCAGAGTCACAAAAATATACAATATCGTCCTCACAACTTGTCTCTAAGTCAATACATGAAATGGTAGATGGAGAGTACTAGATACAAATATAGATGTACAATGAAATATAAAGTCGGATAACCGCAACCCACCTACAGGAAAACGGCTCACAGCCAACCGTAGCGGTATCCGCTGCAAAAAGATACAATAAGATAGCCCCTGCCGCGACTACACTGAGGGTCAACCTGCAAAACACTGTGGCACAACGGAGGTAAGTTGCCAACTCGTGAATAGTAAGTAACATCATACAGGTAATCGCAGGTATGCACGTACTGCGATACCCTATCACATGTAATTTGATAGTATCAATATAGCAATCTGGGCATGCAGCAATCATGAAAGGTAGTCTACCAGGTACTATAAATACATGATGCAATGCATATCAATAAATGCTGAGTATGGGATAAAACATATCATCATCACGAATCATCATTGTGGAGAAACCCGGTGTCCATCAATACACGCCACATCCCAATACCTCAGGCGCCGTCACTCTAATCGGCCCTCATATCCTGTAAATCTCATGGAACCTGAGTGCCCAACATCGGCACTCGAAAACATCATGAAATACTCGTGTCCAGCATCGACACGCAAATCCACATATATCGGACTCCGTCAGTCCGGATCGGCCCACGGGCTCCCTCTGTCTGGATAGGCCCTCGGGCTCCGGCAGTACGGGTCGGCACATATCCATCTCTCGACTCCGGTCGGTATCATCCGGATAACCGCCAGGTCCAACCAATCACTGGTAGGTAGTAGTCCCTCTACCAGGCTCATCGTCTACTGCACAACCATCCATTCTCGCCCCGGGGTACCATACCAGGTCCACCATGAACCCGCAAACGGACATCCATCTCCTCGAATCGGGTTTCTATCACACATCTCAGAACCGAGAAAACGCGTGGTGAACGCACTGAAATATCATATCAAGAGAACCGGGTTTTCAAAACAATGCATACTTTCTTGAAATAATACCACGGTTCTCAAATCCATAAAATCACATGAAATCCATATCTCAATGCGTAAATCCATGCAATATGAACTATGCAACATAAAACCGTAATATGAGCATATCAAGGGAAAACCGCTCTTTTAAATGAATCCAGTTTTTAAATGTGTCATGCGGTTCCCAATTTCTCCAAAATCAAATCCAACATCATATAGAGGTGTACATGTAGCTATAGCAAGTATGTATGTACGCAAGTACGTATATACGCAAGTACGTATGTACGCATAATGCAATTCATATGAGCAATAGAACAAGAATCATGTCTAATGATAGGTAAGCTAAGCAATGTATTATAGTGTGAGTGTCATGGCAATTACTAACGGTGTGTGTGTGGCATACAGTTTAGTGCTCGTGCAAACATGAACCGTTAGTAACAGTGTTGTGTCTCATTAATACTACGTCCATATGCAACAGAAAATGGGGTATGCAACAATTGTACACATGCACAATCAATGTATATATATATAAACATGCAGCTATAGTATCTTATCAAGCCCTGACGCATAACGCCATACGGCCGATTTCCCCGTAGATGTTAAATCTACTCACCATGATCTTGAGCTAGGTATATCCGACCACCTGTTTCCCCTTCTTCACGGCGTCCGAAGTCCCCGCCTGCGATCCTAAAATCATACACAACATAACAAGTGCACATTAGAAATCTTTCGATAACACACGCAACAACGGCAACAACAAACTGACTCCCAAAAGCTCCCAAGTGACATCTTAGCGGGCTAAACGCGTGCAACAACTTCTTAGACCAGCCCTACGGCTACACATCGTACGAAACACTTAAACAAATAACGGATAATCCGCATCGCACGTTGCCGAAACGCTTAAAACTAGCTAACTGGTCCCAGATTTTTCTACACAAACAATTGGTGAAAGTTGCAAGTTCCACGAGACTACAAACAACCCCAGAGACCCCACGACCAAGACTCGAGATCCCAGTCCCTAATCTGGCCGCAATTTATGGCCAGAACCTATTTATTTGCGGCCCGGTGTGTATAGGGAATGGTCTTAAGTTTCTATGGTGGGTTCTAGGCCTCTAAACTAGGTCTCTGTGATGGCAACTTCTCCAGCAAATTCATGGTTTGAGAGCAAATTCACTCAAGATACAATTCCTAACCAAAATACGATATTTTCACAAAAACTGAAATTTTAGTGTTCTAATCAGCAACTAATTATCAACGCAACATCATAATATCCTAGTTAACGGTTAGGGGCCATTACCTATTCACACTTGCTCCAAAATCCAATATTTCCTTACTCCAAATGATCCTAGTGGCTTGATCTGTAGGGATTCTTTAGCACCACAGCACACATGCCATAATTTTAAAAATTAGAGGGTGCTAAACAATCTAAACTAGGAACCAAACTAGAAAAGCTAGGGTAACAATAAGTTGTATCACAAACAACATGTAATAAAGCACTAAGTTGAGAGATTACAACCTTTATAGCTTTCTTTTGTTGACTCCTTAGATCATTGAGAGGTTGGAACGGCTTGCTAGTAAGCTTCCTTGTCCACGATGATCCACCCGAAGTCCCTTTGCCCAAAGCTCCTTGCTCTACTTGGTCTTTTAAACAAAGTGTAGCAAACCCCCTACACAAATGTGCTAGATAGGTATAGAATGAAGAGTGGTTTATATTCTCTAATCAAAACCCTTTGTTTTTGTCAACCTCACTCACAAGAAATATCAAGAGAGCTTGAGGAAGAAGAAGGAAACGGCAAAAGCTTTTTGTCAAGAGATAATGATCAAAGCTCAAGGAAAAATGAGAAAAAGAAAATATATATATTTTTTCATTCTCTCATCACTAACCATGGTACAATAATATCTAGATATTTATCATTTGGGTTAAAGTCCAAAAGAAAATAAACCATGGGTTAAAGCTGGTTAAAGCAAAGAAGAGCGTAGAAAAAACCCATTATGATTTAATTTTCTTTTCCTTTTCTTTAATCCAAATGCTAATATATATATATATATATATATATATATATATATATATATATATATTATTGAACCATGTAAGTCTTATATTGCCATCTCCTTTGTATCAACAACCATGATACAATGTATGTATGTATGTGTCCATGCACATCAATATGTGCATGCATGCATGCATGCACCTTTAAAGAAAAAGGGTTTAAATAAAGAATAATTCTAAAAGTCAAATATTAAATCAACACTTGATTTAATAAACCGATCATATCACATACGACCCGACCAATAGAAAAACGCCCGATTAAAATATAGTATCACATACTCGTATTTAATCGGGTCCCCGCGCATATCTCATATGCACACCACCTCGTTTCGCCTGAGCTAGGAAACTCTTGTGCGGGACTCTAAGACTCGTTAATACTCCGGCAGTAGGTGATGATCACATCAAACACCCACAAGCCCCAAGCGGTCAGCTAAACTTAACGGCCACCCGGGTATTGAGCGATCAGAAGAAAAACCAGCAAAGCTGTCAAAAACTCCCGTCGAGCCAACCGGCAACACTTTCCGTACAGTTCGGTCTCTTCGTCAGATATGTTGCATATCGAGTTTATGGATGGTAACGTCAACCCCAATAACTCAATAAGTCGTGCCAATGAATGGTCTATAACAGATCGAGAAACTACTCATAACACTTATCAGTAAATCTCAACAGCCCTGGCCAGGGACTTACTGATATAGCCAATTGAGCACAGCACAACATCAACCCCAAATACCGGGAGAGACGAAAGCCCTCCTATCGCTCACTGTCTCCATGTGTCTTGGGACTGTACCAAAAAGCCACCTGTTTGCACGACTCAGTAGAGCCGTGGTAGGGTGGTAATCAAAGTACAGTGGAAGAACACACAAGACTCTATGATGATCTCGGGTCTATAGACTAACCTGTACCAGTGTCACCTGAGAACTGCTATCCGACGATAGATATAATACCATATAGGAGTTCTCGGCGAGTCCGTCCAGTGTACCCAGTCTCCACTGAGCACCCGTATACAATCTTGATGTCAAACATCAATGGATGTGGGAACATCCATCACCCATCATATGGGTCTAGTATCATATACGCTAGTCTACTCTGGAATATCGATGCCCCGTCTCGATATACTCACGACTAGGGACATTTCAGGATACACTTATAAACTACAAATGTCTCACTAGTATAATCTACATCATAATCACAGTAGCCAAGCAAATATCCTCAGGGCTTTATCAACATGTGCAAATGAATAAAAGCATGATCAAGTGAACATGTCAGATAAAGAGTAACCGGATAGCATACTATCATGTCGAGCAAGAATGTACACTGAATATATATACATGTATAAATACATCCACTATCATATAATGGCCTCTATGACATATATATATCCAACAATCTCCCACTTGCACTAAGGCCAGTTATTAGCGTATCTCATACCCAACATCTCAAAAAGTCGCTCATGTTGCGGCTGAGGGAGGGCCTTGGTGAGTGGATCCGCGGTGTTATTCTTTGTGTCTACTCTCCTAATCTCGATCTCGCGGCGATCTACTATCTCCCGGATCAGATGATACCACCTCAGGATGTGTCTGGATCACTGACGGGACCTGGGCTCCTTGGCTAACGCCATAGCCCCATTATTATCATAATACAATGGTATTGGATCAATAATGGTTGGAACTACTCCTAGCTCCGTGACGAACTTCCTCATCTAGACGACTTCCTTTGCGGCATCATTTGCAGCAATGTACTCAGTTTCTATCGTAGAGTCTGCAACGGTATCCTGTTTGGAACTCTTCCAACTCACCACCCCTCCATTGAGGGTAAATACAAACCCAGAGATAGATTTGTTGTCGTCCTTATCACTCTGGAAGCTCGAATCGGTAAAGGCCTTCATTTGGAGATCTCCGTTACCATACACCAAGAACAGTTCTTTAGTCTTTCGCAAGTACTTAAGAATGTTCTTCACAGCTACCCAGTGATTCTCCCCTGGGTTGGATTGATACCTGCTTGCTACACTAAGTGCATAAGCTACATCAGGGCATGTACATAACATCGCATACATTATAGATCCTAGGGCCAAAGCATAGGGTATAATGCTCATGCGAGCTCTCTCTTCATCGGTCTTTGGGCAAAAGTTCTTTGAGAGAGTGACTCCATGGCAAGCGGGTAAGGCACCCCGCTTGGAGTCTTCCATACTAAACCTCTTTAGTATAGTGTTGATGTACCTAGTTTGGGACAATCCCAATAACCTTTTGGATCTATCCCTATAGATCCGAATGCCTAAGATGTACGTGGCATCACCCAGGTCCTTCATGGAGAACCTTTGTGATAAGATTGATTTGACCGACTGTAGCATAGGAATATCATTTCCTATCAGAAGAATGTCATCCACGTACAATACGAGGAATGTGACAACTCTCCCTACTGCCTTCTTATAAACACAAGGTTCATCTGGATTTTTGATGAAATCAAACTCTTTGATAACATCATCAAAACAGATGTTCCAACTCCGTGATGCCTGCTTTAATCTATAAATGGATTTAAGCAATCTACATGCTTTCCCGCTGCTCCCACTATCAATGAAGCCTTCTGGCTGATCCATATAAACGCATTCATCTAAATCTCCATTTAGAAATGCAGTTTTAACGTCCATCTGCCAGATTTCATAGTCGTAGTGAGCAGCAATAGCAAGTAGGATCCGAATGGATTTAAGCATGGCTACGGGAGAAAAGGTTTCGTCATAGTCCAGACCTGGTCTTTGACGAAATCCTTTCGCCACAAGTCTTGCCTTATAGGTCTCCACCTGCCCATCTACACCAATCATTCTTTTAAAGATCCATTTGCACCCTACGGGTTTTACCCCAAGGGGTACAATATCCAAAGTCCATACTTTGTTGGTGTACATAGACTCCATTTTAGATCTCATGGCATCCAGCCACTTCACAGAGTCTCTACTCGTGATAGCTTGCTGAAAACTGGTAGGATCATCATCCTCCATGATGCGATCTTCTCTATCACCATCAATGAGAAAACCGTAGTATCTCTCCGGTGGGCGAGAAGTCCCACCAGATCTACGGAGTGGTTGAGATTCATTAATTTTTGTTGCAACAGCCAGTTCAACCAAGTCGTCATTTCTAACTTGTGTTTCTAGAACCTCTTCTAGGTTTACCACGCTGCCATCAATATCATTTGTAAAAAATTCTTTTTCTAAAAATGTGGCATACTGAGAAACAAACACCTTTTGTTCCTCCTTATGGTAGAAAAGATATCCATAAGAATTCTTTGGATATCCCACAAAATTACACATGACTGACCATGTCTCGAGTTTGTCCGGATTCTGCTTTTTGACATAGGCCGGACAACCCCAAATCTTAACTCGTTTAAGAGATGGTCTCTTCCCATGCCATATCTCATATGGCGTGGTAGACACAATTTTGGTTGGAACCCTGTTCAATAGAAATGCTGCAGTCTCCAATGCATGCCTGTTCATATCAGAATTTTGCATTATTATATTCCCCATTTTTAATCATATTGCAAATAAATAGGTGCTTTTGATCCATGTCTGTTAAATAGTTGCAGGTTACAGGTTCTCGGAACAATACAGTGAAAATGATGAAAAAACGCTACAAAAGTGAGACTACGACCAATAAATAGAAGAATCTTTATGATACCGCCTACAGTTAAGGAACAAATGAAGATCAATGAACAGTTCAATTTCACAAAGTACAAAGGCAGCACAAGATTCAAGATTTCAACACGAAGCGAACGGGAAAAGTCCACAACATTCTGCACTGTGGAAATCTGGAATATACAAGAAGACATTCTGAGAAACCAAGTGAAGAAACCAGAAGTAAAATGCAACATGAAGTATACCTGAGAAACAGAGCCTAAGAACCCACAATATGGCCGCGGAACCGCTGCCACACATGCCTTCTGGCAACGGATCCGCGGCCATATAGGACACGTGTCGGTGCGTAGTTGCATGTCGGTGGGAGTCGGTGCATTCACCCGGTTTTCTTAGGGTATTTTTGTAATTCAAGATATGGATCAGATGTAAACCCTAGGTTTTCTATTATCTATAAATAGGAAGCCTACAGCTCTTTTTGGAGCATGCCTCTTTTTAATTCCTAGTTTAAAATTTCATTCCTTGTAATTGTTCAAAGAGTGCTTCAAATAAAAGTAAGTTTTTTTTTATCTTGCCGTAGGTTCTTTTCTACCCTAGTTATTTCTCTGCAATTTATTTTCCTGCCATAGTTATTTTCTGCACTTTAATTAGATTATTAAAAATCATAAAAATGAATTCCTTTGTTAATTCCTAATGAGTAAGCAGTTCCTCACTTGTTAGGGTTAGGTTTGGGAGGTTTGAGAGATGAAAATCTCTTACCCCTTTCTTGCCCGTTCAATATTTTAAAGTAGGACTCTATGCAAACATACACACACCGCTCACTACGGCACCCTATCCCACGAGGTAGCGGTGATTCCCTAGTTAAAAACCGGTTGTGTATGATTTCCATAGAGGTTAGGGCTAAAAGTTAAGTAAGGACGGACAAGGGCCAAAGGGAAGAAACATAGTTTCTTCCCGATCGCGCTAATCCCCTTTGTTAACTATTACCTTAACACCTAAAAGTTCTTAATTAGGGCAAAGAAAGCAGTGAGAATAATTGAATTTCCAAACTAACCTAATCCTAACCCTAGCAAGGTTTTAACCCTTATCAAACTCAACTTCAGTTTTTATTGAAAATCAAAACCTACCACAAATAGGAATTGACTCGTTAGAACAACTAGAAAATACACGTAATCCCTGTGGACTGACCCGTACTCAACCGGCTAGCTACCAAGCGACACCGTTCTTGAATACGGTTAATTCTTTGATTTCAAAAACGTACGCATAAATCTTTACCAATCAAATGGCGTCGTTGCCGGGGATGGCGTAGTTATTTTGTTTTTGTAATTTCGGATTAGTTAAAAATTAAAAAAATCATAAAAACTGAAAAATATAAAAAACAGAAAGAAAAAAAATTATCATCTTGTTATTTTTTGAAGGGTTTTCATGTGAATTGTGCAGGATCGGAAAGAAGAACAGATTCAGATCTAGAAAAATCCAGCGAAAAAAACAGCAAACAGCAGATCTGAACAAACAGAGGAGAACCACAACAGAAAACAGAAGAAATTTGGAGACCTGATCCAACAGACTGATCGCAGAACCGCCGCGCTTGCATGATTTTGGCCGCGGATCCGCCGCGCATTGGTGACGTCAGCAGGTGGAAACTTCTCTGTAAGCACTCTTTTCCCCTCTTCTGCCCTCTGTAGTCCTCTGAAAAATTTTCCTGCAGGGTTCTTTGCGCAAAACTTCTCCCCCTTCTCTAATAACTTGATCTTGTGCAGGATTCTTTGTGCCGCAATAAAAGAGAAAAAAAATTGGCAAGTGTTTTGTGTGTTTACTGCTTTGCATTTTTAAAACTGACTTTTAAGGGGCTATAACACCAATCCAGATTGGGTGGGGATTTCATTACCCTCCTAGGACCCCAAAAATCACAAAAAGCATTCGCATCAACCTTCGAGTTAATTAAAAAATATTAGACTCAGCCTATAAGGACTGTCGTGCTCATTAGGACAAAGAAAAATTTGTAGGCATCGGTCGTTTATCTAAACCAGACTTTGTGGTGCCTAGGCTAGACAAGTAGGAAAGGTAATTTTAAAAGGCTCGTCTCACGGTGATTCATGAGCGGATCCCTCCTTTCTTTACTTGTGCTTACCTGGCCAAAATTGGCGGTGAAGAGGCGATTTGAGGATCTCACAACTTGCCCTTTGGAACAGTTAGGAGCAGTCTAGTTGACTTAGGAGACTCTAGCTCCATGCTTGATTGTGCATATTGTGATTGCTTGAAAGTGTGTCTAAGCTCCTTAAAAAAATCTTTTTGCAAAAATCCTTATAAAAAAAAACACAAAACAAAATTTTTACAAAAAACTTGCCATTTTGTCGCTAGAAATCCATTGCACCCCACTTCCTCTCATTAACGTTTTCTTACCCCACCTTCTGTTTTTACCTTTTGACAACACTACACCTTTTTAGTGTATATCCAGTTGGACTAGGGAAATTAGCGCTCGTTTAGTCTGTGTCTCGTTAGTGCCGACTGACGACGCTTTCGACTCCGAAGTTGAAATTCCATCCACTTCTTTACCTTCATCTTCAAATTCATCATCTTCTAAGGAGATGTCGGGATTCAATCTTAACAACCCCTTACCTACGGGACTGATTCCACCTCCACTAGGTGCGAATAACCCACCACACCCTCCTGTCGAAGCGCCCCAACGAATCGCGCTCCGGGATCTTTTCTATCATATCTGCACCGCGCTTCCCACTTGTCTTTCACTTCCACCGGCTAATGGGGATAACTTTGAAATTAAACCCCACTTCATCAATATGTTGCCCAAATTTGATGGGATGGAATCCGAAGATGCTTACATCTTCATTAACAAATTCCAGAATATTTGCGCAATGATGAAGACCACACAACTTTCTAATGATGCTATAAGGCTACGTGTCATTCCATTCACTTTATGTGACCTAGCTGAAAAATGGTTATATAGCACAGCATCACACTCCATAAAAAATTGGGAAGAGTTTGTTAAGGATTTTCTAAAAAAGTTTTACCCACACCACAAGACCGCGAGAATTCGCAATGAAATTATTCAATTTTTCCAGCTTCTTTCCGAACCTTTTTGGAGGTGTTTTGAAAGATTTAAAGACCTTCTTGTTCAGTGCCCTCACCACGGTATCGAGAATTGGCAACTTTGCCAAACTTTATACGAAGGACTGAACCCAGCAACTAAGCAGTTGTTGGAAACCATATGTCAATGTCACTTTCTTACAAAATCAAGCGAGGAAGCTTGGCAATTTCCGACGATCTTGCTGAACAAACACTTCAGTGGGAAAGCACTAAGACCACTTCATCTACTTCATCAGGTCAGTCTAGGGCAGGCATACATCAACTTGATATGTCGATTGCAATGAAGGCCGAAATGGCTGCACTCACGAAAAAACTTGAAGCAATTGAGAGCAAATTCTCATCGCCTTCTCCTGCCCCTGGTTTACCCACTCGCACTGTTTACGCTTGTTGTTCGGATCTGTCCCATCTAACCGAAGAGTGTCCTTACAACCCACCTGTTCAAGGACAAGATCAAGTCAATGCTGTTTTTCAGCAAAGACAAAAAAATGATCCATACTCTTCAACCTATAATCCCGGTTGGAGGAGCCACCCAAATTTTGCTTGGAATCAAAATCAACAACAATTCCAAGGCAATAACAACTTTCAAAGGCCTCCTCCATAACAACAAACACCTCAACAAACTCAATATCAGCAACCTTTCCAACCCCAACCTTATCCAAACCAAATGAACAATTTTGTACCCAACAACTCTTATCCTCAAAACAATTTTGTTCAGCCGAATAACGATAAGGTTTCCTCGCTAGAATGAAGTCTAGATGCGTTTTTAAAACAATCTACACAATCCTCAGCAAGCATCCAGTCTTCCATTCAGTCTTTGGTGCAACACAGTGCTTCACATGATCAGAGCATCAAATCAATTGAGGCCCAAATTGCACAACTAAATGTTGCGTTAAGCGAGCGAGAAAAGGGAAAGCTTCCGTCTCAACCATTGCCAAATCCCGGTCACACACACAACGCACATGTTGCTTATGAACAACAAAATCATAATGTAAATGCTGTGACCACGTTGAGATCTGGAAGAGTGTTGCACAATAATGTGGGTATTAGTGATGAAACCCCGACCGCCGCTTCTTCTTCTTCTTCATCATCTTCTTCTTCTTCATCTTCTTCTTCGTCAGAGCCTGTTCTTCATTCTTCACAAGGCTCTACTTCTTCTAATTCGAAGGGACCCACATCTCACTCCACGAAAACACCAACACTAGGATCCATTCCTAATCCGTAATCTACTCCACAAAAATTGGACTCAACAAATTTTCAAAATATTCCATATCCAAACAGGTTGAGATCCAATAAACAAACTCCACAAATGGAGAAGATTATGGAGTTATTCAAACTGGTTAGCATTAACATACCTCTCTTGGATGCAATCCAATAAGTCTCTTCATACGCTAAAATCTTAAAGGACTTATGCACCAAGAAGAGGAAGTCGCAGGTACCCAAGAAAGTTTTCGTGGCTAGTGCTGTAAGTGATGCTCTTACCCAACCTTTACCCCAAAAGCATAAGGACCCTGGCTGTCCTACAATTTCAATAACAATTGGGGATAAGAACATCAATCGCGAACTTTTATATCTTGGTGCCAGTGTTAATTTGCTACCCTATTCAGTATATGAACAATTAGGCGTTGGAGAGCTTAAACCCACACATTGTACTCTCCAAATGGCCGACCGATCCATCACCCATCCTAGGGGTGAGTTAGAGGATGTGTTGATCAAAGTAGGGGACTTCATTTTCCCCGTTGATTTCATTATTATGGACACACAGCCTGTAGGTAACCCCCGGAGTCAAATTCCGGTGATACTCGGTCGACCATTCCTTGCAACTTCTAATGCGGTGATCAATTGTCGAAATGGTTCGATGAACTTATCTTTTGGAAATATGACAATTGAACTCAACATTTTTAAGTTGGGGAATCAGCCCTCTGAGCCTAATGCTAGTATACTTGATGTTTGCTCGATCCAAAAGATCACGCAGGAGGACTGTGAGCTCGAAAAATTTCTGTTCGATCACAGCAGTTTTGACGCCACTAGTGCGTTCCTTCTTGAATCTGACACAGCTTTTACACCCGATAATGATTACGAGTGTTTCACTTTTTTAGACGATTTTGAAGACTCACCACCCGAGTTTGAATCCTTTGATTTTTCGGATGAGTTAGCTGAACCATCCGACTCGGTTGCTTACACTCGCTTTGAACCATTGTTGGAATCCTTCGAATTCGAGATAGTTTCACCAATTTTACCTTCAATTGTTTCACCTCCAAAACTCGAACTCAAGCTATTGCCGTCTCACCTTAAATACGCTTACCTAGGTGAGAATGAGACCCTTCCTGTTATCATCTCGGCATCTCTAGCCCTCGAGCAAGAGAAGGCTCTTTTAATGGTCTTACAAAATAATCAGCAAGCTTTTGGCTGGACTATGGCGGACATCAAAGGGATTAGTCCCCTCATAGTTGAACATATATACATATGATGGATGATGCCAAGCCAGTAAGGGATCCACAGAGACGCCTCAACCCCATAATGAAGGAGGCTGTCAAAATGGAGATTGTAAAATGTCTTGATAGTGGTATCATTTACCCTATCTCTGATAGCCAGTGGGTTAGCCCCATTCACGTTGTCCCAAAGAAATCGGGCATAACGGTCATAACTAATGAGGCGAATGAGTTAATACCTACTCGCACCCAAACTAGGTAGCGAGTTGGCATCGATTATAGAAAACTCAACGCTGCGACATGGAAAGACCACTTTCCGTTACCTTTTATTGACCAAATGCTAGAACGATTGGCTGGGCATAATTTTACTACTTTTTGGATAGCTACTCTGGCTATAATCAAGTTCCCATCGCCGAAAAGGACCAAGACAATACCACATTTACTTGTCCTTTCGGTACATTCGCTTACCGTCGCATGCCCTTTGGGTTATGCAATGCACCCGCTACTTTCCAGCGGTGTATGATGGGTATCTTTTCAGACATGGTGGAAAAATTCTTGGAGATTTTTATAGATGATTTCTCCATTTTCAGCGACTCTTTTGATGAGTGTTTGCTACACTCAGACGCAGTTCTTACCCATTGTAGGGATAAGAACCTCACTTTAAATTGGGAGAAATACCACTTTATGGTACGAGAGGGTATTGTTTTAGGACATATCATCTCGCAAAACGGCATTGAGATTGATAAAGCTAAAATTGAAGTCATTTCCAATCTTCCTCCTCCTAAGTGCGTCAAAGACATCCGAGCCTTCCTTGGTCATACCGGTTTTTACAGACGGTTCATCAAGGATTTTAGCAAGATAGCTAGACCCTTGACTCTTTTGTTGGCCAAGGACACAACTTTTGATTTTAACTCAAGCTGCATGAAGGCATTCGAGTCATTGAAACACTCACTTATTTCTGCGCCCATTCTTTCATCTCCCGACTGGACGCATCCATTTGAAATTATGTGCGATGCATCTGATTTCGCCATTGGTGTTGTCCTTGGACAGCACATAAATAAGATGCCGCACGTAATTTATTACGCTAGCCGAACATTAAATGAGGCCCAATTGAATTACACAACAACTGAAAAAGAATTCTTAGCCGTTGTTTTGCACTAGAAAAATTCAGGCCCCATTTAATCGGCTCTCCAGTCATTGTTTACACGGACCACTCAGCTCTTCGCCATATTTTCACGAAGAAGAATGCTAAATCTCGGCTAATACGTTGGATCCTCTTGCTACAAGAGTTTGACCTTGACATAAGAGACAAGAGAGGATGTGAAAACGTAGTCGCCGGCCACCTTCCACGACTCCCTTCTTCGCCTACACTTCAAACTCCTATTAGAGATGTTTTTCCCGATGAGCAGCTCTTAACCGTGTCATGCGAACCTTGGTTCGCTGATATCGTAAATTATTTGGCCACCGGACTGATACTAAACGATTGGTCGAATCAAGACAGACTCCGATTCTTGTCCCAAGTAAAACATTGTTACTGGGATGAACCGTATCTCTTCAAATACTGTTCTGACCAAATCATCCGTCGGTGTGTTCCCGACAATGAGTTTAAGAGCGTGCTGTCATTCTGCCACGATCGAGCGTGTGGCGGGCATTTTGGCCCCAAGAAGACAGCAGAAAAAATCTTGCAGTGTGGCTTCTATTGGCCACGACTTTTTAAAGACGCATACGAATACTGCAAGACATGCTCCCAGTGCCAAGACTTGGGCCAGATATCTCAGAGAAATGAAATGCCGCTCCAACCAATTTTCGTTGTTGAAATTTTTTATGTTTGGGGGATAGACTTTATGGGACCATTTCCCAATTCTTTTAGGAACATGTATATTCTACTTGCTGTTGACTATGTTTCAAAATGGGTCGAGGCTGTGCCCAGCCAAACTAATGACAACAAGGTTGTCGTTAGATTTCTCAAAAAAAACATTTTTTCGCGGTTTGGGCATCCTCGCGCGATTATCAGTGATAATGGATCTCACTTTTGTAATAGGACTTTCGAATCCTTAATGCGCAAATACTCCATTACTCACAAACTGTCAATGCCATATCATCCCCAAACTTGTGGGCAAGCCGAGGTTTCGAATCAGCAGATTAAACAAATATTGGAGAAAACGGTTTCCAAAAACCGTAAAGATTGGTCATCAAAATTGATTGATGCACTTTGGGCATTCCGTACTGCCTATAAGACCGATCTTGGCATGTCTCCATACAGGCTTGTTTATGGAAAGGCTTGCCACCTTCCTATTGAAATAGAGCACAAGGCATTTTGGGCAATTAAAGAGTTGAACCTATCTTTGGGAGATGCGGGCAGCAATAGAAAGCTGCAATTGAATGAATTAGACGAGCTGCGGGATGAGGCCTATGAGAACGCAGTAATTGTTAAAAACCGAACGAAGGTGTTCCACGACAAACACCTTATGCGCAAGACTTTCGAACCTGGTCAATAGGTTTTGCTTTACGATACTCGGTTACATTTCCATCCCGGCAAGCTCAAATCTTGATGGAAATGGCCATTTTTGGTACGCACCGTACATTCGCACGGTGCGGTAGATCTAGAAAACCCGGAGGACGGTACACTGTTTAAAGTAAATGGACATCGACTTAAACCGTTCCTCACTGCGGACCCTTCGAAGGAGCTCCTGTTTTTACAGGAGCCGATCTACACTGACTAATCCTCCTCTATTTACCCCTAAATTTCGATCGTCTAACTAATAACACTGTTTCAAACAAGTTTGGGGGTATTTATCATTTGTAATTTTATAAAAACAAAATAACATTAAAAAAATAATTAAAAAATTGAAAGAAAAAAAAAGAAATTGGGGTATTTTTGTAAATTTTCAGATTTAATAAAATAAAAATAAAATTTTTATTTGCAAATAATTTCCTCTTTTTGAGAGGGTTTTTTTTACAAATAACAAAACCACTCCCCCCTATAAATAAAACCCCGACCCTCTCTGTTTTACAAACCCTAAAAAAATTTCTCACAGCAAACCCTAGACGCCGCTGAAGTTTTGCAGAGAGATCTCGTCGCCGCGCCGCGTTTCCACCGCCAGAAGCTGCCTCCCGCCGCGCTTCCGCCGCGCCTCCCTGTCTTCACCCTCTGATTTTTTCAGAGGAAGTTCGATCTTTTAAATCCTTCTCTATTAAATTTTTTAGATCTGTAGATTCTCTGTGATGGCACCAAATATGCAACTAGAGCATGATTTCTCACAAATCTTTTCACACACGATATATGGGAGTTATTTTGCTGAAATAATACGGAGGGGCTGGAATTTTTTAATATATAATCACCCAAATGGTTATGCCCTTCCAGATCTAGTCACTCGTTTTTACGAGTGCATGAAATACGGCTGCCTTGCACAATATGGCTTTATCAAATTAATGTGGGGGCGATAGGGAAATAATTATAGACAGAGACTTCATCCATGAAGTCACTTTGATCCCTAGGTTACCTGTACATGATCAGCCCCTTCAGTTTAAGGATTACATGCCCTTAATGGGTAATGATTGCTCGAGGGAACCGCGGAAAGGAATACAAGCGAGAACCCTTTTCGCTAATGTTTTAACTGTGTGCCGGTGGGCACAAAACAATATTTTTGGGAGTTCCCATAATACCACATTTTCACCCCCTCACTTCATATTGTGGACACACTTATGACTAGGAACCCTAGATTCGACATGTGCACAGTTCTTCTTAACTCAATTGGTGCGGGCAAAAGGACCGCGAACTACCCATGCTCCATGTTGGTGACACAACTGTGTCGCCATTTCCTCCCTGTGGAGGAATTTGAATTCTACATGCATGGAGGTATACCCATCAGGCCTCTCATTGAGAGCGTAACTACGTCCTATACACGCTTGACTGATGTTTGGTCACGAACTGAACCGGCGGAACACGTGCCCACCAGAACACCTAGCTCCAGCTCGACCGTGAGCGAGGGAGAGCTCACCCCCTTAGAACATGCACATTTAATGAGAAGTGCCATTAGGGGGATTGACGAATTGAGGGGGATGATGAGGGAACATGATCGGCGTCTGACAGAAGTAGAGCAGGGGGGTCAGAACCCTTCTAGCTAGGGAGCGTTCCCGTTCACGCTCAAGGGCACGGCGAGGGGCCGAGCAGTGAGGGCACTGCTTTTGGTAAGTTTGGGGAAGGAGGTGGCTGTAAATAGTTATCATTGTATTGCATTTTTTTTAATTTTTGTATTTACTTTTTCTTTTTCTTTTGCATGTTTAATTCTGCATTGCATCTTTATAAAAAAAATTATAAAAAAATTGAAAAAATGAAAATAAAAAAAATAATATATAAAAATATATAAATCAAATAAAAAACTGAAAAATTTTAAAAATTATAAAAATTGAAAAATTCAATTTTGGCCATAATTAACTTAAGTTTGACAAGACGGTTAACTAGCTAGGAAAAACTAGATCCTACACTTAGTAAATTAAAAACCCTAAAAATAACCCTTCTTAAAATTTAACGGTAGAAAATATATGTCATTGTAGTTTACTTAGAAATAGGAAAATTTTGAGTTCACTTCTTGGGCTAAGTCAAAACAAGGGAGGAGTATTGAAATTTTTATTGAAGTGTAAGTCTGAAAAATAATTTCGAACCTTGAGTCTAAATTCTGAAAATATATACCCTACAACTTGCACAAACACGAACCTTGAAACTTGGAATAGTAGAGGATACCTTGAAATGCTCTTGTCTAAAAATCCTTAGTATGAAGGAAAATAAAATTATAAGTGTGAATAAAGAGATAAAAAAAAATGAACACTGGTTTTGTAATTACTTAAGGCTGCATAAAATAAAAAAATATATAGCGAGGGTGCTTTATCACCTAGTGCCTTAAACCAACTGGTTTGGGAGTCACTGCCAAAGCCTTAGGTATTACAAGACGAGGAATTACGCCTTAATGCGCAAACACATTTTGTAATCGGTCGTTAGCACCTCAAGAAGTATTAACGGTCGCATGAAAGATGTGTGAGCAATTTCATCTAAAAATTCACCAACTAAAAGTACTTTGGACTATGGACAAGAGTATAAGAGCTTGAATTGAATTTCCAAGTGTAGGGGTGATACATACACACACGTAGGGGTATATGATTGGGGTTTGGATGAGAGATAGGAATGAAAAATAGGACTTATATCTTTAGTAGAGATGATAAAAATTCTTAAGTTGAGATGGAACCTTAGAAGGAAAACTCAAAAGATGCTAAAAGCTAAATAAATTTACAGAACATATACAATCTTAAGTTTAATGATAAGGAAGCATGAAAAATATGGGTTGATAATTTCTGAGTTGAAGATAATAGAATTTCATGCTAGAACACCGAATTGAAGAATGAAAGTCAATAGGCCAAATTGATCGGATTTTGTGGGTAGCCGCTGAAAACCCTCAGGAGACAACACTCCTCCTACTAGGGACACCTAGAGGTTTAACGGCTTGTTGCACGAGCTCGGTGCAATCGCGTTTCCCTGCGAATGTGAGGTTAGGTTTTTTCGAGAATAAACTAGTTTTGCTCGGGATGAGCAAAAGATAAGTTTGGAGATATTTGTTCATATCAGAATTTTGCATTATTATACTCCCCATTTTTAATCATATTGAAATAAATAGGTGCTTTTGATCCATGTCTGTTAAATAGTTGCAGGTTACAGGTTCTCGGAACAATACAGTGAAAATGATGAAAAAACGCTACAAAAGTGAGACTACGACCAATAAATAGAAAAATCTTTATGATACCGCCTACAGTTAAGGAACAAATGAAGATCAATGAACAGTTCGATTTCACAAAGTACAAAGGCAGCACAAGATTTAAGACTTCAACACGAAGCGAATGGGAAAAGTCCACAACATTCTGCACTGTGGAAATCTGGAAGAAACTAGAAGACATTCTGAGAAACCAAGTGAAGAAACTAGAAGTAAAATGTAGCATGAAGTATACCTGAGAAACAGAGCCCAAGAACCCACAATACGGCCGCGGAACCGCGGCCACACATGCCTTCTGGCCTCAGATCCGCGGCCATATAGGACATGTGTCGGTGCGTAGTTGCGTGTCGGTGGGAGTCGGTGCATTGACCCGGTTTTCTTAGGGTATTTTTGTAATTCTAGATATGGATCAGATGTAAACCCTAGGTTTTCTATTATCTATAAATAGGAAGCCTACAGCTCTTTTTGGAGCATGCCTCTTTTTAATTCCTAGTTTAAAATTTCATTCCTTATAATTGTTCAAAGAGTGCATCAAATAAAAGTAAGTTTTTTTTTATCTTGCCGTAGTTTCTTTTCTGCCCTAGTTATTTCTCTGCAATTTATTTTTCTGCCGTAGTTATTTTCCGCACTTTAATTAGATTATTAAAAATCTTAAAAATGAATTCCTTTGTTAATTCCCTAATGAGTGAGTAGTTTCTCACTTGTTAGGGTTAGGTTTAGGGAGGTTTGAGAGATGAAAATCTCTCACTCCTTTCTTGCCCGTTCAATATTTTAAAGTAGGACTCTATGCAAACATACACACACCACTCACTACGGCACCCTATCCCACGAGGTAGCGGTGATTCCCTAGTTAAAGACCGGTTGTGTATGATTTCCATAGAGGTTAGGGCTAAAGAGTTAAGAAAGGATGGACAAGGGCCAAAGGGAAGAAACATAGTTTCTTCCCGATCGCGCTAATCCCCTTTGTTAATTATTACCTTAACACCTAAAAGTTCTTAATTAGGGCAAAGAAAGCGGTGAGAATAATTGACTTTCCAAACTAACCTAATCCTAACCCTAGCAAGGTTTTAATCCTTATCAAACTAAACTTCAGTTTTTATTGAAAATCAAAACCTACCACAAATAGGAATTGACTCGTTAGAACAACTAGAAAATACACGTAATCCTTGTGTACCGACCCGTACTCAACCAGCTAGCTACCAAGCGACACCGTTCTTGATTGCGGTTAATTCTTTGATTTCAAAAACATACGCATAAATCTCTTCCAATCAATGCCCCCAAAATGAGATAGGTAACTCAGCATCACTCATCATGGAATGAACCATATCTAATAGGGTCCGATTCCGACGTTCTGACACACTGTTGTGCTGTGGTGTGTAAGGAGGAGTGAGCTGAGAGAGAATCCCATTCTTTTTTAGAAAGTCTGCAAACTCTGTACTGAGATACTCCCCACCTCGATCTGATCGAAGCATTTTGATACTCAAGCCGGTTTGTTTTTCTACTTCAAGTTTGTACTCAGTGAATTTCTCGAAAGCTTCAGACTTATGCTTTAACAAAAACACATGACCGAATCTTGAGAAATCATCAGTAAAAGTTATGAAGTAAGAAAAACCGCCTATAGCCTGTATAGACATTGGCCTGCATACATCACTATGTATGAGGCCTAAGAGCTAAGTGCTCTTTCTCCGTGTCCGGTAAACGGAGTTTTGGTCATTTTAACCTTGATACAAGACTGGCAAGTCCCATAAGATTTATATTCAAAAGGATTTAAATATCCATCTTTATGTAGCTTATTTAGTCTTGTTTCGTTAATATAACCAAGTCTACGGTGCCAAAGAAAAGCTTCATTTATATCTGAAAATTTTCTTTTAGCAGTGTGTTGTATGCTGAAAACTGTGTGTTGATTTAGGACGTATATCACGTTATTAAGTGTACCATACCCAACCAACATTTGATTCAGGTTAATGTTCATAATATTATTCTGCAATAAAAAATTATATCCTTCATTGTCTAACAAAGAAATGGATATTATATTACAAAGCATACTAGGTACATAATAACACGGGATCAAAACCAATATACACCCTGACGGCAACCCCAGGTGATACTCTCCCACTGAAACCGCATGTACATTGGAACCATTTTCAACCCGGAGAATATGGTCACCTGTCTTCAAAACTTTGCTATTTCTCAGACCCTGCATAGAATTGCAAATGTGAGAGCCTGAACCGGTATCTAATACCCAGGAAGAAGAGTTTATAGAAAAACAGTTTTCTGTCACAAACACACCTGAAGCGGAAGTATCACCATGCTTCTTCTTCTTGAGATTCAGGTACTCAGCACAGTTGCGCTTCCAGTGTCCTATTTTGTGGCAGTGATAACATTCCCCTTTCCCTGATTCCCCATCTTTGGACTTGTCTTTCCCCTTAACCTTTTTAACTCTACCTCTAGGTTTGGTGGGTTTCTTCTTTATCTTTCCCTTGGCCTTGGCCTTCGGGCGAAATGAGGAGGATGGCCCAGCAATCAAAGAAGTAGTCTTCACTGACTTGAGCGTGCTCTCTGCACTCCTTAACATATTAAGGAGTTCAGGTAGTTCCTTCTCCGTGTTGTGCATGTTGAAGTTTACTACAAATTGAGCAAAGGTAGAGGGGAGAGACTGCAGAATAATATCAGTATATTATTCGTTGTCCATTGTCCACCCGAGGTCCTCAAGCTCTTCTATAAGAGCTATCATCTTCAGAATATGGTCACCTACTGGTGTACCAGGAGCCATCCGCATCTGAAACAGCTTTCTAGATGCTTCGTATCGTAGGACGTGAGATTGCTCCCCATACAACTCTTTTGTGTGGAGAAAAATGGATTGACATCCATTTGCTCGTGCTTCTTTTGATGTGTGTTATCCATCGATGCAAGCGCGAGCCATTTGGCTGTGGCACAGTCAGCGTCCCATGTCTTGCGGACTTCTTTATCCACAACTGAAGATTTGGAACCTGGGACGGGCGGGGCTGGAGCCGTGAGGACATATGATACCTTATCATAAGTCAAGGCAATGTTAATGTTCCTCAGCCAGTCTTTATAATTGGTCCCATTCAGTTTATTTTTATCTAGTAGAAGCTTGAGTCCTGTCATTGGTATCTGCCATTAAGAGAGAGAAAAGAATACACTCAGCGAAAGCTCTTGCAAAGATCAGATTGGTTATTATCTTATCTAATCGATGTCTCCTACTTTAATCAAGTTTTTCCTTCAAACCTTAAAAAGAAAACTAGCCAGGATTAATTACAGTCTACGACTTCGCTAACCATTCAGTCAAGCCAGTGTCGGTACTTGAGGGAGGTTCCCCGTGCTTTCGCACGGACCTAATTAATATAAACCTCGTCTTCCCAGAGGCGTAGCCTCGTTAACACCTTTCTAGACACCTAATGGGTTAGCTAATTGTAAAGTGTAAAACTCTCCCGGGAGCAACTTTTGCTCACAGTGCGATCGGGATCCATCCATCATATGGAAGGTATGCAATCTCATTGCAAATTTCAACTCTTAAAACTCCCGATATTATTTTTACCCCTAGCACTTATGACCTTAACTATGGTCAACAAATCACAAGCACTAGTCAAGTTCTACCCGTCATTTCTTGATTAATTAGACCCACCCACATGACCCTTAACTATGGTCAACAAAGTCATATGAATGTCCAAATTAATCTGCGTCATATGCAGTATAGGAAGACATCACTTAGCTACCATACACTACGCCTTAACTAAAGTCAACAAATGTAGCACGAATACTAAGTACTCTACTTTCTAAAATGGCGGAGGGCTGCGGATGGTTTTTAAGAAAACCTTTAACGCTTTGAACTTGATATCGTCGTAGAATCAAATGTTTTTCAAAAGGAGTGGCTTAAGCTCCGCAATTTTGAAATGTAGCCTTTTCTCATAAAGCCGAGTGGTTTTCAAATCCGATTCTACAACATCTTTTTAGGTTTATTTTCCTTTACATTAATCTTATTAATGTGGTCCCATCATTTAAGTCCTTAAGCCAAACACAGAAAAGAAACGAAAATACAACGTACGCTTATGCCATCCGCATTCGCCACAATGTTCCGTTATGCAACGTTAGGTTACTTAACTAACGGCATACCGGAACGGGACTAGCGCGGGTGCAAAACATAAGCAACGTCTACTATATATCTCATATATAATATTGCATTCGTCTCAGATATATCAAGCGATCACATCACTGAATATAAGCAGCAGAAACGCATATATGAAAATATAGGATATGCTAGGATGTCCGTATTTTGTATTTAGCCAACAATAGAAAATACGGATTCCACGGTCGTGATGAATAGCCAATCCCACACCCCTAGACCCCTACGAGAGCGGCAAGTGACCCTACCTATTCTGGAGTTAGGAAACCCGGTCTCGACGCCTCGAGATGGTCTCCCACTGGACTCCAGAACCCGGTCACTTGTGCTCCCCACCTTGGGTCTATCCTAATGCGGAAAAGTAAATAATATACAACAATGGTGATATCATCCTCAACCCGGAAGTGCCCCAAATAAAAGAATATTACATAAAATTGAATTTTACATGAATGAAAAGAAAAACTCTCATCTTACATAAAACCCCCGGCCATTCATTCACGACGATCCTATACATCATATCACAGCAACACATAACATCACATGTCATCAACGTAAGCAAGTATGCGTACCCCAATTGTCGTTGATGTATAGCAACGAATACGCTTACGGTCACAGAAAAGAATGTGAAAAACTACAACAATTGGAATCACCTCTGCCCTTAGATATCATAAACCCGGGATATCTCATATCCAAGATTTCATGCCTAACATGTAAGTCTCGCATTTAGGTCTCATCCATGAAAACACCTTTTCAAAATAAGTCGGATAATTCAACAAGATTACCGATTACTACTGAGACCGAAATGCTAGATTTACACGCAACATATAAATGTAGATTCCAATTATTGTATCACAGTATACTAGACTATGTTAAACATTTCGATTGAATCAACCAACACCCTCATCACCCGATAAGCTCAACACTTGAGCGAAGTTAAAGTACCCAAAAACGTGCCACGGTACCTATGGTCCAGCCGTAGAAGGGTCAAACCAATGACTCACCTATGACACCGCGGAACTACGGCAAACCCTAGGGTTCAAGTCGCGGTTCCGAAGGCATAGAATCGAGTTAAGGTTTTTGTTCTTCTAGAGGGTCCATAGAGTTACTTGCACGGCTATTGAATATAATTAACTAAAGAAAATTCCAACTATTGAAAATTTCAGTGGGGTTCTTGACGGGGTGTTTGAAATTCGATCGAACTATTGAACATTGTCTAGGTTACCATTACAACGCTAAAAAATACGACTACAAAATACTCCGCAATTAGCCCATAACAAAATTATCATCTCATGAAAATATGGACTAAGCAAACAATACCAAAAACCCCAAATTCTACATAATAGAACACAGTGTGAAAACGAAGCAGAGGGGAGGCTACATGGCCGAGCTCGCCGGCCCTGGAGCTCATGTGCTCGAGTCAGATCCGAGCTGGGGGGGTCCGTGTTCACACTGTGTTCTAATAGTATCCCATACTACACTCTGCAGTTGCTAAAATAATTTTTAAACAATTTTTTAAAAAATTTCCAGAGAGCAAGAATTAGGGTTTCTAAAATCGTATTCTGTGAAATTTTTCGGTTTCGTATTATCTTAACACCGTCTAGGTTTCTAGTTTGTCTCTGATACCACTGTAGGGATTCTTTAGCACTACAGCAAGGGTTTGGTAGCATCACACATGCCATAATTTTAAAAATTAGAGAGTGCTAAACAATCTAACCTAGGAATCGAACCAGAAAAGCTAGGGTAACAATAAGCTGTATCACATACAATATGTAATAAAGCACTAAGTTGAGAGATTACAACCTTTGTAGCTTTCTTTTGTTGACTCCTTGGATCGTTGAGAGGTTGGAACGGCTTGCTAGTAAGCTTCCTTGTCTACGATGATCCACCCGAAGTCCCTTTGCCCAAAACTCCTTGCTTTACTTGGTCTTTTAAACAAAGTGTAGCAAACACCCTACACAAATGGGATAGATAGGTGTAGAATGAAGAGGTGGTTTATATTCTCTAATCAAAACCCTTTCTTTTTTTCAACCTCACTCACAAGAAATATCAAGAGAGCTTGAGGAAAAAGAAGGAAATGGCAAAAGCTTTTTGTCAAGAGATAATGATCAAAGCTCAAAGAAAAATGAGAAAAGAAAATATATATGTTTTCATTCTCTCATCACTAACCATGGTACAATAATATCTAGATATTTATCATTTGGGTTAAAGTCCAAAAGAAAATAAACCATGGGTTAAAGCTAGGTTAAAGCTAGGTTAAAGCAAAGAAGAATGTAGAAAAAACCCATTATGATTTAATTTTCTTTTCCTTTTCTTTAATCCAAATGTTAATATATATATATATATATATATATATTATTGAACCACGTAAGTCTTATATTGCCATCTCCTTTGTATCAACAACCATGATACAATGTATGTATGTATGTATGTGTCCATGCACATCAATATGTGCATACATGCATGCATACATCTTTAAAGAAAAAGGGTTTAAATAAAGAATAATTCTAAAAGTCAAATATTAAATCAACACTTGATTTAATAAACCGGTCATATCAAATACGACCCGACCAATAGAAAAACGCCCGATTAAAATATAGTATCACATACTCGCATTTAATCGGGTCCCGCGCATATCTCATATGCACACCACCTCGTTTCGCCTGAACTAGGAAACTCCTGTGCGGGACTCTAAGACTCGTCAATATGCCGGCAGTAGGTGATGATCACATCAAACACCCACAAGCGGTCAGCTAAACGTAACGGTCACCCGGGTATTGAGCGATCGGAAGAAAAACCGGCAAAGCTGTCAAAAACTCCCGTCGAGCCAACCGGCAACACATTCCGTACAGTCCGGTCTCTTCGTCAGATATGTTGCATATCGAGTCTAGGGATGGTAACATCGACCCCAATAACTCAATAAGTCGTGCCGATGAATGGTCTATAACAGATCGAGAAACTACTCATAACACTTATCAGTAAATCTCAACAGCCCTGGCCAGGGACTTACTGATATAGACAATCGAGCACAGCACAACATCAACCCCCAATACCGGGAGAGAAGAAACCCCTCCTATCGCTCACTGTCTCCATGTATCTCGGGACTGTACCCAAAAGCCACCTGTTTGCACGACTCAGTAGAGCCGTGGTAGGGTGGTAATCAAAGTACAGTGGGAGAACACACGAGACTCTATGACGATCACGGGTTTACAGACTAACCTGTACCAGTGTCACCTGAGAACTGCTATCCAACGATAGATATAATACCATATAGGAGTTCTCGGCGAGTCCGTCCAGTGTACCCATTCTCCACCGAGCACCCATATATGATCTTGATGTCAAACATCAATGGATGTGGGAACATCCATCGCCCATCATATGGGTCTAGTATCATATACGCTAGTCTACTCTGGAATATCGATGCCCCGTCTCGATATACCCACGACTAGGGACATTTCAGGATATGCTTATAAACTACAAATGTCCCACTAGTATGATCTACATCATAATCACAATAGTCAAGCAAATATCCTCAGGGCTTTATCAACATGTGCAAATGAATAAAAGCATGATCAAGTAAACATGTCAGATAAAGAGTAACCAGATAGCATACTATCATGTCGAGCAAGAATGTACACTGAATATATACATGTATAAATACATCCACTATCATATAATGGCCTCTAGGGCATACATATATCCAACATGATCTTGGCTTATGAGGGGTTTAAGTGAAGTTTAGTGAAGATTTGGTGTGGGTTTAACTTTGGTTTAGTGAAGAACAAGAAGGGCTTCAGTTGAGGGAGTGAGGGTGAGATGAAGGGAAAATATGAGAGTGAAAAACAAATGAGAGTGAGAGTGAGAGAATGAGGCTGTATGTGTGAAGGTGAGGGTGTGGGAATGAGGGGTGGGTTTAGGACAAGCCATGCCTCCCTCTCCTCTCTCCTCATTAAATGCATGGCATGCTTGCCATGCCTCATCATGCCCTCTCTCTCCCCCCCTCTCTCTCAGGTCAACCCGAACATTCAAAAACCCTAATTATATTATTTTGAAAACTAATTTAATTAACTAATTACCTAATACTTAATGGAATGGGTTAACATGCCATGGCTACTTAAGCTTAGTTTAACACCTAATTAACCCTAGGTTAACATGCACATATGTGTACAAACCTAAAATAAATATTAATTAATTTTTATAAAATATTTGAAAACTATTTTGGTAAACTTTTTACTAAAAACCCACATTATCGCTTAATTAACACTAATCACATTCTAAGGTGTTACGGTATCATTATACTGTCTCTCCGTTACATGTTGATAAAGCCTTCAGGATGTGTACTTGATTACCAAGACTATGATGAAGATCATACTAGTAGGGACAGGGTAGTACACAAGGTCATCCTTTAATTGTTCCTAGTATAGAGAGTATCGAGACAGGGCATCGATATTCCAGAGTAGACTGGTGTGTACGTTTCTTGACCCTGTATGGGGCGATGGATGATCTCATATCCATTGGTGGTTGACATCAAAGATTGTACACATGTGCTAATTGGAGAATGGGTACAACGAACAGGACTCGCCGAGAACTCCTAGATGGTATTATACCTATCGTTAGATAGCAGTTCTCTGGTGACATTGGTACAGGTTAGTCTGTAGACCCGAGATCGTCATAGAGTCTTGTGTGATTCCTACTGTGCTTTGATTTCCTCCCTACCACGCTCAAGAGAGCGTGCAAACAGGTGGATTTTGGGTACAGTCCCGAGTCACATGGAGGTAATGAGCGATATGAGGGGTTTCGTCTCTCCCGGTATTGGGGGTTGATGTTGCGATATGCTCGATTGGCTATAACAGGAAGTCCCTGGCCAGGGCTGATGATGAGATTTACCGGTAATTGTTATCAGTAGTTTCTCGACCTGTTATGAGCCTCACATCGGCATGACTTATTGTTCATAACAGAATATTGCATTTTATACCGCCCATTCTTACGCTCGTGTGTTTATAGGTAGGTGCTTTTAATCTGTGTTTGTTACATATTTACAGAGTACAGGTTTCCAGTCCAAATATTGCAAATCAAGGCAAAATCTCCACAGTTACGCCAAAAGCAGAACATCTGTTGACAGCAGATAAAAGCCGGGTTCCGGTCATCCATATCCGTCCAGTGCCGAGTACCAGTTCCTGAGACAAGTCATATGACAGTGGTCATTCGTGTCTGGGACAAGCACAGAGCACGAGGGGGGCAGCACAAGAATCAATGGGTGCGCGGAGCTCGAGAGAGATAGAAGTCAAAAGTGAAGAAAAGATAGCAATCTTGGACTAAGAATTCTGAAGATATTCTGGAAAGATTATCAGAAAATACATGTACCAGACAACAGGGGACAGCAGACCAGGGCCGTACAGAAAAGCCCATGCCCTGAACCCACTATAGTGCGGCGGATCCGCGGCCAATAGGGGGATTAGGCCACGGATCCGCGGCCGTACTGGCGCCATAGCCGCTCGTTTTTCTGGGGTAGTTGGGTCTTTTCGCATGGGTCCAGTTTGTTGCCCTAGATTTCATTTTCCCCGCCTATAAATACTCCAGAACTGAGCTAAGCCAAGGGTCCAATTTTGTGTTCATTCTTTGTTCCTCTTTTGTAGTTTTTGTGTAGTTCTTCTTCTTCTTCTTCATTCTTTTTCCATGAAAATTGTAGTGAGAGCTTTTTGAGTGGGAGATTAATGAAGATGAGGGTTTTTGCATCATTCTCTTTTGTTTAACTTCCCCTTGAGATTCTTGCTTTCTCTTGATCATTCAACCTCTTCATTGAGCTTGAATGGTTAAGGGTTAGTTATTGATCTCAAGGGTCGTATTTTCCTTATGGAATTAGCGCTTCATTTCACATGCGTTCTCTACCCTTCTCTTGATCTTGCAACCTCTTGATTGAGCTTGCAAGTTTAAGGGTTGGCTATTGATCACATGCTTGTCTTGAGTTCTAGTTTCTTGTTCTTTTTATTGCTTATTTATTACTTGCTTTTTATTATCTTGCTTTACTTTCTTGCAATTTAATTCATGCACTTAATTACTTATAATCTTTTCTTTTCTTTGTTCTTTTCTTTTGCTCTCTTTTGTTCATTTTGTGAATGGTTGTAATTATTGTTGTTAAGATGAAATACGGTATTGTAAGTTAATATCTTCTTTCTCATTTCCTTTTCCCGTTATTTTCCATTGAACTCCGTCCAAACCATACGCAAGCGCTCAGTTAGGCACCCTACCCTAACAAGGTAACGGTGATTCCTAACCGCGACCGGTTGCGTTCGGTTTGGCCGGAGGCGAAAGCAAGAGACAAGAACGGAAGGACAAGGGTAAATAAGCCGTATTCCACGAATACCGCGCTTAAATCCCCTAATCCACGTTGTTGCCGATTGCTTAGCTTCAATTGGTCAAGACTCGGCTCAAAGGTTTTGAGTACGAATTTCTTTAGCTTACAATTTCATATCTTTTTCTTAACAACTTTATACTTGCAAATAATACACATAGGATAGTCTCGAACAAACACATACTCATTCTTTATTGACTCGTCTAAGACAAGAAAGGACATACAACCATCTCCCTGTGGATCGACCCGTGCTCAACCGGCTAGCTGCATAGCGACACCGTCTTGATTGCGGTTAACTTTAATTCTTCCAATCAAATGGCGCCGTTGCCGGGGAAACGGTAGCGTATTTTCTTTCTTGTTATTCGGGTTAATATTCTTTTTGTATATATTTATAAAAAAAATAATAATAAAAATAAAATCTTTTTGTTGTTTTTGATCATTTTTGTGGGCAAGAGTGCAGATTTTTGCAGATTTGCAAACTGCGATTGTGGGGAGCAAAGTGTACATTCAAGGCTAAGGTGATTGCAAAGTACAGTGCCAAAGATCCGGGTAGTTTGACCCGCGCAAGCGAACTTTTCAAGCTTACCGGATTTGATTCAACGGGGGTTTCCTAACCCAAAATCTTAATGGTACGTATTTTTCTAACACCTTCTTCTCAAATCCGACGCATCCAATATACTATTCTTTGCAGGATTCTTTGCTAGTTCGCTAGCAAACGCTAAAAATTGACTAACCCGTATTTGTTGCAGTGTCGCGCTTAAACTAAAAACAATTTTTTGATTCTTTATAGAATTTTTATTGAATTGCGCATTGCATACATTAATACGGACTTAAGGGCAAGCGAACCCCACAACATACGGTAAAGGATTTCATCACCTCTTCCGTGGCCCACAAATCACGAACTTGAGCATAACGTTTACCCGCACAAAATTTAAAAGAAACTAGACTTTAAGCCTTAAGGACTTCGCGCTCACTAGGAGAAGTTAACTGTGTTTAGAATCTCGCTTAACGGTATATTGTTTACGGGGTGTCTAGGAAAGTGTTAACGGCGCAACCGCCAAAAGAGAAAGGGTTATTTAATTAAGGAACTTCGCGAAAGCGTTGGAAAACCTCCCCTTATCTCTGCACTTACCTGGCCTCGTGATCAGTGTATCTTGAGCCTGTTTCTCGACACAGTTTTATTTCGACAATCAAGTTCTGGAGCAGGTCTAGTTGACCTAGGTGAACCGTAGAACGATTAGGTGTGTGGTATTTTTGTGTCGTGATTATTTTTGTCCATATTCTTTTTGTGTATACTTCATTCTTTTGTTAATATATATTTAAAAAAATTTTAAAAAAAATCACATTCTTTTTCCCCTCCTTTTCTCTACCTTTCTCTCTCTCTCTTCATATCATGGGTACCCCACCTCGCAAAACTCTTGCCGAACTTTGGTACCCACAACCAGACATAACTTCCTACGGTTCTTGTTTTGGCCGAACTTCGAACGATCCATCCATGCCAAAAATTTCATTGAGAGATCGGATAGACGCGTCTAGGACGAACAACTGGACCCCGAATCCACTTCGTATCAACCGTTTCAAACATTCACCCCTTCTTGCGTTGATACCCCTTTTGAAAGTCCGGTTGTAACCCCGAGACCAATGTCTCTTGCTGAACGAATTGAACAATCCCGTTGCCGATCTTTCACTCCTTTCACCACTACAAATTCTTGGGATCAACAATTCCATTCACCTTCTTATCCCAATATTGATCACACTCCTGTCCAGCCATCCAATTCCTACCAATCCTACCCTACTTTTGCACCTTCCCTAGACATTACTTCAGAACAGCCGTTTGGGAGTTTTCAGTATCCAAATAACTTTGAATCTTTTACTGAAACCCCATCACAACCCATGTCTAGTCTGGAACAGTCGTTGGAAGACTTTAGGGTAGCGTCAAGCCAACAGATGATGGATTTGAATGCGTCCATGGCCGCCCTCATGCAACCTAGTGACCCGGTAGCTAGTTTTCAACTAGCTCCAACTTTTTCAATGTATGATGAGGCGGCAGGACAGGCAGTGAATTTGAGTGGAGAGAGTGAGATATACCCCCTTCCAAATCAAACCTACCCGTCTCAAATTGAATCCCACAACTCCTGTGTTGAAAGTCTATCAAATGTCCCAAATGAATTATCAGTTGAAAATAGAATGTTTAATGAGTTGTGCGACTTTGTAGTGTTTGATTTGCCCGATTGTGAAGGGTCCCTTTTGAGTGAAACCATACCCAATCCTCTTGACCTCTACACCTCCACTCTAGAACCTGAATTGATTGATATCCATGCTTTTGTTGAGGTGTCTGAGAATATAGATTTTCACTTGATCGAGGATATTGACGCTGGGAACATTTTGGATGATGAACCCGTAGATTTGGCTGAGTTTGTCTCTTCAAATCATCATCCCGAGTCTTTAACTGTTTTTCCCGAACTTCATATGCGTCTTGATATTGATGATAAAGGCATGGATGAGATAAATTTTGAGGAGAATATTGAGGATAGTGTTGAGGATGAACCAGTTTTAATTGATGAGTCGGATTTTCCAATTCATCCTGTTCCTTTCATTGACTGTGTACACCCTCCCGAAACCTTAACCGATACCCTTCCTCAACCACTTCCCTCCATCCTTTCCATCGTTCCGACCTTGCAAGAACCCGTATCACTTACATTTCATATGTCTGGTTTACCAAGTTCGGCGTACCCATGGTTTCTCACGAATCTTGAGGGATTTGACCCCATTTCTCGACGGGTAAATATATTAGCACAATCGCTTTTCACACATCGGTCATCACAAATTGTGCTAATCTATTTACTCCATTTGCACCCTCAAGTTCGTATTTCACTTCTTTCTCCCTTCCGCCATTCTTCTTCCTCTTATATACCTAGACCGTATACCACTTCTATCTCCATACGGTCTCGCGTATTTCCCATCTCTTTTCCCTACGCCTTCTTTCACCAGCCACTGCTTTACAAAGATAAGATTTTTGAATGGTTGGTGTTAACTTTTGGCCTGTGTAAGGCCTTGTATAGCTTGATACTGTTCTTTCCCCCCTAATCCTGAACTTCAACGCTTAACAGTGGAAACACTGTTTTACTTAAGTTTGGGGGGGACTCTTTTCTGTATATATTTTTTGTTTTCCTTTTTGTATATAATTTGTTTCTAGGGAGCGCCGACAATTTTGACCCTCTTGGTGTAGCCTGACAGTGAGGGCACTGTCAAGTTTAAGTTTGGGGGTGTGCTCGGTAAGCTTTCTTCCTTCGCATTCATTTGTATATTTTGCATTTGCATACCTTATTAAAAACCCACAAAAATTAAAAATTTTCCAAAAAAATATAAAAACTTTGTCGTCAAGTTAGCTAATAAGGTAACTTAGATCTTTATTCCGAAAGTTTAGTTGATATGATAGAAATAACTAAATTCTAGGCTTAGGGATTGAAAACCCTAAAAAATAACCCTCATTCTGTCTAACTTTGGTAAGTATATATCCTTACAGTTTTTTTTTGAGAAATAGGTAATCTTGAGTTCAGTTCTTGAGTTAAGTCAAGATGAAAGGAAAGTATTGATGCTTTACTGAAGGATAAGTCTGAAAAATAGTTTCTTTTCTTGAGTTCAAATTTAGAAAGTATATACCCTACAAACTGCACTTACATGCACCTTGAAACTTGGGATAGTAGAGGATACCTAGAAATACTCTTGCCGGAAAGCCTAGTATGAAAGAAAAAACGGTATTTAAAGCTAAACACCAAAAGAGCATGTTGAAAAATATATCCGGTCTTGAAAAAGAAAAAGAAAAAGAAAAATAGAATAAAGTCAAGACCTGGAAACTGCTATTTACGCTTTAAGCTCACACATTCAGTAATCGGCCGTTAGTGCCTCAAGAAGCATTAATAGTCGCATGAAAGGTGTGTGAGCAAATCCGTCCATCCTTAATGAAAAGAAGTAGTATTAGGTATTAGGGCAAGGGTATTATAGCTTGAATTGAATTCTTGAGTGTAGGGGTGCAAATACACACACACGTAGGGGTATACAATCGATGTTTGGATAAAAGATAGAAATAAAGAATAAGACTTGTGTTTTCTGTAAAGTTGATAAAAATCCTTGATTTAAGGCCCCACTTTAGAAGGAAAACTCAGGAGAACCGACATCTTTCTAAACTTTTTTGGAACGTATATGACCTAAGGTTAAATAGATAGGAGGTGTGAAAAATAAGGGTTGGATATTTCTAACTTAGGATGATAGAATTTCTAACGTAAATACTAAACTATAGGAGTAGAATCGATATTAACTTATGACACTAGCTTGACGGGATTTTGTGGGTAGTATCCGCAGAAAACCCTCAGGAGACAACACTCCTCCTACTAGGAACACCTAGAGGTTTAACGGCTTGTTGCACGTGCTCAGTGCAATCGCGTTCCCTGCGAAAGTGCGGTTAGGATTTTATTTTTGTGAATAATTGGTTTTGCTCGGGACGAGCAAAAGTTAAGTTTGGGGGTATTTGTTCATAACAGAATATTGCATTTTATACCGCCCATTCTTACGCTCGTGTGTTTATAGGTAGGTGCTTTTAATCTGTGTTTGTTACATATTTACAGAGTACATGTTTCCAGTCCAAATATTGCAAATCAAGGCAAAATCTCCACAGTTACGCCAAAAGCAGAACATCTGTTGACAGCAGATAAAAGCCGGGTTCCGGTCATCCATATCCGTCCAGTGCCGAGTACCAGTTCCTGAGACAAGTCATATGACAGTGGTCATTCGTGTCTGAGACAAGCACAGAGCACGAGGGGGGCAGCACAAGAATCAATGGGTGCGCGGAGCTCGAGAGAGATAGAAGTCAAAAGTGAAGAAAAGATAGCAATCTTGGACTAAGAATTCTGAAGATATTCTGGAAAGATTATCAGAAAATACATGTACCAGACAACAGGGGACAGCAGACCAGGGCCGTACAGAAAAGCCCATGCCCTGAACCCACTATAGTGCGGCGGATCCGCGGCCAATAGGGGGATTAGGCCACGGATCCGCGGCCGTACTGGCGCCATAGCCGCTCGTTTTTCTGGGGTAGTTGGGTCTTTTCACATGGGTCCAGTTTGTTGCCCTAGATTTCATTTTCCCCGCCTATAAATACTCCAGAACTGAGCTAAGCCAAGGGTCCAATTTTGTGTTCATTCTTTGTTCCTCTTTTGTAGTTTTTGTGTAGTTCTTCTTCTTCTTCTTCATTCTTTTTCCATGAAAATTGTAGTGAGAGCTTTTTGAGTGGGAGATTAATGAAGATGAGGGTTTTTGCATCATTCTCTTTTGTTTAACTTCCCCTTGAGATTCTTGCTTTCTCTTGATCATTCAACCTCTTCATTGAGCTTGAATGGTTAAGGGTTAGTTATTGATCTCAAGGGTCGTATTTTCCTTATGGAATTAGCGCTTCATTTCACATGCGTTCTCTACCCTTCTCTTGATCTTGCAACCTCTTGATTGAGCTTGCAAGTTTAAGGGTTGGCTATTGATCACATGCTTGTCTTGAGTTCTAGTTTCTTGTTCTTTTTATTGCTTATTTATTACTTGCTTTTTATTATCTTGCTTTACTTTCTTGCAATTTAATTCATGCACTTAATTACTTATAATCTTTTCTTTTCTTTGTTCTTTTCTTTTGCTCTCTTTTGTTCATTTTGTGAATGGTTGTAATTATTGTTGTTAAGATGAAATACGGTATTGTAAGTTAATATCTTCTTTCTCATTTCCTTTTCCCGTTATTTTCCATTGAACTCCGTCCAAACCATACGCAAGCGCTCCGTTAGGCACCCTACCCTAACAAGGTAACGGTGATTCCTAACCGCGACCGGTTGCGTTCGGTTTGGCCGGAGGCGAAAGCAAGAGACAAGAACGGAAGGACAAGGGTAAATAAGCCGTATTCCACGAATACCGCGCTTAAATCCCCTAATCCACGTTGTTGCCGATTGCTTAGCTTCAATTGGTCAAGACTCGGCTCAAAGGTTTTGAGTACGAATTTCTTTAGCTTACAATTTCATATCTTTTTCTTAACAACTTTATACTTGCAAATAATACACATAGGATAGTCTCGAACAAACACATACTCATTCTTTATTGACTCATCTAAGACAAGAAAGGACATACAACCATCTCCCTGTGGATCGACCCGTGCTCAACCGGCTAGCTGCATAGCGACACCGTCTTGATTGCGGTTAACTTTAATTCTTTCAATCACTTATCAAGTTATTGGGGTCTGACGTTTACCACCCCCAGACTCAATATGCGACATATCAGACGAAGAGACCGGACTGTACGATAGCGTTACTTACTGGATTCACGGGAGTTTGGACAAGCTTGCTTGTTGATCTTTTGATCGCTCAATACCCAGGCAACCGTTACGTCCAGCTAGTACCACTGACGGCTTGTGGGTGACTGATATGATCATTACCTACTGCTGGCATATTGATGAGTCTTTAGAGTCCTACACAGAGCTATCCTAGTTCAAGCGAAACGAAGTAGGGCACATATATGATATGTGCGGGACCGAGATTAATACGTGTATATGATACAGTATTCTAATCTCGCGATATAGGTTATATGTGATATAACTGGATTATTGAATCAAGTGTTGATTCAATAATTTGTTATATGTATATTTGATATACATGTAAATGATATTAGTCGGTTGTATGTGATATAGCCGGATTATTAAATCAAGTGTTGATTTAATAATTTAATATAAAATTATATGTTTGATATATTAATATATATTAACTAATATTAGCTCACTTAAGAATTTGTTTTCTATAAATACATATAAATATATATGAGATATATATTAATGTATTTATTTTTGTGTCATGCTAGATGATACATTGGACATGGATGTATGAGACTCATACCAAACTAAAGATAATTTGGGTGATTAATAATTAAGGGATAAATCAAAATTATGTGGAAAATGCCATAGCTTAAGATGCTTGTGGAAGCATGTAGAAGTATTGACTTAGTCTACTAATTTTGTTTTACTCTAAATATTTATTCAGCCAACCATTATCTTTAGCCATGGTTAAGTCTCTACAAATATGATTTGAGATATTTTCTCACCCAAGGGTTCATCACTAGTTCATCTTCTTCATCTCATTCCTTTCTCTCTAGCTTTTGAGTAAGGTGAAAAAGGAAGAGAGAGAAATAATTCTAAAGTGAGCAAAACACCTACTTCATCAATATATACCAAACTAGCCATTTAGTATAGGTTGTTTATGTAGGGTTCCTAGGCACTCTAACAAGGTTCAACAAGGCATCTACCATGCCCGATTCAAAAATTTAGCCGTGCCGAACAACCCTAACCAAGATCGTATACTAGAGATTATGCGAAAACTAGCAAGTTAAACTCTTTAACTCTAAGTGAAAGGGATTACAACCTTTGTAGATCCGGTCCTTCACTTCTAAAGCTCCTGTTGACGTCCCTTCGCTACGATCATCGTGATCCCGGACTCTAGCGATGGTTTTCTCGGAGAAATGAATGGGCTAGGTCGTTGACTTCGAGGCCGAAGATGATCTACGTCGAGGAGACTCAAACTCAAGCTCCATCTTCACTAGGTCATGAACTTTTTGAAGAGAACACCCTAAACTAAATAGCAAGTAGTATAGGATGATGAAATAGAAAGTGGGTTCACTTTGGATTTGAATTTCTCACTCTATTTCTTCACTTGAAAATTTTCTAGCAAGCTTTTCTTCTTCTTCAAGCAGAAGAAGAAGAAGAAGAATGAAAAGAATAAGAAAAAATGAATTATCTAAAAAGAATAATCAAGTGAAGTCTATCATAATGCAACCATGGGTGAGTTTACCTTTGTAGAGACTAAACCATAGTTTGAGATAATGGTTTGGTTAATGAAAATCTTATGCAAAACAAAATGAGTGGACTTTATCAAAGATACTTAAAAGCTTCATGAAGCTTCAAGCCAAGACAAAGAAAACCACCATTTTGTTTTACCAAAATAAATAAAAACCTAAAGCATTATCTTAAATATGGTGTAAGTCATACACACACCCAAGTTTGCATGTATCATCAATCATGATACAAACTAGTGCACAAACATATATCACATATACAACTTGTGCACATCAAGTGAGAAAATCAATCTTAAGTGAACCAATACTAGTTAATGTAAAGTGATATATTAAATATATATAATTATATATTAAATCATTAAATCAACACATGATTTAACGATCCGGTCATATCTTATATAACCGACTAATATCTAGTGTATCAATATATCGAATCAACACTTGATTCGGTAACCCGGCTATATCTCATATAACCGTCCGATAATACAAATCGCGAGAATAGAATACAGTATCACATACTGGTATTATTCTCGGTCCCGCACATATCTCATATGCGCTCTTATTTCGTTTCGCTTGAGCCAGGAAACCTCTGTGTAGGACTCTAAAGACTCGTCAATACGCCGGCAGTAGGTGGTGATCATATCAATCACCCACAAGCCGCAAGCGGTCTGCTAAACGTAACGGCCACCTGGGTATTGAGCGATCAGAAGATCAACGAGCAAGCCTGCTCACACTCCTGCGAATCCAATCAGTAACACTTACCGCACAGTCCGGTCCGTTCGTCTGATATGTCGCATATCTCGCCTAGGGGTGGTAAACGTCAGACCCCAGTAGCTTGATAAGTCATGCCGACGTAAGGTCCATAACAAGCGTGAAACTACTGATAACACTTACCAGTAAATCACTGCAATCCTGGCCAGGGATTTCCGGTTATGGCCAGTCAAGCATAGCGCAACATCAACCCCCAATACCGGGAGAGACGAATCCCCTCCTATCGCTCATTGCCTCCATGTGAATCGGGACTGTACCCAAAAACCACATGTTTTCATGACTCAGTAGAGCTGTGGTAGGGTGGAAATCAAAGCACAGTGGGAGACACATAAGACTCTATGACGATCTCGGGTCAACAGACTAAGCTGTACCAGTGTCACCAGAGAACTGCCATCTGACGTGAGGTATAATACCATCTGGGAGTTCTCGGCGAGTCCGTTCAGTGTACCCAGTCTCCACTGAGTACCCGCATACCATCTCTGATGTCAAACACCAATGGATATGGGATCATCCATCGCCCATCACATGGGTCGAGAAGATATACGCTAGTCTACTCTGGAATATCGATGCCCCGTCTCGATATTCCCACGACTAGGAACATTGAAGGATGTACTCTTGGACTACCCAGGCCCCACTAGTATGATCTGCATCATAGTCCTGGAAGTCGAGCACACATCCTAAGGGCTTTATCAACATGTAACAGAAAGACAATAAGTGTACATGTTAAGATAAAGAGCAACCAGATAGCGTACTATCATGTCTAGCAAGAAAGTCCTACCTATATATGTCCCAGCATCCACTACAATATACATCTCATGTACAGTAATGGCCTCTAGGGCATGCATATAACTAACAATCTCCTACTTGCACCAGGGCCATCTGTAGCAGTGGTTGCAGTATCTCATACTCAACCATCCCATATAAGTCTCTCTTTGGGAAAAGGCCTTTGTGAGTGGATCCGCCGCGTTGTCCTCTGAGTCTACTCTCCTAACCTCGATCACCCTGGAGATCAACTATCTCCATGATCAGGTGATACTGCCTTGGAATATGTCTGGGTCACTGATGGGACCTTGGTTCCTGGGTCAAAACCACACTTCCATTGTCATACAATGGTAGGAACCTAGTTTTGGTAGTATTTTTGATAGCGATGTCAACAGCCATTATCGTCTAGTTTGCCACGGTATTGTAACGTTTTAAAAATAATTAAATAAATAATTAAATGAATAAAAGTGTTTAAGTGAATTTTAGGATTTTCGGTAAAGTAAAACGTATTTTTCGTAAAACCAAACCGTGATTGTTTTTCATTATAAATTCAAAAATACCTATTTAATTATGTAATTACTAGTAAATAGTGTTTATTTAGCCACTTATAAATTTTTAGTTTAATTAAAAAAAATTCCTAAATTAATTATTTTAAATATTAACATAAGCTTTATTTTTACACTAAATTAGTGTAAATTACAAATTTAAATGGTTTTAATTTGTAAAAATGAACCATGGCATATTAGAATTTAGTGTGTATCATGCAAAAATTATTTGCAAATTTTTCCTAATTTCTAGAGCTTTCTTGAGTTGCTATAGTAAATAAATAAATAAATAATTAATTAAACCATGAAAAGACTTTAAATGATGATTCTTTCTTGAAACTTCCACACTTTTCTTCACTCTTTTCTCTTTCTCCCTCCCCATGGCCGGCCACAACTCATCCATGGCAGCCCCCCCCATTTTCCACCTCATTTTTATTCAAAAATCATCAAAAATACATCAAAAATTCAATTAAAATTCCACAAAATCATATATATTTTCATACCCTTTATTCTCTACTCTTCTTTACATGGAATTTGGAGTGGGAAAGCATGTATTTTTGAGGCTCATTTTCAAGTTTGGACATGAGGTTGTGGAGGTATAAATCCTTCTCTTTTATTTTATTTCTATTAGATATTTCTTTTAAAGTTTAATTAGATTTAATCTATTAATTCTATTTACTACTTTTAAAATTCAAGTTAGGGTTTGAAAAATCAAGTTGTGATTTTTATTAATTAATGAGGGTTATAATCACTAGTTTAACATATTTAGAAGTGGAAATTCTTATAGGGATGATATGTTGTAAATTGTTAACCTAAAATTGATTTAATTATACTTTTTAGCTAACTAGTTTTTTATAAAATATGTTTATGGGTAATATAAAATTCCAATTAAGATTTCTATCATTAGATTGTAGTTTTAGTGAGCATATTAACATGTTAATGGAAAGAAAAACTTAGTTTGATCACTAGATTCAATTGATAATTGGAAAATAGTAATAAAATGCTATTATTTTGTTAACTAGATTTTGGAAAATTCTAAATAAAAGGGATTTAAAATATAATATTGGTTTCATTATATCATTATCATCATAAATTGTGGTTTAAGTCATTAATTTATGCAAAATCATGTTTTGAGGTGGAATTGTGGTATTTTGCTTGGAAAATGTTGAAAATTGTTAAATGTTGTAAACTAGAAATTTCAAATTTATATAAATTTGTGTAATAAAAATATAGTAATGGTTTGTATAGTCTAGTAATGCTATTTAATGAGTTTTATGACCATTAGTTTCATTTAAATGTCAAGTTTTGATGAAAAAACGGTATATTGGCATTTTCGGGTTTTTGCGAAATTGGACAGTTTGATAGATTTTAGGGTTTCGATGGATTTAATCGTGTTTTATGGTATAAGTAATGTGTTTTTAAACTACAAGTTGTTTGATGATGTTATCTCGATCCATCGGAGTTTGTACGCCGATATCGAGCGGTATTTGGTTCTTTTGCGTGGACGGGACATAGGTTTTAACCTATGCTTGTTCTTTGTATCGTTTGACTTTTGTATGTGATTCAGTTTACGATGCTATTTAAATGTTTGCATCTAGGTACCCCTCACGTGGACTGCGGGCGATGAAGAGGAGGATGGCGACACTGTCTTCGGCAGACATGGACCAGGTGAGTAGATGTATATCTACGGGGGAAAGTCGGGTGGATGGCGTTTAGCACCCCCGCAACGTAAAATAGGAATAGTACTTAGTGACATTAGGAAACCCGATGTGACCCTAGATTCTTACCGAGCAGGACCCTAGTAATGACCCTAGGCGGGACTAGACTGATTTAGGAAAACCATACCTGAGGATGAATACTTTGGGAAAGGTTCGTAGGTTTCTGATAGAAACATACACGCACACACTAAAACTTGACTTGGCGTATACGTATATGTGTGTATATATATAAAACTAGGTATAGGTGTATATATATACACCACACGTATATAGGATTCATTGATGTGATATGATATCCGAGGTATGATGAAACAGTATAACTGGGCTTGATGCCGTGATTCTTGACTATACAGTCGTAATAAAGTGTTAGCGGATCATTAGAGAATGAGATAATGAACATGCATATATAAATTATAAAGAGTGGTGGTGATATTGATGTACATGGGACGCTAGAATAGTACCCGGACTGTAACTGGTGACTGATCACAATATGATATATGTATAACTTGATTACGACATGATATTTCTGAGGATAAATTAATGATGCTTATCATGATGACATTACACGAATGAGGAGACACCTAGGAGATACTTGACCGTACCCCGATATTGGGATGCCGTACGATGGATTTTACCGTACGAGGCTTAGATTTGATGATTGATCCGCACTCTTGATTCGAGGAAGCCGTACTACGTACGTGACGCTATTGAGGCGGGATCGCCGACTATTAGAGATATTGATTAAGACCTTAGGTAGACTCTAGTTTCTTACTGACTAGTCTATTAGGTTTAATTCCTTAGGATGTTAGATGGACACTGGTTTAGGTTCGACTCACATAGTGGTAGTTGTACTCGTATCTCGCAGAGGAGTGGATAATGCACATCTGTATTTACATTCATACTGTAATCATCATGGTGCATGTTCTTTTATATGTTGCTATAATCAGTATAAACTTTACCTGTTAGGACACCAGCACTATTACCGATGATGCGCATGTTCCACGCACACTTATTTGCCGGCTCACACACATCATCATCGGTAATTGCTATGTCACGTACACTTTAGATCATATTGTCTTTTATGGATAGAATCAGTTAGCAACTAGACAGATATAATATTGTGATTATTTCTGACATTAGTATAAGACATGATATTTATTACTTAGACATTGGTGCATTCATATTTCATGTTATCGCACAGTAGTATGGGCATATGCTGACACTTATCATATACTTACTCATGATTTTGAGATTTGGATTTCTATGAGATTTCTGGATTTTTGGGGAAAACCGCAAAAATATATAAAAACTTCTCTCTCTCTCCTCTTCTCTTTTTAAATAAGATGCGGTTTTCTCGTGATGTATGAGTCGTCCACCATGAGTATTTCATGTTTTCTGTTGGATTTCGAGACCCGATTCGAGGAGTGGATGAACCGTCTCGGGTACATGGTGGGCCCGGTATGGTACCCCGGGGCAAGAAGATCGAGTTGTAGACGATGAGCCTGTCAGGGGAAGGCTACCTACCGGTGATGTCTGGCGCGGCGGATATCCGGAGGATACCGACCGTTGTCGTGAGATTTGATGATATGGGCCGATCCGGACTGACGGAGCCCGAGATATTGAGACTTGAGATTACATGTGTTGTGTCGATGTTTGACACGGATTTCCATGGGTTTCATTATTCAGATTTCAGATTCTTATACACATTCTACTATGATAATAGCTAAAGATTTCTTATACATATATATCTGGATTTCAGGATTTGTTACTTTACCTTCATGGTGCATGCATTTCATTCATATGACATAGTATTATATGAGGCACTGACACGACACGGAGTATTTGCACTTACACGTAGTATTACCCTGCTATTACTAGATGATTGGGATATTATAGTGTATTATTATTATGACCTAGGATAGCGTCGTGCATTCGATTTCTTTTCGTAGATGTCTTCTACTCACGAGTTGGCAACTCACCCCCGTTGTGCCAAATTCTTTACAGGTTCGATGTACAGGTTTCCGTGGCAGCTTGTTGGCACATCTTTTCTTCAAGGTGATTTGCACGGTAGGTTGGTTCACTTGTATCCGAACCACCATTGTACTTTTATTCATTCATTTGTATCTAGTAAGCTCCATCAACCATATTTGTATTACTTGATAAGTTTATTGGACCAGTTGTTTATTTCGACCTTAGAGTCGCGCATGTGTTATTCAGATCTGGTGGTTTTGTTTTCTTTTGAGTTTTGAGCCTCGCCTATTGGCGTTGTATATTATTGTGCTTGCTGTGGTTGTTTCCGCCTGTTGGCGTTGATGCTAGCTCCCGTTTGGGGATGCTTTTTATTGTTTATGTATATTATACTTGTTGTACCCGTTTGGGGGCCAGTTTTTACAGAGGAGACTCTGCCGAAATTTTTGGGAAAATTGCTGATGCTTTTAAACTTGTTTTCTTTTTCTTCTTCTTCTTCTTCTTCTTCTTCTATGGTTTAGATTTCTGGGCTTCGGCTTACTTAGGTTACGTGGCGCCTCTAGACGCTTCGTAATCTAAGTGCCGGTCACGTTCCGTACTTTCGGGTCGTGACAAAGTTGGTATCAGAGCGCTAGGTTTAACCCTGTATAAGTCTAGGTGACCCTTGGTTGATGGAGTAGGCGATTTAGGTAGAGTAACGTACCGTGGGTATGGTCCACGGCATACTTACGATACGCTACTTTGCTTAAGGAGCCTTAGGATGTACATTGTTTGCACCGTATTTCATTCGTTCCTTTGATCTATCTTCATCGATGTCGGATGGTGGTTTCTGTTACCACGGGCAGAGGGAGCTGCGGCTCGAATGCGATAACCATTAGAGTATTGGTTATTCTTGAGGATTGAAGCATTGCTTAGCGTGCGGATGAAGGGTATTCACATGCTGTCCGGATGAAGTTAAAGGGTTCGAACGATTATCAGAAAACCATTTTCCTAAGTTTAAAGTATTCGGAAGAACATGCAGGTATTTCGATGGACCCTCTAGAAGAATGAAACCCTAACTCGACATAATGACCACGAGAATGCCCTTGAACCTTAGGGTTTACGGCAGTTCCGCTGTGCCATTAGTGAGGCTTGGGTTTACCCTTCTACAGCTGGATCATCGATGCTGGGGTATGTACCGGATATTTTTAAACCGTACTTGAGTGTTGAGCTCTCGGGGAATTATGGGATTTTGATGGATCGATCGAAAAGTTTAATGTAGTCCGGATATCAGGTGAAGGGATCGATTACATGGGAGACTCTAGATATGAGTGTTGCCGTTGGTAGCGCAGTCTGCATAGCTACGAAGAGGCGAGTTTAAAGCAGCCGACATCAGAGGAAAGAGGAGCACATTGACGATAGTGTTTACGATTGTGATTTAGTGATTTGAATTTCATATTTTCATTGATTGGATTTTGGTATTTTGAGGACTTTGTTCTACGATTGGTATTTCATGTGTGTACCTTCATTCTATTTGTGTTTCATATATCAGTTGTATTGATGTTGTTTAGTACACAACCAGTACACTTGATTTGGTTTTATATATTTGGGATTTTTGATTTGATTTCGTGCATAGGGGTTACACGTGATTTTGACATATGTTTCGACCTAGTTTTCATGCATTTTTGTGCTGTGATTTCGATTTTGATATTCGATGTATGTTTTCGTGCACCATGTGCACCTGATTAGGATTCTTGCGCATACTTGACGCACTTGATGCGATTTTGTGCACACCAGATGCACTAAATCGGGGTTTTGTGCAGATTAGATGCACCTGATATTGTGTCGTGCACGCCCGTTGCACTTGACAGATATTTTTGGTGCACACCTGTTGCACTTAGTTTTGTTTTGTAGGTATTCATGGTATCTGTAATTGGTTTCGATTTCAGTGCGCACCGGACGCACATGACATTTTATTGATGTGATTGGGATTGATTTTAGTTTGAGCAGTATGTTTTCCTAATTATTATTATTGATTTAGTAACCAGGCGGGACGTGTATGTTAAATAAACGATATATATATATATATATATATATATATAGTTAATTTTTTTTAAAATAAACGTCCGCTACTTATGCCGTGACACATGCATCACACGGCAATTTTCAAAAGGGGTTTTTGTATATTTCCTTATCCAGATATTTGTACAGTTTCACTATGATGCACACTATATATAAGTTGTAGATTGATGTATATTATGTTGGTTTTCATATTGGGTTTTGATATTTTATTCTCGCCATAACTCCGATGATTTCGTTATGCTTGACGGAGTTGATTTTTGTTATGTATTGATGATTTCGGAGCCCCGATGATTTGAGTGTTTTGCTAAATGTTTTAGTATTTGGAGGGGGAGTTTTAACTTGAATTCGGGGACCGAATTTCTTAAAGGGGGGAAGATTGTAACGTTTTAAAAATAATTAAATAAATAATTAAATGAATAAAAGTGTTTAAGTGAATTTTAGGATTTTCGGTAAAGTAAAACGTATTTTTCGTAAAACCAAACCGTGATTGTTTTTCATTATAAATTCAAAAATACCTATTTAATTATGTAATTACTAGTAAATAGTGTTTATTTAGCCACTTATAAATTTTTAGTTTAATTAAAAAAAATTCCTAAATTAATTATTTTAAATATTAACATAAGCTTTATTTTTACACTAAATTAGTGTAAATTACAAATTTAAATGGTTTTAATTTGTAAAAATGAACCATGGCATATTAGAATTTAGTGTGTATCATGCAAAAATTATTTGCAAATTTTTCCTAATTTCTAGAGCTTTCTTGAGTTGCTATAGTAAATAAATAAATAAATAATTAATTAAACCATGAAAAGACTTTAAATGATGATTCTTTCTTGAAACTTCCACACTTTTCTTCACTCTTTTCTCTTTCTCCCTCCCCATGGCCGGCCACAACTCATCCATGGCAGCCCCCCCCATTTTCCACCTCATTTTTATTCAAAAATCATCAAAAATACATCAAAAATTCAATTAAAATTCCACAAAATCATATATATTTTCATACCCTTTATTCTCTACTCTTCTTTACATGGAATTTGGAGTGGGAAAGCATGTATTTTTGAGGCTCATTTTCAAGTTTGGACATGAGGTTGTGGAGGTATAAATCCTTCTCTTTTATTTTATTTCTATTAGATATTTCTTTTAAAGTTTAATTAGATTTAATCTATTAATTCTATTTACTACTTTTAAAATTCAAGTTAGGGTTTGAAAAATCAAGTTGTGATTTTTATTAATTAATGAGGGTTATAATCACTAGTTTAACATATTTAGAAGTGGAAATTCTTATAGGGATGATATGTTGTAAATTGTTAACCTAAAATTGATTTAATTATACTTTTTAGCTAACTAGTTTTTTATAAAATATGTTTATGGGTAATATAAAATTCCAATTAAGATTTCTATCATTAGATTGTAGTTTTAGTGAGCATATTAACATGTTAATGGAAAGAAAAACTTAGTTTGATCACTAGATTCAATTGATAATTGGAAAATAGTAATAAAATGCTATTATTTTGTTAACTAGATTTTGGAAAATTCTAAATAAAAGGGATTTAAAATATAATATTGGTTTCATTATATCATTATCATCATAAATTGTGGTTTAAGTCATTAATTTATGCAAAATCATGTTTTGAGGTGGAATTGTGGTATTTTGCTTGGAAAATGTTGAAAATTGTTAAATGTTGTAAACTAGAAATTTCAAATTTATATAAATTTGTGTAATAAAAATATAGTAATGGTTTGTATAGTCTAGTAATGCTATTTAATGAGTTTTATGACCATTAGTTTCATTTAAATGTCAAGTTTTGATGAAAAAACGGTATATTGGCATTTTCGGGTTTTTGCGAAATTGGACAGTTTGATAGATTTTAGGGTTTCGATGGATTTAATCGTGTTTTATGGTATAAGTAATGTGTTTTTAAACTACAAGTTGTTTGATGATGTTATCTCGATCCATCGGAGTTTGTACGCCGATATCGAGCGGTATTTGGTTCTTTTGCGTGGACGGGACATAGGTTTTAACCTATGCTTGTTCTTTGTATCGTTTGACTTTTGTATGTGATTCAGTTTACGATGCTATTTAAATGTTTGCATCTAGGTACCCCTCACGTGGACTGCGGGCGATGAAGAGGAGGATGGCGACACTGTCTTCGGCAGACATGGACCAGGTGAGTAGATGTATATCTACGGGGGAAAGTCGGGTGGATGGCGTTTAGCACCCCCGCAACGTAAAATAGGAATAGTACTTAGTGACATTAGGAAACCCGATGTGACCCTAGATTCTTACCGAGCAGGACCCTAGTAATGACCCTAGGCGGGACTAGACTGATTTAGGAAAACCATACCTGAGGATGAATACTTTGGGAAAGGTTCGTAGGTTTCTGATAGAAACATACACGCACACACTAAAACTTGACTTGGCGTATACGTATATGTGTGTATATATATAAAACTAGGTATAGGTGTATATATATACACCACACGTATATAGGATTCATTGATGTGATATGATATCCGAGGTATGATGAAACAGTATAACTGGGCTTGATGCCGTGATTCTTGACTATACAGTCGTAATAAAGTGTTAGCGGATCATTAGAGAATGAGATAATGAACATGCATATATAAATTATAAAGAGTGGTGGTGATATTGATGTACATGGGACGCTAGAATAGTACCCGGACTGTAACTGGTGACTGATCACAATATGATATATGTATAACTTGATTACGACATGATATTTCTGAGGATAAATTAATGATGCTTATCATGATGACATTACACGAATGAGGAGACACCTAGGAGATACTTGACCGTACCCCGATATTGGGATGCCGTACGATGGATTTTACCGTACGAGGCTTAGATTTGATGATTGATCCGCACTCTTGATTCGAGGAAGCCGTACTACGTACGTGACGCTATTGAGGCGGGATCGCCGACTATTAGAGATATTGATTAAGACCTTAGGTAGACTCTAGTTTCTTACTGACTAGTCTATTAGGTTTAATTCCTTAGGATGTTAGATGGACACTGGTTTAGGTTCGACTCACATAGTGGTAGTTGTACTCGTATCTCGCAGAGGAGTGGATAATGCACATCTGTATTTACATTCATACTGTAATCATCATGGTGCATGTTCTTTTATATGTTGCTATAATCAGTATAAACTTTACCTGTTAGGACACCAGCACTATTACCGATGATGCGCATGTTCCACGCACACTTATTTGCCGGCTCACACACATCATCATCGGTAATTGCTATGTCACGTACACTTTAGATCATATTGTCTTTTATGGATAGAATCAGTTAGCAACTAGACAGATATAATATTGTGATTATTTCTGACATTAGTATAAGACATGATATTTATTACTTAGACATTGGTGCATTCATATTTCATGTTATCGCACAGTAGTATGGGCATATGCTGACACTTATCATATACTTACTCATGATTTTGAGATTTGGATTTCTATGAGATTTCTGGATTTTTGGGGAAAACCGCAAAAATATATAAAAACTTCTCTCTCTCTCCTCTTCTCTTTTTAAATAAGATGCGGTTTTCTCGTGATGTATGAGTCGTCCACCATGAGTATTTCATGTTTTCTGTTGGATTTCGAGACCCGATTCGAGGAGTGGATGAACCGTCTCGGGTACATGGTGGGCCCGGTATGGTACCCCGGGGCAAGAAGATCGAGTTGTAGACGATGAGCCTGTCAGGGGAAGGCTACCTACCGGTGATGTCTGGCGCGGCGGATATCCGGAGGATACCGACCGTTGTCGTGAGATTTGATGATATGGGCCGATCCGGACTGACGGAGCCCGAGATATTGAGACTTGAGATTACATGTGTTGTGTCGATGTTTGACACGGATTTCCATGGGTTTCATTATTCAGATTTCAGATTCTTATACACATTCTACTATGATAATAGCTAAAGATTTCTTATACATATATATCTGGATTTCAGGATTTGTTACTTTACCTTCATGGTGCATGCATTTCATTCATATGACATAGTATTATATGAGGCACTGACACGACACGGAGTATTTGCACTTACACGTAGTATTACCCTGCTATTACTAGATGATTGGGATATTATAGTGTATTATTATTATGACCTAGGATAGCGTCGTGCATTCGATTTCTTTTCGTAGATGTCTTCTACTCACGAGTTGGCAACTCACCCCCGTTGTGCCAAATTCTTTACAGGTTCGATGTACAGGTTTCCGTGGCAGCTTGTTGGCACATCTTTTCTTCAGGGTGATTTGCACGGTAGGTTGGTTCACTTGTATCCGAACCACCATTGTACTTTTATTCATTCATTTGTATCTAGTAAGCTCCATCAACCATATTTGTATTACTTGATAAGTTTATTGGACCAGTTGTTTATTTCGACCTTAGAGTCGCGCATGTGTTATTCAGATCTGGTGGTTTTGTTTTCTTTTGAGTTTTGAGCCTCGCCTATTGGCGTTGTATATTATTGTGCTTGCTGTGGTTGTTTCCGCCTGTTGGCGTTGATGCTAGCTCCCGTTTGGGGATGCTTTTTATTGTTTATGTATATTATACTTGTTGTACCCGTTTGGGGGCCAGTTTTTACAGAGGAGACTCTGCCGAAATTTTTGGGAAAATTGCTGATGCTTTTAAACTTGTTTTCTTTTTCTTCTTCTTCTTCTTCTTCTTCTTCTATGGTTTAGATTTCTGGGCTTCGGCTTACTTAGGTTACGTGGCGCCTCTAGACGCTTCGTAATCTAAGTGCCGGTCACGTTCCGTACTTTCGGGTCGTGACAGGTATCTAGCTTGGAACTCTTCCAACATACCGTCCCTCCACTGAGGGTAAAGACAATGCCTGTGACTGACATTCAGTCAACCTTACCACCCTGGAAGCTGTCCAGTGATTCTCCCCAGGATCGATTGATACCATCTCACTACACCTAGTGAGAATCCTAATATCCATTTAGATCTATCTCATAGATCCAAAACCCAGGATTTAGGAGGTATCACCTTTATCCTATTTGGAGAATCCTTGTGATAAGAGGAGATTGACCGTGCGTAGCATAGGAAACTCTTTTCCTATCAAGAGTATGTTATCCACGTACAGTACGAGGATGACCACCTTACTCTCTACTACCTTTTTGTATGTACAAGGTTCATTTACTATTTTGATAAAGTCAAACTCTTTGACTACCACATCAAAACAGATGTTCCAACTCCGTGATGCCTGCTTTATCACACAAAGCATCTTGCACACATTTCCGTTGCTCCCACTGTTTACGAAGCCCTCTGGCTGTGTACTTATAGACATTCTCTTTTAAATCAGTGTTTAGAAAAATAGTCATGACACCCAACCACCAGATATCGTAGTCATGGTATGTAGCATTGGCAAGTAGGATCCGGATGGACTTAAGCACAACCACTGGAAAAGGTTCCATCATTATCCACGCCTGGTCGATGATGAGAACCTTCAACAAGTATAGCTTTGAAAGTCTCAACCTTTCCATCTACACCAAGTAATCTTCTAAGATATACTTGCTCCTGATGGGGATTTAACCCTTCAGATACAGCATCCAAAGTCCATACTTTGTTGGTGTTCATGGTTTCCATCTCAGATCGCTAATCATCCAGCCATTCTTACAGAGTCCCCACTCTTGATGGCTTGCTCGAAACTAGTTGGGTCATCATCTCATGATGCAATCCTCGCTCCCACTGTCACCGAGAAACAGAAGTATCTCTCAGGCGGATGAGGAACCCTGCTAGATCAGCGGAGAGGCTGAGGTTCGTCGGAGACTATTGAACCCTTTGGTTCTACCAAATCATCAGCTGTAGTTTGTATAGCTGGAACTCCTTCCAGTTTTACAGAACTGACCTTGCCTCGATCCTGTCCGGATTTTGCTTTTGACATAGGCCGTACAATCCCAAATCTTAACTTACTTAAGAGATGGGCTCTTCCCACACCATATTTCATATGGAGTGGTAGGCACTGATTTGATTGGAATCTAATTCAATAGGTATGCATCTTCTCAAGTGCATAACCCCCAAAAGTAAACAGGTAACTCAGTAATACTCATCATAGAGCACACCATATCTAATATGGTGTGATTGCTCCACCCCGATACACCTATGTGTTGTGGTGTATATGGAGGAGTAATGCTGAGAGAGAATCTCATTCTCGTTTGGAATAGTCCAGGATCTCCATGCCTAAGTATTCTCCTTCCTGATCTCATCATAGGACATAATACTTCTACCCGGTTTTGGTTCTCTACTTCTATCTTACATTCTTTGAATTTCTCAAAAGTTTCAGACATGTGTTTCAACAGGAACATGTGTCCGAATCTTGAGAGATTCTCATTGAATGCAAGGAAGTATAAAGAACCAGTCCCGGCATCTGCAGACAGGGGACCTTCATACATCACTATGTATCAGTCCCAAGAGTTTACTAACTCTTTCTCTGTTTCCAATAAACGGAGCTGTGGTCATCTTATCTCTGTGACATGACCGGCAAGTTTCACAAGATGTAAATTCAAACTAATTTAAATATGCATCTAAATATAACTTCAGCTAGTAGGGTCACATTGATATGACCTAGTCTACAATACCTCAAGAAAGAATCGTTCATTTCTGAACTCTTCCTCTTGTGCGTGTTCTGTACGTTAAGAACTGTGGTTTGATTTAGAACGTCTATGCTTTTAGATAACGTGCCTGAACCGATCAACTCTTGATATAGGAAATGTTCAAAACATTATTCAACAATACAAAATTATATCCTTCTTTAATAAAAAGAGACCGATATGATGTTGTATATCAGGTTCGGTATCTAATAACATTCGTTCAGAATCAATGTATTCTAGTAATACAGGGTGATAACTATCAACAGACTTGGCTGCAACACTTGCACCGTTTCTATCTCATGAAATTTATCACCCGTTCTCAGTTCTCTACCTATCTGTAGCCCATGTAACAGATTACATATATGGGATTCTGATCCGGTATCTAATACCCAGGACGTAGAGGATACAGAGAAACAGTTCTTTGTAATGAACACACCCGAAGAAGATGCATCGTCATGCACTTTCTTCGTTTGGGTGGCATGGGAATCCTGGTATTCCCCTAATTCCTGCTCTGTCTTATAACAATTATAAGTTGGAGCGGGACCAACGTTTCCCAGCCCAGTATAGCAAGTGGGTTCGGTCAATACATCCATATCATTATCTTGATTAAGGCGTGACATGGTCGCTACCTGGAGAGAGAGAGAAGAAAACACTCTGCGTGCGCTCTTGAAAGATTAGATTGGTTATATATTTTATCTAATCAGGATGGCTCCCACTGTTTCTATCAAATCTTCCTTCAAACCCTAAAAGGAAAGACTAGCCGGGGTTAATTACACTCTGCAAGTTCGCCAATCTTTCAGCCAGGCCAGTGCCGGTACTTTGAGGGAGGTTCTCCGTGCTTTCGCACGGACCTAATTAAAATAAACATCGTTTTTCCAGGGGCGTAACCCCGTTGACACCTTTCTAGACACCTACTTGATCGGCTAATTGTAAAGTGAAAAACTCTCCCAGGAGTAACTATTACTCGCAGTGGGTATCGGGATCTAAATATCATATAGAAGGTATGCAATCTCATTGCAAATTTCAACACTTGAAACTCCCGATAATGGTTTTTACCCCTAGCACTTATGACCTTAACTATGGTCAACAAATCATAAGCACTAGTCGAGCTCTACCCGTCATTTCGTGATTAATTAGACCCACCCACATGACCCTTAACTAAGGTCAACAAAGTCACGCGAATGTCCTAACTAATCGCATCATATGCTGTGTAGGAAGACATCACTTAGCTACCGTACACTGTGCCTTGACTATGGTCAACAAACACAGCACGAATACTAAGTACTCTACTTTTTAAAATGACGGAGGGTTGCGGATGGTTTTTTTTAAGAAAACCTTTAACGCTTTGAACTTGATCTCGTTGCAGAATCAAATGGTTTTTAAATGGAGTGTTTTTTAGGGTTTTGCTAGTTTCGCTAAAGAGGTCACTCCCGGTAAAGAGATCTCGGCTCTTTCCTCGTCGAATGAGGTGTAGGATATTCACAATACCACTATGCAAAGCAAGAAATAGAAAAGCAGTCAAAAGACAAACCGAAAGTTGTAGCATCTGCTAGTTATTGCTAAAGAGGTCACTCCCGGTGAAAGAATCTCGGCTCTTTCCTTATCGAATAAGGTGCTGGATGTTCTACAAGGAACACCGCTATGCAAAGCAACAACTAGAGCTGCCTAATTTTTGAAATTCGATTCCACAACATCTTTTAGGTTTATTTTCTTTCATTAATCCCATTAATGAATGTCCCATCATTTAAGTCACCTAATCATCATAGATAAATACAACGTACGCTTATGCCATCCGCATTCGCCTCGATGTCCCGTCATGCACCATTAGGTTAGGTAACTAACGGCATAGCGGAGCATGGCTAGTGCGGGTGTAAAACATAAGCAACGTCTATATAATATATCATATATACTATATACAGTATCTATCTGAACATATCACATGATCACATCACAGATAACGCAGCAGAAAAACAACATATAAAATATTGGATATACTAGGACGTCCGTATTTTATTTTGAGCCTGTATAAAACACGGATTCCACGGTCGTGATGAATAGCCAATCCCACACCCCTAGACCCCTACGAGAGCGGCAAGCAACCCAACCAATTCTAGAGTTAGGAGACCCGGACTCGACTCCTCGAGATGGTCTCCCACTGGACCCTAGAACCCGGTTACTTGTGCTCCCCGTCTTGGGTCTATCCTAATGCGGAAAAGTAAATAATATACAATGGTGACATCATCCTCATCCCGGAAGTGCCCCAATAAAAGAATATTATATACAATGAATTTTACATAAATGAAAAAGAAAAACTCTCATCTCACATAAAAAAAAACCCGGCTATTCAAACACGACGATCCAATAGAACATATCCAGCAACACATAATATCGCATGTCATCAACGTAAGTAAATATTGTAGGGTTCCTAGGCACACTAATGAGGTCTCACATGGCATCGACCATGCCAATTTCAAAATTTTCCGGTGCCGAGAAACCCTAAACTAGATCGTTAACTAGAGGATAGGAGATAACAAATGCTAGTAAACAACTTTACTCTAAAGTGAAAGAGACTACAACCTTTGTAGATCCGGTCCTCCACTTCCTTAGCTCCGTCGATCATCGGATCCCGGACTCTAGCGATGGTTTCGTCGAAGAAATGATCGGGCTAGGTCGTCGACTTCGATGCCGAAGATGATCTACGTCGAGGCAACACAAGATCAAGCTCCAACTTCACCAAGTCATGAAACTTGTGAAGAAAACACCCTATACTACTTGGCAAGTGGTAGAGAATAAAGAAATAGGAAGTGGGTTCACTTTGGATTTGGATTTCTCACTTGGAATCATCACTTGACATTTTTGAAGCAAGCTTTTCTTTTCTTTCTCATGAAGAAGAAGAAGAAGAAGAAGAAAAGAATATCAATTAAATTGAAAATGAAAAATCAAGTGAAGAGTTATCATAATGCAACCATGGTTGAGACTAACTCATGTAGAGAATGAACTAAGGTTTAGTTAAAGGGTTAGGGTTTAGGAAAGAAACAAAATGGTTTTGACTTTCAAAGCTTCATGAAGCTTCAAGTGAAATCCAAATAAAGTCACCATTTTATTTCTTACCAAAATGAACAAATAAATAAATGAATAAGTAAATAAAGCAAATGAAATGAAACCCTAACCATTTACTAAACATTGTTTAAATCAAACATACACCCAAGTTTGCATGTATCATCAAACATGATACAAACTTATGCACAAAAATATATCACATATACAATGTGCACAAACAAGTGAGAAAAACATCTTAAGTGAACCAATATTAGTTAATGTAAAGTAATATATCAAATATATAATTATACATTAAATCATTAAATCAACACTTGATTTAACGATCCGGTCACATCGCGTATGACCGACTAATATCCAATGTATCGACTTATCGAATCAATCCTCGATTCGATAACTAGGTTATATCGCATACAACCAATCGATACATTCATCGCGAGAATAGAATACGGTATCACATACACGCATTATTCTCGGTCCCGCACATATCTCATATGCGCTCCTATTTCGTTTTGCTTGAGCCAGGAAACCTCTGTGTAGGACTCTAAAGACTCGTCAATACGCCGGCAGCAGGTGATGATCATATCAAACACCCACAAGCCGCAAGCGGTCTGCTAAACGTAACGGCCACCCGGGTATTGAGCGATCAGAAGATCAACGAGCAAGCCCGCTCACACTCCTGTGAATCCAACCAGCAACACTTACCGTACAGTCCGGTCTGATCCTCTGATATGTCGCATATCTCGCCTAGGGGTGGTAAACGTCTGACCTCGGTAGCTCGATAAGTCGTGTCGATATGAGGTCTATAACAGTTCGAGAAACTACAGGTAACACTTACCAGTAAATCTCAGCAACCCTGGCCAGGGATTTCCGGTTATAGCCAATCGAACACAGCACAACATCAACTCCCTATACCGGGAGAAACGAATCCCCTCCTATCGCTCATTGCCTCCATGTGATTCGGGACTGTACCCAAAAGCCACCATTTTGCACGCCCTCTTGGACGTGGTAAGGTGGAAATCAAAGCACAGTGGGAATCACACAAGACTCTATGACGATCTCGGGTCTACAGACTAACCTGTACCAGTGTCACCAGAGAACTGCCATCTGACGTAAGGTATAATACCATCTGGGAGTTCTCGGCGAGTCCGTCCAGTGTACCCAGTCTCCACTGAGCACCCGTATATCATCTCTGATGTCAAACACCAATGGATATGGGATCATCCATCGCCCATCTGTATGGGTCGAGAAGGTATACGCTAGTCTACTCTGGTATATCGATGCCCTGTCTCGATACACCCTCGCCTAGGGACCTTGAAGGATGTACTTATGGACTACCATGTCCCCACTAGTATGATCCGCATCATAGTCCAGGTAGTCAAGTACAGATCCTAAGGGCTTTACCAACATGTAACATAGAGACAATCAGTGTACACGTTAAGGTAAAGAGTAACCAGATAGCATACTATCATGTCGAGCAAGAAAGTCCTCCCTATATATGTCCCAGCATCCACTACAATATACATCCTATGTACAGTAATGGCCTCTAGGGCATACATATAACTAACAATCTCCCACTTGCACTAGGGCCATCTGTAGCAGTGGTTGCAGCATCTCATACTCAACCATCCCATAAAAGTCTCTCTCTGGGAAAAGGCCTTTGTGAGTGGATCCGCCGTGTTGTCCTCTGAGTCTACTCTCCTAACCTCGATCACCTTGGAGATCATCTATCTCCATGATCAGGTGATACTACCTTAGAATATGTCTGGATCACTGATGGGACGGGCGTTCCTTGGCATAAGCCACAACTCCATTGTCACACAATGGTAGGAACAAAGTTCATCTCATGAACAAATATACATCCAGACTGTCTCTTTGGTAGCATCTTAAGTAGCGATGTATCCAGCCTTTATCGTCTAGTATGCCACGGTATCTAGCTTGGAACTCTTCCAACATACCGTCCCTTTACTGAGGGTAAAGACAATGCCTGTGACTGACATTCAGTCGTCCTTATCACTCTGGAACCTTTCCAGTGATTCTCCCCAGGATCAATTGATACCATCTCACTACATCTAGTGAGAATCCTAACATCCATTTAGATCTATCTCATAGATCCAAAATCCAGGATTCAGGAAGTATCGCTTTGATCCTATATGGAGAATCTTTGTGATAAGCGGAGATTGACCGAGCGTAGCATAGGAAACTCCTTCCCTATCAAGAGTATGTCATCCACGTACTCAACGAGGATCACCACCATACTCCCTACTACCTTTTTGTATATACAAGGTTCATCTACCATTTTGATGATGTCAAACTCTTTGACTAATTCATCAAAACAGACGTTCCAACTCCGCGATGCCTGCTTTATCACATAAAACATCTTGCACACGTTTCCGCTGCTCCCACTGTCTACGAAGCCCTCTGGCTGTGTACTTACAGACGCTCTCTTCTAAAACATCATTTAGAAAAGCAGTCATGGCACCCAACCGCCAGATATCGTAGTCATGGTATGTAGCCGTGGCAAGTAGGATCTGGATGGACTTAAGCATAGCCACTGGAAAAAGGTTTCATCATTATCCACGCCTGGTCGATGACGAAAACCTTTAACAAGTCTAGTTTTGAAAGTCTCAACTTTTCCATCTACACCAAGTAATCTTCTCAAGATATACTTGCTTCTGATGGGAATTTAACCCTTCATATATAGCAACCAAAGTCCATACTTTGTTGGTGTATAAGGATTCCATCTCAGATCGATAAACATCCAGCCATTCTTACAGAGTCTCACTCCTGATGGCCAGCTCGAAACTAGTTGGGTCATCATCTCATGATGCATTCCTCGCTCCCACTGTCATAGAGAAACCGAAGTATCTCTCAGGTGGGTGAGGAACCCTACTAGATCGGCGGAGAGGCTGAGGTTCGTTGGTAACTATTGAATCCTTTGGTTCTGTTAAATCACCAGCTGCAGTTTGTATAGCTGGAACCTTTCCAGTTCTACATAACTGACCTTGCCTCGAGCTTGTCCGGATTTTGCTTTTAGACATTGGCCGGACAACCCTAAATCTTAACAAACTTAAGAGATAGGCTCTTCCCATACCATATCTTATATGGAGTGGTAGGCACTGATTTGATTGGAACCTTATTCAATAGGTATGCAACTTTTCAAGTGCATAACTCCCAAAAGGAAATAGGCAACTCATCATAGAGCACACCTTATCATATAGGGTGTGATTGATCCGCCCCGATATACCATCGTGCTACGGTGTATACGGAGGAGTAATGCTGAGAGAGAATCTCATTCTCCTTTAAAATAGTCCAGGATTTCCGTGCACAAGTATTCTCCTCCTCGATCACATCAAAGGACATAATACTTATACCCTTATTTTGGTTCTCTACTTCTAAATCATATTCTGTGAATATCTCAAAAGGTTCGGACTTGTGTTTCAACAGGAACATAGGTCTGAATCTCGAAAGATCATCAGAGAATTTAATGAAGTACAAAGAACCGGTCTTGGCATGTGTAGACAGGGGACCTACATACATCAACATGTATCATCCCAAGAGTTCACTAACTCTTTCTCTGTTTCCAGTAAATGGAGCTATGGTCATCTTATCTCTGTGACATGACTGGCAAGTTTCACAAGATGTAAATTCAAACTAATTTAAATATGCATCTAAATGTAACTTCAGCCAGTCGAGTCGCATTGATATGACCTAGTCTACAATGCTTCAAGAAGGATTCGTTCATTTCTGAACTCTTCCTCTTGTGTGTGTTCTATATACTAAGAACCGTAGTTTGATTTAGAACATCAATGCTTTTAGATAACGTGCCTGAACCGATCAACTTTTGATATAGGAAATGTTCAAAACATTATCCAACAATACAAAATTTTATCGTTTCTTTACTTATAAAGAGACTGATATGATTTTGTATATCAGGTTCGGTATCTAATAATATTCGTTCAGAATCAATGTATTTGTAATACACGGTGACAGTGACCAACAGACTTGGCTGCAACACTTGCCCCGTTTTCTGCCTCATGAAACTTATCACCCGTTCTCAGTTCTCTACCTTTCTGTAGCCCTATGTAACAAATTACATATGCGGGATCCTGATCCGGTATCTCATATCCAGGACGTAAAGAATACTGAGAAACAGTTCTATGTAATGAACACACCCGAAGAAGATGCATCATCATGCACTTTCTTCGTTTGGGCGGCACGGGAAATCTGGTATTCCCCAATTTCCTGCTCTGTCTTATAACAATTATAAGTTGGAGCGGGACCAACGTTCCCCAGCTCAGTATAACAAGCGGGTTCGGTCAATATATCCGTTTTATTATCTTGATTAAGGCGTGACATGGTCTCTACCTTGAGAGAGAGAGAAAAAAACACTCTGCGTGCGCTCTAGCAAGATCAGATTGGTTATTATTTTATCTAATCAGGATGGCTCCCACTGTTTTTATCAAATCTTCCTTCAAACTCTAAAAGGAAAGACTAGCCGGGATTAATTACACCCTACAACTTCGCCAATCTTTCAGCCAGGCCAATGTCGGTACTTTGAGGGAGGTTCCCCGTGCTTTCGCACGGACCTAATTAAAGTAAACCTCGTTTTCCCAGAGGCGTAACCCCGTTGACACCTTTCTAGACACCTACTTGATCGGCTAATTGTAATGTGTAAAACTCTCTCAGGAGTAACAATTACTCGCAGTGGGTATCGGGATCCAACTATCTCATAGAAGGCATGCAATCTCATTGCAAATTTCAACACTTGAAATTCCCGATAATTTTGCCCCAAACAATCTATGACCTTGACAAGGTCAACAAACCATAGACCGTAAGTCAAGTTCAACCCGTCATTTCTTGATTGAATCAAACCTACCCGCACGACCCTTGACAAGGTCAACAAGGCCGTACGACTACCCTAACCCAATCTGCATCATATGCATAAACAGATAAATACTGGTTAGCTACCGCACACTACGCCTTGACAAGGTCAACAAACGCAGCACGAATACTAAGCAGGATTTATCTGAAATGACGGAGGGCTACGACAGGTTTTTCTGAAAACCTATTGCGTAATGAACTTGATATCGTTGTAGGATCGAATGAATTTAAAATGGAGTGTTTTTTAGGCTTTTCTAGTTTTGCTAAAGGGGTCACTCCCGGTGAAGGGATCGTCGGCCCTTTCCTCATCGAATAAGGTGCAGGATATATCATATATACCGCTGTGCAAAGCAAGAACTAGAGAAGCAATCAAAAGACAAACCGAGGGTTGTAGTATCTGCCAGTTATTGCTAAAGGAGTCACTCCCGGTGAAGGGATCTCGGTCCTTTCCTTATCGAATAAGGTGCAGGATGTTCTACAAGGAACACCGCGATGCAAAGCAAGAACTGTAGCTACCTGTTTTAATTTGAAATTCGATTCCACAACATCTTTTAGATTTATTTTCTTTCATTAATCTCATTAATGAATATCCCATCATTTAAATCACCTAAACATCACAGATAAATACGACGTACACTTATGCCATCCGCATTCGCCTTGATGTCCCCTCGTGCACCGTTAGGTTAGGTAACTAACGACAGAGCGGGGCAGGGCTAGCGCGGGTGTAAAACATAAGTAACGTCTATATAATATATCATATATACTATATACAGTATCCATCTGAACATATCACATGATCACATCACAGATAACGCAGCAGAAAAAAATATATGAAATATTGGATATACTAGGACGTCCGTGTTTTCAATACGAGCCAGTATAAAACACAGATTCCACGGTCGCGATGAATAGCCAAACCCACACCCCTAGACCCCTACGAGAGCGGCAAGCAACCCTACCAATTCTAGAGTTAGGAGACCCGGACTCGACTCCTCGAGTTGGTCTCCCACTGGACTCCAGAACCCGGTTACTTGCGCTCTCCTCCTTGGGTCTATCCTAGTGCGGAAAAGTAAATAATATACAAATGGTGACATCTTCCGCAACCTGGAAGTGCCCCAATAAAAGAATATTACATACAAGTTTTTACATGAATGAAAATGAAAAACACTCATCTCACATAAAAAAACCCGGCTATTCAAACACGACGATCCAATATAACATATCCAGTAACACATAACATCACATGTCATCAACGTAAGTAAATATGCCCATCCCAATTGTCGTTGACATAGAGCAACGAAACCGGCGATATCACATATTACACTTACGGTCGCAGAAAAGAAAGTGTAAAACTACAACAGTTGGAATCCGCAAACTCTTTAGACATCGCATGCCTAATCAAATGAATTCCTTAGACATCACATGCCTAACAATTATAAACCCCGCATTTTAGTCTCTATATCGAAAACACTTTTCAATATCTAGTCGGGCAATTCAACAAGATTCCCGAAAAACTGATCGAATGCTCGTCGCAAACTTTAGTAGGCGGCCGCACCCCCGATACCGTCGACGAAGTGCACCAAGGCAGAACACCGCTGCCGCGAGCACCCGAACGGATGCTTTCGGTGACGGGGTTCTCCTACAGTCATTTGGTCGGGGCTATGGGGTGTGGCTGTCTAATAAGTTTACCCGGCGAGTATCCGCGTACGCTACGTGATTGCGACGGACTTTTGATCACATCAAAATTCCGTGGCAACCAATCAAGTGAGACTAAACTGCTATGTTTATAATATCCAAATCAGTTATCTCATAACTACTTGTGGATTCCAAATATTGTAGCCCATTCCAGGTAAATAGAAAATGTTAAACTTTCCGATCGAACATTCAAACACCCAAGTTTTCCCAAAACAGCTCAACACATGAAACAAGTTTAAAAACATCCAGTTCATGCCTCAGTACCAACGGTCCAACAGTAGAAGGGTCAAGCCAACGCCTCACATGTGGCACGCCGTACTGCCCCAAACCCGAAGGTTCAAAGGGCAGTTCAAGACGGTCACATAATCGAGTTAAGGTTTGTTGTCTTCTAGAGGGTCCATCGCGTTACTTGCACTACTTAGAACGTTATTAAACCACGGAAAGATCCAACACTTGGAAATTTCCCGACAGGGGAAAAAGTGGGTATTTATATCCGGTCGAACTTTTTAACATATTCTAAAATTATCCGGAAAAAACACAGACAAAGTTAAAGTTTCCGATCGAATCATCGAAGCCCCAAAACAACCCAGAAAACTCAACTATTGAGTATATATTAAAAGTACCCAGAAACATCAGGAGACACATACGGAAGAAACTGTACAAAGTAGAAACCCTAACTCAATAGTTTAGCCGCGGAACCGCCGCCATTGGCATGTAATTGCCGCGGTTCCGCGGCCGTTTAAGTGACTTAGGGTCTCGTTTTGCACATGGGTCCATAGAATTCCCTACTGATTTTTCTGCATATTTTTAATCAGAAAAAATCCACATTTTCAAAAAATGGACAGAGAGGGGTAGAATTAGGGTTTCGTGTTTCGATCGGACTTCTAACATCGTCAACACATCGCCTAAGGCTCTAGCTAGGCTCTGATACCACTGTAGGGTTCCTAGGCACACTAATGAGGTCTCACATGGCATCGACCATGCCAATTTCAAAATTTTCCGGTGCCGAGAAACCCTAAACTAGATCGTTAACTAGAGGATAGGCGATAACAAATGCTAGTAAAAAACTTTACTCTAAAGTGAAAGAGACTACAACCTTTGTAGATCCGGTCCTCTACTTCCTTAGCTCCGTGACGATGTCCCCTCGCTGCGATCATCGGATTCCGGACTCTAGCGATGGTTTCGTCGAAGAAATGATCGGGCTAGGTCGTCGACTTCGATGCCGAAGATGATCTACGTTGAGGCAACACAAGATCAAGCTCCAACTTCACCAAGTCATGAAACTTGTGAAGAAAACACCCTATACTACTTGGCAAGTGGTAGAGGATGAAGAAATAGGAAGTAGGTTCACTTTGGATTTGGATTTCTCACTTGGAATCATCACTTGACATTTTTGAAGCAAGCTTTTCTTTTCTTTCTCATGAAGAAGAAGAAGAAGAAGAAGAAAAGAATATCAATTAAATTGAAAATGAAAAATCAAGTGAAGAGTTATCATAATGCAACCATGGGTGAGACTAACTCATGTAAAGAATGAACTAGGGTTTAGTTAAAGGGTTAGGGTTTAGGAAAGAAACAAAATGGTTTTGACTTTCAAAGCTTCATGAAGCTTCAAGTGAAATCCAAATAAAGTCACCATTTTATTTCTTACCAAAATGAACAAATAAATAAATGAATAAGTAAATAAAGCAAATGAAATGAAACCCTAACCATTTACTAAACATTGTTTAAATCAAACATACACCCAAGTTTGCATGTATCATCAAACATGATGCAAACTTGTGCACAAAAATATATCACATATACAATGTGCATAAACAAGTGAGAAAAACATCTTAAGTGAACCAATATTAGTTAATATAAAGTAATATATCAAATATATAATTATACATTAAATCATTAAATCAACACTTGATTTAACGATCCGGTCACATCGCATATGACCGACTAATATCCAATGTATGGACTTATCGAATCAATCCTCGATTCGATAACTAGGTTATATCGCATACAACCAATCGATACATTCATCGCGAGAATAGAATACGGTATCATATACACGCATTATTCTCGGTCCCGCACATATCTCATATGCGCTCCTATTTCGTTTTGCTTGAGCCAGGAAACCTCTGTGTAGAACTCTAAAGACTCGTCAATAAACCGGCAGCAGGTGATGACCATATCAAACACCCACAAGCCGCAAGCGGTCTGCTAAACGTAACGGCCACCCGGGTATTGAGCGATCAGAAGATCAACGAGTAAGCCCGCTCACACTCCTGTGAATCTAACCAGCAACACTTACCGTACAGTCCGGTGTGATCGTCTGATATGTCGCATATCTCGCCTAGGGGTGGTAAACGTCAGACCCCAGTAGCTCAATAAGTCGTGTCGATATGAGGTCTATAACAGTTCGAGAAACTACAGGTAACACTTACCAGTAAATCTCAGCAACCCTGGCCAGGGATTTCCGGTTATAGCCAATCGAACACAGCACAACATCAACTCCCTATACCGGGAGAGACGAATCCCCTCCTACCGCTCATTGCCTCCATGTGATTCGGGACTGTACCCAAAAGCCACCGTTTTGCACGCCCTCTTGGACGTGGTAAGGTGGAAATCAAAGCACAGTGGGAATTACACAAGACTCTATGACGATCTCGGGTCTACAGACTAACCTGTACCAGTGTCACCAGAGAACTGCCATCTGACGCAAGGTATAATACCATCTGGGAGTTCTCGGCGAGTCCGTCCAGTGTACCCAATCTCCACTGAGCACCCGTATATCTTCTCTGATGTCAAACACCAATGGATATGGGATCATCCATCGCCTATCTGTATGGGTCGAGAAGGTATACGCTAGTCTACTCTGGTATATCGATATCCTGTCTCGATACACCCTCGACTAGGGACCTTGAAGGATGTACTTATGGACTACCATGTCCCCACTAGTATGATCCGCATCATAGTCCAGGTAGTCAAGTACACATCCTAAGGGCTTTACCAACATGTAACAGAGAGACAATCAGTGTACACGTTAAGGTAAAGAGTAACCAGATAGCATACTATCATGTCGAGCAAGAAAGTCCTCCCTATATATGTCCCAGCATCCACTACAATATACATCATATGTACAGTAATGGCCTCTAGGGCATACATATAACTAACAAATATGCCCATCCCAATTTTCGTTGACATATAGCAACGAAACCGGCGATATCACATATTACACTTACAGTCGCAGAAAAGAAAGTGTAAAACTACAACAGTTGGAATCCGCAACCTCCTTAGACATCTCATGCCTAACCAAATGAATTCCTTAGACATCGCATGCCTAACAATTATAAACCCCGCATTTCAGTCTCAAAATCGAAAACTCTTTTCAATATCAAGTCGGGCAATTCAACAAGATTCCCGACATCCTGATCGAATGCTCGTCGCAAACTTTAGTAGACGGCCGCACCCCCGGATGCCGTCGACGAAGTGTACTAAGGCGGAACACCGCTACCGCGAGCACCCGAACGGATGCTTTTGGCGACGGGGTTCTCCTACAGTCACTTGGTCGGGGCTATGGGGCATGGCTATCTATTAGTTTACCCGGCGAGTATCCGCGTACGCTACGTGATTGCGACGGACTTTTGATCGCATCAAAATCCCGTGGCAACCGATCATTTGAGACTAAAGTGCTAGATTTATAACATTCAACTTAGTTATCTCATAACTACATGTGGATTCCAAATATTGTATCACATTCCAGATAAATAGACAATGTTAAACTTTCCGATCGAATAATCAAACACCCAAGTTTTCCCAAATAGTTCTCAACACTTGAAATTAGTTTAAAAACATCCATCACATGCCACAGTACCAATGGTCTAGCCGTAGAAGGGTCAAGCCAACGCCTCACATGTGGCACGCCGTACTGCCCCAAACCCTAAGGTTCAAATGGCAGTTCAAGACGGTCATATAATCGAGTTAAGGTTTGTTGTCTTCTAGAGGGTCCGTCGCGTAACTTGCACTATTTAGAACGTTCTTAAACTACGGAAAAGTCCAACACTTGGAAATTTTCCGACAGGGGAAAAAATGAGTTATTGATATCCGGTCGAACTTTTTAACACTTTCTAAAATTACTCGGAAAAACTTAAACGAAGTTAAATTATCCGATCGAATCGTTGAGTCCCCAATACAACCCAGAAAACTCAACACTTGAGTATAAATTAAAAATTCCCATAAATCTCAGAAAATTCGTACAGAAGTTACTATGTAAAAATTGCACCATAAACGCACTATGGCGCCGCGGAACCGCTGCGGAAGGCATGTTCCTGTCGCGGTTCCATGGCGCTTTAAGCGTATTACTGGATCGTTTTTCACACAATGCCTTAGAATTCCCTGCTAATTTTTTTGAGCATTTTTAATTCACAAAAAGGCACAATTTAAAAAAATTTCCAGAAAGGGGTAAATATCGGGGTTTTCGGGTTCGATCGGACTTTAAATTTCGCCTAGACTTCGCCTAAAGCTCTAGCTTGGCTCTGATACCACTGTAGGGTTCCTAGGCACTCTAACAAGGTTCAACAAGGCACTACCATGCCCGATTCAAAAATTTAGCCGTGCCGAACAACCCTAACCAAGATCGTATACTAGAGATTATGCGAAAACTAGCAAGTTAAACTCTTTAACTCTAAGTGAAAGGGATTACAACCTTTGTAGATCCGGTCCTTCACTTCTAAAGCTCCGTGTTGACGTCCCTTCGCTGCGATTATCGTGATCCCGGACTCTAGCGATGGTTTTCTCGGAGAAATGAACGGGCTAGGTCGTTGACTTCGAGGCCGAAGATGATCTACGTCGAGAAGACTCAAACTCAAGCTCCATCTTCACTGGGTCATGAACTTTGTGAAGAGAACACCCTAAAATAAATGGCAAGTAATAGAGGATGATGAAATAGGAAGTGGGTTCACTTTGGATTTGGATTTCTCACTCTATTTCTTCACTTGAAAATTTTCTAGCAAGTTTTTCTTCTTCTTAAAGAAGAAGAAGAAGAAGAAGAATGAAAAGAATAAGAAAAAATGAATTATCTAAAAAGAATAATCAAGTGAAGTTTATCATAATGCAACCATGGGTGAGTTTACCTTTGTAGAGACTAAACCATAGTTTGAGGTAATGGTTTGGTTAATGAAAATCTTATGCAAAACAAAATGAGTGGACTTTGTCAAAGATGCTTAAAAGCTTCATGAAGCTTCAAGCCAAGACAAAGAAAACCACCATTTTGTTTTACCAAAATAAATAAAAACCTAAACCATTATCTTAAATATGGTGTAAGTCATACACACACCCAAGCTTGCATGTATCATCAATCATGATACAAACTAGTGCACAAACATATATCACATATACAACTTGTGCACATCAAGTGAGAAAATCAATCTTAAGTGAACCAATACTAGTTAATGTAAAGTAATATATCAAATATATATAATTATATAGTAAATCATTAAATCAACACTTGATTTAACAATCCGGTCATATCTTATTGTAACGTTTTGAAAGTCGTTTTGGTGAAATTTCGGAAAATCGGTAAAATAAGGGGGGTTTTCTGTAAAAAGTCAAAATACAAATATCTTTATTTTAAAAATTAAATATACATATTCTAGCTATGTAATTGCTAGTATTTGGTGTTTATTGAGCCACTGGTGAAATTTCAAATTTTCTGAAAATTTTTCCGAAATTAATTATTTTAATATTATTTTAAGCCGTTACTAATACATTTAATTAGGGAAAATTACAAACTGGAATGAGTTGAAACAAATTTTTTGCATCATAACACATTAAGCAAAATTTTAACATGTGGTTTTTGAATTGAAATGAAGTTGTTAAACGGTGTTAGAAAATATCGAAGAAAAGAGGCTTATTTGGTGAAATTACAAATTTGAATGGGTTAAACACACAATTTAGAACCATGTTAACCTAAAAAAAAAAAACCAAGTTGTAACATGTTCATTTTGTTGTAATGTGTCTTCATAATTCTAAAGTTTCTAAAGGAAAATTTAAGTAGAAAATAAAATAATTAAGGAATTTGTAAATATTTGTATCATGGGGGGGCTTTTTGAATTGGAATTTTCTACACTTACACACCTCACACACACTCTCTTTCCCCTCTCATAATTTTGGCCAAGCCCATTATTGAGGCTGCCCCAAATTCTTTACTTGGTTCTCATTTCCTTAATGAAGTAAAAAGGGGAATTAATAAATTTAAGAAAAAGGGGTAAAAGAGGTCATAAATGGGAGTTTCTACAAGTGTCTACACACTTCATTCTCTCTTTCCTTCTCTCCCTTGCTGCTGGCCGACCTCCCCCCCCCCCCCCCACCTGCTGAAACCCCTAAATTTCTCAACTTATTCCACTTCAAAAAATCCACAAAATCCATCAAAAATCAAAGAAAAACCTAACTAATTCTCTATTTAACCTATATCCATTTTTCTTTACTCATTCTATCTTAAAATCCTTGGAGCAAGAGACCAATTTGAAGGTCATGTGGCATGTTGGATCTCAAGATCATTAAGGTAAAATCTTAACCCATTTGTCTAGTGTTGGTTAGTTAATCCAAAATTTATTTTAGTGATGCTTAATATAGTTTTGAGTTTGAGATTGAAAATTTCTAGTATATGGTTATTAAATCTAATTAGGGTTTTCATTCTTGAGTATTGATCTAAAATTGTAGTTTAACATATTAGGAATTGTTAAACCTAATTTAGTAGCCAATTTGCTAGTTGTTGCATTTAAATTATTTTAAATTAGGTTCTTTTGCAAACTAGATTTTTACAAAACACATAAATAGGTTAGATAAAATTATAATTAGGGTTTTTATGATTAGATTGTGGTATTAGTGGGTAGATTAACATGTTAATTGAGCGTGAAACATAATCTAGTTGCAATCGCTAGCTTTCACTTTAAAATTTTCATAATATTGCTATTTTTGTTAAACTAGGTTTTGAAAATTATTTAAAATGCGGGATTAAGAATAAAGTTAGGGTTTTAGAACATCCTCAAGGTTTCAAGGAGTGGTTTAACGATTTAAGTTATGCAAAATCAAGTTTGGAAGTGAAATGGTGAAGTTTTGCTTAAAAATACCGAAATCGGGCATGTTTACAAACTACAATTTCAATTTAATACAAATTAGCGTGTTAAAAATATAGGAAGGGTTTATATAATCTAGTTATGCTATTTAATGAGTATTATGACCATCATTTTTATTAAACGTCAAGTTTTGAAGTAAAACGGTGAAGTGACATTTTCAAGGTTTTCGGAATTGGATGATTTGACCGATTTTAGGGTTCCGATGATTTAAACCAAGTTTTATATTATAAGTAATGAGTTTTAAAACTATGAGTTGTTTGTTGATGTTTATCTCGATCAATCGGCGTTTGTACGCCGATATCGAGCGATATTTGGTTCTTTTGCATGAGCGGGACATAGGTTTTAACCTATGCGCGTTTCGTGCGTCGTTTTGATGTTGTCCGTGATTCAGTTTATGATACTACATATGTTTGCGTATAGGTACCCCTCACGTGGACTGCGGGCGATGAAGAAGAGGATGGCGACACCGTCTTCGGCAGACAAGGACCAGGTGAGTAGATGTATATCTACGGGGGGAAGTCGGGTGGATGGAGTTTAGCACCCCGCAACGTAGAATAGGGATAGTACTTATTGTCATTAGGAAGACAGACGTGAGCTTAGATTCTTGATGAGTAGGACCCTAGTAATGACCCTAGGTTGGACTAGACTGATTTAGAAAGACTATACCAAAGGATGAATACCTTGGAAAAGATTCGTAGGTTTCAGGTAGATACACACACACGCACACACTGAGACTCGACGTGGTGAATACGTGTATGTATATATATATATATATATATATATATATATATATAGGACTAGGTGTAGATATATATATATACACAATACGTATATGTGATACAAGGATGTGATATGATACACGAGGATGAAACAATATAACTGGGCTGATGCCGTGATTCTTGGCTATACAGTCGTGTTATGATGTTAGCGGATTATTAGAAAATGAGATAATGGATTTGTATACATGAACAATAATAAAAGGTGGTGATGATATTGAAGTACATGGGACTCTAAAATAGAACCCGGACCGTAACCTGTGCCTGAAATTCCGATATGATATCATATAGGTGTGACTTGATTACGACATCATATAGGTGTGACTTGATTACGATATGATCTAAGTGTGACTTAATCACAATATGGTACATATGACATGATATTTTTGAGGATAAATTAACGATGTATATTTATGCTGGCAATGATATATGATTGATGTATGCGATTACAGTATAGCACCTTGATCTTGACATGTGTTGATGATGATATTATACGAATGATGAGACACGTAGGTGATACTTGACCCGTACCCCGATATTGGGATGCCGTACGATGGATTTTACCGTACGAGGCATAGATATGATGATTGATCCGCACTCTTGATTCAAGAAAGCCGTACTACGTACGTGACGCTATTGAGGCTGGATCGCCGACTATTAGAGATATGGATTTGGACCTTAGGTGGACTCTTATTTCTTAGGTTTAGTTCCTTAGGAGGTTAGATGGACACTAGTTTAGGCTCGAGTCATATAGTTGCAGTTATACTTGTATATCACAGAGGAGTGGTTATTACACATCCGTCCTTACATTCATACCGTAATCATAATGTTGCATGTTCATACATATGTTTCTATAATCAGTATAAAACTCTGCCTGTTAAGACACCAGCACCATTACCGATGATGCGCATATTCTACGCACACTTATTTGCCGGCTCACACACATCATCATCGGTAATTGCTATGTCACGTACACTTTAGATCATATTATCTTTTATTGATACAATCAGCTAACAGCTAGATCGATATAATATTGTGATCACTCTCTGGTGTTAATATAGACATGGTATTTATTACTTAGACATTTCATGCATTCGCATTTTCATGTTATCATGCAGTATTATGGGGCATATGCCGACACTTATCATATACTTACTCATGATTTTGGGATTTTGGATTCATATGAGATTTCTGGATTTTTGGGGAAAACCGCAAGAATATATAAAAACATTTCTCTCTCTCCTCCTCTCTTTTTAAAATATAAGATGCGGTTTTCTCGTGATGTATGTGTCGTCCACCATGAGATTTCATGTTTTATGTTGGATTTCGAGACCCGATTCGAGGAGTGGATGAACCGTCTCGGGTACATGGTGGGCCCGGTATGGTACCCCGGGGCAAGAAGATCGAGTTGTAGACGATGAGCCTGGCAGGGGAAAACTACCTACCGGTGATGTCTGGCGCGGCGGATATCCTGTTGTGCCACGGGAGCGCCCCGGCCGTCTACTCGAGGCCAAAATGCGGAATCAAAAATTTTCTTAACTTTAAACCGGCGCTACCGCGGACAATAAACCCGGATCGTAACCATTGACCTAATCGTAGCTATCAAGAGAATGGGGTAGAGAGATATACCAAGCGATCCGTGTCTTTCGGTCTTCGTCTCCACTCCGATCTCCCGCGGAATCTCCGTCCGTCACCTCCTCGTCGGAAAGGGCACCACGTAGCCGATTTCTTTTACGGGCTCCCACCTCTTGACCGAGGTAACTCGGGCATGAAGTTGGCAAGCCGACGCGTCCAAGAGTGCTGTAGGTGTAGTAGGGTTGTCTCATTTGGGGTTGAAGTTGCCTTTGGATGGAGGTAAAGAAAAGAGATGAACTTGGGAATTTTTTGTGGCAAGCTAAAATGAGATGAATGATACTTTTTCCCACACCAAAAATCAAATGAACCTCCTCCTCTCTCTCCTAATGTGGCCGGCCCCTTATCATAAAATGGTGGAGGGAAAAACAAAACAAGAAGGAAGGTAAGTGTAGTAAAAGCAAAGGGGTGACCACATCCATAAGTGATGATAACCAAGTCAAATCCATTTCTAATCCCATTTAATGCAAAGAGTGATGGCAAAGAATCTCATCATGAAGGATCTATCATGAAGCTCTCAAATGCAAGAAACCCCCTCCTCAATAAGTTATTTGCAAACTTGCAAATAACCCCCTCCATCACAAAAGTCCGGCCGTAAAGGAACAAAGGAAAACCGGCCGGAACGGAATGCAAACTGGCAACTTCAGAAAACTGATCCCGTAATAAATTACAGGAAAACCCCGCTACTGCATATACATGCCCGCATTTGTATTCCCACTGAACAGAAATGCAAAGAGACAAAATCTACAATGTCTAATACTAGGATCCGGCTTAAACCAAATCCGGCTAGTAAAATCCGTCCGATCACGATCCGTGCAATACCGCACGTATCTGATCGAACCCTGCCATATCTCTATACGACCTCTACAGCGTTTCGCCCGAAACTTGAGTAACTGTGTGTAGTGGACTCTAAAGACTCGTCAATACTATGGCTGTGGATTTAACCACTAGCACGTCAGAGGTATTAGCCATACGTGACGGGCTACCAGCTATTGACCAAAAGGGACGTCGATGAGCGAACTCATCCTGATACCCTACTGAGCCTGTCAGTGACAATATCCGTACAGTTCGGTCCGTTCGTCTATGAGTATCGCATGGCGGGCCTATGGGGTTGGTAAAAGTCAGACCCCCAAAAGCGGTACAAGTCGTGTCGGAGTGTAGCCCAGAACACCCTGAGATATTACTGGAATACCTACCAGTAAATCTCCTGCCTCGGCCGAGGGCTTTGTGTAATGGCTCTTCTAGACACAGCGTGACCTCACCCCCAATACCGGGAGAGACGAACCCCTGCAGATCCGCTCACTGCCTCTATGTGGCTCGGGACTGTACCCAACTAAAACCTGTTTGCACGACTCCTTTGAGCCATGGTAGGGTAGTAATCAAAGTACAGTGGGAACTCACACGAGACAAATGACGATCTCAGGTCGATGAACTAACCTGTACACATGTCACCAGGGAACTGCTATCTGACGTCAGGTATAATACCAACTAGCATGTTCCCGGCGAGTCCTGTCCGGTGTACTCATAACCCAATGAGCACCTGTATACATCTTAGGTGAACCAACTGACACCAGTGGTTTATGAGACTGGCCACCACCCCTCGTCGGGGTCTCGACTGTATACACTAGTCTACTAATGGAGTATCGATGCCCAGTCTCGAAACTCCCACGACTAGGGACCTTTTAAGGATGTGCTTATAGACCCCAGCTCCCACGTATATGATCGCCCTCATACTGCTGGCAGTCAAGCAAGAATCCTAGGGGCTCTATCAACGTGTAATAGCGACCTGTCAGGTCACCTAAAGCAGTACACGATGATAAAGATAAACCAGATAGCATACTATCATCTTGAGTAAGACTGTCCTACTGGGTTAGGTCATCCCTCAATCATTGCAATCACGTGCCTGTGATCCAATAATTGACTCTGAGGGCACTATCTCCAACATATCCGGAGGATACCGACCGTTGTCGTGAGATTTGATGATATTGTCCGATCCGGACTGACGGAGCCCGAGATATTGAGACTTGAGATTTATATGTTTTGTGTCGATGCTTGACACGGATTTCCATGGATTTCATCAATGATATTCAGATTTCTATACAAATTACCATGATAAAAGTTAAAGATTTCTTATACAGATATATCCAGATTTCAGGACTGATTTTTTTACATTTATGGTGCATGCATACTCATTCACATGACATATTACTATTTGAGGCACTGACACGAGCACGGAGTATTTGCACTTACACGTAGTTTATTACCCTGTCTTTACTTGATGACTAGTAGTATATTAGTATATTATATGACCTAGGACAGCGTCGTGCATTCGATTTCTTTTCATAGATGTCTTCTACTCACGAGTTGGCAACTCATCCCGTTGTGCCAAATATTATTACAGGCTCGATGTACAGGTTTCCCTAGCAGCTTTCTGGCATATCTTTTCATTCAGGATGATTTGAACGGTAGGTTGGTTCACTTGTATCTGAACCGCCATTGTAATTTTATTATTTCATTTGTATCTAGTAAGCTCCATCAACCATACTTGTATTACTTGATAAGTTTACTGGACCAATTATTTATTTCGACCTTAGAGTCGCGCTTGTATTATTATGGTATCTGGTGGATTTGTTTTCTTTTAAGTTTTGAGCCTCGCCCTTTGGCGTTGTATACTATTGTGCATTGGTGTGGTTGTTTCCGCCTTTTGGCGTAGAGCTAGCTCCCGTTTGGGGGATGCTTTTTATTGTTTGTATATATATTATTCTTGTCTGTACCCGTTTGGGGCCAGTTTTTACAAGGGAGACTCTGCCGAAATTTTTGAGAAAATTGGATGTTGTTTTAAACTTGTTTTCTACATGTTTTCCTTTACTTCTTCTTCTTTTTATGGTTTAGATTTCTGGGCTTCGGCTTACTTAGATTACGTTGCGCCTCTAGACGCTTCGTAATCTAAGTGCCGGTCACGTTCCGTACTTTCGGGTCGTGACACTTATATAACCGACTAATATCTAGTGTATCAATATATCGAATCAACACTTGATTCGGTAACCCGGCTATATCTCATATAATCGTCCGATGATACAAATCGCGAGAATAGAATACAATATCACATACTGGTATTATTCTCGGTCCCGCACATATCTCATACGCGCTCCTATTTCGTTTCGCTTGAGCTAGGAAACCTCTGTGTAGGACTCTAAAGACTCGTCAATATGCTGGCAGTAGGTGGTGATCATATCAATCACCCACAAGCCGCAAGCGGTCTGCTAAACGTAACGGCCACCCGGGTATTGAGTGATCAGAAGATCAACGAGCAAGCCTGCTCACACTCGTGCGAATCCAATCAGTAACACTTACCGCACAGTCCGGTCCGTTCGTCTGATATGTCGCATATCTCGCCTAGGGGTGGTAAACGTCAGACCCCAATAGCTTGATAAGTCATGCCGATGTAAGGTCCATAACAAGCGTGAAACTACTGATAACACTAACCAGTAAATCACTGCAATCCTGGCCAGGGATTTCCAGTTATGGCCAGTCGAGCATAGCGCAACATCAACCCCCAATACCGGGAGAGACGAATCCCCTCCTATCGCTCATTGCCTCTATGTGAATCGGGACTGTACCCAAAAACCACCTGTTTGTACGACTCAGTAGAGCTGTGGTAGGGTGGAAATCAAAGCACAGTGGGAGACACATAAGACTCTATGACGATCTCGGGTCAACAGACTAAGTTGTACCAGTGTCACCAGAGAACTGCTATTTGACGTGAGGTATAATACCATCTGGGAGTTCTCGGCGAGTCTGTTCAGTGTACCCAGTCTCCACTGAGCACCCGCATACCATCTCTGATGTCAAACACCAATGGATATGGGATCATCCATCGCCCATCACATGGGTCGAGAAGATATACGCTAGTCTACTCTGGAATATCGATGCCCCGTCTCGATATTCCCACGACTAGGAACATTGAAGGATGCACTCTTGGACTACCCAGGCCCCACTAGTATGATCTGCATCATAGTCCTAGAAGTCAAGCACACATCCTAAGGGCTTTATCAACATGTAACAGAGAGACAATAAGTGTACATGTTAAGATAAAGAGCAACCAGATAGCGTACTATCATGTCGAGCAAGAAAGTCCTACCTATATATGTCCCAGCATCCACTACAATATACATCTCATGTACAGTAATGGCCTCTAGGGCATACATATAACTAACAGTTTATTTCACTAATTCCTTAATTAGTGAAGAGGTAGCTTGAGTTAGAGATTCTTCGACGTAGATCATCTTCGGCCTCGAAGATCCTTAAGCAAGCTTATTATTTTCGCATAGTGGAGCCTAAGAAGAGTTCGGGGGGTGTAAAGTTTGTTTACATGCTTTATAAACCCTAATTCTCTAGTTCGATTCTAGATTTGTGTTCCTTAGCACTCTAGATTTTTTAAAATTGCATACTTGATGCTTGCTAAAACCTAGTGGTCGTGCTAAGAAACTCCAACAACAAAAACCACACCCTAACTCCAAACTTGACCTGATAATTGCGGTCGAAACTAATTAATTTGTGGCGAGGGAATGGGGGTTTGGGCTCGGGCTTCTACGGTTGCTTTCTACCGGTCTATACATCTCACAGTATGCTCTATTAAATTTTCAGAGTTCCTGAGTAGCTCCAGATTTCATTTGAACATCAATAGTCAAAGAAAAACCGATATCGGAAAATTCTAAATTCATCTTGACCAAGGTTACTTGCACTAACAGGCTTTATCTATCACTTAAAGAGGTTATAGTCACTAATTAGGCCTCTACTACACCACCATTACTCATATCACCCACCAAAGCTCACTAAATGTTACCCTAAAATTTTCCATGTTCATAAAACGTTTATATATTAACTTTAAACTAGATGTGAATGCAAGAACTCAAGAAACTTATAAAAAAAGTAAGAGTTTTATCTTGTAGAACTGACTCAAGAAAATTCCTAGATAGCCAAAAGAGCTCAAAACCCAAACATGATCATGCCATGAGATTTAGGATGAGATTATGAACATTTTTTGTGAAGATTATGTGATAATTTGATGGGGTTTTAGGGGTGGTGTATGGTGGTAGAGGTAGGAGGTGGAGGTGAAGAAGGAGAAGATGAAGAGGAGGAAAATGAAATGGAGAAGGAAGACAAATGGGTAATACAACCATCCCTCCTCTCTCTCTCTCTCTCTCATTCTCTCTCAAGACCATATTTCTATGTCTCCCTTGTCCCCGTCTCATTTCTTTTCTTTTCTCTTTTCTCATTCCTTTTTAAAACAGATTCAAAACCATTATCAAAACCAAAAACAAGATGAAAATGTTATCATGTACTTAACATGTCATGACACTTTAAAACATGGCTAACCAAAAAGATAAAGGTAGGTTTAGTGCATAATTAGGAAAACATTAATTAATTTTAGCACTACTTGTATGAAAATAATTAAATATTAATTTATAAAAAACCCAAATCAAATAAATGCTTTCATAAATGATAATTCATTTTAATTCCCAATTATTTTCCAAAAATATAGGTATATAATTATACCATTCTACTAAAACTCAATTTCATGCTTGTATAATATTCATAAAATTTATTATTTTATTATTTAAATTCTAAAATAATATTTTCCGTTTTCTGAAATGTTATACTTAAGATATTTTAAATATGAGTGCAACAATCAAATTCAATCAAATCTAATCAGAAAAAATATTCAATTTTTTTTTAAATTCTTCTTTTTTTTAAAAAAACCGCGCAAAGAAATCCTGCAAGTAACAGAGAAGATAAATATAAAGATTGAGAAAAGAAAATAGGCAGAGAGCACTCATAAAAAAAATGAGCGTACGAAACCTTAATTAGACCGCGGTTTCACGGTGTTGACTGTGTTATTGGCCCCGTTTTCGCAGTCGGATTGCGACGTCTGGTTCCAAATTTTTGCACAAAGCTTCCAGGTTCCTTGTTGTTTCTTGAAAACCTAAAATCAGAAAGGAAAAAAGAAACTAAAACTACAAATAATTGTTAATTCAAAAAGAAAATAAAACTAAAAACGTCTTCCCCGGCAATGCCGCCAAAAACTTGTTGATAAAATTATAATACCGCAAGTGCACGGCTCGTTTGTAACAAGCGCGCAAGTATGGGTCAATCCCACAGGGAAGACTGTCTGTTAATCATTTGCTCAATTGGATTAAAAATAAAAATCTAGTTTTTATACTTAAAAATTAAAAAAAGATGGGTTTTACCACTTTAAAATTAAAATATCAAATAAGATTAATTAAATTTAATGATAAAAAGGCATACTTAGGGCGTTGAATCCCCTAAACTAGTTATAAAAGAAATTTGCATAAATCATAATCTTAAAGTTCGTATTTTTACTACGTATGATCTAGTTTGAAAGTATAGACTATATGGACTTTAATCCTATATAATCTATCAAGCTATCTAGTTCGTAAGTTTATAAAAACATGATTTTTAATATTCTAATACAAGTTAAATCTAAATATGATCTTACCCATCCTAAGTATAGACTATGAGCATTGCTAAATAACCTATCAAAGTGATCTAGAAAAATCAATCTATGTTCATCCTACATTTATCTTTTAAGTACATCATTTTAGAATAATAATTTATATGATTAATATTTTCTACTAGTCTAGGTTCATCCTACCCTAGGCATGTTAATATTTAGCTACTCATACTAAAATTAACGACACAAGAATTGGATAAATTAAAAGGAGGAAATATGATTAAAAATAAAAGCAAGTAAAAGAAAAATAAGAAAGAATAAATTGCAAAAAAACATTAAAATAAAAATACAAATTTAGGGACTTGATTTTCTACTCCACCATGCATGAAAAGAAAAGAATTACATTTGTTTTGATGGTTAAAAACTAAACCTAAGGTAGAAGATGACTCTATTATTTTCAGAAACCTTATATTTATAGAGTTACATCAAAAAACCCTAAATCTAAACAAATAGAAGTCACACATTAAATTTCGACGGCAAATTTTGATTTTTGGCCGCTAAATTTCAGTGGTTTATTCTGTTATCACCGCTAAATCGCGGTGAAATTTCTTCTGTTTTCCTTCAATTTTTTATGAGATTTTCTGCTTTGATTTGGATAGTTTTGATCATATAAAATTTCGAGTATCTTTCCATCTCTCTGCACTTGCGTGGATTCTCAATTTGTTATCAAATTAGGCTGATATGATTGCTGATTTTTATTTGATTTTAGTCTTTTTGTTTGATTTCGCTTCTTGATTTGGCTGTATTTAAATCTCCAAAATATCTTAAACAAATATTTAGTAGTATCTATTTATTTAGGAAAATATTTAGACATTTTAACTCACAATTATCCATTTATTATTTAAGATAGATATAAATATGTTTTTAACAGATAAATCCATAAATGTTCTTAAATTATAATTAATGGAATTTATTAATTAACAAAAGATAGGAAAATGCTAGTAAAAATGTACAATAAATGAGTTGATCAATCGGTTATTATAAATTTCGAATATATGAAGAATTACTCAGAGTAATTTTTTTGATAATTTTTTTTCTTTATTTAATTAAGTAGGGGATGTTTTTTTTTTCTGGTTCACCTTTGTCCCTGACGCTATATCATAAGGAATCTCTCTGAGTTATTAACATTTTCTCACTCTTTTGTCAAGACACTCTCTTCTGTGTTCTAAACATAAATGTCGCTATGGACTTGGGCTTCACTTCATAAGCTTTGCTTTTCTATTTTATTAGTCCTGAAAGGATACCATTTAGACATAGCCCATGTCATAAAGGTTTTTTTTTTTCCTGAAACGAGAGTTTGTTGGTTCAAATCATCACTAAGGTCATAAGGTGGTACATGAAAAGGGGAAAAACAACCCTTTCATATATTGCCCTTTTAACTGTGGCTTCTCCTTCAACTTCCTCAACAATTTCAAGTCCCACTCTTCCATGGAGACCTCCGGGCCCAAACAGAAAGGTACCAACTTTCTCATACCTTGGCCTTTCGTTTTATGCATCAAAGATCGAATCTTTCACCTTCTCTCTCTCTCTCTCTCTCTCTCTCTCTATATATATATATATATATATAAATCTCAAATCTTTCTTTCTATTTCGATTCAGAATCGAAGCCCAAATGCATGGTCGTGATTCTCATCGGAGCTCCAGGCAGCGGAAAAACCACCTTTTGCAATGACGTCATCGCCGCCTCTCGCCGTTCTTGGGTTAGGGTTTGTCAGGTCAAAACTCGAATTTTCCTTGCAATTTTCATTTTCATGTATAAATTTGTGTATATGTTGGAGATGTTTAGTTACTGTGCATATTAGGGTTACAAATCCCTTGCCAAGTTAGGAGCTTGGCTTTGGGGTTTTCTTGCAATTCATCATTCCGTCTTCATGTCGTCTGAGTGTTTCATTTTTCTATATGGGGGTTAACTAAAGCTCCATGAATGGTTTGACAAAATTTATGGGTTAATGTCGAGTTATCAACCTATCCCAAATGACTTTCTAGATGTAGGAGAAGTCTAGAAATCGGAGACTGATACATGTATATATATGAGCAACAAAACAAGTGAAGTATCCAACTTTCAAAGCCATCCTTGCTCGCCTTAATATGCAGTCACCTGCTATTGATGATTTCATGATATTTTGGTTGTCACCTATTCATTGGTTCTATGTCACCATTCCTCTAACTCTTAAGCAAACTTACAAACTTTGCCATTTAAAAAAAGGGATATATATTATGAAGGCAGTAAATTCAAAAAATACCATGGGATTTCTCTCATTCCTAATGATCCGCAACAAGACGTACCCTACCCCTTTCCAATAAAAGGTCTTATGCCATCCTTCCGTAAAGAGGCTAAAGGAGTAGGCTGACCTTCCATGCAGGCATCAGAACAAAAACATCAAGCCTTCATTCTACTCACTCTTTTGCAATTGGCTTATGTATCCTTTTCAATAATATCTAGAAAGCTGAATCAAAAAAGTAGTATATGTACTTAGATCCGAAGGCGGAGCCAGGGGCGGGCTAGGGCCCGTGCAGACCCACTCCCACCAAGATCACACACACACGTGTGTGTGTGTTTTAACAAAGTGGTCATAAACAAATAAAAAGAAAACGTCATTCATCAAAATTGAAGTTGCCAAAGTGGTAACTGCTTGGGTCCATGGCTTTGTAGATCATGGGTTCGAATCCTGTTATAGGCTAATTTATTTCAAGTTTTCTTCGCATGTTTTTCATATTACGTCTAACCACTAAAACAATGTTCATAGGCGTATGGCGCTGTTAAAATTAAATATTAAAAAAGACAAGAAATATTCTTATTGTTAAGAAGGTCTACATCAACTGTTTAGATAAGAGAAAATGTTTTAGAATCAATAACAGTAACATAAAAAGAATAGTTTTAAACAATGTTTTTAAAGATTTATAATTATCAAAAACTTTAGTAGTTATAACAAATCCGAAACCTATGTTACTAACAAACTTCTTCAGAAAAAATAATAAGAAAAAGTCTTATTGTTAAGATGGTCCACATCAACTCTTTTGATGTGAGAAAATCTTTTCTCAATAATAACAGTAACATAAAAAGAATAGTTTTAAACAAAAGATTTTTAAAGATATTGTTAAACAACTAAAACAATAAAATAATAAATTAGTTACAACTAATGACTACCCGTTATGATAGGATATATGCTTGTTATAATTAGAGATCATTTTGTTAAAATATGCCTCTAACACTCTCCCTCAAGTTGGCATAGATGTCAAACATGCCCAGTGTGGAACTGATCAGACAGTGCAGGTCAGGATAAAACTTTAGTGAGAACATCGGCTAGTTGAAACTTCGTAGGAACTTATGTAGTCGAAATAATCAAATCTTCAATTTTCTCCCTGACATAATGGCAATCTATCTCGATGTGTTTCGTCCTCTCATGAAAATTGGCCGATGTATTGCAACAATACAATTTCATAAGATGTTGATTTTCAAGAAATTTACGTTCCGGCCACAACTGACGCAACTAAACCAACTCACGAGCAGTCGTACTCATCGCTCTATATTCGGCTTCTGCACTTGAAGTAGACACAACAGTTTGCTTCGTACTCTTCTATGTAATAAGATTTCCACCCATGAATGTGCAATATTCTATTGTAGACATTCTATCCGGCTTTGATCCAGCCCAATCCGCATCACTGTATGGTTCAATGTGAAGATGCCCATTTGATTTGTAAAGCATGCCTCTTCCCGGAGAACCTTTTAAATACTTCAAACTGCGTGGTGCTGCTTCCCAATTTGAGACTACAGAAGACTTCATAAACTTACCGAGTAAATTGACTGGATATGTAATATCATTATTGGTGAGATATATGAGATAAAAGATTCAGATTTGAATTCGGTAGCATTATCAGTGCGAAGGGCCTTAATATTTGTATCAAGTTGATTTTGAACAAATTTATAAAATGATTGAAAGACAAACAAGATTTGGGTCCTAATTTTGAATAGGTAGAGCCATGTCATACGCGAAAATCATCAATAAAGAGAATAAAATATTTATCTCCATTCAAACTTGAAACTTTTATTGGACCCCAAATATCAAAGTGCACTAAAGAAAATGGATGAGACTCTTTAAAACTAGAACTAACAGGAAATGTAGGATGGATGTGCTTACTTATTTGACAAATTTCACAATCTAAACTAGAGAGAGAAGACAAAGACGGAATTAAAGACTCCAAACTTGACAATAATGGATGTTCTAAATGACAGTGCCACTGCAGCGGTGTGATTGTAGCTTTAAAGGCTTTCACACTGCTGCTAGAAGGATTTGTTCCATTAAAATAATAAAGACCGCTTAATTCAACTCCACGTCCAAGAATTCTCCTCAACTTTAGATCCTGAAAAATGAAATATTTCGGGAAAACAGGTTACGCTGCAATTTAAATCTCGAGATAGTTTACTTACAGACTATTGAATCAAATACCGGTCATATCGGCCGATATATTGATCGATATATCATATTGGGACCCCTCACGCTACGATAAAACCGATAAATTTTCACTAATATATCGGCCGATATATCGTCCGTATATTACATATGAGACATCTAGCCGATACGATTCCGATATACGCCGATATTTGATATTTAAAAGCTTGTTACATACAATAGATTATTTGGTATAGATGGTACTAAAAGTGCAGATGACAAACGAATCGTGGGTGTTAAGTGAATAGAACCTCTACCAGAAATAGCAGTTGTACCATTAGTAAGAGTTACAAAGGACTTAGATAAAGAAGGATGCAAACTAGAAAGAGATTAGAGTTTGCAGTTATGTGATCACTTGCACTGGAATCAAGGCTCCAAGAAGAAAATTGAGACTTCGAAAACGGAGAAATAGGATTACCTGATGTCACTGCCATGGTTTCTTGTGGATGATTCTTTAACAACCTCTCATAATCATCTTTGGAAATAGTCACATTCCCTGCAGTTGGATGTTATTGTGGTTGTGGTGGAGGATCAAAAGTCATATCATTAGAAAGAGAAGTCATTTGATTTTCCTAGGCTAGGACTCCAATAATTTGGCAACAATTTTCAAGTCATGATTGTTGCGACCACAATTTGTATAATATCTACTAGTCGCTTGTGCACGACCTCTGCTACGGCCTCTACCTCCTCTGAATCACTTCCTCTGCCATGACCTCTTGTATTAGAGCCATAGCCAACTTGTCCAACTAAAGCATGATCATTATTAGAAGGTCCATCACCATTCGAAGAGGTAGGAACTCATCGGACTCTCGCATATGTTGAATTTAGCGTAAGAAGCTCTGGACTTGCTAGTATATGGTTTCTTACATGTTGATATTCAGGCCTAAGTCCAGATAAGAACTTGGCTAGTTTGAAATCTTCTCCGTCTCTGCATTACATCGAAATTAAGTTGTAATGGCCGATAAAAATTAAGTTCTTCCCACTTATCACGTAAGATGCTATAATATTCAGCTACATGCTGGGTTTTGCCGGCGCCCTGGCCATCTACCGTGGCCGATGCGGAACAAAAACCGGCTTTTAAAATTTTTTGGTGCAAACAAAACCCGTCCCAAGATCGAAACCATAAACCAATACTAGCAAAACTAAAGAGAGCTAAACTACTAGGTTAGAATGTTATACCGAATGAACCAAGACCTTCAGTCTTTTACCACCTTCATTAGCTCCTAGGGGTCGCGGATCGAATTTGGTTGCCGGTCTTCCTCCATCGATGATGATCCACCCGAGGGAAACGACGCAGGCTCCAGCCCCGCCAAGCGAGGCAACCGACGCTCCAAGGTTGCTAGCAATGGAGAGTGGAGGTGTAGGATTATCTCACTATCTTTTTCTCTCATGTTAAATGCTCAAATGAGCAACTCAAGAAGAAGAAGAAGGAGAAGGTGGGGAAAACTAATGGCATGAGCAACTCAAGAAAAATGGCGAAGTCTCCAAGAGTGAGTGAATAAATCAATGAATCAATAATGGATGTGGAGAAAAATGGCTAAGTCATTTGCAACCATGCAACCAAAAATATCTCTTTCATTTTCCAATAAAATATACAAGAGCCATGCCTCTCTATATGCCTCACCATGCTCATGCCAACTCACCCTTCCACCTCATTTCCAAAATGATTTTCTAAAAAGGAAAATCATGGAATGAGGTGTCAATCTTCTAGAAGTAATTCCGTATAAATACGGAATACAACCTGGTATACGTATCGAAATACATATATGCGTATTCGTACAAAAATACGAATAGCCAAGAGAGAAAATGAATAATGAACAATAATACTAGAATAAATATATAATATATATATATATATATATATATATAAATTATTAAATCAAAATCTGATTTAATAATCCGGCTTAATCCTAAGCCGCTAGTATTATCAATCGTCCGATTAAAGTCTGTGTAGCATGTACACATATTTAATCGGACACCTGTATGTACCAACATACATCATCTACACCATATCTCCTGAACCGTGTAAACCTTTTGTGTGGGACTCTAAAGACTCGTCAATACGCTGGCAGTGGGTTTAACCACAAGCACGTCAGCAGCACTAGCTGTACGTAACGGCTACCCATGTATTGAGCGAAAGAAAGGCCGACGAGCAAACTCATCCGAACTCCTACTGAGCCTGTCCGTGACAATCTCCATACAGTCCGGTCTGTTGGTCTAAGAGTATCGCATATCGTGTCTAGGGGAGGATAAAGTCAGACCCCCTAATAAAGCGATATTTCGTGTCGGTATGAAGCCCATCATCCACTGAGAAACTTCTGATCCAAATCAGTAATTCTCGACTATCATGGCCAATGATTTCTGGTGATGGCCACCCGAGCACAGCGCGACATCAACCCCCAATACCGGGAGAGACGAATCCCCGACGATCCGCTCACTGCCTCCATGTGGCTCGGGACTGGACCCTACTAAAACCTGTTTGCACGACTTCTTTGAGCCGTGGTAGGGTAGTAATCAAAGCAAAGTGGGAACTCACACGAGACAAATGACGATCTCAGGTCGACAGACTAACCTGTACTCACGTCACCTGGGAACTGCTATCTGACAATAGGTATAATACCAACTAGCAAGTTCCCGGCGAGTCCGTCCAGTGTACTCATAACCCAATGAGCACCTGTATACTATCTTCGGTGACTAACTGACACAAATGGCTTATGAGACCGGCCACCGCCCCCGTCGGGGTCTTGATAAGTATACACTAGTCTACTCTGGAGTATCGATGCCCAGTCTCGATACCCCAACGACTAGAGAAATTTAAGGATGTGTTTATAGACCACCCAACTCCCACGTATATGATCGCCATCATAATGCTGGTAGTCAAGCAAGAATTTTATGGGCTCTATCAATATGTAATAGTGATCTGTAATGCCACCTAATGATGTACATGATGATAAAGACAAACCAGATAGCATACCATCATCTTGAGTAAGACTGTTCTTCCCGTATAGGTCCTCCCAATCGCGTGTCGCATACTCAATAGCCCGAACACCCAACTTCTCTATTAATCTGTCCCGCAAAGCCCGTTTGCGAAACTATTGCGTTCGAGAAATAGCTTCAGTGAGTGGATCCGCTTCAATATTTCTTTCTTTATCTCTCTATATCTCAACTTCACGGAGAAAAACTTTCTCCCGAAATGAGCGATGCCTGTCTTAGAATTTTTCTAGATATCTGATAGGACCCAGTTAACCAATGAATTCCAAATCTAACAAACTTCTTAGACTGTATCATCCACTGAATTTAATCAGTATCCGGCGCCATGCCTTCCTCAGTATCCGCTTGGACCACCTATCCAACATACTGCTATTCAAAAGAGGGAAGAGTATAACTCTGACGGCCACTATGTCATCCATATCACCTTGGAAGCCTAAAATGATAACCGTCTCCTGAAGGAGGCTGCCGTTACCATATACCAAGAACATCCACTTACGTTCATAACCGCTTCCCAACGTTTCTCCAGGATTGGATTAATATATATGCTTATTGCAGCTAGTGCAAAAGCAATATCTGGTGTGGTACTTGATATTTCATGATTAACTCAATTGCCTAAGCAAGAGATATGTCAATCATGCAAATCCTCTTCTCATTAGTCAAGAAGACATCTCTTTAGAGAGGGTGACTCCATCACCCGCGGGTACACCACCACGCCAGGAGTCGTCCATTCTAAAATACTTTAGAATAGTGTCAAGTACCCAAATTGGGACACTTCCCAAATCTAGATATAAAACCATATATCTAGTAACCAGAAATCCTGATATTTTTGTTGGGGTGCGGCGGCGGCCCGACCGTCTAAACGAGACCAAACGCGGAACAAAAACTTTTTACAAAACCGGCGCTACCGCAACCCAAATATCCGGATCGTTCCGTTAACCGTATTCTAGCAATCGGTAAAAGAGTTTGGAAAGATTATACCAATCGATCCGTGTCTTTCGGTCTTCAATCTCTGTGCCAAACTCCTCGCTGTTGCGTCGACGAATTCTATTCCCCGATTACGCCCGTCGAAGCGGCACCACGTCTATGAATCTTTATACGGGCTCCTGCCTCAAACCGAAGCAATTCGGACATGAAGTTTGCTAGCCGACATGTCCAAGGTTGAAGTAGAGAGAGTGTGGAACACTTTGTCTCAAGGCACACAAGTGATTGGGTGGAGGTAAATTGGAGTTGCCATTTGGGAGAACAATGTGAGCACATGAGAAAAGGAACTTGTGAAGCAAAGGAAATGGGGCTCGGCCAAGAGCAGAATGCTCACTGCCAAATCAAGAATGATCACTGTGAATTTGCAATGAAGAAGTGCTGGTTTCCATCAAGTGAGTGTGTGTTTTTCTGCGCAAAAAGAGATGGCCAAATTGCAGGGAACCCCCACTGCCCAAAATCAGCCACCATCCTCAAAGCCCATGCTCATTAAATGCAGCATGGACAACTCACTGTACGGGATGACCAGAAAAATGTGAATGGCAAATGTGATCAAAGTCAAGTGGCTCGCAATGATTAAACATGGACCAAGATATTTAAGATGGAAAAAGAAACTGGCAACTCCGAAAGTAATCCCGTAACGAATTACGAGATTACCCCTCAATTGTAAATACATACCCGCATTTGTATTCCGACCGAATACGAATGCAATGAGACAAAAAATTTTCTACACATTATAATACTAGGATCCGGCTTAAACCAAAACCCGCTAGTATTATCTGTCCGAACCATGACATGTGCACAAGTGCATGTGCATGTTCGAACCCTGCCATAAAACCATACGGCCTCTACAATGTTTCGCCCGAACTTGGGAAACTTTCTGTGGGGGACTCTAATGAATCATCAATACACTGGTACTGGGTTTAACCACAAGCACGTCAGTGGTACTAGCTGTACGTAACGGTTGCCCATGTATTGATCGGAAGGGAAGCTGACGAGCGAACTCATCCAGAAACCCTATTGAGCCGACAGTGACAATATCCGTAAAGTCCGGTCTGTTCGTCTATGAGTATCGCATATAGGGCCTAGGGGGCTGGTAAACATCAGACCCCCAATAGCGGTATAAGTCGTGTCGGAGAGTATCCCAGAACACCCTGAGATACTACCGGAATACCCTACCAGTAAATCTCGATTACCCTGACCAGGGATTTCGTGTACTCCTAAACACAGCGCGATCTCACCCCCAATATCGGGAGAGACGAATCCCCGACGATCCGCTCACTGCCTCCATGTGGCTCGGGACTGTACCCAACTAAAACCTGTTTGCACGACTCCTTTGAGCCGTGGTAGGGTAGTAATCAAAGTACAGTGGGAATTCACACGAGACAAATGACGATCTCAGGTCGACAGACTAACCGTACACATGTCACCCGGGAACTGCTATCTGACGATATGTATAATACCAACTAGCATGTTCCCGGCGAGTCCTGTTCGGTGTACTCATAACCCAATGAGCACCTGTATACATCTTAGGTGAACCAACTGACACCAATGGCTTGTGAGACCGGCCACCGCCCCTCGTCGGGGTCTCGACTGTTTACACTAGTCTACTATGGAAGTATCGATGCCCTGTCTCGAAATTCCTACGAGTAGGGACACTTTAAGGATGTGCTTATAGACCCCAGCTCCCACGTATATGATCGCCATCATACCGCTGACAGTTAAGCAAGAATCCTATGGGCTCTATCAACATGCAATAGTGAACTAAAGCATGTACACTATGATAACATACTATCATCACGAGCAAGACTGTCCTACCGGTATAGGTCCTCTCTCAATCATTGCAATCACGTACCTTCGATCCAATAATTGACTTTGAGGGCACTATATCCAACAATTTTATCCAGATCCTGTGTGAAGAAACACCTTGTGACAACCACATTATAACCGATTGTAGTATAGGAATATCACTTCCTATCAAGAGTATGTCATCCAAATACCAGGACATCACTCCCTACTACCTTCTTACCAGGTCCATCTGTTGTTCTGATGAAGTCAAACTCTATAACTGTCACATCAAAACTAGACGATCTATCTCCGCTATATCTGCTTTATTCTATAAATAGACATAAGCTACTTGCCCACTATGCTTCCGCTGCTCTCACTGACTACAACAATCTTCTGGCAGAGTCATATACACGTGCACTTCTAAAGCTAATTTAGAACGACGTTATATTTATCCTCCTGCCAGATCTCATAGTCTAGAACAGCAGTAGTGTCAAGTTTGGGTAATCAAAAACCTCCCTGTCACCGTCTTTGAGGAGACCGAAGCACCTCTCGGATGGCTGAGGTTACCCACCAAATCTGCGGAGTGGCTAATGGATTGTGGAATCCAATTGAATTTTTAGGTTCTACTAAATTTTTCAGTAATCGTTTGTGGTTCTGGAATCAATTCCAGTTCTACCATACTCCCACTAATGTTTTCTGAAAAGAATCCATTTTTACAAAAACTGGTGGCGAGTCAAGAACAATATAACTATTGATCTTCCAGATGGTAGAATGTTAACCCTCGTCAAAGCCCGGGATAGCCCACAAACTGCCATTACTGAAACGTGCCTAGAGTTTATCCGGATTCTGGTTTTAAGCATAAGCCAGACAACTCCATATACCTTAACATTGTTAAGATATGAATCCATTCTATATCTATATAGAAACAAAGTCACAAATTTAATTGGAATCAGATTCAAAATCATGCAGCTGTCTCCAGTGCATATCAACTAAATGGAAGGAGGCCAAGCAGCATTACTCATCAAGGAATGCACCAACGTATGAGTAACCTGAAAGAGAAGCTAGTTCTCAAAAACTATTACTTACAACGGAATACCTAACACAAGTATCTACATCTTCGATCACCTTGAAGAATCCTGATATTTGCAACAAATGGTTCTCTACTTTATTCTTATACCTATAACTTCTCAAAACTTGGAGCTTGTATTTCAACGAAATACTTGTCTAAAACTATAGAAGCCATAAGTAAACAGAATATAGTACGAGTACCAACCCCTTTGTCCTAATGGACACCGGACAACATACAATACTCTGTATAAGTCCACCGAGTTTAATAACTCAAACCCTGTGCGTCGTAAGTTGAAAACTGTACTATGGTTAAGAAGAATTACACCGCTGTTGTATGCTTCTTACCTAACCATCAACTGATATAGGTAAATGTCATAGACATAAAAGTTATATCTCACTTTATAAAATAAACGTATCAGTTTGAAATTGGTGCACAACAACGGATATTCAAAACCAAATATTTGCCATCAGGCAAAACCCAGGTGATTTCCTCAGATATCACCAATTACAAAGAATTCCGATATATAGAGCATATAATCATCCAATTCCCAATATCTTACTCCCACTCAGCATCTGTAACGCCATACAGATGTGAGAATCAAACCTGGTAAATACATGCCCTGTAGTTAGAATCTAATTAGGAAAACAGTTTTCAATTAACACCGCACAGTGAAACTGAAACATGAAAATGTTTCGAAGGGGTAGTCGGGTATTCCTAGTAATGTCTCTTCCACTATGACAGTAACCGTATATTTCCCTGCCATCTCTCTAATCTCTTTATTTGTTTTTCCTTATTACCTTCTGTACACCACACTTAGGCTAATTGGTTTTCTTCCTTCCCTACCTTTCGGCACCAGCCTATGGTTTGGAAGAGGACTATCCAATAAGCGTAATGGGTGTACTCTCCTAATCCTAGGAGCTCTCGCAACCTGAGAGAATGTAAAGAGTAAAGACAACGGAATAATCCTTATTCTATTTCTCCAGAACCAGAAACCATTCTCGAACTGGAATAAGTTCCTTCGAGTTCGTATGTAAATATACGATGGAAATATCCAAGCAATATGTGGATCTTCGTAGTGATACAGAATGTTTTGGAGAAATGCAAAGGTGAAAGTAAGAGTGGCGATGGTATAGCGGTTTCATCATGAATAATAGCAGTCGCAATTTCATTTGCTCTTATCCTAATCCCTTTATATGTCTTTACTTATTACCTTCTGTACATCACACTTAGGCTAATTGATTTTCTTCCTTCCCCACCCTTTGGCACCGGTCTAAGGTTTGGAAGAAGACTATTCAATAAGTGTAATAGGTGTACTCTCCTAATACTAGAAGCTCTCGCAACCTGAGAGAAGATAAAGGGAAAAAACAACTGAATAATCCTTTTCAATTTCTCCAGAACCGGAAACCATCCTTGAGCTGAAACAAGTTTCATCGAGTTCGTATGTAACTATACGATGGCCTATCTAATAAATGTGTATTTTCGTAGTGATACGGGGCGTTCTGGAGAAATGTAAAGGGATGTAGGAGTGGCAATGATATATGCGACTAAATGACAATCCAAAAGTCAAAGTGTTTTAAGAAGGTTCGGTTAACTTGGTTCATGAGTTTTAGTCTAGGGTCGGGCCATGGTCGCTGCCAAAGAAAGAAAAGAAACACTCAACGTGCACTCTAACCTAGATCAGAATGGTTAATCATTTTATCTAATCAGGATGTCTCCCACCGTTTTCTCGAATTCTTCTCCAAACCGAAAAGGAGAATTAGTCGGGATCATCTAAAATCACCGGAGAAGTAGCACCTACTCATCAGTGGAAATCAGGATCCAACTATTATCGCATGATAACCTGATGGAATCCACTCAAGTCAACACACTTCAGAAGGTATGCGCATGCCTGACAAGTTTCCTGTATGTTTGAAACTCCCGATGTGGTTTTTACCCCAAGCAGCTTATGACCTTGACGGATGCCAACAAATCATAAGTTGCAAGTCAAGTTCTACCTGTCATTGTCCTGATTAATTTAGACCCACCCGTACTCGCCCTTTGTTAGTTATATGTATGCCCTAGAGACCATTACTGTACATACGATGTATATTGTAATGGATGCTTGGACATATATAGGGAGGACTTTCTTGCTCAACATGATAGTATGCTATCTGGTTGTACTTTATCTTAACATGTACTCTAATTGTCTCTATGTTACATGTTGATAAAGCCTTTAGGATATGTACTCGACTAGTGGGACTATGATGAGATCATACTAGTAGGGCCACGGTAGTCGACGAGTACATCCTATAACTGTTCCTAGTCATGGGTGTATCGAGATAGGGCATCGATACATCAGAGTAGACTAGCGTATACGCATCTTGACCCATATGATGGGCAGTGGATGATCCCATATCCATCGGTGTTTGACATCAAGGATGGTGTACGGGTGCTCAGTAGAGACTGGGTACACTGGACGGACTCGCCGAGAACTCCCAGATGGTATTATACTTATGTCAGATGGCGGTTCTTCGGTGACACTGGTACAGAGTAGTCTGTTGACCCGAGATCGTTATAGAGTCTTGTGTGATTCCCACCGTGCTTTGATTTCCATCATACCACGTCCAAGAGGGCGTGCAAAAAGGTGGCCTTTTGGTACAGTCCCGAATCACATGGAGGCAATGAGCGATAGGAGGGGATTCGTCTCTCCCGGTATAGGGAGTTGATGTTGTGCTGTGTTCGATTGGCTATAACCGGAAATCCCTGGTCAGGGTTGAGATTTACTGGTAAATGTTATCAGTAGTTTCTCGAACTGTTATAGACCTCATATCGACACGACTTATCGAGCTACCGGGGTCTGACGTTTACCACCCCTAGGCGAGATATGCGACATATTAGACGACGAGACCGGACTGTACGGGAGTGTTACTGTTTGGATTCACAGGAGAATGTACAGGCTTGCTTGTTGATCTTCTGAGCGCTCAATACCTGGGTGGCTGTTACGTTTAGCTGACCGCTTGCAGCTTGTGGGTGTTTGATATGATCATCACCTACTGCCGGCGTATTGACGATTCTTTAGAGTCCTACACAGAGGTTTCTTGGCTCAGGCAAAACGGAGTAGGAGCACATATGTGATATGTGCGGGACTGAGGATAATGCTGTATATGATACCGTATTGGATTCTCGCGATATGAGATATCGGCCGAGTATATGTGATATAGCCGGGTCGTCGTATTAGTCGGTTATATACGATATAGCCGGATTGTCGGATTAAGTGTTGATTCGATAATTTAATGTATAATAATATATATGATATATTAAATTATATTATCTAATATTAGCTCACTAAAAGATTCATTTTCTCACGGGATAATACATTGATATATATGCGATATATGTTAATTGTATTATTTTCTATTGTTACAAAATATATTGTATATGTGATATATAATATTGTAACATGTTAGGGTTACAAATTTAACAATGGATTAGGGTTTAAACTTGGTTAGGGTTTGGATTAGGGTTAGCTTTTGCATGAAGCTTCCATGAAGCTTCATGAAGCATTGATTTTGTGGTTGCTTGATATTTTTTGTGAGATATTATGTTAACCCAATCCAAACCATTAACTCTAGTTAACTCTCTACAAGGGTCAACTCTTTCATGCTTAACCCCTGGTTAGATTTGTAACCACTACAATAATTCATTATTCATCACAAAAGGATTGGATCACTATTCTTCTTTTCTTCCTCTTTTGCAAAAGCTTTCTTGCTTTGCTTTTGTGATGAAAAATAAGTGAGAATAAGAAAACAAATGAGAGCAAAAATCCTACTTCATCATCCTCATCTATTCTTGCCATTTAGATGAGGGTGTTCACTTCATATTATGAGTGTTAGCTTGTGTTAACGAAACTTCAAGGTACATCATCTTTGTATCGAAGATCGGAAGGAAGACTGCATCTTTCTCTTCGTGGAACCTCTCGAGAGTCCGGAACACGATGATCGCAGCGAAGGGACTTCAACACGGAGCTCTAGAAGTGAAGGACCGGATCTACAAAGGTTGTAATCCCTCTCACTTAGTGTTAAACTGTTTAACATACTTGTTTTCGCCTAAACCCTAGTTTAAAGATCCGGTTTTGGGTTGTTCGGCACGGCTAAATTTTTAATCGGGCATGGTTGATGCCTCGTAGAACCTTATGAGCGTGCCTAGCAACCCTACAGTGGTATCAGAGCCAAGCTAGAGCTTTAGGCGAAGTCTGAGCGAAGTTTAAAGTCCGATCGAAATCCGAAACCTCGATGTTTACCCTTCTCTGTACATTTTTCAAAACTGTGGTTTTTTATGAATTAAAAATGCTTAGAAAAATAAGCAGGAAAAAATAAGAATTACTGTGAAGTACGACCCACTAATTCGCTCAGATGACCGCGGAACCGCGGCCAAAATTGTGAATTAGTCCCTGGAATTTCATATATTTATTCTTAGGTCCTTTCTTGGCAATTTTTTCTGGGAATTTTTTAATTCCACTCAAGTGTTGAGTTTTCTAGGGTTGTATTGGGGACTCGTTGATTCGATCGGATAATTTAACTTTGTTTAGTTTGTCCGGGTAATTTTTAGAAACTGTTAAAAAGTTCGACCGGATATCAATAACTCACTTTTTCCCCAGTCGAATTTTTTTTCAAAAGTTGGATTTTTTCTTGAGTTTAAGAACGTTTTAAGTCGTGCAAGTAACTCGGTGGACCCTCTAGAAGACAACAAACCTTAACTCGATTATGTGACCGTCTTGAACTGCCTCTGAACCTTAGGGTTTGTGGCAGTACGGCGTGCCACATGTGAGGCGTTGGCTTGACCCTTCTACGGCTGGACCATTGGTACTGTGGCATGTGATGGATGTTTTTAAACTGATTTCAAGTGTTGAGATATATTGGGGAAATCTTGGGTGTTTGATTATTCGATCGGAAAGTTTAACATTGTCTATTTATCTGGAATGTGATACAATATTTGGAATCCACAAGTAGTTATAAGATAACTAATTTGAATGTTATAAATCTAGCTGTTCAGTCTCAGTTGATCGGTTGCCACGGAATTTTGATGTGATCAAAAGTCCGTCGCAATCAAGTAGCGTACGCGGATACTCGCCGGATAAACTTAATAGATAGCCACGCCCCATAGCCCCGACCAAGTGATTGTAGGAGAACCCCGTCGCCAAAAGCATCCGTTCGGGTGCTCGCGGCAGCGGTGTTCTGCCTTAGTGCACTTCGTCGACGGCATCCAGGGGTGTGGCCGTCTACTAAAGTTTGCGACGAGCATTCGATCAGAATATCGGGAATCTTGTTGAATTGCCCGACTAGATATTGAAAAGTGTTTTCGATAATGAGACTAAAATGCGGGGTTTATAATTGTTAGGCATGCGATGTCTAAGGAATTCATTTGGTTAGGCATGCGATGTCTAAGGAGGTTGCGGATTCCAACTGTTGTAGTTTTACACTTTCTTTTCTGTGATCGTAAGCGTAGTATGTGGTGTATCGCCGGCTTCGTTGCTATACATCAACGACAATCGGGATACGCATACTTGCTTACGTTGATGATATGAGATATTATGTGTTGCTGTGATATGTTATATTGGATCGTTGCGTTTTGAATAGCCGGGGGTTTTATGTGAGATGAGAGTTTTTTCTTTTTCATTCATGTAAAATTCATTTGTATGTAATATTCTTTTATTGGGGCACTTCCGGGCTGAGGATGATGTCACCATTGCATATTATTTACTTTTCCGCATTAGGTAGACCCAAGGCGGGGAGCATAAGTAACCGGGTTCTAGGGTCCAGAGGGAGACCATCTCGAGGAGTCGAGACTGGGTCTCCTAACCCTAGAATTGGCAGTGTTGCTTGCCGCTCTCGTAGGGGTCTAGGGATGTGGGTTTGGCTATTCATCGCGACCGTGGAATCCGTGTTTTATACAGGCTCGTATTGAAAACACGGACGTCCTACTATATCCAATATTTCATATATGTTCTTCTGTTGCAATGTTTTGTGATGAGATCATATTACTGCCTGAGACGAATGTTTATATTATATATATATATATGAGATATATGTTATATTGCAGATTTCGTTTCAAAAGAGATGCTTGTGAAGCATATTAAAATGGGACTTCATTAATGAGATTAATGAAACTAAAAGAAACCTAAGATGTTGTAGAAACTTGTTTAAAAACTGGTAGCTCTAGTTCTTGCTATGCATAGCGGTGTTCCTTGTAGAACATCCAGCACCTTATTCGATAAAGAAAGAGCCGAGATCCCTTCACCGGGAGTGACCTCTTTAGTGAAACTAGCAGATGCTACAAACTCGGTTTGTCTTTTGATTGCTTCTCTAGTTCTTGCTTTGCACAGCGATATTTGTGAAATATCCTGCACCTTATTCGATGAGGAAAGGGCCGATGATCCTTTCACCGGGAGTGACCCCTTTAGCAAAACTAGAAAAGCCTAAAAAACACTCCATTTAAAATCGCTCGATTCTATAACGATATCAAGTTCATTATGCAAAGGGTTTTCTTAAAAACATATCGAAGCCCTCCGTCATTTCAGATAAGTACTACTTAGTATTCGTGCTGCGTTTGTTGATCTCTGTCAAAACGTAGTGTGCGGTAGCTGATTAGTGCTTATCTGTCTAAGCATATGATGCGATTGATTTAGGGTAGTCGTGCGACCTTGTTGACCTCTGTCAAGGGTCGTGCGGGTGGGTTTATTTCAATCAGGAAATGACGGGTTGAACTTGACTAGCAGCCTATGGTTTGTTGATCTCTGTCAAGGTCATAGGACGCTTGGGGCAAAATATTATTGGGAATTTCAAGTGTTGAAATTTGCAATGAGATTGCATACCTTCTATGAGATAGTTGGATCCCGATACCCACTGCGAGTAAGAGTTACTCCTGGGAGAGTTTTACACATTACAATTAGCCGATCAAGTAGGTGTCTAGAAAGGTGTTAACGGGGTTATGCCTATGGGAAAACGATGTTTACTTTAATTAGGTCTGTGCGAAAGCACGGGGGACCTCCCTCAAAGTACCGACACTGGCCTGGCTGAAAGCTTGGCGAACTTGTAGCGTGTAATTAATCCCGGCTAGTCTTTCCTTTTAGGGTTTGAAGAAAGATTTGATTAAAACAGTGGGAGACATCCTGATTAGATATATTAGATAACCAATCTAATCTTGCGAGGGCATACGCTGAGTGTTTTCTTCTCTCTTTCCAGGTAGCGACCATATCACGTCTTAATCAAGATAATAATACGGATATATTGACCGAACCCGCTTGTTATACTGAGCTGGGGAACGTTGGTCCCGCTCCAACTTATAATTGTTATAAGACAGAGCAGGAAATTGGGGAATACCAGATTTCCCTTGCCGCCCAAATGAAGAAAGTGCATGCTGATGCATCATCTTCGGGTGTGTTCATTACATAGAACTGTTTCTCAGTATTTTTTATGTCCTGGGTATGAGATACCGGATCAGGATCCTGCATATGTAATCTGTTACATGGGCCACAGGGAGGTAGAGAACTGAGAACGGGTGATAAGTTTCATGAGACAGAAAACGGTGCAAGTGTTGCAGCCAAGTCTGTTGGTCACTATCGCCCTGTATTACGAGAATACATTGATTCTGAACAAATGTTATTAGATACCGAACCTGATATACAACATCATATCAGTCTATTTATTAGTAAAGAAATGATATAATTTTGTAATGTTGGATAATGTTTTGAACATTTTCTATATCAAGAGTTGATCGGTTCATGCATGTTATCTAAAAGCATTGACGTTCTAAATCAAACTACAGTTCTTAGTATACAGAACACACACGAGAGGAAGAGTTCAGAAATGAACGAATCATTCTTGAGGCATTGTAGACTAGATCATATCAATGCGACCCGACTGGCTGAAGTTACATTAAGATGCATATTTAAATTTGTTTGAATTTACATCTTGTGAAACTTGCCGGTCATGTCACAAAGATAAGATGACCATAGCTCTGTTTATTGGAAACATAGAAAGAGTTAGTGAACTCTTGGGATTAATACATGCTGATGTATGAAAGTCCCCTGTCTACACATGCCAAGACCGGTTCTTTGTACTTCATTACATTCTCTGATGATCTCTCAAGATTCAGACATATGTTCCTGTTGAAACACAAGTCCGAAACTTTTGAGATATTCACAGAATGTAAGTTAGAAGTAGAGAACCAAAATACGGGTATAAGTATTATGTCCTTTAATGAGATCAAGGAGGAGAATACTTGAGCACGGAATTCCTGGATTATTCTAAAGGAGAATGAGATTCTCTCTTAGCATTACTCCTCCGAATACACCATAGCACGATGGTATATCGGGGCGGAGCAATAACACCCTATGTGATATGGTGTGTTCTATGATGAGTACTACTAAGTTTCCTATTTTTTTTGGGGAGTTGTGCACTTGAGAAGCTGCATACCTATTGAATAGGGTTCAAATCAAATCAGTTGCCTACCACTTCATATGTGATATGGAAATGGAAGAGCTCATATCTTAAGTTTGTTAAGATTTGGGGTTGTCCGGACTATGTCTAAAAGCAAAATCCGGACAAGCTCGAGGCAAGGTCTGTTATGTAGAACTGGAAATGTTCCAGTTATACAAACTGCAGCTGATGATTTGGTAGAACCAAAGGATTCAATAGTTTCCAACGAACCTCAGCCTCTCTGCCGATCTAGTAGGGTTCCTTACCCACCTGAGAGATACTTCGGTTTCTCTATGACAGTGGGAGCGAGGATTGCATCATGAGATGATGACCCAACTAGTTTCGAGCTGGCCATCAGGAGTAGGACTCTGTAAGAATGGCTGGATGTTTATCAATCTGAGATGGAATCCTTATACACCAACAAAGTATGGACTTTGGTTGCTTTATCTGAAGGGTTAAATCCCCATAAGGAGCAAGTATATCTTGAGAAGATTACTTGGTGTACATGGAAAAGTTAAGACTTTCAAAGCTATGCTTAAGTCCATCCAGATCCTACTTGCCACGGCTACATACCATGACTACGATATCTGGCGGTTGGGTGTCATGACTGCTTTTCTAAATGATGATTTGGAAGAGAGCGTCTATAAGTACACAGCCAGAGGGCTTCGTAGACAGTGGGAGCAGCGGAAACGTGTGCAAGATGTTTTATGAGAGAAAACAGGCATCGCGGAGTTGGAACATCTGTTTTGATGTGTTAGTCAAAGAGTTTGACTTCATCAAAATGGTAGATGAACCTTGTATATACAAAAAGGTAGTAGGGAGTATGGTGGTGATCCTCGTAGAGTACGTGGATGACATACTCTTGATAGGGAAGGAGTTTCCTATGCTACGCTCGGTCAATCTCCGCTTATCACAAGGATTCTCCATATAGGATCAAAGTGATACCTTCTAAATCCTGGGTTTTGGATCTATGAGATAGACCTAATTGGATGTTAGGATTCTCACTAGTTGTAGTGAGATGGTATCAATCGATCCTGAGGAGAATCACTGGAAAGGTTCCAGGGTGGTAAGGACGACTGAATGTCAGTCGCAAGCATTGTCTTTACCTTCAGTGGAGGGACGGTATGTTGGAAGAGTTCCAAGCTAGATACCGTGACATACTAGACGATTAAAGGCAAGATACATCGTTACCAAGGATGCTACCAAAGATGCAGTCTGGATATATGAGTTCATGAGATGAACTTCGTTCCTACCATTGTGTGACAATGGAGTTGTGGCTTTAGCCAAGGAACCCCCGTCTCATCAGAAATCCAGATATAATTCTTAGGCAGTATCACCTGATCATGGAGATGATTGATCTCCAGGGAGATCGAGGTTAGGAGAGTAGACACAAAGGACGACAGCGCGGATCCACTCACGAAGACCTTTTTCCCAGTAGAGACTTTTATGGGATGGTTGAGTATGAGATACTTCAACCGCAGCTAATTGTTGGGTATGTGATACCACAACAGATGACCCTAGTGCAAGTGGGAGATTGTTAGTTATATGTATGCCCTAGAGGCCATTACTGTACATACGATGTATATTGTAATGGATACTTGGACATATATAGGGAGGACTTTCTTGCTCGACATGATAGTATGCTATCTGGTTGTACTTTATCTTAACATGTACTCTGATTGTCTTTATGTTACATATTGATAAAGCCCTTAGGATATGTACTCGACTACTGGGACTATGATGAGATCATACTAGTGGGGCCACGGTAGTCGACGAGTACATCCTATAACTGTTCCTAGTCGTGGGTGTATCGAGATAGGGCATCGATACACCAGAGTAGACTAGCGTATATGCATCTTGACCTATATGATGGGCGATGGATGATCCCATATCCATCGGTGTTTGACATCAATGATGGTGTACGGGTGCTCAGTAGAGACTGGGTACACTGGACGGATTCGCCGAGAACTCCCAGATGGTATTATACCTTACGTCAGATGGCAGTTCTCCGGTGACACTGGTACAGAGTAGTCTGTTGACCCGAGATCGTCATAGAGTCTTGTGTGATTCCCACTGTGCTTTGATTTCCATCATACCACGTCCAAGAGGGCGTGCAAAAAGGTGGCCTTTTGGTACAGTCCCGAATCACATGGAGGCAATGAGCGATAGGAGGGGATTCGTCTCTCCCGGTATAGGGAGTTGATGTTGTGCTGTGTTCGATTGGCTATAACCGGAAATCCCTGGCCAGGGTTACTGAGATTTACTGGTAAGTGTTATCAGTAGTTTCTCGAACTGTTATAGACCTCATATCGACACGACTTATCGAGCTACCGGGGTCTGACGTTTACCATCCCTAGGCGAGATATACGACATATCAGATGACGAGACCTGACTATACGGGAGTGTTACTGTTTGGATTCACAGGAGAATGTACAGGCTTGCTTGTTGATCTTCTGAGCGCTCAATACCTGGGTGGCTGTTACGTTTAGCTGACCGCTTGCAGCTTGTGGGTGTTTGATATGATCATCACCTACTGCCGGCGTATTGACGATTCTTTAGAGTCCTACACAGAGGTTTCTTGGCTCAGGCAAAACGGAGTAGGAGCATATATGTGATATGTGCGAGACTGAGGATAATGCGGTATATGATACTGTATTGGATTCTCGCGATATGAGATATCGGCCGGGTATATGTGATATAGCCGGGTCATCGTATTAGTCGGTTATATGCGATATAACCGGATTGTCGGATCAAGTGTTGATTCGATAATTTAATGTATAATAATATATATGATATATTAAATTACATTATCTAATATTAGCTCACTAAAAGATTCATTTTCTCACGGGATAATACATTGATATATATGCGATATATGTTAATTGTATTATTTTCTATTGTTACAAAATATATTGTATATGTGATATATAATATTGTAACATGTTAGGGTTACAAATTTAACAATGGATTAGGGTTTAAACTTGGTTAGGGTTTGGATTAGGGTTAGCTTTTGCATGAAGCTTCCATGAAGCTTCATGAAGCATTGACTTTGTGGTTGCTTGATATTTTTTGTGAGATATTATGTTAACCCAATCCAAACCATTAACTCTAGTTATCTCTCTACAAGGGTTAACTCTTTCATGCTTAACCCTTGGTTAGATTTATAACCACTACAATAATTCATTATTCATCACAAAAGGATTGGATCACTATTCTTCTTCTTCTTCCTCTTTTGCAAAAGCTTTCTTGCTTTGCTTTTGTGATGAAAAATAAGTGAGAATACGAAAACAAATAAGAGCAAAAATCCTACTTTATCATCCTCATCTATCCTTGCCATTTAGATGAGGGTGATCACTTCATATTATGAGTGTTAGCTTGTGTTAACGAAACTTCAAGGTACATCATCTTTGTATCGAAGATCGGAAGGAAGACTGCATCTTTCTCTTCGTGGAACCTCTCGAGAGTCCGGAACACGATAATCGCAGCGAAGGGACTTCAACACGGAGCTTTAGAAGTGAAGGACCGGATCTACAAAGATTGTAATCCCTCTCACTTAGTGTTAAACTGTTTAACATACTTGTTTTCGCCTAAACCCTAATTTAAAGATCCGGCTTTGGGTTGTTCGGCACGGCTAAATTTTTAATCGGGCATGGTTGATGCCTCGTAGAACCTTGTGAACATGCCTAGCAATCCTACACCCTTGACATTTGCCAACAAGGCTGTACGACTGTCCTAGATTAATGCATATCCATGCTGCAGAAAAGTAACACATGGCTACCGCACACTATGCCTTGACGGATGCCAACAAACATAGAACGAATATTAGGTGCTACTTTTCTGAAATGACGGAGGGCTACGGCTGGTTTTTGGCGAAAAACTTTTAACGTAATGAACTTGATATCGTTGAAGGAATCTAAGTGGTTTTACAAATATATAGTGGCGAAAACTTTTGCTAAAGAGGTCACTCTCTGTGAAGGGCTCTCGGCTCTTTCCTCGTCGAATGAGGTGCAGGATATTCCAAACTGAATACCACGATGCAAAGAAAAAAGAATCGACTATAGTGAAGTTATTACAATGACGCAAACTTTTGCTCAAGAGGTCACTCCCGATAAAGGGATCTCGGCTCTTACCTCGTCGAATGAGGTGCTGGATATTCATAACCGAATACCACTGTGCAAAGCAAAAGGAAACATCTTGTAATAACAGTTTTTTGAAAATTTGGTTTCAACATCATATAGGTTTGTTTTCCTTGCATTAATCAGAATTAATGCAGTCCCATCAATTAAACAAATCACACCACAGAAAGGAACGAAAATATAATGTATGTATATGCCATTCACATTCGCCACTGGGCCCGTCATCACCCGTTAGGTTACTTAAGTAACGACAGAGCAAGGGTTGGACTAGCACGGGTGCAAAACGTATATAATATCTACTGGTATATATAAATATATATAACATTCGTCCCAGGCATGATATAAGCAACATCACAGAATCTCAGCAAGTAACACAGAATGGTGGATAATTTTGGAACCTCGGGTTTCACTTGAGCCGCAAATGAGACCCGACGTTCCCTGTCGTGTGGATAGCCTTTGCAATGAAAATCTAGACCCCTATGAGTGCGGTAAGTTACCCACCAATCCCAGAAGTGAGGCAACCCCAATCAACAAAGTGAATGGGCCACCCAGCACTTCACGGAATCCGGTAACTTGTGCACCCCTCCACGGGTCATCCTATACCCCTACGAGTGCGGCGAATAGCCCGTCAATTCTAGAGTAAGGTCCGCTCAGTCTCAACGCCATGAGATGCGGACCCGTTGCCTGTTAGAACCCGGCTATGCGTGCACTCCACCGCGGGGTAATTCTAGTACAGAAAAGAAAATATATATACAATGGCGACATCGACCTCAACCCGGTTGTACCCCAATAAAAGAATATACAATCTGGCAGAGACGACAGTCCACATGTCGGAGGCTCGTCCCGCAATACTGAATATACAAATAAATCTGAATTGTACCACTATCATTGCACTCCTAGCTATCCACTACGACGATCCGACCACAGAATCAACACAATCACAGAACATCAACGTGAATGTCATGTTCGCAAACTCGTCTAAAAAATCATATAGCAGTTAGACGGGTTATACCGCTCTAATGATATTCACGGTCGCAGATATCATCACATGTACTGATAATCACACACTTAAAAATTTCGATCGACTAAACTTTTCCGTAACTAGCCCCAAATGCAAACTAGCACTCAAACAAATCTGGGCCAAAACCATATGTACCAAAAATCAAATTTCCATGTCAGAGAGCGCCACAAGAAATTTGGTGCAATTTCGCCGCAAGACGGCCGAGGAATCACCGTAAATAGGCACCTATTGCGGTGCTTCCGCGGCCATTTTGACGGTTCACTTGTCCAAATTTCTTATGGTCCCCTACAAATGCCTGTACATATTTTTAAGATGCATATAAAGATTTTTTGAACACTTTTCAAAATCAACAGTGGGCATGAAAATGGAAATTTGATTCGGAAAAATTGGTCGATCGATATTCTAATCTTGTGCAAACTAGTTAGTATTGGTTTATGGATGGCTCTGATACCATGCTGGGTTTTGCTGGCGTCCTGACCATCTACCGTGGTCGATGCGGAATAAAAACTGGCGTTTAAAATTTTTTGGCGCAAACAAAACCCGTCCCAAGATCGAAACCATAAATCTATACTAGCAAAACTAAAGAGAGCTAAACTGCTAAGTTAGAACGTTTTACCAAATAAACAAGTCTTTCGGTCTTCTACCACCTTCATTAGCTCCTAAGGGTCGCGGATCGAATTTGGTTGCCGGTCTTCCTCCATCGATGATCCACCCGAGGGAAACGACGCAGGCTCCAGCCTCTCCAAGCGAGGCAACCGACGCTCCAAGGTTACTAGCAATGGAGAGTGGAAATGTAGGATTATCTCACTATCTTTTTCTCTCATGTTAAATCCTCAAATAAGCAACTCAAGAAAAAGGAGGATGTGGGGAAAACTAATGGCATGAGCAACTCAAGAAAAATGGCTAAGTCTCCAAGAGTGAGTGTGAATAAATCAATGAATCAATAATGGATGTGGATGGCATGTGGAGAAAAATGGCTAAGTCATTTGCAACCATGCAACCAAAAATATCTTTTATTTTCCAATAAAATATACAAGAGCCATGCCTCTCTACATGCCTCACCATGCTTATGCCAACTCACCCCTCCACCTCATTTCCAAAATGATTTTCTAAAAAGGAAAATCATGTAATGTGATGTCAATCTTCTAGAAGTAATTCCGTATAAATATGGAATACAACCTGGTATGCGTATCGAAATATATATACGCGTATTCGTACAAAAATACGAATAGCCAAGAGAGAAAATGAATAGTGAACAATAATACTAGAATACATATATAAAATATATATATATATATATATATATATAAATTATTAAATCAAAACCTGATTTAATAATCCGGCTTAATTCTGAGCCGCTAGTATTATCAACCGCCTGATTAAAGTCTGTGTAGCCTGTACACGTATTTAATCGGACACCTGTATGTAACAACATACGTCATCTACACCATATCGCCTGAACCGTGAAAACCCTATGTGTGGGACTCTAAAGACTCGTCAATACGCTGGCAATGGGTTTAACCATAAGCACGTCATCGACGCTAGCTGTACGTAACTGCTACCCAGGTATTGAGCGAAAGGAAGGCCGACGAGCAAACTCATTCGAACCCCTACTGAGCATGTCCGTGACAATCTCCATACAGTCCGGTCTGTTCGTCTAAGAGTATCGCATATCGTGTCTAGAGGGGAGGATAATGGCAGACCCCTAATAACGCGATATTTCGTGTCGGTATGAAGCACATCACTCACCGAGAAACTACTGATCTAAATCAGTAATTCTCGACTATCTTGGTTAAGGATTTCTGGTGATGGCCACCCGAGCACAGCGCGACATCAACCCCCAATACCGGAAGAGACGAATCCCCGACGATCCGCTCACTGCCTCCATGTGGCTCGAGACTGTACCCTACTAAAACCTATTTGCACGACTCTTTTGAGCCGTGGTAGGGTAGTAATCAAAGCACAGTGGGAACCCATACGAGAAAAATGTTGATCTCAGGTCGACATACTAACCTGTACTCATGTCACCTGAGAACTGCTATCTGACAATAGGTATAATACCAACTAGCAAGTTCCCGGCGAGTCCGTCCAGTGTACTCATAACCCAATGAGCACATGTATACTATCTTAGGTGACTAACTAACATCAATGGCTTGTGAGACCGGCTACCGCTCCTTGTCGGGGTCTCGATAAGTATATACTAGTATACTCTGGAGTATCGATGCTCAGCCTTGATACTCCGACGACTAGGGACATTTAAGGATGTGCTTATAGACCACCCAGCTCCCACGTATATGATCGCCATCATAATGCTGGTAGTCAAGCAAGAATCATATGGGCTCTATCAACATGTAATAGTGATCTGAAATGCCACCTAATGCTGTACATGATGATAAAGAAAAAAAGATAGCATACTATCATCTTGAGTAAGACTGTTCTCCTCGTATAGGTCCTCTCTCAATCATCACAATCACGTGCCTGCGATTCAATAATTGACTTGAGGGTACTATAGCCAACACTACAGACTTGTCTCCTCTTTGCAACTGGAAGTCTCGTATAAATAAAAAAATATGGTAATATTCTTTGTTGAGTGCATCTCATGAAGAGCGTTCCAGATTTCTTTGGTTGTGGTGAGAAATATCATATTGGTACTAACTTGTGGCTCCATAAAACACCATAGCCAAGTGATAACCTTACAATTTTCAACGTTTCGGCTGCTGAAATTAGGATCAAGATTCAGTTGGCTCGTTTTCGGTTAGGTATTGGAGCTTCCTTTTGGCAGCAAGGAAGACTTTCACTACTTGCAACCATGAGAGGTAGTCGTTGTCATTTAGCTTGACATAGGTAATCAATGAGTTGTGACCGGTTGTCACAACTTCAGCAGCAGTTGTAGCCGTATTCATCTCGTCTGCCATGATGCAACTATGCTTGTTGATCATTAGCTATAATAGGATATATACAAGGCATTTTCGAAGAAAAGAAGGCCCAAGAACCGGGCGGCCCATCAAAAAATGTTATATGTAAATATAAAAGAAATGGGCAAAATGCTAAATTTGTAAAATGAATGGCTAAAGTGCAAAAGTGCATATGTAAGGGTATAAAAACTCACCAAAATGAGGAAATGATAACTAATTCTATTCACTTCCAAATATTTCCAGGGTTTTGTGTCCCCATCTCCTTGAAGTGGGTTCTCATCTCATCTTCTTCCTCAAGAAACCCAAAGGAAAGAGAGCTCCTTTGGATCCCCTCTTATCTCCTCTCATCTTCCTCAAAGTAACCCATAGAAAAGAGAGCTCCTTTCTTTCCAAAATCCAAATAACACAACATTAAGCCTCAAACCCAAAGAGAAGACATTGTCTTTCCTTATCAAATCTAAAGAAAAGGAAGATTAGCTCTCGAAGACTTTGAGGATGAAAGCTTATAGATTGTCCCATGGAGCTTCCTCGTTGGTGGTTCTCTGACGAGACCCATAAAAACATGGACTACAACCCATGTTTGCTTCCCGATATTAGAGCTCATTCATTGCACCTATGCCATGAACACTGTTTTGGGAACCCAAAAGGGAATACACGCTTCGGATATCCCCCAAAGGAATACCTGTTTTGGACACCCCCTCAAAAGGGAATGTCCACTTTTGGATATCCCTTCAAAAGTGAATGTCCACTTGCGGATATCTCGAAGGAGATACCCACTTGCGAACATCTCTCGTGAGAATATACGCGTTTTCTTTCTCGCTCACGTTGGACAACCACCCGACTCAGCTCAAACACTCCTACACGTGTACATAATGTTCTAAGTAGGATTAAAAAATGGTTTGCAAACACAACTCCAAAAACGCACATATTTTAAAGCGAGTTCGTATGATACACATGATCCATTAATCAGAGATACTCCCGAGTCAAAACGAGAGGTGATTAACAACAGCTTTGTCTGTGGCTGCTGGATATTAGAAACCCAAAATCAATAAGCCCCTGCTTGTAATAGGCAGGGGCATCTGTACAAATCTGAAAATGGGGCAACGGAAAACACCCTATAGTTATAACTAGTGATCACTTTGTTAAGATATGCATCTAACAGATATTATTATAGTTATCAAAAAGTTTAGTAGTTCGAACAAATCTGAAATCTATGTTCATCACAAACTTCAAAAAAATAATAAGATTGAAGCAAATTCATTTCTTATGTATGAAAGTTTTACAAGCAAGAAATCATTCTTTAGAAATATATTTAAAAATTCATAACCAACTTTTTAGATATATTAATATACTAAATTAGTAACAAACTAATATAATAAAACTAGATATATCAATTCAAACATATGCATCACACGTGCCATAATCTTTACTATTATAACCAGAATCCAAGGGGTGCTTGATATCTTATCATTTTTTTAAAGGAGAAACTCAAAAAAGTTTTCGACTTCCTACACTTGTTTTGTAAATTTGAAAGGTATCCACACCATACTCTGTCTCTCCACAAAAGAAGTCACTCATGCATACACAACCTCTCAATATTTATTAACTTATACTTATTCCTCTCAATATTATCTATACTATTATAAGTAGAACTCAAGAGGTACACATGCCGCCTTATTTTTCCAAAAAAGAATATAACAAAAATGAGAAAAAGCTATATCATTTTCTAATAACTAGAAAAACCCACCTCATATGCTCTCTCCCCTGATCCTCCAAAAAAGAAAGAAAGCATGCATGCTTCTTGGAATTTGAAAAGGTAAAATTATACACAACCCCTAGTTTTTAATAGCTTATACATGTCCTCCTTAATAATTTCATGTTCTCTTATCTATCATGTGCATCACACGTGCTTAAATCTAGTTCTTTATAACTCCAAAATTATGCTTATAGGTTTGGTATGTTTTCCTTCTAAATTTTTGCAATCCTAAAGTTAGGCTAGTACTTAGAATAATAAAAAATTTGTTTTAGATTGTTTCTTGTTGTATTTTGCATTTCAATCAAGTGTATTATTGCTATTTAAATTTAGGTAAGGAATAATTCAACAAATAAAACATTTACAAATATTATTTTTTCTCACCATCAAAAAGATGTTACAGCATGAACCCTTCCTCTTTTAGATCTATATTTTTTCTATTTTCTAAAGAACAAAAATAAGAACATGGCAACCACCAAAAGAGAAAAAATCAATTTTAGTATTTAAATTTCTTTCACTTTTGGCAATCTGATTTTCAACATCATCATTTCAAAGGTTATAATTTATTTTTCCAACGTTGTAAGTTGCTAAACTTTCTTTTTATTCGATTTAATATTTTTTTGCCGCCATCGTGAATGATTTCTGGCTCCATCACTGCTATAGCCCCCCCCCCCCACCCCCCCCCCCCCAAACACATAATTATATATCAATTCAATATTCTAGTAATATTAATTATTAAGTGTTAATCTTCATATGCCGTTTTTAACTTTTGAGGTCCCAAAGTAATTGTTGCATTTCTATCTTTACTCTTATTGTACATATCACACTTCATTATCCCTTCTCATCTTGGCATACACACATAGAATGTACCTGATGGGCTAATATGTGGTTTTGGTCGATTATACCATTTCATTACTCAATAGGAATCTCTCTAACAGGACACAATTGCAAATGGAAAGGCTGGAACAAAATCACAATGCTTGAAGAGTGCCACTGATGCTCTAAAGGAAGGCAAGAGTGTCTTCATCGATAGATGCAACTTGGACCGAGAACAACGCTCTGAGTTTGTAAAGCTCGGTGGAGAACAAGTTGACATGCATGCAGTGGTTCTTGATCTTCCTGCGAAGCTTTGTATTACTCGGTCAGTGAAGCGAACTGGGCATGAAGGGAACTTACAAGGTGGAAAAGCTGCCGCTGTCGTTAATCGCATGTTACAAAAGAAAGAGTTGCCTAAATTGAATGAAGGATTCTCTAGGATTGCATTTTGTCAAAATGAGAGTGATGTTAAAGAAGTTGTCAAAACATATAGCAATTTGGGTCCATTTGATAGTCTTCCTTCAGGAATTTTTGGTCAGAGAAATCCAGATGCCAAAGTCCAGCTTGGGATAATGAAGTTTCTGAAGAAAGTTGAGAACCCAAATAACGCAAGTGATGAGAAACCGCGGGATTCTGCTCCAAAAGAAGAAAACAATAGAAATGAGAGCAAGGAGGATACAATTAGCAAAGACTCAAAGGAGAAAGCATTTAGTGGTGATGCGCCCTTAGATGATGTACTTACAATGGCTTTCCCTTCTATATCAACGTCAGATTTCCAATTTGACCATGGCAAGGCATCTGATATTATTGTAGAGAGTGTTGCTGAGTTATTGAATAGGGTTGATAATGTTAGTCTTGTTCTGGTAGATATAAGCCCTAAGTCACACATTTTATCTTTGGTGAAAGACAAATCCGCAAAGAAAAATATTGACCCTAACAACTTCTTCACATACGTTGGTGATATAACTCGGCTTTGTTCAGAAGGGAAACTACAGTGTTCTGTAATTGCCAATGCTGCAAACTGGTAAGATTCTGTAAGCAAAATTTTCTAGAATGGATTAAAAAAATGTGAATTTATCCTCCGAGAATCCTCATGTATTCTGAACAGAATGCATATGGATAAATTGCTCGCTATATCTGTTGTGAAGTATTTAAGTGCACATTTTCATAAATCACTACTTACAATTGATTGCCAAATTATTTGTCTATTGATGTAGCCTTTGTTACTGATATCACTAATGATAAGTAGACTGCTGCACTTAGCTTCACTTTAACTGAATTGACAATTGACTACTAATGTGATCACTAGAAGGGCTAGTGTTTTAAACCCGTCTGCTTTGTAGTTCTCTCATTAACTTAATCCAAATGCATATGCCTATCGTCTTTATATCATGACGTCATTGTCTTTTTTAAAAACTTGCAAGAACTTTCTTAATCCCAATGTGTTATATTTGTAATATTTCTTAGAGTAATGCAATTTTTCATAGAAAATATGTCATCATTCATACTCTACTCAAACATAGTGTTTTCGAATGATGTCCGCAGGTGGACAAGCCTTACCTGTAAAACCAGTGAGATTCCTCTACCTGCAACTAGCATTTTAGGATTTTTCGTTGACTGGCAGCTCACATAATAAGTTCCTTGTAGTGTGTGGTCGATTGATTTTGAAGTCTAAACATGAAATATGCTCGGAAGTAACACCCGATTGGTGGGCCCTGCTCAACTTATACCAGATATCATGTTCTCTAGGAGTACAATCAAATTCAACTAATTACAATCTATCAATATTCTTATATCCTTTTCGTCAAAAAGAAAATTCTTATATCCTTAAAAACTATTTCTTATATGCCTAAGACTGTAATTACCTACTGCAAGGATATGAAAGAGAAGCAAGAATATCCAAATTTGTTAAGAATTGTATGTTAGCTGGATTAAAACATGTGAAGCTTCGACCCTGGCTTCATCTAGAAACCACCATCGACAAGATCACATCCAAGATGCCTAAATTACTAATTGCATCTCAATTTTTTTTGTCTTCACATGATATACCTTGTTGGCTGGAATTTATCAGTCTGATATAAGAATAACTAATGTTAGAATCTTTAGATGCACTAAATAATTGATACATGATCATTTTATCAATAGAAGATAATGTCTTGCTATTAGTTCATTTGCGAAAATTGAAACAAGACATCTGATAATATTTCTGCAGGCGATTAAAACCTGGAGGTGGAGGAGTTAATGCGGCTATATTTAAAGCAGCAGGTGAAGCCCTAGAAACTGCAACCAAGGAAAAGGTTGATACTCTTAACCCTGGGAGTTCAGTTGCAATCCCTCTTCCTTCAAATTCTCCCCTCTACCAAAGAGAAGGAGTAACTCATGTTATTCATGTTGTTGGACCAAACATGAATCCACAAAGACCAAACTGCCTAAAGGATGACTATGTCAAAGGATGCAAGGTTCTCCGCAATGCCTATACATCCCTTTTCAAGAATTTTGCATCGATTGCACGAGGCCAAAGCCACAGGAAGGAATCTTTAGATACCATCAACAACGTCACTGAGGGAAGTAGTAAAAGTCATTTACACAGTGATCAGAAAAATAAGCGAGAAGGCGATCACAAAGCTGATAGTAACAAAAAATGTAGGTACTTGTTTTCTGTTGTGGAGGTTGTAAATGAAGTTGCATGCGGCATTTTATGCCAAAAAAGTTTCTGATATTTAGTTAGTAATGTTTGAAGAAAAATGCATCAACTTCTTACAGCTAATGGGTGCCAAAAATGGCATGTCTCAGAGAAATGCGATTATGACAAATGTTGCCACTTGATTTTTGTTCAGTCAAACAAAAAAATGTTGTGTGGAGTCGAAAGTCCTGCGACCAAAGTTGAAATAACCTAATGGTCGGTTTTGGGTTATTTAATTGCAAGAAATGCTGCATGGGACAATTTTATTTGTTGCAAAGGCAAATGGTACCCCCAAATAAATTTATAATTGTTTACTTTTTATTGCAGCAAGACCTGATGAGGACATGATAGTTGAAAAGGAGAAGTGCGAGAAAACTGATGCAAAAAGAACCTGGGGCTCGTGGGCCCAAGCTCTTTATCAACTTGCCATGCATCCTGAGAAGCACAAGGATGCTGTCATGGAGATAACCGATGACTTTATTGTTTTAAATGACCTTTACCCAAAAGTTTGTCATTTCTACTTCCCTACATAGCTTTCACTAATTTCTTCAGTCTCATGAACGAACATCATTTGCTATATGCAGGCAAAGAAGCACGTCCTAGTGTTATCAAGGTTTCCTGGGCTTGATTCACTTTCAGATGTTCGAAAAGAGCATCTCCCTTTATTGAGGACAGTGCATGCCACGGGACTTAAGTGGGCTGAGAAATTTTTACGCGAAGATGATTCTTTAATTTTCAAACTTGGATATCATTTGGTAAGCTCAACCTATTTGTGTTTTCTAATTGATTTATTTATTGCTTATTCACACTCGTTCTTAAAGTTCCTGCCACACGAAGTTATGGTAAATATTTAGGGATATATTCATACTCTTAGCACTCCCCTTAGGTTGATCACCCTTCTTTTCTGGACTGAAACCTTGGCTGTCATACACCAATATATGTCACGTAATTGGCTTTCCCAAATGTATATCTAGCAAGTTTTGAACTTTGGTGACGCTGAAACCATCTTAAAGTTCCCACTATTGCACCAAAACTTCAGACATTATGGTGAGGTTGATAGATATATTCTTATAAAATGTGACAATTCATAGGTCCCATCGATGCGGCAACTCCACCTTCATGTTATCAGTCAAGATTTTGACTCTCCGCACCTTAAGAACAAAAAACATTGGAACTCTTTTAACACTCCATTCTTTCGCGATTCTACCGACGTTATTGACGAAGTGGACAAGTATGGAGCTGCAACTATGAATGATGGTGATAAATTGTTGTCTATGGAGTTGCGATGCCACAAATGCAGAAGCGCACATCCAAATATTCCCAAACTCAAGTCTCATATTACCAATTGCAAAGCATCATTTTCCTCTGCTCGACACCAGAATGGCCGCCTAGTTTTGCGTCGGGGTGAGCTGTAAGTTCAGTTAAATAGGTTAGATGATCTTTTCTTGTATGAAATGGATGTTTTTGGCTTTGTTATAGAGAATCTAATTGAAATAGAACCAATTGAGCCTGTTCGAGTTTTTCCATGCCTGATGAACTCAAATTTTGTTGTAAATCAACGATGCCAACAGACAAGTTTATGTCTTATATCAGTTAGATGCGTTCTTTGTATTATGTGAAAGTTCTTCATCATTTTAATTAGATCCATTCCAGGCTATGCAACTTTCTTTATGCACTGAAAAATGAGACACTATTGCCTCGATTTTAATTGTTCGTTTTTGTGGCCGGTGAAAAATTGGAATGCTACAGAGCATATATATGATGTGAATAGGTAAGATCTTTTGTGTATTTGAATCAATGATTGAACAATTTTATCATGTTTCTTGCGTCTGAGAATTCCTTTTGCATTTTGCATTTAAGAAAGAAAGAAATTGTCAAATGGTTTCTATCCCTTTACATTTCTTTTGTCGGATAATAGTCCGTAATATGATGCAAACAGGATTTAAACCCCATCCAGTCCGTAATATGTACTCGTGTAGTTAATTTAACTCCATGTAGTTTTTTAGTCCGCTCTTAAGGTTTTTGATGCTATATTGGAAGGATTAAGACGCACCATTCTTGGATGGATATTTAAGTTGTGGATGCCATGTACGGTCTGCTCGCCACTCTTGACGTCTATCGAGGTTGGTGTCTTCTGTATATGTACTCCTTTCTATTTATATTTATTTTTATGGGCGAGGGTGGGGGGGGGGGGGGGGGGCGGGGGTTCCCCTGCTTTTTCCGTCAAAAAGTGCTACAGTCTTTGTGACTTGATCACTTTACATAAGCAGAGGTATTTACCTGTAATAAAACCATATTTGGGGGGGGGGGGGGGGGCGGGGGGGGGACAACTTACATCCCAGTTCACATGGAAACGCCATAAACGCGAATGGAAACCACCACATACGCAACACTTTTTATTAATCTCATCTTTGCGAGAAGCTTGTTCTTTTATGATGCATTTTGCTTGCAAAGTTTAGTGCATAATTCCACATTATGGATTTGAATCCCAATCTGGACAAGATTTGAAACTAAAAATATTCCCACCATCTGATTGAAAGTGCTACTTAATTTAAACTGCAAGACCAATTTTCATGAGCTTCAAAAACAGAAAAATAATATAATAATCTAAGCAAGCCTTTGATCCTTGATCATGGGAACAAAAACAACATAACACTAATTGAATACCATAGTTTCTTTTTCCCAAGTACAAACTGGAGCGGGAAAAGAACAATAACCACAGGTACTTATTCTCTACCAATTTGACAAAACCAGCAGCTCATCAACGTAGGCAAAGAGAACACTGACATAACCAAGAAAAGAAGCAAGCTTATTGCGGATTTGGCGGCCTGCTGTTAGCGGCAGAAACCCTAGAACCCCACTCAAGCAACTCTTTGCTGGTATCATCCTTGTGCACAATCACCTCAATGAAGCACAGGCAGTCTTTTTTAGGCCCGGTCGCAGCCTCGATCGCCTCCTTGAGATCCTCCTCACAAAAGACCTTAGCGGTCCAGCATTTGCCTTCACCATTGTGGATTGCTTCCACGAGCCCGGTGTAATTCCAGTTCTTGATCACGTTGTAGGGACCGTCGTGGATCTCTACCTCGATAGTGTAGCCGCCGTTGTTGATGAGGAAGATGATTGTGTTTTGTCCGCACCTTATCATAGTCGAGATATCTTGTGCTGTCACCTGAAATATTTGTGATGCACAAGAATAGAGTATTACAGAAAAAAACTCACCATCATATCAAGAGATTCAAAACATGAAATGGTTGGAAAGATTGAATGAATGGAGGTAGAGAAACACTTGTTATCTTGGCATGTGCAGTGAATATTGCAACACAACACATCATGTGTCCTAGTCTTGCGTGTGCATGTAAAATGAGTTTTTATTTTATTTTATGCAAATCTAATTTTTCCGACTAAAGACTACCTAAAGGATAATCTTTATGCAAATCGATAATCTTGTGGGGATGTAAAATAATTAGTTATGAAGGCCTAATGTAAAATAGCAAAATACAATTTCATCAACTAAAATAAAATAAAATAAAATGGCGATTTGGGAGATGATATATTTAGACCAATTACAAGTCCTCATGAAAGAGGATATACATTAGAAGAAGGAGAATGAAGATATTTTAGATCGTAAATGATGAAGTTCAAATCCACAACATCTTGAAACCATGTCACCTGACAGCCCTAACAGATCATACCAAGCATTACCAAGCAAATTACACATTTAGCAGAGTCTGATTATCATTTGAATCAAAATTCTAACCTGAAAGCTCCCATCACCAATGCATGCAATCACTCGCTTATTCTTCACAGCCTGTGCATACCCTAGAGTTGCTCCCACTGACCACCCAATCGACCCATACTGCATTTGGAACTCATATCTGCAAACAGTAAAAGATAAATCATTAATTTGTTACCAAATTTGTTGCTGCTCTTAATTCAATGAAAAACGATCGATGCAATAACTCACCCACATCCCTCTGGCAATTTCAGCTTCTGGCAGTTAAACCAAGAATCCCCAGTCTCCGCGATCACAGCCGTATCCCCACTCAACATCTTCTGGATGTGCTTAAACAACACATTCACCCTCAAAGGCTCCTTTGGCGCAGCCTCTAACGGCTGTCCATCCGGCACAAAGATCCTACGATAATTCTCATGAGCAGTTGTGTTCTTCTTCAGCCTCTTCGCAAGCGCTCTCAGAAAGTCCTTCATCAAAATACAACCAAACGTAGGCCCGTTAGCAACCACAACCCTCTCAGGCTGGACTATAATCGCCTTCTCCTTCTTCAACAGAAGAGAATAGCCGACAGAGCTGTAGTCATTAAAGATTGGGCCTGCGAATAAGTAGGCGTCGGCGGATTCGACTATCTCAGCACAAAAGGCGGTGCTGACTGCGCCCCAGTAGGTGCCGATGAATCGAGGGTGGGTCTCAGGAACAAAACCTTTGGCTGACGGCATCACGGCGATTGGATAGCCGCATGCATCGGCTAGCTCAACGAAGGCTTCACCGGCTTTGGCTACTCGGATTTTCGGGCCCCCGACCAACACGGGCTTCACTGCCTTGTCGAGGAATTGTGCAGTGGCTTCTACTGCTGCTTCAAGGCCCATTTGGTTGCTTATTCTGTAATATTTGTTCATAGCAGGAAGAATCTATGAGGATAACAAGACAGAGATGATGATGATGATACTCTAACTAGTTATGTGGGTGATTTTTATAATTGATGTTCCATTTCGATTCATTGATGATTCAAGTGTATCCAAAACAAATAAATTGTAGGTCTTGTTGGTTGCTTACTCAGCATTGCCAAAAAATTAGCAAAAATCTATCAACATTTGAAAAAGAAAGGATTGTTTATTGATGATTAAAGTGCATTTTTTTATAGATTGGGGAAAGTAGTAGTTTTCTATACCAAGCATTGTCATCATATAAGATGCAAACGCCATATTTTGAGAATATTCCTATGAGAAGAATAATATTCTACATCCAAATTCCAATGATTTATCATTTCCAATAATCACAAGAAAGGAAATTTCATGGGTATTTCCTACAAACCCTATCTTCATCTAAATCCACTCAATATAATTTGTGGGTTTATTCCTTAGAAAATCAAATTTATTAGTTGAAAAATAAAAAAAACGCTCACTTGGGTGACAAGAAGAAGGGCACAGGCTCCCTACTGAACGTGGGATGAGGGATCGCCGGCAGATTACAGCTGACGCTGATATACACAGGCTTGCTCTCCTTCAACGCCGTGGAGATCGCCGTATCGATCAACTCATGCGCATCCTCCAAGTTATTCACCACCGCCTACAAAAATCAATCAATCAATCACTCAAAAATCAAAACCCAAAATCAAAATCCATCAACGACCCATTTCCCAAAATGGAAGAAAGGCCTCACCTGAAAGCAGGTCACGGTCTGAAAGCACCTCATCTCCTGCGAGAAATCGGGGAGGCCGATGGTGTGATGCAGGATCCGATTGGTGCCGTAGTCGTTGGAGTTGGGCCCACCAACGATGCAGATCAGGGGGAGGTTCTCGCTGTAGGCGCCGGCGATGGCGTTGAGGACGGATAGGCCGCCGACGGTGAAGGTGACGACGCAGGCGCCTACGCCGTTGGCGCGGGCGTAGCCGTCGGCGGCGTATCCCGCGTTGAGCTCGTTGCAGCAGCCGACGTTGGTGAGGCCGGGCTCGGCGATGAGGTGGTCGAGGAGCGTGAGGTTGAAGTCTCCGGGTACGGTGAAGACGTCGCGCACGCCGACCTGGACCAGGCGGCGGGCCAGGTGGCCGCCGAGCGTGGCGTCGTCGGGCAGGATGAGGCGGCGGCGGGGGTGAGGGAGTGGGAGGCGGCGGAGGGAGGCGAGCCGACGACGCCGTTGGAGGCGGGCTTTGCGCCGTCGACGGAGACGATGGATGTTTCCATTTTTTAGATTTTTTTTTCTCTTTTCTTTTAGAGAGAGAAAGCGTTTGATGAGAGAGAGAGAGAGAGGTTTGAGGTTTTGATGCGAGGATTTGATGAGTGAGGTGAAGAAATAAGAATGAGGGGTGTATTTATATGCGAGGAAAGTGGAGAAGGGAGAAACCAGGGGCTTGGCTGGCTGGTTCGGGGGAAAAGAAAGGATTTGAGTTGGTTTTCTTAGAAATAAATTATTTCCCATTTTGTTTTTTCCTTGTTTGGGATAATTTCTTAAAAAAACAATCATGGAATTTCATTGTTTTCTTCACTTCTTTATTCATACATTTTTCTTGCTTAATATTTTTTTCCAAAGCAAAAGCTTCATGAAAGTTTTAAGAAATTTTTTTAGAATCCTATTTTTTTTTATATTAGAGATCGATTTAAAAAATGAAACACTCGTTATAATGTTGATAATCAATTAATATGGTTCAGTTTTATCTATACCAAGAAAAATAATTTTAAGAGCAGAAGAATTATATATTTTCTTGCTGATGTGATTATTTTCAGCTTTACTGTATATTCAAAAGCCAAAACAAACTAACAATATTCTTACGATCTGTACAACTTAGTATCTCGTTCGCTTTTTCGACCTTTAGTATTTCTAACGATATATGTATACTTTGTAAGATAGGCTATCTTACACATGGTTACCTCATTTTTTCATTGCATGCACTGCATGGAATGTAACTCTTGGGTAATAGGAAATATTTGTGATAAAGAGAGAATTTTATTTTGCAAAGATACTGAACGAAATATGTAATAATAATAATAATAATAAAGTCCTTTTTTGAAATATCAAAATGCTAGAACAAATATACTCCGTTGTAAATTATATCGAGTGTCACACTAGATTTGCAACCAATAAATTATTCCATTGACCAAAAAAAAGGTTCTTTTGGTGTGGGACCCAAGTGGTGAAGATTTGGGGTTGAGATGAAAACTTGGTGCACATAGTTTGTTCCGTCATCGGTCGCCGTGAGTTTCGGAGAAGATATTTAAATGATTCGCCACGTGGCATCCATTCCTTGGAATTACGAAGCAGCGGTGCATTTGATTGAGCCCGTGACCGTGAGAATAGTCGATAGAATGCAAAAACTTGGCTTTTGCATCTGTTTGTTTCTGGGGCCCAAGCAGCCGACATACCCGACAACCCGTTACCACTTACCATACTCGACTCGGCAATAATTCGGCGAGATCGAAAATTCGGTTTCGGAGAACTATTCGGAAAAAATAGACAGGTATTCGGAAAAGATTCGGTAAGTGTTCGGGAAATATTCGGGAAGGATTTCGAGCAAACAATTAATATAAAATTAATATATGAGACGCTAGATTTTGATTTCATGAATTATTTGTTGTTTTTTGAATAATTCGTTTTTTTTGAATTATTAGCGAATAATTCGGCAATAATTTGGCGCGTCCGGTGATGTCGAATAATTCGCAGATTTAATCGGCAATCACATAATTCACGAATTATTCATGAATTTACCGAATAATTCACGAATTATGTGACTATGCCACTTACCAGCCAAATAAAAGAACTCATTTGAAATTTGGACCTCCACCACCAGAAATTTTTTTCTTTTGTAACGGGTCTCAGTGGTCAATATAAAGTTGCATTTTTGTTAGTTATAGGTTCTAATTATTTCTATCCCAAATGACAAAAAAAAGTATCAACAAAAATTACAAATGAATTCAATTCTTATATTTGTAGGGAAGCTGGATTGCATCTTTAACTATAACTATGAATTTTAGATATACATTAATCCCTAGTTATTAATCTTTTTTTTTTCCAAACTTTTATCTTATTGTTTGAAGGTGAAAGGATCCATCTAAAGAAAAATTATTCAAAATTACATATTTTTTAACTATCATAAAACAACACCTTGTTTTCACGAAAATCCGTCTTAGAATGAAGTTAAGTTAAACTCAAAAACTCATATGCTGGTAACAATTTGATGAAATATTAAAGAACCGTCGACAACAGAAATAAGATTACTCGACTAAATACGTTTGAGGACGAGGTCAGAAAGCTCCATGCATTAGCAAAATGCATGAGCAAACATGCTTATGATCGTGGATGTCAACGTGAGTTGGTTAGCTCACATGGCCACAAAGAGGGAAGAATTCAGGGATGTACAATGTAATTTCACGACGTAACTGCTATCTGATTACTTCTATAAATGATAGAGAGACTAAATAAATACAAATTTATTGAAACCAAACTCTGCAATTTTTATATTATAATATATCTAGGAGTAGCATAGAAGACCGTGCATCGAAAGCGAGCCATCTGACAACTCCGCTCATCATAGAAAACTATATGATGAACTATCAACACCAAGTATAACCGTTTCGGCTGAGAAGGGGGACGCACAGTATGAATCCTTGCATCATTATTCTCGCCCGACAATTATCAATCCTTTTTTTGTTTGTGTTTTAGGTATGGAGTGCCAATCCTTGAGATTGCATATTTGAAACAGATACATATACGCTACTACTACATGCTTTGTACAGTGCGAATCCCAACAACCCGCTCTCTTGTACAATATCCATCTCTGCATGGAAAAATATACAATAATTATCTTTACCTTTTCATTAATGCCCTAATTAACTTCTAGATTGGCTTAGACTTCTAGAACAGGTGGTTAGTGATCGGTAAACATGGAATTTTTTTTCCATGTGCCGGCCGTATACATCCGGACAAGAAAGATAAAAAAATTGAAGCGTGGCCTCCACACGCTGTCCGAAACTCCTCGCTCCCTCTCATCCATAAACGGATGTATTACATCCGACCCGCCGAATAATTCCTTGTAAATCTGAATCCAGTGTGGTATTCACTATTTCAATGGGCAAATTAATTAAGGTGGATGCTTGCCGGCTTCCAGCTGTCGGCTTTAATATTGTTGGTCAAATTCAATGGCTTGGAGGAAATAGAATAAGAATCACATGATGGAATTTGGAAAACAACGTGGCCCATTTTTTGTATGTGGTTTCAGTATAAGGTTTCGTTTCCTTTTTATCGACTGGACCTTTCTATTATTTGAAAGCGCTGGTTAATTAAGGTCAAGGTCATGTGGCGGCTTGCTGATCAAAAGGACACCTTAAGAATAATCCATGCTGGGACCCGCCTGCCATGTAAGTGGGACCCACAATTTGTTGAGGTCAGGAGTTGTAATATCTATTCCGCAGCTCTTTCTTGTTTCTCGCCATTGTTGAGGGACATCTAATATAAAATATATTTAAGAAGAAAATGTGACACGACGGTTTAACGTGCTTCGGCAATACCGACATATATAGAAAGTGTGTCTTAGCAGCACCATTAGGTATTTACAAGTATCAAGTATGCAATTTTAAAAGATCTTGGGTGCTATGCTACACTAACTTAGAATCTAACTAGATTATTAGGGTTTAAGCAATGATATAACAAGAACTACACTAAGTGAAAGAGATTACAACTTTTGTAGACCAAATCCTTCACTTCTATAGCTTCGGGTAGTAGTCTCTACGACTCCTCTTGGCTCCACTTGAAGAAATGCACGAGTTGAAACTTCTCTAGTTCAAGCTACCTCTTCACTAATCTATCATTAGTGAAGGAAACAACCTAATCTAAATTGCTAATCTAGAGTAGGTTGATAAAGTAGGGTTTTTAGCTCACTTAGTATTCTTTGAAGCCCTAGGGTTCACAACTCATCTGGGGGTTGGGACTTGGAGGAGGAAGAAGAAGATAATGGAGAGAGCAAGCAAACATAAGCTAGCATCAAAACAAAAAAATAAAGAATGGCTCATATATATTCTTTACTCATTGAAGCATGAATATTTTCACATAGAAAATACGCACCATGCTTCAATAGTGAAGCCAAACAAATAAAATAATATATGAACCATGCTTCACAACCATGCCTAAAATACCTCCTCATTTATCCATTTTCACAAAATAGATAATCCAAATATATATATGTGTGTGTGTGTGTATATATATATATATATATATATATATATATATATATATAATGAGAATATAAACTTTAAGTGAGCTTAATATTAGTTAATGTTTGTGTGTGTGTGTGTGTGTGTATATCATACACTTGATTTAATAATCCGGTTATATCATATATAACCGACTAATATCATTTATCTGTATATCACATTATCAAATCAACACTTGATTCAATAATCGGTTATATCACATATAGCCTAACCGATATCAAATGTCGCTAGATTAGAATACGATATCACATACTCGTATTTAATCAGGCTCTCGCACATATCAGCATATGTGTAACATTTCAAAAAAATAAAATATTACTTTTTGGGAATTTTTATAATTTAATATTATTTTAATGAATATTTTAATATCTCGGTATAATTAAATACCGATAAATGGGAAAATTTTGGAAAAATTATGGAAAATTCTAAAATGGGGTATTTTATGGAGTTATGCCATTTTTAAGGTTTTTATGATTAGTTATATACTAATTTGGCGCTAATCGCGATTAAAAATCGCTAATCGGTTTTTTAGCATATTTGGTGCAAAACATGCACTTATCATTTTTCCACACTTGTTACATTTTCTTACATGTTGTGGATGTATGGTTGCCTAGGGTTACCATTGTGTGAGAAGGAAATAAAGGAAAAAGGAAAAGAAAAGAAAAGAAAAAGTAAGGTATGATTATGAGAGAGAAAGAATAGGTCAACCTTTCTTTTTGAACCATGACCCCCATCATTTCTTCAACCCATTTCTTTCTCCCCTTCCCTTGAGCTGCTGCTCTTGCTCCTCCCTCTTCTTCCTCCATCTTCAATCCCCCATAACATCATGAATACAACTCCAAAACCCCATTCCCATTTCACAAAAATTGTTCCCAAGCTCACTAACTATACATTGGACTAAGAAAAAAATGATTTTGAGGACTTTGAGCAACTCAAGAAAATTCTTGAGTTACCAAAGGAGGTAAATTCTACACCCTTAGAGTAGTATTTCGATTCCTTGCGCATCAATACTTGTTTCATGTCGATATTGTGTGTTTTGATGGACTTTGGAAAATTCAAGTTAGGGTTTAGGGTTTGATCTGAAATCAAAGATGAATTGAGGTGTAATTAGAGGCTGCAACCCCTGTTGTGAAGTTACATTGGACCAAACTAGAGATTAGAACCCAGAATACGGATTTATAGAATCGATATCGGGAAAAACTGTAATTCTGTGAGTGTGTTTTGAAATCTGCTATCACCCCGAGACTCCTTAAATTATTTTGGTTGGACAGCGAGATGTGCAGGCACCCTGGAACCACCACACAAAACCCTAGCCCCTATCTCCTTCCCCAGGCCGCCAATTTATCCCTTCTGGCCGCAAATTGCGGCCAGAGCAGGTTGGAACCCTCTCGTTTTTGTTTCTGGGCCATATTTCTAGTAAACTTGACCTTTGGTATATGCAACTTTGACTGATTCCACATAGGGTAGAATCTGGGGTAGTTTTCATATGTTGGCACATGGTTTACGACTTGTTTTAGCATGAATTTTGGTATTTGATGATTCGTTTCTGTCGGGTGGCGTTTGAACGTTAACGGCAAAGGGTTATTGGTCGTGTTTGCATGCGGGACTATAGGTTTTTACCTATGGGCGTAGCATGTGCCGTTTTGGTTTCCGATGTGATTTTCATGTGCTTTAGCGTTTGTGATATCCTTGTAGGTACCCCACGTGACGTCGAGGCGTTGAAGATAAAGATGGCGACATCGGTATCGGCACACAAGAAGCAAAGTGGGTAGATTTATATCTACGGGAAGAAGTCGGGTGGATGGCGTATAGAACCCCCGCAGTTCGTGGTGATGTATACGAATACGTATAAATACATATATTTATCATATGCCGTTTGAGTTAATTGATGATAAAGAGGGATATTTGGTGTGATTGGACTGGTTTAGTGTTGCGAAACCCTAGAGTAGTGGTTGCACCACACATACACACACACCCATACTTGCATACATTCTTCTTTCATATGTGCTTATACGGGAATATACATTTATGTGTTCACATGGGTATGGGACTATTTGATCATTTACTGGATTTGAGGATAGTATTTGGGATTTGAGGTGAGTCGATGAGATGTGATTTGAGACCGTGAGATCGGTGATATGGCAGAATTCGTATTTGAGATACGTCATGATATTATAGCGGATCTTTGGACGACGATACCATGTGAATAGTGATATAAATAAAATAGTCGACATGTGATCGTGATATGAGATATGATATGCTAAGATAGCTATAATGGGTCGCATTGGGCGATGTATACTGCTTTATGATGATATGTACTGATGATATCGGTTTGTACGAGACTGTCGATCAGTAGTCAGATCATGAATATATTGATGATATTAGTATGGTACTAGACGTAGATCAGTATCCGGATTATGATCTTTGATAAAGAGGATACCAGATGACTAATATGATGAATGTGATATTGACCCGTACCCAGATTTGGGATGCCGTACGATGGATTTACGTACGAGCTATATATTGATGATTGATCCGCACTCTCGACTTAGGATGCCTGATTATAGATATTATATCGGATGTGATACTATTGAGGCGGAATCACCGACTAATATATATATATATATATATATATATATGTATTGACTCAGATGTTAGGCGGTTTCCTTACCTTCAGTTAGCTTGTTAGCTCAGCCCCATAGTTTAGTGTAGTTGTTAGACTAGATTTATATTAAATGCAGATTAGCTATTATTGGGTCTAGTATTCAGCTCCCGCTCATTATTGCTGTTCGCTCCGCATCGCATACTTATATTGTGATCCATATGTTAGGTTTACCTAGCACCTCATGAAGGGTTTGGAAGCATCACATGTCTCAAAATCAAAATTTTAAGGTCCTAAGTGAACATACAAAGAATCTTCACTAGAAATTTAGGGTCTCATTTCAAAGACAACATCATAAGTAATGAAAGCTAGGGTTTTGAGAGTACAACCTTTGTAGCTACCTACGCTAGACTCTTTGGCTACTTGAGAGTTGGAAAACGGATCGCTTGAGATCTTCTTGGTCCACGACGATCCACCCGAAGCTCCTTTGCCCAAAGCTCCTTACTTTACTCGATATGTGAATGAAGTAGAGCAAACACCCAACACAAATGGGCTAGATGTGTGTAGTATGATGATGTGGTTTGTTTTCTATAATCAAAACTCTTTCTTTTTCTCAACCTCACTCAAGGAAATTCTCAAGAGAGGAAGAAGAAGATGGTGGCTAAGCTTTCTCACAAAAGAAAAGTTATGAGAGAGTGAATAACCATTGAAATGAGAAAAGAATAATATATCTTAATCCTTTCTCACTTCAACCATGGTTAGAATCATCTAGATTTTTATCAAATGGGTTAAAGACAAAAGGATAATTAACTCAAGGTTAAATGGTGGTTGAAACATGGTCAAAGATGATAAGAATAAACCTTGTGTGAATTATCCTTTCTCTTTTTCTAAATGATAAATAAATAGATAATTCTACAATATAAGTCTTGCATTGCCACCAAACATGTATCAACAACCATGATACAATATATGTATGTATGTAACCATGCACATCATCATGTGCATACATGCATGCATACAAAAATAGAAAAAGAGTTTGATTAAAGAATTAATCTAAAAGTCATTTGTTAAATCAACACTTGATTTTGCAAACCGGTCATATCACATACGACCCGACCAATAGAAAATGCCCGATTAATATACGGTATCACATATCCGTATTTAATCGGGTCCCCGCGCATATCTGATATGCACACCACATCTTTTCGCCTGAGCCATGAAACTTCATTGTGGGACTCTAAGACACGTCAATACGCCGTCAGTAGGTAATGATCATATCAAATATCTACAAGCCGCAAGCGGTCAGCTAAACGTAACGGCCACCTGGGTATTGAGCGATCAGAAGAAAACAAGCGAACCTGTTACAACTCCCGTCGAGCCAACCGACAACACTACCGTACAGTCCGGTCTCTTCGTCAGATATGCTGCATATCGAGTCTAGGGATGGTAACGTCGACCCCAATAACTCAATAAGTCGTGCCGATGAATGGTCTATAACAGATCGAGAAACTACTGATAACATTTATCAGTAAATCTCAACAGCCCTGGCCAGGGACTTACTGATATAGCCAGTCGAGCACAGCACAGCATCACTCCCAATACCGGGAGAGACGAAACCCCTCCTATCGCTCATCGCCTTCGTGCGTCTCGGGATTATACCCAACGGCCACCTGTTTGCACGACTCAGTAGAGCCGTGGTAGGGTGGTAATCAAAGTACAGTGGGAGAACACACAAGACTCTATGACGATCTCGGGTCTACAGACTAACCTGCACCAGTGTCACCTGAGAACTGCTATCCGACGATAGATATAATTCCATATAGGAGTTCTCAGCGAGTCCGTCCAGTGTACCCAGTCACCACTAAGCACCCGTATACGATCTCGATGTCAAACATCGATGAATGTGGGAACATCCATCGCCCATCATATGTGTCTAGTATCATATACGCTAGTCTACTCTGGTATATCGATGCCCTGTCTCGATACACCTACGACTAGGGACATTCCAGGATATGCTTATAAACTACAGATGTCCCACTAGTATGATCCCCATCATAATCACAGTAGTCAAGCCTATATCCTCAGGGCTTTATCAACATGTATGAATGAATAAAAGCATGATCAAATCAACATGTCAGATAAAGAAGAACCAGATAGCATACTATCATGTCGAGCAAGAATGTACACTGAATATATATATATATATATATATATATATATATATATACACACACACACACACACACATGTATAAATACATCCACTATCATATAATGGCCTCTAGGGCATACATATATTCAACAATCTCCCACTTGCACTAAGGCCAGTCATTGGCGTATCTCATACCCAACATCTCAAAAAGTCGCTTATGCTGCGGCTGAGGGAGGGCCTTGGTGAGTGGATCCGTGGTGTTATTCTTTGTATCTACTCTCCTAATCTCGATCTCGCGGCGATCTACAATCTCCCGGATCAAATGAAAGCGCCTCAGGATGTGTCTGGACCGCTGATGGGACCTGGGCTCCTTGGCTAACGCCATAGCCCCATTATTATTACAATACAATGGTATTGGATCAATAATTGTTGGAACTACTCCTAGCTCCGAGACGAACTTTCTCATCCAGACGGCTTCCTTGGCGGCATCATTTGCAGCAATGTACTCAGCCTCCATCGTAGAGTCTGCAACGGTATCCTGTTTAGAACTCTTCCAACTTACTGCCCCTCCATTGAGGGTAAATACAAACCCTGAGATAGATTTGCTGTCGTCCTTATCGCTCTGGAAGCTCGAATCGGTAAAGGCCTCCATTTGGAGATCTCCATTACCATACACCAAGAACAATTCTTTAGTCATTCGTAAGTACTTAAGAATGTTCTTCACAGCTATCCAGTGATTCTCCCCTGGGTTGGATTGATACCTGCTTACAACACTAAGTGCATAAGCTACATCTGGGCGTGTACATAACATCGCATACATTATAGATCCTACTGCCGAAGCATAGGGTATAATGCTCATGCGAGCTCTCTCTTCATCGGTCTTTGGGCAAGAGTCCTTGGAGAGAGTGACCCCATGACAAGCGGGTAAGGCACCCCGCTTGGAGTCTTCCATACTAAACCATTTTAGGATGGTGTTGATGTACCTGGTTTGGGACAATCCCAATAACCTCTTGGATCTATCCCTATAGATCCTAATGCCCAGAATGTATGTGGCATCACCCAGGTCCTTCATGGAGAGCCTTAGTGATAAGAAAGATTTGACCGACTGTAACATAGGAATATCATTTCCTATCAGAAGAATGTCATCCACGTACAATACGAGGAATGTGACAGCTCTTCCTACAGCCTTCTTATAAACACAAGGTTCATCTGGATTTTTGATGAAATCAAACTCTTTGATAACATCATCGAAACAGATGTTCCAACTCCGTGATGCCTGCTTTAACCCATATATGGATTTAAGCAATCTACATGCTTTCCCGCTGCTCCCACTGTCAATGAAGCCCTCTGGCTGATCCATATAAACGCATTCTTCTAAATCGCCATTTAGAAATGCCGTTTTAACGTCCATCTGCCAGATTTCATAGTCGTAGCGAGCAGCAATAGCAAGTAGGATCCGAATGGATTTAAGCATGGCTACGGGCGAAAAAGTCTCGTCATAGTCCAAACCTGGTCTTTGACGAAAACCCTTTGCCACAAGTCTTGCTTTATAGGTCTCTACCTGCCCATCTACACCAATCTTTCTTTTAAAGATCCATTTGCACCCCACAGGTTTTACCCCAGGGGGTACAACGTCCAAAGTCCATATTTTGTTAGTGTACATAGACTCCATTTCGGATCTCATGGCATCCAGCCACTTCACAGAGTCTCCACTCGTGATAGCTTGCTGAAAACTGGTAGGATCATCATCCATCATGATGCAGTCTTCTCTGTCACCATCAATGAGGAAACCGTAGTACCTCTCCGGTGGGCGAGAAGTCCTACCAGACCTACGGAGTGGCCGAGGTTTCTTAGTTTCTATTGCAACAGCCGGTTCAAGTAAGTCGTCATTTGTAGTTTGTATCTCTAGAACCTCTTCTAGATCTACCACATTGCCATCATCTTTATCTGTGAAAAACTCTTTTTCTAAGAATGTGGCATACTGAGAAACAAACACCTTTTGTTCCTCCTTGTGGTAGAATAGATATCCATAAGAGTTCCTTGGATATCCCACAAAGTTACACATGACTGACCGTGTCTCGAGTTTGTCCGGATTCTACTTTTTAACATAGGCTGGGCAACCCCAAATCTTAATTCTCTTAAGAGATGGTTTCTTCCCATGCCATATCTCATATGGCGTGGTAGACACGGTTTTGGTTGGAACCCTGTTCAGTAGAAACGCTGCAGTCTCCAATACATGCCCCCAAAATGAGACAGGTAACTCAGCATCACTCATCATGGATCGGACCATATCTAATAGGGTCCTATTCCGTCATTCAGACACACCGTTGTGCTGTGGTGTGTAAGGAGGAGTGAGCTGAGAGAGAATCCCATTCTCTTTTAGGAAGTTTGCAAATTCTGTACTGAGGTACTCCCCACCTCGATCTGATCGAAGCATCTTGATACTCAAGCCGGTTTGTTTCTCTACTTCTTGTTTATATTCAGTGAATTTCTCGAAAGCTTCGGATTTGTGCTTTAGCAAAAATACATGACCGGATCTTGAGAAATCGTCAGTGAAAGTAATGAAGTATGAAAAACCGCCTTTAGCCAGTGTAGACATTGACCCACATACATCGCTATGTATGAGTCCTAGGAGTTGGGTAGCTCTTTCTCCGTGTCCGGTAAACGGAGTTTTGGTCATTTTACTCTTGATACAAGACTGGCAAGTCGCATAAGATTTATATTCAAAAGGGTTTAAATATCCATCTTTGTGTAACTTGTTTTGTCTTGTTTCGTTAATATGACCAAGTCTACAGTGCCAAAGAAAAGCTTCATTTATTTCTGAAAGTTTTCTTTTATTAGTGTGTTGTATGCTGAAAACTGTGTGTTGATTTAGGACGTATATCCCGTTATTTAGCGTACCATACCCAACCAACATTTGATTCAGGTGAATGTTCATAACATTGTTCTGCAATACAAAATTATATCCTTCAATGTCTAACAAAGAAACAGATATTATATTACAAAGCATACTTGGTACAGAATAACATGGGTTCAAAACCAATATACACCCAGATGGCAACCCCAAGTGATACTCTCCCACTGCGACTGTATGTACATTGGAACCATTTCCAACGCGGAGAGTATGGTCACCTGTCTTCAAAACCTAGATATTTCTCAGCCCCTGCATAGAATTACAAATGTGAGAACCTGAACCAGTATTTAATACCCAGGAAGCAGAGTTTATTGAAAAACAGTTTTCTATCACAAACACACCTGAAGCGGAAGCATCCCCATGCTTCTTCTTGAGATTTAAGTACTCGGTACAGTTGCGCTTCCAATGTCCTATTTTGTGGCAATGAAAACATTCCCCTTTCCCCGATTCTCCAGCTTTAGACTTTTCCTTCCCTTTAACCTTTTTAACTCCACCCTTAGGATTGGTGGGCTTCTTCTTTTTCTTTCCCTTGGCCTTAGCCTTTGGGCGAGAAGAGGAAGATTGTCCAACAGTCAAAACGGGAGTTTTCACTGATTTCAGTATGCTCTCTGCACTCCTTAACATATTAAGGAGTTTAGGTAGTTCCCTCTCCATGTTGTGCATGTTGAAGTTAATTATGAATTGAGCAAAGGTGGAGGGGAGGGACTGCAGAATAATATCCGTATATTGTTCATTGTCCATCGTCCATCCGAGGTCCTCAAGCTCTTCTATGAGAGCTATCATCTTCAGAACATGGTCTCCTACTGGTGTGCCAGGGGCCATTCGCATCTGAAACAATTTCTTTGATGTTTTGTATCGTAATACGCGGGATTGCTCTCCATACAACTCCTTTGTATGGAGGAATATGGCTTGAATGTCCATATTATCGTGCTGCTTTTGATGTGTGTTGTCCATCGATGCAAGCACGAGGCATTTGGCTGTGGCACAGTCAGCGTTCCATGTCTTGCAGACTTCTTTGTCCGCAACTGAGGATTTTGGACCTGGGACGGGCGGGGCTGAAGCCGTGAGGACATATGATACTTTATCATAAGTCAAGGCTATTTTCAGATTCCTCAGCCAGTCTTTATAATTGGTCCCATTCAGTTTATTTTTATCTAGTAGAAGCTTGAGTCCAGTCATTGGTATCTGCCATTAAGAGAGAGAAAATAATACAGTCAGCGAAAGCTATTGGAAAGAACAGATTGGTTATTATCTTGTCTAATCGATGTCTCCCACTGCTTTAATCAAGTTTTTCTTTCAAACCGTAAAAAGAAAACTAGCCAGGATTAATTACAGTCTATAACTTTGCTAATCGTTCAGTCAGGCCAGTGTCGGTACTTGAAGGAGGTTTCCCGTGCTTTCGCACGAACCTAATTAAAGTAAACCTCGTTTTCCCAGAGGCGTAGCCCCGTTAACACCTTTCTAGACACCTAATGAGTTAGCTAATTGTAAAATGCAAAACTCTCCTGGAAGCAACTATTGCCCACAGTAGGATCGGGATCCAACCATCATATGGAAGGTATGCAATCTCATTGCAAATCTCAACACTTGAAATCCCCGATGCGGTTTTTACCCCTAGTACCTATGACCTTAATTATGGTCAACAAATCATAAGTACCAGTCAAGTTCTACCCGTCATTTCTTGATTAATTAGACCCACTCATATGACCCTTAACTATGGTCAACAAAGCCGCATGAATGTCCTTATTAATCTGCATCATATGCATTGTAGGAAGACATCACTTAGCTACCGTACACTACGCCTTAACTATAGTCAACAAACGTAGCACGAATACTAAGTACTCTACTTCCTAAAATGACGGAGGGTTGCGGATGATTTTTAAGAAAATCTTTAACGCTTTGAACTTGATATCGTCGTAGAATCAAATGGTTTTCAAAAGGAATGGCTTGAGCTCCGCAGTTTTGAAATGTAGCTTTTTCATAAAAAGCTGAGTGGTTTTTAAATCCGATTCTACAATATCTTTTTAGGTTTATTTTCTTTACATTAATCATATTAATATAGTCCCATCATTTAAGTCCTTAAGCCAATCATAGAAAAGAAACGAAAATACAACGTACGCTTATGCCATCCGCATTCGCCGTAATGTTCCGTTATGCACCGTTAGGTTACTTAACTAACGGCATACCGGGACGGGACTAGCGCAGGTGTAAAACATAAGCAACGTCTACTATATATCTCATATATAATATATCATTCGTCTCAGATATCACAGAACACAGGCAGCAGAAACACATATATAATGTGGGATATACTAGGACATCCGTATTTAGTATTTAACCAACAATAGAAAATACGGATTTCACAGTCGCGATGAATAGCCAAGCCCACACCCCTAGACCCCTACGAGAGCGGCAAGCAGCCCTACTAATCCTGGAGTTTAGGAGACCCGGTCTCGACTTCTCGAGATGGCCTCCCACTGAACCCCAGAACCCGGTCACTTGTGCTCCCCTCCTTGGGTCTATCCTAATGCGGAAAAGTAAATAATATACAGCACTGGTGACATCAAGCTCAACCCAGAAGTGCCCCAAATAAAAGAATATTACATTACATTTGAATTTTACATGAATGAAAATAAAACTCTTATCTCACATAAAAACCCCCCGGCTATTCGATCGCGACAATCCCGCACATCATATCTCAGCAACACATAATATCATATATCATCAACGTAAGTAAGTATGCGTACCCCGATTGTCGTTGATGTATAGCAACGAAACCGGCGATAAGTGACATACTACACTTACGGTCACAGAAAAGAAAGTGTAAAACTACAATATTTGGAATCCACATTCTCTTTAGACATCGTAAATCCGAAATATCACATACTTCGCATTTCATGCCTAACTATATGAATTCCACATATTGCATCACATTCCAGATAAATATACAGTATTAAACTTTTCGATCGAATAATCAAATACCCAAAATTTTCTAAAGCTCAACACTTGAGCGGAGTTCAAAAAAACCCAGAATGTATCACAGTAGCAGCGGTCCAGCCGTAGAAGGGTCAAGCCAACGCCTCACATGTGGCACGCCGTACTGCCCCAAACCCTAAGGTTTAGAGGCAGTTCAGATGGTCACATAATCGAGTTAAGGTTTGTGTTCTTCTAGAGGGTCCACCACTTAACTTGAACGTATTTCCGAAAGATTTAAACCCGAGAAAAAATCAACACTTGAAAATTTTTCGTGCCGGGAAAAAGTGAGTTAATGATATCCGTTCGAACTTTTTAATACTTTCTAAATTATCTGAAAAAGGCACAAAATTAAAATTCCGATCGAATCACCGAATCCAAAACAATCCCCAGAACATTCAACACTTGAATCAGATTAAACAGACCCAAAAAAGTATACAAGCAGTTCTAGACATTACTGTATAAATACGAGGCCATAAAGCATCTGTACGGCCGCGGAGCCGCGGCCCAAGCAAGGTAAGGCCGCGGTTCCGCGGTGGCTTGTACGGCTTATGGCTTCGTTTTTTACATAAGTTCTTAGAATTCCCTGCTGAATTTTTTACGTATTTTTAATTCTGAAAATAACACAGTTTCAAAAAAATGTCCAGAGAGGGTTAAAAAAATCCGTATTTTTTATTCGATCGGAGTTTTAACTTCGCTAAAGTGTCGCCTAAAGCTCTAGGTCGGCTCTGATACCAATGTTAGGTTTACCTAGCACCTTATGAAGGGTTTGGAAGTATCACATGTCTCAAAATCAAATTTTTAAGGTGCTAAGTGAACATACAAAGAATCTTCACTAGAAATTTAGGGTTTCATTTCAAAGACAACATCATAAGTAATGAAAGCTAGGGTTTTGAGAGTACAACCTTTGTAGCTCCCTACGCTAGACTCCTTGGCTACTTGAGAGTTGGAAAAGGGTTCGCTTGAGATCTTCTTGGTCCATGACGATCCACCCGAAGCTCCTTTGCCCAAAGCTCCTTGCTTTACTCGATATGTGAATGAAGTAGAGCAAACACCCTACACAAATGGGCTAGATATGTGTAGTATGATGATGTGGTTTGTTTTCTATAATCAAAACTCTTTCTTTTTCTCAACCTCACTCAAGGAAATTCTCAAGAGAGGAAGAAGAAAATGGTGGCTAAGCTTTCTCACAAAAGAAAAGTTATGAGAGAGTGAATAATCATTGAAATGAGAAAAGAATAATATATCTTAATTCTTTCTCACTTCAACCATGGTTAGAATCATCTAGATTTTTATCAAATGGGTTAAAGACAAAAGGATAATTAACTCAAGGTTAAATGGTGGTTGAAACATGGTCAAAGATGATAAGAATAAACCTTGTGTGAATTATCCTTTCTTTTTTTCTAAATGATAAATAAATAGATAATTCTACAATGTAAGTCTTGCATTGCCACCAAACATGTATCAACAACCATGATACAATGTATGTATGTATGAATCCATGCACATCATCATGTGCATCCTTTTTCACCAAATAAGCTTGGATGGCCGGATACAATCAAGGATGCATGCATACAAAAATAGAAAAAGAGTTTGATTAAAGAATTAATCTAAAAGTCATTTATTAAATCAACACTTGATTTTGCAAACCGGTCATATCACATACGACCCGACCAATAGAAAATGCTCGATTAATATACGGTATCACATATCCGTATTTAATCGGGTCCCCGCGTATATCTCATATGCACACCACATCTTTTTGCCTGAGCCAGGAAACTTCATTGTGGGACTCTAAGACTCGTCAATACGCCGGCAGTAGGTAATGATCATATCAAATACCTACAAGCCGCAAGCGGTCAGCTAAACGTAACGGCCACCCGGGTATTGAGCGATCAGAAGAAAACAAGCGAACCTGTTACAACTCCCGTCGAGCCAACCGGCAACACTACCGTACAGTCCGCTCTCTTCGTCAGATATGCTGCATATCGAGTCTAGGGATGGTAACGTCGACCCCAATAACTCAATAAGTCGTGCCGATGAATGGTCTATAACAGATCGAGAAACTACTGATAACACTTATCAGTAAATCTCAACAGCCCTGGCCAGGGACTTACTGATATAGCCAGTCGAGCACAGCACAGCATCAACTCCCAATACCGGGAGAGACGAAACCCCTCCTATCGCTCATCGCCTTCGTGCGTCTCCGGACTGTACCCAACGGCCACCTGTTTGCACGACTCAGTAGAGCCGTGGTAGGGTGGTAATCAAAGTACAGTGGGAGAACACACAAGACTCTATGACGATCTCGGGTCTACAGACTAACCTGCACCAGTGTCACCTGAGAACTGCTATCCGACGATAGATATAATTCCATATAGGAGTTCTCAGCGAGTCCGTCCAGTGTACCCAGTCACCACTGAGCACCCGTATACGATCTCGATGTCAAACATCGATGAATGTGGGAACATCCATCGCTCATCATATGGGTCTAGTATCATATACGCTAGTCTACTCTGGTATATCGATGCCCCGTCTCGATACACCTACGACTAGGGATATTTCAGGATATGCTTATAAACTACAGATGTCCCACTAGTATGATCCCCATCATAATCACAGTAGTCAAGCCTATATCCTCAGGGCTTTATCAACATGTATGAATGAATAAAAGCATGATCAAATCAACATGTCAGATAAAGAAGAACCAGATAGCATACTATCATGTCGAGCAAGAATGTACACTGAATATATATATATATATATATATATATATATATACATGTATAAATACATCCACTATTATATAATGGCCTCTAGGGCATACATATATCCAACATCATATACCATTATTGATATCATGCTGTTAGGACACCAACACCATTACCGATGATGCGTATGTTCCACGTACACTTACTTGCCGGCTCATACACATCCTCATCGGTAATTGCCATGTCACGTACACTTAGAAAATACTATTGCATTGACATAGCTTGTTAGCTAATAGTTTCGATATGATATTAGTGTACTTTCCTTATATGCTAGTTTAGACATTGTAGTTATTAACTGCTACTTCATGCATGTTATTATTCACTGTTATGCCGCATTCATGGATTCTTATGCCTATATTCACTGTTTACATGCTATTGATGATTTGGATTCGGATTTTCATGAGATTTCCTGGATTTGGGGGAAAACCGCAAAAACATTGTAGACTTCTTTTCTCTCTCTTTTTAAATAAAAAGTGCGGTTTTCCCATGATGTATGAGTCGCCCACCATGAGTTTGCTGATGGATTTCGAGACCCGATTCGAGAAGTTGGATGAACCGTTTCGGGTACATGGTGGGCCCGGTGCGGTATCCCGGGGCGAGAAGGTCGCAGAGGATGGCGTTGAGCCTGGCAGGGGAGCACTACCGACCGGTGATTTTACCCGACGCGTCGGATATCCGAAGGATACCGTCGTGGTCTTGAGATTGATGGTAGGGGCCGGTCTGGATTGACGACGCCCTAGATAGTGAGATTGAGACATTGAGATTTTGAGATATTGAGGTACTGAGATTTGATGATCCAGGCCAGTCCGGATAGCCGGAGCCTGAGATATTGAGATATTGGGATTTATGTTTTGTGTCGATGCTAGACACTGTTTATACTGATTTCATTTATTATACCTCGTTTTAAAAATACAGTAATCTCACTAAGTTATGAAAGCAGTTTCTTCAGTACATGTATTCTGTTTTCATGCATTCATACATCATCCATATGATATATTGCTATCTGAGGCACTAACACGAGCACTTGGTATTACCGTTGTTTAGAGGTATACCCTAGCCATTGTTATTAGGCTGCTGGTTATACATTTGGGGATATATTATGATCGTATGACCTAGGATTGCGTCATACATGCGATTTCGGTTCGTAGATGTTTTCTATTCACGAGTTGGCAACTCACCCCCGTTGTGCCACAGTTCCTTGCAGGTTGCGCCGTACGGGTTTCATTACGGTTTTGCTGGCACTACTTCCATTTCCGGATGATTTTCTAGTAGGTGGGTTCACTTGTATCGTGACCATCAGTATATTTTGTATATTATTATTCAGTTGTATCTAGAAGTTCCATCAACCAAACATGTATTTATTTCAGATAGAGACCAGTGATGTTTATTCTTTCGACCTTAGAGTAGCGCGTTGTATTTCTATGGATTTCATGCTGTTTTGAGTTTCCTTTTCTGTTGCGATCCTCTCCCTTCGGCGCTGTATATTATTGCTTACGTGGTTGTGACCGTCGATTGACGAAGAGCTAGCTCCCGCTTAGGGATGCCTTATTTCATTATATATGCTTTATCAGGTTTGTACCCGTTTGGGGTCAGTTTTTATAAAAGAAACTCTGCCGAAATTTTTAGAAAAGACTTGTGATTTCAAAATGCATATTTCGGCGTATGTTGCAAACTATTTGATTTAAAATGGTTTTTCCTTCACTCTACTACTTATCTTGGTTTGGATTTTGTCACGACCCTAGAATTTCGACTCGTGACCGGCACTTAACCACGCAACGTCTACAGGCGTAACGCGGCTAAGTAAGCCGAACCCAGAAATCTAAACCAATAAATAAAGAGTGATTAAAACATCTTTTGTAAAAACAGTCATACATATCTGAGAAACTTCCATTTATTTAGTAGAAATCCTTTTTAGTTCAAGAGTTATAATTTTTATAATTTTGGCAACATTTCCTTTTTTTTTAAACATTTGTCCCGCAAGTCGGGTAGAACAAGGTGTAGCAGGAATAACAAGTAAAAAGAATAAAGCATCACAATATGATATACGACGCCGTAGCGAAGAATACACAGTAAAGCAAGGACCAATATCACGAAAGGTAAAACTGCATATAATAAAGTCGGCTCACATGCGAGCTCGACACCAGAATATAAAATCATACATAACGTCCTCACAACTGTCTCTAAGTCAATACAGAACGGTAGATGGAGAATACTAGATACATCAATATACAACTGAAAGATAACAGATACCGTACAAAACCCACCTAACAGCAAAAGGCTAACTCGCCTCAGCAATGGTATCTGTGCCAAAAGATGCGGTAAACAGCCAGCCGTGACTACTCCCAAGGGCAACCTGCAAATACTGTGGCACAACGGGGGTGAGTTGCCAACTCGTGAATAGAAATAACATATAAAGGTGATCGCGAGCATGCACATATAGCGCGGCTCTACTAATGCCAGCAGATAATATCAATGCATGACAAACAGTGGATACAATAGTAATGCAAGTGCTCTATCAGGTAAATGCTACAGGATGAGGTATATAGTAATCAATATTGAGCATGGGATAAATAACATCTACATGGATATGTCAACATGGAAAGCAATAATCGGTGCCTCAGACTGCACCCAAATCCCAATTACACTCAGGCGCCGGCACACCCATCGGCCCTCAAATCCTGTACATTTCTGAGAAATCACGAGTGCCCAACATCGGCACCCAAAATATCATAAAATACTCGTGTCCAGCATCGACACGCAAATCCTCGTATATCGGGCTCCGTCAGTCCGGATCGGCCCACGGGGTCCGTCTGCGGTATCGGCCCTCGGCCCCGGCAGTACGGATCATCCCGCATCCATCTCTCGACTCTGGTCAGTATCCTCCGGACAACTGCCAGGTCCAACCAATCACCGGTAGGTACTCGCCCGCCTCCAGGCTCAATCGGCAAACCCATCGATCATCTCGCCGAGGGGAACCATACCGGGCCCACCACGAACCCGCAAACGGAACATCCACTCCTCGAATCGGGTTTCAAGCACACGTCTCAGCACCGAGAAAACGCATGGTGGACACACCAAAATATCATATCATGAGGTACCGGGTTTTTCAAAATAGTGCATCTTTTCTTAAATACTTCCACGGTCCTCAAAACCAGAAATCGCATGAAATCAAACACCAATAAGTAAATCCAATGCGAGGTACGATGTAAATCAATCCATGGTATGAGCATAAGGGGAAAACCACTTTTAAAAATAGTTTCCTTTTTTAAAGATGTCATGCGGCTCCCAATTTCCAGGAAATCACCACCAATCATATGTAAGATAAACTACAACAGTATAATCATGGCAGTTCTACAGTGAGTGTGGCATGGCAATTACTAACGGTGTGTGTGTAGCATGCAAATAGTGCCCGTGCAACATAGACCGTTAGTAATAGTGCGGTGTTCTATCAGTTCTAAGCATATATATATATGTAGCAGGGAATGCAATATGCGATGACAGTCTATGGGGTACATGCAACATATAATAATAATAAAGTCCTATCAGCCCTGACGCATAACGCCATGCGGGCGATATCCCCGTAGATGTGAAATCTACTCACCGTGTCTCACGCTAGGTGTATCCAACAACTTGCTTGCCCTTCTTCGCAGCGTCCGTCTCACTGGCATGCGAACCTAGAATCACATAACAGATATCACACATAAGCTCAATTTCACCGAAACGCGACATTACGGTCCAACTAGAAACCGTGTCGCAAACCAATCGCGCGTGTGCGCGATACGCTAAAACGTGTGATCACGCGCCTGAAACTACCTCGACGCGTCGCGATACGCAAAAGCCCCAAACCTACTCACGTATCACGCGTGCCGCGAAGGTTTAGAAAAAAACGGCAAAATAGGTATTTGGTCCCAGATTTATATACAGAACTAAACTTACAAAAATATATACATCACAGCCCTCTACACACTAGCAGACACCTATAGAACCAAACACCAACCCAAACCCTACCCATCTGGCCGCAATTGGCGGCCAGACTGAAGAAATTGGCGGCCAAAGGGGTGAATTAGGGGTCGGGTTAAATATATTGTATCAGCACATCTCCACTAGACCGCAGTATCCTCAATTTCATTCAGAACTCATCGGGTCAAAAGCAGTTCCAGAAAACCTCAATTTTATACAAATACAATAAATTGCATCAATTTGGAAAACTGGTGGTATTTTAGTGCAATCGGGGTTAAACTAGGTTAATATGGTCTCCATAACCCACCAACAACCTACTGAAACTAATTCACACCATAATAGCACAAGGTTCCCACTAAACACCTCATATCGCACTAAATCACACTAAAAACCACTAACCGATGCAAAACTACACTAACCAAGCAAACTAGGGAATAAGTTTAGGAAATATACCTCATACTTAACCCTAGGGAGCTGGAGGAAGAAGAAGAAATGAAGGGGAGAAGCTGCAGTCGAAGTTGTGTTGCTGTTGCTGCTCACTGATGCTGCTGCTGCTGCTTTTGTGTTGCTGCTGTTGCTGTTGTGTTTGCTGCTGTTGCTGTTGTGTTTGCTGCTGCTACTGCTGTTGTGTTGAAGAGGTGAGTGTGTGTGTGTGTGTGTGTGTGTGTGAGAGAGAGAGAGAGAGTGAGGTTGAGAGAAAGAAAACAAAACAATTGAGAGGAAAATCATCACCCAATGTCAACCCTTCTCTCTCTCTCTCTCCTCATGATTGCAAGCATGGCTTAAAGCCATGATGCACTCTCCCTCTCTCTCACAAGTCAACACCCATAACAATTCAAATTAAAGTAACTTTTAAATAACTAATTAAACTCAATTAAAACCCATAAGACTTTAATCCTCAAGATTAATCCACTATGGCTACTAATCATGGTAAAACTCATTTTAAAAACCCTAGTTTACATGCACATGTGTGTGCAAGCCTAGGAAAACTTTGGAAAAATATTTATTAAATTAGGAAAAATGTTTAAAACACAATTTGGTAAACTTTTTGTTAAAAACCCAGTATTTAAATATAATTAGTCACTAACACATCCTAAGGTTTTACAATCTCTCCCCCTTAAAGAAATTCGTCCCCGAATTTCAAAAATCTAACTACACATACCTTCAAAAAGATGGGGATACGTCTTCATCATCTCGCTTTCGGTCTCCCAAGTGACCTCCTCACGGTTCTGGCCACGCCAAAGTACCTTAACTGATGGGATGTCCTTCGATCTCAATTTCTTCACTTGTCGATCCAAGATCATCACTGGCTGTTCTGCATAGGAAAGGTCGCGCTCCAGCTGGATCGTCGGATGCTGAATCGCATGCGAAGGATCATGAAGATATCTGCGGAGCATCGAAACGTGAAATACGGGGTGCACATCTGGAAAGCTGGGCGGAAGGGCTAACCGGTATGCTACTGCACCAACACGCTCGAGGATCTCGAAGGGGCCCACATACCTGGGACTGAGCTTCCCCTTCTTTCCAAATCTCATCACACCTTTCATTGGGGAGACCCTCAAGAAAACATGATCACCAACAGAAAACTCAAGTCTGCGTCGCCGACGGTCCGCATAAGATCTCTGCCTACTCTGGGCTGCTCTCATCCTATCGCGAATCAACTGGATCTTCGCTGTCGTCTCCTCAACGATCTGTGGCCCTAAGATATTGCTCTCACCGAGCTCTGTCCAACAAGTGGGAGACCTGCATCTCCTCCCATAGAGAGCCTCAAATGGTGCCATCTGAATGGTCTCCTGGTAGCTGTTATTGTAGGAGAACTCTACTAAGGGCAAATGATGATCCCAGCTACCTCCGAAATCCAATACACAAGCTCTGAGCATGTCTTCGAGAGTCTGAATGGTCCGCTCTGACTGTCCATCGATCTGCGGATGAAATGCTGTGCTGAAACTCAAGCGAGTGCCCAAAGCCTCCTGAAGCCTCTGCCATAGTCTACTGGTAAATTGGGTGCCTCTGTCGGACACAATACATGTCGGGACTCCGTGTAGTCGTACTATCTCGTCAATGTAAATCTGGGCATACTGAGTAAATCCGAAAGTCGTCTTCACTGGTAGGAAATGAGCCGCTTTCGTCAAACGATCCACGATCACCCAGATGGAGTCATACCCCCGACTAGTCCTGGGTAATCCCACAATGAAGTCCATCGAAATCTGTTCCCATTTCCACTCGGGAACGGTAACGGCTGTAGCTCTCCCGCGGGCCTCTGGTGCTCAGCCTTGACTTGCTGACAAGTCAGGCATCTCGACACAAAATCTGCGATGTCCCTCTTCATTCCGTCCCACCAGTAAACACCTCTCATATCATGATATATCTTGGTGGAACCAGGATGGACGCTATATACCGATCGATGTGCCTCCTCAAGAATCTCGCGCCTCAGTCCCTCAGCATCAGGTACGCACAGTCTGACTCCAAATCATAGTATCCCCTGATCATCGATCACGAACTCGGAAAATCTGCCCTGTCCAATCTGTGCCATGATCTCTGAACATCGGTCATCACTGAGCTGTGCCTCACGTATACGATCGATCAATTGTGGGCGTGCACGGACATGCGCGATCTGTCCTCCAATCGGAGTGAACTCGAACTGTATCCGGCTGTCGCATAATATCTGCCAGTTCGCGGATGACTGCTCCTGTACTGCGCTCAAACAAGATAGACTACCCCCGGGCCTCCTACTCAAAGCATCCGCCACCACATTTGCCTTGCCCGGGTGATATAAGATCTCGCAGTCGTAATCCTTCACTAACTCCATCCATCGGCGCTGTCGAAGGTTCAGGTCCCGCTGCTGGAATATATATTTCAGACTCTTGTGATCCGTGAATATCTGGCACGACTCGCCGTATAGGTAATGTTGCCAGATCTTAAGTGCGAAGACCACTGCCGCCATCTCCAAATCGTGAGTGGGGTAGTTCTGCTCATGTTTCTTCAATTGTCGCGAGGCATACGCGATCACCCTGTCATGCTGCATCAGAACGCACCCTAGCCCCACTCGAGAGGCATCACAAAAGACCACAAACCCGCCTGATCCGGAAGGTAAAGATAACACCGGTGCCGTCGTTAGCCGAGTCCGTAACTGCTGGAAACTGTGCTCGCACTCCTCCGTCCAATCGAAAGGGACTCCCTTCTGGGTCAACCCGGTCAACGGTATAGCAATACGGGAGAAGTCCTGGACAAAACGTCTGTAGTAACCGGCCAACCCCAAAAAGCTGCGAATCTCCGTCACCGATGTGGGTCTGGGCCAACGCTGAACGGCCTCGATCTTCCTCGGGTCTACACATATACCGTCTCATGAAATCACATGTCCCAAGAAGTCTACGCTGTCCAGCCAAAAAGCACACTTGGAGAATTTCGCATAAAGCTGGTGCTCCCTCAAGGTCTGCAAGGTAATCCGCAGGTGCTGCTCGTGCTCCTCATTACTCCGGGAATACACCAAGATATCGTCAATGAAGACTATGATGAACAGATCCAAATATGGCCAGAAAATACGGTTCATCAAGTCCATGAAGGCTGCTGGCGCATTGGTGAGTCCGAACGACATCACCAAAAACTCGTAATGGCCGTAGCGCGTACGGAAAGCTGTTCTGGGAATGTCCTCCTGTCGAACCCGCAGCTGATGATAGCCCGATCGCAAATCGATCCTCGAAAAGTACCCTGCCCCCTGAAGCTGGTCGAACAAATCGTCGATGCGCGGCAAAGGATACCTGTTCCGCACTGTCACCCTGTTCAGCTGGCGGTAGTCGATACACAGACGCAAACTGCCGTCTTTCTTCTTGACGAACAGGACTGGAGCACCCCAAGGAGAAACACTGGGTCGAATAAGTCCCTTGTCCAGCAAATCTTGCAACTGACCCTTCAATTCTCTAAGTTCTGCCGGGGCCATCCGATAAGGCGGTATGGAAATAGGCCACGAGCCAGGAACCAAATCAATACAGAAAGAAATGTCGCGCTCGGGCGGCAACCCTGGAAGCTCGGCAGGGAACACATCAGGAAACTCGCTGACAACCGGGACCTGATCTAATGGAACCTCTGTAGCGCGAGCATCGCAAACATAGGCGAGAAATCCCTGACATCCCTTCCTCAAAATCTGTCCAGCGCGAAAAGAAGAAATCACACTGTGAGGGGCGGCACCACGGTCCCCCAACACAACAAAAACCGACTCGCCGGGAAAGCAGAATCTAACTGTCTTCTCACGGCAGTCCACAGAAGCATAGCACGTGGCTAACCAATCCATACCTAAGAGAACGTCGAAGTCCAACATCTCCAGAAGGATCAAGTCGACAGGCAACTCTCTCTCGCCAATACAGACGGTACAGGATCGGAACACGTGTCTAGCAACAAGCGACTCTCCCACAGGAGTGGTCACCACAAGCGGCTGATCAAGCAAACCGGACTCTCTACCCAAACTCGGCACAAAGTGTGTGGATACGTACGACTGTGTGGATCCGGGATCGAACAGTACGTGTGCATCAACTGTACATACAGGAAGGATACCTGAAACCACTGCATTGGACGCCTGCGCGTCCTGATGTGTCAAAGCAAAAACCTGCGCCTGTCCACCACCTGTAACTGACTGCCCTCTGCCTCGGTCATCTCGCCCCCTCTGAGCAACTCCTCCACGCCCACGACCTCTCTGTGCATGAGTCTGGCGCGGAGCAATGGTAGGTACAACGGGTAACGCCCTCTGGGGTGGTGATGGTGGTAAAGTAACATGCGGTGCTGCCGCCTCCCTCCGGTGTGTCTCGGGACAATCTCTAACGAGGTGAAGTAGGCTGCCGCATCTAAAGCAACCCCGCGGTGACTGCTGACCCTCTCATGGATAGGAACTAAACAGCTGGCTCCATCCCGAATCTCTACTACTCCTCGTACCCGAACGATACCTGTCGCGGCGTCTGAATGACTGCCTCCGTGCGGAAATACTGGTACGAACTCTCTTCGGCTCTGGAACTACCGAAGTCTAAGCAAGGTGCTCCTCGACTACTAGGGCTGTGTCTACAGCTGCTGCATAGGTCTTGTAGTGCTCCGCGCTGATCGTGAGGAACAGTGGTGTAAGCAAGCCTCGAACAAATCTCCTGACTCGCAACTCCTCGGTAGCCACTAAATATGGGGCATAGACTGCTAGCTCTGTAAACAGCACGTCATACTCTGCCACTGTCATCCCTGGCGTCTGGCGCAAGGACTCAAATCTGCGTGCTCGGGCATTCCTAACACTCTGGGGAAGGAAACGGGCTAGAAATATGGTTACGAACTGTTAGTTATATGTATGCCCTAGAGGCCATTACTGTACATAGGATGTATATTGTAGTGGATGCTGGGACATATATAGGGAGGACTTTCTTGCTCGACATGATAGTATGCTATCTGGTTACCCTTTACCTTAACGTGTATGCTGATTGTCTCTCTGTTACATGTTGGTAAAGCCCTTAGGATCTGTACTTGACTACCTGGACTATGATGCGGATCATACTAGTGGGGACATGGTAGTCCATAAGTACATCCTTCAAAGTCCCTAGTCGTGGGTATATCGAGACGGGGCATCGATATACCAGAGTAGACTAGCGTGTACCTTCTCGACCCATGAAGATGGGCGATGGATGATCCCATATCCATTGGTGTTTGACATCAGAGATGATATACGGGTGCTCAGTAGAGACTGGGTACACTGGACGGACTCGCCGAGAACTCCCAGATGGTATTATACCTCACGTCAGATGGCAGTTCTCTGGTGACACTGGTACAGAGTAGTCTGTTGACCCGAGATCGTCATAGAGTCTCGTGTGGTTCCCACTGTGCTTTGATTTCCATCTTACCACGTCCAAGAGGGCGTGCAAAACGGTGGTTTTTGGGTACAGTCCCGAGTCACATGGAGGCAATGAGCGATAGGAGGGGATTGGTCTCTCCCGGTATATGGGGGTTGATGTTGCGCTGTGTTCGATTGGCTATAACAGGAAATCCCTGGCCAGGGTTGCTGAGATTTACTGGTAAGTGTTACCAGTAGTTTCTCGAACAGTTATAGACCTCATATCGACACGACTTATTGAGCTATTGGGGTCTGACGTTTACCACCCCTAGGCGAGATATGCGACATATCAGACGATCAGACCGGACTGTGCGGTAGTGTTACTGGTCGGATTCACTGGAGTGTGAGCGGGCTTGCTCGTCGATCTTCAGATCGCTCAATACCCGGATGGCCGTTACGTTTAGCAGACCGCTTGCGGCTTGTGGGTGTTTGATATGATCATCGCCTGCTGCCGGCGTATTGACGAGTCTTTAGAGTCCTACACAGAGGTTTCCTGGCTCAAGCGAAACGAAATAGGAGCGCATATGAGATATGTGCGGGACCGAGAATAATACGAGTATGTGATACTGTATTCGATTCTCGCGATGTGACATTGATCGGTTATATGCGATATAGCCGGGTTATCGGATCAAGTGTTGATTCGATAAGATGTTACTAATGATACCAGTCGGTTATGTGCGCATGACCGGATCATTGAATCAAGTGTTGATTTAATGATTTAATGTATAATTATATATTTGATATATTACTTTGCATTAACTAGTATCGGTTCACTTTAGACGGATTTTCTCACTTGGTTCGTGCGCATTGCATATGCGATATGTTTTTGTGCACTTGTATGTATCATGTTTGATGATGCATGCTAACTTGAGTTTGTGTAAAGATTAAACCATGGTTATTTAAATGGTTAGGGTTTTGTTTTTCATATCTATTTATTTATTTATTTATTTATTTTCTTTTTGGAAAAAGAAATGAGAAGAATGGTGGCTTTCTTTGGATTGTAGTTGAAGCTTCATGAAGCTTTGTTCAAGTCAACCATTCTTATCTCATCCTTAACCCTAACCATTCCCACTAACCATGATTCATTCTCTACACTTAACTCTAGTTAAGATTATGATAAGAATTCATTTTCTTTTCTTTTTCTATTAACTTATCATATCATTTTTCCTTCTTCTTCTTCATTCTTCAAGTGAAGAAAAGCAAGGTCCATCAATGGTGATTGATGTTTTCAAGTGAGAAATCCAATTCTAAAGTTAACCCACTTCCTATTTCTTCATCCTCTACCTCTTGCCAAGTAGTAGAGTGTGTTTACTTCACAAGTTTCATGACTTGGTGAAGTTGAGAGCTTGATCTTGCGATGCTTCGACGTAGATCATCTTCGGCATGGACATCGACGACCTAGCTTGCCCATTCTCCGACGAAGCCGACTCTAGAGCCCGGATTTGATTTGGACAGCGGAGACGACCTCGTTGCGGAGCCGTGGAGGTGGAGGACCGGATCTACAAAGGTTGTATTTCTGTATTCTCATTAGTTAATTTGTTAACTAGTTCTTTTCGCCTAGACATCTAGTTATCGATCCGTAGTTTAGGGTTTGTAGGCACCATAATTTTTGAAATTGCCATGGTTGATGGCTTGGGAGACCTCACTAGTGTGCCTAGGAACCCTGCACGAACTCCGTCCAGGTCATAGGAGGAAGACCTGCTGCTCTGCCCTTCTCAACTGAATCACACCACTTCTGCGCAAGACCTTCCAGGCGAAAGCTCGCGAACTCGACCCATCTCGCATCTGCGCATCTGAGGGAACGGCATATCCTGGCCATCCTGTCGATGAAGTGGGTCCTCGGCTGTATCGATGCCTGTGAAGACCGGAGGCTTCAGCCTCATGAATTCTGATAACGATACTGTGATCACCTCCGTGGCTGCAGGGGCAACTGGCTGTGCGGTAGGTACCATCACGGTCGCTGGAACAGGTGGAGCTACCTCTGGTCGCTGCGCTCGAAGCGTCTCAACTAGCGATCCTATCATCTGGCGCATCTCCTGCATGCTAGATCCCACCGTCTGGCGCATCTCCTGCATACCAGCCCCTAGCGTGGCGATTTGATCTGTCACGGCAGGAACAGCCTGCTCGGGTACAACGGGTGCACTGGCCGGATCAGTCCTCGTCTCGGACGAGTCAACACGAATCTCGGCCCTCGCGGCCGCTCTCTGTGCCCTCGTAGTCTTAGGCGGCATAATGGCTGAAAGAAAATTTGGATTCGATAAGAACACGGAAATCGAATCGCAAGAACATATGTAATCAAGGAGGAATTTAAATCAACAAGTCCTAAGGTCGCGTAGGCGGAGTACCGTGTCGTGAGTATGCCGCGGAACATACACACGCTACGCTTCCCTGCTGCAGCTACCTACTCCATCATACCAGAGTCATCCTACACTCCGAAGGTAAAACCTACGCTCTGATACCAACTTTGTCACGACCCGAGAATTTCGACTCATGACCGGCACTTAACCACGCAACATCTACAGGCGTAACGCGGCTAAGTAAGCCGAACCCAGAAATCAAAACCAATAAATAAAGAGTGATTAAAACATCTTTTGTAAAAACAGTCATACATATCTGAGAAACTTCCATTTATTTAGTAGAAATCCTTTTTAGTTCAAGAGTTATAATATTTATAATTTTGGCAACATTTCCTTTTTTTTTAAACATTTGTCCCGCAAGTCGGGTAGAACAAAGTGTAGCAGGAATAACAAGTAAAATGAATAAAGCATCACAATATGATATACGACGCCGTAGCGAAGAATACACAGTAAAGCAAGGACCAATATCACGAAAGGTAAAACTGCATATAATAAAGTCGGCTCACATGCGAGCTCGACACCAGAATATAAAATCATACATAACGTCCTCACAACTGTCTCTAAGTCAATACAGAACGGTAGATGGAGAATACTAGATACATCAATATACAACGGAAAGATAACAGCTACCGTACAAAACCCACCTAACAGCAAAAGGCTAACTCGCCTCAGCAATGGTATCTGTGCCAAAAGATGCGGTAAACAGCCAGCCGTGACTACTCCCAAGGGCAACCTGCAAATACTGTGGCACAACGGGGGTGAGTTGCCAACTCGTGAATAGAAATAACATATAAAGGTGATCGCGAGCATGCACATATAGCGCGGCTCTACTAATGCCAGCAGATAATATCAATGCATGACAAACAGTGGATGCAATAGTAATGCAAGTGCTCTATCAGGTAAATGCTACATGATGAGGTATATAGTAATCAATACTGAGCATGGGATAAATAACATCTACATGGATATGTCAACATGGAAAGCAATAATCGGTGCCTCAGACTGCACCCAAATCCCAATTACACTCAGGCGCCGGCACACCCATCGGCCCTCAAATCCTGTACATCTCTGAGAAATCACGAGTGCCCAACATCGGCACCCAAAATATCATAAAATACTCGTGTCCAGCATCGACACGCAAATCCTCGTATATCGGGCTCCGTCAGTCCGGATCGGCCCACGGGGTCCGTCTGCGGTATCGGCCCTCGGCCCCGGCAGTACGGATCATCCCGCATCCATCTCTCGACTCTGGTCAGTATCCTCTGGACAACTGCCAGGTCCAACCAATCACCGGTAGGTACTCGCCCGCCTCCAGGCTCAATCGGCAAACCCATCGATCATCTCGCCGAGGGGAACCATACCGGGCCCACCACGAACCCGCAAACGGAACATCCACTCCTCGAATCGGGTTTCAAGCACACGTCTCAGCACCGAGAAAACGCGTGGTGGACACACCAAAATATCATATCACGAGGTACCGGGTTTTTCAAAATAGTGCATCTTTTCTTAAATACTTCCACGGTCCTCAAAACCAGAAATCGCATGAAATCCAACACCAATAAGTAAATCCAATGCGAGGTACGATGTAAATCAATCCATGGTATGAGCATAAGGGGAAAACCGCTTTTAAAAATAGTTTCCTTTTTTAAAGATGTCATGCGGCTCCCAATTTCCAGGAAATCACCACCAATCATATGTAAGATAAACTACAACAATATAATCATGGCAGTTCTACAGTGAGTGTGGCATGGCAATTACTAACGGTGTGTGTGTAGCATGCAAATAGTGCCCGTGCAACATAGACCGTTAGTAATAGTGCGGTGTTCTATCAGTTCTAAGCATATATATATATAGCAGGGAATGCAATATGCGATGACAGTCTATGGGGTACATGCAACATATAATAATAATAAAGTCTTATCAGCTCTGACGCATAACGCCATGCGGGCGATATCCCCGTAGATGTGAAATCTACTCACCGTGTCTCGCGCTAGGTGTATCCAACAACTTGCTTGCCCTTCTTCGCAGCGTCCGTCTCACTGGCCTGCGAACCTAGAATCACATAACAGATATCACACATAAGCTCAATTTCACCGAAACTCGACATTACGGTCCAACTAGAAACCCGTGTCGCAAACCAATCGCGCGTGTGCGCGATACGCTAAAACGTGTGATCACGCGCTTGAAACTACCCCGACGCGTCGCGATACGCAAAAGCCCCAAACCTACTCACGTATCACGCGTGCCGCGAAGGTTTAGAAAAAAACGGCAAAATAGGTATTTGGTCCCAGATTTATATACAGAACTAAACTTACAAAAATATATACATCACAGCACTCTACACACTAGCAGACACCTATAGAACCAAACACCAACCCAAACCCTACCCATCTGGCCGCAATTGGCGGCCAGACTGAAGAAATTGGCGGCCAAAGGGGTGAATTAGGGGGTCGGGTTAAATATATGGTATCAGCACATCTCCACTAGACCGCAGTATCCTCAATTTCATTGAGAACTCATCGGGTCAAAAGCAGTTCCAGAAAACCTCAATTTTGCACAAATACAATAAATTGCATCAATTTGGAAAACTGGTGGTATTTTAGTGCAATCGGGGTTAAACTAGGTTAATATGGTCTCCATAACCCACCAACAACCTACTGAAACTAATTCACACCATAATAGCACAAGGTTCCCACTAAACACCTCATATCGCACTAAATCACACTAAAAACCACTAACCGATGCAAAACTACACTAACCAAGCAAACTAGGGAATAAGTTTAGGAAATATACCTCATACTTAACCCTAGGGAGCTGGAGGAAGAAGAAGAAATGAAGGGGAGAAGCTGCAGTCGAAGTTGTGTTGCTGTTGCTGCTCACTGATGCTGCTGCTGCTGCTTTTGTGTTGCTGCTGTTGCTGTTGTGTTTGCTGCTGCTACTGCTGTTGTGTTGAAGAGGTGAGTGTGTGTGTGTGTGTGTGTGTGTGAGTGAGGTTGAGAGAAAGAAAACAAAACAATTGAGAGGAAAATCATCACCCAATGTCAACCCTTCTCTCTTTCTCTCTCCTCATGATTGCAAGCATGGCTTAAAGCCATGATGCACTCTCCCTCTCTCTCACAAGTCAACACCCATAACAATTCAAATTAAAGTAACTTTTAATTAACTAATTAAACTCAATTAAAACCCATAAGACTTTAATCCTCAAGATTAATCCACTATGGCTACTAATCATGGTAAAACTCATTTTAAAAACCCTAGTTTACATGCACATGTGTGTGCAAGCCTAGGAAAATTTTGGAAAAATATTTATTAAATTAGGAAAAATGTTTAAAACACAATTTGGTAAACTTTTTGTTAAAAACCCAGTATTTAAATATAATTAGTCACTAACACATCCTAAGGTGTTACAGATTTCTGGGTTTTTGGCTTACTTAGATTACGTATGCCTCGAGACGTTTCGTAGTTTAAGTGCCGGTCATGTTCCGTACTTTCGGGTCGTGACAAAGTTGGTATCAAAGCATTAGGTTTTACCTTCGGAGCGTAGGATGACCTTTGGTTGATGGAGTAGGTAGCTTGAGTAGAGTGACGTACCGTACGCATGTTCCGCGGCGTATTTACGATACGCTACTCCACTTAAGAAACCTTAGGATATACATTTCTTTGCTCAGTATTATATTCATTCCTGATCTAGCCTCATCGGTACGGGTTTATGGTTTTGCTGCCATGATTACGGGCAGGGAGAGCTATGGCTAGAGTTGCGGTCAGCACGAGCTCGTTACGAACGAGGACTGACCAGGGCGTGATTCCGGCGACACACGATTGCAGAGATGTGTCCTTTTTATGGTGTTTTGCGCCACAAGCGTTTGATGGATCGCTGTATGAGATTACTCGGACGTGCAGATCAGCACCAGAGGATCGAGCCACTGATACAGGCCAACCGGATTTTGATGACCGTTGATGCATTGCTTATTGATGATGGTTGCGGCACTGTTCAGCGTGTAGACGAGTGAGCCAGTTGCTGCTGCGAACGACGAGATATCGCCCCAGATGTTGGAGCTATTGCAGTACGAGTTGTTCTAAGAGATGATAGAAGGTCGCTAGTCATCGAGGATGAATGACTAGGACATGTGGTTCGTTCGCTACCCCGATTGCGAGGTCATCAGATGAATTGATTCCAGCTAGAGACGACTTCACGCGGATACGTTGGGAGTCGATAGAGGCGATCGAATGTCAGAAACCTATTATTCCAAGTTTAAAGTATTCGGAAAGACATGCAGGCAATTCTATGGACCCTCTAGAAGAATGAAACCCTAACTCGACATAATGACCGTGTGAAAGCCTTTGAACCTTAGGGTCTGCGGCAGTTCTGTGGCGCCATTAGTGAGGCTTGGGTTTGCCCTTCTACGGCTGGACCACCGATGCTGTGGTATGTACTCGATACTATTAAACTGTACCCAAGATGTTGAGCTCTTGGGGGATTATGAGGTTTTGACGAATCGATCGGATGGTTCAACTTCATTCGGATGCTAGGTGGTGAGATTCACTTCTTCGGAGACCCCAGATACTGTAAGTCTACGGTAGCGCCCCGGCCGTCTTTCAGACGCCAAAATGCGGAACAAAAACTTTTATAACTGGCGCTATCGCAAACTATAACCCGGATCTGCCATTAACGCTAAACTAACAATCTACAAAGAGGGAAGAAAGGTTATACCGAACGATCCGAGTCCTTCGTTCTTTAACCATCATCCCACACTCCGTTGCGGCTGCTCCGGTCTCGTCGATCTCCGATCTCCTCGTCCAGGTGGCACCACGTCATCGGATCTTTAAACGGGCTCCCGCCTCTGACTCGAGGCAACTCGGTCGTCAAGTTTGCTAAAAGAGATGACCAAGATTGATGTAGAGAATGAGTGGAATACTTTGTCTCGCTTCGTCCAAAACCATGGACGAACGGTTAATGAAGCTGCCATGGGAATCGGGTGATGGAATGAAATGAGCTGTGAAATTCCATACACCCCAAAATCTATCATAATCTTTTTACCAGATAAAACATCAAGTGTGAGAGTGAGAGAGAGGGGGAAGGGGCCGGCCACATATATAGAGGTGGGGGATGAGTGTAGGAGAGGGGGAGGTGACGTTAAGAAAATATCTCAAGTGTGAACACAAAGTGTGAACACACAGTGTGAACACAAAATGTGAACACAAAAAAGCAACCAATGAAAACACAACACCATTCAACCTAGTCACCTCTTCTAGAAACTTCTAGAACCTTCCACACTCATCTCAAGAAAAGATAAATCCGTTTTTAACCGAATGTTAAAAGACGGCTGATAGAAAACTGGAAACTGGCAACTTCCAAAAGTGATCCTGAAACGACTTTCAGGATAACCCCGTAACTGTATAAATATACCCGCATTTGTATTACGACCGAATACAAATGCAACTGAGACAAAGATATTATATCTACTCTGTATAATACTCGGATCCGGCTTAAACCAAAGCTGACCAGTATCATCTGCCCGAAAAATAACACGTGCGTAAACGCACGTGCATTTTCCGAACCCTGCCATAAAACCATACGGCCTCTACAACGTTTCGCCCGAACTTGGGAAACTATCTGTGGGGGACTCTAATGACTCGTCAGTACCCTGGCAGTGGGTTTAACCACAAACCGTCAGCGGCACTAGCTATGCGTAACGGCTGCCCATGGACTGACCTCAAGGGAGGCTGATGAGCGAACTCATCCAGAAACCCTACTGAGCCTAACAGCGACAAAGTATATACAGTCCGGTCCGTTCGTCTATGAGTATCGCATATCCGGCCTAGGGGGCTAGTAACGTCAGACCCCCAATAGCTGTATAAGTCGTGTCGGAGACAAGCCCTGAACACCCTGAGATACTACTGGAGTACCTACCAGTAAATCTCACCTGCCTTGGCCAAGGACTTGGTGTAATGGCTTTCCTAGACACAGCGCGACCTCCACCCCCAATACCGGGAGAGACGAATCCCCTGCCGATCCGCTCACGTGCCTCCATGTGGCTCGGGACTGTACCCAAAAACTACCTGTTTGCACGACTCCTTTGAGCCGTGGTAGGGTAGAAATCAAAGCACAGTGGGAACTCACACGAGACAAATGACGACCTCAGGTCGATGAACTAACCTGTACACATGTCACCAGGGAACTGCTATCTGACGATATGTATAATACCAACTAGCAGGTTCCCGGCGAGTCCTGTCCGGTGTACTCATAACCCAATGAGCACCTGTATACATCTTAGGTGATCCAACTAACACCAGTGGCTTGTGAGACCGGCCACCGCCCCTCGTCGGGGTCTCGACTGTATACACTAGTCTACTCCGGAGTATCGATGCCCTGTCTCGAAACTCCCACGACTAGGGACCACAATTAAGGATATGCTTATGACCACCCAACTCTCACTTATATGATCGCCCTCATACTGTTGGTAGTCAAGCAAGATCCTAAGGGCTCTATCAAAGTGTAATCGTGATCAGTCACCTGAACCTATACACGACTGATAAAGGCAAACCAGATAGCATACTATCATCTCGAGTAAGACTGTCCTACCGGTATAGGTCCTCCGCAATCATTGCAATCACGTACCTGCAATCCAATAATTGACCTTGAGGGCACTATATCCAACAATCTCCCACTTGTACTTAAGGCTAATTATTGCGATGTTGCGTACTCACAGCCCATGTGAAACCAACACCCAACTCCTCTACTAATCAGTTTCACAAAGCCCGTTTGTAAAACTATTGTGTTCGAGAAATAGCCTCAGTGAGTGGATCCGCCCGGATGTTTCATTCTGTGTCTCTCTTAATCTCAAGTTCGCGGAGAAAGCCATCTCCCGAATTGAGTAATACCTGTCTTAGAATATGTCTGGATATCTGATGGGACTTAGTTCATAAATGAACTCCAAATCCAAACTTCTTAGACTGTATCGATAACTGACCCTAATCAGTATCCGGCACCATGCCTCCCACAGTATCCTCTTGGACCACTTGTCCAAAATACTGTCCCTCTTTATCAGAGGGAAAACTATAACTCTGACAATCACTCTGTCATCCATGTCACCTTTGAAGCCTGGAATGATAACCGTCTCCCGAAGGAGGCTGTCGTCATCAAATCCGTAGAACATTCACTTATGTTCTAAAACTGCTTCCTTATGTTTCTCCAGGATTGGATTAATACAAACTTATTGCATCTAGTGCAAAAACAACACTTGGTGTGGTACTTGACATCTTATGATTGACTCAGTTGCCTAAGCAAGTGATCTACCAATCATATACATCCCTCTCCCCTTTAGTCTGTAAGACACCTTTAGAGAGGGTGACTCCATCACCTGCAGGTACACCACCATGCCAGGAGTCATCTATTCTAAAAACCATTAGAATACTGTCAAAGTACCCACATTGGGAAACTACCCTAATCCAGATCTAAAACCATAGATCTAGAAACCAGAATGTCAAATATTATATCCATATCCTGTCTGGAGAAACAACTGTGTGACGATCACAGTACAACCGATCGTAGTATAGGAATTTTACTTCCTACTCTGTGTATGTCATCCAAATACCAGGACATCACACCCTACTACCTTCTTAACAGATCCATCCCCTATTCTGATAAAGTCAAACTCATGACTGTCGCATCAAAATTAGATGATCAATCTTCGCTATAACTGCTCTAGTCTATAAATAAACATAAGCTACTTGCCCACTATGCTTCTGCTGCTCCCACTGACCACAACAACCCTCCTACCGGGTCTCATAGCCTGGAACAACAGTAGTGTCAAGTCTGGGTAGATATGAACCTCCCTGTCACCGTCCTTGAGGCTACCGGAGTACCTCTCGGGTGTCTGAGGTTACCCACCAAATCTGCGGAGTGGCTAATGGAATGTCAAACCTGATTGAATCTATTGGTCCTATTAAATTTTCCGTAATCGTTTGCGGTTCTGGAATCACTTCCAGTTCTACCATACTCCCACTACTGTTTTCTGAAAAAATCCATTTTACTAAAACTGTGGCGAGTCAAGAACAATATCACTATTGATCTTCCAGATGGTGGAAAGTCAACCCTCATCATAGCCTAGGCCAACCCACAAACTGCCATTGCAGAAACGTGCCGTGAGTTATCCAGAGTCTGGTTTTAAGCATAAGCCGGACAACTCCCCGTACCTTAACTTCGTTAAGATACGAACCATTCTATATCCAATATAGAAACTTTGGCACTTATTTAATTGGAACCAGATTCAAATCATGCAGCTGTCTCCAGTGCATATCAACTTTAATAGAGAAAGGCTATTCAGCATTACTCAACTTAGGAATCCATCCAATTATGAGTAACCTGAAAGAGAAACAAGTTTCTCAAAACTTTTACTATCATCTGAATACCAATCACAAGTATCTACATCTTCGATCTCTTTGAAGAATCCCGATACTTGCGACATCTGGTTCTCTACTTTATTCTTATACCCACAACTTCTCAAAACTTAGACCTTGTATTTCTACGAAACACTTGTCTAAATACCAGAGAAGTCATAAGTAGACAGAACAAAGTACGAGGACCCACCCCTTTGTCCTGATGGACACTGGACAACATACATTCCTCTGTATAAGTCCGCTGAGTTGAATAACTCAAAACCTGTGCGTCGTAGGTTAAAAACTGTACCCTGGCGATTTCCTCAAATATCACCAATTACAACGAATTCTGATATAATGAGGATGATCACCTAATTCCCAATAACTTCCTCCCACTCATCATCTGTAAAACCATACAGATATGAGAATGAAACCTGGTGAATACACACCCTGGAGTAAATATCTAATCGGGAAAACAGTTTTTCATTAACAATGCACTGAAACATGAAAATGTTTCGTAGGGGTATCCTGGTATTCATAGTAATGCCTCTTCCATAATCCAATTCATGACTTTAACCGTATATTTCTTTGCCATCTCTCTAAATCCCTTTATTTGTCTTTAGTCGTTACCTTCTGTACACCATCGTTAGGCTAAATGGTTTTCTTCCTTCCCTACCGTTCGGCACCAGCCTATGGTTTGGAAGAAGACTATCCAGTAAGCATAATAGGTGTACCCTCCTAAACCAAGGAGTACTCGCAACTGAGAGAAGGTGATGATAAAAGACAACTGAATAATACCTTACTTTTAAAGGTGAAATATGAGTGGCGATGAAGTATGTGGTTTGGTCGTGAATGATAACAGTCGCAACTTACTTTGCCCTCTTTCTAATCCCTTTATTTTGTCTTTACATATTACCTTCTGTACACCCTACTTAGGCTAATTGGTTTTCTTCATTCCCTACCTTTCGGCACCTGCCTATGGTTTGGAATAAGACTATCCAATAAGCATAATAGGTGTACTCTCCTAAACCAAGGAGCCCTCGCAACTTGAGAGAAGGTGATAATAAAAGACAACTGAATAAACCAATTCTATTTCTCCTGAACCTGGATCCATCCTCGAAGGAGTCCCTTCGAGTTCGTCTATAACCATACGATGGATCTATCCAATGGAAGTGGATGTCCGTAGTAATACGGGTGTTCTGAGAAATGCAAAGGGTAGAAGAAGGAGTGGCAATGACTTATGCAACTTAGACAATCCAAAATCCAGTATTTTAAGAAGGTTCGGTCAACTTGGTCCCTGAGTCATAGTCTAGGGTCGGTCAAAGGTCACTGCCAAAGAGAGAGAGAAAAGAAACACTCTGCATGCACTCTAACCTAGATCAGAATGGTTATCACTTTATCTAATCCGGAAACCTCCCACTGTACTGTCAAATTCTCCTCCAAACCTAAAAGAAGAATCAATCGGGATCACCCGAAGAGTAAACCAACTCATCAGTGGGAATCGGGATCCAACTCTCATCGCATGATAACGCGACGGAATCCACTCGCGTTATCACACTCCAGAAGGTATGCGCATGCCTGGCAAGTTTCAGTTTCTTTAGAAACTCCCGATATGATTTTTACCCCATGTTCTTATGACCTTGACGAAAGCCAACAAATCATAAGTCACATGTCAAGTTCTGCCCGTCATTATCTTGTTAATTCGAACCCACCCTTACATACCCTTGACGAAAGCCAACAAGGTAATACGACTGTCCTAAACCAACACATCTATCTATGCAACAAATGAATACCCCAGCAACTACCAAACACTATGCCTTGACGAAAGCCAACAAACATAGCTTGAATATTACTGACCATCCATAAGAAATGACGGAGGGCTACGACTGGTTTTTGGCGAAAAAACCTTTAACGTAATGAACTTGATCTCGTTGAAGGAACCTGATAGCTTTTTATAAAATATAGTGGCGAAAACCTTTGCTAAAGAGGTCACTCCCGGTGAAGGGATCTCGGCTCTTTCCTCGTGGAATGAGGTGTAGGATATTCCACTGAATACCGCGATGCAAAGCAACATGTAATCGACTATAGTGAAGTTATTACCCTGACGCAAACTTCTGCCCAAGGGGTCAGTCCCGGTGACGGGATATCGGCCCTTGCCCCATCGAATGAGGTGCAGGATATTCCAACCGAATACCACTGTGCAAAACAAAAGGAAACATCTTTGTAATAACACTTTTTAAATTGTTCCAACAACATCCAAATAGGTTTGTTTTACTTTGCATTGATCAGAATCAACGCAGTCCCATCAATTAATCACACCAGAAAAGAACGAAAATAAAATATACGTATATGCCATCCGCATTCGTCACTGGGTCCCGTCATCACCCGTTAGGTTACTTAACTAACGACAGAGCGGGGACTGGACTAGCGCGTGTGTAAAACATATACAACATCTAATAGTATATATACCAATATACAATAATCGCTCCAGGCGTGATAATATGCAACATTACAGAAAAGTAATAAGCATCACAGAACAATACAGATAATCTGGGATCCCCGAGTTTCACAGAGCCGCTGCTGAAACCCGACGTTCCCCTGTCGTGTGGATACCCTGTGCAATGAAACCTAGACCCCTACGGGTGCGGCAAGTTACCCGCCAAAACCTGAAGCGAGGCAGCCCCCTACAGCAAAGTGAATGGACCACCCTGCACTTCACGGAATCCGGTAACTTGAGCACCCCTCCTTAGGTCAACCTGTACCCCCTACGAGTGCGGCGAATAGTCGGCCAATTCTAGAGTGAGGCCCCTCTGCCTCTCAAAGCCATGAGATGCGGACCCGTTGCCCTCCAGAACCCGGCTATCCGTGCACTCCGTCGCGGGGTAAAACCTAGTACAGTAATGAAAAATAGTACAACAGGTACATTGACCGCAACCTGGTCGTGCCCCAAAAGAATATTATACAACAGGCAGTGATGGCAGTCCACATGTTGGACGCTCGCCCCGCAATATCAAATGTACAAATAAACTCAAACTGCACTATCATTGCACACTGCTATCCACCACGACAAATCCGCAACATCACAGCACAACACAGAACATCAACGCGAATGTCACGTTCGCAAACCCGTATAAAAGAACTATAGCAATCAGACGCGGTTTACCGATCAAATGACATTCCCGTCGGAGATATAATGTAAGCACTGTAAACTAACATGTTTAAATTTCGATCGACTAAATATCCCGAAGTGGGCCCCACGCAAATCTGCTGTACAGTAAAAAACACTGGGCCCAAATGAACAGTTCCAGAAACCACAATTTCCCAAGTAGAATCCACAGAAGAAAGATGGCCCACTGATTCACCTAGACGGCCGCGGTTCCGCGGCCAAAGCATGGCTTTGGCGGCGGTTCCGCGGCCTTATGGTCGGTTCAGTGGGTCGAATTTCTTCTATTTTCTTTAAAAACCCTGCTTGATTTTCTGGTATGGTCAAAATGATTTCTAGACCAGTTTGAAAATTAACAGAAACTTTAGACTTGAAAAAATGTAGTTTTTGAAAATCCGTTCGATCGATCTTTTAAACGCGTTAGCACAAGTTAGTAAAGCTTAATGGCGTGGCTCTGATACCATGTAAGTCTACGGTAGCGCCCCGGCCGTCTTTCAGACGCCAAAATGCGGAACAAAAACTTTTATAACTGGCGCTATCGCAAACTATAACCCGGATCTGCCATTAACGCTAAACTAACAATCTACAAAGAGGGAAGAAAGGTTATACCGAACGATCCGAGTCCTTCGTTCTTTAACCATCATCCCACGCTCCGTTGCGGCTGCTCCGGTCTCGTCGATCTCCGATCTCCTCATCCAGGTGGCACCACGTCATCGGATCTTTAAACGGGCTCCCGCCTCTAACTCGAGGCAACTCGGTCGTCAAGTTTGCTAAAAGAGACGACCAAGATTGATGTAGAGAATGAGTGGAATACTTTGTCTCGCTTCGTCCAAAACCATGGACGAACGGTTAATGAAGCTGCCATGGGAATCGGGTGATGGAATGAAATGAGCTATGAAATTCCATACACCCCAAAATCTATCATAATCTTTTTACCAGATAAAACATAAAGTGTGAGAGTGAGAGAGAGGGGGAAGGGGCCGGCCACATATATAGAGGTGGGGGATGAGTGTAGGAGAGGGGGAGGTGACGTTAAGAAAATATCTCAAGTGTGAACACAAAGTGTGAACACACAGTGTGAACACAAAGTGTGAACACAAAAAAGCAACCAATGAAAACACAACACCATTCAACCTAGTCACCTCTTCTAGAAACTTCTAGAACCTTCCACACTCATCTCAAGAAAAGATAAATCCGTCTTTAACCGAATGTTAAAAGACGGCTGATAGAAAACTGGAAACTGGCAACTTCCAAAAGTGATCCTGAAACGACTTTCAGGATAACCCCGTAACTGTATAAATATACCCGCATTTGTATTACGAACGAATACAAATGCAACTGAGACAAAGATATTATATCTACTCTGTATAATACTCGGATCCGGCTTAAACCAAAGCCGACCAGTATCATCTGCCCGAAAAATAACACGTGCGTAAATGCACGTGCATTTTCCGAACCCTGCCATAAAACCATACGGCCTCTACAACGTTTCGCCCGAACTTGGGAAACTATCTGTGGGGGACTCTAATGACTCGTCTGTTAGTTATGTATATGCCCTAGAGGCCATTGTTGTACATATGATATATATTATAATGGATGCTTGGATATATATAGAGATGACTTTCTTGCTCGTCATGATAGTATGCTATTTGGTTTCACTTTATCTTAACATGTTGATTTGTATTGGTTTACGGTTTTTTCTCTCACATGTTGATAAAGCCCTCAGGATCTGTACTCGACTACTGGGACTATGATGAGATCATACTAGTAGGGCCACGGTAGTCGATGAGTACATCCTATAACTGTTCCTAGTCGAGGGTATATCGAGACAGGGCATCGATACACCAAAGTAGACTAGCGTATACGCATCTTGACCCATATGATGGGCGATGGATGATCCCATATCCATCGGTGTTTGACATCAGAGATGGTGTACGGGTGCTCAGTGGAGACTGGGTACACTGGACGGACTCACCGAGAACTCCCAGATGGTGATATACCACACGTCAGATGGCAGTTCTCCGGTGACACTGGTACAGGGTAGTCTGTAGACCCGAGATCGTCATAGTGTCTTGTATGATTCCTACTGTGCTTTGATTTCCACCTTACCACGTCCAAGAGGGCGTGCAAAACGGTGGCTTTTCGGTACAGTCCCGAATCACATGGAGGCAATGAGCGATAGGAGGGGATTCGTCTCTCCCGGTATAGGGAGTTGATGTTGTGCTGTGTTCGATTGGCTATAACTGGAAGTCCCTGGCCAGGGCTGATATAGAGATTTACTGGTAAGTGTTACTAGTAGTTTCTCGACCCGTTATGAGCCACACACATCGACACGACTTATCGGTTACTGGGGTCTGACGTATACCACCCCTAGACTTGATATGCGACATATCAGACGAACAGACCGGACTGTACGGGAGTGTTACTGATTGGATTCACAGGAGAACGCACAGGCTAGCTTGTTGATCTTCTGATCGCTCAATACCTAAGTGGCTGTTACGTTTAGCTGACCGCTTGCAGCTTGTGGGTGTTTGATATGATCATCACCTGCTACCGGCGTATTGACAATTCTTTAGAGTCCTACACAGAGGTTTTTTGGCTCAGGCGAAACGGAGTAGAGGCACATATGTGATATGTGCAGGACCGAGGATAATGCGATATGAGATACCGTATTATATTCTCGCGATATTTAGATATGAACCGGGACATCGGATCAAGTGTTGATTCGATGAATCGGTACATGATATATTAGTCGGTAATATTCGATATAGCCGGATCGTCGAATCAAGTGTTGATTCGATGATTTAATATATAATAATATATATATGATATATTGTATTACATTATCTAATATTGGCTCGCTTTATTATTTCATTTTCTCACTGGATGATACATTGATATATATGCGATATATATTAATTGTATTATTTTCTTTTGTTGCAAATATATAATATATATGTGATATATATTATTGTGAAATGATATGATTTATTATTAAACATGTTTAAGGATGATTAAATGAGGTTAGGGTTTGATTAGGGTTAGTTGCTTCATGCACATTCTAGAAGCTTTTCCTTTTGTCAAGTTTAAGATATTATGGTTGATATTTCTTGGTGACTCATTTCTAAACCTAACCAAACCCTAACTCTAGTTTATTCTCTACAAACTATTAGCCACTCATCCTTGACCATGGTTGATATATCAATCATATAGATTTCTTTTCTATTCATCACAAAAGAGATTATCATTTCCATTATCATCTTCTTCTCTCTTGATTTTGAGCTCACTAGAAATTCATTTTGTGATGATAAATTATGAGAAAATGATTTAAAAAGAAAGCGTAAATACTACTCTCTCATCCTCATCTCATCTAGCCCATGAGATTAGTGTGTTCATCTCTTTAGAGTGAGAAAGCTTGAGTTATTGAAACTTCGACGTAGATCATCGGAGATTTGGAACACTTCAAGCTAGCATGGATCGTTCGAGTCGTGGAGCCTCTCTTGAGTCCGGGAGATCATGGATCGCGGCGAAGGGACTTCTACTTGGAGCTTGTGAAGCGAAGGAGCGGACTACAAAGGTTGTAATCCCTCACACTTAGATAAAAAGTTGTTATCTTGTATGCTAAACCCTAATAATCTAGCTAAGATCCTGTCTTTGGGTTGTTCGGCACATGTAAAATTTTATTCGTGCATGTTTGATGCATTATGAATCTTCACTAGTGTGCCAAGGAACCCTACAGTGGTATCAGAGCCTAGCTAGAGCATTAGGCGAAGTGTTAACGAAGTTAAAACTCCGATCGAACCCGAACCGACAAAATTTACCCCCTCTCTGGAAATTTTTCAAAATCTGGGATTTTTCTGAATTAAAAGTACCTAAAAAAATCAGCAGGGAATTCTAAAAATTACCATGAAACACGGGCCCACAACTCCACTAAACTGCGGCGGAACCGCGGCGAAAACATGGTTTCCGCGGCGGAATTTTGGAATTGTGACACGTGGTTTTCATGGTAATATCCGTAGGTGCTTGTTGATGCTTCTGGGTATTTTTAAAAGTGATTCAAGTGTTGTTTAATATGGGGTTTATTTTGTAATCGTAGATTCGATCGGAAAATTTAAATTCATTATTTTTTTCCCGGATATTTAGAAACTGTTAAACTGTTTGAACGGATATCATTAACCCACTTTATCCCGGCACGGCAAACTTTCAAGTGTTGAATTTTTATCGGGTTTAAATCTTTCGGAGAAATTGTACAAGTTAAGCAGTGGACCCTCTAGAAGACAACAAACCTTAACTCGATTATGTGACCGTCTTGAACTGCCTTTTGAACCTTCGGGTTTGGGGCAGTACGGCGTGCCACATGTGAGGCGTTGGCTTGACCCTTCTACGGATGGATCACTGGTACTATGACATATTCTGGGATTATTTGAATTTCGCTCAAGTGTTGAGCACTTTAGGAAATTTTGGGTATTTGATTATCTGTTCGAAAAGTTTAATACTGTCTATTTATCTGGAATGTGATACATGTAGGGTTCCTAGGCATCCTAATGAGGTCTCACAAGGTATCAACCATACCAATTTCAAAAATTCTAGGTGCCGAGAAACCCGACTACGGATCGTTTGCTAGAAATCTAGGCGAAAAACAATCTAGTTAACACTTAACTAAGAGATGCGGAAATACAACCTTTGTAGATCCGGTTCTCCACCTCCATAGCTCCGCAACGAAGTCCTCTCCGCTGTCCAAAAAGAATCCGGGCTCTAGCGTCGACTTCATCGGAGAATAAGCGAGCTAGGTCGTCGATGTCCATGCCGAAGATGATCTACGTCGAGGCATCGCTAGATCAAGCTCCACCTTCACCCAGCCATGAAAACTTGTGAAGGAAACACACTCTACTACTTGGCAAGAGGTAGAGGATGAGAAAATAGGAAGTGGGTAGACTTTAGAATTGGATTTCTCACTCATATACATCAATCACCATTGATGGACCTTAGGTTTTCTTCTTGAGTTGAAGGAAGAAGAAGAAGAAAATGATATATGAGTTATTATGAAAAGAATAATAAATTTATTCTTATCATAATATTAACCTAAGTTAAGTGTAGAGAATTGACCAAGGTTAAAGAATGGTTAGGGTTAAGGAGATGAGACAAAAATGGTGACATAATGAAAGCTTCATGAAGCTTCATGTTGAAAACAAAACTAGCCACCATTTTTGACTTCTTTTCCTTTTCTCATTTATCTTTTAAATGCAAATGAAAAGATAAATGAATGAATAAAAGAAAACCCTAATCATTTACTTAACCTAGGTTTAATTCATTACACTTAACAAAAAAGATATGTATCATCAAACATGATACAATCAAGTGCACAAAAATCATATCGCATATGCAATGCGCACACCCGAGTGAGAAAATCCATTTAAAGTGAACCAATACTAGTTAATGCAAAGTAATATATCAAATATATAATCATACATTAAATCATTAAATCAACACTTGATTTAACGATGCGGTCATATCGCATATAACCGACCAGTATCCTATGTATCGGCTTATCGAATCAACCTTTGATTCGACAACTAGGGTATATCGCATATAACCTAATCGATACATTCATCGCGAGAATGGAATACGGTATCACATACACGCATTATTCTCGGTCCCGCACATATCTCATATGCGCTCCTATTTCGTTTCGCTTGAGCCAGGAAACCTCTGTGTAGGACTCTAAAGACTCGTCAATACGCCGGCAGCAGGCGATGATCATATCAAACACCCACAAGCCGCAAGCGGTCTGCTAAACGTAACGGCCACCCGGGTATTGAGCGATCTGAAGATCGACGAGCAAGCCCGCTCACACTCCAGTGAATCCGACCAGTAACACTACCGTACAGTCCGGTCTGATCGTCTGATATGTCGCATATCTTGCCTAGGGGTGGTATACGTCAGACCCCAATAGCTCGATAAGTCGTGTCGATATGAGGTCTATAACAATTCGAGAAACTACTGGTAACACTTACCAGTAAATCTCAGCAACCCTGGCCAGGGATTTCCTGTTATAGCCAATCGAACACAGCGCAACATCAACCCCCTATACCGGGAGAGACGAATCCCCTCCTATCGCTCATTGCCTCCATGTGACTCGGGACTGTACCCAAAAACCACCGTTTTGCACGCCCTCTTGGACGTGGTAAGATGGAAATCAAAGTACAGTGGGAACCACACAAGACTCTATGACGATCTCGGGTCAACAGACTACTCTGTACCAGTGTCACCAGAGAACTGCCATCTGACGTGAGGTATAATACCATCTGTGAGTTCTCGGCGAGTCCGTCCAGTGTACCCAGTCTCCACTGAGCACCCGTATATCATCTCTGATGTCAAACACCAATGGATATGGGATCATCCATCGCCCATCTGTATGGGTCGAGAAGGTATACGCTAGTCTACTCTGGTATATCGATGCCCCGTCTCGATACACCCACGACTAGGGACTTTGAAGGATGTACTTATGGACTACCATATCCCCACTAGTATGATCCGCATCATAGTCCAGGTAGTCAAGTACAGATCCTAAGGGCTTTACCAACATGTAACAGAGAGACAATCAGCATACACGTTAAGGTAAAGGGTAACCAGATAGCATACTATCATGTCGAGCAAGAAAGTCCTCCCTATATATGTCCCAGCATCCACTACAATATACATCCTATGTACAGTAATGGCCTCTAGGGCATACATATAACTAACAATACAATATGTGGAATTCATAGAGTTAGGCATGAAATGCGAAGTATGTGATATTTCGGATTTACGATGTCTAAAGTGATTGTGGATTCCAAATGTTGTAGTTTTACACTTTCTTTTCTGTGACCGTAAGTGTAATATGTGATATCGCCGGTTTCGTTGCTATATGTCAACGACAATTGGGATGCGCATATTTACTTACGTTGATGATATGTGATATTATGTGTTGCTGTGATATGTTATATTGGATCGTCGCGTTCTGAATAGCCGGGGTTTTTATGTGAGATGAGAGTTTTTATTTTCATTCATGTAAAATTCATTTGTAATGTAATATTCTTTTATTTGGGGCACTTCCAGGTTGAGGTTGATGTCACCCTTGTATATTATTTACTTTTCCGCATTAGGTAGACCCTAGGAGGGGAGCACAAGTAACCGGGTTCTAGGGTCCAGTGGGAGGCCATCTCGAGGAGTCGAGACCGGGTCTCCTAACCCTAGAATTGGCAGTGTTACTTGCCGCTCTCGTAGGGGTCTTGGGATGTGGGTTTGGCTATTCGTCGCGACCGTGGAATCCGTGTTTTATACAGGCTCGTATTGAAAACACGGACGTCCTAGTATATCCAATATTTCATATATGTTCTTCTGCTGCAATGTTCTGTGATGAGATCATATTACTGCCTGAGACGAATGCTTATACTATATATATATGCTGATATATAAATATTACTGCTTTCGTTTCTTCTGTGATGCTTAGGAAGCATAAGCTGATGGGATTTTATTAATGAGATTAATAAAAAGAAAAGAAACCTAAAAATGGTGTAGAATCAAAACTTTATAAAAAGGGTAGCTACAGTTTTGCTTTGTACAGCGGTATATATGATATGCCCTGCACCTTATTCGATGAGGAAAGAGCCGAGATCCCTTCACCGGGAGTGACCTCTTTAGCGAAACTGGCAGATGCTACAAAACTCGGTTTGTCTTTTGATTGATTTTAGAGTTTTGCTTTGCACAACGGTATATATGATATATCCTGCACCTTATTCGATGAGGAGAGGGCCGAAGATCCCTTCACCGGGAGTGACCCCTTTAGCGAAACTAAGAAAAGCCTCAAAAACACTCCTTTTCAAAAACTACTCGATTCTACGACGATATCAAGTTCATTATGCAATAGGTTTTCAGAAAAAAACTTGACGTAGCCCTCCGTTATTTCAGATAAGTCCTATTTAGTATTCGTACTACGTTTGTTGACCTCCGTCAAGACGTAGTGTACGGTAGCTGACTAGTTTTTTATCTGCTTATGCATTTGATGCAGATTGGATTAGGATAGTCGTACGGCCTTGTTGACCTCCGTCAAGGGTCGTGCGGGTGGGTTTAATTCAATCAAGAAATGACGGGTTGAACTTGACTAGTAGCCTATGGTTTGTTGACCTCCGTCAAGGTCATAGGACACTAGGGGCAAAATATTATCGGGAATTTCAAGTGTTGAAATTTGCAATGAGATTGCATACATTCTATGAGATAGTTGGATCCCGATACCCACTGCGAGTAAGAGTTACTCCTGGGAGAGTTTTACACAGGACAATTAGCCGATCAAGTAGGTGTCTAGAAAAGTGTTAACGGGGTTACGCCTCTGGGAAAACGAGGTTTACTTTAATTAGGTCCGTGCGATAGCACGGGGAACCTCCCTCAAAGTACCGACACTGATCTGGCTGAAAGATTGACGAAATTGTAGGGTGTAATTAATCCCGGCTAATCTTAACTTTTTGGGTTTGAAGGTAGATTTGATAAAAACAGTGGGAGACATCCTGATTAGATAAGATAATAACCAATCTAATCTTGCAAGAGCATACGCTAAAGTGTTTTCTTCTCTCTCTCTCCAGGTAGCGACCATGTCAGGCCATAATCAAGATAATAATATGGATGTATTGACTGAACCCGATTATTGTACTGAGCAAGGGAACGTTGGACCCGTTCTATCTTATAAGAGTTATAAGACTGAACAGAAAACAGGAGAATATCTGGATTCTCACGCCGCCAAAAGAACATGCATGTTGATGCATCTTCTTCGGGTGTGTTAGTTATTGAGAACTGTTTCTCAGTTCACCCTACGTCCTGGGTATTGGATACCGGATCAGGATCCCATATATGTAAATTGTTACATGGGCTACGAAAAGGTAGAGAACTGGGAAAAGGTGATCATTCCGTTCAAGTAGGGAACGGTGCAAGTATTGTAACCAAAGCAGTTGGCGAATATCACCTTGTATTACGAAATCGTAATACACTGATTCTAAATGAGTGCTATTATATACCGAACATGATGTGCAATATTATATCAGTTTCTTTATTAAGTAAAGAAGGATATAATTTTGTAGTAAAGGATAATGTTATGAACATATTCCTAGATCAAAAGTTGATTGCATCAGGCTCGTTACATAATGGCATATTCATTTTGAATCAGAATACAGTCCTGAATATACAAAACACACACAAGAGGAAAAGTTCAGATATGAACGAATTCTACTTGTGGCATTGTAGACTTGGTCATATCAATGCGACACGATTGGCTAAGTTACATAAGGATGGTTATTTGAATCCGTTTGAATTATCATCTTATGATACTTGCCATTCATGTCTCAAAGGAAAAATGACCAAAGCTCCGTTTAGTGGACACGGAGAAAGAGTTACTGAACTCTTAGGACTAATACATAGTGATGTATGTGGTCCCATGTCTACGCATGCCAGGAACGGTTCTTCCTACTTCATTACATTCACTGACGATCTCTCTAGATACAGACATGTGTTTTTGATGAAACACAAGTCTGAAGCTTTTGAGAAATTCAGAGAATATAAGCACGAAGTAGAGAACCAAACGGGCAAAAGTATTAAGATTCTTCGATCTGATCGAGGAGGTTAATACTTAAGCAGTGAGTTCCTAGATTATCTAAAAGAGAATGGGATTCTCTCTCAGCTCACTCCTCCTTATACACCACAGCACAACGGTGTATCGGAACGAAGAAATCGCACCCTATTAGATATGGTGTGCTCGATGATGAGCACTGCTGAATTACCTATTTCCTTCTGGGGGTATGCGCTTGAGACAGCGGCATACATACTGAATAAAGTTCCTACCAAATCAGTGCCTACCACCCCATATGAGATATGGGAAGGGAAGAGACCATATCTTAATTTTGTTAAGATATGGGGTTTCCCGGCTTATGTCAAAAGACGAAACCCGGACAAACTCGAGGCAAGATCTATTTTATGTAAGTTTATTGGATATCCCAAGCATTCGCGAGGGTATATTTTCTACCACAGTGAGGAACAAAGGGTGTTTGTTGCTCAACACGCCACCTTTTCAGAAAAGGAATTTCTTGCAAAAGAGATTAGTGGCTCTGAGATAGAACTGGAAGAAGTTCTAGCAGAACAAACTACAACAGATGATTTAGTGGAACCAGAGGATTCAGTAGTACCCGACGAACCCCAGCTTCTCCGCCGATCTAGTAGGGTTTCTCATCCACCTGAGAGATACTACGGTTTTCTTGTTGATGGAGGAAGCGAGGATTGCATCATGGAAGATGATGACCCAACTAGTTTCGAGCAGGCCATCACGAGTGGTGACTCTGTGAAATGGCTGGATGCAATGCGATCTGAGATGGAATCCATATACACCAACAAAGTATGGACTTTGGAAAATGCTCCTGAAGGGGTAAAACCTATTGGGAGCAAGTGGATCTTTAAAAAGAAATTTGGTGTAGATAGAAAAGTTGAGACTTTCAAAGCTAGACTTGTAGCAAAGGGTTTTCGTCAACGACCAGGTGTGGATTATGACGAAACCTTTTCTCCAGTGGCTATGCTTAAGTCCATCCGGATCTTACTTGCCATTGCTGCATACCATGACTACGAAATCTGGCAAATGGATGTTAAGACCGCCTTTCTAAACGGTGATTTAGAAGAGAGCGTGTACATGACTCAGCCAAAGGGCTTAGTAGATAGTGGGAGCGGCGTAAAGGTGTGCAAGCTGCTTAAATCCATTTATGGGTTAAAGCAAGCATCGCGGAGTTGGAACATCTGTTTTGATGTTGTAGTCAAAGAGTTTGACTTCATCAAAAATATAGAAGAACCTTGTATCTATAAGAAGGTAGCAGAGGGTAAGGTTGTCTTCCTCGTATTGTACGTGGATGATATACTCTTGATAGGAAATGATATTCCTATGCTGCAATCAGTCAAGCTCTTCTTATCACAGAGATTCTCAATGAAAGATCTAGGTGATGCCTCCTGCATATTGGGAATCATGATCTATAGAGATAGATCTAAAAGGATACTGGGATTGTCCCAATCCAGGTACATTGACACCATACTAAAGAGGTTTAGTATGGAAGAATCCAAGCGTGGGAACCAACCCACGATCTATGGACTCACTCTCTCCAAAGAGATGTCTCCCAAGACTGATTTGGAGAGAGCTCGCATGCAAGGGATACCCTATGCTTCGGCAGTAGGCTCTATCATGTATGCGATGCTATGTACCAGACCCGATGTAGCATACTCACTAAGTGTAGTGAGTCGGTATCAAGCAGATCCTGGAGAGAGTCACTGGACAGCTGTAAAGAACATTCTCAAGTACTTACGAAGGACTAAGGAGATGTTCTTGGTGTATGGTAACGGAGAACACCAGGTGGAGTCCTTTACCGATTCCAGCTTCCAAAGTGATAAGGACGACTCTAAGTCACACTCGGGATTTGTCTTTGCCCTCAATGGAGGGGTGGTATGTTGGAAGAGTTCCAAACAGGATACCGTTGCAGACTCGACGATGGAGGCTGAATACATCGCTGCCAACGATGCTGCCAAAGAGGCTGTCTGGATCAAGAAGTTCATTAGTGAACTTGGTGTGGTTCCATCCATTGAGCATCCAATACCTCTGTATTGCGATAATAATGGAGCTGTGGCTTTGGCCCAGGAACCCAGATCCCATCAGAAGTCCAGACATATTCTGAGGCGGTATCACCTGATCAGGGAGATAGTTGATCGCCGGGAGATCGAGGTCAGGAGAGTAGATACGAAGGACAACACTGCGGATCCATTCACGAAGGCTATTCCCCAGATACAGTTTAAGAGATTATTCGGGATGCTAGGTATGAGATACTACAGCAGCTGGCCTTAGTGCAAGTGGGAGATTGTTAGTTATGTATATGCCCTAGAGGCCATTGTTGTACATATGATGTATATTATAATGGATGTTTGGATATATATAGAGATGACTTTCTTGCTCGTCATGATAGTATGCTATTTTGTTTCACTTTATCTTAACATGTTGACTTGTATTGGTTTACTGTTTTTTCTCTCACATGTTGATAAAGCCCTTAGGATCTGTACTTGACTACTGGGACTATGATGAGATCATACTAGTGGGGCCACGGTAGTCGATGAGTACATCCTATAACTGTTCCTAGTCGAGGGTATATCGAGATAGGGCATCGATACACCAGAGTAGACTAGTGTATACGCATCTTGACCCATATGATGGGCGATGGATGATCCCATATCCATCGGTGTTTGACATCAGAGATGGTGTACGGGTGCTCAGTGGAGACTGGGTACACTGGACGGACTCGCCGAGAACTCGCAGATGGTGATATACCACACGTCAGATGGCAGTTCTCCGGTGACACTGGTACAGGGTAGTCTGTAGACCCGAGATCGTCATAGTGTCTTGTGTGATTCCCACTATGCTTTGATTTCCACCTTACCACGTCCAAGAGGGCGTGCAAAACGGTGGCTTTTGGGTACAGTCCCGAATCACATGGAGGCAATGAGCGATAGGAGGGGATTCGTCTCTCCCGGTATAGGGAGTTGATGTTGTGCTGTGTTCGATTGGCTATAACTGGAAGTCCCTGGCCAGGGCTGATATAGAGATTTACTGGTAAGTGTTACTAGTAGTTTCTCGACCCGTTATGAGCCACACACATCGACACGACTTATCGGTTACTGGGGTCTGACGTATACCACCCCTAGACTTGATATGCGACATATCAGACGAACAGACCGGACTGTACGAGAGTGTTACTGATTGGATTCACAGGAGAACGCACATGCTAGCTTGTTGATCTTCTGATCGCTCAATACCTGGGTGGCTGTTACGTTTAGCTGACCGCTTGCAGCTTGTGGGTGTTTGATATGATCATCACCTGCTACCGGCGTATTGACGATTCTTTAGAGTCCTACACAGAGGTTTCTTGGCTCAGGCGAAACGGAGTAGAGGCACATATGTGATATGTGCAGGACCGAGGATAATGTGATATGAGATACCGTATTATATTCTCACGATATTTAGATATGAACCGGGACATCGGATCAAGTGTTGATTCGATGAATCGGTACATGATATATTAGTCGGTAATATTCGATATAGCCGGATCGTCGAATCAAGTGTTGATTCGATGATTTAATGTATAATAATATATATATATGATATATTGTATTACATTATCTAATATTGGCTCGCTTTATTATTTCATTTTCTCACTGGATGATACATTGATATATATGCGATATATATTAATTGTATTATTTTCTTTTGTTGCAAATATATAATATATATGTGATATATATTATTGTGACATGATATGATTTATTATTAAACATGTTTAAGGATGATTAAATGAGGTTAGGGTTTGATTAGGGTTAGTTGCTTCATGCACATTCTAGAAGCTTTTCCTTTTGTCAAGTTTAAGATATTATGGTTGATATTTCTTGGTGACTCATTTCTAAACCTAACCAAACCCTAACTCTAGTTTATTCTCTACAAACTATTAGCCACTCATCCTTGACCATGGTTGATATATCAATCATATAGATTTCTTTTCTATTCATCACAAAAGAGATTATCATTTCCATTATCATCTTCTTCTCTCTTGATTTTGAGCTCACTAGAAATTCATTTTGTGATGATAAATTATGAGAAAATGATTTAAAAAGAAAGCATAAATACTACTCTCTCATCCTCATCTCATCTAGCCCATGAGATTAGTGTGTTCATCTCTTTAGAGTGAGAAAGCTTGAGTTATTGAAACTTCGACGTAGATCATCGGAGATTTGGAACACTTCAAGCTAGCATGGATCGTTCGAGTCGTGGAGCCTCTCTTGAGTCTGGGAGATCATGGATCGCGGCGAAGGGACTTCTACTCGGAGCTTGTGAAGCGAAGGAGTGAACTACAAAGGTTGTAATCCCTCACACTTAGATAAAAAGTTGTTATCTTGTATGCTAAACCCTACTAATCTAGCTAAGATCCTGTCTTTGGGTTGTTCGGCACATGTAAAATTTTATTCGTGCATGTTTGATGCATTATGAACCTTCACTAGTGTGCCTAGGAACCCTACATCGGTATCAGAGCCTAGCTAGAGCATTAGGCGACGTGTTAACGAAGTTAAAACTCCGATCGAACCCGAACCGACAAAATTTACCCCCTCTCTGGAAATTTTTCAAAATCTTGGATTTTTCTGAATTAAAAGTACCTAAAAAAATCAGCAAGGAATTCTAAGATTTACCATGAAACACGGGCCCACAACTCCACTAAACCGCGGCGGAACCGCGGCTAAAACATGGTTTCTGCGGCGGTTTCGCGGCGGAATTTTGGAATTGTGACACGTGGTTTTCATGGTAATATCCGTAGGTGCTTGTTGATGCTTCTGGGTATTTATAAAAGTTATTCAAGTGTTGTTTAATATGGGGTTTATTTTGTAATCGTAGATTCGATCGGAAAATTTAAATTCGTTATTTTTTTCCTGGATATTTAGAAACTGTTAAACTGTTTGAACGGATATCATTAACCCACTTTATCCCGGCACGGCAAACTTTCAAGTGTTGAATTTTTATCGGGTTTAAATCTTTCGGAGAAATTGTACAAGTTAAGCGGTGGACCCTCTAGAAGACAACAAACCTTAACTCGATTATGTGACCGTCTTGAACTGCCTTTTGAACCTTCGGGTTTGGGGCAGTACGGCGTGCCACATGTGAGGCGTTGGCTTGACCCTTCTACGGATGGATCACTGGTACTATGACATATTTTGGGATTATTTGAACTTCGCTCAAGTGTTGGCCAAGGACTTGGTGTAATGGCTTTCCTAGACACAGCGCGACCTCCACCCCCAATACCGGGAGATACGAATCCCCTGTCGATCCGCTCACGTGCCTCCATGTGGCTCGGGAATATACCCAAAAACTACCTGTTTGCACGACTCCTTTGAGCCGTGGTAGGGTAGAAATCAAAGCACAGTGGGAACTCACACGAGACAAATGACGACCTCAGGTCGATGAACTAACCTGTACACATGTCACCAGGGAACTGCTATCTGACGATATGTATAATACCAACTAGCAGGTTCCCGGCGAGTCCTGTCCGCTGTACTCATAACCCAATGAGCACCTGTATACATCTTAGGTGATCCAACTGACACCAGTGGCTTGTGAGACCGGCCACCGCCCCTCGTCGGGGTCTCGACTGTATACACTAGTCTACTCCGGAGTATCGATGCCCTGTCTCGAAACTCCCACGACTAGGGACCACAATTAAGGATATGCTTATGACCACCCAACTCTCACTTATATGATCGCCCTCATACTATTGGTAGTCAAGAAAGATCCTAAGGGCTCTATCAAAGTGTAATCGTGATCAGTCACCTGAACCTATACACGACTGATAAAGGCAAACCAGATAGCATACTATCATCTCGAGTAAGACTGTCCTACCGGTATAGGTCCTCCGCAATCATTGCAATCACGTACCTGCGATCCAATAATTGACCTTGAGGGCACTATATCCAACAGATACGAGGATAGCCGTTGGAGCTCAGTCCATGCAGACACGACGAGACGAGTCCGAGGCAGTCGACATTAGAGAAAAGTGGAGTAAGAGGTTCGTACCAGATCTGGATGAGATGACGCTCCACTCCCCCGACATCAGAGATGTGATACGCATGCCGAGGCATTGTACTTGGATATACCTTCCAGAAGGAGTTGTGATGAGTATGCACCCGTTCCGGAACAGGAAACAAATATAGTAAAAGACGATGACTTCCGGACAGTTAGGCAGAGACGAGATTTGGGAGAGACCTCAACAAGACCTTTCTGGAATAAATTATGAGAAGACTTAGACCCTGGAGTGGTAATGTTACGCACATTAACAGGACAGAGTTCAGGATCGTCGACGAGACATGCTATGAGTGACCACGACAGTTGGCCAGAGATTCTTGGAGGATGTGCTTGAGCGGGACTATTCCGCCATACTTGATTTTGGTATTTTGGGCGATCTATTCGCATGATTGATTTTGATGATTGAGTTTCATGATATTTGTTTTCATATACCATGGTTGCACCTACTGAGTATTTACGATTTTTGCACAGTTGTTGCACTTGATATCGTTTTCGTGCCTTGGTTTCACATATTTATGATTTTATGGATTTCATACAGTTGAGCTGATTTTGTGCATATGTACGCACACGATTTGGTTTTTGCACTCGGTATAGTTCACATATGCTTGCAGTGCAGTGATACGCATTTTGTGCACTTAGATGCACCGGACTTCGATTTCGATTGTGATGCTTGGTATTGGTTTTGTGCACCTTGTGCACCTGATTGGATTTTGCGCATGTTCGGCGCTTGATATTGGATTTCATGATTTCATGCACGATGGATGCACCTGATTTGGATTTTCGCGCATGTTGGGTGCATGTTATGAGATGCGATTTTGGTGCACACCAGATGCACTAAATCGAGATGCTTCGTGCATGTCAGATGCACCTGTTTTTGCTGTCAGGCACACCTGTTGCCTATGACAGATGTTTCGTGCACACCCGATGCACTTAGACGTTGATTCTGTGCGCATGTATGGCACATTCATGGATTTTGATCTTCGTGCGCACCAGACGCACAGGGTTTTCATATGCATATTTTGGGATTGATTTCTTATGGAGCAGTACGTTTTTATGATGTTTATTATTGTTTTCGTACTGAGCAGGACTAGTCAGAGGACAGTACCTGGATATATTTTGCATGCATTGATAGTTATCAAAGGGATTTCAAAAAAGCGAGCTATAGTCTCAGTATTTACCTACGTGTCTGATATGACACGAAACGTTTAAAACAAGGAAACCCTTCTAAATTGTTTCCAAAAAACGGCGGAACGTACACATTAAACAAAAGATATATACGTATATGGTTATTTTCTTATGATAGATGTCCGCCACTGTGCAGTGTTATGCGCATTGCATAACGACTTTAAAAGATTTAGCATGCATTTCCTTTAGATAGTTACATGTATAGATTTGATATTTACATATATAATTCTGATTTATATCATATTGGTCTTGCTTTGGATTTGGCACCCGTGTCTTCACCTTGACTCCGATGATTGCGAGATGCTTGACGGAGTTTCAATTTTGAGTTATCTGCTCATTACTCATGCGCATGCCTTGCGCTATGATGCGTTTTATGTATTGATGATTTCGGAGCCCCGACGACTTGGACATTTTATTGAAATGTTTTAGAATTTGGGGGTTTAAATTTAAATTCGGGGACCGAATTTCTTTAAGGGGGAAGATTGTAACATTTCAAAAAAATAAAATATTATTTTTTGGGAATTTTTATAATTTAATATTATTTTAATGAATATTTTAATATTTCGGTATACTTAAATACCGATAAATGGAAAAATTTTGGAAAAATTATGGAAAATTCTAAAATGGGGTATTTTATGGAGTTATGCCATTTTAAAGGTTTTTATGATTAGTTATATGCTAATTTGGTGCTAATCGCGATTAAAAATCGCTAATCGGTTTTTTAGCATTTTTAGTGCAAAACATGCACTTATCATTTTTCCACACTTATTATATTTTCTTACATGTTGTGGGTGTATGGTTGCCTAGGGTTACCATTGTGTGAGAAGGAAATAAAGGAAAAAGGAAAAGAAAAGAAAAAGTAAGGTATGTGTTAGTTATATGTATGCCCTAGAGGCCATTACTGTACATAGGATGTATATTGTAGTGGATGCTGGGACATATATAGGGAGGACTTTCTTGCTCGACATGATAGTATGCTATCTGGTTACCCTTTACCTTAACGTGTATGCTGATTGTCTCTCTGTTACATGTTGGTAAAGCCCTTAGGATCTGTACTTGACTACCTGGACTATGATGCGGATCATACTAGTGGGGACATGGTAGTCCATAAGTACATCCTTCAAAGTCCCTAGTCGTGGGTATATCGAGACGGGGCATCGATATACCAGAGTAGACTAGCGTATACCTTCTCGACCCATACAGATGGGCGATGGATGATCCCATATCCATTGGTGTTTGACATCAGAGATGATATACGGGTGCTCAGTAGAGACTGGGTACACTGGACGGACTCGCCGAGAACTCCCAGATGGTATTATACCTCACGTCAGATGGCAGTTCTCTGGTGACACTGGTACAGAGTAGTCTGTTGACCCGAGATCGTCATAGAGTCTCGTGTGGTTCCCACTGTGCTTTGATTTCCATCTTACCACGTCCAAGAGGGCGTGCAAAACGGTGGTTTTTAGGTACAGTCCCGAGTCACATGGAGGCAATGAGCGATAGGAGGGGATTCGTCTCTCCCGGTATAGGGGGTTGATGTTGCGCTGTGTTCGATTGGCTATAACAGGAAATACCTGGCCAGGGTTGCTGAGATTTACTGGTAAGTGTTACCAGTAGTTTCTCGAATTGTTATAGACCTCATATCGACACGACTTATTGAGCTATTGGGGTCTGACGTTTACCACCCCTAGGCAAGATATGCGACATATCAGACGATCAGACCGGACTGTACGGTAGTGTCACTGGTCGGATTCACTGGAGTGTGAGCGGGCTTGCTCGTCGATCTTCAGATCGCTCAATACCCGGGTGGCCGTTACGTTTAGCAGACCGCTTGCGGCTTGTGGGTGTTTGATATGATCATCACCTGCTGCCGGCGTATTGACGAGTCTTTAGAGTCCTACACAGAGGTTTCCTGGCTCAAGCGAAACGAAATAGGAGCGCATATGAGATATGTGCGGGACCGAGAATAATGCGTGTATGTGATACCGTATTCCATTCTCGCGATGAATGTATCGATTAGGTTATATGCGATATACCCTAGTTATCGAATCAAAGGTTGATTCGATAAGCCGATACATAGCATACTAGTCGGTTATATGCGATATGACCGGATCGTTAAATCAAGTGTTGATTTAATGATTTAATGTATAATTATATATTTGATATATTACTTTACATTAACTAGTATTGGTTCACTTTAAGATGGATTTTCTCACTCGGTTGTGCGCATTATATATGTGATATGATTTTGTGCACTAGCTTGTATCATGTTTGATGATACATGCTTTTTGGTTAAGTGTAAAGTGTTAAACCTTGGTTAATGAATAGGTTAGGGTTTATTATTTATTATTCATTTATCTTATTTAATTATCCATTTATTTATGATAAATGAATAAAAGAAAATGAAATGAAATGGTTGCTAATTTTGGATTCTAGTTGAAGCTTCTTGATCTTTTGACTAAGTGACCATTTTGTCTCTACCTTGACCCTAACCATTCCTTTAACCATGATTGATTCTCTACACTTTACCATGGTTAAAGATTATGATAAGTATTCTTTTATTTTATATTCTATAAAAACTTATCATAACAATTTCCTTCTTCTTCTTCATTTCTTCAAGTGAAGAAAGCTTGCCTCCATCAATGGCAAGTGATGAAAAAGAGTGAGAAATCCAAATCTAAAGTCTACCCACTTCCTATTTCTTCATCCTCTACCTCTTGCCAAGTAGTAGAGTGTGTTTTCTTCACAAGTTTCTTGACTTGGTGAAGTCGGAGCTTGATTTAGCGATGCCTCGACGTAGATCATCTTCGGCATGGACATCGACGACCTAGCTCGCTTATTCTCCGATGAAGTCGACGCTAGAGCCCGGATTCTTTTTGGACAGCGGAGAGGACTTCGTTGCGGAGATATGGAGGTGGAGCACCGGATCTACAAAGGTTGTATATCCGTATTCTCATAGTTAAGTGTTAACTAGTTAGCTTTTTCGCCTAGTTTTCTAGCAGACGATCCGTAGTCGGGTCTCTCGGCACCTAGAATTTTTGAATTTGGCATGGTTGATGCCTTGTGAGACCTCACTAGGGTGCCTAGGAACCCTACAGTGGTATCAGAGCCTAGCTAGAGCCTTAGGCGAAGTCTAGACGGAATTTGAAGTCCGAACGAACCCGAAACCCAATTCCGATCATGCTCTCTGTCCAATTTTCAAAAACTGTGATTTTTCAATATTAAAAATATGCAGAAAATCAAGCAGGGTTTTTTATGAAATACTGTGAAAAACGGAGACCTAACTCCGTCATAACGGCGCGGAACCGCGGCCTAAGCCCACGTGACGCGGCGGTTCCGCGGCAACACTGTTGACTCGTTGACTCCTTTTTGCACAGTAATGTTTATAATTAACCCCTGTGTTTTCTGGGTAATTTTAAAATATACTATACAGTTGAGTGTTCTGGGGTTGCATTGGGAATAGAGGATTCGATCGGATTATCAAGTTTCGTCTATGTGGCTTTCCGGATAATTTACAATATGTTAAAAAGTTCGACCGGATATAAATACCCAATCTTTTCCCTGACGGAAAATTTCCAAGAGTTGGATTTTTCCGAGGTTTAAAGACGTTCTAAGTAGTGCAAGTAACGCGATGGTCCCTCTAGAAGACAACAAACCTTAACTCGATTATGTGACCGTCTTGAACTGCCCTTTGAACCTTCGGGTTTGGGGTAGTACGGCGTGCCACATGTGAGGCGTTGGCTTGACCCTTCTACGGCTGGACCGTTGGTACTGAGGTACGAACTGAATGTTGTTAGACTTATTTCATGTGTTGATCTGTATTGGGAAAACTTGGGTGTTCGATTGTTCGATCGGAAAGTTTAACATTTTCTATTTATCTGGAATGGGATACAATAATTGGAATTCACAATAAGTTATGAGATAACTGAATGAATATTGTAAACATAGCAGTTTAGTCTCACTTGATCTGTTGCTACGGAATTTTGATGTGATCAAAAGTCCGTCGCAATCACGTAGCGTACGCGGATACTCGCCGGGTAAACTTAATAGACAGCCTCGCCCCATAGCCCCGACCAAGTGACTGTAGGAGAACCCCGTCGCCGAAAGCATCCGTTCGGGTGCTCGCGGTAGCGGTGTTCCGCCTTGGTGCACTTCGTCGACGGTTTCGGGGGTGCGGCCGTCTACTGAAGTTTGCGACGAGCATTCGATCAGTATGTCGGGAATCTTGTTGAATTGCCCGACTTGATATTGAAAAGTGTTTTCAATTTTGAGACTAAAATGTGGGGTTTATGATTGTTAGGCATGCGATGTCTAAGTAATTCATTTGGTCAGGCATGCGATGTCTGAGGATGTTGCGGATTCCAACTGTTGTAGTTTTACACTTTCTTTTCTTTGACCGTAAGTGTAATATGTGATATCGCCGGTTTCGTTGCTATATGTCAACGAAAATTGGGATGCGCATATTTACTTACGTTGATGACATGTGATGTTATGTGTTGCTGGATATGTTATATTGGATCGTCGTGTTTGAATAGCCGGGGGTTTTTATGTGAGATGAGTGTTTTTCATTTTCATTTATGTAAAAACTTGTATGTAATATTCTTTTATTGGGGCACTTCCAGGTTGCGGAAGTCGTCACCGTTGATGTATATTATTTACTTTTCTGCACTAGGATAGACCCAAGGAGGAGGACACAAGTAACCGGGTTCTGGAGTCCAGAGGGAGACCAACTCGAGGAGTCGAGTCCGGGTCTCCTAACTCTAGAATTGGTAGGGTTGCTTGCCGCTCTCGTAGGGGTCTTGGGGTGTGGGTTTGGCTATTCATCACGACCGTGGAATCCGTGTTTTATACTGGCTCGTATTGAAAACACGGACGTCCTAGTATATCCAATATTTCATATGTTTCTTCTGCTGCGATATCTGTGATGTGATCATGTGATGTTCTGTGATAGATACAATATATAGTATATATGATATATTATATAGACGTTACTTATGTTTTACACCCGCGCTAGCCCTGCCCCGCTCTGCCGTTAGTTACCTAACCTAACGGTGCACGAGGGGACATCGAGGCAAATGCGGATGGCATAAGTGTACGTCGTATTTATCTGTGATGTTTAGGTACTTTAATGATGGGACTTCATTAATGAGATTAATGAAATAAAAGAAACCTAAGATGTTGTAGAATCGAATTTCAAAATAAAACAGGTAGCTACAGTTCTTGCTTTGCACAGCGGTATATGTGATATATCCTGCACCTTATTCGATAAGGAAAGGACCGAGATCCCTTCACCGGGAGTGACTCCTTTAGCAATAACTGGCAGATGCTACACACTCAGTTTGTTTTTTGATAGCTTTTAAGTGTTTTTGCTTTGCATAGTGATATATGTGATATATCCCGCACCTCATTCGATGAGGAAAAGACCGACGATCCCTTCACCGGGAGTGACTCCTTTAGCAAAACTAGAAAAGCCTCAAAAGCACTCCATTTTTAAAATCATTTGATTCTACAACGATATCAAGTTCATTACGCAATAGGTTTTCAGAAAAACCTGTCGTAGCCCTCCGTCATTTCAGATAAATCCTGTTTAGTATTCGTGCTGCGTTTGTTGACCTTGTCAAGGCGCAGTGTGCGGTAGCTAACCAGTATTTATCTGCTTATGCATATGATGCAGATTGGGTTAGGGTAGTCGTGCGGCCTTGTTGACCTTGTCAAGGGTCGTGCGGGTGGGTTTGATTCAATCAAGAAATGACGGGTTGAACTTGACTTGCGGTCTATGGTTTGTTGACCTTGTCAAGGTCATAGATCGTTCGGGGCAAAATATTATCGGGAATTTCAAGTGTTGAAATTTGCAATGAGATTGCATACCTTCTATGAGATAGTTGGATTCCGATACCCGCTGCGAGTAAGAGTTACTCCTGGGAGAGTTTTATACATTACAATTAGCCGATCAAGTAGGTGTCTAGAAAGGTGTTAACGAGGTTACGCCTCTGGGAAAACGAGGTTTACATTAATTAGGTTCGTGCGAAAGCACGGGTGACCTCCCTCAAAGTACCGACACTGGCCTGGCTGAAAGTTTGGCGAACTTGTAGTGTGTAATTAATCCCGGCTAGTCTTTCCTTTTAGGGTTTGAAGGAAGATTTGATAAAAAGCAGTGGGAGCCATCCTGATTAGATAAAATTATAACCAATCTATTCTTGCAAGAGCGCACGCTGAGTGTTTTCTTCTCTCTCTCTCCAGGTAGCGACCATATCACGCCTTAATCAAGATAATAATACGGATTTTTGACCGAACCCGCTTATTATACTGAGCTGGGGAACGTTGGTCCCGCTCCAACTTATAATTGTTATAAGACAGAGCAGGAAATTGCGGAATACCAGATTTCCCGTGCCGCCCAAACGAAGAGAGTGCATGCTGATGCATCATCTTCGGGTGTGTTCATTATACAGAACTGTTTCTCAGTATCCTTTACGTCCTGGGTATGTGATACCAGATCAGGATCCCAGATATGTAATATGTTACATAGGGCTACAGAAAGGTAGAGGACTGAGAACGGGTGATAAGTTTCATGAGGCAGAAAACGGGGCAAGAGTTGCAGCCAAGTCTGTTGGTCACTGTCACCCTGTATTACCAATACATTGATTCTGAACGAATGTTATTAGATACCGAACCTGATATACAAAATCATATCAGTCTCTTTATTATTAAAGAAAGGATATAATTTTGTATTGTTGGATAATGTTTTGAACATTTCCTATATCAAAAGTTGATCGGTTCAGGCACGTTATCTAAAAGCGTTGATGTTCTAAATCAAACTACAGTTCTTAGTATATGGAACACACACAAGAGGAATAGTTCAGAAATGAACGGATCCTTCTTGAGGCATTGTAGACTAGGTCATATCAATGCGACCCGACTGGCTGAAGTTACTTTTAGATGCATATTTAAATTAGTTTGAATTTACATCTTATGAAACTTGCGAGTCATGTCACAAAGATAAAATGACCTCAGCTCTGTTTATTGGAAACCGAGAAAGAGTTAGTAAACTCTTGGGATGATACATGATGATGTATGTAAGGTCCCCTGTCTACATATGCCAGGATAGGTTCTTTATACTTCATTACGTTCTCTGATGATCTTTCGAGTTTCAGACCTATGTTCCTGTTGAAACATAAGTCCGAACCTTTTGAGATATTCACAGAATATAAGTTAGAAGTAGAGAACCAAAATACGGGTATAAGTATTATGTCCTTTGATGAGATCAAGGAGGAGAATACTTAAGCACGGAATTCCTGGACTATTCTAAAGGAGAATAAGATTCTCTCTCAGAATTACTCCTCCGAATACACCATAGCACGATGGTATATCAGGGTGGAGCAATAACACCCTATATGATAAGGTGTACTCTATGATGAGTACTACTGAGTTACCTATTTCCTTATGGGAGTTATGCACTTGAGAAGCTGCATACCTATTGAATAGGGTTCAAATCAAATCAGTTGCCTACCGCTCCATATAAGATATGGTATGGGAAGAGCCCATGTCTTAAGCTAGTTGAGATTTGGGGTTGTCCGACCTATGTCTAAAAGCAAAATCCGGACAAGCTCGAGGCAAGGTCTGTTATGTAGAACTGGAAAGGTTCCAGCTATACAAACTACAGCAGATGATTTGGTAAAACCAAATGATTCAATAGTTACCAACGAACCTCAGCCTCTCCGCCGATCTAGTAGGGTTCCTCACCCACCTGAGAGATACTTCGGTTTCTCTATGACAGTGGGAGCGAGGACTGCATCATGAGATGATGACCCAACTAGCTTCGAGCTGGCCATCGAGAGTAAGACTCTGTAAGAATGGCTGGATGTTTAGCGATCTGAGATGGAATCCATGTACACCAACAAAGTATGGACTTTGGTTGCAATATCTGAAGGGTTAAATCCCCATCAGGAGCAAGTATATCTTGAGAAGATTACTTGGTGTAGATGGAAAAGTTGAGACTTTCAAAGCTAGACTTGTTAAAGCTTTTCGTCATCGACCAGGCGTGGATTATGATGAAACCTTTTCAAGTGACTATGCTTAAGTCCATCCAGATCCTACTTGCCATGGCTACATACCATGACTACGATATCTGGTGGTTGGGTGTCATGACAGCTTTTCTAAATGATGTTTTAGAAGAGAACGTCTATAAGTACACAGCCAGAGGGCTTCGTAGACAGTGGGAGCAGCGGAAACGTGTACAAGATGCTTTATTTGATAAAGAAGGCATCGCGGAGTTGGAACATCTGTTTTGATGAATAAGTCAAAGAAGTTGACATCATCAAAATGGTAGATGAACCTTGTATAAACAAAAGGGTAGTAGGGAGTATGGTGACGATCCTCGTAGAGTACGTGGATGACATACTCTTGATAAGAAAAGAGTTTCTTATGCTACGCTCGGTCAATCTCCGCTTATCACTAGGATTCTCCATACAGGATCAAAGTGATACCTCCTAAATCCTGGGTTTGGATCTATGAGATAGATTTAATTGGATGTTAGGATTCTCACTAGTTGTAGTGAGACGGTATCAACCGATCCTGGGGAGAATCACTGGAAGGGTTCCAGGGTGATAAAGACGACTGAATGTCAGTCGCAGGCATTGTCTTTACCCTCAGTAAAGGGACGGTATGTTGGAAGAATTCCAAGCTAGATACCGTGGCATACTAGATGATAAAGGCTTGATACATTGCTATTTAAGATGCTACCAAAGAGGCTGTTTGGGTGTATATTGGTTCATGAGATGAACTATATTCCTCCCATTGTGTGACAATGGAGTTGTGGCTTATGCCAAGGAATGCCGGTCCCATCAGTGATCCAGACATATTCTAAGGCAGTATCACCTGATCATGGAGATGGTTGATCTCCAGGGGATCGAGGTCAGGAGAGTAGACTCGGAGGACAACACAGCGGATCCACTCACAAAGGCCTGTTCCCAGAGAGAGATTTTTATGGGATGGTTGAGTATGAGATACTGCAACCACTGCTACAGATGGCCCTAGTGCAGGTGGGAGATTGTTAGTTATATGTATGCCCTAGAGGCCATTACTATACATAGGATGTATATTGTAGTGGATGCTGGGACATATATAGGGAGGACTTTCTTGCTCGACATGATAGTATGCTATCTGGTTATCCTTTACCTTAACGTGTATGCTGATTGTCTCTCTGTTACATGTTGGTAAAGCCCTTAGGATCTGTACTTGACTACCTGGACTATGATGCGGATCATACTAGTGGGGACATGGTAGTCCATAAGTACATCCTTCAAAGTCCCTAGTCGTGGGTATATCGAGACGGGGCATCGATATACCAGAGTAGACTAGCGTATACCTTCTCGACCCATACAGATGGGCGATGGATGATCCCATATCCATTGGTGTTTGACATCAGAGATGATATACGGGTGCTCAGTAGAGACTGGGTACACTGGACGGACTCGCCGAGAACTCCCAGATGGTATTATACCTCACGTCAGATGGCAGTTCTCTGGTGACACTGGTACAGAGTAGTCTGTTGACCCGAGATCGTCATAGAGTCTCGTGTGGTTCCCACTGTGCTTTGATTTCCATCTTACCACGTCTAAGAGGGCGTACAAAACGGTGGTTTTTGGGTACAGTCCCGAGTCACATGGAGGCAATGAGCGATAGGAGGGGATTCGTCTCTCCCGGTATAGGGGGTTGATGTTGCGCTGTGTTCGATTGGCTATAACAGGAAATCCCTGGCCAGGGTTGCTGAGATTTACTGGTAAGTGTTACCAGTAGTTTCTCGAATTGTTATAGACCTCATATCGACACGACTTATTGAGCTATTGGGGTCTGACGTTTACCACCCCTAGGCAAGATATGCGACATATCAGACGATCAGACCGGACTGTACGGTAGTGTCACTGGTCGGATTCACTGGAGTGTGAGCGGGCTTGCTCGTCGATCTTCAGATCGCTCAATACCCGGGTGGCCGTTACGTTTAGCAGACCGCTTGCGGCTTGTGGGTGTTTGATATGATCATCACCTGCTGCCGGCGTATTGACGAGTCTTTAGAGTCCTACACAGAGGTTTCCTGGCTCAAGCGAAACGAAATAGGAGCGCATATGAGATATGTGTGGGACCGAGAATAATGCGTGTATGTGATACCGTATTCCATTCTCGTGATGAATGTATCGATTAGGTTATATGCGATATACCCTAGTTATCGAATCAAAGGTTGATTCGATAAGCCGATATATAGCATACTAGTCGGTTATATGCGATATGACCGGATCGTTAAATCAAGTGTTGATTTAATGATTTAATGTATAATTATATATTTGATATATTACTTTGCATTAACTAGTATTGGTTCACTTTAAGATGGATTTTCTCACTCGGTTGTGCGCATTATATATGTGATATGATTTTGTGCACTAGCTTGTATCATGTTTGATGATACATGCTTTTTGGTTAAGTGTAAAGTGTTAAACCTTGGTTAATGAATACGTTAGGGTTTATTATTTATTATTCATTTATCTTATTTAATTATCCATTTATTTATGATAAATGAATAAAAGAAAATGAAATGAAATGGTTGTTAATTTTGGATTCTAGTTGAAGCTTCTTGATCTTTTGACTAAGTGACCATTTTGTCTCTACCTTGACCCTAACCATTCCTTTAACCATGATTGATTCTCTACACTTTACCATGGTTAAAGATTATGATAAGTATTCTTTTATTTTATATTCTATAAAAACTTATCATAACAATTTCCTTCTTCTTCTTCATTTCTTCAAGTGAAGAAAGCTTGCCTCCATCAATGGCAAGTGATGAAAAAGAGTGAGAAATCCAAATCTAAAGTCTACCCACTTCCTATTTCTTCATCCTCTACCTCTTGCCAAGTAGTAGAGTGTGTTTTCTTCACAAGTTTCTTGACTTGGTGAAGTCGGAGCTTGATTTAGCGATGCCTCGACGTAGATCATCTTCGGCATGGACATCGACGACCTAGCTCGCTTATTCTCCGATGAAGTCGACGCTAGAGCCCGGATTCTTTTTGGACAGCGGAGAGGACTTCGTTGCGGAGCTATGGAGGTGGAGCACCGGATCTACAAAGGTTTTATATCCGTATTCTCATAGTTAGGTGTTAACTAGTTAGCTTTTTCGCCTAGTTTTCTAGCAGACGATCCGTAGTCGGGTCTCTCGGCACCTAGAATTTTTGAATTTGGCATGGTTGATGCCTTGTGAGACCTCACTAGGGTGCCTAGGAACCCTACTGTATGATTATGAGAGAGAAAGAATAGGTCAACCCTTCGTTTTGAACCATGACCCCCATCATTTCTTCAACCCATTTCTCTCTCCCCTTCCCTTGAACTGCTGCTGCTCCTGCTCCTCCCTTTTATTCCTCCATCTTCATTCCCCCATAACACCATGAATACAACTCCAAAACCCTATTCCCATTCACAAAAATTGTTCCCAAGCTCACTAGCTATACAATGGACTAAGAAAAAGATGATTTTGAGGACTTTGAGCAATTCAAGAAAATTCTTGAGTTACCAAAGGAGGTAAATTCTACACCCTTAGAGTAGTATTTCGATTCCTTGCGCATCAATACTTGTTTCATGTCGATATTGTGTGTTTTGATGGACTTTGGAAAATTCAAGTTAGGGTTTAGGGTTTGATCTGAAATCAAAGATGAATTAAGGTGTAATTAGAGGCTACAACCCCTGTTATGAAGTTACATTAGACCAAACTAGAGATTAGAACCCAGAATACGGATTTATAGAATCGATATCGGGAAAAACTGTAATTCTGTGAGTGTGTTTTGAAATCTGTTATCACCCCGAGACTCCTTAAATTATTTTGGTTGGACAGAGAGATGTGCAGGCACCCTGGAACCACTACACAAAACCCTAGCCCCTATCTCCTTCCCCAGGCCGCCAATTTATCCTTTCTGGCCGCAAATTGCGGCCAGAGCAGGTTGGAACCCCCTCGTTTTTGTTTCTGGGCCATATTTCCAGTAAACTCGACCTTTGGTATATGCAACTTTGACTGATTCCGCATCGGGTAGAATCTGGGGTAGTTTTCATGTGTTGGCACATGGTTTACGACTTGTTTTAGCATGAATTTTGGTATTTGATGATTCGTTTCTGTCGGATGGCGTTTGAACGTCAACGGCAAAGGGTTATTGGTCGTGTTTGCATAAAGGACTATAGGTTTTTACCTATGGGCGTAGCGTGTGCCGTTTTGGTTTCCGATGTGATTTTCATGTGCTTTAGCGTTTGTGATATCCTTATAGGTACCCCACGTGACGTCGATGCGTTGAAAATAAAGATAGCGACATTGGCATCGGCATACAAGAAGCAAAGTGAGTAGATTTATATCTACGGGAGAAGTCGAGTGGATGGCGTATAGCACCCCCGCAGTTCGTGGTGATGTATACGAATACGTATACACACATATATTTATCATATGTCGTTTGAGTTGATTGATGATAAAGAGGGATATTTGGTGTGATTGGACTGGTTTAGTGTTGCAAAACCCTAGAGTAGTGGTTGCACCACACATACACACACACCCCCATACTTGCATACATTCTTCTTTCATATGTGCTTATACGGGAATATACATTTATGTGTTCACATGAGTATGGGACTATGTGATCATATACTGGATTTGAGGATAGTATTTGGGATTTGAGGTGAGTCGATGAGATGTGATTTGAGACTGTGAGATCGGTGATATGGCAGAATTCGTATTTGAGATACGTCATGATGTTATAGCGGATCTTTAGACGACGATACCATGTGAATAGTGATATAAATAAAATGGTCGACATGTGATCGTGATATGAGATATGATAAGCTAAGATAGCTATAATGGGTCGCATTGGGCGATGTATACTGCTTTATGATGATATGTACTGATGATATCGGTTTTTACGAGAATGTCGATCAGTAGTCAGATCATGAATGTATTGATGATATTAGTATGGTACTAGACGTAGATCAGTACCCGGATTATGATCTTTGATAAAGACGATACCAGATGAATAATATGATGAATGTGATATTGACCCGTACCCAGATTTGCGATGCCGTACGAAGGATTTACGTACGAGCTATATATTGATGATTGATCCGCACTCTCGACTTGGGATGCCTGATTATAGATATTGTATCGGATGTGATACTATTGAGGCGGAATCACCGACTAAAATATATATATATATATATATATATATATATATATATATATATATATATGTATCGACTCAGATGTTAGGCGGTTTCCTTACCTTCAGTTAGCTTGTTAGCTCAGCCCCATAGTTTAGTGTAGTTGTTAGACAAGATTTATATTAAATGCAGATTAACTATTGTTGGGTCTAGTATTCAGCTCCCGCTCATTATTGCTGTTCGCTCCGCATCGCATACTTATATTGTGATTCATATACCATTATTGATATCATGCTGTTAGGACACCAGCACCATTACCGATGATGCGTATGTTCTACGTACACTTACTTGCTGGCTCACACACATCCTCATCGGTAATTGCCATGTCACGTACACTTAGAAAATACTATTGCATTGACATAGCTTGTTAGCTAATAGTTTCGACATGATATTAGTGTACTTGCCTTATATGCTAGTTTAGACATTGTAGTTATTACCTGCTACTTCATGCATGTTATTATTCACTGTTATGCCGCATTCATGGATTCTTATGCCTATATTCACTGTTTATATGCTATTGATGATTTGGATTCGGATTTTCATGAGATTTCCTGGATTTGGGGGAAAACCGCAAAAACATTATAGACTTCTTTTCTCTCTTTTTAAATGAAAAGTACGGTTTTCCCATGATGTATGAGTCGTCCACCATGAGTTTGCTGATGGATTTCGAGATCCGATTTGAGAAGTTGGATGAACCGTTTCGGGTACATGGTAGGCCCGGTGCGGTACCCCGGGGCGAGAAGGCCGCAGAGGATGGCGTTGAGCCTGGCAGGGGAGCACTACCGACCGGTGATTTTACCCGACGCGTCGGATATCCGGAGGATACCGTCGTGGTCTTGAGATTGATGGTAGGGTCCAGTCTGGACTGACGGCGCCCTAGATAGTGAGATTGAGACATTGAGATTTTGAGATATTGAGGTACTGAGATTTGATGATCCAGGCCAGTCCGGATAGCCGGAGCCTGAGATATTGAGATATTGGGATTTATGTTTTGTGTCGATGCTAGACACTGTTTATACTGATTTCATTTATGATACCTCGTTTTGAAAATACAGTTATCTCACTAAGTTATGAAAGCAGTTTCTTCAGTACATGTATTCTGTTTTCATGCATTCATACATCATCCATATGATATATTGCTATCTGAGGCACTGACACGAGCACTTGGTATTACCGTTGTTTAGAGGTATACCCTAGCCATTGTTATTAGGCTGCTGGTTATACATTTGGGGATATATTATGATCGTATGACCTAGGATTGCGTCATACATGCGATTTCTGTTCGTAGATGTTTTCTATTCACGAGTTGGCAACTCACCCCCGTTGTGCCACAGTTCCTTACAGGTTGCGCCGTACGGGTTTCATTACGGTTTTGCTGGCACTACTTCCATTTCCGGATGATTTGCTAGTAGGTGGGTTCACTTGTATCGTGACCATCAGTATATTTTGTATATTATTATTCAGTTGTATCTTGAAGTTCCATCAACCAAACATGTATTTATTTCAGATAGAGACCAGTGATGTTTATTCTTTCGACTTTAGAGTCGCGCGTTGTATTTCTATGGATTTCATGCTGTTTTGAGTTTCCTTTTCTGTTGTGATCCTCGCCCTTCGGCGCTGTATATTATTGCTTGCGTGGTTGTGACCGTCGATTGACGAAGAGCTAGCTCCCGCTTGGGGATGCCTTATTTCATTATATATGCTTTATCAGGTTTGTACCCGTTTGGGGTCAGTTTTTACATAGGAAACTTTGCCGAAATTTTTAGAAAAGACTTGTGATTTCAAAATGCATATTTCGGCGTATGTTGCAAACTATTTGATTTAAAATGGTTTTTCCTTCACTCTACTACTTTTCTTGGCTTGGATTTCTGGGTTTTCGGCTTACTTAGATTACGTACGCCTCGAGACGTTTCGTAGTTTAAGTGCCGGTCATGTTCCGTACTTTCGGGTCATGACAATATGTGTCCTACTTCGTTTCGCTTGAGCTAGGAAACCTCTGCGTGGGACTCTAAAGACTCGTCAATACGCCAGCAGTAGGTAATGATCATATCAGTTACCTACAAGCTGTCAGCGGTACTAGCTGGATGTAACGGCTGCCTAGATATTGAGCGAATAGAAGATCAACAAGCAAGCTTGTCCAAACTCCCGTGAAGCATATAAGTAACACTTACCATACAGTCCGGTCTCTTCGTCTGATATGTCGCATATCGAGTCTAGGGGTGGAATTGTCAGACCCTAGTAACTTGATAAGCCATGCAGATGTGTGGCTCATAACGATTAGAGAAACTACTGATAACACTTACCAGTAAATCTCATCCGCGTTGACCAGGGAATTTCTGGTATAGCCAATCGAGCATAGCGCAATATCAACTCCCAATACCGGGAGAGACGAAACCCCTTCTATCGCTCACTGCTTCTATGTGACTCGGGACTGTACCCAAAATCCACCTGTTTGCACGACTCCTTTGAGCCGTGTGTTAGTGATATATGCCCTAGAGACTATTATTGTATCATACCGGTTTGTATATTACTTAATGGAAGCTTGGGATATTCACGGTTATATTAACAGTCTTGCTCAAAATGGTAGTATGCTACCTGGTTTGTTTCTACCTCAATATGTGCATGTGTTTTTTTAGCATATCACTTATACATATTTGTAGAGCCCTTAGGATCTTTGCTTGATTACCAGCGTTGCGATGGCAGTCACAGTAGTGGGGGCTGGGTAGTCTATAAGCACATCCTTATACAGGTCCCTAGTCATTGGATTATCGAGACGGGGTGTCACGACCCGAAATTACAGAACGTGACCGGCACTTAGGCTACGAACGTCTCAAGACGTACGTATTCTAAGTAAGCCGAAACCCAGAAATCCAAACCAAGAGAAGTAGTAGAGTATAGGAAAAACCATATGTGACTCAACCTGTAAGCAACATAATATACAACGCCTAAAGGCGAGGATCACAACAAATAAAAAGAACTCCAACCAGCATGAAATCCATAGAATATAACGCGCGACTCTACGGTCGAAAGAATAAACATCCCTGGTCTCTATCTCAAATAAATACATGTTTTGGTTGATGGAACTTCTAGATACAACAGAATAATGATATAGAAGATATATAATGGGGGTACGATATAAGTAAACCCACATACTAGCAAATCACCCGAAGGAAACTATGCCCGCAAAGCCGTAATGAAACCTGTACGGCAAACCTGCAAGAAACTGGGGCACAACGGGGGTGAGTTGCCAACTCGTGAATAGAAAAACATCTACGGAAAGAAATCGCATAAATAACGCAACCGAGGTCAATGATCATAATATATCCTCAATTATATATATATATATATATATATATATATAACATGCAACCTATAACAAGGCTAGGGTAAATATCTAACCCGAGTGTAATCTCATGTGCCCGTGTCAGTGCCTCAGGTAGCAATATATCATATGAATGAGGTATGAATGCATGAAAACGGAATACATGTAAATGAAGAACTGTTTTCATAATTTAGTGAGATTTCCTTTGTATTTTTAAAATGAGGTATCATAATGAAATCAGCATAAAACAGTGCCTAGCATCGGCACAAAACGTAATCCCAATATCTCGATATCTCTGTATCACAGTCTCTGTACCTCAATATCTCGAAATCTCAATGTCTCAATCACAATATCTAGGGCACCGTCAGTCCAGACCGGCCCCTACCATCCATCTCAAGACCACGACGGTATCCTCCGGATATCCGACGCGTCGGGTAAAATCACCGGTAGGTAGTGCTCCCCTGCCAGGCTCACATAGTCATCATCACGCGCTTCTTGCCCCGGGGTACCTTACCGGGTCCACCATGTACCCGAAACGGTTCATCCGTCTCCTCGAATCGGGTCTCAAAATCCATCAGCAAACTCATGGTGGACGACTCATACATCATGGGAAAAACTGCACTTTTTTATTTAAAAAGAGAGAAATCAGTTTATATAAGTTTTGCGGTTTCCCCCCCCCAAATCCAGAAAATTTCATGGAAATCCGAATCCAAATCATCAATAGCATGTAAAACCATGAATATAGGCATAACAATGAATAACAGTATGCATGAAGTGACAAGTAATAACTACAATGTTATGCTGGCATATAAGGCAGGTACACTAATATGATGTCAAATTACTAACTAACACGCTAAGTCAGGCAATAATATTTTCTAAGGTGTACGTGACATGGAAATTACCGATGAAGATGTGTGTGAGCCGGCAAGTAAGTGTACGTGGTACATACACATCATCGGTAATGGTGCTGGTGTCCTAACAATATGATATCAACATTGCAATAAGAAATTATAACATAAGTATGCGATGCGAAGCAAACCACAATAATAAGCGGGAGCTGAATACTAGACGCAACTGTAACTAACCTGCATTAATCTAATATAAGTCCTACAAATGGTGCATTTTGAAATAACACGAATCATGGGGTTTTGAAAATAGGGGTTACGGTGTTTTTATGAAAAGATACGTCTTTTGAAATATCCGTAGGATCCCTTGGGCTATCTTTTAAAATACCCACGATTCGTTAGTTTTTGAAATAGGTAAGAATCGAATCTAATCTAACAACTAAACTAAACTAAAGGGCTAAGCTAACAAGCTGGACTACAGGTAAGGAAACCGCCTAACATCTGAGTCGATCCATATACATACCTGTATATATATTAGTCGGTGATCCCGCCTCAATAATATCATATCCGATACCATATCTATAATCAGACATCCCAAGTCAAGAGTGTGGATCAATCATCAAGATATAGCTCGTACGGCATCCCCAAATCTGGGTACGGGTCAATATCATATTCCTCACACCATTCCTCTGGTATCCTCTTTATTCAAGATCATAGTCTAGTGTACTGACCTATGTCTAGTACAATACTAATATCCTCAATATACTCATGATCTGACTACAGATCGACAATCTCGTACAAACCGATACTGTCAGCACATAGCATCATCAAGGGTATACATCGCCCGATACGGCCTAATATCAATATCCTAGCATATCATGCTTCATATCACGATCACATGTCGACCATTTTATTTATAACACTATTCACCCGTATCGCCGCCCCAAGATCCGCTATAACACCAGGACGTACCTCAAGTACGAATCCTGCCATATCACCGATATCACAACCACAAAACAAATCTCATCGACTCAGCTCAATCCCAAATATCATCCTCAAATCCGTATGTGAACACATAGTCCCATACCCATGTGATCACATAACTATAAAGAATCCCATTAGCACATATAAATAGGAATGTATGCAAGTATGTAAGTGTGTATGTGTAGTGCAACACTACCCTAGGGTTCGCAACACTAAAATAATCCAACACATCAATATCCATCCTGAACATCGTTATTAATCCCAAATAACATATAATAATTGTTGGTGTGTATATGCATCCGTATACACCACCACGGACTGCGGGGGTTCTATACGCCATCCACCCGACTTCTCCCCGTAGATATAAATCTACTCACCTGATCTGAGCTTGCCGGTGCCGACGTCGTCACGCGCTTGCTTGTCGTCTCGAAGTCCACCTGGGGTACCTACATGTCGCCACGTATCGTAACACATAAAAACCAAATCCGAAATCGAAACGGTATACAAAAACCAATTCGGCACGCGTATCACGCATAGGTCAAAACCTATCGTCTACGCATGCAAGAATAGCCAAACCAACCCTCGATGTCGATGTACAAACGTCAACCATCGAGAAAAACTCAAACGCACCATTCGCGGTTTCACAACACCTAATTATATATATAAAATAGGGTTTAAATCATCAAAACTTCAAATTCACTTTAAAAGCTATTTTTCCGAAACCTAGTAAGCAAAACTAACCGTTTTAATACAAATCTTTATGTTTTAGCAAAACTAGCGGTCACAATATTAACTAAATAGCTTAAATAGGCCACATAAACATTTACTAGATTTTTAATCTTGCTAAATTTCCTTAAACCAAAATCTAGTTAGCACAATTACCCTTTTTGTTCAAAACTTGATGTTTTAACCAATAAAAACATTTTAACAAATTTTAGTGGCCATAATGGGCACTAATTAACTCAACTAATTCACACAAACCATTTCTAATTTCATCTCTCTTCTAATTATATTAATTATAAAAACCTAGTTAACAAAATTTATGAAATTGGACAAATTTTGAAGCAACAATTAGTAAATTAACTACTAGCTTACATTCTCCAAAACATAAGATGTTAAACTACCCATTACAACAAAAAAACAAGTCATACAACATTCACTTGAATTCCAAAACCCCCTCTAGAAATCTTAAACTTGAAATCTAACCCATAATACTAACTAATTATGTCTTGATTTAAAGTATTAATACAACAATTTAACTAAAGGTTTAGAATTTATACCTCATTGATTGAAGATCAAACATGAATCTTAGCCTCCCAAACTTTCTTCCATCCCCCAAGATCTATGCTAAATTGGCTAAAGGAAAATGGGTAAAGCATGGATTTGGAGTTTGTAAGGTTTTTCTCTTGATTTTTTTGAAATTGTGTGAAATTTTGTGTTAGAAAAGTAGTGGGGAGAATTGGGGGCTGATTGGGGAGGGCTCGGCCTGCAGGAATTTGGGAGGGGGAGAGAGAAAATGGAGTGGGTGAATTTATGTGGACATATGTAGAAGCATTCCCATCATCTTGTATTTTAATCCCCTCTTTAAATTTCTTTTATTAATTGAAGTGGAGAGAAATGAGTGGGGAGTGGGGGCAAAATAGGGGCTGCCATAAGAGGGCTCGGCCTGTCATGTGGGTGTGTGTGTTGGGTAGAATTTCCATTCACAAGAAACCCCCATCAACTCATCTTATAACTTATTTTCACAAATTAAGCATTTTCTTTTATATTTTCTAAACCCATCTTGACAAATTCATTTTGTTTCAAAAATGACATGTTAAAATTTTGTTTAATGTGTTATGATGCACAAAATTTGTTTCAACTCATTCCAATTTGTAATTTTCCCTAATTAAATGTATTAGGGACGCCTTAAAATAATATTAAAATAATTAATTTTGGAAATTTTTTCAGAAAATTTGAAATTTCACCAGTGGCTCAATAAACATCAAATACTAGCAATTTCATAGCTAGAATATGTATATTTAATTTTATAATAAAGATATCTGTATTTTGACTTTTTACAGAAAAACCCCTTATTTTACCGATTTTCCGAAATTTCACCTAAACGATTTTCAAAACGTTACACGGGGTATCGATACTCCAGAGTAGACTATTGTATATGCTTCTCATCCCAGCAGGGGAGATGGTCTGTCCCACAGCCATGTTGGATATATGTATGCCCTAGAGGCCATTATATGATAGTGTATGTACTGATGTGTGTGTGTGTGTGTGTGTATTCAGAGGACATTCTTGCTCGACATGATAGTATGCTATCTGATTGCTCTTTATCATATGTTCACTTGATCATGCTTTTACTCAATTGATACATGTTAATAAAGCCCTTAGGATATTTGCTTGACTACTGGGATTATGATGTGGATCATACTAGTAGGACACCTGTAGTTTATAAGCATATCCTTGAAATGTTCCTAGTCGTAGGTATGTCGAGACAGGGCATCGATATTCCAGAGTAGACTAGCGTATACCATTCTTGTTCCATATGATGGGCAATGGATGATCCCATATCCATCTAGTGTGGTGACACCAAAGATTGTATACGGGTGCTCAGTAAGACTGGGTACACTGAACGGACTCGCCGAGAACTCCTATGTGGTATTATATCATACGTCGGATAGCAGTTCTTAGGTGACACTGGTACAGGTTAGTTTGTAGACCCGAGATCGTCATAGAGTCTTGTGTGTCCCCCACTGTACTTTGATCTCCACCCTACTACGGATCTACTGAGTCGTACAAACAGGTGGATTTTGGGTAGAGTCCCGAGGCACATGGAGGAGATGAGCGATAGGATGGGTTTCGTCTCTCCCGATATTGGGGGTTGATGTTGCGCTATGCACGATTGGCTATAACAGGAAGCCCCTGGCCAGGGCTGCTGAGATATTACTGATAAGTGTTATCATTAGTTTCTCGATCTGTTGTAGACCATATACCGGCATGACTTATTGAGTTATTGGGGTCGACGTTACCATCCCTAGACTCGATATGCAACATATTTGACGAAGAGATCGGACTGCACGGTAAGTGTTGCCAGTTGGCTTGACGGGAGTTTTGACAGGTTCGCTTGTTCTTCTTCTGATTGCTCAATACCCGTGTGGCCGTTACGTTTAGTTGATCGCTAGCGGCTTGTAGGTGTTTGATGTGATCATCACCTACTGCCGGCGTATTGACGAGTCTCAGAGTCCCACACAGGAGTTTCTTAGCTCAGGCGAAACGATGTGGTGTACATATGAGATATGTGCGGGAGCTCGATTAAATAGGTGTATATGATGCCGTGTTTTAATCGGGCGTTTTCTATTGGTCGGGTCGTATGAGATATGGCCGGTTTATTAAATCAAGTATTGTATTAATATTGACTTTTATCTCATTTAAATAAATCTTTTCTTTATGATGGATGCATGGATGTATATGTACATGTTGATGTGCATACACACATATATACATGCATTTGTATCATGGTTGATGATACAAGAAATATGGCAATATAAGAATTACATAGAAAGTAAATATCTTTATATATATTAGAATGAGAAAAAGAAAATGATATTAAATCATGGTTGACTATTCTTCACTTGACCTAAATCAAACCATGGTTTCATTTCATTTGTCATTTTTGTTCTCATTCTAAAATATCTAGATATTTATTAACCATGGTTTGAGATGAAGATATTTATTCTTGATATTTATCTTTCGCTCATTATCTTTATCATTATCTTTTCATCCAAAAGAAATGAGCTCAAGGGTTGCCATCTTCTTCTTCCTCTCTTTAGCTCTCTCTTGAGATTTCTGAGTGAGTGAGGGTAAAAGAAAGAAAGGGTTTTTATGTGAGAACACAACCATATCATCATACTATACTTGTCTAGCCCATTGGTGTAGTTTGTTTGCTTCATCTTCATTGTTATCAAGTGGAGCAAGGAGCTTTGAGCAAAGGTACTCCGGGTGGATCATCGTAGACGTGGAAGAAGCTCGAGCTAGCCGGTTCAACCTCTAGGAGATCTAAGGAGTTGCAAAGGAGGTCTACAAAGGTTGTATCTCTCCCCACTTAGTGTTAGACACTACATAGTATATGACACTAGAACTTGTTACCCTAATTATTCTAGCTCTGATACCACTGTAGGGTTTCTTTAGCACCTCACCTAGGGTTTTGCAAGAATCACACATGCCATATTAAAATTTTGTGAGGTGTTAAACAAACTTAGGGTTTGCCGTAGTTCCGTGGTATCATATGTGAGGCATTGGTTAACCCCTTCTACGGCTGGTCCATAGACATTGCGGCACGTCTTTTGGGTACTTTCAATTTCGCTCAAGTGTTGAGCTCTCGGGGTAACTTATGGGTGTTTATTGATTCGATCGAAACGTTTAACATCGTCTTGATATATGTGAATGTGATAATCGCAAGTGTTGTTGTTTTTCACTTTCTTTTCTGCGACCGTAAGTGTAGTATGTGGTGTATCGCTGGTTTCGTTGCTATACATCAACGACAATCGGGGTACGCATACTTTACGTTGATGACATGTGATGTTATGTGTTGCTGAGATATGTTGTACAGGATCGTCGTGATTGAATGGTCGGGGTTTTTATGTGAGATGGGAGTTTTTATTTTCATTCATGTAAACTTCAATTGTATGTAATATTCTTTTATTTGGGGCACTTCCGGATTGAGGATGATGTCACCATTGTTGTATATTATTTACTTTTCCGCATTAGGATAGACCCAAGGAGGGGAGCACAAGTGACCGGGTTCGAGGGTTCAGTGGGAGGCCATCTCAAGGAGTCGAGACTGGGTCTCCTAAACTCTAGAATTGGTAGGGTCACTTGCCGCTCTCGTAGAGGTCTAGGAGTGTGGGCTTGGTCATTCATCATGACCGTGGAATTCGTATTTTCTATTGATGGCTAAATACTAAATATGGACCTCCTAGATATCCTATATTTTCATATGTGCTTCTGCTGTGTTTGTTCTGTGATGTTATCACTTTACATGATTAGATGAATGGTATTATATATATGATATATAATAAACGTTGCTTATGTTTTACATCCGCGCTAGTCCCGCCCCGCTTTGCCATTAGTTAAGTAACCTAACGGTGCATAACGGGACACCGTGACGAATGCGAATGGCATAAACGTATGTTCTATTTTCGTTTCTTTTCTGTGATGGCTTTATGACTTAAATGATGGGACTACATTAATGAGATTAATGTAAAGAAAAATGAACCTAAAGATGTTGCAGAATCGGATTTGAAACCCACTCGGTTTTATTTATGAAAAAGCAAGTTTTCAAAGTGCGGAGATTAAGCCACTCCTTTTAAACCCATTTGATTCTACAACGATATCAAGTTCAAAGCGTTACAAGTTTTCTTAAAAACTATCTGCAGCCCTCCGTCATTTTAGGAAGTAGAGTACTTAGTATTCGTACTGCGTATTTTGACTTTAGTTAAGACGTAGTGTATGGTAGATAAGTGATGTCTTCTTACACCGCATATGATGCGGATTAGTTAGGAAATTTATATGATTATGTTGACTTTAGTTAAGGGTCATGTGGGTGGGTCTAGTTAATCACGAAATGACGGGAAGAACTTGACTGGTACTTATGATATGTTGACCATAGTTAATGTCATGAGTGCTAGGGGTAAAAACAATATCGGGAGTTTCAAGAGTTGTAATTTGCAATGAGATTGCATACCTTCTATATGATAGTAGGATCCCGATCCCACTGTGAGCAAGAGTTGCTCCCGGGAGAGTTTTGCACTTTACAATTAGCTAACCCATTAGGTGTCTAGAAAGGTGTCAACGGGGCTACGCCTCCGGGAAAACGAGGTTTATTCTAATTAGGTCCGTGCGACAGCACGGGGAACCTCCCTCAAAGTACCGGCACTGGCCTGGCTGAACGGTTAGCGAAGTTGTAGAATGCAATTAATTCTGGCTAGTTTTCTTTTTAAAGGTTTTAAGGAAAATTTGATAAAAGCAGTGGGAGACATCGATTAGACAAGATAATAACCAATCTGATCTTTGAAAGAGCTTTCGATGAGTGTATTCTTTTCTCTCTCTTAATGGCAGATACCAATGACAGGCCTTAAGCTTCTACTAGATAAAAACAAGCCGACCGGACCCAACTACAAAGACTGGCTGAGGAACATTAACATTGCTCTAACATATGATAAAGTATCATATGTCCTCACTGCCAAATCCCAGCCCAGCCCAGGACCTGAATCTTCTACCGCGGATAGGGAAATCCGCAAAACGTGGGATATTGACTGTGCTACTGCCAAATGCCTCGTGCTTGCATCGATGGACAATACACATCAAAAGCAGCACGAGCAGATGGATGTTCAATCCATCTTTCTCCATACAAAAGATATGTATGGGGAGCAATCTCGGACCCTGAGATACGAAGCATCTCGAAAGCTGTTTCAGATGCGGATGGCACCCGGCACACCAGTAGGCGATCACGTTTTGAAGATGATAGCTCTTATAGAAGAGCTTGTGGACCTCGGATGGAAAATGGATAACTAACAGTATACTGATATTGTTCTTCAGTCTCTTCCCGCCGCCTTTGCTCCATTCATAGTGAACTTCAACATGCATGACATGGAGAAATCACTACCCGAACTTCTCAATATGTTGAGGAGTGCGGAGAGCACGCTGAAAGCGAAGTTGGCTCTATGCTTGTTGGACAATCTTCCTCTTCCGTCCCAAAAGCCAAGACCAAGGGAAAGAATAAGAAGAAATTCACCAAGCCGAGAGGAGGAATAAAGAAGGCGAAGGGGAAAGACAAATCCAAAGCTGCGGAGTCGGGGAAGGGAGAATGTTTTCACTGCAAGAAGACGGGACACTAGAAGCGGAATTGTACTGAGTACCTTGAACTCAAGAAAAAGAAGCATGGTGATACTTCAGCTTCAGGTGTGTTCGTGATTGAAAACTGTTTTTCTATTAACTCTGCTTCCTGGGTATTAGTACCAGTACGGGTTCTCATATTTGCAATTCTGTGCAAGCGTTGAGAAATAGCAGAGTTTTGAAGACAGGTGATCATACTTTCCAAGTTGGAAATGGTTCCAATGTACATGCAGTTTCTATGGGAGAGTATCACCTAGGGTTGCCGTCGGGTTGTATATTGGTTTTGAACCCATGTTATTTTGTACTAACTATGCTTTGTAATATTATATCCGTTTCTTTGTTAGACAATGAAGGATATCATTTTGCTGTGCAACACAATGTTATGAACATTAGACTAAATCAAGAGTTGATTGATTGTGGTACACTTAATAACGGGATATACGTCCTTAATCAACACACAGTTTTCAATATTCAACACACAAGTGAAGAAAATTTTCAGATATAAATGAAGCTTTTCTTTGGCATTGTAGACTTGGTCATATTAATGAAACAAGACTAAACAAGTTTCATAAAGATGGATATTTAAATTCTTTTGAGTATAAATCTTATGCGATTTGCCAGTCTTGTATCAAAGGTAAAATGACCAAAACTCCGTTTACTGGATACGGAGAAAGAGCTACTGAGCTCTTAGGCTTCATACATAGTGATGCATGTGGGCCAATGTCTACACATGAAAGAGGCGGGTTTTTCATACTTCATAACTTTTACTGATGATTTCTCAAGATTCGGTCATGTGTTTTTGATAAAGCATAAGTCTGAAGCTTTCGAGAAATTCAAGGAGTACAAACTTGAAGTAGAAAAACAAACAGGAATGAGCATCAAGATACTTCGATCATATTGAGGTGGAGAGTACTTAAGTACCGAGTTCTTGAACTTCCTAAAAGAGAATAGGATTCTCTCTCAACTCACTCCCCTCTACACAACACAGCACAATGGTGTGTTATAGCGGTGAAATCGCACCCTATTAGATATGGTACGATCTATGATGAGTGATTCTGAGTTACCCCTCTCCTTTTGGGGGCATGCATTGGAGACTGCTGCTTTTCTGTTGAACAAAGTTCCAACCAAGACTGTGTCTACCACTCCATATGAGATATGACATGGGAAGAGACCATCTCTTAAACGAGTTAAGATTTGGGGTTGTCCGGTTTTTGTCAAAAAGCAGAATCCAGACAAACTCGAGACACGATCGGTCAAATGTATATTTGAGGGATATCCAAAACATCCGTTTGGGTATCTATTCTACCACAAAGAGGAACAAAATGTGTTTGTTTCTCAGTATGCCACATTTTTGGAAAATGAGATTTTTCCAAACGATGCTGATGGCAATGTGGTAGATCTAGAAGAAGTTCTAGAGACACAAGTTACAAATGGCGACTTGGTTGAACCTGATGTTGCAACAGAATCTAATGAACCTCAGCCACTCCGTAGATCAGGTAGGACTTCTCGCCCACCGGAGAGATACTACGGTTTTCTCATTGATGGTGATAGAGAAGACTGCATCATGGATGATGATAACCCTGCCAGTTTTCAGCAAGCTATCACGAGTGGTGACTCTGTGAAGTGGCTGGATGCCATGAGATCCGAAATGGACTCCATGTACACCAACAAAGTATGGACTTTAGAGGATGTACCCTCTGGGTTAAAACCTGTAGGCTGCAAATGGATCTTTAAATGAAAGATCGGTGTAGATGGACAGGTGGAGACCTATAAGGCAAGGTTGGTAGCGAAAGGTTTTCGTCAAAGACCAAGTTTGGACTACGACGAGACTTTCTCTCTGGTAGCCATGCTTAAAGCCATTCGGATCCTACTTGCTATTGATGCTCACTACGACTATGAAATCTGGCAGATGGACGTTAAAACCGCATTTCTAAATGGTGATTTAGATGAATGCGTTTATATGGATCAGCCAGAGGGCTTTATTAACAGTGGGAGCAGCGGGAAAGCATGTAAGTTGCTTAAATCCATTTATGGATTAAAGCAGGAATCATGGAGTTGGAACATCTGTTTTGATGATGTTATCAAAAGGTTTGATTTCATCAAAAATCCAGATGAACCTTGTGTTTATAAGAAGACTGTAGGGAGAACTGTCGCATTCCTCGTATTGTACGCGGATGACATTCTTCTGATAGGAAATGACATTCCTATGCTACAGTCGGTCAAATCATTCTTATCACAAAGGTTCTCCATGAAGGACCTGGGTGATGCCACGTACATATTGGGCATACGGATCTATAGGGATAGATCCAAACGGTTATTGGGATTGTCCCAAACCAAGTACATCAACACCATCCTAAAGAGTTTTAGTATGGAAGACTCCAAGCGGGGTGCCTTACTCGCTTGCCACGGAGTCACTCTGTCACGCCCCGCTTCCCAGAGTACGCTAAGATGGACACGTGACATAGCCAACCATGCTACCTGTGGATAGGAAATATCCTTCCACAGTCACATTACGGCTGTAGAGATATCAAGAACAGGAAACTAAACTAAACTATCTAGTACATGTCCATGAGCCAGAATAAATGAGTCAAGAAATGATAATATGTGGAAGCAAAAGATACAATAAATGAAACACCTGGAAAGTAAAACTGCATACCAACAGAATCTTCACCGCTCGGTCTAACAGCGGCAATACTCCTGTTCAGTCTGCAACAAAGGTAGAGGATCTGGGCCATGCAAAACCCAGACGTCAGCACGTCATATCATCAAGCAAAAATATAAACAGGGGTAGCAATACATGCAAGTATGAGTATAAATGATAAAACAAGCATAACAATTATATAAGTAAGGACAGTGGGGTAATGTGTAGTGAGTAATCTAAACTGGTCTATTGGGTTAACTACTCTTAAGTCTTTGAAATCAATTTGATGAATCATCGATGTAACTCAATAGTATCCCGTGCGTGCCCGGGATCACGGTCTATGACTCTCGGGATGAACCGAGACGTGCCGCAAGGCAGTAAAGGATGGTAGGTAATGACGAGTGATGTCCATAGCATCACTCCGGGGTTGGCCTAGCCCGTAAGACTGATCAGAACAGGTATAGAACTGTCGAGTTACAAGTCAGGTTTCATCATTGATTTCCCCATACCCCCAAGTCAAAAGTGTTCAAGTCAGGTATTAAGTGATCTAAAGCTAATGCCAACACAGGATCAGGCAGGTACAGGTTTGTCTGGATAGACAACAGGAACGGTCTATAAGAACAACAGGTCAGGTTTGTTGGCATTAGACACAAGATCAGGTAACAGGTAATGCCATGGTACATCAGGTCAAGTCAAGTAATGTATATAGGTGTCATGTCATGTCAAGAGTTGCACGGTACCATGTCGTGTCAAGTAATAGGTGTAGCAAGTCATGTCAGTGTGTACAAGATATCATGTGAGTGCCCATAATCAAACTAGCATAATCATGGGTATACAGAACAAGAATGTGTACTAATAGAATCAACAAGCTGGAACTTGTAACGTGAAATGAAATCAAGTACAGATTAAGGTATGTAGATGCACAGTTATCAGTTTGGGTTTAAGGGATAGTTTCAACATTACATGAATACAGTATAACAAATATGGATGTTAAAATCATGTTGATATGTACTAAGTAATCTAGAGATGCAATGATAGAGAAAATACGTTCAAACGATGCAACCGGGTATTCGGGGTAGAAACTATTTAAAAGTGCTATGGGTTATGCAGTTAATTAGTAAGTAATTTAATCACGAATGTGGGTACACGATATTGTACATTAAGGTGCAACAAGTTATAATTTAAGATCCGAGTCTACAATGATATAATCTGACATTGAAATGCAAGAATGGAAACTAATAGCCTTAGGTTCAATTTACAGGTTCAATCATGAAATAAATATGTATAAATAATATAGTAGCATGTAGCAAGTTTCACTTGCCTCGAGAACGACGATAACGGAAACGACATGGAGACGTGAACACGATACACGTGAGGTCACGGTCTGAACCAGGCTCGGGTCCCGGTCTTCTCGGCTTGGATATGTTTCAACTAGGCGACAGTCATGCTCGGGTTTGGATCAAGTGCAGGTGATGGACAACAACGACGATGTTCTCGGCTGGAGTTGAGGAGAATGATGATCGGGGCTGGGTGTTGTCGCGTGCAGGAGATAAGAAGAGGAAGAAGAAGGTTGCATCGATGAGGGTTGCGGCTAGATGGGTGTTGGTGATGAGGGTGAGGGAAATGGTGTAGGCGATGCGATGGTGGTGTTGGGTTCTCTCGACGAGGGCGAGGCACCAGCTGTAAAGCTGAAGGAAGGAGGAGTCGAGGTGATGGGTTTTCAGGTGACGACGATGGTGGGATCTCGACGAGGTGTGTTGAGGAGGCTATGGTGAGGCTGAGCGCTGAAGTTTGGTGTTGCGATGATGAATCGTCGGTGAAAAAGATCGACGGCGAGGGCGACGATGAGGAGATACGGGTCGATGGGTAATGGTTTGGGTTTGAGCTGTCGGGAAAGAAGAGGGAGGAGGAAGGGAGTAGGAGAGAGGAAGGTGAGATGGAGGAGATGGTGCTGTCGAGTTTAGAGATGAGGAGGTGGCGACGGAGGGATCGAAGCTAGGGTTAAGGTTAGGGTTTCTGTCTTGGGGATCTCATCGCAGGGTTGATACAAGAAGAGGAACACGAGGAAGAAGGGAGGTGACGATAGTGGTTAAGGGGTGAGCGGATCCGAGAAGCCTACAATACTCGCGAGATGTGAGAGGAGAGAGAGAGAAACGGTTGCGCGAGAGGAGAGAGATAGAGAGCAGGCGAGAGGAGAGAGAGAAAGGGAAAGAGAGAGAAAGGGAAAGGAAGAGAGAGGTGGGGCCGGCGTCAGAAAGAGAGAGAGATCTGATTGGTTCATAGGGGAAAAGTAGAGATGGGAAAGAGTTGGAAATTTTAAAAGATTTTTAATTGTTAAAAAAATATTTCGTTAGTTATAAAGAAATTTAGGCTGTTAAAATATATTAAACTAATTTAAAGAAATTTAAATAATTAGAATTTGGCGGGATACAAAACATTTCAGAAATGCGTCCAGGTCGAGTCCAAAATTTTGGATTTGAAATATGAAAATTATTAACAAGTTCCAAAAATTAACATGAAAGATTATGTAACAGAAATGCATACCCCCAAGAACGGACGCACGTACGTGCGCGTAGCCATCCAAACATGTCCGTTTCACTGAACGGGACGAGAACAAGATGTGCGGATGCTACCACGGGGTTAGGGGTATCGTGCAGGCTAAGAAAATGCAATTTTAAATTATTCTCTGTGACTTACAATGTTATATGATAAAGATTCGATACCGGAGGAAATACCAGTATGTACTAAATATGAGATGCACGTGTCCATGCAACAAGTCAAGGTAATCTATGAATAAGAATCAAACAAGTTCAAGAAAGCGGGTTGGGTCGAATGGAATGCAAAATATAAAATACCATTCGCACCCAAAATACGTTAAATTAAGAAAAGACCATGGATAGGTAAATACGGAACTTGAATTGGTATAAATGAACTCGGGTGTTACACACTCTTTCCAAGGACGATTGCCTAAAGTCTGATGAAGAGGGAGCTCGCATGAGCATTATTCCTTATGCTTCAGCCGTAGGATCAATAATGTATGCGATGTTGTGTACACGCCCTGATGTAGCTTATGCACTGAGTGTAGTAAGCAGGTATCAGTCAAATCCAGGGGAGAATCAATAGACTGCCGTGAAGAATATTCTTAAGTACTTGCGAAGGACTAAAGAATTGTTCTTGGTGTATGGTAACGGGGATCTCCAAATAGAGGCCTTTACCGATTCGAGCTTCCAAAGTGATAAAGATGACAGCAAGTCTATCTCAGGGTTTGCATTTACCCTCAACGGAAGGACGGTAAGTTGGAAGTGTTCCAAACAGGATACCATTGCAGACTCAACGATGGAAGCTGAGTACATTGCTACAAATGATGCTGCCAAGGAAGCCGTCTGGATGAGGAAGTTCATCTCGGAACTAGGAATAGTTCCAACCATTATTGATCCAATACCTTTGTATTGTGACAATAATGGGGCTATGGCATTGGCCAAGGAGCCCAGGTCCCATCAGAAGTCCAGACACATCCTGAGGCGATATCATTTGATCCGGAAGATAGTTGATCGCCATGAGATCGAGATTAAGAGATTAGATACAAAGGACAACACTGCGGATCCATTCACCAAGGCCCTCCCTCAGCCGCAACATGAGCGACTTTTTGAGATGTTGGGTATGAGATACGCCAATAATTGGCCTTAGTGCAAGTGGGAGATTGTTGGATATATGTATGCCCTAGAGGCCATTATATGATAGTGTATGTACTGATGTGTGTGTGTGTGTGTGTGTGTGTGTATTTAGAGGACATTCTTGCTCGACATGATAGTATGCTATCTGGTTGCTCTTTATCATATGTTCACTTGATCATGCTTTTACTTATTTGATACAGGTTGATAAAGCCCTTAGGATATTTGCTTGACTACTGGGATTATGATGTGGATCATACTAGTGGGACACCTGTAGTTTATAAGCATATCCTTGAAATGTTCCTAGTCGTAGGTATATCGAGACAGGGCATCGATATTCTAGAGTAGACTAGCGTATACCATTCTTGTTCCATATGATGGGCGATGGATGATCCTAAATCCATCTGGTGTGGTGACACCAAAGATTGTATACGGGTGCTCAGTATTGTTAGTGTATAAGCCCTAGGAGCCATTATTGTATCATACTAGCTTGTATATTACTTAATGGAAGCTTGAGATATTCACAGTTATATTAACAGTCTTGCTCAACATAGTAGTATGCTACTTGGTTTATATCTATCTTAATATGTGTATATGTTTCTTTTAACATATCGCGAATACATATTGATAGAGCCCATAGGATCTTGCTTGACTACCAGCATTGTGATGGCAGTCACACTAGTGGGGGCTGGGTAGTCTACAAGCACATCCTTTTTCAGGTCCCTAGTCGTAGGATTATCGAGACAGGGCATCGACTGTAGGGTTCCTAGGCACTCTAATGGAGTCTCACAAGTGATCAAACATGCACAAATCAAATTTTACAAGTGCCTATAAACCCTAATACGGATCGTTAACTAGATAAATAGGCGAAGCAAGCAAGTAAACGGAAATATAGCTAAAGGAAAGGGGCTACAACCTTTGTAGATCCGGTCCACCACTTCCTAAGCTCTGCGATGATCTCCCTCCGCTGTCCAAATCGAATCCCGAACTCAAGTATCGGCTTCGTCGAAGAAATGGGCGGGCTTGATCGTCGGTTCGATGCCGAAGATGATCTACGTCGAGGCATCACAAGAACGAGTTCCGCCTTCGCCAAGTCAAGAAACTTGTGAAGACAACACACTCTACTACATGGCAAGTAGTAGAGGATGAAAAAATAGGAAGTGGGTAGACTTTAGATTTGGATTTCTCACTTGATTTGGTTAGTTGCCATTGAACTAGAAAGCTTTTCTTTTTCTAGCTCTTGAAGAAGAAGATGAAAAAGATATGATAAGTATATTTAGAATAGAAAATAAATATAATACTTATCATAATCTAACCTTAGTTAAGTGTAGAGAATGAATTAGGGTTAGTTTAAATGGTTAGGGTTAAGTATAAGACAAGAATGGAGACTAAGTCAAAACTTCAAGAATCTTCAAGTAAAAACAAAACAAGCAACCATTCATTTATCTTTTTCATTTTCCAAAATGGATATAAATAAATAAGATAAATGAATAAGTAATTAAGTAAACAAAACCCTAATCATTAACTCAACCATAGTTTAATTCTTTACACTTAACCAAATAAGCATGTATCATCAAACATGATACAATCATGTGCACAAAAGTATATCACATATACAACTTGCACAATTCAAGTGAGAAAATCCATTTAAAGTGAACCAATACTAGTTAATGCAAAGTAATATATCAAATATATATAATTATGCATTAAATCATTAAATCAACACTTGATTCAATGATCCGGTCATGTCGCATATAACCGACTAGTATTCAATGTATCGGCTTCTCGAATCAATCCTTGATTCGATAACCAGGTTATATCGCATATAACCAATCGATACATTCGTCGCGAGAATGGAATACGGTATCACATACACGAATTATTCTCGGTCCCGCACATATCTCATATGCGCTCCTATTTCGTTTCGCTTGAGCTAGGAAACCTCTGTGTAGGACTCTAAAGACTCGTCAATACGCCGGCAGCAGATGATGATCATATCAAACACCCACAAGCCGCAAGCGGTCTGCTAAACGTAACGGCCACCCGGGTATTGAGTGATCAGAAGATCGACGAGCAAGCCCGTTCACACTCCTGTGAATCCAACCAGTAACACTTACCGTACAGTCCGGTCTGTTCGTCTGATATGTCGCATATCTCATCTAGGGGTGGTAAACGTCAGACCCCAGTAGCTCGATAAGTCATGCCGACTTGAGGTCCATAACATTCGTGAAACTACTGATAACTCTTACCAGTATATCACTGCAACCCTGGCCAGGGATTTCCTGTTATGGCCAGTCGTGCATTGCGCAACATCAACCCCCAATACCGGGAGATACGAATCACCTCCTATCGCTCATTGCCTCCATGTGAATCGGGACTGTACCCAAAAACCACCTGTTTGCACGACTCAGTAGAGCCGTGGTAGGGTGGAAATCAAAGCACAGTGGGAGACACACAAGACTCTATGACGATCTCGGGTCAACAGACTAAGCTGTACCAGTGTCACCAGAGAACTGCCATCTGACGTGAGGTATAATACCATCTGGGAGTTCTCGGCGAGTCCGTTTAGTGTACCCAGTCTCCACTGAGCACCCGCATACCATCTTCGATGTCAAACACCAATGGATATGGGATCATCCATCGCCCATCGCATGGGTCGAGAAGATATGCGCTAGTCTACTCTGGAATATCGATGCCCCGTCTCGATATTCCTACGACTAGGAACAATGAAGGATGTACTCATTGACTACCCAGGCCCCACTAGTATGATCTGCATCATAGTCCTGGAAGTCGAGTACACATCCTAAGGGCTTTATCAACATGTAATCAGAGAGACAGAAAGTATACATGTTAAGATAAAGAGCAACCAGATAGCGTACTATCATGTCGAGCAAGAAAGTCCTACCTATATATGTCCCAGCATCCACTACAATATACATCCAATGTACAGTAATGGCCTCTAGGGCATACATATAACTAACAATCGATACTCCAGAGTAGATTAGTGTGTACGCTTCTCATCCCAGCAGGGGAAATGGTCTATCCCACAGCCATTAGTACGTTGTACTGGAGATAGTATACAGGTGCTCGTTGGGTTACGGGTACACCGAACAGGACTCGTAGGGAACTGTTGGTTGGTATTATATCCGTCGTCAGTTAACAGTTCCCTGGTGACATGAGTACAGCATAGTCCGCAGACTTGACACTGCTACTTCGCCTCGAGTGTGTCCCACTTTTCTTAGATTGCTACCTTACCACGGCTCAAAGGAGTCGTGCAAACAGGTAGCAGTTGGGTGCAGTCCCGAAGCACTTGGAGGCAAGTGGCGGTTAGATAGGATTCGTCTCTCCCGGTATTGGGAGTTGATATCGCGCTGTGTTTGGAGAGCCATTATGCAAAGACACTGGCCAGGGCAAACGGATTTACTGGTAGGATTTCCAGTAGCTTCTCAAGGTGTAATGGGCTTCACTCCGACATAACTTATACAGCTTTTAGGGGACTGACGCTTGTCGCCCCCTAGGCCCGATATGCGATAGTCCTAGACGAACAGACCGGTCTGTACGGAGATTGTCACATTAGGCCCAGTAGGAGTTCGGATGGGTTTCCTCATTGGCCTTCTTATCGACATCTACCTGGGGACCTTTATGTACAGCTAGTACCGCTTGCGGCATGTGGTTAAACCCACTGCCAGCGTAGTGTCGATTCTTTAGAGTCCCACACAGAGAGTTTCCCTGCTTCAGGGGAAACGATATAGAGGTCGTATGGTTTTACGACAGGGTTCGGACACATACGTGTATTTATGCATGTACGATGTTCGGACAGATAATACTAGCGGGCTTTAGTTTAAGCCAGATTCTAATATTGGATTATTGGATTTATACAGTCTCAGTATTTCCGTGTTTTTACGGATGGGATGGGCATTCTCGTAATTAGTCTAGAAGCTTCGAGAAGAAAGGTGAGGTGGAGAGCTTAGGTGTAATTTTCATTAATTGACTTTGTGACTCATGTAGTGATTCATCCAAATGAGTTAATGAAGCATTTATTGCTTAATGATTCATGAGATGATTCATTCATTTGTATTAAATGAAGCATGATTGTAATTATCTATATGATTTATTTGATAATTATTATGCTTCATTATATACATAATGAGTTATATTTTCAATTCATTATTACAAACACTTTCTCTTTCCTCAAGCTCTCTCTCTTCAAAAACCTAACCCTAATCCTCTCATGTGTTGAGATCCCAAGGGTTAGTAAGACTAATAGATCCCTAATCCATCTCTATATCCTCTAGGTTACCTTGATTAGCAATCATAGCCACCTAGTTACCTCAAGTGAGAGGTTAAAGCTTGGAGAAGGAACTCTCGGGTGGATCTTCTATCACATCGAGGAGGATGACGAGGAGGTGAACAACAAGAACAAGAAGGACTAGAATCTTGAGGTATAATCATCTATCATAGTAGTTAATCACTTCTAGATAGTTGTTAGTTAGGGTTTAGCAAAGATCCGTAAAGTTAGTCGATGTTAATTTTAACAAAATGATTGTTTTACCTATTCCGCCTCCCCGCATCATGTGGGGTGTCTAACGTCGACTTACAGTGGTATCAGAGCCTAGCTAAACCATAACTAACATGTTAGCAAAGTCGTTAGAAATTCAATCGCAAAACGAACACGAAAAAACATCATTTTCACATAGTTTCTGCCGTTTTTAAAACGAGGTCTAAAACTTTTTCAGGGACCCTTAAAAATACAAGCAGGGTTTTTAAAAAATTATGAAGAAATTTAGGACTGTGAATCGGCCATACCACCGCGGAACCGCCGCCGATTCAAGCGATCCGCCGCAGATCCGCGGCCGAGTTGACTCCGAGTCAACCCAAATTTGCTCAGTTATTCTTCTGTGTTGATGTTGTATTTTCTGGGATGATTTGTTTCTGCTCAGGTTTTATGTACAGAGAGAATTGTTTGGAGTAGATTCATATGTGTTGCTTGATCGAAATTCTAAGATGTTTGGCTGACTGGATTATATCTGTGTTATGTTTAATGTGTTCGTAAACCTCCCCTAACTGCTAGTATGTCGGTTAGCAGGGGGTTGCATATTTCTGTAATGGTTTTTACTGGTTTGTGATTGTGGACTTGTTGGATTGTCTTGAATGGGTAGCCGGGGATGTGAGACGAGTGTTTCTTTCATTCAAATGTAATTTGTAATTTGTTGTAATATTCTTTTGCGAGGCACATCCGGGTTGAGGTTGTAGCGACCGTTGTATTATTTCATTTACTGTTTTCTGCTTCTAGGATAGACCTAAGGTGGGGTACACAAACTAACGGGTACTTTGAAGTGTTTAGTGGCCTACTCACGTTGTTGAGAGAGACCGCTTCATTTCGGGTACTAGGCGGGTAGTTTGCCGTACCCGTAGGGGTCTAGGATGGGGTTTTGGCTATTCATCGCGACTGTGTAATCCGTCTTTCTTTGCAGGCTCAAAAGGAATGCGGATTCGTACAAAATCCAATATGTTCATCTGTGATCTGGAATGCTTTTTATTGCGTCTGACGAATGTACAATAGGCGTTACTTATGTTTTGCACCCGCGCTAGCCCAGCCCCCGCTCTGTCGTTAGTTAAGTAACCTAACGGGTGAATGACGGGGCCCAGTGGCGAATGCGGATGTCATAAGAGAACGTTGTATTTTCATTGTTTTCTGCAATGATTGGTTAATTGATGGGACACATTATATTATTGCAAAGAAAATAAACCAAAGTTGAATTGTTGGAACAGTTTAAAAGAAACCACTCGGTTATTTTAAAACAGAAGATATTTTTTTAATTGCGGAGCTTAAACCACTCCTTTTAAAACCTATCAGGTTCCTTCGATCATATCAAGTTCACTACGATCACGGTTTCGCCAAAACCATTCGTAGCCCTCCGTCATTTCATTTGGGTATTCAGTAGTATTCAAGCTATGTATTTTGACCAACGCCAAGGCATGGTGTTTGGTAGCTGCTGGATATTCATTTGTTGCATAGATAGATGAGTTGGTTTGGGACAGTCATACTATCATTTGGCCAACGTCAGGGGTATGTTCGGGTGGGTTCAAATTAACAAGATAATGATGGGTAGAACTTGACATGCGACTTATGACATTTAGACCAACGCCAAGGTCATAAGAGGTGGTGTTAGTAAGGTAGGAGTCAAGGGAAAGGCAAAAGTTGCTGTGCCAGTAGTGGCAAAGGACGAGTGCTTCCACTGTCGTAGGAAATGCCATTGGAAGAAAGATTGCAAAGCTTGGATTGCCAAGAACCAGGACCCGAAGCAAGTTGTGGTTTCGACTTCAGGTGTGTTTGTAATTGAAAATTGTATGTCAATCAACTCTACTTTCTGGGTATTGGATACCGGATCAGGATCTCATATATGCAATTCATTGCAAGCACTGTGAAACCGTAGAGTGCTGAAAGTTGGTGATATGACCCTCCAGGTTGCTAACGGAGCTAGCGTGAGTGCTGTGTTCGTAGGGGATTATCACCTTGGATTGACGAGTGGACATATTTTGGTTTTGCGCAACTGATTTTGTGTACCCAGTTTAACGTGTAATATCATATCAGTATCGTTGTTATCAAAGGAAGGTTATGATTTCATGTTTGTAAGCGATATTGTTAACATCCACCTTAATCATGGTTTGATTGGGTCTGGTACACTAGATAACGGTATATACGTGTTAAACCAACTACAGATTTTCAATGTCCAGAACACACTAAAAAGAAAGTCTTCAGATATAAATCAGGCTTTCTTATGGCATTGTAGACTATGTCACATCAATGAGATAAGGTTAACTAAGTTACATAGAGAAGGATATTTAGATCCGTTCGAATATCAATCTTATGCCACTTGTCAATTATGTCTCAAAGGAAAGATGACAAAGACTCCATTAACTGGACATAGAGTAAGAGCGAGCGACCTCTTAGGACTCATACACAGCGATGTATGTGGTCCAATGTCTACACATGCAAGAGGCGGTTTTTCATATTTCATTACTTTTACGGATGATTACTCTAGGTATGGATTCATTTTCTTAATGAAACATAAATCCGAGGCCTTTGAGAAATTCCAAGAATATAAGAATGAAGTAGAAAACCAAACCGGCAAAAGTATCAAGACACTGAGATCTGATCGAGGTAGTGAATACTTAAGTGCCGAGTTCCTGGGTTACCTAAAAGAGAATGGAATTCTCTCTCACCTTACTCCTCCATACACTCCACAGCATAACGGTGTATCGGAAAAACGGAACCGAACCCTATTGGATATGGTACGTTCCATGATGAGTAATGCTGAGTTACCGCGATCTTTCTGTAGTTATGCACTAGAATCAGCTGCATATCTTTTTAACCGGGCTCCTACCAAGACTGTACCTACCACACCATATCAGATGTGGAGTGGGAAGAAACCCTATCTTCAGTATATGAAGATATGGGGATGTCCAGCTTTTGTTAAAAAGCAGCATGCGGACAAACTCGAGGCACGATCAGTACAGTGTAAGTTTGTGGGATATCCAAAGATCTCCATAGGATATTTTTTCTATTACGCAGATGAACAAAAGGTTTTTGTTTCTCGTAATGCCCATTTTCTAGAACAACAGTTTTTAGAAAAGGAAACAAGTGGGAGCGCAATAGAACTGGAAGAAATTCCAGAACCACAAACTACTACTGAAAGTTTGGTAGAACCAGAAGTTCAAGAAGAACAGGATATTCCCGCACCCCTCCGCAGGAGTAGTAGGCCGTCTCATCCGCCTAAGAGATACTACGGTTTTCTTATAGACGGGGATAGAGAGGATTGCGTCATTGATAATGATGAACCTACTAGCTTCCAGCAGGCCATCCAGAGCGGCGACTCAGTAAGATGGCTAGATGCAATGCGGACTGAGATGGAGTCCATGTACACCAACAAAGTATGGACTTTGGACTTTGCTCCAGATGGGGTAAAACCCATAGGATGCAAATGGATCTTCAAGAAAAAGATTGGTGTAGATGGACAGGTAGAAACCTATAAGGCTAGACTTGTTGCAATGGGTTTTCGTCAAAGACCTGGTTTGGACTATGATGAAACTTTTTCTCCAGTGGCTATGCTCAAATATATTCGGATCCTTCTTGCCATTGCCGCCTTCCATGATTATGAGATCTGGCAGATGGACGTAAAGACGGCTTTTCTGAATGGTAATTTGGAAGAGTGCGTCTATATGGATCAGCTAGAAGGTTTCAATCAGAGTGGGAGCAGCGGGAAAGTGTGCAAGTTGCTTAACTCCATTTATGGACTAAAACAGGCATCGCGAAGTTGGAACATCTGTTTTGATGAAACGGTCAAAGAATATGACTTTATCAAAAATCCAGATGAACCATGTATATATAGTAAAATTGTATCACGAACTGTTGTATTTCTCGTCTTGTACGTGGATGACATTCTCTTAACAGGAAATGACATTCGTATGCTACAATCTGTCAAAGGATTCTTGTCACACAGGTTCTCCATGAAAGACCTGGGTGATGCCTCTTACATTCTGGGGATCCGGATCTGTCGTGATAGATCTAAGAGGATGTTGGGACTTTCGCAGTCCAGGTATATCCACACTATACTGAAAAGATTCAGTATGGAAGATTCTAAGCGCGGTAATTTACCGGCTTATCACGGAATCACCCTCTCCAAAGAGATGTCTTCCAAGACTGATTTGGAAAGGGATCGCATGTCGATTATACCCTACGCTTCTGCGGTAGGCTCTATAATGTATGCGATGTTGTGCACCAGACCGATGTAGCTTACGCACTGAGCGTGGTAAGCCGGTATCGGTCATATCCAGGGAAGAAGCACTGGATAGCAGTAAAGAACATTCTCAAGTACCTGAGAAGGACTAAGGATATGTTCCTGGTTTACGGCGAAAAAGACCTCAAGATCGAGGCTTTTGCTGACTCCAGCTTCCAAAGTGACAAGGATGACTCCAAGTCATGTCTGGTTATGTCTTTACCCTTAATGGAGGGGCGATGTGCTGGAAGAGTTCCAAGCAGGACACTATTGCTGACTCGACGATGGAAGCGGAGTATATAGCTGCTTGCGATGCCGTAAAAGAAGCAGTCTGGATGAAGAAGTTCCTCACAGAACTTCAGGTGGTTCCATATATTGTTGATCCAATACCTCTGTATTGTGACAACAACGGGGCTATAGCTTTAGCGAAGGAACCCAGGTCCCATCAGAAGTCCAGACACATCTTAAGGCAGTATCACCTGATCACGGAGATCATAGATCGCCGAGAGATCGAGGTCCGGAGAGTTGCTACAGAGGAGAACACTGCAGATCCATTCACAAAGGCCTTACCTCAGATACAGTTTGAGAGGATACTCGAGATTATAGGTCTTCGATACGCCAATACATGGCCCTAGTGCAAGTGGGAGATTGTTAGTGTATATGCCCTAGGAGCCATTAGTGTATCATACTAGCTTGTATATTACTTAATGGAAGCTTGGGATATTCACAGTTATATTAACAGTCTTGCTTAACATAGTAGTATGCTACTTGGTTTATATCTATCTTAATATGTGTATATGTTTCTTTTAACATATCGCGAATACATATTGATAGAGCCCATAGGATCTTGCTTGACTACCAGCGTTGTGATGGCAGTCACACTAGTGGGGGCTGGGTTGTCAACAAGCACATCCTTTTTCAGGTCCCTAGTCGTAGGATTATCGAGACAGGGCATCGATACTCCAGAGTAGACTAGTGTGTACGCTTCTCATCCCAGCAGGGGAAATGGTCTGCCCCACAGCCATTAGTACGTTGTACTGGAGATAGTATACAGGTGCTCGTTGGGTTACGGGTACACCGGACAGGACTCGCAGGGAACTGTTGGTTGGTATTATACCCGTCGTCAGTTAACAGTTCCTAGGTGACATGAGTACAGCATAGTCCGCAGACTTGACACTGCTGCTTTATCTCGAGTGTGTCCCATTGTTCTTAGATTGCTACCCTACCAGTGCTCAAAGGAGTCGTGCAAACAGGTAGCAGTTGGGTGCAGTCCTGAAGCACTTGGAGGCAGTAGCGGTTAGATAGGATTCGTCTCTCCCGGTATTGTGAGTTGATATCGCGCTATGTTTGGAGAGCCATTACGCAAAGTCCCTGGCCAGGGCAAACGAGATTTATTGGTAGGATTTCCAGTAGCTTCTCAAGGTGTAATGGGCTTCACTCCGACATGACTTATACAGCTTTTAGGGGACTGACGCTTACCGCACCCCTAGGCCCGATATGCGATAGTCCTAGACGAACAGACCAGACTGTACGGAGATTGTCACATCAAGCTCAGTAGGAGTTCGAATGGGTTTCCTCATCGGCATTCTTATCGACATCTACCTGGGGACCGTTACGTAAAGCTAGTACCGCTTGCGGCCTGTGGTTAAACCCACTGCCAGCGTAGTGTCGAGTCTTTAGAGTCCTACTCAGAGAGTTTCCCTGCTTCAGCGAAACGATATAGAGGTCGTATGGTTTTACGACAGGGTTCGGACACATACGTGTATTTATGCACGTACGATGTTCGGACAGATAATACTAGCGGTCTTTAGTTTAAGCCAGATTCTAGTATTGGATTATTGGATTTATACAGTCTCAGTATTTCTGTGTTTTTACGGATGGGAGGGGCATTCTCGTAATTAGTCGAGAAGCTTCTAGAAGAAAGGTGAGGTGGAGAGCTTAGGTGTAATTTGCATTAATTGAATTTGTGACTCATGTAGTGATTCATCCAAATGAGTTAATGAAGCATTTATTGATTAATGACTCATGAGACGATTCATTCATTTGTATTAAATGAAGCTTGGTTGTAATTATCTATATGATTTATTTGATAATTATTATGCTTCATTATATACATAATGAGTTATATTTTCAATTCATTATTACAAACACTTTCTCTCTCCTCAAGCTCTCTCTCTTCTAAAACCTAACCCCAATCCTCTCATGTGTTGAGATCCCAAGGGTTAGCAAGACTAATAGATCCCTAATCCATCTCTATATCCTCTAGGTTACCTTGATTAGCAATTATAGCCACCTAGTTACCTCAAGTGAGAGGTTAAAGCTTGGAGAAGGAACTCTCGGGTGGATCTTCTATCACATCGAGGAGGCCGACGAGGAGGTGAACAACAAGAACAAGAAGGACTAGAATCTTGAGGTATAATCATCTATCATAGTAGTTAATCACTTCTAGATAGTTGTTTGTTAGGGTTTAGCAAAGATCCGTAAAGTTAGTCGATGTTAACATAAACAAAATGATTGTTTTACCTATTCCGCCTCCCCGCATCATGTGGGGTGTCTAACGTCGACTTACAAGTAAGACTGGGTACACAGAACGGACTCGCTGAGAACTCCTTTGTGGTATTATATCATATGTCGGATAGCAGTTCTCAGGTGAGACTGGTACAGGTTAGTCTGTAGACCCGAGATCGTCATAGAGTCTTGTGTGTCCTCCCACTGTACTTTGATCTCCACTCTACTACGGCTCTACTGGGTCACACAAACAAGTGGATTTTATGTACAGTCCCGAGGCACATGGAGGCGATGAGCGATAGGAGGGGTTTCGTCTCTCCCTGTATTGGGGGTTGATGTTGCGCTATGCACGATTGGCTATAACAGGAAGTCCCTGGCTAGGGCTGCTGAGATATTACTGATAAGTGTTATCAGTAGTTTCTCGATCTGTTGTAGACCATATACCGGCATGACTTATTGAGTTATTGGGGTCGACGTTACCATCCCTAGACTCGATATGCAACATATTTGACGAAGAGATCGGACTGTACGGTAAGTGTTGCCAGTTGGCTCGACGGGAGTTTTGACAGGTTCACTTGTTCTTCTTCTGATCGCTCAATACCCGGGTGGCCGTTACGTTTAGCTGATCGCTTGCGGCTTGTAGGTGTTTGATGTGATCATCACCTACTGCCGGCGTATTGACGAGTCTCAGAGTCCCACACAGGAGTTTCCTGGCTCAGGCGAAACGATGTGGTGTACATATGAGATATGTGCGGGAGCTCGATTAAATACGTGTATATGATGCCGTGTTTTAATCGGGCATTTTTTATTGGTCGGGTCGTATAAGATATGGCCGATTTATTAAATCAAGTGTTGATTTAATATTGACTTTTATCTCATTTAAATAAACCTTTTCTTTATGATGGATGAATGGATGTATATGTACATGTTGATGTGCATACACACATACATACATGCATTTGTATCATGGTTGATGATACAAGAAATATGGCAATATAATAATTACATGGAAAGTAAATATTTTTATATATATTAGAATGAGAAAAAGAAAATGATATTAAATCATGGTTGACTATTCTTCACTTGACCTAAATGAAACTATGGTTTCATTTCATTTGTCATCTTTGTTCTCATTCTAAAATATCTAGATATTTATTAACCATGTTTTGAGATGAAGATATTTATTCTTGATATTTATCTTTCTCTCATTATCTTTATCATTATTTTTTCATCCAAAAGAAACGAGCTCAAGGGTTGCCATCTTCTTCTTCCTCTCTTTAGCTCTCTCTTGAGATTTCTAAGTGAGTGAGGGTAAAAGAAAGAATGGGTTTTTATGTGAGAACACAACCATATTGTAAAAACCTAGTTCATTTATACCAATTCCAGTTCTTGTATTTTCTTATTTGTGGTATTTCTTGATTTATCGTGATTTGGGTGCGAATGGTATTTTACATTTTAATTTGTATTCGACCCGACCCGCTTGCTTGAACTTTTTTGATTCATATTTATGAATTATCTTGACTTATTGCAAAGACATGTGCATTTTCATGAATACTGCATACTGGCATTTTATCTGGCATGGCATCTTTTACCATATAACATTTTAAGTCACGTAAAATAATTTAAAATTACATTTCATGGCTTGCATGATACCCTAACCCCATGGTAGCATCCGCGCATCTTGTTCTCGTCCCGTTCAGTGAAACAGACTTGTTTGGATGGCTACACGCACGTACGTCCATCCGTTCTTGGGGGTATGCATTTTCGTTACCAGAGCATTTATTTTGAATTTTGAAGGTCGCATATATTTTTCATATTTTAAATTTGAAATTTTAGACCCGACCCGGGCGTGTTTTGAAATGTTTTCGTATCCCGACAAAATTCAAATTTAATATAATATTCTTTTTTTTAAAATCGACAGTTAAATTTATTTAAACATACAATATATTTTTCAATTAATATCTTAACTTAACAAACAAAATATTTTATCAATTAATCCTAACTCCTAAACTAACAACACACTTCACACACTTTTTCTCTAAAACCCTAGCCCCATCTTTCTCTCTCCCCCGCTATAATAAAAATTTCTTTCTCCTCCTCTTCTCTCTCTCCTCTCGCGATTCTCTCTCTCTCCTCTCGCGATTTCTATAGCTGATCTCGTCACCTCTTTTCTGCTAGGATCACCTCCCTCAACATATTCTTCTCGTCTTCCTCCTCTTCTCTTTAAAAACCCACCGAGATCTATCCACCCATCATCATCACTGAGCTCTCCCCCTCAAGCCTTAACCCTAAAAACTTCTCATTGCCTCCTCACTTTCACCGCACCAAGCTCTCTTCTTCCTCCTCTGCCACCTCCTTTCTTCTCCCCGAGCAAACTTGCACACCCCACTGCACCAAGAACCCAGCACCACCTCGTCGCCGACGACCCCAGCCTCATACTACCATCATCACCATCTCCTTTCTCTCCCTATCTCCTCTGTTCTTCCTCCTATAACCCAGCAACACCCCTACACTCACCAAAACCCCAACAAATGAAATCCAAACCCTAACCGAAACCCTAACATCAAACCCTCTTCACCGGAGCTCCGTTCATCGCCGTTGACACCCTCACCCTCTCTGTTTTCTCCTCAGTGCACGACCACAGTGAGCAATCCCTTCCTCCCTCTTCCTCTTTCTTTTCTTTTCTTTTCTTTCTTGATTCTTGATCTCTGTCTTTTTGTAGTTTGCCGGAGCCGTGACGACGCCGACGATCCAGACGACCCAGTGAACGTGCCTTGACTGCGTGATCACCCTCGTGCGTTATTTGGACCCGTTCCGTGTACCGTGCGCGTGTCGCGACATTTCGCCAACGTAGGACGTTCCGTACACATCCGTTCTCGTTCCGTCTTGGCAAGTTAATCTTGCTACATGCTATAACTCACTATATACCCACTTAAATAAATATCACACCTGTATTTTTAAATCAAGCATCCATTCATATCATTTCAGATCCAGGTCATGAAAACTTATCTTGTTACATACTATACTATCATATACTGCATCAAATTGAATAGTTACATTTCATATTGCTTAGTTATATGTTCTGCACTTGTTAGTTTATCGTTTTACGATTATATGATGTCCGTTTGCATCCATATCATATAGAATATATATAACCGCATCTATAGATCACATTAATACATAACACTGTGACATTAACACCCCAAGTTTAATAAAGTGCGTCCTAATTAGTATTGGAACTATAAATGTAACCCTAATCGATAATTGTGCATCCATATCTTTGAATTTATATCTATTGGCATACCACATCACATGTAGCGTTTTGAAAATCGTTTCGGTGAAATTTCGGAAAATCGGTAAAATAAGGGGGTTTTCTGTAAAAAGTCAAAATACAAATATTTTTATTATAAAATTAAATATACATATTCTAGCTATGTAATTGCTAGTATTTGGTGTTTATTGAGTCACTGGTGAAATTTCAAATTTTCTGAAAAATTTTCCGAAATTAATTATTTTAATATTATTTTAAGCCGTCACTAATACATTTAATTAGGAAAAATTACAAATTGGAATGAGTTGAAACAAATTTTGTGCATCATAAAACATTAAATAAAATTTTATCATGTAGTTTCTGAAACGAAATCGTTTGGCAAAACGGTTTAGAAAATATCGAAGAAAAATGCTTTTTCCGGTGAATTTAGTGTTAACGGGAATCGGGGTAATACATTTATCTTTTTCCCTAACCCACACACCCACACCTCACCCTCTCTCACTCTCCCCATGTGGCCGGCCCCACCATGACAGCCCTCCCTCTCTCTCTCTCTTCAATCACCAAGAAAAGAAAAGAAAAGAAAGGAAAATGATAGAAAATGGTGGACTTTGACTTTTTCCACTTTCTCCACCTCACTCTCTCTCCTCCCTCATCCATTCCCCACCCCCATGCTGGTCAAAACCTGCTCATTTCAGCAGCCCTCCCCTCTCATTCCTCATCTCATCTTTTCTCAAAAAAAGAATTCACAAAAATTTCATGAAAAATCAACTAAAACTCAAAACCGAAATCCAACTCCTACCCATTATTTATTTGCCTATCTAGCATGGATTTTGGGAGCAAGAGAGCAATTTGGGAGGCTATGTGTGCTTGTGGAATCTTCAAATTGATTGGGTATAAATTCTAACCCTTTGTTTAATTGTTGTTAAATACTTTAAATCAAACATAATTAGTTAATGTTATGGGTTTAATTGAATAATTGGAAAATCTAGTAAGGGTTTGTGATTTGCAATTAGGGTTCTTATCATGTAATCATGGTTGCAAGGTGTAGATTATCATCTTAAGAAAATGAAAACTTAATCATTTTGATAATATGTAAATTGTTAGATGTAAAATGTCCAAATTAAGTTTTTTTTTTTTTTTTTTATCAAAACTAGGTTTTTAGAATATATATATTTTGGTGAGATAAAATTTCAATTAGTTTTTCATGACATCATTAACATTATAATGAGTGGTTTAATATCTTAGGTTATGCGAAACTAAGCTTAATGGTTGAATTGTGAATTTTGCTTTAAAAAGTGTTAAAAATTGATATTTTTGCAAACTAGGATTTTGGAATTTATGCAAATTGATAAGAATAAATTATAGAAATGGTTTGTATGAATTAGTTATGATATTTAGTGGATATTGTGGCCGCTAGTTTTGTTTAAACATCGAGTTTTGTACTAAAACGGTTAATTTTGCCTGCTAGGTTTTCGGAAAAATAGCTTTTAAAGTGAGTTTGAGGTTTTTGTGAATTTTAAGCTATTTTATATTATAATTAGTGCTGGTAACTGTACAAATGAGTGTGTTGGGAGTTTTCTCGATGGTTTGGCGTTTGTACGCCGACGTCGAGGGTTTTTGGGTCGATTTGTGAAAACAACTATAGGTTTTGACCTATGTGGGATTCGTGAGTAGTTTTGGTCATGAGTCGGATTTTAATGCGATACGATGCGTTGTGATATGTAGGTACCCCCATGCGGACTTCGAGACGGCAAGCAAGCGCGTGGCGACGTCGGCACCGGCGAGCGAGGACCAGGTGAGTAGATTTATATCTACGGGGAGAAGTCGGGTGGATGGCGTATAGCACCCCCACAGTCCGTGGTGGTGTATACGGATGCGTATACACACCAACTATTATTATATGTTATTTGGGATTAATAACGATGTTTAGGATGGATATTGGTGTGTTGGATTATTTTAGTGTTGCGAACCCTAGGGTAGTGTTGCACTACACATACACACATACATACTTGCATACATTCCTATTTATATGTGCTCTTGGGATTCTTTATAGTTATGTGTTCACATGGGTATGGGACTATGTGTTCATATACGGTTTTGAGGATGATACTTGGGATTGAGCTGAGTCGATGAGATTTGTTTTGTGGTTGTGATATCGGTGATATGGCAGGATTCGTACTTGAGGTACGTCCTGGTGTTATAGCGGATCTTGGGGCGGCGATACGGGTGAATAGTGTTATAAATAAAATGGTCGACATGTGATCGTGATATGAGGTATGATATGCTAGGACATTGATATTAGGCCGTATCGGGCGATGTATACCCCTTGATGATGATATGTGCTGACGATATCGGTTTGTATGAGATTGTCGATCAGTAGTCAGATCATGAGTATATTGAGGATATTAGTATTGTACTAGACATAGGTCAGTACCCTAGACTATGATCGTGGATAAAGAGGATACCAGAGGAATAGTGTGGGGAATATGATATTGACCCGTGCCCAGAATTGGGGATGCCGTACGACGGATTTACGTACGAGCTATATCTTGATGATTGATCCACACTCTTGACTTGGGATGTATGATTATAGATATGGTATCGGATATGATATTATTGAGGCGGGATCACCGACTAATATATATACAGGTACGTATATGTATCGACTCAGATGTTAGGCGGTTTCCTTACCTGTAGTCCAGCTTGTTAGGTTAGCCCTTTAGTTTAGTTTAGTTATTAGATTAGATTCGATTCTTACCTATTTCAAAAACTAACGAATCATGGGTATTTTAAAAGACAGCCCAAGGGATCCTACGGATATTTTCAAAAGACGTATCTTTTCATATAAACACCGTAGCCCCTATTTTCAAAACCCCATGATTCGTGTTATTTCAAAAGGCACCATTTGTAGGACTTATATTAGATTAGTGCAGATTAGTTATAGTTGCGTCTAGTATTCAGCTCCCGCTCATTATTGTGGTTCGCTTCGCATCGCATGCTTATATTATGTTTCATACTCCATTATTGATATCATGCTGTTAGGACACCAGCACTGTTACCGATGATGCGTATGTACCACGTACACTGACTTGCCGGCTCACACACATCTTCATCGGTAATTGCCATGTCACGTACACCTTAGAAAATATTATTGCTTGACTTTGCTTGTTAGTTAGTAATTTGACATGATATTAGTATACCTGCCTTATATGCCAGTTTAACATTGTAGTTATTACTTGTCACTTCATGCATTCTGTTATTCATTGTTATGCCTATATTCATGGTTTTACATGCTATTGATGATTTGGATTCGGATTTCCATGAGATTTTCTGGATTTGGGGGGGGGGGAACCGCGAGAACTTATATAAACTGATTTCTCTCTTTTTAAATAAAAAGTGCGGTTTTTCCCATGATGTATGAGTCGTCCACCATGAGTTTGCTGATGGATTTCGAGACCCGATTCGAGGAGACGGATGAACCGTTTCGGGTACATGGTGGACCCGGTAAGGTATCCCGGGGCAAGAAGCGCGTGATGATGACGATGTGAGCCTGGCAGGGGAGCACTACCTACCGGCGATTTTACCCGACACGTCGGATATCCGGAGGATACCGTCGTGGTCTTGAGATGGATGGTAGGGGCCGGTCTGGACTGACGGCGCCCTAGATATTGAGACTGTGATATTGAGATTTCGAGATATTGAGGTACAGAGACTGTGATACAGAGATATCGAGATGTTGGGATTACGTTTTGTGCCGATGCTAGGCACTGTTTTATGCTGATTTCATTATGATACCTCATTTTAAAAATACAAAGGAAATCTCACTAAATTATGAAAACAGTTCTTCATTTACATGTATTCTGTTTTCATGCATTCATACCTCATTCATATGATATATTGCTACCTGAGGCATTGACACGGGCACATGAGATTACACTCGGGTTAGATATTTACCCTAGCCTTGTTATAGGTTGCATGTTATTCTTATATTTGAGGATATATTATGATCATTGACCTAGGTTACGTTATTTATGCGATTTCTTTCCGTAGATGTTTTTCTATTCACGAGTTGGCAACTCACCCCCGTTGTGCCCCAGTTTCTTGCAGGTTTGCCGTACAGGTTTCATTACGGCTTTACGGGCATAGTTTCGTTCGGGTGATTTGCTAGTAGGTGGGTTTACTTGTATCGTACCCCCATTATATATCTTGTATATCATTATTCTGTTGTATCTAGAAGTTCCATCAACCAAACATGTATTTATTTTGAGATAGAGACCAGTGATGTTATTCCTTCGACCTTAGAGTCGCGCGTCTTATTTCTGTGGTTTTCTTGTGGTTTGAGTTTCCTTTGAATTTTGATCCTCGCCGTTGGCGTTGTATATTATATTGCTTGTGTGGTTGTGACCGTCGATTGACGAAGAGCTAGCTCCCGCTTGGGGATGCCTTTTTATTGATTTCGTATACTATTCATGTTGTATCCCGTTTGGGGGCCAGTATTTACAAAGGAGACTCTGTCGAAATTTTCAGGAAATATTTGATGTTTTTAAAAACGCATAATTCGGCTTATGCTATTAAAACTACTTGATTTAAATTGGTTTTCCTTCACTCTACTGCTTTTCTTGGTTTGGATTTCTAGGTTTTCGGCTTACTTAGATTACGAACGCCTCGAGACGTTTCGTAGTTTAAGTGCCGGTCATGTTCCGTACTTTTCAGGTCGTGACAAAGTTGGTATCAGAGCGTTAGGTTTTACCTTCGGAATGTAGGATGACCCTTGGTTGATGGAATAGGTGACTAAAGTAGAGTGACGTACCGTGGGTATGTTCCGCGGCATACTTACGACCCGCCACTCCACTTAAGGAGCCTTAGGATGTACATTTCTTTGCTCAGTATTATATTCATTCCGATCTAGCCTCATCAGTACCAGTTATGGTTTTGCTGCCACGATTACGGGCAGGGAGAGCTACGGCTAGAGTTGCGGTCAGCACGAGCTCGTCACGAACGAGGACTGACGAGGGCATGATTCCGGCGACACACGATTGCAGAGATGTGTATTTTCATTGTGTCTTCGCGCCACGAGCGTTGGGTGGATTGCTGTATGAGATTACTCGGATGTGCCGATTTGCACTAGAGGATTGAGCCACTGATAGAGGCCAGCCAGATTTTGATGACCATTGAAATATTGCTTACTCCTGATGATTGAGGCACCGTTCAGCGTGCAGACGAGCGAGCCAATTATTGCTGCGAACGACGAGATATTGCCCCAGATGCTGGAGTTAGTGCAGAATGAGTTATACTAAGAGATGATAGAAGGTCGCTAGTCATCGAGGATGAATGACTAGGACATGTGGATCGTTCGCCTACCCCGATGCGAGGTCATCAGATAGATTGATTCCAGCTAGAGACGACTTCACGCGGAGACGTTGGGAGTCGACAGAAACGATCGAAAGTCAGAAACCTATTATTCCAAGTTTAAAGTAGTCGGAAAGACATGCAGGCAATTCTATGGTCCCTCTAGAAGAATGAAACCCTAACTTTGACTTAATGACCGTGTGAATGCCTTTGAACCTTCGGGTTTGCGGCAGTTCTACGGCGCCATTAGTGAGGCTTGGGTTTGCCCTTCTACGGCTGGACCACCGATGCTGTGGTATGTACTCGATACTATTAAACTGTGCCCAAGATGTTGAGCTCTTGGGGGATTATGAGGTTTTGACGACTCGATCGGATGGCTCGACTTAATTCGGATGCTAGGTGGTGAGATGCATTTCTTGGGAGACTCCCGATACGAGGATAGTCGTTGGAGCTCAGTCCATGCAGCCACGACGAGAAGAGTCCGAAGCGGTCGACATTAGAGAAAGGTGAAGTAAGAGGTTCGTACCAGATCTAGATGAAACGACGTTCCACTCCGCCGACATCGGAGATGCGATACGTATGCCGAGGCTTTGTACTTGGATATACCTTCCAGAAGGAGTCGCGTTGAGTATGCAGCCGTTCCAGAACGAGAACATATCTAGTAAGGGACGATGACTTCCGGACAGTTCGGCAGAGACGGGATTTGGGAGAGATCTCGATAGGACCTTTCTGGAATAAATTACGAGAAGACTTGGACCCAGTAGTGGTCATGTTATGCACACCGGCAGGCCAGAGTTTAGGATCGTCGACGAGACATGCTATGAGTGACCACGGCAGTTGGCCAGAGATTCTTGGAGGATGTGCTTGAGTGGGACTATTCCGCCATACTTGATTTGCATATTTTGGGTGATTTATTCGCATGATTGATTTTGATGATTGAGTTTCATGATATTTTTCTTCATGGACCATGGTTGCACCTGCTGAGTATTTACGATTTTTGCACGGTTGCTGCACTTGATATCGTTTACGTGCCTTGGTTCTCATGTTGTGATTATCTGGATTTTTTACAGTTGAGTTGATTTGTGCGTATATACGCACACGATTTGGTTTTTGCACTCGGTATAGTTCTTATATGCTTACAGTGCAGTGTTACGTATGTTGTGCATTTAGATGCCCTGGACTTCGATTTCGATGGTGATGTTTGATATTTGTTTTGTGCACCTTGTGCACCTGATTGGATTTTGCGTATATTCGGCACTTGATATTGGATTTCATGATTTCGTGCACGATGGATGCACCTGATTTGGATTTTCACGCATGTTGGGCGTATGTTTTGAAGTGTGATTTTGGTGCACACCAGATGCACTAAATCGAGATTTTCGTGCATGTCAGATGCACCTGATTTTGCTGTCAGGCACACACGTTGCCTATGACCGATGATGTGTGCACAACCGTTGCACCTTGATGTTGTTTTGTGCACCTGCTTGGCACATGTATGGATTTTGATTTCCGTGCGCACCGGACGCACAGGGTTTTCATACGCACTTTTAGATTGATTCTATGGAGCAGTACGTTTTATGATATTTGCTATGTGTCATCGTACTGGGCAGGACTAGTCAGAGGACAGTACCTGAATATATTTGGCATTCATTTCCTTCAGTTATTTACATATATAGATTTGATATTTACGTGTATAGTTTCGAGTTATATCATATTGGTTTTGTATTGGGTTTGACATTTGTGTCTTTACCATGACTCCGATGATTGCGGGATGCTGGACGGAGTTTTGATTTGAGTTATATGCTCATTTTTCATGCGCATGCGCTGCGCTACGATTTGTTTTATGTATTTATTATTTCGGAGCCCCGACGACTTGATGGTTTTGGCTGAAATATTTTAGTATTTGGAGGGAGTTTGAATTTAAATTCGGGGACTGAATTTCTTTAAGGAGGGAAGATTGTAGCGTTTTGAAAATCGTTTCGGTGAAATTTCGGAAAATCGGTAAAATAAGAGGGTTTTTTGTAAAAAGTCAAAAAACAAATATCTTTATTATAAAATTAAATATACATATTCTAGCTATGTAATTGCTAGTATTTGGTGATTATTGAGTCACTGGTGAAATTTCAAATTTTCTGAATTTTTTTCCGAAATTAATTATTTAAATATTATTTTAAGCCGTCACTAATACATTTAATTAGGAAAAATTACAAATTGGAATGAGTTGAAACAAATTTTGTGCATCATAAAACATTAAATAAAATTTTATCATGTGGTTTCTGAAACGAAGTCGTTTGGCAAAACGGTTTAGAAAATATCGAAGAAAAAGGCTTTTTCCCATGAATTTAGTGTTAACGGGAATCGGGGTAATACATTTATCTTTTTCCCTAACCCACACACCCACACCTCACCCGCTCTCCCACTCCCCATGTGACCGGCCCCACCATGACAACCCTCCCTTCCTCTCTCTCTCCAATCACCAAGAAAAGAAAAGAAAAGAAAGGAAAATGATAGAAAATGGTGGACTTTGACTTTTTCCACTTTCTCCACCTCACTCTCTCTCCTCCCTCACCCATTCCCCACCCCCATGCTGGCCAAAACCTGCTCATTTCAGCAGCCCTTCCCTCTCATTCCTCATCTCATCTCTTCTCAAAAAAAGAATTCACAAAAATTTCATGAAAAATCAACTAAAACTCAAAACCGAAATCCAACTCCTACCCATTATTTATTTGCCTATCTAGCATGGATTTTGGGAGCAAGAGAGCAATTTGGGAGGCTATGTGTGCTTGTGGGATCTTCAAATTGATTGGGTATAAATTCTAACCCTTTGTTTAATTGTTGTTAAATACTTTAAATCAAACATAATTAGTTAATGTTATGGGTTTAATTGAATAATTGGAAAATCTAGTAAGGGTTTGTGATTTGCAATTAGGGTTCTTATCATGTAATCATGGTTGCAAAGTGTAGATTATCATCTTAAGAAAATGAAAACTTAATCTTTTTGATAATATGTAAATTGTTAGATGTAAAATGTCCAAATTAAGCTTTTTTTTTATTTATCAAAACTAGGTTTTTAGAATATATATATTTTGGTGAGATAAAATTTCAAATAGTTTTTCATGACATCATTAACATTATAATGAGTGGTTTAATATCTTAGGTTATGCGAAACTAAGCTTAATGGTTGAATTGTGAATTTTGCTTTAAAAGGTGTTAAAAATTGATATTTTTGCAAACTAGGATTTTGGAATTTATGCAAATTGATAAGAATAAATTATAGAAATGGTTTGTATGAATTAGTTATGATATTTAGTGGATATTGTGGCCGCTAGTTTTGTTTAAACATCGAGTTTTGTACTAAAACGGTTAATTTTGCCTGCTAGGTTTTCGGAAAAATAGCTTTTAAAGTGAGTTTGAGGTTTTTGTGAATTTTAAGCTATTTTATATTATAATTAGTGCTTGTAACTGTACAAATGAGTGTGTTGGGAGTTTTCTCGATGGTTTGGCGTTTGTACGCCGACGTCGAGGGTTTTTGGGTCGATTTGTGAAAGCAACCATAGGTTTTGACCTATGTGGGATTCGTGAGTAGTTTTGGTCATGAGTCGGATTTTAATGCGATACGATGCGTTGTGATATGTAGGTACCCCCATGCGGACTTCGAGACGGAAAGCAAGCGCGTGGCGACGTCGGCACCGGCGATCAAGGACCAGGTGAGTAGATTTATATCTACGGGGAGAAGTCGGGTGGATGGCGTATAGCACCCCCGCAGTCCGTGGTGGTGTATACGGATGCGTATACACACCAACCAATATTATATGTTATTTGGGATTAATAACGATGTTTAGGATGGATATTGGTGTGTTGGATTATTTTAGTGTTGCGAACCCTAGGGTAGTGTTGCACTACATATACACACATACATACTTGCATACATTCCTATTTATATGTGCTCTTGGGATTCTTTATAGTTATGTGTTCACATGGGTATGGGACTATGTGTTCACATACGGTTTTGAGGATGATACTTGGGATTGAGCTAAGTCGATGAGATTTGTTTTGTGGTTGTGATATCGGTGATATGGCAGGATTCGTACTTGAGGTACATCCTGGTGTTATAGCGGATCTTGGGACGGCGATACGGGTGAATAGTATTATAAATAAAATGGTCGACATGTGATCGTGATATGAGGCATGATATGCTAGGACATTGATATTAGGCCGTATCGGGCGATGTATACCCCTTGATGATGATATGTGCTGACGATATCGGTTTGTACGAGATTGTCGATCAGTAGTCAGATCATGAGTATATTGAGGATATTAGTATTGTACTAGACATAGGTCAGTACCCTAGACTATGATCGTGGATAAAGAGGATACCAGAGGAATAGTGTGAGGAATATGATATTGACCCGTGCCCAGAATTGGGGATGCCGTACGACGGATTTACGTACGAGCTATATCTTGATGATTGATCCGCACTCTTGACTTGGGATGTCTGATTATATATATGGTATCGGATATGATATTATTGAGGCGGGATCACCGACTAATATATATACAGGTACGTATATGTATCGACTCAGATGTTAGGCGGTTTCCTTACCTGTAGTCCAGCTTGTTAGCTTAGCCCTTTAGTTTAGTTTAGTTGTTAGATTAGATTCGATTCTTATCTATTTCAAAAACTAACGAATCGTGGGTATTTTAAAAGACAGCCCAAGGGATCCTACGGATATTTTCAAAAGACGTATCTTTTCATAAAAACACCGTAGCCCCTATTTTCAAAACCCCATGATTCGTGTTATTTCAAAAGGCACCATTTGTAGGACTTATATTAGATTAGTGCAGATTAGTTATAGTTGCGTCTAGTATTCAGCTCCCGCTCATTATTGTGGTTCGCTTCGCATCGCATGCTTATATTATGTTTCATACTCCATTATTGATATCATGCTGTTAGGACACCAGCACCATTACCGATGATGCGTATGTACCACGTACACTGACTTGCCGGCTCACACACATCTTCATCGGTAATTGCCATGTCACGTACACCTTAGAAAATATTATTGCTTGACTTAGCTTGTTAGTTAGTAATTTGACATGATATTAGTATACCTGCCTTATATGCCAGTTTAACATTGTAGTTATTACTTGTCACTTCATGCATACTGTTATTCATTGTTATGCCTATATTCATGGTTTTACATGCTATTGATGATTTGGATTCGGATTTCCATGAGATTTTCTGGATTTGGGGGGGGGGGGAACCGCAAGAACTTATATAAACTGATTTCTCTCTTTTTAAATAAAAAGTGCGGTTTTTCCCATGATGTATGAGTCGTCCACCATGAGTTTGCTGATGGATTTCGAGACCCGATTCGAGAAGACGGATGAACCGTTTCGGGTACATGGTAGACCTGGTAAGGTACCCCGGGGCAAGAAGCGCGTGATGATGACGATGTGAGCCTGGCAGGGGAGCACTACCTACCGGTGATTTTACCTGATGCGTCGGATATCCGGAGGATACCGTCGTGGTCTTGAGATGGATGGTAGGGGCCGGTCTGGACTGACGGCGCCCTAGATATTGAGACTGTTATATCGAGATTTCGAGATATTGAGGTACAGAGACTGTGATACAGAGATATCGAGATGTTGGGATTACGTTTTGTGCCGATGCTAGGCACTGTTTTATGCTGATTTCATTATGATACCTCATTTTAAAAATACAAAGGAAATCTCACTAAATTATGAAAACAGTTCTTCATTTGCATGTATTCTGTTTTCATGCATTCATACCTCATTCATATGATATATTGCTACCTGAGGCATTGACACGGGCACATGAGATTACACTCGGGTTAGATATTTACCCTAGCCTTGTTATAGGTTGCATGTTATTCTTATATTTGAGGATATATTATGATCATTGACCTAGGTTGCGTTATTTATGCGATTTCTTTCCGTAGATGTTTTTCTATTCACGAGTTGGCAACTCACCCCCGTTGTGCCCCAGTTTCTTGCAGGTTTGCCGTACAGGTTTCATTACGGCTTTACGGGCATAGTTTCGTTCGGGTGATTTGCTAGTAGGTGGGTTTACTTGTATCGTACCCCCATTATATATCTTGTATATCATTATTCTGTTGTATCTAGAAGTTCCATCAACCAAACATGTATTTATTTTGAGATAGAGACCAGTGATGTTATTCCTTCGACCTTAGAGTCGCGCGTCTTATTTCTGTGGTTTTCTTGTGGTTTGAGTTTCCTTTGAATTTTGATCCTCGCCGTTGGCGTTGTATATTATATTGCTTGTGTGGTTGTGACCGTCGATTGACGAAGAGCTAGCTCCCGCTTGGGGATGCCTTTTTATTGATTTCGTATACTATTCATGTTGTATCCCGTTTGGGGGCCAGTATTTACAAAGGAGACTCTGTCGAAATTTTCAGGAAATATTTGATGTTTTTAAAAACGCATAATTCGGCTTATGCTATTAAAACTACTTGATTTAAATTGGTTTTCCTTCACTCCACTGCTTTTCTTGGTTTGGATTTCTGGGTTTTCGGCTTACTTAGATTACGAACGCCTCGAGACGTTTCGTAGTTTAAGTGCCGGTCATGTTCCGTACTTTTCGGGTCGTGACATCACATTATTCCATTTTATTGTTATATTAGTACTCCATACTTGATTTTGTGTACCCATACTTGTTATAGTTTGATTATGAGCACCCATTTGATACTGTACACCACCTGACCTGACCTGATGTACCACAGCTTGACATGTTACCTGATCTTGTTACTAATGCCGACAATCTTGACCTGTTGTCCCTATGGACATATCCAGTTGTCTATACAGACAAACCTATACCTGCTTGATCCTGTGTTGACATTAACTCCAGATTTACCAATACCTGACTTGAACACATAACCTTGGGGGTATGAGGAAATCAAAAGTGTAAACTAAAGTGTAGCTTACAAGGGTATTACTTGATCTGTGGTCCCAGGGGATAACGGGACAGAATCATTCGTGATTTTTACTTGATCCGTGGTCCCGGGGGATAACGGGACAGAGTCATTCATGACTCCCACTACCTGATCCGTGGTCCCCGGGGATAACGGGACATATCTTTTGAGTTACATGGAGGATTACTCTAATTGATTTTAATAACTTTAGAGTAGATAACCCTATAGAACAGTTTAGATTACTCACTGCACTTCACCTGTTTATATCCTGTTCACCGATCTATATTCATGTTACGGTTTACTTGCTACTGATGACTTGGTACTGTTCATACTTCATGCCTGCATCACATCCTGCTTGTTTAGAATTATTGATATTATGACGCACTGACGTCTGGGTTTTTCATGACCCAGATCCCTTATCCTTATCGCAGGCTGTCCAGGAGTATTTTGATCAACAGGCCGAGCAGTGAGGACCTGTTATTAGTCGGTTTAGTTTCCTTTCAGTATTTTTCATTCCTGATGTGAGCCCGCATTATGGGACGTACATTCCAGATTATTATTGTATTGGATCTTTTGCTTCTGCATTATTTTTATTCTTGACTCGTTATTCTGGCTCATGGACATGTATTAGATAGTTGTTTATTTTTTTGCTGTTCTTGATATCTCTATAGCCAATGTGACTGTGGAGGGATATTTCCTATCCACAGGTAGCATGGTTGGCTCTGTCACGTGCCTATCTTAGCGCACTCTGGGAAGCGGGGCGTGACAGGGTTTGTTTGGTATCAGAGACATAGGATCTAGCTTAATCAGGTTTGATTCTTTTGTAGTTGGGTATTGAACCCAATACACGAATCAGAATACTCGTGATTAGGAACATGTCCTGCCACTTTACCATCTTACCATTTTTGAATCTTAACCTCCTCTTGATTCTTACCTTGACGATATGCAAATCTCTTTGCATCTCGACTTGATACTTTGGTTTCCTATTGTGTATCTCTAGAATTTAGGCGACTTGGGTGGAGTTATGTGATTGTAGCTATGTACCGCGGCATGGTTATAATGCAGTACTCTATTTAAGTAACTTGGAGTTCTAGTCTTAGTCCCTATCCTTGATCTATAGTTTGAATATTTTTATCATACTAATCCTTTCGGTTTTTTGGTTTTAGGAACATGGCAGACAGAAATATGAAATCGTACCAGAGGCGTGTTGATGACGCCGCTTTGCTTGGAGTAATTCGTGGGATGCTGGAGATCCAGAAACGGCAGACCGAGCTGAACCAGCACCAAGCCGAAGCTTTTCAGGAAGGTTTGCGGACCGTCCAGCAGTCCGTAAACAATGTTGTGGCCAAACCAGTTGATCGTGTGGGTACCATGGTGGATTTCAGAAGACTTGGTCCGTCCTTCTTTACTGTCCTGGAAGAGCCGTTGCCAGCGGAGCAGTGGCTGGTTGATACGGAGAATTTGCTCATTACGGCATAGATTCCAAAGGACAAGAGAGTGGATGTGGTACGCATCCAATTAGTGGACTATGCCCGTGAATGGTGGCTTGTGGAAGAGACTCGCTTGCCCAAGCCGATCAGTTAGGCAGATTTTTCGAAGAGTTTCTTGGAGAAGTTCTCCCCGCAGACTGCACGGGAGGAAATGGAAGAAAAGTTTATCAGTTTAAAGCAGAACGGTGGATCCGTGGATGCACATGCGACTGAGTGGACACGGCTCAGTCGATTCGCTGGACCTTTGGTAGCCAAAGAAGCTGATAGGGTATGAAGGTTTATGCCCAGTTTGGATGTGGACATCCAGAGGCAAATTATATCCCTGGGTTTGACCACTTTCTCACAAGTGCTTACAGTGGCCCGAGAGCAGTAGAGCCTATCTATGAAGACTGGGGGTACGCAACAGCAAGCATTTACAGTGCGGAAGCCAGCATTTGCACCAAACCGAGCGCATGTACGCAAAGGTATTCCGGTGAACCGACGTGGCGTAACACCTATAAAGAAGCCCGTCGTACATGAGCAGAAGGGAAGGATGTTTTGTGAGTTCTGTCATCTACCTGGGCATCTGCAGAAGGATTGTCGGAGGAAGCTTAGACTTTGTTTGGTTTGCGGATCAGCTGAGCATATTATCAGTGTTTGCCCGTCGAAGCTTCGTTTGAAGGATGATGTTCAAAGGCCACCGCAGAAGCAGTTTCAGGGGCAGAAGCAGTTGACTCAGGGACCCAATCAAGCTCGAGCATTTTACCCTGACGGCTGAAGAGGCTAAGGCTGCAGAGGAAGTCGTTTCAGGTATTCTACTTGTTCATGGTTTTCCAGCATTAGCGTTATTCGATTCTGGTGCATCCCATTATTTTATGTCATCCAAGTTTATTGCTACACACTCGATTGCTTCCACGACCCTGTCTAGTTGTTGGGACATACACACTGGGAATGGGAAGATCATAACTAGTAGAGAATGTAAGGATTGTACAGTTGTTATTTGTGGAAGGGAGTTATTTGCGGATTTCTTGGTGATTGATACCGGCAGTTATGAAGTTGTCTTGGGAATGGATTTTCTCGGCACTTTCCACGCTCACATTGATTGTCGGGCAAAGAAAGTAATTTTCCAGATTCCCGGACATCCGGAGTTTGCTTTTACTGGAGGTAACAGTTCCGTCGGGCCAGTCGAGTTTAGGACTAGGCCGACAAATAATGTTCTTTCGTCGATGGAGGTTGATAAAGAAGAAGCACTGGCGGTAGTTCGAGATTTCATGGACGTGTTCGAGGACATCTCAGGTTTACCGCCAAAACGAGATGTGGAGTTTGCGATCGATCTTATTCCTGGTGCAACACCGATCTCTAAGGCGTACTATCCAATGGCACCAGTGGAGTTGGAAGAAGTCAAGAAGCAGGTTACCGAATTACTTGAGAAGGGTTGGATTCACAGCAGCAATTCACCTTGGGGAGCTCCAGTTCTTCTAGTAAAGAAGAAAGATGGTACAAGGAGGATGTGCATCGATTATCGAGAATTAAACCGGGTGACTATTAAGAACAAGTACCCCATCCTTCGCATTGGCGAATTATTCGAGCAGCTTAGTGGCGCAAGGGTATTCTCGAAGCTGGATTTATGATCCGGATATCATCAGGTCCTAGTTAAATCAGAAGATATTTGAAAGACGGCGTTCCGAACTCGGTATGGACATTACGAGTATTTAGTGATTCCCTTCGGAGTAACGAATGCACCGACGATATTTATGGACTTGATGAACCAAATCTTTTCACCATTCTTGGACCAGTTTATAGTGGTGTTCATTGATGATATTCTGGTCTACTCAAAGAGTATTGAAGGGCATGCAGAACACTTGAAGATTGCACTGCAGACATTGAGGCAAGAAAGATTGTATGCAAAGATGAGCAAGTGCGAGTTTTGGCTTGAAGAAGTGATGTTTTTGGGGCATGTCGTGTCCGGAGATGGAATCGCCGTTGATCCCGAAAAGATTGCAGCAGTTCGAGATTGGCCGATTCCGAAGAACGTTGCATAGATCAGAAGCTTTCTTAGACTTGCCGGGTATTACAGAAGGTTCGTGGAGAATTTTGCTCGTTTGGCTGAGCCTTTGACCAAGCTTATGTGCAAGGAAGTACCATTTGTGTGGACGGATAAGTGTGCGTCAGCTTTTGAGGCGTTGAAGCAGAGATTGATAATCGCTTCTATTTTGACCGTACCAGACAGTTCCGGAGGATTGGTGATTCACAGCGACGCATCTGGGAAAGGTTTGGGATGTGTTTTGATGCAACATGGAAAGGTTATAGCCTACGCATCGAGACAGTTGAAGACCCATGAGAAGAATTACCCAACTCATGATTTGGAGTTAGCAGCTGTGGTTTTCGCTTTGAAGATTTGGAGACACTACTTATTGGGCGAAAGGGTCGAAATATTCACCGATCACAAAAGCCTGAAGTACGTGTTCATACAGAAAGAACTAAACATGAGGTAGCGTAGATGGTTGGAGCTGATGGCTGTTGGAGATAGTGCCCTCATAGTCAATTATTGGATCGCAGGTACGTGATTGCAATGATTGCGGAGGACCTATCCCGGTAGCACAGTCTTACTCGAGATGATAGTATACTATCTGGTTTGCCTTTATCAGTCGTGTACATGTTCAGGTGACTGATTGCATGTTACACTTTGATAGAGCCCTTAGGATCTTGCTTTACTACCAACAGTATGATGGCGATCATATACGTGAGAGTTGGGTAGTTTAGATGCATATCCTTAATTGTGGTCCCTAGTCGTGGGAGTTTCGAGACAGGGCATCGATACTCCGGAGTAGACTAGTGTATACAGTCGAGACCTCGACGAGGGGCGGTGGCCGGTCTCACAAGCCACTGGTGTCAGTTGGATCACCTAAGATGTATACAGGTGCTCATTGGGTTATGAGTACACCGGACAGGACTCGCCGGGAATCTGCTAGTTAGTATTATATCTACCGTCAGATAGCAGTTCCCTGGTGACATGTGTACAGGTTAGTTCATCGACCTGAGGTCGTCATTTGTCTTGTGTGAGTTCCCACTGTGCTTTGATTACTACCCTACCACGGCTCAAAGGAGTCGTGCAAACAGGTAGCTTTTGGGTACAGTCCCGAGCCATATGGAGGCACGTGAGCGGATCGGCAGGGGATTCGTCTCTCCCGGTATTGGGGGTGAGGTCGTGCTGTGTCTAGGAGAGCCATTACACTAAATCCATGGCCATGGTAGGAGATTTACTGGTAGGTACTCCAGTAGTATCTCAGGGTGTTATTGGGCTACACTCCGACACGACTTATACTGCTTCTGGGGGTCTGACGTTGCTAGCCCCCTAGGCGGATATGCGATACTCATTGACGAACGGACCGGACTGTATATACATTGTCACTGTTAGGCTCAGTAGGGTTTCTGGATGTGTTAGCTCATCGGCCACCCTTGAGTGCGCTCATCAGTCTCCCTTAAGTTCAGTCCGTGGGCAACCGTTACGCATAGCTACTGCCGCTGACGGTTTGTGGTTAAACCCACTGCCAGGGTACTGAAGAGTCATTAGAGTCCCCCACAGACAGTTTCCCAAGTTTCGGGCGAAACGTTGTAGAGGCCGTATAGTTTTATGGCAGGGTTCGGAAAATGCACGTGCGTTTACGCACGTGTCAGTTTTCGGACAGATGATACTGGTCGGCTTTGGTTTAAGCCGGATCCGAGTATTATATTGAGTAGGTATAATATCTTTGTCTCAGTTGCATTTGTATTCGGTCGTAATACAAATGCGTGTATATTTATACAGTTTCGGGGTTTTCCTGAAAGTCGTTTCAGGATCACTTTTGGAAGTTGCCAGTTTCCAGTTTTCTATCAGCCGTCTTTTAACATTCGGTTAAAGACGGATTTATCTTTTCTTCTGATATGAGTGAGTCATCATTCTAGAAGCTTCTAGAAGTGATGATGAGGCATATGACTCATTAGTGCATTAATGGTTTCATTAATGGCTTGATGAGGTGTGATTATGACTCATGCTTTGAAATTTATACATTCTTGTTTTGGTTAAGATATTTCTTCATGATAAGCTTCATCATATGGTCACCCCCTCTCCTACGGTCACCTCCCTCTTGCTATATATGGCCGGCCCTCTCTCTCCTCACTCTTACACTCTTACTTGTTGTTCCACTTGAAAAGATATGATAGTATTTGGGGTGCGTGGAATTTTACAGTTCATTTCATTCCATCACCCAATTCCCTCGGCAACTTCATTAACCGATCGTCCACGGATTTGGACGAAGTGAGACAAAGTCATCTACTCATTCTCTACATCAAATCTTGGTCGTCTCTTTTAGCAAACTTGACGATCGAGTTGCCTCGAGTCAGAGGCGGGAGCCCGTTTAAAGAATCGGTGATGTGGTGCCACCTCGACGAGGATATCGGAGTTCGACCAGATTGGAGCAGCCGTAACGGAGCGTGGGATGATGGTTGAAGAACGAAGGACTCGGATCGTTCGGTATAACCTTTCTACACTCTTTACAGTTTGTTAGTTTAGCAATAATGGCAGATCCGGGCTAAAGTATACGATAGCGCCAGTTTAAAAGTTTTTGTTCCGCATTTGGCGTCTGTAGACGGCCGGGGCGCTAGCGTAGACTTACAATGGCTGACTACGATCTTGACTTAAAGTACCATCCGGGGAAAGTTAATGTTGTGCCGGATGCGCTTAGTCAGTTGCCAGTAATTCAGATGTTGACTGTACAAAAGGAACTTATTGAAGCCTTTCAGAGATTCGATTTGGAGGTTGTGCTACCGCATTCTTCGGGACAGTTGATGCAACTGCAAGTACAGTCATCGTTGATTGAAAATATTAAAGCAGCGCAGTTACAGGACCCTAGATTGAAAAAGTTTCGAGAACAGGTTGAAGCTGGACTTCGAACGGACTTGTTGATTCATGAAGATGGTTCGTTGCGATATGGTAGCCGTTTGTGTGTGCCAAAAGGAGTATTTGCGAAGAAGTTATGAAGGAGGCACGCAGTTCCGCATATTCCGTACATCCAGGAGGCACGAAGATGTACCGTGATCTACGACAGCATTTCTGGTGGGAAGGCATGAAACGGGAGATTGCCTGCTTTGTAGCGAAGTTCTTGGTGTGTCAGCAAGTTAAGGCTGAACATCAAAGGATTGCTGGTTTATTGCAACCACTTTCAATTCCTCAATGGAAGTGGGAACATATAACCATGGATTTCATGACGGCTTTACCGTGGAGTCCAAAGGGCAACAATGCAGTTTGGGTGATTGTTGATCGATTGACCAAGGCAGCTCATTTCATACTATTTCGAGTTGGTTAGTCAATGAAAATGTTAGCAGAACGGTACATGCAGGAGATTATAAGATTGCATGGAGTACCAGTGAGCATTGTGTCCGACCGTGACACCCATTTCTTATCACATTTCTGGAGGAGCTTACAAGAATGTTTGTGGACTCGATTGAAGTTTAACACAGCTTATCATCCTCAGACGGATGGCCAGTAGGAGAGAACGATCCAAACTCTTGAAGACATGTTGAGAGCTTGCATGTTAGACTTCAAGGGTTCATGGGAGGATCATCTACACTTGGTGGAGTTTTCTTACAATAACAGTTTTCAGGCGACTATTCAAATGGTTCCATTCGAAGCATTGTATGGTCGCAAGTGTCGTTCACCCGTTTGTTGGGATGATATTGGAGAACGAAGATTGTTGGGACCGGATTTGATCGTGCAGACAGTAGAGAAAGTCAACACTATCCGGAATCATATGAAGGCAGCATAAGATCGGCAGAAGAGTTGGGCCGATACATCAAGAAGACCTCTAGAGTTCGCTGTTGGTGATCTGGTATTCTTGAAGATATCACCGACTAGAGGAGTGATTCGTTTTGGGAGTCGAGGAAAGCTTAGTCCTCGATTCGTGGGGCCTTTTGAGATTTTGGAGCGTGTTGGAGAAGTGGCTTATCGATTGGCGTTACCACAATCTTTGGCGAATATTCATGACGTGTTTCATGTATCTCTACAGCCGTAATGTGACTGTGGAGGGATATTTCTTATCCACGGATAGCATGGTTGGCTCTGTCACGTGCTTATCTTAGCGCTCTCTGAGAAGCGGGGCGTGACACATATCCTCATACTACACTTGTCTAGCCCATTGGTGTAGTTTGTTTGCTTCATCTTCATTGTGATCAAGCGGAGCAAGGAGCTTTGAGCAAAGGTACTCCGGGTGGATCATCGTAGACGTGGAAGAAGCTCGAGCTAGCCGGTTCAACCTCTAGGAGATCCAAGGAGTTGCAAAGGAGGTCTACAAAGGTTGTATCTCTCCCCACTTAGTGTTAGACACTAGCAAGTATATGATACTAGAACTTGTTACCCTAATCATTCTAGTTCGATTCCTAGGTTAGTTTGTTTAACACCTCATAAAATTTTAACATGGGATTTGTGATGCTTGCAAAACCCTAGGTGAGGTGCTAAAGAAACCCTACAAGCCATTATTACATCGTACTAGAGATAGTATGCAGGTGCTCATTGGGTTATGAGTACACTGGACATGACTCATTGGGAGCTGCTGGTGGGTATTATACCTATCGACGGGTAGCAGTTCTCAGGTGACATGAATACAGCTTAGTCCGTCGACTTGACACTGCTACTTCTCCTCGAGTGTGTTCCCACTGTTCTTAGATTACAACCCTACCACGGCTCAAACGAGTCGTGCAAACAGGTAGTAGTTGGGTGCAGTTCCGAAGCACTTGGAGGCAGTGGCGGTTAGATAGGATTCGTCTCTCCCGGTATTGGGGGTTGATATCGCGCTGTGTTCGGAAAGCCATTACACAAAGTCTCTGGCCAGGGCAAGCGATATTTTTTAGTTATGTGTATACCCTAGAGGCCATTACTGTACATGCGATGTATATTGTAGTGGATGCTTGGACATATATAGGGAGGGCATTCTTGCTCGACATGACAGTATGCTATCTGGTTGCACTTTATCTTAACATGTACACTTATTTTCTCTCTATTTCATGTTGATAAAACCTTTAGGATAAGTACTTGACTACCAGGATTATGATGCAGGTCATACTAGTAGGGCAATGGTAGTTGGTAAGTACATCCTTCAATTGTTCCTAGTCGTGGGAGTATCGAGATAGGGTGATTGATCATTCTTCGTGTGTATTTGGAAAAGTTTTAATCACAACCAAAGAAATTTATACCGCAATCAATTAACGGTGTCGATGTAGCGTGTTAATGAATATGGATCGTCCACTGAGATGTGTGTTTTGATCGATCTTGTTTTAGATGAGTCGAAATGAAAAGATAAAAGAAATTGCAAGAAAGTTGATTCAAGATTTATGAGTTTTGATTTTAAGAAAACATAAAGAATATAGATCTAGAATCAAGAATCAAGAAATATCCCAATCGATTTAGTTATCAAGATTTGTAGAATAGCTTATAGGATTCGATTGAGTTAATAGTTAATGATGAATCTAATAATTCCTAATCTTATCTATTGATAATTTGTAGCTAGATTGATGATTATGATGAAGATTAGGGATCCATCGAAGAAACTAGGGTTTCTCCTTCTATCCCTTATCTTTTCAATCATGATCATTCGGATCTAGCCTCTAACTAAGAAAATCATCAATCATTTGATCCCTAATTTGCAATGAAATAATCAAGAAGTCATTTCGCTCTAAATTAGGTCATCAACGATTCTTTTTGCTAAGGTTCACAAATCTCAAAAGAATTAAGACTAGTATTGAGATTTGATCATCATTAAATCTATCAATTCTCTCGAATCCTCTACAAGCGGAGATTTCACTCACACATCATGAAAATTAATGAATCAAAGATCAAGAAGTTTCATAACGCAAGAATGTAAAGAAAGCAAGAATTACAATTATCACCTCTATTAAATCGACGACTATGTACACATTCCCTCAATTCGAGGTTACAAGAGTTGCTCTCGATCGCTCCTTTGAAGAGATAACTGGATCCATCGAAGTTCGCTTCGCTCGATCTCCGTGAGTCGCGGATCATCGTGGATTTCTTTCTCGGAGGAAGATTGGCCTCGTGGATAAAGGATCGATGGTTGCTTGCTTGATTTGCTTCTCAAAATGATCTTGATTTGGCTTTGGATTTGAATTTGGGCTAGGGTTTTGGATCAAGTTGTGTCACTCAACTTGTGGAAATTTGGCTCAATATTCAACCCTAATTAATGAACTACACTCAATAACTAATGAACAACCTTTGTAATGATGCCCTAGGTGCCCTTTTATAGTTTTCCCTCAAGCTTCCCTTGGAAGCTAGGTTGTTATGAAGCTTGCATAGGAAGCTAGGTAGTTATGTAGAAGTTTCTAGATTAAGGTAGTTAGCTAGCTTGCATGAGAAGCTTGGTTTTTATGAGGCTTGCATGAGAAGCTTGGTAGGTATTAAGCTTGCACAAGAAGCTTGGTTGTTAGAAGGGAAGATTCTAGAGAACTCTAGGGACTGAAGCGTCTTGAAGAAGTTTTGCTGTTGAAAAGAAGCCTCGGGGAAAATTACCAACCGCCGATGAGTCAGAACGGCGGCGGATCCGCGGCAAATCTGCCTGACTCGGCCGCGGATCCGCGGCCGTATAGTGAGCTCTCTGGTTGAATTCTTCGGGGATATTTTGTGTTGACTTTTTGGAACTTTCCTGATGTCTGGAATCTTATAATTCTTTCTAGTTCACTGCCAGATCTCAGGTCTTGGACTTGATATATTTTATCAGCACTTTTATCAATTCCGGCTCTTTACCTGGAGAATTTCCTGAACATAATCTCGAGACAAGTGTTTGATATACAAAGATCATGCATGCAATAATAAACACTCAATTTCCCTCAAAATGCCGGTTATAATGTATAACACATTTTATTTGGTTTTTTACAGACAAATCGCTAATATGTGCTATATTTATACCAAATACCTTTAGATGATTGCAAAGAGTAGGGAAATTGATGTGTTAAAAATGCAATATTGTCGACTGATCAAATTCCCCCATACTTAATTTTGGTCGTCTCGAGTAAACTTGTTTTATTCAGGTGAAGGAGAAATTATAAAAACAAGGAGGACTAACAAGCACACTTTCGTAGGCAACACGATTGTACTGAGCACGTGCAACAAGCCTTTAAACCTCTAGGTGTCCCTAGTAGGAGGAGTGTTGTCTCCTGAAGGTTTTCAGTGGATTGCACCCACAAAATCCAATAATAAAAGGAAGACCGTGAAAGTTACATATAAAAATGAGAATTGAAAAAGAAAGACTTTGAAAATTAGAGTTTCCAACTAATACTAGCTTTTCGGTTGTCATGAGCCCTATCTTAATAGTTATGAAAAGATGTTAGAAATCACATCATCCCTCAATAAAACATCGTCTTTATTCTTCATTCCTACCTTTCTTCCAAACATCGATCATATAACCCTACGTGTGTGTAAAGAACATCCCTACACTCGGAGATTTCAATTCAAGCTATCATACTCTTGTCCATCTACCTCAGTACTTTTTAATCGAAGAATATTTAGATGTATTTGCTCACACATTTTTCATGCGACCGTTAATACTTCTTGAGATACTAACCGACCAATTACTCATGTGCTTGCTTATTAGGTGTATTAGTATTTTCCTCGTCTTGCACCACCTAAGGCTTAGCAGTGACTCCCATACCAGTTGGTCTAAAGCACTAGGTGATGAAGCACACTCGCTATATTTTTTTATTGCTGCCTTGGTGATAACAAAACCAGTGTTCATTTTTCTTCACCATTTTATATTTCATTTATAATTTCCTTCATACTTTGACTTTTAGACAAGAGCATTTCAATGTATCCTCTACTATCCCGAGTTTCAAGATGTGTGTAAGTGCGTATAGTAGGGTATCAACATTCAAATGTTTGGCTTTCAGAATAGAAACTATTTTTCAGACTTATTTTTATCCTCAGATTAGTGACTTCTTTCATCTTACTAACCCTTGGGACAACGGCTCATAACTATTTATTACTAGTTTCGTTTAAGAAAACTTCTAATTTTCTAGGTTTTCTTAAACTTTTCCAATCTTTTGGATGTAATTTTTCACTATCTAATCTTTTATTATCTTATTTATGTATAATTTATTATTATTGTTATATGTTTTGTGCTTATGCAAAGTATGATGCAAAGTGATGTGTAAATAAGCACAAACCTCCCCCAAACTTGTCTAGAACAGTGTCCTCACTGTTGTCTTCTGCTAAACCTAAAAAAAAATATGTAAGCTTGGGAGGACATTATTAATGGGGGCAAGAATAAGTGAAAGTGAAAATTCTCCCCCAAACTTATTTTTGGCTCACAATATTTGAGGACGATTTTTATTTTCAAGAGCCAAAAATATACCCCCCTCAAACATGAGTTAGACAATATTAAGCATTTTAAGAGGGGGTAAGTCATTTGGTCAAAATAAGACTTTACAAAGACCAAAAATTAATACCAACCATTCAAAGATTTTATCAGTGTAGCGTTTAGGTCGGTGGAAGAACATGTTGTATAGAGTCAGGAAGAACATGTTGTATAGAGTCAGGAAGAAATGAAGAAAAGATAAGTGATGGTCTGGAAAGGGTTTGAGTTTTAAATTATAGAAATGAAAGAATGAGGATGAATGACAGGGAGAATGTGAATGATTAGGAAGAAGGAGTGGTGGTGGTTCAACTTCTATAGGTTGAGGTTGATTAATCACAAAATCCATGTTGTTTAGGAATGCAAGTTCGTCAGCAAAAAGTTCTTCAAAACTTTCATCAATGGTGTGATCAAACATTTTGCTGTCAATAAATTTTGTGTCAGATTTTACCATACTTGATTTGTCAAAATACATGGAGGTAGAAGACTCGAAAAAATCATCCACCCTATTTTCAAAAATATCAAAATCAAGTTGGCTTTCTGTGATTGTCGAACTTGAATTAACGGATTGTGACTCATCAACACTCACTATCATTACCGGAACAGAAGAAGAACCAGAGAGAGTGGTAAATGACATGGGTAAACAAATTGGTGTGTCGAGGATCGCAAAACCAGATATGGAAGATGTAGGCTGAATTTCGGTCTGTTGTTCGGTTATACCATTATTATCAACTTGGAGAAGCATTTGGGGTTCAGGAAGAATTATCAAAGGCTCGAGATGATGACCACAAGGAAGTGAAAGGACCTGATGAATTGGTGGTACAAACTCATCCAAAATTTCGGGTTCATCAATCAATATATCCCCAACGTCAATCACCTCATTCAAGTGAAGGTTAAAATTCTCAAACACCTCATTCAAAGAATGGTTTTCAATCAACTTTGATTCAAGAGTGGAGGTGTACAGATCACAAGGATTTGTCATGGTTTCACTCGAAATGGACCCTTCACAGTCGGGTAAATCAAACACTGCATTATTACACAACTTCTCATACATTCTATTGTCAATTGGTGAATCGTTTGGTGTACTCGATGAATCTGTGAAACTGAAGTTGTGGATGTTAGGTCCACGTTACCTCTCCCGGTACTTTCGGGGTTGCGGAAACGGTAAAACAAAATTTTTTCTAAACATTGTAACATGGACCGTAAAAGCCGAATCTTTACTAAACAATACACTAGCATCCTAACATGAGATGTTATCTACTCGGTTAGGGGTTATACCTCAACTTGAACTCCTTTTCTTCTTGTTGTTCTTCTCTTCTTGTTGTTCTTCTCTTTGCTTGCTCAATGGTTGATCCGGACTTTGGTCACCTCCGCGGCCTCCTTGAGTCGAAGATGATCCACCCGAGAGATGTACACCGAGCTCCACCTCAAGCCGAGGTAACTAGGGCAAGGAGATTGCTAATCTAGAAGCCCTAGGATGTGTAGAGGAGATGTATGGATGTGTTTGTCAAGTGGAATCCTTTTTCTCTCAACACATGAGATCAAACGAGAAATCAAGAGGAGGAAGAAGAAGGAGCTTGCTAGCAACCATGGAGCTTCTCATTTCAAGAGAGAGAATGAGAATAAAATTATCATACAAAAGAAAAACAACCATGGTTGCAAATAATGCAAAACAACATCATTACTAATCCCATCAAGATAAAGTTGATGGCTACTTTGAAATGACCATTATCATAATCCAAAAGAAAAAGGAAAAGAAAAGAAGAGTGTGGAACCCTCTTGAAAGTCAATGGTCAACCCGGTCAACCGGTCAACAAAGTCAAGAGAGGTCAACGGGGTCAAATGGTCAATGCAATTAGCCATCATAAGATTATCACTAATAGGAATAGTAAATGATGTTCGCGGCTCATAATGGTTTTGACCAAACGAACTGTCAAAACCCTAATGAGCCTGCCACATAACGGTTTTGGCCGAACCAACTGCCAAAACCCTAATGAGGCACCTCCTCCTTCATCACTCCGAAAAACTGTGCATACACACCTGCATCCGTATTCCGTAGAATGCGGATGCACAGAAGACAAAACAAATCCATCCGTGCAATACTAGGATCCGGCTTAAACCAAAGCCTACTAGTACTGCCTGCCCGAACACCATACGCACAGAAGTGTACGTAAATGATCGCAGCCCTGCCGTAAAACCATACGGCCTCTACACGTTTCGCTCAGTGCAGGGAAACTCTCTGTGTGGGACTCTAAAGACTCGACATTACGCTGGCAGCGGGTTTAACCACAGACCGCAAGCGGCACTAGCTGTACGTAACGGTCCCCAGGTAGATGTCGATAAGAAGGCCGATGAGGTAAACCCATCCAAACTCCTACTGAGTCTGTATGTGACAATCTCCGTACAGTCCGGTCTGTTCGTCTGATACATCGCATGTCGGGCCTAGGGGGGCGGCAAGCGTCAGACCCCTAATAGAGGTACAAGTCGTGTCGGAGTGAAGCCCAGAACACCCTGAGATGACACTGGAACCTACCAGTATATCTCGCTTGCCCTGGCCAGGGACTACTTGAGTAATGGCTCTCCTAGACACAGCGCGATGTCAACCCCCAATACCGGGAGAGACGAATCCTGTCTAACCGTCACTGCCTCCAAGTGCTTCGGGACTGCTCCTAACTACTACCTGTTTGCACGACTCAGAAGAGCCGTGGTAGGGTAGTAATCAAAGAACAGTGGGAACACACTCGAGGCGGAGTGACAGTGTCAAGTCAGCGGACTAAGCTGTACTCATGTCACCTGGGAACTGATAACTGACGATAGGTATAATACCAACCATCAGTTCCCGACGAGTCCTGTCCAGTGTACTCGTAACCTAATGAGCACCCGCATACTATCTCAAGTACGACGTACCGACGGCTGTGGGACAGACCGCCTCCCGTGCTGGGATGAGAAGCGCATACGCTAGTCTACTCCGGAGTATCGATGCCCTATCTCGATACTCCCACGACTAGGGACGTGTATAAGGATGTGCTTGTAGATTACCCAGCCCCTACGAGTGTGATCGCCATCACAACGCCGGTAATCAAGCAAAGATCCTAAGGGCTCTACTAATGCGTATAGGTGATATAATAAATAAACACACAAGTACACATTAAAGCAGAGACAAACCAAGTAGCATACTACTATATTGAGCAAGATTGTCTGTACAACTGTGAATATCCCAAGCTTCCATCAAGTAATATACATACTAGTATGATACAGTAATGGCCTCTAGGGCATATACACTAACAATCTCCCACTTGCACTAAGGCCATGTACTGGCGTATCGAAGACCTATCATCTCGATCAGCCGCTCGAACTGAGTCTGGGGTAAAGCCTTCATGAATGGGTCCGCAGTGTTGTCCTTTGTGTCCACTCTCCGCACCTCGATCTCCTGGCGATCAATGATCTCCCTGATCAGGTGATACCACCTTAAGATGTGCCTGGATTTCTGATGGGACCTTGGTTCCTTCGCTAAAGCTATAGCCCCATTGTTATCACAATACAAAGGTACTGAGTCAACAATGGACGGAACCACCTGAAGTTCACTAATGAACTTCTTTATCCAGACCGCCTCTTTTGCGGCATCGCTTGCAGCAATGTATTCAGCTTCCATCGTCGAGTCTGCGACGGTATCCTGCTTGGAACTCCTCCACCATACCGCCCCTCCGTTGAGGGTAAACACAAAACCCGAGACAGACTTGCTGTCATCTTTGTCACTCTGGAAGCTTGAATCGGTAAAGGACTCGACCCTGAGGTCTCCATTACCGTAAACCAGGAACATCTCCTTAGTCCTTCTTAGGTACTTGAGAATGTTCTTCACTGCTGTGCAGTGGTCCTCCCCTGGGTCTGACTGATACCGGCTTACCGCGCTCAACGCGTAAGCTACATCTGGTCTTGTACATAGCATCGCATACATTATAGATCCTACCGCCGAAGCGTAGGGTATAGTGCTCATGCGAACCCTCTCCTCGTCAGTCTTAGGAGACATCTTCTTGGAGAGGGTAATTCCGTGCAATGCGGGTATGTTACCGCGCTTGGAACCCTCCATACTAAATCTCTTTAGTACGGTCTCTATGTACCTGGACTGTGAAAGTCCCAATAGTTTCTTGGATCTATCTCTATAGATCTTGATCCCCAGAATGTACGAGGCATCACCCAGGTCCTTCATGGAGAACCTTTGTGACAAAAATAGCTTGACCGATTGTAGCATAGGAATATCATTTCCTATCAAAAGAATGTCGTCCACGTACAAGACTAGGAATACGACAGTTCGTCCTACAATCTTCTTATATACGCAGGGTTCATCTTCGTTCTTGATGAAATCAAATTCCTTGATTGCCTCATCAAAACAGATGTTCCAGCTCCGCGATGCCTGCTTTAATCCATAAATGGATTTAAGCAACTTGCACACCTTCCCGCTGCTCCCACTGTCTACGAAACCTTCTGGTTGATCCATGTAAACGCACTCTTCCAAACAACCGTTTAGGAAAGCCGTTTTAACATCCATCTGCCAGATTTCATAGTCATGGAAGGCAGCAATGGCAAGTAGGATCCGAATGGATTTGAGCATAGCCACCGGAGAAAAAGTTTCGTCATAGTCCAAACCAGGTCTTTGACGAAAACCTTTTGCAACGAGTCTAGCTTTATAGGTTTCCACCTGCCCATCTACACCAAGTTTCCTTTTGTAGATCCATTTGCATCCAACGGGTTTTACCCCAGGTGGAGCAATATCCAAGGTCCACACTTTATTGGCGTACATGGACTCCATTTCGGATTGCATTGCTTCCTGCCACTTATCAGAGTCCCTACCGATAATGGCCTGCCTGAAACTGGTAGGGTCATCTTCTTCCAAGATGCAATCCTCTCGATCCCCGTCTATGAGAAAACCGTAGTATCTCTCGGGCGGATGAGAAATCCTACCAGATCTGTGGAGTGGCTGAGGTTCGTTTGGGGTTATTGAATCTAGTGGTTCCTCCAAATTTTCAGTTACATTTTGTGGTCGCTGAATTTCTTCCAGTTCTACCGAACTCCCACTAGTTTCTTTTGCAAGAAACTCCCTTTCTAAGAAGGTAGCGTGGCGAGATACAAACACCTTCTGTTCCTCAGTGTGGTAGAACAGATATCCTAGTGAGTCTTTAGGATATCCCACAAATTTACAGAGAACTGACCGTGCCTCTAACTTGTCCGGTTTCTGTGTTTTCACATAGGCCGGACAACCCCATATCTTAAATCGCTTAAGATACGGATTTCTTCCACTCCATATTTCATATGGAGTCTTAGGCACTGATTTGGATGGAACATAGTTCAATAGGTACGCCGCTGTTTGAAGCGCATGTCCCCAAAATGAAAGAGGCAACTCAGTACTACTCATCATGGAGCGAACCATATCCATTAGGGTACGATTCCTCCGCTCCGAAACACCGTTGTGCTGTGGTGTATAAGGAGGAGTAAGCTGAGAGAGAATACCATTCTCTTTTAAGTAATCTAGGAATTCCGTGCTTAAGTACTCCCCTCCTCTATCAAACCGGAGGATCTTGATACTTTTGCCAATCTGGTTCTCTACTTTCTTTCTAAATTCCTTGAATTTCTCAAAAGCTTCAGATTTGTGTTTCATCAGATACACATATCCGAACCTAGAGAGATCGTCAGTGAATGTGATGAAGTAGGAGAACCCACCCCTTGCATGTATAGACATCGGACCACACACATCACTGTGTATGAGTCCCAAGAGCTCTCTTGCTCTTTCTCCATGTCCGGTGAACGGAGATTTGGTCATCTTTCCTTTGAGACAAGACTGACAAGTTTCATAAGATGAAAACTCGAACGTATTCAAGAGTCCATCTTTATGCAACTTACTCAGTCTTTTCTCTCCGATATGACCAAGCCTACAATGCCACAAGTAGGATTCATTCGTATCTGAATTCTTCCTCTTGCGTGTGTTTTGTATATTGAGAACTGTATTCTGATTTAGAACGTAGATACCATTACACAGTGTACCCTCTGCAACGAATACCTTATGAAGGTAAATGTTCATGATATTCCTTTCAAGAACAAAGTTATATCCATCTTTATCGAGTAAAGAAACTGATATGATGTTGCAAACCATGGAGGGTACATAGTAGCAATCGTTCAAAATCATAGTCTTGCCATTTGGCAATACTAGGTGATATTCACCGACGGCTGCCGCATTAACTTGTGCTCCGTTCGCTACTCTGAGCGACATATCACCCGGTGCAACTTTCCTACTTTTTCTCAGTCCCTGCAATAAATTACAGATATGAGATCCTGATCCGGTATCAAGTACCCAGGAGGTAGGGCTGACCGTAAAACAGTTCTCAATTACAAGAACACCTGAAGTAGATGCAAAACCATGCTTCTTCTTCGACTGGGTATTCTGGAAATCCATACAATCCCCTTTCCTATTCTCATACTCATGACTGTTGTCACAAGTTAGAGCTGAACCAACTTTCCCCAGTCCCGAATAAGAATTCGGATCGGTCAAGCGATACATTTTATTATCTTGATTAGGGCGTGAAAAGGTTGCTTCCTGGAGAGAGAAAAAGGAAACACTCAGCGTATGCTCTTGCAAGATTAGATTGGTTTATTAATTTATCTAACCAGGATGTCTCCCACTGTTTACTCAAATTCTTCTTAAAACCTTTTAAAAGAAGAACTAGTCGGGATTTTAATTCACGTCACAATACTTGCTTAACCTTTCAGCAATGCTAGTGTCGGTACTTCGAGGGAGGTTTTCCAACGCTTTCGCGAAGTTCCTTAATTCAAGAACCTCTTTTCCCTGGGGGCGTAGCCCCACTAACACCTTTCTAGACACCTACTAGGTTTATAGCATTGATTGTTAAGTGAAATAATCTCCCGAGAGTAATCCAACTCATCAGTGGGATCGGGATCCAACTGTCATTGTGTGATAACCTAGATGGAATCCACTCTAGTCACCACACTCCAGAAGGTATGCTAAATCTGCAAGTTTCAGTACTTTTGAAACTCTCGATGTGGTTTTTGCCCCTAGGACCCAAGTGATCTTGACGGAGTCAACAAATCAAAGAGTCCTAGTCAAGTTCAACCTGTCATTATCTGGATTGCATTAAACCCACCCGCATAACCCTTGACGGAGTCAACAAGGTTATACGACTGTCCTGATCAATCCCATATACCGATACAAACAAGTAGCACTTAGCTACCGTACACTACGCCTTGACGGAGTCAACAAACGCAGCACGAATACTAAGTATTACTTGTAAGAAATGACGGAGGGCTACGGCTGGGTTTTTGGCGAAAAAACCCGTTAACGTAATGAACTTGATATCGTTGAAGGAACCTGGTATTTTTTTTTTTTGAAAATATAGTGGCGAAAACTTTTGCTAAAGAGGTCACTCCCTGTGAAGGGATCTCGGCTCTTTCCTCGTCGAATGAGGTGCAGGATATTCCAAACTGAATACCTCGATGCAAAGCAAGAATAATCGACTATAGTGAAGTTATTACTCTGACGCAAACTTTTGTCCAAGGGGTCACTCCCGATGAAGGGATCTCGGCCCTTGCCTCGTCGACTGAGGTGCTGGGCATTCACAACCGAATACCGCGATGCAAAACAAAAATGAACGTCCTTGCAATAATAGCTTTTTGAAAAATTGTTCCAACAACGTCTTTTAAGTTTATTTTCTTGCATTAGTTCTTTTAATGCGTCCCATCATTTAAATCCTACCATTGCAGAAAACAACCAAAATATGACGTACGCTTATGCCATTCGCATTCGCCACTGGGCCCCGTCTTCACCCGTTAGGTTACTTAACTAACGACAGAGCGGGGGCTGGGCTAGCGCGGCTGTAAAACATAAGCAACGCCTAAATAGTTATTATATATAGATATACTGCAATGATAGCCAATCCAGATCACAGATGAACACTTTGGATATACTAGGAACCCGCGATTCGTTCAAGCCTGCAACGAAAAACGGATTACACAGTCGCGATGAATAGCCAAAACCCCACCCAAGACCCCTACGGGTGCGGCAAACTACCCGCCAAGTACCCGAAGCGAAGCAACCTCCCTCAACTCCATGAGTAGGCCACTCGGCACTTCGAGATACCCGGTAGTTTGTGCACCCCCTCCATGGGTCTATCCTAGGAGCAAAAACAGTAAAAAGAATTATACAATGACGGCTACAACCCCGACCCGGTTGTGCGGCCAAACAAATAATATTACATCAATTTACAAATTATTACATGAATGAAAGAAAAAGAAACTCTCATCTCACATCCACCCTGGCTATTCATCCGCGACAATCCAACGAGTTCATATACACAAACCATCAACAACACAGATCACAGATATGTATAACCCCGACTAATCGACATATAGCGATTAGCCGACGTTCAATACATATGAACATCACAGATATAACCTTTGTAGTCAAAGTATATTGAAGTTCGGAAAAATACGGATTTATAGGCCCCCAAAAACAAATTTCTATTCTGAAAAATCTGGGCACATATAAACCATCTCAAAAATCCTAAAACCAAGTCAGAAACACACTGCACCAAAATCGACCCAGTGACTCACCAAGATGGCCGCGGTTCCGCGGCAATAGCTTGCTATTGCCGTGGAAACGCGGCTCTTTGGTCGAGTTGCTGGCTCGTTTTTGGTGGCTTTCTTCTAAAAACCCTGAGATGATTTTTGGTGTATTACAAATTTTGTTTTGACCAGAAAAAATTTTAACAGAAACTCAGATTTTTGTAACTCGGTTTTTTCGATTTTTCCGTTTCGAACTTCGATACACTTCACTACCAAGCTAGTTTATGTTTAGTTAGGCTCTGATACCACTGTTAGGTCCACGTTACCTCTCCCGGTACTTTCGGGGTTGCGGAAACGGTAAAACAAATTTTTTTCTAAACATTGTAACATGGACCGTAAAAGCCGGATCTTTACTAAACAATACACTAGCATCCTAACATGAGATGTTATCTACTCGGTTAGGGGTTATACCTCAACTTGAACTCCTTCTCTTCTTGTTGTTCTTCACTTCTTGTTGTTCTTCTCTTCTTGTTGTTCTTCTCTTCTTGTTGTTCTTCTCTTTGCTTGCTCAATGGTTGATCCGGACTTTGGTCACCTCCGCGGCCTCCTTGAGTCGAAGACGATCCACCCGAGAGATGTACACCGAGCTCCACCTCAAGCCGAGGTAACTAGGGCAAGGAGATTGCTAATCTAGAAGCCCTAGGATGTGTAGAGGAGATGTATGGATGTGTTTGTCAAGTGGAATCCTTTTTCTCTCAACACATGAGATCAAAGGAGAAATCAAGAGGAGGAAGAAGAAGGAGCTTGCTAGCAACCATGGAGCTTCTCATTTCAAGAGAGAGAATAAGAATAAAATTATCATACAAAAGAAAAACAACCATGGTTGCAAATAATGCAAAACAACATCATTACTAATCCCATCAAGATAAAGTTGTTGGCTACTTTGAAATGACCATTATCATAATCCAAAAGAAAAAGGAAAAGAAAAGAAGAGTGTGGAACCCTCTTGAAAGTCAATGGTCAACCCGGTCAACCGGTCAACAAAGTCAAGAGAGGTCAACGGGGTCAAATGGTCAATGCAATTAGCCATCATAAGATTATCACTAATAGGAATAGTAAATGATGTTCGCGGCTCATAATGGTTTTGACCAAACGAACTGTCAAAACCCTAATGAGCCTGCCACATAACGGTTTTGGCCGAACCAACTGCCAAAACCCTAATGAGGCACCTCCTCCTTCATCACTCCGAAAAACTGTGCATACACACCTGCATCCGTATTCCGTAGAATGCGGATGCACAGAAGGCAAAACAAATCCATCCGTGCAATACTAGGATCCGGATTAAACCAAAGCCTACTAATACTGCCAGCCCGAACACCATACGCACAGAAGTGTACGTAAGTGATCGCAGCCCTGCCGTAAAACCATACGGCCTCTACACGTTTCGCTCAGTGCAGGTAAACTCTCTGTGTGGGACTCTAAAGACTCGACACTACGCTGGCTGTGGGTTTAACCACAGACCGCAAGCGGCACTAGCTGTACGTAACGGTCCCCAGGTAGATGTCGATAAGAAGGCCGATGATGTAAACCCATCTGAACTCCTACTGAGTCTGTATGTGACAATCTCCGTACAGTCCGGTCTGTTCGTCTGATACATCGCATGTCGGGCCTAAGGGGGCGGCAAGCGTCAGACCCCTAATAGCGGTACAAGTCGTGTCGGAGTGAAGCCCAGAACACCCTGAGATAACATTGGAACCTACGAGTATATCTCGCTTGCCCTGGCCAGGGACTACTTGTGTAATGGCTCTCCTAGACACAGCGCGATGTCAACCCCCAATACCGGGAGAGACGAATCCTGTCTAACCGTCACTGCCTCCAAGTGCTTCGGGACTGCTCCCAACTACTACCTGTTTGCACGACTCAGAAGAGCCGTGGTAGGGTAGTAATCAAAGAACAGTGGGAACACACTCGAGGCGGAGTGACAGTGTCAAGTCAGCGGACTAAGCTGTACTCATGTCACCTGGGAACTGATAACTGACGATAGGTATAATACCAACCATCAGTTCCCGACGAGTCCTGTCCAGTGTACTCGTAACCTAACGAGCACCCGCATACTATCTCAAGTACGACGTACCGACGGCTGTGGGACAGACCGCCTCCCGTGCTGGGATGAGAAGCGCATACGCTAGTCTACTCCGGAGTATCGATGCCCTATCTCGATACTCCCACGACTAGGGACGTGTATAAGGATGTGCTTGTAGATTACCCAGCCCCTACGAGTGTGATCGCCATCACAACGCCGGTAATCAAGCAAAGATCCTAAGGGCTCTACTAATATGTATAGGTGATATAATAAATAAACACACAAGTACACATTAAAGCAGAGACAATAGCATACTACTATATTGAGCAAGATTGTCTGTACAACTGTGAATATCCCAAGCTTCCATCAAGTAATATACATACTAGTATGATACAGTAATGGCCTCTAGGGCATATACACTAACAGTGGATTTCAGTTTGGTAAGGGAATGTTTTATTAGGAAAGGTGTATAGTTCTCTCTCACTACCTAAATTCTCATTTTGTCCTATGGCCATATTAGACATTGAAATTTTTTTTAGCTGGTTCGGGACAAGTTGCTCCTTCATATTTAGCCATGCTTCCCTTCCATTCCTCTCTGATGTGGTTCAACATCACTAAATCTTCTTCTAATGTCCGCTCAAGACTATACTTGGGTTGATAAGGAGTTTTAAAATTGAAATTCTTGTGGACAATAAAAACTCCCAAATGACTGATTAGAAGGACCGTTTAGAGAAGGTGGAAAAGTCGGATTGGATTGAAAGGAATTGAATGGTTGCGAAAATTGGGCAGGAGTAGGGTCAACATTGTGATAAGAAGAATGTTGATATTGGTTTGTCGGTTGGCTATTGGACATCATACATGCTACAAACCGATTATGAAATTCTTCTTTAGAAAGTGGAGGTGATGGTTGATATTGGTCCGGATTGAAACTTTGGCCTTTAGCCTTAGCTATATGCTCAGCAATGGACATGCGTCTAGGGGCATCCTCACTCGGAGTATCAACTGAAACGGATGTAGAATTATGATACGGTTGATAAGACCTAGACTGAGGTGGCCAACTGTTTCTACCCGCTTGTTCTATCCGATCTCTTAAGAACATGGGAGAGTCGGACGGTATACCGAAGGGATTACGAAAACAAGAAATATCTAGTTGTGGACAGCAAAGCTCGGCAAGAGTTCTTCTGTTTGGGTCACCCATTATAAGAAGAGAAAAGGGGAAAAGGGTAAAAAGAAGGGGGGGGGGGAAATAATTGGTTTGTTTTGAAGAAGAAACAGAATTTTAAAAAAAATCACACAAAAATGCACAACCACCCTAAATCTAATGGTTACCTAGGTCAAGTCTCTAGACCGCTCCTAGACTTCCAGAAGACAAATCGCAGGATAAATCCTCTACTGCCTCTTTATCCCTTCTGTGGCCAGGTAAGTGGGAGGTTGTCCGCTATGTAAGTAGCAGGCCTAATTAAGTAACCACTTGCCTTAGACACACTTGTCTAGACACCACAAAAGAAACGTGGATAAACAATAGATTACCCACGACCTCCTTCTGTCCTAATTGAGCGTGACGGTCCTTAGAGTCTTGTCTAGATAATTTTTAGTTAATGAGGGTGATGCGGATGCAAGTTTGTGATTTTTGGGGCTTAGGAAGGGTAATGAAATCCCCACCTAATCTGAATTTGGTCTTTGCCCCTTAATTCCGTATTAAAATATGCACAAAACCAATGATCAAATCATGCACAAATTTTTCTTTTTGCGGCGCTGCGAATTTTTTTGCAAAGAAACCTGCAGAAATTGGTTATTGGATAGAGCAGAGAAGAGATAAGAAAGACAGAGATTCACCTAGAAAATCTGGTGCAGTGAAGCCCTAAGCTAGCCGCGGAACCGCCGCAATAATCACTCTATGGCCGCGGATGCGCGGTCTCTTAATGTGATCCCTGCACAAAAATTTCAGCAACTGCTCCAATTGCCTCTATGGACTTTTAGAGATGTCCTGAAAATTTTTCCTCTCGTTCCAGAGATTCCAGATTTCCTCGCAACAAATCACAACAAATCGTTAAGCACTTGTGCGAATTTTGATCTAAAAATTCTGATGGAATAATAAATTTTCCAACTCAAATTACAAAAACGAACAAATTACCATACTATCCCCGGCAACGGCGCCATTTGATTGATCATTCTTCGTGTGTATTTGGAAAAGTTTTAATCACAACCAAAGAAATTTATAGCGCAATCAATTAACGGTGTTGATGTAGCGCATTAATTAATACAGATCGTCCACTGAAATGTGTGTTTTGATCGATCTTGTTTTAGATGAGTCGAAATGAAAAGATAAAAGAAATTGCATGAAAGTTGATTCAAGATTTATGAGTTTTGATTTTAAGAAAACATAAAGAATATAGATCTAGAATCAAGAATCAAGAAATATCCCAATCGATTTAGTTATCAAGATTTGTAGAATAGCTTGTAAGATTCGATTGAGTTAATAGTTAATGATGAATCTAATAATTCCTAATCTTATCTATTGATAATTTGTAGCTAGATTGATGATTATGATGAAGATTAGGGATCTATTGAAGAAACTAAGGTTTCTCCTTCTATCCCTTGTCTTTTCAATCATGATCATTCGGATCTAGCCTCTAGCAAAGAATATCATCAATCATTTGATCCCTAATTTGCAATGAAATAATCAAGAAGTCATTTCGCTCCAAATTAGGTCATCAACGATTATTTTTGCTAAGGTTCACAAATCTCAAAAGAATTAAGACTAGTATTAAGATTTGATCATCATTAAATCTACCAATTCTCTCGAATCCTCCACAAGCGGAGATTTCACTCACACATCATGAAAATTAATGAATCAAAGATCAAGAAGTTTCACAATGCAAGAATTTAAAGAAAACAAGAATTACAATTATCACCTATATTAAATCGACGACTAAGTACACATTCCCTCAATTCGAGGTTACAAGAGTTGCTCTCGATCGCTCCTTTGAAGAGGTAACTAGATCCATCGAAATTCGCTCCGCTCGATCTCCGTGAGTCGCGGATCGTCGTGGATCTCTTGCTCGAATGAAGATTGGCTTCGCGGATAAAGGATCGATAGTTGCTTGCTTGATTTGCTTCTCAAAATGATCTTGATTTGGCTTTGGATTTGAATTTGGGCTAGGGTTTTGGATCAAGTTGTGTCACTCAACTTGTTGAAATTTGGCTCAATATTCAACCCTAATTAATGAACTACACTCAACAACTATTGAACAACCTTTGTAATGATGCCCTAGGTGCCCTCTTATAGTTTTCCCTCAAGCTTCCCCTAGAAGCTAGATCTAGCTTCTCTTGGAAGCTAGGTTGTTATGAAGCTTGCATAGCAAGCTAGGTAGTTATGTAGAAGTTTCTAGATTAAGGTAGTTAGCTAGCTTGCATGAGAAGCTTGGTTGTTATGAGTCTTGCATGAGAAGCTTGGTAGGTATTAAGCTTGCACAAGAAGCTTGGATGTTAGAAGGGAAGCTTCTGGAGAACTCTAGGGACTGAAGCGTCTTGAAGAACTTTTGCTGTTGAAAAGAAGCCTCGGGGAAAATTACCAACCGCTGATGAGTCAGAACGGCGGCGGATCCGTGGCGGATCGGCCTAACTCGGCAGCGGATCCGCGGCCGTATAGTGAGCTCTCTGGTTGAATTCTTCAAGGATATTTTGTGTTGACTTTTTGGAACTTTCCTGATGTCTGGAATCTTATAATTCTTTCTAGTTCATTGCCAGATCTCAGGTCTTGGACTTGATATATTTTATCAGCACTTTTATCAATTTCGGCTCTTTGCCTAGAGAATTTCCTGCACATAATCTCGAGACAAGTGTTTGATATACAAAGATCATGCATGCAATAATAAACACTCAATTTCTCTCAAAATGCCGGTTATAATGTATAACACATGTTATTTGGTATTTTACAAAGAAATTGCTAATATATGCTATATTTATACCAAATACCTTTAGATGATTGCAAAGAGTAGGGAAATTGATGTGTTAAAAATGCAATAATTTCGACTGATCATGGGGCATCGATATTCCAGAGTAGACTAGTGTATACGTTTCTTGACCCATATGATGGGCGATGGATGATCCTACATCCATTGGTGTTTGACATCAGAGAAGGTATACGGGTCCTCAGTAAAAACTGAGTACACTGAACGGACTCGCCGAGAACTCCTAGATGGTATTATACCTATCATCAGATAGCTGTTCTCTGGTGACACTGGTACAGGTTAGTCTGTCGACCCGAGATCGTCATAAAGTCTTGTGTGATTCCCACCGTGCTTTGATTTCCACCGTACTACGTTCAAGTGATTGTGCAAAACGGTGGTTTTTGGGTACAATCCCGAGTCACATGGAGGCAATGAGCGATATGAGGGGATTTCGTCTCTCTCGGTATTGGGGGTTGATGTTGCGCTATGCTCAATTGGCCATAACAGGAAATCGCGGGCCAGGGTTGCTGAGATCTACTGGTAAGTGTTATCAGTAGTTTCTCGAACCGTTATGGAACTCACATCGACACGACTTATCAGGCTATTGGGGTCTGACGTTAAACCACCGTCTGGCTGTCATATGCGACGTATCAGACAAAGAGACCGAACTGTACGGTAGTGTTACTGACTGGATTCGCAGGAGTATGAGCAGACTTGCTTGTTGATCTTCTGATCGCTCAATACTCGGGTGGCCGTTACGTTTAGCAGATCTCTTGCGGCTTGTAGGTGACTGATATGATCACCACATACAGCCGACGTATTAACAAGTCTTTAGAGTCCTACACAGAGATTTTCTGGCTCAAGTGAAATGAAGTAGGAGCACATATGTGATATGTGTGGGACCGAGATTAATACGCGTATGTGATACCGTATTCTATTCTCGCGATATGTGATATCGGTTGGTTATATGTGATATAGTCGGGTTGTCGAATCAAGTGTTGATTCGATAAGTTGATACGTTTGTTATTAGTCGGTTGTATGAGATATAGCCGGATTATTTGTTAGTTATATGTATGCCCTAGAGGCCATTACTACACATAGGATGTATATTGTATTGGATGCTTGGACATGTATAGGGATGACTTTCTTCCTCGATATGATACTATGCAATCTGGTTACTCTTTACCTTAACGTGTACACTGATTGTCTCTCTGTTACATGTTGGTAAAGCCCTTAGGATGTGTACTTGACTACCTGGACTATGATGCGGATCATACTAGTGGGGACATGGTAGTCCATAAGTACATCCTTCAAAGTCCTTAGTCGTGGGTGTATCGAGACGGGGCATCGATATACCAGAGTAGACTAGCGTGTAGCTTCTCGACCCATATAGATGGGCGATGGATGATCCCATATCCATTAGTGTTTGACATCAGAGATGATATAAGGGTGCTCAGTGCAGACTGGGTACGCTGGACGGACTCGCCGAGAACTCCCAGATGGTATTATACCTTACGTCAGATGGCAGTTCTCTGGTGACACTGGTACAGGTTAGTCTGTAGACCCGAGATCGTCATAGAGTCTCGTGTGATTCCCACCGTGCTTTGATTTTTATCATACCACATCCAAGAAGGCGTGCAAAAAGGTGGCTTTTTGGGTACAGTCCCGAATCACATGGAGGCAATGAGCGATAGGAGGGGTTTCGTTTCTCCCGGTATAGGGAGTTGATGTTGCGCTGTGCTCGATTAGCTATAACAGGAAGTCCTTGGCCAAGGCTGCTTTAGGGATTTACTGGTAAGTGTTACCAGTAGTTTCTCGACCCATTATGAGCCTCATATCGACACGACTTATCGAGTTATTGGGGTCTGACGTTTACCACCCCTAGACAAGATATGCGACATATCAGACGAAGAGACCGGACTGTACGATAAGTGTTACTGGTTGGATTCACAGGAGTGTGAGCGGGCTTGCTCGTTGATCTTCTGATCGCTCAATACCCGGGTGGCCGTTACGTTTAGCAGACCGCTTGCGGCTTGTGGGTGTTTGATATGATCATCACCTACTGCCGGCGTATTGACGAGTCTTTAGAGTCCTACACAGAGGTTTCCTGGCTCAAGCGAAACGAAATAGGAGCGCATATGAGATATGTGCGGGACCGAGAATAATACCAGTATGTGATACTGAATTCTATTCTCGCTATTTGTTTCATCGGTCGGTTATATGTGATATAGCCGGATTACCGAATCAAGTGTTGATTCGATATATTGATACACTTTATATTAGTCGGTTATATGCGATATGACCGGATCGTTAAATCAAGTATTGATTTAATGATTTAATGTATAATTATATATTTGATATATTACTTTACATTAACTAGTATTGGTTCACTTAAGATTGATTTTCTCACTTGATGTGCACAAGTTGTATATGTGATATATTTTTGTGCACTAGATTGTATCATGTTTGATGATACATGCAAACTTGGGTGTGTGTATGACTTACACCATGTTTAGTTAATGGTTTAGGGTTTTTGTTTATTTTTAGTGAAATAAAATGGTGTCTCTCATTGTCTTTACTTGAAGCTTCATGAAGTTTTCAAGCATCTTTGACAAAGTCCACCATTTTGTTTTGCATGACACTTTTACTAACCTAACCATTAACTTAAACTAGGGTTTAGTCTCTACAAAGGTTAAACTCACCCATGGTTGCAATATGATAGACTTCACTTGAATTTTCTTTTCATATAATTCATTTTCTTTTCTTCTTCTTCTTCTTCTTCATGAAGTGAAGAAAGCTTGCAAGAAAATTTCAAGTGTTGAAATCAAGTGAGAAATCCAAATCCAAAGTGAACCCACTTCCTATTTCTTCATCCTCTACCACTTGCCATGTTGTATAGGGTGTTTTCTTCACAAGGTTCATGACCAAGTGAAGATGGAGCTTGAGTTTGAGTCGCCTCGACGTAGATCATCTTCAGCACCGAAGTCAACGACCTAGCCCTCTCATTTCTCCGACGAAACCATCGCTAGAGTCCGGGATCCCGATGATCACTGCGGAGGGACATCATCACGGAGCTTTAGAAGTGGAGGACCGGATCTATAAAGGTTGTAATCCCTTTCACTTAGTAGCAAAGTAGTTTGCTTGTATAGTTTTCGCCTAATCTCTAGTTAACGATCTTGCATAGAGTTGTTAGGCACATAAAATTTTAATTTGGCATGGTAGATGCCTTGTGGAACCTCTTGAGTGTGCCTAGTAACCCTACATTATTAAATTAAGTGTTGATTTGATAATTTAATGTATAATTATATATTTGATATATATTATCTTACATTAACTAATATTAGCTCACTTAAGTTTTCTTTTTCTCACTAGTGTACACTTGGTATATATGTGATATATATATTAATGTACATATTTTGTGTCATGCTAGATGCCACATGCTACATGGGTGTATGAGACTCACACCATGCAAATAATAATGAAGGATTTTATTTATTTAAAGTAAATCAAAATTGGTTGGAAATTTGTCACATGGTTAAAGCTTGTACCCATTGACTTAGTCCACTAATTTTGTCTCACTCTAGATATTTATTAACTTAACCATTATTGTTAGCCATGATTTATTCTCTACATGAGTTAATGTATGACACTAACTCACCCATAATTGCTATTCTCCCAACTTGATTCATTCTTCACTTGCTTCATCCATGAGAGCTTTCTTCATCTCCTTCCTCAAGCTTTCTAGCTTCATGAAAGGTGAAGAAAATTAGTGAGAAAATTATTTCTAAAGTGAGCAAAATTCCTACTCCATCAACCTTTTCTCTACTAGCCATTTAGATTGGGTTGTTACTTCACTAGTTCATCACTTAGTGAAAAGGTAGCTTGAGTTAGTGTCTTCTCGACGTAGATCATCTTCGGCCTCGAAAATTTCAAGCTAGCTTGTTCATTTCACCTTATGGAGCCTTACTAGAGTCCGGGAGATCACTACTTGGAGCGAAGGGACTACTACACGGAGCTATTGAAGTGAAGGACCGGTCTACAAAGGTTGTATTCCTCATTCACTTAGATGTAAAGATGTTTACATGCTTGTTCATCTAATTCTCTAGTTTAGATTTTGGCGTTAGGGTTCTTTAGCGCGTCAATTTTTCAAAACGGCATGGTCGATGCCTCCCGAAACCCAGCGGCCGTCTAGGGAACCCAGCAGTGGTATCATTGCCAAGCTAGAGAATTAGACGATGTTTGTAGAATTACGAAACCGAAACAACTCCGAAACACTCGAAATAATAACCTAGTTTCTGTCGATTTTTTCAGAGTGTTTAAAATTTTTTAAGCAATTGCAGAATGTTATATGAGATGTAACATGAATACCACAAAAAACTTAGCCCCCTCGCCAGATTTTGGCCGGCCACATGATGCTTAAAACTGGCCTGCTCGGTTTTTTAACTGAGTTTTGGGTTGAATTTTTTATGGTGTTCCAGTCTCTGGGTTTTGGTGTTTCAGGTGTTGCCTGTTTTTACAGAAAGTGCATGTGATGTTAACTTTAAATAAAGGCAAATTCAGAGTGTTTCGTAGTCGTAATTCTAATATCTTTTCGGGTTATTTAGACGACGTTAAAAAGTTCGAACGGATATCAATAACCCAATTTTTCCCTCGCTGGAAATTTTCCAAGAGTTGGATTTTTCCATGTTTAAAAATCTTTAGAAAATCATGCAGGTGTTTTCTATGGACCCTCTAGAAGAACGAAACCCTAACTCGATTCTGTGACCGTCCGAACCACCACCAAACCCTCGGGTTTTGTGGTAGTCCCGCGGCGCCATAAGTGAGGCAAGGGTTGACCCTTCTGTTGGATATATGTATGTCTTAAAGGCCATTATATGTATAGGGGATGCCTGGACATGTATATATGGATATAGATGATTTTCTTGTTCGACATGATAGTATGCTATCTAGTTTACTTTATCTTGACATGTTCATTTGGTCTTGCATCTTATTCATTTAGTAAATGTTGATAAAGCCCATAGGATATTTGCTTGACTATTGCGACTATAATATAGATCATACTTGTGGGACACCTGTAGTTTATAAGCATATCTTTTAACTGTTCCTAGTCGTGGGTGTATCGAGACGGGGCATCGATATTCCAGAGTAGACTAGCGTATACCATTCTTTTCCCATATGATGGGCGATGGATGATCCCATATCTATCTGGTGTGGTGACACCTAAGATTGTATGCGGGTGCTTAGTAGAGACTGGGTACACTGAACGGACTCGTCGAGAACTCCTATGTGGTATTATATCTATCGTCGGATAGCAGTTCTCAGGTGACACTGGTACAGGTTAGTCTGTAGACCCAAGATCGTCATAGAGTCTTGTGTGTCCTCCCACTGTACTTTGATCTCCACCCTACCACAGCTCTACTGAGTCGTGCAAACAGGTGGACTTTGGGTACAGTCCCGAGGTACATGGAGGCAATGAGCAATAGGAGGGGTTTCGTCTCTCCCGGTATTGGGGGTTGATGTTGTGTTATGCTCGATTGGCTATAATAGGAAGTCCCTGGCTTGGGCTGCTGAGATTTACTGATAAGCGTTATCAGTAGTTTCTCGATCTGTTATGAGCCATACAACGGCATGACTTATTGAGTTATTGGGGTTGACGATTCCATCCCTAGACTCGATATAAAGCATATCTGACGAAGAGACCGGACTGTACGGTAAGTGTTGCCAGTTAGCTCGACGGGAGTTTTGACAGCTTCGCTGGTTTTCTTCTGATTGCTCAATACCCGGGTGGCCGTTGCGTTTAGCTGACCGCTTGCGGCTTGTGGGTGTATTGATATGATCATCACCTACTGCCGGCGTATTATATCGCGAATCTTTTAGATAAGCCCCTTAAGGAATTAGAAGGCCTAGTATATTGTAAAAGTAAAATTATTCTATTTTGTATGGTATCGTATAGGGAATTGACGAGTCTTAGAGTCCCACAATGAAGTTTCCTAGCTCAGGCGAAAAGATGTGGTGTGCATATGAGATATGCGCGGGGACCCGATTAAATGCGTGTATGTGATACCGTATATTTAATCGGGCATTTTTTATTAGTCGGGTCGTATGTGATATGACCGGTTTGTTAAATCAAGTGTTGATTTAATAAAGACTTTTAGCTTAATTCTTTATTAAACCCTTTTCTTAGTTGATGTATGCATGCATGTATGCACATGATGATGTGCATGGACACATACATACATACATTGTATCATGGTTGTTGATACACCAATGGTGGCAATGCAAGACTCACATGGTTCACTTATATATATATATATATATATATATATTGTAATGAGTTAAAAAGGAAATGAAAATTAAATCATTAATGGGTTTTTCTGCACTCTTCTTCTTTTTGACCTAGCTTTGACCCATGGTTTAATTTTCATTTGGATTTTAACTCATTTGCAAAATATCTAAGATATTTGTTAACCATGGTTTGAAGTGAGAAGGATTAATATTGATTTTTCATTCTCACTTAATTCATTCATCATTATTTTTTTCTCTTGAGCTCAAAGCTTAGCCACCATTATCTTCTTCTTCCTCCAAGCTCTCTTGAGTTTTCTCTTGAGTGAGGTTGATAAAAAGAAAGGGTTTTGATTATAGAATACAAACCACCCCATCATTCTACACCTCTCTAGCCCATTTGTATAGGGTGTTTGCTCTACTTCTTTCAAAGATCAAGTAAAGCAAGGAGCTTTGGGTAAAGAGATTTTGGGTGGATCATCGTGGACGAGGAATACTTCTAGCGATCTGTTCCATACTCTCAAAGGTCCAAGGAGTCACCAAGGGAGATCTACAAAGGTTGTAATCTCTACACCTAGTGATAGATTCTTTTTTGTATATAATACTTGTTCATTGTTACCCTAAAATTCTAGTTATGATTCTAGTTTAGTTAACTTAGCACCTAAAAATTTAATTGTGGCATATGTGGTGCTTCCAAGCTCTTGATTAGGTGCTAGGTAAACCCAACAATGGTATCAGAGCCAAGCTAGAGTTTTAGAGTAACCTAGACGACGTTAAAAACCTCGAACGAACGAAACGTGTCGCCCGAATCATGCTTTCTGGAAATTTTTCAAAAAGTTGGATTTTTTCATATTAAAAATACTCAGAAAAACGTGCAGGGAATTGTATGGGCCCATAGGAAGAACGAAGCCCTAACTCGACCTAACGACCGCGGAACCGCGGCCAAAATGTCATTTTGCGGCGGTTCCGCGGTATCGTTGGTGAGGCGTGGACTGTGCCTTCTTGTGTAGGCCCACATGAGCTTGTAGCAGTCTCTGGTGTATTTTAATATTGATTAAGTGTTGAGCTTTCTGAGAATATTTTAGGTGATTGATCGTTCGATCGAATGTTTTAACTGCTCCTAGTATTTGAGAATGTGATACAATAATTGGAATCTACAAATTTGTTTGTTGCATGTAAATCTAAGATTTCGGTCTCGGGTTTAATCGGAAATATTGTTGAATTATCCGACTTAATTTGAAAAAGTGTTTTCAAGGGTGAGACCTAAATGTGAGCTTTACATTACTGGACATGAAATCTTTGATATGTGATATCCCGGGTTTATGTTGTCTAAGGGCAGTTACGATTCCAATTGTTGTAGTTTTTCAATTTCTTTTCTGCGACCGTAAGTGTAGTATGTGGTGTATCTCCGATTTCTTTACTATACATCAACGACAATCGGGATACGCATACTTGTTTACGTTGATGATATGAGATATTATGTGTTGCTAAGATATGATGTGCAGGATTATCATGATTGAATAGCGGGGTTTTTATGTGAGTTGAGAGTTTTTATTTTTCATTCATGTAAATATCAATTGTATGTAATATTCTTTTATTTGGGGCACTTCTGGGTTGAGGATGATGCCACCATTATTGTATATTATTTACTTTTCCGCATTAGGATAGACCAAGGTAGGGAGCACAAGTGACCGGGTACTAGGGTTCAGTGGGAGGCCATCTCGAGGAGTCGAGACCGGGTCTCCTAAACTCTAGAATTGGCAGGGGCACTTGCCGCTTTCATAGGGGTCTAGGGGTGTGGGCTTGGCTATTCATCGCGACCGTGGAATCCGTATTTTCTATTGTTGGCTGAATACAAAATACGGACCTTCTAGATATCCTTTTATTTTCTTATGTGCTTCTGCTGTTGATATTCTGTAATGTGATTACTTAGCATCTGAGACGAATGGATTATTATTATATATAAGATATATAATAAACGTTGCTTATATTTTACACCCACGCTAGTCTCGCCCTGCTATGCCGTTAGTTAAGTAACCTAACGGTGTATAACGGGACACTGTGGCGAATGCGGATGGTATAAGTGTACGTTCTATTTTCGTTTCTTTTCTGTGATGGCCTAGGAACTTAAATGATGGGACTACATTAATAAGATTAATGTAAAGAAAAAGAAACCTAAAGATGTTGTAGAATCAGATTTGAAACACACTCGGCCTTTTTATGAAAAATGCAAGTTTCAAAAGATGCGGAGCTTAAGCCACTCCTTTTCTAAACTATTTTGATTCTACAACGAGATCAAGTTCAAAGCGTTAAAGGTTTTCAGAAAAACCATCCGCGACCCTCCGTCATTTTAGAAAGCAGAGTACTTAGTATTCGTGCTACGTATGTTGATCATAGTCAAGGCGTAGTGTACGGTAGCTAAGTGATGTCTTCCTACAAAGCATATGATGCGATCAGTTAGGACATTCATGTGATTATGTTGATCATAGTCAAGGGTCATATGGGTGGGTCTAGTTAATCTCGAAATGATGGGTAGAACTTGACTAGTGCTTATGATATGTTGACCATAGCCAAGGTCATAAGCAACTAGGGGTAAAAACCATATCGGGAGTTTCAAGAGTTGAAATTTGCAATGAGATTGAATACCATCTATATGATAGTTGGATCCCGATCCCACTGTGAGTAAGAGTTACTCTCAGGAGAGTTTTGCACTTTACAATTAGCTAATCCGGTAGGTGTCTAGAAAGGTGTCAACGGGGTATGACCTCTGGGAAAGTGAGGTTTATTTTAATTAGGTCCGTGCGAATGCACGGGGAACCTCCCTCAAAGTACCGACACTGGCTTGGCTGACCGGTTAGCGAAACTGTAGAATGTAATTAATCCTGGCTAGTTTTCTTTTAAAGTAAACAATATACAAATGGTGACATCAACCTCATCCCGGAAGTACCCCAATAAAAGAATATTACATACATTTAATTTTACATGAATGAAAATAAAAACCCTCATCTCACATAAAACCCCCCGGCTATTCAAAAACGCGACGATCCAATATAACATATCCAGCAACACATAACATCACATGTCATCAACGTAAGTAAATATGCGCATCCTAATTGTCGTTGACATATAGCAACGAAACCGGCGATATCACATATTACACTTACGGTCGGAGAAAAGAAAGTGTAAAACCACAACATTTGGAATCCATAATTTCTTTAGACATCGTAAATCCGAAATATCACATACTTCGCATTTCATGTCTAACTTTATGAATTCCACATATTGTATCACATTCCAGATAAATAGACAGTATTAAACTTTCCGATCGAATAATCAAATACCCAAGATTTCCTAAATAGCTCAACACTTGAGCGGAGTTCAAAAACTCCAGAATACGTCACAGTACCAACGGTCCAGCCGTAGAAGGGTCAAGCCAACGCCTCACATGTGGCACGCCGTACTGCCCCAAACCCTAAGGTTTAGAGGTGGTTCAGACGGCCACATAATCGAGTTAAGGTTTGTGTTCTTATAGAGGGTCCATCGCGTTGCATGCACGTTTTTCCGAAAGATTTAAACTCAAGAAAAATTCAACACTTGAAAGTTTTTCATGTCGGGAAAAAGTGGGTTAATGATATCCATTCGAACATTTTAATACTTTCTAAATTATCCGGAAAAAGAACGAAATTAAATTTTCCGATCGAATCAACGAATTCAAAATAATCCCCAGAACACTCAACACTTGAGTCAGATTAAAAATACCCAGAAGAATGTACAAGTACCTACGGATATTACTGCACAAAACACTAACCCTAATTCCACTATTCCGCCGCGAAACCGCCTCGCAAGCAAGGTATTGCCGAGGTTCCGCGGCGCTTTGGTGGAATTGGGATGTCGTGTTTTACAGTAACTCTTAGAATTCCCTACTTATTTTTTTGTGTATTTTTAATGCAGAAAAAATCACATTTTTACAAAATTTCCAGAGAGGGGGTCTAGTTCGATATATCGAGGTTCGATCGGAGTTTTAACTTCGTAAACACGTCGCCTAATGCTCTAGCTAGGCTCTGATACCACTGTAGGGTTACTAGGCACTCTAATAAGGTTCTACAAGGCATCTACCATGACCGATTAAGATTTTAGCCGTACCGAACAACCCTAAACAAGATCTTTGCTAGATTATTAGGGTTTCACATGCAAGTAAATACCATTTACGACTAAGTGAATACGAAATACAACCTTTGTAGATCGGTCCTTCACTTCATATTCTCCTTGTAGTAGTCCCTTCGCTGCGATCATCGTGCTCCCGGACTCTCGGACGGCTCCATGAGAAGATGGCAACGGTATTGCTTGAAGTCTTCGAGGCCGAAGATGATCTACGTCGAGGGAATACGAACTCAAGCTTCTACTTCACTAACTAGAGAATTAGTGAAGCAAACACCCTAAACTAAAGTGCTAGTCTAGTAGAGGATGATTAAATAGGAAATGGGTACACTTTAGAATTTCTTTTCTCACTATATTTCTCTCTCTTTATCAAACCCTAGCAAGCATTTGAAGGAGGAAGAAGATGAGCTCAAAAATGAGAATGAAAAACTAATCAAGAGAGAGAGAGAACCATGGGTGAGTTTATATCATATATTAACTCATGTAGAGACATAACCATGGCTACATTATAATGGTTAGGTTAATTAATATCTCAAGTAATCCAAAACTAGTAGACTAAGTCAATGCAACCCTAAGCTTCATGAAGCTTCATGCATGTGAGCTCATCATCCACTAATTTTAGAATTACATTAAATATAAAAACCTAACACTATAATTAGTATGGTATAAGTCTTATACAACCATGTATAGTGTATCAAAAACCATGATACTAAATGAACACCAATAAATATAAATCACATATATATTAAGTTGTGCACAAGTGAGAAAAACAAATGCTTAAGTGAATCAATGTTAGTTAATGTAAATTAGTATATCACATATACAATTATACACTAAATTATTAAATCAACACTTGACTTAATAATTCGGTTATATCACATATAACCGACTAACATCCAATGTATCGACTTATCGAATCAACCCTGGATTCGATAACCTGGTTATATCGCATATAACCGATCGATACAAACATCGCGAGAATTGAATACGGTATCATATACTCGAATTATTCTCGGTCCCGCACATATCACATATGCGCTCCTATTTCGTTTTGCCTGAGCCAGTAAAACCTCTATGTAGGACTCTAAAGACTCGTCAATACGCCAGCAGTAGGTGATGATCATATCAAGCACTCACAAGCCGTCAGCGGTACTAGCTGGACGTAACGGCTCCCCGGGTATTGAGCGATCAGAAGATCGGCAAGGAAGCCCGCTCTAACTCCTGCAAAAGCCTGACAGTAACACTACCGTACAGTCCGGTCTCCTCGTCTGATATGTCGCATATCATGTCTAGGGGTGGTAAACGTCAGACCCCAATAACCGATAAGTCATGCCGATATGAGGCTCATAATGGGTCGAGAAACTACTGGTAACACTTACCAGTAAATCTCTAAACCAGCCCTGGCCAGGGACTTCCCTGTTATGGCCAATCGAGCATAGCGCAACATCAACCCCCAATACCGGGAGAGACGAAACCTCTCCTATCGCTCGTTGCCTCCATGTGACTTGGGACTGTACCCAAAAACCACCGTTTTGCATGCCCTCTTGGACGTGGTAAGGTGGAAATCAAAGCACAGTGGGAATCACACAAGACTCTATGACGATCTCGGGTCTACAGACTAACCTGTACCAGTGTCACCAGAGAGCTGCCATCTGACGTAAGGTATAATACCATCTGGGAGTTCTCGGCGAGTCCATCCAGTGTACCCAGTCTCCACTGAGAACCCGTATATCATCTCTGATGTCAAACACCAATGGATATGGGATCATCCATCGCCCATCTACATGGGTCGAGAAGGTATACGCTAGTCTACTCTGGTATATCGATGCCCCGTCTCGATACACCCACGACTAGGGACCTTGAAGGATGTACTTATGGACTACCATGTCCCCACTAGTATGATCCGCATCATAATCCAGGTAGTCAAGTACACATCCTAAGGACTTTACCAACATGTAACAGAGAGACAATCAGTGTACACGTTAAGGTAAAGAGTTACCAGATAGCATACTATCATGTCGAGCAAGAAATTCCTCCCTATATATGTCCAAGCATCCACTACAATATACATCTCATGTATAGTAATGGCCTCTAGGGCATACATATAACTAACAATCTCCCACTTGCACTAGGGCCATCTGATAACAGTGGTTGTAGTATCTCATACTTAACCAACCCATAATAGTCTCTCTCTAGGAAAAGGCCTTTGTGAGTGGATCCGTTGTGTTGTTCTCTGAGTCTACTCTCCTAACTTTGATACCGTGGGGATCAACCATCTCCATGATCAGGTGACACTGCCTTAGAATATGTCTGGATCACTGATGGGACGGGCGTTCCTAGGCATAAGCCACAACTCCATTGTCACACAATGGTAGGAACGAAGTTCATCTCATGAACTAATATACACCCAGACTGCCTCTTTGGTAGTATCTTTGGTAGCGATGTATCCAGCCTTTATCGTCTAGTATGCCACGATATCTTGCTTGGAACTCTTCCAACATACCGTCCCTTTAATGAGGGTAAAGACAATGCCTGCGACTGACATTCAGTCGTCCTTATCACCCTGGAACCTTTCCAGTGATTCTCCCCAGGATCAATTGATACCATCTCACTACAAATAGTGAGTATCCTAACATCCAATTAGATCTATCTCATAGATCCAAAACCCAGGATTTAGTAGGTATCACTTTGATCCTATTTGTAGAATCCTTATGATAAGTGGAGATTGACCGAGCGTAGCATAGGAAACTCCTTTCCTATCAAGAGTATGTTATCCACGTACTCTACGAGGATCTCCGCCATACTCTTTACTACCTTTTTGTATATACAAGGTTCATCTACCATTTTGATGATGTCAAACTCTTTGACTAACTCATCAAAATAGATGTTCCAACTCTGCGATGCCTGCTTTATCACATAAAACAACTTGCACACGTTTCCGCTGCTCCCACTATCTATGAAGCCCTCTAGCTGTGTACTTATAGATGCTCTTTTCTAAATCAATATTTAGAAAAGCAGTCATGACACCCAACCGCCAGATATCGTAGTCATGGTATGTAGCCGTGGCAAGTAGGATCTGGATGGACTTAAGCATAGCTTTGAAAGTCTCAACTTTTCTATGTATACCAAGTAATATTCTCAAGATATACTTGCTCCTGATGGGGATTTAACCCTTCAGATAAGGAAACCAAAGTCCATACTTTGTTGGTGTATAAGGATTCCATCTCAGATCGTTAAGCATCTAGCCATTCTTACAGAGTCCCACTCCTGATGGCCAGCTCGAAAATAGTTGGGTCATCATCTCATGATGCAATCCTCGCTCCCACTGTCATAGAGAAACTGAAGTATCTCTTAGGTGGGTGAGGTGTTAGTGTATATGCCCTAGAGGCCATTACTGTACCATACTAGTTTGTATATTACTTAATGGAAGCTTGGGATATTCACCTTGTATAAACAATCTTGCTCAATATAGTAGTATGCTACTTGGTTTGTTTCCACTTCAATGTGTACTTGTGTTTATTTCAGTATATCACTTATACGCATTAGTGGAGCCCTTAGGATCTTTGCTTGATTACCAGCGTTGTGATGGCAGTCACACTAGTGGGGGCTGGGTAATCTATAAGCACATCCTTATACAGGTCCCTAGTCGCAGGACTATCGAGACAGGGCATCGATACTCCGGAGTAGACTAGCGTATGCGCTTCTCATCCCAGTGTGGGAGATGGTCTGTCCCACAGCCATCAGTACGTCGTACTGGAGATAGTATACGGGTGCTCGTTGGGTTACGAGTACACTGGACAGGACTCGTCGGGAACTGACAGGTTGGTATTATACCTATCGTCAGTTATCAGTTCCCAGGTGACATGAGTACAGCTTAGTCCGCTGACTTGACACTGGCACTTCGCCTCAAGTGTGTTCCCACTGCATTTTGATCACTACCCTACCACGGCTCAAAGGAGTCGTGCAAACAGGTGGTGGTTGGGTGCAGTCCCGAAGCACTTGGAGGCAGTGACGGTTAGACAGGATTCGTCTCTCCCGGTATTGGGGGTTGACATCGCGCTGTGTCTAGGAGAGCCATTACACGAGTAGTCCCTGGCCAGGGCAAACGAGATATACTGGTAGGTTTCCAGTGTTATCTCAGGGTGTTTTGGGCTTCGCTCCGGCACGACTTGTACCGCTATTGGGGGACTGACGTTTACCGCCCCCTAGGCCCGCCATGCGATGTATCAGACGAACAGACCGGACTGTACGGAGACTGTCACATTCAGACTCAGTAGGAGTACAGATGGGGTTTCACCTCGTCAGCCTTCTTGTCGACATCTACCTGGGGACCGTTACGCACAGCTAGTGCCGCTTGCGGTCTGTGGTTAAACCCACTGCCAGCGTAGTGTCGAGTCTTTAGAGTCCCACACAGAGGGTATTCGCCTCTGGGCAAAACAGAGTAGAGGTCGCATGGTTTTGCGACAGGGTTCGTTCTCATCCGCGCACTTGTGCACGTTTGGAGTCCGGACGGATTATACTGACAGGCTCTGGTTTGAGCCAGATACTGGTATATGTTTTGGGGGTTGCTTTTATCTCTTGGTATTCTTGTTCCTCGGAACGAGAATGCAGGTGTGTATGCACAGTTGCTTGAGGCGGAGGATGAGGTTTTTCATTAGGGTTTCGGAACGGGTGCGTATGCACAGTTGACAGTCTTCATTTTCCAAACCCTAATGGATTTATAAATTATCTATTAATAATAGTAATTAAATGAGAATTTTGTTATGGTTGATTTTGTTGACTTGTTGACCATGGTTGACTTGTTGACCATGGTTGAATGTTGACCACCATCATGCTTTAAAAAGTCCTCCTTGATTTATGCTTACATGAAGCATGGTAGTGGTCATTCCAAATTACCATCAACTATTCTCATTTTCAATTATTATTATTAGATAATTCTTTTCTTTTGGCATTATGGTTGCAAGAAAGAAAAGATGGCTCATTCTATCATATTCATTCTCTCTCCTCACTTCATCTTCTTCTTCCTCTAGCAAAAGAGAAACCTTCTCATGTGTTGAGAATCCTTCTCTTTAAAAAGAAAAGCAAACCCTAGTCTCTCTCTACTCATTCTAGGTTCATGGTTTAGCAAGCCGGAAGCCCTAGTTCACTCAAAGATCGAGGAAGAGCCCAAAGGTCGAACCTTCGAGGTGGATCCATCTTCGACGGAAGAAGGCGACGAAAAGAGAACCATCAACCTCTACAAGTTTTGAAGAAGAAGGAGTTCAAGTTTAGGTATAACCTTCATCCGAGTAGCTAACTCCCTTTAGCGTATTTGCTAGTTTAGTTTAGACACGATCCCGACCTTGTTCAGTCCATGTTGCCTCTTGCGATAAAAATTTGTTTTTTATACCGTTTCCGCCTCCCCGTAAGCACCGGGGGTCGCAATATGGACTTACAGTGGTATCAGAGCCTAACTAAACTTAAACTAGCTTGGTAGTGAAGTGTAATGAAGTTCGGAAACGAAAAATCACTAAACCGGATAAATTACAAAACCTGAGTTTCTGTTGAATTTTTTTTGGCTCAAAATGAAAAAATTTATACTCTAAAAATCGTCTCAGGGTTTTGTAAGAACACCCACCAAAAACGATAGCATGATTCCTCCAAAGCGCCGCCCTTCCGCGGCCTCACCTGTTCATCAGGCCGCGGAACCGCCGCTGTTTGATGTCTTCTCTGCATCGTTTTTCGTGCAGTGTTCTTCTGTGTTGGTTTTGGGATTTTTAAGATATATTATATGTGCCCAGATTTTCCAGAACAGAAATTCACTTTTGGGGTCCTATAATTCCGTATTTTTTTTCCGAACTTCACTGCACTTTGGCTATGTTGGTTATATCTGTGATGTTTGCATGTATTAAACGTCGGCTAATCGCTATAAGTCGATTAGTCGGGGTTATACATGATCTGTGTTTGATATTGGAATGTGTATATGAATGTGTTGGACTGTCGCGGGTGAATAGCCGGGGTGGATGTGAGATGAGCTTTTGTTTTTCTTTCATTCATTGTAAATGTAAATTGATGTAATAATTATTATTTGTTTGGCCGCACAACCGGGTCGGGGTTGTAGCCGTCATTGTATAATTCTTTTTACTGTTTTTGCTCCTAGGATAGACCCATGGAGGGGTGCACAAACTACCGAGGACTTGGCGGGTAGTTTGCCGCACCCGTAGGGGTCTTGGGTGGGGTATTTGGCTATTCACCGCGACCGTGTTATCCGCTTTTCGTTCCAGGCTCGAAAGGATTGCGGATTGCTAGTATATCCAATGTATTCATCTGTGATCTGTAATGTCTATCATTGCTTTCTATTTAGGCGTTGCTTATGTTTTACAGCCGCGCTAGCCCAGCCCCCGCTCTGTCGTTAATTAAGTAACCTAACGGGTAATGACGGGGCCCCGTGGCGAATGCGAATGGCATAAGCGTACGTCATATTTTGGTTGTTTTCTGCAATGGTAGGATTAAATGATGGGACGCATTAAAAGTACTAATGCAAGAATATCACGCATTAAAAGAACTAATGCAAGATAATAAACCAAGTTTAAGTCGATGGAACACTTTCGAAAAACCACTCGGTTCTTTTCAAAACTAACTTTTAAATGCGGAGCTTGAGCCACTCCTTCTAAAAGCTATCTCGTTCCATCGATTATATCAAGTTCACTACGTTCACGGTTTCGCCAAAACCATTCGTAGCCCTCCGTCGCTTCGCATGAATAGGCAATAGTATTCAAGCTATGTATTTTGGCCAAAGTCAAGGCATAGTGATTGGTAGCTATTGGGTGTTCATGTGTAGCATAGATAGATGCGTTGGTTTGGGACAGTCGTGCTGCCATTTTGGCCAAAGTCAAGGGTAGGTACGGATGGATCCAAATTAACCTGGATAGTGACGGGCAGAACTTGACATGTGACTTATGATATTTTGGCCAAAGTCAAGGTCATAAGAGCATGGGGCAAAAATCCACATCGGGAGTTTCATAAGTACTGAAACTTGCTAGATTTGCATACCATTTGGAGTGTGGTGATTCTGGTAGGATTCCTTCAGTTTCGTCACGCGATGATATTTGGATCCCGATCCTACTGTGAGTATATGCTACTCCTCGGGAAATTTCTCACTAAACGATCAATGCTATAAACCTAGTAGGTGCCTAGAAAGGTGTTAGCGGGGTTACGCCCCCAGGGAAAAGAGGTTATTTAATTAAGGAACTTCGCGAAAGCGTTGGAAAACCTCCCTCGAAGTACCGACACTGGCCTGGCTGAACGGTTAAGCAAGTATTGTGCGGTGGGATTGATCCTGACTAATTCTTCCTTTATGGTTTGAGGAGGGATTCGAGAGACAGTGGGAGCCATCCTGTTTAGACAAACTAAAAACCACTCTAAACTTGCAAGAGCATCATGCTGAGTGTTTCTTCTTCTCTCTCCTAATTGCAGCGACCAATCAACATGACTGGACTTAAGTTACTCCTAGATAAAAACAAACTGACAGGGCCAAACTACAAAGATTGGCTCAGGAATGTCAAGATAGCAATCACTTATGACAAGCTGGGGTATCTTCTTACTACCAAAGCTCCCCCTGTCCCTGGTCCAACTTCCAGTGTCGCGGATAAGGAAATCCGCAAGACTTGGGAGATTGATAGCGCGAAGGCCAAGTGCCTCCTGCTTGCCTCGATGGACAACGAACATCAGAGGAGGCATGAGAATATGGACATGGAATCCATATTGCTCCATACAAAAGAACTGTATGGAGAGCAATCTCGTATCGCAAGATACGAAGCGTCGAAAAAGTTATTTTCGACAAGAATGGCCGTCGGATCATCAGTAGCCGAGCATGTGCTAAAGATGATCGGCTACATTGAGGAGCTCGCTGACCTAGGGATCACATTGGAGAGTGAGCTATATACGGATATAGTTCTCCAGTCCCTTCCTTCCACTTACGCCTAGTTCATACTGAACTTCAACCTACAAGAAAAAGAGGTTGAACTTTCAGAGCTCCTCAACATGCTGAGGAGCGCAGAGGGCACCCTACAGAAAGGTAGGGAAACATCCACTTTGTTTGTAGGAGGATCATCTTCTACTAGGTCCAAGGCGAAAGCCAAGGGAAAGAAGAAGAAAGCCCCCGCCAAACCAAGGGGCGGTGTTAGTAAAGTGGATACGAAGGGAAAAGGGAAAGCAACAAAGATAGCGGGGAAGCTTGTGGATAAGGAAGAATGCTTCTTTTGTCATAAGAAAGGACACTGGAAGAATGATTGCAGGGCCTGGAAGGCCAGAACACAGGAATTGAAGCAGGTTGCAGCTTCAGCTTCAGGTGTGTATGTTATTGAAAACTGTCTTTCAATAAACTCTACTTCCTGGGTATTGGATACCGGATCAGGATCTCATATCTGTAATTCTTTGCAGGCGTTGAGAAACCGTAGGGTTTTGAAGGCAGGTGACATGACCCTCAGAGTTGCGAACGGAGCTAGCATGGATGCTAAAGCCGTGGGGGACTATCACCTGGGAATGTCAGATGGACATGTTTTGGTTTTGCGTAATTGCTTTTTTGTACCCAACGCAACTTGTAATATGATTTCTGTATCTTTAGTTTCTAAAGAAGGTTATGAATTTGCGTTTGTAAGTAATGTTGTAAACATTCACCTTAATCAAGTTTTGATTGGGTCAGGTACTTTGAGTAATGGTATATACGTGTTAAACCAACCACAGATTTTTAATGTCCAGAATACACACAAAAGAAAGTCTCCAGAAATAAATCAGACTTTCTTATGGCATTGTAGATTGGGTCACATCAATGAGAGAAGGTTGACTAAGTTACATACAGAAGGATATTTGAATGCGTTCGAATATCAATCGTATGCCACTTGTCAATCTTGTCTCAAAGGAAAGATGACAAAGACTCCGTTTACTGGACAAGGAGTAAGAGCGAGCGAGCTCTTGGGACTCGTACACAGTGACGTGTGCGGTCCAATGTCTACACATGCCCGAAGCGGACATTCTTACTTCATTACTTTTACGGATGACTTCTCAAGGTACGGTTATGTCTTCTTAATGAAACATAAGTCCGAGGCCTTTGGAAAATTCCAGGAGTATAGGAATGAAGTAGAGAAACAGACCGGCAAAAGTATTAAGATTCTAAGATCGGATCGAGGTGGAGAATACTTAAGTGCCGAGTTCCTGGACTATTTAAAAGAGAACGGAATTCTCTCTCAGCTTACTCCTCCATACACCCCGCAACATAACGGTGTATCGGAGAGACGCAACCGCACCCTATTGGATATGGTGCGGTCCATGATGAGTAACGCTGAGTTACCACGATCATTCTGGGGGTATGCGCTAGAATCAGCCGCATACCTTTTGAACCGAGTTCCCACTAAGACTGTGCCTACCACGCCATTTGAGACGTGGTGTGGGAAGAGACCCCATCTTAATCACATTAAGATATGGGGAAGTCCAGCTTTTGTCAAAAAGCAGCATGCGGACAAGCTCGAGGCACGCTCAGTACTGTGCAAGTTTGTGGGATATCCAAAGAATTCCAAGGGATATTTCTTCTACTGTGAAGAGGAACAAAAAGTTCTTGTTTCTCGTCATGCCCACTTTCTAGAACACCAGTTCATAGAAAAGGAAATAAGTGGGAGCGCAGTAGAACTGGAAGAAATTCCAGAACCACGGACTATTACTGAAAGTTTAGTGGAACCAGAGGGTTCGGAAGAACAGGACATTCCTACGCCGCTCCGCAGGAGTAGTAGGCAGTCTCATCCGCCCGAGAGATACTGCGGTTTTCTCATAGACGGGGATAGAGAGGATTGCATCATAGATTATGATGAGCCCACTAGCTTCCAGCAGGCCGTTCAGAGCGTTGACTCAGTGAAATGGCTGGATGCAATGCGGACCGAAATGGAGTCCATGTACACCAACAAGGTATGGACGTTGGACATTGCTCCAGACGGGGTAAAACCCGTAGGATGCAAGTGGATCTTCAAAAGGAAGATTGGTGTAGATGGACAGGTTGAGACCTATAAAGCTAGGCTGGTAGCAAAGGGTTTTCGTCAAAGACCTGGCTTGGACTACGACGAAACCTTTTCTCCAGTAGCCATGCTGAAATCCATTCGGATCCTTCTTGCCATTGCTGCCTTCCACGATTATGAGATCTGGCAAATGGATGTAAAGACAGCTTTTCTAAATGGAAATTTAGAGGAGTGTGTCTATATGGACCAGCCAGAGGGTTTCATTCAGAGTGGGAGCAGCGGAAAGGTGTGCAAGTTGCTTAAGTCCATCTATGGACTAAAGCAGGCATCGCGGAGTTGGAACATCTGCTTTGATGAGACAGTCAAAGAATTTGGCTTTATCAAAAATCCAGATGAACCATGCATCTATAGTAGATTTGTAGCGAGAACTGTAGTATTCCTCATTTTATACGTGGATGACATTCTCTTGATAGGAAATGACATTCCTATGCTACAATCTGTCAAGGGGTTCTTGTCACAAAGGTTCTCCATGAAAGACCTGGGTGATGCCTCATACATCCTGGGGATCCGGATCCATCGTGATAGATCCAAGAGGATATTGGGACTTTCTCAGTCCAGGTACATCGACACCATAGTGAAAAGATTCAGTATGGAAGATTCCAAGCGCGGTAACCTACCGGCTTGTCACGGGATCACCCTCTCTAAAGAGATGTCTCCCAAGACTGATTTGGAGAGGGATCGCATGTCTATTATACCCTACGCTTCTGCGGTAGGCTCTATAATGTATGCGATGTTGTGTACCAGACCGGATGTAGCTTATGCACTGAGTGTGGTAAGCCGGTATCAGTCTAACCCTGGGAAGAAACACTGGATAGCAGTAAAGAACATTCTCAAGTACCTGAGAAGGACTAAGGAGATGTTCTTGGTGTATGGCGGAAAAGACCTCCAGATCGAGGCCTTTGCTGACTCCAGCTTCCAGAGTGACAAGGATGATTCCAAGTCCATGTCGGGTTTTGTCTTCACCCTCAATGGAGGGGCGGTGTGTTGGAAGAGTTCCAAACAGGAAACCGTTGCAGACTCGACGATGGAAGCGGAATACATCGCTGCATCTGATGCCGCAAAAGAAGCTGTCTGGATGAGGAAGTTCTTGAAAGAACTTCAGGTGGTTCCATCCATTGTTGACCCAATACCTCTGTATTGCGACAACAACGGGGCTATAGCTTTAGCAAAGGAACCCAGGTCCCATCAGAGATCCAGGCACATCTTGAGGCGGTATCACCTGATCAGGGAGATCGTGGATCGCAAGGAGATCGAGGTTCGGAGGGTTGCTTCAGAAGAGAACACTGCAGATCCATTCACCAAGGCCCTACCCCAGACTCAGTTCGAGCGGCTGATCGAGATGATAGGTCTTCGATACGCCAGTACATGGCCTTAGTGCAAGTGGGAGATTGTTAGTGTATATGCCCTAGAGGCCATTACTGTATCATACTAGTTTGTATATTACTTAATGGAAGCTTGGGATATTCACCTTGTATAAACAATCTTGCTCAATATAGTAGTATGCTACTTGGTTTGTTTCCACTTCAATGTGTACTTGTGTTTATTTCAGTATATCACTTATACGCATTAGTGGAGCCCTTAGGATCTTTGCTTGATTACCAGCGTTGTGATGGCAGTCACACTAGTAGGGGCTGGGTAATCTATAAGCACATCCTTATACAGGTCCCTAGTCGCAGGACTATCGAGACAGGGCATCGATACTCCGGAGTAGACTAGCGTATGCGCTTCTCATCCCAGTATGGGAGATGGTCTGTCCCACAGCCATCAGTACGTCGTACTGGAGATAGTATACGGGTGCTCGTTGGGTTACGAGTACACTGGACAGGACTCGTCGGGAACTGACAGGTTGGTATTATACCAATCGTCAGTTATCAGTTCCCAGGTGACATGAGTACAGCTTAGTCCGCTGACTTGACACTGGCACTTCGCCTCAAGTGTGTTCCCACTGCATTTTGATCACTACCCTACCACGGCTCAAAGGAGTCGTGCAAACAGGTGGTGGTTGGGTGCAGTCCCGAAGCACTTGGAGGCAGTGACGGTTAGACAGGATTCGTCTCTCCCGGTATTGGGGGTTGACATCGCGCTGTTTCTAGGAGAGCCATTACACGAGTAGTCCCTGGCCAGGGCAAACGGGATATACTGGTAGGTTTCCAGTGTTATCTCAGGGTGTTTTGGGCTTCGCTCCGGCACGACTTGTACCGCTATTGGGGGACTGACGTTTACCGCCCCCTAGGCCCGCCATGCGATGTATCAGACGAACAGACCGGACTGTACGGAGACTGTCACATTCAGACTCAGTAGGAGTACAGATGGGGTTTCACCTCGTCAGCCTTCTTGTCGACATCTACCTGGGGACCGTTACGCACAGCTAGTGCCGCTTGCGGTCTGTGGTTAAACCCACTGCCAGCGTAGTGTCGAGTCTTTAGAGTCCCACACAGAGGGTATTCGCCTCTGGGCAAAACAGAGTAGAGGTCGCATGGTTTTGCGACAGGGTTCGTTCTCATCCGCGCACTTGTGCACGTTTGGAGTCCGGACGGATTATACTGACAGGCTCTGGTTTGAGCCAGATACTGGTATATGTTTTGGGGGTTGCTTTTATCTCTTGGTATTCTTGTTCCTCGGAACGAGAATGCAGGTGTGTATGCACAGTTGCTTGAGGCGGAGGATGAGGTTTTTCATTAGGGTTTCGGAACGGGTGCGTATGCACAGTTGACAGTCTTCATTTTCCAAACCCTAATGGATTTATAAATTATCTATTAATAATAGTAATTAAATGAGAATTTTGTTATGGTTGATTTTGTTGACTTGTTGACCATGGTTGACTTGTTGACCATGGTTGAATGTTGACCACCATCATGCTTTAAAAAGTCCTCCTTGATTTATGCTTACATGAAGCATGGTAGTGGTCATTCCAAATTACCATCAACTATTCTCATTTTCAATTATTATTATTAGATAATTCTTTTCTTTTGGCATTATGGTTGCAAGAAAGAAAAGATTGCTCATTCTATCATATTCATTCTCTCTCCTCACTTCATCTTCTTCTTCCTCTAGCAAAAGAGAAATCTTCTCATGTGTTGAGAATCCTTCTCTTTAAAAAGAAAAGCAAACCCTAGTCTCTCTCTACTCATTCTAGGTTCATGGTTTAGCAAGCCGGAAGCCCTAGTTCACTCAAAGATCGAGGAAGAGCCCAAAGGTCGAACCTTCGAGGTGGATCCATCTTCGACGGAAGAAGGCGACGAAAAGAGAACCATCAACCTCTACAAGTTTTGAAGAAGAAGGAGTTCAAGTTTAGGTATAACCTTCATCCGAGTAGCTAACTCCCTTTAGCGTATTTGCTAGTTTAGTTTAGACACGATCCCGACCTTGTTTAGTCCATGTTGCCTCTTGCGATAAAAATTTGTTTTTTATACCGTTTCCGCCTCCCCGTAAGCACCGGGGGTCGCAATATGGACTTACATGAGGAACCCTACTAGATCGACGGAGAGGCTGAGGTTCGTTGGAAACTGTTGAATCCTTTGGTTCTACCAAATCATCAGCTGAAGTTTGCATAGTTGTAACTCTTTCCAGTTCTACCTTATGCCCATTAATTTCTTCACAAGAAATTCCCTTTCACAAAGGTGGCATGTTGAGAAACAAAACATCTTTTGTTCCTCGGTTAGGTAGAAGATATTCCCTTGCGAATGCTTGGGATATCCAACAAACTTCTATAGAACTGACTTTTCCTCGAGCTTGTCCGGATTATGCTTTTAGACATCGGATGGACAACCCCAAATCTTAACAAACTTAAGATATGGTCTCTTCCCTTTCCATATCTCATATAAAGTGGTAGGCAACTGATTTTGATCGGAACCCTATTCAATAGGTATGCAGCTTCTCTAGTGCATAACTCCCAAAAGGAAATAGGTAACTCAGTAGTACTCATCATAGAGCACACCTTATCACATAGGGTGTGATTGCTCTGCCCCGATACACCAACGTGCTATGGTGTATACGGAGGAGTAATGCTGAGAGAGAATCTCATTCTCCTTTAGAATAATCCAGGAATTCCGTGCTCAAGAATTCTCCTCCTTGATCACATCAAAGGACATAATACTTATACCCGTTTTGGTTCTCTACTTCTAACTTATATTCTGTGAATATCTCAATAGGTTCGGACTTGTGTTTCAACAGGAACATATGTCTGAATCTTGAGAAATCATTAGAGAATGTAATGAAGTACAAAGAACCGGTCTTGACATGTGTAGACATGGGACCTTCATACATCAGCATGTATGAATCCCAAGAGTTCACTAACTCTTTCTCTGTTTCCTATAAATAGAGCTATGGTCATCTTATCTCTGTGACATGACCGGCAAGTTTCACAAGATGTAAATTCAAACTAATTTAAATATGCATCAATATATAACTTCAGCTAGTCGGGTCACATTGATATGACCCAGTCTACAATACCTCAAGAAGGATTCATTCATTTCTGAACTCTTCCTCTTGTGCGTGTTCTGTACGTTAAGAACTGTGATTTGATTTAGAACGTCTATGCTTTTAGATAACGTGCCTGAACCGATCAACTCTTGATATAGGAAATGTTCAAAACATTATCCAACAATACAAAATTATATCCTTTCTTTACGAAATAAAGAGACTGATATGATGTTGTATATCAGGTTCGGTATCTAATAACATTCGTTCAGAATCAATGTATTTCGGTAATACAGGATGATAACTGCCAACATCTTGGCTGCAACTATTGCATCGTTTCCAACTCTTGAAATTTCTATCACTCGTTCTCAGTTCTCAACCTGTCTGTAGCCCATGTAACAAATTACATATGTGAGATCCTGATCCGGTATCTCATACCCAGGACGTAAAGGATACTGAGAAACAGTTCTCTGTAATGAACACACCCGAAGAAGATGCATCATCATGCACTTTCTTCGTTTGGGCGGCACGGGAATCCTGGTAATCCCCTATTTCCTGCTCGGTCTTATAACAGTTATAAGTTGGAGCGGGACCAACGTTTCCCAGCGCAGTATAACAAGCGGGTTCGGTCAATACATCCGTATTATTATCTTGATTAAGGCGTGACATGGTCGCTACCTGGGGAGAGAGAGAAGAAAACACTCTGCGTGCGCTCTTGCAAGATCAGATTGGTTAATACTTTATCTAATCAGGATGGCTCCCACTGTTTTTATCAAATCTTCCTTCAAACCCTAAAAGGAAAGACTAGCCGGGATTAATTACACACTACAATTTCGCTAATCTTTTAGCCAGGCCAGTGTCGGTACTTTGAGGGAGGTTCCCCGTGCTTTCGCACGGACCTAATTAAAGTAAACCTCGTTTTCCCAGAGGCGTAACCCTGTTGACACCTTTCTAGACACCTACTTGATCGGCTAATTGTCCTGTGTAAAACTCTCCCAGGAGTAACAATTACTCGCAGAGGGTATCGGGATCCAACTATCTCATAGAAGGTATGCAATCTCATTGCAAATTTCAACACTTGAAATTCCCGATAATATTTTGCCCCTAGCGTCCCATGACCTTGACGCAGGCCAACAAACCATAGTGCACTAGTCAAGTTCAACCCGTCATTTCTTGATTGAATTAAACCCACCCGTACGACCTTTGACGTGGGCCAACAAAGTCGCACGACTACCTTAATCCAATCTGCATCATACACATAAACAGATAAATACTAGTTAGCTACTGCACACTACGCCTTGACGCAGGCCAACAAACGTAGCACGAATACTAAGTAGGACTTATCTGAAATGATGGAGGGCTACGACAGGTTTTTCTGAAAACTTATTGCGTAATGAACTTGATAGCGTTGTAGAATCGAGTGAATTTTGAAATGGAGTGATTTTGAGACTTTTATTAGTTTTGCTAAAGAGGTCTCTCCCGGTGAAGGGATCTCGGCTCTTTCCTTATGGAATAAGGTGCAGGATATATCATATATATCGCTATGCAAAGCAAAAACTCCAAAAGCAATCAAAAGACAAACCGAGTGTTGTAGCATCTGCCAGTTATTGCTAAAGGGGTCACTCCCGGTGAAGGGATCTCGGTCCTTTCCTTATCGAATAAGGTGCAGGATGTTCAACAAGGAACACCGCTATGCAAAGAAAAAACTGTAGCTACCTTTTTGAAAGTTCGATTCCACAACATCTTTTAGGTTTCTTTACTTTCATTAATCATATTAATGAAGTCCCATCATTTAATTCACTTAAACATCACAGATAAATACGACGTACACTTATGCCATCCGCATTCGCCTCGATGTCCCCTCGTGCATCATTAGGTTAGGTAACAACGGCAGAGCAGGACAGGGCTAGCGCGGGTGTAAAACATAAGTAACGTCTATATAATATATCATATATACTATAAACAGTATCTATCAACATATATCAAATGATCACACCACAGATATCGCAGCAGAAGAAACATATGAAACATTGGATATACTAGGACATCCGTGTTTTATGTTGAGCCTCTATAATGTTGGAGATAGTGCCCTCAGAGTCAATTATTGGATCACATGCACGTGATTGTAATGATTGAGGGAGGACCTATCCCGGTAGGACAGACTTACTCAGGATGATAGTATGCTATCTGGTTTACCTTTATCATCGTGTACTGCTTTAGGTGACCTTATAGGTCACCATTGCACGTTGATAGAGCCCCTAGGATTCTTGCTTGACTGCCGGCAGTATGAGGGCGATCATATACGTAGGAGCTGGTAGTCTATAAGCACATCCTTAAAAGGTCCCTAGTCGTGGGAGTTTCGAGATAGGGCATCGATACTCCAGAGTAGACTAGTGTATATAGTCGAGACCCCGATGAGGGGCGGTGGACGGTCTCACAAGCCACTGGTGTCAGTTGGTTCACCTAAGATGTATACAGGTGCTCATTGGGTTATGAGTACACCGGACAGGACTCGCCGGGAACATGCTAGTTGGTCTTATACCTGACGTCAGATAGCCGTTCCCTGGGGACGTGTGTGCAGGTTAGTTCATCGACCTGAGGATCATCATTTGTCTCGTGTGAGTTCCCACTGTACTTTGATTACTACCCTACCACGCTCAAAGGAGACGTGCAAACAGGTTTTAGTTGGGTACAGTCCCGAGCCACATGGAGGCAGTGAGCGGGTCTGCAGGGGTTCGTCTCTCCCGGTATTGGGGGTGAGGTCGTGCTGTGTCTAGGAGAGCCATTACACGAAGTCCTTGGCCAAGGCAGGAGATTTACTGGTAGGTATTGCAGTAGTATCTCAGGGTGTTCTGGGCTACACTCCGACACGACTTGTACCGCTTTTGGGGGTCTGACTTTTACCAACCTTCTAGGCCCGCCATGCGATGCTCATAGACGAACGGACCGGACTGTACGGATATTGTCGCTGACAGGCTCAGTAGGGTGTCAGGATGTGTTCGCTCATCGACGTCCCTTTTGGTTAATAGCTGGTAGCCCGTCACGTATGGCTAATACCTCTGACGTGCTAGTGGTTAAATCCACAGCCATAGTATTGACGAGTCTTTAGAGTCCCCCACAGACAGTTGCTCAAGTTTTCGGGCGAAACGCTGTAGAGGCCGTATGGAGATATGGCAGGGTTCGATCAGATACGTGCGGTATTGCACGGATCAGGATCAGACGGTTAATACTAGAAGGCTTTGGTTTAAGACGGATCCTAGTATTGTACAGTGTAGACTTTGTCTCATTGCATTTGTATTTCGGTCGGAATACAAATGCGGGTATGTATATACAGTAGCGGGGTTTTCCTGTAATTTATTACGGGATCAGTTTTTGGAGTTGCCAGTTTGTTTTTCGTTTCAGCCATTTTCCATTGTATCTATCCTTGGCTGAAATTTGGTGGAGGAGGGCTTATTTGCAATTGTGCAAATAAGCATTTGTGGAGGGTGGTCTTTGCATATTGTAGTGTTATGATGGTTGCACCATCCCTTGACCATTTGACTTCTTCTTTCATGATGGCTTGACCTTTGTTGTTATGATTAGTTGATGGAGTATTGGTTTTGGTTGATGATCATTGCTTATCATCATCACCCTTTCTCTCTCTTGCATTATGTTAGAGGCTTATTTTTTTTCCATTCCAATTTCACTCCATATTATCATTCCCTTGACATGGCCGGCCAAGCTGTTGTGGGGGCTGCCCATTTTTTTGGGTGTGGGAATTTTTCTCTTTTCATGCTACAAAAATCCCGAAGTTTCATCTCCAAAAAGTCTTAGTTCCTTTCCTCCACCAAAGGCAACTTCCTCAAACCCCAAATGAGACATAGCTTTCTACACTATATTCTACAGCAAATCTTGGGCACGTCGACTGGCCAGCTTCGTGCCCGAGTTGCCTCGGCCCAGATGTGGGAGCCCGTAAAAGAAGCCGGCGACGTGGTGCCCTTCCGACGAGGAGTTGAAGACCGGAGATTCCGCGGGGAGATAAGGACGACGACGAGAAGACCGAAGGACACGGATCACTCGGTATATCTCTCTACCCCTTCTCTTGTTAGCTAGGACTAGATTAATGGCATGATCCGGGTTTATAGTGCGCGGTGGTGCCGGTTCTAAAAGTTAAAGTAAATCATCGCTTCCGCATTCCGGCGTCGGATCGACGGCCGGGGCGCTGCCGTGCACTTACAGTGGTATCAGAGCCTCGCCATTAACCTAGTCTAGCTTTGTCTAATGTGTTTACATTTCCGATCGAACAAAATTCCAAAAACCGCGTTTTTCATGTGCATCAATTTCTGTCGAATTTTTTTTGGGTCCAAAATTTTTTCAGGAAGTTGCAGAATGATGTGCAGCGAATTTTAAGCATACTGTGAAAATTCGATGCATTGATTCCCTAGAAGGACCGCGGAACCGCGGCCAAACCCCTGTTTGGGCCGCGGTTCCGTGGCAAGAAAATGGAATCATTGCACCAATTTTTTACAGAGGCCTCCTGACTTGAAAATAGGGGTTTTGGAATGTTCTTTTTGGGCCCATATTTTCTTTAAGTGCTACAGTAGTGCTTGGGGGCCCACTTAGGAAAGTTTAGTCGATCGAATGTTTCAAACACATTAGTTCACAGTATTTACATTATATCTGCGACCGTGAATGTCACTTGATCGGTAAATCCTGTCTAACTGCTATAGCCCAGTTAGACGGATTTGCGAACGTGACATTCACGTTGATGTTCTGTGATTGTGCTGTGATGTTGCGGATTGTTCGTGGGGATAGCTTGGATGCAATGGTAGTACAGATTTGGTTGTATTATGTACATTTGATATTGCGGGGCGAGCGTCCGACATGTGGACTGACGTCACTGCCTGATTGTATATTATTCTTTTGGGGCACGACCGGGTCGAGGTCGATGTACCCGTTGTATGTATATTTTACTTTATGTACTAGGATTACCCCAAGGAGGGGTGCACGGATAGCCGGGTTCTAGAGGGCAATGGGCCTGCATCTCATGGCATTGAGACGGATGGGGCTTCACTCTAGAATTGGCTGGCTATTCGCCGCACTCGTAGGGGGTACAGGTTGACCCAGGAGGGGTGCCCAAGTTACCGGATTCCATGAAGTGCTGGGTGGTCCATTCACGTTGCTGAAGGGGGCTGCCTCGCTTCAGGTTTTGGCGGGTAACTTGCCGTGCCTATAGGGGTCTAGGATTTCATTGCACAGGCTATCCACACGACCAGGGGAACGCCGGGTTTCAGTAGCGGCTCTGTGAAACCCGGGGATCCCAGATATCTGTATTGTTCTATGATGCTTATTACATTTCTGTGATGTTTCATTTTATCACGCCTTGAGCGAAATATTATATATTGATATATATACTAGTAGATGTTGTATATGTTTTGCATCCGCGCTAGTCCAGTCCCCGCTCTGTCGTTAGTTAAGTAACCTAACGGGTAATGACGGGACCCAGTGGTGAATGCGGATGGCATATACGTACATCATTATTTTCGTTCTTTATTGGTGTGATCAATTGATTGGACTGCGTTGATTCGGATCAATGCAAGTTAAAAACAAACCTATTTTGATGTTGTTGGAACACTTTTCAAAAAGCTGTTATTGCAAGGACGTTCTTTTTTGTTTTGCATCGTGGTATTCAGTTGGAATATCCTGCTCCTCAGTTGACGAGGCAAGGGCCGAGATCCCTTCACCGGGAGTGACCCCTTGGACAGAAGTTTGCGTCAGGGCAATAACTTCACCATAACCGATTACTTTTGCTTTGCATCGTGGTATTCAGTTGGAATATCCTGCACCTCATTCTACGGGGAAAGTGCCGAGATCCCTTCACCGGGAGTGACCTCTTTAGCAAAGGTTTTCGTCACTATATTTTCATAAAAGCTATCCAGTTCCTTCAACGATATCAAGGTCATTACGTTAAAGGTTTTCGCCAGAAACCATTCGTAGCCCTCCGTCGTTTCAGACGGGTAGCACGTAGTATTCATGCTATGTTTGTTGGCCTTCGTCAAGGTATAGTGTATGGTAGCTGCTTGTTGCCTTTCTGCTGCATAGATAGATGCGTTGGTTTGGGGCAGTCGTATAGCCTTGTTGGCCAAAGTCAAGGGCTTGTGCGGGTGGGCTCAAATTAACCTGGACAATGACGGGTAGAACTTGACATGTGACTTATGATTTGTTGGCTTTCGTCAAGGTCACAAGAGCATGGGGCAGAAATCACATCGGGAGTTTCTAAAGAAACTGAAACTTGCCAGATATGCGCATACCTTCTAGAGTGTGATGACGTGAGCGGATTCCGTCACGTTATCATGCGATGATAGTTGGATCCCGATTCCCACTGATGAGTTAATTTACTCCTCGGGTGACCCCGACTAATTCTTCTTTCAGGTTTGGAGGAGAATTTGAGGTGACAGTGGGAGGTTTCCAGATTAGATAAATTGGTAACCATTCTGATCTAGGTTAGAGTGCATGTTGAGTGTTTCTTTTCTCTCTCTCTTTGGCAGCGACCATTGACCCGACCCTAAGACTATGACTCAGTGACCAAAATTAACCGAACCTTCTTAAACACTGGCTTTTGGATTGTCAGAGTTGCAAACCTCATTGCCACTCCTACTTTTACCCTTTTCTCCAGGACACCCCGTATTACTACGAACGCCCACTTCCATTGGACAAAACCATCGTATGGTTATATATGAACTCGAAGGAATCTATTCGAGGATGGTTTCCGGTTCTGGAGAAAACGAATAGGACTATTCAGTTGTCTTTTCCTTTTACCTTCTCTCAGGTTGCGAGTACTCCTTGGTTTAGGAGATAGTACACCTATTACGCAAATTGGATGGTCTTCTTCCAAACCTTAGGCTGGTGCCGAACGGTGGGGAATGAAGAAAACCAATTAGCATAACGATGGTGTGCAGAAGGTATTAAGTAAAGACATATCAAGAGATTAGTAAGAGGGCAAAGTAAATTGCGACTGCTATTCACGACCAAACCAAGTATTTCTTCGCCAATCCTAAATCACCTTTGTATTTCTCCAGGACACTCCGTATCACTACGAAGATCCACAGTTTATTGGATACTCCATCATATGGTTATATACGAACTCAAAAGGAACTTGTTCCAGTTCGGGGATGGATTCTGGTTCAGGAGAAATAGGAATAAGGTTTATTCGGTTGTCTTTTATCTTCACCTTATCTCGCATTGCGAGTGTTCCTAGGATTAGGACAGTACACCCATTATGCTTATTGGATAGTCTTCTTCTAAACCATAGGCTGGTGCCGAACAGTAGGGAAGGAAGAAAACCATTTAGCCTAAGAGGGTGTGCAGAAGGTAATGACTAAAGACATATAAAGGGATTTGGAAAGATGGCAAAGAATTACACGGTTACAGTTGTGAATCTGGATAATGGAAGAGGCAGTACTATGAATACCGGGATACTCCATCGAAACATTTCAATGTTTCAGTTTCTCTGTGTACTGTTAAAGGAAAACTGATTTCCCAATTAGACACTTGCTCCAGGGTATGTGTTTACCAGGTATGATTCTCATATCTGTATGGTTTTGCAGATGATGAGTGGGAGTAAGTTATTGGGAATTAGGTGATCATCCTCATTATATCGGGATTCTTTGTAATCGGTGATATTTGATGAAATCACCTGGGCTGTTTTCCGGTCGGCAAATATTTGGTTTTGAATATCCGCTGTTATGCACCAATTTCAAATCGATATATCTGTACGTCTATTTTTATAGAGTGAGATATACCTTTTTGAAATTATGTCGATGAAATTTACCTATATTAGTGGATGGTTAGGTAAGGAGCATTAAACAGCGGTGTAATTCTTCTTAACCATAAGTACAGTTTTCAACCTACGACACACAGGGTTTGAGTTATCAGACTCAAGGGACTTATACAGAGTAATGTATGCTGTCCAGCGTCCATGAGGACAGAGGGGATGGTCCTCGTACTATATTCAGTTTACTTATGACTTCTCTTGTTTTTAGACAGGTGTTTCGTGGAAACACAGGGTCCGAATTTTGAGAAGTTATAGGTATTTGAATAAAGTAGAGAACCAGGTGTTGCAAGTATCGGGATTCTTCAAAGTGATCGAAGATGTAGATACTTGTGTATGGTATTCAGTTGATAGTAGTGATTAAGAGAACTTGCTTCTCTTTCACGTTACTCATAATTGGAAGCATTCCTAAGTTGAGTAACGCTGATCGACTTCCTTCCATTTAGTTGACATGCACTGGAGACAGCTGCATGATTTGAATCTGGTTCAATTAAATCAGTGCCTCTGGTTCTATATTGGATATAGAACAGTTCATATCTTAACGATGTTAAGGTACGGGGAGTTGTCCGGCCTATGCTTAAAACCAGACTCTGGATAACTCAAGGCACGTTTCTGTAATGGCTGTTTATGGGTTGACCCAGACTATGACGAGGGTTGACTTTCTACCATCAGGAAGATCAATAGTGATATTGTTCTAGACTCGCCACAGTTTTAATAAAATGGAATTTTTTTTTCAGAAAACAGTAGTGGGAGTATGGTAGAACTGGAAGTGATTCCAGAACCACAAACGATTACTGAAGATTTGATAGGAACCTAAATATTCAATCTGGTTTGACATTCCATTGGCCACTCCGCAGATAAGGTGGGTAACTTCAGGCACCCGAGAGGTACTCCGGTAGCCTCAAGGACGGTGACAGGGAAGTTCTTGTTTACCCAGACTTGCCATTGCTGTTGTTCCAGACTGTGAGACCCGGCAGGAGGATGAGTATAGCGTCGTTCTAAACTGGCTTTAGAAGTGTACGTCTATATGACTCTACCAGAGGGTTGTCGTGGTCAGTGGGAGCAGCGGAAGCATGATGGACAAGTGGCTTATGTCTATTTATAGACTAAAGCAGATATAGCGGAGATAGATCATCAATTTCTGATGTGACAGTCATAGGTTTGACTTCATCAGAATTGGGGATGGATCAGTTGAGAAGGTAGTAGGGTGTGATGTCATGGTATTTGGATGACATACACAGAGTAGGAAGTGATATTCCTATACTACGATCGGTTATACTTTGGTCGTCACACAGTGGTTTCTCCACATGGGACTTAGACATTATATCAGACATACTGGTTATTAGATCTATGGTTTTAGATCTAGATTTGGGTGGTTTCCCAATCAGGGTACTTAGACAGCATTCTAAGAGTATTTAGAATGGACGACTCCTGGCACGGTAGTGTAGCTGCAGATAATGGAGTCACCCTCTCTAAAGGTGTCTTACAGACTAAAGGGGAGAGGGATGTGCATGATTGGCAGATCACTTGCTCAGGCAATTGAGTCAATCATGAGATGTCAAGTACCACACCAGATGTTGTTCTTACACTAGATACAATAAGTTGACATTGATCCTATCCTAGAGAAACAGTCGGAAGCAGTTTTAGAACATAAGTGGATGTTCTACGGATATGATAACGACAACCTCATTCGGGAGACAGTTATCATTCCAGGCTTCCAAGGTGACCTGGACGACAAGGAGGTTGTCAGAGTTATAGTTTTCTTTCTGATGAGGGGCAGTATTTTGGACAGGTGGTCCAAGGCAATACTGAGGGAGGCATGGTGCAGGATACTGATTAAGTTCAGTTGACGATACAGTCTAAGAAGTTTGGATTTGGAGTTCATTTATGAGCTAGGTCCCATCAGACATCCAGACACATTCTAAGACAGGTATTGCTCATTTCGGGAGATGGCTTTCTCCGCGAACATGAGATATAGAAAAACATAGAAAGAAACATCAAAGCGGATCCACTCACTGAGGCTATTCCTCGAACGCAATAGTTTCGCAAACGAGCTTTGTGAGACTGACTAGTAGAGGAATTGGGTGTTCGGTATCACACGGGCTGTGAGTATGCGACATCGCAATAATTAGCCTTGAGTGCAAGTGGGAGATTGTTGGAGATAGTGCCCTCAGAGTCAATTATTGGATCACAGGCACGTGATTGCAATGATTGAGGGAGGACCTATCCCGGTAGGACAATCTTACTCAGGATGATAGTATGCTATCTGGTTTACCTTTATCATCGTGTACTGCTTTAGGTGACCTTACAGGTCACCATTGCACGTTGATAGAGCCCCTAGGATTCTTGCTTGACTGCCGGCAGTATGAGGGCGATCATATACGTGGGAGCTGGTAGTCTATAAGCACATCCTTAAAAGGTCCCTAGTCGTGGGAGTTTTGAGACAGGGCATCGATACTCCAGAGTAAACTAGTGTATACAGTCAAGACCCCGACGAGGGGCAGTGGCCTATCTCACAAGCCACTGGTGTCAGTTGGTTCACCTAAGATGTATACACGTGCTCATTGGGTTATGAGTACACCGGACAGGACTCGCCGGGAACATGCTAGTTGGTCTTATACCTGACGTCAGATAGCAGTTCCCTGGTGACATGTGTGCAGGTTAGTTCATCGACCTGAGGATCATCATTTGTCTCGTGTGAGTTCCCACTGTACTTTGATTACTACCCTACCACGCTCAAATGAGACGTGCAAATAGGTTTTAGTTGGGTACAGTCCCGAGCCACATGGAGGCAGTGAGCGGATCTGCAGGGGTTCATCTCTCCCGGTATTGGGGGTGAGGTCGCGCTGTGTCTAGAAGAGCCATTACATGAAGTCCTTGGCCAAGGCAAGAGATTTACTGGTAGATATTCCAGTAGTATCTCAGGGTGTTCTGGGCTACACTCCGACACGACTTGTACCGCTTTTGGGGGTCTGACTTTTACCAACCCCCTAGGCCCGCCATGCGATGCTCATAGACGAACGGACCGGACTGTACGGATATTGTCGCTGACAGGCTCAGTAGGGTGTCAGGATGAGTTCGTTCATCGACGTCCCTTTTGGTCAATAGCTGGTAGCCCATCACGTATGGCTAATACCTCTGACGTGCTAGTGGTTAAATCCACATCCATAGTATTGACGAGTCTTTAGAGTCCCCCACAGACAGTTGCTCAAGTTTTCGGGCGAAACGCTGTAGAGGCCGTATGGAGATATGGCAGGGTTCGATCAGATACGTGCGGTATTGCACGGATCAGGATCAGACGGTTAATACTAGAGGGCTTTGGTTTAAGCCGGATCCTAGTATTGTACAGTGTAGACTTTTTCTCATTGCATTTGTATTTCGGTCGGAATACAAATGCGGGTATGTATATACAGTAGCGGGGTTTTCCTGTAATTTATTACGGGATCAGTTTTTGGAGTTGCCAGTTTGCTTTCCGTTTCAGCCATTTTCCATTGTATCTATCCTTGGCTGAAATTTGGTGGAGGAGGGCTTATTTGCAATTGTGCAAATAAGCATTTGAGGAGGGTGGTCTTTGCATATTGTAGTGTCATGATGGTTGCACCATCCCTTGACCATTTGACTTCTTCTTTCATGATGGCTTGACCTTTGTTGTTATGATTAGTTGATGGAGTATTGGTTTTGGTTGATGATCATTGCTTATCATCATCACCCTTTCTCTCTCTTGCATTATGTTAGAGGCTCATTTCTTTTTCCATTCCAATTTCACTCCATATTATCATTCCCTTGACATGGCCGGCCAAGCTCTTGGGGGGGCTGCCCATTTTTTTGGGTGTGGGAATTTTTCTCTTTTCATGCTACAAAAATCCCAAAGTTTCATTTCCAAAAAGTCTTAGTTCCTTTCCTCCTCCAAAGGCAACTTCCTCAAACTCCAAATGAGACATAGCTTTCTACACTATATTCTACAGCAAATCTTGGGCACGTCGACTCGCCAGCTTCGTGCCCGAGTTGCCTCGGCCCAGAGGTGGGAGCCCGTAAAAGAAGCCGGCGACGTGGTGCCCTTCCGACGAGGAGTTGAAGACCGGAGATTCCGCGGGGAGATCGGGACGACGACGAGAAGCCCGAAGGACACGGATCGCTCGGTATATCTCTCTACCCCTTCTCTTGTTAGCTAGGACTAGATTAATGGCACGATCCGGGTTTATAGTGCGCTGTAGTGCCGGTTCTAAAAGTTAAAGTAAATCGTCGCTTCCGCATTCCGGCGTCGGATCGACGGCCGGGGCGCCGCCGTGCACTTAGATATAAAACACGGATTCCACGGTCGCGATGAATAGCCAAACCCACACCCCTAGACCCCTACGAGAGCGGCAATCAACCCTATCAATTCTAGAGTTAGGAGACCCGGACTCGGCTCCTCGAGTTGGTCTCCTACTGGACTCTAGAACCCGGTTACTTGTGCTCTCCTCCTTGGGTCTATCCTAGTGCGGAAAAGTAAACAATATACAAATGGTGACATCAACCTCATCCTGAAAGTGCCCCAATAAAAGAATATTACATAAATTTAATTTTACATGAATGAAAATAAAAACCCTCATCTCACATAAAACCCCCCGGCTATTCAAAAACGCGACGATCCAATATAACATATCCAGCAACACATAACATCACATGTCATCAACGTAAGTAAATATGCGCATCCCAATTTTCGTTGACATATAGCAACGAAACCGGCGATATCACATATTACACTTACGGTCGCAGAAAAGAAAGTGTAAAACTACAACATTTGGAATCCACAATTTCTTTAGACATCGTAAATCCGAAATATCACATACTTCGCTTTTCATGTCTAACTTTATGAATTCCACATATTGTATCACATTCCAGATAAATAGACAATATTAAACTTTCCGATCGAATAATCAAATATCCAAGATTTCCTAAATAGCTCAACACTTGAGCGGAGTTCAAAAATTCCGGAATACGTCACAGTACCAACGGTCCAGCCGTAGAATGGTCAAGCCAACGCCTCATATGTGGCACGCCGTACTGCCCCAAACCCTATGGTTTAGAGGCGGTTCAGACGGTCACATAATCGAGTTAAGGTTTGTGTTCTTCTAGAGGGTCCATCGCGTTGCATGCACGTTTTTCCGAAAGATTTAAACTCAAGAAAAATTCAACACTTGAAAGTTTTTCATGTCGGGAAAAAGTGAGTTAATGATATCCATTCGAACATTTTAACACTTTCTAAATTATCCGGAAAAAGAACGAAATTAAATTTTCCGATCGAATCAACGAATTCAAAATAATCCCCAAAACACTCAACACTTGAGTCAGATTAAAAATACCCAGAACAATGTACAAGTTCCTACGGATATTACTGCACAAAACACTAACCCTAATTCCACTATTCCGCCGCGGAACCGCCGCGCAAGCAAGGTATTGCGGAGGTTCCGCGGTGCTGTGGTGGAATTGGGATGTCGTGTTTTACAGTAACTCTTAGAATTCCCTGCTTATTTTTTTGAGTATTTTTAATGCAGAAAAAATTACATTTTTACAAAATTTCCAAAGAGGGGGTCCAGTTCGATATATCGGGGTTCGATCGGAGTTTTAACTTCGTAAACACGTCGTCTAATGCTCTAGCTAGGCTCTGATACCACTGTAGGGTTACTAGGCACTCTAATAAGGTTCTACAAGGCATCTACCATGCCCGATTAAGATTTTAGCCGTGCCGAACAACCCTAAACAAGATCTTTTCTAGATTATTAGGGTTTCATATGCAAGTAAATACCATTTACGACTAAGTGAATACGAAATACAACCTTTGTAGATCGGTCCTTCACTTCATATGCTCCTTGTAGTAGTCCCTTCGCTGCAATCATCGTGCTCCCGGACTCTCGGACGGCTCCATGAGAAGATAGCAACGGTATTGCTTGAAGTCTTCGAGGCCGAAGATGATCTACGTCGAGGGAATACGAACTCAAGCTTCTACTTCACTAACTAGAGAATTAGTGAAGCAAACACCCTAAACTAAAGTGCTAGTCTAGTAGAGGATGATGAAATAGGAAATGGGTACGCTTTAGAATTTCTTTTCTCACTATATTTCTCTCTCTTTATCAAACCCTAGCAAGCATTTGAAGGAGGAAGAAGATGAGCTCAAAAATGAGAATGGAAAACTAATCAAGAGAGAGAGAGAGAACCATGGGTGAGTTTATATCATATATTAACTCATGTAGAGACATAACCATGGCTACATTATAATGGTTAGGTTAATTAATATCTCAAGTAATCCAAAACTTCATGAAGCTTCATGAAGCTTCATGCATGTGAGCTCATCATCCACTAATTTTAGAATTACTTTAAATATAAAAACCTAAAACTATAATTAGTATGGTATAAGTCTTATACACCCATGTATAGTGTATCAACAACCATGATACTAAATGAACACAAATAAATATATATCACATATATATTAAGTTGTGCACAAGTGAGAAAAACAAATGCTTAAGTGAACCAATGTTAGTTAATGTAAATTAGTATATCACATATACAATTATACACTAAATTATTAAATCAACACTTGACTTAATAATCCGGTTATATCACATATAACCGACTAACATCCAATGTATCGACTTATCGAATCAACCCTTGATTCGATAACCTGGTTATATCGCATACAACCGATCGATACAAACATCGCGAGAATTGAATACGGTATCACATACTCGCATTATTCTCGGTCCCGCACATATCACATATGCGCTCCTATTTAGTTTTGCCTGAGCCAGTAAAACCTCTATGTAGGACTCTAAAGACTCGTCAATACGCCGGCAGTAGGTGATGATCATATCAAGCACCCACAAGCCGTCAGTGGTACTAGCTGGACGTAACGGTTACCCGGGTATTGAGCGATCAGAAGATCAGCAAGGAAGCCCGCTCCAACTCCTGCAAAAGCCTGACAGTGACACTACCGTACAGTCCGGTCTCCTCGTCTGATATGTCGCATATCATGTCTAGGGGTGGTAAATGTCAGATCCCAATAACCGATAAGTCATGCCGATATGAGGCTTATAATGGGTCGAGAAACTACTGGTAACACTTACCAGTAAATCTCTAAACCAGCCCTGGCCAGGGACTTCCCTGTTATGGCCAATCGAGCATAGCGCAACGTCAACCCCCAATACCGGGAGAGACAAAACCCCTCCTATCGCTCATTTGCTCCATGTGACTCGGGACTGTACCCAAAAACCACCGTTTTGCACTCCCTCATGGACGTGGTAAGGTGGAAATCAAAGCACAGTGGGAATCACACAAGACTCTATGACGATCTCGGGTCTACAGACTAACCTGTACCAGTGTCACCAGAGAACTGCCATCTGACGTAAGGTATAATACCATCTGGGAGTTCTCGGCGAGTCCGTCCAGTGTACCCAGTCTCCACTGAGCACCCGTATATCATCTCTGATGTCAAACACCAATGGATATGGGATCATCCATCGCCCATCTACATGGGTCGAGAATGTATACGCTAGTCTACTCTGGTATATTGATGCCCCGTCTCGATACACCCATGACTATGGACCTTGAAGGATGTACTTATGGACTACCATGTCCACACTAGTATGATCCGCATCATAGTCCAGGTAGTCAAGTACACATCCAAAGGGCTTTACCAACATGTAACAGAGAGACAATCAGTGTACACGTTAAGGTAAAGAGTAACCAGATAGCATACTATCATGTCGAGCAAGAAAGTCCTCCCTATATATGTCCAAGCATCCACTACAATATACATCTCATGTATAGTAATGGCCTCTAGGGCATACATATAACTAACAACTTGCCAATCTTGTATCAAAGGCAAAATGACCAAAACTCCATTTACTGGACACGGAGAAAGAGCTGTGGAACTCTTAAGCCTCATACATAGTGATGTATGCGGGCCAATGTCTACACATGCAAGAGACGGTTTTTCATACTTCATTACTTTTACTGATGATTTCTCAAAATTCGGACACGTGTTTTTTTTAAAGCATAAATCCGAAGCTTTCGAGAAATTCAAGGAGTACAAACTTGAAGTAGACAAGCAAACATGCTTGAGCATCAAGAAACTTCGATCAGATCGAGGTGGAGAGTATTTGAGTACAGAGTTTTCAGACTTTTTAAAAGAGAATGAGATTCTCTCTCAGCTCACTCTTCCTTACACACCACAGCACAACGGTGTGTCAGAACGGAGGAATCGTACCCTATTAGATATGGTACGATCCATGATGTGTGATGCTGAGTTACCGCATTCTTTTTGGGGACATGCATTGGAGACAGCAATTTATCTGTTAAACAGGGTTCCAACCAAGACCGTGTCTACCACTCCATATGAGATATGGTATGGAAAGAGACCATCTCTTAAAAGAGTTAGGATATGGGGTTGTCCGGCTTTTGTTAGAAAGCAGAATCCAGACAAACTCGAGACATGATCGGTCATGTGTGAATTTGTGGGATATCCAAAACATTCATATGGATATCTATTCTACCCCAAGGAGGAACAAAAAGTGTTTGTTTCTCAGAATGCCGCATTTTTAGAAAATGAGATTTTTACAGATGGTACTAATGGCAATGCGGTAGAATCTAGAAGAGGTTCTAGAGACACAAATTGCTCAGGACGAATTGGTTGAAACTGATGTTGCAGTAGAACTTAAAGAACCTCAGCCGCTCCGGAGATCTAGTAGAACTTCTCGCCCACCAGAGAGATACTATGGGTTTCTCATTGATGGTGATAGAGAAGATTGCATCATGGAAGATGATGACCCTACTAGTTTTCAGCAAGCTATCACGAGTGGTGACTCAGTGAAGTGGATGGAAGCCATAAGATCCGAAATGGTGTCCATGTACACCAACAAAATATGGACTTTGGACATTGCACCTCCTGCGATAAAATCCGTAGGGTGCAAGTGGATCTTTAAGAGAAAGATTGGTGTAGATGGATATGTAGAGACCTATAAAGCATGGCGTGTAGCAAAATGTTTTCGTCAAAGACCAGGATTGGACTATGATGAAACATTCTCTCCCGTAGCAATGCTTAAATCCATTCGGATCCTACTTGCTATTGCTGCTTACTACGACTATGAAATATGGCAGATGGACGTTAAAACTGCATTTCTGAATGGTGATTTAGAAGAATGCGTATATATGGATCAGCCAGAGGGCTTCATTGACAGTGGGAGCAGCGGGAAAGCATGTAGATTGCTTAAATCCATTTATGGATTAAAGAAGGCCTCACGGAGCTGGAATATGTGTTTTGATGATTGATTGATGTGAAAAAGTGTTTGTAGTAGTTAACCGCAATCAGAACGGTGTCGCGTGTAGCTAGACCGAGGTGAGTACGGGTCGTCCTCTGGGAAACGTGGAACCTTTTATTCTTACTTTAGATGTGTTGAGAAAGAAAGGAGGGATAAAGAATTTTGAATAATGGTTTCTAGATCTACGTTAAGCAAGAATGCAAAAATATAGATCTAGATTTTTAGAGATGTAGTTAATATAATAAGGGGGCTTGTAGGGTTCGTTAGGATTTAGTAGTTATGGACGATTAATTAAAAGTTACCATTTTTATCCTTTAATAGATTTAAAACTAGAATGACGGTGATGCGTGTAGATTAGGGTTTCTGGAGGGAAAGGGAATCCCACTCTTAACCCTTATCTCGACACGGAAATCCGTTCATATCTAGCCTTTACCAAAACAATCGTTAATCTAATCTCTAATCGCGGTCGGAACTAGCAAAGAATTGCTAGCGCGCTCGATTAGGATGTTAATGATTCTTTTGATAAAGTTCATAAACTTTATAGGACTTAAAAAGGATTTAGGGATGTTCATCATCCATTAGCCTACCCTAATCCTACGAACCCTAACAAGCGGAGAATTACTCGCGCATGTTGGGAGAAGAAGATGAAAAGACAGAGAGGGAAAACATAATGTAAAATGCAAAAGAATTAAATAAAATAACTACCTTTATTAATCAACTTGAACAATCTATACTTTATTCCGTAGAAAATGATTACAAACTAGTTGCTTCTCGATCTTTCCTAAGGAGGTAGATGAACAGTCGATGATCAGCCTGGATGCGTGAGCGTCTGGGACTCCGTGATCTCTTCGGCTTGATAAATTTTCCAAGAGGCTCTCGGTCCCTTTTTATAGTCCAAAGCCAGAAACCTTTGCTTCCAAATTAGGTAAACAACAGTAGAGAATCTTCCACCAAAATTTCAGAAAATAGATCCTCAATGTTGCCGCGGATCCGCGGCCCAAGGGGGGGTATGGCCGCTGATTCGCGGCCATTCTATCTCCTCCCTTCATCAAATTTCAGGAGTTCTGTCTTTGTGACATGTGGACTTCTCTGGAACCTTTGTATCTTTGAAATCTTCTCGTGGTTGCTGCCAGACTTGGTCTCCAAGTTTTGCTTCTTAATTAGGCAAGTCTTCTTCAACAACTTGATTTCCTTGATTCTAGTCTTGAAAAATTCTGCACAACTTGGAAAAATTTTGCACAACAACTCAAATAATATTTAGTAGACTTTGTTCTACTAGGATTTGGTCAATGATATTATTTGCATACAATTTCCTACCAAATGCTAATTATAATATATCAACACATGGAAAATAGTATTTTTACACATAAACCCTCATATGTATGATATATTATAATAAAGTCCTTTTTTAATATGAAAATGGTAGAAAAAATGTAATAACAAATGTGCAGTTTTATCAACTGAACAAATACCCCCAAACTTATCTTTGATCGTCCCGAGCAAACTAGTTTATTCAAGAGAAGGAGAAGTAGAAAAAGGAGAACACTAAGCACACTTTCGTAGGCAAACCCGATTGCACTGAGCACGTGCAACAAACCGTTAAACCTCTAGGTGTCCCTAGTAGGAGTGTTGTCTCCTGAGGGTTTTTAGCAGATTACACCCACAAAATCCTATAACAAAAGAGAGATGGTGAAATTTACATATAAAGATAAGAACCATAAAAGAAAGACTTTGAAAATAAGAGTTTCCAACCACACTAGCTTTTCAGTTGTCATGAGCCCTATCTTAATAGTCATGAAAAAATGTTAGAAATCACATCATCCCTCAATAAAACATCGTCTTTATTTTTCGTTCCTACCTTTCATCCAAACATTGATCATATAACCCCACGTGTGTGTAAAGAACATCCCTACACTCGGAGAATTCAATTCAAGCTATCATACTCTTGTCCATCTACCTTAGTACTTTTTAATTTGATGAATATTTAGATTTGCTCACACATTTTCATGCGACCGTTAATACTTCTTGAGGTACTAACAGACCGATTACTCGTGTGCTTGCTGATTTGGTGATAATATTTTCCTCGTCTTGCACCACCTAAGGCTTAGCAGTGACTCCCAGACCAGTTGGCCTTAGGGCACTAGGTGAAGAGGCACCCTCGCTATATTTTTTTATTGCTGCCTTGGCGATACAAAACCAGTGTTCATTTTTTTTTTCTTTTCACGATTTTTATATTTTCTTCATTTTTTTTTATTTCCTTCATACTTTGGCTTTTAGACAAGTGCATTTCAAGGTATCCTCTACTATCCCGAGTTTCAAGACGTGTGTAAGTGCAAATAGTAGGGTATCAACATTCAAATGTTTGGCTTCCAGAATAGAAACTATTTTCCAGACTTATTTTTATCCTCAGATTAGTGACTTCCTTCATCTTACTAACCCTTGGGACAACAGCTCATAATTACTTATTACTAGTTCGTTTAAGAAAACTTCTAATTTTCTTAAACTATTCCTATCTTTTGGATGTAATTTTTCACTTTCTACTCATTTGTTATAAATGATTATTTTTTTTTTAAAATTTTGAAAATGTTGTGCTTATGCAAAATATGATGCAAATTGATGTGTAAATAAGCACAAACCTCCCCCAAACCTGTTTACAGCAGTGTCCTCACTGATGTCATCCGTTAAGCTCAAAAACCTGTAGACTTGGGAGGAAATTATTAATGGGGGCAAGAATATATGAAAGTGAAAATCCTCCCCCAAACTTATTTTAGGCTCACAATTTTGTAAAAATCATTTTCAAGAGCCAAAATATACCACCCCCCAAATTTGAGTTAAACAATTTTAATCTTTTAAAATCACATGAGGGGTTCAAGGTTATTGGTCAATGCCAAGCTTTGCAAAGACCGAAGGTCAACACCAACCATTCAAAAATTTTATCGATGAAGTACCAAGGTTGGTGGAAGAACATGTCACCTTTCGACGTGAAGAAGTGGGGAGGTGATAAGAGGTGTAATGGAAAATGATTGCGTCTTAATTTGGAGAGACGACACGGTGATAGTGATGATGGATTACTCGCATTATCTTGATTGTCCAGAAGATGGGGTGGAGATTCAATTTCTTTGTCTTGGAGTTGATTTATCTCAACACCCGTGTCTTGTAAAAATGCGAGTTCATCAGCGAAAATTTCCTCAAAGCTTTCGTCGATACCCCGAAGAATAATGTCATTAGAAAAATGGGGTGATCGTCAGACTCTATAAAAAGTTCCTCATCAGCGTTAGATGTTGACCCGGACAACTCGGTGGAAGAGTCCGTGTCAAACAACGACATATGAAAAGAGTCAGAATTATGAGGTTGATCATATTCGCTGCTGTCGACATCCATTAATTCGACAGAATACACATGAGCATAGGGTTCGGAGGGTTCACTTCCTAACTTGTAAATGTTAAGCTCAATTGACTTCTTTCCAAATGATAGGGTCATAGAGCCGTTTCTACAATTGATTACTGCGTTGGAAGTGGCCAAAAAGGGTCGACCGAGTATCACCGGGATTTGATTGCGTTGGTTTGCTACAAGTTGTGTATCTATAACGATAAAGTCCACAGGGAATATGAATTCCCCGACTTTGATTAACACATCCTCTAGCTCACCCCTAGGTTGGGTGATAGATCGATCGACCATCTGAAGAGTGCAATGCGCAGGTTTTAACTCTTCGATCCCTAATTGCTCATAAACAGAATACGGAAGCAAGTTAACACTAGCACCTAGATCGAGTAGAGCACGATTGATATTTTTACCCCCAATAGAAATTGAAATTGTAGGACTTCCGGGGTCCTTTCGTTTCTTGGGTAGTTGTTGTGTAAAAGCTATGCTCACATTACTCGCAAGGAAAACTTTTTTAGGTACTTGAACTTTTCTCTTCCTAGTGCACAAGTCCTTTAAGATTTTTGCATATGACGGAACTTGTTGAATAGCATTTAGGAGAGGAATGTTTATGGTAACTTGCTTAAAAATTTTCACAATCTTCTCCATTTGTGGACTTGGTCTGTTGCCCCTTAACCTGTTTGGATAAGGTGCTTGATCAATAAGTTTTGGGTCCAACGTTTGTGGAGAAGACTGTGGGGACGGATTCGATCCCAAAACTGAAGTGGGAATCGACCTAGATAGATTTGGCAAAATGGGCGAAGGGTTCGAGCCTTGGGGAAAACGGAGAATAGGCTCGGGTGAAGGTGGGAGACTAGACGAATTAGGGGAAGAAGTAGAAGCAGATGGGGTATCAAATGTGTCACTAATATCAAATTGCTCACCCACTCGGTTATTCAGCACTTTTCCCGATCTCAACGTAGTAACGGCATTCATATTATGATTTTGTGAATGGCCAGGATTCGGTAGGGGTTGAGATGCGAGTTTCCCTTTCTCTCTCGCACTCATTGCGGCGTTTAACTGTGCGATTTGGTTTTCTAATGATTTAATACTCTCACCATGAGAGGCGGAGTTTTTCGTTATGGTATCAATAGAAGACCTCATCTCAGCTGAAATTTTCATGGATTGTTTCATGAACATATCCAAAGTTTGTGCAAGTGAGTTGTCAGTACCGGCCACTTGTTGTGCAGAAATGTTGGCCGGATTTTGGAAATTCTGTGACTGAAAGGGGGGCTGATTCTGTAGTTGTGGTTGCTGTGGAGGAGGTCTTTGATAATTGCTTTGTTGGTTTTGATTCCAAGCAAAGTTAGGATGATTCCTCCATCCTTGATTGTACGTGGAAGAATAAGGGTCATTTCTAGGTCGCTGCTGAAAAGCAGCATTAGCTTGAAACGATGCATTCATAGGACATTCTTCCGTTAAGTGTGAAGTATCCGAACAGCAACCACAGACGGTCTTAGGAAGCATGACCTGATTTAGGGAGAATGATGAGAACTTGTTTTCAATAGCATCGAGTTTCTTCTGTATCGCTGCCATTTCGTCTTTTACTGCGATAGAAACATCGAGCTGGTGAATACCTCCCTTAGTTGAAGGTGGTCTTACGCTTTCCCACTGCAACGTGTGTTCAGCAAGGTCTTCCAGATATTTCCAAGCTTCACCGTCATCTTTAGACATGAAATTGCATTGACACATTGTTTTAAGCATCTGCTTTGTCACTGGATTAATGCCCTCATATATAATCCGACATAAATCCCATCTTTGTATTCCGTGATGGGGGCATTGGACAAGCAGATCTTTAAAATGTTCAAAGCACTTCCAAAATGGTTCATTGGGAAGCTGGGTGAACTGGTTGATCTCGCTCCTAATGTGGGCAGTCTTATGATTTGGGTAAAACTTCTTAAGAAATGCTATGACGAATTCATCCCAATTAGTGATAGAGTGTGCGGCAGTATTATAAAGCCATTTTTCTGCCAAGTCGCACAGTGTGAATGGGAGAAGACGTAAGCGCATAGCATCTAAAGTCAATTGTGAAGTACCCATCATTGCGCATACGTTTTTGAATTTGGTGATGAAAACATACGCGTCTTCCGACTCAAGCCCGTGAAATTTGGGCAGCAGATTGATGTAGTGGGGTTTAATTTCGAAATTATCCCCGTTAGGTGGTGGAAGAGATAGACAAGTGGGAAGAGGACCACGGATAGGATAACATCTCTCTTGGAGAGAGATGCGCGGTGGATTCTGCGCACCTACGGGCGGTGGTAGCGTGGTGGTATAATCTGATGGAGTGCCGTCCATCTCGGTCGTGGTGTGTGGTGGGGGAAAAGAAGATGAAGAAGCACCGACTTCGGTGTCGATAGCAGGAACGCGGACAAGACGGGCACTAGGATCCCGTGTCCAGCCGAGCATGCACTAAGCGGGTTTAGTGCAAGTGGCAGCGTGTGTATGATTTAAAATTGGCTTGTTTTGAAAAAAGTGGGACTCAAGACAAATCACTCTAAAATGCACAAGCAACCCTAGAACTAAGGTCACTTAGGTCCAGTCTCTAGACCGCTCCTAGACTTCCAAAGGACAAGCCGCAGGATAAATCCTCTACCGCCTCTGTACTACCCTTGTAACCAAGTAAGTGCCAGGTAAGTGGGAAGGAACCACAGTAGTGGTCCTAATTAAAAACCACTAGCCTTTGACACACTTGCCTAGGCACTACAAAAGTAATGCGGATAAACGATAGATTACCCACGACCTTCCTCTGTCCTTAATGAGCGCAACAGTCCTTAGAGTCTGGTCTAGATATTTTTTAAATTAATGAAGGGATGATCTATATGCTCGGTTTGTGATTTGTGGGGCTTAGGAAGGGTGATGAAATCCCCACCTAATCTTGATTTGGTCTTTGCCCCTTAAAGTCCGTATTAAAATATGCAAAACAAAACCAATCACAAAACTTTTGCAAAAAGATTTTTGAGCGGCGCTATTTTGCAAAGAATCCTGCAGAAAATAGATTTTATTGGATTTGAGAGGAGAGAGAAGGAGTTGAGAAAGATACCAGAGGAGTTTGGAACCCTAAATCTCCTGTTTCCTCAAGTCCGTGACTCCAGATTCCCTCGCAAAATTCACACAAAAATCGTTAAATATGCAATTTGCAGTTTTGTTTTAATAATGATATGAATCGTCTAAGAATTCAACACAAATAGTAAGAATAAAAAATTACGCAGTTTCCCCGGCAACGGCGCCATTTGATTGATGTGAAAAAGTGTTTGTAGTAGTTAACCGCAATCAGAACGGTGTCGCGTGTAGCTAGACCGAGGTGAGTACGGGTCGTCCTCTGGGAAACGTGGAACCTTTTATTCCTACTTTAGATGTGTTGAGAAAGGGAGGAGGGATAAAGAATTTTGAAGAATGGTTTCTAGATCTACGTTAAGCAAGAATGCAAAAATATAGATCTAGATTTTTAGAGATGTAGTTAATATAATAAGGGTGCTTGTAGGGTTCGTTAGGATTTAGTAGTTATGGACGATTAATTAAAAGTTACCCTTTTTATCCTTTAATAGATTTAAAACTAGAACGACGGTGATGCGTGTAGATTAGGGTTTCTGGAGGGAAAAGGAATCCCACTCTTAACCCTTATCTCGACACGGAACTCCGTTCATATCTAGCCTTTACCAAAACAATCGTTAATCTAATCTCTAATCGCGGTCGGAACTAGCAAAGAATTGCTAGCGCGCCCGATTAGGATGTTAATGATTCTTTTGATAAAGTTCATAAACTTTATAGGACTTAAAAAGGGTTTAGGGATGTTCATCATCCATTAGCCTACTCTAATCCTACGAACCCTAACAAGCGGAGAATTACTCACGCATGTTGGGAGAAGAAGGTGAAAAGACAGAAAGGGAAAACATAATGTAAAATGCAAAAGAATTAAATAAAATAACTACCTTTATTAATCAACTTGAACAATCTACACTTTATTCCATAGAAAATGATTACAAACTAGTTGCTTCTCGATCTTTCCTAAGGAGGTAGACGAACAGTCGATGATCAGCCTGGATGCGTGAGCGTCTGGGATTTCGTAATCTCTTCGGCTTGATAAATTTTCCAAGAGGCTCTCGGTCCCTTTTTATAGTCCAAAGCCAGAAACCTTTGCTTCCAAATTAGGTAAACAACAGTAGAGAATCTTCCACCAAAATTTCAGAAAATAGATCCTCAATGTTGCCGCGGATCCGCGAACCAAGGGGGGGTATGGCCGCGGATCCGCGGCCATTCTATCTCCTCCCTTCATTAAATTTCTGGAGTTTTGTCTTTGTGACATGTGGACTTCTCTGGAACCTTTGTATCTTTGAAATCTTCTCGTGGTTGCTGCCAGACTTGGTCTCCAAGTTTTGCTTATTAATTAGGCAAGTCTTCTTCAACAACTTGATTTTCTTGATTCTAGTCTTGAAAGATTCTGCACAACTTGGAAAAATTCTGCACAACAACTCAAATAATATTTAGTAGACTTTGTTCTACTAGGATTTGGTCAATGATATTATTTGCATACAATTTCCTTCCAAATGCTAATTATAATATTTCAACACATGGAAAATAGTATTTTTACACATAAACCCTCATATGTATGATATATTATAATAAAGTCCTTTTTTAATATGAAAATGGTAGGAAAAATATAATAACAAATGTGCAGTTTTATCAACTGAACAATGATACAATCAATGAGTTTGATTTTATCAAAAATATAGATAAACCATCCATTTATAAGAAGATTGTAGGGAATACTGTCACATTCCTCGTATTGTACGTGGATGATATTCTCTTGATAGGAAATGTTATTCCTATGCTACAATCGGTCAAACTATTCTTATCACAAAGGTTCTCCATGAAGGACCTGGGTGATTTCGCGTGCATTTTGGGCATAAGGATCTATAGAGATAGATCCAAGAGGTTATTGGGATTGTCCCAATCAAAGTACATTAACACCATCCTAAAAAGGTTTAGCATGGAAGATTCCAAGCATGGTGCCTTGCCCACTTGTCATAGAATCACTCTCTCCAAGGACTTCTGTCCGAAGACTGATGAAGAGAGAGCTCGCATGAGCATTATACCCTACGCTTCAGCCGTAGGATTTATAATGTATGAGATGTTATGTATACGCCCTGATGTAGCTTATGCACTAGCTGTAGTAAGCAGGTATCAATCAAACCCATGGGAGAAACATTAGATAGCAGTGAAGAACATTCTTAAGTACTTACGAAGGACTAAAGAATTGTTCTTGGTGTATGGTAATGGGGATCTCCAAATGGAGGCCTTTACCGATTCCGGCTTTCAAAGTGATAAGGATGACAGCAAATCTATCTCAGGGTTTGTATTTACCCTCAATGGAAGGGCTGTTAGTTGGAAGAGTTCCAAACAGGATACCGTTGCAGACTCCACGATGGAAGCTGTACATTGCTGCCAAGGAAGCCGTCTGGATGAAGAAGCTCGTCGTGGAACTAGGAGTAGTTCTAACCATTGTTGATCCAATACCATTGTATTATGATAATAATGGGGCTATGGCGTTAGCCAAAGAACCAAGGTCCCATCAGAAGTCCAGACAAATCCTAAGGCGATATCATTTGATCCGGGAGATAGTGGATCAGTACGAGATCGAGATTCGGAGAGTAGATACAAAGAATAACACTGCGGATCCACTCACTAAGGCCCTTCCACAGCCGCAACATGAGCGACTTTTTGAGATGTTGGGTATGAGATACACCAATAATTGGCCTTAGTGCAAGTGGGAGATTGTTGGATATATGTATGCCCTAGAGACTATTATATGTATAGTGGATGCCTGGACATGTATATATGGACATAGATGACTTTCTTGCTCGACATGATAGTATGCTATCTGGTTTACTTTATCTTGACATGTTCATTTGATCATGCATCTTATTCATTTAGTACATGTTGATAAAGCCCATAGGATATTTTCTTGACTACTGCGACTATGATGTAGATCATACTAGTGGGACACCTATAGTTTATAAGAATATCCTTTAACTGTTCCTAGTCGTGGGTGTATCGAGACGGGGCATCGATATTCCAGAGTAGACTAGCATATACCATTCTTGTCCCATATGATGGGCGATGGATGATCCCATATCCATCTGGTGTGGTGACACCTAAGATTGTATGCGGGTGCTCAGTGGAGACTGGGTAGACTGAACAGACTCGCCGAGAACTCCTATGTGGTATTATATCTATCGTCGGATAGCAGTTCTCAGGTGACACTGATATAGGTTAGTCTGTAGACCCAAGATCATCATAGAGTCTTGTGTGTCCTCCTACTGTACTTTGATCTCCGCCCTACCACGGTTCTACTGAGTCGTGCAAACAGGTGGACTTTGGGTACTGTCCCGAGGCACATGGAGGCAATCAGCGATAGGAGGGGTTTCGTCTCTCCCGGTATTGGGGGTTGATGTTGTGCTATGCTCGATTTGCTAAAACAGGAAGTCCCTGGCCAGGGCTGCTGAGATTTACTGATAAGCGTTATCAGTAGTTTCTCGATCTGTTATGAGCCATACAACGTCATGACTTATTGAGTTATTGGGGTCGACGATTCCATTCCTAGACTCGATATGCAGCATATCTGACGAAGAGACCGGACTGTACGGTAAGTGTTGCCAGTTGGCTCGACGGGAGTTTTGACAGCTTCGCTGGTTTTCTTCTGATCGCTCAATACCCGGATGGCCATTACATTTAGCTGACTGCTTGCGGCTTGTGGGTGTTTTGATATGATCATCACCTACTGCCAGCGTATTGACGAGTATTAGAGTCCCACAATGAAGTTTCCTAGCACAGGCGAAAAGATGTGGTGTGCATATGAGATATGCGCGGGGACCCGATTAAATGCGTGTATGTGATACTGTATATTTAATAAGGCATTTTTCTATTAGTCGGGTCGTATGTGATATGACTGGTTTGTTAAATCAAGTGTTGATTTAATAAAGTCTTTTAGTTTAATTCTTTATTAAACCCTTTTCTTAGTTGATCTATGCATGCATGTGTGCACATGATGATGTGCATGGACACATACATACATACATTGTATCATGGTTGTTGATACACCAATGGTGGCAATGCAAGACTCACATGGTTCACTTATATATATATATATATTGTAATGTGTTAAAAAGGAAATGAAAATTAAATCATTAATGGGTTTTTCTACACTTTTCTTCTATTTGACTTAGCTTTGACCCATGGTTTAATTTTCATTTGGATTTTAACTCATATGAAAAATATCTAAGATATTTGTTAACAATGGTTTGAAGTGAGAAGGACTAATATTGATTATTCATTCTCACTTAATTCATTCATTATTATTTTTTTCTCTTGAGCTCAAAGCTTAGCTACCGTTATCTTCTTCTTCCTCCAAGCTCTCTTGAGTTTTCTCTTGAGTGAGGTTGATAAAAATAAAGGGTTTTGATAATAGAATACAAACCACATCATCATTCTACACCTCTCTAGCCCATTTATGTAGGGTGTTTGCTCTACTTCTTTCAAAGATCAAGTTAAGGAAGGAGCTTTGGGCAAAAGGACTTCGGGTGGATCATCGTGGACGAGGAAGACCTCTAGCGATCCGTTCCATACTCTTAAAGATCCAAGGAGTCACCAAGGGAGATCTACAAAGGTTGTAATCTCTACACTTAGTGATAGATTCTCTTTTGTATATGATACTTGTTCATTGTTACCCTAAAATTCTAGTTATGATTCTAGTTTAGTTAACTTAGCACCTTAAAAATTTAATTGTGGCATGTGTGATGCTTCCAAACTCTTGCCTATGTGCTAGGTAAACCCAACACCTTCTACAGTTGGTCCAAAGATGCTGTGGCATGTTCTGGGTATTTTTTAAACTCCGCTCAAGTGTTGAGCTCTTTGAGAATATTTGGGTGTTTGTTAATTCGATCGAAACGTTTAACATCGTCTAGCTATCTGTGATTGTGATACAATAACTGGAATCCACGATACTTGGTTTTATGAAAACTAATTTGAATTTTATAAATCTAGCAAGATTAGTCTCATTTGATCGGTTGCCACGGGATTTTGATGTGGATCAAAAGTCCTTCGCAATTACGTAGTGTCTGTGGATACTCACCGGGTAACCTTACTAGATACCCACGCCCCATAGCCCCGACCAAGTGACTATAGGAGAACCTCGTTGCCAAAAGCATCCGTTTGAGTGCTCGCGGCCGCGATGTTCCGTCTAAGTGCACATCGTCGATGGCATCGGGGGTGCGGTCGTCTACTAAAGTTTCCGATGAGCATCCGATCAGGTTGTCGGGAATCTTGTTGAATACTCGATTGGTTATTAGAAAGTGTTTTCAATATCGAGACTAAAATGCGGGGATTTATAATTGTTAGGCATGCGATGTCTAAGGAATTCATTTGGTTAGGCATGAAATCCAAAGTATGTGATACATTGGGTTTATGATGTCTAAGTTGGTTGTGGATTCCAATTGTTGTAGTTTTTCACTTTCTTTTCTGCGACCGTAAGTGTAATATGTGGTGTATCGCCGGTTTCGTTGCTATATGTCAACGAAAATTGGGATACGCATATTTACTTATGTTGATGACATGTGATGTTATGTGTTACTGTGATATGTTATATTGGATCGTCGTGTTTTGAATAGCCGGGTTTTTTTTATGTGAGGTGAGAGTTTTTCATTTTCATTCATGTAAAAGCTTGTATGTAATATTCTTTTATTGGGGCACTTCCGGGTTGAGGATGATGTCACCATTGATGTATATTATTTACTTTTCCGCATTAGGATAGACCCAAGGAGGAGAGCACAAGTAACCGGGTTCTAGGGTCTAGTGGGAGACCATCTCGAGGAGTCTAGACCGGGTCTCCTAACTCTAGAATTGGTTGGGTTGCTTGCAGCTCTCATAGGGGTCTAGGGATGTGAGATTGGCTATTCATCACGATCGTGGAATCCGCGTTTTTTATTGGCTTAATTAAAACACGGAATTCCTAGTATATTAAATATTTCATATGTGTTCTTCTGCTGCTGATATTCTGTGATGTGATCACTTGATATTCTGAGACGAATGCTTATATTATATATATGATATATAATAAATATTGCTGCTATCGTTTCTTATGTGATGCTTAGGAAGCATAAATGATGGGACTTTATTAATGAGATTAATGAAATAAAAAAACCTATAGATATTGCAGAATCTTGTTTTTAAAAACTGGTAGCTCTAGTTCTTGCTTTGTATAGCGGTATTCCATGTAGGATATCCAGCACCTTATTCGATAAGGAAAGAGCTGAGATCCCTTCACCGGGAGTGACCTCTTTAGCAAAACTGGCAGATGCTCCAACCCACTCGGTTTTTTCTTTTGATTGCTTTTTAGTTCATGCTTTGCATAGCGGTATTTGTGAAATATCCAGCACCTCATTCGATGAGGAAAGAGCGGAGATCCCTTCACTGGGAGTGACCTCTTTGGAAAAACTAGTAAAATCCTAAAAAACACTCCTTTTTAAAAATCACTCGATTCTACAACGAGATCAAGTTCATTACGCAAAGGTGTAACACCTTAGAATGTGTTTTGTAGCTAATTATATTTTAATATATGGTTTTTAATAAAAAAGTTTACCAAATTGGGTTTTAATTATTTTATCCTATTTATTGAATATTTTATTAGAATTTTTCTAGGCTTGCACACACTTGTGCATGATAACTAGGGTGCTAATTTGGAGGTTAATCATGATTGGCAATCATGGTTAACTAACCATTTTCCTTTAAGCTAGTTTTATTAAATTGTTTAAGAGTTTTGGGTTAATAGTGTATGGTTGTTCTTTTAAAAAGAAAATAAAAAATGAATTTAAAAGGGTTTTATTTTTGGCTTCATGTTGACTTTGAGAGAGAGAGAGAGGGCATGGGGCAATATGGCTTGTGCCATGCCCATTAAATGAAGTGAGAGAAAGCGAGAAGAGGGGGGGTGTTTGAATTCCTCTCATTCTCATCCTCACTCTCATTTCCTTGTTCTCTCACTCTCAAACACACACACACACACAAGGAAAGCATCAGCAGCAGCAGAGGCTTCAGCAACAACAGAAGCCACAGCAGCTCCATTAGCAGCAGCAACAGACAGCATCATCATCAACAGCAGGAGCTGTAGCAGCAGCAGCCCCAGCACTTGCAGCAGCTCTTCCTCCTCCATACACTTCTTCTCCTGCTTACTAGAACCCTTTAGGGTATATTTCCTAAACCCAATTCCCTTTTTCTTAAGCTTGTGTGTTAATTAGCTAGTTTAGTGCTAATTATGGTGTTTTGTGTGGAATGTTGATTAAGTGGTGATTGTGTTAGTTAACCCTACCTATTTAAGTGTTGTTAAGGTCACCTTAACTAAGAATTGACCCAGATTTCACTAAAATACCATAGGGTTTTCTTTTTGTGCAAATTAGCATTTTTAAGCGATATATTGGTTATCTGTGATCTGCTTTTGACCCGGGGGCTTCAGTACAAAATTGAGGAAACTGGGGCATGCACACTAGGTCTAGAAAACACCGCCAGAACACGAGCCATCCGCTCCCAAAACTGGCCGCAGATTTATTGTGTTTGGCCGCAATTTGCGGCCAAGTGGGGGGCAAGGGTGCTGGGGTTTTGTGTAGGGCTCTCTGCTGTGTTGTCTAGTGTTTTGGCATGTCTAGTTTTGTAAGATTTGACCTCTAAGAAAATCTGGGATCAAATACCGTATTTCTAGTTCGTTGTGTCTGCGCGATACGCGCGATACGTGAGTGAGTTCTGCGATCCAGCGTATCGCGGCGTGTCGCGGTAGTTTTAGACGCGTATACACACGTTTTAGCGTATCGTGCACACGCGCGTTTAGTTCGTGACGCGAGTTTCTCGTTTGGGTTCGATATCGCGTTTTGCGGAATATTTGGCTTATATATGATTTCCATGTTTTATTTGCAGGTTTGCAGGCGGGGACTACGGACACTGCTATAGGGGGGAGCAGATGGTAGGATTCACTTAGCGTGGAGCGTAGGTGAGTAGATTTAACATCTACAGGGGAATCGCCTACATGGCGTTATGCGTCTGGGCTATGATTCAAATACTTGTCGCATATTCTACGTCATTGTTAGAATTGCGCCTTTACCCTATTTACTTAGATATAGTGTACTGTAACTAGTAGCCGTAGGGCACTGCACATATTATTGACGGTTCATGTTGCACGAGCACGGTTTGTATGCTACACACACACCGTCAATAATTGCCATGTCACACACCAACCATTATAGATACTATATTTCTCATCACACATGATATCTAGCTTATCGGTATACCTATTGTGTATCATACCATTAGTGATAGGTACATATACACCTTACGATACAGCTACAGGTATACCTTGCTCATGTTTTATTTATACCCAGGGGTATCTTACATATTCTACTTATACCCAGGGGGGTATACGACATCAGTTCTTATAGGTAGATACCTATACATTGCTACACCTGTATGTTATACACATATTCAGTTGCTGTTACATATTTACCTTTACTGATGTTACTTAGCTGTACCTTATTGGTTTCACATACATCTAGTTTCAGCTACATATTCTCATTTATATGCTCGCATTTCAGATATATCGCATATATTTATTCCTGGATTTGCGCATTGTTTATTGGGATTTTAGATGATGTTTTCTGGATTTGGGAACTGCGGGAGTTCATGAAATTATGCATACATTGAAAAACCCGGTTTCCTTAATATGATATTTGCGCATCCACCATGAGCTTTATCGGTTCTGATTTATATATATACCCCTACGAGGAGGCGTCGAGGCCGTAGAGGGTACATGGTGGGGCCCGGTATGGTTCCCCTCGGCAAGAAGATCGACGGATTTTGCCGATTGAGCCTGGAGGCGGGCTTGTACCTACCGGTGACAGTACCGATGACTCGGCGGGGATCATGGAGATACCGTTGGGAGTCATGCACGTATGCATACATCGAAAGGCGAGGGTCAGATCTAAGCACTCGTGCTTTCGGGACAGCGTATGATACGTACCTATCAGGATTTCTGTGTCGATGCTTGGCACATTGTTTTCTTGATATTTCTTTTAAACACCTTTGTATATATAACAGGGGATTTAGCCGTTGTTATATTTACCCTTACACCAATATTAATGGAATGGGACGCTAATATATGTGTATTGACCCCATCATATTTATTTCTGCATATATATATATATATATATATATATTTATATTTAGGATGCTAGAATCTTACTTGAGACTTTGACTTGGGATATCAGGTGATTCATTGAGATTGGACATACATATGGGATTATTGATTTGTACATTCGGGATATAGGAGATTACTCGATATTGTACATTGAGGAGATGTGAGACTTATATGATGTGAGAGCCCAACGTGGGGGCTGATTTGAGGAATTGGGATTTGAGTGTCTTGTTGGATTATGATCCTACCACGATGACAGGATTCCGTGGGATGACATATGTCACTCCATACCTCATACCTTTTCACTTATGCACTATTCCATGTATTAGGAGCACATGTTAGTGTACCCTTCATGATTGCTGCATATTTTCATTCTCATATCCCTATTGCATAGTTATCGCATACTATTGTCATGTTATTATTGCTTCACATATTGATTGTACCTGCTAGTGTACTTTTCATTATTCGGCATTTACATGACATGTTATTACTGTAATCGCATATCTTAGATTCATGCTGTACGTACATTCCTGCAATTACCTGCATATGTTATCTACTATTCATGAGTTGGCAACTCACTCCCGTTGTGCCACAGGTGTTTCAGGTTGTTCCCCAGAGTAGTCGAGGCAGGCTATTCAGCTTTTTATCTATCATCTTTTGCTACAGATATCGCATCGACTCACAGTATACTATTTTGCTTAGGTGGGTTAGATGATTATCTGTATTTTATATTGTACTTTCGTTGTATCTTGTACTCTCCATCTACTATTATGTTGTTGACTTAGAGACTTGGTGAGGACGATATTGTATATTATTTATGGATTTGTTGTCTTTTATATACAGCTTTCTCTCTATTGTCTTTATTTCTTCGCTACGGCGTCGTATATTTGTGTTGTATTCTTCTTGGGCTAGTTTTTACAAAAGGGGGTGTTGCCAAAATTTTAAAGAAAGAAAGTAGGACTTTTAAAGAATTTGGGTTGCGATTTCAAATGTTTCAAAAACTTATATTAGCTTTTCCGTATTTTCTTGGTTTAGATTTCTAGGTTTTGGCTTTCTTTTACTGCGTTACGTCTTTAGGCGTTGCGTAGGGCCGTCACGTGCCAAATTTCGGGTCGTGACAAAGTTGGTATCAGAGCGCTAGGTTTTACCTTTCGGAGAGTAGGATGACCTTGGTATGATGGAGTAGGTGGCTTAAGCAAAGTAACGTAGTATGTGTATGTCTGCAGCATACCCACGATGCGGTACTTCGCCTTAAGTGACCTAAGTACAATTGCTTGAAATTCCTTCCTTGATGATTTATATCCTTGTGATTCGATTTCCGTATTCTTATCGAATATTATCTCTATTTTTAGCCTTACCGCCGATGACTATGGGGACTCAGAGTGATGCAGCGAGGGCCGAGGTCAGAGTTAGCTCGGGTGAGATGAGTACTGACTAGGATGGCACTCTAGTTGCACAGGTGCAGACGGATCAGCCTACGACATTTACTATCGATAGGCTTGTGGCAGAGATGCAGGACTTCCGCCAGACTATGAGTTCATTGGTCGATGTCGTTTGGAAGCTACAACAGGAGGTTGTCACCCCTGTTACTCAGTTGTCACTTACGATCAGCATGCAGCAGTCCGTCACCTACATAGCATCAGTGGTTGTAGCTCCAGTTGACGAGGCGCGCATTCCAGAGACGCTGAGAGTTCTAGGACAGTGGAGGACTCGTACCAGTACACCAGCCCAGAGACAGGTTTGGTCATCGAGACAGATTTCGTGGCCGTCGCGGGAGTAGCAGAGGCTTAGGACGAGGACAGTCGTTCAGCTCTCATCCCCAGAATGGTCAGCAGTCAGCGCGGGGATGTTTTCGATGCGGAAGCCTTCAGCACTTCGTCAGGGATTGTTCCTTAGCACCTCATCATGATTGTATTCAGAGAGGCCGTGGACATGGAAGGTTCGTTCAGAGGGCTCAGTCTACCAGAGGAGTTCAGCCAGTTGCGGGTAGAGGGAAGACACAGGAGTTTGCTTCTACTCATCGGGACGCGCAGGCGTCCAATGTGGAGTTTTTAGGTATCCTTAATTTATATGTTCTTTTGATGTACTCGTTTGCTTTTCATACTTGTACCATGGTTGGGTAGATTAGTCGTAGTTTGTTGTGTTAACTTCTGTCAGCGATTCTTTTGTTACGCGACACGTATTCTGTTGTGTGCCAATTGGATAGGAGATAGAGATTCGTCCGTCGTTTTGATCCTTCTAGAGATGTTAGATTTGACGTTCTCCTGGGCACGGACTGTTTAGCTACGTGTTAGGCGTTTGTGGACTGCCGTGAGGAAACAGTCAGGAATTGTCTTCCCGGCGAGTCAGTTCTTGTTGTGCAGGTGGATAGTTGTGCCGCCTCTCACAGCTTGAATTCAGCCTTTTTCTCTAGTCGGCTTTTGAGGAGATGTCGTGGATTCTTGGCGTTCATTCGTGATACCAGAGCCACAGTGGGATTGTTGGACCGGGTTCCTTTCGTGCGAGAGTTTTTCCGACGTTGTTCCGGATGAGCCGGCGAAGCTTGGGAGCTTAAGGATCAGCTGCAGAGTTGTAGTTTGGGGGAGTTTTGTGCGTCTGAGTGCTTCGCATTAGGAGGCTCCTAATTCTGTTCGTCACGAAGAAAGACGGCAGTTTGAGGTTGTGTATCGACAGATCGTTAATTGAACCGGCTTACGGTGCAGATAGGTATCCTTCACTTCGCATTGACGATTTCTTCGATCAGCTCCAGAGTGTGAGACATTTTCTAAGTTTGTTTAGGATCAGGTCATCATTATTGCGGATTCGGGGTGATGGCATTCCGAAGACTGCCTTATGCGTGCGACGGGCTTGGTGTGTTTTTGTGAGTCGTTGGATTCACTGATGCCCTAGCAGCACTCGTAGATGTGATGAACCAGATTTCTTCAGGCCGTTCCTCGACCAGTTTTTGTTGTGTTATTTACAACATTATGGTCTATTTGATGTGTCTTGAGGGACAGTGGTAGCACTTGAGGATTTGTTATGTAGATACTGGTAGAGCACCAGCAGTTTGCTAAATTCTCGGAGTGTTTCTTCAGGCTTGTTTGGTGTTGACTCCTAGGTTTTGTAGTTACGGGAGACGGTTTCGTATGGTTCCGAGGGAGATCGTAGCCGTACAGCTTAGGCCCAGACTTGTGTGCAGGACGGAGATCCGCAGATTGTTGGGCTTAGCAGGTTTTTACCGCCGTTTCATGCATGATTGCTAGAGTAGTGCTGCACCGTCGACTGAATGGACTGGAAGGGAGGTTTCTTTTCTGTGGACTGAGGCATGTGTGCGGAGTTTTCAGCAGTTGAAGATTCAGTTAACAACTGCATCAGTTCTTTCTTTGCCTTTGGTTCGGGTGACCGTGTTGTTTAACTGTAATGTTTCTTGAGTAGGGCTCGAATGTGTACTGAGGTGACACTATAGAGTTATCGCTTTTGCTTCCCTATATTTGGAGGAAGTACGAGAAGGATATTCCACTCTTGATCTGGAGATGGCCGCGGTGGTTTTGCGTTGGAGAATTGGAGTCACTACTTGTTCGAGAGTCGTGTCAGATTTTCCACGGACCACCAGAGCTTAATGTACATCTTCCTGCAGCGGATTTTGATTGTTGTGATAGTCTTCTGCAGATTTACAGTTCTTGTGTGATCGATGAGTACAGCTTAAGTTCGTCTCTACGGAGGGGACAGCTTGCTCATGTCCGCGCCCGACCACTTTTCCTCAATCGTTTTCGAGAGACACTGCCCGTCGATGCTCGTTCGTCAGAGATACTTGAGCATACTCGGCTGGGTAATGATTCGGAGTCCTTGATTTGTGACAATGGTGTGCTAAGTTAGGGACGCGTTTGTGTACCTGATATTATCAGGTAGAGACGTGAAACCCTAGAACATGCACATCAGTCAACTCTCTGTTTTCATTCAAGTTCCACCAACATTGACGTGACTTGTGAGATAGTTACGGGTGGACAGGGGTGTAAAGAGAAGTTTCAGGTTTCATTTCAAGGTGTATCTTTTGTGTGTTTGTATTGATTGTTGTCAGCGGTTGGGGATCGTCACTCGCCATCGTTAGGGTTGTCCTTCGATCGCAGTTATCAGGGGACACTCCAATTGGCCACCTTTAGGTTTAGGGGTTAGGTCATGTCGGTCACCAGTCTGTTGTTTTTCTGACTCTGCGTAAGTAGGACCTTGGACCCCAGCTAGTCTAGAGACTTCGGAGATGATCCAGTTGGTTCAGGTCAGGATGAGAGTAGCCCAGTACAGACAGAGGTCTTATGCCGACCATATTGGTCGCAGACTTGAGTTTGCAGTGGGAGATCATGTATTCCTATGGATTTTCCGATAAATGATGTGTTGAGTTTTGCGAAGCTAATCCCAGAATTGTAGGTTCTTTTGAGATCCTATAAGCTAGTTAGTTTCGTTTCCTTTAATTTGGCACTTCCGCCCAGATTATTGAGTTTTCACCCCGTATTCCTTGTGATGATACTTTACAATTACCATCTTGACCTTTCTCACATGATTTGGCACCAGACCATTGTAGGGTTCCTAGGCACTCTCAAGAGGTCTCACAAGGCATTAACCATGCCAATTTCAAATTTTACGGGTGCCGAAAAACCCTAATACGGATCGTTAACTAGAAATTTAGGCGAAACAACGAGCTAGTTAACAACTTAACTAAAGTGTAACGGAAATACAACCTTTGTAGATCCGGTGCTCCACCTCCATAGCTCCGTGATGATGTCTCCTCGCTGCGATCATCGGATCCCGGGCTCTAGTGTCGGCTTCATCGGAGAATGGACGGGCTAGGTCATCGACTACGACGCCGAAGATGATCTACGTCGAGGCATCACTAGATCAAGCTCCACCTTCACTAAGCCATGAGAACTTGTGAAGGAAACACCCTCCACTACTTGGCAAGAGGTAGAGGATGAAGAAATAGGAGGTGGGTTCACTTTAGAATTGGATTTCTCACTTGATTTCTTCACTTGCCATTGATGAGGCAAGCTTTCTTCAAGTGAAGAAGAAGAAGAAGATGAAGATAATTATCATAAGAATAAAAATGAGAAAAAGGAAAATAGATTATTCTTATCATAACTATAACCATGGTTAAGTGTAGAGAGAGGACTATGGTTAAGTGGAATGGTTAGGGTTAAGCATGAGACAAGAATGGTGACTAAGTCAAAGCTTCATGAATCTTCAACAAACAAACAAAACAAGCCACCATTCTTTTCTCTTTATCTTTTCCAAAAGAATAAAAAAATAAATGAATAAATAAGTAATGGATAAACAAAACCCTAATCATTAGTTTAACCATGGTTTAATTCTTTACACTTAACCAAGTAAACATGTATCATCAAACATGATACAATGATTTGCACAAAAAGTATATCACATATACAACTTGTACACTACGTGAGAAAATCCATTTAAAGTGAACCAATACTAGTTAATGCAAAGTAATATATCAAATATATAATTATACATTAAATCATTAAATCAACACTTGATTTAACGATCCGGTCATATCGCATATAACCGACTAGTATCCTATGTATCGGCTTATCGAATCAATACTTGATTCGATAACTAGGTTATATCGCATACAACCAATCGATACATTCATCGCGAGAATGGAATACGGTATCACATACACGCATTATTCTCGGTCCCGTACATATCTCATATGCGCTCCTATTTCGTTTCGCTTGAGCCAGGAAACCTCTGTGTAGGACTCTAAAGACTCGTCAATACGCCGGCAGCAGATGATGATCATATCAATCACCCACAAGCCGCAAGCGGTCTGCTAAACGTAACGGCCACCCGGGTATTGAGCGATGAGAAGATCGACGAGCAAGCCCGCTCACACTCCTGTGAATCCAACCAGTAACACTTACCGTACAGTCCGGTCTGATCGTCTGATATGTCGCATATCTCGTCTAGGGGTGGTAAACGTCAGACCCCAATAGCTCGATAAGTCGTGTCGATATGAGGTCTATAACAATTCGAGATACTACTGGTAACACTTACCAGTAAATCTCAGCAACCCTGGCCAGGGATTTCCGGTTATAGCCAATCGAACACAGCGCAACATCAACTCCCTATACCGGGAGAGACGAATCCCCTCCTATCGCTCATTGCCTCCATGTGACTCGGGACTGTACCCAAAAACCACCGTTTTGCACGCCCTCTTGGACGTGGTAAGGTGGAAATCAAAGCACAGTGGGAACCACACAAGACTCTATGACGATCTCGGGTCAACAGACTACTCTGTACCAGTGTCACCAGAGAACTGCCATCTGACGTAAGGTATAATACCATCTGGGAGTTCTCGGCGAGTCCGTCCAGTGTACCCAGTCTCCACTGAGCACCCGTATATCATTTCTGATGTCAAACACCAATGGATATGGGATCATCCATCGCCCATCTGTATGGGTCGAGAAGGTATACGCTAGTCTACTCTGGTATATCGATGCCCTGTCTCGATATACCCTCGACTAGGGACCTTGAAGGATGTACTTATGGACTACCTTGTCCCCACTAGTATGATCCGCATCACAGTCCAGGTAGTCAAGTACACATCCTAAGGGCTTTACCAACATGTAACAGAGAGACAATCAGTGTACACGTTAAGGTAAAGATCAACCAGATAGCATACTATCATGTCGAGCAAGAAAGTCCTCCCTATATATATCCTAGCATCCACTACAATGCACATCCAATGTACAGTAATGGCCTCTAGGGCATACATATAACTAACAATCTCCCACTTGCACTAGGGCCATCTGATAGCAGTGGTTGTAGTATCTCATACTCAACCATCCCATAAAAGTCTCTCTCTGGGAAAAGGCCTTTGTGTGTGGATCCGCTGTGTTGTCCTCTGAGTCTACTCTCCAAACCTCGATCACCCTGAAGATCAACCATCTCCATGATCTGGTGACACTGCCTTAGAATATGTCTGGATCACTGATGGGACCGGCGTTCCTTGGTATAAGCCACAACTCCATTGTCTCACAATGGTTGGAACAGAGTTCATCTCATGAACAAATATACACCCAGATAGCCTCTTTGGTAGCATCTTAAGTAGCGATGTATCCTGCCTTTATCGTCTAGTATGCCACGGTATCTATCTTGGAACTCTTCCAACATACCGTCCCTTTACTGAGGGTAAAGACAACGCCTGTGACTGACATTCAGTCGTCCTTATCATCCTGGAACACTTCCAGTGATTCTCCCCAGGATCGATTGATACCATCTCACTACAACTAGTGAGAATCCTAACATCCAATTAGATCTATCTCATAGATCCAAAACCCAGGATTTAAGAGGTATCACTTTGATCCTATATGGAGAATCAGTGTGATAAGCGGAGATTGATCGAGCGTAGCATAGGAAACTCCTTCCCTATCAAGAGTATATCATCCACGTACTCTACGAGGATCGCCACCATACTCCCTACTACCTTTTTGTATATACAAGGTTCATCTGCCATTTTGATGATGTCAAACTCTTTGACTACTTCATCAAAACAGATGTTCCAACTCCGCGATGCCTGCTTTATCCTATAAAGCATCTTGCACACGTTTCCGCTGCTCCCACTGTCTACGAGGCCCTCTGGCTGTGTACTTATAGACGCTCTCTTCTAAAACATCATTTAGAAAAGCTGTCATGACACCCAACCACCAGATATCGTAGTCATGGTATGTAGCCGTGGCAAGTAGGATCTGGATGGACTTAAGCATAGATACTTGAAAAGGTTTCATCATTATCCACGCCTGGTTGATGACGAAAACCTTTAACAAGTCTAGCTTTGAAAGTCTCAACTTTTCCATCTACACCAAGTAATCTTCTCAAGATATACTTGCTCCTGATGGGGATTTAACCCTTCAGATATAGCAACCAAAGTCCATACTTTGTTGGTGTACATGGATTCCATCTCAGATCACTAAGCATCCAGCCATTCTTACAGAGTCCCACTCCTGATGGCCAGCTCGAAACTAGTTGAGTCATCATCTCATGATGCAATCCTCGCTCCCACTGTCATAGAGAAACCGAAGTATCTCTCAGGCGGGTGAGGAACCTTACTAGATCGGCGGAGAGGATGAGGTTCGTTGGTAACTATTGAATCCTTTGGTTCTACCAAGTCATCTGCTGTAATTTGTATAGCTGGAACATTTCCAGTTCTACATAACAGACCTTGCCTCGAGCTTGTCCGGATTTTGCTTTTAGACATAGGCCGGACAACCCCAAATCTTAACTAACTTAAGATATGGGCTCTTCCCTTTCCATATCACATATGAAATGGTAGGCAACTGATTTGATTCGAACCTAATTCAATAGGTATGCAGCTTCTCAAGTGCATAACTCCCTAAAAGGAAACAGGTAACTCAGTAGTACTCATCATAGAGCACACCATATCATACAGGGTGTGATTGCTCCGCCCCGATATACCAACGTGCTATGGTGTATACGGAGGAGTAATGCTGAGAGAGAATCTCATTCTCCTTTAGAATAATCCAGGAATTCCGTGCTCAAGTATTCTCCTTCTTGATCACATCAAAGGACATAATACTTATACCCGTATTTTGATTCTCTACTTCTAACTTATATTCTGTGAATATCTCAAAAGGTTCGGACTTGTGTTTCAACAGGAACATAGGTCTGAATCTCGAAAGATCATCAGAGAATGTAATGAAGTATAAAGAACCATTCCTGGCATGTGTAGACAGGAGACCTTACATACATCATCATGTATAAGTCCCAAGAGTTCACTAACTCTTTCTCTGTTTCCAATAAACAGAGCTATGGTCATCTTATCTTTGTGACATGACTGGCAAGTTTCACAAGATGTAAATTCAAACTGATTTAAATATGCATCTATATGTAACTTCAGCTAGTCGGGTCGCATTGATATGACCTAGTCTACAATACCTTAAGAAGGATTCGTTCAGTTTTGAACTATTCCTCTTGTGTGTGTTCTGTATACTAAGAACTGTAGTTTGATTTAGAACATTAATGCTTTTAGATAACGTGCCTGAACCGATCAACTTTTGATATAGGAAATGTTCAAAACATTATCCAACAATACAAAATTTTATCATTTCTTTACTAATAAAGAGACTGATATGATTTTGTATATCAGGTTCGGTATCTAATAACATTCGTTCAGAATCAATGTATTGGTAATACAGGGTGACAGTGACCAACAGACTTGGATGCAACACTTGCCCCATTTTCTGTCTCATGAAACTTATCACCCGTTCTCAGTTTTTCTACCCTTTTGTAGCCCTATGTAACAGATTACATATCTGGGATCCAGATCCGGTATCATATACCCAGGATGTGGAGGATACAGAGAAACAGTTCTTTGTAATGAACACACCCGAAGATGATGCATCATCATGCACTCTCCTCGTTTGGGCGGCACGGGAATTCTGGTAATCCCCAATTTCCTGCTCTGTCTTATAACTATTATAAGTTGGAGCGGGACCAACGTTCCCCAGCTCAGTATAATAAGCGGGTTCGGTCAAAAATCCGTATTATTATCTTGATTAAGGCGTGATATGGTCGCTACCTGGAGAGAGAGAGAAGAAAACACTCAGCGTGCGCTCTAGCAAGAATAGATTGGTTATTATTTTATCTAATCAGGATGGCTCCCACTGCTTTTTATCAAATCTTCCTTCAAATCCTAAAAGGAAAGACTAGCCGGGATTAATTACACACTACAAGTTCGCCAATCTTTCAGCCAGGCCAGTGTCGGTACTTTGAGGGAGGTCCCCCGTGCTTTCGCACGAACCTAATTAATGTAAACCTCGTTTTCCCAGAGGCGTAACCCCGTTGACACCTTTCTAGACACCTACTTGATCGGCTAATTGTAATGTGTAAAACTCTCCCAGGAGTAACAATTACTCGCAGCGGGTATCGGGATCCAACTATCTCATAGAAGGTATGCAATCTCATTGCAAATTTCAACACTTGAAATTCCCGATAATATTTTGCCCTGAACGATCTATGACCTTGACAAGGTCAACAAACCATAGACCGCAAGTCAAGTTCGACCCGTCATTTCTTGATTGAATCAAACCCACCCGCACGACCATTGACAAGGTCAACAAGGCCGCACGACTACCCTAACCCAATCTGCATCATATGCATAAGCAGATAAATACTGGTTAGCTACCGCACACTGCGCCTTGACAAGGTCAACAAACGCAGCACGAATACTAAACAGGACTTATCTGAAATGACGGAGGGCTACGACAGGTTTTTCTGAAAACCTATTGCGTAATGAAATTGATATCGTTGTAGAATCAAATGATTTTAAAATGGAGTGCTTTTGAGGCTTTTCTAGTTTTGCTAAAGGAGTCACTCCCGGTGAAGGGATCGTCGGTCCTTTCCTCGTCGAATGAGGTGCGGGATATATCATATATATCACTGTGCAAAGCAGAAACTTATAGAAGCAATCAAAAACAAACCGAGTGTTGTAGCATCTGCCAGTTTTTGCTAAAGGAGTCACTCCCGGTGAAGGGATCTCGGTCCTTTTCTCATCGAATAAGGTGCAGGATATATCACATATACCTCTGTGCAAAGCAAGAACTGTAGCTACCCCTTTTATTTTGAAATTCGATTCTACAACATCTTTAGGTTTCTTTTACTTTCATTAATCACATTAATGAAGTCCCATCATTTAAGTACCTAAACATCATAGATAAATACGACGTACACTTATGCCATCCGCATTCGCCTCGATGTCCCCTTGTGCACCGTTAGGTTAGGTAACTAACGGCAGAGCGGGGCAGGGCTAGCGCGGGTATAAAACATAAGTAACATCTATATAATATATCATATATACTATATAAAGTATCTATCACAGAACATCACATGATCACATCACAGATATAGCAGCAGAAGAAACATATGAAATATTGGATATACTAGGACGTCCGTGTTTTCAATACGAGCCAGTATAAAACACGGATTCCACGGTCGTGATGAATAGCCAAACCCACACCCCTAGACCCCTACGAGAGCGGCAAGCAACCCTACCAATTCTAGAGTTAGGAGACCCGGACTCGACTCCTCGAGTTGGTCTCCCACTGGACTCCAGAACCCGGTTACTTGTGCCCTCCTCCTTGGGTCTATCCTAGTGCGGAAAAGTAAATAATATACAAACGGTGACATCTTCCGCAACCTGGAAGTGCCCCAATAAAAGAATATTACATACAAGTTTCTACATGAATGAAAATGAAAAACACTCATCTCATATAAAACCCCCGGCTATTCAAACACGACGATCCAATATAACATATCCAGCAACACATAACACATGTCATCAACGTAAGTAAATATGCGCATCCCAATTGTCGTTGACATATAGCAACGAAACCGGCGATATCATATATTACACTTACGGTCACAGAAAAGAAAGTGTAAAACTACAACAGTTGGAATCCACAACCTGCATAGACATCGCATGCCTAATCAAATGAATTTCTTAGACATCGCATGCCTAACTATTATAAACCCCACATTTTAGTCTCAAAATCGAAAACACTTTTCAATATCAAGTCGGGCAATTCAACAAGATTCCCGACATCCTGATCGAATGCTCGTCGCAAACTTCAGTAGACGGCCGCACCCCCGATACCGTCGACGAATTGCACCAAGGCGGAACACCGCTACCGCGAGCACCCGGACGGATGCTTTCGGCGACGGTGTTCTCCTACAGTCACTTGGTCGGGGCTATGGAGTGAGGCTGTCTATTAAGTTTATAGGGTGTTTTTCGTCACCCTATTGAGATGGGAATACGCGCGCGCTTGTCAGGCGTACTACAGATTCCCCCTGCCTAGGGTAGGCTGGGGTTTAATGATTGTGGGGATCCGAATCTCCGGCAGCCGCGGACTAAGCTGCCGTTAATTACCCCTCACTTTTGGGGTGAGGGAACCTCCGATTAACGGGTTAAACTGGTCATGCGAACTCAATGTGCAGTGTACGTGTGTTCTGTTTTGAAAAGGGGGGTTTTGGATATATCGGGAGCCACGCAGAGTTTTTTCTAACAGGGACAGTGTCGTGGAGTATGTGTATGTGTACATTTGTATACATATGTATATATATACATATATATATAAATAAAGGGGAAAAGGCATCCAAAGGATGCGTGGGGCAGCACCTTGGGCGTTGTGCGCTTAGGTGCTGTGGGCTCAGGCGCAAGCGCGCCACGTGTCGGCACGTGGGCGCTTTGCGCATGAGCGTTGCGCGCTGGAGCGCAAGCGCGTAGGTGCGCAAGCGCGCGCGCCACGTGTCGGCACGCGGGCGCTTTGCGCACTTGCGCAAGCACGCAGGTGCGCAAGTGCGCGCGCCACGTGTCAGCACGCGGGCGCTTTGCGCACTTGCGCAAGCGCTGGAGAGGACAAGAGGCTTTTAGCCTGAAAAAAGATTTCTCAAAGAGAGATCGGAGAGAAGTCGGGCTCCTGAATGTGTTCTGGGTTTAATGGAAGTGGTTCTTCTTCTTCCTCCTGTTATTTGCTGGATCTTGAAGATCAAGAGATGTGAAATCTCAAAATCTCTCCTTTTTAAGATCTGATGACAGATCCAAGTTCCCCTTTGTGGGTTTTGTGGTGAAAAACTAATTTGTTTTATAAAAGAAGAGTAAAACTCTTGATTTAATTCAAGAGAAAGTAGAAGGTTTTGGAACCTTGAAGAAGAAGAATAGATCTCAGATCTGAAACTTTTTTGGAGAGAGAAAAAGTTATTAGATATTTTCATTATCTTTGCCTTTATAGGCCATACATTTTACACATAGCCCCTTGGGCTTCACAAAATGGCATTTTGCCATCCCATGGCTCATGTGCCATTTCATTTTTGCACATAAGCCATGGGCTTACAAAATATTGGCTTTAAGCCCATTTTGTTTACATTCATGCATAAAAAATTACATAAAAATTATTTATGACATGATTTATATTTAGCATGGGGAGGGTCGGCCGCTTCATGTTTCGGACTCGACCTGGGCATGGGCCCACTTGACTCGGGCTTGGGCCCACCTAGCTTGGGGGTTAACCTTGACTTTGACTCGGTCAACCGGGGTGTAAATTTTTACCCCAACAAATTGCCCCCCATCAATAAATGCACACCGCCCATTTGAGTTGTGTGCATGAAATTGATGGATCTTGAAGTTGGACTTCGAGTTAGAACATCATTCCAGGGGCGGAACATCATCCCAGGGAGCATGATTCTCGGGGATCGGAGCATCATTCTGATTCGCGGAGCATAATTCCAGAGATCAGAGCATCGTTCCGAAGAGCGGAGCATAATTTCAGGGGATCGGAGCATCATTCCGATGGGTGGAGCATGATTCCAGAGTTCGGAGCATCTTTCCGAAGAGCGGAGCATAATTCCAGGGGATCGGAGCATCATTCCGATCCGCGGAGCATAATTCCAGGGATCGGAGCATCATTCCAATTTGTGGAGCCTAATTCCACGGATCGGAGCATCATTCCGATTTGCGGAGCATAATTCCAGGGATCGGAGCATCATTCCGATGATCGGAGCATGATTCCACGGGATCGGAGCATCATTCCGATGAGCGGAGCATGATTCCAGGGTTCGGAGCATCATTCCGAAGAGCGGAGTATAATTCCAGGATTCGGAGCATCGTTCCGAAGGGCGGAGCATGATTCCAGAGTTCGGAGCATCTTTCCGAAGAGCGGAGCATGATTCCAGGGGGTACGGAGCATCATTCCGAAGTGCCGCAGACATTCTGACCGAAGCATGAATTCGATGCAGAGGTAAATTCCTAGGCGAAGTATAATTCCGACAAGGAAGGCAAATATTCCGAGGCGAAGCATTGATTTCGACACGGGATATATTCTGAGACGGAGCATGATTCCGGCGCAGAGCTTGTTGGCTAACTTGATTCCGAGACGAAGCATAATTTCGACAGGGAAGGAAGGTACACCGAGGCGAAGCATCATTTCGACACGGGGTGCATTCTGAGACTAAGCATAATTCCGACGCAGAGCTTGCTGGTTGACTTGATTCCGAGGCGGAGCATAATTCCGACGAGGAGGTCGTTGGTTGATTCCGAGCCGAAGCATAATTCCGACAGGGAAGGCAGGTATACCGAGGTGAAGCATGATTTCGACACGGGGTAAATTCTGGGACAGAGCATGATTCCGCCGTAGAGCTTGTTGGTTTGATTTGATTTGGGTTGACATCAGCATCGCTACACTGGAATATGGTACCAGGAGCGAATCATCATTTGTCATGAGAGGATTTGGGAATTGGGGTTTTTATTTGGCATCTGCATTGCTGCACTGGAATAATGCCAGGAGCAACTCATCATGTGCCCCGAGAGGATTTGGATTTGGTTTGTTTGGCATCTGCATTGCTGCACTGGAATAATGCCAGGAGCAACTCATCATGTGCCCCGAGAGGATTTGGATTTGGTTTTTTTTTTCGTTTGGCATCTGCATTGCTGCACTGGAATAATGCCAGGAGCAACTCATCATTTGCCCCGGGAGGACTTGGGAGAGATTGGGATCGTTTTACGCCCGTGGATTGTATACGGTTTTGCAGGATGTATGATCCAGACCGTAGGGTCGAAAAAAATATTTCGAGATTTTGTCGGCGTCTGCATCGCTGCACTAGAATATGGTACCAGGAGCGACTCATCATTCTCCATTTGGGTATGGGATTCGGAATTTGGTTGGCGTCTGCATCGCTGCACTGGAATATGGTACCAGGAGCGACTCATCATTCGCCACTTGGGGATTGGGATTTGAAATTTGGCTGGCGTCTGTATCACTGCACTGGAATATGGTACCAGGAGCGACTCATCATTCGCCGTTGGGGTATGGGATTTGAAATTTGGCTGGCGTCTGTATCGCTGCACTGGAATATGGTACTAGGAGCGACTCATCATTCGCCGTTGGGGTATGGGATTTGGAATTTGGGTTGGCGTCTGCATCGCTGCACTGGAATATGGTACCAGGAGCGACTCATCATTCGCCTTTTGGGGTATGGGGAGCGATGGCTTAGGAGACAGGTTTGGATCCCTATCACCTAAGACTTTTCAATTTTATGGGCCGTGAGGGTCCCATAAAAGCATTTTCTCCCTACGAGTCGTAAGGATCCCGCAGGTGTATTTTCTCCTTAAGAGTCGTGAGGACTCCTAAGTGTGTTTTTCCTTGGTGAGTCGTAAGGATCTCACGAAGGTTTGTTCTCCTCATGCATCGTGAGGACACATGAGTGGGTCTTTCTAATGAAGCATAATTCCAAAGGCGGAGACCAGCCGCGTAACTGGTGGTTGCGGTGGGGCATGGGTATGCTGAGAATTATTTGAGCCCGTGGATTGTATACGGTAGTCAATTTGGGGACTGGCCGTAGGGCTGGGAGAATTTTGGAAATTTGAATTTTTGTTGGCGTCAGTATCGCTACACTGGAATATGGTACCAAGAGCGACTCATCATTCACCATTGCTTTGTTTTGTTGTTTTGTTTTTTTTTGTTTTTGTTTTACCGCGATTGCTCTATCATTTCAGCTTTTCTTATCGCGAAGGTCGCGATTGCCCTATCATTTCGGCTATTTATTCGCGGTTGCCCCATCATTTCGGCTTTATTTTCATTTTCATTTTTACTCGCTGATTTTTATTGCGAGTTGCCCCATCCTTTCGGCTTTTCTTTATTTTTCTTTTATTTACACATTTTTTTTTATTTACATTTTTTTTTACATTTCCAGTTTAACGACTTAGAGGTCGATTGTTCCCAGTTTAATGACGTGGCGGTCGATTGTTTTCAGAGAAAGGCAGATGCCTGAGAGAATCGATTTCACGAAGAACTTCGGTCTCCGTTTGTATGAAATTGGCGGTTGCAGCCTGACTGTTTGTTAACACGCCTTTGGACAGTTCTATCTCTCCTGCCTTGTATTGCTTTTCGACCCAATCTTTGAAGACGAAGCAGTCCTCAATGGCATGGCCTATCACTCTGTGATAGGGGCAGTATTTGGGGTCGTCGGTCCTATTCGCTTCCTGCGGTCTTTTTGACTCTCGCAGTTGTAGACCGTTCTTCAGGGCGTCTTTGAATATTTTACGGATTTTGTCCCTTCTGAAGGAATAGACCTTATCCAGCTTCTCTTTCAGTGGAGATTCTCCCCCCTCTCCGAACATTGGCTTCCGAAGCTGGTTGGCATTAGGCCCGCTCAACCCTTAGTTATTTCGGTTAGCCGAAGCATTGAAAGATTCAGAATCGTCGGGATCTACGCCTTTGCGATTATCGTCCTTTCGGTTTCTCCATGACCTATTGTTATTTTGGGAATCCGAGGAGGACTCCTGCTTTGAGCGCTCCAGCATCTGAACTTTCCTGGTCAGCTCTTGGAATGTTTTGAGACCCGCGGTGCATAGAAACGGGGCCATCCAATTGTTGAGATTTCCGACGAGGAGACTGACAGATTGGTCCTGCTCTATCGGTGGTTCACATTTGACGGAGAGATTGCGCCATCGGGTTATAAAATCCGTGTTGCTTTCGTTGTTCTTGGGCTTGGTCCTTACGAGCTCGGCAATGGTGATCTTATCGCTGACGCTCATGAACCTTTGTCGAAACAAAGATTCCATTTGGACGAAAGTAGTAACGGAGCCATCTGGTATGCTCGCGTACCAGTCGAAAGCAACATCGGTCAGGCTATTAATGAACTGGCGGAGGAGAAGCGCATCATTGCCCCCAGTATTCCCGCAAGAGGCTTTGAAGTGGGCAATGTGTTGATTCGCATTTCCCGTCCCATCGAATCTTCCGAATTTAGGGATGACATAGCCGCTAGGAAATTCCACCAGATCATACTGAGCAGGATATGGTCTCCCACTACTGCTGATATCTTTTTGCGCTTCGGCTTCGGCCACCAATGTTTTGACTTTGCTGGCAACCAAATCCATGATTTGATCTTGAGTTAGCGGGCTACTGTCATCGGTAGCCAAGACATTTCCTGAGATAGGATCCGATTGACTTTCATGAGGTCCGCCCACTTTTGGATTTGAGGGAATAGGCGTCGGTTGCTTTGGGACACCGTTTCCCGGTTCATGAGCTGAGCCCTGTGCTTGATTGGGCGGCTGAGTGGCAAGTTGGGCCGTAAGCCGTAAGACGACATTTGTCAAGTCGTCGATCTTTGAGTAGAGCTTGGCCATCTCCTTATCTTTGCTTCTGAGCTGTTTTCGGAGCTCTTGGAGAAGTTGCTGCTCTGTGGTCTTAGGACGGAAAGTTGGCTCATCTTCGCTTTCCGAGCCTGACTCCTCATGACTTGAGGGCTCTCTCTGCCTATCAGCCTCATCGAGAGGGTTTTCATCATCCAGCGGAGGCGGCTGTTCTTGGGAAGTGGCAACCACATTAAAGCCAGATTGGATTTGAGATGTGGTAGCCCCGTCCTTGCTCTTGCTGCGCGTGCCCACCACGTAGACAGTGTGGATAACACATTCAGCCATCCCCTCATCTTTGGCGGGGTAACCCTGTTCTTCGAACCTCATGAGGTTTAGCCTGGCAGTAGCCCTAACCCTTTTGTTGGCTCTATATCTGAGCCTTTTCTCCCTCAGCTTCTCAATTTTGAAGGCTTGGCGGGCATCTGCTACCCGGGAAGCCATTGTGAGTTGATCATAGGGGAGCTTAGAGAAGACACCCGATCGAGCAGTGGTCAAGGGCACCGCTGGAGCTTGCTCAGGACGTGTTGTAGCTTTATTGGTGTTGATGGCCTTGCCCCCAGCTGGGGCCAAGGAAATTCGTTCAGACACCGACTTGCATTTGGGTTGGGGCGCCCTTGAGATCACCACATTTGGTCTCCTGCCTTTCGAGACCGGTTTGTCTGCCACCGGGGCTTGAGGAGATGGGATGGCGCCAACTGGCATGAACATAATAGAGCCGAATGGTAGCAGCGGCTCCTCCCATTGTCGCCCGAGACTGGCCGGGAGGACCGTCCTAGAGTCTATCCTCATCGTGTAGGAGACGGGAGCCGTGCTGAGAGCTGAGTTCATCATCGGAGACATTGTTGAAAGGTGATCGCTTGAAAATCCTGCATGAAAAAAGCATTATTTTTAGTATAAATATAGGTATGTATATTGATTGAGTTCGCATGAACGCTTAACCCGAAATATGGGAGGAGAGATTGGTCCCGCCGGGTGTGCCAGAATCTGTAGGGTGTTTTTCGTCACCCCATTGAGATGGGAATACGCGCGCGCTTGTCAGGCGTACTACAGATTCCCCCTGCCTAGGGTAGGCTGGGGTTTAATGATTGTGGGGATCCGAATCTCCGGCAGCCATGGACTAAGCTGCCGTTAATTACCCCTCGCTTTTGGGGTGAGGGAACCTCCGATTAACGGGTTAAACCGGTCATGCGAACTCAATGTGCAGTGTACGTGTGTTCTGTTTTGAAATGGGGGGGGTTTTGGATATATCGGGAGCCACGCAGAGTTTTTACGGGGGTCCCGCTACCCGGATAGCGGGCTGGGGGGCAAGAGGGCTAGCAGCCCCCTTGCGGGGTGCGGGGCAGCGCCCCGTTAGAAATTTTTTCTAACAGGGACAGTGTCGTGGAGTATGTGTATGTGTACATTTGTATACATATGTATATATATATACATATATATATAAATAAAGGGGAAAAGGCATCCAAAGGATGCGTGGGGCAGCACCTTGGGCGCTGTGCGCTTAGGTGCTGTGCGCTCAGGCGCAAGCGCGCCACGTGTCGGCACGTGGGCGCTTTGCGCATGAGCGCTGCGCGCTGGAGCGCAAGCGCGTAGGTGCGCAAGCGCGCGCGCCACGTGTCGGCACTCGGGCGCTTTGCGCTCTTGCGCAAGCGCGCAGGTGCGCAAGCGCGCGCGCCACGTGTCGGCACGCGGGCGCTTTGCGCCCTTGCGCAAGCGCGCAGGTGCGCAAGCGCGCGCGCCACGTGTCGGCACGCGGGAGCTTTGCGCACTTGCGCAAGCGCGCAGGTGCGCAAGCGCGCGCGCCACGTGTCGGCACGCGGGCGCTTTGCGCACTTGCGCTGCGCGCTGGAGAGGACAAGAGGCTTTTAGCCTGAAAAAAGATTTCTCAAAGAGAGATCGGAGAGAAGTCGGGCTCCTGAATGTGTTCTGGGTTTAATGGAAGTGGTCTTCTTCTTCCTCCTGTTGCTTGCTGGATCTTGAAGATCAAGAGATGTGAAATCTCAAAATCTCTTCTTTTTAAGATCTGATGACAGATCCAAGTTCCCCTTTGTGGGTTTTGTGGTGAAAAACTAATTTGTTTTATAAAAAGAAGAGTAAAACTCTTGATTTAATTCAAGAGAAAGAAGAAGGTTTTGGAACCTTGAAGAAGAAGAATAGATCTCAGATCTGAAACTTTTTTGGAGAGAGAAAAAGTTCTTAGATATTTTCATTATCTTTGCCTTTATAGGCCATACATTTTACACATAGCCCCTTGGGCTTCACAAAATGGCATTTTGCCATCCCATGGCTCATGTGCCATTTCATTTTTGCACATAAGCCATGGGCTTACAAAATATTGGCTTTATGCCCATTTTGTTTACATTTATGCATAAAAAATTACATAAAAATTATTTATGACATGATTTATATTTAGCATGGGGAGGGTCGGCCGCTTCATGTTTCGGACTCGACCTGGGCATGGGCCCACTTGACCCGGGCTTGGGCCCACCTAGCTTGGGGGTTGACCTTGACTTTGACTCGGTCAACCGGGGTGTAAATTTTTACCCCAACAAAGTTTACCCGGCGAGTATCCGCGTACGCTACGTGATTGCGACGGACTTTTGATCACATCAAAATTCCGTAGCAACCGATCAAGTGAGATTAAACTGCTATGTTTATAACATTCATTCAGTTATCTCATGACTACATGTGAATTCCAATTATTGTATCACATTCCAGATAAACAGAAAATGTTAAACTTTCCGATCGAACAATCGAACACCCAAGTTTTCCCGATACAGTTCAACCCATGAAATAAGTTCAAAGACATTCACTTCGTGCCTCAGTACCAACGGTCCAGCCGTAGAAGGGTCAAGCCAACGCCTCACATGTGGCACGCCGTACTGCCCCAAACCCGAAGGTTCAAAGGGCAGTTCAAGACGGTCACATAATCGAGTTAAGGTTTGTTGTCTTCTAGAGGGACCATCGCGTTACTTGCACTACTTAGAACGTCGTTAAACTATGGAAAGATCCAACACTTGGAAATTTCCCGGCAGGGGAAAATATGGGTATTTATATCCGGTCGAACCTTTTAACATATTCTAAAATATCCGGAAAGCCACACAGACAAAATTTGATAATCCGATCGAACATACGAATCCCCAAAACAACCCAGAAAATTCAACTCTTGAATAAATATTAAAAATTCCCAGAAAATCCAACACCAGAAAAGAGGAATTACTGTGCAAAAATGGGAAGCTGACGTCATCATACGGCCGCGGAACCGCCGCAGAAGCCAGGCTTCTACCGCGGTTCCGCCGCACTTTGGTGGATTCATGGGTACGGGCTTCACAGTAATTCTTACAATTCCCTGCTGATTTTTCTGCATATTTTTAATATCGAAAAACTCCAGATTTTGGAAAAAGTCCAGAGAGCATGTTTGTGTTAGGGTTTCGGGTTCGTTCGGGTTTCAAACTTCGTCTACGCATCGCCTAAGGTTCTAGCTAAGCTCTGATACCACTGTAGGGTTCCTAGGCACTCTCAAGAGGTCTCACAAGGCATTAACCATGCCAATTTCAAATTTTACGGGTGCCGAGAAACCCTAATACGGATCGTTAACTAGAAATTTAGGCGAAACAACGAGCTAGTTAACAACTTAACTAAAGTGTAACGGAAATACAACCTTTGTAGATCCGGTGCTCCACCTCCATAGCTCCGTGATGATGTCTCCTCGCTGCGATCATCGGATCCCGGGCTCTAGTGTCGGCTTCATCGGAGAATGGACGGGCTAGGTCATCGACTACGACGCCGAAGATGATCTACGTCGAGGCATCACTAGATCAAGCTCCATCTTCACCAAGCCATGAGAACTTATGAAGGAAACACCCTCTACTACTTGGCAAGAGGTAGAGGATGAAGAAATAGGAGGTGGGTTCACTTTAGAATTGGATTTCTCACTTGATTTCTTCACTTGCCATTGATGAGGCAAGCTTTCTTCAAGTGAAGAAGAAGAAGAAGATGAAGATAATTATCATAAGAATAAAAATGAGAAAAAGGAAAATAGATTATTCTTATCATAACTTTAACCATGGTTAAGTGTAAAGAGAGGACTATGGTTAAGTGGAATGGTTAGGGTTAAGCATGAGACAAGAATGGTGACTAAGTCAAAGCTTCATGAATCTTCAACAAACAAACAAAACAAGCCACCATTCTTTTCTCTTTATCTTTTCCAAAAGAATAAACAAATAAATGAATAAATAAGTAATGGATAAACAAAACCCTAATCATTAGTTTAACCATGGTTTAATTCTTTACACTTAACCAAGTAAACATGTATCATCAAACATGATACAATGATTTGCACAAAAAGTATATCACATATACAACTTGTACACCAACTGAGAAAATCCATTTAAAGTGAACCAATACTAGTTAATGCAAAGTAATATATCAAATATATAATTATACATTAAATCATTAAATCAACACTTGATTTAACGATCCGGTCATATCGCATATAACCGACTAGTATCCTATGTATCGGCTTATCGAATCAATACTTGATTCGATAACTAGGTTATATCGCATACAACCAATCGATACATTCATCGCGAGAATGGAATATGGTATCACATACACGCATTATTCTCGGTCCCGTACATATCTCATATGCGCTCCTATTTCGTTTCGCTTGAGCCAGGAAACCTCTGTGTAGGACTCTAAAGACTCGTCAATACGCCGGCAGCAGATGATGATCATATCAATCACCCATAAGCCGCAAGCGGTCTGCTAAACGTAACGGCCACCGGGTATTGAGCGATGAGAAGATCGACGAGCAAGCCCGCTCACACTCCTGTGAATCCAACCAGTAACACTTACCGTACAGTCCGGTCTGATCGTCTGATATGTCGCATATCTCGCCTAGGGGTGGTAAACGTCAGACCCCAATAGCTCGATAAGTCGTGTCGATATGAGGTCTATAACAATTCGAGATACTACTGGTAACACTTACCAGTAAATCTCAGCAACCCTGGCCAGGGATTTCCGGTTATAGCCAATCGAACACAGCGCAACATCAACTCCCTATACCGGGAGAGACGAATCCCCTCCTATCGCCCATTGCCTCCATGTGACTCGGGACTGTACCCAAAAACCACCGTTTTGCACGCCCTCTTGGACGTGGTAAGGTGGAAATCAAAGCACAGTGGGAACCACACAAGACTCTATGACGATCTCGGGTCAACAGACTACTCTGTACCAGTGTCACCAGAGAACTGCCATCTGACGTAAGGTATAATACCATCTGGGAGTTCTCGGCGAGTCCGTCCAGTGTACCCAGTCTCCACTGAGCACCCGTATATCATGTCTGATGTCAAACACCAATGGATATGGGATCATCCATCGCCCATCTGTATGGGTCGAGAAGGTATACGCTAGTCTACTCTGGTATATCGATGCCCTGTCTCGATATACCCTCGACTAGGGACCTTGAAGGATGTACTTATGGACTACCTTGTCCCCACCAGTATGATCCGCATCACAGTCCAGGTAGTCAAGTACACATCCTAAGGGCTTTACTAACATGTAACAGAGAGACAATCAGTGTACACGTTAAGGTAAAGATCAACCAGATAGCATACTATCATGTCGAGCAAGAAAGTCCTCCCTATATATATCCCAGCATCCACTACAATGCACATCCAATGTACAGTAATGGCTTCTAGGGCATACATATAACTAACAACCATTTAGCTTGGACGCGATCTTTCGTTCACCAGCAGCCGATTGTGTTAATGGCTCGACAGGTGGAGAAACGTCTGTCAAGGGTCTTGCCATCTGTGAAGGGCTTTCTTGGACGTAGCCGTATAGTGAGATAATCATTTGGGAGGCTGCGAGCGAGATTTGAGAGTTGTAATCTTCTCTTTGAAGGTACGCTTAGTATATTTTTAAATTCGGGGACGAATTTCTTTTAAGGGGGGAGATTGTAACACCTTAGAATGTGTTTTGTAGCTAATTATATTTTAATATATGGTTTTTAATAAAAAAGTTTACCAAATTGGGTTTTAATTATTTTATCCTATTTATTGAATATTTTATTAGAATTTTTCTAGGCTTGCACACTCTTGTGCATGATTACTAGGGTGCTAATTTGGAGGTTAATCATGATTGGCAATCATGGTTAGCTAACCATTTTCCTTTAAGCTAGTTTTATTAAATTGTTTAAGAGTTTTGGGTTAATAGTGTATGGTTGTTCTTTTAAAAAGATAATGAAAAATGAATTTAAAAGGGTTTTATTTTTGGCTTCATGTTGACTTTGAGAGAGAGAGGGCATAGGGCAATATGGCTTGTGCCATGCCCATTAATTGAAGTGAGAGAAAGTGAGAAGAGGGGGGGGGTGTTTGAATTCCTCTCATTCTCATCCTCGCTCTCATTTCCTTGTTCTCCCACTCTCAAACACACACACACACAAGGAAAGCATCAGCAGCAGCAGAGGCTTCAGCAACAACAGAAACCACAGCAGCTCCATTAGCAGCAGCAACAGACAACATCATCATCAGCAGCAGGAGCTGTAGCAGCAGCAGCCCCAGCACTTGCAGCAGCTCTTCCTTCTCCATACACTTCTTCTCCTGCTTACTAGGGCCCTTTAGGTTATATTTCCTAGACCCAATTCCCTTTTTCTTAGGCTTGTGTGTTAATTAGCGTCGGTTTGTGTTAATTAGCTAGTTTAGTGCTAATTATGGTGTTTTGTGTGGAATGTTGATTAAGTGGTGATTGTGTTAGTTAACCCTACCTATGTAAGTGTTGTTAAGGTCACCTTAACTAAGAATTGACCCAGAATTGAGGAAACTTGGGCATGCACACTAGGTCTAGAACACACCACCAGAACAAGAGCCATCCTCTCCCAAAACTGGCCGCAGATTTATTGTGTTTGGCCGCAATTTGCGGCCAAGTGGGGGGTAAGGGTGCTGGGGTTTTGTGTAGGGCTCCCTGCTGTGTTGTCTAGTGTTTTGGCATGTCTAGTTTTGTAAGATTTGACCTGTAGGAAAATATGGGATCAAATACCGTATTTCTAGTTCGTTGTGTCTGCGCGATACGCGCGATACGTGAGTGAGTTCTGCGATCCAGCGTATCGCGGCGTGTCGCGGTAGTTTTAGACGCGTATACACACGTTTTAGCGTATCGTGCACACGCGCGTTTAGTTCGCGACGCGATTTTCTCGTTTGGGTTCGATATCGCGTTTTGCGGAATATTTGGCTTATATATGATTTCCATGTCTTATTTGCAGGTTTGCAGGCAGGGACTACGGACACTGCTACAGGGGGGAACAGATGGTAGGATTCACCTAGCGTGGAGCGTAGGTGAGTAGATTTAACATCTACAGGGGAATCCCCCGTATGGCGTTATGCGTCTGGGCTAGGATTCAAATGCTTGTTGCATATTCTACGTCATTGTTAGAATTGCGCCTTTACCGTATTTACTTAGATATAGTGTACTGTGACTGGTAGCCGTAGGGAACTGCACATATTATTGACGGTTCGTGTAGCACGGGCATGGTTTGTATGCTACACACACACCGTCAATAATTGCCATGTTATACACCAACCATTATAGATACTATATTTCTCATCACACATGACATCTAGCTTATCGGTATACCTATAGTGTATCATACCATTAGTGATAGGTACATATACACCTTACGATACAGCTACAGGTATATCTTGCTCATGTTTTATTTATACCCAGGGGGGTATCTTACATATTCTACTTATACCCAGGGGGTATACGACATCAGTTCTTATAGGTAGATACCTATACATTGCTACACCTGTATGTTATACACATATTCAGTTGCTGTTACATATTTACCTTTACTGATGTTACTTAGCTGTACCTTATTGGTTTCGCATACATCTGGTTTCAGCTACATATTCTCATTTATATGCTCGCATTTCAGATATATCGCATATATTTATTCCTGGATTTGCGCATTGTTTATTGGGATTTTAGATGATGTTTTCTGGATTTGGGATCCACGGGAGTTCATGAAATTATGCATACATTGAAAAACCCGGTTTCCTTGATATGATATTTGCGCATCCACCATGAGATTTATCGGTTCTGATTTATATATATACCCCTACGAGGAGGCGTCGAGGCCGTAGAGGGTACATGGTGGGGCCCGGTATGGTTCCCCTCGGCAAGAAGACCGATAGATTTTGCCGATTAAGCCTGGAGGCGGGCTAGTACCTACCGTTGACAGTACCGATGACTCTGCGGGGATCATGGAGATACCGTTGGGAGTCATGCACGTAAGCATACGTCGAAAGGCGAGGGTCAGAGCTAGGCACTCGTGCTTTCGGGACAGCGTATGATACGTACCTATCAGGATTTCTGTGTCGATGCTTGGCACATTATTTTCATGATATTTCTTTTAAACACCTTTGTATATATAACAGGGGATTTATCCGTTGTTATATATACCCTTACACCAATATTAGTGGAATGGGACGCTAATATATGTGTATTGGCCCCATCATATTTATTTCTGCATATATATATATATATATATTTAGGATGCTAGAATCTTACTTGAGACTTTGACTTGGGATATCAGGTGATTCATCGAGATTGGACATACATATGGGATTATTGATTTGTACATTCGGGATATAGGAGATTACTAGATATTGTACCTTGAGGAGATGTGAGACTTATATGACGTGAGAGCCCAACGTGGGGGCTGATTTGAGGAATTTGGATTTGAGTGTCTTGTTGGATTGTGATCCTACCACGATGACAGGATTCCGTGGGATGACATATTTTACTCCATACCTCATACCTTATCACTTATGCATTGTTCCATGTATTAGGAGTACCTGTTAGTGTACCCTTCATGATTTCTGCATATTTGCATTCTCATATCCCTATTTCATAGTTATCGCATACTATTGTCATGTTATTATTTCTTCACATATTGATTGTACCTGCTAGTTTACTATCCATTATTCGGCATTTACATGACATGTTATTACTGTAATCGCATAGCTTAGATTCATGCTGTACGTACATTCCTGCGATTATCTGTATATGTTATCTACTATTCACGAGTTGGCAACTCACCCCCGTTGTGCCACAGGTGTTTCAGGTTGTTCCCCAGAGTAGTCGAGGCAGGCTATTCAGCTTTTCATCTATCATCTTTTGCTACAGATATCGCTTCGGCTCATAGTATACTATTTTGCTTAGGTGGGTTAGATGATTATCTGTATTTCATATTATACTTTCGTTGTATCTTGTACTCTCCATCTACTATTATGTTGTAGACTTAAAGACTTGGTGAGGATGATATTCTATATTATTTGTGGATTTGTTGTCTTTTATATACAGCTTTCTCTCTATTGTCCTTATTTCTTCGCTACGGCGTTATATATTTGTGTTGTATTCTGCTTGGGCTAGTTTTTACAAAAGGGGGTGTTGCCAAAATTTTAAAGAAAGAAAGTAGGACTTTTAAAGAATTTGGGTTGCGATTTCAAATGTTTCAAAAACTTATATTATCTTTTCCGTATTTTCTTGGTTTAGATTTCTGGGTTTTGGCTTTCTTTTACTGCGTTACGTCTTTAGGCGTTGCGTAGTATTAGGGCCGTCACGTGCCAAATTTCGGGTCGTGACAAAAGGGTTTTCTTAAGAACCTGTCGTAGCCCTCTATCATTTTAGATAAGAATTATTAAGTATTCGTGCTACGTTTTTTGGCCTCCGTCAAGGCGTAGTGTTGGCTATAGTGCCTTCAAGGCAATTATCGTAGTCGCAGGCAGGTGAATATGATGATTGAGGGAGGACCTATACCGGTAGAACAGTCTTACTCGAGATGATAGTATGCTATCTGGTTTGCCTTTATCATCACTATTACATATTGATAGAGCCCATATGATTCTTGCTTGACTACCAGCATTATGATGGCGATCATATACGTGGGAGCTGGTGATCTATAAGCACATCTTTAAATGTCCCTAGTCGTGCGAGTTTCGAGACTGGGCATTGATACTCCAGAGTAGATTAGTGTATACTGATCGAGACCCTGACGAGGGGCGGTGGCCAGGTCTCACAAGTCAATGGTGTTAGTTTGTTCACCTAAGATAGTATACAGGTGCACATTGAGTTATGTGTACACTGGACGGACTCGCCGGGAACCTGCTAGTTGGTACTATACCTATTGTCAGATAGCAGTTCCCAGGTGACATGTGTACAGGTTAGTCTGTGGACCTGAGATCGTCATTTGTCTCGTGTGAGTTCCCACTGTGCTTTGATTACTACCCTAAAAGGAGTCGTGCAAACAGGTTTTAGTTGGGTACAGTCCCGAGCCACATGGAGGCAGCGAGCGGATTGTCGAGGATTCGTCTCTTCCGGTATTGGGGGTTGATGTCGCGCAGAACACGGGTGGCGATTACCAGAAATCCTTGGCCACGGTAGTTGAGAATTACTGATCTAGGATCGGTAGTTTCTCATGTGGTGATGGGTTTCATACCGACATGAAATATCGCGTTATTAGGGGCCTGACTTTATCCACCTCATAGACTCGATATGCGATACTCTTAGACGAACAGACCGTACTGTACGGATATTGTCACTATCAGGCTCAGTAGGGGTTCAGGATGAGTTTGCTCGTCGGCCTTCTTTTCGCTCAATACCTGGGTAGCCATTACGTACAGCTAGTGCCGCTGACGAGCTTGTGGTTAAACCCACTGTCAGCGTATTGACGAGTCTTTAGTGTCCCACACAGAGGGTTTTCACGGTTCAGGCGATATGGTGTAAATGACGTATATTGGTACATATAGGTGTCCGATTAAATATGTGTACAGGCTGCACAGACTTTAATCGGACGGTTGATAATACCAGCGGCTTAGGATTAAGCCGGATTATTAAATCAGGTTTTGATTTAATAATATATATATATGTATTTATATATATGTATTCTAGTATTATTGTTCATTATACATGTAGAGAGGTATGTCTTGGACTTGTTTATTTAGAAAATTAAGATGATATATTTTTCTTTAGTGTGTGTGCATGATTGAGAGAGGAGGGGGCTGCCATCACACTTGTGGGCTTGCTAATTTTTCTTTTCTTCACTACTCATTCTATTCTCACTCACTTGGAGAAAACACTTAGCCATTCTTGAGTTGCTCATGCCACAAGTTTCCTCACCTTCTCTTGATCTTCTATGGTTGGTCTTTAAGCATGCGTGATGAGAGAAAATTATAGTGACACATTCCTACACCTCCACTCTCCATTGCTAGAAACTTTGGAGCGTCGGTTGCCTCGCTTGGCGAGGCTGGAGCTTGCGCCGTTTCCCTCAGGTGGATCATCGTAGATGGAGGAAGACCGGCAACCAAACTCGATCCAGACGACCACTAGGAGCTTAGGAAGATGGTTGAAGACCGAAGGACACGGATCAACTTGGTATAACTATTCTAACTTCTTTATATATGCTTGCTAGTATAGGGTTTAGGATAGATCCGGGCATTGGGTAATGGTAGTGCTAGTTTTGAATTTTTTTTTCGCATTTGGCCACGGTTTGATGGCCGGGGCGCTGCCGTAACCCAACATGGTATCAGAGCCAACCCGTAAACCCCTTACTAGCAGTTTTAGACAATGTTAAAGTATCAAAATCGAAACAACCCCGAAATGATACACTACAAATTCCAGTCTCTGTCGCTTTTCAAAGTCTTCAAAAAAAATTTTTAGTAACCGCAGAAGACTATTTGTATGACCACAAGAGCACACACCAAATACGAGCCACTTCCACCCGTTTTGGACCGAGCACATTAAGGAATTTTCCGAGCCGGCCGGCCATCCTTCTGAGTTTGGGCTTCGTATTTTATGTGTGGTCTGGTTTCTGGAATATTGGTTCAGTGGTATTGCTAGTTTAGCCCAGTTTTGATATTGTTTTATCTAGTTGTTTGGGGCTGTTCGGGGCGTTTCGAAGTCGATAATTCAACACTGTTTAAATTTTTATCAGTACATGCATTACTATCTGCGACCGTGAATGTCATTCGAGCGGTACAACTCGTCTAATTATTATATGTTCTTTTAGACGGGTTTGCGAACGTGATATTCACGTTGATGTTCTGTGTTATGCTATGATTATGGTTGGATCGTCCTGGTGGATAGCTTGGGTGCAATGTTAGTACTGTTTAGATTCATTTGTACATTTGATATTACGGGGCGAGCGTCCGACATGTGGACTGCCGTCACTGCCTGATTGTTTATTATTTGTTTGGGGCACGACCGGGTTGAGGTCGATGTCACCCTTATACATATTATTTTCTTTTCTGTACTAGGATTACCCCGCGGTGGAGCGCATGAATAGCCGGGTTCTAGAGGGCAACGGTCCACATCTCATGGCGTTGAGATGGAGGGGACCTTACTATAGAATTTACGGGCTATTCACCGCACTCGTAGGGGGTATAGGTTGACCCACGGAGGGGCGCTCAAGTTACCGGATTCCGTGAAGTGCCGGGTGGCCCATTCACTTTGATGAAGGGGGTTGCCTCACTTCTGGTTTTGGCGGGTAACTTGCCGCGCTCGTAGGGGTCTAGGTTTTCATTGCACAGGTTATCGACACGACAGGGAACGTCGGGTCTCATTTGCGGCTCAAGTGAAATCCGGGGCTCCAGGATTATCCACCATTCTTTGTTGCTTCTGTGATGTTGCTTTATATCATGCCTATGACGATTGTTATATATATTTATATATATACTAGTAGATGTTGTATATGTTTTGCACCCACGCTAGTCCAGCCCCCGCTCTGTCATTTGTTAAGTAACTTAACGGGTGATGACGGGCCCAGTGACGAATGCGGATGGCATATGCGTACATCATATTTTCGTTCTTTTCTGGTGTGATTAATTGATGGGACTGCGTTGATTCTTATTAATGCAAGGATAAAACAAACCTATATGATGTTGTTGGAACCAAGATTTTTTAAAACGGACATTACGGACGTACTCTTTTGCTTTGCACAGTGGTATTCGGTTATGAATATCCAGCACCTCAATCGACGAGGCAAGGGCCGAGATCCCTTCACCGGGAGTGACCCCTTGGGCAGAAGTTTGCGTCAGCGTAATAACTTCACTATAGTCGATTATTTTGCTTTGCATCGCGGTATTCAGTTTGGAATATCCTGCACCTCATTCGACGAGAGAAGAGCCGAGATCCCTTCACCGGGAGTTAAAGGTTTTTCGCCACTATATATTTGTAAAACTTATATAGTTCCTTCAACGATATCAAGTTCATTACGTTAAAGGTTTTTCGCCAAAACCAGCCGTAGCCCTCCGTCATTTCAGATAGGTATCTCGTAGTATTCATGCTATGTACATTAGTCTCTATCAAGGCATAGTGTACGGTAGCTGCGTGATACGTGTCTGTAGCATAGATATGCGATTATCTAAGACAACCGCATAGTCACTTTGGTCTCTATCAAGGGCTTGTGCGGGTGGGTTTAGATCAATCTTGGATAATGATAGGTTGAACTTGACTAGCGACTTATGGCACGTTGGTTTCTATCATGGCCATGAAGTCGTTAGGGATAAAAATCACATCGGGAGTTTTAAACATACTGGAAACTTGCTAGGCTTGCGCATACCTTCTAGAGTGTGGTGACTTGGGTGGATTCCATCTAGTTATCATGCGATGATAGTTGGATCCCGATTCCCACCGATGAGTAGGATTACTCCTCGTATGATTTTAGATGATCCCAACTAATTCTTCTTATAGGTTTGGAGGAGAATTCGAGGAAACGGTGGGAGCCATCCTGATTAGATAAAGTGATTAACCATTCTAATCTAGGTTAACGTGCTTGCTGAGTATTTCTTTTCTCTCTCTCTGGCAGCGACCATGACCCGCCCTAAACTAAAACTCATGAACCCAGTTAACCGAACTTTCTTAAAAAACTTTGGCTTTTGGAATGTCGCGGTGTCGCATATATCATTGCCACTTCTATATCACCTTTGCATTTCTCCAGAACACCCCGTATCACTACGAACATCCACTCCTATTGGATATATCCATCGTATAGTTACATACAAACTCGAAGGAACTTATTCCAGATTCGAGGATGGATTCTGGTTCTGGTGAGATTGAATAGGATTATTCGGTTGTCTTTTCTCTTTACCTTCTCTTAGGTTGTGAGGGCTCCTAGGATTAGGAGAGGGTACACCTATTGAGCTTATTGGATAGTCTTCTTCCAAACCATAGGCAGGTGCCGAAAGGTGGGGAAGGAAGAAAACCAATTAGCCTAAAGGTGGTGTATAGAAGGTAATAAGTAAAGACATAAAAGGGATTAGAATAACGACAAAGAAAATTACGACTGCTATCATTCACGACAAAACCGTGTATACCTGTGCTACTCCCACATCCACTTTGGATTTCTCCAGAACACTTTGTATCACTACAAATGTCCATAATACTTGGACATGCCATCATATAGTTACATACGAACTCGAAGGAATTCGTTCTAGATTCGAGGATGGTTTCCGGTTCAGGTGAAATAGAATAGGATTATTCAGATGTCTTTTCCCATTACCTTCTCTCAGGTTGTGAGGCTCCTAGCATAAGGAGTGTACACCTATTATGCTTATTGGATAGTCTTCTTCCAAACCTTAGGCTAGTGCCGAAGGGTAGGGAAGAAAGAAAACCAATTAGCATAAAGAAGGTGTACAGAAGGTAATAAGTAAAGACATAATAAAGGGATTGAAGTGAGGGCAGGTAAGTATTTGGTTACTGTCATGAATAAGGATAGAGGAAGAGGCATTGCTAGGAATACCGGGTTAACCCTTTCGAAACATTTTCATGTTTCAGTTCGACTGTGCGATGTTAATTGAAAACTATTTTTCCCAATTGGAATCTAACTCCAGGGTATGTATTTACCAGATCAGTTTTTCACATTTGTATGTTATTACAGATGGTGAGTGGGAGTAAGATATTGGGAATTTGGTGATTAGATCCTCATTATATCGGAATTCGTTGTAATTGGTGATATTTGAGGAAATCACCTGGGTTTTTGCCGGATGGCAAATTTTTTGTTTTGAATATCCGTAGTTATGCACCAGTTTCAAACTGAAATATCTGTACGTTTATTTTATAAAGTGACATATAAAATTTTGAAATTATGTCCGTGACATTTACCTATATCAGTTGATGGTTAGGTAAGGTGCATTCAACATCGATGTAATTCTTCTTAACCATAGTACAGTTTTCAACCTACGACGCACAAGGTTTGAGTTATTGAACTCAGGGGACTTATACAAAGTATTGTATGTTGTCCAGTGTCCATTAGGACAATGGGGTTGGTACTCATACTATATTCTGTTTACTCATGACTTCTCTAGTTTTAGACAGGTATTTCGTTGAAATACAAGGTCCAGATTTTGAGAAGTTATAGGTATAAGAATAAAGTAGAGAACCATATGTTAGAAGTATCAGGATTCTTCGAGGTAGTCGAAGATGTAGATAGTTGTGTTTGGTATTCTGTTGATAGTAATGGTTTTGAGAACTTGCTTCTCTTTCAAGTTACTCATATGTGGATGCATTCTTTGATGAGTAATGTTGATTGGCCTCCTTCCATTTAGTTGATATGCACTGGAGACAGCTGCATATATTTTGAATCTGGTTCCAATTAAATTAGTTCCTTTGTTTCTATATGAATATATAGAATGGATTCATATCTTAACGATGTTAAGGTATATAGAGTTGTCCGGCTGATGCTTAAAACCAGACTCTGTATAAACTCAAGGCACGTTTCAGTAATGGCTGTTTGTGGGTTATCCCGAGATTTGACGAGGGTTAACTTTCTACCATCAGGAAGATCAATAGTGATATTGTTCTTGACTCGCCACAGTTTTAGTAAAATAGATTTTTTCATAAAACAAAAGCGGGAGTATGGTAGAACTGGAAGTTATTCCAGAACCACAAACAATCACTGAAGATTTAATAGAACCTGAGGATTCAATTGGATTTAACATTCCATTAGCCACTCCGCAGATTTGGTGGGTAACCTCAGGCACCCGTGAGGTACTTCAGTCTTCTCAGAGACGGTGACAGAGAGGTTCTTGTTTACCCAGACTTGCCATTAATGTTGTTCTAGACTATAAGACCCAGCAGGAGGATGAGTATAGCGTCGTTCTAAACTAGCTTTAGAAGTGCATGTGTATATGACTCTGCCAGAGGGTTGTTGTAGTCAGTGGGAGCAGCGGAAGCATAGTGGGCAAGTAGCTTATGTCTATTTATAAACTAAAGCAGGTATAGCAATGATAGATCATCTATTTTTAATGTGACAGTCATAGGCTTTGACTTCATCAGAATAAGAGATGGATCTGGTAAGAAGTTAGTAGGGTGTGATGTCCTGGTATTTGGGATGACATGCACTTTATAGGAAGTGAAATTCCTATACTACGATCGGTTATACTGTGGTTGTCATACATTTGTTTCTCCATATAGGACATGGATATAATATCAGGATTTCTGGTTACTAGATCTATGGTTTTAGATCTAGATTTGGGAAGTGTCCCAATTTGGGTACTTGACACTATTTTAAAGTGTTTTAGAATGGACGACTCCTGGCATGGTGGTGTACCTGCAGGTGATGGAGTCACCCTCTCTAAAGGTGTCTTACAGACTAAAGGGGAGAGGGATCTGTATGATTAGCATATCACTTTCTTAGGCAATTGAGCTAATCATGAAATGTCAAGTACCACAACAGATGTTGTTTTTGCACTAACTGCAATAAACATATATTAATCCAATCCTGGAGAAATGTAGGGAAGCAGTTTATGAACATAAATGGATGTTCTAGGGATATGGTAACGGCAGCCTCCTTCAGGAGACAGTTATCATTTCAGGCTTCCAAGGTGACCTAGATGACAGAGTGGCTGTCTGAGTTATAGTTTTTCTCTCTTGTGAGGGGAAGTATGTTGGACAGGTGGTCCAAGCGGATACTGAGGAAAGGCATGGGGCATGATACTGATTAAATTCAGTGGATGATACAGTCTAGGATGTTTGCTGGATTTGGAGTTCATTTGTGAACTGGGTCCCATCAGATATCCAGAAAAATTCTAAGACAGGTATTGCTCATTTCGGGAGATAGCTTTCTCCGCGAAGCTGAGATATAGAGAGATACAGAAAGAAACATTGGAGCGGATTTACTCACAAAGGCTATTTCTCGAACAAAATAGTTTCACAAATGAGCTTTGCGAAACTGCTTAGTAGAGAATTTGGGTGTTCGGTATCACACGAGCTGTGAGTATGCGACACTGCAATAATTGGCCTTAAGTGCAAGTGGGAGATTGTTGGCTATAGTGCCCTAAAGGCAATTATCGTAGTCGCAGTCAGATGATTATGATGATTGAGGGAGGACTTATACCGGTAGAACAGTCTTACTCGAGATGATAGTATGCTATCTGGTTTGTATTTATTATCACTAGTACATGTTGATAGAGCCCATAGGATTCTTTCTTGACTACTAGCATTATGATGGCGATCATATACGTGGGAGCTGGTGGTCTATAAGCACATCCTTAAATGTTCCTAGTAGTGGGAGTTTCGAGACTGGGCATCGATACTCCAGAGTAGACTAGTGTATACTGGTCGAGACCCCGATGAGGGGCAGTGGCCAGGTCTCACAAGCCATTGGTGTTAGTTTGTTCACCTAAGATAGTATACAGGTGCACATTGGGTTATGTGTACACTGGACGGATTCGCCGGGAACCTGCTAGTTGGTACTATACCTATTGTCAGAAAGCAGTTCCCAGATGACATGTGTATAGGTTAGTCTGTCGACCTGAGATCGTCATTTGTCTCGTGTGAGTTCCCACTGTGCTTTGATTACTACCCTACCACGGCTCAAAGGAGTCGTGCAAACAGGTTTTAGTTGGGTACAGTCCCGAGCCACATGGAGGCAGAGAGCGGATTGTTGGGATTCGTCTTTTCTAATATTGGGGGTTGATGTCGCGCAGTGCATGGGTGGCCATCACCAGAAATTCTTGTCCATGGTAGTCGAGAATTAATGATCTAGGATCGGTAGTTTCTCATGTAGTGATGGGTTTCATACCGACACGAATTATCGCGTTATTAGGGGTCTGACTTTATCCACCCCCTAGACTCGATATACGATACTCTTAGACGAATAGACCGGACTGTACGGATATTGTCACTATCAGGCTCAGTAGGGGTTCAGGATGAGTTTGTTCGTCGGCCTTCCTTTCGCTCAATACCTGGGTAGCCGTTACGTACAGCTAGTGCCGCTGACGTGCTTGTGGTTAAACCCACTGCTAACGTATTGACGAGTCTTTAGAGTCCCACACAGAGGATTTTCACGGTTCAGGCGATATGGTGTAAATGACGTATGTTGGTACATACAGGTGTCCGATTAAATATGTATACAGGCTGCACAGACTTTAATCGGACGGTTGATAATACTAGCGGCTTAGGATTAAGTCGGATTATTAAATCAGGTTTTGATTTAATAATTTATATATATGTATTTATATATATGTATTCTAGTATTATTGTTCACTATTCATTCTCTCTTGTCTATTCGTATTTTGATACGAATACGCGTATAAGTATTTCGATACGTGTACCGGGTAGTATTCCGTATTTATACGGAATAGCTTCTAGAAGATTTGACACCTCATTATTTGATTTTCTTTTTGGAAAATCATTTTGGGAAATGAGGTGGAGGGGGTGAGGTGGCATGAACATTGTTTAGAATGTAGAGAGGTATGGCTTGGACTTGTTTATTTGGAAAATTAAGATGAGATATTTTTCTTTAGTGTGTGTGCATGATTGAGAGAGGAGGGGGCTGCCATCACACTTGTGGGCTTGCTCATTTTTCTTTTCTTCACTACTCATTCTATTCTCACTCACTTGGAGAAAACACTTAGCCATTCTTGAGTTGTTCATGCTATAAGTTTCTTCACCTCCTCTTGATCTTCAATGGTTGCTCTTTGAGCATGTGTGATGAGAGAAAATTATAGTGACACATTGCTACACCTTCACTTTCCATTGCTAGCAACCTTGGAGTATCGGTTGCCTTGCTTGGCGAGGTTGGAGCTTGAGCTGTTTCCCTCAGGTGGATCATCGTAGATGGAGGAAGACCGGCAACCAAACTCGATCCAGACGACCACTAGGAGCTTAGGAAGATGGTTGAAGATCGAAGGACACGGATCAACTCGGTATAACCATTCTAACTTCTTTATATATGCTTGTTAGTATAGGGTTTAGGGTAGATCTGGGCATCGGGTAATGGTAGCGCCGGTTTTGAAATTTTTGTTCCGCATTTGGCTATGGTTTGATTGTCGGGGCGCTGCCGTAACCCAAGACGTAGTGTGCGGTAGCTAACTAGTGCTTATTTGCAGCATAAGATAAGATTGGATTAGGGTAGTCGTGTGACTTTGTTGGCCTCCGTCAAGGGTCGTGCGGGTGGATTTAATTCAATCATGAAATGTACGGGTTGAACTTGACTAGCAACCTATGGTTTGTTGGCCTCCGTCAAGGTCATAGGAGGCTAGGGGTAAAATATTATCGGGATTTTCAAGTGTTGAAATTTGCAATGAGATTGCATACCTTCTATGAGATAGTTGGATCCCGATATCTACTGCGAGTAAGAGTTACTCCTGAGAGTGTTTTGCACATTACAACTAGCCGATCAAGTAGGTGTCTATAAAGGTGTTAACGGGGTTACGCCCATGGGAAAACGAGGTTTATTTTAATTAGGTCCGTGTGAAAGCACGTGGAACCTCCCTCAAAGTACCGACACTGGCCTGGCCGAAAGATTGGCGAACTTGTAGGGTATAATTAATCCCGGCTAGTCTTACCTTTTAGGGTTTGAAGGAAGATTTGATAAAAACAGTGGGAGCCATCCTGATTAGATAAAATAATAACCAATCTGATCTTGCAAGAGCATACGTTGAGTGTTTTCTTCTCTCTCTCTCCTGCTAGCGACTGTAACATGTCTTAATCAAGATAATAATATAGATGTATTGACCGAATCTGCTTATTATACTGAGCCGGAGAACGTTGGTTCCGCTCTATCTTATAATTGTTATAAGTCCGAGCAGGAAATAGGGGAATATCCGGATTTTCACGCGAACCAATCGAGGAATGAGCATGTTGATGCATATTTTTCGGGTGTGTTCGTTACCGAGAACTGTTTCTCAGTATTCTTTACGTCCTAGGTATGAGATACCGGATCAGAATCCCATATATGTAATCTGTTATATGGGCTACAGAAAGGTAAAGAACTGAGAATGGGTGATATATCTCTAAGTGTTAGAGAATGGTGCAATTGTTGTAGCCAAGTCAGTTGGCAAATATCACCTTGTATTACCAAGTGGTAAATACATTGATTCTGAACAAATGTTATTAGATGCCGAACATGATATACAACATTAAATCAGTTTCTTTTTTAAGTTAAAGAAGGATATAATTTTGTATTGCAGGATAATGTTGTGAACATTTTCCTTAATCAAGAGTTGATTGGATCATGCACATTATGTAATGGCGTATAAAGTTCTAAATCAAACCACAGTTCAAAGTATATAGAGCACACACAAGAAGAGTAGTTCAAAAATGAACGAATCCTTCTTATTGCATTGTAGACTAGGTCATATCTATGCAACATGACCAGCTAAGTTACATAAGGATGAATATGAGAATCTATTCGAATTTTCATCTTATGATACTTACCAGTCTTGTCAGAAAGGTAAAGTGACCAATACTCCGTTTACTGGATACAGAGAAAGAGTTACTGAACTCTTAGGACGGATACTTGATGATGTATATGGTCCTATGTCTACAAATGCCAGGGTTGGTTCTTCATACTTCATTATATTCACTGATCATCTTTCGAGATTCGGACATATGTTCCTGTTGAAACACAAGTATGAAACTTTTGTGAAATTCAAGGAATATAAACTTGAAGTTGAGAACCAAACGGGTAGAAGTATTAAGTTCTTCGATATGATCGAGTAGGAGAATACTTGCGCATGGAGTTCCTGGAGTTTCTAAAAGGAGAATGAGATTCTCTCTCAGCTTACTCTTTTAAGTACACCACAGCACAACGGTGTATCGTGGCGGAGGTATCGCACCCTATGAGATATGGCGCGCTCTATGATGAGTATTGCTGAGTTGCCTGTTTCCTTTTGGTGTTATGCAATTGAGATGCTGCATACCTATTGAATGAGGTTCCATCCAAATAAGTTCCTACCACTACATATGAGATATGGAATGGGAAGAGACCATGTCTTAAACAAGTTAAGATATGGGGTTGTCCGTCCTATGTTGAAAAGAAAAATCAGGACAAGCTCGAGGCAAGGTCAATCCTGTATAAGTTTATTGGATATCCCTAACATTTATGATGGTATATCTTCTACCCCACCGAGGAGCAAAAGGTGTTTTGTTTCTCAGCATACCACCTTTTTAGAAAAGGAATTTCTTATGAAGAAATTAGTGGTCATGAGGTAGAACTGGAAGGAGTTCCAGCTGGACAAATTAACAACTGATGATTTGGTGAAACCAAAGAATTCAATAGTCTCCGACGAACCTCACCCTCTCCATGAATCTGGTAGGGTTCCTCATCCACCTGAGAGATACTACGGTTTCCTCGGTGACGGTGGGAGCGAGGATTGCATCATGGTAGATGATGACCCAACTAGGTTCAGGCAGGCCATCACGAGTGGGGACTCTGTGAAATGACTGGATGCTATGCGATCAAAGATGGAATCCATGTACACCAACAAAGTACGACTTTGCATGTTGCACCTGAAGGGGTAAAACCCATTGGGAGCAAATGGATCTTAAGAAGATTCTTGGTGTAGATGGAAAAGTTGAGACTTTCAAAGCTAGAATGTAAGTCAACGTTACACACCCCACAAGATGCTGGGAGGAGGAATAGGTAAAACAATCATTTTGTTCAAAGTAATATCGACTATCAAATGGATCTTAGCTAAACCCTAACTAACAAACTATCTAGAAGTGCTAAACTGCTATGATAAATGATTATAGCTCAAGATACTAGTCCTTCTTGTTCTTGTTGTTCACCTCTTCGTCGGCCTTTGTTCATATCATAATTTTTCATTATTATATTCCCCATTCTTGTTCATTTTACAAATAAACAGGTGCTTTTGACCCATGTCTGCTACATAGTTGCAGGTTACAGGTTCTCGGAACAAAAACAATGAAAAATATGAAAAGACGATACAAAAGTGAGACTACAACCAACAAATGGAAAGATCTTGATCATGCCTACAGTTTGAAGACTAAACGAAGATCAATAGAAAATTTCACAAAGAACAAAGGCAGCGCAAGGTTCAAGACTTCAACACGAAGCAAGCGATAAAGTCCACGAAATTATTCACTGTGGAAATCTGGAAGAAAACTAGAAGACAATCTGAGAAACCAAGTGAAGAAACAAGGAGCCAAAAGCAACAGAAAGAACCCTTAAAAATTGCAGCCCACAAGCCCATTTGATGGCCGCGGAACCGCGGCCAAACCAGGCTTATGGCCGCGGTTCCGCGGCCATAGTAAGCCCGTGACGGTGAAAATTCTTGACGTGTGGCGGCGGTTGACTAGGTTTCTTAGGAGGTAAAATTGTAATTGCAGATGTGAGTCGATTGTAACCCTAGGGTTTCTATGTTCTATAAATAGAAACCCTAAAACTCTTTTAGGTTATGCCTCTTCTTGTTCCTCATTTTATTTATCAAATTCAGATCTGTAAATTTCTGCAATGTATGAAGAGAGCATCAAATAAAAATTAGAGTAAGTTTTCTTTATCTTGCCCTAGTTAAATTTGTTTTACTGCCCTAGTATAGATTTTATTTATCCGCCCTAGTATAGATTTTATTTATCTGCCCTAGTTATAACTTTTAATTAATTGCCCTAGTTTAGATAATCAGGTTTTTAGTGATAATCAATTCGACAACAATCGGAATTAACTTGTTAAAACAATTAGGAAATACACAAAATCCCTGTGGACCGACCCGTATTCACCGGCCAGCTACCAAGCGACGCCGTTCTTGATTGCGTTTAACAAATTCTTTGATCTAAAAATCTTATTCAAACCAAATGGCGCCGTTGCCGGGGATGGCGTTGTTATTTTCTTTTTGTAATTTCGGGTTAATATAAATTGAAAAATCATAAAAACTGAAGAAAAAAAATATAAATTTTTTTATCATCTTGTATTGTTTGAAGGGTGTTTCGTTTGAATTTTGCATGACCGAAGAACAAATTCAGATCTGGAAAAATCCAGAGAGCAAAACCGAAAACAGCAGATCTGAACAAATAGAGGATAACCACAACAGAAAAGCAGAAGAAATTGGAGATCTGAACCGACGATCCCACCGCGGAACCGCGGCAACAAGGGGCATTTGGCGGCGGAAGCGCGGTGCGTTGCTGACGTCAGCAAGAAAAATTTCCTCTGTAAGCCTTCTTTTCTTCTTTGTAACCCTATAAACTCCTCTAAAAAAAATTTCCTGCAGGATTCTTTGCGCTAAAACATTTCTCCCCTTCTTAATAACTTGATCTTGTGCAGGATTCTTTGCGTTGCGCTAAAAATTGTTTTCAAGTGTTTGATTGTGTTTACTGTTTTGCATTCTTTAAATTGACTTTAAGGGCTTGAACACCAATCCATATTGGGTGGGGATTTCATCACCCTTCCCAGGACCCCAAAAATCACATAAGGCATATTGCATTGTCCATCAATTAATTAAAAAAAGATTAAACTCAGCCCTAAAGACTTCGCGCTCTATAGGACAAAGGAATAGTTGTAGGCATCGACCGTTGATCCTAACCTGACTTTGTGGTGCCTAGGCTAGACAGGTAGTGAAAGGTAACTTTAAAAGGTCCGTCTCACGGTGATTCATGAGCGGATCCCTTCTTTCTCTACTTGTGCTTACCTGGCCACAATTGGCGGTGAAGAGGTGGTTTGAGGTCCTACTTCTTGCCCTTTAGAACAGTTAGGAGCTGTCTAGCTGACCTAGGTGACCCTAGATCTAGGCCTGATTGTGCATTTGTGGTTGATTGAACGTGTGTCTAAACCTTTTATCGAAAATCTTTTTTTGCAAAAAGCTCCATAAACAAAACACACACAAAAAAAATATTTACAAAAAAAACTTACAACTTGTCGCTAAGAATTCCGTGCACCTCACTTCCACCCACATTCTTTTTCTTCTCCTTCTTACATCATGGGTACCCCACCTCACAAAACTCTTGCCGAACTTTGGTACCCTCATCCAAACATTGCTTCCTACGCGAATTGTTTTAGTCGAATTGCGGACGACCCCTCCATGCCCAAAATTTCTTTGAAAGATCGAATAGAAGCGTCTAGGAGAAACAGTTCGACTCCACAATCCACTTTGTATCAACCATTTCAACCTTCACCACATTCTTTCGTTGATACCCCTTTTTCGAGTCCTGTTGTAACTCCGAAACCCATGTCTATAGCTGAACATATTGAACAATCTTGTAACCGATCATTCACTCATTTCAACACTTCTAGTTCTTGGAATCAACAAGTCCATTCACCTTTTTATCCAAATGTTGATCCTACTCCTGTCCAACCATTCAATTCCTACCAGTCCTACCCGACTTTCACACCTTCCCTAGACATTGATTCTACACAACCATTTGGGAGTTCCACATATCCAAACAATTTTGAATCTTTTACTAAAACCCCTTCACAACCCATGTCTAGTCTGGAACAGTCGTTGGAAGCGTACATTGCAGCAACAAACCGACAGATGAGGAATTTGGATGCGTCCATCGCCACCCTTATGCAACCTAGTGATCTGGTAGCTAGTTTCCAACTAGCTCCAAAAATTCCAATGTATGAGGAGGCGGTTGGACAGAGTGAGAATTTGAGTGGTAAGAGTGAGCTGTACACCCTTCCAAATCAAACCTACCCATCACCAATTGAATCCCACAACTCCGGTTTTCAAACAAGTGTCCCAAATGATTCACCAGTTAAAGATAAAACGTGTAATGAGTTGTGCGACTTTGTAGTGTTTGATTTACCTGATTGTGAAGTGCCCTTTTCGAGTGAACCCAAACCTAATCCTTTTGAACTTTACACCTCTACTCTAGAACCTGAATTGATAAATATCCATGCCTTTGATGAGGTGTCTAAAAAAATTGATTTTCACTTAATTGAGGATATTGACGTCGGGAATATTTTGGATGATGAACCCGTAGATTTGACTGAAATTTTATCTCCAATTCATCATCCCGAGTCATTAAATGTTTCTCCCGAACTTCATATGCGTCTTGATTTTGATGATAATTGCATGGATGAGATAACTTTTGAGGAGAATTATGAGGATAGTATTGAGGATAGTATTGAGGATGAGCCATTTTTGTTTGATGTGTCGGATTTTTCAATTCATCCTCCTGAACCTTTAACTGTTATACTTCCTAAATCACCCTCCTCCTTTCCATCGTTCCGACAACGCAAAAGATCACGCAGGAGGACTGTGAACTTGAAAAATTTCTGTTCGATCACAGCAGTTTGGCCGCCACTAGTGCGTTCCTCCTTGAATCTGTCACAGTTCTCACTACTGATATCGATTACGAGTGTTTCACTTTTTCGGATGATTTTGAAGACTCACCGCCCGAGTTTGAATCCTTTGAATTTTCAGATGATTTAGTTGAACCATCAGACTCGGTTGCTTACAGTCATTTCGAACCATTGATGGAATCCTTCGAGTTCGAGACAGATTACTTAGGTGAGAATAAGACTATCCCTAAATCACTCCCTTTCGTCCTTTCCATCGTTTCGACCGAGCAAGAATCCGTCACGCTTCCATTTTCAATGGATGGTTTACCAAGTTCAACGTACCCATGTTTTCTTGCGAATCTTGAGGGATTTGACCCCATTTCTCGACGGGTTGATAGATTAGCACAATCGCTTTTAACACATCGGTCATCACAATTTGTGCTAATTTATTCACTCAATTTACACCCTCGAGTTCGTACTACACTTCTTTCTCTCTTCTGCCATTCTCCTCCTCCACCGAGACCGTATACCGCTTCTATCTCCACACGGTCTCGTGTGCTTCTCATTTCTTTTCTTTACACTCCATTCTTTCACCAAATCTACCATTATCATGATAAAATTTTTGATTGGTTGGTGCTAACTTTTGGCCTGTGTAAGGCCTTGTATAGTTTGATTTTTCTCCTCCTTAACTCTGAACTTTAACGCTTAAAACAGTTGAAACACTGTTTCATTTAAGTTTGGGGGGGACTGTTGTATATATATTTTGTTTTTTTTTCTTTTCTTTTTTCTTTTAACAATAAAAAAAATTATAAATAAATAAACAGGGGAGTGCCGACATTTTGACCCTCTTGGTATGGCATGACAGTGAGGACACTGTCAAGTTTAAGTTTGGGGGTATGATCGGTAAGTTTTCTTCCTTCGCATTCATGTGTATATTTTTGCATTTGCATACTTATTTTAAAACCCATAAAAAATTTAAAATTTTGAAAATTATAAAAATTGAAACATTCAATTTTGACCATAATTGACTAGAGTTTGCCAAATAGGTTAACTAGTTAGGAACAACTAGATCTTAAACTTAGTAAATTAAAAACCCTAAAAATAATCTTTCTTAAAATTTAACGGTAGAAAGTATATGTCCTTGTTGTTTATTTAGAAATAGGCAAATTTCGAGTTGACTTCTTGGGCTAAGTCAAAATAAAGGAAGAGTATTGATATTTTTATTAAAGTATAAGTCTGAAAAATAATTCCTAAGTTTAAGTCTAAATTCTGAAAATATGTACCCTACAAATTGCACAAACACGAACCTTGAAACTTGAAATAGTAGAAGAGACCTTGAAATGCTCTTGTCTAAAGTCCTTGGTATAAAGGGAAATAAAATAAAATACAAGTGTGAATAAAGAGATAAAAAAAATGAACACTGGTTTTTGTAATTACTTAAGGCTGCATTAATAGAAAAAATATTTAGCGAGGGTGCTTCATCACCTAACGCCTTAGACCAACTGGTTTGGGAGTCAATGCTATAAGCCTTAGGTATTACAAGACTAGGAATTACGCATTAATGTGCAAGCACATTTTGTAATCGGTCGTTGGTACCTCAAGAAGTATTAACAGTCGCATGAAGAATGTGTGAGCAATTTCATCTAAAAATTCACCAATTGAAAAGTACTTTGGACGATGGACAAGAGCATAATAGCTTGATTTGAATTTCCAAGTGTAGGGGTGATATATACACACACGTAGGGGTATGTTATTGGGGTTTAGATAAGAGATAGGAATGAAAAATAGGACTTATATCTTTAATAGAGATGATAAAAATTCCTAAGTTGAGATGGAACCCTAGAAGGAAAACTTAAAAGATGCTAAAAGCTAAGTAAATTCACAAGAATATATATAATCTTAACTTAAATGATAAGGAAGTGTGAAAAATACGGGTGGATAATTTATAAGTCGAAGATAATAGAATTTCTTGCTAGAAAACCGAATTGGAGAAATAAAGTCAATAGGCCAAATTGATAGGATTTTGTGGGTAGTATCCGCTGAAAACCCTCAGGAGACAACACTCCTCCTACTAGGGACACCTAGAGGTCTAACGGCTTGTTGCACGAGCTCAGTGCAATCACGTTTCCCTGCGAAAGTGAGGCTAGGTCTTTTTCGAGAATAAAAACACGTTTTGCTCGAGGACGAGCAAAAGATAAGTTTGGGGGTATTTGTTCATATAATAATTTTGCATTATTATATTCCCCATTCTTGTTCATTTTATAAATAAACAGGTGCTTTTGACCCATGCCTGCTACATAGTTGCAAGTTACAGGTTCTCGGAACAAAAACAGTGAAAAAGATGAAAAGACGATACAAAAGTGAGACTACAACCAACAAATGGAAAGATCTTGATCATGCCTACAGTTTGAAGGCTAAAAGAAGATCAATGGACAATTTCACAAAGAACAAAGGCAGCGCAAGGTTCAAGACTTCAACACGAAGCAAGCGGTAAAGTCCATGAAATTATTCACTGTGGAAATCTGGAAGAAAACTAGAAGACAATCTGAGAAACCAAGTGAAGAAATAAGGAGCCAAAAGCAACAGAAAGAACCCCAAAAAATTGCAGCCCACAAGCCCACTTGATGGCCGCGGTTCCGCGGCCATAGTAAGCCCATGACGGTACAAATTCTTGACGTGTGGCAGCGGTTGACTAGGTTTCTTATGGGGTAAAATAGTAATTGCAGATGTGAGTCGATTGTAACCCTAGGGTTTCTATGTTCTATAAATAGAAACCCTAAAACCTCTTTTAGGTTATGCCTCTTCTTGTGCCTCATTTTATTTATCAAATTCAGATCTGCAAATTTCTGCAATGTATGAAGAGAGTATCAAATAAAAATTAGAGTAAGTTTTCTTTATCTTGCCCTAGTTAAATTTATTTTCCTGCCCTAGTATAGATTTTATTTATCTGCCCTAGTTATAACTTTTAATTAATTGCCCTAGTTTAGATAATTAGGTTTTTAGTGATAATCGATTCGACAACAATCGGAATTAACTCGTTAAAACAATTAGGAAATACATAAAATCCCTGTGGACCGATCCGTACTCACTGGCTAGCTACCAAGAGACGCCGTTCTTGATTGCGGTTAACAAATTCTTTGATCTAAAAATCTTATTCAAATCAGCCTCCTCGATGTAATAGAAGATCCACCCGAGAGTTCCTCCTTCAAGCTTTAACCTCTAACTTGAGGTAACTAAGTGGCTAGGATTGCTAATCCAAGTGACCTAGAGAATATAGAGATGGATTAAGGATCTATTAGTCTTTCCAACCCTTAGGATCTCAAGACATGAGAGGATTAAGGTTAGGTTGAAGAAGAGGAGAGCTTGAGGAGAGAGAGTGTGCATGTGAGAATGAAATGAATTATTACTCATTTGTGAATATATGAAGCATGATAATTATCCAAATAATAATATACAATAATAACAACCATGCTTCATTAACTCACTTTGGATGAATCATATCATGAGTCATTAAAACATTTAATGCAAATAACACATCACCTTTCCATCTTATTTAGTTTAATTCATAAATGAATTAAAACTAAATGAGTAACCTTTCTTCTAGAAGCTTATCGAGTAATTACGAGAATGCCCCTCCCATCCATATTTACGAAAAACAAGGATATACTGAGACTGCATAAATCCAATAATCCAATACTAGAATCTGGCTAAAACCAAAGCCCGCTAGTAAAATCTGTCTGAATATCATACGTGCATAAATACACGTATATGTCCGAACCCTGTCGTAAAACCATACGACCTCTATATCATTTCGCCTGAAGCAGGAAATCTCTCTGTGTGGGACTCTAAAGACTCGACACTATGCTGGCAGTGGATTTAACCACAGGCCGCAAGAGGTACTAGCTGTACGTAATGGTCCCCAGGTAGATATCGATAAGAAGGTCGATGAGGAAACCCATCCGAACTCATACTGAGCCTGATGTTACAATCTTCGTACAGTCCGGTCTGTTCGTCTAAGACTATCGCATATCAGGCCTAGGGGCGGAAAGCGTCAGTCCTCTAAAAGTGGTATAAGTCGTGTCGGAGTGAAGCCCATTACATCTTGAGAAACTACTGGAATGCCTACCAGTAAATCTCGCTTGCCCTGGCCAGGGACTTTGCGTAATGGCTCTCCAAACACAGTGCGCTATCAACTCCCAATACCGGGATAGACGAATTCTTTCTAACCGCCACTGCCTCCAAGTGCTTCGGGACAGCACCCAACTGCTACCTGTTTGCACGACTCAGTCGAGCCGTGGTAGGGTAGCAATCTAAGAATAGTGGGAACACACTCGAGGCGAAGCAGCAGTGTCAAGTCTACGGACTATACTGTACTCATGTCACCTGGGAACTGTTAACTGATGACGGGTATAATACTAACCAACAGTTCCCTGTGAGTCCTGTCCGGTGTATCCGTAACCTAACGAGCGCCTGCATACTTTCTCCAGTACAACGCACTAATGGCTGTGGGACAGACCATTTCCCCTGCTGGGATAAGAAGAGTATACACTAGTCTACACTGGAGTATCGATGCCCTGTCTCGATAATCCTATGACCAGGGACGTGAAAAAGGATGTGCTTGTAGACTACCCAGCCCCCACTAGTGTGACTGCCATCACAACGCTGGTAGTCAAGAAAGATCCTATGGGCTCTATCAATATGTATTCGTGATATGCTAAAAGAAATATATACACATATTAAGATAGATATAAACCAAGTAGAATACTACTATGTTGAGCAAGACTGTTAATGCAACTGTGAATATCCCAAGCTTCCATTAAGTAATATATAAACTAGTATGATACAATAATGGCCCCTAGGGCATATACACTAACAATCTCCCACTTGCACTAGGGCCATGTACTGGCATATCGAAGACCTATCATCTCGAATAGCCTCTCAATCTGTGTCTGAGGTAATGCCTTTGTGAATGGATCCGCAGTGTTCTCCTATGTAGAAACTCTCCGGGCTTCGATCTCCTGGCGATTTATGATCTCCCTGATCAGGTGATACCGCCTTAAGATGTGTCTGGACTTCTGATGGGACCTGGGTTCTTTCGCTAAAGCTATAGCACCGTTGTAGTCACAATACAGCGGTATTGGATGAACAATGGTAGGAATCACTTGAAGTTCTGTTAGGAACTTCTTCATCAAGACTGCTTCTTTTGCGGCATCGCAAGCAGCGATATACTCCGCTTCCATCGTCGAGTCAGCAACGGTGTCCTGCTTGGAACTCTTCCAGCACACCGCCCCTCCATTGAGGGTAAACACATAACCTGACATGGACTTAGAGTCATCCTTATCACTCTGGAAGCTGGAGTCAGCAAAAACCTTGATCTGGAGGTCTTTTCCGCCGTAAACTAAGAACATATCCTTAGTCCTTCTCAGGTACTTGAGAATGTTCTTAACTGCTATCCAGTGCTTCTCCCCTGGGTCTGACTGATACCGGCTTACCACGTTCAGTGCGTAAGCTACATCTGGTCTTGGTACACAACATCACATACATTATAGAGCCTACCGCAGAAGCGTAGGGTATAACTGACATGCGATCCCTTTCCAAATCTGTCTTGGGAGACATCTTTTTGGATAGGGTGATTCCGTGACAAGCCGGTAAATTACCGCGCTTTGAATCTTCCATACTGAATCTTTTCAGTATAGTGTTGATATACCTGGACTGTGAAAGTCCCAACATCCTCTTTGATCTATCACGATAGATCTGGATCCCCAGAATGTAAGAGGCATCACCCAGGTCTTTCATGGAGAACCTGTGTGACAAGAATCCTTTGACAGATTGTAGCATAGGAATGTCATTTCCTATTAAGAGAATGTCATTTATGTACAAGACGAGGAATACGACAGTTCGTGTTACAATTTTACTATATATACATGGTTCATCTGGATTTTTGATAAGTCATATTTTTTTACCGTTTCATCAAAACAGATGTTCCAACTCCGCGATGCCTGCTTTAGTCCATAAATGGACTTAAGCAACTTGCACACTTTCCCGCTGTTCTCACTTTGATTGAAACCTTCTGGCTGATCCATATAGACACACTCGTCCAAATTTCCATTTAGAAAAGCCGACTTTACGTCCTTCTGCCAGATCTTATAATCTTGGAAGGCAGCAATGGCAAGAAGGATCCGAATGGATTTGAGCATAGCCACTGGAGAAAAGTTTCGTCATAGTCCAAGCCAGGACTTTGACGAAAACCTTTGCAACAAGTCTAGCCTTATAGGTTTCCACCTGTCCATCTACACCAATCTTCTTTCTGAAGATCCACTGGCATCCTATGGGTTTTACCCCATCTGGAGCAAATTCCAAAGTCCATACTTTGTTGGTGTACATGGACTCCATCTCGGTCCGCATTGCATCCAGCCATCTTACTGAGTCGCCGTTCTGGGTGGCCTGCTAGAAGCTAGTAGGTTCATCATTATCAATGACGCAATCCTCTCTATCCCCTTCTATGAGAAAACCGTAGTATCTTATTGGCGGATGAGACGGCCTACTACTCCTGCGGAGGGGTGCGGGAATGTCCTGTTCTTCTGGAACTTCTGGTTCTACCAAACTTTCAGTAGTAGCTTGTGGTTCTGGAATTTCTTCCAGTTCTATTATGCTCCCACTTGTTTCCTTTTCTAAAAACCGCTGTTTTAGAAAATGGGCATTACGAGAAACAAAAACCTTTTGTTCCTCTGCGTAATAGAAAAAATACCCCTTGGAGTTCTTTAGATATCCCACAAACTTACACTGCACGGAGCGTGCCTCAAGTTTGTCCGCATGCTGCTTTTTAACAAAAGCTGGACATCCCCATATCTTCAGATACTGAAGATAGGGTTTCTTCTCACTCCACATCTGATATGGTGTGGTAGGCACAGTCTTGGTAGGAATCCTGTTCAAAAGATATGCAGCTGATTCTAGTGCATAACCCCAGAAAGATCGCGGTAACTCAGCTTTACTCATCATGGAACGTACTATATCCAATAGGGTTCGGTTCCGTCTTTCCGATACACTGTTATGTTGTGGAGTGTATGGAGGAGTAAGCTGAGAGAGAATTCCATTCTATTTTAGGTAACCCAGGAACTCGGCACTTAAGTATTCACCACCTCGATCAGATCTCAGTGTCTTGATACTTTTGCCGGTTTGGTTTTCTACTTCATTCTTATATTCTCAGAATTTCTCAAAGGCCTCAGATTTATGCTTCAACAAGAAAATGAATCCATGCCTAGAGTAATCATCCGTAAAAGTAATGAAATATGAAAAACCGCCTCTTGCATGCGTAGACATTGGACCACATACATCGCTGTGTATGAGTCCTAAGAGCTCGCTCGCTCTTATTCCATGTCAAGTGAATGGAGTCTTTGTTATCTTTCCTTTGAGACATGATTGACAAGTGGCATAAGATTGATATTCGAACGGATCCAAATATCCTTCTCTATGAAACTTAGTTAACCTTGTCTCATTGATGTGACCTAGTCTACAATGCCATAAGAAATCCTGATTTATATCCGGAGACTTTCTTTTTAGTGTGTTCTGGACAATGATAATCTGTAGTTGGTTTAATACGTATATACCGTTATCTAGTGTACCGGACCCAATCAAACCATGATTAAGATGGATGTTAACAACATCGCTTACAAACGTGAAATCATAACCTTCTTTTGATAACAACGACACTGATATGATATTACACGTTAAACTAGGTACACAAAAACAGTTGCGCAAAACCAAAATATGTCCACTCGTCAATCCAAGGTGATAATCCCCTACGGACACATCATTCACGCTAGCTCCGTTAGCAACCTGGAGGGTCATATCACCAACCTTCAGCACTCTACGGTTTCTGAGTGCCTGCAATGAATTGCATATATGAGATCCTGATCCGGTATCCAATACCCAGGAAGTAGAGTTGATTGACCGACAATTTTCAATTACAAACACACCTGAAGCCGAAGACACAACTTGCCACGGGTCATGGTTCTTGGCAATCCAAGCTTTGCAATCCTTTTTCTAATGGCCTTTCCTACGACAGTGGAAGCACTCGTCCTTTGCTACTATCGGCACCGCAACCTTTGCCTTTCCCTTAGCTTCCACCTTACCGACACCACCTATTGGTTTGGTAGCAGCCTTCTTCTTCCTTCCTTTGGACCTTGCCTTCAACCTGGAAGAAGAAGCACCACGAACAAATATAGTGGGTGTTTCCCTTGCTTTCTGCAAGGTGCCCTCTGCACTCCTTAAAATGTTGAGGTGTTCTGGAAGTTCAACTTCTTTACCTTGAATGTTGAAATTCAAGATAAACTGGGCGTAGGTGGAAGGAAGGGACTGGGGAATCAAATCTGTATATAGCTCGTTCTCTAATGTTGTCCCGAGGTCCGCGAGCTCTTCTATGCAGCCAATCATCTTGAGGACATGTTCCCCTACAGATGATCCGACGGCCATCCTCGACTGAAATAAGTTCTTCGAGGTCTCGTATCTAGCTATACGAGATTGTTCTCCATACAGTTCCTTGGTGTGGAGAAATATGGATTCAAGATCCATATTCTCGTGCCTCCTCTGATGTTTATTATTCATAGAGGCAAGCACGATGCATTTGGCCTTCGCGCAGTCAATCTCCCAGGACTTGTGGATTTCCTTATCCACGACACTCGATTCTGGACCTGGGACGACAGGCGCCTTAGTAGTAAGGACATACCCCAATTTGTCATAGGTAATTGCCATCTTGACATTCCGGAAACAATCTTTATAGTTTGGCCCTGTCAAAATATTTTTATCTAATAATAACTTAAGGCCTGTCATGTTCTGGGTCGCTGTAATTAGGAGAGAGAGAGAGAGAGAGAGAGATAGAGGAAACACTTTATCATGATGCTTTTGCAAGTTTAAAGTGGTTTTTAGTTTATCTAAATAGGATGGCTCCCACTGTTTCTCGAATCCTTCCTCAAACCAAAAAAGAAGAACTAGTCAGGACTGTTCTCACCGTGCAATACTTGCTTAACCGTTCATCCAGGCAAGTGTCGGTACTTCGAGGGAGGTTTTACGACGCTTTCGCGAAGTTCCTTAATTAAATAACCTCTTTTCCCTGGAGGCGTAGCCCCGCAGACACCTTTCTCGACACCTACTTGGTTTATAGCATTGATCATTAAGTGAAAGAATTTCCCGATGAGTAGCATATACTCACAGTAGGATCATGATCCAAATATCATCGTGTGATAAAGCTGAAGGAATCCTACCAAAATTATCACACTCCAAATGTTATGCAACTCTAGCAAATTTCAGTTTCTTTAGAAATTCTCAATGTGGATTTTTGCCCCATGCTCTTATGACCTTGGCGTTGGTCAAAATGTCATAAGTCACATGTCAAGTTCTACCCATCATTATCTTGTTAATTTGAACCCATCTGTACATAACCCTGAGTTTACTGAATACCCAACTGAAATGACGCAGCTACCAAACACTATGCCTTGGCGTTGGTCAAAATACATAGCTTGAATACTACTGAATACCCAAATGAAATGACGGAGGGCTACGAATGGTTTTGGCGAAACCGTGAACGTAGTGAACTTGATATGATCGAAGGAACCTGATAGCTTTTAAAAGGAGTGGTTTAAGCTCCGCAATTAAAAATCTGCTGTTTTAAAATAACCGAGTGGTTTCTTTTCAATTGTTCCAACGATTCAACTTTGGATTATTTTCTTTGTATTAATATAATACGCCCCATCAATTAACCTATCATTGCAGAAAACAACGAAAATACAACGTCCTCTTATGCCATCCGCATTTGCCACTGAGCCCCGTCATTCACGCATTCTGTTACTTAACTAACGACAGAGCGGGGGCTGGGCTAGCACGGATGCAAAACATAAGTAACTCCTACTAGATATCATATATAGATATTGTACATTCGTCAGACACGATAATAGGCATTCTAGATCACAGATGAACATATTGGATATACAAGCAATCCACATTTCTTTTGAGCCTGCAATGAAAGACGGATTACATAGTCGTGATGAATAGCCAAACCCCCACCCTAGACCTCTACGGGTACGCCAAACTACCCGCCAAGTACCCGAAGTGAAACAGTCTCCCTCAACGACGTGAGTAGGCCACTAAGCACTTCAAAGTACCCGGTAGTTTGTGCACCCCACCTTCGGTCTATCCTAGGAGCAGATAACAGTAAATGAAATAATACAACGGTGGCTACAACCTCAACCCGGATGTGCCCCGCAAAAGAATATTACAACAAATTACAATTTACATTTGAATGAAAGAAACACTCGTCTCACATCCCTGGCTATCCATTCACGACAATCCAACAAGTCCATATCCACAAACATAAAGTAACCATTACAGAAATGTGCAACCCCTGCTAACCGACATACTAGCAATTAGGGGAGGTTTACGAACACATTAATCACAACACAGATATAATCCAGTTAGCCAAAGTTCTTAGAATTTCGATCAAGCATCATATATGAATCTACTCCGAATAATTCTCTGTGCACATAAAACCTAAGCAGAAACGAAATATCCCAGAAAACCCAACATCAACACAGAAGAATAACTGAGCAAATTTGGGTTGACTCGGTGTCAAGTAGGCCGCGGATCCGCGGCGGATCTCTTGGATTTGCCGTGGTTCCGTGGTGGTTTGGATGAGTCACGATCCCAAATTTCTTCACAATTCTTAAAAAACCCTGTTTGTATTTTTAAGGGCCCATGAAAAATTTTTAGACCCCAATTTAAAATCGGTAGAAATTTGGTGAAAAATTCGTTTTTTCGGGATTAAAACGCGATCGAATTTCTAAAGACTTTGCTAACATGTTAGTTATGGTTTAGCCTGGCTCTGATACCACTGTAAGTCAACGTTATACACCCCACAAGATGCGGGGAGGCGGAATAGGTAAAACAATCATTTTGTTCAAAGTAACATCGACTATCAAACGGATCTTTGCTAAACCCTAACTAACAAACTATCTAGAAGTGCTAAACTACTATGATAGATGATATTACCTCAAGATACTAGTCCTTCTTGTTCTTGTTGTTCACTTCCTCGTCGACCTCCTCGATGTAATAGAAGATCCACCCGAGAGTTCCTCCATCAAGCTTTAACTTCTAACTTGAGGTAACTAAGTGGCTAGGATTGCTAATCCAAGTGACCTAGAGGATATAGAGATGGATTAAGGATCTATTAGTCTTTCTAACCCTTGGGATCTCAACACATGAGAGGATTAGGGTTAGGCTGAAGAAGAGGAGAGCTTGAGGAGAGAGAGTGTGTATGTGAGAATGAAATGAATTATTACTCATTTGTGAATATATGAAGCATGATAATTATCCAAATAATAATATACAATAATAACAACCATGCTTCATTAACTCACTTTGGATGAATCATATCATGAGTCATTAAAACATTTAATGCAAATAACACATCACCTCTCCACCTCATTTAGTTTAATTCATAAATGAATTAAAACTAAATGAGTCACCTTTCTTCTAGAAGATTTTCGAGTAATTACGAGAATGCCCCTCCCATCCGTATTTACGAAAAACACGGATATACTGAGACTGCATAAATCCAATAATCCAATACTAGAATCTGGCTTAAACCAAAGCCCGCTAGTAAAATCTGTCCGAATATCATACGTGCATAAATACATGTATATGTCCGAACTCTGTCGTAAAACCATACAACGTCTATATCGTTTCGCCTGAAGCAGGAAAACTCTCTGTGTGGGACTCTAAAGACTCGACACTACGCTGGCAGTGGGTTTAACCACAGGCCGCAAGCGGTACTAGCTGTACGTAACGGTCCCTAGGTAGATGTTGATAAGAAGGTCGATGAGGAAACCCATCCGAACTCATACTGAGCCTGATGTGACAATCTTCGTACAGTCCGGTCTGTTCGTCTAAGACTATCGCATATCGGGCCTAGGGGGCGACAGCGTCAGTCCCCTAAAAGCGGTATAAGTCGTGTCAGAGTGAAGCCCATTACACCTTGAGAAACTACTGAAAAACCTACCAGTAAATCTCGCTTGCCCTGGCCAGGGACTTTGCGTAATGGCTCTCCAAACACAGTGCGATATCAACTCCCAATACCGGGATAGACGAATTCTTTCTAACAACTATTGCCTCCAAGTGCTTCGGGACTGCACCCAACTGCTACCTGTTTGCACGACTCAGTCGAGCCGTGGTAGGGTAGCAATCTAAGAACAGTGGGAACACACTCATGGCGAAGCAGCAGTGTCAAGTCTACGGACTATGCTGTACTTATGTCACCTGGGAACTGTTAACTGACGACGGGTATAATACCAACCAACAGTTCTCTGCGAGTCCTGTCCGGTGTACCCGTAACCCAACGAGCACCTGCATATTATCTCCAGTACAACGTACTAATGGCTGTGGGACAGACCATTTCCCTTGCTGGGATGAGAAGCGTATACACTAGTCCACTCTGGAGTATCGATGCCCTGTCTCGATAATCCTACGACTAGGGACCTGAAAAAGGATGTGCTTGTAGACTACCCAGCCCTCACTAGTGTGACTGCCATCATAACGCTGGTAGTCAAGCAAGATCCTATGGGCTCTATCAATATGTATTCGCGATATGCTAAAAGAAACATATACACATATTAAGATAGATATAAACCAAGTAGCATACTACTATGTTGAGCAAGACTGTTAATACAACTGTGAATATCCCAAGCTTTCATTAAGTAATATACAAACTAGTATGATACAATAATGGCCCCTAGGGAATATACACTAACATAGACTTGTAGTAAAAGGCTATCGTCAATAACCAGGTGTGGTTTATGATGAAACCTTTTCTCCAGTGGCTATGCTTAAGTCCATCGGGATTAAAGCAGGCATCGCGGAGTTGGAACATCTGTTTTGATGTGGCAGTCAAAGTGTTTGACTTCATCAAAAAGGTAGATGAACCTTGTATATACAAGAAGGTAGTAGAGAGTAAGGTTGTCTTCCACGTATTGTACGTAGATGACATACTCTTGATGGGAAATGGTTTCCTATGCTACACTCGGTCAAGCTCCTCTTATCACAAAGATTCTCCATGGAAGATTTTGATGATACCTTCTACATCTTATGGATTATGATCTATGGTGAGAGATCTAAGTGGATGTTGAGAGTGTCCCAAATCCAGGTACATTAACACCGTACTAAAGGTGTTTAGTATGGAAGATTCTAAGTATGGTGGTTCGCCCACTAACTCATGAATCACTCTCTCTATAAAGATGTCTTCCAAGACTGTTTTGGAGAGATCTTGCGTGCAAGGGATAACCTATGCTTCGGAAGTAGGCTCTATCATGTATGCGATGTTATGTACCAGACCATATGTAGCTAACTCACTAGGTGTAGTGATCAGGAATCAATCGGATCTTAAGAGAATCATTGGACAGCTGTGGAGGACATTCTTAAGTACTTGAGAAGCACCAAAAGAATGTTCTTGGTTCGAGCTTCCAGAGTGATAAGGATGACTGATAGTCAGTCTCGGGCTTTTTCTTTACCTTCAGTGGAGGGACGGTATGTTGGAAGAGTTCCAAGCTAGATATCGTGACATACTAGACGATAAAGGCCGAATACATTGCTACCAACAATGCTACCAAAGTGAATGTATGGATAAATCTTGTTCATGAGATGAACATGGTTCCTACCATTGAGCGTCCAATAACTGTTATTGTGACAACAATGGAGTTGTGGCTTTGGCCTAGGAACACCAGTCCCATCAGCGATCCAGACATATTCTGAGGCAAGTATCACATGATCAGGGAGATGGTTGATCTCCAGGGGATCAAGGTCAGGAGAGCTGACACGAAGGATAACACGGCGGATCCACTCACAAAGGCCTTACCTTAGAGAGACTTTTATAGGACGTTGAGTATGAGATACTACAACAAATGATCTTAGTGCAAGTAGGAGATTGTTAGTTATGTGTATGCCCTAGAGGCCATTACTATACATGCGATGTATATTGTAGTGGATACTTGGACATATATAGGGAGGACTTTCTTGCTCGACATGATAGTATGCTATCTGGTTGCACTTTATCTTAACATGTACACTTATTGTCTCAGTTCACTCTACGTCCTGGGTATTAGATACCGGATCAGGATCCCACATATGTAATACGTTACGTGGGCTACGTAAAGGTAGAGAACTGGGAATGGGTGATCATTCCATAACAGTAGGGAATGGTGCAAATGTTGCAGCCAAAGCTGTTGGCGAATATCACCTTGTGTTACCAAAAGGTAATACATTGATTCTAAACGAATGCTATTACATTCCGACCCTGATATGCAATATTATACCAGTTTCTTTATTGAATAAAGAAGGATATAATTTTCTAATACAGTATAATGTTATGAACATATTCCTGAATCAAAAGTTGATAGGATCAGGATCGTTAAATAATGGCATGTACGTTCTAAATCAAACTACAATTCTTAATGTACAGAACATAAACAAGTGGAAGAGTTCAGAAATGAACGAATCCTTCTTCTGGCATTATAGACTAGGTCATATCAATGCGACACGGCTAGCTAAATTACATAAGGATGGATATTTGAATCCGTTTGAATTATCATCTTATGACACTTGCCAGTCATGTCTCAAAGGCAAAATGACCAAAACTCCGTTTAGTGGACACGGAGTAAGAGTTACAGAACTCTTGGGGCTAATACATAGTGATGTATGTGGACCCATGTCTACACATGCCAGGAATGGTTCTTCCTACTTCATTACATTCACTGACGATCTCTCAAAATATAGACATGTGTTCCTGATGAAACACAAATTTGAAGCTTTTGAGAAATTCGGGGAATATAAGCACGAAGTAGAGAACCAAACGGGAAAAAGTATTAAGATCCTTCGATCTTATTGAGGAGGAGAATACTTGAGCAATGAGTTCCTGGACTATCTAAAAGAGAATGAGATTCTCTCTCAGCTTACTCCTCCCTATACACCACAGCACAACGGTGTATCGGAGCGGAGGAATCACACCCTATTAGATATGGTACGCTCTATGATGAGTAATGCAGAGTTGCCTATTTCCTTCTAGGGGTATGCGCTTGAGACATCCATATACCTATTGAATCTAGTTCTATCTAAATCTGTACCCACCACACCATATGAGATATTGAGTAGGAAGAGACCATATTTTAAACGAGTTAAGATATGGGGTTGTCCGGCCTATGTCAAAAGGCAAAATCCGGACAAGCTCGAGGCACGATCAGTTCTTTGCAAGTTTGTGGGATATCCAAAGAATTCTCAAGGATATTTTTTCTACCAGGCTGAGGAACAAAAGGTGTTTGTTGCTCAACATGCCACCTTTTTGGAAAAGGAATTTCTTGCAAAAGAAATTAGTGGCAAAGAGGTAGAGCTGGAAGAAGTTCTAGCACCATAAACTACAACTGATGGTTTATTGGAACCAGAGGATCCAGTAGTACCCAACGAACCCCAGCCTCTCCGCCGATCTAGTAGGGTTTCTCATCCACCTGAGAGATACTACGGTTTTCTCGTTGATGGTGGGAGCGGGCATTGCATCATGGAAGATGATGACCCGACTAGCTTCGAGCAGGCCATCACGAGTGGTGACTCTGTGAAATGGCTGGATGCAATGCGATCTAAGATGGAATCCATGTACACCAACAAAGTATGGACTTTGGAAGTTTCTCCTGAAGGGGTAAAACCCATTGGGAGCAAATGGATCTTTAAGAAGAAACTTGGTGTAGATGGAAAAGTTGAGACTTTCAAAGCTAGACTTATTGCAAAGGGTTGTCGTCAACGACCAGGTGTGGATTATGACGAAACTTTTTCTCCAGTGGCTATGCTTAAGTCCATCCGGATCTTACTTGCCATTGCTGCATACCATGATTACGAAATCTGGCAAATGGATGTTAAGACCGCCTTTCTAAATGGTGATTTAGAGGACTGCGTGCGCATGACTCATCCAGAGGGCTTCGTAGATAGTGGAAGCAGCGGAAAGGTGTGTAAGCTGCTTAAATCCATCTACGGGTTAAAGCAGGCATCGCGGAGTTGGAACATCTGCTTTGATATTGTAGTCAAAGAGTTTGACATCATCAAAAACATAGATGAACCTTGTATATATAAAAAGGTTGCAGAGAGTACGGTTGTCTTCCTCGTATTGTACGTCGATGACATACTCTTGATAGGAAATGATGTTCCTGTGCTGCAATCGGTCAAGATCTTCTTATCACAAAGATTCTCAATGAAAGATCTTGGTGATGCCTCCTGCATATTGGGAATTATGATCTATAGAGATAGATCTAAACAGATACTGGGATTGTCCCAATCCAGGTATATTGACACCATACTAAAGAGGTTTATTATGGAAGAATCCAAGCGTGGTAACCAACCCATGATCTCTGGACTCACTTTCTCCAAAGAGATGTCTCCCAAGACTGATTTGAAAAGAGCTCGCATGCAAGGGATACCCTATGCTTCGGCAGTATGCTATATCATGTATGCGGTGCTATGTACCAGACCCGATGTATAGCTGTGAAGTACATTCTCAAGTACTTGAGAAGGACTAAAGAGATGTTCTTGGTGTATGGTAATGGAGAACTCCAGGTGGAATCCTTTACCGATTCGAGCTTCCAAAGTGATAAGGACGACTCTAAGTCGCACTCGGGATTTGTCTTTACCCTCAATGGAGGGGCGGTATGTTGGAAGAGTTCCAAACAGGAAACCGTTGCAGACTCGACGATGGAGGCTGAATACATCGCTGCCAACGATGCTACCAAAGAGGCTGTCTGGATAAAGAAGTGCATCACTGAACTTGGTGTGGTTCCATCCATTGAGCATCCAATACCTTTGTATTGTGATAACAATGGAGCTGTGGTTTTGGCCAAGGAACCCAGTTCCCATCAGAAGTCCAGACATATTCTGAGGCGGTATCACCTGATCCGGGAGATATTTGATCGCCGGGAGATCGAGGTCAGGAGAGTTGATACGAAGGACAACACTGGAGATCCACTCACAAAGGCCATTCCCCAGACACAGTTTGGGAGACTCTTCGGGATGTTGGGTATGAGATACTACAACAGCTGGCCTTAGTGCAAGTGGGAGATTGTTAGTTATATATATGCCCTAGAGGCTATTATTGTACATATGATGTATATTATAGTGGATTCTTGGATATATATAGAGAGGACTTTCTTGCTCGACATGATAGTATGCTATTTGGTTTCATTTTGTCTTAACATGTTGACTTGTATTAGTTTACTGTCTTGCCCTTACATGTTGATAAAGCCCTTAGGATATGTACTCGACTACTGGGACTATGATGAGATCATACTAGTGGGGCTAGGGTAGTCAATGAGTACATCCTATAATTGTTCCTAGTCGAGGGTATATAGAGACAGGGCATCGATGCACCTGTGTAGACTAGCGTATACGCATCTTGACCCATATGATGGGCGATGGATGATCCCATATCCATTGGTGCTTGACATCAGAGATGGTGTACGGGTGCTCAGTGGAGACTGGGTACACTAGATGGACTCGCCAAGAACTCCCAGATGGGATTATTTCTCACGTCAGATGGCAGTTATCTGGTGACACTGGTACAAGTTAGTCTGTAGACCCGAGATCGTCATAGAGTCTTGTGTGATTCTCACTGTGCTTTGATTTCAATCATACCACATCCAAGAAGGCGTGCAAAACGGTGGCTTTTGGGTACAGTCCCGAATCACATGGAGGCAATGAGCGATAGGAGGGGTTTCGTCTCTCTCGGTATAGGGAGTTGATGTTGTGCTGTGTTCGATTGGCTATAACTGGAAGTCCCTGGCCAGGGCGGATATAGAGTACTACTGGTAAGTGTTATGAGTAGGTTCTCGACCTGTTATGAGCCTCACATCGACACGACATATCGGTTACTGGGGTCTGACGTTTACCACCCCTAGACTAGATATGCGACATATCAGACGAAGAGACCGGACTGTACGGTAGTGTTACTGATTGGATTCACAGGAGAATGTACAGGCTTGCTTTTTGATCTTCTGATTGCTCAATACCTGGATGGCTGTTACGTTTAGCTGACCGCTTGCAGCTTGTGGGTGTTTGATATGATCATCACCTACTTCCGGCGTATTGACGATTCTTTAGAGTCCTACACAGAGGTTTCTTGACTCAGGCAAAATGGAGTAGGAGCACATATGTGATATGTGCGGGACCGAGAATAATACGATATGAGATACCGTATTCTATTCTTGTGATATATGATATAGCCGGGTCATCGGATCATGTGTTGATTCGATGAATCGGTACATGTTAAATTAGTCAGTTATATGCGATATAGCCGGATTGTCGGATCAAGTGTTGATTAGATAATTTAATGTATAATTATATATGTGATATATTACATTACATTATCTAATATAAGCTCGCTTTATTGATTCATTTTCTCACCGGATAATACATTGATATATATGCGATATATGTTAATTGTATTATTTTCTTTTGTTACAAAAATATATTATATATGTGATATATAATATTGTAACAAGTTATGATTACAAATGCAACATGATTTGTGGAGATTAAACATGGTTAGGGTTTGATTTGGGTTAGCATTTTCATGAAGCTTCTAGAAGCTTTATGTTTTGTTTTAAGCAAAGATATTTTGTGTTGATATTTTGGAGATATTATTTAACCCAACCCAAACCCTTAACTCTAGTCAATTCTCTACATGAGTTAATACTTGATATTATTAACTCAAGGTTGTTTTGTAACCATTGTAACAATTTCATTCATCATAAAAGGTTTTATCTTGTTCTTCCTCCTTGAAAAGCTTTCTAACTTTTGGTTTTGTGATGATTAAGTATGAGATTTGAAAACAAAAGAGAGCAAAATTCCTACCTCATCATCCTCATCTATTCTAGCTACTTAGATTAGGGTGTTTACTTCTCTAATACTTGATTAGAGAAGTGAGAGCTTGAGTAAAAGATTCTTCAAGGTAGATCATCTTCGAAAAGGAAGACTTCAAGCAAGCATGGATCGTTCGACTTGTGGAGCCTCTCTTGAGTCCGGGAGATCATGGATCGCGGCGAAGGGACTACTACTCGGAGCTTATGAAGCGAAGGAATGGTCTACAAAGGTTGTAATCCCTTTCTCTTAGATGTAAAGATGTTTACATGCTTTGTTAACCCTAATTATCTAGCAAAGATCCTCGCTTTAGGTTGTTCGGCACTTAAAAATTTTAAATACGGCATGGTTGATGCCTTATAGACCCTTGTGACAGTGTCTAGTAACCTTACAATATATATATATATATATATATATATATATATATATATATAATGAAGCATGGCATTTAAATTTCTATTTTGGGAAAATTAGAAATGAGGTGGAAAATGAAGCATGGTTGCAAGCATGGGATTTTCTTTTGTTTATTCTTCTTGACTTACTATTCAAGCATGGTTGCAATTTTATATTGCATAATTCCATGCTTGAATGAGTGAGGGGTCAAGAGTTGCCATTCATTCTTGCTCATTCTCAACACTTAGCCATTTTGTGTTAAGTTTCTCCCATGGTTGCTCTCTTGCTCCTTCTTCCTCCTCTTGTCATGGTTCAAGCTTCAAGCTTCAACCCTCACATGTGATGTGAATCATGAAGCTTGAACACAAACTAGTGAGCTTATCATATCCCCTACTTCATCATCCCACACCAAACTAGCAATTTAGTGTGGTCTATTTCATACAGTAAAGAAGTTTAGTGTAGTGTTAGCTTGATCTAGAGGAACTTCGGGTGGATCGTCTTTGGCGTGAAGACAACGAAGGAAGCTCGTTAAAAGTTTCAAAAGAAGCCTAGTGGAGTCGCGGGACTACTACACGGAGCAAGTGAAGAGAAAGACCGTCTACAAAGGTTGTATTCTTATTCTCTTAATGTAAAAGTAGTTTACATTTCCTATTGTCTAAATCTATAGTTAAAGATTCTATGTTTAGGGTTCGTTAGCATGGCAATTTTTTAAAAACGGCATGGATGATGCCTCCCGTAACCTTGCTGTCTTGCTAGGGAACGTTTCAGTGGTATCGGAGCTAGGCTAAAGATTTAGACAATGTTTGTTAGATTACGAAACCGAAACTACTCCGAAACTTGAAACCCTAGAATCCAGTTTCTGTCCATTTTAAAACGTGCTCTAAAATTTTATTAAACAGCAGCAGAATGTTGTATGAGCTGCAACATGAACACAGTACAAAATTTAGCCCAGGACCTCGGATTTCGGCCGGCCACATGCTTGTTAAAACCGGCCTGCTCGGTTTTTTGGAGGGGTCTAGGGTTGAAATTTGTACCGTGTTCTAGTCTCTGGGTTTTGGTGTTTCAGATATTTTTTGTTTTTGCTAAATTTTCATGTGATGATAACTTTCTGCAAAGGCAACTCGGAGTGTTTCGTAGTCGTAATTCGAACAGTTTTTCGGGTTACTTTAGAAGGTGTTAAAAAGTTCGAACGGATATCAAATACCCATTTTACCCTCCCTGAAAATTTTCCAAGTGTTGGATTTTTCCTTAGTTTAAAACTTTCAGAAAATCATGCAAGTGATACTGTGGACCCTCTAGAAGAACGAAACCTTAACTCGATTATATGACCGTCAGAACCGCCACTAAACCATAGGGTTTGTGGTAGTTCAGCGGCGCCACATGTGAGGCATTGGTTGACCCTTCTACGGCTAGTTCATAGGAGTTGTGGCATGTACTGAGTAATTTTAAACTACGCTCAAGTGTTGAGCTTTTTGGGTAATTTTGGGTGTTTGTTGATTCGATCGGAATGTTTAACATCGTCTAGCTATTTGATGACATGTGATATTATGTGTTGCTTGGATATGTTATAGTGAATCGTCGTGTTTTGAATAACCGGGGGGCTTTATATGGGAGGGGAGTTTTTAATTTCGTTCATATAAAATTCATTGTATGTAATATTCTTTTATTGGGGCACTTCCGGGTTGAGGATGATGTCACCATTGTTGTATATTATTTACTTTTCCGCATTAGGATAGACCCAAGGAGGGGAGCACAAGTAACCGGGTTCTAGAGTCCAGTGGGAGACCATATCGAGGAGTCGAGTCCGGGTCTCCTAACTCTAGAATTGGTACTCTCGTAGGGGTCTAAGGATATGGGTTTGGCTATTCATCGTGACCGTGGAATCCATGTTTTATACTGTCTTAACTTAAAACATGGAATTCCTAGTATATCCAATATTTCATATGTTATCTTCTGCTGCTGATATTCTGTGGTGTGATCACTTTATATGCATGAGACGAATGATTTATTATTGTATATATGATATATAATAAATGTTGCTTATGTTTTGCACCCGCACTAGTCCCGCCCCGCTATGCCGTTAGTTAAGTAACCTAACGGTGCATAACGGGACACTGTGGCGAATGCGGATGGCATAAGCGTACGTTGTATTTTCGTTTCTTCTGTGATGCTTAGGAAGCTTAATTGATGGGACTTCATTAATGAGATGAATGAAAGAAAAGAAACCAAAATGATGTTGTAGAAACAAATTTTCAAAAATGGTAGCTCTAGTTTTTGCTTTGCATAGCGGTATTCCTTGTAGAATATCCAGCACCTTATTTAATAAAGAAAGAGCCGAGATATCTTCACCAGGAGTGACCTCTTTAGATAAACTAGCAGATGCTGCAACCTATTTGGTTTTTTTTATTGCCTTTTTAGTTCTTGCTTTGCATAGCGGTATTCCTTGTAGAATATCCAGCACCTTATTCGATAAGGAAAGAGCCGAGATCCCTTCACCGGGAGTGACCTCTTTAGCGGAACTAGTAAAAGCCTAAAAAAAACTCCTTTTCAAAATCACTCGATTCTGCAACGATATCAAGTTCATTACGCAAAAGGTTTGCTTAAAAACCTTTCATAGCCCTCCGTCATTTCAGATAGGTACTACTTAGTATTCGTGCTACGTTTTTTGACTATATTAAGGTGTAGTATGCAGTAGCTAATTAGTACTTATCTACTAAAGCATGAGATGCGATTGGATTAAGGTAGTCGTACGACTTTATTCACTATGTTAAGGGTCATACGGGTGGGTTTAATTCAAGTGTTAAAATTTGCATTGAGATTGTATACTTTCTATGAGATAGTTGGATCCTGATACCCACTGCGAGTAAGAGTTACTCCCGGGAGAGTTTTACACATCATAATTAGCCAATCAAGTAGGTGTCAAGAAAGGTGTTAATGGGGTCACGCCCCTAGGAAAACAAGATTTATTTTAATTAGGTCCGTGCGAAAGCACGGGGAACCTCCCTAAAAGTACCGGCACTGGCCTGGCTGAAAGATTGGCGAACTTGTAAGGTGTAATTAATCCCGGCTAGTCTTATATTTTAGGGTTTAAAAGAAGATTTGATAAAAACAGTGGGAGCCATCCTGATTGGATAAGATAATAACCAATCTAATCTTGCAAAGAGCGCACGCTAACGCGTTACCTTCTCTCTCTCTCCAGGGAGCAACCAATGTCACGCCTTAGTCAAGATAATAATATGAATGTATTGACCGAACCCGCTTGTTATACTGAGCAAGGGAAAATTGGTTCCGCTCCAACTTATAAGTGTTATAAGTCCGAGTAGGAAATAGGAGCATATTTGGATTCGCACGCCACCCAAATGAAGAATAAGCATGTTGATGCATTTTCTTCGGTTGTGTTAGTTACCGAGAACTATTTATCAGTACACTCTACGTCCTGGGTATTAGATACCGGATCGGGATCCCACATATGCAATTTGTTGCATAGGCTAAGGAAAGGTAGAGAACTGGTAAAAGGTGATCATTCTCTAAAAGTAGGGAATGGTGCAAGTGTTGCAGCCAGAGCAGTTGGTGAATATCACCTTGTATTGCCAATTGGGAATACTTTGATCCTGAACGACTATTATTATGTACCCTATATGATATGCAATTTAATATCAATTTCTTTATTAGATAAAGAAGGATATAATTTTGCAGTAGAGAATAATGTTATGAACATTTACCTAAATCAAATGTTGATTGGGTTTGGTGCGTTATTGTCACGACCCGAAGTCTGGCCCGTGATCGGCACTTAACTACGTAACGTCTACAGGCGTAACGCAGCTAAGTAAGCCGAAACCCAGAAATCAAAACCATTAAAAGTAGTGAGTGTTAAAACATTTGATGAAAATATTTGTTAGACATTTAGAAAATCTTAAGTAATTTAGTAAAATTCTTTAATGTTTAAGTGGTTTTCTTAAAAATTTCGGCAGCATCCCCTTTGTAAAAACAAGCCCCGAAATCGGGTACAGGACATGATATAAGAAAATGACATGCAATAAGAATAAAGCATCCCCAAACGGGAGCAATCACGCCCAACGGCGGAAACAACCACCATAATAATAATATACGATGTCGTAGCGAAGAAATGAGCAATATAAGTGGAAAAATATCATGAAAGATAAAAACTGCATAAATAAAATCGACTCACAACGAGCTCGACACCAGAGTACAGAATAATATACATCGTCCTCACAACTGGTATCTAAGTCAATACATGAATAGTAGATGGAGAGTACTAGATACAATAGTGTGTACAACTGGAAAATAAACGGATACCGCAAAAACCTACCTATCAGCAAAAGGGTTCACAGGCCAACTGTAGTGGTATCCGTAGCAAAAGATGCAAGAAAGTAGCCCTGTCGCAACGACTCTGAGGGGCAACCTGCAAACACCGTGGCACAACAGGGGTGAGTTGCCAACTCATGAATAGTAGATAACATATAAAGGTAATCACGAGTATGCATGTACTGCGATACTCTAACATGTGCAAACAGATAACATCTAAATGATAAGCTGGGTACGCAATAATCATGCATAACAAGTGCAATCTAACAACATCTATATGTGATGAGCAGGGTATGCAGTAATAATGCCAAAGTACTGTATCAGGTACTTCAACAATAGGATGAGATACATAACAATGAATGCTGAGCATGGGGTAAAATATTATCTACACGGATTATTAATGTGGAAAAATAACCGGTGTCCATCAAATACACCCAAATCCCAGTAAAACTCAAGCGCCGTCACTCTAATCGACCCTCAAATCCTATAAATCTCATAGAATCGTGAGTTCCAACATCGGCACTCGAAAATATCATAAAATAATTGTGTCCAGCATCGACACGCAAATCCTCATGTATCGGGCTCCGTCAGTCCGGATCGGCCCACGGGCTCCGTCTGCGGAATCGGCCCTCGGCCCCGGCAGTACGGGTCGGCCAGCATCCATCTCTCAACTATGGTCAGTATCCTCCGGATAACCGCCAGGTCTAACCAATCACCGGTACGTAGTAGTCCCTCCGCCGGGCTCACCGTCTAACTATACGAGTCTTCTTGCCCCGGGGTACCATACCGGGTCCACCATGTACCCGCAGACGGTGCCTACCACTCCTCGAATCGGGTATACTTATACAAGCTCTCATGAACCGAGAAAACTCATGGTGGACGCACTGAAATATCATATCAAGAGAAACCGGGTTTTCAAAACAGTATATATTTTCTTAAAATAAGACCACGGTTCTCAAATCCAGAAATCACACGAATCCAAAACTCAATGCGTAAATCTATGCAATATGGCGTATGCCACTAAGAGTAAAAAGGGAAACTGCTCTTTTAAAATGGATCCAGTTTTGAAGATATCTCATGCGGTCCCTATTTTCTAGAAATCAAAGCCAATATCATCCATGTATGTGACATATGTATGTATATAGGTAAGGATGTGCATGTGGATATATACGCAATTATGAGTGTGCCAATGTATATATGCACTAATATGGATATACAGTACGTAGGTGCGCAAGTACGGATATATCAATGTATGTGTGCACCAATATGAATATACAGTGTGCATGTGCGCAAGTATGGATATATCAATGTATGTGTGCACCAATATGAATATACAGTGTGCATGTGCGCAAGTATGGATATATCAATGTATGTGTGCACCAATATGAATATACAGTGTGCATGTGCGCATGTATGAATATATCAATGTATGTGTGCACCAATATGGATATACGATGTGTTTGTGCGCAATATGGATATATCAATGTATGTGTGCACCAATATGAATATACAGTGTGCATGTGCGCAGGTATGAATATGTCAATATATGTGTGCTCTAATATGAATATACAGTGTGCATGTGCACAGGTATGGATATATCAATGTATGTGTGCACCAATATGAATATACAGTGTGCATGTGCACAAGTATGAATATATCAATGTATGTGTGCACGGATATGAATATACAGTGTGCATGTGCGCAAGTATGAATATATCAATGTATATATATATGCCAATATGCAACCGAGTCTTGTCAAATCATCAATGATGCAGTAATCAAAATGATGTATGGTTCGTAGCAATCCTATAGTGCGAGTGTCATGGCAATCACTAACGGTGTGAGTGTAACATACAAATAGTGCTCGTGCGGCTTAAACCGTTAGTGACAGTGCAGTGTTATATAACTACCATTTCTACATGCAACAAAAGATGGGTATGCTACAATAGTATATATCCACGCAGCAATCTACATATAAATATATATGCGACTACAATATCCTATCACTCCCTGACGCTTAACGCCATACGGGCGATTTCCCCGTAGATGTTAAATCTACTCACCTGGTCTCGTGCTAAGCATAGCCGACCACTTGCTTCCCCTTCTTTGCGGCGTCCGACGTACCCACCTGCGAACCTAGAATTTACACAAAGAATACACATAAGCAGAATCCTGCAAAAACGCGATATCGAAACCAAACGAGAAACTCGCGTCGCGAACTAAACGCGTGTGTATCCGATACGCTGAAACGTGTGTATACGAGTCTGAAACTATCCCGACACGTTGCGACACGCAGGAACGCTAAACCCACTTACGTATCACACGTGTCGCGCAAACTAAACGTATTGGAAAAACGGTATTTTGCTCCAGATTTTGACTCGGGTGAAAAAGTGAAAAGTTGCATATACCAAAATACTAGAATATACAGCAGACTACGCTAGACAAAACTCCAGCACCTAACTCCCCCTTCTGGCCGCAATTTGCGGCCAGAACGATTAAAATTGCGGCCCAGGTTGGGAATTTGGGGCTCGTGCTTCGTGTGTGTGGTCTAGGTACAGTGTGCATGCTCCAGTAATCTCATATTTTGTCTGAAGTAACCAGGTCAACAGCAGATTTAAAAAGCCTAAACGTTTATGTTAAAACGTTAAATTTACACTAATTTGAATCCCTCTGGTATTTTAGTGAAATCTGGTCTTAAACCTCAGTTTAAAGGTTCTTATAGCCCTTAGTTAGGCTAAGCTAACCATAAAAATCATCACTTGGCCAAATATCCACTCAAATCACCATTTCTATCACTAAAACTCATATTAAACACTAACCGAAGCTAAACAACACATAAGTTTACCAAGCAAAGAAGTTAGGTCTAAGAAGTTATACCTCACTAGATCCTAGGTGCAAGAGAAGGAGAAGAAGAAGAGGAGGAGCTGTTGTTGCTGCTGTGTGCCGCTGTTGCTGCTGCCTGTTGCTGCATTGCTGCTGTTGTTGTTGCTGTCTGCTGCTGCTGCTACTGCTTCTGCTGCTGCTGTTGCTTATGTTGCTGCTGCTGCTGGTTTGGGGGGGTGTGTGAGTGAGAGAGAGAAGTGAGGAAAATGAGTGTGGCAAAAGAAAAGGAAATGAGAGAGATATGAGAGAGTCAAACCTCCCTCTCTCTCACCTCATTAAATTCAAGCATGGGCAAGCCATCATGCATTCTCTCTCTCTCTCTCTCTCTCCATGTCAACCCAAGCTAAATTCATTTTTATTTTAAATGAATAACTAAAATGTTAGTTATATGTATGCCCTAGAGGCCATTACTGTACATACGTTGTATATTGTAATGGATGCTTGGACATATATAGGGAGGACTTTCTTGCTCGATATGATAGTATGCTATCTGGTTGTACTTTATCTTAACATGTACTCTGATTGTCTCTATGTTACATGTTGATAAAGCCCTTAGGATATGTACTCGACTAATGGGACTATGATGAGATCATACTAGTGGGGACACGGAAGTCGACGTGTACATCCTATAACTGTTCCTAGTCGAGGGTGTATCGAGACAGGGCATCGATACACCAGAGTAGACTAGCGTATACGCATCTTGACCCATATGATGGGCGATGGATGATCCTATATCCATCGGTCTTTGACATCAAGGATGGTGTACGGGTGGTCAATAGAGACTGGGTACACTGGACGGACTCGCCGAGAACTCCCAGATGGTATTATACCTCATGTCAGATGGCAGTTCTCCGGTGACACTTGTACAGAGTAGTCTGTTGACCCGAGATCGTCATAGAGTCTTGTGTGATTCCCACTGTGCTTTGATTTCCATCATACCACGTCCAAGAGGGCATGCAAAAAGGTGGCTTTTGTGTACAGTCCCGAATCACATGGAGGCAATGAGCGATAGGAGGGGATTCGTCTCTCCCGGTATAGGGAGTTGATGTTGTGCTGTGTTCGATTGGCTGTAACCGAAAATCCCTGGCCAGGGTTGCTGAGATTTACTGGTAAGTGTTATCAGTAGTTTCTCGAACTGTTATAGACCTCATATCCACACGACTTATCGAGCTACTGGGGTGTGACGTTTACCACCCCTACGCGAGATATGCGACATATCAGACGACGAGACCGGACTGTACGGGAGTGTTACTGTTTGGATTCACAGGAGAATGTACAGGCTTGCTTGTTGATCTTCTGAGCGCTCAATACCTGGGTGGCTGTTACGTTTAGCTGACCGCTTGCAGCTTGTGGGTGTTTGATATGATCATCACCTACTGCCGGCGTATTGACGATTCTTTAGAGTCCTACACAGAGGTTTCTTGGCTCAGGAAAAACGGAGTAGGAGCACATATGTGATATGTGCGGGACCGTGGATATTACGATGTGAGATACCGTATTCTATTCTCGCGATATTTGATATCAACCGCGTCATCGGATCAAGTGTTGATTCGATGAATCGGTAAGGATAAATATTAGTCGGTTATATGCGATATAGCCGGATTGTCGGATTAATTGTTGATTCGATAATTTAATGTATAATAATATATATGATATATTAAATTACATTATCTAATATTAGCTCACTAAAAGATTCTTTTTCTCACTCGGGTAATACATTGATATATATGCGATATATGTTAATTGTATTATTTTATTTTGTTACAATAAATATTGTATATGTGATATATAATATTGTAACATGTTATAATTATTAATGCAACATGTTTAGAGGAGTTTAAACAAGATTAGGTTTTGATTTGGGTTAATGTTTTCTAGAGGTTTCTAGATGGTTTTACTTTTTCATTTGCTAAGATATTATGATAGATATTTCTTTGTGACTCACCTTTTAACCCAACCCAAACCCTAACCCTAGTAAACTCACTATATTGGTTACTTCAACCATGGTTGCATAAATGATTATGATAACTTTTTATTATTCATCACAAAAGGATTATTGGTTTTTTCATCATCTTCTTCCTTCTTCTTCTTTGCTTGCAAAGCTTTCTAGCTTTGATCTTTGTGATGAAAAAGAGTGAGAAATAGAAAAAAAATGAGAGCAAAAATCCTACTTCATCATCCTCATTTATCCTTGCCATTTAGATGAGGGTGTTCACATCATTTCATGAGTGATAGCTTGTGTTAACGAAATTTCAAGGTAGATCATCTATGTTATCGAAGATCGGAAGCAAGACTGCATCTTTCTCTTCGTGAAGCCTCTCGAGAGTCCGGAACACGATGATCACAGCGAAGGGACCTCAACACGGAGCTTAAGAAGTGAAGGACCGGATCTACAAAGGTTGTAATCTCTCTCACTTAGTGTTAAACTGTTTAACATGTTAGTTTTCGCCTAAACCCTAGTTTAAAGATCCGGCTTCGGGTTGTTCGGCACGGCTAATTTTTTAATCGGGCATGGTTGATTCCTCGTAGACCCTTGTGCGCGTGCCTAGCAACCCTACATAAAACACTTAATTAAAATAAAATTAGCTTAATAAAAATGGTTAGTCCACCATAGTTTTTCAACATGGTTTAACCCTAGTTTACATGCACATGTATGTGCAAGCCTAAATAAATTCTAATAAAATATTCATTAATTTTGATAAAATATTTGAAAATCGTTTTGGTAGACTTTTTACTAAAAACCATATATTAAAGTATAATTATCCACTAATCACAATCTAATGTGTTACAATCTTCCCCCCTTAAAGAAATTCGTCCCCGAATTTAAAATATAAAGCTACGCGTACCTTCAAAGAGATGAGGGAATTTCTTCTGCATCTTGCCCTCAGCCTCCCAAGTGATCTCTTCACCATTAGGGCTGCACCAAAGCACCTTCACAGATGGAAATACCTTCGATCGATGTTTCTTCACCTGCCGGTCCAATATCACGACTGGCTGCTCGGTGAACGAAAGATCGTGCTCGAGCTGAACGGTCTGATGCTGAATCATGTGAGAAGGGTCATGCAGGTATCTGTGAAGCATCGACACGTGGAATACGGGTTGAACATCTGGGAAGTCGGGTGGAAGGGCCAAACGATATACTACTGCGCCCACACGCTCGAGGATCTCGAAGGGACCTATGAATCTGGGGCTACGCTTCCCCTTCCGTCCAAACCTCATCACTCCCTTCATCGGAGAGACCCTCAGAAAAACGTGATCGCCAACTGCGAACTTTAATCTACGGCGGTGTCTGTCAGCATACGATTTCTGCCTGCTCTGAGCTGTCCTCATCCTATCTCGAATCAACTGTATCTTCTCGGTCGTCTCCTGTACGATCTGCGGCCCCAAAATACTGCTCTCACTGAGCTCTGTCCAACAGACGGGCGATCTACATCTCCTCCCATACAAGGCCTCGAAAGGTGCAATCTGGATAGTATCCTGGAAACTATTGTTGCAGGAGAACTCCACCAAGGGTAAATGATGATCCCAGCTACCATCAAAGTCTAAAACGCACGCTCGGAGCATGTCCTCGAGAGTCTGAATAGTCCGCTCTGAATGGCCGTCGGTCTGCGAATGAAATGTTGTGCTAAAACTCAAGCGGGTGCCCAAAGCCTCCTGAAGCCTCTGCCATAGTCGGCTGGTAAACTGGGTGCCTCGGTCGGACACAATACATGTCGGGACTCCATGCATGTTAGTTGTATGTATGCCCTAGAGGCCAGTATTGTACAGATGATGTATATTATATTGGATGCTTGGACATATATAGAGATGACTTTCTTGCTCGATATGATAGTATGCTATCTGGTTGCTCTTTATCTTAACATGTATACTTGTCTCTTTATACTGTCTTAGAGTTACATGTTGGTAAAGCCCTTAGGATGTGTACTTAACTACCTGGACTATGATGCGGATCATACTAGTGGGGACATGGTAGTCCATAAGTACATCCTTCAAGGTCCCTAGTCGTGGGTGTATCGAGACGGGGCATCGATACACCAGTGTAGACTAGCGTATATGCTTCTCGACCCATGAGATGGGCGATGGATGATCCCATATCCATTGGTGTTTGACATCAGAGATGGTATACGGGTGCTCAGTGGAGACTGGGTACACTGGACGGACTCGCCGAGAACTCCCAGTTGGTATTATACCTCAAGTCAGATGGCAGTTCTCTGGTGACACTTGTACAGGTTAGTCTGTAGACCCGAGATCGTCATAGAGTCTTGTGTGATTCCTACTGTACTTTGATTTCCACCTTACCACGTCCATGAGGGCGTGCAAAACGATGGTTTTTGGGTACAGTCCCGAGTCACATGGAGGCAATGAGCGATAGGAGAGGTTTTGTCTCTCCCGGTATTGGGGTTGATGTTGCGCTGTGCTCGATTGGCCATAACAGGGAAGTCCCTGGCCAGGGCTGATTCATAGATTTGCTGGTAAGTGTTACCAGTAGTTTCTCGACCCGTTATGAGCCTCACATCGGCATGACTTATCAGTTATTGAGGTCTGACGTTTACCACCCCTAGACTTGATATGCGACATAACAGACGAGGAGACCGGACTGTATGGGAAGTGTTGCCGATTGGCTCGACGGGAGTTGTAGCAGGTTCGCTTGTTTTCTTCTGATCGCTCAATACCCGGGTGGCCGTTACGTTTAGCTGACCGCTTGCGGCTTGGGGGTACTTGATATGACCATCACCCACTGCCGGCGTATTGACGAGTCTTAGAGTCCCACAAAGGAGTTACCTAGTCTAGGCGAAACGTTGTGGAGCGCGTATGCGATATGCGCATGGGCCCAGGCTAAATGCGCGTATGAGATACCGTATATTAATCGGGCGGCTTGCTTTTGGTTAGGGTCGTATGTGATATGGCCGGATTGAAAAATCAAGTGTTGATTTATCATTTAACCATTAGTTTCTCACTAGAAATCCTTTCTTGAGTTTGATGGATGTATGCATGCATGTATGCTTTCTTTATAGATTCATGCACATATTGATATGCATACACACACACACATACATACATACATCCTTCATGGTTGTACATACATGAAAATGGTGGCAATATAAGACTCACACCATGGTTTTATATATGGATTTTTATTGCATTTGATTTAAAACAAAATGAAAACGGAAAATGGTTATCATTGATTTGTTTCTACACTCTTCTTTGACCTAACCATCCTCACCCACCTTTTAACCTTGGGTAAACTTTCCTTTTGTGTTTTAACTCAAATTCAATAATATATTCATTGTTTAACCATGGTTTGAGATGAGAATGAGAAAATATATATACATATATTTTCATTTTTCTACACAAGAGTTATTCTTTTCACTCTTGTTAAAGAATAGCCATCATCTTCTTCTTCCTTCCTCTTTTGCTCTCTAGACTTTTGTAGTGAGCAATATACTCATCAAGTTAGGATTTTGAAGTGAGAAAAGCCTCCACAACATCATTCTACACAAGTCTTGCCCACTTGTTCAGAGTGTTAGCTTCAATTTTCATTCTTGATCTTGCGAAGTTGCTAGCTTGCACAAAGTGGACTCCGGGTGGATCATCGGTGACCTAGAGGAGTTCAAGCGGAGCTTTTCCAGACCCTAAGTATCCAAGGAGTCTAGCGTAGGGAGCTACAAAGGTTGTACTCTCAAAACCCTAGCTTTTCTTTCATGAGATGATATGCTAATTTTGAAACCCTAATTTTTCTAGGAACGATTCTTTGTTTGTTAACTTAGCACCCTAAAAATTCAATCTTTGGTACATGTGATGCTTCCAAACCCTTCATGAGGTGCTAGGTTAACCTAACATTGGTATCAGAGCCGACCTAGAACATTAGGCGACACTTTAACGAAGTTAAAACTCCGAACGAACCCGACAACTTCGAAATCAACCCCTCTCTGGACAATTTTTAAAATCTTGGATTTTTGTGAATTAAAAATATTTATAAAAAAAACAGCAGGATTTTCTAAGAATTATAGTGCAAGACGATGACCTGATCCGTACAAATGACCGCGGTTCCGCGGCAAATCCCTGCTTGTGCCGCGGAACCGCGGCGGTATGGTGTCGTTTGGCTTCTCTGTTTGCACAGTAATTCTTGATTCTGTGATTGATATTTTCTGGGTATTTTTAATTTGACTCAAGTGTTGAGTATTCAGGGGTTCATTTTGTAATCGTCGATTCGATCTGAGAATTTAATTTTGTTTTTCTTTTCCGGATAAATTAGAAAGTATTGAAGTGTTTGAACGAGTATCATTTGCTCTCTTTTCACGGGGTTTAAATATTTTGGAGATACGTGCAAGTTTTTTGGTGGACCCTTTAGAAGACAACAAACCTTAACTCGATTATGTGACCGTCTTGAACTGCCCTTTGAACCTTAGGGTTTGGGACAGTACGGCGTGCCACATGTGAGGCGTTGGCTTGACCCTTCTACGGCTGGACCGCTACTTCTGTGTCACACTCTGGGTTTTTTAACTCCGCTCAAGTGTTGAGCTTTAGGGAATCTTGGGTATTTGAACATTCGTTCGAAAACTTTAATACTGTCTAATTATCTGGAATGTGATGTAATGTGTGGAATTCATATTACTAGATATGAAATACGAAGTATGTGATATTTCGCATTTGCGATGTCTATAGAGAATGTGGATTCCAGATATTGCAGTTTTACACTTTCTTTTCTGTGACTGTAAGTGTAGTATGTAGTGGTATTGCCAATTGTCGTTGCTATACGTCGACGACAATCGGTGTATGCATACTTACTTACGTTGATGATATGAGATATTATGTGTTGCTGAGATATGATGTGCAGGATTGTCGCGATTGAATGGCCGGGTTTTTTTTATGTGAGATGAGAGTTTTATATTTTCATTCATGTAAATTCAAATGTAATGTAATATTCTTTTATTTGGGGCACTTCCGGGTTGAGGTTGATGCCACCAGTGTTGTATATTATTTACTTTTCCGCATTAGGATGGACCCAAGGAGGGGAGCACAGGTGACCGGGTTCTGGGGTTCAGTGGGAGGCCATCTCGAGGAGTCGAGACCGGGTCTCCTAAACTCCAGAATTGGTAGGGTCGCTTGCCGCTCTCGTAGGGGTCCAGGGTGTGGGCTTGGCTATTCATCGCGACTGTGGAATCCGTATTTTCTATTATTGGCTAAAAACTAAATACGGACGTCCTAGTATATCCCACATTATATCTATGTTTCTGCCGCTATATCTGTGATGTGATCATTTGATATGTTGTGATGGATACAGTATATAATATATATGATATATTATACAGGCGTTACTTATGTTTTGCACCCGCACTAGCCCTGCCCTGCTCTGTCGTTAGTTACCTAACCTAACGGTGCACGAGGGGACATCGAGGCAAATGCGGATGGCATAAGTGCACGTCGTATTTATCTGTGATGTTTAGGTGACTTAAATGATGGGACTTCATTAATGTGATTAATGAAAGAAAAGAAACCTAAAAGATATTGTAGAATCAAATTTTCAAACAAAAGGGTAGCTACAGTCTTGCTTTGCATAGCGGTATATATGATATACCCTGCACCTTATTCGATGGGAAAAGAGCCGAGATCCCTTCACCGGGAGTGACCTCTTTAGCAAAACTGGCAGATGCTACAACACTCAGTTTGACTTTTGATTGCTTTTGGAGTTTTGCTTTGCACAGTGATATATATGATATATCCCGCACCTTATTCGATGAGGAAAGAGCCGAGATCCCTTCACCGGGAGTGCCCTCTTTAGCAAAACTAATAAAAGCCTCAAAATCACTCCATTTCAAAATTTCACTTGATTCTACAACGATATCAAGTTCATTACGCAATAGGTTTTCAGAAAAACCTGTCGTAGCCCTCCGTCATTTCAGATAAATCCTTCTTAGTATTCGTGCAACGTTTGTTGACCTCCGTCAAGGCGTAGTGTGCGGTAGCTAACTAGTATTTATCTGCTTATGCATGTGATGCAGATTGGATTAGGGTAGTCGTACGACCTTGTTGACCTCCGTCAAGGGTCGTACGGGTGGGTTTGATTCAATCAAGAAATGACGGGTTGAACTTGACTTGCACCCTGTGGTTTGTTGACCTCCATCAAGGTCATAGGATGCTTGGGGCAAAATATTATCGGGAATTTCAAGTGTTGAAATTTGCAATGAGATTGCATACCTTCTATGAGATAGTTGGATCCCGATACCCACTGCGAGTAATTGTTACTCCTGGGAGAGTTTTACACAGGACAATTAGCCGATCAAGTAGGTGTCTAGAAAGGTGTCAACGGGGTTACGCCTCTGGGAAAATGAGTTTTACTTTAATTAGGTCTGTGCGAAAGCACGGGGAACCTCCCTCAAAGTACCGACACTGGCCAGGCTGAAAGATTTTTGAAGTTGTAGGGTGTAATTAATCCCGGCTAGTCTTTCCTTTTAGGGTTTGAAGGAAGATTTGATAAAAATAGTAGGAGCCATCCTGATTAGATAAGATAATAACCAATCTGATCTTGCAAGAGCATACGCTAAAGTGTTTTCTTCTCTCTCACTCTAGGTAGCGACCATGTCATGCCTTAATCAAGGTAATAATATGGATGTATTGACCGAACCCGCAAGTTATACTGTGCTGAGGAACGTTGGTTCCGTTATTTCTTATAAGAGTTATAGGAATGAACAGGACATAGGGGAATACCAGGATTCCCATGCCACCTGAATGAAGAAAGTACATGATGATGCATTTTCTTCGGGTGTGTTCGTTACAGAGATTTGTTTCTCCATTTGCCCTACGTCCTGGGTATTAGATACCGGGTCAGGATCCCATATATGTAATCAGTTACATGGGCTTAGGAAAAGTAGAGAACTTGGAAAAGGTGATAAAGACATAAGAGTTGGAAATGGTGCAATTGTTGCTGCTAAGACTGTCGGGGAATATCACCTTGCATTACCAACTGGTAATACATTGGTTCTGAACGAATGCTATTACATGCCGAACCTGATATGCAACATTATATCGGTTTCTTTGTTGAGTAAAGAGGGATATAATTTTGTATTACAGGATAATGTTATGAACATTTTCCGTAACCAAAAGTTGGTTGGATCAGGCACGTTGTGCAATGGCATTTATGTTCTAAATCAATCAACAGTTCTGAGTATAACAAACACACACAAGAGGAAGAGTTCAGAACTGAACGAATCCTTCTTGTGGCATTGTAGACTGGGTCACATCAATGCGACAAGACTAGCTAAGTTACATAAAGATGGATATTTGAATCCGTTTGAATTTTCATCTTATGACACTTGCCAGTCATGTCTCAAAGGAAAGATGACCAAAACTCCGTTTACGGGACACGGAGAAAGAGTTACTGAACTCTTGGGACTGATACATAGTGATGTATGCGGTCCCATGTCTACACATGCCAGGGATGGTTCTTTGTACTTCATTACAATCACTGACGATCTCTCTAGGTTCGGGTATGTGTTCCTGATGAAACACAAATCAGAAGCTTTTGAGAAATTTAGAGAATATAAACAAGAAGTCGAGAACCAAACCGGAAAAAGTATTAAAATCCTACGATCTGATCGAGGAGGTGAATACTTGAGCATTGAATTCCTGGACTTCCTAAAAGAGAATGGGATTCTCTCTCAGCTGACTCCTCCATATACACCACAGCACAACGGTGTATCAGAACGGAGAAACCACACCCTATTGGATATGGTGCGCTCTATGATGAGTGTAGCTGAGTTACCTATTTCCTTCTGGGATATGCACTGGAAACATCAACATACCTACTGAATAGGGTTCCTACCAAATCTGTGCCTACAACCCCATATGAGATATGGGAAGGGAAGAGACCATATCTTAATTTTATTAAGATATGGGGTTGCCCGGCCTATGTCAAAAGACAAAAACCGGACAAACACAAGGCAAGGTTTGTTTTGTGTAAGTTTGTTGGATATCCCAAGCATTCGCTGTCGGAGATAGTGCCCTCAGAGTCAATTATTGGATCACAGGCATGTGATTGCAATGATTGAGTGAGGACCTATCCCGGTAGGACAGTCTTACTCAAGATGATAGTATGCTATCTGGTTTACCTTTATCATCGTGTACTGCTTTAGGTGACCTGACATGTCGCTATTACACGTTGATAGAGCCCCTAGGATTCTTGCTTGACCACCAGCAGTATGAGGGCGATCATATAAGTGGGAGCTGGGGTCTATAAGCACATCCTTAAAAGGTCCCTAGTCGTGGGAGTTTCGAGACAGGGTATCGATACTCCAGAGTAGACTAGTGTGTACATTCGAGGCCCCGACGAGGGGCGGTGGCCGGTCTCACAAGCCACTGGTGTCAGTTGGTTCACCTAAGATGTATATAGGTGCTCATTGGGTTATGAGTACACCGGACAGGACTCGCCGGGAACATGCTAGTTGGTCTTATACCTGACGTCAGATAGCAGTTCCCTGGTGACATGTGTACAGGTTAGTTCATCGACCTGGGGATCGTCATTTGTCTCGTGTGAGTTCCCACTGTACTTTGATTACTACCCTACCACGCTCAAAGGAGACGTGCAAATAGGTTTTAGTTGGGTACAGTCCCGAGCCACATGGAGGCAGTGAGCGGATCTTCAGGGGTTCGTCTCTCCCGGTATTGGGGGTGAGGTCGCGCTGTGTCTAGGAGAGCCATTACACGAAGCCCTCGGTCGAGGCAGGAGATTTACTGGTAGGTGTTCCAGTAGTATCTCAGGGTGTTCTGGGCTACACTCCGACACGACTTGTACCGCTTTTAGGGGTCTGACTTTTACCAACCCCATAGGCCCGCCATGCGATGCTCATAGACGAACGGACCGGACTGTACGAATATTGTCACTGACAGGCTCAGTAGGGTGTTAGGATGAGTTCGCTCATCGACGTCCCTTTTGGTCAATAGCTGGTGGCCCGTCACGTATGGCTAATACCTCTGACGTGCTAGTGGTTAAATCCACAGCCATAGTATTGACGAGTCTTTAGAGTCCACCACACATACAGTTACTCAAGTTTCGGGCGAAACGCTGTAGAGGCCGTATGGAGATATGGCAGGGTTCGATCAGATACGTGCGGTATTGCACGGATCAGGATTGAACGGATAATACTAGCCGCCTTTGGTTTAAGCCGGATCCTAGTGTAGTACAGTGTAGATTTTGTTTCATTGCATTTGTATTTCGGTCGTAATACAGATGCGGGTGTGTATGCACAGTATCGGGGTTTTCCTGTAATTTATTACGGGACCAATTTTCTGGAGTTGCCAGTTTGCTTTCCGTTTCGGCCATATTTCTTTGTATCTTTCATTGGCCGAAGATTGGTGGAGGAGGGCTTATTTGCATTTGTGCAGTTAAGCATTTTGGAAGCGGGTCTTTGCATATTGTGACATCATGATTGTTGCTCCACCATTGACTTCATAACCTCATGATTGCTTGACTTTCTTTATCATCATGGTTTTGATGATGGTTGTTGATGAGTGTGGTTGTGGTTGTGATGATAATTCCTCATCATCACCCTTTTTCTCTTGATTATTGATCTACCCCCTCTTGGACTTTTTGACCACACTCTCATTCTCTCCTCTCAATGACCAAGGCCTGCCAGATTGGCTAAGGGGCCGTCCAGATTTTTGGTAGTGGGAATTTTGTTGTTTTGGCTTTGTAAAATCCCATTAGTTCAATCTCCACAAGCTCACTTCATTCTCCTCCACCAATGGCAACTCCACTCAAACCCAAAATGAGACATAGCTTCTACACTATATTCTACAGCAAATCTTGGGCACGTCGACTCGCCAGTTTCGTGCCCGAGTTGCCTCGGTATAGAGGCGGGAGCCCGTAAAAGAAGCAGGCGATGTGGTGCCCTTCCGGCGAGGAGGTGGAGATCGGACATTCCGCGGGAGATCGGGACGATGGCGAGAAGACCGGAGGACACGGATCACTCGGTATATCTCTCTTCCCATCTTATAGTCAGCTAGGACTAGTTCATGGCACGATCCGGGTTTTAGTGCGCGGTGGTGCCGATTCAAGAAAATTTAAAGTTAACCATCGCTTCCGCTTTTGGCCTCGGGATGGAGGCCGGGGCGCCGCCGTGCACTTACAGTGGTATCAGAGCCTCGCCATTAACATAGTCTAGCTTTGTTTAATATGTTTACATTTCCGATCGATCAAAAATTCCAAAATCTGCGTTTTCTCATGCATCAGTTCTCTGTTAAAAATTTTTTGTGCTCCAAAATTTTTTCAGTGTGTTGCAGAAGTATGTGCATGGACTTTTAAGCCTACTGTAAAAATTCGACAACATGATTCGACAAGAAGACCGCGAAACCGCGGCCAAAACCCCCTTATGGCCGCGGTTCTGTGTTATCATTGTGCCAATTTTTTCCAGTGGGCTTTTGGGCTGAAAATAGGGGTTTTGGAATATTAATTTTGGGCCCAGAATTTCTTTAAGTGCTACAGTAAAGCTTGGGGGCCCACTTGTTAAAATTTGATCGATCGGATATTTTAAACACATTAGTTCATAGTATTTACATTATATCTGCGACCGTGAATGTCACTTGATCGGTAAATCCTGTCTAACTGCTATAGCCCGGTTAGACGGATTTGCGAACGTGACTTTCACGTTGATGTTCTGTGTATTGCTGTGATGTTGCGGATCGGTCGTGGGGATAGCCTGGATGCAATGCTAGTACAGTTTTTGTTGTATTATGTACATTTGATATTGCGGGGCGAGCGTCCGACATGTGGACTGCCGTCACTGCCTGTTTGTATTATTATTTTGGGGCACGACCAGGTTGCGGTCGATGTACCCGTTGTATGTATATTTTACTTTCTGTACTAGGATTACCCCAAGAGGGGTGCACGGATAGCCGGGTTCTAGAGGGCAACAAGCCCGCATCTCATGGCATTGAGACGGAGGGGCTTCACTCTAGGATTGGCGGGCTATTTGCCGCACTCGTAGGGGGTACAGGTTGACCTAGGAGGGGTGCCCAAGTTACCGGATTCCGTGAAGTGCTGGGTGGTCCATTCACGGTGCTGAAGGGGGCTGCCTCGCTTCAGGTTTTGGCGGGTAACTTGCCGCGCCCGTAGGGGTCTAGGTTTTCATTGCACAGGCTATCCACACGACCAGGAGAACGTCGGGTTTTAGTAGTGGCTCTGTGAAACCCGGGGATCCCAGATATCTGTATTGTTCTGTGATGCTGTACATTTCTGTGATGTTGCATTTTATCACGCCTTGAGCGAAATATAATATATTGGTATATATATTAGTAGATGTTGCATATGTTTTGCATCCGCGCTAGTCCAGTCCCCGCTCTGTCGTTAGTTAGCTAACCTAACGGGTAATGACGGGACCCAGTGGCGAATGCGGATGGCATATACGTACGTCATATTATTTTCGTTCTTTGTGGTGTGATCAATTGATGGGACTGCATTGATTCGGATCAATGCAAGTTAAAAACAAACCTAATCTGATGTTGTTGGAACACTTTTCAAAAGGCTGTTATTGCAAGGACGTTCACTTTTGTTTTGCATCGTGGTATTCAGTTGGAATATCCTGCTCCTCAGTCGACGAGGCAAGGGCCGAGATCCCTTCACCGGGAGTGACCCCTTGGACAAAAAGTTTGCGTCAGGGCAATGACTTCACTATAGCCGATTACTTTTGCTTTGCACCGTGATATTCAGTTGGAATATCCTGCACCTCATTCTACGGGGAAAGAGCCGAGATCCCTTCACCGGGAGTGACCTCTTTAGCAAAGGTTTTCGTTACTATATTTTTAAAAAAAAGCTATCCGTTCCTTCAACGATATCAAGTTCATTACGTTAAAGGTTTTCGCCAGAAACCATTCGTAGCCCTCCGTCATTTCATATGGGTGGTCAATAGTATTCAAGCTGTGTATGTTGGCCAAAGTCAAGGCACAGTGATTGGTAGCTATTGGGGTATTCATATGCAGCATAGATAGATGCGTTGGTTTGGGGCAGTCGTACTACTATTTTGGCCAAAGTCAAGGGTATGTACGGGTGGGCTCAAATTAACCTGGAAAACGACGGGTAGAACTTGACATGTGACTTATGATATGTTGGCCAAAGTCAAGGTCATAAGAGCATGGGGCAGAAATCATATCGGGAGTTTCTAAAGAAACTGAAACTTGCCAGATATGCGCATACCTTCTGGAGTGTGATAACGTGAGCGGATTCCGTCACGTTATCATGCGATGATAGTTGGATCCCGATTCCCACTGATGAGTTGGTTTACTCCTCGGGTGATCCCGACTAATTCTTCTTTCAGGTTTGGAGGAGAATTTGACGGTACAGTGGGAGGTTTCCAGATTAGATAAATTGGTAACCATTCTGATCTAGGTTAGAGTGCACGCTGAGTGTTTCTTTTCTCTCTCTCTTCGGCAGCGACCATTGACCCGACCCTAAGACTTTGACTTAGTGACCAAGTTGACCGAACTTTCTTAAACACTGGCTTTTGGATTGTCAGAGTTGCTAACCACATTGCCACTCCTACTTTTACCCCTTTCTCCAGGACACCCCGTATTACTACGAACGTCCACTTCCATTGGACAAAACCATCGTATGGTTAGATACGAACTCGAAGGAATTTGTTCGAGGATGGTTTCCGGTTCTGGAGAAAACGGATAGGATTATTCAGTTGTCTTTTCCTTTTACCTTCTCTCAGGTTGCGAGTACTCCTTGGTTTAGGAGATAGTACACCTATTACGCAAATTGGATAGTCTTCTTCCAAACCTTAGGCTGGTGCCGAACGGTGGGGAATGAAGAAAACCAATTAGCATAACGATGGTGTGCAGAAGGTATTAAGTTAAGACAAAGCAAGGGATTAGTGAGAGGGCAAAGTAAACTGCGACTGATATTCACGACCAAACCAAGTATTTCTTCGCCAATCCTAAAATCACCTTTGTACTTCTCCAGGACACTCCGTATCTCTACGAAGATCCACAGTTTATTGGATACTCCATCGTATGGTTATATACGAACTCGAAAGGAACTTGTTCCAGTTCGGGGATGGATTCTGGTTCAGGAGAAATAGGAATAAGGTTTATTCGGTTGTCTTTTATCTTCACCTTCTCTCGCATTGCGAGTGCTCCTAGGATTAGGACAGTACACCCATTATGCTTATTGGATAGTCTTCTTCCAAACCATAGGCTGGTGCCGAACGGTAGGGAATGAAGAAAACCATTTGGCCTAAAGGGGTGTGCAGAAGGTAATGACTAAAGACATAAAAAGGGATTTGGAGAGGTGGCAAAGAATTATACGGTTACAGTCGTGAATCTGGAAGAGGCATTACTAGGAATACCGGGATACCCCATCGAAACATTTCAATGTTTCAGTTTCACTGTGTACTGTTAAAGGAAAACTGATTTCCCAGTTAGACACTTGCTCCAGGGTATGTACTTACCAGGAATGATTCTCACATCTGTATGGTTTTACAGATGATGAGTGGGAGTAAGTTATTGGGAATTGGGTAATCATCCTCATTATATCGGGATTCGTTGTAATCGGTGATATTTGAGGAAGTCACCTGGGTTGTTTGCCAGTCGGCAAGTATTTGGTTTTGAATATCTGCTGTTATGCACCAATTTCAAATCGATACATCTGTACGTCTATTTTTATAGAGTGAGATATATCTTTTTGAAATTATGTCTGTGACATTTACCTATATCAGTGGATGGTTAGGTAAGGAGCATTGAACAACGGTGTAATTCTTCTTAACCATAAGTACAGTTTTTAACCTACGACACACAGTGAATGAGTTATCTGACTCAAGGGACTTATACAGAGTATTGTATGTTGTCCAGGGTCCATCAGGACAGAGGGGTTGGTCCCCGTACTATATTCGGTTTACTTATGACTTCTCTAGTTTTTAGACAGGTGTTTCATGGAAACACAGGGTCCGAATTTTGAGAAGTTATAGGTATTTGAATAAAGTAGAGAACCAGGTATTGCAAGTATCGGGATTCTTCAAGGTGATCGAAGATGTAGATGCTTGTGTATGGTATTCAGTTGATAGTAATGGTTAAGAGAACTTGCTTCTCTTTCAGGTTACTCATAATTAGAAGCATTCCTAAGTTGAGTAATGTTGATCGGCCTCTTTCCATTTAGTTGACATGCACTGGAGACAGCTGCATGATTTGAATCTGGTTCAATTAAATCAGTGCCTCTGGTTCTATATTGGATATAGAACAGTTCGTATCTTAACGTTGTTAAGGTACGGGGAGTTGTCCGGCTTATGATTAAAACCAGACTCTGGATAACTCAAGGCACGTTTTCTGTAATGGCTGTTTGTGGGTTGACCCAGGCTATGACGAGGGTTGACTTTCTACCATCTGGAAGATCAATAGTGATATTGTTCTAGACTCGCCACAGTTTTATTAAAAATGGATTTTTTCTGAAAACAGTAGTGGGAGTATGGTAGAACTGGAAGTGATTCCAGAACCACAGACGATTACTAAAGATTTGATAGGAACCTGAAGATTCAATCTGGTTTGACATTCCATTGGCTACTCCGCAGATACGGTGGGTAACTTCAGGCACCCGAGAGGTACTCCGGTAGCCTCAAGGACGGTGACAGGGAAGTTCTTGTTTACCCAGACTTGCCATTGCTGTTGTTCCAGACTGTGAGACCCGGCAGGAGGATGAGTATAGCGTCGTTCTAAACTGGCTTTAGAAGTGTACGTCTATATGACTCCGCCAGAGGGTTGTCGTAGTTAGTGGGAGCAGCGGAAGCATTGGTGGACAAGTGGCTTATGTCTATTTATAGATTAAAGCAGATATAGCGGAGATAGATCATCAATTTCTGATGTGACAGTCATAGGTTTGACTTCATCAGAATAGGGGATGGATCTGTTGAGAAGGTAGTAGGGTGTGATGTCATGGTATTTGGATGACATACACAGTGTAGGAAGTGATATTCCTATACTACGATCGGTTATACTTTAGTCGTCACACAGTAGTTTCTCCACATGGGACTTGGACATTATATCAGACATACTGGTTACTGGATCTATGGTTTTAGATCTAGATTTGGGTGGTTTCCCAATTAGGGTACTTAGACAGCATTCTAAGAGTATTTAGAATGGACGACTCCTGGCACGGTAGTGTACCTGCAGGTGATGGAGTCACCCTCTCTAAAGGTGTCTTACAGACTAAAGAGGAGAGGGATGTGCATGATTGGCAGATCACTTGCTCAGGCAATTGAGTCAATCATGAGATATCAAGTACCACACCAGATGTTGTTCTTGCACTAGATGCAATAAGTTGACATTGATCCAATCCTGGAGAAGCAGTCGGAAGCAGTTTTAGAACATAAGTGGATGTTTTAGGGATATGATAACGACAGCCTCATTCGGGATACAGTTATCATTCCAGGCTTCCAAGGTGACATGGACGACAAGGAGGTTGTCAGAGTTATAGTTTTTACCTCTGACGAGGGGCAGTATTTTGGACAGGTGGTCCAAGGCAATACTGAGGGAGGCATGGCGCAGGATACTGATTAAGTTCAGTTGACAATACAGTCTAAGAAGTTTGGATTTGGAGTTCACTTATGAGCTAGGTCCCATCAGACATCCAGACATATTCTAAGACAGGTATTGCTCATTTCGGGAGATAGGTTTCTCCGCGAACTTGAGATATAAAGAGATATAGAAAGAAACATCAAAGCGGAACCACTCACTGAGGCTATTCCTCGAACGCAATAGTTTCGTAAACGGGCTTTGTGAGACTGACTAGTAGAGGAGTTGGGTGTTCGGTATCACACGGGCTGTGAGTATGCGACATCGCAATAATTAGCCTTGAGTGCAAGTGGGAGATTGTTGGAGATAGTGCCCTCAGAGTCAATTATTGGATCACAGGCACGTGATTGCAATGATTGAGGGAGGATCTATCCCGGTAGGACAGTCTTACTCAAGATGATAGTATGCAATCTGGTTTACCTTTATCATCGTGTACTGCTTTAGGTGACCTGACATGTCGCTATTACATGTTGATAGAGCCCCTAGGATTCTTGCTTGACCACCAGCAGTATGAGGGCGATCATATAAATGGGAGCTGGGTCTATAATCACATCCTTAAAAGGTCCCTAGTCGTGGGAGTTTCGAGACAGGGCATCGATACTCCAGAGTAGACTAGTGTGTACATTCGAGACCCCGACGAGGGGCGGTGGCCGGTCTCACAAGCCACTGGTGTCAGTTGGTTCACCTAAGATGTATACAGGTGCTCATTGGGTTATGAGTACACCGGACAGGACTCGCCGGGAACATGCTAGTTGGTCTTATACCTGACGTAAGATAGCAGTTCCCTGGTGACATGTGTACAGGTTAGTTCATCGACCTGGGGATCGTCATTTGTCTCGTGTGAGTTCCCACTGTACTTTGATTACTACCCTACCACGCTCAAAGGATACGTGCAAACAGGTTTTAGTTGGGTACAGTCCCGAGCCACATGGAGGCAGTGAGCGGATCTTCAGGGGTTCGTCTCCCCCGGTATTGGGGGTGAGGTCGCGCTGTGTCCAGGAGAGCCATTACACGAAGCCCTCGGCCGAGGCAGGAGATTTACTGGTAGGTATTCCAGTAGTATCTCAGGGTGTTCTGGGCTACACTCCGACACGACTTGTAACGCTTTTGGGGGTCTGACTTTTACCAACCCCCTAGGCCCGCCATGCGATGCTCATAGACGAACGGACCGGACTGTACGGATATTGTCACTGACAGGCTCAGTAGGGTGTCAGGATGAGTTCGCTCATCGACGTCCCTTTTGGTCAATAGCTGGTGGCCCGTCACGTATGGCTAATACCTCTGACGTGCTAGTGGTTAAATCCACAGCCATAGTATTGACGAGTCTTTAGAGTCCACCACACATACAGTTACTCAAGTTTCGGGCGAAACGCTGTAGAGGCCGTATGGAGATATGGCAGGGTTCGATCAGATACGTACGGTATTGCACGGATCAGGATCGAACGGATAATACTAGCCGGCTTTGGTTTAAGCCGGATCCTAGTATAGTACAGTGTAGATTTTGTCTCATTGCATTTGTATTTCGGTCGGAATACAGATGCGGGTGTGTATGCACAGTATCGGGGTTTTCCTGTAATTTATTACGGGACCAGTTTTCTGGAGTTTCCAGTTTGCTTTCCGTTTCGGCCATATTTCTTTGTATTTTTCATTGGCCGAAGATTGGTGAAGGAGCGCTTATTTGCATTTGTGCAAATAAGCATTTTGGAAGGGGGTCTTTGCATATTGTGACATCATGATTGTTGCTCCACCATTGACTTCATAACCTCATGATTGCTTGACTTTCTTTATCATCATGGTTTTGATGATGGTTGTTGATGAGTGTGGTTGTGGTTGTGATGATAATTCCTCATCATCACCTATTTTCTCTTGATTATTGATCTACCCCCTCTTGGACTTTTTGACCACACTCTCATTCTCTCCTTTCAATGACCAAGGCCGGCCAGATTGGCTAAGGGGGGCTGTCCAGATTTTTGGTAGTGGGAATTTTGTTGTTTGGCTTTGTAAAATCCCACTAGTTCAATCTCCACAAGCTCACTTCATTCTCTTCCACCAATGGCAACTCCACTCGAACCCAAAATGAGACATAGCTTCTACACTATATTCTACAGCAAATCTTGGGCACGTCGACTCGCCAGCTTCGTGCCCGAGTTGCCTCGGTATAGAGGCGGGAGCCCGTAAAAGAAGCAGCGACGTGGTGCCCTTCCAGCGAGGAGGTGGAGATCGGACATTCCGCGGGAGATCGGGACGATGGCGAGAAGACCGGAGGACACGGATCGCTCGGTATATCTCTCTTCCCATCTTGTAGTTAGCTAGGACTAGTTAATGGCACGATCCGGGTTTTAGTGCGCGGGTGGTGCCGGTTCAAGAAATTTAAAGTTAACCATCGCTTCCGCTTTTGGCCTCGGGATGGAGGCCGGGGCGCCGCCGTGCACTTACATTCGCGAGGGTATATCTTCTACCACAGTGAGGAACAAAGGGTGTTTGTTGCTCAACATGCCACCATTTTAGAAAAGGAATTTCTTGCAAAAGAGATTAGTGGCCCTGAGGTAGCATTGGAAGAAGTTCCAGCTATACAAACCACAACAGAAGATTTGGTAGAACCAGAGGATTCGGTAGTTCCCGATGTACCCCAGCCACTCTGCCGATCTAGTAGGATTCCTCGCCCACCTGAGAGATACTATGGTTTTCTCATGGATGGTGGGAGCGAGGATTGCATCATGGAGGATGATGACCCAACTAGCTTCGAGCAGGCCATCACGAGTGGGGACTCAGTGAAATGGCTGGATGCTATGCGGTCCGAGATGGAATCCATGTACACCAATAAAGTATGGACTTTGGAAGATGCTCCTGAAGAGGTAAAACCCATTGGGAGCAAGTGGATCTTCAAGAAAAAACTTGGTGTAGATGGGAAAGTGGAGACTTTCAAAGCTAGACTTGTTGCAAAGGGTTTTCGTCAAAGACCAGGTGTGGACTATGACAAAACCTTTTCTCCAGTGGCTATGCTTAAATCCATCCGGATCATGCTTGCCATCGCTGCATATCATGATTACGAAATCTGGCAAATGGATGTTAAGACCGCCTTTCTAAACGGTGATTTAGAAGAGTGCGTGTGCTTGACTCAGCCAGAGGGCTTCGTAGATAGTAGGAGCAGCGGGAAGGTGTGCAAGCTGCTTAAATCCATTTATGGATTAAAGCAAGCATCGCGGAGTTGGAACATCTGCTTTGACATCGTTATCAAAGAGTTTGATTTCGTCAAAAAACGTAGATGAACCTTGTATCTACAAGAAGGTGGCAGAGAGTAAGGTTGTCTTTCTCGTATTGTACGTGGACGACATACTCTTGATAGGAAATGATATTCCTATGCAGCAATCGGTCAAGATCTTCTTATCACAAAGATTCTCAATGAAAGATCTTGGTGATGCCTCATGCATATTGGGAATTAGGATCTATAGAGATAGATCCAAACGTATATTGGGATTGTCCCAATCCAGGTACATTGACACCATAATAAAGAGGTTTAGTATGGAAGAATCCAAGCGTGGGAACTTACCCACGATCTCCGGAGTCACTCTCTCCAAAGAGATGTCTCCCAAGACTGATTTGGCGAGAGCTCGTATGCAAGGGATACCCTATGCTTCGGCTGTAAGCTCTATCATGTACTTGATGCTATGTACGAGACCCGATGTAGCATACTCACTAAGTGTAGTGAGCAGGTATCAAGCTAATCCCGGAGAGAGTCACTGGACAGCAGTGAAGAGCATTCTCAAGTACTTACGAAGGACTAAAGAGATGCTCTTGGTGTATGGTAACGGAGAACTCCAAGTGGAGTCCTTTACCTATTCGAGCTTCCAGAGTGATAAGGACGACTCTAAGTCGCAGTCGGGATTTGTATTTACCCTTTACGGAGGGGCGGTTAGCTGAAAGAGTTCCAAGCCGGAAACCGTGGCTGACTCGACGATGGAGGCTGAATACATCGCTGCCAACGATGCTGCCAAAGAGGCTGTCTTGATCAAGAAGTTCATCACTGAACTTGGAGTGGTTCCATCCATTGAGCATCCAATACCTTTGTATTGCGATAACAATGGAGGGGTGGCTTTGGCCAAGGAACCCAGGTCCCATCAGCGATCCTGGCATATTTTGAGGCGGTATCACCTGATCTGGGAGATAGTTGATCGCCGGGAGATCGAGGTCAGGAGGGTTGACACGAAGAATAACACAGCGGATCCACTCACGAAGGCCATTCCCCAGACACAGTTTGAGAGACTCTTCGGGATGCTCGGTATGCGATACTACAGCAGCTGGCCCTAGTGTAAGTGGGAGATTGTTAGTTGTATGTATGCCCTAGAGGCCAGTATTGTACAGATGATGTATATTATATTGGATGCTTGGACATATATAGAGATGACTTTCTTGCTCGATATGATAGTATGCTATCTGGTTGCTCTTTATCTTAACATGTATACTTGTCTCTTTATACTGTCTTAGAGTTACATGTTGGTAAAGCCCTTAGGATATGTACTTGACTACCTGGACTATGATGCGGATCATACTAGTAGGGACATGGTAGTCCATAAGTGTTGGGTTAGCCTAGCACCTCATGAAGGGTTTGGAAGCATCGCATGAACCAAAGATTGAGTCTTTAGGGTGCTAAGTTAACGAACATAGAATCGTTCCTAGAAAAATTAGGGTTTCAAATTTTTCACATCATCTCATGAAAGAAAAGCTAGGGTTTAGAGAGTATAATCTTTATAGCTCCCTTCGCTAGACTCTTTGACCTCTTGGGTGTTGGAGGAAGGTCCTCTTGAAGTCTTCTCGTGTCCACGACGATCCACCCGAAGTTCCTAGTCCAAGCTTGCAACTTCACTTTTCAAGATGAGAAAAGAAGAGAACACTCTAAACAAGTTGGCTAAACTTGTGTAGAATGATGTTGTGGTTATGATTCTCACTTCAAAAACCATTCTTTATGTGTGTTTTACTCACTAGAAGAAACTAGAGAGCAAAGGAAGAAGGAGGGGGAAGATGATGGCTTTCTTTTTTAACAAGAGTAAAATGATAACTCATGTGAAGTAAAAAGAAAATATATGTATATATATTTTCTAATTCTCATCTCAAACCATGGTTAGATGATGGAGACATTATTTAACTTGAGTTTAAAACACAAAGTGAAGGATAACTCATGGTTAGAAGTAGGTAAGCATGGTTAGGTTTAAAGAAGAGTGTAGAAGCTAAGCAAGAATTATCCTTTTCTTTATTCCTTTTGTTTTAAGCAAAAATCAAATAATAATCCATTCATTTAACCATGGTGTGAGTCTTATATTGCCACCATTTTCCATGTGTAATCAACCATGATAGATGGTGTATGTATGTATGTATGTATGCACATCCATATGTGCATGAAACTAAAAGAAAGATAGAAAAACATACATGCATGCACAAATCCATCATATACAAGAAAAGGTTTTTAAGTGAGAAAACTAATGGTTAAATGATAAATCAACACTTGATTTATCAATTCGGCCATATCACATATGACGCCACCAAAAGCAAGCCACCCGATCAATGTTCGGTATCCTATACGCGCATTTTAATCGGGTCCATGCGCATATCGCATATGCGCACCACAACGTTTCGCCTGGACTAGGTAACTCCTTTATGGGACTCTAAGACTCGTCAATAGGCCGGCAGTGGGTGATGATCATATCAAGCACCCCCAAGCCGTAAGAGGTTAGCTAAACGTAACGGCCACCCGGGTATTGAGCGATCAGAAGAAAACAAGCGAACATGCTACAACTCCCGTCGAGCCAACCGGCAACACTACCGTGCAGTCCGGTCTCCTCGTCTGATATGTCTCATATCAATTCTAGAGGTGGTAAACGTCAGACCCCAATAACCGATAAGTCGTGCCGATGTGAGGCTCATAACGGGTCGAGAAACTACTGGTAACACTTACCAGTAAATCTCTGAATCAGCCCTGGCCAAGGACTTCCCTGTTACGGCCAATCGAGCACAGCGCAACATCAACCCCCAATACCGGAAGAGACGAAACCCCTCCTATCGCTCATTGCCTCCATGTGACTCGGGACTGTACCCAAAAACCACCGTTTTGCATGCCCTCATGGACGTGGTAAGGTGGAAATCAAAGCACAGTGGGAATCACACAAGACTCTATGACGATCTCGGGTCTAGAGACTAACCTGCACAAGTGTCACCTGAGAACTGCCATCTGACGTGAGGTATAATACCATCTGGGAGTTCTCGACGAGTCCGTCCAGTGTACCCAGTCTCCACTGAGCACCCGTATACCATCTCTGATGTCAAACACCAATGGATATGGGATCATCCATCGCCCATCTCATGGGTCGAGAAGCGTATACGCTAGTCTACACTGGTGTATCGATGCCCCGTCTCGATACACCCATGACTAGGGGCCTTGAAGGATGTACTTTTGGACTACCATGTCCCCACTAGTATGATCCGCATCATAGTCCAGGTAGTCAAGTACACATCCTAAGGGCTTTACCAACTTGTAACCATAAGACAGTATAAAGAGACAAGTATACATGTTAAGATAAAGAGCAACCAGATAGCATACTATCATATCGAGCAAGAAAGTCATCTCTATATATGTCCAAGCATCCAATATAATATACATCATCTGTACAATACTGGCCTCTAGGGCATACATACAACTAACAATCTCCCACTTACACTAGGGCCAGCTGCTGTAGTATCGCATAACGAGCATCTCGAAGAGTCTCTCAAACTGTATCTGGGGAATGGCCTACGTGAGTGGATCCGCTGTGTTATTCTTCGTGTCAACCCTCCTGACCTCGATCTCCCGGCGATCAACTATCTCCCGGATCAGGTGATACCGCCTCAGAATATGCCTGGATCGCTGATGGGACCTAGGTTCCTTGGCCAAAGCCACCGCTCCATTGTTATCGCAATACAAAGGTATTGGATTCTCAATGGATTGAACCAGTCCAAGTTCAGTAATGAACTTCTTGATCCAGAAAGCCTCTTTGGCAGCATCGTTGGCAGCGATGTATTTAGCCTCCATCGTCGAGTCTGCCACGGTTTCCTGCTTGGAACTCTTCCAGCTAACCGCCCCTCCGTAAAGGGTAAAGACAAATCCCGACTGCGACTTAGAGTCGTCCTTATCACTCTGGAAGCTCGAATCGGTAAAGGACTCCACTTGGAGTTCTCCGTTACCATACACCAAGAGCATCTCTTTAGTCCTTTGTAAGTACTTGAGAATGCTCTTCACAGCTGTCCAGTGACTCTCTCCAGGATCAGCTTGATACCTGCTCACTACACTTAGTGAGTATGCTACATCGGGTCTGGTACATAGCATCGCATACATGATAGAGCCTACAGCCGAAGCATAGGGTATCCCTTGCATGCGAGCTCTCTCCAAATCAGTCTTGGGAGACATCTCTTTGGAGAGAGTGACTCCAGAGATCGTGGGTAAGTTCCCACGCTTGGATTCTTCCATACTAAACCTCTTTAGTATGGTGTCAATGTACCTGGATTGGGACAATCCCAATATCCTTTTGGATCTATCTCTATAGATCCTAATTCCCAATATGCAGGAGGCATCACCAAGATCTTTCATTGAGAATCTTTGTGATAAGTAGAGCTTGACCGATTGTAGCATAGGAATATCATTTCCTATCAAGAGTATGTCGCCCACGTACAATACGAGGAAGACAACCTTACTCTCTGCCACCTTCTTGTAGATATAAGGTTCATCTGGGTTTTTGACGAAATCAACTTCTTTGATAACGACGTCAAAGCAGATGTTCCAACTCCGCGATGCTTGCTTTAATCCATAAATGGATTTAAGCAGCTTGCACACCTTCCTGCTGCTCCCACTATCTACGAAGCTCTCTGGCTGAGTCATGTACATGCACTCTTCTAAATCACCGTTTAGAAAGGCGGTCTTAACATCCATTTGCCAGATTTCGTAATCATGATATGAAGCGATGGCAAGCATGATCCGGATGGATTTAAGCATAGCCACTGGAGAAAAGGTTTCGTCATAGTCTACACCTGGTCTTTGACGAAAACCCTTTGCAACAAGTCTAGCTTTGAAAGTCTCCACTTTCCCATCTACACCAAATTTTTTCTTGAAGATCCACTTGCTCCCAATGGGTTTTACCCCTTCCGGAGCATCTTCCAAAGTCCATACTTTGTTGGTGTACATGGATTCCATCTCGGACCGCATAGCATCCAGCCATTTCACTGAGTCCCCACTCGTGATGGCCTGCTCGAAGCTAGTTGGGTCATCATCCTCCATGATGCAATCCTCGCTCCCACTATCCATGAGAAAACCGTAGTATCTCTCTGGTTGGCGAGAACCCTACTAGATCGGCGGAGTGGCTGGGGTTCATTGGGAACTACGGAATCCTCTGGTTCCACCAAATCTTCTGTTGTAGCTTTTGTAGCTGGAACCTCTTCCAGTTCTACCTCATGACCACTAATCTCTTTTTCAAGAAATTCCTTTTCTAAAAAGGTGGCATGCCAAGAAACAAACACTCTTTGTTCCTCAGGGTGGTAGAAGATATACCCATGTGAATTCTTGGGATATCCTATAAATTTGCATAGAACAGACCGTGCCTCGAGTTTGTCCGGATTTTGTCGTTTGACATAGGCTGGACAACCCCATATCTTAACATAGTTAAGACATGGTCTCTTCCCTTTCCATATCTCATATGGAGTGGTAGGCACAGATTTGGTGGGGACCATATTCAATAGATGTATGGCTGTTTCAAGCGCATACCCCCAGAAGGAAATAGGTAACTCAGCTGTGCTCATCATAGAGCGCACCATATCTAATAGGGTGCGGTTCCTCCGTTCTGATACATCGTTGTGCTGTGGTGTATATGGAGGAGTCAGCTGAGAGAGAATCCCATTCTCTTTTAGGAAGTTCAGGAATTCACTGCTCAAGTATTCACCTCCTCGATCAGATCGAAGGATTTTAATACTTTTTCCGGTTTGGTTCTCGACTTCTTGTTTATATTCTCTAAATTTCTCAAAAGCTTCGGACTTGTGTCTTATCAAGAATGTTAGTTATATGTATGCCCTAGAGGCCATTACTGTACATACGATGTATATTGTAGTGGATGCTAGGACATATATAGGGAGGACTTTCTTGCTCGACATGATAGTATGCTATCTGGTTGTACTTTATCTTAACATGTACTCTGATTGTCTCTATGTTACATGTTGATAAAGCCCTTAGGATATGTACTCGACTACTGGGACTATGATGAGATCATACTAGTGGGGCCACGGTAGTCGGTGAGTACATCCTATAACTGTTCCTAGTCGAGGGTGTATCGAGACAGGGCATCGATGCACCAGAGTAGACTAGCGTATACGCATCTTGACCCATAAGATGGGCGATGGATGATCCCATATCCATCGGTGTTTGACAACAAGGATGGTGTACGGGTGCTCAGTGGAGACTGGGTACACTGGACAGACTCGCCGAGAACTCCCAGATGGTATTATACCATACGTCAGATGGCAGTTCTCCGGTGACACTGGTACAGAGTAGTCTGTTGACCCGAGATCGTCATAGAGTCTTGTGTGGTTCCCACTGTGCTTTGATTTCCATCATACCACGTCCAAGAGAGCGTGCAAAAAGGTGGCTTTTGGGTACAGTCCCGAATCACATGGAGGCAATGAGCGATAGGAGGGGATTCGTCTCTCCCGGTATAGGGAGTTGATGTTGTGCTGTGTTCGATTGGCTATAACCGGAAATCCCTGGCCAGGGTTGCTGAGATTTACTGGTAAGTGTTATCAGTAGTTTCTTGAACTGTTATAGACCTCATATCGACACGACTTATCGAGCTACTGGGGTCTCACGTTTACCACCCCTAGGCGAGATATGCGACATATCAGACGACGAGACCGGACTGTACGGGAGTGTTACTGTTTGGATTCACAGGAGAAGTTACAGGCTTGCTTGTTGATCTTCTGAGCGCTCAATACCTGGGTAGCTGTTACGTTTAGCTGACCGCTTGCAGCTTGTGGGTGTTTGATATGATCATCACCTACTGCCGGCGTATTGACGATTCTTTAGAGTCCTACACAGAGGTTTCTTGACTCAGGCAAAACGGAGTAGGAGCACATATGTGATATGTGCGGGACCGAGGATAATGCGATATGTGATACCGTATTGTATTCTCGCGATATTTGATATCAGCCGGGTCATCGGATCAAGTGTTGATTCGATGAATCGGTACGGATAAATATTAGCCGGTTATATGCGATATAGTCGGATTGTCGGATCAAGTGTTGATTCGATAATTTAATGTATAATAATATATTTGATATATTAAATTGCATTAACTAATATTTGCTCACTAAAAGATTCTTTTTCTCACTCGGGTAATACATTGATATATATGCGATATATGTTAATTGTATTATTTTATTTTGTTGCAATAAATATTGTATATGTGATATATAATATTGTAACATGATATGATAAATAATGCAACTTGTTTAGTAGAGATTAAACATGGTTAGGGTTTGATTAGGGTTAAGGCTTTCTAGAAGTTTCTAGAAGTTTTCTTTCTTTGTCTTTGTTAAGATATTATGCTAGATATTTCCAAAACCCTAACCAAACCTTTAACCCTAGTAAAATCTCTACAAGGGTTAGTTTGACCATGGTTGCATTATCTATCATCTTTTTTCATTTCCTATTCATCACAAAAGGATTATGGATATTGTTCATCTTCTTCCTTCATTTTCTTTCATGGAAAAAGCTTTCTTGATTTTTCCAAGTGATGAATAATTGTGAGAAAAAGATAAATAAATAGAGCAAAAATCCTACTTCATCATCCTCATCTTCCCTTGCCATTTAGATGAGGGTGTTCACATCATTTCATGAGTGTTAGCTTGTGTTAAAGAAACTTCAAGGTAGATCATCTTAGTATCGAAGATCGGAAGCAAAGGTTGCGTCTTTCTCTTCGTGGAACCTCTCGAGAGTCCGGATCCTGATGATCGCAGCGAAGGGACCACAACACGGAGCATATGAAGTGAAGGACCGGATCTACAAAGGTTGTAATCCCTCTCACTTAGTGTTAAAGTGTTTAGCATGCTTGTTTTCGCCTAATCTCTAGTTTAAAGTTCCGTATTCGGGTTGTTCGGCACGGCTAAATTTTTAATCGGGCATGGTTGATGCCTCGTAGACCCTTATGCGCGTGCCTAGCAACCCTACAGTGGTATCAGAGCCAAGCTAGAGCTTTAGGCGAAGTCTAGACGAAGTTTAAAGTCCGATCGAAACCCGAAACCCCGTTAAAAGCCGCTCTCTGGACTTTTTCTAAAAACTGGGATTTTTCCAAATTAAAAATGCTTAAAAAATTCTGCAGGGAATTCTAAGAATTACGGTACAAAATTTTTTGATGAACAGTACAACACGCGGCGGAACCGCGGCAGAAGCATGCCTTCTGCGGTGGTTCCGCGGCGCAATGGTGACGTCATCAACTCCTGATTGCACAGTAACTTCTATTTAATTATGCTGGATTTTCTGGGAATTTTTAATATTTATTCAAGAGTTGAATTTTCTGGGGTTGTTTTGGGGATTCGATGATTCGATCGGATTATCAGATTTTGTCTATGTGTGTTTTCCGGATAAATTTTAGAAACTGTTAAAAAGTTCGAACGGATATCAATAACTCACTTTTTCCCCTGTCGGAAAATTTTTCAAAAGTTGGATTTTTTTTTTCTCGTGTTTAAGAATGTTCTAAGTCGTGCAAGTAACTCGATGGACCCTCTAGAAGACAACAAACCTTAACTCGATTATGTGACCGTCTTGAACTGCCTTTTGAACCTTAGGGTTTGGGGCAGTACGGCGTGCCACATGTGAGGCGTTGGCTTGACCCTTCTACGGCAGGACCATTGGTACTGTGGCATGTGATGGACATTTTTAAACTGATTTCAAGTGTTGAGATATATTGGGGAAATCTTGGGTGCTTGATGATTCGATCGGAAAGTTTAACTTTTTCTATTTATCTGGAATGTGATACAATAATTGGAATCCACAGGTAGTTATGAGATAACTGATTTGAATATTATAAACATAGCACTTTAGTCTCAGATGATCGGTTGCCACGGAATTTTGATGTGATCAAAAGTCCGTTGCAATCACGTAGTGTACGCGGATACTCGCCGGGTAAACTTAATAGACAGCTACGTCCCATAGCCCCGACCAAGTGACTGTAGGAGAACCCCGTCGCCGAAAGCATCCGTTCGGGTGCTCGCGGTAGCGGTGTTCCGCCTTGGTGCACTTCGTCGACGGTATCGGGGGTGCGGCCGTCTACTAAAGTTTGCGACGAGCATTCGATCAGGACGTCGGGAATCTTGTTGAATTGGCCGACTTGATATTGAAAAGAGTTTTCGATAATGAGACTAAAATGCGGGGTTTATAATTGTTAGGCATGTGATGTCTAAGGTATTCATTTGGTTAGGCATGCGATGTCTAAAGAAGTTGCGGATTCCAACTGTTGTAGTTTTACACTTTCTTTTCTGTGACCGTAAGCGTAGTATGTGGTGTATCGCCGGCTTCGTTGCTATACATCAAAGACAATCGGGATACGCATACTTGCTTACGTTGATGATATGTGATATTATGTGTTGCTGTGATATGTTCTATTGGATCGTCGCGTTTGAATAGCCGGGGGTTTTATGTGAGATGAGAGTTTTTCTTTTTCTTTCATGTAAAATTCATTTGTATGTAATATTCTTTTATTGGGGCACTTCCAGGTAGCGGAAGATGTCAACGTTGTATATTATTTACTTTTCCGCATTAGGATAGACCCAAGGCGGGGAGCACAAGTAACCGGATTCTAGGGTCCAGTGGGAGACCATCTCGAGGAGTCGAGACAGGGTCTCCTAACCCTAGAATTAGCAGTGTTACTTGCCGCTCTCGTAGGGGTCTAGGGATGTGGGTTTGGCTATTCATCGCGACCGTGGAATCCGTGTTTTATACAGGCTCGTATTGAAAACACGGACGTCCTAGTATATCCAATATTTCATATATGTTCTTCTGCTGCCATGTTCTGTGATGAGATCATATTACTGCCTGAGACGAATGTTTATATTATATATATATGAGATATATGTTATATTGCAGATTTCGTTTTCAAAAGAGATGCTTGTGAAGCATAACGAAATGGGACTTCATTAATGAGATTAATGAAATAAAAGAAACCTAAGATGTTGTAGAAACTTGTTTATAAAAACTGGTAGCTCTAGTTCTTGCTTTGCATAGCGGTGTTCCTTGTAGAACATCCTGCACCTTATTCGATAAGGAAAGGACCGAGATCCCTTCACCGGGAGTGACTCCTTTAGCAATAACTGGCAGATGCTACAAACTCGGTTTGTCTTTTGATTGCTTTTAAGTGTTTTTGCTTTGCACAGTGATATATATGATATATCCCGCACCTCATTCGACGAGGAAAGGACCGACGATCCCTTCACCGGGAATGACTCCTTTAGCAAAACTAGAAAAGCCTCAAAAGCACTCCATTTTAAAATCACTCGATTCTACGACGATATCAAGTTCATTACGCAAAGGGTTTTCATAAAAACCTGTCGTAGCCCTCCGTCATTTCAGATAAGTTGTAAATAGTATTCGTGCTACATTTGTTGGCTTTCGTCAAGGTGTAGTGTGCGGTAGCTATCTGCTGCTTATCTGCTAGCATATGATGCGATTGGATTAGGGTAGTCGTGCGGCTTAGTTGGCTTTCGTCAAGGGTCGTGCGGGTGGGTTTATTTCAATCAAGAAATAACGTGTTGGACTTGACTAGTATCCTATGGTTTGTTGGCTTTCGTCAAGGTCATAGGATGCTAGGGGTAAAATATTATCGGGAATTTCAAGTGTTGGAATTTGCAATGAGATTGCATACCTTCTATGAGATAGTTGGATCTCGATACCCGCTGCGAGTAATTGTTACTCCTGGGAGAGTTTTACACATTACAATTAGCCGATCAAGTAGGTGTCTAGAAAGGTGTTAACGGGGTTACGCCTCTGGGAAAACGAGGTTTACATTAATTAGGTTCGTGCGAGAGCATGGGGGACCTCCCTCAAAGTACCGACACTGGCCTGGCTGAAAGATTGGCGAACTTGTAGGGTGTAATTAATCCCGGCTAGTCTTTCCTTTTAGGGTTTGAAGGAAGATTTGATTAAAACAGTGGGAGACATCCTGATTAGATATATTAGATAACCAATCTAATCTTACAAGAGCATACGCTGAGTGTTTTCTTCTCTCTCTCTCCAGGTAGCGACCATATCACGCCTTAATCAAGATAATAATACGGATATATTGACCGAACCCGCTTGTTATACTGAGCTGGGGAACATTGGTCCCGCTCCAACTTATAATTGTTATAGGACAGAGCAGGAAATTGGGGAATACCAGATTTCCCGTGCCGCCCAAACGAAGAAAGTGCATGTTGATGCATCATCTTCGGGTGTGTTCATTACACAGAACTGTTTCTCAGTATCCTTTACGTCCTGGGTATATGATACCGGATCAGGATCCCGTATATGTAATCTGTTATATGGGCTACAGATAGGTAAAGAACTGAGAACGGGTGATAAGTTTCATGAGACAGAAAACGGTACAAGTGTTGCAGCCAAGTCTGTTGGTCACTATCACCCTGTATTACCTGAATACATTGATTCTGAACAAATGTTATTAGATACCGAACCTGATATACAAAATCATATCTGTCTCTTTATTAGTAAAGAAAGGATATAATTTTGTATTGTTGGATAATGTTTTGAACATTTCCTATATCAAAAGTTGATCGGTTCAGGCATGTTATCTAAAAGCATTGACGTTCTAAATCAAATTACAGTTCTTAGTATACGGAACACACACAAGAGGAAGAGTTCAGATATGAATGAATCCTTCTTCAGGTATTGTAGACTAGGTCATATCAATGCGACCCGACTAGCTAAGTTACATATAGATGCATATTTAAATTAGTTTGAATTTACATCTTATGAAACTTGCCAGTCATGTCACAAAGATAAGATGACCATAGCTCTATTTATTGGAAACAGAGAAAGAGTTAGTGAACTCTTGGGATTGATACATGTTGATGTATCTAAGGTCCCCTGTCTACACATGCCAAGACCGGTTCTTTGTACTTCATTACATTCTCTGATGATCTCTCAAGATTCAGACATATGTTCCTGCTGAAACACAAGTCCGAACCTTTTGAGATATTCACAGAACGTAAGTCAGAAGTAGAGAACCAACGACGGGTATAAGTATTATGTCCTTTGATGAGATCAAGGAGAAGAATACTTGAGCACGGGATTCCTGGACTATTCTAAAGGAGAATGAGATTCTCTCTCAGCATTACTCCTCCGTATACACCACAGCACGTCGGTGTATCGGGGCGGAGCATTAGCACCCTATGTGATATGGTGTGCTCTATGATGAGTATTACTGAGTTGCCTATTTCCTTTTGGGAGTTATGCACTTAAGAAGCTGCATACCTATTGAATAGGGTTCAAATCAAATCAGTTGCCTACCACTTCATATGTGATATGGAAAGGGAAGAGCCTGTATCTTAAGCTTGTTAAGATTTGGGTTGTCCGGCCTATGTCTGAAAGCAAACTCCGGACAAGCTCGAGGCAAGATCTGTTATGTAGAACTGGAAAGGTTCCAGCTATACAAAATGCAGCTGATGATTTGGTAGAACCAAAGGATTCAATAGTTTCCAACGAACCTCAGCCTCTCCGCCGATCTAGCAGGGTTCCTCACCCACCTGAGAGATACTTTGGTTTCTCTATGATAGTGGGAGTGAGGATTGCGTCATGAGATGATGACCCAACTAGTTTCGAGCTGGCCATCAGGAGTGGGACTCTGTAAGAATGGCTGGGTGCTTATCGATCTGAGATGGAATTCTTATACACCAACAAAGTATGGACTTTGGTTGCTTTATCAGAAGGGTTAAATGCCCATCAGGAGCAAGTATATCTTGAGAAGATTACTAGGTGTACATGGAAAAGTTGAGACTTTCAAAGCTATGCTTAAGTCCATCCAGATCCTACTTGCCACGGCTACATACCATGACTACGATATCTGGTAGTTGGGTGTCATGACTGCTTTTCTAAATGATGTTTTAGAAAAGAGCGTCTATAAGTACACAGCCAGAGGGCTTCGTAGACAGTGGGAGCAGCGGAAACGTGTGCAAGATGTTTTATATGATAAAACAGGCATCGCGGAGTTGGAACATCTGTTTTGATGTGGTAGTCAAAGAGTTTGACTTCATCAAAATGGTAGATGAACCTTGTATATACAAAAAGGTAGTAGAGAGTATGGTGGTGATCCTCGTAGAGTACGTAGATGACATACTCTTGATAGGAAAGGAGTTTCCTATGCTGCGCTCGGTTAATCTCCGCTTATCACGAGGATTCTCCGTATAGGATCAAGGTGATACCTCCTAAATCCTAGGTTTTGGATCTATGAGATAGAGCTAATTGGATGTTAGGATACTCACTAGTTGTAGTGAGATGGTATCAATCGATCCTGAGGAAAATCACTGGAAAGGTTCCATGGTGATAAGGACGACTGAATGTCAGTCGCAGGCATTGTCTTTACCTCAGTGGAAGGACGGTATGTTGGAAGAGTTCCAAGCTAGATACCGTGACATACTAGATGATTAAAGGCAAGATACATCGTTACCAAGGATGCTACCAAAGAGACAGTCTGGATATATATATAAGTTCATAAGATGAACTTCGTTCCTACCATTGTGTGACAATGGAGTTGTGGCTTATGCCAAGGAACTACCGTCCCATCAGAAATCCAGATATAATTCTTAGGCTGTATCACCTGATCATGGAGATGGTTGATCTCCAGGGAGATCGAGGTTAGGAGAGTAGACACAGAGGACAACAGCGCGGATCCACTCACGAAGGCCTTTTTCCCAGTAGAGACTTTTATGGGATGGTTGAGTATGAGATACTTCAACCGCAGCTAATTGTTGGGTATGCGATACCATAACAGATGGCCCTAGTGCAAGTGGGAGATTGTTAGTTATATGTATGCCCTAGAGGCCATTACTGTACATACGATGTATATTGTTGTGGATGCTAGGACATATATAGGGAGGACTTTCTTGCTCGACATGATAGTATGCTATCTGGTTGTACTTTATCTTAACATGTACTCTGATTGTCTCTATGTTACATGTTGATAAAGCCCTTAGGATATGTACTCGACTACTGGGACTATGATGAGATCATACTAGTGGGGCCACGGTAGTCGGTGAGTACATCCTATAACTGTTCCTAGTCGAGGGTGTATCGAGACAGGGCATCGATGCACCAGAGTAGACTAGCGTATACGCATCTTGACCCATAAGATGGGCGATGGATGATCCCATATCCATCGGTGTTTGACATCAAGGATGGTGTACGGGTGCTCAGTGGAGACTGGGTACACTGGACAGACTCGCCGAGAACTCCCAGATGGTATTATACCTTACGTCAGATGGCAGTTCTCCGGTGACACTGGTACAGAGTAGTCTGTTGACCCGAGATCGTCATAGAGTCTTGTGTGGTTCCCACTGTGCTTTGATTTCCATCATACCACGTCCAAGAGGGCGTGCAAAAAGGTGGATTTTGGGTACAGTCCCGAATCACATGGAGGCAATGAGCGATAGGAGGGGATTCGTCTCTCCCGGTATAGGGAGTTGATGTTGTGCTGTGTTCGATTGGCTATAACCGGAAATCCCTGGCCAGGGTTGCTGAGATTTACTGGTAAGTGTTATCAGTAGTTTCTCGAACTGTTATAGACCTCATATCGACACGACTTATCGAGCTACTGGGGTCTGACGTTTACCACCCCTAGGCGAGATATGCGACATATCAGACGACGAGACCGGACTGTACGGGAGTGTTACTGTTTGGATTCACAGGAGAAGTTACAGGCTTGCTTGTTGATCTTCTGAGCGCTCAATACCTGGGTAGCTGTTACGTTTAGCTGACCGCTTGCAGCTTGTGGGTGTTTGATATGATCATCACCTACTGCCGGCGTATTGACGATTCTTTAGAGTCCTACACAGAGGTTTCTTGACTCAGGCAAAACGGAGTAGGAGCACATATGTGATATGTGCGGGACCGAGGATAATGCGATATGTGATACCGTATTGTATTCTCGCGATATTTGATATCAGCCGGGTCATCGGATCAAGTGTTGATTCGATGAATCGGTACGGATAAATATTAGCCGGTTATATGCGATATAGCCGGATTGTCGGATCAAGTGTTGATTCGATAATTTAATGTATAATAATATATTTGATATATTAAATTGCATTAACTAATATTTGCTCACTAAAAGATTCTTTTTCTCACTCGGGTAATACATTGATATATATGCGATATATGTTAATTGTATTATTTTATTTTGTTGCAATAAATATTGTATATGTGATATATAATATTGTAACATGATATGATAAATAATGCAACTTGTTTAGTAGAGATTAAAGATGGTTAGGGTTTGATTAGGGTTAAGGCTTTCTAGAAGTTTCTAGAAGTTTTCTTTCTTTGTCTTTGTTAAGATATTATGCTAGATATTTCCAAAACCCTAACCAAACCTTTAACCTTAGTAAAATCTCTACAAGGGTTAGTTTGACCATGGTTGCATTATCTATCATATTTTTTCATTTCCTATTCATCACAAAAGGATTATGGATATTGTTCATCTTCTTCCTTCATTTTCTTTCATGGAAAAAGCTTTCTTGATTTTTCCAAGTGATGAATAATTGTGAGAAAAAGATAAATAAATAGAGCAAAAATCCTACTTCATCATCCTCATCTTCCCTTGCCATTTAGATGAGGGTGTTCACATCATTTCATGAGTGTTAGCTTGTGTTAAAGAAACTTCAAGGTAGATCATCTTAGTATCGAAGATCGGAAGCAAAGGTTGCGTCTTTCTCTTCGTGGAACCTCTCGAGAGTCCGGATCCCGATGATCGCAGCGAAGGGACCACAACACGGAGCATATGAAGTGAAGGACCGGATCTACAAAGGTTGTAATCCCTCTCACTTAGTGTTAAAGTGTTTAGCATGCTTGTTTTCGCCTAATCTCTAGTTTAAAGTTCCGTATTCGGGTTGTTCGGCACGGCTAAATTTTTAATCGGGCATGGTTGATGCCTCGTAGACCCTTGTGCGCGTGCCTAGCAACCCTACAAAGAACACATGTCCGTATCTTGAGATATCGTCAGTGAATGTAATGAAGTACGATGAACCATCCCTGGCATGTGTAGACATGGGACCGCATACATCACTATGTATCAGCCCCAAGAGTTCGGTAACTCTTTCTCCGTGTCCCGTAAATGGAGTTTTGGTCATCTTGCCTTTGAGACATGACTGGCAAGTGTCATAAGATGAAAATTCGAACGGTTTCAAATATCCATCCTTCTGCAACTTAGCCAGTCGTGTCGCATTGATGTGACCTAGTCTACAATTCCATAAGAAGGATTCGTTCAGTTCTGAACTCTTCCTCTTGTGTGTTTGTTATGCTCAGAACTGTTGATTGATTTAGAACATAAATGCCATTGCACAACGTGCCTGATCCAACCAACTTTTGGTTATGGAAAATGTTCATAACATTATCTTGTAATACAAAATTATATCCTTCTTTACTCAACAAAGAAACCGATATAATGTTGCATATCAGGTTCGGCATGTAATATCATTCGTTCAGAACCAATGTATTACCAGTTGGTAATGCAAGGTGATATTCCCCGACAGTCTTAGCTGCAACAATTGCACCATTTCCAACTCTAATGTCTTTATCACCTTCTCCAAGTTCTCTACCTTTCCGAAGCCCATGTAACTGATGACATATATGGGATCCTGACCCGGTATCTAATACCCAGGACGTAGGGCAAATGGAGAAACAGTTCTCTGTAACGAACACACCCGAAGAAAATGCATCATCATGTACTTTCTTCATTCGAGTGGCATGCGAATCCTGGTATTCCCCTATGTCCTTTTCATTCCTATAACTCTTATAGGAAAGAACGGAACCAACGTTCCCCAGCACATTATAACTTGCGGGTTCGGTCAATACATCCATATTATTATCTTGATTAGGGCATGACATGGTCGCTACCTGGAGAGAGAGAGAGAAGAAAACACTTTAGCGTATGCTCTTGCAAGATCAGATTGGTTATTATCTTATCTAATCAGGATGGCTCCCACTGTTTTTTATCAAATCTTTCTTCAAACCCTAAAAGGAAAGACTAGCCAGGATTAATTACACCCTGCAACTTCGCCGATCTTTCAGCCAGGCCAGTGTCGGTACTTTGAGGGAGGTTCCCCATGCTTTCGCACGGACCTAATTAAAATAAACCTCGTTTTCCCAGAGGCGTAACCCCGTTGACACCTTTCTAGACACCTACATGATCGGCTAATTGTCCTATGTAAAACTCTCCCAGGAGTAACAATTACTCGCAGTGGGTATCGGGATCCAACTATCTCATAGAAGGTATGCAATCTCATTGCAAATTTCAACACTTGAAATTCCCGATAATATTTTGCCCCTAACGCGCTATGACCTTGACGAAAGCCAACAAACCACAGCCCGCTAGTCAAGTTCAACCCGTACATTTCTTGACTGAATTAAACCCACCCGCACGACCCTTGACGAAAGCCAACAAAGCCGTATGACTACCCTAATCCAGTCGCATCATATGCAGCAGATAAGCAGCATAAAGCTACCGCACACTACACCTTGATGAAAGCCAACAAATGTAGCACGAATACTATATACAACTTATCTGAAATGACGGAGGGCTACGACAGGTTTTTCTGAAAACCTATTGCGTAATGAACTTGATATCGTTGTAGAATCAAGTGAAATTTTGAAATGGAGTGTTCTTGAGGCTTTTCTAGTTTTGCTAAAGGGGTCACTCCCAGTGAAGGGATCGTCGGCCCTTTCCTCGTCGAATGAGGTGCGGGATATATCATATATATCACTGTGCAAAGCAGAAACTGTAGAAGCAATCAAAAGACAAACCGAGTGTGTAGCATCTACCAGTTATCGCTAAAGGGGTCACTCCCGGTGAAGGGATCTTGGCCCTTTCCTCATCGAATAAGGTGCAGGGTATATCATATATACCGCTATGCAAAGCAAAACTGTAGCTACCCTTTTTATTTAAAAATTTGATTCTACAACATCGATTAGGTTTCTTTTCTTTCATTAATCACATTAATGAAGTCCCATCATTTAAGTCACCTAAACCTCACAGATAAATACGACGTACACTTATGCCATCCGCATTCGTCTCGATCTCCCCTCGTGCACCGTTAGGTTAGGTAACTAACGACAGAGCAGGGCAGGGCTAGTGCGGGTGTAAAACATAAGTAACGCCTACTATATATCATATATATAATATACTGTATCCACCAGAACATATCAAATGATCACATCACAGATATCGCAGCAGAAACATAGATATAATGTGGGATATACTAGGACGTCCGTAGTATTCAGCAATAGAAAATACGGATTCCACATCCGCGATGAATAGCCAAGCCCACACCCTGGACCCCTACGAGAGCGGCAAGCGACCCTACCAATTCTGGAGTTTAGGAGACCCGGTCTCGACTCCTCGAGATGGCCTCCCACTGAACCCCAGAACCCGGTCACCCGTGCTCCCCTCCTTGGGTCCATCCTAATGCGGAAAAGTAAATAATATACATCACTGGTGGCAGCAACCTCAACCCGGAAGTGCCCCAAATAAAAGAATATTACATTACATTTGAATTTACATGAATGAAAATATAAACCTCTCATCTCACATAAAACCCCCCGGCTATTCAATCGCGACAATCCTGCACATCATATCTCAGCAACACATGATATCTCATATCATCAACGTAAGTAAGTATGCGTACCCCGATTGTCGTTGATGTATAGCAACGAAACCGGCGATATCGAACATACTACACTTACGGTCACAGAAAAGAAAGGGTAAAACTACAATATTTGGAATCCACATTCTCTTAAGACATCATAAATGCGAAATATCACATACTTCGTATTTCATGCCTAAACTATATGAATTCCACATATTGTATCACATTCCAGACAAATAGACAGTATTAAAGTTTTCGAACGAATAATCAAACACCCAAGATCCCCTAAAGCTCAACACTTGAGCGGAGTTCAAAAACCCGGAGTGTGACACAGTAGTAGCGGTCCAGCCGTAGAAGGGTCAAGCCAACGCCTCACATGTGGCACGCCGTACTGCCCCAAACCCTAAGGTTCAAAGGGCAGTTCAAGACGGTCACATAATCGAGTTAAGGTTTGTTGTCTTCTAGAGGGTCCACCACAAAAATACTTGCACGTATCTCCAAAGTATTTAAACCCCGTGAATAGTGAGAAAATGATACTCGTTCAAACACTTCAATACTTTCTAATTTACCCGGAAAAGCAACGAAATGAAAATTCCGATCGAATCTACGAGTCCAAAACCATCTCCAGAAAATACAGTACTAGATTCAGATTAAACATACTTAAAGTAACAAACAAGCAGTTATAAGAGTTACTGTGTAAATAGGAGGCAATGAGGACACTGTACGGCCGCGGAGCCGCGGCCTAAGCAAGGATTTGCCGCGGTTCCGCGGCAGTTTGGAGGAATCATGGCTTCGTATTTCACAGGTTTTCTTAGTTTTTCCTGCTGTATTTTTTAAGTATTTTTAATTCTGAAAAATGTCAGATTTTAAAAAATGTCCAGAGAAGGTTTCAAAAAGTCGTATTTCGGTTCGATCGGAGTTTTAACTCTATAAAAGCATCGCCTAATGTTCTAGGTCAGCTCTGATACAAATGTTGGGTTAGCCTAGCACCTCATGAAGGGTTTGGAAGCATCACATGAACCAAAGATTGAGTCTTTAGGGTGCTAAGTTAACGAACATAGAATCGTTCCTAGAAAAATTAGGGTTTCAAATTTTTCACATCATCTCATGAAAGAAAAGCTAGGGTTTAGAGAGTACAACCTTTGTAGCTCCCTTCGCTAGACTCTTTGGCCTCTTGGGTGTTGGAGGAAGGTCCTCTTGAAGTCTTCTCGCCTCCACGACGATCCACCCGAAGTTCCTAGTCCAAGCTTGCAACTTCACTTTTCAAGATGAGAAAAGAAGAGAACACTCTAAACAAGTTGGCTAAACTTGTGTAGAATGATGTTGTGGTTATGATTCTCACTTCAAAAACCATTCTTTATGTGTGTTTTACTCACTAGAAGAAACTAGAGAGCAAAGGAAGAAGGAGGAGGAAGATGATGGCTTTCTTTTTTAACAAGAGTGAAATGATAACTCATGTGAAGTAAAAAGAAAATATATGTATATATATTTTCTAATTCTCATCTCAAACCATGGTTAGATGATGGAGACATTATTTAACTTGAGTTTAAAACACAAAGAGAAGGATAACTAATGGTTAGAAGTAGGTGAGCATGGTTAGGTTTAAAGAAGAGTGTAGAAGCTAAGCAAGAATTATCCTTTTCTTTATTCCTTTTGTTTTAAGCAAAAATCAAATAATAATCCATTCATTTAACCATGGTGTGAGTCTTATATTGCCACCATTTTCCATGTGTAATCAACCATGATAGATGGTGTATGTATGTATGTATGTATGCACATCCATATGTGCATGAAACTAAAAGAAAGATAGAAAAACATACATGCATGCACGCATCCATCATATACAAGAAAAGGTTTTAAGTGAGAAAACTAATGGTTAAATGATAAATCAACACTTGATTTATCAATCCGGCCATATCACATATGACGCCACCAAAAGCAAGCCACCCGATCAATGTTCGGTATCCTATACGTGCAATTTAATCGGGTCCATGCGCATATCGCATACGCGCACCACAACGTTTCGCTTGGACTAGGTAACTCCTTTATGGGACTCTAAGACTCGTCAATAGGCCGGCAGTGGGTGATGATCATATCAAGCACCCCCAAGCCGCAAGCGGTCAGCTAAACGTAACGGCCACCCGGGTATTGAGCGATCAGAAGAAAACAAGCGAACCTGCTACAACTCCCGTCGAGCCAACCGGCAACACTACCGTGCAGTCCGGTCTCCTCGTCTGATATGTCGCATATCAAGTCTAGGGGTGGTAAACGTCAGACCCCAATAACCGATAAGTCGTGCCGATGTGAGGCTCATAACGGGTCGAGAAACTACTGGTAACACTTACCAGTAAATCTCCGAATCGGCCCTGGCCAGGGACTTCCCTGTTACGGCCAATCGAGCACAGCGCAACATCAACCCCCAATACCGGGAGAGATGAAACCCCTCCTATCGCTCATTGCCTCCATGTCACTCGGGACTGTACCCAAAAACCACCGTTTTGCACGCCCTCATGGACATGGTAAGGTGGAAATCAAAGCACAGTGGGAATCATACAAGACTCTATGACGATCTCGAGTCTACAGACTAACCTGCACAAGTGTCACCTGAGAACTGCCATCTGACGTGAGGTATAATACCATCTGGCAGTTCTCGACGAGTCCGTCCAGTGTACCCAGTCTCCACTGAGCACCCGTATACCATCTCTGATGTCAAACACCAATGGATATGGGATCATCCATCGCCCATCTCATGGGTCGAGAAGCGTATACGCTAGTCTACACTGGTGTATCGATGCCCCGTCTCGATACACCCACGACTAGGGACCTTGAAGGATGTACTTATGGACTACAATGTCCCCACTAGTATGATCCGCATCATAGTCCAGGTAGTCAAGTACACATCCGAAGGGCTTTACCAACATGTAACCATAAGACAGTATAAAGAGACAAGTATACATGTTAAGATAATGAGCAACCAGATAGCATACTATCATATCGAGCAAGAAAGTCATCTCTATATATGTCCAAGCATCCAATATAATATACATCATTTGTACAATACTGGCCTCTAGGGCATACATACAACTAACAATAAGTACATCCTTCAAGGTCCCTAGTCGTGGGTGTATCGAGACGGGGCATCGATACACCAGTGTAGACTAGCGTATACGCTTCTCGACCCATGAGATGGGCGATGGATGATCCCATATCCAGTGGTGTTTGACATCAGAGATGGTATACGGGTGCTCAGTGGAGACTGGGTACACTGGACGGAATCGCCGAGAACTCCCAGTTGGTATTATACCTCACATCAGATGGCAGTTCTCTAGTGACACTTGTACAGGTTAGTCTGTTGACCCGAGATCGTCATAGAGTCTTGTGTGATTCCCACTGTACTTTGATTTCCACCTTACCACGTCCATGAGGTCATGCAAAACGGTGGTTTTTGGGTACAGTCCCGAGTCACATGGAGGCAATGAGCGATAGGAGGGGTTTCGTCTCTCCCGGTATTGGGGGTTGATGTTGCGCTGTGCTCGATTGGCCGTAACAGGGAAGTCCCTGGCCAGGGTCGATTCAGAGATTTGCTGGTAAGTGTTACCAGTATTTTCTCGACCCGTTATGAGCCTCACATCGGCACGACTTATCAGTTATTGGGGTCTGACGTTTACCACCCCTAGACTTGATATGCGACATATCAGACGAGGAGACCTGACTGTACGGGAAGTGTTGCCGATTGGCTCGACGGGAGTTGTAGCAGGTTCGCTTGTTTTCTTCTGATCACTCAATACCCGGGTGGCCGTTACGTTTAGCTGACCGCTTGCGGCTTGGGGGTGCTTGATATGATCATCACCCACTGCCGGCGTATTGACGAGTCTTAGAGTCCCACAAAGGAGTTACCTAGTCCAGGCGAAACGTTGTGGAGCGCGTATGCGATATGCGCATGGGCCCGGTTAAAATGCACGTATGTGATACCGTATATTAATCGGGCGGCTTGCTTTTGGTTAGGGTCGTATGTGATATGGCCGGATTGATAAATCAAGTGTTGATTTATCATTTAACCATTAGTTTCTCACTAGAAATCCTTTCTTGAGTTTGATGGATGTATGCATGCATGTATGCTTTCTTTATAGATTCATGCACATATTGATATGCATACACACATACATACATACATACATACTTCATGGTTGTACATACATGAAAATGGTGGTAATATAAGACTCACACCATGGTTTTATATATGGATTTTTATTGCATTTGATTTAAAACAAAATGAAAAAGGAAAATGGTTATCATTGATTTGTTTCTACACTCTTCTTTGACCTAACTATCCTCACCCACCTTTTAACCTTGGGTAAGCTTTCCTTTTGTGTTTTAACTCAAATTCAATAATATATTCATTGTTTAACCATGGTTTGAGATGAGAATGAGAAAATATATATACATATATTTTCATTTTTCTACACAAGAGTTATTCTTTTCACTCTTGCTAAAGAATAGCCATCATCTTCTTCTTCCTTCATCTTTTGCTCTCTAGACTTTTGTAGTGAGCAATATACTCATCAAGTTAGGATTTTGAAGTGAGAAAAGCCTCCACAACATCATTCTACACAAGTCTTGCCCACTTGTTTAGAGTGTTAGCTTCAATTTTCATTCTTGATATTGCGAAGTTGCTAGCTTAGACAAAGTGGACTCCGGGTGGATCATCGGTGACCTAGAGGAGTTCAAGTGGAGCTTTTCCAAACCCCAAGTAGCCAAGAAGTCTAGCGTAGGGAGCTACAAAGGTTGTACTCTCAAAACCCTATCTTTTCTTTCATGAGATGATATGCTAATTTTGAAACGCTAATTTTTCTAGGAACGATTATTTGTTTGTTAACTTAGCACCCTAAAAATTCAATCTTTGGTATATGTGATGCTTCCAAACCCTTCATGAGGTGCTAGGTTAACCCAACAATGCAGTCATACAATCTCGTAGATGTATATCTGGGCAAACTGAGCAAATCCGAAAGTGGTCTTCACCGGCAGGAAGTGAGCCGCTTTCGTCAATCGATCCATGATCACCCAAATGGAGTCATACCCTCGACTAGTCCTGGGTAGACCCACAATGAAGTCCATAGAAATCTGCTCCCATTTCCACTCCGGAATGGGCATCGGCTGTAGCTCTCCCGCTGGCCTCTGGTGCTCAGCCTTGACCTTCTGACAAGTCAGGCATCACGACACGAAGTCTGTGATGTCCCTCTTCATCCTTTCCCATAAGTAAACGTCTCTCATATCATGGTACATCTTAGTGGAACCCGGATGAACACTATACATCGATCGATGTGCCTCCTCAAGAATCTCATGCCGCAGTCCCTCAGCATTTGGTACACACAGTCTAGTCCCAAATCACAGTATCCCCTGATCATCAATCACGAACTCGGAAAATCTTCCCTGTCCAATCTGTGCCATGATCTCCGAACAACGGTCATCACTGTACTGTGCCTCATGTATACGGTCAAGCAACTGTGGGCATGCACGAACATGCGCAAGCTGTCCCCCGATCGGAGTGAACCCGAACTGCACTCGATTGTCGCATAAAACCTGCCAATCTGCCGACGACTGCTTCTGCACTGCTCTCAAACAAGATAGACTACCCCCGGGCCTCCTACTCAAAGCATCCGCCACTACATTTGCCTTGCCCGGGTGATACAACATCTCACAATCGTAGTCCTTTACTAGTTCCATCCAACGACGCTGTCTAAGATTCAGGTCTCGCTGCTGAAATATATACTTTAATCTCTTGTGGTCAGTGAATATCCGGCATGACTCGCCGTATAGGTAATGTCGCCAGATCTTGAGTGCAAAGACCACTGCAGCCATCTCTAAATCGCAAGTGGGGTAGTTCTGCTCGTGTTTCTTCAGCTGCCAGGAAGCATACGCGATCACCCGGTCGTGCTTCATCAATACGCGCCCTAGCCCCACTCGAGAAGCATCACAATAGACCACAAATCCGCCCGATCCCGAAGGCAATGATAACACCGGCGTTGTAGTCAAACGAGTCCGCAACTGCTGAAAGCTATGCTTGCACTCCTCCGTCCAATCAAAAGGAACTCCCTTCCGGGTCAACCCGGTCAACGGTGCAGCAATACGGGAGAAGTCCTGTACAAATCGTCTGTAGTAGCCGGCCAGTCCTAGAAAGCTGCGGATCTCTGTAACTGATGCGGGTCTGGGCCAACGCTGAACGGTCTCGATCTTCTTCGGGTCCACACATATACCATCTCGTGTAATCACGTGACCCAAGAAGTCTACGCTGTCAAGCCAGAATGCGCACTTGGAGAATTTTGCAAATAGCTAGTGCTCCCTCAAAGTCTGCAATGTGATCCGCAGGTGCTGCTCGTGCTCCTCTCGGCTCCGGGAATACACCAAAATATCGTCAATGAATACGATGATGAACAAATCAAGATACAGCCTGAAAATACGGTTCATCAAGTCCATAAACGCTGCTGGGGCATTGGTGAGTCCGTACGACATCACCAAAAACTCATAATGGCCATAACGCGTGCGGAAAGCCGTCCTCGGAATATCCTCCTGTCGAACCCGCAACTGATGGTAGCCTGATCGCAAGTCGATCCTCGAAAAGTATCCTGCACCCTGAAGCTGGTCGAACAAGTCGTCGATGGGTGGTAAAGGATATCTATTCCGCACGGTAACCCTGCTCAGCTGGCGGTAGTCGATACATAACCGCAAACTGCCGTCCTTCTTCTTGACAAACAGGACCGGAGCACCCCAAGGAGACACACTGGGTCGAATAAGTACCTTATCCAGCAAATCCTGCAACTTACCTTTCAACTCTCTAAGCTCCGCCGGGGCCATCAGATAAGGCGGTATGGAAATAGGCCCCGTGCCGGGAATCAAGTCAATGCAGAAAACAATGTCGCGCTCGGGCGGTAGCCCAGGAAGCTCGTCAGGGAAAACATCAGGGAACTCACGAACAATCGGAACCTGGTCCAACGGAACCTCTGTAGCTCTAGTATCGCAAACATAGGCTAGAAATCCCTGACACCCCTTCCTCAAAAGCTGTCCAGCACGAAGAGAAGAAATCAAACTGTGAGGGGAGGCACCACGGTCCCCCTACACAACAAAAGCCGACTCGTCGGGAAAAAAACCCCTAACTGTCTTCTCACGGCAGTCCACAGGTGCATAGCACGTGGCTAACCAATCCATACCCAAAAGAACGTCGAAGTCCAACATCTCAAGAAGGATCAAGTCGACAAGCAACTCTCTGTCGCCAATACGGACAAAACAGGATCCGAACACGTGTCTAGCAACAAACGACTCACCCAGGGGAGCGGTCACAACAAGAGGCTGATCAAGAGAACCAGACTCTCTGCCCAAACTCGGCACGATATGTGTGGAAACGTACGAGTGCGTGGATCCCGGGTCAAATAACACGCGGGCGTCAACAGAATATACTGAAAGGGTACCTGAGACCACTGCATTGGACGCCTGCGTGTCGTGGTGCGTCAAAGCGAAAACCCGTTCCTGTCCTCCACTTGCGACTGGCTGTTAGTGTATATGCCCTAGAGGCCATTATTGTATCATACTAGTTTGCATATTACTTAATGGAAGCTTGGGATATTCACAGTTGTATAGACAATCTTTCTCAAAATGGTAGTATGCTACTTGGTTTGTTTCTACTTTAATGTGTACATGTGTTTCTTGTAGTATATCACCTATACACATTAGTGGAGCCCTTAGGATCTTTGCTTGATTAGCAGCGTTGTGATGGCAGTTACACTCGTGGGGGGCTGGGTATCCATAAGCACATCCTTATACAGGTCCCTAGTCGTAGGACTATCGGGACAGGGCATCGATACTCTGGAGTAGACTAGCGTATGCGCTTCTCATCCCAGCATAGGAGACGGTCTGTCCCACAGCCGTCAGTACGTCGTACTTGAGATAGTATGCGGGTGCTCGTTAGGTTACGAGTACACTGGACAGGACTCGTCGGGAACTGTTGGTTGGTAGTATACCTATCGCCAGTTATCAGTTCCCAGGTGACATGAGTACAGCTTAGTCCGCTGACTTGACACTGTCACTTCGCCTCGAGTGTGTTCCCACTGTACTTTGATTACTACCCTACCACGGCTCAAAGGAGTCGTGCAAACAGGTAGTAGTTGGGTGCAGTCCCGAAGCACTTGGAGGCAGTGACGGTTAGACAGGATTCGTCTCTCCCGGTATTGGGGGTTGATTTCGCGCTGTGTCTAGGAGAGCCATTACACAAAGTCCCTGGCCAGGGCAAGCGAGATATACTGGTAGGTTTCCAGTGTTATCTCAGGGTGTTCTGGGCTACACTCCGACACGACTTGTACCGCTATTAGGGGACTGACGTTTACCTCCCCCTAGGCCCGCCATGCGATATTCTTAGACGAACAGACCGGACTGTACGGAGATTGTCACATTCAGGCTCAGTAGGAGTTCAGATGGGTTTCACCTCGTCCATCTTCTTATCGGCATCTATCTGGGGGCCGTTACGCACAGCTAGTGCCGCTTGCGGTCTGTGGTTAAACCCACTGCCAGCGTAGTGTCGAGTATTTAGAGTCCCACACAGAGAGCTATTCGCCTTTAGGCAAAAGAGTAGAGGTCGCATGGTTTTGCGACAGGGTTCGGTCACATCCGTGCACTTGTGCACGTTTAGTGTCCGGGCAGTTATCACTAGCGGGCTTTGGTTTAAGCCAGATCCTAGTGTACATTTTGGGATTGTTTTATCTCGTTTGTATTCGTGTTCCTCGGAACGCGGATGCGGCTGTGTATGCACGGTTAACAGAGACAGAGGCAGAGGATTCTCATTAGGGTTGTTGACTGTTGACTTTTGCTAAACCCTAATGAGAATTAGATATATGATTAATGATAATATTAATTAAGTATTATTATGCCGTGGTTGGGTTGAAAGGTTGACTTTGTTGACTTGTTGACTATGTTGACCGGTTGACTAGGTTGGACTTGTTGACTATCATCATTATTTCATGGCAAAGACTTTTGCTTGCTTGTTATACTTTATAAAATGAGTGCATGAAATGATATTGCCATTTGATATGATATGAACCATCACATAATACTCAATTATTATTATTTGTAATGATTATTTTGGATTATGAGAGCAAGGGTGAGAAAAGTCTTGCTCATTCTATCATTCTCATTCTCTCTCATCCTCAAGCTCTCCCTCTTCCTCTTGCTCTCTCTAGTTCATGGTTCTATTGTCTCATGTGTTGAGAAGCAAGAACCATAGAGATAAATCCTAAAACACTTCTCTACTCATCCTAGTATATAAGGTCTAGCAAACCAAGTGTTCTAGTTTCATCAAGATTGAGGTTGGAGCCAAAGGTAGAAGCTTTCAGGTGGATCCATCTTTGGCACAAGGAGACGACGAGGAGAGAACCATCCGACCACCACAAGGAGTCGAAGAGAAGGAGTTCAAGTTAAGGAATAACCCCCTAACCGAGTAGGTAAAACTCCTAGTTAGGTTGTTAGATAGTTGTTTAACAAATATCCGTATTTTGAGTCCATGTTACCACCAAAGAAAAATCGTTTTTCACTATTTCCGCAACCCCAAAGAACCGGGGATGGGTAACGTGGACTTACAGTGGTATCAGAGCCTAGCTAAACACTATCTAACATGTTAGCAAAGTAACTAGAAGTTCGATCGGAGAAAAAGTCACAAAATACGCCCGAAATATCAACTTTCTACCGATTTTGTTTTCTGTTCAAAAAATAATAAATCATGTACTAAAAATCGGCTCAGGGTTTTTAAAGAACAAGCAAGAAAAATGGTCCACTAACTCGGTCAAAGCGCCGCGGAACCGCGGCAGGAGCGTGCTCCCGCCGCGGATCTGCGGCCGAGTTGACTCGGTCGTGGCACAATTTTCCTGCAGTGTTTTTCTGGGGGTGTTTTGGGATTTTTACAATATGTTTTTTCTGCCCAGATTTTACAGAAAGCAAAATTTGTTTTTGGGGTTTAAAAATCCGTATTTTGATCGAACTTCTAAAGACTTAAGCTAACGGGTTATATCTGTGATATGATATATGTATTGAACGTCTTCTAATCGCTATACGTCGATTAGTGGGGGTTATACATATCTGTGATCTGTAATGTTGATGGTATGTGTATATGAATTCATTGGATTGTCGCGGATGAATAGCCGGGGGGTTGTGAGATAAGAGTTTTCTTTTTCTTTCAATTCATGTAATTTGTAATTGATGTAATATTATTTATATGGCCGCACAACCGGGATGTGGTTGTAGCCGTCATTGTATAATTTCTTTTACTGTTTTTGCTCCTAGGATAGACCCAAGGTGGGGTGCACAAACTACCGGGTATCTCGAAGTGCCGAGTGGCTTACTCACGGTGTTGAGGGAGGTTGCTTCGCTTCGGGTACTTTGCGGGTAGTTTGCCGCATACATAGGGGTCTAGGGTGGGGTCTTGGCTATTCATCGCGACCGTGTAATCCGCTCTTTGTTACAGGCTTGTACGGAATGCAGATTCCTAGTATATCCAATGTGTTCATCTATGATCTGGAATGGTTATCATTGCATGTGACGAATGTGTATATCTATATATGATATCTATTTAGGCGTTGCTTATGTTTTGCATCCGCGCTAGTCCATCCCCCGTTCTGTCGTTAGTTAAGTAACCTAACGGGTAATGACGGGGCCCCGTGGCGAATGCGGATGGCATAAGCATACGTCATATTTTCGTTGTTTTCTGCAATGGTAGGATTAAATGTGGGACACATTAAAATTAATGCAAGAAAATAAACCAAGTAAAAGTCGTTGGAACAATTTCAAAAACCACTCGGTTTCTTTTCAAAAACAACTTTTAAACGCGGAGCTTAAGCCACTCCTTTTAAAAGCTATCAAGGTTCCTTCGATTATATCAAGTTCACTACGTTCAAGGTTTCGCCAAAACCATTCGTAGCCCTCCGTCGTTTCGTATGAATATTCAATAGTATTCAAGCTATGTTTGTTGACCTTCGTCATGGCATAGTGATTGGTAGCTGTTGGGTGTTCATATGTAGCATAGATAGATGCGTTGTTTTGGGACAGTCGTATTACCTTGTTGACCTTTGTCAAGGGTATATACGGGTGGGTTCAAATTAACCTGGACAATGACGGGTAGAACTTGACATGTGACTTATGATTTGTTGACCTTCATCAAGGTCATAAGAGCATGGGGCAAAAATCCACATCGGGAGTTTCTAAAGAAACTGAAACATGCTAGCGCTGCATACCATTTGGAGTGTGATGATTCTGGTAGGATTCCTTCAGTTTTATCACGCAATGATATTTGGATCCCGATCCTACAGTGAGTATATGCTACTCCTCGGGAAATTTCTCACTTAACGATCAATGCTATAAACCAAGTAGGTGTCTAGAAAGGTGTTAGCGGGGCTACGCCCTCAGGGAAAAGAGGTTATTTAATTAAGGAACTTCGCGAAAGCGTTGGAAAACCTCTCTCGAAGTACCGACACTAGCCTGGCTGAACGGTTAAGCAAGTATTGTACGGTGAGATTGATCCTGACTAATTCTTCCTTTTTGGTTTGAGGAGGGATTCGAGAAACAGTAGGAGCCATCCTGTTTAGATAAATTAAAAACCAATCTAAACTTGCAAGAGCCTCATGCTGAGTGTTTTCTTCTCTCTCTTAATTGCAGCGACCCAGTGACCACACATAGGTTACATCTAGATAATAAAATGACTGAACCTGACTGTTATGATTGGCAAAGGTCTGTCCAGATGTCCATTACCCATGACAAGCTGGGACACCTCTTAACTAATCAAACCCCTGCCGTCTCAGGATCAGTTTCCCCTATCACGGACATTGACATCCGTATGACATCGGAAAAAGACTGTGCGAAAGCCAAGTGCCTCGTGTTAGCCTCAGTTGATGGTGCAAACTAGAGGCAGCACGAGAAGATGGACTCAGTTTCTATCTTCCTCCATAACAAAGATTTATATGGAGAGCAATCTCGTATCGCAAGATATGAGACCTCGAACAAATTGCTTCAAGCGAGGTTGGCTGTCGGGTCATCTGTAGGGGGCAATGTCCTTACAGAGACCAGCTATTTTGTGCTCACGGACCTGAAGACCACGTTGGAGAACGGGTCAAATACAGACTTGATTCTACAGTCCCTTCTCTCTGCTTATACCCTGAAGGAAACCAATGAAGAAGAAGAAAAGGGAAGGGCAAAAGTTTCGGGACTGGATGTAGTAAAAGAGGGACATTCCTATTGTTACGGGAATGGACATTGGCAAAAGGATTGCAAGGCTAGCAAAGCCAGTAGCCAGAATTCGAAGCATGTTATGGCTTCGGCTTCGGGTGTGTTTGTAATAGAGAACTGTATGTCAGTTAACCCTGCTTCCTGGATATTGGATACCGGATCAGGATCTCACATCTGTAATTCATTACAGGCTCTGAGAAACCGTAGGGTTATCAGGAAAGGTGATATGACTCTCAGGGTTGCTAACGGAATGAGCATGGATGCTGAATCCGTAGGGGAATATCATCTTGGACTGACAACTGGGCAGATATTGATTCTGCGTAACTGTTTGTATGTACCAGGTGCGACTTGTAATATCATATATGTATCCTTACTTTCTAAGGAAGGATATGATTTTACTTTTGTAAGCGATGTGGTCCACATACACTTAAATCAAGTTCTGATTGGGTCAGGTATATTAAATAACGGGATATACGTATTGAATCAAGCTCAGATTTTCAGTGTCCAGAACACACTTAAAAGAAAGCCTCCGGAAACAAATCAGGCTTTCTTATGGCATTGTAGACTGGGTCACATTAATGAGACACAATTAACTAAGTTACATAAAGAGGGATACTTGAATCCGTTGGAGTATCAGTCTTATGCCACTTGTGAATCTTGTCTCATGGGAAAGATGACAAAGACTCCGTTCACTAGACACGGAGTAAGAGCGAGCGAGCTCTTGGGACTCAAACACAGTAATGTGTGTAGTCCAATGTCTACACATGCGCGAAGTGGTTATTCATACTTCATTACTTTCACAGATGATATCTCTAGGTATGGACATGTCTTCTTAATGAAGCACAAATCCGAGGCCTTTGAGAAATTTCGGGAATAAAAGAATGAAGTTGAAAAACAAACAGACCAAAGTATAAAGACACTGAGATCTTATCGAAGTGGTGAATACTTGAGTGCCGAGTTTCTGGACTACTTAAAAGAGAATGGAATTCTCTCAGCGTACTCCTCCATACACACCACAACACAACGGTGTATTTGAAAGGCCGAATCGAACCCTATTGGATATGGTTCGTTCCATGATGAGTAAGGCTGAGTTACCGCAATCTTTCTGGGGTTATGCACTAGAAACAGCTGCATATCTCTTCAACAAGGCTCCAACCAAGACTGTGCCTACCACCCCATATCAGATGTGGAGTGGGAAGAAACCCTGTCTTAAGTATCTTAAGACATGGGGATGTCCAGCTTTTGTAAAGAAGCAGCATGCGGACAAGCTCGAGGCACGCTCAGTACTGTGTAAGTTTGTGGGATACCCAAAGAACTCCAGAGGGTATCTTCTCTATTCCGCAGAAGAACAAAAAGTTTTTGTTTCTCAGCATGCCCACTTCTTGGAAACTGAATTTTTGGAAAATCAGATAAGTGGGAGCGCAATAGAACTGGAAGAAATTCCAGAACCACAAGCTATTACTGAAAGCTTGGAAGAACCAGAAGTTTCAGGAGAACCGGACATTCCTGCGCCGCTCCGCAGGAGTAGTAGGCAGTCTCATCTGCCCGAGAGATACTACTGTTTTCTCATAGATGGGGATAGAGAGGATTGCACTGTTGATTATGATGAGCCTACTAGCTTCCAGCAAGCCATTCGGAGCGGTGACTCAGTAAAATGGCTAGATGCAATGTGGACCGAGATGGAGTCCATGTACACCAACAAAGTTTGGACTTTGGACTTTGCTCCATAAGGGGTAAAACCCGTAGGCTGCAAATGGATCTTCTGAAAGAAGATTGGTGTAGATGGGTAGGTTGAGACCTATAAAGCTAGACTTGTTGCAAAGGGTTTTCGTCAAAGACCTGGCTTGGACTATGATGAGACCTTTTCTCCTGTGGCTATGCTGAAATCCATTCGGATCCTTCTTGTCATTGCTGCCTTCCACGATTATGAAATCTGGCAGATGGACGTAAAGACGGCTTTTCTAAATGGAAATTTAGTAGAGTGCGTCAATATGGATTAGCCGGAGGGATTCATTCAGAGTGGGAGCAGCGGTAAAGTGTGCAAGTTGCTAAAGTCCATCTATGGACTAAAGCAGGCATCGCAGAGTTGGAACATCTGCTTTGATGATACTGTCAAAGAATTCGACTTTATCAAAAACCCAGATGAACCATGCATTTACAGTAAGATTGTAGGGAGAAATGTGGTATTCCTCGTCTTGTACGTCGATGACATTCTCCTAATAGGAAATGATATTCCTATGCTACAGCCAGTCAAAGGATTCTTGTCACAGAGGTTCTCCATGAAGGACCTGGGCGATGCCAACTACATTCTGGGGATCCAGATCTATCGTGATAGATCTAAAAATATGTTGGGACTTTCACAGTCCAGGTACATTGACACCATACCGAAACGATTCAGTATGGAAGATTCCAAGCGCGGTAATCTACCGGCTTTTCACGGAATCACCCTCTCCAAAGAGATGTCTCCCAAGACTGATTTGGAAAGGGCTCGCATGTTATCAATACCCTACACATCTGTGGTAGGCTCTATTATGTATGTGATGTTGTGTACCAGACCAGATGTAGCATACGCATTGAGCGTTGTAAGCCGGTATCAGTCAGACCCAGGGGAGAAGCACTAGATAGCGGTAAAGAACATTCTCAAGTACTTGAGAAGAACTAAGGAGATGTTCATGGTGTATGGCGGAAAAGACCTCCAGATCGAGGCCTTTGCTGACTCCAGCTTCCAGAGTGACAAGGATGACTCTAAGTCCATGTCGGGTTATGTCTTTACCCTCAATGGAGGGGCGGTTTGCTGGAAGAGCTCCAAGCAGGAAACCGTTGCTGACTCAACTATGGAAGCGGAGTACATAGTTGCTTGCGATTCTGCAAAGGAAGTTGTCTGGATGAAGAAGTTCCTCACGGAGCTTCAGGTGGTTCGTACCAGTGTTGATCCAATACCGCTGTATTGTGACAACAACGACGCTATAGCTTTAGCGAAGGAACCCAGATCCCATCAGAAGTCCAGGCACATTTTGAGGCGGTACCACCTGATCAGGGAGATCGTAGATCGCCGGGTGATCGAGGTGAAGAGAGTAAATACGGAAGATAACACTACCGATCCACTCACGAAGGGCTTACCCCAGACTCAGTTCGAGCGGCTGATCAAGATGAAAGATCTTCGATACGCCAGTACATGGCCTTAGTGCAAGTGGGAGATTGTTTGTGTATATGCCCTAGAGGCCATTACTGTATCATACTAGTTTGTATATTACTTAATGGAAGCTTAGGATATTCACAGTTGTATAGACAATCTTGCTCAAAATAGTAGTATGCTACTTGGTTTGTTTCTACTTTAATGTGTACATGTGTTTCTTTTGGTATATCACCTATACACATTAGTGGAGCCCTTAGGATCTTTACTTGATTACCAGCGTTGTGATGGCAGTCACACTCGTGGGGGCTGGGTAATCTACAAGCACATCCTTATACAGGACCCTAGTCGTAGGACTATCGAGACAGGGCATCGATACTCCGGAGTAGACTAGCGTATGCGCTTCTCATCCCAGCATGGGAGACGGTCTGCCCCACAGCCGTCGGTACGTCGTACTTGAGATAGTATGCGGGTGCTCGTTAGGTTACGAGTACACTGGACAGGAATCGTCATGAACTGTTGGTTGGTACTATACCTATCGTCAGTTATTAGTTCCCAGGTGACATGAGTACAGCTTAGTCCGCTGAATTGACACTGTCACTTCGCCTCGAGTGTGTTCCCACTGTACTTTGATTACTACCCTACCACGGCTCAAAGGAGTCATGCAAACAGGTAGTAGTTGGGTGCAGTCCCGAAGCACTTGGAGGCAGTGACAGTTAGACAGGATTCGTCTCTCCCGGTATTGGGGGTTGATATCGCGCTGTGTCTAGGAAAGCCATTACACAAAGTCCCTTGCCAGGGCAAGCGAGATATACTGGTAGGTTTTCAGTATTATCTCAGGGTGTTCTGGGCTACACTCCGACATGACTTGTACCGCTATTAGGGGACTGACGTTTACCACCCCACTAGGCCCGCCATGCGATATTCTCAGACGAACAGACCGGACTGTATGGAGATTGTCATATTCATGCTCAGTAGGAGTTCAGATGGGTTTCACCTCGTCCGTTTTCTTATCGGCATCTACCTGGGGGCCGTTACACACAGCTAGTGCCGCTTGCGGTCTGTGGTTAAACCCACTGCCAGCGTAGTGTCGAGTATTTAGAGTCCCACACAGAGAGCTATTCTCCTTTAGGCAAAAGAGTAGAGGTCGCATGGTTTTGCGACAGGGTTCGGTCAGATCCGTGGACTTGTGCACGTTTAGTGTCCGGGCAGTTATCACTAGCGGGCTTTGGTTTAAGCCAGATCTTAGTGTACGTTTTGGGATTGGTTTTATCTCGTTTGTATTCGTGTTCCTCGGAACGCGGATGCGGGTGTGTATGCACGGTTAACAGAGACAGAGGCAGATGATTCTCATTAGGGTTGTTGACTGTTGACTTTTGCTAAACCCTAATGAGAATTAGATATATGATTAATGATAATATTAATTAAGTATTATTGTGCCATGGTTGGGTTGAAAGGTTGACTTTGTTGACTTGTTGACTATGTTGATCGTGTTGCGCCACGGCAGCGCCCCGGCCGTCTTACTCGAGGCCAAATTGCGGAATCAAAATTTTTTCCTTACTCGGAAACCGGCGCTACCGCGGACAAAGAAAACCCGGATCGTTAACCATTAACCTACGCTAGCTAACAAGAGATTGGGAAGAAAAGTATACCGAGTGATCCGAGTCCTCCGGTCTTCTCTTCATCATCCCGATCTCCCGCGGAAAGTCTTGGCTCCACATCATCGCCTCCTCGCCGGAAAGGGCACCACATCGCCTTCGTCTTTTACGGGCTCCCGCCTCAATACCGAGGCAACTCGAGCATGAAGCCGGCAACTCGACATGCCCAAGATGTGCTGTAGAATGTGGTGTAGAATTGTAGTCTCTATTGGGGTATTAGAGTTGCCTTTAGATGGAGGGAAGAATGAAACTTTGGAGGCAAATGATGCTATCATTTTTGCAAGGAAAATGAGATGAACTAATGATACAAAAATCAATCTCTCATTTTCTCTCTTCTCCCTAATGAGTGGCCGGCCCAATCAATTTGGAAATGGTGGTGGAGTTATGAACAAATTGCAAGAGGGAGGTAAGTGTAGGAGAAATAAAAGAGGTGACCACATCCAAGGTCAAAGAAACATCAACCATGCTTACATCAAATCCAAACCATACCCTTTCAATCACATTAAAGCAAGCATGGTTGAAAGATATCATAATAAATACTTTTGCAAGAAACCCCCCCACAAAGTGTTATTTGCAAAACTGCAAATAACCCCCTCCATCGGAAAAGTCCGGCCGGGAAAGAACAAAGGAAAACCGGCCGGAACGGAATGCAAACTGGCAACTCCAGAAAACTGGTCCCGTAATAAATTACAGGAAAACCCCAATACTGTGCATACACACCTGCATCTGTATTCCGACCGGATACAAATGCAATGAGACAAAATCTACACTGTACTAAACTAGTACCGGCTTAAACCAAAGCCGGCTAGTAAAATCCGTTCGATCCTGATCCGTGCAATACCGCACGTATCTGATCGAACCCTGCCATATAACTATACGGCCACTAGTACAAAACTGTCCGATCCTGATCCGTGCAATACCGCACGTATCTGATCGGACCCTGCCATATCTCCATACGGCCTCTACAGCGTTTCGCCCGAAAGCTTGAGTAACTGTAAGTGTGGTGGACTCTAAAGACTCGTCAATACTATGGCTGTGGATTTAACCACTGGCACGTCAGAGGTATAAGCCAATACGTGACGGGCCACCAGCTATTGACCAAAAGGGACGTCGATGAGGAAGCTCACCCCGACACCCAACTGAGCCTGTCAGTGACAATATCCGTACAGTCCGGTCCGTTCGTCTATGAGTATCGCATGGCGGGCCTAGGGGGTTGGTAAAAGTCAGACCCCCAAAAGCGGTACAAGTCGTGTCGGAGTGTAGCCCAGAACGCCCTGAGATACTACTGGAATACCTACCAGTAAATCTCCTGCCTCGGCCGAGGGCTTTGCGTAATGGCTCTCCTAGACACAGCGCGACCTCACCCCCAATACCGGGAGAGACGAACCCCTGAAGATCCGCTCACTGCCTCCATATGGCTCGGGACTGTACCCAACTAAAACCTGTTTGCACGACTCCTTTGAGCCGTGGTAGGGTAGTAATCAAAGCACAGTGGGAACTCACACGAGACAAATGACGATCTCAGGTCGATGAACTAACCTGTACACATGTCACCAGGGAACTGCTATCTGACGTCAGGTATAAGACCAACTAGCAGGTTCCCGGCGAGTCCTGTCCGGTGTACTCATAACCCAATGAGCACCTGTATACATCTTAGGTGAACCTACTGACACCAGTGGCTTGTGAGACCGGCCACCGCCCCTCGTCGGGGTCTCGACTGTATACACTAGTCAACTAATGGAGTATCGATGCCCTGTCTCGAAACTCCTACGACTAGGGACCTTTTAAGGATGTGCTTATAGACTACCAGCTCCCACGTATATGATCGCCATCATACTGCTGGTCGTCAAGCAAGAATCCTAGGGCCTCTATCAACGTGCAATAGCGACATGTCAGGTCACCTAAAGCAGTACACGATGATAAAGATAAACCAGATAGCATACTATCATCTCGAGTAAGACTGTCCTACCGGGATAGGTCCTCCCTCAATCATTGCAATCACGTGCCTGTGATCCAATAATTGACTCTGAGGGCACTATCTCCCACAATCTCCCACTTGCACTCAAGGCTAATTATTGCGATGCCGCATACTCACAGCCCGTGTGATACCGAACACCCAACTCCTCTACTAGTCAGTCTCACAAAGCTCGTTTGTGAAACTATTGCGTTCGAGGAATAGCCTCAGTGAGTGGATCCGCTGTGATGTTTCTTTCTATGTCTCTCTATATCTCAAGTTCGCGGAGAAAACCATCTCCCGAAATGAGCAATACCTGTCTTAGAATGTCCGGATGTCTGATGGGACCTAGCTCATAAATGAACTCCAAATCCAAACTTCTTAGACTGTATCGTCAACTGAACTTAATCAGTATCCTGCGCCATGCCTCCCTCAGTATTGCCTTGGACCACCTGTCCAAAATACAGTCCCCCATCAGAGGGAGATCTATAACTCTGACAACCTCCTTGTCGTCCATGTCACCTTGGAAGCCTGGAGTGATAACCGTCTCCTAAAGGAGGCAGCCGTTATCATATCCTTAGAACATTCACTTATGTTCTAAAACTGCTTCTGACTGTTCCTCCAGGATTGGATCAATATCAACTTATTGCATCTAGTGCAAGAACAACATCTGGTGTGGTACTTGACATCTCATGATTGACTCAATTGCTTAAGCAAGTGATCTGTCAATCATGCGTATCCCTCTCCCCTTTAGTCTGTAAGACACCTTTAGAGAGGGTGACTCCATCAACTGCAGGTGCACTACCGTGTCAGGAGTCGTCCATTCTAAATACTCATAGAATGCTGTCAAGGTACCCAGATCGGGAAACCACCCAAATCTAGATCTAAAACCATACATCTAGTAACCAGTATGTCTGATATAATATCCAAGTCCTTTGTGGAGAAACCACTGTGTGACGACCAAAGTATAACCGATCGTAGTATAGGAATATCACTTCCTACTACCTTCTCAACAGATCCATCCCCTATTCTGATGACGTCAAACCCATGACTGTCACATCAGAAACAGATCTATCTCCGCTACATCTGCTTTAGTCTATAAATAGACATAAGCCTGATGTCCTACCAATGCTTCTGCTGCTCCCACTGACTACGACAACCCTCTGCCAGAGTCATATAGACGTGCACTTCTAAAGCTAGTTTAGAACGACGCTATACTCATCCTCCTGCCGGGTCTCGCAGCCTGGAATAACAACAATGGCAAGTGTGGGTAAACAAGAACTTCCCTGTCACCGTCCTTGAGGCTACCGGAGTACCTCTCGGGTGCCTGAAGTTACCCACCTTATCTGCGGAGTGGCCAATGGAATGTCAAATCAGATTGAATCTTTAGGTTCCTTATTAAATCTTCAATAATCGTTTGCGGTTCTGGAATCACTTCCAGTTCTACCATACTCCCACTGCTGTTTTTTGAAAAAATCCATTTTTAATAAAACTGTGGCGAGTCTAGAACAATATTTCTATTGATCTGCCAGATGGTAGAAAGTCAACCCTCGTCATAGCCTGGGTCAACCCACAAACAGCCATTACAGAAACGTGCCTTGAGTTATCCGGAGTCTGGTTTTAAGCATAAGCCGGACAACTCCCCGTACCTTAACATCGTTAAGATATGAACTGTTCTATATCCAATATAGAACCAGAGGCACTGATTTAATTGAACCAGATTCAAATCATGCAGCTGTCTCCAGTGCATGTCAACTAAATGGAAGGAGGCCGATCAGCGTTATTCAACTTAGGAATGCTTCCAATTATGAGTAACCTGAAAGAGAAGCAATTTCTCTTATTACTATCAACTGAATACCATACACAAGTATCTACATCTTCGATCACTTTGAAGAATCCCGATACTTGCTACACCTGGTTCTCTACTCTATTCAAATACCTATAACTCCTCAAAAATTAGACCCTGTGTTCCTACGAAACACATGTCTAAGAATTAGAGTAGTTAAAAGTAAACAGAATATAGTATGAGGACCTACCCCTCTGTCCCAATGGACACTGGACAACATACAATACTCTGTATAAGTCCGCTGAGTCTAACAACTCTTTCACTGTGCGTCGTAGGTTGAAAACTGTACTTATGGTTAAGAAGAATTACACCGCTGTTCAATGCTCCTTACCTAACCATCCACTGATATAGGTAAATGTCATCGACATAATATCAAAAGGTATATCTCACTCTATGAAAATAGACGTACAGATATATCAATTTGAAATTGGTGCACAACAGCGGATATTCAAAACCAAATATTTGCCGACCGGCAAACAGCCCAGATGATCTCCTCAAATATCACCGATTACAACGAATCCCGATATAATGAGGATGATCACCCTATTCCCAATAACTTACTCCCACTCAGCATCTGTAAAACCATACAGATGTGAGAATCATACCTGGTAAATACATACCCTGGAGCAAGTGTCCAACTGGGAAATCAGTTTTCCATTAACAGTACACGGTGAAACTGAAACATTGAAATGTTTCGTCGGGGTATCCTGGTATTCCTAGTAATGCCTCTTCCATTGTCCAGATTCACAACTGTAACCGTATATCTCTTTGCCATCTGTCCAAATCCCTTTATATGTCTTTAGTCATTACCGTCTGCACACCCCTTTAGGCCAATTGGTTTTCTTCCTTCCCTACCGTTCGGCACCAGCCTATGGTTTGGAAGAAGACTATCCAATAAGCATAAAGGGTGTACTGTCCTAATCCTAGGAGCACTCGCATCGCGAGAGAAGGTGAAGATAAAAGACACCTGAATGTACTTTATTCCTATTTCTCCTGAACCAGAATCCATCCCCGAACTGGAACAAGTTCTTTTCGAGTTCGTATATAACCATACGATGGAGTATCCAATAAACTGTGGATCTTCGTAGTGATACGGAGTGTCCTGGAGAAATACAAAGGTGATTTAGGATTGGCGAAGAAATACTTGGTTTGGTCGTTAATATCAGTCGCAATTTACTTTGCCCTCTTACTAATCCCTTGCTTTGTCTTAACTTAATACCTTCTGCACACCATCGTTATGCTAATTGGTTTCCTTCATTCCCTACCGGTCGGCACCAGCCTAAGGTTTGGAAGAAGACTATCCAATTTGCGTAATAGGTGTACTATCTCCTAAACCAAGGAGTACTCGCAATGAGAGAAGGTGAAAAGAAAAGACAACTGAATAATCCTATTCGTTTTCTCCAGAACCAGAAACCATCCTCGAAGTCCTTCGAGTTCGTATATAACCATACGATGGTTTTGTCCAATGGAATTGGACGTTCGCAGTAATGCGGGGTGTCCTGGAGAAAAGGGTAAAAGTAGGAGTGGCAATGAGGTCTGCAACTCTGACAATCCAAAAGCCAGTGTTAAGAAGGTTCGGTCAACTTGGTCACTGAGTCATAGTCCAGGGTCGGGTCAATGGTCGCTGCCAGAGAGAGAGAAAAGAAACACTCAGCGTGCACTCTAACCTAGATCAGAATGGTTATCACTTTATCTAATCTGGAAAACTCCCACTGTACCGTCAAATTCTCCTCCAAACCTGAAAGAAGAACTAGTCGGGATCACCCGAGGAGTAAACCAACTCATCAGTGGGAATCGGGATCCAACTATCATCGCATGATAACTTGACGGAATCCACTCAAGTCACCACACTCCAGAAGGTATGCGCATATCTGGCAAGTTTCAGTTCTTTTGAAACTCCCGATGTGATTTTTACCCCTAGGACCCAAGTGACCTTGACACAGTCAACAAATCAAAGAGTCCTAGTCAAGTTCAGCCCGTCATTATCCTGGATTGCATTAAACCCACCCGTACGAGCCCTTGACACAGTCAACAAGGCCGCACGACTGTCCTAACCAATCCCATTAATATGCTGCAAACAAACACTACTTAGCTACCGCACACTACGCCTTGACACAGTCAACAAACGCAGCACGAATACTAAGTAATACTTGTAAGAAATGACGGAGGGCTACGGCTGGTTTTTGGCGAAAAACCTTTAACGTAATGAACTTGATATTGTTGAAGGAACTGCATAGCCTTTTAGAAAATATAGTGACTAAAACCTTTACTAAAGAGGTCACTCCCGGTGAAGGGATTTCGGCTCTTTCCCCGTAGAATGAGGTGCAGGATATTCCAACTGAATACCACGATGCAAAGCAAAAGTAATCGGCTATAGTGAAGTTATTGCCCTGACGCAAACTTCTGTCCAAGGGGTCACTCCCGGTGAAGGGATCTCGGCCCTTGCCTCGTCGACGGAGGAGCAGGATATTCCAAATGAATACCACGATGCAAAACAAAAGTGAACGTCCTTGCAATAACAGCTTTTTGAAAAAGTGTTCCAACAACATCAGATTAGGTTTGTTTAGCTTGCATTGATCCGAATCAACGCACTCCCATCAATTGATCACACCACAAAGAACGAAAATATACTGACGTACGTATATGCCATCCGCATTCGCCACTGGGTCCCGTCATCACCCGTTAGGTTAGCTTACTAACGACAGAGCGGGGACTGGACTAGCGCGGATGAAAAACATATACAACATCTACTAATATATATACCAATATATAGTATTTCGCTCAAGGCGTGAATAAAAAGCAACATCACAGAAATGTACAGCATCACAGAACAATACAGATATCTGGAAGCCCCGGGTTTCACAGAGCCGCTGCTGAAACCCGACGTTCCCCTGGTCGTGTGGATAGCCTGTGCAATGAAATCCTAGACCCCTACGGGCGCGGCAAGTCACCCGCCAAAACCTGAAGCGAGGCAGCCCCTTTCAGCACCGTGAATGGACCACCCAGCACTTCACGGAATCCGGCAACTTGGGCACCCCTCCTGGGTCAACCTGTACCCCCTACGAGTGCGGCGAATAGCCCGCCAATCCTAGAGTGAAGCCCCCTCCGTCCCAATGCCATGAGATGCGGGCTTGTTGCCCCCTAGAACCCGGCTATCCGTGCACCCCTCCGCGGGGTAACCCTAGTACAGAAAGTAAAATATACATACACCGGGTACATCGACCGCAACCAGGTCGTGGCCCAAAAGAATAATACAAACAGGCAGTGACGGCAGTCCACATGTCGGACGCTCGCCCCGCAATATCAAATGTACATAATACACCAAAACTGTACTAGCATTGCATCCAGGCTATCCCCCACGACCGATCCGCAACAACACGGCATAAACATAGAACATCAACGTGAAAGTCACGTTCGCAAATCCGTCTAACCGGGCTATAGCAGTTAGACCGGATTTACCGATCGAGTGACATTCACGGTCGCAGATATAATGTAAATACTGTGAAATAATGTGTTTAAAATATCCGATCGATCAAATAATTAACAAGCGGGCCCCAAAAGAAAACTGTAGCACTCACAGAAATAACTGGCCCAATTTTAATATCCCAAAAGACCTATTTTCAGCCCATAAGACAACTGAAGAAAAATGACCAAGTGGGACCACCATAGTGCGGCGGAAGAGCGGCAGAAATGGGGTTATTGCCGCGCTTCCGCGCTCCAAGTAAGGGTTCACTTTGTCGTTTTTTCCCAGAGTTCTTAGAACACCCTGCACATCTTTCTGAGACCACCTGAAAAATTTTTAGACACCAAAAAATTTCAACAGAAACTGATGTGAACTAAAATACGGTTTTTGAGATTTTGGTCGATCGGATAAGTAAAACGCATTAGAACAAGCTAGATAAGGTTAATGGCGTGGCTCTGATACCATGTTGCGCCACGGCAGCGCCCCGGCCGTCTTACTCGAGGCCAAATTGCGGAATCAAAATTTTTTCCTTACTCGGAAACCGGCGCTACCGCGGACAAAGAAAACCCGGATCGTTAACCATTAACCTACGCTAGCTAACAAGAGATTGCGAAGAAAAGTATACCGAGTGATCCGAGTCCTCCGGTCTTCTCTTCATCATCCCGATCTCCCGCGGAAAGTCTTGGCTCCACATCATCGCCTCCTCGCCGGAAAGGGCACCACATCGCCTTCGTCTTTTACGGGCTCCCGCCTCAATACCGAGGCAACTCGAGCATGAAGCCGGCAACTCGACATGCCCAAGATGTGCTGTAGAATGTGGTGTAGAATCGTAGTCTCTATTGGGGTATTGGAGTTGCCTTTAGATGGAGGGAAGAATGAAACTTTGGAGGCAAATGATGCTATCATTTTTGCAAGGAAAATGAGATGAACCAATGATTCAAAAATCAATCTCTCATTTTCTCTCTTCTCCCTAATGAGTGGCCGGCCCAATCAATTAGGAAATGGTGGTGGAGTTATGAACAAATTGCAAGAGGGAGGTAAGTGTAGGAGAAATAAAAGAGGTGACCACATCCAAGGTCAAAGAAACATCAAACATGCTTACATCAAATCCAAACCATACCCTTTCAATCACATTAAAGCAAGCATGGTTGAAAGATATCATAATAAATACTTTTGCAAGAAACCCCCCCACAAAGTGTTATTTGCAAAACTGCAAATAACCCCCTCCATCGGAAAAGTCCGGCCGGGAAAGAACAAAGGAAAACCGGCCGGAACGGAATGCAAACTGGCAACTCCAGAAAACTGGTCCCGTAATAAATTACAGGAAAACCCCAATACTGTGCATACACACCTGCATCTGTATTCCGACCGGATACAAATGCAATGAGACAAAATCTACACTGTACTAAACTAGTACCGGCTTAAACCAAAGCCGGCTAGTAAAATCCGTTCGATCCTGATCCGTGCAATACCGCACGTATCTGATCGAACCCTGCCATATAACTATACGGCCACTAGTACAAAACTGTCCGATCCTGATCCGTGCAATACCGCACGTATCTGATCGGACCCTGCCATATCTCCATACGGCCTCTACAGCGTTTCGCCCGAAAGCTTGAGTAACTGTAAGTGTGGTGGACTCTAAAGACTCATCAATACTATGGCTGTGGATTTAACCACTGGCACATCAGAGGTATAAGCCAATACGTGACGGGCCACCAGCTATTGACCAAAAGGGACGTCGATGAGGAAGCTCACCCCGACACCCAACTGAGCCTGTCAGTGACAATATTCGTACAGTCCGGTCCGTTCGTCTATGAGTATCGCATGGCGGGCCTAGGGGGTTGGTAAAAGTCAGACCCCCAAAAGCGGTACAAGTCGTGTCGGAGTGTAGCCCAGAACGCCCTGAGATACTACTGGAATACCTACCAGTAAATCTCCTGCCTCGGCCGAGGGCTTTGCGTAATGGCTCTCCTAGACACAGCGCGACCTCACCCCCAATACCGGGAGAGACGAACCCCTGAAGATCCGCTCACTGTCTCCATGTGGCTCGGGACTGTACCCAACTAAAACCTGTTTGCACGACTCCTTTGAGCCGTGGTAGGGTAGTAATCAAAGCACAGTGGGAACTCACACGAGACAAATGACGATCTCAGGTCGATGAACTAACCTGTACACATGTCACCAGGGAACTGCTATCTGACGTCAGGTATAAGACCAACTAGCAGGTTCCCGGCGAGTCATGTCCGGTGTACTCATAACCCAATGAGCACCTGTATACATCTTAGGTGAACCTACTGACACCAGTGGCTTATGAGACCGGCCACCGCCCCTCGTCGGGGTCTCGACTGTATACACTAGTCAACTAATGGAGTATCGATGCCCTGTCTCGAAACTCCTACGACTAGGGACCTTTTAAGGATGTGCTTATAGACTACCAGCTCCCACGTATATGATCGCCATCATACTGCTGGTCGTCAAGCAAGAATCCTAGGGCCTCTATCAACGTGCAATAGCGACATGTCAGGTCACCTAAAGCAGTACACGATGATAAAGATAAACCAGATAGCATACTATCATCTCGAGTAAGACTGTCCTACCGGGATAGGTCCTCCCTCAATCATTGCAATCACGTGCCTGTGATCCAATAATTGACTCTGAGGGCACTATCTCCAACAGATCGGTTGACTAGGTTGGACTTGTTGACCATCATCATTACAATGGCTATCATTTCTTGGCAAAGACTTTTGCTTACTTGTTATACTTTACAAAATGGGTGCATGAAATGATATTGCCATTTGATATGATATGAACCATCATATAATACTCAATTATTATTATTTTTTATGATTATTTTGGATTATGAGAGCAACGGTGAGAAAAGTCTTGCTCATTTTATCATTCTCATTCTCTCTTATCCTCAAGCTCTCCCTCTTCCTCTTGCTCTCTCTCTAGTTCATGTCTTTATTGTCTCATGTGTTGAGAAGAAAGAACCATAGAGATAAAACCCAAAACACTTCTCTACTCATCCTAGTATACAAGGTCTAGCAAACCAAGTGTTCTAGTTTCCTAAAGATTGAGGTTGGAGCCAAAGGTAGAAGCTTTCAGGTGGATCCATCTTCGGCATAAGGAGACGACGAGGAGAGAACCATCCGACCACCACAATGAGTCGAAGAGAAGGAGTTCAAGTTAAGGTATAACGCCCTAACCGAGTAGGTAAAACTCCTAGTTAGATTGTTAGATAGTTGTTTAACAAAGATCCGTATTTTGAGTCCATATTACCACCAAAGAAAAATCGTTTTTCACCATTTCCGCAACCCCAAAGAACCGTGGACGGGTAACGTGGACTTATACCGGCGGTCCCCTACTAGCAACTGGCTGTACTCTGCCGGTAGCTGGCTGTCCTCTGCCTCGGCCACCTCGTCCTCTATGAGCAAACCCTCCGCGACCACGACCTCTCTGTGCATGAGTCTGACGAGGAACTGTAGGTACAATAGGCAATGCCTCTGGGGTGGAGAAGGTGGTAGTGTGACATGTGATACTGCTGCCTCCCTCCGGCGTATCTCGGTACAATCTCTGATGCGGTGATGGGGACTACCACACCCAAAGCATCCACACGACGACTGCTGACCCTCCTGGGGATTAGAGCTAAACATCTGACCTCGCCCCAAGTCTCTTCCACCTGTACGATGTCTATCACGGCGTCCGAATAGAAGTCTCCGTGCTGCTGTATCGGTATGAACCCTCTTCGGCCCTGGAACTACCTTTGTCTCAGCAAGGCGCTCCTCGAACAATTCTCTTGACTCGCATCTCCTGAGTAGCCACTAAATACGGGGCATAAACAGATAGCTCGGTGAACAGTACGTCATACTCTGACACTGTCATCTTCGGAGTCTGACGTAAGGACTCGAACCTGCGCACTCTAGAATCTCTGACACTCTGCGGATGGAAGCGGGCAAGGAACACCGTCACAAACTCGGTCCAGGACATAGGAGGAAGACCTGCTGCTCTGCCTTTCTCGACCGACTCACACCATTTCTGCGCAAGACCTTCCAGGAAAAAGCTCACGAACTCTACCCATCTCGCATCTGAGCATCTGAGTGAACGACATATCCGGGCCATCCTATCAATAAAAGACTGTGGGTCCTCGGCTGCATCGGTGCCTGTGAAGACCGGAGGCTTCAGCCTCATGAACTCTGAAAGCGATACTGTGATGACCTCTGTGACTGCAGGGAAACTGCCTATACTGTAGGTACCATCGCGGTCCCCGCAATGGGTGGAACTACCTCTGGTCGCTGCGCTCGAAGTGTCTCCACTAACGACCCTATCATATGGCGCATCTTCTGCATACCGGCCCCTAACATGGCGATCTGGTCTGTCGACGGAGGAACAGTCTGCTCTGGTACAATGGGTGTACTACCCGGGTCAGCCCTCGTCTCAGATGAGTCAACTCTAATCTCGGCTCTTGCGGCCGCTCTCTGCGCCCTCGTAGTCTTTGGCGGCATAATGGCTGAAAAGAAAGTAGGATTCAATAAGGATACGGAAATCGAATCACAAGAATGTATATAATCAGGAAGGAATTTCAATCAATAAGTCCTAAGGTCACTTAGGCGGAGTACCGTGTCGTGAGTATGCCGCGGAACATACACACGCTACGCCACTCAGCTTCAGCTACCTACTCCATCATACCAGGGTCATCCTACACTCCGAAAGGTAAAACCAACGCTCTGATACCAACTTTGTCACGACCCAAAGTTCGTCCCGTGACCGGCACTTAACCACGTAACTTCTACAGGCGTAACACGGTTAAGTAAGCCGAAACCAAGAAATCAAAACCATTAAAAGTAGTGAGTGTTAAAACATTTGATGAAAACATTTGTTAAACATTTAGAAAACCGTGAGTAATTTAGTAAAATTCTTTAAAGTTTAAGTGGTTTTCTTAAAAATTTCGGCAGCATCTCCTTTGTAAAAACTAGCCCCGAAATCGGGTACAAGACATGATCTAAGAAAATGACATGCAATAAGAATAAAGTATCCCCAAACGGGAGCAATCACGCCCAACGGCGGAAACAACCACCATAATAATAATATACGACGCCGTAGCGAAGAAATGAGCAATATATGTGGAAAAATATCATGAAAGATAAAAACTGCATAAAAAAAGTCGACTCACAACGAGCTCGACACCAGAGTACAAAATAATATATATCTTCCTCACAACTGGTCTCTAAGTCAATACATGAATAGTAGATGAAGAGTAATGGATACAACGGTGTGTACAACTGAAAAATAAACGGATACAGCAAAAACCCACCTATCAGCAAAAGGGCTCACACACCAACTGCAGTGGTATCCGTAGCAAAAGATGCAAGAAAGTAGCCCTGCCGCAACTACTCTGAGGGGCAACCTGTAAGTCCACGTTGCCCATCCCGGTGCTTGCACGAGGCGGAAAACGGAATAAAAATCGGATTTTTATCGAACTAGGCAACATGGACTAACTAAAGGAGGATCTTTGCTAAACAAAAACTAACTAAAAGCTAACTAGATTTAGCTACATGGAAAAAGGTTATACCTTGGGCTTTATGTCCTTCTCTCCTTGCTCCTTGGAGTGGAAGAAAGAGATCACCTTGTCGCCTTCTCTAGTCGAACAAGGATCCACTCGAGAGTCTCAACCTTTGGATTCAACTTCAAGCTAGAAGTAACTAAGGTGCTAGAAGTGCTAATCCTAGAACCTTAGATGAGAGTAGAGATTACTTTGGAGAGGTTTTTCTCAAGCTCAAGAGTTTCTCAACACATGAGAGGGGAGAGCTTGAGAGAGAGGAAGAGGAGGAGAGAGGAAGAATATGATAGAATGAATGAGAATAAAGAACCATTCTCACATATATGTGTGAAGTATGTAAATTGATAATTAGAAAGATAATTGTCATGGCTTAATCAAGACATGACCATTATCATTTCATATTTAATGCAAAATGCAAGGATGAAAGAGCATCTTTTATATGGAATGATGATGGTCAAAGTGTCAACCTAGGTCAACAAGGCAAGAATGGTCAAAAGGTCAACAACCCTAACCATGCACAATTATATTTAACTAATATCAATTATTCATAATACACACATAAGCATTAGGGTTAACAAAAAGACAATGGTCATTAACCCTAATCAAAGTCCTCTGCCTCTGTCTCAGTCAACTGTGCATACACACCCGTATTCGTGATCCGAGGAACACAAATACAATGAGATAAAACCAATCCCAAATCATATACTAGGATCCGGCTTAAACCAAAGCCCGCTTGTATAAGCTGTCCGGACAGCAAACGTGCACAAGTGCGCGGATGTGAACGAACCCTGTCGCAAAACCATGCGACCTCTACTCATTTTGCCTAAAGGCGAATAACTCTCTATGTGGGACTCCAAAGACTCGACACTACGCTGGCAGTGGGTTTAACCACAGACCGCAAGCGGCACTAGCTGTACGTAACGGTCCCCAGGTAGATGCCGATAAGAAGACTGACGAGGTGACCCCATCTGAACTCCCACTGAGCCTGTATGTGACAGTCTCCGTACAGTCCGGTCTGTTCGTCTGATACATCGTATGGCGGGCATAGGGGGCGGTAAATGTCAGTCCCCTAATAGCGGTACAAGTCGTGTCGGAGTGTAGCCCAGAACACCCTGAGATAACACTGGAAACCTACCAGTATATCTCGCTTGCCCTTGCCAGGGACTACTTGTGTAATGGCTCTCCTGGAAACAGCGCGATGTCAACCCCCAATACCGGGAGAGACGAATCCTGTCTAACCGTCACTGCCTCCAAGTGCTTCGGGACTGCATCCAACTACTACCTGTTTGCACAACTCCTTTGAGTCGTGGTAGGGTAGTAATCAAAGTCCAGTGGGAACACACTCGAGGCGAAGTGACAGTGTCAAGTCAGCGGACTAAGCTGTACTCATGTTACCTGGGAACTGATAACTAACGATAGGTATAATACCAACCAACATTTCCCGACAAGTCCTGTCCAGTGTACTCATAACCTAACGAGCACCCGCATACTATCTCAAGTACGACGTACTGACGGCTGTGGGATAGACCGTCTCCCACGCTGGGATGAGAAGCGCATACGCTAGTCTACTCCGGAGTATCGATGCCCTGTCTCGATAGTCCAACGACTAGGGACCTGCATAAGGATGTGCTTATGGATTATCCAGCCCCCACGAGTGTGAGCGCCATCACAACGCTGGTAATCAAGCAAGGATCCTAAGGGCTCTACAAATATGTATATAAGCGATATGCTAAAAGAACCACATGCACATATTAAAGCAGAGACAAACCAAGTAGCATACTACCATTTCGAGCAAGATTGTATATACAACTGTGAATATCCCAAGCTTCCATCAAGTAATATACATACTAGTATGATACAGTAATGGCCTCTAGGGCATATACACTAACAATCTCCCACTTGCACTAAGGCCATGTACTGGCGTATCGAAGACCTATCATCTCGATCAGCCGCTCGAACTGAGTCTGGGGTAAGGCCTTCGTGAATGGATCTGCAGTGTTATCTTCTGAAGCAACCCACCGAACCTCGATCTCCTGGCGATCCACGATCTCCCTGATCAGGTGATACCGCCTCAAGATGTGTCTGGATTTCTGATGGGACCTTGGTTCCTTCGCTAAAGCTATAGCCCCGTTGTTATCATAATACAGAGGTATTGGATCAACAATGGACGGAACCACATGAAGTTCTTTCAAGAACTTTCTCATCCAGACGGCTTCTTTTGCGGCATCAGATGCAACGATGATTCCGCTTCCATAGTCGAGTCAGCAACGGTTTCCTGTTTGGAGCTCTTCCAACACACCGCCCCTCCATTGAGGGTAAAGAAAAAACCCGACATGGACTTGGAATCATCCTTGTCACTCTGGAAGCTGGAGTCAGCAAAGGTCTCAATCTGGAGTTCTTTTCCGCCATACACCAAGAACATCTCCTTAGTCCTTCTCAGGTACTTGAGAATGTTCTTTACCGCTATCCAATGTTTGTCCCAAGGGTTTGACTGATACCTGCTTACCACACTCAGTGCATAAGCCACATCTGGTCTGGTACACAACATCGCATATATTATAGAGCCTATCGCAGAAGCGTAGGGTATAATAGACATGCGATCCCTCTCCAAATCAGTCTTGGGAGACATCTCTTTGGAGAGGGTGATCCCGTGACAAGCCGGTAGATTACCGCGCTCGGAATCTTCCATACTGAATCTTTTCAGTATGGTGTCGATGTACCTGGACTGTGAGAGTCTTAAAATCCTCTTGGATCTGTCACGGTAGATCCGGATCCCCAGAATGTATGAGGCATCACCCAGGTCTTTCATGGAGAACCTGTGTGACAAGAACCCCTTGACAGATTGTAGCATAGGAATGTCATTTCCTATTAAGAGAATGTCATCCACGTATAAAACGAGCAATACTACAGTTCTCCCTACAAATCTACAATAGATGCATGGTTTATCTGGATTTTTGATAAAGCCAAATTTCTTGACCGTCTCATCAAAACAGATGTTCCAACTCCGCGATGCCTGCTTTAGTCCATAAATGGACTTAAGCAACTTGCACACCCTTCCGCTGCTCCCACTCTGAATGAAACCGTCTGGCAGGTCCATATAGACACACTCCTCTAAATTTCCATTTAGAAAAGCGGTCTTTACGTCCATCTGCCAAATCTCATAATCGTGGGAGGCAGCAATGGCAAGAAGGATCCGAATGGATTTCAGCATAGCCACTGGAGAAAAGGTTTCGTCATAGTCCAAACCAGGTCTCTGACGAAAACCCTTTGCAACCAGTCTAGCTTTATAGGTCTCAACCTGTCCATCTATACTAATCTTCCTTTTGAAGATCCCCTTGCATCCTACGGGTTTTACCCCATCTGGAGCAATGTCCAACGTCCATACTTTGTTGGTGTACATGGACTCCATTTCGGCCCGCATTACATCCAGCCATTTTACCGAGTCAACGCTCTGAATGGCTTGCTGGAAGCTAGTAGGCTCATCACAATCTATGATGCAATCCTCTCTATCCCCGTCTATGAGAAAACCGTAGTATCTCTCGGGCGGATGAGACTGCCTACTACTCCTGCGGAGTGGCGTGGGAATGTCCTGATCTTTCGAACGCTCTGGTTCTACTAAGCTTTCAGTAATAGCTCGTGGTTCTGGAATTTCTTCCAGTTCTATTGCGCTCCCACTTATTTCTTTTTCTATGAACTGGTGTTCTAGAAAGTGGGCATGGTGAGAAACAAAAACCTTTTGTTCCTCTTCGCAATAGAAGAAATATCCCTTGGAGTTCTTTGGATATCCTACAAACTTGCACTGTACTGAGCGTGCCTCGAGCTTGTCCGCATGCTGCTTTTTTACAAAAGCTGGACATCCACATGACTTAATGTGATTAAGATAGGGTCTTTTCCCACACCACATCTGATATGGTGTAGTAGGCACAGTCTTAGTTGGAATTCGGTTCAAAAGGTATGCAGCTGATTCTAGCGCATATCCCCAGAACGATCGCGGCAACTCAGCGTTACTCATCATGGACCATACCATATCCGATAGGGTTCGGTTCCGTCTCTCCGATACACGGTTATGTTGCGGAGTGTATGGAGGAGTGAGCTGAGAGAGAATTCCATTCTCTTTTAAGTAACCCAGGAACTCGGCACTCAAGTATTCACCACCACGATCAGATCTCAGTGCCTTGATTCTTTTGCCTGTTTGTTTTTCTACTTCATTCTTGTATTCCTGGAATTTTTCAAAAGCCTCGGATTTATGTTTCATTAAGAAGACATATCCGTACCTTGAAAAGTCATCCGTAAAAGTAATGAAGTAAGAATAACCGCTTCGTGCATGCGTAGACATTGGACCGCACACGTCGCTGTGTACGAGTCCCAAGAGCTCGCTCGCTCTTACTCCGTGTCCAGTGAACGGAGTCTTTGTCATCTTTCCTTTGAGACAGGATTGACAAGTTGCATACGATTGATATTCGAACGGATCTAAATATCCTTCTGTATGTAACTTAGTCAACCTTCTCTCATTGATGTGACCCAGTCTACAATGCCATAAGAAAGTTTTATTGATTTCTGGAGACTTTCTTTTGTGTGTATTCTGGACATTGAAAATCTGTAGTTGGTTTAATACGTATATACCATTGTTTAATGTACCTGACCCAATCAGAACTTGATTAAGGTGAATGCTCACTACATTACTTACAAATGCAAATTCATAACCTTCTTTAGATAATAAAGATACAGAAATGATATTACAGGTTGCGTTTGGTACAAAATAACAACTACGCAAAACCAAAAAGTGTCCATCTGACAATCCCAGGTGATAGTCCCCCACGGCCTCAGCATCCATGCTAGCTCCGTTTGCAACTCTGAGGGTCATGTCACCTGCCTTCAAAACTCTACGCCTTCTCAACGCCTGCAAAGAATTACAGATATGAGATCCTGATCCGGTATCCAATACACTGGATGTAGAATTTATTGATAGACAGTTTTCAATAACATACACACCTGAAGCTGAAGCCGCAACTCGCTTCAGATCCTGGGTTCTGGCCTTCCAAGCCTTGCAATCCTGTTTCCAGTGTCCACTTTTGTGACAGTAGAAGCATTCTTCCTTCCCCACCAGCTTTCCCGCTACCTTTGTTGCCTTTCCTTTTCCCTTCGTATCCACTTTACTGACACCGCCCCTTGGTTTGGCGGGGGCTTTCATCTTCTTTCCCTTGGCTTTCGCCCTGGACCTAGAAGAGGAAGATCCTCCTACAAACAAAGTGGATGTCTCCCTACCCTTCTGTAGGGTGCCCTCAACACTCCTCAACATGTTCAGAAGTTCGGAAAGTTCAACCTCCTTTCATTGCATGTTGAAGTTAAGGATAAACTGGGCGTAAGTGGAAGGAAGGGACTGGAGAATCAAATCAGTGTAGAGTTCATTCTCCAATGTGGTCCCAAGATCCGCGAGCTCCTCTATGTAGCCAATCATCTTAAGCACGTGTTCCGCTACCGATGATCCGATGGCCAATCTTGCCGAAAATAGCTTCTTCGACACTTCGTATCTTGCGATACGAGACTGCTCTCCATACTGTTCTTTTGTATGGAGAAATATGGACTCTAGGTCCATATTCTCATGCCACCTCTGATGTTCGTTGTCCATCGATGCAAGCACGAGGCATTTGGCCTTCGTGCAATCGATCTCCCATGTCTTACGGATTTCTTTATCCGCGAAGCTGGAGGTGGGACCTGGGACAGGGGGAGCTTTGGTGGTAAGGACATACCCCAACTTGTCGTAAGTGATTGCCATCTTGACATTCCTGAGCCAATCTTTGTAGTTTGGCCCTGTCAGTATGTTTTTATCTAGTAATAAATTAAGTCCGGTCATGTTGAATGGTCGCTGCAATTAGGAGAGAGAAAAGAAACACTTTAGCATGATGCTCTTGCAAGTTTAGAGTGGTTTTTAATTTGTCTAAACAGGATGGCTCCTACTGTCTCTCGAATCCCTCCTCAAACCATAATGGAAGAATTAGTCGGGATCAAACTCACCGTACAATACTTGCTTAACCGTTCAGCCATGCCAGTGTCGGTACTTCGAGGGAGGTTTTCCAACGCTTTCGCGAAGTTCCTTATTTAAATTACCTCTTTTCCTTGTGGGCGTAGCCCCGCTAACACGTTTCTAGACACCTACTAGGTTTATTGCATTGATCGTTAAGTAAGAGATTTCTCGAGGAGTAGCATATACTCACAGTAGGATCGGGATCCAAATATCATCGCGTGATAAAACCGAAGGAATCCTACCCGAATCATCACACTCCAAATGGTATGCAGCGCTAGCAAGTTTCAATACTTATGAAACTCCCGATGTGGATTTTTGCCCCATGCTCTTATGACCTTGACTTTGGCCAAAATATCATAAGTCACATGTCAAGTTCTACCCGTCATTCTCCTGGTTAATTTGGACCCACCCGTACCTACCCTTGACTTTGGCCAAAATGGCAGCACGACTGTCCCAAACCAACACATCTATCTATGCTGCACATGAATACCCAATAGCTACCAATCACTATGCCTTGACTTTGGCCAAAATACATAGCTTGAATACTTTTTGACCATTCATGTGGAATGGCGGAGGGCTACGAATGGTTTTGGCGAAACCGTGAACATAGTGAACTTGATATAATCGATGGAATGAGATAGCTTTTAAAAGGAGTGGTTCAAGCTCCGCGTTTAAAAGTTTAGTTTCGAAAAGAACCGAGTGGTTTTTAAAGTGTTCCAATCGACTTTTACTTGGTTTATTTTCTTGCATTAGTTCTTTTAATGCGTCCCATCATTTAATCCTACCATTGCAGAAAACAACCAAAATATGGTGTACGCTTATGCCATCCGCATTCGCCACACTCGTTAGGTTACTTAACTAACGACAGAGCGGGGGCTGGACTAGCGCGGATGCAAAACATAAGCAACACCTAAATAGTTATCATATATAAATATATAGCAATGATAGACATTACAGATCACAGATGAATACATTGGATATACTAGGAACCCGCAATCCGTTCAAGCCTGCAATGAAAAACGGATTACACGGTCGCGGTAAATAGCCAATACCCCACCCAAGACCCCTACGGGTGCGGCAAACTACCCGCCAAGTACCCGAAGCGAAGCAACCTCCCTCAACACCGTGAGTAGGCCACTCGGCACTTCGAGATACCCGGTAGTTTATGCACCCCCACCATGGGTCTATCCTAGGATCAAAAACAGTAAAAAGAATTATATAATGACGTCTACAACCCCGACCCGGTTGTGCGGCTATACAAATAATATTACATCAATTTACATATTACATGAATTGAAAGAAAAGAAAACTCTCGTCTCACAAAACCCCCGGCTATTCACCCGCGACAATCCAACGCATTCATATACACATACCATCAACAAACACAGATCACAGATATGTATAACCTCCACTAATCGACGTATAGCGATTAGCAGACGTTCAATACATATAAACATCACAGATATAACGCATTAGTCAAAGTATAGTGAAGTTCGATCAAAAATACGGATTTATAGGCACCCTAAATACAAATTTCTTTTCTGGAAAATCTGGGCAGAAATAAACCATCTTAAAAATCCCAAAACCTTAACAGAAGAATACTGCACCAAACTCAGTCCAGAACGGAGTCAAAACGGCCGCGGTTCCACGGCAAAAGGCATGTTCTTGCCGCGGAACCGCAGCGCTTTGAGCGATTCACTGGATCGTTTTTGGTGTGCTTCTTAGCAAAACTCTGAGCCAATTTTTGAAGTATGATTTATTATTTTTAGAGCAGAAAAAAACAACAATAGAAACTTAGGGTTTTGATGTTTTAGTTTTGCGATTTTTCCGATCGAACTTCCATACACTTTACTAACTAGCTAGTTTATGTTTAGTTAGGCTCTGATATGACTGTAACTCTACGTTGCCCACCACGGTGCTTGCGGGGAGGCGGAAAACGGAATAAAAATCGGATTTTTATCGAACTAGGCAACATGGACTAACTAAAGGAGGATCTTTGCTAAACAAAAACTAACTAAAAGCTAACTAGATTTAGCTACATGGAAGAAAGGTTATACCTTGGGCTTTATGTACTTCTCTCCTTGCTCCTTGGAGTGGAAGAAAGAGATCACCTTGTCGCCTTCTCTAGTCGAAGAAGGATCCACCCGAGAGCCTCAACCTTTGGCTTCAACTTCAAGCTAGAAGTAACTAAGGTGCTAGAAGTGCTAATCCTAGAACCTTAGATGAGAGTAGAGATTACTTTGGAGAGGTTTTTCTCAAGCTCAAGTGTTTCTCAACACATGAGAGAGGAGAGCTTGAGAGAGAGTAAGAGGAGGAGAGAGGAAGAATATGGTAGAATGAATGAGAATAAATAACCATTCTCACTTATATGTGTGAATTATGTAAATTGATAATTAGCAAGATAATTGTCATGGCTTAATCAAGACATGACCATTATCATTTCATATTTAATGCAAAATGCAAGGATCAAAGAGCATCTTTTATATGGAATGATGATGGTCAAAGTGTCAACCTAGGTTAACAAGTCAAGAATGGTCAAAAGGTCAACAACCCTAACCATGCACAATTATATTTAACTAATATCAATTATTCATAATACACACATAAGCATTAGGGTTAACAAAAAGACAATGGTCATTAACCCTAATCAAAGTCCTCTGCCTCTGTCTCAGTCAACTGTGCATACGCACCCGTATTCGTGATCCGAGGAACATGAATACAATGAGATAAAACCAATCCCAAATCATATACTAAGATCCGACTTAAACCAAAGCCCGCTAGTATAAGCTGTCCGGACAGCAAACGTGCACAAGTGCGCGGATGTGAACGAACCCTGTCGCAAAACCATGCGACCTCTACTCATTTTTCCTAAAGGCGAATAACTCTCAGTGTGGGACTCTAAAGACTCGACACTACGCTGGCAGTGGGTTTAACCACAGACCGCAAGCAGCACTAGCTGTACGTAACGGTCCCCAGGTAGATGCCGATAAGAAGACTGACGAGGTGACCCCATCTGAACTCCTACTGAGCCTGTATGTGACAGTCTCCGTACAGTCCGGTCTGTTCGTCTGATACATCGCATGGAGGGCCTAGGGGGCGGTAAACGTCATTCCCCTAATAGCGGTACAAGTCGTGTCAGAGTGTAGCCCAGAACACCCTAAGATAACACTGGAAACCTACCAGTATATCTCGCTTGCCCTGGCCAGGGACTACTTGTGTAATGGCTCTCCTGGACACAGCGCGATGTCAACCCCCAATACCGGGAGAGACGAATCCTGTCTAACCGTCACTGCCTCCAAGTGCTTCGGGACTGCACCCAACTACTACCTGTTTCCATGACTCCTTTGAGCCGTGGTAGGGTAGTAATCAAAGTACAGTGGGAACACACTCGAGGCGAAGTGACAGTGTCAAGTCAGCGGACTAAGCTGTACTCATGTCACCTGGGAACTGATAACTGACGATAGGTATAATACCAACCAACAGTTCCCGACGAGTCCTGTCCAGTGTACTCGTAACCTAACGAGCACCCGCATACTATCTCAAGTACGACGTACTGACGGCTGTGGGACAGACCGTCTCCCATGCTGGGATGAGAAGCGCATACGCTAGTCTACTCCGGAGTATCGATGCCCTGTCTCGATAGTCCAACGACTAGGGACCTGTATAAGGATGTGCTTATAGATTACCCAGCCCCCACGAGTGTGAGCGCCTTCACAATGCTGGTAATCAAGCAAAGATCCTAAGGGCTCTACTAATATGTATATAAGCGATATGCTAAAAGAAACACATGCATATATTAAAGCAGAGACAAACCAAGTAGCATACTACCATTTCGAGCAAGATTGTATATACAACTGTGAATATCCCAAGCTTCCATAAAGTAATATACATACTAGTATGATACAGTAATGGCCTCTAGGGCATATACACTAACAATCTCCCACTTTCACTAAGGCCATGTACTGGCGTATCGAAGACCTATCATCTCGATCGGCCGCTCGAACTGAGTCTGGGGTATGGCCTTCGTGAATGGATCTGCAGTGTTATCTTCTGAAGCAACCCTCCGAACCTCGATCTCCTGGCGATCCACGATCTCCCTGATCAGGTGATACCGCCTCAAGATGTTTCTGGATTTCTGATGGGACCTGGGTTCCTTCGCTAAAGCTATAGCCCCGTTGTTGTCGCAATACAGAGGTATTGGATCAACAATGGACGGAACCACCTGAAGTTCTTTCAAGAACTTCCTCATCCAGACGGCTTATTTTGCGGCATCAGATGCAGCGATGTATTCCGCTTCCATAGTCGAGTCAGCAACGGTTTCCTGTTTGGAGCTCTTCCAACACACCGCCCCTCCATTGAGGGTAAAGACAAAACCCGACATGGACTTGGAATCATCCTTGTCACTCTTGAAGCTGGAGTCAGCAAGGGCCTCAATCTGGAGGTCTTTTCCGCCATACACCAAGAACATCTCCTTAGTCCTTCTCAGGTACTTGAGAATGTTCTTTACCGCTATCCAATGTTTCTCCCCAGGGTTTGACTGATACCTGCTTACCATACTCAGTGCAGAAGCCACATCTGGTCTAGTACACAACATCGCATACATTATAGAGCCTAGCGCAGAAGCGTAGGGTATAATAGACATGCGATCCCTCTCCAAATCATTCTTGGGAGACATCTCTTTGGAGAGGGTGATCCCGTGACAAGCCGGTAGATTACCGCGCTTGGAATCTTCCATACTGAATCTTTTCAGTATGGTGTCGATGTACCTGGACCGTGAGAGTCCAAAAATCCTCTTGGATCTGTCACGGTAGATCCGGATCCCCAGAATGTATGAGGCATCACCCAGGTCTTTCATGGAGAACCTGTGTGACAAGAACCCCTTGAAAGACTGTAGCATAGGAATGCCATTTCCTATTAAGAGAATGTCATCCACGTATAAAACGAGGAATACTACAGTTCTCGCTACAAACCTACAATAGATGCATGGTTCATCTGGATTTTTGATAAAGCCAAATTCCTTGACCGTCTCATCAAAACAGATGTTCCAACTCCGCGATGCCTGCTTTAGTCTATAAATGGACATAAGCAACTTGCACACCTTTCCGCTGCTCCCACTCTGAATGAAACCCTCTGGCTGGTCCATATAGACACACTCCTCTAAATTTCCATTTAGAAAAGCGGTCTTTACGTCCATCTGCCAAATCTCATAATCGTGAACGGTAGCAATGGCAAGAAGGATCCGAATGGATTTTAGCATAGCCACTGGAGAAAAGGTTTCGTCATAGTCCAAACCAGGTCTTTGACGAAAACCCTTTGCAACCAGTCTAGCTTTATAGGTCTCAACCTGTCCATCTACACCAATCTTCCTTTTGAAGATCCACTTGCATCCTACGGGTTTTGCCCCATCTGGAGCAATGTCCAACGTCCATACTTTGTTGGTGTACATGGACTCCATTTCGGCCCGCATTGCATCCAGCCATTTTACCGAGTCAACACTCTGAATGGCTTGCTGGAAGCTAGTAGGCTCATCACAATCTATGATGCAATCCTCTCTATCCCCGTCTATGAGAAAACCGTAGTATCTCTCGGGCGGATGAGACTGCCTACTACTCCTGCGGAGTGGCGTGGGAATGTCCTGATCTTTCGAACCCTCTGGTTCTACGAAGCTTTCAGTAATAGCTCGTGGTTCTGGAATTTCTTCCAGTTCTATTGCGCTCCCACTTATTTCTTTTTCTATGAACTGGTGTTCTAGAAAGTGGGCATGGCGAGAAACAAAAACCTTTTGTTTCTCTTCGCAATAGAGGAAATATCCCTTGGAGTTCTTTGGATATCCCACAAACTTGCACTGTACTGAGCGTGCCTCGAGCTTGTCCGTATGCTGCTTTTTTACAAAAGCTGGACATCCCCATGTCTTAATGTGATTAAGATATGGTCTCTTCCCACACCATATCTGATATGGTGTAGTAGGCACAGTCTTAGTTGGAATTCGGTTCAAAAGGTATGCAGCTGATTCTAGCGCATATCCCCAGAACGATCGCGGCAACTCAGTGTTACTTATCATGGACCGTACCATATCCAATAGGGTTCGTTTCCGTCTCTCCGATACACGGTTATGTTGCCGAGTGTATGGAGGAGTGAGCTGAGAGAGAATTCCATTCTCTTTTAAGTAACCCAGGAACTGGGCACTCAAGTATTCACCACCTCGATCAGATCTCAGTGCCTTGATACTTTTGCCTGTTTGTTTTTCTACTTCATTCTTGTATTCCTGGAATTTTTCAAAAGCCTCAGATTTATGTTTCATTAAGAAGACATATCCATACCTTGAAAAGTCATCCGTAAAAGTAATGAAGTAAGAATAACCGCTTCGTGCATGCGTAGATATTGGACCGCATACGTCGCTGTGTACGAGTCCCAAGAGCTCGCTCGCTCTTACTCCGTGTCCAGTGAACGGAGTCTTTGTCATCTTTCCTGTGAGACAGGATTGACAAGTTGCATACGATTGATATTCGAACGGATCCAAATATCCTTCTGTATGTAACTTAGTCAACCTTCTCTCTTTGATGTGACCCAGTCTACAATGCCATAAGAAAGTTTTATTGATTTCTGGAGACTTTCTTTTGTGCGTATTCTGGACATTGAAAATCTGTGGTTGGTTTAATACGTATATACCGTTGTTTAATGTACCTGACCCAATCAGAACTTGATTAAGGTGACTGTTCACTACATTACTTACAAATGCAAATTCATAACCTTCTTTAGATAATAAAGATACAGAAATGATATTACAGGTTGCATTTGGTACAAAATAACAACTACGCAAAACCAAAAAGTGTCCATTTGACAATCCCAGGTGATAGTCCCCCACGGCCTCAGCATCCATGCTAGCTCCGTTTGCAACTCTGAGGGTCATGTCACCTGCCTTCAAAACTCTACGCTTTCTCAACGCCTGCAAAGAATTACAGATATGAGATCCTGATCCGGTATCCAATACCCAGGATGTAGAGTTTTCTGATAGACAGTTTTCAATAACATACACACCTGAAGCTGAAGCCGCAACTCGCTTCAGATCCTGGGTTCTGGCCTTCCAAGCCTTGCAATCTTGTTTCCAGTGTCCACTTTTGTGACAGTAGAAGCATTCTTCCTTCCCCACCAGCTTTCCCGCTACCTTTGTTGCCTTTCCTTTTCCCTTTGTATCCACTTTACTAACACCGCCCCTTTGTTTGGTGGGGGCTTTCTTCTTCTTTCCCTTGGCTTTCGCCCTGGACCTAGAAGAGGAAGATCCTCCTATAAACAAAGTGGATGTCTCCCTATCCTTCTGTAGGGTGCCCTCAGCACTCCTCAACATGTTCAGAAGTTTGGAAAGTTCAACCTCCTTTCCTTGCATGTTGAAGTTAAGGATAAACTGGGCGTAAGTGGAAGGAAGGGACTGGAGAATCAAATCAGTGTAGAGTTCATTCTCCAACGTGGTCCCATGGTCCGCGAGCTCCTCTATGTAGCCAATCATCTTAAGCACGTGTTCCTCTACCGATGATTCAATGGCCAATCTTGCCGAAAATAGATTCTTCGACACTTCGTATCTTGCGATACGAGACTGCTCTCCATACAGTTCTTTTGTATGGAGAAATATGAACTCTAGGTCCATATTCTCATGCCTCCTCTGATGTTCGTTGTCCATCGAGGCAAGCACGGGGCATTTGGCCTTCGCGCAATCGATCTCCCATGTCTTACGGATTTCTTTATCCGCGATGCTGGAGGTGGGACCGATATGAATATACAGTGTGCATGTGCGCAAGTATGGATATATCAATGTATGTGTGCACGAATATGAATATACAGTGTGCATGTGCGCAGGTATGAATATATCAATATATATATATGCCAATATTCGACCGAGTCTTGTCAAATCATCAATGATGCGGTAATCAAAATGATGTATGGTTCGTAGCAATCCTATAGTGCGAGTGTCATGGCAATCACTAACGGTGTGAGTGTAACATACAAATAGTGCTCGTGCAACTTAAACCGTTAGTGACAGTGCAGTGTCATATAAATATCATTTCTACCTGCAACAAAAGATGGGTATGCTATAATAGTATATATGCACGCAGCAATATACATATAAATATATATGCGACTACAATATCCTATCACGCCCTGACGCTTAACGCCATACGGGCGATTTCCCTGTAGATGTTAAATCTACTCCCCTTGTCTCGTGCTAAGCGTAGCCGACCACTTGCTTCCCCTTCTTTGCATCGTCCGACATACCCACCTGCGAACCTAGAATTTACACAAAGAATACACATAAGCAAAATCCTGCAAAAACCCGATATCGAAACCAAACGAGAAACTCGCGTCGCGAACTAAACGCGTGTGTATCCGATACGCTGAAACGTGTGTATACGAGTCTGAAACTATCCCGACACGTCGCGACACGCAGGAACGCTAAACCCACTCACACATCACACGTGTCGCACAAACTAAACGTATTGGAAAAATGGTATTTTGATCCAGATTTTGACTCGGGTGAAAAAGTGAAAAGTTGCATATACCGAAATACTAGAATATATATCAGACTACCGTAGACAAAACCCCAGCACCTAACTCCCTCTTCTGGCTGCAATTTGCGGCCAGAACGATTAAAATTGCGGCCCGGGTTGGGAATTTGGGGCTCGTGCTTCGTGTGTGTAGTCTAGGTCTAGTGTGCATGCTCCACTAATCTCAGATTTTGTCTGAAGTAACCGGGTCAACAACAGATTTAAAAAGCCTAAACGTTTACCTTAAAACGTTAAATTTACACTAATTTGAAACCCTATGGTAGTTTAGTGAAATCTGGTCTTAAACCTCAGTTTAAAGGGTCTTATAGCACTTAGTTAGGCTAAGCTAACTATAAAAATCACCACTTGGCCAAATATCCACTCAAATCACCATTTCTAGCACTAAAACTCATATTAAACACTAACCGAAGCTAAACAACACATAAGTTTAGCAAGCAAAGAAGATAGGTCTAAGAAGTTATACCTCACTAGATCCTAGGTGCAAGGAGAAGGAGAAGAAAAAGAGGAGGAGCTGTTGTTGCTGCTGTGTGCTGCTGCTGCTGCTTGTTGCTGTTGCTGCATTGCTGCTGCTGTTGTTGCTGGCTGCTGCTGCTACTGCTTCTGCTGCTACTGTTGCTTATATTGCTGCTGCTGCTGCTGGTATGGAGGGTGTGTGTGAGTGAAAGAGAGAAGTGAGGAAAATGAGTGGAAAAAGAAAAAGAAATGAGAGAGATATGAGAGAGTCAAACCTCCCTCTCTCTCACCTCATTAAATGCAAGCATGGGCATGCCATCATGCTTTCTCTCTCTATCTCTCTCTCTCTCTCCAAGTTAACCCAAGCTAAATTCATTTTTATTTTAAAAGAATAACTAAAACACTTAATTAAAATCAAATTAGCTTAATAAAATTGGTTAGTCCACCATGGTTGTTCTACATGGTTTAACCCTAGTTTACATGCACATGTGTGTGCAAGCCTAAATAAATTCTAAAAAAATATTCATTAATTTTGATAAAATATTTGAAAATCGTTTTGGTAGACTTTTTACTAAAAACCATATATTAAAATATAATTAGCCACTAATCACAATCTAAGGTGTTACAGTTATGTAACGGATTATACATTCTGAATCAAAACACAGTTTTTAACGTACAGAACACACACAAGAGGAAAAGTTCAGAAATGAACGAATCCTTCTTGTGGCATTGTAGACTAGGTCATATCAATGGGGCATGACTAGCTAAGTTACATAAGGATGGATATTTGAATACATTCGAATTTTCATCTTATGACACTTGCCAGTCATATATCAAAGGCAAGATGACCAAAACTCCATTTACAGGACACGGAGAAAAAGTTACGGAACTCTTGGGACCGATACATAGTGATGTATATGGTCCCATATCTACACATGCCAGGAATGGTTCCTCGTAATTCATTACATTTACTGACGATTTCTCAAGATTCGGTAATGTGTTCCTGTTGAAACACAAGTCTGAAGCTTTCGAGAAATTCAAAGAATATAAGCATGAAGTTGAGAACTAGACGGGAAAAAGTATTAAAATCCTTCGATCTGATCGGGGAGGAGAATACTTGAGCACGGAATTCCGTGACTATCTAAAAAAGAATGGGATTCTCTCTCAGCTTACTCCTCCATATACACCACAGCACAACGGTGTATCAGAATGGAGGAATCGCACCCTATTGGATATGGTGCCCTTTATGATGAGCACCGCTGAGTTACCTATTTCCTTTTGGGGTTATGTGCTTGAGACAGCAGCATACCTATTGAATCAAGTTCCATCTAAATCGGTACCTACCACACCATATGAGATATGGAGTGGAAAGAGATCATATCTAAAATGAGTTAAGGTATGGGGTTTGTCCGGCCTATGTCAAAAGGAAAAATCCAGACAAACTCGAGGCACGATCAGTTCTTTGCAAGTTTGTGGGATATCCAAAGAATTCACAAGGATATATCTTCTACCACGCTGAGGAACAAAAGGTGTTTGTTTCTCAATACGCCACCTTTTTGGAAAAAGGAATTTCTTGTAAAAGAAATTAGTGGTAAAGAGGTAGAGCTGGAAGAAGTTCCTGCTACACAAACTACAACTGATGATTTATTGGAACCAGAGGATCTAATAGTCTCCAATAAATCCCAGCCTCTCTACGGATCTAGTAGGGTTCCTCATCCACCTGAGAGATACTACGGTTTTCTCATTGATGGTGTGAGCGAGGATTGCATCATAGAAGATGATGAACGGACTAGCTTCGAGCAGGCCATCACGAGTGGGGACTCTGTGAAATGGATGGATACAATGCGATCTGAGATGGAATCCATGTACACCAACAAAGTATGGACTTTGGAAGTTTCTCCCGAAGGGGTAAAAGTTATTGGGAGCAAATGGATCTTTAACAAGAAACTTGGTGTAGATGGAAAAGTTGAGACTTTCAAAGCTAGACTTGTTGCAAAAGGTTTTCGTCAACGACCAGGTGTGGATTATGATGAAACCTTTTCTCCAGTGGCTATGCTTAAGTCCATCCGGATCCTACTTTCCATCGCTGCATACCATGACTACAAAATCTGGCAAATGGATGTTAAGACCGCCTTTCTAAATGGTGATTTAGAAGAGAGCGTGTACATGACTCAGCCAGAGGGCTTCATAGACAGTGGGAGCAGCATAAAGGTATGCAAGCTGTTTAAATCAATCTACGGGTTGAAGCAGGCATCGTGGAGTTGGAACATATGTTTTGATGAAGTAATTAAAGAGTTTGACTTCATCAAAAACGTAGATGAACCTTGTATATACAAGAAGGTTGCAGAGAGTAAGGTCGTCTTCCTCGTATTGTACGTGGATGACATACTCTTGTTAGGAAATGATGTTCCTATGCTGCACTCGGTCAAGATCTTCTTATCACAAAGATTCTCAATGAAAGATCTAGGTGATGCCTCCTACATCTTGGGGATTAAGATCTATAGAGATAGATCTAAACGGATACTGGGATTGTCCCAATCCAGGTATATTGACACTGTACTAAAGAGGTTTAGTTTGGAAGATTCCAAGCGTGGAAATATACCCACGATATCAGGACTCGCTCTCTCCAAAGAGATGTCTCCCAAGACTGATTTGGAGAAAGCTCACATGCAAGGGATACCCTATGCTTTGGCAGTAGGCTCTATCATGTACGATATGTTATGTACCAGACCCGATATAGCGTACTCACTAAGTGTAGTGAGTAGGTATCAAGCAGATCCAGGAGAAAATCACTGGACAGCTGTGAAGAACATTCTCAAGTACTTGAGAAGGACTAAAGAGATGTTCTTGGTGTACGGTAACGGTGAACTCCAGCAGGAGTCCTTTACCGACTCGAGCTTCCAAAGTGATAAGGACGATAGTAAGTCGGTCTCGGGTTTTGTCTTTACCCACAATGGAGGGGCGGTGTGTTGGAAGAGTTCCAAGCTGTTAGTGATATGTATGCCCTAGAGGCCATTACTGTACATGCGATGTATATTGTATTGGATGCTTGGACATATATTTGGAGGACTTTTTTGCTCGACATGATAGTATGCTGCTATCTGGTTGCACTTTATCTTAACATGTACTCTGATAGTCTTATGTTACATGTTGATAAAGCCCTTAGGATGAGTACTTGACTACCAGGACTATGATGAAGATCATACTAGTGGGGACAGTGTAGTCGCTAAGTACATCCTTCAAATGTTCCTAGTCGCAAGTGTTTCGAGACAGGGTATCGATATACCAGAGTAGACTAGCGTATGCTTCTTGACCCATGTAGATGGGTGATGGATGATCCCATATCCATTGATATTTGACATCAGAGATAGTATACGGGTGCTCAGTGGAGACTTGGTACACTGGACGGACTCGTCGAGAACTCCCAGATGGTATTATATCTCACGTCAGATGGCAGTTCTCTGGTGACACTGGTATAGGTTAGTCTGTAGACCTGAGATCGTCATAGAGTCTTGTGTGATTCCCACCGTGCTTTGATTTCCATCATACCACGTCCAAAAGGGCGTGCAAAATGGTGGCTTTTGTGTACAGTCCCGAATCAAATGGAGGCAATGAGCGATAGGAGGGGTTTCGTCTCTCCCGGTATAGGGAGTTGATGTTGCACCGTGTTCGATTAGTTATAACTAGAAATCACTGGCCAGGGTTGCTAAGATTTAATGGTAAGTGTTATCAGTAGTTTCTCGAACTGTTATGGACCTCATATCGACACGACTTATCAGTTACTGGGGTATGACGTTTACCATTACTAGAATGGATATGCGACATATCAGACCAAGAGACCGGACTGTATGGGAGTGTTACTGAATGGATTCGCAGGAGAATATACAGGCTTGCTTGTTGATCTTCTGATTGCTCAATACACCGGTGGCTGTTACGTTTAGCTGACCGCTTGCAGCTTGTTGGTGTTTTGATATGATCATCACCTACTGCCGGTGTATTGACGATTTTTTAGAGTCCTACACAGAGCTTTCCTGGCTCAGGAAAAATGGAGTAGGAGCACATATGTGATATGTGCGGGACCTAGAATAATGCGTGTATGCGATACCGGATTAGATTCTCGCGATATGTGATATCGGACGGGTATATGTGATATAGCCGGGTCATCGGATCAAGTGTTGATTCGATGAACTGATACAGATAATATTAGTCGGTTATTTGTGAAATAGCAGGATTATCGGATCAAGTGTTGATTTGATAATTTAACGTATAATTATATATTTGATATATTACATTACATTAACTAATTTAAGCTCACTTAAAGATTCTTTTTCTTACATGGATAATGCATTGATATATATGAGATATATGTTAATTGTATTATTTTCTTTTGTTACAAAATATATTGTATATATGATATATAATATTGTAACAAGTTAGGGTTCCAAATGCAACATGCTTTGTGGAGTTTAAACAAGTTAGGGTTTGGATTTGGGTTAGCTTTTGGGTTAGCTTTTTCATGAAGCTTTCTTTTGTCTTTAGCTTAGATATTTTGTGTTCATATTAATTAACCCAAACCAAACCTTAGCCTCTAGTTTATTCTCTACAAGGGTTAACTTTATCATTCTTTAACCCATGGTTACAATTCTAACCTCACATAATAATTCATTATTCATCACAAATGAAATTCTTCTTCTTCCTCCTCTTGAAAAAAGCTTTCTAGCTTTTTTGTGATGTGATGAAATAAAGTGAGAAATTGAAAACAAAAGAGAGCTAAATTCCTACATCATCATCCTCATCTATTCTAGCCACTTAGATTAGGGTGTTTGCTTTACTAATACTTGATTAGTGAAGCAAGAGCTTGGGATTGCGATTCTTCAAGGTAGATCATCTTAGTAGTTGAAGATTGGAAGCAAGCTTGCATCTTTCTCTTCATGGAGTCTCTCTAGAGTCCGGGTACTTAATGATCGCAGTGAAGGGACCTCAACTCGAAGCTTATGAAGCGAAGGAATGGAATACAAAGGTTGTAATCCCTAACTCTTAGAAGAAAAGTTGTTTACTTGTATAGTTTACCCTAATTCTCTAGTTATGATCTTGGTTAGGGTCACATAGCACCCTAAATTTTTATAAAATGGCATGTGTGATGCCTTTCTAAACCTTGTTGTCGTGCTATACAACCCTACAGAGGTATCAGAGCCAAGCTAGAGCATTAGGCGTTATCAAGACGAATTTTAAAGTCCGATCGAACTCTGAAACCCCGAAAAATCCCACTTTTTGGAATTTTTTCCAAAAGTTGAAATTTTTCATATTAAAAATACTCAAAAAATCATGCAGGGAATTCTAAGGATTACTGTGAAGTACGAAGCCCTAACTCAATCAAGTGACTTCGGAATCGCGGCTAAACCATGCGTTTGGCGGCGGTTCCGCGGCCAACTTTAGGAGTTAGGGCCTAATACTTCAGGGCTTTATTCTTGGGTACTTTTTCATGCTTCTGGGAAGTTTTAATTCTACTCAAGTGTTGAGCTTTCTGGGAAACATTGGTAACTCGTTGATTCGATCGGAAAGTTTAACTTCGTTTAAGTTTTTCCGGGTAATTTAGAACGTGTTAAAAAGTTCGAACGGATATCAATAACTCACTTTTTTCCCTGTCGGAAAACTTTCAAGTGTTGGATTTTTCCTGAGTTTAAAACTTTCAAAAAATCATGCAAGCGAATTTGTGGACATTCTATAAGAACGTAACCTTAACTCGATTATGTGACCGTCAAAACCGCCACTGAACCATATGGTTTGTGGTAGTTTAGCGTTGCCACATGTGAGGCGTTGGTTTGACCCTTCTACGGCTGGTTCATAGCGGCTGTGACATGTTCTGGGACCTTTTGAACTCCGCTCAAGTTTTGAGCTATTTGGGAAATCTTGAGTGTTTGTTTATTCGATCGGAAAGTTTAACATTGTTTATTTATCTGGAATGTAATACAATATATGGAATTCATATAGTTAAGCATGGAATGCGAAGTATGTGATATTTCGGATTTAAGATGTCTAAAGTGATTGTGGATTCCAAATGTTGTAGTTTTTCACTTTCTTTTCTGCGACCGTAAGTGTAATATGTGGTGTATCGCCGGTTTCAGTGCTATATGTCAACGACAACTGGGATACACATATTTACTTACGTTGATGTTATGTGTTGCTGTGATATGTTATATTGGATCGTCGTGTTTTGAATAGCCCGGGGTTTTATGTGAGATGAGAGTTTTTTTTGCCATTCATGTAAAATTCAATTGTATGTAATATTCTTTTATTGGGGCACTTCCGGGTTGAGGATGATGTCACCATTGTATATTATTTATTTTTCCGCATTAGGATAGACCCAAGGCGGGGAGCACAAGTAACCGGGTTCTAGGGCCAGTGGGAGACCATCTCGAGGAGTCGAGACCGGCTCTCCTAACTCTAGAATTGATAGGGTTGCTTGTCGCTCTCGTAGTGGTCTAGGGATGTGGGTTTGGCTATACATCGCGACCGTGGAATCCATATTTTATACTGGCTTAACTTAAAACACGGAATTCCTAGAATATCCAATATTTCATATGTCCTTCTTCTGCTACAATGTTCTGTGATGAGATCATATTACTACCTGAGATGAATGTTTATATTATATATATGAGATATATGTTATATTGCTGATTTCATTTCAAATGTGATGCTTGTGAAGCATAATAAAATGGGACTTCATTAATGAGATTAATGAAATAGAAGAAACCTAAAGATGCTATAGAAACTTGTTTTAAAAACTGGTAGCTCTAATTCTTGCTTTGCATAGCGGTATTCCTTGTAGAATATCCAGCAACTTATTCGATAAGGAAAGAGCCGAGATGCCTTCACCGGGAGTGACCTCTTTAGTGAAAACTAGCAGATGCTACAAACACGGTTTGTCTTTTGATTGCTTTTATAGTTTTTGCTCTACATGGTGGTATTTGTGAAATATCCTGCACCTTATTCGATAAGGAAAGAGCCGACGATCCCTTCACTGGGAGTGACCTCTTTAGCAAAACTAGAAAATCCTCAAAAACACTCCATTTAAAATCACTCGATTCTACAACGATATCAAGTTCATTACGCAAAAGGTTTTCATAAAAACCTGTCGTAGCCCTCCGTCATTTCAGATAAGTACTACTTAGTATTCATGCTGCGGTAGTTTGGCATTCGTCAAGGCGTAGTGTACGGTAGCTAACTAGTGCTTGTCTGCTAGCATACGATGGGATTGTTTTAGGGTAGTCGTGCGGCCTTGTTGACCTCCGTCAAGGATCGTGCGGGTGGGTTTAATTCAATCAGGAAATGACGGGTAGAACTTGACTAGAAGCCTATGGTTTGTTGACCTCCGTCAAGGTCATTGGACGCTAGGGGTAAAATATTATTGGGAATTTCAAGTGTTGAAATTGGCAATGAGGTTGCATACCTCCTATGAGATAGTTGGATCCCGATAGCCGCTGCGAGTAAGAGTTACTCCTGGGAGAGTTTTACACATTACAATTAGCCAATCAAGTAGGTGTCTAGAAAGGTGTCAACGGGGTTAAGCCTATGGTAAAATGAGGTTTACTTTAATAAGGTCCGTGCGAAAGCTCGGGGAACCTCCCTCAAAGTACCGGCACTAGCCTGGCTGAAAGATTGGCGAACTTGTAGCGTGTAATTAATCCCCGCTAGTCTTTCCTTTTAGGGTTTGAAGGAAGATTTGCCTAAAACAGTGGGAGCCATCCTGATTAGATATATTAATAACCAATCTAAATCTTGCAAGAGCATACGCTGAGTGTTTTCTTCTCTCTGTCTCTAGGTAGCGACCATGTCACACCTTAATCAAGATAAAAATACGGATGTATTGACCGAACCCGCTTGTTATACTGTGCTAGGGGACGTTGGTCCCGCTCCAACTTATAATTGTTATAAGACCGAGCAGGAAAGAGGGAATTACCAGAATTCCCTTTCCGCCCAAACGAAGAAAGTGCATGCTGATGCATCTTCTTCAGGTGTGTTCATTACCGAGAATTGTTTCTCAGTATCCTTTACGTCCTGGGTATGAGATACCGGATCAGGATCCCGCTAATGTAATCTATTACATGGACTACAGATAGGTAGAGAACTGAGAACGGGTGATAAGTTTCAAGAGTTGGAAACAGTGCAATTGTTATAAGCCAAGTCTGTTGGCAGTTATCAACTTGTATTAAGAAAATACATTGATTCTGATCGAATGTTATTAGATACCGAACCTGATATACAACATCATATCAGTATCTTTATTTAATAAAGAAGGATATAATTTTGTATTGTTGGATAATGTTTTAAACATTTCCTATATCAAGAGTTGATCAGTTCAGGCACGTTATCTAAAAGCATAAACGTTCTAAACCGAACCACAGTTCTTAATGTACAGAACACACACAAGAGGAAGAGTTCGGAAATGAACGAATCCTTCTTGAGGTTTTATAGACCAGGTCATATCAATGTGACCCGACTAGCTAAGTTACATTTAGATGCATATTTAAATTAGTTTGAATTTACATCTTGTGAAACTTGCCAGTCATGTCACAAAGATAAGATGACCATAGCTCTGTTTATTAGAAACAGAAAAAGAGTTAGTGAACTCTTAGGATTGATACATGATGATGTATGAGGTCCCCTGTCTACATATGCCAGGACTGGTTCTTTGTACTTCAGAATTAGAGAACCAAAACGGGTATAAGTATTATGACCTTTGATGTGATCAGGGTGGAGAATACTTGAGAACGGGATTCCTGGACTATTCTAAAGGAGAATGAGATTCTCTCTCAGCATTACTCCTCCGTATACACCACAATACGTTGGTATATCGGGGCGGAGCAATCACACCCTTTGTGACAAGGTGTGCTCTATGATGAGTACTACTGAGTTACCTATTTCCTTTTGGGGGTTATGCACTTGAGAATCTGCATACCTATTGAATAGGGTTCCAACCAAATCAGGTGTCTACCACTCCATATGTGATATGGTATGGAAAGAGCCCATCTCTTAAGGATGTTAAGATTTGGGGTTGTCCAAATAAAAATATGGACGAACTCGAGGCAAGGTCAGTTCTGTGGAAGTTTGTTGGATATCCCAAGCATTCACAAGGGAATATCTTCTTCCAAACTGGGGAGCAAAAGGTGTTTTGTTTCTCAGGATGCCACCTTTTGGAAAGGGAATTTCTTGTGAAGAAATTAGTGGTCATGAGGTAGAACTGGAAAAGGTTCCAGCTATACAAACTGCAGCTGATGATTTGGTAAACCTGAAGGATTCAATAGTTTCTAACGAACCTCAGCCTCTCCGCCGATCTAGTAGGGTTCCTCATTCACCTGAGAGATACTTCGGTTTCTCTATGACAGTGGGAGCGAGGATTGCATCATAAGATGATGACCCAACTAGTTTCAAGCAGGCCATCAGGAATGGGGACTCTGTGAGAATGGCTGGATGCTAATGAGATCTGAGATGGAATCTATGTACACCAACAAAGTATGGACTTTGGATGCTTTATCTGAAGGGTTAAATCTTCATCAGTAGCAAGTATATCTTGAGAAGATTACTTGGTGTACATGGAAAAGTTGAGACTTTCAAAGCTATGCTTAAGTCCATCCAGATCCTACTTGCAATTGCTATATACCATGACTACGATATCTGGCGGTTAGGTGTAAGGACTGCTTTTCAAAATAATGATTTAGAAGAGAGCATCTATAAGTATACGGCCAGAGGGCTTCATAGACAGTGGGAGCAGCGGAAACGTGTGCAAGATGCTTTATGGGATAAAGCAGGCATCGCGGAGTTGGAACGTCTATTTTGATGTGGCAGTCAAAGATTTTGACTTCATCAAAATGGTAGATGAACCTTGTATATACAAAAAGATAGTAGAGAGTATGGTGGTGATCCTCGTATTGTACGTGGATGAGATACTCTTGATAGGAAAGGAGTTTCCTATGCTACACTCGGTCAATATCCTCTTATCTCAAGGATTCTCTATATAGGATCAAGGTGATACCTCATAAATCCTGGTTTTGGATCTATGAGATAGATCTAATTGGATGTTAGGATTCTCACTAGATGTAGTGAGATGGTATCAATCGATCCTGGGGAGAATCACTGATAGATTCCAGGGTTGTAAGGTCGACTGAATGTCAGTCATAGGCATTGTCTTTACCCTCAGTAGAAAGGTCGGTATGTTGGAAGAGTTCCATGCTAGATACCGTGACATACTAGAAGATAAAGGCAGGATAAATCACTACCAAGGATGCTACCAAAGAAATTGTCTGGATGTACACTAGTTCATGAGATGAACTTCGTTCCTACCATTGTGTGACAATGGAGTTTTAGCTTTTTGCCAAGGAAACCCCATCCTATCTGTGATCCAGACATATTCTAAGGCAATATCACCTGATCATGGAGATGGTTGATCTCCAGGGACATCGAGGTTAGGAGAGTAGACACAGAGGACAACAACGCGGATCCACTCATGCACAAAGGCCTATTCCCAGTAGAGACTTTTATGGGATAGTTGAGTATGAGATACTTCAACCACAGCCGATTGTTGGGTATGAGCACTACTACAAATATGGGTTGCCCCTACGAATAAATCCGTAGGGGCAACCCACTACCCCTATGGATATCTGCGTAGGGGCGAAAAAATACCCCGTAGGTGCAAAGGCCGCAGGTGCAAGTTGAGGCCCTGAACTTGCCCCTACGGGCAAATTCTTGCCCCTACGGATATATATGTAGGTGTTATTGCCCCTACGGAGTACTCCGTAGGGGTAATCAAATCATATATGTATTTTTTTTGAATATATTGTATATACCTACGGATACATCCGTAGGTCCTTGTACTACCCCTACGGATAACTCCGTAGGGGATATGCAGTGGCCTCTACGGACATATCCGTAGGGGCACTCCCAACAACCTGCACTGAGATCAGGGGGGAAAATGTCAGGAAACCTGATATTTTGCTCCTACGGATAAATCCGTAGGGGATAGACAGTGGCCCCTACGGATTTATCCGTAGGGGCAACCCACAACACCCTGCATTGAGATTAGGTGGGAAAATATCAGGTTTCCTGATAGTTTGCCCCTACGGATAACGTCGTAGGGGCAACGTATGTACCTACGGCTTAATCCGTAGGTACATATTGTCTGTATTTTTTTTTTAGAAATGAGCTGCTTGATTTTTTCCCGCCCTGTGCACAATACTATATACATCAATCAAATCATATATTGCAGTATTCATAATCACATCTCACGCATATATATAATATATAAAAAAAACCCAAAAACTGAATATGATATAAATACAAACCAATATCAATATCGTTTCAAAATGTAGTACAATGTGATATAAATACATATTTCAAAAAATAAGAACCAAAAAGCTACCCTAGTTCGGTCCAGCTCCACCTCTGAATAACGTTAGAATAACGCGCGCCTGCTCCTCGGTCAATACACTCTGCAATGCTACAAATAAGGGAGTCTGAGCGGCATGTGGAGCTGGCGATGTGGTCTGCGCAGCCGCCGTCGAGGTAGTCGCTTGCGGAGCCGCGGCTGTAGGAGTCTGAGTGGGCGGTGGAGCTACAAGAGCTGTCTGCGGAACCGCAGCAGATGTAGTGGCTTGCGGAGCCGCAGCCAAAGGAGATGCATGTGGAGGCTCGGCCGATCTACCCTGTCGCGTCTGGACATAACGTGTGTAAGAAGCGTGTAAGAACTGTGTATTATTCGAATTCGTTTCATTATTAAGTTATTTCGAAACCCTGTTTGGATATCTAGTTTGGAAAAGCGTTGTTTATTTTAATTACATATGTATGTATGATTAATCAAACTTAAGTCTAAAACCAAATAAGCTCAAGCTACGTACTAATTATGGATATGTTGATATGTATATAATATGAAATGATATTTTACTATAAAGTAGTATACATACCAGCATCTCCTTCAACTCCTGAACGGTGGCCCTCAAGCTATCCAGTTCCTGATGGACATGCCGGTCACTGGAGACGGAGGAAGTAACCGCCGGGGTGGAGTCCAACCTCATATGGGCCCTGCTAGGGCCCAATCCCCGGCCTCTCTCCCAACCTCCGTGGTGCCCTCCGTGTGCGGCGTCCAGAACTGGGGTCAGCAGCCTCGGATCGTTCTGTCCGGTAAAATCGATCCCCGAGGCCTGGGCCTGCTCAACCACCCGCTCCTACACCCACATTAAGCAGTAAAGTATAAGTATAAAATTTAAACTTGAACCTTCCAAAACTAAAATTTCAAATTTGGGTAGAAAAATATTAACACTTACGCAGTACTCCTGGGTAGCGACATCGGGACATCGAAGCTCGTCCGTGGCGGGATCTGTCGAGGTGCCGTGGACGGCAAGATATGCGGACAGCACGCTCGGTGTACCACCTGACGCCACGGTCCGAGATGTCTGCAATATTAGAAAGTAACTCTTAATATTAGAAATATTAGAGAATAACTCTTAATATTGCAGAATATTAGAGAATAACTCTTAATTTACCGATAACTCCATGGCTCGAGTAATGTTCCTCGAGCCACCTGTGTAAGTGGGGCGACCCCTCTTCGCCGACTTCCTGTTCTCCGTATTTTGAGCGGCCTGTTTCTGCACAACGCATTAACATTTAGTTTTCTAATTAAGAAATACAAAGAAATAAATTATATCATAAATAATGAATTAAATTTAAAATACATACTTGTTTGCGTTCGGAGTCGAAATAAGCGCACAATAGAGGCCATGTCTCTACGTCGACTCTCGCAAACGCCGGAGTAGATAGGAGGGCCGCTCTCTCTGCCTCGGGGGTCGCTATACACAGGGAGTAGCAGTCGGCCTTCAGCTCATTCCTGTTGTATCGGACCTTGGCCTGCATGTTCTTCATCAGGCCATTGTACAGAGCATGAAGGTCGAGCACCCTCCCCGGGTGATCAGGGTCGGCTACAGGCTGAAAATCGTAATCCAACTGAAAATACAAAAAAATACATTGTTATTAGATTGCAAGTGTTAATAATAAATATATTGGATAGATCAAATGAAAATATATATTAATACATACTCGAGCCCGATCAAAGAAGAGGGCGAATGAGCGCTGGTGCTGCTCGCCCCACTCAACGTGAAGTGGATAGTTCTTCACGATCCGGCACTCGTCCCCCAAATACCGGCCGAACCTCTCGGCATGAGGACCGGTATAGAGATAGTCAAGGGTAAAAAATAGGGGGAATGCTGCCTCCCCCTAGCTCTATCAGGCCTCAGCCTATGGGACTGATTCGGGCCTCGAGTCCCCCTCTGGGGATGGAGAGGCCCTGCGTCTGCACGAAATATCAAGACAATCAATAATAAGACAAAGTTGTATTAAGAAATCAAGATTAAACAAAAATTCAAGTGTGATATATACCTCCGGTGACTAGCGCACGAGCCTGGGCCCGAGCAGCAGCACGAGCGGGACGATAGTTCCTCCGGTGAGGAACAACCGGGGTCCCGGACCCGGACGCATCCCCTCCAACTATAAAATAAATATCGACGCTAAATTTCCATGAAGTTCATATTTATTCTATAGAGCATATGTAAAATAAATAAATATTTTAAATTTATTCATACTAACCTGCAGACGATGCGGAGGGTATGGAAGCGGCAGGAGTGGCCCCTGTGGAAGGTGTGGACGCACCACCTATAATTAGACAATTAAAAATAGATTATATAAGTAATTGCAAAAAGAATGTGTAGATCAATAATATAACGTTCTAAATCAATATGCATGCACTATAGGACATATAAACATACCCGCAGGTGCGGTGGTGTCACCACCTACAGCTAGACAATAATAAAAATTGCTAAGTAAGAGCAAAAGGAATGTGTATATTTATGATATAGCATTCTAAATCAATATACATACACTATATGATATATAAACATACCTGGAGGAGCGGGGGTGGCCTCTGTCCCAGATGTGGACGCATCACCAACAACTAGACAATCAAACATTGACAATATAAGTAATTTTGACATAAACATGCATGAATATCTGTAATATTACATTCAAAATGGATATGCGTGCAGTATACCTGGAGGTCTATCCAAATCAACACGGAAGGAGGCATCCGAAGGGGTCTCCGATCTGGGTGCAAGACCGGCCCTCTGAAGCTCCCTACGGAGCTCTCCGGGCGGCAGAACCACTCTTCCTCTGCCTCTGCCTCTGCCTCTGCCGCGGCTGGAGCTCCTGCCGCCCCTCGCTGCTCCTGACATCGTCATCAAATCTAGATAAACGGTTCGTGGACGGATTAGACAATCATTAAAAGTATTGACTAAATATGATCTAGAGCGTAAAATGTGAAGTAATAGTATAACATTACCGATAACCTTTTTCGTTTCGTGGGCGCATCATACATATCTACTTGGATTTCATCGTCGATGTCATTTCTAACCCACGTAACTTCATGGTCGGTCGAAGACAACCCGTCCTTCGAAACAGACGGTCGGAGCACTTTAAGCCTTCTCTCTTCTTCGTCCTCATCGCTGTCCTCGTATTCTGGGACATCGTAGACATCTCTAGGTTTCCATCGGCATACAACACTCCACCCCGGATGCTTCAAACACTGTGAGTAGTATACTTGGAACGCTTGGTTCGGAAAGATAAACGGATCGTCCTGACCGTAAAATCGAAGTGTGTTCACACTGGTCAATCCATATTCATCTTTCCAAGTCCTAAGACTGCTTCTCCACCTGTCTGTATCGGTTCGCGGATCGTACCAAGTACAGTGGAATATATAAAAGGGTTCTGATCGTCCGGGATAGTGGATGCCGAGTATACAATTTAAGTACCCATAGTAAATCACACCGCCCGATCCTACCGTCGCAATCCCACTATTCTGAGTGGTTCTAGATGTTCTATGTCCTTAACTTCGAATTTGTATCCAAGGACACCAAATCCTTTGTAATATGCAACCTCCATACTAGGAAATTGAGCTAAACATCTTGAATCACTCTCAAATGATGCAGACAAGTTCGGATCGTGGATCTAACAAAACAAATTTTACGATAAATACATAACGATACAAGTTTAGATTAAAACTGATAGCAATAAAATGTAATTCGAATAACTTACATGCTCTGTGACCCAATCACAAAAATTATCCTGATGGTATTTTTCCAAACGCTCTTCGTTCCAATCAGGATGCCCCTCACGTACCTCGTTAAAATGAGTTCTGTTTTCGACAAATAATTGTGACATTAATATTATGTCATTTCATACACACACAAACACAGATATAACAATTAATCCAAAAGAACTTACTCTCTAATTTGTTCAAGACATGTGCAATTAAGCAAGATAAACCGGTATATCTTGTTGATAAACATAGTGTCTAACCTCTTATACTCGGCTTTACCATATGGCCCGTCTTGAATTCTTCGTGGTCGGTTAAGCCTTGTCTCAATGTTCTCGTCCAGATAGCGGGAACAAAATGTGGTTGCTTCATCAAGAAGATAACCTTGCATGATAGAACCCTCTGGTCGATTTTTATTGCGTATATACTTCTTAAGAGTGTAAAGGTACCTAATGAGAATATGTTGAATAAATAAACACGGGCATACAGGACAACAATAAATTTATAAATTGCGCGAAACGAAAAATTACACGTACCTCTCGACGGGATACATCCATCGATATTGTACCGGTCCGGCTAACTTCGCCTCAGTTGCAAGATGAACCGTCAAGTGTATTATGATATCGAAGAATGACGGTGGGAAAATACGCTCAAACTTGCAAAGTATCAACGCAATAGAATTTTCTAGTTTATCCAGCGTCGCAACCTCCAGTGTTTTAGCACACAACTCCCTGAAAAAACAACATAGGTCGTTGATTACTAGACCAACCGAGTCGGGGAGAGAAGTCCTGAGGGCTAATGGAAGAAGGTGCTCCACGATAACATGGTGATCATGACTTTTCAGCCCATCGATCTTGCCCTTCACAATTTTTATTTTCTTGCTGAATGATCCTAAGAAACCTGTGGGGACTTTCAAGTCATGCAACACCTGCAGGAATCTTTTCTTCTCCGGTTGTGACATATGATAAGCGGCATTGGGAAGTACAAACTTGCCCGGTTTACCCGCTACCGGTTTAGGGTGCAGTTCACTTCTTATTCCCCACTCTTGTAGATCCATCCGGGCATTCATGTTGTCTTTCGATTTCCCGTCTTTACACAGAAGCAAGTTAAGTATGTGCTCTGATACTCCCTTCTCTATATGCATGACGTCCAGACAAAGACGCACTGAATTTGTAGACCAGTACGGAAGCTCGAAGAAAATGCTTAACTTGTTCCAATATTGTGGTTTGACCTGTCTCGTCGGATCCATCCCGAAGGTCACGTTATTGTAACCATCCCATTTAGCAGTCATGTCCTCTCCGGACAATGGGGATCGAGGCCCAAGAAGCTCCTGATGACCATCAAAGTGAACCGTGTCTAACCTATAGGGGTGGTCTGGAGGCAGAAAACGTCGATGGCCGCAATAACAAACCTTCCTGCTAAAATTCAAAAATTTTGATGTTGTGTGTTCATGGCAATGAGGACATGCTTTGTGACCATGTACGGACCAACCTGATAGCATTCCATACGCAGGAAAGTCATTAATTGTCCACATTAAAGCCGCACGCAGTATGAAGGTTGTATTTGTGTTTGAATCATATGTCTCTACACCATCAATGAACAAAGTTTTCAGCTCCTCGATCAGAGGTCGGAGATAGACGTCGATATTGTTCCCCGGTGAGTTTGGTCCGTCGATAAGAAGAGGCATCATAAAGTATGATTGGTCCATAGCCAACCAAGGCGACAGATTATAAATTATCATTACAACGGGCCATGTACTGTGACTTCCAGCCATATAGTTGAATGGGCAGAAGCCATCGGCAGCCAGTCCGAGCCGGACATTGCGAGGATCGCTACTGAATATTGCGTGCCTCTTATCAAAATCCTTCCATGCCGGTGAATCTCTTGGATGGCTCATTTTTCCATTTTCTCTTGGAGGAGCACGGTGATGCCAAATCATTGCCTCGGCTGTTTTCTTGCACCTGAATAGCCTCTGTAGCCTCTGTGTTATGGGAAAGTATCGTGCTATCTTCACAGGTATATCAGGCTTCTTATCAGAATCTTTCGGCTTATACCTGGCCTCTCCGCATGTTGGACACTCTTTCAAATCTGAATTCTCTTTCCGGTACAACACGCAATTTTTAGGACATGCTTGAATCTTCTCGCACTTTAGACCCAAATCAGACATCATCTTCTGGGCTTCGTACCAGCTTTCGGGCACATTATTTCCCGGAGGCATAGAATCTTTCAAGAACGAAAGAAGCATTGTGAATGACTTGTTGCTCCATCCATTTAGGCACTTAATCTGGAAAAGTTGGACGAACCATGAGAGGGTGGAATACTTCGCATTCTCATAAATTGGTTTCCTAGCATCATTCATGAAATTTTCATATTTATCCGCACGCGGTCCCTGACCGGAAGGAATGTCATCTTCGGTACGAATAGATTCACCTAGGGCAGCCTTTACCATATCCTCCATTTCTTCTGATGGAAATAAATTTCCGTATCCTGCCGTATTACCGAATTCTTCTTCTTCTCCTGCCGCATTATCGTGTTCTCCTTCTTCTTCTACCGCAGTACTGCATTCTTCTCCTTCCCCGTGATATTTCCATGTTGAATAAAGTCTAGTAAACCCATGTTTTACAATATGAAGCTCTGCCAATTCTACCTTCTGCCAGTACTTATTGCCACATCTATCGCACGGACAGAGAATCTTCTCTATTATGATCTTATTATGTGCTCGTGCAAATTCAAGGAAAGTAGCAACTCCTGCGACAAACTTAGGTTGCATACGTTGTTTCCAATCCACATACATCCAGTCCTTAACTCCGACGTACTCATGGGCCATGTTAGACTGAATAACATATAAATTGTAGGTTATGCTGACTATATTGAGAAATATAAGAACGGGATAGTTACTGACAAAGGAGAAAATCCGTGTATATGCTTTGTGTGTGCGTTTGTCGTTGAAAAGAATAAATTATCGCACGTTATGTTAACCGATAGACGGGGACTAAGTGGCGCTTTTAGTTTCATATATTGGTATCGATGGGAATATGAAGGTTTCATATTATCATATATTGGTTTTACCCCGAACATCTCGAATCGCTCTCTAGTTATGCATTTGTATGTGTGTGTTCCGGCTGTCGGGGGTAGGCTTCTATCCCATTAAGAATATATAGAGCGAACGCCCATCACTTGTGCTTTCAACCGTTTCGAGTAAATTTCGGCAGCACCTCCCCGCTGTTCTCCGAGTACACTGTAATAGTATAGATAATCATTTCAAAGCTGTGAAACAACGTTGAAATGAACATCTAATCTATCTTTGTACACGGAGAACCAGCGGAAAGGTACCGACGAAATATCTCGAAACGGATGAAAACACAAGTGAATGAAGGCGTTTACTTTATACATTCTTAACTTGTCCACACGGGACAAATCTATGGGTTACCATACGATTGAATTTTCTCGTCGCGTAGACTATACGACGGTTGTTAGTATCGAGCTATACTGTCCGATATTTAACAACCTTCGTATAGTTCTAGGTCACGACGAGCATCGCACGTATGTTAACCGATAGACGGGGACTAAGTGGCGCTTTTAGTTTCATATATGAGTTTCGATGGGGATATGAAGGTTTCATATTATCATCGAGTATCATATATTGGTTTTAACCCGAACATCTCGAATCGCTCTCTAGTTATGCATTTGTATGTGTGTGTTCCGGCTGTCGGGGGTAGGCTTCTATCCCATTAAGAATGTATAGAGCGAACGCCCATCACTTGTGCTTTCAACCGTTTCGAGTAAATTTCGGCAGCACCTCCCCGCTGTTCTCCGAGTATACTTTAATAGAATAGATAATCATTTCAAAGCTGTGAAACAACGTTGAAATGAACATCTAATCTATCTTTGTACACGGAGAACCAGCGGAAAGGTACCGACGAAATATCTCGAAACGGATGAAAACACAAGTGAATGAAGGCGTTTGCTTTATACATTCTTAACTTGTCCACACGGGACAAATCTATGGGTTACCATACGATTGAATTTTCTCGTCGCGTAGACTATACGACGGTTGTTAGTATCGAGCTATACTGTCCGATATTTAACAACCTTCGTATAGTTCTAGGTCACGACGAGCATCGCACGTATGTTAACCGATAGACGGGGACTAAGTGGCGCTTTTAGTTTCATATATGAGTTTCGATGGGGATATGAAGGTTTCATATTATCATCGAGTATCATATATTGGTTTTAACCCGAACATCTCGAATCGCTCTCTAATTATGCGTTTGTTGTGTATTCTTGTTGTGTGTGTGTGTTCCGGCTGTGGGGGGTAGGCTTCTATCCCATTAAGAATGTATAGAGCGAACGCCCATGCCCCTTTTACCAATCAAGAGAATACTACTAATAACTTATTGATAACATAAACAATATAATAATATTTTAGTATGTCAGGTTAAAATAATTGTATTAGCAAATACATTTTAGATAGTTATATAGACTACAAATTTCCAGAGAGAAAAAGTGGATGGGCAAGGAGAACAGAAGTTCCACTGTATTCACTTTTTGGATGGAACGATTTTGGTAGGCGGAAATCTATCATATACCAAAAAAGTTCTAACTGAAACCATCAACTTCCAATATTAGATTCATTCATAACTAACAATAAAAGGTTCTACTTCTCATTTTATTTGACTGGCACCAAATAAACCTATCCCATTAAAGATATACTTCAAAGTTCCAAACACCAATTCCAATTGACTAACCCCCTTACTTAATTTGGGTCAACAACATAAGCTTATTGAATATTATCAATTACTAAAGTAATATTAAGGAGTATGATAAAGTTCAATGTCAAGACCATGCATAAATTCTCGGAAGAAATATTCAAAAAAAATGATATCATGATCACTCAAGTAATATCTAATTTTCCCACAATAATTGAAAGGCATAAAGTTGAAGGGGATTATGAAGAAAGAATGGACCCAGTCACCACCCATCATGCAGCTTTCTCCCTACACCAATTTACTTTCTGTTTTATGAAAGACATCCTACTGTTGCCAAATAACTTACGACATGCAAATCAATCTTACGATTCAATACAAGATACAGGAAAATTAATAAGTATCTTATGAATGTATTTGTTGGATGATTGGATCAAGTAGTTTTAGGATACAATTTCTGCATCTTACAATATAATATAATGGAATCACAAATATTCAACCCAACTAATAAATGTGTTTCAAATATATTTAGAAAGATTTTTTAGTCACATTTTGGTTGCTAGTTTTAAGATGAGAAAACGGAGTATACGTTTGAATTTCCTATGTTGGCGGGACACATAACATCACTAAATTCATCGATCCATCCATGTATTTTGTTGTCATCAATCCACCTAACCCTAACCCCAACCTAACCCTAGCCCCAGCCCCACCCAGCCCCAGGGGCAGCCCCCAGCCCCAGCCTAGCCCTAGCCCTAGCCCCCAGCCCCCAGCCCCAGCCCAGCCCCAACCTAACCCTAACCCTAACCCCAGCGCGGCCAGCTAAACCCCAACACCAACCCTAAGGCAAACCCTAACCCCAGCCCCAGCCCCAGCAGCAGCGAACCCCAACCCTAACCCTAACCCTAACCCCGACCCCGACCCCGACCCCGACCGCGACCCCTGCCGAACCTCAACTCGCGCGCGCGCAACCCCCCGACCCCAGACCCAGCACGTATGTTAATCAAAAAATTCTTTAATTTACCTCAAGATTTACTCACCTGACCGGCGGTAGCGACGACCCGAACGGCGCTGGCGACGACCTGAACGGCGCTGGCGACGACCTGAACGGCGGTGGCGACGAGAACGCCGGTGGCGACGAGGAGGACGACGGTGGCGACGAGGAGTTGTTTTCGCGCGCGATCGAGATCAAGAGAGAAAGAAATTGTGAGCGTAGGCGATCGAGATCTGAGCTTTAGTAATTTGATATTTAGTTGCCCCTACGGATATACCCGTAGGTTCTTTGTTTGCGGCTCCGTAGGGGCAAACACCAAATTAAGAATTAATATTTTTATTCTTGGACGTCTGGGCCCGTAGGGGCAACCTTTTAGCCCTACGGATTAATCCGTAGGGCCAAGTTAAATCTGCCCCTACGGATTCCAATATCCGTAGGGGCAACCCCCTATTTTACTAGTGTACTACAACAGATGGCCCTAGTGCAAGTGGGAGATTGTTAGTGATATGTATGCCTTAGAGTCCATTACTGTACATGCGATGTATATTGTAGTGGATGCTTGGACATATATATGGAGGACTTTCTTGCTCAACATGATAGTATGCTATCTGGTTGCTCTTTATCTTAACATGTACTCTGATAGTCTCTATGATACATGTTGATAAAGCCTTAGGATGAGTACTTGACTACCAGGACTATGATGAAGATCATACTAGTGGGGACAGTATAGTCGCTAAATACATCCTTCAAATGTTCCTAGTCGCAGGTGTTTCGAGACAGGGCATCGATATACCAGAGTAGACTAGCGTATGCTTCTTGACCCATATAGATAGGCGATGGATGATCCCATATCCATTGATATTTGACATCATAGATAGTATACGGGTGCTCAGTAGAGACTGCGTACAATGGACGGACTCGCCGAGAACTCTCAGATGGCATTATACCTCACGTCAGATGGCAGTTCTCTGGTGACAGGTTAGTCTGTAGACCCGAGATCGTCATAGAGTCTTGTGTGATTCCCACTGTGCTTTAATTTCCATCATACCACGTCCAAGAGGGCGTGCAAAACGGTGGCTTATGGGTACAATCCCGAATCACATGGGGGCAATGAGCGATAGGAGGGGTTTCGTCTCTCCCGGTATAGAGAGTTGATATTGTGCCGTGTTCGATTGGCTATAACTGGAAATCCCTGGCCAGGATTGCTGAGATTTACTGGTAAGTGTTATGAGTAGTTTCTCGAACTGTTATGGACCTCATATCGACACGACTTATCGGTTAGTAGGGTCTGACGTTTACCACCCCTAGACTGGATATGCGACATATCAGATGAAGAGACCGGACTGTATGGGAGTGTTACTGAATGGATTCGCAGGAGAATGTATAGGCTTGCTTGTTGATCTTCTGATTGCTCAATACACGGGTGGCTGTTATGTTTAGCTGACCGCTTGCAGCTTGTAGGTGTTTTGATATGATCATCACCTACTGCCGGCGTATTGACGATTCTTTAGAGTCCTACACAGAGGTTTCCTGGCTCAGGCAAAATGGAGTAGGAGCACATATGTGATATGTACGGGACCGAGAATAATATGTGTATGCGATACCGTATTAGATTCTCACGATATATGATATCGGACGGGTATATATGATATAGCCGGGTCATCGGATCAAGTGTTGATTCGATGAACTGATATAGATAATATTAGTCGGTTATTTATGAAATAGCCGGATTATCGGATCAAGTGTTGATTTGATAATTTAATGTATAATTATATATTTGATATATTATATTACTAACTAATATAAGCTCACTTAAACATTCTTTTTCTCACATGGATAATGCATTGATATATATGAGATATATGTTAATTGTATTATTTTCTTTTGTTACAAAATATATTGTATATGTGATATATAATATTGTAACAAGTTAGGGTTACAAATGCAACATGCTTTGTGAAGTTTAAATAAGTTAAGGTTTGGATTTGGGTTAGCTTTTTCATGAAGCTTTCTTTTGTCTTTAGCTTAGATATTTTGTGTTTATATTTATTAACTCAACCCAAACGTTAGCCTCTAGTTTATTCTATACAAGGGTCAACTTTATCATTCTTTAACCCATGGTTGCAATTCTAACCTCACATAATAATTCATTATTCATCACAAATGAAATTCTTCTTCTTCCTCCTCTTGAAAAAAGCTTTCTAGCTTTTTGTGATGTGATGAAATAAAGTGAGAAATTAAAAACAAAAGAGAGCTAAATTCTTACTTCATCATCCTCATCTATTCTAGCCACTTAGATTAGGCTATTTTCTTTACTAATACTTGATTAGTGAAGCAAGAGCTTGGGTTTGAGATTCTTCAAGGTAGATCATCTTAGTAGTTGAAGATTGGAAGCAAGCTTGCATCTTTCTCTTCATGGAGCCTCTCTAGAGTCCAGGTACTTGATGATCGCAGCGAAGGGACCTCAACTCAGAGCTTATGAAGTGAAGGAACGGACTACAAAGGTTGTAATCCCTAACTCTTAGAAGTAAAGTTGTTTACTTGTATAGTTTACCCTATTTCTCTAGTTATGATCTTGGTTAGGGTTACATAGCACCCTAAATTTTTATAAAATGGCATGTATGATGCCTTGCTAAACCTTGTTGTCGCGCTATACAACCCTATAGTGGTATTAGAGCCAAGCTAGAGCATTAGGCGTTGTCTAGACGAAGTTTAAAGTCCGATCGAACTCCGAAACCTCAAAAAATCCCACTTTTTGGAAAATTTTCCAAAAGTTGAAATTTTTCATATTAAAAATACTCAGAAAATCATGCAGGGAATTCTAAGGATTACTGTGAAGTATGAAGCCATAACTCACTCAAGTGACCACGGAACCGCGGCCAAACCATGCGTTTGGCGGCGGTTCCGCGGCCAACTTTAAGAGTTTGGCGATAATACTTCAGGGCTTTATTCTTGGGTACTTTTTCATGCTTCTGGGAAATTTTAATTCTACTCAAGTGTTGAGCTTTCTGGGAAACATTGGAAACTCGTTGATTTGATTGGAAAGTTTAACTTCGTTTTAGTTTTTCTGGGTAATTTAGAACGTGTTAAAAAGTTCGAACGGATATCAATAACTCACTTTTTACCCTGTCGGAAAACTTTCAAGTGTTGGATTTTTCCTGAGTTTAAAACTTTCAAAAAATCATGCAACCGAATTTGTGGACCCTCTAGAAGAACGTAACCTTAACTCGATTATGTGACCGTCAAAATCGTCACTGAACCATATGGTTTGTGGTAGTTTAGCGTTGTCATATGTGAGGCGTTGGTTTGACCCTTCTACGGCTGGTTCATAATGGCTGTGACATGTTCTGGGACTTTTTGAACTCCGCTTAAGTGTTGAGCTATTTGGAAAATCTTAGGTGTTTGTTTATTCGATCGGAATGTTTAACATTGTCTATTTATCTGGAATGTGATACAATATGTGGAATTCATATAGTTAGGCATGAAATGCGAAGTATGTGATATTTCGGATTTAAGATGTCTAAAGTGATTGTGGATTCCAAATGTTGTAGTTTTTCACTTTCTTTTCTGCGACCGTAAGTGTAATATGTGGTGTATCGCTGGTTTCGGTGCTATATGTCAACGACAACTGGGATACGTATATTTACTTACGTTGATGATATGTGATGATATGTGTTGCTGTGATATGTTATATTGGATCGTCGTGTTTTGAATAGCCCGGGGTTTTATGTGAGATGAGAGTTTTTCTTGTTCATTCATGTAAAATTCAATTGTATGTAATATTCTTTTATTGGGGTACTTCCGGGTTGAGGATGATGTCACCATTGTATATTATTTACTTTTCCGCATTAGGATAGACCCAAGGCGGGAAGCATAAGTAACCGGGTTCTAGGGTCCAGTGGGAGACCATCTCGAGGAGTCGAGACCGGGTCTCCTAACTCTAGAATTGATAGGGTTGCTTGCCGCTCTCGTAGGGGTCTAGGGATGTGGGTTTGTCTATTCATCGCGACCGTAGAATCCGTGTTTTTATACTGGCTTAACTTAAAACACGGAATTCTTAGAATATCCAATATTTCATATGTGTTTCTTCTGCTGCAATGTTCTGTGATTAGATCAAGTGTTGATTTAATATTGTGATATAAATTATATGTGATATAATTATATAATATCATTAGATCACTAATTATTCTTCATTAAATATATATATTAATATATATGATATATATATATAATGAAGCATGGCATTTAAATTTCTATTTTGGGAAAATTAGAAATGAGGTGGAAAATGAAGTATGGTTGCAAGCATTGGATTTTCTTTTGTTTATTCTTCTTGACTCACTATTCAAGCATGGTTGCAATTTCATATTGCATAATTCCATGCTTGAATGAGTGAGGGGTCAAGAGTTGCCATTCATTCTTGCTCATTCTCAACACTTAGCCATTTTGTGTTAAGTTTATCCTATGGTTGCTCTCTAGCTCCTTCCTCCTCTTGTCATGGATCAAGCTTCAACCCTCACACGTGATGTGAATCATGAAGCTTGAACACAAACTAGTGAGCTTATCATATCCCCTACTTCATCACCCCACACCAAACTAGCAATTTAGTGTGGTGTGTTTCATACACTAAAGAAGTTTAATGTAGTGTTAGCTTGATCTAGAGGAACTTCGGGTGGATCGTCTTTGGTTCGAAGACAACGAAGGAGGCTCGTTCAAAGTCTTAAGAGAAGCCTAGCGGAGTCGCGGGACTACTACACGGAGCAAGTGAAGAGAAGGACCGTCTACAAAGGTTGTATTCTTATTCTCTTAATGTAAAAGTAGTTTAGGGTTCGTTAGCATGACAATTTTTAAAAAACGGCATGGACGATGCCTCCCGAAACCTTGCTGTCGTGCTAGGGAACCTTTCAATTTGCTCACTTAAGTTTTCTTTTTCTCACCAGTATACACTTGGTATATATGTGATATATATTAATGTACATCTTTTGTGTCATGCTAGATGCCACATGCTAAATGGGTGTATGAGACTCACACCATGCAAATAATAATGAAGGGTTTTATTTATTTAAAGTAAATCAAAATTGGTTGGAAATTTGTCATATGGTTGAAGCTTCTAGAACCCATTGACTTAGTCCACTAATTTTCTCTCACTCTAGATATTTATTAACCTAACCATTATTGTTAGCCATGGTTTATTCTTTACATTAGTTAGTGTATGACACTAACTCACCCATGGTTGCTATTCTTCCAACTTGATTCATTTTTCACTTGCTTCATCCATGAGAGCTTTCTTCATCTCCTTCTTCAAGCTTTCTAGCTTCATGAGAGGTGAAGAAAATTAGTGAGAAAATTATTTCTAAAGTGAGAAAAATTCCTACTTCATCAACCTCTTCTCTACTAGCCATTTAGATTGTGTTGTTTCTTCACTAGTTCATCACTTAGTGAAGATGTAGCTTGAGTTAGTGTCTCCTCGACGTATATCATCTTCGGCCTCGAAGATTTCAAGCAAGCTTGTTCATTTCACCTTGTGGAGCCTCACTAGAGTCTGAGAGATCACTACTTGGAGCGAAAGGACTACTACACGGAGCTATTTAAGTGAAGGACCGGTCTACAACGGTTGTATTCCTTGTTCACTTAGATGTAAATATGTTTACATGCTTGTTCGTCTAATTCTCTAGTTTAGATTCTAAAGTTAGGGTTCTTTAGCGCGCCAATTTTTGAAAACGGAATGGTCGATGCCTCCCGAAACCCAGCAGCTGCCTAGGGAACCCAGCAAGATTTACTGGTAGGTACTCCAGTAGTTTCTCAAGGTGTTTTGGGCTACACTCCGGCATGACTTATTGTGTTATTAGGGGTCTAACGATTACCTCCCCTAGGCCCGATATGCGATACTCTCAGACGAACAGACCGGACTGTACGGAGATTGTCACAGATAGGCTCAGTAGGAGTTCGGATGAGTTTGCTCATCAGCCTTCTTATCGACAGATACCTGGGTAGACGTTACGTGCAGCTAGTACCGCTTGCGGCTTGTGGTTAAACCCACTGCCAGCTTGGTGTCGAGTCTTTAGAGTCCCACACAGAGGGTTTTCCTGCATCGGGCAAAAGATGTAGAGGTCATATGGTTTTACGACAGGGTTCGATCACGTACGTGTACTTGTGCACGGATGATGATTCAGACAGATAATACTAGTGGGCTTTGGTTTAAGCCGGATCCTAGTATTATACTGATGGATTATTTTCGTCTTTTTTGTATTCGTATTTTTCGGAATATGGATACGGGTATGTATATATGGATGATGGGCATTTTCGTAATTTGTTCAAAGATGCTTCTAGAAGAAGACACCTCATATTATGTATTAAACATTTTAGGTTAAATGATTAATGCATTAAGAGGGGGAGGAAATGAGGTGGAAGTTTGCATAATATGGAGCATGGCTCTTGGTGACACATGGAGGGTTTTGAAGCCATGACTCATTATGATGAAATTTGAACCATACTTGATTTTTTATTAGAGTTATTCTATTTAAAAATGTGAATGGTTCAGATTTACACAAGAGTGTACACTCTCCATTTCATGCTAATACTTCACTAGCTTTTTCTCAAGTTGATCTTCTTCTAGTTCTAGCTTTTCATGTCTCATGTGTTGAGAAACCTAAGGCTAGATGAGACATACCAATCTATCTATACTCTCTACATCACCTAGGTCATCTAGAGTAGAGAACTAGGTGCCCTAGTTTCCTTGGATTTAAGGTTAGAGCTCGGACTATAGACTCTCGGGTGGATCGTTTTTGACTCAAGGAGGCCGACAGGGAAGCGCCGATCCATTACAATCCTTGGAGCTTGTGACGAGGAGGAGGACAGCGACAAGAAGACCCGTAGGACTTGAAATCATGAGGTATAACATTCTACTCATGTAATTTACCTCATAGTAGTTTGCTAGTTAGGGTTTAGTATCGATCATGGAGTTCGAGTCGGTGTTACGAAGCCCGTAAAAATCGTTTTTTACATATTCCACCTCCCCGTGAATACGTAGGGTGTGTAACATCGACTTACAGTGGTATCAGAGCCTACTAAACCTTTACTAGCTTGTTAGCAAGTAGTTAGAACTTCGATCATCGGAAAACACGAAAACGGAACACCCGCACCCTCAAGTTTCAGTTGAATTTTAAAACTGCAAGAAAAAATATTTCAGAGGGATTAAAATTCAGAGCAGGGAATTGTAAGATCAATATAGAAAACGAGTCACTGACTCGCCAAGAAGACCGCGGAAATGCGGCTAAACGATGGGTTTAGCCGCGGTTCCGCGGCCGAGTCGGCTCGTTTTTCCACGGCGTTTCTTATTTTGTGTGTTCTGTCTTCTTGTATATTTGGTTTCTACAGAATATTTTTCTGAGTGATGGTTTGCACTTAGGGCAGACATGGAAATAATTTTCGATCGAAATTCTAAATTTTCTTGGCTAACCGGATCTTCTGTGTTGTTATATGTGTTTTTAAACTTCAGCTAATTTGCTATATGTCGGTTAGTTTGAGGTTGCACATATCTGGTGGTTTATGTATATGAATTTTATTGTATCGTCGTGGATGAATAGCCGGGGATGTGAGAAGAGTGTTGTTTTTCTTTCATTTGATGTAAATTGTAATTTGATGTAATAATATTTTACGGGGCACATCCGGGTGGAGGTTGTAGCCACCGTTTTATTATTTCTTTTACTATTTTCTGCACCTAGGATAGACCCAAGGTGGGGTGCACAAACTACCGGGTTCTTTGAAGTGCTGAGTGGCCTACTCATTTTGCAGAGGGAGGTTGCTTCACTTTGGGAATTTGGCGGGTAGTTTGCCACATCCGTAGGGGTCTGGGGTAGGGTTTGGCTATTCATCACGACCGTAGAATCCGTCTTTCGTTACAGGCTTAAACGAAATACGGAATTTCTAGTATATCCAATATGTTCATCTGTGATCTGGAATGCCTATTATTGCGTGAGACGAATGGTTATTATATATATGCTATATAGTAGACGTTGCTTATGTTTTCACACGCGCTAGTCCAGCCCCCGCTCTAACGTTAGTTAAGTAACCTAACGGTGTTAGACGGGGCCCAGTGGTGAATGCGGATGGCATAAGCGGACGTATTATTTTCGTTTCTCTATGTAAAGATATGTGTAAATGATGAGACTGCATTAGTGAAAGTCGACCCTAGCACCACCATGAGGTCCAAGTGACATCAAGCATGCTAAATTCAAATTTTTATTAGGTGCTAAGTTAGACTATACAAGATCTTGGCTTGAATATTATATATTGCCTTTGTGATGTGATGAACTAAAGAGAAGAAAAGAGCTTACAACTTTTGTAGTACGAGTCCTTCACTTCACATGCTCCGTGTAGTTGTCCCGCGACTCCACTAGGCTCCACTTGAGGCTTTGGACGAGCTTCCTCTGATGACCTTCGTGCCGAAGATGATCCACCCGAAGTCCCTCCACCTCAAGCTACCTCTACACTAAACTCTTTAGCGTAGGAAATACGCTACACTCGATCGCTAGTCAAGTGTAGGATGGTGAAGTAGGGGATGTTAAAGCTCACATGTTTGTGTTTGAGCTTCATGATTCACATCTCATGTGAGGGTTGAAGCTTGAATAATGGCAATGAGGAAGATGAAGAAGCTAGAGAGCAACCATGGGAGCAACTAAGGAAAAAGGGTTAAGTGTTGAGAATGAGCAAAGAATGAATGACAACTCTTGAACTCCACTCATTCAAGCATGGAATTTTGCAATATAAAATTGCAACCATGCTTGAATAGTGAGTCAAGATGAATAAACAAATATAACTCCCATGCTTGCAACCATGCTCTCAATTTACACCTCACTTCTATTTTTCTCAAAAATAGAAAATCAAGCTATGCTTCATTATTATATATATTTATATATCATATATATTAATATATATTTATATATCATATATATTAATATATATATATATATATATATATTATGAAGAATAATTAGTGAGCTAATAATATTAGTTAAGATATAATTATATCAAATATAATGTATATAGCATTATTAAATCAACACTTGATTTAATAATCCGGTTATATCATATATGACCGACTAATATCATATATCTTTATATCACATTATCAAATCAACACTTGATTCAACAATCTGGTTATATCACATATAACCGAACCGATAACAGATTACTGCCAGATTACAATACGGTATCACATACACGTATTTAATCAGGCCCATACACATATCACATATGTGTCCCACTTCGTTTCGCTTGAACCAGAGAACTTCTGTGTGGGACTCTAAAGACTCGTCAATACGCCAGCAGTAGGTGATGATCACATCAGTCACCCACAACCCGTCAGCGGTACTAGATGGACGTAACGGCTACCCGGGTATTGAGCGATATGAAGATCAACAAGCAAACTTGTCTATAGTCTCCATGAAGCCTATCAGTAACACTACAGTATAGTTCGGTCTCTTCGTCTGATATGTCGCATATCATGTCTAGGGATGGTAAACGTCAGACCCCAGTAACATGATAAGTCATGCCGATGTCTGGCCTATAACGGTTTGAGAAACTATTGATAACCCTTATCAGTAAATCTCATAAAACCATGGATAGGGACTTCCAGTTATAGCCAATCGAGCATAGCACAACATCAACCCCCAATACTGGCAGAGACGAAACCTCTCCTATCGCTCATTGCCTCTATGCGAATCGGGACTGTACCCAAAATCCACCTGTTTGCATGTCTCCTTTGAGCATGGTAGGGAGGAAATCAAAGCACAGTGGGAGCCGCACAAGACTCTATGACGATCTAAGGTCTACAGACTAACCTGTACTAGTGTCACCAGATGACTGCTATCTGACGATAGGTATACTAGAACATAGGAGTCCTCGGCGAGTCTTGTTCGGTGTACCCATTCTTCAATGAGCACCTATGTACAATCTTTGATGTCACACACCAATGGTTGTGGGATCAACCATCGCCCTCTAAGGGACAAGAAACGCACACACTAGTCTACTCTAGAATATTGATGCCCTGGTCTCTATATTCCCTCGACTAGGAACTGATTAAAGGATATACTTGTTGACCACCCTTCCCCCACCAGTATGATCTCATCATAATCCTGGCAGTCAAGTACATATCCTAAGGGCTTTATCAACATGTAAGAGACAGACAGTATAAATACTAGTCTACATGTTAAGATAAAGGTAACCTGATAGCATACTATCATATCAAGCGAGAAACTCCTATATATATATGTCCAAGCATCCACTATATCATCAATAATGGCCTCTAGGGCATACATATCTCCCACTTGCACTAATACCAGTTGTTGTAGTATCTCAAACCCAACATTCCTAGAAGTCTCTCAAATAGCATCTGGGGGATGGCCTCGGTGAGTGGATACGCTGAGTTATCCTCCGTGTCAACTCTCCTGACCTCGATCTCCCGGAGATCAACTATCTCCCTGATCAGGTGATACTATCTAAGAATATGTCTGGATCACTGACGGGACCGGTGTTCCTAGGCCAAAGCCACAACTCCATTGTCATCTCAATACACAGGTATTGGATGCTCAATGGTAAGAACCAAGTTCATCATATGAACGTTTTCATCCCGATAAATTCTTTGGCAGCATCGTTGGTAGCGATGTAATTAGCCTCTATCAACGAGTCTGCTACGGTATATAGCTTGGAACCCTTCCAACATATCGTCCCTCCACTGAGGGTGAAGACAAAACCCAGGACCGACTTTCAGTCATCCTCATCACTCTGGAAGCTCGAATCGGTAAAGGACTCCATCTGGAGTTCACCATTACCATACACCAAGAACATTTCTTTAGTCCTTCTCAAGCACTTAAGAATGTTCTTCAGCTGTCCAGTGGTTTTCCCAAAGATCTTTTCGATACTTATTCACTACACCTAGTGAGTAAGCTACATATGGTCTGGTACGTAACATCGCATACATGATTGACCCATCTGCGAAAGCATAGGGTATCCCTTATATGCGAGCCCTCTCCCAATCAGTTTTGAGAGACATCTCTTTGGAGAGTGTGATTCCTGAACAAGCGGGTACATTACCACGCTTAGAATCATCCATACTAAACCCCTTTAGAATGGTGTCTATGTACCTGGATTAGGACAATCCCAAATCTATTTAAATCTATCTCTATAGATCTATATCCCCAGGATGTAGGAGACATCGGTTAGATCTTTCATGGAGAACCTATGTGATAAGAGGTGCTTAACCGAGTGTAGCATAGGAACACCCTTTCCTATCAAGAGTATGTCATCTGCGTACAATACGAGGAAGACAACAATACTCTTTACGAACTTATTATTTATACATGGTTCATCTATCTTTTTGATGAAGTTAAACTCTTTGACAGCTTCATTAAAATAGATGTTCCATCTCCGCGATGCCCGCTTTAACCCGTAGATGGATTTAAGCAGCCTGCACATGCTTCCGCTGCTTCCACTGTCTACGAAGCCCTCTGGCAGTGTCATATACGCGTTTTCTTCTAAATCACCATTTAGAAAAGCGATTTTGATATGCAGTCTGCCAGATATCATAGTCATGGTATGCAGCAATGGCAAGTAGGATCCTGATGGACTTAAGCTTAGCAACAAGTCTAGCTTTTAAAGTCTCAACTTTTCCATCTACTGTAGGGTTCCTAGGCACACTCAAGAGGTTCCACAAGGCATCTACCATGCCAAATTCAAATTTTATGTGCCGAGAAACCCTAATATAGATCGTTAACTAGAGGATAGGTGAAACAAACAAGCAAGCAAACTACTTTGCTACCAAGTGAATGGAAATACAACCTTTGTAGATCCGGTCCTCCACTTCTTTAGCTCCGTGATGACGTCCCTTCGCTGCGATCACCGGGATCCCGGACTCTAGCGATGGTTTCGTCGGAGAAATGAGTGGGCTAGGTCGTTGACTTCGATGCCGGAGATGATCTACGTCGAGGCAACTCTAACTCAAGCTCCATCTTCACTTGGTCATGAAACTTGTGAAGATAACACACTCTACTACATGGCAAGTGGTAGAGGATGAAGAAATAGGAAGTGGGTTCACTTTGGATTTGGATTTCTCACTTGATTTCATCACTTGGAATTTTCAAGAAGAGTTTTTCTTTTCTTCATGAAGAAGAAGAAGAAAAGAATGAAAAAGAATTATACGAAAAGAATAATCAAGTGAAGTTATCATCTTGCAACCATGGGTGAGATTAACCTTTGTAGAGACTAAACTCAAGTTGAAGTTAAAGGTTAGGTTAAGGAAAATCTTATGTAAAACAAAATGGTGGACTTTGTCAAAGATGCTTGAAAGCTTCATGAAGCTTCAAGCAAAGACAAAGTAAGCCACCATTTTATTTTACATAAATTAAATAAATTAAATTAAAAAAAAACTAAACCTTTAACCTAAACATGGTATAATCCATACACACACCCAAGTTTGCATGTATCATCAAATATGATACAAACTAGTGCACAAACATATATCACATATACAACTTGTGCACATCAAGTGAAAAAATCAATCTTAAGTGAACAAATACTAGTTAATGTAAAGTAATATATCAAATATATAATTATAAATTAAATCATTAAATCAACACTTGATTTAATGATTCGGTCATGTCGCATATAACCGACTAGTATCAAGTGTATCGATGTATCGAATCAACACTTGATTCGGTAACCCGGCTATATCACATATAACCGTCCGATGATACAAATTGCGAAAATAGAATTCAGTATCACATACTGGTATTATTCTCGGTCCCACACATATCTCATATGCGCTCCTATTTCGTTTCGCTTGAGCCAGGAAACCTCTGTGTAGGACTCTAAAGACTCGTCAATACGCCGGCAGTAGGTGATGATCATATCAAACACCCACAAGCCGCAAGCGGTCTGCTAAACGCAACGGCCGCCCGGGTATTGATCGATCAGAAGATCAATGAGCAAGCCCACTCACACTCCTGTGAATCCAACCAGTAACACTTACCGCACAGTCCGGTCTGTTCGTCTGATATGTCGCATATCTCGTCTAGGGGTGGTAAACGTCAGACCCCAGTAGCTTGATAAGTCGTGTCGATATGTGGTTTATAACAGTTCGAGATACTATTGATAACACTTACCAGTAAATCTCAGCAACCCTGGCCAGGGATTTCCGGTTATAGCCAATCGAACACAGCGCAACATCAACTCCCTATACCGGGAGAGACGAATCCCCTCCTATCACTCATTGCCTCCATGTGATTCGGGACTGTACCAAAAAACCACCGTTTTGCACGCCCTCTTGGACGTGGTAAGGTGGAAATCAAAGCACAGTGGGAATCACACAAGACTCTATGACGATCTCGGGTCTACAGACTAACCTGTACCAGTGTCACCAGAGAACTGCCATCTAACGTAAGGTATAATACCATCTGGGAGTTATCGGCGAGTCTGTCCAGTGTACCCAGTCTCCACTTAGCACCCGCATATCATCTCTGATGTCAAACACCAATGGATATGGGATCATCCATCGCCCATCTGTATGGGTCGAGAAGGTATACGCTAGTCTACTCTGGTATATCGATGCCCCGTCTCGATACACCCACGACTAGGGACCTTGAAGGATGTACTTATGGACTACCATGTCCCCACTAGTATGATCCGCATCATAGTCCAGGTAGTCAAGTACACATCCTAAGGGATTTACCAACATGTAACAGAGAGACAATCAGTGTACACGTTAAGGTAAAGATCAACCAGATAGCATACTATCATGTCGAGCAAGAAAGTCCTCCCTATATATGTCCCAGCATCCACTACAATATACATCCTATGTACAGTAATGGCCTCTAGGGAATACATATAACTAACAATCTCCCACTTGCACTAGGGCCATCTGTAGCAGTGGTTGCAGTATCTCATACTCAACCATCCCATAAAAGTCTCTCTCTGGGAAAAGGCCTTTGTGAGTGGATCCGCCGTGTTGTCCTCTGAGTCTACTCTCCTAACCTCGATCCCCTGGAGATCAACCATCTCCATGATCAGGTGATACTGCCTTAGAATATGTCTGGATCACTGAAGGGACGGGCGTTCCTTGGTATAAGCCACAACTCCATTGTCACACAATGGGAGGAACGAAGTTCATCTCATGAACTAATATACACCCAGACTGCCTCTTTGGTAGCATCTTAAGTAGCGATGTATCCAGCCTTTATCGTCTAGTATGCCACGGTATCTAGCTTGGAACTCTTCCAACATACCGTCCCTTTACTGAGGGTAAAGACAATTCCTGTGACTGACATTCAGTCGTCCTTATCAACCTTTCCAGTGATTCTCCCCAGGATCGATTGATACCTTCTCACTACAACTAGTGAGAATCCTAACATCCAATTTGATCTATCTCATAGATCCAATACCCAGGATTTTGGAGGTATCATCTTGATCCTATATGGAGAATCCTTGTGATAAGCGGGGTTTGACCAAGCGTAGCATAGGAAACTCCTTCCCTATCAAGAGTATGTCATCCACGTACTCTATGAGGATCACTACCATACTCTCTACTACCATTTTGTATATACAAGGTTCATCTACCATTTTGATGAAGTCAAACTCTTTGACTACCACATCAAAACAGATGTTCTAACTCCGCGATGCCTGCTTTATCACATAAAACATCTTGCTCACGTTTCCGCTGCTCCCACTGTCTACGAAGCCCTCTGGCTGTGTACTTATAGACGCTCTTTTCTAAAACATCATTTAGAAAAGCAGTCATGACACCCAACCGCCAGATATCGTAGTCATGGTATGTAGCCGTGGCAAGTAGGATCTGGATGGACTTAAGCTTAGCTACTTGAAAAGGTTTCATCATTTTCCATGCCTGGTCGATGACGAAAACCTTTAACAAGTCTAGTCTTTGAAAGTCTCAACTTTTCCATGTACACCAAGTAATCTTCTTAAGATAAACTTGCTCCTGATGGGGATTTAACCTTTCAGATAAAGCAACCAAAGTCCATACTTTGTTGGTGTATAAGGATTCCATCTCAGATCGATAAGCATCCAGCCATTCTTACAGAGTCCCGCTCCTGATGGCCAGCTCAAAACTAGTTGGGTCATCATCTCATGATGCAATCCTCGCTCCCACTGTCATAGAGAAACCAAAGTATCTCTCAGGTGGGTGAGGAACCCTACTAGATCGGCGGAGAGGCTGAGGTTCGTTAGAATCTATTGAATTCTTTGGTTCTACCAAATCATCAGCTGCAGCTTGTATAGCTGGAACCTTTCCAGTTCTACATAACTGGCCTTGCCTCTAGCTTGTCCGGATTTTTCTTTAAGACATAGGCCGGACAATCCCAAATCTTAACTTACTTAAGAGATAGGCTCTTCTCATACCATATCTTTTATGGAGTGGTAGGCACTGATTTGATTCGAATCCAATTCAATAGGTATGCAACTTCTCAAGTGCACATCCCAAAAGGAAATAGGAAACTCAGTAGTACTCGTCATAGAGCACACCATATCACATAGGGTGCTATTGCTCTGCCTCGATACACCGACGTGATGTGGTGTATACGGAGGAGTAATGCTGAGAGAGAATCTCATTCTCTTTTAGAATAATCCAGGAATTTCGTGCTCAAGTATTCTCTTCTTTGATCACATCAAAGGACATAAAACTTATACCCGTTTTGGTTCTCTACTTCTAACTTATATTCTGTGAATATCTCAAAAGGTTCGGACTTGTGTTTCAACAGGAACATATGTCAGAATCTAAAGAGATCATCAGAGAATGTAATGAAGTACAAAGAACCGGTCTTGGCATGTGTAGACATGGGACCTTCATACATCAACATGTATCATCCCAAGAGTACACTAACTTTTCTCTGCTTCCAATAAACAGAGCTGTGGTCATCTTATCTTTGTGACATGATTGGCAAGTTTTCACAAGATGTACATTCAAACAGATTTAAATATGCATCTATATGCAACTTAGCTAGTCGGGTCGCATTGATATGACCTAGTCTACAATACCTCAAGAAGGATCCGTTCATTTCTGAACTCTTCCTCTCGTGTGTGTTCCGTATACTAAGAACAGTAGTTTGATTTAGAACATCAATGCTTTTAGATAACGTGCCTGAACCGATCAACTTTTGATATAGGAAATGTTCAAAACATTATCCACCAATACAAAATTTTATCATTTCTTTACTAATAAAGAGACTGATATGATTTTGTATATCAGGTTCGGTATCTAATAACATTCGTTCAGAATCAATGTACTGGTTATACAGGGTGACAGTGAACAACAGACTTGGCTGCAACACTTGCACCGTTTTCTGTCTCATGAAACTTATCACTCGTTCTCAGTTCTTTACCTATCTGTAGCCCATGTAACAGATTACATATCTGGGATCCTGATCCGGTATCAAATACCCAGGACGTAGAGGATACAGAGAACCAGTTCTTTGTAATGAACACACCCGATGGAGATGCATCATATGCACTTTCTTCGTTTGGGCGGCACGGGAAATCTGGTATTCCCCAAAATCCTGCTCTGTCTTATAACATTTATAAGTTGGAGCGGGACCAACGTTCCCCAGCTCAGTATAACAAGTGGGTTCGATCAATACATCCGTATTATTATCTTGATTAATGCGTGACATGGTCGCTACCTGGAGAAAGAGAGAAGAAAACACTCAGCGTATGCTCTTGCAAGATCAGATTGGTTATTATTTTATCTAATCAGGATGGCTCCCACTGTTTTTATCAAATCTTCCTTCAAACCCTAAAAGGAAAGACTAGCGGGGATTAATTACACCCTACAACTTCACCAATCTTTCAGCCAGGCCAGTGTCGGTACTTTGAGGGAGGTTCCCCGTGCTTTCGCATGGACCTAATTAAAGTAAACCTCGTTTTCCCAGAGGCGTAACCCCGTTGACACCTTTCTAGACACCTACTTGATCGGCTAATTGTAATGTGTAAAACTCTCCCAGGAGTAACTCTTACTCGTAGCGGGTATCGGGATCCAACTATCTTATAGAAGGTATGCAATCTCATTGCAAATTTCAACACTTGACATTCCCGATAATTTTGCCCCTAGCACCCTATGACCTTGACGGAGGTCAACAAACCATAGGCTACTAGTCAAGTTCAACCCGTCATTTCTTGATTGAATCAAACCCACCCGCACGACCCTTGATGGAGGTCAACAAGGTCGTACGACTACCCTACCCAATCTGCATCATATGCATAAGCAGATAAATACTAGTTAGCTACCGCACACTACGCCTTGACGGAGGTCAACAAACGTAGCACGAATACGAAGTAGGACTTATCTGAAATGACGGAGGGCTACGACAGGTTTTTCTGAAAACCTATTGCGTAATGAACTTGATATCGTTGTAGAATCAAATGATTTTAAAATGGAGTGCTTTTGAGGCTTTTCTAGTTTTGCTAAAGGGGTCACTCCCGGTGAAGGGATCGTCGGCCCTTTCCTCATCGAATAAGGTGCAGGATATATCATATATACCGCTGTGCAAAGCAAAAACTATAGAAGCAATCAAAAGACAAACCGAGGGTTGTAGCATCTGCCAGTTATTGCTAATGGGGTCACTCCCGGTGAAGGGATCTCGGCCCTTTCCTTATCGAATAAGGTGCAGGATGTTCTACAAGGAACACCGCGATGCAAACCAAGAACTGTAGCTACCTGTTTTTGAAAATTCGATTCCACAACATCTTTTAGGTTTATTTTCTTTCATTAATCTCATTAATGAATGTCCCATCATTTAAGTCCACCTAAACATCACAGATAAATATAACGTACGCTTATGTCATCCGCATTCGCCTTGATGTCCTGTCTGCACCGTTAGGTTAGGTAACTAACGCCAGAACGAGGCAGGGCTAGCGCGGGTGTAAAACATAAGAAACGTCTATATAATATATCATATATATTATATGCAATATTTATCTGAAAAAATCACATGATCACATCACAGATAACGCAGCAGAAAATATCATATGAAATATTGGATATACTAGGACGTCCGTGTTTTATTTTGAGCCAGTATAAAACACGGATTCCACGGTCGTGATGAATAGCCAATCCCACACCCCTAGACCCCTACGAGAGAGGCAAGCAACCCTACCAATTCTAGAGTTAGGAGACCCGGACTCGACTCCTCGAGTTGGTCTCCCACTGGACTCTAGAACCCGGTTACTTGTGCTCCCCTCCTTGGGTCTATCCTAGTGCGGAAGTAAATAATATATATCAACGGTGACAGCTTCCACAACCTGGAAGTGACCCAATAAAAGAATATTACATAAAAGTTTTTACATGAATGAAAAAGAAAAACACTCATCTCACATAAAAAACCCCGGCTATTCAAACACGACGATCCAATATAACATATCCAGCAACACATAACATCACATGTCATCAACGTAAGTAAACATGCGTATCCCAATTGTCGTTGACATATAGCAACGAAACCGGCGATATCACATATTACACTTACGGTCGTAGAAAAGAAAGTGTAAAACTACAACAGTTGGAATCCGCAAACTCTTTAGACATCGCATGCCTAACCAATTATAAACCCCGCATTTTAGTCTCATTATCGAAAATTCTTTTCAATATCAAGTCGGGCAATTCAACAAGATTCCCGACATCCTGATCGAATGTTCGTCGCAAACTTTAATAGGCAGCCGCACCCCCGATGCCGTCGACGAAGTGCACCAAGGCGGAACACCGCTGCCGCGAGCACCCGAACGTATGCTTTCGGCGACGGGGTTCTCCTACAGTCACTTGGTCGGGGCTATGGGATGTGGCTGTCTATTAAGTTTATCCGGCGAGTATCCGCGTACGCTACGTGATTGCGACGGACTTTTGATCACATCAAAATTCCGTGGCAACCGATCAAGTGAGACTAAACTGCTATGTTTATAACATCCAAATCAGTTATCTCATAACTACTTGTGGATTCCAAATATTGTATCACATTCCAGATAAAATAGAAAATGTTAAACTTTCCGATCGAACAATCAAACACCCAAGTTTTCCCGAAACAGCTCAACACATGAAATAAGTTCAAAAACATCCATTTCATACCACAGTACCAATGGTCCAGCCGTAGAAGGGTCAAGCCAACGCCTCACATGTGGCACGCCGTACTGCCCCAAACCCTAAGGTTCAAAGGGCAGTTCAAGACGGTCACATAATCGAGTTAAGGTTGTTGTCTTCTAGAGGGTCCATCGCGTTACTTGCACTACTTAGAACGTTATTAAATTACGGAAAAATCCAACAATTGGAAATTTCCAGGCAGGGGAAAAATTGGGTATTTATATCCGGTCGAACATTTTAACATGTTCTAAAATTACCTGGAAAAACACATAGACAAAGTTAAATTTTCTGATCGAAACATTGAGTCCCCAATACAACCCAGAAAACTCAACTGTTGAGTATCAATTAAAAATTCCCATAAAATACAGCATGTACAGAAATAAATTACTGTGCAAAAAGTAAAGGATTATGTCATCATATGGCCGTGGAACCGCCGCAGAAGCCAAGCTTGTGCCGCGGTTCCGCGGCGCTTTTGGCGCATCTTTTTGTCATTTTGCACTGTATTTCTTAAAACTTCCTGCTGAATTTTTTAAGCATTTTTAATCTGGAAAATCCACAGTTTCAGAAAATGTACAGAGAGGGGTATTCGATTAGGGTTTCGGGTTCGAACGGACTTCTAACTTCGTCTACACATCGCCTTAAGCTCTAGCTAGGCTCTGATACCACTGTAGGGTTCCTAGGCACACTCAAGAGGTTCAACAAGGCATCTACCATGCCAAATTCAAATTTTATGTGCCGAGAAACCCTAATATAGATTGTTAACTAGAGGATAGGCGAAACAAACAAGCAAGCTAACTACTTTGCTACTAAGTGAATGGAAATACAACCTTTGTAGATCCGGTCCTCCACTTCTTTAGCTCCGTGATGACGTCCCTTCACTGCGATCACCAGGATCCCGGACTCTAGCGATGGTTTCGTCGGAGAAATGAGCCGGCTAGGTCGTTGACTTCGATGCCGAAGATGATCTACGTCGAGGCAACTCTAACTCAAGCTCTGTTAGTTATGTATATGCCCTAGAGGCCATTGTTGTACATATGATGTATATTATAATGGATGCTTGGATATATATAGAGATGACTTTCTTGCTCGTCATGATAGTATGCTATTTGCTTTCACTTTATCTTAACATGTTGACTTGTATTGGTTTACTGTTTTTCTCTCACATGTTGATAAAGCCCTTAGGATCTGTACTCGACTACTGGGACAATGATGAGATCATACTAGTGGGGCCACAGTAGTCGATGAGTACATCCTATAACTGTTCCTAGTTGAGGGTATATCGAGACAGGGCATCGATACACCAGAGTAGACTAGTGTATACGCATCTTGACCCATATGATGGGCGATGGATGATCCCATATCCATCGGTGTTTGACATCAGAGATGGTGTACGGGTGCTCAGTAGAGACTGGGTACACTGGACGGACTCGCCGAGAACTCCCAGATGGTGATATACCACACGTCAGATGGCAGTTCTCCGGTGACACTGGTACAGGGTAGTCTGTAGACCCGAGATCGTCATAGAGTCTTGTGTGATTCCCACTGTGCTTTGATTTCCACCTTACTACGTCCAAGAGGGCATGCAAAATGGTGGCTTTTGGGTACAGTCCCGAATCATATGGAGGCAATGAGCGATAGGAGGGTATTCGTCTCTCCCGGTATAGGGAGTTGATGTTGTGCTGTGTTCGATTGGCTTTAACTGGAAGTCCCTGGCCAGGGCTGATATAGAGATTTACTTGTAAGTGTTACTAGTAGTTTCTCGACCCGTTATGAGCCACACATCGACACGACTTATCGGTTACTGGGGTCTGACGTTTTACCACCCCTAGACTTGATATGTGATATATCAGACGAACAGACCGGACTGTATGGGAGTGTTACTGATTGGATTCACAGGAGAACGCGTAGGCTAGCTTGTTGATCTTCTGATCGCTCAATACCTGGGTGGCTGTTACGTTTAGCTGACCGCTTGCAGCTTGTGGGTGTTTGATATGATTATCACCTGCTACCGGCGTATTGACGATTCTTTAGAGTCCTACACAGAGGTTTCTTGGCTCAGGCGAAACGGAGTAGAGGCACATATGTGATATGTGCAGGACCGAGAATAATGCGATATGAGATACCGTATTATATTCTCGCGATATTTAGATATGAACCGGGTCATCGGATCAAGTGTTGATTCGATGAATCGGTACATGATATATTAGTCGGTTATATTCGATATAGCCGGATCGTCGGATCAAGTGTTGATTCGATGATTTAATGTATAATAATATATATGATATATTGTATTACATTATCTAATATTGGCTCTCTTTATTATTTCATTTTCTCATCGGTTTAATACATTGATATATATGCGATATATGTTAATTGTATTATTTTCTTTTGTTGCAAATATATAATATATATGTGATATATATTATTGTGACATGATATGATTATAAAACATGTTTAAGGATGATAAAAAGGGATTAGGGTTTGATTAGGGTTAGCTTCTTCTTGCACCTTCTAGAAGCTTTGTTTTTGTCATGGTTAAGATATTATGGTTGATATTTTTCCATGACTCATAACATAACCTAACCAAACCCTAACTCTAGTTTATTCTCTACAAACTTTTAGCCACTCATCCATGACCATGGTTCTATAATCAATCATATACTTTTATCTTCTATTCATCACAAAAGGATTATCCTTTTTATTATCATCTTCTTCTCTCTTGAGTTCAAAAAGAAAAAGCTTACTAGAAATTCCTTTCGTGATGATTTCTTGTGAGAAAGTGAATTAAATAGAAAGCATAAATACTACTCCCTCATCCTCATCTAATCTAGCCCATTAGATTAGGGTGTTCATCTCTTTAGAGTGAGAAAGCTTGGGTTATAGCAACTTCGACGTAGATCATCGGAGAATCGGAACACTTCAAGCTAGCATGGATCGTTCGAGTTGTGGAGCCTCTCTTGAGTCCGGGAGATCTGGATCGCGGCGAAGGGACTTCTACTCGGAGCTTGTGAAGCGAAGGAGCGAACTACAAAGGTTGTAATCCCCCACACTTAGGTTTAAAGATGTTATCTTGCATGTTAAACCCCAATAATCTAGCAAAGATCCCGTCTTTGGGTTGTTCGGCACATCTAAAATTTTATTCGGGCATGTTTGATGCTTTATGAAACTTCACAAGTGTGCCTAGGAACCCTACAGTGGTATCAGAGCTACTAGGCCTTGGATGTCGACCTATGGGGGGTTCTCACTGTGTGACAGTGTGGCGAAGCATAGGCTTTTACCCCCAGGGTGTCCCGAGACCGGAAGGTGTTCCGGCTGGTTGTAGTCCTCACGAAGGGGCATGCATAAAAAGTAGCGGCTGAGGGACCCGTTGGTGCCACGGCGACCCCATTGGATGGGGTGGCTGCCTGCCCTACAGTGGTATCAGAGCCTAGCTAAAGCATTAGGCGACGTGTTTACGAAGTTAAAACTCCGATCGAACCCGAACCGATGAAAATGAACCCCTTTCTGTACATTTTTTAAAATCTGGGATTTTTCTGAATTAAAAATACCTAAAAAAATCAGCAGGGAATTCTAAGAATTACCATGAAACACGGGCCCACAACTCCACTAAATCGCCGTGGAACCGCGGCTGGAACCTGCTTCCCACGGCGGTTCCACGGCCGAATTTTGAGATTGTAACACGTGGCTTCATTGTAATATCCGTAGGTGCTTGTTGATGTTTCTGGGTATTTTTAAAGTGACTCAAGTGTTGAGTAATTTGGAGTTTATTTTGTAATCATAGATTCGATCGGAAAATTTAAATTCGTTATTATTTCCGGATATTTAGAAACTGTTAAACTGTTTGAACGGATATCATTAACTCACTTTTTCCTGGCACGGCAAACTTTCAAGTGTTGAATTTTTATCGGGTTTAAATCTTTCGGAAAAATTGTACAAGTTAAGCGGTGGACCCTCTAGAAGACAACAAACCTTAACTCGATTATGTGACCGTCTTGAACTGCCTTTTGAACCTTCGGGTTTGGGGCAGTACGGCGTGCCACATGTGAGGCGTTGGCTTGACCCTTCTACGGCTGGATCACTGGTACTATGATATATTCTCGGATTATTTGAACTCCGCTCAAGTGTTGAGCACTTTAGGAAATTTTGGGTATTTGATTATCTGTTCGAAAAGTTTAATACTGTCTATTTATCTGGAATGTGATACAATATGTGGAATTCATAGAGTTAGGCATGAAATGCGGAGTATGTGATATTTCGGATTTACGATGTCTAAAGTGATTGTGGATTCCAAATATTGTAGTTTTACACTTTCTTTTCTGTGACCGTAAGTGTAATTGTGATATCGCCGGTTTCGTTGCTATATTTCAACGACAATTGGGATGCGCATATTTACTTACGTTGATGATATGAGATATTATGTGTTGCTGAGATATGATGTGCAGGATTGTCGTGATTGAATAGCCGGGGGTTTTATGTGAGATGAGAGTTTTATATTTTCATTCATGTAAATTCAAATGTAATGTAATATTCTTTTATTTGGGGCACTTCCGAGTTGAGGTTGATGTCACCAGTGTTGTATATTATTTACTTTTCCGCATTAGGACGGACCCAAGGAGGGGAGCACAAGTGACTAGGTTCTGGGTTTCAGTGGGAGGCCATTTTGAGGAGTCGAGACCGGGTCTGCTAAACTCCAGAATTGGTAGGGTCGCTTGCCGCTCTCGTAGGGGTCCATGGTGTGGGCTTGGCTATTCATCGCGACTGTGGAATCCGTATTTTCTATTGTTGGCTAAATACTAAATACGGACGTCCTAGTATATCCCACATTATATCTATGTTTCTGCTGCGTTATCTGTGATGAGATCGTTTGATATGTTGTGATGGATACAGTATATAGTATATATGATATATTATATAGATGTTACTTATGTTTTACACCCGCACTAGCCCTGCCCTTCTCTGTCGTTAGTTACCTAACCTAACGGTGCATGAGGGGACATCGAGGCAAATGCGGATGGCATAAGTGTACGTCGTATTTATCTGTGATGCTTAGGAAGCATAAGCTGATGGGATTTTATTAATGAGATTAATAAAAAGAAAAGAAACCTAAAGATGTTGTAGAATCAAAACTTTATAAAAAAGGGTAGCTACAGTTTTGTTTTGCACAGTGATATATATGATATGTCCTGCACCTTATTCGATGAGGAAAGAGCCGAGATCCCTTCACCGGGAGTGACCTCTTTAGCGAAACTGGCAGATGCTACAAAACTCGGTTTGTCTTTTGATTACTTTTAGAGTTTTGCTTTGCACAGTGATATATATGATATATCCTGCACCTTATTCGATGGGGAAAGAGCCGAGATCCCTTCACCGGGAGTGACCTCTTTAGCGAAACTAGAAAAGCCTCAAAAACGCTCCTTTTTTTTTCAACAACCACATGATTCTACGACGATATCAAGTTTATTACGCTCAGGGTTTTCTGAAAAACCTGTCGTAGCCCTCCGTCATTTCAGATAAATCCTACTTAGTATTCGTGCTGTGTTTGTTGACCTTGTCAAGGCACAGTGTACGGTAGCTAATTAGTGTTTATCTGTTAAAACATGAGATGTGATTGGATTAGGGTATTCATACGGCCATGTTGACCTTGTCAAGGTTCATGCGGGTGGGTTTAATTCAATCAGGAAATGACGGGTTAAACTTGACTAGCGATTTATGGTTTGTTGACCTTATCTAGGTCATAGATCGCTAGGGGCAAAATATTATCAGGAATTTCAAGTGTTGAAATTTGCAATGAGATTGCATACCTCCTATGAAATGGTTGGATCCCGATACCCACTGCGAGTAAAAGTTACTCCTGGGAGAGTTTTACACAGGACAATTAGCCAATCAAGTAGGTGTCTAGAAAAGTGTTAACGGGGTTACGCCTATGGGAAAACGAGGTTTACTTTAATTAGGTCCGTGCGAAAGCAAAGGGAACCTCCCTCAAAGTACCGACACTGATCTGGCTGAAAGATTGACGAAATTGTAGGGTGTAATTAATCCCGGCTAATCTTACCTTTTAGGGTTTGAAGGTAGATTTGATAAAAACAGTGGGAGACATCCTGATTAGATAAGATAATAACCAATCTAATCTTGCAAGAGCATACGCTAAAGTGTTTTCTTCTCTCTCTCCAGGTAGCGACCATGTCTGGCCATAATCAAGATAATAATATGGATGTATTAGCTGAACCCGATTATTATACTGTGCAAGGGAACGTTGGACCCGTTCTTTCTTATAAGAGTAATAAGACTGAAAAGGACACGGGAGAATATCTGGATTCTCAAGCCGCCCAAAAGAACATGCATGTTGATGCATCTTCTTCGGGTGTGTTAGTTATTGAGAACTATTTCTCAGTTCACCCTACGTCCTGGGTATTAGATACCGGATCAGGATCCCATATATGTAAATTGTTACATGGGCTACGTAAACGTAGAGAACTGGGAAAAGGTGATCATTCCGTTCAAGTAGGGAATGGTGCAAGTATTGCAGCCAAAGCAGTTGGTGAATATCACATAGTATTACCAAGTCGTAATACACTGATTCTGAATGAGTGTTATTATATACCGAACATGATGTGAAACATTATATCAGTTTTTTATTGAGTAAAGAGGGATATAATTTTGTAGTACAAGATAATGTTATGAACATCTTCCTAAATCAAAAGTTGATTGCATCAGGCTCATTACATAATGGCATATTCATTCTCAATCAAAATACAGTCCTCAATATACAAAACACACACAAGAGGAAAAGTTCAGAAATAAACGAATCCTACTTGTGGCATTGTAGACTTGGTCATATCAATGCGACACGACTGGCTAAGTTACATAGGGATGGATATTTGAACCCGTTCGAATTATCATCTTATGATACTTGCCATTCATGTCTCAAAGGTAAAATGACCAAAGCTCCGTTTAGTGGACACGGAGAAAGAGTTACCGAACTCTTAGGACTGGTACATAGTGATGTATGCGGTCCCATGTCTACGCATGCCAGGAACGGTTCTTCCTACTTCATTACATTCACTGACGATCTCTCTAGATTCGGACATGTGTTCCTGATGAAACACAAGTCTGAAGCTTTTGAGAAATTCAGAGAATATAAGCACGAAGTAGAGAATCAAACGGGCAAAAGTATTAAGATTCTTCGATCTGATCGAGGAGGTGAATACTTAAGCAATGAGTTCCTAGATTATCTAAAAGAGAATGGGATTCTCTCTCAGCTTACTCCTCCTTATACACCACAGCACAACGGTGTATCGGAGCGGAGGAATCGCACCCTATTAGATATGGTGCGCTCTATGATGAGCACTGCTGAGTTACCTATTTCCTTCTGGGGTTATGCACTTGAGACAGCAGTATACCTATTGAATCAGGTTCCGTCTAAATCTGTACCTACCACACCATATGAGATATGGAGTGGGAAGAGACCGTATCTTAAACGGGTTAAGATATGGGGTTGTCCGGCCTATGTCAAAAGGCAAAATCCGGACAAACTCGAGGCACGATCAGTTCTTTGCAAGTTTGTAGGATATCCGAAGAATTCTTATGGATATTTTTTCTACCACAATGAGGAGCAAAAGGTGTTTGTTGCTCAACATGCCACCTTTTTAGAAAAGGAATTTCTTGCGAAAGAGATTAGTGGCTCTGAGGTAGAACTGGAAGAAGTTCCAGTAACACAAACTGCAACTGAAGATTTAGTGGAACCAGAGGATTCAGTAGTACCCGACGAACCCCAGCCTCTCCGCCGATCTAGTAGGGTTTCTCTTCCACCTGAGAGATACTACGGTTTTCTCATTGATGGTGGAAGCGAGGATTGCATCATGGAAGATGATGACCCGACTAGTTTCGAGCAGGCCATCATGAGTGGTGACTCTGTGAAATGGCTGGATGCAATGCGATCTGAGATGGAATCCATGTACACCAACAAAGTATGGACTTTAGAAAATGCTCCTGAAGGGGTAAAACCCATTGGGAGCAAGTGGATCTTTAAAAAGAAATTTGGTGTAGATGGAAAAGTTGAGACTTTCAAAGCTAGACTTGTAGCAAAGGGTTTTCGTCAACGACCAGGTGTGGATTATGACGAAACCTTTTCTCCAGTGGCTATGCTTAAGTCCATCCGGATCTTACTTGCCATTGCTGCATACCATGACTACGAAATCTGGAAAATGGATGTTAAGACCGCCTTTCTAAACGGTGATTTAGAAGAGAGCGTATACATGACTCAGCCAGAGGGCTTCGTAGATAGTGGGAGTAGCGGAAAGGTGTGCAAGCTGCTTAAATCCATTTATGAGTTAAAGCAAGCATCGCGGAGTTGGAACATCTGTTTTGATGTTGTAGTCAAAGAGTTTGACTTCATCAAAAATATAGATGAACCTTGTATCTATAAGAAGGTAGCAGAGGGTAAGGTTGTCTTCCTCGTATTGTACGTAGATGACATACTCTTGATAGGAAATGATATTCCTATGCTACAATCAGTCAAGCTCTTCTTATCACAGAGATTCTCAATGAAAGATCTATGTGATGCCTCCTGCATATTGGGAATCATGATCTATAGAGATAGATCCAAACGGATACTGGGATTGTCCCAATCCAGGTACATTGACACCATACTAAAGAGGTTTAGTATGGAAGAATCCAAGCATGGGAACCAACCCACGATCTCTAGACTCACTCTCTCCAAAGAGATGTCTCCCAAGACTGATTTGGAGAGAGCTCGCATGCAAGGGATACCCTATGCTTCGGCAGTAGGCTCTATCATGTATGCGATGCTATGTACCAGACCCGATGTAGCATACTCACCAAGTGTAGTGAGTCGGTATCAAGCAAATCCTAGAGAGAATCACTGGACAGCTGTGAAGAACATTCTCAAGTACTTGCGAAGAACTAGAGACATGTTCTTGGTGTATGGTAACGGAGAACTCCGGGTGGATTCCTTTACCGATTCCAGCTTCCAAAGTGATAAGGACGACTCTAAGTCGCACTCGGGTTTTTTCTTTACCTTAAATGGAGGGGCGGTATGTTGGAAGAGTTCCAAACAGGATACCGTTGCAGACTCGACGATGGAGGCTGAATACATCGCTGCCAACGTTGCTGCCAAGGAGGCTGTCTGGATAAAGAAGTTCATTAGTGAACTTGGTGTGGTTCCATCCATTGAACATCCAATACCTCTGTATTGCGATAACAATGGAGCAGTGGCTTTGGCCAAGGAACCCAGGTCCCATCAAAAGTCCAGACATATTCTGAGGCGGTATCACCTGATCAGGGAGATAGTTGATCGCCGAGAGATTGAGGTCAGGAGAGTAGATACGAAGGACAACACTGCGGATCCACTCACGAAGGCTATTCCCCAGATACAGTTTGAGAGATTATTCGGGATGCTAGGTATGAGATACTACAGCAGCTGGCCTTAGTGCAAGTGGGAGATTGTTAGTTATGTATATGCCCTGGAGGCCATTGTTGTACATATGATGTATATTATAATGGATGCTTGGATATATATAGAGATGACTTTCTTACTCGTCATGATTGTATGCTATTTGGTTTCACTTTATCTTAACATGTTGACTTGTATTGGTTTACTGTTTTTCTCTCACATGTTGATAAAGCCTTTAGGATCTGTACTCGACTACTGGGACTATGATGAGATCATACTAGTGGGGCCACGGTAGTCGATGAGTACATCCTATAACTGTTCCTAGTTGTGGGTATATCGAGACAAGGCATCGATACACCAGAGTAGACTAGCGTATACGCATCTTGACCCATATGATGGGCGATGGATGATCCTATATCCATTGGTGTTTGACATCAGAGATGGTGTACGGGTGCTCAGTGGAGACTGGGTACACTGGACGGACTCGCCGAGAACTCCCAAATGGTGATATACCACACGTCAGATGGCAGTTCTCCAGTGACACTGGTACAGGGTAGTCTGTAGACCCGAGATCGTCATAGAGTCTTGTGTGATTCCCACTGTGCTTTGATTTCCATCTTACCACGTCCAAGAGGGCGTGCAAAACGGTGGCTTTTGGGTACAGTCCCGAATCACATGGAGGCAATGAGCAATAGGAGGGGATTCTTCTCTCCTGGTATAGGGAGTTGATGTTGTGCTGTGTTCGATTGGCTATAACTGGAAGTCCCTGGCCAGGGCTGATATAGAGATTTACTTGTAAGTGTTACTAGTAGTTTCTCGACCCGTTATGAGCCACACATCGACACGACTTATCGGTTACTGGGGTCTGACGTTTTACCACCCCTAGACTTGATATGTGACATATCAGACGAACAGACCGGACTGTATGGGAGTGTTACTGATTGGATTCACAGGAGAACGCATAGGCTAGCTTGTTGATCTTCTGATCGCTCAATACCTGGGTGGCTGTTACGTTTAGCTGACCGCTTGCAACTTGTGGGTGTTTGATATGATCATCACCTGCTACCGGCGTATTGACGATTCTTTAGAGTCCTACACAGAGGTTTCTTGGCTCAGGCGAAACGGAGTAGAGGCATATATGTGATATGTGCAGGACCGAGAATAATGCGATATGCGATACCGTATTATATTCTCGCGATATTTAGATATGAACCGGGTCATCGGATCAAGTGTTGATTCGATGAATCGGTACATGATATATTAGTCGGTTATATTCGATATAGCCGGATCGTCGGATCAAGTGTTGATTCGATGATTTAATGTATAATAATATATATAATATATTGTATTACATTATCTAATATTGGCTCGCTTTATTATTTCATTTTCTCACCGGTTTAATACATTGATATATATGCGATATATGTTAATTGTATTATTTTCTTTTGTTGCAAATATATAATATATATGTGATATATATTATTGTGACATGATATGATTTATTATAAAACATGTTTAAGGATGATAAAAAGGGATTAAGGTTTGATTAGGGTTAGCTTCTTCTTGCACCTTCTAGAAGCTTTGTTTTTGTCATGGTTAAGATATTATGGTTGATATTTTTCCATGACTCATAACTTAACCTAACCAAACCCTAACTCTAGTTTATTCTCTACAAACTTTTAGCCACTCATCCTTGACCATGGTTCTATAATCAATCATATACTTTTATCTTCTATTCATCACAAAAGGATTATACTTTTTATTATCATCTTCTTCTCTCTTGAGTTCAAAAAGAAAAAGCTTACTAGAAATTCCTTTCGTGATGATTTCATGTGAGAAAGTGAATTAAAAAGAAAGCATAAATACTACTCCCTCATCCTCATCTAATTCTAGCCCATTAGATTAGAGTGTTCATCTCTTTAGAGTGAGAAAGCTTGGGTTATAGCAACTTCGACGTAGATCATCGGAGAATTGGAACACTTCAAGCTAGCATGGATCGTTCGAGTCGTGGAGCCTCTCTTGAGTCCGGGAGATCGTGGATCGCGGCGAAGGGACTTCTACTCGGAGCTTGTAAAGCGAAGGAGCGGACTACAAAGGTTGTAATCCCTCATACTTAGGTTTAAAGATGTTATCTTGCATGTTAAACCCTAATAATCTAGCAAAGATCCCGTCTTTGGGTTGTTCGGCACATTTAAAATTTTATTCGGGCATGTTTGATGCTTTATGAACCTTCACAAGTGTGCCTAGGAACCCTACAAGCTCCATCTTCACTTGGTCATGAAACTTATGAAGATAACACACTCTACTACATGGCAAGTGATAGAGGATGAATAAATAGGAAGTGGGTTTACTTTGGATTTGGATTTCTCATTTGATTTCATCACTTGGAATTTTCAAGAAGAGTTTTTCTTCTCTTCATGAAGAAGAAGAAGAAAAGAATGAAAAAGAATTATATGAAAAGAATAATCAAGTGAAGTTATCATCTTGCAACCATGGGTGAGATTAACCTTTGTAGAGACTAAACTCAAGTTTAAGTTAAAGGTTAGGTTAAGGAAAATCTTATGTAAAACAAAATGGTGGACTTTGTCAAAGATGCTTCAAAGCTTCATGAAGCTTCAAGCAAAGACAAAGTAAGCCACCATTTTATTTTACATAAATTAAATAAATTAAATTAAAAAAAAAATAAACCTTTAACCTAAACATGGTATAATCCATACACACACCCAAGTTTGCATGTATCATCAAACATGATACAAACTAGTGCACAAACATATATCACATATACAACTTGTGCACATCAAGTGAGAAAATCAATCTTAAGTGAACAAATACTAGTTAATGTAAAGTAATATATCAAATATATAATTATAAATTAAATCATTAAATCAACACTTGATTTAATGATTCGGTCATGTCGCATATAACCGACTAGTATCAAGTGTATCGATGTATCGAATCAACACTTGATTCGGTAACCCGGCTATATCACATATAACCGTTCGATGATACAAATCGCGAGAATAGAATTCAGTATCACATACTGGTATTATTCTCGGTCCCACACATATCTCATATGCGCTCCTATTTCGTTTCGCTTGAGCCAGGAAACCTCTGTGTAGGACTCTAAAGACTCGTCAATATGCCGGCAGTAGGTGATGATCATATCAAACACCCACAAGCCGCAAGCGGTCTGCTAAACGTAACGGCCACCCGGGTATTGAGCGATCAGAAGATCAATGAGCAAGGCCACTCACACTCATGTGAATCCAACCAGTAACACTTACCGCACAGTCCGGTCTGTTCGTCTGATATATCGCATATCTCGCCTAGGGGTGGTAAACGTCAGACCCCAGTAGCTTGATAAGTCGTGTCGATATGTGGTCTATAACAGTTCGAGATACTACTGATAACACTTACCAGTAAATCTCAGCAACCCTGGCCAGGGATTTCCGGTTATAGCCAATCGAACACAGCGCAACATCAACTCCCTATACCGGGAGAGACGAATCCCTTCATATCGCTCATTGCCTCCATGTGATTCGGGACTGTACCCAATAACCACCATTTTGCATGCCCTCTTGGACGTGGTAAGGTGGAAATCAAAGCACAGTGGGAATCACACAAGACTCTATGACGATCTCGGGTCTACAGACTAACCTGTACCAGTGTCACCAGAGAACTGCCATCTGACGTAAGGTATAATACCATCTGGGAGTTCTCGGCGAGTCCGTCCAGTGTACCCAGTCTCCACTGAGCACCCGAATATCATCTCTGATGTCAAACACTAATGAATATGGGATCATCCATCGCCCATCTGTATGGGTCGAGAAGGTATACGCTAGTCTACTCTGGTATATCGATGCCCCGTCTCGATACACCCACGACTAGAGACCTTGAAGGATGTACTTATGGACTACCATATCCCCACTAGTATGATCCGCATCATAGTCCAGGTAGTCAAGTACACATCCTAAGGGCTTTACCAACATGTAACAGAGAGACAATCAGTGTACACGTTAAGGTAAAGATCAACTAGATAGCATACTATCATGTCGAGCAAGAAAGTCCTCCCTATATATGTCCCAGCATCCACGACAATATACATCCTATGTACAGTAATGGCCTCTAGGGCATACATATAACTAACATCTACACCAAATTATCTTTCTCAAATATCCTCTTGCTCCCAATGGGTTTTACCCCTTCAAGAGCAACATTCAAAAGTCAATACTTTGTTGGCGTACATGGATTCCATCTCAGATTGCAAAGCATCTAGTCATTTCACATAGTCTCCACTTGTGATGGCCTGCTCGAAACTAGTTGGGCCATCATATTTATGATGCAATCCTCGCTCCCATCGTCTATGAGAAAACTGCAGTATCTCTCATGTGGATGAGGAACCTAACTAGATCTGCGGAGTGGCTGCGGTTCGTTAGGGACTATTGAATCCTCCGGTTCCACCAAATCGCCAGTTAAAGTTTGCTTTGCTGAAACTTCTTCCAGTTCTACCCCATCGCCACTAATTTCTTCTACAAGAAATTCCTTTTCTAAAAAGGTGGCATGTCGAGAAACAAAACATCTTTTGTTCCTCGGTATGGTAGAAGATATTCCCTTGCAAATATTTGGGATATCCTACAAACTAGCACAGAACTGACCTTACTTCAAGCTTGTCCGGATTTTTCTTTTCAACATAGGCTGGACAACCACATATCATAACTCGTTTAAGAGATGGTCTCTTTCCATTCCATATCTCATATGGAGTGGTAGTCAATAGATCTGATCGGAAGTCTATTCAATAGGTATGCAACTTCTCAAGTGCATGTCCCTGAAAGGAAATAGGCAACTCAGTAGCACTCATCATAGAGCGCACCATATCTCATAGGGTAAGATTCCTCCACCCCGATATACCGTTGTGCTGTGGTTTATACGGAGGAGTAAACTGAGTGAGAATCTCATTCTCTTTTAAATAGTCTGGGAATTCCGTGCTCCAGTATTCTTCTCCCCGATCATATCGAAGGATTTGAATACCTTTACCCATCTGGTTCTCTTCTTCATACTTATATTCCTTTAAATTCTCAAAATATTCAGTTTTGTGTTTAAACAAGAACACATGTCCGTATCTTGAAAGAATATCGGTGAATGTAATAAAGTATGCGGAACCATCCCTGGCATATGTAGACATAGGACTGTATACATCATAATGTATCTGTCTAAGAGTTCAGTAGCTCTTTCTCCATTTCCAGTAAACGGAGATTTAGTCACCCAGTTTTTGAGACATGACTGGCAAGTTTCATAAGATGTAAATTCGAACGGATTCAAATATGCATCCTTATGGAACTTCAGCTAGTCTTTTTTTTATCGAAATGACCCAGTCTACAATGCCACAAGAAGACTTCGTTCATTTCTGAACTGTTCCTCTTTTGTGTATTCTGTACGTTTAGAACTGTAGTTTGATTCAGAACGTGTACACTATTATACAACATACCTTACCCAATCAACACATGATTTAGGAAAAATATTCACAATATTTATTGGTACGAAATAACAGTCGCTAAGAATCAATGTATTATGAGTTGGTAACACAAGGAGATATTTTCCAACTGCTTTGGCTGCAACAATTGCACCATCTCTACTACTAGAGACATATCATCCTTTCCCAGTTCTCTACCATTCTGTTGCCCATGTAACAAATTATATATTTGGGATCCTGATCCTGTATCCAGTACCCAGGACGTAGAGTAAACTGAGAAACAGTTCTTGGTAACGAACACACCCGAAGACAATACATCAATATGCTTTTTCTTCGTTTGGGTGGCGTGGGAATCCAAATATTCCCTTATTCCTTGCTCAGAATTATGACAATCATAAGATAGAGTGGAACCTAGCCCAGTATAATAAGTAGGTTCGGTCAATACATTCATATTATTATCTTGATTAAGGCATGTCATTGGTCACTACCAGGAGAGAGAGAAATGTAATCACTTTGCGTGCGCTCTTTGCAAGATTAGATTGGTTATTATCTTATCTAATCAAGATGACTCTCACTATTTTTATCAAATTTTCCTTCAAACCTTAAAAGGTAAGATTAGCCGGGATTAATTACACCCTATAGGTTCACCAATCGTTCGGTAAGGCAGGTATCAGTACTCCGAGGGAGGTTCCCCATGCTTTCACACGGACCTAATTAAAATAAACCTCATTTCCCTAGAGGCATAATCTCGTTGACACCTTTCTAGACACCTACTTGATTAGCTAATTGTAAGGTGCAAAACTCTCCCAGGAGTAACTCTTACTCGCAGTGGGTATCGGGATCCAACTATCATATAGAAGGTATGCAATCTCAATGCAAATTTCAACACTTGAAATTCCTGATAATGGTTTTTACCCCTAGCCACTTATGACCTTAACATAGTCAACAAATCATAAGTACTAGTCAAGTTCAACATGTCATTTCTTGATTGGATTAAACCCACCCACACGACCCTTAACATAGTCAACAAAGCCGTATGACTACCCTAATCCAACTGCATCATATGGGTATAGATAAGCACTAATTAGCTATCACACACTATGCCTTAACATAGTCAACAACCGTAGCACGAATACTAAAATAGCACTTATCTGAAATGACGGAGGGCTATGCAGGTTTTTAAGAAAACCATGAGCGTAATGAACTTGATATCGTTGTAGAATCTAATGATTTTGAAAAGGAGTGTTTTTAGGCTTTTGCTAGTTTTGCTAAAGACGTCACTCCCGGTGAAGGGATCTCGGGTTTTTCCTCATCGAATGAGGTGCAGGATATTCAGGAATACCACTATGCAAAACAAAAACTAAGGAACAATAAAAAAACAAAACCGAGTGAGTTGTAGCATTTGCTAGTTTTTCTAAAGAGGTCACTCCCGGTGAAAGGATCTCGGCTCTTTCCTCATCGAGTGAGGTGCTGGATATTCATCAAGGAATACCACTATGCAAAGTAAGAACTAGAGCTACCCTTTTTGAAAATTTGATTCTACAACATTTTTTGATTTCTTTCTTTTCATTAATCTCATTAATGAAGTCCCATCAATTATTGTTTCCTATACATTACAGAAAAATGAAACGAAAATAGAACGTACGCTTATTCCATCCGCATTCGCCACGGGGCAACATCATGCACCGTTAGATTACTTAACTACCGGAAGAGCGGGGGCTGGACTAGCACAGGTGAAAAACATAAGCAACGTTTATTATATATCATATATATAATATTACATTCGTCTCACGCAGTTATATGATCAACATCACAGAATTAAGCAGCAGAAGCAACATATGAAATATTGGATATACTGGGATGTCCATGTGTTAAATTTATCCAGTAATGTAAAACACAGATTTCACGGTCGTGATGAATAGCCAAACCCACATACCTAGACTCCTACGAGAGCGACAAATAACCCTACCAATTCTAGAGTTAGGAGACCCGGTCTTAACTCCTTGAGATGGTCTCCCACTGGACTCTAGAACCTGGTTACTTGTGCTCCCCGTCTTGGGTCTATCCTAATGCGGAAAAGTAATGTCATGACCCGAAAAGTACGGAACATGACCGACACTTAAATTACGAAATGTCTCGAGGCGTATGTAATCTAAGTAAGCCGAAACCCAGAAATCAAAACCAAGTAAAGCAGTAGAGTGAGGGAACAATCAATTTAAATCAAGTAGTTTGGCAACATATGCCGAAATATGCATTTTTAAAATCACAAGTCTTTTATAAAAATTTCGGCAGAGTTTCCTTTGTAAATACTGGCCCCGAACGGGGTACAATATAATAAATATATACATAATGATAAAAATGCATCCCCAAGCGGGAGCTAGCTCTTCGTCAATCGACGGCCACAACCACTCAAGCAATATAATATACAACGCCGAAGGGCGAGGATCAAAATTGAAAAGGAAACTCAAAACAACAAGAAAAACCCATAATAATACAACGCGCGACTCTAAGGTCGAAAGAATAAACACTGTTCTTCTATGTCTATCAAATATACAAGTCTGGTTGATAGAGTTTTAACTAGATACAACTGAAATAACAAATATACAATGGTGGTCCTGATACAAAAGAACCCACCTACCAAAGAAAATCTCCCGGAATGGAAGCAGTCTGCCAGCAAGCCGTAACGAAACCTGTACGGCAAAACTTGCAAGAAACTGTGGCACAATGGGGGTGAGTTGCCAACTCGTGAGTAGAAAACATCTACGAGCAGAAATCGCATGAATAACGCAATCCTAGGTCATATGATCAGTAATATCCTCAAATAGTAATAATATGGCCTGAAGCATAAATGATGGTAAGGGTAAACATCTATACATATAGGGTAATACCAAGAACTCGTGTCAGTACCTCAGGTAATAACATGTCACTAATATGATGTACAAATGTCAGGTAGCAATATGTCACTAAAATGATATGCAGATGCATATAATGAGAACAAGGTATATCATGAATCAAAGAACTGTTTTTCTTTATTTAATGAGATTTCTATATGTATATCAATCGGGTATCACCAATGAAATCAACAGAGAAATCAGTGTCAAGCATCGACACAAAACATAAATCTCAGTATCACAATATCAAATCTCAATATCTATGTATCTCAAATCTCAATATCTGAATGCCTCGGGCTCCGTCAGCCCGGATAGGCCCATATCATCAATCATACGACCATGACGGTATCCTCCGGATATCCGCCGCATCAGGTAAAATCACCGGTAGGCAGTCTGCCCCTGCCAGGCTCATCATCTACACCTCGATCTTCTTGCCCTGGGGTACCTTACCGGGTCCATCATGTACCCGCAGACGGTTCATCCAACTCCTCGAATCGGGTCTCGAAATCCATCTCATAACCGAGAAAACATCATGGTGGACGACTCATACATCATGAGAAAACCACACTTTTCATTTTAAAGAGAGAGAGAGAGAGAGGTTTATATATTCTTGCGGTTTTCTCCTAAATCCAGGAAATCTCATGAAAATCCGAAATCCAATCATCAATAGCGAGTAAACAGTGAATATCGGCATAAAACTCCATAATACTGCATAACAGTGAATGATAATATGCATGAAGTAGCAAGTAATAACTGCAATGTCTAAACTGGCATATAAGGCAAGTACACTAATATCATGTCGAAGCTATCAGCTAACAAACTATGTCAATGAAATAATATTCTCTAAAGTGTACGTGACATGGTAATTACCGATAATGATGTGTGTGAGCCGACAAGTAAGTGTATGTGGAACATACGCATCATCGGTAATGGTGTTGGTGTCCTAACAGCATAATTTCAATATTAACATATGAAAACACAATATAAGCATGCAATGCGATGCGAGCAGCAAGAATATGCGGGAGCTGAATATCAAATACAACGATAATGAATCTATATATGTCTAAGTATGAGTCGTACAGTTTTGCCATTTGAAATAACACGAATCGTGATGTTTTGAAAATTAAGGCTACGGTGTTTTTAAGAAAATGTACATCCTTTGAAATATCTGTAGAATCCCTTGGCCTATCTTTAAAAATACTCACGGTTCGTTAGTTTTGAAATAGGTATGACACGGATCTAATCTACCATTTACAAGTATACTGCAGGGCTAAACTAAAAGGCTGATCGAAAGGTAAAGAATCCGTCTAACATCTGAGTCAATACATATATATAAAAAATATAACAGTCGGTGATCCCGCCTCAGCAGTATCCTATACGATATAACATCTATAACATGACATCCTCAAGTCAACAGTGCGGATCTAACATCAATATAGCTCGTACGGTAGATCCGTCGTACGGCATCCCAAATCTGGGTACGGGTCAAATTGTTAGTGTATATGCCCTAGAGGCCATTACTGTATCATACTAGCTTGTATATTACTTAATGGAAGCTTGGGATATTCACAGTTGTATAGACAATCTTGCTCAAAATGGTAGTATGCTACTTGGTTTGTTTCTACTTCAATATGTGCATGTGTTTCTTTTAGCATATCGCTTATACATATTAGTAGAGCCCTTAGGATCTTTGCTTGATTACCAGTGTTGTGATGGCTGTCACACTCGTGGGGGCTGGGTAATCTATAAGCACATCCTTATACAGGTCCCAAGTCATAGGACTATCGATACAGGGTATCGATACTCCGGAGTAGACTAGCGTATGCACTTCTCATCCCAGCAGGGGAGATGGTCTTTCCCACAGCCATCAGTACGTCGTACTGGAGATAGTATGCAGGTGCTCGTTAGGTTATGAGTACACTGGACAGGACTTGTCAGGAACTGTTGGTTGGTATTATACCTATCGTCAGTTATCAGTTCCCAGGTGACATGAGTACAGCTTAGTCCGTTGACTTGACACTGTCACTTCGCCTCGAGTGTGTTCCCACTGTTCTTTGATTACTACCCTACCACGGCTCAAAGGAGTCGTGCAAACAGGTAGTAGTTGGGTGCAGTCCCGAAGCACTTGAAGGCAGTGACAGTTAGACAGGATTCGTCTCTCCCGGTATTGGGGGTTGATATCGCGCTGTGTCTAAGAGAGCCATTACACAAAGTCCCTGTCCAGGGCAAGCGAGATAGACTGGTAGGTTTCCAGTGTTATCTCAGGTGTTCTGGGCTACACTCCGACACGACTTGTACCGCTAGTAGGGGACTGACGTTTACCGCCCCCTAGGCCCGCCATGCGATGTATCAGACGAACAGACCGGACTGTACGGAGATTGTCACATACAGGCTCAGTAGGAGTTCGGATGGGTTTACCTCATCGTCCTTCTTATCGACATCTACCTGGGGACCGTTACGTACAGCTAGTTCCTCTTGCGGTCTGTGGTTAAACCCACTGCCAGCTTAGTGTCGAGTCTTTAGAGTCCCACACAGAGAGTTTCCCTGCACTGAGCGAAACGTTAGAGGCCGTATGGTTTTACGGCAGAGCTGCGATCACTTACGTACACTTGTGTGCATATGCTGTTCGGGCAGGCAATACTAGTGGGCTTTGGTTTAAGCCGGATCCTAGTATTGCAAGGATGGATTTGTTTTGTCTTCTGTGCATTCGCATTCTACGGAATGCGGATGCAGGTGTGTATGCACAGTTTTGAGGAGCGAAGAAGGAGGAGGTGCCACACTAGGGTTTTTGGCAGTTGGTTCGGCCAAGAACGTTATGTGGCAGGCTCATTAGGGTTTTGGCAATTCGTTCGGTCAAAACCATTATGAGCCGCTGACATTACTTACTAATCATTTTAGTGATAATTTTGTGATGGCTAAATGCTTTGACCATTTGACCACCTTGACCACTCTTGACTTTGTTGACCCGTTGACCAAAGTTTATCTTGACCTCCATGAGAGGTCTACACTCTTCTTTCGTTTTCTTTTTCTTTTTGGATAATGAAAATGGTCATGTCAATGTAGCCATCAACTTTATCATGATATGATTAGTAATGATGATTTTGAGTATTATTAAACCATGATTCATTTTCTTTGTTCATTATTCTTTTCTCATTCTCTCTCTTGATATGAGAAAGCTCCATAGTTCTCCTTCTTCTTCCTCCTCTTGATTCTTCCCTTGATCTCATGTGTTGAGAGAAAAGGGATCCAAATAGACAAACACTTCCATCTATCTCTTCTACACATTCTTGGACATCAAGACTAGCGATCTCGTTGCCCTAGTTGCCTCGGCTCGAGGTGGAGCTCGGAGTACATCTCTCGGGTGGATCGTCTTCGACTCAAGAAGGCCGCGAAGGTGACCAAGATCCGGATCGACCCTCGGAGCGTAGATGGATGAGCCGGACAGCGGAGAGAAGACCCGAAGGACCGGTTTCGTGAGGTATAATTTCTACGGCATAGTAGTTAACGCCTCTAGTAGTTTGTTAGTTTCTAGTTTAGCAAAGATCCGTGCTTTAGTCTATGTTGCCTTTGCACCAAAAAAAATTGTTTTTCGCCGTTTCCGCCTCCCCGTAAGAACCGGGGTGAGCAACGTGGACTTACTATGGTATAAGAGCCTAGCTAAACATAAACTAGCAAGTTAGAAAAATATTTAGAATATCGATCGGAAAAAATTCGCAAAACAAGTCCGGAAAATTTAACTTTCTGCCGATTTTTTATACTGTTCAAAAAGTAATTTAACATACCTAAAAAATCGGCTCAGGGTTTTCTAAAGACACCCACCAAAAATGATCCACTGAACCGGTTAAAGCGCCGCGGTTCCGCGGCAAGAACATGCTTCTTGCCGCGGATCCGCGGCCGAGTTGACTCGGTCGTGGACCGAGTTTGGTGCAGTGTGCTTAGTTGGCTATTTTGGGATTTTTAATACATGTTGTTTCTACCCAGATTTTCCAGAGAACTAATTGATTTTTGGGGTGGTTACAAATCCGTATTTTGATCGATATTCTGTAGACTTTGGCTAATGGATATTATCTGTAAAGTGTTATATGTATTGAACGTCTGCTAATCGCTATACGTCGATTAGTAGGGGTTATACATATCTGTGATCTATAATGTTGATGGTTTGTGTATATGAACTCGTTGGATTGTCGCGGATGAATAGCCGGGGGGTTGTGAGATGAGAGTTTTCTTATTCTTTCAATTCTTGTAATATGTAAATTGATGTAATATTATTTGTTTGGCCGCACAACCGGGTCGGGGTTGTAGCCGTCATTGTATAATTTCTTTTCACTATTTTTGCTCCTAGGATAGACCCAAGGTGGGGTGCACAAACTACCGGGTATCTCGAAGTGCCGAGTGGCCTACCCACGGTGTTGAGGGAGGTTGCTTCGCTTCGGGTACTTGGCGGGTAGTTTGCCGCACCCGTAGGGGTCTAGGGTGGGGTTTGGCTATTCATCGCGACCGTGTAATCCGTTCTTCGTTAAAGGCTCGTACGAATTGCGGATTCCTAGTATATCCAATGCATTCATCTGTGATCTGGAATAGCTATCATTGCATGTGATGAATGTTTATATATATCTATATGATATCTATTTAGGCGTTGCTTATGTTTTACATCCGCGCTAGTCCATCCCCCGCTCTGTCGTTAGTTAAGTAACCTAACGGGTGATGACGGGACCCCGTGGCGAATGCGGATGGCATAAGCGTACGTCATATTTTCGTTGTTTTCTGCAATGGTAGGGTTAAATGATGGGACGCATTAGAATTAATGCAAGAAAAAAATAAACCAAGTAAAAGTCTTTGGAACACTTTGAAAACCACTCGGTTCTTTTCAAAAACCAGCTTTTTAAACGCGGAGCTTGAACCACTCCTTTTAAAAGCTATCTCGTTCCATCGATTATATCAAGTTCACCACATTCATGGTTTTGCCAAACCATTCGTAGCCCTCTATCATTTCGTATGGATATTCAATAGTATTCAAGCTATGTTTGTTGACCTTCATCAAGGCATAGTGATTGGTAGCTGTTGGGTGTTCATATGTAGCATAAATAGATGCGTTGGTTTGGGACAGTTGTATTACCTTGCTGACCTTCGTCAAGGGTACATACGGGTGGGTTCAAATTAACCTGAACAAGGACGGGTAGAACTTGACATGTGACTTATGATTTGTTGACCTTCGTCAAGGTCATAAGAGCATGGGGCAAAAATCCACATCGGGAGTTTCAAAAGAACTGAAACTTGCTAGCGTTGCATACCATTTGGAGTGTGATGATTCTGGAAGGATTCCTTCAGTTTTGTCGCGTGATGATATTTGGATCCCGATCCTACTGTGAGTATATGCTACTCCTCGGGAGCTTTCTCACTTAACGGTCAATGCTATAAACCAAGTAGGTGTCTAGAAAGGTGTTAGCGGGGCTACGTCCATAGGGAAAAGAGGTTACTTAATTAAGGAACTTCGTGAAAGCATTGGAAAACCTCCCTCGAAGTACCGACACTGGCCTGGCTGAACGGTTAAGCAAGTATTGTACGGTGAGATTGATCCCGACTAATTCTTCCTTTATAGTTTGAGGAGGGATTCGAGAGACAATGGGAGCCATCCTGTTTAGATAAATTAAAAACCAATCTAAACTTGCAAGAGCATCATGCTAAAGTGTTTTCTTCTCTCTCTCTCTTAATTGCAGCGACCCAGTGACCAGACATAGGTTACATCTAGATAATAAAATGACTGAATCTGACTGTTATGACTGGAAAAGGTCTGTCCAGATGTCCATTGCCCATGACAAGCTGGGACACCTCTTGACTGATCCAATCCCTGCCGTCTCAGGTCCAGTTTCCCCTGTCATGGATATTCATATCCGCCAGACATCGGAAAAAGACTGTGCGAAAGCCAAGTGCCTCGTGTTAGCCTCAGTTGATGGTGCATACCAGAGGCAACACGAGAAGATGGACTTAGTTTCTATCTTCCTCCATAACAAAGATTTATTTGGAGAGCAATCTCGTATCGCAAGATATGAGACCTCGAACGAATTACTTGCAGCGAGGTTGGCTATCGGGTCATCTGTAAGGGGCAACGTCCTTACAGAGACCAGCTCTTTTGAGCTCACGGACCTGAAGACCACGTTGAAGAACGGGTCAGATGCTGACTTAGTTCAACAGTCTCTACCTACTACCCTGAAGGAAACCAGGGAAGTAGAAAGAAAGGGACGGGCAGAAGTTTCGGGACTGGATGTAGTAAAATAAGGACGTTCCTATTTTTATGGGAATGAACATTGGCAGAAGGATTGCAGGGCTAGTATAGCCAGTAGCCAGAATTCGAAGCATGTTATGGCTTCGGCTTTGGGTGTGTTTGTGATAGAGAACTGTATGTCAGTTAACCCTACTTCCTGGGTATTGGATAACGGATCAGGATCTCATATCTGTAATTCGTTACAGACTCTGAGAAACCGTAGGGTTATCAAGAAAGGTGATATGACTCTCAGGGTTGCTAATGGAATGAGCATGTACGCTGAATCCGTAAGGGAATATCATCTTGGACTGACAACTGGGCAGATATTGATTCTGCGTAATTGTTTTTATGTACCAGGTGCGACATGTAATATCATATCTGTATCCTTACTTTCTAAGGAAGGATATGATTTTACTTTTGTAAGCGATGTGGTACACATCTACCTAAATCAAGCTCTGATTGGGTCAGGTACATTAGAAAACGGTATATACGTATTAAATCAAGCTCAGATTTTCAGTGTCCAGAACACACTTAAAAGAAAGTCTCCGGAAACAAATCAGGCTTTCTTATGGCATTGTAGACTGGGTCACATTAATGAGACACGGTTAACAAAGTTACATAAAGAGGGATACTTGAATCCGTTCGAGTATCAGTCTTATGCCACTTATGAATCTTGTCTCATGGGAAAGATGACAAAGGCTCTGTTCACTGGACACGGAGAAAGAGCGAGCGAGCTCTTGAGACTCATACACAGCGATGTGTGTGGTCCAATGTCTACACATGCGCGAAGTGGTTATTCATACTTCATTACTTTCACAGATGATTTCTCTAAGTATGGGCATGTCTTCTTGATGAAGCACAAATTCGAGGCCTTTGAGAAATTTCAGGAATACAAGAATGAAATTGAAAAACAAACAGGCAAAAGTATCAAGACACTGAGATCTGATCGAGGTGGTGAATACTTGAGTGCCGAGTTTCTGGGCTACTTAAAAGAGAATGGAATTCTCTCTCAGCTTACTCCTTCATACACACCACAACACAACGGTGTATCGGAAAGGAGGAATCGAACCCTATTGGATATGTTCGTTCCATGATGAGTAAGGCTGAGTTGCCGCGATCTTTCTGGGGTTATGCACTAGAAACAGCTGCATATCTCTTAAACAAGGCTCCAACCAAGACTGTGCCTACCACCCCATATCAGATGTGGAGTGGGAAGAAACCCTGTCTTTAGTATCTTAAGACACGGGGATGTCCAGCTTTTGTAAAAAAGCAGCATGTGGACAAGCTCGAGGCACGCTCAGTACTGTGTAAGTTTGTGGAATACCCAAAGAACTCCAGGGGGTATCTTTTCTATTCTGCAGAGGAACAAAAGGTTTTTGTTTCTCAGCATGCCCACTTCTTGGAAACTGAATTTTAGAAAATCAGATAAGTGGGAGCGCAATAGAACTGGTAGAAATTCCAGAACCACAAGCTATTACTGAAAGCTTGGAAGAACCAGAAGTTTAAAGAGAATCGGACATCCCAGCGCTACTCCGCAGGAGTAGTAGGCAGTCTCATCCGCCCGAGAGATAATATGGTTTTCTCATAGATGGGGATAGAGAGGATTGCACTATGGATTATGGTGAGCCTACTAGCTTCCAGCAAGCCATTCAGAGCGGTGACTCGGTAAAATGGCTGGATGCAATGCGGACCGAGATGGAGTCCATGTACACCAACAAAGTTTGGACTTTGGACTTTGCTCCAGAAGGGGTAAAACCCGTAGGCTGCAAATGGATCTTCAGAAAGAAGATTGGTGTAGATGGGTAGGTTGAGACCTATAAAGCTAGACTTGTTGCAAAGGGTTTTCGTCAAAGACCTGGCTTGGACTATGATGAGACCTTTTCTCCTGTGGCTATGCTGAAATCCATTCGGATCCTTCTTGTCATTGCTGCCTTCCACGATTATGAAATCTGGCAGATGGACGTAAAGACGGCTTTTCTAAATGGAAATTTAGTAGAGTGCGTCAATATGGATTAGCCGGAGGGATTCATTCAGAGTGGGAGCAGCGGTAAAGTGTGCAAGTTGCTAAAGTCCATCTATGGACTAAAGCAGGCATCGCGGAGTTGGAACATCCACTTCGATGATATTGTCAAAGAATTCGACTTTATCAAAAACCCAGATGAACCATGCATTTACAGTAAGATTGTACGGAGAACTGTGGTATTCCTCGTCTTGTACGTGGATGACATTCTCCTAATAGGAAATGATATTCATATGCTATAGTCAGTCAAAGGATTCTTGTCACAGAGGTTCTCCATGAAGGACCTGGGCGATACCAACTACATTCTGGGGATCCAGATCTATCGTGATAGATCTAAGAGGATGTTGGGACTTTCACAGTCCAAGTACATTGACACCATACTGAAAAGATTCAGTATGGAAGATTCCAAGCGCGGTAATTTACCGGCTTGTCACGGGATCACCCTCTCCAAAGAGATGTCTCCCAAGACTGATCTGGAAAGGGATCGCATGTCTATTATACCCTATGCTTCTGCGGTATTCTCTATAATGTATGCGATGTTATGTACCAGACCAGATGTAGCATACGCATTGAGCGTTGTAAGCCGGTATCAGTCGGACCCAGGGGAGAAACACTGGATAGCGGTAAAAAACATTCTCAAGTATCTGAGAAGGACTAAGGAGATGTTCTTGGTGTATGGCGGAAAAGACCTCCAGATCGAGGCCTTTGCTGACTATAGCTTCCAGAGTGACAAGGATGACTCCAAGTCCATGTCGGGTTATGTATTTACCCTCAATGGAGGGGCGGTTTGCTGGAAGAGTTCCAAGCAGGAGACCGTTGCTGACTCAACTATGGAAGCGGAGTACATAGCTTCTTGCGATGCCATAAAGGAAGCTGTCTAGATGAAGAAGTTCCTCACGGAGCTTCAGGTGGTTCCTACCATTGTTGATCCAATACCAATGTATTGCAACAACAACGGCGCTATAGCTTTAGCGAAGGAACCCAGGTCCCATCAGAAGTCCAGGCACATTTTGAGGCGGTACCACCTGATCAGGGAGATCGCTGATCGCCGGGAGATCGAGGTGAAGAGAGTAAATTCAGATGATAACACTGCAGATCCATTCACGAAGGCCATACCCCAGACTCAGTTCGAGCGGCTGATCGAGATGATAGGTCTTCGATACGCCAGTACATGACCTTAGTGCAAGTGGGAGATTATTAGTGTATATGCCCTAGAGGCCATTACTGTATCATACTAGCTTGTATATTACTTAATGGAAGCTTGGGATATTCACAGTTGTATAGACAATCTTGCTCAAAATGGTAGTATGCTACTTGGTTTGTTTCTACTTCAATATGTGCATGTGTTTCTTTTAGCATATCGCTTATACATATTAGTAGAGCCCTTAAGATCTTTGCTTGATTACCAGCGTTGTGATGGCAGTCACACTCGTGAGAGCTGGGTAATCTATAAGCACATCCTTATACAGGTCCCTAGTTGTTGGACTATCGAGACAGGGCATCGATACTCCGGAGTAGACTAGCGTATACGCTTCTCATCCCCGCAGGGGAGATGGTCTGTCCCACAGCCATCAGTACGTCGTACTGGAGATAGTATGCGGGTGTTCGTTAGGTTACGAGTACACTGGACAGGTCTCGTCGGGAACTGTTGGTCGGTATTATACCTATCGTCAGTTATCAGTTCCCAGGTGACATGAGTACAGCTTAGTCCGTTGACTTGACACTGTCACTTCGCCTCGAGTGTGTTCCCACTGTTCTTTGATTACTACCCTACCACGGCTCAAAGGAGTCATGCAAACAGGTAGTAGTTGGGTGCAGTCCCGAAGCACTTGGAGGCAGTGACAGTTAGACAGGATTCGTCTCTCCCGGTATTGGGGGTTGATATCGCACTGTGTCTAGGAGAGCCATTACACAAAGTCGCTGGCCAGGGCAAGCGAGATAGACTGGTAGGTTTCCAGTGTTATCTCAGGTGTTCTGGGCTACATTCCGACACGACTTGTACCGCTAGTAGGGGACTGACGTTTACCGCCCCTAGGCCCGCCATGCGATGTATCAGACGAACAGACCGGACTGTACGGAGATTGTCACATACAGGCTCAGTAGGAGTTCGGATGGGTTTACCTCATCGGCCTTCTTATCGACATCTACCTGGGGACCGTTACGTACAGCTAGTGCCGCTGGCGGTCTGTAGTTAAACCCACTGCCAGCGTAGTGTCGAGTCTTTAGAGTCCTACACAGAGAGTTTCCCTACACTGAGCGAAACGTGTAGATGCCGTATGGTTTTACGGCAGGGCTGCGATCACTTACGTACACTTGTGTGCGTATGCTGTTCGGGCAGGCAATACTAATGGGCTTTGGTTTAAGCCGGATCCTAGTATTGCAAGGATGGATTTGTTTTGTCTTCTGTGCATTCGCATTCTACGGAATGCGGATGCATGTGCGGATGCACAGTTTTGAGGAGCGAAGAAGGAGGAGGTGCCACATTAGGGTTTTTGGCAGTTGGTTCGGCCAAGACCGTTATGTGGCAGGCTCATTAGGGTTTTGGCAATTCGTTCGGTCAAAACCATTATGAGCCGCGGACATTACTTACTAATCATTTCAGTGATAATTTTGTGATGGCTAATTGCTTTGACCACCTTGACCACTCTTGACTTTGTTGACCAGTTGACCAAAGTTGACATTGACCTTCATGAGAGGTCTACACTCTTCTTTGGTTTTTTTTTTCTTTTTGGATTATGAAAATAGTCATGTCAATGTCGCCATCAACTTTATCATGATAGGATTAGTAATGATGATTTTGAGTATTATTAAACCATGGTTCATTTTCTTTGTTCATTATTCTTTTCTCATTCTCTCTCTTGATATGAGAAAGCTCCCTGGTTCTCCTTCTTCTTCCACCTCTTGATTCTTCCCTTGATCTCATGTGTTGAGAGAAAAGGGATCCAAATAGACAAACACTTCCATCTATCTCTTCTACACATTCTAGGACATCAAGACTAGCGATCTCGTTGCCCTAGTTTCCTCGGCTCGAGGTGGAGCTCGGAGTACATCTCTCGGATGGATCGTCTTTGACTCAAGAAGGCCGCGTAGGTGACCAAGATCCGGATCGACCCTCAGAGCGTGGATGGATGAGCCGGACAGCGGAGAGAAGACCCGAAGGACCGGTTTCGTGAGGTATAATTTCTACGGCATAGTAGTTAACGCCTCTAGTAGTTTGCTAGTTTCTAGTTTAGCAAAGATCCGTGCTTTAGTCTATGTTGCCTTTGCGCCAAAAAATTGTTTTTCGCCGTTTCCGCCTCCCCGTAAGAACCGGGGTGAGCAACATGGACTTCCACAAATATCATATTTACCTCATTACTCATCTGATATTCTATCATCACATATCGTGAACAGGGGGGTAATGATCTATGTCTAGTACACTACTAATATCATCAACAATATCATGATGTGGCTACTGATCTAAAGTCTCATACAATCCGATGTCATCAACACATATTACCATATAGTAGTATACTTCGCCCAAGCGATCCGTTATAAATATCATAACGTATCTCATCTCATATCTCGATCATATGTCAACTATCACTATATATATCATCATCCACATAGTATCGTCGTCCAACGATCCGCTATAACATCATGATATATCTCGGTCACATATAAAGTATCCCACAGCAACATGTCCGATCATATCGACTCAATCCCAAGCATCATATAACATCCTCATCATCCAAGCACATGAAAACCAATATAAATATGTCTCCAATATGCAAAAGGATATCAATGTATGTGAGTAGGTGTTTGTGCGTATACGCAAATCTTTACCCTAGGGTTTCGGGACTAAGAAATCGACTAAAGTCCGTTCTTCAATTCTAGCTAACACTAACTCCTAATCTCCTAAAGCTTTTCTTGCTGAGTTTCATATCTCTCAACAACATATGAATATCAATATCATATCACAACATTTCTTACGACTTTGCGGGGGTGCTATACGCCATCCACCCGACTTCTCCCCGTAGATATATATCTACTCACCTTTGCTTCTTGTGTGCCAATACCGACGCCACCATGCACTTGCTTTTCGTCTTGAAGTCTTTGTGGGGGTACCTACACATCACAACGTACCGTATGTAAGTGCACGGCGGCGCCCCGGTCGTCAATCCGACGGCCAAATGCGGAAACGGTGATAAACTTTAATTTTGCGAACTTTGCAAACCGGCACCACCGCGCACTAAACCCCGGATCGGGCCATTAAACTAGATCTAGCAAAGTAACAAGATAGGGAAGAGATATACCGACTGATCCGAGTCCTCCGGTCTTCTCATCGTCGTCCCGATCTCCTGCGGAAACTCCGGTCCTCGCCTCCTTGCCGGAAGGGCACCACATCGCCTGCATCTTTTACGGGCTCCCGCCTCTATACCGAGGCAACTCGGGCATGAAGCTGGCAAGTCGACATGCCCAAGATATGCTGTAGAATGTGTAGTGGCTAATGTCTCTTTGGGGTATTGGAGTTGCCTTTGATGGAGGAATCAAGAAGAACTTTGGAGAGGTGAGAAGGTTTTTGTGTACAAGGCAAAATGAGATCATGAAATTTTCTCATACAAAAATGAACCATTCTCTCTCTCCCTCACAAAATGTGGCCGGCCTTATCTTATGGTGAGAATGGTGGAGGTGAACCAAAGAACAAGAGGGAGGTGATGGTAGGATAAAGTAAGGAGGTGTCCATATACAAACATCATCATAGCAATGTTACACCCAAACCATAACCAAATCAAATCCTTTCCAATCACATAAATGCAAGTGATGGAAGAAAGATGCTTAACATATCATAAAGAATATATTTGCAAGAAACCCCCTCCACAATATGTTATTTGCACAATTGCAAATAACCCCCTCCATCGGAAAAGTCCGGCCGGGAAAGAACAAAGGAAAACCAGCCGGAACGGAATGCAAACTGGCAACTCCAGAAAACTGGTCCCGTAATAAATTACAGGAAAACCCTGATACTGTGCATACACACCCGCATCTGTATTCCGTCCGGATACAAATGCAATGAGACAAAATCTACACTGTATTAAACTAGGATCCGGCTTAAACCAAAGCCGGCTAGTAATGTTCGTCCGATCCTGATCCGTGCAATACCGCACGTATCAGATCGAACCCTGCCATATATTCATATGGCCACTAGTACAAACCGTCCGATCCTGACCCGTGCAATACCGCACGTATCTGATCGGACCCTGCCATATCTCCATACGGCCTCTACAGCGTTTCGCCCGAAAGCTGAGTAACTGAATGTGTGGTGGACTCTAAAGACTCGTCAATACTATGGTTGTGGATTTAACCACTAGCACGTCAGAGGTATAAGCCAATACGTAACGGGCCACCAGCTATTGACCAAAAGGGACGTCGATGAGCGAACTCATCCTGACACCCTACTGAGCCTGTCAGTGACAATATCCGTACAGTCCGGTCCGTTCGTCTATGAGCATCGCATGTCGGGCCTAGGGGGTGGGTAAAAGTCAGACCCCCAAAAGCGGTACAAGTCGTGTCGGAGTGTAGCCCAGAACACCCTGAGATACTACTGGAATACCTACCAGTAAATCTCCTGCCTTGGCCAAGGACTTTGTGTAATGGCTCTCCTAGACACAGCGCGACCTCACCCCCAATACCGGGAGAGACGAACCCCCGAAGATCCGCTCACTGCCTCCATGTGGCTCGGGACTGTACCCAACTAAAACCTGTTTGCACGACTCCTTTGAGCCGCGGTAGGGTAGTAATCAAAGTACAGTGGGAACTCACACGAGACAAATGACGATCCCCAGGTCGATGAACTAACCTGTACACATGTCACCTGGGAACTGCTATCTGACGTCAGGTATAAGACCAACTAGCATGTTCCCGGCGAGTCCTGTCCGGTGTACTCATAACCCAATGAGCACCTGTATACATCTTAGGTGAACCAACTGACACCAGTGGCCTGTGAGACCGGCCACCGCCCCTCGTCGGGGTCTCGACTGTATACACTAGTCTACTCTGGAGAATCGATGCCCTGTCTCGAATCTCCCACGACTAGGGACCATTTAAGGATGTGCTTATAGACCCCAGCTCCCACTTATATGATCGCCCTCATACTGCTGGTGGTCAAGCAAGGATCCTAGGGGCTCTATCAACGTGCAATAGCGACCTGTCAGGTCACCTAAAGCAGTACACGATGATAAAGGTAAACCAGATAGCATACTATCATCTCGAGTAAGACTGTCGTCCTGGGATAGGTCCTCCCTCAATCATTGCAATCACGTGCCTGTGATCCAAAAATTGACTCTGAGGGCACTATCTCCAACACCGTATCGTATCAAAATCCAAATCAAAGCCAAAATGACACATGAAAACCAAAATGTCGCACGAATCATCCATAGGTCAAAACCTATGGTCTACCTCTCGCAATTCAACCAAATATCAATTGATATAGACGTACAAACGTCAAATAATCGAATACAATACCAAATATCAAAACTTAAATCCATAACATCATGAAACACATGGCAGCAACCCAGAAAAGTGGTCCCAGATTTCTGTTCAGGTGAAAAATAGGTAAGCAAACAAGTCTAGGGTGTAGTATAGGGAGTGTTTGACCTACTGAAGCAACTTGGGCACCTAACACACTAGGGTGGCCGGCCACACAAGCCTAAATTCCGGCGAGGCCGGTTTTCTAGGGGAATTAGGGTCTCATTTTGCTACAGTGGGTTCCTAGGGTCAATTCTAGCCTACCGTGGTTGTTTGCATATCTCGTAAAATTCCCGGGTCATCCCAGATTTCCCCGCACACCCCAATTACACACAAAACCGACATTAACAGTTTCTGTTTTCAGTAAACTTGGTTTGTTTCAAATAGATCTGGGTTTCTAACCTCATAGGGGGTTTAAGGTCATCTCTAAAGTCCAATTGCACTAACACCACTCAAAATCCCACATAACCTCTTCTAGAAATCTTCAAAGTTTACTAAACCGCACTAATTTACAACTAAACACGTATGGATACTAAGGTGAATGAAAAACTACACAAATGGCGAAGGGATTACCTCATTTGTAACTCATGAATCCCCTTAGATCATCAAAATCCAGTTTTTCTTGTTTTCCCATGCTCGTTGTGAGCTTGTGCAAAATTATTGTGAAGTGGAGATGGGGTTTTTGGGTTTGTTTTGGGGGGGGTTGAAGCTTGAAGTGGAGGAGGGAGATGGGGCTACCATGGTGAAGAGGGAGAGAAAAAGAGATGATGAAGATGAGGAGAAGAGAAGGAATGACCAAGATCTAGAGTTGACTCCTCAAACTCTCTCTCTCAAGCATGCCTTGTCTCATGTCATGATTGTGTCCCCTCTCTCATCATTTCCTTTCTTTTTCCTTTTCTTTTCTTTTCTAAAGTCAACCACCATGCATGATAAATGAAGAAAAGACCATGATAGAAAAATGTAACAAGTGTAAAAATGATATGGTGCATGTCATGTGCACAAAACACGCTTAATACGCGATTAGCGATATTTAATCGCGATTAGCGTTAAAAGTGCATATAAAATTCCTGAAAATTCATAATTCTCCTAAATCACATAAAACACCCTCATTTCAGTAATTTCCATAATTTTCCAAATTTTTCCTAATTTATCGGTATTTAATTATACCGCCCTATTAAAATATTCATTATATTCATTATTTAATTATAAAAATTCCCAAAATAATATTTTATTTTTTTTGATATGTTACAAGTAAACAATATACAACTGTGGTGACATTATCCTCAACCCGGAAGTTCTCCAATAAAAGAATATTACATATAGATTTTACATGAATAAAAATAAAAACCCTCATCTCATATAAAAAAAACCCTGCTATTCTTTCACGACGATCCAATAAATCATATCAACAACAACATATGATATCACATATCATCAACGTAAGCAAATATGCGTATCTCTAAAACTCGTTGACATATAGTAACGAGATTGGGATACCCCACATATTACACTTACGGTCGCAGAAAAGAAAACAGAAAACTACAATAATTAGAATCGGCAATAACGTTAGACATCATAAATTTGGAATATCTCATGTTCCGGATTTCATGCCCAACTTATAAAACTTGTATTTTAGTCTCAAATTGAAAACTCTTTTCAATTGGTTGTCGGATAATTCAAAAAGATTCCCAACTTAGTGATCGCATGCAATACACAATTGCGACGGGATTTTGATCCGAATCAAAGCTTCGTGGTAATCGATCAATTGAGACTAAACGGCTAGGTTTATAATATACTAACTAGTTTTCATAAAACTAATTAATCTAGATTCTAATAATTGTATCACACATCACCAAGCTTGTAAAGTAACCGGGACATTAGAATTCCGCACGTAATCAGCAAACTAAACCAATTTTTCCAAGACATGAAAAATGCAGTGAGCTAAAGTTCCAAAACCGATCGTTTTAAGCCAATCCGGGAGTCGAAACGAACTTGAAACCCGCCCGAATCATCACGGAGGCGAAGATCCTAAAATTAAGTATCTAATAGGGGGCCTAGAGGGGGTACCCTACCCTCGTGGCCACCATGAGGTGGCCAGAGGGTGGGGCAGACCCGAAACAGCCTAAGGTGGGGCAGTTTCGGGTCCCCACCGCCAAGACCACCTTGTAGTAGTCTTGGGGAGTGGGCCCAGCCGTTCGGTCCCCGGGGTGACACCGGGGTGAGCACGCTCCACCCCGCGGCTTCTCGGTTCAAACCGTGAGCCCACGGGGTGTGCAAACAACTTAAAACATCATTTTTGAAACCCTTTTAATCGGCAGTTTTTGCGTGACAAAAATGGCGGATTTCTAACATCGCTACAGGCTACCCTAATGTTTTAGCTTGGCTCTGATACCATGAAATTCGACCCTAGCACCACCATGAGTTCCATGTGACATCAAGCATTCCAAATTCAAATTTTTATTAGGTGCTAAGTTAGACTATACAAGATCTTTGATAGAATATTATAGTTTTCCTTTGTGATGTGATGAACTAAAAAGAAGAAAAGGGCATACAACCTTTGTAGTTCGAGTCCTTCACTTCACATGCTCCGTGTAGTAGTCCTGCAACTCCAATAGGCTCCACTTGAGGCTTTGGACGAGCTTCCTCTGACGACCTTCGTGCCGAAGATGATCCACGCGGAGTCCCTCCACCTCAAGCTAGCTCTACACTAAACTCTTTAGCGTAGGAAACACGCTACACTCGATCGCTAGTCAAGTGTAGGATGGTGAAGTAGGGGATGTTAAAGCTCACATGTTTGTGTTCAAGCTTCATGATTCATATCTCATGTGAGGGTTGAAGCTTGAAAAATGGAAATGAGGAAGATAAAGAAGCTAGAGAGAAACCATGGGAGCAACTAAGGAAAAATGGCTAAGTGTTGAGAATGAAGAAAGAATGAATAGCAACTCTTGACCCCCACTCATTCAAGCATGGAATTTTGCAATATAAAATTGCAACCATGCTTGAATAGTGAGTCAAGATAAATAAACAAATATAACTCCCATGCTTGCAACCATGCTCTCAATTTACACTTCATTTCTATTTTTCTCAAAAATAGAAAATCAAGCCATGCTTCATTATTATATATATTTATATATCATATATATTAGTATATATATTATGAAGAATAATTAGTGAGCTAATGATATTAGTTAAGATATAATTATATCACATATAATGTATATCACATTATTAAATCAACACTTGATTTAATAATCCGGTTATATCACATATGACCGACTAATATCATATATCTGTATATCACATTATCAAATCAACACTTGATTCGAAAATCTAGTTATATCACATATAACCGAACCGATAATAGATTACTGCCAGATTACAATACGGTATCACATACACGTATTTAATCAGGCCCACACACATATCACATGTGTCCTACTTCGTTTCGCTTGAACCAAGTAACTTCTGTGTGGGACTCTAAAGACTCGTCAATACGCCAGCAGTAGGTGATGATCACATCAGTCACCTACAACCCGTCAGCGGTACTAGATGGACGTAACGACTACCCGGGTATTGAGCGATATGAAGATTAACAAGCAAGCTTGTCCATAGTCTCCATGAAGCCTATCAGTATCACTACCATACAGTCCGGTCTCTTCATCTGATATGTCGCATATTATGTCTAGGGAGGGTAAACGTCAGACCCCAGTAAAGTGATAAGTCATGCCGATGTCTAGCCTATAACGGTTTGAGAAACTGCTGATAACACTTATCAGTAAATCTCATAGGCAGCCCTAACCAGGGACTTCCAATTATAGCCAATCGAGCATAGCGCAACATCAACCCCCAATACCGGGAGAGAAGAAACCCCTCCTATCGCTCATTGCCTCTATACGACTCGGGACTGTACCCAAAATCCACCTGTTTGCATGTCTCCTTTGAGCGTGGTAGGGAGGAAATCAAAGCATAGTGGGAGCCGTACAAGACTCTATGATGATCTCGGGTCTACAGACTAACCTGTACCAGTGTCACCAGAGGGCTGCTATCTGACGATAGGTAAACTACAACATAAGAGTCCTCGGCGAGTCATGTTCGGTGTACCCATTCTCCAATGAGCACATGTGTACAATCTTTGATGTCACACACCAATGGTTATACGATCAACCATCACCCTCTAAGGGACAAGAAACGTACACACTAGTCTACTCTGGAATATCGATGCCCTAGTCTCGATATTCCCTCGACTAGGAACTGATTAAAGGATGCACTTGTTGACCACCCTGGCCCCACTAGTATGATCTCATCATAATCCTGGCAGTCAAGTACATATCCTATGGTCTTTATCAACATGTAAGAGACAGACAGTACAAATACTAGTCTACATGTTAAGATAAAGGTAAACAAGCAAGAAAGTCCTCTATACATATGTCTAAGCATCCACTATATCATCAATAATGACCTCTAGGGCATACATATTCCTAACAATTAGATTAATGCAAAGCAAACAAACCAAAGCTGAATTGTTGGAACACTTTTAAAACCACTCGGTTTTATCAAAACAGAAATTTTAAAATACGGAGCTTAAACCACTCCTTTAAAAGCTACCATGGTTCCTTCGACTATATCAAGTTCACTACGTTCATGGTTTTGCCAAAACCATTCGTAGCCCTATGTCATTTCATATGAATATTCAGTAGTATTCAAGCTATGTTTGTTGACCTTCACTAAGGCATAGTGATTGGTAGCTGCTGGGTATTCATATGTAGCATAGATAAATGCGTTGGTTTGGGATAGTTGTACTACTTTGTTGGCCTTCGTCAAGGGTAAGTGATTGGCACGCGGCTTTCGCGTGTCGTTTTTAGTTCTAAAGTTAACCGCAATCAAAGACGGCGTCGTGTGTAGCTAGCCACGATGAGTACGGGTTGTCTGCATGGAGATGGTGCGTTTTACTTTCTTTTTATCACGAGTTAATGCAAGGTTCGGAATTGTTCGTTTCTAACCTAAGTGTTATATGCAAAGTATAAATTGTTAGGAGTAGAGATAGGTTATTGTAAGTTAGGGAAGTCCATACTCAATCTTTTATGCCGAGCTTGACTATTGAATCTAGAGTAATCGGCAACAACGTGGATTAGGGTGCTTAAGCACGGTATTTGTGAAATCCAGCTTATTGACCCTTGTCCGTCCGTTCTTGTCTCTTGAGTTTCACCTCCGGCCGAACCGAACGCAACCGGTCACGGTTAGGGATCACCGATACCTTGGTAGGGTAGGGTGCCTAACGGAGTGCTTGCTTAAGGTTTAGGTGGAGTTCAATTGGTAAATATCGAGCAAAGGAAATGAGCAAATGGAATTCCTAACTTACAATATCATTCTCTTTCCTCACAAACCAACAAAACTACAAAACGAAAGATCAAATGAAATGATAAAAAAGGAATAATATAACATTGCAAGTAAGTAAATGGTAAGAAATAAAATTGCAAGTAAGTAAAAGAGATAGAAAATGAATACTAAGAACCCAAGTGCAAAATGAAAGCTTTATTAACTTCAAGTGATGATATAAACTATGGGTTCAATAACCAAAACTTAAACTTGTAAGCTCAATGAAGAGGATGCAAGATCAAGAGAAGGCAAAGAACTCAAGGCAAACTACTATGTACAAGAACTAAAAAAAAAATGGAATGTGAAAAAGAGTTGAACTAGCTCAAAAGTGTATATATAAGTATCTCTTTCCCTTGCTCACTGATCTGGTATTTATAGGCACAAAATAAGATTAAAAAACAATAAAAATAAGATGATGTGACCCAAATAAACAACCAGAAGAAAAATGGGGACATTTGGAGACAGAATGCACGGTGATGCCGGTTTTTTGGGACTTTTCGCTGGTTAAATTCTTGGCAATTGGGCTCGTGTTTGTTCTGTGATGTTGTGTGCTCTCCATAATCTCACTGGTACTGTTTGATTTGTCTATATGAACCTGGTTTGCATTCAGGGATTTGGAGGGAAACTTATAGCTTTATATTACATTATAACTTTTTGCATTTATCATTCATGTCCCTCATATGTGCCCACTTGCACCATGTCAGCCACCACCTAGGTCCAAGTCATCAAAGAGCTAGTGCACACTTGCTATGTGTTGGACCAAAATTGTGTACATATGCATGTTGCCAAAGGAAATCTTTAAATATAGATCGGTTTGCAGTTCCGGTTGCAGTGCCGGCTCACAAATGACATATCCGTATATTTGAGTGTATTTCTAGTGTTTTGTCATTAATACCTGTAATCTGTATTTATTGAGTAGACACGGGTTAATAGTACCGATACTATGCAAAATTGATAATAAATGAGCGGTATTGAAATACAGTTTTCTGTGATGAGCAAATACCCCCGAACATATCTTTTGCTCGTCCCGAGCAAAACAAAATCCTATCCTCACTTTCGCTGGGAACGCGATTGCACTGAGCTCATGCAACAAGTCGTTAAACCTCTAGGTGTCCCTAGTAGGAGGAGTGTTGTCTCCTGAGGGTTTTCAGCGGATTACACCCACAAAATCCCGTCAAGCTAGTTTCACAAGTTAACCTCGATTCTACTCCTGCAGTTTAGTATCTAGGTTAGAAATTCTATCATCCTATGTTAGAAATTCTATCATCCTAAGTTAGAAATATTCAACCCTTATGTTTCACGCCTCCTTTTTATTCAACCTCAGATCCTATACGTTTTTACAGTTTAGAAAGATCTCGGTTTCTCTTGAGTTTTCCTTCTAAAGTGCGGTCTCCAATCAGGGATTTTTATCTTCTTTATGGAAAACATAAGTCTTATTCTTTATTCCTATCTTTCCTCCAAACATCGATTGTATACCCCTACATGTGTGTAAAATTTCACCCTTACACTTAAGAATTCAATTCAAGCTATAGTACCCTTGCCCTAATGCCTAATACTACTTCTTTTAGTTAATGATGGACGATTTTGCTCACACACCTTTCATGCGACTATTAATGCTTCTTGAGGCACTAACAGCCGATTACTGAATGTGTGAGCTTAAAGCATAAATAGCAGTTTCCAGGTCTTGACTATATTTATTTATTTATTTTTCTTTTTCAAGACCGGATATATTTTTCAATGATGCTCTTTTGGTGATTTGCTTAAATACCGTTTTTTCTTTGATACGGTTTTCAGGCAAGAGTATTTCTAAGTATCCTCTACTATCTCAAGTTTCAAGGTGCGTGTATGTGCCTTTTGTAGGGTATATACTTTCTGAATTTGGACTCAAGAATAGAGACTATTTTTCAGACTTATCTTTCAGTAAAGCTTTCAATACTTTCCCTTCATCTCGACATAACTCAAGAACTGAACTCAAGATTACCTACTCCTAAAAAGAAAAACTGCAAGGATGTATAATTACCAAGGTTAAACAGAAGGAGGTTGATGACATGTGATGTTATGTGTTGCTGTGATATGTTATATTGGATCGTCTTGTTTTGAATAGCCGGGGGTTTTATGCGAGATGAGAGTTTTTCATTTTCATTCATGTAAAAGCTTGTATGTAATATTCTTTTATTGGGGCACTTCCGGGTTGAGGATGATGTCATCATTGATGTATATTATTTACTTTTCCGCATTAGGATAGACCCAAGGAGGAGAGCACAAGTAACCGGGTTCTAGAGTCCAGTGTGAGACCCTCTCGAGGAGTCGAGACCGGGTCTCCTAACTCTAGAATTGGTAGGATTGCTTGACGCTCTTGTAGGGGTCTAGGGATGAGGGTTTGGCTATTCATCGCGACTGTGGAATCCGTGTTTTATACTGGCTTAATCTAAAACACGGAATTCCTAGTATATCTAATATTTCATATGCGTTCTTCTGCTGCTGATATTTTGTGATGTGATCACTTGATATGTTCTGAGATGAATGCCTATATTATATATATGATATATAATAACTATTGCTGCTTGCGTTTCTTCTGTGATGCTTATGAAGCATAATTGATGGGACTTCATTAATGAGATTAATGAAATAAAAGAAAATGAAACCTAAAGATATTGTAGAAACTTTTTTAAAAACTTGTAGCTCTAGTTCTTACTTTACATAGCGGTATTCCTTGTAGAATATCCAGCACCTTATTCGATAAGGAAAGAGCCGAGATCCCTTCATCGGGAGTGACCACTTTAGAGAAACTAGCAGATGGTACAACCCACTCACTTTGTCTTTTGATTACTTCTATAGATATTGCTTTGCATAGTGGTATTTATATCATGCACCTTATTCGATAAGGAAAGAGTCGAGATCCCTTCACCGGGAGTGACCTCTGTAGCAAAACTAGTAAAAGCCTAAAAAACACTCTTTTTCAAAATCACTCGATTCTACGACGATATCAAGTTCATTACGCAAAAGTTTTTCTTAAAAACCTGTCGTAGCCTTCCGTCATTTTAGATAAGTAGTACTTAGTATTCGTGCTACGTTTGTTGACCTTCGTCAAGACGTAGTGTGCGGTAGCTGACTAGTGCTTATCTGCTAAAGCATGAGATACGATTGGATTAGGGTAGTCGTGCGACCTTGTTGACCTCCGTCAAAGGTCGTTCGGGTGGGTTTAATTCAATCATGAAATGTACGGGTAGAACTTGACTAGCAGCCTATGGTTTGTTGACCTCCGTCAAGGTCATAGGTGTTGGAGATAGTGCCCTCAGAGTCAATTATTGGATCACAGGCACGTGATCGCAATGATTGAGAGAGGACCTATACCGTTAGAACAGTCTTACTGAAGATGATAGTATGCTATCTGGTTTATCTTTATCATCGTGTACTGCTTTAGGTGACCTTACAGGTCACTATTGCGCGTTGATAGAGCCCTTAGGATTCTTGCTTGATAGCCAGCAGTATGATGGCGATCATATACGTGGGAGCTGGTAGTCTATAAGCACATCCTTAAAAGGTCCCTAGTCGCGGGAGTTTCGAGACAGGGCATCGATACTCCAGAGTAGACTAGTGTATACAGTCGAGACCCCGACGAGGGGCGGTGGCCGGTCTCAAAAGCCACTGGTGTCAGTTGGTTCACCTAAGATGTATACAGGTGCTCATTGGGTTATGAGTACACTGGACAGGACTCGCCGGGAACATGGTAGTTGGTCTTATACCAGACGTCAGATAGCAGTTCCCTGGTGACTTGTGTACATGTTAGTTCATCGACCTGAGATCGTCATTTGTCTCGTGTGAGTTCCCACTGTACTTTGATTACTACCCTACCACGCTCAAAAAAGATGTGCAAACAGGTTTTAGTTGGGTACAGTCCCGAGCCACATGGAGGCGGTGAGCGGATCTGCAGGGGTTCGTCTCTCCCGGTATTGGGGGTGAGGTCGCGCTGTGTCTAGGAGAGCCCTTACACGAAGTCCTTAGCCAAGGCAGGAGATTTACTGGTAGGTATTCCAGTAGTATCTCAAGGTGTTCTGGGCTACACTCCGACACGACTTGTACCGCTTTTGGGGGTCTGACTTTTACCAACCCCCTAGGCCAGCCAGCGATGCTCATAGACGAACGGACCAGACTGTACGGATATTGTCACTGACAGGCTCAGTAGGGTGTCAGGGTGAGTTCGCTCATCGACGTCCCTTTTAGTCAATACATGGTAGCCCATTACGTATGGCTAATACCTCTGACGTGCTAGTGGTTAAATCCACAACCAAAGTATTGACGAGTCTTTAGAGTCCCCCACAGACCGTTTTCTTAAGTTTCGGGCGAAACTCTATAGAGGTCATATGGAGATATGGCAGGGTTCGATCATGTACGTGCGGTATTGCACGGATCATGATCGTACGGATAATACTAGCTGGCTTTGGTTTAAGCCGGATCCTAGTATTGTACAGTGTAGATTTTGTCTCATTGCATTTGTATTCGGTCAGAATACAAATGCGGGTATGTATATACAGTCGCGGGGTTTTTCTGTAATTTATTACGGGATCAGTTTTCTGAAGTTGCTAGTTTGCTTTCCGTTTCGACCATTTTCCTTTGTTTCTTTCCTTGGCTGAAAATTGGTGGAGGAGGGCTTATTTGCAACTGTGCAAATTAGCATTGTGCAGGGTGGTCTTTGCATATTGTTGCTTCATGATGATTCTACCTTCATTTGACTTCTTTAGCTCATCATTGCTTGACTTTTGGAGATATGATGGTTGATGGAGTGTTGGACTTTGTTTGTGTTGGAGATAGTGCCCTCAGAGTCAATTATTGGATCACAGGCACGTGATTGCAATGATTGAGGGAGGACCTATTCCTGTAGGACAGTCTTGCTCAAGATGATAGTATGCTATCTGGTTTATCTTTATCATCGTGTACTGCTTTAGGTGACCTTACAGGTCGCTATTACACGTTGATAGAGCCCCTAGGATTCATGCTTTACTGCCAGCAGTATGAGAGCGATCATATACGTGGGAGCTGGCAGTTTATAAGCACAACCTTAAAAGGTCCCTAGTTGTGGGAGTTTCGAGACAGGGCATCGATACTCCAGAGTAAACTAGTGTATACAGTCGAGACCCCGACAAGGGGCAGTGGCCGGTCTCACAAGCCACTGGTGTCAGTTGGTTCACCTAAGATGTATACAGGTGCTCATTGGGTTATGAGTACACCGGACAGGACTCGCCGGGAAATGCTAGTTGGTCTTATACCTGACGTCAGATGGCAGTTCCCTGGTGACATGTGTATAGGTTAGTTCATCGACCTGAGGATCGTCATTTGTCTCGTGTGAGTTCCCATTGTACTTTGATTACTACCCTACCATGCTCAAAGGAGACGTGCAAACAGGTTTTAGTTGGGTACAGTCCCGAGCCACATGGAGGCAGTGAGCGGATCTTCAGGGGTTTGTCTCTCTCGGTATTGGGGGTGAGGTCGCGCTGTGTCTAGGAGAGCCATTACACAAAGCCTTCGGCCGAGGCAGGAGATTTACTGGTAGGTATTCCAGCAGTATCTCAGGGTGTCTGGGCTACACTCTGACACGACTTGTACCGCTTTGGGAGGTCTGACTTTTACCAACCCCCTAGGCCCGCCATGCGAAGCTCATAGACGAATGGACCAGACTATACGGATATTGTCACTGACAGGCTCAGTAGGGTGTCAGGATGAGTTCGCTCATCGACGTTCCTTTTGGTCAATAGCTGGTAGCCCGTCACGTATGGCTAATACCTCTGACGTGCTAGTGGTTAAATCCACAGCCATAGTATTGACGAGTTTTTAGAGTCCCCCACAAAACAGTTACTCAAGTTTCGGGCGAAACGCTGTAGAGGCCATATGGAGATATGGCAGGGTTCGATCAGATACATGCGGTATTGCACGGATCATGATCGGACGGACAATACTAGCCGGCTTTGGTTTAAGCCGGATCCTAGTATAGTACAGTGTAGATTTTGTCTCATTGCATTTGTATTTCGGTCGGAATACAAATGCGGGTATGTATATACAGTAGCGGGGTTTTCCTGTTATTTATTACGGGATCAGTTTTATGAATTTGCCAGTTTGTTTTCCGTTTCGGCCAAATTTCTTTGTACCTTTCATTAGCTGAAGATTGGTGGAGGAGGGCTTATTTGCATTTGTGCAAATAAGCATTTTGGATGGTTGTCTTTGCACATTGTAGTGTCATGATGGTTGCACCATCACTTGACTTCTTGACTTCTTCATGATGGCTTGACTTTGGATGTGATGATTGGTTGATAAAGTGTTGGACTTTGATTATGATCATTGCTTGTTATCATCACCTTTCTCTCTCTCTTGCATTATGTTGTGCCTCACTTCTTTTTGATTCAAAAATTCACTCCACTCTCACTTTCCTCATGGTGAAGGCCGGCCATATCAAGGGGGCTGTCCAAATTTTTGGGTAGGGGATTTACACTCATTTGGCTTGGCAAAATCATTTTAGCTCCTCCACCAAAAGCTCATATCTCATACCTCCACCATATGGCAACTTCCTACAACCCCAAGAGACAAAGCATTCTACAGTTAACCTAAAGCACCCATGGGCACGTCGACTCACCAACTTCATGCTCGAGTTGCCTCGGTCCAGAGGTGGGAGCCCGTAAAAGAAGCCGGCGACGTGGTGCCCTTCCGGCGAGGAGGTGGAGACCGGACATTCCGCGGGAGATCGGGACGACGACGAGAAGACCGAAGGACACGGATCGCTCTGTATATCTCTCTACCCGTTCTTTAGTTAGCTAGGACTAGTTTAATGGGCCGATCCGAGATTTTTGTGCGCGGTGGTGCCGGTTTACAAGTTCGTAAAAAGTTTCGTTTCGGCATTCCGACGTCGGATTGACGGCCGGGGCGCCGCCGTGCACTTATACTGGTATCAGAGCCACGCCATTAACCTAGTCTAGCTTGCACTAGTATGTTTAAAGTTTCGATCGAACAAAAATCCCAAAACTGCATTTTCATGTATATCAGTTCTCTGTCGAAATTTTTTTGGCTCCAAAAATTTTTCTGGTTGTTGCAGAATGATGTGCAAGGTTTTGTAAGATCACTGAAAAAATTTGGTGATATGATCCTTCAAAAGGGCCGCGGAACCGCGGCCATAACCCCATTTTGGCCGCGGTTCCGCCGCTGGAATTAAGCTTCAGTTCACCATTTTTTTCCAGTGGGCTTCTGGATTGAAAATAGGGTTCTTGGGATATTCTTTTTGGGCCCAGAATTTCTGTGAGTGCTACAGTAGTGCTTGGGGCCCACTTCGATAAATTTGATCGATCGAAAATTTTAAACACATTAGTTCACAGTATTTACATTATATCTGCGACCGTGAATGTCACTTGATCGGTAAATCATGTCTAACTGCTATAGCCCGGTTAGACGGATTTGCGAACGTGACATTCACGTTGATGTTCTGTGATTGTGCTGTGATGTTGCAGATTGGTCGTGGGGGATAGCCTGGATGCAATGCTAGTACAGTTTTTGTTGTATTATGTACATTTGATATTGCGGGGCAAGCGTCCGACATGTAGACTGCTGTCACTGCCTGTTGTATATTATTCTTTTGGGGCACGACCAAGTTGAGGTCGATGTACCCGTTTATGTATATTTTACTTTCTGTACTAGGATTACCCCAAGGTGGGGTGCACGGATAGCCGGGTTCTAGAGGGCAACAAGCCCGCATCTCATGGCATTGAGACGGAGGGGGCTTCACTCTAGAATTGGCGGGCTATTCGCCGCACTCGTAGGGAGTATAGGTTGACCCAGGAGGGGTGCCCAAGTTATCGGATTCCGTGAAGTGCTGGGTGGTCCATTCACATTGCTGAAAGGGGCTGCCTCGCTTCAGGTTTTGGCGGATAACTTGCCGCTCCCGTAGGGGTCTAAGATTTCATTGCACAGGCTATCCACACGACCAGGGGAACGTCGGGTTTCAGTAGCGGCTCTGTGAAACCCGGGGATCCCAGATATCTGTATTGTTCTGTGATGCTTATTACATTTCTGTGATGTTGCATTTTATCACGCCTTGAGCGAAATATTATATATTGATATATATACTAGTAGATGTTGTATATGTTTTGCTTCCGCGCTAGTCCAGTCCCCGCTCTGTCGTTAGTTAACTAACCTAACGGGTAATGACGGGACCCAGTGGCGAATGCGGATGGCATATACGTACATCATTATTTTCGTTCTTTGTGGTGTGATCAATTGATGGGACTGCATTGATTCGGATCAATGCAAACTAAACAAACCTATTCTGATGTTGTTGGAACAATTTTTCAAAAAGTTGTTGTTGCAAGGGCGTTCTCTTTTGTTTTGCATAGTGGTATTCGGTTATGAATATCCAGCACCTCAGTCGACGAGGCAAGGGCTGAGATCCCTTCACCGAGAGTGACCCCTTGGACAGAAGTTTGCGTCAGGGCGATAACTTCACTATAGCCGATTACTTTTGCTTTGCATCGTGGTATTCAGTTAGAATATCCTGCACCTCATTCTACGGGGAAAGAGCCGAGATCCCTTCACCGGGAGTGACCTCTTTAGCAAAGGTTTTCGTCACTATATTTTCATAAAAGCTATCCGTTCCTTCAACGATATCAAGTTCATTACGTTAAAGGTTTTTTGCCAGAAACCATTCGTAGCCCTCCGTCGTTTCATATGGATAGTCAATAGTATACAAGCTGTGTTTGTTGGCTAAAGTCAAGGCACAGTGATTGGTAGCTGTTGGGTTTTCATATGCAGCATAGATAGATGCGTTGGTTTGGGATAGTCGTATAACCTTGTTGGCCAAAGTCAAGGGCTTGTACGGGTGGGTTCAAATCAACCTGGAGAATGAAGGGTAGAACTTGACATGTGACTTATGATTTGTTGGCCAAAGTCAAGGTCACAAGAGCATGGGGCAAAAATCACGTCGGGGGTTTCTAAAGAAACTGTAACTTGCCAGATATGTGCATACCTTCTGGAGTGTGATAACGTGAGCGGATTCCGTCACGTTATCATGCGATGATAGTTGGATCCCGATTCCCACTGATGAGTTGGTTTACTCCTTGGGTGATCCCGACTAATTCTTCTTTCAGGTTTGGAGGAGAATTTGACGGTACAGTGGGAAGTTTCCAGATTAGACAAATTGGTAACCATTCTGATCTAGGTTAGAGTGCAAGCTGAGTGTTTCTTTTCTCTCTCTCTTTGGCAGCGACCATGACCCGACCCTAAGACTATGACTCAGCGACCAAGTTGACCGAACCTTCTTAAACACTGGCTTTTGGATTGTCAGAGTTGCATACCTCATTGCCACTCCTACTTTTACCCTTTTCTCCAGGATACCCCGTACTACTACGAACGTCCACTTCCATTGGACAAAACCATCGTATGGTTATATACGAACACGAAGGAATTTAGTCGAGGATGGTTTCTGGTTCTGGAGAAAACGAATTGGACTATTCAGTTGTCTTTTCCTTTTACCTTCTCTCAGGTTGCGAGTACTCCTTGGTTTAGGAGACAGTACACCTATTACGCAAATTGGATAGTCTTCTTTCAAACCATAGGTAGGTGCCGACCGGTAGGGAATGAAGAAAACCAATTAGCCTAACGATGGTGTACAGAAGGTATTATGTAAAGACAAAGAAAGGGATTAGTAAGAGAGCAAAGTAAATTGCGACTGATATTCACGACCAAACCAGGTATTTCATTACCACTCCTACTTAACCTTTGTATTTCTCCAGGACACTCCGTATGTAAGTCCATATTGCGACCCCCGGTGCTTACGGGGAGGCGGAAACGGTATAAAAAACAAATTTTTATCGCAAGAGGCAACATGGACTAAACAAGGTCGGGATCGTGTCTAAACTAAACTAGCAAATACGCTAAAAGGAGTTAGCTACTCGGATGAAGGTTATACCTAAACTTGAACTCCTTCTTCTTCAAAACTTGTAGAGGTTGATGGTTCTCTTTTCGTCGCCTTCTTCCGTCGAAGATGGATCCACCTCGAAGGTTCGACCTTTGGGCTCTTCCTCGATCTTTGAGTGAACTAGGGCTTCCGGCTTGCTAAACCATGAACCTAGAATGAGTAGAGAGTGACTAGGGTTTGCTTTTCTTTTTAAAGAGAAGGATTCTCAACACATGAGAAGGTTTCTCTTTTGCTAGAGGAAGAAGAAGATGAAGTGAGGAGAGAGAATGAATATGATAGAATGAGCTATCCTATTCTTTCTTGCAACCATAATGCAAAAGAAAAAGAATTATCTAATAATAATAATTGAAAATGAGAATAGTTGATGGTAATTTGGAATGACCACTACCATGCTTCATTTAATGAAATGTAAGCATAAATCAAGGAGGACTTTTTAAAGCATGATGGTGGTCAACATTCAACCATGGTCAACAAGTCAACCATGGTCAACAAGTCAACAAAATCGACCATAACAAAATTCTCATTTAATTACTATTATAAATAGATAATCCATAAATCCATTAGGGTTTGGAAAATGATAACTGTCAACTGTGCATACGCACCCGCTCCGAAACCCTAATGAAAAAACTCATCCTCCGCCTCAAGCAACTGTGCATACACACCTGCATTCTCGTTCCGAGGAACAAGAATACCGAGATATAAACGCAACCCCAAAACATATACCAGTATCTGGCTCAAACCAGAGCCTGCCAGTATAATCCGTCCGGACTCCAAACGTGCACAAGTGCGCGGATGAGAACGAACCCTGTCGCAAAACCATGCGACCTCTACTCTGTTTTGCCCAGAGGCGAATACCCTCTGTGTGGGACTCTAAAGACTCGACACTACGCTGGCAGTGGGTTTAACCACAGACCGCAAGCGGCACTAGCTGTGCGTAACGGTCCCCAGGTAGATGCCGACAAGAAGGCTGACGAGGTGAAACCCCATCTGAACTCCTACTGAGTCTGAATGTGACAGTCTCCGTACAGTCCGGTCTGTTCGTCTGATACATCGCATGGCGGGCCTAGGGGGTGGTAAACGTCAGTCCCCCAATAGCGGTACAAGTCGTGCCGGAGCGAAGCCCAAAACACCCTGAGATAACACTGGAAACCTTCCAGTATATCTCGTTTGCCCTGGCCAGGGACTACTCGTGTAATGGCTCTCCTAGACACAGCGCGATGTCAACCCCCAATACCGGGAGAGACGAATCCTGTCTAACCGTTACTGCCTCCAAGTGCTTCGGGACTGCACCCAACCACCACCTGTTTGCACGACTCCTTTGAGCCGTGGTAGGGTAGTGATCAAAATGCAGTGGGAACACACTTGAGGCGAAGTGCCAGTGTCAAGTCAGCGGACTAAGCTGTACTCATGTCACCTGGGAACTGATAACTGACGATAGGTATAATACCAACCTGTCAGTTCCCGACGAGTCCTGTCCAGTGTACTCGTAACCCAACGAGCACCCGTATACTATCTCCAGTACGACGTACTGATGGCTGTGGGACAGACCATCTCCTACACTGGGATGAGAAGCGCATACGCTAGTCTACTCCGGAGTATCGATGCCCTGTCTCGATAGTCCTGCGACTAGGGACCTGTATAAGGATGTGCTTATAGATTACCCAGCCCCCACTAGTGTGACTGCCATCACAACGCTGGTAATCAAGCAAAGATCCTAAGGGCTCCACTAATGCGTATAAGTGATATACTGAAATAAACACAAGTACACATTGAAGTGGAAACAAACCAAGTAGCATACTACTATATTGAGCAAGATTGTTTATACAAGGTGAATATCCCAAGCTTCCATTAAGTAATATACAAACTAGTATGATACAGTAATGGCCTCTAGGGCATATACACTAACAATCTCCCACTTGCACTAAGGCCATGTACTGGCGTATCGAAGACCTATCATCTCGATCAGCCGCTCGAACTGAGTCTGGGGTAGGGCCTTGGTGAATGGATCTGCAGTGTTCTCTTCTGAAGCAACCCTCCGAACCTCGATCTCCTTGCGATCCACGATCTCCCTGATCAGGTGATACCGCCTCAAGATGTGCCTGGATCTCTGATGGGACCTGGGTTCCTTCGCTAAAGCTATAGCTCCGTTGTTGTCGCAATACAGAGGTATTGGGTCAACAATGGACGGAACCACCTGAAGTTCTTTCAAGAACTTCCTCATCCAGACAGCTTCTTTTGCGGCATCAGATGCAGCGCTGTATTCCGCTTCCATCGTCGAGTCTGCAACGGTTTCCTGTTTGGAACTCTTCCAACACACCGCCCCTCCATTGAGGGTGAAGAAAAAACCCGACATGGACTTGGAATCATCCTTGTCACTCTGGAAGCTGGAGTCAGCAAAGGCCTCGATCTGGAGGTCTTTTCCGCCATACACCAAGAACATCTCCTTAGTCCTTCTCAGGTACTTGAGAATGTTCTTTACTGCTATCCAGTGTTTCTCCCCAGGGTTAGACTGATACCGGCTTACCACACTCAGTGCATAAGCTACATCCGGTCTGGTACACAACATCGCATACATTATAGAGCCTACCGCAGAAGCGTAGGGTATAATAGACATGCGATCCCTTTCCAAATCAGTCTTGGGAGACATCTCTTTAGAGAGGGTGATCCCGTGACAAGCCGGTAGGTTACCGCGCTTGGAATCTTCCATACTGAATCTTTTCACTATGGTGTCGATGTACCTGGACTGAGAAAGTCCCAATATCCTCTTGGATCTATCACGATGGATCCGGATCCCCAGGATGTATGAGGCATCACCCAGGTCTTTCATGGAGAACCTTTGTGACAAGAACCCCTTGACAGATTGTAGCATAGGAATGTCATTTCCTATCGAGAGAATGTCATCTACGTATAAAACGAGGAATACTACAGTTCTCGCTACAAATCTACTATAGATGCATGGTTCATCTGGATTTTTGATAAATCCAAATTCTTTGACTGTCTCATCAAAGCAGATGTTCCAACTCCGCGATGCCTGCTTTAGTCCATAGATGGACTTAAGCAACTTGCACACCTTTCCGCTGCTCCCACTCTGAATGAAACCCTCTGGCTGGTCCATATAGACACACTCCTCTAAATTTCCATTTAGAAAAGCTGTCTTTACGTCCATTTGCCAGATCTCATAATCGTGGAAGGCAGCAATGGCAAGAAGGATCCGAATGGATTTCAGCATGGCTACTGGAGAAAAGGTTTCGTCGTAGTCCAAGCCAGGTCTTTGACGAAAACCCTTTGCTACCAGCCTAGCTTTATAGGTCTCAACCTGTCCATCTACACCAATCTTCCTTTTGAAGATCCACTTGCATCCTACGGGTTTTACCCCGTCTGGAGCAATGTCCAACGTCCATACTTTGTTGGTGTACATGGACTCCATTTCGGTCCGCATTGCATCCAACCATTTTACCTAGTCAATGCTCTGAACGGCCTGCTGGAAGCTAGTAGGCTCATCATAATCTATGATGCAATCCTCTCGATCCCCGTCTATGAGAAAACCGTAGTATCTCTCGGGCGGATGAGACTGCCTACTACTCCTGCGGAGCGGCATAGGAATGTCCTGTTCTTCCGAACCCTCTGGTTCCACTAAACTTTCAGTAATAGTCCGTGGTTCTGGAATTTCTTCCAGTTCTACTGCGCTCCCACTTATTTCCTTTTCTATGAACTGGTGTTCTAGAAAGTGGGCATGACGAGAAACAAGAACTTTTTGTTCCTCTTCACAGTAGAAGAAATATCCCTTGGAATTCTTCGGATATCCCACAAACTTGCACAGTACTGATCGTGCCTCGAGCTTGTCCGCATGCTGCTTTTTGACAAAAGCTGGACTTCCCCATATCTTAATGTGATTAAGATGGGGTCTCTTCCCACACCATATCTCAAATGGCGTGGTAGGCACAGTCTTAGTGGGAACTCGGTTCAAAAGGTATGCGGCTGATTCTAGCGCATATTCCCAGAATGATCGCGGCAACTCAGCGTTACTCATCATGGACCGCACCATATCCAATAGGGTGCGGTTCCGTCTCTCCGATACACCGTTATGTTGCGGGGTGTAAGGAGGAGTAAGCTGAGAGAGAATTCCGTTCTCTTTTAAATAGTCCAGGAACTCGGCACTTAAGTATTCTCCACCTCGATCCGATCTTAGAATCTTAATACTTTTGCCGGTCTGTTTCTCTACTTCACTCTTATACTCCTGGAATTTTTCAAAGGCTTCGGACTTATGTTTCATTAAGAAGACATAACCGTACCTTGAGAAGTCATCCGTAAAAGTAATGAAGTAAGAATGTCCGCTTCGGGCATGTGTAGACATTGGACCGCACACGTCACTGTGTACGAGTCCCAAGAGCTCGCTCGCTCTTACTCCATGTCCAGTAAACGGAGTCTTTGTCATCTTTCCTTTGAGACAGGATTGACAAGTGGCATACGACTGATATTCGAACGCATTCAAATACCCTTCTGTATGTAACTTCGTCAACCTTCTCTCATTGATGTGACCCAATCTACAATGCCATAAGAAAGTCTGATTTATTTCTGGAGACTTTCTTTTGTGTGTATTCTGGACATTAAAAATCTGTGGTTGGTTTAACACGTATATACCATTACTCAAAGTACCTGACCCAATCAAAACTTGATTAAGGTGAATGTTTACAACATTACTTACAAACGCAAATTCATAACCTTCTTTAGAAACTAAAGATACAGAAATGATATTACAAGTTGCGTTGGGTACAAAAAAGCAATTACGCAAAACCAAAACATGTCCATCTGACATTCCCAGGTGATAGTCCCCCACGGCTTTAGCATCCATGCTAGCTCCGTTCGCAACTCTGAGGGTCATGTCACCTGCCTTCAAATCCCTACGGTTTCTCAACGCCTGCAAAGAATTACAGATATGAGATCCTGATCCGGTATCCAATACCCAGGAAGTAGAGTTTATTGAAAGACAGTTTTCAATAACATACACACCTGAAGCTGAAGCTGCAACCTGCTTCAATTCCTGTGTTCTGGCCTTCCAGGCCCTGCAATCATTCTTCCAGTGTCCTTTCTTATGACAAAAGAAGCATTCCTCCTTATCCACAAGCTTCCCCGCTATCTTTGTTGCTTTCCCTTTTCCCTTCGTATCCACTTTACTAACACCGCCCCTTGGTTTGGCGGGGGCTTTCTTCTTCTTTCCCTTGGCTTTCGCCTTGGACCTAGAAGAAGATGATCCTCCTACAAACAAAGTGGATGTTTCCCTACCTTTCTGTAGGGTGCCCTCTGCGCTCCTCAGCATGTTGAGGAGCTCTGAAAGTTCAACCTCTTTTTCTTGTAGGTTGAAGTTCAGTATGAACTGGGCGTAAGTGGAAGGAAGGGACTGGAGAACTATATCCGTATATAGCTCACTCTCCAATGTGATCCCTAGGTCAGCGAGCTCCTCAATGTAGCCGATCATCTTTAGCACATGCTCGGCTACTGATGATCCGACGGCCATTCTTGTCGAAAATAACTTTTTCGACGCTTCGTATCTTGCGATACGAAATTGCTCTCCATACAGTTCTTTTGTATGGAGCAATATGGATTCCATGTCCATATTCTCATGCCTCCTCTGATGTTCGTTGTCCATCGAGGCAAGCAGGAGGCACTTGGCCTTCGCGCTATCAATCTCCCAAGTCTTGCGGATTTCCTTATCCGCGACACTGGAAGTTGGACCAGGGACAGGGGGAGCTTTGGTGGTAAGAAGATACCCCAGCTTGTCATAAGTGATTGCTATCTTGACATTCCTGAGCCAATCTTTGTAGTTTGGCCCTGTCAGTTTGTTTTTATCTAGGAGTAACTTAAGTCCAGTCATGTTGATTTGGTCGCTACAATTAGGAGAGAGAAGAAGAAACACTCAGCATGATGCTCTTGCAAGTTTAGAATGGTTTTTAATTTGTCTAAACAGGATGGCTCCCACTGTCTCTCGAATCCCTCCTCAAACCATAAAGGAAGAATTAGTCAGGATCAATCCCACCGCACAATACTTGCTTAACCGTTCAGCCAGGCCAGTGTCGGTACTTCGAGGGAGGTTTTCCAACGCTTTCGCGAAGTTCCTTAATTAAATAACCTCTTTTCCCTGGGGGCGTAACCCCGCTAACACCTTTCTAGGCACCTACTAGGTTTATAGCATTGATCGTTTAGTGAGAAATTTCCCGAGGAGTAGCATATACTCACAGTAGGATCGGGATCCAAATATCATCGCGTGACGAAACTGAAGGAATCCTACCAGAATCACCACACTCCAAATGGTATGCAAATCTAGCAAGTTTCAGTACTTATGAAACTCCCGATGTGGATTTTTGCCCCATGCTCTTATGACCTTGACTTTGGCCAAAATATCATAAGTCACATGTCAAGTTCTGCCCGTCACTATCCAGGTTAATTTGGATCCATCCGTACCTACCCTTGACTTTGGCCAAAATGGCAGCACGACTGTCCCAAACCAACGCATCTATCTATGCTACACATGAACACCCAATAGCTACCAATCACTATGCCTTGACTTTGGCCAAAATACATAGCTTGAATACTATTGCCTATTCATGCGAAGCGACGGAGGGCTACGAATGGTTTTGGCGAAACCGTGAACGTAGTGAACTTGATTTAATCGATGGAACGAGATAGCTTTTAGAAGGAGTGGCTCAATCTCCGCATTTAAAAGTTAGTTTTGAAAAGAACCGAGTGGTTTTTCGAAAATGTTCCAACGACTTCAACTTGGTTTATTATCTTGCATTAGTTCTTTTAATGCGTGATATTCTTGCATTAGTACTTTTAATGCGTCCCATCATTTAATCCTACCATTGCAGAAAACAACCAAAATATGACGTACGCTTATGCCATATGCATTCGCCACGGGGCCCCGTCATTACCCGTTAGGTTACTTAACTAACGACAGAGCGGGGGCTGGGCTAGCGCGGCTGTAAAACATAAGCAACGCCTAAATAGAAAACAATGATAGACATTACAGATCACAGATGAATACATTGGATATACTAGCAATCCGCAATCCTTTCGAGCCTGGAACGAAAAGCGGATAACACGGTCGCGGTGAATAGCCAAATACCCCACCCAAGACCCCTACGGGTGCGGCAAACTACCCGCCAAGTCCTCGGTAGTTTGTGCACCCCTCCATGGGTCTATCCTAGGAGCAAAAACAGTAAAAAGAATTATACAATGACGGCTACAACCCCGACCCGGTTGTGCGGCCAAACAAATAATAATTATTACATCAATTTACATTTAAAATGAATGAAAGAAAAACAAAAGCTCATCTCACATCCACCCCGGCTATTCACCCGCGACAGTCCAACACATTCATATATCAAACACAGATCATGTATAACCCCGACTAATCGTCTTATAGCGATTAGCCGACGTTCAATACATGCAAACATCACAGATATAACCATCATAGTCAAAGTGTAGTGAAGTTCGGAAAAAATACGGAATTATAAGACCCCAAAAGGAAATTTCTTTTCTGCAAAATCTGGGCACATATAATATATTTCAAAAATCCCAAAACCAACACAGACACACACTGCACGAAAAACGATGCAGAGAAGACGACAAAGCGCGGCGGTTCCGCGGCACATTCCTACCTCGTGCCGCGGAAGGGCGGCGCTTTGAACGCAACAGTGGATCGTTTTTCATCAGTGCACTCACAAAACCCTGAGACGATTTTACAAGTATATATTTTTTCATTTTGAGCCAAAAAAATTTCAACAGAAACTCAGGTTTTGTAATTTATCCGGTTTTGTGATTTTTCGTTTCCGAACTTCGTTACACTTCACTACCAAGCTAGTTTAAGTTTAGTTAGGCTCTGATACCACTGTAAGTCCATATTGCGACCCCCGGTGCTTACGGGGAGGCGGAAACGGTATAAAAAACAAATTTTTATCGCAAGAGGCAACATGGACTAAACAAGGTCGGGATCGTGTCTAAACTAAACTAGCAAATACGCTAAAAGGAGTTAGCTACTCGGATGAAGGTTATACCTAAACTTGAACTCCTTCTTCTTCAAAACTTGTAGAGGTTGATGGTTCTCTTTTCGTCGCCTTCTTCCGTCGAAGATGGATCCACCTCGAAGGTTCGACCTTTGGGCTCTTCCTCGATCTTTGAGTGAACTAGGGCTTCCGGCTTGCTAAACCATGAACCTAGAATGAGTAGAGAGTGACTAGGGTTTGCTTTTCTTTTTAAAGAGAAGGATTCTCAACACATGAGAAGGTTTCTCTTTTGCTAGAGGAAGAAGAAGATGAAGTGAGGAGAGAGAATGAATATGATAGAATGAGCTATCATATTCTTTCTTGCAACCATAATGCAAAAGAAAAAGAATTATCTAATAATAATAATTGAAAATGAGAATAGTTGATGGTAATTTGGAATGACCACTACCATGCTTCATTTAATGAAATGTAAGCATAAATCAAGGAGGACTTTTTAAAGCATGATGGTGGTCAACATTCAACCATGGTCAACAAGTCAACCATGGTCAACAAGTCAACAAAATCAACCATAACAAAATTCTCATTTAATTACTATTATAAATAGATAATCCATAAATCCATTAGGGTTTGGAAAATGATAACTGTCAACTGTGCATACGCACCCGCTCCGAAACCCTAATGAAAAAACTCATCCTCCGCCTCAAGCAACTGTGCATACACACCTGCATTCTCGTTCCGAGGAACAAGAATACCGAGATATAAAAGCAACCCCAAAACATATACCAGTATCTGGCTCAAACCAGAGCCTGCCAGTATAATCCGTCCGGACTCCAAACGTGCACAAGTGCGCGGATGAGAACGAACCCTGTCGCAAAACCATGCGACCTCTACTCTGTTTTGCCCAGAGGCGAATACCCTCTGTGTGGGACTCTAAAGACTCGACACTACGCTGGCAGTGGGTTTAACCACAGACCGCAAGCGGCACTAGCTGTGCGTAACGGTCCCCAGGTAGATGCCGACAAGAAGGCTGACGAGGTGAAACCCCATCTGAACTCCTACTGAGTCTGAATGTGACAGTCTCCGTACAGTCCGGTCTGTTCGTCTGATACATCGCATGGCGGGCCTAGGGGGTGGTAAACGTCAGTCCCCCAATAGCGGTACAAGTCGTGCCGGAGCGAAGCCCAAAACACCCTGAGATAACACTGGAAACCTACCAGTATATCTCGTTTGCCCTGGCCAGGGACTACTCGTGTAATGGCTCTCCTAGACACAGCGCGATGTCAACCCCCAATACCGGGAGAGACGAATCCTGTCTAACCGTCACTGCCTCCAAGTGCTTCGGGACTGCACCCAACCACCACCTGTTTGCACGACTCCTTTGAGCCGTGGTAGGGTAGTGATCAAAATGCAGTGGGAACACACTTGAGGCGAAGTGCCAGTGTCAAGTCAGCGGACTAAGCTGTACTCATGTCACCTGGGAACTGATAACTGACGATAGGTATAATACCAACCTGTCAGTTCCCGACGAGTCCTGTCCAGTGTACTCGTAACCCAACGAGCACCCGTATACTATCTCCAGTACGACGTACTGATGGCTGTGGGACAGACCATCTCCCACACTGGGATGAGAAGCGCATACGCTAGTCTACTCCGGAGTATCGATGCCCTGTCTCGATAGTCCTGCGACTAGGGACCTGTATAAGGATGTGCTTATAGATTACCCAGCCCCCACTAGTGTGACTGCCATCACAACGCTGGTAATCAAGCAAAGATCCTAAGGGCTCCACTAATGCGTATAAGTGATATACTGAAATAAACACAAGTACACATTGAAGTGGAAACAAACCAAGTAGCATACTACTATATTGAGCAAGATTGTTTATACAAGGTGAATATCCCAAGCTTCCATTAAGTAATATACAAACTAGTATGATACAGTAATGGCCTCTAGGGCATATACACTAACACCGTATCACTACGAAGATCCACAGTTTATTGGATACTCCATCGTATGGTTATATACGAACTCGAAAGGAAGTTGTTCCAGTTCGGGGATGGATTCTGGTTCAGGAGAAATAGGAATAAGGTTTATTTGGTTGTCTTTTATCTTCACCTTCTCTCGCATTGTGAGTGCTCCTAGGATTAGGACAGTACACCCATTAGGCTTATTGGATAGTCTTCTTCCAAACCATAGGCTGGTGCCGAATGGTAGGGAAGGAAGAAAACCATTTGGCCTAAAGGGGTGTGCAGAAGGTAATGACTAAAGACATATAAAGGGATTTGAAGAGGTGGCAAAGAAATATACGGTTACAGTTGTGAATCTGGATAATGGAAGAGGCATTACTAGGAATACCGGGATACCCCATCGAAACATTTCAATGCTTCAGTTTCACTATGTAATGTTAAAAGAAAACTGATTTCCTAATTAGACACTTGCTCGAGGGTATGTATTTACCAGGTTTGATTTTCACATCTGTATGGTTTTACAGATGATGAGTGGGAGTAAGTTATTGGGAATTGGGTGATCATCCTCATTATATCGGGATTCGTTGTAATTGGTGATATTTGAGGAAATCGCCTGGGTTGTTTGCCGGACGGCAAATATTTGGTTTTGAATATCCGTTGTTATGCACCAATTTCAAATTGATATATCTGTACGTCTATTTTTATAGAGTGAGATATACCTTTTTGAAATTATGTCTATGACATTTACCTATATCAGTGGATGGTTAGGTAAGGAGCATTAAACAGTGGTGTAATTGTTCATAACCATAGTACAGTTTTCAACCTACGACATACAGGGAATGAGTTATTAGACTCAAGGGACTTATACAGAGTATTGTATGTTGTCCAGCGTCCATGAGGACAGAGGGGTTGGTTCTTGTACTATATTCGGTTTACTTATGACTTCTCTAGTTTTTAGACAAGTGTTTCGTAGAAACACAGGATCCGAATTTTGAGAAGTTATAGGTATATGAATAAAGTAGAGAACCAGGTATTGCAAGTATCGGGATTCTTCAAAGTGATCGAAGATGTAGATACTTTTGTATGGTATTCAGTTGATAGTAATGATTAAGAGAACTTGCTTCTCTTTCGGGTTACTCATAATTGGAAGCATTCCTAAGTTGAGTAACACTGATCGGCCTCTTTTAGTTGACATGCACTGGAGACAGTTGCATGATTTGAATCTGGTTCAATTAAATCAGTGCCTCTGTTTCTATATTGGATATAGAACAGTCATATCTTGACATTGTTAAGATACGTGGAGTTGTCCGGCTTATGCTTAAAACCAGACTCTGGATAACTCAAGGCACGTTTCTGTAATGGTTGTTTGTGGGTGGACCCAGGCTATGACGAGGGTTGACTTTCTACCATCTGGAAGATCAATAGTGATATTGTTCTTGACTCGCCACAGTTTTAATAAAAATGGATTTTTTCAGAAAACAGTAGTGGGGGTATGGTAGAACTGGAAGTGATTCCAGAACCACAAACGATTACTGAAGATTTGATAGGAACCTAAAGGTTCAATCTGGTTTGACATTCCATTGGCCACTCCGCAGATACGGTGGGTAACCTCAGGCACCCGAGAGGTACTCCGGTAGCCTCAAGGACGGTGAAAGGGAGGTTCTTGTTTACCCAGTCTTGCCATTGCTGTTGTTCTAGGCTGCGAGACCCGGCAAGAGGATGAGTATAGCGTCGTTCTGAACTGGTTTCAGAAGTGTACGTGTATATGACTCTGTCAGAGGGTTGTCGTAGCCAGTGGGAGCAGCGGAAGCATTGGTGGACAAGTGGCTTATGACTATTTATAGACTAAAGCAGATGTAGCGGAGATAGATCATCTATTTCTGGTGTGACAGTCATAGGTTTGACTTTATCAGAATAGGGGATGGATCTGTTAAGAAGGTAGTAGGATGTGATGTCCTGGTATTTGGATGACATACACAGAGTAGGAAAGGAAACTCCTATACTACGATCGGTTATACTTTGGTTGTCACACAGTAGTTTCTCCCCAAAGGGACTTGGACATTATATCAAACATTCTGGTTACTAGATCTATAGATATAGATTTGGGTAGTTTCCCAATGAGGGTACTTTGACAGCATTCTAAAATTATTTAGAATGGACGACTCCTGGCACGGTAGTATACCTGCAGGTGATGGAGTCACCCTGTCTAAAGGTGTCTTACAGACTAAAGGGGAGAGGGATGTGCATGATTGGCAGATCACTTGCTCAGGAAATTGAGTCGATCATGAGATGTCAAGTACGACACCAGATGTTGTTTTTGCAGTGGATGCAATAAATTGATATTGATCCAATCCTGGAGAAACAGTCGGAAGCAGTTTTAGAACATAAGTAGATGTTCTAGGGATATGATAGCGTCAGCCTCATTTAGGTGACGGTTATCGTTCCAGGATTCCAAGGTGACCTGGATGACAGAGTGGTTGTCAGAGTTATAGTTTTCCTTCTGACGAGGGGCGGTATTTTGGACAGGTGGTCCAGGAGGATACTGAGGGAGGCATGGCGCAGGATACTGATTAAGTTCAGTTGACGATACAGTCTAAGAAGTTTGGATTTGGAGTTCATTTATGAGCTAGGTCCAATCAGACATCCAGACACATTCTAAGACAAGTATTGCTCATTTCGGGAGATGGCTTTCTCCACGAACTTGAGATATAGATAGACATAGAAAGAAACATCAAAGCGGATCCACTCACTGAGGCTATTCCTCGAACGCAATAGTTTCGCAAACGAGCTTTGTGAGACTGACTAGTAGAGGAGTTGGGTGTTCGATATCACATGGGCTGTGAGTATGCGACATCGCAATAATTAGCCTTGAGTGCAAGTGGGCGATTGTTGGAGATAGTGCCCTCAGAGTTAATTATTGGATCACAGGCACGTGATTGCAATGATTGAGGGAGAACCTATTCCGGTAGGACAGTCTTACTCAAGATGATAGTATGCTATCTGGTTTATCTTTATCATTGTGTACTGCTTTAGGTGACCTTACAGGTCGCTATTACATGTTGATAGAGCCCCTAGGATTCATGCTTGACTGCCAGCATCATGAGAGCGATCATATACGTGGGAGCTGGTAGTCTATAAGCACATCCTTAAAAGGTCCCTAGTCGTGGAAGTTTCGAGACAGGGCATCGATACTCCAGAGTAGACTAGTGTATACAGTCGAGACCCCGACGAGGGGCAGTGGCCGGTCTCACAAGCCACTGGTGTCATTTGGTTCACCTAAGATGTATACAGGTGCTCATTGGGTTATGAGTACACCGGACCGGACTTACGGGGAACATGCTAGTTGGTCTTATACCTGACGTCAGATGGTAGTTCCCTGGTGACATGTGTACAGGTTAGTTCATCGACCTGAGGATCGTCATTTGTCTCGTGTGAGTTCCCACTGTACTTTGATTACTACCTTACCACGCTCAAAGGAGACGTGCAAACAGGTTTTAGTTGGGTACAGTCCAGAGCCACATCGAGGCAGTGAGCGGATCTTCAGGGGTTCGTCTCTCCCGGTATTGGGGGTGAGGTCGCGCTGTGTCTAGGAGAGCCATTACACAAAGCCCTCGGCCGAGGCTGGAGATTTACTGGTAGGTATTCCAGTAGTATCTCAGGGTGTTCTGGGTTACACTCCGACACGACTTGTACCGCTTTTGGGGGTCTGACTTTTACCAATCCCCTAGGCCCGTCATGCGATGCTCATAGACGAACGGACCGGACTGTATGGATATTGTCACTGACAGGCTCAGTAGGGTGTCAGGATGAGTTCGCTCATCGACGTCCCTTTTGGTCAATAGCTGGTAGCCCGTCACGTATGGCTAATACCTCTGACGTGCTAGTGGTTAAATCCACAGCCATAGTATTGACGTGTCTTTAGAGTCCCCCACAAAACAGTTACTCAAGTTTCGGGCGAAACGTTGTAGAGGCCATATGGAGATATGGCAGGGTTCGATCAGATACATGCGGTATTGCACGGATCATGATCGGACGGACAATACTAGCCGGCTTTGGTTTAAGCCGGATCCTAGTATAGTACAGTATAGATTTTTTCTCATTGCATTTGTATTTCGGTCGGAATACAAATGCGGGTATGTATATATAGTAGCGGGGTTTTCCTGTAATTTATTACGGGATCAGTTTTATGAAGTTGCCAGTTTGTTTTCCGTTTCTGCCATATTTCTTTGTACCTTTCATTGGCTGAAGATTGGTGGAGGAGGGCTTATTTGCATTTGTGCAAATAAGCATTTTGGAGGGTTGTCTTTGCACATTGTAGTGTCATGATGGTTGCACCATCACTTGACTTCTTGACTTCTTCATGATGGCTTGACTTTGGGTGTGATGATTGGTTGATAAAGTGTTGGACTTTGATTATGATCATTGCTTGTTATCATCACCTTTCTCTCTCTCTTGCATTATGTTGTGCCTCACTTCTTTTTGATTCAAAAATTCACTCCACTCTCACTTTCCTCATGGTGAAGGCCGGCCATATCAAGGGGGCTGTCCAAATTTTTGGGTAGGGGATTTACACTCATTTGGCTTGGCAAAATCATTTTAGCTCCTCCTCCAAAAGCTCATATCTCATACCTCCACCATATGGCAACTTCCTACAACCCCAAGAGACAAAGCATTCTACAGTTAACCTAAAGCACCCATGGGCACGTCGACTCGCCAACTTCGTGCCCGAGTTGCCTCGGTCCAGAGGTGGGAGCCCATAAAAGAAGCCGGCGACGTGGTGCCCTTCCGGCGAGGAGGTGGAGACCGGACATTCCGCGGGAGATCGGGACGACGACGAGAAGACCGAAGGACACGGATCGCTCGGTATATCTCTCTACCCGTTCTTTAGTTAGCTAGGACTAGTTTAATGGCCCGATCCGAGATTTTTGTGCGCGGTGGTGCCGGTTTACAAGTTCGTAAAAAGTTTCGTTTCGGCATTCCGACGTCGGATTGACGGCCGGGGCGCCGCTGTGCACTTACAGTTTGTGATCATTTCTTCTCATCATCACTCTTTTCTCTCTCTTGCATTATGATTGCTCACCCCCCTTCGATTTTCTCTCTCTCCCTTTTTGACAAAAGAGAGGCCGGCCACTATTGAGTTAGGGTTGGTTTTTGGTGTGAGGATTTTTGATTCATTCCATTGAAAAAGAAAAATCCTCAAGCTCATTCCACATTCTCATTTTTCCTCCATCAATATGGAAACTTCTTTAAACCCCTAGAGACATAGTGATCTACACTTCATCTACAGCATTCTTGGACACATCGACTCGCCAACTTCGTGCCTGAGTTGCCTCGGTCTAGAGGTGGGAGCCCGTAAAAGAACCCGGCGATGTGGTGCCCTTCCGATAAGGAGTTGAAGACCGGAGATTCCGCTTGGAGATCGGGACGACGACGAGAAGACCAAAGGACACGGATCGCTCGGTATATCTCTCTACCCCTTCTCTTGTTAGCTAGGAGTAGGTTAATGGCCCGATCTGGGTTTTATAGTGCGCGGTGGTGCGGTTTATAAGCTTTGTAAAAGTATCGTTTCCGCATTTTGGCCTCGTCCAGACGGCCGGGGCGCCGCCGTGCAGTTACAATGGTATCAGAGCCACGCCATTAACCTAGTCTAGCTTGCTCTAACGTGTTTACAAGTTCGATCGAACGAATTTCCAAAAACCACATTTTCCATGCATCAGTTTCTGTCGAATTTTTCCAGTCATCAAAAAATTATTTGGTACATTGGAAAATTACGTGCAGGGTTTTTTGAGAATTCTGTGAAAATTTGGTCGGCTGATATTACTGTAGCGCGGCGGATCAGCGGCCAAAACCATGTTTGGGCCGCGGATCCGCCGCCGTTTTGTGTCCAAACTGCACCAAATTTTTACAGTGAGCTTCGGACATGGAAATAGGGTTTTTGGTATATTCTTTTTGGGCCCGGATTTTCTTTGAGAGCTATAGTAATACTTGGGGCCCACTTGGGAAAATTTTGGTCGATCGAAAATTTTAAACATGTTAGTTCATGGTATTTACATTATATCTGCGACCGTGAATGTCATTTGATCGGTAAATCCTGTCTAACTGCTATAGCCCTTTTAGACGGATTTACGAACGTGACATTCACATTGATGTTCTGTGTTGTGTTGTGATGTTGCGGATTGGTCGTGGGGGATAGCCAGGATGCAATGTTAGTACAGTTTGGTTATATATGTACATTTGATATTGCGGAGCGAGCGTCTGACATATGGACTGCCATCACTGCCTGTTTGTATATTATTCTTTTGGGGCACGACCGGGCTGAGGTCGATGTACCCGTTGTATGTATATTTTACTTTCTGTACTAGGATTACCCCAAGGTGGGGTGCACGGATAGCCGGGTTCTAGAGGGATACGGGGCCGCATCTCATGGCGTTAAGGCGGAAGGAGCTTCACTCTAGAATTGGCGGGCTATTCGCCGCACTCGTAAGGGGTACAGGTTGACCCAAGGAAGGGTGCACAAGTTACCAGATTCCGTGAAGTGCTGGGTGGTCCATTCACGTTGTTGAAGGGGGCTGCCTCGCTTTAGGTTTTGGCGGGTAACTTTCCGCGCCCGTAGGGGTCTAGGATTTCATTGCACAGGCTATCCACACGACCAGGGAAACGTCGGGTTTCAGTAGCGGCTCTATGAAACCCGGGGATCCCAGATATCTGTATTGTTGTGATGCTTATTAAATTTCTGTGATGTTTGATTTTATCACTCCTTGAGCGAATATTATATATTGATATATATACTAGTAGATGTTGTATATGTTTTGCATCCATGCTAGTCCAGTCCCCGCTCTGTCGTTAGTTAAGCAACTTAACGGGTAATGACGGGACCCAATGGCGAATGCGGATGGCATATACGTACATCATTATTTTTGTTCTTTATTGGTGTGATCAATTGATGGGACTGCATTGATTCGGATCAATGCAAGCTAAACAAACCTATTCTGATGTTGTTGGAACAATTTTTCAAAAAGCTGTTATTGCAAGGACGTTCACTTTTGTTTTCCACAGTGGTATTCAGTTGGAATATCAGCACCTCAGTCGACGAGGCAAGGGCCGAGATCCTTTCACCGGGAGTGACCCCTTGGACAGAAGTTTGCGTCAGGGCAATAACTTCACTATAGTCGTTTACTTTTGGTTTGTATTGTGGTATTCAGTTAGAATATTCTGCACCTCATTCTACGGGGAAAGAGCCGAGATCCCTTCACCGGGAGTGACCTCTTTAGCAAAGGTTTTCGTTACTATATTTTTATAAAGCTATCCGGTTCCTTCAACGATATCAAGTTCATTACGTTAAAGGTTTTTCGCCAAAAACCATTGGTAGCCCTCCGTCATTTCAGACGGGTAGCACGTAGTATTCATGCTATGTTTGTTGGCCTTAGTCAAGGCATAGTGTATGGTAGCTTCTTGTTACCTTTCTGTTGCATAGATAGATGCGTTGGTTTGGGACAGTCGTATAGCCTTGTTGGCCTTAGTCAAGGGCTTGTACGGGTGGTTTCAAATTAACCTGGACAATGAGGGGTAGAACTTGACATGTGACTTATGATTTGTTGGCCTTAGTCAAGGTCATAAGAGCATGGGGGCAAAAATCACATCGGGAGTTTCTAAAGAAACTGAAACTTGCCAGATATGCGCATACCTTCTGGAGTGTGATAACGTGAGCGGATTCCGTCATGTTAACATGCGATGATAGTTGGATCCCAATTCCCACTGATGAGTTGGTTTACTCCTCGGGTGATCCCGACTAATTCTTTTTTCAGGTTTGGGGAAGAATTTGACGTTACAGTGGGAGGTTTCCTGATTAGATAAAGTGATAACCATTCTGATCTAGGTTAGAGTGCACGCTGAGTGTTTCTTTTCTCTCTCTCTTTGGCAGCGACCATGACCCGCCCCTAGACTATGACTCAGTGACCAAGTTGACCGAACCTTCTTAAACACTGGCTTTTGGATTGTCAGAGTTGCGTACCTCATTGCCACTCTTACTTTTACCCTTTTCTCCAGGACACCCCGTATTACTACGAACGTCCACTTCCATTGGATAAAACCATCGTATGGTTATATATGAACTCGAAGGAATTTATTCGAGGATGGTTTCCGGTTCTGGAGAAAACGAATAGGAATATTCTGTTGTCTTTTCCTTTTACCTTCTCTCAGGTTGCGAGTACTCCTTGGTTTAGAGGATAGTACACCCGTTACGCCTATTGGATAGTCTTCTTCCAAACCTTAGGCTGGTGCCGAATGGTAGGGAATGAAGAAAGCCGATTAGCCTAAGTGTGGTGTACAGAAGGTATTAAGTTAAGACAAGTAAAGGGATTAGAAGGAGGGCAAAGTAAATTGCGACTGCTATTCACGACGAAGCCAAGTATTTCATTACCACTCCCACTTCACCTTTGTATTTCTCCAGGACACTCCGTATCACTACGAAGATCCACAGTTATTTGGATACTCCATCGTCTGGTTATATACGAACTCGAAAGGAACTTATTCCAGTTTGGGGATGGATTCTGGTTCAGGAGAAATAGGAATAAGATTTATTCGGTTTTCTTTTATCTTCACCTTCTCTCGCATTGCGAGTGCTCCTAGGATTAGGAAAGTACACCCATTATGCTTATTGGATAGTCTTCTTCCAAACCATAGGCTGGTGCCAAAAGGTAGGGAAGGAAGAAAACCATTTAGCCTAAGAGGGTGTACAGAAGGTAATGACTAAAGACATATAAAGGGATTTGGAGAGATGGCAAAGAAATATACGGTTTCAGTTATGAATCTGATAATGGAAGAGGCATTACTAGGAATACCAGGATACCCCATCGAAACATTTCAATGTTTCAGTTTCACTGTATATTGTTAAAAGAAAACTGATTTCCCAATTAGACACTTACTCTAGGGTATGTATTTACCAGGTATGATTCTCACATCTATATGGTTTTGCAGATGATGAGTGGGAGTAAGTTATTGGGAATTAGGTGATCATCCTCATTATATCGGAATTCGTTGTAATTGGTGATATTTGAGGAAATCGCCTGGGCTGTTTGCCGGTCGGCAAATATTTGGTTTTGAATATCCGTTGCTATGCACCAATTTCAAATTGGTATATCTGTACGTCTATTTTTATGGAGTGAGATATAACTTTTTGAAATTATGTCTATGAAATTTACCTATATCAGTGGATGGTTAGGTAAGGAGCATTGAACAGCGGTGTAATTCTTCTTAACCAAAAGTACAGTTTTCAACCTACGACACACAGGGAATGAGTTATTAGACTCAAAGGACTTATACAGAGTATTGTATATTGTCCAGTGTCCATTAGGACAGAGGGGTTGGTCCTCATACTATATTCGGTTTACTTATGACTTCTCTAGTTTTTAGACAAAGTGTTTCGTAGAAACGCAAGGTCCAAATTTTGAGAAGTTATAGGTATAAGGATAAAGTAGAGAACCAGGTGTTGCAAGTATCGGGATTCTTCAAGATGATCGAAGATGTAGATACTTGTGTATGGTATTCAGTTGATAGTAATGGTTCTGAGAAACTTGTTTCTCTTTCAGGTTACTCATAATTGGAAGCACTCCTAAATTGAGTAACACTGATCGGCCTCTTTCCATTTAGTTGACATGCACTGGAGACAGCTGCATGATTTGAATCTGGTTCCAATTAAATCAGTGCCTCTGGTTCTATATTGGATATAGAACAGTTCATATCTTAACGATGTTATGGTACGGGGAGTTGTCCGGCTTATGCTTAAAACCAGACTCTGGATAACTCAAGGCACGTTTCTGTAATGGCTGTTTGTGGGTTGACCCAGGCTATGACGAGGGTTGACTTTCTACCATCTGGAAGATCAATAGTGATATTGTTCTAGACTCGCCACAGTTTTAATAAAAATGGATTTTTTCAGAGAACAATAGTGGGAGTATGGTAGAACTGGAAGTGATTCCAGAACCGCAAACGATTACTGAAAATTTGATAAGAACCTAAAGATTCAATCTGGTTTGACATTCCATTGGCCACTCCGCAGATACGGTGGGTAATCTCAGGCACCCGAGAGGTACTCCAGTAGCCTCAAGGACGGTGACAGGGAGGTTCTTGTTTACCTAGACTTGCCATTGCTGTTGTTCCAGACTATGAGACCCGGCAGGAGGATGAGTATAGCGTCGTTCTAAACAAGCTTTAGAAGTGTACGTCTATATGACTCTACCAGAGGGTTGTCGTAGTCAGTGGGAGCAGCGGAAGGATAGTGGACAAGTAGCTTATGTCTATTTATGGACTAAAGCAGATATAGCGGAGATAGATCATCTATTTCTGATGTGACAGTCATAGGTTTGACTTCATCAGAATAGGGGATGGATCTGTTAAGAAGGTAGTAGGATGTGATGTCCTGGTATTTAGATGACACACACAGAGTAGGAAGTGAAATTCCTATACTACGATCGGTTATACTTTGGTTGTCATACAGTGGTTTCTCTACATGGGACTTGGATTTTATATCAGACATCCTGGTTTCTGGATCTATGGTTTTAGATCTAGATTTGGGTAGGTTCCCAATCTGGGTACTTAGACAGCATTCTAAAGGTGCTTTAGAATGGACGACTCCAGGCACTATAGTGTATCTGCAGGTGATGGAGTCACCCTCTCTAAAGGAGTCTTACAGACTAAAGGGGAGAGGGATGTGCATGATTGGCAGATCACTTTCTTAGGCAATTGAGTCGATCATGAGATGTCAAGTACCACACCAGATGTTTTTTTTACAGTAGATGCAATATGTTGATATTGATCCAATCCTGGAGAGTCGAACGGAAGTAGTTTTAGAACATAAGTGGATGTTCTAGGGATATGATAACAACAGCCGCTTTTAGGAGACAGTTATCATTCCAGGCTTCCAAGGTGACATGGATGACAGAGAGGTTGTCAGAGTTATAGTTTTCCTTCTGACGAGGGGCAGTATTTTGGACAGGTGGTCCAAGGGGATACTGAGGGAGGCATGGCGCAGGATACTGATTAAGTTCAGTTGACGATACAGTCTGAGAAGTTTGGACTTGGAGTTCATTTATGAACTAGGTCCCATCAGATATCCAGACACATTCTAAGACAGGTATTGCTCATTTCGGGAAATGGCTTTTTCCACGAACTTAAGATAACGAGAGACATAGAAAGAAACATTAGAGCGGATCCACTCACTGAGGCTATTCCTCGAACACATTAGTTTCGCAAGCGTGTCTTGTGAGACTGATTAGTAGAGGAGTTGGGTGTTCGGTATCACACGGGCTGTGAGTATGCGACATCGTAATAATTAGCCTTGAGTGCAAGTGGGCGATTGTTGGAGATAGTGTCCTCAGAGTCAATTATTGGATCACATGCACGTGATTGCAATGATTGAGAGATGACCTATACCGTTAGAACAGTCTTACTCAAGATGATAATATGTTATCTGGTTTATCTTTATCATCGTGTGCTTCTTTAGGTGACCTTACAGGTCACTATTGCGCGTTGATAGAGCCCTTAGGATTCTTGCTTCACAGCCAGCAGTATGATGGCTATCATATACGTGGGAGCTGGTAGTCTATAAGCACATCCTTAAAAGGTCCCTAGTCATGGGAGTTTCGAGACAGGGCATCGATACTCCAGAGTAGACTAGTGTATACAGTCGAGACCCCGACGAGGGGCGGTGGCCGGTCTCACAAGCCATTGGTGTCAGTTGGTTCACCTAAGATGTATACAGGTGCTCATTGGGTTATGAGTACATCGGACAGGACTCGCCGGGAACATGCTAGTTGGTCTTATACGAGACGTCAGATAGCAGTTCCCTGGTGACATTTGTACAGGTTAGTTCATCGACCTGAGATCGTCATTTGTCTCGTGTGAGTTCCCACTGTACTTTGATTACTACCCTACCACGCTCAAAGGAGATGTGCAAACAGGTTTTAGTTGGGTACAGTCCCGAGCCACATGGAGGCAGTGAGCGGATCTGCAGGGGTTCGTCTCTCTCGGTATTGGGGGTGAGGTCGCGCTGTGTCTAGGAGAGCCCTTACACAAAGTCCTTGGCCAAGGCAGGAGATTTACTAGTAGGTATTCCAGTAGTATCTCAGGGTGTTCTGGGCTACACTCCGACACGACTTGTACCGCTTTTAGGGGTCTGACTTTTACCAACCCCCTTGGCCCGCCATGCGATGCTCATAGACGAACGGACCGGACTGTACGGATATTATCACTGACAAGCTCAGTAGGGTGTCAAGGTGAGTTCGCTCATCGACGTCCCTTTTGGTCAATACCTGGTAGCCCGTTACGTATGACTAATACCTCTAACGTTCTAGTGGTTAAATCCACAACCAAAGTATTGACGAGTCTTTAGAGTCCCCCACAGACCGTTTTCTCAAGTTTCGGGCGAAACGCTGTAGAGGCCGTATGGAGATATGGCAGGGTTCGATCATGTACGTACGGTATTGCACGGATCATGATCAGACGGATATTACTAGCGGGCTTTGGTTTAAGCCGGATCCTAGTATTATACAGTGTAGATTTTGTCTCATTACATTTGTATTAGGTCGGAATACAAATGCGGGTAAGTATATACAGTCGCGGGGTTTTCCTGTAATTTATTACAGGATCAGTTTTCTGAAGTTTCCAGTTTGCTTTCCGTTTCGACCATTTTCCTTTGTTTCCTTCCTTGGCTGAAAATTGGTGGAGGAGGGCTTATTTGCAATTGTGCAAATTAGCATTGTGGAGGGTGGTCTTTGTATATTGTTGCTTCATGATGATTCTACCTTCATTTGACTTCTTTAGTTCATCATTGCTTGACTTTTGGAGATATGATGGTTGATGGAGTGTTGGACTTTGTTTGTGATCATTTCTTCTCATCATCACTCTTTTCTCTCTCTTGCGTTATGATTGCTCACCCCCCTTGGATTCTCTCTCTCATCTTTTTTGACAAAAGAGAGGCCGGCCACTATTGAGTTGGGTTTGGTTTTTGGTGTGAGGATTTTTGATTCATTCCATTGAAAAAGAAAAATCCTCAATCTCATTTTTCCTCCATCATTATGGCAACTTCTTTAAACCCCTAGATAAATAGTGATCGACACTTCATCTACAGCATTCTTGGACACGTCAACTCGCCAACTTCGTGCCCGAGTTGCCTCGGTCCAGAGGTGGGAGCCCGTAAAAGAACCCGGCGATGTGGTGCCCTTTCGACAAGGAGTTGAAGAACGGAGATTCCGCGGGAAGATCGGGACGACGACGAGAAGACCGAAGGACATGGATCACTCGGTATATCTCTCTACCCCTTCTCTTGTTAGCTAGGAGTAGGTTAATGGCCCGATCCGATTTTTATAGTGCGTGGTGGTGCCGGTTTACAAGTTTTGTAAAAGTATCGTTTCCGCATTTTGGCCTCGTCCAGACGGCCGGGGCGCCGCCGTGCACTTACAATAGGTAGCTAGGGGTAAAATATTATCGGGAATTTCAAGTGTTGAAATTTGCAATGAGATTGCATACCTTCTATGAGATAGTTGGATCCCGATACCCACTGCGAGTAAGAGTTACACCTTGGAGAGTTTTACACATTACAATTAGCCGATCTAGTAGGTGTCTAGATTTGTGTTAATGGGGTTACGCCCCTGGGAAAACGAGGTTTATTTTAATTAGGTCTTTGTGGAAGCACGGGGAACCTCCCTCAAAGTACCGACACTGGCCTGGCCGAAAGATTGGGGAACTTGTACGGTGTAATTAATCCCGGTTAGTCTTACCTTTTAGGGTTTGAAGGATGATTTGACCAAAACAGTGGGTGCCATCCTGTTTAGATAAACTAATAACCAATCTAATCTTGTAAGAGCGCACGCAAAGTGTTTTCTTCTCTCTCTCTCTCTCCTGGTAGCAACCATGTCACGCTTTAATCAAGATAATAATATGGATGCAGTGACCGAACCTGCTTATTATACTGAGCTAGGGAACGTTGGTTCCGCTCTATCTTATAATTGTTATAAGTCCGAGCAGGAAATAGGGGAATATCCGGATTCCCATGCCACCCAACTGAGGAATAAGCATGTTGATGCATATTCTTCGGGTGTGTTCATTACCAAGAACTGTTTCTCAGTATCCTCTACGTCCTGGGTACGTGATACCGGATAAGGATCCTACATATGTAAAAGTTACATGGGCTATAAAATGTAGAGAATTGGGAAATGGTGATATATCTCTAAGTGTTATAGAATGGTGCAATTGTTGTAGCCAAGTCTGTTGGCAGATATCATCTTATATTAATACATTGATTCTGAACAAATGTTATTACATATCGAACCTGATATACAACATTACATCATGCTCTTTACTGAGTTAAAGAAGGATATAATTCTATATTGGAGGATAATGTTGTGAACATTTTCCTGAATCAAGAGTTGATTCGATCAGGCACGTTAGATAATAGCATATACATTCTAAATCAAACCATAGTTCAAAGTATAGAGAACACACACAAGAGGAGTAGTTCAGAAATGAATGAATCCTTCTTGAGGCATTGTAGACTAGGTCATATCAATGCGACACGACCAGCTAAGTTACATAAGGATGAATATGAGAATCTGTTCGAATTTTCATCTTATGATACTTGCCAGTCTTGTCTCAAAAGTAAAATGACCTATACTCTGCTTACTGGAAACAAAGAAAGAGTTAGTGAACTCTTGGGACGGATACATGATGATGTATTTGGTCCCATGTCTACAAATACCAAGGTTGGTTCTTCATACTTCATTATATTCATTGATCTTCTCTCAAGATTTGGAAATATGTTCCTGTTGAAATACAAGGAATATAAGTTTGAAGTTGAGAACCTAACGGGCAGAAGTATTAAGTCCTACGATGTGATCGAGGAGAAGAATACTTGCGCACGGAGTTTCTGGAATTTCTAAAAGGAGAATGTGATTCTCTCTCAGCTTACTCCTTCTAGTAACAACACAGCACAACGGTGTATCGGGGCGGAAGTATCACACCCTATGAAATATAGTGCGCTCTATGATGAGTACTACCGAGTTACCTATTTTCTTTTGGGTGTTATGCACTTAAGAAGATGCATACCTATTGAATGGGGTTCCATCCAAATCAGTGCCTACCACTCCATATGAGATATGGAATGGGAAGAGACCACGTCTTAAACGAGTTAAGATATGGGGTTGTCTGGCCTATGTTGAAAGGCAGAATCCGGACAAGCTCGAGACAAGGTCAGTTCTGTGAATGTTTGTTAGGATATCCCAAACATTTGCGAGGGTATATCTTCTACCTAACTAAGGAGAAAAAGGTGTTTTGTTTCACAGCATGCCACCTTTTTAGAAAAGGAGTTTCATGTGAAGAAATTAGTGGTCATAAGGTAGAACTGGAAGGAGTTCTAGCTAAACAAACTAACAGCTGATGATTTGGTGAAACCAAAGGATTCAATAGTCTCTAACGAACCTCAGCCTCTCGGTGAATCTGGTAGGGTTTCTCATCCACTTGAGAGATACTATGGTCTTCTCGGTGACAGTGGGAGTGAGGATTGCATCATGGTAGATGATGGCCCAACTAGGTTCAGGCAGGCCGTCACGAGTGGGGACTCTGTGAAATGGCTGGATGCTATTTGATCAAAGATGGAATCCATATACACCAACAAAGTATGACTTTGAATGTTGCACCTAAAGGGATAAAACCCATTGGGAGCAAATGGATCTTAAGAAGATTCTTTGTATAGATGGAAATGTTGGGACTTTCAAAGCTATGCTTAAGTCCATCAGGATCAATACAACCATCGCGAAGTTGGAACATCTATTTTGATGTGACAGTCAAAGAGTTTCACTTCATCAAAAAGATAGATGAACCTTGTATATACAAGAAGGTTGTAGAGAGTAAGGTTGTCTTCCATGTATTGTACGTACATGACATACTCTTGATAGGAAAGGGTTTCTTATGCTACACTCGGTCAAGCTCCTCTTATCCTGAGGATTCTCCATGGATGATCTGGATGATACCTGCTACATCTTATGGATTATGATCTATGGTGATAGATCTAAGTGGATGTTGGGAGTGTCCTAAATCAAGGTACAATAACACCATACAAAAGGGGTTTAGTATGGAAGATTCTAAGCGTGGTGGTTCGCCCACTTACTCATGGATCACTCTATCCAAAAAGATGTCTCCCAAGAGTGATTTGAAGAGAGCTTGGGTGCAAGGAATACCCTATGCTTTGGCAGTAGGCTCTATCATCTATGCGATGTTATGTACCAGACTAGATGTAGATGATTCACTAGGTGTAGTGATCAGGAATCAATCGGATCTTGGGAGAATCACTGGACAGCTGTGGAGGACATTCTTAAGTACTTGAGAAGCACTAAAAGAAAGTTCTTGGTTCTAGGCTCTAGAGTGATAAGTTTGACTGAAAGTCGGTCACAGGCATTATCTTTACCCTCAGTGGAGGGACGGTATATTGGAAGAGTTCCAAGCTAGATACCGAGACATACTAGAAGATAAAGGATGAATACATTGCTACCAACGATACTACCAAAGTGGTTATCTGGACATTTCTTGTTCATGAGATGAACAAGGTTCCTACCATTGAGCGTTCAATAACTGTTATTGTGACAACAATGGAGTTGTGGCTTTGGCCTAGGAACGAAGGTCCCATCAGCGTTCCAGACATATTCTGAGGACAATATCACCTGATCTTGGAGATGGTTGATCTCCAACGGATCGAGGTCAGGAGAGTAGACTAGAAGGATAACACGGCGGATCCACTAACAAAGGCCTTACCCTAGAGAGACTTCTATAGAACGTTGAGTATGAGATACTGTAACAAATGGCCTTAGTGCAAGTGGGAGATTGTTAGTTATATATATGCCCTAGAGGCCATTACTGTACATGTGATGTATATTGTAGTGGATGCTTGGACATATATAGGGAGGACTTTCTTGCTCGACATGATAGTATGCTATCTGGTTGCTCTTTATCTTAACATGTACACTTATTGTCTCTCTATTACATATTGATAAAGCCCTTAGAATGTGTACTTGACTACCGGGATTATGATGCGGATCATACTAGTGGGGAAGTGGTAGTCGGTAAGTACATCCTTCAAATGTTCCTAGTCGTGAGAGTATCGAGACAGGACATCGGTACTCTAGAGTAGACTAGCATATACGCTTCTCGACCCATGTGATAGGCGATGGATGATCCTATATCCATTGGTGTTTGACATCAGAGAAGGTATACGGGTGCTCAGTGGAGACTTGGTACACTAAACGTACTCGCCGAGAACTCCTGGATGGTATTATACCTATCGTCAGATAGCAGTTCTTTGGTGAAACTGGTACAGGTTAGTTTGTCGACCCGAGATCGTCATAGAGTCTTGTATGATTCCCACCATGCTTTGATTTCCACTATACCACGGTCAAGAGATCGTGCAAAAAGTTGGTTTTTAGGTACAATCCCGAGTCACATGGAGGAAATGAGCGATAGGAAGGGATTCGTCTCTCCCGGTATTGGGAGTTGATGTTGCGCTATGCTCGATTTGACATAACAGGAAATCCCTGGCCAGGGTTGCTGAGATCTACTAGTAAGTGTTATCAGTAGTTTCTTAAACCATTATGGACCTTGCATCGGCATGACTTATCAAGCTATTGGGGTATGACGTTATACCACCTCAGGCTGTGATATGCGACATATCAGACAAAGAGACCGGACTGTACGGTAGTGTTACTGATTGGATTCGCAGGAGTTTGAGTAGACTTGGTTGTTGATCTTTTGATCGCTCAATACCTGGGTGGCCATTACGTTTAGCAGACCGCTTGCGGCTTGTGGATGTTTGATATGATCATCACCTACTGCCAGCGTATTGACGAGTCTTTAGAGTCCTACACAGAGGTTTCCTGGTTCATGCGAAATGGAGTAGGAGCACATATGTGATATGTGCGGGACCGAGATTAATGCGATATGTGATACCGTATTCTATTCTCGCGATATGTGATATCGGTTGGTTATATATGATATAGCCGGGTTATCGGATCAAGTGTTGATTCGATAAGTTGATTCATATGATATTAGTCGATTGTATATAATATAGCCGGATTATTAAATCAAGTGTTGATTTGATAATTTAATGTATAATTATATATTTGATATATTAACTTACATTAACTAATTTTAGCTCACTTAAATATTCATTTTTCTCACTTATGATACATTGATATATATGTGATATATGTTTAATGTATTGTTTTCTTTTGGCACAAAATATATATGTGATATATATTGTTGTGTCATGCTAGGTTACACATGCAACATGTATGTATGAGACTCATACCATGCTAGATTAATGTTAGGGTTTTATTTTTTTTAAGTAATTCAAAATGATTTGGAATTAGTCATGGCTGAGCTTGGAAGAAGCTAGTAGAACCATTGACTAAGTCCTCTTGTTTTGTTTTTCTTAAGATGTTTATTAACCTAACCATTAACCTTACACCATGGTTAACTCTCTACAAGGTTTAGTGTATGACACTAACTCGCCATGGTTGCAATTCTAACCTTATGAGTTAATTCATCTCTTCATCACTTCTTCTTCCTCAAGAGAAAAAGCTTGCTAGCTTTTTCTAAGTGATGAAATATTGTGAGAAAAATAAAACTAAAGTGAGCCCACTTCCTACTTCTTCATCTTCTACTATTAGCCATTTAGTTTAGGGTATTTGCTTCACTAATTTCACCATTAGTGAAGAGGTAGCATGAGCTCGAGTCTCCTCGACGTAGATCATCTTCGATCTTGAAAACATTGAGCAAGCTTGTTCGTTTCTTCATGTGAACCCTTACTAGAGTCTGAGTCTTCACAACTTGCAGTGAAGGGACAACGACATGGAGCTTTAGAAGTGAAGGACCGGTCTACAAAGGTTGCATTCCCTCATTCACCTAGATGTAAAGTGTTTACATTTAGTATCGTCGGTTTTTCTAGTTACTATTCTAGTGTTAGGGTTAGCTAGAATGGCAAGTTTTTGAAATTGGCATGGACGATGCCTCCCGAAACCTTGCTGCCGCGCTAGGCAACCCAACAATATCATGCGACCAGTCTCAGTCTCCATCCGCCTCTCTATTGGTAGACTTTCTACCTCACGTGAACAGTGTGTAGGTTTGCTAGGCACACGCACAAGGGTATACGAGGCATCAACCATGCCCGATTAAAATTTTAGCCGTGCCGAACAACCCAAAGCCGGATCTTTAAACTAGAGTTTATGAGAAATCAAGCATGTTAAACACTTTAACACTAAGTGAGAGGGATTACAACCTTTGTAGATCCGGTCCTTCACTTCTTAAGCTCCGTGTTGAATTCCCTTCGCTGCGATCATCGTGTTCCGGACTCTCGAGAGGTTCCACGAAGAGAAAGATACAAGCTTGCTTCCGATCTTCGATAACAAAGATGATCTACCTTGAAGTTTCATTAACACAAGCTCTCACTCATAAAATGAAGTGAACACCCTCATCTAAATGGCAAGGGTAGATGAGGATGATGAAGTAGGATTTTTGCTCTCATTTGTTTTCATATTCTCACTCACTTTCATCACTTAGCAAAAAGCTAGAAAGCTTTTTCCAAGAAGGAACTCAAGGAAGAAGATGATAGAATCCTTTTGTGATGAATAATGTAAAGAAGATAATGATGAATAATGCAACCATGGTTGCTAAACCTTTGTAAAGAATTAACCAAGGGCTACGGTTTGGGTTGGGTTAAAGCACGAGTCATATGAAAATATCTTGCACAAAACAAAAAGAAACCTTCTAGAATCATCAAGAAGGAACTAACCCAAAACAAACCCTAACCTTGTTTAATCTCCACTAAACATGTTGCATTAGTTATCATATCATATTACAATATTATATATCACATATATAATATTTATCGTAACAATATAAAATAATACAATTAACATATATCGCATATATATCAATGTATTGCCCGAGTGAGAAAAAGAATCTTTTAGTGAGCTAATATTAGTTAATATAATTTAATATATCATATATATTATTATAAATTAAATTATCGAATCAAAGTGAGCTAATATTAGTTAATATAATTTAATATATCATATATATTATTATAAATTAAATTATCGAATCAATACCTGATCCGACAATCCGGCTATATCGCATATAACCGACTAATACGATGACCCGGCTATATCACATATACCCGGCCGATAACTCATATCGCGAGAATCCAATACAGTATCACATACCGCATTATCCTCGGTCCCGCACATATCACATATGTGCTCCTACTCCGTTTTGCCTGAGTCAAGAAACCTCTGTGTAGGACTCTAAAGAATCGTCAATACGCCGGCAGTAGGTGATGATCATATCAAACACCTACAAACTGCAAGCGGTCAGCTAAACGTAACAGCCACCCAGCTATTGAGCGCTCAGAAGATCAACAAGCATGCCTGTACATTCTCCTTTAAATCCAATCAGTAACACTCCCGTACAGTCCGGTCTCGTCGTCTGATATGTCGCATATCTTGCTTAGGGGTGGTAAACGTCAGACCCCAGTAGCTCGATAAGTCGTGTCGATTTGAGGTCTATAACAGTTCGAGAAACTACTGATAATACTTACCAGTAAATCTCGGCAACCCTGGCCAGGGATTTCCAGCTATAGCCAATCGAACACAGCACAACATCAACTCCCTATACCGGGAGAGACGAATCCCCTCCTATCGCTCATTGCCTCCATGTGATTCAGGACTGTACCCAAAAGCCACCTTTTTGCACGCCTTCTTGGACGTGGTATGATGGAAATAAAAGCACTGTGGGAATCACACAAGACTCTATGACGATCTCGGGTCAACAGACTACTCTGTACCAGTGTCACCGGAGAACTGCCATCTGACGTGAGGTATAATACCATCTGGGAGTTCTTGGCAAGTCCGTCCAGTGTACCCAGTCTCTACTGAGCACCCGTACACCATCCTTGATGTTAAACACCGACGGATATGGGATCATCAATCGCCCATCATATGGGTCAAGATGCGCATACGCTAGTCTACTCTGGTTTATTGATGCCCTGTCTCGATACACCCTCGACTAGGAACAGTTATAGGATGTACTCGTCGACTACCGTGGCCCCACTAGTATGATCTCATCATAGTCCCAGTAGTCGAGTACATATCCTAAGGGCTTTATCAACATGTAACATAGAGACAATCAGAGTACATGTTAAGATAAAGTACAACCAGATAGCATATTATTATGTCGAGCAAGAAAGTCCTCCCTATATATGTCGAAGCATCCATTACAATATACATCGTATGTATAGTAATGACCTCTAGGGCATACATATAACTAACACAGTGGACACCACTCTCTCGAATGTTTGTGCAGACAGGAGCGGCACGAGAATATCAGCAACATCAGGCTCTTCACGATGCACGTCAGGATGGTCGATCCATTCAGGATTTTTTCAACCTTATTTCCAACTATTAGGAAGAACTACAGGCTATGGAAGTTACTACCCCTCTGACAATGCCGGAGTTTGCTCAAGAATTTGAGAAACAACGCGATCGACGGCGTCTTTATCACTATATGATGCACTTACATCCTTAGTTTGAGCCTCTTCAAACTCACATTCTTCATCTTTCTCCACTTCCACGACTCACCGATGTCGTTGCAGAGTTTACATCTGAAGAGACACGCCTGCAACTTCTTAAGGCGATTGCACCAACTTCCACATCTACTCCTGCTACAGTACTTGCTGCCCAATCTCGTCTATCCGCTTTTAATCGAGGTAGTAATAATCGTGGTCGTGGACAATCTCGTCCTCCTCCTGCATTTAATCGTCCTCCTCCTAGTCCCTATCCTAACTGCAAACTTGAAGGACATTGGTTACGAGACTGTCCGACTTGGTCGTCATACCGTGCTCACTGTTCGGAATATGTATGCCCTAGAGGCCATTATTGTATGATATAGTGGATACTTGGACATATAAAGAGGACTTTCTTGCTCGACATGATAGTATGCTATTTGGTTGCTCTTTATCTTAACGTGTACACTTGTATTAGTATACTGTCTCTCTGATACATGTTAATAAAGCCCTTAGGATGTTGGTTTGACAACCAGTACTATGATGCAGATCATACTAGTAGGGCTTATGTAGTTCGCAAGTACATCCTTTAACAGTTTCTAGTCGAGGGAGTATCGAGACAAGGCATCGATATTCCAGAGTAGACTAATCTGTACATTTCTTGACCATGTATGGGGCGATATTTGATCCCATAACCGTTGGTGTTTGACATCAAAGATTGTACACAGGTGCTCATTGGAGAATGGGTACACTGAATAGGACTCGCCGAGAACTCCTAGATGGTACCATACCTATCATCAGATAGCAGTTCTCTGGTGACACTTGTATAGGTTAGTCTGTATACCCGAGATCGTCATAGTGTCTTGTGTGGTTCCCACAGTGCTTTGATTTCCTTCCTACCATGGCTCAAAGGAGTCGTACAAACAGGTGGATTTTGGGTACAGTCCCGAGTCACATGGAAGCAGTGAGCGATAGGAGAGGTTTCGTCTCTTCCGGTATTAGGAGTTAATGTTGCGCTATGCTCGATTGGTTATAACAGCAAGTCCCTGGCCAGGGCTGATGAGATTTACTGGAAATTGTTATTAGTAGTTTCTCGAAACGTTATAGGCCACACATCGGCATGACTTATCAAGTTATTGGGGTCTGACGATTCTACCCCCAGACTCGATATGTGACATATCAGACGAAGAGACCAGACTGTACGGTAAGTGTTGCTTATGGACTCTACGGGAGTTTGGATAAGTTTTCTTATTGATCTTCTATTTGTTCAATACTTGGATAGCCATTACGTCCGGCTAGTACCGCTGACGGCTTGTGGGTATCTGATGTGATCATTACCTACTGATGGCGTATTGACGAGTCTTTAGAGTCCCATATGCAGGGTTGCCTAGGACGGCAACAAGGTTTCGGGAGGCATCGACCATACCAAATTCAAAAAATTGCCGTTCTAGCTAACCCTAACTTAGAATCGTTAACTAGAAAATGCGACGGAATGAAAATGCAAACGACTTTGCAAGTAAAGTGAACAACGAATACAACCTTTGTCGACCGGTCCTTCACATCATTAGCTCCATGTACTAGTCCCTTCGCCACGATCATGAACTCCTGACTTTTGAGAGGCTCCCATGAAGAAATGAATAAGCTTGCATCGAAGTCTTCGAGGCCGAAGATGATCAACGTCGAGGAGACACTAACCCAAGCTATCCCTTCACTAATTATGAAATTAGTGAAGCAAACACCCTATACTAAATGGCAAGTAGTAGAGGATGATGAAGTAGGAAGTGGGCTCACTTTATAATTCATTTTCTCACATTTTTTCTCATATCTCCATTGAAGCTAGAAAGCTTTGAGGAAGAAGAAGAAGAATGAACTCATAAGAGAGTGAAGCCACCATGGGTGAGTTAAGTATCATATACTTAACCTTTGTAGAGACTTAACCAAGGCTAATAATGATGGTTGGGTTTATAAATATCTTAAGCTAAACAAAAATAGAAGACTAAGTCAAAGCATCCATAAGCTTCTACAAGCTTTGTGTCATGACAAAGTCTAACTAATTTTAGAAAAACTTTAAATAAATAAAACCCTATATAATCCCTAGCATGGTGTAAGTCACACACACACCCAAGTTGCATGTATCATCAAGCATGACATAAAACATGTACACTTATATATAACAACTTATCGAATCAACACTTGATCCGATAACCCGGCTATATCGCATACAACCGACCAATGTCACAAATCGCAAGAATAAAATACGGTATCTCATATCGTATAAATCTCGGTCCCGCACATATCGCATATGTACTCCTACTCCATTTCGCTTGAGCCAGGAAACCTCTGTGTAGGACTCTAAAGACTCATCAATATGCCGGCAGTAGGTGATGATCATATCAAACACCCACAAGCCGCAAGCGGTTTGCTAAACGTAACGACCACCCGGGTATTGAGTGATCAGAAAATCAACAAGCAAGCATGCTCATACTCCTGCGAATCCAATCAGTAACACTACCATAAAGTCCGGTCTCATCCTGATATGTCGTATATTTCGTCTAGGGGTGGTAAACGTCAGACCACAGTAACTCGATAAGTCATGCCGATATGAGGATCATATCGGGTCGAGAAACTACTGACAACACTTACCAATATATCTCTGAAGCAGCCCTGGACAGGGACTTCCTGTTATAGCCAATCGAGCACAGCGCAACATCAACCCCCAATGCCGGGAGAGACGAAACCCCTCCTATCGCTCATTGCCTCCATGTGACTCGGGAATGTACCCAAAAAACCACCGTTTTGCACGTTCTCTTGAACGTGGTAAGATGGAAATCAAAGCACAGTGGGAATCACACAAGACTCTATGACGATCTCGGGTCTACAGACTAACCTGTACCAGTGTCACCAGAGAACTGCTATCTGACGATAGGTATAATACCATTTAGGAGTTCTCGGCGAGTCCGTTCAGTGTATCCAGTCTCCACTGAGCACCCATATACTATCTCTGATGTCAAACACCAATGGATATGGCATCATCCATCGCCTATCTGCATGGGTCAAGAAGATATACGCTAGTCTACTCTGGTATATCGATGCCCTGTCTCGATACACCTATGACTAGGAACATTTGAAGGATGTACTTAGCGACTACACTGTCCCCACTAGTATGATCTGCATCATAATCCTGGTAGTCAAGTACTCATCCTAAGGGCTTTATCAACATGTAACATAGAGACTATCGGTGTACATGTTAAGATAAAGAGCAACCAGATAGCATACTATCATGTCGAGCAAGAAAGTCCTCCATGTGTATGTCCAAGCATCTACTACAATATACAACGTATGTACAGTAGTAGACTCTAGGGCATACATATAACTAACAATCTCCCACTTGCACTAGGGCCATCTGTTGTAGTATCCAATACCCAACAATCAGCTGTGGTTGAAGTATCTCATACTCAACCATCCCATAAAAGTCTCTCTTGGGAAAAGGCATTTGTGAGTGGATCCGCCGTGTTGTCCTCTGTGTCTACTCTCCTAACTTCGATCTCCCTGTAGATCATCCATCTCCATGATCAGGTGATACTGCCTAAGAATATGTCTGGATCACTGATGGGACGGGGGTTCCTAGGCCAATGTCACAACTCCATTGTCTCACAATGGTAGGAACGATGTTCATCTCATGAACAAATATATATCCAGCCTACCTTTTTGGTAGTATTCTTGGTAGAAATGTATCCAGCCTTTATCATCTAGTTTGTCAAGGTATCTAGCTTGGAACTTTTCTAACATACCGTCCCTCCACTGAGGGTAAAGTCAATGCCTGCGACTGACATTCAGTCGACCTTACCACCCTGGAAGCTATCTAGTGATTCTCCCCAGGATTGATTGATACCATTTCACTACACCTAGTGAGAATCCTAACATCCACTTAGATCTATCTCATAGATCCAAAACCCAGGATTTAGGAGGTATCACCTTGATCCTATATGGAGAATCCTTATGATAAGAGGAGATTGACCGAGTGTAGCAAAGGAAACTCCTTTCTTATCTAGAGTATGTCATCCACGTACAATACGAGGAACACCACCATACTCCCTACTACCTTTATGTATATACAAGGTTCATCTACTATTTTGATGAAGTCAAACTCTTTGACTACCACATCAAAACAGACGTTAAAACTCCGCGATGCCTGCTTTAACTCATAAAGCAACTTGCACACGTTTCCGCTGCTTCTACTGTCTACGAAGCCCTCTGGCTGTGTACTTATAGATGCTTTCTTCTAAATCACTATTTAGAAAAGCAGTCATCACACCCAAATGCCAGATATCGTAGTCATGGTATGTAGCAATGGCAAGTAGGATCCGGATGGACTTAAACATAGACACTAGAAAAGGTTTCATCATTATCCAAACCTGGTCGATGACGAGGAACTTTTGCAACAAGTCTTATCTTTGAAAGTCTCAACTTTTCCATGTACACCAAGTAATCTTCTCAAGATATACTTGCTCCTGATGGGGATTTAACCCTTCAGATATAGCAACCAAAGTCCATACTTTGTTGGTGTACATAGATTCCATCTCAGATCGATTAGCATCCAGCCATTCTTACAGAGTCCCTACTCTTGATGGCCTGCTCGAAACTAATTGGTTCATCATCTCATGATGCATTCCTCGCTCCCACTATTATAGAGAAAACCGAAGTATCTCTCAGGTGGGTGAGGAACCCTACCAGATCGGCGGAGAGGTTGAGGTTCATTGGGAACTATTGAATCCTCCGATTCTACCAAATCATCAGCTGTAGTTTATATAGCTGGAACTCCTTCCAGTTCTACCCCATGACAACTAATTTCTTCACAAGAAATTCCCTTTCCACAAGGTGGCATGCTGAGAAACAAAACACCTTTTGCTCCTAAGTGTGGTAGAAGATATTCCCTTACGAATGCTTGGGATATCCAACAAACTTCCACAGAACCGACCTTGCCTCGAGCTTGTTCGGATTTTGCATTTGACATAGGTCGGACAACCCCAAATCTTAACTTACTTAATAGATGGGCTCTTGCCATTCCATATCACATATGGAGTGGTAGGCACCCGATTTGATTGGAACCTTATTCAATAGGTATGCAGCTTCTCAAGTGTATAACCCCCAAAAGGAAATAGGCAACTCAGTAGTACTCATCATAGAGCACACCATATCACATAGGGTGCGATTGCTCCACTTCGATACACCGACGTACTGTGGTGTATACGGAGGAGTAATGCAGAGAGAGAATCTCGTTCTCCTTTAGAATAGTCTAGGAATTCCATGCTCAAGTATTCTCCTCCCTGATCACATCAAAGGACATAATACTTATACCCGTTTTGGTTCTTTACTTCTGACTTATATTCTTTGAATTTCTCAAAAGGTTCAGACTTGTGTTTCAACAGGAACATATGTCGAATCTTGAGAGATCATCAGTGAATGTAATGAAGTACAAAGAACCATTCCTGGCATTTATAGACAGGGGACCTACATACATCATCATGTATCAATCCTAAGAGTTCATTAACTCTTTCTCTGTTTCTAGTAAACAGAGCTATGGCCATTCTATCTTTGTCACATGACTGGCAAGTTTCACAAGATGTAAAGTCAAACAGATTTAAATATGCATCTAAATGTAACTTCTCTAGTCGGGTCGCATTGATATGACCTAGTCTACAATGCCTTAAAAAGGATTCGTTCATTTCTGAACTCTTCCTCTTGTGTGTGTTCTGTACGTTAAGAACTGTGGTTTGATTTAGAATGTATATGTCATTAGATAACGTGCCTGAACCGATCAACTCTTGATATAGGAAATGTTCAAAACATTATCTAACAATACAAAATTATATCCTTCTTTACTAAATAAAGAGACTGATATGATATTGTATATCAGGTTCGGTATCTAATAATATTCGTTTAGAATCAATGTATTTGGTAATACAGGGAGATAAATGCCAACTGCTTTGGCTGCAACACTTGCACCATTTCTAACTCTTAAAACTTATCACGCGTTCTCAGTTCTCTACCTATCTGTAGCCCATGTAAAAGATTACATATGTGGGATCCCGATCCGATATCTCAAACCCAGGATGTAAAGGATACTGAGAAACAGTTCTCTGTGATGAACACACCTGAAGAAGATGCATCATCAGGTACTTTCATCGTTTGGGCGGCACGGGAATCCTGGTAATCCCCCATTTCCTGCTCGGTCTTATAACAATTATAAGTTGGAGCGGGACCAACGTTCCCTAGCTCAGTATAACAAGCCGGTTCGGTCAATACATCCGTATTATTATCTTGATTAAGACGTGACATGGTCGCTACCTGGAGAGAGAGAGAGAGAGAGAAGAAAACACTCAGCGTATGCTCTTGCAAGATTAGATTGGATATTAATTTATCTAATCAGGATGGCTCCCACTGTTTTAGCCAAATCTTCCTTCAAACTCTAAAAGGAAAGTTTAGCCGGGATTAATTACATTTTACAAGTTCGCCAATCTTTCAGCCAAGCCAGTGTCGGTACATTGAGGGAGGTTCCCCGTTCTTTCGCACGGACCTAATTAAAATAAACGTCGTTTTCCCAGGGACTTTGAAACCTTTCTAGACACCTACTTGATCGGCTAATTGTAATGTGTAAAACTCTCCTAGGAGTAACTCTTACTCGCAGTGGGTATCGGGATACAACTATCTCATAGAAGCTATGCAATCTCATTGCAAATTTCAACACTTGAAATTCCCGATAATATTTTACCCCTAACCTCCTATTACCTTGACAAAGGCCAACAGACCATATGATGCTAGTCAAGTTCAACCCATCATTTCCAGATTGAATTTAACAAAGGCCAACAAGGTCGCACGACTACCCTAACTCAATCGCATCATATGCTAAAGCAGATAAGCAGTAATCAGCTACCGCACACTACGCCTTGATTTCCAGAGGTGGGGTTTTGTGGGTGTGTGTGTAGGGTGAGGGAAAAAGATAAATATTATACCCCAATTTCCACTTAATTTAATTTCACCATTTAAGCCTTTTTCTTCAATATTTTCTAAAACCATTTGGCAATTTCATTTCATTTCAGAAACAATATTTTATATGTTAGTTTAATGTGTCATGATGCACAAAATTTGTATCAACCCATTCCAATTTGTAATTATCCCTAATTAAATGTATTAGTGACGGCTTAAAATAATATTAAAATAATTAATTTCGGAAAAAATTTCAATAAATTAGAAATTTTACAAGTGGCTCAATAAACACCAAATACTAGCAATTACGTAGCTAGAATATGTAGATTTAATTTTATATTAAAAGATATTTATATCTCGATTTTTACGGAAAACACACGTTATTTTACCGATTTTCCGAAATTTCACCCAAACGATTTTCAAAACGTTACAATTTTCCTCCATTAAAGAAATTCGGTCCCCGAATTTAAATTAAAACTTTCCCCAAATACTAAAACATTTAAGCAAAACTATCAAGTCGTCGGGGCTCCGAAATCATAAATACATAAAACACATCGTAACGCAATGCATGCGCATGAAAAACAGATATATAAACCAAAATCAAAACTCCGTCAAGCATCCCGCAATCATCGGAGTTATGGTGAAGACACCAATGTTAAGATCCAAAATGAAAATCAATATGATATATTTCAAAACTATACCTGTAAACGTCCGAACTATACAGGTAAACATCATTAAAACATCTCGAAGCAATGCATGCCAAACCCTTTTCAAAACGTTGTGCGATGTGTGTATCATTGCACAGTGGTGGACGTCCATTGTGAGAAAATAACTATATATATCAATATATATCCTTTATTTAACGTACACGTCCCGCCGTTTTGAAAACAATTTAGAAGGGTTTCTCTTTTAAACAGTTTCGTGTCATCACCGACACGTAGGTAAATACTGAGACTATAGCTCCTCCTTGGAAATCCCTTCGATAACTACCAATGCATGCAAAAATATACTCAGGTACTGTCCTCTGACTAGTTCTGCTCAGTACTAAACCAAATAGCAAGTATTATAAAATATACTGCTACAAAAGAAATCAATCCCAAATATATATATGAATGCCACGTGCGTCTGGTGCGCACGGAAATCGAATCCATGAATGTGCCATACATGTGCACATAAAAAAATCTGAGTGCAACGGGTGTGCACGAAAACACCTGTCAAGAGCAATGTGTGTGTCTGACATCAAAACCAGGTGCATCTGTTATGCACGAAGAATCTCGATTTTGTGCATCTGGTGTGCACCTAAATCGCATCAAGCGCCTTAAGTATGCGCAAAATCCAAATCAAGTGCACAATGTGCACGAAAACGAATATCGAATATCAAACCCGAAATCGACGGTATACAACACATCTCAATCCAAAATCCCAATCAGGTATACCGTGGTATAAAATATCACCATCCTGTGCATCGGCATGCACAAAAGCAAATCAAAATTCTAAAAGTGCATGAAAACTATGCCGAAAGCATAAGTCAAATCATATGCATGCCCTAGGCATGAAATCAAATATCATGAAACTCGGTCACCAAAACTCAATTAAGAAATAAATCACCCAAAATACTGAAATCCAAAATGACAGATACGTGATAGTCAATCACAAAATCATAAATCATAAATACTGTCGTCGATATGTCCGTCCTTCAAAGTCGAGAAGGTGTCGGTGCATCCAATACTAGCAAAGCAAGATATCTACTTGCTTTCTGATCATGGCCTGTCGCCTGGTGCCTTTAGGCTCTCGTCTCTTACTGTGAATTGCTAAGTACATAGCTCCCCGGCTCAACGGTCCAATATAGAAACGATAATGGAAGTAGTCCGCTCTGGCACATCCTCTAAAGATCTCTGACCAACTTTTATGGTCACTCATAACATGTCTCGTCGACGAAGGTGAACTCTGGCCTGCTGGGTGTGCGTCATATGACCGCTCCTAGGTCCAAGTCTTCTCGTTCAGTATTTCCAGAAAGGTCCTGTCGAAGTCTCTACCAAGTCTCATTTCCGTCGAACTGCCCGGAAGTCATCATACATACTAAATCTATTTCTTGTTCCGGAACGGCTGCATACTCATCACGACTCCTCCTGGAAGATATATCCATAGTCAACGCTTCTTCTTGCGTATCACATCTCTGATGTCGACGGAGTGGAACATCATCTTATCAAGACCTCGTACGAACCTCTTGCTCCACTTTTCTCTAATGTCGACTGATTCGAACTCGCCTCCTCGGGGCTGCAAGGACTGTGCTCCAACGGCTATACTCGTATCTGCAGTCTTCCAAGAAATGTATCCCATCATATGATATCCGAATGATGTCGAACTTTTTGATCAATTCGTCGAGATTCCATAATCCCCCAAGAGCTCGTCATCTTGGGTACAGTTTAATAGTATCGAATATATGCCACAACACCTATGGACCAACCGTAGAAGGGCAAACCTAAGCCTCACTAATGGCACAGCTGAACTGCCGCAAACCCTAAGGGTCACCGGCGTTCCATGGTCATTAAGTCGAGTTAGGGTTTCATTCTTCTAGAGGGTCCGTAGAATTGCTTGCATTGTTGTCCGAATACTTTAAACTTGGAAAATGGGTTCCTGACATTCGATCGTCTCTATCGACTCTCAACTTATCAGCGTGAAGGCGTCTCTAGCTGGAATCAATTTATCTGATAACCTCGCATCAGGGTAGGCAATGAATCACATGTCCTAGTCTTTCATCTTTGGTGACTAGTGATCTTCTATCATATCTCGAAATATAACTCATGCGGCATTAGCTTCAAACATCTTGAACGATATCTTTTCATCCACCGAGATCACTGGCTCATTCGTCCGCATGCTGAATAGTGCCTCAATCATCAAAATAATTTATGCTCTGACGGTCATCACAATCTGGCCGGCCTCTATCAGTGGCTCAATCCTCTAGTGCTGATCTGCACGCCCGAGAAATCTCGTGAAAGCGATCCATCAAACGCTCGTAGCGCGAAAACGCAATAAAATGGCGCCTCTATGCAAACCGTATGTCCCTGGAATCACGCCCTGGTCAGTCCTCGTCCGTGACGAGCTCGTGCTGACTGTAAATCTAGCCGTAGCTCTCCACGCCTGTACAACCGTGATAACAAAACCATAACTGGTACTGATGAGGCTAGATCATAGGAATGAATATAATACTGTGCAAGGAAATGTACATCCTAAAGCTTCTTATGCGGAGTATCGTATCGTAAGTATGCCGCGGAATATACGTACGGTACATCACTCTACTCAAGCTACCTACTCCATCAACCAAGGGTCAGCCTACACTCCGAAGGTAAAACCTAACGCTCTGATACCAACTTTGTCACGACCCGAAAAGTACGGAACATGACTGGCACTTAAATTATGAAACATCTCGAGACGTACGTAATCTAAGTAAGCCAAAACCCAGGAATCAAAACCAAAGAAACGGTAGAGTGAAGGAAAAACCAATTTAAAGCAAGTGGTTTTAATCAACATAGGCCGAAGTATATATTTTTTTAAAATCTCAAGTATTTTCTAAAAATTTCGGCAGAGTCTCCTTTGTAAAAACTGGCCCCCAAACGGGATACAACATGAATAGTATATGAAATGATAAAAAAAAAGGCACCCCAAGCGGGAGCTAGCTCTTCGTTAATCGACGGTCACAACCACGCAAGCATTATAATATACAACGCCGAAGGGCGAGGATCAAAACTCAAAAGAAACTCAAAACAACATGAAAAACATAATAATACAACGCGTGACTCTAAGGTCGAAATAATAACAAGTCTGGTCTTCTATCTCTATCAAATTTACAATCTGGTTGATGGAGTTTCTAGATACAATGGAAATAATAAATATAAAATGGTGGTCCTGATACGAAAGAACCCACCTACCAAAGAAACCACCGGAAGGAACAGTATGCCAGCAAAGCCGCAACGAAACCTGTGCGGCAAAACCTGCAAGGAACTATGGCACAACGGGGGTGAGTAGAAAACATCTACGAGTAGAAATCGTATGTATGACACAATCCTAAGTCAATACGATCAAAATAAATATAACCTCGAAATGATAAGTCTGAAGCATAAAAAGTTGCAAGGGTAAACGTCTATACATAAGTGTAGTCCCAGTGCTCGTGTCAGTGCCTCAGGTAGCAATATATCATATGTATGGGGTATGAATGTAATGTAATGAAATGAGTGAGACAACTATTTTATATTTTTAATGAGATATCTTTACGTATATAAATAGTGTAACATCAATGAAATCAACTGAGAAATCCGTGTCAAGCATCGACACAAAACATAAATCCAAGTATCTCAATATCTCAGGCTCCGGCTGCCCAGACTGACCTGTATCATCAAATCTCAATATCTCAATGTCTCAAATCTCAAATCTCAAATATCAATATCTCAGGCATTCATATCATCTGCGGGATCGGCCCGCGGGCTCCGGCAGAACGGATCAGCCTGTATCCATCTCATGACTCCGTCCGGTATCCTACGGATAACCGACGAGTCCAAATAATATCACCGGCAGGTAGTGCTCCCCTGCCAGGCTCATCAATTACAACTCGAGCTTCTTGCCCCGGGCTACCATACCGGACCCACCATGTACCCGAGACGGTTCATCCAACTCCTCGAATCGGGTCTCGAAATCCAACAGCAATCCTGAAAACTCATGGTGGACGACTCATACATCATGAGAAAACCGCAATTTGCATTTTAAAATGATGATACTAATCTTTTATTAAATTCTTGCGGTTTTCCCCCAAATCCAGAAATCTCATGTAAATCTGGAATTATCAAAATCATGATACCAATGAACAGAGAATACCGGCATAAATCTCCATAATACTGCATAACCAATGAATACATGAATGCACCTAATATCATGTAATGAATGCAATATTTAAACAAGCATATGGAAGCTATAACAGATTGCGACTATCAGCTATCAAGCTATGTCAATGAAAAGGTATTTTCTAAAGTGTATGTGGCATGGAAATTACCGATGATGATGTATGTGAGCCGGCAAGTAAGTGTATGTGGAACATACGCATCATCGGTAATGGTGCTGGTGTCCTGACAGCATGGTTCATAATCACTAAGTACACAATAAACATGCAATGAGACGATAATAACATGATAAATGGCAATGAATAGTAATTGCAACAATAATATGCGGAACATGAATGATAACGTAACAATAAGGAATCTACATCGCTGCACCTGTGTTATATTGTTTTGCCGTTTTAAATATTACGAATCATGGGGTTTTGAAAATAAGGGCTACAGTGTTTTTAAGAAAAGGTACGACTTTTGAAATATCTGTAGTATCCCTTGACATTTTTTTAAAATCCTCACGATTCGTTAGTTTTGGAAATAGGTTTGACTTGGGTCCAGTCTAACATCTACTAGGTAACTACAGGTCTAACTAACAACTAATCGGATAGCGTTATGGAAATTACCTAAATCCGAGTCGATATATATATGTTTGTGTGTGTGTGTGTGTGTAATAGTCGGTGATCCCGCCTCAATAGTATCCCATACGATACCTTATATAATATGACATCCTCGAGTCAAGAGTGGGGATCTATCATCAATATATAGCTCGTATGGTAAATCCGTCGTACGGCCTTCCAAATCTGGGTACGGGTCAAATATCACATTTATCTCATTATTCGTCTGGTATCCTTCCAATCAAATATCATGATCTGGGGGTACTAATCTAAGTCTAGTACAATACTGATACCATTTAAGTAATGCATGCGTGTGTATGAAAACACCACGCCTAAAGAACCCGCTAAAATATCATGTCGAATCTCAAATACGAACCATATCAAATCACCGATCTCATAGCCCCAAGCCCAATCTCATCGACTCATCTCCAATCTCAAGTACTTATCCTCAAAATCCATGTATATGTGTGTATATATATATATATATATACCCATATACGCACAAGTAAAATAAATGTATGCATGCGTGTGTGCGTGTGGGTGTGAACATATTCTAGGGTTCGCGACTAAGAAGCTATGCTAGTTTACTTCTAATTACCCTAAACTAAACCATGAACACAATAATCATCTCTTGATAAACATCCAAGTATCATGAATCACATATATATCCAATTATATATCATAATTATACTATGAACTGCGGGGGTGCTATACGCCATCCACCCGATTTCTCCCCGTAAATATAAATCTACCCACCTGATCTTCGCTCGCCGGTGCCGACGTCGCCACGCGCTTGCTTGTCGTCTCGAAGTCCACATGGGGGTACCTACATGTCACAACGTATCGTATCGCATAAAAACCCAATTCGAAATCGAAACGGCATACGAAAACCAAATCGGCACGCGTATCACGCATAGTTCAAAACCTATCGCCTACGCATGCAAGAATAGCCAAACCAACCCTCGATGTCGATGTACAAACGTCAAACCATCGAGAAAAACCCAAACACCCCAATCGAGTTTTCAAAAATCACTAATTATATATGAAATAGTGTTTAAATCATCAAAACATTAAAATTAATCAAATCGTCTTATTTCCCAAAACCTAGTTAGCACAAATTCCCATTTCGGTTCGAAACTTGATGTTTTAACCAATCTAAATATTTTAACGATTCTAATGGCCAAAATGCTCACTTAATATCATAATTAGGTCACACAAATATTCACGACTAATTTATCTCACCAAAATATATACAATTTAAAAACCTAGTTTGCAATTTATACAATTATTACAATTTTAAATTAACACTTTGCAAACTAGCAATTAGATTAGTTTTAGCAAGCATTAACATGTTAATCTACTCATTGTAACCTTAAGCAAGTGACAACCACTCTAATTGAATCCAAACCATAACTAAATTCAAACCATATTCTTGAATTTTCCAAACTTGCAATAAAACCTAATTAAACACCTATTTAGCTTAGATCAAAGCAATAAGCAACAATTTAACTACATGGTTAAGATTATACCTCCACAATTTTTGTAGATCTAACATGAATCTAGCCTCACAAACTTGCTTCTTGCTCCATGATCCATACTAGTATAGGTAAAGGAAAAATGGGTAAGAGTTGGATTTGAGTTTTAGCTTTGATTTAAGATGGAATTTTGGAGATTTTTGAAGCCAAAATGAAGTGGGATTTTTGGGGGGGGGGGGGATCTGCAGTTTTTGGCCAGAGGAAGGAGAGGGGGGAAATGAGTGAGGTGGGGAAAATTCCAAGTCAACAACATACCCCCATACCTACCAAATTACACCCATGCCCTCACTCATTACTCTTTTCGTTTCTTTTCTTTTTCCCTAATTCCCTTGACTTGAAGTGTGAGGTGTGAGTGTGTGTGGGGGGGGGGGAGGAGCAGCATAGGGCTTGGCCAGCCAAGGGTGGGGTTTTGTGGGTGTGTGTGTAGGGTGTCGGAAAATGATAAATATTATACCCCAATTTCTACTTAATTTAATTTCACCATTTAAGCCTTTTTCTTCAATATTTTCTAAAACCATTTGACAATTTCATTTCATTTCAGAAACAATATTTTATATGTTAGTTTAATGTGTCATGATGCACAAAATTTGTATCAACCCATTCGAATTTGTAATTATCCCTAATTAAATGTATTAGTGACGGCTTAAAATAATATTAAAATAATTAATTTCGGAAATTTTTTCAATAAATTAAAATTTTTATAAGTGGCACAATAAACACTAAATAATAGCAATTACGTAGCTAGAATATATATATTTAATTTTATATTAAAAGATATTTATATCTTGATTTTTACGGAAAACACCCGTTATTTTACTTATTTTCCGAAATTTCACCCAAACGATTTTCAAAACGTTACAATTTTCCTCTCTTAAAGAAATTCTGTCCCCGAATTTAAATTAAAACTTCCCCCAAATACTAAAACATTTAAGCAAAACCATCATGTCGTCGGGGCTCCGAAATCATAAATACATAATACACATCGTAACGCAATGCATGCGCATGAAAAACAGATATATAAACCAAAATCAAAACTCCGTCAAGCATCCCGCAATCATCGGAGTTATGGTGAAGACACCAATGTCAAAATCCAAAATGAAAATCAATATGATATAGATCAAAACTATTCCTGTAAACGTCAGAACTATACAGGTAAACATCATTAAAACATCTGGAAGCAATGCTTGCCAAACCTTTTTCAAAACACTGTGCGATGTGTGTATCACTGCACAGTGGTGGACGTCCATTGTGAAAAAATAACTATATATATCTATATATATCCTTTGTTTAACGTACACGTCCCGCCGTTTTGAAAACAATTTAGAAGGGTTTCTCTTTTAAACAGTTTCGTATCATCACCGACACGTAGGTAAATACTGAGACTATAGCTCCTCCTTGGAAATCCCTTCCATAACTACCAATGCATGCAAAAATATACTCAGGTACTGTCCTCTGACTAGTCCTGCTCAGTACTAAACCAAATAGCAAGTATCATAAAATATACTGCTCCAAAAGAAATCAATCCCAAATATATATATGAATGCCACGTCCGTCTGGTGCGCACGGAAATCGAAGTGCATGAATGTGCCATACACGTGCACATAAACAAAATATGAGTGCAACGGGTGTGCACGAAAACACCTGTCAAGAGCAACGTGTGTGTCTGACAGAAAACCAGGTTCATCTGTTATGCACGAAGAATCTCGATTTAGTGCATCTGGTGTGCACCTAAATCGCATCAAGTGCCTTAAGTATGCACAAAATCCAAATCAAGTGTACAATGTGCACAAAAACGAATATCGAATATCAAAATCGAAATCGACGGTATACAACACATCTCAATCCAAAATCCCAATCAGGTATACCGTGGTATAAAATCGCACCATCCTGTGCATCGGCGTGCACAAAAGCAAATCAAAATTCTAAAAGTGCATGAAAACTATGCCAAAAGCATAAGTCAAATCATGTGCATGCCCTAGGTATGAAATCAAATATCATGAAACTCGGTCATCAAAACTCAATCATGAAATAAATCACCCAAAATACTGAAATCCAAAGTGACGAATACGTGATAGTCAATCACAAAATCACAAATCATAAATACTGTCGTCGATATGTCCGTCCTTCAAAGTCAAGAAGGTGTCGGTGCATCCAATGTTAGCAGAGCAAGATATCTACTCGCCTTTTGATCATGGCCTGTCGCCTGGTGCCCTTAGGCTCTCGTCTCTCACTGCGAATTGCTATGTACATAGTCCCCGGCTCAATGGTCCAATATAGAAACGATAATGGAAGTAGTCCGCTCTGGCACATCCTCTAAAGATCTCTGGCCAACTCTTATGGTCACTCATAACATGTCTCGTCGACGATGGTGAACTCTAGCCTGCTAGGTGTGCGTCATATGACCGCTCCTGGGTCCAGATCTTCTGGTTCAGTATTTCCAGAAAGGTCCTGTCGAAGTCTCTCCCAAGTCTCGTTTCCGTCGAACTGCCCGGAAGTCATCTTCCTTACCAAATCTATTTCTTGTTCCGGAACGGCTGAATACTCATCATGACTCCTCCTGGAAGTTATATCCATAGTCAACACTTTTTCTTGCGTATCACATCTCTGATGTCGGCGGAGTGGAACATCATCTTGTCAAGACCTCGTACGAACCTCTTGCTCCACTTTTCTCTAATGTCGACTGATTCGGACTCGCCTCCTCGGGGCTGCAAGGACTGCGCTCCAATGGCTATACTCGTATCTGGAGTCTTCCAAGCAATGTATCCCATCATATGATATCCAAATGATGTCGAACTTTTTGATCGATTCATCGAGGTTCCATAATCCCCCAAGAGCTCATCATCTTGGGTACAGTTTAATAGTATCGAATATATACCACAACACCTATGGAACAACCGTAGAAGGGCAAACCCAAGCCTCACTAATGGCACCGCTGAACTGCTGCAAACCTTATGGTTCACCGGCGTTCCATGGTCATTAAGTCGAGTTAAGGTTTCATTCTTCTAGAGGGTCCGTAGAATTGCTTGCATTGTTGTACGAATACTTTAAACTTGAAAAATGGGTTCCTGACATTCGATTGTCTCTATCGACTCTCAACTTATCAGCGTGAAGTCGTCTATAGCTGGAATCAATCTATCTGATGACCTCGTATCAGGGTAGGCAATGAATCACATGTCCTAGTATTTCATCTTTGGTGACTAGTAATCTTCTATCATATCTCGAATTATAACTCGTGTGGCATTAGCTTCAAACATCTGGAACGATATCTTTTCATTCGCCGAAATCACTGGCCCATTGTCTGCATGCTGAACAGTGCCTCAATCATCAAAATAATTTATGCTCTGACGGTCATCACAATCTGGCCGGCCTCTATCAGTGGCTCAATCCTCTGGTGTTGATCTGCACGTCCGATAAATCTTGTAAAAGCGATCCATCAAACGCTCGTAGCGCGAAAACGCAATAAAATGGCGCCTCTATGCAAACCGTATGTCTCTGGAATCACGTCCTGGTCAGTCCTCGTCCGTGACGAGCTCGTGCTGACCGCAACTCTAGCCGTAGCTCTCCACGCCCGTACAACCGTGATAACAAAACCATAACTGGTACTGATGAGAATAGATCATAAGAATGAATATAATATTGTGCAAGGAAATGTACATCCTAAGGTTTCTTAAGCGGAGTATCGTATCGTAAGTATGCCGCGGAACATACGTACGGTACGTCACTCTACTCAAGCTACCTACTCCATCAACCAAGGGTCATCCTACACTCCAAAGGTAAAACCTAACGCTCTGATACCAACTTTGTCACGACCCGAAAAGTACGGAACATGACCGGCACTTAAATTACTAACCATCTCGAGGCATACGTAATCTAAGTAAGCCAAAACCCAGGAATCAAAACCAAAGAAATAGTAGAGTGAAGGAAAAACCAATTGAATGCAAGTAGTTTTAATCAACATAGGCCGAAGTATGTATTTTTTTAAAATCTCAAGTATTTTCTGAAAATTTCGGCAGAGTCTCCTTTGTAAAAACTGGCCCCCAAACGGGATACAACATGAATAGTATATGAAATGATAAAAAAAGGCATCCCCAAGCAGGAGCTAGCTCTTCGTCAATCGACGGTCACAACCATGCAAGCAATATAATATACAACGCCGAAGGACGAGGATCAAAACTCAAAAGAAACTCAAAACAACATGAAAAACATAATAATACAACGCACGACTCTAAGGTCGAAATAATAACAAGTCTGGTCTTCTATCTCTATCAAATTTACAATCTGGTTGATAGAGTTTCTTGATACAACGAAAATAATAAATATACAATGGTGGTCCTTATACGAAAGAACCCGCCTACCAAAGCAACCACCGGAAGGAATAGTGTGCCAGCAAAGCCGCAACGAAACCTGTACGGCAAAACCTGCAAGGAACTGTGGCACAACGGGGGTGAGTTGCCAACTCGTGAGTAGAAAACATCTACGAGTAGAAATCGTATGTATGACACAATCCTAGGTCAATACGATCAAAATAAATATAACCTCGAAATGATAAGTCTGAAGCATAAAAATGTGGCAAGGGTAAACGTCTATACATAAGTGTAATCCCAGTGCTCGTGTCAGTGCCTCAGGTAGCAATATATCATATGTATAAGGTATGAATGTAATGTAATGAAATGAGTGAGACAACTGTTTTCTATTTTTAATGAGATATCTTTATGTATATAATCGAGTAACATCAATGAAATCAACTGAGAAATCCGTGTCAAGCATCGACACAAAACATAAATCCAAGTATCTCAATATCTCGGGCTCTGGCTGTTAGTGATATGTATGCCCTAGAGGCCATTACTGTACATACGATGTATATTGTGGTGGATGCTTGGACATATATAGGGAGGACTTTCTTGCTCGACATGATAGTATGCTATCGGGTTGCACTTTATCTTAACATGTACTCAGATTGTCTCTATGTTACATGTTGATAAAGCCCTTAGGATGAGTACTTGACTACCAGGATTATCATGCAGATCATACTAATGGGGACAGTATAGTCGCTAAGTACATCCTTCAAATGTTCCTAGTCGTAGGAGTACTGAGACAGGGCATCGATACTCCAGAGTAGACTAGCGTATGCGCTTCTTGACCCATATGATGGGCGATGGATGATCCCATATCCATTGGTGTTTGACATCAGAGAAGGTATACGGGTGCTCAGTGGAGACTGGGTACACTAGACGGACTCGCCGAGAACTCCTAGATGGTATTATACCTCACGTCAGATGGCAGTTCTCTGGTGACACTGGAACAGGTTAGTCTGTAGACCCGGGATCGTCATAGAGTCTTGTGTGCTTCCCACTGTGCTTTGATTTCCACCTCATCACGTCCAAGGGGGCGTGCAAAACGGTGGCTTTTAGGTACAGTCCCGAATCACATGGAGGCAATGAGCGATAGGAGGGGTTTCGTCTCTCCCGGTATAGGGAGTTGATGTTGCTCTGTGTTCGATTGGCTATAACTAGAAATCCCTGGCCAGGGTTGCTGAGATTTACTGGTAAGTGTTATGAGTAGTTTCTCGAACTGTTATGGACCTCATATCGACACGACTTATCAAGCTACTGGGTCTGACGTTTACTACCCCCAGGCGAGATATGCGACATATCAGACGAAGAGACCGGACTGTACGAGAGTGTTACTGATTAGATTCGCAGGAGAATGCACAGGCTTGCTTGTTGATCTTCTGATCGCTCAATACCTGGGTGGCTGTTATGTTTAGCTAACCGCTTATAGCTTGTGGGTGTTTGATATGATCATCACTGTAACACCTTAGGATGTGTTTAGTGGCTATTTATATTTAAATAAAGATGTTTTAATAAAAAGTTTACCAAATTGAGTTTCAAATATTTTTCCCAATTTAATAAATATTTTTCAAGAATTTTCCTAGGCTTGCACACACATGTGCATGTAAACTAGGGTTTTTAAATAAGGTAATACCATGATTTGTAACCATGGTGGGTTAATCATGGGGATTAAGTCTTTTGGGTTTTAATTAAGATTAATTAGTTATTTAATGGTTGCTTTAATTTTAATTTCCTTTGGGTGTTGACTTGATGAGAGAGAGAGAGAGAGAATGCATCATGGCTTAAGCCATGCTTGCATTTAATGAAGAGAGAGAGAGGATGGGTTGACAATTTGGGGTTATGATTCCTCTCATTCTTTTGTTCTTTTTCTCTCTTCCTCACTCACACACACACACACACACTTACCTTCCCAGCAGCAGCAGCAGCCAACATCCCCAGCAGCAGCAGCGGGCATCACAGCAGCAGCAGCGGGCATCACAGTAGCAGCAGCAACAGCATCAGTGAGCAGCAGTAGCAGCAGTTTGCAGCAGCAACAGCAGTAACTCCAGCTGCAGCTCCTTCCCTCCACTTCTTCTTCTTCCTCCAGCTCACTAGGGTCGAGTGTGGGGTATATTTCCTGAACTTACTCCCTAATTTACTTGTTTAGTGTAGTTTTGCTTCGGTTAGTGTTTATTGGTGCGATTTAGTGCGATATGTGGTGATTAGTGGGAACCTTGAGCAAGTGATGTATGATTTGGTTTTAATAGGTTGATAGAGTGTTGTTAGGGCCATTTTAACCCAGCTTAGCCCCCAATTGCACTGAATACCACCAGATTTCTTTTGAAGCAGATTCGTCGTTTTAAGGCAAATTTTTGTGTTTCTGTAAACTGCTATCGACCCGATGAGTTCAGAATAATTTTGAGAAGACTGCAGTATGTTGGTTAGGTGCTGATCCCCCAGGTAGAACCCGGCCACCAAATTCCGTGCAGTGGCCGCCGAAAAATTCGATCTGGCCGCAATTTGCGGCCAGATGGGGAAGGTTTGGGTTGGGGTTTGGTCCTATAGGTGTCTGCTACAACCCTTAGACTCCTGGCATGTATAATTTTATTTGATTCTTGCTGCAGAAAAATCTGGAACTATATACCTATTTCTTGTATCTTAAACCTTCGCGACACGCGTGATACGCGTGTGGGTTTAGGGTTTCTGCGTATCGCGACGCGTCGGGGTAGTTTCAGGCGCGTAATCACACGTTTTAGCGTATCGCGCACATGCGCGATTGGTTTGCGACACGGGTCTCTAGGTTGACCCTAATATCACGTTTTCATGGATTTGAGCTTATGTATGATATATTGTGTGATTCTAGGTTCGCAGGTGAGTGAGACGGACGCGGCGAAGAAGGGAAAGCTAGTCGTCGGCTACACTTAGCGCGAGACTTCGGTGAGTAGATTTAACATCTACGGGGATATCGCCCGTATGGCGTTATGCGTCAGGGCTGATAGGACCTTATTGTTATATATTGCTATTACCTCATGGACTGTCATTGCATATTGCATCCCCTGCTGCATGTAAACTTAGAATTGATAGAACACCGCACTATTACTAACGGTTCAGGTTTCACGAGCACTAATCTGCATGTTACACACACACCGTTAGTAATTGCCATGACACACTCACTGTAGAACTGCCATGATTATATTGCTGTAGTTCATTTCACATATGATTCGATATGTTTTTCATGGAAATTGGGACTCGCATGATATCTTTAAAAACGGAAACTATTTTTAAAAGCGGTTTTCCCTTATACCTATTTCATGGATTGATGTACATAGCACATCGTATTGGATTTACTTCATAGTGTTGGATTTTCATGTGATTTCTGGTTTTGAGGACCGTGGGATTTTTAAGAAAAGATGCAATATTTGAAAACCCGGTTCCTCGTGATATGATATTTTGGTGCGTCCACCACGCGTTTTCTCGGTGCTGAGACGTGTGCTTGAAACCCGATTCGAGGAGATGGATGATCCGTTTGCGGGTTCGTGGTGGACCCGGTATGGTACCCCGGGGCGAGAACGGTTTCGCTGTGCAGTAGACGGTGAGCCCGGCAGAGGGACTACTACCTACTGGTGATTGGTTGGACCTAGCGGTTATCCGGAGGATACTGACCAGAGTCGAGAGATGGATGCGGGATGATCCGTACTGCCGGGGCCGAGGGCCGATACCGCAGACGGGCCCCATGGGCTGATCCGGACTGACGGAACCCGGTATATGAGGATTTGCGTGTCAATGCTGGACACGAGTATTTTATGATATTTGAGTGCCAATGTTGGGCACTCGTGATTCTCAGAGATTTATAGGATTTGAGGGCCGATGGAAGTGCCGGCGCCTGAGTTTATTTGGGGATTTGGGTGTAGTTTGAGGCACCGACTATTTTTCCATGTTGATATTTCTATGTAGATGTTGTTTATCCCCTGCTCAGTGTTGCTTATCATATATCTCGTCCTGTAGTTATTTTACCTGACAGAGCATTTGCATGATTATTGCACCTACTGCTTGTCGCATATAGATATTACTTGCTGGCATTTGATTAGAGTAGCGCAGTACGTGCATGCCCGCGATTACCTTTATATGTTATCTCTGTTCACGAGTTGGCAACTCACCCCCGTTGTGCCACAGTATTTGCAGGTTGCCCTTCATAGTAGTCGCGGCAGGCTGCCTTTTGCATCTTTTGGCTACAGATACCACTACAGTTGGTGTGAGAGCTGTTTTGCATTTTAGGTGGGATGTGGTATCTGATTACTTTTATTGTACTCCTTTTGTATCTAGTATTCTCCATCTACCATTTATGTACTGGACTTAGATACTGTGTGAGGACGATGATGTATATTTTGTATTCTGGTGTCGAGCTCGTGGGAGCCGACTATTTTTATATGCAGTTTATATTATGTGATGTTTACTTATTGCTCATTCTTCGCTACGGCGTCGTATATTACTCTTGTGATGATGGTTTCCGCCGTTGGGCGTGATTGCTCCCGTTTGGGAATGTTTTGCTTCATTATATCTCATTTTCACTCATATCATCTTTTATACCCGGTCTCGGGGCTACTTTTACAAAGGAAATGCTGTCAAAATTATTTAAATGATTAAGTAACTTTAAAAGAACTTATTGAATTATTTAAGGTTTTCTAAATGCTTTAACTAAATGTTTTCAACACTCACTATTTTTAAATGGTTTTGATTTCTGGGTTCGGCTTACTTAGTCGCGTTACGCCTGTAGACGTAGCGTGGTTAAGTGCCGGTCACGAGTCAAAATATTTGGGTCGTGACAATCACCTACTGCCGGCGTATTGACGATTCTTTAGAGTCCTACACAGAGGTTACCTGGCTCAGGAAAAACGGAGTAGGAGCACATATGTGATATGTGCGGACCGAGAATAATACGTGTATGTGATACCGTATTAGATTCTCCCGATATGTGATATCGGCCGGGTATATGTGATATAGCCGGGTCATCGGATCAAGTGTTGATTCGATGAACTGATACAGATTATATTTGTCGGTTATTTATGAAATAGCCGGATTATCGGATGAAGTGTTGATTCGATAATTTAATGTATAATTATATATTTGATATATTATATTACATTAACTAATATCAGCTCACTGAAAGATTCTTTTTCTCACTTGGATAATACATTGATATATATGTGGTATATGTTAATTGTATTATTTTATTTTGTTACAATAAATATTGTATATGTGATATATAATATTGTAACAAGTTAGGGTTTCAAATGCAACATGTTTTGTGTAGTTTAAATATGGTTAGGGTTTGGATTAGGGTTAAGCTTGGATGAAGCTTTCATGAAGCTTCTTGAAGCTTTGACTTTGACTTTGATATTTTGTGAAGATATTTCTTGAACCCAACCCAAACCCTTTACCCTAGTTAATTCTCTGCAAGGGTTAAGTATTCTTTCTTAACCCATGGTTGATTTGTAACCACAACAATGATTTTTCATTATTCATCACAAAAGGATTTGCTTCTTCTTCTTCTTTCTTCATGCAAGAAAACCTTGATTAGGTTTTTGAAAAGTGATGATAATGAGTGAGAAATTAAAAACAAAAGAGAGCTAAATTCCTACTTCATCATCCTTATCTATTGTAGCCACTTAGATTACGGTGTTTGCTTTGTTAATACTTGATTAGTGAAGCAAAAGCTTGGGTTTGAGTTTTTTCAAGGTAGATCATCTTAGTTGTTGAAGACCGGAAACAAGCTTGCATCTTTCTCTTCATGGAGCCTCTCTAGAGTCTGGGTACATGATGATCGCGGCGAAGGGACTACTACTCGGACCTTATGAAGCGAAGGAACGGACTACAAAGGTTGTAATCCCAAACTCTTAGAATTAAAGTTGTTTACTTGCTCATTGTTTTGCCTAATCTCTAGTCTAAGATCTTGGTTAGGGTTGTCCGACACTTGAAAATTTTGATTTTGGCATGATTGATGCCTTGCAGACCCTTGTGATAGTGTCTAGTAACCCTGCACTGGCTGCCCGGACTGACCTGTATCATCAAATCTCAATATCTCAGTGTCTCAAATCTCAATATCTCAAATCTCAAATATCAATATCTCAGGCATCCGTATCATCTGCGGGATCGGCCCGCGGGCTCCGGCAAAACGGATCAGCCTGTATCCATCTCATGACTCCGGCCGGTATCCTCCGGATAACCGACGAGTCCAAATAATATCACCGGTAGGTAGTGCTCCCCTGCCGGGCTCATCGAATACAACTCGAGCTTCTTGCCCCAGGTACCATACCGGGCCCACCATGTACCCGAGACGGTTCATCCAACTCCTCGAATCCGGTCTCGAAATCCAACGGCAATCCTGAAAACTCATGGTGGACAACTCATACATCACGAGAAAACCGCAATTTGCATATTAAAATGATGATACTAAGCTTTTATTAAATTCTTGCGGTTTTCCCCCAAATCCAGAAATCTCATGTAAATCCGAAATCATCAAAATCATGATACCAATGAACAGTGAATACCGGCATAAATCTCCATAATACTGCATAACCAATGAATATATGAATGCACCTAATATCATGCAATGAATGCAATATTTAAACTAGCATATGGAAGCTATAACAGATTGCGACTATCAGCTATCAAGCTATGTCAATGAAAAGGTATTTTCTAAAGTGTACGTGGCATGGCAATTACCAATGATGATGTGTGTGAGCCGGAAAGTAAGTGTATGTGGAACATACGCATCATCGGTAATGGTGCTGGTGTCCTGACAGCATAGTTCATAATCACTTAGTACACAATAAACATGCAATGAGACGATAATAACTTGATAAATGGCAATGAATAGTAATTGCAACAATAATATGCGGAACATGAATGATAACGTAACAATAAGGAATCTACATCGCTACACCTGTGTTATACTGTTTTGCCGTTTGAAATATTACGAATCGTGGTGTTTTGAAAATAAGGGCTACGGTGTTTTTAAGAAAAGGTACGTCATTTGAAATATCCATAGTATCCCTTGACATGTCTTTAAAATCCTCACGATTCGTTAATTTTGGAAATAGGTATGACTAGGGTCCAGTCTAACATCTACTAGGTAACTACAGGTCTAACTAACAACCAATCGGAAAGGGGTATGGAAACTACCTAAATCTGAGTCGATATATATATGTGTGTGTGTGTGTGTGTGTGTGTGTAATAGTCGGTGATCTCGCCTCAATAGTATCCCATACGATACCTTATATAATATGACATCCTCGAGTCAAGAGTGCGGATCTATCATCAATATATAGCTCGTACGGTAAATCCGTCGTACGGCCTCCCAATTCTGGGTACGGGTCAAATATCACATTTATCTCATTATTCGTCTGGTATCCTTTCCATCATATATCATGATCTGGGGGTACTGATCTAAATCTAGTACAATACTGATACCATCTATGTAATGCATGCGTGTGTATGAAAACACCACGCCAAAAGAACCCGCTAAAATATCATGTTGTATCTCAAATACGAACCATATCAAATCACCGATCTCATGGCCCCAAGCCTAATCTCATCGACTCATCTCCAATCTCAAGTACTTATCCTTAAAATCAATGTGTGTGTGTCTGTATACACACACACACACACACATATCCCCATATACGCACAAGTAAAATAAATGTATGCATGTGTGTGCGCGTGTGGGTGTGAACATATTCTAGGGTTCGCGACTAAGAAGCTATGCTAGTTTACTTCTAATTACCCTAAACTAAACCATGAACACAATAATCATATCTTAATAAACATCCAAGTATCATGAATAACATATATATCCAATTATATATCATAAATATACTACGAACTACGGGGGTGTTATACGCCATCCACCCGACTTCTCCCCGTAGATATAAATCTACTCACCTGATCTTCACTCGCCGGTGCCGACGTCGCCACATGCTTGCTTGTCGTCTCAAAGTCTACATGGGGGTACCTACATGTCACAACGTATCGTATCGTATAAAAACCCAATTCGAAATCGAAACGGCATACGAAAACAAAATAGGCACGCATATCACGCATAGATCAAAACCTATCGTCTACGCATGCAAGAATAGCCAAACCAACCCTCGATGTCGATGTGCAAACGTCAAACCATCGAGAAAAACCCAAACACTCCAATCGTGTTTTCACAAATCACTAATTATATATGAAATAGGGTTTAAATCATCAGAACTTTAAAATTAATCAAATCGTCTTATTTCCCAAAACCTAGTTAGCACAAATTCCCATTTCGGTTCAAAACTTGATGTTTTAACCAATCTAAATATTTTAACGATTCTAATGGCCAAAATACTCACTTAATATCATAATTAGGTCACACAAATATTCACTACTAATTTATCTCACCAAAATATATACAATTTAAAAACATAGTTTGCAATTTATACAATTACTACAATTTTAAATTAACAATTTGCAAACTAGCAATTAGATTAGTTTTAGCAAGCATTAACATGTTAATCTACTCATTGTAACCTTAAGCAAGTGACAACCACTCTAATTGAATCCAAACCCTGACTAAATTCAAACCATATCCTTGAATTTTCCAAACTTGCAATAAAACCTAATTAAACACCTATTTAGCTTAGATAAAAGCAATAAGAAACAATTTAACTACACGGTTAAGATTATACCTCCATAATTTTTGTAGATCTAACATGAATCTAGCGTCACAAACTTGCTTCTTGCTCCACGATCCATACTAGTATAGGTAAAGGAAAAATGGGTAAGAGTTGGATTTGAGTTTTAGCTTGATTTTAAATGGAATTTTGGAGATTTTTGAAGCCAAAATGAAGTGGGAATTTTAGGGGGGGGGGGGATCTGCAGTTTTCGGCCAGAGGAATGAGAGGGGGGGAAATGAGTGAGGTGGGGAAAAGTCCAATTCAACAACATACCTCCATACCTACCAAATTACACCCATGCACTCACTCATTACTCTTTTCATTTCTTTTCTTTTTCCCTATTTCCCTTGACTTGAAGTGTGAGGTGTGAGTGTGGGGGGGGGGGAGGCATAGGGCTTGGCCAGCCAAGGGTAGGGTTGTGTGGGTGTGTGTGTAGGGTGAGGGAAAATGATAAATATTATACCCCAATTTCCACTTAATTTAATTTCACCATTTAAGCCTTCTTCTTCAATGTTTTTTAAAACCATTTGACAATTTCATTTCATTTCAGAAACAATATTTTACATGTTATTTTAATGTGTCATTATGTATAAAAATTTTATCAACCCATTCCAATTTGTAATTATCCCTAATTAAATGTATTAGTGACGGCTTAAAATAATATTAAAATAATTAATTTCGGAAAAAATTCAATAAACTAGAAATTTTACAAGTGGCTCAATAAACACCAAATACTAGCAATTACGTAGCTAGAATATGTATATTTAATTTTATATTAAAAGATATTTATATCTTGATTTTTACGGAAAACACCGTTATTTTACCGATTTTCCGAAATTTCACCCAAACGATTTTCAAAACGTTACAAACTATTACTTATCTGAAATGATGGAGGGCTACGACAGGCTCTTAAGAAAACCTTTTGCGTAATGAGCTTGATATCGTTGTAGAATCAAATGATTTAAAATGGAGTGTTTTTAAGGCTTTTGCTAGTTTCCCTAAAGAGGTCACTCCCGGTGAAGGGATCTCGGCTCTTTCCTCGTCGAATGAGGTGCAGGATATTCACAATACCACTATGCAAAGAAAGAACTAGAAAAGCAATCACAATACGAAACAGAGGGTTGTAGCATCTGCCAGTTATTTCTAAAGATGTCACTCCCGGTGAAGGGATCTCAGCTCTTTCCTTATCGAATAAGGTGCTGGATATTCTACAAGGAATACCGCTATGCCAAACAGCAACTAGAGCTACTGGTTTTTGAATATTCGATTCCACAACATCCTTAGATTTATTTTCTTTCATTAATCTCATTAATGAATGTCCCATCATTTAAGTTACCTAAACATCACAGATAAATACAACGTACGCTTATGTCATCCGCATTCGCCTCGATGTCCCCTCATGCACCGTTAGGTTTGGTAACTAATGGCAGAGCGGGGCAGGGCTCTCGCGGGTGTAAAACATAAGCAATATCTATATAATATATCACATATACTATATCCAGTATCCATCTCAATATATCAAATGATCACATAACAAATATCGCAGCAGAAAACAACATATTAAATATTGGATATACTAGGATTTTTGGGTTTTAAATTAAGCCTGTATAAAACATGGATTCCACGATCATGATCAATAGACAATCCCACCCCTACGAGAGTGGCAAGCAACCCTACCAATTCTAGAGTTAGGAGACCCGGTCTCAACTCCTCGAGATGGTCTCCCACTGGACGCTAGAACTCGGTTACTTATGCTCCCCGCCTTGGGTCTATCCTAATACGGAAAAGTAAATAATATACAATGGTGACATCATCCTCAACCCGGAAGTGCCCCAATAAAAGAATATTAGATACAATGAATTTTACATGAATGAAAATGAAAAACTCTCATGACACATAAAACCCCCGGCTATTCAAAACACGACGATCCAATATAACATATCACAGCAAGACATAACATCACATGTCATCAACGTAAGTAAATATGTGTATCCTAATTGTCGTTGACGTATAGCAACGAATGTTGGATATATGTATGCCCTAGAGGCCATTATATGATAGTGGATGTATTTATACATGTGTGTGTGTATGTATATATATATATATATATATATATATATATATATATATATTCAGTGTACATTCTTACTCGACATGATAGTATGCTATCCGGTTCTTCTTTATGTTACATGTTGATTTGATCATGCTTTTATTCATTCATACATGTTGATAAAGCCCTGAGGATATAGGCTTGAATACTGTGATTATGATGGAGATCATACTAGTGGGACATCTGTAGTTTATAAGCATATCCTGAAATGTCCCTAGTCGTAGGTATATCGAGACGGGGCATCGATATACCAGAGTAGACTAGCGTATATGATACTAGACCCATATGATGGGCGATGGATGTTCCCACATTCATCGATGTTTGACATCGAGATCGTATACGGGTGCTCAGTGGTGACTGGGTACACTGGACGGACTCACCGAGAACTCCTATATGGAATTATATCTATCGTCGGATAGCAGTTCTCAGGTGACACTGGTGCAGGTTAGTCTGTAGACCCGAGATCATCATAGAGTCTTGTGTGTTCTCCCACTGTGCTTTGATTACCACCCTACTACGGCTCTACTGAGCCGTGCAAACAGGTGGTCGTTGGGTACAGTCCCGAGACACACGAAGGCGATGAGCGATAGGAGGGGTTTCGTCTCTCCCAGTATTGGGAGTTGATGTTGTGCTGTGCTCGACTGGCTATATCAGTAAGTCCCTGGCCACGGCTGTTAAGATTTACTGATAAGTGTTATCAGTAGTTTCTCGATCTGTTATAGACCATTCATCGGCACGACTTATTGAGTTATTGGGGTCGACGTTACCATCCCTAGGCTTGATATGCAGCATATCTGACGATGAGACCAGACTGTATGGTAGTGTTGCCGGTTGGCTCGATGGGAGTTGTAACAGGTTCGCTTATTTTCTTCTGATCGCTCAATACCCGGGTGGCTGTTACGTTTAGCTGACCTCTTGCGGCTTGGGGGTGCTTGATATGATCATCACCCACTGCCGGCGTATTGACGAGTCTTAGAGTCCCACAATGGAGTTGCCTAGTCCAGGCGAAACGATGTGGTGCGCATATGAGATATGCGCGTGGACCCGGTTAAAATGCGTGTATGTGATACCGTATATTAGTCGGGCAGTTTGCTTTTGGTCGGGTCGTATGTGACATGACCGGGTTGCTAAATCAAGTGTTGATTTATCATTGACCATTAGTTTCTCACTAGAAATCCTTTCTTATCTTTTTTGTTGTATGCATGCATGTATGCATTCATTCTTATTCATGCACATATGGATGTGCATGCATACATACATGCATACATCATTCTATCATGGTTGTTGATATAGTGGATGGTGGCAATATAAGACTCACACCCTTTATAAAATATATGGATATTATATTTGGAAAAGAAAAATGAAAATGGAAATTGTTTCATGGTTGAATATTTTATTCTTTCATTAACCCTTTAGTTTAACCATGATTTAATTTCTATGGTCATTTTTGTGCCAAACAAAAATACCTAGATATTTTATAACCATGGATGAGAATGAGAGAGTGAAAATATATATATTTTCATTTTCTCATTTTATTCAACAAGCTTATCATTATCTTGAGTTTTAGAAAGCCATCATCTTCTTCCTCCTTTCTCTCTTGCTCTCTAGTTTTCTCAAGTGAGCCAAAGAGTGACCAAGTTAGGATTTTGAAGTGAGAAAACCAACCACAACACCATTCTATACTAGTATTGCCCATTAGTGTAGAGTGTTAGCTTCCATTTCTTCTCTTGATCTTGTGAAGCTTCTAGCTTGGACAAAGGGGACTCCGGGTGGATCGTCGTGGACCTAGAGGATCTCAAGCGGACCTTTTTCCAACCCTCAAGTAGCCAAGGAGTCTAGCGTAGGGAGCTACAAAGGTTGTACTCTCAAAACCCTAGTTTTTTCTACTTGTCTTTGTGTTAAAGTTTAGTTGCCCTAATTTTTCTAGCATGATCCTTGTGATTATTTCTTTAGCACCACCCAAAAAATAAAATATGGCTTGTGTGTTGCCTCCAAACCCTAGTAGTGGTGCTGTAGGAAACCCTTCAACGAAACCAGCGATACACCACATATTACACTTACGGTCGCAGAAAAGAAAGTGAAAGACTACAACAGTTGGAATCCGCAACCTCTTTAGACATCATAAACCCAATGTATCACATACTTTGGATTTCATGCCCAACCAAATGAATTCCTTAGATATCGCATGCCTAACAATTATAAACCCCGCATTTTAGTCTCTATATCGAAAACACTTTTCAATAACAAGTGGGGCAATTCAAAAAGATTCCCGACATCCTGATCGAATGCTCGTCGGAAACTTTAGTAGACGGCCGCACCCCCCGATGCCGTCGACGAAATGCACTAAGGCGGAACACCGCTGCCGCGAGCACCCGAACGGATGCTTTTGGAGACGGGGTTCTCCTACAGTCACTTGGTCGGGGCTATGGGGCGTGGCTATCTAATAAGGTTACCCAGCGAGTATCCGCGTACGCTACGTGATTGCGACGGACTTTTGATCACATCAAAATCCTGTGGCAACCGATCAAATGAGACTAAACTGCTAGATTTATAAAATTCAAATTAGTTATCTCATAACTACATTTGTGGATTCCAAATATTGTATCCCATCACATAATATCCAGACAATGTTAAACTTTTCAATCGATTCATCAAAGTCCCACAATTTCTCAACAGCTCAACACTTGAGCACAGTTCAATAATACCCAGAATATGCCACAATACCTATGCACTAGCAGTAGAAGAGTAGACCCAAGCCTCACTCATATCACCACAGAACTGCGGCAAACCCTAGGGTATGACCATGGTTCCGCGATCCAAAAAGTCGAGTTAGGGTTTCATTCTTCTAGAGGGTTCATAGAATTACCTGCATGTTTTTCCGGATACGTTAAACTTGGAAAAATGGGTTTTAGACATTCGATCGAACTTTTAAACTTCGCCTAGACAATATGTGAATAACCCGAAACAATGTTAAAACTATGAATATGAAACACTCTGAATTTCTTATAGTGTAAGATTACATCACATGAAAAATTAGCAAAAGTAAACAACACCTGAAACACCAAAACCCATTAACTGGAACACAGTTCAAGCAAAACCACCAGAAAGTGGCCGGCCCCAACCCTAGTGATCTCGGCCAAAATCTAAGCAAACCCGTTGAACTTTTCATGGTGTTTATGATATATCCCATATAACATTCTGTACTTGTTTAAAAAATATTTTGACAACTTTTTAGAATCGACAGAAACCACATTTTAGCGTTTCAAGTTTCGGAGTATTTCGGTTTCGTAATCTTAACAAAATCTGTCTAAATTTCTAGTATGGCTCTGATACCACTGCAGGGTTACCTAGGACGGCAGTAAGGTTTCAGGAGGCATTGAACATGCCAAATTCAAAAAATTGCCGTTCTAGCTAACCCTAACTTAGAATCGTTAACTAGAAAATGCGACGGAATGAAAATGCAAACGACTTTGCAAGTAAAGTGAACAAGGAATACAACCTTTGTAGACCGGTCCTTCACATCATTAGCTCCGTGTAGTAGTCCTTTCACTGCGGTCATGAACTCCCGACTCTTGAGAGGCTCCCATGAAGAAATGAATAAGCATGCATCGAAGTCTTCGAGGCCGAAGATGATCTACGTCGAGGAGACACTAAACCAAGCTATCTCTTCAATAATTATGAAATTAGTGAAGCAAACACCCTATACTAAATGGCAAGTAGTAGAGGATGATGAAGTAGGAAGTGGGCTCACTTTAGAATTGATTTTCTCACATTTTTTTCTCATATCTCCATTGAAGCTAGAAAGCTTTGAGGAAGAAGAAGAAGAATGAATTCATGAGAGAGTGAAGCAACAATGGGTGAGTTAAGTATCATATACTTAACCTTTGTAGTGACTTAACCAAGGCTAATAATGATGGTTGTGTTTATAAATATCTTAAGCTAAACAAAAATAGAAGACTAAGTCAAAGCATCCATAAGCTTCTACAAGCTTTGTGTCATCACAAAGTCTAACTAATTTTAGATAACTTTAAATAAATAAAACCCTAGATAATCCCTAGCATGGTGTAAGTCACACACACACCCAAGTTGGATGTATCATTAAGCATGACACAAAACATGTACACTTATATATATCACATATATACTCATGCACAAAACTAGTGAGAAAAGAAATCATAAGTGAGCTAATACTAGTTAATGTACATTAAAATATCAAATATATAATTATACATTAGATTATCAAATCAACTCTTGATTTAATAATCCAGCTATATCATATATAACCGACTAATATCATATGTAACAACTTATCGAATCAACACTTGATCCGATAACCCGGATATATCGCATATAACCGACCATTGTCACAAATCGCGAGAATAGAATACAGTATCTCATAACGTATAAATCTCGGTCCCGCACATATCGCATATGTGCTCCAAATCTGTTTCGCTTGAGCCAGGAAACCTCTGTGCAGGACTCTAAAGGCTCGTCAATACGCCGACAGTAAGTGATGATCATATCAAACACCCACAAGCCGCAAGCGGTCTGCTAAACGTAACGGCCACCCGGGTATTGAGCGATCAAAAGATCAACAAGCAAAACTGCTCATACTCCTGCGAATCCAATCAGTAACACTACCTACAGTCCGGTCTCTTCGTCTAATATGTCGCATATCTCGTCTAGGGGTGGTAAACGTCAGATCCCAGTAACTCGATAAGTCGTGCCGATGTGAGGCTCATAACGGGTCGAGAAACTACTGATAACACTTACTAGTATATCTATGAAGCATCCCTGGCCAGGGACTTCCTGTTATAGCCAATCGAGCACAGCGTAACATTAACCCCCAATACCGGGAGAGACGAAACCCCTCTTATCACTCATTGCCTCCATGTGACTCGGGACTGTACCCAAAAACCACCGTTTTGCACGTTCTCTTGAACGTGGTAAGGTGGAAATCAAAGCACAGTGGGAATCACACAAGACTCTATTATGATCTCAGGTCTACAAACTAACCTGTACCAGTGTCACCAGAGAACTGCTATCTGACGATAGGTATAATACCATCTAGGAATTCTCGGCGAGTCCGTTCAGTGTACCCAGTCTCCACTGAGCACCCGTATACTATCTCTGATGTCAAACACCAATGGATATGGGATCATCCATCGCCCATCTATATGGGTCGAGAAGTTATACGCTAGTCTACTCTGGTATATCGATGCCTTGTCTCGATACACCTACGACTAGGAACATTTGAAGGATGTACTTAGCGACTACGATGTCCCCACTAGTATGATCTGCATCATAATCCTTGTAGTCAAGTACTCATCTTAATGGCTTAATCAACATGTAACATAGAGACTATCAGTGTACATGTTAAGATAAAGAGCAACCAGATAGCATACTATCATGTCGAGCAAGAAAGTCATCCATGTGTATGTCCAAGCATCCACTACAATATACATCGTATGTACAGTAATGGCCTCTAGAGTATACATGTAACTAACACCATACAGAAGTTTCCTTGCTCAAGAGAAAAGAAGTAGGGCACATATGGAGATATGTGCGGGAGCTTGATTAAATACGAGTTTGTGATACCGTATTCTAATCTACCAATATTTGATATCGGTTAGGTTATATGTGATATAACCGGATAAATGAATCAAGTGTTGATTCAATGATTTGATTTATGTATATATATATTTGGTATTGGCCGGTTATATATGATATGACCGGATTATTGAATCAAGTGTTGATTTAATATCTAATATTGAATATTAGCCGCTTATATGTGATATAAGCGGATAATTGAATCAATTGTTGATTTAATGTTTTGATATACATATATAAATGATATTAGTCGGTTATATATGATATAACCGGATTATTGAATCAAGTGTTGATTTAATAATTTGATATATATTTATATATTTGATATATATATATATATATAAACTAATATTAGTTAACTTTAGATTTTCATCTCTTTATATATAATTATATATATGTGATATATATATTTATATATGAATTTATTATTATATCATGGTTGATGATATATAGAACTAGGATGTATGAGAATCATACAAGACTAAAGATAAATGGGATGATTTATATTTTAAGAAAAATAAAAAATGAGGAAAATGAGTTATGGCTTTGGATGCTTGGAGAAATATTGAGAAGCCATGACTCATCTTCTAATTTTTGTTTTATTCTTAGGTATTTATTCATCCCAATATTATCTGAAGTGGATGGTTCATTCTCTCTCATCTAAGTTCATCCTCATCTCTTCTAAGTTCATCATCATCTCTTCTTCATTCTCCTCACTCTAGGGTTTGTCTTGAGTTGAGAAAAGAAAAGTGAAAAATATTCTAGTGAGCAAATCTCCTACATCATCAACCTACACTAATCTAACCCATTAGTTTAGGTTGTTTGCTTCACTAATACTTTGATTAGTGAAGAGTGGGCTTGAGTTAGAGAGACTTCGAGGTGGATCATCTTCGGCCTCAAAGACAACAAGAAAGCTCGTTCCTTTCATCAAGTGGAGTCAAGGAAGAGTTCTAGGGACTACTATATTGAGCTTTAGAAGTGAAGGACCGGTCTACAAAGGTTGTAAACCCTCTTCACTTAGTGTAGAACTTGTTTTCTTTACTCAAAAATCTTAATTCTCTAGTTCGATTCTTGTTTAGTATCACTTAGCACTCTAGATATTTTAAAATTGCATACTTTATGCTTTTATAAACCTAGCAGAGGTTCTAAGACATACTTTCACTCGCCCTACAGCTGCTGCCTCTGTCGCCCCAGCAGACTCTCAACTCACATCGTCTTCTGCACTACAGCCTCCACATGGTATTAGCTCTCTTTCTCTTTCTCAACTGTCGGGGCTTGCAAATCTCGTTGCTCAGAACCTTGGAATTACTGGTGCTTCCTCTAGTTCCACTCGTACTGCGTTGTCTGCCACTTTGAGTGACTCAACTTGTTGGATATTTGACTCAGGTGCCTCTCATCATATGACCTACGATTCTTCTGTACTTCAAAATTGCACCCCTATGAAATCTTCATTCATTTATACTGCTAACGGTGCCCCTCTTGGAGTCACCCAGTGCGGCGACATTACACCAACTTTTGAGTCATCCATTTCGCTTACTTTATCATATGTTCTATGTGTTCCACAACTCACCATGAATCTCATTTCTATCAGAAAATTAGTCGATTTGGGTTATACTATCTCATTTAATTCCACTTCTTGTGATGTGCAGGATACCCGCAGCGGCCAGTGGATTAGGACCGGTTGTAAAGTGGATAGCTTGTAACAGTTGGAGCAGTTTCATCTACCATCCTCATCACCCGTTGGTTTTAGCTATTCATCCTCCACACTTTAGCATAAACGGTTAGGACATCTCTCTAATCCTCGTCTCAAAACATTAGATGATTTAGGAGTGTTAGGGTTATTTCCTTTTCACGCTCAAAATAATTGTACCCGGTGTCGGCTTGCAAAACAGTCTGCATTGCCTTTTTCATTACATAATGATATTGCTGATGAACCTCTTGATTATTGCATTCTGATATTTGGGGACCTGCACCCATTGCATCTCTATCAGGTTATAAATACTATGTGAGTTTTATAGATGATTTCTCATGTTACACATGGGTATATCTCATGCATTCTCGTTCTGAATTATTCAATATATACAAAGATTTTACAAACATAATTTATACTCAGTTCCATAAAAGAATAAAAGTGTTTAGATCTGATAATGCATGCGAATACGTCTTTCACTCTATGCAAAATCTCCTTAAATCTCATAGAACTTTAGCCCAACAATCCTGCCCTCATATCCCTAAACAAAATGGTGTTGCCGAATGCAAATATCGTCATATTCTTGAAACCACACATACTTTAATGTTAACAGCCTCCACTCCACGAAATTTTTGGGCAGAAGCCCTTCTAACAGCAGTCTTACTCATTAATTTCACACCCTATTCTCTTATCCATAACCCTTGTCCATACTTTCTCCTTCACTCAACTATGTTTGACTACTACAAATTTTGAGTTTTTGGTTGTGTATGTTTTGGTTCTCCTACCATCTCATGAACGGGACAAGTTATCTGCTCGTTCTGCACGTTGTGTTATGTTAGGATACAGTCCAAGTCATAAAGGATATGTAACGTTTTAGAAATCGTTTAGGCGGATTTTTCGATAATCGGTAAAATAATTTGTGTTTTCCGTAAAAACCAATATAATCATTTTTCAATATAGACTTAAATGCGTCTAGTTTAACTATGTAATTGCTAGTATGTGGTATTTATTTAGTCACTTATAATTATTAGTTCACTTAAATATTTTTCCTTAATCCATTATTTCAAATATTATTATAAGCTTTTATTTATACATTTAATTAGTGTTAAATACAAATTGGAATGGGTTAAATATACAAATGTGAACCATGTCAACTTAAATACAAGTTTATAAATTGTTTTCTTCTTCTCCACTTATCTCCATGGTTCTAGACACTTCTAGGATTAATAAAAATAGAAAAGAAAATGAATTAGAGATAAGATGGACACTCTCCTCTCCCCTCAACAGCCCCAAATTTTCCCCACTTCATTTCCACTTCAAAATCCTCAATCATTGCCTCAAAAATCCATACAAATTCCCACTAATTCCTAATTTAATCCTTACCCATTATTCCTTAGCCTAATTTAGCTTGGATCAAGGAGTAAGTTAGCATTTTGGAGGCCAATTTGGGAGTCAAGTTTTAAAGTTTGATATCAAGTTTGTGAGGTATAAATCCTAACCCTAAGGTTTAATTGTTAGTTAATTACTTTAATCTAGCTTATTAGGTGTTTAAATATGGTTTTAATTGGAGGTTAGAAATTTCAAGAATAGGGTTTGAGATTCAAGTTAGGGTTTTTATTAATTGGATATGGTTATGTGTGTAGTTTAACATGTTTAGACATGCAAAATCTAGCCTAGTTGTTAAATTGTAAATTGTTAATTTCCAAATTGTCCAAACTAACCTTTTTGCAAACTAACTTTTAATAAATCTAAAATGGGTGAGATTAAAAGTTTAGTAAGGGTTTCTGTGGCTTAATTAAGCTATTATGTGATTATTGTGGCCACTAGTTTTGTTGAAATATCTAGTTTTGGAATAAAATTGTAAATCGATGCTTACTAAGTTTTTGGAATAAATCGATTTTGATTAAGTTTTAGATTTTGATGATATACAACCTATTTCTTATAATACTTAGTGTGTTGTGAATGCGCGATCGATATGAACGGATTCTAGGTTTGGTGGTTATCTTGTATAGCGATCTTAGTTAAGGTTGTGGCGATGTCGTACGCGTTTTGTGTACCAAGTGCACAATGTGTCTATCTTGTGGACGTTATTCTTGTGTTTCGTTGTCTTTGTGTCAGTGTAGGATATTTAGCCTTATGTATTGTGTTTGTGAAATTTTAGGATCGATTGCGAGAACTTCGGACTCTACTAGAAAAAGGAAGCAGGTGGTTGGATTTAGCTAGCAAGAGATCATCGGTGAGTAGATTTAACATCTACGGGGAAATCGCCCATATGGCGTTATGCGTCAGGGCTAGATATGATATTATAGCCGCATATTTATACGCATATGAGTTGATTGTGCATGAGCATCATTGCATATTATTACTTGTTATGCCTTGACTTAGTACCTATTGGACACCGCACCATTACTGACAGTTCATGTTGCACGGGCACTAAATTGTATGCTACACGCACACCGTTGGTAATTGCTATGACACGCACAACATATACACCTATGTGGTATTTTATCGTTATTGATATTGAGACGTTGATTCTTGTTCTATTGCGCATATGAAATGTATCATGCATACATACTTATATGTATACACCCATACTTTGCTATAGCTATATATACAACTATGTGGTATTGTATCGTTATTGAAATTGAGACGTTGATTCTTGTTCTATTATGCATATGAAATGCATCATGCATACATACTTACATGTATACAATCATACCTTGCTATAGCTACATGTACACCTTTATATGATGTTGCATTTGATTTTGGAGGAATTGGGAACAACATGTTATATTTAAAAACTGGATTCATTTAAAAGAGTGGTTTTCCCTTAATATGCTCATATTACTGTTTTATGTTGCATATATCATGTTTCATGGATTTACATATTGAGATACGGATTTCATGTGATTTATGGATTTGAGAACCGTGGGGATATTTCAAGAAAGTATGCATTGTTTTGAAAACCCGGTTTCTCTTGATTTGATATTTTGGTTCATCCACCATGAGTTTTCTCGGTTCTGATACTTGTGTTAGAAACCCGATTCGAGGAGCGGTAGGCACCGTCTGCGGGTATATGGTGGACCCGGTATGGTACCCCGGGGCAAGAAATGGTTTTTGCGGTGTAAACAATGAGCCTGGCGGAGGGAGCACTACCTACCGGTGATAGTATAGAACCCGACGGATATCAGGAGGATACCGTTTGGGAGTTATGACATGAGATATATTGAGGGCCGATCTGGGTATGCGGCGCCTGAGAGATGAGTATTTACGTGTCGTTAATGGACACGAGTTTTCATGATGTTTCAAGTGTCGATGTTGGACACTTAGGTTCCATGAGATTTATAGATATGAGGGCCGGTCAGAGTGACGGCGCCTGAGGTATTGGGATTTGGGGTGTCATTGATGGACACCGAGATTTTCCACGATGATGATTCATTAATGATGTTATGTTTTATCCCATACTCAGCATTTATTTGATATGCATTGCTTCATGGATTTGTAGTACCTGATGGAGTACCTTGATCATGATTGTTGCATATCCATATTGACATACTTATGCTATCAGATTGCATGTTATAGATTATCGTTGTTCGTGCATATCTCTGATTATCTGTGTGATGTCTCTTACTATTCACAAGTTGGCAAGTCACCCCCGTTGTGCCATAGTGTTTTGAAGGTTTGAACCTCAGAGTAGTCGCGGCAGGGCCTCTTATTATCTTTATTTTTGCGGATACCGCTACGGTTGGCTGTGAGGCCGTTTGGTATAGGTGGGTTGCGGCTATCCGATTATATCTATTGTACATCTTATTGTATCTAGTATTCTCAATTTAACATTTCCATGTATTGACTTAGAGATGAGTTGTAAGGATCGATATTGTATTATTTTGTGACTCTGGGTGTCGTGTTCGTGTGAGCCGGCCTTTATTATGTAGTTTTACCTCTTTATGTTGTTTTTCATTTATATTGTCTGTTTCTTCGCTACGGCGTCGTATGTATGTATATATATGTGTGTGTGTGCGCGCGCGTGCGCGTGCGTGCTTGTGGTTGTTGTTTCCTCCTTTGGGCGTGATTTGCTCCCGTTTGGAGATACTTTATTTATATTCTATGTTTGTTCCCGTTTCGGGGCTAGTTTTTACAAAGGAGGTGCTGCCGAAATTTTCAAGAAAATAAACTTAAGTTTAAAGAATTTTAATTGAGATTTCCAAATGTTTTTAACAATGTTTTCATCACTTACTTCTTTTGATGGTTTAGATTTCTGGGTTTTCGGCTTACTTAAATTGCGTTACTCCTGTTGATGTCACGTGGTTTAAGTTCCGGTCACGTGCCTAAATTTGGGTCGTGACAAAATTGGTAACAGAGCGCTAGGTTTTACCTTTCGTAGTGTAGGATGACCTTGGTATGATAGATTAGGTAGCTTAAGCAGAGTGACGTAGCGTGTGCATGTTCCGCGGCATACTTACGATACTGTACTCCGCCTAAGTGACCTTAGTGTAAGTCCATGTCACTTACCCCACGAACTTGCAGGGAGGCGGAATATATGAAAAACGATTATCAAAGCTTCGTAACACGGACTTGAGCGCATGAATCGTATCTAAACCGTTACTAGCAAACTACGAGAGGTTTAACTACTCGGATTCGAAGTTATACATCACATTACTTGTCCTTTGGGTCTTCATCGCTTTCCTCCACTCCTCGTAGGCTCCTTAGAACATCGGCACCTCAACGGCCTCCTCGAGTCAAAGACGATCCACCCGAGAGCTCCTACGCCAAGCTTGATCTCTAACTTGAGATAACTAGGTTGCTCAAAGTGCTAATCTAAGCTACCTAGGGGATATAGAGTGAGTTTATGGATGTATTAGTCTAGCTAACCCTTGATCTCAATACATGAGAGGTTAGGATTAGGGTTTCAAGAATGAGAGAGCTTGAGGAGAGAGAAGGTGATGATAAGAATGATCTTGAAAAATGAACTCATTCGAATATATCAACCATAACCATTTATCAAATAAATAATATACATGATTAATCAACATAGTTGATGCATTCACCTTGTGGGATTCATCTCATGAGTCATTAGCTCAATAAATGAAGTATTAACTCCATGGATGAATCACACAAATGCGTCATTAAGCAATAAATGCTTATGCCACCTTAACCCCCAAGTCACCATGCATCTAGAAGCTTCCCGAAAAATTATGAGAACGCCCCTCCAATCCGTGAAAACATGGAAAAGCTTTAGACTGTATAAATCCAATAACCTGATACCAGAATCTGGCTTAAACCAAAGCCGGCTAGTAAAAACTGTCCGAACGCCGTACGTGTGAAAACACACGTATGCGTCCGAACCCTTGTCGTAAAACCATACGACCTCTATCTCGTTTCGCCTGGAGCAGGAAAACCCTCTGTGTGGGACTCCAAAGACGCGACACTACGCTGGCAGTGGGTTTAACCACAGACCACAAGCGGCACTAGCTGTACGTAACGGTCCCCAGGTAGATGTCGATAAGAAGGCCGATGAAGAAACCCATCCGAACTCCTACTGAGCCTGATGTGACAATGTCCGTACAGTCCGGTCTGTTCATCTAAGACTATCGCATATCGAGCCTAGGGGGCGGCAAGCGTCAGTCCCCTAATAGCGGTATGAGTCGTGTCGGAGCGTAGCCCATTACACCCTGAGAAACTACTGGAACCTACCAGTAAATCTCTCTTGCCCTGGCCAGGGACTTTGCGTAATGGCTCTCTGACACAGCGCGATATCAACTCCCAATACCGGGAGACACGAATCCAGTCTAACCGCCACTGCCTCAAAGTGCTCGGGACTGCACCCAACTTCTACCTGTTCACACGACTCCTTTGAGCCGTGGTAGGGTAGCAATCTAAGAACAGTGGGACACACTCGAGGCGAAGTAGCAGTGTCAAGTCTACGGACTATGCTGTACTCATGTCACCTGGGAACTGTTAACTGACGATTGGTATAATACCATCCAACAGTTCCCCTGCGAGTCCTGTCCGGTGTACCCGTAACCTAACGAGCACCTGTATACTATCTCCAGTACGACGTACTGATGGCTGTGGGACAGACCATCTCCCCAACTGGGATGAGAAGCGTACACACTATTCTACTCTGGAGTATGGATGCCCAGTCTCGATAATCCCAAGACTAGGGACAAGTATAGGATGTTGCTTATAGACTACCCAGTCCCCACTAGTGTGACTGCCATCACAACGCTGGTAATCAAGCAAAGATCCTATGGGCTCTACTAATATGTATGAGTGATACGTTACAAGAAACATATGCACATATTAAAGTAGACACAAACCAAGTAGCATACTACCATTTTTAGAAAGACTGTATATACAACTGTGAATATCCCAAGCTTCCATTAAGTAATATACATACAAGTATGATACAATAATGGCCCCTAGGGCATATACACTAACAATCTCCCACTTGCACTAGGGCCATGAGCTGGCATATCGTAGACCTATCATCTCGAATAGCCTCTCGAACTGCGTCTGAGGAATGGCCTTTGTGAATGGATCAGCAATGTTATTCTCCGTCTCTACTCTCTTTATCTCGATCTCCCGGCGATCTTCAATCTTCCTGATCAGGTGATACCGCCTTAAGATGTGTCTGGATTTCTGATGGGACCTGGGTTCCTTCGCTAAAGCTATAGCGCCGTTGTTATCACAATACAGAGGTATTGGATCAAACTGGTAGGAACCACCTGAAGTTCTGTGAGGAACTTCTTCATCCAGACAGCTTCTTTTGCGGCATCACAAGCAGCTATGTACTCCGCTTCCATCGTTGAGTCAGCAACGGTCTTCTGTTTGGAACTCTTCCATCAGACCACCCCTCCATTGAGGGTAAAGACATAACCTGACATGGACTTGGAGTCATCTTTGTCACTCTGGAAGCCGGAGTCGGCAAAGGCCTCAATCTGGAGGTCCTTTCCGCCATACACCAAGAGCATATCTTTAGTCCTTCTTAGGTACTTGAGAATATTCTTTACTACTATCCAGTGATTCTCCCATGGGTTTGCCTGATACCGTCTTACAACGCTCAGTGCGTATGCTACATCTGGTCTGGTACATAACATCGCATACATTATAGAGCCTACTGCTGAAGCTTAGGGTATAATCGACATGCGATCCCTTTCCAAATCAGTCTTGGGAGACATCTATTTGGAGAGGGTGATTCCGTGACAAGCCGGTAGGTTACCGCGCTTAGAATCTTTCATACTGAATCTCTTCACTATGGTGTCTATGTACCTGGACTGTGAAAGTCCCAACATCCTCTTTGATCTATCACGATAGATCCGGATCCCTGGAATGTAGGTGGCATCACCCAGGTCTTTCATGGTGAATTTCTGTGATAAGAATCTTTTGACTGACTATAACATAGGAATATCATTTCCTATTAGGAGAATGCCATCCACGTATAAGACGAGGAATACTACAGCTCTCCCTACAATCTTACTGTATATGCAAGGTTCATCTGGATCTTTGATAAAGTCAAATTCTTTGACAGCATCATCAAAACAGATGTTCCAACTCCGCGATGCCTGCTTTAGTCCATAAATGGACTTAAGCAGCTTTCATACTTTACCGCTGCTCCCATTCTGAATGAATCTCTCTGGCTGATCCATATAGACGCTCTCTTCCAAATTTCCATTTAGAAAGGCCGTCTTTACGTCCATCTGCCAGATCTCATAATTGTGGAAGGCAGCAATAGCAAGAAGGACCCGAATGGATTTGAGCATAGCCACTGGAGAAAAGGTTTCGTCATAGTCCAAATCAGGTCTTTGACGGAAACCCTTTGCAACAAGTCCAGCCTTATAGGTTTCAACCTGTCTATCTATACCAATCTTCTTTTTGAAGATCCATTTGCATCCTACGGGTTTTACCCCATCTGGAGCAATGTCCAAAGTCCATACTTTGTTAGTGTACATGGACTCCATTTCGGTCCGCATTGCATCCAGCCATTTTACTGAGTCACCGCTCTGAATGGCTTGCTGGAAGCTAGTAGGCTCATCATTGTCAATAGTGCAATCCTCTCTATCCCCGTCTATGAGAAAACCATAGTATCTCTCGGGCGGATGAGATTGCCTACTACTCCTGCGGAGTGGTTCGGGAATGTCCTGTTCTTCTTGAACTACAGGTTCTACCAGACTTTCAGTTGTAGTTTGTGGTTCTGGAATTTCTTCCAGTTCTATTTCGCTCCCACTTGTATCCTTTTCTAAAACTTGCTGTTCTAAAAATGGGCATTACGAGAAACAAAAACCTTTTGTTCCTCTGCGTAATAGAATAGATACCCCTTGGAGTTCTTTGGATATCCCACAAACTTACACTGTACTGATCTTGCCTCGAGCTTGTCCGCATACTGCTTTTTAACAAAAACCGAACATCCCCAAATCTTTAGATACTGAAGATAGGGTTTTTTCCCACTCCACATCTGATATGGGGTGGTAGGCACTGTCTTGGTAGGAACCCTGTTTAGAAGATATGTCGCTGATTCTAGCGCATATCACCAGAATGATCGTGGTAACTCAGCGTTACTCATCATGGAACGAACCATATTCAATAGGGTTCGATTCCTCCTTTCCGATACACCGTTATGTTGTGGCGTGTATGGAGGAGTAAGCTGAGAGAGAATTCCATTATCTTTTAAGTAACCCAGGAACTCGGTACTTAAGTATTCACCACCTCGATCAGATCTCAGTGTCTTTATACTCTTGCTTGTTTGTTTTTCCACTTCATTCTTGTATTCTTGGAATTTCTCAAAGGCCTCGGATTTATGCTTCATTAAGAATACATATCCATACCTATAGAAATCATCCGTAAAAGTAATGGAGTAGGAATAACCACCTCGCGCATGTGTAGACATTGGACCGCACACGTCACTGTGTATGAGTCCCAAGAGCTCGCTTGCTCTTACTCCGTGTCCAGTAAATGGAGTCTTTGTCATCTTTCCTATGAGACAAGATTCACAAGTAGCATAAGATTGATATTCGAACGGATTCAAATATCCTTCTCTATGTAACTTAGTCAACCTTCTCTCATTGATGTGACCTAGTCTACAATGCCATAAGAAAGCCTGATTTATTTCTGGAAACTTTCTATTAAGTGTGTTCTGGACATTGAAAACCTGAGCTTGACATAATACGTATATACCGTTATCTAATGTACCGGACCCAATCAAAACTTGATTTAGGTGGATGTTAACTACATCGCTTACGAATGTAAAATCATATCCCTCTCTCGAAAGTGAGGACACTGATATGATATTACAAGTCATACTAGGTACATACAAACAGTTATGTAGAATCAATATATGCCCACTTGTCAAACCTAGGCGATATTCTCCCACAGATTCAGCGTCCACGCTCATTCCGTTTGCAACTCTGAGAGACCAATCACCTACCTTTATAACTCTACGGTTTCTCAAAGAATGTATTGAATTACAGATATGAGATCCTGCTCCGGTATCAAGTACCCAAGAAGTAGAGTTAATTGACAAACAGTTCTCAATTACTAACACACTTGAGGCTGAAGCCACAACATGCTTCGTATCCTGGCTACTGTCTTCTAAAGCCCTGCAATCTTTCTGCCAATGCCCAGTCCCATAACAATAGGAACGTTCCTCTTTCACTACATTCAGTCCTGAAACTTTGGCCCTTCTCTTTCTTTCTTCTTCCCTGGTTTCCTTCAGGGTAGAAGGCAGAGACTGTAGAATTAAGTCAGTATCTGACTCGTTTCCCAACGTGGTCTCCAGGTCCTGGAGCTCATCAATACAGCTAGTCATTGTAAGGACGTTGTCCCCTACAGATGACCCGAAAGTCAACCTCGCTTGAATTAATTCGTTCGAGATTTCATATCTTGCGATATGAGATTGCTCTCCATATATATCTTTGTTAAGGAGAAAGATGGAAACTGAGTCCATCTTCTCGTGCTGCTTCTGGTATACACCATCAACTGAAGCTAACACGAGGCATTTGGCTTTCGCTTTATCCTTTTCCCTTGTCTGGCGGATATCCATATCCATGACGGTGGAAACTGGACCTGGGACGGCGGGATCTTGAGTAGTAATAGGGTGGTCCAGCTTGTCATAGGCAATGGACATCTGGACAGACCTTTGCCAGTCATATAAGTCAGAATCAGTCAATTTGTTATCTAGATGTAACCTAGTCGTGGTCACATGGTCGCTGCAATTACGAGAGAGAGAGGAAACACTTTTAGCATGATGCTCTTACAAGTTTAGAGTGGTTTTTAATTTATCTAAACAGGATGGCTCCCACTGTTTCTCGAATCCCTCTTCAAACCATAAAAGAAGAATTAGCCAGGACTATTCTCACCATACAATTCTTGCTTAACCGTTCAGCCAGGTCAGTGTCGATACTTCGAGGGAGGTTTTCCAACGCTTTCACGAAGTTCCTTAATTAAATAACCTCTTTTCTCTGGGGGCGTAGCCCCGCTGACACCTTTCTCGACACCTACTTGGTTTATAGCATTGATCGTTAAGTGATGAATCTCCTGATAAGTAGTATATACTCACAGTAGGATCGGGATCCAAAATATCATCGTATGATAATGTTGAAGGAATCCTACCAACATTCATCAAACTTAAAAATGGTATGCATCTCTCTGCAAATTTCAGTTTCTTTAGAAATTCCCGATATTAATTTTTGCCCCATGCTCTTATAACCTTGGCGTTGGTCAAAATGTCATAAGTCACATGTCAAGTTCTACCCATCATTGCCCTTGTTAATTTGAACCCATCCGTACATATCCCTGACGTTGGCCAAATGATAATACGATTGTCCCAAACTAACACATCTATTTATGCAACAAATGAAATACCCAGCAGCTACCAAACACTATGCCCTAGCGTTGGTCAAATGCATAGCTTGAATACTACTGAATACCCAAATGAAATGATGGAAGGCTACGAATGGTTTTGGAAAAACCGTGAACGTAGTGAACTTGATATAATCGAAGGAACCTGATACTTTTTTAAAAAGGAGTGGTTAAAACTCCGCAATTAAAAATTCTGCTCTTTTAAAATAACCGAGTGGTTTCTTTTAAATTTGTTCCAACGATTAAACTTTGGTTTATTTTCTTTGCATTATAATAATGCGTCCCATCTTTTATCCTATCATTGCAGAAAATAACGAAAATACCACGTCCTCTTATGCCATCCGCATTTGCCATGGGGTCCCGTCATCACCCGTTAGGTTACTTAACTAACGACAGAGCGGGGGCTGGGCTAGCGCGGGTGTAAAATATAAGTGACGTCTAATAGCTATCATATATAGATATTGTACATTCGTCAGACGCAATAATAAGCATTCCAGATCACTGATGAAGTTTATTGGATATACTAGCAATCCGCATTTGCTTTGAGCCTGCAATAAAAGACGGATTACATAGTTGTGATGAATAGCCATTACCCCAACCCTAAACCCCTACGGGTACGGCAAACTACCCGCCAAGTACCCGTAGTGAAGCGGTCTCCCTCAACAACATGAGTAGGCCACTAAACACTTCAACGTACCTGGTAGTTTGTGTACCCCGCCTTGGGTCTATCCTAGGAGCAAAAACAGTAAAAAGAAATAATACAACGGTGGTTACAACGGTAACCTGGATGTGCCACGCAAAAGAATATTACATCATATTACATTTACATCGAATGAATGAATATTAAACCCATCTCAAACCCCGGATAATCATCACAACACTCCAATCAAGTCCATATACACAAACAGCAAACATTACAGAAATGTGCAACCCCCTGCCAACCGACATACTAGCAGTTAGGGGAGGTTTACGAACACATTAAACATTACAGATAAAAACCCAATTAGCAAATAACTTAGAATATTGATGGACAACCTTTATCCGTGTCTACCCCAAAAGCAAACCTGCACTGAAGTAACCTGGGTAGAAACAGAACATACAGGAAACCAAAACACCAAAAAATATGAATTACTGAGCAAATCCGAGTCAACTCGGAGTTGACTCGGCGGCGGATCCGCGGCCAAAAGCACCTTCTTGCCGCGGATCCGTGGTCGTCTTGTCGAGTTAGGGGCTCGTATTTTCCCAGTATTCTTATATTTCCCTGCTGTGAATTTTAAGGCATATCATATAATTATTTTGACATGTTTAAAATTAACAGAAACCGTTAGGGTTCCAGGGTTTCGTTTTCGTGTTTTCCGTCGATCGAACTTCTAATTAGTTGCTAACAAGATAGTAATGGATTAGTTGGCTCTGATACCACAGTAAGTCCATGTCACGCACCCCACGAACTTGCGGGGAGGCGGAAAAAAAGAAAAACGATTATAAAAGCTTCGTAACACGGACTTGAGCGCATGAATCTTATCTAAACCGTTACTAGCAAACTACGAGAGGTTTAACTACTCGGATTCGAAGTTATACATCACGTTACTTGTCCTTCGGGTCTTCATCGCTTTCCTCCACTCCTCGTAGGCTCCTTGGAACATCGACACCTCAACGGCCTCCTCGAGTCAAAGACGATCCATCCGAGAGCTTCTACGCCAAGCTTGATCTCTAACTTGAGATAACTAGGTTGCTCAAAGTGCTAATCTAAGCTACCTAGGGGATATAGAGTGAGGTTATGGATGTATTAGTCTAGCTAACCCTTGATCTCAACACATGAGAGGTTAGGGTTAGGGTTTCAAGAATAAGAGAGCTTGAGGAGAGAGAAGGTGATGATAAGAATGATTTTGAAAAATGAACTCATTTGAATATATCAACCATAACCATTTATCAAATAAATAATATACATGATTAATCATCATGGTTGATGCATTCACCTTGTGTGATTCATCTCATGAGTCATTAGCTCAATAAATGAAGCATTAACTCCATGGATGAATCACACAAATGAGTCATTAAGCAATAAATGCTTATGCCACCATAACCCCCAAGTCACCATGCATCTAGAAGCTTCCCGGAAAATTACGATAACGCCCCTCCAATCCGTGAAAACACGGAAAAACTTTAGACTGTATAAATCTAATAACCTGATACCAGAATCTAGCTTAAACCAAAGCCGGCTAGTAAAAACTGTCCGAACGCCGTACGTGCGAAAACACACGTATGCGTCCGAACCCTTGTCGTAAAACCATACGATCTCTATCTCGTTTCGCCTGGAGCAGGGAAACCCTCTGTGTGGGACTTTAAAGACTCGACACTACGCTGGCAGTGGGTTTAACCACAGACCGCAAGCGGCACTAGCTGTACGTAACGGTCCCCAGATAGATTTCGATAAGAAGGCCGATGAGGAAACCCATCCGAACTCTTACTGAGCCTGATGTGAAAATCTCCGTACAGTCCGGTCTGTTCGTCTTAAGACTATCGCATATCGAGTCTAGGGGGCGGTAAGCGTCAGTCCCCAAATAGCGGTATAAGTCGTATCGGAGCGTAGCCCATTACACCCAGAGAAACTATTGGAACCCTACCAGTAAATCTCCCTTGCCCTGGCCAGGGACGTTGCGTAATAGCTCTCTGACACAGCGCGATATCAACTCCCAATACCGGGAGAGATGAATCCTGTCTAACCGCCACTTCCTCCAAGTGCTCGGGACTGCACCCAACTGCTACCTGTTTGCACGACTCCTTTGAGCCGTGGTAGGGTAGCAATCTAAGAACAGTGGGACACACTCGAGGCGAAGTAGTAGTGTCAAGTCTGCGGACTATGCTGTACTCATGTCACCTGAGAACTGTTAACTGATGATTGGTATAATATCATCCAACAGTTCCCCTGCGAGTCCTGTCCGGTGTACCCGTAACCTAACGAGCACCTGTATACTATCTCCAGTACGACGTACTGATGGCTGTGGGAAACACCATCTCCTCAACTGGGATGAGAAGCGTACACACTAGTCTACTATGGAGTATCGATGCCCAGTCTCGATAATCCCACGACTAGGGACAAGTATAGGATGTTGCTTATAGACTATCCAGCCCCCACTAGTGTGACTGCCATCACAACGCTGGTAATCAAGCAAAGATCCTATGGGCTCTACTAATATGTATGAGTAATACGTTACAAGAAACATATGCACATATTAAAGTAGACACAAACCAAGTAGCATACTACCATTTTTAGCAAGACTGTATATACAACTGTGAATATCCCAAGCTTCCATTATGTAATATACATACAAGTATGATACAATAATGGCCCCTAGGGCATATACACTAACACTTAGGACTTGTTGGTTGAAATTCCTTCCGTGATTATATACATCCTTGTGATTCGATTTCTATGTTCTTATTGAATCCTGCTTTCATTTCCAGCCATTATGCCGCCGAAGACTACGAGGGCACAGAGAGCTGCCGCGAGAGCCGAGGTTAGGGCAGGCTCGTCGGAGACGAGGACTGACCAGGGCGGTACGCCCGTTGTACAGGAGCAGGTTGATCCACCTTCGACAGACCGTATTACTATGCTAGAGGTCGGTATGCAGGATTTGCGCCAGATGATGGGGTCGTTAGTTGAGACCAGTTGAGCGCAGAGACAGGAGGTTGACCCACCTGTTATGGGGATTGCGATGGTGCCTACTATTCCGGCAGTCGCAGCTACAGCTACGAAGGTTATCACCGTATGATTATCTTAGTTCATGAGGCTGAAGCCTCCGGTCTTCACCGACACCAATACAGCTGAGGATCTGCAGCCGTTTATTGATCGGATGGCCAGGATCTGTTGTTCTCTGAGATGTTCCGACGCGAGATGGGTAGAGTTCGTGAGTTTTCGTCTGGAGGGTCTTGCCCAGACCTGGTGCGAGTCTTTAGAGAGGGGCAGAGCCGCAGGTCTTTCTCCTATGACCTGGGCTGAGTTCGTGACGGTGTTTCTTGCCTGTTTCCTTCCGTAGAGCGTCAGGGATACTCGAGCTCGCAGTTTTGAGTCGTTACGCCAGACTCCGGGTATGACAGTGGCAGAGTTTGATGTTCAGTTTACCCAGTTATCTGTGTATGCTCCATATTTGGTGGACACTGAGGAGATGCGGATCAAGAGATTTGTTCGAGGCCTGATTACCCAGTTGTTCCTCACTATCTGCTCCCAGCAGTTTGACACATATGCTGCCGTGGTGGACGCAGCCCTACTGGTTGAGGAGCGCCTTTCCGAGACTACGGTCATTCTGAGACCGAAGAGGGTTTGTACTGATGTATCAGCTCAGAGGCAGTTGGGTAGACGCCACGACAGATTTCGTTTCGGTCGTGGGGGTAGCAGAGGCTTAGGATGGGGCCAGCTATTTAGCTCCTACCCACAGGGTCAGCAGTCATCGCCTGGATGTTTTGGGTATGGAAGTCCCCATCACCGCATCAGAGATTTCATTGAGATACGCCAGAGGGAGGTAGTGGTTCCACATGTTACCTTACCACCTTCACCTCAGAGAGCGTTGCCTCTTACGCATGTTGTTACTCTGCGTCAGACTCATGCGCAGAGAGGTCGTGGTCGCGGAGGTTTTGTTCAGAGAGGACGGGGTGGCCGAGGCGGAGGACAGCCAGTTGCCGGTAGAAGGTAGGCTCGAGTGTTTGCTTTGACTCATCAGGACGCGCAGGCATCCAACGCAGTGGTTTCAGGTACTCTTTCAGTATGTTCCTTCGATGCACACGTTTTGTTTGATCCGGGAACTACGTACTCGTATGTTTCTACACACTTCGTGCCGAGGTTGGGCCGAGAGTCCTGTTTGCTAGATCAGCCGCTTATCATGACTACTCCTGTTGGCGAGTCTTTTGTTGCACGACACGTGTTTCGGTCGTGTGCCGTTCGTATTGGAGATAGAGATTCGTCCGTCGACTTGATCTTTCTTGAGATGTTGGAATTCGACGTTCTCCTGGGCATGGACTGGTTAGCTACTTGCTACTTGTACGTGGACTGCCACGACAAGACAGTCAGGTTTTGTTTTCCCGGCGAGTCAGTTCTTGTTGTGCACGGGGACCGTGGTGCCGCCCCTCACAGTTTGATTTCAGCCCTTTACGCTAGTCGGCGTTTAAGGAAGGAATGTCGGGGATTCTTAGCTTTCATACGAGATACTAGAGTTACAATAGATTCGTTGGACTAGGTTCCTATCGTGATAGATCTTCCCGACGTATTTCCCGATGAGTTACCCGGATTGCCACCAGAGCGTGAGATTGAGTTTTGCATTGATTTGATCCCCGGCACGGGGCTTATTTCTATACCGCCTTACCAGATGGCCCCGGCGGAGCTTAAGGATCAGTTGCAAGAGTTTCTTGATAGGGGACTTGTACGTCCGAGTGTTTCGCCTTGGGGAGCTCCTGTTCTGTTCGTCAAGAAGAAGGACGGCAGTTTGAGGTTGTGTATTGATTATCGTCAAATATACCGAGTTACGATGCGGAATAGGTATCCTTTACCTCGCATTGATGATTTGTTTGATCAGCTCCAGGGTGCGGGACATTTTTCTAAGATTTATTTCTGATCAGGTTATCAACAGTTGCGGGTTCGGAATGATGACATTCCGAAGACTGCTTTTCGTACGCGCTACGGGCATCATGAGTTTTTGGTGATGTTGTTCGGACTCACCATTGCCCCAGCAGTGTTCATGGATTTGATGAAACGGATTTTCAGGCCGTTCCTCGACCAGTTTATTATTGTGTTTATTGATGACATTCTGGTTTATTCCAAGAGTCGATAGGAGCATGAGCAGCACTTGAGGATTGCTTTGCAGACATTGAGAGAGCACAAGATGTTTGCTAAATTCTCAAAGTGTGCCTTCTGGCTAGATAGTGTTGACTTCCTAGGTTATGTGGTTACGGGAGATGATATCCGTGTGGACCCGAGGAAGATCGAGGACGTACAGTTTTGTCCCAGACCTGTATCAGTGACAGAGGTCCCCGGCTTTTTGGGCTTAGCCGATTATTACCGCTGTTTCGTGCAGGGCTTCTCGAGTATCGCTGCACCGCTGAACGGACTGACCAGGAAAGGGGTTCCTTTTCTTTGGACTGAGGAATGCGAGCAGAGTTTTCAGCAGTTGAAGACTCGGTTGACGACTACACCAATTTTATCCTTGCCTTCAGGATTGGGCGGCTATGTTGTTTACTGTGATGCTTTTCGAGTGGGGCTCGATTGTGTATTGATGCAGCATGATAGAGTTATCTCTTATGCTTCTCGGCAGCTGAAGAAGCACGAGCAGAATTATCCTACTCATGATCTTGAGATGGACGCGATGGTCATTGCGCTTAAGATTTGGAGACACTACTTGTACGGGGAGTCGTGTCAGATTTTCACGGACCACAAGAGCTTGAAGTACATCTTCCACTAACAGGACCTGAATTTAAGACAGCACCGTTGGATGGAGCTCGTGAAGGATTATGATTGCGAGATCCTTTATCACTCGGGCAAGGCGAATGCGGTAGCCGATGCTTTGAGTCGTAGGCCCGGGGATAGCTTATCCCAGTTGAGCGCAGTTCAGAGACAGTCTTCTGCAGATTGGCAGATCTTGTGCAACGGTAGAGTACAGTTTGAGTTCACTCCTACTGGGGGCAGCTTGCTCATGTCCGCGCCTGTCCACTTCTACTTGATCGTATTCGTGAGGCACAACCCGACGATGCCCATTTGTCTGAGATTCTTGAGCATGTTCTGCAGGGTAGAGATTCGGAGTTCTTTTTTGATGACCAGGGTGTGCTATGTTTCGGGACTCATTTGTGTGTACCTGATACCGATGGGTTGAGACGCGGGATCCTAGAACATGCACATCAGTCAGCTTTTAGTGTTCACCCAGGTTCCACCATGATGTAACGTGACTTGAGAGATATCTACTGGTGGGCAGGGATGAAGAGTGATGTTTCGGATTTTGTTTCGAGGTGCCTGACTTGTCAGCAAGTCAATGCTAAGCATCAGAGACCGGCAGGAGAGTTGCAGCCTTTACCCGTTTCGGAGTGGAAATGGGAACAGATCTCCATGGATTTCTTTGTGGGTCTACCCAGGTCCAGTCGAGGGTATGAATCCATTTGGGTGATTGTTGACTGGTTGATGAAAGCGACTCACTTCCTTCCAGTGAAGACCACTTTCGGTTATGCTCAGTATGTTCAGTTGTGCATTGATGAGATTGTGCGTTTGCACGGCGTTCCCACATGCAACGTATCCGACAGGGGCACCTAGTTCACCAGTCGTCTTTGGCAGAAGCTTCAGGAAGCCTTGGGCACCTGCTTGAGTTTTAGCACCGCTTTCCATCCGCAGACTAATGGTCAATCGGAGCGGACTATAAAGACAATGGAGGATATGCTTCGTGCGTGCGTGCTTGATTTTGGGGGCAGTTAGGATCGTCACTTGCCGTTGATTGAGTTCTCCTACAATAACAGTTATCAAGAGACGGTTCAGATGGCACCTTTTGAGGCTTTGTATTGGATAAAGTGTCAATCGCTAGTCTGTTGGACCGAACTCAACGAGAGCAGGATTTTGGGACCCCAGCTAGTTCAAGAAACTATGGAGAAGATCCAGTTGATTCAGGATAGGATGAGTGCAGCCCAGTGTAGACAGAAGTCTTATGCTGACTGTCGTCGTCGCAGGCTCGAGTTCGCAGTGGGGGATCATGTATTCCTACGGATTTCTCCGATGAAGGGAGTAATGAGATTTGCGAAGAAAGGGAAACTTAGTCCCAGATTTGTAGGTCCTTTTGAGATCCTTGAGCGAGTTGGTACTGTTGCCTATCGTTTGGCACTTCCGCCCAGTTTCCTAGATGGTCACCTCGTATTCCATGTATCGATGCTTCGCAAGTACCTTCATGACCCTTCTCATGCGATTCAGCACCAGACGATCCAGCTGGAGCGCGACTTTTCTTTCACCGAGCAGCCGGTGGTCATTCTAGATCGGCAGGTGAAGAAATTGAGGTCAAAGGTTATACCGTCCGTAAAGGTTTTTTGGCATGGCCCGAACAGCGAAGAGGTCACCTAGGAGACCGAGGACGAGATGAGCAAGAAATATCCCCATCTTTTCGAAGGTACGCGTAGTTAAAATTTTAAATTCAGGGACCGAATTTCTTTAAGGGGGAAAATTGTAACGTTTTAGAAATCGTTTAGGCGGATTTTCCGATAATCGATAAAATAATTTGTGTTTTCCGTAAAAACCAAGATATAATCATTTTTCAATATAGACTTAAAGGCACATAGTTTAACTATGTAATTGCTAGTATGTGGTATTTATTTAGTCACTTATAATTATTAGTTCACTTAAATATTTTTCCTTAATTCATTATTTCAAATATTATTATAAGATTTTATTTATACATTTTATTAGTGGTAATTAAAAATTGGAATGGGCTAAATATATAAATGTGAACCATGTCAACTTAAATACAAGTTTATAAATTGTTTTCTTCTTCTCCACTTATCTCCATGGTTCTAAATTTTTGTAGGATTAAGAAAAATAGAAAAGAAAATGAATTAGAGATAAGATGGATGTGAGGTGCATTAATGTGGGCTTAAGTGTTAACTTAATCTAGAATTTTCCATACACACACACAACACTCTCCTCTCTTCTCACTTAGCCGATCCTCTCCCCTCAACTGCCCCAAATTTTCCCCACTTCATTTCCACTTCAAAATCCTCATAAATTGCCTCAAAAATCCATAAAAATTCCTACTAATTCCAAATTTAATCCTTACCCATTATTCCTTAGCCTAATCTAGCTTGAATCAAGGAGTAAGTTAGCATTTTGGAGGCCATTTTAGGAGTCAAGTTTTCAAGTTTGATATCAAGTTTGTGAGGTATAAATCCCAACTCTAAGGTTTAATTGTTAGTTAATTACTTTAATCTAGCTTATTAGGTGTTTAAATATGGTTTTAATTGGAAGTTAGAAATTTCAAGAATAGGGTTTGAGATTCAAGTTAGGATTTTTATTAATTGGATATGGTTATGTGTGTAGTTTAACATGTTTAGACATGCAAAATCTAGTCTAGTTGTTAAATTGTAAATTGTTAATTTCCAAATTGTCCAAACTAAGCTTTTTGCAAACTAACTTTTAATAAATCTAAAATGGGTGAGATTAATAGTTTAGTAAGGGTTTGTGTGGCTTAATTAATCTATTATGTGATTATTGTGGCCACTAGTTTTGTTGAAATATCTAGTTTTGGACTAAAATGGTAAATCGATACTTACTAGGTTTTTGGAATGAATCGATTTTGATTAAGTGTTAGGTTTTGATGATATACAACCTATTTCTTATAATACTTAGTGTGTTGTGAATGCGCGATCGATATGAACGTGTTCTAGGTTTGGTGGTTATATCGTATAGCGATCTTAGTTAAGGTTGTGGCGATGTCGTACGCGTTTTGTGCACCAAGTGCACAATGTGTCTATCTTGTGGACGTTATTCTTGCGTTTCGTTGTCTTTGTGTCGGCGCAGGATATTTAGCCTTATGTATTGTGTTTGTGAAATTTTAGGATCGATTGCAGGAACTTCGGACGCTACTAGAAAAGGGAAGCAGGTGGTTTGATTTACCTAGCTAGAGATCATCGGTGAGTAGATTTAACATCTACGGGGAAATCACCCGTATGGCGTTATGCGTCAGGGCTAAATATGATATTATAGCCGCATGTTTATATGCATATCAGTTGATTGTGCATGAGCATCATTGCATATTATTACTTGTTATGCCTTGACTTAGTACCTATTGGACACTGCACCATTACTGACGGTTCATGTTGCACGAGCACTAAATTGTATGCTACACACATACCGTTGGTAATTGCCATGACACTCACAACATATACATCTATGTGGTATTCTATCGTTATTGACATTGAGATGTTGATTCTTGTTCTATTGCGCATATGAAATGCATCATGCATACATACTTACATGTATACACCCATACCATGCTATAGCTACATATACACCTATGTGGTATTGTATCATTATTGACATTGAGACGTTGCTTCTTGTTCTATTTTGCATATGACATGCATCATGCATACATACTTACATGTATACACCCATACCTTGCTATAGCTACATGTACACCTTTATATGATGTTGCATTTGACTTTGGAGGAATTGGGAACCGCAATACATATTGAAAAACCGGATTCATTTAAAAGAGCGGTTTTCCCTTAATATGCTCATATTACTGTTTTATGTTGCATATATCATGTTTCATGGATTTACGCATTGAGATACGGATTTCATGTGATTTATGGATTTGAGAACCATGGGGATATTTCAAGAAAGTATGCATTGTTTTGAAAACCCGGTTTCGCTTGATATGATATTTCGGTGCGTCCACCATGAGTTTTCTCGGTTCTGAGATTTGTGTCAAAAACCCGATTCGAGGAGCGGTAGGCACCGTCTGCGGGTACATGGTGGACCCGGTATGGTATCTTGGTGCAAGAAATAGTTTTTGTGGTGTAGACAATGAGCCTGGCGGAGAGAGCACTACCTACCGGTGATAGTATAGAACCCGACGCATATCCGGAGGATACCGTTTGGAAGTTATGACATGAGATATAATGAGGGCCGATCTGGGTATGCAGCGCCTGAGAGATGAGTATTTACGTGTCGTTGATGGACACGAGTTTTCATGATGTTTCGAGTGTCGATGTTGGACACTCGTTTCCATGAGATTTACAGATATGAGGGCCGATCAGAATGACGGCGCTTGAGTTATTAGGATTTGGGGTGTCGTTGATGGACACCGAGATTTTCCACGATGATGATTCATTAATGATGTTATGTTTTATCCCATACTCAGCATTTATTTGATATGCATTGCTTCATGTATTTGTAATACCTGATGGAGTGCCTTGATCATGATTGTTGCATATCCATATTGCCATACTTATGCTATCAGATTGCATGATATAGATTATCGTTGTTCGTGCATACCTGCGATTATCTGTGTGATGTTAGTTACTATTCACGAGTTGGCAACTCACCCTCATTGTGCCATAGTGTTTTGCAGGTTTGATCCTCAGAGTAGTCGCGGCAGGGCTTCTTATTATCTTTATTTTTGTGGATACCGCTATGGTTGGCTATGAGGCCGTTTGGTATAGGTGGGTTCGGCTATCCGATTCTATCTATTGTACATCTTATTGTATCTAGTATTCTCCATCTACCATTTCCATGTATTGACTTAGAGACGAGTTGTGAGGATCGATATTGTATTATTTTGTGACTCTGGGTGTCGTGCTCGTGTGAGCCGGTCTTTATTATGTAGTTTTACCTCTTTATGCTGTTTTTCATTTATATTGTCTATTTCTTCGCTACGGCGTCGTGTGTGTGTGTGTATATATATATATATGTATATATATATGCTTATGGTGGTTGTTTCCTCCTTTGGGCGTAATTTGCTCCCGTTTGGGGATGATTTATTTATATTCTATGTTTGTACCCGTTTCAGGGATAGTTTTTAAAAGGAGGTGCTGACGAAATTTTTAAGAAAATAAATTTTAGTTTAAATATTTTTACTTGAGATTTCCGAATGTTTTTAACAATGATTTCATCATTTACTTCTTTTGATGGTTTAGATTTCTAAGTTCTTGGCTTACTTAAATTGCGTTACGCCTGTTGACATCACGTGGTTTAAGTGCCGGCTGTATGCCTAAATTTAGGTCGTGGAAGGATATCGCTGTTATGATCCCGTTAGTCGTAGGCTTCACATATCTCGTAATGTTACCTTCTTTGAAAACATCAACTATTATTCTTTAGCTAACAAATCCGACTTGTTTTTTCTCGACACATCCATGTCCTCACTGCCTGAACCCTCGTACACTCCGCTTCTACCGAATCCTCCACTATCACCAAAAGCTATCTCCATTGATGCAGACCCGTCTGCTGCCACTCCGGTCACTACTCCGTCGGCCCCTGCGCTATTGCCACCACCAACAATGCCGCAGCCGCCCCCACCACCACAACAATGTCGTAATCCTCTCCGCAATCGCCATCCTCCACTCCGTTATAGTTGTGTGACAAATTCTTATTCGCCACAGTTTGTTTCTTTTCTTGCTGCAATTCACTCCTTGCAGGAACCTAAGCCATACACTGAAGCGGTTAATTACCCCGAAAGGCAGAAAGCTATACAAGTGGAACTCTAAGCCTTTCAACGCACTCACACATGGGATCTCGTTCCAATATCCCCTGGGGTGAAACCAATTAGTTGAAAATGGATTTTTAAGATCAAAACCAAATCGGATGGCTCTCGAGAGAGATACAAAGCCAGGCTTGTAACCCGTGGGTTTAGTCAGGAATACGGCATTGATTATGAGGATACTTTTGCACTAGTAGCCAAAATCACTTCTATTCGCACTCTTATCACAGTAGCTGTCCTCCGCCGCTGGGAGTTATATTAGATGGATGTTAAGAATGCATTCTTTAATGGTGAGCTTACTGAGACGGTTTATATGCAGCCCCCTCCTGAAATTAATGTTCTGCCCTCGCATGTATGTCTTCTGCGGTGTGCTATCGATGGTCTCAAACAAGAACCCACGGCCTGGTTTGAGCGATTTCGACAGTCTATTTTTTCTATCGGGTTTATGGAGAGTCTGGCTGATTATGCTATATTCTATCGTACATCCTCTCGTGGGCAAGCTATTCTCTTATTATATGTTGATGACATGATTATTACCGGTGATGATCTTCCTACCATCCTATTTCTCAAACAACACCTTTAGTCTCAGTTTGAAATGAAGGATCTTGACCCTCTTTGCTACTTTCTTGGGATAGAGATTACTTACTCTCCCCGTGGATTTCTTTTGTCACATCAAAAGTATATTTCTGATCTCCTTAGTCATGCTACGCTTACTGACTCCTCGATTGCATCATCTTCAGCTGTCACTACTCCTATGGTGCTTCATCTCAAACTTCGAAAATCGGATGATAAACCCTTACCCAATCCTACCAGATATCGTGAACTCGTTGGAGCACTTATTTATCTATCGGACACTCGACTGGATATCTCTCACACTGTGCATACTCTCAGTCAGTATATGTCAGCACCGACGAATGTCCGCTATGCTTCACTTATTCGCATTCTCCGATATCTTCGCAGCACTATCACTCGTTCTCTTTTGTTTTCGTTTAATTCTACGTTGAATCTATGGGCCTTCTCCGATGCTGGCTGGGCCGATGATCCTGACACTCGACGTTCTACCATAGGATATTGTGTTTTCCTAGGTTCCTCGCTGATTTCTTGGTAGAGCAAACGACAGGACACAGACTCTATATCCAATTCTGAAGCTGAATATCGTGCTATGGCGAACACTACTCTTGAGGTTTGTTTGCTCTGTCGCCTCTTCAGGATATGGGTGTTCTCATTCCGTTTCTGGTTTTGTCGTATTGTGACAACCGCGGTGCCAATCATATAGCTACTAATTCGGTTTTTCATGAGCGTACAAAGTATATAAAGGTTGATTGTCATATTGTACAACAAAAGTATGATTCTTATGCTTCTTGACACCTTTCACTACCCTATGTCGCCTCCAAAGATCAGCTTGCCGATATTTTCATGAAGGCCCAGACTACAGCTCAACAACGGTACTTTTTATCCAAACTCTCGGTATATGATCAACCGTGAGTTTGAGGTGGGGTGTTAAGTTATGTTGAGTATTCTAGACTTTTTCATTGTATTCTAGACTCCCACATTATATTCTAGACTCTTCATTGTATTCTAGACTTTTTCATGGACTTGTATATATACATGTACATCAAACGTATTGAGATCAACAAAATAAAAACTTTTCTCCAAAAGTAATAGTGTGCATGCTCAGAGGACGTAGCGGATCAAGCTCAGGAGCAGGACCTACCATTCGAGATCACGGAAATTTAGACCACGACACCAACGTTATCGTCTTCTGGTTACACTAAGGATATTGTTATTTATTTTGGTTAGTTGTTTCTTTCATGAGAATAATTGTATCTTGAAACTCTGTTGATTAAATGTAATAAACTTGAAAGCAGAGATTTCTTTTACTTTCATGCTGTGTTTACTGTTTACCATGTAATGCTAAAGGCCGACGTGTGATTACGGCGGGATTATTCCTTGACCGTAGGAGCATGGATGGCCTAGTCACCCCTCGTATTCCTTATTTTGGGAAGCGGGGCGTGACATATTTGAAGCTGATGCTTGTGTTGGAGTTATCTCAAGATGGATTTGAAAGTATTTCTTAGCACCACCACTAGGTTTCAAGGAGCATCAAGTATAAAATTTTAAAAAATCTAGAGTACGAAGCTATACTAATATAGAATCGAACTAGAGAATTAGGGTTTGTAAGCAAGAAAACAATTTCTTAAACTAAGTGAAGAGGGTTACAACCCTTGTAGACCAAGTCCTTCACTTCTAAAGCTCCCTAGAACTCTTCTTGGCTCCACTTGAAGAAAGGCTCGAGCTTGCACGAAGTCTTCGATGCCGAAGATGGTCCGCCTTGATGTTTCTCTAACTCAAGCTCACTATTCACTAATCAAAGTATTAGTGAAGCAAACAATCTAAACTAATGGGCTAGATTAGTGTAGGTTGATGATGTAGGAATTATGCTCACTAGAAATCTTTTTATTTTTTCTTTTTCTTCAACTCAAGAAAAACCCTAGAGAGCTCTTAAGGAAGAAGATGAACTTGGGTGTGTGAGTGAATAATTGAGAGTGTAAACCATAAGCACAAGATAAGAATGGGATGAATAAAATATCTAAGAGTAAAACAAAAAAAAGAAGATGAGTCATGGCTTCTCAATGCTTCTCCAAGCATCCAAACCATGACTCATTTACCACTCAATTTCTTTTTACTTTTAAATTAATTCATTCCAATAATCTTTAGCCCTAGTTTAAGTCTCATACATCCATGTTCTATGTACCATCAACCATGATACAAATTCCAAATACATTTATGTATATATATATATATATATATATTTAAATGTATGTAAATAGATGAAAATCAAAAGTGAGCTAATATTAGTTTATATATATATATATATCAAATATATAAATATATACATCAAATTATTAAATCAACACTTGATTCAATAATCCGGTTATATCATATATAACCGACTGATATCATTTATATATGTATATTACATTATTAAATCAACACTTGATTCAATAATCCGGTTATATCACATATAACCGACTAATATTTAATATTCGATATTAAATCAGCACTTGATTTAATAATCCGGTCATATAATATATAACCGGCCAATATCAAATATATATACATAAAACAAATCAATGAATCAATAATCCGGTTATATCACATATAACCTAACCGATATGAAATATCGCCAGATTAGAATACGGTGTCACATACTCGTATTTAATCAAGCTCCTGCACATATCACCATATGTGGCCTACTTCGTTTCCCTTAAGCTAGGAAACCTTTATGTGGGACTCTAAAGACTCGTTAATACCCCAGCAGTAGGTAATGATCACATCAGATACCCACAAGCCATCAGCGGTACTCGCTGGAAGGAACGGCTATCCAGGTATTGAGCGAATAGAAGATCAACAAACAAATTTGTCCAAACTCCCGTGAAGCCTATTAGCAACACTTAACCGTACAGTCCGGTCTCTTCGTCTGATATGTCGTATATCGAGTCTAGGGGTGGAATCGTCTGCAGGGTTACCTAAGACTGCAGTAAGGTTTCGGTAGGCATCGTCCATGCCAAATTCAAAAAATTTCCGTTCTAGCAAACCCTAACTTAGAATCGTTAACTAGAAATCGATGGAAATGAAAATGCAAACACTTTGCAAGTCTAGTGAGGAAGGAATACAACCTTTGTAGACCGCTCCTTCACTCCAATAGCTCCGTGTAGTAGTCCATTCGCTGTGATCAAGAAGTCCCGGACTCTAGAGAGGCTCCGATGAAGAAACAAACATGCTTGCTTCGAAGACTTCGAGGTCGAAAATGATCTACGTCGAGGAGACACTAACCCAAGGTATCTTTTCACTAATTACGAAATTAGTGAAGCAAACACCCTATACTAAATAGCAAGTAGTAGAGGATGATGAAGTAGAAAGTGAGGTTACTTTAGATTTCATTTTCTCACACTTTTTCTCATACCTCCATTGAAGCTAGAAAGCTTTCAGGAAGAAGAATGTCACGACCCGAAATGGTACGTGACTGGCACTTGAATCAAATGAAGTCTATTGGACCCCATTTAATTCAAGTAAGCCAAGAAATCCCAGAAATCTAAACCATTTAAAATAAGAAGTGAAGAAAACATGTTTTAAAACAGGGTTTTTTTAAATAACATAAGCCGAATATGCATTTTTAAAATCTCAAGTCTTTTCTGAAAATTTCGGCAGAGTTTCCTTTGTAAATACTGGCCCCAAAGAGGTACAACATGCATAATATGAATAAAGGTATCCCCAAATGGGAGCTAACTCTTCGTCAATCGACGGTCATAACCACGCAAGCAATAAAATATACAACGCCGAAGGGCGAGGATCTAAACTCAAAACATTAAGAAAACCATAATAATACAACGCGCGACTATAAGGTCGAAAGAATAGCAACTGGTTTTCTAAGTCTGAAATAGTATACAAGTCTGGTTGATGGAATTTTACTAGATTCAACTGAAAATAAATAAGTACAATGGTGGTCACGATGCGAGTGAACCCACCTACCAAAGCAATCACCCATAAAGGAAGCAGTGTGCCAGAAAGCCGCAAAGAACTTGTACAGCAAAACCTGCAAGAAACTGTGGCACAACGGGGGTGAGTTGCCAACTCGTGAGTAGAAAACATCACAGAGCAGAAATCGTATATATGACTCAATTCTAGGTCAATACGATCAGTAATATATATCCTCAATATGATAAAGTCTGAAGCATGATAAGGTGGCAAGGGTAAACAACTAAACATAAGTGTAATACCAAGTGCCCGTGTCAGTGCCTCAGGTAGCAACATATCATAAACAATGTAATCAATGAAATCAGTGCCAACTATAGCATCGAGTCTATAAGTATGTGGATATCATCCAACAATGTAATCAATGCCTGTATACGTGTGGATCTCATCCACGGGTCAACCAATGACACAAAACATCATGCATGTAAAAATCATAAAGCATATGCATGAAAGTATAAGGATATAAATCAACGTGTGCCCCTCGCAACACATCAAAATCATAGAACTTGAGTGTCTAACATTGACACTCGAAAACATCATGAAACCCGTGCCCAGCATTGGCACGTAAATCCTCATATATATAGGGCTCCGTCAGTCCGGATCGGCCCATATCATTTCTCAACTCCGGTCGGTATCCTCCGGATATCCGCCGATCCCAAATACAATCACCGGTAGGTAGTAGTCCCTCAGCCAGGCTCACCGTCTGTATACACAGCATCCCTTTCTTGCCCCGGGGTACCATACCTGTAGGGTTACTAGGCACTCTAACAAGGTTCAACAAGGCATCAACCATGCCCGATTAAAATTTTAGCCGTGCCGAACAACCCTAAACAAGATCTTTGCTAGATAATTAGGGTTACACATGCAAGTAAATAACATTTATCACTAAGTGAATACGAAATACAACCTTTGTAGATCGGTCCTACACTTCTAAAGATCCTTGTTGTAGTCCCTTCGCTGCGATCATGGTTCTCCCGGGCTCTTGCATGGCTTCACGAGGCGAAAGAAGCGTCCTTGCTTGAAGTCTTCGAGGCCGAAGAAGATCTACGTCGAGGGAATACCGACTCAAGCTACTACTTCACTAACTAGAGAATTAGTGAAGCAAACACACTAAACTAAAGTGCCAGTCTAGTAGAGGATGGAGAAATAGGAAGTGGGTTCACTTTAGAATTTATTTTCTCACAATGTTTCTCACTTTGGATCAAACCCTGGAGAGCTTTTTAGCTCATGGAAGAAGAAGAAGAAATAATGAGAGAAAGATAATGATCAAGTGAGTAAGGTAACCATGGGTGAGTGAGTATCATATACTAACTCATGTAGAGACATAACCATGGCTAATCCTAATGGTTGGGTTAACAAAAATCTAAAGTAAAGACAAAGTTAGTGGACTTTGTCAAAGCAAAGCAAGCTTCTACAAGCTTCATGCTCTTTCCAAATCTCCACTAATTTTGTAATTACCTTAAATAATTATAACCCACCATAATAAATAGAATGGTGTATGTCTTACACACCCATGAATGATGAATCAACAACCATGATACAAAAAGAAAACACATTTTAATATATATCACATATATATATTAAAGTTGTACACATGTGAGAGAAAAAAAACCTTAAGTGAACAAATGTTAGTTAATGTAAATTAGTATATCATATATACAATTATACACTAAATTATTAAATCAACACTTGACTTAATAATCCGGTTATATCTCATATAACCGACTAACATCCAATGTATTGACTTATCGAATCAACACTTGATTCGATAACCCGGCTATATCACATATAACCGACCGATACAAAAAGTCACGAGAATAGAATACGGTATCACATACACGCAGTATTCTCGGTCCTGCACATATCACATATGCGCTCCTATTTCATTTTTCCTGAGCCAGTAAAACCTCTATGTAGGACTCTAAAGACTCGTCAATACGCCGGCAGTAGGTGATGATCACATCAAGCACCTACAAGCCGTCAGCGGTACTAGCTGGACGTAACGGCTACCCGGGTATTGAGCGATCAGAAGATCAGCAAGCAAGCCCGCTCTAACTCCTGTAAAAGCCTAACGGTAACACTTCCCGTACAGTCCGGTCTCCTCGTATGATATGTCGCATATCAAGTCTAGGGGTGGTTAACGTCAGACCCCAATAACCGATAAGTCGTGCCGATATGAGGCTCATAACGGGTCGAGAAACTACAGGTAACACTTACCGGTAAATCTCTAAATCAGCCCTGGCCAGGGACTTCCCTGTTATGGCCAATCGAGCACAGCGCAACATCAACCCCCAATACCGGGAGAGACGAAACCCATCCTATCGCTCATTGCCTCCATATGACTCGGGACTGTACCCAAAAACCACCGTTTTGCACGCCCTCTTGGACGTGGTAAGGTGGAAATCAAAGCACAGTGCGAATCACAAAAGACTCTATGACGATCTCGGGTCTACAGACTAACCTGCATAAGTGTCACCAGAGAACTGCCATCTGACGTGAGGTATAATACCATCTGGGAGTTCTCGGCGAGTCCGTCCATTGTACCCAGTCTCCACTGAGCACCCGTATACCATCTCTGATGTCAAACACCAATGGATATGGGATCACCCATCGCCCATCTCATGGGTCGAGAAGCATATACGCTAGTCTACTCTGGTATATCGATGCCCTGTCTCGATACACCTACGACAAGGAATATTAAAGGATGTACTTATGGACTACCATGGCCCCACTAGTATGATCTGCATCATAGTCCTGGTAGTCAAGTACACATCCTAAGGGCTTTATCAACATGTAACTATAAGACAGTATCAAGAGAAAAGTATACATGTTAAGATAAAGAGCAACCAGATAGCATACTATCATATCGAGCAAGAAAGTCCTATCTATATATGTCCAAGCATCCAATATAATATACATCATCTGTACAATACTGGCCTCTAGGGCATACATACAACTAACAATCTCCCACTTGCTCTAGGGCCGGCTGCTGTAGTATCGCATACCAAGCATCCCGAATAGTCTCTCAAACAGTATCTGGGGAATGGCCTTCGTGAGTGGATCCGCAGTGTTGTTCTTCGTATCAACCCACCGGACCTCGATCTCCCGGCGATCTACTATCTCCCGGATCAGGTGATACCGCCTCAGAATATTCATGGATCGCTGATGGGACCTGGGTTCCTTGGCCAAAGCCATCGCTCCATTGTTATCACAATACAAAGGTAGTGTATGCTCAATGGATGGAACCACACCAAGTTCGAACTTCTTGATCCAGACAGCCTCTTTGGCAGCATCGTTAGCAGCGATGTATTCAGCCTCCATCGTCGAGTCTGGCACGGTTTCCTGCTTGAACTCTTCCAGCTAACCGCCCCTCCATAAAGGATAAAGTCAAATCCCGAGTGCGACTTAGAGTCATCCTTATCACTTTGGAAGTTCGAATCGGTAAAGGACTCCACTTGGAGTTCTCCGTTACCATACACCAAGAGCATCTCTTTAGTCCTTCGTAAGTACTTGAGAATGCTCTTCATAGCTGTCCAGTGACTCTCTCCAGGATCAGCTTGATACCTACTCACTACACTTAGTGAGTGTGCTACATCGGGTCTGGTACATAGTATCGCGTACATAATAGAGCCTACAGCCGAAGCATAGGGTATCCCTTGCATGTGAGCTCTCTCCAAATCAGTCTTGGGAGACATCTCTTTGGAGAGAGTGAGTCCAGAGATCGTGGGTAAGTTCCCACGCTTGGATTCTTCCATACTAAACCTCTTTAGTATGGTGTCAATGTACCTGGATTGGGACAATCCCAATATCCTTTTAGATCTATCTCTATAGATCATAATTCCCAGTATGCAGGAGGCATCACCTAGATCTTTCATTGAGAATCTTTGTGATAAGAAGAGCTTGACCGATTGCAGCATAGGAATGTCATTTCCTATCAAGAGTATGTCGTCCACGTACAATACGGGGAAGACAACATTACTCTCTGCTACCTTCTTATAGATACAAGGTTCATCTATGTTTTTGACGAAATCAAACTCTTTGATAACGACGTCAAAGTAGATGTTCCAACTCCGCGATGCTTGCTTTAATCCATAAATGGATTTAAGCAGCTTGCACACCTTCCCGCTGCTCCCACTTGCTACGAAGCCCTCTAGCTGAGTCATGTACACGCTCTCTTCTAAATCACCGTTTAGAAAGGCGGTCTTAACATCTATTTGCCAGATTTCGTAGTCATGATATGCAGCGATGGCAAGCATGATCCGGATGGATTTAAGCATAGCCACTGGAGAAAAAGTTTCGTCATAGTCCACACCTGGTCTTTGACGAAAACCCTTTGCAACAAGTCTAGCTTTGAAAGTCTCCACTTTCCCATCTACACCAAGTTTTTTCTTGAAGATCCACTTGCTCCCAATGGGTTTTACCCCTTTAGGAGCATCTTCCAAAGTCCATACTTTGTTGGTGTATATGGATTCCATCTCGGACCGCATTGCATCCAGCCATTTCACTGAGTCCCCACTCGTGATGGCCTGCTCGAAGCTAGTTGGGTCATCATCAACCATGATGCAATCCTCGCTCCCACCATCCATGAGAAAACCGTAGTATCTCTCAGGTGGGTGAGGAACCCTACTAGATCGGCGGAGTGGCTGGGGTTCATCGGGAACTACGGAATCCTCCGGTTCAACCAAATCTTCTGTCGTAGTCTGTATTGCTGGAAGCTCTTCCAGTTCTACCTCCTTGCCACTAATCTCTTTTTCAAGAAATTCCTTTTCTAAAAAGGTGGCATGTCGAGAAACAAACACCTTTTGTTCCTCGGTGTGGTAGAAGATATACCGCGCGAATGTTTGGGATATCCAATAAACTTACACAGAATGGACCTTGCCGCGAGTTTGTCCGGATTTTGCGTTTTTACATATGCCGGACAACCCCATATCTTAACATAATTAAGACATGGTCTCTTTCCTTTCCATATCTCATATGGAGTGGTTGGCACAGATTTGGTGGGAACCATATTCAATAGGTCTGCAACTGTTTCCAGTGCATATCTCCAGAAGGAAATAGGTAACTCAGCTATGCTCATCATAGAGCGCACCATATCTAATAGGGAGCGATTCCTCCGTTCTGATACACCGTTGTGCTGTGGTGTATATGGAGGAGTTAGCTGATAGAGAATCCCATTCTCTTTTAGGAAGTCCAGGAATTCATTGCTCAAGTATTCACCTCCTCGATCAGATCGAAGGATTTTAATATTTTTCCCGGTTTGGTTCTCGACTTCTTGTTTATATTCTTTAAATTTCTCAAAATCTTCTGATTTGTGTTTCATCAGGAACAAATATCCGAACCTAAAGAGATCGTCAGTGAATGTAATAAAAGACGAAGAACCATTCCTGGCATGTGTAGACATGGGACCGCATACATCACTATGTACTAGTCCCAAGAGTTCCGTAACCCTTTCTCCGTGTCCCGTAAACGGAGTTTTGGTCATCTTGCCTTTGAGACATGACTGTCAAGTGTCATAAGATGAAAATTTGAACGGTTTCAAATATTCATCCTTATGAAACTTAGCTAGCCGTGTCGCATTTATATGACCAAGTCTACAATGCCACAAGAAAGATTCGTTCATTTCTGAACTCTTCCTCTTGTGTGTGTTTTGTATATTAAGGACTGTAGTTTGATTGAGAACGTATATGCTATTAAATAACGAACCTGATCCAATAAACTTTTGATTCAGGAATATGTTCATAATATCATCCTGTACTACAAAATTATATCCTTCTTTGCTCAACAAAGAAACTGATATAAGATTGCATATTAGGGTCGGAATGTAATAACATTCGTTCAGAACCAATGTATTACCATTTGGTAACATAAGGTGATATTCGCCAACTGCTTTGGCTGCAACATGGAATGATCACCCTCTCCCAGTTCCCTACTCTTATGGAATGATCACCCTCTCCCAGTTCCCTACCTTTACGTAGCCCATGTAACATATTACATATATGGGATGCCGATCCGGTATCTAATACCCAGGACGTAGAGTGAACTGAGAAACAGTTCTCTGTAATGAACACACCCGAAGAAAATGCATCAACATGTACTTTCTTCATTCGGGTGGAATGGGAATCCTGGTATTCCCTTATATCATGTTCAGTCCTATACCTCTTATAAGAAAGAGCGGAACCAACGTTCCCTAGCACAGTATAACATGCGGGTTCGGTCAATACATCCATATTATTATCTTGATTAAGGCAAGATATGGTCGCTACCTGGAGAGAGAGAGAAGAAAAACACTTTAGCGTATGCTCTTGCAAGATCAGATTGGTTATTATTTTATCTAATCAGGATGGCTCCCACTGTTTTTATCAAATCTTCCTTCAAACCCTAAAAGGAAAGAATAGCCGGGATTAATTACACCCTACAATTTCGCCAATCTTTCGGCCATGCCAGTGTCGGTAGTTTGAGGGAGGTTCCCCGTGCTTTCGCACGGACCTAATTAAAGTAAACCTCATTTTCCTAGAGGCATAACCCCGTTGACACCTTTCTAGACACCTACTTGAACGGCTAATTGTCCTGTGTAAAACTCTCCCAGGAGTAACAATTACTCGCAGTGGGTATCAGGATCCAACTATCTCATAGAATGTATGCAATCTCATTGCAAATTTCAACACTTGAAATTCCCGATAATATTTTGCCCCTAGCGTCCCATGACCTTGACGCAGGCCAACAAACCATAGTGCGCTAGTCAAGTCCAACCCGTCATTTCTTGATTGAATTAAACCCACCCGTACGACCCTTGACGCAGGCCAACAAAGTCGCATAACTACCTTAATCCAATCTGCATCATATGCATAAACAGATAAATACTAGTTAGCTACCGCACACTACGCCTTGACGCAGGCCAACAAACGTAGCACGAATACTAAGTAGGACTTATCTGAAATGACGGAGGGCTACGACAGGTTTTTTTGAAAACCTATTGCGTAATGAACTTGATATCGTTGTAGAATCGAGTGAATTTTGAAATGGAGTGATTTTGAGACTTTTATTAGTTTTGCTAAAGAGGTCGCTCCCGCTGAAGGGATCTCGGCTCTTTCCTTATGGAATAAGGTGCGGGATATATCATATATATCACTATGCAAAGCAAAAACTCCAAAAGCAATCAAAAACAAACCGAGTGTTGTAGCATCTGCCAGTTCTGCTAAAGAGGTCACTCCCGGTGAAGGGATCTCGGCTCTTTCCTCATCGAATAAGGTGCAGGATATATCATATATATCTCTATGCAAAGCAAAAACTGTAGCTACCTTTTTTGAAAATTTGATTCTACAACATCTTTTAGGTTTCTTTTCTTTCATTAATCATATTAATGAAGTCCCATCATTTAAGTCCCCTAAACATCACAGATAAATACGACGTACACTTATGCCATCTGCATTCGCCTCGATGCCCCCTCGTGCACCGTTAGGTTAGGTAACTAACGGCAGAGCGGGGCAGGGCTAGTACGAGTGTAAAACATAAGTAACGTCTATATAATATATCATATATATACTATATACAGTATCCATCCCAACATATCAAATGATCACATCACGGATATCGCAGCAGAAAAAACATATGAAATAATGGATATATTAGGAGGTCCGTGTTTTATTTTGAGCCTCTATAAAACACAGATTCCACAGTCGCGATGAATAGCCAAACCCACACCCCTAGACCCCTATGAGAGCGGCAAGCAACCCTACCAATTCTAGAGTTAGGAGACCCGGACTCGACTCCTCGAGTTGGTCTCCCACTTGACTCTAGAACCCGGTTACTTGTGCTCTCCTCCTTGGGTCTGCCTAATGCGGAAAAATAAATAATATACAATGGTGATAACATCCTCATCCCGGAAGTGCCCCAATAAAAGAATATTACATACAATGAATTTTACATGAATGAAAATAAAAACCCTCATCCCACATAAAACCCCCGGCTATTCAAAAACGTGACGATCTAATATAACATATCCAGCAACACATAACATCACATGTCATCAATGTAAGTAAATATGCGCATCCCAATTGTCGTTGACATATAGCAACGAATCCGGCGATATCACATATTACACTTACGGTCGCAGAAAATAAAGTGTAAAACTACAACATTTGGAATACACAATCTTTTTAGACATCATAAATCCGAAATATCACATACTTCGCATTTCATGCCTAACTATATGAATTCCACATATTGTATCACATTCTAGATAAATAGACAGTATTAAACTTTCCGATCGAATAATCAAATACCCAAGATTTCCTAAATAGCTCAACACATGAGCGGAGTTCAAAAATTCCAGAATACGTCACAGTACCAACGGTCCAGCCGTAGAAGGGTAAAGCCAACGCCTCACATGTGGCACGCCGTACTTCCCCAAACCCTAAGGTTTAGAGGCGGTTCAGACGGTCACATAATCGAGTTAAGGTTTGTGTTCTTCTAGAGGGTCCATCGCGTTACTTGCACGTTTTTCCGAAAGATTCAAACTCAAGAAAAATTCAACACTTGAAAGTTTTTCATGTCGGGAAAAAGCGAGTTAATGATATCCGTTCAAACATTTTAATACTTTCTAAATTATCCGGAAAGAGCACAAAATTAAATTTTCCGATCGAATCAACGAATACAAAATAAACACCAGAACACTCAATACTTGAGTCAGATAAAAAATACCCAGAAAATATAACTAGCAGCTACGGGCATAACTGTGCTAAAAGAAAAGTCAAAGCCCACTATTGTAGGGTTACTAGGCACACTAACGAGGCTCTACAAGGCATCGACCATGTCCGTTTAAAAAATTTATGTGCCTAAAAACCCTAAGCAAGATCTTGTACTAGAGTTTAGGCGAATCTAAAAGCAAGTAAACAACTTTACTCTAAAGGGAATACGAAATACAACCTTTGTAGATCGGTCCTCCACTTCATTTGCTCCTTGTTGAAGTCCCTTCACTGCGATCAAGCTTCTCCCGGGCTCTTGCATGGCTTCATGACACGAAAGATGCGACCTTACTTGAAGTCTCCGAGGCCGAAGATGATCTACGTCGAGGGAATTCCGACTCAAGCTCCTACTTCACTAACTAGAGAATTAGTGAAGTAAACACCCTAAACTAAAGTGCTAGTCTAGTAGAGGATGGAGAAATAGGAAGTGGGTTCTCTTTAGAATTTTGTTTCTCACAAGGATTCTCACTTTGGATCAACCCTAGGTTCCTTTTTCTTTTTGTTCAATGAAGAAGATGATGAAAAAAGAAAGTGAAAAGGATAATAATCAAGTGAGAAATCTAACCATGGTGAGTGAGTATCATATACTAACTCTTGTAGAGCCATAACCATAGCTAACACTTATGGTTGGGTTAAGAAATATCTATGGTAAAAACAAACTCAAGTGGACTTAGTCAATGCATCCACAAGCTTCCACAAGCTTCATGCATTGATCTAATCCTCCACTTAATTTTGTAATTACTTAAAATATAAAAACACAACATAATATATAGCATGGTGTAAGTCTCATACACCCAAGTCTAGTGTATCATCAACCATGACACAAAAGAAAACACTTTAATATATATCACACACACACACACACACACACACACACATATATATATATATACAAGTGTTCAAATGTGAGAAAAACCCTAAAGTGAACAAGTGTTAGAAAGTGTAAATTAGTATATCTAATATACAATTATACACTTAATTATTAAATCAACACTTGACTTAATAATCCGGTCATATCTCATATAAAACCGGCTAACATCCATTGTATCGACTTATCGAATCAACACTCGATTCGATAACCCGGCTATATCATATATAACCGACCGATACAAAAAGTCGTGAGAATAGAATACGGTATCACATACACGCATTTATTCTCGGTCTCGCACATATCACATATGCGCTCCTATTTCGTTTTGCCTGAGCCAGTAAAACCTCTGTGTAGGACTCTAAAGACTCGTCAATACGCCGGCCGTAGGTGATGATCACATCAAGCACCCATAAGCCGTTAGTGGTACTATCTGGACATAACGGCCACCCGGGTATTGAGCGATCAGAAGATCAGCAAGCAAGCCCGCTCCAACTCCTGTAAAAGCCTGCCGGTAACACTTCCCGTACAGTCCAGTCTCCTCGTCTGATATGTCGCATATCAAGTCTAGGGGTGGTAAACGCCAGACCCCAATAACCGATAAGTCATGCCGATGTGAGTCTTATAACGGGTTGAGAAACTACTGGTAACACTTACCAGCAAATCTCTAAATCAGCCCTGGCCAGGGACTTCCCTATTACGGCCAATCGAGCACAGCGCAACATCAACCCCCAATACCGGGAGAGACGAAACCCTTCCTATCGCTCATTGCCTCCGTGTGACTCGGGACTGTACCCAAAAACCACCGGTTTGCACGCCCTCATGGATGTGGTAAGGTGGAAATCAAAGCACAGTGGGAATCACACAAGCCTCTATGACGATCTCGGGTCTACAGACTAACCTGCACAAGTGTCACCAGAGAACTGCCATCTGACGTAAGGTATAATACCATCTGGGAGTTCTCGGCGAGTCCGTCCAGTGTACTCAGTCTCTATTGAGCACCCGTATACTATCTCTGATGTCAAATACCAATGGATATAGGATCATCCATCGCCCATCTCATGGGTCGAGAAGCGTATACGCTAGTCTACTCTGGTTTATAGATGCCCTGTCTCGATACACCCACGACTAAGGACCACGAAGGATGTACTTATAGACTACAATGTCCCCACTAGTATGATCTGCATCATAGTACAGGCAGTCAAGTACATATCCTTAGGGCTTTACCAACATGTAACTATAAGACAGTATAAAGAGACAAGTATACAAGTTAAGATAAAGAGCAACCAGATAGCATACTATCATATCGAGCAAGAAAGTCCTCTCTATATATGTCCAAGCATCCAAAATCATATACATCATCTGTACAATACTGGCCTCTAGGGCATACATACAACTAACAATCTCCCACTTGCAGTATGGCCAACTGCTGTAGTATCGCATACCGAGCATCCCGAAGAGTCTCTCAAACTGTATCTGGGGAATGGCCTTCGTGAGTGAATCCGTTGTGTTGTTCTTCGTGTCAACCCTCCTGACCTCGATCTCGCGGCGATCAACTATCTCCCGGATCAGGTGATACCGCCTCAGAATATGCCTGGATCGCTGATGGGACATGGGTTCTTTGGCCAAAGCCACTGCTCCATTGTTATCGTAATACAAAGATATTGGATGTTCAATGGATGGAACGACTCCAAGTTCAGTAATGAACTTCTTGATCCAGACAGCTCTTTGGCAGCATCGTTGGCAGCGATGTATTCAGCCTCCATCGTCGAGTCTGCCACGGTTTCCTGCTTGGAACTCTTCCAGCTTACCGCCCCTCCGTAAAGGGTAAAGACAAATCCCGACTGCGACTTAGAGTCGTCCTTATCACTCTGGAAGCTCGAATCGGTAAAGGACTCCACTTGGAGTTCTCCGTTACTATACACAAAGAGCATCTCTTTAGTCCTTCGTAAGTACTTGAGAATGCTCTTCACAACTGTCCAGTGACTCTCTCCAGGATCAGCTTGATACATACTCACTACACTTAGTGAGTATGCTACATCGGGTCTGGTACAAAGCATCGCATACATGATAGAGCCTACTGCCGAAGCATAGGGTATCCCTTGCATGCGAGCTCTCTCCAAGTCAGTCTTGGGAGACATCTCTTTGGAGAGAGTGAGCCCTGAGATCGTGGGTAAAAACCCACGTTTGGACTCTTTTATACTAAACATCTTTAGTATGGTGTCAATGTACCTGGATTGGGACAATCCCAATATCCTTTTAGATCTATCTCTATAGATCATAATTCCTAATATGCAGGAGGCATCACCTAGATCTTTCATTGAGAATCTTTGTGATAAGAAGAGCTTGACCGATTGCAACATAGGAATGTCATTTCCGATCAAGAGTATGTCGTCCACGTACAATACGAGGAAGACAACCTTACTCCCTGCTACCTTCTTGTAGATACAAGGTTCATCTACGTTTTTGACGAAATCAAACTCTTTGATAACGACGTCAAAGCAGATGTTCCAACTCCGCGATGCTTGCTTTAATCCATAAATGGATTTAAGCAGCTTGCACACCTTCCCGCTGCTCCCACTATCTACGAAGCCCTCTGGCTGAGTCATGTACACGCACTCTTCATAATCACCGTTTAGAAAGGCGGTCTTAACATCCATTTGCCAGATTTCATAGTCATGATATGCAGCGATGGCAAGCATGATCCGGATGGATTTAAGCATAGCCACTAGAGAAAAGGTTTCGTCATAGTCCACACCTGGTCTTTGACGAAAACCCTTTGCAACAAGTCTAGCTTTGAAAGTCTCCACTTTCCCATCTACACCAAGTTTTTTCTTGAAGATCCACTTGCTCCCAATGGGTTTTACCCCTTCAGGAGCATCTTCCAAAGTCCATATTTTGTTGGTGTACATGGATTCCATCTCGGACCGCATTGCATCCAGCCATTTCACTGAGTCTCCACTCGTGATGGCCTTCTCGAAGCTAGTTGGGTCATCATCAACCATGATGCAATCCTCGCTTCCACCATCAATGAGAAAACTGTAGTATCTCTCAGGTGGACGAGAAACCCTACCAGATCGACGGAGAGGCTGGGGTTCGTCGGGTACTACTGAATCCTCTGGTTCTACCAAGTCTTCTGTTATAGTTTGTGTCGCTGGAACCTCTTCGAGTTCTACGTCAATGCCACTAATCTGTTTCATAAGAAAACCTTTTTCTAAGAAAGTGGCATGTCGAGAAACAAACACCTTTTGTTCCTCGGGGTGGTAGAAGACATACCCTTGTGAATTTTTGGGATATCCTATAAACTTACATAAGACAAATCTTGCCTCGAGTTTGTCCGGATTTTGTCTTTTTACATAGGCCGGACAACCCCATATCTTAATGTAATTAAGATGTGGTCTCTTCCCTTTCAATATCTCATATAGAGTGGTAGGCACAGATTTGGTAGGAACTCTATTCAATAGGTCTATGGCTGTCTCAAGCGCATATCCTCAGAAGGAAATAGGTAACTCAGCTGTACTCATCATTGAGCGCACCATATCTAATAGGGTGATGTTCCTCCGTTCCGATACACCGTTTTGCTGTGGTGTATATGGAGGAGTTAGCTGAGAGAGAATCCCATTCTCTTTTAGGAAGTCCAGGAATTCATTGCTCAAGTATTCACCTCCTCGATCAGATCGAAGGATTTTAATACTTTTCCCGGTTTGGTTCTCGACTTCTTGTTTATATTCTCTAAATTTCTCAAAAGCTTCTGATTTGTGTTTCATCAGGAACACATATCCGAATCTAGAGAGATCGTCAGTGAATGTAATGAAGTACGAAGAACCATCCCTGACATGTGTAGACATGGGACCGCATACATCACTATGTATTAGTCCCAAGAGTTCGGTAACTCTTTCTCCGTGTCCCGTAAACGGAGTTTTGGTCATTTTGCCTTTGAGACATGACTGGCAAGTGTCATAAGATGAAAAATCGAACGGTTTCAAGTATCCATCCTTATGCAACTTAGTTAGCCGTGTCGCATTTATATAACCGAGTCTACAATACCATAAGAAGGATTCGTTCAGTTCTGAACTCTTCCTTTTTTGTGTGTTTGTTATGCTCAGAACTGTTGATTGATTTAGAACATAAATGCCATTGCACAACGTGCCTGATCCCACCAACTTTTGGTTAAGAAAAATGTTCATAACATTATCCTGTAATACAAAATTATATCTCTTTTTACTTAGTAAAGAAACCGATATAATGCTGCATATCAGGTTCGGCATGTAATAGCATTCGTTCAGAACCAATGTATTACCAGTTGGCAATACAAGGTGATATTCCCCGACGATTTTTGCTGCAACAATTGCACCATTTCCAACCCTTATGTCTTTATCACCTTTTCCAAGTTCTCTACCTTTTCTAAGCCCATGTAACTGATTACATAGATGGGATCCTGACCCGGTATCTAATACCCAGGACGTAGAGCAAATGGAGAAACAGTTCTCCGTAACGAACACACCCGAAGAAAATGCATCAACATGTACTTTCTTCACATGGGTGGCATGGGAATCCTGGTATTCCCCTATATCCTGTTCAGTCTTATAACTCTTATAAGAAAGAACGGAACCAACGTTCCCCAGCACAGTATAACATGCGGGTTCGGTCAATACATCCATATTATTATCTTTATTAAGGCATGATATGGTCGCTACCTGGAGAGAGAGAGAGAAGAAAACACTTTAGCGTATGCTCTTACAAGATCAGATTGGTTATTTATCTTATCTAATCAGGATGGCTCCCAATGTTTTTATCAAATCTTCCTTCAAACCCTAAAAGGAAAGACTAGCCGGGATTAATTACACCCTACAACTTCGCCAATCTTTCAGCCAGGCCAGTGTCGGTACTCTGAGGGAGGTTCCCCGTGCTTTCGCACGGACCTAATTAAAGTAAACCTCGTTTTCCCAGAGGCGTAACCCCGTTGACACCTTTCTAGACACCTACTTGATCGGCTAATTGTCCTGTGTAAAACTCTCCCAGGAGTAACAATTACTCGCAGTGGGTATCGAGATCCAACTATCTCATAGAAGGTATGCAATCTCATTGCAAATCTCAACACTTGAAATTCCCGATAATATTTTGCCCCTAGCGTGCTATGACCTTGACGCATGCCAAACAACCCATAGTCCGCTAGTCAAGTTCAACCCGTACAATTCGTGAATGAATTAAACCCACCCATACGACCCTTGACGCATGCCAAACAACGCCGTACGAATACCCTAATCCAATCGCATCTCATGCTACAGATAAGTAATAATCAGCTACCGTACACTACTCCTTGACGCATGCCAAACTACCGCAGCACGAATACTAAATATTACTTATCTGAATTGACGGAGGGCTACGCAGGTTTTTTAGAAAACCATGAGCGTAAAGAACTTGATATCATCGTAGAATCGAGTGAATTTTGAAATGGAGTGATTTTGAGGCTTTCATTAGTTTTGCTAAAGAGGTCACTCCCGGTGAAGGGATCTCGGCTCTTTCCTCATCGAATAAGGTGCAGGACATATCATATATATCACTATGCAAAGCAAAACTCCAAAAGCAGTCAAAATTCAAACCGAATGTTGTAGCATCTGCCAGTTTTCCTAAAGAGGTCACTCCCGGTGAAGGGATCTCGGCTCTTTCCCCATTGAATAAGGTGCAGGGTATATCATATATACCGCTATGCAAAGCAAAACTGTAGCTACCCTTTTATTTGAAAATTTGATTTTACAACATCTTTTAGGTTTCTTTTCTTTCATTAATCACATTAATGAAGTCCCATCATTTAAGTCACCTAAACATCACAGATAAATACGACGTACACTTATGCCATCCGCATTCGCCTCGATGTCCCCTCGTGCACCGTTAGGTTAGGTAACTAACGGCAGAGCAGGACAGGGCTGGCGTGGGTGTAAAACATAAGTAACGTCTATATAATATATCATATATACTATATATAGTATCTATCACAGTGGGTTTTTAGGCACATAAATTTTTTAAACGGACATGGTCGATGCCTTGCAGAGCCTCGTTAGTGTGCCTAGTAACCCTACAGTGGTATCAGAGTTTAGGCGAATCTGAAAGCAAGTAAACAACTTTACTCTAAAGGGAATACGAAATACAACCTTTGTAGTTCGGTCCTCCACTTCATTTGCTCCTTGTTGAAGTCCCTTCGCTGCGATCAAGGTTCTCCCGGGCTCTTACATGGCTTCACGACACGAAGGATGCGACCTTGCTTGAAGTCTCCGAGGCCGAAGATGATCTACGTCGAGGGAATTCCGACTCAAGCTCCTACTTCACTAACTAGAGAATTAGTGAAGTAAACACCCAAAACTAAAGTGCTAGTCTAGTAGAGGATGGAGAAATAGGAAGTGGGTTCTATTTAGAATTTTGTTTCTCACAAGGATTCTCACTTTGGATCAAACCCTAGCTTGCTTTTTCTTTTTGTTCAATAAAGAAGATGATGAACAAAAGAAAGTGAAGAGGATAATGATCAAGTGAGAAATCTAACCATGGTGAGTGAGTATCATATACTAACTCTTGTAGAGCCATAACCATAGCTAACACTTATGGTTGGGTTAAGAAATATCTATGGTAAAAACAAACTCAAGTGGACTTAGTCAATGCATCCACAAGCTTCCACAAGCTTCATGCATTGATCTAATCCTCCACTTAATTTTGTAATTACTTAAAATATAAAAACCCAACATAATATATAGCATGGTGTAAGTCTCATACACCCAAGTCTAGTGTATCATCAACCATGATACAAAAGAAAACACTTTAATATATATATATACAAGTGTTCACATGTGAGAAAAACCCTAAAGTGAACAAGTGTTAGCAAGTGTAAATTAGTATATCTAATATACAATTATACACTAAATTATTAAATCAACACTTGACTTAATAATCCGGTCATATCTCATATAACCGGCTAACATCCATTGTATCGACTTATCGAATCAACACTCGATTCGATAACCCAGCTATATCATATATAACCGACCGATACAAAAAGTCGCGAGAATAGAATACGGTATCACATACACGCATTTATTCTCGGTCTCGAACATATCACATATGCGCTCCTATTTCGTTTTGCCTGAGCCAGTAAAACCTCTGTGTAGGACTCTAAAGACTCGTCAATACGCCGGCCGTAGGTGATGATCACATCAAGCACCCACAAGCCGTCAGCGGTACTAGCTGGACGTAACGGCCACCCGGGTATTGAGCGATCAGAAGATCAGCAAGCAAGCCCGCTCCAACTCCTGTAAAAGCCTGCCGGTAACACTTCCCGTACAGTCCGGTCTCCTCGTCTGATATGTCGCATATCAAGTCTAGGGGTGGTAAACGTCAGACCCCAATAACCGATAAGTCGTGCCGATGTGAGGCTCATAACGGGTCAAGAAACTACTGGTAACACTTACCAGCAAATCTCTAAATCAGCCCTGGCCGGGGACTTCCCTGTTACGGCCAATCGAGCACAGTGCAACATCAACCCTCAATACCGGGAGAGACGAAACCCCTCCTATCGCTCATTGCCTCCATGTGACTCGGGACTGTACCCAAAAACCACCGTTTTGCATGCCCTCATGGACGTGGTAAGGTGGAAATCAAAGCACAGTGGGATCACACAAGACTCTATGACGATCTCGGGTCTACAGACTAACCTGCACAAGTGTCACCAGAGAACTGCTATCTGACGTAAGGTATAATACCATCTGGGAGTTCTCGGCGAGTCCGTCCAGTGTACCCAGTCTCTACTGAGAACCCGTATACTATCTCTGATGTCAAACACCAATGGATATAGGATCATCCATCGCCCATCTCATGGGTCAAGAAGCGTATACGCTAGTCTACTCTGGTATATTGATGCCCTGTCTCGATACACCCACGACTAGGGACCTTGAAGGATGTACTTATAGACTACCATGTCCCCACTAGTATGATCCGCATCATAGTCCAAGCAGTCAAGTACATATCCTAAGGGCTTTACCAACATGTAACTATATGACATTATAAAGAGACAAGTATACATGTTAAGATAAAGAGCAACCAGATAGCATACTATCATATCGAGCAAGAAAGTCCTCTCTATATATGTCCAAGCATCCAATATAATATATATCATCTGTACAATACTGGCCTCTAGGGCATACACACAACTAACAATTGTACGACCGCGGATCCGCGGCCCAAGAAGGGTATGGCAGCGGTTTCGCGGCGGTCCGTACGGCTTACGTCATCGTTTTGCACAGTTATGCTTAAAATTACCTGCTGATTTTTTTAGGTATTTTTAATTCAGAAAAATCACAGTTTTTAAAAAATGTCCAGAGACGGCTTCAAATCGTCGTATCGGGTTTCGATCGGAGTTTTAACTTCGTATACACGTCGCCTAATGCTCTAGCTAGGCTCTGATACCACTGTAGGGTTACTAGGCACTCTAACAAGGTTCTACAAGGCATCAACCATGCCCGATTAAAATTTTAGCCGTGCCGAACAATCCTAAACAAGATCTTTGCTAGATAATTAGGGTTACACATGTAAGTAAATAACATTTATCACTAAGTGAATACGAAATACAACCTTTGTAGATCGGTCCTTCACTTCTAAAGCTCCTTGTTGTAGTCCCTTCGCTTCGATCATGGTTCTCCCGGGCTCTTGCATGGCTTCACGAGGCGAAAAAAGCGTCCTTGCTTGAAGTCTTCGAGGCCGAAGATGATCTACGTCGAGAGAATACCGACTCAAGCTACTACTTCACTAACTAGAGAATTAGTGAAGCAAACACCCTAAAATAAAGTGCTAGTCTAGTAGAGGATGGAGAAATAGGAAGTGGGTTCACTTTAGAAATTATTTTTTCACAATGTTTCTCACTTTGGATCAAACCCTAGAGAGCTTTTTAGCTCATGGAAGAAGAAGAAGAAATAATGAGAGAAAGATAATGATCAAGTGAGTGAGCTAACCATGGGGGAGTGAGTATCATATACTAACTCATGTAGAGACATAACCATGGCTAATCCTAATGGTTGGGTTAACAAAAATCTAAAGTAAAGACAAAGTTAGTGGACTTTGTCAAAGCAAAGAAAGCTTCCACAAGCTTCATGCTCTTTACAAATCTCCATTAATTTTGTAATTACCTTAAATAATTATAACCCACCATAATAAATAGAATGGTGTATGTCTTACACACCCATGAATGATGTATCAACAATCATGATACAAAAAGAAAAGTTATTTTAATATATATCACATATATATATTAAAGTTGTGCACATGTGAGAGAAAAAAAAACCTTAAGTGAACAAATGTTAGTTAATGTAAATTAGTATATCATATATACAATTATACACTAAATTATTAAATCAACACTTGACTTAATAATCCGGTTATATCTTATATAACCGACTAACATCCAATGTATCGACTTATCGAATCAACACTTGATTCGATAACCCGGCTATATCACATATAACCGACCGATACAAAAAGTCGCGAGAATAGAATACGGTATCACATACACGCATTATTCTCGGTCCCGCACATATCACATATGCGCTCCTATTTCGTTTTGCCTGAGCCAGTAAAACCTCTATGTAGGACTCTAAAGACTCGTCAATACGCCGGCAGTAGGTGATGATCACATCAAGCACCCACAAGCCGTCAGCGGTACTAGCTGGACGTAACGGCTACCCAGGTATTGAGCGATCAGAAGATCAGCAAGCAAGCCCACTCCAACTCCTGTAAAAGCCTAACGGTAACACTTCCCGTACAGTCCGGTCTCCTCGTATGATATGTCGCATATCAAGTCTAGGGATGGTAAACGTCAGACCCCCAATAACCGATAAGTCGTGCCGATATGAGGCTCATAACGGGTCGAGAAACTACTGGTAACACTTACCATTAAATCTTTAAATCAGCCCTGGCCAGGGACTTACCTGTTATGGCCAGTCGAGCACAGCGCAACATCAACCCCCAATACCGGGAGAGACGAAACCCCTCCTATCGCTCATTGCCTCCATATGACTCGGGACTGTACCCAAAAACCACCATTTTGCATACCCTTTTGGACGTGGTAAGGTGGAAATCAAAGCACAGTGGAAATCACACAAGACTCTATGACGATCTCGGGTCTACAGACTAACCTGCATAAGTGTCACCAGAGAACTGCCATCTGACGTGAAGTATAATACCATCTGGGAGTTCTCGGCGAGTCCGTCCAGTGTACCCAGTCTCCACTGAGCACCCGTATACCATCTCTGATGTCAAACACCAATGGATATGGGATCATCCATCGCCCATCTCATGGGTCGAGAAGCGTATACGCTAGTCTACTCTGGTATATCGATGCCCTGTCTCGATACACCTACGACTAGGAACATTAAAGGATGTACTTATAGACTACCATGGCCCCACTAGAATGATCTGCATCATAGTCCTGGTAGTCAAGTACGCATCCTAAGGGCTTTACCAACATGTAACTATAAGATAAAGAGCAACCAGATAGCATACTATCATATCGAGCAAGAAAGTCCTCTCTATATATGTCCAAGCATCCAATATAATATAAATCATCTGTACAATACTGGCCTCTAGGGCATACATACAACTAACAGTATCGGGCCCCACCATGTACCAGCACACGGCCCACGGCTCCTCCTCGCATGGGGTATATATATATCAGAACCGATTAAACTCATGGTGGCTGCTGAAATATCATATCAAGAGAAACCGGGTTTTTAAAACATTACATACTTTCTTTTGAAATACCCATGGTTCTCAAATTCAGAAATATCATGGAAACAACATATCTCAATGCGTATAATCATAAAGCATGATGTATGTGACATATAACAGAATGTTAGCATATCTGTATATCATGCAACCTATAACAATAATATGCATGTATCGAGGGAAAACCGCTCATATAAAATGAATCCAGTTTTAAAATATATCTTGTGGTTCTCAAATCTCCAAAATCATGGCAGAATCATCTATGTACATGCAAATACGTATGTATGCAAGTATGTCACGCAAAGAGTCATATCCTGATGCAACAATCCTACTGTGTAGTAATATGGCAATTATCGATAATGAAGCGTGTGAGCCGGCAAGCAGGTGTACATGGAACATACGCATCATCGATAATGGTGCTGGTGTCCTGACAGCATGGGTTAAATATAACAATAAACACATTTAAACATGCAAATCGATGCAAATAGCAAGAATATGCGGAAAATGAATAATAAACACAACAGTGAAGAATCTACATCAATATGTAAATGTCATACAGTTTTTCCATTTGTAATAAGACGAATCGTGGTGTTTAGAAAAATAAGGGCTACGGTGTTTTTAAGAAAAAATGCGTCTTTTGAAAATATCCGTAGAATCTCTTGGCCTGTCTTTAAAATACTCACGATTCGTTAGTTTTGAAATAGGTATGACTCGAGTCTAGTCTAACATCTATAGTACTACAGAACTAACCGAACAGTCTAACCGAAAGGGTAAGGGAAACCACCTAAATCTGAGTCGATATACATATAAATATAAATATAATAGTCGGTGATCTCGCCTCAATAGTATCACCTACGATATAATATACATTATGGCATCCTCGAGTCAAGAGTGCGGATTTATCATCAATATATCGCTCGTACGTAAATCCGTCGTACGACATCCCAAATCTGGGTACGGGTCAAATATCACATTCATCTCATTATTCATCTGGTATCCATTATCATCATATCTCATGAACTGGGGGTACTGAACTAATTCTAGTACAAACTGATACCATCTGCATATATATGCGTGTATGAGAACACACTCCTAAAGGCCCGCTATAATCTCATGTCGTATCTCCTAATACGAATCAAAACATATCACCGATCTCGTGGCATCATGCCCAATCTTATCGACTCATCTCCAAATATCATCCACTATCCTCATTATCCATGTATAGGTGTACATATATATATACATAGTCCCATACCTATGTGTGTGTGTGTATATTCGTATCCCCATATACGCACAAGTAATTATAACAATGCATGTAAGGGTGTGTGTGCATGTGTGCAAACCTATTCTATGGTTCGCGACTAAGAAATCAATCACTACACAATCTTCCAATTTCACAACACATATGTAAATGTATAACATATCATCAACTATACTACGAACTGCGGGGTGCTATACGCCACCCACCCGACTTCCCCTGTAGATATAATCTACCCACCTTGCTCTTCGCTTGCCGTTGCCGATGTCGCCACGCGATTGCTTGTCATCTCGAAGTACTCGTGGGGGTACCTACATTCCACAACGTATCGTATCGCATTAAAATCCAAATCAAAACCAAAACGACACGCTAAAAGCCTATATGTTAGAACCTACGGACTACGCCTTTCAAACCACCAAACAACCTTCGATTTCGTCGTACAACGTCAAGTGATCGAGGTAAAACACAATACTAAAATCCATAATCCAAAATACGGAAAATATAACCCCGAATCAAAACAGCAACTTATGAAAATGGTCCCAGATTTTACCCTAGGTCAAATTAGCCAATTTTGCATATGTGAAGGGTCTAGTTTACAGGAGATGGAGCTACAGAACAAACACGAACAAAAAAGCATCAGGTCTAGCCGCAAATTGTGGCCAGAGCGAATATTTCTGTGGTCATGGTGTTAGGGTAGGGGCTCGGGTCTTTAGGGTATGCTCTAAATCACCTGCACATCTCACTATGTTCGCTAAATAAATTTTAGAGTCCCCGAGTGATAGCAGATTTCATTATACCCTCACAGAATCCATAATTTTTCGATATCGAGTTTCTAAGTTCGTATTTCGGGGTTTAAGTCTCAGGTTCAGTCCACTATATCATCACAACAGGGGTTGTAGTCCCTAATTACACCTCAATTGCACATTTGGAATCAATTCAAACCCTATTCCCTAACTTGGAACTTCTACAGCTCACTAAACGACATTAAATCGGTTCTAATCAAACATGGATGTAAAAGAAAATGGAAATACTATGCTAATGGTTAAGAGAATACCTCATTTGGCACTCATGAATCCCCTAGGGAACCAAAATACAAACTTTCTTAGTCCAAAGTGTTGCTTGTGAGCTTGTGCACATTTTTAATGAAGTGGGGATGGAGTTTTGGGGTGTTTTTGATGATGAAGTGAGGGTTTGAAGTGGAGGGAGAGTGAGGTGCTGCCATGGAGCTGAAGAGGGAGAAGAAAACGATGAAGATGATGATGGGGAACAAAGTATTATGACCAAGGTTGACCCTCACCTCTCTCTCTCTCTTGCCCATGCTTCATATTCTATTATTTTCTATTCTTTTCTTTTCTTCTCTTTTCATTTCTTTTTCCATTTCATTTTTAAAACCAAAACATAAATCCCAAATGAAACCATGGTTATAAAATGCAACACAAGTGTAAAATATGACACAGTACATGTTTTCAAAACAAGCTTAATGCGCGATTAGCGATATTTAATCGCTATTAGTACTAAATTAGTGTATAATAAATCATAAAATTTCATAATTTGCATAAATCATATAAAGCACCCTCATTTCAGTAATTTCTGTAATTTTCCAAATTTTCCCCAATTTATCGGTATTTAATTATACCGCATTATTAAAATATTCACAATATTTATTATTTAATTATAAAAATTCCTAAAAATAATATTTTATTTTTCTGAAATGTTACAATCTTCCCCCCTTAATGAAATTCGGTCCCCGAATTTAAATTTAAACCCCTTAAATACTAAAACATTTCAGTAAAAATTCCAAGTCGTCGGGGCTCCGAAATCATCAATACATAAAACACATCGTAGCGCAATACATACGCATGGAAAATGAGCAGATAACTCAAAATCAAAACTCCGTCAAGCATCCAGCAATCATCGGAGTCATGGTGAAGACACAAATGTCAAATCCAATACGAAAACTAATATGATGTAAATCAACACTATACATGTAAACATCTGAAGGAAATGCAAGCCAAACCTTTCATGTTGATGTGCAATGCGTGTATCGCGGCATAGTGGTGGACTTCTATTGTAAGAAAATAAGTATATAAAAACTTATTCCTTTGTTTAATATGTATGTCCCGCCGTTTTTGAAAATAATTTAGAAGGGTTTCCTTTATAAAATGTTTCGTGTCATCTCAGACACGTAGATAAATACTGAGACTATAGCTCCCTTTTTAAAATCCCTTCGATAACTATCAATGCATGCAAAATATATCCAGGTACTGTTCTTTGACTAGTCCTGCTCAGTACGAAATCAAATGGCAAATATCATAAAAATGTGCTGCTCCATAAGAAATCAATCCCAAAATGTGCATATGAATGCTACGTGCGTCTGATGCGCACGAAAATCGAAACCCATGAATGTGCCATACATGTGCACAGAAACAAAATCTAAGTACAACGGGTATGCACGAAACACCTGTCAAGGGCAATGGGTGTGCCTGACAGCATTATCAGGTGCATCTGATATGCACGAAGAATCTCGATTTAGTACATCTGGTGTGCACCAAAATCGCATCTCGTAACATGCGCCTAACATGCGTGAAAATCCAAATCAGGTGCATCCATCATGCACGAATAAAATCTAAATCATGTGCATTCAACATGCACAAAATCATGAAATCCAATATCAAGCGACGAACATGCGAAAAATCCAATCCGGTGCACAAGGTGCACAAAACAACTATCGAGTATCACAATCGAAATCAACGGTATACAGCACATTTCAATCCAAATCCCAATCAGGTATACCGTGGTGTATAATCTCACAACCATGTGCATCAGCGTGCACAAAAGCAGATGGCCATGAAAACTATGCCGAAAGCATAAGTCAAAGCACATGCATACCATAGGTATGAACTCAAGAATCGGTATCTCGAATGACATCAATCGAAGTCAGGTGCAACTGTGGTGCACAAAATCTCAATCATGCTAATAAATTGTCCAAAATATCAAATCAAAGATGGCGGAAATAGTCCCGCTCTAGCACATCCTCTAAGATCTTTAGCCAACTGTCTTGGTCACTCGTAGCATGTCTCATCGACGATGCCGAACTCTGGCCTGCTAGGTGTGCACAATATGACCGCTCCTCGATCCAAGTCTTCTCGTATATTATTCCAGAAAGGTTCTGTCGAAGTCTTTCCTAAATCTCGTTTCTGCCAAATTGCCCGGAAGTCATTGTGTTTACTTAATCCGTTTCTTGTTCCGGAACAGCTGCATACTCATCGCGACTTCTTCTGGAAGATATATCCATATCCAACGCCTCCGTATGCGTACCACATCTCTGATGTCAGCGGAGGGGAACATCATCTCGTCGAAATCTCATACGAAACTCTTACTCCATTTTTCTCTAATTTCGACTGCTTCGGACTCGTCTCTTCATGGCTGCATGGACTTTGCTTCAACGGCTATACTTGTATCTGGAGTCTCCCAAGCAATGTATCCCATCACATGATATTCGAATGATGTCGAACCTTTCGATCGATTCGTCAAAGTTCCATAATCCCCCAAGAGCTCAACATCTTGGGTACAGTTTAATAGTATTCCAGTATATACCACAGCACTTGTGGACCAACCGTAGAAGGGCAAACCCAAGCCTCACTAATGGCACCGTTGAACTACCGCAAACCCTAAAGTTTCAAAGCGTTCTCATAGTCATTATGTCGAGTTAGGGTTTCATTTTTCTAGAGGGTCCATAGCATTACTTGCATTTGTCTCTGAATACTTTAAACTTGGAAAATGGGCTTCTGACATTCGATCGTCTCCATCGACGCCCAATGTACCTGCGTGAAGTCGTCTCTAGCTGGAATCAATCAATCTGATGACCCCGCATCGGGGTAGGCAACGTATCACATGTCCTTGTCCTTCCTCTATGGGTGACTAGTGATCTTCTATCATATCTCAAGTATAACTCGTACTACAAAAGCTCAAACATCTAGGGCGATATCTCGTCGTTCGCAGCAACAACTGGCTCATCCGTCTGCATGCTAAACAGTGCCTCAATAATCAATTAATCAGTGCATCGACGGTCATCACATTCTGGTTGGCCTCTATCAGTGACTCAATCCTCTGGTGCTGATCTTCACGTCCGAGAAATCTCATAAAAGCGATCCATCAAACGCTCATAGTGCAAATACGCAATAAAACGATGCCTCTATGCAATCGTAAGTCCCTGGAATCATGCAGTGGTCAGTCCTCGTCCGTGACGAGCTCGTGCTGACGCAACTCTAGCCGTAGCTCTCTCTGCCCATATAATCATGGCAGCAAAATTATAAACCAATATCGATGAGGATAGATCATAGGAATGAATATAATAATGTGCAAGGAAATGTACATCCTAAGGCTTCTTAAGCAGAGTAGTGTATCATAAGTATGCCGCGGAACATACACACGGTACGCCACTCTCCTTAAGTCACCTACTCCATCAACCAAGGTCAACCTATGCGACGAAAGTTCGGGTCTAATACACCCTCGACCAAGTCTGAGTTCCGTAAGGTCAAGCCTAGGTTCCGAATATATATACGCCTTAGACTCCGCATAGTCAAACATAGACTCGAACCAAGGTTAACCTAGCGCTTTGATACCAACTTTGTCATGACCTAAAATGGCACGTGACTGGAACTTGAATCATATGAAGTCTATAGCACCCCATCTAATTCAAGTAAGCCAAGAAATCCCAGAAATCTAAACCATTTAAAATAAGAAGTGAAAAAAAACATGTTTTAAAACAGAGGGTTTTTAAATAACATAAGCCGAATATGCATTTTTAAAATCTCAAGTCTTTTCTGAAAATTTCGGCAAAGTTTCCTTTGTAAATATTGGCCCCAAAGGGGTACAACATGCATAATATGAATAAAGGCATCCCCAAGCGGGAGCTAGCTCTTCGTCAATCGACGGTCACAGCCACGCAAGCAATAAAATATACAACGCCGAAGGGCGACGATCCAAACTCAAAAACGAAACTCAAAACATCAAGAAAACCATAATAATACAACGCGCGACTCTAAGGTCGAAAGAATAGCAACTGGTTTTCTAAGTCTGAAATAGTATACAAGTCTGGTTGATGGAATTTTACTAGATACAACTGAAAATAAATAAGTACAATGGTGGTCATGATCCGAGTGAACTCACCTACCAAAGCAATCACCCAGAAAGGAAGCAGTGTGCCAGAAAGCCGCAAAGAACCTGTACGGCAAAACCTGCAAGAAACTGTGGCACAACGGGGGTGAGTTGCCAACTCATGAGTAGAAAACATCACAGAGCAGATATCGTATGTATGACTCAATCCTAGGTCAATACGATCAGCAATATATATCCTCAATATGATAAAGTCTGCATGATAAGGTGGCAAGGGTAAACATCTAAAAATAAGTGTAATACCAAGTGCTCGTGTCAGTGCCTCAGGTAGCAACATATCATAAACATGAGGTATCATCAATGAAATCAGTGCCAACTATAGCATCGAGTCTATAAGTATGTGGATATCATCTAACAATGTAATCAATGCCTGTATGCGTGTGGATCTCGTCCATGGGTCAACCAATGACACAAAACATCATACATGTAAATATCATAAAGCATATGCATGAAAGTATGAGGATATAAATTAACGTGTTTCTCTTGGGACACATCAAAATCATGGAACCTGAGTGTCTAGCATCGACACTCGAAAACATCATGAAACCCGTGCCCAGCATTGGCACGTAAATCCTCATATATATAGGGCTCCGTCAGTCCGGATCGGCCCAGGGCTCCGTCAGTCCGGATTGGCCCATATCATCTCTCAACTCCGGTCGGTATCCTCTGGATATTCGCCGAGCCCAAATACAATCACCGGTAGGTAGTAGTCCTTCTGCTAGGCTTACCGTCTGTATACACAGCATCCCTTTCTTGCCCCGGGGTAGCATACCGGGCCCCACCATGTACCCGCACACAGCCCACGGCTCCTCTTCATATGGGGGTGTGTGTGTGTGTGTATGTATATATATATATCAGAACCGATAAAACTCATGGTGGCTGCTGAAATATCATATCAAGAGAAACCGTGTTTTTAAAACAGTACATACTTTCTTTTGAAATACCTACGGTTCTCAAATCCAGAAATATCATGGAAACAACATATCTCAATGCGTATAATCATAAAGCATGATATATGCGACATATAACAGAATGTAAGCATATCCGTATATCATGCAACCTAGAACAGTAATATTGCACATATTGAGGGAAAACCGCTCTTAAAAAATGAATCCAGTTTAAAAATATATCTTGCGGTCCCAAATCTCCAAAATCAAGCCAGAATCATCTATGTACGTGCAAATACGTATGTATGCAAGGAGTCATATCCTGATGCAACAATCCTACTGTGTAGTGACATGGCAATTATCGATGATGAAGTGTGTGAGCCGGTAAGCAGGTGTACGTGGAACATACGCATCATCGATAATGGTGTTAGTGTCCTGACAGCATGGGTTTAATATAACAATAAACACATTTAAACATGCAACGCGATGCGAATAGCAAGAATATGCGGAAAATGAATAATAAAAACAACAGTGAAGAATCTACATCAATATGTAAATGTCATACAGTTTTGCCATTTGAAATAAGACGAATCGTGGTGATTAGAAAAATAAGGGCTACAGTGCTTTAAAGAAAAGATGTGTCTTTTGAAAATATCCGTAGAATCCCTTGGCCTGTCTTTAAAATACTCACGATTCTTTAGTTTTGAAATAGGTATGACTCGAGTCTAGTCTAACATCTATAGGTACTACAGAACTAAACGAACAGTCTAACCGAAAGGGTAAGGGAAACCACCTAAATCTGAGTCGATATACATATAAATATAATAGTCGGTGATCCTGCCTCAATAGTATCACATGCGATACGATATACAATATGACATTCTCGAGTTAAGAGTGCGGATCTATCATCAATATATCGCTCGTACGTAAATCCGTCGTACGACATCCCAAATCTGGGTACGGGTCAAATATCACATTCATCTCATTATTCATATGGTATCCATTATCATCATATCTCATGAACTGGGGGTACTGATCTATGTCTAGTATAAACTGATACCATCTGCATATATATGTGTGTATGAGAACAAACGCCTAAAGGCCCGCTATAATCTCATGTCGTATCTCCTAATACGAATCAAAACATATCACCGATCTCGTAGCATCATGCCCAATCTCATCGACTCATCTCCAAATAACATCTACTATCCTCATTATCCATGTATAGGTGTACATATATATATACATAGTCCCATACCTATGTGTGTGTAGATATATATACGTATCCCCATATACGCACAAGTAATAATAACAATGCATGCAAGGGTGTGTGTGCCTGTGTGCAAACTTATTCTATGGTTCGCGACTAGGAAATCAATCACTACACTATCTTCCAATTTCACAACACATATGTAAATGTATAACATATCATCAACTGCACTACGAACTACGGGGGAGCTATACGCCATCAACCCGACTTCCCCCGTAGATATAATCTACTCACCTTGCTCTTCGCTTGCCGTTGCCGATGTCTCCACGTGCTTGCTTGTCGTCTCAAAGACCTCGTGGGGGTACCTACATGCCACAATGTATCGTATCGCATTAAAATCAAAATCAAAACCAAAACGACACGCTAAAAGCCTATAGGTTAGAACCTACGGATTACGCCTTTCAAACCACCAAACAACCCTCGATTTCATCGTACAACGTCAAGTGATCGAGGTAAAACACAATACTAAAATCCAGAATCCAAAATACGCAAAATATAACCCCGAATCAAAACAACAACTCATGAAAATGGTCGCAGATTTTACCCTAGGTCAAAATAGCCAATTTTGCATATGTGAAGGGTCTAGTTTATAAGAGATGGAGCTACAGAATAAACACGAACCAAAAAGCAACAGGTCTGCCGCAAATTGCGGACAGAGGGAATATTTCTACGGCCATGGTGTTAGGGTAGGAGCTCGGGTCTTTAGGGTATGCTCTAAATCACCTGCACATCTCACTGTGTTCGTTAAATAAATTTTAGAGTCCCGGGGTGATAGCAGATTTCATTATACCCTCACAGAATCCACAATTTTCCGATATCAGGTTTCTATGTTTGTATTCCGGGGTTTAAGTCTCAGGTTCAGTCCACTATACTATCATAACAGGGGTTGTAGTCCCTAATAACTCTTCAATTGCACATTTGGAATCAATTCAAACCCTATTCCCTAACTTGGAACTTCTAGACCTCACTAAATGACATTAAATCGGTTCTAATCAAACATGGATGTAAAAGCAAATGGAAATACCATGCTAATGGTTAAGAGAATACCTCATTTGGCACTCATGAATCCCCTAGGGCACCAAAATGCAAAAACCTTCTTGGTCCAAAGTGTTGCTTGTGAGCTTGTGCACATTTTTAATGAAGTGGGGATGGAGTTTTGGGGTGTTTTTGATGATGAAGTGAGGGTTTGAAGTGGAGGGCGAGTGAGGTGTTGCCATGGAGCTGAAGAGGGAGAAGAAAAAGATGAAGATGATGATGGGGGACAAAGTGTTATGACCAAGGTTGGCCCTCACCTCTCTCTCTCTTGCCTTTGCTTCATATTCTATTCTTTTCTATTCTTTTCTTTTCTTCTTTTCTCTTTTCTTTTTCCATTTCATTTTTCAAACCAAAACATAAATCCCAAATGAAACCATGGTTATAAAATGTAACACAAGTGTAAAATACGATACGGTGCATGTTTTGCACAAAACAAGCTTAATGCGCGATTAGCGATATTTAATCGCGATTAGCACTAAATTAGTGTATAATAAATCATAAAATTTCATAATTTGCATAAATCACATAAAGCACTGATTGGTGAGATTTAGCGTGCTTGCGCTTTCTAAAAGATAGATCAAAAATATTTGTAACCGCAATCAAGAACGGCGTCGCATGAAGCTAGCCGGTGAGTACGGGTCGGTCCACAGGGATGTTGTGAATTTCCTAATCGCGCTAACGAGTTAATTCCGAAGGGTGTTCGGATTGATTATTAAATCTAAAAATTGAAGTTATATGATACTAGGACTAGAAACTTGCTAGGATTAGGTTTAGGGAAAATTTGGTAAACAAAGATCTACATCTCTTTCCATTGCCTTTTAATTAAAGATATCATATTAGTGTTATGGTAAATCTTAACAAAGGGGATTAGGATGATTGGGAAGATTGATTCTTCCTCTAGATCCTTGTCCTTCCTTTCTTAATCTTTACCCTAACCTCTATGGAAAACCTTAAAATCCGGGCCTTTATACTACGAAATCACCGTTACCTCGAGGGTAGAGTGCCGTAGGGAGCGGAATAAGAAGGTATGCATGGAGTTCTAATGTTCATAAAAGATTGGCAACAGAAACGAGATGAGAGATCTTCATCTCTCAAATCCTTCCCTATTCCTAACCCTAACAAGCGAGAAAACTACTCACTCATTAGGGAATTGAAAAACATTTATCTAGGGCAGAGAATAAAAATTACCTAGGGCAAGAATTGAAATCTAAACTAGAGCAAGGAATTAAATTTACTTACAGATGCATCTCTCCAATCATCAACGCAGGGTTGTCAGATCTGAATTCATGAATTGAAAAGAAACACCGATGCTCTCCAATAGAATTCTAAAATTTATTATTAAAAGGAGGCATGAAAAGAATACAATGATTTGGGCTTCTATTTATAGGAGATAGAAACCCTAGGTTACAATTGATTTGCATGTCTACATTTACCAAAATATCCTTAGGAAGACCTAGTCAAAGTAGATTTCAAGCTTTGGTAAAATTTTATGTCTCTTTAAAAGAAAGTATTGGGCCTTGGATCTTTGGGCTTCCTTATTATTTGGTTCTTTATTAAAATAGCTTCTATGTTTCATCCAGATCTCCAGTGAATAATTGCGGTGGACTTTTAACCGTTCGCGTTGTAATCTTGGACCTTGCATTGCTTTGTACTTTGTGAATTTTATCTTTGATGTAGGCTTGATCAAGAGTCTTCTATTTGTTGGTCAAAGTCCACTTTTCCATCGTCTTTTCATCATTTTCACTGTTTTCTGTCCAAGAACCTGTAACTTGTAATATGTACCAGACATGCGTCAAAAGCACCTGTTTATTTATAAAAAGAATAAGAATGGGGAATATAATAATGTAATATTATCGTATGAGCAAGCACCCTCATTTCAGTAATTTCTGTAATTTTCCCCAATTTATCGGTATTTAATTATACCGCATTATTAAAATATTCATAATATTTATTATTTAATTATAAAAATTCCTAAAAATTATATTTTATTTTTCTGAAATGTTACGAAGAAGAAGAAGAAGTCGAACTAACTCATCAAATGAATTATTGTGGGAGGTTAGAAATGCAACCAAATGTTAAGCATGTCATGCCTAACCCTTGTAGAGAGTTAACCATGGCTAAGTTTAATTGGTTGGGTTAACAAATATCTTAGCCAAAACAAAATAGCGGAATTGGTCAATGTAGACTACAAGCTTCTACAAGCTTTCATCCATGACAAAATACCATCTTTTATAATTAGCAAAATAAATAAAACCCTAGCAATTAAACCAAGCATGGTGTAAATCATACACACACCTTTGTTGCATGTATCATCAAGCATGACACAAAACATGTACACAAAAATATATCACATATATGTAGGGTCCCTAGGCACACTAGTGAGGTCTCACAAGGCATCGAACATGCCAATATAAAAAAATTATGGGTGCCGAGAGGCCCGACTACGGATCGTCGGCTAGATGTTTAGGCGAAAAAGCTAACTAGTTAACACTTAACTAATGGGAAAACGGAAATACAACCTTTGTAGATCCGGTGCTCCACCTCCATAGCTCCGCAACGAAGTCATCTCCGCTGTCCAAAAGGAATCCGGGCTCTAGAGTCGGCTTCGTCGGAGAAAAAGCGAGCTAGGTCGTCGATGTCCATGCCGAAGATGATCTACGTCGAGGCATCGCTAAATCAAGCTCCGACTTCACCAAGTCAAGAAACTTGTGAAGTAAACACACTCTACTACTTGGCAAGAGGTAGAGGATGAAGAAATAGGAAGTGGGTAGACTTTAGAATTGGATTTCACACTCATTTTCATCAATCACCATTGATGAAGTGAACTTTCTTCATGTGAAGAAGATGAAGAAGAAGAAGAAAGAATTATGATAAGTTATTATAAAAAGAATAATAAATTTATTCTTATCATAATATTAACCTAAGTTAAGTGTAGAGAATTGACCAAGGTTAAAGAATGGTTAGGGTTAAGGAGATGAGACAAAAATGGTGACATAATGAAAGCTTCATGAAGCTTCATGATGAAAACAAAACTAGCCACCATTTTTGACTTCTTTTCCTTTTCTCATTTATCTTTTAAATGCAAATGAAAAGATAAATGAATGAATAAAAGAAAACCCTAATCATGTACTTAACCTAGGTTTAATTCATTACACTTAACAAAAAAGATATGTATCATCAAACATGATACAATCAAGTGCACAAAAATCATATCGCATATGCAATGCGCACACCCGAGTGAGAAAATCCATTCAAAGTGAACCGATACTAGTTAATGCAAAGTAATATATCAAATATATAATCATGCATTAAATCATTAAATCAACACTTGATTTAACGATCCGGTCATGACGCACATAACCGACTGGTATCATTAGTAACATCTTATCGAATCAATACTTGATCCGATAACCCGGCTATATCGCATATAACCGATCAATGTCACATCGCGAGAATCGAATACAGTATCACATACTCGTATTATTCTCGGTCCCGCACATATCTCATATGCGCTCCTATTTCGTTTCGCTTGAGCCAGGAAACCTCTGTGTAGGACTCTAAAGACTCGTCAATACGCCGGCAGCAGGTGATGATCATATCAAGCACCCACAAGCCGCAAGCGGTCTGCTAAACGTAACGGCCACCCGGGTATTGAGCGATCTGAAGATCGACGAGCAAGCCCGCTCACACTCCAGTGAATCCAACCAGTAACACTACCGTACAGTCCGGTCTGATCGTCTGATATGTCGCATATCTCGCCTGGGGGTGGTAAACGTCAGACCCCAATAGCTCAATAAGTCGTGTCGATATGAGGTCTATAACACTTCGAGAAACTACTGGTAACACTTACCAGTAAATCTCAGCAACCCTGGCCAGGGATTTCCTGTTATAGCCAATCGAACACAGCGCAACATCAATTCCCTATACCGGGAGAGACGAATCCCCTCCTATCGCTCATTGCCTCCATGTGACTCGGGACTGTACCCAAAAACCACCGTTTTGCACGCCCTCTTGGACGTGGTAAGATGGAAATCAAAGCACAGTGGGAACGACAGAAGACTCTATGACGATCTCGGGTCAACAGACTACTCTATACCAGTGTCACCAGAGAACTGCCATCTGACGTGAGGTATAATACCATCTGGGAGTTCTCGGCGAGTCCGTCCAGTGTACCCAGTCTCTACTGAGCACCCATATATCATCTCTGATGTCAAACACCGATGGATATGGGATCATCCATCGCCCATCTGTATGGGTCGAGAAGGTACACGCTAGTCTACTCTGGCATATCGATGCCTCGTCTCGATACACCCACGACTAGGGACTTTGAAGCATGTACTTATGGACTACCATGTCCCCACTAGTATGATCCGCATCATAGTCCAGGTAGTCAAGCACACATCCTAAGGGCTTTACCAACATGTAACAGAGAGACAATCAGTATACACGTTAAGGTAAAGTTCAACCAGATAGCATACTATCATGTCGAGCAAGAAAATCCTCCCTATATACGTCCTAGCATCCACTACAATATACATCATATGTACAGTAATGGCCTCTAGGGCATACATATAACTAACAATCTCCCACTTGCACTAGGGCCATCTGTAGCAGTGGTTGTAGTATCTCATACTCAACCATCCCATTAAAAGTCTCTCTCTGGGAACAGGCCTTTGTGAGTGGATCCGCTGTGTTGTCCTCTGAGCCTACTCTCCTAACCTCGATCTCCCTGGAGATCAACCATCTCCATGATCAAGTGATACTGCCATAGAATATGTCTGGATCACTGATGGGACCGGCGTTCCTTGGCATAAGCCACAACTCCATTGTCACACAATGGGAGGAACAAAGTTCATCTCATGAACAAATATATATCCAGACTGCCTCTTTGGTAGCATCTCAAATAGCGATGTATCCAGCCGTTATCGTCTAGTATGTCACGGTATCTAGTTTGGAACTCTTCCAACATACCGCCCCTTTACTGAGGGTAAAGACAATGCCTGTGACTGACACTCAGTCGTCTTTATCACCCTGGAACACTTCCAGTGATTCTCCCCAGGATCGATTGATACCATCTCACAACAACTAGTGAGAATCCTAATATCCATTTAGATCTATCTCATAGATCCAAAACTCAGGATTTAGGAGGTATCATTTTGATCCTACACGGAGAATCTTTGTGATAAACGGAGATCGATCGAGCGTAGCATAAGAAACTCCTTTCTTATCAAGAGTATGTCATCCACGTACTCTACGAGGATCACCACCATACTCCCTACTACCTTTTTGTTTATACAAGGTTCATCTACCATTTTGATGATGTCAAACTCTTTGACTAATCCATCAAAACAGACGTTCCAACTCCGCGATGCCTGCTTTATCCTATAAAGCATCTTGCACACGTTTCCGCTGCTCCCACTGTCTACGAAGCCCTCTGGCTGTGTACTTATAGACGCTCTCTTCCAAATCATTATTTAGAAAAGCAGTCAAGACACCCAACCACCAGAGATCGTAGTCATGGTATGCAGCCGTGGTAAGTAGGATCTGGATGGACTTAAGCTTAGATACTGGAAAAAGGTTTCATCATTATCCACGCCTGGTCGATGACGAAAACCTTTAACTAGTCTAGCTTTGAAAGTCTCAACCTTTCCAAGTACACCAAGTAATCTTCTCAAGATATACTTGCTCCTGATAGGGATTTAACCCTTCAGATATAGCAATCAAAGTCCATACTTTGTTGGTGTGCATGGATTCCATCTCAGATCACTTAGCATCCAGCCATTCTTACAGAGTCTTACTCCTGATGGCCAGCTCGAAACTAGTTGGGTCATCATCTCATGATGCAATCCTCGCTCCCACTGTCATAGAGAAACAGAATTATCTCTCAGGTGGGTGAGGAACCCTACTAGATCGGCGGAGAGGCTGAGGTTCGTTGGTATCTACCGAATCCTTTGGTTCTATCAAATCATCTGCTGTTGTTTGTATAGCTGGAACATTTCCAGTTCTACATAACAGATATTGCCTCGAGCTTGTCCGGATTTTGCTTTTAGACATAGGCCGGACAACCCCAAATCTTAACTAGCTTAAGACATGGGCTCTTCCCTTTCCATATCGCATATGAAGTGGTAGGTAACTGATTTGATTTGAACCTATTCAATAGGTATGCAGCTTCTCAAGCGCATAACTCCAAAAAAGGAAACAGGTAACTCAGTATTACTCATCATAGAGCACACCTTATCACATAGGGTGTAATTGCTCCACTCCGATATTCCATCGTGCTATGGTGTATACAGAGGAGTAATGCTGAGAGAGAATCTTATTCTCCTTTAGAAAAGTCCAAGAATTTCGTGCTCAAGTATTCTCCTCCTTGATCACATCAAAGGACATAATACTTATACCCGTATTTTGGTTCTCTACTTCTCGTTTATATTCTGTGAATATCTCAAAAGGCTCGGACTCATGTTTCAACAGGAACATATGTCTGAATCTTGAGAGATTATCAGAGAATGTAATGAAGTATAAAGAACCGGTCTTGGCATGTGTAGACAGGGGACCTTACATACATCAACATGTATCATCCCAAGAGTTTACCAACTCTTTCTCTGTTTCCAATAAACAGAGCTAGTGTCATTATATCTTTGTGACATGACTGGCAAGTTTCACAAGATGTAGATTCAAACTGATTTAAATATGCATCTACATGTAACTTCAGCTAGTCGGGTCACATTGATCTGACCTAGTCTACAATACCTTAAGAAGGATCCGTTCATTTCTGAACTCTTCCTCTTATGTGTGTTCCATATACTAAGAACTGTAATTTGATTTAGAACATTAATGCTTTTAGATAACGTGCCTGAACCGATCAACTTTTGATATAGGAAATGTTCAAAACATTATCCATCTATACAAAATTTTATCATTTCTTTACTAATAAAGAGACTGATATGATTTTGTATATCAGGTTCGGTATCTAACAACATTCGTTCAGAATCAATGTATTGGTAATACAGGGTGACAGTGACCAACAGACTTGGCTGCAACACTTGCCCCGTTTTCTGCCTCATGAAACTTATCACCCGTTCTCAGTTCTCTACCTTTCTGTAGCCCTATGTAACAGATTACATATCTGGGATCCTGATCTGGTATCACATACCCAGGACGTAAAGGATACTGAGAAACAGTTCTTTGTAACGAACACACCCGAAGATGATGCATCAGCATGCACTCTCTTCGTTTGGGCGGCACGGGAATTCTAGTAATCCCCCAATTTCCTGCTCTGTCTTATAACAATTATAAGTTGGAGCGGGACCAACGTTCCCCAGCTCAGTATAACAAGCGGGTTCGGTCAATATTCCGTATTATTATCTTGATTAAGGCGTGATATGGTCGCTACCTGGAGAGAGAGAGAAGAAAACACTCAGCGTGCGCTCTAGCAAGAATAGATTGGTTATTATTTTATCTAATCAGGATGGCTCCCACTGCTTTTTATCAAATCTTCCTTCAAACCCTAAAAAGGAAAGATTTGCCGGGATTAATTACACACTACAAGTTCGCCAATCTTTCAGCCAGGCCAGTGTCGGTACTTTGAGGGAGGTCCCCCGTGCTTCCGCACGAACCTAATTAATGTAAACCTCGTTTTCCCAGAGGCGTAACCCCGTTGACACCTTTCTAGACACCTACTTGATCGGCTAATTGTAATGTATAAAACTCTCCCAGGAGTAACTCTTACTCGCAGCGGGTATCGGGATCCAACTATCTCATAGAAGGTATGCAATCTCATTGCAAATTTCAACACTTGAAATTCCCGATAATATTTTGCCCCATGCGATCTATGACCTTGACTGAGTCAACAAACCATAGACCGCAAGTAAAGTTCAACCCGTCATTTCTCGATTGAATTAAACCCACCCGCACGACCCTTGACTGAGTCAATAAGGCCGCACGACTACCCTAATCCAATCGCATCATATGCTTTGCAGATAAGCAATAATCAGCTACCGCACACTACGCCTTGACTGAGTCAACAAACGCAGCACGAATACTAACTATTACCTATCTGAAATGACGGAGGGCTACGACAGGTTTTTAAGAAAACCTTTTGCGTAATGAACTTTATATCGTTGTAGAATCAAATGATTTTAAAATGGAGTGCTTTTGAGGCTTTTCTAGTTTTGCTAAAGGAGTCACTCCCGGTGAAGGGATCGTCGGTCCTTTCCTCGTCGAATGAGGTGCGGGATATATCATATATATCGCTGTGCAAAGCAAAAACACTTAAAAGCAATCAAAAGACAAACCGAGTGTGTAGCATCTGCCAGTTATTGCTAAAGGAGTCACTCCCGGTGAAGGGATCTCGGTCCTTTCCTCATCGAATAAGGTGCAGGATATATCGTATATACCGCTGTGCAAAGCAAGAACTGTAGCTACCTGTTTTATTTTGAAATTCGATTCTACAACATCTTAGGTTTCTTTTATTTCATTAATCACATTAATGAAGTCCCATCATTTAAGTACCTAAACATCACAGATAAATACGACGTACACTTATGCCATCCGCATTCGCCTCGATGTCCCCTCGTGCACCGTTAGGTTAGGTAACTAATGGCAGAGCGGGGCAGGGCTAGCGCGGGTGTAAAACATAAGTAACATCTATATAATATATCATATATACTATATACTGTATCTATCACAGAACATCACATGATCACATCACAGATATCGCAGCAGAAGAATCATATGAAATATTGGATATACTAGGACGTCCGTGTTTTCAATACGAGCCAGTATAAAACACGGATTCCACGGTCGTGATGAATAGCCAAACCCACACCCCTAGACCCCTACGAGAGCGGCAAGCAACCCTACCAATTCTAGAGTTAGGAGACCCGGACTCGACTCCTCGAGTTGGTCTCCCACTGGACTCCAGAACCCGGTTACTTGTGCTCCCCTCTTTGGGTCTATCCTAGTGCGGAAAAGTAAATAATATACAACAGGTGACAACTCCCGCAACCTGGAAGTGCCCCAATAAAAGAATATTACATACAAGTTTTTTACATGAATGAAAATGAAAAACACTCATCTCACATAAAAACCCCCGGCTATTCAAACACGACGATCCAATATAACATATCCAGCAACACATAACATCACATGTCATCAACGTAAGTAAATATGCGCATCCCAATTGTCGTTGACATATAGCAACGAAACCGGCGATATCACATATTACACTTACGGTCACATAAAAGAAAGTGTAAAACTACAACAGTTGGAATCCGCAACCACCTCAGACATCACATGCCTGACCAAATGAATTCCTTAGACATCGCATGCCTAACAATTATAAACCCCGCATTTTAGTCTCAAAATCGAAAACACTTTTCAATATTCAGTCGGGCAATTCAACAGGATTCCCGACATTCTGATCGAATACTCGTCGCAAACTTTAGTAGACGGCCGCACCCCCGACGCCGTCGACAAAGTGCACCAAGGCGGAACACCGCTGCCGCGAGCACCCGAACGGATGCTTTCGGCGACGGGGTTCTCCTACAGTCACTTGGTCGGGGCTATGGAGTGAGGCTGTCTATTAAGTTTACCCGGCGAGTATCCGCGTACGCTACGTGATTGCGACGGACTTTTGATCACATCAAAATTCCGTGGCAACCGATCAAGTGAGACTAAACTGCTATGTTTATAACATTCATTTAGTTATCTCATAACTATTGTGAATTCCAATTATTGTATCCCATTCCAGATAAACAGAAAATGTTAAACTTTCCGATCGAACAATCGAACACCCAAGTTTTCCCGATACAGATCAACACATGAAACAAGTCTAACAACATTCCGTTCGTGCCTCAGTACCGACGGTCCAGCCGTAGAAGGGTCAAGCCAACGCCTCACATGTGGCACGCCGTACTGCCCCAAACCCGAAGGTTCAAAGGGCAGTTCAAGACGGTCACATAATCGAGTTAAGGTTTGTTGTCTTCTAGAGGGTCCATCGCGTTACTTGCACTACTTAGAACGTCGTTAAACTACGGAAAAATACAATACTTGGAAATTTCCCGACAGGGGAAAAATTGGGTATTTATATCCGGTCGAACTTTTTAACATATTCTAAAATTTATCCGGAAAGCCACACAGACAAAATTTGATAATCCGATCGAACTCATGAAAACCCAAAACAACCCTTGAAAACTCAACTGTATAATAAATATTAAAATATCCCAGGAAAATCAGCACAGAAATCTGAGAATTACTGTGAAAAACAAAATGCACAAAACGACAAAACCGCCGCTGAACCGCCGCGGCATGCATAGAACGTGCCGCGGTTTCTCGGTGGAAAAGTTGACTTAGGCCCACGAAATTTACAGTAATTCTTAGAAAACCCTGCTTGATTTTCTGGATATTTTTAATACTGAAAAATCCACATTTTTAAAATCTGGACAGAGAGCAATTATGAATATGGGTTTCGGGTTCGTTCGGACTTCAAATTCCGTCTAGACTTCGCCTAAGGCTCTAGCTAGGCTCTGATACCACTGTAGGGTCCCTAGGCATATTAGTGAGGTCTCACAAGGCATCGAACATGCCAATATAAAAAAATTATGGGTGCCGAGAGGCCCGACTACGGATCGTCGGCTAGATGTTTAGGCGAAAAAGCTAACTAGTTAACACTTAACTAATGGGAAAACGGAAATACAACCTTTGTAGATCCGGTGCTCCACCTCCATAGCTCCGCAACGAAGTCATCTCCGCTGTCCAAAAGGAATCCGGGCTCTAGAGTCGGCTTCGTCGGAGAAAAAGCGAGCTAGGTCGTCGATGTCCATGCCGAAGATGATCTACGTCGAGGCATCGCTAAATCAAGCTCCGACTTCACCAAGTCAAGAAACTTGTGAAGTAAACACACTCTACTACTTGGCAAGAGGTAGAGGATGAAGAAATAGGAAGTGGGTAGACTTTAGAATTGGATTTCACACTCATTTTCATCAATCACCATTGATGAAGTGAACTTTCTTCATGTGAAGAAGATGAAGAAGAAGAAGAAAGAATTATGATAAGTTATTATAAAAAGAATAATAAATTTATTCTTATCATAATATTAACCTAAGTTAAGTGTAGAGAATTGACCAAGGTTAAAGAATGGTTAGGGTTAAGGAGATGAGACAAAAATGGTGACATAATGAAAGCTTCATGAAGCTTCATGATGAAAACAAAACTAGCCACCATTTTTGACTTCTTTTCCTTTTCTCATTTATCTTTTAAATGCAAATGAAAAGATAAATGAATGAATAAAAGAAAACCCTAATCATGTACTTAACCTAGGTTTAATTCATTACACTTAAAAAAAAAGATATGTATCATCAAACATGATACAATCAAGTGCACAAAAATCATATCGCATATGCAATGCGCACACCCGAGTGAGAAAATCCATTCAAAGTGAACCGATACTAGTTAATGCAAAGTAATATATCAAATATATAATCATGCATTAAATCATTAAATCAACACTTGATTTAACGATCCGGTCATGACGCACATAACCGACTGGTATCATTAGTAACATCTTATCGAATCAATACTTGATCCGATAACCCGGCTATATCGCATATAACCGATCAATGTCACATCGCGAGAATCGAATACAGTATCACATACTCGTATTATTCTCGGTCCCGCACATATCTCATATGCGCTCCTATTTCGTTTCGCTTGAGCCAGGAAACCTCTGTGTAGGACTCTAAAGACTCGTCAATACGCCGGCAGCAGGTGATGATCATATCAAGCACCCACAAGCCGCAAGCGGTCTGCTAAACGTAACGGCCACCCGAGTATTGAGCGATCTGAAGATCGACGAGCAAGCCCGCTCACACTCCAGTGAATCCAACCAGTAACACTACCGTACAGTCCGGTCTGATCGTCTGATATGTCGCATATCTCGCCTAGGGGTGGTAAACGTCAGACCCCAATAGCTCAATAAGTCGTGTCGATATGAGGTCTATAACACTTCGAGAAACTACTGGTAACACTTACCAGTAAATCTCAGCAACCCTGGCCAGGTATTTCCTGTTATAGCCAATCGAACACAGCGCAACATCAACTCCCTATACTGGGAGAGACGAATCCCCTCCTATCGCTCATTGCCTCCATGTGACTCGGGACTGTACCCAAAAACCACCGTTTTGCATGCCCTCTTGGACGTGGTAAGATGGAAATCAAAGCACAGTGGGAACCACAGAAGACTCTATGACGATCTCGGGTCAACAGACTACTCTGTACCAGTGTCACCAGAGAACTGCCATCTGACGTGAGGTATAATACCATCTGGGAGTTCTCGGCGAGTCCGTCCAGTGTACCCAGTCTCTACTGAGCACCCGTATATCATCTCTGATGTCAAACACCGATGGATATGGGATCATCCATCGCCCATCTGTATGGGTCGAGAAGGTACACGCTAGTCTACTCTGGCATATCGATACCCCGTCTCGATACACCCACGACTAGGAACTTTGAAGGATGTACTTATGGACTACCATGTCCCCACTAGTATGATCCGCATCATAGTCCAGGTAGTCAAGCACACATCCTAAGGGCTTTACCAACATGTAACAGAGAGACAATCAGTATACACGTTAAGGTAAAGTTCAACCAGATAGCATACTATCATGTCGAGCAAGAAAGTCCTCCCTATATACGTCCTAGCATCCACTACAATATACATCATATGTACAGTAATGGCCTCTAGGGCATACATATAACTAACAATATATTCAATGTGCACAAAATGAGAAAAAGAAATCATAAGTGAGCTTAATATTAGTTAATGTAATGTAATAAATCAAATATATAATTATACATTAAATTATTAAATCAACTCTTGATTTAATAATCCGGCTATATCACATATAACCGACTAATATCAAAAGTAACAACTTATCGAATCAACACTTGATCCGATAACCCGGCTATATCGCATATAACCGACCAATGTCACAAATTGCGAGAATAGAATACGGTATCATATATCGTATCAATTTCGGTCCCGCACATATCATATATGCGCTCCTACTCCGTTTCGCTTGAGCCAGGAAACCCCTGCATAGGACTCTAAAGACTCGTCAATACGCCGACAGTAAGTGATAATCATATCAAACGCCCACAAGGCGCAAGCGGTCTGCAAAACGTAATGGCCACCCGGGTATTGAGCGATCAGAAGATCAACAAGCAAGCCTGCTCACACTCCTGCGAATCCAATCAGTAACACTACCGTACATTCCGGTCTCTTCGTCTGATATGTCGCATATCTCGTCTAGGGGTGGTAAACGTCAGACCCCATTAACTCGATAAGTCGTGTCGATATGAGGCTCATAACGGGACGAAAAACTACTGATAACACTTACTAGTATATCTCTGAAGTAGCCTTGGCCAAGGACTTCCTGTTATAGCCAATCGAGCACAGCGCAACATCAACTCCCTGTACCTGGTGAGACGAAACCCCTCCTATCGCTCATTTCCACCATGTGACTCGGGACTGTACCCAAAAGCCACCATTTTGCACGTTCTCTTGAACGTGGTAAGGTGGAAATCAAAGCACAGTGGGAATCACACAAGACTCTATGACGATCTCGGGTCTACAGACTAACCTGTACCAGTGTCACCAGAGAACTGCCATCTGAAATGAGGTATAATACCATCTGCGAGTTCTCGGCGAGTCCATCTAGTATACCCAGTCTCCACTGAGCACCCGTATATCATCTCTGATGTCAAACACCAATGGATATGGGATCATCCATCGCCCATCTACATGGGTCGAGAAGTTATACACTAGTCTACTTTGGTATATCGATGCCCCATCTCGATACAACTATGACTAGGAACATTTGAAGGATGTACTTAGCGACTACACTGTACTCACTAGTATGATCTACATCATAGACCTGGTAGTCAAGTACTTATCCTATGGGCTTTATCAACATGTAACATAGAAACGATCAGAGTACATGTTAAGATAAAGAGCAATCAGATAGCATACTATCATGTCGAGCAAGAAAGTCCACCATATATATGCCCAAGCATCCACTACAATATACATCGTATGTACAGTAATGGCCTCTAGGGTATACATATCACTAACAATCTCCTCCTTGCACTAGGGCCATTCTATAGCAGTGGTTGTAGTATCACATACTCAACCTTCCCATAAAATTCTCTCTATGGGAAAAGGCCTTCGTGAGTGGATCCGTCGTGTTGTCCTCTGAGTCTACTCTCCTAACCTCGATCCCCTGGAGATCAACCATCTCGATGATCAGGCGATACTGCCTTAGAATATGTATGGATCACTGATGGGACGCTGGTTCCTAGGAATAAGCCACAACTCTATTTTCATACAATGGTAGGAACGATGTTCATCTCATGAACTAATATACACCCAGACTTCCTCTTTGGTAGCATCTTTGGTAGGGATGTATCCAACCTTTATCGTCTAGTTTGTCACGGTATCTAGCTTGGAACTCTTCCAACATTCCGTCCCTCCACTGAGGGTAAAGACAATGCCTGTGACTGACATTCAGTCGACCTTACCACCCTAGAAGCTATCCAGTGATTCTCCCCAGGATCGATTGATAACATCTCACTACACCTAGTGAGAATCCTAACATCCAATTAGATCTATCTCATAGATCCAAAACCCAGGATTTAGGAGGTATCACCTTGATCCTATATGGAGAATCCATGTGATAAGAGGAGGTTGACCGAGTGTAGCATAGGAAACTCCTTTCCTATCAAGAGTATGTCATCCGCGTACAATACGAGGATCATCACCATACTCCCTACTACCTTTTTGTATATACAAGGTTCATCTACCATTTTGATGAAGTCAAACTCTTTGACTACCACATCAAAATAGATGTTCCAACTCTGCGATGCCTGCTTTAACTCATAAAGTAACTTGCACACGTTTTCGCTGCTCCCACTGTGTATGAAGCCCTTTGGCTGTGTACTTATAGACGTTCTCATCTAAATCATTATTTAGAAAAGAAGTCATGACACCCAACCGCAAGATATCGTAGTCATGGTATGTAGCATATGGCAAGTTGGATCCGGATGGACTTAAGCATAGGCAGTAGAAAAATGTTTCATCATTATCCACACCTGGTCGATGACGAGAACCTTTTGCAACTAGTCTTAGCTTTGAAAGTCTCAACTTTTCCATGTACACCAAGTAATCTTCTCAAGATATACTTGCTCCTGATGGGGATTTAACCCTTCAGATATAGCAACCAAAGTCCATACTTTGTTGGTGTATATGGATTCCATCTCAGATCGCATAGCATCCAGCCATTCTCACAGAGTCCACACTCTTGATGGCTTGCTCGAAACTAGTTGGGTCATCATCTCATGATGCAATCCTCGCTCCCACTGTCATAGAGAAAACCGAAGCATCTCTCAGGTGGGTGAGGAACCCTACTAGATCGACGGAGAGGCTGAGGTTCGTTGGGAACTATTGAATCCTCCGGGTTTACCAAATCATATGCTGCAGTTTGTATAGCTGGAACTCCTTCCAGTTCTACCTCATGACCATTAATTTCTTCACAAGAAATTCCCTTTCCCAAAGGTGGCATGCTGAGAAACAAAACACCTTTTGCTCCTCAGTGTGGCATGCTTGGGATATCCAACAAACTTCCACAGAACTAACCTTGCCTGAGCTTGTCCAGATTTTACTTTTAGACATAAGCCGGACAACCCCAAATCTTAACATCCTTAAGAGATGGGCTCTCCCCGTACCATATCACATATGGAGTGGTAGGCACCTGATTTGATTGGAACCCTATTCAATAGGTATGCAGCTTCTAAAGTGCATAACCCCAAAATGAAATAGGTAACTCAGTAGTACTCATCATAGAGCACACCATATCACATAGGGTGCGATTGCTCCACCCCGATACACCGACATGCTGTGGTGTATACGAAGGAGTAATGCTGAGAGAGAGTCTCATTCTACTTTAGAATATTCTAGGAATTCCGTGCTCAAGCATTCTCCTCCCTGATCACATCATAGGACATAATACTTATACCTGTTTTTGGTTCTCTATTTCTAACTTATATTCTTTGAATATCTCAAAAAGGTTTAGACTTGTGTTTCAACAGGAACACATATGTGAATCTTGAGAGAACATCAGTGAATGTAATGAAGTACAAAGAACCTATCCTGGCATGTGTAGACAGGGGACCTCCATACATCATTATGTATCAATCCTAAGAGTTCACCAACTCTTTCTCTGTTTCTAATAAACGGAGCTATGGCAATCTTATCTTTGTGACATGACTGGAAAGTTTCACAAGATGTAAATTCAAACTGATTTAAATATGCATCTAAATGTAATTTAGCTAGTCGGGTCACAGTTGATATGACCTAATCTACAATGCCTCAAGAAGGATTCGTTCATTTCTGAACTCTTCCTCTTGTGTGTGTTATGTACTTTAAGAACTGTGGTTTAATTTAGAACGTATATGCTTTTAGATAACGTGCCTGAACCGATCAACTCTTGATATAGGAAATGTTCAAAACATTATCCAACAATACAAAATTATATCCTTCTTTACTAATAAAGAGACTGATATGATGTTGTATATCAGATTCGGTATCTAATAACATTTGTTCAGAATCAATGTATTTGGTAATACAGGGTGATCACTGCCAACATACTTGGCTACAACAATTGCACCGTTTCCAACTCTTGAAACTTATCACCCATTCTCAGTTCTCTACCTTTCTGTAGCCCATGTAACAGATTACATATGTGGGATCCTGATCCGGTATCTCATACCCAGGACGTAAAGGATACTGAGAAACAGTTCTCTGTAATGAACACACCCGAAAAAGATGCATCGGCATGCACTTTCTTCGTTTGGGCAGCACGGGAATTCTGGTAATCCACTATTTCCTGCTCGGTCTTATAACAATTATAAGTTAGAGCGGGACCAACGTTCCCCAGCTCAGTATAACAAGCGGGTTCGGTCAATTCATCCATATTATTATCTTGATTAAGGCGTGACATGGTCGCTACCTTGAGAGAGAGAAAAGAAAATACTCAGCGTATACTCTTGCAAGATTAGATTGGTACTTTCAAACCCTAAAAGAAAAGACTAGCCGGATTAATTACACCCTACAAGTTCGCCAATCTTTCGTCCAGGCCAGTGTCGGTACTTTGAGGGAGGTTCCCCGTGCTTTCACACGGACCTAATTAAAATAAACCTCGTTTTCCCAGGGGCGTAACCCCGTTAACACCTTTCTAGACAGCTACTTGATCGGCTAATTGTAATGTGTAAAACTCTCCTAGGAGTAACTTTTACTCGCAGTGGGTATCGGGATCCAACTATCTCATAGAAGGTATGCAATCTCATTGCAAATTTCAATACTTGAAATTCCCAATAATATTTTACCCCTAGCGTGCTATGACCTTGACGGAGGCCAAACTACCCATAGTCCGCTAGTCAAGTTCAACCCGTCATTTCCTGATTGAATTAGACCCACCCGCACGACCCTTGACGAAGGCCAAACTACGCCGTATGAATACCCTAATCCAATCGTATCATATGCTAGCAGATAAGCAATAATCAGCTACCGTACACTACGCCTTGACGGAGGCCAAACTACCGCAGCACGAATACTAAAATAGCACTTATCTGAAATGACGGAGGGCTACGCAGGTTTTTAAGAAAACCATGAGCGTAATGAACTTGATATCGTCGAAGAATCGAGTGATTTTAAATCAAGTGTTTTTTAGGCTTTTACTAGTTTTGCTAAAGAGGTCACTCCGGGTGAAGGGATCTCGGCTCTTTCCCTATCGAATAAGGTGCAGGATATTTCATAAATACCACTATGCAAAACAAAAACTATAGAAGCAATCAAAAGACAAAACTGAGGGTTGTAGTATCTGCCAGTTATTGCTAAAGAGGTCACTCCCGGTGAAGGGATCTCGGCTCTTTCTTTATCGAATAAGGCGCTGGATATTCTACAAGGAATACCGCTATGCAAAGCAATAACTAGAGCTACCTGTTTTTGAAAATTCGATTCCACAACATCTTCAGGTTTCTTTTATTTCATTAATCTCATTAATGAAGTCCCATCATTTTAAGTTACCTAAACATCACAGTTAAATACAACGTACGCTTATGCCATCCGCATTCGCCTTGATGTCCCCTCGTGCATCGTTAGGTTAGGTAACTAACGGCAGAGCGGGGCAGGGCTAGCGCGGGTGTAAAACATAAGCAACGTCTACATAATATATCACATATACTATATCCTGTATTCATCTCATCAATATATCAAATGATCATATCACAGATATCGCAGCAGAACATAACATATGAAATAATGGATATACTAGGATTTCCGGGTTTTATTTTAAGCCTGTATAAAACACGGATTCCACGTACGTGATGAATAGCCAATACCACACCCCTAGACCCCTACGAGAGTGGCAAGCAACCCTACCAATTCTAGAGTTAGGAGACCCGGTCTCGACTCCTCGAGATGGTCTCCCACTGGACCCTAGAACCCAGTTACTTGTGCTCCCTGCCTTGGGACTATCCTATTGCAGAAAAGTAAATAATATACAATGGTGAAATCATCCTCAACCCGGAAGTGCCCCAATAAAAGAATATTACATACAATGAATTTTACATGAATGAAAATAAAAACTCTCATCTCACATAAAACCCCCGGCTATTCAATCACGACGATCCAATATAACATATCCCAGCAACACATAACATCGCATGTCATCAACGTACGTAAATTTGCGTATCCCAATTGTCGTTGACATATAGCACCGAAACCGGCGATACACCACATATTACACTTACGGTCGCAGAAAAGAAAGTGAAAAACTACAACAGTTGGAATCCGCAACCACCTTAGACATCGCATGCCTAACCAAATGAATTTCTTAGACATCGCATGCCTAACCAAATGAATTCCTTAGACATCGCATGCCTAACAATTATAAATCCCGCATTTTAGTCTCGATCTCGAAAACACTTTTCAATATCAAGTCGGGCAATTCAACAAGATTCCCGACATCTAGATCGAATGCTCGTCGGAAAATTTAGTAGACGGCCGCACCTTCCGATGCCGTCGACGAAGTGCACTAAGGAGGAACACCACTGCCGCGAGCACCCGAACGGATGCTTTTGGCGACGGGGTTCTCCTACAGTCACTTGGTCGGGGCTATGGGGCATGTCTATCTATTTAGTTTACCCAGCGAGTATCCGCGTACACTACGTGATTGCGACAGACTTTTGATCACATCAAAATCCCGTGGCAACCGATCAAATGAGACTAAATTGCTAGATTTATAACATTCAAACTAGTTATCTCATAACTACTTGTGGATTCCAAATATTGTATCCCATCACATAATATCCAGACGACGTTAAACTTTTCGATTGATTCATCAAAGTCCCACAATTTTCCGACAGCTCAACACTTGAGCACAGTTTTAACAATACCCAGAATATGCCACAGTACCTATGCACCAGCCGTAGAAGGGCAAACCCAAGCCTCACTCATGTCGCCACGGAATTACGGCAAACCCTAGAGTTTGACCGCGGTTTCACGATCCAAAATGTCGAGTTAGGGTTTCATTCTTCTAGAGGGTTCATAGACTTACTTGCATGTTTTTCTAAATACGTTAAACTTGGAAAAATGGGTTTTTGACATTCGATAGAACTTTTTAACTTCGTCTAGACAACATGCGAATAACCCGAAACAATGTTAAAAATATGAATACGAAACACTCCGAATTGTTTATAGTGTATGATTACATCACATGCAAAATTTGCAAAAACAAACAACACCTGAAACACCAAACACAAGTACCTGGAACACACCCAAAAAATTTAACCCATTCCCTCACTATTCAACCGAGGTCGCCGGAATCCCTGGGCAACTCGCCGGCCATTTTCCGAGGAGGTGGGGTGAAATTTCTTGTGTGTTCATGGTGTATCTCCTATAACATTCTGCACTTGTTTAAAAAAATTTCTGAAAGCTTTTTAAAAACGACAGGAACTTAAGTTTCGCGTTGCAAGTTTCGGAGTTGTTTCGGTTTCGTAATTCCAACAAAATCCGTCTAAATTTCTAGTATGGCTCTTATACCACTGCAGGGTTACCTAAGACGGCAGCAAGATTTCGGGAGACATCATCCATGCCAAATTCAAAAATTTGCCGTTCTAGCTAACCCTAACTTAGAATCTGTAACATTTCAAAAAATAAAATATTATTTTTGGGAATTTTTATAATTAAATAATAAAATATTGAATATTTTAATAAGGCGGTATAATTAAATACCGATAAATTTGTGAAAAATTTGGAAAATTGTGGAAATTTCTAAAAGAGGGTGTTTCATGTGAATTATGCAAATTTTAAGTCTTTATGATTAGTTATACACTAATTTTGTGCTAATCGCGATTAGATATCGCTAATCGGGCATTAATCGTGTTTTATGCACATGTCATTTTTTTCCACACTTGTTACATTTTCCTATATGATTATGGGTGTATGGTTATTTTTTTGGGTTTACTATTGAGGGGAGAAGAAAAGAAAAGAAAAAGAAATGGGATAAAGAATAGAATATAGTTGTAGGTATGGGTGAGAGAGAGAAAGGTGAGGGTTACATTTGACTTAACCATTCTCTCCTCCATCATTCTCCTTCATTTTCCCTTCCTCCTTCAGCCCAAGGCAGCACCCTCTCCTCCACCATCTTCAAAACCCCCAAAACTCCATTAAAAACACCTCAAAACTCAAACCCCATTTCACAAAAAAAGATGCACAAGCTCACTAGCAACACATTGGACCAAGAAAGCTTGCATTTTGGACACTTGGGGCAACTCAAGATAATTCTTGAGTTGCCAAATGAGGTATTTTCTGAACCATGAGCTTAGTATTCACATTGCTTTTACATCCATGTTAACTTTAAACCGATATTGTGAAGTTTAGTGAACTATGGGAAACCCTAGTAAAGGGTTGAGTGTTTGTTTGAAATTGGTGATGTTGTGGCTGTTAACTAGACTTGGGTGTTGTTTAATGAACTGGTCCAGAGCTTAGCAAACCCAAAACACGGATTTAGAAACCCCGACATCGGATAAATGTATGATTTGAGAGGGTATTTTGGTATCTGGAGCAACCCGGGGACACTAGAAATGATTTTGCAATTACTGAGAGTCGTGCAGGCACCTAGGAAGCTACCACTGAAACCCTAGCCCCATACCCCAACCCAAGGCCACAGATTTATCCATTCTGGCCGCAATTTACGGCCAGAGCAGGGAAATAGGGTCCCAGGTTTGGTCCATGGCTCCTTTTGCACTAAAATAGACCTCTCCTATATGCAGAATTGGCTAATTGTCACCTGGGAAAATCTGGGAGTATTTTGGTGTGTTTTAGGCTATGTTTTCCGTATTTTGAAATGCAATTTCTTGACAATTAGATTTGTATTTGGTTGTCGGATGTTTGTACATCGACAAATGGCGGTTGTTTGATTGTTTTGCATGTGTAGGCCATAGGTTCTAACCTATGAGCACACCGTGCGCCGTATCGGTTTTCCGGATTAGATTTTAATAAGTATTGCGATTGTTTATTATTGTAGGTACCCTCGTATGGATTTCGAGGTGAAGGAGCACGGCGTCATTGATTTCGGCGAGCGAAGACCAGGTGAGTGGATCTATATCCACGGGGGAAGTTGGGTGGATGGCGTATACACCCCCGCAATGTATTGATGGAAAACTGATTATAGAATATGGTTAGGAAACCTAGATTAGGAAACTAGGGTTACAATGAGGATAGCTACGAAACCATATTAGAAACTAGAGGATAGTTAGAAGTGATGTGTTACGGCTATTATGTGATGACGGAATTCGAGGACGACGTTTGTCGATATTGCCGTTTAGGGTACTGTAGGACTAGATAGTCAATGTAAAGGCGTCTTCCGAACCATACCCTTTTCTAAACTGAAGAATCGTATGTATTTTAAATATATACTTCGAGGGATGTTACGGATTTTCAAATGATATCTTTTTCTTAAAACACCGTAACCCCTATTTTAAAAACTACGATTCGCTTCTTTTAAAGTCTAATTGTATGGTTCGGGTGTGTATGTTAGATTAGATACATATACTTATAGTAAAGATAGAATGTTTAGGTAAACTTGACTTGATGTGAAATATAAATGCGATGAAAGAATATAAGATGAATATGATGATCTGATATTTTACCTCATGCTGCATTCATGATATTATTATTGCATTGCATATACCTGTGTTAGTACACTTACACCATTATCGATGATGCGTATGTTACACGTACACAGACTTGCCGGCTCACATACTTCATCATCAATAATTGCCATGTCACTACACAGTAGGATTGCTGCATCATGATATGACTCTATACATCATTTACTTGCTATAGTTACCCGTGCACTTATATACAATGTTGCATTTGACTTTAGAGATATTGGGAACCGTAAGGCATATTTTCAAAACTGGAATTCTTTAAAGGAGCGGTTTTCCCTTAATATGATATATCACTGTTCCTTGTTGCATGATATACGGATATGCTTACATTTCCATCATATGTCGCATACATCATGCTTTATGATTTTACGCATTGAGATATGCTGTTTTTATGAGATTTCTGGATTTGAGAACCATGGACATTTTAAAAGAGATTATGTGTTGTTTTAAAAACCCGGTTTCTCTTGTTATGATATTTCAGTGCGTCCACCATGTGTTTTCTCGGTTCTGAGAGCGACATGTGAAACCCGATTCGAAGAGGCGGATGAAGCCGATTACGGGTACATGGTGGACCCGATATGGTACCCCGGGGCGAGAACGGATCTGTCGCGCAGTAGGCGATGAGCCTGGAAGAGGGACCACTACCTACCGGTGATAGTGTTTGGGCTCGGGGGATATCTGGAGGATACCGACCGGAGTCGAGAGATGATATGGGCCGATCCGGACTGACGGAGCCCGTGAGCCGATCCGGACCTGACGGAGCCCGATATATGAGGATTTACGTGCCGATGTTGGGCACGGTTTTCATGATTTTTTCGAGTGTCGGGTTCCATGATTATGATGTGTCGGGAGGAACACCATTGATATATATCCTCATACTTTCATGCACACCCCTTTATGATATTTACGTGCATGCAGACATTGATTTTGGGTGGATGAGATCCACATGCATACATACCTTGATTATGGTTGGACGAGATCCATATACATGCATTGATTATTACTGTTGGACGTATCCATATGCATTTAGGTATTGACTACCTTGTTGGCACATATACCGATCCGGTCATCCTAGATATCATAGTATTACCTTTATGATATAATTGACCTAGGAGTCGTTTATTCGATTTCTATCTGTTGATATTTTTCTACTCACGAGTTGGCAACTCACCCCCGTTGTGCCACAGTTCTTGCAGGCTGACCTCTTGGATCAGTAGCGGCTTCGCTGGCATACAGTTGCATTCGGGTATTTTGCATTGGTAGGTGGGACACTTGTATCATTCCCACTCTTGTATCTACATTTCATATTGTATCTAGTTAACTCCATCAATCAAAATATGTAAATTGTATACGTAATGAGACTTAGTGAGACTTGTAGTTGCGAGATTTGAGCGATGGGTTTTATATTCACTTTTGGGGTTATATCTTGCTCATTTCTTTATCTTTTATGGTGAACTTCGCCGTTGGGCACCGTATATTTATTTATGCTGTATTGCGTGGTTGTGATCCGCCGTTTGGCGAAGAGCTAGCTCCCACTTGGGGATGCCTTTATCATTATTATGTATTTGTGGTTTTGGATCAAATATACAAAGGAGGTGCTGCTGAAATTTTTAAGAGACGAAACATGTTTTCAAACTAGTAAATTTCACTTGCATCATTCATGTTCCTTTTCTATGCATTAAGAATACTTGTTTTCATTATACCTTTATTTCAAAACCTCACCTCCTTTATTTTTCTAAAAAGGTTTAGATTTCTGGGTTTCAGCTTACTTGAATTCCGTTACGCCTTTTGACGTTGCGTGATTCAAGTGCTGGTCACGAGCTAATATTTCGGGTCGTGACAGAATCGTTAACTAGAATTCGACGGAAATGAAAATGCAAACACTTTGCAAGTCTAGTGAGAAAGGAATACAACCTTTGTAGACTGGTCCTTCACTTCAATAGCTCCGTGTAGTAGTCCCTTTGCTGCGACCAAGAAGTCCCAGACTCTAGAGAGGCTCCGATGAAGAAACAAACATGCTTGCTTCGAAGACTTCGAGGCTGAAGATGATCTATGTCGAGGAGACACTAACCCAAGCTATCTCTTCACTTATTACGGAATTAGTGAAACAAACACCCTATATTAAATGGCAAGTAGTAGAGGATGATGAAGTAGGAAGTGGGATCATTTTAGATTTGATTTTCTCACACTTTTTTCTCGTACCTCCATTGAAACTAGAAAGCTTTGAGTAAGAAGAAGAAGAAGAAGAAGAACTAACTCATCAAATGAATTATTGTGCGAGGTTAGAAATGCAACCAAGGGTTAAGCATGTCATGCTTAACACATGTAGAGAGTTAACCATGGCTAGGTTTAATTGGTTGGGTTAACAAATATCTTAGCCAAAACAAAAGAGTGGACTTGGTCAATGAAGACTACAAGCTTTTACAAGCTTTCATCCATGACAAAATACCACCTTTTATAATTAGCAAAATAAATAAAACCCTAGCAATTAAACCAAGTGTCACGACCCGAAATGGCACGTGACTGGCCCTTGAATCATATGAAACCTATAGGACCCCATCTAATTCAAGTAAGCCAAAAGCCCAGAAATCTTAAACCATTTTAAATAATAAAAGAAGGAAACTGGTTTTAAAGAAGTGGTTTTAATAGCATAAGATGGATTATGTGTTTTTAAAATCTTAAGACTTTTCTGAAAATTTCGGCAGAGTTTCATTTGTAAATACTAGCCCCAAACGGGGTATAACATGAATAATATATACATCAATGATAAAAGGCATCCCTAAGAGGGAGCTAGCTCTTCGTCAATCGACGGTCACAACCACGCAAGCAATATAATATACAACGCCGAAGGACGTGGATCAAAACTCAAAAGGAACTCAAAATATCAAGAAAACCATAATAGTACAACACGCGACTCTAAGGTCGAAAGGATAAACCACTGGTTTTCTAAGTCTGAAATAATATACAAGTCTGGTTGATGGAGTTTACTAGATACAACTGAATATAAAATAAATAAATACAATGGTGGTCACGATGAGAGTGAACCCACCTACCAAAGCAATCACTCGGAATGGGAACAGTGTGCCAGAAACCGCAATGAAACCTGTACGGCAAAACCTGCAAGAAACTGTGGCACAACGGGGGTGAGTTGCCAACTCGTGAGTAGAAAATATCACAAAGCAGCAATCGTATATATGACTCAATCTTAGGTCAATACGATCATAATATATATAAACCTCAAAATGATAAAGTCTAAAGCATGATAAGGTGGCAAGGGTAAACATCTATACATCAGTGTAATACCAGGTGCTCGTGTCAGTGCCTCAGGTAGCAACATATCATAAATATGAAGCATGATCAATGTAATCAACATGAAATCAGTGTCAACAATATTATGAAGTCTATAGTATGTGGATATCATCCAACTATGTAATCAATGCTGTATGCATGTAGATCTCGTCCACGGGTCAACCAATGACACAACAACATCATGCACATAAATATCATAAAAGCATATGCATGAAAGTATGAGGATATAAATTACCGTGTATCCCTCGCGACACATCAAAATCATGGAACCTGAGTGTCCAGCATCAACACTCAAAACATCATGAAACTCGTGTCCAGTATCGACACGTAAATCCTCATATATCTCAGGCGCCGCATACCCTGGTTGGCCCTCATATCCATCTCACTACTCCGGTCGGTATCCTCCGGATAACCGCCGAGTCCAAATACTATCACCGGTAGGTAGTGCTCCCCTGCCAGGCTCACAGTCTAACAATACGAGTCTTCTTGCTCCGGGGTACCTCATCGGGTCCACCATGTACCCGCAGACGGTGCTTACCGCTCCTCGAATCGGGTTTCACATGCCACTCTCAGAACCGAGAAAACACATGGTGGACGCACTGAAATATCATATCAAAGGTAACCGGGTTTTTAAAATAATGCACACTCTCTTTTGAAATAACCACGGTTCCCAAATCCAGAAATCTCATGAAAACAACATATCTCAATGTGTATAATCATAAAGTATGATGTATGCGACATATAACAGAAATGTAAGCATATCCATATATCATGCAACATGGAACAGTAATATGCACATATCGAGGGAAAAACGGTCTTTTTAAAATGAATGCAGTTTTAAAATATATCTTGTGGTTCCCAATTCTCCAAAATCAAGCCAGAATCATCTATGCATGTGCAAATACGTAGTATGCAAGTATGGGTGTACAATATGTGTGTACGCAAATATGAGTGTACAATATGTATGTGCGCTAATATGGATGTATAAGTATGTATATACGCAAGTATGAGTGTACAATGTGCATGTGCGCCAATATGGATGTACAAGTAGGTATATACGCAAGTATGTGTGTACAATGTGCATGTGCGCCAATATGGATGCACAAGTAGCATATACGCAAGTATGAGTGTACAATGTGCCTGTGCGCTAATATGGATGTACAAGTAGGTATATACGCAAGTATGAGTGTACAATGTGCATGTACGCCAATATGGATGTACAAGTAGTATATAGGAAATATGAGTGTACAATGTGCATGTGCGCCAATATGGATGTACAAGTAGGTATATACACAAGTATGACATGCAAGGAGTCATATCCTGATGCAACAATCCTACTGTGTAGTGACATGGCAATTATTGATGATAAAGTGTGTGAGACGGCAAGCAGGTGTACGTGGAGCATATACATCATCGGTAATGGTGCTGGTGTCCTGACATCATGGGTTTCAATATAACAAAAATCACAAGTATATAGGCCTGTAATGCGCTAATAACCACATGAATATATGGAAATGGAAAGTAAATGCAACAATAAGGATTCTACATTAGTTATACGAGTCATACAGTTTGTCATTTGAAATCAAATGAATCATGGTGTTTGGAAAATAGCGCTACAGTGTTTTTAAGAAAAGAGGTATGTCCTTTGAAATATCCGTAGAATCCCTTGGTCTGTCTTTAAAATACTCACAATTCATTAGTTTTGGAAATAGGTATGACTCGAGTCTAGTCTAACATCTACAAGTAAACTACATGACTAAACGAACAGTCTAACCGAAAGGGAAAGGGTAAACCACCTAAGTCTAAGTCGATATATATAAATATAATAGTCGGTGATCCCGCCTCAATAGTATCACATACGATACAAAATACAATATGACATCCTCGAGTCAAGAGTGCGGATCTATCATCAATATATAGCTCGTACCGTAAATCCATCATACGGCATCCCAAATCTGGGTACGGGTCAAATATCACATTCATCTCATTATTCATCTGGTATCCTTATCATCGTATCTCATGAACTGTGTTACTGATCAAAGTCTAGTACAAACTGATACCATCTTCATAAATACACATGGTATGAAAACACACGCCTAAAGGCCCGCTATAATCTCATGTCGTATCTCATAATACGAATCAAAACATATCACCGATCTCATGGCATGATGCCCAATCTCATCGACTCAGCTCCAAGTACCATAAACAATCCTCATCATCCATATATATGTATATGTATATATATATATATACATAGTCCCATACCTATGTGTGTGTGTATATATACATATCCCCATAAACGCACAAGTAAAACAATGTAAACATGTGTGTGTGCACGTGTGGGTGTAAACCTTATTCTAAGGTTCGCGACTAAGCTAACTAATGACACTATCATCCAAGTACACTAAAGTTATCTATGACTCCCCAAAGTCTATCTAGATAAATCATAATCTCACAATAAACATATAAATATATCCATATAATATATACCATACACTACACTACGAACTGCGGGGGTGCTATACACCATCCACCCGACATCCCCCGTAGATATAGATCTACTCACTTTGATCTTCGCTTACTAGAGTCGATGACGCCATGCTCATCCTCGTCGTCTCGAAGTCCACGTGAGGGTACCTACAATTTCCAATGCGTCATATAGTATCAAGAATCGAACATGCAAGCCAAAACGGCATGCAAATCGCTTATAGGTTAGAACCTATAGCCTACGCCTGCAAAACCATCAAACAACTCCCGTCGCTGACGTGCAAACACCAGACGACGGAACAAAAAAACAAATACCAAATCCTAAATTAAAATGAAGTCGCGAAACAATGCAGCAACTCAAGAAAATAGTCCCAGATTTTACCCTTAGTGAAATTAGCCAATTTTGCATATGTAAAGGGTTTAGTTTACTGGAGTTGGAACTACAGAACAAGCACGAACCAAAATGAACCAGGTCTGGCCGAAAATTGCAGCCAGAAGGATTATTTCTACGGCCTGGAGTTGGGGTATGGGGCTAGGGTTTTAGTGGGGGGTCCTAGGTTGCCAGCATGTATCCTGTCTTTGCTAAATAATTTTCCAGGTCCCCGAGTGTTAGCAGATTCAATTTTCTCATCACAATTTCCACAAAATACGATATCGGCAGAATTTCAAAGTTCGTGAATTGGGGGTTGTCTCTGGTTTTGTGTCCAAAATACTATCACTAAGGGGGTTTAAGATCACTAATAACTTAATTACACTATCACAATTCAATTCAAACCCTAACCCTAAACTTAGAATTTCCATACCTCAATAAACATCGCCTAATCACTTCTAAACATGCATGGAAGCTAAGATAAAGCAAATACTACACTAATGATTTAGAAATTACCTCACTTGGCAACTCAAGAATTTTCTTGAGTTATCCCATGTGTCCAAAATGCAAACTTTCTTGGTCCAAAGTGTAGCCAGAAAGCTTGTGCACATTTTTAATGAAGTGGGGAAGATGTTTTGGGGTGGGGTTGAGGGTGTTTGTGAGGTTTGAAGTGGAAGGGGAGAAGGGGCTGCCATTATTGAAGGAGAGAAACAAAAAGAAATGAAATGGAGAGAATGGCCCAAATCAACACAAGACCTCACTCTCTCTTCTCTCTCTTGCCCATCCCTCATTATTCTATTCCATTTTCTTTTCTTTTCTTTACTTTTCTTTTCTCTTCTCAATTTAAACAACAACCATGAAATGAAAATGAAGAGAAAGCCATAATAAAATGTAACAAGTGTAATTTGATATGGTGCATGTTTTGCACAAAACAAGCTTAATGCACGATTAGCGATATTTAATCGCGATTAGCATTAAAAAAGTGTATAATGAATCATAAAATTTCATAATTTCCTTAAATCCAATAAAACACCCTCTTTTTAGTAATTTTTATAATTTTCCAAATTTATCCCAATTTAGTATTTAATTATACCGCCTTATTAAAATATTCAATATAATATTATTTAATTATAAAAATCCCCAAAAATAATATTTAATTTTTCTGAAATATTACAATCTTCCCTGTTTAAAGTAATTCGGTCCCCGAATTTAAATTTAAACCCCTCAAATACTAAAACATTTCAGTAAAAAGACTAAGTCGTCGGGGTTCCGAAATCATAAATACATAAAAGACATCGTAGCGCAATGCATGCACATGAAAAATGGGTATATAAACCAAAAATCAAAACTCCGTCAAGCATCTCGCAATCATCGGAGTTATGGTGAAGACACCAATGTCAAATCCAATACGAAAAACCAACATGATATACTCAAAACTATAATCTGTACATAACACACATCTTTGTAACTCGTCAAAACATCTAAAGAAATGCATGCCAAAACCTTTTTAAGTAATTGTGCGATGCGCATAACACGGCACGGTGGCGGACGTTTATTGTAAGAAAATAACTGTATCCATATATACCCTTTATTTAATATGCACGTCTCACCGTTTGAAAAATAATTTAGAAGGGTTTCCATTATAATTGTTCCGTGTCATCTCGGACACGCAGGTAAATACTGAGACTATAGCTCCCTTTTTGGAAATCCCTTCGATAAATATCAATGCATGCAAAAACATATTCAGGTACTATACTCTGACTAGTCCTGCTCAGCTACTATACCAAATAGTAAATATCATAAAAACGTACTGCTCCATAAGAAATAAATCCAAAAATCTGCATAAGAATGTCGCGTGTGTTTGGTGCGCATGAAAATCAAAATACTTGAATGGTGCCATACACATGCATAGAAACAACATCTAAGTGCAACGGGTGTGCACGAAACACCTGTCCGAGGCAATGGTGTGCGTGAAAGCAATATCAGGTGCATCTGATATGCACAAAGAATCTCGATTTAGTGCATCTGGTGTTTACCAAAATCGCATCTCATAACATGTGCCTAACATGCGCGAAAATCCAAATCAGGTGTATCCATCTTGCACGAATAAAATCTAAATCATGTGCATCCAACATGCACGAAATCACGAAATCCAATATCAAGTGCCGAACATGCGCAAAAGTCCAATCCAAGTGCGTCAAATATGCGTAAGAATCCAATCAGGTGCACAAGGTGCACAAAACAAATATCGAGTATCACAATCGAAATCGACGGTATACAACACATTTTATTCCAAATTCAAATCAAGTATACCATGATATATAATCTCACAACCATCTGCATCAGCGTGCATAAAAGCAAATCAAAACACTAAAAGTGCATGAAAACTATGCCGAAAGCATAAGTCAAATCACACGCATAACATAGGCATGAAATCAAAATCAATGTCTAGAATGACATCAAAACGATGTTAGGTGCAACTGTGGTGCACAAAATATGTATCAATGCACTGCAAGCATATATGAACTATACCGAGTACAAAAACCAAATCGTGTGCGTACCATATGCACAAAATATGAATACCCAGTAGGTGCAACCATGGTGCACGAAAACAAATATCATGAAACTCAGTCATCAAGACTAAATCATGCAGATCTCCAAGAATTTTTCCACCATATCTGAAAAATACCTATCATACATCGCTGGAAAGTAGCGGGTGCATTGCATAACCCAAAGGGCATGCGACGACAAGCAAATGTACCGAAAGGACAAGTGAATGTGGTCTTGTCTTGGTCCTTTTCGATGATGGGAACTTGATTATAGCCGGAGTAGCCATCCAGAAAGAAATAGTACTCGTGGCCAGCCAATCGTTCTAGCATTTGGTCGATAAAAGGTAATGGAAAGTGGTCTTTCCGTGTCATGGCGTTGAGTTTTCTCTAATTGATGCATACTCGCAACCCAGTTTGGGTATGAGTAGGTATTAACTCATTTGCCTCATTAGTTTTGACCGTTATGCCCGATTTCTTTGGGACAACGTGAATGGGGCTAACCAACTGGCTATCAGAGATATGGTAAATGATACCACTATCAAGACATTTTACAATCTCCTTTTTAACAGCCTCCTTCATTACAGGGTTGAGTCGTCTCCGTGGATCTCTTGCTGGCTTGGCATCATCCATCATATGAATATGATGTTCAAAAATTAGGGGACTAATCCCCTTGATGTCCGCCATAGTCCAGCCAAAAGCTTGCCGATTATTTTGTAAGACCGTTAAAAGGGCTTTCTCTTGCTCGGGGGCTAGAGAAAACGAGATGATAATAGGAAGGGTCTCATTCTCACCTAAGTAAGCATATTTAAGGTGAGACGGCAATAGCTTGAGTTCGAGTGTTGGAGGTGAAACATTTGAAGGTAAAATTGGTGAAATTGTCTCAAACTTGAAGGATTCCAACAGAGGTTCAAAACGAGTGTAAGCAACCGAGTCGGATGGTTCAGCTAACTCATCCGAAAATTCAAAGGATTCAAACTCGGGTGGTGATTCTTCAAAATTGTTCGAGAAAGTGAAACACCGGTAATCATTATCGGGTGTGAAAGCAGTATCAGAATCAAGGAGGAACACACTATTGGCGTCAAAATTGTTGTAATTGAACAGAAATTTTTCGAACTCACAGTCCTCCTGGGCAATCTCTTGGATCGAGAAAACGTCAAGTATATTAGCATTAGGTTCGGAGGGCTGATTCCCCAAGTTAAAAATGTTGAGTTCAATTGTCATGTTTCCAAAAGATAGGTTCATCGAACCATTTCGACAATTGATCACCGCATTAGAAGTCGCAAGGAATGGTCGACCGAGTATCACCGGAATTTGACTCCGCGGGTTAGCTACAGGCTGCGTGTCCATAACAATGAAATCAATGGGGAACATGAAGTCCCTTACTTTAATTAACACATCCTCTACTCACCCCTAGGATGGGAGATGGATCGGTCGGCCATTTGGAGAGTACAATGTGTGGGTTTCGGCTCTCCAACGCCTAATTGCTCATACACTGAATACAGAAGCAGGTTAACACAGGCACCAAGATCTAATAGTGCACGGTTGATGTTCTTATCCCCAATAGTTATTGAAATTGTAGGACAGGCAGGATCCTTCCGTTTTTTAGGTAAAGGTTGGGTAAGAGCATCACTTACTGCACTAGCCAAGAAAACATTCTTAGGTACATGTGATTTCCTCTTCTTGGTGCATAAGTCCTTCAAGATTTTAGCGTAAGAAGGGATTTGTTGGATTGCATCTAAGAGAGGTATGTTAATGCTAACCTGTTTAAATAACTCCACAATCTTCTCCATTTGTGGAGTTTGTTTATTGGATCTCAACCTGTTTGGAAATGAAATATTTTGAAAATTGGTTGAGTCCAATGTTTGTGGAGGAGATTGTAGAGTAGGAACGGATCCCAGTGTTGGTGTTTTCGTCGAGTGAGATGTGGATCCGTTCGGAGTAGTAGAAGAAGTAGAGCCTTATGAATAATGGAGAACAGGCTCAGAAGACGAAGAAGATGAAGAAGAAGAAGAAGAAGAAGAAGCGGCGGCCGGGGTGTCATCATTGTTGCCCACATTGTTGTGCAACGTCTTTCCAGATCTCAATGTAGTCACGGCACTCACATTATGGTTTTGTTGTTCATGAGCAACATGTGCATTTTGTAGGTGACCGGGATTTGGCAGTGGTTGAAATAGAAGCTTCCCTTTCTCTCGCTCGCTTAAAGCAGCATTCAGTTGTGCAATTTGGGCTTCAATGGTTTTGATGTTTTGCCCATGTGATGCAGTGTGTTGCACCAAAGACTGAATGGAAGACTGGATGTTCGCAGAGGATTGAGTAGATTGTTTTAAAAACGCATCCAGACTTCATTTTAGCGAGAAAACCTTATCGTTATTTGGCTGAACAAAATTGTTTTGAGGAAAAGAGTTGTTTGGTGCAAAATTGTTCATTTGATTTTGGTAAGGTTGGGATTGGAAAGGTTGCTAATATTGAGTATGTTGAAGAGCTTGTTGTTGTGAAGGAGGCCTCTGGAAATTGTTATTCCCTTGGAATTGTCGTTGATTTTGATTCCAAGCAAAATTTGGGTGGTTCCTCCAACCAGGATTGTAAGTTGAAGAGTATAGATCGTTTCTTTGTCTTTGCTGAAAGGCAGTATTGACTTGATCCGGTCCTTGAGCAGGTGGGTTGTAAGGACACTCTTCAGTCAAGTGGGACGGATCCGAACAACAAGCGCATATAGTGCGAGGGGGTAAAGCAGGGGCAGGAGAAGGCGATGAGAATTTGCTCTCAATTGCTTCTAGTTTACGCGTAATTGCTGCAATTTCGGCTTTCATTGCAATTGACATATCAAGATCGTCGAGAAATTGCCAGGCTTCCTCGTCAGTTTTGGTAAGAAAGTGACCTTGACAAATGGTTTCCAGCAACTTCTTAGTTGTTGGGTTCAGTCCTTCATATAAATCTTGGCAAAGTTGCCATCTTTCATTACCGTAATGAGGGCACTGAACAAGAAGGTCTTTAAATTGTTCGAAACACTTCTAAAAATGTTCGGAAGGAAGCTGGGAAAATTGGTTAATTTCATTACGAATTCTCGCGGTCTTGTGCTGTGGGTAAAAATTTTTAAGAAATGCCTTAACAAACTTTTCCCAACTTTTTATGGAATGCGATGCTGTACTATATAACCACTTTTCAGCTAGGTCACATAAAGTGAAGGGAATGACTCGTAGCCTTATAGCATCATCGGAAAGTTGGGTCGTCTTCATCATTGCAAAAACATTCTGGAATTTGTTAATGAAGATATAGGCATCTTCGGATTCCAGCCCATGAAATTTGGGCAACATATTGATGAAGTGGGGCTTAATTTCGAAATTATCCCCATTAGCCGACGGAAGTGAAAGACAAGTGGGAAGTGAGGTGCGGGTTGGATAGAAAAGATCCTGGAGCGCAATTCGCAAGGGTGCTTCAACAGGAGGGTGTTGCGGGTTATTCGTACCCAGTTAAGGTGGAATCAGTCCCGAGGAAGGTAAGGGGTTGTTAGGATTGAATCCTGACATCTCCTTAGAAGATGATGAATGCGAAGATGAAGGTAAAGAAGTGGAGGGAATTTCGACTTCGGAGTCGAATTCGTTGTCAGTAGCGACTAACGAGACACGGACTAAACGGATGCTAGTGTCCCTAGTCCAACCGGACATACACTAAAAGAGTTGTAGTGTAGTCAAAAAGTAGAATATGAGGGTAAGAAAACGTCAATGGAGAAAATGTGGGTGAAAGTTGGGTGCAATGGAATTCTAGCGACAAATGGCAAGTTTTTGTAAAAATTTTGTTTTGTGTTTTTTTTTATATTTTTATAAAGAGTTTTGCAAAAGATTTTGTACGGAACTACGACACACTTTCAAACAGTCACAATTTAAGCATGCACAATCAAGCCTAAAGCTAGGGTCACCTAAGTCAACTAGACTGCTCCTAACCGGTCCAAAATGAAAAGTTGTGAGATATCCCTCAAATCGGCTCTTCACCGCCAATTGTGGCCAGGTAAGCACAAGTGAAGAAAGGAGGGATCCGCACATGAATCACCGTGAGACGGGCCTTTTAAAGTTACCTTTCTCACTTGTCTAGCCTAGGCACCACAAAGTCAGGTTTAGATAAACGACTGAATGCCCACAACCTTCCTCTGTCCTAATGAGCGCGACAGTCCTTAATTGGCTGAGTCTAGATATTTTTAATTAACTAGAGGGTTGATGCACATGCTTTTTGTGATTTCTGGGGTCTTAGGAAGGGTAATGAAATCCCCACCCAATCATGATTGGTGTTATTGCCCCTTAAGTTCCGTTTTAAATATGCAAAGCAATTAACACACAAAATCTAAAACGCTTGCCAAAAATTTTTATTTTTATTTGCGCGGCAAAGAATCCTGCATAAAAACGATTTATTGTAGAGGGAGAAGAAGTTTTGCGCAAAGAACCCTGCAGGAATTGTTTTTCAGTGGAGTACAGAGGGCAGAAGAGAAGATAAAATACTCACAGAGAAATGGGATGCTGACGTCAGCAATTTGACCGCGGTTCCGCGGTAAAAAACCTCCTTTAGCCGCGGTTCCGTTGTGGTTCTGTTGGATCAGGCCGTCAAAATTTTTCTGTTTTCTGTTGTGGTTCTCCCCTGTTTGTTCAGATCCTTTGTTTCTTGATTTTTTCACTGGGCTTTTTCCAGATGTGAATCATTCCGTCTTCCGTTCCTGTACAATTCGCACAAAAACCAATCAAAAAGAACAAGATGAATTTTTTTATGAATTTTTATTTTTTTCAATTTTAATAAATTTTTTGAATTTCAATTAACCTGAAATTACAAAAAGAAAATAACTACCGTTTCCCCGGCAACGGCGCCATTTGATTGTTTGAGGTTTTGCTTGTGCATTTTTAAAATCAGGATCAAGAATATACCGCAATCAATAACGGTGTCGCTTGGTAGCTAGTCGGTTGAGTACGGGTCGGTCCACAGGGAAAACGTGTTCTTTCTTTAAGTTCTTACGAGTTAAGTCCTATTTTTTGTAGGTTTTGATTTAAAAATCTAAAATTTAAATTAATTTGATTTAAAGTCTTGCTAGGGTTAGGATTAGGTTAGTTTGGAAAAAAAAATTCTACTCACTGCTTTCTTTGCCCTAGTTAAGAACATAGGTGTTGGGGTAATAGTCAACAAAGGGGATTAGCACGACTAGGAAGGAACGTAGTTTCTTCCTTTTGGTCCTTGTCCGTCCTTTCTTGGCTCTTAGCCCTAACCTCTATGTAAATCAACCACAACCAGTCTAACTAGGGAATCACCGCTATCTCGTAGGATAGGGTGCCATAGTGAGCGGTGTGTGGTTAATTTAAATAGAGTCCTAATTAATTAATTTATACGAGCAATGAAAGGAATGAAAGAGATTTCCATCTCTCAAGCCTTCCCTATCCTAACCTTAACAAGTGAGGAATTACTCACTCATTAGGAAAGTTACGATGAAATTCATTTTTATATTTTTTTTCTTTTTAATAAACTAATTAACTTGCAGATAAATAAAGACAGATAAAAAATTGCAGAAAAATAAATTTCAATTAAGAAGAATGCTAGATAAAATGAAAAACACTTACTTTTATTGATGACCTCTTCAACGATTACAAGGAAAGAAAATTTTAATCTAGAAAAATAAAAAGAGGCATGCCTAATTAGGCTTCTGGTTTTCCTATTTATAGATAGGAGAAACCCTAGGGTTTACTTCTGATCCACATTTGAAATTACAAGACTACCCTAAGAAAGCTGGGTCAAAGCACCGACACCCACCGACACGTGCACTGCACGGCCGTGGATCCTCGGCAGAATGCCATGTTTGGCCGCGGTTCCGCGGCCATATGGTGAGATCTTGAGTTCAACTTCTCAGGGCTGCTTCATGTTGCTTTTTCCTTCTGTTTTCTTCACTTGGTTTCTCAGAATCTTTTCTACTTTATTCCAGATTTCCAACAGTGCAGATGATGTGGACTTTTTACCGTGAGCTTCGCGTTGAAGTCTTGAATCTTGTGCTGCCCTTGTTCTTTATGCATTGAATTGTCTACTGATCTTCATTTGTTCCTTGAATTGGTAGGCGACATCATATGGATTCATCTATTGTTGGTCGTAGTCTCACTTTTGTAATGTCTATTCATGAATTTCACTAAATTGTTCTGAGAACCTGTAACCTGCAACTATTTAGCAGACATGGATCAAAAGCACCTATTTATTTGTAATATAATTAAGAATGGGCGATAAAATATGGCAATATTCTGATATGAAAAACTATGATAAAACCTTTTCTCATGTCGCTATGCTTATGTCCATCGGGATCCTACTTGCCGTTGCTGCATACCATAAATACGAAATTTGGCAGACTGCACGTCAAAACTACTTTTCTAAATGGTGATTTAGAAGAGAGCGAGTATATGACACTGCCAGAGGGCTTCATAGACAGTGGGAGCAGCGGAAGTGTGTGCAAGCTGCTTAAATCCATCTACGGATAAAAGCAGGTGTCACGACCCAAAGTTCGGCCCGTGACCGGCACTTAACCACGCAACGTCTACAGGCGTAACGTGACTAAGTAAGCCGAACCCAGAAATCAAAACCATTAAAATATAGAGTGTTAAAAACATTTAATAGAATATTTGTCAAACCATTTAGAAAACTTTGAGTTGTTTAGTAGAAATCCTTTTTGGTCCAAGTTATTATTTAAATAATTTTAACCACATTTCTTTCAACAAAATTTGTCCCGAAATCGGGTAAAAGGCGAGATATAAGTAAAAGTAACATGTGGAATAAATAGAGCATCACAATGGGAGAATCGCGCCCAACGGCGGAGAAATCACCTCAATATAATATACGACGCCGAAGCGAAAAATGAGCAGTAAAGTGAAAACAAATATCATAAGAGGTAAAACTGCATAAATAAAGTCGGCTCACAACGAGCTCGACACCAGAATACAAATAACATACATCGTCCTCACAACTGTCTCTAAGTCAATACATGAAAGTAGATGGAGAGTACTAGATACATCAAGATATAACTGAAAAGTAAACAGATACCGTACAAAACCCACCTAATAGCAAAAGGGCTAACACGCCTCAGCAATGGTATCTGTGTCAAAAGATGCGGTAAACAGCCAGCCGCGACTACTCCAAAGGGCAACCTGCAAGCACTGTGGCACAACGGGGGTGAGTTGCCAAATCGTGAACAGTAGATAATATATAAAGGTAATCGCGAGTATGCACGTGCTGCGATACTCTAACCTATGCCAACAGATAACATCTATATGATGAACTGAATGCTCACATCAGGCAACAAGTGCAATCTAAAGGTCTTTCCATATGATGTGCAAGATATGCAATAATCATGTCTGATATGGAATCTAACAACCCTATATAACATGAGCAAGGTATGCGATAATCATGTAAAGCCTGTGTACTAAATCAGGTACAATAGGTACAGGATGAGATGTCAAATACTAAATGCTGAGCATGGGAACAAATAGTGTCTACACGGAATATCAACGTGGAAAAATGATCGGTGTCCATCAATACACCCAAATCCCAGTAAAACTCAGGCGCCGTCATCCACATCGGCCTTCGAATCCTGTGAATCTCATACAATCGTGAGTGCCCAACATCGGCACCCAAATCTCATAAAATCAGCCGTGTCCAGCATCGACACGCAAATCCTCCAGTATGGGGCGTCCGTCCATCGGATCTGCCCACGGGCTCCGTCTGCGGAATCGGCCCTCAGCTCCCGGCAGTACGCGTCGTCCCGTATCCATCTATCGACTCTGGTCGGTATCCTCCGGATAATCACCAGGTCTAACCAATCACCGGTAGGTAGTAGTCCCTCCGCCGGGCTCACCGTCTAACAATACGAGTCTTCTCGCCCCGGGGTACCGTACCTGGCCCACCATGTACCCGCATTCGGTGCCTACCTCTCCTCGAATCGGGTATACTCACACAAGCTCTATGGAACTGAGAAAACTCATGGTGGACGCACTAAAATACCATATCAAGGGAAACCGGGTTTTTAAACAGTGCGTATTTTCTTAAAATAGTACTCCGGTTCCCAAATCCAGAAATCACATAACTCAAATACAATGCGTAATCCATGCAATGTGTCGTATGACTCTAAGAGTAAAAGAAAGGGAAAACCGCTCCTTTGAAAGATCTGGTTTTGAAAATATCGCTTACGGTCCCTTAGCTTTAAATCAAGTCAATATCAACCATGTATATAGCATATGAATATGTGTATAGGTATGGATGTGTGAATGGATAAGTATGCAAAGTGGATATAGCAATGTACATGTGCACTATTGTAGACATATGATGCATATGTACCCAAGTAGTGATATATCAATGAAGGTACTCACAAAAGTGCGTATACAGTGTGCATGGTATGAATATCCATATGATAGTATGCGGAAAATCATTACAACGTCAATAAAGAAGAATCAATTATGCGGTTTATAGCAATCCTATAATGTGAGTGTCATGGCATTCACTAACGGTATGAGTGTAGCATATACATCGTGCTCGTGCAACTTGGACCGTTAGTAACAGTGTAGTGTTCTATACTACCAGTTCTATATATATAAGGAGGTATGTTACTCTAGTATGTCTACATGAACACATAAAACTAACATCCTATTACGCCCTGACGCTTAACGCCATACGGGAGATTTCCCCGTAGATGTTAAATCTACTCACCTGGTCGCGTGCTAAGTATAGCCGACCACCCGCTTCCCTTTCCTGGCGGCGTCTGACGTACCCGCCTGCGAACCTGGAATTTACACAAGAATCCCAATATATCAAAATCTCGTAAAACGCGATATCGGAACGAAACGAGAAACTCGCGTCACGAATTAACGCCCGTGCGCGCGATACGTTGGAACGTGTGTGTGTCCAGAACTTGACCCGATACGCCGCGATACGCTGAATCACAGAACCCACTCGCATATCGCGCGTATCGTGCAAACTAAAAATACCAGAAAACGACATACTGCCCCAGATTTTACCCAGGTTAGAATATTACAAAACTATATATACCATGGACCCACAAAATGTAGCAGACACCTGTACCAAAAACCCTTGCTCCTAACTCCCTGGTCTGGCAGCAATTTGCGGCCAGAACGAATATTCCGGCGGCCGTGGGTTGAAGTGGTGGGGTCGGGCTCTGTTGGTGGGGTCAGGGTGTCACCAGTAGGCTATGGTCCACTCAATTTTATTCTGAACTTACAGGGGTAACAGCAGATCTCAAAAAGCTAGGTTTTGCTCAAAAACGTCAAGTTTTGTTCAATTTGAAAACTGGGGGTATTTTAGTGTAATCTGGGGTTATCCTAGGTTAACTTGGCCCTAACAACTCTTACTTAGGCTAGTCAACCCAACACTAACATCACTTAAACGAAACTTCACACATATCACCAAAACAAGCACAAAATCTCATATTTAACACTAATCGAGCTATTTCTACACAACTAATCAAACAAGGAAGGAGTTTAGAAGTTATACCCCACTAGGAATCTCACAAACAAGGAGAAGGAGAAGAAGAAGAGGGGATGGAGCTGCTGGGGTGCTGTTGTTGCTTCCTGGACTGTTGCTGCTGCTGTTAAAGGCTGAAGCTGTTGTTTCAGCTGATGCTGGTGCTTGCTACTTCTCTTGTTGTTGTTGTTGTGTTTGTTGCTGTTGTGGAGGGTGTGTTGTGTGGTGTTGCTGCTGCTGCAACTCCTGTTGTTGCTTGTGCAGCTGCTGAGTGTTTGAAATGAGGTTAGGGGTTGTTTGTTAAGGGAGTGCTGCTGCTAATGCAGCTGATGCTGATGTTATGGTTTTTGTTGAAGTGTTTGGGGCTGAGGTAGCAGCAGCTACTGCAGTAGGGTTTGAGTGAGAGGGTGAGAGATGAGTGTATGGGTGAGTGATAAGGGTTTGAAATGTAAGTAAAATTTTTGAAAAGGATGGGGTGTGACACAATCCTAGAGCCACCTCTCTCTCTCTCTCTCTCTCATTTAATGCTAACAAGACACCCATCATGCCCTCTCTCCTCAACCCAAGTCAACCAAAAGAAAATTTTAAATCCCTTTTTATTTTTAGAAAACCAAATTCTTAATTTAAAACTATTTAACTTAACAAAAGGGGTTAGACCACCATGGTTGCCTAAACATGGTTTAACCCAAATTTTAACCCTAGGTTACATGCACATGTTTGTGCAAGCTTAGGAAAATTCTAGAAAAATGTTTATTAATTTTGTTAAAATATTTGGAAGTCAATTTGGTAAAATTTTATTTAAATTTCACTTATTAAAATACAATTAGTTACTAATATATTCCCAGTTGTTACAGTCTTCCCCCCTTAAGAAAATTCGTCCCCGAATTTAAAATATATAACTACGCGTACCTTCAAAGAGATGAGGGAATTTCTTCCGCATCTCCCCCTCGGTCTCCCAAGTGATCTCCTCACCATTTTGACTACGCCAAAGAACCTTCACCGACGGCAGGACCCTAGATCGAAGTTTCCTTACCTGCCGGTCCAATATCTCCACTGGCTGCACGGTGAATGAAAGGTCGGGCTCAAGCTGTACTGTCGGATGCTGGATCGTATGGGAAGGGTCATGAAGATATCTGCTTAGCATCGATATGTGGAAGATGGGGTGAACATCTAAAAGACTGGGTGGAAGAGCCAAACGATATGCTACGGCGCCTATCCGCTCGAGGATCTCGAAAGGACCTATGAATCTGGGGCTAAGCTTCCCCTTCCGTCCAAACCTCATCACTCCCTTCATTGGAGAGACCCTCAGAAAAACGTGATCGCCAACTGCGAACTCTAATCTGCGGCGGCGTCTGTCAGCATACGACTTCTGCCTGCACTGAGCTGTCCTCATCCTGTCTCGAATCAGCTGTTTCTTCTCGGTCGTCTCCTCTACGATCTATGGCCCTAAAATTCTGCTCTCACTGAGCTCTGTCCAACAGACGGGCGATCTACATCTTCTCCCATACAAAGCCTCGAAAGATGCCATCTGAATAGTGTCCTGGAAGCTATTGTTGTAGGAGAACTCTATTAAGGGTAGATGATGATCCCAGCTACCACCAAAGTCTAAAATGCATGCTCGGAGCTTGTCCTCGAGAGTCTGAATGGTCCGCTCTGACTGTCCGTCGGTCTGTGGATGAAATGTCGTGCTGAAACTCAAATGAGTGCCCAAATCCTCCTGAAGTCTCTGCCATAATCTGCTGGTAAACTGGGTGCCTCGGTCGGACACAATACACGTCGGGACCCCATGTAGTCGTACAATCTCATCGATATAAATCTGGGTGTACTGAACAAATCCGAAAGTCTTCTTCACTGGTAGGAAGTGAGCCACTTTCGTCAAACGATCCACGATCACCCAAATGGAGTCATACCCCCGCCTAGTCCTGGATAGCCCCACAACGAAATCCATCGAAATCTGTTCCCATTTCCACTCCGAAATGGGTAACGGCTGTAGCTCTCCTGCGGGCCTCTGGTGCTCAGCCTTAACTTGCTGACAAGTCAGGTATCTCGATACGAAATCTGCGATGTCCCTCTTCATTCCGTCCCACCAGTAGACCTCTCTCATATCATGATACATCATGGTGGAACCGGGGTGGACACTATACACTGATCGATGTGCCTCCTCGAGAATATCGCGCCGCAATCCCTCAGCATCTGGTACACACAGTCTAGACCCAAATCGTAACATCCCCTGATCATCGATCACGAACTCGGAGAATCTGCCCTATCCAATCTGTGCCACGATCTCTGAGCAATGGCCATCCCTGCGCTGTGCCTCATATATACGGTCGAGCAGCTGTGGGCGTGCACGAACAAGCGCAAGCTGTCCCCCGATCTATGTGAACTCGAACTGCACTCAGCCGTCGCATAGTATCTGCCAATCTGCTGACGACTGCCTCTGTACTGCACTCAAACACGATAGACTACCCCCGGGCCTCCTGCTCAAAGCATCCGCTACTACATTAGCCTTGCCCGGGTGATACAAGATCTCGCAGTCGTAGTCTTTCACCAGTTCCATCCAACGGCACTGTCGGAGATTCAGGTCTCGCTACTGAAATATATACTTTAGGCTCTTGTGATCAGTGAATATCTGGCACGACTCGCCATAAAGGTAATGTCGCCAGATCTTAAGTGCAAAGACCACTGGGGCCATCTCCAAATCATGATTGGGGTAGTTCTGTTCATGTTTCTTCAATTGCCGGGAAGCATATACGATCACCTTGCCATGCTGCATCAATACGCATCCTAGCCCCACTCGTGAAGCGTTACAATAGACTACAAACCCGCCTGATCCTAAAGGCAATGATAACACTGGTGCAGTAGTCAAACAAGTCCGTAGCTGCTGGAAACTGTGCCCGCACTCCTCCGTCTAAACGAAAGGAACCCCCTTCCGGGTCAAACCGATCAAAGGTGCAGCAATACGGGAGAAATCCTGTACAAATCGCCTATAGTAGCCGGCCAGTCCTAGAAAGCTGCGTATCTCAGTAACGGATGTAGGTCTGGGCCAACTCCGAACGGCCTTGACCTTCCTCGGGTCTACACATATACCATCCCATGTAATCACGTGACCCAAGAAGTCTACGCTGTCCAGCCAGAACGCGCACTTAGAGAATTTTGCATAAAGCCGGTGCTCCCTCAAAGTCTGCAGTGTAATCCGCAGGTGCTGCTCGTGCTCCTCCCTGCTCCGGGAATACACCAAGATATCGTCAATGAATACGATGATGAACAAGTCAAGATACGGCCGGAATATACGGTTCATCATGTCCATGAAGGCTGCTGGCGCGTTGGTGAGTCTGAACGACATCACCAAAAACTCATAATGGCCATAACGCGTACGGAAAGCTGTCTTCGGAATGTCCTCCTGTCGAACTCTCAGCTGATGATAGCCGGATCGCAAATCGATCCTCGAAAAATATCCTGCCCCCTGAAGCTGGTCGAACAAGTCGTCGATGCGTGGCAACGGATATCTGTTCCGCACGGTCACCCGGTTCAGCTGCCGGTAGTCGATACACAGACGCAAACTGTCGTCCTTCTTCTTGACAAATAGGACCGGAGCACCCCAAGGAGAAACACTGGGTCGAATAAGTCCCTTGTCCAGCAAATCTTGCAACTGACTCTTCAACTCACTAAGCTCCGCCGGGGCCATCCGATAAGGCGGTATAGAAATAGGCCCCGTGCCGGGAATCAAATCAATACAGAACACAACGTCACGCTCAGGCGGTAGCCCAGGAAGCTCGTCAGGGAATACGTCAGGGAACTCACATACACTCGGAACCTGGTCCAGTGGAACATCCGTAGCCCTAATCTCACCAACATAGGCTAGGAATCCATGACATCCCTTCCTCAGAAGCTGTCCAGCGCGAAGAGAAAAAATCAAAAGGTGAAGGGTGGCACCACGGTCACCCTGCACAACAAAAGTCGACTCGCCGGGAAAACAAAACCTAACTGTCTTCTCGCGGCAGTCTACAGACGCATAGCATGTGGCCAACCAATCCATGCCCAAAAGAACGTCGAAGTCCAAGATCTCCAGAAGGATCAAGTCGACAGGCAAATCTCTCTTGCCAATACGGACAACACAGGATCGGAACACGTGCCTAGCAACAAACGACTCTCCCACAGGAGTGGTCACAACAAGCGGCTGATCAAGCAACTCAGACTCTCTACCCAAACTCGGCAATAAATGTATGGAAACGTACGAGTGCGTGGATCCGGGATCGAATAATACGTGTGCATCAATAGTACATACTGATGAGGTACCTGAGACCACCGCATTGGACGCCTGTGCGTCCTGATGCGTCAAAACGAAAACCCGTGCCTGTCCTCCACCTGTAACTTGCGGTCCTCTGCTAGCAGCCGGCCGTACTCTGCCGGTGGCTGGCTGTCCTCTGCCTCGACCGCCTCGTCCTCTTGGAACAAACCCTCCGCGACCATGGCCTCTCTGTGCATGAGTCTGACGTGGAGCAACTGTGGGTACAGCAGGTAACGCCCTCTGGGATGGAGAAGGTGGAAGTATGACATGTGGTACGGCTGGATCCCTCTGGCGTGTCTCGGTACAATCTCTGACACGGTGATGAGGACTACCACATCCAAAGCATCCACGGGACGACTGCTGACCCTCCTGGGGGTATGAGCTAAACATCTGACCTCGCCCCGAGTCTCTGCCACCTGTATAACGTCTATCACGGCGTCTGAACGGATGTCTCTGAGCTGCTGTGTCAGTACAAATCCTCTTCGGCCCTGGAACTACTGAAGTCTCGGCAAGGCGCTCCTCGACTAATAGGGCTGCGTCTACAGCTGCGGCATACGTCTCGTAATGCTATGCACTGATCGCAAGGAATAGTGGTGTAAGCAAGCCTCGGACAAATCTCTTGACTCGCAGTTCCTCAGTAGCCACTAGGTACGGAGCATAAACTGATAGCTCGGTGAATAGCACGTCGTACTCCGCCACTGTCATCTCTGACGTCTGGCGTAAGGACTCAAATCTGCGTGCTCGGGCATCCCTGACACTCTGGGGAAGGAAGCGGGCTATAAAGATCGTCACAAACTCTGTCCAGGTCATAGGAGGAAGACCTGCTGCTCTGCCCTTCTCGACCGATTCGTACCATTTCTGCGCAAGTCCTTCCAGGCGAAAGCTCGCGAACTTGACCCATCTCGTATCTGAGCATCTAAGGGAACGGCATATCCTGGCCATCCTATCAATGAAGGACTGCGGGTCCTCGGCTGCGTTAGTGCCTGTGAAGACCGGAGGCTTCAGCCTCATGAATTCTGCTAGCAATACTGTAATCACCTCCGTGGCTACAGGGGCAACTGCCTGTGCTGTAGATACCATCGCGGTCCCCGTGACTGGTGGAGCTACCTCTGGTCGCTGTGCTCGAAGCGTCTCAACTAGCGACCCTATCATCTGATGCATCTCCTGCATGCTGGATCCCACCGTCTGGCGCATCTCCTGCATACCAGCCCCTAATATGGCGATCTGATCTGTCATAGGAGGGATAGTCTTCTCGGGTGCAACAGGTGCACTGCCCGGATCAGTCCTCGTCTCAGACGAGTCAATACGAGCCTCGGCTCTCGCAGCCGCTCTCTGTGCCCTCGTAGTCCTTGGCGGCATAGTGGCTGAAAAGGAAGGTAGGATTCGATAAGGATACGGAAATCGAATCGCAAGAATGTATATAGTCATGAAGGAATTTCAATCAATAAGTCCTAAGGTCGCTTAGGCGGGGTACCGTGTCGTGAGTATGCCGCGGAATATACACACGCCACGCCACCCCGCTGCAGCTACCTACTTCATCATACCAGGGTCATCCTACACTCCGAAGGTAAAACCTACGCTCTGATACCAACTTTGTCACGACCCAAAGTTCGGCCCATGACCGGCACTTAACCACGCAACGTCTACAGGCGTAACGTGACTAAGTAAGCCGAACCCAGAAATCAAAACCATTAAAATATAGAGTGTTAAAAACATTTAATAGAATATTTGTCGAAACATTTAGAAAACTTTGAGTTGTTTAGTAGAAATCCTGTTTGGTCCAAGTTATTATTTAAATAATTTTAACCATATTTCTATCAACAAAATTTGTCCCGAAATCGGGTAAAAGGCGAGATATAAGTAAAAGTCACATGTGAAATAAATAGAGCATCACAATGGGAGAATCGCGCCCAACGGCGGAGAAATCACCTCAATATAATATACGACGCCGAAGCGAAGAATGAGCAGTAAAGTGAAAACAAATATCATAAGAGGTAAAACTGCATAAATAAAGTTGGCTCACAACGAGCTCGACACCAGAGTACAAATAACATACATCGTCCTCACAACTGTCTCTAAGTCAATACATGAAAGTAGATGGAGAGTACTAGATACATCAAGATGTAACTGAAAAGTAAACAGATACCGTACAAAACCCACCTAATAGCAAAAGGGCTAACACGCCTCAGCAATGGTATCTGTGTCAAAAGATGCGGTAAACAGCCAGCCGCGACTACTTTAAAGGGCAACCTGCAAGCACTGTGGCACAACGGGGGTGAGTTGCCAACTCGTGAATAGTAGATAACATATAAAGGTAATCGCGAGTATGCACGTGCTGCGATACTCTAACCTATGCCAACAGATAACATCTATATGATGAACTGAATGCTCACATCAGGCAACAAGTGCAATCTAAAGGTCTTTCCATATAATGTGCAAGATATGCAATAATCATGTCTGATATGGAATCTAACAACCTTATATAACATGAGCAGTGTATGCGATAATCATGTAAAGCCTGTGTACTAAATCAGGTACAATAGGTACAGGATGAGATGTCAAATACTAAATGCTGAGCTTGGGAACAAATAGTGTCTACACGGAATATCAACGTGGAAAAATGACCGGTGTTCATCAATACACCCAAATCCCAGTAAAACTCAGGCGCCGTCATCCACATCGGCCTTCGAATCCTGTGAATCTCATACAATCGTGAGTGCCCAACATCGGCACCCAAATCTCATAAAATCAGCCGTGTCCAGCATCGACACGCAAATCCTCCAGTATGGGGCGTCCGTCCATCGGATCTACCCACAGGCTCCGTCTGCGGAATCGGCCCTCGGTCCCCGGCAGTACGCGTCGTCTCGTATCCATCTATCGACTCTGGTCGATATCCTCCAGATAATCACTAGGTCTAACCAATCACCGATAGGTAGTAGTCCCTCCGCCGGGCTCACCGTTTAACAATACGAGTCTTCTCGCCCCGGGGTACCGTACCAGGCCCACCATGTACCCGCAATCGGTGCCTACCTCTTCTCGAATCGGGTATACTCACACAAGCTCTCTGGAACCGAGAAAACTCATGGTGGACGCACTAAAATATCATATCAAGGGAAACCGGGTTTTTAAACAGTGCGTATTTTCTTAAAATAGTACTCCGGTTCCTAAATTTAGAAATCACATAACTCAAATACAATGCGTAATCCATGCAATGTGTCATATGACGCTAAGAGTAAAAGAAAGGGAAAACCGCTCCTTTGAAATATCTGGTTTTGAAAATATCGCTTGCGGTCCCTTAGTTTTAAATCAAGTCAATATCATCCATGTATGTAGCATATGAATATGTGTATAGGTATGGATGTGTGAATGGATAAGTATGCAAAGTGGATATAGCAATGTACATGTGCACTATTATAGACATATGATGCATATGTGCCCAAGTAGTGATATATCAATGAAGGTACTCACAAAAGTGTGTATACGGTGTGCATGGTATGAATATCCATATGATAGTATGCGGAAAATCATGACAACGTCAATAAAGCAGAATCAAATATGCGGTTTATAGCAATCCTATAATGTGAGTGTCATGGCATTCACTAACGGTGTGAGTGTAGCATATACATCGTGCTCGTGCAACTTGGACCGTTAGTGACAGTGCAGTGTTCTATACTACCAGTTCTGTATATATAAGGAGGCATGCTACTCTAGTATGTCTACATGAACACATAAAACTAACATCCTATTACGCCCTGACGCTTAACGCCATACGGGCGATTTCGCCGTAGATGTTAAATCTACTCACCTGGTCGCGTGCTAAGTATAGCCGAACACCTGCTTCCCTTTCCTGGCGGCGTCTGACGTACCCGCCTGCGAACCTGGAATTTACACAAGAATCCCAATATATCAAAATCTCATAAAACGCGATATCGGAACGAAACGAGAAACTCGCGTCGCGAATTAACACACGTGCGCGCGATACGCTGGAACGTGTGTGTGTTTGTGTGTCCAGAACTCGACACGATACGCCGTGATACGCTGAATCACATAACCCACTCGCGTATCACGCAAACTAAAAATACCAGAAAACGACATACTGCCCCGGATTTTACTCAGGTTAGAATATTACAAAACTATATATACCATGGACCCACATAATGTAGCAGACACCTGTACCAAAACCCCTAGCTCTTAACTCCCTGGTCTGGCCGCAATTTACGGCCAGAACGAATATTCCGGCGGCCGTGGGTTGAAGTGGTGGGGTCGTGCTCTGTTGGTGGGGTCAGGGTGTCACCAGTAGGCTATGGTCCACTCAATTTTATTCTGAACTTACAGGGGTAACAGCAGATCTCAAAAGGCTAAGTTTTGCTCAAAAACGTCAAGTTTTGTACAATTCGAAAACTGAGGGTATTTTAGTGTAATTTGGGGTTATCCTAGGTTAACTTGGCCCTAACAACACTTACTTAGGCTAGTCAACCCAACACTAACATCACTTAAACGAAACTTCACACATATAGCCAAAACAAGCACAAAATCTCATATTTAACACTAATCGAGCTATTTCTACAAAACTAATCAAACAAGGAAGGAGTTTAGAAGTTAAACCCCACTAGGAATCTCACAAACAAGGAGAAGGAGAAGGAGAAGAGGGGATGGAGCTGCTGGGGTGCTGCTGTTGCTGCCTGGACTGTTGCTGCTGCTGTTAAAGGCTGAAGCTATTGTTTCAGCTAATGCTGGTGCTTGCTACTTTTCTTATTGTTGTTGTTGTGTTTGTTGCTGTTGTGGAGGGTGTGTTGTGTGGTGTTGCTGCTGCTACAACTCCTGTTGTTGCTTGTGCAGCTTCTGAGTGTTTGAAATGAGGTTAGGGGCTGTTTGTTAAGGGAGTGCTGCAGCTGATGCTGGTGTTATGGTTTTTGTTGAAAAGTTTGGGGCTGAGGTAGCAGCAGCTACTGCAGTAGGGTTTGAGTGAGAGGGTGAGTGAGTGAGAGATGAGTGTATGGGTGAGTGATAAGGGTTTGAATTGTAAGTAAAAAGTTTTGAAAAGGATGGGGTGTGACACAATCCGAGAGCCACCTCTCTCTCTCTCTCATTTAATGCTAACAAGACACCCATCATCCCCTCTCTCTCCTCAACCCAAGTCAACCAAAAGAATATTTTAAATCCCTTTTCATTTTTAGAAAACCAAATTTTTAATTTAAAACTAATTAACTTAACAAAACGGGTTAGACCACCATGGTTGCCTAAACATGGTTTAACCCAAATTTTTACCCTAGATTACATGCACATGTTTGTGCAAGCTTAGGAAAATTCTAGAAAAATGTTTATTAATTTTGTTAAAATATTTGGAAGTCAATTTGGTAAACTTTTTTTTAAATTTCACTTATTAAAATATAATTAGTTACTAATATATTCGCAGTTGTTACAGCAGGATCGCGGAGATGGAACATCTGTTGTGATGAAGCTATTAAAGAGTTTGACTTCATCAAAATGTAGATGAACCATGTATATAGAAGAAGGTTGTAGAGAGTAAGGTTGTCTTCCTCGTATTGTACACGGATGGAATACTCTTGATAGGAAACGATGTTCCTATGCTGCACTCGGTCAAGCTCCTCTTATCACACGAGTTGTCCATGAAAGATCTAACTGATGCCTCCTACATCCTGTGGATATAGATCTATAGAGATAGATCTAAATGGATTTGGGATTGTCCCAATCTAGGTACATAAACACCATACTAAAGGGGTTTAGTATGGAAGATTCTAAGCGTGTTAATGTACCCGCTTGTTCAGGAATCACTCTCTCCAAAGAGATGTCTCCCAAGACTGATTTGGAGAGGGCTCACATACAAGGGATACCCTATGATTCGGCGGTCGGGTCAATCGTGTATGCAATGTTGTGTACCAGACTGGATGTAGCATGCTCACTAGGAGTAGTGAGTAGGTATCAATCAGATCTCAGGGAAAAGCACTGGACAGCTGTGTAGAACATTCTTAAGTACTTGAGAAGCACTAAAGAGATGTTCTTGGTGTATGGTAACGGCGAACTCCGGGTGGAGTCCTTTACCGATTCGTTCTTGTAGAGTGATAAGGACGACTGAAATTCAGTCTTGGGTTTTGTTTTCACCCTCAGTTAAGGGACGGTATGTTGGAAGGGTTCCAAGCTATAGACCATTGCAGACTCATTGATAGAGGCTAATTACATCGCTACCAACGATGCTGCCAAATAGGTAGTCTGGATGAATAAGTTCATAAGATGAACTTGGTTCCTACCATTGGGCATCCAGTACCTTTGTATTGTGATGACAATGGAGCTGTGGCTTTGGCCTAGGAACCCCGGTCCCGGCGATCCAGACATATTCTTAGACAGTATCACCTGATCAGGGAGATAGTTGATCTCCGGGAGATCGAGGTCAGGAGAGTTGACACAGAGGATAACACAGCGGATCCACTCTCCGAGGCCCTCCCCCAGATGCTATTCGAGAGACTTTTGGGACGTTGGGTATGAGATGCTACAACAACTGGCCTTAGTGCAAGTGGGATATTGTTAGGAATATGTATACCCTAGAGGCCATTATTGTTGATATAGTGGATGCTTGGACATATATATAGAGGACTTTCTTGCTCGACATGATAGTATGCTATCTGGTTACCTTTATCTTAACATGTAGACTGGTATTTTTATACTGTCTGTCTCTTACATATTGATAAAGCCCTTAGGATATGTACTTGACTACCAGGTTATGATGAGAACATACTAGTAGGGCCAGGGTGGTCCAAAAATACATCTTTTAACTATTCCTAGTAGAAGGAATATCGAGACTAGGGCATCGATATTCCAGAGTAGACTAGTGTGTACGTTTCTTGTCCCTTGGAAGGCGATGGTTGATCCCATAACCATTGGTGTGTGACATCAAAGATTGTACACAGGTGCTCATTGGAGAATGGGTACACCGAACAGGACTCGCTGAAGACTCCTAGTTGGTAGTATACCTATCGTCAGATAGCAGTCCTCTGGTGATACTGGTATAAGCTAGTCTGTAGATCTGAGATCGTCAAAGAGTCTTGTGTGGATCCACTGTGCTTTGATTTCCTCCCTAGCACACTCGAAGGAGACGTGCAAACAGTTGGATTTTGGGTACAGTCCTGAGTCACATGGAGGCAATGAGCGATAGGAGGGGTTTCATCTCTCCCGGTATTGGCGATTGATGTTGCGCAATGCTCGATTTGCTATAACTTGAATTCCCTGGCCAGGGCTACAGCTGAAATTTACTGATAAGAGTTATCAGTAGTTTCTCGAACTGTTATAGGCCAGACATCGGCATGACTTATCATATTACTGGGGTCTGACGTTTACCACCCCTAGACATGATATGCGACATATCAGACGAAGAGACCAGACTGTACGGTAGTGTTACTGATAGGCTTCATAGAGAGTATGGACGAGCTTGCTTGTTGATCTTCATATCGCTCAATACCCGGGTAACCGTTACGTCTAGCTAGTACCGCTGACGACTTGTAGGCGACTGATGTGATCATAACCTACTGCTGGCATATTGACGAGTCTTTAGAGTCCTACATTTGGAATACGCAACCACCTTATACATAATAAACCCGAAATATCACATACTTCGGATTTCATGCCTAACCATTCGAATTCCAAATATTGTATCACATTCCACAAATAGCTAGACGATGTTAAACATTCTGATCGAATCAACAAACACCCAAAATTTCCCAAATAGCTCAACACTAGAGCACAGTTTTAAATTACTCATAACATGCCACAGTGCCTATAGACCAACCGTAGAAGTCCAAACCTTGCCTCACCTATGGCGCCGCGGAACTACCACAAACCCTAGGGTTAGGTGGCGGTTCCGACGGTCATAGAATCGAGTTAGAGTTTTGTTCTTCTAGAGGGTCCATAGAATTACTTGCATGATTTTTGAATGTTTTTTAACTTGGAGAAAATCCAACTTTTGAAAAATTTCAAGAAAGGGAGAAAATGGGTCATTGATATTCGTTCGACCTTTTTAACGTCGTCTAAATTAACCCGAAATGTTGTTAGAATTACGCCTATGAAACACTCCGTATTAGCCTTAATAGTACTGTTAACATCACATGAAAATTGGGATAATCAAACAACACCAGAAACCCCAAAATCAAGCCCTGAGAACACCGAAAAAATTTGAGCCAAAGAGGAGTTCAATAAACCAGCGACGCCGGATATTTTGCGAATGTCGCCGGGTAAAATCCGGTTGTTTGGTTTCAAATTTCTCCATTGTTCTAGTTGTATCACATACAACATTCTGCAGTTGCTAAATAATTTTTTGAGATCATTTTAAAATTGACAGAAACTTGATTTTTGGTTTTGGTGTTTTGGAGTTTTTCGGTTTCGCGATTCTAATAAACAACGTATAATTCTTTAGCTTGGCTTTGATACGACTGTTGGGTTGCCTAGAACGACAGCAAGGATTAGTTATATGAATGCCATAGAGGCCATTATTATACATGTGATGTATATTATAGTGGATGCTTCGACATATATAAGGAGGACTTTCTTGCATGTACACTTATTGTCTATCTATTACATGTTGATAAAGCCCTTAGGATAAGTACTTGACTACCAGGATTATGATGCAGATCATATTAGTGGGGCAGAGGTAGTCGGTAAGTACATCCTTCAATTGTTCCTAGTCGTGGGAGTATCGAGACGGGGCATCGATATTCCAGAGTAGACTAGCGTATACGCTTCTCGACCCATGTGATGGGCGATGGATGATCCCATATCCATTGGTGTTTGATATCAGAGATGGTATACGAGTGCTTAGAGGAGACTGGGTACACTGAACGAACTCGCCGAGAACTCCTAGATGGTATTATACCTATCGTCAGATAGCAGTTCTCTGGTGACACTGGTACAGGTTAGTCTGTCGACCCGAGATCGTCATAGAGTCTTGTGTGATTCCCACTGTGTTTTGATTTCCACCTTACCATATTCAAGAGATTGTGCAACGGTTGTTTTTGGGTACAGTCCAGGGTCACATGGAGACAATGAGCGATAGGAGGGGATTCGTCTCTCCCGGTATTGGGGGTTGATGTTGCACTATGCTTGATTGGCCATAACAGGAAATCCATGGCCAGGATTGCTGAGATCTACTGGTAAGTGTTATCAGTAGTTTCTTGAACTGTTATGGACGTTGTATAGGTATGACTTATCAGGCTATTGGGATATAACGTTATACCACCCATAGGCTGTGATATGCGCCATATTAGATGAAGAGACCGGACTGTACGATAGTGTTACTGATTTGATTCATAGGAGTATCAGCAGGCTTACTTGTTGATCTTCTCATAGCTCAATACCCAGGTGGCCGTTACGTTTGGCAGACCACTTGCGGCTTGTGGGTGACTGATATGATCACCACCTACTGCCGGCATATTGACGAGTCTTTAGAGTCCTACACAAAGGTTTCCTGGCTCAAGCGAAATGAAGTAGGAGCACATATGTGATATGTGCGGGACTAAGATTAATACGAGTATGTGATACCGTATTCTATTCCCGCGATATGAGATATCGGTCGGTTATATGAGATATAGCCGGGTTATCGGATCAAGTGTTGATTCGATAAGTTATCACATATCATATTAGTCGGTTATATGTGATATAGCAGGATTATTAGATCAAGTGTTGATTTAATAATTTAATGTATAATTATATATTTTATATATTAATTTACATTAATTAATATTAGCTCACTTAAACATTTCTTTTTCTCAATTGTGTACACTTAGTATATATGTGATACATATTAATGTACATTATTTTGTATCATGCTAGATGCCACATGCTACATGGGTGTATGAGACTCACACCATGCTTATGATAATCTTAGGGTTTTTATTTATCCAAGTAATTCAAAATGGTTGGAAATTTGTCATGGCTAGAAGCTTAGAGAAGCTTATGCTAACCATTGACTTAGTCCACTAAGTTTGTTTTACATGAGATATTTATTAACCTAACCATTATTCTTAGCCAAAGTTTAACCTCTACATGAGTTAGTATATAATACAAACTCATCCATTGTTGCTATTCTCATCTCATGAGTTTCATTCTCTTCTCCACTTTATCTTCTTCTTCCTCATGAGAAAACTTTCTAGCTTGTCAAATGGTGAAGAAATATTGTAAGAAAAATAAATCTAAAGTGAGAAAAATTAATACTTCATCATCCTCTACTATACTAGCCATTTAGTTTAGGGTGTTTGCTTCACTAATTCCACATTAGTGAAGAGGTAGCTTGAGTTGGTGTCTCTTCGTCGTAGATCATCTTCGGCCTCGAGGACTTCAAGCAAGCTTGTTCCATTCATCTTGTGGAGCCTTTCTAGAGTCCGGGAGTTCACTACTTGGAGCGAAGGGACTACTACACGGAGCTATTGAAGTGAAGGACCGGTCTACAAAGGTTGTATTCCTTGTTCACTTAGATGTAAAGATGTTTACATGTTGTATTGTTTAATTCTCTATTTATGATTCTAGGGTTAGGGTTGTTTAGCATGGCATTTTTTGAAAATGGCATGGACGATACCTCCTGAAACCTTGCTGTCGTGCTACGCATCTCTACAGTGGTATCAGAGCTAAGCTAGAGAATTAGACGATATTTGTAGAATTACGAAACCGAAACAACTCCGAAACACACGAAATAAAAATCTAGTTTCTGTCGAAATTTTTAAAGTGTCAAAAATTTTTTAAGCAACTGCAGAATGTTATATGAGATGTAACATGAACACAGTAGAAATTTGAACCCTGCCCACCGGATTTTGGCCGGCCACAAGGCTAGAATTTCCGAGCTCACCACTTTTTCTGGGGCATTTTGGCTTCGAATTTTTCCTGTGTTCCAGTCTTTGGATTTTGGTATTTCAGGTGTTGCTTGTTTTTACTAAAATTGCATGTGATGTTATCTTTGTGAAAAGGCAATTCAGAGTGTTTTGCGGTCGTAATTCTAACATTATTTCGGGTTATGTAGATGACGTTAAAAAGTTTGAACGGATATCAATAACTTATATTTTCCCTCGCTGGAAATTTTCTAAGAGTTGGATTTTTCCAAGTTTAAAATCTTCAGAAAATCATGCAGGTGATTCTGTAGACCCTCTGGAAGAACGAAATCCTAACGCGATTTTGTGACCGTCGGAACCGCTACGAAACCCTAGGGTTTGTAGTAGTTCCGCGGCGCCATAGGTGAGGCAAGGGTTGACCCTTCTATGGCTGGTCCATAGGTGTTGTGGCATGTTCTGGGTATTTTTTAAACTCTGCTCAAGTGTTGAGCTCTTTGGAAAATTTTGGATGTTTGATTATTCGATTGAAAAGTTTAACATCGTCTAGCTATCTATGATTGTGATACAATATTTGGAATCCACAATAATTAGTTATGTGATAACTAGTTTGAATTTTATAAATCTAGCAATTTAGTCTCATTTGATCGGTTGCCACGGAATTTTGATGTAGATCAAAAGTCCGTCGCAATCACGTAGTGTACGCGGATACTCGCCGGGTAACCTTACTAGATAGCCACGCCCCATAGCCCCGACCAAGTGACTGCAGGAGATCCCCGTCGCCGAAAGCATCCGTTCGGGTGCTCGCGGCCGCGGCGTTCCTCCTAATTGCACTTCGTCGATGGTATCAGGGGTGCGGCCGTCTACTAAAGTTTCCGACGAGCATTCGATCAGGTTATCGGGAATCTTGTTGAATTACCCGACAGGTTATTGGAAAGTGTTTTCAATATCGAGACTAAAATGCAGGGTTTATAATTGTTAGGCATGTAATGTCTAAAGAATTCATTTGGTTGGGCATGAAATCCAAAGTATGTGATACATTGGGTTTATGATGTCTAAGGTGGTTGCGGATTCCAATTGTTGTAGTTTTCACTTTCTTTTCTGCGACCGTAAGTGTAATATGTGGTGTATCGCCGGTTTCGTTGCTATATATCAACGACAATTGGGATACGCATATTTACTTACGTTGATGATATGTGATGTTATGTGTTGCTGTGATATGTTATATCGGATCGTCTTGTTTTGAATAGCCGGGGGTTTTATGTGAGATGAGAGTTTTTCATTTTCATTCATGTAAAAGCTTGTATGTAATATTCTTTTATTGGGGCACTTCCGGGTTGAGGATGATGTCACCATTGATGTATATTATTTACTTTTTCGCATTAAGATAGACCCAAGGAGGAGAGCACAAGTAACCGGGTTCTAGGGTCCAGTGGGAGACCATTTCGAGGAGTCGAGACAGGGTCTCCTAACTCTAGAATTGGTAGGGTTGCTTTCCACTCTCGTAGGGGTCTAGGGATGTGGGTTTGGCTATTCATCGCGACCGTAGAATCTGCCTTTTTTTATTTGGCTTAATTAAAACACGGAATTTCTAGTATATCCAATATTTCATATGTGTTCTTCTGATGCTGATATTTTGTGACGTGTTCAGTTTATATATTGAGACGAATGCTTATATTATATATATATATATATATATATATGATATATAATAAATATTGCTGCTTTCGTTTCTTCTGCGATGCTTAGGAAGCATAATTTGATGGGACTTCATTAATGAGAGTAATGAAATAAAAGAAACCTAAAGATGTTGTAGAAACTTGTTTTAAAAACTGGTAGCTCTAGTTTTTGCTTTGCATAGTGGTATTCCTTGTAGAATATCCAGCACCTTATTCGATAAGGAAAAAGCCGAGATCCCTTCACCGGGAGTGACTTCTTTAGCGAAACTGACAGATGCTACAACCCACTTGGTTTTGTCTTTTGATTGCTTTTTTAGTACATGCTTTTCATAGTGGTATTTGTGAAATATCCAGCACCTCATTCGATGAGGAAAGAGCCGAGATCCCTTCACCGGGAGTGACCTCTTTAGCAAAACTAGTAAAAGCCTCAAAAACACTCCTTTTCAAAATCTGTCGATTCTACAACGATATTAAGTTCATTACGCAAAAGGTTTTCTTAAAAACCTGTCGTAGCCCTCCGTCATTTCAGATAGGTAGTATTTAGTATTCATGCTACATTTGTTGTCTTTCGTCAAGGCGTAGTATGCGGTAGCTGATTAGTGCTTATCTGCTTAAGCATGTGATGCGATTGGATTAGGGTAGTCGTATGACTTTGTTGGCTTTCGTCAAGGGTCGTGCGGGTGGGTTTAATTCAATCATGAAATGTACGGGTTGAACTTGATTAGCGGACTATGGTTTGTTGGTTTTCGTCATGGTCATAGGACGCTAGGGGCAGAAGATTATCGGGAATTTCAAGTGTCGAAATTTGCAGTGAGATTGCATACCTTCTATGAGATAGTTGGATCCCGATACCCACTGCGAGTAAGAGTTACTCCTAGGAGAGTTTTACACTTTACAATTAAATGATCAAGTAGGTGTCTAGAAAGGTATTAACGGGGTTACGCCCCTGAGAAAACGAGGTTTATTTTAATTAGTTCCGTGCGAAAGCACGGGGAACCTCCCTCAAAGTACCGACACTAGCCTGGCCGACAAATTGGCGAACTTGTAGGTTGTAATTAATCCTAGCTAGTCTTACCTTTTAGGGTTTGAAGGAAGATTTGATAAAAACAGTGGGAGCCATCCTGATTAGATAAAATAATAACTATCTAATCTTGCAAGAGCATACGCTGAGTGTTTTCTTCTCTCTCTCTTCTGTTAGCGACCATGTCACGCCTTAATCAAGATAATAATATGGATGCATTGACCGAACCTACTTATTATACTGAGCTGGGGAACGTTGGTTCCGCTCTATCTTATAATTGTTATAAGTCCGAGCAGGAAATAGGGGAATACCCGGATTCCCATGACACCCATTCGAGGAATAAGCATGTTGATGCATATTCTTCGGGTGTGTTCATTATCAAGAACTGTTTCTCAGTATCCTCTATGTCCTAGGTATGAGATACCGGATCAGGATCCCGCATATGTAATTTTTTAGATGGGCTATAGAAAGGTAGAGAACTGAGATTGGGTGATAAGTCTCTAAGTGTTAGAGAATGGTGCAATTGTTGCAGCCCAATCAGTTGGCAAATATCACCTTGTATTAATACATTGATTCTGAACAAATGTTATTACATGCCGAACCTGATATACAACATTACATCAGATTCTTTATTAAGTTAAAGAAGGATATAATTCTGTATTGGAGGATAATGTTGTGAACATTTTCCTGAATCAAGAGTTGATTGGATCAGACACGTTATGTAATGGTATATACGTTCTAAATCAAACCACAGTTCAAAGTATGTAAAACACACACAAGAGGAATAGTTCAGAAATGAACGAATCTTTCTTGAGGCATTGTAGACTAGGTCACATCAATGCGACACGACCAGCTAAGTTACATAAGGTTAAATATGAGAATCTGTTCGAATTTTCATCTTATGATACTTGCCAGTCTTATCATAAAGCTAAAGTGAACAACACTACGTTTACTTGAAACAGAGAAAGAGTTACTGCACTCTTGGGACACATACATGATGATGTATACGGTCCTATGTCCACAAATGCCAGGGTTGGTTCTTGTTACTTCATTACATTCATCGACTATCTCTCAAGATTCGGACATGTGTTCCTGTTGAAATATGAGTTTGAAACTTTTAAGAAATTCAAGGAATATAAGCTTGAAGTTAAGAACCAGACGGTTAGAAGTATCAAGTCCTTCGATGTGATCGATGAGGAGAATACTTGCGTATGGAGTTCCTGGAGTTTCTAAAAGGAGAATGTGATTCTCTCTGAGTTTACTCCTTCGTGTACACCACAGCACAACGGTGTATCGGGGTGGAGGTATCGCACCCTATGAGATATGATTCACTCTATGATGAGTATTGCTGAGTTACCTGTTTCATTTTGGTGTTATGCACTTGAGAAGATGCATACCTATTGAATGGGGTTCCATCCAAATCAATTCCTACCACTCCATATGAGATATGGAATAGGAAGAGACCATTTCTTAAACGAGTTAAGTTATGGAGTTGTCCGGCCCTTGTTGAAAAGAAAAATCCGGACAAACTTGAGACAAGGTTAGTTCTGTAAGTTTGTTAGATATCCAAAACATTTGCGAGGAAATATCTTCTACCACACTAAGGAGCAAAAGGTGTTTTGTTTCTCAACATGCCACCTTTTTAGAAAAGGAATTTCTTGTGAAGAAATTTATGGTTATGGGGTAGAACTGGAAGTAGTTCCAGCTAAACAAACTAACAGCTGATGATTTCGTGAAACTAAAGGATTCAATAGTCTCCAATGATCTCAACCTCTCCGCGAATTTGGTAGGGTTCCTCATCCACTTGAGAGATACTATGGTCTTCTCAGTGACAGTGGGAGCGAGGATTGTATCATGGTAGATGATGGCCCAACTTGGTTCAGGCAGGCCATCACAAGTGGAGACTTTGTGAAATGGCTAGAAGCTATGCAATCAAAGATGGAATCCATGTACACCAATAAAGTATAACTTTGATTGTTGCACCTGAAGGGGTAAAACCCATCAGGAGCAAATGGATCTTGAGAAGATTCTTAGTGTAAATGGAAAAGTTGAGACTTTCAAAGCTATACTTAAGTCCATCAGGATTAAAGCAAGCATCGCAGAGTTGGAACATCTGTTTTGATGTGGCAGTCAAAGAGTTTGACTTCATCAAAATGGTAGATGATCCTTGTATATACAAGAAGGTTGTAGAGAGTGAGGTTGTCTTACACGTATTGTACGTAGATGACATACTCTTGATAGGAAATGGTTTCCTATGCTACATTCGATCAATCTCCCCTTATCACGAGGATTCTCCATAGAAGATCTGGATGATACCTATTATATCTTATAGATTATGGTCTAAGTGGATATTGGGAGTGTCCCAAATTCAGGTACATTAACACCATTCTAAAGGGGTTTAGTATAGATGATTCTAAGAATGGTGGTTCGCCCACTTACTCAGGAATCACTATCTCTAAAAGATGTCTTCCGAGACTGATTAGGAGAGAGTTTGAATGTAAAGGATACCTTATGCTTCTGCAGTAGGCTCTATCATGTATGCGATGTTATGTACCAGACCAGATGTAGCAAACTCACTAGGTTTAGTGATCAGGAATCAATCGGATCTTGGGAGAATCACTGGACAGCTAAGTGGGACATTCATAAGTACTTGAGAAGCATTGAAGAAATGTTCTTGGGGTTTGGTAAAGGTGAACTCCAGTGGGAGTCCTTTACCAATTCCAGCTTCCAGAGTGATAGGGTAGACTGAAAGTCAGTCACGGGCTTTGTCTTTACCCTCAGTGGAGGGACGGTATGTTGGAAGAGTTCCAAGCTAGATACCGTGGCAAACTAGACAATAAAGGCTGGATACATCGCTACCAACGATGCTACCAAAGTGGATGTCTGGATATTTCTTGTTCATCAGATGAACATAGTTCTTATCATTGAGAGTCCAATAATTGTTATTGTGACAACAATGGAGTTGTGGCTTTGGCCTAGGAACGCAGGTCCCATCGGCGTTCCAGACATATTCTGAGGATAGTATCACCTGATAAGGGAGATGTTTGATCTCCAAGAGTTCGAGGTAAGGAGAGTATACGCGAAGGATAACACAGCGGATCCACTCATAAAGGCCTTACCCTAGAGAGACTTCTATAGGACGTTGAGTATGAGATATTGCAACATATGGCCTTAGTGCAAGTGGGAGATTGTTAGTTATATGTATGCCCTAGAGCCCATTATTATACATGTAATGTATATTATAGTGGATGCTTCGACATATATAGGGAGGACTTTCTTGCTCGACATGATAGTATGCTATCTGGTTTCTCTTTATCTTAACATGTACACTTATTGTCTCTCTATTACATGTTGATAAAGCCCTTAGGATGAGTACTTGACTACCATGATTATGATGCAAATCATACTGGTGGGACAGAGGTAGTCGGTAAGTACATCCTTCAATTGTTCCTAGTCGTGGGAGTATCGAGACGGGGCATCGATATTCTAGAGTAGACTAGCGTATACGTTTCTCGACCCATGTGATGGGCGATGGATGATACCATATCAATTGGTGTTTGACATCAGAGATGGTATACGGGTGCTCAGTGGAGACTGGGTACATTGAACGGACTCGCCGAGAATTCCTAGATGGTATTATACCTATCGTCAGATAGCAGTTCTCTGGTGACACTGGTACACGTTAGTCTGTCGACCCGAGATCGTCATAGAGTCTTGTGTGATTCCAACTGTGCTTTGATTTCCATATTACCACGTTTAAGAGATCGTGCAAAACGGTGGTTTTTGGGTACAGTCCCAAGTCAAATGGAGACAATGAGCGATAGGAGGGGATTCGTCTCTCCCGGTATTGGGGGTTGATGTTATGCTATGCTTGATTTGCCATAACAGGAAATCCCTGGACAGGGTTGCTAAGATCTACTGGTAAGTGTTATCAGTAGTTTCTCGAACCGTTATAGACCTTTCATCGGTATGACTTATCAGGCTACTGGGGTCTGATGTTATACCACCCCAGGCTGTAATATGTGACATATCAGACGAAGAGACCTGACTGAACGGTAGTGTTACTGATTTGATTCACAGGAGTATGAGCAGGCTTGCTTGTTGATCTTCTGATCGCTCAATACACGGGTGGCCGTTACGTTTGGCAGACCGCTTGCGGCTTGTGGGTGACTGATATGATCACCACCTACTGCCGGCGTATTAACGAGTTTTTAGAGTCCTACACAGAGGTTTCCTGGCTCAAGAGAAATGAAATAGGAGCACATATGTGATATGTGCGGAACCGAGATTAATACGAGTATGTGATACCGTATTCTATTCTCGCAATATGAGATATTGGTCGGTTATATGAGATATAGCCGGGTTATCGGATCAAGTATTGATTCGATAAGTTGTTACATATGATATTAGTCAGTTATTGTCACGACCCGAAATATTAGCTCGTGACCAGCACTTGAATCACGCCACGTCTAAAGGCGTAACGGAATTCAAGTAAGCTGAAACCCAGAAATCTAAACCTTTTTAAGAAAATAAAAGAGGTGGAGTTTTTGAAATAAAGGTATAATAAAATTAAGTGTGCTTAATGCATAGAAAGAAACAAGAATGATGAAAATGAAATTTTCTAGTTTGAAAAACATGTTTCGTCTTTTGAAAAATTTTGGCAGCACCTCCTTTGTATATTTTGATCCAAAACCGCAAATACATAGCAAGAATAATGGCATCCCCAAGCGGGAGCTAGCTCTTCGCCAAACGGCGGATCACAACCACGCAATACAATATAAATGAGTATACGACGCCCAACGGCGAAGTTCACCACAACAAGATAATGAAAAGAGCAAGATATAACCCCAAAGGGGAAATAAAACCCATCGCTCAAATCTCGCAACTACCAGTCTCACTAAGTCTCATTACTTATACAAATCACTAATTTTGTTGATTGATGGAGTTAACTACATACAATATGAAATTTAATACAAGAGTGGGTACGATACAAATGTCCCACCTACCACTGCAAAACACCCAAAGAACTTGTGCCAGCGATGCCGCTACTGGTCCACGCGGTCAACCTGCAAGAACTGTGGCACAACGGGGGTGAGTTGCCAACTCGTGAATAGAAATATATCTACAAGTAGAAATCGAATAAACAACGACTCCTAGGTCAAATATAGCAAAAGGTAATACTATGATATCTAGGGTGACCGGGTCGTATATGTGCCAACAAGGTAGTCAATATCTATATGTATGTGGATAACATCCAACAGTAATAATCAATGCATGCGGATATGTGGATCTCGTCCACCCATAAATCAATATGTATAAGCATGTGCAAAATCTCCGATAGTAGAATCGGTGTATGTATGTATGTATGTATGTGGATCTAGTCCACGCATCAACCACTGACGCAACAATATCATGCATGTAAATATCATAAAAGATTGTGCATGAAAGTATGAGGATATATATATCAACGGTGTCCCTCCTGACACATCTAAATCATGGAACCTGAGTGCCTAGCATCGACACTCGAAAACATCATGAAAACAGTGCCAAGCATCGGCATATAAATCCTCATATATCTCAGGCGCCGTATCCTCAGATCGGCCCTCAGGCGCTGCACTCTCTGGTCGGCCCTCATATCCATCTCGCTACTCTGGTCGGTATCCTCCGGATAACCGCTGAGTCTACATACTATCACCGGTAGGTAGTGCTCCCCCTGTCGGGCTCACCGTCTAACATATACGAGTCTTCTTGCCCCGGGGTACCTCACCGGGTCCACCATGTACCCACAGACGGTGCCTACCACTCCTCGAATCGGGTTTCGCATGCCACTCTCAGAACCGAGAAAACACATGATGGACGCACTGAAATATCATATCAAGAGAAACCGGGTTTTTAAAACAACACATAATCTCATTTGAAATATCCACGGTTCTCAAATCCAGAAATCTCATGAAAACAGCATATCTCAATGCGTAAAATAATAGAGCATGATGTATGCGACATGTAAAAAGAAATGCGAGCATATTCGTGTATCATGCAATATTGAATAGTGATATGACATATTAAGGGGAAAACCGTTCTTTTAAAATGATTCCAGTTTTTTAAAATATAACTTGCTGTTCCTAATTTTCCAATAAAACCAGTTATCCATATAGGTACAATATGAATATGCACAAGTATATATGTACCATGTATGTGTGCACAAATATGAATATACAATGTGTATGTGCACAAGTATGGATGTATAAAGGTATATGTACACCAATATGGATATACGAATGTGTATATCCGCAAGTATGAATGTATCTATGTATATGTCACGGATATGGATATACAAATGTGTATATCCGCAAGTATGAATGTATCTATGTATATGTCATGATGCAGCAATCCTACTGTATAGTGACATGGCAATTATCGATGATGAAGTGTGTGAGCCGGCAAATATGTGTACATGTAATATACGCATCATCGATAATGGTGCAGGTGTACTATCACAGGTATATGCGATGCAATACTAATATCATGAATGCAGCAAGTAAATCATCAGCTAACAGCTATAAGGTATACATAACTATCATATGTCTGAGTCGGTGAATCTATCAATCGGCATCTAGCCCAATAACACCGCGTACGGTATAATCCATCGTACGGAAACCTCTAGACAAGGGTAAGGATCAATCATCAAGTCAACTCATCACGCACTGAATATCATCGTGCGGCGGCATTAATCTAATAGGGATCCTATCATCCTATAAGACAAATGAGGGTATGGCCTAATATCACATACGGCCTATCATCCATGATTCATAACATTCTATATATATATATATAACCCTATATAACTATGTCCCGGGTCACATCTGCAATGATCTCATATCAGGGGACCGGCAGGGTATAATCATCTCAATCGACTCGCATCCGTATACCATCACATCATATCATCATCTCATTATATCATCAAATTCGATTTGTATTCTTTCATCGCATTTATGTCTCATATCATGTCGAATTTACATAAACAAGCTATCTATACTATGTATAAGTATCTAATCTAACAAACACACCCGAACCATACAATCAGATTTTTAAAGAAGTGAATCGTAGTTTTGAAAATAGGGGTGATGGTGTTTTTAAGGAAAAGATATCATTTGAAAATCCGTAACATCCCTCAAGATATACATTTAAAAGGTACACACGATTCTTTAGTTTAGAAAAAGGTATGGTTCGGATGACGCATCTACATCGACTATCTAGTCCTACAGAACCCTAAACGGTAATATCGCTAAACATCATCCTAGGGTAGTAGTAGCATATCCCACTTAACTAACCTCTAGTTTCTAATGTGAATACATAGCTATCTATATTCTAACCCTAGTTTCCTAATCTAGGTTTCCTAACCATACTCTATAAATCGGTTTCCATCAGAAGTTTGCGGGGGTGCTATACGCCATCCACCCGACTTCCCCGGCAGATATAGATCTACTCACCTGTCTTCGCTCGCCCAAATCGATGACGCCACGCTTCTTCGCCTCGGAATCCATGCGAGGGTACCTACAATAATAACCAATCGCAATACGTATTAAAATCGACGCAGAAAACCGATACAGCGCACAATGTGCTCACAGGTTAGAACCTATGGCCTAAACGTGCAAATCAATCAAACAACCCCTGTTGTCGATGTACGAACACCCGACAACCAAATGCAAATCCAAATATCAAGAAAGTGCATTTAAAAATACGGAAAACATTGCCTAAAACACACCAAAATGCTCCCAGATTTTCCCCAGATGACAATTAGCCAAAACTACATATAGGAGGGGTCTAATTTAGTGCAAAATGAGCCATGGAACAAATCTGGAACCATTCCATCCTACTCTGGCCGCAAATTGCAGCCAGAATGATTAAATCTGCGGCCAAGACTTTGAATTAGGGGCTCGGGTCTTGGTGGTAGCTTCCTAGGTGCCTGCACGACTCACTGTCAGCTCAATTTTATTTCAGGGGTCTTAGGGTTGCTCCAGATTCGAAAATACCTTCACAGATCACACATTTATCCGATGTCAGGTGTTTAAATCCCTTTTTTGGGGTTTCTAGGGTCTGTTCCAGGTCTTTAAACAGCACCCGATGTAGGGTTCCTAGGCACCCTAATGAGGTCTCACAAGGCATCAACCATGCCAATTTCAAATTTAAACGGCGCCGAGAAACCCTAGAACGGATCGTTGGCTAGATTTCTAGGCGACAAAAGAAACTAGTTAACACTTAACTAAGAGAATACGGAAATACAACCTTTGTAGATCCGGTCCTCCACCTCCACAGCTCTGTGATGAAGTCCTTTCCGTTGTCCAAATCAAAATCCGTTCTCTAGCGTCGGCTTCATCGGAGAATAGGCGGGCTAGGTCGTCGATGTCCATGCCGAAGACGATCTACGTCGAGGCATCGCTAGATCAAGCTCCCACTTCACCAAGTCATGAAACTTGTGAAGAAAACACCCTATACTACTTGGCAAGAGGTAGAGGATGAAGAAATAGGAAGTGGGTTCACTTTAGAATTGGATTTCTCGCTCTTTTTCTCACTTTGCCATTAAAGCTTTCAAGCTTTTTCTTGAAGTGAAGAAGAAGAAGAAGATGAAGAATATGATAAGTGTTAATTAAAAAAGAAAAGAATATCAAACCTTATCATATTCAAACCATGGTTTAGTGTAGAGAGTTAATCATGGTTAAATGGAATGGTTAGGGTTAAGCATGAGACAAAATGGTCACTTGGTCAAAGTCTTCAAGAAGCTTCAATATAAAACAAACAAAGCCACCATTTTCCTTTATGCTTATCATTTTTCCAAAAATCAATAAATAAATAAATAAGTGAATAAAACATAACCCTAACCATTAACATGTAACCATGGTTTGATCTTTACACAAACCCAAACTAGCATGCATCATCAAACATGATACAATCAAGTGCACAAAATTATATCGTATATACAATGTGCGCATCCGAGCGAGAAAATCCATTTAAACTGAACCAATATTAGTTAATGCAAAGTAATATATCAAATATATAATTATACATTAAATCATTAAATCAACACTTGATTTAACGATCCGGTCACATCGCATATAACCGACTAATATCCAATGTATCGATTTATCGAATCAACGCTTGAATCGATAATTAGGTTATATCGCATACAACCTTTCCGATACATTCATCGCGAGAATAGAATACAGTATCACATACACGTATTATTCTCGGTCCTGCACATATCTCATATGCGCTCCTATTTCGTTTCGCTTGAGCCAGGAAACCTCTGTGTAGGACTCTAAAGACTCGTCAATACGCCGGCAGCAGATGATGATCATATCAAACACCCACAAGCCGCAAGCGGTCTGCTAAACGTAACGGCCACCCGGGTATTGAGCGATCTGAAGATCGACGAGCAAGCCCGCTCACACTCCAGTGAATCCAACCAGTAACACTACCATACAGTCCAGTCTGATCTTCTGATATGTCGCATATCTCGTCTAGGGGTGGTAAACGTCAGACCCCAACAGCTCGATAAGTCGTGTCGATATGAGGTCTATAACAATTCGAGAAACTACTGGTAACACTTACCATTAAATCTCAGCAACCCTGGCCAGGGATTTCCTGTTATAGCCAATCGAACACAGCGCAACATCAACTCCCTATACCGGGAGAGACGAATCCCCTCCTATCGCTCATTGCCTCCATGTGACTCGGGACTGTACCCAAAAACCACCGTTTTGCACGCCCTCTTGGACGTGGTAAGATGGAAATCAAAGCACAGTGGGAACCACACAAGACTCTATGACGATCTCGGGTCAACAGACTACTCTGTACCAGTGTCACCAGAGAACTGCCATCTGACGTAAGGTATAATACCATCTGGGAGTTCTCGGCGAGTCCGTCCAGTGTACCCAGTCTCTACTGAGCACCCGTATATCTCCTCTGATGTCAAACACCAATGGATATGGGATCATCCATCGCCCATCTGTATGGGTCGAGAAGGTACACGCTAGTCTACTCTGGTATATCGATGCCCTGTCTCGATACACCCATGACTAGGGACTTTGAAGGATGTACTTATAGACTACCATGTCCCCACTAGTATGATCCGCATCATAGTCCAGGTAGTCAAGTACACATCCTAAGGGCTTTACCAACATGTAACAGAGAGACAATCAGTGTACACGTTAAGGTAAAGATCAACCAGATAGCATACTATCATGTCGAGCAAGAAAGTCCTCCCTATATATGTCCCAGCATCCACTACAATATACATCCAATGTACAGTAATGGCCTCTAGGGCATACATATAACTAACAATCTCCCACTTGCACTAGGGCCATCTGTAGCAGTGGTTGTAGTATCTCATACTCAACCATCCCATAAAAGTCTCTCTCTGGGAACATGCCTTTGTGAGTGGATCCGCTGTGTTGTCCTCTGAGTCTACTCTCCTAACCTCGATCTCCTTGGAGATCAATCATCTCCATGATCAAGTGATACTGCCTTAGAATATGTCTGGATCACTGATGGGACCTGCGTTCCTTGGCATAAGCCACAACTCCATTGTCTCACAATGGTTGGAACGTAGTTCATCTCATGAACCAATATACACCCAGACTGCCTCTTTGGTAGCATCTTGAGTAGCGATGTATCCAGCCTTTATCGTCTAGTTTGTCACGGTATCTTGTTTGGAACTCTTCCAACATACCGTCCCTTTACTGAGGGTAAAGACAATGCCTGTGACTGACATTCAGTCGTCTTTATCACCCTGGAACACTTCCAGTGATTTTCCCCAGGATCAACTGATACCATCTTACTACAACTAGTGAGTATCCTAACATCTATTTAGATCTATCTCATAGATCCAAAACCCAGGATTTAGGAGGTATCACTTTGATCCTATATGGAGAATCCTAGTGATAAGCGGAGATTGACCGAGCGTAGCATAAGAAACTCTTTTCTTATCAAGAGTATGTCATCCACGTACTCTACGAGGATCGTCACCATACTCCCTACTACCTTTTTGTTTATACAAGGTTCATCTACCATTTTGATGATGTCAACTTCTTTAACTAATTCATCAAAACAGATGTTCCAACTCCGCGATGCCTGCTTTATCAAATAAAGCATCTTGCACACGTTTCCGCTGCTCCCACTGTCTACGAAACCCTCTGGCTGTGTACTTATAGACGCTCTCTTCTAAATCATCATTTAGAAAAGCAGTCAAGACACCCAACCACCAGATATCGCAGTCATGGTATGTAGCCGTGACAAGTAGGATCTGGATGGACTTAAGCATAGATACTGGAAAAAGGTTTTATCATTATCCACGCCTGGTCAATGACGAAAACCTTTAACAAGTCTAGCTTTGAAAGTCTCAACTTTTCCATCTACACCAAGTAATCTTCTCAAGATATACTTGCTCCTGATGGGGATTTAACCCTTCAGATATAGCAACCAAAGTCCATACTCTGTTGGTGTATAAGGATTCCATCTCAGATCACTAAGCATCCAGCCATTCTTATAGAGTCTTACTCCTGATGGCCAGCTCGAAACTAGTTGGGTCATCATCTCATGATGCATTTCTCGCTCCCACTGTCATAGAGAAACAGAAGTATCTCTCTGGTGGGTGAGGAACCCTACTAGATCGGCGGAGAGGCTGAGGTTCATTGGTAACTATCGAATCCTTTGGTTCTTTCAAATCATCAGCTGCAGTTTGTATAGCTGGAACCTTTCCAGTTCTACATTACAGACCTTGCCTCGAGCTTGTCCGGATTTTTCTTTCAGACATAGGCCGGACAACTCCAAATCTTAACTAACTTAAGACATGGGTTCTTCCCATTCCATATCACATATGAAGCGGTAGGCAACTGATTTGATTAGAACCCTATTCAATAGGTATGCAGCTTCTCAAGTGCATAACACCCAAAAGGAAATAGGTAGCTCAGTATTACTCATCATAGAGCACACCTTATCACATAGGGTGTAATTGCTCCACCCCGATATACCATCGTGCTATGGTGTATGCGGAGGAGTAATGCTGAGAGAGAATCTCATTCTCCTTTAGAAAAGTCCAGGATTTCCGTGCTCAAGTATTCTCCTCCTCGATCACATCAAAGGACATAATACTTATACCCTTATTGGTTCTCTACTTCTAACTTATATTCTATGAATATCTCAAAAGGTTCGGACTTGTGTTTCAACAGGAACATATGTCTCAATCTTGAGAGATTATCAGAGAATGTAATGAAGTACAAAGAACCGGTCTTGGCATGTGTAGACAGGGGACCTACATACATCAACATGTATCATCCCAAGAGTTCACTAACTCTTTCTCTGTTTCCAATAAACAGAGCTGGTGTCATTATATCTTTGTGACATGACTGGCAAGTTTCACAAGATGTAAATTCAAACTAATTTAAATATGCATCTTTATGAAACTCTAGCTAGTCGGGTCGCATTGATATGACCTAGTCTACAATACCTCAAGAAGAATTCGTTCATTTCTGAACTCTTCCTCTTGTGTATGATCCGTATACTAAGAACTGTAGTTTGATTTAGAACATCAACGCTTTTAGATAACGTGCCTGAACCGATCAACTTTTGATATAGGAAATGTTCAAAACATTATCCAACAATACAAAATTTTACCGTTTCTTTACTAGTAAAGAGACAGATATGATTTTGTATATCAGGTTCGGTATCTAATAACATTCGTTCAGAATCAATGTATTGGTAATACAGGGTGACAGTGACCGACAGACTTGGCTGCAACACTTGCCCCGTTTTCTGCCTCATGAAACTTATCACCCGTTCTCAGTTCTCTACCTTTCTGTAGCCCTATGTAACAGATTACATATCTGGGATCTTGATCTGGTATCACATACCCAGGACGTAGAGGATACAGAGAAACAGTTCTTTGTAATGAACACACCCGAAGATGATGCATCAGCATGCACTCTCTTCGTTTGGGCGGCATAGGAATTGCACTCTCTTCGTTTGGGCGGCATAGGAATTCTGGTAATCCCCAATTTCCTGCTCTGTCTTATAACAATATAAGTTGGAGCGGGACCAACGTTCCCCAGCTCAGTATAACAAGCGGGTTCGGTCAAAAATCCGTATTATTATCTTGATTAAGGCGTGATATGGTCGCTACCTGGAGAGAGAGAGAAGAAAACACTCAGCGTGCGCTCTTGCAAGAATAGATTGGTTTTTATTTTATCTAATCAGGATGGCTCCCACTGCTTTTTATCAAATCTTCCTTCAAACCCTAAAAGGAAAGACTAGCCGGGATTAATTACACACTACAAGTTCGCCAATCTTTCAGCCAGGCCAGTGTCGGTACTTTGAGGGAGGTCCCCCGTGCTTTCGCACGAACCTAATTACTGTAAACCTCGTTTTCCCAGAGGCGTAACCTCGTTGACACCTTTCTAGACACCTACTTGATTAGCTAATTGCAATGTGTAAAACTCTCCCAGGAGTAACTCTTACTCACAGCGGGTATCGGGATCCAACTATCTCATAGAAGGTATGCAATCTCATTGCAAATTTCAACACTTGAAATTCCCGATAATATTTTTCCCCAAGCGATCTATGACCTTGACTGGGTCAACAAATCATAGACCACAAGTAAAGTTCATCCCGTCATTTCTCGATTGAATTAAACCCACCCGCACGACCCTTGACCGAGTCAACAAGGCCGCACGACTACCCTAATCCAATCGCATCATATGCTTTGCAGATAAGCACTAATCAGCTACCGCACACTACGCCTTGACTGAGTCAACAAACGCAGCACGAATACTAACTAGGACTTATCTGAAATGACGGAGGGCTACGACAGGTTTTTAAGAAAACCTTTTGCGTAATGAACTTTATATCGTTGTAGAATCAAATGATTTTAAAAATGGAGTGCTTTTGAGACTTTTCTAGTTTTGCTAAAGGAGTCACTCCCGGTGAAGGGATCGTCGGTCCTTTCCTCGTCGAATGAGGTGCGGGATATATCATATATATCACTGTGCAAAGCAAAAACACTTAAAAGCAATCAAAAGACAAACCGAGTGTGTAGCATCTGCCAGTTATTGCTAAAGGAGTCACTCCCGGTGAAGGGATCTCGGTCCTTTCCTTATCGAATAAGTTGCAGGATATATCACATATACCTCTGTGCAAAGCAAGAACTGTAGCTACCTGTTTTATTTTGAAATTCGATTCTACAACATCTTAGGTCTCTTTTATTTCATGAATCACATTAATGAAGTCCCATCATTCAAGTACCTAAACATCACAGATAAATACGACGTACACTTATGCCATCCGCATTCGCCTCGATGTCCCCTCATGCACCGTTAGGTTAGGTAACTAACGGCAGAGCGGGGCAGGGCTAGCGCGGGTGTAAAACATAAGTAACATCTATATAATATATCATATATACTATATACTGTATCTATCACAGAACATCACATGATCACATCACAGATATCGCAGCAGAATAATCATATGAAATATTGGATATACTAGGACGTCCGTGTTTTCAATACGAGCCAGTATAAAACACGGATTCCACGGTCGCGATGAATAGCCAAACCCACACCCCTAGACCCCTACGAGAGCGGCAAGCAACCCTACCAATTCTAGAGTTAGGAGACCCGGACTCGACTCCTCGAGTTGGTCTCCCACTGGACTCCAGAACCCGGTTACTTGTGCTCCCCTCCTTGGGTCTATCCTAGTGCGGAAAAGTAAATAATATACAAAGGGTGACATCTTCCGCAACCTGGAAGTGCCCCAATAAAAGAATATTACATACAAGTTTTTACATGAATGAAAATGAAAAACACTCATCTCACATAAAAACCCCCGGCTATTCAAACACGACGATCCAATATAACATATCCAGCAACACATAACATCACATGTCATCAACGTAAGTAAATATGCGCATCCCAATTGTCGTTGACATATAGCAACGAAACTGGCGATATCATATATTACACTTACGGTCACAGAAAAGAAAGTGTAAAACTACAACAGTTGGAATCCGCAACCACCTCAGACATCGCATGCCTGACCAAATGAATTACTTAGACATCGCATGCCTAATAATTATAAACCCCGCATTTTAGTCTCATTATCGAAAACTCTTTTCAATATCAAGTCGGGTAATTCAACAAGATTCCCGACATCCTGATCGAATGCTCGTCGCAAACTTCAATAGACGGCTGCACCCCTGATACCGTCGACGAAGTGCACCAAGGCGGAACACCGCTACCGCGAGCACCCGGACGGATGCTTTCGGCGACGGGGTTCTCCTACAGTCACTTGGTCGGGGCTATGGGATGTAGCTGTCTATTAAGTTTGTCCGGCGAATATCCGCGTACGCTACGTGATTGAGACGGACTTTTGATCGCATCAAAATTCCGTGGCAACCGATCAAGTGAGACTAAAGTGCTATGTTTATAACATTCATTCAGTTATCACATAACTTTTGTGAATTCCAATTATTGTATCCCATTCGAGATAAACAGAAAATGTTAAACTTTTCGATCGAACAGTCAAACACCCAAGTTTTCCCGATACAGCTCAACACATGAAATAAGTCTAACAACATTCAGTTCGTGCCTCAGTACCAACGGTCCAGCCGTAGAAGGGTCAAGCCAACGCCTCACATGTGGCACGCCGTACTGCCCCAAACCCGAAAGTTCAAAGGGCAGTTCAAGACGGTCACATAATCGAGTTAAGGTTTGTTGTCTTCTAAAGGGTCCATCAAGTTACTTGCACTACTTAGAACGTCGTTAAACTACGGAAAAATCCAACACTTGGAAATTTTCCGGCAGGGGAAAAGGTGGGTATTTATATCCAGTCGAACATTTTAACATATTCTGAAATTTATCCGGAAAACCACACAGACAAAATTTGATACTCCGATCGAAACACCGAATCCCCAAAACAATCCCAGAAAATACAACTCTTGAATAAATATTAAAAAATCCCAGAAAATCCAGCACCCGAAACCAAGAATTACTGTACAAAAAATATAGGACAATACAATAAAAAGGCCGCGGAACCGCCGCATAAGCAGGGCTTATGCCGCGGTTCCGCCGCGCTCTGGAAGCTTCAATGGAAAAATTTTGTATCGTAATTCTTAGGTTTTCCTGCTGAATTTTTTACGAATTTTTAATTTGGAAAAATCCACGTTTTCTGAAAAAGTCCAGAGAGCACTTTTGAGTTGGGGTTTCGGGTTCGTTCGGGTTTCAAACTTCGTCTGGACTTCGCCTAAGGCTCTAGCTAGGCTCTGATACCACTGTAGGGTTCCTAGGCACCCTAATGAGGTCTCACAAGGCATCAACCATGCCAATTTCAAATTTAAACGGTGCCGAGTAACCCTAGAACGGATCGTTGGCTAGATTTCTAGGCGACAAAAGAAACTAGTTAACACTTAACTAAGAGAATACGGAAATACAACCTTTGTAGATCCGGTCCTCCACCTCCACGGCTCCGTGATGAAGTCCTCTCCGCTGTCCAAATCAAAATCCGGGCTCTAGCGTCGGCTTCATCGGAGAATAGGCGGGCTAGGTCGTCGATGTCCATGCCGAAGATGATCTACGTCGAGGCATCGCTAGATCAAGCTCCCACTTCACCAAGTCATGAAACTTGTGAAGAAAACACCCTATACTACTTGGCAAGAGGTAGAGGATGAAGAAATAGGAAGTGGGTTCACTTTAGAATTGGATTTCTCACTCTTTTTCTCACTTTGCCATTAAAGCTTTCAAGCTTTTTCTTGAAGTGAAGAAGAAGAAGAAGATGAAGAATATGATAAGTGTTAATTAAAAAAGAAAAGAATATCAAACCTTATCATATTCAAACCATGGTTTAGTGTAGAGAGTTAATCATGGTTAAATGGAATGGTTAGGGTTAAGCATGAGACAAAATGGTCACTTGGTCAAAGTCTTCAAGAAGCTTCAATATAAAACAAACAAAGCCACCATTTTCCTTTATGCTTATCATTTTTCCAAAAATCAATAAATAAATAAATAAGTGAATAAAACATAACCCTAACCATTAACATGTAACCATGGTTTGATCTTTACACAAACCCAAACTAGCATGCATCATCAAACATGATACAATCAAGTGCACAAAATTATATCGTATATACAATGTGCGCATCCGAGCGAGAAAATCCATTTAAAGTGAACCAAAATTAGTTAATGCAAAGTAATATATCAAATATATAATTATAAATTAAATCATTAAATCAACACTTGATTTAACGATCCGGTCATATCGCATATAACCGACTAATATCCAATGTATCGATTTATCGAATCAACGCTTGAATCGATAACTAGGTTATATCGCATACAACCTTTCCGATACATTCATCGCGAGAATAGAATACGGTATCACATACACGTATTATTCTCGGTCCTGCACATATCTCATATGCGCTCCTATTTCGTTTCGCTTGAGCCAGGAAACCTCTGTGTAGGACTCTAAAGACTCGTCAATACGCCGGCAGCAGTTGATGATCATATCAAACACCCACAAGCCGCAAGCGGTCTGCTAAACGTAACAGCCACCCGGGTATTGAGCGATCTGAAGATCGACGAGCAAGCCCGCTCACACTCCAGTGAATCCAACCAGTAACACTACCGTACAGTCCGGTCTGATCGTCTGATATGTCGCATATCTCGCCTAGGGGTGGTAAACGTCAGACCCCAATAGCTCGATAAGTCGTGTCGATATGAGGTCTATAACAATTCGAGAAACTACTGGTAACACTTACCAGTAAATCTCAGCAACCCTGGCCAGGGATTTCCTGTTATAGCCAATCGAACACAGCGCAACATCAACTCCCTATACCGGGAGAGACGAATCCCCTCCTATCGCTCATTGCCTCCATGTGACTCGGGACTGTACCCAAAAACCACCGTTTTGCACGCCCTCTTGGACGTGGTAAGATGGAAATCAAAGCACAGTGGGAACCACACAAGACTCTATGACGATCTCGGGTCAACAGACTACTCTGTACCAGTGTCACCAGAGAACTGCCATCTGACGTAAGGTATAATACCATCTGGGAGTTCTCGGCGAGTCCGTCCAGTGTACCCAGTCTCTGCTGAGCACCCGTATATCTCCTCTGATGCCAAACACCAATGGATATGGGATCATCCATCGCCCATCTGTATGGGTCGAGAAGGTACACGCTAGTCTACTCTGGTATATCGATGCCCTGTCTCGATACACCCACGACTAGGGACTTTGAAGGATGTACTTATAGACTACCATGTCCCCACTAGTATGATCCGCATCATAGTCCAGGTAGTCAAGTACACATCCTAAGGGCTTTACCAACATGTAACAGAGAGACAATCAGTGTACACGTTAAGGTAAAGATCAACCAGATAGCATACTATCATGTCGAGCAAGAAAGTCCTCCCTATATATGTCCCAGCATCCACTACAATATACATCCAATGTACAGTAATGGCCTCTAGGGCATACATATAACTAACACCCGAGTCTAGTTAACAGCCACTAGGCATCACCCAATTCAAACCAACACTCAAATCTTCACTAGGGTTTCCCAATGTTCACTACTCCACAATATCACATCTAAACACATATAAATACTTAAGTAAATGGAAAACTACCTAATTAGTGAAGGAATTACCTCATAAAGCACTCATGAATCCCCCTAGATCATCAAAACTGAATTTTTCTTGGTCCCATATATAGAGCTTGAAGAGGGGATTAATATTTATGAAGGGTGTGTAGGGTTTTGGGGATTGTTAGGAGATGGATCTAGGGATTATTTGAGGAGGGTTGGGAGCTTGAGGAGATGAAGAGGATGATGGAAATGGTGAGGGATTATGATTTGGGAAGCAGTCCCCCCCCCCTCTCTCATTATAATTCACGCACTCTTTCTCTTTCCAAGCCATCATTATGTCCCTTTCTCTCTCCTCACTCATCTTGACCCTCTTTTCTCTCTTTTTCTCACCAAAAACCATAATATAAAGCCCAAATGAAATGAAACATATAACAAAATGAACATGTCATGGTGCACTAACCATGGAAACTGTAAAAACGTGGATTTGGCTTAATCGTGATTAGCAGTCCACTAATCGGGTTTTTATCGAAACTGCATAAAATAAATTTTAAAAATGCCAAATCCTTTGATTATATTATTAAATGAATAAATAATTTTAATTTCTATTTATTTCATTATTATTGGTATATATTTATACTCTTTTTCGAAAACCCCAATTTCGCAAATCGGCAGTTTTCGGGAAAAATATTATTATAATATTAAATTCCCAAAAATAATATTTTATATTTTCTGAAATGTTACAGTTTTATGTGATATAGCCGGATTATTAATTCAAATGTTGATTTAATAATTTAATTTATAATTATATATTTGATATATTAATTTACATTAACTAATATTAGCTCACTTAAACATTTCTTTTTCTCACTTGTGTACACTTAGTATATATGTGATATATATTAATGTACATTATTTTGTGTCATGCTAGATGCTACATGCGACATGGGTATATTAGACTCACACCATGCTTATGATAATCCTAGGGTTTTTATTTATCTAAGTAATTCAAAATGGTTGGAAATTTGTCATGGCTAGAAACTTGGAGAAGCTTATTCTAACCATTGACTTAGTCCACTAACTTTGTTTTACATGAGATTTTTATTAACCTAACCATTATCCTTAGCCATAGTTTAGTCTCTACATGAGTTAGTATATAATACAAACTCACCCATGGTTGCTATTCTCACCTCATGAGTTTCATTCTCTTCTCCACTTCATCTTCTTCTTCCTTATGAGAAAGATTTCTAGCTTTTCAAATGGTGAAGAAATATTATGAGAAAAATAAATCTAAAGTGAGCAAAATTCCTACTTCATCATCCTCTACTATACTAACCATTTATTTTAGGGTGTTTGCTTTACTAATTCCACATTAGTGAAGAGGTAGCTTGAGTTGGTGTCTCCTCGACGTAGATTATCTTCGGCCTCGAAGACTTCAAGCAAGCTTGTTCCGTTCATCTTGTGGAGCTTTTCTAGAGTCCGGGAGTTCACTAAGGACTACTACACGGATCTATTGAAGTGAAGGACCAGTCTACAAAGGTTGTATTCCTTGTTCACTTAGATGTAAAGATGTTTACATGTATTTTTTTAATTCTCTAGTTAAGATTCTAGGGTTAGGGTTGTTTAGCATGGCAATTTTTTGAATATGGCATGGACGATACCTCCCGAAACCCTGCTGTCGTGCTACGCATCCCTACATCATCCCTGCCATTTTCAAAAATTTGACATGCTAAATAGCCCTAACCCTAGAGTCTTAACTAGAGAATTAGATGATACAAGAATGTAAACAACTTTACATCAAGTGAACTAGGAATACAACCTTTGTAGACCGGTCCTTCACTTCACTTGCTCCGTGTAGTAGTGTCGCAACTCCACTAGGCTCCACTTGAGGCTTTGCACGAGCTTCCTTCGATAACCTTCGTGCCGAAGATGATCCATGCGAAGTCCCTCCAACTCAAGCTACCTCTACACTAAAATCTTTAGCGTTGGAAACACGCTACACTCGATCGCTAGTCACGTGTAGGATGGTGAAGTAGGGGATGTTAAAAGCTCACAAGTTTGTGTTCATGCTTCATGGTTCACATCACATATGAGGGTTGAAGCTTGAACCATGACATGAGGAGGAGGAAGAAGCTAGAGAGCAACCATGAGAGCAACTCAAGAAAAACGGCTAAGTGTTGAGAATGAGCTAGAATGAATGGCAACTCTTGACCCCTCACTCATTAAAGCATGGAATTATGCAATATAAAATTGCAACCATGCTTGAATAGTGAGTCAAGATGAATAAACAAAAGTAAATCCCATGCTTGCAACCATACTCTCATTTTCCACCTCATTTCTATTTTCACAAAATAGAAATTCATATGCTATGCTTCATTATATATATATATATATATATATATATATATATATATTAATACATATGAAGAATAATTAGTGAGCTAATGATATTAGTTAAGATATAATTATATCACATATAATATATATCACATTATTAAATCAACACTTGATTTAATAATCCGGTTATATCACATATGACCGACTAATATCATTTATCTGTATATCACATTATCAAATCAACACTTGATTCGACAATCAGGTTATATCACATATAACCGAACCGATAACAGATAACTGCCAGATTACAATACGGTATCACATACTCGTATTTAATCAGGCCTACACACATATCACATATGTGTCCTACTTCGTTTTGCTTGAACCAGAGAACTTCTATGTGGGACTCTAAAGACTCGTCAATACGCCAGCAGTAGGTGATGATCACATCAGACACCTACAAGCCGTCAGCGGTACTAGCTGGACGTAACAGCTACTCGGGTATTGAGCGATATGAAGATCAACAAGCAAGATTGTCCATAGTCTCCATGAAGCCTACCAGTAACACAACCGTACAGTCCGGTCTCTTCGTATGATATGTCGCATATCAAGTCTAGGGGTGGAAATAGTCAGACCCCATGTTCCCGCCAAAATTTTGGCTCAAAACTTGCTCCCTTATAAAATAATAACAATAAAAAAATAATAATAAAGGGAAAAAACTCAACATGCAAAGAATGTAACAAATGTCTCAAAACATTCTTAGGCAGCGCGTCACGTGCAAAGCACGAGAGCGCCAACAGCGCCAGCGCTGGGAGTCAAAAGACTCTGAGGCAGTGCACCACGTGCAAAGCACGTGAGCACTAACGCTAAGAGCGCTACACTCTAAGCAGCGCACCACGTGCAATGCACGTGAGCGCTCTGAACATAAACAGGATAAAACCCATAATAGGGGTCACGTGTTAAACACGTGAGTGCTTTTGCCAATCACATGCAAAGCATGTGAGCGCCCTAATTTAAAATGTTCCGATCAAATTCTAGAATTAAATTCTATTTGGGAAATATTCTCTTGATCATCCATAAACCATAGGAAAATATTTTCCTAATCTTATAACAAGAATAAAATTCTATTTTAACAAGATATCCATATTAAGAAAATATATTTTTTAATCTTGTTAAAATAAAAGGATTTGATAGAATAAAGTTCTAATTTTGTTAAAACTAACAAGATATTCATAATCTTGCTAAACAAACAAGAAATATTCTCTGTTAAACAGAGAGCCTTTGGATTAAAAATCCAACGGTGAATAAAATTCACCGATTGATCTAAAAACTCATTTTGGTTGACTTTAAAATCAATCAACATCTCTCAATGAGAGATTTTCTGAACAAACTGATTCTTTTCTTTCTCCTATAAATAAGAGCAAAGGGACAGGAAGAAGAAAAGGGGGAAGAAAAATAGGGAGAGAATTTAATTCTTTAAAGAAGAGGAAACCCTCCTAAAAGCTCTGGCAAAAAAGAGAATTTAATTCTCAAACCAAAAGTTTAACTCTTCTCAAAGAACTTAGTTCTTCCTCTGGTTAAGATCTACAGAAGCAGATCTCCCCACAAGTTCAGAATTTAATTCTCATCGGGGAGATTCTGTCATGCAGATCCAAAACCCAGGGAAAAGAACTAAATCCAAAAGTGTTTAAATCTTACAAAACAAAAGAGAATTTAATTCTCAAACCAAGAGTTTAATTCTTCCAATTAAGAACTCGGTTCTTCCTCTGGTTGAAGATCTGCAGAAGTAGATCTCCCCATACGTTGAGAATTTAATTTTCATCGGGGAGATTCTGCCATGCAGATCCAAAACTTAGAGGGAGAATTGGGTTTAAAGAGTTTAACTCTTACAAAACATATAGGAATTTAATTCCTCTGAAACTAGGGTTTAACCCTTCAAAAATAATCTAATCCCTGCAAAGAATAAAAGGAGAACTTGATCCTTCAGAATCATAGAAGAACAGCCTGATGATTCATTAGTATTCAAACGCTACATAAAAACTCACGTGATCCCACGTGAGCACCTTTAAGGAACAAAAAAGGAAAGACTGAGATCTACTCACGTGACCCCACGTGACCCCTGAGCAGTGCTTAACTTTTATAAAGCAGAAAGGGAATAAATCAAAGGGCAGTTTCCATTCTTCGAGCGCCTCACGTGACCCCACGTGAGCGCATCAAATTCTTAGTGTTTAATACTACTCCAAGCGTCTCACATGACCCCACTTGAGCGCATCAAATTCTTAGCGTTTAACACTATTTCAAGCGCCTCACGTGGGAGCACGTGAGCACTGATCAAACACTAGTGTTTAACACTACTTTAAACGCCTCACGTGGGAGCACGTGAGCGCTGATCATACACTAGTGTTTAACACTACTTTAAGGCCTCATGTGGGAGCACGTGAGCGCCGATCATACACTAGTGTTTAACACTACTTTAAGGCCTCATGTGGGAGCACGTGAGCGCCGATCATATATTAGTGTTTAACACTATGAGAGGCCAATATTAGCCAAACTTAAATCAAATCTTCTGAGGGCAATTAATTGAGCCCCTCATGCTCAGGGTCCCCCAAACCGATCTCAGTCCCAGAGATAGATAATGAGCTCCTAACGGATGGAATCTAAAATGATGTCTATCCCACTATGATCTCTCCCCTCGATCTGGAATTTGGTTCAAGGGTACATCTCTCCACACTTCCGATACATGTCGTTGTAATTTTTCAACATCTTCAGAGAGGTGGAGGGTCCCAATAACCAATAACTCTTGGCGCACAACCGATCAAGATTTTCAAAAAAGGGGAGTAAATCTAAAACACATCTCAAGTTGGAGACATCTCACGTGATCCCTTGATAGTGCTTAGCACTCAGAAAAAGAAAAGGAGAATAAAGCAAAGGCAATTTTCATTCTTCAGATCCAAAATCAAAGGCAATTTTCATTCTTCACAAAAGAAAAGGCTCTGATACCCATCTTTTAGTTTGCTAGTATCTAGGTTAATGGCCCGATCCGGGATAATAGTGCGCGGTGGTGCCGGTTTGCAAGTTTGCAAAGTTTTTCGTTTCCGCATTTCCGGCGTCGGATCGACGGCCGGGGCGCCACCGTGCACTTACATTGGTATCAGAGCCACGCCGTTAACCTAGTCTAACTTGCTCTAGCATGTTTAGAGCTCGATCGAACAAAATTCCCCAAAAACCGTATTTTCCAATGCTTCATGTTTCTGTCGAAATATTTTCAGCTCCAAAAATTTTTCAGGTCATTGCAGAAACACAAGCAGGAAATTCTAAGAATTCTGGTAAAATTTGATGCAGTGATCCTTTAGTATGACCGCGGAAATGCGGCCAAACCCCTGGTTTGGCCGCAGTTCCACGGTGGGAAAGTGTCTTCATTGCACAAAATTTTTCCAGTAGGCTTTTGAATTGGAAATAGGGGTTTTGGGATATTCTTTTTGGGCCCAGATTTTTTGTGAGTGCTACAATAGTGCTTGGGACCCACTTCGATAAATTTGATCGATCGGATATTTTAAACATGCTAGTTCACAGTATTTACATTATATCTGCGACCGTTAATGTCACTCGATTGGTAAATCCAGTCTATCTGCTATAGCCCTTTTAGACGGATTTGCGAACGTGACATTCACGTTGATGTTCTGTGTTATGCTGTGATGTTGCGGATTGGTCGTGCGGATAGCCTAGATGCAATGTTAGTGCAGTTTTGTTTTATATGTACATTTGATATTGCGGGGCGAGCGTCCGACATGTGGACTGCCGTCACTGCCTGTTTGTATTATTCTTTTGGGGCACGACCAGGTTGCGGTCGATGTACCCGTTGTATGTATATTTTTACTTTCTGTACTAGGATTGCCCCACGGATGGGTGCACGGGTAGCCGGGTTCTAGAGGGCAACAGGCCCGCATCTCATGGCTTTGAGACGGAAGGGGCTTCACTCTAGAATTGGCGGGCTATTCGCTGCACTCGTAGGGAGTACAGGTTGACCCAGGAGGGGTGCCCAAGTTACCGGATTTCGTGAAGTGCTGGGTGGTCCATTCACGTTGCTGAAGGGGGCTGCCTCGCTTCAGGTTTTGGCGGGTAACTTGCCGCGTCCGTAGGGGTCTAGGATTTCATTGCACAGGCTATCCACACGACCAGGGGAACGTCGGGTTTCAGTAGCGGCTCTATGAAACCCGGGGATCCCAGATATCTGTATTGTTCTGTGATGCTGTACATTTCTGTGATGTTGCATTTTATCACGCCTTGAGCAAAATATTATATATTGATATATATACTAGTAGATGTTGTATATGTTTTGCATCTGCGCTAGTCCAGTCCCCGCTCTGTCGTTAGTTAAGTAACCTAACGGGTGATGACGGGACCCAGTGGCGAATGCGGATGGCATATACGTACATCATTATTTTCGTTCTTTTGTGGTGTGATCAATTGATTGGACTGCGTTGATTCAGATCAATGCAAGATAAACAAACCTATTCTGATGTTGTTGGAACATTTTTTCAAAAATCTGTTATTGCAAGGGCGTTCTCTTTTGTTTTGCATCGTGGTATTCTGTTGGAATATTTTGCTCCCCAGTCGACGAGGCAAGGGCCGAGATCCCTTCACCGGGAGTAACCCCTTGGAAAAAAGTTTGCGTCAGGGCAATAACTTCACTATAGCCGATTACTTTTGCTTTGCATCATGGTATTCAGTTGCAATATCCTGCACCTCATTCTACGGGGAAAGAGCCGAGATCCCTTCACCGGGAGTGACCTCTTTAGCAAAGGTTTTCGTTACTATATTTTTCTAAAAAGCTATCCGTTTCTTCAACGATATCAACTTCATTACGTTAAAGGTTTTTCGCCAGAAACCATTCGTAGCCCTCCGTCATTTCAGGAAGGTAGCACTTAGTATTCATGCTATGTATGTTGGCCTTCGTCAAGGCATAGTGTTTGGTAGCTATTTGTTACTTTTCTGCAGCATAGATAGATGCGTTGGTTTGGGACAGTCGTACTACTATTTTGGCCTTCGTCAAGGGTATGTACGGGTGGGTTCAAATTAACCTGGACAATGACGGGTAGAACTTGACATGTGACTTATGATATGTTGGCCTTCGTCAAGGTCATAAGAGCATGGGGCAAAAATCCACATCGGGAGTTTCTAAAGAAACTGAAACTTTCCAGATATGCGCATACCTTCTGGAGTGTGATAACGTGAGCGGATTCCGTCACGTTATCATGCGATGAGAGTTGGATCCCGATTCCCACTGATGAGTTGGTTTACTCCTCGGGTGATCCCTGCTAATTCTTCTTTCAGGTTTGGGGAAGAATTTGACGTTCCAGTGGGAGGTTTCCATATTAGATAAAGTGATAACCATTCTAATCTAGGTTAGAGTGCACGCTGAGTGTTTCTTTTCTCTCTCTCTTTAGCAGCGACCATTGACCCGACCCTAGACTATGACTCAGTGACCAAGTTGACCGAACCTTTTTAACACTGACTTTTGGATTGTCAGAGTTGCAAACCTCATTGCCACTCCTACTTTTACCCTTTTCTCCAGGACACCCCGTATTACTACGAACGTCCACTTCCATTGGACAAAACCATCGTATGGTTATATACGAACTCGAAGGAATTCGAGGATGGTTTCCGGTTCTGGAGAAAACGAATAGGACTATTCAGTTGTCTTTTCCTTTCACCTTCTCTCATTGCAAGTACTCCTTGGTTTAGGAGATAGTACACCTATTACACAAATTGGATAGTCTTCTTCCAAACCATAGGCAGGTGCCGACCGGTAGGGAATGAAGAAAATCAATTAGCCTAAATGGTGTACAGAAGGTATTAAGTTAAGACAAAGCAAGGGATTAGTAAGAGGGCAAAGTAAATTGCGACTGATATTCACGACCAAACCAAATATTTCTTCGCCAATCCTAAATCACCTTTGTATTTCTCTAGGACACTCCGTATCACTACGAAGATCCCATGTTTATTGGATAATCCATCGTATGGTTATATACGAACTCGGAAGGAACTTATTCCGGTTCGGGGATGGATCCTGGTTCAGGAGAAATAGAAATAAGGTTTATTCGGTTGTCTTTTATCTTCACCTTCTCTCGCATTGCGAGTGCTCCTGGGATTAGGACAGTACACCCATTATGCTTATTGGATAGTCTTCTTCCAAATCATAGGCTGGTGCCGAACGGTAGGGAAGGAAGAAAACCATTTGGCCTAAAGCGGTGTGCAGAAGGTAATGACTAAAGACATAAAAAGGGATTTGGAGAAGTGGCAAAGAATTATACGGTTACAGTTGTGAATCTGGATAATGGAAGAGGCATTACTGGGAATACCCGGATACCCCATCGAAACATTTCAATGTTTCAGTTTTACTGTGTACTGTTAAAAGAAAACTGATTTCCCAATTAGACACTTGCTCCAGGGTATGTATTTACCAGGTTTGATTCTCACATCTGTATGGTTTTACAGATGATGAGTGGGAGTAAGTTATTGGGAATTAGGTGATCATCCTCATTATATCGGGATTCGTTGTAATTGGTGATATTTGAGGAACTCACCTGGGTTGTTTGCCGGACGGCAAATATTGTAAGTCCATGCTACCTCTCCCGGTACTTTCGGGCATGCGGAATTTGGTGAAAAACAATTTTCTAGAGGCGGTAACATGGACTCAAAACCGGATCTTTGTTAAACATCTAACTAACAACCTAACTAGGAGTTGTTAACTACTCGGTTATGGGGTTATACCTTTCTTTCTTAAACTCCTTCGTCTTCAAGCCTCGATGGTTGTCCGGATCGGCTTCACCCCGTCGTCTCCTTGCGTCGAAGATCGATCCACCTGAAAGCTTCTACCTTTGGCTTCTTCTTCGAGCTTTGAAGACACTAGTTCACTCGGTTTGCTAAACCTTGTGAACTAGAGTGAGTAGAGGAGAGTGTGTTGGGATTTTCCTCTATGGTTCTTGGTTCTCAACACATGAGACAAGTGAACCATAGACTAAAGAGAGGGAGAGCAAGAGGAAGAAGATGAGAGCTCAAGAACACAAGAGAGAGAAAGGAAATGAAAGAATAAGAAAGACTTTTCTCTTTTGGCTCTCATAATCCAAAACCATCATAACCCATAATAGCAATCAAGTATTAGTGATGGTTTAAGCTACAATAGCCATATCATTTCATGCACTCATTTTGCACAAGAGAACAAGCAAGCAAAAGTCTTTGCATGAAATGATAGCCATTGTCATCATGATCGTCAACTAGTCCAACCTAGTCAACCGGTCAACAAAGTCAACAGGTCAACAAAGTCAACCCCTCAACAACCATGTCACCATAATACTTAATTAATATTATTGTTAATTACATATCATATTCTCATTAGGGTTGAGCAAAAAGTCAATAGTCAACAGTCAACGGTCAACAACCCTAATGAGAATCCTCTGCCTCTGTCTCTCCGTCAACTGTGCATACACACCCGCATCCGCGTTCCGAGGAACACGAATACATACTGGATAAAACCAATCCCAAAACGTACACTAGGATCTGGCTTAAACCAAAGCCCGCTAGTGTTAACTGTCCGGACACTGTACGTGCACAAGTGCACGGATGTGACCGGACCCTGTCGCAAAACCATGCGACCTGTCGCAAAACCATGCGACCTCTACTCTTTTGCCTAAAGGCGAATAGCTTTCTGTGTGGGACTCTAAAGACTCGACACTACGCTGGCAGTGGGTTTAACCAAAGATCGCAAGCGGTACTAGCTGTGCGTAACGGTCCCCAGGTAGATGCCGACAAGAAGACTGACGAGGTGAAACCCATCTGAACTCCTACTGACGAGGTGATACCCATCTAAACATCCATGGCAACATAAACCACAAAAGAGACATAGCCTACTACACTTGCCTACAGCAAATCTTGGATGCGTCGGCTAGCCAATTTAGCGCCCGAGTTGCCTCGGTCCAGAGGTGGGAGCCCGTAAAAGAATCCGGCTACATGGTGCCCTTTCCGACGAGGAGGTGACGGACGGAGATTCCGCGGGAGATCGGAGTGGAGATGAAGACCGAAAGACACGGATCGCTTGGTATAACTCTCTACCCATCTTTTAGTTTGCTAGTAGCTAGGTTAATGGCCCGATCCGGGATAATAGTGCGCGGTGGTGCCGGTTTGCAAGTTTGCAAAGTTTTTCGTTTCCGCATTTCCGGCTTCGGATCGACGGCCGGGGCGCCGCCGTGCACTTACAGGATGATCCCATATCCATTGGTGTTTGACATCAAAGATGGTGTACGGGTGCTCAGTGGAGACTGGGTACACTGAACGGACTCGCCGAGAACTTCTAAATGGTATTATACATATCTTCAGATAGCTGTTCTCCGGTGACACTAGTACAGGTTAGTCTATAGACCTGAGATCGTCATAGAGTCTTGTGTCATTCTTACTGTGCTTTGATTTCCACCTTATCACGTCCAAGACGGCATGCAAAACGGTGGCTTTTAGGTACAGTCCCGAATGACATGGAGGCATTGAACGATAGGAGGGGTTTCGTCTCTCCCGATATTGGGAGTTGATGTTGTGCTGTGTTCGATTGGCTATAACTGGAAGTCCCTGGCCAGGGCTGATATGGAGTGCTTATCGACCCGTTATGAGCCTTATATCAACACGACTTGTCGGTTACTGGGGTCTGACGTATACCACCCCTAGACTTGATATGCAACATATCAGACGAAGAGACCGGACTGTACGGGAGTGTTACTGATTGGATTCACAGGAGAATGTATATGCTTGCTTGTTGATCTTCTGATCGCTCAATACCTGGATAGCTGTTACTGTTGGAGATAGTGCTCTCAGAGTCAATTATTGGATCACAGGCACGTGATTGCAATGATTGAGGGAGGACTTATTCCGGTAGGACAGTCTTACTCAAGATGATAGTATGCTATCTGGTTTATCTTTATCATCGTGTACTGCTTTAAGTGACCTTAAAGGTCGCTATTACACGTTGATAGAGCCCCTAGGATTCTTGCTTGACTGCCAGCAGTATGAGGGCGATCATATACGTGGGAGCTGGTAGTCTATAAGCACATCCTTAAAAGGTCCCTAGTCGTGGGAGTTTCAAGACAGGGCATCGATACTCCAGAGTAGACTAGTGTATACAGTCGAGACCCTGACGAGGGACGGTGGCCGGTCTCACAAGCCACTGGTGTCAGTTGGTTCACGTAAGATGTATACAGGTGCTCATTGGGTTATGAGTACACCGGACAGGACTCACCGGGAACATACTAGTTGGTCTTATACCTGACGTCAGATAGCAGTTTCCTGGTGACATGTGTACAGGTTAGTTCATCGACCTAAGGATCGTCATTTGTCTCGTGTGAGTTCCCACTGTACTTTGATTACTACCGTACCACGCTCAAAGGAGACGTGCAAACAGGTTTTAGTTGGGTACAGTCCCGAGCCATATAGAGGCAGTGAGCGGATCTTCAGGGGTTCGTCTTGAAAGGTTTGCCTAGCACCTTATGAAGGGTTTAGAAGCATCACATGTGCCAAAGAATGAATTTTTTATGGTGCTAAGTAAACTTACAAAGGATCTATCCTAGAAAAATTAGGGTTTCAAATTTTTCATATCAACATATGAAAGGAAAGCTAGGGTTTAGAGAGTACAACCTTTGTAGCTCCCTACGCTAGACTCCTCGGCTACTTGGGGTTTGAAAGAACTCCGCTTGAACGCCTTTCGGTCACCGATGATCCACCCGGAGTCCGCCTTGTCCAAGCTTGCAACTTTATCCGATCAAGTGAACGAAATCAAGCTAACACTCTAAACAAGTGGGCTAGACTTGTGTAGATTGGTGTTGTGGTTCTCTTTCTCACTTCAAAATCCAATCTTGATGAGTATATTGCTCACTACTAAGAACTAGAGAGCAAAATGAGAGAGGTTGATGAAGATGATGGCTTTTTCAAGAAGATGATAAGTTCAACTTCTTTAGAAAATGGAAAAATATATCAATATATATTTTCTATCTATCATCTCAAACCATGGTTGAATCATTATTGTACTATAGTTAAAACACAAAAGGAAACTTTACCAAAGGCTAAAAGGTGGGTGAGAATGGTTAGGTCAAAAGAAGAGTGTAGAACAAATCAATAATGAACCTTTTCTTTCCTTTTATGTTTTAGTATAAATACAATAATAATTCATAAATAAAACCATGGTGTGAGTCTTATATTGCCACCATTTTCATGTATATACAACCAAGAAAGATGTATGTATGTATGTATGTGTATTTGTACATCCATATGTGCATGAATCAAAAAGAAGGCATACATGCATGCATACATCCAACTAACTCAAGAAAGGATTTCAAGTGAGAAGCTAATGGTTAAATGATAAATCAACACTTGATTTATCAATCCGGCCATATCACATATGACCCCTACCAAAAGCAAGCCGCCCGATCAATATACGGTATCCTATACGCGCATTTTAATCGGGTCCATGCGCATATCGCATACACGCACCACAACGTTTCTCCTGGACTAGGAAACTCCATTGTGGGACTCTGAGACTCGTCAATACGCCGGCAGTGGGTGATGATCATATCAAGCACCCCCAAGCCGCAAGCGGTCAGCTAAACGTAACGGCCACCGGGTATTGAGCGATCAAAAGAGTACAAGCGAACCTGCTACAACTCCCGTCGAGCCAACCGGCAACACTTCACGTACAGTCCGGTCTCCTCGTCTGATATGTCGCATATCAAGTCTAGGGGTGGTAAACGTCAGACCCCAATAACCGATAAGTCGTGCCGATGTGAGGCTCATAACGGGTCGAGAAACTACTGGTAACACTTATCAGCAAATCTCTGATCAGCCCTGGCCAAGGACTTCCCTCTTACGGCCAATCGAGCACAGCGCAACGTCAACCCCCAATACCGGGAGAGACGAAACCCCTCCTATCGCTCATTGCCTCCATGTGACTCGGGACTGTACCCAAAAACCACCGTTTTGCACGCCCTCATGGACGTGGTAAGGTGGAGATCAAAGCACAGTGGGAATCACACAAGACTCTATGACGATCTCGGGTCTACAGACTAACCTGTACAAGTGTCACCTGAGAACTGCCATCTGACGTGAGGTATAATACCATCTGGGAGTTCTCGGCGAGTCCGTCCAGTGTACCCAGTCTCCACTGAGCACCCGTATACCATCTCTGATGTCAAACACTAATGGATATGGGATTATCCATCGCCCATCTCATGGGTCGAGAAGAGTATACGCTAGTCTACACTGGTATATCGATGCCCCGTCTCGATACACCCACGACTAGGGACCTTGAAGGATGTACTTATGGACTACCATGTCCCCACTAGTATGATCTGCATCATAGTCCAGGTAGTCAAGTACACATCCTAAGGGCTTTACCAACATGTAACTTTAAGACAGTTTAAAGAGACTAGTATACATGTTAAAATAAAGAGCAACCAGATAGCATACTATCATATCGAGGCGAATGCGGATGGCATTAGTTACCTAACCTAACGGTGCAGACGGGACATCGAGGCGAATGCGGATGGCATAAGCGTACGTTATATTTATCTGTGATGGTTAGGTGGACTTAAATGATGGGATATTCATTAATGAGATTAATGAAAGAAAATAAACCTAATTGATGTTGTGGAATCGAATTTCAAAATAAAACTGGTAGCTACAGTTCTTGCTTTGCATCGCGGTGTTCATTATAAAACATCCTGCACCTTATTCGATGAGGAAAGGACCGAGATCCCTTCACCGGGAGTGACTCCTTTAGCAATAACTGGCAGATGCTACACACTCGGTTTGTATTTGATCGCTTCTATAGTTTCTGCTTTGCAAAGTGATATATATGATATATCCCGCACCTCATTCGACGAGGAAAGGGCCGACGATCCCTTCACCGGGAGTGACCCCTTTAGCAAAACTAGAAAAGCCTCAAAAACATTCCATTTAAAAAACCATTTGATTCCGCAACGAGATCAAGTTCAAAGCGTTAAAGGTTTTCATAAAAACCGGCCGCAACCCTCCGTCATTTTAGGAAGTAGAGTACTTAGTATTCGTGCTACGTTTGTCGACCATAGCCGAGGCGTAGTGTGCGGTAGCTAAGTGATGTCTTCCTACACCGCATATGATGCGATTAGTTAGGACAGTCATGTGACTTTGTTGACCTTAGCCAAGGGTCATGTGGGTGGGTCTAATTAATCACGAAATGACGGGTAGAACTTGACTAGTACCTATGATTTGTTGACCTTAGCCAAGGTCATAGGTGCTAGGGGTAAAAACCATTATCGGGAGTTTCAAGTGTTGAAACTTGCAATGAGATTGCATACCTTCTATATGATAGTTGGATCCCGATACCCACTGCGAGTAATTGTTACTCCTGGGAGAGTTTTGCACTTTACAATTAGCCGATCAAGTAGGTGTCTAGAAAGGTGTCAACGGGGTTACGCCTCTGGGAAAACGAGGTTTACAGTAATTAGGTCCGTGCGAAAGCACGGGGAACCTCCCTCAAAGTACCGACACTGGCCTGGCTGAAAGATTGGCGAACTTGTAGAGTGTAATTAATCCCGGCTAGTCTTTCCTTTTAAGGTTTGAAGGAAGATTTGATAAAAACAGTGGGAGCCATCCTGATTAGATAAAATATATAACCAATCTGATCTTGCAAGAGCGCACGCAGAGTGTTTTCTTCTCTCTCTCTCCAGGTAGCGACCATATCACGCCTTAATCAAGATAATAATATGGATGAATTGACCGAACCCGCTTGTTATACTGAGCTGGGAACGTTGGTCCCGCTCCAACTTATAATTGTTATAAGACAGAGCAGGAAATAGGGGAATACCAGATTTCCTATGCCGCCCAAACGAAGAGAGTGCATGTTGATGCATCATCTTCGGGTGTGTTCATTATACAGAACTGTTTCTCAGTATTCTTTACGTCCTGGGTATGTGATACCAGATCAGGATCCCAGATATGTAATCTGTTACATAGGGCTACAGAAAGGTAGAAAAACTGAGAACGGGTGATAAGTTTCATGAGACAGAAAACGGGGCAAGTGTTGCAGCCAAGTCTGTTGGTCACTGTCACCCTGTATTACGAATACATTGATTCTGAACAAATGCTATTAGATACCGAACCTGATATACAAAATTATATCTGTATCTTTATTAGTAAAGAAAGGATATAATTTTGTATTGATGGATAATGTTTTGAACATTTCCTATATCAAAAGTTGATCGGTTCAAGCACGTTATCTAAAAGCATTGATGTTCTAAATCAAACTACAGTTCTTAGTATATGGAACACACATAAGAGGAAGAGTTCAGAAATGAACGGATCCTTCTTAAGGTATTGCAGACTAGGTCAGATCAATGTGACCGACTAGCTGAAGTTACATGTAGATGCATATTTAAATCAGTTTGAATCTACATCTTGTGAAACTTGCCAGTCATGTCACAAAGATATAATGACACTAGCTCTGTTTATTGGAAACAGAGAAAGAGTTAGTGAACTCTTGGGACTGATACATGATGATGTATGTAAAGTCTCCTGTCTACACATGCCAGGACTGGTTCTTCATACTTCATTATATTCTCTGATAATCTCTCAAGATTCAGTCATATGTTCCTGTTGAAACATAAGTCCGAACCTTTTGAGATATTCACAGAATATAAGTTAGAAGTAGAGAACCAAAATACAGGTATAAGTATTATGTCCTATGATAAGATCAGGGAGGAGAATACTTGTGCATAGAATTCCTGGACTATTCTAAAGGAGAATGAGATTTTCTCTCAATGTTACTCCTCTGAATACACCACAGCACAACGGTGTATCAGGGCGGAGCAATTGCACAATATTAGATATGGTGTGCTCTATGATGAGTATTACTGAGTTACCTATTTCCTTTTGAGGTTATGCACTTGAGAAGCTGCATACCTATTGAATTAGGTTTGATTCAAATCAGTGCATACCATTCCATATGAGATATGGTATGGGAAGAGCCTATCTCTTAAGTAAGTTAAGATTTGGGATTGTCCGGCTTATGTCAAAAGAAAAATCCGGAAAAGATCGAGGCAAGATCAGTTCTGTAGAACTGGAAAGGTTCCAGCTGTACAAAACTGCTAATGATTTGATAGAACCAAAGGATTCAATAGTTTCCGACGAACCTCAGCCTCTCCGCCGATCTAGCAGGGTTCCTCATCCGCCTGAGAGATACCTCGGTTTCTCGATGACAGTGGGAGCGAGGATTGCATCATGAGATGATGACCCAACCAGTTTCGAGCAGGCCATCAAGAGTAGGGACTCTGTAAGAATGGCTGGATGCTTAGTGATCTTAGATGGAATCCATATACACCAACAAAGTATGGACTTTAGTTGCGATATCTGAAGGGTTAAATCCCCATCAGGAGCAAGTATATCTTGAGAAGATTACTTGGTGTAGATGGAAAAGTTGAGACTTTCAAAGCTAGACTTGTTAAAGGTTTTCGTCATCGACCAGGCGTGGATAATGATGAAAGTTTTTTCCAGTAGCTATGCTTAAGTCTATCCAGATCCTACTTACCACGGCTACATACCATGACTACGATATCTGGCGGTTGGGTGCCATGACTGCTTTTCTAAATACTGATTTAGAAGAGAACGTCTATAAGAACACAGCCAGAGGTCTTCGTAAACAGTGGGAGCAGCGGAAACGTGTGCAAGTTGCTTTACATAATGAAGCAGGCATCGCGGAGTTGGAACGTCTGTTTTGATGTGATAGTCAAAGTGTTTGACTTCATCAAAATGGTAGACGAACCTTGTATATAAAAAAGGGTAGTAGAGAGTAAGGTGGTCATCTTCGTATTGTACATAGACAACATACTCTTGATAGGAAAAGAGTTTCCTATACTACGATCGGTCAGTCTCCTATTATCACTAGGATTCTCCAAATAGGATCAAAGTGATACCTTCTAAATCGTGAGTTTTCATCTATGAGATAGATGTAATTGGATGCTAGGATTCTCACTAGATGTAGTGAGATGGTATCAATCGATCATGGGGAGAATCACTTTCCAGGGTGATAAAGACGACTGAATGTCAGTCACGGGCATTGTCTTTACCCTCAGTAAAGGGACGGTATGTTGGAAAAGTTCCAAGCTAGATACCGTGGCAAACTAGACGATTAAGGCTGGTAACATCGCTATTGAAGATACTACCAAAGAGGAAGTTTGGGTGTATATTGGTTCATAAAATGAACTAGGTTCCTGCCATTGTATGACAATGGAAGTATGGCTTTGGCCCTGGAACCCTGGTCCCATCAGTGACCCAGACAAATTCTGAGGCAGCATCACCTGATCATAGAGATAGTTGATCTCCAGGGTGATCGAGGTTAGGAGAGAAGACTCAGAGGACAACACGGCGGATCCACTCACGAAGGCCTTTTTCCCAAAGAGAAACAATTTAGGGGATGGTTGAGTATGTGATACTGCAACCACTGCTACAGATGGCCCTAGTGCAAGTGGGAGATTGTTAGTTATATGTATGCCCTAGAGGCCATTACTGTACATTGGATGTATATTGTAGTGGATGCTGGGACATATATAGGAAGGACTTTCTTGCTCGACATGATAGTACGCTATCTGGTTGCACTTTATCTTAACATGTATACTTTCTGTCTCTCTGATTACATGTTGATAAAGCCCTTAGGATATGTACTCGACTTCCAGGACTATGATGTAGATCATACTAGTGGGGCCTGGGTAGTCCATGAGTGCATCCTTGAAATGTTCCTAGTCGAGGGAATATCGAGACGGGGCATCGATATTCCAGAGTAGACTAGCGCATATCTTCTCGACCCATGAGATGGGCGATGGATGATCCCATATCCATTGGTGTTTGACATCGAAGATGGTATGCGGGTGCTCAGTAGAGACTGGGTACACTGAACGGACTCGCCGAGAACTCCCAGATGGTATTATACCTCACGTCAGATGGCAGTTCTCTGGTGACACTGGTACAGCTTAGTCTGTTGACCCGAGATCGTCATAGAGTCTTGTGTGTCTCCCACTGTGCTTTGATTTCCACCCTACCACGGCTCTACTGAGTTGTGCAAACAGGTGGTTTTTGGGTACAGTCCCGATTCACATGGAGGCAATGAGCGATAGGAGGGGATTCGTCTCTCCCGGTATTGGGGGTTGATGTTGTGCTATGCACGATTGGCCATAACAGGAAATCCCTGGCCAGGGTTGCTGTGATATACTGGTAAGAGTTATGTGAACGCGGATACTCGCCGGTAAACTTAATAGACAGCCTCACTCCATAGCCCCGACCAAGTGACTGCAGGAGAACCCCGTCGCCGAAAGCATCCGTTCGGGTGCTCGCGGCAGCGGTGTTCCGCCTTAGTGCACTTCGTCGACGGCATCGGGGGTGCGGCCGCCTACTAAAGTTTGCAACGAGCATTCGATCAGGATGTCGGGAATCTTGTTGAATTTCCCGACTTGATATTGAAAAGAGTTTTCGATAATGAGACTAAAATGCGGGGTTTATAATTGTTAGGCATGCGATGTCTAAGTATTTCATTTGGTCAGGCATGCGATGTCTGAGGAGGTTGCGGATTCCAACTGTTGTAGTTTTACATTTTCTTTTCTGTGACCGTAAGTGTAATATGTGATATCGCCGGTTTCGTTGCTATATGTCAACGACAATTGGGATGCGCATATTTACTTACGTTGATGACATCTGATGTTATGTGTTGTTGGATATGTTATATTGGATCGTCGTGTTTGAATAGCCGGGGTTTTTTATGTGAGATGAGTGTTTTTCATTTTCATTCATGTAAAAACTTGTATGTAATATTCTTTTATTGGGGCACTTCCAGGTTGCGGAAGTAGTCACCGTTTGTATATTATTTACTTTTCTGCACTAGGATAGACCCAAGGAGGGGAGCACAAGTAACCGGGTTCTGGGGTCCAGTGGGAGACCAACTCGAGGAGTCGAGTCCGGGTCTCCTAACCCTAGAATTGGTAGGGTTGCTTGCCGCTCTCGTAGGGGTCTAGGGGTATGGGATTGGCTATTCATCACGACCGTGGAATCCGTGTTTTATACTGGCTCGTATTGAAAACACGGACGTCCTAGTATATCTAATATTTCATATGTTTCTTCTGCTGTGATTTATCTGTGATCTTGTGATGTTCTGTGACAGATATTATATATAGTATATATGATATATTATATAGACGTTGCTTATATTTTACACCCGCGCTAGCCCTGCCTCGCTCTGGCGTTAGTTACCAAACCTAACGGTGCAGACGGGACATCGAGGCGAATGCGGATGGCATAAGCGTACGTTATATTTATCTATGATGGTTAGGTGGACATAAATGATGGGATATTCATTAATGAGATTAATGAAAGAAAATAAACCTAATTGATGTTGTGGAATCGAATTTCAAAATAAAACTGGTAGCTACAGTTCTTGCTTTGCATCGCGGTGTTCATTATAGAACATCCTGCACCTTATTCGATGAGGAAAGGACCGAGATCCCTTCACCGGGAGTGACTCCTTTAGCAATAACTGGCAGATGCTACACACTCGGTTTGTATTTGATCGCTTCTATAGTTTCTGCTTTGCAAAGTGATATATATGATATATCCCGCACCTCATTCGACGAGGAAAGGGCCGACGATCCCTTCACCGGGAGTGACCCCTTTAGCAAAACTAGAAAAGCCTCAAAAACATTCCATTTAAAAAACCATTTGATTCCGCAACGAGATCAAGTTCAAAGCGTTAAAGGTTTTCACAAAAACCGGCCGCAACCCTCCGTCATTTTAGGAAGTAGAGTACTTAGTATTCGTGCTACGTTTGTCGACCATAGCCGAGGCGTAGTGTGCGGTAGCTAAGTGATGTCTTCCTACACCGCATATGATGCGATTAGTTAGGACAGTCATGTGACTTTGTTGACCTTAGCCAAGGGTCATGTGGGTGGGTCTAATTAATCACGAAATGACGGGTAGAACTTGACTAGTACCTATGATTTGTTGACCTTAGCCAAGGTCATAGGTGCTAGGGGTAAAAACCATTATCGGGAGTTTCAAGTGTTGAAACTTGCAATGAGATTGCATACCTTCTATATGATAGTTGGATCCCGATACCCACTGCGAGTAATTGTTACTCCTGGGAGAGTTTTGCACTTTACAATTAGCCGATCAAGTAGGTGTCTAGAAAGGTGTCAACGGGGTTACGCCTCTGGGAAAACGAGGTTTACAGTAATTAGGTCCGTGCGAAAGCACGGGGAACCTCCCTCAAAGTACCGACACTGGCCTGGCTGAAAGATTGGCGAACTTGTAGAGTGTAATTAATCCCGGCTAGTCTTTCCTTTTAAGGTTTGAAGGAAGATTTGATAAAAACAGTGGGAGCCATCCTGATTAGATAAAATATATAACCAATCTGATCTTGCAAGAGCGCACGCAGAGTGTTTTCTTCTCTCTCTCTCTCCAGGTAGCGACCATATCACGCCTTAATCAAGATAATAATATGGATGAATTGACCGAACCCGCTTGTTATACTGAGCTGGGAACGTTGGTCCCGCTCCAACTTATAATTGTTATAAGACAGAGCAGGAAATAGGGGAATACCAGATTTCCTATGCCGCCCAAACGAAGAGAGTGCATGTTGATGCATCATCTTCGGGTGTGTTCATTATACAGAACTGTTTCTCAGTATTCTTTACGTCCTGGGTATGTGATACCAGATCAGGATCCCAGATATGTAATCTGTTACATAGGGCTACAGAAAGGCAGAAAAACTGAGAACGGGTGATAAGTTTCATGAGACAGAAAACGGGGCAAGTGTTGCAGCCAAATCTGTTGGTCACTGTCACCCTGTATTACGAATACATTGATTCTGAACAAATGCTATTAGATACCGAACCTGATATACAAAATTATATCTGTATCTTTATTAGTAAAGAAAGGATATAATTTTGTATTGATGGATAATGTTTTGAACATTTCCTATATCAAAAGTTGATCGGTTCAGGCACGTTATCTAAAAGCATTGATGTTCTAAATCAAACTACAGTTATTAGTATATGGAACACACATAAGAGGAAGAGTTCAGAAATGAACGGATCCTTCTTAAGGTATTGTAGACTAGGTCAGATCAATGTGACCGACTAGCTGAAGTTACATGTAGATGCATATTTAAATCAGTTTGAATCTACATCTTGTGAAACTTGCCAGTCATGTCACAAAGATATAATGACACTAGCTCTGTTTATTGGAAACAGAGAAAGAGTTAGTGAACTCTTGGGACTGATACATGATGATGTATGTAAAATCTCCTGTCTACACATGCCAGGACTGGTTCTTCATACTTCATTATATTCTCTGATAATCTCTCAAGATTCAGTCATATGTTCCTGTTGAAACATAAGTCCGAACCTTTTGAGATATTCACAGAATATAAGTTAGAAGTAGAGAACCAAAATACAGGTATAAGTATTATGTCCTATGATAAGATCAGGGAGGAGAATACTTGTGCATAGAATTCCTGGACTATTCTAAAGGAGAATGAGATTTTCTCTCAATGTTACTCCTCTGAATACACCACAGCACAACGGTGTATCAGGGCGGAGCAATTGCACAATATTAGATATGGTGTGCTCTATGATGAGTATTACTGAGTTACCTATTTCCTTTTGAGGTTATGCACTTGAGAAGCTGCATACCTATTGAATTAGTTTTGATTCAAATCAGTGCCTACCATTCCATATGAGATATGGTATGGGAAGAGCCTATCTCTTAAGTAAGTTAAGATTTGGGATTGTCCGGCCTATGTCAAAAGCAAAATCCGGAAAAGATCGAGGCAAGATCAGTTCTGTAGAACTGGAAAGGTTCCAGCTGTACAAAACTGCTAATGATTTGATAGAACCAAAGGATTCAATAGTTTCCGACGAACCTCAGCCTCTCCGCCGATCTAGCAGGGTTCCTCATCCGCCTGAGAGATACCTCGGTTTCTCGATGACAGTGGGAGCGAGGATTGCATCATGAGATGATGACCCAACCAGTTTCGAGCAGGCCATCGAGAGTAAGGACTCTGTAAGAATGGCTGGATGCTTAGTGAACTGAGATGGAATCCATATACACCAACAAAGTATGGACTTTAGTTGCGATATCTGAAGGGTTAAATCCCCATCAGGAGCAAGTATATCTTGAGAAGATTACTTGGTGTAGATGGAAAAGTTGAGACTTTCAAAGCTAGACTTGTTAAAGGTTTTCGTCATCGACCAGGCGTGGATAATGATGAAAGTTTTTTCCAGTAGCTATGCTTAAGTCTATCCAGATCCTACTTACCACGGCTACATACCATGACTACGATATCTGGCGGTTGGGTGCCATGACTGCTTTTCTAAATACTGATTTAGAAGAGAACGTCTATAAGAACACAGCCAGAGGTCTTCGTAAACAGTGGGAGCAGCGGAAACGTGTGCAAGTTGCTTTACATAATGAAGCAGGCATCGCGGAGTTGGAACGTCTGTTTTGATGTGATAGTCAAAGTGTTTGACTTCATCAAAATGGTAGACGAACCTTGTATATAAAAAAGGGTAGTAGAGAGTAAGGTGGTCATCTTCGTATTGTACATAGACAACATACTCTTGATAGGAAAAGAGTTTCCTATACTACGATCGGTCAGTCTCCTATTATCACTAGGATTCTCCAAATAGGATCAAAGTGATACCTTCTAAATCGTGAGTTTTCATCTATGAGATAGATGTAATTGGATGCTAGGATTCTCACTAGATGTAGTGAGATGGTATCAATCGATCATGGGGAGAATCACTTTCCAGGGTGATAAAGACGACTGAATGTCAGTCACGGGCATTGTCTTTACCCTCAGTAAAGGGACGGTATGTTGGAAAAGTTCCAAGCTAGATACCGTGGCAAACTAGACGATTAAGGCTGGTAACATCGCTATTGAAGATACTACCAAAGAGGAAGTTTGGGTGTATATTGGTTCATAAAATGAACTAGGTTCCTGCCATTGTATGACAATGGAAGTATGGCTTTGGCCCTGGAACCCTGGTCCCATCAGTGACCCAGACAAATTCTGAGGCAGCATCACCTGATCATAGAGATAGTTGATCTCCAGGGTGATCGAGGTTAGGAGAGAAGACTCAGAGGACAACACGGCGGATCCACTCACGAAGGCCTTTTTCCCAAAGAGAAACAATTTAGGGGATGGTTGAGTATGTGATACTGCAACCACTGCTACAGATGGCCCTAGTGCAAGTGGGAGATTGTTAGTTATATGTATGCCCTAGAGGCCATTACTGTACATTGGATGTATATTGTAGTGGATGCTGGGACATATATAGGAAGGACTTTCTTGCTCGACATGATAGTACGCTATCTGGTTGCACTTTATCTTAACATGTATACTTTCTGTCTCTCTGATTACATGTTGATAAAGCCCTTAGGATATGTACTCGACTTCCAGGACTATGATGTAGATCATACTAGTGGGGCCTGGGTAGTCCATGAGTGCATCCTTGAAATGTTCCTAGTCGAGGGAATATCGAGACGGGGCATCGATATTCCAGAGTAGACTAGCGCATATCTTCTCGACCCATGAGATGGGCGATGGATGATCCCATATCCATTGGTGTTTGACATCGAAGATGGTATGCGGGTGCTCAGTGGAGACTGGGTACACTGAACGGACTCGCCGAGAACTCCCAGATGGTATTATACCTCACGTCAGATGGCAGTTCTCTGGTGACACCGGTACAGCTTAGTCTGTTGACCCGAGATCGTCATAGAGTCTTGTGTGTCTCCCACTGTGCTTTGATTTCCACCCTACCACGGCTCTACTGAGTTGTGCAAACAGGTGGTTTTTGGGTACAGTCCCGATTCACATGGAGGCAATGAGCGATAGGAGGGGATTCGTCTCTCCCGGTATTGGGGGTTGATGTTGTGCTATGCTCGACTGGCCATAACAGGAAATCCCTGGCCAGGGTTGCTGTGATATACTGGTAAGAGTTATCAGTAGTTTCACGAATGTTATGGACCTCAAGTCGACATAACTTATCGAGCTATTGGGGTCTGACGTTTACCACCCCTAGGCGAGATATGCGACATATCAGACGAACAGACCGGACTATACGATAAGTGTTACTAGTTGGATTCGCAGGAGTGTGAGCGGGCTTGCTCGTCGATCTTCTGATCGCTCAATACCCGGGTGGCCGTTACGTTTGGCAGACCGCTTGTGGCTTGTGGGTGTTTGATATGATCATCACCTGCTGCCGGCGTATTGACGTGTCTTTAGAGTCCTACACAGAGGTTTCCTGGCTCAAGCGAAACGAAATAGGAGCGCATATGAGATATGTGCGGGACCGAGAATAATGCGCGTATGTGATACCGTATTCTATTCTCGCGATGAATGTATTGATTGGTTGTATGCGATATAACCTAGTTATCGAATCGAAGATCGATTCGATAAGCCGATGCATAGGATACTAGTCGGTTATATGCGATATGACCGGATCGTTAAATCAAGTGTTGATTTAATGATTTAATGTATAATTATATATTTGATATATTACTTTGCATTAACTAGTATCCGTTCACTTTAAATGGATTTTCTCACTCGGATGTGCGCATTGCATGTGCGATATGATTTTGTGCACTTGCTTGTATCATGTTTGATGATACATGCCTTTTGGTTAAGTGTAAAGAATTAAACCTTGGTTAATGAAATGGTTAGGGTTTACTATTTCCTTATTCATTTATTCATTTATTTATTCTTTTTGGAAATTGATAAGCATTAAGAGAAAATGGTGGCTTAATTTGTTTTCTAGCTAAAGCTTCTTGAAGCTTTGACCAAAGTCACCCTTTTTGTCTCATGCTTAACCCTAACCATTCCCACTAACCCTAGTTTAGTCTCTACACTTCACCATGGTTGGTAGATGATAAGTATTATTATTATTTTCATTTTAAAAAAGACTTATCATATTCTTCATCTTCTTCTTCTTCACTTCAAGAAAAAGCTTGAAAGCTTTAATGGCAAAGTGAGAATTAGAGTGAGAAATCCAATTCTAAAGTCTATCCACTTCCTATTTCTTCATCCTCTACCTCTTGCCAAGTAGTAGAGTGTGTTTCCTTCACAAGTTTTCATGGCTTGGTGAAGGTGGAGCTTGATCTTGCGATGCTTCGATGTAGATCATCTTCGGCATGGACATCGACGACCTAGCTCGCTTTTTCTCCGACGAAGCCGACTCTAGAGCCCGGATTCCTTTTGGACAGCGGAGACGACTTCGTTGCGGAGCTATGGAGGTGGAGCACCGGATCTACAAAGGTTGTATTTCCGATATCCCATTAGTTAAGTGTTAACTAGTTACTTTGTTCGCCTAAATATCTAGTAAACGATCCGTAGTCGGGTTTGTAGGCACCCGTAAAATATGATTTGTGCATGTTTGATCACTTGTGAGACTTCACTAGAGTGCCTAGGAACCCTACAGGGTTCGATCAGATTCGTGCGGTATTGCACGGATCAGGATCGGACGAACATTACTAGCCGGCTTTGGTTTAAGCCGGATCCTAGTTTAGTACAGTGTAGATTTTGTCTTTTTGCATTTGTATCCGGACGGAATACAGATGCGGTTGTGTATGCACAGTATCGGGGTTTTCCTGTAATTTATTACGGGACCAGTTTTCTGGAGTTGCCAGTTTGCTTTCCGTTCCGGCCGGTTTTCCTTTGTTCTTTCCCGGCCGGACTTTTCCGATGGAGGGGGTTATTTGCAAGTTTGCAAATAACATTTTGTGGAGGGTTTTTTTGTAAGATGAGAGATTATGATAGCATCTTTGATTCCCTCCATCACTTGCATTAAATGAGATTAGAAAGGGTATGGAGTGATAAGTATGGTTGATGTTTCTTTGCTTTTGATGTGGTCACCATTTCTATCTCCTACACTCACCTCCCTCTTGTGAAATACTTTGTCTCCACCACCATTTCAAGAAGGAAGTGGCCGGCCACATTTTTGAAGGAGGGGAGAAAATGAGAGAGTTTCATTTGTGAGCTTGTGGCATATTTCCTTCATCTCATTCTCATGTAATGAAAAATGAAAGCACCATTTTTCATACCTTCATTCCTCCATCAAGGCAACCAATACCCCAAAGTGAGACATGCACTCTACACTATATTCTACAGCACATCTTGGGCACGTCGACTTGCCAGCTTCGTGCCCGAGTTGCCTCGGTATTGAGGTGGGAGCCCGTAAAAGATGCAGGCGATGTGGTGCCCTTCCGGCAAGGAGGCGACGACCGGAGTTTCCGCGGGAGATCGGGACGATGACGAGAAGACCGGAGGACTCGGATCACTCGGTATATCTCTTCCCTATCTTGTTAGTTAGCTAGGACAAGTTTAATGGCCCGATCCGGGGTTTAGTGCGCGGTGGTGCCGGTTTGCAAAGTTCGCAAAATTAAAGTTTATCACCGTTTCCGTATTTGGCCGTCGGATTGACGGCCGGGGCGCCGCCGTACACTTACAGTGGTATCAGAGCCTCGCCATTAACTTCGTCTAGCTTCGTTTGATGTGTTTTGCATTTCCGATCGACAAAAATTCCAAAATCTATATTTTTGTTCACATCAGTTTTCTGTTGAAATTTTTTGGTCTCGAAAAAATTTTCAGGTTGTAAAATATTGATGTACTGGAAATTCTAAGACTACTGGTAAAATTCGACACAGTCAGTCGACGACTGTAGCGCGGAACCGCGGCAAAACCCCCCCCTTGGGCCGCGGTTCCGCCGCACATTAGTGTCTTCACTGTGTCCAATTTCTCCAGTGGGCTTCTGGGCTAATTTTAGGGGTTTTGGAATATTAATATTGGGCCCAGATTTTCTGTGAGTGCTACAGTATTGCTTTGGGGCCCACTTGTTAATTTTTGATCGATCGGATATATTTAAACACATTATTTCACAGTATTTACATTATATCTGCGACCGTGAATGTCACTCGATCGGTAAATCCGGTCTAACTGCTATAGCCCGGTTAGACGGATTTGCGAACGTGACTTTCACGTTGATGTTCTGTGTTTTGCTGTGATGTTGCGGATCGGTCGTGGGGGATAGCCTGGATGCAATGCTAGTACAGTTGTGGTTGTATTATGTACATTTGATATTGCGGGGCGAGCGTCCGACATGTGGACTGCCGTCACTGCCTGATTGTATTATTCTTTTGGGGCACGACCTGGTTGCGGTCGATGTACCCGTTGTATGTATATTTTACTTTCTGTACTAGGGTTACCCCGCGGAGGGGTGCACGGATAGCTGGGTTCAAGAGGGCAACAAGCCCGCATCTCATGGCATTGGGACGGAGGGGGCTTCGCTCTAGAATTGGCGGGCTATTCGCCGCACTCATAGGGGGTACAGGTTGACCCAGGAGGGGTGCCCAAGTTACCGGATTCCGTGAAGTGCTGGGTGGTCCATTCACGGCGTTGAAGGGGGCTGCCTCGCTTCAGGTTTTGGCGGGTGACTTGCCGCGCCCGTAGGGGTCTAGGATTTCATTGCACAGGCTATCCACACGACCAGGGGAACGTCGGGTTTTCAGTAGTGGCTCTGTGAAACCCGGGGATCCCAGATATCTGTATTGTTCTGTGATGCTGTACTTTTCTGTGATGTTGCATTTTATTCACGCCTTGAGCGAAATACTATATATTGGTATATATATTAGTAGATGTTGTATATGTTTTTCATCCGCACTAGTCCAGTCCCCGCTCTGCCGTTAGTTAGCTAACCTAACGGGTGATGACGGGACCCAGTGGCGAATGCGGATGGCATATACGTACGTCAGTATATTTTCGTTCTTTGTGGTGTGATCAATTGATGGGACTGCGTTGATTCGGATCAATGCAAGTTAAAAAAAACCTATTCTGATGTTGTTGGAACACTTTTCAAAAAGCTGTTATTGCAAGGACGTTCACTTTTGTTTTGCATCGTGGTATTCATTTAGAATATCCTGCTCCTCAGTCGACGAGGCAAGGGCCGAGATCCCTTCACCGGGAGTGACCCCTTGGACAGAAGTTTGCGTCAGGGCATTAACTTCACTATAGCCGATTACATTTGCTTTGCATCTTGGTATTCATTTGGAATATCCTGCACCCCATTCTACGGGGAAAGAGCCGAGATCCCTTCACCGGGAGTGACCTCTTTAGTAAAGGTTTTCGTCACTATATTTTCTAAAAAGCTATCCGTTCCTTCAACGATATCAAGTTCATTACGTTAACGGTTTTCGCCAGAAACCATTCGTAGCCCTCCGTCGTTTCATATGGGTAGTCAATAGTATTCAAGCTGTGTTTGTTGGCCAAAGTCAAGGCACAGTGTTTGGTAGCTGTTGGTTATTCATATGCAGCATAGATAGATGCGTTGGTTTGGAACAGTCGTACTGCCTTGTTGGCCAAAGTCAAGGGTATGTACGGGTGGATTCAAATCAACCTGGAGAATGACGGGTAGAACTTGACCGTGACTTATGATTTGTTGGCCAAAGTCAAGGTCATAAGAGCATGGGGTAAAAATCACATCGGGAGTTTCAAAAGAACTGAAACTTGCCAGATATGCGCATACCTTCTGGAGTGTGGTACCGTGAGCGGATTCCGTCACGTTATCATGTGATGAGAGTTGGATCCCGATTCCCACTGATGAGTTAGTTTACTCCTCGGGTGACCCCGACTAATTCTTCTTTCAAGTTTGGAGGAGAATTTGAGGTACAGTGGGAGGTTTCCAGATTAGATAAATTGGTAACCATTCTGATCTAGGTTAGAGTGCACGCTGAGTGTTTCTTTTCTCTCTCTCTGGCAGCGACCATTGACCCGACCCTAAGACTATGACTCAGTGACCAAGTTAACCGAACCTTCTTAACACTGGCTTTTGGATTGTCAGAGTTGCAGACCTCATTGCCACTCCTACTTTTACCCTTTTCTCCAGGACACCCCGTATTACTACGAACGTCCACTTCCATTGGACAAAACCATCGTATGGATAGATACGAACTCGAAGGGATTCGAGGATGGTTTCCGGTTCTGGAGAAAACGGATAGGATTATTCAGTTGTCTTTTCCCTTTTACCTTCTCTCAAGTTATGAGTACTCCTTGGTTTAGGAGATAGTACACCTATTACGCAAATTGGATAGTCTTCTTCCAAACTTTAGGCTGGTGCCGTACAGTGGGGAATGAGGAAAACCAATTAGCATAACCATGGTGTGCAGAAGGTATTAAGATTAAGACAAAGCAAGGGATTAGTAAGAGGGCAAAGTAAATTGCGACTGATATTCACGACCAAACCAACTATTTCTTCGCCAATCCTAAATCACCTTTGTATTTCTCCAGGACACTCCGTATCACTACGAAGATCCACAGTTTATTGGATACTCCATCGTATGGTTATATACGAACTCGAAAGGAACTTGTTCCAGTTCGGGGATGGATTCTGGTCCAGGAGAAATAGGAATAAGGTTTATTCGGTTGTCTTTTATCTTCACCTTCTCTCGCATTGCGAGTGCTCCTAGGACTAGGACAGTACACCCATTATGCTTATTGGATAGTCTTCTTCCAAACCATAGGCTGGTGCCGAACGGTAGGGAAGGAAGAAAACCATTTGGCCTAAGGGGTGTGCAGAAGGTAACGACTAAAGACTTATAAAGGGATTTGGAGAGGTGGCAAAGAATTATGCGGTTATAGTTGTGAATCTGGATAATGGTAGAGGCATTACTAGGAATACCAGGATAACCCATCGAAACATTTTAATGTTTCAGTTCAACTGTGTACTGTTAAAAGAAAACTGATTTCCTGATTAGACACTTGCTCCAGGGTATGTATTTACCAGGTTTGATTTTCACATCTGTATGGCTTTACAGATGATGAGTGGGAGTAAGTTATTGGGAATTGGGTGATCATCCTCATTATATCGGGATTCGTTGTAATCGGTGATATTTGAGGAGATCACCTGGGCTGTTTGCCGGTCGGCAAATATTTGGTTTTGAATATCCGCTGTTGTGCACCAATTTCAAATTGATATATCTGTACGTCTATTTTCATAGAGTGAGATATACCTTTTGATATTATGTCGATGACATTTACCTATATCAGTGGATGGTTAGGTAAGGAGCATTAAACAGCAGTGTAATTCTTCTTAGCCATAAGTACAGTTTTCAACCTACGACGCACAGTAAAAGAGTTGTTAGACTCAGCGGACTTATACAGAGTAATGTATGTTGTCCAGTGTCCATTAGGACAGAGGGGTTGGTCCTCATACTATATTCTGTTTACTTTTAACTTCTCTAGTTCTTAGACATGTGTTTTGTAGAAACACAGGGTCTAAGTTTTGAGGAGTTATAGGTATTTGAGTAGAGTAGAGAACCAAGTGTAGCAAGTATCGGGATTCTTCAAAGTGATCGAAGATGTAGATACTTGTGTATGGTATTCAGTTGATAGTAATGATAAAGAGAAATTGCTTCTCTTTCAGGTTACTCATAATTGGAAGCATTCCTAAGTTGAGTAACGCTGATCGGCCTCCTTCCATTTAGTTGACATGCACTGGAGATAGCTGCATGATTTGAATCTGGTTCAATTAATTCAGTGCCTCTGGTTCTATATTGGATATAGAACAGTTCATAACTTAACGTTGTTAAGGTACGGGGAGTTGTCCGGCTTATGATTAAAACCAGACACTGGACAGCTCAAGGCACGTTTCTGTAATGGCTGTTTGTGGGTTGACCCAGCCTATGACGAGGGTTGGCTTTTCTACCATCTGGGAGATCAATAGTAATATTGTTCTAGACTCGCCACAGTTTTATTCAAAATGGATTTTTTCAAAAACAGTAGTGGGAGTATGGTAGAACTGGAAGTGATTCCAGAACCGCAAACGATTACTGATGATTTGATAAGGAACCTAAAGATTCAATCTGGTTTGACATTCCATTGGCCACTCCGCAGATAAGGTGGGTAACTTCAGGCACCCGAGAGGTACTCCGGTAGCCTCAAGGACGGTGACAGGGAAGTTCTTGTTTACCCACACTTGCCATTGTTGTTGTTCCAGGCTGCGAGACCCGGCAAGAGGATGAGTATAGCGTCGTTCTAAACTAGCTTTAGAAGTGCACGTCTATATGACTCTGCCAGAGGGTTTTCGTAGTCAGTGGGAGCAGCGGAAGCATTGGTGGACATCAGGCTTATGTCTATTTATAGACTAAAGCAGATGTAGCGGAGATAGATCATCTATTTCTGATGTGACAGTCATAGGTTTGACGTCATCAGAATAGGGGATGGATCTGTTGAGAAGGTAGTAGGGTGTGATATCCGGGTTTTGGATGACATACACAAAATAGGAAGTGACATTCCTATACTACGATCGGTTATACTTTGGTTGTCACACAGTGGTTTCTCCACATAGGACTTGGATATAATATCCGACATTCTGGTTACTAGATCTATGGTTTTAGATCTAGATTTGGGTGGTTTCCCAATCAGGGTACTTTGACAGCATTCTAAGAGTATTTAGAATGGACGACTCCTGGCACGGTAGTGTACCTGCAGGTGATGGAGTCACCCTCTCTAAAGGTGTCTTATAGACTAAAGTAGAGAGGGATATGCATGATTGGCAGATCACTTGCTTAGGCAATTGAGTCAATCATGAGATGTCAAGTACCACACCAGATGTTGTTCTTGCAGTAGATGCAATAAGTTGACATTGATCCAATCCTGGAGAAACAGTCGGAAGCAGTTTTAGAACATAAGTGGATGTTCTAGGGATATGATAATGGCTGCCTCCTTTAGGAGACGGTTATCATTCCAGGCTTCCAAGGTGACATGGACGACAAGGAGGTTGTCAGAGTTATAGTTTTCCTTCTGACGAGGGGCAGTATTCTGGACAGGTGATCCAAGGAAATACTGAGGGTGGCATGGCGCAGGGTACTGATTAAGTTCAGTTGACGATACAGTCTAAGAAGTTTGGATTTGGAGTTCATTTATGAGCTAGGTCCCATCAGACATCCAGACATTCTAAGACAGGTATTGCTCATTTCGGGAGATGGCATTCTCCGCGAACTTGAGATTTAGAGAGACATAGAAAGAAACAACAGAGCGGATCCACTCGCTGAGGCTATTCCTCAAACGCAATAGTTTCGCAAATAGGCTTTGTGCGACTGACTAGTAGAGGAGTTGGGTGTTCGGTATCACACGGGCTGTGAGTATGCGACATCGCAATAATTAGCCTTGAGTGCAAGTGGGAGATTGTTGGAGATAGTGCCCTCAGAGTCAATTATTGGATCACAGGCACGTGATTGCAATGATTGAGGGAGGACCTATCCCGGGACGATAATCTTACTCGAGATGATAGTATGCTATCTGGTTTACCTTTATCATCGTGTACTGCTTTAGGTGACCTGACAGGTCGCTATTGCACGTTGATAGAGCCCCTAGGATTCTTGCTTGACTGCCAGCAGTATGAGGGCGATCATATAAGTGAGAGCTGGAGTCTATAAGCACATCCTTAAAAGGTCCCTAGTCGTGGGAGTTTCGAGACAGGGCATCGATTCTCCAGAGTAGACTAGTGTATACAGTCGAGACCCCGACGAGGGGCGGTGGCCGGTCTCACAGGCCACTGGTGTCAGTTGGTTCACCTAAGATGTATACAGGTGCTCATTGGGTTATGAGTACACCGGACAGGACTCGCCGGGAACATGCTAGTTGGTCTTATACCTGACGTCAGATAGCAGTTCCCAGGTGACATGTGTACAGGTTAGTTCATCGACCTGGGGATCGTCATTTGTCTCGTGTGAGTTCCCACTGTACTTTGATTACTACCCTACCACGGCTCAAAGGAGTCGTGCAAACAGGTTTTAGTTGGGTACAGTCCCGAGCCACATGGAGGCAGTGAGCGGATCTTCGGGGGTTCGTCTCTCCCGGTATTGGGGGTGAGGTCGCGCTGTGTCTAGGAGAGCCATTACACGAAGTCCTTGGCCAAGGCAGGAGATTTACTGGTAGGTATTCCAGTAGTATCTCAGGGTGTTCTGGGCTACACTCCGACACGACTTGTACCGCTTTTGGGGGTCTGACTTTTACCAACCCCCTAGGCCCGACATGCGATGCTCATAGACGAAAGGACCGGACTGTACGGATATTGTCACTGACAGGCTCAGTAGGGTGTCAGGATGAGTTCGCTCATCGACGTCCCTTTTGGTCAATAGCTGGTGGCCCGTTACGTATTGGCTTATACCTCTGACGTGCTAGTGGTTAAATCCACAGCCATAGTATTGACGAGTCTTTAGAGTCCACCACACTTTCAGTTACTCAAGCTTTCGGGCGAAACGCTGTAGAGGCCGTATGGAGATATGGCAGGGTCCGATCAGATACGTGCGGTATTGCACGGATCAGGATCGGACGGTTTGTACTAGAGGCCGTATAGTTATATGGCAGGATTCGATCAGATTCGTGCGGTATTGCACGGATCAGGATCGGACGAACATTACTAGCCGGCTTTGGTTTAAGCCGGATCCTAGTTTAGTACAGTGTAGATTTTGTCTTTTTGCATTTGTATCCGGACGGAATACAGATGCGGGTGTGTATGCACAGTATCGGGGTTTTCCTGTAATTTATTACGGGACCAGTTTTCTGGAGTTACCAGTTTGCTTTCCGTTCCGGCCGGTTTTCCTTTGTTCTTTCCCGGCCGGACTTTTCCGATGGAGGGGGTTATTTGCAAGTTTGCAAATAACATTTTGTGGAGGGTTTATTTGTAAGATGAGAGATTATGATAGCATCTTTGATTTCCTCCATCACTTGCATTAAATGAGATTAGAAAGGGTATGGAGTGATAAGTATGGTTGATGTTTCTTTGCTTTTGATGTAGTCACCATTTCTATCTCCTACACTCACCTCCCTCTTGTGAAATACTTTGTCTCCACCACCATTTCAAGAAGGAAGTGGCCGGCCACATTTTTGAGAGAGGGGAGAAAATGAGAGAGTTTCATTTGTGAGCTTGTGGCATATTTCCTTCATCTCATTCTCATGTAATGAAAGATGAAAGCACCATTTTTCATACCTTCATTCCTCCATCAAGGCAACCAATACCCCAAAGTGAGACATGCACTCTACACTATATTCTACAACACATCTTGGGCACGTCGACTTGCCAGCTTCGTGCCCGAGTTGCCTCGGTATTGAGGTGGGAGCCCGTAAAAGATGCAGGCGATGTGGTGCCCTTCCGGCAAGGAGGCGACGACCGGAGTTTCCGCGGGAGATCGGGACGATGACGAGAAGACCGGAGGACTCGGATCACTCGGTATATCTCTTCCCTATCTTGTTAGTTAGCTAGGACAAGTTTAATGGCCCGATCCGGGGTTTAGTGCGCGGTGGTGCCGGTTTGCAAAGTTCGCAAAATTAAAGTTTATCACCGTTTCCGCATTTGGCCGTCGGATTGACGGCCGGGGCACCGCCGTGCACTTACATAACCACCCCTCCATAAAGGGTAAAGACAAATCCCGACTGCGACTTAGAGTCGTCCTTATCACTCTGGAAGCTCGAATCGGTAAAGGACTCCACTTGGAGTTCTCCGTTACCATACACCAAGAGCATCTCTTTAGTCCTTCGCAAGTACTTAAGAATACTCTTCACAGCTGTCCAGTGACTCTCTCCAGGATCAGCTTGATACCTTCTCACTACACTTAGTGAGTATGCTACATCGGGTCTGGTACATAGCATCGCATACATGATAGAGCCTACAGCCGAAGCATAGGGTATCCCTTGCATGCGAGCTCTCTCCAAATCAGTCTTGGGAGACATCTCTTTGGAGAGAGTGACTCCAGAGATTGTGGACAAGTTCCCACGCTTGGACTCTTCCATACTAAACCTCTTTAGTATGGTGTCAATGTACCTGGATTGGGACAATCCCAATATCCGTTTGGATCTATCTCTATAGATCCTGATTCCCAATATGCAGGAGGCATCACCAGGATCTTTCATTGAGAATCTTTGTGATAAGAAGAGCTTGACCGATTGCAGCATAGGAATGTCATTTCCTATCAAGAGTATATCGTCCACGTACAATACGAGGAAGACAACCTTACTCTCTGCCACCTTCTTGTAGATACAAGGTTCATCTGGGTTTTTGACGAAATCAAACTCTTTGATAACGACGTCAAAGAAGATGTTCCAACTCCGCGATGCTTGCTTTAATCCATAAATGGATTTAAGCAGCTTGCACACCTTCCCGCTGCTCCCACTGTCTACGAAACCCTCTGGCTGAGCCATGTACACGCACTCTTCTAAATCACCATTTAGAAAGGCGGTCTTAAGATCTATTTGCCAGATTTCGTAATCATGATATGCAGCGATGGCAGGCATGATCCGGATGGATTTAAGCATAGCCACTGGAGAAAAGGTTTCGTCATAGTCCACTCCTGGTCTTTGACGAAAACCCTTTGCAACAAGTCTAGCTTTGAAAGTCTCCACTTTCCCATCTACACCAAGTTTTTTCTTGAAGATCCACTTGCTCCCAATGGGTTTTACCCCTTCAGGAGCATCTTCCAAAGTCCATACTTTGTTGGCGTACATGGATTCCATCTCGGACCGCATAGCATCCAGCCATTTCACTGAGTCCCCACTCGTGATGGCCTGCTCGAAGCTAGTTGGGTCATCATCCTCCATGATGCAATCCTCGCTCCCACCATCCATGAGAAAACCGTAGTATCTCTCAGGTTGGCAAGGAACCCTACTAGATCGGCGGAGAGGCTGAGGTTCATTGGGAGCTACTGAATCTTCTGGTTCTACTAAATCTTCAGTTACAGTTTGTGTATCTGGAACCTCTTCCAGCTCTACCACTTTGCCACTAATTTCTTTTTCAAGGAATTCCTTTTCTAAAAAGGTGGCATGTTGAGCAACAAACACTTTTGTTCCTCACTGTGGTAGAAAAAATACCCATATGAGTTCTTTGGATATCCCACAAACTTGCAAAGAACTGACCGTGCCTCAAGTTTGTCCGGATTTTGTCTTTTGACATAGGCCGGACAACCCCATATCTTAACTCGTTTAAAATATGGTCTCTTCCCACTCCATATCTCATATGGTGTGGTAGGTACAGATTTAGATGGAACTTGATTCAATAGGTATGCTGCTGTTTCCAGTGCATATCCCCAGAAGGAAATAGGTAACTCAGCTGTGCTCATCATAGAGCGCACCATATCTAATAGGGTGCGGTTCCTTCGTTCCGATACACCGTTGTGCTGTGGTGTATATGGAGGAGTCAGCTGAGAGAGAATCCCATTCTCTTTTAGGAAGTCCAGGAATTCATTGCTCAAGTATTCACTTCCTCGATCAGATCGAAGGATTTTAATACTTTTTCCGGTTTGGTTCTCGACTTCTTGTTTATATTCTCTAAATTTCTCAAAAGCTTCTGATTTGTGTTTCATCAGGAACACATATCCGAATCTAGAGAGATCATCAGTGAATGTAATGAAGTACGATGAACCATCCCTGGCATGTGTAGACATGGGACCGCATACATCACTATGTATCAGTCCCAAGAGTTCAGTAACTCTTTCTCCGTGTCCCGTAAACGGAGTTTTGGTCATCTTGCTTTTGAGACATGACTGGCAAGTGTCATAAGATGAAAATTCAAACGGATTCAAATATCCATTCTTATGCAACTTAGCCAGTCGTGTCGCATTTATATGACCGAGTCTACAATGCCACAAGAAGGATTCGTTCAGTTCTGAACTCTTCCTCTTGTGTGTGTTTGTTATACTCAGAACTGTTGATTGATTTAGAACATAAATGCCATTGCACAACGTGCCTGATCCAACCAATTTTTGGTTACGGAAAATGTTCATAACATTATCCTGTAATACAAAATTATATCCCTCTTTATTCAACAAAGAAACCGATATAATGTTGCATATCAGGTTCGGCATATAATAGCATTCATTCAGAACCAATGTATTACCAGTTGGTAATGCAAGGTGATATTCCCCGACAGTCTTATCTGCAACAATTGCACCATTTCCAACTCTAATGTCTTTATCACCTTCTCCAAGTTCTCTACCTTTTTTAAGCCCATGTAACTGATTACATATATGGGATCCTGACCCGGTATCTAATACCCAGGACGTAGGGCAAATGGAGAAACAGTTCTCTGTAACGAACACACCCGAAGAAAATGCATCATTATGTACTTTCTTCATTCGGTCAATACATCCATATTATTATCTTGTTTAAGGCATGATATGGTCGCTACCTGGAGAGAGAGAGAGAAGAAAACACTTTAGCGTATGCTCTTGCAAAATCAGATTGGTTATTATCTTATCTAATCAGGATGGCTCCCACTGGTTTTTATCAAATTTTCCTTCAAACCCTAAAAGGAAAGACTAGCCGGGATTAATTACACCCTACAACTTCGCCAATCTTTCAGCCAGGCCAGTGTCGGTACTTTGAGGGAGGTTCCCCGTGCTTTCACACGGACCTAATTAAAGTAAACCTCGTTTTCCCAGAGGCGTAACCCCGTTGACACCTTTCTAGACATCTACTTGATCGGCTAATTGTAATGTGTAAAACTCTCCCAGGAGTAAAAATTACTCGCAGTGGGTATCGGGATCCAACTATCTCATAGAAGGTATGCAATCTTATTGCAAATTTCAACACTTGAAATTCCCGATAATATTTTGCCCCAAACGATCTATGACCTTGACAAGGTCAACAAACCATAGACCGTAAGTCAAGTTCAACCCGTCACTTCTTGATTGAATTAAACCCACCCGCACGACCCTTGACAAGATCAACAAGGCCGTACGACTACACTAATCCAATCTGCATCATATGCATAAGCAGATAAATACTGGTCAGCTACCGCACACTGCGCCTTGACAGGGTCAACAAACGCAGCACGAATACTAAGCAGGACTTATCTGAAATGACGGAGGGCTACGACAGGTTTTTCTGAAAACCTATTGCGTAACGAACTTGATATCGTCGTAGAATCATGTGAATTTTGAAATGGAGTGGTTTCGAGGCTTTTATTAGTTTTGCTAAAGGGGTCATTCCCGGTGAAGGGATCGTCGGCCCTTTCCTCGTCGAATGAGGTGCAGGATATATCATATATATCACTGTGCAAAGCAAAACTCCAAAAGCAATCAAAAGCAAACCGAGTGTTGTATCATCTGCCAGTTATTGCTAAAGGGGTCACTCCCGGTGAAGGGATCTCGGCCCTTTCCTCATCGAATAAGGTGCAAGGTATATCATATATACCGCTATGCAAAGCAAAACTGTAGCTACCCTTTTTAAAAATTTTGATTCTACAACATCTTTTAGGTTTCTTTTCTTTCATTAATCACATTAATGAAGTCCCATCATTTAAGTCACCTAAACATCACAGATAAATACGACGTACACTTATGCCATCCGCATTCGTCTCGATATCCCCTCGTGCACCGTTAGGTTAGGTAACTAACGACAGAGCAGGGCAGGGCTAGTGCGGGTGTAAAATATAAGTAACGCCTATATAATATATCATATATACTATATACAGTATCCATCAGAACATATCAAATGATCATATCACAGATATCGCAGCAGAAACATAGATATAATGTGGGATATACTAGGACGTCCGTATTTAGTATTTAGCCAAAATAGAAAATACGGATTCCACAGTCGCGATGAATAGCCAAGCCCACACCCTGGACCCCTACGAGAGCGGCAAGCGACCCTACCAATTCTGGAGTTTAGGAGACCCGGTCTCGACTCCTCGAGATGGCCTTCCACTGAACCCCAGAACCCGGTCACCTGTGCTCCCCTCCTTGGGTCCATCCTAATGCGGTAAAGTAAATAATATACAACACAGGTGGCATCGACCTCAACCCGGAAGTGCCCCAAATAAAAGAATATTACATTACATTTAAATTTACATGAATGAAAATATAAAACTCTCATCTCACATAAAACCCCCCAGCTATTCAATCGCGACAATCCTGCACATCATATCTCAGCAACACATAATATCTCATATCATCAACGTAAGTAAGTATGCGTACCCCGATTGTCGTTGTCGTATAGCAACGAAACCGGCGATATCGACATACTACACTTACGGTCACAGAAAAGAAAGTGTAAAACTGCAATATCTGGAATCCACATTCTCTTTAGACATCATAAATGCGAAGTATCACATACCTCGTATTTCATGTCTTATAATATGAATTCCACACATTGCATCACATTCCAGATAATTAGACAGTATTAAAGTTTTTGAACGTACGATCAAATACCCAAGATTCCTAAAGCTCAACACTTGAGCGGAGTTCAAAAACTGGAGTGTGACACAATAGTAGCGGTCCAGCCGTAGAAGGGTCAAGCCAACGCCTCACATGTGGCACGCCGTACTGCCCCAAACCCTAAGGTTCAAAGGGCAGTTCAAGACGGTCACATAATCGAGTTAAGCTTTGTTGTCTTCTAGAGGGACCACCACAAAACTTGCACGTATCTCCAAAATATTTAAACCCCGTGAAAAGTGAGCAAATGATACTCGTTCAAACACTTCACTACTTTCTAATTTACCCAGAAAAGTCACGAAATCAAAATTCCGATCGAATCGACGAGTCCAAAACCATCTCCAGAATTTACAGCACTAAATTCAGATTAAAAATACTCCAAAAACATAAACAAGCAGAGTAATGAATTACTGTACAAAAACCAGACCATGACCCAACAGAATGGCCGCGGAACTGCGGCCTAAGCAGGCTATCGCCGCGGTTCCGCGGTCATTTTAACTGTTCATGCTCTCGTTTTTTACAGTAACTCTTATATTTACCTGCTGAATTTTTTGCATATTTTTAATTCTGAAAATAACCAGCTTTTAAAAAATGTCCAGAGAGCACTCAAAAAACCGTATTTTCGGTTCGATCGGAGTTTTAACTTCGTAAAAAGGTCGCCTAATGTTCTAGGTCGGCTTTGATACCAGTGAAAGGTTTGCCTAGCACCTTATGAAGGGTTTGGAAGCATCACATGTGCCAAAGAATGAATTTTTTATGGTGCTAAGTAAACTTACAAAGGATCTATCCTAGAAAAATTAGGGTTTCAAATTTTTCATATCAACATATGAAAGGAAAGCTAGGGTTTAGAGAGTACAACCTTTGTAGCTCCCTACGCTAGACTCCTCGACTACTTGGGGTTTGAAAGAACTCTGCTTGAACGCCTCTCGGTCACCGATGATCCACCCGGAGTCCGCCTTGTCCAAGCTTGCAACTTTATCCGATCAAGTGAACGAAATCAAGCTAACACTCTAAACAAGTGGGCTAGACTTGTGTAGAATGGTGTTGTGGTTCTCTTTCTCACTTCAAAATCCAATCTTGATGAGTATATTGCTCACTACTAAGAACTAGAGAGCAAAATGAGAGAGGTTGATGAAGATGGTGGCTTTTTCAAGAAGATGATAAGTTCAACTTCTTTAGAAAATGGAAAAATATATCAATATATATTTTCTATCTATCATCTCAAACCATGGTTGAATCATTATTGTACTATAGTTAAAACACAAAAGGAAACTTTACCAAAGGTTAAAAGGTGGGTGAGAATAGTTAGGTCAAAAGAAGAGTGTAGAACAAATCAATAATGAACCTTTTCTTTCCTTTTATGTTTTAGTATAAATACAATAATAATTCATAAATAAAACCATGGTGTGAGTCTTATATTGCCACCATTTTCATGTATATACAACCATGAAAGATGTATGTATGTATGTATGTGTATTTGTGAAAGGTTCCTAGGCACCCTATAGAGGTCTCACAAGGCATCAAACATGCCAAATTTAAAAATTATAGTGCCGAGAAACCCTAGTTAACGGATCGTTGCTAGATGTCTAGGCGAAATATAAAACTAGTTAACTAATTAACTATAGGTTAAGATGCTACAACCTTTGTAGACCCGGATTTCCACCTCCTCAGCTCCACGTGGTCATGCCCTCGCTGTCCATCATGAATCCTCGACTCGATCATCAGCTTCATCGGGAAAACAAGCGGAATAGGTCGTCGGCTTTGTGTCAAAGACGATCTACGTCGATGTTGCACAAACTCAAGCTCCGACTTCACAAACTTGTGAAACTTGTGAAGTAAACACCCAAAACAACTTGGCAAGAGGTAGAGGGTGAAGAAATAGGAGGTGGGTTCACTTTAGAATTGGATTTATCTCACTAGATCTCAAGTTGCCATTGTTGTAGCAAGCTTGAAGAAGAAGAAGAAAAATGAGCTAGTTATGATAAGTTATGATAAAAAGAAATAGAAAATCAAATACTTATCATAACTAAACTAGGGTTAAGTGTAGAGAATAAACCATGGTCACTTTAGAGGGTTAGGGTTAAGCATGAAGATAAGGATGGTTACAAAAGTCAAAGCTTCATGAAGCTTCAACTTAAAACAAAAAGAGCCACCATTCTCATCATAATCCATTTCAAATAAATAATTAAACAAATAAATAAATGAATGAATATGCAAAACCCTAATTATCAAATTAACCATGGATTAATTCTATACACTTAACTAAATGATCAAGTATCATCAAACATGATACAAAAAAGTGCACGAAAGCATATCACATATACAATGTGCATCAAGTGAGAAAAATCCGTTTAAAGTGAACCAATACTAGTTAATGCAAAGTAATATATCAAATATATAATTATACATTAAATCATTAAATCAACACTTGATTCAATGATCCGGTCATGTCGCACATAACCGACTAGTATTCAATGCATCGATTTATCGAATCAATGATTCGATAACTAGGTCATATCGAATATAACCAATCGAAACATATATCGCGAGAATGAAATGCGGTATCACATACACACATTATTCTCGGTCCCGCACATATCTCATATGCGCTCCTATTTCGTTTCGCTTGAGCCAGGAAACCTCTGTGTAGGACTCTAAAGACTCGTCAATATGCCGGTAGCAGATGATGATCATATCAAGCACCCACAAGCCGCAAGCGGTCTGCTAAACGTAACGGCCACCCGGGTATTGAGCGATCAGAAGATCGACGAGCTAGCCCGCTCACACTCCTGCGAATCCGACCAGTAACACTTACCATACAGTCCGGTCTCTTCGTCTGATATGTCGCATATCAAGTCTAGGGGTGGTAAACGTCAGACCCCAATAACCCGATAAGTCGTGCCGATGTGAGGCTCGTAACGGGTCGAGAAACTACTGGTAACACTTACCAGCAAATCTCTGATCAGCCCTGGCCAGGGACTTCCCTGCTACGGCCAATCGAGCACTGCGCAACATCAACTCCCAATACCGGGAGAGACGAAACCCCTCCTATCGCTCATTGCCTCCATGTGACTCGGGACTGTACCCAAAGAACACCGTTTTGCACGCCCTCATGGACGTGGTAAGGTGGAGATCAAAGCACAGTGGGAATCACACAAGACTCTATGACGATCTCGGGTCTACAGACTAACCTGTACAAGTGTCACCTGAGAACTGCCATCTGACGTGAGGTATAATACCATCTGGGAGTTCTCGGCGAGTCCGTCCAGTGTACCCAGTCTCCACTGAGCACCCGTATACCATCTCTGATGTCAAACACCAATGGATATGGGATCATCCATCGCCCATCACATGGGTCGAGAAGCGTATACGCTAGTCTACTCTGGTATATCGATGCCCCGTCTCGATACACCCACGACTAGGGACCTTGAAGGATGTACTTATGGACTACCATGTCCCCACTAGTATGATCTGCATCATAGTCCAGGTAGTCAAGTACAAATCCTAAGGGCTTTACCAACATGTAACTATAAGACAGTATAAAGAGACTAGTGTACATGTTAAGATAAAGAGTAACCAGATAGCATACTATCATGTCGAGCAAGAAAGTCATCTCTATATATGTCCAAGCATCCAATATAATATACATAATCTGTACAATACTGGCCTCTAGGGCATACATACAACTAACAATTTGTACATCCATATGTGCATGAATCAAAAAGAAGGCATACATGCATGCATACATCCAACTAACTCAAGAAAGGATTTCAAGTGAGAAGCTAATGGTTAAATGATAAATCAACACTTGATTTATCAATCCGGCCATATCACATATGACCCCTACCAAAAGCAAGCCGCCCGATCAATATACGGTATCCTATACGCGCATTTTAATCGGGTCCATGCGCATATCGCATACGCGCACCACAACGTTTCGCCTGGACTAAGAAACTCCATTGTGGGACTCTGAGACTCGTCAATACGCCGACAGTGGGTGATGATCATATCAAGCACCCCCAAGCCGCAAGCGGTCAGCTAAACGTAACGGCCACCCGGGTATTGAGCGATCAGAAGAGAACAAGCGAACCTGCTACAACTCCCGTCGAGCCAACCGGCAACACTTCACGTACAGTCCGGTCTCCTCGTCTGATATGTCGCATATCAAGTCTAGGGGTGGTAAACGTCAGACACCAATAACCGATAAGTCATGCCGATGTGAGTCTCATAACGGGTCGAGAAACTACTGGTAACACTTACCAGCAAATCTCTGATCAGCCCTGGCCAGGGACTTCCCTGTTACGGCCAATCGAGCACAGCGCAACATCAACCCCCAATACCGGGAGAGACGAAACCCCTCCTATCGCTCATTGCCTCCATGTGACTCGGGACTGTACCCAAAAACTACCGTTTTGCACGCCCTCATGGACGTGGTAAGGTAGAGATCAAAGCACAGTGGGAATCACACAAGACTCTATGACGATCTCGGGTCTACAGACTAACCTGTACAAGTGTCACCTGAGAACTACCATCTGACGTGAGGTATAATACCATCTGGGAGTTCTCGGCGAATCCGTCCAGTGTACCCAGTCTTCACTGAGCACCCGTATACCATCTCTGATGTCAAACACTAATGGATATGGGATCATCCATCGCCCATCTCATGGGTCGAGAAGCGTATACGCTAGTCTACACTGGTATATCGATGCCCCGTCTCGATACACCCACGACTAGGGACCTTGAAGGATGTACTTATAGACTACCATGTCCCCACTAGTATGATCTGCATCATAGTCCAGGTAGTCAAGTACACATCCTAAGGGCTTTACCAACATGTAACTTTAAGACAGTTTAAAGAGACTAGTATACATGTTAAGATAAAGAGCAACCAGATAGCATACTATCATATCGAGCAAGAAAGTCATCTCTATATATGTCCAAGCATCCAATATAATATACATCATCTGTACAATACTGGCCTCTAGGGCATACATACAACAAACACGTCTCTCCCGGTATTGGGGGTGAGGTCGCGCTGTGTCTAGGAGAGCCATTACACAAAGCCCTCGGCCGAGGCAGGAGATTTACTGGTTGGTATTCCAGTAGTATCTCAGGGTGTTCTGGGCTACACCCCGACGCGACTTGTACCGCTTTTGGGGGTCTGACTTTTACCAACCCCCTAGGCCCGCCATGCGATGCTCATAGACGAACGGACCGGACTGTACGGATATTGTCACTGACAGGCTCAGTAGGATGTCAGGATGAGTTCGCTCATCGACGTCCCTTTTGGTCAATAGCTGGTAGCCCGTCACGTATGGCTAACACCTCTGACGTGTTAGTGGTTAAATCCACAGCCATAGTATTGACGAGTCTTTAGAGTCCCCCGCACACAGTTGCTCAAGTTTCGGGCAAAACGCTGTAGAGGCCGTATGGAGATATGGCAGGGTTCGATCAGATACGTGCGGTGTTGCACGAATCACGATCGGACGGTTTATACTAGCGGGCTTTGGTTTAAGCCGGATCCTAGTATAGTACAGTGTAGATTTTGTCTCATTGCATTTGTATTCGGTCGGAATACAAATGCGGGTATGTATATACAGTAGCGGGGTTTTCCTGTAATTTATTACGGGTTCAGTTTTCTGAAGTTGCCAGTTTGTTTTTTCCGTTTCATCCATATTTCTTTGTATCTTTCATTGGCTGAAAGTTGGTGGAGGAGGGCTTATTTGCATTTATGCAAATAAGCGTTTTGGATGGTGGTATTTGCATATTATTGTATTATGATGATTCTCCCACCCTTGACTTTCTTTTGTTCATGATGGTTCATGATGGCTTGACTTTGGTGATGGGATATGATTAGGTTTTTGAGTGAGGATCTAGTTGTGATGATGATGATTGTTCATAATTCATCATCATGGGCCTTTTCTCTCTCTCTCTCTTGCATTATTCTTTTGGTCACCTCCCCCTTGATTTTTTCCCATTCTCATTCCAAGCATGGCCGGCCAAGCTCTTTGGAGGGCTGTCCAAAAATTTTAGGGGGGATTTTTTAATATCTTTGGCTTTGTAAAATCCCCACATCTCCATCTCAAAAAGTTTAGTTCATTTCCTCCACCATATGGAAACTTCCACAACCCCCATGAGACATTACACCACACTTGTTCTACAGCAAATCTTGGGCACGTCGGCTCGCCAACTTCGTGTCCGAGTTGCCTCGGTCCAGAGGTGGGAGCCCGTAAAAGAAGCCGGCGGCGTGGTGCTCTTCCGGTGAGGAGGTGGAGACCGGACATTCCGCGGGAGATCGGGACGACGACGAGAAGACCGAAGGACACGGATCACTTGGTATATCTCTTTACCCGTTCTTTAGTTAGCTAGAATTAGTTTAATGGCCCGATCCGGGATTTTTTTGCGCGGTGGTGCCGATTTTCTAGTTTGAAAAGTTTTTCGTTTCCGCATTCCGGTGTCGGATTGACGGCCGGGGCGCCGCCGTGCACTTACATGGTATCCGAGCCACGCCATTAACCTCGTCTAGCTTGGTCTAATGTGTTTACATTTCCGATCGAACAAAATTCCAAAACCGCATTTTCAAATGCATCAGGTTTCTGTCGAATTTTTTTAGCTCCAAAAATTTTCAGTGTGTTGCAGAAGTATGTGCAGGGAAAGTTAAGACTTCTGTGAAAAATTGGTAAAGTGATACTATAGGACCACCGCGGAACCGCGGCTAAACCCCCCTTCTGGCCGCGGTTCCGCCGCGCTACAGTGTATTCACTGCACCAATTTTGTACAGAGCTCTTTATTTTTGGAATTGGGGTTATTAGAATGTTCTTTTTGGGTCCAGAATTTCTTTAAGTGCTACAGTAGTGCTTGGGGGCCCACTTAGGAAAATTTGATCGATCGAAAATTTTAAACATATTAGTTCACAGTATTTACATTATATCTGCGACCGTGAATATCACTTGATCGGTAAATCCTGTCTAACTGCTATAGCCCGGTTAGACGGATTTGCGAACGTGACATTCACGTTGATGTTCTGTGTTGTGCTGTGATGTTGCGGATTGGTCGTGGGGGATAGCCTGGATGCAATGGTAGTACAGTTTTGGTTGTATTATGTACATTTGATATTATGGGGCGAGCGTCCGACATGTGGACTGCCGTCACTGCCTGTTGTATATTATTCTTTTAGGGCACGACCAGATTGAGGTCGATGTACCCGTTGTATGTATATTTTACTTTCTATACTAGGATTACCCCAAGGAGGGGTGCACGGATAGCCGGGTTCTAGAGGGCAACGAGCCCGCATCTCATGGCATTGAGACGGAGGGGGCTTTACTTTAGAATTGGCGAGCTATTCGCCGCACTCGTAAGGGGTACAGGTTGACCCAGGAAGGGTGCCCAAGTTACCGGATTCCGTGAAGTGCTGGGTGGTCCATTCACGTTGCTGAAGGGGGCTGCCTCGCTTCAGGTTTTGGCGGGTAACTTGCCGCGCCCGTAGAGGTCTAAGATTTCATTGCACAGGCTATCCACACGACCAGGGGAACGTCGGGTTTCAGTAGCGGCTCTGTGAAACCCGGGGATCCCAGATATACGTATTGTTCTGTGATGCTTATTACATTTCTGTGATGTTGCATTTTATCACGCCTTGAGCGAAATATTATATATATTGATATATATACTGGTAGATGTTGTATATGTTTTGCATCCGCATTAGTCCAGTCCCCGCTCTGTCGTTAGTTGACTAACCTAACGGGTAATGACGGGACCCAGTGGCGAATGCGGATGGCATATACGTACGTCATTATTTTCGTTCTTTATTGGTGTGATCAATTGATGGGACTGCATTGATTCGGATCAATGCAAGTTAAAAACAAACCTATTGTGATGTTGTTGGAACTATTTTCAAAAAGCTGTTATTGCGAGGACGTTCTCTTTTATTTTGCATCATGGTATTCAGTTAGAATATCCTGCTCTTCAGTCGACGAGGTAAGGGCCGAGATCCCTTCACCGGGAGTGACCCCTTGGACAGAAGTTTGCGTCAGGGCAATAACTTCACTATAGTCGTTTACTTTTGCTTTGCATCGTGGTATTCAGTTGGAATATCCTGCACCTCATTCTACGAGGAAAGATCCGAGATCCCTTCACCGGGAGTGACCTCTTTAGCAAAGGTTTTCGTCACTATATTTTTATAAAGCTATCCAGTTCCTTCAACGATATCAAGTTCATTACGTTAAAGGTTTTCGCCAGAAACCATTCGTAACCCTCCGTCGTTTCAGTTAAATATTCGGTAGTATTCAAGCTATGTATTTTGACCTCACGCCAAGGTATAGTGATTGGTAGTTGCCGGGTATTTATCTGTTGCATAGATAGATGCGTTGGTTTGGGACAGTCGTACTACTATTTTGTCCTACGTCAAGGGTATGTACGGGTGGGTTCAAATTAACCTGGACAATGACGGGTAGAACTTGACATGTGACTTATGATATTTTGACCACACGCCAAGGTCATAAGAGCATGGGGCAAAAAAATGACATCGGGAGTTTCTAAAGAAACTGAAACTTGCCAGATATGCGCATACCTTCTGGAGTGTGATAACGTGAGCGGATTCCGTCACGTTATAATGCGATGATAGTTGGATCCCGATTCCCACTGATGAGTTGGTTTACTCCTCGGGTGATCCTGACTAATTCTTCTTTCAGGTTTGGAGGAGAATTTGACGGTACAGTGGGAGGTTTCCAGATTAGATAAATTGGTAACCAATCTGATCTAGGTTAGAGTGCACGCTGAGTGTTTCTTTTCTCTCTCTCTTTGGCAGCGACCATGACCCGACCCTATACTATGGCTCAGTGACCAAGATTAACCGAACCTTCTTAAACACTGGCTTTTGGATTGTCAGAGTTGCATACCTCATTGCCACTCCTACTTTTACCCTTTCCTCTAGGATACCCCGTATTACTACGAACGTCCACTTCCATTGGACAAAACCATCGTATGGTTATATACGGACTCGAAGGAATTTATTCGAGGATGGTTTCCGGTTCTGGAGGAAACGGATAGGACTATTCAGTTGTCTTTTCCTTTTACCTTCTCTCAGGTTGCGAGTACTCCTTGGTTTAGGAGATAGTACACCTATTACGCAAACTGGATAGTCTTCTTCTAAACCTTAGGCTGGTGCCAAACGGTGGGGAATGAAGAAAACCAATTAGCATAACGATGGTGTACAGAAGGTATTAAGTAAAGACATACAAGGGATTAGTAAGAGGGCAAAGTAAATTGCGACTGATATTCACGACCAAACCAAGTATTTCTTCGCCAATCCTAAAATCACCTTTGTATTTCTCCAGAACACTCCGTATCACTACGAAGATCCACAGTTTATTGGATACTCCATCGTATGGTTATATACGAACTCGAAAGGAACTTGTTCCAGTTCGGGGATGGATTCTGGTTCGGGAGAAATAGGAATAAGGTTTATTCGGTTGTCTTTTATCTTCACCTTCTCTCGCATTGCGAGTGATCCTAGGATTAGGATAGTACACCCATTATGCTTATTGGATAGTCTTCTTCCAAACCATAGGCTGGTGCCGAACGGTAGGGAAGGAAGAAAACCATTTGGCCTAAAGGGGTGTGCAGAAGGTAATGACTAAAGACATATAAAGGGATTTGGAGAGGTGGCAAAGAATTATACGGTTATAGTCGTGAATCTGGTTAATGGAAGAGGCATTACTAGGAATACCCGGATACCCCATCGAAACATTTCAATGTTTCAGTTTCACTGTGTACTAATAAAAGAAACTGATTTCCCAATTAGTCCTAACTCCACGGTATGTATTTACCAGGTATGATTCTCACATCTGTATGGTTTTACAGATGATGAGTGGGAGTAAGTTGTTGGGAATTGGGTGATCATCCTCATTATATCGGGATTCGTTGTAATCGGTGATATTTGAGGAAGTCACCTGGGTTGTTTGCCCGACGGCAAATATTTGGTTTTGAATATCCGCTTTTATGCACTAATTTCAAATTGATATATCTGTACGTCTATTTTTATAGAGTGAGATATACCTTTTTGAAATTATGTCTATGACATTTACCTATATCAGTGGATGGTTAGGTAAGGAGCATTAAACAGCGGTGTAATTCTTCTTAACCAAAGGTACAGTTTTCAACCTACGACACAGAGGGATTGAGTTATCAGACTCAGGGGACTTATACAGAGTATTGTATGTTGTCCAGTGTCCATTAGGACAGAGGGGTTGGTCCTCGTACTATATTCGGTTTACTTATTACTTCTCTAGTTCTTAGATAGGTGTTTTGTAGAAACACAGGGTCCAAGTTTTGAGAAGTTATAGGTATATGAATAAAGTAGAAGACCAAGTATTGCAAGTATCAGAATTCTTCAAGGTGATCGAAGATGTAGATACTTGTGTATGGTATTCAGTTGATAGTAATGATTAAGAGAACTTTCTTCTCTTTCGGGTTACTCATAATTGGAAGCACTCCTAAGTTGAGTAATGCTGATCGGCCTCTTTCCATTTAGTTGACATGCACTGGAGACAGCTGCATGATTTGAATCTGGTTCAATTAAATCAGTGCCTCTGTTTTTATATTGGATATAGAACGGTTCATATCTTGACATTGTTAAGGTACGGGGAGTTGTCCGGCTTATGCTTAAAACCAGACTCTGGATAACTCAAGGCACGTTTCTGTAATGGCTGTTTGTGGGTTGACCCAGGCTATGACGAGGGTTGACTTTCTACCATCTGGAAGATCAATAGTGATATTGTTCTTGACTCGCCATAGTTTTAATAAAAATAGATTTTTTCAGAAAACAGTAGTGGGAGTATGGTAGAACTGGAAGTGATTCCAGAACCGCAAACGATTACTGAAGATTTGATAAGCACCTAAAGATTCAATCTGGTTTGACGTTCCATTGGCCACTCCGCAGATATGGTGGGTAACCTCAGGCACTCGAGAGATACTTCGGTATGCTCAAGGACGGTGACAGGGAGGTTCTTGTTTACCCAGACTTGCCATTGCTGTTGTTTCAGGCTGTGAGACCCGGCAGGAGGATGAGTATAGCGTCATTCTAAACTAGCTTTAGAAGTGTACGTGTATATGACTCTGCCAGAGGGTTGTCGTAGTCAGTGGGAGCAGCGGAAGCATAGTGGACAAGCGGCTTATGTCTATATATAGACTAAAGCAGATATAGCGGAGATAGATCATCTATTTCTGATGTGATAGTCATAGGTTTGACTTCATCAGAATAGGGGATGGATCTGTTAAGAAGGTAGTAGGGTGTGTTGTCATGGTATTTGGATGACATACACAGAGTAGGAAAAGAAACTTCTATACTACAATCGGTTATACTTTGGTTGTCACACAGTAGTTTCTCCACATAGGAATTGGATCTTATATCGGACATTCTGGTTACTAGATCTATAGATCTAGATTTGGGTGGTTTCCCAATCAGGGTACTTAGACACCATTCTAAGAGTATTTAGAATGGACGACTCCTGGCACGGTAGTGAACCTGCAGGTGATGGAGTCACCCTCTCTAAAGGTATCTTACAGACTAAAGGGTAGAGGGATGTGCATGATTGGCAGATCACTTGCTTAGGCAATTAAGTCAATCATGAGATGTCAAGTACCACACCAGATGTTGTTCTTGTAGTAGATACAATAAGTTGATATTGATCTAATCCTGGAGAAACAATCGGAAGCAGTTTTAGAACATAAGTGGATGTTCTAGGGATATGATAACGACAGCCCCATTCGAGAGACAGTTATCATTCCAGGCTTCCAAGGTGACCTGGATGACAGAGAAGTTGTCCGAGTTATAGTTTTCCTACTGACGAGGGGCAGTATTTTGGATAGGTGGTCCAGGAGGATACTGAGGTAGGCATGGCGCAGGATACGGATTAAGTTCAGTTGACGATACAGTCTAAGAAGTTTGGATTTGGAGTTCATTTATGAGATAGGTCCCATCAGACATCCAGGCACATTCTAAGACAGGTATTGCTCATTTCGGGAGATGGCTTTCTCCGCGAACTTGAGATATAGAGAGACATAGAAAGAAATATCAAAGCGGATCCACTCACTGAGGCTATTCCTCGAACGCAATAGTTTCGCAAACGAGCTTTGTGAGACTGACTAGTAGAGGAGTTGGGTATTCGGTATCACACGGGCTGTGAGTATGCGACATCGCAATAATTAGCCTTGAGTGCAAGTGGGAGATTGTTGGAGATAGTGCCCTCAGAGTCAATTATTGGATCACAGGCATGTGATTGCAATGATTGAGGGAGGACCTATTCCGGTAGGACAGTCTTACTCAAGATGATAGTATGCTATCTGGTTTATCTTTATCATCGTGTACGTGTACTGCTTTAGGTGACCTTAAAGGTCGCTATTACACGTTGATAGAGCCCCTTGGATTCTTGCTTGACTGCCAGCAGTATGAGGGCGATCATATACGTGGTGTTAGTGTATATGCCCTAGAGGCCATTACTGTATCATACTAGTTTGTATATTACTTAATGGATGCTTGGGATATTCACCTTGTATATACAATCTTGCTCAAAATAGTAGTATGCTACTTGGTTTGTTTCTACTTCAATGTGTACATGTGTTTATTTTTGTATATCACCTATACACATTAGTAGAGCCCTTAGGATCTTTGCTTGATTACCAGCGATGTGATGGCCGTCACACTAGTGGGGCTGGGTAATCTATAAGCACATCCTTATGCAGGTCCCTGGTCGCAGGACTATCGAGACAGGGCATCGATACTCCGGAGTAGACCAGCGCATGCGCTTCTCATCCCAGTGTGGGAGACGGTCTGTCCCACAGCCGTCAGTACGTCGTACTTGAGATAGTATGCGGGTGCTCGTTAGGTTACGGGTACACTGGACAGGACTCGTCGGGAACTGACTAGTTGGTATTATACCTATCATCAGTTATCAGTTCCCAGGTGACATGAGTACAGCTTAGTCCGCTGACTTGACACTGTCACTCCGCCTCGAGTGTGTTCCCACTGTACTTTGATCACTACCCTACCACGGCTCAAAGGAGTCGTGCAAACAGGTAGTGGTTGGGTGCAGTCCCGAAGCACTTGGAGGCAGTGACGGTTAGACAGGATTCGTCTCTCCCGGTATTGGGGGTTGACATCGCGCTGTGTCTAGGAGAGCCATTACACGAGTAGTCCCTGGCCAGGGCAAACGAGATATACTGGTAGGTTTCCAGTGTTATCTCAGGGTGTTTTGGGCTTCGCTCCGGCACGACTTGTACCGCTATTGGGGGACTGACGTTTACCGCCCCCTAGGCCCGCCATGCGATGTATCAGACGAACAGACCGGACTGTACGGAGAATGTCACACTCAGGCTCAGTAGGAGTTCAGATGGGTTTCGCCTCGTCGGTCTTCTTGTCGGCATTACCTGGGGACCGTTACGCACAGCTAGTGCCGCTTGCGGTCTGTGGTTAAACCCACTGCCAGTGTAGTGTCGAGTCTTTAGAGTCCCACACAGAAAGCTTTTCGCCTTTAGGCAAAAGAGTAGAGGTCGCATGGTATTGCGACAGGTCGCATGGTTTTGCGACAGGGTTCGGTCACATCCGTGCACTTATGCACGTACAGTGTCCGGACAGTTTACACTAGCGGGCTTTGGTTTAAGCCAGATCCTAGTGTATCTTATGGGATTGGATTTATCCAGTTTGCATTCGTGTTCCTCGGAACGCGGATGCGGGTGTGTATGCACAGTTGACAGGGAGGCACAGACAGCGGATTCTCATTAGGGTTGTTGACAGTTGACCGTTGACTTTTTGACTTTTTGCTCAACCCTAATGAGAATATGATATGCGATTAACTATTATATTAATTAAGTATTATGGTGACTTGGTTGTTGACTTTTGTTGACTTTGTTGACTTGTTGACTTTTGTTGACTTGTTGACTTTGTTGACCGGTTGACTAGGCTTGACTAGTTGACCATCATGATAACCATGGTTATCATTTCATGCCAAAGACTTTTACTTGCTTGTTCATTTGAGTAAAATGAGTGCATGACATGATAAGGTTATGGTTGCTTCAACCATCACATAAGACTTTTATTGATATGATGAGTTATGATTACATTGGAATATGAGAGGGTGAGAGACAAAAGAGAGCCTCATTCTTTCTTGCTCATTCTCTCTCTTGTTCTTGAGCTCCCCTCTTGCTCTCACCCTCAACCTCTTGCTCCCTCTCTTGATCTATGGTTCTCTTGTCTCATGAGTTGAGAATCAAGAACCATAGATAAAATCCCATTCTATTTCCTCTCTACTCATTCTAGTTCACTAGGTTTAGCAAACCAAGTGAACCAGTTTCTTCAAAGAACGAAGAAGGAGCTAAAGGTTGGAGCTTTCAAGTGGATCTATCTTCGGCGTACGGAGACGACGAGAAGGAGCCATCGGACCACCATCGGAGCTTGAAGAGAAGGAGTTCAAGACAAGTTTAGGTATAACCATCTCCATCCGAGTAGCTAACTCTCTTTAGCTAAGTATGCTAGTTTTAGTTTAGTCAAAGATCCCGACTTTGCTTAGTCCATGTTGCCCCTTGCGCTAATAATTTGATTTTTATACCGTTTCCGCCTCCCCGTAAGAACCGGGGGTCGCAACGTGGACTTACAGTGGTATCAGAGCCTAACTAAACTTAAACTAGCTTGGTAGTGAAGTGTAACGAAGTTCGGAACCGGAAAAATCAAAAAAACCAAACTTTTACAAAACCTGAGTTTCTGTTGAAATTTTTTCTGGTCAAAATGAAAAACTTTATACTCCTAAATTCGGCTCAGGGTTTTGTGTGAACACCCATGAAAAACAGTCCACTGTTTCGTTCAAACCGCCGCGCTTCCGCCGCACGAGGTAGGCATGTGCCGCGGAAGCGCCGCGGTTTGTCGTCTTCTCTGCATCGTTTTTCGGGCAGTGTGTGTCTGTGTTCGTTTTGGGATTTTTGAAATATATTATATGTGCCCAGATTTTCCAGAAAAGAAATTTCCTTTTGGTGTCCTATAATTCCGTATTTTTTTTCCGAACTTCACTGCACTTTGACTATGATGGTTATATCTGTGATGTTTGCATGTATTGAACGTCGGCTAATCGCTATAAGTCGATTGGTCGGGGTTATACATGATCTGTGTTTGATGCTGGAATGTGTATATAAATATGTTGGATTGTCGCGGGTGAATAGCCGGGGGTTGTGAGACGAGAGTTTTCTTTTCTTGCAATTCATGTAAATTTGTAAATTGATGTAATAATTATTTGTATGGCCGCACAACCGGGTCGGGGTTGTAGCCGTCATTGTATAATTTCTTTTTACTGTTTTTGCTCCTAGGATAGACCCATGGAGGGGTGCACAAACTACCGGGTATGCCGAAGTGTCGAGTGGCCTACTCATGGAGATGAGGGAGGTTGCTACGCTTCGGGTACTTGGCGGGTAGTTTGCCGCACCCGTAGGGGTCTTGGGTGGGGTTTTGGCTATTCACCGCGACCGTGTTATCTGTTTTTGTTACAAGCTCGTACAAATTACAGATTGCTAGTATATCCAATGTATTTATCTGTGATCTGAAATGTTTATCATTGCAGTATATCTATATATGATATTATTTAGGCGTTGCTTATGTTTTACAGACGCGCTAGCCCAGCCCCCGCTCTGTCGTTAGTTAAATAACCTAACGGGTAATGACCGGGCCCAGTGGCGAATGCGAATGGCATAAGCGTACGTCATATTTTGGTTGTTTTCTGCAATGGTAGGTTTAATTGATGGGACGCATTAAAAGAACTAATGCAAGAATATCACGCATTAAAAGAACTAATGCAAGATAATAAACCAAGTTAAAGTCGTTGGAACACTTTCGAAAAACCACTCGGTTCTTTTCAAAACCAACTTTTAAATGCGGAGCTTGAGCCACTCCTTTTAAAAGCTATCTCGTTCCATCGACCAAATCAAGTTCACTACGTTCACGGTTTTGCCAAAACCATCCGTAGCCCTCCATCATTTCAGTTAAATATTCGGTAGTATTCAAGCTATGTATTTTGACCTCACGCCAAGGCATAGTGATTGGTAGCTGCCGGATATTTATCTGTTGCATAGATAGAATGCGTTGGTTTGAGACAGTCGTACTGCCATTTTGGCCTACGTCAAGGGTATGTACGGGTGGGTTCAAATTAACCTGGATAATGATGGGACGAACTTGACATGTGACTTATGACATTTTGACCTCACGCCAAGGTCATAAGAGCATGGGGCAAAAATCCACATCGGGAGTTTCATAAGTACTGAAACTTGCTAGATTTGCATACCATTTGGAGTGTGATGATTCTGGTAGGATTCCTTCAGTTTCGTCACGCGATGATATTTGGATCCCGATCCTACTGTGAGTATATGCTACTCCTCGGGAAATTTCTCACTTAACGATCAATGCTATAAACCTAGTAGGTGCCTAGAAAGGTGTTAGCGGGGCTACGCCCCCAGGGAAAAGAGGTTCTTTAATTAAGGAACTTCGCGAAAGCGTTGGAAAACCTCCCTCGAAGTACCGACACCGGCCTGGCTGAACGGTTCAGCAAGTATTGTACGGTGGGATTGATCCTGACTAATTCTTCCTTTATGGTTTGAGGAGGGATTCGAGAAACAGTGGGAGCCATCCTGTTTAGACAAACTAAAAACCACTCTAAACTTGCAAGAGCATCATGCTGAGTGTTTCTTCTTCTCTCTCCTAATTGCAGCGACCAATCAACATGACTGGACTTAAGTTACTCCTAGATAAAAACAAACTGACAGGGCCAAACTACAAAGATTGGCTCAGGAATGTCAAGATAGCAATCACTTATGACAAGCTGGGGTATCTTCTTACCACCAAAGCTCCCCCTGTCCCTGGTCCAACTTCCAGCGTCGCGGATAAGGAAATCCGCAAGACTTGGGAGATTGATAGCGCAAAGGCCAAATGCCTCCTGCTTGCCTCGATGGACAACGAACATCAGAGGAGGCATGAGAATATGGACATGGAATCCATATTGCTTCATACAAAAGAACTGTATGGAGAGGAATCTCGTATCGCAAGATACGAAGCGTCGAAAAAGTTATTTTCGACAAGAATGGCCGTCGGATCATCAGTAGCCGAGCACGTGCTAAAGATGATCGGCTTCATTGAGGAGCACGCTGACCTAGGGATCACATTGGAGAGTGAGCTATATACGGATATAGTTCTCCAGTCCCTTCCTTCCACTTACGCCCAGTTTATACTGAACTTCAACTTACAAGAAAAAGAGGTTGAACTTTCAGAGCTCCTCAACATGCTGAGGAGCGCAGAGGGCACCCTACAGAAAGGTAGGGATACATCCACTTTGTTTGTAGGAGGATCATCTTCTTCTAGGTCCAAGGCGAAAGCCAAGGGAAAGAAGAAGAAAGCCCCCGCCAAACCAAGGGGCGGTGTTAGTAAAGTGGATACGAAGGGAAAAGCAAAAGCAACAAAGATAGCGGGGAAGCTTGTGGATAAGGAAGAATGCTTCTATTGTCATAAGAAAGGACACTGGAAGAATGATTGCAGGGCCTGGAAGGCCAGAACACAGGAATTGAAGCAGGTTGCAGCTTCAGCTTCAGGTGTGTATGTTATTGAAAACTGTCTTTCAATAAACTCTACTTCCTGGGTATTGGATACCGGATCAGGATCTCATATCTGTAATTCTTTGCAGGCGTTGAGAAACCGTAGGGTTTTGAAGGCAGGTGACATGACCCTCAAAGTTGCGAACGGAGCTAGCATGGATGCTAAAGCCGTGGGGGACTATCACCTAGGAATGTCAGATGGACATGTTTTGGTTTTGCGTAATTGCTTTTTTGTACCCAACGCAACTTGTAATATCATTTCTGTATCTTTAGTTTCTAAAGAAGGTTATGAATTTGCGTTTGTAAGTAATGTTGTAAACATTCACCTTAATCAAGTTTTGATTGGGTCAGGTACATTGAGTAATGGTATATACGTGTTAAACCAACCACAGATTTTCAACGTCCAGAATACACACAAAAGAAAGTCTCCAGAAATAAATCAGACTTTCTTATGGCATTGTAGATTGGGTCACATCAATGAGAGAAGGTTGACTAAGTTACATAAAGAAGGATATTTGAATGCGTTCGAATATCAATCGTATGCCACTTGTCAATCTTGTCTCAAAGGAAAGATGACAAAGACTCCGTTTACTGGACAAGGAGTAAGAGCGAGCGAGCTCTTGGGACTCGTACACAGTGACGTGTGCGGTCCAATGTCTACACATGCCCGAAGCGGACATTCTTACTTCATTACTTTTACGGATGACTTCTCAAGGTACGGTTATGTCTTCTTGATGAAACATAAGTCCGAGGCCTTTGGAAAATTCCAGGAGTATAAGAATGAAGTAGAGAAACAGACCGGCAAAAGTATTAAGATTCTAAGATCGGATCGAGGTGGAGAATACTTAAGTGCCGAGTTCCTGGACTATTTAAAAGAGAACGGAATTCTCTCTCAGCTTACTCCTCCATACACCCCGCAACATAACGGTGTATCGGAGAGACGGAACCGCACCCTATTGGATATGGTGCGGTCCATGATGAGTAATGCTGAGTTGCCGCGATCATTCTGGGGATATGCGCTAGAATCAGCCGCATATCTTTTGAACCGAGTTCCAACTAAGACTGTGCCTACCACGCCATATGAAATGTGGAGTGGGAAGAAACCCTATCTTCAATATCTGAAAATCTGGGGATGTCCGGCTTTTGTCAAAAAGCAGCATGCGGACAAACTCGAGGCACGCTCAGTACTGTGCAAGTTTGTGGGATACCCAAAGAACACCAGGGGGTATCTTTTCTACTACGCAGAGGAACAAAAAGTCCTTGTTTCTCGTAATGCCCACTTTCTAGAACACCAGTTCTTGGAAAAGGAAATTAGTGGGAGCGCAGTAGAACTGGAAGAAATTCCAGAACCACAGACTATTACTGAAAGGTTAGTGGAACCAGAGGGTTCAACAGAACAGGACATTCCTACGCCGCTCCGCAGGAGTAGTAGGCAGTCTCATCCGCCCGAGAGATACTGCGGTTTTCTCATAGACGGGGATAGAGAGGATTGCATCATAGATTATGATGAGCCTACTAGCTTCCAGCAGGCCGTTCAGAGCGTTGACTCAGTGAAATGGCTGGATGCAATGCGGACCGAAATGGAGTCCATGTACACCAACAAGGTATGGACGTTGGACATTGCTCCAGACGGGGTAAAACCCGTAGGATGCAAGTGGATCTTCAAAAGGAAGATTGGTGTAGATGGACAGGTTGAGACCTATAAAGCTAGGCTGGTAGCAAAGGGTTTTCGTCAAAGACCTGGCTTGGACTATGACGAAACCTTTTCTCCAGTAGCCATGCTGAAATCCATTCGGATCCTTCTTGCCATTGCTGCCTTCCACGATTATGAGATCTGGCAAATGGACGTAAAGACAGCTTTTCTAAATGGAAATTTAGAGGAGTGTGTCTATATGGACCAACCAGAGGGTTTCATTCAGAGTAGGAGCAGCGGAAAGGTGTGCAAGTTGCTTAAGTCCATCTATGGACTAAAGCAGGCATCGCGGAGTTGGAACATCTGCTTTGATGAGACGGTCAAAGAATTTGGCTTTATCAAAAATCCAGATGAACCATGCATCTATAGTAGATTTGTAGCGAGAACTGTAGTATTCCTCGTTTTATACGTGGATGACATTCTCTTAATAGGAAATGACATTCCTATGCTACAATCTGTCAAGGGGTTCTTGTCACACAGGTTCTCCATGAAAGACCTGGGTGATGCCTCATACATTCTGGGTATCCAGATCTACCGTGACAAATCCAAGAGGATATTAGGACTATCACAGTCCAGGTACATCGACACCATACTGAAGAGATTCAGTATGGAAGATTCCAAGCGCGGTAACCTACCAGCTTGTCACGGGATCACCCTCTCTAAAGAGATGTCTCCCAAGACTGATTTGGAGAGGGATCGCATGTCTATTATACCCTACGCTTCTGCGGTAGGCTCTATAATGTATGCGATGTTGTGTACCAGACCGGATGTAGCTTATGCACTGAGTGTGGTAAGCCGGTATCAGTCAAACCCTGGGGAGAAACACTGGATAGCGGTAAAGAACATTCTCAAGTACCTGAGAAGGACTAAGGAGATGTTCTTGGTGTATGGCGGAAAAGACCTCCAGATCGAGGCCTTTGCTGACTCCAGCTTCCAGAGTGACAAGGATGATTCCAAGTCCATGTCGGGTTTTGTCTTTACCCTCAATGGAGGGACGGTGTGTTGGAAGAGTTCCAAACAAGAAACCGTTGCAGACTCGACAATGGAAGCGGAATACATCGCTGCATCTGATGCCGCAAAAGAAGCTGTCTGGATGAGGAAGTTCTTGAAAGAACTTCAGGTGGTTCCGTCCATTGTTGATCCAATACCTCTGTATTGTGACAACAACGGGGCTATAGCTTTAGCGAAGGAACCAAGGTCCCATCAGAAATCCAGGCACATCTTGAGGCGGTATCACCTGATCAGGGAGATCGTAGATCGCCAGGAGATCGAGGTTCGGAGAGTCGCTTCAGAAGATAACACTGCAGATCCATTCACCAAGGCCCTGCCCCAGACTCAGTTCGAGCGGCTGATCGAGATGATAGGTCTTCGATACGCCAGTACATGGCCTTAGTGCAAGTGGGAGATTGTTAGTGTATATGCCCTAGAGGCCATTACTGTATCATACTAGTTTGTATATTACTTAATGGATGCTTGGGATATTCACCTTGTATATACAATCTTGCTCAAAATAGTAGTATGCTACTTGGTTTGTTTCTACTTCAATGTCTACATGTGTTTATTTTTGTATATCACCTATACACATTAGTAGAGCCCTTAGGATCTTTGCTTGATTACCAGCGATGTGATGGCCGTCACACTAGTGGGGCTGGGTAATCTATAAGCACATCCTTATGCAGGTCCCTGGTCGCAGGACTATCGAGACAGGGCATCGATACTCCGGAGTAGACCAGCGCATGCGCTTCTCATCCCAGTGTGGGAGACGGTCTGTCCCACAGCCGTCAGTACGTCGTACTTGAGATAGTATGCGGGTGCTCGTTAGGTTACGGGTACACTGGACAGGACTCGTCGGGAACTGACTAGTTGGTATTATACCTATCGTCAGTTATCAGTTCCCAGGTGACATGAGTACAGCTTAGTCCGCTGACTTGACACTGTCACTCCGCCTCGAGTGTGTTCCTACTGTACTTTGATCACTACCCTACCACGGCTCAAAGGAGTCATGCAAACAGGTAGTGGTTGGGTGCAGTCCCAAAGCACTTGGAGGCAGTGACGGTTAGACAGGATTCGTCTCTCCCGGTATTGGGGGTTGACATCGCGCTGTGTCTAGGAGAGCCATTACACGAGTAGTCCCTGGCCAGGGCAAACGAGATATACTGGTAGGTTTCCAGTGTTATCTCAGGGTGTTTTGGGCTTCGCTCCGGCACGACTTGTACCACTATTGGGGGACTGACGTTTACCGCCCCCTAGGCCCGCCATGCGATGTATCAGACGAACAGACCGGACTGTACGGAGAATGTCACACTCAGGCTCAGTAGGAGTTCAGATGGGTTTCGCCTCGTCGGTCTTCTTGTCGGCATTACCTGGGGACCGTTACGCACAGCTAGTGCCGCTTGCGGTCTGTGGTTAAACCCACTGCCAGCGTAGTGTCGAGTCTTTAGAGTCCCACACAGAAAGCTTTTCGCCTTTAGGCAAAAGAGTAGAGGTCGCATGGTATTGCGACAGGTCGCATGGTTTTGCGACAGGGTTCGGTCACATCCGTGCACTTGTGCACGTACAGTGTCCGGACAGTTTACACTAGCGGGCTTTGGTTTAAGCCAGAACCTAGTGTATCTTATGGGATTGGATTTATCCAGTTTGCATTCGTGTTCCTCGGAACGCGGATGCGGGTGTGTATGCACAGTTGACAGGGAGGCACAGACAGCGGATTCTCATTAGGGTTGTTGACAGTTGACCGTTGACTTTTTGACTTTTTGCTCAACCCTAATGAGAATATGATATGCGATTAACTATTATATTAATTAAGTATTATGGTGACTTGGTTGTTGACTTTTGTTGACTTTGTTGACTTGTTGACTTTTGTTGACTTGTTGACTTTGTTGACCGGTTGACTAGGCTTGACTAGTTGACCATCATGATAACCATGGTTATCATTTCATGCTAAAGACTTTTACTTGCTTGTTCATTTGAGTAAAATGAGTGCATGACATGATAAGGTTATGGTTGCTTCAACCATCATATAAGACTTTTATTGATATGATGAGTTATGATTACATTGGATTATGAGAGGGTGAGAGACAAAAGAGAGCCTCATTCTTTCTTGCTCATTCTCTCTCTTGTTCTTGAGCTCCCCTCTTGCTCTCACCCTCAACCTCTTGCTCCCTCTCTTGATCTATGGTTCTCTTGTCTCATGAGTTGAGAATCAAGAACCATATATAAAATCCCATTCTATTTCCTCTCTACTCATTCTAGTTCACTAGGTTTAGCAAACCAAGTGAACTAGTTTCTTCAAAGAACGAAGAAGGAGCTAAAGGTTGGAGCTTTCAAGTGGATCTATCTTCGGCGTATGGAGACGACGAGAAGGAGCCATCGGACCACCATCGGAGCTTGAAGAGAAGGAGTTCAAGACAAGTTTAGGTATAACCATCTCCATCCGAGTAGCTAACTCTTTTTAGCTAAGTATGCTAGTTTTAGTTTAGTCAAAGATCCCGACTTTGCTTAGTCCATGTTTCCCCTTGCGCTAATAATTTGATTTTTATACCGTTTCCGCCTCCCCGTAAGAACCGGGGGTCGCAACGTGGACTTACACGTGGGAGCTGGTAGTCTATAAGCACATCCTTAAAAGGTCCCTAGTCGTGGGAGTTTCGAGACAGGGCATCGATACTCCAGAGTAGACTAGTGTATACAGTCGAGACCCCGACGAAGGGCGGTGGCCGGTCTCACAAGCCACTGGTGTCAGTTGGTTCACCTAAGATGTATACAGGTGCTAATTGGGTTATGAGTACACCGAACAGGACTCGTCGGGAACATGCTAGTTGGTCTTATACCTGACGTCAGATAGCAGTTCCCTGGTGACATGTGTATAGGTTAGTTCATCGACCTGAGGATCGTCATTTGTCTCGTATGGGTTCCCACTGTACTTTGATTACTACCCTACCATGCTCAAAGGAGACGTGCAAACAGGTTTTAGTTGGGTACAGTCCCGAGCCACATGGAAGCAATGAGCGGATCTTCAGGGGTTCGTCTCTCCCGGTATTAGGGGTGAGGTCGCGCTGTGTCTAGGAGAGCAATTACACAAAGCCCTCGGCCGAAGCAGGAGATTTACTGGTAGGTATTCCAGTAGTATCTCAGGGTGTTCTGGGCTACACTCCGACACGACTTGTACCACTTTTGGGGGTCTGACTTTTACCAACCCCCTAGGCCCGCCATGCGATGCTCATAGACGAACGGACCGGAATGTATGGATATTGTCACTGACAGGCTCAGTAGGGTGTCAGGATGAGTTCGCTCATCGACGTCCCTTTTGGTCAATAGCTGGTAGCCCGTCACGTATGGCTAATACCTCTAACGTGCTAGTGGTTAAATCCACAGCCATAGTATTGACGAGTCTTTAGAGTCCCCTACAGACAGTTGCTTAAGTTTCGGGCGAAACGCTGTAGAGGCCGTATGGAGATATGGCAGGGTTCGATCAGATACGTGCGGTGTTGCACGAATCACGATCAGACGGTTTATAGTAGCGGGCTTTGGTTTAAGCCAGATTCTAGTATAGTACAGTGTAGATTTTGTCTCATTGCATTTGTATTCGGTCGGAATACAAATGCGGGTCTGTATATACAGTAGTGGGGTTTTTCTATAATTTATTACGGGATCAGTTTTCTGAAGTTGCCAGTTTGTTTTTTCCGTTTCGGCCATATTTCTTTGTATCTTTCATTGGCTGAAAGTTGGTGGAGGAGGGCTTATTTGCATTTGTGCAAATAAGCGTTTTGGAGGGTGGTATTTGCATATTATTGTATTATGATGATTCTCCCACCCTTGACTTTCTTTTGTTCATGATGGTTCATGATGGCTTGACTTTGGTGATAGGATATGATTAGGTTTTTGAGTGAGGATCTAGTTTTGATGATGATGATTGTTCATAATTCATCATCATGGGCCTTTTCTCTCTCTCTCTCTCTCTTGCATTATTCTTTTGGTCACCTCCCCCTTGATTTTTTTCCCATTCTCATTCCAAGCATGGCCGGCCAAGCTCTTTGGAAGGCTGTCCAAAAATTGTGGGGGGGATTTTTCGATATCTTTGGCTTTGTAAAATCCCCACATCTCCATCTCAACAAGTTTAGTTCATTTCCTCCACCATATGGCAACTTCCACAACCCCCATGAGACATTACACCACACTTGTTCTACAGCAAATCTTGGGCACGTCGGCTCGCCAACTTCGTGCCCGAGTTACCTCGGTCCAGAGGTGGGAGCCCGTAAAAGAAGACGGTGACGTGGTGCTCTTCCGGCGAGGAGGTGGAGACCGGACATTCCACGGGAGATCGGGACGACAACGAGAAGACCGAAGGACACGGATCACTTGGTATATCTCTCTACCCGTTCTTTAGTTAGCCAGAATTAGTTTAATGGCCCGATCCGGGATTTTTGTGTGCGGTGCGGCTAGTTTTCTAATTTGAAAAGTTTTTCGTTTCCGCATTCAGGCGTCGGATTGACGGCCGGGGCGCCGCCGTGCACTTACATAACGTTTAGCTGACCGCTTGCATCTTGTGGGTGTTTGATATGATCATCACCTACTACCGGCGTATTGACGATTCTTTAGAGTCCTACACAGAGGTTTCCTGGCTCAGGAAAAATGGAGCAGGAGCACATATATGATATGTGCGGGACCGAGAATAATACGATATGAGATACCGTATTCTATTCTCGCGATATGAGATATCGGCCGGGTATATGTGATATAACCGGGTCATCGGATCAAGTGTTGATTCGATGAAAAGGTAAATGTTATATTAGTCGGTTATATGTAATATAGCCAGATTATCGGATCAAGTGTTGATTCGATAAGTTAATGTATAATTATATATGTGATATATTAAGTTAAGTTAACTAATATAAGCTGGCTTTATTGATTCATTTTCTTACGGGATAATACATTGATATATATGCGATATATGTTAATTGTATTATTTTCTATTGTTACAAAATATATTGTATATATGATATATAATATTGTAACATGTTAGGGTTACAAATTTAACAATGGTTTAGGGTTTAAACTTGGTTAGGGTTTGGATTAGGGTTAGCTTTTGCATGAAGCTTCCATGAAGCTTCATGAAGCTTTGACTTTGTCTTTGGCTTGATATTTTCTGAAGATATTATATTAACCCAATCCAAGCCATTAACTCAAGTTAATTCTCTACAAGGGTTAACTCCTTCATGCTTAACCCTAGGTTAGATTTGTAATCACTACAATAATTCATTGTTCATCACAAAAGGAATTATCCATTTTTCTTCTTCTTCTTCAACCTTGAGCTTTGAGAAAGCTTTCTAGGTTTTCAATTTGTGGTGAATAAAAGTGAGAATTTGAAAACAAAATAGAGCAATATTCCTACTCCATCATCCTCATCTAATCTAGCCAATTAGATTAGTGTGTTCACCTCATTATAGAGAGAGCTTGAGTTATAGAAATTTCGAGGTAGATCATCGGAGAAAAGGAAGACTACAAGCTAGCATGGATCGTTCGAGTTGTGGAGCCTCTCTTGAGTCCGGGAGATCATGGATCGCGGCGAAGGGACTTCTACTCGGAGCTTATAAAGCGAAGGAGAGGACCAAAAAGGTTGTAATCCCTCACACTTAGTTGTAAAGATGTTTACTTGCATGTTAAACCCTAATTATCTAGCAAAGTCCCGGCTTTGGGTTGTTCAGCACGTCTAAAACTTTATTCGGGCATGTTTGATGCCTTATTGTCATGACCCGAAAGTACGGAACGTGACTGGCACTTAGATTACGAGACGTCTAAAGGCGTAACGTAAACTAAGTCAGCCAAAGCCCAGAAAATCTAAACCAAAACCAAAGAGAGTGAAGGAAACCTTTCATGAAAACGACTTGAAATCAATTTAGTTGCATTGAACCCCTTTTAAAAAAAACATCAAAAATTTCCGAAAATTTCGGTAGAGTCTCCTCTGTAAATTCTATCACCTAAAATGGGTACAACAAGATATATAACCTGTAATCACAAAATGGCATCCCCAAGCGGGAGCTAGCTCTTCGCCCAAGGCGGATCACAACCACACGCAATATATATATTAATCTCAAGAAAAGAGCATAAAGAAATGCGAAATATAAGAAAACACAACGTCGGCTCAAGTGAGCTCGACCCAAAAGAAACCACATATACACAAATCTTTCGGTCTCATCACTAGGTCGCATATACACATAAGAAGTGGTAGATAGAGAATACTAGATACAAAAATAGTAAAAAAAGATATAAAAGCGCTCTCGCAGCCTACCTACGAGCAATGTCGCGAGTCTGAGCAAAAGAAGTCACTAATAAGATAAGCCGCCGCTACTAGGCTGATGAGTCCGACCTGCAAGACACTGTAACACAACGGGGGTGAGTTGCCAGCTCGTGAGTAGAATATAACATCTAGTAAGGCTATCGTAAGAATGCACGCAAATGCGTCACAGCATGTATGTCCAGATGTGATGTAATACCTCTAGTATGCATACACATGTATGCAATGTCAATACTAAATCTTTAAGTGTTTAAATGCTATGAGTTCTGCATTCTTAACTTTAGAAAAAGAATATCTGTATAATAGCTAAATACCATCAAGAAATCATCGACACCAAATATGAAAACACATCTGTCTCAATGTCTCACTGTATCAATGTCTCAATACATCGGGCTCCGTCAGTCCGGATCGGCCCATATCATCAATCTCACGACAACGGTCAGTATCCTCCGGACATCCGCCGCGCCAGACATCACCGGTAGGTAGTCTTCCCCTGCCAGGCACATCGTCTACAACTCGATCTTCTTACCTCGGGGTACCATACCGGGCCCACCATGTACCCGAGACGGTTCATCCACTCCTCGAATCGGGTCTCGAAATCCAATAGAAAACATGAAAACTCATGGTGGATGACACATACATCACGAGAAAACCGTAACTTTGTTTTTAAAAAAATGATAATTATAAGCTTTTATTAAATTCTTGCGGTTTTCCCCAAAATCCAGAAATTGCAGCAATACTGAAATCCTCAAGAAAATCATAATACTCAACATGTTGTATATGATAAATGTCTATGATATCAAGGTATGCGATGCAATTTGTGGCTAGAAATCTATGTAAGTATGATGAGGATGCGAGGTATATACGTGCTATGCGATTTCGTATATCATGTATGATGCAATTGGTGACACTAAGCTAAACAGGTTCTATGGTGCTCGTGGCATGACAATTACCAAAGGCATGTGTGTCACATGAATAGTGCGCATGCAACAGGAGCCAATGGTAATGGTGTTCGTGTCCTACGAAGTGATATCGCACATGTGCGTATGAATATCCTATGCAAATCTTGCAGACGAAAAGCTATAAATGTATGAAATGTGAATGAGGGGGGTTAGCTAACTAACAATGCATATGTAGCAAGAAATAAGGTAATTCTAACTAGGGGGCGCCTCGCGCCATCCAGACGATTCCCCCATAGATGAATACATTTACTCACCTGAATGCCTCGCTAATCCGATCCAACCACCGCCTTGCCTTTGCGTGCCGCGTCCGATGTTTCCGTGACCGATCCTAGAATTGCATAACACACAGTATAAGATTACAGATTCCTGAAATGACGCAACCCACAATATGAAAAGATCGACGCTCTCGAATTAATCACAACGTGCACTCAGTACGCGTAAAACGCACGAAAATCGCTAAAACCTTAACTAAAATCGCCGTTTCGGGGCAATCGTCAAAACTAAAATCCGACTAGACAAAACCCCGCATTCGCGCACACTAATAGTCGTATAAGATGCTAATTATATCGCCAAAATAATACAGTTAGACCACCTCCTAACTTTTTTTGAAAAACTAGTAAGCAATTAGCATACCGATTTCGACGCAAATATCGCGAATTAACGATATCGCGATCTCAATTCAACTCCAACATCCAATTCAAACTACTAGATGCCCACAACACAAATTTTAACCCAAATATCATACTTCAAACCCTAATTAGAACATCTACCATTTTCTTGAAATTCATTAGCAAGCAAAAATAACCAAATTTCATACTTTAAATATCTAATTTAGCTTATTTAAACTACAAATTTAACAACTAGTTTAAAACTTATACCTCCCAAGTTATGATTCCCTTGCACTAAGCCTCCAAAGTGGCCTCCTTTCTCCACTTCTCAAACAAATTAGGGTTTGGGAAGGGATGGATTAGGGTTTTGGTTTGAAAGTGAGAAGGAAATTGTGAATTTTTATGGATTTTTGTGTATTTTGCATGAATTTTTGAAGAAGGAGAATGGGAAAAAAATTGGGGCTGTTGGAGGGGGCTCTCGGCCAGAGCTAGAGAGGGCAAGGGAGAAAGGGAAAAGTGTAGAAAATTCCGTGAGGAATGTCTCATTTAGTGCAATTAAAGCTTTCACATCAAACTTTACAAAAAAAAACCCATTTTCTTTCAATTTTTCAACCCCTTTTTCCAAAAGCAACCAAACATGAAATGTTTGCTAAAATTTTTTTATTACACTAAATTTTAGTTATTATGGTTCCAAATAATATAATTTACCCAATTAAATTTGTATTTATCACTAATTAAATGTATTTTTAAAAGCTTAAAATAATATTAAAAATAATTAATTAAGGAAATTTTTTTAATTAACTAGAAAATTTTAAGTGACATTTTAGTGACCAATTTATAGTAATATCTTATTTAAATTTTGTATAATTAGGTCTATAATGAAAAATACATATTTTGACTTTTTACGGAAAAAGCTGCTAATTCAGCCGATTACCGAAAAACTGCCTAAACGATTTTCGAAGCGTTACAATCTTCCCCCCTTAAAGAAATTCGGTCCCCGAATTTAGAATTTAACTACGCGTACCTTCAAAAAGATGGGGATATCTCTTTCTCATCTCGACCTCGGTCTCCCAGGTGACGTCCTCGCTGTTCGGGCCACGCCAAAGGACCTTGACAGACGGTATAACCTTCGACTTCAATTCCTTCACCTGTCGATCCAAAATGACCACCGGCTGCTCGGTGAATGAAAGATCACGTTCTAGATGGATCGTCTGGTGCTGAATCGCATGGGAAGGATCATGAAGGTACTTACAGAGCATCGAAACATGGAACACGGGGTGAACATCAGGGAAGCTGGGCGGAAGAGCTAACCGATAAGAGACTGGACCAACACGCTCTAGGATCTCGAAGGGACCAACATATCTAGGACCAAGCTTCCCTTTCTGCCCAAATCTCATCACACCCTTCATCGGAGAGACCCTCAGGAAAACATGATCGCCAACAGCGAACTCGAGTCGGCGACGGCGCCTGTCAGCATATGATTTCTGCCTACTCTGTGCCGCTCTCATCCTGTCCCGAATCAGCTGTATCTTTTCGGTCGTCTCCTGTACGATCTGCGACCCTAAAATACTGCTCTCCCTGAGCTCTGTCCAACATACAGGCGTTCGACATCTCCTCCCGTATAAAGCCTCGAAAGGTGCCATCTGAATCGTCTCTTGAAAGCTATTATTGTAGGAGAACTCGATCAAAGGCAAATGACGATTCCAGCTACCACCGAAATATAAAACACAAGCTCTGAGCATGTCCTCAAGAGTCTGAATAGTACGCTCCGACAGACCGTCAGTCTGCGGGTGAAAGGCTGTGCTAAAACTCAATCGGGTGCCCAAAGCTTCCTGAAGTTTCTGCCATAATCGGCTGGTAAACTGGGTGCCCCGGTCGGACACGATGCAAATCAGAACGCCATACAGTCACACGATCTCATTAATATAAACCTGGGCGTACTGAGAAAATCCAAAAGTGGTCTTCACTGGCAGGAAGTGAGCCGCTTTCGTCAGTCGATCCACAATCACCCAAATAGAGTAATACCCTCGACTGGTCCTGGGTAGACTCACAATGAAGTCCATGGAGACCTGTTCCTACTTCCACTCGGGGATGGGCAAAGGCTGCAACTCACCGGCTGGCCTCTGGTGCTCGTCCTTGACTTGCTGACAAGTCAGGCATCTCGACACAAAGTCTGTAACATCCTTCTTCATTCCGTCCCACCAGTAAACCTCTCTCAAATCACGGTACATATTTGTGGAACCTGGATGCACACTGTATACTGACCTATGTGCCTCCTCAAGGATATCATGCCTCAGTCCCTCAGAATCTGGTACGCACAGTCGAGTCCCAAATCGAAGTATCCCCTGATCATCAATCACGAACTCAGAAACTCTGCCCTGCCGAATGTGATCAATAATCTCTACAATACGGGCATCGCCGGACTGTGCCTCGCGGATACGGTCAAGTAACTGTGGGCATGCTCTGAAATGGGCCAGCTGTCCCCCTGTACGAGTAAACTCGAACTGCACTCTGCTATCACATAAAACCTGCCAATCCGCCGTCGACTGCATCTGTACTGCGCTCAAATAAGATAAGCTACCTCCGGGCCTCCTACTCAAAGCATCTGCCATCACATTCGCCTTGCCCAGATGGTATAGAATCTCGCAGTCAAAATCTTTCACCAACTCCATCCAACGGCGCTGTTTCAGGTTCAGATCTCGCTGCTGAAAGATATACTTCAAACTCTTGTGGTCAGTGAATATCTGGCATGACTCACCGTATAGGTAATGTCTCCAGATCTTAAGTGAAAATACCACTGCAGCCATCTTGAAATCATGGGTGGGGTAGTTCTGTTCGTGTTTCCTCAGCTGCCGAGAAGCATACGCGATAACTCTATCGTGCTGCATCAATACACAGCCCAGCCCCACTCGAGAAGCATCACAATATACCAAGAACCCGCCTGATCCTGAAGGCAATGCTAACACTGGTGCAGTAGTCAGACGAGTCTTCAACTGCTAGAAACTATCCTCACAGGCCTGGGTCCAATCGAAAGGAACCCCCTTCCGGGTCAACCCGGTCATCGGTGCAGCAATGCGGGAGAAATCCTGGACAAAACATCGATAATAGCCGGCCAGACCTAGAAAGCTGCGAACCTCTGTAACTGATACCGGTCTAGGCCAACGCTGAACTGCCTCGATCTTCTTCGGGTCCACACAAATACCATCTCTCGTCACCACATGACCCAAGAAGTCGACACTGTCTAACCAGAATGCGCACTTGGAAAATTTAGCGAACAGTTGATGCTCCCTCAATGTCTGCAAGGTGATACGCAAGTGCTGCTCATGCTCCTCCCGGCTCCGAGAATAAACCAAGATGTCGTCAATGAACACAATGATGAACTGATCGAGATACGGCCTGAATACACGGTTCATCAAGTCCATAAATGCTGCCGGGGCATTGGTGAGCCCGAACGATGTCACCAAGAACTCATAATGACCGTATCGAGTACGGAAAGCGGTCTTCGGAATATCCTCCTTCCGAACCCGCAACTGGTGATAACCTGACCGTAAATCAACCTTCGAGAAAAACCCTGCACCCTGGAGCTGATCGAATAAGTCATCAATGCGGGGTAAAGGATATCTGTTCCGCACAGTAACCTGGTTCAGCTGACGATAATCAATACATAAGCGCATACTGCCGTCCTTCTTCTTAACAAACAGGACGGGAGCACCCCAAGGTGACACACTCGGTCGGATAAGCCCTTTGTCCAGCAAGTCCTGTAACTGATCCTTCAGCTCTCTCAGCTCCGCCGGGGCCATCCGATAAGGCGGTATAGAGATAGGCCCCGTTCCGGGGATCAAGTCGATACAGAACTCAATCTCGCGCTCTGGTGGCAGACTAGGCAGCTCGTCAGGGAATACATCAGGAAACTCTCTCACAACAGGGACCTGGTCCAACGGAACCTCTGTGGAGCTAGTATCACAAACATAGGCTAAGAATCCCTGACACCCTTTCCTTAAGAGCTGACCAGCGCGAAGAGAAGAAATCAAGCTGGGAAGGGTAGCGCTACGATCTCCCTGAATAACCAGAACCGGCTCACCAGGAAAACTGAATCTGATTGCTTTCTCATGGCAGTCCACGGATGCATAACAGGTGGCTAGCCAGTCCATACCAAGAAGAACGTCAAAGTCTAGCATATCGAGAAGAATCAAATCAACTGAAGAATCTCTCTCCCCGATACGAACGGAACATGATCGGTACACAAAACGAGCAACAAACGACTCTCCTACTGGTGTAATAACGACAAGCGGCTGATCTAACGAAGAAGACTCTCGGCCCAACCTTGGTGCAAAGTACGTGGATACATAGGAATGTGTGGAGCCTGGATCAAATAATACCCGTGCATCAAAAGAACATACTGGAAGAGTACCTGTCACGACAGCATTGGATGCCTGTGCATCCTGAGGAGTCAACGCGAACACTCGGGCCTGTCCACCACTAATAGCTGGCTGTCCTCTGCCTTTACCTCGGCCTCTGCCTCTGCCTCTGTCGCCTCGTCCTCTCTGAACCGGACCGCCACGCCCATGACCTCTAGGAGCATCTGGCTGGCGTGGAGCATCATCAGGAGTAGGAAGTAGAGCTCTCTGAGGAGGTGGTGATGGTGGTAAGGTCACATGTGGAACTGTCGCCGCGCCTTGGCACCCCATGGTACAGTCTCTGACACGGTGGTATTGACTGCCGCACCGAAAACATCCTGGCGACGACTGCTGTGTCTGTGGATACGAACCAAATAATTGACCTCGTCTCAATCCTCTGCCGCCACCATCTCCCGGAAATAATCTATCGCAGTGTCTAGCCATCTGCCACTGAGCTGGCGTATCAGTACGGATCCTCTTCGGCCCAGAAACGACCGGAGTCTTAGAAATACGCTCCTCCAAAAGTAAGGCTGTGCCCATCGCGGCTGCGTATGTATCAAAGTGCTGGGTGCCGATGGCAAGGAATAGCTGTGTGTCAAGCCCTCGCACAAACCTCTTTATTCTCTTCTCTTCTATGTCTACTAGGTACGGAGCATATCGAGACAACTGGGTAAACTGTATATCATACTCCGACACCGTCATCCCCGGAGTCTTGCAGAGAGACTCAAAACTACGGGCTCGAGCCTCTCGGACACTCTCCGAAAGAAAACGGGCAAGAAACGCAGCTGTAAACTCATCCCAGGTCATAGAAGGTAGACCTGCAGCTCGACCTCTCTCTACTGAATCGTACCATGTCTGGGCAAGACCCTCCAGACGAAAACTCGCGAACTCCACCAATCTATCATCAGAACACCTCAATGAACGGCAAATCCAAGCCATCCTATCAAGAAATGCCTGTGGGTCCTCTGTCGCATCCGTACCGGTAAAAGCTGGAGGTCTCAATCTCATGAACTCCTGTAGTGAAACAGGGATAGTCACCGTAGTAGCAGGAGCAACCATCTGTGCAGCAGGTACAATCGTGGTCTGTGCGGTGGAAGGAATGTCCTCGGATCTCTGTGCCCGACTGGACTCAACTAAAGATCCCATCATCTGTCGCAACTCTTGCATACTAGCCTCTAATCTGGCAATACAGTCTGGATAAGGCGGATCAATATGACCTTGAGGGGTAGGCGCATCATCTCGCTCGATCCTTGCCTCAGACGAGCCCGCTCGAATCTCATCCCTAGCGGCAGCCCGCTGAGCTCTCGTAGTCTTTGGCGGCATCGAAGCTGGAATAAGAAACAGGATCGATAAGAACATTGCAATTGAATCAAGGAATGCAAGGAATCAAGAAAGGAAATACAAGCAATTATGTCCTAAGGTCACTTAGGCGGAGTACCGTATCGTAAGTATGCCGCGGATCATACCCACGCTACGCCACTCTGCTTAAGTCACCTACTCCATCTACCAAGGTCGTTCTACACTCAGAAAAGTAAAACCTACGCTCTGATACCAACTTTGTCACGACCCGAAAGTACGGAACGTGACTGGCACTTCGATTATGAGACGTCTAAAGGCGTAACGTAAACTAAGTCAGCCAAAGCCCAGAAAATCTAAACCAAAACCAAAGAGAGTGAAGGAAACCTTTCATGAAAACGACTTGAAATCAATTTAGTTGCATTGAACCCCTTTTAAAAAAAACATCAAAAATTTCCGAAAATTTCGGTAGAGTCTCCTCTGTAAATTCTATCCCCCAAAATGGGTACAACAAGATATATAACCTATAATCACAAAATGGCATCCCCAAGCGGGAGCTAGCTCTTCGCCCAAGGCGGATCATAACCACACGCAATATATATATATATGTAATCTCAAGAAAAGAGCATAAAGAAATGCGAAATATAAGAAAACACAACGTCGGCTCAAGTGAGCTCGACCCAAAAGAAACCACATATACACAAATCTCTCAGTCTCATCACTAGGTCGCATATACACATAAGAAGTGGTAGATGGAGAATACTAGATACAAAAATAGTACAAAAATAGATAAAAGCGCTCTCACAACCCACCTACGAGCAATGTCGTGAGTCTGAGCAAAAGAAGTCACTAATAAGATAAGCTGCCGCTACTTGGCTGATGAGTCCGACCTGCAAGACACTGTAGCACAACGGGGGTGAGTTGCCAGCTCGTGAGTAGAATATAACATCTAGTAAGGCTATCGTAAGAATGCACGCAAATGCGTCACAGCATGTATGTCCAGATGTGATGTAATACCTCTAGTATGCATGCACATGTATGCAATGTCAATACTAAATCTTTAAGTGTTTAAATGCTATGAGTTCTGCATTCTTAACTTCAGAAAAAGAATATCTGTATAATAGCTAAATACCATCAAGAAATCATCTGAAACCCGTATCAAGCATCGACACCAAATATGAAAACACATCTGTCTCAATGTCTCACTGTACCAATGTCTCAATACATCGGGCTCTGTCAGTCCGGATCGGCCCATATCATCAATCTCACGACAACGGTCAGTATCCTCCGGACATCCGCCGTGCCAGACATCACCGGTAGGTAGTCTTCCCCTGCCAGGCTCATCGTCTACAACTCGATCTTCTTGCCCCGGGGTACCATACCGGGCCCACCATGTACCCGAGACGGTTCATCCACTCCTCGAATCGAGTCTCGAAATCCAACAGAAAACATGAAAACTCATGGTGTACGTCACATACATCACGAGAAAACCGCAACTTTGTTTTAAAAAAATGATAATTATAAGCTTTAATTAAATTCTTGCGGTTTTCCCCAAAATCCAGAAATCGCAGCAATACTGAAATCCTCAAGAAAATCATAATACTCAACATGTTGTATATGATAAATGTCTATGATATCAAGGTATGCGATGCAATTTGTGGCTAGAAATCTATGTAAGTATGATGATGATGTGAGGTATATACGTGCTATGCGATTTCGTATATCATGTATAATGCAATTGGTGACACTAAGCTAAACAGGTTCTATGGTGCTCGTGGCATGACAATTACCAAAGGCGTGTGTGTCACATGAATAGTGCGCATGCAACAGGAGCCAATGGTAATGGTGTTCGTGTCCTACGAAGTGATATCGCACATGTGTGTATGAATATCCTATGCAAATCTTGCAGACGAAAAGCTATAAATGTATGAAATGTGAATGAGGGGGGTTAGCTTGTAAGTGCACGGCGGCGCCCCGGCCGTCGATCCGACACCGGAAACACGGAAACGAAAAACTTTGCAAACTAGCAAACCGGCACCACCGCGCACTTTTAACCTGGATCGGGCCATTAACCTAGCTACTAGCAAACAACAAGATAGGTAGAGAAGTATACCAAGCGATCCGTGTCCTTCGGTCTTCGTCTCCACTCCGATCTCCCGCGGTTACTCCGTCTGTCACATTCTCATCGAAACGGGCACCACATCGCCGAAGCCTTTTACGGTCTCCCACCTCTGGACCGAGACAACTCGGGCGCGAAATTAGCTAGCTGACGCGTCCAAGGTTTGATGTAGGCTAGTGTAGAAACTATATCTCTTTTGGGGTTAAGTGTAGTTGCCTTTGATGTGGAGGTGAAGAGAAGAATGAACTTTGGAGAGATGAGCAATGTAATTTTAGCTAGCATAAATGAGAACCACACCAAAATCTAATTTCCTCTCATCTCTCCTCCTCTAAGTGGCCGGCCTCAATGTGATAATGGTGGAGGGAATGATCTCTCAAGAATAATGCAAGAGGAGAATGTAAATTAAAGGAGAAAAAGTCACACCAAGGTCAAAACCATTTCTAATCTCATTCTAATCTCATAAATGCAAAGGATTGATTCAAAAGGAATCTCATCATGAGATAACAATCATGAAGCCATAAATATGCAAGAAAACCCTCCACAAAATGTTATTTGCAAACTGCAAATAACCCCCTCCATCGAAAAGTCCGGCCGTGAAGGAACAAAGGAAAACCGGCTGGAACGGAATGCAAACTGGCAACTTCAGAAAACTGATCCCGTAATAAATTACAGGAAAACCCCGCTACTGCATATACATGCCCGCATTTGTATTCCCATTGAACACAAATGCAAAGAGACAAAACTACACTATCTAATACTAGGATCCGGCTTAAGCCAAAGCCGGATAGTAAAAACCGTCCGATCAAGATCCGTGCAATACCGCACGTATCTGATCGAACCCTGCCATATCTCCATATGGCCTCTACAGCGTTTCGCCCGAAACTTGAGTAACTGTGTGTGGTGGACTCTAAAAACTCGACAATACTATGGCTGTGGATTTAACCACTAGCACGTCATAGGTATTAGCCAATACATAACGGGGTACCAGGTACTGACCAAGAGGGACGTCGATAAGCGAACTTATCCTGACACCCTACTGAGCCTGTCAGTGACAATATCCGTACAGTCCGGTCCGTTCGTCTATGAGCATTGCATGGCGGGCCTAGGGGGTTGGTAAAAGTCAGACCCCCAAAAGCGGTACAAGTCGTGTCAGAGTGTAGCCCAGAACACCCTGAGATACTACTGGAATACCTACCAGCAAATCTCCTGCCTTGGCTAAGGACTTTTCATGTTCTGGCTCTCCTAGACACAGGGCGACTTCACCCCCAATACCGGGAGAGACGAACCCCTGCAGATCCGCTCGCTGCCTCCATGTGGCTCGGGACTGTACCCAACTAAAACCTGTTTGCACGTCTCCTTTGAGCGTGGTAGGATAGTAATCAAAGCACAGTGGGAACTCACACGAGACAAATGACGATCTCAGGTCGATGAACTAACCTGTACACATGTCACCAGGGAACTGCTATCTGACGTCAGGTATAATACCAACTAGCAGGTTCCCGGCGAGTCCTGTCCGGTGTACTCATAACCCAATGAGCACCTGTATACATCTTAGGTGAACCAACTGACACCAGTGGCTTGTGAGACCGGCCACCGCCCCTCGTCGGGGTCTCGACTGTATACACTAGTCTACTGTGGAGTATCGATGCACTGTCTCGAAACTCCCACGACTAGGGACCTTTTAAGTTTGTGCTTATAGACCCCAGCTCCCACGTATATGATCGCCCTTATATTGCTGGTAGTCAAGCAAGAATCCTAGGGGCTCTATCAACGTGCAATAGCTACTCATAAGGTCACCTAAAGCAGTATACGATGATAAAGATAAACCAGATAGCATACTATCATCTTGAGTAAGACTGTCCTACTGAGATAGGTCCTCCCTCAATCATTCCAATCACGTGCCTGTGATCCAATAATTGACTCTGAGGGCACTATCTCCAACAATCTCCCACTTGCACTCAAGGCTAATTATTGCGATGTCGCATACTCACAGCCCGTGTGATACCGAACACCCAACTCCTCTACCAGTCAGTCTCACAAAGCTCGTTTGCGAAACTATTGCGTTCGAGGAATAGCCTCAGTGAGTGGATCCGCTCTGATGTTTCTTTCTATGTCTCTCTTTATCTCAAGTTCGCAGAGAAAGCCATCTCCCGAAATGAGCAATACCTGTCTTAGAATGTGTCTGGATGTCTGATGGGACCTAGCTCATAAGTGAACTCCAAATCCAAATTTCTTAGACTATATCGTCAACTGAACTTAATCAGTATCCTGCGCCATACCTTCCCTCAGTATCCACCTGGACCATCTGTCCATAATACTGCCCCTCGTCAGAGGGAAAACTATAACTCTGACAACCTCTCTGTCATCCAGGTCACCTTGGAAGCCTGGAATGATAACTGTCTCCCGAAGGAGAATGCCGTTATCATATCCCTAGAACATCCACTTATGTTCTAAAATTGCTTCCTAATGTTCCCCCAGGATTGGATCAATATCAACTTATTGCATCTACTGCAAGAACAACATCTGGTGTGGTACTTGACATCTCATGATTGACTCAATTGCCTAAGCAAGTGATCTGCCAATCATGCGTATCCCTCTCCCCTTTAGTCTGTAAGACACCTTTAGAGAGGGTGACTCCATCAGCTGCAGGTATACTACCGTGCCAGGAGTCGTCCATTCTAAATACTCTTAGAATGCTGTCTAAGTACCCAGATTGGGAAACCACCCAAATCATGATCTAAAACCATAGATCTAGTAACTAGAATGTCTGATATAATATCCAAGTCCTATGTGGAGAAACAACTGTGTGATGACCAAAGTATAACCGATCGTAGTATAGGAATATCACTTCCTACTCTGTGTATGTCATCAAATACCAGGACATCACACCCTACTACCTTCTTAACAGATCCATCCCCTATTCTGATGAAGTCAAACCTATGACTGTCACATCAGAAATAGATGATCTATCTCCGCTATATCTGCTTTAGTCTATAAATAGACATAAGCCACTTGTCCACCATGCTTCCGCTTCTCCCACTGACCACGACAACCCTCTGGCAGAGTCATACACACGTACACTTCTAAAGCTAGTTTAAAACGACGCTATACTCATCCTCCTGCCGGGTCTCACAGCCTGGAACAACAGAAATGGTAAGTCTAGGTAAACAAGTAACTCCCTGCCACCGTCCTTGAGCATACCGAAGTACCTCTCGGGTGCCTGAAGTTACCCACTTTATCTGTGGAGTGGCCAATGGATTGTCAAACCAGATGAATAGTGCGCATGCAACAGGAGCCAATGGTAATGGTGTTCGTGTCCTACGAAGTGATATCGCACATGTGTGTATGAATATCCTATGCAAATCTTGCAGACGAAAAGCTATAAATGTATGAAATGTGAATGAGGGGGGTTAGCTTGTAAGTGCACGGCGGCGCCCCGGCCGTCGATCCGACGCCGGAAACGCGGAAACGAAAAACTTTGCAAACTAGCAAACTGGCACCACCGCGCACTTTTAACCCGGATCGGGCCATTAACCTAGCTACTAGAAAACAACAAGATGGGTAGAGAAGTATACCAAGCGATCCGTGTCCTTCGGTCTTTGTCTCCACTCCGATCTCCCGCGGTTACTCCGTCCGTCACCTTCTCGTCGAAACGGGCACCACATTGCCGAAGTCTTTTACGGGCTCCCACTTCTGGACCGAGGCAACTCGGTCGCTAAGTTGGCTAGCCGACGCGTCCAAGGTTTGCAGTAGGCTAGTGTAGAAACTATGTCTCTTTTGGGGTTTAATGTAGTTGCCTTTGATGTGGAGGTGAAGAGAAGAATGAACTTTGGAGAGATGAGCAATGTAATTTTAGCAAGCATAAATGAGAACCACACCAAAATCTAATTTCCTCTCAACTCTCCTCCTCTAAGTGGCCGGCCTCAATGTGATAATGGTGGAGGGAATGATCTCTCAAGAATAAAGCAAGAGGAGAATGTAAATTAAAGGAGAAAAAGTCACACCAAGGTCAAAACCATTTCTAATCTCATTCTAATCTCATAAATGCAAAGGATTGATTCCAAAGGAATCTCATCATGAGATAACAATCATGAAGCCACAAATATGCAAGAAAACCCTCCACAAAATGTATTTGCAAACTGCAAATAACCCCCTCCATCGAAAAGTCCGGCCGTGAAGGAACAAAGGAAAACCGGCCGGAACGGAATGCAAACTGGCAACTTCAGAAAACTGATCACGTAATAAATTACAGGAAAACCCCGCTACTGCATATACATGCCCGCATTTGTATTCCCATTGAACACAAATGCAAAGAGACAAAACTACACTATCTAATACTAGGATCCGGCTTAAGCCAAAGCCGGCTAGTAAAAACCGTCCGATCAAGATCCGTGCAATACCGCACGTATCTGATCGAACCCTGCCATATCTCCATACGGCCTCTACAGCGTTTCGCCCGAAACATGAGTAACTGTGTGTGGTGGACTCTAAAGACTCGTCAATACTATGGCTGTGGATTTAACCACTAGCACGTCAGAGATATTAGCCAATACGTAACGGGCTACCAGGTACTGAACAAAAGGGACGTCGATGAGCGAACTTATCCTGACACACTACTGAGCCTGTCAGTGACAATATCCGTACAGTCCGATCCGTTCGTCTATGAGCATCGCATGGCGGGCCTAGGGGGTTGGTAAAAGTCAGACCCCCAAAAGCGGTACAAGTCATGTCGGAGTGTAACCCAGAACACCCTGAGATACTACTGGAATACCTACCAACAAATCTCCTGCCTTGGGCAAGGACTTTTCATGTTCTGGATCTCCTAGACACAGCGCGATCTCACCCCCAATACCGGGAGAGACGAACCCCTGCAGATCCGCTCACTGCCTCCATGTGGCTCGGGACTGTACCCAACTAAAACCTGTTTGCACGTCTACTTTGAGCGTGGTAGGGTAGTAATCAAAGCACAGTGGGAACTCATACGAGACAAATGATGATCTCAGGTCGATGAACTAACCTGTACACATGTCACCAGGGAACTGCTATCTGACGTCAGGTATAATACCAACTAGCAGGTTCCCGGTGAGTCCTGTCCGGTGTACTCATAACCCAATGAGCACCTGTATACATCTTAGGTGAACCAACTGACACCAGTGGCTTGTGAGACCGGCCACCGCCCCTCGTCGGGGTCTCGACTGTATACACTAGTCTACTCTGGAGTATTGATGCCCTGTCTCGAAACTCCCATTACTAGGGACCTTTTAAGGATGTGCTTATAGACCCCAGCTCCCACGTATATGATCGCCCTCATATTGCTGGTAGTCAAGCAAGAATCCTAGGGACTCTATCAACGTGCAATAGCGACTCATAATGTCACCTAAAGCAGTACACGATGATAAAGATAAACCAGATAGCATAGTATCATCTAGAGTAAGACAGTCCTACTGGGATAGGTCCTCCCTCAATCATTGCAATCACGTGCCTGTGATCCAATAATTGACTCTGAGGGCACTATCTCCAACATAGCTAACTAACAATGCATATGTATCAAGAAATAAGGTAATTCTAACTACGGGGTGCCTCACGCCATCCTGACGATTCCCCCATAGATGAATACATCTACTCACCTGAATGCCTCGCTAATCCGATCGAACCACCGCCTTGCCTTTGCGCGCCGCGTCCGATATTTCCGCGACCGATCCTAGAATTGCATAACACACAGTATAAAATTACAGATTCCTGAAATGACGCGACCCACAATATGAAAAGATCGACGCTCTCGAATTAATCACAACGTGCACTCAGTGCGCGGAAAACGCACGAAAATCGCTGAAACCTTAACTAAAATCGCCGTTTCGGGGCAATCGTCAAAACTAAAATCCGACTAGACAAAACCCCGCATTCGCGCACACTAATAGTCGTATAAGATGCTAATTATATCACCAAAATAATACAGTTAGACCACCTCCTAACTTTTTTTGAAAAACTAGTAAGCAATTAGCATACCGATTTCGACGCAAATATCGCGAATTAACGATATCGCGATCACAATTCAACTCCAACATCCAATTCAAACTACTAGATGCCCACAACACAAATTTTAACCCAAATATCATACTTCAAACCCTAATTAGAACATCTACCATTTTCTTGAAATTCATTAGCAAGCAAAAATAACCAAATTTCATACTTTAAATATCTAATTTAGCTTATTTAAACTACAAATTTAACAACTAGTTTAAAACTTATACCTCCCAAGTTATGATTCCCTTGCACTAAGCCTCCAAAGTGGCCTCCTTTCTCCACTTCTCAAACAAATTAGGGTTTGGGAAGGGATGGATTAGGGTTTTGGTTTGAAAGTGAGAAGGAAATTGTGAATTTTTATGGATTTTTGTGGATTTTGCATGAATTTTTGAAGGAGAATGGGAAAAAAATTGGGGCTGTTGGAGGGGGCTCTCAGCCAGAGCTGGAGAGGGCAAGGGAGAAAGGGAAAAGTGTAGAAAATTCCATGAGGAATGTCTCATTTAGTGCAATTAAAGCTTTCACATCAAACTTTACAAAAAAAACCCCTTTTTCTTTCAATTTTTCAACCCCTTTTTCCAAAAGCAACCAAACTTGAAATGTTTGCTAAAATTTTTTTATTACACTAAATTTTAGTTATTATGGTTCCAAATAATATAATTTACCCAATTAAATTTGTATTTATCACTAATTAAATGTATTTTTAAAAGCTTAAAATAATATTAAAAATAATTAATTAAGGAAATTTTTTTAATTAACTAGAAAATTTTAAGTGACATTTTAGTGACCAATTTATAGTAATATCTTATTTAAATATTGCATAATTAGGTCTATAATGAAAAATACCTATTTTGACTTTTTACGGAAAAAGCTGCTAATTCAGCCGATTCCGAAAAACTGCCTAAACGATTTTCGAAGCGTTACACTTATTAACCCTTGTTAGAGTGCCTAGGAACCTTACAGTGGTATCAGAGCCTAGCTAGAGTATTAGGCGACGTGTATACAAAGTTAAAACTCCGATCGAACCCCGAAATACAGATTTTGACCCCCTCTCTCGACAATTTTTAAAAATGTGATTTTTTCCGCATTAAAAATACTTTAAAAATTCAGCAGGGAATTGTAAAAGTTACCATGAAAAACGTGTCCCCAAAGCTCTCATATAGCAGAAGAACCGCGGCAAGAAGTTACTTTTAGCGGCGGTTCCACGGCGGCAACAGTGCATTGGGGACAGTGTTTTATACAGTAATGACCGTAACTGATCCTGCTTATTTCTGGGTATTTTTAATCTGACTCAAGTGTTGAGTTTTCTGGGGATCTTTTGGTACTCGTTGATTCGATCGGAAAGTTTAATTTCGTTTTGTTTTCCGGATAATTTAGAAACTATTAAAATGTTCAAACGGATATCATTAACTCATTTTTCCCGGCACGAAAAACTTTCAAGTGTTGAATTTTTTCTTGAGTTTAAATCTTTCGGAAAAAAGTGCAAGTAATGCGGTGGACCCTCTAGAAGAACACAAACCTTAACTCGATCATGTGACCGTCTGAACTGCCTCAAAACCTTAGGGTTTGGGGCAGTACGGCGTGCCACATGTGAGGCGTTGGCTTGCACATTTTCTACGGCTGGACCATTGCTACTGTGACATATTCTGGGATTATTTGAACTCCGCTCAAGTGTTGAGCTATTTAGGAAATCTTGGGTATTTTATTATTCGATCGGAAAGTTTAATATTGTCTATTTATCTGGAATGTGATACAATATGTGGAATTCATATAGTTAGGCATGAAATGCGAAGTATGTGATATTTCGGATTTACGATGTCTAAAGGGATTGTGGATTCCAAATGTTGTAGTTTTACACTTTCTTTTCTGTGACCGTAAGCGTAGTATGTAGGGTATCACCGGTTTCGTTGCTATACATCAACGACAATCGGGATACGCATACTTGCTTACGTTGATGATATGAGATATTATGTGTTGCTGTGATATGTTATATTGGATCGTCGTGTTCTGAATAACCGAGGGTTTTAAGTGAGATGAGAGTTTTTATTTTCATTCATGTAAAATTCATTTGTATGTAATATTCTTTTATTGGGGCACTTCCGGGAAGAGGTTGATGTCACCATTGTATATTATTTACTTTTCCGCGTTAGGTAGACTCAAGGAGGGGAGCACAAGTAACCGGGTTCTGGGGTCCAGTGGGAAGCCATCTCGAGGAGTCGAGACCGGGTCTCCTAACCCTAGAATTGACAGTGTTACTTGCCGCTCTCGTAGGGGTCTAGGGATGTGGGTTTGGCTATTCATCGCGACCGTGGAATCCGTGTTTTATAAAGGCTCGTATTAAAAATACGGACATCCTAAAATATCCAATATTTCATATATGTTCTTCTGCTGCAATGTTCTGTGATGAGTTCATATTACTGCCTGAGACGAATGCTTATACTATATATATATGCTGATATATAAATATTACTACTTTCGTTTCTTCTGTGATGCTTAGGAAGCATAAGCTGATGGGATTTTATTAATGAGATTAATAAAAGATAAGAAACCTAAAAGATGTTGTAGAATCAAAACTTTATAAAAAGAGTAGCTACAGTTTTGCTTTGCATAGCGGTATATATGATATACCCTGCACCTTATTCGATGAGGAAAGAGCCGAGATCCCTTCACCGGGAGTGACCTCTTTAGCGAAACTGGCAGATGCTGCAAACTCATGGTTTAGTTTTTGACAGCTTATATAGTTATTGCTTTGCACAGCGGTATATATGATATACCCTGCACCTTATTCGATGGGGAAAGAGCCGAGATCCCTTCACCGGGAGTGACCTCTTTAGCGAAATTAGAAAAGCCTAAAAAACACTCCTTTTCAAAAATCACTTGTTTCTACAACGATATCAAGTTCATTACACTCATGGTTTTCTGAAAAACCTGCGTAACCCTCCCTCATTTCAGATAAGTAATATTTAGTATTCATGCTGCAGTAGTTTGGCATGCGTCAAGGCGTAGTGTACAGTAGCTGATTATTACTTATCTGTAGCATGAGATGCGATTGGATTAGGGTATTCGTACAGCGTTGTTTGGCATGCGTCAAAGGTCGTACAGATGGGTTTAATTCAATCACGAAATGTACGGGTTGAACTTGACTAGCGGACTATGAGTTGTTTGGCATGCGTCAAGGTCATAGCACGCTAGGGGTAAAAGCATTATCGGGAATTTCAAGTGTTGAAATTTGCAATGAGATTGCATACCTCCTATCAGATAGTTGGATCCTGATACCTACTGCGAGTAAGAGTTACTCCTGGGAGAATTTTACACAGGACAATTAGCCGATCAAGTAGATGTCTAGAAAGGTGTTAACGGGGTTATGCCTCTGGGAAAATGGGGTTTACTTTAATTAGGTCCGTGCGAAAGCACGGGGAACCTCCCCCAAGTACCGACACTGATCTGGCTGAAAGATTGACGAAATTGTAAGGTGTAATTAATCCCGGCTAATCTTACCTTTTAGGGTTTGAAGGAAGATTTGATAAAAACAGTGGGAGACATCCTGATTAGATAATATAATAACCAATCTAATCTTGCAAGAGCATACGCTAAAGTGTTTTCTTCTCTCTCTCTCCAGGTAGCGATCCTGTCAGGCCTTAATCAAGATAATAATATGGATGTATTGACTGAACCCGCTTATTATACTGAGCAGGGGATCGTTAGTCCCGTTCTTTCTTATAAGAGTTATAAGACTGAACAGGGAATAAAAGAATATCTGGATTCTCATGCTGCCCAAACAAAGAACATGCATGCTGATGCATCTTCTTCGGGTGTGTTAGTTATTGAGAACTGTTTCTCAGTTCACCCTACGTCCTGGGTATTAGATACCGGATCGGGATCCCACATATGTAAATTGTTACATGGGCTACGTAAAGGTAGAGAACTGGGAAAAGGTGATCATTCCGTTCAAGTAGGGAATGGTGCAAGTATTGCAGCCAAAACAGTTGGCGAATATCACCTTGTATTACCAAGTAATAATACACTGATTCTGAATGAGTGCTATTATATACCGAACATGATGTGCAACATTATATCAGTTTCTTAATTAAGTAAAGAAGGATATAATTTTGTAGGAAAGGATAATGTTATGAACATCTTCCTAGATCAAAAGTTGATTGGATCAGGCTCGTTACATAATGGCATATTCATTCTCAATCAAAATACAGTCCTTAATGTACAAAACACACACAAGAGGAAAAGTTCAGAAATGAACGAATCCTTCTTGTGGCATTGTAGACTTGGTCATATCAATACGACATGGTTAGCTAAGTTACATAAGGATGGATATTTGAATCCGTTCGAATTATCATCTTATGATACTTGCCATTCATGTCTCAAAGGTAAAATGACCAAAACTCCGTTTAGTGGACACGGAGAAAGAGTTATGGAACTCTTAGGACTGGTACATAGTGATGTATGCGGTCCCATGTCTACACACGCCAGGAACGGTTCTTCCTACTTCATTACATTCACTGACGATCTCTCTAGATACGAACATGTGTTCCTGATGAAACACAAGTCTGAAGCTTTTGAGAAATTCAGAGAATATAAGAACGAAGTAGAGAACCAAACAGGTAAGTATTAAGATCCTACGATCTGATCGAGGAGGAGAATACTTGAGCAATGAGTTCCTAGATTATCTAAAAGAGAATGGTATTCTCTCTCAGCTTACTCCTCCTTATACACCACAGCACAACGGTGTATCGGAGCGGAGGAATCGCACCCTATTAGATATGGTGCGCTCTATGATGAGTACAGCTGAGTTACCTATTTCCTTTTGGGGGTATGCGCTGGAGACAACCATGTACCTATTGAATAGAGTTCCAACTAAATATGTGCCTACCACTCCATATGAGATATGGAATGGGAAGAGACCATCTCTTAAAAGAGTTAAGATATGGGGTTGTCCGGCCTATATTAAAAAGCAAAATCCGGACAAGCTCGAGGCACGATCAGTTCTTTGTAAGTTTTTAGGATATCCAAGCAATTCGTATGGATATCTATTCTACCACGGTGAACAACAAAAGGTGTTTGTTACTCAACAAGCCACCTTTTTAGAAAAAGAATTTCTTGCAAAAGAAATTAGTGGCGATGAGGTAGAGCTGGAAGAGGTTCCAGCAACACAAATTACAACTGAAGATTTAGTGGAACCAAAAAATTCAGTAGTACCCGATGAACCCCAGCCTCTCCGCGATCTAGTAGGGTTTCTCGTCCACCTGAGAGATGCTACGGTTTTCTCATGGATGGTGGGAGCGAGGATTGCATCATGGAAGATGATGACCCGACTAGTTTCGAGCAGGCCATCACGAGTGGTGACTCTGTGAAATAGCTGGATGCAATGCGATCTGAGATGGAATCCATGTACACCAACAAAGTATGGACTTTGGAAGTTGCTCCTGAAGGGGTAAAACCCATTGGGAGCAAGTGGATCTTTAAGAAGAAACTTGGTGTAGATGGAAAAATGGAGACTTTCAAAGCTAGATTTGTTGCAAAGGATTTTCGTCAACGACCAGGTGTGGATTATGACGAAACCTTTTCTCCAGTGGCTATGCTTAAGTCCATCCGGATCTTACTTGCCATTGCTGCATACCATGACTACGAAATCTGGCAAATGGATGTTAAGACCGCCTTTCTAAATGGTGATTTAAAGGAGTGCGTGTACATGACTCAGCCAGAGGGCTTCGTAGATAGTAGGAGCAGCGGAAAGGTGTGCAAGCTGCTTAAATCCATCTACGGGTTGAAGCAAGCATCGCGGAGTTGGAACATCTGCTTTGATGTTGTAGTCAAAGAGTTTGACTTCATCAAGAACGTAGATGAACCTTGTATTTACAAGAAGGTTGCAGAGAGTAAGGTTGTCTTCCTCGTATTGTACGTGGATGACATACTCTTGATAGGAAATGATGTTCCTATGTTGCACTCGGTCAAGCTCTTCTTATCATATAGATTCTCAATGAAAGATCTAGGTGATGCATCCTTCATTTTGGGGATTAGGATCTATAGAGATAGATCCAAGAGGATACTGGGATTGTCCCAATCCAGGTACATTGACACCATACTAAAGAGGTTTAGTATGGAAGAATCCAAGCGTGGGAACCAACCCATGATCTCTGGACTCACTTTCTCCAAAGAGATATCTCCTAAGACTGATTTGGAGAGAGCTCGCATGCAAAGGATACCCTATGCTTCGGCAGTAGGCTCTATCATGCACGCGATGCTATGTACCAGACCCGATGTGGCATACTCACTAAGTGTAGTGAGTAGGTATCAAGCAGATCCATGAGATAATCACTGGACAGCTGTGATGAACATTCTCAAGTACTTGAGAAGAACTAAGGAGATGTTCTTGGTGTATGGTAACGGAGAACTCCAGGTGGAGCCCTTTACCGATTCAAGCTTCCAAAGTGATAAGGACGACTCTAAGTCGCAATCGGGATTTGTCTTTACCCTAAATGGAGGGGCGGTTTGTTGGAAGAGTTCCAAGCAAGAAACCGTGGCAGACTCGACGATGGAGTTTGAATACATCGCTGCCAACGATGCTGCCAAAGAGGCTGTCTGGATGAAGAAGTTCATCACTGAACTTGGTGTGGTTTCTTCTATTGAGCATCCAATACCTCTATATTGTGATAACAATGGAGCTGTGGCTTTAGCCAAGGAACCCAGGTCCCATCAAAAGTCCAGACATATTCTGAGGCGGTATCACCTGATCCGGGAGATAATTGATCGCCGGGAGATCGAGGTCAGGAGAGTAGATACGAAGGACAACACTGCGGATCTACTCGCGAAGGCCATTCCCCAGATACAGTTTGAGAGATTATTCGGGATGCTAGGTATGAGATACTACAGCAGCTGGCCTTAGTGCAAGTGGGAGATTGTTAGTTATGTATATGCCTTAGAGGCCATTGTTGTACATGTGATGTATATTATGATGGATGCTTGGATATATATAGAGAGAGAGGACTTTCTTGTTCGTCATGATAGTATGCTATTTGGTTTTACTTTATCTTAACATGTTGACTTGTATTAGTTTACTGTCTTGCTCTCACATGTTGATAAAGCCCTTAGGATATGTACTCGACTACTGGGACTGTGATGAGATCACACTAGTGGGGCCAGGATAGTCAAAGAGTACATCCTATAACTGTTCCTAGTCGAGGGTGTGTCGAGACAGGGCATCGATACACCAGAGTAGACTAGCGTATACGCATCTTGACCCATATGATGGGCGATGGATGATCCCATATCCATTGGTGTTTGACATCAAAGATGGTGTACGGGTGCTCAGTGGAGACTGGGTACACTGAACAGACTCGCCGAGAACTCCTAGATGGTATTATACCTATCGTCAGATAGCAGTTCTCCGGTGACACTGGTACAGGTTCGTCTGTAGACCCAAGATCGTCATAGAATCTTGCGTCATTCCCACTGTGCTTTGATTTCCACCTTACCACGTCCAAGAGGGCGTGCAAAACGGTGGCTTTTGGGTACAGTCCCGAATGACATGGAGGCAATGAACGATAGGAGGGGTTTCGTCTCTCCCGGTATTGGGAGTTGATGTTGTGCTGTGTTCGATTGGCTATAACTGGAAGTCCCTGGCCAGGGCTGATATAGAGTGCTGCTGGTAAGAGTTATCAGTAGTTTCTCGACCCGTTATGAGCCTTATATCGACACGACTTATCGGTTACTGGGGTCTGACGTATACCACCCATAGACTTGATATGCAACATATCAGACGAAGAGACCGGACTGTACGGGAGTGTTACTGATTGGATTCACAGGAGAATGTACATGCTTGCTTGTTGATCTTCTGATCGCTCAATACCTGGGTAGCTGTTACGTTTAGCTGACCGCTTGCAGCTTGTGGGTGTTTGATATGATCATCACCTACTGCCGACGTATTGACGATTCTTTAAAGTCCTACACAGAGGTTTCCAGGCTCAGGCAAAACGGAGCAGGAACACATATGTGATATGTGATTGATCTTATTTTCCGTTGTCGGTATTTAGAAACTTGTATGAAATCACAACCAAAAATATTTGACCGCAATCAATATCGGTGTCGGATTGTAGCGCGTTAGTAAGTACGGATAGTCCACAGGGATTGCGCGATTTGTTCGTATTTTGTTTTGTTTAAATCGAAACTTTAATAGAAAAGAAAAGAAAAAATGATTCAAGATTTTTATCGATGAGTTTCAAGTATCACTATTCTAATCAAGAATCAAGAAAACGATAAGCATCAAGAATCAAGTAGTGATAGAATTCCAATTGATTTAGGTTTCAAGATTTGAAGTAAAGCTCGTAGGAATCGATTCGATAGTAGATGTGATGAAGATTCAAGAATACGATTTCTTATCCATTAACAAGTTGATGCTAAATCGATGTAGAATTCATCGAGGATCAAGGATCTTGCGAAGAATTAGGGTTCCTCATCCTATCTTTTGTCCTTTCGATGAATCACATTCACTAGATAGCTTCTTGAAAGTCGGATGATCGATCGTTGATCTCTAGATCGTGCAAAAGGAATCAAGAACGCATTCGCATCGATCTAGATCATCGATCATTCGATTTTCAAGAATTTACAATTGTTTTAAGACTTAAGAAAACGTTAAAGATTCGTCAACATCATCATTCTACAATCGTTTTGATTCCTCCACGAGCGGAGTTTTATTCCAGCATCATCACAAAGTACATATTCAAGAATCGAAATGAATCATAATGCTCGAATTGAAAAAAAGCAAGTTTAAAGAATCTTCACCTTTATTACATCAACAATTAGTTACAACTCTCAAGAATTACAAGAGGTAGGAACTTCACTCGTCGAATCTAGCATCGCTCGGCTCCTTGAGTCTTGGATCGCTTGGATCTCGTGCTCCGTTGAAGTCCGGCTTCGCTTCAAAGGATCGTTGAAGACTTGCTTGGCTTGCACTTAAAGGATCTTGAATTCTTGATCTTGGATTGGATTAGGGTTAGGGTTTTGAGGTGGTAGTTATTGGGTTGAAGATGAAGAACAACCACAACAATTGAATTGAGGAACTAAAGATTAGCCAAAGATTGAACAACTAAGGATTAACCATTTCAAGAGAGCCTTGGGGTCTTTTTATAGGTTTTCCAAACCCTAGGTCTAGGAATTCAAATTTGAATTTTCCCTCCAAAAGTTTGTTATAGGGAGAGGCTTCTAGAAGTAGTTAGTTAGGGCTTAGCTTCTACCCTAAGCTAGGAGGTTAGGGGGAAGGTTCTAGGTCCTTAATGGAGTTTAGATGAAGCTTGTTGTGGAAGCTTGGGGTGTTTAGTTAGGAACCCTAGGTTTGTTGAACTGGCAGAAGCTTCTGGAGTAATCTGGAGAATGTCATTTCTTTATGAAGTGTGGAAGCTGAGATAGGAGCACTGCAGCAAAGTTGGAGGGCTGACGTGGTAGCGCCGCTGCGGAACCGCGGCTCCGGCCGCGGTTCCATAGCCCATTGGCTTTCTTGGTGCTTCATACTTCTGCTGTGGACTCTTGATAACTTGTTGGTATTTTTATGATATGTTGAATCTCTGAATGCTTCTTAGATCATTGCCAGATTCCAATTCCTTGAGTTGGCGTATTTTGAACAGTCTTTGTTTTGTAATTTTGACCGATCTCTTGGAATTTCCTGCACAGACTTCGAAACACAAGTTGCGATATATAGGAATGATGCCATGCTATGAAATACAGTCAATTTCCCTAGAAATGCCGGTTTTAAAGTCTAACACATGCAATCTGGTATTTTATGACTGTTTTGCTAATATGTGCTATATGAATGCCGAACACTTCTAGATAAGTGCAAATGATAGGGAAATTGCCGGTTTAAAGATGCAGTATTTTCGACTGATCAAATTCCCCCAAACATATTTTCGATCGTCTCGAGCGAACTTTTTATTAAAATGCGAAGGAGAAAATAAAGAAAGAGAAAAACTAACTAGCATACTTTCGTAGGCAACACGATTGCACTGAGCACGTGCAACAAGCCTTTAAACCTCTAGGTGCCCCTAGTAGGAGGAGTGTTGTCTCCTGAGGGTTTTCACCAGATTGCACCCACAAAATCCAATAATAGAAGAAAGATCATGAAACTTACATTTAAAGACAAGAATTGTAAAAGAAAAGCCTTGAAATTTAGGGTTTCCAACTAAGCTAGCTTTCGGTTGTCATGAGCCCTATCTTAATAGTTATGAAAAGATGTTGGAAATCACGTCCTCCCTCAATAAAACATCTTCTTATTCTTCATTCCTATCTTTCTTCCAAACATCGATCATATAACCCTGCGTGTGTGTAAAGACATCCCTACACCCGGAGAATTCAATTCAAGCTATCATACTCTTGCCCATCAACCTCAGTACTTTTTAATTAATGAATATTTAGATGAGATTGCTCACACACTTTCATGCGACCGTTAATACTTCTTGAGGTACTAACCGATCTATTACTCCTGTGCTTGCTTACTTGGTATATTTTCCTCGTCTTGCACCACCTAAGGCTTAGCAGTGACTCCCAGACCAGTTGGCCTTAGGGTACTAGGTGAAGAGGCACCCTCGCTATATTTTTTTATTGTTGCCTTGGCGATAACAAAACCAGTGTTCATTTTTCTCACCACTTTATATTTTCTTCATTTTTTTATTTCCTTCATACTTTTGGCTTAAAGAAAAGAACATTTCAAGGTATTCTCTACTATCCCGGGCTTCAAGACGTGTGTAAGTGTGAATAGCAGGGTATCAACGTTCAAAATGTTTGGCTTCCAGAATAGAAACTATTTTTCAGACTTATTTTTATCCTCAGATTAGTGACGTCCTTCATCTTACTAACCCTTGGGACAACGGCTCATAACTACTTATTACTAGTTCGTATAAGAAAACTTATAATTTTCTTGGTTTTTTAAAATTTTTCTAATCTCATGGATGTAATTTTTCACTATCTAAACTTTTATTATCTTATTTATGTACAAAAAAGGTTTAAATATTAAAATAATTTTATATTTTGAAAAAAAAAATTAAATTTTTATAGGTTTTTAAAGAAATGTTTTGTGCTTATGCAAATGATATGCAAATGATGCAAAAATAAGCACAAACCTCCCCCAAACTTGTTTTCAACAGTGTCCTCACTGTTGCTAACCGCTATATTTACAAAACCTGTAAGCCTGGGAGGAATTTATTAGTGGGGGCAAAATATATAAGTGAAGATCCTCCCCCAAACTTACTCTTTTCACTCACCTCCATTCAAAAGATGATGCAGTGATATGCAGGACATGAAGGTGAGACAGAGGAATTTTAATCCAAATAAAATGGCTCCTGTAAGAACAGGAGCTCCTCCGTGGGGTCAGTGGAAAAATACGGCTTTAGTCTATGTCTATTCACTTTGAAAAATGTGTCGTTTTTAACATTTTCTACTTCTACTGCCCCGTGCGGGTATACAGACAGCACAACAAAAGGTCCCTTCCACCGAGATCGGAGCTTACCCGCGTGAAGGTGTAGTCGTGAATCATAAAGAAGGACTTGTTGACCAGGTGAAAATGTTTTCCTCAAAATGTTTTTATCGTGAAAAACCTTAGTCCTATTCTTTATGATTGCAGCGTTATCATAATCTTCATTGCGGAGTTCGCTTAGCTCATTTATTTGCAGCTTCCGAATGTTGCAGGCTTGGTTGAGGTCAGAGTTAATTTCCTTAATAGCCCACAATGCTTTATGCTCAATCTCGACGGGTAAGTGACATGCTATCCCAAACACTATCCTATATGGAGACATCCCTAGGTCGGTTTTAAATGCAGTTCGGAATGCCCAAAGAGCATCCGTCAGTTTGGTCGACCAGTCTTTTCTATTTTTAGCAACAGTCTTCTCCAGGATTAGTTTGATTAGTCTATTTGAAATCTCAGCCTGCCCGCTCGTTTGGGGATGATAGGGTGTAGAAAGTCGGTGGTTGATTGCGTATTTCCGCATCAGAGTCTAGAAAGACCTGTTGCAGAAATGTGTCCCATTATCGCTAATAATAGCGCGTGGGTGTCTAAATCGTGAAAAGATATTCTCTTTTAAGAACTTAATGACAACTTTCCTGTCATTAGTGCGACATGGAATGGCTTCAACCAACTTTGAGACATAATCAACCGCCAGCAGTATGTACAAATTCCCAAAGGAGTTGGGAAAGGGACCCATAAAATCAATGCCCCAAACATCGAAAATTTCAACAACCAAGATGGGTTGCTGAGACATTTCATTTCTCCGGGAAATTCTACCCGTGTACTGACATTGTGTACAGGTTTTGCAATGCTCAAATGCGTCCTTGAATAAGGTCGGCCAATAAAAACCACATTGCAAAACCTTCTCCGCTGTCTTTTTAGGACCGAAGTGACCCCCGCAGGCCTGATCATGACAAAAAGAAAGAACACTCTTGAACTCTTCTTTCGTGACACACCGGCGAATGATCTGATCAGGACAATACTTAAACAAATATGGATCATCCCAGTAAAAGTGTTTTACTTGGGATAAAAAATGGTATTTGTCCTATTTTGACCAATCGCTGGGTATAAGTCCAGTGACAAGATAGTTCACAACATCCCTGAACCAAGGTTCATTGGATACGCTCAAGAGTTGTTCGTCAGGAAACGAATCATTGATCGGCAGGGTCACAGGAGAAGAAGAGATGCGTGAAAGATGGTCGGCTACCACGTTTTCACATCCTTTCTTATCTTTGATAACAAGATCAAATTCTTATAACAGAAGGATCCAACGTATTAGCCGACCTTTTGCATCTTTCTTCGCCAGAAGATGTTTTAAGGCGGAATGGTCAGTGTACACAACTATAGGAGAGCCAATCAAGTAAGGCCTGAATTTTTCTAATGCAAATACAACAGTCAAAAGTGTTAGTGTATATGCCCTAGAGGCCATTACTGTATCATACTAGTATGTATATTACTTGATGGAAGCTTGGGATATTCACAGTTGTATAGACAATCTTGCTCGATATAGTAGTATGCTACTTGGTTTGTCTCTGCTTTAATGTGTACATGTGTTTTTCTTTATTATATCACCTATATGCATTAGTAGAGCCCTTAGGATCTTTGCTTGATTACCGGCGTTGTGATGGCGATCACACTCGTGGGGGCTGGGTAATCCACAAGCACATCCTTATACACGTCCCTAGTCGTGGGATTATCGAGATAGGGCATCGATACTCCGGAGTAAACTAGCGTATGCGCTTCTCATCCCAGCACGGGAGACGGTCTGTCCCACAGCCGTCAGTACGTCGTACTTGAGATAGTATGCGGGTGCTCGTTAGGTTACGAGTACACTGGACAGGACTCGTCGGGAACTGATGGTTGGTATTATACCTATCGTCAGTTATCAGTTCCCAGGTGACATGAGTACAGCTTAGTCCGCTGACTTGACACTGTCACTTCGCCTCGAGTGTGTTCCCACTGTTCTTTGATTACTACCCTACCACGGCTCTACTGAGTCGTGCAAACAGATAGTAGTTGGGTGCAGTCCCGAAGCACTTGGAAGCAGTGACGGTTAGACAGGATTCGTCTCTCCCGGTATTGGGGGTTGACATCGCGCTGTGTCTAAGAGAGCCATTACACGAGTAGTCCCTGGCCAAGGCAAGCGAGATATACTGGTAGGTTTCCAGTGTTATCTCAGGGTGTTCTGGGCTTCACTCCGACACGACTTGTACCGCTATTAGGGGACTGACGTTTACCGCCCCCTAGGCCCGCCATGCGATGTATCAGACGAACAGACCGGACTGTACGGAGATTGTCACATACAGGCTCAGTAGGAGTTCGGATGGGTTTACCTCATCGGCCTTCTTATCGACATCTACCTGGGGACCGTTACGTACAGCTAGTGCCGCTTGCGGTCTGTGGTTAAACCCACTGCCAGCGTAGTGTCTAGTCTTTAGAGTCCCACACAGAGAGTTTCCCTGCACTGAGAGAAACGTGTAGAGGCCGTATGGTTTTACGACAGGGCTACGATCACTTACGTGCACTTGTGTGCGTATGCTGTTCAGACAGGCAATACTAGTGGGCTTTGGTTTAAGCCAGATCCTAGTATTGCACAGATGGATTTGTTTTGTCTTCTGTGCATCCGCATTCTACGGAAAGCGGATGCGGGTGTGTATGCACAGTTTTAAGGAGAGATGAAGGAGGAGGTGCCCCATTAGGGTTTTGGCAGTTGGTTCGGCCAAAACCGTAATGTGGCACACTCATTAGGGTTTTGACAATTCGTTTGGTCAAAACCGTTATGAGCCGGAGACATTGTTTGCTGATCATTTTTAGTGATAGATTAGTGATGGCTAATTGCATTGACCATTTGACCACTTAGATCTCTCTTGACTTCGTTGGCCCGTTGACCATGTTGACCATTGACCTTCAAGAGAGATCCACACTCTTCTTTCATTTTCTTTTTATTTTCTTGTGTTATGATAATGGTCAATTCAATGTGCCATCAACTTTTATCATGATAGGATTAGTAATGATGATTTTGTGTATTATTGCAACCATGGTTCATTTCATTTGGCTTAATCTTTTCATTATTCTCTTCTCATTCTCTCTCTTGAAGTGAGAAGAAAAAGAAAAGCTCCATGGTTGCTAAGTTTCTCCTTCTTCTTCCTCCTCTTGATCTCATCTTTTGATCTCATGTGTTGAGAGAAAAAGATCCCACAAAGACAAACACATCCATACATCTACTCTACACAACTCAGGGCTTCTAGATTAGCAATCTCTTTGCCCTAGTTATCTCGGCTCGAGGTGGAGCTCGGTGTACATCTCTCGGGTGGATCGTCTTCGACTCAAGGAGGCCGCGGAGGTGACCAAAGTCCGGATCAAGCCTCGGAGCAAGCAAGGAGAAGAACAACAAGAAGAGAAGGGTTTCAAGTTGAGGTATAAACCCTAACCGAGTAGATAAATCTCTAGTTAGGATGCTAGTGTATTGTTTAGCAAAGATCCGGCTTTTACGGTCCATGTTACCAAGTCTAGAAAAAATTTTGTTTTACCGTTTCCGCACCCCGAAAGTACCGGGAGAGGTAACGTGGACCTAACAGTGGTATCAGAGCCTAACTAAACGCACCCTAGCATGTTAGCAAAGTATTTAGAATTTCGACCGGACGAAAAACCGCAAAACACCCCGGAATTTCAAGTTTCTGCCGATTTTTTTTCTGTTCAAAAATTAATAAATCATGCACTAAAAATCGGCTTAGGCTTTTATTAGAAAACTGGAGAAATTTGACCCCCCAACTCGACTAAAGCTCCGCGGTTCCGCGGCATAAGCTTGCTTATGCCGCGGAACCGCGGCCGATTTAACTTAGTTGGGGGATCTTCTTCCTGCAGTTTTCTTAGATGGGTATTTTGGGATTTTTACAATATGATTTTTCTACCCAGATTTTCCAGAAAGCAAAATTTGTTTTTGGGGCTTAAAAATCCGTATTTTTGGTCGATGTTCTATAGACTTTGGCTAATGGTTATATCTGTAATGTTATATATGTATTGAACGTCTACTAATCGATATACGTCGATAAGTGGGGGTTATACACATCTGTGATCTGTGTTGTTGATGGTTTGTGTATATGAACTCGTTGGATTGTCGCGAATGAATAGCCGGGGTGGATGTGAGATAAGAGTTTCTTTTTCTTTCATTCATGTAATAAATTTGTAAATTGATGTAATATTATTTGTATGGCCGCACAACCGGGTCAGGGTTGTAGCCGTCATTGTATAATTCCTTTTACTGTTTTTTGCTCCTAGGATAGACCCATGGAGGGGGTGCACAAACTACCGGGTATCTCGAAGTGCTGAGTAGCCTACTCACGGCGTTGAGGGAGGTTGCTTCGCTTCGGGTACTTGGCGGGTAGTTTGCCGCACCCGTAGGGGTCTTGGGTGGGGTATTGGCTATTCATCGCGACCGTGTAATCCATTTTTCGTTGCAAGCTCGAATGAATCGCGGGTTCCTAGTATATCCAAAGTGTTCATCTGTGATCTGGATTGGCTATCATTGCTATATATCTACATATAATAATTATTTAGGCGTTGCTTATGTTTTTCAGCCGCGCTAGCCCAGCCCCCGCTCTGTCGTTAGTTAAGTAACCTAACGGGTGATGGCGGGGCCCCGTGGCGAATGCGAATGGTATAAGCGTACGTCATATTTTGGTTGTTTTCTGCAATGGTAGGATTTAAATGATGGGACGCATTAAAAGAACTAATGCAAGAAAATAAACCTAAAAGACGTTGTTGGAACAATTTTTCAAAAAGCTGTTATTGCAAGGACGTTCGCTTTTGTTTTGCATCGAGGTATTCGGTTATGAATGCCCAGCACCTCATTCGACGAGGCAAGGGCCGAGATCCCCTCATCGGGAGTGACCCCTTGGACAATAAGTTTGCGTCAGGGTGATAACTTCACTATAGTCGATCATTTTTTTGCTTTGCATCGAGGTATTCATCTTATGAATACCTAGCACCTCACTCGACGAGGAAAGAGCCGAGATCCCTTCACAGGGAGTGACCTCTTTAGCAAAAGTTTTCGTTACTATATTTTTCAAAAGTGTATCACGTTCCTTCAACAATATCAAGTTCATTACGTTAACGGGTTTTTCGCCAAAAACCCAGCCGTAGCCTTCCGTCGTTTCTTATAAGTTATACTTAGTATTCGTGCTGCGTTTGTTGACTGTGTCAAGGCGCAGTGAACGGTTGCTAAGTGTTGCTTATTTGCTGGATACAATGTGATTGGTTAGGACATTTGTGTAACCTTGTTGACTGTGTCAAGGGTTAAGCAGGTGGGTTTAATGCAATCAAGATAATGACGGGCTGAACTTGAGTAGGACTCTTTGATTTGTTGACTATGTCAAGGTCACTTGGGTCCTAGGGGCAAAAACCATATCGGGAGTTTCAAAAGTACTGAAACTTGCTAGTGTTGCATACCATTTGGAGTGTGATGATTCTGGTAGGATTCCTTCAGTTTTGTCATGCAATGATATTTGGATCCCGATCCTACTGTGAGTATATGCTACTCCTCGAAAACTTTCTCGCTTAACGATCAATGCTATAAACCAAGTAGGTGTCTAGAAAGGTGTTAGCGGGGCTATGCCCACAGGGAAAAGAGGTTACTTAATTAAGGAACTTCGCGAAAGCGTTGGAAAACCTCCCTCGAAGTACCGACACTGGCCTGGCTGAACGGTTAAGCAAGTATTGTACGGTGAGATTGATCCCGACTAATTCTTCCTTTATGGTTTGAGGAGGGATTCGAGAGACAGTGGGAGCCATCCTGTTTAGATAAATTAAAAACCAATCTAAACTTGCAAGAGCGCACGCTAAGTGTTTCTTTTCTCTCTCTCCAGGTAGCAACCATTTCACGCCCTTATCAAGATAATAAAATGTATCGCTTGACCGATCCGAATTCTTATTCGGGGCTGGGGAACATTGGTTCGGCTCTAACTTGTGACAACAGTCATAAGTATGAGCAAGGGAAAGGGGATTGTATGGATTCCAAGGATACCCAGTTGAAGAAGAAGCATGGTTTTGCATCTACTTCAGGTGTTCTTGTAATTGAGAACTGTTTTACGGTCAGCCCTACCTCCTGGGTACTTGATACCGGATCAGGATCTCATATCTGTAATTTATTACAGGGACTGAGAAAAAGTAGGAAAGTTGCACCGGGTGATATGTCGCTCAGAGTAGCGAACGGAGCACAAGTTAATGCGGCAGCCGTCGGTGAATATCACCTAGTATTGCCAAATGGCAAGACTATGATTTTGAACGATTGCTACTATGTACCCTCCATGGTATGCAACATCATATCAAATTCTTTACTCGATAAAGATGGATATAACTTTGTTCTTGATAGAAATATCATGAACATTTACCTTCATAAGGTACTGGTTGCAGAGGGTACACTGTGTAATGGTATCTACGTTCTAAATCAGAATACAGTTCTCAATATACAAAACACCCGCAAGAGGAAGAATTCAGATACGAATGAATCCTATTTGTGTCATTGTAGACTTGGTCATATCGGAGAGAAAAGACTGAATAAGTTGCATAAAGATGGACTCTTGGATGCGTTCGAGTTTTCATCTTATGAAACTTGTCAGTCTTGTCTCAAAGGGAAGATGACCAAATCTCCGTTCACCGGACATGGAGAAAGAGCAGCAGAGCTCTTGGGACTCATACACAGTGATGTATGTGGTCCGATGTCTACACATGCAAGGGGTGGGTTCTCCTACTTCATCACATTCACTGACGATCTCTCTAGATTCGGATATGTGTATCTTATGAAACACAAATCTGAAGCTTTTGAGAAATTCAAGGAATTCAGAAAGGAAGTAGAGAACCAGACTGGCAAAAGTATCAAGATCCTCCGGTCTGATAGAGGAGGGGAGTACTTAAGCACGGAATTCCTAGATTACTTAAAAGAGAATGGTATTCTCTCTCAGCTTACTCCTCCTTATACACCACAGCACAACGGTATTTCGGAGCGGAGGAATCGTACCCTATTGGATATGGTTCGCTCCATGATGAGTAGTGTCGAGTTGCCTCTTTCATTTTGGGGATATGCACTTCAAACTGCAGCGCATCTATTGAATCAAGTTCCATCCAAATCCGTGCCTAAGACTCCGTATGAAATATGGAGTGGTAAGAGTTTGTATCTTAAACGTATTAAGATTTGGGGTTTCCCAGCTTATGTCAAAAAGCAGAACCCAGACAAACTTGAGGCACGGGCGGTTTTGTGTAAGTTTGTGGGATACCCAAAAGATTCAAGTGGGTATCTATTCTACCATACAGAGGAACAGAAGATAATTGTTTCAAGAAATGCCACATTTTTAGAAAAAGAATTTCTTGTTAAAAATATTAGTGGCAGCACGGTAGAAAAGGAAGAAATTCCAGAAACACAAGCTTTAACAAAAGATTTGGTGGAACCGCTAGATTCAGTTACAACCAACGAACCTCAGCAACTCCGCAGATCTGGTAGGATTTCTCATCCGCCCGAGAGATACTACGGTTTTCTCGTAGACGGGGATCGAGAGGATTGCATCTTGGAAGAAGATGACCCTACCAGTTTCAGGCAGGCCATTATCAGTAGGGACTCTAATAAGTGGCAGGAAGCAATGCAATCCGAAATGGAGTCCATGTACGCAAATAAAGTGTGGACCTTGGATGTTGCTCCACCTGGGGTAAAACCCGTTGGATGCAAATGGATCTACAAAAGGAAACTTGGTGTAGATGGGCAGGTGGAAACCTATAAGGCTAAACTCGTTGCAAAAGGTTTTCGTCAAAGACCTGGTTTGGACTATGGCGAAACTTTTTCTCTGGTGGCTATGCTCAAATCCATTCGGATCCTACTTGCCATTGCTGCCTTCCATGACTATGAAATCTGGCAGATGGACGTTAAAACGGCTTTTCTAAACGGTTGTTTGGAAGAGTGCGTTTATATGGATCAACCAGAAGGTTTCATAGACAGTGGGAGCAGCGGGAAGGTGTGCAAGTTGCTTAAATCCATTTATGGATTAAAGCGGGCATCACGGAGCTGGAACATCTGTTTTGATGAGGCAATGAAGGAATTTGATTTCATCAAGAACGAAGATGAACCTTGTGTCTATAAGAAGATTGTAGGACGAACTGTCGTATTCCTAGTCTTGTACGTGGACGACATTCTTTTGATAGGAAATGACATTCCTATGCTACAATCGGTCAAGCTATTTTTGTCACAACGGTTCTCCATGAAGGACCTGGGTGATGCCTCGTACATTCTGGGGATCAAGATCTATAGAGATAGATCCAAGAGACTACTGGGACTTTCGCAGTCCAGGTACATAGAGACCGTACTAAAGAGATTTAGTATGGAGGATTCCAAGCGCGGTAACATACCCGCATTGCACGGAATTACCCTCTCCAAGAAGATGTCTCCTAAGACTGACGAGGAGAGGGTTCGCATGAGCACTATACCCTACGCTTCGGCGGTAGGATCTATAATGTATGCGATGCTATGTACAAGACCAGATGTAGCTTACGCGCTGAGTGCGGTAAGCCGGTATCAGTCAGACCCAGGTGAGGACCACTGGACAGCAGTGAAGAACATTCTCAAGTACCTGAGAAGGACTAAGGAGATGTTCCTGGTTTACGGTAATGGAGACCTCAGGGTCGAGTCCTTTACCGATTCAAGCTTCCAGAGTGACAAAGATGACAGCAAGTCTGTCTCAGGTTTTGTGTTTACCCTCAACGGAGAGGCGGTATGTTGGAGGAGTTCCAAACAGGATACCGTCGCAGACTCGACGATGGAGGCTGAATACATTGCTGCAAGCGATGCCGCAAAAGAGGCGGTCTGGATAAAGAAGTTCATTAGTGAACTTCAGGTGGTTCCGTCCATTGTTGACCCAATACCTTTGTATTGCGAAAACAATGGGGCTATAGCTTTAGCGAAGGAACCAAGGTCCCATCAGAAATCCAGGCACATCTTAAGGCGGTATCACCTGATCAGGGAGATCATTGATCGCCAGGAGATCGAGGTGCGGAGAGTGAACACAAAAGACAACACGGCGGATCCATTCACGAAGGCCTTACCCCAGACTCAGTTCGAGCGGCTGATCGAGATGATAGGTCTTCGATACGCCAGTACATGGCCTTAGTGCAAGTGGGAGATTGTTAGTGTATATGCCCTAGAGGCCATTACTGTATCATACTAGTATGTATATTACTTGATGGAAGCTTGGGATATTCACAGTTGTATAGACAATCTTGCTCGATATAGTAGTATGCTACTTGGTTTGTCTCTGCTTTAATGTGTACATGTGTTTTTCTTTATTATATCACCTACACGCATTAGTAGAGCCCTTAGGATCTTTGCTTGATTACCGGCGTTGTGATGGCGATCACACTCGTAGGGGCTGGGTAATCCACAAGAACATCCTTATACACGTCCCTAGTCGTAGGATTATCGAGATAGGGCATCGATACTCCGGAGTAGACTAGCGTATGCACTTCTCATCCCAGCACGGGAGACGGTCTGTCCCACAGCCGTCAGTACGTCGTACTTGAGATAGTATGCGGGTGCTCATTAGGTTACGAGTACACTGGACAGGACTCGTCGGGAACTGATGGTTGGTATTATACCTATCGTCAGTTATCAGTTCCCAGGTGGCATGAGTACAGCTTAGTCCGCTGACTTGACACTGTCACATCACCTCGAGTGTGTTCCCACTGTTCTTTGATTACTACCCTACCACGGCTCTACTGAGTCGTGCAAACAGGTAGTAGTTGGGTGCAGTCCCGAAGCACTTGGAAGCAGTGACGGTTAGACAGGATTCGTCTCTCCCGGTATTGGGGGTTGACATCCCGCTGTGTCTAGGAGAGCCATTACACGAGTAGTCCCTGGCCAGGGCAAGCGAGATATACTAGTAGGTTTCCAGTGTTATCTCAGGGTGTTCTGGGCTTCACTCCGACATGACTTGTACCGCTATTAGGGGACTGACGTTTACCGCCCCCTAGGCCCGCCATGCGATGTATCAGATGAACAGACCGGACTGTACGGAGATTGTCACATACAGGCTCAGTAGGAGTTCGGATGGGTTTACCTCATCGGCCTTCTTATCGACATCTACCTGGGGACCGTTACGTATAGCTAGTGCCGCTTGCGGTCTGTGGTTAAACCCACTGCCAGCGTAGTGTCGAGTCTTTAGAGTCCCACACAGAGAGTTTCCCTGCACTGAGCGAAACGTGTAGAGGCCGTATGGTTTTACGACAGGGCTACGATCACTTACGTGCACTTGTGTGCGTATGCTGTTCGGGCAGGCAATACTAGTGGGCTTTGGTTTAAGCCAGATCCTAGTATTGCACAGATGGATTTGTTTTGTCTTCTGTGCATCCGCATTCTACGGAAAGCGGATGCGGGTGTGTATGCACAGTTTTAAGGAGAGATGAAGGAGGAGGTGCCCCATTAGGGTTTTGGCAGTTGGTTCGGCCAAAACCGTAATGTGGCACACTCATTAGGGTTTTGACAATTCGTTTGGTCAAAACCGTTATGAGCCGGAGACATTGTTTGCTGATCCTTTTTAGTGATAGATTAGTGATGGCTAATTGCATTGACCATTTGACCACTTAGATCTCTCTTGACTTCGTTGACCCGTTGACCATGTTGACCATTGACCTTCAAGAGAGATCCACACTCTTCTTTCATTTTCTTTTTATTTTCTTGTGTTATGATAATGGTCAATTCAATGTGCCATCAACATTTATCATGATAGGATTAGTAATGATGATTTTGTGTATTATTGCAACCATGGTTCATTTCATTTGGCTTAATATTTTCATTATTCTCTTCTCATTCTCTCTCTTGAAGTGAGAAGAAAAAGAAAAGCTCCATGGTTGCTAAGTTTCTCCTTCTTCTTCCTCCTCTTGATCTCATCTTTTGATCTCATGTGTTGAGAGAAAAAGATTCCACAAAGACAAACACATCCATACATCTACTCTACACAACCTAGGGTTTCTAGATTAGCAATCTCTTTGCCCTAGTTACCTCGGCTCGAGGTGGAGCTTGGTGTACATCTCTCGGGTGGATCGTCTTCGACTCAAGGAAGCCGCGGAGGTGACCAAAGTCCGGATCAAGCCTCGGAGCAAGCAAGGAGAAGAACAACAAGAAGAGAAGGGTTTCAAGTTGAGGTATAACCCCTAACCGAGTAGATAAATCTCTAGTTAGGATGCTAGTGTATTGTTTAGCAAAGATCCGGTTTTTACGGTCCATGTTACCAAGTCTAGAAAAAATTTTGTTTTACCGTTTCCGCACCCCGAAAGTACCGGGAGAGGTAACGTGGACCTAACAAAAAGTTCTTTTTCGGTAGTTGTATAATTGATTTGAGCATCATTCAGGGTCTTACTCGCATAGTAGATCACGTGTGGCATCTTTTCAATGTGCTTTCCTAAGACTGCACCTACTGCAATGTCGGATGCATCACACATCAGCTCAAAGGGGTAGTCCCAATTTAGAGACGATAGAATGGGGGCTGTAGTGAGGGAGTGTTTGAGTGAGTCGAAAGCTGCCTCACAATCCGAGTCAAAATGGAAGGTCGTATTCTTGGCCAGGAGAAGAGTTAAAGTTCTAGCAATTTTGCTAAAATCCTTAATGAATCTCCTATAAAAGCCCGCATGGCCAAGGAATGATCGAATATCTTTGACGCTTTTAGGATGAGGGAGGTTTTGAATGAAATCTATCTTAGCTCTGTCAACCTCAATGCCTTTCTGTGAAATAACATGTCCAAGAACAATTCCTTCTTGGACCATGAAATGGCATTTTTCCCAGTTCAAAGTTAAGTTCTTCTCTTTGCAACGAGTAAGAACTGCGTCAAGATTCGCTAGGCAATCAGAAAAAGAGTCTCTAAAAATCGAGAAATCGTCCATAAAGATCTCTAGAAAATTCTCTACCATGTCAAAGAATATCCCCATCATACACCGCTGAAAGGTAGCGGCAGCATTGCATAACCAAAGGGCATGCGACTGTAAGCAAAGGTACCAAAAGGACAAGTAAAAGTGGTTTTATCTTGATCCTTTTTGGCGATGGAGACCTGATTATAGCCTGAGTATCCGTCCATAAAGCAATAATACTCTCGTCCAGCTAAGCGTTCCAGCATTTGATCAATGAATGGTAGAGGAAAGTGGTCTTTCCTCGTGGCAGCATTGAGTTTTCTATAATCAATATATACACGCCACCCAGTTTGGGCGCGTGTCTGAATCAACTCATTTGCCTCATTGGTAATAACAGTGATGCTGGATTTCTTAGGGACGACATGTATAGGACTCACCCATTGGCTATCGGAGATTGGGTATATAATACCATTATCTAGGCATTTGACGATCTCTTTCATCACCGCTTCCTTCATGACGGGATTTAACCGTCTCTGTGCTTCTCGGGTTGGTCTGGCATCATCCATCACATGTTCAACAATCAAGGGACTAATCCCTTTGATGTCCGCCATAGTCCAACCAAACGCCTCTCTATTAGATCTCAATACCGATAAAAGTGCATTCTCTTGCTCTGATGCTAGAGAAGCGGATATGATAACCGGTAAAGACTCATTCTCACCTAAATAAGCATATTTAAGATGAGAAGGTAAAATTTTGAGATCTAATACAGGCGGAGAAATAACAGAAGGAGGGATCATCGAGTGATTTTTGGAATTACAAAGAAACTCGGAGCCTGTGAAAGATACAGACTCGGGTGGTGATAGGTCAGGAGTGTAGGACTCAAGTGTAGGAAAAGTGTCCTCACTAAGATCATGTGTAAAGTCAAACAGAGATGTGGTAGTGTCGTCGAGATCTGTAAAGCAAAGTTCCTCAACTCCGCAATTTTCGAGAGCGATCTTGTGGACAGAGCACACATCAAGAATATGAGCAGAGGGTTCTGATGGCTGACTTCCAACTTTATAGATGTTTAGTTCAATGGTCATATTTCCAAATGATAAGTTCATTGAACCATTTCTACAGTTAATAACAGCGTTGGAAGTGGCAAGGAAAGGTCGACCCAAAATCACCGGAATTTGGCCCCGGGGGTTTGCTACAGGTTGTGTATCAAGTACAATGAAGTCTACAGGGAAAACAAATTCCCCGACCTTTATCAACACATCCTCTAGTTCACCCCTTGGTTTGGTGATTGAACGGTCTGCAATTTTGAGAGTGCAGTGAGCAAGTTTCAACTCTCCAATCCCTAGCTGCTCATAGACAGAATATGGAAGCAGGTTAACACTTGCGCCAAGGTCTAAAAGAGCACGATTTATGTTTTTGCCCCCAATAGAAATCGATATCGTAGGACATCCTGGGTCGTTACGTTTCTTTGGTAGCTGGGGAATAAAAGCGGTGCTAATGTTATTAGACATGAAGACCTTCTTCGGCACTTGAGTCTTCCTCTTCCTAGTGCACAAGTCCTCAAGAATTTTCGCATATGCGGGGACTTGTTGAATCGCATCTAGGAGAGGGATGTTGATGTTAACCTGTTTGAATATTTCCATAATTTTCTCCATATGAGGACTCGATTTGTTACCCCTTAACCGATTCGGGTAAGGAGGTTTCGCAATAAGCGCCGGGTCCATCATAGGAGAAGGAAGTGGGGGTAGACGTGATCCCAAAAGAGGAGTGGGGATCGTCTGTGGAGAACTAGAAGGGCTATACTGAGGTGTCGAGCCTACGGGAAATGGAGAATAGGCTCGCGAGAAGGCGGTGGGGTAGAAGAACAAGGATCAGAAGTAGAAGTGTGTGTGTGAGGATAGGTCTCAGCCGGGGTGTTATTGATAGGATTTTCAATATCATCAATTCCTTCCCCGACATGGTTATTCAGCACTCTTCCCGATCTCAACGTTGTGACAGCATTTACATTGTAATGCCCAGAATTCGGTAGGGGTTGAGATGGAAGTTTCTCTTTTTCTCTCACACTCATTTCGGCTTTAAGTCGTGCGATTTCAGCTTCCATCGATCTGATACTCTCAGCTTGGGACACTGAGTTTTTCTTTATCTCACTGACGGAAGATCTAACCTCAGCCGAAACCTCTATGAAATTTGACAAGAGTGATTTCATGGTTTGAGTCAATTGAGAGAATTCATCAAAACAGGACAACTGCATAGGATTAGACTGTGCAGGAGTGTTGACCTGATTTTGGAAATTTTGTGACTGGTAGGGGTGCTGAGTGAGTTGAAGTGGTTGCTGTTGTGGTGGAAGAGCCCTTTGAAAATTATTTTGGGTTGGAACCGTGTTTTGAGATTGTTGTTGGTTCCAAGCAAAATTCGGGTGATTCCTCCAACCCTGATTGTACGTGGAAGAATATGGATCGTTTCTAGGTCTTTGAAATGCGGCATTTGTATGCTCATGACCTTGAAACTGAGAGTTTAATGGACATTCTTCCGTTAAGTGAGAAGGATCAGAACAGCACCCACATACAGTTTTGGGGAGCGACATTGGGTTTAGGGAGGCTGCTGCAAATTTGTGTTCCATAGCTTCGAGCTTCTTTTGCATTGCTGCCATCTCAGCTCGAACACCTATGGACACATCTATTTGGTGTATGCCACCCCTATTCAATGGTTGTGTTCCACTCTCCCACTGTAGTGATTTTTCAGCGAACTCTTCTAAAAATTTCCACGCTTCCCCATCATCCTTGGTCATAAAAGTACCCTGACACATGTTTTCAAGGTTCTGTTTAGTGTTTGGGTTAATGCCCTCATAAATGATTCGGCAAAGATTCCATCTCGGGATGCCGTGATGAGGACATTGAACCAATAGATCCTTGAAACGTTCAAAGCATTTAGAGAATGGTTCAGTCGGAAGCTGGGTAAATTGATTAAGTTCGCTACGGATTCGAGCTGTCTTTTGCTTGGATAAAATTTCTTAAGGAATGCCGCGACGAATTCTTCCCAATTCGTAATAGAATGTGCGGTAGTGTTATATAGCCACTTCTCGGCCATATCGCACAAATAAATGGAAGAAGTCGTAGACGCATAGCATCCACTGAAAGTTATGACGTACCCATCATTGCGCATACGTTTTCAAATTTGGTAATGAAAACGTAAGCGTTCTCAGTCTCGAGTCCGTGGAATTTGGGTAAAAGGTTGATGTATTGGGGTTTAATTTCAAAATTATCCCCGTTGGCTGGTGGAATGGATAAGCAGGTCGAAAGAGGACCTCGCAAAGGATAGCACCTCTCTTGGAGAGAGATGCGGGGTGGATTCTGCGCACCAACGGACGGCGGCAAACTAGTGTTATAGAAATTCGATGGAGACGGATCCATCGATGTGGGTGTAGTGGTGGGTAAAGAAGAAGTAAATGGAGAAATACCGACTTCGGAGTCGATAAAGGGTACGCGGACTAAACGGGCACTAGAATCCCGTGTCCAGCCTATCTTGCACTAAAAAGGGTTAGTACAAGTGGCAGCGTGACTTATAATTAGGGGAAATGAATGAATGAATGCGGTGTTTGTTTTGAAAAAAAAAATGATACGGATTTTTGAAAAAATGATGCAACACAACAAATGCAACACACAAAACTCTAATTCTAGGGGTCACCTAGGTGAAATCTCTAGATCGCTCCTAACTGTCAAAAGACAAGTCGCAGGATAAATCCTCCACTGCCTCTTTGTCTCTCCTGTGGCCAGGTAAGTGCCAGGTAAGTGGGAAGTTCTCCACTACGTAAGTAGTGGGCCTAATTAAGTAACCACTAGCCTTCGACACACTTGCCTTAGACACCACAAGAAAAACACGGATAAGCAATGAATTACCCACGGCCTTCTTCTGTCCTAAGTGAGCGCGACGGTCCTTTGAGTCATCTCTAGATTTCTTTTAGTTAATGAGGGTCAATGCGGATGCAAATTTTGCGATTTTTGGGGCTTAGGAAGGGTAATGAACTCCCCACCTAATCTGGATTTGGCCGTTGCCCCTTAATGTCCGTATTAATTATACAAACAACCACAAAAATCAAAACAAGCACAATTTAATTTTTGCTTTTTGCGCGGTGCTGCGATTTTTTGCAAAGAAGCTTGCACAAAATGTTATTTGGAGCAGATTTAGGAAGGAGATAAGAAAGATAGAGGTCACCTGAGCAATTTGGTGCAACAACGCCTTGAGGAGGCCACGGAACTGCCGCAATAGAGGGCTAGGGCCGCAGAAACGCGGTGGAATAGTGGGGTCCCTGCATAAAATTTTTACAGAGAGCTTAGGTTCAGCTCCTGAGTCCTCTGGAATTCTCCAAAAAAAATTCCAATTGCACAGCAAGCTCCAGATCTCCTTGTAACAAACCACAACAAATCGTTTAGTGTTTTGCGTGAATTTTGATAACAAAATTGTAATGGAATAAATCTTTCAATTCAAATTTCAAATAAAGAACGAATTAGCGCGTAATCCCCGGCAACGACGCCATTTGATTGTTTCCGATTTCGGATTGTGTAGTTGTAGAAAATGTATAGAAATCATAACCAAAAATATTTGACCACAATCAATAACGGTGTCGGATTGTAGCGCGTTAGTAAGTGCAGATCGTCCACAGGGATTGCGCGATTCGTTCGTATTTTGTTTTGTTTGAATCGAAACTTTAATAGAAAAGAAAAGCAAAAATGATTCAAGATTTTTATCGATGAGTTTCAAGTATCACTATTCTAATCAAGAATCAAGAAAACGATAAACATCAAGAATCAGAATTCCAATTGATTTAGGTTTCAAGATTTGAAGTAAAGCTCGTAGGAATCGATTCGATAGTAGATGTGATGAAGATTCAAGACTACGATTTCTTATCCATTAACAAGTTGATGCTAAATCGATGTAGAATTCATCGAGGATCAATGATCTTGCGAAGAATTAGGGTTCCTCATCCTATCCTTTGTCCTTTCGATGAATCGCATTCACTAGATAGCTTCTTGAAAGTCGGATGATCGATCGTTGATCTCAAGATCGTGCGAAAGGAATCAAGAACGCATTCGCATCGATCTAGATCATCGATCATTCGATTTTCAAGAATTTACAATTGTTTTAAGACTTAAGAAAACGTTAAAGATTCGTCAACATCATCATTCTACAATCGTTTCGATTCCTCCACGAGCGGATTTTTATTCAAGCATCATCACAAAGTACATATTCAAGAATCGAAATGAATCATAATGCTCGAATTGAAAATAAGCAAGTTTAAAAAATCTTCACCTTTATTACATCAACAAGTAGTTACAACTCTCAAGAATTACAAGAGGTAGGAACTTCGCTCGTCGAATCTAGCATCGCTCGGCTCCTTGAGTCTTGGATCGCTTGGATCTCGTGCTCCGTTGAAGTCCGACTTCGCTTCAAAGGATCGTTGAAGACTTTCTTGGCTTGCACTCAAAGGATCTTGAATTCTTGATCTTGGATTGGATTAGGGTTAGGGTTTTGAGGTGGTAGTTGTTGGGTTGAAGATGAAGACCAACCACAACAATTGAATTGAGGAACTAAAGATTAGCCAAAGATGGAACAACTAAGGATTAACCATTTCAAGAGAGCCTTGGGGTCTTTTTATAGGTTTTCCAAACCCTAGGTCTAGGAATTCAAATTTGAATTTTCCCTCCAAAAGTTTGTTATAAGGAGAGGCTTCTAGAAGTAGTTAGTTAGGGCTTGGCTTCTACCCTAAGCTAGGAGGTTAGGGGGAAGGTTCTAGGTCCTTAATGGAGTTTAGATGAAGCTTATTGTGGAAGCTTGGGGTGTTTAGTTAGGAACCCTAGGTTTGCTGAACTGGCAGAAGCTTCTGGAGTAATCTGGAGAATGTCATGTCTTTATAAAGTGTGGAAGCTGAGATAGGAGCACTGCAGCAAAGTTGGAGGGCTGACGTGGTAGCGCCGCCGCGGAACCGCGGCTCAAGGCGGCTCCGGCCGCGATTTCGCGGCCAATTGGCTTTCTAGGTGCTTCATACTTCTGCTGTGGACTCTTGATAACTTGTTGGTATTTTTATGATATGTTAAATCTCTGAATGCTTCTTAGATCATTGCCAGATTCCAATTCCTTGAGTTGGCGTATTTTGAACAGTCTTTGTTTTGTAATTTTGACCGATCTCTTGGAATTTCCTGCACAGACTTCGAAACACAAGTTGCGATATATAGGAATGATGCCATGCTATGAAATACAGTCAATTTCCCTAGAAATGCCGGTTTTAAAGTCTAACACATGCAATCTGTTATTTTATGACTGTTTTGCTAATATATGCTATATGAATGCCGAACACTTCTAGATAAATGCAAATGATAGGGAAATTGCCGGTTTAAAGATGCAGTATTTTCGACTGATCAATATGTGCGGGACCGAGAATAATACGATATGAGATACCGTATTCTATTCTCACGATATGAGATATCGGCCGGGTATATGTGATATAACCGGGTCATCGGATCAAGTGTTGATTCGATGAAAAGGTACATGTTATATTAGTCGGTTATATGTAATATAGCCGGGTTATCGGATCAAGTGTTGATTCGATAATTTAATGTATAATTATATATGTGATATATTAAGTTACTTTAACTAATATAAGCTCGCTTTATTGATTCATTTTCTCACGGGATAATACATTGATATATATGCGATATATGTTAATTGTATTATTTTCTATTGTTACAAAATATATTGTATATATGATATATAATATTGTAACATGTTAGGGTTACAAATTTAACAATGGTTTAGGGTTTAAACTTGGTTAGGGTTTGGATTAGGGTTAGCTTTTGCATGAAGCTTCCATGAAGCTTCATGAAGCTTTGACTTTGTCTTTGGCTTGATATTTTGTGAAGATATTATGTTAACCCAATCCAAACCATTAACTCAAGTTAATTCTCTACAAGGGTTAACTCCTTCATACTTAACCCTAGGTTAGATTTGTAACCACTACAATAATTCATTATTCATCACAAAAGGAATTATCCATTTTTCTTCTTCTTCTTCAACCTTGAGCTTTGAGAAAGCTTTCTAGGTTTTCAATTTGTGGTGAATAAAAGTAAGAATTTGAAAACAAAAGAGAGCAATATTCCTACTCCATCATCCTCATCTAATCTAGCCAATTAGATTAGGGTGTTCACCTCATTATAGAGAGAGCTTGAGTTATAGAAACATCGAGGTAGATCATCGGAGAAAAGGAAGACTACAAGCTAGCATGGATCGTTCGAGTTGTGGAGCCTCTCTTGAGTCTGGGAGATCATGGATCGCGGCGAAGGGACTTCTACTCGGAGCTTATGAAGCGAAGGAGTGGACTACAAAGGTTGTAATCCCTCACACTTAGTTGTAAAGATGTTTACTTGCATGTTAAACCCTAATTATCTAGCAAAGATCCCGGCTTTGGGTTGTTCGGCACGTTTAAAATTTTATTCGGGCATGTTTGATGCCTTATTAACCCTTGTTAGAGTGCCTAGGAACCCTACACATCTATCGCCCATCATATGGGTCAGGAAGCGTATACGCTAGTCTACTCTGGAATATCGATGCCCTGTCTTGATATACTCTCGACTAGGAACAATTAATGGATGAACTTGTGGACTACCCCGGCCCTACTAATATGATCTCCATCATAGTCTTGGTAGTCAAGTACACATCCTAAGGGCTTTATCAACATGTGAAAGCAAGACGGTATCACAATACAAGTCTACATGTTAAGACAAAAAACAACCAGATAGCATAATATCATGTCGAGCAAGAAAGTCCTTTCTATATATATCCAATCATCCACTATAATATACATCATATGTACAATAATGGCCTCTAATACATACATATAACTAACAATTCTCACCTCATCCCCAAACTCAAAACCATCACATGTGATGTGAATCATTGAGTTTGAGAGATAATTTGTTAGCTTACAAAACCCCTACTTCTTCATCCTACACTTGACTAGCAATCTAGTGTAGCGTGTTTCCTACACTAAAAGAGTTTAGTGTAGAGGTAGCTTGAGCTAGAGGGACTTCGGGTGGATCGTCTTCGGTGCGAAGATCATAAAGGAGGCCCGTTTAACTTGAAGAGGAGCCTGGTGGAGTCGCGTGGACTACAACCCGGAGCTAAAGAAGAGAAGGACTCGATCTACGAGGGTATAACATCCTTTCGCTTCTTTTTGTTTTCATATCATCATAGTCTTAAACACTAATATTCTAGTATAGATCTTGTTAGTTTAACTTAGCACCTAATAAAAATTAAAATTTGGCATGCTTGATGCTACTAAAACCTCATGGTGGTGTTAGGTGTAACAACCGAGCCCAATGCTACTAGTTTCTGTTACCGTATGAATGGAGTATGGTATTATTTCATTGATCCTACTTGACTGTTGCAAATTATAAATTTTACCCCAACAATTCAGTTCTGCATATAACAATTTAAGGCATCTAAAATAAAATTAAAAATATTTTACATAGCCTGCTTGACACCCCTAACCCTGTGGTAGCGTCTTTCCATCGTGTCCTCGTCCCGTTCAGTGAAACGGACGTGTTTGGACGGCTACGCGCACGTATGTGTGTCCGTTTTGGGGGTATGCTTTTTGATCATAAAATACTTCATTTTAAATTTTGGATCCCGTCTATAATTTTCTTATTTCAATTTCAAATTTTTGGACCCGACCCGGGCGCAATTTAGAAATATTTTACATTTGCGCCAAATCCTAATTTCTGATTTTTTTTATATCGTCGAATATAATTTTAAACCCCAGATAATATTTTTCCTATTATCTTAACATCTTTTTAAAGGTTTTCCTAACTGAAACCCCTCACAAAATCTTTCCTTTCTTTCCTTATTTTTGGCCACGAGCCAATCAATGTTCATTTTAACCCCGGGGGCCCCACCATTTCTTGTCTCTCTCTCCATTTCTCTTTCTCTTTCTCTCTCTTCTCTCTTCCTCTCTCCTCACGCCGCGACGAGATTCTCTCCCCTCCCCGTTTCTCTCCCCTCTCGATCTCTCACTTCATTTCTATCTCTCTCCTCTCGCAATCTTTCTCTCTCTCTCCCCCCGTCTCTCTCTCTCTCTCCCCCTATATATATATTTTCTCCTCCTCCTTATTTCTCCAGAACGCAGAACCCAACTCCCTGAGACCCTAGCCGTCTCGTCCTCCCTCGCCTTCGCCCCAACGCCAACGCCATCATCGCTGGCTTCCTCGCCTCCTCGCTCTCGTCAACTCCACCACGTCTCCTTCCTCCTTCCTCCTCTCCCCAGGGACCCTGCACGAGCACCGCGCACCCCTGCACGCTGCAGCACGTCGAGGGATCGCCGCCGGCGATCTTCATCAGTTCCCTGGCCTCGTGAGCACCCTCCTCGGTGAGCACTGCATCCCTCTCCTCTCCTCCTTTCTTCTTCTTTCCTTCCTTCTTCTCTGTTCTCATTTTTTTGTGATCTGCAGTTTTTCGTGGTCACTGTAGTTCGTGCGCCGGAGCTTCGTCGACGTGGTCGACGATCACCACCCCTCCACAGATCCTCGTGAGCACCCTCTTCTCTATCCTCCTTCCCTTCTCTCTTCTTGATTCGTCTTTTGTCGTTTCATGCATTCTTGAATATTGTAGATTCACTGTTTTTGGGTTCGCCGGAATCCGGCTGTGCCGGCGACGTGTCCCGACGATTCAGCGAGGTACTCTGACCTGTGTGGTTCTACTATTTTTCGTTCGGACCTATTCTGTGCACCGTGCGCGCGTCGCGACCTTTTCCCCCGTCGACGCGTGACGTTCCGTCTTCTGTTTCGCAACCCGTCGAGGCAAGTACACCTTGCTACATGCTAAATAATATATATACATATACATTGATAGCACCCTAAACCTGTAGGTAAACTTTAGTACCATAATTTCCCTTTTTCATGTTCAATGTCGTGTTATATCATTTTAGCTTCCGAGCTTGAAACCTACCGTTTGCATTTACTTTATTAAACATAATAATCACATTTATATGTTTTAATCACACTTTCACTATTGACATAGCCTATGGCATTCTCTCTATAGTTTTACTCCATTCGGACACTCGTGTGCATTTAACCTGTATTAGCTGTAAGATTGCATGGAGTACCGGTGAGCATCGTGTCCGATCGGGGCACTCGGTTCTTATCACACTTCTGGAGGAGTTTACAAGAAATTTTGGGGACTCGATTGAAGTTTAGCACAGCTTATCATCCTCAAACTGATGGTCAGTCGGAGAGAACGATCCAAACTCTTGAAGATAAGTTGAGAGCATGCATGTTGGACTTCAAGGGTTCATGGGAGGATCATCTATATTTGGTGGAGTTTTCTTACAACAACAGTTTCCAGGCAACTATCCAGATGGCTCCATTTGAAGCTTTGTATGGTCGTAAATGCCGTTCATCTGTTTGCTGGGACGATGTTGGTGAACGAAGATTGTTGGGACCAGATTTGGTTGTGCAGACAGTTAAGAAAGTTAACACTATCAGAAATCATATGAAGGCAGCTCAAGACAGACAGAAGAGTTGGGCGGATACGTCGAGAAGACCTCTAGAGTTCACCGTGGGTGATTTGGTATTCTTGAAGATATCACCGACTAGAGGGGTGATTCGCATTGGAAGTCGAGGAAAGCTCAGTCCTCGATTTGTTGGACCCTTTGAGATATTGGAGCGTGTTGGTAAGGTAGCGTATCGTTTGGTATTAACGCAGTCCTTGGCGAATGTGCACGTTGTGTTTCACGTATCTCAACTCCGTAGGTCTGTTCGAGATGAAACGGATGTATTGGATCATTCGGAGCTGACGGTACGAGAAGACTTGACTTTTGAGGAGCGACCGGTTGAAATTGTGGATCGAAGGGAAAAGGTTTTTAAGAACAAGGTTATCCCTCTTGTACTTATTTCTTGGGGTAATCGCTCGCATGGAGAGTCCACTTGGGAACGAGAAGATGAAATCCGGCAGAACTTTCCTTATCTTTTCTTGTAGTTGTTTGTCGTCTATCTTTGTATTCTTGGATCGAAATTCTTTTTGTAGTTGGGTATAATGTAACAACCGAGCCCAATGCTACTAGTTTCTGTTACCATATGAATGGTGTATGGTATTATTTCATTGATCCTACTTGACTGTTGCAAATTATAAATTTTACTCCAACAATTCAGTTCTGCATATAACAATTTAAGGCATCTAAAATAAAATTAAAAATATTTGACATAGCCTGCTTGACACCCCTAACCCTGTGGTAGCGTCTTTCCATCGTGTCCTCGTCCCGTTCAGTGAAACAGACGTGTTTGGACGGCTACGCGCACGTACGTGTGTCCGTTTTGGGGGTATGCTTTTTGATCATAAAATACTTCATTTTAAATTTTGGATCCCGCCTATAATTTTCTTATTTCAATTTCAAATTTTTGGACCCGACCCTGGCGCAATTTAGAAATATTTTACATTTGCGCCAAATCCTAATTTCTGATTTTTTTTTATATCGTCGAATATAATTTTAAACCCCAGATAATATTTTTCCTATTATCTTAACATCTTTTTAAAGGTTTTCCTAACTGAAACCCCCCACAAAATCTTTCCTTTCTTTCCTTATTTTTGGCCACGAGCCAATCAATGTTCATTTTAACCCCGGGGGCCCCACCATTTCTCGTCTCTCTTTCCCTTTCCCTTTCTCTTTCTCTTTCTCTCTCTTCTCTCTTCCTCTCTCCTCACGTCGCGACGAGATTCTCTCTCCTCCACGTTTCTCTCTCCTCTCGATCTCTCATCTCCTCTCTATCTCTCTCCTCTCGCAATCTTTCTCTCTCTCTCTCTCTCTCCCCGTCTCTCTCTCTCTCTCTCTCTCTCCAATATATATATTTTCTCCTCCTCCTTATTTCTCCAGAACGCAGAACCCAACTCCCCGAGACCCTAGCCGCCTCGTCCTCCCTCGCCTTCACCCCAACGCCGACGCCATCATCACCGGCTTCCTCTCCTCCTCGCCCTCGTCAACTCCACCACGTCTCCTTCCTCTTTCCTCCTCTCCCCTGGGACCCTGCATGAGCACCGCGCACCCCTGCACGCTGCAGCATGTCGAGGGATCGCCGCCGGCGATCTTCATCCGTTCCCTGGCCTCGCGAGCACCCTCCTCGGTGAGCATAGTATCCCTCTCCTTTCCTCCTTTCTTCTTCTTTCCTTCCTTCTTCTCTGTTCTCATTTTTTTGTGATATGCAGTTTTTCGCGGTCACTGTAGTTCGTGCGCCGGAGCTCCGTCGACGTGGTCGACGATCACCACCCCTCCACAGATCCTCGTGAGCACCCTCTTCTCTATCCTCCTTCCCTTCTCTCTTCTTGATTCGTCTTTTGTCGTTTCATGCATTCTTGAATATTGTAGATTCAGTGTTTTTGGGTTCGCCGGAATCCAGCTGTGCCGGCGACGTGTCCTGACGATTCAGCGAGGTACTCTGACCTGTGTGGTTCCACTGTTTATCGTTCGGACCTATTCCGTGCACCGTGCGCGCGTCGCGACCTTTCCCCCCGCCAACGCGTGACGTTCCGTCTTCTGTTTCGCAACCCGTCGAGGCAAGTACACCTTGCTACATGCTAAATAATATATATACATATACATTGATAGCACCCTAAACCTATAGGTTAAGTTTAGTACCATAATTTCCCTTTTTCGTATTCAATGTCGTGTTATATCATTTTAGCTTCCGAGCTTGAAACCTACCGTTTGCATTTACTTTATTAAACTTAATAATCACATTTATATGTTTTAATCACACTTTCACTATTGACATAGCCTATGGCATTCTCTCTATAGTTTTACTCTATTCGGACACTCGTGTGCATTTAACCTATATTAGCTGTGATTTCGTCCTTTGAACCTATATATAAATCATTGCATCCATAAAATTCTTAAAACTTGTTAACATGATTTAACGGCCAAAATTGTCATACTGTATTCTTATAATGTTGAAATCATCTCTGAAAACACAACTGATTGCCGTATTGCTAATTAATTGAATCTGCTTTATTGTTTAATTCATTGTTTAGGTTATGTTGTTGATAACCATGCTTGATTATGTAACTGATTTCGAGCACACCCATGATATCGTTTACATTTTGACATGACTTGCTACATACATATTGATTGACCCGACATGGTACCGTATACTGCTTGACTTGACCTGATATACCATGATCTGACCCGTTACCTGATCTTGTGTTTAATGCCAACAAACCTGACATGTAGTCCTCACGAACCGTTCCTGTTGTCTATCCAGACAAACCTGCTTACCTAATCCTGTGTTGGCATTAGTTCTTGATTACTGAATACCTGACTTGATATACACATATAACTTGGGGGTATGGGGAAATCAAAGGTGAAACCTGACTTGTAACTCAACAGTTCGCTACTTGTTCTGATCAGTTTTAGAGGCTGGGCCAGCCTTGGAATGATGCTGCTGACATCATTCATCTGTACACATTCCTGTTTTAGTGCCTAGCGGCATGTCTCGGTTTCAGCCCGAGAATCTGGACCGTGGTCCCGGGTATGCACGGGATACTATTGAGTTACATCGATGATTCACCAATTTGATTTCAAAGTCTTTAGAACAGAAAACCTGATAGAACAGTTTAGTTTACTTAATGCACACTACCCTACACTGCCTAGACTTACATTACTGTTACACCTGCTTTTCATCCATGTCTATATTGCAATGCATGTTACCCTGTTTATATTTTATTACTTGTTGACATGACGCGCTGACGCCTGGGTTTTGCATGGCCTAGATTCCGTACCTTTGCTGCAGTCCGAGCAAGAGTGCTTCAGCCACCAGGCTGAGCTGTGAGTTTCAGTAGTAGCTAGTTCAGTTATTTTTCTGCAATTTATTCCTGATGTGAGCCCGCATTATGGGACATACATTCCAGTTATTATGTATTGGATCTTTTTCTTCCGCACTTTTATTATTCTTGACTCATGTTATCTTGGCTTATGGACATGTTTTAGTTAGTGTTATTTTGTTCTTGATATCTCTAAGGCCGTAATGTGACTGTGGATGGATACTTCCTACCCACATGTAGCATGGTTGGCTATGTCACATGCTCATTTTAGCGTACTCTGGGAAGCGGGGCGTGATATGGTTCTTTTGGTATCAGAGCCATAGGATAGTCGGGTTGATTCTTTTGTAGTTGGGTATGGTACCCAATACACGAATCAGGAAACTCGTGTTTAGGAAACATGTCCTGCCACCTGGCCATTTTACCGTTCTTGAATCAAATTCTTCCTGATTATATCTTTTACGATGTGCAAACTTCCTTTGCATATCGACTCGAAAAACTGATTCCTTGTTATCTCTAGGACTTAGGCGACTTGGGTGGAGTTATGTAATTATGGCTATGATACCCCGGCATAGTTACAATGCGGTACTCTATTTAAGTAACTTGGAGTTCTAGCCTTGATCTATATTTTGAATCTGTTATCATGCTAATGTTGGGTGTTTTGATTTCAGGAATATGGCAGATAAGAATTTGAAGACGTACCAAAGGCGTGTGGACGAAGCCTCCATGCTTGGAGTGATAAGGGGAATGCTGAAGAATCAAAAGAGACAGACCGAGCTGATCCAGCAGCAAGCGGAATCGTTTCAGGAAGGTTTGCAGACCGTTCAGCAGTCCGTAGAGAAGGTTGAAGCTAAACCAGTTGATCGAGTAGGGACCGTAGAAGATTTCAGGCGTTTGGGTCCGTCTGCATTTACTGGTTTGGAGGAACCGTTGCCAGCGGAGCAGTGGCTAGTTGACACAGAGAACTTGCTTATTGCGGCACAATTCCAGATGAGAAGAGAGTTGATGTGGTACGCATTTAGTTAGTAGACTACGCCCGAGAATGGTGGCTTGTGGAGGAGACCCGTTTGCCCAAGCCGATCAGGTGGGCGGATTTTTCGAAGAGTTTCCTAGAGAAGTTCATCCCGCAGACCTCACGGGAGGAAATGGAAGAGAAATTCATCGTGCTAAGGCAGAATGGAGCACCCGTGGATGTGCATGCAGCAGAATGGACAAGACTCAGCAGATTCGCTGGACCTTTAGTTGCCAACGAGGCAGACAGGGCACGGTGGTTCATGCGCAGCTTGGACGTGGACATCCAGAGGCAGATTGTCTCCCTGGGTTTGACCACTTTCTCACAAGTACTTGCGGCAGCCGGAAAGCAGCAGAGCCTATCTGGGATAAAGGGAAGTTTGCAGCAGACAGCAGTTGCGGTAAAGAAGCCAGCATTTGTACCAAACCGAGCTCATGGTCCCAGAGGTATTCCAGTGGACCGTCGAGGCGTAGAACCAATAAAGAAGCATGCTGTAGTTGATCAGAGAAAGAGCGTGACTTGTAACTACTGCAATTTACCTGGCCACGTGCAAAAGGATTGTCGAAGGAGGCTGGGACTCTGTTTAGTTTGTGGAACGGCAGATCACGCTGTCAGCACTTGTCCGTCGAAGCTTCGTATGAGGGATGATATTCAGAAGCCTCCGCAGAAACCGTTTCAGGGATAGAAGCAGCTGACTCAAGGACCTAATCAGGCTCGAGCTTTTACCTTGACAGCTGAGGAAGCTAAGGCGTCAGGAGAAGTTGTTTCAGGTATTCTACTCGTTCATGGTTTTCCCGCATTAGCATTGTTTGATTCTGGTGCATCCCATTGTTTTATGACATCCAAGTTTATAACTACACACTCGATTACCTGCACGACCCTGTCTAGTTTCTGGGACATACACACTGGGAATGGGAAAATCATATCTAGTAGGGAATGTAAAGATTGTGCAGTTGTTGTTTGCGGACGGGAGCTTTTTGCAGATTTCTTGGTGATTGATACGGGCAGCTATGAAGTCGTCTTGGGAATGTATTTTCTTGGCACTTTCCACGCTCACATTGATTGTAGGGCAAAGAAAGTAATTTTCCAGATTCCCGGACATCCCGAGTTTACCTTCGCTGGAGGAAGCAGTTCTGTCGGGCCAGTCGAGTTTAGGTCTAGGCCGACAAATGATATTCTTGCATCAATGGAGGTTGATAAAAGTGAAGAGCCAGCTGTTGTCTGTGATTTTATGGACGTGTTTGAAGATATATCGGGATTACCGCCGAAGCGAGACGTGGAGTTCGTAATTGATCTCATTCCTGGTGCAACGCCAGTTTCTAAAGCGTATTTTCCAATGGCACCAGTGGAGTTGGAAGAAGTCAAGAAACAGGTTGCCGAATTGCTTGAAAAGGGTTGGATTCGAAGCAGTAACTCGCCTTGGGGAGCTCCAGTTCTTCTAGTCAAGAAGAAGGATGGCACAAGAAGGATGTGCATCGACTATCGAGAATTAAACCGGGTGACTATTAAGAACAAGTACCCGATCCCTCGCATTAGCGAACTTTTTGAGCAGCTTAGTGGCGTGAGGGTATTCTCAAAGCTGGATTTGCGATCTGGATATCATCAGGTCCGAGTGAAAGCAGAAGATATTGGCAATACGGCGTTCCGAACTCGGTATGGACATTACGAGTACTTAGTGATGCCCTTCGGAGTGACGAATGCGCTGGAGATATTCATGGACTTGATGAACCGAATCTTTTCACCATTGTTGGACCAGTTTATTGTGGTATTCATTGACGATATTCTGGTTTACTCGAAGAGTTTTGAAGAGCATGCTGAGCATTTGAAGATCGCACTGCAGACGTTGAGACAGGAGATGTTGTATGCGAAGATGAGTAAGTGCGAGTTTTGGCTGGAGGAAGTAAAGTTTTTGGGGCATGTTGTGTCTGGCGATGGAATCGCCGTCGATCCAGAAAAGATTGTAGCAGTTCGAGATTGGCCGATCCCAAAGAATGTTGCTGAGATAAGAAGTTTCCTTGGACTGGCCGGATACTACAGGAGATTTGTGGAGAACTTTGCTCATCTGGCGGAGCCATTGACCAAGCTTATGCGCAAGGAGGTACCTTTTGTTTGGATGGATAGATGTGCGTCAGCGTTTGAGACGTTGAAGCAGAAATTGATAACCGCCCCTATTCTGACCGTGCCAGACAATTCCGGAGGATTGGTGATTCACAGCGACGCATCTGGGAAAGGATTGGGATGTGTTTTGATGCAGCATGGGAAGGTTGTAGCATACGCATTGAGACAGTTGAAGACCCATGAGAAGAATTACCCAACTCATGACTTGGAGCTTGCGGCTGTGATTTTCGCTTTGAAGATTTGGGGACACTACCTTTTAGGCGAAAGGGTCGAAGTTTTCAAGGATCATAAGAGCTTGAAGTATGTGTTCACGCAGAAGGAGCTTAATATGAGGCAACGTAGATGGTTGGAGCTTATGGCTGACTACGATCTTGATCTTAAGTACCACCCGGGGAAGGTTAATGTCGTGCCGGATGCGCTTAGTCGGTTACCAGCAATTCAGATGTTGACTACGCAGAAGGAGCTCGTTGAAGATTTTCGAAGATTTGACTTAGAGGTTGTGCTACCGCATTCTTCGGGACAGTTGATACAGCTGCAAGTACATTCATCGTTGATCGAGAATATTAAAGCAGCGCAATCACAGGATCCTATACTGCAAAAGTTTCAAGAACAGGTTGAAGCCGGACTACGAACAAATTTACTGATACATGAAGATGGTTCGTTGAGATATGGTAGCCGTTTGTGTGTACCAAAGGGAGATACTCGTGAAGAACTTATGAAGGAGGCACACAGTTTAGCTTATTCTGTACATCCAGGAGGCACAAAGATGTACCGAGATATTCGACAGCATTTTTGGTGGGAAGGCATGAAGCGAGAGATTGCTCACTTTGTGGCAAAGTGCTTGGTGTGTCAGCAAGTTAAGGCTGAACATCAAGGGTTGCTGGTTTATTGCAACCACTCCCGATTCCTCAGTGGAAGTGGGAACATATAACCATGGATTTCGTGACAGCTCTACCGCGGAGTCCAAAAGGCAACAATGCAGTATGGGTGATTGTTGATCGATTGACCAAGGCAGCTCATTTTATTGCTTTTCGGGTTGGTCAATCAACAGAAACTTTGGCAGAACGGTACATGCAGGAGATTGTAAGATTGCATGGAGTACCGGTGAGCATCGTGTCCGATCGGGGCACTCGGTTCTTATCACACTTCTGGAGGAGTTTACAAGAAATTTTGGGGACTCGATTGAAGTTTAGCACAGCTTATCATCCTCAAACTGATGGTCAGTCGGAGAGAACGATCCAAACTCTTGAAGATAAGTTGAGAGCATGCATGTTGGACTTCAAGGGTTCATGGGAGGATCATCTATATTTGGTGGAGTTTTCTTACAACAACAGTTTCCAGGCAACTATCCAGATGGCTCCATTTGAAGCTTTGTATGGTCGTAAATGCCGTTCATCTGTTTGCTGGGACGATGTTGGTGAACGAAGATTGTTGGGACCAGATTTGGTTGTGCAGACAGTTAAGAAAGTTAACACTATCAGAAATCATATGAAGGCAGCTCAAGACAGACAGAAGAGTTGGGCGGATACGTCGAGAAGACCTCTAGAGTTCACCGTGGGTGATTTGGTATTCTTGAAGATATCACCGACTAGAGGGGTGATTCGCATTGGAAGTCGAGGAAAGCTCAGTCCTCGATTTGTTGGACCCTTTGAGATATTGGAGCGTGTTGGTAAGGTAGCGTATCGTTTGGTATTAACGCAGTCCTTGGCGAATGTGCACGTTGTGTTTCACGTATCTCAACTCCGTAGGTCTGTTCGAGATGAAACGGATGTATTGGATCATTCGGAGCTGACGGTACGAGAAGACTTGACTTTTGAGGAGCGACCGGTTGAAATTGTGGATCGAAGGGAAAAGGTTCTTAAGAACAAGGTTATCCCTCTTGTACTTATTTCTTGGGGTAATCGCTCGCATGGAGAGTCCACTTGGGAACGAGAAGATGAAATCCGGCAGAACTTTCCTTATCTTTTCTTGTAGTTGTTTGTCGTCTATCTTTGTATTCTTGGATCGAAATTCTTTTTGTAGTTGGGTATAATGTAACAACCGAGCCCAATGCTACTAGTTTCTGTTACCATATGAATGGTGTATGGTATTATTTCATTGATCCTACTTGACTGTTGCAAATTATAAATTTTACTCCAACAATTCAGTTCTGCATATAACAATTTAAGGCATCTAAAATAAAATTAAAAATATTTGACATAGCCTGCTTGACACCCCTAACCCTGTGGTAGCGTCTTTCCATCGTGTCCTCGTCCCGTTCAGTGAAACAGACGTGTTTGGACGGCTACGCGCACGTACGTGTGTCCGTTTTGGGGGTATGCTTTTTGATCATAAAATACTTCATTTTAAATTTTGGATCCCGCCTATAATTTTCTTATTTCAATTTCAAATTTTTGGACCCGACCCTGGCGCAATTTAGAAATATTTTACATTTGCGCCAAATCCTAATTTCTGATTTTTTTTTATATCGTCGAATATAATTTTAAACCCCAGATAATATTTTTCCTATTATCTTAACATCTTTTTAAAGGTTTTCCTAACTGAAACCCCCCACAAAATCTTTCCTTTCTTTCCTTATTTTTGGCCACGAGCCAATCAATGTTCATTTTAACCCCGGGGGCCCCACCATTTCTCGTCTCTCTTTCCCTTTCCCTTTCTCTTTCTCTTTCTCTCTCTTCTCTCTTCCTCTCTCCTCACGTCGCGACGAGATTCTCTCTCCTCCACGTTTCTCTCTCCTCTCGATCTCTCATCTCCTCTCTATCTCTCTCCTCTCGCAATCTTTCTCTCTCTCTCTCTCTCTCCCCGTCTCTCTCTCTCTCTCTCTCTCTCCAATATATATATTTTCTCCTCCTCCTTATTTCTCCAGAACGCAGAACCCAACTCCCCGAGACCCTAGCCGCCTCGTCCTCCCTCGCCTTCACCCCAACGCCGACGCCATCATCACCGGCTTCCTCTCCTCCTCGCCCTCGTCAACTCCACCACGTCTCCTTCCTCTTTCCTCCTCTCCCCTGGGACCCTGCATGAGCACCGCGCACCCCTGCACGCTGCAGCATGTCGAGGGATCGCCGCCGGCGATCTTCATCCGTTCCCTGGCCTCGCGAGCACCCTCCTCGGTGAGCATAGTATCCCTCTCCTTTCCTCCTTTCTTCTTCTTTCCTTCCTTCTTCTCTGTTCTCATTTTTTTGTGATATGCAGTTTTTCGCGGTCACTGTAGTTCGTGCGCCGGAGCTCCGTCGACGTGGTCGACGATCACCACCCCTCCACAGATCCTCGTGAGCACCCTCTTCTCTATCCTCCTTCCCTTCTCTCTTCTTGATTCGTCTTTTGTCGTTTCATGCATTCTTGAATATTGTAGATTCAGTGTTTTTGGGTTCGCCGGAATCCAGCTGTGCCGGCGACGTGTCATGACGATTCAGCGAGGTACTCTGACCTGTGTGGTTCCACTGTTTATCGTTCGGACCTATTCCGTGCACCGTGCGCGCGTCGCGACCTTTTCCCCCGCCAACGCGTGACGTTCCGTCTTCTGTTTCGCAACCCGTCGAGGCAAGTACACCTTGCTACATGCTAAATAATATATATACATATACATTGATAGCACCCTAAACCTATAGGTTAAGTTTAGTACCATAATTTCCCTTTTTCGTATTCAATGTCGTGTTATATCATTTTAGCTTCCGAGCTTGAAACCTACCGTTTGCATTTACTTTATTAAACTTAATAATCACATTTATATGTTTTAATCACACTTTCACTATTGACATAGCCTATGGCATTCTCTCTATAGTTTTACTCTATTCGGACACTCGTGTGCATTTAACCTATATTAGCTGTGATTTCGTCCTTTGAACCTATATATAAATCATTGCATCCATAAAATTCTTAAAACTTGTTAACATGATTTAACGGCCAAAATTGTCATACTGTATTCTTATAATGTTGAAATCATCTCTGAAAACACAACTGATTGCCGTATTGCTAATTAATTGAATCTGCTTTATTGTTTAATTCATTGTTTAGGTTATGTTGTTGATAACCATGCTTGATTATGTAACTGATTTCGAGCACACCCATGATATCGTTTACATTTTGACATGACTTGCTACATACATATTGATTGACCCGACATGGTACCGTATACTGCTTGACTTGACCTGATATACCATGATCTGACCCGTTACCTGATCTTGTGTTTAATGCCAACAAACCTGACATGTAGTCCTCACGAACCGTTCCTGTTGTCTATCCAGACAAACCTGCTTACCTAATCCTGTGTTGGCATTAGTTCTTGATTACTGAATACCTGACTTGATATACACATATAACTTGGGGGTATGGGGAAATCAAAGGTGAAACCTGACTTGTAACTCAACAGTTCGCTACTTGTTCTGATCAGTTTTAGAGGCTGGGCCAGCCTTGGAATGATGCTGCTGACATCATTCATCTGTACACATTCCTGTTTTAGTGCCTAGCGGCATGTCTCGGTTTCAGCCCGAGAATCTGGACCGTGGTCCCGGGTATGCACGGGATACTATTGAGTTACATCGATGATTCACCAATTTGATTTCAAAGTCTTTAGAACAGAAAACCTGATAGAACAGTTTAGTTTACTTAATGCACACTACCCTACACTGCCTTGACTTACATTACTGTTACACCTGCTTTTCATCCATGTTTATATTGCAATGCATGTTACCCTGTTTATATTTTATTACTTGTTGACATAACGCGCTGACGTCTGGGTTTTGCATGGCCCATATTCCGTACCTTTGCTGCAGTCCGAGCAGGAGTGCTTCAGCCAGCAGGCTGTGCTGTGAGTTTCAGTAGTAGCTAGTTCAGTTATTTTTCTGCAGTTTATTCCTGATGTGAGCCCGCATTATGGGATATACATTCCAGTTATTGTGTATTGGATCTTTTGCTTCCGCACTTTTATTATTCTTGACTCATGTTATCTTGGCTTATGGACATGTTTTAGTTAGTGTTATTTTGTTCTTGATATCTCTACAGCCGTAATGTGACTGTGGATGGATACTTCCTACCCACAGGTAGCATGGTTGGCTATGTCACGTGCTCATTTTAGCGTACTCTGGGAAGCGGGGCATGACATTAGGGTAGACTTTCAGTAACGGCTACCCAGGTATTGAGCGAATAGGAGATCATCAAGCAAATTTTTCCAAACTCCCGTGATGCCTATAAGCAACACTTAACTGTACAGTCCAGTCTCTTTGTCTGATATGTCGCATATCGAGTTTAGGGGTGGTATCGTCAGACCCCAGTAACTTGATAAGTCATACCGATATGTGGCCTATAACTATTCAAGAAACTGCTGATAACACTTACCAGTAAATCTTATCAGTACTGCCCAGGGACTTGTTGTTATAGCCAATTGATTATAGCGCAACATCAATTCCCAAAACCGGGAGAGACGAAACCCCTCCTATCGCTCACTGCCTCCATCTGATTCGGGACTGTACCCAAAATCTACCTGTTTGCAAAACTCTTTTGAGCCGTGGTAGGGAGGAAATCAAAGTACAGTGGGAACCACACAAGACACTATAGCGATCTCGGGTCTACAGACTAACTTGTACAAGTGTCACCAGAGAACTGCTATCTGACGATAGGTATAGTGTAGGGTTCCTAGGCACACACATGAGGTTTCACAACAAATCAAACATGCCAAAATCAAATTTTTCTATGTGCCAAGTAACCCTAATGCTAGATCGTTAACTAGAGGTAAGGCGAAACATGCAAGCAAACTACTTTGCTATAAAGTGAAAGTGACTACAACCTTTGTAGATCCGGTCCTCCACCTCTCTAGCTCCGTGATGACGTCCCTCCGCTGCGATCATCGGATCCCGGACTCTAGCGATGGTTTCGTCGGAGAAATGATCGGGCTAGGTCGTCGACTTCGATGCCGAAGATGATCTACGTCGAGGCAACTCAAGATCAAGCTCCATCTTCACTTAGTCATAGAACTTGTGAAGATAACACACTCTACTACATGGCAAGTGGTAGAGAATGAAGAAATAGGAAGTGGGTTCACTTTGGAATTGGATTTCTCACTTTATTTCATCACTTGAAATTTTTCTAGTAAGCTTTCTTCACCTCATGAAGAAGATGAAGAAGAAGAATGAAAAAATGAATTATGAAATAATAATAAATCAAGTGATCTTATCATAATGCAATCATGGGTGAGTTTAACTAGTGTAGAGACTAAACTAGGGTTTAGGTGAATGGTTAGGTTATGCATAAAACAAAATGGTAGACTTATTCAAAGCTTCATGAAGCTTCAACAATAAAAACAAACTAAGCCACCATTTCATTTTTGCCCAAAAATGAATTAAAGAAAATAAATAAACCAAATAAAATCCTAACCATTAACCTAAATATAGTTTAAAACAAACACACACCTAAGTTTGCATGTACCATCAAACATAATACAAACTAGTGCACAAAACTATATCATATATACAATGTGCACATCAAGTGAGAAAATCCATCTTAAGTGAACAAATACTAGTTAATGTAAAGTAATATATCAAATATATAATTATAAATTAAATCATTAAATCAACACTTGATTTAATGATCCGGTCATACTGCATATAACCGACTAATATCAAGTGTATCAATGTATCGAATCAACACTTGATTCGGTAACCCGGTTATATCTTATATAACCGTCCGATGATACAAATCGCGAGAATAGAATTCAGTATCACATACTGGTATTATTCTCGGTCCCGCACATATCTCATACGCGCTCCTATTTCGTTTCGCTTGAGCCAGGAAACCTCTGTGTAGGACTCTAAAGACTCGTCAATACACCGGCAGCAGGTGATGATCATATCAAACACCCACAAGCCGCAAGCGGTCTGCTAAACGTAACGGCCACCTGGGTATTGAGCGATCAGAAGATCAACGAGCAAGCCCACTCACACTCCTGTGAATCCAACCAGTAACACTTACCGTACAGTCCCGTCTGTTCGTCTGATATGTCGCATATCTCGCCTAGGGGTGGTAAACGTCAGACCCCAGTAGCTCGATAAGTCATGCCGATATAAGATCCATAACAAGCGTGAAACTACTGATAACTCTTACCAGTATATCACAGCAACCCTGGCCAGGGATTTCCAGTTATGGCCAGTCGAGCATATCGCAACATCAACCCCCAATACCGGGAGAGACGAATCCCCTCCTATCGCTCATTGCCTCCATGTGAATCGGGACTGTACCCAAAAACCACCTGTTTGCACGACTCAGTAGAGCCGTGGTAGGGTGGAAATCAAAGCACAGTGGGAGACACACAAGACTTTATGACGGTCTCGGGTCAACAGACTAAGCTGTACCAGTGTCACCAGAGAACTGCCATCTGACGTGAGGTATAATACCATCTGGGAGTTCTCGGCGAGTCCGTTCAGTGTACCCAGTCTCCACTGAGCACCCGCATACCATCTCCGATGTCAAACACCAATGGATATGGGATCATCCATCGCCCATCACATGGGTCGAGAAGATATACGCTAGTCTACTCTAGAATATCGATGCCCCGTCTCGATATTCCCACGACTAGGAATATTGAAGGATGTACTCATGGACTACCCAAGCCCCACTAGTATGATCTGCATCATAGTCCTGGAAGTCGAGTACACATCCTAAGGGCTTTATCAACATGTAACAGAGAGACTAAAAATATACATGTTAAGATAAAGAGCAACCAGATAGCGTACTATCATGTCGAGTAAGAAAGTCCTACCTATATATGTCCCAGCATCCACTACAATATACATCCTATGTACAGTAATGGCCTCTAGGGCATACATATAACTAACATATAGTACCGGGTAGGAGTTCTCGGCGAGTCCTGTTCGGTGTACCCATTCTCTAATGAGCACCTGTGCATAATTTTTGATGTCAAACACCAATGGTTACGGGATCGGCCATCGCCCCATACAGGGTCAAGAAACGTACGCACTAGTTTACTTTGGAATATCAATGCCCTGTCTCGATACTCTCTCGACTAAGAACTGTTAAAGGATGTGCTTATGGACTACAAAAGCTCCACTAGTATGATCTGCATCATAGTCCTGGTAGTCAAGTCAATATACTAAGGGATTTATCAACATGTATCAGAGAAACAGTTTAATAATACAAGCGTACATGTTAAGATAAAGAGCAACCAGATAGCATACTATCATTTCGAGCAAGAAAGTCCTATATATATATGTCCAAGCATCCACTATATCATACAATAATGGCATCTAGGGCATACATATTCCTAACAGGATCATCTTTGGAAAGGAGATAACCGAGCAAGCTTGTTCCGGGCTTTGTGGAGACTAGCCGGAGTCCAAGGAGATATGGCTAACGCGCTACAAAGATTTTAACACTCTAAACTTGCTCTCTTTTCTTTTTGCAATTGTATCTATTTGATGAGCTTGGTTAGGTTTTCATTCTATATTTGAAAAAATTGTTCTTTTCTTATTCCGCCGCGATCCGTGAATGTCACGACTCTAGAACCAAAACTTATAACAAATACATGTATGTGGATACGACACACATATATTTCTAGAAGTGATGATTAGTACAGGAGTTCGATCAAATACGTGTATATAATACACATACATTAATTGGACATTTGATAATGCTAGTGGGTTTATTAATAAAGTCGAATTATTAAATCAAGTGTTGATTTAATAGTAAAACATATGTTGATATGTATTCTAGTATTATTGTTTACTTCTCATTTATTATTTATATATGATACAAATACATATTATATGTATATGGTAATATAATAATACATTTGCTATTTATATATTATACAAATACATGTTTATGTGTGTGTGTGTGTATGATACATGTATACACTTCTAAAAAGGCACACGTCATATTTCTTTATATTGATAAAGATAAAAAAAAATGAGGAATAGTAGAGAAGAATGGTCACTAGGCATGGGCAATTAATTTATTGTAAATTATTTTCCTATTCTACCATGAAGACTCTCTTCGATCTCATTCATTCTTACATCCTCTTTCTCTCTCTTTATTGTTTTTCTAGAGAACCAAAGAGATTGATTTTAGAGAGTGAGTTGACTGCATCTCTTCCTCTCATCTTCTAGCAAAATTTGAGAGCAGGTTACTTCATAAAATGTGGCTTTGGTAAAGTTGAAATTTATGTCGGGATTTCTTCGAAATGGATCATTTTAGGTCCACTTGCAAGCTCAATCCCTACTATACGGAGTCTGGTTTGGGTCTTCCACTAGGCGAGTGGACACGCTACAAAATTTGTAGCCCCCTAAATCTTATATATTGCTCACAAGATTTTGACAACTGCTTGTATTTGAATGATTTTGGGATTTGTATTTGGAGTTATGATGTAGAAATTTTTGTTTGATACTCCACTGTGGTCCACAAGTATTGGGACCGTAGCACCAATTACTAACAATCAGGTTGCTGGTATTATATTTAACCGAGAGAAGAAATGATTCCTCAAACAACGAGGATATTAAAATTTATCATAGGATCTACATCCGAATCTAGTTTTGGATAAAAAAAAAAGATCCATACTATGTTTACTATAGGATCCATAGGAAAAATCTTTGCATGGTGCAAGCTCTTGCAAAATCCTTGGATGGGCTTCCCCCACAATCACGGAAAGCCCATCCAACGGCTCTAAAGGACTTGTATGATGCAAGCCCCTTTTGAGTTTTTGAATCGATATCCGAATCTAAGCTTCTACATTGCTCCTGAAAATTTTCTTATGATCTCCTCATTAAATATCTTTGCTGGTGGGTCCAAGCATAGGACAAGGAGAAAGCAACGTGTCATGTGTTTGTGTGGGTCCAAGCATAAGGCTCGTATAATCGACACAGTTGGTAATTTTTTTAATTAATTAATTTTTTAATAATTATTAGGTTAATAAGGTCCTAATCAACTTGCTAACGAAATGGAGACATTGTTAAAATAAATATATAAAAAAAGAAAAAAAAACCTCACCCTTGTTACTTCACTCTGCACCATATAAAACAGACTTTATTTATTTCTATATGATGAAAAGGAGAGAATAATGAATTATTCCGAATCCATGGTCTCTTGGCTTCTTTAATGAAAAATCCATGGTTTTGCACATGGAATCTTACATCATATTGGACAACTCTAGCTTATATTTAATTCCTTGTGTATATAATTATTTTATTTTATTATTTTACTATGTTATAATAACAAATTAGACTATGGATCTACGGGCCTAGGTTTTGGGTCAACTAGAGTCAGTAGTGTGTGTTTTTATATATATATACACACACACATATATTGGTTAATGGAAGGAAGAGTCATAGATCGGAATTTCCTCGTATGGCGTCGAAAAAGCATGCTCTACCTCAATTTTTCCGGCGATCGGCACCCATCATCTTCATCATTATCATATGATATTTGGGTACACCAAATTTCATGCGATTCAGCAACTTTTTCCACGTTGATTTAGCAATGTGTCGGTTAAACCGTTAATTTTGAACCCACTAAATCAACGGTGAAAAGGTTGTAGAATCACATGAAATTTGGTGTATCCGCATCTTAGATGATAACGATGAAGATGATGTGTGCCGATCGTCGGAAAAAAATGAGGAAGGGGATACTTTTTCGACAGCATAGGAAGAAATTCCCTCCTATGGCATCTTTCCTCCATTATTCTCATATATATATATATATATATATATATATATATAGAGAGAGAGAGAGAGAGAGAGATATGTGGGGTTAATCGAGGAAAGGTGCCATAGGAGAGAATTTTCTCTTATGGCGTCGGAAAAATGCATCCTCCATGATTTTTTTCGACGATCGACATACATCACCTCCTTCTTTATCATCTAAGATGTGGATACACCAAATTTCATGTGATTATACCATTTTTTTACCGTTGATTTAGTTAGTGTAAAATTAATGGTTTACCGACAATAAAACCTTTTACATTACTAATTCAACGGTGAATAAGTGGTGGAATCACATAAAATTTGGTGTATGCACATCTTAGATGATAACAATGATGATGATGGATGCCGATCGTCGAAAAAAATGATGGAGGTTGTATTTTTTCGACGCCATAGGAGGAAATCCCCTCGTATGCTCTCTTTTCTCCATTATTCTTATATATATATATATATATATATATATATATATATATATATAAAAGAATAATAGAGAAAAGATGCCATAGGAGGATATTTCCTTCTATGATATTGAAAAAGTACGTCCTCCGTAGTGTTTTCCAACGATCGGCACCCATCAACTTCATCGTTATCATCTAAGATATGGGTACGCCAAATTTCATGTGATTCTACAACTTTTCACCGTTGAATTATTGGGTTCAAAAATAACGATTTACCGACAATAGAACATTTTACATTCCTAAATCAACGGTGAAAAAGTTGTAGAATCACATGAAATTTGGCGTACCCACATCTTAGATGATAACGATGAAGATGATGGATTCCGATCGTCGGAAAACACGACGGAGGGTATATTTTTTCGACGCCATAGGAGGAAATTCACTCCTATGACCTCTTTCCTCCATTCCTCTCTCTCTCCCTCCTTCCCTCTCTCTCTCTCTCTCTCTATATATATATATATAGATATACCCTAGGCACCCTAATGAGGTCTCACAAGGCATCAACCATGCCAATTTCAAATTTTAACGGTGCCGAGAAACCCTAACAAGATCGTTGGCTAGATTTTTAGGCGACAAAACGAGTTAGTTAACATCTTAACTAAGAGTACGGAAATACAACCTTTGTAGATCCGTTCCTCCACCTCCACGGCTCCGTGATGAAGTCCTCTCCGCTGTCCAAATCAAATCACGGGCTCTAGCGTCGGCTTCATCGGAGAAAGAGCGGGCTAGGTCATCGACGACGTGCCGAAGATGATCTACGTCGAGGCATCACAAGATCAAGCTCCCACTTCACCAAGTCATGAAACTTGTGAAGAAAACACACTCTACTACTTGGCAAGAGGTAGAGGATGAAGAAATAGGAAGTGGGTTCACTTTAGAATTGGATTTCTCACTCTTTTTCATCAATCACCACTGATGAAGTCAAGCTTTTTCTTCATGAAGTGAAGAAGAAGAAGAAGATAATGAATATGATAAGTTAATTAAAATAGAAAGGAAAATGAATTCTTATCATAATTGTAACCATGGTAAAGTGTAGAGAACTAACTATAGTTTAATGAATGGTTAAGGTTAATGAGATGAAGACAAAAGGGTTTCTTTGGTCAAAACTTCATGAAGCTTCAACAAGCTTCATGAAAGAAACCCTTTTGTTTTTCTTTTCTCTTTTCATTTCTTTTAATCCAAATTAAAAGATAAATGAAAGAATAAATGAAAACCCTAACCATTAACTAACCATGGTTTAATCTTTACACTTGACCAAGTTAACATGTATCATCAAACATGATACAATCAAGTGCACAAAATATATCACATATACAATGTGCACATCCAAGTGAGAAAATCCATTTAAAGTGAACCAATACTAGTTAATGCAAAGTAATATATCAAATATATAATTATGCATTAAATCATTAAATCAACACTTGATTTAACGATCCGGTCATGTCGCACATAACCGACTAGTATCAATAGTAACAACTTATCGAATCAACACTTGATCCGATAACCCGGCTATATCGCATATAACCGATCAATGTCACAAATCGTGAGAATGGAATACGGTATCACATACACGCATTATTCTCGGTCCCGCACATATCTCATATGCGCTCCTATTTCGTTTCGCTTGAGCCAGGAAACCTCTGTGTAGGGCTCTAAAGACTCGTCAATACGCCGGCAGCAGGTGATGATCATATCAAACACCCACAAGGCGCAAGCGGTCTGCTAAACGTAACGGCCACCCGGGTATTGAGCGATCAGATGATCGACGAGCAAGCCCGCTCACACTCCTGTGAATCCAACCAGTAACACTACCGTACAGTCCGGTCTGATCGTCTGATATGTCGCATATCTCGCCTAGGGGTGGTAAACGTCAGACCCCAATAGCTCGATAAGTCGTGTCGATATGAGGTCTATAACAGTTCGAGAAACTACAGGTAACACTTACCAGTAAATCTCAGCAACCCTGGCCAGGGATTTCCGGTTATAGCCAATCGAACACAGCGCAACATCAACTCCCTATACCGGGAGAGACGAATCCCCTCCTATCGCTCATTGCCTCCATGTGACTCGGGACTGTACCCAAAAACCACCGTTTTGCACGCCCTCTTGGACGTGGTAAGGTGGAAATCAAAGCACAGTGGGAACCACACAAGACTCTATGACGATCTCGGGTCAACAGACTACTCTGTACCAGTGTCACCAGAGAACTGCCATCTGACGTAAGGTATAATACCATCTGGGAGTTCTCGGCGAGTCCGTCCAGTGTACCCAGTCTCCACTGAGCACCCGTATATCATCTCTGATGTCAAACACCAATGGATATGAGATAATCCATCGCCCATCTGTATGGGTCGAGAAGGTACACGCTAGTCTACTCTGGTATATCGATGCCCCGTCTCGATACACCCACGACTAGGGACTTTGAAAGATGTACTTATGGACTACCATATCCCCACTAGTATGATCCGCATCATAGTCCAGGTAGTCAAGTATACATCCTAAGGGCTTTACCAACATGTAACAGAGAGACAATTAGTGTACACGTTAAGGTAAAACTCAACCAGATAGCATACTATCATGTCGAGCAAGAAAGTCCTCCCTATATACGTCCCAGCATCCACTACAATATACATCCTATGTACAGTAATGGCCTCTAGGGCATACATATAACTAACAATCTCCCACTTGCACTAGGGCCATCTGTAGCAGTGGTTGTAGTATCTCATACTCAACCATCCCGTAAAAGTCTCTCTCTGGGAATAGGCCTTCATGAGTGGATCCGCCGTGTTGTCCTCTGAGTCTACTCTCCTAACCTTGATCACCCTGGAGATCAACCATCTCCATAATCAGGTGACACTGCCTTAGAAATATGTCTGGATCACTGATGGGACCGGCGTTCCTTGGCATAAGCCACAACTCCATTGTCACACAATGGGAGGAACATAGTTCATCTCATGAACCAATATACACCCAAACAGCCTCTTTGGTAGCATCGGAAGTAGCGATGTATCCTGCCTTTATCGTCTAGTATGTCACGGTATCTAGCTTGGAACTCTTCCAACATACCGTCCCTTTACTGAGGGTTAAGACAATGCCTGTGACTGACACTCAGTCGTCTTTATCACCCTGGAACCCTTCCAGTGATTCTCCCCAGGATCGATTGATACCATCTCACTACAACTAGTGAGAATCCTAACATCCAATTAGATCTATCTCATAGATCCAAAACCCAGGATTTAGGAGGTATCACTTTGATCCTATGTGGAGAATCATTGTGATAAGCGGAGATTGATCGAGCGTAGCATAGGAAACTCCTTCCCTATCAAGAGTATGTCATCCACGTACTCTACTAGGATCGTCACCATACTCCCTACTACCTTTTTGTTCATACAAGGTTCATCTACCATTTTGACGATGCCAACTTCTTTGACTAATCCATCAAAACAGATGTTCCAACTCCGCGATGCCTGCTTTATCCTATAAAGCATCTTGCACACGTTTCTGCTGCTCCCACTGTCTACGAGGCCCTCTGGCTGTGTACTTATAGACTGCCTTTTCTAAAACATCATTTAGAAAAGCTGTCATGACACCCAACCGCCAGATATCGTAGTCATGGTATGTAGCCATGGCAAGTAGGATCTGAATGGACTTAAGCGTAGATACTGGAAAAAGGTTTCATCATTATCCACGCCTGGTCAATGACGAAAACCTTTAACAAGTCTAGCTTTGAAAGTCTCAACTTTTCCATCTACACCAAGTAATCTTCTCAAGATATACTTGCTCCTGATGGGGATTTAACCCTTCAGATATAGCAACCAAAGTCCATAATTTGTTGGTGTATATGGATTCCATCTCAGATTGCTAAACATCCAGCCATTCTTACAGAGTCTTACTCTCGATGGCCAGCTCGAAGCTAGTTGGGTCATCATCTCATGATGCAATCCTTGCTCCCACTGTCATAGAGAAACAGAAGTATCTCTCAGGTGGGTGAGGAACCCTACTAGATCGGTGGAGAGGCTGAGGTTCGTTGGAATCTACTGAATCCTTTGGTTCTATCAAATCATCAGCTGCAGTTTGTATAGCTGGAACCTTTCCAGTTCTACATTACAGACTTTGCCTCGAGCTTGTACGGATTTTGCTTTTAGACATAGGCCGGTCAACCTCAAATCTTAACTAGCTTAAGACATGGGCTCTTCTCTTTCCATATCACATATGAAGTGGTAGGCAACTGATTTGATTGGAACCTAATTCAATAGGTATGCAGCTTCTTAAGTGCATAACTCCCAAAAGAAAATAGGTAACTCAGTAGTACTCATCATAGAGCACACCTTATCATATAGGGTGTATCTGCTCCACCCCGATATACCATCGTGCTATGGTGTATACGGAGGAGTAATGCTGAGAGAGAATCTCATTCTCCTTTAGAATAGTCCAGGAATTCCGTGCATAAGTATTCTCCTCCTTGATCGTATCAAAGGACTTAATACTTATACCCTCATTTGGTTCTTTACTTCTAGCTTATATTCTGTGAATATCTCAAAAGGTTCGGACTCATATTTCAACAGGAACATATGACTGAATCTTGAGAGATTATCAGAGAATATAATGAAGTATAAAGAACCAATCTTGGCATGTGTAGACAGGGGACCTACATACATCAACATGTATCATCCCAAGAGTTCACTAACTCTTTCTCTGTTTCCGATAAATAGAGCTGTGGTCATCTAATCTATGTGACATGACTGGCGAGTTTCATAAGATGTAAATTCAAACTAATTTAAATATGCATCTTTATGTAACTCCAGCTAGTCGGGTCGCATTGATATGACCTAGTCTACAATACCTCAAGAAGGATCCGTTCATTTCTGAACTCTTCCTCTTGTGTGTGTTCCGTATACTAAGAACTGTAGTTTGATTTAGAACATCAACGCTTTTAGATAACGTGCCAGAACCGATCAACTTTTGATATAGGAAATGTTCAAAACATTATCCATCAATACAAAATTTTATCATTTCTTTACCAATAAAGAGATTGATATGATTTTGTATATCAGGTTCGGTATCTAATAACATTTGTTCAGAATCGATGTATTTGGAATACAGGGTGACAGTGACCAACAGACTTGGCTGCAACACTTGCCCCGTTTTCTGCCTCATGAAACTTATCACCCGTTCTCAGTTCTCTACCTTTCTGTAGCCCTATGTAACAGATTACATATCTGGGATCCTGATCTGGTATCACATACCCAGGACGTAGAGGATACAGAGAAACAGTTCTTTGTAACGAACACACCCGAAGATGATGCATCAGCAAGCACTCTCTTCGTTTGGGCGGCACGGGAATTATGGTAATCCCCAATTTCCTGCTCTGTCTTATAACAATTATAAGTTGGAGCGGGACCAACGTTCCCCAGCTCAGTATAACAAGCGGGTTCGGTCAAATATCAGTATTATTATCTTGATTAAGGCGTGATATGGTCGCTACCTGGAGATAGATAGAAGAAAACACTCAGCGTGCGCTCTTACAAGAATAGATTGGTTATTATTTTATCTAATCAGGATGGCTCCCACTGCTTTTTATCAAATCTTCCTTCAAACCCTAAAAGGAAAGACTAGCCGGGATTAATTACACACTACAAGTTCGCCAATCTTTCAGCCAGGCCAGTGTCGGTACTTTGAGGGAGGTGCCCCGTGCTTTCGCATGGACCTAATTAATGTAAACCTCGTTTTTCCAGAGGCGTAACCTCGTTGACACCTTTCTAGACAGCTACTTGATCGGCTAATTGTAATGTATAAAACTCTCCCAGAAGTAACTCTTACTCGCAGCGGGTATCGGGATCCAACTATCTCATAGAAGGTATGCAATCTCATTGCAAATTTCAACACTTGAAATTCCCGATAATATTTTGCCCCTAGCAGCTATATGACCTTAACATAGTCAACAAATCATAAGTGCTAGTCAAGTTCAACCCGTCATTTCCCGATTGAATTAAACCCACCCGCACGACCCTTAACATAGTCAACAAAGTCGCACGACTACCCTAATCCAATCACATCATATGCTTATGCAGATAAGCACTAATTAGCTACCGCACACTACGCCTTAACATAGTCAACAAACGTAGCACGAATACTAACTAGTACTTATCTGAAATGACGGAGGGCTACGACAGATTTTTCTGAAAACCTATTGCGTATTGAACTTGATATCGTTGTAGGATCGAATGAATTTTGAAATGGAGTGTTTTTGACGCTTTTCTAGTTTTGCTAAAGGAGTCACTCCCGGTGAAGGGATCGTCGGTCCTTTCCTCGTCGAATGAGGTGCGGGATATATCATATATATCACTGTGCAAAGCAAAACTGTTAAAAGCAATCAAAAGACAAACTGAGTGTGTAGCATCTGCCAGTTATTGCTAAAGGAGTCACTCCCGGTGAAGGGATCTCGGTCCTTTCCTCATCGAATAAGGTGCAGGATATATCACATATACCTCTGTGCAAAGCAAGAACTGTAGCTACCTGTTTTATTTTGAAATTCGATTCTACAACATCATTAGGTTTCTTTTATTTCATTAATCTCATTAATGAAGTCCCATCATTTAAATTACCTAAACATCACAGATAAATACGACGTACACTTATGCCATCCGCATTCGCCTCGATGTCCCCTCGTGCACCGTTAGGTTAGGTAACTAACGGCAGAGCGGGGCTGAGCTAGCGCGGGTGTAAAACATAAGTAACGCTTATATAATATATCATATATACTATATACTGTATCTATCACAGAACATCACATGATCACATCACAGATATCGCAGCAGAAGAAACATATGAAATATTGGATATACTAGGACGTCCGTGTTTTCAATACGAGCCAGTATAAAACACGGATTCCACGGTCGTGATGAATAGCCAAACCCACACCCCAAGACCCCTACGAGAGCGGCAAGCACCCCTACCAATTCTAGGGTTAGGAGACCCGGACTCGACTCCTCGAGTTGGTCTCCCTCTAGACCCTAGAACCCGGTTACTTGTGCTCCCCTCCTTGGGTCTATCCTAGTGCAGAAAAGTAAATAATATACAAACGGTGACAACTTCCGCAACCTGGAAGCGCCCCAATAAAAGAATATTACATACAAGTTTTTACATGAATGAAAATGAAAAACACTCATCTCACATAAAAAACCCCGGCTATTCAAACACGACGATCCAATATAACATATCCAGCAACACATAACATCACATGTCATCAACGTAAGTAAATATGCGCATCCCAATTGTCGTTGACATATAGCAACGAAACCGGCGATATCACATATTACACTTACGGTCACAGAAAAGAAAGTGTAAAACTACAACAGTTGGAATCCGCAACCTTCTTAGACATCGCATGCCTAAACCAATGAATTCCTTAGACATCACATGCCTAACAATTAGAAACCCCGCATTTTAGTCTCAAAATCGAAAACACTTTTCAATATCAAGTCGGGCAATTCAACAAGATTTCCGACAATGTGATCGAATGCTCGTCGCAAACTTCAGTAGATGGCCGCACCCCCGATACCGTCGACGAAGTGCACCAAGGCGGAACACCGCTGCCGCGAGCACCCGAACGGATGCTTTCGGCGACGGGGATCTCCTACAGTCACTTGGTCGGGGCTATGGAGTGAGGCTGTCTATTAAGTTTACCCGGCGAGTATCCGCGTACGCAACGTGATTGCGACGGACTTTTGATCACATCAAAATTCCGTGGCAACCGATCAAGTGAGACTAAACTACTATGTTTATAACATTCATTCAGTTATCTCATAACTTATTGTGAATTCCAATTATTGTATCACATTCCGGATAAATAGAAAATGTTAAACTTTTCGATCAAACAGTCGAACACCCAAGTTTTCCCGATACAGCTCAACACATGAAATAAGTCTAAGAACATTCAGTTCGTGCCTCAGTACCAACGGTCCAGCCGTAGAAGGGTCAAGCCAACGCCTCACATGTGGCACGCCGTACTGCCCCAAACCCGAAGGTTCAAAGGGCAGTTCAAGACGGTCACATAATCGAGTTAAGGTTTGTTGTCTTCTTGAGGGACCATTGCGTTACATGCACTACTTAGAACGTTGTTAAACCACGGAAAGATCCAACACTTGGAAATTTCCCGACAGGGGAAAAAGTGGGTATTTATATCCGGTCGAACTTTTTAACATATTCTAAAAATTATCCGGAAAGCACATAGACAAAATCTGATAATCCGATCGAATCATCTAAGCTCCAAAATACCCTGGAAAACTCAACTCTTGAGTAAAATATAAAAATTTCCAGAAGACTCAGCACTTGAAGACAAGAATTACAGTGGAAGCCACGTGGTCTAACTCACTTAAATGGCCGCGGAACCGCCGCGAAACCCAGGGTGGGGCCGCGGTTCCGCGGCTCTTTAGTCGAGTTAGCATCACGTGCTTCACAGTAACTCATAGAATTCCCTGCTGAATTTTTTGGCAATTTTTAATTCACAAAAATCCAAATTTTCAGAAAATTTCCAGAGAGCATTTTAGAGTTAGGTTTTCGGGTTCGTTTCAAACGTCGTCTAGACTTCGCCTAAGGCTCTAGCTAGGCTCTGATACCACTGTAGGGTTCCTAGGCACCCTAATGAGGTCTCACAAGGCATCAACCATGCCAATTTCGAATTTTAACGGTGCCGAGAAACCCTAACAAGATCGTTGGCTAGATTTTTAGGCGACAAAACGAGTTAGTTAACATCTTAACTAAGAGTATGGAAATACAACCTTTGTAGATCCGTTCCTCCACCTCCACGGCTCCGTGATGAAGTCCTCTCCGCTGTCCAAATCAAATCCCGGGCTCTAGCGTGGGCTTCATCGGAGAAAGAGCGGGCTAGGTCATCGACGACGTGCCGAAGATGATCTACGTCGAGGCATCACAAGATCAAGCTCCCACTTCACCAAGTCATGAAACTTGTGAAGAAAACACACTCTACTACTTGGCAAGAGGTAGATGATGAAGAAATAGGAAGTGGGTTCACTTTAGAATTGGATTTCTCACTCTTTTTCATCAATCACCATTGATGAAGTCAAGCTTTTTCTTCATGAAGTGAAGAAGAAGAAGAAGATAATGAATATGATAAGTTAATTAAAATAGAAAGGAAAATGAATTCTTATCATAATTGTAACCATGGTAAAGTGTAGAGAACTAACTATAGTTTAATGAATGGTTAGGGTTAATGAGATGAAGACAAAAGGGTTTCTTTGGTCAAAGCTTCATGAAGCTTCAACAAGCTTCATGAAAGAAACCATTTTGTTTTTCTTTTCTCTTTTCATTTCTTTTAATCCAAATTAAAAGATAAATGAAAGAATAAATGAAAACCCTAACCATTAACTAACCATGGTTTAATCTTTACACTTGACCAAGTTAACATGTATCATCAAACATGATACAATCAAGTGCACAAAATATATCACATATACAATGTGCACATCCAAGTGAGAAAATCCATTTAAAGTGAACCAATACTAGTTAATGCAAAGTAATATATCAAATATATAATTATGCATTAAATCATTAAATCAACACTTGATTTAACGATCCGGTCATGTCGCACATAACCGACTAGTATCAATAGTAACAACTTATCGAATCAACACTTGATCCGATAACCCGACTATATCGCATATAACCGATCAATGTCACAAATCGTGAGAATGGAATACGGTATCACATACACGCATTATTCTCGGTCCCGCACATATCTCATATGCGCTCCTATTTCGTTTCGCTTGAGCCAGGAAACCTCTGTGTAGGGCTCTAAAGACTCGTCAATACGCCGGCAGCAGGTGATGATCATATCAAACACCCACAAGCCGCAAGCGGTCTGCTAAACGTAACGGCCACCCGGGTATTGAGCGATCAGATGATCGACGAGCAAGCCCGCTCACACTCCTGTGAATCCAACCAGTAACACTACCGTACAGTCCGGTCTGATCGTCTGATATGTCGCATATCTCGCCTAGGGGTGGTAAACGTCAGACCCCAATAGCTCGATAAGTCGTGTCGATATGAGGTCTATAACAGTTCGAGAAACTACAGGTAACACTTACCAGTAAATCTCAGCAACCCTGGCCAGGGATTTCCGGTTATAGCCAATCGAACACAGCGCAACATCAACTCCCTATACCGGGAGAGACGAATCCCCTCCTATCCCTCATTGCCTCCATGTGACTCGGGACTGTACCCAAAAACCACCGTTTTGCACGCCCTCTTGGACGTGTTAAGGTGGAAATCAAAGCACAGTGGGAACCACACAAGACTCTATGACGATCTCGGGTCAATAGACTACTCTGTACCAGTGTCACCAGAGAACTGCCATCTGACGTAAGGTATAATACCATCTGGGAGTTCTCGGCGAGTCCGTCCAGTGTACCCAGTCTCCACTGAGCACCCGTATATCATCTCTGATGTCAAACACCAATGGATATGGGATCATCCATCGCCCATCTGTATGGGTCGAGAAGGTACACGCTAGTCTACTCTGGTATATCGATGCCCCGTCTCGATACACCCACGACTAGGGACTTTGAAGGATGTACTTATGGACTACCATGTCCCCACTAGTATGATCCGCATCATAGTCCAGGTAGTCAAGTATACATCCTAAGGGCTTTACCAACATGTAACAGAGAGACAATTAGTGTACACGTTAAGGTAAAGATCAACCAGATAGCATACTATCATGTCGAGCAAGAAAGTCCTCCCTATATACGTCCCAGCATCCACTACAATATACATCCTATGTACAGTAATGGCCTCTAGGGCATACATATAACTAACATTTCTCTCTCTCTCTCTCTATATATATATATCTATATATATCTATATATATATATAGAGAGAGAGAATAATGTTGTGTGTATATATATATATATAATAGAGAATAATGGAGAAAAAATGCCATAGGAGAGAATTTCCTTCTATGGCGTCGAAAAAACACACCCTCCATCTTGTTTTCCGACGATCGGATTGGATCATCTTCATCGTTATTATCTAAGATATGGGTACACCAAATTTCATGTGATTCTACAAATTTTCACCTTTGAATTAGTGGGTTCAAAATTAACGGTTTACCGACAATAGAACTTTTTACATTGCTAAATCAATGGTGAAAAAATTGTAGAATCACATGAAATTTGGTGTATCCACGTCTTTGATGATAACGATGAAGATGATGCATTCCGATCGTCAGAAAACACGATAGAGGGTGTGGTTTTTCGACGTCATAGGATGATCTTTCCTCCATTATTCTCATATATATAATTGCCTCATATGGGTCAATAAATATAGAATGAGGTTTGAATTCATTATTAAAGAAGCAGACATTGTGTTTATGGGAGCAGCAATATTTTTTTTAACATGTATTATCTTACATATATGCATATGAAAAAATAATCTAAATTCATTTTCTACAGATAAATATTTATTTATTTTTTGATCTTCAATCTTTGTCCGAATGATTTTGGAAAGGCACGGACTTGGGGACTGGGGGTTTGGGTGTTACCATCTGGTTAAACGAGCATTTCTATCTCCTTGTATTTGTTTTCTTTTTTCGAGAAAGTTGGAAGCGTTCCGGATGGAAAGGACGGAATTGACCAAATGCTTCTTCTTTCTTTTTTTGTGGGGTTTGGAGGGAAAAAACTACTCTAGAAGGGCTTGTATGGTGCAAGCACCTCTAGAGCCATTGGATGGACTCCCCCATTTGGAAGGTGTTGGAAAATTAATAATAAAATCGATTTATCTTAAAAAATTATTAAACTCAATCTCTTACTTTTATTGATCACAAATTTGAATAAATGAAGTTTATGGAAAAGAGGCACACACTTGAGTGCACTGACCTAAAAAAGATATCGCCTCCCTCTCGGCAGGTTTACAGCGACGATTTACTCCCAAGATACAACATCCCTAATCCTTCAGGTATTCCGGCTTGCACAAGTTAACGAAACAGTGTTAGTATCCTTTTCTGTTTCGAAATTAGATGCTCGAATGCAATGGATGCCGTGAGGAAGAAGAAAGAAATTGTGTGTGTGTTTCTGGTTTTTGGATATCGGTAATGTTTTTCTTTTTCCTTTAAGGAGGCCTTTAAATAGCCTCCAAAATGCCAACGGTTTGTAACCGTTCAAACGATCACAACCGTTCGTGGTTAACCGCAATGATCGTAACCATTCAACTACCAACGGTCGTAACCGTCCAACCTGAAAGTATTTGTTAGCACCACCACTGGGTTTTACAAGCATCAAGCATATCATTTTAAAAAAAAATGAAAGATTACGCTAACGCCCTGGCCATCATCCATGGCCGATTGCGGAACAAATTTTTTTCTAACGATTTAAACTTGGCGCTAGAATAACCCAAAACTGGATCTACCATAAACATAACTAGCAACTAAAGAAGCTATCTACTATGAAAAGAGTTTATACCAATAGGCTCAAGTCCTTTGGGTCTTCACTCCTCTCCTTTAGCATGATCCTAGTGGCCTTTATAATCGAGCTTAATCGACGGCTTCTTCACGTCAAAGATGATCCACCCGAAAGTGTCTACTTTGAGCTCCTACCTTTAAACTAAGATAATTAGGTGACTTAGTATGCTAATCTAAATAGCGTAGAGAATGTAGAGAGTGATTATAACGTTTTGAAAATCGTTTCGGTGAAATTTCGGAAAATTGGTAAAATAAGGGGGTTTTCTGTAAAAACTCAAAATACAAGTATCTTTATTATAAAATTAAATATACATATTCTAGTTATGTAATTGCTAGAATTTGGTGTTTATTGAGCCACTGGTAAAATTTCTAATTTTCTGAAAAATATTCCGAAAATAATTATTTTAATATTATTTTAAGCCGTCACTAATACATTTAATTAGGGAAAATTACAAATTGGAATGGGTTGAAACAAATTTTTTGCATCATAACACATTAAACAAAATTTTAACATGTTTTTGAAATGAAATTAAGCAGTCAAACGGTTTTAGAAAATATCGACGAAAAATGGCTTAAATAGTGAATTTAATGTAAATGGATGTTTCGGGTATAACATTTATCTTTTTCCCCCACACCCACACCCACACTCACTCACCCCCATACCCATGTGGCTAAAATTCAGCAGCACTCCCCCCCATTTCCCCACTCCATTCCACACAAATAAGAAAAGAAAACAAAAAGAAAAGTATAAGAAAAGAGGTATGGTTGTGTTGACCTTGGACTTCTTTGACTTGTCAATACTTTCCCCACCTCATTCTCTCTCCAATCTTCCCATCATGTGTTAGTGTATATGCCCTAGAGGCCATTACTGTATCATACTAGTATGTATATTACTTGATGGAAGCTTTGGATATTCACAGTTATATAGAAAATCTTGCTCGATATAGTAGTATGCTACTTGGTTTGTCTCTGCTTTAATGTGTACATGTGTTTTTCTTTATTATATCACCTATACGCATTAGTAGAGCCCTTAGGATCTTTTGCTTGATTACCGGCGTTGTGATGGCGATCACACTCGTGGGGGCTGGGTAATCCACAAGCACATCCTTATACACGTCCCTAGTCGTGGGATTATCGAGATAGGGCATCGATACTCCAGAGTAGACTAGCGTATGCGCTTCTCATCCCAGCACGGGAGACGGTCTGTCCCACAGCCGTCAGTACGTCGTACTTGAGATAGTATGCGGGTGCTCGTTAGGTTACGAGTACACTGGACAGGACTCGTCGGGAACTGATGGTTGGTATTATACCTATCGTCAGTTATCAGTTCCCAGGTGACATGAGTACAGCTTAGTCCGCTGACTTGACACTGTCACTTCGCCTCGAGTGTGTTCCCACTGTTCTTTGATTACTACCCTACCACGGCTATACTGAGTCGTGCAAACAGGTAGTAGTTGGGTGCAGTCCCGAAGCACTTGGAGGCAGTGACGGTTAGACAGGATTCGTCTCTCCCGGTATTGGGGGTTGACATCGCGCTGTGTCTAGGAGAGCCATTACACGAGTAGTCCCTGGCCAGGGCAAGCGAGATATACTGGTAGGTTTCCAGTGTTATCTCAGGGTGTAATGGGCTTCACTCCGACACGACTTGTACCGCTATTAGGGGACTGACGTTCACCGCCCTCCTAGGCCCGCCATGCGATGTATCAGACGAACAGACCGGACTGTACGGAGATTGTCACATACAGGCTCAGTAGGAGTTCGGATGGGTTTGCCTCATCGGCCTTCTTATCGACATCTACCTGGGGACCGTTACGTACAGCTAGTGCCGCTTGCGGTCTGTAGTTAAAACCACTGCCAGCGTAGTGTTGAGTCTTTAGAGTCCCACACAGAGAGTTTCCCTGCATTGAGCGAAACGTGAAGAGGCCGTATGGTTTTACGGCAGGGCTACGATCACTTACGTACACTTGTGTGCGTATGCTGTTCGGGCAGGCAATACTAGTGGGCTTTGGTTTAAGCCAGATCCTAGTATTGCACAGATGGATTTGTTTTGTCTTCTGTGCATCCGCATTCTACGGAAAGCGGATGCGGGTGTGTATGCACAGTTTTGAGGAGAGATGAAGGAGGAGGTGCCCCATTAGGGTTTTGGCAGTTGGTTCGGCCAAAACCGTAATGTGGCACACTCATTAGGGTTTTGACAATTCGTTTGGTCAAAACCGTTATGAGCCGGAGACATTGTTTACAGATCCTTTTAGTGATAGATTAGTGACGGCTAATTGCATTGACCTTTTGACCACTTGGGTCTCTCTTGACTTTGTTGACCCGTTGACCGTGTTGACCATTGACCTTCAAGAGAGATCCAAACTCTTCTTTCATTTTCTTTTTATTTCTTGTGTTATGATAATGGTCAATTCAATGTGCCATCAACTTCTATCATGATAGGATTAGTAATGATAATTTTTTGTATTGTTGGAACCATGGTTCATTTCTTTTGGCTTAATCTTTTCATTATTCTCTTCTCATTCTCTCTCTTGAAGTGTGAAGAAAAAGAAAAGCTCCATGGTGCTAAGTTTCTCCTTCTTCTTCCTCCTCTTGATCTCATCTTTTGATCTCATGTGTTGAAAGAAAAAGATCCCACAAAGACAAACACATCCATACATCTCCTCTACACAACCTAGGGCTTCTAGACTAGAAATCTCTTTGCCCTAGTTACCTCGGTTCGAGGTGGAGCTCGGTGTACATATTTCGGGTGGATCGTCTTCGACTCAAGGAGGCCGCGGAGGTGACCAAAGTTCGGATCAACCCTTGGAGCAAGAAAGGAGAAGAACAACAAGAAGAGAAGGAGATCAAGTTTAGGTATAACCCATAACCGAGTAGATAAATCTCTAGTTAGGATGCTAGTATGTTGTTTAGTAAAGATCCGGCTTTTACAGTCCATGTTACCAAGTCCAGAAAAATTTTTGTTTTACCGTTTCCGCAACCCCGAAAGTACCGGGAGAGGTAATGTGGACCTAACAGTGGTATTAGAGCCTAACTAAACACACCCTAGTGTTCCCCTCCGAACGGCGGTGCAGACTTTGGGTCTCGCCTGAGATTCGGGGCAGATGCTATATGGTTTTATCCGTCTACCTCTCCGAAGATGCCAAGTTGATTTATGGCGCCGTATATCGGAGGTTTAGACGGATGCGGCCGATGTAGCAGACTTCGTCAGATTCCCCCTCAGGGTGAGGGGTTTTTGATTGTGGGGACGCTCTTCCCTGCAGGCGCAAGCCCCTACAGTTAATTACGCTACCGCATCGCGGCAACAACTTTCTCCTTCTCCAAAATTTCACTTCGTGTCGTGGGTGTTTGTTTTGTTTGTGGTTGCCCGTGGATTGTATACGGAGACTGAGTAATGCCGTCGCCCATAGGACGTGGATTAGTCCAAATCCGTTTTTATTTAGATTTGGGTTTGGTGTTTTTTAGTTTAAGGATGCGTTAGTCGCGTTGCGGCTAAGATCAACTTAAACGTTCGCCAAGGATACATTAGTCCTATTTTGGGCTAAGATCGACTTGAACGGGATCGTTTAGATCCGAAAGAAGAGCAATTGGCTCTATTGTTCCAGTTTAGAGACGTGGTGGTCCATGTTCCAGTTTAGGGACGTGGTGGTCCGTCATTAGTTTAGGGACATTTCGGTCCGATATTAGTTTAGGGACGTTTCGGTCCGATATTAGTTTAAGGACGTTCCGGTCCAATATTAGTTTAAGGACGTTCCGGTCCACGAGTTTAAGGACCCCGCAGTCCATATTCAGCTGTGGTCGTTGGGACCCGTCGCCTCTCTGATGTCGTTGAAGGATTACAACGAGAAGTGTCAGAGGAGTTCGGAGATGTACCCTCGAACCGGTAGTAAATTGATTTAAGAGAGCATTTGTGCTCAGTTCAATTTAATTTAAGGACTTACGGCCAGAATTGGGCTAAGTCCAGTTGAAAATGTTCCACATTTTTATGCATTGCATTTCTTCCATTTTTTTTGTTTGGGCTTTGCCCGTAAGAATGCAGAGCATAAATTTATCCTGGGCTCTGCTCATTTATAAATGATGCAAGGCATCTGTTTTGTCTGGGCTTTGCCCCCCTTTATAAATGCATAGCATTTTTATTATTTCGTTTGGGCTCTGCCCATTTATAAATGATGCAGAGCATCAATTTAATTAGGCATGTTTAGTCTTTTAATTGGGCTTGGCCCTTAAGGAAAGAAATGCATTACATTTGTCAGGCGCTTTGCGCCAATTACTGAGCGCAAGCGCTTGTGGTGAGGACACGTGTCATGCTCTGGTGAGCGCAAGCGCAACAGCGCAGTGCGCTGCGCTAGTGCGCTGCGCTGCTGACACGTGGCGCGCTCTCAGCGAGTTGCGCCAATTCCAGATAGCAAAGCTCTATCTTAAGAGCGCGTAGCGCAAATTGTTCTACAGCTAACACGTGGCGCTCTCTCAAGAGCGCAACAGCGCAGTTTGGAAGTGTAAAGCACTATTTTTTTTTTATCTTTGATCAAATTAGAATCAAAGAAAAATAAATTTTTCTTTCATTTCAAGAACCAGAGGTTCATAAAAGTGCAAAGCACTATTTTTTTATTTATTTATTTTTTTCTGTTTTAAGGAACCAGTGGTTCATAAGAAGTGCAAAGCACTATTTATTATATGAAGATCATTGATTTTGTTTTTAGATCAATGATCTATTAGAGGAAATTTCTTCTCCCTTATAAAGGTTTTTTACCTCTTCTTGAAATTTTTCTCATAGTTCTCTCTGTTTGAAGCTCTTGATTTTTCAAGAAAAAAAAATGTTGGTGCCTTTGAATTGAGGCCTAGGGTCCTTTTTATAGTGCCCATAAGTTTGTTGAATTTGTTAAAGAGATCTTTCTCAGAGTGATTTGGGGAATTATCCCCACCGTTGGATCTTTGATCCAAGGGCTTCTGTTTTATAGAAGAAAATCTTCTTGTTTTAACAAGAACAGAAAGATTTCTTTAAAAATCTTTAATCCTGTTTGGCGCAGATGCCCCAGCGCGTGACACGTGTCACGCAGCGCAAAGCGCAGCGCAACTGCGCTGACACGTGTCGCGCGGCGCAGAGCGCGGCGCAACTGCGCTAGCGCATCTGCGCTGACACGAGCGCAACTGCGCTAGCGCATCTGCGCTGACACGTGTCGCGCAGCGCAGAGCGCAGCGCAACTGAAGCGTTGCTTCAGTTAATTAAAGTTTGAATTTCAAACAGAGCCTTGCTCTGATTGGGTGCGCTGCCTTGGACGCTGCGCTCCCTACGCTAACGTGTCTGATTTTGACACGTGGCGCTCTGCGCGCAGCGCAAAGAATCTGAAGCGTTGCTTCAGTTATTAAAGTTTAAATTTTCCAAGCAGAGCTTTGCTCTGATTGGGGGGGAGATGAAGCGTTGTTATATCTCCCGCCTCGGAATTTGAACAGAGCTTTGCTCTGATTGGGGTAAACAAATGCCCCCCACTATTGCGCTTACGTGGCCCCATACGTGAGCGCAACGGTGGCGGAATTTCAACCGCCGTGACAACTTTTGGAAGTCGAAGAGGCACTTGAGGCCTATAAATAGGACCTTTGGTCCCCCACAGATGCTTATCATCTTTCAGATTTTTATTTTCAAAAACTTCAGAGCTTTGCTCTTGCCTTCAAGAACTCTAGAGCTTCGCTCTTCTTTCCCAAGTTTTTTAGAAAAAACTTTAGGTAAAATTGATTCTTAGATTAAATTAATTTTAATTAATCTTAACCAGCAGAGCTTTGCTTTCATAGATCTTTTGATCTAAAGAGATCTCCATTGGGGTTTCACTAGCAGAGCTTTGCTCATTTTCAAAGTTAAAGACTTTAGGTATAAATCAAATTAATTTGAATTAATCTCAGTCAAAGAGCTTTGCTCTCACAGATCTTTTGATCTAAAGAGATCCCCATTGGGGTTTCATTGAGCCTTTGTTCATGGGTTTTAATCCCTGAACAAAGCTTTGCTCTCTAGGAATTTAGCCCTCTATGTATATTATTTTTCTTCTATCGCTAATCTTCCTGTGGTACTTCCTCTAGGCATAATGGCGGTGCATCTATACAGTTTGCACGAGTTCATCACCTATGACGATATCCACGCGCAGGGTCGTCAACAAAACCAGGAGTTTACAGACGCTCAATGTGCAGAGGTTATGGGTCGTCTGAACGCAAGCGGTGGTTGGCTGCTACCACGTCGTTCGGCTCTTTTGAAAGTCGTACTGGGAGCAATATGGAGAGCACTTCCGGGTCTTCACGAGGCCCTGCCGCTCAATGCGCTGGATGATGCCGAGGACAAGGTGCATTCAGTGTACCTGACGGGGCTGATCTCGAAGAGACGGCGGGACAGCCTCATTGACATCCTACATCAAATCTTCCAGCAGACGACGATAGTTGCTGCTTATCGAAGGCCGGGAGGGCTTGCCGATGATATTGACACAGAGGAGCGCGAAAGGCTGCGCATAAGAATAATCAGAAAGGCCAGAAGGACTCTGGATGGCCTTACTTTTGACTTTCTCAATCCGTGCCCTAGATCTGAAGTTATTCTATTGTAATAATATTTTTCGTTCACTGTTTTTTATGATTGTAAGAATTTTTGACAATATGAATGGAAACTTTTTATTTCAGCTTGTCTTATTTCTCGAACGCCTGATCAAATGTAAATCGGATGTTCTTTCTGTAGCTTTCTTCTTTCTCTTATTATCGGCATGCTATCTTAATAAACATGGTTGACAGATAATAGAGCACGCATCTCGACTTTCTTAAGAAATAGCGATGGCTTAGGCCGCAGGTTCAGATTTGCTGCCTAAGACTTTTCAACTCCATGAGCCGTGAGGGTCTCATAGAGACTTTTCTCCCTACGGATCGAGAGGATCTCGTAAGTGGTTTTTCTCCTTAGGAATCGTGGGGATTCCTAAGTGTGGTTTCCTCTTATAAGTCGTAAGGATCCTATAAGAGAATTTTCCCTCTTACGAGTCGAGAGGACTCGCAAGCGGTTGTTTCCCTCCTCATCGAAATTCGACTTTGGAGAGTGAGACCCGTGAATAGTATGCAAGAGACCATTTTGGATTGACTTGCAGGGTCCCATTGTTCAAGAAGCAAGTTTTTTAGTCCTTGCTGCCTGAGGCTTCATTTGCATGTTGAGACGAATCGGGGATTTGTTTGCAGTTGTAGCGGAACAGTTGACATGAGTTAAGAAGCTCTCATCACGGAGTGTTTGTATCCGTGAGTCGAGGAGTTTGCTTGGGATTATTTGTTTCCCAAGCGCCAAGGATTATTTGTTTCCTTGGGGTTTGAAACGAGTCGAGAGTTCCTACGGGGGCACTGGTGGCTCTGCGGGTCGACGCGGATCAGGAGGCTCTCGTCAAGGAGTGTTTGTATCCGTGAGTCGAGGAGTTTGCTTGGGATTATTTGTTTCCCAAGCGCCAAGGATTATTTATTTCCTTCGGGTTTGAAACGAGTCGAGAATTCCCACGGGGGCACTGGTGGCTCTGCGGGTCGACGCGGATCAGGAAGCTCTCGTCAAGGAGTGTTTGTATCCGTGAGTCGAGGAGTTTGTTAGGGATTATTTGTTTTCCAAGCGCCAAGGATTATTTGTTTCCTTAGGGTTTGAAACGAGTCGAGGGTTCCCACGGGAGCACTGGTGGCTCTGCGGGTCGACGCGGATCAGGAGGCTCTCGTCAAGGAGTGTTTGTATCCGTGAGTCGAGGAGTTTGCTAGGGATTATTTGTTTCCCAAGTGCCAAGGATTATTTGTTTCCTTGGGGTTTGAAACAAGTCGAGAATTCCCACGGGGGCACTGGTGGCTCTGCGGGTCGACGCGGATCAGGAAGCTCTCGTCAAGGAGTGTTTGTATCCGTGAGTCGAGGAGTTTGCTAGGGATTATTTGTTTCCCAAGCGCCAAGGATTATTTGTTTCCTTGGGGTTTGAAACGAGTCGAGGGTTCCCACGGGGGCTCTGGTGGCTCTGCGGGTCGACGCGGATCAGGAAGCTCTCGTCAAGGAGTGTTTGTATCCGTGAGTCGAGGAGTTTGCTAGGGATTATTTGTTTCCCAAGCGCCAAGGATTATTTGTTTCCTTGGGGTTTGAAACGAGTCGAGGGTTCCCACGGGGGCTCTGGTGGCTCTGCGGGTCGACGCGGATCAGGAAGCTCTCGTCAAGGAGTGTTTGTATCCGTGAGTCGAGGAATTTGCTGGGAGGGTATGGTTCCCTCTTTGTTTATGCCCTTGGATTGTATATAGGGATCGATGTGATCTTAACTGTAGGGCAAAAAGTTTCATTCTTTCATTTTTTTTATTCTTTCCACGATGCTCTATCATTTCAGCTTTTATATCGCGAAGGTCGTGATTGCCCAATCATTTCGGCTATTTTTCGCGGTGCCCAATCATTTCGGCTGTTTATTTTATTTCCATTCGCTGCTTTTTATTGCGAGTTGCCCAATCATTTCGGCTATTTATTTTATTTTTACTCGCTGCTTTTTATTGCGAGTTGCCCTATCATTTCGGCTATTTCGTATGCATGTGCGGCTTACTGGCTTTTCGCCGTAAACCTGAACTTGGACACTGATTTTGGCATCAGCACCGCTACAACTGGGATGTTGCCAGGAGCGAATCATCATTTGCCTCTGTCATTGTCGAACAAAGGAGGCTTAGCGACCAGGGTTAGGGTCCTGTCGACTAAGGCTTTTGACTTTATGAGCCGTAAGGGTCTCACAAAGCTATTTCTCCCTACAAGTCGTGAGGATCTTATAGGTGTATTTTCTCCTTAGGAATCGTGAGGGTTCCTAAGTGTTTTGTTCCTCTGTAAGTCGTAAGGATCCTACAGGAGGGTTTTCTCTTTGTAAATCGAGAGGATTTACAAGGGTTATGCGAACATATCCCCAGTCACGGATGGACCTTGGTTAGAGAAATGTTTATTCGCGCCCGTGGATTGTATACAAGGGTCAGTATTGAGCCACTTGTAGGGAAATATCGAAAGCTGTGGGGGTTGCTTAAGCACAGGTTTAGATCTCTGTAACTTAAGACTTTCAAATCTTACGAGCCGTGAGGGTCCCATAAGAGCGTTCTCCTTACGAGTCGTGAGGATCTCGCAAGTGTATTTTCTCCTTAGGAATCGTGGGGATTCCTAAGTGTGTTGTTCCCTTGTGAATCGTAAGGTTCTCACGCGGGTGGTTTCTCCTTATAGGGTCGAGAGGACCCTACAAGTGTTTCTTAACGAGGTTGTGCCCTTTCGGGTTTTCACAAACACTCGCCGGTAGTCCTGCTGTTTTTACTCACGGAGCCCTTTCGGGTTTTCATCTGTGCCCATTTTGCTTATGGACTTACCCCTTTTATTTTATTTTATTTTTATTATTTTCTTTTTCCCTCTTTTTTTACGAGGTCGCGCCCTTTCGGGTTTTCACGAACACTCGCCGGTAGCCCTGCTGTTTTTACTCACGGAGTCCTTTCGGGTTTTCATCCGTGCCCCTTTTTGCTTATGGACATACCGTTTTTATTTTATTTTATTTTTATATATTTTTTTTATATCTCGTCAGTCTAAAGATGCTGCGGTAGTAGTTTAAAGACGTTTCGGTCTGCTATTAGTTTAAGGACATTTCGGTCCGCTGTTAGTTTAAGGACATTTCGGTCCGCTGTTAGTTTAGGGACATTCCGGTCCGCTATTGAGAAGCTGGCTACTGCTTATAAAGTTTGAGCTTAGGAAGATAGAGAGCGGACATAGTCGTCGTCATCTATCGTTGACCTAGGCTGTGGCTCATTAAGCGTAGTATTTCTTTAGGAAGCGACCGTTTATTGGTCTGAAAGGCCTTTCACCGTGCATGTCCATGAGTAGATAGGCCCCACCCTGGTAAACTTTATCTATGATGTACGGGCCTTCATAGTTCGGCTCAAATTTTCCCCGCTTGGCGCGATTGGGGATTATAGGCCTTTTGACCACTAGCACGAGTTCGCCTTGGTGGAATATCCTCGGTCGGGTCAATCTTTCGTATGAGCGCATCATCTTTGCTTTATAAGCTTCCAGATTTTGTTGCGTTATGAGCCTAGTTTCATCAAGGGCGTCAAGCTCCTCAAGCCGAAGGTGAGCATTTTCTTCGTCCGTTAGCTCGTGGTGAACTGCCACTTGTAGAGAGGGTAACTCTATCTCGAGAGGGAGTACTGCTTCCGTACCGAACACCAACGCGTATGGCGTTGTGTTTGTGGCTGTCTTGAACGTGGTTCGATACGCCCAAAGAGCTTCTTGCAGTCTCTCATGCCAGTATTTCTTATTTCGGGACACTGTTTTCTTTATAATTTTCGTCAAGGTCTTGTTAAAGTCCTCGGCGAGACCGTTAGTTCGTGGATTATAGACTGAGGAATATCTCCAGTCTATGTTATGCTGCTGTGCGAAGCGGCTGATTTTATGACTTCGGTAGGCTGGCCCGTTATCGGAGATGATCCGCCTCGGAGTTCCAAACCGATATATGACGTGCGTTTTGAAGAAATGGAGGATATTCTCCGTCTTCACTTCTCTCAATGGTACTGCTTCTGCCCACTTAGAGAAGTAGTCAGTCGTCGCTAGGATGAAACGATGTCCTTTAGACGATGCTGGTTCGATGGGGCCGACTATATCAGTCCACCACATTTCGAATGGCCAGCTAGCTACCGTTGGATGCAACGGATTTGGGTGCTGGTGGATGAAGTCCCCATGAATCTGGCATGAGTGACATTGCTTCGCATATTCGATGCAGTCTTGAATCATCGTGGGCCAGTAATAGCCCATCCGTTTGATCTTCAACTTCATCTTTGGACCTGCTTGGTGAGAACCGCAGATTCCGTCATGAACCTCCTGAACGACTCTTTCCGATTCGTCCGGTCCTAAGCATCTCAGCCACAGAGAATCGAATGACCTCTTGTATAGAGTATCATTGACGAAGGCGAAAGACAGAGCTCGTTTTATGAGTTGATGTCTTGCGGACGCATCTTCGGGCATTTGGTGGGACTTGAAGTAGTCTATAAAGACTTCCCTCCAATCCTCAACCTTCTCATGATCTTTTATTTGCAAGGTCGCTTGTTCAGTCACTCCCTTCTCTTCGGGTGATTCCGAAGGTATTTCTGCGGGGGCGAGCACCCGACGACTTTGTACCAAGATTCTAACGTCATCGAGGTTCTCGTCAGCCATTTCTTTAGCAAGTTTGGCCAACGCGTCCGCTTTGCTGTTATCCGTGCGTGGTATGCTCTCCAAAGTATAGGAGGGAATTTGGGTTAGCAGTTGTTGCACCTTTTCACCGTATTTTACCAATTCCGGTTTGCATGTTTGGTAATCGCCGTTTACTTGACTAACGACCAGTTGCGAATCTCCGTATATGAGGAGGTTTTCAATTCCTATGTCAATGGCGATCTCGAGGCCTGCTATCAGAGCTTCGTATTCGGCTTCGTTGTTTGTCCTCGGTTCCGTCAGGGAGAACGCGTAGCGCATTATCCCTCCTTGTGGAGTTATAAAGATGAGTCCTACCCCTGATTTGATTATAGGGGTACTTTGTTTGCGCTTCTTCACGGAAGATGCTCCGTCAAAATAAAGCTCCCATCGGGTATTATCACCATCGATCGCATCAAACGCATGTTCGTCTGGAAGATCGCAGTTTAAAGGAGAGTCGGCCGGTATCGGGTGCTCAGCAAGGAAGTCGGCGATGGCCTGGCCTTTTACTGCTTTGAGTGGTCGATATGCTATCGAGAACTCTATTAAGAGCAGGGCCCATTTAGCGAGTCGTCCCGTCAATATGGCCTTTGACATTAGATATTTGAGAGGGTCCACCTTTGAAATGAGATGGACTTCATGTGCTAATGCGTAATGTCTAAGCTTTGTTATTGCGAAGATCAACGCCAGGCAGTGTTTTTCAATGGGGGAGCAATTGCTTTCTGCCCCCAGCAGCACTCGACTTAAGTAGTAAAGTGCTCTTTCTTTTCCCTGGTCATTCTCTTGTGCCCATAATGCGCCCAAAGAACCTTCAAGGGCGGCCGTATAAAGAATGAGAGGCTTTCCCTTAACCGGAGCGGCCAACACTGGAGGGTTTTGCAGGTACTGTTTGATCTCGTCTAGTGCGCTTTGGCACTTTTGATCCCAGACGAACGGGGTTCCCTTCTTCATCAGGTGGCTGTAAGGACGGCACTTTCCTGAGAGGTTGGCTATAAATCGCCGTATGTACGCGAGCTTCCCTTGGAGAGACCGCAGCTGTTTGAGAGTTCTCGGCGGAGGCATTTCCATGATTGCCTTGATCTTGGACGGATCTATTTCGATACCCCGGTGTCGAACAATGAATCCCAGGAATTTTCCTGAGGAAACTCCGAATGCACACTTGAGCGGATTCATCTTCAAGTTGTATTGCCGAAGACGTTGAAATATGGTCTTCAGATGCTCGAGATGTTCCTCATATGATTTGCTTTTAACAACGAGGTCGTCGATATAGCATTCAACGATTTCGTGTATAAGGTCATCGAAAATCTTCGTCATAGCCCTTTGGTAGGTTGCACCGGCGTTCTTTAAACCGAAGGGCATCACCTTGTAACTGAATATTCCCAAAGGAGGCCGGAAAGCCGTATGTTTCTGATCTTCAGGGTGCATTTTTATTTGATTATATCCTGATGAGCCGTCCATGAATGAGAAAATCTCATGCGCGGACGTATTTTCTATCATCAGTTCGGTGACTGGTACTGGGAAATCATCCTTCGGGCAGGCTTTGTTGAGATCCCGAAAGTCCACGCATATGCGCACCGTTCCATTTTTCTTCATCACTGGGACGATATTAGCAATCCATTCAGGGTATTGAACCTCCTGGATAAAGCCGGAGTCTATCAGCTTTTTGACTTCAGCGTTGATGCTCATCTCGAGCTCAAGCCGCATTCTTCTCGGCGCTTGTTTGACTGGCTTGACACTCGGGGATATTGCCAGTCTATGTACAGCAACTTCTGGATCAAGTCCCGGCATCTCGGAATAGTTTCATGCGAAGCAATCTTTATGCTGTACAAGGACGTCCTTTAACGCAGCCACCTTTTCTTCAGACAGCAGCTCGCTGACGAATGTCGGTCGCGGATCGTTTATTGTCCCCAACTCAATTTTCTTGAGGTTATCTGCAGTGGTATGTATTCCGTCCTCCAGTTCTTTCGGAGCTGGGGGAATTTCTGAGATCACCTCATCATTGCTGTTTTCGAGGCACCAGGGAAGGCTGTCCATGTTCTCGGATTCTTCTTGTAGTATTGTTATCATATGACAGGTACGAATTCGCTTCCAATCCCAATGTGGAACTGGTTTTTCTTTCGTGGCCTTAGGCTCGTGCTTTTGCGGTGGTGCTACCCTCCAGTTGTTGGACAGAGCGAATTTACCAAGCTGATATTGATCTTCGACCCAATTCTTGAAGGTGAAGCAATCTTCAAGAGGATGACCTACTACTCGATGGTAAGAGCAACAGTCCGGGTGTGAGGCTTCGCCTGCTTGTTCAGGGTGTTTAGACTCCGGCAGCGCGAGCATCTGATGTTTTAGAGCAAGCTCAAATATCCTCCTTGTCTTATCCCGAGGAAAAGAGTATGCTCGACTCATTTTCTTCATGAGGGATAGATCAATAACGCTCGACTCCCGTTTGCATGGCTTCTTAGCCCTGCTTTATTGTTGTTGAGTGCCTTTTTGGCCTTTCGACTTATTTCTGCTTTTGAGCTGAGCCTTCTTTATAACAGGTTGACAAGGAGCGGCATTTTCATCCTTTACAGCCTGTTGGAGAAGGCGTTGCGTCTTGGCTTTCTCGTAGATGGCCGTCTCACGGTTGTGATCATCTCGGACTTTTTGACCAGCTTTCTTTATAAGTCTGTCCATTTGTTTCTCGAACGACGGACTGGGCTCTCTTGCATCTGGAACCTTCACTGGCTTAGGATTAGCGTCCTCCCATTGAGCATCCGCTTCTTCATCAAGGGCATACACGACGTAGCAGCCGGGTAGTAACTCTCGTTTCTTTGACCGGATGTATCCAAGCCCTCTCGTTTCCATTCTCCCATTAGGCAGTTTGCGTTGAGTCCCGGGAACATTCCAGACCCTGTCATAGAATTTGGCCTCTCTAACGGTCTGTTTGAAGGATATCCCCTGGCGTTTCAGCAGCTTCTTCAAACCCTCTGTATAATATCTGGGAAGACGGATAGGCTGAAGCCTGTCGAGCGCAGGATCTGCGCCATACCAGATTTCTTTTTTCATCTTGGTTTCTTCAGAGCGGTAAAACAGAATTGCTTTCTCGTTTTCTCGCCTGGGAGGGATATAGAATTTCCGCAGCTCTTCTACACTATAGATATTAAGTGCGTCCAGTTCTTTATGATGTTTAGGCGGCACTATGGCGACTTGCAGACTTTGCTCTTCGTCAGCGGAAGCTTGTATTGAAGGTCGAGCAGAGAATACGACATGGACCTCATCCTCCGAGTCACTACCAAAGACCAATGTAGGAGTGGACGGTCCTGGCTTGTTATGTTGGGGCGGACCCGAATAAACGATCTCCTCTTCTTCCTCGGTATCACTGCCGAAGACAGGGATGGTGGCGTTAGTTTTATTTTCCGGCTTGTGACACTTCTCCGTGTCTTCGAAATCCGGCAAGAAGTATTTGGCATCTTCGTATTTGCGGACCTCGTTCACAGAGAACGGGTTCAGTTCTCCCGTCACGGTATACTCGAAACCATCCTTAAAATACTTCATACACTGATGTTGTGTAGAAGGGATGATGTTGTACAAGTGTAACCATGGTCGGCCGAGCAAAGCGTTGTAGCATGTCTTGGCATCTATGACGTGGAACTTAATGTCCGTGACGAGTAGTCCGAAGCGTAGCGTCAGTATCACAGATCCAAGAGTCTTTGACGATTGGGAGTCGAACCCGGATATGGTGATCTTGTCCCGAGCAAGGTGCTGGACGCTCATGCAGATTTCCTTCAACACCCGCACGTTGAGTAGGTTAACAGACGACCCGTTATCGATCAGGATTTTGCCTATCTTTATATCATGGCAGTATCCCGAAACATAGAGAGGGCGATTGTGTTCGCAAGTCCCAAGTAGAAGGTCTTCATCGCCAAAATTAACATCAGCCGTGTGTATTTCCTCTAACTCTTCTTTCATCTTTTCCTCGGCCAGGCATCCTTGGAATTGTTCCGGGTCTTGGAGTGCCTTAATCAACGAATCTCTCGCCTCTTTTGATAGCAAAAGGGCGTCAAGAATGCTGAGCTGTGAGGGCAGCTTCCTCAGATGTGCTAAGACGTTGTAATCCACCTTATTCTTCTTTGGTGGGTTCTTAGCGGTTAACTCTTCCGCAACTTGGTCATCGAGAGTAATATCCTCAGAGACCTTTTCTTTCCCTTTATCTTTTCTATTCAAGGGTCCGAGGTTCTTTTCAGGCAGCGTCCGATTCCGCAGCCGGATATTTTCGCAAACCTTCGGTTCTTCTTCTTTTCCTGAAGCGGACTCTTTAAAGAGAGGGGCAAGTTCTAGCTCTTCATCAGAATCACTCCCGAATGTTGGCACTTGTGATCCACCGGTGTTAACCATGCGACAATCGCCAGCAGTTCTTTTAAGCCCTTCGGTCGTATTTCTCTGCTCCCGACGAGTTTTACGTTTTTCCCGCTTAAAGCGTTGTCGATGAGCAACGTATCCTTGCCACCATCTACCGAAAGCTTTGCACTCTTGAGTGGGGTGCGAAATCCTCTGATGATATAAGCAATACGAGGGGTGCGTTTCCACTTCACCGGCGATGTTTCCTTCAGAGGAAGGTAGCTTCATGCCCATTGATATGGGTTTAGCGAACTTTTTCCTCATCCTGAGTTGGCTTTTGTCGGTAGTGGAGGTGTTTTGCTCCAGCGGGATCGTCTCAGCTCCTTCATCAAGTCGCTGGCGCTTGGCCCTTTCAAATATAGCCGCCTCGCGCTCCCGGTCAGCTTTACTTTTCAACCGAGCTTCATTAAGGAGTGCGTCAATTACTTCATCTGATGGCCCCATAACTTTTGGTTCAGGATCTGCCCCCAGCTTTTCGGTGCAAGGAATCTCCTCATCATTCGTGATCGAATGGGAAATCATATGACAGTTCGCCACATATTCCTTGGATTCATCTGATGAACTTTCTCCCTCATCCTCCTCTTGAAAGACATGGCTGAGGAACTCTTGGAATGTAATGGGGGTTCATGCCTTCTGATTGTATTCCTCCAGCGCGTCAATTTGCTTTTGTAAGTCTGTGCGCTTGTCGCCAGGCTTCACGGGCTTCTTAGATTTCTTCTTCTTCTTTTTCAAAGATTTTGACGGCTGGTTATGAGTGTTTGGGCCACTTCCACCAATCTTTTGAATCGGACGAGGTTTTAGCATTCCCTCCATAATTTGTGGCTCCAATGGGTTCTTCCACTTGACCGCTGGACATGTCTGAAGATCGTTTAGCATCCTCTTGTCTTGGCTGATAATACGACCTCCCAAGGAGCTTCTTCGATGACGGAGCATGTTGCCCCTGACGTATTCGACCCCTTAGAGGTGTGGGGTTGCGGGGGATTCACCTTCCATTTGTCAGATAACGCGAACTTGCCCTGTCGGTATTGGTTTTCAAGCCAATTCTTGAAAACGTAGCAATCTTCGATCGGGTGGCCTAGTACTCGATGATAAGGACAGTAGTTGGGCTCGTTGACGTCACTTGGTTGCAACGGACGTTTTGGATCCGGCAGATTTATGAGTCTGTTGCGCAACGCCAGCTTGAATAACCTCCTCGTTTTATCGCGGGGGAAGGAATAAGGACGTCCCATCCTATCCTCAAGGGGTACGTACGGGCGCGTATTGTTTGGAAGAGCAACCGGCTTCGAGTCGTTCGGTTGTTGTTGAACATTAGCGACAACGATCGCTTTTCCCTTTCCTTTGTCATTTCGGGAATCCGGCTTTAGGAGAGGGGGTTTATGGCCCATCTGGTCCATCTGCGCTAGTTTGTCAATCAAAGCCTGGAAGGTAGTCGCCTTGAAGAACATCATAAACTGTGAGATGGTTGCTTGTGGATCAAGGGTTCCAACAAACATTCCCACCGCAGGGGCTTCTTCTATGCGCTGCTCACACTTCGACCATAGATTACGCCACCGTATAGCGTACTGAACCCATGTCTCGCCGGGTTTTACCCTAGCGTTAATCAGTGCCGTCATCGGGGTATGTTCACTGGCACTTGCAAAGCGTTGGGTAAACAGCAGCTCCATTTCCGCGAAGGTTTTAATAGAATCATTAGGGAGTTCAGAGTACCACTCGAACGCCGTATCTGATAGACTTCCAACGAACTGGCGGAGCAAAAGCTTGTCATCGCCGCCGGTGTTACCGCAAAGCGCCCTGAACTAGGCAACATGCTGAAGGGGATTGCCGGTCCCCTTGTAGCATTGGAACTTGGGAATTGTGTAACCCGGCGGGTACTTGATTTGGTCATACCAGCCTGGATATGGCCGCCCCATTTTTACGACGTGGCCGGCTGCTTCGGCCGCATGATGAACCCTTATTTGCTGGGCTATGTATTCGTCCAGATCAGTTTTAGAGATTGTATCCTCTTTAGCCGTTGATAGAATGGGCTGAGGATTCGATGTCTCTCCCCTATCGTCTCCAAGGACGATCGGAGGTTCTTCATTCGGGGGATCTTGTTGTATCATCATCCCTATCATGTCCTGGAAGAGGAGGCCCATACGCTATATGTTGGCCGCTTGTTTAGCAGCCTCTTTGTCCTTCTTTTCCAATATTCGGCGAAGGAACTCGGCGTCGGTCTCTTCGTCTCGGCGCTCATCTAAGGATGCTTCAGGGTTTTCTTTTGGCTCTGTAAGCACGGCCATAGCATTCATCATCTCCTGGAGCTTTTGTTGCTGCTCCTGAGCCTTGGTCACTGATCGGGTGAGCGGTCGGTGACCCGTAGAAGTGCGGCTTTCCTCCTTTCCAGAAGCCATATAAACCGTATGAACTGTTATGCCCCCTGACTTGGGGCGTTTAGGTTCACCGCTTTTAGACTTTGCCATTGACGCGGGGGTTTTCTCTGGCCTCCTCCTTTTATGGGCCGTTGAGGTTGAAGGAACCATTGTAGGGGGCACCCTAGCAGCTGCTGTCCCCTGCTGTTTAATGGGACAATCCTTGTCTTTTTCCACCTTTGCCATTTTCTGGCGACGAAAGTGGTCCGGGTCAATCACGGAGTCTTGAACCCTACGCCAAACCTTGTATATTTTTGACGACAGCCGTTGAGGGGGCTGTTCCAGCTTTGTCTCTGGAGCTTTGTCTATAGGCGGAGGAGATCTTTTCAATGTAGCGGTTGGAGAGTTCTTCCATACCCTTCTCAACAGCTCAAAGCTGTTCCCAGTTGGAACAGCAGCGTTGACTTCCACCACTGGAGCCGGTGGAGTTAGCCCTGAAGGAGAGTTGCCCCCTGCCTTCCTCACGCGTTGCCAATGGCGACGTCGTGCACGACGAGCCATCGGGATTGGTTCGGAATTTGAGATAGTTTCTTTTTGCCCCCTGTTCGAGTGTGGGGTGACTGCTGATGTCAGCCTATCGAAGACTGATGCCTTTTGACCAGCAAGGGCAGGAATGGGAATCATCAATTTTGCGAAGACCGACTCTCTGATGGGAGAAGCCGCTTTAACAACTTCCTGAGCAGCGGCCGTTGCCCTCTTTGGGACGGCCACTCTATGATTCTGATCCAGCCTGGCAAAAACGGAGGCTTTTGGTTTGGTAACGGGCGACCCGTTGATAGGGGCCGTCGTAGCAGTGAGCCGGTCGAAGACCGACTTCTTGTTTGCCTCTGGTGCAGGTATCGGCATAGAGAAGTTTGTCGGTGGGATCATGGTCCCGAAGAATAAGCCAGTGGTGGCTTGGGCCAGCTGGTCTATTGGCAGAGTGAGGAAAGAGGCCGCTTGGGGCCCATATGCTACACCTCTAGGTGAGGTGGAGCGTTTGTTGCAGTGGCACTTCGAGCAGTTGGTGCAATTAGAGGCCATTGAATCTTGAGTTCTCTGCGCCAGGCAAGAGACCAAATCTTAGTAACTTGAACTCCGAAGGCAACCATTTAACAAACCGCGATTGGTTCGCGAGGACGACACACGAAGTGTGGAGTGGAAAGAGGAAGAGGTCCCACCGGGCGTGCCAGAATCTGTTCCCCTCCGAACGGCGGCGCAGACTTTGGGTCTCGCCTGAGATTCGGGGCAGATGCTATATGGTTTTATCCGTCTACCTCTCCAAAGATGCTAAGTTGATTTATGGCGCCGTATATCGGAGGTTTAGACGGATGCGGCCGATGTAGCAGACTTCGTCAGATTCCCCCTCAGGGTGAGGGGTTTTTGATTGTGGGGACGCTCTTCCCTGCAGGCGCAAGCCCCTGTAGTTAATTACGCTACCGCATCGCGGCAACAACTTTCTCCTTCTCCAAAATTTCACTTCGTGTCATGGGTGTTTGTTTTGTTTGTGGTTGCCCGTGGATTGTATACGGAGACTGAGTAATGCCGTCGCCCATAGGACGTGGATTAGTCCAAATCCGTTTTTATTTAGATTTGGGTTTGGTGTTTTTTAGTTTAAGGATGCGTTAGTCGCGTTGCGGCTAAGATCAACTTAAACGTTCGCCAAGGATACATTAGTCCTATTTTGGACTAAGATCGACTTGAACGGGATCGTTTAGATCCGAAAGAAGAGCAATTGGCTCTATTGTTCCAGTTTAGAGACGTGGTGATCCATGTTCCAGTTTAGAGATGTGGTGGTCCGTCATTAGTTTAGGGACATTTCGGTCCGATATTAGTTTAAGGACGTTTCGGTCCAATATTAGTTTAAGGACGTTCCGGTCCAATATTAGTTTAAGGACGTTCCGGTCCACGAGTTTAAGGACCCCGCAGTCCATATTCAGGTGTGGTCGTTGGGACCCGTCGCCTCTCTGACGTCGTTGAAGGATTACAACGAGAAGTGTCAGAGGAGTTCGGAGATGTACCCTCGAACCGGTAGTAAATTGATTTAAGAGAGCATTTGTGCTCAGTTCAATTTAATTTAAGGACTTACGGCCAGAATTGGGCTAAGTCCAGTTGAAAATGTTCCACATTTTTATGCATTGCATTTCTTCCATTTTTTTTGTTTGGGCTTTGCCCGTAAGAATACAGAGCATCAATTTATCCTGGGCTCTGCTTATTTATAAATGGTGCAAGGCATCTGTTTTGTCTGGGCTTTGCCCCCCTTTATAAATGCATAGCATTTTTATTATTTCGTTTGGGCTCTGCCCATTTATAAATGATGCAGAGCATCAATTTAATTAGGCCTGTTTAGTCTTTTAATTGGGCTTGGCCCTTCAGGAAAGAAATGCATTGCATTTATCAGGCGCTTTGCGCCAATTACTGAGCGCAAGCGCTTGTGGTGAGGACACGTGTCATGCTCTGGTGAGCGCAAGCGCAACAGCGCAGTGCGCTGCGCTAGTGCGCTGCGCTGTTGCGCTGCTGACACGTGGCGCGCTCTCAGCGAGTTGCGCCAATTCCAGAGAGCAAAGCTCTATCTTAAGAGCGCGTAGCGCAAGTTGTTCTACAGCTAACACGTGGCGCTCTCTCAAGAGCGCAACAGCGCAGTTTGGAAGTGTAAAGCACTATTTTTTTTTATCTTTGATCAAATTAGAATCAAAGAAAAATAAATTTTTCTTTCATTTCAAGAACCAGAGGTTCATAAAAGTGCAAAGCACTATTTTTTTATTTATTTATTTTTTTCTGTTTTAAGGAACCAGTGGTTCATAAGAAGTGCAAAGCACTATTTATTATATGAAGATCATTGATCTTGTTTTTAGATCAATGATCTATTAGAGGAAATTTCTTCTCCCTTATAAAGGTTTTTTATCTCTTCTTGAAATTTTTCTCAGAGTTCTCTTTGTTTGAAGCTCTTGATTTTTCAAGAAAAAAAAATGTTGGTGCCTTTGAATTGAGGCCTAGGGTCCTTTTTATAGTGCCCATAAGTTTGTTGAATTTGTTAAAGAGATCTTTCTCAGAGTGATTTGGGGAATTTTCCCCACCGTTGGATCTTTGATCCAAGGGCTTCTCTTTTCCAGAAGAAAATCTTCTTGTTCTAACAAGAACAGAATGATTTCTTTAAAAATCTTTAATCCTGTTTGGCGCAGATGCCCCAGCGCGTGACACGTGTCACGCGGCGCAGAGCGCAGCGCAACTGCGCTAGCGCATCTGCGCTGACACGTGTCGCGCGGCGCAGAGTGCAGCGCAACTGAAGCGTTGCTTCAGTTAATTAAAGTTTGAATTTCAAACAGAGCCTTGCTCTGATTGGGTGCCCTGCCTTGGGCGCTGCGCTCCCTGCGCTAACGTGTCTGATTTTGACACGTGGCGCTCTGTGCGCAGCGCAAAGAATCTGAAGCGTTGCTTCAGTTATTAAAGTTTAAATTTTCCAAGCAGAGCTTTGCTCTGATTGGGGGGAGATGAAGCGTTGTTATATCTCCCGCCTCGGAATTTGAACAGAGCTTTGCTCTGATTGGGGTAAACACCTAGCATGTTAGCAAAGTATTTAGAATTTCGACCGGACGAAAAACCGCAAAACACCCCGGAAATTTGAAGTTTCTGCCGAATTTTAGAACTGTTTCAAGATTAATAAATCATACACTAAAAATCGGCTCAGGCTTTTGTTAGAAAACTGGAGAAATTTGATCCCCCAAGTCGTCTAAAGCACCGCGGTTCTGCGGCATAAGCTTGCTTATGCCGCGGAACCGCGGCCGAGTTAGCTCAGTTGGGGAATCTTTTTCCTGCAGTTTTCTTATTTGGGTGTTTTGGGATTTTTACAATATGAATTTTTTGCCCAGATTTTCCAGAAAGCAAAATTTGTTTTTAGGGCTTAAAAATCCGTATTTTTGGTCGATGTTCTGTAGACTTTGGCTAATGGTTATATCTGTAATGTTATATGTGTATTGAATGTCTACTAATCGCTATACGTCGATTAGTGGGGGTTATACATATCTGTGATCTGTGTTGTTGATGGTATGTGTATATGAACTCGTTGGATTGTCGCGGATGAATAGCCGGGGTGGATGTGAGATGAGAGTTTCTTTTTCTTTCTTTCATGTAATAAATTTGTAAATTGATGTAATATTATTTGTATGACCGCACAACCGGGTCGGGGTTGTAGCCGTCATTGTATAATTCTTTTACTGTTTTTGCTCCTAGGATAGACCCATGGAGGGGGTGCACAAACTACCGGGTATCTCGAAGTGCCGAGTGGCCAGTCACGGCATTGAGGGAGGTTGCTTCGCTTCGGGTACTTGGCGGGTAGTTTGCCGCACCCGTAGGGGTCTTGGATGGGGTTTTTGGCTATTCATCGCGACCGTGTAATCCGCTTTTCGTTGCAGGCTCGAACGAATCACGGGTTCCTAGTATATCCAAAGTGTTCATCTGTGATCTGGATTGGCTATCATTGCTATATATCTATATATAATAACTATTTAGGCGTTGCTTATGTTTTACAGCCGTGCTAGCCCAGCCCCCGCTCTGTCGTTAGTTAAGTAACCTAACGAGTGATGACGGGGCCCCGTGGCGAATGCGATGGCATAAGCGTACGTCATATTTTGGTTGTTTTCTGCAATGGTAGGATTTAAATGATGGGACGCATTAAAAGAACTAATGCAAGAAAATAAACCTAAAAGACGTTGTTGGAACAATTTTTCAAAAAGCTGTTATTACAAGGACGTTCATTTTTGTTTTGCATCGAGGTATTCGGTTATGAATGCCCAGCACCTCATTCGACAAGGCAAGGGCCGAGATCCCCTCATCGGGAGTGACCTCTTGGGCAAAAGTTTTCGTCAGGGTAATAACTTCACTATAGTCGATTAATTCTTGTTTTGCATCGAGGTATTCAGTTTGGAATATCCTGCACCTCATTCGACGAGGAAAGAGCCGAGATCCCTTCACAGGGAGTGACCTCTTTAGCAAAAGTTTTTCGCCGCTATATTTTCAAAAAGTGTATCACGTTCCTTCAACGATATCAAGTTCATTACGTTAACGGGTTTTCGCCAAAACCCAGCCGTAGCCCTCCGTCATTTCTTATAAGTTATACTTAGTATTCGTGCTGCGTTTGTTGACTGTGTCAAAGCGTAGTGAACGGTAGCTGAGTATTGCTTATCTGCTGGATACAATGTGATTGGTTAGGACAGTCGTATAACCTTGTTGATTGTGTCAAGGATTATGCGGGTGGGTTTAATGCAATCAAGATAATGACGGGTTGAACTTGAGTAGGACCCTTTGATTTGTTGACTGTGTTAAGCTCACTTGGGTCCTAGGGGCAAAAACCACATCGGGAGTTTCAAAAGTACTGAAACTTGCTAGTGTTGCATACCATTTGGAGTGTGATGATTCTGGTAGGATTCCTTCAGTTTTGTCACGCGATGATATTTGGATCCCGATCCTACTGTGAGTATATGCTACTCCTCGGGAATTTTCTCGCTTAACGATCAATGCTATAAACCAAGTAGGTGTCTAGAAAGGTGTTAGCGGGGCTACGCCCACAGGGAAAAGAGATTACTTAATTAAGGAACTTCGCGAAAGCGTTGGAAAACCTCCCTCGAAGTACCGACACTGGCCTGGCTGAACGGTTAAGCAAGTATTGTACGGTGAGATTGATCCCGACTAATTCTTCCTTTATGGTTTGAGGAGGGATTCGAGAGACAGTGGGAGCCATCCTGTTTAGATAAATTAAAAACCAATCTAAACTTGCAAGAGCGCACGCTAAGTGTTTCTTTTCTCTCTCTCCAGGTAGCAACCATTTCACGCCCTAATCAAGATAATAAAATGTATCGCTTGACCGATCCGAATTCTTATTCGGGGCTTGGGAACATTGGTTCGGCTCTAACTTGTGACAACATTCATAAGTATGAGCAACGGAAAGGGGATTGTATGGATTCCAAGGATACTCAGTTGAAGAAGAAGCATGGTTTTGCATCTACTTCAGGTGTTCTTATAATTGAGAACTGTTTTACGGTCAGCCCTATCTCCTGGGTACTTGATATCGGATCAGTATCTCATATCTGTAATTTATTACAGGGACTGAGAAAAAGTAGGAAAGTTGCACCGGGTGATATGTCGCTCAGAGTAGCGAACGGAGCACAAGTTAATGCGGCAGCCGTCGGTGAATATTACCTAGTATTGCCAAATGGAAAGACTATGATTTTGAACGATTGCTACTATGTACCCTCCATGGTTTGCAACATCATATCAGTTTCTTTACTCGATAAAGATGGATATAACTTTGTTCTTGATAGAAATATCATAAACATTTACCTCCATAAGGTACTGGTTGCAGAGGGTACACTGTGTAATGGTATCTACGTTCTAAATCAGAATACAGTTCTCAATGTACAAAACACACGCAAGAGGAAGAATTCAGATACGAATGATTCCTACTTGTGGCATTGTAGACTTGGTCATATCGGAGAGAAAAGACTGAGTAAGTTGCATAAAGATGGACTCTTGGATGCGTTCGAGTTTTCATCTTATGAAACTTGTCAGTCTTGTCTCATAGGGAAGATGACCAAATCTCCGTTCACCGGATATGGAGAAAGAGCAGCAGAGCTCTTGGGACTCGTACATAGTGATGTATGTGGTCCGATGTCTATACATGCAAGGGATGGGTTCTCGTACTTCATCACATTCACTGACGATCTCTCTAGGTTCGGATATGTGTATCTGATGAAACACAAATCTGAAGCTTTTGAGAAATTCAAGGAATTCAGAAATGAAGTAGAGAACCAGACTGGCAAAAGTATCAAGATCCTCCGGTCTGATAGAGGAGGGGAGTACTTAAGCACGGAATTCCTGGATTACTTAAAAGAGAATGGTATTCTCTCTCAGCTTACTCCTCCTTATACACCACAGCACAACGGTGTATCGGAGAGGAGGAATCGTACCCTGTTGGATATGGTTCGCTCCATGATGAGTAGTGCTGAGTTGCCTCTTTCATTCTGGGGATATGCACTTCAAACTGCAGCGCATCTTTTGAATCAAGTTCAATCCAAATCCGTGCCTAAGACTCCGTATGAAATATGGAGTGGTAAGAGTTTGTATCTTAAACGTATTAAGATTTGGGGTTGCCCGGCTTATGTCAAAAAGCAGAACCCAGACAAACTTGAGGCACGGGCAGTTTTGTGTAAGTTTGTGGGATACCCAAAAGATTCAAGTGGGTATCTATTCTACCATACAGAGGAACAGAAGATAATTGTTTCAAGAAATGCCACATTTTTGGAAAAAGAATTTTTTGTTAAAAATATTAGTGGCAGCACGGTAGAACTGGATGAAATTCCAGAAACACAAGCTTTAACAAAAGATTTGGTGGAACCGCTAGATTCAGTTACAACCAACGAACCTCAGCCACTCCTCAGATCTGGTAGGATTTCTCGTCCGCCCGAGAGATACTACGGTTTTCTCATAGACTGGGATCGAGAGGATTGCATCTTGGAAGAAGATGACCCTACCAGTTTCAGGCAGGCCATTATCAGTAGGGACTCTGATAAGTGGCAGGAAGCAATGCAATCCGAAATGGAGTCCATGTACGCCAATAAAGTGTGGACCTTGGATATTGCTCCACCTAGGGTAAAACCCGTTGGATGCAAATGGATCTACAAAAGGAAACTTGGTGTAGATGGGCAGGCGGAAACCTATAAGGCTAGACTCGTTGCAAAAGGTTTTCGTCAAAGACCTGGTTTGGACTATGACGAAACCTTTTTTCCGGTGGCTATGCTCAAATCCATTCGGATCCTACTTGCCATTGCTCCTTCCATGACTATGAAATCTGGCAGATGGATGTTAAAACGGCTTTCCTAAACAGTTGTTTGGAAGAGTGCGTTTACATGGATCAGCCAGAAGGTTTCGTAGACAGTGGGAGCAGCGGGAAGGTGTGCAAGTTGCTTAAATCCATTTATGGATTAAAGCAGGCATCGCGGAGCTGGAACATCTGTTTTGATGAGGCAATCAAGGAATTTGATTTCATCAAGAACGAAGATGAACCCTGTGTCTATAAGAAGATTGTAGGACGAACTGTCGTATTCTTAGTCTTGTACGTGGACGACATTCTTTTGATAGGAAATGACATTCCTATGCTACAATCGGTCAAGCTATTTTTGTCACAACGGTTCTCCATGAAGGACCTGGGTGATGCCTCGTACATTCTGGGGATCAAGATCTATAGAGATAGATCCAAGAGACTACTGGGACTTTCGCAGTCCAGGTACATAGAGACCGTACTAAAGAGATTTAGTATGGAGGATTCCAAGCGCGGTAACATACCCGCATTGCACGGAATTACCCTCTCCAAGAAGATGTCACCTAAGACTGACGAGGAGAGGGTTCGCATGAGCACTATACCCTACGCTTCGGCAGTAGGATCTATAATGTATGCGATGCTATGTACAAGACCAGATGTAGCTTACGCGCTGAGCGCGGTAAGCCGGTATCAGTCAGACCCAGGGGAGGACCACTGGACAGCAGTGAAGAACATTCTCAAGTACCTGAGAAGGACTAAGGAGATGTTCCTGGTTTACGGTAATGGAGACCTCAGGGTCGAGTCCTTTACCGATTCAAGCTTCCAGAGTGACAAAGATGACAGCAAGTCTGTCTCGGGTTTTGTGTTTACCCTCAACGGAGGGGCGGTATGTTGGAGGAGTTCCAAACAGGATACCGTCGCAGACTCGACGATGGAGGCTGAATACATTGCTGCAAGCGATGCCGCAAAAGAGGCGGTCTGGATGAAGAAGTTCAGTAGTGAACTTCAGGTGGTTCCGTCCATTGTTGACCCAATACCTTTGTATTGCGATAACAATGGGGCTATAGCTTTAGCGAAGGAACCAAGGTCCCATCAGAAATCCAGGCACATCTTAAGGCGGTATCACCTGGTCAGGGAGATCATTGATCGCCAGGAGATCGAGGTGCGGAGAGTGGACACAAAAGACAACACGGCGGATCCATTCACGAAGGCCTTACCCCAGACTCAGTTCGAGCGGCTGATCGAGATGATAGGTCTTCGATACGCCAGTATATGGCCTTAGTGCAAATGGGAGATTGTTAGTGTATATGCCCTAGAGGCCATTACTGTATCATACTAGTATGTATATTACTTGATGGAAGCTTGGGATATTCACAGTTGTATAGACAATCTTGCTCGATATAGTAGTATGCTACTTGGTTTGTCTCTGCTTTAATGTGTACATGTGTTTTTCTTTATTATATCACCTATACGCATTAGTAGAGCCCTTAGGATCTTTTGCTTGATTATCGGCGTTGTGATGGCGATCACACTCGTGGGGGCTGGGTAATCCACAAGCACATCCTTATACACGTCCCTAGTCGTGGGATTATCGAGATAGGGCATCGATACTCCAGAGTAGACTAGCGTATGCGCTTCTCATCCCAGCACGGGAGACGGTCTGTCCCACAGCCGTCAGTACGTCGTACTTGAGATAGTATGCGGGTGCTCGTTAGGTTACGAGTACACTGGACAGGACTCGTCGGGAATTGATGGTTGGTATTATACCTATCGTCAGTTATCAGTTCCCAGGTGACATGAGTACAGCTTAGTCCGCTGACTTGACACTGTCACTTCGCCTTGAGTGTGTTCCCACTGTTCTTTGATTACTACCCTACCACGGCTCTACTGAGTCATGCAAACAGGTAGTAGTTGGGTGCAGTCCCGAAGCACTTGGAGGCAGTGACGGTTAGACAGGATTCATCTCTCCCGGTATTGGGGGTTGACATCGCGCTGTGTCTAGGAGAGCCATTACACGAGTAGTCCCTGGCCAGGGCAAGCGAGATATACTGGTAGGTTTCCAGTGTTATCTCAGGTTGTAATGGGCTTCACTCCGACACGACTTGTACCGCTATTAGGGGACTGACGTTCACCGCCCCCCTAGGCCCGCCATGCGATGTATCAGACGAACAGACCGGACTGTACGGAGATTGTCACATACAGGCTTAGTAGGAGTTCGGATGGGTTTACCTCATCGGCCTTCTTATCGACATCTACCTGTGGACCGTTACGTACAGCTAGTGCCTCTTGCGGTTTGTGGTTAAAACCACTGCCAGCGTAGTGTCGAGTCTTTAGAGTCCCACACAGAGAGTTTCCCTGCATTGAGCGAAACGTGTAGAGGCCGTATGGTTTTACGGCAGGGCTACGATCACTTACGTACACTTGTGTGCGTATGCTGTTCGGGCAGGCAATACTAGTGGGCTTTGGTTTAAGCCAGATCCTAGTATTGCACAGATGGATTTGTTTTGTCTTCTGTGCATCCGCATTCTACGGAAAGCGGATGCGGGTGTGTATGCACAGTTTTGAGGAGAGATGAAGGAGGAGGTGCCCCATTAGGGTTTTGGCAGTTGGTTCGGCCAAAACCGTAATGTGGCACACTCATTAGGGTTTTGACAATTCGTTTGGTCAAAACCGTTATGAGCCGGAGACATTGTTTACTGATCCTTTTAGTGATAGATTAGTGATGGCTAATTGCATTGACCATTTGACCACTTGGGTCTCTCTTGACTTTGTTGACCCGTTGACCGTGTTGACCATTGACCTTCAAGGGAGATCCATACTCTTCTTTCATTTTCTTTTTATTTCTTGTGTTATGATAATGGTCAATTCAATGTGCCATCAACTTCTATCATGATAGGATTAGTAATGATGATTTTGTGTATTATTGGAACCATGGTTCATTTCTTTTGGCTTAATCTTTTCATTATTCTCTTCTCATTCTCTCTCTTGAAGTGAGAAGAAAAAGAAAAGCTCCATGGTGCTAAGTTTCTCCTTCTTCTTCCTCCTCTTGATCTCATCTTTTGATCTCATGTGTTGAGAGAAATGGATCCCACAAAGACAAACACATCCATACATCTCCTCTACACAACCTAGGGCTTCTAGACTAGCAATCTCTTTGCCCTAGTTATCTCGGTTCGAGGTGGAGCTCGGTGTACATCTCTCGGGTGGATCGTCTTCGACTCAAGGAGGCCGCGGAGGTGACCAAAGTTCGGATCAACCCTCGGAGCAAGCAAGGAGAAGAACAACAAGAAGAGAAGGAGATCAAGTTTAGGTATAACCCCTAACAGAGTAGATAAATCTCTAGTTAGGATGCTAGTATGTTGTTTAGTAAAGATCCGGCTTTTACGGTTCATGTTACCAAGTCCAGAAAAATTTTTGTTTTACCGTTTCCGCAACCCCGAAAGTACCGGGAGAGGTAACGTGGACCTAACATCATGGCCGACCCTCAACCTGCAGCAACAGCCCCCTTTTCACCCCCCATTTTTCTCCTTTCATTTCATCCAAAAAATTCATCTTTTGCCTCAAAATCAAGCTAAAACTTCATAATTCATCAATCCAACTCCTACCCATTTCTCATTTGCCTATCTAGCATGGATCTAGGAGCATGGAAGCTATTTTTGGAGGCTAGGATTTGCATGGTAGATCTCAATTTGTGATGTATAAATTTGTGTCTCATGGTTTGTTTGTTGATTAGTTGCTTAATTAAAGTTATTAAGCGTTTAATTGTGGGTTATTTTAGAGGTTGAAAATTCTAGTAAGGGTTTGTGATTTGCAATTAGGGTTCTTATCATGTAATCATGGTTGCAAAATGTAGATTATCATCTTAAGACAATGAAAACTTAATATTTTTGATAATATGTAAATTGTTAGATGTAAAATGTCCAAATTAAGTTTTTTTTTAATCTAAACTAGGTTTTGTAAATTATTTGTTTTGTGAGATAAAACTATTGTGAGGGTTTTATCATATGATTGTTGTTTTCATATGGTGATTAACATGTTAATGGAATGCTAAAACTAATTTAGTTGCTAGTTTACAAATTGTTGCTTTTAATGTGTTAAAATTGGGTATTTTGCAAACTAGAATGTTGAATTCAATGAAAAATGATAAGAATAAAATCTAGTAAGGGTTTATATAACCTAGTTATGATATTTAGTAAATATTATGGCCATTAGTTTCGTTTAAACATCAAAATTTGTATTAAAACGGTTAACGACCGCTAACTAGATTTTTGGGAAATAAAACGATTTGTTTACTTTTATGGTTTTGATGAATTAAAACATATTTCTTATATAATTAGTGAGTTTTGAAACCACGATTGGTGCGTTTGAGTTTTTCGCGATCACTCGGCGTTTGTACGCCGATGTCGAGGGTTTTGGGTTAATTTGTGAAAGCAAACCATAGGTTTTCACCTATGTAGGATTCGTGTGTCGTTTTGGTCATGAGTTGGATTTTAATGCGATACGGTGCATTATGATATGTAGGTACCCCATGTGGACTTCGAGACAACAATCAAGCGCGTGGCAACGTCGGCACCGGCGAGCGACGACCAGGTGAGTAGATTTATATCTACGGGGAGAAGTCGGGTGGATGGCGTATAGCACCCCTGCAGTTCGTGGTGATGTATACGAATACGTATACACATATTGTAAGTGCACGGCGGCGCCCCGGCCGTCTTTCCGAGGCCAAAATGCGGAAGCGATGATTTACTTTAAACTTTGAACCGGCACCACCGCGCACAAAAATCCCGGATCGGGCCATTAAACTAGTTCTAGCTGTTAGTTATATGTATGCCCTAGAGGCCATTACTGTACATTGGATGTATATTGTAGTGGATGCTGGGACATATATAGGTAGGACTTTCTTGCTCGACATGATAGTACGCTATCTGTTTGCTCTTTATCTTAACATGTATACTTTCTGTCTCTCTGTTACATGTTGATAAAGCCCTTAGGATGTGTACTCGACTTCCAGGACTATGATGCAGATCATACTAGTGGGGCCTGGGTAGTCCATGAGTACATCCTTCAATGTTCCTAGTCGTGGGAATATCGAGACGGGGCATCGATATTCCAGAGTAGACTAGCATATATCTTCTCGACCCATGTGATGGGCGATGGATGATCCCATATCCATTGGTGTTTGACATCAGAGATGGTATGCGGGTGCTCAGTGGAGACTGGGTACACTGAACGGACTCGCCGAGAACTCCCAGATGGTATTATACCTCACGTCAGATGGCAGTTCTCTGGTGACACTGGTACAGCTTAGTCTGCTGACCCGAGATCTTCATAGAGTCTTGTGTGTCTCCCACTGTGCTTTGATTTCCACCCTACCACGGCTCTACTGAGTCGTGCAAACATGTGGTTTTTGGGTACAGTCCCGATTCACATGGAGGCAATGAGCGATAGGAGGGGATTCGTCTCTCCCGGTATTGGGGGTTGATGTTGCGCTATGCACGACTGGCCATAACAGGAAATCCCTGGCCAGGGTTGCAGTGATGTACTGGTAAGAGTTATCAGTAGTTTCACGAATGTTATGGACCTCACGTCTGCATGACTTATCGAGCTATTGGGGTCTGACGTTTACCACCCCTAGGCGAGATATGCGACATATCAGACGAACAGACCGGACTGTACGGTAAGTGTTACTGGTTGGATTCACAGGAGTGTGAGCGGGCTTGCTCGTCGATCTTCTAATCGCTCAATACCCGGGTGGCCGTTACGTTTAGCAGACCGCTTGCGGTTTGTGGGTGTTTGATATGATCATCACCTGCTGCCGGCGTATTGACGAGTCTTTAGAGTCCTACACAGAGGTTTCCTGGCTCAAGCGAAACGAAATAGGAGTGCATATGAGATATGTGCGGGACCGAGAATAATGCGTGTATGTGATACCGTATTCGATTCTCGCGATGAATGTATCGAATGGTTGTATGCGATATAACCTAGTTATCGAATCAAGGATTGATTCGATAAGTCGATACATTGGATACTAGTCGGTTATATGCGACATGACCGGATCATTGAATCAAGTGTTGATTTAATGATTTAATGTATAATATATTTGATATATTACTTTGCATTAACTAGTATTTGTTCACTTTGGATGGATTTTCTCACTTGATGTACACAAGTTGTATATGTGATATACTTTTGTGCACTTGATTGTATCATGTTTGATGATACATGATTGTTCGGGTGTATGTTTAGATTAAACCATGGTTATGTAATGGTTAGGGTTTTGATCTTATTTAGTTATTCTTTTTATTTATTTATTCTTTATTTTGGCAAGAAACAAAAGGGTGGCTACTTTTGTTTTTTCTTTGAAGCTTCATGAAGTTTTGAAGCATTGACCATTTTGTTTCTTAGCCTTAACCCTAACCATTCAACCTAACCCTAGTTTAGTCTCTACACCTAACCAAGGTTGGATTATGATAAGAATGAGTTGGATTTTACTTTTTGAAAATAATCCTTTTTATTCTATCATATTCTTTCTTCTTCTTCTTCTTCTTCAACATGAAGAAACCTTGCCACCATCAATGGCAACTTGAGAAAAAGAGTGAGAAATCATATTCTAAAGTGAACCCACTTCCTATTTCTTCATCCTCTACCTCTTGCCAAGTAGTATAGGGTGTTTTCTTCACAAGTTTCATGACTTGGTGAAGTGGGAGCTTGATCTTGTGATGCCTCGACGTAGATCATCTTCGGCATCGAAGTCGACGACCTAGCCCGCCCATTTCTCCGATGAAACCGATGCTAGAGTCCGGGATCCGATATGGACAGCGGAGGGACATCATCACGAAGCCTAGGAGGTGGAGGACCGGATCTACAAAGGTTGTGTTAGTGTATATGGCCTAGAGGCCATTACTGTATTATACTAGTTTGTATATTACTTGATGGAAGCTTGGGATATTCACAGTTGTATATACAATCTTGCTTGAAATGCTAGTATGCTACTTGGTTTGTCTCTGCTTTAATATGTGCATGTGTTTCTTTTAGCATATCGCTGATATACATATTAGTAGAGCCCTTAGGATCTTTGCTTGATTACCAGCGTTGTGATGGCGCTCACACTCGTGGGAGCTGGGTAATCCATAAGCACATCCTTATACAGGTCCCTGGTTGTTGGACTATCGAGACAGGGCATCGATACTCCGGAGTAGACTAGCGCATGCGCTTCTCATCCCAGCGTGGGAGACGGTCTGTCCCACAGCCGTCAGTACGTCGTATTTGAGATAGTATGCGGGTGCTCATTAGGTTAAGAGTACACTGGACAGGACTCGTCGGGGACTGTTGGTTGGTATTATACCTATCGTCAGTTATCAGTTCCCAGGTGACATGAGTACAGCTTAGTCCGCTGACTTGACACTGTCACTTCGCCTCGAGTGTATTCCCATTGCACTTTGATTACTACCCTACCACGGCTGAAAGGAGTCGTGCAAACAGGTAGTTTTTGGGTGCAGTCCCGAAGCACTTGGAGGCAGTGACGGTTAGAAAGGATTCGTCTCTCCCGGTATTGGGGGTTGACATCGCGCTGTGTCCAGGAGAGCCATTACACGAGTAGTCCCTGGCCAGGGCAAGCGAGATATACTGGTAGGTTTCCAGTGTTATCTCAGGGTGTTCTGGGCTACACTCCGACACGACTTGTACCGCTATTAGGGGACTGACGTTCACCGCCCCCTAGGCCCGCCATGCGATGTATCAGAAGAACAGACCGGACTGTACGGAGACTGTCACATACAGGCTCAGTAGGAGTTCAGATGGGGTTCACCTCATCAGTCTTCTTATCGACATCTATCTGGGGACCGTTACGTACAGCTAGTGCCGCTTGCGGTCTGTGTTAAACCCACTGCCAGCGTAGTGTCGAGTCTTTAGAGTCCCACACAGAGAGCTATTCGCCTTTAGGCAAAATGAGTAGAGGTCGCATGGTTTTGCGACAGGGTTCGTTCACATCCGCGCACTCGTGCACGTTTGCTGTCCGGACAGCTTATACTAGCGGGCTTTGGTTTAAGCCGGATCCTAGTATATGATTTGGGATTGGTTTTATCTCATTGTATTCGTGTTCCTCGGATCACGAATACGGGTGCGTATGCACAGTTGCTTGAGACAGAGGGAGAGGACTTTGATTAGGGTTAATGACCATTGTCATTTTATTAACCCTAATGCTTATGTGTGTATTATGGTTAATTCATATTAGTTTAATATAATTGTGCATGGTTATGGTTGTTGACCATTTAACCTTCTTGACTTGTTGACCTAGGTTGACACTTTGACCATCATCATTTCATTTGGAAGATGCTCTTTGATCCTTGCAATTTGCATTAAAAATGAAATGATAATGGTCATGTCTTGATTAACTATGACAATTATCTAGCTAATTATCAATTTATAATAATTCACACATATATGTGAGAATGGTTTATTTTTCTCTCATTCTATCATTTACTTTCTCTCTCTTGTTCTTCCTCTCCCTCAAGCTCTCCCCTCTCAAGTGTTGAGAAACACTTGAGCTTGAGAGAAACCTCTTCTTGATAATCTCTACTCTCATCTAGGGTTCTAGGATTAGCACTTCTTGCACCCTAGTTACTTCTAGCTTGGAGTTGAAGCCAAAGGTTGAGGCTTTCGGGTGGATCTTTCTTCGACGTGAGAAGACGACAAAGGTGACCTCTTTCTACTACTCCAAGGAGCAAGGAGAGAAGGACATAAAGCCCTAGGTATAACCATTCTATCCTTAGCTAGTTTCTAGTTAGCTTTAGCTTGTCTTTGTTTAGCAAAGATCCTTCTTTGTCTAGTCCATGTTGCCTAAAGTGATAAAAATTTGATTTTTATTCCGTTTTCCGCCTCCCCGCAAGCACCGGGGTGGGCAACGTGGACTTACAGTGGTATCAGAGCCTAACTAAACATAAACTAGCTAGGTAGTAAAGTGTATGGAAGTTCAATCGGAAAAAATCGAAAAACCGAGTTTTCAAAAACCCAACTTTCTGTTAAAATTTTTTCTGTTCAAAACAAAATAAATCGTACTCCAAAAATCATCTCAGGGTTTTGTGAAGAAAGCCACAAAAAACGATCCAGTGACTCGCTCAAAGAGCCGCGGTTCCGTGGCAATAGCAAGCTATCGCAGCGCAACCGCGGCCGTTTTGGCTCGGGTCTGGGTCGAGTTTGGTGCAGTATTTTTCTGGCTTGGTTTTGGGATTTTTAAGATGGTTTACATGTGCCCAGGTTTTCCAGAAAAGAAATTTGTTTTTGGGGGCCTATAAATCCGTATTTTTTGATCGAACTTCAATACACTTTGACTAAAGGGTTATATCTGTGATGTTTATATGTATTGAACGTCGGCTAATCGCTGTATGTCGATTTGTCGGGGTTATACATATCTGTGATCTGTGATTGATGATGGTATGTGTATATGAATACGTTGGATTGTCGCTGGTGAGCCGGGATGGATGTGAGATGAGTGTTTCTTTTTCTTTCATTCATTGTAACATGTAAATTGATGTAATATTATTTGTTTGGCCACACAACCGGGTCGGGGTTGTAGCCGTCATTGTATAATTCTTTTTACTGTTTTTGCTCCTAGGATAGACCCATGGAGGGGGTGCACAAACTACCGGGTATCTCGAAGTGCCGAGTGGCCTACTCACGGTGGTGAGGGAGGTTGCTTCGCTTCGGGTACTTGGCGGGTAGTTTGCCGCACCCGTAGGGGTCTTGGTGTTAGTTATATGTATGCCCTAGAGTCCATTACTATACATAGGATGTATATTGTAGTGGATGCTGGGACATATATAGGGAGGACTTTCTTGCTCGACATGATAGTATGCTATCTGGTTGCTCTTTACCTTAACGTGTACACTGATTGTCTCTCTGTTACATGTTGGTAAAGCCCTTAGGATATGTACTTAACTATCTGGACTATGATGCGGATCATACTAGTGAGGACATGGTAGTCCATAAGTACATCCTTCAAAGTCCCTAGTCGTGAGTGTATCGAGATGGGGCATCGATATACCAGAGTAGACTAGCGTGTACCTTCTCGACCCATACAGATGGGCGATGGATGATCCCATATCCATTGGTGTTTGACATCAGAGATGATATACAGGTGCTCAGTAGAGACTGGGTACACTGGACGGACTCGCCGAGAACTCCCAGATGGTATTATACCTTACGTCAGATGGCAGTTCTCTGGTGACACTGGTACAGAGTAGTCTGTTGACCCGAGATCGTCATAGAGTCTTGTGTGGTTCCCACTGTGCTTTGATTTCCATCTTACCACGTCCAAGAGGGCATGCAAAACGGTGGTTTTTGGGTACAGTCCCGAGTCACATGGAGACAATGAGCGATAGGAGGGGATTCGTCTCTCCCGGTATAGGGGGTTGATGTTGCGCTGTGTTCGATTGGCTATAACAGGAAATCCCTGGCCAGGGTTGCTGAGATTTACTGGTAAGTGTTACTAGTAGTTTCTCGAATTGTTATAGACCTCATATCGACACGACTTATCGAGCTATTGGGGTCTGACGTTTACCACCCCTGGGCGAGATATGCGACATATCAGACGACGAGACCGGACTGTACGGTAGTGTTACTGGTTGGATTCACTGGAGTGTGAGCGGGCTTGCTCGTCGATCTTCTGATCGCTCAATACCCGGGTGGCCGTTATGTTTAGCAGACCGCTTGCGGCTTGTGGGTGTTTGATATGATCATCACCTGCTGCCGGCGTATTGACGAGTCTTTAGAGTCCTACACAGAGGTTTCCTGGCTCAAGCGAAACGAAATAGGAGCGCATATGAGATATGTGCGGGGCCGAGAATAATGCGAGTATGTGATACCGTATTTCATTCTCGTGATGAATGTGTCGAATGGTTGTATGCGATATAACCTAGTTATCGAATCGAGGATTGATTCGATAAACCGATACATAGGATACTAGTCGGTTATATGCGATATGACCGGATCGTTAAATCAAGTGTCGATTTAATGATTTAATGTATAATTATATATTTGATATATTACTTTGCATTAACTAGTATTGGTTCACTTTAAATGGATTTTCTCACTTGTTGTGCACATTGTATATGTGATATACTTTTGTACACTGGTTTGTATCATGTTTGATGATACTTGCTCACTTGGGTTTGTGTAAAGATTAAACCATGGTTATATGAATGGTTAGGGTTTTGATTATTTACTTAGTTATTTATTTATATATTCATTTTGGAAATTTTTAAGGATGGTGGCTTATTTTGTTTTATGTTGAAGCTTCTTGAAGCTTTGATCAAGTCAACCATTCTTATCTCATCCTTAACCCTAACCATTCCAACTAACCTTGGTTTAATCTCTACACTTGACCATGGTTTATATTATGATAAGTATTTCATTTTCTTTTCATTTTAAATAACTTATCATAATATATCTTCTTCTTCTTCTTCATCTTCAAGATGAAGAAAGCTTACTTCATCAATGACAACTCTTGCAAATGAGTGAGAAATCCAATTTTAAAGTGAACCCACATCCTATTTCTTCATCCTCTACCTCTTGCCAAGTAGTAGAGTGTGTTTCCTTCACAAGTTTCATGACTTGGTGAAGTGGGAGCTTGATCTAGTGATGCCTCGACGTAGATCATCTTCGGCACGTCGTCGATGACCTAGCCCGCTCTTTCTCCGATGAAGCCGACGCTAGAGCCCGGGATTTGATTTGGACAGCGGAGAGGACTTCATCACGGAGCCGTAGAGGTGGAGGACCGGATCTACAAAGGTTGTATTTCCGTATTCTCTTAGTAAAGTAGTTTACTAGTTGCTTATTCGCCTAGAATTCTAGTTAACGATCCGTATTAGGGTTTCTCGGTACCGTTAAAATTTGAAATTGGCATGGTTGATGCCTTGTGAGACCTCTTGAGAGTGCCTAGGAACCCTACAGTGGTATCTGAGCCTAGCTAGAGCCTTAGGCGAAGTCTAGACGGAGTTTGAATTCCGAACGAACCGAAACCCTAACCCAAAAATTGCTCTCTGGAAATTTTCTGAATTTTTGGATTTTTGTGAATTAAAAATTGCTAAAAAATTCAGCAGGGAATATGATGAATTACTGTGAAGCATGTGCAATTGATTCGACAGAAGAGCCGCGGAACCGCGGCCCCACCCTGGCTTGCGCGGCGGTTCCGCGGCCATAATACTGAATCAATGCACGTGGTTTGCACAGTAATTAGTTTCTGTATGTGCTGGATTTTCTGGGAATTTTTAATATTTATTCAAGAGTTGAATATTCTGGGTTGTTTTGGGAATCAAAGATTCGATCGGATTATCAGATTTTGTCTATGTGGCTTTCCGGATAATTTTAGAATATGTTAAAAAGTTCGACCGGATATAAATACCCAACTTTTCCCCTGTCGAGAAATTTCCAAATGTTGGATTTTTCCGTGGTTTAAAGACGTTCTAAGTAGTGCAAGTAACGCGATGGTCCCTCTAGAAGACTACAAACATTAACTCGATTATGTGACCGTCTTGAACTGCCCTTTGAACCTTAGGGTTTGGGGCAGTACGGCGTGCCACATGTGAGGCGTTGGCTTGACCCTTCTACGGCTGGACCGTTGGTACTGAGGCACGAACTGAATGTTGTTAGACTTATTTCATGTGTTGAGCTCTATCGGGAAAACTTGGGTGTTCGATTGTTCGATCGAAAAGTTTAACATTTTCTATTTATCCGGAATGTGATACAATAATTGGAATTCACAATAAGTTATGAGATAACTGAATGAATATTATAAACATAGCAGTTTAGTCTCACTTGATCGGTTGCCACGGAATTTTGATGTGATCAAAAGTCCGTCGCAATCACGTAGCGTACGCGGATACTCGCCGGGTAAACTTATTAGACAGCTACATCCCTTAACCCCGACCAAGTGACTGTAGGAGAACCCCGTTGCCGAAAGCATCCGTTCGGGTGCTTGCGGTAGCGGTGTTCCGCCTTGGTGCACTTCGTCGACGGCATCGGGGGTGCGACCGTCTACTGAAGTTTGCGATGAGCATTCGATCAGGATGTCGGGAATCTTGTTGAATTTCCCGATTTGATATTGAAAAGTGTTTTCGATGATGGGACTAAAATGCGGGGTTTATAATTGTTAGGCATGCGATGTCTAAGTAATTCATTTGATTAGGCATGCGATGTCTAAAGAGGTTGCGGATTCCAACTGTTGTAGTTTTACACTTTCTTTTCTGTGACCGTAAGTGTAATATGTGATATCACCGGTTTCGTTGCTATATGTCAACGACAATTGGGATGCGCATATTTACTTACGTTGATGACATGTGATGTTATGTGTTGCTGGATATGTTATATTGGATCGTCGTGTTTGAACAGCCGGGGGTTTTTATGTGAGATGAGTGTTTTCATTTTCATTCATGTAAAAACTTGTATGTAATATTCTTTTATTGGGACACTTCCAGGTTGCGGAAGATATCACCCTTTGTATATTATTTACTTTTCCGCACTAGGATAGACCCAAGGAGGGGAGCACAAGTAACCGGGTTCTGGGGTCCAGTGGGAGACCAACTCGAGGAGTCGAGTCCGGGTCTCCTAACTCTAGAATTGGTAGGGTTTCTTGCTGCTCTCGTAGGGGTCTAGGGGTGTGGGTTTGGCTATTCATCGCGACCGTGGAATCCGTGTTTTATACTGGCTCGTATTGAAAACACGGACGTCCTAGTATATCCAATATTTCATATGTTTCTTCTGCTACGATATCTGTGATGTGATCATGTGATGTTCTGTGATAGATACAGTATATAGTATATATGATATATTATATAGACGTTACTTATGTTTTACACCCGTGCTAGCCCTGCCCCGCTCTGCCGTTAGTTACCTAACCTAACGGTGCATGAGGGGACATCGAGGCGAATGCGGATGGCATAAGTGTACGTCGTATTTATCTGTGATGTTTAGGTACTTAAATGATGGGACTTCATTAATGTGATTAATGAAAGTAAAAGAAACCTAAGATGTTGTAGAATCGAATTTCAAAATAAAATAGGTAGCTACAGTTCTTGCTTTGCACAGCGGTATATATGATATATCCTGCACCTTATTCGATAAGGAAAGGACCGAGATCCCTTCACCGGGAGTGACTCCTTTAGCAATAACTGGCAGATGCTACACACTCGGTTTGTCTTTTGATTGCTTTTAAGAGTTTTTGCTTTGCACAGTGATATATATGATATATCCCGCACCTCATTTGACGAGGAAAGGACCGACGATCCCTTCACCGGGAGTGACTCCTTTAGCAAAACTAGAAAAGCCTCAAAGACACTCCATTTCAAAATCATTTGATTCTACAACGATATCAAGTTCATTACGCAATAGGTTTTCAGAAAAACCTGTCGTAGCCCTCCGTCATTTCAGATAAGTTGTATATAGTATTCGTGCTGCATTTGTTGGCTTTCGTCAAGGTGCAGTGTGCGGTAGCTATATGCTGCTTATCTGCCAGCATACGATGCGATTGGATTAGGGTAGTCGTGCGGCTCTGTTGGCTTTCGTCAACTGTCGTGCGGGTCGGTTTAATTCAATCAAGAAATGTACGGGTTGAACTTGACTAGCGGGCTATGGTTTGTTGGCATTCGTCAAGGTCATAGCACGTTAGGGGCAAAATATTATCGGGAATTTCAAGTGTTGAAATTTGCAGTGAAATTGCATACCTTCTATGAGATAGTTGGATCCCGATACCCGCTGCGAGTAAGAGTTACTCCTGGGAGAGTTTTATACATTACAATTAGCCGATCAAGTAGGTGTCTAGAAAGGTGTTAACGGGGTTACGCCTCTGGGAAAACGAGGTTTACATTAATTAGGTCCGTGCGAAAGTACGGGGAACCTCCCTCAAAGTACCGACACTGGCCTGGCTGAAAGATTGGCGAACTTGTAGTGTGTAATTAATCCCGGCTAGTCTTTCCTTTTAGGGTTTGAAGGAAGATTTGATAAAAAGCAATGGGAGCCATCCTGATTAGATAAAATAATAACCAATCTATTCTTGAAAGAGAGCACGCTGAGTGTTTTCTTCTCTCTCTCTCCAGGTAGCGACCATATCACGCCTTAATCAAGATAATAATATGGATTATTGACCGAACCCGCTTGTTATACTGAGCTGGGGAACGTTGGTCCCGCTCCAACTTATAATTGTTATAAGACAGAGCAGGAAATTGGGGAATACCAGATTTCCCGTGCCGCCCAAACGAAGAAAGTGCATATGATGCATCTCCTTCGGGTGTGTTCATTACAAAGAACTGTTTCTCTGTATCCTCTACTTCCTGGGTATGTGATACCAGATCAGGATCCCAGATATGTAATCTGTTACATAGGGCTACAGAAAGGTAGAGAACTGAGAACGGGTGATAAGTTTCATGAGGCAGAAAACGGGGCAAGTGTTGCAGCCAAGTCTGTCGGTCACTGTCACCCTATATTCCAAATACATTGATTCTGAACGAATGTTATTAGATACCGAACCTGATATACAAAATCATATCAGTCTCTTTATTAGTAAAGAAATGATAAAATTTTGTATTGTTGGATAATGTTTTGAACATTTCCTATATCAAAAGTTGATCGGTTCAGGCACGTTATCTAAAAGCATTGATGTTCTAAATCAAACTACAGTTCTTTAGTATACAGAACACACACAAGAGGAAGAGTTCAGAAATGAACGAATCCTTCTTGAGGCATTGTAGACTAGGTCATATCAATGCGACCCGACTAGCTAAGTTGCACATAGATGCATATTTAAATCAGTTTGAATTTACATCTTGTGAAACTTGCCAGTCATGTCACAGAGATAAGATGACCATAGCTCTGTTTATTGGAAATAGAGAAAGAGTTAGTAAACTCTTGGGATGATACATGTTGATGTATGTAGGTCCCCTGTCTACACTTGCCAAGACCGGTTCTTTATACTTCATTACATTCTTTGATGATCTTTCGAGATTCAGACCTATGTTCCTGTTGAAACACAAGTCTGAACCTTTTGAGATATTCACAGAATATAAGTTAGAAGTAGAGAACCAAAACGGGTATAAGTATTATGTCCTTTGATGAGATCAAGGAGGAGAATACTTGAGCATGGAATTCCTGGATTATTCTGAAGGAGAATGAGATTCTCTCTCAGCATTACTCCTCCGAATACACCATGGCACGATGATATATCGGGGCGGAGCAATAACACCCTATATGATAAGGTGTGCTCTATGATGAGTACTACTGAGTTACCTATTTCCTTTTGGGAGTTATGCACTTGAGAAGCTGCATACCTATTGAAAAGGGTTCAGATCAAATCAGTTGCCTACCACTTCATATGTGATATGGAAAGGGAAGAGCCCATATCTTAAGATGGTTAAGATTTGGGGTTGTCCAGCCTATGTCTGAAAAGCAAAATCCGGACAAGCTCGAGGCATGGTCTGTAATGTAGAACTGGAAAGGTTCCAGCTATGCAAACTACAGCAGATGATTTTGTAGAACCGAAGGATTCAATAGAAACCAACGAACCTCAGCCTCTCCGCCGATCTAGTAGGGTTCCTCACCCACCTGAGAGATACTTCGGTTTCTCTATGACAGTGGGAGCGAGGATTGCATCATGAGATGATGACCCAACTAGCTTCGAGCTGGCCATCGAGAGTAAGACTCTGTAAGAATGGCTGGATGTTTATCGATCTGAGATGGAATCCTTATACACCAATAAAGTATGGACTTTGGTTGCTATATCTGAAGGGTTAAATCCCCATCAGGAGCAAGTATATCTTGAGAAGATTACTTGGTGTAGATGGAAAAGTTGAGACTTTCAAAGCTAGACTTGTTAAACGTTTTCGTCATTGACCAGGCGTGGATAATGATGAAACCTTTTTCCAGTATCTATGCTTAAGTCCATCCAGATTCTACTTGCTACGGCTACATACCATGACTACGATATCTGGTGGTTGGGTGTCATGACAGCTTTTCTAAATGATGTTTTAGAAGAGGGAGTCTATAAGTACACAGCCAGAGGGCCTCGTAGACAGTGGGAGCAGCGGAAACGTGTGCAAAATGTTTTATAGGATAAAGCAGGCATCGCGGAGTTGGAACGTCTGTTTTGATGAATTAGTCAAAGAAGTTGACATCATCAAAATGGTAGATGAACCTTGTATAAACAAAAAGGTAGTAGGGAGTATGGTGACGATCCTCGTAGAGTACGTGGATGATGTACTCTTGATAGGGAAGGAGTTTCCTATGCTACGCTCGGTCAATCTCCGCTTATCACAATGATTCTCCATATAGGATCAAAGTGATACCTCCTAAATCCTGGATTTTTGATCTATGAGATAGATCTAATTGGATGTTAGGAGACTCACTAGCTGTAGTGAGATGGTATCAGTTGATCCTGGGGAGAATCACTGGAAAGGTTCCAGGATGATAAAGACGACTGAATGTTAGTCGCAGGCATTGTCTTTACCCTCAATAAAGGGACGGTATGTTGGAAGAGTTCCAAGCTAGATACCGTGACATACTAGACGATAAAGGCTGGATACATCACTACTTAAGATGCTACCAAAGAGGCTGTTTGGGTGTATATAGGTTCATGAGATGAACTACGTTCCTACCATTGTGAAACAATGGAGTTGTGGCTTATGCCAAGGAACGCAGGTTCCATCAGTGATCCAGACATATTCTAAGGCAGTATCACCTGATCATGGAGATGGTTGATCTCCAGGGGATCGAGGTTAGGAGAGTAGACTCAGAGGACAACACAGCGGATCCACTCACAAAGGCCTGTTCCCAGAGAGAGACTTTTATGGGATGGTTAAGTATGAGATACTACAACCACTGCTATCAGATGGCCCTAGTGCAAGTGGGAGATTGTTAGTTATATGTATACCCTAGAGGCCATTACTATACATAGGATGTATATTGTAGTGGATGCTGGGACATATATAGGGGGGACTTTCTTGCTCGACATGATAGTATGCTATCTGGTTGCTCTTTACCTTAACGTGTACACTGATTGTCTCTCTGTTACATGTTGGTAAAGCCCTTAGGATATGTACTTGTCTATCTGGACTATGATGTGGATCATACTAGTGGGGACATGGTAGTCCATAAGTACATCCTTCAAAGTCCCTAGTCGTGGGTGTATCGAGATGGGGCATCGATATACCAGAGTAGACTAGCGTGTACCTTTTCGACCCATACAGATGGGCGATGGATGATCCCATATCCATTGGTGTTTGACATCAGAGATGATATACGGGTGCTCAGTAGAGACTGGGTACACTGGACGGACTCGCCGAGAACTCCCAGATGGTATTATACCTTAAGTCAGATGGCAGTTCTCTGGTGACACTGGTACAGAGTAGTCTGTTGACCCGAGATCGTCATAGAGTCTTGTGTGGTTCCCACTGTGCTTTGATTTCCATCTTACCACGTCCAAGAGGGCATGAAAATCGGTGGTTTTTGGGTACAGTCCCGAGTCACATGGAGACAATGAGCGATAGGAGGGGATTCGTCTCTCCCGGTATAGGGGGTTGATGTTGCGCTGTGTTCGATTGGCTATAACAGGAAATCCCTGGCCAGGGTTGCTGAGATTTACTGGTAAGTATTACCAGTAGTTTCTCGAATTTTTATAGACCTCATATCGACACGACTTATCGAGCTATTGGGGTCTGACGTTTACCACCCCTGGGCGAGATATGCGACATATCAGACGACGAGACCGGACTGTACGGTAGTGTTACTGGTTGGATTCACTGGGTGTGTGAGCGGGCTTGCTCGTCGATCTTCTGATCGCTTAATACCAGGGTGGCCGTTACGTTTAGCAGACCGCTTGCTGCTTGTGGGTGTTTGATACGATCATCACCTGCTGCCGGCGTATTGACGAGTTTTTAGAGTCCTACACAGAGGTTTCCTGGCTCAAGCGAAACGAAATAGGAGCGCATATGAGATATGTGCGGGACCGAGAATAATGCGAGTATGTGATACCGTATTTCATTCTCGCGATGAATGTGTCGAATGGTTGTATGCGATATAACCTAGTTATCGAATCGAGGATTGATTCGATAAACCGATACATAGGATACTAGTCGGTTATATGCGATATGACCGGATCGTTAAATCAAGTGTTGATTTAATGATTTAATGTATAATTATATATTTGATATATTACTTTGCATTAACTAGTATTGGTTTACTTTAAATGGATTTTCTCACTTGTTGTGCACATTGTATATGTGATATACATTTGTACACTGGTTTGTATCATGTTTGATGATACTTGCTCACTTGGGTTTGTGTAAAGATTAAACCATGGTTATATGAATGGTTAGGGTTTTGATTATTTACTTAGTTATTTATTTATATATTCATTTTGGAAATTTTTAAGGATGGTGGCTTATTTTGTTTTATGTTGAAGCTTCTTGAAGCTTTGATCAAGTCAACCATTCTTATCTCATCCTTAACCCTAACCATTCCAACTAACCTTGGTTTAATCTCTACACTTGACCATGGTTTACATTATGATAAGTATTTCATTTTATTTTCATTTTAAATAACTTATCATAATATATCTTCTTCTTCTTCTTCATCTTCAAGATGAAGAAAGCTTACTTCATCAATGGCAACTCTTGCAAATGAGTGAGAAATCCAATTTTAAAGTGAATCCACTTCCTATTTTTTCATCCTCTACCTCTTGCCAAGTAGTAGAGTGTGTTTCCTTCATAATTTTCATGACTTGGTGAAGTGGGAGCTTGATCTAGTGATGCCTCGACGTAGATCATCTTCGGCACGTCGTCGATGACCTAGCCCGCTCTTTCTCCGATGAAGCCGACGCTAGAGCCCGGGATTTGATTTGGACAGCGGAGAGGACTTCATCACGGAGCCATGGAGGTGGAGGACCGGATCTACAAAGGTTGTATTTCCGTATTCTCTTAGTAAAGTAGTTTACTAGTTGCTTATTCGCCTAGAATTCTAGTTAACGATCCGTATTAGGGTTTCTCGGCACCATTAAAATTTGAAATTGGCATGGTTGATACCTTGTGAGACCTCTTGAGAGTGCCTAGGAACCCTACACTTGGGTGGGGTATTGGCTATTCACCGCGACCGTGTAATCCGCTTTTCGTTGCAGGCTCGAACGGATTGCGGATTCCTAGTATATCCAATGTATTCATTTGTGATCTGTAATGTCTATCATTGCTATATATTTATATATTATAACTATTTAAGCGTTGCTTATGTTTTACAGCCGCGCTAGCCCAGCCCCCGCTCTGTCGTTAGTTAAGTAACCTAACGGGTGATGACGGGGCCCCGTGGCGAATGCGAATGGCATAAGCGTACGTCATATTTTGGTTGTTTTCTGCAATGGTAGGATTAAATGATGGGACGCATTAAAAGAACTAATGCAAGAAAATAAACCAAGTAAAAGTCGATTGGAACACTTTGAAAACCACTCGGTTCTTTTCAAAACTAAACTTTTAAACGCGGAGCTTGAACCACTCCTTTTAAAAGCTATCTCGTTCCATCGATTATATCAAGTTCACTACGTTCACGGTTTCGCCAAAACCATTCGTAGCCCTCCATCATTTCAGTTAAATATTCGGTAGTATTCAAGTTATGTATTTTGACCTCACGCCAAGGCATAGTGATTGGTAGCTGCCGGATATTTATCTGTTGCTTAGATAGAATGTGTTGGTTTGAGACAATCGTACTGCCATTTTGGCCTAGGTCAAGGGTAGGTACGGGTGGGTTCAAATTAACCGGGATAATGATGGGAAGAACTTGACATGTGACTTATGACATTTTGACCTCACGCCAAGGTCATAAGAGCATGGGGCAAAAATCCACATCGGGAGTTTCATAAGTACTGAAACTTGCTAGCGCTGCATACCATTTGGAGTGTAATAATTCTGGTAGGATTCCTTCGGTTTTATCATGCGTTGATATTTGGATCCCGATCCTGCTGTGAGTATATGCTACTCCTCGGGAAAACTCTCACTTAACGATCAATGCTATAAACCTAGTAGGTGTCTAGAAAGGTGTTAGCGGGGCTACGCCCACAGGGAAAAGAGGTTACTTAATTAAGGAACTTCACGAAAGCATTGGAAAACCTCTCTCGAAGTACCGACACTGGCCTGGCTGAACGGTTAAGCAAGTATTGTACGGTGAGATTGATCCCGACTAATCCTTTCTTTACGGTTTGAGAAGGGATTCGATAGATAGTGGGAGCCATCCTGTTTAGACAAACTAAAAACCACTCTAAACTTGCAAGAGCATCATGCTAAAGTGTTTCTTTTCTCTCTCCTAATTGCAGCGACCATTCAACATGACCGGACTTAAGTTATTACTAGATAAAAACATATTGACAGGGCCAAACTATAAAGATTGGCTCAGGAATGTCAAGATGGCAATCACTTACGACAAGTTGGGGTATGTCCTTAGCACCAAAGCTCCCCCTGTCCCAGGTCCCAAAACCAGTGTCGCGGATAGGAAATCCGTAAGACATGGGAAATAGATTGCGCGAAGGCCAAATGCCTCGTACTTGCCTCGATGGACAACGAACATCAGAGGAGGCACGAGAATATGGACCTAGAGTCCATATTTCTTCATACAAAAGAACTGTATGGAGAGCAGTCTCGTATCGCCAGATACGAAGTGTCGAAGAAGTTGTTTTCGGCAAGGTTGGCTGTCGGATCATCGGTAGCGGAACACGTACTTAAGATGATTGGCTACATAGAGGAGCTCGCGGACCTTGGGACCACGTTGGAGAATGAACTCTATACTGATTTAATTCTCCAGTCCCTTCCTTCCACTTACGCCCAGTTTATCCTTAACTTCAACACGCAAGGAAAGGAGGTTGAACTTTCCGAACTTCTGAACATGTTGAGGAGTGCTGAGGGCACCCTACAGAAGGGTAGGGAGACATCCACTTTGTTTGTAGGAGGATCTTCCTCTTCTAGGTCCAGGGCGAAAGCCAAGGGCAAGAAGAAGAAAGCCCCCGCCAAACCAAGAGGCGGTGTCAGTAAAGTGGATACGAAGGGAAAAGGAAAAGCAACAAAGGTAGCGGGTAAGCTGGTGGGGAAGGAAGAATGCTTCTACTGTCACAAAAGTGGTCACTGGAAACAGGATTGCAAGGCCTGGAAGGCCAGAACACAGGATTTGAAGCGAGTTGCGGCTTCAGCTTCAGGAGTGTATGTTATTGAAAACTGTCTATCAATAAACTCTACATCCTGGGTATTGGATACCGGATCAGGATCTCATATCTGTAATTCTTTGCAGGCGTTGAGAAAGCGTAGAGTTTTGAAGGCAGGTGACATGACCCTCAGAGTTGCAAACGGTGCTAGCATGGATGCTGAGGCCGTGGGGGACTATCATCTGGGACTGTCAGATGGACACTTTTAGGTTTTGCGTAGTTGTTATTATGTACCAAATGCAACCTGTAATATCATTTCTGTATCTTTATTATCTAAAGAAGGTTATGAATTTGCATTTGTAAGTAATGTAGTGAACATTCACCTTAATCAAGTTTTGATTGGGTCAGGTACATTGAACAACGGTATATACGTTTTAAACCAACCACAGATTTTCAATGTCCAGAATACACACAAAAGAAAGTCTCCAGAAATCAATAAAACTTTCTTATGGCATTGTAGACTGGGTCACATCAATGAGAGAAGGTTGACTAAGTTACATACAGAAGGATATTTGGATCCGTTCGAATATCAATCGTATGCAACTTGTCAATCCTGTCTCAAAGGAAAGATGACAAAGACTCCGTTCACTGGACACGGAGTAAGAGCGAGCGAGCTCTTGGGACTCGTACACAGCGACGTGTGCGGTCCAATGTCTACACATGCACGAAGCGGTTATTCTTACTTCATTACTTTTACGGATGACTTTTCAATGTACGGTTATGTCTTCTTAATGAAACATAAATCCGAGGCTTTTGAAAAATTCCAGGAATACAAGAATGAAGTAGAAAAACAAACAGGCAAAAGTATCAAGGCACTGAGATCTGATCGAGGTGGTGAATACTTGAGTGCCGAGTTCCTGGGTTACTTAAAAGAGAATGGAATTCTCTCTCAGTTTACTTCTCCATACACTCCGCAACATAACGGTGTATCGGAGAGACGGAACCGAACCCTATTGAATATGGTACGGTCCATGATGAGTAACGCCGAGTTGCCGCGATCGTTCTGGGGATATGCGCTAGAATCAGCTGCATACCTTTTGAACCGAGTTCCCACTAAGACTGTGTCTACCACACCATATGAGTTATGGAGTGGGAAGAAACCCTATCTTCAATACTTGAAGATTTGGGGATGTCCAGCTTATGTCAAAAAGCAGCATGCGGACAAATTAGAGGAACGCTCAGTACTATGCAAGTTTGTGGGATACCCAAAGAACTCCAGGGGGTATCTTTTCTATTACGCAGAGGAACAAAAAGTACTTGTTTCTCGTAATGCCCATTTTCTGGAACATCAGTTCATAGAAAAAGAAATAAGTGGGAGCGCAATAGAACTGGAAGAAATTCCAGAACCACGAGCTATTACTGAAAGCTTAGTAGAACCAGAGGGTTCGAAAGATCAGGACATTCCCACGCCACTCCGCAGGCGTAGTAGGCAATCTCATCCGCCCGAGAGATACTACGGTTTTCTCATTGACGGGGATAGAGAAGATTGCATCATAGATTGTGATGAGCCTACTAGCTTCCAGCAAGCCATTCAGAGCGTCGACTCGGTAAAATGGCTGGATGCAATGCGGACCGAAATGGAGTCCATGTACACCAACAAAGTATGGACGTTACATTGCTCCAGATGGGGTAAAACCCGTAGGATGCAAGTGGATCTTCAAAAGGAAGATTGGTGTAGATTGACAGGTTGAGACCTATAAAGCTAGACTGGTTGCAAAGGGTTTTCGTCAGCGACCTGGTTTGGACTATGACGAAACCTTTTCTCCAGTAACTATGCTGAAATCCATTCGGATCCTTCTTTCCATTGCTGCTTTCCACGATTATGAAATTTGGCAGATGGACGTAAAGACCGCTTTTCTAAATGGATATTTAGAGGAGTGTGTCTATATGGAACAGCCAGAGGGTTTCATTCAGAGTGGGAGCAGCGGAAAGGTGTGCAAGTTGCATAAGTCCATTTATGGACTAAAGCAGGCATCGCGGAGTTGGAACATCTGTTTTGATGAGACGGTCAAGGAATTTGGCTTTATCAAAAATCCAGATGAACCATGCATCTATTGTAGATTTGTAGCGAGAACTGTAGTATTCCTCGTTTTATACGTGGATGACATTCTCTTAATAGGAAATGACATTACTATGCTACAATCTGTCAAGGGGTTCTTGTCACACAGGTTCTCCATGAAAGACCTGGGTGATGCCTCATACATTCTGGGTATCCGGATCTACCATGACAGATCCAAGAGGATATTAGGACTTTCACAGTCCAGGTACATCGACACCATACTGAAGAGATTCAGTTTGAAAGATTCCAAGCGCGGTAATCTACCGGCTTGTCACGGGATCACCCTCTCCAAAGAGATGTCTCCCAAGACTGATTTGGAGAGGGATCGCATGTCTATTATACCCTACGCTTCTGCGGTAGGCTCTATAATGTATGCGATGTTGTGTACCAGACCAGATGTGGCTTATGCACTGAGTGTGGTAAGTAGGTATCAGTCAAACCCTGGGGAGAAACATTGGATAGCGGTAAAGAACATTCTCAAGTACCTGAGAAGGACTAAGGAGATGTTCTTGGTGTATGGCGGAAAAGACCTCCAGATTGAGGCCTTTGCTGACTCTAGCTTCCAGAGTGACAAGGATGATTCCAAGTCCATGTCGGGTTTTGTCTTTACCCTTAATGGAGGGACGGTGTGTTGGAAGAGCTCCAAACAGGAAACCGTTGCTGACTCGACTATGGAAGCGGAATACTTCGCTGCATCTGATGCCGCAAAAGAAGCTGTCTGGATGAGGAAGTTCTTGAAAGAACTTCAGGTTGTTCCGTCCATTGTTGACCCAATACCTCTGTATTGCGACAACAATGGGGCTATAGCTTTAGCGAAGGAACCCAGGTCCCATCAGAAATCCAGACACATCTTGAGGCGGTATCACCTGATCAGGGAGATCGTGGATCGCCAGGAGATCGAGGTTCGGAGGGTTGCTTCAGAAGATAACACTGCAGATCCATTCACCAAGGCCTTGCCCCAGACTCAGTTCGAGCGGCTGATCGAGATGATAGGTCTTCGATATGCCAGTACATGGCCTTAGTGCAAGTGGGAGATTGTTAGTGTATATGCCCTAGAGGCCATTACTGTATCATACTAGTTTGTATATTACTTGATGGAAGCTTGGGATATTCACAGTTGTATATACAATCTTGCTCGAAATGGTAGTATGCTACTTGGTTTGTCTCTGCTTTAATATGTGCATGTGTTTCTTTTACCATATCGCTGATATACATATTAGTAGAGCCCTTAGGATCTTTGCTTGATTACCAGCGTTGTGATGGCGCTCACACTCGTGGGAGTTGGGTAATCCATAAGCACATCCTTATACAGGTCCCTGGTCGTTGGACTATCGAGACAGGGCATCGATACTCCGGAGTAAACTAGCGTATGCGCTTCTCATCCCAGCGTGGGAGACGGTCTATCCCACAGCCGTCAGTACGTCGTACTTGAGATAGTATGCGGGTGCTCGTTAGGTTACGAGTACACTGGATAGGACTCGTTGGGGACTGTTGGTTGGTATTATACCTATCGTCAGTTATCAGTTCCCAGGTGACATGAGTACAGCTTAGTCCGCTGACTTGACACTGTCACTTCGCCTCGAGTGTGTTCCCACTGCACTTTGATTACTACCCTACCACGGCTCAAAGGAGTCGTGCAAACAGGTAGTTTTTGGGTGCTGTCCCGAAGCACTTGGAGGCAGTGACGGTTAGACAGGATCGTCTCTCCCGGTATTGGGGGTTGACATCGCGCTGTGTCCAGGAGAGCCATTACACGAGTAGTCCCTGGCCAGGGCAAGCGAGATATACTGGTAGGTTTCCAGTGTTATCTCAGGGTGTTCTGGGCTACACTCCGACACGACTTGTACCGCTATTAGGGGACAGACGTTCACCGCCCCCTAGGCCCGCCATGCGATGTATCAGACGAACAGACCGGACTGTATGGAGACTGTCACATACAGGCTCAGTAGGAGTTCAGATGGGGTTCACCTCGTCAGTCTTCTTATCGACATCTACCTGAGGACCATTACGTACAGCTAGTGCCGCTTGCGGTCTGTGGTTAAACCCACTGCCAGCGTAGTGTCGAGTCTTTAGAGTCCCACACAGAGAGCTATTCGCCTTTAGGCAAAATGAGTAGAGGTCGCATGGTTTTGCGACAGGGTTCGTTCACATCCGCGCACTCGTGCACGTTTGCTGTCCGGACAGCTTATACTAGCGGACTTTGGTTTAAGCCGGATCCTAGTATATGATTTGGGATTGGTTTTATCTCATTGTATTCGTGTTCCTCGGATCACGAATACGGGTGCGTATGCACAGTTGCTTGAAACAGAGGGAGAGGACTTTGATTAGGGTTAATGACCATTGTCATTTTATTAACCCTAATGCTTATATGTGTATTATGGTTAATTGATATTAGTTTAATATAATTGTGCATGGCTATGGTTGTTGACCATTTGACCTTCTTGACTTGTTGACCTAGGTTGACACTTTGACCATCATCATTTCATTTAGAAGATGCTCTTTGATCCTTGCAATTTGCATTAAAAATGAAATGATAATGGTCATGTCTTGATTAACCATGACAATTATCTAGCTAATTATCAATTTATAATAATTCACACATATATGTGAGAATGGTTTATTTTTCTCTCATTCTATCATTTACTTTCTCTCTCTTGTTCTTCCTCTCCCTCAAGCTCTCCCCTCTCATGTGTTGAGAAACACTTGAGCTTGAGAGAAACCTCTTCTTGATAATCTCTACTCTCATCTAGGGTTCTAGGATTAGCACTTCTTGCACCCTAGTTACTTCTAGCTTGGAGTTGAAGCCAAAGGTTGAGGCTTTCGGGTGGATCTTTCTTTGACGTGAGAAGACGACAAAGGTGACCTCTTTCTACTACTCCAAGGAGCAAGGAGAGAAGGACATAAAGCCCTAGGTATAACCATTCTATCCTTAGCTAGTTTCTAGTTAGCTTTAGCTTGTCTTTGTTTAGCAAAGATCCTTCTTTGTCTAGTCCATCTTGCCTAAAGTGATAAAAATTTGATTTTTATTCCGTTTTCCGCCTTCCCGCAAGCACCGGGGTGGGCAACGTGGACTTACAGGTTGTAGTCACTTTCCTTTAGCAATAAATTCGTTTACTTGCTTGCATCGCCTATACATCTAGTTAACGATCCGTATTAAGGTTTGTAGGCACATGGAAAATTTTGAATTAGCCATGTTTGATCACTTGTGAGACCTCATTAGTGTGCCTAGGAACCCTACAGTGGTATCAGAGCCTAGCTAGAGCCTTAGGCGATGTGTAGACGGAGTTAGAAGTCCGATCGAACCGAAACCCTAACTCAAAAATGCTCTCTGTACATTTTTTGAAATCGGGGATTTTTGAGAATTAAAAATATGCAGAAAAACCAGCAGGAGATTCTAAGAATTACTGAGAAGCCCGTACTCATGAGTCCATCAAAGTGCGGCGGAACCGCGGCATTAGCATGGCTAATGCGGCGGTTCCGCGGCAGTTTAGTCTCTTCTTGCATTGAATTTTGCACAGTAATTCCTATTTTGCAGTGTTGGTTTTCCTGGGAATTTTTAATCTGAACTCAAGAGTTGAGTTTTCTGGGTTGTATTGGGGATTCGGTGTTTCGATCGGATTGTCTAATTTTGTCTGTGTGTTTTTCCGGATAATTTTAGAATACGTTAAAAAGTTCGGCCGGATATAAATACCCACTTTTTCCCCTGCTGGGAAATTTCCAATTGTTGGACTTTTCCGTAGTTTAATGACGTTTTAAGTAGTGCAAGTAACGCGATGGTCCCTCTAGAAGACAACAAACCTTAACTCGATTATGTGACTGTTCAGACCATAATATTGCATTTATCATTCCCCTATTCTTATCCTTTTTATAAATAAACAGGTACTCTTCACGCACGTTTGTTGCATATTACAGGATACAGGTTTCTGGAGCAAATACAGTGAGAAAGACACAAAACAACAGAAAAAGGGACTTTTGACCAACAAGCAGACCGATACTAGTCACGCCTAGTCAGAGAACAGTGCAAGGTCCAAAATGTCATGAGAACGGTTGAAAGATCGCTACGAATATTCACTGAAATATCTGGAGAATACCTAGAAGCCTAACAGAGAAAAGGACTATATAAACAGAAAGCCAAGAAGCCCAGAAGAAAGCCCACAAAATCTCACAGCCCAAGTCCACAGTTTGGCCGCGGATCCGCGGCCAAACCCATGCTGGCGCCGCGGATCCGCGGCCGTTAGGAACACGTGTCGGTGGATTTTTCTTCTGTTGCCGCGACGGTTCTGGTGTTGGGATTCTCAGGGGTCAAATCTGTAAATTCACATGTGCGAGAGTCTGTAGCCCTAGGTTTCCTATTTTCCTATAAATTGTAATCTTAGATCTAAAAATTGTATGCCTCTTTTCAATAAATAAAATTCAGAAATTCTGGAAGTGACATTCAGATCTGTTCTTTATCGCTTGGAGGGAGCCATCACCATTAGTAAGTGTTTATCTTTTATTCTTTTAATGTTATTTCATCCCCTAATGAGCGAGTAGTCTCCTCGCTTGTTAGGGTTAGCCTTAGGGAAAGGGTTGAGAGATGAGATCTCCCACCCCTTTCAATGCCTAACCCATTAAGAACTCCATGCATGCGCGCACAACCGCTCCCTGCGGCACCCTACCCCTCGAGGTAACGGTGAACCGCAGTATAAAGGGCCGGTTGCGCGCGTTTTCCATGGGGGTTAGGGTAATTAACGATAAAGGAAGGATACGAATCTAGAGGAAGAAGACATCTTCCCAAAAGAGTCGTATCCACTTTATCGATAATTACTATAACACCTAATGGATCTAAAATACGGCATTGAAAGCGGTGAGGAAACATCAATCTCCAAAACTTCCTCTAAGCCTAACCCTAGCAAGAATTTAAATTAGAATAATTAAGTTTTAGATCTAGATTTTTATAAAAACCAAAACGACAAATAGAATCAACTCGTTAAGACACACTAAAGGAATTTACCCGTCTCTGTGGATCGACCCGCACTCACCGGCTAGCTGCGAAGCGACGCCGTTTCTGATTGCGGTAAATACAGTTTTTGAGAACAATCAAATGGCGCCGTTGCCGGGGACGGCGTAATCTTTCTTTTTGTGAATTTTCGGGTTGATATAAATTTTAAAAATTATAAAAATATGAAAATATATATAAAAAAAAAAATTTATCAACTTTGATCTGTTTGAAGGGTGTATATTTTTTGAATCTTGCAGGGGCAGCAACGAATCGTGGATCTGGAATTTTACAGAGGGCCAAACAGGAAAATACATATAGGAACAGAGTGGAACTGAAGGTATAGAACAGCAGAAAATTTTTCTGAGCCTGATCCCACGACCTAGCCGCGCTTCAGCCGCATATACAGGGCTCCCGCCGCGGATCCGCGCTCCTAGTGCCACGTCAGCGCATTAAATTTTGTGGGTTTGATCCTCATTCTCCCCTCTGTAACCTACAATATATCTCTCTGTAAAAAAGTTTTCTGCAGGGTTCTTTGCGTAAAGAGTCTTTCTCCCCCTTCTAAATAACAGATCTCTGCAGGTTTCTTTGCGCCGCGCTAAAAAAATTCTGATTGCAAGTGAAATTTTATTTGTTTTGCATAATTTAACCGGACTCTAAGGGGCTAATTGACCAAATTCAGATTGAGTGGGGATTTCATCACCCTTCCCAGGACCCCAGAAAACACCTAAGCATTTTGCATCGACCACCTTTAATTAAAAAAAGATTAGACTCAGACCTAAGGACAGCGAGCTCAATAGGAAAAGGACTAGGGTAGGCATCGGCCGTTTATCCTAACTGACATTGCGGTGTCTAGGCTAGTGGTTTTTAATTAGGCCCACTATAGTGGTGGTTCCTTCCCACTTACCTGGCCGTATTTGTCCGTGAAGAGGCGGTTTGAGGTCTATTTCTAGCCCTAGTTAGGAGCTGTCTAGTAGACCTAGGCAACCCTAGATCTAGGTCTGATTGTGCATGTGTGGTTGATTCAGTTGTGTCATGAGTCCATTTTCTAAAACCTTATTGCAAAACTCTCCAATAAAAAAAAAATTAACGAAAAAAATCTTTTAAAAACTTGCAAAAATTTTGTCGCTAAGAAATCCTTGCATTCTTCTATCATGGGTACCCCACATCATAAATCTCTTACCGAATCTTGGTATCCCGAACCTAACTTTGCGTCGTTCGTCAATTGTTTCGGTCAATTTAAAAACGATCCCTCCTTGCCAAAGATTTCGTTGAAAGATCAAATAGAGGCGTCTAGGAGAAATAGTTTGACTTTTCAACCCACTTTGTGTCAACCGAGTCAACCTTTACAACCTACATATGTTGATACCACTTCTTCAAGTCCTTCTGTCACTCCTAGGCCGATGTCCATTGCTGAGCATATTGCTCAATCTCGCAGTCGATCTTTCACCCCTCTCCACGCATCTAGTTTTAGGGATCCACACGATTATTCACCTTCTTATCCATATGTTGACCCTACTCCTGTCTTACCACCCACTTCCAACCAGTCATACCCGACTTTCCCACCTTCACTAGACACTGTTTCGACACAGCCATTAGGGAGTTTCACATATCCAACCAATTTTGAATCTTTTACTGAAACCCCCTCACCACCTAAGTCTAGTTTGGAAGAGTCGTTGGAAGCATATATTGCTGCAACAAATAAAATGATGAGGACAGTGGAAGCATCCATGGCCGCCCTTACACAACCTAGTGAACCGGTAGCTAGTGTCCCGCTAGCTCCGAATTTTTCAATGTGTAAGGCGGCAGTTGGACAGAGTGAGAATGAGAGAGGATTTTCAAATCAAACCTACCCTTACCCAATTGAAAGCCACAACTCCGGTTTTCCATCTATTGTTCCAAATGATTCACCAGTTGAAAATAAAAATGAGTTGTGCGATTTTGTAGTGTTTGATTTGCCAAATTGTGAGGAACCCCTTTCGAGTGAAACCGCACCTAATCCTTTCGATCTTTACACCTCCACTCTAGAACCTACATTGATAAATATCCATGCTGTGGATGAAGTGTCTAAAGAAACTGATTTTCACTTGATTGAGGATATAGACACCGGGAATATTTCGGATGATGAACCTGTCGATTTAATAGAAATTTTATGTTCAAATCATCATCCTGAGTTATTAAATGTTTTCCCCGAATCTCATATGCGTCTAGATTTTGATGATAATGGCATGGATGAATTACATATTGAGGATAGTACTGAGGAGAGTCTTGAGGATAATATCGAGGTTGAACCATTTTTATTGAATGTGTCGGATTTTCCAATTCAGCCTCCTGAACCTTTGACTGTTATATCACCCTCCCTCCTTCCTATTGTTCCGACCGAACAAATGACCGTTACGCTTTCATCTCCTATACCAAGTTCGGCGTACCCATGTTTTCTTGCGAATCTTGAGGGATTTGACCCTATTGCACGACGTGTTGGTAGGTTAGCGCAATCGCTTTTAACACATCGGTCATCACATATTGCGCTAATTTATTCACTCGATTTACACCCTCAAGTTCGCGCGATCTTTCTTTCTCCTTTCCGCCCTTCTTCTCCCCCACCGAGACCATATTCTACCATTCTTCTTTCCACACGGTCTCGCGTGATTTTCATCTCTTTTCTTTCCATCTCATTCTTGCACCAACTCTACCATTACCATGATAAGATTTTTGAATGGTTGGTGCTAACATTTGGCTTGTGTAAGGCCAAGCTTAAGTTTGGGGGGAATCTTGTTGTATATATGTATATATCTTTTTGTTTTCTTTTTCTATAAAAATAAAATAAAAAAAAAATTCAAAACATAAAAAAAAAATTATTATAAATAAATAAACAGGGGTGTATCGGTATTTTGACCCTCTTGGTTTAGCATGACAGTGAGGACACTGTCAAGTTCAAGTTTGGGGGTATGCTCGGTACGTCTTCTTCCTTCGCATTCATTTGTACATATTTTTGCATTTGCATACTTATTTGAAAACCCATAAAAATTTGAAAAATTTCAAAAAAATATAAAAAAAATTGTATTCAATTTTGGCTAATTGACTTGAGTTTGACAAATAGGTTAACTGGCTAGGAACAACTAGATCTTAGACTTAGTGAATTAAAAACCCTAAAAATAACATTTCTTAAAGTTTAACGGTAGAAAGTATATGCCTTGTAGTTTATTTAGAAATAGGCAAATTTTGGGTTCACTTCTTGGGCTAAGTCGAAACAAGGGAAGAGTATTGATGTTCTAATTAAAGTATAAGTTTGAAAGATAGTTCCTAGCTTAAGTCTAAATTCTGAAAATGTATACCCTACAATTTGCACATTCACGCACCTTGAAACTTGGAATAGTATAAGAGACCTTGAAATGCTCTTGTCTAAAGTCCTTAGTGCAATGAAAATGAAAAAATATATAAGTGTGAATAAAGAATAAAAAAATGGACACTGGTTTTTGTGATTAGTTAAGGCTGTAAAAATAGAAAAATATTTAGCGAGGGTGCTTCATCACCTAGTGCCTTAGACCAACTGGTTTGGGAGTCACTGCTAAAGCCTTGGGTGTTGCAAGGACTAGGAAGTACGCTTTAAAGTGCAAACGCATTTTGTAATCGGTCGTTGGTACCTCAAGAAGTATTAACGGTCGCATGAAGGATGTGTAAGCAAATTTCATTCACCAACTAATTAGTACTTTGGACAATGGACAAGGGCATGATTGCTTGAATTGAATTTCCAAGTGTAGGGGTGATCTATACACACACGTAGGGGTACGTGATTGGAATTTAGATAAGTGAGAGGAATGAAAGATAAAATTTGTATCTTTAATAGAGTTGATAGAAATTCCTGAGTGGAGATGTAACCCTAGAAGGAAAACTTAAGAAATGCCGAAAGCTAAGTAAGTCTACATAACATATATAATCTTCAGTTAAATAATGAGGAAGTGTGAAGAATATGGGTGGATAATTTACAAGTACAAGATAATAGAATTCCTTATTAGAAGACCTAATTGGAGAACAAAAGTCAATGGGCCGAGTTGATAGGATTTTGTGGGTGTAATCCGCTGAAAACCCTCAGGAGACAACACTCCTCCTACTAGGGACACCTAGAGGTTTAACGGCTTGTTGCACGTGCTCAGTGCAATCGCGTTTCCCTGCGAAAGTGCGGTTAGGATTTTAGTGAATAAAATAATAAGTTTGCTCGAGGACGAGCAAAAGGTAAGTTTAGGGGTATTTGTTCAGACCATAATATTGCATTTATCATTCCCCTATTCTTATCCTTTTTATAAATAAACAGGTACTCTTCACGCACGTTTGTTGCATATTACAGGATACAGGTTTCTGGAGCAAATACAGTGAGAAAGACACAAAACAACAGAAAAAGGGACTTTTGACCAACAAGCAGACCGATACTAGTCACGCCTAGTCAGAGAACAGTGCAAGGTCCAAAATGTCATGAGAACGGTTGAAAGATCGCTACGAATATTCACTGAAATATCTGGAGAATACCTAGAAGCCTAACAGAGAAAAGGACTATATAAACAGAAAGCCAAGAAGCCCAGAAGAAAGCCCACAAAATCTCACAGCCCAAGTCCATAGTTTGGCCACGGATCCGCGGCCAAACCCATGCTGGCGCCGCGGATCCGCGGCCGTTAGGAACACGTGTCGGTGGATTTTTCTTCTGTTGCCGCGACGGTTCTGGTGTTGGGATTCTCAGGGGTCAAATCTGTAAATTCACATGTGCGAGAGTCTGTAGCCCTAGGTTTCCTATTTTCCTATAAATTGTAATCTTAGATCTAAAAATTGTATGCCTCTTTTCAATAAATAAAATTCAGAAATTCTGGAAGTGACATTCAGATCTGTTATTTATCGCTTGGAGGGAGCCATCACCATTAGTAAGTGTTTATCTTTTATTCTTTTAATGTTATTTCATCCCCTAATGAGCGAGTAGTCTCCTCGCTTGTTAGGGTTAGCCTTAGGGAAAGGGTTGAGAGATGAGATCTCCCACCCCTTTCAATGCCTAACCCATTAAGAACTCCATGCATGTGCGCACAACCGCTCCCTGCGGCACCCTACCCCTCGAGGTAACGGTGAACCGCAGTATAAAGGGCCAGTTGCGCGCGTTTTCCATGGGGGTTAGGGTAATTAACGATAAAGGAAGGATACGAATCTAGAGGAAGAAGACATCTTCCCAAAAGAGTCGTATCCACTTTATCGATAATTACTATAACACCTAATGGATCTAAAATACAGCATTGAAAGCGGTGAGGAAACATCAATCTCCAAAACTTCCTCTAAGCCTAACCCTAGCAAGAATTTATATTAGATTAATTAAGTTTTAGATCTAGATTTTTATAAAAACCAAAACGACAAATAGAATCAACTCGTTAAGACACACTAAAGGAATTTACCCGTCTCTGTGGATCGACCCGCACTCACCGGCTAGCTGCGAAGCGACGCCGTTTCTGATTGCGGTAAATACAGTTTTTGAGAACAATCAGTGACCGTCTTGAACTGCCCTTTGAACCTTCGGGTTTGGGGCAGTACGGCGTGCCACATGTGAGGCGTTGGCTTGACCCTTCTACGGCTGGACCGTTGGTACTGAGGCATGAACTGAATGTTTTTAGACTTATTTCATGTGTTGAGCTGTATTGGGAAAACCTGGGTGTTCGATTGTTCGATCGGAAAGTTTAACATTTTCTATCTTATCCGGAATGTGATACAATAATTGGAATTCACAAGCAGTTATGAGATAACTGAATGAATGTTATAAATCTAGCGGTTTAGTCTCACTTGATCGGTTGCCACGGAATTTTGATATGATCAAAAGTCCGTCGCAATCACGTAGCGTACGCGGATACTCGCCGGGTAAACTTAATAGACAGCCTCACTCCATAGCCCCGACCAAGTGACTGTAGGAGAACCCCGTCGCCGAAAGTATCCGTTTGGGTGCTCGCGGCAGCGGTGTTCCACCTTGGTGCACTTCATCGACGGTATCAGGGGTGCGGCCGCCTACTAAAGTTTGCGACGAGCATTCGATCATGATGTCGGGAATCTTGTTGAATTGCCCGACTTGATATTGAAAAGAGTTTTCGATAATGAGACTAAAATGCGGGGTTTATAATTATTAGGCATGCGATGTCTAAGGAATTCATTTGATTAGGCATGCGATGTCTAAAGAGGTTGCGGATTCTAACTGTTGTAGTTTTACACTTTCTTTTCTGTGACCGTAAGTGTAATATGTGATATCCCCGGTTTCGTTGCTATATGTCAACGACAATTGGGATGCGCATATTTACTTACGTTGATGACATGTGATGTTATGTGTTGCTGGATATGTTATATTGGATCGTCGTGTTCGAATAGCCGGGGGTTTTTATGTGAGATGGGTGTTTTTCATTTTCATTCCTGTAAAAACTTGTATGTAGTATTCTTTTATTGGGGGCACTTCCAGGTTGTGGAAGATGTCACCGTTTGTATATTATTTACTTTTCCGCATTAGGATAGACCCAAGGAGGGGAGCACAAGTAACCGGGTTCTGGGGTCCAATGGGAGACCATCTTGAGGAGTCGAGTCCGGGTCTCCTAACCCTAGAATTGGTAGGGTTGCTTGCCGCTCTCGTAGGGGTCTAGGGGTGTGGGATTGGCTATTCGTCACGACCGTGGAATCCGTGTTTTATACTGGCTCGTATTAAAAACATGGACGTCCTAGTATATCCAATATTTCATATGATATTTTCTGCTGCGTTATCTGTGATGTGATCATGTGATTTGTTCAGATAGATATTATATATAGTATATATGATATATTATATAGACGTTGCTTATGTTTTACACCCGCGCTAGCCCTGCCTCGCTCTGGCGTTAGTTACCTACCCTAACGGTGTAGACGGGACATCGAGGCGAATGCGGATGGCATAAGCGTACGTTATATTTATCTGTGATGTTTAGGTGGACTTAAATGATGGGACATTGATTAATGAGATTAATGAAAGAAAATAAACCTAATTGATGTTGTGGAATCGAATTTCAAAAATAAAACAGGTAGCTACAGTTCTTGCTTTGCATCGCGGTGTGTTCCTTATAGAACATCCTGCACCTTATTCGATGAGGAAAGGACCGAGATCCCTTCACCGGGAGTGACTCCTTTAGCAATAACTGGCAGATGCTACACACTCGGTTTGTCTTTTGATCGCTTCTATAGTTTCTGCTTTGCACAGTGATATATATGATATATCCCGCACCTCATTCGACGAGGAAAGGGCCGACGATCCCTTCACCGGGAGTGACCCCTTTAGCAAAACTAGAAAAGCTTCAAAAACATTCCATTTAAAAACCATTTGATTCCGCAACGAGATCAAGTTCAAAGCGTTAAAGGTTTTCATAAAAACCATTCGCAACCCTCCGTCATTTTAGGAAGTAGAGTACTTAGTATTCGTGCTGTGTTTGTTGACCTTAGTTAAGGCACAGTGTACGGTAGCTAAGTGATGTCTTCCGACACCGCATATGATGCGATTAGTTAGGACAGTCGCGTGACTTTGTTGACCTTAGTTAAGGGTCATGTGGGTGGGTCTAATTAATCACGAAATGACTGGTAGAACTTGACTAGTGCTTATGATTTGTTGACCATAGTTAAGGTCATAAGTGCTAGGGGTAAAAACCTTTATCGGGAGTTTCAAGTGTTGAAATTTGCAATGAGATTGCAAACCTTCTATGTGATAGTTGGATCCCGATACCCACTGCGAGTAATTGTTACTCCTGGGAGAGTTTTGCATTTTGCAATTAGCCGATCAAGTAGGTGTCTAGAAAGGTGTCAACGGGGTTACGCCTCTGGGAAAACGAGGTTTACTGTAATTAGGTCAATGCGAAAGCACGGGAAACCTCCCTTAAAGTACCGACACTGGCCTGGCTGAAAGATTGGCGAACTTGTAGAGTGCAATTAATCCCGGCTAGTCTTTCCTTTTAGGGTTTGAAGGAAGATTTGATAAAAACAGTGGGAGCCATCCTGATTAGATAAAATATATAACCAATCTGATCTTGCAAGAGCGCACGCTGAGTGTTTTCTTCTCTCTCTCTCCAGGTAGCGACCATATCACGCCTTAATCAAGATAATAAAATGGATGAATTGACCGAACCCGCTTGTTATACTGAGCTGGGAAACGTTGGTCCCGCTCCAACTTATAATTGTTATAAGACAGAGCAGGAAATAGGGGAATACCAGAATTCCTATGCCGCCCAAACGAAGAAAGTGCATATGATGCATCTCCTTTGGGTGTGTTCATTATAAAGAACTGTTTCTCAGTATCCTCTGAATCCTGGGTATTTGATACAGGATCAGGATCCCAGATATGTAATCTGTTACATAGGGCTACAAAAGGGTAGAAAACTGAGAACGGGTAATAAGTTTCATGAGACAGAAAACGGGGCAAGTGTTGCAGCCAAGTCTGTTGGTCACTGTCACCCTGTATTACCAATACATTGATTCTGAACAAATGCTATTAAATACCGAACCTGATATACAAAATCATATCAGTCTCTTTATAAGTAAAGAAATGATAAAATTTTGTATTGGTGGATAATGTTTAGAACATTTCCTATATCAAAAGTTGATCAGTTCAGGCACGTTATCTAAAAGCATTGACGTTCTAAATCAAACTACAGTTCCTAGTATACAGAACACACACAAGAGGAAGAGTTCAGAAATGAACGAATCCTTTTTGAGGCATTGTAGACTAGGTCATATCAATGCAACCCGACTAGCTGAAGTTACATTTTAGATGCATATTTAAATCAGTTTGAATTTGCATCTTGTGAAACTTGCCAGTCATGTCACAAAATTAAGATGACCATAGCTCTGTTTATTGGAAACAGAGAAAGAGTTAGTAAACTCTTGGGACTGATACATGATGTATGCAAGGTCTCCTGTCTACACATGCCAGGACCGGTTCTTTGTGCTTCATTACGTTCTCTAATGATCTCTCAAGATTCAGACATATGTTCCTGTTGAAACATAGGCCCGAAGCTTTTGAGATATTCACAGAATATAAGTTAGAAGTAGAGAACCAAAAACCGGGTATAAGTATTATATCCTATGATGAGATCAGGGAGGAGAATACTTGTGCATAGAATTCCTGGACTATTTTAAAGGAGAATGAGATTCTCTCTCAGCATTACTCCTCCGTATACACCATAGCACGATGGTATATCGGGGCGGAGCAATTACACCCTATATGATATGGTGCGCTCTATGATGAGTACTACTGAGTTTCCTATTTCCTTTTAGGGAGTTATGCACTTATGAAGTTGCATACTTATTGAATAGGGTTCGAATCAAATCAGTACCTACCACTCCATATAAGATATGGTATGGGAAGAGCCTATCTCTTAAATAAGTTAAGATTTAGGATTGTCCGGCCTATGTCAAAAGCAAAATCCGGACAAAATCGAGGAAAGGTCAGTTCTGTAGAACTGGAAAGGTTCCAGCTATACAAAACTGCAGCTGATTTGACTGGACCAAAGGATTCTATAGTCCCCAATGAACCTCAAGCCTCTCTGCCGATCTAGTAGGGTTCCTCACCTGCCTGAGAGATACTTCGGTTTCTCGATGACAGTGGGAGCGAGGACTGCATCATGAGATGATGACCCAACTAGATTCGAGCAGGTCATCAAGAGTAGGGACTCTGTAAGAATGGCTGGATGCTTAGCGATCTGAGATGGAATCCATGTACACCAACAAAATATGGACTTTGTTTGCTATATCTGAAGGGTTAAATCCCCATCAGGAGCAAGTATATCTTGAGAAGATTACTTGGTGTAGATGGAAAAGTTGAGACTTTCAAAGCTAGACTTGTTAAAGGTTTTCGTCATTGACCAGGCGTGGATAATGATGATACCTTTTCCAGTGGCTATGCTTAAGTCCATCCGGATCCTACTTGCCACGGCTACATACCATGACTACGATATCTGGTGATTGGGTGCCATGACTACTTTTCTAAATAATAATTTAGAAGAGAATGTATATAAGAACACAGCAAGAGGGCTTCGTAAACAGTGGGAGCAGCGGAAACGTGTGCAAGTTGCTTTACAGGATAAAGCAGGTATCGCGGAATTGGAACGTCTATTTTGATGTGGTATTCAAAGAGTTTGACTTCATCAAAATGGTAGATGAACCTTGTATATACAAAAAGGTTGTAGAGAGTAAGGTGGTCATCCTCGTATTGTACGTGGACAATATACTCTTGATAGGAAAAGAGTTTCCTATACTACGATCGGTCGATCTCCTTTTATCACAAGGATTCTCCAACAGGATAAAGATGATACCTCCTAAATCCTGGGATTTGGGTCTATGAGATAGATCTAAATGGATGTTAGGATTCTCACTAGCTATAGTAAGATGGTATCAATCGATCCTGGGGAGAATCACTGGAAGGGTTCCAGGGTGATAAAGACGACTGAATGCCAGTCACAGGCATTGTCTTTACCCTCAGTAAAGGGACGGTATGTTGGAAGAGTTCCAAGCTAGATACCGTGGCAAACTAGACGATAAAGGCTGGTAACATCGCTATTAAAGATACTACCAAAGAGGCAGTTTGGGTGTATATTGGTTCATGAGATGAACTAGGTTCCTGCTATTGTATGACAATGGAAGTGTGGCTTTGGCCAAGGAACCCCGATCCCATCAGTGACCCAGACATATTCTGAGGCAGTATCACCTGATCATGGAGATAGTTGATCTCCAGGGTGATCGAGGTTAGGAGAGTAGACTCAGAGGATAACACGGCGGATCCACTCACGTAGGCCTTTTCCCAAAGAGAGACTTTTAGGGGATGGTTGAGTATTAGATACTACAACTACTGCTATAGATGGCCCTAGTGCAAGTGGGAGATTGTTAGTTATATGTATGCCCTAGAGGCCATTACTGTACATTGGATGTATATTGTAGTGGATGCTGGGACATATATAGGTAGGACTTTCTTGCTCGACATGATAGTACGCTATCTGGTTGCTCTTTATCTTAACATGTATACTTTCTGTCTCTCTGTTACATGTTGATAAAGCCCTTAGGATGTGTACTCGACTTCCAGGACTATGATGCAGATCATACTAGTGGGGCCTGGGTAGTCCATGAGTACATCCTTCAATGTTCCTAGTCGTGGGAATATCAAGACGGGGCATCGATATTCCAGAGTAGACTAGCATATATCTTCTCGACCCATATGATGGGCGATGGATGATCCCATATCCATTGGTGTTTGACATCAGAGATGGTATGCGGGTGCTCAGTGGAGACTGGGTACACTGAACGGACTCGCCGAGAACTCCCAGATGGTATTATACCTCACGTCAGATGGCAGTTCTCTGGTGACACTGGTACAGCTTAGTCTGCTGACCCGAGATCGTCATAGAGTCTTGTGTGTCTCCCACTGTGCTTTGATTTCCACCCTACCACGGCTCTACTGAGTCGTGCAAACATGTGGTTTTTGGGTACAGTCCCTATTCACATGGAGGCAATGAGCGATAGGAGGGGATTCGTCTCTCCCGGTATTGGGGGTTGATGTTGCGCTATGCACGACTGGCCATAACAGGAAATCCCTGGCCAGGGTTGCAGTGATGTACTGGTAAGAGTTATCAGTAGTTTCATGAATGTTATGGACCTCATGTCGGCATGACTTATCGAGCTATTGGGGTCTGACGTTTACCACCTCTAGGCGAGATATGCGACATATCAGACAAACAGACCGGACTGTACGGTAAGTGTTACTGGTTGATTCACAGGAGTGTGAGTGGGCTTCCTCGTCGATCTTCTGATCGCTCAATACCCAGGTGGCCGTTACGTTTAGCAGACCGTTTGCGGCTTGTGGGTGTTTGATATGATCATCACCTGCTGCCGGCGTATTGACGAGTCTTTAGAGTCCTACACAGAGGTTTCCTGGCTCAAGCGAAACGAAATACGAGCGCATATGAGATATGTGTGGGACCGAGAATAATGCGTGTATGTGATACCGTATTCTATTCTCGTGATGAATGTATCGAATGGTCGTATGCGATATAACCTAGTTATCGAATCAAGGATTGATTCGATAAGTCGATACATTGGATATTAGTCGGTTATATGAGACATGACCGGATCATTGAATCAAGTGTTGATTTAATGATTTAATGTATAATATATTTGATATATTACTTTGCATTAACTAGTATTTGTTCACTTTGGATGGATTTTCTCACTTGATGTACGCAAGTTGTATATGTGATATACTTTTGTGCACTTGATTGTATCATGTTTGATGATACATGATTGTTAGGGTGTATGTTTAGATTAAACCATGGTTATGTAATGGTTAGGGTTTTGATCTTATTTAGTTATTCTTTTTATTTATTTATTCTTTATTTTGGCAAGAAACAAAAGGGTGGCTACTTTTGTTTTTTCTTTGAAGCTTCATGAAGCTTTGAAGCATTGACCATTTTGTTTCTTAGCCTTAACCCTAACCATTCAACCTAACCCTAGTTTAGTCTCTACACCTAACCAAGGTTGGATTATGATAAGAATGAGTTGGATTTTCCTTTTTGAAAATAATCCTTTTTATTCTATCATATTCTTCTTCTTCTTCTTCAACATGAAGAAACTTTGCCACCATCAATGGCAACTTGAGAAAAAGAGTGAGAAATCCAATTCTAAAGTGAACCCACTTCCTATTTCTTCATCCTCTACCTCTTGCCAAGTAGCATAGGGTGTTTTCTTCACAAGTTTCATGACTTGGTGAAGTGGGAGCTTGATCTTGTGATGCCTCGACGTAGATCATCTTCGGTATCGAAGTCGACGACCTAGCCCGCCCATTTCTCCGATGAAACCGATGCTAGAGTCCGGGATCCGATATGGACAGCGGAGGGACATCATCACGAAGCCTAGGAGGTGGAGGACCGGATCTACAAAGGTTGTAGTCACTTTCCTTTAGCAAAAAATTCGTTTACTTGCTTGCATCGCCTATACATCTAGTTAACGATCCGTATTAGGGTTTGTAGGCACATGGAAAATTTTGAATTAGCCATGTTTAATCACTTGTGAGACCTTATTAGTGTGCCTAGGAACCCTATACTAGCTAACTAATGAACGGGTAGAGAGATATACCGAGCGATCCGTGTCCTCCGGTCTTCTCGTCGTTGTCCCGATCTCCCGCGGAATGTCCGGTCTGCACCTCCTCGCCGGAAGGGCACCACGTCGCCGGCTTCTTTTACGGGCTCCCACCTCTGGACCGAGGCAACTCGGGCACAAAATTGGCGAGTCGACGTGCCTAAGATTTTCTGTAGAATAACTGTAGTGCAATGTCTCATTGGGGTTACTAGAAGTTGCCCATTTAGTGGAGGAAAGAAGATATCAACTTTTGGAGGAGGAGCAATATGATTTTGCAAAGCCAAATGAGTGTATTTTTCCCCCTCAAAAAATTGGGACAGCCCTCATCCAATATGGCCGGCCATCAACTCAAGAAAATGGGGAGAGAGCAAAAAATGAGAGGAGAGAATGCATATCAAAAAGGAGTGAGCCCTCACATAATACAAGAGAGAGAAAAGGTGATCATGAAAAGAAATCATCACCAATCAAAACCAACACTCCACCAACCTCATCATAACCCATCACCATCACAAAAGTCAAGCAATGATGAGAAGAAGAGTCAAATGGTGGTAGAATTATCATGATACAATAATATGCAAAGACCACCCTCCAAATTGCTTATTTGCACAAATGCAAATAAGCCCTCCTCCACTAAATTTCAGCCAAGAAAAGATACAAAGGAAAATGGCCGAAACGGAAAGCAAACTGGCAACTTCAGAAAACTGATCCCGTAATAAATTATAGGAAAACCCCGCTACTGTATATACATACCCGCATTTGTATTCCGACCAAAATACAAATGCAATGTGACAAATCTACACTGTGCAATACTAGGATCCGGCTTAAACCAAAGCCCGCTAGTATTATCCGTCCGATCATGATCCGTGCAATACCGCACATATCTGATCGAACCCTGCCATATCTCCATACGGCCTCTACAGCGTTTCGCCCGAAACTTGAGCAACTGTCTGTGGGGGACTCTAAAGACTCGTCAATACTATGGCTGTGGATTTAACCACTAGCACGTCAGAGGTATTAGCCATACGTGATGGGCTACCAGCTATTGACCAAAAGGGACGTCGATGAGCGAACTCATCCTGACACCCTACTGAGCCTGTCAGTGACAATATCCGTACAGTCCGGTCCGTTCGTCTATGAACATCGCATGGCGGGCCTAAGGGGTTGGTAAAAGTCAGACCCCCAAAAGCGGTACAAGTCGTGTCGGAGTGTAGCCCAGAACACCCTGAGATACTACTGGAATACCTACCAGTAAATCTCCTGCCTTGGCCAAAGACTTCGTGTAATGGGTCTCCTAGACACAGCGCGACCTCACCCCCAATACCGAGAGAGACGAACCTATGCAGATCCCCTCACTGCCTCCATGTGGCTCGGGACTGTACCCAACTAAAACCTGTTTGCACGTCTCCTTTGAGCGTGGTAGGGTAGTAATCAAAGTACAGTGGGAACTCACACGAGAAATATGACGATCTCAGGTCGATGAAGTAACCTGTACACATGTCACCAGGGAACTGCTATCTGACGTCAGGTATAAGACCAACTAGCATGTTCCCGGCGAGTCCTCTCCGGTGTACTCATAACCCAATGAGCACCTGTATACGTCTTAGGTCACATCTTAGGTGAACCAACTGACACCAGTGGCTTGTGAGACCGGCCACCGCCCCTCGTCGGGGTCTCGACTGTATACACTAGTCTACTCTGGAGTATCGATGCCCTGTCTCGAAACTCCCATGACTAGGGACCTTTTAAGGATGTGCTTATAGACCCCAGCTCCCACGTATTTGATCGCCCTCATACTGCTGGTAGTCAAGCAAAAATCCTAGGGGCTATCAACGTGCAATAGTGACCTATAGGGTCACCTAAAGCAGTGCACGATGATAAAGATAAACCATATAGCATACTATCATCTTGAGTAAGACTGTCCTACCGGAATAGGTCCTCCTTCAATCATTGCAATCACGTGCCTGTGATCCAATAATTGACTCTGAGGGCACTATCTCCAACAATCTCCCACTTGCACTCAAGGCTAATTATTGCGATGTCGCATACTCACAGCCCGTGTGATATCGAACACCCAACTCCTCTACTAGTGAGTCTCACAAAGCTCGTTTGCGAAACTATTGCGTTCGAGGAATAGCCTCGGTGAGTGGATCCGCTCTGATGTTTCTTTCTATGTCTCTCTATATCTCAAGTTCGCGGAGAAAACCATCTCCCGAAATGAGCAATACCTGTCTTAGAGTATGTCTGGATATCTGATGGGACCTAGTTCATAAATGAACTCCAAATCCAAACTTCTCAGACTGTATCGTCAACTGAACTTAATCAGTATCCTACGCCATGTCTGCCTCAGTATCCCCTTGGACCACCTGTCCAAAATACTGCCCCTCGTCAGAAGGAAAACTATAACTCTGACAACCTCTCTGTCATCCAGGTCACCTTGGAAGCCTGGAATGATAACTGTCTCCCAAATGGGGCTGTCGTTATCATATCCCTAGAACATCCACTTATGTTCTAAAACTGCTTCCTAATGTTCCTCTAGGATTGGATCAATATCAACTTATTGCACCTACTGCAAAAACAACATCTGGTGTGGTACTTGACATCTCATGATTGACTCAATTACCTAAGCAAGTGATCTGCCAATAATGCACATCCCTCTCCCCTTTAGTCTGTAAGACACCTTTAGAGAGGGTGACTCCATCACCTGCAGGTACAATACCGTGCCAGGAGTCGTCCATTCTAAATACTCTTAGAATGCTGTCTAAGTACCCAGATTGGGAAACTACCCAAATCTAGATCTAAAACCATAGATCCAGTAACCAGTATGTCTTGATATAATATCCAAGTCCCGTGTGGAGAAACTACTGTGTGACAACCAAAGTATAACCGATCGTAATATAGGAACTTCACTTCCTACTCTGTGTATGTCATCCAAATACCAGGACATCACACCCTACTACCTTCTTAACAGATCCATCCCCTATTCTGATGAAGTCAAACCCATGACTGTCACATCAGAAATAGATGATCTATCTCCGCTATATCTGCTTTAGTCTATAAATAGACATAAGCCACCTGTCCACTATGCTTCCGCTGCTCCCACTGACCACGACAACCCTCTGGCAGAGTCATATAGACGTACACTTCTAAAGCCAGTTTAGAACGACGCTATAATCATCCTCCTGCCGGGTCTCACAGTCTGGAACAACAGCAATGGCAAGTCTGGGTAAAAAAGAACCTCCCTGTCACCGTCCTTGAGGCTATCGGAGTACCTCTCGGGTGCCTGAGGTTACCCACCGTATCTGCGGAGTGGCCAAAGGAATGTCAAACCAGATTGAATCTTTAGGTTCTTATCAAATCTTCAGTAATCGTTTGCGGTTCTGGAATCACTTCCAGTTCTACCATACTTCCACTAGTGTTTTCTAAAAAAATCCATTTTTATTAAAATTGTGGCGAGTCAAGAACAATATCACTATTGATCTTCCAGATGGTAGAAAGTCAACCCTCGTCATAGCCTGGGTCAACCCACAAACAGCCATTACAGAAATGTGCCTTGAGTTATCCAGAGTCTGGTTTTAAGCATAAGCCGGACAACTCCCCGTACCTTAACATCGTTAAGATATGAACTGTTCTATATCCAATATAGAAACAGAGGCACTGATTTAATTAAACCAGATTCAAATCATGCAGCTGTCTCCAGTGTATGTCAACTAAATGGAAAGAGGCCGATCAGCATTATCAACTTATGAACGCTTCCAATTATGAGTAACCTGAAAGAGAAGCAAGTTCTCTTAACCATTACTGTCAACTGAATACCAAACACAAGTATCTACATCTTCGATCACCTTCAAGAATCCCGATACTTGCAACACTTGGTTCTCTACTCTATTCTTATACCTATAACTTCTCAAAACTTAGACCTTGTGTTTCTACGAAACACATGTCTAAGACCCAGAGAAGCTACAAGTAAACAGAATCTAGTACAAGTAGCAACCCCTCTGCCCTAATGGACGCTGGACAACATACAATACTCTGTATAAGTCCTTTGAGTCTGATAACTCAATCCCTGTGTGTCGTAGGTTGAAAACTGTATTTTTGGTTAAGAAGAATTACACCGCTGTTTAATGCTCCTTACCTAACCATCCACTGATATAGGTAAATGTCATAGACATAATTTCAAAAAGGTATATCTCACTCTATGAAAATAGACATACAGATATATCAATTTGAAATTGGTGCATAACCGCGGATATTCAAAACCAAATATTTGCCATCCGGCAAACAACCCAGGTGACTTCCTCAAATATCACCGATTACAACGAATCCCGATATAATGAGGATGATCACCTAATTCCCAATAACTTACTCCCACTCATCATCTGTAAAACCATACAGATGTGAGAATCATACCTGGTAAATACATACCCTGGAGCAAGGATTAATTGGGAAATCAGTTTTCTTTTAACAGTACACAGTGAAACTGAAACATTGAAATGTTTCGATGGGGTATCCTGGTATTCTTAGCAATGCCTCTTCCATTATCCAGATTCACAACTATAACCGTATAATTCTCTGCCATCTCTCCAAATCCCTTTATATGTTTTTAGTCGTTCCCTTCTGTACTCCCCTTTAGGCCAAATGGTTTTCTTCCTTCCCTACCGTTCGGCACCAGCCTATGGTTTGGAAGAAGACTATCCAATAAGCATAATGGGTGTACTGTCATAATCCTAGGAGCACTCGTAATGCGAGAGAAGGTGAAGATAAAAGACAACCGAATAAACCTTATTCCTATTTCTCCTGAACCAGAATCCATCCCCGAACTGGAACAAGTTCCTTTTGAGTTCGTATATAACTATACGATGGAGTATCCAATAAACCGTGGATCTTCGTAGTGATACGGAGTGTTCTGGAGAAATACAAAGGTGATTTTAGGATTGGCGAAGAAATACTCAGTTTGGTCATGAATATCAGTCGCAATTTACTTTGCCCTCTTACTAATCCCTTTATATGTCTTTACTTAATACCTTCTGTACACCATCGTTATGCTAATTGGTTTTCTTCATTCCCCACCGTTCGGCACCAGCCTAAGGTCTGGAAGAAGACTATCCAATTTGCGTAATAGGTGTACTATCTCCTAAACCAAGGAGTACTCGCAACCTGAGAGAAGGTAAAAGGAAAAGACAACTGAATAGTCCTATCCGTTTCCTCCAGAACCGGAAACCATCCTCGAATAAATTCCTTCGAGTTCGTATATAACCATACGATGGTTTTGTCCAATGGAAGTGGACGTTCGTAGTAATATGGGGTGTCCTGGAGAAAAGGGTAAAAGTAGGAGTGGCAATGAGGTATGCAACTCTGACAATCTAAAAGCCAGTGTTTTAAGAAGGTTCGGTTAATTTTGGTCACTGAGTCATAGTCTTAGGGTCGGGTCATGGTCGCTGCAAAAGAGAGAGAGAAAATAAACACTCAGCGTGCACTCTAACCTAGATCAGAATGGTTACCAATTTATCTAATCTGGAAACCTCCCACTGTACCGTCAAATTCTCCTCCAAACCTGAAAGAAGAATTAGTCGGGATCACCCGAGGAGTAAACCAACTCATCAGTGGGAATCGGGATCCAACTATCATTCCATGATAACGTGACGGAATCCGCTCACGTTATCACACTCCAGAAGGTATGCGCATATCTGGCAAGTTTCAGTTTCTTTAGAAACTCCCGATGTGATTTTTTTGCCCCATGCTCTTATGACCTTGGCGTAAGGTCAAAATATCATAAGTCACATGTCAAGTTCTACCCGTCATTGTCCAGGTTAATTTGAACCCACCCGTACATACCCTTGACGTAGGCCAAAATAGTAGTACGACTGTCCCAAACCAATGCATCTATCTATGCAACAGATAAATACCCGGCTGCTACCAATCACTATGCCTTGGCGTGAGGTCAAAATACATAGCTTGAATACTACCGAATATTTAACTGAAATGACGGAGAGCTACGAATGGTTTCTGGCGAAAACCTTTAACGTAATGAACTTGATATCGTTGAAGGAACTGGATAGCTTTATAAAAATATAGTGACGAAAACCTTTGCTAAAGAGATCACTCCCGGTGAAGGGATCTCGGCTCTTTCCCCGTAGAATGAGGTGCGGGATATTCCAACTGAATACCACGATGCAAAGCAAAAGTAAACGACTATAGTGAAGTTATTGCCCTGACGGATACTTCTGTCCAAGGGGTCACTCCCGGTGAAGGGATCTCGGCCCTTGCCTCGTCGACTGAGGTGCAGGATATTCCAACTGAATACCACTGTGCAAAACAAAAGAGAACGTCCTTGCAATAACAGGTTTTTGAAAAATGTTCCAACAACATCAGAAAAGCTTTGTTTAGCTTGCATTGATCCGAATCAATACAGTCCCATCAATTGATCATACCAATAATGAACGAAAATAATGATGTACGTATATGCCATCCGCATTCTCCACTGGGGCCCGTCATTACCCGTTAGGTTAGTTAACTAACGACAGAGCGGAGACTGGACTAGCGCGGATGCAAAACATATACAACATCTACTAGTATATATATCATTATATAATATTTCGCTCAAGGCGTGATAAAATGCAACATCACAGAAATGTAATAAGCATCACAGAACAATACAGATATCTGGGATCCCCGGGTTTCACAGAGCTGCTACTGAAACCCGACGTTCCCCTGGTCGTGTCGATAGCCTGTGCAATGAAATCCTAGACCCCTACGGGCCCGGTAAGTTACCCGCCAAAACCTGAAGCGAGGCAGCCTCCTTCAGCAACGTGAATGGACCACCCAGCACTTCACGGAATCCGGTAACTTGGGCACCCTTCCTGGGTCAACCTGTACCCCTTACGAGTGCGGTGAATAGCCCGCCAATTCTAGAGTGAAGCCCCCACCGTCTCAATGCCATGAGATGTGGGCCCGTTGCCCTCTAGAACCCGACTACCCGTGCACCCCTCCGCGGGGTAATCCTAGTACAGAAAGTAAAATATACATACAACGGGTACATTGACCTCACCCCGGTCGTGCCCCAAAAGAATAATATACAAACAGGCAGTGACGGCAGTCCACATGTCGGACGCTCGCCCCGCAATATCAAATGTACATATAAAACAAAAACTGTACTAACATTGCATCCAGGCTATCCCCCACGACCAATCCGCAACATCACAGCACAACACAGAATATCAACGTGAATGTCACGTTCGCAAATCCGTCTAACCGGGCTATAGCAGTTAGACAGGATTTCCGAACGAGTGACATTCACGGTCGCAGATATAATATAAATACTGTGAACTAATGTGTTTAAAATTTTTGATCGATCAAATTTACCCAAGTGGGCCCCAAGCACCACTATAGCACTCACAGAAAATCTGGGCCCAAAAAGAATGTTCCAAAAACCCTATTTTCAAGTCAGGAGGCCTCTGTAAAAAATTGGTGCATTGAACAGTAAATACGGCGGCGGAACCGCGGCCCAAGCATGGGTTTGGCCGTGGTTCCACGGTGGGATGATGACGTCACACGACCAAAATTTTACAGAGTGCTTAGAATTCCCTGTACATGTCTCTGCAACAACCTGAAAAATTTTTCGAGCCCAAAAAATTTTGATAGAGAACTGATGCTTTTGAAAATGCGGTTTTGGGATTTTTGTTCGATCGGAAATGTAAACACGTTAGACCAAGCTAGACTAGGTTAATGGCATGGCTCTGATACCATTGTAAGTGCACGGCGGCGCCCCGGTCGTCTTTCCGAGGCGCGGAAGCGATGATTTACTTTAAACTTTGAACCGGCACTACCGCGCACAAAAATCCCGGATCGGGCCATTAAACTAGTTCTAGCTAACTAAAGAACAGGTAGAGAGATATACCGAGCGATCCGTGTCCTCCGGTCTTCTCGTCGTCGTCCCGATCTCCCGCGGAATGTCCGGTTTCCACCTCCTCTCCGGAAGGGCACCACGTCGCCGGCTTCTTTTACAGGCTCCCACCTCTGGACCGAGGCAACTGGGGCACGAAGTTGGCGAGTCGACGTGCCCAAGATTTACTGTAGAATAACTGTAGTGCAATGTCTCATTGGGGTTACTAGAAGTTGCCCATTTAGTGGAGGAAAGGAGATATCAACTTTTGGAGGAGGAGCAATATGATTTTGCAAAGCCAAATGAGTGTATTTTTCCCCCCTCAAAAAATTGGGACATTCCTCATCCAATATGGCCGGCCATCAACTCAAGAAAATGGGGAGAGAGCAAAAAATGAGAGGAGAGAATGCATATCAAAAAGGAGTGAGCCCTCACATAATACAAGAGAGAGAAAAGGTGATCATGAAAAGAAATCATCACCAATCAAAACCAACACTCCACCAACCTCATCATAACCCATCACCATCACAAAAGTCAAGAAATGATGAGAAGAAGAAGTCAAATGGTGGTAGAATTATCATGATACAATAATATGCAAAGACCACCCTCCAAAATGCTTATTTGCACAAATGCAAATAAGCCCTCCTCCACCAGATTTCAGCCAAGAAAAGATACAAAGGAAAATGGCCGAAACGGAAAGCAAACTGGCAACTTGAGAAAAATGATCCCGTAATAAATTATAGGAAAACCCCGCTACTGTATATACATACCCGCATTTGTATTCCGACCGAAATACAAATGCAATGAGACAAATCTACACTGTGCAATACTAGGTTCCGGCTTAAACCAATGCCCGCTAGTATTATCCGTCTGATCATGATCCGTGCATTACCGCACCTATCTGATCGAACCCTGCCATATCTCTATACGGCCTCTACAGCGTTTCGCCCGAAATTTGAGCAACTGTCTGTGGGGGACTCTAAAGACTCGTCAATACTATGGCTGTGGATTTAACCACTGGCACGTCAGAGGTATTAGCCATACGTGACGAGCTACCAGCTATTGACCAAAAGGGACGTCGATGAGCGAACTCATCCTGACACCCTACTGAGCCTGTCAGTGACAATATCCATACAGTCCGGTCCGTTCGTCTATGAGCATCGCATGGCGGGCCTAAGGGGTTGATAAAAGTCAGACCCCAAAAAGCGGTACAAGTCGTGTCGAAGTGTAGCCCAGAACACCCTGAGATACTACTGGAATACCTACCAGTAAATCTCCTGCCTTGGCCAAGGACTTCGTGTAATGGGTCTCCTAGACACAGCGCGACCTCACCCCCAATACCGGGAGAGAAAAACCCCTGCAAATCCGCTCACTGCCTCCATGTGGCTCGGGACTGTACCCAACTAAAACCTGTTTGCACGTCTCCTTTGAGCGTGGTAGGGTAGTAATCAAAGTACAGTGGGAACTCACACGAGACAAATGACGATCTCAGGTTGATGAACTAACCTGTACACATGTCACCAGGGAACTGCTATCTGACGTTAGGTATAAGACCAACTAGCATGTTCCCGGCGAGTCCTGTCCGGTGTACTCATAACCCAATGAGCACCTGTATACATCTTAGGTGAACCAACTGACACCAGTGGCTTGTGAGACCGGCCCCCGCCCCTTGTCGGGGTCTCGACTGTATACACTAGTCTACTCTGGAGTATCGATGCCCTGTCTCGAAACTCCCATGACTAGGGACCTTTTAAGGATGTGCTTATAGACCCCAGCTCCCACGTATATGATCGCCCTCATACTGCTGGTAGTCAAGCAAAAATCCTAAGGGCTCTATCAACGTACAATAGTGACCTGTAGGGTCACCTAAAGCAGTACACGATGATAAAGATAAACCAGATAGCATACTATCATCTTGAGTAAGACTGTCCTACCGGAATAGGTCCTCCCTCAATCATTGCAATCACGTGTCTGTGATCCAATAATTGACTCTGAGGGCACTATCTCCAACACATATATTGATTATATATTGTTTAAGTTTATTGATGATAAATATGGATATTTGGTGTGCTTGGATGATTTAGTGTCATGAAACCCTAGAGTAGTGGTCGCACCACACATGCACACACCCACCTATACTTGCATACATTCTTCTTTCATAGGTGCATATATGGGATTATATATTTATGTGTTCATCTGGGTATGGGACTAGGTGTTAACATACTGGATTGAGGATGATACTTGGGATTGAGATAAGTCGATGAGATTTGAGTTGAGGCCGTGAGATCGGTGATATGGCAGGATCCGTACTTGAGATACGTCCTGATGTTATAGAGGATCTTTGGATGACGATGCCATGTGAATAGTGATATATATATATATATATAAAATGGTTGACATGTGATCGTGATATGAGATATGATATGATATGATAAGATAATTATAATGGGTCGCATTGAGCGATGTATCCTTCTTATTGATGATATGTGCTGATGATATCGGTTTGTACGAGATTGTCGATCAGTAGTCGGATCATGATTATATTGATGATATTAGTAGTGTACTAGATGTAGGTCAGTACCCCAGATGATGATCTTGATAAAGAGGATACAAGATGAACAGTGTGATGAGTATGATATTGACCCGTACCCAGATTTGGGGATGCCGTACGACGGATTTACGTACGAGCTATATATTGATGATTGATCCACACTCTGTTGGAGATAGTGCCCTCAGAGTCAATTATTGGATCACAGGCACGTGATTGCAATGATTCAGGGAGGACCTATCCCGGTAGGACAGTCTTACTCAAGATGATAGTATGCTATCTGGTTTATCTTTATCATCGTGTACTGCTTTAGGTGACCTTACAGGTCGCTATTACACGTTGGTAGAGCCCCTAGGATTCTTGCTTGACTGCCAGCAGTATGAGGGCGATCATATACGTGGGAGCTGGTAGTCTATAAGCACATCCTTAAAAGGTCCCTAGTCGTGGGAGTTTCGAGACAGGGCATCGATTCACCAGAGTAGACTAGTGTATACAGTCGAGATCCCGACGAGGGGCGGTGGCCGGTCTCACAAGCCACTGGTGTCAGTTGGTTCACCTAAGATGTATACAGGTGCTCATTGGGTTATGAGTACACCGGACAGGACTCGCCGGGAACATGCTAGTTGGTCTTATACCTGACGTCAGATAGCAGTTCCCTGGTGACATGTGTACAGGTTAGTTCATCGACCTGAGATTGTCATTTGTCTCGTGTGAGTTCCCACTATACTTTGATTACTACCCTACTACGCTCAAAGGAGACGTGCAAACAGGTTTTAGTTGGGTACAGTCCCGAGCCACAAGGAGGCAGTGAGCGGATCTGAAGGGGTTCGTCTCTTCCGGTATTGGGGGTGAGGTCGCGCTGTGTCTAGGAGAGCCAGTACATGAAAGTCCTTGGCCAAGGCAGGAGATTTACTGGTAGGTATTCCAGTAGTATCTCAGGGTGTTCTGGGCTACACTCCGACACGACTTGTACCGCTTTTCGGGGTCTGACTTTTACCAACCCCTTAGGCCCGCCATGCGATGCTCATAGACGAACGGACCGGACTGTACGGATATTGTCACTGACAGGCTCAGTAGGGTGTCAGGATGAGTTCGCTCATCGACGTCCCTTTTGGTCAATAGCTGGTAGCCCGTTATGTATGGCTAATACCTCTGACGTGCTAGTGGTTAAATCCACAGCCATAGTATTGACGAGTCTTTAGAGTCCCCCACAGACCAGTTACTCAAGTTTCGGGCGAAACGCTGTAGAGGCCGTATGGAGATATGGCAGGGTTTGATCAGATACGTGCGGTATTGCACGGATCATGATTGGACAGTTAATACTAGCGGGCTTTAGTTTAAGCCGGATCATAGTATTGTTCAATGTAGATTTTGTCTCATTGCATTTGTATTTCGGTCGGAATACAAATACGGGTATGTATATACAGTAGCGGAGTTTTCCTGTAATTTATTACGGGATCAGTTTTCTGAAGTTGCCAGTTTTCTTTCCGTTTCGGCCATTTTTCTTTGTATCTTTCTTTGGCTGAAGTTTGGTGGAGGAGGGCTTATTTGTATTTGTGCAAATAAGCATTTTGGAGGGTGGTCTTTGCATATCATTGCTTCATGATGGTTGCACCCTCATTTGACTTTGCTTGGATAATCATTGCTTGACTTTCTTATTCATCATGGCTTGACCTTTGGAGTCATGATGGTTGATGGAGTGTTGGACTTTCTTGGTGATAATTTCTTCTCATGATCACATATCATTCCCTCTTGCATTATTGTTCCTCTCTCTCACTCCTCTCATCTTCTCTTGAGGCATATGGCCGGCCAAGATAGAGATGGGGGCTGTCCCAAAATTTTGAGTGGGATTTTTTGATCTATTTTGGCTTGCAAAATCCCATAGCTCCATCTCCAAAAAGCTTAGTTCATTTTCTCTACCAAATGGCAACTTCCTCAAACCCCATGAGACAAATAGCTCTCTACACTTCATCTACAGTACCCTTGGGCACGTCGACTCGGCAACTTCGTGCCCGAGTTGCCTCGGTCCAGAGGTGGGAGCCCGTAAAAGAAGCCGGCGACGTGGTGCCCTTCCGGCGAGGAGGTGAAGACCGGAGATTCCGCGGGGAGATCGGGACGACGACGAGAAGACCGAAGGACACGGATCGCTCGGTATATCTCTCTACCCATTCTTTAGTTAGCTAGAATTAGTTTAATGGCCCGATCCGGGACTTTTGTGCGCGGTGGTGCCGGTTCAAAAATTAAAGTAAATCATCGTTTCCGCATTTTGGCCTCGGATTGACGGCCGGGGCGCCGCCGTGCACTTACACACTCTTGACTTGGGATGTCTGATTATAGATATGGTATTAGATATGATATTATTGAGGCGGGATCACCGACTAATATATATACAGGTATGTATACGTATCGACTCAGATGTTAGGCGGTTTCCTTACCTGTAGTTCAGCTTGTTAGTTCAGCCGTATAGTTTAGTGTAGTTGTTAGACTAGATTAGACTCCTACCTATTTCAAAACTAACGGATCGTAGGTATTTTAAAAGACAGGTCAAGGGATTCTACGGATATTTCAGAAGACGTATCTTTTCTTAAAAACACCGCGATTTTCAAAACACCGCGGCCCTTATTTTCAAAACACCGTGATTCGTGTTATTTTTAAAAGGCACCATTGTTTGACTTATAGTTATCGTTGTGTCTCGTACTCTGCTCCCGCACATTATTGCTGTTCGCTCCACATCGCATACTTATTATAATGCATTTTCCATTATTGATATCATGCTGTTAGGACACCAGCACCATTACCGATGATGCGTATGTACCACGTACACTTACTTGCCGGCTCACACACATCTTCATCGGTAATTGCCATGTCACGTACACTTAGAGAATATTATTGCTTGATTTAGCTTGTTAGCTAGTAGTTTTGACATGATATTAGTGTACTTGCCTTATATGCCAGCTTAGATATTGTAGTTATTACTTGTCACTTCATGCATACTGTTATTCATTGTTATGCCGCATTCATGGATTCTCATGCCTATATTCATGGTTTTACGTGCTATTGATGATTTGGATTCGGACTTCCATGAGATTTCTGGATTTGGGAACCGTGGGTATTTCAAAAGAGAATATGTAATTGTTTTAAAAACCCGGTTACCCTTGATATGATATTTCAGTGCGTCCACCATGTGTTTTCTCGGTGCTGAGAGCGACATGTGAGACCCGAGTTCGAGGAGTGGAGGAACCGTTTCGGGTACATGGTGGACCCGGTAAGGTACCCAGGGGCAAGAAGCGCGTGGTGATGATGATGTGAGCCTGGCAGGGGGAGACTACCTACCGATGATTTTACCCGACGCGTCGGATATCCGGAGGATACCGTCGTGGTCTTGAGATGGATGTTAGGGGCCGGTCTGAACTGACGACGCCCTAGATATTGAGATTGAGACATTGAGATTTCGAGATATTGAGGTACTGAGATTTGATGATACAGGCCAGTCCGGATAGCCGGAGCCTGAGATTTGAGACATTGAGATTTATGTTTTGTGTCGATACTAGACACTGTTTATACTGATTTCATTTATGATACCTCATTTTAAAAATACAAAGGAAATCTCACTAAATTATGAAAGCAGTTTCTTTAGTACATGTATTCTGTTTTCATGCATTCATACCTCATCCATATGACATATTGCTACCTGAGGCACTGACACGAGCACTTGGTATTACCGTTGTATAGAGGTATACCTTAGCCATTGTTATAGGCTGCTGGTTATATATTTGAGGATACATTATGATCGTTGACCTAGGATTGCGTTTTTCATGCGATTTCTGTTTCGTAGATGTTTTTCTACTCACGAGTTGGCAACTCACCCCCGTTGTGCCCCAGTTTCTTGCTGGTTTTGCCGTACAGGTTTCATTACGGCTTGGTGGCACTATTTCCATTCCGGGTGATTTTCTAGTAGGTGGGTTTATTTGTATCGTACCGATCATTATACCTTGTATATTATTATTCTGCTGTATCTAGAAGTTCCATCAACCAAACATGTATTTATTTCAGAGATAGAGACCAGTGATGTTTATTCTTTCGACCTTAGAGTCGTGTGTTGTATTTCTATGGATTTCTTGCTGTTTTGAGTTCCCTTTTGAGTTTTGATCCTCGCCCTTGGCGTTGTATATTATATTGCTTGTGTGGTTGTGACCGTCGATTGACGAAGAGCTAGCTTCCTCTTGGGGATGCTTTTTATTGATTTCGTATACTATTCATGTTGTATCCCGTTTGGGGGCCAGTATTTACAAAGGAGACTCTGTCGAAATTTTCAGGAAATATTTGATTTTTTAAAAAAAAACGCATAATTCGGCTTATGCTATTAAAACTACTTGTTTTAAGTTGGTTTCTCCTTCACTCTACTGCTTCTTTGGTTTTGATTTCTGGGTTTTGGCTTACTTAGATTACGTACGCCTCGAGACGTCCGTAATTTAAGTGCCGGTCATGTTCCGTACTTTTCGGGTCGTGACAGTGATGATGGATTAATTAGTCTCAAGATATCTTAGGTTTCTCAACACATGAGATATTTAGGGTTTGTGGTAAAAGAAAAAAACATGGAGGAGATGAGAGTATTGTAGTGAGCATAATAAGAAAATAGAATGAAGAATGGCTAAGTCTTGTGACTAATAAAGCAAGCATCCCAAAATAATAATAAAAAATTATATTCACCTAAAAATATCTAGATATTTTCCATAAAATATCTAGATGCCACCTTGCCTCAATAGTATTCCATGACTCACTGAGTGAGTCACCAAGTAGCCATGCTTCATTCAATGAATGATAACACCTCACCCTCCACCTCATTAACCTTTAACTAAATAGTTAAAATAAATAACGAGGTGTCTTCTTCTAGAAGCACGCTTGTAACAAATTACAAGAATACCACTTACCGTATATACATACCCGTATCTGTATTCCGAAAAATACGAATACAAAAGAGACGAAAATAATCCAACCATATAATATTAGGATCCGGCTTAAACCAAAGCCCGCTAGTATTATCTGCCCGAACATCAACCGTACACAAGTACACATATGTGATCGAACCCTACCATAAAACCATACGGCCTCTACATCGTTTCGCCCGAAGCAGAGAAACCCTCTGTGTGGGACTCTAAAGACTTGACAGTACGCCGGCAGTGTGTTACTGGATGAATCCATAATCACAAGCACGTCAGTGACACTAGCTGTACGTAACGGCTACCCAGGTACCTGTCAAAAAGGAAGGCCGACGAGCAAAATCATCCGGATCCCTACTGAGCCTATCCGTGACAGTATCCTGTTAGTTATATGTATGCCCTAGATGCCATTATTGTACATATGATGTATATTATAGTGGATGCTTGGACATATATAGAGAGGACTTTCTTGCTCGACATGATAGTATATTCTCTGATTATGATGTGTACTTGACTACCAGGATTATGATGCTTGGACATATATAGAGAGGACTTTCTCTGGTTGCTCTTTATCTTAACATGTATACATTTCTCTTGATACTGTCTTGTGGTTACATGTTGGTAAAGCCCTTAGGATGTGTACTTGACTACCAGGATTATGATGCAGATCATACTAGTGGGGCCATGGTAGTCCATAAATTCATCCTTTAATATTCCTAGTCGTGGGTGTATCGAGACAGGGCATCGATATACGACAGTAGACTAGCGTATACGCTTCTCGGCCCATGAGATGGGTGATGGATGATCCCATATCCATTGGTGTTTGACATCAGAGATGGTATACGGGTGCTCAGTGGAGACTGGGTACACTAGACGGACTCGCCGAGAACTCCCAGATGGTATTATACCTGACGTCAGATAGCAGTTCTCTGGTGACACTGGTACATGTTAGTCTGTAGACCCGAGATCGTCATAGAGTCTTGTGTGATTCCCAGTGTGCTTTGATTTCCACCTTACCGTGTTCAAGAGGATGTGCAAAACGGTGGTTTTTGGGTACAGTCCCGAGTCACATGGAGGCAATGAGCGATAGGAGGAGATTTCGGAGCTCCGGGTATCGGGGATAGATGTCGTGCAGTGCTCGATTGGCTATAACTGGAAGTCCCTGGCCTGGGCTGATTTAGAGATTTACTGGTAAGTGTTATCAGTAGTTTCTCGATCCGTTATAAGCCTCGTATCGGCATGACTTATCGAATTATTTGGGTCTGACGTTTACCACCCCTAGACTGGATATGCGACATCTCAGACAAAGAGACCGGAATGTACGGTAGTGTTACCGACAGGCTTTACAGGAGATAGAGCGGGCTTGCTTGTTGATCATCTGATCGCTCCATACCCGGGTAGTCGTTACGTCCAGCTAGTACCGCTGACGGCTCGTGGGTGCTTGATATGATCATCACCTACTGCCGGCGTATTGACGAGTGTTTAGAGTCCTATACAGAGGTTTTACCGGCACAGGAAAAACGTAGTAGGAGCACATATGTGATATGTGCGGGACGGAGAATAATACGAGTATATGATACCGTATTCTATTCTCGCGATTTATTCGTATCGGTCAGTTATATGTGATAAAGCCGTGTTATCGAATCAAGTGTTGATTCGATAAGTTGATACAAATTATATTAGTCGGTTGTATGTGATATAGCCGGATTATGAAATCAAGTGTTGATTTGATAATTTAATGTATAATTGTATATGCGATATACTAGATTACATTAACTAATATTAGCTCACTTAAACATTTCTTTTTCTCACTTGTATGCATGTAATATATATGTGATATATATTAATATACATTTTTAGTGTCATGCTTGATGATACACACTACATGGGTGTATGAGACTTGCACCATACTAATTATAATGTAGGGTTTAAATATTTAAAGTAAATCTAAATTAATGGATAATTAGTCACATGCATGAAGCTTGTAGAAGCTTGTGGATGCATTGACTTAGTCCACTAATTTTGTTTTACTTAAGATATTTATTAACCTAACCATTATAATTTAGCCATGGTTATGTCTCTATATGAGTTAGTATATGATACAAACTCACCGATGATTGCTATTCACTCTCTCATCCATTATCATATTCTTCTTCCTCAAGCTCAAGAGAGAGCTCACTAGGTTTTGTGAGAGAGCTTAAAATTAGTGAGAAAATCAATTCTAAAGTGAGCAAAAATCCTACTTCATCATCCTCTACTAGATTAGCACTTTAGTATAGGGTGTTAGCTTCATTAATCTCACATTAGTGAAGTAGTAGCTTGGGTTAGTGTCTCCTCGACGTAGATCATCTTCAGCCTCGATGACTTCACGCAAGCTCATTCCTTTCACCTTGTGAAGCTGTGCTAGAGTCCGGAAGATCACTACTTGGAGCGAAGGGACTACTACACGGAGCTATTGAAGTGAAGGACTGATTTACAAAGATTGTATTCCTAGTTCACTTAGTTGTAAAGTAGTTTACAATATGATTCGTATGATTCTCTAGTTGAACATCCTAGGTTAGAGTTCTTTAGCATGACAAAAATTTGAAAATGGCATGGACGGTACCTCCTGAAACCTTGCTGTCGTGCATAGGAACCCTACAGTGGTATCATAGCCTGGCTAGAGAATTAGACGGATTGTGTAGGATTACGAAACCGAAACAACTCCAAAACTTGAAACAAGATTACCTAGTTTCTGTCGATTTTCAAACGTGCTCTAAATTTTTTTAAACAACTGCAGAATGTTGTATGAGATGCAACATGAACACAGTGCAAAATTTAACCCAGGACCTCGGAATTTGGCTGGCCACATAGCCTTCAAAACCGGCCTGCTCGGTTTTTTGGTGGAGTTGGGGTTGAAATTTGTACTGTATTCCAGTCTCTGGGTTTGGTGTTTCAGGCGTTGTTTGTTTTTGCTAAATTTTCATGTGATGTTAAGTTTATGCAAAGGAAATTCGGAGTGTTTCGTAGTCGTAATTCTAAAAGTTTTTCGGGTTATTTTAGACGGTGTTAAAAAGTTCGATCGGATATCAAATACCCACTTTAACCCTTGCCGGAAAATTTTCCCAGAGTTGGATTTTTTCGTAGTTAAAGAACATTCAAATATCGTGCAAGTAATGCGGTGGACCCTCTAGAAGAACGAAACCCTAACTCGATTCTGTGACCGTAAGAACCGCCGCTAAACCCTACGGTTTGCGGTAGTTCCGCGGTGCCACAGGTGAGGCTTTAGTTGACCCTTCTATGGCTGGTTCATTGGTACTGTGGCATGTACTGAGTATTTTTAAACTACGCTCAAGTGTTGAGCTTTTTGGGAAATTTTAGGTGTTTGTTGATCCGATCGAAATGTTTAACGTCGTCTAGCTTTTTCTGGAATGTGATACAATATGTGGAATTCATATAGTTAGGCATGAAATCCGAAGTATGTGATATTTCGGGTTTATGATGTCTAAGGTGATTATGGATTCCAAATGTTGTAGTTTAACATTTTCTTTTCTACGACCGTAAATATAATATGTGATGTATCGCCGGTTTCGTTGCTATATGTCAACGACAATTTGGGATACGCATATTTACTTACATTGATGACATGTGATGTTATGTGTTACTATGATATGTTATATCGGATCGTCGTGTTTTGAATAGCCGGGGGTTTTATGTGAGATGAGAGTTTTTATTTTCGTTCATGTAAAATTCATTGTTTGTAATATTCTTTTATTGGGGTACTTCCGGATTGAGGATGATGTCACCATTGTTGTATATTATTTACTTTTCCGCATTAGGATAGACCCAAGGAGGGGAGCATAAGTAACCGGGTTGTAGAGTCCAGTGGGAGACCAACTCGAGGAGTCGAGTCCGGGTCTCCTAACTCTAGAATTGGTAGGGTTTCTTTCCTCTCTCGTAGGGCTCTAGGGATGTGGGTTTGGCTATTCATCGCGACCGTGAAATCCGTGTTTTATACAGGCTCTAAATAAAACACGGACCTCCTAGTATATCCAATATTTTATATGTTATCTTCTGCTGCTGATATTCTGTTATGTGATCACTACATATATCTGAGACGAATGCTTTATTATTGTTTATATGATATATAATAAACGCTGCTTATGTTTTGCACCCGCGCTAGTCCCGCCTCACTATGTCGTTAGTTAAGTAACCTAACGGTGCATAACGGGACACTGTGGCGAATGTGGATGGTATAAGCGTACGTTGTATTTTCGTTTCTTCTGTGATGCTTAGGAAGCATAAATGATGGGACTTCATTAATGAGATTAATGAAAGAAAAGAAACCTAAAAGATGTTGTAGAATCAAATTTTCAAAAAGGGTAGCTCTAGTTTTTGCTTTGCATAGCGGTATTCCTCGTAGAATATCCAGCACCTTATTCGATAAGGAAAGAGCCGAGATCCCTTAACCGGGAGTGACCTCTTTAGCAAAAGCTAGCAGATGCTACAACACTCGGTTTTGTCTTTTGATTGCTTTTATAGTTTCTGCTTTGCATAGTGGTATTTGTGAAATATCCTGCACTTTATTCGATAAGGAAAGAGCCGAGATCCTTTCACCGGGAGTGACCTCTTTAGCAAAACTAGTGAAACCCAAAAAAAACTCCTTTTCAAAAATCACTTGTTTCTACAACTATATCAAGTTCATTACGCAAAAGGTTTTCTTAAAAACCTGCCGTAGCCCTCCGTCATTTCAGATAAGGACTTGTTAGTAATCGTGCTACGTTTGTTGGCCTTCGTCAAGGCGTAGTGTGAGATAGCTGATTAGTACTTATCTACTTAAAGCATATGATGCGATTGGATTAGGGTAGTCATGCGACTTTGTTGGCCTTCGTCAAGGGTCGTGCGGGTGGGTTTAATTCAATCAAGAAATGTACGGGTTGAACTTGACTAGCGGCCTATGCTTTGTTGGCCTTCGTCAAGGTCATATGTTGCTGGGGGAAAAATATTATCGGGAATTTCAAGTGTTGAAATTTGCAATGAGATTGCATACCTTCTATGAGATAGTTGGATCCCGATACCCACTGCGAGTAAGTGATACTCTTGGGAGAGTCTTGCACTTTACAATTAGCCGATCGAGTAGGTGTCTAGAAAGGTGTCAAGGGGGTTATGCCTCTGGAAAAACGAGGTTTATTTTAATTAGATCCATGGGAAAGCACAGGGAACCTCCCTCAAAGTACCGGCACTGACCTGGCTGAAAGATTGGCGAACTTGTAGGATGTAATTAATCCCGGCTAGTCTTTCCTTTTAGGGTTTGAAGGAAGATTTGATAAAAACAGTGGGAGCCATCCTGATTAGATAAAATAATAACCAATCTGATCCTGCAAGAGCATACGCTAAAGTGTTTTCTTCTCTCTCTCTCCAGGTAGAGACCATGTCATGTCATAATCAAGATAATAATATTGATGTATTGACCGAACCCGCTTGTTATACTGAGCAGGGGAACGTTGGTTCCATTCTTTCTTATAATTGTTATAAGATTGAGCAGAAAATAGGGGAATATCCGGATTCCTACGCCACCCAAACGAAGAATAAGCATGTTGATGCATCTTCTTCGGGTGTGTTTGTTATCGAGAACTGTTTCTCAATTAACTCTACGTCCTGGGTATTAAATACCGGATCGAGATCATATATATGTAATATGTTGCCTGGGCTAAGGAAAGATAGAGAACTGGGAGAGGGTGATCATTCCGTAAGAGTAGCGAATGGGGCAAATGTTGCAGCCAAAGTAGTTGGCGAATATCATTTTGTGTTACCAAATGGTAATACATTGATTCTGAACGAATGCTATTACATACCGAGACCGTGATGAGTGATGCTGAGTTACCGCTTTCCTTTTGGGGACATGCACTGGAGACAACAATGTATTTATTAAACAGGGTTCCAACCAAGACCGTGTCTACCACTCCATATGAGATATGGTGTGGAAAGAGGCCATCTCTTAAAAGAGTTAGAATATGGGGCTGTCCGTCTTTTGTCAAAAAGTAGATGCCAGACAAACTTGAGACACGATCGGTCATGTGTAAATTTGTGGGACATCCAAAACATTCATATGGATATCTATTCTACCACAAGGAGGAACAAAAGGTGTTTGTTTCTCAACATGCCACATTTTTAGAAAATGAAATTTTTATAGATAGAACTGATGGCAATGCGGTAGAACTAGAAGAGCTTCTAGAGACATAAATTACTCATGACAAATTGGTTGAAACTGATGTTGCGGTAGAACTTCAAGAACCTCAGCCGCTCTGGAGATCTAGTAGAACTTCTCGCCCACCGGAGAGATACTATGGGTTTCTTGTTGATGGTGATAGAGAAGATTGTAGCATGGATGATGATGACCATACTAGCTTTCAGCAAGCTATCACGAGTGGTAACTCAGTGAAGTGGCTGGATGCCATGAGATCCGAAATGGAGTCCATGTACACCAACAAAGTATGGACTTTGGATGTTGCACCCCATGTGATAAAACCCGTAGGTTATAAATGGATCTTTAAGAGAAAGATTGGTGTAGATGGACAGGTAGAGACCTTTAAAGCAAGGCTTGTAGCGAAAGTTTTTCGTTTAAGACCAAGATAGGACTATGATAAAACTTTCTCTCCAGTAGCAATGCTTAAATCCATTCGGATCCTATTTGCTATTTTTGCACACTACGACTATGAAATCTGGTAGATGGACGTTAAAACTGCATTTCTAAATGGTGATTTAGAAGAATACGTTTTCATGGATCAGCCAGAGAACTTCATTGACAGTGAGAGCAGCGAAAAGGCATGTAGGTTACTTAAATCCATTTATGGATTAAAGCAGGTATCACGGAGCTAGAACATCTGTTTTGATGATACAATCAAAGAGTTTGATTTTGTCAAAAATATAGATGAACCATGTATTTATAAGAAGATTGTAGGGAGTACTGTCACATTCCTCGTATTGTACGTGGATGACATTCTCTTGATAGGAAACGATATTCCTATGCTACAATCAGTCAAACTATTCTTATCACAAAGGTTCTCCATGAAGGACCTGGGTGATGCCTCTTGCGTTTTGGGCATAAGGATCTATAGAGATAGATCAAAGAGGTTATTGGGATTGTCCCAATCAAAGTACATTGACACCATCCTAAAAAGGTTTAGTATGGATGATTCCAAGCGTGTTGCCTTGCCCGCTTGTCATGGAATCACTCTCTCCAAGGAATTCTGTCCAAAGACTGATGAAGAGAGAGCTCGCATGAGCATTATACCCTACGCTTCAGCCGTAGGATCTATAATGTATGCGATGTTATGTACTCGCCCTGATGTAGCTTATGCACTAACTGTAGTAAGCAGGTATCAATCCAACCCAGGGGAGAAACATTGGATAGCAGTGAAGAACATTCTTAAGTACTTGCAAAGGACTAAAGAATTGTTCTTGGTGTATCGTAATGGGGAACTCCAAATGGAGGCCTTTACCAATTCCAGCTTCCAAAGTGATAAGGATGACAGCAAATCTATCTCAAGGTTTGTATTTACCCTCAATGGAGGGGCGGTTAGTTGGAAATGTTCCAAACAGGATACCGTTGCAGACTCCACGATGGAAGCTGAGTATATTGCTGCAAATGATGCTGCCAAGGAAGCCGTCTGGATGAGGAAGTTCCTCGCGGAACTAGGAGTAGTTCCAACCATTGTTGATCTAATACCATTGTATTGTAATAATAATGGGGCTATGGCATTGGCCAAAGAACCCAGGTCCCATGAGAAGTCCAGACACATCCTGAGGCGATATCATTTGATCCGAGAGATAGTAGATTGCCACGAGATCAAGATTCGGAGAGTAGATACAAAGAATAACACCGCGGATCCACTCACCAAGGACATTCCACAGCCGCAGCATGAGCGACTTTTTGAGATGTTGGGTATGAGATACGCCAATAATTGGCCTTAGTGCAAGTGGGAGATTGTTGGATATATGTATGCCCTAGAGGCCATTATATGTATAGTAGATGCTTGGACATGTATATATGTATATAGATGACTTTCTTGCTCGACATGATAGTATGCTATCTGCTTTACTTTATCTTGACATGTTCATTTGATCATGCATCTTATTCATTTGGTACATGTTGATAAAGCCCTCAGGATATTTTCTTGACTACTGGGACTATGATGCAGATCATGTTAGTGTATATGCCCTAGAAGCCATTACTGTATCATACTAGCTTGTATATTACTTAATGGAAGCTTGGGATATTCACCTTGTATAGACAATCTTGCTCAATATAGTAGTATGCTACTTGGTTTGTTTATGCTTTAATGTGTACATGTGTTTATTTTTATGTATCACCTATACACATTAGTGGAGCCCTTAGGATCTATGATTGATTACCAGCGTTGTGATGGCAGTCACACTACTGGGGGCTGGGTAATCCATAAGAACATCCTTATGCTGGTCCCTAGTCGTAGGACTATCGAGACAGGGCATCGATACTCCGGAGTAGACTAGCGTATGCGCTTCTCATCCCAGTGTGGGAGACGGTCTGTCCCACAGCCGTCAGTACGTCGTACTTGAGATAGTATGCGGGTGCTCGTTAGGTTACGAGTACACTGGACTGGACTCATAGGGAACTGTTGGTTGGTACTATACCTATCGTCAGTTATCAGTTTCCAGGTGACATGAATACAGCTTAGTCCGCTGACTTGACACTGTCACTTCGCCACGAGTGTGTTCCCACTGTACTTAGATTACTACCCTACCACAGCTCAATGGAGTCGTGGAAACAGGTTGTAGTTGGGTGCAGTCCCGAAGCACTTGGAGGCAATGATGGTTAGACAGGATTCGTCTCTCCTGGTATTGGGGGTTGACATCGCGCTGTGTCTAGGAGAGCCATTACACAAGTCATCCCTGGCCAGGGCAAGCGAGATATACTGGTAGGTTTCCAGTGTTATCTCAGGGTGTTCTGGGCTACACTCCGACACGACTTGTACCGCTATTAGGGGACTGGCGTTTACCACCCCCTAGGCCCGCCATGCGATGTTATCAGACGAACAGACCGCACTGTACGCAGATTGTCACATTCAGGCTCAGTAGGAGTTCAGATGGGTTTCACCTCGTCAGTCTTCTTATCGGCATCTACCTGGGGACCGTTACGCACAGCTAGTGCCGCTTGCGGTCTGTGGTTAAACCCACTGCCAGCGTAGTGTCGAGTCTTTGAGTCCTACACAGAAAGCTATTCGCCTTTAGGCAAAAGAGTAGAGGTCGCATGGTTTTGCGACAGGGTTCGGTCACATCCGTGCACTTGTGCACGTTTAGTGTCCGGACAGTTAACACTAGCGGGCTTTGGTTTAAGCCAGATCCTAGTGTACGTTTTGGGATTGGTTTTATCTCGTATGTATTCGTGTTCCTCGGAACGCGGATGCGGGTGTGTATGCACAGTTGACAGAGAGACAGAGACAGAGGATTCTCATTGGGGTTGTTGACTGTTGACCATTGACTTTTGCTAAACCCTAATGAGAATAAGAAATATGATTAATAATAATATTAATTAAGTATTATTGTATCATGGTTGAGATAAAGGGTTTACTTTGTTGACTTGTTGACTTTGTTGACCGTCTGACTAGGTTGGACTAGTTGACCACCATCATTACAATGGCTATCATTTCATGGCAAAGACTTTTGCTTGCTTGTTTCTTTTTGCAAAATGAGTGCATGAAATGATATGGCCATTTTTACATGAACCATCACATAATACTCAATTACTATTATGAGTTATCATGATTTTGGATTATGAGAGCTTGGATGGCAAAAGAGTTGCTCATTCACTCATTTGCTTTCTCTCTCTTGCTTGAGCTCTCCCTCTTCCTCTTGCTCTCTCTCTAGTCTATGGTTTACTTGTCTCATGTGTTGAGAAGCAAGAACCATAGAGATAAATCCCAACACACTCCTCTACTCATCCTAGTTCACAAGGTTTGGCAAACCAAGTGTTCTAGTTTCTTCTAGTTTGAAGAGAAGCCAAAGGTAGAAGCTTTCAGGTGGATCCATCTTCGGCGCAAGGCGACGACGAGGTGAGGCCGATCCGACCACCGCAAGGAGTTGAAGACGAAGGAGTTCAAGTTAAGGTATAACCACCTAACCGAGTAGATAAAACTCTTATTAGGATTGTTAGATAGTTGTTTAACAAAGATCCGTATTTTGAGTCCATGTTACCACCTCTAGAAAAATCGTTTTTCATCATTTCCGCAAGCCCGTAAGTACCGGGAGAGGTAACGTGGACTTACAGTGGTATCAGAGCCTAGTTAAACACTATCTAACATGTTAGCAAAGTAACTAGAAGTTCGATCGGAGAAAAAGTCGCGAAACGAACCCGAAAAATCAAGTTTCCGTCGATTCTGTATTCTGTTCAAAAATTAATAAATCTTGCACCAAAAATCGACTCAGACTTTTTATAAGACACCCAAGAAATTTGGTCCACTGGCTCGGTCAAAGCGCCGCGGAACCGCGGCGGGAGCATGCTCCCGCCGCAGATTCGCGGCCGAGTTGACTCGGCCGTAGTGCAAATTTCGTGCAGTGTGTTTATGGGGTTGTTTTGGGATTTTTACAATATGATTTTTCTGCCCAGATTTTCCAGAAAGAAAAATTTGTTTTTGGGGTCTAAAAATCCGTATTTTGATCGAACTTCTAAAAGACTTAAGCTAACGGGTTATATCTGTGATGTGATATATGTATTGAACGTCTACTAATCGCTATACGTCGATTAGTGGGGGTTATACATATCTGTGATCTGTAATGTTGATGGTATGTGTATATGAATTCATTGGATTGTCGCGGATGAATAGCCGGGGGGTTGTGAGATGAGAGTTTTCTTTTCTTTCAATTCATGTAAATTTGTAATCGATGTAATATTATTTATATGGTCGCACAACCGGGATGGGGTTGTAGCTGTCATTGTATAATTTCTTTTACTGTTTTTGCTCCTAGGATAGACCCATGGTGGGGTGCACAAACTACCGGGTATCTCGAAGTGCCGAGTGGCCTACTCACGGTGTTGAGGGAGGTTGCTTCGCTTTGGGTACTTGGAGGGTAGTTTGCCGCACCCGTAGGGGTCTAGGGTGGGGAGTTGGCTATTCATCACGACTGTGTAATCCGCTCTTCGTTACAGGCTCGTACGGATTACGGATTCCTAGTATATCTAATGTGTTCATCTGTGATCTGGAATGGCTATCACTGCATGTAACGAATGTGTATATCTATATATGATATCTATTTAGGCGTTGCTTATGTTTTGCATCCGCGCTAGTCCAGCCCCCGCTCTGTCGTTAGTTAAGTAATCTAACGGGTAATGACGGGGCCCCGTGGCGAATGCGGATGGCATAAGCGTACGTCATATTTTCGTTGTTTTCTGCAATGGTAGGATTAAATGATGGGACGCATTAAATTAATGCAAGAAAATAAACCAAAGTTGAGTCGTTGGAACACTTTCAAAACCACTCGGTTTCTTTTCTAAAGTAACTTTTAAACGCAGAGCTTAAGCCACTCCTTTTAAAAGCTATCTCGTTCCATCGATTATATCAAGTTCACTACGTTCACGGTTTTGCCAAAACCATTCGTAGCCCTCCGTCGTTTCACATGGATAGTCATAGTATTCAAGCTATGTTTGTTGGCCAAAGTCAAGGCATAGTGATTGGTAGCTATTGGGTATTCCTGTGCAGCATAGATAGATGTGTTGGTTTGGGACAGTCGTACTGCCTTGTTAGCCAAAGTCATGGGTAGGTACGGGTGGGTTCAAATTAATCTGGAGAATGACGGGTAGAACTTGATATGTGACTTATGATTTGTTGGCCAAAGTCAAGGTCATAAGAGCATGGGGAAAAAATCCACATCGGGGGTTTCAAAAGAACTGAAACTTGCTAGCGCTGCATACCATTTGGAGTGTGATGATTCTGGTAGGATTCCTTCAGTTTTGTCATGCAATGATATTTGAATCCCGATCCTACTGTAAGTATATGCTACTCCTCAGGAAATTTCTCACTTAACGATCAATGCTATAAACCAAGTAGGTGTTTAGAAAAGTGTTAGCGGGGCTACGCCCCCAGGGAAAAGAGGTTATTTAATTAAGGAACTTCGCGAAAGCGTTGGAAAACCTCCCTCGAAGTACCGACATTAGCCTGGCTGAACGGTTAAGCAAGTATTGTACGGTGAGATTGATCCTGACTAATTCTTCCTTTTTGGTTTGAGGAGGGATTCGAGAGACAGTGGGAGCCATCCTGTTTAGACAAATTAAAAACCACTCTAAACTTGTAAGAGCATCATGCTAAAGTGTTTCTTCTCTCTCTCCTAATTGCAGCGACCAAACATCATGACTGGACTTAAGTTACTACTAGATAAAAACATACTGACAGGGCCAAACTACAAAGATTGGCTCAGGAATGTCAAAATGGCAATCACTTATGACAAGTTGTGGTATCTCCTTACCACCAAAGCTCCCCCTATCCCAGGTCCCAATACCAGCGTCGCGGATAGGGAAATCCGTAAGACCTGGGAAATCGATTGCGCGAAGGCCAAGTGCCTCGTGCTTGCCTCTATGGACAATGAACATCAGAGGAGGCACGAGAATATGGACCTTGAATCCATATTTCTCCATACAAAAGAACTGTATGGAGAGCAATCTCGTATCGCCAGATACGAAGTCTCGAAAAAGCTGTTTTCGGCGAGATTGGCCGTCGGATCATCGGTAGCGGAACACGTGCTTAAGATGATTGGCTTCATTGAGGAGCTTACGGACCTAGGGACCACGTTAGAGAACGAGCTCTACACAGACTTGATTCTCCTGTCCCTTCCTTCCACTTACGCCCAGTTTATCCTGAACTTCAACTTGCAAGAAAAAGAAGTTGAACTTTCAGAACTCCTCAACATGCTGAGGAGTGCAGAGGGCACCCTACAGAAAGGTAGGGAAACATCCACTTTGTTTGTAGGAGGATCTTCTTCTTCTAGGTCCAAGGCGAAAGCCAAGGGAAAGAAGAAGAAAGCCCCCGCCAAACCAAGGGGCGGTGTTAGTAAAGTGGATACGAAGGGAAAGACAATGGCAACAAAGGTAGCGGGAAAGATTGTGGGAAAAGAAGAATACTTTTACTGTCACAAGAGTGGACACTGGAAAAAGGATTGCAGGGCTTAGAAGGCCAGAACCCAGGATCTGAAGCAAGTTGCGGCTTCAGCTTCAGGTGTGTATGTTATTGAAAACTGTCTATCAATAAACTCTACATCCTGGGTATTGGATACCGGATCAGGATCTCATATCTGTAATTCTTTACAGGCACTGAGAAGGCGTAGGGTTTTGAAGGCAGGTGATATGACCCTCAGAGTTGCAAACGGAGCTGGCATGGATGCTGAGTCCGTTGGGGACTATCACCTGGGGTTGTCAGATGGACACGTTTTGGTTTTGCGTAATTGCTATTTTGTACCCAATGCAACTTGTAATATCATTTCTGTATCTTTATTATCTAAAGAAGGTTATGAATTTGCATTTGTAAGCAATGTTGTAAACATTCACCTTAATCAAGTTCTGATTGGGTCAGGTACATTAAGCAATGGTATATACGTATTAAACCAACCACAGATTTTCAATGTCCAGAATACACACAAAAGAAAGTCTCCGGATACAAACCAGGCTTTCTTATGTCATTGTAGACTGGGTCACATCAATAAGAGAAGGTTGACGAAGTTACATACAGAAGGATATTTGGATTCATTCGAATATCAATCGTATGCCACTTGTCAATCCTGTCTCAAAGGAAAGATGACAAAAACTCCGTTCACTGGACACGGAGTAAGAGCGAGCGAGCTCTTGGGACTCGTACACAGTGACGTGTGTGGTCCAATGTCTACACATGCGCGAAGCGGTTATTCTTGCTTCATTACTTTTACGGATGACTTTTCAAGGTACAGATATGTCTTCTTAATGAAACATAAATCCGAAGCTTTTGGAAAATTCCAGGAATATAAGAATGAAGTAGAAAAACAAACAGGCAAAAGTATCAAGACACTAAGATCTGATCGAGGTGGTGAATACTTAAGTGCCGAGTTCCTAGATTACCTAAAAGAGAATGGAATTCTCTCTCAGCTTACTCCTCCATACACTCCGCAGCATAATGGTGTATCGGAGAGACGGAACCGGACCCTATTGGATATGGTACGTTCCATGATGAGTAACGCTGAGTTACCGTGATCATTCTGGGGATATGCAGTAGAATCAGTTGCATACCTTTTGAACCGAGTTCCAACTAAGACTGTGCCTACCACACCATATCAGATGTGGTGTGGGAAGAAACCCTATCTTAAGCACATTAAGACATGGGGATGTCCAGCTTTTGTCAAAAAGCAGCATGCAGACAAACTCGAGGCACACTCAGTACAGTGCAAGTTTGTGGGATATCCAAAGAACTCCAAGGGATATTTCTTCTATTGCGAAGAGGAACAAAAGATTTTTGTTTCTCGTCATGCCCACTTCTTGGAAACTGAGTTCTTGGAAAATCAGATAAGTGGGAGCGCAATAGAACTGGAAGAAATTCCAGAACCATGAGCTATTACTGAAAGCTTAGTAGAACCAGAGGGTTCAAAATAACATGACATTCCTACGCCGCTCCGCAGGAGTAGTAGGCAGTCTCATCCGCCCGAGAGATACTACGGTTTTCTCATAGACGGGGATAGAGAGGATTGCATCTTTGATTATGATGAGACCACTAGCTTCCAGCAGGCCATTCAAAGCGTTGACTCGGTAAAATGGCTGGATGCAATGCGGACCGAAATGGAGTCCATGTACACCAACAAAGTATGGACGTTGGACGTTGCTCCAGATGGGGTAAAACCCGTAGGATGCAAGTGGATCTTCAAAAGGAAGATTGGTGTAGATGGACAGGTTGAGACTTATAAAGCTAGACTTGTTGCAAAGGGTTTTCGTCAAAGACCTGGTTTGGACTATGACGAAACCTTTTCTCCAGTGGCTATGCTGAAATCCATTCGGATCCTTCTTGCCATTGCTGCCTTCCACGATTATGAGATTTGGCAGATGGACGTAAAGACCGCTTTTCTGAATGGAAATTTAGAGGAGTGTGTGTATATGGACCAGCCAGAGGGTTTCATTCAGAGTGGGAGCAGCAAAAAGGTGTGCAAGTTGCTTAAGTCCATCTATGGACTAAAGCAGGCATCGCGGAGTTGGAACATCTGTTTTGATGAGACGGTCAAAGAATTTGGCTTTATCAAAAATCCAGATGAACCATGCATCTATAGTAGATTTGTAGCAAGAACTGTCGTATTCCTCGTATTGTACGTGGATGATATTCTTCTGATAGGAAATGACAATCCTATGCTACAATCTGTCAAGGGATTCTTGTCACACAGGTTCTCCATGAAAGATCTGGGTGATGCCTCGTACATTCTGGGGATCCAGATCTTTCGTGACAGATCCTGTTAGTGTATATGCCCTAGAGGCCATTACTGTATCATACTAGTTTGTATATTACTTAATGGATGCTTGGGATATTCACCTTGTATATACAATCTTGCTCAAAATAGTAGTATGCTACTTGGTTTGTTTCTACTTCAATGTGTACTTGTGTTTATTTCAGTATATCACTTATACGCATTAGTGGAGCCCTTAGGATCTTTGCTTGATTACCAGCGTTGTGATGGCCGTCACACTAGTGGGGCTGGGTAATCTATAAGCACATCCTTATGCAGGTCCCTGGTCGCAGGACTATCGAGACAGGGCATCGATACTCCGGAGTAGACCAGCGCATGCGCTTCTCATCCCAGTGTGGGAGACGGTCTGTCCCACAGCCGTCAGTACGTCGTACTTGAGATAGTATGCGGGTGCTCGTTAGGTTACGGGTACACTGGATAGGACTCGTCGGGAACTGACTAGTTGGTATTATACCTATCGTCAGTTATCAGTTCCCAGGTGACATGAGTACAGCTTAGTCCGCTGACTTGACACTGTCACTTCGCCTCGGGTGTGTTCCCACTGTACTTTGATCACTACCCTACCACGGCTCAAAGGAGTCGTGCAAACAGGTGGTGGTTAGGTGCAGTCCCGAAGCACTTGGAGGCAGTGACGGTTAGACAGGATTCGTCTCTCCCGGTATTGGGGGTTGACATCGCGCTGTGTCTAGGAGAGCCATTACACGAGTAGTCCCTGGCCAGGGCAAACGAGATATACTGGTAGGTTTCCAGTGTTATCTCAGGGTGTATTGGGCTTCACTCCGGCACGACTTGTACCGCTATTGGGGGACTGACGTTTACCGCCCCCTAGGCCCGCCATGCGATGTATCAGACGAACAGACCGGACTGTACGGAGAATGTCACACTCAGGCTCAGTAGGAGTTCAGATGGGTTTCGCCTCGTCGGTCTTCTTGTCGGCATTACCTGGGGACCGTTACGCACAGCTAGTGCCGCTTGCGGTCTGTGGTTAAACCCACTGCCAGCGTAGTGTCGAGTCTTTAGAGTCCCACACAGAAAGCTTTTCGCCTTTAGGCAAAAGAGTAGAGGTCGCATGGTATTGCGACAGGTCGCATGGTTTTGCGACAGGGTTCGGTCACATCCGTGCACTTGTGCACGTACAGTGTCCGGACAGTTTACACTAGCGGGCTTTGGTTTAAGCCAGATCCTAGTGTACCTTATGGGATTAGATTTATCCAGTTTGCATTCGTGTTCCTCGGAACGCGGATGCGGGTGTGTATGCACAGTTGACAGGGAGGCAGAGGCTGCGGATTCTCATTAGGGTTGTTGACAGTTGACCGTTGACTATTTGACTTTATGCTCAACCCTAATGAGAATATGATATGTGATTAACTATTATATTAATTAAGTATTATGGTGATATGGTTGTTGACTTGTTGACTTTTGTTGACTTGTTAACTTTGTTGACTTGTTGACTTTTGTTGACTTGTTGACCGGTTGACTAGGCTTGACTAGTTGACCATCATGATAACCATGGTTATCATTTCATGCCAAAGACTTTTTCTTGCTTGCTCATTTGAGCAAAATGAGTGTATGACATGATAAGGTTATGGTTGCTTCTAACCATCACATAAGACTTTTTTGATATGATGAGTTATGATCACTTTGGATTATGAGAGGGTGAAAGACAAAAGAGTTGCTCATTCTTTCTTGCTCATTCTCTCTCTTGTTCTTGAGCTCTCCTCTTGCTCTCACCCTCAACCTCTTGCTCCCTCTCTTGATCTATGGTTCTCTTGTCTCATGAGTTGAGAATCAAGAACCATAGATAAAATCCCATTCTAAATCATCTCTACTCATTCTAGTTCACTAGGTTTAGCAAACCAAGTGAACTAGTTTCTTCAAAGAACGAAGAAGGAGCTAAAGGTTGGAGCTTTCAAGTGGATCTATCTTCGGCGTACGGAGACAACGAGAAGGAGCCATCGAACCACCATCGGAGCTTGAAGAGAAGGAGTTCAAGTTTAGGTATAACCATCTTCATCCGAGTAGCTAAATATCTTTAGCTTAGTATGCTAGTTTTAGTTTAGGTAAAGATCCCGACCTAGCTTAGTCCATGTTGCCTCTTGCGATAAAATTTTGATTTTATACCGTTTCCGCCTCCCCGTAAGAACCGGGGGTCGCAACGTGGACTTACAGTGGTATCAGAGCCTAACTAAACTTAAACTAGCTTGGTAGTAAAGTGTAACGAAGTTCGGAACCGGAAAAATCCAAAAACCAAACATTTACAAAAACTGAGTTTCTGTTGAAATTTTTTTGGCTCAAAATGAAAAACTTTACACTTGTAAATTCGGCTCAGGGTTTTGTGTGAACACCCAAGAAAAACGATACAGTAATTCGTCCAAACCGCCGCCCTTCCGCCGCGCGAGCTAGGCAGCCGCCGCGGAACCGCCGCGCTTTGTCGTCTTCTCTGCATCGTTTTTCATGCAGTGTGTGTCTGTGTTGGTTTTGGGATTTTTAATATATATTATATGTGCCCAGATTTTCCAGAAAAGAAATTTCCTTTTGGGGTCCTATAATTCCGTATTTTTCCGAACTTCACTGCACTTTGACTATGATGGTTATATCTGTGATGTTTGCATGTATTGAACGTCGGCTAATCGCTATAAGTCGATTAGTCGGGGTTATACATGATCTGTAATGTGCTGGAATGTGTATATAAATATGTTGGATTGTCGCGGGTGAATAGCCGGGGGTTGTGAGACGAGAGTTTTCTTTTCTTGCAATTCATGTAAATTTGTAAATTGATGTAATAATTATTTGTATGGCCGCACAACCGGGTCGGGGTTGTAGCCGTCATTGTATAATTTCTTTTTACTGTTTTTGCTCCTAGGATAGACCCATGGAGGGGTGCACAAACTACCGGGTATGCCGAAGTGTCGAGTGGCCTACTCATGGAGATGAGAGAGGTTGCTACGCTTCGGGTACTTGGCGGGTAGTTTGCCGCACCCGTAGGGGTCTTGGGTGGGGTTTTTGGCTATTCACCGCGACCGTGTAATCTGTTTTTGTTACAGGCTCGTACAAATTACAGATTCCTAGTATATCCAATGTATTTATCTGTGATCTGAAATGTTTATCATTGCAGTATATCTATATATGATATTATTTAGGCGTTGCTTATGTTTTACAGACGCGCTAGCCCAGCCCCCGCTCTGTCGTTAGTTAAGTAACCAACGGGTAATGACGGGGCCCCGTGGCGAATGCGAATGGCATAAGCGTACGTCATATTTTGGTTGTTTTCTGCAATGGTAGGATTAAATGATGGGACGCATTAAAAGAACTAATGCAAGAATATCACGCATTAAAAGAACTAATGCAAGATAATAAACCAAGTTAAAGTCGTTGGAACACTTTCGAAAAACCACTCGGTTCTTTTCAAAAACAACTTTTAAATGCGGAGCTTGAGCCACTCCTTTTTAAAAGCTATCTCGTTCCATCGACCAAATCAAGTTCACTACGTTCACGGTTTTGCCAAAACCATCCGTAGCCCTCCGTCGTTTCACATGAATAGTCAATAGTATTCAAGCTGTGTTTGTTGGCCAAAGTCAAGGCACAGTGATTGGTAGCTATTGGGTATTCATGTGCAGCATAGATAGATGCGTTGGTTTGGAACAGTCGTACTACCTTGTTGGCCAAAGTCAAGGGTAGGTGCGGGTGGATTCAAATTAACCTGGAGAACGACGGGCAGAACTTGACATGTGACTTATGATTTGTTGGCCAAAGTCAAGGTCATAAGAGCATGGGGCAAAAATCCACATCGGGAGTTTCATAAGTACTGAAACTTGCTAGATTTGCATACCATTTGGAGTGTGATGATTCTGGTAGGATTCCTTCAGTTTCGTCACGCGATGATATTTGGATCCCGATCCTACTGTGAGTATATGCTACTCCTCGGGAAATTTCTCACTTAACGATCAATGCTATAAACCTAGTAGGTGCCTAGAAAGGTGTTAGCGGGGCTACGCCCCCAGGGAAAAGAGGTTCTTTAATTAAGGAACTTCGCGAAAGCGTTGGAAAACCTCCCTCGAAGTACCGACACCGGCCTGGCTGAACGGTTAAGCAAGTATTGTACGGTGGGATTGATCCCGGCTAATTCTTCCTTTATGGTTTGAGGAGGGATTCGAGAAACAGTGGGAGCCATCCTGTTTAGACAAACTAAAAACCACTCTAAACTTGCAAGAGCATCATGCTGAGTGTTTCTTCTTCTCTCTCCTAATTGCAGCGACCAATCAACATGACTGGACTTAAGTTACTCCTAGATAAAAACAAACTGACAGGGCCAAACTACAAAGATTGGCTCAGGAATGTCAAGATAGCAATCACTTATGACAAGCTGGGGTATCTTCTTACCACCAAAGCTCCCCCTGTCCCTGGTCCAACTTCCAGCGTCGCGGATAAGGAAATCCGCAAGACTTGGGAGATTGATAGCGCGAAGGCCAAGTGCCTCCTGCTTGCCTCGATGGACAACGAACATCAGAGGAGGCATGAGAATATGGACATGGAGTCCATATTGCTCCATACAAAAGAACTGTATGGAGAGCAATCACGTATCGCAAGATACGAAGCGTCGAAAAAGTTATTTTCGACAAGAATGGCCGTCGGATCATCAGTAGCCGAGCACGTGCTAAAGATGATCGGCTTCATTGAGGAGCTCGCTGACCTAGGGATCACATTAGAGAGTGAACTATATACGGATATAGTTCTCCAGTCCCTTCCTTCCACTTACGCCCAGTTCATACTGAACTTCAACCTACAAGAAAAAGAGGTTGAACTTTCAGAGCTCCTCAACATGCTGAGGAGCGCAGAGGGCACCCTACAGAAAGGTAGGGATACATCCACTTTGTTTGTAGGAGGATCATCTTCTTCTAGGTCCAAGGCGAAAGCCAAGGGAAAGAAGAAGAAGGCCCCCGCCAAACCAAGGGGCGGTGTTAGTAAAGTGGATACGAAGGGAAAAGGTAAAGCAACAAAGATAGCGGGGAAGCTTGTGGATAAGGAAGAATGCTTCTATTGTCATAAGAAAGGACACTGGAAGAATGATTGCAGGGCCTGGAAGGCCAGAACACAGGAATTGAAGCAGGTTGCAGCTTCAGCTTCAGGTGTGTATGTTATTGAAAACTGTCTTTCAATAAACTCTACTTCCTGGGTATTGGATACCGGATCAGGATCTCATATCTGTAATTCTTTGCAGGCGTTGAGAAACCGTAGGGTTTTGAAGGCAGGTGACATGACCCTCAAAGTTGCGAACGGAGCTAGCATGGATGCTAAAGCCGTGGGGGACTATCACCTGGGAATGTCAGATGGACATGTTTTGGTTTTGCGTAATTGCTTTTTTGTACCCAACGCAACTTGTAATATCATTTCTGTATCTTTAGTTTCTAAAGAAGGTTATGAATTTGCGTTTGTAAGTAATGTTGTAAACATTCACCTTAATCAAGTTTTGATTGGGTCAGGTACATTGAGTAATGGTATATACGTGTTAAACCTGAAAGGTTCCTAGGCACCCTAGTGGGTTCTCACAAGGCATCGAACATGCCATTTTAAAATTTTTGTGCCGAGAAACCCTAGACTACGGATCTTTAACTAGATGTTTAGGCGAAATAGAAAGCTAGTTAACAGTTAACTACTATGATACGGATATACAACCTTTGTAGATCCGGATTTCCACCTCCACGGCTCCGCAACGTCATGTCCTCGCTGTCCATCATGAATCCTCGACTCGATCATCGGCTTCATCGGGAAAGCAAGCGGAATAGCTCGTCGGCTTTGTATCAAAGACGATCTACGTCGAGGTTGCACAAACTCAAGCTCCGACTTCACAAACTTGTGAAACTTGTGAAGTAAACACCCAAAACAACTTGGCAAGAGGTAGAGGGTGAAGAAATAGGAGGTGGGTTCACTTTGGATTTGGATTTAACTCACTAAAGCTCAAGTTGCCATTGGAGTAGCAAGCTTGAAGAAGAAGAAGAAGATGAGCTCTAGAAAAATTATGATAAGTATTCTCTTAAAAATAAATATAAAACAAATACTTATCATAACTTGAACTAGGGTTAAGTGTAGAGAATTAACCATGGTCACTTTGATGGGTTAGGGTTAAGCATGAAGATAAGGATGGTTAGCATAGTCAAAGTTTCATGAAGCTTCAATAAAATGACAAAGAAAGCCACCATTCTCATCTTATTGTTTTCCAAATAAATAAATAAATAAATAAGTAAATAAATGAAAATGCAAAACCCTAATTATCATATTAACCATGGATTAATTTTATACACTTAACTAAATGATCAAGTATCATCAAACATGATACAGAAAAGTGCACGAAAGTATATCACATATACAATGTGCAATCCAAGTGAGAAAAATCCGTTTAAAGTGAACCAATACTAGTTAATGCAAAGTAATATATCAAATATATAATTATACATTAAATCATTAAATCAACACTTGATTCAATGATCCGGTTATATCGCATACAACCGACTAGTATGCAATGCATCGATTTATCGAATCAATGATTCGATAACTAGGTCATATCGAATATAACCAATCGAAACATATATCGCGAGAATGAAATGCCGTATCACATACACGCATTATTCTCGGTCCTGCACATATCTCATATGCGCTCCTATTTCGTTTCGCTTGAGCCAGGAAACCTCTGTGTAGGACTCTAAAGACTCGTCAATACGCCGGTAGCAGATGATGATCATATCAAGCACCCACAAGCCGCAAGCGGTCTGCTAAACGTAACGGCCACCCGGGTATTGAGCGATCAGAAGATCGACGAGCTAGCCCGCTCACACTCCTGCGAATCCGACCAGTAACACTTACCATACAGTCAAGTCTCTTCGTCTGATACGTCGCATATCAAGTCTAGGGGTGGTATACGTCAGACCCCAATAACCTGATAAGTCGTGCCGATGTGAGGCTCGTAACGGGTCGAGAAACTACTGGTAACACTTACCAGCAAATCTCTGATCAGCCCTGGCCAGGGACTTACCTGTTACGGCCAATCGAGCACAGCGCAACATCAACTCCCAATACCGGGAGAGACGAAACCCCTCCTATCGCTCATTGCCTCCATGTGACTCGGGACTGTACCCAAAGACCACCGTTTTGCACGCCCTCATGGACGTGGTAAGGTGGAGATCAAAGCACAGTGGGAATCACACAAGACTCTATGACGATCTCGGGTCTACAGACTAACCTGTACAAGTGTCACCTGAGAACTGCCATCTGACGTGAGGTATAATACCATCTGGGAGTTCTCCGCGAGTCCGTCCAGTGTACCCAGTTTCCACTGAGCACCCGTATACCATCTCTGATGTCAAACACCAATGGATATGGGATCATCCATCGCCCATCACATGGGTCGAGAAGCGTATACGCTAGTCTACTCTGGTAAATCGATGCCCCGTCTCGAGATACCCACGACTAGGGACCTTGAAGGATGTACTTATGGACTACCATGTTCCCACTAGTATGATCTGCATCATAGTCTATGTAGTCAAGTACAAATCCTAAGGGCTTTACCAACATGTAACTATAAGACAGTATAAAGAGACTAGTGTACATGTTAAGATAAATGGCAACCAGATAGCATACTATCATGTCGAGCAAGAAAGTCATCTCTATATATGTCCAAGCATCCAATATAATATACATCATCTGTACAATACTGGCCTCTAGGGCATACATACAACTAACAATCTCCCACTTGCACTAGGGCCAGCTGCTGTAGTATCTCATACCGAGCATCCCGAAGAGTCTCTCAAACTGTATCTGGGGAATGGCCTTCGTGAGTGGATCCGCCGTGTTGTTCTTCGTGTCAACTCTCCTGACCTCGATCTCCCGGCGATCAACTATCTCCCGGATCAGGTGATACCGCCTCAGAATGTGCCTGGACCGCTGATGGGACCTGGGTTCCTTGGCCAAAGCCACTGCTCCATTGTTATCGCAATACAAAGGTATTGGATGCTCAATGGATGGAACCACACCAAGTTCAGAAATGAACTTCTTGATCCAGACAGCCTCTTTGGCAGCATCGTTGGCAGCGATGTATTCAGCCTCCATCGTCGAGTCTGCCACGGTTTCCTGCTTGGAACTCTTCCAGCTAACCGCCCCTCCGTAAAGGGTAAAGACAAAGCCCGACTGCGACTTAGAGTCGTCCTTATCACTCTGGAAGCTCGAATCGGTAAAGGACTCCACTTGGAGTTCTCCGTTACCATACACCAAGAACATATCTCTAGTCCTTCGCAAGTACTTGAGAATGCTCTTCACAGCTGTCCAGTGACTCTCTCCAGGATCAGCTTGATACCTGCTCACTACACTTAGTGAGTATGCTACATCGGGTCTGGTACATAGCATCGCATACATGATAGAGCCTACTGCCGAAGCATAGGGTATCCCTTGCATGCGAGTTCTCTCCAAATCAGTCTTGGAAGACATCTCTTTGGAAAGAGTGACTCCAGAGATCGTGGGTAAGTTCCCACGCTTGGACTCTTCCATACTAAACCTCTTTAGTATGGTGTCAATGTACCTGGATTGGGACAATCCCAAAATCCGTTTGGATCTATCTCTATAGATCCTGATTCCCAATATGCAGGAGGCATCACCAAGATCTTTCATTGAGAATCTTTGTGATAAGAAGAGCTTGACCGATTGCAGCATAGGAATATCATTTCCTATCAAGAGTATGTCGTCCACGTACAATACGAGGAAGACAACCTTACTCTCTGCCACCTTCTTGTAGATACAAGGTTCATCTGGATTTTTGACGAAATCAAACTCTTTGATAACGACGTCAAAGCAGATGTTCCAACTCCGCGATGCTTGCTTTAATCCATAAATGGATTTAAGCAGCTTGCACACCTTCCCGCTGCTCCCACTGTCTACGAAGCCCTCTGGCTGAGTCATGTACACGCACTCTTCTAAATCACCATTTAGAAAGGCGGTCTTAACATCCATTTGCCAGATTTCGTAGTCATGAAAGGCAGCAATGGCAAGCATGATTCGGATGGATTTAAGCATAGCCACTGGAGAAAAGGTTTCGTCATAGTCCACTCCTGGTCTTTGACGAAAACCCTTTGCTACAAGTCTAGCTTTGAAAGTCTCCACTTTCCCATCTACACCAAGTTTCTTCTTAAAGATCCACTTGCTCCCAATGGGTTTTACCCCTTCAGGAGCAACTTCCAAAGTCCATACTTTGTTGGTGTACATGGAATCCATCTCGGACCGCATAGCATCCAGCCATTTCACTGAGTCCCCACTCGTGATGGCCTGCTCGAAGCTAGTTGGGTCATCATCCTCCATGATGCAATCCTCGCTCCCACCGTCCATGAGAAAACCGTAGTATCTCTCAGGTTGGCGAGGAACCCTACTAGATCGGCGGAGTGGCTGGGGTTCATCGGGAACTATGGAATCCTCTGGTTCCACCAGATCTTCTGTTGTAGCTTGTGCAGCTGGAACCTCTTCCAGTTCTACCTCATGACCACTAATCTCTTTTTCAAGAAATTCCTTTTCTAAAAAGGTGGCATGCCGAGAAACAAACACTCTTTGTTCCTCAGGGTGGTAGAAGATATACCCTCGCGAATGTTTGGGATATCCAATAAACTTACACAGAATGGACCTTGCCGCGAGTTTGTCCGGATTTTGTGTTTTCACATAGGCTGGACAACCCCATATCTTAACATAATTAAGATATGGTCTCTTTCCTTTCCATATCTCATATGGAGTGGTCGGCACGGTTTTGGTGGGAACCATATTCAATAGGTCTGCAGCTGTTTCCAGTGCATATCCCCAGAAGGAAATAGGTAACTCAGCTGTGCTCATCATAGAGCGCACCATATCTAATAGGGTGCGGTTCCTTCGTTCTGATACACCGTTGTGCTGTGGTGTATATGGAGGAGTCAGCTGAGAGAGAATCCCATTCTCTTTTAGGAAGTCCAGGAATTCATTGCTTAAGTATTCTCCTCCTCGATCAGATCGTAGGATTTTAATACTTTTTCCGGTTTGGTTCTCGACTTCTTGTTTATATTCCCTAAATTTCTCAAAAGCTTCTGATTTGTGTTTCATCAGGAACACATACCCGAACCTAGAGAGATCGTCAGTGAATGTAATGAAGTATGAAGAACCATCCCTGGCATGTGTAGACATGGGACCGCATACATCACTATGTATCAGTCCTAAGAGTTCGGTAACTCTTTCTCCGTGTCCCGTAAACGGAGTCTTGGTCATCTTGCCTTTGAGACATGACTGGCAAGTGTCATAAGATGAAAATTCAAACGGATTTAAATATCCATCTTTATGCAACTTAGCTAGTCGTGTCGCATTGATGTGACCCAGTCTACAATGCCACAAGAAGGATTCATTGAGTTCAGAACTCTTCCTCTTGTGTGTGTTTGTTATACTGAGGACTGTTGATTGGTTTAGAACATAAATGCCATTGCACAACGTGCCTGATCCAACCAACTTTTGGTTATGGAAAATGTTCATAACATTGTCCTGTAATACAAAATTATATCCCTCTTTACTTAATAAAGAAACCGATATAATGTTGCATATCAGGTTCGGCATGTAATAGCATTCGTTCAGAACCAATGTATTACCAGTTGGTAATACAAGGTGATATTCCCCGACAGTCTTGGCTGCAACAATTGCACCATTTCCAACTCTAATGTCTTTATCACCTTCTCCAAGTTCTCTACCTTTCCTTAGCCCATGTAACTGATTACATATATGGGATCCCGACCCGGTATCCAATACCCAGGACGTAGAGCAAATGGAGAAACATTTCTCAGTAACGAACACACCCGAAGAAAATGCATCATCATGTACTTTCTTCATTCGGGTGGCATGGGAATCCTGGTATTCCCCTATATCCTGTTCATTCCTATAACTCTTACAGGAAAGAACGGAACCAACGTTCCCCAGCACAGTATAACATGCGGGTTCGGTCAATACATCCATTTTATTATCTTTATTAAGGCATGAAATGGTCGCTACCTGGAGAGAGAGAGAAGAAAACACTTTAGCGTAAGCTCGTGCAAGATCAGATTGGTTTTTATCTTATCTAATCAGGATGGCTCCCACTGCTTTTTATCAAATCTTCCTCCAAACCCTAAAAGGAAAGACTAGCCGGGATTAATTACACACTACAAGTTCGCCAATCTTTCAGCCAGGCCAGTGTCGGTACTTTGAGGGAGGTCCCCCGTGCTTTCGCACGAACCTAATTACTGTAAACCTCGTTTTCCCAGAGGCGTAACCTCGTTAACACCTTTCTAGACACCTACTTGATCGGCTAATTGCACTGTGTAAAACTCTCCCAGGAGTAACTCTTACTCGCAGCGGGTATCGGGATCCAACTATCTCATAGAAGGTATGCAATCTCATTGCAAATTTCAACACTTGAAATTCCCGATAATATTTTGCCCCTAGCGTCCTATGACCTTGACGCAGGCCAACAAACCATAGTGCGCTAGTCAAGTTCAACCCGTCATTTCCTGATTGAATTAAACCCACCCGTACGACCCTTGACGCAGGCCAACAAAGTCGTACGACTACCCTAATCCAATCTGCATCATATGCATAAGCAGATAAATACTAGTTAGCTACCGCACACTACGCCTTGACGCAGGCCAACAAACGTAGCACGAATACTAACTACTACTCATCTGAAATGACGGAGGGCTACGCCAGGTTTTTCTGAAAACCATGAGCGTAATGAACTTGATATCGTTGTAGAATCAAATGAAGTTTTGAAATGGAGTGATTTTGAGGCTTTTCTAGTTTTGCTAAAGGAGTCACTCCCGGTGAAGGGATCTCGGTCCTTTCCTCGTCGAATGAGGTGCGGGATATATCATATATATCGCTGTGCAAAGCAAAAACGCAAAAGCAGTCAAAAGCAAACCGAGTATGTAGCATCTGCCAGTTATTGCTAAAGGAGTCACTCCCGGTGAAGGGATCTCGGTCCTTTCCTCGTCGAATAAGGTGCGGGGTATATCATATATACCGCTGTGCAAAGCAAGAACTGTAGCTACCCTTTTTATTTTAAAATTCGATTCCACAACATCTTAGGTTTCTTATCTTTCATTAATCACATTAATGAAGTCCCATCATTTAATACCTAAACATCACAGATAGATATGACGTACACTTATGCCATCCGCATTCGCCTCGATGTCCCCTCGTGCACCGTTAGGTTAGGTAACTAACGACAGAGCAGGGCAGGGCTAGCGCGGGTGTAAAACATAAGTAACGTCTATATAATATATCATATATACTATATACTATATCCATCACAGAATCACAACTCAGATATCGCAGCAGAATAAACATATGAAATATTGGATATACTAGGACGTCCGTGTTTTCAATACGAGCCAGTATAAAACACGGATTCCACGGTCGTGATGAATAGCCAATCCCACACCCCTAGACCCCTACGAGAGCGGCAAGCAACCCTGCCAATTCTAGGGTTAGGAGACCCGGACTCGACACCTCGAGTTGGTCTCCCACTGGACCCCAGAACCCGGTTACTTGTGCTCCCCTCCTTGGGTCTATCCTAGTGCAGAAAAGTAAATAATATACAAAGGGTGACAACTCCCGCATCCTGGAAGTGCCCCGAATAAAAGAATATTACATACAAGTTTTTACATGAATGAAAATGAAAAACACTCATCTCACATAAAAACCCCCGGCTATTCGAATACGACGATCCAATATAACATATCCAGCAACACATAACATCACATGTCATCAACGTAAGTAAGTATGCATACCCCAATTGTCGTTGACATATAGCAACGAAACCGGCGATATGAACATACTACACTTACGGTCACAGAAAAGAAAGTGTAAAACTACAACAATTGGAATCCGCAATCTCTTTAGACATCACATGCCTAACAGTTATAAACCCCGCATTTTAGTCCCATCATCGAAAACTCTTTTCGATATCTTGTGAAACTAAACTGCTAGATCTATAACATTCATCCAGTTATCTCATAACTGTTTGTGAATTCCAATTATTGTATCCAATTCCGGATAAATAGAATATATTAAACTTTCCGATCGAACATTCGAACACCCAAGTTTTCCCGACACCGATCAACACATGAAATAGGTTTAAAGACATTCACTTCATGCCTCAGTACCAACGGTCCAGCCGTAGAAGGGTCAAGCCAACGCCTCACATGTGGCACGCCGTACTGCCCCAAACCCGAAGGTTCAAAGGGCAGTTCAAGACGGTCACATAATCGAGTTAAGGTTTGTGTCTTCTAGAGGGACCATCGCGTTACTTGCACTACTTAGAACGTCTTTTAACCACAGAAAAATCCAACACTTGGAATTTTCCGGCAGGGGAAAACCTGGGTATTTATATCCGGTCGAACTCTTTAACATATTCTACAGATATCTGGAAAAACACAAAAGACGAAATTTGATAATCCGATCGAAATACTGATTCCCAATAGTACCCCAAAATACTCTTCTGTAAAGTCACAATAAAAATATCCCAGAAAACATAGCATTATATTACAAGAGTTACTGTGCAGAAAATATTAAACAAGGCTACAGTACTGCCGCGGAAGCGCCGCACATGCCTAGCATGTGCCGCGCTTGCGCGGTGTAAAAGTCGAATTAGCCCTTCGTATTTCACAGTAATTCTAATAACACCCTGCTTGATTTTCTACATATTTTTAATTGACAAAAATCCGAATTTTTAGAAAAAGTCCAGAGAGCATTTTACGGTTTTGGATTTCGGTTCGATCGGGTTTCAAACGTCGTCGGGACTTCGCCTAAGGCTCTAGCTAGGCTCTGATACCAGTGAAAGGTTCCTAGGCACCCTAGTGGGTTCTCACAAGGCATCGAACATGCCATTTTAAAATTTTTGTGCCGAGAAACCCTAGACTACGGATCTTTAACTAGATGTTTAGGCGAAATAGAAAGCTAGTTAACAGTTAACTACTATGATACGGATATACAACCTTTGTAGATCCGGATTTCTACCTCCACGGCTCCGCAACGTCATGTCCTCGCTGTCCATCATGAATCCTCGACTCGATCATCGGCTTCATCGGGAAAGCAAGCGGAATAGCTCGTCGGCTTTGTATCAAAGACGATCTACGTCGAGGTTGCACAAACTCAAGCTCCGACTTCACAAACTTGTGAAACTTGTGAAGTAAACACCCAAAACAACTTGGCAAGAGGTAGAGGGTGAAGAAATAGGAGGTGGGTTCACTTTGGATTTGGATTTAACTCACTAAAGCTCAAGTTGCCATTGGAGTAGCAAGCTTGAAGAAGAAGAAGAAGATGAGCTCTAGAAAAATTATGATAAGTATTCTCTTAAAAATAAATATAAAACAAATACTTATCATAACTTGAACTAGGGTTAAGTGTAGAGAATTAACCATGGTCACTTTGATGGGTTAGGGTTAAGCATGAAGATAAGGATGGTTAGCATAGTCAAAGTTTCATGAAGCTTCAATAAAATGACAAAGAAAGCCACCATTCTCATCTTATTGTTTTCCAAATAAATAAATAAATAAATAAGTAAATAAATGAAAATGCAAAACCCTAATTATCATATTAACCATGGATTAATTTTATACACTTAACTAAATGATCAAGTATCATCAAACATGATACAGAAAAGTGCACGAAAGTATATCACATATACAATGTGCAATCCAAGTGAGAAAAATCCGTTTAAAGTGAACCAATACTAGTTAATGCAAAGTAATATATCAAATATATAATTATACATTAAATCATTAAATCAACACTTGATTCAATGATCCGGTTATATCGCATACAACCGACTAGTATGCAATGCATCGATTTATCGAATCAATGATTCGATAACTAGGTCATATCGAATATAACCAATCGAAACATATATCGTGAGAATGAAATGCCGTATCACATACACGCATTATTCTCGGTCCTGCACATATCTCATATGCGCTCCTATTTCGTTTCGCTTGAGCCAGGAAACCTCTGTGTAGGACTCTAAAGACTCGTCAATACGCCGGTAGCAGATGATGATCATATCAAGCACCCACAAGCCGCAAGCGGTCTGCTAAACGTAACGGCCACCCGGGTATTGAGCGATCAGAAGATCGACGAGCTAGCCCGCTCACACTCCTGCGAATCCGACCAGTAACACTTACCATACAGTCAAGTCTCTTCGTCTGATACGTCGCATATCAAGTCTAGGGGTGGTATACGTCAGACCCCAATAACCTGATAAGTCGTGCCGATGTGAGGCTCGTAACGGGTCGAGAAACTACTGGTAACACTTACCAGCAAATCTCTGATCAGCCCTGGCCAGGGACTTACCTGTTACGGCCAATCGAGCACAGCGCAACATCAACTCCCAATACCGGGAGAGACGAAACCCCTCCTATCGCTCATTGCCTCCATGTGACTCGGGACTGTACCCAAAGACCACCGTTTTGCACGCCCTCATGGACGTGGTAAGGTGGAGATCAAAGCACAGTGGGAATCACACAAGACTCTATGACGATCTCGGGTCTACAGACTAACCTGTACAAGTGTCACCTGAGAACTGCCATCTGACGTGAGGTATAATACCATCTGGGAGTTCTCCGCGAGTCCGTCCAGTGTACCCAGTTTCCACTGAGCACCCGTATACCATCTCTGATGTCAAACACCAATGGATATGGGATCATCCATCGCCCATCACATGGGTCGAGAAGCGTATACGCTAGTCTACTCTGGTAAATCGATGCCCCGTCTCGAGATACCCACGACTAGGGACCTTGAAGGATGTACTTATGGACTACCATGTTCCCACTAGTATGATCTGCATCATAGTCTAGGTAGTCAAGTACAAATCCTAAGGGCTTTACCAACATGTAACTATAAGACAGTATAAAGAGACTAGTGTACATGTTAAGATAAATGGCAACCAGATAGCATACTATCATGTCGAGCAAGAAAGTCATCTCTATATATGTCCAAGCATCCAATATAATATACATCATCTGTACAATACTGGCCTCTAGGGCATACATACAACTAACAAAACCAACCACAGATTTTTAATGTCCAGAATACACACAAAAGAAAGTCTCCAGATATAAATCAGACTTTCTTATGGCATTGTAGATTGGGTCACATCAATGAGAGAAGGTTGACTAAGTTACATACAGAAGGATATTTGAATGCGTTCGAATATCAATCGTATGCCACTTGTCAATCTTGTCTCAAAGGAAAGATGACAAAGACTCCGTTTACTGGACAAGGAGTAAGAGCGAGCGAGCTCTTAGGACTCGTACACAGTGACGTGTGCGGTCCAATGTCTACACATGCCCGAAGCGGACATTCTTACTTCATTACTTTTACGGATGACTTCTCAAGGTACGGCTATGTCTTCTTAATGAAACATAAGTCCGAGGCCTTTGGAAAATTCCAGGAGTATAAGAATGAAGTAGAGAAACAGACCGGCAAAAGTATTAAGATTCTAAGATCGGATCGAGGTGGAGAATACTTAAGTGCCGAGTTCCTGGACTACTTAAAAGAGAACGGAATTCTCTCTCAGCTCACTCCTCCGTACACCCCGCAACATAACGGTGTATCGGAGAGACGGAACCGCACCCTATTGGATATGGTGCGGTCCATGATGAGTAACGCTGAGTTGCCGCGATCATTCTGGGGGTATGCGCTAGAATCAGCAGCGTACCTTTTGAACCGAGTTCCGACTAAGACTGTGCCTTCCACACCATATGAAATGTGGTGTGGGAAGAGACCCTATCTTAAGCACATTAAGACATGGGGATGTCCGGCTTTTGTCAAAAAGCAGCATGCGGACAAGCTCGAGGCACGCTCAGTACAGTGCAAGTTTGTGGGGTATCCAAAGAACTCAAAAGGATATTTCTTCTACTGTGAAGAGGAACAAAAAGTTCTTGTTTCTCGTCATGCCTACTTCTTGGAAACTGAGTTTTTGGAAAACCAGATAAGTGGGAGCACAGTAGAACTGGAAGAAATTCCAGAACCACAGACTATTACTGAAAGGTTAGTGGAACCAGAGGGTTCAACAGAACAGGACATTCCTACGCCGCTCCGCAGGAGTAGTAGGCAGTCTCATCCGCCCGAGAGATACTACGGTTTTCTCATAGACGGGGATAGAGAGGATTGCATCATAGATTATGATGAGCCTACTAGCTTCCAGCAGGCCGTTCAGAGCGTTGACTCAGTGAAATGGCTGGATGCAATGCGGACCGAAATGGAGTCCATGTACACCAACAAGGTATGGACGTTGGACATTGCTCCAGACGGGGTATAACCCGTAGGATGCAAGTGGATCTTCAAAAGGAAGATTGGTGTAGATGGACAGGTTGAGACCTATAAAGCTAGGCTGGTAGCAAAGGGTTTTCGTCAAAGACCTGGCTTGGACTACGACGAAACCTTTTCTCCAGTAGCCATGCTGAAATCCATTCGGATCCTTCTTGCCATTGCTGCCTTCCACGATTATGAGATCTGGCAAATGGACGTAAAGACAGCTTTTCTAAATGAAAATTTAGAGGAGTGTGTCTATATAGACCAGCCAGAGGGTTTCATTCAGAGTGGGAGCAGCGGAAAGGTGTGCAAGTTGCTTAAGTCCATCTATGGACTAAAGCAGGCATCGCGGAGTTGGAACATCTGCTTTGATGAGACGGTCAAAGAATTTGGCTTTATCAAAAATCCAGATGAACCATGCATCTATAGTAGATTTGTAGCAAGAACTGTAGTATTCCTCGTTTTATACGTGGATGACATTCTCTTAATAGGAAATGACATTCCTATGCTACAATCTGTCAAGGGGTTCTTGTCACACAGGTTCTCCATGAAAAACCTGGGTGATGCCTCATACATTCTGGGTATCCGGATCTACCGTGACAGATCCAAGAGGATATTAGGACTTTCGCAGTCCAGGTACATCGACACCATACTGAAGAGGTTCAGTATGGAAGATTCCAAGCGCGGTAACCTACCGGCTTGTCACGGGATCACCCTCTCTAAAGAGATGTCTCCCAAGACTGATTTAGAGAGGGATCGCATGTCTATTATACCCTACGCTTCTGCGGTAGGCTCTATAATGTATGCGATGTTGTGTACCAGACCGGATGTAGCTTATGCACTGAGTGTGGTAAGCCGGTATCAGTCAAACCCTGGGGAGAAACACTGGATAGCGGTAAAGAACATTCTCAAGTACCTGAGAAGGACTAAGGAGATGTTCTTGGTGTATGGCGGAAAAGACCTCCAGATCGAGGCCTTTGCTGACTCCAGCTTCCAGAGTGACAAGGATGATTCCAAGTCCATGTCGGGTTTTGTCTTTACCCTCAATGGAGGGGCGGTGTGTTGGAAGAGTTCCAAACAGGAAACCGTTGCAGACTCGACGATGGAAGCGGAATACATCGCTGCATCTGATGCCGCAAAAGAAGCTGTCTGGATGAGGAAGTTCTTGAAAGAACTTCAGGTGGTTCCGTCCATTGTTGATCCAATACCTCTGTATTGCGACAACAACGGGGCTATAGCATTAGCGAAGGAACCCAGGTCCCATCAGAGATCCAGGCACATCTTGAGGCGGTATCACCTGATCAGGGAGATCGTAGATCGCCAGGAGATCGAGGTTCGGAGAGTCGCTTCAGAAGACAACACTGCAGATCCATTCACCAAGGCCTTGCCCCAGACTCAGTTCGAGCGGCTGATCGAGATGATAGGTCTTCGATACGCCAGTACATGGCCTTAGTGCAAGTGGGAGATTGTTAGTGTATATGCCCTAGAGGCCATTACTGTATCATACTAGTTTGTATATTACTTAATGGATGCTTGGGATATTCACCTTGTATATACAATCTTGCTCAAAATAGTAGTATGCTACTTGGTTTGTTTCTACTTCAATGTGTACTTGTGTTTATTTCAGTATATCACTTATACGCATTAGTGGAGCCCTTAGGATCTTTGCTTGATTACCAGCGTTGTGATGGCCGTCACACTAGTGGGGCTGGGTAATCTATAAGCACATCCTTATGCAGGTCCCTGGTCGCAGGACTATCGAGACAGGGCATCGATACTCCGGAGTAGACCAGCGCATGCGCTTCTCATCCCAGTGTGGGAGACGGCCTGTCCCACAGCCGTCAGTACGTCGTACTTGAGATAGTATGCGGGTGCTCGTTAGGTTACGGGTACACTGGACAGGACTCGTCGGGAACTGACTAGTTGGTATTATACCTATCGTCAGTTATCAGTTCCCAGGTGACATGAGTACAGCTTAGTCCGCTGACTTGACACTGTCACTTCGCCTCGGGTGTGTTCCCACTGTACTTTGATCACTACCCTACCACGGCTCAAAGGAGTCGTGCAAACAGGTGGTGGTTGGGTGCAGTCCCGAAGCACTTGGAGGCAGTGACGGTTAGACAGGATTCGTCTCTCCCGGTATTGGGGGTTGACATCGCGCTGTGTCTAGGAGAGCCATTACACGAGTAGTCCCTGGCCAGGGCAAACGAGATATACTGGTAGGTTTCCAGTGTTATCTCAGGGTGTATTGGGCTTCACTCCGGCACGACTTGTACCGCTATTGGGGGACTGACGTTTACCGCCCCCTAGGCCCGCCATGCGATGTATCAGACGAACAGACCGGACTGTACGGAGAATGTCACACTCAGGCTCAGTAGGAGTTCAGATGGGTTTCGCCTCGTCGGTCTTCTTGTCGGCATTACCTGGGGACCGTTACGCACAGCTAGTGCCGCTTGCGGTCTGTGGTTAAACCCACTGCCAGCGTAGTGTCGAGTCTTTAGAGTCCCACACAGAAAGCTTTTCGCCTTTAGGCAAAAGAGTAGAGGTCGCATGGTATTGCGACAGGTCGCATGGTTTTGCGACAGGGTTCGGTCACATCCGTGCACTTATGCACGTACAGTGTCCGGACAGTTTACACTAGCGGGCTTTGGTTTAAGCCAGATCCTAGTGTACCTTATGGGATTGGATTTATCCAGTTTGCATTCGTGTTCCTCGGAACGCGGATGCGGGTGTGTATGCACAGTTGACAGGGAGGCAGAGGCTGCGGATTCTCATTAGGGTTGTTGACAGTTGACCGTTGACTATTTGACTTTATGCTCAACCCTAATGAGAATATGATATGTGATTAACTATTATATTAATTAAGTATTATGGTGATATGGTTGTTGACTTGTTGACTTTTGTTGACTTGTTAACTTTGTTGACTTGTTGACTTTTGTTGACTTGTTGACCGGTTGACTAGGCTTGACTAGTTGACCATCATGATAACCATGGTTATCATTTCATGCCAAAGACTTTTTCTTGCTTGCTTATTTGAGCAAAATGAGTGCATGACATGATAAGGTTATGGTTGCTTCTAACCATCACATAAGACTTTTTTGATATGATGAGTTATGATCACTTTGGATTATGAGAGGGTGAAAGACAAAAGAGTTGCTCATTCTTTCTTGCTCATTCTCTCTCTTGTTCTTGAGCTCTCCTCTTGCTCTCACCCTCAACCTCTTGCTCCCTCTCTTGATCTATGGTTCTCTTGTCTCATGAGTTGAGAATCAAGAACCATAGATAAAATCCCATTCTAAATCATCTCTACTCATTCTAGTTCACTAGGTTTAGCAAACCAAGTGAACTAGTTTCTTCAAAGAACGAAGAAGGAGCTAAAGGTTGGAGCTTTCAAGTGGATCTATCTTCGGCGTACGGAGACAACGAGAAGGAGCCATCGAACCACCATCGGAGCTTGAAGAGAAGGAGTTCAAGTTTAGGTATAACCATCTTCATCCGAGTAGCTAAATATCTTTAGCTTAGTATGCTAGTTTTAGTTTAGGTAAAGATCCCGACCTAGCTTAGTCCATATTGCCTCTTGCGATAAAATTTTGATTTTATACCGTTTCCGCCTCCCCGTAAGAACCGGGGGTCGCAATGTGGACTTACAGATCCAAGAGGATATTAGGACTTTCACAGTCCAGGTACATCGACACCATACTGAAAAGATTCAATATGGAAGATTCCAAGCGCGGTAATCTACCGGCTTGTCACGGGATCACCCTCTCCAAAGAGATGTCTCCCAAGACTGATTTGGAAAGGGATCGCATGTCTATTATACCCTACGCTTCTGCGGTAGGCTCTATAATGTATGCGATGTTGTGTACCAGACCAGATTTAGCTTATGCACTGAGTGTGGTAAGCCGGTATCAGTCAAACCCTAGGGAGAAACACTGGATAACGGTAAAGAACATTCTCAAGTACGTAAGAAGGACTAAGGAGATATTCTTGGTGTATGGCGGAAAAGACCTTCAGATCGAGGCCTTTGCTGACTCCAGCTTCCAGAGTGACAAGGATGATTCCATGTCCATGTCGGGTTATGTCTTTACCCTCAATGGAGGGGCGGTGTGTTGGAAGAGTTCCAAACAGGAAACCGTTGCTGACTCGACGATGGAAGCGGAATATATCGCTGCTGCAGATGCCGCAAAAGAAGCCGTCTGGATAAGGAAGTTCTTGACAGAACTTCAGGTGGTTCCGTCCGTTGTTGATCCAATATCTCTGTACTGCGACAACAACGGGGCTATAGCTTTAGCGAAGGAACCCAGGTCCCATCAGAAGTCCAGACACATCTTGAGGCGGTATCACCTGATCAGGGAGAGCGTGGGTCGCCAGGAGATCGATGTTCGGAGAGTTTCTACGGAAGATAACACTGCTGATCCACTCACGAAGGCCTTACCCCAGACTCAGTTCGAGCGGCTGATCGAGATGATAGGTCTTCGATACGCCAGTACATGGCCTTAGTGCAAGTGGGAGATTGTTAGTGTATATGCCCTAGAGGCCATTACTGTATCATACTAGTTTGTATATTAATTAATGGAAGCTTGGGATATTCACCTTGTATAGACAATCTTGCTCAATATAGTAGTATGCTATTTGGTTTGTTTCTGCTTTAATGTGTACATGTGTTTATTTTAGTATATCACCTATACACATTAGTGGAGCCCTTAGGATCTTTGCTTGATTACCAGCGTTGTGATGGCAGTCACACTAGTGGGGGCTGGGTAATCCACAAGCATATCCTTATGCAGGTCCCTAGTCGTAGGACTATCGAGACAGGGAATTGATACTCCAGAGTAGACTAGCGTATGCGTTTCTTATCCCAGTATGGGAGAAGGTCTGTCCCACAGCCGTCAGTACGTCGTATTTGAGATAGTATGCGGGTGCTCGTTAGGTTACGAGTACACTGGACTGGACTCGTAGGGAACCGTTGGTTGGTACTATACCTATCGTCAGTTATCAATTTCCAGGTGACATGAGTACAGCGTAGTCCGCTGACTTGACACTGTCACTTCGCCCCGAGTGTGTTCCCACTGTACTTAGATTACTACCCTACCACGGCTCAAAGGAGTCGTGCAAACAGGTAGTAGTTGGGTGCAGTCCCGAAGCACTTGGAGGCAATGACGGTTAGACAGGATTCGTCTCTCCCGGTATTGGGGGTTGACATCGTGCTGTGTCTAGGAGAGCCATTACACAAGTCGTCCCTGGCCAGGGAAAGCGAGATATACTGGTAGGTTTCCAGTGTTATCTCAGGGTGTTCTGGGCTACACTCAGACACGACTTGTACCGCTATTAGGGGACTGACGTTTACCGCCCCCTAGGCCCGCCATGCGATGTTATCAGACGAACAGACCGGACTGTACGCAGATTGTCACATTCAGGCTCAGTAAGAGTTCAGATGGGTTTTACCTCGTCAGTCTTCTTGTCGGCATCTACCTGGGGACCGTTACGCACAGCTAGTGCCGCTTACGGTCTGTGGTTAAACCCACTGCCAGCATAGTGTCGAGTCTTTAGAGTCCCACACAGAAAGCTATTCGCCTTTAGGCAAAAGAGTAGAGGTCACATAGTTTTGCGACAGGTCACATGGTTTTGCGACAGGGTTCGGTCACATCCGTGCACTTGTGCACGTTTAGTGTCCGGACAGTTAACACTAGCGGGCTTTGGTTTAATCCAGATCCTAGTGTACGTTTTGGGATTGGTTTTATCTCGTATGTATTTGTATTCCTCGGAATGCGGATGCTGGTGTGTATGCACAGTTGACAGAGAGACAGAGGCAGAGGATTCTCATTGGGGTTGTTAAATGTTGACTGTTGACCATTGACTTTTGCTAAACGCTAATGAGAATAAGAAATATGATTAATGATAATATTAATTAAGTATTATTGTGTCATGGCTGAGATGAAGGGTTTACTTTGTTGACTTGTTGACTTTGTTGACCGTCTGACTAGGTTGGACTAGTTGACCACCATCATTACAATGGCTATCATTTCATGGCAAAGACTTTTGCTTGCTTGTTTCTTTTTGCAAAATGAGTGCATGAAATGATATGGCCATTTTGACTTGAACCATCACATAATACTCAATTACTATTATGAGTTATCATGATTTTGGATTATGAGAGCTTGGATGGAAAAAGAGTTGCTCATTCTCTCATTTGCTTTCTCTCTCTTGCTTGAGCTCTCCCTCTTCCTCTTGCTTTCTCTCTAATCTATAGTTCACTTGTCTCATGTGTTGAGAAGCAAGAACCATAGAGATAAATCCCAACACACCCCTCTACTCATCCTAGTTCACAAGGTTTGGCAAACCAAGTGTTCTAGTTTCTTCTAGTTTGAAGAGAAGCCAAAGATAGAAGCTTTCAGGTGGATCCATCTTCGGCGCAAGGAGACGACGAGGTGAAACCGATCCGACCACCGCAAGGAGTTGAAGACGAAGGAGTTCAAGTTAAGGTATAACCACCTAACCGAGTAGATAAAACTCTTGTTAGGATTGTTTGATAGTTGTTTAACAAAGATCCGTATTTTGAGTCCATGTTACCACCTCTAGAAAAATCGTTTTTCATCATTTCCGCAAGCTCGTATGTACCGGGAGAGGTAACGTAGACTTACAGATCATACTAGTGGGACACTTGTAGTTTATGAGCATATCCTTGAACTGTTCCTAGTCGTGGGTGTATCGAGACGGGGCATCGATATTCCAGAGTAGACTAGCGTATACCATTCTTGTCCCTTATGATGGGCGATGGATGATCCCATATCCATCTGGTGTGGTGACACTAAAGATTGTATGCGGGTGCTCAGTAGAGACTGGGTACACTGAACGGACTCGCTGAGAACTCCTATGTGGTATTATATTTATCGTCGGATAGCAGTTCTCAGGTGACACCGGTATAGGTTAGTCTGCAGACTCGAGATCGTCATAGAGTCTTGTGTGTCCTCCCACTGTACTTTGATCTCCACCCCACCACGGCTCTACTGAGTCGTGCAAACAGGTGGATTTTGGGTACAGTCCTGAGGCACATGAAGGCGATGAGCGATAGGAGGGGTTTCGTCTCTCCCGGTATTGGGGGTTGATGTTGTGCAATGCTCGATTGGCTATAACAGGATGTCCCTGGCCAGGACTGCTGAGATTTACTGATAAGTGTTATCAGTAGTTTCTCGATCTGTTATGAGCCATACACCGGCATGACTTATTGAGTTATTGGGGTCGACGATTCCATCCCTAGACTCGATATGTAACATATCTGAAGAAGAGACCGGACCGTACGGTAAGTGTTGCCAGTTGGCTCGACGGGTGTTTTGACAGCTTCGCTGGTTTTCTTCTGATCGCTCAATACCCGGGTGGCCGTTACGTTTAGCTGACCGCTTATGGCTTGTGGGTGTTTGATGTGATCATCACTTACTGACAGCGTATTGACGAGTCATAGAGTCCCATACAGGAGTTTCCTAACTCAGGAGAAACGATGTGGTGCGCATATGAGATATGCGCGGGGACCCGATTAAATGCGTGTATGTGATACCGTATATTAATCGGGCGTTTTTCTATTGGTCGGGTCATATGTGATATGACCGGTCTGTTAAATCAAGTGTTGATTTATTATTGACTTTTAGCTCACTTCTTTATTTAAACCCTTTTCTATATTGATGTATGCATGCATGTATACACATGATGATGTGTATGGACACATACATGCATACATGGTATCATGGTTGTTGATACATATATGGTGGCAATGAAAGACTCACATGTTGATTGAAACAATTTCAGATTGTGTAGTATGAAAATTGTATAGAAATCACAACCAAAAATATTTTGACCGCAATCAATAACGGTGTCGAATGTAGCGCGTTAGTAAGTGCGGATTGTCCACATGGAAAGTGAGATCCGTTCGAATTTGAATTAGATGAATTGAAAATTAAAGAAAGAACACAAACAATTCATGATTTGTAAATTGAATTTCAATAATTAGAAAAATCTAGATCTAAGAAAACATTAAAATCAAGAATTGAGATGTGATGATTTCCAAATCAAATATCAAGAATCGAAGTGAGGCTCGTAGGAATCGATCGGATCTATAGATGTGATGAAATCTAGCGATTACGTATTCTTATTCATCGATGAATTGATACTAGATCAATGATGATCAACGAGAATTAGGGATTTCTTGTGAAACTAGGGTTTCATCATTTATCCCTTGTTCCTTCGTCGATATCATTCATATTCTAGCCTCTAGTAAATTCAAGAATCGATCGTGGATCCCTAATTTCGAGCGATCACAATCAAGAAAGCATCGCAAAGAAACGAGGTCGTCGATTCTTCAATTTACAAGAGTTTACAAAACTCATAGGACTTAAGAATCGTTTTAAGATTTGTTACATCATCATTCTATTGATCGTCTTGACTCCTTTACGAGCGGAGTTTTACTCAAACATCACAAAAAGAACCACAATCACAAATTGAGATCGAATCATGATGCAAGAATTTAAAGAAAGCAAGATTAAAGAATTTCACCTTTTATGTATCAACAATTCCGTTACAAATCGCTCAAGAACTACAAGAGGAAGAACTCGATCGTCGATTTGGCTTCGCTCGTCTCCTTGAGTCTCGGATCGGCTTGGATCACTAGCTCGATTGAAGATCGGCTCCGCTCCTAAAAGGTTGAAGGCTTCTCGCTTGAATGATACTCAGGATCTTGAATTTGGCTTTGGATTTTGGGTTAGGGTTTTGAGGCACAAGTTGTGTCACTCAACTTGTGTTAGAAATGGGGGAGATGAGAGATTAATGAACTAATGAACAACTCTTAACCTTAGATCTAGGCTCCCCTTTATAAGCTTTCATAACCCTAGATCTGAAATTCAAATTTCAAATTTCCTTCCAAAATGAACAACTTTTCCCTCCAAAATGAACCACCTCATTTGAATTTTCCCTCCAAAATGAACCACCTCATTTGAATTTTCCCTTCAAAATGAGGTTGTTAGAAAGAATCTTCTAGAAGAAGTTTGTTGGAGGGAATATTCTAGAATGAGATTGTTACAAGGAGGTTTCTAGAAGAAGGTTGTTATAAGGAGGCTTCTAGAAGAAGGTTGTTGGAGAGTGCTTTCTAGAAGAAGGTTGTTATAAGGAGGCTTCTAGAAGAAGTTAGTTGGATGGAGGCTTCTAGAACTAGGTTGTTAGGCCGAGCCTTCTAGATGAAGCCACGTGGAGTTTCTGGAGAGTTCTGGAAGCTTTGCCGTTAGAAATAAGCACATGGGGAAAATCTGCTTCTCTACTGACGTCATCATGCCGCGGATCTGCGGCGGGAAGCGCCCATTGGCCTTGAATAAATTTCTGGAAAAGTTTTACACCTTATTATTTACAGCCAGATCACCAGACTTAGACTTGGTGTAATTTTTGATCAGCACTTTTGACAATTTGGCTCGGTTTCTGGAATTTCCTGCACAGACTTCGAAACAAGTGTTGCGCTACAAGAATGATGCGATGCCATGATAAACAGTCAATTTCCCTAAAAATGCCGGTTTTAGAGTACAACACAGGTAATTCGGTATTTTACTATTGTTTTGCTAATATGTGTAATATGCAAACCGAACACCTCTAGATGAATGCAAAAGATAGGGAAATTGACGTGTTAAAAATACTTTATTTTCGACTGATCAAATTCCCCCAAACTTATTTTCGGTCGTCTCGAACAAACTGTTTTATTAAAAAGAGAAGGAGAAAATAAGGAAAGAGAAAAACTAACTAGCACACTTTCGTAGGCAACACGATTGCACTGAGCACGTGCAACAAGCCTTTAAACCTCTAGGTGTTCCTAGTAGGAGGAGTGTTGTCTCCTGAGAGTTTTCAGTGGATTGCACCCACAAAATTCAATAATAAAAGGAAGATCATGAATTTTACATTTAAAGAAAAGAATTGTAAAAGAAAAGCCTTGAAAATTAGGGTTTCCAACTAAGCTAGCTTTTCGGTTGTCATGAGCCCTATCTTAATAGTCATGAAAAGATGTTAGAAATTGCGTCCTCCCTCAATAAAACATCGTCTTATTCTTCATTCCTATCTTTCTTCCAAACATCGATCATATAACCCTACATGTGTGTAATAAACATCCCTACACCCGGAGAATTCAATTCAAGCTATCATACTCTTGTCCATCCACCTCAGTACTTTTTAATTAATGAATATTTAGATGAATATTCTCACACACTTTCATGCGACCGTTAATACTTCTTGAGGTACTAACCGACCGATTACTCATGTGCTTGCTTATTTGGTATTTTTCCTCGTCTTGCACCACCTAAGGCTTAGCAGTGACTTCCAGACCAGTTGGCCTTAGGGCACTAGGTGAAGAGGCACCCTCGCTATATTTTTTTATTGCTGCCTTGGAGATAACAAAACCAGTGTCCATTTTTCTCAACGTTTTATATTTTCTTCATTTTTTTATTTCCTTTATACATCGGCTTTAAGACAAGAGCATTTCATGGTATCCTCTACTATCCCGAGTTTCAAGATGTGTGTAAGTGCGTATGGTAGGGTATCAACGTTCAAAATGTTTGGCTTGCAGAATAGGAACTATTTTTCAGACTTATTTTTATTCTCAGATTAGTGACTTCCTTCATCTTACTAACCCTTGGGACAACGACTCATAACTACTTATTACTAGTTCGTATAAGAAAACTTCTAATTTTCTTGGTTTTCTTAAATTTTTCTAATCTCATGGATATAATTTTTCACTATCTAATCTTTTATTATCTTATTTATGTACAAATATTTATTTATTTTTTTTGAATTTTTTTTAAAATTTTTTTTATAGGTTTTGAAAAAAATGTTTTGTGCTTATGCAAAGTATATGCAAATGATGCGAAAATAAGCACAAACCTCCCCCAAACTTGTTTTCAACAGTGTCCTCACTGTTGCCTTCTGCTAAATCTCAAAAACCTGTAAGCCTGGGAGGAAATTTATTAACGGGGGCAAAATATATAAGTGAAGACCCTCCCCCAAACTTATTCTTGGCTCATCATTTTGTAAAAATTTTCTTTTCAAGAGCCCGATTATACCACCCCAAACTTGAGTTATGCAATGTTAATCTTTTGAAAATCACATGAGGGGGTCAAAAATCATTGGTCGATGCCAAGCTTTGCAAAGAACGAAGGTTAACACCAACCATTTAAGAATTTTATCAATGCAGTGCTCTGGTTGGTAGAAGAAGAAGTGGGGAAAGGATAAGTGGTGGAATAGAATGCGTGTGCGTCTTATTTTGGAGAGACGATGCAGTGAATGTGATGGATTACTCGCATCCTTTTTACAGTTCATAAGAAGGGGTGGAGGTTCAATTTCAATGTTTTGATGTGGATTCATCTCAACACCCGTGTTATTTAAAAATGCGAGTTCATCAGCGAAGATCTCCTCAAAAGTTCCATCAATACCCCGAAGAATAATGTCATCACAAAGCGCGGGGTGATCTTCTGACTCCAAAAATGGTTCATAATCAGTGTTAGTTGTTGACCCGGACAACTCGGTGGAAGAGTCCGTATGTGTATGATACATAGTTGGGTCAAACAACAACGTATGAAAAGAGTCAAGATCAGTATCATGAGGATCATCAAATTCGCTGCTGTCGACATCCATTAAGTCGACAGAACAAACCTGAGCAGTAGGTTCGGAGGGTACACTTCCCAACCTGTAAATGTTCAGCTCTATTGACCTATTCCCGAAAGATAGGGTCATAGAACCATTACGACAGTTGATGATAGCATTGGAAGTGGCCAAAAAGGGGCGACCTAAAATCATCGGAATTTGATTCTGTGGGTTCGCTACAGGCTGTGTATTAATTACAATAAAATCCACAGGGAATACGAATTCCCCAATTTTTATTAACACATCCTCCAGTTCACCCCTAGATTTGGTGATTGATCGGTCAGCCATCTAGAGAGTTATGCTCGAGGGCTTTAACACTCCGATACCTAACTGCTCATAAACCGAGTATGGAAGCAAGTTAACACTAGCCCCAAGGTCTAGTAGAGCACGGTTGATGTGTTTTTCCCCAATAGAAATAGAAATAGTAGGACTGCCAGGGTCCTTACGTTTCCATGGTACTTGTTGGGGGAAAGCCGTGTCTACAGTCTTTGCCATGAATATCTTCTTGGACACTTGAGTCTTCCTCTTCCTAGTGCACAAGTTCTTAAGAGTTTTCGCATAGGACGGAACTTGTTGGATAGCATCTAGAAGAGGGATGTTGATGTTTACTTGCTTAAACATGTCCATAATCTTCTTCATATGTGAACTCGATTTGTTAGCCCTTAACCGATTAGGATAAGATGCTTTAGCAATGAGCGCTGGGTCCATCATTGGAGAAGAAAATGTGTGTGGACCCGATCCCAGAATAGAAGTGGGGATCGTCCATGAAGAACTAGAAGAGAAGGGTTGAGGTGGCGAGCCTTGTGGGAAACGAAGAATAGGCTCGCAAGAAGGTGGTGGGGTAGAAGAACTGGGGTCAGAATTAGAAGTAGAAGTGGAAGGAATGGTCTCAGCCGGGGTGTTATTGATTGATTTATCAGTATCATCAAACTCTTCCCCAACGTGATTGTCAAGCACTCTTCCAGATCTCAACGTGATTGCATTCACATGATGTGAATAGCCAGGATTGGGTAGAGGTTGAGCTGGAAGTTTCCCTTTCTCTCTTGCACTCATTTCGGCTTTTAATCGTGAAATTTCTGCTTCCATTGATTTAATACTCTCAGTTTGGGACGCTGAGTTTTTCTTTATATCATCGACAGAAGTCTTTATTTTAGCCGATACTTGCATGAGATTTGTTAGAAGCAAGTTTATGAATGAAGAGGATTCATTGGTCCCGGTCAACTGTAAAGGACTAGACGGTGCGGGTGTGTTGACAGGATTTTGAAATTTTTGTGCTTGGAAGGGGTGCTGACTTAATTGAAGTGGTTGCTGTTGTGGTGGAGGGATCCTTTGGAAATTGTTTTGGGTTGGAACCGTGTTTTGGATTGTGATTGGTTCCAAGCAAAGTTAGGGTGATTCCTCCAACCCTGATTATAAGTGGAAGAAAATGGATCGTTCCTAGGTCTTTGAAAAGCAGCATTGGTATGCTCGTGACCTTGAAACGGAGAATTCAATGAACATTCTTCCGTCAAATGAGAAGGATCAGAATAGCATCCACATACAGTTTTGGAGAGTGACATTTGATTTAGGGCGGCGACTAAAAATTTATTTTCCATATTGTCGAATTTCTTGTGTAAAGCTGAAATTTCAGTTCTAACTCCTATGGAAATATCATTGCCATCTCTAAACGATTGACTCACACCCTCCCACTGTAAAGATTTTTCAGCGAAATCTTATAGGAATTTCCAGGCTTCCCCATCATCTTTGGTCATGAAGTTGCCTTGACACATGGATTCAAGGGTCTGTCTTGTGTTAGGATTAATGCCCTCATATATGATTCTGCACAGTTCCCATCTAGGGATTTCGTGATGTGGACATTGGACTAACAGATTCTTGAAGCGTTCAAGACATTTTGAAAATGGTTCATTGGGAAGCTGGGTGAATTGATTTATTTCGCTACGGACTCGAGCTAGTTTATGATGTGGGTAGAATTTCTTAAGGAATGCTTTGACGAATTTTTCCCAGTTTGAGATGGAATGTGCGGTTGTGTTGTAAAGCCACTTCTCGGCTATATCGCACAAGGTGAATGGGAGAAGACGTAGACGCATAGCATCCATAGAAAGCTGTGAGGTACCCATCATTGCGCATACATTTTCAAATTTGGTGATAAAGGCATATGCGTCTTCAGACTCGAGACCGTGAAATTTTGGTAGAAGGTTGATGTATTGGGGTTTAATTTCAAAATTTTCCCCGTTGGCTGGTGGAATGGAGAGACAGGTCGAAAGAGGACCTCGTGTAGGATAGCACCTCTCTTGGAGAGAGATGCGGGGTGGATTTTGCTCACCAACGGACGACGACAGATTAGTGGTAAAGAAATTCGATGGAAAAGGATCCATCGATGTGGGTGTGGTGGTGGGTAAAGAAGAGGTAAATGTAGAAATACCGACTTTTGGGTCGATCAGGGGAACGCGGACTAAACGGGCACTAGAATCCCGTGTCCAGCCTATCTTGCACTAAAAAGGGTTAGTACAAGTGGCAGCGTGACTTATAATTAGGGAAAATGATGAATGTGATTGGTGTTTGTTTTGAAAATATACGGATTTTTGAAAATATGATGCGATCACAACAAATGCAACAAGCAAAACCCTAAAATCTAGTGGTTACCTAGGTCAAAGCTCTAGACCGCTCCTAACTGCCAAAAAACAAGTCGCAGGATCAATCCTCCACTGCCTCTTTGTCTCTCCTGTGGCCAGGTAAGTGCCAGGTAAGTGGGAGGTTCTCCACTACGTAAGTAGTGGGCCTAATTAAGTAACCACTAGCCTTCGACATACTTGCCTTAGACACCACAAAAGAAATGCGGATAAACAATGGATTACCCACGGCCTTCTTCTGTCCTAAATGAGCGCGACGGTCTTTAGAGTCATCTCTAGATATTTTTTAGTTAATGAGGGTAAATGCGGATGCAAGTTTGTGATTTTTGGGGCGTAGGAAGGGTAATGAACTCCCCACCTAATCTGGATTTGGTCGTGCCCCTTAAATTCCGTATTAATATGAAAACAACCAAGAATAAAAAACACGCACAATTTATTTTGCTTTTTGCGGCGCTGCGATTTATTTGCAAAGAAACCTGCAGCAAAGTGTTAATTGGAGCAGATTTAGGAAGGAGATAAGAAAGATAGAGGTCACCTGAGAATTTTGGTACAGAGAAGAGCTTATCCCACCGCGGAACCGCCGCAATGGTCGCCTAATGCCGCGAAAACGCCGCGGTTTGCACTGTTCCCTGCACAAAAATTTTACAGAGAGCCTTCCTTCAGTCCCTTAGCTCTCTGGAATACTCAGAAAAAAATTTCTCCAACCCCAATGATTCCATGTTTTCCCGCAACAAAACACAACAACACGTTTAGAGTATGCACGAATTTTGATCTAAAAATATAGATGGAATAAACTTTTCAACTCAAATTTCAAAATACGAACAATTAGCGCACTATCCCCGGCAACGGCGCCATTTGGTTGATGAAATTCCGATTGTGTAAGTAAATCAAATGATCCCCGGCAACGGCGCCATTTGATTGATCGAATTTCCGATTGTGTAAGTAAATCAAATGATCCCCGGTAACGGCGCCATTTGATTGAAACGATTTCGGATTGTGTAGTATGAAAATTGTATAGAAATCACAACCAAAAATATTTTGACCGCAATCAATAACGGTGTCGAATGTAGCGCGTTAGTAAGTGCGGATCGTCTACAGGGAAAGTGAGATCCGTTCGAATTTGAATTAGATGAATTGAAAATTAAAGAAAGAACACAAACAATTCATGATTTGTAAATTGAATTTCAAGAATTAGAAAAATCTAGATCAAAGAATGTCACGACCTGAAAGAGCATGTGACTGGCCCTTGAACCATATGAAGTCTATAGGACTCCATCTAACCCAAGTAAGCCAAAAGCCCAGAAATCTAAAACCATTTTAAGGGGTAAGTAAAGGAAACTGGTTTTTAATAAGTAAAGAAACATGTTTTGAAGTCAAGCTTTTAAAATAACTAAGCCGAATATGCATTTTTAAGATGTGTAGTCTTTTCTGAAAATTTCGGCAGAGTTTCCTTTGTAAAAACTGGCCCCGAACGGGGTACAACAAGAATAATATATAAATGCAGTTATAAAAGGCATCCCCAAGCGGGAGCTAGCTCTTCGTCAATCGACGGTCACAACCACGCAAGAGATAGAATATACAACGCCGAAGGGCGAGGATCAAAACTCAAAAGAAACTCAAACAGCCTGAAAACCGTAATACTACAAGCGCGACTCTAAGGTCGAAATAATACATCAATGTGTTTCTAAGTCTGAAACAATATACATGTTTTGGTTGATGGAATTTCTAGATACAATGAATAGTACAAGTACAATGGCGGTTCTGATACAAAAGAACCCACCCGTATGAAAGCAGTGTGCCAGAAAAGCCGCTATGAAATCTGTACGGCAAAACCTGCAAGAACTGTGTTACAACGGGGGTGAGTTGCCAACTCGTGAATAGAAAATATCTACAAGCAGAGATCGAATGTATGACCCATCCTAGGTCAATACGATCAGATATATATAAACCTCAATATGAATACGTCTGAAGCATGCTAAAGTGGCAATGTAATCTCTATACATGAGTGTAGTGCCAAGTGCTCGTGCCAGTGCCTCAAGTAATAGCATATCATAAATATGAGGTATGATTAATGTAATCAATCTACATGTACGTGGATCCCATCCACTCGTCACCCAATGACAATAAGCATCATGCATGTATATGTCATAAAGCATATGCATGGAAAATATGAGGATATAACCAAAAGCATGGAACCTGAGTGCCTAGCATCGACACTCGAAAACATCATGAAAACCTGTGCCTAGCATCGGCACGTAAATCCTCATATATCGGGCATCCGTCAGTCCGGGTCAGCCCACTCTCTCATATATCGGGCATCCGTCAGTCCGGGTCAGCCCTCTCTCAATATTTCGGGCATCCGTCAGTCCGGGTCAGCCCACTCTCAATATATCGGGCATCCGTCAGTCCGGGTCAGCCCACTCTCAATATATCGGGCATCCGTCAGTCTGGGTCAGCCCACTCTCAATATATCGGGCATCCGTCAGTCCGGGTCAGCCCACTCTCAATATATCAGGCAACCGTCAGTCGGGGTCAGCCCTCGCTCAACATATCGGGCATCCATCAGTCCGGGTCAGCCCTCTCTCAAAACCAGAAATATCATAGAAACAACATATCTCAATGCGCAAATCAGAAAGCATGATGTATGTGACATATAAATGAAATGCAAGTAACAATATATCCTGCAACATGGAATAATAGTATGCACATACAAGGTCATACCCCGATGCGATAATTCTACTGTGTAGTGACATGGTAATTATCGATGATGAAGTGTGTGAGCCGGCGAGCAGTGTATGTAGAACATATGCATCATCGATAATGGTGCTGGTGTCCTAGCAGCATGATAGTAATATATCAATACACACAATCAATGCAATGCAAATAGCATGAATATGCGAAATCAACTAATCGACGCAACAGTGAAGAATCTACCTCAATAACTATATCATGCAGCCTTGCCTTTTGAAATAAGACGAATCAGGGTTTTTGGTAAAATAAGAGCTACAGTGTTTTAAGAAAATATGTGTCGTTTGAAAATATCCGTAGAATCCCTTTTTGCCTATCTTTAAAATATCCCCGATTCGTTAGTTTTGAAATAGGTATGACTCGGGTCTAGTCTAACGCCTACTGTGCGAACTACGAACCCAACTATCAAGCAAATCAGGAGGGGTATGGAAACCACCTAAATCTGAGTCGATATACACATATAAATAAAATAGTCGGTGATCTCGCCTCAATAGTATCACAACGATATAATATCCTCGAGTCACGAGCACGGATCTATCATCAATATAGGCTCGTACGGTAAATCTTCGTACAGCATCCCAATAGCGGGCTACGGTCAATATCACATTATCTCATCACATATCAGGTATCACTACAATCATATCACATAATCTGGGGTACAGATCTAAGTCTAGTACAATCGATACCATCTACATAAGTATGAATGCGGGGTAAAACACATGCCCAAAGGCCTGCTAACGCAACCTGTCGTATCTCCCATGCGAATCCTGTCGTATCGCCGATCTCACGGCCTCAAATCGAATCTCAACAACTCAACTCACATCCCAAGTATTATCCTCATAATCCAGTATATGTACACATAGTCCCATACCCATGTGAACACATACAATTATATATATATATATATATATATATATATATATATATATATATATTCCCATATACACATGCGAAAGAAAGTATGCATGCAAGTGTGTGCGAGCGGGTGTGTATGGGTGCAACCCCTAGTCTAGGGTTTCGCACTACACTAAACCAATCCATCTTATCATCGATAATCCATTATTACCATCAATAATCTTAAACAACACATAAAAAATATACGTGTGTATATGTATCCGTATACATTACCACGGGCTGCGGGGGTGCTATACGCCATCCACCCGACTTCCCCCGTAGATAAAATCTACTCACCTAGTCTTCGCTCGCCGAAATCGATGATGCCGTGCTTCTTCGCCTCGGAATCCTTGCGAGGGTACCTATAATAATAAACAGTCGCAATACGTATTAACATCGAGGCAAAAAACCGATACAGCGCACAGTATGCTCATAGGTTGGAACCTATGGCCTAAACGTGCAAATCAATTAAACAATCCTTGTTGTCGATGTACGAACACCCGACAACCAAATACAAATCCAAATATCACGAAAGTGCATTTTAAAATACGGAAAACATAGCCTAAAACACACCAAATGCTCCCAGATTTTCCCCAGGTGACAATTAGCCAAAAATGCATATAGGAAGGGTCTATTTTAGTGCAAAAAGAGCCCTGGAACAAAAATGGAACAATTCTACCCTACCCTGGCCGCAAATTGCGGCCAGAATGATTAAATCTGCGGCCATGGGTTGGGGTTTGGGGCTCAGGTCTTGGTGGTAGCTTCCTAGGTGCCTGCAAGACTCACAGTAAACCCAAAATCATTTCTAGTGTCCCCGGGTTGCTCCAGATTCCAAAATACCCTCTAAAATCACACATTTATCCGATGTTGGGGTTTCTAAATCCGTGTTTTGGGGTTTCAAGTCTCAGGTTTGGGTCTTAATTTAAGCACTAGGGTGTTTGTTCAGCCTCTAATGAGCTCAATTGCTCACCACAACTCACAATTTCCTCAAACCCTAACTAGGTTTTTCCCTTGTTCACAAAATTACCCGATATTGATTCAATCTTAACATATGGTTAAAAGTAATGCTAAAACTAAGCTAATGGTTCAGTAATTACCTCATTTGGCAACTCAAGAATTTTCTTGAGTTGCCCCTAGTGGCCAAAATCCATGCTTCTTTAGTCCAATGTATAGATCTTGAGCTTGTGCACACTTTTAATGAAAGGAATATGGGGTTTTGGTGATGTTTGTGAGATGATTTGGGGCTGGAAGAGGGGAGGTGAGGTGAGGTGCAGGAGCAGCAGCAACAACAATAGGGAGAGGGAGAGAAATGAGTGAAGGTTGAAGAGGAAATGACTAAGTCTTTTGGTCAAAGAAGCCCATACCTCTCTCTCTCACCCCATACCTCATATAATAATCCCTTTTCCATTTCTTTTTCTTTTCTTTTTCTCTAATTCCTTCTCACTCAAATAGTGAACCCAAACAACATGGTAGAAACTAAAACACAAGTGTAGAAAAATGATATGTGCATGTTTTGCACAAAACACCCCTAAAATCCGATTAGCGATTTTTAATCGCGATTAGCACTAAATTAGCATATAAATAATCATAAAAACTTAAAAAGGGCATAATTCCCTAAAATACCCTATTTTTAGAATTTTCCATAATTTTTCCATAATTTTTCCCATTTATTTGTATTTAATTATACCGAAATATTAAAATATTCATTAAAATAATATTAATTTATAAAAATTCCCAAAAATAATATTTTATTACTTTGAAATGTTACAAATAAAACATTAAAATCAAGAATTGAGATGTGATGATTTCCAAATCAAATATCAAGAATCGAAGTGAGACTCGTAGGAATCGATTGGATCTATAGATGTGATGAAATCTAGCGATTACGTATTCTTATCCATCGATGAATTGATACTAGATCGATGATGATCAACGAGAATTAGGGATTTCTTATGAAATTAGGGTTTCATCATTTATCCCTTGTTCCTTCGTCGATATCATTCACATTCTAGCCTCTAGTAAATTCAAGAATCGATCGTGGATTCCTAATTTCGAGCGATCACAATCAAGAAAGCATCGCAACGAAACGAGGTCGTCGATTCTTCAATTTATAACAGTTTACAAAACTCATAGGACTTAAGAATCGTTTTAAGATTTGTTACATCATCATTCTATTGATCGTCTCGACTCCTTTACGAGCGGAGTTTTACTCAAACATCATAACAAGAACCACAATCACAAATTGAGATCGAATTATGATGCAAGAATTTAAAGAAAGAAAGATTAAATAATTTCACCTTTTATTTATCAACAATTCCGTTACAAATCGCTCAAGAACTACAAGAGGAAGAACTCGATCGTCGATTTGGCTTCGCTCGTCTCCTTGAGTCTCGGATCGACTTGGATCACTTGCTCGATTGAAGATCGGCTCCGCTCCTAAAAAGTTGAAGGCTTCTCGCTTGAATGGTACTCAAGATCTTGAATTTGGCTTTGGATTTTGGGTTAGGGTTTTGAGGCACAAGTTGTGTCACTCAACTTGTGTTAGAAATGGGGGAGATGAGAGATTAATGAACTAATGAACAACCCTTAACCTTAGATCTAGGATCCCTTTTATAAGCTTTCATAACCCTAGATCTAGAATTCAAATTTCAAATTTCCCTCCAAAATGAACAACTTTTCCCTCCAAAATGAACCACCTCATTTGAATTTTCCCTCCAAAATGAACCACCTCATTTGAATTTTCCCTCCAAAATGAACCACCTCATTTGAATTTTCCCTCCAAAATGAGGTTGTTAGAAAAAATCTTCTAGAAGAAGTTTGTTGGAGGGAATATTCTAGAATGTGGTTGTTACAAGGAGGCTTCTAGAAGATGGTTGTTATAAGGAGGTTTCTAAAAGAAGGTTGTTGGAGAGAGCTTTCTAGAAAAGGTTGTTATAAGGAGGCTTCCAGAAGAAGTTAGTTGGATGGAGGCTTCTAGAACTAGGTTGTTAGGCCGAGCCTTCTAGATGAAGCCACGTGGAGTTTCTGGAGAGTTCTGGAAGCTTTGCTGTTAGAAATAAGCACATGGGGAAAATCTGCTTCTCTGCTGACGTCATCATGCCGCGGATCCACGGCGGGAAGCGCCCATTGGCCTTGAATAAATTTCTGGAATAGTTTTACACCTTATTGTTTATAGCCAAATCACCAGACTTAGACTTGGTGTAATTTTTGATCAGCACTTTTGACAATTTGGCTTGGTTTCTGGAATTTCCTGCACAGACTTCGAAACAAGTGTTGCGCTACAAGAATGATGCGATGCCATGATAAACAGTCAATTTCCCTAAAAATGCCGGTTTTAGAGTACAACACAGGTAATTCGGTATTTTACTATTATTTTTCTAATATGTGTAATATGCAAACCGAACACCTCTAGATGAATGCAAAAGATAGGGAAATTGACGTGTTAAAAATACTTTATTTTCGACTGATCACATGTGAATAAATATGCATATATATTTATTTTAGAATTAAAGAAATAGAAAATCAATTTATGGTGGATAATTCTTCATAACTCTTCATTTGACTCTAGCTTCAACCATGAGTTAATTTTCTATGGTTCTTATTACTCCAAAATAAACATCTAGATATTTATTAACCCATGGTTAAGGATGAGAGTGTGAAATTATATATATAATTTCTATTCTCATTTTTCTTTTATGATTATAAAAAACAAAAGAGCTCTAGCTTTGCCATTATCATCTTCTTCTTCCTCCAAGCTCTTTTGAGATTTCTAGTGAGTGAGGTTGATAAAAAGAAAAGGTTTTGAATAGAGAAAACAAACCACATCATCATTCTATACTAGTTTAGCCTATTAGTTTAAAGTGTTATCTCCACTTCCTCATTGATCTAGTGTAGCAAGGAACTTTGAGCAAAGGGGCTTCGGGTGGATCATAGTGGACAAGGAACAACTCTAGTGATCCGTTTCAAACTCATAAAGATCCAAGGAGTCACCAAGGGAAGTCTACAAAGGTTGTAATTTCTCCACTTAGTGATAGATTCTTTTTGTATGTGATACTATTAGATGTTACCCTAAAATTCTAGTTAAGACTCATGGTTAGATTGTTTATCACCTCCCCAATCTTTTATTGTGGCATGTGTGATGCTAGCAAACCCTAGGCATGGTGCTAAGGAATCCTAACAAAAAGAGAATAGGATTCTCTCTCAACTTACTCCTCCGTATACACTACAGCACAACGATGTATCGGAACGGAAGAATCGCACCCTATAGGATATGGTGCGCTCTATGATGAGCACCGCTGAGTTACCTATTTCCTTTTGGAGGTATGCGCTTGAAACAGCCATACACCAATTGAATATGGTCCCTACCAAATTTGTGCCTACCACTCCATATGAGATATGGAAGGGGAAGAGACCGTGTCTTAATTATATTAAGATATGGGGTTATCCGGCTTATGTTAAAACGCAAAATCCGGACAAGCTCGAGACAAGGTCTGTTCTGTGTAAGTTTGTTGGATATCCAAAAAATTTACGTGGGTATATCTTCTACCATTCCGAGGAACAAAAAGTGTTTGTTTCTCGAAATGCCACCTTTTTAGAAAAGGAATTTCTTGCAAAAGAAATCAGTGGAGAGGAGGTAGAACTGGAAGAAGTTCCAGCAATACAAATTACGACAGATGATTTGGTAGAACCAGAGGATTCGATAGCTCCCAACGAACCTCAGCCTGTCCGCCAATCTAGTAGGGTTCCTCATCCACCTGAGAGATATTACGGTTTTCTCGTTGATGGTGGGAGCGAGGATTGCATCATGGAAGATGATGACCCGACTAGCTTCGAGCAGGCCATAACGAGTGGAGACTCTTTGAAATGGCTGGATGCAATGCGATCTGAGATGGAATCCATGTACACCAACAAAGTATGGACTTTGGAAGTTGCTCCTGAAGGGGTAAAACCCATTGGGAGAAAATGGATCTTTAAGAAGAAACTTGGTGTAGATGGAAAAGTTGAGACTTTCAAAGCTAGACTTGTTGCAAAGGGTTTCGTCAATGACCAGGTGTGGATTATGACGAAACCTTTTCTCCAGTGGCTATGCTTAAGTCCATCCAGATCCTACTTGCCATCGCTACATACCATGATTACGAAAACTGGCAAATGGATGTTAAGACCGCCTTTCTAAATGGTGATTTGGAAGAGTGCGTGTTCATGACTCAGCTAGAGGGCTTCATAGACATTAGGAGCAGCTGAAAGGTGTGCAAGCTGCTTAAATCCATCTACGGGTTAAAGCAAGCATCGTAGAGTTTGAACATCTATTTTGATGTCGTTGTCAAAGAGTTTGACTTTGTCAAAAACGTAGATGAACCTTGTATATACAAGAAGGTGGCAGAGAGTAAGGTTGTCTTCCTCGTATTGTACGTGGATGACATACTCTTGATAGGAAATGATATTCCTAAGCTGCAATCGGTCAAGCTCTTCTTATCACAAAGATTCTCAATGAAAGATTTAGGTGATGCCTCCTACATTTGGGTATTAAGATCTATAGAGATAGATCTAAACGGATACTGGGATTGTCCCAATCCAGGTACATTGACACCATACTAAAGAGGTTTAGTATGGAAGAATCCAAGCGTGGGTTTTTACCCACGATCTCAGGACTCGCACTCTCCAAAAAGATGTCTCCCAAGACTGATTTGGAGAGAGCTCGCATGCAAGGGATACCCTATGCTTCGGCAGTAGGCTCTATCATGTACGCGATGCTATGTACCAGACCCGATGTAGCATACTCACTAAGTGTAGTGAGTAGGTATCAAGAAGATCCAGGAAAGAGTCACTTGACAGCTGTGAAGAGCATTCTCATGTACTTGAGAAGGACTAAAGAGATGCTCTTGGTGTATGGTAACGGAGAACTCCAAGTGGAGTCCTTTACCGATTTGAGCTTCCAGAGTGATAAGGACGACTCTAAGTCGGTCTCGGGATTTTTCTTTACCCTCAATGGAGGGGCGGTATGCTGGAAGAGTTCCAAGCAGGATACCGTGGCAGACTCGACGATGGAGGCTGAATACATCGCTGCCAACGATGCTGCCAAAGAGGCTGTCAGGATGAAGAAGTTCGTAACTGAACTTGGAGTGGTTCTATCCATTGAGTATCCAATACCTTTGTATTGTGATAACAATGGAGCGGTGGCTTTGGCCAAGGAACCCAGGCCCCATCAGCGATCAGGCATATTCTGAGGCGGTATCACCTGATCTGGGAGATAGTTGATCGCCGGGAGATCGAGGTTAGGAGAGTTGACACGAAGAAAAACACAGCGGATCCACTCACGAAGGCCATTCCCTAGATACAGTTCGAGAGACTCTTCAGGATGTTGGGTATGCGATACTACAATAGCCGGCCCTAGTGCAAGTGGGAGATTGTTAGTTGTATGTATGCCGTAGAGGCCATTATTGTACATATGATGTATATTATAGTGGATGCTTGGACATATATAGAGAGGACGTTCTTGCTCTATATGATAGTATGCTATCTGGTTGCTCTTTATCTTAACATGTATAGTTGTCTCTTGATACTGTCTTGTGGTTACACGTTGGTAAAGCCCTCAGGATGTGTACTTGACTACCAGGATTATGATGCAGATTATACTAGTAGGACCATGGTAGTCCATAAGTTCATCCTTTAATGTTCCTAGTCGTGCGTGTATCAAGACAGGGCATCGATATACCAGAGTAGACTAGCGTATACGCTTCTCGACCCATGAGATGGGCGATGGATGATCCCATTTCCATTGGTGTTTGACATCAGAGATGGTATACGGGTGCTCAGTGGAGACAGGGTACACCGGACAGACTCGTCGAGAACTCCAAGATGGTATTATACCTGACGTCAGATAATAGTTCTCTACTGACACTGGTATAGGTTGGTCTGTACACCCGGATCGTCATAGAGTCTTGTGTGATTCCCACTGTGCTTTGATTTCCACCTTACAACGTTCATTAGGACGTGCAAAACGGTGGATTTTGGGTACATTCCCGAGTCATATGGAGTCAATGAGCGATATGAGGGGATTTCGTTGTTGAATATATGTATGCCCTAAAGGCCATTATGTGATAGTCGATGTATCTATACATGTATATATATATTCAGTTTGCATTCTTGCTCGACATGATTGAAAGGTTCCTAGGCACCCTAAAGAGGTCTCATAAGGCATCGGACATGCCAATTTCAAAAAAAATGGTGCCGAGAAACCCTAGACTACGGATCGTTGCTAGAATTCTAGGCGAAAAGAAAAGCTAGTTAACACTTAACTACAAGGATATGGAAATTACAACCTTTGTAGATTCGGATATCCACCTCCACGGCTCTGCAACGAAGTCTCCTCGCTGTCCATGTCGAACCCCGGGCTCTAGCGTCGGCTTCATCGGAGAATGAATGGGCTTGGTCATCGACGACGGTGCCGAAGATGATCTACGTCGAGGCATCGCTAGATCAAGCTCCCTACTTCACAAAGTGATGAAACTTGTGAAGGAAACACACTCTACTACTTGGCAAGAGGTAGAGGATGAAGAAATAGGAGGTGGGTTCTCTTTAGAATTGGATTTCTCACTCTCAAGCTCAAGTTGCTATTGATGGACCTTGAGCTTTTCTTGAAGAAGAAGATGAAGATGAAGAAAGAAATATGATAAGTCTCTTTTAAAATGAAAAGAAAATAGAATACTTATCATAATTCCAACTAGGGTTAAGTGTAGAGAATAGACCATGGTTAATGGATGGGTTAGGGTTAAGCATGATGACAAGAATGGTTAAGAAGTCAAAGCTTCATGAAGCTTCAACTAAAAGACAAAGAAAGCCACCATTCTTATCATAATCATTTCCAAATAAATAAATAAAGAAATGAATAAATAAATGATTAAGCAAAACCCTAATTATCACTTAACCATGGTTTAATCCTTCACACTTAACCAAATGATCAAGTATCATCAAACATGATACAAATATGTGCACAAAAGTATATCACATATACAATGTGCATCAAGTGAGAAAATCCATATAAAGTGAACCAATACTAGCTAATGCAAAGTAATATATCAAATATATAATTATACATTAAATCATTAAATCAACATTTGATTCAATGATCCGGTCATGTCGCACATAACCGACTAGTATTCAATGATTCGATAACTAGGTCATATCGAATATAACCAATCGAAACATTTTTCGCGAGAATGAAATGCGGTATCACATACACGCATTATTCTCGGTCCTGCACATATCTCATATGCGCTCCTATTTCGTTTCGCTTGAGCCAGAAAACCTCTGTGTAGGACTCTAAAGACTCGTCAATACGCCGGTAGCAGATGATGATCATATCAAGCATCCACAAGCCGCAAGCGGTCTGCTAAACGTAACGGCCACCCGGGTATTGAGCGATCAGAAGATCGACGAGCTAGCCCGCTCACACTCCTGCGAATCCGACCAGTAACACTTACCGTACAGTCCGGTCTCTTCGTCTGATACGTCGCATATCAAGTCTAGGGGTGGTAAACGTCAGACCCCAATAACCCGATAAGTCGTGCCGATGTGAGGCTCATAACGGGTCGAGAAACTACTGGTAACACTTACCAGCAAATCTCTGATCAGCCCTGGCCAGGGACTTCCCTGCTACGGCCAATCGAGCACTGCGCAACATCAACCCCCAATACCGGGAGAGACGAAACCCCTCCTATCGCTCATTGCCTCCATGTGACTCGGGACTGTACCCAAAGACCACCGTTTTGCACGCCCTCATGGACGTGGTAAGGTGGAGATCAAAGCACAGTGGGAATCACACAAGACTCTATGACGATCTCGGGTCTACAGACTAACCTGCACAAGTGTCACCTGAGAACTGCCATCTGACGTGAGGTATAATACCATCTGGGAGTTCTCGACGAGTCCGTCCAGTGTACCCAGTCTCCACTGAGCACCCGTATACCATCTCTGATGTCAAACACCAATGGATATGGGATCATCCATCGCCCATCACATGGGTCGAGAAGCATATATGCTAGTCTACTCTGGTATATCGATGCCCCGTCTCGATACACCCACGACTAGGGACCTTGAAGGATGTACTTATGGACTACCATGTCCCCACTAGTATGATCTGCATCATAGTCCAGGTATTCAAGTACACATCCTAAGGGCTTTACCAACATGTCACTATAAGACAGTATAAAGAGACTAGTGTACATGTTAAGATAAAGAGTAACCAGATAGCATACTATCATATCGAGCAAGAAAGTCATCTCTATATATGTCCAAGCATCCAATATATTATACATCATCTGTACAATACTGGCCTCTAGGGCATACATACAACTAACAATCTCCCACTTGCACTAGGGCCAGCTGCTGTAGTATCGCATACCGAGCATCCCGAAGAGTCTCTCAAACTGTATCTGGGGAATGGCCTTCGTGAGTGGATCCGCGGTGTTGTTCTTCGTGTCTACCCTCCTGACCTTGATCTCCCGGCGATCAACTATCTCCCGGATCAGGTGATACCGCCTCAGAATATGCCTGGACCGCTGATGGGACCAGGGTTCCTTGGCCAAAGCCACCGCTCCATTGTTATCGCAATACAAAGGTATTGGACGCTCAATGGATGGAACCACTCCAAGTTCAGTAATGAACTTCTTGATCCAGACAGCCTCTTTGGCAGCTGATCGCACGCTTTTGGCGTGTCGGATGTTCAAAGAATTAAAGTATAACCGCGATCAGAACGGTGTCGCTATGCAGCTAGCCGGTTGAGCACGGGTCGGTCCACAGGGAGATGGTGGTATCTTACCTTCTTGTCTTAGACGAGTCAATAAAGAATCTGTATGTTTGTTTGATCTAACCTATGTGTTTATTTGCAAGTATAAAGTTGTTAAGAAGAAAATACGAGATTGTAAGCTAAAGAAATCCGTACTAAAAACCTTTGAGCCGAGTCTTGACCAATTGAAGCTCGAGCAATCGGCAACAACGTGGATTAGGGGATTTAAGCGCGGTATTCGTGGAATCCGGCTTATTTACCCTTGTCCTTCTGTTCTTGTCTCTTGCTTTCGCCTCCGGCCAAACCGAACGCAACCGGTCGCGGTTAGGAGTCACCGTTACCTTGTCAGGGTACGGTGCCTAACGGAGCGCTTGCGTATGGTTTGGGCGGAGTTCAATGGAAAATAACGGGAAAAGGAAAAGAGCAAAGAAATGTTAACTTACAATATCATATGGATTCTTAACAACAACAATAATTACAACATTCACAAAATGAACAAAATAGAACAAAAAGAAAAGAACAAAGAAAAGAATACAAGTAATTAAGTGCATGAATATAAATTGCAAGTAATTAAAGTGCATGGAAATAAATTGCAAGTAATAAAAAGCAATAAAAAGAACAAGAAAGTAGAACTCAAAACAAGCATGAGATCAATAGCCAACCCTTAAACTTGCAAGCTCAATCAAGAGGTTGCAAGATCAAGAGAAGGGTAGAGAACGCATGTGAATTGAAGTGCTAATTCCATAAGAAAATACGACCCTTGAGATCAATAACTAACCCTTAACCATTCAAGCTCAATGAAGAGGTTGAATGATCAAGAGAAAGCAAGAATCTCAAGGGGAAGAAAGAACAAAAGAGAATGATACAAAAACCCTCATCTTCATTGATCTCCCACTCAAAAAGCTCTCACTACAATTTTCATGGAAAAAGAATGAAGAAGAAGAAGAAAAACTATACAAAAGACTACAAAAGAGGAACAAAAGAATGACCCTTGGTTGAGCTCAGTTCTGCTGTATTTATAGGCAGGGAGTTGAAGATCTAGGGCAACCATCAGCCCATAAATGAAGTACCAAAAATACCCCCAAAAGACGACAAAATGAGGCCACAGTACGGCCGCGTTTCCGCGGCCAATACCCCCTATTGGCCGCGGAAACGCGGCTCCCTTGGTGAGTTGGGTCGTGGGTTTTGGTCTGGGTCCCTGGTTGGATGTTTCCTTGTGTTTGTCAACTCTATAATGTACAAAGTCTTCCAGAATAACTGCAGATTTCCAAGTCCAAGATTGCATTATCTTTTTCACTTTTGACTTTATCTCTCTCGAGCTCCGCGCACCCATTGATTCTTGTGCAGCCCCCCTCGTGCTCTGTGCTTGTCCCAGACACGAATGACCACGGTCACATGTCTTGTATCGAGAACCGGTACTCGGCACTGGACGGATATGGATGACCGGAACCCGGCTTTTATCTGCTGTGACAGATGTTCTGTATTTGGCGTAACTGTGGAGATTTTATCTTGATTTGCAATATTTGTACCGGAAACCTGTATTCTGTAAATATGTAACAAACACGGATTAAAAGCACCTACCTATAAACAACCGAGCGTAAGAATAGGCGGTATAAAATGCAGTATTTTGTGATGAACAGCAGCATCGTTGGCAGCGATGTATTCAACCTCCATCGTCGAGTCTGCCACGGTTTCTTGCTTGGAACTCTTTCAGTTAACCTGGACTTTCTAGGCTTCTTAGCGAGCTTTGGGCCAATGCACCCAAACCAGTTGGTTTTAGGGCATTAGGTGTAGAAACACCTCAGCGGACTTAATTACTCAAGTTACCTAGGTCCAAAAACAAAAGACAGTTTGGCGTGAAAATCAGATGATTTAATACGAACGGAGATATAACCGGCAGTTCAATTATTTTTTTGGATAAAAGACGTGTTTAGTGGGTTTGGTGTGTAATCATTCCAATCAAGTTTCAGATGGGTTATTTTTCAGACTTAGCTCCAATTACGGCATCAATAACATTCCTTATATTCGCTTTACTTCATAAACTATTCTTGACATTACTTATTTCAGAACAAACCTATTTGATCCTCAGAAAATCATTTATCTGTTTAAAAGTTTAAACATGAAAGACTTGTCATCTAATTCCTAAAATTCACGACACGTGTAGTATGATGTAAAGACGTATATCAGCTATAGTTAACTTCAAAGGAGAGTTATCTTTCAGGTTTTCAAAATCTAAACATAAGATTTAGTTATTCCTATTTTTTCAAACAAAAACCGTCGAATGTTGAATCAGAGTTCTTCCACAAGCTAACTTGACAAAAAGTTTTTATATTTTTAGAAAATTTTCAGATTTTTATGGATTTTATGGATTTAATATGCAGATGCAAAATATACATATGAATGCGAAGGAAGAAAGCTTACCAAGCACACCCCCAAACTTAAACTTGACAGTGCCCTCACTGTCAGGCTATACTAAGAGGGTCAAAATTGCCGGTGCTCCCTAAAAACAAATTATATACAAAACAAAACAGGAAAACAAAAAAAAATATATATATACAAAAAAGGTGTCCTCCCCAAACTTAAGTAAAACAGTGTTTCCACTGTTAAGCGTTGAAATTCAGGATTAGGGGGGAAAGAACAGTATCAAGCTATACAAGGCCTTACACAGGCCAAAAGTGAGCACTAACCATTCAAAGATTTTATCGCTATAATGTACCGGTTGATGGAAGAAGGCGTAGAGAAAAGAGATGGAGAATACGCGAGACCATATGCGGAGAGAAGCGGGATATGGTCTCGGTATATGAGAGGAATAAGAATGGCGGAAGGGAAAAAGAAGTGGAATACGAACTTGAGGGTGCAAATTGAGTAAATAGATTAGCACAATCTGTAATGACCGATGTGTGAAAAGCGATTGTGCTAATATATTTACCCGTCGGGAAATGGGGTCAAATCCCTCAAGATTCGTGAGAAACCATGGGTACGCCGAACTTGGTAAACCAGACATAGTAAATGAAAGTGAGACGGTTTCTTGCAAGGCCGGAACAATGGAAAGAATGGAGGGAAGTGATCGAGGAGGGGTATTGGTTAAAGGTTCAGGAGGGTGTACACAGTCAATGACAGGGACAGGATGAATTGGAAAATCCGACTCATCAATTAAAACTGTTTCATCCTCAGCACTATCCTCAATATTCTCCTCAAAATTTATCTCATCCATGCCTTTATCATCAATATCAAGACGCATATGAAGTTCGGGAAAAACAGTTAAAGACTCGGGATGATGATTGGAAGAGACAAACTCAGCCAAATCTACGGGTTCATCATCCAAAATATTCCCGGCGTCAATATCCTCAATCAAGTGAAAATCAATATTCTCAGACACCTCATCAAAAGCATGGATATCAATCAATTCAGGTTCTAGAGTGGAGGTGGAGAGGTCAAAAGGTTTGGGTGTGGTTTCACTTGGCAAGGTCCCTTCACAATCTGGCAAATCAAACACTACAAAGTCGCGCAACTCATTAAGCATTCTATCTTCAACCGATAATTCATTTGGGACACTTGATAGACTTTTAACACAGGAGTTGTGGGATTCAATTTGAGACGGGTAGGTTTGATTTGGAAGGGTATACAGCTCACTTTCTTCACTCAAATTCTCAGCCTGTCCCACCGCCTCATCATACATTGGAAAATTTGGAGCTAGCTGGAAACTAGCTACCGGGTCAGTAGGTTGTATGAGAGCGGCCATGGACGCATTCAAATCCATCATCTGTTGGCTTGACGCTACCCTAAAGTCTTCCAATGACTGTTCCAGACTAGACATTGGTTGTGAAGGGGTTTCAGTAAAAGATTCGAAGTTGTTTGGATACTGAAAATTCCCAAAAGGCTGTTCTGAAGCTATGTCTAGCGAAGGTGCAAAAGTAGGGTAGGATTGGTAGGAATTGAATAGCTGGACAGGAGTGGGATCAACATTGGGATAAGAAAGTGAATGGAATTGTTGATCCCAAGAATTTGAAGCGGTGAAAGGAGTGAAAGATCGGCTACGGGATTGTTCGATACGTTCAGCGATGGACAAAGGACGGCTTGCAGAAGGGGTATCAACATAAGCGGGTGCGGGAGGTTGAAAATGTTGATACAAAGTGGAATGAGGAGTGCAAGTGTTTGTCCTAGACGCTGCTATGCGATCTTTCAGTGAAACTTTGGGCATGGAGGGGTCGTTCGATGTTCGGCCAAAGCAAGAACCGTAAGAAGTAATGTCTGGTTGTGGGTACCAAAGTTCGGCAAGAGTTTTGCGAGGTGGAGTACCCATGATATGAAGAGAGAAAGAGAGAAAGGCAGAGGAAAGGAGGGGGAAAAGAATGTGATAATTTTTTATTTTTTTTAGTTTATATATTAACAAAAGAATAAAAAACAATATGGACAAAAACAATCACGACGCAAAAATACCACACACCTAATCGTTCTAGGGTTCACCTAGGTCAACTAGACCTGCTCCAGAACTTGATTGTCGAAGTAAAACTGTGTCGAGAAACAGGCTCAAGATACACTGATCACGAGGCCAGGTAAGTGCAGAGATAAGGGGAGGTTTTCCAACGCTTTCGCGAAGTTCCTTAATTAAATAACCCTTTCTTTTTTGGCGGTTTCGCCGTTAACACTTTCCTAGACACCCCGTAAACAATATACCGTTAAGCAAGATTCTAAACACAGTTAACTTCTCCTAGTGAGCGTGAAGTCCTTAAGGCTTAAAGTCTAGTTTCTTTTAATTTTTGTGCGGGTAAACGTTATGCTCAAGTTCGTGATTTGTGGGCCACGGAAAAGGTGATGAAATCCTTTACCGTATGTTGTGGGGTTCGCTTGCCCTTAAATCCGTATTAATGTATGCAATGCGCAATTCAAAAATTCTATAAAGAATCAAACAATCGTTTTTTAGTTTAAGCGCGGCGCTGCAACAAATACGGGTTAGTCAATTTTTTTAGCGTTTGCTAGCGAACTTGCAAAGAATCCTGCAAAGAATAGTATATTGGATGCGTCGGATTTGAGAAGAAGGTGTTAGTAAAGTACGTACCGTTAAGTTTTGGGTTAGGAAACCCCCGTTGAATCAAATCCGGTAAGCTTGAAAGGTTCGCTTGCGCGGGTCAAACTACCCGGATCTTTGGCACTGTACTTTGCAATCACCTTAGACTTGAATGTACACTTTGCTCCCCACAATTGCAGTTTGCAAATCTGCAAAAATCTGCACTCTTGCCCACAAAAATTATCAAAAATAACAAAAAGATTTTTTTTTTATTTATATATATACAAAAAGAATATTAACCCGAATAACAAGAAAGAAAATACGCTACCGTCTCCCCGGCAACGGCGCCTTTTGATTGGAAGAGTTTGAAGTTAACCGCAATCAAGACGGTGTCGCTATGCAGCTAGCCGGTTGAGCACGGGTCGGTCCACAGGGAGATGGTGGTATCTTACCTTCTTGTCTTAGACGAGTCAATAAAGAATCTGTATGTTTGTTTGATCTAACCTATGTGTTTATTTGCAAGTATAAAGTTGTTAAGAAGAAAATACGAGATTGTAAGCTAAAGAAATCCGTACTAAAAACCTTTGAGCCGAGTCTTGACCAATTGAAGCTCGAGCAATCGGCAACAACGTGGATTAGGGGATTTAAGCGTGGTATTCGTGGAATCCGGCTTATTTACCCTTGTCCTTCTGTTCATGTCTCTTGCTTTCGCCTCCGGCCAAACCGAACGCAACCGGTCGCGGTTAGGAGTCACCGTTACCTTGTCAGGGTACGGTGCCTAACGGAGCGCTTGCGTATGGTTTGGGCGGAGTTCAATGGAAAATAACGGGAAAAGGAAAAGAGCAATGAAATGTTAACTTACAATATCATATGGATTCTTAACAACAACAATAATTACAACATTCACAAAATGAACAAAAGAGAACAAAAAGAAAAGAACAAAGAAAAGAATACAAGTAATTAAGTGCATGAATATAAATTGCAAGTAATTAAAGTGCATGGAAATAAATTGCAAGTAATAAAAAGCAATAAAAAGAACAAGAAAGTAGAACTCAAAACAAGCATGAGATCAATAGCCAACCCTTAAACTTGCAAGCTCAATCAAGAGGTTGCAAGATCAAGAGAAGGGTAGAGAACGCATGTGAATTGAAGTGCTAATTCCATAAGAAAATACGACCCTTGAGATCAATAACTAACCCTTAACCATTCAAGTTCAATGAAGAGGTTGAATGATCAAGAGAAAGCAAGAATCTCAAGGGGAAGAAAGAACAAAAGAGAATGATACAAAAACCCTCATCTTCATTGATCTCCCACTCAAAAAGCTCTCACTACAATTTTCATGGAAAAAGAATGAAGAAGAAGAAGAAAAACTATACAAAAGACTACAAAAGAGGAACAAAAGAATGACCCTTGGTTGAGCTCAGTTCTGCTGTATTTATAGGCAGGGAGTTGAAGATCTAGGGCAACCATCAGCCCATAAATGAAGTACCAAAAATACCCCCAAAAGACGACAAAATGAGGCCACAGTACGGCCGCGTTTCCGCGGCCAATACCCCCTATTGGCCGCGGAAACGCGGCTCCCTTGGTGAGTTGGGTCGTGGGTTTTGGTCTGGGTCCCTGGTTGGATGTTTCCTTGTGTTTGTCAACTCTATAATGTACAAAGTCTTCTAGAATAACTGCAGATTTCCAAGTCCAAGATTGTATTATCTTTTTCACTTTTGACTTTATCTCTCTCGAGCTCCGCGCACCCATTGATTCTTGTGCAGCCCCCCTCGTGCTCTGTGCTTGTCCCAGACACGAATGACCACGGTCACATGTCTTGTATCGAGAACCGGTACTCGGCACTGGACGAATATGGATGACCGGAACCCGGCTTTTATCTGCTGTGACAGATGTTCTGTATTTGGCGTAACTGTGGAGATTTTATCTTGATTTGCAATATTTGTACCGGAAACCTGTATTCTGTAAATATGTAACAAACACGGATTAAAAGCACCTACCTATAAACAACCGAGCGTAAGAATAGGCGGTATAAAATGCAGTATTTTGTGATGAACAGCAGCATCGTTGGCAGCGATGTATTCAGCCTCCATCGTCGAGTCTGCCACGGTTTCTTGCTTGGAACTCTTCCAGCTAACCGCCCCTCCGTAAAGGGTAAAGACAAAGCCCGACTGCGACTTAGAGTCATCCTTATCACTCTGGAAGCTCGAATCGGTAAAGGACTCCACTTGGAGCTCTCCGTTACCATACACCAAGAACATATCTCTAGTCCTTCGTAAGTACTTGAGAATGCTCTTCACAGCTGTCCAGTGACTCTCTTTAGGATCAGCTTGATACCTGCTCACTACACTTAGTGAGTATGCTACATCGGGTCTGGTACATAGCATCGCATACATGATAGAGCCTACTGCCGAAGCATAGGGTATCCCTTGCATGCGAGCTCTCTCCAAATCAGTCTTGGGAGACATCTCTTTGGAGAGAGTGACTCCAGAGATCGTGGGTAAGTTCTCACGCTTGGACTCTTCCATACTAAACCTCTTTAGTATGGTGTCAATGTACCTGGATTGGGAAAATCCCAAAATCCTTTTGGATCTATCTCTATAGATCCTAATTCCCAATATGCAGGAGGCATCACCAAGATCTTTCATTGAGAATCTTTGTGATAAGAAGAGCTTGACCGATTGCAGCATAGGAATATCATTTCCTATCAAGAGTATGTCGTCCACGTACAATACGAGGAAGACAACCTTACTCTCTGCCACCTTCTTGTAGATACAAGGTTCATCTGGATTTTTGACGAAATCAAACTCTTTGATAACGACGTCAAAGCAGATGTTCCAACTCCGCGACGCTTGCTTTAATCCATAAATGGATTTAAGCAGCTTGCACACCTTCCCGCTGCTCCCACTGTCTACGAAGCCCTATGGCTGAGTCATGTACACGCACTCTTCTAAATAACCGTTTAGAAAGGCGGTCTTAACATCCATTTGCCAGATTTCGTAGTCATGAAAGGCAGCAATGGCAAGCATGATCCGTATGGATTTAAGCATAGCCACTGGAGAAAAGGTTTCGTCATAGTCTACACCTGGTCTTTGACGAAAACCTTTTGCTACAAGTCTAGCTTTGAAAGTCTCGACTTTCCCATCTACACCAAGTTTCTTCTTGAAGATCCACTTGCTCCCAATGGGTTTTACCCCTTCAGGAGCAACATCCAAAGTCCATACCTTGTTGGTGTACATGGATTCCATCTCAGACCGCATAGCATCCAGCCATTTCACTGAGTCCCCACTCGTGATGGCCTGCTCGAAGCTAGTTGGGTCATCATCCTCCATGATGCAATCCTCGCTCCCACCGTCCATGAGAAAACCGTAGTATCTCTCAGGTTGGCGAGGAACCCTATTAGATCGGCGGAGTGGCTGGGGTTCATCGGGAACTACGGAATCCTCTGGTTCAACCAAATCTTCTGTTATAGTCTGTGTCGCTGGAACCTCTTCCAGTTCTACCTCAATGCCACTTATTTGTTTCATAAGAAAACTTTTTTCTAAGAAAGTGGCATGTCGAGAAACAAACACCTTTTGTTCCTCGGGGTGGTAGAAGATATACCTTGTGAATTTTTGGGATATCCTACAAACTTACATAAGACAGATCTTGCCTCGAGTTTGTCCGGATTTTGTCTTTTGACATAGGCTGGACAACCCCATATCTTAATATAATCAAGATGTGGTATCTTCCCTTTCCATATCTCATATGGAGTGGTAGGCACTGATTTGGTAGGAACTCTATTCAATAGGTCCATGGCTGTCTCAAGCGCATGTCCCCAGAAGGAAATAGGTAACTCAGCTGTACTCATCATTGAGCGCACCATATCTAATAGGGTGCGGTTTCTCCGTTCAGATACACCGTTGTGCTGTGGTGTATATGGAGGAGTCAGCTGAGAGAGAATCCCATTCTCTTTTAGGAATTCCAGGAATTCATTGCTTAAGTATTCTCCTCCTCGATCAGATCGTAGGATTTTAATACTTTTTCCGGTTTGGTTCTCAACTTCTTGTTTGTTTCTCGACATGCCACTTTGTGAATGTAATGAGAGAGAATCCCTAAATTTCTCAAAAGCTTCTGATTTGTGTTTCATCAGGAACACATACCCGAACCTAGAGAGATCGTCAGTGAATGTAATGAAGTATGAAGAACCATCCCTGGCATGTGTAGACATGGGACCGCATACATCACTATGTATCAGTCCCAAGAGTTCGGTAACTCTTTCTCCGTGTCCCATAAACGGAGTTTTGGTCATCTTGCCTTTGAGACATGACTGGCAAGTGTCATAAGATGAAAATTCAAACGGATTTAAATATCCATCTTTATGCAACTTAGCTAGTCGTGTCGCATTGATGTGACCCAGTCTACAATGCCACAAGAAGGATTCATTGAGTTCAGAACTCTTCCTCTTGTGTGTGTTCGTTATGCTCAGAACTGTTGATTGATTTAGAACATAAATGCCATTGCATAACGTGCCTGATCCAACCAACTTTTGGTTACGGAAAATGTTCATAACATTGTCCTGTAATACAAAATTATATCCCTCTTTACTCAATAAAGAAACCGATATAATGTTGCATATCAGGTTCGGCATGTAATAGCATTCGTTCAGAACCAATGTATTACCAGTTGGTAATACAAGGTGATATTCCCCGACAGTCTTAGCTGCAACAATTGCACCATTTCCAACTCTAATGTCTTTATCACCTTCTCCAAGTTCTCTACCTTTCCTTAGCCCATGAAACTGATTACATATATGGGATCCTGACCCGGTATCTAATACCCAGGACGTAGAGCAAATGGAGAGACTGTTCTCTGTAATGAACACACCCGAAGAAAATGCATCATCATGTACTTTCTTCATTCGGGTGGCATGGGAATCCTGGTATTCCCCTATATCCTGTTCATTCCTATAACTCTTATAAGAAAGAACGGAACCAACGTTCCCCAGCACAGTATAACATGCGGGTTCGGTCAATACATCCATATTATTATCTTGATTAAGGCATGAAATGGTCGCTACCTGGAGAGAGAGAGAAGAAAACACTTTAGCGTATGCTCGTGCAAGATCAGATTGGTTATTATCTTATCTAATCAGGATGGCTCCCACTGCTTTTTATCAAATCTTCCTTCAAACCCTAAAAGGAAAGACTAGCCGGGATTAATTACACACTACAAGTTTGCCAATCTTTCAGCCAGGCCAGTGTCGGTACTTTGAGGGAGGTCCCCCGTGCTTTCGCACGAACCTAATTAATGTAAACCTCGTTTTCCCAGAGGCGTAACCCCGTTGACACCTTTCTAGACACTTACTTGATCAGCTAATTGCAATGTGTAAAACTCTCTCAGGAGTAACTCTTACTCGCAGTGGGTATCGGGATCCAACTATCTCATAGAAGGTATGCAATCTCATTGCAAATTTCAACACTTGAAATTCCCGATAATCTTTTGCCCCTAGCGTGCTATGACCTTGACGCATGCCAAACAACCCATAGTCCGCTAGTCAAGTTCAACCCGTCATTTCCTGATTGAATTAAACCCACCCGCACGACCCTTGACGCATGCCAAACAACGCCGTGCGAATACCCTAATCCAATCTGCATCATATGCATAAGCAGATAAATACTAGTTAGCTACCGTACACTACGCCTTGACGCATGCCAAACAACCGCAGCACGAATACTAAATATTACTTATCTGAAATGACGGAGGGCTACGACAGGTTTTTCTGAAAACCTATTGCGTAATGAACTTGATATCGTTGTAGAATCAAATGAAGTTTTGAAATGGAGTGATTTTGAGGCTTTTCTACTTTTGCTAAAGGAGTCACTCCCGGCGAAGGGATCTCGGTCCTTTCCTCGTCGAATGAGGTGCGGGATATATCATATATATCGCTGTGCAAAGCAAAAACGCAAAAGCAGTCAAAAGCAAACCGAGTGTGTAGCATCTGCCAGTTATTGCTAAAGGAGTCACTCCCGGTGAAGGGATCTCGGTCCTTTCCTCATCGAATAAGGTGCGGGGTATATCATATATACCGCTATGCAAAGCAAGAACTGTAGCAACCTGTTTTATTTAAAATCCGATTCTACAACATCTTAGGTTTCTTTCCTTTCATTAATCACATTAATGAAGTCCCATCATTTAAATACCTAAACAACACAGATAGATATGACGTACACTTATGCCATCCGCATTCGCCTCGATGTCCCCTCGTGCACCGTTAGGTTAGGTAACTAACGACAGAGCAGGGCAGGGCTAGCGCGGGTGTAAAACATAAGTAACGTCTATATAATATATCATATATACTATATACTATATCCATCACATAATCACATCACTGATATGCAGCAGAAGTAACATATGAAATATTGGATATACTAGGACGTCCGTGTTTTCAATACGAGCCAGTATAAAACACGGATTCCACGGTCGTGATGAATAGCCAATCCCACACCCCTAGACCCCTACGAGAGCGGCAAGCAACCCTGCCAATTCTAGGGTTAGGAGACCCGGACTCGACTCCTCGAGTTGGTCTCCCACTGGACCCCAGAACCCGGTTACTTGTGCTCCCCTCCTTGGGTCTATCCTAATGCGGAAAAGTAAATAATATACAAAGGGTGACAACTCCCGCATCCTGGAAGTGCCCCGAATAAAAGAATATTACATACAAGTTTTTACATGAATGAAAATGAAAAACACTCATCTCACATAAAAACCCCCGGCTATTCGAATACGACGATCCAATATAACATATCCAGCAACACATAACATCACATGTCATCAACGTAAGTAAGTATGCATACCCCAATTGTCGTTGACATATAGCAACGAAACCGGCGATATGAACATACTACACTTACGGTCACAGAAAAGAAAGTGTAAAACTACACCAATTGGAATCCGCAACTTCTTTAGACATCACATGCCTAATCAAATGAAATACTTAGACATCACATGCCTAACAGATATAAACCCCGCATTTTAGTCTCATTATCGAAAACACTTTTCAATATAAAATGAAACTAAACCGCTAGATTTATAACATTCATTCAGTTATCACATAACTGTTTGTGAATTCCAATTATTGTATCACATTCCAGATAAACAGAAAATGTTAAACTTTCCGATCGAACAGTCGAATACCCAAGTTTTCCCGATACAGCTCAACACATGAAATAAGTCTAACAACATTCAGTTCGTGCCTCAGTACCGACGGTCCAGCCGTAGAAGGGTCAAGCCAACGCCTCACATGTGGCACGCCGTACTGCCCCAAACCCGAAGGTTCAAAGGGCAGTTCAAGACGGTCACATAATCGAGTTAAGGTTTGTTGTCTTCTAGAGGGTCCATCGCGTTACTTGCACTACTTAGAACGTCGTTAAACTTCGGAAAAATCCAACACTTGGAAATTTTCCGACAGGGGAAAAATTGGGTATTTATATCCGGTCGAACTTTTTAACATATTCTGGAAATTATCCGGAAATACACAAAAGACGAAATTTGATAATCCGATCGAAATACCGAATCTCTATACAACCCCAGAATACTCTTCTGTATAATCACAATAAAAATACCCCAGAAAATACAGCATTATATTATATGAGTTACTGTGAAGAAAATATTAAATAATTGAACAGTAAGGCCGCGGAACCGCCGCACCATGCATAGCACGTACCGCGGTTCCGCGCTGTAAAATTTGATTTAGGCCCTCGAATTTCACAGTATTTCATATAATACCCTGCATGATTTTCTGCATATTTTTAATTGACAAAAATCCAAAATTTCAGAAATTTTCCAAAGAGCACCTTGGAGTTATGGTTTCGGGTTCGTTCGGACTTCAAACTCCGTCTAGACTTCGCCTAAGGCTCTAGCTAGGCTCTGATACCAGTGAAAGGTTCCTCGGCACCCTAAAGAGGTCTCATAAGGCATCGGACATGCCAATTTCAAAAAAAATGGTGCCGAGAAACCCTAGACTACGGATCGTTGCTAGAATTCTAGGCGAAAAGAAAAGCTAGTTAACACTTAACTACAAGGATATGGAAATTACAACCTTTGTAGATCCGGATATCCACCTCCACGGCTCCGCAACGAAGTCTCCTCGCTGTCCATGTCGAACCCCGGGCTCTAGCGTCGGCTTCATCGGAGAATGAATGGGCTTGGTCATCGACGACGGTGCCGAAGATGATCTACGTCGAGGCATCGCTAGATCAAGCTCCCTACTTCACAAAGTGATGAAACTTGTGAAGGAAACACACTCTACTACTTGGCAAGAGGTAGAGGATGAAGAAATAGGAGGTGGGTTCTCTTTAGAATTGGATTTCTCACTCTCAAGCTCAAGTTGCCATTGATGGACCTTGAGCTTTTCTTGAAGAAGAAGATGAAGATGAAGAAAGAAATATGATAAGTCTCTTTTAAAATGAAAAGAAAATAGAATACTTATCATAATTCCAACTAGGGTTAAGTGTAGAGAATAGACCATGGTTAATGGATGGGTTAGGGTTAAGCATGATGACAAGAATGGTTAAGAAGTCAAAGCTTCATGAAGCTTCAACTAAAAGACAAAGAAAGCCACCATTCTTATCATAATCATTTCCAAATAAATAAATAAAGAAATGAATAAATAAATGATTAAGCAAAACCCTAATTATCACTTAACCATGGTTTAATCCTTCACACTTAACCAAATGATCAAGTATCATCAAACATGATACAAATATGTGCACAAAAGTATATCACATATACAATGTGCATCAAGTGAGAAAATCCATATAAAGTGAACCAATACTAGCTAATGCAAAATAATATATCAAATATATAATTATACATTAAATCATTAAATCAACATTTGATTCAATGATCCGGTCATGTCGCACATAACCGACTAGTATTCAATGATTCGATAACTAGGTCATATCGAATATAACCAACGAAACATTTTTCGCGAGAATGAAATGCGGTATCACATACACGCATTATTCTCGGTCCTGCACATATCTCATATGCGCTCCTATTTCGTTTCGCTTGAGCCAGGAAACCTCTGTGTAGGACTCTAAAGACTCGTCAATACGACGGTAGCAGATGATGATCATATCAAGCATCCACAAGCCGCAAGCGGTCTGCTAAACGTAACGGCCACCCGAGTATTGAGCGATCAGAAGATCGACGAGCTAGCCCGCTCACACTCCTGCGAATCCGACCAGTAACACTTACCGTACAGTCCGGTCTCTTCGTCTGATACGTCACATATCAAGTCTAGGGGTGGTAAACGTCAGACCCCAATAACCCGATAAGTCGTGCCGATGTGAGGCTCATAACGGGTTGAGAAACTACTGGTAACACTTACCAGCAAATCTCTGATCAGCCCTGGCCAGGGACTTCCCTGCTACGGCCAATCGAGCACTGCGCAACATCAACCCCCAATACCGGGAGAGACGAAACCCCTCCTATCGCTCATTGCCTCCATGTGACTCGGGACTGTACCCAAAGACCACCGTTTTGCACGCCTTCATGGACGTGGTAAGGTGGAGATCAAAGCACAGTGGGAATCACACAAGACTCTATGACGATCTCGGGTCTACAGACTAACCTGCACAAGTGTCACCTGAGAACTGCCATCTGACGTGAGGTATAATACCATCTGGGAGTTCTCGGCGAGTCCGTCCAGTGTACCCAGTCTCCACTGATCACCCGTATACCATCTCTGATGTCAAACACCAATGGATATGGGATCATCCATCGCCCATCACATGGGTCGAGAAGCGTATATGCTAGTCTACTCTGGTATATCGATGCCCCGTCTCGATACACCCACGACTAGGGACCTTGAAGGATGTACTTATGGACTACCATGTCCCCACTACTATGATCTGCATCATAGTCCATGTAGTCAAGTACACATCCTAAGGGCTTTACCAACATGTAACTATAAGACAGTATAAAGAGACTAGTGTACATGTTAAGATAAAGAGTAACCAGATAGCATACTATCATATCGAGCAAGAAAGTCATCTCTATATATGTCCAAGCATCCAATATATTATACATCATCTGTACAATACTGGCCTCTAGGGCATACATACAACTAACAATGATAGTATGCTATCTGGTTCTTCTTTATCTGACATGTTGATTTGATCATGCTTTTATTCATTCATACATGCTGATAAAGCCCTGAAGATATCGGCTTGACTACTCTGATTATGATGGAGATCATACTAGTGGGACATCTGTAGTCTATAAGCATATCCTGGAACGTCCCTAGTCATAGGTATATCGAGACGGGGCATCGATATACCAGAGTAGACTAGCGTATATGATACTAGACCCATACGATGGGCAATGAATGTTCCCACATTCATCGATGTTTGACATCAAGATCATATACGGGTGTTCAGTGGTGACTGGGTACACTGGACGGACTCACCGAGAACTCCTATATGGAATTATATCTATCGTCGGATAGCAGTTCTCAGGTGACACTGGTACAGGTTAGTCTGTAAACCCGAGATCGTCCTGGAGTCTTGTGTGTTCTCCCACTGTACTTTGATTGCCACCCTACCACGGCTCTACTGAGTCGTGCAAACAGGTGGCCGTTGGGTACAGTCCCGAGACACACGAAGAGGATGAGCGATAGGAGGGGTTTCGTCTCTCCCGGTATTGGGAGTTGATGCTGTGCTGTGCCCGACTGGTTATAACAGCAAGTCCCTGGCCAGGGCTGTTGAGATTTGCTGATAAGTGTTATCAGTAGTTTCTCGATCTGTTATAGACCATTCATCGGCACGACTTATTGAGTTATTGGGGTCGACGTGACCATCCCTAGGCTCGATATGCAGCATATCTGATGAAGAGACCGGACTGTACGGTAGTGTTGCCGGATGGCTCGACGGGAGTTGTAGCAGGTTCGCTTGTTGTCTTCTGATCGCTCAATACCCGGGTGGCCGTTACGTTTAGCTGACCGCTTGCGGCTTGAGGGTACTTGATATGATCATCACCCTCTGCCGGTGTATTGACGAGTCTTAGAGTCCCACAAAGGAGTTACCCAGTCCAGGCGAAACGTTGTGGTGCGCGTATGCGATATGCGCATGCACCCGATTGAAATGTGCGTATATGATACCGAACATTGATCGGGTGAACTGCTTTTGGTGGGGTCATATGAGATATGACCGGATTGATAAATCAAGTGTTGATTTATCATTTAACCATTAGTTTTCTCACTTAAAACCTTTTCTTAGATGATAGATGTGTGCATGCATGTGTGCTTTTCTTTCTTTCTTTCATGCTAGTTTCATGCACATGTGGATGTGCATACATGCACACATACATACACTCATCCATCATGGTTGTTAGCATATGGAAATGGTGGCAATATAAGACTCACACCATGGTTTATATAATGGATTATTATTTAATTTTGGATTTAAAAGAAAATGAAAAAGGAAAAGATAATCATTCTTGCTTCTACATTCTTCCTTTGACCTAACCATGCTCAACTACCACTAACCTAAGGTTATCCTTCTCTTTATCATTCCAAACTAAAGTTAAATAATGTCTCCATCACTTTAACCATGGTTCATAGCATGAAGGAATAAAATATATATTGATATATTTCTTTTTCTTCACTTGAGTTATCTTTTTACCTCTTGTCAAAAATTGCCACCATCTTCTTCCTCTTGCTCTTTTGCTCTCTAATTTTTTATAGTGAGCAAATACCACTTAAAGATAGGTTTTTGAAGTGAGAAACCTAACCACAACATCATTCTACACAAGCTTAGCGGTTTTGTTTAGAGTGTTCTCTTCGGTTTGACGAAGTTGCGAGCTTGGACGGAGATCTCCGTGGTGGATCGTCGTGGACACAAGGGGACTTCAAGAGGACCTTCGTTCAATACCCTAGAGACCAAGGAGTCCAGCGAAAGGGAGCTACAAAGGTTGTAGTCTCGAAACCCTAGATTAGTTCGCTTTTTATTTCGAAACCCTAATTTTCTAGGATCGATTCCTTTGCATGTTCATTTAGCACTATAAAAATTTAAACTTTGGGTCATGTGATGCTTCAAAACTCTTCATAGGGTGCTAGACTAATCTTACATTGGTATCAGAGCCGACCTAGAACATTAGACGACGTTTTTACGAAGTGAAAACCCCGATCGGACAAAAATACGGTATTTTTGGGTGCTCTCTGGAAATTTTCTAAAATTTGATAATTTGCAGAATTAAAAATATGTAAAAAATACAGCAGGAAAAAATAAGGATTACGGTACAAAAATTTTCCAGTGAACAGTAATTCTCGCCGCGGAAACGCGGCCTAAGCTTGCTTAGGCCGCGGTTACGCGGCCGTATACATGAATTGATGGATACGTTTTGTACAGTAATTCATGAATCTGCTTGTATAAAATTTTGGATATTTTTAATCTGTATTTGGTTTTGAAAAATTCTGGAGATGGTGTTGGACTCGTCAATTCGATCGGGACTTTCATTTCGTAGCTTTTCCGGGTAAATTAGAAAGTATTGAAGTGTTTGAACGAGTATCATTTACTCACTATTCACGGGGTTTAAATACTTTGGAGATACGTGCAAGTCTTTTTGCGGTGGTCCCTCTAGAAGACAACAAACCTTAACTCGATTATGTGACCGTCTCGAACTGCCCTTTGAACCTTAGGGTTTGGGGCAGTACGGCGTGCCACATGTGAGGCGTTGGCTTGACCCTTCTACGGCTGGACCGCTACTACTGTGTCACACTCCGGATTTTTGAACCCTGCTCAAGTGTTGAGCTTTAGTGAATCTTGGATATTTGATCGTTCGTTCGAAAACTTTAATACTGTCTGTTTGTCTGGAATGTGATACAATATGTGGAATTCATATAGTTTAGGCATGAAATACGAAATATGTGATATTTCGCATTTATGATGTCTAAAGAGTATCTGGATTCCAAATATTGTACTTTTACACTTTCTTTTCTGTGACCGTAAGTGTAGTATGTTCGATATCGCCGGTTTCGTTGCTATACATCAACGACAATCGGGGTACGCATACTTACTTACGTTGATGATATGTGATATTATGTGTTGCTGAGATATGATGTGCAGGATTGTCGCGATCGAATAGCCGGGGTTTTTTTGTGAGATGAGAGTTTTATATTTTCATTCATGTAAATTCAAATGTAATGTAATATTCTTTTATTTGGGGCACTTCCAGGTTGCGGTTGTGTCACCAGTGTTGTATATTATTTACTTTTCCACATTAGGATGGACCCAAGGAGGGGAGCACAGGTGACCGGGTTCTGGGGTTCAGTGGGAGGCCATCTCGAGGAGTCGAGACCGGGTCTCCTAAACTCCAGAATTGGTAGGGTCACTTGCCGCTCTCGTAGGGGTCCAGGGTGTGGGCCTGGCTATTCATCGTGACTGTGGAATCCGTATTTTCTATTCTGGCTAAATACTAAATACGGACGTCCTAAGATATCCCACGTTATATCTATGTTTCTGCTGCCTGTGTTCTGTGATATCTGAGACGAATGACATATTATTATATATATGATATATAGTAGACGTTGCTTATGTTTTACACCCGCGCTAGTCCCGTCCCGGTATGCCGTTAGTTAAGTAACCTAACGATGCATAACGGAACATTGCGGCGAATGCGGATGGCATAAGCGTACGTGTTATTTTCGTTTCTTTTCTGTGATTGGCTTAAGGACTTAAATGATGGGATTACATTAATGTGATTGATGTAAAGAAAATAAACCTAAAAAGATGTTGTAGAATCGGATTTAAAAACTACTCGGCTATTTATGAAAAAGCTACATTTCAAAACTGCGGAGCTTAAGCCACTCCTTTTGAAAACTGTTTGATTCTACAACGATATCAAGTTCAAAGCGTTAAAGATTTTCTTAAAAATCATTCGCAACCCTCCGTCATTTTAGGAAGTAGAGTACTTAGTATTCGTGCTACGTTTGTTGACTTTAGTTAAGGCGTAGTGTACGGTAGCTAAGTGATGTCTTCCTACACTGCATATGATGCAGATTAATTAGGACATTCATGCGACTTTGTTGACTATAGTTAAGGGTCATATGGGTGGGTCTAATTGATCAAGAAATGACGGGTAGAATTTGACCGGTACTTATGATTTGTTTACTATAGTTAAGGTCATAAGTACTAGGGGTAAAAATTACATCGGGAATTTCAAGTGTTGAAATTTGCAATGAGATTGCATACCTTCCATGTGATGGTTGGATCCCGATCCCACTGTGGGCAATAGTTGCTCCTAGGAGAGTTTTACAGTTTACAATTAGCTAACTCATTAGGTGTCTAGAAAGGTGTTCACGGGGCTCCGCCTCTGGGAAAACGAGGTTTACTCTAATTAGGTCCGTGCAAAAGCACGGGGAACCTCCCTCAAAGTACCGACACTGGCCTGGCTGAACGGTTAGCGAAGTTGTAGACTGTAATTAATCCTGGCTAGTTTTTCTTTTTAAGGTTTGAAATAAAAACTCGATGAAAGCAGTGGAAAACATCGATTAGACAAGATAATAAACCAATCTAATCTATGCAAGAGCTTTCGCTGAGTGTATTCTTTTCTCTCTCTTAATGGCAGATACCAATGACTGGACTTAAGCTTCTACTAGATAAAAACAAACTGAATGGGACCAACTATAAAGACTGGCTGAGGAATCTGAAAATCGCCTTGACTTATGATAAAGTATCATATGTCCTCACGGCTTCAGCCCCGCCCGTCCCTGGTCCAAAATCCTCAGTTGCGGACATTGAAGTCCGCAAGACATGGGACGCTGACTGTGCCACGGCCACATGCCTCGCGCTTGCATCGATGGATAACACACATCAAAAGCAGCACGAGGACATGGACATTCACGGTATATTGCTCCATACAAAGGAGTTGTATGGGGAGCAATCCCGCGTATTACGATACGAAGCATCAAAGAAATTGTTTCAGATGCGAATGGCCCTTGGCACACCAGTAGGAGACCATGTTCTGAAGATGATAGCTCTTATAGAAGAGCTTGAGGACCTTGGATGGACAATGGACAATGAACAATATATAGATATTATTCTGCAGTCCCTCCCCTCCACCTTTGCTCAGTTCATAGTGAACTTCAACATGCATGGCATGGAGAAGGACCTCCCTGAACTCCTTAATATGTTAAGGAGTGCAGAGAGCACTATGAAGTTAGCAAAAACTCCCGTTATGACTATTGGACAGTCTTCCTCTTCTCGGCCGAAAGCCAAGGCCAAGGGAAATAAAAAGAAGAAACCCACTAATCCTAAGGGCGGAGTTAAAAAGGTGAAGGGAAAGGGAAAGTCCAAGGCTGGAGACTCGGGGAAACGCGAATGTTTTCATTGCCACAAGACAGGACATTGGAAGCGCAATTGCACGGAGTACTTAAGTCTTAAGAAGAAGCATGGTGATGCTTCTGCTTCAGGTGCGTTTGTGACTGAAAACTGTTTTTCTATAAACTCTGCTTCCTGGGTATTGGATACCGGTTCAGGTTCTCACATTTGCAATTCTATGCAGGGGCTGAGAAATAGCAAGGTTTTGAGGACAGGTGACCATACTCTCCGCGTTGGAAATGGTTCCAATGTACATACAGTCGCAGTGGGAGAGTATCACTTAGGGTTGCCATCTGGATGTATTTTGATTTTGAATCCATGTTATTTTGTACCAAGTATGCTATGTAATATAATATCCGTTTCTTTGTTGGACAATGAAGGGTATAATTTTGTGTTGCAGAACAATGTTATGAACATTCACCTAAATCAAATGTTGGTTGGGTATGGTACGCTTAATAACGGAATATATGTCCTAAATCAACACACAGTTTTCAGTATACAACACACTAATAAAAGAAAACTTTCAGAATTAAATGAAGCTTTTCTTTGGCATTGTAGACTTGGTCATATTAACGAAACAAGACTAAACAGGTTACACAAAGATGGATATTTAAACTCTTTTGAATATAAATCTTATGCGACTTGCCAGTCTTGTATCAAGGGTAAAATGACCAAAACTCCGTTTACCGGACACGGAGAAAGAGCTACCCAGCTCCTTGGCCTCATACATAGTGATGTATGTGGGCCAATGTCTACACAGGCTAGAGGCGGTTTTTCATACTTCATTACATTCACCGACGATTTCTCAAGATTCGGTCATGTATTTTTATTAAAGCACAAGTCCGACTCTTTCGAGAAATTCGTTGAATATAAACAAGAAGTAGAAAAACAAACCGGCTTGAGTATTAAGATGCTTCGATCAGATCGAGGTGGAGAGTATCTCAGTACAGAATTTGCAAACTTCCTAAAAGAGAATGGGATTCTCTCTCAGCTCACTCCTCCTTACACACTACAGCACAACGGTGTGTCAGAACGACGGAATAGGACCCTATTAGATATGGTCCGGTCCATGATGAGTGACGCTGAGTTACCAGTCTCGTTTTGAGGGCATGCATTGGAGACTGCAGCGTTTCTGCTAAACAGGGTTCCAACCAAAGCCGTGTCTACCACGCCATATGAGATATGGAATGGGAAGAGACCATCTCTTAAGAGAATTAAGATTTGGGGTTGCCTGGCCTATGTTAAAAAGCAGAATCCGGACAAACTCGAGACACGGTCAGTCATGTGTAACTTTATGGGATATCCAAAGAATTCTTATGGATATCTGTTCTACCATAAAGAGGAACAAAAAGTGTTTGTTTCTCAGTATGCCACATTCTTGGAAAAAGAGTTTTTCACAGATAAAGATGATGGCAAGGTAGTAGATCTAGAAGAGGTTCTGGAAACACAAACTACAAATGACGATTTGGTTGAACCGGCTGTTGCAACAGAAACTGAAGAACCTCGGCCACTCCGTAGGTCTGGTAGGACTTCTCGCCCACCGGAGAGGTACTACGGTTTCCTCATTGATGGTAACGGAGAAGATTGCATCATGGATAATGATGATCCTACCAGTTTTTAGCAAGCTATCACGAGTGGTGACTCTGTGAAGTGGCTGGATGCCATGAGATCTGAAATAGAGTCTATGTACACCAACAAAGTATGGACTTTGGACGTTGTACCCCCTGGGGTAAAACCTGTAGGGTGCAAATGGATCTTTAAAGGAAAGATTGGTGTGGATGGGTAGGTAGAGACCTATAAGGCAAGACTTGTAGCGAAAGGTTTTCGTCAAAGACCAGGTTTGGACTATGACGAAACTTTTTCGCCCGTAGCCATGCTTAAATCCATTCGGATCCTACTTGCTATTGCTGCTCACTACGACTATGAAATCTGGCAGATGGACGTTAAAACAGCATTTCTAAATGGAGATTTAGAAGAATGCGTTTATATGGATCAGCCAGAGGGCTTCATTGACAGTGGGAGCAGCGAGAAAGCATGTAGATTGCTTAAATCCATATATGGGTTAAAGCAGGCATCTCGGAGTTGGAACATCTGTTTCGATGATGTTATCAAAGAGTTTGATTTCATCAAAAATCCAGATGAACCTTGTGTTTATAAGAAGGCTGTAGGAAGAGCTGTCACATTCCTCGTATTGTACGTGGATGACATTCTTCTGATAGGAAATGATATTCCTATGCTACAGTCGGTCAAATCATTCTTATCACTAAGGTTCTCCATGAAGGACCTGGGTGATGCCACATACATCCTGGGCATAAGGATCTATAGGGATAGATCCAAAAAGTTATTGGGATTGTCCCAAACCAGGTACATCAACACCATCCTAAAGAGGTTTAGTATGGAAGACTCCAAGCGGGGTGCCTTACCCGCTTGCCATGGAGTCACTCTCTCCAAGGATTCTTGTCCAAAGACCGATGAAGAGAGAGCTCGCATGAGCATTATACCTTATGCTTCGGGAGTAGGATCTATAATGTATGCGATGTTATGTACACGCCCAGATGTAGCTTATGCACTTAGTGTTGTAAGGAGGTATCAATCCAACCCAGGGGAGAACCACTGGACAGCTGTGAAGAACATTCTTAAGTACTTGCGAAGGACTAAAGAATTGTTCTTGGTGTATGGTAATACAGATCTCCAAATAGAGGCCTTTACCGATTCGAGCTTCCAGAGCGATAAGGATGACAGCAAATCTATCTCAGGGTTTGTATTTACCATCAATGGAGGGGCGGTAAGTTGGAAGAGTTCCAAACAAGATACCGTTGCAGACTCTACGATGGAAGCTGAGTACATTGCTGCAAATGATGCCGCCAAGGAAGCCGTCTGGATGAAGAAGTTCGTCTCGGAGCTAGGAGTAGTTCCAACCATTATTGATCCAATACCTTTGTATTGTGACAATAATGGGGCGATGGCGTTAGCCAAGGAGCCCAGATCCCATCAGCGGTCCAGACATATCCTGAGGCGCTTTCATTTGATCCGGGAGATTGTAGATCGCCGCGAGATCGAGATTAAAAGAGTAGATACAAAGAACAACGCCGCGGATCCACTCACCAAGGCCCTCCCTCAGCCACAGCATGAGCGACTTTTTGAGATGTTAGGTATGAGATACGCCAATAACTGGCCTTAGTGCAAGTGGGAGATTGTTGGATATATGTATGCCCTAGAGGCCATTATGTGATAGTCGATGTATCTATACATGTATATATATATTCAGTTTGCATTCTTGCTCGACATGATAGTATGCTATCTGGTTCTTCTTTATCTGACATGTTGATTTGATCATGCTTTTATTCATTCATACATGCTGATAAAGCCCTGAGGATATCGGCTTGACTACTCTGATTATGATGGAGATCATACTAGTGGGACATCTGTAGTCTATAAGCATATCCTGGAACGTCCCTAGTCGTAGGTATATCGAGACGGGGCATCGATATACCAGAGTAGACTAGCGTATATGATACTAGACCCATACGATGGGCAATGAATGTTCCCACATTCATCGATGTTTGACATCAAGATCATATACGGGTGCTCAGTGGTGACTGGGTACACTGGACGGACTCACCGAGAACTCCTATATGGAATTATACCTATCGTCGGATAGCAGTTCTCAGGTGACACTGGTACAGGTTAGTCTGTAGACCCGAGATCGTCATGGAGTCTTGTGTGTTCTCCCACTGTACTTTGATTGCCACCCTACCACGGCTCTACTGAGTCGTGCAAACAGGTGGCCGTTGGGTACAGTCCCGAGACACACGAAGACGATGAGCGATAGGAGGGGTTTCGTCTCTCCCGGTATTGGGAGTTGATGTTGTGCTGTGCCCGACTGGTTATAACAGTAAGTCCCTGGCCAGGGCTGTTGAGATTTGCTGATAAGTGTTATCAGTAGTTTCTCGATCTGTTATAGACCATTCATCGGTACGACTTATTGAGTTATTGGGGTCGACGTGACCATCCCTAGGCTCGATATGCAGCATATCTGACGAAGAGACCGGACTGTACGGTAGTGTTGCTGGATGGCTCGACGGGAGTTGTAGCAGGTTCGCTTGTTGTCTTCTGATCTCTCAATACCCGGGTGGCCGTTACGTTTAGCTGACCGCTTGCGGCTTGAGGGTACTTGATATGATCATCACCCTCTGCCGGCGTATTGACGAGTCTTAGAGTCCCACAAAGGAGTTACCAAGTCCAGGCGAAACGTTGTGGTGCGCGTATGCGATATGCGCATGCACCCGATTGAAATGTGCGTATATGATACCGAACATTGATCGGGTGAACTGCTTTTGGTGGGGTCATATGAGATATGACCGGATTGATAAATCAAGTGTTGATTTATCATTTAACCATTAGTTTTCTCACTTAAAACCTTTTCTTAGATGATAGATGTGTGCATGCATGTGTGCTTTTCTTTCTTTCTTTCATGCTAGTTTCATGCACATGTGGATGTGCATACATGCACACATACATACACTCATCCATCATGGTTGTTAGCATATGGAAATGGTGGCAATATAAGACTCACACCATGGTTTATATAATGGATTATTATTTAATTTTGGATTTAAAAGAAAATGAAAAAGGAAAGGATAATCATTCTTGCTTCTACATTCTTCCTTTGACCTAACCATGCTCAACTACCACTAACCTAAGGTTATCCTTCTCTTTATCATTCCAAACTAAAGTTAAATAATGTCTCCATCACTTTAACCATGGTTCATAGCATGAAGGAATAAAATATATATTGATATATTTCTTTTTCTTCACTTGAGTTATCTTTTTACCTCTTGTCAAAAATTGCCACCATCTTCTTCCTCTTGCTCTTTTGCTCTCTAGTTTTTTCTAGTGAGCAAATACCACTTAAAGATAGGTTTTTGAAGTGAGAAACCTAACCACAACATCATTCTACACAAGCTTAGCCGTTTTGTTTAGAGTGTTCTCTTCGGTTTGACGAAGTTGCGAGCTTGGATGGAGATCTCCGTGGTGGATCGTCGTGGACACAAGAGGACTTCAAGAGGACCTTCGTTCAACACCCTAGAGACCAAGGAGTCCAGAGAAAGGGAGCTACAAAGGTTGTAGTCTCGAAACCCTAGATTAGTTCGCTTTTTATTTTGAAACCCTAATTTTCTAGGATCGATTCCTTTGCATGTTCGTTTAGCACTATAAAAATTTAAACTTTGGGTCATGTGATGCTTCAAAACTCTTCATAGGGTGCTAGACTAACCTTACATTCGTCACTCCCGGTATTGGGGGTAGATGTTGTGCAATGCTCGATTGGCTATAACTGGAAGTCCCTGGCCAGGGCTGATTTAGATATTTACCTGTAAGTGTTATCAGTAGTTTCTCGACCCGTTATGAGCCTCTTATTGGGATGACTTATCGAGTTATTAGGGTCTGACGTTTACCACCCCTAGACTGGTTATACGACATCTCAGATGAAGAGACCGGACTGTACGGTAGTGTTACTGACTGGTTTTACAGGAGCTAGAGCGGGCTTGCTTGTTGATCTTCTGATCACTCAATACCCGGGTAGCCGTTACGTCCAGCTAGTACCGCTGACGGCTTGTGGGTGTTTGATATGATCATCACCTACTGCCAGCGTATTGATGAGTCTTTAGAGTCCTACACAAAGGTTTTACTGGCACAGGAAAAACGTAGTAGGAGCACATATGTGATATGTGCGGGACGGAGAATAATACGAGTATAAGATATCGTATTCTATTCTCGCGATTTATTCGTATCGGTCGGTTATATGTGATAAGACGGGTTATCGAATCATGATAAGTTTATACAAATTATATTAGTCGGTTGTATGTGATATAACCAGATTATTAAATCAAGTGTTGATTTGATAATTTAATGTATAATTGTATATGTGATATACTAGATTACATTAACTAATATTAGCTCACTTAAACATTTCTTTTTCTCACTTGTGTGCATGTAATATATATGTGATATATATTAATGTACATTTTTTGTGTCATGCTTGATGATACACACTACATGGGTGTATGAGACTTACACCATACTAATTATAATGTAGGGTTTAAATATTTAAAGTAAATCCAAATTAGTGGATAATTAGTCACATGCATGAAGCTTGTAGAAGCTTGTGGATGCATTGACTTAGTCCACTAATTTTGTTTTACTTAAGATATTTTTTAACCTAACCATTATAAGTTAGCCATGGTTACGTCTCTACATGAGTTAGTATATGATACAAACTCACCCATGGTTGCCATTCACTCTCTCATCCATTATCATCTTCTTCTTCCTCAAGCTTTAGAGAGAGCTCACTAGGTTTTGTGAGAGAGCTTAAAATTAGTGAGAAAATCAATTCTAAAGTGTGCAAAAATCCTACTTCATCATCCTCTACTAGATTAGCACTTTAGTATAAGGTGTTAGCTTCACTAATCTCTCATTAGTGAAGTAGTAGCTTGGGTTAGTGTCTCCTCGACGTAGATCATCTTCGGCCTCGAAGACTTCGCGCAAGCTCGTTCCTTTCATCTTGTGAAGCCATGCTAGAGTCCGGAAGATCACTACTTGGAGCGAAGGGACTACTACACGGAGCTATTGAAGTGAAGGACCGGTCTACAAAGATTGTATTCCTAGTTCACTTAGTTGTAAAGTAGTTTACAATATGTTTCGTATGATTCTCTAGTTAAACATCCTAGCTTAGAGTTCTTTAGCATGGAAAAAATTTGAAAATGGCATGGACGATGCCTCCCAAAACCTTGCTTTTGTGCATAGGTACCCTACATATTCGTACAGTCCGGTCTCTTCGTCTAAGAGTACTGCATACCGGATTTAGGGGTGTTAGGCGTCAGACCCCAATAACCCGATAATTCGTGCTGATTTGGCCCAGGACCAATCCGGGAAACTACTGATCAACCTATCAGTAATCCCAACTGCCTTGGCCAAGGTCTTATGGTCCTGACCAATCGAACATAGTGCGATATCAACTCCCAATACCTGGAGAGACGAATCCCTGACAATCACTCACTGCCTCTATGTGGCGCAGGATTGTACCCAACCAAAACCTGTTTGCACGACTTAGTAGAGCCGTGGTAGGGTAGTGATCAAAGCACAGTGGGAACTCACATGAGACAAATAACGATCTCAGGTCCAAAGACTAACCTGTACACATGTCATAAGAGAACCGCTATATGACGATAGGTATAATACCATCTAGAAGTTCTCAGCGAGTCTGTCCAGTGTACTCACTGTTAGTTATATGTATGGCCTAGAGGCCATTATTGTATATGATTGTATATTATAGTCGATGCTTGGACTGTAAGTCTACGGTAGCGCCCCGGCCGTCTATAGACGCCAAATGCGGAACAAAAACATTTTAACTGGCGCTATCGTATACTTTAACCCGGATCTGCCATTATTGCTAAACTAACAAACTGTAAAGAGAGTAGAAAGGTTATACCGAACGATCCGAGTCCTTCGTTCTTTAACCATCATCCCACGCTCTGTTGCGGCTGCTCCGATCTCGTCGATCTCCGATCTGCTCGTCCAGGTGGCACCACGTCAACGATTCTTTAAACGGGCTCCTGCCTCTGACTCGAGGCAACTCGATCGTCAAGTTTGCTAAAAGAGACGACCAAGATTGATGTAGAGAATGAGTAGATTACTTTGTCTCACTTCATCCAAAGCCGTGGACGATCGGTTAATGAAGTTGCCACTCGAATCGGGTGATGGAATGAAATGAGCTTATGAAATTACCATACACCCCAAAAAACTATCATAATCTTTTCATCAAATGAATCAAGTGAGTGAGAGAGAGAGGGGAGGGGCTGGCCATCTTATAGCAATAGGGGGGTGAGTGTAGGAAAGAGGAGAGTGACCACAAGAGAAAATATCTAGTGTGAACACAAATAAATATCTAGTGTGAACACAAATAAATATCTAGTGTGAACACAAAGTGTGAACACAAAGAAAGCAACCAATGAAACAATAACATCTCACCGCTTCTAGAACCTTCTAGAAGCATCCACACTCTTCCAAAGAAAAGATAAATCCGTCTTTAACCGAATGTTAAAAGACGGCTGATAGAAAACTGGAAACTGGCAACTTCCAAAAGTGATCCCGAAACGAATTTCAGGATAACCCCGTAACTGTATAAATATACCCGCATTTGTATTACGACCGAATACAAATGCAAATGAGACAAAGATATTATATCTACTCAATATAATACTCAGATCCGGCTTAAACCAAAGCCCACCAGTATTATCTGTCCGAAATATGACACGTGCGTAAACGCACGTGCATTTTCCGAACCCAGCCATAAAACCATACGGCCTCTACAACGTTTCGCCCGAACTTGGGAAACTGTCTGTGGGGAACTCTAATGACTCGTCAGTACCGTGGCAGTGGGTTTAACCACAAACCGTCAGCGGCACTAGCTATACGTAACGGCTGCCATGGACTGACCTCAAGGGAGGCCAATGAGCGAACTCATCCGGAAACCCTACTGAGCCTAACAGTGACAATGTATATACAGTCCGGTCCATTCGTGTATGAGTATCGCATATCTGCCTAGGGGGCTAGTAACGTCAGACCCCCAATAGCAGTATAAGTCGTGTCGGAGTATAGCCCAATAACACCCTGAGATACTACTGGAGTACCTACCAGTAAATCTCCTGCCACGGCCGTGGGCTTTATGTAATGGCTCTCCTAGACACAGCACGATCTCGCCCCCAATACCGGGAGAGACGAATCCCCTGCCGATCCGCTCACGTGCCTCAATGTGGCTGGGGACTATACCCAAAAACTACCTGTTTGCACGACTCCTTTGAGCCGTGGTAGGGTAGAAATCAAAGCACAGTGGGAACTCACACGAGACAAATGATGACCTCAGGTCGATGAACTAACCTGTACACATGTCACCAGGGAACTGCTATCTGACGATATGTATAATACCAACTAGCAGGTTCCCGGCGAGTCCTGTCCGGTGTACTCATAACCCAATGAGCACCTGTATACATCTTAGGTGATCCAACTGACACCAGTGGCTTGTGAGACCAGTCACCGCCCCTCGTCGGGGTCTCGACTGTATACACTAGTCTACTCCGGAGTATCGATGCCCTGTCTCGAAACTCCCACGACTAGGGACCACAATTAAGGATATGCATATAAACCACCCAACTCTCACGTATATGATCGCCATCATACTGTTGGTAGTAAAGCAAGATCCTAAGGGCTCTATCAAAGTGTAACATGTAATCAGTCACCTGAACATGTACACGACTGATAAAGACAAACCAGATAGTATACCATCATCTCGAGTAAGATTGTCCTACCGGTATAGATCCTCCGCAATCACGTACCTGCGATCCAATAATTGACTCTGAGGGCACTATCTCCAACAATCTTCCACTTGCACTTAAGGCTAATTATTGCGATGTCGACTACTCACAGCCCGTGTGAAACCGAACATCCAACTCCTCTACTAATCAGTTTCACAAAGCGCGTTTGTAAAACTATTGTGTTCGAGAAATAGCCTCAGTGAGTGGATCCGCCTAGAAGTTTCTTTCTATATCTCTCTTAATCTCAAGTTCGTGGAGAAAACCATCTCCCGAATCGAGTAATACCTGTCTTAGAATATGTCTGGATATCTGATGGGACCTAGTTCATAAATGAACTCCAAATCCAAACTTCTTAGACTGTATCGATCACTGAACCTAATCAGTATCCGGTAACATGCCACCCACAGTATCCTCTTAGACCACCTGTCCATAATACTGCCCCCTTCGTCAGAGGGAAAACTATAACTTTGACAATCACTCTGTCAACCATGTCACCTTTGAAGCCTGGAATGATAATCGTCTCCCGAAGGAGGCTGCCGTCATCAAATCCGTAGAACATGTACTTATGTTCTAAAACTGCTTCCTTATATTTCTCCAAGATTGGATTAATACAAACTTATTGCATCTAGTGCAAAAACAACATCTGGTGTGGTACTTGACATCTCATGATTGATTCAGTTGCCTAAGGAAGTGATCTGTCAATCATGCCCATCCATCTCCCCTTTAGTCTGTTAGACACCTTTAGAAAGGGTGACTCCATCACCTGTAGGTACACCACCATGCTAGGAGTCATCTATTCTAAAAACCATTAGAATACTATCAAAGTACCCACATTGGGAAACTACCCAAATCCAGATCTAAAACCATAGATTTAGAAACCAGAATGTCAAATATTATATCCATATCCTGTCTAGAGAAACAACTGTGTGACGACCACAGTACAACCGATCGTAGTATAGGAATTTTACTTCCTACTCTGTTTATGTCATCCAAATACCATGACATCACACCCTACTACCTTCTTTAACAGATCCATCCCCTATTCTGATTGAAGTCAATCCCATGACTGTCATATCAAAAAATAGATGATCTATCTCCGCTATAACTGCTCAAGTCTATAAATAGAGATAAGCATCTTGCCCACTATGCTTCCGATGCTCCCACTGACTACGACAACCCTCTGGCAGAATAATATATACGTGCACTTCTAAAGCTAGTTTAGAACGACGCTATACTTAACCTCCTGCCGGGTCTCACAGTCTGGAACAACAGTAGTGTCAAGACTGGGTAAACAAGAACCTCCCTGTCACCGTCCTTGAGGCTACCGGAGTACCTCTCGGGTGTCTGAGGATACCCATCATATCTGCGGAGTGGCTATTGGAATGTCAAACCTGATTGAATATATAGGTCCTATTAAATTTTCCTTAATCGTTCGTGGTTCTGGAATCACTTCCAGTTCTACCATACTCCCACTACTGTTTTCTGAAAAAATCCATTTTACTAAAACTGTGGCGAGTCAAGAACAATATCACTATTGATCTTCCAAATGGTAGAATATCAACCCTCGTCATAGCCAGGGCCAACCCACAAACAGCCATTACAGAAACGTGCCCTGAGTTGTCCAGAGTCTGGTTTTAAGCATAAGCTGGACAACTTCCCGTACCTTAACATCTTTTAAGGTACGAACTATTCTATATCCAATATAAAAACTTTGGCACTTATTTAATTGGAACCATATTCAAAACATGCAGCTGTCTCCAGTGCATATCAACTTAATGGAAAGAGGCTAATCAGCATTACTCAACTTAGGAATCCATCCAATTATGAGTAACCTGAAAGAGAAACAAGTTTCTCAAAAACCATTACTATAATCTGAATACCAATCACAAGAATCTACATCTTCGATCTCTTTGAAGAATCCCGATACTTGTGACACCTGGTTCTCTTACTTTATTCTTATACCCACAACTTTTTAAAACTTAGACATTGTATTTCTACGAAATACTTGTCTAAAAACTAGAGAAGTTATAAGTAAACAGAACATAGTACGAGGACCTACCCCTTTGTCCTGATGGACACTTGGACAACATACAATACTCTGTATAAGTCCGCTGAGTTAAACAACTCAAAACCTGTGCGTCGTAGGTTGAAAACTGTACCCTGGCGATTTCCTCAAATATCACCAATTACAATGAATTCCGATATAATGAGGATGATCACCTAATTCCCAATAACATACTCCCGCTCATCATCTGTAAAACTATACTGATATGAGAATAAAACCTGGTAAATACATACCCTTGGAGTAAGTATCTAATCGGGAAAACAGTTTTCTTTTAACAATGCACTGAAACATGAAAATGTTTCGTAGGGGTATCCTGGTATTCATAGCAATGCCTCTTCCATAATCCAATTCATGACTTCAACCGTATATCTCTTTGCCATCTCTCTAAATCCCTTTATTTGTCTTTAGTCGTTACCTTCTGTACACCATCGTTAGGCTAAATGGATTTCTTCCTTCCCTACCGTTCGGCGCCAGCCTATGGTTTGGAAGAAGACTATCCAGTAAGCATAATAGGTGTACCCTCCTAAACCAAGGAGTACTCGTATCTTGAGAGAAGGTGATGATAAAAGACAACTGAATAATACCTTATTCTTTTAAAGGTAAAATAGGAGTGGCGACGATGTACGCGGTTTGGTCGTGAATGATATCAGTCGTAATTTACTTTGTCCTCTTTCTAATCCCTTTATTTTGTCTTTACATATTACCTTCTGCACACCCTACTTAGGCTAATTGGTTTTCTTCATTCTCTACCTTTCGGCACCTGCCTATGGTTTGGAATAAGACTATCCAATAAGCGTAATAGGTGTACTCTCCTAAACCAAGGAGCCCTCGCAACCTGAGAGAAGGTGATAATAAAAGACAACTGAATAAACCAATTCTATTTCTCCTGAACCTGGATCCATCCTCGAAGATTTTCCTTCGAGTTCGTATATAACCATACGATGGATCTATCCAATGGAAGTGGATATCCGTAGTAATACGGGTGTTCTGAGAAATTCAAAGGGTAAAAGAAGGAGTAGTAATGACTTATGCAACTCAGACAATCCAAAAGCCAGTATTTTAAGAAGGTTCGGTCAACTTGGTTACCGAGTCATAGTCTAGGGTCGGTCAAAGGTCGCTGCCAAAGAGAGAGAGAAAAGAAACACTCCGCGTGCACTCTAACCTAGATCAGAATGGTTATCACTTTATCTAATCCGGAAACCTCCCACTGTCCTGTCAAATTCTCCTCCAAACCTGAAAGAAGAATTAATCGGGATCACCCGAAGAGTAAACCAACTCATCAGTGGGAATCGGGATCCAACTCTCATCGTATGATAACGTGATGGAATGCATCCACCTTACTCATACTCCAGAAGCTATGCGCATACTTAGCAAGTTTCAGTTTCTTTAGAAAGTCCCTATATGATTTTTTCCCCATGCTCTTATAACCTTGGCTTTGGTCAAAATGTCATAAGTCACATGCCAAGTTCTACCAGTCACTATCTTGTCAATTTGAACCCACCCGCACATGCCCCTGGCTTTGGCCAAATGGCAGAACGACTGTCCCAAACCAACTCATCTATCTATGCAACAAAAGAATACCCAGCAGCTACCAAACACTATGCCTTAACTTTGGCTAAAATGCATAGCTTGAATACTACTGAATACCCAAAAGAAGTGACGGAGGGCTACGGCTGGTTTTTGGTGAAAAACCTTTAACGTAATGAACTTGATATCGCTAAAGGAACCTGATAGCTTTTTAAAATATAGTGGCGAAAACCTTTTGCTAAAGAGGTCACTCCCGGTGAAGGGATCTCGGCTCTTTCCTCGTGGAATGAGGTGCAGGATATTCCACTGAATACCGCGGTGCAAAGCAACTTGTAATCAACTATAGTAAAGTTATTACCCTGACGCAAACTTCTGCCCAAGGGGTCAATCCCGGTGAAGGGATATCGGCCCTTGCCCCGTCGAATGAGGTGCAGGATATTCCACTGAATACCGCTATGCAAAACAAAAGGAAACGTCTTTGCAATAACACTTTTTAAATTTGTTCCAACAACTGCAAACAGGTTTGTTTTCCTTTGCATTGATCAGAATCAACGCAGTCCCATCAATCAATCACACCAGAAAAGAACGAAAATAAAATGTACGTATATGCCATCCGCATTCGTCACTGGGTCCCGTCATCACCCGTTAGGTTACTTAACTAACGACAGAGCGGGGACTGGACTAGCGCGGGTGTAAAACATATACAACATCTAATAGTAAATATACCAATATACAATAATCGTTCCAGGCGTGATAATATGCAACATTACAGAAAAGTAATAAGCATCACAGAACAATACAGATAATCTGGGATCCCCGAGTTTCACTGAGCCGCTGCTGAAACCCGGCGTTCCCCTGGTCGTGTGGATAGCCTGTGCAATGAAACCTAAACCCCTACGGGTGCGGCAAGTTACCCGAAAAAACCTGAAGCGAGGTAGCCCCCTATAGCAAAGTGAATGGACCACCCTGCACTTCACGGAATCCGGTAATCTTGGGCACCCCTCCTTGGGTCAACCTGTACCCCCTACGAGTGCGGTGAATAGTCTGCCAATTCTAGAGTGGGGCCCCTCTGCCTCTCAAAGCCATGAGATGCGGACCCGTTGCCCCTCAGAACCCGGCTATCCGTGCACTCCGTCGCGGGGTAAAACCTAGTACAGAAATGGAAAAATAGTACAACAGGTACATCGACCGCAACCTGGTCGTGCCCCAAAAGAATATTATACAACAGGCAGTGACGGCAGTCCACATGTTGGACGCTCGCCCCGCAATATCAAATGTACAAATAAATCCAAACTGCACTACCATTGCACACTGCTATCCACCACGACAAATCCGCAACATCACAGCACAACACAGAACATCAACGCGAATGTCACGTTCGCAAACCCGTCTAAAATAACTATAGCAATTAGACGCGGTTTACCGATCAAATGACATTCCCGGTCGGAGATATAATGTAAGCACTGTAAACTAACATGTTTAAATTTCGATCGACAAAATATCACGAAGTGGGCCCCACGAACATCTGTTGAATAGTAACAAAATCTGGGCCCAAAAGATATATACCAAAAACCCCAATTTCCAAAGATAAAGCAACTGTGAAAATTTGGACTCATGAACTCACATAATGGCCGCGGATGCGCGGTCAAACCCTGGGTTTGACCGCGATTCCGCGACCATTTTGTTGAGTTACGTGCTCAAATTTTCAGCACTTGCTTAGAACACCCTGCACAGCTTTCTGTTATATGTAAAATAATTTTTTGACTTTATTTAAAATCGACAGAAACTGTGAATTAGAAAAATTGTGGTTTTCGATATCCGGTTCGAACGATATTTTAAACGCGTTAGCACAAGTTAGTAAAGCAAAATGGTGAGGCTCTGATACCACTGTAAGTCTACGGTAGCGTCCCGGCCGTCTACAGACGCCAAATGCGGAACAAAAACTTTTTAACTGGCGCTATCGTATACTTTAACCCGGATCTGCCATTATTGCTAAACTAACAAACTGTAAAGAGAGTAGAAAGGTTATACCGAACGATCCGAGTCCTTCGTTCTTTAGCCATCATCCCACGCTCTGTTGCGGCTGCTCCGATCTCGTCGATCTCCGATCTGCTCGTCCAGGTGGCACCACGTCAACGATTCTTTAAACGGGCTCCCGCCTCTGACTCGAGGCAACTCGATCGTCAAGTTTGCTAAAAGAGACGACCAAGATTGATGTAGAGAATGAGTAGATTACTTTGTCTCACTTCATCCAAAACCGTGGACGATCGGTTAATGAAATTGCCACTCGAATCGGGTGATGGAATGAAATGAGCTTATGAAATTTCCATACACCCCAAAAAACTATCATAATCTTTTCATCAAATGAATCAAGTGTGTGAGAGAGAGAGGGGAGGGGCCGGCCATCTTATAGCAATGGGGGGGTGAGTGTAGGAGAGAGGAGAGTGACCACAAGAGAAAATATCTAGTGTGAACACAAATAAATATCTAGTGTGAACATAAATAAATATCTAGTGTGAACACAAAGTGTGAACACAAAGAAAGCAACCAATGAAACAATAACACCTCACCGCTTCTAGAACCTTCTAGAAGCATCCACACTCTTCCAAAGAATAGATAAATCCTTCTTTAACCGAATTTTAAAAGACGGCTGATAGAAAACTGGAAACTGGCAACTTCCAAAAGTGATCCCGAAACGAATTTCAGGATAACCCCGTAACTGTATAAATATACCCGCATTTGTATTACGACCGAATACAAATGCAACTGAGACAAAGATATTATATCTACTCAATATAATACTCGGATCCGGGTTAAACCAAAGCCCACCAGTATTATCTGTCCGAAATATGACACGTGCGTAAACGCACGTGCATTTTCCGAACCCTGCCATAAAACCATACGGCCTCTACAACGTTTCGCCCGAACTTGGGAAACTGTCTGTGGGGAACTCTAATGACTCGTCAGTACCCTGGCAGTGGGTTTAACCACAAACCGTCAGCGGCACTAGCTATGCGTAACGGCTGCCATGGACTGACCTCAAGGGAGGCCGATGAGTGAACTCATCCGGAAACCCTACTGAGCCTAACAGTGACAATGTATATACAGTCCGGTCCATTCGTGTATGAGTATCGCATATCTGCCTAGGGGCTAGTAACGTCAGACCCCCAATAGTAGTATAAGTCGTGTCGGAGTGTAGCCTAATAACACCCTGAGATACTACTGGAGTACCTACCAGTAAATCTCCTGCCACGGCCGTGGGCTTTGTGTAATGGCTCTCCTAGACACAGCATGATCTCGCCCCCAATACCGGGAGAGACGAATCCCCAGCCGATCCGCTCACGTGCCTCCATGTGGCTCGGGACTGTACCCAAAAACTACCTGTTTGCACGACTCCTTTGAGCCGTGGTAGGGTAGAAATCAAAGCACAGTGGGAACTCACACGAGACAAATGAGGACCTCAGTTCGATGAACTAACCTGTACACATGTCACTAGGGAACTGCTATCTAACGATATGTATAATACGAACTAGCAGGTTCCCGGCGAGTCCTGTCCGGTGTACTCATAACCCAATGAGCACCTGTATACATCTTAGGTGATCCAACTGACACCAGTGGCTTGTGAGACCGACCACCGCCCCTCGTCGGGGTCTCGACTGTATACACTAGTCTACTCCGGAGTATCGATGCCCTGTCTCGAAACTCCCACAACTAGGGACCACAATTAAGGATATGCATATAAACCACCCAACTCTCACGTATATGATCGCCATCATACTGTTGGTAGTAAAGCAAGATCCTAAGGGCTCTATCAAAGTGTAATATGTAATCAGTCAGCTGAACATGTACACGACTGATAAAGACAAACTAGATAGCATACTATCATCTCGAGTAAGACTGTCCGACCGGTATAGGTCCTCCGCAATCATTGCAATCACGTACCTGCGATCCAATAATTGACTCTGAGGGCACTATCTCCAACATGGACATATATAGAGGGAATTTCTTTCTCGACATGATATTATGCTATCCGGTTGCTCTTTATCTTAACATGTACACTTGTTTCATTATACTGTCTCTCCGTTACATGTTGATAAAGCCCTTAGGATAAGTACTACCAAGACTATGAGGCAGATCATACTAGTGGGGCCAGGGTAGTCCACAAGTACATCCTTTAATTGTTCCTAGTCGAGGGAGTATCAAAACAGGGCATCGATATTCCAGAGTAGACTAGTGTGTACGTTTCTTGACCCTGTATGGGGTGATGGATGATCCCACATCCATTAGTGTTTGACATCAAAGATTGTTCACAGGTGCACATTGGAGAATGTGTACACCGAACAAGACTCGCCGAGAAATCCTAGATGGTATTATACCTATCATCAGATAACAGTTCTCTGGTCACACTGGTACAGGTTAGTCTGTAGATCCGAGATCGTTATAAAGTCTTGTGTGGTTCCCACTGTTCTTTGATTTTCTCTTTACCATGGCTCAAAGGAGTCGTGCAAACAGGTGGATTTTCGGTACAGTCCCGAGTCACATGGAGCAATGAGCGATAAGAGGGGTTTCGTCTCTCCCAGTATTAGGAGTTGATGTTGCGCTATACTCGATTGGCTATAACAGGAAGTCCCTGTTACTTATATGTATGCTCTAGAGGCCATTATTGTATATGATTGTATATTATAGTGGATGCTTAGACATATATAGAGAGGACATTCTTGCTCGACATGATAGCATGCTATCTGGTTGCTCTTTATCTTAACATGTACACTTGTATTGTTATACCGTCTCTCTGTTACATGTTGATAAAGCCCTTAGGATGTGTACTTGACTACCAGGACTACGATGGAGATCATACTAGTAGGGCCAGGGTAGTCCATAAGTTCATCCTTTAATTGTTCCTAGTCGTTGGAATATCGATACAGGGCATCGATATTCCAGAGTAGACTAGTGTGTATGTTTCTTGACCCTGTATGGGGTGATAGATGATCCTACATCCATTGGTGTTTGACATCAAAGATTGTACACATGTGCGCATTGGAGAATGGGTACACCGAACAGGAATCGCCGAGAACTCCTAGATGGTATTATACTTATCGTCAGATAGCAGTTCTCTGGTGACACTGGTACATATTAGTCTGTAGACCCGAGATCGTCATAGAGTCTTGTATGATTCCCACTGTGCTTTGATTTCCTCCCTACCACATTCAAGTGAGCATGCAAACAGGTAGGTTTTGGGTACAGTCCCGAGTCATGTGGAGGCAATGAGCGATAGGAGGGGTTTCGTCTCTCCCAGTATTCGGAGTTGATGTTGCACTATACTCGATTGGCTATAACACGAAGTCCCTGGCTAGGGCTTATGATGAGATTTACTGGTAAGTGTTATCAGTAGTTTCTCGACCCGTTATGAGCCTCACATCGGCATGACTTATCAAGTTATTGGGGTCTGACGTTTACCACCCCCAGACTCGATATGCGACATATCAGACGAAGAGACCAAACTGTACGGTAGTGTTATTTACTGGATTCACGGGAGTATGGACAAGCTTGCTTGTTGATCTTCTGATCGCTTAATACCTGGGTAGCTGTTACGTCCAGCAAGTACCGCTGACGGCTTATGGGTCACTGATATGATCATCACCTACTGCTGGCGTATTGACGAGTCTTTAGAGTCATACATAGAGCTTTCCTGGCTCAAGCGAAATGAAGTAGGGCACATATGTTATATGTGCAGGACTGAGATTAATACGTGCATGTGATACCGTATTCTAATCTCGCGATATGTGATATTAGTCGATTATATGAGATATAGCTGGGTTATTGAATCAAGTGTTGATTCGATAAGTTGATATAAATGATATTAGTCGGTTATATGTGATATAGCCGGATTATTAAATCAAGTGTTGATTTAATAATTTAATATATAATTATATATTTGATATATTAATATATATTAACTAATATTAGCTCGCTTAAGAATTTGTTTTCTCTAAATACATATAAATACTTATTTGATATATATTAATGTATTTATTTTGTGTCATGCTTGATTATACATTGGACTTGGGTGTATGAGACTCATACAAAAGTAAAGATAATTTGGGTGATTAATTATTAAGGGAAAAATCAAAATTATGTGGAAATTAGCATGGTTAAAGATACTTGTGGAAGCATGTAGAAGTCTTGACTTAGTCCACTAATTTTGTTTTACTCTAGATATTTATTAACCTAACCATTATCTTTAGCCATGGTTAAGTCTCTATAAGAGAATATATAAGATATTTTTCTCACCCATGGTTTATATTTGATCACTTGAGTATATTCTTCATCTTTTTCGTTAGCTCTCTAGCTCTTGAGTGAGGTGAAAAAAAGAGAGAAAAATAATTCTAAAGTGAGCAAAATTCCTACTTCATCAATCTATACCAAACTAGTCATTTAGTATAGGTTGTTTACTTCACTAATCCCTCAATTAGTGAAGATGTAGCTTGAGTTAGAGATTTCTCAAGGTAGATCATCTTCGGCCTCGAAGATCTTTGAGTAAGCTTGTTCCTTTCGCCTAGTGGAGCCTAAGGAGAGTCCGGGGGACCACTACTAGGTACAAATGGACTACTACACGGAGCTTTAGAAGTGAAGAACCGGTCTACAAAGGTTGTATTCCTATTTCACTTAGTGTAAAGTTGTTTACATGTTTTAAAAACCCTAATTCTCTTGTTAGATCCTTGGTCGGGCTCGCTCGGCACCCAAGATTTTTTGAAATAGCATACTTGATGCGTGCCGAAACATAGCAGGGGTGCTAAGTGAACCCAACAGTGGTATCAGAGCCAAGCTATAGCATTAGGAGTGGTCTAGGCGTAGTTAAAGTGTTCGATCGACTTTTCGAAACCCAAATTACCCATTCTTTGGAAAAAATTTCACAGGTTGGAATTTTTCTTATTAAAAATATTCAGAAAATTATGCAGGGTTTTCTATGGATCCTCAAGAAAAACGACGGCCCAATTCAACCAAACGACCGCGGAAGCCCGACCAAAACATGCTTTTGGCGGTGGTTCCGCGGCACCGTTGGTGAGGCAGGGAGCATGCTTTCTTGTGTTGGTCCATAGGTACTTGGGGCACTCTCTAGGTATTTTTAACCGAGACTCAACTGTTGAGCACTCTGGGAATTTTGGGAGTTTGAATAATCGATCGAAATGCTTAACATCGTCTAGATATCTGTGATTTGTGATACAATATTTGGAATCCACAATAATTAGTTTTGTGAAAACTAATTAGAATTTTGTGAATCTAGCAATTTAGTCTCTTTTGATCGGTTGTCACAGGGTTTTGATTCGGATCAAAACTCCGTCGCAATCTCGTATAGTACGCGAACGCTCGCTGGGTAACACTAATAGATAGCTACGCCCCATCGCCCCGACTAAGTGACTGTAGGAGAACCCCGTAGCCAAAAGCATCCGTTCGGGTCCTCGCATCCACGGTGTTCCGCCTAAGTGCGTGTAACATTTTAGAAAATATAAAATATTATTTTTGGAATTTAATATTAAAATAATATATTTCGCGAAAATTGCCCGATTTGCGAATTTGGAGTTTTCGTAAAATGGTATAAATATATACCAATAATTATGAAATAATTGGAGATTAAAATGATTATTCATTTAAAATATATTTATTGGATTTGGCATTTTTATAATTTATTATATGCAATTTTGAAATTAAACCCGATTAGTGCACTGCTAATCACGATTAGGCCAAATCCGTGTTCCTACATTTTCCCATGGCTAGTGCATCATATCATGTTGCATTTTGTTGCATGTTGTTGCATTTGTGTTATTTTATGGGTATTATGTGTATTTTTGTGAGAAAAAAAGAAAAAGGTTAAAAGGAGAATGATTAAAGAGAGAGAGAGAGAGAGTGAAGCATGGACTTGAGAGGGTGAGAATAAGAGAGAGTGAGGGTAGGAGAGAGAGGGGCTGCCATCATTCATTTTTCCTCATTGTTTCCTTCATCTTCTTCAACTCATCTCCCTCCACCTCTACCCCATGAAATTATCTCAAAATCTTCATCAAAACCCTAAACTCCTTTCATTAAAGATGATCCCCTCCTCATCCTCAACACATTGGACCAAGCAAAGTTTGATTTTGGAGACTTTGGACGAGCTAGGGTTTTTCTTGAGTTTCCCAAATGAGGTATATCTTCTTCCATTTAGTTTAGTGTGAGTTTTCTTGTATTCTAGTTTAGTTTAGAATGTGATTTGGTTAGGGTATGTGATGTTTAGAAATTTCAAGAGAAAAGGTTGGGTGATGGTGTGGATTTGGTGATGCTTAGGGGCTGTTACAAGACTTGAGTGGTGTTTTGACTGGCCTAGAATAGAGAATACAGACTTAGGAATCATCCCATGTCGGTTTTGTGAAGTTTGGTGTGCCTACAGGGAATCTGGAGCAACTTAAGGTAATTTTAAGAAAATCAAACAATACCAGAGACCTAGTTAGACCAATAAGAGATCACCCTGAGAAGACGAACACCAACGGAGCACTACTGGCCGAGCTCGCCGGATTTCGAGGGTGTGTGGCCGGCCAAGTTGTGTAATTTGGTGCCTAGGTTGGTTCAGTAGCCCACATACTCCATATACAACACCCTATACTTGCTAGTTTAATCCCAATTTACCTGAGAGATAATCTGAGAGCTGTTGTGAGTGGTTTTGGTTATGTTTTCCGTATTTTGGAATGTTTGGTTTTGATGTTTGGATTTGTATTTAGTTGTTGGGCGTTTGTACGTCAACAACAAAGGTTGTTTGATTGTTTTGCATGCGTAGGCTATAGGTTCTAACCTATGAGCGCACCGTGTGCCGTATTGGTTTTCCGGACTTGATGTTAATAGCGATTGCAATTATGTATTTATTGTAGGTACCTTCGCGTGGATTCCGGAACAACGGAGCGTGGTGTCATCGACTTCGGCAAGTAAGGATCAAGGTGAGTAGATCTATATCTACGGGGGAAGTGGGTGGATGGCGTATAGCACCCCCGCAAATTATAAATGGAAACCGATCTATAGGATACAGTCATAGAAACCTAGATTAGAAAACTAGGGATATGGTTAAAAAGATAGTTAGAGATGATATGAGTGATTGAATATATATATTGAGATATGAGATGAATGCTTTATGGATATGAAAAGTGAATGTGAATCACGACTTATAGATATGTAGTTGCATTAGAATAAGTATGAGATTTAGACTAGCATGATTGAGATCGATAATTATGACATGAGATTAATAAGATAGAATGTATATGTAAGATGACTTGATGTGAGATATTGATGTGATGAAAAGAGTATACGATGAGATACGAAATGAGATGTATAAGGATATGACATGAGATCAATGAATATGATAAGATTGAGATGGATATGTTATAAGATCGGTTAAACGAGATATTTATATATAATTATGATAATAATGAGTGATATGCCATACGAGACATAGATCCGTACCCTCGTTGTTGTATAGGTTGTTAGGATCCTAAATTGTTTAATGCCGCCGTACGATGATTTACCGTACGTGATGAGTTTATTGATGATTGATCCATACCCTTAGCTAGAGGATGACGTACGATGGTTTATACCGTAAGTGATGTTGTGAGGCTGGATGCCGATTGATAGGTTCACCGACTCGGTCATGTTAGATACGTATATCTTATAGCATTTAGCTGACGATGTACTTTGTGTTACGTTCATGTCATTCTTATTGCATTCCATACACCTGTCCTAGTACACCTACACCATTATCGATGATGCGTATGATACACGTACACAGATTGGCCGGCTCCCAGACTTCATCATCGATAATTGCTATGTCACTCACACAGTAGAATTGCTATATCATGCTATTATATTGTTATGCTCACATTATGATGATATGCCCATGATCACATCACTATTCCATGTTTCATGATATACGGATATGCTTAAATTCTGTTACATGTCGCATACATCATGTTTTATGATTATACGCATTGAGATATGCTGTTTTCATGAGATTTCTGGATTTGAGAACCGTGGTTATTTCAAAAGAAAGTATGTATTGTTTTAAAATCCCGGTTTCTCTTGATATGATGTTTCTGTGAATCCACCACGCGTTTTCTCGGTTATGAGACATGTGATATGTGAAACCCGATTCGATGAGTTGGATGATCTGTTTGTGGGTTCATGGTGGACCCGGTATGGTACCCCGGGGCAAGAAAAGGATGTCGCGCAATAGACGATGAGCCTGGCAGAGGGACTACTACCTATCGGTGATAGTATTTGAACTCGGCGGTTATCCGGAGGATACCGACCGGAGTTATGAGATGGATATGGGCCGACCCGTTCTGCCGGAACCCGCGGGCCGATCCTGCAAACGGAGTCGAGATATGAGGATTTACATGTCGATGTTGGACACGGGTTTCATGATGTTTCGATTGTCGATGCTGGACACCCAGGTTCCATGATTTCGATGTGTCACAAGGGACACACATTGATTTATATCCTCATACTTTCATGCATGTGCTTTTATGATATTTACATGCACGATATGTAAGTGCACGGCGGCGCCCCGGCCTCCATCCCGAGGCCAAATGCGGAAGTGATGGTTAACTTTAATTTTCTTGAAACCGGCACCACCGCGCACTAAAACCCGGATCGGGCCATTAACTAGTCCTAGCTACCTAGAGAGGGAAGAGAGATATACCGAGTGATCCGAGTCCTCCGGTCTTCTCGTCGTCGTCCCGATCTCCCCGCGGAATCTCCGGTCTCCACTTCGTCGCCGGAAGGGCACCACATCGCCGGCTTCTTTTACGGGCTCCCGCCTCTATACCGAGGCAACTCGGGCATGAAGTTGGCGAGCCGACGTGCCCAAGATTTGCTGTAGAATGGTGTGTGGAACTCATGTCTCATTTTGGGGTTCATGGAGGTTGCCTTTTGGTGGAGGGATGATACTAGCTAATGGAGATTGATCTTGTGGGATTTTTATCAAAGCAAAAGCACAAAAACCCCACCTCTAGAATTTTGGACAGCCACCAAGGAGCTTGGCCGGCCATGCATGATGGAGTGGAGAGAAAATGAGAGTGGGAGAGAGTGAAAAAGGATAGCCACAAGAATAATCAAGTGAAAGGAAAAATGGTTATCATATTCAACCATCATCAAAAGCATGATGACTCCAAAGTCAAGCAATGATCACTAACAAATCCACACTCCACCAACTAATCAACAACCATGATTGCTACAAAAAGTCAAGCAATCATGAACCATGGAAGATCAAAGGATGGGGCTCCATCATGAAACCATCATGACACAAAAGTATGCAAAGAACACCCTCCACAAATGCTTATTTGCACAAATGCAAATAAGCCCTCCTCCACCAAACTTCGGCCATTGAAAGATACAAATGAAAATGGCCGAAACGGAAAGCAAACTGGCAACTCCAGAAAACTGGTCCCGTAATAAATTACAGGAAAACCCCGATACTGTGCATACATAACCGCATTTGTATTCCGACCGAATACAAATGTAATGAGACAAAATTACACTGTATTATACTAGGATTCGGCTTAAACCAAAGCCGGCTAGTAATATCCGTTCGATCCTGATCCGTGCAATACCGCACGTATCTGATCGAACCCTGCCATATCTCCATACGGCCTCTACAGCGTTTCGCCCGAAAACTTGAGCAACTGAATGGGGGGGACTGTAAAGACTCGTCAACACCTTGGTTGTGGATTTAACCACTAGCACGTCAGAGGTATAAGCCAATACGTAACGGGCTACCAGGTATTGACCAAAAGGGACGTCGATGAGAGAACTCATCCTGACATCCTACTGAGCCTGTCAGTGACAATATCCGTACAGTCCGGTCCGTTCGTCTATGAGCATCGCATGGCGGGCCTAGGGGGTTGGTAAAAGTCAGACCCCCAAAAGCGGTACAAGTCGTGTCGGAGTGTAGCCCAGAACACCCTGAGAGACTACTGGAATACCTACCAGTAAATCTCCTGCCTCGGCCGAGGGCTTCGTGTAATGGCTCTCCTAGACACAGCGCGACCTCACCCCCAATACCGGGAGAGATGAACCCCTGAAGATCCGCTCACTGCCTCCATGTGGCTCGGGACTGTACCCAACTAAAACCTGTTTGCACGTCTCCTTTGAGCGTGGGAGGGTAGTAATCAAAGTACAGTGGGAACTCACACGAGACAAATGACGATCCCCAGGTCGATGAATTAACCTGTACACATGTCACCAGGGAACTGCTATCTGACGTCAGGTATAAGACCAACTAGCATGTTCCCGGCGAGTCCTGTCCGGTGTACTCATAACCCAACGAGCACCTGTATACATCTTAGGTGAACCAACTGACACCAGTGGCTTATGAGACCGGCCACCACCCCTCGTCGGGGTCTCGACTGTATACACTAGTCTACTCTGGAGTATTGATGCCCTGTCTCGAAACTCCCACGACTAGGGACCTTTTAAGGATGTGCTTATAGACCCCAGCTCCCACTTATATGATCGCCCTCATACTGCTGGTGGTCAAGCAAGAATCCTAGGGGCTCTATCAACGTGTAATAGTGACATGTCAGGTCACCTAAAGCAGTACACGATGATAAAGATAAACCAGATAGCATACTATCATCTCGAGTAAGACTGTCCTACCGGGATAGGTCCTCCCTCAATCATTGCAATCACGTGCCTGTGATCCAATAATTGACTCTGAGGGCACTATCTCCAACAATCTCCCACTTGCACTCAAGGCTAATTATTGCGATGTCGCATACTCACAGCCTGTGTGATATCGAACACCCAACTCCTCTACTAATGAGTCTCACAAAGCTCGTTTGCGAAACTATTGCGTTCGAGGAATAGCCTCGGTGAGTGGATCCGCTTGGATGTTTCTTTCTATGTCTCTCTATATCTCAAGTTCGCGGAGAAACCCACCTCCCGAAATGAGCAATACCTGTCTTAGAATGTGTCTGGATGTCTGATGGGACCTAGCTCATAAATGAACTCCAAATCCAAACTTCTTAGACTGTATCGTCAACTGAACTTAATCAGTATCCTGTGCCATGCCTCCCTCAGTATTGCCTTGGACCACCTGTCCAAAATACTGCCCCTCGTCAGAAGGAAAACCATAACTCTGACAACCTCCTTGTCGTCCAGGTCACCTTGGAAGCCTGGAATGATAACTGTCTCCCGAATGAGGCTGTCGTAATCATATCCCTAGAACATCCACTTATGTTCTAAAACTGCTTCCGACTGTTTCTCCAGGATTGGATCAATGTCAACTTATTGCATCTAGTGCAAGAACAACATCTGGTGTGGTACTTGACATCTCATGATTGACTCAATTGCCTAAGCAAGTGATCTGCCAATCATGCACATCCCTCTCCCTTTTAGTCTGTAAGACACCTTTAGAGAGGGTGGCTCCATCACCTGCAGGTATACTACCGTGCCAGGAGTCGTCCATTCTAAATACTCTTAGAATGTTGTCTAAGTATCCTGATTGGGAAACTACCCAAATCTAGATCTAATACCATAGATCTAGTAATCAGTATGTCTGATATAATGTCCAAGTCCCACGTGGAGAAACCACTGTCTGACGACCACAGTATAACCGATCGTAGTTTTGGAATATCACTTCCTACTCTTTGTATGTCATCCAAATACCAGGACATCACACCCTACTACCTTCTCAACAGATCCATCCCCTGTTCTGATGAAGTCAAACCTATGACTGTCACATCAGAAATTGATGATCTATCTCCGCTATATCTGCTTTAGTCTATAAATAGACATAAGCTACCTGTCCACCAATGCTTCCGCTGCTCCCAATGACTACGACAACCCTCTGGTAGAGTCATATAGACGTACACTTCTAAAGCCAGTTTAGAACGACGCTATACTCATCCTTCCGCCGGGTCTCGCAGCCTGGAACAACAGCAATGGCAAGTGTGGGTAAACAAGAACTTCCCTGTCACCGTCCTTGAGGCTAACGGAGTACCTCTCGGGTGCCTGAAGTTACCCACTTTACCTGCGGAGTGGCTAATGGAATGTCAAACCAGATTGAATCTTTAAGTTCCTATGAAATCTTCAGTAATCGTTTGTGGTTCTGGAATCACTTCCAGTTCTACCATACTCCCACTACTGTTTTCTGAAAAAATCCATTTTTAATAAAACTGTGGCGAGTTTAGAACAATATCACTATTGATCTTCCAGATGGTAGAAAGTCAACCCTCGTCATAGCCTGGGTCAACCCACAAACAGCCATTACAGAAACGTGCCTTGAGTTATCCAGAGTCTGGTTTTAATCATAAGCCGGACAACTCCCCGTACCTTAACATCGTTAAGATATGAACTGTTCTATATCCAATATAGAACCAGAGGCACTGATTTAATTGAACCAGATTCAAATCATGCAACTGTCTCCAGTGCATGTCAACTAAATGGAAGGAGGCCGATCAGCGTTACTCAACTTAGGAATGCTTCCAACTATGAGTAACCTGAAAGAGAAGCAAGTTCTCTTAATCACTACTATCAACTGAATACCATACACAAGTATCTACATCTTCGATTACTTTGAAGAATCCCGATACTTGCAATACCTGGTTCTCTACTTTATTCAAATACCTATAACTTCTCAAAATTCGGACCCTGTGTTTCCACGAAACACCTGTCTAAAAACTAGAGAAGTCATAAGTAAACAGAATATACTACGAGGACCAACCCCTCTGTCCTAATGGGCACTGGACAATATGCAATACTCTGTATAAGTCCCTTGAGTCTAATAACTCATTCACTGTATGTCGTAGGTTGAAAACTGTATTTATGGTTAAGAAGAATTACACCGCTGTTTAATGCTCCTTACCTAACCATCCACTGATATAGGTAAATGTCACAGACATAATTTCAAAAAGGTATATCTCACTCTATTAAAATAGACGTACAGATATATCAATTTGAAATTGGTGCATAACAGCGGATATTCAAAACCAAATATTTGCCAACCGGCAAACAGCCCAGGTGATTTCCTCAAATATCACCGATTACAACGAATCCTGATATAATGAGGATGATCACCTAATTCCAACTAACCTACTCCCACTCATCATCTGTAAAACCATACAGATGTGAGAATCATACCTCGTAAATACATACCCTGAAGTAATGACTAATTGGGAAGTCAGTTTTCTTTTAACAGTACACAGTGAAACTGAAACATTGAAATGTTTCGATGGGGTATCCCGGTATTCCTAGTAATGCCTCTTCCAGATTCACGACTGTAACCGTATAATTCTTTGCCACCTCTCCAAATCCCTTTTTATGTCATTAGTCATTACCTTCTACACACCCCTTTAGGCCAAATGGTTTTCTTCCTTCCCTACCGTTCGGCACCAGCCTATGGTTTGGAAGAAGACTATCCAATAAGCATAATGGGTGTACTGTCCAAATCCTAGGAGCACTCGCAATGCGAGAGAAGGTGAAGATAAAAGACACCTGAATAAATCTTATTCCTATTTCTCCTGAACCAGAATCCATCCCGAACTGGAACAAGTTCCTTTCGAGTTCGTATATAACCATACGATGGAGTATCCAATAAATTATGGATCTTCGTAGTGATACGGAGTGTCCTGGAGAAATACAAAGGTGATTTTAGGATTGGCGAAGAAATACTTGGTTTGGTCGTGAATATCAGTCGCAATTTACTTTGCCCTCTTACTAATCCCTTACTTTGTCTTAACTTAATACCTTCTGCACACCATCGTTAGGCTAATTGGTTTTCTTCACTCCCTACCGGTCGGCACCTGCCTATGGTTTGGAAGAAGACTATCCAATTTGCGTAATAGGTGTGCTATCTCCTAAACCAAGGAGTACTCATAACCTGAGAGAAGGTAAAAGGAAAAGACAACTGAATAGTCCTATCCGTTTCCTCCAGAACCTGAAACCATCCTCGAATAAGTTCTTTCGAGTTCGTATCTAACCATACGATGGTTTTGTCCAATGGAAGTGGACGTTCGTAGTAATACGGGGTGTCCTGGAGAAAAGGGTAAAAGTAGGAGTGGCAATGAGGTTTGCAACTCTGACAATCCAAAAACCAGTGTTCAAGAAGGTTCGGTTAATTTTGGTCACTGAGTCATAGTCTTAGGGTCGGGTCAATGGTCGCTGCCAAAGAGAGAGAGAGAAAAGAAACACTCAGCGTGCACCCTAACCTAGATCAGAATGGTTACCAATTTATCTAATCTGGAAACCTCCCACTGTACCGTCAAATTCTCCTCCAAACCTGAAAGAAGAATTAGTCGGGATCACCCGAGGAGTAAACCAACTCATCAGTGGGAATCGGGATCCAACTATCATCGCATGATAACGTGATGGAATCCGCTCACGGTGTCACACTCCAGAATGTATGCGCATATCTGGCAAGTTTCAGTTTCTTTAGAAACACCCGATGTGATTTCTTCCCCATGCTCTTATGACCTTGACTTTGGCCAACAAATCATAAGTCACATGTCAAGTTCTACCCGTCATTCTCCAGGTTAATTTGAGCCCACCCGCACAAGCCCTTGACTTTGGCCAACAAGGCTATACGACTGCCCCAAACCAACACATCTATCTATGCTGCATATGAATACCCAACAGCTACCAAACACTGTGCCTTGACTGTTAGTTATATGTATGCCCTAGAGGCCATTACGTACATATGATGTATATTGTAGTGGATGCTAGGACGTATATAGGGAGGACTTTCTTGCTCGACATGATAGTATGCTATCTGGTTGATCTTTACCTTAACGTGTACACTGATTGTCTCTCTGTTACATGTTGGTAAAGCCCTTAGGATGTGTACTTGACTACCTGGACTATGATGCGGATCATACTAGTGGGGACATGGTAGTCCATAAGTACATCTTTCAAAGTCCTTAGTCGTGGGTATATCGAGACGGGGCATCGATATACCAGAGTAGACTAGTGTATACCTTCTTGACCCATACAGATGGGCGATGGATGATCCCATATCCATTAGTGTTTGACATCAGAGATGATATACGGGTGCTCAGTGGAGACTGGGTACACTGGACGGACTCGCCGAGAACTCCCAGATGGTATTATACCTTACGTCAGATGGCAGTTCTCTGGTGACACTGGTACAGAGTAGTCTGTTGACCCGAGATCGTCATAGAGTCTTGTGTGGTTCCCACTGTGCTTTGATTTCCATCTTACCACGTTTAAGAGGGCGTGCAAAACGGTGGTTTTTGGGTACAGTCCCGAATCACATGGAGGCAATGAGCGATAGGAGGGGATTTGTCTCTCCCGGTATAGGGAGTTGATGTTGCGCTGTGTTCGATTGGCTATAACCGGAAATCCCTGGCCAGGGTTGCTGAGATTTACTGGTAAGTGTTACCAGTAGTTTCTCGAACTGTTATAGACCTCATATCGACACGACTTATCGAGCTATTGGGGTCTGACGTTTACCACCCCTAGGCGAGATATGCGACATATCAGACGATCAGACCGGACTGTACGGTAGTGTTACTGATTGGATTCACAGGAGTGTGAGCGGGCTTGCTCGTCGATCTTCTGATCGCTCAATACCCGGGTGGCCGTTAAGTTTAGCAGACCGCTTGCGGCTTGTGGGTGATTGATATGATCATCACCTACTGCCGGCGTATTGACGAGTCTTTAGAGTCCTACACAGAGGTTTCCTGGCTCAAGAGAAACGAAATAGGAGCGCATATGAGATATGTGCGGGACCGAGAATAATGCGTGTATGTGATACCGTATTCCATTCTCACGATTTGTGATATTGATCGGTTATATGCGATATAGCCGGGTTATCGGATCAAGTGTTGATTCGATAAGTTGTTACTATTGATACTAGTCGGTTATGTGCGACATGACCGGATCGTTAAATCAAGTGTTGATTTAATGATTTAATGCATAATTATATATTTGATATATTACTTTGCATTAACTAGTATTGGTTCACTTTATTTGGATTTTCTCACTTGGATGTGCACATTGTATATGTGATATATTTTGTGCACTTGATTGTATCATGTTTGATGATACATGTTAACTTGGTCAAGTGTAAAGATTAAACCATGGTTACTTAATGGTTAGGGTTTTCATTTATTCTTTCATTTATCTTTTAATTTGGATTAAAAGAAATGAAAAGAGAAAAGAAAAACAAAAGGGTTTCTTTTTTGAAGCTTGTTGAAGCTTCATGAAGCTTTGACCAAAGAAACCCTTTTGTCTTCATCTCATTGACCCTAACCATTCATTAAACTATAGTTAGTTCTCTACACTTTACCATGGTTACAATTATGATAAGAATTCATTTTCCTTTCTATTTTAATTAACTTATCATATTCATTATCTTCTTCTTCTTCACTTCATGAAGAAAAAGTTTGACTTCATCAATGGTGATTGATGAAAAAGAGTGAGAAATCCAATTCTAAAGTGAACCCACTTTCTATTTCTTCATCCTCTACCTCTTGCCAAGTAGTAGAGTGTGTTTTCTTCACAAGTTTCATGACTTGGTGAAGTGGGAGCTTGATCTTGTGATGCTTCGACGTAGATCATCTTCGGCACGAAGCCGACGACCTTGCCCGCCCATTTCTCCGATGAAGCCGACGCTAGAGCCCGGATTTTGATTTGGACAGCGGAGAGGACTTCATCACGGAGCCGTGGAGGTGGAGGACCGGATCTACAAAGGTTGTATTTCCGTTCCCTTTAGTTAAGCTGTTAACTAGTTGCTTTGTCGCCTAAACTTCTAGCCAACGATCCGTATTAGGGTTTCTCGGCACCTTTAATTTTTGAAATTGGCATGGTTGATACCTTGTGAGACCTCTTGAGAGTGCCTAGGAACCCTATAGTGGTATCAGAGCCTAGCTAGAGCCTTAGGCGAAGCGTAGACGAAGTTTCAAATCTGAACAAACCCCGAAACCCTAATCCGACCCGCTCTCTGGACTTTTTCTAAAAACTGGGTTTTTTCCAGATTAAAAATGCTTAAAAAATTCAGCATTGACTTTGGCCAACAAACACAGCTTGAATACTATTGACTATCCATATGAAACGAAGGAGGGCTACGAATGGTTTCTGGCGAAAACCTTTAACGTAAAGAACTTGATATCGTTGAAGGAACGAATAGCTTTTTTTTAAAATATAGTGACGAAAAACCATTGCTAAAGAGGTCACTCCCGGTGAAGGGATCTCGGGTCTTTCCCCGTAGAATGAGGTGCAGGATATCCCAACTGAATACCACGGTGCAAAGCAAAAGTAATCGGCTATAGTGAAGTTATTGCCCTGACGCAAACTTTTTGTCCAAGGGGTCACTCCCGGTGAAGGGATCTCGGCCCTTGCCTCGTCGACTGAGGAGCAGGATATTCTAACTGAATACCACGATGCAAAACAAAAGTGAACGTCCTTGCAATAACAGCTTTTTGAAAAGTGTTCCAACAACATCAGATTAGGTTTGTTTTTAACTTGCATTGATCCGAATCAACGCAGTCCCATCAATTGATCACACCACAAAGAACGAAAATATACTGATGTACGTATATGCCATCCGCATTCGCCACTGGGTCCCGTCATTACCCGTTAGGTTAGCTAACTAACGACAGAGCGGGGACTGGACTAGCGCGGATGCAAAACATATACAACATCTACTAATATATATATCAATATATAATATTTCGCTCAAGGCGTGATAAAATGCAACATCACAGAAATGTACAGCATCACAGAACAATACAGATATCTGGGATCCCCGGGTTTCACAGAGCCACTACTGAAACCCGACGTTCCCCTGGTCGTGTGGATAGCCTGTGCAATGAAATCCTATACCCCTACGGGCGCGGCAAGTTACCCGCCAAAACCTGAAGCGAGGCAGTCCCCTTCAGCAATGTGAATGGACCACCCAGCACTTCACGGAATCCGGTAACTCGGGCACCCCTCCTGGGTCAACCTGTACCCCCTACGAGTGCGGCGAATAGCCTGCCAATTCTAGAATGAAGCCCCCTCCGTCCCAATGCCATGAGATGCGGGCTTGTTGCCTTCTAGAATCCGGCTATCCGAGCACCCCTCCGCGGGGCAATCCTAGTACAGAAAGTAAAATATACATACAACGGGTATATCGACCGCAACCTGGTCGTGCCCCAAAAAAATAATACAATCATGCAGTGACGGCAGTCCACATGTCGGACGCTCGCCCCGCAATATCAAATGTACATAATACAACAAAAACTGTACTAGCATTGCATCCAGGCTATCCTCCACGACCAATCCGCAACATCACAGCAATACACAGAACATCAACGTGAAGGTCACGTTCGCAAATCCGTCTAACCGGGCTATAGCAGTTAGACTGGATTTACCGATCAAGTGACATTCACGGTCGTAGATATAATGTAAATACTGTGAAATAATGTGTTTAAAATATCCGATCGATCAAAATTATAACAAGTGGGCCCCAAGTACTACTGTAGCACATCAAGAAATTTTGGGCCCAAAATTAATATTCCAAAACCCATATTTTCAACCCAGAAGGCCTCTGTAAAAAATTGGTGCAACGATCTGCCAAAATAGCGGCGGAACCGCGGCCCATGCATGGGTTTGGCCGCGGTTCCGCGGTCGAATAATGATATCTCGCCACCAAATTTCTACAGTAGGCTTATACTTCCCTGCACAGTATTCTGAGACTACCTGAAAAAAATTTCGAGACAAAAAAATTTCGACAGAAAACTGTTGCTATTGAAAATGCGGATTTTGGAATTTTTGCTCGATCGGAAATGTAAAACACATTAGACAAAGCTAGACTAAGTTAATGGCGAGGCTCTGATACCACTGTAAGTGCACGGCGGCGCCCCGGCCTCCATCCCGAGGCCAAATGCGGAAGCGATGGTAAACTTTAATTTTCTTGAAACCGGCACCACCGCGCACTAAAACCCGGATCGGGCCATTAACTAGTCCTAGCTATCTAGGGAGGGAAGAGAGATATACCGAGTGATCCGAGTCCTCCGGTCTTCCCGTCGTCGTCCCGATCTTCCCGCGGAATCTCCGGTCTCCACTTCGTCGCCGGAAGGGCACCACGTCGCCAGCTTCTTTTATGGGCTCCCGCCTCTATACCGAGGCAACTCGGGCACGAAGTTGGCGAGCCGACGTGCCCAAGATTTGCTGTAGAATGGTGTGTGGAACTCATGTCTCATTTTGGGGTTCATGGAGGTTGCTTTTTGGTGGAGGGATGATACTAGCTAATGGAGATTGATCTTGTGGGATTTTTATCAAAGCAAAAGCACAAAAACCCCACCTCTAGAATTTTGGACAGCCACCAAGGAGCTTGGCCGACCATGCATGATGGAGTGGAGAGAAAATGAGAGTGGGAGAGAGTGAAAAAGGATAGCCACAAGAATAATCAAGTGAAAGGAAAAATGGTTATCATATTCAACCATCATCAAAAGCATGATGACTCCAAATTCAAGCAATGATCACTAACAAATCCACACTCCACCAACTAATCAACAACCATGATTGCTATAAAAAGTCAAGCAATCATGAACCATGGAAGATCAAAGGATGGGGCTCCATCATGAAACCATCATGACACAAAAGTATGCAAAGAACACCCTCCACAAATGCTTATTTGCACAAATGCAAATAAGCCCTCCTCCACCAAACTTCGGCCATTGAAAGATACAAATGAAAATGGCCGAAACGGAAAGCAAACTGGCAACTCCAGAAAACTGGTCCCGTAATAAATTACAGGAAAACGCCGATACTGTGCATACACACCCGCATTTGTATTCCGACCGAATACAAATGTAATGAGACAAAATTACACTGTATTATACTAGGATCCGGCTTAAACCAAAGCCGGCTAGTAATATCCGTTCGATCCTGATCTGTGCAATACCGCACGTATCTGATCGAACCCTGCCATATCTCCATACGGCCTCTACAGCGTTTCGCCCGAAAACTTGAGCAACTGAATGTGGGGGACTCTAAAGACTCGTCAACACCTTGGTTGTGGATTTAACCACTAGCACGTCAGAGGTATAAGCCAATACGTAACGGGCTACCAGGTATTGACCAAAAGGGACGTCGATGAGCGAACTCATCCTGACACCCTACTGAGCCTGTCAGTGACAATATCCGTACAGTCCGGTCCGTTCGTCTATGAGCATCGCATGGCGGGCCTAGGGGGTTGGTAAAAGTCAGACCCCCAAAAGCGGTACAAGTCGTGTCGGAGTGTAGCCCAGAACACCCTGAGATGCTAGTGGAATGTAAGGTTCCTAGGCACGCTAATGAGGTCTCACAAGGCATCAACCATGCCAATTTCAAAAATTACGGGTGCCTACAAACCCTAATACGGATCGTTGACTAGAGATTAGGCGAAAGATGCAACTAGTTAACTACTTTAACTAAAAGAATGGAAATACAACCTTTGTAGATCCGGTCCTCCACCTCCATAGCTCCGTAATGAAGTCTCCTCGCTGTCCAAATGGAATCCCGGGCTCTAGCGTCGGCTTCATCGGAGAAATGGGCGGGCAAGGTCGTCGGCTTCGTGCCGAAGATGATCTATGTCGAGGCATCACAAGATCAAGCTCCCACTTCACCAAGTCATGAAACTTGTGAAGAAAACACCCTATACTACTTGGCAAGAGGTAGAGGATGAAGAAATAGGAGGTGGGTTCACTTTAGAATTGGATTTCTCACTCATTTTCTCAAGTTGCCATTGATGGAGGCAAGCTTCTTCATGTGAAGAAGAAGAAGAAGAAGATGATGATATTAATATGATAAGTATTAAAAATAAAAAAGAAAATGAATACTTATCATATTCAAACCATGGTCAAGTGTAGAGACTAAACTAAGGTTAGGTGAATGGTTAGGTTAGGCATGAAAACAAAAATGGAAGACTTTTTCAAAGCTTCATGAAGCTTCAAAAATCAACCATTTCTTTACTTGCCTAAAATGGAAATAAACTTAATAAATGGTTAAGAAAAGATTACAAAACCCTAACCATTCACTTAAACATGGTTTAAAGTCTTACACAAACCCAAGTTTGCATGTATCATCAAACATGATACAAACTAGTGCACTAAAGTATATCATATATACAATATGCACAAACAAGTGAGAAAAACCATTTAAAGTGAACCAATACTAGTTAATGCAAAGTAATATATCAAATATATAATTATGCATTAAATCATCAAATCAACACTTGATTCAATGATCCGGTCATGTCGCACATAACCGACTAGTATCCAATGTATCGGCTTATCGAATCAATCCTTGATTCGATAACTAGGTTATATCGCATACAACCATTCCATACATTCATCGCGAGAATGAAATACGGTATCACATACACGCATTATTCTCGGTCCCGCACATATCTCATATGCGCTCCTATTTCGTTTCGCTTGAGCCAGGAAACCTCTGTGTAAGACTCTAAAGACTCGTCAATACGCCGGTAGCAGGTGATGATCATATCAAACACCCACAAGCCACAAGCGGTCTGCTAAACGTAATGGCCACCCTGGTATTGAGCGATCAGAAGATCGACGAGCAAGCCCGCTCACACTCCTGTGAATCCAACCAGTAACACTTACCGTACAGTCCGGTCTGATCGTCTGATATGTCGCATATCTCGCCTAGGGGTGGTAAACGTCAGACCCCAATAGCTCGATAAGTCGTGTCGATATGAGGTCTATAACAGTTCGAGAAACTACTGGTAACACTTACCAGTAAATCTCAGCAACCCTGGCCAGGGATTTCCGGTTATAGCCAATCGAACACAGCGCAACATCAACTCCCTATACAGGGAGAGACGAATCCCCTCCTATCGCTCATTGCCTCCATGTGACTCGGGACTGTACCCAAAAACCACCATTTTGCACGCCCTCTTGGACGTGGTAAGATGGAAATCAAAGCACAGTGGGAACCACACAAGACTCTATGACGATCTCGGGTCAACAGACTACTCTGTACCAGTGTCACCAGAGAACTGCCATCTGACGTAAGGTATAATACCATCTGGGAGTTCTCGGCGAGTCCGTCCAGTGTACCCAGTCTCCACTGAGCACCCGTATATCATCTCTGAAGTCAAACACCAATGGATATGGGATCATCCATCGCCCATCTGTATGGGTCGAGAAGGTATACGCTAGTCTACTCTGGTATATCGATGCCCCGTCTCGATACACCCACGACTAGGGACTTTGAAGGATGTACTCATGGACTACCATGTCCCCACTAGTATGATCCGCATCATAGTCCAGATAGTCAAGTACACATCCTAAGGGCTTTACCAACATGTAACAGAGAGACAAGTAGTGTACACGTTAAGGTAAAGAGTAACCAGATAGCATACTATCATGTCGAGCAAGAAAGTCCCCCCTATATATGTCCCAGCATCCACTACAATATACATCCTATGTATAGTAATGGCCTCTAGGGCATACATATAACTAACAATCTTCCACTTGCACTAGGGCCATCTGATAGCAGTGGTTGTAGTATCTCATACTCAACCATCCCTTAAAAAGTCTCTCTCTGGGAAAAGGCCTTTGTGAGTGGATCCGCCGTGTTGTCTTCTGAGTCTACTCTCCTAACCTCGATCACCCTGGAGATCAACTATCTCCATGATCAGGTGATACTGCCTTAGAATATGTCTGGATCACTGATGGGACGGACGTTCCTTGGCATAAGCCACAACTCCATTGTCACACAATGGGAGGAACAAAGTTCATCTCATGAACTAATATACATCCAGACTGCCTCTTTGGTAGCATCTTAAGTAGCGATGTATCGAGCCTTATTCATCTAGTATGCCACGGTATCTAGCTTGGAAGTTTTCCAACATACCGTCCCTCCACTGAGGGTAAAGACAATGCCTGTGACTGACATTCAGTCGTCTTTATCACCCTGGAACCATTCCAGTGATCCTCCCCAGGGTCGATTAATACCTTCTCACTACAACTAGTGAGAATCCTAACATCCATTTAGATCTATCTCATAGATCCAAAACCCAGGATTTAGGAGGTATCACTCTGATCCTATATGGAGAATCATTGTGATAAGCGGAGATTGACCGAGCGTAGCATAGGAAACTCCTTCCCTATCAAGAGTATGTCATCCACGTACTCTACGAGGATCATAACCATACTCCCTACTACCTTTTTGTATATATAAGGTTCATCTACCATTTTGATGAAGTCAAACTTTTTGACAACTACATCAAAACAGACGTTCCAACTCCGCGATGTATGCTTTATCCTATAAAGCATCTTGTACACGTTTCCGCTGCTCCCACTGTCTACGAAGCCCTCTGGCTGTGTACTTATAGACGCACTCTTCTAAAACACCATCTAGAAAAGCAGTCATGGCACCCAACCGCCAGATATCGTAGTCATGGTATGCAGCCGTAGCAAGTAGGATCTGGATGGACTTAAGCATAGTCACTTGAAAAGGTTTCATCATTATCCACGCCTGGTCGATGACGAAAAGCTTTAACAAGTCTAGCTTTGAAAGTCTCAACTTTTCCATCTACACCAAGTAATCTTCTCAAGATATACTTGCTCCTGATGGGGATTTAACCCTTCAGATATAGCAACCAAAGTCCATACTTTGTTGGTGTATAAGGATTCCATCTCAGATCGCTAAACATCCAGTCATTCTTACAGAGTCTCACTCCTGATGGCCAGCTCGAAACTAGTCGGGTCATCATCTCATGATGCAATCCTCACTCCCACTGTCACAGAGAAACCAAAGTATCTCTCAGGTGGGTGAGGAACCCTACTAGATCGGCGGAGAGGCTGAGGTTCGTTGGTTACTATTGAATCCTTTGGTTCTATCAAATCATCGGCTGCAGTTTGTATAGCTGGAACATTTCCAGTTCTACATAACAGATCTTGCCTCGAGCTTGTCCGGATGTTGCTTTTCAGACATAGGCTAGACAACCGCAAATCTTAACCAACTTAAGATATTGGCTCTTCCCTTTCCATATCACATATGAAGTTGTAGGCAACTGATTTGATCTGAACCCTTTTCAATAGGTATGCAGCTTCTCAAGTGCATAACTCCCAAAAGGAAATAGGTAACTCAGTAGTACTCATCATAGAGCACACCTTATCATATAGGGTGTTATTGCTCCGCCCCGATACACCATCGTGCTATGGTGTATACGGAGGAGTAATGCTGAGAGAGAATCTCATTCTCCTTTAGAATAGTCCAGGAATTCCGTGCTCAAGTATTCTCCTCCCTGATCACATCAAAGGACATAATACTTGTACCCTTATTGGTTCCCTACTTCTAACTTATATTCTGTGAATATCTCAAAAGGTTCGGACTTGTGTTTCAACAGGAACATATGTCTGAATCTTGAGAGATCATCAGAGAATGTAATGAAGTACAAAGAACCAGTCCTGGTATGTGTAGACTGGGGACCTTACATACATCATCATGTATCAGTCCCAAGAGTTCACTAACTCTTTCTCTGTTTCCAGTAAACGGAGCTATGGTCATCTTATCTTTGTGACATGACTGGCAAGTTTCACAAGATGTAAATTCAAACTGATTTAAATATGCATCTTCATGTAACTTCAGCTAGTCGGGTCGCATTGATATGACTTAGTCTACAATGCCACAAGAAGGATTCGTTCATTTCTGAACTCTTCCTCTTTTGTGTGTTCAGTATACTAAGAACTGTAGTTTGATTTAGAACATCAATGCTTTTAGATAACGTGCCTGAACCGATCAACTTTTGATATAGGAAATGTTCAAAACATTATCCAACAACACAAAATTATATCCTTTCTTTACTAATAAAGAGACTGATATGATTTTGTATATCAGGTTCGGTATCTAATAACATTCGTTCAGAATCAATGTATTGGTAATACAGGGTGACAGTGACCAACAGACTTGGTTGCAACTCTTGCCCCGTTTTCTGCCTCATGAAACTTATCATCCGTTCTCAGTCCTCTACCTTTCTGTAGCCCTATGTAACATATTACATATCTGGGATCCTGATCTGGTATCACATACCTAGGACGTAAAGGATACTGAGAAACAGTTCTCTGTAATGAACACACCCGAGGATGATGCATCATCATGCACTCTCCTCGTTTGGGCGGCACGGGAATTCTGGTAATCCCCAATTTCCTGCTCTGTCTTATAACAATTATAAGTTGGAGCGGGACCAACGTTCCCCAGCTCAGTATAACAAGCGGGTTTGGTCAATATTCCGTATTATTATCTTGATTAAGGCGTGATATGGTCGCTACCTGGAGAGAGAGAGAAGAAAACACTCAGCGTGCGCTCTTGCAAGATCAGATTGGTTATTATTTTATCTAATCAGGATGGCTCCCACTGCTTTTTATCAAATCTTCCTTCAAACCCTAAAAGGAAAGACTAGCCGGGATTAATTACACACTACAAGTTCGCCAATCTTTCAGCCAGGCCAGTGTCGGTACTTTGAGGGAGGTCCCTCGTGCTTTCGCACGAACCTAATTAATGTAAACCTCGTTTTCCCAGAGGCGTAACCTCGTTAACACCTTTCTAGACACCTACTTGATCGGCTAATTGTAATGTATAAAACTCTCCCAGGAGTAACTCTTACTCGCAGCGGGTATCGGGATCCAACTATCTCATAGAAGGTATGCAATCTCATTGCAAATTTCAACACTTGAAATTCCCGATAATATTTTGCCCCGAACGATCTATGACCTTGACAAGGTCAACAAACCATAGACCGCAAGTCAAGTTCTACCCGTCATTTCTTGATTGAATCAAACCCACCCGCACGACCTTTGACAAGGTCAACAAGGCCGCACGACTATCCAAACCCAATCTGCATCATATGCATAAGCAGATAAATACTGGTTAGCTACCGCACACTGCGCCTTGACAAGGTAAACAAACGCAGCACGAATACTAAATAGGACTTATCTGAAATGACGGAGGGCTACGACAGGTTTTTCTGAAAACCTATTGCGTAATGAACTTGATATCGTTGTAGAATCAAATGATTTTAAAATGGAGTGTTTTTGAGGCTTTTCTAGTTTTGCTAAAGGAGTCACTCTCGGTGAAGGGATCGTCGGTCCTTTCCTCGTCGAATGAGGTGCGGGATATATCATATATATCACTGTGCAAAGCAAAAACTCTTAAAAGCAATCAAAAGACAAACTGAGTGTGTAGCATCTGCCAGTTATTGCTAAAGGAGTCACTCCCGGTGAAGGGATCTCGGTCCTTTCCTTATCGAATAAGGTGCAGGATATATCATATATACCGCCGTGCAAAGCAAGAACTGCAGCTACCTGTTTTATTTTTGAAATTCGATTCTACAACATCTTAGGTTTCTTTTATTTCATTAATCTCATTAATGAAGTCCCATCATTTAAATTACCTAAACATCACAGATAAATACGACGTACACTTATGCCATCCGCATTCGCCTCGATGTCCCCTCATGCACCGTTAGGTTATGTAACTAACGGCAGAGCAGGGCAGGGCTAGCGCGGGTGTAAAACATAAGTAACGTCTATATAATATATCATATATACTATATACAGTATCTATCACAGAACATCACATGATCACATCACAGATATCGCAGCAGAAGAATCATATGAAATATTGGATATACTAGGACGTCCGTGTTTTCAATACGAGCCAGTATAAAACACGGATTCCACGGTCGCGATGAATAGCCAAACCCACACCCCTAGACCCCTACGAGAGCGGCAAGCAACCCTACCAATTCTAGAGTTAGGAGACCCGGACTCGACTCCTCGAGTTGGTCTCCCACTGGACCCTAGAACCCGGTTACTTGTGCCCTCCTCCTTGGGTCTATCCTAGTGCGGAAAAGTAAATAATATACAAAGGGTGACATCTTCCGCAACTTGGAAGTGCCCCAATAAAAGAATATTACATACAAGTTTCTACATGAATGAAAATGAAAAACACTCATCTCACATAAAAACCCCCGGCTATTCAAACACGACGATCCAATATAACATATCCAGCAACACATAACATCACATGTCATCAACGTAAGTAAACATGCGTATCCCAATTGTCGTTGACATATAACAACGAAACCAGCGATATCACATATTACACTTACGGTCACAGAAAAGAAAGTGTAAAACTACAATAGTTGGAATCCGCAACCTCCATAGACATCGCATGCCTAATCAAATGAATTACTTAGACATCGCATGCCTAACAATTATAAACCCTGTATTTTAGTCTCAAATCGAAAACTCTTTTCAATATCAAGTCGGGCAATTCAACAAGATTCCGGACATTCTGATCGAATGCTCGTCGCAAACTTTAGTAGGCGGCCGCACCCCCGACGCCGTCGATGAAGTGCACCAAGGCGGAACACTGCTGCCGTGAGCACCCGAACGGATGCTTTCGGCGACGGGGTTCTCCTACAGTCACTTGGTCGGCGCTATGGGGTGAGGCTGTCTATTAAGTTTACCCGGCGAGTATCCGCGTACACTACGTGATTGCGACGGACTTTTGATCGCATCAAAATTCCATGGCAACCGATCAAGTGAGACTAAACTGCTATGTTTATAACATTCATTCAGTTATCTCATAACTGCTTGTGAATTCCAATTATTGTATCACATTCCGAATAAGATAGAAAATGTTAAACTTTTCGATCGAACAATCGAACACCCAAGTTTTCCCGATACAGCTCAACACATGAAATAAGTCTAAAAACATTCAGTTCGTGCCTCAGTACCAACGGTCCAGCCGTAGAAGGGTCAAGCCAACGCCTCACATGTGGCACACCGTACTGCCCCAAGCCCTAAGGTTCAAAAGGAAGTTCAAGACGGTCACATAATCGAGTTAAGGTTTGTTGTCTTCTAGAGGGACCATCGCATTACTTGCACTACTTAGAACGTCTTTAAACCACGGAAAAATCCAACACTTGGAAATTTTCCGGCAGGGGAAAAGTTGGGTATTTATATCCGGTCGAACTTTTTAACATATTCAAAAATTATCCGGAAAAGCATACAGACAGAATTAGACAATCCGATCGATACTCCGAGTCCCCAATACAACCCAGAAAATTCAACTCTTGAATAAATATTAAAAATTCCCAGGAAAACCAGCATTGGAAACTAAGAATTACTGTGCAAAATTCTTTATATAATGAGGCCGTACGGCCGCGGAACCGCCGCACGAGCCATGCTCGTGCCGCGGAACCGCGGCGACTTAGTGAAATTGGGCTGTCAAATTTCACAGCAACCCTTAGATATTCCTGCTGGTTTTTCTGCATATTTTTAATCTGGGAAAAACCCCTTTTTCAGAAAAAGTCCAGAGAGCATTCTCGGGTTAGGGTTTCCGGTCAATCGGGTTTCAAACTTCGTCTACGCATCGCCTAAGGCTCTAGCTAGGCTCTGATACCACTGTTGGGTTCCTAGGCACGCTAATGAGGTCTCACAAGGCATCAACCATGCCAATTTCAAAAATTACGGGTGCCTACAAACCCTAATACGGATCGTTGACTAGAGATTAGGCGAAAGATGCAACTAGTTAACTACTTTAACTAAAAGAACGGAAATACAATCTTTGTAGATCCGGTCCACCACCTCCATAGCTCCGCAATGAAGTCTCCTCGCTGTCCAAATGGAATCCCGGGCTCTAGCGTCGGCTTCATCGGAGAAATGGGCGGGCAAGGTCGTCAGCTTCGTGCCGAAGATGATCTACGTCGAGGCATCACAAGATCAAGCTCCCACTTCACCAAGTCATGAAACTTGTGAAGAAAACACCCTATACTACTTGGCAAGAGGTAGATGATGAAGAAATAGGAGGTGGGTTCACTTTAGAATTGGATTTCTCACTCATTTTCTTAAGTTGCCATTGATGGAGGCAAGCTTCTTCATGTGAAGAAGAAGAAGAAGATGATGATGATATTAATATGATAAGTATTAAAAATAAAAAAGAAAATGAATACTTATCATATTCAAACCATGGTCAAGTGTAGAGACTAAACTAAGGTTAGGTGAATGGTTAGGTTAGGCATGAAAACAAAAATGGAAGACTTTTTCAAAGCTTCATGAAGCTTCAAAAATCAACCATTTCTTTACTTGCCTAAAAAGGAAATAAACTTAATAAATGGTTAAGAAAAGATTACAAAACCCTAACCATTCACTTAAACATGGTTTAAAGTCTTACACAAACCCAAGTTTGCATGTATCATCAAACATGATACAAACTAGTGCACTAAAGTATATCATATATACAATATGCACAAACAAGTGAGAAAAACCATTTAAAGTGAACCAATACTAGTTAATGCAAAGTAATATATCAAATATATAATTATGCATTAAATCATCAAATCAACACTTGATCCAATGATCCGGTCATGTCGCACATAACCGACTAGTATCCAATGTATCGGCTTATCGAATCAATCCTTGATTCGATAACTAGGTTATATCGCATACAACCATTCGATACATTCATCGCGAGAATGAAATACGGTATCACATACACGCATTATTCTCGGTCCCGCACATAGCTCATATGCGCTCCTATTTCGTTTCGCTTGAGCCAGGAAACCTCTGTGTAAGACTCTAAAGACTCATCAATACGCCGGTAGCAGGTGATGATCATATCAAACACCCACAAGCCGCAAGCGGTCTGCTAAACGTAACGGCCACCCGGGTATTGAGCGATCAGAAGATCGACGAGCAAGCCCGCTCACACTCCTGTGAATCCAACCAGTAACACTTACCGTACAGTCCGGTCTGATCGTCTGATATGTCGCATATCTCTCCTAGGGGTGGTAAACGTCAGACCCCAATAGCTCGATAAGTCGTGTCGATATGAGGTCTATAACAGTTCGAGAAACTACTGGTAAAACTTACCAGTAAATCTCAGCAACCCTGGCCAGGGATTTCCGGTTATAGCCAATCGAACACAGCGCAACATCAACTCCCTATACCGGGAGAGACGAATCCCCTCCAATCGCTCATTGCCTCCATGTGACTCGGGACTGTACCCAAAAACCACCGTTTTGCACGCCCCCTTGGACGTGGTAAGATGGAAATCAAAGCATAGTGGGAACCACACAAGACTCTATGACGATCTCGGGTCAACAGACTACTCTGTACCAGTGTCACCAGAGAACTGCCATCTGACGTAAGGTATAATACTATCTGGGAGTTCTCGGCGAGTCCATCCAGTGTACCCAGTCTCCACTGAGCACCCGTATATCATCTCTGATGTCAAACACCAATGGATATGGGATCATCCATCGCCCATCTGTATGGGTCGAGAAGGTATACGCTAGTCTACTCTGGTATATCGATGCCCCGTCTCGATACACCCACGACTAGGGACTTTAAAGGATGTACTCATGGACTACCATGTCCCCACTAGTTTGATCCGCATCATAGTCCAGATAGTCAAGTACACATCCTAAGGGCTTTACCAACATGTAACAGAGAGACAAGTAGTGTACACGTTAAGGTAAAGAGTAACCAGATAGCATACTATCATGTCGAACAAGAAAGTCCTCCCTATATATGTCCCAACATCTACTACAATATACATCCTATGTATAGTAATGGCCTCTAGGGCATACATATAACTAACATGGAATACCTACCAGTAAATCTCCTTCCTCGGCCGAGGGCTTCGTGTAATGGCTCTCCTAGACACAGCGCGACGTCACCCCCAATACCGGGAGAGACGAACCCCTGAAGATCCGCTCACTGCCTCCATATGGCTCGGGACTGTACCCAACTAAAACCTGTTTGCACGTCTCCTTTGAGTGTGGTAGGGTAGTAATCAAAGTACAGTGGGAACTCACACGAGACAAATGGCGATCCCCAGGTCGATGAATTAACCTGTACACATGTCACCAGGGAACTGCTATCTGACGTCAGGTATAAAACCAACTAGCATGTTCCCGGCGAGTTCTGTCCGGTGTACTCATAACCCAATGAGCACCTGTATACATCTTAGGTGGACCAACTGACACCAGTGGCTTGTGAGACCGGCTACCGCCCCTCGTCGGGGTCTCGACTGTATACACTAGTATACTCTGGAGTATTGATGCCCTGTCTCGAAACTCCTACGACTAGGGACCTTTTAAGGATGTGCTTATCGACCCCAGCTCCCACTTATATGATCGCTCTCATACTGCTGGTGGTCAAGCAAGAATCCTAGGGGCTCTATCAACGTGTAATAGCGACATGTCAGGTCACCTAAAGCAGTACACGATGATAAAGATAAACCAGATAGCATACTATCATCTCGAGTAAGACTGTCCTACCGGGATAGGTCCTCCCTCAATCATTGCAATCACGTGCCTGTGATCCAATAATTGACTCTGAGGGCACTATCTCCAACACGATATTGTTGGATGATATACATTGGCATACATGCATTGATTATATGGTTGGATGATATCCACGTGCTTATAGGCATTGATTACACTGTTGGATTTACAGTTATGGTCATCCTAGATATCATTACCTTTATGATATAGTTGACCTAGGAATCGTTGTTTATTCGATTTCTACCTGATGATGTTTTCTACTCAAGAGTTGGAAACTCATCCCCGTTGTGCCACAGTTCTTGCAGGTTGACCGCATGGATCAGTAGCGGCATCGCTGGCACACAGATGCATTCGGGTGTTTTTCTTTGGTATGTGGTACATGTTGGATCGTACCCCTCTTGTATTTATTATTCCTGTTGTATCTAGTTAACTCCATCAAATCAGAATCTAGTATTTTTGTAATTAGTAAGACTTAGTGAGACTTGTAGTTGCGAGACTTGAGCGGTGGGTTATATGTTCACTTGGTAGGTTTGATGTCTTGCTCTATTCATTATCTTTTGTGTGGTCTTCACCGTTGGGCGTCGTATATTTGTTTTATTACTTGCGTGGTTGTGAATCCGCCGATTGGCGAAGAGCTAGCTCCCGCCTGGGGATGCCTTTATTATTATCATGTATTTGTGGTTTCGGATCAAAATATACAAGGGAGGTGCTGCCTAAATTTTCAAAAGACGAAACAAGTTTTCGAACTAATAAAAATCCACTTGCATTTTTTTCATGTTTCTATTATCCATATATTTAATAAAACGTTTGTTTTCATTATACCTTATTTCAAAACATCCCCTCTTTTGTTTCTTAAAAGGTTTAGATTTCTGGGCTTCGGCTTACTTGAATTACTTTACGCCTTTAGACGTTACGTGATTTAAGTGTCGGTCACGAGGTAATATTTTGGGTCATGACAAATTTGGTATCAGAGCGCTAGGTTTAACCTTGGTTCGAGTCTAGGTTTGACTATGTGGAGTCAGGGGCGTAATTTATTTCGGAACCTAGGCTTGACCTTACGGAACTTAGACTTGAACAGGGGGTATTAGACCCGAACTTTCGTTACATAGGTTGACCCTGATTGATGGAGTAGGTAGCTTGAGTAGAGTGATGTACCGTACTTATGTTCCGCGGCATATTTACGATACGATACTCCACTTAAGAAACCTTAGGATGTTCATATTTTGAGATCTGTAATTCTCTTCGTCCCAATGATTATACATCCATTTGAGATCCTTGATTTTATTTGTTTCCATGATCATACTCTCATTGATTCCGTTCCTTCTTATGATCATGTATCCATTCTGGATCCGTTAATTCTTTTCATCCCTTTGATCTATTCTCGTCGATACTTGATTGAGGTTCCTGTCACCATGGTTTGAGCGCAGATTGAGCTGCTGCTAGTGATACGGTCAGGGCGAGCTTGTCATGGACGAGGACTGACCATCGTGTTTTCTGGTGACATGGGAACGTATTGATTTAGTGTTTGTGTTGTGACTTCTCGTTTGAGGCGAGTGTTCGGTTTTTCACAGGGTGATCGGGCTATTGTTAGAGGCTGCCTGTTGTGAGAGGACTGTTGAGGCACAACCTACCTCAGAGATCGTGATGTCGTCTACCTTGCAGACAGATGACCCAGCTGTTTCTTAGATTGATGAGATGTCGTTTTCAGAGCTTACGAGCTGAGATCGCTGGAGCTTCCAGGCAGAGATGCGACAGATGATAGCTAGTCTATCTTGAGTTGAGAGACGAAGGTGATTTTTCAAATTTGATGCGCCGACGCACGCCCAGTTGAGTTGAAGATTTCCAGTGCGGAGAATCTTATTCAGATCTAGAGTAGATCAATCCAGAGATGACGTTGTTCGTTAGATGACCCGACGTGAGATCAGTAAGTTGAACAGCTTCAGATAGAGGACCTCACCCAGATGCATTGTGAGTTGATCGAGAACGGATGAATAAGGTATATTCCCTCGATGATATGGATGAGTTCCCGAGCACGTGTTCAGCTAGATATCTTCTACAGAGTGATGAAGATACCGAGTTCGCGATTTCGAGTCCGCGCGAGAGATTCCGGATTGGCTGTAGCCGAGAACCATTGCTGTACGCAGATAGCATGACATGACGTCAAAGCGGACGATAATAAAGAAGAGTGGAACAAGTGTTTTGTCCGAGATGTTAACAAGCTGTGATTACTCCCCGTCGAGATTAGAGACCTGATGTGTATACAGAAGCATTGGGATACGACCAGTTTCCGACGAAATGCTGTGCTGAGAACGCAGATGTCCACAAAGCGAGAAAAGATTATGCAAGAGTACCAGCCTCCGTATAGTTCGGCATAGGCGAGATCGGAAGAGACCTTGAGCAGGCTCCTTCCAGGACACTGCTGCAATAAGATTTGCACCGAGGATCAGATGTGTCACGTGTATTCATAGGACCAGAGGCCGACGCCAGTGACGTGCCGCTTTATGAGTGATCATACTAATTGGCCGAGAGTTGACCAGAGAAGTCCCAGAGCGGAATCGTTCTCGTTAGTATACCGGACCGGAACGACAAGCAGATGGATTGTGAGATTGGTAATCCACAGAGAAAATGAGGACCTAGAGACAAAGGGTGCCAGACCGTAAGCAGGAGGAAAGCGGATGTTCTTGCTCTGCCAGTTTTGGGCGCACCGACATTTTTCGGCATTGTAAGAGGTGTACCTCGATGTCATTTGTTCCGATTTGCGTTTGTGATTCGAGTATCACGCTTATATCGCTTGGATTTGAGTTTTGATGATTGAGTTTCATGATATTTTTTTTGTGCACCATGGCTGCACCTACTGGGTATTTACACTTTGTGCGTATTTATTGCACTTGATATACGTTTTACACACTGTTGTGTTGGTTTATGATTTGTGCATGTCTATTGCACTTGATATCGGTTTTGTACCTTGCCTGGACGTGTTTATGATTTCGTGGATTTCATACGGTTGATTTGATTTTGTGCATGTGATATGCACTCGATTTGATTTTTGCACTCGGTATACCTTACATGTGCTTGCAGTGCATTGATATGTGTTTTGTGTACGCAGTTGCACGCGTTTATGATTTTATACACCTTGGTATACCCGGTGTTGCTTTTTATACGCATTTGAGTTATTGATGAGTTTCCGTGCATTTGTTGCACTAAATTTGTATTTCGTGCACTAGATGCACCAGAATTGTATTTCGTGCACTGGATGCACCGGATTTGTATTTCGTGCACTGGATGCACCGGATTTGTATTTCGTGCACTGAATGCACCGGATTTGTGTTTCATGCATTTGTTGCACTAGATTTTCATTTCGTGTATATGCCGCACCAGATTTATATTTCGTGCATTTGACGCACCAGATTTATATTTCGTGCGTTTGTTGCACTGGATTTATATTTTTGTACATTTGTTGCACCAGATTGGTATTTCGTGCATTGGTTGCACTAGATTTATACTCTGTACATTGGTTGCACCCGATTTATGTCATTGAGCATTCATTTTACCAGAGTTTTGTTTTCGTGCGCATTTGTACTTGATGTTCGTTTTCGTGCATGCTATTGCACTAGATGCTTTTCACAGACCTGACGCGTTTGATTTCAATTTTTGCGCATATTAGGCGCTTGGGATTGGATTTTGTACGCATCGGATGCACTTGAGTGAGATCTTATTCATGCATGTCGAATGCTCTTTATTGAAATTTTGTTCGTGCATCTTGGATGCACTTGACTTAGATTTTATTCATGCATGTTGGATGCACTTGATTTATATTTCATTCGTACATGACGGATGCGTTTGATTTGGATTTCGCGCATGTTGGGCGCATGATATGAGATCTGATTTTGTGTACACCGGATGCACTCGGTTGGGATTTTCATTGTGCGGGTTAGTTTCACTGGGTTAAGACTTTCATGCACTCGGTTGGGATTTTCATTGTGTATATCATGACACTTGTATTGGATTTGATTTCCATGTGCACCAGACGCACGTGATTGTTGGATACGCCTTTTGAGGCTGATTTTGCTCTTGAGCACTTTGTTTTCATGATGAGAACTATATTATGTAGTAGCCGAACAGGACTGACCTGAGGACAGTACCTGAGTACTTTGCATGCATTAAAGGTTTAACAAGAGGTTTTCAAAAAGGAGATATAGTCTCGCTATTTCCTATGTGTCCACGAACGACACGAACATTTACAAAAGAAAACCTTTTTGGGATGTTTTAAAAAATGGCGGAACGTATAATTTGAGCAAAAACATATATATGTATATTTACTACTTTACAAATGAGCGTCCGTCACTTGTGCCGTGAGTTACGCATCAGGCGGCGATTCAGAAAAGATTTTGCATGTGTTTTATTCAGTTTTGAAGGTTTTTCCAAGGATGTGTACTATACACGTATTATAAAATTTGACTAGTGCATATTGGATTTCAGTCGTAGATTTCGAGATCTGTATTTCCATTGTAACTCCGAAGATATGCGTGCAAATCCGATGATTTGCGTGACGCTTGACGGAGTTCGATTTTGAGTTTTATACTCGTTTTCATGCGCACTTGATGCGCTGTGGTATTTCTATATCTTCCGTGATTTCGGAGCCCCATCGATTTGAACTGATTATTGAAATGTTTTAGTATTTGGGGGTTTAAATTTAAATTCGGGGACCGAATTTATTTAAGGGGGAAGATTGAAACATTTCAGAAAATAAAAAATATTATTTTTGGAATTTAATATTAAAATAATATATTTCGCGAAAACTGCCTGATTTGCGAATTTGGAGTTTTCGTATAATGGTATAAATATATACCAATAATTATGAAATAATTGGATATTAAAATGGTTATTCATTTAAAATATATTTATTGGATTTGGCATTTTTATAATTTATTATATGCAAGTTTGAAATTAAACCCGATAAGTGCACTGCTAATCGCGATTAGTCCAAATCCGTGTTTCTACATTTTACCATGGCTAGTGCACCATGTCATGTTGCATTTTGTTGCATGTTGTTGCATTTGTGTTGTTTTATGGGTATTATGTGTATTTTTGTGAGAAAAAGGTTAAAGGAGAATGATTGGAGAGAGAGAGAGAGAGAGTGAAGCATGGACTTGAGAAGGTGAGAATAAGAGAGAGTGAGGGTAGAAGAGAGAGAGGGGCTGCCATCATTCATTTTTCCCCATTGCTTCCTTCATCTTCTTCAACTCATCTCCCTCCACCTCTACCCCATGAAATCATCTCAAAATTTTCATCAAAACCCTAAACTCCTTTCATTAAACATGATCCCCTCCTCATCCTCAACACATTGGACCAATAAAAGTTTGATTTTGGAGACTTTGGACGAGCTAGGGTTTTTCTTGAGTTGCCCAAATGAGGTATATCTTCTTCCATTTAGTTTAGTTTAAGTTTTCTTGTAATCCAGTTTAGTTTAGAATGTGATTTGGTTAGGGTATGTGATGTTTAGAAATTTCAAAAGAAAGGATTGGGTGATGGTGTGGATTTGGTGATGTTTAGGGGTTGTTACATGACTTGAGTGGTGTTTTTAAAGGCCTAGAATAGAGAATACAGACTTAGGAATCATCCCATGTCGGTTTTGTGAAGTTTGGTGTGCCTACAGGGAATCTGGAGCAAGCTGGGGTAATTTTAAGAAAAACAAACAATACCAGAGACCTAGTTAGACCAATAGGAGATCACCCTGAGAAGACGAACACCAACAGAGCACTACTGGCCGAGCTCGCTGGATTTCAAGGGTGTGTGGCTGGCCAAGTTGTGGAATTTGGTTCCTAGGTTTATTCAGTAGCTTACATACTCCATATACAACACCCTATACTTGCTAGTTTAATCCCAATTTACCTGAGAGAGAATCTGGGAGCTGTTGTGAGTGGTTTTGGTTATGTTTTCCGTATTTTGGAATGTTTGGTTTTGATGTTTGGATTTGTATTTGGTTGTTGGGCGTTTGTACGTCAACAACAAGGGCTGTTTGATTGTTTTGCATGCGTAGGGTATAGATTCTAACCTATGAGCGCACCGTGTGTCGTATTGGTTTTCCACACTTGAAGTTAATAGCAATTGCGATTGTGTATTTATTGTAGGTACCTTCGCATGGATTCCAAGACGACGGAGCATGGCGTCATCGACTTCGATAACCAAGGATCAAGGTGAGTAGATCTATATCTACGGGGGAAGTCGGGTGGATGGCGTATAGCACCCCCGCAAATTATAAATGGAAACCGATCTATAGGATACAGTCGTAGAAACCTAGATTAGAAAACTAGGGATATGGTTAAAAAGATAGTTAGAGATGATATGAGTGATTGAATATATATATTGAGATATGAGATGAATGCTTTAGGGATATGAAAAGTGAATGTGAATCATGACTTATAGATATGTAGTTGCATTAGAATAAGTATGAGATTTAGACTAGCATGATTGAGATCGATAATTACGACATGAGATTAATAAGATAGAATGTATATGTAAGATGACTTGATGTGAGATATTGATGTGATGAAAAGAGTATACGATGAGATACGAAATGAGATGTATAAGGATATGACATGAGATCAATGAATATGATAAGATTGAGATGGATGTGTTATAAGATCGGTAAAACGAGATATTTATATATAATTATGATAATAATGAGTGATATGCCGTACGAGACTTAGATCTGTACCCTTGTTGTTGTATAGCTTGTTAGGATCCCAAATTGTTTAATGCCACCGTACGATGATTTACCGTACGTGATGAGTTTATTGATGATTGATCCATACCCTTGACTAGAGGATGTCGCACGATGGTTTATACCGTAAGTGATGTTGTGAGGCTGGATGTCGATTGATTGGTTCACCGACTCGGTCATGTTAGATATGTATACCGTATAGCATTTAGCTGACGATGTACTTTGTGTTACATTCATGTCATTCTCATTGCATTCCATACACCTGTGCTAGTACACCTACACCATTATCAATGATGCGTATGATACACGTACACAGATTGGCCGGCTCATAGACTTCATCATCGATAATTGCTATGTCACTCACACAGTAGAATTGCTACATCATGCTATTATATTGTTATGCTTACATTATGATGATATGCCCATGCTCACATCACTGTTCAATATTGCATGATACACGGATATGCTTACATTCTGTTACATGTCGCATACATCATGCTTTATGATTATAGGCATTGAGATATGTTGTTTTCATGAGATTTCTGGATTTGAGAACCGTGGTTATTTCAAAAGAAAGTATGTATTGTTTTAAAAACCCGGTTTCTCTTGATATGATATTTCAGTGAATCCACCGTGCGTTTTCTCGGTTCTGAGACACGTGATATGTGAAACCTGATTCGAGGAGTTGGATGATCCGTTTGCGGGTCATGGTGGACCCGGTATGGTACCCCGGGGCAAGAAAGGGATGTCGCGCAGTAGACGATGAGCCTGGCAGAGGCCAGTGATAGTATTTGAAATTGGCGGTTATCCGGAGGATACCGACCGGAGTTATGAAATGGATATGGGCCGACCCGTTCTGCGGGAGCCCGCGGTCCGATCCCGTAGATGGAGTCGAGATATAAAGATTTACGTGTCAATGTTGGACACGGGTTTCATGATGTTTCGAGTGTCGATGCTGGACACTCAGGTTCCATGATTTTTATGTGTCGCGAGGGACACACGTTGATTTATATCCTCATACTTTCATGCATTTTCTTTTGTGATATTTACATGCACGATATTGTTGGATGATATCCACATGCATACATGTATTGATTATATGGTTGGATGATATCCACGTGCTTATAGGAATTGATTACACTGTTGGCATATATTTACAGTTAAGGTCACCTTAGATATCGTAGTATTACTTTTATGATATAGTTGACCTAGAAATCGTTGTTTATTCGATTTCTACCTGATGATGTTTTCTACTCACAAGTTGGCAACTCAGCCCTGTTGTGCCACAGTTCTTTCAGGTTGACCGCATGGATCAGTAGAGGCATCGCTGGCACATAGCTGCATTCGGGTGTTTTTCTTTGGTAGGTGGTACATGTTTGATCGTACCCCTATTGTATTTATTATTCCTGTTGTATCTAGTTAACTCCATCAAATCAGAATCTAGTATTTGTATAATTAGTAAGACTTAGTGAGACTTGTAGTTGCGAGACTTGAGCGATGGGTTATATGTTCTCTTGGTGGGTTTGATGTCTTGCTCTATTCATTATCTTTTGTGTGGATCTTTGCCGTTGGGCGTCGTATACTTGTTTTATTACTTGCGTGGTTGGCGAATAGCTAGCTCCCGCTTGGGGACGCCTTTATTATTATCACGTATTTGTGGTTTTGGATCAAAATATATAAGGGAGGTGCTGCCCAAATTTTCAAAAGATGAAACATGTTTTCCAACTAATAAAATCCACTTGCATTTTTTCATGTTTCTATTATCCATGCATTTAATAAAACGTTTGTTTTCATTATACCTTATTTCAAAACTTCACCTCTTTTATTTCTTAAAAAGATTTAGATTTCTGGACTTCGGCTTACTTGAATTACGTTACGCCTTTAAACACTGCATGATTTAAGTGCCGGTGACGACCTAAGATTTCGGGTCATGACAGTGCGCTTCGTCGACGGCATCGGGGGTGCGGCCGTCTACTAATGTTTCTGATGAGCATTCGATCATTTGTTGGGAATCTTGTTGAATTGCACGACTGGATATTGAAAAGTGTTTTCAATTTGAGACTAAAATGACGGGTTTATAATGTTAGGCATGAAATTCAGAATATGTGATATTCCAGGTTTATGGTGTCTAAGGAATTTTTACGGTTAGGCATGAAATCCGAAGCATGTGATATTTCGGGTTTATGATGTCTAAGGATGTTGCGGATTCCAATTATTGTAGTTTTCAATTTCTTTTCTGCGACTGTAAGTGTAATATATGGTGTATCGCCGGTTTCGTTGCTATACGTCAATGACAATTGGGATACGTATATTTACTTACGTTGAAGACATATGATTTTATGTGTTGCTGTAGTAAGCCGATGTTCAACACCCCAATACTTGTGGGGAGGCGGAAATATGAAAAACGATCTTGTTCTTTGATTAAACATCGAATAACCGTATGAATCGTTTGCTAAACAATACTTAACAAAACCTATAGAGTTCTAAACTACTATGTTAAGAGATTATACCAAACGGTTCTAGTCTTTCGTCTTTATGTTATCTACGGCCTCTTTGGATCTCCACGTCCTCCTCGGTTTCCTTCCGTGATAGACGATCCACCCGAGAACCCTAATCCAAGCTATAACCTCTAAACTTGAGGTTACTTAGTTTCTCTAGTTGCTAAATAGAGTAGCTAAGGTGATGTAGAGATAGGTTATGGAGTAATTAGTCTTTCCTAATCCTTGTTCTCAACTCATGAGGGGTAGGATCAGGCTTTGGTGAAGGAGAGAGAACTTGAAGAGAGAGAGTGAGAAGATGATAATGATAATTATATTAATAATGAAATAGCTTCTCACTAGATATATGAAACATAATGAATTAAAAAGAAATGAATAATATGAGATTATTCATCATGTTTCATAAATCCAAGTGGGTGATTCATTATGTGAGTCATTAAGCATTTAATAATGCATTAATGACATGATGAATCACTCACAATGAGTCACTAAATCATTAAATGAAAATGCCACCTCTCCCTCCAAGTCATCACCTTCTAGAAGCTTCTCGAAAAATTACGAGAACGCCCCTCCAATCCATGAAAACACGGAAAAACTTTAGACTGTACAAATCCAATAACCTGATACTAGAATCTGGTTAAACCAAAGCCGGCTAGTAAAAACTGTCCGAATGTCGTACGTGCGTTTAAACACGTATGCGTCCGAACCTTTGTCGTAAAACCATACGACCTCTATATCTTTTCGCCTGGGTTTGGGAAATCTCTGTGTGGGACTCTAAAGACTCGACTACTACGCTGGCAGTGGGTTAAACCACAGACCGCAAGCGGCACTAGCTGTACGTAACGGTCCCCAGGTAGTTGTCGATAAGAAAGCCGATGAGGTAACCCATCTGAAATCCTACTGAACCTGTCCGTGACAATATCCGCGCAGTCCGGTCTGTTCGTCTAAGAGTATCGCATGTATGGTCTTGGGAGGTGGTGGATGTCAGACCCCTAATAACCGTACAAGTCGTGTCGGTATGGCTCTATCACCATCCGAGAATCTACTGATCAATCTATCAGTAATTCTCAATCATCTCTGGCCAGGGACTTATGGTAATGACCAACCGATCACCGTGCGGTATCAACTCCCTATACCGGGAGAGACGAATCCCTAACAGTCACTCACTGCCTCCACGTGGCTCGGGACTGTGCCCAACTAAAACCTGTTTGCACGACTCCTTTGAATCGTGGTAGGGTAATAATCAAAGCACAGTGGGAACTCACATGAGACAAATGATGACCTTAAGTCAACGGACTATCTGCACACATGTCACCTGAGAACTGCTATCTGACGTTAGGTATAATACCATCCAGTCAGTTCTTGTCGAGTCCTGTCCGGTGTACTCACACCCAGTGAGCATCTGTATACAATCTTAGGTGCACTCCACCAATGGCTGCGGGACCAGTCCATCGCCCCTCCTCAGGGTCTAGATATGTATACACTAGTCTAGTCCGGAGTATCGATGCCCAATCTCGATACTCCTACGACCAGGAACATCTAAGGGTGTGCCTATTGACTATCCAGCTCCCACTAGTATGACTGCCATCACAACGCAGGTAGTCAGACAAACACCCTATGGGCTTTATCAACATATATATATAAATACCAAGTAAAATATATCATACGTTAAGACAAAGACAAACCAAATAGCGTACTATCATATCAAGCAAGACTGTCATGTACATACATATCCCAAGCATCCTATACAATGTAGGCCTCTAGGGCATATATATCCAACAATCTCCCACTTGCACTAAGGCCTATAATTGGTGCAATGAGTACCCACTGTCTCTACCAGATCCAGTTGCTGGCGTACCGCATGCCCAACATCTTAAACAGCCTCTCGAACTGCACTTGAGGGATGTCCTTGGTGAATGGATCTGCCGTGTTGTCTTTTGTGTCCACTCTCCGTATCTCGATCTCCCGACGATCCACGATCTCCCTGATCAGGTGAAACCGCCTTAAGATATGCCTGGATTTCTGATGGGACCTTGGTTCCTTCGCTAAAGCTACAGCGCCATTGTTATTGCAATACAAAGGTATTGGATTGGAAATGGACGGAACCACCTAAAGTTCAGAAATGAACTTCCTCATCCAAACAGCCTCTTTTGCGGCTTCACTAGCAGCTATATACTCAGCCTCCATAGTTGAGTCTGCGACGGTATCTTTTTTGGAACTCTTCCAACATACCGCCCCTCCATTGAGGGTAAACACAAAACCCGAAATGGATTTAGAATCATCTTTGTCACTTTGAAAGCCGGAGTCGGTAAAAACCTCTACCTGGAGGTCCCCATTACCGTAAATCAAGAACATCTCCTTAGTCCTTCTCAGGTACTTAAGAATGTTCTTTACCGCTATCCAATGTTTCTCACCTGGGTCAGACTGATACCTGCTTACCACACTAAGTGCGTAAGCTACATCCGGTCTGGTACATAACCTCGCATACATTATTGATCCTACCGCCGAAGCGTAGGGTATAATGCTCTTGCGAGCCCTCTCTTCATCAGTCTTTGGAGAGGGTGATTCCGTGACAAACGGGCATATTGCCACGCTTGGAATCTTCCATACTAAATCTCTTTAGTATGGTGTCAATATACCTGGACTGTGAAAGTCCCAACATTCTATTAGATCTATCACGATGGATCTTAATGCCCAGAATGTATGATGCATCTCCTAAGTCTTTCATAGAGAATTTTTGTGACAAGAAGAGCTTTACTGATTGTAGCATAGGGATATCATTCCCTATTAGTAGTATATCGTCGACATACAAAACGAGGAAGACTACTGCTCTTTCTACAATCTTCCTATAAATACATGGTTCATCTACATTTTTGATAAAGTCAAACTCTTTGACTGTCTCATCAAAGCAGATGTTCCAACTCCGCGATCCTTGCTTTAATCCATAAATGGATTTAAGCAACTTGCAGACTCTTCCGCTGCTCCCACTGTCTAAGAAACCTTCTGGTTGATCCATGTAAACACTCTCTTCTAAATGTCCATTTAGAAAAGCTGTTTTTACGTCCATCTGCCAGATTTCATAGTCATGGAAGGCAGCAATCGCAAGCAGGATCCGAATGGATTTAAGCATAGCTACAGGTGAAAAGGTTTCATCATAGTCTAATCCTGGTCTTTGACGAAAACCTTTTGCTACGAGTCTAGCTTTGTAGGTTTCCACTTATCCAAATACACCAATCTTCTTTTTGAAGATCCATTTCCATCCAGCTGGTTTTACTCCAGGAGGAGCAACTTCTAAAGTCCATACTTTATTGGTGTACACGGATTCCATTTTGGATCTCATAGCATCCAGCCATTTCATCGAGTCACTACTCGTAATAGCCTGCTGAAAACTAGTAGGCTCATCATCATCGATGATGCAATCCTCTCGATCCCCATCTAGAAGAAAACCATAGTATCTTTCAGGAGGATGAGAAAGCCTACTAGATCTGCGGAGTGGCGTTGGTTCGTCATGTTCTATTGAAATCTGAGGTTCTACTAAGTCCTCGGTAGCAGTTTGAGGTTCTGGAATTTCTTCCAGTTCTACCGCGCTCCCACTAATTTCTTTTGCAAGAAATTCGCTTTCTAAGAAGACAATATGAGGAGTGACAAACACCTTTTGTTCTTCAGTGTGGTAGACCATATACCCCCTTGAATGCTTGGGGTATCCTATGAACTTGCATAAAACCGATCGTGCCTCGAGCTTGTCCGGATTATGCTTTTTAACATATACCGGGCACCCCCATATCTTGATATCCTTGAGATATGGTCTCTTCCCGCTCCACATTTCATATGGAGTGGTAGGCACAGACTTAGTTGGAACTCTATTCAATAAGTATGCTGCTGATTCTAGAGCAAATCCCCAGAAGGAAAGTGGCAACTCAGCACTACTCATCATTGAACGCACCATATCTAATAGCGTGCGATTCCTCCTTTCTGATACACCATTATGCTGAGGTGTATAAGGTGGAGTAAGCTGAGAGAGAATTCCATTCTCTTTTAAGTATTCAAGAAAACTGGTACTTAAGTATTCTCCACCTCGATCAGATCGAAGTGTCTTGATGCTTTTACCAGTTTGTTTCTCTACTTCATTTTTATACTCCTTAAACTTCTCAAAAGCCTCGGATTTATGCTTCATTAAGAACACATGTCCATACCTAGAGAAGTCATCAGTAAAAGTGATGAAGTAGGAGTGACTACTTCGTGCATGTATAGACATCGGACAACATACATCACTGTGTACTAGTCCCAAGAGTTCAGTGGCTCTTTCTCCGTGTCCGGTGAACGGAGATTTGGTCATTTTTCCTTTGATACATGATTGAAAAGTTGCATATGATGAATATTCAAACGGATCTAAATATCCATCTTTATGTAACTTAGTCAACCTTGTTTCATTTATACGACCAAGTCTACAATGCCATAGGAAGGCTTGATTTGAATCTGGAGCCTTTCTTTTACGCGTGTTTTGAATATAGAAAATTTGAGGTTGATTAAGTATGTATATGTCGTTTTCCAGTGTGCCATACCCAATCAGTTCTTGATTTAGGTGAATGTTCATGACATTTCTTTCAAGCGCAAAACTATATCCTTCATTCGATAACAAAGATACTCATATAATATTACACAACATAATGGGAATACAAAAACAGCTGTACAACACCAAAATGTGTCCACTAGTCAACCCTAGGTGATATTCCCCTATTGCAATTGCATCTACATGCATTCCATTGCCCATCTGGAGAGTCATATCACCTGTCCCCAGCACTCTACTATTTCTCAGATCCTGCAATGAATTACAGATATGAGAACCAGAACCGGTATCAAGTACCCATGATGTAGAGTTAACTGAAAGACAATTTTCGATTAAAAACACACCTGAAGTTGAAGCAACTACTTGCTTCATGTCCTTGGCTTTGAAGGCCTGACAATCCTTCTTCCAGTGCCCTTGCTTGTGACAATAGAAGCACTCGTTCTTTTCTGTCTTCACCCTTCCTGCCTTGTTCGTTCCCTGCACCTTCTTGACCCCACCTTTCGGTTTGGTGGCTTTCATCTTCTTCTTCCCTTTAGCTTTCGTTTTAGATTTAGAAGAAGATAATTGGCCAACATACAGAACTAGGGTCTTCTCCTTTTTCAAGGAGGTCTCTGCTACCCTCAACATATTGAGGAGCTTTGGAAGATCCGCTTCCATTTCGTGCATGTTGAAGTTCAGCACGAACTGAGAGAAGGTGTGGGGAAGGGACTGCAAAATCAAGTCGATATACAAATCATTCTCTAGCACGCATCCCAGGTTTGCGAGTTCCTCAATGAGGATGATCATTTTGAGGACGTGCTCTCCTACAGGCGATCCTGGAGCTAACCTCATCTGGAAGAGTTTCCTTGAGGTTTTGTACCTCGCGATACGTGAGTGCTCTCCATACAACTCTTTGACATGGAGAAAGATGGATACAATATCCATACTCTCGTGCTGTTTCTGGAGTTCATTGTTCATGGACGCCAGCACGATACACTTAGCTCGCTCACAATCTAGATCCCAGGTTTTGCGGACTTCCCTGTCCATAACTGAGGAATCTGGTCCAGGGATAAGGGGAGGAACAGCGGTGGTAACATATGCTACTTTGTCATAAGTCAGTGCAATATTGACGTTCCTTAGCCAATCTTTATAGTTCTGCCCGGTCAGTATATTCTTTTCGAGTAATAGTTTTAATCCAGTCATGGTAGCTTCCAGAGAGAGAGAAAAGAAAACACTCAGCATATGCTCTTGCAAGTTTAGATTGGTTTATTAATTTATCTAAACAGGATGGCTCCCACTGTTTCCTCAAATCCTTCTTCAAAACCTTAAAAGAATAACTAGTCAGGATTTAATCACACGTCACAATACTTGCTTAACCTTTCAGCCAGGCTGGTGTTGGTACTTCGAGGGAGGTTTTCCAACGCTTTCGTGAAGTTCCTTAATTAAATAACCTCTTTTCCCTGGAGGCGTATCCCCTCTAACACCTTTCTAGTCACCTACATGGTTTATAGCATTGATTGTTAAGTGAGATAAATTCCCGAGAGTAATCCTACTCATTAGTGGGATCGGGATCCAACTATCATTGCATGATGCCCTAGATGGAAGCCACTCTAGTCACCACACTCCAGAAGGTATGCTTAATCTGCAAGTTTCCTTTATGTTTGAAACTCCCGATGTGATTTTTACCCCAAGCTCTTATAGACCTTGACGTAGGCCAACAAGTCATAAGACGCAAGTCAAGTTCTACCCGTTGTTGTCCTGATCAATTTAAGTACATCGTACAAGCCCTTGACGTAGGCCAACAAGGTGTACGTCTGTATTAAACTAATGCATCTATCTATGCAACAAATAGGCACACACACTGCTACCATACACTATGCCTTGACGTAGGCCAACAAGCATAGCATGAATACGATGTGCTGTCTATCTGAAACGACGGAGGGTTACGGCTGGTTTTTAGCGAAAACCGTTAACGTAATGAACTTGATATTATCGAAGGAACAGAGATAGCTTTTATTTAGAATGAGTGGTTTAAGCTCCGCATTTAAAATTTGCTTTTTCAAGAAAACCGAGTGGTTTTAGAAATTGTTCCAACGATTCAGTTTAGGTTTTATTTTCTTTGCATTAATAATAATGTGTCCCATCATTAACTTATCATTACAGATAACAACGAAAATACAACGTCCTCTTATGCCATCCGTATTCGCCACGGGGTCCCGTCATCACCTGTTAGGTTACTTAACTAACGGCAGAGCGGGGGCTGGGCTAGCGCGGGTGTAAACATAAGTGGCGTCTAAATAGCTATCATATATAGATATTGTACATTCGTCAGACGCAATAATAGGCATTCCAGATCACAGATAAACAATATTAGATTTGCAAGCAATCCGCATTTCTTTTGAGCCTGCAATGAAAGACGGATACCACAGTTGTGATGAATAGCCATTTACCCCACCCCAGACCCCTACGGGTATGGCAAACTACCCGCCAAGTACCAGAAGTGAAGCGGTCTACCTCAACACTTCAAAATACCCGGTAGTTTGTGTACCCCACCTTGGGTCTATCCTAGGAGAAAAAACAGTAAAAAGAATAATACAACGGTGGCTACAACCGCAACCTGGATGTGCCCCGCAAAATAATATTACAACTTATTACAATTACATCGAATGAATTAATACAATAACCCTTCACAAACCTGGCTAATCACCACAACAGTCCAATACAGTTTATATACACAAACATATATATATCACATCACAGATATGTGCAACCCCCTGCCAACCGACATACTAGCAGTTAGGAGAGGTTTACGAACACATAATACATTTCACAGATATAATCAAACAAACAAATACCGTATAATTTCGATCGATTAAACACATTTAATTTTGCGCCAATACTTCTCTGTAAATCTGAAACCTGAGCAAAAATAAAAATTACCAGAAAACACCAAATATCACAGAAAATCAACATAAGAAACTTGGGCCGATGGGTCGCCCAAAGCGCGGCGGATCGGTGGGATCCGCCGCGGTTCCGCGGCGCTATGGCCGATTCATGAGCCCAGTTTTCTTGGGTATTCTAATATATTCATTTAGGTCATTCTGAAGGTCCCTGAAAAATTTTTGAACCTCATTTAAAATTTGACAGAAACTGCAAGATATCGGGGTTTTTCCGGTTTGTTTTTCCGTTCGAAATTCATACAAATTTGCAAGTGTGTTAATTATTGTTTAGTGAGGCTCTGATACCACTGTAAGCCGATGTTCAACACCCCAATACTTGTGCGGAGGCGGAAATATGAAAAACGATCTTGTTCTTTGATTAAACATCGAATAACCGTATGAATCGTTTGCTAAACAATACTTAACAAAACCTATAGAGTTCTAAACTACTATGTTAAGAGATTATACCAAACGGTTCTAGTCCTTCGACTTTATGTTATCTACGGCCTCTTTGGATCTCCACGTCCTCCTCGGCTTCCTTCCATGATAGACGATCCACCCGAGAACCCTAATCCAAGCTATAACCTCTAAACTTGAGGTTACTTAGTTTCTCTAGTTGCTAAATAGAGTAGCTAAGGTGATGTAGAGATAGGTTATAGAGTAATTAGTCTTTTCTAATCCTTGTTCTCAACTCATGAGGGGTAGGATTAGGCTTTGGTGAAGGAGAGAGAACTTGAATAGAGAGAGTGAGAAGATGATAATGATAATTATATTAATAATGAAATAGCTTCACACTAGATATATGGAACATAATGAATTAAAAAGAAATGAATAATATGAGATTATTCATCATGTTTCATAAATGCAAGTAGGTGATTCATTAAGCATTTAATAATGCATTAATGACATGATGAATCACTCACAATGAGTCACTAAATCATTAAATGAAAATGCCACCTCTCCCTCCAAGTCATCACCTTCTAGAAGCTTCTCGAAAAATTACGAGAACGCCCCTCCAATCCGAGAAAACACGGAAATACTTTAGACTGTACAAATCCAATAACCTCATACTAGAATCTGGCTTAAACCAAAGCCGGCTAGTAAAAACTGTCCGAATGTCGTACGTACGTTTAAACACGTATGCGTCCAAACCTTTGTCGTAAAACCATACGACCTCTATATCTTTTCGCCTGGGTTTGGGAAATCTCTGTGTGGGACTCTAAAGACTCGACTACTACGCTGGAAGTAGGTTAAACCACAGACCGCAAGCGGCACTAGCTGTACGTAACGGTCCCCAGGTAGTTGTCGATAAGAAAGCCGATGAGGTAACCTATCTGAAATCCTACTGAGCCTGTCGGTGACAATATCCGCGCAGTCCAGTCTGTTCGTCTAAGAGTATCGCATGTATGGTCTAGGGAGATGGTGGACGTCAGACCCCTAATAACCGTACAAGTCGTGTCGGTATGGCTCTATCACCATCCGAGAATTTACTGATCAATCTATCAGTAATTCTCAATCAGCCCTGGCCAGGGACTTATGGTAATGACCAACCGATCACCGTGCGATATCAACTCCCTATACCGGGAGAGACAAATCTCTAATAGTCACTCACTGCCTCCACGTGGCTCGGGACTGTGCCCAACTAAAACCTGTTTGCACGACTCTTTTGAATCGTGGTAGGGTAATAATCAAAGCACAGTGGGAACTCACACGAAACAAATGATTACCTTAAGTCAACGGAATATCTGCACACATGTCACCTGAGAACTGCTATCTGACGTTAGGTATTTTACCATCCAGTCAGTTCTTGTCGAGTCATGTCCGGTGTACTCACACCCAGTGAGCATCTGTATACAATCTTAGGTACACTCCACCAATGGCTGCGGGACCAGTCATTGCCCCTCCTCAGGGTCTAGATATGTATACACTAGTCTACTCCGGAGTATCGATGCCCAATCTCGATACTCCTGCGACCAGGGACATCTAAGGGTGTGCCTATTGACTATCCAGCTCCCATTAGTATGACTGCCATCACAACGCCGGTAGTCAGACAAACACCATATGGGCTTTATCAACATATATATATAAATACCAAGTAAAATATATCATACGTTAAGACAAAGACAAACCAAATAGCGTACTATCATATCAAGCAAGACTGTCATGTACATACATATCCTAAGCATCCTATACAATATAGGCCTCTAGGGCATATATATCCAACAGCCGTGATATGTTATATTGGATCGCTGTGTTTAAATAGCCGGGTTTTTTCTTTGTGTGAGATGCGAGTTTTTCATTTTCATTCATGTAAAAATTTGTTTGTAAAATTCTTTTATTGGGACACTTCCGAGTTGAGGATGCTGTCACCATTGATGTATATTATTTACTTTTCCACATTAGGATAGACCCAAGGCGGGGAGCACAAGTAACCGGGTTCTATAGTGCAGTAGGAGACCATCTCGAGGAGTCGAGACCGGGTCTCCAAACTCTAGAATTGGTAGGGTTGCTTGCCGCTCTCGTAGGGGTCTAGAGATGTTGGTTTTGTTATTCATCGCGACCGTGGAATCCATGTTTTTTACTGGCATAATTTAAAACACGGATCTCCTAGTATATCCAATATTTCATATGTTGACTTCTACTGCAATGTTCTGTGATGAGATCATATAACTGCGTGAGATGAATGCTTTATATTATATATATGAAATATAATAAACGTTGCTTATGTTTTTCATCCGCGCTAGTCCTGCGCCCGCTCTGTCGTAAGTTAACTTACTTAACGGTGCATGAAGGGACCCCATGGCAAATGCTGATGGCATAACCGTACGTTGTATTTTCATTTCTTTATCTATGATGCTTAGGAAGCATAAATGATGGGACTTTGTTAATGAGATTAATGAAAATGAAAGAAACCTAAAGATGTTGTGGAATCAAAGTTTCAAAAATGGTAGCTCTAGTTCTTTCTTTGCATAGCGGTATTCTTTTATGAATATCCAGCATCTCATTCGATGAGGAAAGAGCTGAGATCCCTTCACCGGGAATGACCTCTTTAGCAAATGCTAGCAGATGCTACACCCACTTGGTTTATTTTGAAAAACTCGATTTTAAAAGCAGAGCTTAAACCACTCCTTTTAAAATCACTCGATTCTACATTGATATCAAGTTCATTACGCAAATGGTTTTCTTAAAAACCTGCCGTAGCCCTCCGTCATTTCAGATAAGGACTATTTAGTATTCGTGCTGCGTTTCTTGACCTTCGTCAAGGCGTAGTGTGCGATAGATGATTAGTTCTTATCTGCCGCATATGATGCGATTGGATTAGGGTAGTCATACGGCCTTGTTGACCTCCGTCAAGGGTCGTGCTGGTGGGTTTAATTCAATCACGAAATGTACGGGTTGAACTTGACTAGCGGACTATGGTTTGTTGGCCTCCGTCAAGGTCATAGGACACTAGGGGCAAAACATTATCGAGAATTTCAAGTGGTGAAATTTGCAATGAGATTACATACCTTCTATGAGATAGTTGGATCCCGATACCCACTGCGAGTAAGAGTTACTCCTGAGAGAGTTTTGCAATTTACAATTAGCTAATCCAGTAGGTGAATAGAAAGGTGTCAACGGGGTTATGCCTCTGGGAAAATGATGTTTATTTTAATTAGGTCCGTGCGAAAGCATGGGGAACCTCCCTCAAAGTACCGACACTGGCCTGGCTGACCGGTTAGCGAACTTGTAAGGTGTAATTAATCCCGGCTAGTCTTACCTTTAAGGGTTTGAAGAATGATTTGATAAAAACTATAGGAGCCATCCCGATTAGATAAAATAATAACCAATCTAATCTTGCAAGAGCATACGCTAAAGTGTTTTCTTCTCTCTCTCCAGGTAGCGACCATGATACGCCTTAATCAAGATAATAATATGGATGTATTGACCGAACCCGCTTGTTTTACTGAGTTAGGGAACGTTGGTTCCGCTCTATCTTATAATTGTTAAAAGTCTGAGCAGGAAATAGGGGAATATTTGGATTCCCATGCGACCCGAACGACGAATGAGCATGTTGATGCATCTTCTTCGGGTGTGTTCGTTACCGAGAACTTTTTTCAGTACATTCTACGTCCTGAGTATTATATACCGGATCGGGATCCCACATATGTAATATGTTAAATGGGCTAAAGAAAGGTAGAGAGCCGGGAAAAGGCGGTCATTCTCTAAAAGTAAGGAATTGTGCAAATGTTACAGCCAAAACAGTTGGTGAATATTATCTTGTATTACCAAATGGGAATACATTAATCTTGAACGACTGTTATTACGTACCATCTATGATATGCAATTTAATATCGATTTCTTTATTAGATAAAGAAGGATATAATTTTGTAGTAGAGAAAAATATTATTAATATTTTCCTAAATCAAGTGTTGATTAGTTTTGGTACGTTATATATGTAAGTCCGTGTCATGTACCCCGCATGACCGCGGGGAGGCGGAAGTTGTGAAAAACAATTATCAAAGCATCGCAACATGGACTCGAGCTCCCGGATCATGTCTAAACCCTAACTAGCATGACTTGTAAAGAGGTTATCTACTCGGATAAGATATTATACCTCATGATACAAGTCCTTCGGGTATTCATCGTTGTCCTCCTCGTCATCGTAGGCTCCAAGGATCGAAACGGATCGTGGCTTCCTCGTCGGCTTCCTCGAGTCAATGACGATCCACCCTAGAGTCTATAGTCCGAGCTCCAACCTCAACTCCGAGGTAACTAGGGCAAGTAGCTTGCTAGACTAGATGGCCTAGGTGATATAGAGAGTGAAGATGGAATGCTATGTCTCTTTGAACCCTAGGTTTCTCAACTCATGAGACAATTAGGGTTTTTGTTAGAGTAGAAGTGAACTTGAGAAATGAAAGAGGAACTTGTGAACCCCTTGAAAAGAGATGGCTGCCCTAAAGATAAAGAATGAGTCATATGAGATATTTTCGAGATAAATATCTCACAAATAAATATCTCACAAGCTTCACAAAATATCTATTTTGTCAAGTGTCAGTCACCATGTATCCATGCTTGATTCAATGTTCACAATCCACCTCATTTATCCACCTAATTGTTTTAATCTCAAAAAGAAATCAAAACCCTAATAGGTCTCCCTTCTAGAAGCTTTTCCGAAGTATTTACGAGATTTCCCCTTATCCGTATATACATACCCGCATCCGCATTCTGAAGAATACGAATACAAAGAGACGAAACAATCCATCAATACAATACTAGGATCCGGCTTAAACCAAAGCCCACTAGTATCGTCCGCCCAAACATCATACACACACAAGTGCACGTACGTGATCGAAGCCCTGTCGTAAAACCATACGACCTCTACATCTTTCTCCAGATGCAGGGAAACCCTCTGTGTAGGACTCTAAAGACTCGACAGTATGCTGGCAGTGGGTTTAACCACAAACCGCAAGCAGTACTAGATGCACGTAACAACTATCCAGGTATCTGTCGATAAGAAGACTGATGAGCAAACCCATCCGAACTCCTACTGAGCCTGCATGAAACAATCTTCGTACAGTCCGGTCTGTTCGTCAAAGAGTATCGCATATCGGGCCTAGGGGGATGGTAAACGTCAGACCCCTAATAGCGGTATAAGTCATGTCGGAGTGTAGCCCAGAACACCCTGAGAACTACTGGAATACCTACCAGTAATTCTCACTTACCCTGGCCAGGGACTTTGTGTAACGGTTCTCTAAACACTGCGCGATATTAACCCCCAATACCGGGAGAGACGAATCCTATCTAACCGCCACTGCCTCCAAGTGCTTCAGGACTGCACCCAACTACTACCTGTTTGCATGACTCCTTTGAGCCATGGTAGAGTAATAATCAAAGTACAGTGGGAACCACTCGATACGATGTAGCAGTGTCAAGTCGACGGACTAAGCTGTACTCATGTCACCTGGGAACTGCTACCCGACGATAGGTATAATACCCGTCAACAGTTCCCGACGAGTCCTGTCCGGTGTACTCATAACCTAATGAGCACCTGCATACTATCTCCAGTACGACGTACTAATGGCTATGGGATAAACCATCTCCTCTGCTGGGATGAGAAGCGTATACACTAGTCTACTCTGGAGTATCGATGCCCCGTCTCGATAATCCTACGACTAGGGACCTGTATAAGGATGTGCTTATAGACTACCCAGCCCCCACTAGTGTGACTTCCATCACAATGCTGGTAATCAAGCAAAGATCCTAAGGGCTCTACTAATATGTATAAGCGATATGCTAAAACACATGCACATATTGAAGTAGAAACAAACCAAGTAGCATACTACCATTTTGAGCAAGACTGTCAATATAACTATGAATATCCCAAGCTTCCATTAAGTAATATACAAACCAGTATAATACAATAATGGCCTCTAGGGCATACATCACTAACAATCTCCCACTTGCACTAGGGCCATTTACAGGCGTATCGTAGACCTATCATCTCGAACTGTGTCTGAGGGATGGCCTTCGTGAGTGGATCTGCAGTATTATTCTCCGTATCTACTCTCCTCACCTCGATCTCCAGGAGATCTACGATCTCCCTGAACAGGTAGTGCCACCTCAAAATGTGTCTGGACTTCTGATAAGACCTGGGTTCCTTTGCTAAAGCTATAGCGCCGTTGTTGTCGCAATACAGCGGTATTGGATTGATAATGGTTGGAACCACCTGAAGTTCTGTAAGGAACTTCTTCATCCAGACTGCTTCTTTCGTGGCATCGCAAGCAGCTATGTACTTCGCTTCCATCGTCGAGTCAGCAACGGTGTCCTGTTTGGAGCTCTTCCAACAGACCACCCCTCCATTGAGGTTAAAGACATAACCCGACATGGACTTGGAGTCATCCTTGTCACTCTGGAAGCTGGAGTCAGCAAAGGCCTCAATCTGGAGGTCTTTTCCGCCATACACCAAGAACATCTCCTTAGATCTTCTCAGGTACTTGAGAATGTTCTTTACTGCTATCCAGTGCTTCTCCCCTGGGTTCGACTGATACCGGCTTACAACGCTCAATGCGTATGCTACATCTGGTCTGGTACACAACATCGCATACATTATAGAGCCTACCGCAGATGCGTAGGGGATAGATGACATGCGAGCTCTTTCCAAATCAGTCTTGGGAGACATCTCTTTGGAGAGGGTGATTCCGTGACAAGACAGTAGGTTACTGCGCTTTGAATCTTCCATACTAAATATTTTCAGTATGGTGTCGATGTACCTTGACTGTGAAAGTCCCACTATCCATTTAGATCTATCACGATAGATTTGGATCCCCAGAATGTAGGAGGCATCACCCAGGTCCTTCATGGAGAGCCTCTGTAACAAGAATCCTTTGACTGACTGTAGCGTAGGAATGTCATTTCCTATCAAGAGAATGTCATCCACGTACAAGACGAGAAATACCACAGTTCTCCCTGCAATCTTACTGTAAAGCATGGTTCATCTGGATTTTTGATAAAGTCGAATTTTTTGACTGTCTCATCAAAATAGATGTTCCAACTCTGCGATGCCTGCTTTAGTCCATAAATGGACTTAAGCAACTTGCACACTTTACCGCTGCTCCCACTCTGAATGAAACCCTCTGGTTGATCCATATAGACGCACTCTTCGAAATTACCATTTAGAAAAGCCGTCTTTACGTCCATCTGCCAGATCTCATAATCGTGGAAGGAAGCAATGGCAAGAAGGATCCGAATGGATTTGAGCATAGCCACTGGAGAAAAGGTTTCGTCATAGTCCAAACCAGGTGTTTGATGAAAGCCCTTTGCAACAAGTCTAGCCTTATAGGTTTCAACCTGTCCATCTACACCAATCTTTTTTCTGAAGATCCATTTGCAGCCTACGGGTTTTACCCTTTCTGGAGCAATGTCCAAAGTCCAAACTTTGTTGGTGTACATGGACTCCATTTCGGTCCGCATTGCATCCAGCCATTTTACCGAGTCGCCGCTCTGAATGGCTTGCTGGATGCTAGTAGGCTCATCATTTTTAATGATGCAATCCTCTCGATCTCCATCTATGAGAAAACCGTAGTATCTCTCGGGTGGATGAGACTGCCTACTCCTCCTGCGGAGTGGCGCCGGGATGCCCGGTTCTTCTGAAACCTCTGGTTCTACCAAGATTTCAGTAATAGCTTGTGGTTCTAGAATTTCTTCCAGTTTTATTGCGCTCCCACTTTTCTGATTTTCTAAAAATTCAGCTTCTAAGAAGTGGGGATATTAAGAAACAAAAACCTTTTGTTCCTCTACGTAATAGAAAAGATACCCCTGGAGTTCATAGGGTATCCCACAAACTTACACAGTACTGAGCGTGCATCGAGCTTGTCCGTATGCTGCTTTTTTACAAAAGATGGACATCCCTATGTCTTAAGGTACTTAAGACAGGGTTTCTTCCCTCTCCACATCTGATATAGTGCGGTAGGCACATTCTTGGATGGAACCTTGTTCAAAAGATATGCATCTAATTCTGGTGCATAACCCCAGAAGGATCGCGGTAACTCATCCTTACACATCATGGAACGAACCATATCTAATAGGGTTCGATTCTGCCTTTCCAATACACCGTTGTGTTGAGGTGTGTATGGAGGAGTAAGCTGAGAGAGAATTCCATTCTCTTTTAAGTAGACCAGGAACTCGGCACTTAAGTATTCACCACCTCAATCAGATCTCAGTGTCTTGATACTTTTGCCTGTTTGTTTTTCCACTTCATTCTTGTATTCCCGGAATTTCTCAAAGGCCTCGGATTTATGCTTCATCAAGACGACATGTCCATACCAAGAGAAATCATCAGTAAAAGTAACGAAATAGGAATAACCACCTCGCGCATGTATAGACATTAGACCACACACATCGCTGTGTATGAGTCCCAAGAGCTCGCTCGCTCTTACTCCATGTCCAGTAAACGGAGTCTTTGTCATTTTTCCCATGAGACAAGATTCACAAGTAGCATAAGACCGATATTCGAACGGATCCAAATATCCCTCTCTATGTAACTTCGTCAACTGTGTTTCATTGATGTGACCCAGTCTACAATACCATAAGAAAGCCTGATTTGTTTCCGGAGACTTTCTTTTAAGTGTGTTCTGGACACTGAAAACCTGAGCTTGATTTAATACGTATATTCCGTTTTCTAATGTACCCGACCCAATCATAACTTGATTTAGGTGGATGTGGACCACATCGCTTACAAATGTAAAATCATATCCTTCCTTAGAAAGTAAGGATACAAATATTATATTACAAGCTAGACTAGGTACATATAAACAGTTATGTAGAATCAATATCTACTCACTTGTCAATCCTAGGTGATATTCCCCTACGGATTCAGCATCCACGCTTATTCCGTTAGCAACCCTGAGAGTCATATCACTTTTCCTGATAACTTTATGGTTTCTCAAAACATGTAATGAATTACAGATATGAGATCCTGATCCGGTATCTAGTACCCAGGAAGTAGAGTTAATTGACATACAGTTTTTAATTACAAACACACCCGAAGCCGAAGCCACAACGTGCTTCGAATCCTGGCTACTGGCTTTCCAAGCCATGCAATCCTTCTGTCAACGTCCTTTCCCGTAACAATAGGAACGTCCCTCCTTCCCTACTTTTAGTCCATAAACTTTTTCCCTTCCCTTTCCTTCTACCTTCCTGACACCGCATATCGTCTTTGTGGAGGTCTTCTTCTTCTCACCCTTTGCTTTCGCCTTGGATGCAGAAGAGGAATATTCCCCAATAAGCAGAGCGGGTGTCTCCCTGGTTTCCTTCAGGGTGTAAGTAGAGGGTAGGGACTATAGAATCAAGTCAGTATGTGACTCATTCTCCAACGTGATCTTCAGGTCCGTGAGCTCATCAATATAGCTAGTCATTGTAAGGACGTTGTCCCCTACAGATGACCCGATAGCCAACCTCGCTTGAAGCAATTCCTTCGAGGTCTCATATCTTACGATACGAGATTTCTCTTCATATAAATCTTTGTTATGGAGGAAGATGGAAGATAAGTCCATCTTCTCGTGTTGCCTCCGGTTTACACCATCTACTGAGGCTAACACGAGGCACTTGGCATTCGTACTATCCTTTTCCGATGTCGTACGGATATCTACATTCGTGACAGTGGAAACTGGACCTGAGATGGTGGGGGCTTGAGTAGTAAAGAGGTGTCCCGGCTTGTCATTGGTAATGGACATCTGGACATACCTTTGCCAGTCATTATAGTCAGATTCAGTCATTTTATTATCTAGATGTAACCTAGTCTTGGTCACTTGGTCGCTGCAATTTAGAGAGAGAGGAGAAAACATTTTAGCATGATGCTCTTGCAAGTTTTGATTGGTTTTTAATTTATCTAAACATGATGGCTCCCACTGTCTCTCGAATCCTTCCTCAAACCATGAAAGAAGAATTAGTCAGGATTGATCTCACCGTACAATTCTTGCTTAACCGTTCGGCCAGGCTAGTGTTGGTACTTCCAGGGAGGTTTTACGACGCTTTCGCGAAGTTTCTTAATTAAATAACCTCTTTTCCCTGGAGGCGTAGCTCCGCTAACACCGTTCTAGACACCTACTTGGTTTATAGCATTGATCGTTAAGTGAAAAAATCTCCCGAGGAGTAGCGGATACTCACAGTAGGATCGGGATCCAAATATCATTGTGTGATAATGCTGAAGGAATCCTACCAACATTATCAAACTCCAAATGGTATGCAACACTAGCAAGTTTCAATTTCTTTAGAAACACTCGGTGTGAATTTTTGCCCCATGCTCTTATGACCTTGACGAAGGTCAACAAATCAAAAGTCATATGTCAAGTTCTACCCATCATTGTCGAAGTTAATTTGAACCCATCCGTATATACCCTTGACGAAGGTCAACAAGGTAATACGACTGTTCCAAACTAACACATCTATCTATGCTACATATGAACACCCAGCAGCTACCAATTACTATGCCGTGACGAAGGTCAACAAACATAGCTTGAATAGTATTGAATATTCATATGAAATGACGGAGGACTACGACTGGTTTTGGCGAAATCGTGAACGTAGTGAACTTGGTATAATCGAAGGAACCTGATAGCTTTTAAAAGGAGTGGTTTAAGCTCCGCACTTTAAAAGTCTGTTGTTTTGGAAAAAAAACGAGTGGTTTTGAAATTGTTCCGATGATTCATCTTTGGATTTTTTTTCTTTGCATTAATATAATGCGTCCCATCAATTAGCCTACCATTGCAGAAAAAGAAGAAAATATGACGAACACTTTTGCCATCCGCATTCGCCACTGGGCCCCGTCATCACCCGTTAGGTTACTTAACTAACGACAGAGCGGGGGCTGGACTAGTGCGGATGCAAAACATATGCGACGCCTACTAGATATCATATATAGATATATACATTCGTCGGACGCAATAATAGGAATTCCAGATCACAGATGAACATATTGGATATACTAGGAATTCCTCGTTTCGTTTAAGTCTGTAACGAAAGTCGGATTCCACGGTCGTGATGAATAGCTAAACCCCACCCCAGACCCCTACGGGTGTGACAAACTACCCGTTAAATACCCGAAGTGAAGAAACCTCCCTCAACAAAGTGAGTAGGCCACTCGAAACTTCAAAGTACCCGGTAGTTTGTGCACCCTACCTTGGGTCTATCCTAGGAGCAGAAACAGTAAATGAAATAATATACAACGGTGGCTACAACCTCAACCCGGATGTGTCCCGCAAAAAAATAATATTACATCACTTTACAATTACCTCGAATGAATGAAATGAAAAACCCTCATCTCATATCCCCGGCTATTCATCCACGACGATCCAATAAGTCCATATACACAAACCAAACATCACAGAAATGTGCAACCCCCAACTAACAGACATATAGCAATTACCGGAAGTTTACGAACACATATATTACAACTTGAAACATTAAACGACGTTAAAACTACGACTTCGAAACACCAATATTGCCACAGTAAATAATTGACAGAATATTCAAAATTGGCAAAAACAATCAACTCCTGAAACCCTAGATCCAGGTAACAAAACCACAGACCAAAACACGAAGCATTTCCTCTCAAAAAAACCGAGCTCACCAGATTTTGTGGCAATGTGGCCAGCCCGGTTTTGGTGAAAATGTCTCATTTTTTATCTATGTTCACATTACAAGTGAAGGAGTACTCTGCAGTTGCTAAAATAATTTTTAGAGCCTCGTAAAAAATCAACAGAAACTAGGATCTAAGCTTCGATGTTTTGGGGTTATTTCGGTTTTTGGTTTTACTTGTCGTTTAATCTGTTGGTTATGGTTTAGTTAGTCTTTGATACCACTGTAACTCCGTGTCACGCACCCCGCGTGACCGCGGGGAGGCGGAAGTTGTGAAAAACAATTATCAAAGCATCGCAACACGGAATCGAGCTCCCGGATCATATCTAAACCCTAACTAGCATGACTTGTAAAGAGGTTATCTACTCGGATAAGAGATTAAACCTCACGATACAAGTCCTTCGGGTCTTCATCGCTGTCCTCCTCGTCATCGTAGGCTCCGAGGATCGAAACGGATCATGGCTTCCTCGTCGGCTTCCTCGAGTCAAAGACGATCCACCCGAGAGTCTATAGTCCGAGCTCCAACCTCAACTCCGAGGTAACTAGGGCAAGTAGCTTGCTAAACTAGATAGCCTAGGTGATTTAGAGAGTGAAGATGGAATGCTTTGTCTCTTTGAACCCTAGGTTTCTCAACTCATGAGACAATTAGGGTTTTTGTGAGAGTAGAAGTGAACTTGAGAAATAAGAGAGGAACTTGTGAACCCTTGAAAAGAGATGGCTGCCCTAAAGATAAAGAATGAGTCATATGAGATATTTTCGAGATAAATATCTCACAAACTTCACAAAATATCTATTTTGTCAAGTGTGAGTCACCTTGTAGCCATGCTTGATTCAATGTTCACAATCCACCTCATTTCTCCACCTAATTGTTTTAATCTCAAAAAGAAATCAAAACCCTAATAGGTCTCCCTTCTAGAAGCTTTCCCGAAGTATTTACGAGAATGCCTCTCATCCGTATATACATACCCGCATCGGCATTCCAAAGAATACGAATACAAAGAGACATAACAATCTATCAATACAATACTAGGATCCAGCTTAAACCATAGCCCACTAGTATCGTCCGCCCGAACATCATATGCACACAAGTGCACGTACGTGATCGAAGCCCTGTCGTAAAACCATATGACCTCTACATCTTTCGCCTGATGTAGGGAAACCCTCTATGTGGGACTTTAAAGACTCGACAGTACGCTGGCAGTGGGTTTAACCACAAACCGTAAGCGGCACTAGCTGCGCGTAACGGCTACCCAGGTATCTGTCGATAAGAAGGCTGATGAGCAAACCCATTTGAACTCCTACTGAGCCTGCATGTGACAATCTCCGTAGAGTCCGGTCTGTTCGTCAAAGAGTATCGCATATCGGGCCTAGGGGGTTGGTAAACGTCAGACCCCTAATAGCGGTATAAGTCGTGTCAGAGTGTAGCCCAGAACACCCTGAGAAACTACTGGAATACCTACCAGTAAATCTCACTTGCTCTAGCCAGGGACTTTGTGTAATGGCTCTCCAAACACTGCGCGATATCAACCCCCAATACCGGGAGAGACGAATCATATCTAACCGCCACTGCCTCCAAGTGTTTCGGGACTGCATTCAACTACTACCATTTTGCACGACTCTTTTGAGCCATGGTAGGGTAGTAATCAAAGTACAGTAGGAACACACTCGAGACGAAGTAGCAGTTTTAAGTCGACGGACTAAGCTGTACTCATCTCACCTGGGAACTGCTACCTGACGATAGGTATAATACCCATCAACAGTTCCCGACGAGTCATGTCCGGTATACTCATAACCTAATGAGCACCTGCATACTATTTCCAGTACGACGTACTAATGGCTGTGGGACAGACCATCTCCCCTGCTGGGATGGGAAGCGTATACACTAGTCTACTCTGGAGTATCGATGCCCCGTCTCGATAATCCTACAATTAGGGACCTGTATAACGATATGCTTATAGACTACCCAGCCCCTACTAGTGTGACTATCATCACAACACTAGTAATCAAGAAAAGATCCTAAGGGCTCTACTAATATGTATAAGCGATATGCTAAAACACATGCACATATTGAAGTAGAAACAAACCAAGTAGCATACTACCATTTTGAACAAGACTGTCAATATAACTGTGAATATCCCAAGCTTCCATTAAGTAATATACAAACCAGTATGATACAATAATGGCCTCTAGGGCATACATCACTAACAATGTAACGGTTTATACATTCTGAATCAAAATACAGTTTTAGTTGTACAGAACACACAGAAGAGGAAAAGTTCAGAAATGAACGAATCCTTCTTGTGGCATTGTAGACTAGGTCATATCAATGCGACATGACTGGATAAGTTACATAAGGATGGATATTTAAACCCGTTTGAATTTACATCCTATGAAACTTGTCAGTCATTTCTCAAAGGAAAAATGACCAAAACTCCGTTTACTGGACACGGAGAAAGAGCTACTGAACTCTTGGGGCTGATAAATAGTGTTGTATGCGGTCCTATGTCTACACATGCCAGGAATGGTTCTTCATACTTCATTACATTCACCGATGATCTCTCATGATTCTGACATGTGTTCCTGTTGAAACACAAGTCGGAATCTATTGAGAAATTCAAAGAATATAAGTGCGAAGTAGAGAACCAAACAGGTAGAAGTATTAAATCCTTCGATCTGATCGAGGAGGAGAATACTTGAGCAAAGAATTTCTGGACTAATTAAAAGTGAATGGGATTCTCTCTCAGCTTACTCCTCCATATACACCACAGCACAATGGTGTATTGGAGCGGAGGAATCGCACCCTATTATATATGGTGTGCTCTATGATGAGTACTGCTGAGTTTCCTATTTCCTTTTGGGGTTATGCGCTTCAGACAGACGCATGCCTATTGAATAGAGCTCCGACCAAATCATCGCCTACCACTCCATATAAGATATGGAATGGGAAGAGACCATCTCTTAAACAAGTTAAGATATGGGGTTGTCCGGCCTATATCAAAAAGCAAAATCCGGACAAGCTCGAAGCAAAGTCAGTTCTGTGCAAGTTTTTAGGATATCCCAAGAATTCGAGAGGGTATATCTTCTACCACACCGAGGAACAAAAGGTGTTTGTTTCTCGAAACGCCACCTTTTTAGAAAAGGAATTTCTTGTGAAAGAAATTAGTGATCATGAGGTAGAATTGGAAGAAGTTCCAGCTACACAAACTACAGCTGATGATTTGGTGGAACCGGAGGATTCAATAGTCTCCAATGAACCTCATCCACTTCGCAGATCTAGTAGGGTTCCTCATCCACTTGAGAGATACTACAGTTATCTCAAAGACGGTGGGAGAGAAGATTGCATCATGGAAGATGATGACCCAACTAGTTTCGAGCAGGCCATCACGATTGTGGACATTGTGAAATGGCTGGATGCAATACGATCTGAGATGGAATCCATGTACACTAACAAAGTATGAACTTTGATGTTGCTCCTGAAGGGGTAAAACCCATCGGGAGAAAGTGGATCTTGAGAAGATTCTTGGTGTAGATGGAAAAGTTATGACTTTCAAAGCTAAACTTGTAGAAAAAGGTTTTCGTCAATGACCAGGTGTGGATTATGATGAAACCTTTTCTCCAGTGGCTATGCTTAAGTCCATCCGGATCCTACTTGCTATCGCTACATACTATGACTATGAAATCTGGCAGATTGACGTCAAGACCGCTTTTCTAAATGGTGATTTAGAAGAGAGCGTGTACGTGACACAGCCAGAGGGCTTCGTGGATAGTGGGAGCACCGGAAAGGTGTGCAAGCAGCTTAAATCAATCTACGGGTTAAAGCAGGTATCACGGAGTTGGAACATCTGTTTTGATGTGGCAGCCAAAGAGTTTGACTTCATCAAAAACATAGATGAACCTTGTATATACAAGAAGGTTGCAGAGAGTAAGGTTGTCTTCCTAGTATTATACGTGGATGAAATACTCTTGATAGGAAATGATGTTCCTATGCTGCACTCGGTCAAGCTCTTCTTATCATAAAGATTCTCCATGAAGGATCTAGGTGATGCCTCCTACATCCTGGGGATTAATATCTATAGAGATATATCTAAACGGATGTTGGGATTGTCCTAATCCAGGTGTTAGTTATATGTATGCCCTAGAGGCCATTACTGTACATAGGATGTATATTGTAGTGGATGCTAGGACATATATAGGTAGGACTTTCTTGCTCGACATGATAGTACGCTATCTGGTTGCTCTTTATCTTAACATGTAAACTTTCTGTCTCTCTGTTACATGTTGATAAAGCCCTTAGGATGTGTACTCGACTTCCAGGACTATGATGCAGATCATACTAGTGGGGCCTGGGTAGTCCATGAGTACATCCTTCAATGTTCCTAGTCGTGGGAATATCGAGACAGGGCATCGATATTCCAGAGTAGACTAGCGTATATCTTCTCGACCCATGTGATGGGCGATGGATGATCCCATATCCATTGGTGTTTGACATCAGAGATGGTATACGGGTGCTCAGTAGAGACTGGGTACACTGAACGGACTCGCCGAGAACTCCCAGATGGTATTATACCTCACGTCAGATGGCAGTTCTCTGGTGACACTGGTACAGCTTAGTCTGATTTCCACCGTTCTTTGATTTCCACCCTACCACGGCTCTACTGAGTCGTGCAAACAGGTGGTTTTTGGGTACAGTCCCGATTCACATGGAGGCAATGAGCGATAGGAGGGGATTCGTCTCTCCCGGTATTGAGGGTTGATGTTGCGCTATGCTCGACTGGCCATAACAGGAAATCCCTGGCCAGGGTTGCTGTGACCTACTGGTAAGTGTTATCAGCAGTTTCACACATGTCATGGACTTCACGTCGGCATGACTTATCAAGCCATTGGGGTCTGACGTTTACCACCCATAGGCGAGATATGAGGCATATTAGACGAACAGACCGGACTGTACGGTAAGTGTTACTGGTTGGATTCACAGGAGTGTGAGCGGGCTTGCTCGTCGATCTTCTGATCGCTCAATACCCGGGTGGCCGTTACGTTTGGCAGACCGCTTGCGGCTTGTGGGTGTTTGATATGATCATCACCTGCTGCCGGCGTATTGACGAGTCTTTAGAGTCCTACACAGAGGTTTCCTGGCTCAAGCGAAACGAAATAGGAGCGCATATGAGATATGTGCGGGACCGAGAATAATTCGTGTATGTGATACCGTATTCCATTCTCGCGACGAATGTATCGATTGGTTATATGCGATATAACCTAGTTGTCGAATCAAGGATTGATTCGATAAGCCGATACATTGGATACTAGCCGGTTATATGCGACATAACCGGATCATTGAATCAAGTGTGGATTTAATGATTTAATGTATAATTATATATTTGATATATTACTTTGCATTAACTGGTATTGGTTCACATTAAATGGATTTTCTCACTTGAATTGTGCAAGTTGTATATGTGATATACATTTGTACACATGATTGTATCATGTTTGATGATACATGCTTACTTGGTTAAGTGTAAAGAATTAAACCATGGTTAAGTTTATGATTAGGGTTTTCTTGTTTTCTTACTTATTTATTTATTTATTTATTTATGGAAAAGATGAGAAAAGAATGGTTGCTATTTTTGTTTTTAGTTGAAGATTCATGAAGCATTGACTAAGTCACCATTCTTGTCTCATGCTTAATCCTAACCATTCAAGTTAACCATGGTCCATTCTCTACAATTAACCAAGGGTTAATATATGATAAGTATTGATTTATTTATCCAATTATTCAACACTTATGATATCTTCTTCTTCTTCTTCTTCTTCTTCTTCATCTTCTTCTTCCATGAAGAAAGCTTGCTACATCAATGGTGATTGATGAAAAAGTGTGAGAAATCCAAATCTAAAGTCTACCCACTTCCTATTTCTTCATCCTCTACCTCTTGCCAAGTAGTATAAGGTGTTTCCTTCACAAGTTTTCTTGACTTGGTGAAGTTGGAGCTTGATCTAGCGATGCCTCGACGTAGATCATCTTCGGCATCGTCGTCGATGACCTAGCCCGCTTTTTCTCCGATGAAGCCGATGCTAGAGCCCAAGATCCGATTTGTACAGCGAGGATACTTCATCACGGAGCTTAGGAGGTGGAGGACCGGATCTACAAAGGTTGTAGCCCCTTCCCTTTAGCTATAATTCCGTTTACTTGCTTGCATCGCCTTGATTTCTAGTTAATGATCCGTATTAGGGTTTGTAGGCATAAGGAATTTTTGATTTGTGCATGTTTGATCACTTGTGAGACTCCATTAGAGTGCCTAGGAACCTTACAGTGGTATCAGAGCCTAGCTAGAGCCTTAGGCGATACATAGACGGAGTTAGAAGTCCGATCGACCAGAAACCCCGATTTTAACATGCTCTCTGGACTTTTTTGAAATTCGTGGATTTTTGTGAATTAAAAATATGCAGAAAAATCGGCAGGAAGATCTAAGACTTACTGTGAAATTCGAGCTCCTGTATCCATCAAAGAGCCGCGTTTCCGCCGCATAAGCATGGCTTATGCGGTGGTTCCGCGGCCATAATGTATCCTTGTTTAATGAATTGTGCACAGTAATTCCTAGTATGCAGTGCTGGTTTTCCTGGGAATTTTTAATATTTTTCCAAGAGTTGAATTTTCAGGGTTGTATTGGGAACTCAGTGTATCGATCGGATTGTCTAATTTTGTCAGTGTGTTTTTCCGGGTATTTTAGAATATGTTAAAAAGTTCGATCGGATATAAATACCCACTTTTTCCCCTGCCGGGAAATTTCCAATTGTTGGATTTTTCCGTAGTTTAACGACATTCTAAGTAGTGCAAGTAACGTGATGGACCCTCTAGAAGACAACAAACCTTAACTCGATTATGTGACCGTCTTGAACTGCCCTTTGAACCTTCGGGTTTGGGGCAGTACGGCGTGCCACATGTGAGGCATTGGCTTGACCCTTCTACGGCTGGACCGTTGGTACTGAGGCACGAACTGAATGCTGTTAGACTTATTTCATGTGTTGAGCTGTATCGGGAAAACTTGGGTGTTCGATTGTTCGATCGAAAAGTTTAGCGTTTTCTATTTATCCGGAATGTGATACAATAATTGGAATTCACAAGTAGTTATGAGATAACGGAATGAATGTTATAAACATAGCAGTTTAGTCTCCCTTGATCGGTTGCCACGGAGTTTTGATGTGATCAAAAGTCCGTTGCAATCACGTAGCGTACGCGGATACTCGCCGGGTAAACTTAATAGACAGCCTCACCCCATAGCCCCGACCAAGTCACTGTAGGAGAACCCCGTCGCCGAAAGCATCCGTATGGGTGCTCGCGGTAGCGGTGTTCCGCCTTGGTGCACTTCGTCGACGGCGTCGGGGGTGCGGCCGCCTACTAAAGTTTGTGACGAGCATTCGATCAGTTTTTCGGGAATCTTGTTGAATTGCCCGACCTGATATTGGAAAGAGTTTTCGATAATGAGACTAAAATGCGGGGTTTATAATTGTTAGGCATGCAATGTCTAAAGAATTCATTTGATCAGGCATGCGATGTCCGAGGTGGTTGCGGATTCCAACTGTTGTAGTTTTACACTTTCTTTTCTGTGACCGTAAGTGTAATATGTGATATCGCCGGTTTCGTTGCTATATGTCAACGACAATTGGGATGCACATATTTACTTACGTTGATGACATGTGATGTTATGTGTTGCTGGATATGTTATATTGGATCGTCGTGTTTGAATAACCGGGGGTTTTTATGTGAGATGAGTGTTTTTTCATTTTCATTCATGTAAAAACTTGTTTGTAATATTCTTTTATTGGGGCACTTCCAGGTTGTGGATGTTGTCACCATTTGTATATTATTTACTTTTCTGCACTAGGATAGACGCAAGGAGGATGGCACAAGTAACCGGGTTCTAGGGTCCAGTGGGAGACCAACTCGAGGAGTCGAGTCCGGGTCTCCTAACCCTAGAATTGGTAGGGTTGCTTGCCGCTCTCGTAGGGGTCTAGGGGTGTGGGATTGGCTATTCATCACGACCGTGGAATCCGTGTTTTATACTGGCTCGTATTGAAAACACGGACGTCCTAGTATATCCAATATTTCATATGTTTCTTCTGCTGTGATTTATCTGTGATGTGATCATGTGATGTTCTGTAATAGATATTATATATAGTATATATGATATATTATATAAACGTTGCTTATGTTTTACACCCGCGCTAGCCCTGCCCCGCTCTGCCGTTAGTTACCTAACCTAACGGTGCGGACGGGACATCGAGGCGAATGCGGATGGCATAAGCGTACGTTATATTTATCTGTGATGTTTAGGTGGACCTTAATGATGGGATATTCATTAATGAGATTAATGAAAGAAAATAAACCAAATTGATGTTGTGGAATCGAATTTCAAAATAAAAACAGGTAGCTACAGTTCGTGCTTTGCATCGCGGTGTTCATTATAGAACATCCTGCACCTTATTCGATGAGGAAAGGACCGAGATCCCTTCACCGGGAGTGACTCCTTTAGCAATAACTGGCAGATGCTACAACCCTCGCTTTGTCTTTGATCGCTTCTATAGTTTCCTCTTTGCACAGTGATATATATGATATATCCCGCACCTCATTCGACGAGGAAAGGGCCGACGATCCCTTCACCGGGAGTGACCCCTTTAGCAAAACTAGAAAAGCCTCGAAAACATTCCATTTAAAAACCATTTGATTCCGCAACGAGATCAAGTTCAAAGCGTTAAAGGTTTTCACAAAAACCATTCGCAACCCTCCGTCATTTTAGGAAGTAGAGTACTTAGTATTCGTGCTGTGTTTGTTGACCATAGTCAAGGCACAGTGTACGGTAGCTAAGTGATGTCTTCCTACACCGCATATGATGCGATTAGTTAGGACAGTCGCGTGACTTTGTTGACCTTAGTTAAGGGTCATGTGGGTGGGTCTAATTAATCACGAAATGACGTGTAGAACTTGACTAGTACTTATTGTAAGTGCACGGCGGCGCCCCGGCCGTCAATCCGACGGCCAAAAGCTGAAGCGGTGATAAACTTAAATTTTGCGGACTTAGCAAACCGGCACCACCGCGCACTAAACACCCGGATCGTAACCATTAACAAGCCTAAGCTAACTAGAAGAAGGGTTAGAGATATACCGACGATCCAAGTCCTCCGGTCTTCTCGTCATGGTCCCGATCTCCTGCGGAAAAGCCCCGTCTCCTCCTCGTCGCCGGAAGTGCACCACATCGCCTACTTTGTTTACGGGCTCCCACCTCAATGCCGAGGCAACTCGGGCACGAAGCCGGCTACTCGACGTGCCCAAGATTTGCTGTAGAATGTGTAGTGAGCTATTGTCTCTATTGGGGTTGAAGGAGTTGCCATATGGTGGAGGAAAAGATACAAGCTTTTTGGAGAGGAGCTAGGAATTTTGGAGAGTCTTCTTGTGTGATTTTTGGAGCATGAAGAGAACCAAAAATTGCCACACCAAAATCAATCACCCACCACCTTAAAGAATGGCCGGCCCTTGTAGGAAAAAGGAGAGAGGGAAAAGTCAAGGGGGAGGTAACCATATGAATCATGCAAGAGAGAGAGAGAGAGGAATGGTTATCATGAAAAACAATGATACCAAAACAAAACCCATACTCCACCACCAACCACCAACCTCATCATCAACAACCATGATGAGCCAAAAGTCATGCCATCATGACAAGAAGAAGTCAAGGTCAATGAAAAGATGTCATGATAAAACAATATGCAAAGACCCCCTCCACAAACACTTATTTGCAACTATGCAAATAAGCCCTCCTCCACCAAACTTCGGCCAATGAACGATACAAAGGAAATCGGCCGAAACGAAAAGCAAACTGGCAACTCCAGAAAACTGGTCCCGTAATAAATTACAGGAAAACCCCGATACTGTGCATACACACCCGCATCTGTATTTCGACCGAAATACAAATGCAATGAGACAAAGTCTACACTGTACTATACTAGGATCCGGCTTATACCAAAACCGGCTAGTAATATCTGTTCGATCCTGATCCGTGCAATACCGCACGTATCTGATCGAACCCTGCCATATAACCATACGGCCTATAGTACAAACTGTCCGATCCTGATCCGTGCAATACCGCACGTATCTGATCGGACCTTGCCATATCTCCATACGGCCTCTACAACCTTTCGCCCGAAAGCTGAGTAACTGAATGTGGGGGACTCTAAGGACTCGTCAACACCTTGGTTGTGGATTTAACCACTAGCACGTCAGAGGTATAAGCCAATACGTAACGGGCTACCAGGTATTGACTAAAAAGGACGTCAATGAGCGAACTCATCCTGACACCCTACTGAGCCTGTCAGTGACAATATCCGTGCAGTCCGGTCCGTTCGTCTATGAGTATCGCATGGCGGGCCTAGGGGGTTGGTAAAAGTCAGACCCCCAAAAGCGGTACAAGTCGTGTCGGAGTGTAGCCCAGAACACCCTGAGATACTACTGGAATACCTACCAGTAAATCTCCTTGCCTTGGCCAAGGACTTTGTGTAATGGCTCTCCTAGACAAAGCACGACCTCACCCCCAATACCGGGAGAGACGAACCCCTGAAGATACGCTCACTGCCTCCATGTGGCTCGGGACTGTACCCAACTAAAACCTGTTTGCACGACTCCTTTGAGCCGTGGTAGGGTAGTAATCAAAGTACAGTGGGAACTCACACGAGACAAATGACGATCCCCAGGTCGATGAACTAACCTGCACACATGTCACCAGGGAATTTCCATCTGACGTCTGGTATATGACCAACTAGCATGTTCCCGGCGAGTCCTGTCCGGTGTACTCATAACCCAATGAGCACCTGTATACATCTTAGGTGATCCAACTGACACCAGTGGCTTGTGAGACCGGCCACCGCCTCTCGTCGGGGTCTCGACTGTATACACTAGTCTACTAATGGAGTATCGATGCCCGGTCTCGAAACTCCCACGACTAGGGACCTTTTAAGGATATGCTTGTAGACCCCCAGCTCCCACTTATATGATCGCCCTCATACTGCTGGTGGTCAAGCAAGAATCCTAGGGGCTCTATCAACGTGTAATAGCGACGTGTCAGGTCACCTAAAACAGTACACGATGATAAAGGTAAACCAGATAGCATACTATCATCTCGAGTAAGACTGTCCTACCGGGATAGGTCCTCCCTCAATCATTACAATCACGTACCTGTGACCTAATAATTGACTCTGAGGGCACTATCTCCAACAATCCCCCACTTGCACTCAAGGCTAATTATTGCGATGTCGCATACTCACTGCCCGTGTGATACCGAACATCCAACTCCTCTACTAGTCAGTCTCACAAAGCTCGTTTGCGGAACTATTGCGTTCGAGGAATAGCCTCAGTGAGTGGATCCGCTTAGTTGTTTCTTTCTATGTCTCTCTATATCTCAAGTTCGCGGAGAAAGCCATCTTCCGAAAAGAGCAATACCTGTCTTAGGATGTGTCTGGATGTCTGATGGGACATAGCTCATAAATGAACTCCAAATCCAAACTCCTTAGACTGTATCGTCAACTGAACTTAATCAGTATCCTGCGCCATGCCACCCTCAGTATTGCCTTGGATCACCTGTCCAAAATACTGCCCTTCGTTAGAAGGAAAACTATAACTCTGACAACCTCCTTGTCGTCCATGTCACCTTGGAAGCCTGGAATGATAACTGTTTCCCGAATGAGGCTGTCGTTATCATATCCCTAGAACATCCACTTATGTTCTAAAACTGCTTCCAACTGTTTCTCCAGGATTGGATTAATGTCAACTTATTGCATCTAGTGCAAGAACAACATCTGGTGTGGTACTTGACATCTCACGAATGACTCAATTGCCTGAGCAAGTGATCTGCCAATCATGCCCGTCCCTCTCCCCTTTAGTCTGTAAGACACCTTTGGAGAAGGTGACTCCATTACCTGCAGGTACACTACCGTGCCAGGAGTCGTCCATCCTAAATACTCTTAGAATGCTGTCAAGTACCCTGATTGGGAAACCACCCAAATCTAGATTTAAAACCATAGATCTAGTAACCAGTATGTCTGATATAAAATCCATTTCCTATGTGGAGAAACAACTGTGTGACGACCAAAGTACAACCGATCGTAGTGTAGGAGTTTCCTTTCCTACTCTGTGTATATCATCCAAATACCAGGATATCTCACCCTACTACCTTCTCAACTGATCCATCCCCTATTCTGATGAAGTCAAACCCATGACTGTCACGTCAGAAATAGATGATCTATCTCCGCTACATCTGCTCTAGTCTATAAATAGACATAAGCAACCTTTCCACCAATGCTTCCGCTGCTCCCACTGACTACGACAACCCTCTGGCAGAGTCATATAACGTACACTTCTAAAACTGGTTTAGAACGACGCTATATTCATCCTCCCGCCGGGTCTCGTAACCTGGAACAACAGCAATGGCAATTGTGGGTAAACAAGAACTTCCCTGTCACCGTCCTTGAGGCTACCGTAGTGCCTCTCGGGTGCCTGAAGTTACCCACCTTATCTGCGGAGTGGCCAATGGAATGTCAATCCAGATTGAAACTTTAGGTTCCTTATCAAATCTTCAGTAATCGTTTGTGGTTCTGGAATCACTTCCAGTTCTACCATACTCCCACTACTGTTTTCTGAAAAAATCCATTTTTAATAAAACTGTGGCGAGTCTAGAACAATATTGCTATTGTTCATCCAGATGGTAGAAAATCAACCCTCGTCATAGCCTGGGTCAACCCACAAACAGCCATTACAGAAACGTGCCTTGAGTTGTCCAGTGTCTGGTTTTAATCATAAACCGGACAACTCCCCGTACCTTAACATCGTTAAGATATGAACTGTTCTATATCCAATATAGAAACAGAGGCACTGATTTAATTGAACCAGATTCAAATCATGCAGCTGTCCCCAGCGCATGTCAACTAAATGGAAGGAGGCCGATCAGCGTTACTCAACTTAGGAATACTTCCAATTATGAGTAACCTGAAAGAGAAGCAAGATCTCTTTATCATTACTATCAACTGAATACCATACACAAGTATCTACATCTTCGATCACTTTGAAGAATCCCGATACTTGCTACACCTGGTTCTCTACTCTATTCAAATACCTATAACTCCTCAAAACTTAGACCCTGTGTTTCTACGAAACACATGTCTAAGAACTAGAGAAGTTAAAAGTAAACAGAATATAGTATGAGGACCAACCCCTCTGTCCTAATGGACACTGGACAACATACAATACTCTGTATAAGTCCCTTGAGTCTGATAACTCTTTCACTGTGTGTCGTAGGTTGAAAACTGTACTTATGGTTAAGAAGAATTACACCGCTGTTTAATGCTCCTTACCTAACCATCCACTGATATAGGTAAATATCGTAGACATAATTTCAGAAAGGTATATCTCACTCTATGAAAATAGACGTACAGATATATCATTTTGAAATTGGTGCATAACAGCGGATATTCAAAACCAAATATTTGCCGACTGGCAAACAGCCCAGGTGATTTCCTCAAATATCACCGATTACAACGAATCCCGATACAATGAGGATGATCACCCAATTCCCAATAACCTACTCCCACTCATCATCTGTAAAACCATACAGATGTGAGAATCGTACCTGGTAAATACATACCCTGGAGTAAGTGTCTAATCGGGAAATCAGTTTTCTTTTAATAGTACACAGTGAAACTGAAACATTGAAATGTTTCGTTGGGGTATCCTGGTATTCCTAGTAATGCCTCTTCCAGATTCACGACTGTAACCGTATAGTTCTTTGCCACCTCTCCAAATCCCTTCATATGTCTTTAGTCTTTACCTTCTGTACACCCCTTTAGGCCAAATGGTTTTCTTCATTCCCTACCGTTCGGCACCAGCCTATGGTTTGGAAGAAGACTATCCAATAAGCATAATGGGTGTAATGTCCCAATCCTAGGAACACTCGCAATGCGAGAGAAGGTGAAGATAAAAGACACCTGAATAAATCTTATTCCTATTTCTCCTGAACCAGAATCCATCCCCGAACTGGAACAAGTTCCTTTCGAGTTCGTATATAACCATACGATGGAGTATCCAAATAAACTGTGGATCTTCGTAGTGATACGGAGTGTCCTGGAGAAATACAAATGTGATGTAGGAGTGGTAACGAAATACCTGGTTTGGTCGTGAATATCTGTTGCAATTTACTTTGCCCTTTTACTAATCCCTTGCTTTGTCTTAACTTAATACCTTCTGCACACCATCGTTATGCTAATTGGTTTTCTTCATTCCCCACCGGTCAGCACCAGCCTAAGGTTTGGAAGAAGACAATCCAATTTGCGTAATAGGTGTACTACCCCTAAACCAAGGAGTACTCGTAACCTGAGAGAGGGTAAAAAGCAAAGACAACTGAATAACCCTATCCGTTTTCTCCAGAACCTGAAACCATCCTCGAATAAATTCTTTCGAGTTCGTATCTAACCATACGATGGTTTTGTCCAATGGAAGTGGACGTTCGTAGTAATACGGGGTGTCCTGGAGAAAAGGGTAAAAGTAGGAGTGGCAATGAGGTTTGCAACTCTGACAATCCAAAAGCCGGTGTTTAAGAAGGTTCGGTCAACTTGGTCACTGAGTCAAAGTCTTAGGGTCGGGTCAATGGTCGCTGCCAAAGAGAGAGAGAAAAGAAAACACTCAGCGTGCACTCTAACCTAGATCAGAATGGTCACCAATTTATCTAATCTGGAAACCTCCCACTGTACCTCAAATTCTCCTCCAAACCTGAAAGAAGAATTAGTCGGGGTTACCCGAGGAGTAAACTAACTCATCAGTGGGAATCGAGATCCAACTATCATCGCATGATAACGTGACGGAATCCGCTCACGGTGTCACACTCCAGAAGGTATGCGCATACCTGGCAAGTTTCAGTTCTTTTGAAACTCCCGATGTGATTTCTGCCCCATGCTCTTATGACCTTGGCGTGAGGTCAAAATATCATAAGTCACATGTCAAGTTCTGCCCGTCATTATCCAGGTTAATTTGAACCCACCCGTACATACCCTTGACGTAGGCCAAAATAGTAGTACGACTGTCCCAAACCAACGCATCTATCTATGCAACAGATAAATACCCGGTAGCTACCAATCACTATGCCTTGGCGTGAGGTCAAAATACATAGCTTGAATACTACCGAATATTTAACTGAAATGACGGAGGGCTACGAATGGTTTCTGGCGAAAACCTTTAACGTAAAGAACTTGATATCGTTGAAGGAACTGATAGCTTTTTAAAAATATAGTGACGAAAACCGTTGCTAAAGAGGTCACTCCCGGTGAAGGGATCTCGGCTCTTTCCCCGTAGAATGGGGTGCAGGATATTCCAACTGAATACCACGGTGCAAAGCAAAAGTAATCGGCTATAGTGAAGTTAATGCCCTGACGCAAACCTTTTGTCCAAGGGGTCACTCCCGGTGAAGGGATCTCGGTCCTTGCCTCGTCGACTGAGGAGCAGGATATTCCAACTGAATACCACGATGCAAAACAAAAGTGAACGTCCTTGCAATAACAGCTTTTTGAAAAATGTTCCAACAACATCAGATTAGGTTTGTTTTTAACTTGCATTGATCCGAATCAACGCAGTCCCATCAATTGATCACACCAAAAAGAACGAAAATATACTGATGTACGTATATGCCATCCGCATTCGCCACTGGGTCCCGTCATTACCCGTTAGGTTAGCTAACTAACGACAGAGCGGGGACTGGACTAGCGCGGATGCAAAACATATACAACATCTACTAATATATATACCAATATATTATATTCGCTCAAGGCGTGAATAAAATGCAACATCACAGAAATGTACAGCATCACAGAAACAATACAGATATCTGGGATCCCCGGGTTTCACAGAGCCACTGCTGAAACCCGACGTTCCCCTGGTCGTGTGGATAGCCTGTGCAATGTAATCCTAGACCCCTACGGGCGTGGCAAGTCACCCGCCAAAACCTGAAGCGAGGCAGCCCCCTTCAGCGCCGTGAATGGACCACCCAGCACTTCACGGAATCCGGTAACTTGGGCACCCCTCCTGGGTCAACCTGTACCCCCTACGAGTGCGGCGAATAGCCCGCCAATCCTAGAGTGAAGCCCCTTCCGTCTCAATGCCATGAGATGCGGGCTTGTTGCCTTCCAGAACCCGGCTATCCGTGCACCCCTCCGCGGGGCAATCCTAGTACAGAAAGTAAAATATACATACAACGGGTACATCGACCGCAACCAGGTCGTGCCCCAAAATAATAATACAAACAGGCAGTGACGGCAGTCCACATGTCGGACGCTCGCCCCGCAAAATCAAATGTACATAATACCACCACAACTGTACTAGCATTGCATCCAGGCTATCCCTATGACCGATCCGCAACAACACAGCAAATACATAGAACATCAACGTGAAAGTCATGTTCGCAAATCCGTCTAACCGGGCTATAGCAGTTAGACAGGATTTACCGATCGAGTGACATTCACGGTCGCAGATATAATGTAAATACTGTGAAAAATGTGTTTAAAATTTTCCGATTGACCAAAAATTAACAAGTGGGCCCCCAATCAAAACTGTAGCACTCACAGAAAACCTGGGCCCAATTTTAATATTCCAAAACCCATATTTAAAGCCCAGAAAGCCTCTGAAAAAAAATGGTGCAGTGATGTCTACAGTGCGCGGCGGAAGGGCGGCGGAATGGGGGTTTGTGCGGCGCTTCCGCGCTCTGACTGTGGAATCACTTCATCGAAATTTTACAGAGTTCTTAGATTTTCTAGTACATCAATATTTTACAACCTGAAAAATTTTTAGAGACCAAAAAGTTTCAACAGAAACTGATGCGAAGGTAAAATGCAGTTTTGGAACTTTTTGATCGATTGGAAATGCAAACACATTAAACCAAGCTAGACTAAGTTAATGGCGAGGCTCTGATACCACTGTAAGTGCACGGCGGCGCCCCGGCCGTCAATCCGACGGCCAAAAGCGGAAGCGGTGATAAACTTAAATTTTGCGGACTTAGCAAACCGGCACCACCGCGCACTAAACACCCGGATCGTAACCATTAACAAGTCTAAGCTAACTAGAAGAAGGGTTAGAGATATACCGACGATCCAAGTCCTCCGGTCTTCTCGTCATGGTCCCGATCTCCTGCGGAAAAGCCCCGTCTCCTCCTCGTCGCCGGAAGTGCACCACATCACCTACTTTGTTTACGGGCTCCCACCTCAATGCCGAGGCAACTCGGGCACGAAGCCGGCTACTCGACGTGCCCAAGATTTGCTGTAGAATGTGTAGTGAGCTATTGTCTCTATTGGGGTTGAAGGAGTTGCCATATGGTGGAGGAAAAGATACAAGCTTTTTGGAGAGGAGCTAGGAATTTTGGAGAGTCTTCTTGTGTGATTTTTGGAGCATGAAGAGAACCAAAAATTGCCACACCAAAATCAATCACCCACCACCTTAAAGAATGGCCGGCCCTTGTAGGAAAAAGGAGAGAGGGAAAAGTCAAGGGGGAGGTAACCATATGAATCATGCAAGAGAGAGAGAGAGAGGAATGGTTATCATGAAAAACAATGATACCAAAACAAAACCCATACTCCACCACCAACCACCAACCTCATCATCAACAACCATGATGAGCCAAAAGTCATGCCATCATGACAAGAAGAAGTCAAGGTCAATGAAAAGATGTCATGATAAAACAATATGCAAAGACCCCCTCCACAAACACTTATTTGCAACTATGCAAATAAGCCCTCCTCCACCAAACTTCGGCCAATGAACGATACAAAGGAAATCGGCCGAAACGAAAAGCAAACTGGCAACTCCAGAAAACTGGTCCCGTAATAAATTACAGGAAAACCCCGATACTGTGCATACACACCCGCATCTGTATTTCGACCGAAATACAAATGCAATGAGACAAAGTCTACACTGTACTATACTAGGATCCGGCTTATACCAAAACCGGCTAGTAATATCTGTTCGATCCTGATCCGTGCAATACCGCACGTATCTGATCGAACCCTGCCATATAACCATACGGCCTATAGTACAAACTGTCCGATCCTGATCCGTGCAATACCGCACGTATCTGATCGGACCTTGCCATATCTCCATACGGCCTCTACAACCTTTCGCCCGAAAGCTGAGTAACTGAATGTGGGGGACTCTAAAGACTCGTCAACACCTTGGTTGTGGATTTAACCACTAGCACGTCAGAGGTATAAGCCAATACGTAACGGGCTACCAGGTATTGACTAAAAAGGACGTCAATGAGCGAACTCATCCTGACACCCTACTGAGCCTGTCAGTGACAATATCCGTGCAGTCCGGTCCGTTCGTCTATGAGTATCGCATGGCGGGCCTAGGGGGTTGGTAAAAGTCAGACCCCCAAAAGCGGTACAAGTCGTGTCGGAGTGTAGCCCAGAACACCCTGAGATACTACTGGAATACCTACCAGTAAATCTCCTTGCCTTGGCCAAGGACTTTGTGTAATGGCTCTCCTAGACACAGCACGACCTCACCCCCAATACCGGGAGAGACGAACCCCTGAAGATACGCTCACTGCCTCCATGTGGCTCGGGACTGTACCCAACTAAAACCTGTTTGCACGACTCCTTTGAGCCGTGGTAGGGTAGTAATCAAAGTACAGTGGGAACTCACACGAGACAAATGACGATCCCCAGGTCGATGAACTAACCTGCACACATGTCACCAGGGAACTGCCATCTGACGTCTGGTATATGACCAACTAGCATGTTCCCGGCGAGTCCTGTCCGGTGTACTCATAACCCAATGAGCACCTGTATACATCTTAGGTGATCCAACTGACACCAGTGGCTTGTGAGACCGGCCACCGCCCCTCGTCGGGGTCTCGACTGTATACACTAGTCTATTAATGGAGTATCGATACCCGGTCTCGAAACTCCCACGACTAGGGACCTTTTAAGGATATGCTTGTAGACCCCCAGCTCCCACTTATATGATCGCCCTCATACTGCTGGTGGTCAAGCAAGAATCCTAGGGGCTCTATCAACGTGTAATAGCGACGTGTCAGGTCACCTAAAACAGTACACGATGATAAAGGTAAACCAGATAGCATACTATCATCTCGAGTAAGACTGTCCTACCGGGATAGGTCCTCCCTCAATCATTACAATCACGTACCTGTGACCTAATAATTGACTCTGAGGGCACTATCTCCAACACTTATGATTTGTTGACCATAGTTAAGGTCATAGGTGCTAGGGGTAAAAACCTTTATCGGGAGTTTCAAGTGTTGAAATTTGTAATGAGATTGCATACCTTCTATGTGATAGTTGGATCCCGATACCCACTGCGAGTAATTGTTACTCCTGGGAGAGTCTTGCACTTTGCAATTAGCCGATCAAGTAGGTGTCTAGAAAGGTGTCAACGGGGTTACTCCTCTGGGAAAACGGGGTTACGCCTCTGGGAAAACGGGGTTTACTGTAATTAGGTCCGTGCGAAAGCACGGGGAACCTCCCTCAAAGTACCGACACTGGCCTGGCTGAAAGATTGGCGAACTTGTAGAGTGTAATTAATCCCGGCTAGTCTTTCCTTTTAAGGTTTGAAGGAAGATTTGATAAAAACAGTGGGAGCCATCCTGATTAGATAAAATATATAACCAATCTAATCTTGACAGAGCGCACGCAGAGTGTTTTCTTCTCTCTCTCTCCTGGTAGCGACCATATCACGCCTTAATCAAGATAATAATATGGATGTATTGACCGAACCCGCTTGTTATACTGAGCTGGGGAACGTTGGTCCCGCTCCAACTTATAATTGTTATAAGACAGAGCAGGAAATAGGGAATACCAGAATTCCTATGCCGCCCAAACGAAGACAGTGCATATGATGCATTTCCTTCTGGTGTGTTCATTACAAAGAACTGTTTCTCAGTATCCTCTGCATCCTGGGTATATGATACCGGATCAGGATCCCAGATATGTAATCTGTTACATAGGGCTACAAAAAGGTAGAAAAACTGAGAACGGGTGATAAGTTTCATGAGGCAGAAAACGGGGCAAGTGTTGCAGCCAAGTCTGTTGGTCACTGTCACCCTGTATTACTAATACATTGATTCTGAACAAATGCTATAACCTGATATACAAAATCATATCACTCTCTTTATTTAGTAAAGAAATGTTAAAATTTTGTATTGATGGATAATGTTTTGAACATTTCCTATATCAAAAGTTGATCGGTTCAGGCACGTTATCTAAAAGCATTGACGTTCTAAATCAAACTACAGTTCCTAGTATACAGAACACACACAAGAGGAAAAGTTCAGAAATGAACGAATCATTCTTGAGGCATTGTAGACTAGGTCATATCAATGCGACCCGACTAGCTGAAGTTACATTTAGATGCATATTTAAATCAGTTTGAATTTACATCTTGTGAAACTTGCCAGTCATGTCACAAAGATAAGATGACCATAGCTCTGTTTATTGGAAACAGAGAAAGAGTTAGTAAACTCTTGGGACTGATACATTATGATGTATGTAAGGTCTCCTGTCTACACATGCCAGGACTGGTTCTTTATACTTCATTATATTCTCTGATAATCTCTCAAGATTCAGTCGTATGTTCCTGTTGAAACATAAGTCCGAAGCTTTTGAGGTATTCACAGAATATAAGTTGGAAGTAGATAACCAAAATACGGGTATAAGTATTATGTCCTATGATGAGATCAGGGAGGAGAATACTTGTGCATGGAATCCTTGGACTATTCTAAAGGAAAATGAGATTCTCTCTCAGTATTACTCCTCTGAATACACCACAGCACAACGGTATATCGGGGCGGAGCAATCACACCCTATATGATAAGGTGTGCTCTATGATGAGTACTACTGAGTTACCTATTTCCTTTTTGGGAGTTATGCGCTTGAGAAGCTGCATACCTATTGAATAGGGTTCCGATCAAATCAGTTGCCTACCGCTTCATATGTGATATGGAAAGGGAAGAGCCCATGTCTTAAGCTAGTTAAGATTTGGGGTTGACCGGCCTATGTCTAAAAGCAAAATCCGGACAAGCTCGAGGCAAGGTCTGTAATGTAGAACTGGAAAGGTTCCAGCTATACAAACTACAGCAGATAATTTGGTAGAACCAAAGGATTCAGTAGATTCCAACGAACCTCAGCCTCTCCGCCGATCTAGTAGGGTTCCTCACCTACCCGAGAGATACTTCGGTTTCTCAATGACAGTGGGAGCGAGGATTGCATCATGAGATGATGACCCAACTAGTTTTGAGCTGGCCATTGGGGGTAGAACTCTGTAAGAATGGCTGGATGCTTAGTGATCTGAGATGGAATCCTTATACACCAACAAAGTATGGACTTTGGTTGCTATATCTGAAGGGTTAAATCCCCATCAGGAGCAAGTATATCTTGAGAAGATTACTTGGTGTACATGGAAAAGTTGAGACTTTCAAAGCTAGACTTGTTAAAGGTTTTCGTCATCAACCAGGTACGGATAATGATGAAACCTTTTCCAGGGACTATGTTTAAATCCATCCAGATCCTACTTGCCACGGCTACATACCATGACTACGATATCTGGTGGTTGGGTGCCATGACTACTTTTCTAAATAATGTTTTAGAAGAGTGCGTCTATAAGTACACAGCCAGAGGGCCTCGTAGACAGTGGGAGCAGCGGAAACGTGTGCAAGATGCTTTATAGGATAAAGCAGGCATCGCGGAGTTGGAACATCTGTTTTGATGGATTAGTCAAAGAAGTTGACATCATCAAAATGGTAGATGAACCTTGTATAAACAAAAAGGTAGTAGGGAGTATGGTGACGATCCTCGTAGAGTAGGTGGATGACATACTCTTGTTAGGGAAGGAGTTTCCTATGCTACGCTCGATCAATCTCCGCTTATCACAATGATTTTCCATATAGGATCAAAGTGATACATACTAAATCCTAAGCTTTGGATCTATGAAATAGATCTAATTGGATGTTAAGATACTCACTATTTGTAGTGAGATGGTATCAATCGATCCTGGGGAGAATCACTGGAAGGGTTCCAGAGTGATAAAGACGACTGAATGTCAGTCACAGGAATTGTCTTTACCCTCAGTAAAGGGACGGTATGTTGGAAGATTTTCAAGCTAGATACCGTAACAAACTAGACGATAAAGGCTGGTAACATCGCTATTAAAGATACTACCAAAGAGGCAGTTTGGGTGTATATTGGTTCATAAGATGAACTAGGTTCCTGCCATTGTGTGACAATGGAAATGTGGCTTTGGCCAAGGAACCTTGGTCCCATCAGTGACCCAGACATACTCTGAGGCAGCATCACCTGATCATGGAGATAGTTGATCTCCAGGGTGATCGAGGTTAGGAGAGTAGACTCAGAGGACAACACGGCGGATCCACTCACGAAGGCCTTTTCCCAAAGAGAGACTTTTAAGGGATGGTTGAGTATTAGATACTGCAACCACTGCTACAGATGGCCCTAGTGCAAGTGGGAGATTGTTAGTTATATGTATGCCCTAGAGGCCATTATTGTACATAGGATGTATATTGTAGTGGATGCTAGGACATATATAGGTAGGACTTTCTTGCTCGACATGATAGTACGCTATCTGGTTGCTCTTTATCTTAACATGTAAACTTTCTGTCTCTCTGTTACATGTTGATAAAGCCCTTAGGATGTGTACTCGACTTCCAGGACTATGATACATATCATACTAGTGGGGCCTGGGTAGTCCATGAGTACATCCTTCAATGTTCCTAGTCGTGAGAATATCGAGACGGGGCATCGATATTCCAGAGTAGACTAGCGTATATCTTCTCGACCCATGTGATGGGCGATGGATGATCCCATATCCATTGGTGTTTGACATCAGAGATGGTATACGGGTGCTCAGTGGAGACTGGGTACACTGAACGGACTCGCCGAGAACTCCCAGATGGTATTATACCTCACGTCAGATGGCAGTTCTCTGGTGACACTGGTACAGCTTAGTCTGTTGACCCGAGATCGTCATAGAGTCTTGTGTGTCTCCCACTGTGCTTTGATTTCCACCCTACCATGGCTCTACTGAGTCGTGCAAACAGGTGGTTTTTGGGTACAGTCCCGATTCACATGGAGGCAATGAGCGATAGGAGGGGATTCGTCTCTCCCGGTATTGGGGGTTGATGTTGCGCTATGCTCGACTGGCCATAACAGGAAATCCCTGGCCAGGATTGCTGTGACCTACTGGTAAGTGTTATCAGCAGTTTCACACATGTCATGGACTTCACGTCGGCATGACTTATCAAGCTATTGGGGTCTGACGTTTACCACCCCTAGGCGAGATATGCGGCATATTAGACGAACAGACCGGACTGTACGGTAAGTGTTACTGGTTGGATTCACAGGAGTGTGAGCGGGCTTGCTCGTCGATCTTCTGATCGCTCAATACCCGGGTGGCCGTTACGTTTGGCAGACCGCTTGCGGCTTGTGGGTGTTTGATATGATCATCACCTGCTGCCGGCGTATTGACGAGTCTTTAGAGTCCTACACAGAGGTTTCCTGGCTCAAGCGAAACGAAATAGGAGCGCATATGAGATATGTGCGGGACCGAGAATAATTCGTGTATGTGATACCGTATTCCATTCTCGCGACGAATGTATCGATTGGTTATATGCGATATAACCTAGTTGTCGAATCAAGGATTGATTCAATAAGCCGATACATTGGATACTAGCCGGTTATATGCGACATAACCGGATCATTGAATCAAGTGTTGATTTAATGATTTAATGTATAATTATATATTTGATATATTACTTTGCATTAACTGGTATTGGTTCACTTTAAATGGATTTTCTCACTTGAATTGTGCAAGTTGTATATGTGATATACATTTGTGCACATGATTGTATCATGTTTGATGATACATGTTTACTTGGTTAAGTGTAAAGAATTAAACCATGGTTAAGTTTATGATTAGGGTTTTCTTTTTTTCTTACTTATTTATTTATTTATTTATTTATGGAAAAGATGAGAAAAGAATGGTTGCTATTTTTGTTTTTAGTTGAAGATTCATGAAGCATTGACTAAGTCACCATTCTTGTCTCATGCTTAACCCTAACCATTCAAGTTAACCATGGTCCATTCTCTACAATTAACCAAGGGTTAATATATGATAAGTATTGATTTATTTATCCAATTATTCAACACTTATGATATCTTCTTCTTCTTCTTCATCTTCTTCTTCCATGAAGAAAGCTTGCTACATCAATGGTGATTGATGAAAAAGTGTGAGAAATCCAAATCTAAAGTCTACCCACTTCCTATTTCTTCATCCTCTACCTCTTGCCAAGTAGTATAGGGTGTTTCCTTCACAAGTTTTCTTGACTTGGTGAAGTTGGAGCTTGATCTAGCGATGCCTCGACGTAGATCATCTTCGGCATCGTCGTCGATGACCTAGCCCGCTTTTTCTCCGATGAAGCCGACGCTAGAGCCCAAGATCCGATTTGTACAGCGAGGATACTTCATCGCGGAGCTTAGGAGGTGGAGGACCGGATCTACAAAGGTTGTAGCCCCTTCCCTTTAGCTATAATTCCGTTTACTTGCTTGCATCGCCTTGATTTCTAGTTAACGATCCGTATTAGGGTTTGTAGGCACAAGGAATTTTTGATTTGTGCATGTTTGATCACTTGTGAGACTCCATTAGAGTGCCTAGGAACCCTACACCAGGTATATTGACACCATACTAAAGAAGTTTAGTATGGAAGATTCCAAGCGTGGGAATTTACCCATGATCTCAAGAATCACTCTCTCCAAAGAGATGTCCCCCAAGACTGATTTGGAGAGGGCTCACATGCAAGGGATACCCTATGCTTCGGCACTCGGGTCTATCATGTATGCGATGTTATGTACTCGACCGGATGTAGCGTACGCACTTGGTGTTGTAAGCAGGCATCAATCGGATCCCGGGGAGAATCACTGGACAGCTGTGAAGAACATTCTTAAGTACTTGAGAAGGACTAAAGAAATGTTCTTGGTGTATGGTAACGGTGAACTCCAGATGGAGTCCTTTACCGATTCAAGCTTCCAGAGTGATAAGGTCGACTGTAAGACAGTCTCGGGTTTTTTCTTTACCCTCAGTTGAGGGATGGTATGTTGGAAGAGTTCCAAGGTAGACACCGTAGCAGACTCGACGATGAAGGCTGAAAACATCGCTACCAACGATGCTGCCAAAGAGGCTGTCTGGATGAACAAGTTCATGAGAAGAACTTGGTGAGGTTCCTACCATTGAGCATCCAATACTTGTATTGTGATAACAATGGAGTTGTGGCATTGGCCTAGGAACGCAGGTCCCATCTGTGATCCAGACATATTCTTAAGCGGTATCACCTGATCAGGGAGATGGTTGATCTCCGGGAGATCGAGGTTAGGAAAGTTGACATGAAGAATAACACGGCAGATCCACTCACCAAGGCCATTTGAGAGACTTTTCTGGATGTTGGGTATGAGATACTACAACAATCGGCATTAGTGCAAGTATGAGATTGTTAGTTATATGTATGCCTTAGAGGCCATTATTGTACATGATTGTATATTGTTGTGGATGCTTGGACATATCTAAGAGGACTTTCATGCTCGACATGATAGTATGCTATCTGGTTGCTCTTTATCTTAACATGTACACTTTAATCATTATACAGTCTCTCCGTTACATTTTGATAAAGCCCTTAGGATGTGTACTTGACTACCAGAATTATGACGGAGATCATACTAGTGGGGCCAGAGTAGTCCATTAGTTCATCTTTTAATTGTTCCTAGTCGTGGGAGTATCGATACAAGGCATCGATATTCAAGAGTAGACTAGTGTGTACATTTCTTGACCCTGTATGGGGCGATAGATGATCCCACATCCATTGGTGTTTGACATCAAAGATTGTACACATGTGCTCATTGGAGAATGGGTACACTGAACAGGACTCGCCAAGAACTCCTAGATGGTATTATACCTATCGTCAGCTAGCAGTTCTCTGGTGACACAGGTACAGGTTAGTCTGTAGACCCGAGATAGTCATAGAGTCTTGTGTGATTCCCACTGTGCTTTGATTTCCTCCCTATCACGTTCAAGAGAGCATGCAAACAGGTGGATTTTGGGTACAGTCCCGAGTCACATGGAGGCAATGTGTGATAGGAAGGGTTTCGTCTCTCCCGGTATTAGGAGTTGATGTTGCGCTATGCTTGATTGGCTATAACAAGAAGTCCCTGGCTAGGGCTGATGATGAGATTTACTGGTAAGTGTTATCAGTAGTTTCTCGACCCGTTATGAGCCTTATATTGGCATGACTTATCAAGTTATTGGGGTCTGACGTTTACCACCCCCAGACTCGATATGCGCCATATCAGACGAAGAGACCGGACTGTATGGTCGTGTTACTTGTTGGATTCACGGGAGTATGGACAAGCTTGCTTGTTGATCTTCTGATAGCTCAATACCTGGGTAGCCGTTACATCCAGCTAGTACCGCTGATGGCTAAGGGGTGACTGATATGATCATCACCTATTGATGGCGTATTGATGAGTCTTTAGAGTCCTACACAGAGGTTTCCTGGCTCAAGCGAAACGAAGCAGGGCACATATGTGATATGTGGGGGACCGAGATTAATACGTGCATGTGATACCATATTCTAATCTCACGATATGTGATATCATTCGGTTATATGAGATATAGCCGGGTTATTGAATCAAGTGTTGATTCGATAAGTTGATATAAATGATATTAGTGGGTTATATGTGATATAGCCGGATTATTAAATCAGGTGTTGATTTAATAATTTAATATATAAATATATATTAACTAATATTAGCTCACTTAAGAATTTTTTTCTCTAAATACATATAAATATATATGTGATATATATTAATGTATTTATTTTGTGTCATGCTTGATGACACATTGGACTTGGGTGTATGAGACTCATACCAAAGTAAAGATAATTTGGGTGATTAATTATTAAGGGAAAAATCAAAATTAGGTGGAAATTAGCATGGCTAAAGATACTTGTGGAAGCATGTAAAAGACTTGACTTAGTCCACTAATTTTTTTTTACTCTAGATATTTATTAACTTAACCATTATTTTTAGCCATGGTTAAGTCTTTACAAGAGAATATATAAGATATTTTTCTCACCCATGGTTTATACTTGATCACTTGAGTATCTTCTTCATCTTTTTCTTTAGCTCTCTAGCTCTTGAGTGAGGTGAAAATGAAAGAGAGAAAAATAATTCTAAAGTGAGAAAAATTCCTACTTCATCAATCTATACCAAACTAGCCATTTAGTATAGGTTGTTTACTTCACTAATTCCTCAATTAGTGAAGAGGTGGCTTGAGTTAGAGATTTCTCAAGGTAGATCATCTTCGGCCTCGAAGAACTTTGAGCAAGCTCGTTCCTTTCGCATAGTGGAGCCTAAGGAGAGTCTGGGGTACCACTACTTGGAGCAAAGGGACTACTACACGGAGCTTTAGAAGTGAAGGACCGGTCTACAAAGGTTGTATTCCTATTTCACTTAGTGTAAAATTGTTTACATGTTTTAAAAACCCTAATTCTCTAGTTAGATCCTTGGTCGGGCTCACTCGACACCCTAGATTTTTTGAAATAGCATACTTGATGCGTGCCGAAACATAGCGGGGGTGCTAAGCGAACCCAGCAGTCCCTGGCTAAGGCTGTTGATGAGATTTACTGGTAAGTGTTATCAGTAGTTTCTCGACCCGTTATGAGCTTCACATCGACATGACTTATCAAATTATTGGGGTCTGACGTTTACCACCCCAGACTCGATATGCGACATATCAGACAAAGAGGCCGGACTGTACGGTAGTGTTACTTACAGAATTCACGGGAGTTTGGACAAGCTTGCTTGTTGATCTTCTGATCGCTCAATACCTGCGTAGCCGTTACGTCCAGCTAGTACCGCTGACGGCTTGTGGGTAACGATGTGATCATCACCTACCGCTGGCATATTGACGAGACTTTAGTGTTTTACACAGAGGTTTCCTAGCTCAAACGAAAAGAAGTAGGGCACATATGTGATATGTACGGGACCGAGATTAATACGTGTATATGATACAATATTCTAATCTCGCGATATAGGTTATATGTGATATAACCGGATTATTGAATTAAGTGTTGATTCAATAATTTGTTATATGTATATTTGATATACATATAAATGATATAAGTCGGTTATATATGATATAGCCGGATTATTAAATCAAATGTTGATTTAATAATTTGATATATAATTATATATTTGATATATAAATATATATATTAACTAATATTAGCTCACTTAAGAATTTCTTTTCTACAAATAGATTTAAATATATATGAGATATATATTAATGTATTTACTATTGTGTCATGCTAGATGATACATTAGACATGGGTGTATGAGACTCACACAAAACTAAAGATAATTTGGGTGATTTAACTATTAAGAGATAAACCAAAATTAGGTGGAAAATGCCATGGATTAAGTTGCTTGTGAAAGCATGTAGAAGCCTTGACTTAGTCCACTAATTTTGTTTTACTATTAACCCAACCATTATCTTTAGCCATGGTTAACTCTCTACTAATATCTCTTGAGATATTTTCTCACCCATGGTTCACACTAGTAGATCTTCTTCATCTCCTTCTTTGCTCTCTAGTTTTGAGTGAGTTGAGAATCAAAAAGAGAGAAATAATTCTAACGTGAACAAAATTCCTAGTTCATCAATCTATACCAAACTAGTCATTTAGTATAGGTTGTTTACTTCACTAATTCCTTAATTAGTGAAGAGGTAGCTTGAGTTAGAGATTCCTTAAGGTAGATCATCTTCGGCCTCGAAGATCCTTAAGGAAGCTTGTTCCTTTCACCAAATGGAGCCTAAGAAGAGTTCGGGTGACCACTACTTGGAGCTAAGGGACTACTACATGGAGCTTTAGAACTGAAGGACCGGTCTACAATGGTTGTATTCCTATTTCACTTAGTGTAAAGTTTGTTTACATGCAATGAAACCCTAACGAGAGCGGCAAGGAACTCCGCCAATTCTAGAATTAGGAGAACCGGTCTCGACTCCTCGAGATGGTCTTCCACTGGACTCTAGAACCCGGTTACTTATGATCCTCACCTTGGCTCTAGGGATGTGGGTTTGGCTATTCATCACGACCGTGGAATCCGTGTTTTTTTCTGGCTTGATTTAAAACACGGACCTCCTAGTATATCCTATATTTCATATGTTGACTTCTGCTGCAATGTTCTGTGATGAGATCATATAACTGTGTGAGACGAATGTTTTATTATATATATGATATATAATAAACGTTGCTTATGTTTTGCATCCGTGCTAGCCCTGCCCCCGCTCTGCCGTTAGTTAAGTAACCTAACGGTGCATGACAGAACCCCCTGGCGAATGCGGATGGCATACGCGTACGTTCTATTTTCGTTTCTTCTGTGATGTTTAGGAAACATAAATGATGGGACTTCATTAATGAGATTAATGAAAAGGAAAGAAACCTAAAGATGTTGTAAAATCAAATTTTCAAAAAGGTAGCTCTTGTTCTTTCTTTGCATAGCTGTATTCTTTATGAATATCCAGCACCTCATTCGATGAGGAAAGAGCCGAGATCCCTTCACCGGGAATGGCCTCTTTAGCAAAAAATAGCAAATGCTACAACCTACTCAGTTTGTTTTGAAAACTATTCGATTTTAAAAAGCGGAGCTTAAACCACTCCTTTTCAAATCACTCGATTCTACAACGATATCAAGTTCATTACGCAAAAGGTTTTCTTAAAACCTATCGTAGCCCTCCGTCATTTCAGATAAGTGCTATTTAGTATTCATGGTACATTTGTTGACCATAGCCAAGGAGTAGTGTGCGGTAGCTAATTAGTGCTTATCTGCAACCGTATGATGCGATTGAATTAGGGTAGTCGTACGGCTTTGTTGACCATAGCCATGGGTCCTACGGGTGGGTTTAATTCAATCAGGAAATGACGGGTTGAACTTGGCTAGCGCTTATGATTTGTTGACCATAGCCAAGGTCATAAGTTGCTAGGGGAAAAATATATTGGGAATTTCAAGTGTTGAAATTTGCAATGAGATTGCATACCTTCTATGAGATAGTTGGATCCCGATACCCACTGCGAGTAAGAGTTACTCCTAGGAGAGTTTTGCACTTTATAATTAGCTAATCCAGTAGGTGTCTAAGAAAGGTGTTAATGGGGTTATGCCCCTACGGAAATGAGGTTATTTAATTTTTTCCATGCGAAAGCACGGGGAGACTCCCTTGGAGTACCAATACGTGCCTGGCTGAATGATTGGTGAACATGTAGGGTGTAATTAATCCCGGCCAGTCTTACCTTTTAGGGTTTGAAGGAAGATTTGATAAAATCGGTGGGAGCCATCCTGATTAGATAAAATAATAACCAATCTAATATTGCAAGAGCTTACGCTAAAGTGTATTCTTCTCTCTCTCTGGAGGTAGCGACCATGACACACCTTAATCATGATAATAATATTGATGTATTGACCGAACCCACTTATTATACTGAATCAGGGAACGTTTTTTCCGCTCTATCTTATAACTGTTATAATTCTGAGCAGGAAATAAGGGAATATCAGGATTCCCATGCCACCCGAACAAGGAATGAGCATGTTGATGAATCTTCTTCGGGTGTGTTCACTACCGAGAATTGTTTCTCAGTTTGCTCAACGTCCTGGGTATTAGATACCGGATCAGGATCCCACATTTGTAATATGTTACATAGGCTAAAGAAAGGTAGAGAACTGGGAATAGGTGATCATTCTCTCAGAGTAGGGAATAGTGCAATGGTTGCAGCCAAAGCAGTTGGCGAATATCATTTAATATTATCTAAAGGTAATACATTGATTCTGAACGATTGTTATTACGTACCAGAAATGATGTGTAATATTATATCAATTTCTTTATTAGATATAGAAGGATATAACTTCGTAGTAGAGAAAAATGTTATGAACATTTTCTTAAATCAAGTGTTGATTAGGTTTGGTATCTTATATAACGGTATATACGTTCTAAATCAAAATACAGTTCTTAATATACAGAACACACACAAGAGAAAAAATTCAGAAATGAATGAATCCTTCTTGTGGCATTGTAGACTAGGTCATATCAATACGACACGACTAGCTATGTTACATAAGAATGGATATTTGAATCCGTTCAAATTTACATCTTATGAAACTTACCAGTCATGTCTCAAAGGCAAAATGACCAAAACTCCGTTTACTGGACACGGAGTAAGAGCTACTGAACTCTTGGGACTGATATATGTAGGGTTACTTAGCACGACAGCAAGGTTTTGGGAGGTATCATCCATGTCGTTTTCAAAAAATTGCCATGTTAAACAACCCTAACCATAGAATCTTAACTAGAGAATTAGACAATACATGCATGTAAACAACTTTACATAAAAAGTTAACAAGGAATACAACCTTTGTAGACCGGTCCTTCACTTCAATAGCTCCGTGTAGTAGTCCCTTCGCTCTAAGTAGTGAACTTCTGAACTCTAGAGAGGCTCCACAAGATGAAAGGAAGAAGCTTGCTTGAAGTCTTCTAGGACGAAGATGATCTACGTCGAGAAGACGCTAACTCAAGCTACCTCTTCACTAATTAGAGATTAGTGAAGCAAACAACCTAAACTAAATGGCTAATCTAGTGTAGGTTGATGAAGTAGGAATTTTGCTCACTTTAGATTTATTTTTCTCACTAATTTTCTTCACCTCTTAAAAACTTAGAGAGCTCTCTCTTGATGAAGAAGAAGATGAAGTGAATCATTGAGGAGCGAGAGAATAGCAACCATGGGTGAGATAATATCCCATACTAACTCACGTAGAGACTTAACCAAGGCTTAAGGTAATGGTTGGGTTAATAAATATCTAATGTAAAACAAAATTAGTGGACTAAGTCAATGGTTCTACAAGCTTCCATTAAGCTCAAACCATGTGACTAATTTCCAACTAATTATTGATTTAATTTAAATAAATAAACCCTACATTATCATGTCACGACTCAAAATTTGGCACGTGACCGGCAATTAAACCACGTGACGTCAACATGCGTAACGCAATTTAAGTAAGCCGAAAACCCAGAAATCTAAACCATCAAAAGTAGTAAGTGATAAAAACATTGTTAAAAACATTTGGAAATCTCAAGTAAAAATCTTTAAACTTAAGTTTATTTTCTTAAAAATTTCGGCAGCACCTCATTTGTAAAAACTAGTCCCGAAACGGGTACAAACATAAGATATAAAAAAAGAAACATATGATATAAATAAAGCATCCCCAAACGGGAGCAATCACGCCCAAAGGCGGAAACAACCACCACAAGCTTAATACACGACGCCGTAGAGAAGAAATAGACAATGTAAGCGAAAAACAACATAAGAGATAAAACTGTATAATAAAAGTCGGCTCACACGAGCTCGACACCCAGAATCACAAAATATAAAATATCGTCCTCACAACTCGTCTCTAAGTCAATACATGAAATGGTAGATGGAGAGTAGTAGATACAATGAGATGTACAATGAATATAAACGGATAACCTCAAAACCCACCTATAGCAAAATGGCTCACAGTCAGCCGTAGCAGTACCCGCTGCAAAAAGATATAATAAGAAGCCCTGCTGCGACTACTCTGAGTGTCAAACCTGCAAAACACTGTGGCATAACAGGGGTGAGTTTCTAACTCGTGAGTAGTAAGTAATACCGTACAGATAATCGCAGGTATGCACGTACTGCGATACTCTATCACATGCAATCTGATAGTATCAATATGCTAATATAGATATGGAAGAATCATGAAAGGCACTCTATCAGGTACTATAAATACATGATGCAATGCATATCAAATGAATGCCGAGTATGGGATAAAACATGTCATCATCAATGAATCATCATTATATAAAAACCGGTGTCCATCAACGGCACCCCAAATCCCAATACCTCAGGCGCCGTCACTTTGATCGGCCCCATATCCTGTAAATCTCATAGAACCTGAGTGCCCAACATCGGCACTCGAAAACATCATGAAATACTTATGTCCAACATCGACAAGCAAATTCACATATATCGGGATCTGTCAGTCCGGATCGGCCCACGGGCTCCGTCAGTCCGGATCGGCCTATATCCATCTCTCGACTCCGATCGGTATCCTCCGGATAACCGCCAGGTCTAACCAATCACCGGTAGGTAGTAGTCCTTCTGCCAGGCTCATTGTTTACTGCACAACATCCCTTTTTGCCCCGGGGTACCATACCGGGTCCACCATGAACCCGCAAACGGATCATCCAGCTCCTCGAATCGGGTTTCTAACACAAGTCTCAGTACCGAGAAAACTCATGGTGGACGCACTGAAATATCATATCAAGAGAAACCTGGTTTTCAAAACAATGCAAACTTTCTTGAAATAATACAACGGTTCTCAAATCCATAAATCACATGAAATCCGTATCTTAATGCGTAAATCCATGAAATATGATATATGCAACATAAAACCGTAATATGAGCATATCAAGGGATAACCACTCTTTTAAATGAATCACGTTTTTAAATATATCATGCGGTTCCCAATTTCTCCAAAATCAAATCCAACATCATATAAAGGTGTACATATAGCTATAGCAAGTATGGGTGTATACATGTAAGTATATATGCATGATGTATTTCATATGCGCAATAGAACAAGAATCAATGTGTCAATATCAATAACTATACAATACTGCATATGTGTATAGGTTGTGCGTGTCATAGCAATTACCGGCGGTGTGGGTGTAGCATACAATTTAGTGCTCGTGCAACATGAACCATCAGTAATGGTGTAGTGTCCACTAGATACTAAGTCAAGGCACAACAAGTAATGGTATGCAATGATGCACAATCAATATATATGCATATAAACATGCGATATAATATCATATCTAGCCCTGACGTATAACGCCATACGGGCGATTTTCCCGTAGATGTTAAATCTACTCACCGATGATCATGAGCTAAGTAAATCGGACCACCTGCTTCCCTTTCTTCGCAGCGTCCTATGTCCCCGCACTTGCCCCTAAAATCACACAAACATAGCAAGTGCACTTAGAAATGACCCATAATACGTACAATTACGTTTAAATCGACGCACCGACTCCAACAAGCTCTCAAGTGTTCTCTTAGTGGCTAACGTGTGTGGCGACATCACCAAAATAGACCTACGACAGCAAGCTACCTGAAATACTAAAACTATGTTGGATCAATCGTAACGCGCGTCGTCGAAACACTAAAAACTAGCTAATCGATCTCTGATTTTACATACCGTCACAACCTAAAAATCTAGCAGTACCAAACACTCTAAAACAACTGCAGACAGCTACCCACACAAACACAATATCCCAGTCCCTTGTACGGCCTACCTCGCCGGAAAATCCTCGAATGTCGCCGACCAAAACCGGTCAGGTGGGGTTCGTGCTTCAGGTGTATACTTAGGGCAACTAACACTACACTACTACACTGCTAGATTTCACAGTAAACACTCGTAGTCATAGCAGATCACATACATCCGAAAACGACACTAAAAACACGATACATGCACAATACTATATCTTTTAGTGCTCTAAACTGAAACTAATTAGAAACACAACATTATACAATCCTAGTTAACAGTAGAGAGCACTACCTTTCCAAACTTGCTCAAAACCTTAGCTTCCCATGCTCCAAGTGATCCTAGTGGCTTGATCTTAACTTGTGAAGGGTTTTAGTGGGGTTTAATGAAGATTTTGTTTGGGTTTGTGAGGGTTGGGTTAGGGTTTCAGTTTGAGGAAGGTGAGGATGATGAAAAAATGAGGAGGAGAAAACAAATAAGGGAATTAGAGAATGTGAGTGAGCGTATAAGTGAGGATGAGGGAAAAATGAGGGTGTGAGTTTAGCATGAGCCATGCCTCCCTCATCTCTCTTCTCATTTAATGCATGGCATGCTTGCCCATGCCTCATGATGCGTGCCACCCCTCTCTCTCTCTCTCTCTCTCTCAAGTCAACCTAATTTAAAAACCCTTTTTATTTTAAAACCAACTAATTTAATTAATTACATATAACAAATGACATGACATTAGGTTAGGGTGCCATGGCTACTTAAGCATGGTTAACCCTAGGTTAACATGTACATTTGTGCGCAGGCCCAAAATAAATATTAATTAATTTTTATAAAATATTTGAAAACTATTTTGATAAACTTTTTAGTAAAAATCCGCATTATCGCTTAATTAACACTAATCGCATTCTAAGGTGTTAAATATAATAAGCATGGTGTAAGTCTCATAGACCCATATAGCATGTATCATCAAGCATGACACAAAAAGAAACACAATTAATATATATCACATATATATTAAATGCATAAGTGAGATAAAATAAAACTTAAGTGAGCTAATATTAGTTGGTGTAAATTAATATATCACATATATATAATTTTACATTAAATTATTAAATCAACACTTGATTTAATAATCCGGATATATCAATTACAACCGACTAATATTTTTTGTATCAACTTATCGAATCAACACTTGATTCAATAACCCGGCTATATCACATATAATCGACCGATATCACATATCGCGAGAATAGAATACGGTATCATATACACGTATTAATCTCGGTCCCGCACATATCACATATGTGCTCCTGCTTCGTTTCGCCTGAGCCAGGAAACCTTTGTGTAGGACTCTAAAGGCCCGGCGTACGGTATCACATACATGTATTAATCTCGGTCCCCCACATATCATATATGTGCTCCTACTTTGTTTCGCCTGAGCCATGAAACCTTGTGTGTATGACTCTAAAGAACCATCAATACGCCGGCAGTGGGTGATGATCATATCAGGCACTCACAAGTCGTCAGCGGTACTAGCTGGACGTAACGGCTACCCGGGTATTGAGCGATCAGAATATCAATAAGCAAGCCTGCTCATACTCCTGTAAATCCTATCAGTAACACTACCGTACAGTCCGGTCTCTTCGTCTGATATGTCGCATATCTAGTCTAGGGGTGGTAAACGTCAGACCCCAGTAACTTGATAAGTCGTGCTGATCTGAGGCTCATAACGGGTCGAGAAACTACTGATAACACTTACCAGTAAATCTCCATATCAGCCCTGACCAGGGACTTCCTGTTATAGCACATCGAGCACAGCGCAACATCAACCCCCAATACCGGGAGAGACGAATGCCTTCCGATCGCTTATTGCCTCCATGTGACTCGGGACTGTAGCCAAAAACCACCGTTTTGCACGTTCTCTTGAACGTATTAAGGTGGAAATCAAAGCATAGTGGGAATCACACAAGACTCTATAACGATCTCGGGTCTACAGACTAACCTGTACCAATATCACTAGAGAACTGCTATCTGACGCTAGGTATAATACTATTTGGGAGTTCTCGGTGAGTCCGTTCAGTGTACCCAGTCTCCACTAAGCACCAGTATACCTTCTCTGATGTCAAATACCGATGGATGTGGGATCATCCATCGCCCATCTTATTGGTCAAGAAGCGTATACGCTAGTCTACTCTGGAATATCGATGCCCTGTCTCGATACACCCACAACTAGGAACTATTAAAGGATGAACTTGCGGACTATCCTGGCCCCACTAGTATGATCTCCATCATAGTCCTGGTAGTCAAGTACTTATCCTAAGGGCTTTATCAACATGTGAGAGCAAGACAGTATCACAATACAAGTCTACATGTTAAGACAAAGAGCAACCAGATAGCATACTATCATGTCGAGCAAGAAAGTCCTCTCTATATATGTCTAAGCATCCACTATAATATACAATCATGTACAATAATGGCCTCTAGGGAATACATATAACTAACAATCTCCCACTTGCACTAAGGCCATTTGTTGTAGTATCTCATACCCAACATCCCGATGAGTCTCTCAAATTGTATCTGGGGTATGGCCTTCATGAGTGGATCTGCCGTGTTATTCTTCATGTCAACTCTCCTGACCTCGATCTCCCGGCGATCAACTATCTCCCGGATCAGGTGATACTGCCTCAGAATATGCCTGGATCGCTGATGGGACCTGTGTTCCTTGGCAAAAACCATTGCTCCATTGTTATCACAATACAAAGGTATTGGATGTGTTAGTGTATATGCCCTAGAGGCCATTACTGTATCATACTAGTTTGTATATTACTTAATAGAAGCTTGGGATATTCACCTTGTATAAACAATCTTGCTCAATATAGTAGTATGCTACTTGGTTTGTTTCTACTTCAATGTGTACATGTGTTTATTTTAGTATATCACCTATACACATTAGTGGAGCCCTTAGGATCTTTGCTTAATTACCAGCGTTGTGATGGCAGTCACACTAGTTGGGGCTGGGTAATCTATAAGCACATCCTTATGCAGGTCCCTAGTCGCAGGACTATCGAGACAGGGCATCGATACTACGGAGTAGACTAGCGTATGCGCTTCTCATCCCAGTGTGGGAGACGATCTGTCCCACAGCCGTCAGTACGTCGTACTTGAGATAGTATACGGGTGCTCGTTGGGTTACGAGTACACTGGACAAGACTCGTCGGGAACTGTTGGTTGGTACTATACCTATCGTTAGTTATCAGTTCCCAGGTGACACGAGTACAGCTTAGTCCGCTGACTTGACACTGTCACTTCGCCTCGAGTGTGTTCCCACTGTTCTTAGATTACTACCGTACCATGGCTCAAAGGAGTCATGCAAACAGGTAGTAGTTGGGTGCAGTCCCGAAGCACTTGGAGGTAGTGACGGTTAGACAGGATTCGTCTCTCCCGGTATTGGGGGTTGATATCGCGTTGTGTCTAGGAGAGCCATTACACGAGTAGTCCCTGGCAAGGGAAAGCGAGATATACTGGTAGGTTTCCAGTGTTATCTCAAGGTGTTCTGGGCTTCACTCCGACACGACTTGTACCGCTATTAGGGGACTGGCGTTTACCGCCCTCTAGGCCCGCCATGCGATGTATCAGACGAACAGACCGGACTGTATAGAGATTGTCACATTCAGACTCGGTAGGAGTTCAGATGGGTTTCACCTCGTCAGTCTTCTTGTCGACATTACCTGGGGACCGTTACGCACAGCTGGTGCCGCTTGCGGTCTGTAGTTAAACCCTCTGCCAGCGTAGTGTCGAGTCTTTAGAGTCCCACACAGAAAGCTATTCGCCTTTAGGCAAAAGAGTAGAGGTCGCATGGTTTTGCGAAAGGTCGCATGGTTTTGCGAAAGGTCGCATGGTTTTGCGACAGGGTTCGGTCACATCCGTACACCTGTGCACGTACAGTGTCCAGACAGTTAACACTAGCGGGCTTTGGTTTAAGCCAGATCCTAGTGTACGTTTTGGGATTGGTTTTATCTCGTTTGTATTCGTGTTCCTCGAAACGCGGATGCGGGTGTGTATGCACAGTTGATAGAGAGATGGAGGCAGAGTATTCTCATTGGGGTTGTTGACTGTTGACTGTGGACTGTTGACAGTTGACTGTTGACCATTGAATTTTGCTTAACCCTAATGAGAATAAGATATATGATCAATATTAATATTAATTAAGTATTATAGTGACATGGTTGTTGAGGGGTTGACTTTATTGACTTGTTGACTTTGTTAACCGGTTGACTAGGTTGGACTAGTTGACCATCATCATGACAATGGCTATCATTCCATGGCAAAGACTTTTGCTTGCTTGTTTATTTATGCAAAATGAGTGCATGAAATGATATAGCCATTTTGACTTAAACCATCATACAATACTTGATTACTATTTTTTGTTATGATGGCTTTTGGATTATGAGAGGTCGGATGAGAAAAGAGAGGCTCATTCTTTCATTTGCTTTCTCTCTCTTGAGCTCTCTCTTCTTAAGCTCTCCCTCTTCGTCTTGCTCTCTCTAGCTCAAGGCAAACCATTCTCATATGTTGAGACTCATTGCCTTAGAGATAAAAAGACACCAAAACATTTCTCTACTCATTCTAGTCCACAAGGCCTAGCAAGCCAAGTGATCTAGTTTCTTCAAAGTTCGAAGAAGAAGCCAAAGGTAGAAGCTTTCGGGTGGATCCATCTTCGGTGCAAGGAGACGATGAGGTGAGGCCGATCCGTACACCCGGAGGAGTTGAAGACGAAGGAGTTCAAGAAAGGTATAGCCCCCTAACCGAGTAGGTAAACTCTTGTTAGGTTGTTAGTTAGTCGTTTAACAAAAATCCGTATTGGTAGTCCATGTTACCACCCTCTTGAAAATCGTTTTCACCCCTTCCGCAACCCCGTAAGAACCGGGGAAAGGTAGCATGGACTTACAGTGGTATCTGAGCCTGGTTAAACACTATCTAACATGTTAGCAATGTAAGTAGAAGTTCGATCAAAGAAAAAGTCGCGAAACGAACCCGGAAAATGAAGTTTCTGCCGAATTTTTTTTCTGTCCAAAAAATGATAAATCTTATCTTGAAAATCGGCTCAGGCTTTTTGTTAAACACCCAAGAAATTTCGTCCACCGAATCGGTCAAAGCGCCGCGGAAACGCGGCGGGAGCATGCTCCTGCCGCGGTTCCGCGGCCGAGTTGACTCGATCAGGGAAAAAGTTTCTTGCAGAGTGCTTCTGGGGCTGTTTTGGGATTTTTGGGATATGTTTTTTCTGCCCAGATTTTCCAGAAAGAAAAATTATTTTTTGAGGCTTGAAAATCCGTATTTTATCGAACTTCTAAAGACTAAGGCTAACGGGTATATATCTGTGATGTGTTATATGTATTGAACGTCCGCTAATCGCTATACGTCGATTAGTGGGGGTTATACATATCTGTGATCTGTAATGTTGATGGTATGTGTATATGAATTCATTGGATTGTCGCGGATGAATAGCCGGGGGGTTATGAGATGAGAGTTTTCTTTTATCTTTCAATTCATGTAATATGTAAATTGATGTAATATTATTTTTGGCCGCACAACCGGGTCGGGGTTGTAGCCGTCATTGTATAATTTCTCTTTACTGTTTTTGCTCCTAGGATAGACCCATGGTGGGGTGCACAAACTACCGGGTATCTCGAAGTGCTGAGTGGCCTACTCACGTCATTGAGGGAGGTTGCTCCACTTCGGATATTTGGCGGGTAGTTTGCCGCACCCGTAGGGGTGTAGGGTGGGGTATTGGCTATTCATCGCGACCATGTAATCCGCTTTTCATTACAGGCTCGTACGAATTGCGGATTCCTAGTATATCCAATGTGTTCATCTGTGATCTGAAATGGCTATCATTGCAATATATCTATATATGATATTATTTAGGCGTTGCTTATGTTTTGCAGCCGCTCTAGCCCAGCCCCCGCTCTGTCGTTAGTTAAGTAACCTAACGGGTAATGACGGGGCCCCGTGGCGAATGCGAATGGAATAAGCGTACGTCATATTTTGGTTGTCTTCTGCAATGGTAGGATTAAATGATGGGACGCATTAAAAGAACTAATGCAAGAAAAATAAACCAAGTAAAAGTCGTTGGAACACTTTCAAAAACCACTCGGTTTCTTTTCAAAATAACTTTAAAACGCGGAGCTTAAGCCACTCCTTTTAAAAGCTATCTCGTTCCATCGATTATATAAAGTTCACTACGTTCACGGTTTCGCCAAAACCATTCGTCGCTCTCCATCGTTTCAGTTAAATATTCGGCAGTATTCAAGCTATGTATTTTGACCTCACGCCAAGGCATAGTGATTGGTAGCTGCCGGATATTTATCTGTTGCATAGATAGAATGCGTTGGTTTGAGACAGTCGTACTGCCATTTTGGCCTACGTCAAGGGTAGGTACGGGTGGGTTCAAATTAACCTGGATAATGATGGGAAGAACTTGACATGTGACTTATGATATTTTGACCTCACGCTAAGGTCATAAGAGCATGGGGCAAAAATCCACATCGGGAGTTTCAAAAGAACTGAAACTTGCTAGCACTGCATACCATTTTGAGTGTGATGATTCTGGTAGGATTCCTTCAGTATTGTCACGTGATGATATTTGGATCCCGATCCTGCTGTGAGTATATGCTACTCCTCGGGAAATTTCTCACTTAACGATCAATGCTATAAACCAAGTAGGTGTCTAGAAAGGTGTTAGCGGGGCTACGCCCCCAAGGAAAAGAGGTTCTTAAATTAAGGAACTTCGCGAAAGCGTTGGAAAACCTCCCTCGAAGTACTGACACCAGCCTGGCCGAACAGTTAAGCAAGTATTGTACGGTAAGATTGATCCTGACTAATTCTTCCTTTTTGGTTTGAGGAGGGATTCGAGAGACAGTGGGAGCCATCCAGTTTAGACAAATTAAAAACCACTCTAAACTTGCAAGAGCATCATGCTAAAGTGTTTCTTCTCTCTCTCCTAATTGCAGCGACCAAACATCATGACCGGACTTAAGTTATTACTAGATAAAAACATACTGACAGGGCCAAACTATAAAGATTGGCTCAGGAATGTCAAAATGGCAATCACTTATGACAAGTTGGGGTATCTCCTTACCACCAAAGCTCCCACTGTCCCAGGACCCACCTCCAGCGTCGCGGATAAGAAAATCCGTAAGACTTGGGAGATCGATTGCGTGAAGGCCAAGTGCTTCGTGCTTCCCTCTATGGACAACGAACATCAGAGGAGGCACGAGAATATGGACCTCGAATCCATATTTCTCCATACAAAAGAACTGTATGGAGAGCAATCTCGTATCATAAGATACGAAGTGTCGAAGAAGCTATTTTCGGCAAGGTTGGCCATCGGATCATCGGTAGCGGAACACGTGCTTAAGATGATTGGCTTCATTGAGGAGCTCGCGGAACTTGGGACCACGTTAGAGAACGAGCTCTATACGGACTTGATTCTCCAGTCCCTTCCTTCCACTTACGCCCAGTTTATCCTGAACTTCAACTTACAAGAAAAAGAAGTTGAACTTTCAGAACTCCTCAACATGCTGAGGAGTGCAGAGGGCACCCTACAGAAAGGTAGGGAAACATCCACTTTGTTTGTAGGAGGATCTTCCTCTTCTAGGTCCAAGGCGAAAGCCAACGGAAAGAAGAAGAAAACCAACGCCAAATTAAGGGGCGGTGTTAGTAAAGTGGATACGAAGGGAAAAGCAAAAGCAACAAAGGTAGCGGGGAAGCTTATAGGGAAGGAAGAGTACTTTTTCTGTCATAAGAGTGGTCACTGGAAGAAAGATTGCAGGGCTTGGAAAGCCAGGACACAGGATCTGAAGCAAGTTGCGGCTTCAGCTTCAGGTGTGTATGTTATTGAAAACTGTCTATCAATAAACTCTACTTTCTGGGTATTGGATACCGGATCAGGATCTCATATCTGTAATTCTTTGCAGGCGTTGAGAAACCGTAGGGTTTTGAAGGCAGGTGACATGACCCTCAAAGTTGCAAACGGAGATAGCATGGATGCTAAGGCCGTGGGGGACTATCACTTGGGGTTATCAGATGGACACGTTTTGGTTTTGCGTAATTACTATTTTCTACCCAACGCAACTTGTAATATCATTTTTGTATCTTTGACTTCTAAAGAAGGTTATGAATTTGCATTTGTAAGTAATGTTGTAAACATTCACCTTACTCAAGTTTTGATTGGGTCAGGTACATTAAGCAATGGTATATACGTATTAAACCAACCACAGATTTTCAATGTCCAGAATACACACAAAAGAAAGTCTCCGGAAATAAATCAGACTTTCTTATGGCATTGTAGACTGGGTCACATCAATGAGAGAAGGTTGACGAAGTTACATGCAGAAGGATATTTGAATCCGTTCGAATATCAATCGTATGCCACTTGTCAATCCTGTCTCAAAGGAAAGATGACAAAGACTCCGTTCACTGGACACAGAGTAAGAGCGAGCGAGCTCTTGGGACTCGTACACAGCGACGTGTGCGGTCCAATGTCTATACATGCGTGAAGCGGTTATTCTTACTTCATTAGTTTTACGGATGACTTTTCAAGGTACGGTTATGTCTTCTTAATGAAACATAAGTCCGAAGCCTTTGGAAAATTCCAGGAATATAAGAATGAAGTAGAAAAACAAACTGGCAAAAGTATCAAGACACTAAGATCTGATCGAGGTGGTGAATACTTGACTGACGAGTTCCTGGAATATTTAAAGGAGAATGGAATTCTCTCTCAGCTTACTCCTCCATACACCCCGCAACATAACGGTGTATCGGAGAGACGGAACCGAACCCTATTGGATATGGTACGGTCCATGATGAGTAACACTGAGTTACCGCGATCATTCTGGGGATATGCACTAGAATCAGCTGCATACCTTTTGAACCGAGTTCCGACTAAGACTGTGCCTACCACACCATATGAGATATGGAGTGGGAAGAAACCCTATCTTCAATATCTGAAGATCTGGGGATGTCCGGCTTTTGTCAAAAAGCAGCATGCGGACAAACTTGAGGCACGCTCAGTACTGTGCAAGTTTGTGGGATACCTAAAGAACTCCAGGGGGTATCTCTTCTATTACGCAGAGGAACAAAAGATCATTGTTTCTCGTAATGCCCATTTTCTGGAACACCAGTTCTTAGAAAAGGAAACAAGTGGGAGCGAAATAGAACTGGAAGAAATTCCAGAACCACAGACTATTACTGAAAGCTTAGTAGAACCAGAGGGTTCAAAAGAAAATGACATTCCTACGCCGCTCCGCAGGAGTAGTAGGCAGTCTCATCCGCCCGAGAGATACTACGGTTTTCTCATAGACGGGGATAGAGAGGATTGCATCATAGATTATGATGAGCCGACTAGCTTCCAGCAGGCCATTCAGAGCGTTGACTCGGTAAAATGGCTGGATGCAATGCGGACCGAAATGGAGTCCATGTACACCAACAAAGTATGGACGTTGGACGTTGCTCCAGATGGGGTAAACCCGTAGGCTGCAAGTGGATCATCAAAACGAAGATTGGTGTAGATGGACAGGTTGAGACCTATAAAGCTAGACTGGTTGCAAAGGGTTTTCGTCAAAGACCTGGTTTGGACTATGACGAGACCTTTTCTCCAGTACCTATGCTGAAATCCATTCGGATCCTTCTTGCCATTGCTGCCTTCCACGATTATGAGATTTGGCAGATGGACGTAAAGACCGCTTTTCTAAATGGAAATTTAGAGGAATGTGTTTATATGGACCAGCCAGAGGGATTCATTCAGAGTGGGAGCAGCGGAAAGGTGTGCAAGTTGCTTAAGTCCATCTATGGACTAAAGCAGGCATCGCGGAGTTGGAACATCTGTTTTGATCAGACGGTCAAGGAATTTGGCTTTATCAAAAATCCAGATGAACCATGCATCTATAGTAGATTTGTAGCGAGAACTGTAGTATTCCTCATTTTATACGTGGATGACATTCTCTTAACAGGAAATGGCATTCCTATGCTACAATCTGTCAAGGGGTTCTTGTCACACAGATTCTCCCTGAAAGACCTGGGTGATGCCTCATACATTCTGGGGATCCGGATTTATCGTGACAGATCCAAGAGGATACTGGGACTCTCACAGTCTAGGTACATCGACACCATACTGAAAAGATTCAGTATGGAAGATTCCAAGCGCGGTAATCTACCGGCTTGTCACGGGATCACCCTCTCTAAAGTGATGTCTCCCAAGACTGATTTGGAAAGGGATCGCATGTCTATTATACCCTACGCTTCTGCGGTAGGCTCTATAATGTATGCGATGTTGTGTACCATACCAGATGTAGCTTATGCACTGAGTGTGGTAAGCCGGTATCAGTCAGACCCTGGGGAGAAACACTGGATAGCAGTAAAGAACATTCTCAAGTACCTGAGAAGGACTAAGGAGATGTTCTTGGTGTATGGCGGAAAAGACCTCCAGATCGAGTCCTTTGTTGACTCCAGCTTCCAAAGTGACAAGGATGATTCCAAGTCCATGTCGGGTTATGTCTTTACCCTCAATGGAGGGGCGGCGTGTTGGAAGAGTTCCAAATAGGAAACCGTTGCTGACTCGACGATGGAAGCAGAATATATCGCTGCTGCAGATGCCGCAAAAGAAGCTGTTTGGGTAAGGAAGTTCTTAACTGAACTTCAGGTGGTTCTGTCCATTGTTGATCCAATACCGCTGTATTGCGACAACAACGGGGCTATAGGTTTAGCAAAGGAACCCAGGTCCCATCAGAAGTCCAGACACATCTTGAGGTGGTATCACCTGATCAGGGAGATCGTGGGTCGCCAGGAGATCGAGGTTTGGAGAGTCTCTACGGAAGACAACACTGCTGATCCACTCACAAAGGCCTTACCCCAGACTCAGTTCGAGCGGCTGATCGAGATGATAGGTCTTCGATACGCCAGTACATGGCCTTAGTGCAAGTGGGAGATTGTTAGTGTATATGCCCTAGAGGCCATTACTGTATCATACTAGTTTGTATATTACTTAATGGAAGCTTGGGATATTCACCTTGTATAAACAATCTTGCTCAATATAGTAGTATGCTACTTGGTTTGTTTCTACTTCAATGTTTACATGTGTTTATTTTAGTATATCACCTATACACATTAGTGGAGCCCCTAGGATCTTTGCTTGATTACCAGCGTTGTGATGGCAGTCAGACTAGTGGGGGCTGGGTAATCTATAAGCACATCCTTATGCAGGTCCCTAGTCGCAGGACTATCGAGACAGGGCATCGATACTCCGGAGTAGACTAGTGTATACGCTTCTCATCCTAGTGTAGGAGACGGTCTATCCCACAGCCGTCAGTACGTCGTACTTGAGATAGTATGCGGGTGCTCGTTGGGTTACGAGTACACTGGACAGGACTCGTAGGGAACTGTTGGTTGGTACTATACCTATCGTCAGTTATCAATTCCCAGGTGACATGAGTACAACTTAGTCTGCTGACTTGACACTGTCACTTCTCCTCGAGTGTGTTCCCACTGTACTTAGATTACTACCCTACCACGGCTCAAAGGAGTCGTGCAAACAGGTAGTAGTTGGGTGCAGTCCCGAAGCACTTGGAGGCAGTGACAGTTAGACAGGATCTGTCTCTCCCGGTATTAGGGGTTGACATCGCGCTGTGTCTAGGAGAGCCATTACACGAGTAGTCCCTGGCCAGGGCAAGCGAGATATACTGGTAGGTTTCCAGTGTTATCTCAGGGTGTTCTGGGCTTCACTCCGACACGACTTGTACTGCTATTAGGGATGGCGTTTACCGCCCTCTAGGCCCGCCAGGCGATGTATCAGAAGAACAGACTGGACTGTATAGAGATTGTCACATTCAGACCCAGTAGGAGTTCAGATGGGTTTCACCTCGTCAGTCTTCTTGTCGGCATCTACCTGGGGACCGTTACGCACAGCTAGTGCCGCTTGCGGTCTGTGGTTAAACCCACTGCCAGCGTAGTGTCGAGTCTTTAGAGTCCCACACAGAAAGCTATTCGCCTTTAGGCAAAAGAGTAGAGGTCGCATGGTTTTGCGACAGGTCACATGGTTTTGCGACAGGGTTCGGTCACATCCGTGCACTTGTGCACGTACAGTGTCCTGACAGTTAACACTAGCGGGCATTTGTTTAAGCCAAATCCTAGTGTACGTTTTGGGATTGGTTTTATCTCGTTTGTATTCGTGTTCCTCGGAATGCGGATGCGGGTGTGTATGCACAGTTGACAGAGAGACAGAGGCAGAGTATTCTCATTGGGGTTGTTGACTGTTGACTGTTGACAGTTGACTGTTGACCATTGACTTTTGCTTAACCCTAATGAGAATAAGATATATGATTAACATTAATATTAATTAAGTATTATAGTGACATGGTTGTTGAGGGGTTGACTTTGTTGACTGGTTGACATTGTTGACCGGTTGACTAGGTTGGACTAGTTGACCATCATCATGACAATGGCTATCATTCCATGGCAAAGACTTTTGCTTGCTTGTTTATTTATGCAAAATGAGTGCATGAAATGATATAGCCATTTTGAATTAAACCATCACACAATACTTGATTACTATTTTTTGTTATGATGGCTTTTGGATTATGAGAGGTTGGATGAGAAAAGAGAGGCTCATTCTTTCATTTGCTTTCTCTCTCTTGAGCTCTCTCTTATCAAGCTCTCCCCCTTCCTCTTGCTCTCTCTAGCTCAAGGCAAACCATTCTCATGTGTTGAGACTCATTACCTTAGAGATAAAAAGACACCAAAACATTCCTCTACTCATTCTAGTTCACAAGGCCTAGCAAGCCAAGTGATCTAGTTTCTTCAAAGTTCGAAGAAGAAGCCAAAGGTAGAAGCTTTCGGGTGGATCTATCTTCGGCGCAAGGAGACGACGAGGTGAGGCCGATCCATACACCGGGAGGAGTTGAAGACGAAGGAGTTCAAGAAAGGTATAGCCCCCTAACCGAGTAGGTAAACTCTTGTTAGGTTGTTAGTTAGTCGTTTAACAAAGATCCGTATTGGTAGTCCATGTTACCACCCTCTTGAAAATCGTTTTTCACCCCTTCCGCAACCCCGTAAGAACCGGGAAAGGGTAGCATGGACTTACAGGATGCTCGATGGATGGAACCACACCTAGTTTGTTTATGAACTTCATCATCCAGACAGCCTCTTTGGCAGTATCGTTGGCAGCGATGTATTCAGCCTCCATCGTCGAGTCTGCCACGGTTTCTTTCTTGGAACTCTTCCAACAAACCGCTCCTCCATTGAGGGTAAAGACAAATCCTGTAACAATTCAGAAAAATAAAATATTATTTTTGGGAATTTTTATAATTAAATAATAAATATTGTGAAAATTTTAATGACGCGGTATAATTAAATACCGATAAATTGGGAAATATTTGGAAATTATGTTAATTATTAAATTTGAAAGAGATTACAAGATTTGAGCATTCATAGGTTGTTATATAATTAGTTATATCCCATTTTATGCTAATCGCGATTAAATATCACTAATCGTGCATTAAGCTAGTTTTGTGCAAATGACATGCACTATGTCATATTTTTCATTTGTTACATTTTCCCACCATGTCTTTTCTTTTTTTATGCATGGATTTTTGTTTGAAAAGAAAAGAGATGAAAAGGAAAAGAAAACAAAAGAAAAAGGAAAAGATTAAAGAATTGGGTATGGGCGAGAGAGAGAGAGAGAGAGGGCGAGGGGTCAACCTTGGGCATGGCTCTTGCTTATTAATTCCATCTTCATCTTTTTTTCACTCTTCACCCCTCACCATGGCAACCCTCTTCTCCTACCTCATCAACCTCCTCGCTTCAACATGAAAAACACATCAAAACCTCATCCCCACTTCATTAAAAACATGCACAAGCTCTCTACAAACACTTTGGACAAAAAAAGCAAGGATTTTGGGTACTTGGGGCAACTCAAGAAAATTCTTGAGTTGCCAAATGAGGTAATTCTTGCACCATTAGTATAGTGTTTCATTCCCTTTAGCACCTATGTATGTTTAGAAGTGTTTTAATGATGTTTAGTGAACTTTGAAAAAACCAAGTTGAGGATTAGGGTTTGATTTGAATCCAAAGATGAATTGAGGCTTTATAGTGACCTTAAACCCCTGTAATGATTGTATATTGGACCAGAACCTGAGACTAGAATCCTAAACCCTAAACTTAGAAACCCCAATATCGGGAATTTATGGAAATTTGAGGTGTTATTGGAAATCTGCTATAACCCGGGTGACCTGAAAATTTTTCAGCAAGTACTGTGATGCAAGCAGGCAACCTAGAAGCATTACCCAAAACCTGAGACCCCCTGTAAATTTCCAGGCCGCAAATTTAATCCCTATGGCCGCAATTTGTGTCCAGGGTAGGGGCAATAGGGTTCGTGTTTGGTTCATGTCTCCATTATCAATAAACCAGACCCTTCTCATATGCAAAATTGGCTAATTGCACCTAAGGTAAAATCTGGGGGTCTTTTACGAAGTTTCTGAATTCGCTTTGCGGCTTTTAATGAATTGGAATTTGATATTTGTGTTTTATCTCGGTCGATTCATGTTTATACGTCGATCGTCGAGAGCTGTTTGGTTATTCGTGCATGCTTGGATCATAGGTTTTAACCTATGTATGATACTCATGCCGATTTTGTTTTCGTATGCGATTTTGGTTTACGATACTATGTGTGATATGTAAGTACCCCCACTTGAACTTCGGATAATGAAGAAGAGGATGGTGACATCGACTTCGGCAAGCGATGATCAGGTGAGTAGATATATATCTATGGGGGAAGTCGGGTGGATGTCATATAGCACCCCCGCAGTTCGAAGTGTAGTATACGATATATATGATATATATATATATATATATATATATATGATTATGTGTTATGTGAAACATGGATAGTTAGCAAGTAAGATTTTGTAGATCATGGGTTAAATGTTAGTGTAATTGATTGATAGTGTCGTTAGTTAGTTGTAGTCGCAAACCCTAGAATAAGGTTTACACTCACACACACACACACTTGCATGCATTTTATTTTCTTATGTGCATATGGGGATATGTATATATATACACACACATAGGTTTGGGACTATGTATATATATATACACACACATAGGTATATATATATGCATGTATACATATACATGGATGATGATGATGATAGTGTATGGTATTTGGAGATGAGTCGATGAGATTGGGCGTGATGCCATGAGGTCGGTGATATGACATGGTTCGTATTATGAGATACGACATGATTATTATAGTGGGTCCTTAGGCGATGTGTTTTCATACACACGCACATATATATATGTAGATGGTATCAGTATGTACTACACTTAGATCAGTACCCCCTGTTCACGATATATGATACTAAGGATACCGGATGAATAATGAGATGATGTGATATTCGACCCGTACCCAGATTTGGGATGTCGTACGATGGATTTACCGTACGACCTACAATTATGATGATAGATCCGCACTCTTGACTCGAGGATGTCATATTATATATAGTGTATCGTATGTGATACTATTGAGGCGGGATCACCAACTACTATATATATATATATACATATCGACTCAGACTTAGGTGGTTTCCCTTACCCTTTCGATTAGTCTGGTAGTGTAGTTCTGTAGTTTACTTGTAGATGTTAGACTAGACTCGAGTCATACCTATTTCAAAACTAACAAATCGTGAGTATTTTAAAGACAGGCCAAAGGATTCTACAGATATTTCAAAGGACGTACCTTTTCTTAAAATCACCGTAGCCCTTATTTTCTAAACACCATGATTCGTGTTATTTCAAATGTCAGAATTGTATGACTCATATATATAAATGTATATTCATACATGTTGCGTTATTATTCATGTTCTGCATATTCTTTCTATTCGCATCGCATTGCATGCTTATACTGTGTTTTGTTAGTTATTGTTAAAATCATGCTGTCAGGACACCAACACCATTACCAATGATACGTATGCTCCACGTACACCTGCTTGCCGGCTCACACACATCATCATCGGTAATTGCCATGTCATGTATACTTAGAGAACATTGCTCTATGATAGTTCCAATATGTTATTGTTTCATATGCTTGTACATTACTTCATTGATTGCTTGATATTTCATGCGTATTTATATTTCATTTGTCATGCAATATTATAAGGGCCAGTCCGGACTGCCGGAGCCCAGTATTCATTATTATTGACTATTCAGTTTTGGATTTCGGATTTCCATGAGATTTCTGGATTTGGAGAAACTGCAAGGATTTTATAAACTGATTATCATTTTAAAATTAAAGTTGCGGTTTTCTCATGATATGATTTGAGATATGTCCACCATGAGTTTTCTCGGCTCTTGAGAGGTATCATACACCCAATTCGAGGAGGAGGAGGAACCGTCTGTGGGTGCATGGTGGACCCGGTGCGGTTCCCCGGGGCGAGAAGGTCGCAGATGATGGCGTTGAGCCTGTGACATAGAAGCACTACTGACTGGTGATTGTATTGTGACTCGACAGATATCCGGAGGATACCGATCGGAGTATGGGCCAGCCCGGATACCGGAGCCCTAGATATTGAGATTTGATGATATTGATCAGTCCGGATAGCCGGAGCCCTAGATATTGCGATTTGAGGATACAGGCCAGTCCGGATTGCCGGAGCCTGAGATATTGATTTATTAGGATTTGGATATATATATGTTTTGTGTCGATACTAGACACTGATTCCCTGTTGTTTTCATTGATGATACCTCGTTTTATACATACAGAAATCTCACTAAATGAAAAACAATTTTCTTATTCATGATGTATTCTGTTTTCATTATATTGCATTCATACCTCATATTTATGATATGTTGCTACCTGAGGCACTGACACGAGCACTTGGTATTACACTTATGTATAGATGTTTACCCTTGCAACCTTTTCATGCTTCAGGCTTTATCATTTTGAGGTTTTATTTTTATATTCGATTGTATTGGCCTAGGATTGAGTCATACATACGATTTCTGCTCGGTGATGTTTTCTACTCACGAGTTGGCAACTCACCCCTGTTGTGCTACAGTTTCTTGCAGGTTTTGCCGTACAGGTTTTGTTGCAGCTCTGCCGGCACACTGTTTCTTTCGGGTGATTGCTTTGGTAGGTGGGTTCACTCGCATCGTGACCACCATTGTACCTTTTATTATATTTCAGTTGTATCTAGAAACTCCATTAACCAGACTTCTATATTTATTTCAGACTTAGAAAACCAATTGTTTATTCTTTCGACCTTAGCATCGCGCGTTGTATTATTATGGTTTTTGTTGATGTTTTGAGTTTCCTTTTGAGTTTTGATCCTCGCCCTTGGCGTTCTATATTATATTGCTTGCGTGGTTGTGACCATCAATTGACGAAGAGATAGCTCCCGCTTGGGGATGCCTTTATTCATGTTATACATGTTGTACCCGTTTGGGGCCAGTATTTATGAAGGAAACTTTGCGAAATTTTCAGAAAAAGACATGAGATTTTAAAACGCAATACTTCGGCTTATGTTATTAAAACCACTTGCTTTAAAGATAAGTTTTCTTCACATCTTCTTTAAAATGGTTTAGATTTCTGGGATTTTTTTGGCTTACTTGAATTAGATGGGGTCCTATTGACTTCATATGATTCAAGTGCCAGTCACATGCCATTTCGGTTCGTGACAAAGTTGGTATCAGAGAGCTAGGTTAACCTTGGTTCAAGTCTATGTTTGACTATATGGAGCCTAGGGCGTTTGTATATATACGGAATCTAAGCTTGACCTTACGGAACTTAGACTTGGTCGAGGGGGTATTGGACCCGAACTTTTGTCTCGTTGGTTGACCTTGGTTGATGGAGTAGGTGACTTAAAGAGAGTGACGTACCGTGTGTATGTTCCGTGGCATACTTACGATACGCTACTCCGCTTAAGAAGCCTTAGGATATACATTTCCGTGCACAGTATTATATTCATTCATATGATCTATCATCATCGATATCGGTTTATGGTTTTGCTACCATGATTACACGGGCAGAGAGAGAGCTACGACTAGGGTTGCGTCAGCATGAGCTCGTCACGGACGAAGAATGACTTGGGCGTGATTCTAGGGACACACGATTGAATATATGTTTCGTCCTATTGTGTTTTTCGCGCCATGAGCGTTTGATGGATCATTTTTACAAGATTTCTCGGACGTGCAGATCAGCACCAGAGGATTGGGCCACTGCTAGAGCCCAGCCAGAATATGATGACCGTCGATGCACTGATTATACTTGATGATTGAGGCACTGTTCAGCGTGCGGATAAATGAGCCAGTTTTTGCTGCGAATAACAAGATGTCGCCCCAGATGTTTAAAGTTAATGCCGCATGAGTTATACTTAGAGATATGTTAGAAGATCGCTAGTAACCCAAGGAGGAATGACTAGGACATGTGATTCGTTGCCTACCCCGATGCGAGGTCATCAGATTGATTGATTCCAGCTAGAAACGACTTCAGGCAGGTACGTTGAGTGTCGATAGAAGACGATCGAATGTCAAAAACCCATTTTCCAAGTTTAAAGTATTCGGAGAAACATGCAAGTAATTCCGTGGACCCTCTATAAGAATGAAACCCTAACTCGATATAATGACCATGAGAATTCTTTGAAACCTTAGGGTTTGCAGCAGTTCAACGGTGCCATTAATGAGGCTTGGGTTTGCCCTTCTACGGCTGGTCCATAGGTTCTGTGGCATGTACTAGAATACTATTAAATTGTACTCAAGATGTTGAGCTCTTGGGGGATTATGGAACTTTGATGAATCGATCGAAAGGTTCGACGTCGTTCGGATATCATATGATATGATACATTGCTTGGGAGACTCCAGATATGAGTATAGTCGTTAGAGCGCAGTCCATGCAGCCATGAAGAGACGAGTCCGAATCAGTCGACATTAGAGAAAAGTGGAGTAAGAGGTTCGTATGAGATCTTGATGAGATGACGTTCCACTCCGCGGACATCAGAGATGTGATACGCATGCATAGGCGTTGTATATGGATATATCTTCTAGAAAGAGTCGCGATGAGTATGCAGCCGTTCCGGAATATGAAACAGATATAGTAAAGGATGATGACTTCCGGGTAGTTCAGCAGAAACGAGATTTGGGGGAGAGTTCGACAAGATCTTTTTGAAATACTATACGAGAAGACTTGGACCCAGGATCGGTCATATTACGCACACCCAACAGGCCAGAGTTCGGGATCGTCGACGAGATATGTTATGAGTGACCATGACAGTTGGCCAGAGATCTTTAGAAGATGTGCCAGAGCGGGACTGTTTCCGCCATCTTTGATTTCGGTATTTTGGGCGATTTATTTGCATGATTGAGATTTTGTGTACCACAGTTGCACTTGACTTCGATTTGATGTCATTCGAGATGCTGATTTTGATTTCATACCTATGGTATGCATGTGATTTGACTTGTGCGTTCGGCATAGTATTCATGAACTTTTAGTATTTTGATTCGATTTGTGCACACTGATGCACATGGTTGTGAGATTATATACCACGGTATACCTGATTTGGATTTGGATTGAAATGTGTTATATACCGTTGATTTCGATTGTGATACTCGATATTTGTTTTCGTGCACCATGTGCATTTGGTTAGGATTCTTGCGCATACTTGATGCGCTTGATGCGATTTTGGTGCACGCCAGATGCACTAAATCGAGATTCTTCGTGCATATTAGGTGCACCTGATATTGTTGTCAGGCACATCCGTTGCCTTTGACAGGTGTTTCGTGCACACCCGTTGCACTTTGAGTTTGTTTCTGTGCACATGTATGGCACATTCATGGATTTCGATTTCTGTGCGCACCAGACGCACGTGGCATTCATATACTCATTTTAGGGATTGATTTCTTGTGGAGCAGTATGTTTTTATGATATTTACTATCTGTTTTAGTACTAGGCAGGACTAGTCAGAGGACAGTACCTGAATATATTTTTGCATGCATTGATAGTTATCGAAGGGATTTCCAAAAAAGAGCTATAGTCTCAGTATTTACCTACGTGTCCGAGATGACACGAGACATTTAACAAAGGAAACCCTTCTAAATTAAATTTCAAAATGGCGGGACGTGTATGTTAAACAAAGGGTATATATATAGTTATTTTCTTACAATAGACGTCCGCCACTGTGCAGTGATACGCGCATCACACAGCGACTTAAAAAAGTTTTGGCATGCATTTCTTTTAGATGTTTTGACAAATTTACCATGATATTTACATGTATAGTTTTGATGTATATCATGTTGGTTTTCATATTGGATTTAGACATTAGTGTCTTCACTATAACTCCGATGATTGCGGGATGCTTGACGAAGTTTGGATTTTGGTATATATACTCATTTTTCATGCGCATGCATTGCGCTACGATGTGTTTTATGTATTTATGATTTCGGAGCCCCGACGACTTGACCTTTTTGCTGAAATGTTTTAGTATTTGAGGGGTTTAAATTTAAATTCGGGGACCGAATTTCTTTAAGGGGGAAGACTGTAACATTTCAGAAAAATAAAATATTATTTTTGGGAATTTTTATAATTAAATAATAAATATTATGAGAATTTTAATGACGCGGTATAATTAAATACCAATAAATTGGGAAATATTTGGAAATTATGTTAATTATTAAATTTGAAAGAGATTACAAGATTTAAGCATTCATAGATTGTTATATAATTAGTTATATCCCATTTTATGCTAATCGTGATTAAATATCACTAATCGTGCATTAAGCTAGTTTTGTGCACATGACATGCACCATGTCATATTTTTTCATTTGTTACATTTTCCCACCATGTCTTTTCTTTTTCTATACATGGATTTTTGTTTGAAAAGAAAAGAGACGAAAAGGAAAAGAAAACAAAAGGAAAAGGAAAAGAATAAAGAATTGGGTATGGGAAAGAGAGAGAGAGAGAGAGGGTGAGGGGTCAACCTTGGGCATGGCTCTTGTTTATTCACTCCATCTTCATCTTTTTTTCTCTCTTCTCCCATCACCATGGCAGCCCTCTTCTCCTCCTTCATCTACCTCCTCACTTCAACATGAAAAACAAATCAAAACCTCATCCCCACTTCATTAAGAACATGCACAAGCTCCCTACAAACACTTTGGACCAAGAAAGCAAGGATTTTGGGCACTTGGGGAAACTCAGGAAAATTCTTGAGTTGCCAAATGAGGCAGTTCTTACACCATTAGTATAGTGTTTCATTCACTTTAGCACCTATGTATGTTTAGAAGTGTTTTAATGATGTTTAGTGAACTTTGAGAATTCCAAGTTAAGGATTAGGGTTTGATTTGAATCCAAAGGTAAAATTGAGGCTTTATAGTGACCTTAAACCCCAGTAATGATTGTATATTATACCAGAACCTGAGAGTAGAACCCTAAAGCCTAAACTTAGAAACCCCGATATCGGGAATTTGTGGAAATTTGAGGTGTTATTGGAAATCTGCTATAACCCGGGTGACCTCAAATTTTTTTTAACAAGTATTGTGATGCAAGCAGGCAACCTAGAAGCATTAACCAAAACCTGAGATCCCCTGTACATTTCTAGGCCGCAAATTTAATCCCTATGGCCGCAATTTGCGGCCAAGGTACGGGCAATAGGGTTCATGTTTGGTTTATGTCTCCATTATCAGTAAACTAGACCCCTCCCATATGTAAAATTGGCTAATTTCACCTAGGATAAAATCTGGAGGTGTTTTATGAAGTTTCTGAATTCGTTTTGCGGCTTTTAATGAATTGGAATTTGATATTTGTGTTTTATCTCGGTCGATTCACGTTTATACGTCGATCGTTGAGAGCTGTTTGGTTATTCGTGCATGCTTGGATCATAGGTTTTAACCTATGTATGATACGCGTGCCGATTTGGTTTTCTTATGTGATTTTGATTTACGATACTATGTGTGATATGTAGGTACCCCCACATGGACTTCGGATGATGAATAAGGGGATGGTGACATCGACTTCGGCAAGTGATAATCATGTGAGTAGATATATATGGGAAAGTCGGGTGGATGGCGTATAGCACCCCCGCAGTTCGAAGTGTAGTATACGATATATATGTGTGTGTGTGTGTGTGTGTGTGTGTGTGTGTGTGAAACATGGATAGTTAGCAAGTAAGATTTGGTAGATCATGGGTTAAATGTTAGTGTAATTGATTGAAAGTGTCTTTAGTTAGTTGCAGTCGCGAACCCAAGAATAAAGTTTACACTCACACATAAACACACTTGCATGCATTTTATTTTCTTATGCGTATATGGGGATATGTATATACACACACATAGGTATGGGACTGTGTGTGTGTGTGTGTGTGTGTGTGTGTGTGTGTGTGTGTGTGTATACATATACATGGATGATGCGGATAGTATATGGTATTTGGAGATGAGTTGATGAGATTGGGCGTGATGCCATGAGGTCGGTGATATGACATGGTTCGTATTATGAGATACGACATGATTATTATAGCGGGTCCTTAGGCGATGTGTTTTCTGTAAGTCTATGGTAGCGCCCCGGCCGTCTGTCCGAGGCCAAAATGCGGAAACGAAAAACTTTTTCAAACTAGAAACTGGCGCTATCGTATTCTTTAAATCTGGATCAAACCATTAACCTACAACTAGCATCTAGAGAAAGGGTTGGAAAGCTATACCGATCGATCCGTGTCCTTCGGTCTTTGGCCACCATCCCAAGCTCCTCGCGGCATCTCCGGTTTCGATCTCCTCGTTGGAAAAGGGCACCACATCTTCGAGTCTTTTTACGGGCTCTCGCTTCATCCGAAGCAACTCGGGGCACGAAGTTCGCTAGCCGACGTGTCCAAGGCGAAGTAGAGAATGTTTGTGATAACTTTGTCTCTTACATCCATTGCATGGATGGAGGTTGAAGATGAAGCCATCAATGGAGATTGTGAGCTAGAGGAAGAAGAAGAAGAAGTGTCCTTTTCTTTTGTCTTGTGATAAAAATGAGAGAGTGAGAATAATGAAAAATACAAGAGCTAACCCCTTCTCATGGCTGCCCTTCTCTCTCATCCTCTCATTTCAACACACAAATCTATCACATAATGTGACATATGCATAATAAAAGAGACCATGAGTCATTACTCTTGCACTTGCCACATTAAATGGACTCCATGATGATTTCTAGCTCATAATTTCCATATGCAAACATTAATGCAAATGTTTGCAACAATAAAAAGATACGGCAACATCTAACGTAAATTCGTGACGGATCATAAGGATACCCCTCACCTGTATATACATACCTGCATCCGCATTCCGACTGAATGCGAATGATTTGAGACGAAAGTAATCTAACAAATCTAATACTAGGATCCGGCTTAAACCAAAGCCCACTAGTATGATCCATCCGATCATGATCCGTGCACTACCGCACGTATATGATCGAACCCTGCCATATATCATACGGCCTCTACAACGTTTCGCCCGAAACTTGAGAAACTGTCTGTGGGGGACTCTAAAGACTCGTCAATATTTTGGTTGTGGATTTAACCACTAGCACGTCAGAGGTACTAGCCATACGTAACGGGCTACCAGGTATTGACCAAAAGGGAGGTCGATGAGCGAACTCATCCTGACACCCTATTGAGCCTGTCAGTGACAATATCCGTACAGTCCGGTCCGTTCGTCTATGAGCATCGTATGGCGGGCCTAGGGGGTTAGTAAAAGTCAGACCCCCAAAAAGGATACAAGTCGTGTCGGAGTGTAGCCCAGAACACCCTGAGATACTACTGGAATACCTACCAGTAAATCTCCTGCTTTGGCCAAGGACTTCGTGTAATGGCTCTCCTAGACACAGCGCGATCTCACCCCCAATACCGGGAGAGATGAAACCCCTGTCGATCCGTTCACTGCCTCCATGTGGCTCGGGACTGTACCCAACTAAAACCTGCTTGCACGACTCCTTTGGGCCGTGGTAGTGTAGTAATCAAAGCACAGTGGGAACACACACGAGACAAATGACGATCTCAGGTCGATAAACTAACCTGTACACATGTCACCAGGGAACTGCTATCTGACGTCAGATATAATACCAACTAGCACGTTCCCGGCGAGTCCTGTCTGGTGTACTCATAACCCAATGAGCACCTGTATACATCTTAGGTGATCCAACTGACACCAATGGCTTGTGAGACCGGCCACCGCCCCTCGTCGGGGTCTCGACTGTATACACTAGTCTACTAATGAAGTATCGATGCCCAGTCTCAAAACTTCCACGACTAGGGACCACTTTAAGGATGTGCTTATAGACCCTAGCTCCCACGTATATGATCGCCATCATACTGCTGGCTGTCAAGCAAGAATCCTAAGGGCTCTATCAATGTGTAATAGTGATCTTTAAGGTCAACTAAATCTGTACACGATGATAAAGATAAATTAGATAGCATGCTGATCAGTCGAAAATATTGCATTTTTAACATGACAATTTCCCTACCATTTGCACTCATCTAGAGGTGTTCGGTATTAATATTGCACATATTAGCAAAACATCCGTAAAATACCAAATTACATGTGTTATACCTTAAAACCGACATTTTGACGGAAATTGAGTGTTTATCATGGCATCGCATCATCTTTGCATAGCGCAACACTTGTTTCGAGAATCTGTGCAGGAAATTGCAGGAGAAGAGCCAAAAAAGTTAAAAGTGCTGAGATAAATACACCAAGTCCAAGACTTGAGATTTGGCAGTGAACTAGAGGGAATTATAAGATTCCACACATCAGAAAATAAGCCCAAAGTCAGCACAAGAGCTATCTAAAGTTTTCATGCACCAAGACAGCAAATGGGCCGTGGATCCGCGGCCAGAACCCCCTTGGCGCCGCGGATCCGCGGCCGTCTTGCCACGTCATCAGCAAAGCTCTGCTTCAGGTTTCTTGGTTCAAGGCCTACACCTATTCAAGCCAGTGCAAACCCCAGAGAACTCCAGAATCTTCTGCCAGATCAGCAAGGCTTACACTTCAAGCTAATCATGTTCAAGCTTCCAAAGCAAGCTACTTAACAAACTAAGCCTAGAAACTTCTCCCTAACCTCCAACCTTATGAAGGAAGCTAAAGCCTAACTAACTACCTTTAGAAGGTTCTACCTAACTACCTAGCTTATAAGGGAAGCTAAACTAAACCTAGCTTCCAAAGGAAGCCAAAGCTAGTGAAGGCTATAAAAGGAACCCTAAAACTTCTTCTCAAAAGTTGTTCTTTTATTCAATCTTCATCTCTCCCACAAGTTGAGTGACACAACTTGTGCATTCAAAACTCTAATCTTAATCCAAAATCCAAAGCAAAATTCAAGATCCCCGAGTACAATTCAAGCAAGAAGCCTTCAACCTTTTTGGAGCGAAGCCAATCTTCATACGAGCAAGTGATCCAAGACGATTCGCGACTCACGAAGGCGAGCGAAGCCAAATCGACGATCGAGTTCTTTCCTCATTGTAGTTCTTGAGAGAATTGTAACGAAATTATTGATAAATAAAAGGTGAAATTCTTTTATCTTGCTTTCTTTACATTCTTGCATCATGATTCGATCTCAATTCTTGATTGTGTTTCTTGTTATGATGTTTGAGTAAAACTCCACTCGTGAAGGAGTCGAGAGAATCAATAGATGATGATGTTACAAATCTTGAAACGATTCTTAAGTCCTATGAGTTTTGTAAACTTTAGCAAATTGAAGAATCGACGACCTAGTTTCGAGCGATGCTTTCTTTATTGTGTTCGCTCTTAATTAGGGATCCATGATCGATTCTTGAATTTACTAGAGGCTAGAATGTGAATAAAATCAACGAAAGGACAAGGGATAGATGATAAAACCCTGGTTTCTACAAGAAATCCCTAATTCTCGTTGATCATTATCGATCTAGTATCAAATCATCGATGGATAAGAATACGTAATCAATAGATTTCATCACGTCTATAGATTCGATCGATTCCTACGAGCCTCACTTCGATTCTTGATTATTGGATTGGAAATCATCAATTCTTCATTCTTGATTTTAAATGTTTTCTTGATTTTAGATTTAGATCTAGATTTTGCTAATTCTTGAACTTCAATTTTATAAATCTTGAATTGAATTGTCTTTTCTTTTCTTTCTTTAATTTTCAATTCATCTAATTCAAATTCGAACGGATCACACTTTCCCTGTGGACGATCTGCACTCGCTAACGCGCTATAATCGACACCGTTATTGATTGCGGTCAAAAATTTCTTTGATTGTGATTTCGATACATTTTCTACATACACACCGAGAGAATTCGTTTCAATCCAATGGCGCCGTTGCCGGGGATAGTGCACCAATTCGTTCGTTTTTGAAAATTTGAGTTGAAAAGTTTATTCCATCATAATTTTGAGATCAAAATTCGCGCAAACACTAAACGATTCGTTGTGATTTGTTGCAAGGAAATCTGGAATCTGTGGAGCTTGAGGAAAAATATTTTGAATATTCCAGAGACAACAGGAGGTGAACAGGAACAGTTACTGTGATTTTTGTGCAGTGATCGAACATTACCACCGCGCATCCGCGGCAAGAACAGGTACATTGCGGCGGAACCACGGCATTTCAGGAGCGTTGCTGCACCAAAATTTTTAGGTATAATTCTCACTTTCTTATCTCCTCCTAAATCTGCTCCAATAACGAATTTGCTGCTGGTTTCTTTGCAAAAATTCGCAGCCCCGCAAAAAGCAATAAAAATTGTGCGTGTTTTTTATTTTTGGTTGTTTGCATATTAATAGGGAATTAAGGGGCACGGCCAAATCCAGATTAGGAGGGGAGTTCATTACCCTTCCTAAGCCCTAAAAATCACAAACTTGCATCCGCATTACCCTCATTAACTAAAAAATATCTAGACATGACTCTAAGGACCGTCGCGCTCACTTAGGACAGAAGAAGGCAGTGGGTAATTCATTGCTTATCCGCGTTTCTTTTGTGGTATCTAAGGTAAGTGTGTCTAAGGCAAGTGGTTACTTAATTAGGCCCACTACTTACGTAGTGGAGAACCTCCCACTTACCTGGCCACAGGAGAGACAAAGAGGCAGTGGAGGATTGATCCTGTGACTTGTCTTCTGGCAGTTAGGAGCGGTCTAGAGCCTTGACCTAGGTGAGCACTAGACTTAGGGTTGCTTGTTGCATTTGTTGTGATTTGCATCATTTTTTCAAAAAAAATCCGTATATTTTTCAAAACAAACACCACTTCATTCATTTCCCCTAATTATATCAACGCTGCCACTTGTACTAAACCTTTTAGTGCAAGATAGGCTGGACACGGGATTCCAGTGCCCGTTTAGTCCGCGTTCCCCCGATCGACTCCGAAGTCGGTATTTCTACATTAACTTCTTCTTTACCCACCACAACACCCACATCGATGGATCCTTCTCCATCGAACTTCTTTACCATTAATCTGCCGCCGTCCGTTGGTGCGCAGAATCCACCCCGCATCTCTCTCCAAGAAAGGTGCTATCCTATGCGAGGTCCTCTTTCGACCTGTCTCTCCATTCCACCAGCCAACGGGGATAATTTTGAGATTAAACCCCAATACATCAACCTTCTACCCAAATATCACGGTCTCGAGTCTGAAGACGCATATATCTTTATCACCAAATTTGAAAATGTATGCGCAATGATGGGTACGTCACAACTTTCTGTGGATGCTATGCGTCTACATCTTCTTCCATTTACCTTGTGCGATATAGCCGAGAAGTGGCTGTATAACACTACCGCACATTCCATTATGAATTGGGAAGAATTCGTTGCAGCATTCCTTAAGAAATTCTACCCTAATCACAAGACAGCTCGAGTCCGTAGCGAAATAAATCAATTCACCCAGCTTCCAAATGAACTATTTTCGAAATGTCTTGACCGCTTTAAGGATCTGTTGGTTCAATGTCCACATCACGGAATCCCTAGATGGGATCTGTGCCGAATCATATATGAGGGCATTAACCCTACCACTAAACAGAGCCTTGAAGCCATGTGTCAAGGCAATTTTATGACCAAAGACGATGGGGAAGCTTGGAAGTACTTAGAATATTTCGTTGAAAAATCTTTACAGTGGGAGAGTCAATCGTTTAGGGGTGGCAATAACCAATCGGATGTTTCCATAGGAGTTAGAGCTGAAATTTCAGCTTTACATAAGAAATTCGACACTATGGAAAACAAATTTTTAGCTGCCGCCCTAAATCAAATGTCACTCTCCAAAACTGTATGTGGATGCTGTTCTGATCCTTCTCATTTAACGGAAGAATGTCCATTGAATTCTCCGTTTTAAGGTCAAGAGCATACTAATGCCACATTTCAAAGACCTAGAAACAATCCATATTCTTCCACATACAATCCGGGTTGGAGGAATCACCCTAACTTTGCTTGGAACCAATCACAAACTCAAAACACGGTTCCAAACCAAAAAAATTTCCAAAGGGCTCTTCTACCACAATAGCAACCACTTCCACTCACTCAGCACCCCTACCAGTCACAAAATTTTCAAAACCAGGTCAACACTCCTGCACCCTCTAATCCTTTGCAGTTGACCTGTTCTGACGAGTTCTCTGCATTCACACAAACCATGAAGTCACTCTTGTCAAATTTCATGGAAGTGTCGGCTGAGGTTAGATCTTCCGTCAGTGACATAAAGAAAAACTCAGCGTCCCAAGATGAGAGTATCAGATCGATGGAAGCAGAAATTGCACGACTAAAAGCCGAAATGAGTGCGAGAGAAAAAGGGAAAATTCCGTCTCAACCCTTACCGAATCCTGGGCATTACAATGTAAATGCCATCACAACGTTGAGATCAGGAAGAGTGCTGAATAATTATGTTGTGGAAGAGATTGATGATACTGAAAAATCTATCAATAACACCCCGGCCGAGACCTTTCCTCACACACACACTTCTACTGCTGATCCTTGTTCTTCTACCCCACCGCCTTCTCACGAGCCTATTCTCCGTTTGCCTCTAGGCTCGATACCTCAGCAACCCTCTTCTAGTCCACAGACGATCCCCATTCCTATTCTGGGATCACGTCTACACACACCACCTTCTCCTATGATGGACCCAACGCTTATTGCTAAAGCTCCTTATCCGAATCGGTTAAGGGGTAAAAAATCGAGTCCACATATGGAGAAAATTATAGAAATGTTCAAACAGGTTAACATCAACATCCCTCTCCTAGATGCTATTCAGCAAGTCCCCGCTTATGCGAAAATTCTTAAGGACTTGTGCACTAGGAAGAGGAAGACTCAAGTGCCAAAGAAGGTCATCATGTCTAATAATGTTAGCACTTCTTTTATCCCACAGCTACCAAAGAAACGTAAGGACCCAGGATATCCTACGATATCGATTTCTATTGGGGGTAAAAACATCAACCGTGCTCTTCTTGACCTTGGCGCAAGTGTTAACCTGCTTCCATACTCTGTTTATGAGCAGCTAGGGATTGGAGAGTTGAAACCAGCTCACTGCACTCTCCAAATGGCAGACCGTTCAATCACCAAACCTAGGGGTGAACTAGAGGATGTGTTGACAAAAGTCAGGGAATTTGTATTCCCTGTGGACTTCATTGTTCCAGATACACAACCTGTAGCAAACCCACAGAGTCAAATTCCGGTGATTTTGGGTCGACCATTCCTTGCCACTTCCAATGCGGTCATTAACTGTAGAAACGGTTCAATGAACTTATCATTTGGAAATATGACAATTGAACTGAACATCTACAAAATTGGAAGTCAACCATCTTAACCCTCTGCTCATATACTTGATGTGTGCTCTGTCCATGAGATTGCTCCCGAAAGTTGCGGAGTTGATGAACTTTGCTTTGAAGATCTCGATGACACTACCACATCAATGTTTGATCTTGCACATCTTAGTGAGGACACATTTTCCACGCTTGAGTCCGACACTCCTGACTCATCATCATCCGAGTCTGTATCTTTCACAGGCTATGAGCTTCTTTGTAACTCCGAAAATCATTCGATGATCCCACCTTCTATTATTTCTCCGCCAGCATTAGATCTCAAACTTTTACCTTCTCATCTTAAATATGCATATTTAGGTGAGAATGAGTCTTTACCGGTTATCATATCCGCTTCTCTAGGATCAGAGCAAGAGAATGCACTTTTAACGGTATTGAGATCTAATAGGCAGGCGTTTGGTTGGACCATGGCGGACATCAAAGGGATTAGTCCCTTGATTGTAGAACATCATATACACTTGATGGATGATGCCAAACCAACCCGAGAACCACAGAGACGGTTGAACCCTGTCATGAAGGATGCGGTGAAGAAAGAGATCGTCAAATGCCTTGACAGTGGTATTATTTACCCAATCTCCGATAGCCAATGGGTGAGTCCAATTCATGTCGTCCATAAGAAATCTGGCATCACTGTTATTACCAATGAGGTAAATGAGTTAATCCAGACACGCGCCCAAACTGGATGGCATGTATGTTTTGATTACAGAAAACTCAATGCCGCTACGAGGAAAGACCACTTTCCTCTACCTTTCATTGACCAGATGCTGGACGTGAGTATTATTTCTTTATGGACGGATACTCTGGCTATAATCAGGTCCCCATTGCCAAAAAGGATCAAGATAAAACCACATTTATTTGTCCTTTTGGTACCTTTGCTTATAGACGCATGCCCTTTGGGTTATGCAATGCTCCCGCTACATTTCAGCGGTGTATGATTGGGATATTCTCGGACATGGTCTAGAATTTTTTGGAGATTTTCATGGACGATTTCTCGATTTTCGGAGACTCTTTTTCTGACTGCCTATCGAATCTTGACGCAGTTCTTACTCGTTGCAAAGAGAAGAACTTAACCTTGAATTGGGAAAAATGCCATTTCATGGTCCAAGAGGGAATTGTGCTTGGACTTGTTATTTCACGAAAAGGCATTGAGGTTAGAGCTAAGATAGATGTCATTCAAAACCTTCCTCATCCCAAAAGCGTCAAGGACATCCGATCATTTCTTGGCCATGCAGGCTTTTACAGGAGATTCATTAAGGATTTTAGCAAAATTGCTAGACCCTTAACTCTTCTCTTGGCCAAGGATATGACCTTCCACTTTGACTCGGATTGTGAGGCAGTATTCGACTCACTCAAACACTCCCTCACTACAGCCCCCGTTCTATCGTCTTCAGATTGGGACCACCCTTTTGAGCTTATGTGTGATGCATCGGATTTTGTAGTTGGTGCAGTTTTAGGATAACACATTGAAAAGATGCCACACGTGATCTATTATGCACGTAGGACCCTGAACGATGCTCAAGTGAACTATACAACTACCGAAAAAGAACTTTTGGCGGTTGTATTTGCATTAGAAAAATTCAGGCCTTACTTGATTGGCTCACCAATTGTTGTGTACACTGACCACTCCGCCTTGAAACATTTTTGGCGAAGAAGGATGCTAAAGGTAGGCTAATACGTTGGATCCTTCTATTACAAGAATTTGATCTTGTTATCAAAGATAAGAAAGGATGTGAAAACGTTGTAGCCGACCATCTTTCACGCATCTCTTCTTCACCTGTGACCCTGCCGATCAATGATTCTTTTCCGGACGAACAACTCTTGAACGTATCTGATGAACCTTGGTTCAGGGATATTGTGAACTATCTTGTCACGGGACTGATACCCAGCGATTGGTCAAAACAGGACAAACATCGTTTTCTGTCCCAAGTAAAACATTTTTACTGGGATGAACCCTATCTGTTTAAGTATTGTCCTAACCAAATCATTTGCCGGTGTGTCCCGAATGAGGAATTCAAGAGTGTTCTATCTTTTAGTCATGATCAGGCATGTGGGGGTCACTTCGGTCCTAAAAAGACGGCGGAGAAGGTTTTGCAATGCGGTTTTTATTGGCCGGCCTTGTTCAAAGACGCATTTGATCATTGCAAAACCTGTATACAGTGTCAACACACGGGTAGGATTTCACGGAGAAATGAGATGCCACAGCAACCCATCTTAGTAGTTGAAATTTTCGATGTTTGGGGCATTGACTTTATGGGTCCCTTTCTCAACTCCTTTGGGAATCGGTACATACTGCTTGCGGTTGATTACGTATCAAAGTGGGTTGAAGCTATTCCTTGTCGCACTAATGACAAGAAGGTTGTCATTAAGTTCTTAAAAGAAAACATCTTTTCGCGATTTGGACACCCACGCGCTATCATTAGCGATAACGAGACACATTTCTGCAACAGGTCTTTCGAGACCTTGATGCGGAAATATGCAATCAACCAAAAACTTTCCACATCCTATCATCCCCAAACGAGCGGGAAGGATGGGATTTCGAATAGACAGATCAAACAAATCCTGGAGAAGACTGTTGCGAAGAATAGAAAAGATTGGTCGATCAAATTGATGGATGCTCTTTGGGCATTCCGAACTGCATATAAAACCGATCTAGGGATGTCTCCTTATAGGTTAGTGTTTGGGAAGGCTTGTCACTTGCCAGTCGAGATTGAGCACAAAGCAATGTGGGTTATTAAAGAAATCAACTTTGACTTGAATCAAGCCTGCAACTTTCAGAAGCTGCAATTAAACGAGCTAAGCGAACTTCGCGATGAAGCTTATGATAACGTTGTAATCGTAAAGAATCGGACTAAGGTATTTCACGATAAAAACATTTTGGGGAAAACATTTTCACCTGGTCAACAAGTCCTTCTTTATGGTTCACGACTACACCTTCACGCGGGTAAGCTACGATCTCGATGGAAGGGACCTTTTATTGTGCGGTCTGTATACCCGCACGGGGCAGTTGAGGTAGAAAATGTTCAAAACGGCACATTTTTCAAAGTGAATGGATATAGACTAAAGCCGTATTTTTCCACTGACCCCACGGAGGAGCTCCTGTTCTTACAGGAGCCATTTTATCTTGATTAAAATTCCTCCGTCTCACCTCCATGTCCTGTAAATTACTGCATCATCTTTTGAATGGAAGTGAGTGAAAAGAATAAGTTTGGGGGAGGATCTTCACTTAAATATTTTGCCCCCGTTAATACATTTCCTCCCAGGCTTACAGGTTTTTCGAGACATAGAGAATGGAAACAGTGAGGACACTGTTGAAAACAAGTTTGGGGGAGGTTTGTGCTTATTTTCGCATCATTTGCATCATACTTTGCATAAGCACAAAACATTTTTAAAAAAACTTATAAAAATTTCAAAAATTTCAAAATTATAAAAATATTTTTGTATATAAATAAGATAATAAAATATTAGATAGTGAAAAATTACATCCAAAAGATTGGAAAAATTTAAGAAAACCAAGAAAATTAGAAGTTTTCTTATACGAACTAGTAATAAGTAGTTATGAGCCGTTGTCCCAAGGCTTAGTAAGATGAAAGAAGTCACTAATCTGAGGATAAAAATAAGTCTGAAAAATAGTTTCTATTCTGGAAGCCAAACATTTTGATCGTTGGTACCCTGCTATTCGCACTTACACACGTCTTGAAACTCGGGATAGTAGAGGATACCTTGAAATGCTTTTGTCTAAAAGCCAAAAGTATGAAGGAAATAAAAAAATGAATGAATAAAATATAAAGTGGTGAAAAAAATGAACACTGGTTTTGTTATCGCCAAGGCAGCAATAAAAAAATATAGCGAGGGTGCCTCTTCACCTAGTGCCTTAGACCAACTGGTCTGGGAGTCACTTGTTAGTTATATGTATGCCCTAGAGGCCATTACTGTACATAGGATGTATATTGTAGTGGATGCTGGGACATATATAGGGAGAACTTTCTTGCTCGACATGATAGTATGCTATCTGGTTGCTCTTTATCTTAACGTGTACACTGATTGTCTTTCTGTTACATGTTGGTAAAGCCCTTTGGATGTGTACTTGACTGTTGGAGATAGTGCCCTCAGAGTCAATTATTGGATCACAGGCACGTGATTGCAATGATTGAGGGAGGACCTATCCCGGTAGGACAGTCTTACTCAAGATGATAATATGCTATCTGGTTTACCTTTATCATCGTGTACTGCTTTAGGTGACCTGACAGGCCGCTATTACACGTTGATAGAGCCCCTAGGATTCTTGCTTGACTACCAGCAGTATGAGGGCGATCATATAAGTGAGAGCTGGAGTCTATAAGCGCATCCTTAAAAGGTCCCTAGTCGTGGGAGTTTTGAGACAGGGCATCGATTCTCCAGAATAGACTAGTGTATACAGTCAAGACCCCGACGAGGGGCGGTGGCCGGTCTCACAAGCCACTGGTGTCAGTTGGTTCACCTAAGATGTATACAGGTGCTCATTGGGTTATGAGTACACCGGACAGGACTCGCCGGGAACCTACAAGTTGGGATTATACCTGATGTCAGATAGCAGTTCCCTGGTGACATGTGTACAGGTTAGTTCATCGACCTGAGATCGTCATTTGTCTCGTGTGAGTTCCCACTGTGCTTTGATTACTACCCTACCACGGCTCAAAGGAGTCGTGCAAACAGGTTTTAGTTGGGTACAGTCCCGAGCCACATGGAGGCAGTGAGCGGATCTGCAGGGGTTCGTCTCTCCCGGTATTGGGGGTGAGGTCGTGCTGTGTCTAGGAGAGCCAGAACATGAAAAGTCCTTGGCCAAGGCAGGAGATTTGCTGGTAGGTATTCCAGTAGTATCTCAGGGTGTTCTGTGCTACACTCCGACACGATTTGTACCGCTATTGGGGGTCTGACTTTTACCAACCCCCTAGGCCGGCCATGAGATGGTCATAGACGAACGGACCAGACTGTACGGATATTGTCACTGACAGGCTCAGTAGGGTGTCTGGATGAGTTCGCTCATCGACGTCCTTTTTTGTCAATAGCTGGTGGCCCGTTACGTATTGGCTTATACCTCTGACGTGCTAGTGGTTAAATCCACAGCCATGGTATTGACGAGTCTTTAGAGTCCACCACATACACAGTTACTCAGGTTTCGGGTGAAACGCTGTAGAGGCCGTATGGAGATATGGCAGGGTTCGATCAGATACGTGCGGTAATGCACGGATCGTGATCGGATGGTTTTTTACTAGCCGGCTTTGGTTTAAGCCGGATCCTAGTATTAGATAGTGTAGATTTTGTCTCTTTGCATTTGTGTTCAGTGAGAATACAAATGCGGGCATGTATTTGCAGCAGCGGGGTTTTCCTATAATTTATTACGGGATCAGTTTTCTGAAATTGCCAGTTTGCATTCCATTCCGGCCGGTTTTCCTTTGTTCTTTCCCGGCCGGACTTTTCGATGGAGGGGGTAATTTGCAATTGTGCAAATTACTTTTTGTGGAGGGTTTTCTTGCTTAAGTAAGGCATCATGATAGTTTATTCATCATGAGATTCCTTTATGGTCTCATCCTTTGCCTTTTTGAGATTGGAAATGAAAAGATTGAATTGTGAGATGAGTGTGACTTATTCTTTCATTATCTTTTTCCTTTCTCATTTTTGTTATTCATTCATGCTTTTCTTTCCCACCCACTACATGAGAGGGGCCGGCCATATTGAGGGAGAAGAGAGAGCTTCATTTTGTGAGGGGTAAAAGATCATTCTCATTCTAATGTTGCATCAAAAATTCCATAGCCATTTCCAACTCCATTTTTCTTGATCCTTCCATCATGGCAACTTCACTACCCCAAAAGAGACTACGATTCTACATTAGTCTACAGCAAATCTTGGACGCGTCGGCTAGCCAACTTCGCGTCCGAGTTGCCTCGGTCAAGAGGTGGGAGCCCGTATACGAACCCGGCTACGTGGTGCATTTCCGATGAGGACGTGATGAACGGAGTTTCCGCGGGAGATCGGAGTGGAGACGAAGACCGAAGGACACGAATCGCTTGGTATATCTCTTCACCCATCTTTTAGTTTGCTAGTTGCTAGGTTAATGGCCCGATCCGGGATAAAAGTGCGCGGTGGTGCCGGTTTTCTAGTTTGCAAGTTTTTTGTTTCCGCGTTTCCGGCGTCGGATTGACGGCCGGGGTGCCGCCGCGGACTTACATTGGTATCAGAGCCACGCCATTAACCATGCCTAGCATGCTCTAGTATGTTTAGAACTCGATCGAACAAAAATCTCCAAAAACCGCATTTTCCAATACTTCATGTTTCTGTCGAAATTTTTTCATCTCCAAAAAATTTTTCAGGTCGTTGAAGAAACATGTACAGAGAATTCTAAAAACACTGAAAAAATTTGGTGACCCGATTCGTCTATACGGCCGCGGAACCGTGGCAATAACCCCACTTTGGCCGCGGTTCCGCCGCAGTAATATAGCTTCGTTGCACCATTTTTTTCCAGTGGGTCCTAGTCTGAGAAATGGGGTTTTTGGAACATTCTTTTTGGGCCCAGATTTTCTGTAAGTGCTACAGTAATGCTTTGGGGCCCACTTGGTATAATTTTGTTCGATCGGATATTTTAAACATGCTAGTTCACAGTATTTACATTATATCTGCGACCGTGAATGTCACTCGATCGGTAAATCCAGTCTATCTGCTATAGCCCTTTTAGACGGATTTGCGAACGTGACATTCACGTTGATGTTCTGTGTTGTGCTGTGATGTTGCGGATTGGTCGTGGGGGATAGCCTAGATGCAATGTTAGTACAGTTCTTGTTGTATTATGTACATTTATTATTGCGGGGCGAGCGTCCGACATGTGGACTGCCGTCACTGCCTGTTTGTATTATTCTTTTGGGGCACGACCAGGTTGCGGTCGATGTACCCGTTGTATGTATATTTTACTTTCTGTACTAGGATTACCCCAAGGAGGGGTGCACGGATAGCCGGGTTCTAGAGGGCAACAAGCCCGCATCTCATGGCGTTGAGACGGAGGGGGCTTTACTCTAGAATTGGCGGGCTATTCGCCGCACTCGTAGGGGGTATAGGTTGACCCAGGAGGGGTGCCCAAGTTACCGGATTCCGTGAAGTGCTGGGTGGTCCATTCACATTGCTGAAAGGGGCTGCCTCGCTTCAGGTTTTGGCGGGTGACTTGCCGCGCCCGTAGGGGTCTAGGATTTCATTGCTCAGGCTATCCACACGACCAGGGGAACGTCGGGTTTCAGTAGCGGCTCTATGAAACCCGGGGATCCCAGATATCTGTATTATTTTGTGATGTTGCATTTTATCACGCCTTGAGCGAAAATTATATATTATATATATACTAGTAGATGTTGTATATGTTTTGCATTCGCGCTAGTCCAGTCCCCGCTCTATCATTAGTTAAGTAACCTAACGGGTGATGACGGGACCCAGTGGCGAATGCGGATGGCATATACGTACATCATTATTTTCGTTCTTTTGTGGTGTGATCAATTGATGGGAGTGCGTTGATTCAGATCAATGCAAGATAAACAAAACTATTCTGATGTTGTTGGAACATTTTTCAAAAAGCTGTTATTGCAAGGGCGTTCTCTTTTGTTTTGCACAGTGGTATTCAGTTGGAATACCCTGCTCCTCAGTCGACGAGGCAAGGGCCGAGATCCCTTCACCGGGAGTGACCCCTTGGACAAAAGTTTGCGTCAGGGCAATAACTTCACTATAGCCGGTTACTTTTGCTTTGCATCGTGCTATTCAGTTAGAATATCCTGCACCTCATTCTACGGGGAAAGAGCCGAGATCCCTTCACCGGGAGTGACCTCTTTAGCAAAGGTTTTCGTCACTATATTTTTAAAAAGCTATCAGTTCCTTCAACGATATCAAGTTCATTACGTTAAAGGTTTTCGCCAGAAACCATTCGTAGCCCTCCTTCATTTCATATGGATAGTCAATAGTATTCAAGCTGTGTATGTTGGCCAAAGTCAAGGCACAGTGTTTGGTAGCTGTTGGGTATTCATATGCAGCATAGATAGATGCGTTGGTTTGGGACAGTCATATTTCCATTTTGGCCAAAGTCAAGGGTGGGTACGGGTGGGTTCAAATTAACCTGGATAATGACGGGTAGAACTTGACATGTGAATTATGATATGTTGGCCAAAGTCAAGGTCATAAGAGCATGGGGGCAAAAATCACATCGGGAGTTTCAAAAGAACTGAAACTTGCCAGATATGCGCATACCTTCTGGAGTGTGATAGCATGAGCGGATTCCGTCACGTTATCATGCGATAATAGTTGGATCCCGATTCCCACTGATGAGTTGGTTTACTCCTCGGGTGATCCCGGCTAATTCTTCTTTCAGGTTTGGGGAAGAATTTGACGTTACAGTGGGAGGTTTCCAGATTAGATAAAATGATAACCATTCTGATCTAGGTTAGAGTGCACGCTGAGTGTTTCTTTTCTCTCTCTCTTTGGCAGCGACCATTGACCCGACCCTAGACTATAACTCAGTGACCAAGTTGACCGAACCTTCTTAACACTGGCTTTTGGATTGTCAGAGTTGCAAACCTCATTGCCACTCTTACTTTTACCCTTTTCTCCAGGACACCCCGTATTACTACGAACGTCCACTTCCATTGGACAAAACCATCGTATGGTTATATACGAATTCGAAGGAATTTATTCGAGGATGGTTTCCGGTTCTAGAGAAGACAAATAGGACTATTCAGTTGTCTTTTCCTTTTACCTTCTCTCTCAGATTGCGAGTACTCCATGGTTTAGGAGATAGTACACATATTACGCAAATTGGATAGTCTTCTTCCAAACCATAGGCAGGTGCCGACCGGTAGGGAATGAAGAAAACCAATTAGCCTAAACGGTGTACAGAAGGTATTAAGTTAAGACAAAGAAAGGGATTAGTAAGAGGGCAAAGCAAATTGCGACTGCTATTCACGACCAAACCAAGTATTTCTTCGCCAATCCTAAATCACCTTTGTATTTCTCCAGGACACTCCGTATCACTACGAAGATCCCAGTTTATTGGATAATCCATCGTATGGTCATATACGAACTCGAAAGGAACTTGTTCCAGTTCGGGGATGGATCCTGGTTCAGGAGAAATAGGAATAAGGTTCATTCAGGTGTCTTTTATCTTCACCTTCTCTCGCATTGCGAGTGCTCCTAGGATTTGGACAGTACACCCATTATGCTTATTGGATAGTCTTCTTCCAAACCGTAGGCTGGTGCCGAACGGTAGGGAAGGAAGAAAACCATTTGGCCTAAAGGGGTGTGCAGAAGGTAATGACTAAAGACATAAAAAGGGATTTGGAGAAGTGGCAAAGAATTATACGGTTACAGTTGTGAATCTGGATAATGGAAGAGGCATTACTAAGAATACCAGGATACCCCATCGAAACATTTCAATGTTTCAATTTCACTGTGTACTGTTAAAAGAAAACTGATTTCCCAATTAGACACTTACTCCAGGGTATGTATTTACCAGGTATGACTCTCACATCTGTATGGTTTTACAGATGATGAGTGGGAATAAGTTATTGGGAATTAGGTGATCATCCTCATTATATCGGGATTCGTTGTAATTGGTGATATTTGAGGAAGTCACCTGGGTTGTTTGCCGGTCGACAAATATATGGTTTTGAATATCCGTTCTTATGCACCAATTTCAAATTGATATATCTGTACATCTATTTTCATAGAGTGAGATATACCTTTTTGAGATTATGTCCATGACATTTACCTATATCAGTGGATGGTTAGGTAAGGAGCATTAAGCAGCGGTGTAATTCTTCTTCCCCATAAGTACAGACACACAGTGAATGAGTCATTAGACTCAAGGGACTTGTACAGAGTATTGTATATTGTCCAGTGTCCGTTTAGGACAGAGGGGTTGGTCCTCGTACTATATTCGGTTTACTTATGACTTCTCTGGTTCTTAGACAAGTGTTTCGTAGAAACACAAGGTCCAAGTTTTGAGAAGTTATGGGTATATGAATAAAGTAGAGAACCAGGTGTTGCAAGTATCGGGATTCTTCAAGGTGATCGAAGATGTAGATACTTGTATATGGTATTCAGTTGATAGTAGTGGTTAAGAGAACTGGCTTCTCTTTCAGGTTACTCATAATTGGAAGTATTCCTAAGTTGGGTAACGCTGATCGGCCTCTCTTCCATTTACTTGACATGCACTGGAGACAGCTGCATGATTTGAATCTGGTTCCAAATTAAATCAGTGCCTCTGTTTCTATATTGGATACAGAACAGTTCATATCTTGACATTGTTAAGGTACGAGGAGTTGTTCGGCTTATGCTTAAAACCAGACTCCGGATAACTCAAGGCACGTTCCTGTAATGGCTGTTTTTGGGTTGACCCGGGCTATGACGAGGGTTGGTTTTCTACCATCTGGAAGATCAATAGTGATATTGTTCTAGACTCGCCACAGTTTTAATAAAAATGGATTTTTTCAGAAAAACAGTAGTGGGAGTATGGTAGAACTGGAAATGATTCCAGAACCGTAAACGATTACTGAAGATTTGATAAGAACCTAAAGATTCAATCTGGTTTGACATTCCGTTAGCCACTCCGCAGATATGGTGGGTAACCTCAGGCATCCGAGAGGTACTTCGGTATGCTCAAGGACGGTGGCAGGGAGGTTCTTGTTTACCCAGACCTGCCATTGCTGTTGTTCCAGGCTGTGAGACCCGGCAGGAGGATGAGTATAGCGTCGTTCTGAACTAGCTTTAGAAGTGTACGTCTATATGACTCTGCCAGAGGGTTGTCGTAGTCAGTGGGAGCAGCGGAAGCATTGGTGGACATCGGGCTTATGTCTATTTATAGACTAAAGCAGATATAGCGGAGATAGATCATCTATTTCTGATGTGACAGTCATAGGTTTGACTTCATCAGAATAGGGGATGGATCTGTTAAGAAGGTAGTAGGGTGTGATGTCCTGGTATTTGATGACATACACAGAGTAGGAAGTGATATTCCTATACTACGATCGGTTATACTTTGGTCGTCACACAGTGGTTTCTCCACATAGGAATTGGATATTATATCAGACATTCTGGTTACTAGATCTATGGTTTTAGATCTAGATTTGGGTGGTTTCCCAATCTGGGTACTTAGACAGCATTCTATAAGTATTTAGAATGGACGACTCCTGGCATGGTGGTGTACCTGCAGGTAATGGAGTCACCCTCTCTAAAGGTGTCTTACAGACTAAAGAGGAGAGGGATATACATGATTGGCAGATCACTTGCCTAGGCAATTGAGTCAATCATGAGATGTCAAGTACCACACCAGATGTTGTTCTTGCAGTAGGTGCAATAAGTAGATATTGATCCAATCCTGGGAAAACAATCGGAAGCAGTTTTAGAACATAAGTTGATGTTCTAGGGATATGATAATGGCAGTCTCCTTCGGGAGACAGTTATCATTCCAGGCTTCCAAGGTGACATGGATGGCAGAGTGGCTGTCAGAGTTATAGTTTTTCCCTCTGACGATGGGCAGTATTTTGGACAGGTGGTCCAAGGCAATACTGAGGGAGGCATGGCGCAGGATACTGATTAAGTTCAGTTGACGATACAGTCTAAGAAGTTTGGATTTGGAGTTCATTTATGAGCTAGGTCCCATCAGATATCCAGACACATTCTAAGACAGGTATTGCTCATTTCGGGAGATGGCTTTCTCCGCGAACTTGAGATAAAGAGAGACGTAGAAAGAAACACCAAAGCGGATCCACTTACTGAGGCTATTCCTCGAACCCAAGAGTTTCGCAAATGAGATTTGTGAGACTGACTAGTAGAGGAGTTAGGTGTTCGGTATCACACGGGCTGTGAGTATGCGACATCGCAATAATTAGCCTTGAGTGCAAGTGGGAGATTGTTGGTGATAGTGCCCTCAGAGTCAATTATTGGATCACAGGAACGTGATTGCAATGATTGAGGGAGGACCTATCCCGGTAGGACAGTCTTACTCAAGATGATAGTATGCTATCTGGTTTACCTTTATCATCGTGCACTTCTTTAGGTGACCTGACTGGCCGCTATTACACGTTGATAGAGCCCCTAGGATTCTTGCTTGACTACCAGCAGTATGAGGGCAATCATATAAGTGAGAGCTGGAGTCTATAAGCGCATCCTTAAAAGGTCCCTAGTCGTGGGAGTTTCGAGACAGGGCATCGATTCTCCAGAATAGACTAGTGTATACAGTCGAGACCCCGACGAGGGGCGGTGGCCGGTCTCACAAGCCACAGGTGTCAGTTGGTTCACCTAAGATGTATACAGGTGCTCATTGGGTTATGAGTACACCGGACAGGACTCGCCGGGAACCTGCTAGTTGGGATTATACCTGATGTCAGATAGCAGTTCCCTGGTGACATGTGTACAGGTTAGTTCATCGACCTGAGATCGTCATTTGTCTCGTGTGAGTTCCCACTGTGCTTTGATTACTATCCTACCACGGCTCAAAGGAGTCGTGCAAACAGGTTTTAGTTGGGTACAGTCCCGAGCCACATGGAGGCAATGAGCGGATTTGCAGGGGTTCGTCTCTCCCGGTATTGGGGGTGAGGTCGCGCTGTATCTAGGAGAGCCAGAACATGAAAAGTCCTTGGCCAAGGAAGGAGATTTGCTGGTAGGTATTCCAGTAGTATCTCAGGGTGTTCTGTGCTACACTCCGACACGACTTGTACCGCTATTGGGGGTCTGACTTTTACCAAACCCCGTAGGCCCGCCATGCGATGCTCATAGACGAACGGACTGGACTGTACGGATATTGTCACTGACAGGCTCAGTAGGGTATCAGGATGAGTTCGCTCATCGACGTCCCTTTTTGTCAATAGCTGGTGGCCCGTTACGTATTGGCTTATACCTCTGACGTGCTAGTGGTTAAATTCACAGCCATGGTATTGACGAGTCTTTAGAGTCCACCACATACACAGTTACTCAGGTTTCGAGCGAAACACTGTAGAGGCCGTATGGAGATATGGCAGGGTTCGATCAGATACGTGCGGTATTGCACGGATCGTGATCGGACCGTTTTTTACTAGCCGGCTTTGGTTTAAGCCGGATCCTAGTATTAGATAGTGTAGATTTTGTCTCTTTGCATTTGTGTTCAGTGAGAATACAAATGCGGGCATGTATTTGCAGTAGCGGGGTTTTCCTGTAATTTATTACGGGATCAGTTTTCTGAAGTTGCCAGTTTGCATTCCGTTCCGGCCGGTTTTCCTTTGTTCATTCCCGGCCGGACTTTTCGATGGAGGGGGTAATTTGCAATTGTGCAAATTACTTATTGTGGAGGGTTTTCTTGCTTAAGTAAGGCAGCAAGATAGTTTATTCATCATGAGATTCCTTTATGGTCTCATCCTTTGCCTTTTTGAGATTGGAAATGAAAAGATTGAATTGTGAGATGAGTGTGACTTATTCTTGCATTATCTTTTTCCTTTCTCATTTTTGTTATTCATTCAAGCTTTTCTTTCCCACCCACTACATGAGAGGGGCCGGCCATATTGAGGGAGAAGAGAGAGCTTCATTTTGTGAGGGGTAAAAGATCATTCTCATTCAAATGTTGCATCAAAAATTCCATAGCCATTTCCAAGCCCATTTTTCTTGATCCCTCCATCATGGCAACTTCACTACCCCAAAAGAGACTACGATTCTACACTAGTCTACAGAAAATCTTGGACGAGTCGGCTAGCCAACTTCACGCCCGAGTTGCCTCGGTCTAGAGGTGCGAGCCCGTATACGAACCCGGCTACGTGGTGCCTTTCCGATGAGGACGTGATAAACGGAGTTTCCGCGGGAGATCGGAGTGGAGACGAAGACCGAAGGACACGGATCGCTTGGTATATCTATTCACCCATCTTTTAGTTTGCTAGCTGCTAGGTTAATGGCCCGATCCGGGATAAAAGTGCGCGGTGGTGCCGGTTTGCTAGTTTGCAAGTTTTTTGTTTCTGCGTTTCCGGCGTCGGATTGACGGCCGGGGTGCCGCCGCGGACTTACATTGACTACCTGGATTATGATGCGGATCATACTAGTGGGGACATGGTAGTCCAAAAGTACATCCTTCAAGGTCCCTAGTCGTGGGTGTATCGAGACGGGACATCAATATACCAGAGTAGACTAGCGTATACCTTCTCGACCCATACAAATGGGCGATGGATGATCCCATATCCATTGGTGTTTGACATCAGATATGATATATGGGTGCTCAGTGGAGACTGGGTACACTGGACGGACTCGCCGAGAACTCCCAGATGGTATTATACCTTACGTCAGATGGCAGTTCTCTGGTGACACTGGTACAGGTTAGTCTGTAGACCCGAGATCGTCATAGAGTCTTGTGTGATTCCCACTGTGCTTTGATTTCCACGTTACCACGTCCAAGAGGGCATGAAAAACGGTGGTTTTTGGGTACAGTCCCGATTCACATGGAGGCAATGAGCGATAGGAGGGGATTCGTCTCTCCCGGTATAGGGAGTTGATGTTGTGCTGTGTTCGATTGGCTATAACCGGAAATCCCTGGCCAGGGTTGCTGAGATTTACTGGTAAGTGTTACCAGTAGTTTCTCTAACTGTTATAGACCTGATATCGACACGACTTATCGAGCTACTGAGGTCTGACGTTTACCACCCCTAGGCGAGATATGCGACATATCAGACGATCAGACCGGACTGTACGGTAAGTGTTACTGGTTGGATTCACAGGAATGTGAGCGGGCTTGCTCTATGATCTTCTGATCGCTCAATACCCGGGTGGCCATTACGTTTAGCAGACCGCTTGTGGCTTGTGGGTGTTTGATATGATCATCACCTGCTGCTGGCGTATTGACGAGTCTTTAGAGTCCTACATAGAGGTTTCCTGGCTCAAGCGAAACGAAATAGGAGCGCATATGAGATATGTGCGGGACCGAGAATAATACCAGTATGTGATACTGTATTCGATTCTCGCGATTTGTGACATTGATCGGTTATATGCGATATAGCCGGGTTATCGAATCAAGTGTTGATTCGATAAGTTGTTACTATTGATATTAGTCGGTTATATGCAATATGACCGAATAATTAAATCAAGTGTTGATTTAATGTTTTAATGTATAATTATATATTTGATATATTATTTTACATTAACTAATATTGGTTCATTTAAGATTGATTTTCTCACTTGAATGTGCACATTGTTTATATGTGATATATGCAAGTGTACATGTTTGTATCATGCTTGATGATACATACAAGTTGTGTGTATGAGACTTAAACCAAATCAAGGTTAAGTTAGGGTTTACTAATTTCCTAACAAATAACAAAGTAGTGAGACTTTGGTCAAAGTCATGAAGCTTGATAAACATTGACAAAGTCAACCATTTTGTCATTTTGTTTAAGATATTAGTTAACCCAACCCTTAACCCAAGTCTTTGGTTAATTCTCTACACAAGATAAGCATGAGGGCTTAACTTAACCATGGTACCATAATTAAAAGGATAAGTTTCATTCTTATTTGATTATCCTTTTAATTCTTTCTTCTTCTTCATCTTCATAAAGCTTCATGAATGCTTGCTAGCTCCAATGGTGCCATGAGAAAAAGAGTGAGCAATCCAATTCTAAAGTGAACCCACTTCCTATTTCTTCATCCTCTACTACTTGCCATGTAGTATAGGGTGTTCTCTTCATAAAGTTTTTTACCGAGTGATGGAATAGCTTGTGTTTGAGTTGCCTCGACATAGATCATCTTCGGCATCGAAGTCAACGACCTAGCCCGCTCATTTCTCAGACGAAACCATCGCTAGAGTCTGGGATCCCGGTGATCGCAGCGAAGGGAAGTCATCACGGAGTTAAAGAAGTGGAGGACCGGATCTACAAAGGTTGTATTTCCATTCACTTAGTAGCAAAGTAGTTTGCTTGCATTTAGTTTCGCCTATCCTCTAGTTAACGATTTATATTAGGGTTTCTCGGCACCTAAATTTTTGAATTTGGCATGGTTGATGCCTATTGGAACCTCTTGAGTGTGACTAGTAACCCTACAGTGGTATCAGAGCCTAGCTAGAGCTTTAGGCGAAGTGTAGACGAAGTTAGAGATCCGATCGAACCCCGAAACCCCGATCAAAACCCTTCTCTGTACATTTTTTCAAACTGTGGATTTTTGTGAATTAAAAATGCTCAGAAAATTAAGCAGGAAAAACTAAGAATTACTGTGAAGTACGGACTCCTAACTCCAAAATTTGACCGCGGAACCGCGGCCAAATCAAGGGTTTGGCGGCGGTTCCGCGGCTAAAATTGTGAATTAGTCCCTCAAACTTCACATATTTATTCTTAGGTCCTTTCTTGACATTTTTTCTGGAAAGTTTTTAATTCCACTCAAGTGTTGAGTTTTCTAGCGTTTTTTTTGGGGACTCGTTAATTCGATAGGATAATTTAACTTCGTTTATGTTTTTCCGGATATTTTAGAAACTGTTAAAAAGTTCGACCGGATATAAATACCCATTTTTCCCCTGCCGGGAAATTTCCTAGTGTTGGATTTTTCCGTAGTTTAAGAACTTCTAAGTAGTGCAAGTAACGCGATGGACCCTCTAGAAGACAACAAACCTTAACTCGATTATATGACCGTCTTGAACTGCCCTTTGAACCTTAGGGATTGGGGCAGTACGGCGAGCCACATGTGAGGCGTTGGCTTGACCCTTCTACGGCTGGACCGTTGGTACTGTGGCATGAAGTGAATGTTTTTAACTTATTTCAAGTGTTGAGCTGTTTCGGGAAAACTTGGGTGTTTGATTGTTCGATCGGAAAGTTTAACATTTTCTATTTATCCGGAATGTGATACAATATTTGGAATCCACATGTAGTTATGAGATAACTGATTTGGATGTTATAAACATAGCACTTTAGTCTCACTTGATCGGTTGCCACGGAATTTTGATGCGATCAAAAGTCCGTCGCAATCACGTAGCGTACGCGGATACTCGCCGGGTAAACTTAATAGACAGCCACACCCCATTGCCCCGACCAAGTGACTGTAGGAGAACCCCATCGCCGAAAGCATCCGTTCGGGTGCTCGCGGGTAGCGGTGTTCCGCCTTGGTGCACTTCGTCGACGGCATCGGCGGTGCAGCCGCCTACTAAAGTTTGCGACGAGCATTCGATCAAAATGTCGGGAATCTTGTTAAATTGCCCGACTTGATATTGAAAAGAGTTTTCGATAATGAGAGTAAAATGCGGGGTTTATAATTGTTAGGCATGTGATGTCTAAGAAATTCATTTGGTTAGGCATGCGATGTCTATACATGTTGCGGATTCCAACTGTTGTACTTTTACACTTTCTTTTCTGTGACCATAAGTGAAATATGTGATATCACCGGTTTCGTTGCTATATGTCAACGACAATTGGGATATGCATGTTTACTTACGTTGATGACATGTGATGTTATGTGTTGCTGGATATGTTATATTGGATCGTCGTGTTTGAATAGCCGGGGTTTTTTATGTGAGATGAGTGTTTTTCATTTTCATTCATGTAAATAACTTGTATGTAATATTCTTTTATTGGGGCACTTCCACGTTGCGGAAGATGTCACCCATTGTATATTATTTACTTATCCGCACTAGGATAGACCCAAGGAGGAGGGCACAAGTAACCGGGTTCTGGAGTCCAGTGGGAGACCAACTCGAGGAGTCGAGTCCGGGTCTCCTAACTCTAGAATTGGTAGGGTTGCTTGCCACTCTCATAGGGGTCTAGGGGTGTGGGTTTGGCTATTCATCGCGACCGTGGAAACCGTGTTTTATATCATCTCGTATTGAAAACACGGACGTCCTAGTATATCCAATGTTTCATATGTTTCTTCTGCTGCGATATCTGTGATGTGATCATTTGATATGCTGTGATGGATACTATATATAGTATATATGATATATTATATAGGCGTTACTTATGTTTTACACTCGCGCTAGCCCAGCCCCGCTCTGCCGTTAGTTACCTAACCTAACGGTGCACGAGGGGACATCGAGGCGAATGCGGATGGCATAAGTGTACGTCGTATTTATCTGTGATGTCTAGGTAACTTAAATGATGGGACTTCATTAATATGATTAATGAAATAAAAAGAAACCTAAAGATGTTGTGGAATCGAATTTTCAAAAACAGGTTGCTACAGTTCTTGCTTTGCATCGCGGTGTTCCTTGTAGAACATCCTGCACCTTATTCGATAAGGAAAGGGCCGAGATCCCTTCACCGGGAGTGACCCCTTTAGCAATAACTGGCAGATGCTACACCCCTCGGTTTGTCTTTTGATTGCTTCTATAGTTTTTGTTTTGCACAGCGGTATATATGATATATCCTGCACCTTATTCGATGAGGAAAGGGCCGACGATCTCTTCACCGGGAGTGACCCCTTTAGAAAAACTAGAAAAGCCTCAAAGCACTCCATTTTAAAATCATTCGATTCTACAACGATATCAAGTTCATTACGCAAAGGGTTTTCTTAAAAACCTGTCGTAGCCCTACGTCATTTCAGATAAGTACTAGTTAGTATTCGTGCTACGTTTGTTGACTATGTTAAGGCGTAGTGTGCGGTAGCTAATTAGTGCTTATCTGTATAAGCATATGATGCGATTGGATTAGGGTAGTCGTGCGACTTTGTTGACTATGTTAAGGGTCGTGCGGGTGGGTTTAATTCAATCGGGAAATGACGGGTTGAACTTGACTAGCACTTATGATTTGTTGACTATGTTAAGGTCATATAGCTGCTAGGGGCAAAATATTATTAAGAATTTCAAGTGTTGAAATTTGCAATGAGATTGAATACCTTCTATGAGATAGTTGGATCCCGATACCCGCTGCGAGTAAGAGTTACTCCTGGGAGAGTTTTACACATTACAATTAGCCGATCAAGTAGGTGTCTAGAAAGGTGTCAACGGGGTTACGCCTCTGGGAAAACGAGATTTACTGTAATTAGGTCCGTGCGAAAGCACGGGAAACCTCCCTCAAAGTACCGACACTGGCCTGGCTGAAAGATTGGCGAACTTGTAGCGTGTAATTAATCCCGGCTAGTCTTTCCTTTTAGGGTTTGAAGGAAGATTTGATAAAAACAGTGGGAGCCATCCTGATTAGATAAAATAAATAACCAATCTAATCTTACAAGAGCGCACGCAGAGTGTTTTCTTCTCTCTCTCTCCAGGTAGCGACCATATCACGCCTTAATCAAGATAATAATACGGATGTATTGACCGAACCAGCTTGTTATACTGAGCTGGGGAACGTTGTTCCCGCTCCAACTTATAATTGTTATAAGACAGAGTAGGAAATAGAGGAATACCTGAATTCCTATGCCGCCCAAACGAAGAAAGTGCATGCTGATGCATTATCTTCGGGTGTGTTCATTACAAAGAATTGTTTCTCTGTATCCTCTACGTCCTGGGTATTTGATACCGGATCAGGATCCCAGATATGTAATTTGTTACATAGGGCTATAGAAAGGTAGAGAACTGAGAACGGGTGATAAGTTTCATGAGACAGAAAACGGTGCAAGTGTTGCAGCCAAGTCTGTTGGTCTCTGTCACCCTATATGTGTTGCGCCACGGCAGTGCCCCGGCCGTCTATCCGAGGCCAAAATGCGGAATCAAAATTTTTCCTTACTTGGAAACCGGCGCTACCGCGGACAATGAAAAACCCGGATCGTTAACCATTAACCTATACTAGCAAACAAGAGATGGGAAGAGAAGTATACCGAGTGATCCGAGTCCTCCGGTCTTCTCGTCATCGTCCCGATCTCCCGCGGAAAGTCTTGTCTCCACATCGTCGCCTCCTCGCCGGAAGGGCACCACATCGCCTGCGTCTTTTACGGGCTCCCGCCTCAATACCGAGGCAACTCGGGCATGAAGCCGGCAACTCGACATGCTCAAGATATGCTGTAGAATGTGTAGTGTAGAGGCTATGTCTCATTTGGGGTTTGTTGCCTTTGAAGATGATGGAGGAATCAAGATTAGAAAAATGGTGCTTGCATTTTTCTAGCATGAAAATGAGATCAAGAATGAAACTCTCAAGATGAAGCTCTCATCTTCTTCTTCTCTCCAAAAATGAAAACCTTCTCATAATAGAATGGTGGAGGAAAGAATATGAAAGCAAGAGGGAGGTGAGTGTAGGAAAAGAGAGAGGGTGACCATATCCAAACATCATCATAACAAATTCACATCAACCTCCAATCACCTCAAATCAACATAAAGCAAGTGATGATGATAAATAAGAATGGTATCAAAAAGATGCTTTCATAATATCTCATCTTACAAATAAACCCTCCACAAAACGTTATTTGCAAACTTGCAAATAACACCCTCCATCGGAAAAGTCCGGCCGGGAAAGAACAAAGGAAAACCGGCCGGGACGGAATGCAAACAGGAAATTCCAGAAAACTGGTCCCGTAATAAATTACAGGAAAACCCCGACACTGTGCATACACACCCGCATCTGTATTCCGACCGGATACAAATGCAATGAGACAAAATCTACACTGTACTAAACTAGGATCCGGCTTAAACCAAAGCCGGCTAGTAATATCCGTTCGATCCTGATCCGTGCAATACCGTACGTATCTGATCAAACCCTGCCATATATCCATACGGCTACTAGTACAAAACTGTCCGATCCTGATCCGTGCAATACCGCATGTATCTGATCGGACCCTGCCATATCTCCATACGGCCTCTACAGCGTTTCGCCCGAAAGCTGAGTAACTGAAAGTGTGGTGGACTCTAAAGACTCGTCAATACTATGGTTGTGGATTTAACCACCAGCACGTCAGAGGTATAAGCCAATACGTGACGGGCCACCAGCCATTGACCAAAAGGGACGTCGATGAGCGAACTCATCCTGATACCCTACTGAGCCTGACAGTGACAATATCCGTACAGTCCGGTCCGTTCGTCTATGAGTATCGCATGGCGGGCCTAGGGGGTTGGTAAAAGTCAGACCCCCAAAAGCGGTACAAGTCGTGTCGGAGTGTAGCCCAGAACACCCTGAGATACTACTGGAATACCTACCAGTAAATCTCCTGCCTCGGCCGAGGGCTTTGTGTAATGGCTCTCCTAGACACAGCGCGACCTCACCCCCAATACCGGGAGAGACGAACCCCTGCAGATCCGCTCACTGCCTCCATGTGGCTCGGGACTGTACCCAACTAAAACCTGTTTGCACGACTCTTTTGAGCCGTGGTAGGGTAGTAATCAAAGCACAGTGGGAACTCACATGAGACAAATGACGATCTCAGGTCGATGAACTAACCTGTTCACATGTCACCTGGGAACTGCTATCTGACGTCTGGTATAAGACCAACTAGCAGGTTCCCGGCGAGTCCTGTCCGGTGTACTCATAACCCAATGAGCACCTGTATACATCTTAGGTGAACCAACTGACACCAGTGGCTTGTGAGACCGGCTACCGCCCCTCGTCGGGGTCTCGACTGTATACACTAGTCTACTAATGGAGTATCGATGCCCTGTCTCGAAACTCCTACGACTAGGGACCTTTTAAGGATGTGCTTATAGACCGCCAGCTCTCACGTATATGATCGCCATCATACTGCTGGTAGTCAAGCAAGAATCCTAGGGGCTCTATCAACGTGTAATAGCGACATGTCAGGTCACCTAAAGCAGTACACGATGATAAAGGTGAACCAGATAGCATACTATCATCTCGAGTAAGACTGTCCTGCCGGGATAGGTCCTCCCTCAATCATTGCAATCACGTGCCTGTGATCCAATAATTGACTCTGAGGGCACTATCTCCAACAATCTCCCACTTGCACTCAAGGCTAATTATTGCGATGTCGCATACTCACAGCCCGTGTGATACCGAACACCCAACTCCTCTACTAGTCAGTCTCACAAAGCTCGTTTGCGAAACTATTGCGTTCGAGGAAAAAGCCTCAGTGAGTGGATCCGCTGTGATGTTTCTTTCTATGTCTCTCTATATCTCAAGTTCGCGGAGAAAACCATCTCCCGAAATGAGCAATACTTGTCTTAGAATGTCTGGATGTCTGATGGGACCTAGCTCATAAATGAACTCCAAATCCAAACTTCTTAGACTGCATCGACAACTGAACTTGATCAGTATCCTGCGCCATGCCTCCCTCAGTATCGCCTTGGACCACCTGTCCAAAATACTGCCCCTCGTCAGAAGGAGAAACTGAAACTCTGACAGCCACTCTGCCATCCATGTCACCTTGGAAGCCTGTAGTGATAACCGTCTCCTAAAGGAGGCTGTCGTTATCACATCCCTAGAACATCAACTTATGTTCTAAAACTGCTTCCGACTGTTTCTCCAGGATTGGATTAATATCAACTTATTGCACCTACTGCAAGAACAACATCTGGTGTGGTACTTGACATCTCATGATTGACTCAATTGCCTAAGCAAGTGATCTGCCAACCATGCACATCCCTCTCTACTTTAGTCTATAAGACACCTTTAGAGAGGGTGACTCCATTACCTGCAGGTACACTACCATGCCAGGAGTCGACCATTCTAAATACTCTTAGAATGCTGTCAAAGTACCCTGATTGGGAAACCACCCAAATCTAGATCTAAAACCATAGATCTAGTAACCGGTATGTCTGATATAATGTGCAAGTCCCATTTGGAGAAAACACTGTGTGACGACCAAAGTATAACCGATCGTAGTATAGGAATATCACTTCCTACTACCTTCTCAACAGATCCATCCCCTATTCTGATGACGTCAAAACTATGACTGTCACATCAGAAATAGATGATCTATCTCCGCTATATCTGCTTTAGTCTATAGACATAAGCCTGATGTCCACCAATGCTTCCGCTGCTCCCACTGACTACGACAACCCTCTGGCAGAGTCATACACACGTACACTTCTGAAGCTAGTTCAGAACGACACTATACTCATCCTCCTGCCGGGTCTCGCGGTCTGGAACAACAGCAATGGCAAGTGTGGGTAAACAAGAACTTCCCTGTCACCGTCCTTGAGGCTACCGGAGTACCTCTCGGGTACCTGAAGTTACCCACCTTATCTGCGGAGTGGCCAATGGAATGTCAAATCAGATTGAATCTTTAGGTTCCTTATCAAATCTTCAGTAATCGTTTGCGGTTCTGGAATCACTTCCAGTTCTACCATACTTCCACTGCTGTTTTCTGAAAAATCCATTTCTTTTAAAAATGTGGCGAGTCAAGAACAATATCACTATTGATCTTCCAGATGGTAGAAAGTCAACCCTCGTCATAGCCTGGGTCAACCCACAAACAGCCATTACAGAAACGTGCCTTGAGTTATCCGGAGTCTGGTTTCAAGCATAAGCCGGACAACTCCCCGTATCTTAACAATGTCAAGATATGAACTGTTCTATATCCAAGAAATAGAGGCACTGATTTAATTGAACCAGATTCAAATCATGCAGCTGTCTCCAGTGCATGTCAACTAAATGGAAGGAGGCCGATCAGCGTTACTCAACTTAGGAGTACTTCCAATTATGAGTAACCTGAAAGAGAAGCAATTTCTCTTTATCATTACTATCAACTGAATACCATACACAAGTATCTACATCTTCGATCACTTTGAAGAATCCCGATACTTGCAATACTTGGTTCTCTACTCTATTCAAATACCTATAACTCCTCAAAACTTAGACCCTGTGTTTCTACGAAACACATGTCTAAGAACTAGAGAAGTTAAAAGTAAACAGAATATAGTATGAGGACCAACCCCTCTGTCCTAATGGACACTGGACAACATACAATACTCTGTATAAGTCCGCTGAGTCTAACAACTCTTTCACTGTGCGTCGTAGGTTGAAAACTGTACTTATGGTTAAGAAGAATTACACCGCTGTTTAATGCTCCTTACCTAACCATCCACTGATATAGGTAAATGTCATCGACATAATATCAAAAGGTATATCTCACTCTATGAAAATAGACGTACAGATATATCAATTTGAAATTGGTGCACAACAGCGGATATTCAAAACCAAATATTTGCCGACCGGCAAACAGCCCAGGTGATCTCCTCAAATATCACCGATTACAACGAATCCCGATATGATGAGGATGATCACCTAATTCCCAATAACTTACTCCCACTCATCATCTGTAAAACCATACAGATGTGAGAATCCAACCTGGTAAATACATACCCTGGAGTAAGTGTCTAATCGGGAAATCAGTTTTCTTTTAACAGTACACAGTGAAACTTGAAACATTGAAATGTTTCGATGGGGTATCCTGGTATTCCTAGTAATGCCTCTACCATTATCCAGATTCACAACTGTAACCGTATATCTCTTTGCCATCTGTCCAAATCCCTTTATATGTCTTTAGTCATTACCGTCTGCACACCCCCTTAGGCCAAATGGTTTTCTTCCTTCCCTACCGTTCGGCACCAGCCTATGGTTTGGAAGAAGACTATCCAGTAAGCATAATGGGTGTGCTGTCCTAATCCTAGGAGAACTCGCAATGCGAAAGAAGGTGAAGATAAAAGACAACCGAATAAACCTTATTCCTATTTCTCCTGGACCAGAATCCATCCCCGAACTGGAACAAGTTCCTTTCGAGTTCGTATATAACCATACGATGGAGTATCCAAATAAACTGTGGATCTTCGTAGTGATACAGAGTGTCCTGGAGAAATACAAAGGTGATTTAGGATTGGCGAAGAAATACTTGGTTCGGTCGTGAATAGCAGTTGCAATTTACTTTGCCCTCTTACTAATCCCTTGCTTTGTCTTAATCTTAATACCTTCTACACACCGTTTAGGCTAATTGGTTTTCTTCATTCCCTACCGGTCGGCACCAGCCTAAGGTTTGGAAGAAGACTATCCAACTTGCGTAATAGGTGTGCTATCTCCTAAACCAAGGAGTACTCACAACTTGAGAGAAGGTAAAAGGGAAAAGACAACTGAATAATCCTATTCGTTTTCTCCAGAACCAGAAACCATCCTCGAAGTCCTTCGAGTTCGTATATAACCATACGATGGTTTTGTCCAATGGAAGTGGACGTTCGTAGTAATACGGGGTGTCCTGGAGAAAAGGGTAAAATTAGGAGTGGCAATGAGGTCTGCAACTCTGACAATCCAAAAGTCTGTGTTAAGAAGGTTCGGTCAACTTGGTCACTGAGTCATAGTCCAGGGTCGGGTTAATGGTCGCTGCCAAAGAGAGAGAAAAGAAACACTCAGCGTGCACTCTAACCTAGATCAGAATGGTTATCACTTTATCTAATCTGGAAACCTCCCACTGTAACCTCAAATTCTCCTCCAAACCTGAAAGAAGAATTAGTCGGGATCACCCGAGGAGTAAACCAACTCATCAGTGGGAATCGGGATCCAACTATCATCGCATGATAACTTGACGGAATCCACTCAAGTCACCACACTCCAGAAGGTATGCGCATGTCTGGCAAGTTTCAGTTCTTTTGAAACTCCCGATGTGATTTATACCCCAAGCGGTTTATGACCTTGACTAGGTCAACAAACCATAAACCGCCAGTCAAGTTCAACCCGTCATTATTCTGGATTGCATTAAACCCACCCATACGTGCCCTTGACTAGGTCAACAAGGCCGCACGACTGTCTTAACCAATCCCACTTATGCAACAAACAAGTACCACTTAGCTACCGAACACTACGTCTTGACTAGGTCAACAAACGCAGCACGAATACCAAATAATACCTGTAGGAAATGACGGAGGGCTACGGCTGGTTTTTGGCGAAAAACCTTTAACGTAATGAACTTGATATCGTTGAAAGAACTGCATAGCCTTTTATAAAAATATAGTGACGAAAACCTTTACTAAAGAGGTCACTCCCGGTGAAGGGATCTCGGCTCTTTCCCCGTAGAATGAGGTGCGGGATATTCCAACTGAATACCACGATGCAAAGCAAAAGTAATCGGCTATAGTGAAGTTAATGCCCTGACGCAAACTTCTGTCCAAGGGGTCACTCCCGGTGAAGGGATCTCGGCCCTTGCCTCGTCGACTGAGGAGCAGGATATTCCAAATGAATACCACGATGCAAAACAAAAGTGAACGTCCTTGCAATAACAGCTTTTTTGAAAAAATGTTCCAACAACATCAGAATAGGTTTGTTTATCTTGCATTGATCCGAATCAATGCAGTCCCATCAATTGATCACACCATAAAGAACGAAAATATACTGACGTACGTATATGCCATCCGCATTCGCCACTGAGTCCCGTCATCACCCGTTAGGTTAGCTAACTAACGGCAGAGCGGGGACTGGACTAGCGCGGATGAAAAACATATACAACATCTACTAATATATATACCAATATATAGTATTTCGCTCAAGGAGTGAATAAAATGCAACATCACAGAAATGTACAGCATCACAGATCAATACAGATATCTGGAAGCCCCGGGTATCACAGAGCCGCTGCTGAAACCCGACGTTCCCCTGGTCGTGTGGATAGCCTGTGCATTGAAAACCTAGACCCCTACGGGCGCGGCAAGTCACCCGCCAAAACCTGAAGCGAGGCAGCCTCCTTCAGCACCGTGAATGGACCACCCAGCACTTCACGGAATCCGGTAACTTGGGCACCCCTCCTGGGTCAACCTGTACCCCCTATGAGTGCAGCGAATAGCCCGCCAATTCCAGACTGATGCCCCCTCCGTCTCAATGCCCTGAGATGCGGGCCCGTTGCCTTCTAGAACCCGGCTATCCATGCACCCCTCCGCGGGGTAACCCTAGTACAGAAAGTAAAATATATATACACCGGGTACATCGACTGCAACCAGGTCGTGCCCCAAAGAATAATACAAACAGGCAGTGACGGCAGTCCACATGTCGGACGCTCGCCCCGCAACATCAAATGTACATAATACAACAGAAACTGTACTAGCATTGCATCCAGGCTATCCCCCACGACCGATCCACAACAACACAGCATAAACATAGAACATCAACGTGAAAGGCACGTTCGCAAATCCGTCTAACCGGGCTATAGCAGTTAAACGGGATTTACCGATCAAGTGACATTCACGGTCGCAGATATAATGTAAATACTGTGAAAAAATGTGTTTAAAATATCCGATCGATCAAATAATTAACAAGTAGGCCCCTAAGCAATACTGTAGCACTCACAGAAATTCTGGGCCCAAATTTAATATATCAAAACCCCTAAAAATAGCCCACAAGCTCACTGGAAGAATTGGACACAGTGAAGACAACAATGTGCGGCGGAACCGCGGCCCAAGGGGGGTTTGGCCACGGTTCTGCGCTAAAGTTGTCGACTGAATGTGTCGAATTTTTACAGATGTCTTAGAATTTCCAGTACATCACTTTTATGCAACCTGAAAAATTTTTTGAGCAAGAAAAAAATCAACAGAAAAGTGATGTACATAAAACGCGTATTTTTGGAATTTTGGTCGATCGGATAAGTAAAACACATTAGAACAAGCTATGCAAGGTTAATGGCGTGGCTCTGATACCATGTTGCGCCATGGCAGCGCCACGGCCGTCTATCCGAGGCCAAAATGCGAAATCAAAATTTTTCTTTACTTGGAAACCGGCGCTACCGCGGACAATGAAAAACCCGGATCGTTAACCATTAACCTATACTAGCAAACAAGAGATGGGAAGAGAAGTATACCGAGTGATCCGAGTCCTCCGGTCTTCTCGTCAACGTCCCGATCTCCCGCGGAAAGTCTTGTCTCCACATCGTCGCCTCCTCGCCGGAAGGGCACCACATCGCCTGCGTCTTTTACGGGCTCCCGCCTCAATACCGAGGCAACTCGGGCATGAAGCCGGCAACTCGACATGCTCAAGATATGCTGTAGAATGTGTAGTGTAGAGGCTATGTCTCATTTGGGGTTTGTTGCCTTTGAAGATGATGGAGGAATCAAGATTAGAAAAATGGTGCTTGCATTTTTCTAGCATGAAAATGAGATCAAGAATGAAACTCTCAAGATGAAGCTCTCATCTTCTTCTTCTCTCCAAAAATGAAAACCTTCTCATAATAGAATGGTGGAGGAAAGAATATGAAAGCAAGAGGGAGGTGAGTGTAGGAAAAGAGAGAGGGTGACCATATCCAAACATCATCATAACAAATTCACATCAACCTCCAATCACCTCAAATCAACATAAAGCAAGTGATGATGATAGATAAGAATGGTATCAAAAAGATGCTTTCATAATATCTCATCTTACAAATAAACCCTCCACAAAATGTTTTTTGCAAACTTGCAAATAACACCCTCCATCGGAAAAGTCCGGCCGGGAAAGAACAAAGGAAAACCGGCCGGGCCGGAATGCAAACAGGCAACTCCAGAAAACTGGTCCCGTAATAAATTACAGGAAAACCCCGACACTGTGCATACACACCCGCATCTGTATTCCGACCGGATACAAATGCAATGAGATAAAATCTACACTGTACTAAACTAGGATCCGGCTTAAACCAAAGCCGGCTAGTAATATCCGTTCGATCCTGATCCGTGCAATACCGCACGTATCTGATCGAACCCTGCCATATATCCATACGGCTACTAGTACAAAACTGTCTGATCCTGATCCGTGCAATACCGCATGTATCTGATCGGACCCTGCCATATCTCCATACGCCCTCTACAGCGTTTCGCCCGAAAGCTGAGTAACTGAAAGTGTGGTGGACTCTAAAGACTCGTCAATACTATGGTTGTGGATTTAACCACCAGCACGTCAAAGGTATAAGCCAATACGTGACGGGCCACCAGCTATTGACCAAAAGGGACGTCGATGAGCGAACTCATCCTGACACCCTACTGAGCCTGACAGTGACAATATCCGTACAGTCCGGTCCGTTCGTCTATGAGTATCGCATGGCGGGCCTAGGGGGTTGGTAAAAGTCAGACCCCCAAAAGCGGTACAAGTCGTGTCGGAGCGTAGCCCAGAACACCCTGAGATACTACTGGAATACCTACCAGTAAATCTCCTGCCTCGGCCGAGGGCTTTGTGTAATGGCTCTCCTAGACACAGCGCGACCTCACCCCCAATACCGGGAGAGACGAACCCCTGCAGATCCGCTCACTGCCTCCATGTGGCTCGGGACTGTACCCAACTAAAACCTGTTTGCACGACTCCTTTGAGCCGTGGTAGGGTAGTAATCAAAGCACAGTGGGAACTCACACGAGACAAATGACGATCTCAGGTCGATGAACTAACCTGTACACATGTCACCTGGGAACTGCTATCTGACGTCTGGTATAAGACCAACTAGCAGGTTCTCGGCGAGTCCTGTCCGGTGTACTCATAACCCAATGAGCACCTGTATACATCTTAGGTGAACCAACTGACACCAGTGGCTTGTGAGACCGGCCACCGCCCCTCGTCGGGGTCTCGACTGTATACACTGCAGGGTTCCTAGGCACTCTAGTGAGGTCTCCCAAGCCATCAACCATGGCAATTTCAAAAATTATGGTGCCTACAAACCCTAAAGTACGGATCGTTTGCTAGATGTCTAGGCGAAAAGGAACTAGTTAACATTTAACTATTGAGATACGGAAATTACAACCTTTGTAGATCCGGATATCCACCTCCTCGGCTCCTCAACGAGGTCGTCTCCGCTGTCCAAATCAAATCCGGGCTCTAGAGTCGGCTTCGTCGGAGAATGGGCAAGCTAGGTCGTCGATGTCCATGCCGAAGATGATCTACGTCGAGGCATCGCTAGATCAAGCTCCACCTTCACTAAGCCCTAAAACTTGTGAAGGAAACACACTCTACTACTTGGCAAGAGGTAGAGGATGAAGAAATAGGAGTTGGGTTAACTTTAGAATTGGATTTCTCACTCAAATCATCAATCCACCATTGATGAGGTAAGATTTCTTCTTCAAGTTCAAGGAAGAAGAAGAAGAAAATAGTTATGATAAGTTATTAGAAAATGAAAAGAAAATGAATTCTTATCATAATATTAACCATGGTCAAGTGCAGAGAATGAATCATGGTTAGTGGGAATGGTTAGGGTTAAGGATGAGATAAGTATGGTTGACTTTATCAAAGCTTCATGAAGCTTCAACTAAACTCCAAGTCTAGCAACCATTCTTTTCTCTTCTTTTCCAAAATGAATAAATAAATAAATGAATGAATAAATAAAGGAAATGAAACCCTAACCATTCTTTTAACCATTGTTTATTCTTTGCACTTAACCAAGTAAACTTGTATCATCAAACATGATACAAACAAGTGCACAAAATCATATCGCATATGTAATGCGCACACCCGAGTGAGAAAATCCATTTAAAGTAAACCGATACTAGTTTATGCAAAGTAATATATCAAATATATAAATATGCATTAAATCATTAAATCAACACTTGATTCAATGATCCGGTTATGTCGCACACAACCGACTAGTATACAATATATCGGCTTATCGAATCAACGCTTGAATCGATAACTAGGTTATATCGCAAACAACCATTCGATACATTTATCGCGAGAATAGAATACGGTATCACATACACGCATTATTCTTGGTCCCGCACATATCTCATATGCGCTCCTATTTCGTTTCGCTTGAGCCAGGAAACCTCTGTGTAGGACTCTAAAGACTCGTCAATACGCCGGCAGCAGATGATGATCATATCAAGCATCCACAAGCCGCAAGCGGTCTGCTAAACGTAACGGTCACCCGGGTATTGAGCGATCTGAAGATCGACGAGCAAGCCCGCTCACACTCCAGTGAATCCGACCAGTAACACTACCGTACAGTCCGGTCTGATCGTCTGATATGTCGCATATCTCGCCTAGGGGTGGTATACGTCAGACCCCAATAGCTCAATAAGTCGTGTCGATATGAGGTCTATAACTGTTCGAGAAACTACTGGTAACACTTACCAGTAAATCTCAGCAACCCTGGCCAGGGATTTCCTGTTATAGCCAATCGAACACAGCGCAACATCAACTCCCTATACCGGGAGAGACGAAACCCCTCCTATCGCTCATTGCCTCCATGTGACTCGGGACTGTACCCAAAAACCACCGTTTTGCACGCCCTCTTGGACGTGGTAAGATGGAAATCAAAGCACAGTGGGAACCACACAAGACTCTATGACGATCTCGGGTCAACAGACTACTCTGTACCAGTGTCACCAGAGAACTGCCATCTGACGTGAGGTATAATACCATCTGGGAGTTCTCGGCGAGTCCGTCCAGTGTACCCAGTCTCTACTGAGCACCCGTATATCATCTCTGATGTCAAACACCAATGGATATGGGATCATCCATCGCCCATCTGTATGGGTCGAGAAGGTATACGCTAGTCTACTCTGGTATATCGATGCCCCGTCTCGATACACCCACGACTAGGGACTTTGAAGGATGTACTTATGGACTACCATGTCCCCACTAGTATGATCCGCATCATAGTCCAGGTAGTCAAGTACAGATCCTAAGGGCTTTACCAACATGTAACAGAGAGACAATCAGTATACACGTTAAGGTAAAGATCAACCAGATAGCATACTATCATGTCGAGCAAGAAAGTCCTCCCTATATATGTCCCAGCATCCACTACAATATACATCCTATGTATAGTAATGGCCTCTAGGGCATACATATAACTAACAATCTCCCACTTGCACTAGGGCCATCTGTAGCAGTGGTTTGAAGTATCTCATACTCAACCATCCCATAAAAGTGTCTCTCTCTGGGAACAGGCCTTTGTGAGTGGATCCGCTGTGTTGTCCTCTGAGTCTACTCTCCTAACCTCGATCTCCCTGGAGATCAACCATCTCCATGATCAAGTGATACTGCCTTAGAATATGTCTGGATCACTGATGGGACCTGCGTTCCTTGGCATAAGCCACAACTCCATTGTCACACAATGGGAGGAACATAGTTCATCTCATGAACCATTATACACCCAAACAGCTTCTAGGGTAGCATCTTAAGTAGCGATGTATCGTGCCTTTATCGTCTAGTATGTCACGGTATCTAGCTTGGAACTCTTCCAACATACTGTCCCTTTACTGAGGGTAAAGACAATGCCTGCGACTGACACTCAGTCGTCATTATCACCCTGGAACCCTTCCAGTGATTTTCCTTTGGATCGATTGATACCATCTCACTACTACTAGTGAGATACCTAACATCCAATTAGATCTATCTCATAGATCCAAAATCCAGGATTTAGTAGGTATCACTTTAATCCTGTATGGAGAATCATTGTGATAAGCGGAGATTGATCGAGCGTAGCATAAGAAACTCCTTTCTTATCAAGAGTATGTCATCCCCGTACTCTACGAGGATCGTCACCATACTCCCTACTACCTTTTTGTTTATACAAGGTTCATCTACCATTTTGATGATGTCAAACTCTTTGACTAATTCATCAAAACAGATGTTCCAACTCCGTGATGCCTGCTTTATCCTATAAAACATCTTGCACACGTTTCCGCTGCTCCCACTGTCTACGAAGCCCTCTGGATGTGTACTTATAGACGCACTCTTCTAAATCATCATTTAGAAAAGCAGTCAAGACACCCAACCACCAGATATCGTAGTCATGGTATGTAGCCGTGGTAAGTAGGATCTGGATGGACTTAAGCATAGATCCTTGAAAAGGTTTCATCATGATCCATGCCTGGTCAATGAAGAAAACCTTTAACAAGTCTAGCTTTGAAAGTCTAAACTTTTCCATCTACACCAAGTAGTCTTCTCAAGATATACTTGCTCCTGATGGGGATTTAACCCTTCAGATATAGCAACCAAAGTCCATACTTTGTTGGTGTATAAGGATTCCATCTCAGATCGCTAAGCATCCAGCCATTCTTACAGAGTCTTACTCTCGATGGCCAGCTCGAAACTAGTTGGGTCATCATCTCATGATGCAATCCTCGCTCCCACTGTCATAGAGAAACCGAAGTATCTCTCAGGTGGGTGAGGAACCCTACTAGATCGGCGGAGAGGCTGAGGTTCGTTGGAATCTACCGAATCCTTTGGTTCTATCAAATCATCTGCTGTAGTTCGTATAGCTGGAACCTTTCCAGTTCTACATTACAGTCCTTGCCTCGAGCTTGTCCGGATTTTGAATTTAGACATAGGCCGGACAACCCCAAATCTTAACTAGCTTAAGACATGGGCTCTTCCCTTTCCATATCATATATGAAGTGGTAGGCAACTGATTCGATTCGAACCTTATTCAATAGGTATGCAGCTTCTCAAGTGCATAACACCCAAAAGGAAATAGGTAACTCAGTAGTACTCATCATAGAGCACACCATATCATATAGGGTGAGATTGCTCCGCCCCGATATACCATCGTGCTATGGTGTATACGGAGGAGTAATGCTGAGAGAGAATCTCATTCTCCTTTAGAAAAGTCCAAGTATTTCCGTGCTCAAGTATTCTCCTCCTTGATCTCATCATAGGACATAATACTTATACCCTTATTAGTTCTCTACTTCTAACTTATATTCCGTGAATATCTCAAAAGGTTCGGACTTGTGTTTCAACAGGAACATAGGTCTGAATCTAAAGAGATCATCAGAGAACATAATGAAGTATAAAGAACCAGTCTTGGCATGTGTAGACAGGGGACCTAACATACATCAACATGTATCATCCCAAGAGTTTACTAACTCTTTCTCTGTTTCCAATAAACGGAGCTAAGGTCATCTTATCTTTGTGACATGACTGGCGAGTTTCACAAGATGTAAGTTCAAACTAATTTAAATATGCATCTTTATGTAACTCTAGCTAGTCGGGTCACATTGATATGACCTAGTCTACAATACCTCAAGAAGGATTCGTTCATTTCTGAACTCTTCCTCTTATGTGTGTTCCGTATACTAAGAACTGTAGTTTGATTTAGAACATCAATGCTTTTAGATAACGTGCCTGAACCGATCAACTTTTGATATAGGAAATGTTCAAAACATTATCCAACAATACAAAATTTTATCATTTCTTTACCAATAAAGAGACTGATATGATTTTGTATATCAGGTTCGGTATCTAACAACATTCGTTCAGAATCAATGTATTGGAATACAGGGTGACAGTGACCGACAGACTTGGCTGCAACACTTGCCCCGTTTTCTGCCTCATGAAACTTATCACCCGTTCTCAGTTCTCTACCTTTCTGTAGCCCTATGTAACAGATTACATATATGGGATCCTGATCTGGTATCACATACCCAGGACGTAGAGGATACAGAGAAACAGTTCTTTGTAACGAACACACCCGAAGATGATGCATCAGCATGCTCTCTCTTCGTTTGGGCGGCACGGGAATTCTGGTAATCCCCAATTTCCTGCTCTGTCTTATAACAATTATAAGGTGGAGCGGGACCAACGTTCCCCAGCTCAGTATAACAAGCGGATTTGGTCAATTATCCGTTTTATTATCTTGATTAAGGCGTGATATGGTCGCTACCTGGAGAGAGAGAGAAGAAAACACTCAGCGTGCGCTCTGTCAAGAATAGATTGGTTTTTATTTTATCTAATCAGGATGGCTCCCACTGCTTTTTATCAAATCTTCCTTCAAACCCTAAAAGGAAAGACTAGCCGGGATTAATTACACACTACAAGTTCGCCAATCTTTCAGCCAGGCCAGTGTTGGTACTTTGAGGGAGGTCCCCCGTGCTTTCGCACGAACCTAATTAATGTAAACCTTGTTTTCCCAGAGGCGTAACCTCGTTAACACCTTTCTAGACACCTACTTGATCGGCTAATTGTAATGTATAAAACTCTCCCATGAGTAACTCTTACTCGCAGCGGGTATCGGGATCCAACTATCTCATAGAAGGTATGCAATCTCATTGCAAATTTCAACACTTGAAATTCCCGATAATATTTTGCCCCATGCGATCTATGACCTTGACTGAGTCAACAAACCATAGACCGCAAGTAAAGTTCAACCCGTCATTTCTCGATTGAATTAAACCCACCCGCACGACCCTTGACTGAGTCAACAGGCCGCACGACTACCCTAATCCAATCGCATCATATGCTTTGCAGATAAGCAATAATCAGCTACCGCACACTACGCCTTGACTGAGTCAACAAACGCAGCACGAATACTAACTAGTACCTATCTGAAATGACAGAGGGCTACGACAGGTTTTTAAGAAAACCTTTTGCGTAATGAACTTTATATCGTTGTAGAATCAAATGATTTTGAAAATGGAGTGCTTTTGAGGCTTTTGTAGTTTTGCTAAAGGAGTCACTCCCGGTGAAGGGATCTTCGGTCCTTTCCTCGTCGAATGAGGTGCGGGATATATCACATATATCTCTGTGCAAAGCAAAAAAACACTTAAAAGCAATCAAAAGACAAACCGAGTGTGTAGCATCTGCCAGTTATTGCTAAAGGAGTCACTCCCGGTGAAGGGATCTCGGTCCTTTCCTCATCGAATAAGGTGCAAGATATATCACATATACCTCTGTGCAAAGCAAGAACTGTAGCTACCTTTTTATTTTGAAATTCGATTCTACAACATCTTAGGTTTCTTTTATTTCATTAATCATATTAATGAAGTCCCATCATTTAATGTACCTAAACATCACAGATAAATACGACGTACACTTATGCCATCCGCATTCGCCTCGATGTCCCCTCGTGCACCGTTAGGTTAGGTAACTAACGACAGAGCAGGGCAGGGCTAGCGCGGGTGTAAAACATAAGTAACGCCTATATAATATATCATATATACTATATACTGTATCTATCACAGAACATCACATGATCACATCACAGATATCGCAGCAGAAGAATCATATGAAATATTGGATATACTAGGACGTCCGTGTTTTCAATACGAGCCAGTATAAAACACGGATTCCACGGTCGTGATGAATAGCCAAACCCACACCCCTAGACCCCTACGAGAGCGGCAAGCAACCCTACCAATTCTAGAGTTAGGAGACCCGGACTCGACTCCTCGAGTTGGTCTCCCACTGGACTCCAGAACCCGGTTACTTGTGCTCCCCTCCTTGGGTCTATCCTAGTGCGGAAAAGTAAATAATATACAACAGGTGACAACTTCCGCAACCAGGAAGCGCCCCAATAAAAGAATATTACATACAAGTTTTTACATGAATGAAAATGAAAAACACTCATCTCACATAAAAACCCCCGGCTATTCAAACACGACGATCCAATATAACATATCCAGCAACACATAACATCACATGTCATCAACGTAAGTAAACATGCGCATCCCAATTGTCGTTGACATATAGCAACGAAACCGGCGATATCACATATTACACTTACGGTCACAGAAAAGAAAGTGTAAAACTACAACAGTTGGAATCCGCAATCTGCATAGACATCGCATGCCTAATCAAATGAATACCTTAGACATCACATGCCTAACAATTATAAACTCCGCATTTTAGTCTCAAAATCGAAAACACTTTTCAATATCAAATTGGGCAATTCAACAGGATTCCCGACAGTCTGATCGAATACTCGTCGCAAACTTCAGTAGACGGCCGCACCCCCGATACCGTCGACGAAGTGCACCAAGGCAGAACACCGCCCCCGCGAGCACCCGGACGGATGCTTTCTGCGACGGGGTTCTCCTACAGTCACTTGGTCGGGGCTATGGAGTGAGGCTGTCTATTAAGTTTACCCGGCGAGTATCCGCGTACGCTACGTGATTGCGACGGACTTTTGATCACATCAAAATTCCGTGGCAACCGATCAAGTGAGACTAAATTGCTACGTTTATAACATTCATTCAGTTATCATATAACTTATTGTGAATTCCAATTATTGTATCCCATTCCAGATAAATAGAAAATGTTAAACTTTCCGATCGAACAATCGAACACCCAAGTTTTCCCGATACAAATCAACACATGAAACTAGTCTAACAACATTCAGTTCGTACCTCAGTACCAACGGTCCAGCCGTAGAAGGGTCAAGCCAACGCCTCACATGTGGCACGCCGTACTGCCCCAAACCCGAAGGTTCAAAGGGCAGTTCAAGACGGTCACATAATCGAGTTAAGGTTTGTGTCTTCTAGAGGGACCATCGCGTTACTTGCACTACTTAGAACGTCGTTAAACTACGGAAAAATCCAACACTTGGAAATTTCCCGACAGGGGAAAAATTGGGTATTTATATCCGGTCGAACTTTTTAACATATTCTAAAATTTATCCGGAAAGCCACACAGACAAAATTTGATAAACCCGATCGAATCATCGAAGCTCCAAAACATTCCAGATTATTCAACACTTGAATAAAATTTTAAAAATATCCAGAGAACTCAGAACAGTTAAATAGGAGTTACTGTGCAAACAAACCCACATAAAACGACAAAACGGCCGCCCTTCCGCCGCACGAGCCATGCTCATGCCGCGGAAGCGCGGCGCTTTAATGGATTTAGGGCTACGGGTTGCACAGTTAATCTTATATTTTCCTGCATGTTTTTCTGAATATTTTTAATGTGGAAAAATGCACTGTTTTGAAAAATGTACAGAGAGCAAGATTGTTTTGGAGTTCCGGGTTCGTTCGGACTTCAATTTCCGTCTGGACTTCGCCTAAGGCTCTAGCTAGGCTCTGATACCACTGCAGGGTTCCTAGGCACTCTAGTGAGGTCTCCCAAGCCATCAACCATGGCAATTTCAAAAATTATGGTGCCTACAAACCCTAAAGTACGGATCGTTTGCTAGATGTCTAGGCGAAAAGGAACTAGTTAACATTTAACTATTGAGATACGGAAATTACAACCTTTGTAGATCCGGATATCCACCTCCTCGGCTCCGCAACGAGGTCGTCTCCGCTGTCCAAATCAAATCCGGGCTCTAGAGTCGGCTTCGTCGGAGAATAGGCAAGCTAGGTCGTCGATGTCCATGCCGAAGATGATCTACGTCGAGGCATCGCTAGATCAAGCTCCACCTTCACTAAGCCCTAAAACTTGTGAAGGAAACACACTCTACTACTTGGAAAGAGGTAGAGGATGAATAAATAGGAGTTGGGTTAACTTTAGAATTGGATTTCTCACTCAAATCATCAATCCACCATTGATGAGGTAAGCTTTCTTCTTCAAGTTCAAGGAAGAAGAAGAAGAAAATAGTTATGATAAGTTATTAGAAAATGAAAAGAAAATGAATTCTTATCATAATATTAACCATGGTCAAGTGTAGAGAATGAATCATGATTAGTGGGAATGGTTAGGGTTAAGGATGAGATAAGTATGGTTGACTTTATCAAAGCTTCATGAAGCTTCAACTAAACTCCAAATCTAGCAACCATTCCTTTCTCTTCTTTTCCAAAATGAATAAATAAATAAATAAATGAATAAATAAAGGAAATGAAACCCTAACCATTCTTTTAACCATTGTTTATTCTTTGCACTTAACCAAGTAAACTTGTATCATCAAACATGATACAAACAAGTGCACCAAATCATATCGCATATGTAATGCGCACACCCGAGTGAGAAAATCCATTTAAAGTAAACCGATACTAGTTGATGCAAAGTAATATATCAAATATATAAATATGCATTAAATCATTAAATCAACACTTGATTCAATGATCCGGTTATGTCGCACACAACCGACTAGTATACAATATATCGGCTTATCGAATCAACGCTTGAATCGATAACTAGGTTATATCGCATACAACCATTCGATACATTTATCGCGAGAATAGAATACGGTATCACATACACGCATTATTCTCGGTCCCGCACATATCTCATATGCGCTCCTATTTCGTTTCGCTTGAGCCAGGAAACCTCTGTGTAGGACTCTAAAGACTCGTCAATACGCCGGCAGCAGATGATGATCATATCAAGCATCCACAAGCCGCAAGCGGTCTGCTAAACGTAACGGCCACCCGAGTATTGAGCGATCTGAAGATCGACGAGCAAGCCCGCTCACACTCCAGTGAATCCGACCAGTAACACTACCGTACAGTCCGGTCTGATCGTCTGATATGTCGCATATCTCGCCTAGGGATGGTATACGTCAGACCCCAATAGCTCAATAAGTCGTGTCGATATGAGGTCTATAACTGTTCGAGAAACTACTGGTAACACTTACCAGTAAATCTCAGCAACCCTGGCCAGGGATTTCCTGTTATAGCCAATCGAACACAGCGCAACATCAACTCCCTATACCGGGAGAGACGAAACCCCTCCTATCGCTCATTACCTCCATGTGACTCGGGACTGTACCCAAAAACCACCGTTTTGCACGCCCTCTTGGACGTGGTAAGATGGAAATCAAAGCACAGTGGGAACCACACAAGACTCTATGACGATCTCGGGTCAACAGACTACTCTGTACCAGTGTCACCAGAGAACTGCCATCTGACGTGAGGTATAATACCATCTGGGAGTTCTCGGCGAGTCCGTCCAGTGTACCCAGTCTCTACTGAGCACCCGTATATCATCTCTGATGTCAAACACCAATGGATATGGGATCATCCATCGCCCATCTGTATGGGTCGAGAAGGTATACGCTAGTCTACTCTGGTATATCGATGCCCCGTCTCGATACACCCACGACTAGGGACTTTGAAGGATGTACTTATGGACTACCATGTCCCCACTAGTATGATCCGCATCATAGTCCAGGTAGTCAAGTACAGATCCTAAGGGCTTTACCAACATGTAACAGAGAGACAATCAGTATACACGTTAAGGTAAAGATCAACCAGATAGCATACTATCATGTCGAGCAAGAAAGTCATCCCTATATATGTCCCAGCATCCACTACAATATACATCCTATGTATAGTAATGGCCTCTAGGGCATACATATAACTAACATACACTAGTCTACTAATGGAGTATCGATGCCCTGTCTCGAAACTCCTACGACTAGGGACCTTTTAAGGATGTGCTTATAGACCGCCAGCTCTCACGTATATGATCGCCATCATACTGCTGGTAGTCAAGCAAGAATCCTAGGGGCTCTATCAACGTGTAATAGCGACATGTCAGGTCACCTAAAGCAGTACACGATGATAAAGGTGAACCAGATAGCATACTATCATCTCGAGTAAGACTGTCCTACCGGGATAGGTCCTCCCTCAATCATTGCAATCACGTGCCTGTGATCCAATAATTGACTCTGAGGGCACTATCTCCAACAGTATGACCAGTACATTGATTCTGAACGAATGTTATTAGATACCGAACCTGATATACAAAATCATATCACTCTCTTTATTAGTAAAGAAAGGATATAATTTTGTATTGTTGGATAATGTTTTGAACATTTCCTATATCAAGAGTTGATCGGTTCAGGCACGTTATCTAAAAGTATTAATGTTCTAAATCAAACTACAGTTCTTAGTATACGGAACACACACAAGAGGAAGAGTTCATAAATGAACGAATCCTTCTTGAGGTATTGTAGACTAGGTCATATCAATACGACCCGACTGGGTGAAGTTATATTTAGATGCATATTTAAATTAGTTTGAATTTACATCTTGTGAAACTTGCCGGTCATGTCACAAAGATACGATGACCACAGCTCTGTTTGTTGGAAACAGAGAAAGAGTTAGTGAACTCTTGGGATTGATACATGCTGATGTATGAAGGTCCCCTGTCTATATATGCCAAGACCGGTTCTTTGTACTTAATTACATTCACTGATTATCTCTCAAGATTCAGATATATGTTCCTGTTGAAACACAAGCCCCAAACTTTTGAGATAATCACAGAATATAAGTTAGAAGTAGAGTACCAAAATACGGGTATAAGTATTATGTCCTTTGATGTGATCAGGGAGGAGAATACTTGAGCACGGAAATCCTGGACTATTCTAAAGGAGAATGAGATTCTCTCTCAGCATTACTCATCCGTATATACCATAGCACGATGGTATATCGGGGCGGAGCAATAGCACCCTATGTGATATGGTGTGCTCTATGATGAGTACTACTGAGTTTCCTATTTCCTTTTAGGAGTTATGTGCTTGAGAAGCTACATACCTATTGAATAGGGTTCCAATCAAATCAGTTGCCTACCACTTCATATGTGATATGGAAAGGGAAGAGTCCATATCTTCAGTTTGTTAAGATTTAGGGTTGTCCGGCCTATGTCTAAAAGCAAAATCCGGACAAGCTCGAGGCAAGGTCAGTTATGTAGAACTGGAAAGGTTCCAGCTATACAAACTGCAGCTGATGATTTGACAGAACCAAAGGATTCAATAGTCCCCGACGAACCTCAGCCTCTCCGCTGATCTGGTAGGGTTCCTCATCCGCCTGAGAGATACATCGATTTCTCGATGACATTGGGAGCGAGGAATGCATCATGAGATGATGACCCAACTAGTTTCGAGCTGGCCATCGAGAGTAGAGACTCTGTAAGAATGGCTGGATGCTTGGCGATTTGAGATGGAATCCATATACACCAACAAAGTATGGACTTTGGTTTCTATATCTGAAGGGTTAAATCCCCATCAAGAGCAAGTATATCTTGAGAAGATTACTTGGTGTACATGGAAGAGTTGAGACTTTCAAAGCTAGACTTGTTAAAGCTTTGCATCATTAACCAGAAATGGATTATGATGAAACCTTTTCTAAGTATCTATGCTTAACTCCATCCAGATCCTACTTGCCACGGCTACATACCATGACTACGATATCTGGTGGTTGGGTGTCATGACTGCTTTTCTAAATGATGATTTGGAAGAGAGCGTCTATAAGTACACAGCCAGAGGGCTTCGTAGACAGTGGGAGCAGTGGAAACGTGTGCAAGATGTTTTATGTGATAAAGCAGGCATCGCGGAGTTGGAACATCTGTTTTGATGTGGTAGTCAAAGAGTTTGACTTCATCAAAATGGTAGATGAACCTTGTATGTACAAAAAGTTTGTAGGGAATATGGTGATGATCCTCGTAGAGTACGTGGATGACATACTCTTGATAGGAAAGAAGTTTCCTATGCTATGCTCGATCAATCTACGCTTATCATAAGGATTCTCCATATAGGATCAAAATGATACCTACTAAATCCTGGGTTTTGGATCTATGAGATAGATCTGATTGGATGTTAGGATTCTCACTAGTTGAAGTGAGATGGTATCAATGGATCCTGGGGAGAATCACTGGAAAGGTTCCAGGGTGATAAGGACGACTGAAAGTCAGTCACAGGCATTGTCTTTACCCTCAGTACAGGGACGGTATGTTGGAAGAGTTCCAAGCTAGATACCGTGACATACTAGACGATTAAAGGCAAGATACATCGCTACTTAAGATGCTACCAAAGAGGCTGTCTGGGTGTATATTAGTTCATGAGATGAACTTAGTTCCTCCCATTGTGTGACAATGGAGTTGTGGCTTATGCCAAGGAACGTCCATCCCATCAGTGACCCAGACGTATTCTGAGGCAGCATCACCTGATCATGGAGATAGTTGATCTTCAGGGTCATCGAGGTTAGGAGAGTAGACTCAGAAGACAACACGGCGGATCCACTCACAAAGACCTTTTCCCAGAGAGAGACTTTTATGGGATGGTTGAGTATGAGATACTGCAACCACTGCTATAGATGGCCCTAGTGCAAGTGGGAGATTGTTAGTTATATTTATGCCCTAGAGGACATTACTGTACATAGGATGTATATTGTAGTGGATGCTGGGACATATATAGGGAGGACTTTCTTGCTCGACATGATAGTATGCTATCTGGTTGCTCTTTATCTTAACGTGTATACTGATTGTCTCTCTGTTACATGTTGGTAAAGCCCTTAGGATGTATACTTGACTACCTGGATTATGATGCGGATCATACTATTGGGGACATGGTAGTCCAAAAGTACATCATTCAAGGTCCTTAGTCGTGGGTGTATCGAGATGGGGTATCGATATACCAGAGTAGACTAGCGTATACCTTCTCAACCCATACAGATGGGCGATGGATGATCCCATATCCATTGGTGTTTGACATCAGAGATGTTATACGGGTGCTCAGTGGAGACTGGGTACACTGGACGGACTCGCCGAGAACTCCCAGATGGTATTATACCTTACGTCAGATGGCAGTTCTCTGGTGACACTGGTACAGGTTAGTCTGTAGACCCGAGATCGTCATAGAGTCTTGTGTGATTCCCATTGTGCTTTGATTTCCACCTTACCACGTCCAAGAGAGCGTGCAAAACGGTGGTTTTTAGGTACAGTCCCGATTCATATGGAGGCAATAAGCGATAGGAGGGGATTCGTCTCTCCCGTTATAGGGAGTTGATGTTGTGCTGTGTTCGATTGGCTATAACCGGAAGTCCCTGGCCAGGGTTGCTGAGATTTACTGGTAAGTGTTACCAGTAGTTTCTCTAACTGTTATAGACCTCATACCGACACGACTTATCGAGCTACTGGGGTCTGACGTTTACCACCCCTAGGCGAGATATGCGACATATCAGGCGATCAGACCGGACTGTACCGTAAGTGTTACTGGTTGGGTTCACAGGAATGTGAGCGGGCTTGCTCGTTGATCTTCTGATAGCTCAATACCCGGGTGGCCATTACGTTTAGCAGACCGCTTGCGGCTTGTGGGTGTTTGATATGATCATCACCTGCTGCCGGCGTATTGACGAGTCTTTAGAGTCCTACTTAGAGGTTTCCTGGCTCAAGCGAAACGAAATAGGAGCGCATATGAGATATGTCCGGGACCGAGAATAATACCGGTATGTGATACTGTATTCAATTCTCACGATTTGTGACATTGATCGGTTATATGCGATAAAGCCGGGTTATCGGATCTAGTGTTGATTCGATAAGTTGTTACTATTGATATTAGTCGGTTATATGCAATATGACCGGATCATTAAATCAAGTGTTGATTTAATGATTTAATGTATAATTATATATTTGATATATTATTTTACATTAACTAATATTGGTTCATTTAAGATTGATTTTCTCACTTGAATGTGCACATTGTTTATATGTGATATATGCAAGTGTACATGTTTGTATCATGCTTGATGATACATACAAGTTGTGTGTATGAGACTTAAACCAAATCAAGGTTAAGTTAGGGTTTACTAATTTCCTAACAAATAACAAAAGTAGTGAGACTTTGGTCAAAGTTATCAAGCTTCATGAAGCTTGATAAACATTGACAAAGTCAACCATTTTGTCATTTTGTTTAAGATATTAGTTAACCCAACCCTTAACCCAAGTCTTTGGTTAATTCTCTATACAAGTTAAGCATGGAGGCTTAACTTAACCATGGTACCATAATTAAAAGGATATGTTTCATTCTTATTTGATTATCCTTTTAATTCTTTCTTCTTCTTCATCATCATCAAGCTTCATGAAAGCTTGCTAGCTCCAATGGTGCCATCAGAAAAAGAGTGAGAAATCCAATTCTAAAGTGAACCCACTTCCTATTTTTTCATCCTCTACTACTTGCCATGTAGTATAGGGTGTTCTCTTCACAAAGTTTTTGACCGAGTGAAGGAATAGCTTGAGTTTGAGTTGCCTCGACGTAGATCATCTTCGGCATCGAAGTTAACGACCTAGCCCGCTCATTTCTCCAACGAAACCATCGCTAGAGTCCGGGATCCCGGTGATCGCAGCGAAGGGACGTCATCACGGAGTTAAAGAAGTGGAGGACCGGAATTACAAAGGTTGTATTTCCATTCACTTAGTAGCAAAGTAGTTTGCTTGCATTTAGTTTCGCCTATACTCTAGTTAACGATCTATATTAGGGTTTCTCGGCACCTAAATTTTTGAATTTGGCTTGGTTGATGCCTTGTGGAACCTCTTGAGTGTGCCTAGTAACCCTACACCACTGCTAAGCCTTAGGTGGTGCAAGACGAGGAAAATACACCGTATAAGCAAGCACATGAGTAATCGGTCGGTTAGTACCTCAAGAAGTATTAACGGTCGCATGAATGTGTGTGAGCAAATTCATCTAAATATTCATATTAAAAAGTACTGAGGCAGATGGAAAAGAGTATGATAGCTTGAATTGAATTCTCCGGGTGTAGGGATGTTCTTCACATACACGTAGGGTTATATGATCGATGTTTGGAAGAAAGATATGAATGAAGAATAAAGACGATGTTTTATTGAGGGATGATGTGATTTCTAACATTTTTTCATGACTATTAAGATAGGGCTCATAACAACCGAAAAGCTAGCATAGTTGAAAACTCTAATTTTCAAAGATTTTCTTTTACAATTCTTATCTTTATATGTAATATTCACGGTCTTCCTTTTATTATTGGATTTTGTGGGTGCAATCCGCTGAAAACCCTCATGAGACAACACTCCTCCTACTAGGGACACCTAGAGGTTTAAAGGCTTGTTGCATATGCTCAGTGCAATCGTGTTTCCTACGAAAGTGTGCTAGTTAGTTTTTATCTTTCTTTATTTTCTCCTTCTCTTTTTAATAAAACAGTTCGCTCGAGACGACCGAAAATAAGTTTGGGGGAATTTGATCAGTCGAAAATATTGCATTTTTAACACGACAATTTCCCTACCATTTGCACTCATCTAGAGGTGTTCGGTATTAATATTGCACATATTAGCAAAACAGCCGTAAAATACCAAATTACATGTGTTATACCTTAAAACCGAAATTTTGACGGAAATTGAGTGTTTATCATGGCATCGCATCATCTTTGCATAGCGCAACACTTGTTTCGAGAATCTGTGCAGGAAATTGCAGGAGAAGAGCCAAAACAGTTCAAAGTGCTGAGATAAATACGCCAAGTCCAAGACTTGAGATCTGGCAGTGAACTAGAGGGAATTATAAGATTCCACACATCAGAAAATAAGCCCAAAGTCAGCACAAGAACTATCTGAAGTTTTCATGCACCAAGACAGCAAATGGGCTGCGGATCCGCGGCCAGAACCCCCTTGGCTCCGTGGATCCGCGGCCGTCTTGCCACGTCATCAGCAAAGCTCTGCTTCAGGTTTCTTGGTTCAAGGCCTACACCTATTCAAGCCAGTGCAAACCTCAGAGAACTCCAGAATCTTCTGCCAGATCAGCAAGGCTTACACTTCAAGCTAATCATGTTCAAGCTTCCAAAGCAAGCTACTTAACAAACTAAGCCTAGAAGCTTCTCCCTAACCTCCAACCTTATGAAGGAAGCTAAAGCCTAACTAACTACCTTTAGAAGCTTCTACCTAACTACCTAGCTTATAAGGGAAGCTAAACTAAACCTAGCTTCTAAAGGAAGCCAAAGCTAGTGAAGGCTATAAAAGGAACCCTAAAGCTTCTTCTCAAAAGTTGTTCTTTAGTTCAATCTTCATCTCTCCCACAAGTTGAGTGACACAACTTTTGCATTCAAAACCCTAATCCTAATCCAAAATCCAAAGTCAAATTCAAGATCCCCGAGTACAATTCAAGCAAGAAGCCTTCAACCTTTTTGGAGCGAAGCCGATCTTCATACGAGCAAGTGATCCAAGACGATCCGCGACTCACGAAGACGAGCGAAGCCAAATCGACGATCGAGTTCTTTCCTCATTGTAGTTCTTGAGAGAATTGTAACGAAATTGTTGATAAATAAAAGGTGAAATTCTTTTATTTTGCTTTATTTACATTCTTGCATCATGATTCGATCTCAATTCTTGATTGTGTTTCTTCTTATGATGTTTGAGTAAAACTCCGCTCGTGAAGGAGTCAAGAGAATCAATAGATGATGATGTTACAAATCTTAAAACGATTCTTAAGTCCTATGAGTTTTGTAAACTTTAGCAAATTGAAGAATCGACGACCTAGTTTCGAGCGATACTTTCTTGATTGTGTTCGCTCTTAATTAGGGATCCACGATCGATTCTTGAATTTACTAGAGGCTAGAATGTGAATGAAATAAACGAAATGACAAGGGATAGATGATGAAACCCTAGCTTCCGCAAGAAATCCCTAATTCTCGTTGATCATCATCGATCTAGTATCAAATCATCGATGGATAAGAATACGTAATCAATAGATTTCATCACGTCTATAGATTCGATCGATTCTTACGAGCCTCACTTCGATTCTTGATTATTGGATTGGAAATCATCAATTCTTCATTCTTGATTTTAAATGTTTTCTTGATTTTAGATTTAGATTTAGATCTTGCTAATTCTTGAACTTCAATTTTATAAATCTTGAATTGAATTGTCTTTTCTTTTCCTTCTTTAATTTTCAATTCATCTAATTCAAATTCGAACGGATCTCACTTTCCCTGTGGATGATCCGCACTCGCTAACGCGCTACAATCGACACCGTTATTGATTGAGGTCAAAAATTTCTTTGGTTGTGATTTCTATACATTTTCTACATACACACCGAGAGAATTCGTTTCAATCACATACTATCATCTTGAGTAAGACTGTCCTACCGGCATAGGTCCTCCTTCAATCATTGCAATCACGTGCCTGTGATCCAATAATTGACTCTGAGGGCACTATATCCAACAATCACCCACTTGCACTCAAGGCTAATTATTGCGATATCGCATACTCACAGCCCGTATGATACCGAACACCCAACTCCTCTACTAATCAGTCTCACAAAGCCCGTTTGCGAAACTATTGCGTTCGAGAAATAGCCTCAGTGAGTGGATCCTCCCTGATGTTTCTTTCTATGTCTCTCTTTATCTCAAGTTCGCGGAGAAAACCATCTCCCGAAATGAGCAATACCTGTCTTAGAATATGTCTGGATATCTGATGGGACCTAGTTCATAAATGAACTCCAAATCCAAACTTCTTAGACTGTATCGTCAACTGAACTTAATCAGTATCCTGCGCCACACCTCCCTCAGTATCCGCTTGAACCACCTGTCCAAAATACTTCCCCTCATCAGAGGGAAAACTATAACTCTGACAGTCACTCTGTCATCCAGGTCACCTTAGAAGCCTGGAATGATAACCGTCTCCCGAAGGAGGCTGTCGTTATCATTTACCTAGAACATCAACTTATGTTCTAAAACTGCTTCCGAACGTTTCTCCAGGATAGGATTAATATCAACTTATTGCATCTAGTGCAAAAACAACATCTGGGGTGGTACTTGACATCTCATGATTGACTCAATTGCCTAAGCAAGTGATATATCAATCATGCACATCTCTCTCTCCTTTAGTCTGTAAGACACCTTTAGAGAAGGTGACCCATCATCTGCTGGTACACTACCGTGCCAGGAGTCGTCCAATCTAAATACCTTTAGAATGTTGTCTAAGCACCCAGATTGGGAAACTACCCAAATCTAGATCTAAAACCATAGATCTAGCAACCAGAATGTCTGATATAATATCCAAGTCCTATGTGGAGAAACCACTGTGTGACAACCAAAGTATAACCGATCGTAGTATAGGAATTTCACTTCCTACTCTGTGTATGTCATCCAAATACCAGGACATCACACCCTACTACCTTCTTAACAGATCCATCCCCTATTCTGATGAAGTCAAACCTATGACTGTCACATCAGAAAATAGATGATCTATCTCTGCTATATCTGCTTTAGTCTATAAATAGACATAAGCTACTTGTCCACTATGCTTCCGCTGCTCCCACTGACTACGACAACCCTCTGGCAGAGTCATATACTCGTGCACTTCTAAAGCTACTTTAGAACGATGCTATACTCATCCTCCTGCCGGGTCTCATAGCCTGGAACAACAGTAGTGTCAAATCTGGGTAAACAAGAACCTCCCTGTCACTGTCCTTGAGGCTACCGAAGTACCTCTCGCGTGTCTGAGGTTACCCACCATATCTGTGGAGTGGCCAATCGAATGTCAAACCAGATTGAATCTTTAGGTTCTTATCAAATTTTCAGTAATCGTTTGCAGTTCTGGAATCACTTCCAGTTCTACCATACTCCCACTACTGTTTTCTGAAAAAAATTCATTTTACTAAAACTGTGGCGAGTCAAGAACAATATCACTATTGATCTTCCAGATGGTAGAAAGTCAACCCTCGTCATAGCCCGGGTCAACCCACAAACAGCCATTACAGAAACGTGCCTTGAGTTATCCAGAGTCTGGTTTTGAGCATAAGCCGGAAAACTCCCAGTACTTTAACAATGTTAAGATATGAACTATTCTATATCCAATATAGAAACAGAGGCACTGATTTAATTGGAACCAGATTCAAATCATGCAGCTGTCTCCAGTGCATGTCAACTAAATGGAGAGAGGCCGATCAGCATTACTCAACTTAGGAGTGCTCCCAATTATGAGTAACCTGAAAGAGAAGCAAGTTCTCTTAATCATTACTATCATCTGAATACCATACACAAGTATCTACATCTTCGATCACCTTGAAGAATCCTGATACTTGCAATACCTGGTTCTCTACTTTATTCATATACCTATAACTTCTCAAAACTTAGACCCTGCATTTCTACGAAACACATGTCTAAGAACTAGAGAAGTCACAAGTAAACAGAATATAGTACGAGTACCAACCCCTCTGTCCTAATGGACACTGGACAACATACAATACTCTGTATAAGTCCCCTGAGACTAATAACTCATTCCCTGTGTGTCGTAGGTTGAAAAGTGTACTTATGGTTAAGAAGAATTACACCGCTGTTTAATGCTCCTTACCTAACCATCCACTGATATAGGTAAATGTCATAGACATAATTTCAAAAAGTTATATCTCACTTTATAAAAATAAACGTACAGTTATATCAATTTGAAATTGGTGCATAACAACGGATATTCAAAACTAAATATTTGTCGTCCGGCAAACAACCCAGGCGATTTCCTCAAATATCACCAATTACAATGAATTCCGATATAATGAATATGATCACCCAATTCCCAATAACTTACTCCCACTCATCATCTGTAAAACCATACAGATGTGAGAATCAAACCTGGTAAATACAAACCCTGGAGCAAGAGCTAATTGGGAAATCAGTTTTCTTTTAACAATACACAGTGAAACTGAAACATATAAATGTTTCGAAGGGGTATCCGGGTATTCCTAGTAATGCCTCTTCCATTATCAGATTCACAACTGTAACCGTATATTTCTTTGCCATCTCTCCAAATCCCTTTATATGTCTTTTGTCATTACCTTCTGTACACCCCTTTAGGCCAAATGGTTTTCTTCCTTCCATACCGTTCGGCACCAGCCTATGGTTTGGAAGAAGACTATCCAATAAGAATAATGGGTGTACTCTCCTAATCCTAGGAGTACTCGTAACCTGAGAGAAGCTGAAGATAAAAGACAACTGAATAAAACCTTATTCCTATTTCTCCTGAACCAGAATCCATCCCCGAACTGGAACAAGTTCCTTCGAGTTCGTATATAAACATACGACGGAGTATCCAAATAACTGTGGATCTTCGTAGTGATACGGAGTGTCCCAGAGAAATACAAAGGTGAAGTAGGAGTGGAGATGAAATGCTTGGTTTGGTCGTGAATAGCAGTCGCAATTTACTTTGCTATCTTACTAATCCCTTTATTTGTCTTTACTTAATACTTTTTGTACACCTTCGTTAGGCTAATTGGTTTTCTTCATTTCCTACCGTTCGACACCTGCCTATGGTTTGGAAGAAGACTATCCAATAAGCGTAATAGGTGTACTGTCCTAATCCAAGGAGCACTCGCAATCTGAGAGAAGGTAAAAGGAAAAGACAACTGAATAGTCCTATTCATTTTCTCCAAAACTGGAAACCATCCTCGAATCTGGAACAAGTTCCTTCGAGTTCGTATATAACCATACGATGGTTTTATCCAATGGAAGTGGATTTTCGTAGTAATACGGAGTGTTCTGGAGAAAAGGGTAAAAGTAGGAGTGGCAATGAGGTATGCAACTCAGACAATCCAAAAGCTAGTGTTTTAAGAAGGTTCAGTTAACTTGGTCATTGAGTCATAGTCAAGGGTCGGGTCATGGTCGCTGCCAAAGAGAGAGAGAAAAGAAACACTATGCGTGCACTCTAACCTAGATCAGAATGGTTTTCACTTTATCCAATCAGGAAACCTCCCATCCAAACCTGAAAGAAGAATTAGTCGGGATCACCCGAGGAGTAAACCAACTCATAAGTGGGAATCGGGATCCAACTATCATCACATGATAACGTGATGGAATCCACTCTCGTTATCATACTCCAGAAGGTATGCGCATATCTGGCAAGTTTCAGTTTCTTTAGAAACTCCCGATGTGATTTTTACCCCATGCTCTTATGACCTTGACGAAGGCCAATATATCATAAGTCACATGTCAAGTTCTACCCGTCATTGTCTAGGTTAATTTGAACCCACCCGTACATACCCTTGACGAAGGCCAAAATGGTAGTACGACTGTCCCAAACTAACGCATCTATCTATGCAGCAGAAAAGTAACAAATAGCTACCATACACTATGCCTTGACGAAGGCCAACATATATAGCATGAACACTAAGTGCTACCTTTCTGAAATGACAGAGGGATACGAATGGTTTTTAGCGAAAAACCTTTAACGTAATGAACTTGATATCATTGAAGGAACCGGATAGCTTTTTATGAAAATATAGTGGCGAAAACCTTTGCTGAAGAGGTCACTCCCGGTGAAGGGATCTCGGCTCTTTCCCCGTAGAATGAGGTGCAGGATATTCCAACTGAATACCACAATGCAAAGCTAAAAGTAATCGGCTATAGTGAAGTTATTACCCTGACGCAAACTTCTGTCCAAGGGGTCACTCCCGGTGAAGGGATCTCGGCCCTTTCCTCGTCGACTGAGGTGCTGGATATTCATAACCGAATACCACTTTGCAAAACAAAAGAGAACGTCCTTGCAATAACAGCTTTTTGAAAAATGTTCCAACAACATCAAACAGGTTTGTTTAGCTTGCATTGATCCGAATCAATGCAGTCCTATCAATTAATCACACCACAAAAGAACGAAAATATGATGTACGTATATGCCATCCGCATTCGCCACTGGGTCCCGTCATCACCCGTTAGGTTACTTAACTAACGACAGAGCGGGGACTGGACTAGCGCGGGTGTAAAGTGTAAAACATATACAACATCTATTAGTGTATATATCAATATATAATATTCGCTCATAGCGTGATAAAATGCAACATCACAGAAATGTAATAAGCATCACAGAACTGTACAGATAATCTGGGATCCCCGGGTTTCATAGAGCCGCTACTGAAACCCGACGTTCCCCTGGTCGTGTGGATAGCCTGTGCAATGAAATCCTAGACCCCTACGGGCGCGGCAAGTTACCTGCCAAAACCTGAAGCGAGGCAGCCCTCTTCAACAAAGTGAATGGACCACCCAGCACTTCACGGAATCCGATAACTTAAGCACCACTCCTTGGGTCAACCTGTACCCCCTACGAGTGCGGCGAATAGCCCGCCAATTCTAGACTGAAGCCCCCTCCGTTTCAAAGCCATGAGATGCGGGCCCGTTGCCCTCTAGAATTCGGCTACCCGTGCACCCCACCTTGGGGTAATCCTAGTACAGAAAGTAAAAATATATACAACGGGTACATCGACCTCAGCCCGGTTGTGCCCCAAAAGAATAATATACAAACAGGCAGTGACGGCAGTCCACATGTCGGACGCTCGCCCCGCAATATCAAATGTACAAATACAACCAAACTGTACTACCATTGCATCCAGGCTATCCACCACGACAAATCCGCAATATCACAGCACAACATAGAACATCAACGTGAATGTCACGTTCGCAAATCCGTCTAAAAGGGTTATAGCAATTAGACAAGATTTACCAATCAAATGACATTCACGGTTGCAGATAAAATGTAAATACTGTGAACTAACATGTTTAAAATTTTCGATCGACAAATTTTCCGAAGTGGGCCCCAAGTACAATTCCTAGTACTCAAAATAATCTGGGCCAAAAACAAAATTACCAGAAACCCCATTTCCATGTCAGAGACCACCTGAACAAATTTGGTGCGATGAAGTCCCAGAATAGCGGCGGAACCGTGGCCAAAAGGAGGGTAAGGCCGCGGTTCAGCGGCGTTCCTGTTGGATCGAGCTACCAAATTTCTACAGTGCTCCTAGAAAACCCTGCCTGATTTTCTGACATACCCAAAAAAAATTTTAGAGCACAAAAAAAATTCGACAGAAACTTGATGACTTGGAATCGCGGTTTCGGAATTTTCGTTCGATCGAAGTTCTAAACACGTTAGAGCAAGCTAGTAAAGGTTAATGACGTGGCTCTGATACCATGTAAGTCTACGGTAGAGCCCCGGCCGTCTGTCCGAGGCCAAAATGCGGAAACGAAAAACTTTTTCAAACTAGAAACCGGCGCTATCGTATACTTTAAATCCTGATCGAACCATTAACCTACAACTAGCATCTAGAGAAAGGGTTGGAAACCTATTCCGATCGATCCGTGTCCTTCGATCTTTGGCCACCATCCCAAGCTCCTCGCGGCATCTCCGTTCTCGATCTCCTCGTCGGAAAAGGGCACCACATCTTCGAGTCTTTTTACGGGCCCCCGCTTCATCCGAAGCAACTCGGGCACGAAGTTCGCCAGCCGACATGTCCAAGGAGAAGTAGAGAATGTTTGTGACAACTTTTTCTATTGCATCCATTGCATGGATGGAGGTTGAAGATGAAGCCATCAATGGAGGTTGTGAGCTAGAGGAAGAAGAAGAGGAGGAGTCTTTTTCTTTTGTCTTGTGATAAAAATGAGAGAGTGAGAATAATGAAAAATACAAGAGCTAAGCCCTTCTCATGGCTGCCCTTCTTTCTCATCCTCTCATTTCAATACACAAATCTATCACATAATGTGACATATGCACAATAAAAGAGACCATGAGTCACTACTCTTGCACATGCCACATTAAATGCACTCCATGATGATTTCTAGCTCATAATTTCCATATGCAAACATTAATCCAAATGTTTGCAACAATAAAAAGATACGGCAACATCTAAAGTAAACTCGTGACGGATCACAAGGATACCCCTCACCTGTATATACATACCTGCATCCGCATTCCGACTGAATGCAAATGCGATGAGACGAAAGTAATCCAACAAATCTAATACTAGGATCCGGCTTAAACCAAAGCCCACTAGTATGATCCGTCCGATCATGATCCATGCACTATCGCACGTATATGATCGAACCCTGCCATATATCATACGGCCTCTACAACAATTCGCCCGAAACTTGAGAAACTGTCTATGGGGGACTCTAAAGACTCGTCAATACTTTGGCTGTGGATTTAACCACTAGCACGTCAGAGGTACTAGCCGTAAGTAACGGGCTACCAGGTATTGACCAAAAGGGAGGTCGATGAGCGAACTCATCCTGACACCCTACTGAGCCTGTCAGTGACAATATCCGTACAGTCCGGTCCGTTCGTCTATGAGTATCGCATGGCGGGCCTAGGGGGTTAGTAAAAGTCAGACCCCCAAAAGTCGTATAAGTCGTGTCGGAGTGTAGCCCAGAACACCCTGAGATACTACTGGAATACCTACCAGTAAATCTCCTGCCTTGGCCAAGGACTTCGTGTAATGGCTCTTTTAGACACAGCGCGATCTCACCCCAATACTGGGAGAGACGAAACCCCTGCCGATCCGCTCACTGCCTCCATATAGCTCGGGACTGTACCCAACTAAAACCTGTTTGCACGACTCCTTTGAGCCGTGGTAGGGTAGTAATCAAAGCACAGTGGGAACTCACAAGAGACAAATGATGATCTTAGGTCGATGAACTAACCTTTACACATGTTACCAGGGAACTGCTATCTGACGTCTGGTATAATACCAACTAGCATGTTCCCGGCGAGTCCTATCCGGTGTACTCATAACCCAATGAGCACCTGTATACATCTTAGGTGATCCAACTGACACCAATGGCTTGTGAGACCAGCCACTGCCCCTCATCGGGGTCTCGACTGTATACACTAGTCTACTAATGGAGTATCGATGCCCAGTCTCGAAACTCCCACGACTAGGGACCACTTTAAGGATGTGCTTATAGACCCCAGATCCCACGTATATGATCGCCATCATACTGCTGGCAGTCAAGAAAGAATCCTAAGGGCACTATCAACGTGTAATAGTGATCTGTAAGGTCACCTAAAGCTGTACACGATGATAAAGATAAACCAGATAGCATACTATCTTCTTGAGTAAGTCTGTCCTACCGGCATAGGTCCTCTCTCAATCATTGCAATCACGTGCCTGTGATCCAATAATTGACTCTGAGGGCACTATATCCAACATTTTCATACACACGCACATATATATATGTAGATGGTATCAGTATGTACTTGACTTAGATCAGTACCCCCTGTTCATGATATGTGATAATAAGGATACCGGATGAATAATGAGATGATGTGATATTCGACCCGTACCCAGATTTGGGATGCCGTACGATGGATTTACCGTACAAGCTACAATTATGATGATAGATCCGCACTCTTGACTCGAGAATTTCATATTATATATAGTGTATCGTATGTGATACTATTGAGGCGGGATCACCGACTAGTAGATATATATACATATCAACTCAGACTTAGGTTGTTTTCCTTACCCTTTCGATTAGTCTGGTAGTGTAGTCCTGTAGTTTACTTGTAGATGTTTGACTAGACTCGAGTCATACCTATTTCAAAACTAACGAATCGTGAGTATTTTAAAGATAGGACAAAAGATTCTACGGATATTTCAAAGGACGTACCTTTTCTTAAAACACCGTAGCCCTTATTTTCTAAACACCACGATTCGTGTTATTTCAAATGTCAGAATTGTATGACTCATATATATAAATGTATATTCGTACATGTTGCGTTATTATTCATGTTCTGCATATTCTTTCTATTCGCATCGCATTGCATGCTTATACTGTGTTTCGTTAGTTATTGTTAAAATCATGCTGTCAGGATACCAACACCATTACTGATGATGCGTATGCTCCACGTACACATGCTTGCCGACTCGCACACATCATCATCGGTAATTGCCATGTCACGTACACTTAGAGAATATTGCTCTATTGATAACGCTTGATAGATGATAGTTCTAATATGTTATTGTTTCATATGCTAGTACATTACTTCATTCATTGCTTGATATTTCATGCGTATTTATATTTCATTTATCATGCAATATTATAAGGGCCAGTCCGGATTGCCGGAGCCCAGTATTCATTATTATTGACTATTCAGTTTTGGGTTTTGGATTTTCATGAGATTTCTGGATTTGGAAAAACCACAAGGATTTTATAAAATGATTATCATTTTAAAATGAAAGTTGCGATTTTCTCATGATATGATTTGAGATATGTCCACCATAAGTTTTCTTAGCTCTTAAGCGATATCATACACCCAATTCGAGGAGGAGGAGGAACCGTCTGTGGGTGCATGTTGGACCCGGTGCGGTACCCCGGGGCGAGAAGGTCGCAGATGATGGCGTTGAGCCTGTGACAGAGGAGCACTACTGACCGGTGATTGTATTGTGCCTCGACGGATATCCAGAGGATACCGATCGGAGTATGGGCCAGTCCGGATAGCCGGAGCCCTAGATATTGAGATTTGATGATATGGATCAGTCCGGATAGCCGGAGCCCTAGATATTGAGATTTGAGGATACAGTCCAGTCCGGATTGCCGGAGCCTGAGATATTGATTTATTGAGATTTGGATATATATATATATATGTTTTGTGTCGATACTAGACACTGATTCCCTGTTGATTTCATTAATGACACCTCGTTTTATACATACAGAAATCTCACTAAACTAAGAAAAACAGTTTTCTCATTCATGATGTATTCTGTTTTCATTATATTGCATTCATTCCTTATATTTATGATATGTTGCTACCTGAGGCACTGACACGAGCACTTGGTATTACAGTTATATATAGATGTTTACCCTTGACACCTTTTCATGCTTCAGGCTTTATCATTTTGAGGTTTTATTTTTATATTCGATCGTATTGACCTAGGATTGAGTCATACATACGATTTCTGCTCGGTGATGTTTTCTACTCACGAGTTGGAAATTCACCCCCGTTGTTCCACAGTTTCTTGCAGGTTTTGCCGTACTGGTTTCGTTGCGGCTCTGCTGGCACACTGTTCCTTTCGGGTGATTACTTTGGTAGGTGGGTTCACTCACATCGTGACCACCATTGTACCTTTTATTATATTTCTGTTGTATCTAGAAACTCCATTAACCAGAATTGTATATTTATTTCAGACTTAGAAAACCAGTTGTTTATTCTTTCGACCTTAGAGTCGCGCGTTGTATTATTATGGGTTTTCTTGATGTTTTGAGTTTCCTTTTAGGTTTTGATTATATTGCTTGCGTAGTTGTGACCGTCAATTGACGAAGAGCTAGCTCTCGCTTGGGGTGCCTTTATTCATATTATCCATGTTGTACCCGTTTGGGGCCAGTATTTACAAAGGAAACTCTGCCGAAATTTTCAGTAAAGACTTGCTACTTTAAAACGCAATACTTTGGCTTATGTTATTAAAACCACTTGCTTTAAAGATAAGTTTTCTTCACTTCTTCTTTAAAATGGTTTAGATTTCTGGGGTTTTTTTTGGCTTACTTGAATTAGATGAGGTCCTATAGACTTCATATAATTCAAGTGCCAGTCACGGGCCATTTCGGGTCGTGACAAATCCCGAGACCGACTTAGAGCCGTCCTTATCACTCTGGAAGCTCGAATCGGTAAAGAACTCCACTTGGAGTTCACCGTTACTATACACCAAGAACATCTCTTTAGTCCTTCTGAAGTACTTGAGAATGTTCTTCACAGCTATCCAGTGATTCTCTCGTTGATCTGCTTGATACCTACTCATTACACTTAGTGAGTATGCTACATCGGGTCTGGTACATAACATTGCGTACATGATAGAGCCTACTGCCGAAGCATAGGGTATCCCTTGCATGTGAGCTCTTTCCAAATCAGTCTTGGGAAACATTTCTTTGGAGAGAGTGAGTCCTGAGATCGTGGGTAAATTCCCACGCTTGGAATCTTCCATACTAAACCTCTTTAGTATGGTGTCAATGTACCAAGATTGGGACAATCCCAGTATCCGTTTAGATCTATCTCTATAGATCTTAATTCCCAAAATATAGGAGGCATCACCAAGATCCTTCATTGAGAATCTTTGTGATAAGAAGAGCTTGACCGAGTGCAGCATAGGAACATCATTTCCTATCAAGAGTATGTCATCCACATACAATACGAGGAAGACAACCTTACTTTTTGCCACCTTCGTGTATATACAAGGTTCATCTACGTTTTTGATGAAGTCAAACTCTTTGACTACTACATCAAAATAGATGTTCCAACTCCGCGATGCCTGCTTTAACCCGTAGATTGATTTAAGCTGCTTGCATACCTTTCCGCTGCTCCCACTATCCACAAAGCCCTTTGGCTGAGTTATGTACACGCTCTCTTCTAAATCACCATTTATAAAGGCGGTCTTAACATCCATCTGTCAGATTTCATAGTCATGGTATGCAGCGATGACAAGTAGGATCCGGATGGACTTAAGCATAGCTACTGGAGAAAAGGTTTCATCATAATCCACACTTGGTCGTTGAAGAAAACCTTTTGCAAAATGTCTAGCTTTGAAAGTCTCAACTTTTCCATCTACACCAAGTTTCTTCTGTAGGGTTCCTAGGCACACTAATGAGGTCTCACAAGGCATCAACCATGCCAAATTCAAATTTTACAAGTGCCGAGAAAGCCTAATACGGATCGTTAACTAGAGTTCAGGCGAAAACTACAACTAGTAAACTGCTTTACTAATAATGAACGAAAATACAACCTTTGTAGATCCGGTCCTCCACCTTCATAGCTCCATGATGAAGTCCCTCCGCTGTACCCATCGGATCCCGGACTCTCGCGGTGGTTTCATCGAAAGAATGATCGGGCTAGGTCGTCGACTTCGATGCCGAAGATGATCTACGTCGAGGCAACACAAGATCAAGCTCCCACTTCACCAAGTCATGAAACTTGTGAAGAAAACACCCTATACTACTTGGCAAGAGGTAGAGGATGAAGAAATAGGAAGTGGGTTCACTTTAGAATTGGATTTCTCACTCTTTTATTCAAGTTGCCATTAATGGTAGCAAGCTTTCTTCTTTGTTCAAGAAGAAGAAGAAGAAGAAAGAATATGATAAGTCTTTTTAAAAAATAGGAAATAATATGATACTTATCATATTTGCAACCATAGTTAGGTGTAGAGAATGAACCAAGGTTAGGTGAATGATTAGGGTTAGGGAAAGAAACAAAATGGTCAACCATTTCAAAGATTCATGAAGCTTCAAAGATAATCCAAAGTTAGCCACCATTTTATTTCTTTCTAAAATGAATAAATAAATAAATGAATGAGTGAATGAAGCAAATGAAACCCTAACTATTGACCAACCATGGTTTAAACCAAACACACAAACATTCATGTATCATCAAACATGATACAATCAAGTGCACAAAAATATATCACATATACAATGTGCACATCAAGTGAGAAAATCCATCTTAAGTGAACCAATACTAGTTAATGCAAAGTAATATATCAAATGTATAATTATACATTAAATCATTAAATCAACACTTGATTTAACGATCCGGTCATATCGCATATAACCGACTAATATCCAATGTATCGGCTTATCGAATCAATCCTTGATTCGATAACTAGGTTATATCACATACAACCATTCGATACATTCATCGCGAGAATAGAATATGGTATCACATACACGCATTATTCTCGGTCCCGCACATATCTCATATGCGCTCCTATTTCGTTTCGCTTGAGCCAGGAAACCTCTGTGTAGGACTCTAAAGACTCGTCAATACGCCGGCAGCAGGTGATGATCATATCAAACACCCATAAGCCGCAAGCAGGCTGCTAAACGTAACGGCCACCCGGGTATTGAGCGATCAGAAGATCGACGAGCAAGCCCGCTCACACTACTGTGAATCCAACCAGTAACACTTACCGTACAGTCCGGTCTGTTCGTCTGATATGTCGCATATCTCGCCTAGGGGTGGTAAACGTCAGACTCCAATAGCTAGATAAGTCGTGTCGATATGAGGTTTATAACAGTTCGAGAAACTACTGGTAACACTTACCAGTAAATCTCAGCAACCCTGGCCAGGGATTTCCGGTTATAGCCAATCGAACACAGCGCAACATCAACTCCCTATACCGGGAGAGACGAATCCCCTCCTATCGCTCATTGCCTCCATGTGATTCGGGACTGTACCCAAAAACCACCGTTTTGCACGCCCTCTTGGACGTGGTAAGGTGGAAATCAAAGCACAGTGGGAATCACACAAGACTCTATGACGATCTCGGGTCTACAGACTAACCTGTACCAGTGTCACCAGAGAACTGCCATCTGACGTAAGGTATAATACCATCTGGGAGTTCTCGGCGTGTCCGTCCAGTGTACCCAGTCTCCACTGAGCACCCGTATATCATCTCTGATGTCAAACACCAATGGATATGGGATCATCCATCGCCCATCTGTATGGGTCGAGAAGGTATACGCTAGTCTACTCTGGTATATCGATGCCCCGTCTCGATACACCCACGACTAGGGACCTTGAAGGATGTACATATGGACTACCATGTCCCCACTAGTATGATCCGCATCATAGTCCAGGTAGTCAAGCACACATCCTAAGGGCTTTACCAACATGTAACAGAGAGACAATCAATGTACACGTTAAGTTAAAGAGTAACCAGATAGCATACTATCATGTCGAGCAAGAAAGTCCTCCTTATATATGTCCCAGCATCCACTACAATATACATCCAATGTACAGTAATGGCCTCTAGGGCATACATATAACTAACAATGTCCCACTTGCACTAGGGCCATCTGTAGCAGTGGTTGTAGTATCTCATACTCAACCATCCCACAATAGTCTCTCTCTGGGAAAAGGCCTTTGTGAGTGGATCCACCGTGTTGTCCTCTGAGTCTGCTCTCCTAACCTCGATCCCCTAGAGATCAACCATCTCCACGATCAGGTGACACCGCCTTAGAATATGTCTGGGTCACTGATGGGACCAGGGATCCTGGGCCAATGCCTCTCTTCCATTGTCACACAATGATAGGAACCTAGTTCATCTCATGAACCACTATACACCCAGACAGCCTCTTTGGTAGCATCTTAAGTAGCGATGTATCCAGCCTTTATTGTCTTGTATGACATGGTATCTAGCTTGGAACTCTTCCAACATACCGTCCCTTTACTGAGGGTAAAGACAATGCCTGTGACTGACATTCAGTCGTCCTCATCACTCTGGAACTTTTCCAGTGATTCTCCTCTGGATCAATTGATACCATCTCACTCCAACTAGTGAGAATCCTAACATCCATTTAGATCTATCTCATAGATCCAAAACCCAGGATTTAGTAGGTATCACTTTGATCCTAGGTGGAGAATCATTGTGATAAGCGGAGATTGATCGAGCGTAGCATAGGAAACTTCTTCCCTATCAAGAGTATGTCTTCTACGTACTCTACGAGGATCGCCACCATACTCCCTACTACCTTTTTGTTTATACAAGGTTCATCTACCATTTTGATGATGTCAAACTCTTTCACTAATCCATCAAAACAGATGTTCCAACTCCACGATGCCTGCTTTATCACATAAAACATCTTGCACACGTCTCCGCTGCTCCCACTGTCTACGAGGCCCTCTGGCTGTGTACTTATAGACGCTCTCTTCTAAAACATCATTTAGAAAAGCTGTCATGACACCCAACCGCCAGATATCGTAGTCATGGAATGTAGCCGTGGCAAGTAGGATCTGGACGGACTTAAGCATAGCCACTGGAAAAGGTTTCATTATTATCCACGCTTGGTTGATGACGTAAAACTTTAACAAGTCTAGCTTTGAAAGTCTCAACTTTTCCATCTACACCAAGTAATCTTCTCAAGATTTACTTGCTCCTGATGGGGATTTAACCCTTCAGATATAGCAACCAAAGTCCATACTTTATTGGTGTATAAGAATTCCATCTCAGATCGCTAGGCATCCAGCCATTCTTACAGAGTCCCACTCCTGATGGCCTGCTCGAAACTAGTTGGGTCATCATCTCATGATGGAATCCTCGCTCCCACTTTCATAGAGAAACCAAAGTATCTCTCAGGTGGGTGAGGAACCCTACTAGATCGGCGGAGAGGCTGAGGTTCGTTGGTTACTATTGAATCTTTTGGTTCTACCAAATCATCTGCTGTAGTTCGCATAGCTGGAACCTTTCCAGTTGTTCATAACAGACCTTGCCTCGAGCTTGTCCGGATTATGCTTTTAGACATAGCCCGGACAACCCCAAATCTTAACCAGCTTAAGACATGGGCTCTTCCCATACCATATCTCATATGGAGTGGCAGGCTGTGATCTGATTCGAACCCTATTCAACAGGTATACAGCTTCTCAAGCGCATAACTCCAAAAAGGAAACATGTAACTCAGTTAGTACTCATCATAGAGCGCACCATATCGAATAGGGTGCAATTGCTCCATCCCGATATACCATCGTGCTATGGTGTATACGGAGGAGTAATGCTGAGAGAGAATCTCATTCTCCTTTAGAATAGTCCAGGATTTCCGTGCTCAAGTATTCTCCTCCTCGATCACATCAAAGGACATAATACTTATACCCGTATTTTGGTTCTCTACTTCTAACTTATATTCTGTGAACATCTCAAAAGGTTCGGACTTGTGTTTCAACAGGAACATATGTCTGAATCTAAAGAGATCATCAGAGAATGTAATGAAGTACAAAGAACCAGTCTTGGCATGTGTAGACAGGGGACATACATACATCAACATGTATCATCCCAAGAGTTCACTAACTCTTTGTCTGTTTCCTATAAACAGAGCTATGGTCATCTTATCTTTGTCACATGACTGGCAAGTTTCATAAGATGTAAATTCAAACTGATTTAAATATGCATCTTTATGTAACTTCAGCTAGTCGGGCCGCATTGATATGACCTAGTCTACAATACCTCAAGAAGGATTCGTTCATTTCTGAACTCTTCCTCTTGTGTGTGTTCCGTATACTTTGAACTGTAGTTTGATTTAGAACTTCAATGCTTTTAGATAACGTGCCTGAACCAATCAACTTTTGATATAGGAAATGTTCAAAACATTATCCAACAATACAAAATTTTATCATTTCTTTAATAATAAAGAGACTGATATAATTTTGTATATCAGGTTCGGTATCTAATAACATTCGTTCAGAATCATATGTATTGGTAATACAGGGTGACAGTGACCAACAGACTTGGCTGCAACTCTTGCCCTGTTTTCTGCCTCATGAAATTTATCACCCGTTCTCAGTTCTTTACCTATCTGTAGCCTATGTAACATATTACATATGCGGGATCCTGATCCGGTATCATATACCCAGGACGTAAAGGACACTGAGAAATAGTTCTGTATAATGAACACACCCAAAGATGATGCATCGGTATGTACTTTCTTCGTTTGGGCGGTACGGTAATTCTGGTAATCCCCAATTTCCTACTCTGTCTTATAACAATTATAAGTTGGAGCGGGACCAACGTTCCCCAGCTCAGTATAACAAGCGGGTTCGGTCAATATTCCGTATTATTATCTTGATTAAGGCGTGATATGGTCGCTACCTGGAGAGAGAAGAAAACACTCATCGTGCGCTCTTGCGAATAGATTGGTTATTATTTTATCTAATCAGGATGGCTCCCACTGTTTTTTATCAAATCTTCCTTCAAACCCTAAAAGGAAAGACTAGCCGGGATTAATTACACACTACAAGTTCGCCAATCTTTCAGCCAGGCCAGTGTCGGTACTTTGAGGGAGGTCCCCCGTGCTTTCGCACGAACCTAATTACAGTAAATCTCGTTTTCCCAGAGGCGTAACCCCGTTGACACCTTTCTAGACACCTACTTGATCGGCTAATTGTAATGTGTAAAACTCTCCCAGGAGTAACAATTACTCGCAGCGGGTATCGGGATCCAACTATCTTATAGAAGGTATGCAATCTCATTGCAAATTTCAACACTTGAAATTCCCGATAATATTTTGCCCCTAACCTCCTATGACCTTGACAAAGGCCAACAAACCATAGGATGCTAGTCAAGTTCAACCCGTCATTTCCTGATTGAATTAAACCCACCCGCACGACCCTTGACAAAGGCCAACAAGGTCGCACGACTACCCTAACCCAATCTGCATCATATGCATAAGAAGATAAGCACCAGTCAGCTACCGCACACTACGCCTTGACAAAGACCAACAAACGTAGCACGAATACTAACTACTACTTATCTGAAATGACGGAGGGCTACGACAGGTTTTTCTGAAAACCTATTGCGTAATAAACTTGATATCGTTGTAAAATCAAATGATTTTGAAATGGAGTGTTTTTTAGGCTTTTCTAGTTTTGCTAAAGGGGTCACTCCCGGTGAAGGGATCGTCGGCCCTTTCCCCGTCGAATGAGGTGCGGGATATATCATATATATCACTGTGCAAAGCAGAAACTATAGAAGCTATCAAAAGACAAACCGAGTGTGTAGCATCTGCCAGTTATTGCTAAAGGGGTCATTCCCGGTGAAGGGATCGTCGGCCCTTTCCTCATCGAATAAGGTGCAGGATATATCATATATACCGCTGTGCAAAGCAAGAACTGTAGCTACCTGTTTTATTTTTTGAAATTCGATTCCACAACATCTTTAGGTTTATTTTATTTCATTAATCATATTAATGAAGTCCCATCATTAAAGTACCTAAACATCACAGATAAATACGACGTACACTTATGCCATCCGCATTCGCCTCGATGTCCCCTCGTGCACCGTTAGGTTAGGTAACTAACGGCAGAGCGGGGCAGGGCTAGCGCGGGTGTAAAACATAAGTAACGTCTATATAATATATCATATATACTATATACAGTATCCATCACAGAACATATCACATGATCACATCACAGATATCGCAGCAGAAGAATCATATGAAACATTAGATATACTAGGACGTCCGTGTTTTCAATACGAGCCGGTATAAAACACGGATTCCACGGTCGCGATGAATAGCCAAACCCACACCCCTAGACCCCTACGAGAGCGGCAAGCAACCCTACCAATTCTAGAGTTAGGAGACCTGGACTCGACTCCTCGAGTTGGTCTCCCACTGGACTCCAGAACCCGGTTACTTGTGCTCCCCTCCTTGGGTCTATCCTAGTGCGGAAAAGTAAATAATATACAAATGGTGACATCTTCCGCAACCTGGAAGTGTCCCAATAAAAGAATATTACATACAAGTTTTTACATGAATGAAAATGAAAAACACTCATCTCACATAAAAAACCTCCGGCTATTCAAACACGACGATCCAATATAACATATCCAGCAACACATAACATCACATATCATCAACGTAAGTAAATATGCCCATCCCAATTGTCGTTGACATATAGCAACGAAACCGGCGATATCACATATTACACTTACGGTCACAGAAAAGAAAGTGTAAAACTACAACAGTTGGAATCCGCAACCTCCTCAGACATCGCATGCCTGACCATATGAATTCCTTAGACATCGCATGCCTAACAATTATAAACCCCGCATTTTAGTCTCATTATCGAAAACACTTTTCAATATCAAGTCGGGTAATTCAACAAGATTCCCGACATCCTGATCGAATGCTCGTCGCAAACTTTAGTAGACGGCCGCACCCCCGATACCGTCGACGAAGTGCACCAAGGCGGAACACCGCTACCGTGAGCACCCGGACGGATGCTTTCGGCGACGGGGGTTATCCTACAGTCACTTAATCGGGGCTAAGGGGTGTAGCTGTCTATTAAGTTTACCCGGCGAGTATCCGCGTACGCTACGTGATTGCGACGGACTTTTGATCGCATCAAAATTCCGTGGCAACCGATCAAGTGAGACTAAAGTGCTATGTTTATAACATTCAAATCAGTTATCTCATAACTCCTTGTGGATTCCAAATATTGTATCACATTCCAGATAAACAGAAAATGTTAAACTTTCCGATCGAACAGTCAAACACCCAAGTTTTCCCGAAACAGCTCAACACATGAAACAAGTTTAAAAACATTCACTTCATGCCTCAGTACCAATGGTCCAGCCGTAGAAGGGTCAAGCCAACGCCTCACATGTGGTACGCCGTACTGCCCCAAACCCTAAGGTTCAAAGGGCAGTTCAAGACGGTCACATAATCGAGTTAAGATTTGTTGTCTTCTAGAGGGTCCATCGAGTTACTTGCACTACTTAGAACGTCTTTAAACCACGGAAAAATCCAACACTTGGAAATTTCCCAACAGGGCAAAAATTGGGTATTTATATCCGGTCGAACTTTTTAACATATTCTAAATATCCGGAAAACCCAACGAAATTAAAAATTCCGATCGAAACAACGACTACAAAATAAACCCCAAAATACTCAACTCTTGAGTCAGTGTTAAAAATGCCCAGAAAATAGAAAAAACAGAGTTATGAATTACTGTGAAAAGATCCGTCGCTAATTCCATTACACTGCCGCGGAACCGCCGCTAAAGGGGGGTCATTGCCGCGGTTCCGTGGCCATGTAGAGGAGTTAGGGGCTCGTTTTCATGGTAATTCTTAGAATACCCTGCTGAATTTTTTAAGCATTTTTAATTTGGAAAAATCCCAGATTTTAAAAAATGTACAGAGAGGGTTTTATTTTGTCGATTACGGGTTCGATCGGGGTTTTAACTTCGTTAACACATCGCCTAAGGCTCTAGCTAGGCTCTGATACCACTGTAGGGTTCCTGGGCACACTAATGAGGTCTCACAAGGTATCAACCATGCCAAATTCAAATTTTACAAGTGCCGAGAAACCCTAATACGGATCGTTAACTAGAGTTTAGGCGAAAACTACAACTAGTAAACTGCTTTACTAATAATGAACGAAAATACAACCTTTGTAGATCCGGTCCTCCACCTCCATAGCTCCATGATGAAGTCCCTCCACTGTACCCATCGGATCCCGGACTCTCGCGGTGGTTTCATCGAAAGAATGATCGGGCTAGGTCGTTGACTTCGATGCCGAAGCTGATCTACGTCGAGGCAACACAAGATCAAGCTCCCACTTCACCAAGTCATGAAACTTGTGAAGAAAACACCCTATACTACTTGGCAAGAGGTATAGGACGAAGAAATAGGAAGTGGGTTCACTTTAGAATTGGATTTCTCACTCTTTTTCTCAAGTTGCCATTAATGGTAGCAAGCTTTCTTCTTTGTTCAAGAAGAAGAAGAAAAAGAAAGAATATGATAAGTCTTTTTGAAAAATAGGAAATAATATGATACTTATCATATTTGCATCCATAGTTAGGTGTAGAGAATGAACCAAGGTTAGGTGAATGGTTAGGGTTAGGGAAAGAAACAAAATGGTCAACCATTTCAAAGCTTCATGAAGCTTCAAAGATAATCCAAAGTTAGCCACCATTTTATTTCTTTCTAAAATGAATAAATAAATAAAGGAATAAGTAAATGAAGCAAATGAAACCCTAACCATTGACCAACCATGGTTTAAACGAAACACACAAACATTCATGTATCATCAAACATGATACAATCAAGTGCACAAAAATATATCACATATACAATGTGCACATCAAGTGAGAAAATCCATCTTAAGTAAACCAATACTAGTTAATGCAAAGTAATATATCAAATATATAATTATACATTAAATCATTAAATCAACACTTGATTTAACGATCCGGTCATATCTCATATAACCGACTAATATCCAATGTATCGGCTTATCGAATCAATCCTTGATTCGATAACTAGGTTATATCACATACAACCATTCGATACATTCATCGCGAGAATAGAATACGGTATCACATACACGCATTATTCTCGGTCCCGCACATATCTCATATGCGCTCCTATTTCGTTTCGCTTGAGCTAGGAAACCTCTGTGTAGGACTCTAAAGACTCGTCAATACGCCGGCAGCAGGTGATGATCATATCAAACACCCACAAGCCGCAAGCGGTCTGCTAAACGTAACGGCCACCCGGGTATTGAGCGATCAGAAGATCGGCGAGCAAGCCCGCTCACACTCCTGTGAATCCAACCAGTAACACTTACCGTACAGTCCGGTCTGTTCGTATGATATGTCGCATATCTCGCCTAGGGGTGGTAAACGTCAGACCCCAATAGCTAGATAAGTCGTGTCGATATGAGGTCTATAACAGTTCGAGAAACTACTGGTAACACTTACCAGTAAATCTCAGCAACCCTGGCCAGGGATTTCCGGTTATAGCCAATCGAACACAGCGCAACATCAACTCCTTATAACGGGAAAGACGAATCCCCTCCTATCGCTCATTGCCTCCATGTGATTCGGGACTGTACCCAAAAACCACCGTTTTGCACGCGCTCTTGGACGTGGTAAGGTGGAAATCAAAGCACAGTGGGAATCATACTAGACTCTATGACGATCTCGGGTCTACAGACTAACATGTACCAATGTCACCAGAGAACTGCCATCTGACGTAAGGTATAATACCATCTGGGAGTTCTCGGCGAGTCCGTCCAGTGTACCCAGTCTCCACTGAGCACCCGTATATCATCTCTGATGTCAAACACCAATGGATATGGGATCATCCATCGCCCATCTGTATGGGTCGAGAAGGTATACGCTAGTCTACTCTGGTATATCGATGCCCAGTCTCGATACACCCACGACTAGGGACCTTGAAGGATGTACTTATGGACTACCATGTCCCCACTAGTATGATCCGCATCATAGTCCAGGTAGTCACGCACACATCCTAAGGGCTTTACCAACATGTAACAGAGAGACAATCAATGTACACGTTAAGGTAAAGAGTAACCAGATAGCATACTATCATTTCGAGCAAGAAAGTCCTCCCTATATATGTCCCAGCATCCACTACAATATACATCCAATGTACAGTAATGGCCTCTAGGGCATACATATAACTAACATCTTCTTAAAGATCCATTTGCTCCCAATGGGTTTTACCCTTTCGTGAGCAACTTCCATAGTCCATACTTTGTTGGTGCACATGGATTCCATCTCAGATCACATTGCATCCAGCCATTTCACAGAGTCCCCACTCGTGACGGCATGCTCGAAGCTACTTGGGCATCATCTTCCATGATGCAATCCTCGCTTCCACCATCAATGAGAAAACCGTAGTATCTCTCCGGTGGATGAGGAACCCTACTAGATCTGAAGAGAGGCTGAGGTTCGCCGGGTACAATCGAATCCTTCGGTTTTACTAAATCTTCTTCTGTAGTTTGTGTGGTTGGAACTTCTTCCAGCTCTACCTCTTTGCCACTAATTTCTTTTACAAAAAATTACTTTTCTAAAAAGGTGGCAAGTTGAGCAACAAACTCCTTTTGTTCCTCACTGAGGTAGAATTGATATCCATACGAATTGTTTGGATATCCTAGAAACTTGCAAAGAACTGATCGTGCCTCGAGTTTGTCCGAATTTTGCTTTTTGACATAGGCCAGACAACCCCATATCTTAACTCGCTTAAGAGATGGTCTCTTCCCATTCCATATCTCATATGGAGTGGTAGGCACTGATTTAGTTGGAACTCTATTCAATAGGTATGCAGCTGTCTCAAGAGCATAACCCCAAAAGGAAATAGGTAACTCAGCGGTGCTCATCATAGAGCGCTCCATATCTAATAAGGTGCGATTCTTCCGCTCCGATACACCGTTGTGTTGTGGTGTATACGGAGGGGTAAGCTGAGAGAGAATCCCATTCTCTTTTAAATAGTCTAAGAACTCATTGCTCAAGTATTCTCCTCCCCGATCAGATCGAAGGATTTTAATACTTTTTCCCGTTTGGTTCTCGACTTCGCACTTAAATTCTTTGAATTTCTCAAAAGCTTCAGACTTGTGTTTCAACAGGAACACATGTCCATATCTTGAGAGATCGTCTGTGAATATAATGAAGTACGAGGAACCAATCCTGGCACGTGTAGACATGGGACCGCATATATCGCTATGTATCATTCCCAAGAGTTCCGTAACTCTTTCTCCGTGTCCTATAAATAGAGTTTTGGTCATCTTTCCTTTGAGACATGACTGGCAAGTTTCATAAGATGAAAATTCGAACGGATTCAAATATCCATCCTTATGAAACTTAGCTAGTCGTGTCGCATTGATATGGCTTAGTCTACAATGCCACAAGAAGGATTCGTTCATTTCTGAACTCTTCCTCTTATGTGTGTTTTGTACGTTAAGAACTGTGTTTTGATTCAGAACTTATAAACCGTTACATAACGTACCAAACCCAATCAACACTTGATTTAGATAAATGTTCATAACATTATTCTCGACTACAAAGTTATATCCTTCTTTATCTAATAAAGAAAATGATATTAAATTGCATAGCATAGAGGGTACGTAATAACAGGCGTTCATGATCAAAGTATTCCCATTTGGTAATAAAAGGTGATATTTACCTACTGCTTTGGCTGCAACACTTGCACCATTCCCTACTTTTAGAGAATGATCACTTTTTCCCAGTTCTTTACCTTTCTTAAGCCCATGCAACATATTACACATGTGGGATCCCGATCCGGTATCTAATACCCAGGACGTAAAGTGTACTAAGAAACAGTTCTTGGTAATTAACACATCCGAAAAAGAAGCATCAACATGCTTATTCTTCGTTTGGGTGGCATGGGAATCCGGATATTCCCCTATTTCCTGCTCGGACTTATAACAATTATAAGTTGGAGCGGAACCAACGTTCCCCAGCTCAGTATAACAAGCGGGTTCGGTCAATACATCCATATTATTATCTTGATTAAGGCCTGACATGGTCGCTACCTTGAGAGAGAGAGAAGAAAACACCTAGCGCATGCTCTTGCAAGATTAGATTGGTTATTATCTTATTTAATCAAGATGGCTCCCACTGTTTTTATCAAATTTTCCTTCAAACCCTAAAGGGTAAGACTTGTCGGGATTAATTACACCCTACAAGTTCGCCAATCATTCGGCCAGGCCAGTGTTGATACATTGAGGGAGGTTCCCTGTAACATTTCAGAAAAATAAAATATTATTTTTGGAAATTTTTATTATTAAATAATAAATATATTGAATATTTTAATAAGGCGGTATAATTAAATACTGATAATTTGGGGAAAAATTATAGAAATTACTAAGAAGAGGATGTTTTATGTGAATTATGCAAATTTTAAGTTTTTATGATTAATTATACACCATTTTAGTGCTAATCGCGATTAAATATCGCTAATCGTGCTTTAAGCGTGTTTTGTGCACATGACATGCACATGTCATTTTTAACACTTGTTACAATTTCTACCATGGCTTTTCTTTTTCCTTTCATGCTTTGTTTGGGTTTTAGAATGAGAAAAAAAGAAAATAAAAACAAAATAAAAGGGGAAAATAGTAAACAAATGGTTATGGGCATGAGAGAGAGTGAGGGGTCTTCTTTGACTTCGCTTCAATCCTTCATCTCTTCACCATTTCCCTCTCATTCAGAAGTTGGCTGCCTCTCCCTCTCCCCCTTCCTCTTCATCCTCAAAAAACTTCATTTCCCACCTCAAAACACCTCAATCACTTCATTAAAATTGTGCACAAGCCCTCTAGCTTCACTTTGGACCAAGAAAGCAAGGATTTTTGACACATGAGGCAACTCAAGAATTTTCTTGAGTTGCCAAGTGAGGTAATTTCTGAACCATTAGTGTAGTATTTGGTTTACTTTAGCTTCCATGCATATTTAAAAGTGATTAGGCGATGTTTAGTGAGGTTTGGAAATTCCTAGAAAAGGATTAGGGTTTGAATTGATTCCAAAAGCGTAATTGAGATTAGTAGAGGCTATACAATCCCTGTTGTGATGATATAGTAGACTAAACCTGAGACTAAAACCCTAAATATGAACTTTGAAATTCTGCAGATACAGAAATTGTGGAAATTGTGATGAGAAAATTGAATCTGCTAACACTCGGGGACCTGAAAAATTATTTAGCAAAGACAGTGATACATGCGGGCAACCTAGGACCCCCCATTGAAACCCTAGCCCCATACCCCAATACTAGGCTGCATATTTATTCTATCTGGCTGCAATTTGCAGCCAGGGTAGGTTGGAATTGTCTCGTGTTTGTTCTGTAGCTCTATTACCTATAAACCAGACCCTACACATATGCAGAATTGGCTGATTTAACCTAGGGTAAAATCCGGGAATAATTTCATGAGTTTTTGTTTTGATTCGGGGTTACATTTTTCGTATTTTGGATTCTGGATTTTAGTATTTGTGTTTTACCTCGATCACTTGACGTTTTTACGACGAAATCGAGGGTTGTTTTGTGGTTTGATAGGCGTAGTCCGTAGGTTCTAACCTATAGGCTTTTAGTCGATTTGGTTTAGATTTGGATTTTAATGTGATACGATACGTTGTGACATGTAGGTATCCCCATGAGGACTTCGAGACGACAAGCAAGCGCGTGGCGACGTCGGCAACGGCAAGCGAAGAGCAAAGTGAGTAGATATACATCTACGGGGGAAGTCGGGTGGATGGCGTATAGCACCCCCGCAGTTCGTAGTGTAGTAAATGATATGTTATATATTTACATAGGTGTTGTGAATGTGGATGATAGTGTCATGGTTGATTTCTTAGTCGCGAACCATAGAATAGGTTTGCACACACGCACACACACCCTTGCATATTGTTATTGCTTGTGCGTGTATACACACACACACACACACACACATAGGTAGGGAACTAGGTCTATATATATACGTATACCTATACATGGATAATGAGGATTGGATGATAATTGAAGATGAGTTGATGAGATTGGGCATGATACCATGCGATTGGTGATATGTTTGATTCGTATTAGGAGATACGACATGAGATTATAGCGGGCCTGTAGGCATGTGTTTTCATACACATATATATGCAGATGGTATCAGCTTGTACTAGACTTAGATCAGTACCCCCAATTCATGAGATATGATGATAAGGATACCAGATAAATGATGAGATGAATGTGATATTTCGACCCGTACCCAGATTTGGGATGCCGTACGACGGATTTACGTACGAGCTATATATTGATGATAGATCTGCACTCTTGACTCGAGGATGTCATATTTTATATTGTATCATATGTGATACTATTGAGGCGGGATCACTGACTATTATATTTATATGTATATCGACTCAGATTTAGGTGGTTTCCCTTACCCTTTCGGTTAGACTGTTCGTTTAGTCCTGTAGTTTACTTATAGATGTTAGACAAGCCTCGAGTCATACCTATTTCAAAACTAACGAATCGTGAGTATTTTAAAGACAGGCCAAGGGATTATACGGATATTTTCAAAAGACACATCTTTTCTTAAAACAATGTAGCCCTTATTTTTCTAAACACCACGAATCGTGTTATTTCAAATGGAAAAACTGTATAACATATATATATATATATATATATATATATATTGATGTAGATTCTTCACTGTCGTGTTTATTATTCATTTTCCGCATATTCTTGCTATTCGCATCGCATTGCATGTTTAAATGTGTTTATTGTTATATTAAACCCATGCTGTCAGGACACCAGCACCATTATCGATGATGCGTATGTTCAACGTACATCTGCTTGCCGGCTCACACACTTCATCATCGATAATTGCCATGTCACTACATATAGGATTGCTGACATCAGGATGTGACTCCTTGCATGACATACTTGCGTATATACCTACTTGTACATCCATATTGGCGCATATACATATTGTACACTCATACTTGCATATATACCCACTTGTACACCATATTGGAGCACATGCATATTGTACACACTACTACAAATAAGGGTTTCCCCTACGGATTTATCCGTAGGGGCAACCCACTGCCCCTATGGAGATATGCGTAGGGGCGAAAAAAGACCCCGTAGGTGCAAAGGCCGCAGGTGCAAGTTGAAGCCCTGAAGTTGCCCCTACGGGCAAAATCATGCCCCTACGGATTTATGTGTAGGTCCTGTTGCATCTATGGAGTAGGCCGTAGGGTAAAAAAATTTATATTATTTACGAGTTTTTAAAATATATTAACTGTACCTACGGACATAGCCGTAGGGCCACGTACTACCCCCTACGGATACCTGCGTAGGTACCTATCCGTAGGGGCAAAATATCAGAAATCCTGATATGTTGCCCCTACGGATAAGTTCGTAGGGGAGAAGCAATGGCCCCTACGGATATGTCCGTAGGGGCACTCCCAACCCTCTGGTACTGAGATCAGGGGGGAAATATCAGTTACTGCTGATATTTTGCACCTACGGATATAGCCGTAGGGGCAACATATGTACCTACGGATTAATCCGTAGGTACACATTATCTGTATTATTTTTTAAAAAGGGCTGCCTGATTTTTTCCCGCCCTGTGCACAATAATATATACATCAATCAAATATAAAATTAATCATCACACAACATATATCGCAGTATTCATAATCACATCTCACGCATATAATATACAAAAGAAACCCAAAAAGTGAATATGATATAAATATAAAACAATATCAATATCGTTTCAAAATGTAGTACAATGTGTATGATATAAATAAATACATGTTTCAAAAAATAAGAACCAAAAAGCTACCCTAGCTCGGTCCAGCTCCACCTCTGAATAACGATAGAATAACGCGCGCTTGCTCCTCGGTCAATAAACTTTGCAATTCGGCGCGAGCGGGAGTCTGAGCGGCCTGTGGAGCTGGCGATGTGGTCTGCGCAGCCACCGTCGAGGTAGTCGCTTGTGGAGCCGCGGCTGCGGGAGTCTAAGCGGGCGGTGGAGCTATAGGAGCTGTCTGTGGAACCGCAGCCGATGTAGTAGCTTGCGGAGCCGCAGCCGAAGGAGATGCATGTGGAGGCTCGGTCGATGTACCCTGTCGTGTCTAGACATAACGTGTGTAAGAAGCGTGTATGAACTGTGTATTATTCGAATTCGTATCATTATTAAGTTATTTCGAAACCCCATTTGGATATCTAGTTTGGAAAACCGTTGTTTATTTTAATTACATATGTATGTATGATTAATCAAACTTAAGTCTAAAACCAAATAAGCTCAAGTTACGTACTAATTATGGATATGTTGATATCTATATAATATGACATGATATTTTACTATAAAGTAGTATACATACCAGCATCTCCTTCAACTCCTGAACGGTGGCCCTCAAGCTCTCCAGTTCCTGATGGACACGTCGGTTACTGAAGACGGAGGAAGTAACCGCCGGGGTGGAGTCCAAACTCATATGGGCCCTGCTAGGGCCCAGTCCCCGGCCTCTCTCCCAACCTCCGTGGTGCCCTCCATGTGCGGCGTCCAGAACTGGGGTCAGCAACCTCGGATCGCTCTGTCCAGTAAAATCGATCCCCGAGGCTTGGGCCTGCTCAACAACCCGCTCCAACACCCATATTAAGCAGTAAAGTATAAGTATAAAATTTAAACTTGAACCTTCCAAAACTAAAATTTCAAATTTGGGTAGAAAAAATATTAACACTTACGCAATACTCCTGGGTAGCGACGTCGGGATATCGAAGCTCGCCCGTGGGGGGATCTGTCGAGGTGCCGTGGACGGCAAGATATGCGGACAGCACGCTCGGTGTACCACCTGACGCTACGGTCCGAGATGTCTGCAATATTAGAAAGTAACTCTTAATATTAGAAATATTAGAAAATAACTCTTAATATTGCAGAATATCAGAAAGGTCGGTTTATTGTAATTTACCGATAACTCCATGGCTCGAGTAATGTTCCTCGAGCCACCTGTGTAAGTAGGGCAACCCCTCTTCGCCGACTTCCTGTTCTCTGTATTCTGAGCGGACTGTTTCTGCACAACACATTAACATTTTGTTTTCTAATTAAGGAACACAAAAAATAAATTATATCCTAAACAATGAATTACATTTAAAATACATACCTGTTTGCGATGCGGAGGGTATGGAAGCGGCAGGAGTGGCCCCTGCGGAAGATGTGTACGCACCACCTATAATTAGACAATTAAAAATAGATTATATAAGTAATTGCAAAAAGAATGTGTAGATCAATAATATAACGTTCTAAATCAATATGCATGCACTATAGGATATATAAACATACCCGCAGGTGCGGTGGTATCACCACCTACAGCTAGACAATAATAAAAATTGCTAAGTAAGAGCAAAAGGAATGTGTGTATTTATGATATAGCATTCTAAATCAATATGCATGCACTATATGATATATAAACATACCTGGAGGAGCGGGAGTGGCCTCTGTCCCAGATGTGGACACATCACCAACAACTAGACAATCAAACATTGACAATATAAGTAATTTTGACATAAATAGGCATGAATATCTGTAATATTACATTCAAAATGGATATGCATGCAGTATACCTGGAGATGTGGCAAAATCCACACGGAAGGAGGCATCCGAAGGGGTCTCCGATCTAGGTGCAAGACCGGCCTCTGAAGCTCCCTACGGAGCTCTCTGGGCGGCAGAACCGCTCTGCCTCTGCCGCGGCTGGAGCTCTCGTCATCAAATCTAGATAAACGGTTCGTGGACGCATTAGACAATCATTAAAAGTATTGACTATATATGTATAGAGTGTAAAATGTGAAGTAATAATATAACATTACTGATAACCTTTTTCGTTTCGTGGGCACATTATACATATGTACTTGGATTTCATCGTCGATGTCATTTCTAACCCACGTAACTTCATGATCGGTCGTAGACAACCCATCCTTCGAAACAGACGGTCGAGCACTTTAAGCCTTCTTTCTTCTTCGTCTTCATCGCTGTCCTCGAATTCTGGGACATCGTAGACATCTCTGGGTTTCCATCGGCATACAACACTCCATCCCAGATGCTACAAACACTGTGAGTAGTATACTTGGAATGCTTGGTTCGGAAAGATAAACGGATCGTCCTGACCGTAAAATCGAAGTGTGTTCACACTGGTCAATCCATATTCATCTTTCCAAGTCCCAAGATTACTTCTCCACCTATCCGTATCGGTTCGCGGATCGTACCAAGTACACTGGAATATATAAAAGGGTTCTGATCGTCCGGGATAGTGGATGCCGAGTATACAATTTAAGTACCCATAGTAAATCACACCGTCCGATCCTACCGTCGCAATATCCCACTATTCTGAGTGGTTCTAGATGTTTCTATGTCCTTAACTTCGAATTTGTATCCAAGGACACCAAATCCTTTGTAATATGCAACCTCCATACTAGGAAATTGAGCTAAACATCTTGAATCACTCTCAAATGATGCAGACAAGTTCGGATCGTGGATCTAACAAAACAAATTTTACGACAAATACATAACGATACAAGTTTAGATTAAAACTGATAGCAATAAAATATTATTCGAATAACTTACATGATCTGTGACCCAATCACAAAAATTATCCTGATGGTATTTTTCCAAACGTTCTTCGTTCCAATCAGGATGCCCCTCATGTACCTCGTTAAAATGAACTCTGTTTTCGACAAATAATTGTGACATTAATATTATATCATTTCATACACACACAAACACAGATATAACAATTAATCCAAAAGAACTTACTCTCTAATTTGTTCAAGACATGCGCAATTAAGCAAGATAAACCGGTATATCTTGTTGATAAACAAAGTGTCTACCCTCTTATACTCAGCTTTACCATATGGCCCATCATGAATTCTTCGTGGCCGGTTAAGCCTTGTCTCAATGTTCTCGTCCAGATAGAGAGAACAAAATGTGGTTGCTTCATCGAGAAGATAACCTTGCATGATAGAACCTTCTGGTCGATTTTTATCGCGTATATACTTCTTAAGAGTGTAGAGGTACCTAATGAGAATATGTTGAATAAATAAATACGGGCATACATGACAACAATAAATTTATAAATTGCGCGAAACGAAAAATTACACGTACCTCTCGACGGGATACATCCATCGATATTGTACCGGTCCGGCTAACTTCGCCTCAGTTGCAAGATGAACCGTCAAGTGTATTAAGATATCGAAGAATGACGGTGGGAAAATACGCTCAAACTTGCAAAGTATCAACGCAATAGAATTTTCTAGTTTATCCAGCGTCGCAACCTCCAGTGTTTTAGTACACAACTCCCTGAAAAAACAACATAAGTCATTGATTACTAGACCAACCGAGTCGGGGAGAGAAGTCCTGAGGGCTAATGGAAGAAGGTGCTCCACGATAACATGGTGATCATGACATTTCAGCCCATCGATCTTGCCCTTCAGAATTTTTATTTTCTTTCTAAATGATCCTGAGAAACCTGTGGGGACTTTCAAATCATGCAACACCTGCAGGAATCTTTTCTTCTCTGGTTGTGACATATGATAAGCGGCAATGGGAAGTACAAACTTGCCCGGTTTACCCGCTACCGGTCTAGGGTGCAATTCACTTCTTATTCCCCACTCTTGTAGATCCATCTGAGCATTCATGTTGTCTTTCAATTTCCCGTCTTTACAAAGAAGCAAGTTAAGTATGTGCTCTGATACTCCCTTCTCTATATGTATGACGTCCAGACAATGACGCACTGAATTTGTAGACCAGTACGGAAGCTCGAAGAAAATGCTTAACTTGTTCCAATATTGTGGTTTGACCTGTTTCGTCGGATCCATCCCGAAGGTCACGTTATTGTAACCATCCCATTTATCAGTCACGTCCTCTCCGGACAATGGGGATGGAGGTCCAAGAAGCTCCTGATGACCTTCAAAGTGAACCGTGTCTAACCTATAGGGGTGGTCTGGAGGCAGGAAACGTCGATGGCCGCAATAACAAACCTTCCTGCTAAAATTCAAGAATTTTGATGTTGTGTGTTCATGGCAATGAGGACATGCTTTGTGACCATGTACGGATCAACCTGATAGCATTCCATATGCAGGAAAGTCATTAATTGTCCACATTAAAGCCGCACGCAGTATGAAGGTTGTATTTGTGTTTGAATCATATGTCTCTACACCATCAATGAACAAAGATTTCAACTCCTCGATCAGAGGTCGGAGATTGACGTCGATATTGTTCCCCGGTGAGTTTGGTCCGTCGATAAGAAGAGGCATCATAAAGTATGATTGGTCCATAGCCAACCAAGGCGACAGATTATAAATTATCATTACAACAGGCCATGTGCTGTGACTTCCAGCTATATAGTTGAATGGGAAGAAGCCATCAGTAGCCAGTCCGAGCCGGACATTGCGAGGATCGCTACTGAATATTGCGTGCCTCCTATCGAAATCCTTCCATGCCGGTGAATCTCTTGGATGGCTCATTTTTCCATCTTCGCTTGGAGGAGCACGGTGATGCCAAATCATTGCCTCGGCTGTTTTCTTGCACCTGAATAGCCTCTGTAGCCTCTGTGTTATGGGAAAGTATCGTGCTATCTTCACAGGTATATCAGGCTTCTTATCAGAATCTTTCGGCTTATACCTGGCCTCTCCGCATGTTGGACACTCTTTCAAATCTGAATTCTCTTTCCGGTACAACACGCAATTTTTAGGACATGCTTGAATCTTCTCGCACTTTAGACCCAAATCAGACATCATCTTCTGGGCTTCGTACCAGCTGTCAGGCACATTATTTCCCGGAGGCATAGAATCTTTCAAGAACGAAAGAAGCATTGTGAATGACTTGTTGCTCCATCCATTTAGGCACTTAATCTGGAAAAGTTGGACGAACCATAAGAGGGTGGAATACTTTGTATTCTCATAAATTGGTTTCCTAGCATCATTCATGAAATTTTCATATTTATCCGCACGCGGTCCTTGACCGGAAGGAATGTCATCTTCGGTACGAATAGATTCACCTAGGGAAGCCTCTACCATATCCTCCATTTTTTCTGATGGAAATAAATTTCCTTCTCCTGCCGTATTACCGAATTCTTCTTCTTCTCCTGCCGCATTATCGTGTTCTCCTTCTTCTTCTGCCGCGGTACTGCATTCTTCTCCTTCCCCGTGATATTTCCAAGTTGTATAAAGTCTAGTAAACTCATGTTTTACAATATGAAGCTCTGCCGATTCTAGCTTCTGCCAGTACTTATTTCCACATCTATCGCACGGACAGAGAATCTTCTCTATTATGATCTCATTATGTGCGCGTGCAAATTCAAGGAAAGCAGCAACTCCTGTGACAAACTTAGGTTGCCTACGTTGTTTCCAATCCGCATACATCCAGTCCTTAACTCTGACGTACTCATGGGCCATGTTAGACTGTATAACATATAAATTGTAGGTTATGCTGACTATATTGAGAAATATAAGAACGGGATAGTTACTGACAAAGGAGAAAATCCGTGTATATGCTTTTTGTGTGCGTTTGTCGTAGAAAAGAATAAATTATCGCACGTATGGTAACCGATAGACGGGGACTAAGTGGCGCTTTTAGTTTCATATATGAGTATCGATGGGAATATGAAGGTTTCATATTATCATATATTGGTTTTAACCCGAACATCTCGAATCGCTCTCTAATTATGCGTTTGTTGTGTATTCTTGTTGTATGTGTGTGTTCCAGCTGTCGGGGGTAGGCTTCTATCCCATTAAGAATGTATAGAGCGAACACCCATCACTTGTGCTTTCAACCGTTTCGAGTAAATTTCGGCAGCACCTCCCCGCTGTTCTCTGAGTACACTGTAATAGAATAGATAATCATTTCAAAGCTGTAAAACAACGTTGAAATGAACATCTAATCTATCTTTGTACACGGAGAACCAGCGGAAAGGTACCGACGAAATATCTCGAAACGGATGAAAACACAAGTGAATGAAGGAGTTTGCTTTATACATTCTTAACTTGTCCACACGGGACAAATCTATGGGTTACCATACGATTGAATTTTCTCGTCGCGTAGACTATACAATGGTTGTTAGTATCGAGCTATATTGTCCGATATTTAACAACCTTCGTATAGTTCTAGGTCACGACGAGCATCGCACGTATGTTAACCGATAGACCGGGACTAAGTGGCGCTTTTAGTTTCATATATGAGTATCGATGGGAATATGAATGTTTCATATTATCATATATTGGTTTTAACCCGAACATCTCAAATCGCTCTCTAATTATGCGTTTGTTGTGTATTCTTGTTGTATGTGTGTGTTCCGGCTGTCGGGGGTAGGCTTCTATCCCACTAAGAATGTATAGAGCGAACACCCATCACTTGTGCTTTCAACCGTTTCGAGTAAATTTCGGCAGCACCTCCCCGCTGTTCTCCGAATACACTGTAATAGAATAGATAATCATTTCAAAGCTGTGAAACAACGTTGAAATGAACATCTAATCTATCTTTGTACACGGAGAACCAGCGGAAAGGTACCGACGAAATATCTCGAAACGGATGAAAACATAAGTGAATGAAGGCGTTTGCTTTATACATTCTTAACTTGTCCACACGGGACAAATCTATGGGCTACCATACGATTGAATTTTCTCGTCGCGTAGACTATACGACAGTTGTTAGTATCGAGCTATACTGTCCGATATTTAACAACCTTCGTATAGTTCTAGGTCACGACGAGCATCGCACGTATGTTAACCGATAGACGGGGACTAAGTGGCGCTTTTAGTTTCATATATGAGTATCGATGAGAATATGAAGGTTTCATATTATCATATATTGATTTTAACCCGAACATCTCGAATCGCTCTCTAATTATGTGTTTGTTGTGTATTCTTGTTGTATGTGTGTGTTCCGGCTGTCGGGGGTAGACTTCTATCCCATTAAGAATGTATAAAGCGAACACCCATCACTTGTGCTTTCAACCGTTTCGAGTAAATTTCGGCAGCACCTCCACGCTGTTCTCCGAGTACACTGTAATAGAATAGATAATCATTTCAAAGCTATGAAACAACGTTGTAATGAACATGTAATCTATTTTTGTACACGGAGAACCAGCAGAAAGGTACCGACGAAATATCTCGAAACGGATGAAAACACAAGTGAATGAAGGCGTTTGTTTTATACATTCTTAACTTGTCCACACAGGACAAATCTATGGGTTACCATACGATTCAATTTTCTCATCGCGTAGACTATACGACGGTTGTTAGTATCGAGCTATACTGTTCGATATTTAACAACCTACGTATAGTTCTAGGTCACGACGAACATCGCACGTATGTTAACCGATAGACGGGGACTAAGTGGCGCTTTTAGTTTCATATATGAGTATCGATGGGAATATGAAGGTTTCATATTATCATCGAGTATCATATATTGGTTTTAACCTGAACATCTCAAATCGCTCTCTAATTATGCGTTTGTTGTGCATTCGTGTTGTATGTGTAACACGATTTTAAACCATTGATATCAAGATTGATAGAACTGATCATCCTACATTGCAATAGCATTCATCAACCAAAAACTATTATTGCAATGGCATTCATCTATAACAATCAACAATTAAAACTACAAATATAGGATATGGATATCATAAAGCGTTATACACAACATATGAATTCACATGACTGAAACATGCATCAAAATATTGAAGTAGGGGGCAGAAAAAAACCCTATTTGATTATCAAATGCATGGGTTTGTATGATTTATATGTATGTATTTGAGTGCTGTAATTCCGAAATTTTCTTTAACTTGTACGTTGCTTTATGTTGTTAATTTGATCATTTTTAAAATTGTAATTGGTTCTACACATAATTATTTCGTTATTGTTACAGAAAATTTTGTTTCTTTCGATATGAAACAGATACGATACACGATATGATAAATAAAAAAACGAAACACAAACCGTATCAAGATTTAACAACTTTGATTATGTCATATACGCGGGCCGATATTTTCATATTAGCCAATAGGAAAAAATAGATTGCGGTCTGGATATGGCATATTGGCAGATGTTACCTATATGCATACATGCATGTTTTCTCCCTATTTTTTCATAAATTAAACCAACTTTTCTATACATGCTAGTAATTACTGGATACATTCAGGTTAAATGCATAGAGCTAGCCGTAATTTCCTCTACGGTAAACTTTCATCAATGCAACACTTTGGTTCGCCTAACTAGATCGCCATTCACAAACACAATCTATTTATATGGCATGATTTTATACACTTAATTTTACCACATTTAATGAAAATGAATCATTCATGATATGATACATGTATATACATTGATACCCAACCCCAACCTAACCCTAGCCCTAGCCCCAGCCCAGCCCCAGCCTAGCCCCGCCCCAACCTAACCCTAACCCCAGCCCCAGCTAAACCCCAACCCCAACCCTAAGCCAAACCCTAACCCCAGCCCCAGCCCCAGCCGCAGCCGAACCCCAACCCTAACCCTAACCCCAACCCTAACCCCAACCCCGACCGCAACCCCTGCCGAACCCCAACTCCAACCGCAACCCCAGACCCAGCCATGAACCCTAGCCCTAAATAATCAAAAATTTCTTTAATTTAGTTGAAGATTTACTAATCTGAACGGTGGTGGCGATGACCTGAACGGCGGTGGCGACGACGAGAACGGCGGTGGCGACGAGAACGGCGGTGGCGACGACGAGAACGGCGGTGGCGATTTGGGGATTTTGTTTCGCGCGCGATCGAGAGAGGAAGAAAGAGATAACGAGCGTAGACGATCGATCTGTGCCTTTATTAAATCGCTATTTAGTTGCCCCTACGGATTTGTCCGTAGGTCCTTGGTTTGCGGCTCCGTAGGGGCAAATACCAAATTAAGAATTAATATTTTTATTCTTGGACGTCTTGGCCCGTAGGGGCAACCTTATAGCCCTGCGGATTAATCCGTAGGGCCAACATAAATCTGCCCCTACGGATTTCAATATCCGTAGGGGCAACTCCCTATTTTAGTAGTGACATTCATACTTGCGTATATACCCACTTATACATCCATATTGGCGCACATGTATATTGTACACTCATACTTGCGTATATACCTACTTGTACATCTATATTGGCATATAGACATTTTGTACACTCATACTTGCATACATACCTATTTGCACATACATAGATGATTCTGGCTTGATTTTGGAGATTTGGGAACCGCAAGATATATTTTAAAACTGGATTCATTTTAAAGAGCGGTTTTCCCTTGATATGGGCATATTACTATTCCAGGTTGCATGATATACGGATATGCTTACATTCTGTTATATGTCACATACATCATGCTTTATTATTATACGCATTGAGATATGTTGTTTCCATGATATATCTGGATTTGAGAACTGTGGGTATTTCAAAGGAAAGTATGTACTGTTTTAAAAACCCGGTTTCTCTTGATATGATATTTCAGCAGCCACCATGAGTTTTATCGGTTCTGATATATATATACCCCATGCAAAGAGGAGCCGTGGGCTATGTGCGGGTACATGGTGGGGCCCGGTATGGTACCCCGGGGCAAGAAAGGGATGCTGTGTATACAGACGGTGAGCCTGGCAGAGGGACTAATACCTACCGGTGATTGTATTTGGGCTCGGCGGATATCCGGAGGATACCGACCGGAGTTGAGAGATGATATGGGCCGATCCGGACTGACGGAGCCCAATATATATGAGGATTTACGTGCCGATGCTGGGGCACAGGTTTCATGATGTTTTCGAGTGTCAATGCTGGACACTCAGGTTCCATGATTTTGATGTGTCGCGAGGGACACATGTTGATTTATATCCTCATACTTTCATGCATATGCTTTTATGAATTTTACATGCATGATGTTGTTATGTCATTGGTTGACATGTGGATGAAATCTACATGCATACAGGCATTGATTACATAGTTAGATGATATCCACATACTCATAGACTTCATGCTATAGTTGACACTGATTTCATTGATGATACCTCATGTTTATGATGTGTTGCTACCTGAGGCACTGACACGAGCACTTGGTACTACACTTATGTATAGATGTTTACCCTTGCCACCTGATCATGCTTCAGAATTTATCATATTGAGGATATATATTATTACTGATCGTTCGACCTAGGATTGAGTCATACATACGATTTCTGCTCTGTGATGTTTCTACTCACGACTTGGCAACTCACCCCCGTTGAGCCACAGTTTCTTGCAGGTTTTGCCGTACAGGTTCTTGCGGCTTTCTGGCACACTGCTTCTTTCTGGGTGTTTGCGTGGGTAGGTGGGTTCACTCGCATCGTGACCACCATTGTACTTATTTATTTTCATTGTTGTATCTAGAAACTCCATCAACCAGACTTGTATATTTATTCAGACTTAGAAAACCAGGTGTTTATTCTTTCGACCTTAGAGTCGCGCGTTGTATTATTATTATGGTTTTCATAATATTTTGAGTTTCCTTTTGAGTTCTGATCCTCGCCCTTCGGCGTTGTATATTACATTGCTTGCGTGGTTTTGACCGTCGATTGACGAAGAGCTATCTCCCGCTTGGGGATGCCTTTTATCATTGATGTATATATTATTCATTTTGTACCCCGTTCGGGGCCAGTTTTTACAAAGGAAACTCTACCGAAATTTTCAGAAAAAACTTGGGATTTTAAAAACGCATAATTCGGCTTATTTTATCAAAACACTTTCTTTAAAATTGGTTTAGATTTCTGGGATTTTAGCTTACTTGAATTAGATGGAGCCCTATAGACTTCATATGATTCAAGTGCCAGTCACGTGCCATTTCCGGGTCATGACATTTCCCGTGCTTTCGTACTGACCTAATTAAAATAAACCTCGTTTTCCCAGGGGCGTAACCCCGTTAACACCTTTCTAGACACCTACTTGATCGGCTAATTGTGATGTGTAAAACTCTCCCAGGAGTAACTCTTACTCGCAGCGGGTATCGGGATCCAACTATCTCATAGAAGGTATGCAATCTCATTGCAAATTTCAACACTTGAAATTTCCGATATATATTTTTCCCCTAGCAACTTATGACCTTGGCAACGGTCAACAAATCATAAGCACTAGCCAAGTTCAACCCGTCATTTCCTGATTGAATTAAACCCACTCGTACGACCCTTAGCTAAGGTCAACAAAGTCGTACGCCTACCCTAACTCAATCGCATCATATGCTATAGATAATTACTAATTAGCTACCGCACACTACGCCTTGGCTAAGGTCAACAAATATAGCACGAATACGAAGCAGTACTTATCTGAAATGACTGAGGGCTATGATAGTTTTTTTAGGAAAAACCTTTTGCGTAATGAACTTGATATCATTGCAGAATCAAGTGATTTTGAAAAGGAGTGTTTTTAAGGCTTTTTCTAGTTTTGCTAATGAGTTCACTCCCGGTGAAGGGATCTCGGCTCTTTCCTCATCGAATGAGGTGCTGGATATTCTACAAGGAATACCGCTATGCAAAGCAAGAACTAAAAAAGGCAATAAAAAACAAAACCGAGTGGGTTGTAGCATCTGCTAGCTTTTGGTAAAGAGGTCACTCCCGGTGAAGGGATCTCGGCTTTTTTCTCATCGAATGAGGTGCTAGATATTCTACAAGGAATACCGCTATGCAAAGCAAAAAACTAGAGCTACCCTTTTTGAAAATTTGATTCTACAACATCTTTTAGGTTTCTTTCTTTTTCATTAATCTCATTAATGAAGTCACATCATTTATGCTTCCTAAGAATCACAGAAGAAACGAAAATACAACCTACGCTTATGTCATCCGCATTCTCCACAGTGTCCCGTTATGCACCGTTAGGTTACTTTACTAATGGCATAGCGAGGCGGGACTAGCGCGGGTGCAAAACATAAGCAACGTTTATTATATATCATATATATAATAATAAAGCATTCGTATCAAGCATATAAAGTGATCACATCACAGAATATTAGCAGTAGAAGTCCACATATGAAATATTGGATATAGTAGGATGTCCGTGTTTTTTATCAAGATAATAAAAACCACGGATTCCACGGTCGTGATGAATAGCGAAACCCATATCCCTAGACCCCTACGAGAGCGGCAAGCAACCCTACTAATTCTAAAGTTAGGAGAACCTGACTCGACTCCTCGAGATGGTCTCCCACTGTACTCTAGAACCTGGTTAATTGTGCTCCCTACCTTGGGCCAATCCTAATGCGGAAAAGTAAATAATATACATCAAGGGTGACATCATCCTCGACCCAGAAGTTCCCCAATAAAAGAATATTACATACAAGTTTTATACATGAATGAAAATGAAAAACTCTCATCTCACATAAAAAAACCCGGCTATTCAAAACACGACGATCCAATATAACATATCCCAGTAACACATAACATCACATGTCATCAACGTAAGTAAATATGTGTATCCCAATTTTCGTTGACATATAGCAACGAAACCGGCGATAGAACACATATTACACTTACTGTAGCAGAAAAGAAAATGTCAAACTACAACATTTGGAATCGACATAGCCCTTAGACATCATAAACCCGGAATATCTCATATTTCGGATTTCATGCCTAACTTTGTAAATCTTACATTTGGGTCCCCCTCATGAAAACACCTTTTCAAAAGAAATCGAGTAATTCAACAAGATTCCCGATTCCCACCGAGACCGAAATGTTAAATTTACAAGCAATTAATCAATTTTCATGAAACTAATTAGTGTAGATTCCAAATATTGTATCACATTCTATTGATAGCTAGAAGATGATAAACATTCTGATCGAATCAACAAACACCCAAAATTTTCCGAAGAGCTCAACACTTGAGCACTGTTTAAAAATACCCAGAACATGACACGGTACCTATGGACCAACCGTAGAAGGGCCAACCCTTGCCTCACCTATGGCGCCGCGAAACTACCACAAACCCTCGGAATTGGTGGCAGCTCCGACGGTCATAGAATCGAGTTAGGGTTTCGTTCTTTTAGAGGGTCCATAGAATTACTTGCATGATTTTTGAATAATTTTAAACATAAAAAAATCCAACTTTTGGAAAATTTTCAGCGAGGGAGAAAATGGGTTATTGATATTCGTTCGAACTTTTTAACGCGGTCTAAAATACCCGAAACGATGTTAGAATTACGAGTATGAAACACTCCGAATTGTCTTTACAGAAAGATAACATCACAAGCAATCTTAGTAAAAACAAGTAACGTCCGAAACACCAAAACCCAGAGACTGGAACACCAGAAACAATTCAACCCAGAACAACTTAATAGGGCCGGCCAGGCTAGAAATTTGCCTCATGTCGCCGGGTCAATTCCGGTGAAGGGGGTTCAATTTTTTGTGGTGTTCATATTACATCTCATATGACATTCTGCAGTTGCTTAAAATTTTTTTTAAGACTTTTAAAATTCGACAGAAATTAGATTTTTAGTTTCGATGTTTCGGAGTTGTTTCGGTTTTGTAATTCTACAAATATCGTCTAATTCTCTAGCTTGGATCTGAAACCACTGTAGGGTTACTTAGCACGACATCAAGGTTTCGGGAGGCATCATCCATGTCGTTTTAAAAAAAATGCCATGCTAAACAACAGTAACCCTAGAATCTTACCTAGAGAATTAGACAATACATGCATGTAAACAACTTTACATACAAAGTGAACAAGGAATACAAGCTTTATAGACTGGTCCTTCACTTCAATAGCTCCATGTAGTAGTCCCTTCGCTCCAAGTAGTGAACTTCCGGACTGTAGAGAGGCTCCATAAGATGAAAGGAAAAATCTTGCTAGAGGTCTTCGAGGCCGAAGATGATTTACGTCGAGGAGACACTAACTCGAGCTACCTCTTCACTAATTAGAGATTAGTGAAGCAAACAACTTAAACTAAATGGCTAATCTAGTGTTGGTTGATGAAGTAGGAATTTTGCCCAATTTAGATTTATTTTTCTCACTAATTTTCTTCGACTCTCAAAAACATAGAGAGCTCTCTATTGATGAAGAAAAAGATGAAGTGAATCATTGAGGAGAGAGAGAATAGCAATCACGGGTGAGATAATATCTCATACTAACTTATGTAGAGACATAACCAAGGCTTAAGGTAATGTTTGGATTAATAAATATCTAATGTAAAACAAAATTAGTGGACTGAATCAATGGTTCTAGAAGCTTCCATTAAGCTCAAACTATGTGACTAATTTCCAACTAATTATTGATTTAATTTAAATAAATAAACCCTACATTATCATATGCATGGTGTAAGTCTCATACACCCATGTAGCATGTATCATCAAGCATGGCACAAAAAGAAACACAATTAATATATATCACATATATATTAAATGCATAAGTGAGATAAAATAAAACTTAATTGAGCTAATATTAGTTAATGTAAATTAATATATCACACATATATAATTATATATTAAATTATTAAATCAACATTTTTTTTAATAATCCGGCTATATCACATACAACCGACTAATATTATTTGTATCAACTTATCGAATCAACACTTGATTCGATAACCCAGCTATATCACATATAACCAACCGATATCACATATCGCGAAAATAGAATACGGTATCACATACACGTATTAATCTCGGTCCCGCACATATCACATATGTGCTCTTACTTCGTTTTTCCTGAGCCAGGAAACCTCTGTGTAGGACTCTAAAGACTCGTCAATATGCCGGCCGTAGGTGATGATCATATCAGGCACCCACAAGCCGTCAGCGGTACTAGCTGGACGTAACGGCTACCCAGGTATTGAGCGATCAGAATATCAATAAGCAATCCTACTCATACTCCTGTAAAGCCTATCAGTAACACTACCATACAGTCCGGTCTCTTCGTATGATATGTCGTATATCTAGTCTAGGGGTGGTAAACGTCAGACCCCAGTAACTTGATAAGTCGTGCTGATCTGAGGCTCATAATGGGTCGAGAAACTACTGATAACACTTACCAGCAAATCTCCGTATCAGCCCTGGCCAGGGACTTCCTGTTATAGCCAATCGAGCACAGCACAACATCAACCCCTAAAACCGGGAGAGACGAATCCCCTCCTATCGCTCATTTCCTCCATATGACTCGGGACTGTACCCAAAAACCACCGTTTTGCATGATCTCTTGAACATGGTAAGGTGGAAATCAAAGCATAGTTGGAATCACACAAGACTCTATGACGATCTCGGGTTTACAGACTAACATGTACCAGTGTCACTAGAGAACTGCTATCTGACGCTAGGTATAATACCATCTAGGAGTTGTATAATACCATCTAGGAGTTCTCGGCGAGTCCGTTCAGTGTACCCAGTCTCCAATGAGCACCCATATACCTTCTCTGATGTCAAACACCGATGGATGTGGGATCATTCATTGCCCATCATATTGGTCAAGAAGCGTATACGCTAGTCTACTATGGAATATCGATGCTCTGTCTCGATACACCCACGACTAGGAACTATTAAAGGATGAACTTGTGGACTATCCTGGCCCGACTAGTACGAACTCCGTCATAGTCCTAGTAGTCAAGTACTCATCCTAAGGTCATTATCAACATGCGAGAGCAAGACAGTATCACAATAAAAGTCTACATGTTAAGACAAAGAGCAACCAGATAGCATACTATCATGTCGAGCAAGAAAGTCCTCTTATATGTCCAAGCATCCACTATAATATACAATCATGTACAATAATGGCCTCTAGGGCATACATATAACTAACAATACATAGTGATGTATGCGGTCCTATGTCTACACATGCCAGGAATGGTTCCTCGTACTTTATTACATTCAACGATGATCTCTCAAGGTTCGGATATGTGTTCTTGTTGAAACACAAATCTGAAGCTTTTGAAAAATTCAAGGAATATAAGTGCGAAGTAAAGAACCAAATGGTTAAAAGTATTAAAATCCTTCGATCTGATCGGGGAGGAGAATACTTGAGCACGGAGTTCCTGGATTATTTAAAAGAGAATGGGATTCTCTCTCAGCTTACTCCTCTGTATACACCTCAGCACAATGGTGTATTGGAGCGGAGAAACCGCACCCTTTTAGATATGGCGCGCTCTATGATGAGTACTGCTGAGTTACCTATATCCTTTTGGGGTTATGCGCTTGAGATAGCCGCATACCTATTGAATCAAGTTCCATCAAAATTAGTGCCTAAAACACCATATGAGATATGGAGTAGAAAGAGACCGTTTCTTAAACGAGTTAAGATATGGGGTTGTCCGGCCTATGTCAAAAAGCAAAATCCGAACAAACTCGAGGCACGATCAGTTCTTTGCAAGTTTGTGGGATATCCAAAGAATTCACATGGATATATATATTCTACCACGGTAAGGAACAAAAGGTGTTTGTTTTTCAATATGCCACCTTTTTAGAAAAGGAATTTCTTGTGAATGAAATTGGTGGTAATGTGGTAGAACTGGAAGAAGTTCTAGCTGCACAAACTACAACTGATGATTTGGTAGAACCGGAGGATTCAATAGTCCCCGATGAACCTCAGCTACTTCGTAGATCTAGTAGGGTTCCTCATCCACCTGAGAGATACTACGGTTTTCTCATAGACGGTGTGAGCGAGGATTGCATCATGAAAGATGATGACCCAACTAGTTTCGAGAAGGCCATCAGAACTGGGGACTCTGTGAAATGGCTGGATGCAATGCGATCTGAGATAGAATCCATGTACACCAACAAAGTATGGACTTTGGAAGTTGCTCCTGAAGGGGTAAAACCCATTGGGAGCAAGTGGATCTTTAAGAAGAAACTTGGTATAGATGGAAAAGTTGAGACTTTCAAAGCTAGATTTGTAGCAAAAGGTTTTCGTCAACGACCAGGTATGGATTATGATGAAACTTTTTCTCCAGTGTCTATGCTTAAGTCCATCCAGATCCTACTTTCTATCACTGCATACCATGACTACGAAATTTGACAGATGGACGTCAAGACCGCTTTTCTAAATGGTGATTTAGAAGTGAGCGTGTACATCACACAGCCAGAGGGGTTCGTTGACAGTTGGAGCAACGGAAAGGTGTGCAAGCTGCTTAAATCAATCTACGGATTAAAGCAGGCATCGCGGAGTTGGAACATCTGTTTTGATGTGGCAGTTAAAGAGTTTGACTTCATCAAAAACGTAGATGGACCTTGTATATACAAGAAGGTTGTAGAGAGTAAGGTTGTCTTCCTCGTATTGTACGTGGATGACATATTCTTGATAGGAAATGATGTTCCTATGCTATACTCGGTCAAGTTCTACTTATCACAGTTTCTCCATGAAAGATCTGGGTGATGCCTCCTACATCCTGGGATTATGATCTATAGAGATAGATCTAAGCAGATGTATCATACTCCCTAAGTGTAGTAAGTAGGTGTTAATCAGATCCTGGGGAAAAGCACTGGACAGCTGTGAAGAACAATCGTAAGTACTTGAGAAGGACTAAAGAATTGTTCTTGGTGTATGGTAACGGTGAACTCCATGTCGAGTCCTTTACCGATTCGAGCTTCCAGAGAGATAAGGACGACTGTAAGTCGGTCTCGGGTTTTTTCTTTACCCTCAGTAGAGGGACGGTATGTTGGAAGAGTTCCAAGCTAGATACCGTAGCAGACTCGACGATGAAGGATGAATACATCGCTACCAACGATGCTGCCAAAGAGGCTATCTGGATGAACAAGTTCATGAGATGAACTTGGTAAGGTTCCTACTATTAAGCATCCAATACTTGTGTATTGTGATAACAATAGAGCTGTGGCTTTGGCCATGGAACCCCAGTACCATCAGTGATCCAGACATATTCTTAGGCAGTATCACCTGATCAGGGAGATGGTTGATCTCCGGGAGATCGAGGTCAGGAGAGTTGACATGAAGAATAACACTGCGGACCACTTATGAAGGCCATTTGAGAGACTTTTTGGGATGTTTGGTAAGAGATACTACAACAACTGGCCTTAGTGCAAGTGGGAAATTGTTAGTTATATGTATGCCCTAGAGGCCACTATTGTATATGATTGTATATTATAGTGGATGCTTGGACATATATAGAGAGGACTTTCTTGCTCGACATGATAGTATACTATCTGGTTACTTTTTATCTTAACATGTACAATTTTATCATTATACTGTCTCTCCGTTACATGTTGATAAATCCATTAGGATGTGTACTTGACTACCAGGACTATGATGCCGATCATACTAGTGGGGATAGGGTAGTCCACAAGCACATCCTTTAATTGTTCCTAGTCGAGAGAGTATCGATATAGTGCTTCAATATTCCAGAGCAGACTAGTGTGTACGTTTGTTGACCCTGTATAGGGCGATGGATGATCCCACATCCATTGGTTTTTGACATCAAAGATTGTACATAGGTGCTCATTGGAGAATAGGTACACCGAACTAGACTCACCAAGAACTCCTAGATGGTATTATACCTATCGTTGGATAGCAGTTCTCTGGTGACACTGGTACAAGTTAGTCTGTAGATCCGAGATCTTCATACAGTCTTGTGTGGTTCCCACTGTGCTTTGATTTCCTCCCTACCACGGCTCATAGGAGTCGTGTAAACAGGTGGATTTTGGGTACATTCCTGAGTCACATGAAGGCAATGAGCGATAGGAGGGGTTTCTTCTTTCCCGGTATTAGGAGTTGATGTTGCGCTATGCCCGATTGGCTATAACAGGAAGTCCCTGGCCAGGGCTGTTGATGAGATTTACTGGTAAGTGTTATCAGTAGTTTCTCAACCCGTTATGAGCCTCACATCGACATGACTTATCAAGTTATTGGGGTATGACGTTTACCACCCCCAGACTCGATATGCGACATATCAGACGAAGTGACCGGTCTGTACGGTAGTGTTACTTACAGGATTCACGGGTGTTTGGACAAGCTTGCTTGTTGATCTTCTGATCGCTCAATACCTGGGTAGCCGTTACGTCCAGGTAGTACTGCTGACGGCTTGTGGGTGACTGATGTGATCATCACCTACTACTGGCGTATTGACGAGTCTTTAGAGTCCTACACAGAGGTTTCCTCGCTCAAACGAAATGAAGTAGGGAACATATGTGATATGTGCGGGACCGAGATTAATACATTTATATGATACAGTATTCTAATCTCGCGATATAGGTTATATATGATATAACCAGATTATTGTATCAAGTGTTGATACAATAATTTGTTGTATGTATATTTGATATACATATAAATGATATTAGTTGGTTATATATGATATAGCCGGATTATTAAATCAAATGTTGATTTAATAATTTGATATATAATTATATATCTGATATATATATATATATATATTAACTAATATTTGCTCACTTAAGAATTTCTTTTTTACAAATAGATTTAAATATATATGAGATATATATTATTGTATTTACTATTGTGTCATGCTAGATGATACATTGGACATGAGTGTATGAGGCTCACACCAAACTGAGGATAATTTGGGTGATTTAATTATTAAGGGATAAACTAAAATTAGGTGGATAATGCCATGGTTTAAGATGCTTGTGGAAGCATATAGAAGCCTTAACTTATTCCACTAATTTTGTTTTACTCTAGATATTTATTAACCCAACCATTATCTTTAGTCAAGGTTAACTCTCTACTAATCTCTCTTGAGATATTTTCTCACCCATGGTTCACATTAGTGGATCTTCTTCATCTTCTTCTTTGCTCTCTAGCTTTGAGTGAGGTGAGAAAGAAAAAGAGAAAAATAATTCTAAAGTAAGCAAAATTCCTACTTCATCAATCTATACCAAACTAGCCATTTAGTATAGGTTGTTTACTTCACTAATTCTCAATTAGTGAATAGGTAGCTTGAGTTAGAGATTCCTCAAGGTAGATTATCTTCGGCCTCGAAGATCCTTAAGCAAGCTTGTTCCTTTCACCAAGTGGAGCCTAAGAAGAGTTCGGGGGACCACTACTTAGAGCTAAGGGACTACTACATGGAGTTTTAGAAGTGAAGGACTAGTCTACAAAGGTTGTATTCCTATTTCACATAGTGTAATGTTTATATACATGCAATGAAACCCTAATTCTCTAAATCGATTCTAGGATGGCATGCAATAGTACACTAGATTTTTTAAAACTGTATACTTGGTGCTTCTAAAAACCTAGTAGTGGTGCTAAGGTATACTTTCACTCACCCCCAGTGAGCACCCGTATACAATCTTTGGTGATCATACCAATGGTTGTGGGACCAACCATCGCCCCTCGTTGGGGTCTAGAAACATACACGCAAGTCTACTCTGGAGTATCGATTCGCGATCTTGACACTCTTGCGACTTGGGACATTTAAGGATGTGCTTATAGACTACCCAGCTCCCATATGTATGATCGCCATCAGAACGCAGGTAGTCAAGCAAGATCCTACGGGCTTTATCAACATGTAACCGAAATATGTAATAATGTGTATAACATATGCCATGCTAAGATAAAGTCAAACTATAATAGTATACTACTATATCAAGTCTTTATCAATATGTGCAAGCTGGATAAAGCATCAATAAAAACAAATACACATATCCTGATAAAGACAACTGAAATAATATACTATATAACTAAGCAAGATCGTCCTGTAGATACATATCCCCAGCATCCATATGCATACATATAAAATAATGGCCTCTAGGGCATACATATCCAATAGTCTCCCACTTGCTCTAAAGGCCAGTTATTGGCGTACCGAATACGCAACATCTACTCTAAGGCTAGTTGTTGGCATACCGCATACCCAACATCTCAAAAAGTCGCTCGAACTGCGCTTGAGTGAGGGCCTTTGTAAATGGATTCGCCGTGTTCTCTTTTGTATCCACTCTCCTAATCTCGATCTCCTGGCGATCTATGATCTCCTTGATCTAGTGATACTGCCTTAAGATGTGTCTGGATTTCTGATGGGATCGTGGTTCCTTCGCTAAATCTATAGCCCCATTGTTATCACAATACAAAGGTATCGGATCAACAATGGACGGAACTACCTGATGTTCAGCAATGATCTTCTTCATCCTGACAACTTCTTTTGCGGTATCGCTCGCAGCAATGTATTCATCCTCCATCGTCGAGTCTGCGACGGTATCCTGTTCGGAACTCCTCCAATACACCGCCCCTCCATTGAGGGTAAACACAAAACCCGAGACAGACTTGCTGTCATCCTTGTCACTCTGGAAGCTTGAATCGGTAAAGGACTCGACCTTGAGGTCTCCATTACCGAAACTAAGAACATCTCCTTAGTCCTTTTCAGGTACTTGAGAATGTTCTTCACCGCTGTCCGGTGGTTCTCACCTGGGTTCGACTGATACTGGCTCACCACACTTAGCGTGTAAGATATATTTGGTCTTGTGCATAGCGCCACATACATTATAGATCCTACCGCTGAAGCGTAGGGTACAGTGCTCATGTGAACCCTCTCCTCATTAGTCTTGGGAGACATCACCTTGGAGAGGGTGATTCCGTGCAATGCGGGTATGTTACCGTTCTTGGAATCTTCCATACTAAATCTTTTTAGTACGGACTCTATGTACCTGGACTGCGAAAGTCTCAGTAATCTCTTGGATCTATCTCTGTAGATCCTGATCCCCAGAATGTACGAGGCATCACCCAGGTCCTTCATAGAGAACCTTTGTGACAAGAACAGCTTGACCGATTGTATCATAGGAATATCATTCCTATCAAAAGAATGTCGTCCATGTACAAGACTAAGAATATGCCAGTTCGTCGTACAATCTTCTTATAAATACATGGCTCATCTTCGTTTCTGACGAAGTCAAAGTCCTTGATTATTTTATCAAAACAAATGTTCCAGCTCTGCGATGCCTGCTTCAATCCATAAATGGATTTGAGCAACTTGCACACTTTCCCGCTGCTCCCACTGCCTACAAAACCTTCTGGCTGATCCATATAAACACACTCTTCCAAACTTTCATTTAGAAAAGCCGTTTTTACGTCCATCTTCCAGATTTCATAGTCAAGGAAGGCAGCAATGACAAGTTGGATCCGAATAGATTTTGTTGGCTATAGTACCCTCAAGTCAATTATTGAATCGCAGGCACGCGATTGCGATGATTGAGGGAGGACCTATACGGATGGAACAGACTTACTCAAAATGATAGTATGCTATCTGGTTTATCTTTATCATCATGTACATGCTTAAGGTGGTATTACAGATCACTATTAGATGTTGATAGAGCTCATAGGATTCTTTCTTGACTACCAGCATTATGATGGCGATCATATACGTGGGAGCTGGGTGGTCTATAAGCACATCCTTAAATATCTCTAGTCGTGGGAGTATCGAGACTGGGCATCGATACTCCATATTAGACTAGTGTATACTGATCGAGACCCCGACGAGGGGCGGTGGCCGGTCTCACAAGCCATTGGTGTTAGTTTGTTCACCTAAGATAGTATACAGGTGCTCATTGGGTTATGAGTACACTGGACGGACTCGCCGGGAATATGCTAGTTGGTATTATACCTATTGTCATATAGTAGTTCTCAGGTGACATGTGTACAGATTAGTCTGTTGACTTGAGATCGTCATTTGTCTCGTGTGGGTTCCCACTATGCTTTGATTACTACCCTACCACGGTTCAAAGGAGTCGTGTAAACATGTTTTAGTTGGGTACAGTACCGAGCCATATGGAGGCAGTGAGCGGATCGTCGGGGATTCGTCTCTCCTGGTATTGGGGGTTGATGTTGCGAGATGCACGGGTGGCCGTCACCAAAAATCCTTGATCAAGGTAGTCGAGAATTACTGATTTGGATCAGTAGTTTCTCAGGTTGTGATGGGCTTCATACCGACACGAAATGTTTCGTTATTAGTGGTCTGACTTTATCCACCCGCCTAAACTCGATATGCGATACTCTTAGATGAACAGACCGTACTGTACGGTGATTGTCACGGACTCAGTAGGGGTCAGGATGAGTTTGCTTGTCGGCCTTCTTTTCACTCAATACCTGGGTAGCCGTTACGTACGGCTAGTGCCGCTGACATTCTTATGGTTAAACCCACTGCCAGCGTATTGATGAGTCTTTAGAGTCCTATCAGAGGATTTTCCTGCTTCGGGCGAAACGATGTAGAGGCTGTATGGTTTTACGGCAGGGTTCAATCATATACATGCACTTGTGCACGTATCATGATTCGGACGGATTATACTAGTGGCTTTGGTTTAAGCCGGATTTTTGTATTATTTTGTTGGATTATTTTCGTCTCTTTTTCCACCTCATATTTTTCAGAATACGGATACGGGTATGTATATACGGATGAGGGATATTCTTGTAATTTATTACAAGAATGTTTCTATAAGTTTCCACCTCATTTTTGATTTTATCTTTTTCTTAAAAGATTTAATGAGGTGGAGGGATGAGTGTGCACTTGGCATTAAATGAAGCATGGTCTCTTAGTGACTCATGTAATGACTCTTGGGGTGACTCATGGTGTGACTCATTATACACTATTCTAGCATGCTTGATTTAGTTTGGGTTGTGAGATATTTTCCACACTTGCTTCATTTTATTCTCACTTACAACACTTAGCCATTTTCTTGAGTAGCTCTTTGCTTCACACTCTCATCTCTCATGGCTTCTTCTTCTTCCTCCACCCTAATAGTCTCATGTGTTGAGAAACCTAGGGTGTTTAGAGATAAATCAATCCATCATTAGACTCTAAATCATCTAGGCTATCTAGTTTAGCGAACTAGGTACCCTAGTTACATCGGTTATGAGGTAGGAGCTCAATTCATAGACTCTCAGGTGGATCTTCTTCGATGGAGGGAGACCGGTGACCAAACTTGATCATGGTGGCCACTAGGAGCTTAGGAAGGAGGTTAAAGACCGAAGGACACTGATCATTCGGTATAACCATCTCAACTCTTTATATAGCTTGCTAGGTTTAGGGTTAATGGTAGATCTGTATTCGGGGGTTGTGTTAGCAACAGTTTGTTAAATTTTTGTTCCGCATTCGGCCACGCGCGGTTTGATGGCCAGGGCGCCGGTATAACCCAACATGGTATCAGAGCCAACCTATAAACCCTATACTAGCTGTTTTAGACGATATTAAAGTATCGAAACCAAAACCACTTCGAAACGATACCCTGAATATTCCAGTTTCTGTCGATTTCTTTCAGTCTTCTAATTTTTTTTAAACAATTGCATAAGACTATTATTGTGACAACTAGAACACCCTAGAATTACGAACCCCAAAATCAAAAATTGGGCCGGCGAGAACTTGGAAAATCCCGGCCTAGTCGGTCTGTTTAATAAGTCCGGTCTTGATTTTTTTGGGGTGTTCTGGTCTCTGAAAAATTTAGTTTTTGGTATTGTTTGTTTTTGCCCATATTGCTTATAGTGTTATCTTTGGTTTGGGGGCATTTCGGTGTATTTCGAAGTCGATATTTTAACACTTTTTAAAAGTTTTAAGTACACGTATTACTATCTGTGACCATAAATGTCATTAGAGTGGTACAACTCGTCTAATTTCTATATGCTCTTTTAGACGGGTTTCCGAACATGACATTCACGTTGATATTCTGTGTTGTGCTGTGGTTGTGTTTGGATCGTCGCGGTGGATAGCCAGTGGTGCAATGGTAGTACAGTTTAGATTCATTTGTACATTTGATATTGCGGGGCTAGCGTCCGACGTGTGGACTGTCGTCTCTGTCAGTTTGTATATTATTTGTTTGGGGCACGACCAGGTTGAGGTCGATGTCACCGTTGTACATGTTGGGCTACCTTAACGTCTTAGCCATCGAACGTGGCGGTTTGCGTAACAAAAATTTTCTTACGATTCAAAAACGACGCTAAGATAACCCAATGAAAAACCCAAATCTTTACATAAACCTATCTAGCCAAACTAGGAGTGCTATCTAATATGGAAAGAATTCTCACCAAACGATCCAAGTCCTTCGGTCTTCTTTCCACATCATATGCTCCTAGTGGCCACCTTGAACATGCTTGATCTTCTTTTCCCGCTCCACCGGTTCTCCGGGATCGAGCTTGTTCTCTGGTCCTCATTTGTCGTAGATAATCCACCCGAGGGATGTGATCTATGGCTCTAGCTCCTAACTAAGTGTCAATAGGAGCAACTAGAGAACTTGGGTTGCTAATCCAAGTTGTCTAGGATGTAGTGTAGAGTTCTATGCATTCTACTATCTCTATTTTGCCTCTTCACTTGTTTCTCAACTCATGAGAGGGTAATGAAGAGGAAGATGATGAAGGTGGGGGAAACTCAAGAGGAGGGAGGAGGGTGAAGCAAAAATGGGAGCTCAAGAATAATGAATCATGCATGTGAGAGAAAATTCAACACAATGGTTTTGTGTTTGAATTTTCATAATAAAAAACTAGCAACCATACTTCAATAGTTGATCCAAATGAATAAATAATTCATTTGTCAACTATTGAAGTCACGGCTCTCACCAATCCTCCCTCTTTTCCAATTTCCACATCATTTCCATTTATCAATAAATGGAAAAGTCCATGATGAGGTTTCCACCTTCTAGAAGGTAATCTGTAATAAAATACGGATTACAATCTGCTGTATATACATACCTGCATTCGGATAAAAACACGAATGCCACAACCCAGAATTCGGCCCGTGACCGGCACTTGACCACGTAACGTCTACAGGTGTAACGTGATTAAGTAAGCCGAAACCCAGAAATCAAACCATTAAAAGTAGTGAGTGATGAAAACATTGGTTTAAAAAATTTAGAAAATCTTGAGTAAAAATCTTTAAAGTTTAAGTTATTTTCTTAAAAATTTCGGCAGCACCTCCTTTGTAAAAACTAGCCCCGAAACGGGTACAACACATGATATAAGTAAAATGATTAATAATATAAATAAAGCATCCCCAAACGGGAGCAATCACGCCCAAAGGCGGAAACAACCACCACAAGAATAATATACGACGCCGTAGCGAAGAAATGAACAATATAAGCGAAGACAGCATAAAAGATAAAACTGCATAAATAAAGCCGGCTCACACGAGCTCGACATCCAGAGTATAAAATAATATACATCGTCATCACAACTGGTCTCTAAGTCAATACATGAAATGGTAGATGAAGAGTACTAGATACAATAGAGTGTACAAAAGGAAAATAAACAGATACCGCTAGCCCACCTATAAGCAACACGGCACACATGCCCACTATAACGGTATCCGCCGCAAAAAGGTACAATGAGATAGCCCTGCCGTGACTACTCTGAGGATCAACCTGCAAAACACTGTGGCACAACGGGGGTGAGTTGCCAACTCGTGAATAGTGTAGGGTGTTTTTCGTCACCCCATTGAGATGAGAATACGCGTGCGCTTGTCAGGCGTATTACAGATTCCCCTTGCCTAGGGTAGGCCGGGGTCTATTGATTGTAGGGATCCGAGTCTCCGGCAGCCGCGGATTAAGCTGCCGTTAATTACCCCTTGCCTTTGGAGCGAGGGAACCTCCAATTTACGGGTTAAACTGGTAATGCGAACTCAATATGCAGTGTATGTGTGTTTTGTTTTGGAAGGGGCTTGGATATATCGGGAGCCACGCAGAGTTTTTACGGGGGTCCCTCTACCCGGATAGCGGGTTGGGGGTCAAGGGGGCTACCAGCCCCCTTGCGGGGTGTAGAGCAGCGCCCCGGCCCATTTTTTTTTGGGAGGAACAGTGTTGTGGAGTGTGTGTGTATCTATATATATATATACATGTATACGTATATAAAAGAGGGAAAAAGAGCCCAAAGGACGCGTGGGGCCAGCGCCTTGAGCGCTGTGCGCTTAGGCGCTAGCGCACCACGTGTCGGCACGTGGGCGCTTGGCGCTTGAGCGCTGGGTGCTTGAGCCCTAGCGCGCCATGTGTCGGCACGTGGGCGCTGGGCGCTCGAGCGCTGGGCGCTCCAGGAGTCGGCACGCGGGTGTGCTGGGCGCTCGAGCGTGAGCGTTCCACGTGTCGGCACGTGGGCGCTGGACGCTTGAGCGCGGGGCGTTCGAGCGCGAGCGCTCCACGTGTCGGCACGTGGGCGCTGAGCGCTGGAGCGCTGGGCACTCGAGCGCTTGGGCGCCGGTGCGAAAGAGGGGGTTTTTAGCCCCAGAAATGGGATTTAAAACTATTTAGTGGTGAAAAACTATTTAGTTTTATAAAATGAAGAGTAAAACTCTTGATTTAATTCAAAAGAAAGGAGAAGGTTTTAGAACCTTGAGAAAAGAGAAAGATCTCAGATCTAAAATTTTTTGGAGAGAGAAAAAGTTGTTGGGATATTTTCATTATCATTGTCTTTATAGGCTATACACTTTACACATAGCCCCTTGGGCTTCACAAAATGGCATTTTGCCTATCCCATGGCTCATGTGCCATTTCTTTTTGCGCATAAGCTATGAGCTTTACAAAATTTGGCTTTATGCCCATTTTTCTTACATTCATTCGTAAAATAAAATAAAAAAATACAATAAAATTATTTATTACTAAATTTTTATCTTGGCATGGGGGAGGCCGGCCGCTTCTTGTTCGGACTCGACCCGGGCATAGGCCCACTTGTCTTGGGGTTGACTTTGATTTTGACTTGGTCAACCAGGGTGTAAATTTTTACCCCAACAAATTGCCCCCATCAATAAATGCACACCACATGTGGGTCGTGTGCATAAAATTGATGGATCTTCTTTCACGTGGAGGCGACTTGATTTGGTTCCCTCTTTTGGGAAGCTGGAACTGCCCTTTTTACGACATGGACAGTCGATTCTTCCCTTTTTGCGACTTGGACGGTCGATGCTACCCTTTTAGCAACTTGGATGGTCGATTTGCCATTTTTGCGACGTGGACGGTCGGTGCTGCCCTTTTAGCGACGTGGACGGTCGGTTCTGCCCTTTTTGCGACTTGGACGGTCTGCCCTTTTAGCGACGTGGACGGTCGTTGCTGCCGTTTTAGCGACATGGACGGTCGGTTCTGCCCTTTTAGCGACGTGGACTGTCGGTGCTGCCCTTTTAGCGACTTGGACGGTCGATGCTGCCCTTTTTGCGACGTGGATGGTCGGTGCTGCTCTTTTTGCGACGTGGACGGTCGGTGCTGCCCTTTTTGCGACTTGGACGGTCGGTGCTGCCCTTTTAGCGACGTGGACAGTCGGTTCTGCCATTTTTGCGACTTGGACGGTCGGTGCTGCCCTTTTAGCGACGTGGACGGTCGGTGCTGCCATTTTAGCGACTTGGACGGTCGATGCTGCCCTTTTTGCGACGTGGACGGTCGGTGCTGCCCTTTTTGCGATGTGGACGGTCGGTTCTGCCCTTTTTGTGAGTTGGACGGTCAGTGCTGCCCTTTTAGCGACGTAGACGGTCGGTTCTGCCCTTTTTGCGACTTGGACGGTCGGTGCTGCCCTTTTAGCGATGTGGACGGTCGGTTCTGGATTTGACTTGTTCTGCTTCTGCGGTGTCAGGGATGGAGTTGACTTGCTTCTAAGGTGGAATTTGATTCTGCCAGGGAGGTCATTGGTTGTTTTGCTGATTTGATGTGATTTGGATTGACATCAGCACCGCTACACTGGAATATAGTACCAGGAGCGAATCATCATTTTTCATGAGGAAATTTCCCTCGTTCCTAGTTTAACGACTTAGGGGTCATTTGGATTGGAGTTTGGAATTTTGGGGTTAGGGTAGGCATCAGCATTGCTAACACTGAAGCACATGTGCTAGGAGCAATTCATCATTTGCCTTTTCCTGTTGGGGGAGCGATGGCTTAGGAGACGGGTTTAGGTCTCTATCACCTAAGGCTTTTCAATTTTATGAGCCGTAAGGGTCCCATAAAAGCATTTCTCCCTGCGAGTCGAAAGGATCTCGTAGGTGTACTTTCACCTTAGGAGTCGTGGGGACTCCCAAGTGTGTTTTTCCTTCGTGAGTCGTAAGGATCCCATGAAGGTGTTTTCTTACCAGTCGTGAGGATCCCGTAAGTTTGTTCTCCTCATGTATCGTGAGGACACATGAGTGGGTCTTCCCGAGTGGAACATAAGTCCAAGGGCGGAGACCGGCCGCTGGATTGGTGATTGCGCTGGGGTATGGGTATGATGAGAATTATTTGAGCCCGTGGATTGTATACGGTAGTCAATTTGGGGACTAACCGTAGGGTTGGTGAGAATTTTGAGAAATTGGATTTTGGTTGGCGTCTGCATCGCTGCACTGGAATATGGTACCAGGAGCGACTCATCATTCGCCGTTTGGGGACTTGGAATTTGGATCTTTTTTGGCATCAGCATTGCTGCACTGGAACAATGCAAGGAGAAATTCATCATTTGCCTCAGGAGGACTTGGGATTTGGGTTTTGGTCGGCATCAGCACCGCTAACAGTGAAGCCTAACGCCAGGAGCGACTCATCATTTGCCATTTCTCGTTGGGGAGCGGTAGCTTAGGAGACAGGTTTAGGTCCCTGTCACCTAAGACTTTTCAATTTTATGAGTCGTAAGGGTCTCATAAAAGTATTTTCTCCCTATGAGTCGAGAGGATCTCGCTGGTGTATGTTCTCCTTAGGAATCGTGAGGATTCCTAAGTGTGTTGCTCCTTTGTGAGTCGTAAGGATCTCACGCAGGGATTTTCTCCTCACAAGGCCGAGAGGACTTCGCGAGTGTATTTCATCTCTTTTCATGAGTTTGCGCCCTTTCGGGTTTTCACAAACTCGCCGGTAGTCCTGCTGTTTTTACTCACGGAGCCCTTTCGGGTTTTCATCCGTGCCCTTTTGCTTGTGGACATACCCTTTTTTTGCCGCTGGTGGGACTTTAAAAGTAGTCTCACCGGCAGGATTTGGGAGAGATAGGGGTCGTTTACTCCCGTCGATTGTGTACGGTTTTGCAGGATGTATGATCCAGACCGTAGGGCTTGTGTGCTCAATTCGCCTGCGACTTGAAGCATTCATACGTAGTATTTCTTAAGATATCGGCCATTGATGGGTGGCATGGGTCTTTCTCCCTCAGCACTTATTAGTTGGTAGGATCCTCCGTCGAACACTTTCTCCATGACGTATGGTCCTTTCCCAGTTTGGCTCATATGGCAGATATAACTTCATTCATGACGCTTGATTTACTGGAGGTCCTTATCGATGAGGCCCCATCGAAGTAGAGCTCCCAACATGGCTCGTCATTCTCGAGGTGCAACACTTGTTCGTCAGGTAACTAGCAATTGAGTGGTGACCCTTCTAGTATGGGATGAGCAGCGAGAAAGTCTGCAAGAGCTTGCCCTTTTACTGCTTTCTGAGGAGTATAAACTATGTCAAACTCAAGCAGCATGACAGCCCATCTTGCCATTCTGCCAGCTAGGCTTGCTTTGGTCATCAAGTGTTTGAGCGGGTTGACCTTGGAGATCAGCATAACCCGATGAGCGAGCAGATAGTGCCTTAGCTTCTTCACAGCAAATATCAGAGCCAGGCATTGCTTTTCGATTGGGGAATAGTTATGTTCCGCCCCGACTAGAGTTCGACTGAGGTAGTAGAGGGTATTTTCTTTTCCCTCCTCATTATTCTGGGCAAGGAGCGCACCGAGTGACTCATCTAGCGCGGCAGTATAGAGAATCAGCGATTTATTTGGAATGGGAGCGGCCAGCACTGGAGGGTGCAACAAGTACTGTTTGATTCTTTCGAACACTGCTTGACATTCGGCATCCCAGATAAAAGGAGCTCCTTTCTTTATGAGCTTTGAGAAAGGCCTACATCTTCCCGATAAATTTGAGATAAACCTCCGTATATATGCGAGCTTGCCTTGAAATGATCTCAACTGCATCAGACTCTTTGGAGGGGGCATCTCCATGATGGCCTTTATCTTTGATGGGTCAACTTCGATCCCTCGATGCCGGACTATATAGCCCAGGAATTTTCCCGATGACACGCCAAAAGCGCACTTCAGAGGATTCATCTTCAGATCGTATTCCCTCAGTCTGGTGAGAACGGTCCAAAGATCTTGGATATGGTTGGCCTTGGCTTTAGTCTTGACGACCAAATCGTCAACATAGCATTCGACGACTTTATGGATTAGGTCATCAAAGATATTAGTCATTGCCCTTTGATATGTAGCACCTGCGTTCTTCAGTCCGAACGGCATCACCTTGTAGCAATATATTCCGATCGGGGTTCGAATTGTTGTGTGCTTCTCATCCTCAGGCGACATCTTGATCTGATTATACCCAGACGAGCCATCCATAAAGGTGAACAGCTCATAATTTGAGGTGTCATCGACCATCATTTCCATGACCGGTAGCGGGAAGTCGTCTTTAGAACATGCCTTGTTGAGGTCCCTGAAATCGACACAAACTCGGATCTGCCCATTTTTCTTCTTCACTGGGACTATGCATGCGATCCAGTCCGCATATTTCTCTTCCCTGATGAAGCTGGCATCGATGAGCTTCTTGGTTTCCTCGATGACCATTTCTTCTAGTTCCCTTCTCATTCTTCGAGGAGCTTGTTTGACTGGCTTAGCATCAGGAGATATAGCCAGCTTATGCACGGCCACTTCAGGGGAAAGGCCTGGCATTTCTTTGTATGTCCACGTGAAGCAGTCGACGAACTCATGCAGCAGGGCAATTATCTGGTCTTTCATTTCCTCCGACAATAGTGAGCTGATGTAGGTCGGCCTTGGATTATCGGGCGTTCCTAAGTCAATCCCGGTTAGCTCATCAAAGATTGCTTGTCCGCCATCTTCGAGCTCTTGAGGAGCTTCTTCTGGCTCGGCTATTTCGTCATCTTCATTTGATCTTTCGTTGGCCTCACCAACATGGATCATGTATCACGCTTTGGAATCAGGTTGAACGTACCCTATTCCCCATCTATCTGGAATTCGTCCATCGATGAGTGCTCGGACCTGGGGCGGATGCCATAGTCCTTCATAAAACTTTGCTTCGGACTCCGTTTGATATAACCGGCATCCGTACTTTTTGAAATATTCCCGCATCTCGGCAGCATAGTATCTGGGATTGAGGACGGCTCTTATGCCTCTCTCATATGGAAGGCATGCGACAGACAAATCGTCCGGGTGCACAACGGGGTTTGACCCATAAAACAGGATGCCTTTCTGTCCACTTTTCCTTCCGGGGACGTAGAAAGTTTTCAGCTGGTCCACGGCGGTGACTAACAACGCATCGAGCTCTTTGCACATCTGCTCCGGCACCCTTGTGACATCTAGGGACCCTTCTGTAATTTCGAAGGTCTCTCATAGTTTCTCTTGTTGCATGGGGGTCCAATCTGCGCAGCTATTGCAAGGCAGGTCCTCTTCTTCCAACTCTTCAGTGTCGCTGCCAAGATGAGGGCGGACTTTGCTGCTAGATGGGCCTTCAGTATCGGATTCGTCCGTATCGCTACCAAAACGAGGGAGAGTTTTACGGAAAGACGGACTTCCAGCGTCGGACTCATCAGTGTCGCTACCGAAACGCGGGCGCACTTGGGCATTTTTGCTTTTGAAAGTGACAGCCGGCTCAGATTTGCTTTTGAGTCTTGGGGCCGCTCTATCCTCAGTCAGTTGTGGCTTAGCATTTTGGTGGTTCATAAAGTACTGAGAATCTTCATATCGGACTTCATGCATACCGAATGGCTGGATGTCTCCGTCAATACGTCTTTCTTCGCCATTTTTAGTATACTTCATGCATTGATAGAGAGTTGACGGAATGATGCCGTAATCGTGGAGCCACGGCCGTCCCAAGAGAATCTTATAAGACGTGTCCGCATCGATCACGTATATCTTAGCTTCGGTCTGCAGATGCCCGAATTTGATTGGCAAAGCTATGGACCCCAGAACTTGCTGGCAGTTTTGTTTGAAGTCTTGAATGACAATCCTTCCCTTAACAGGTGTCAGACGTCCATTGACAAACTCTTCAGTTTCCACAAGTTCATGATGTTTACTGAGGACCCCGGATCAATCAATATGCGATTAATTCGATCTCCGTCACTGTACCCGGTCACGTAAAGCGACCGATTATGCTCAGCCGTTCCCAGTAGCAAGTCTTCATCCTTAAACGTGACTGCGGCGGCTTGCAAAATGTACTGAGCTTCTTTCATATTAATTTCTGCAAAGCAAGCCTGATACCGCTCGGGGTTTTGTAGAGCATGAATGAGAACATCTCTAAGCTCCTTAGATAGGACCAAGGCATCGTAGATACTAAGGAGAGACGGAAGCTTTTGGAGGTGAGCCAAGACATTGTAGTCCACCGAGGAAGGACTTGAGTTCTCAATAGCCGGCTCTCTATCGTCTTCCTCAATAGCCACCTGTTTTTCCTTTCCTTTTGAGGCATTTCCCCGATTTAGCGGTAGAGCCCTGCCACTTCTGAGCTGGACTTGGTTGGCCTTTGTGGCGAGCTCCTCGTCCTCTTCGGGAAAACAGAGATCCTCCTCAGAGTCGCTGCCAAGATGGATGGCTTAGCAGGTCACTATAGGGATCTCTTCATTGGAGCCTTCTTCCAACTCCTCCAAAATCTCCGCTGCTTCTACGGGGAAGAACTCTTTCAAGTGAATTTGAGTTCTTTCCTTCTGTTCATAGCCTTCGAGGGAATCGATATATTTTTGAATGGTCGATCTCCGTGCAGACTCTTTTTCGCGCCGAGATGCACTTTTCTTCTTCTCGAGCTTCTTGGATTTTGAGCCTGATGGAGCCGCATTGGCAGCTGGGCTGGTAGGCTTCTTCTGTCCTTTCCATTCCGTCCTGTGCTCTTTCCGAAGTAGTTTTATCATCTTCTTCGTCTTATTAGATATGTGCGTACTCCACGGAGGCCGTGGTGAGTCCATTTCATTTCTCAGGGTAGCGGGTTCGGCTGTCTGCTCCCAAAAAGCTTCAGCTTCTGTCTGTATAAAGTTGGTGGTTGCAACTTGATTGTTCACCAACACGCTTTTGGACAGCTCGTTCTCTTCAGCCTTGTACTGCTTCTCAACCCAGTCTTTGAAGATATAGCAATCCTCGATCGCATGGCTTACTACTCGGTGGTACGGGCAAAACAGGGGATTGTCGGTCATTTTTGGTTCTTGAGGTCTTTTCGACTCTGGCAATTATAGACAGTTGTTCAAGGCATCTTTAAATATCTTTCGGACCTTGTCCCTCCTGAAAGAGTAAACTTTGTTCTTTTTCTCCTGTAGGGAAGGCCCTTCTTATCCCAGCAATGGCTTTCGAGGCCGGTTGGTTTTGGATTCACCCGCCCTTCGCTTTTCTTTATTTTCGGACGCATTGAAGACATTGGTACTGCTGGAACTCCCGCTTCTATGGCTGTCGTCCCGCTTGCTTTTCCAAGTCTTTTCTCTCTAAGAGTCCGGGGTAGACTCTTGCTTCGAGCGTTCCAGCATTTGTACTTTCTTGGTTAGCTCTTGTAATGTCTTGAGGCCTATTGTACACAAGAATGGGACCATCCAATTGCTGAGGTTCCCAATGAGAAGGCTGACGGACTGGTCCTGCTCCAGCGGCGGTTCGCACTTGACCGTGAGATTACGCCATCGGGCGATAAAGTCAGTGTTGCTTTCATTCTTCCCCGGCTTAGTCCTCACAAGGTCGGCAATGGAGATTTTATCACTGAAACTCATGAACCTTTGCCGAAACAGAGACTCCATTTGGGAAAAGGTAATGACGGGCCCGTCTGGTATGCTCTCATACCAGTCGAAGGCGACACCGGTCAGGCTGTTGACAAACTGACGAAGAAGGAGCGCGTCATTGCCCCCTGTATTTCCGTACGAGGCTTTGAAGTGGGCGACGTGCTAATTTGCATTCCCTGTTCCGTCAAATCTTCCGAACTTATGAATGACGTAACCGCTCGGGAACTCGATCAGATCATACTGTGCGGGATATGGCCGCCCACTACTGCCAATTTCTTTCCGAGCTTCTGCTTCAGCCACCAATGTTTTAACTTTGCTGGTGACCAAATTCATTATCCGATCTTATGTTAGCGGGATAGTGCTATCCGGGGCCAAGGCGTCCCTAGAAGCGGAATGTGGCCGGCTTTCGTGCGGCTCGACCAGTCTTGGACCCAAAGGAACATGCATTGGCTGCTTCGGATTGTCATCACCCGGCTGATTAGTAGCGACTTGTGCTTGATTGGGAGGCGCTCGAGCAATTTGAGCTGTAAGCTGCATCACAACGTTTGTTAAGTCGTCAATCTTCGAATAGAGCTTGGCCATCTTTTTATCTTTTCTCCTGAGCTATTTTCGAAGCTCTTGAAGCAGCTCTTGCTCCACGGTCCTCGGGCGGAAAGTCGGATCTTCCTCGCTGTCCGAGCTCGACTCTGCATGGAACGATGGGTCTTTCTGCCTATCCTCCTCCTCGAGCGGGTTTTCATCATCCGGCGGAGGCGGCTGTTCTTGGGAAGCGACAATCACATGTAAGACAGATTGGGTTTGGGATCTGGTGGCCCCCTCCTTGCTTTCATTGCGAAGGTTGTCGCTGGGGCTCCCGCCCGCCATATAGACCATATGGATAATATATCCGGCCGTCTTTTTATCATCGGCGGCTAATTTCACAGATCGCTGTCTTGACCCCCTATGTTTTGGTAGCGGGCAGTCGATTGAAGGCGGCTGGCCTGACCAGGTTCTTGAATGGTGTTGGCGCTTCTTTTTTGGGTTTGCCTTGCTGCTTTCGTGCGGCACAGAGCGCCTGATAGACTCTTGAAGAGACAGTGTCATACTTTTTCTGTTGGGGCCAGGACACGTCTCTTTGTAGCGACATTCGGACCGCTGTCTTCTTGATTCTGGCGGTCATGGCATTTTTCTGAATCCACTTCAAAGGTTCGAAGGAATTGCTAATTTTTATGGCTGATTCAGCCGTCGTCGCGGGGCGACCCTGCTCTTGGAACCTCACAAGATTCCACCTGGCCGGAGTCCTGGCCCTCTTGTTGGCTCGATACCTGAGCCGCTTCTTCCTTAACTTCTCTGTTTTAAGCACTTGGCAGACTTCGGCCTTTCGGGAAGACGCTGTAGACCGATTGATAGAAAGGCCAGAGGAGACGCCCGATCATGCATTTGATAGAGTCATCGCTTGAGCTCGTCCGCAACGTTTGATGTTGCCCTTTGTACCGGAAGCCTTTCCCCCAGCTGGAGCACCAGAGAGTCATTCAGGCGCTGTCTTAAGTTTCGGTTGTGGCGTCTTAGCGATCACAACATTCGGCCTCCTGCCCCTTGAGACCAGCTTGGCCACCTGTTTTGCCAGGATTTCTGCCAGATGAGCACTTCCGGCAGGATAGATGATGATGGAGCCAAACTGGTGGGGCAGTTCCTCCCACTGTCGACTGAGGCTTGCGGGGAGAACCACACGAGCATTGACCTTGACCACGTACGGGATTGGGGTCATGTTGGAAGCTGAATTCGTCTTGGGAGACATTGTCATCGAAAGTTGATTGCTGCACGGAAAGAAAACATCATTTCAGTATAGGCAATTGATATGTATATTGATTGAGTTCGTAAGAACGTTTGACCCGAAATATGGGAGGAGAGATTGGTCCCACCGGGCGTGCCAGAATCTGTAGGGTGTTTTTCGTCACCCAATTGAGATGAGAATACGCGTGCGCTTGTCAGGCATATTACAGATTCCACTTACCTAGGGTAGGCCGGTGTCTATTGATTGTGGGGATCCGAATCTCCGGCAGCCGCGGACTAAGCTGCCGTTAATTACCCCTCGCCTTTGGAGCGAGGGAACCTCCGATTGACGGGTTAAACTGGTCATGCGAACTCAATGTGCAGTGTACGTGTGTTTTGTTTTGGAGGGAGCTTGGATATATCGGGAGCCACGCAGAGTTTTTGCGGGCTGCAGAGCAGCGCCCCGGCCCAAATTTTTTTTGGGAGGGACAATGTTGTGGAGTGTGTGTATATCTATATATATACATGTATACGTATATAAAAAAGGGAAAAAGTGCCCAAAGGATGTGTAGGGCCAGCGCCTTGAGCGCTGTGCGCTTAGGTGTTGTGCGCTTAGGCGCTAGCGCACCACGTGTCGGGCGCTTGGCGCTCGAGCGCTAGCGCGCCACGTGTCGGCACGTGGGCGCTGGGCTTTGAGCGCTGGGCGCTCGAGCGCCAGCACGCCACGTGTCGGCACGTGGGCGCTGGGCGCTCGAGCGCCAGCGCTCCACGTGTCGGCACGTAGGCACTGGACGCTCGAGCGCTGGGCGCTCCTCGTGTCGGCATGTGGGCACGGAGCGCTGGGCTCTCCACGTGAGGGCACGTGGGCGCTGGGCGCTCGACGTGTCGGCACATGGGCGCTTGAGCGCTGGGCGCTCGAGCGCGAGCGCTCCACATGTCGGCACATGGGTGTTGAGCGCTCGAGCGCTGGGGCGCCGGTGCGAAAGAGGGGATTTTTAGCCCCAGAAATGGGATATAAAATCCCGAAAGAGGATTTAGGGTGGATTAAACTCCTAAGATGTTTTAGAGTTGATGAAAGGGGTTCTTCTTTGGAGCCCTGGGTCTTCCCATAAACGGGGTTTTCGGAGATGGGCCTCCTTCTTCCTCCTCTGTTGGCAGGATCTTGAAGATCAAGAGATGTGAGATTTTAAAAATCTTTTCTTTTTGAGATCTAATGGAAGATCTGAGTTCCCCTTTATGGTTTTTTTGGTGAAAAACTATTTAGTTTTATAAAATGAAGAGTAAAACTCTTGATTTAATTCAAAAGAAAGGAGAAGGTTTTAGAACCTTGAGGAAGGAGAAAGATCTCAGATCTAAAATTTTTTGGAGAGAGATAAAGTTGTTGGGATATTTTTATTATCCTTGCTTTTATAGGCTATACACTTTACACATAGCCCCTTAGGCTTCACAAAATGGCATTTTGCCTATCCCATGGCTCATGTGCCATTTCTTTTTCCGCATAAGCCACGGGCTTTACAAAATTTGGCTTTATGCCCATTTTTCTTACATTCATTCGTAAAATAAAATAAAAGAAATAGAAAGAATTTGATCGCCGGGTCGGGCTAATTAAAATTATTTATTACAAAATTTTTATCTTGGCATGGGGGGTGGCCGGCCTCTTCTTGTTCGGACTCGACTCGGGCATGCGCCCACTTGGCTTGGGGTTGACTTTGATTTTGACTTGGTCAACCTGGGTGTAAATTTTTACCCCAACAAATAGAAAATAACATATAAAGGTATTCGCAAGTATGCACATACTGCGATACTCAAACATGTGCAATCTAATAATATCAACGTGGTAAACTGGGTATGCAATAATCATGCGAAGTACTCTATCAGGTATTATAACTGCATGATGCAGTGCATAACAATGGATGCTGAGCATGGGATAAAATATCATCTACACAAATCATCTTCGTGGAAAAACCCGGTGTCCACCAAATACACCCTAAACCCCAAGTAACTCAGGCGCCGTCAATCTAATCGGCCCTCATATCCTGTAAATCTCATATGAACGGAGTGCTGAACATCGGCACTCGAAAACATCATGAAATACTCGTGTCCAGCATCGACATGCAAATCCTCATCTATCGGGCTCCGTCAGTCCGGATCGGCCCACGGGCTCCGTCTTCGGAATCGGCCCTCGAGCCTCTGCAGTACGGGTCGGCCCATATCCATCTCTTGACTCTGGTCAATATCCTCCGGATAACCGCCAGGTCCAACCAATCACCGGTAGGAATGTAGTCCCTCTGCCAGGCTCACCGTTTACTGCACAGCAAATCCGTTCTCGCCTCGGGGTACCATACCGGGTCCACCATGAACCCGCAAACGGATCGTCCAACTCCTCGAATCAGGTTTTAAGCACAGGTCTCAGAACTGAGAAAACGCGTGATGGACGCACTGAAATATCATATCAAGAGAAACTGGGTTTTCAAAATAGTTCATACTTTCTTAAATAATACCATGGTTCTCAAATCCAGAAATCACATGAAAGCCCAAAGTTCAATGCGTAAATCCATGCAATATGACGTATGCAATAATAAGCCGTAATATGTTCATATCAAGGGAAAACTGTTCTTTTAAACAATTACAATTTTAAAATACGATATGCGGTTCCCGAAACTCTAAATCAAATCCACATCATCCAAGGATGCAAATGTAGCTATAACTAGTATGGGTGTACGCAAGTATGTATGCATAAGCAAGTATGAAATGCAAGTATGGAGATACACAATATTTATGCACACAAAGGAACAGAACCATATTTAATCATCAATGATGAGGTATGCTAAACGATGGATTGGTTCATAGCAATTCTAAAGTGTGAGTGTCATGGCAATTACTAACGGTGTGTATGTAGCATGCAAATTTGTGTTCGTGCAGCATGAACCGTTAGTAACAGTGCGGTGTCTCACAAGTACTATGTCTACATGCAACAAAAGAAGGGTATGCAACAATGGTACCTATGTACAACCAATATATATCTATGAATATAACATGCAGCTACCACATCCTATCAAGCCCTGACGCATAACGCCATACGGGCGATTTCCCCGTAGATGTTAAATCTACTCACCGGTGATCTCGAGCTAGGTATATCCGACCACCTGCTTCCCCTTCTTCGCGGCATCCGACGTCCCCATCTGCGATCCTAGAATTACACAAAGCAACACACATAAGGCTAAATCCTGCAAAAATGCGGTATCAAGACTATACGAAAAGCTAGCGTCGCAAGCTAACGCGTGTGCAAACGTGACATCAAAATGTGTGTGCAAGCGCCTGGAACCACCCTGACATGCTGCGATACACAGAAACCACCAGACCTAAACTCAAAACGTGCGTGTCGCGCAAGTCTAAAAGTGTTGAAAACAAGGTTTTTGGTTCCAGATTTTGACTCGAGTGGAAATAGGAAAAGTTGCATATACCAAACACCTTAGATATGTAGCAGACTCCCACAGCCCAAACCCCGACACCCAACTCAACCCTCTGGCCGCAAATTGCGGACAGAATGAATATTTTTGCGGCCTGGGATAGGAAGTGGGTTCTCGTTCTTTGTGTGTGTGTTCCTAGTCCAGTAACCAAGTCCCATTATTTGCAACTTTTGCCTGAAGCACTCGGTGTAAAAGCAGATCAGAAAACTACCCAAAATCTTAACTAAAACGTTTAATTAACACTAATTTAGTACAATCTGGTATTTTAGTGCAAACTGAAATGAAGATTTGGGTTAAACGACACTAATAGCACTTAATTAAGCCAATCAAACCCTAACAATCCTAACTTAACCTAATCATCACTTAAACCACATCATTAGCACTAAAACTCACTAAAACACTACTTTAAGCTAATTAAACTACAAGTTTAGCAATAAAGTGATTAGGGTGAGATTAATACCTCAAGTTGGTGTTAGGGGGGTCCAAACTTGCTGCACTTGCCTTCAAAGGCAAAGACTTGCCATCAAAACCAACAAAGGAGGTGTTTTTGCAAGGGTTTAATGAAGAAAAGATGGATTTTTGTGTGGGGGGGAGGGGTTGAGGCTTGGAATGCAAGAAGAAGAAGAAGAAGAAGCTGCTACTGTGCTGCTGCTGGAGTTGAGAGGAGGGAGAGTGAGAGAGAGAGTGCCCTCAAGTCAAAGCCTCCCATGCTCGTTTAAAGAACCATGCTTTCTCCTATTCTTTTCTTTATCTTATTCTATAAAGTCTTGGGTTCGTAAAAAGAAGGAAAAGATAATTAAGGGGGGAAATGAAAAGGGAACATGTTACATTAACCTAGTGACAAAGGTGCATGCTACACTAAGATTGCTTAGAAAAATATAATTAAGAAAATGTTCTAATCAAGTGAACACTAAACTAATTAATAATTAATAAAACACTATTATATAAATAATCACATATTTTCACTATAAAAAAAGTTTGATTTATTCCAGTTTATGTGAAATTTTAAAATTTTGAGATTTTATGAAAAACACGCTGTAACACTTTGAGATTTCGTTAGAATGTTTTTTCGTGATAATTAATAATTGTGCGTGTTATTATTTATGTGTGCATAGGATTACTAGTTATAATTTAGTCGTGTTTACCTTAATTGGGAATTTTTGTGTTAAGTGCACACATGCACACTTAGCACAATTTTTGTGACCTAGGTAAAAAGTGTTAGCATGTTAACCATTCTTTTGTTGCATGGTTCATTTTAATTCCCCACTATTTTAATCAAAACAAAATCCTTTTTAGAATTCAAAAAAATAAAATAAATGAGAATAAACAATTGAGAGCATGGTGTTAGATGAAGAGGATTGACTTTTGACCCCATTTCCCTCTCTTCTCTCTCTCTTCTCCTCACTTCAGAATTCTGCAAAATTCCAGCAGAAACCCCCCATCTTTCTCCATCTTTTCTTCTCCTTTTTCATTTCCCTTTGATCCCTACACAAAAACCTACACAAATCAACACTTTTCCTTCACAAAACCTTGGAAAAAGGGGTCTATTTGAGGTGTTTGGTGGTAGATCTGCTCACTTGAGGTTAAAGCTGGAACTTTTGGTTTTTCTAAGGTCATTTGAAGGTATAAATCTCACTCCTAGCGCCCTATCTCCATAACTCGCATGTTTAGTTTCAAAATATCACCTTTTTGTGCATTGTTTTGTGCTATTGAAGGGATTTTGTGGTGATATGTTTAAATTACCATTTTTATGGTTTAATTAGCTTGGTAATGAGTTGTTAGTGTGATTTTTTACTAGAATTGGGGCTCTGTGGAATCTGCTACTACCCGAGATGTTTCAGAGTGAAATTGGAATTATTGTAGCTTGTGTAGGGGGTATAGAGTGCACACACCAAACCTGGGAGCCCAATTCCCCAGTCGGGCCGCCGAAATAATCATTCTGGCCGCAATTTGCGGCCAGATGGGTGAGTTGGGGTTTGGGGTTTGGTCCACTGGAGTCTGCTGATTTGTAGAGTATTTTGGTATATCTATTTTTATAATATCTATTCTGTAGCAAAATCTGGAGTAGAATACCCTATTTCCCGTATTTTTAATCTTTCGCGACACGCGTGATACGTGTGAATGGGTTTGGGGTTTCTGCTTATCGCGACGCGTCGGAGTGGCTTCAGGCGCATAATCATACGTTTTAACGTATCGCGCACACGCGCGCTTGGTTTGCGACACGGGTTTCTAGTTGACCTTAAATGTCGTGTTTGTATGATTTTGAGCTTATGCGTGATATTCTGTGGAATTCTAGGTTCGCAGGCGAGTGCGACGGACGCCGCGAAGAAGGGGAAACAAGTCATCGGCTATACCTAGCGAGAGACTACGGTGAGTAGATTTAACATCTACGGGGATATCACCCTCAAGGCGTTCTACATCAGGGCTGATAAGACCTTATAGCTACATTTCTATACATTGACTGTTCATGGCTACTATTTAATGCATACCACATTCCCTGCTATATGTATATAAACTAGAATTGATAGAACACCGCACCCTTACTAACGGTTCATGTTGCACGAGCACTATCCTGCATGTTACACACACACCGTTCGTAATTGCCATGACACTCACACTGTAGAATTTCCATGATCATTATGTTGTAGCTCATCTTTATGTGACTTGACATGATATTCATACTCGATGCACATATCACATCACATTGACTTGCATATTGGTTTGGATTACATGTGATTTCTGGATTTGGGAACCGTGGCTATGTCAAAGATGTAATTATTTAAAAACCCGTTTCCCTTGATATGATATTTCGGTGCGCCCACCCTGTGTTTTCTCGGTACTAGAGTGGCATATATGAGATAGGGCTGACCCGGACTGATGGATGCCCGATATATTGAGAGAGGGCTGACCCGGACTGACGGATGCCCGATATATTGAGAGAGGGCTGACCCGGATTAACATATGCCCGATATATTGAGAGAGGGCTGACCCGGACTGACGGATGCCCGATATGTATGAGAGAGAGGGCTGACCCGGACTGACAGATTCCCGATAGAGGAGGATTTGTGTGTCGATGCTAGACACGAGTATTTATGATATTTGGGAGCCGATGTTGGGCACTCGTGATTCTCAGGGATGTACAGGATTTGAGGGCCGATGGGAGTGCCAGCGTCTGGGTTGTTGGGATTTGCGGTGCATATATATATATTCCACATTGACATTCCGTGTAGATGTTATATTCCCATGCTCAGCATTCATTATTGCATCTCATCCTGTAGTTATATCACCTGATAGAGCACGTGCATGATTATTGCACATACTGCTTATCACGCATTGATATCATCTGCTGGCATATGTTAGAGTAGCGCAGTACGTGCATGCTCACGATTACCTTTATATGTTATTTCTATTCAAGAGCTGGCAACTCACCCCCGTTGTGCCACAGTATTTGCAGGTTGCCCTTCGGAGTAGTCGCGGCAGGCTGTTTCCTTACATCTTTTGGCTACAGATACTACTACAGTTGGTGCGTGAGCTGTTTTGCTATTAGGAACATTACTATACATAGGATGTATATTGTAGTGGATGCTTGGATATATATAGGGATGACTTTCTTGCTCGATATGATAGTATGCTATCTGGTTACTCTTTACCTTAACGTGTACACTGATTGTCTCTCTGTTACATGTTGGTAAAGCCCTTAGGATGTGTACTTGACTACCTGGACTATGATGCGGATTATACTAGTGGGGACATGGTAGTCCATAAGTACATCCTTCAAGGTCCCTAGTCGTGGGTGTATCGAGACGGGGCATCGATATACCAGTGTAGACTAGCGTGTAGCTTCTCGACCCATACAGATGGGCGATGGATAATCCCATATCCATTGGTGTTTGACATCGGAGATGATATACGGGTGCTCAGTGGAGACTGGGTACACTGGACGGACTCGCCGAGAACTCCCAGATGGTATTATACCTTACGTCAGATGGCAGTTCTCTGGTGACACTGGTACATGTTAGTATGTAGACCCGAGATCGTCATAGAGTCCTGTGTGATTCCCACTGTGCTTTGATTTCCATCATACCACGTCCAAGAGGGCATGCAAAAAGGTGGCTTTTGGGTACAGTCCCGAATCACATGGAGGCAATGAGCGATAGGAGGGGTTTCGTCTCTCCCGGTATAGGGAGTTGATGTTGCGCAGTGCTCGATTGGCTATAACAGGAAGTCCTTGGCCAAGGCTGCTTTAGAGATTTACTGGTAAGTGTTACCAGTAGTTTCTCGACCCGTTATGAGCCTCATATCGGCATGACTTATCGAGTTATTGGGGTCTGACGTTTACCACCCCTAGACGAGATATGCGACATTTTAGACGAACAGACCGGACTGTACGGTAGTGTTACTAGTTGGATTCACTGGAATGTGAGCGGGCTTGCTCGTTGATCTTCTGATCGCTCAATACCCGGGTGGCCGTTACGTTTAGCAGACCGCTTGCGGGTTGTGGGTGTTTGATATGATCATCACCTGCTGCCGGCGTATTGACGAGTCTTTAGAGTCCTACACAGGGGTTTCCTGGCTCAAGCGAAATGAAATAGGAGCGCATATGAGATATGTGCGGGACCGAGAATAATACCAGTATGTGATACTGTATTCTATTCTCGCGATTTATGACATTGATCGGTTGTATGCGATATAGCCGGGTTATCGGATCAAGTGTTTATTCGATAAGTTGTTACTATTGATATTAGTCGGTTATATGCGATATGACCGAATCGTTAAATCAAGTGTTGATTTAATGATTTAATGTATAATTATATATTTGATATATTACTTTACATTAACTAGTATTGGTTCATTTAGGATTGATTTTCTCACTTGAATGTACACATTGTTTATATGTGATATATGCAAGTGTACATGTTTGTATCATGCTTGATGATACAAACAAGTTGTGTGTATGAGACTTGAACCATATCAAGGTTAGATTAGTGTTTACTATTTTCCTAGCAAATAACAAAAGAATTGAGACTTTGGTCAAAGTTATCAAGCTTCATGAAGCTTGATAAGCATTGACAAAGTCAATCCTTTTATCATTTGTGTAGGATATTAGTTGACCCAACCCTTAACCTAATGGTTTGGTTAATTCTCTACATGAGTTAAGCATGAGGGCTTAACTCAACCATGGTGCCATTATTTGTTGGATAAGTTTTCATTTAGATATAATTCTTTTCTTCTTCTTCATCTTCATCATGCTTGAAAAAGCTTGCTAGCTTCAATGGCATCATGAGAAAAAGAGTGAGAAATCCAATTCTAAAGTGAACCCACTTCCTATTTCTTCATCCTCTACCACTTGCCATGTAGTATAGGGTGTTCTCTTCACAAAGTTTTTGACCGAGTGAAGGAATAGCTTGAGTTTGAGTCTCCTCGACGTAGATCATCTTCGGCCTCGAAGTCAATGACCTAGCCCGATCATTTCTCCGACGAAACCATTTCTAGAGTCCGGGATCCGATGATCGCAGTGGAGGGACGTCAACACGGAGCTAAAGAAGTGGTGGACCGGATCTATAAATGTTGTAATCCCTTTCACTTAATAGCAAAGTCGTTTGCTTTCTTGCTTTTCGCCTTAACTTCTAGTTAACGATCTAGTTTAGGGTTTCTCGGCACCGGGAATTTTTTGTTTGGCATGGTCGATGCCTTGTGGAACCTCCTTAGTGTGCCTAGTAACCCTACAGTGGTATCAGAGCCTAGTTAGAGCTTTAGGCGATGTGTTAACGAATTTAAAACTCCGAACGAACCCGATACGTCCAAGTTTACCCCCTCTCTGTACATTTTTTCAAAACTGTGTATTTTCTAAATTAAAAATACCTGAAAAATAAAGAAGGGAAATATAAGAATTGTGGTGAAATTCGAGATCCTAACTCTTCCAAACCGCCGCGGAAACGCGGCCGTACCAAGCTTGGGCCGTGGATCCGCGGCCGTACAGAGAGAATAGGTCATTTTGTTTGCACTGTAATTCCTATATCTGATAGTGCTATTTTATGAGTATTTTTAAACTGACTCAAGTGTTGAGTTTTCTGGGGGTTTATTTGGTAATCGTAAATTCGATCGGAGAATTTTATTTTGTTATGTTTTCCGGATATTTTTAGAACATGTTAAAAAGGTTTGACCGGATATAAATACCCACTTTTTCCCCTGCCGGGAAATTTCCATGTGTTAGATTTTTTCTGCAGTTTGAAAACGTTCTAAGTAGTGCAAGTAACGCGATGGACCCTCTAAAAGACAACAAACCTTAACTCGATTATGCGACCGTCTTGAACTGCCCTTTGAACCTTAGGGTTTGGGGCAGTACGGCGTGCCACATGTGAGGCGTTGGCTTGACCCTTCTACGGTTGGACCGTTAGTACTGAGGCATGAAGTGGATGTTTTTGAACTTATTTCAAGTGTTGAACTGTTTCGGGAAAACTTGGGTGTTTGATTGTTCGATCGGAAAATTTAACATTTTCTATTTATTTGGAATGGGATACAATACTTGGAATCCATAAGTAGTTATGAGATAACTGATTTGAATGTTATAAACATAGCACTTTAGTCTCACTTGATCGGTTGCCATGGAATTTTGATGCGATCAAAAGTCCGTCGCAATCACGTAGCGTACGCGGATACTCGCCGGATAAACTTAATAGACAGCCACACCCCTTAGCCCCGACCAAGTGACTGTAGGAGAACCCCGTCGCCGAAAGCATCCGTTCGGGTGCTCGCGGTAGCGGTGTTCCGCCTTGGTGCACTTCGTCGACGATATCGGGAGTGCGGCCGTCTACTAAAGTTTGCGACGAGCATTCGATCAGTTTCTCGGGAATCTTGTTGAATTTCCCGACCAGATATTGAAAAGTGTTTTCGATATTGAGACTAAAATGCAGGGTTTATAATTGTTAGGCATGTGATGTCTAAGGAATTCATTTGGTTAGGCATGTGATGTCTAAAAGGATTGCGGATTCCAACTGTTGTAGTATTACACTTTCTTTTCTGCGACCGTAAGTGTAATATGTGATATCGCCGTTTTCGTTGCTATATGTCAACGACAATTGGGATGCGCACATTTACTTACGTTGATGACATGTGATGTTATGTGTTGCTGGATATGTTATATTGGATCATCGCGTTTTGAATAGCCGGGGGGTTTTATGTGAGATGAGAGTTTTTCATTTTCATTCATGCAAAATTTATTGTATGTAATATTCTTTTATTGGGGCACTTCCAGGTAGCGGAAGATGTCACCCATTGTATATTATTTACTTTTCCGCACTAGGATAGACCCAAGGAGGAGAGCACAAGTAACCTGGTTCTGGAGTCCAGTAGGAGACCAACTCGAGGAGTCGAGTCCGGGTCTCCTAACTCTAGAATTGGTAGGGTTGCTTGCCGCTCTCGTAGGGGTCTAGGGGTGTGGGTTTGGCTATTCATCACGACCGTGGAATCCGTGTTTTATGCAGGCTCGTATTGAAAACACGGACGTCCTAGTATATCCAATGTTTCATATGTTTCTTCTGCTGCGATATCTGTGATGTGATCATTTGATGTTCTGTGATAAATACTGTATATAGTATATATGATATATTATATAGATGTTACTTATGTTTTGCACTCGCGCTAGCCCTGCCCCGCTCTGTCGTTAGTTACCTAACGTAACGGTGCACGAGGGGACATCGAGGCGAATGCGGATGGCATAAGTGTACGTCGTATTTATCTGTGATGTTTAGGTGATTTAAATGATGGGACTTCATTAATGTGATTAATGAAAGAAAATAAACCTAAGATGTTGTGGAATCGAATTTTCAAAAACAGGTAGCTACAGTTCTTGCTTTGCATCGTGGTGTTCCTTGTAGAACATCCTGCACCTTATTCGATAAGGAAAGGACCGAGATCCCTTCACCGGGAGTGACTCCTTTAGCAATAACTGGCAGATACTACAACCCTCGGTTTGTCTTTTGATTGCTCCTATAGTTCTTGCTTTGCACAGTGATGTATATGATATATCCTGCACCTTATTCGATGAGGAAAGGGCCGACGATCCCTTCACCGGGAGTGACCCCTTTAGCAAAACTAGAAAAGCCTAAAAAACACTCCATTTTAAAATCATTTGATTCTACTACGATATAAAGTTCATTACGCAAAGGGTTTTCATAAAAACCTGACATAGCCCTCCGTCATTTCAGATAAGTAATAGTTAGTATTCGTGCTGCGTTTGTTGACTCGGTCAAGGCGTAGTGTGCGGTAGCTGATTAGTGCTTATCTGCAAAGCATATGATGCGATTGGATTAGGGTAGCCGTGCGGCCTTGTTGACTCAGTCAAGGGTCGTACGGGTGAGTTTAATTCAATTGGGAAATGACGGGTTGAACTTTACTTGCGGTCTATGGTTTGTTGACTCAGTCAAGGTCATATATCGCTTGGGGCAAAATATTATCGGGAATTTCAAGTGTTGAAATTTGCAATGAGATTGCTTACCTTCTATGAGATAGTTGGATCCCGATACCCACTGTGAGTAATTGTTACTCCTGGGAGAGTTTTACACATTACAATTAGCCGATCAAGTAGGTGTATAGAAATGTGTCAACGGGGTTACGCCTCTGGGAAAACGAGGTTTACTGTAATTAGGTCCGTGCGAAAGCACGGGGAACCTCCATCAAAGTACCGACACTAGCCTGGCTGAAAGATTGGCGAACTTGTAGCGTGTAATTAATCCCGGCTAGTCTTTCCTTTTAGGGTTTGAAGGAAGATTTGATAAAAACAGTGGGAGCCATCCTGATTAGATAAAATAATAACCAATCTAATCTTGCAAGAGCGCACCCAGAGTGTTTTCTTCTCTCTCTCTCTCCAGGTAGCGACCATGTCACGCCTTAATCAAGATAATAATACGGATATTGACCGAACCCGCTTGTTATACTGAGCTGGGGAACGTTGGTCCCGCTCCAACTTATAATTGTTATAAGACAGAGCAGGAAATTGGGGAATATCAGATTTCCCGTGCCGCCCAAACGAAGAAAGTGCATGTTGATGCATCATCTTCGGGTGTGTTCGTTACACAGAACTGTTTCTCAGTATCCTTTACTTCCTGGGTATGTGATACCAGATCAGGATCCCACATATGTAATTTGTTACATGGGCTACAGAAAGGTAGAGAACTGAGAACGGGTGATAAGTTTCATGAGGCAGAAAACGGTGCAAGTGTTGCAGCCAGGTTTGTTGGTCACTGTCATCCTGTATTACCAGAATACATTGATTCTGAACAAATGTTATTAGATACCGAACCTGATATACAAAATCATATCAGTCTCTTTATTTAGATAAAGAAGGATATAATTTTGTATTGTTGGATAATGTTTTGAACATTTTCTATATCAAGAGTTGATCGGTTCATGCACGTTATCTAAAAGCATTGACGTTCTAAATCAAACCACAGTTCTTAGTATACAGAACACACACAAGAGGAAGAGTTCAGAAATGAACGAATCCTTCTTGAGGTATTGTAGACTAGGTCATATCAATGCGACCCGACTGGCTGAAGTTACATTTAAATGCATATTTAAATCTGTTTGAATTTACATCTTGTGAAACTTGCCAGTCATGTCACAAAGATTAGATGACCATAGCTCTGTTTATTGGAAACAGAGAAAGAGTTAGTGAACTCTTAGGATTGATACATGCTGATGTATGAAGGTCCCCTGTCTACACATGCCAAGACCGGTTCTTTGTACTTCATTACATTCTCTGATAATCTCTCAAGATTCAGACATATGTTCCTGTTGAAACACAAGTCCGAACCATTTGAGATATTCATAGAATATAAGTTAGAAGTAGAGAACCAAAATACGGGTATAAGTATTATGTCCTTTGATATGATCAAGGAGGAGAATACTTGAGCACGGAATTCCTGGATTATTCTAAAGGAGAATGAGATTCTCTCTCAGCATTACTCCTTCGAATACACCATAGCATGATGGTATATCGGGGCGGAGCAATAGCACCCTATGTGATATGGTGTGCTCTATGATGAGTACTACTGAGTTTCCTATTTCCTTTTAGGGAGTTATGCACTTATGAAGTTGCATACCTATTGAATAGGGTTCCGATCAAATCAGTTGCCTTCCATTTCATACATGATATGGAAACGGAAGAGCCCATATCTTAAGTTTGTTAAGATTTGGGGTTGTCCAGCCTATGTCTAAAAGCAAAATCCGGACAAGCTCGAGGCAAAGTCAGATCTGTAGAAGTTTGTTGGATATCCCAAGCATTCGCAAGGGAATATCTTCTACCTAACCGAGAAACAAAAATGTTTTGTTTCTCAGCATGCCACCTTTGTGAAAGGGAATTTCTTGTGAAGAAATTAGTGGTCATGAAGTAGAACTGGAAAGAGTTCCAGCTATACAAACTGCAGCTGATGATTTGGAAGAACCAAAGGATTCAATAGCAACCAACGAACCTCAGCCTCTCCGCCGATCTAGTAGGGTTTCTCACCCACCTGAGAGATACTTTGGTTTCTCTATGACAGTGGGAGCGAGAATTGCATCATGAGATGATGACCCAACTAGTTTCGAGCTGGCCATCAGGAGTAGGACTCTGTAAGAATGGCAGGATGCTTAGCGATCTGAGATGGAATCCTTATACACCAACAAAGTATGGACTTTTGTTGCTTTATCTGAAGGGTTAAATCCCCATCAGGAGCAAGTATATCTTGAGAAGATTACTTGGTGTACATCGAAAAGTTAAGACTTTCAAAGCTAGACTTGTTAAAGGTTTGCATCATTGACCAGGTATGGATTATAATGAAACCTTTTCAAAGTTGCTATGCTTAAGTCCATCCAGATCCTACTTACCACGGCTACATACCATGACTACGATATCTGGCGGTTGGGTGTCATGACTGATTTTCTAAATGATTTTTAGAAGAGAAAGTCTGTAAGTACACAGTCAGAGAGTTTCGTAGACAGTGGGAGCAGCGGAAACGTGTGCAAGATATTTTATGTGATAAAACAGGCATCGCGGAGTTGGAATATCTGTTTTGATGAGTTAGTCAAAGAGTTTGACATCATCAAAATAGTAGATGAACCTTGTATATACAAAAAGGTAGTAGGGAGTATGCTGGTGATCCTCGTAAAGTACGTGGATGACATACTCTTGATGGGGAAGGAGTTTCCTATGCTACGCTCTGTCAATCTCCACTTATCACAAGGATTCTCCATATAGGATCAAAGTGATACCTACTAAATCCTGGGTTTTGGATCTATGAGATAGATCTAATTGGATGTTAGGATACTCACTAGTTGTAGTGAGTTGGTATCAATTGATCCTGGGAAGAATCACTGGAAAGGTTTCAGGGTGATAAGGACGACTGAATGTCAGTCGCAAGCATTGTCTTTACCCTCAGCGAAGGGATGGTATGTTGGAAGAGTTCCAAGCCAGATACCGTGACATACTAGACGATTAAAGGCAAGATACATCGTTACCAATGATGCTACCAAAGAGGAAGTCTGGGTGTACATTAGTTCATAAGATGAACTTCGTTCCTCCCATTGTGTGACAATGGAGTTGTGGCTTATGCCAAGGAACGCCTGTCCCATCAGTGATCCAGATATATTCTTAGGCAGTATCACCTGATCGTGGAGATGGTTGATCTCCAGGGGATCGAGGTTAGGAGAGTAGACTCAGAGGAAAACACGGTGGATCCACTCACGAAAGGCCTTTTCCCAGAGAGAGACTTTTATGGGATGGTTGAGTATGAGATACTACAACTACTGCTATCAGATGGCCCTAGTGCAAGTGGGAGATTGTTAGTTATATGTATGCCCTAGAGGCCATTACTATACATAGGATGTATATTGTAGTGGATGCTTGGACATATATAGGGATGACTTTCTTGCTCGATATGATAGTATGCTATCTGGTTACTCTTTACCTTAACGTGTACACTGATTGTCTCTCTGTTACATGTTGGTAAAGCCCTTAGGATGTATACTTGACTACCTGGACTATGATGCGGATCATACTAGTGGGGACATGGTAGTCCATAAGTACATCCTTTAAGGTCCCTAGTCGTGGGTGTATCGAGACGGGGCATCGATATACCAGTCTAGACTAGCGTGTAGCTTCTCGACCCGTACAGATGGGCGATGGATGATCCCATATCCATTGGTGTTTGACATCAGAGATGATATACGGGTGCTCAGTGGAGACTGGGTACACTGGACGGACTCGCCGAGAACTCCCAGATGGTATTATACCTTACGTCAGATGGCAGTTCTCTGGTGACACTGGTACAGGTTAGTCTGTATAATCGAGATCGTCATAGAGTCTTGTGTGATTCCCACTGTGCTTTGATTTCCATCATACCACATCCAAGAGGGCGTGCAAAAAGGTGGCTTTTGGGTACAGTCCCGAATCACATGGAGGCAATGAGCGATAGGAGGGGTTTCGTCTCTCCCGGTATAGGGAGTTGATGTTGCGCAGTGCTCGATTGGCTATAACAGGAAGTCCTTGGCCAAGGCTGCTTTAGAGATTTACTGGTAAGTGTTACCAGTAGTTTCTCGACCCGTTATGAGCCTCATATCGAGTTATTGGGGTCTGACGTTTACCACCCCTAGACGAGATATGCGATATATCAGACGAACAGACCGGACTGTACGGTAGTATTACTCGTTGGATTCACTGGAGTGTGAGCGGGCTTGCTCGTTGATCTTCTGATCGCTCAATAACCGGGTTGCCGTTACGTTTAGCAGACCGCTTGCGACTTGTGGGTGTTTGATATGATCATCACCTGCTGCCGGCGTATTGACGAGTCTTTAGAGTCCTACACAGGGGTTTCCTGGCTCAAGCGAAACGAAATAGGAGCGCATATGAGATATGTGCGGGACCGAGAATAATACCAGTATGTGATACTGTATTCTATTCTCGCGATTTGTGACATTGATCGGTTGTATGCGATATAGCCGGGTTATCGGATCAAGTGTTGATTCGATAAGTTGTTACTATTGATATTAGTCGGTTATATGCGATATGACCGGATCGTTAAATCAAGTGTTGATTTAATGATTTAATGTATAATTATATATTTGATATATTACTTTACATTAACTAGTATTGGTTCATTTAGGATTGATTTTCTCACTTGAATGTGAACATTGTTTATATGTGATATATGCAAGTGTACATGTTTGTATCATGCTTGATGATATAAACAAGTTGTGTGTATGAGACTTGAACCATATCAAGGTTAGATTAGGGTTTACTATTTTCCTAGCAAATAACAAAAGAATTGAGACTTTGGTCAAAGTTATCAAGCTTCATGAAGCTTGATAAGCATTGACAAAGTCAATCCTTTTGTCATTTGTGTAGGATATTAGTTAACACAACCCTTAACCTAATAGTTTGGTTAATTCTCTACATGAGTTAAGCATGAGGGCTTAACTCAACCATGGTGTCATTATTTGTTGGATAAGTTTTCATTTGGATATAATTCTTTTGTTCTTCTTCATCTTCATCAAGCTTGAAAAAGCTTGCTAGCTTCAATGGCATCATGAGAAAAAGAGTGAGAAATCCAATTCTAAAGTGAAGCTACTTCCTATTTCTTCATCCTCTACCACTTGCCATGTAGTATAGGGTGTTCATTTCATAAAGTTTTCGACCGAGTGAAGGAATAGCTTGAGTTTGAGTCTCCCCGACGTAGATCATCTTCGGCCTCGAAGTCAATGACCTAGCCCGATCATTTCTCCGACGAAACCATTTCTAGAGTCTGTGATCCGATGATCGCAGCGGAGGGACGTCAACACGGAGCTAAAGAAGTGGTGGACCGGATCTACAAAGGTTGTAATCCCTTTCACTTAATAGCAAAGTCGTTTGCTTGCTTGCTTTTCGCCTTAATTCTAGTTAACGATCTAGTTTAGGGTTTCTCGACACCGGAAATTTTTTGTTTGGCATGGTTGATGCCTTGTGGAACCTCCTTAGTGTGCCTAGTAACCCTACACATTCGTCCCAGGCATGATAGTAAGCAACATCATAGAATCACAGCCAACAATACAGAAAGGAGGATAATCTTGGAGCCTCGGGTTTCATTTGAGCCGCAAATAAAAACCGACGTTCCCGGTCATGTGGATAGCCTATGCAATGAAAACCTGGACCCCTACGAGCGCGGCAAGTTACCCGCCAATCCCAGAAGTGAGGCAACCCCCTTCAACAAAGTGAATGGGCCACCCAGCACTTCATGGAATCCGGTAACTTGGGCGCCCCTCCGTGGGTCATCCTATACCCCCTACGAGTGCGGGGAATAGCCTGCCAATTCTAGAATGAAGCCCCCTCCTTCTCAACGCAATGAGATGCGGGCTTGTTGCCTTCTAGAACCCGGCTATTCATGCACTATACCGCGGGGTAATCCTAGTACAGAAAATGAAAATAATATGTAAAAATGGTGACATCGACGTCAACCCGGTTGTGCCCCAAACAAATAATATACAGCCCGGCAAAGACGGAAGTCTACATGTAGGACGCTCGCCCCGCAAAAAAATGTACAAGTAAATATAAACTGTACTGAATCATTGCACCACCGGCTATCCATCACGAAAATCCAACCATAATATCAGCACAATCACAGAACATCAACGTGAATGTCATATTCGCAAACCCGTCTAAAAGAACATATAGCAATTATACGGGTTTACCGATCAAATAACATTCACGGTCGCAGACGCTAAACTAAGTACTGATAACAAAATACATATTTTAAAATTTTGATAGATTAAACCTTTCCAAGTGGGCCCCAACTTCTAATCCAATACTCAAACAAATCTGGGCCCAAGAAGTAAACATCTCAGAAATCATAATTCCAATAAATAGAGCAACTGTAGAAATTTGGTGTAGTGAGCCAAATTTTGGCCGCGGAACCGCCGCAAACATGTATGTTTCGCGGCGCTTCCGCGGTGGAATTTTGGATTCATGCTCTCAAATTTCTGGAGTTGCTCTAGAAAACTCTACACGAATTTGTAACATACTGAAAATGATTTTTAGACCACTTTTAAAATTCAACAGAAACTACATATTTGGAATTGTGGTTTTGAAAATTTCGGTTGATCGATATTCTAAACACGTCAAAACAAGCTAGTATAGGTTTTATGGGGTGGCTCTGATACCATGTTGGGTTACCTTAATGAAAGATTGCGCTAGTGCCCCGGCCAACTTCCGTGACCAAATGCGGAACAAATTTTTTTTCTAACAATTAAACCATTGCACTAGATTAACTTTTAACCCGGATCTTACCATAACCTAACTAGCAAAAATAGTAGTGCTATCTACTATGATGAAGAAATCTCACCAAGTGACCCAAGTCCTTCGGTCTTCTTTCCTCGTCATGTGCTCTAAGTGGCCTCCTTAAACTTATTCGATCTCCATTTCCGGCTCTATCGGTCCTCCGGGATCGAGCTTGTTCTTCGGCCCTCCATTGTCGTAGATGATCCACCCGAGGGATGTGATCCATTGCTCTAGCTCATAACTAAGTAACAAAAGGAGCAACTAGAGAACTTGGGATGCTAATCCAAGTTTTCTAGGATGTATTATGAAGATCTATGTGTTCTACTATCTTTACCTTGCCTCTTCACTTGTTTCTCAACTCATGAGTGGGTAGTGAAAGAGGAAGATGATGAATGTGGGGAAAACTCAAGAGGAGGGAGGAGATGAAGAGAAATGGGAGCTTAAGAAAATAATGAAGCATCCATGAGAGAGAAATTACACACAAAGATTTTGTGTATGAATTTCTTGAATAAACAATCAACAACCATGCTTCAATAGTAACTCCAAATGAATTAAAAATTCATTTGTTAAATATTGAAGCATGCTTATCTCCACTCCTCTCATACCTCACACTTTACACCTCATTTCCATTTACCAAATAAATGGAAAAAACATAATGATGTGGCCACCTTCTAGAAGGTAATCTGTAATAAATACGGATTACAGTGTGCTGTATATACATACCTGCATTCGGATAAAAACCCGAATGCCCAAAGAGATAGAATAACACCAAGAACGTAATACTAGAAAATACATATCGAAATATATATATATGTAAACTATTAAATCAATACCTGATTTAATAATCCGGCTCATACCCGAGCCGGCTACTATTACCAACTGTTCGATCGAAAGTCCGAGTACAAAGTACATCAATCGATCGAGACCCTGCACGTATCCAATACGGCTACTACATCATTTCGCCTGAACCAGGAAAACCCTCTGTGTGGGACTGTAAAGACTCAACAGTACGCCGGCAGTGAGTTACCGGATAAATCCTTAACCACAAGCACGTCAGCGGCACTAGCTGTACATAATGGCTACCCGGGTACCTGTCGAAATGGATGGCCGATGAGCAAACTCATCCGGATCCTTACTGAGCCTATCTGTGACAATATCCGTACAGTCCATTCTCTTCGTCTGAGAGTATCGTATACCGGGTCTAGGGGGTGGTAAACGTCAGACCCTGACAACCTGGTAATTCGTGCTGATGCGGCTCAGGACCAATCCGGGAAAGTATTGATCAGCCTATCAGTAAATCCCAACTACCTTAGCCAAGGTCTTATGGTCCTGACCAATTGAACACAGTGCGATATCGACACCCAATACCGGGAAAGATGAATCCCCGACAATCGCTCACTGCCTCCATGTGGCTCGGGACTGTACCCAACCAAAACCTGTTTGCACGACTCGGCGGAGCTGTGGTAGGGTAGTGATCAAAGCACAGTGGGAACTCACACAAGACAAATGAAGATCTCAGGTCTAAGGACTAACCTGTACTCATGTCACCTGAGAACTTCCATCCGAAGATAGGTATAGTACCATCTGGAAGTTCTCGACGAGTCCGTCCGGTGTACTCACCCCCAGTGAGCACCCGCATACGATCTTAGGTCTAAAGACCAATGGTTGTGGGACAAAACCATCGCCCCTTGTTGGGGTCTAGAAACGTATACACTAGTCTACTCCGGAATATCGATGCCCAGTCTTGATACTCCCACGACTAGGGACCATTTAAGGATGTGCATACCGACTACCTAGCTCCCACAAGTATGATCGCCATCACTGTAAGGTTACTAGGCACTATCACAAGGGTCTATAAGGCATCAACCATGCCGAATTTAAAATTTTTAAGTGCCGAACAACCTAAAGCGAGGATCTTTGCTAGATAATTAGGTTTAACAAAGCAAGTAAACAACTTTACATCTAAGAGAGAGGGATCACAACCTTTGTAGTCCATTCCTTCGCTTCATAAGCTCCGAGTAGAAGTCCCTTCACCGCGATCCATGATCTCCCGGACTCAAGAGAAGCTCCACAAGTCAAATGATCCATTCTTGCTTGAAGTCTTCCTTTTCAAAGATGATCTACATTGAAGAATCTGAAACTCAAGCTCTTACTTCTCTAATCAAGTATTAGAGAAGTGAACACCCTAATATAAGTGGCTAGAATAGATGAGGATGATGAATTGGGAATTTAGCTCTCTTTTGTATTTAATTTCTCACACTAAATCATCATATATAAAAAGCTAGCAAGCTTTTTCAAGGAAGAAGAAGAAGAGCTTTTGTGATGAATAATGAATAATTATTATGGTTACAAATCCAACCATGGGTTAAGTATGAAGGCTTAACCCATGTAGATAATTAACTAGGGTAAAGGGTTTGGGTTGGTTTAAGAAATATCTACACAAAATATCAATCCAAAATATCTAAGCTTAAAACAAAATAAAGCTTCTAGAAGCTTCATGAAAAAGCTAACCCAAATCAAACCCTAACTATGTTTAATCTCCACAAATCATGTTGCATTTGTAATCATAACTTGTTACAATATTATATATCACATATATAATATATTTTTGTAACAAAAGAAAATAATACAATTAACATATATCGCATATATATCAATGTATTATCCGGTGAGAAAATGAATCAATAAAATGAGCTTATATTAGATAATGTAATGCAATATATCACATATATAATTATACATTAAATTATCGAATCAACACTTGATCTGATAATCAGGTTATATCATATATAACCGACTAATATAGCATGTACCGATTCATCGAATCAACACTTGATCCGATGACCCGGCTATATCACATATACCCGGCCGATATCATAAATCGCGAGAATAGAATACGGTATCTCATATCGTATTATTCTTGGTGCCGCACACATCACATATATGCTCCTACTCCGTTTTGCCTAAGCCAGGAAACCTCTGTGTAGGACTCTAAAGAATCGTCAATACGCCGGCAGTAGGTGATGATCATATCAAACACCCACAAGCTGCAAGCGGTCAGCTAAACATAACTGCTACCCATGTATTGAGCGATCAGAAGATCAACAAGAAAGCCTGCACATTCTCTTGTGAATCCAATCATTAAACACTCCCGTACAGTCCGGTCTCTTCGTCTGATATGTTGCATATTTAGTCTAGGGGTGGTAAAACGTCAGACCCCAGTAACCGATAATTCATGTCGATGTGAGGCCCATAACCAGTCGACAAACTACTGATAACACTTACGAGCAGCACTCTATATCATCCCTGGCCAGGGACTCCAGTTATAGCAAATCGAACACAGCACAACATCAACTCCCTATACCGGGAGAGACGAAACCCCTCCTATCGCTCATTGCCTCCATGTGATTCGGTACTGTACCCAAAAGCCACCGTTTGGCACGCCCTCTTGGATGTGGTAAGGTGGAAATCTAAGCACAGTGGGAATCACACAAGACTTTATGACGATCTCGGGTCTACAGATTAACCTGTACCAGTGCCACCAAAGAACCGCTATCTGACGATAGGTATATTACCATCCAAGAGTTCTCGGTGAGTCCGTTCAGTGTACCCAGTCTCCACTGAGCACCCGTACACCATCTTTGATGTCCAACACCAATGGATATGAGATCATCCATCGCCCATCATATGGGTCAAGATGCGTGTACGCTAGTGTACTCTGGAGTATCGATGCCCTATCTCGATACACCCTCGACTAGGAACAGTTATAGAATGTACTCGTTGACTACCCTGGCCCCACTAGTATGATCTCATTATAGTCCTAGTAGTCGAGTACATATCCTAAGAGCTTTATCAACACGTGATCACAAAACAGTATTCGTTAACATGTTAAGATAAAGTGAAACCAGATAGCATACTATCATATCGAGCAAGAAAGTCCTCTATATATATATATCCAAGCATCCATTATAATATACATCACATGTACAACAATGGCCTCTAGGGCATACATATAACTAACAATCTCCCACTTGCACTAAGGCCAGCTGTTGTAGTATCTCATACCCAACATCCTGAAGAGTCTCTCAAATTGTATCTGAAGAATGGCCTTTGTGAGTGGATCCGTAGTGTTGTCCTTCGTATCAACTCTCCAAACCTCGATCTCGTGGAGATCAACTATCTCCCGGATCAGGTGATAGCGCCTCAGAATATGTCTAGACTTCTGATGGGACGTGGGTTCCTTGGCCAAAGCCACAGCTCCATTGTTATCACAATACAGAGGTATTGGATACTCAATGGACGGAACCACACCAAGTTCAGTGATGAACTTCTTTATCCAGACAGCCACTTTGGCAGCATCGTTGGCAGCGATGTATTCAGCCTCCATCATCGAGTCTGCCACGGTTTCCTATTTGGAACTCTTCCAACACACCGCCCCTCCATTTAGGGTAAAGAAAAATCCCGAGTGCGACTTAGAGTCGTCCTTATCACTCTGGAAGCTTGAATCGGTAAAGGACTCCACCTGGAGTTCTGCGTTACCATACACCAAGAACATCTCTTTAGTCCTTCTCAAGTACTTGAGAATGTTCTTCACAGCTGTCCAGTGATTCTTTCCAGGATCTGCTTGATACCTACTCACTACACTTAGTGAGTATGCTACATCGGGTCTGGTACATAGCATCACGTACACGATAGAGCCTACTGCCGAAGCATAGGGTATCCCTTGCATGTGAGCTCTTTCCAAATCAGTCTTGGAACACATCTCTTTGGAGAGTGTGAGTCCTGAGATAGTGGGTAAGTTCCCACGCTTGGATTCTTACATATTAAACCTCTTTAGTATGGTGCCAATGTACCTGGATTGGGACAATCCCAGTATCCGTCTAGATCTATCTCTATAGATCTTAATTCCCAAAATGCAGAAGGCATCACCTAGATCTTTCATTGAGAATCTTTGTGATAAGAAGAGCTTGACCGAGTGCAGCATAGGAACATCATTTCCTATCAAGAGTATGTCATCCACGTACAATATAAGGAAGACAACCTTACTCTCTGCAACCTTCTTGTATATACAAGGTTCATCTATGTTTTTGATGAAGTCAAACTCTTTGACTACAACATCAAAACAGATGTTCCAACTCCGCGATGCCTGCTTTAACCCATAGATAGATTTAAGCAGCTTGCACACCTTTCCGCTGCTCCCACTGTCTACGAAGCCCTCTGGATGAGTCATGTACAGGCACTTTTCCAAATCACCATTTAGAAAGGCGGTCTTAACATCCATTTGCCAGATTTCGTAGTCATGGTATGCAGCAATGGCAAGTAAGATCCGGATGGATTTAAGCATAGCCACTGGAGAAAAGGTTTCGTCATAATCCACACCTGGTCGTTGACGAAAACCCTTTGCAACAATTCTAGCTTTGAAAGTCAACTTTTCCATCTACACCAAATTTCTTCTTAAAGATCCATTTGCTCCCAATGGGTTTTACACCTTCAGGAGAAACTTCTAAAGTTCATACTTTGTTGGTGTACATGGATTCCATCTCAGATCATATTGCATCCAGCCATTTCACAGAGTCCCTACTCGTGATGGCCTGCTCGAAGCTAGTTGGGTCATCATCTTCCATGATGCAATCCTCACTCCCACCATCGACGAGAAAACCGTAGTATCTCTTAGGTGGATGAGGAACCCTACTAGATCGGCAGAGAGGCAGGGGTTCGTCGAGAACTACTGAATCCTCTGGTTCCATTAAATCTTCAGTTGCAGTTTGTGTAGCTGGAACTTCTTCCAGTTCTACCTCTTCACCACTAATTTCTTTTGCAAGAAATTCCTTTTCTAAAAGGTGGCATGTTGAGCAACAAACACCTTTTGTTTTTCACCATGGTAGAATAGATATCAATTTGAATGTTTAGGATGTCCTACAAACTTACAAAGAACTGATCGTGCCTCGAGATCGTCCCTCGACTAGGAACAGTTGTAGGATGTACTCGTTGACTACCCTGGCCACACTAGTATGATCTCATCATAGTCCTAGTAGTCGAGTACATATCCTAAGGGCTTTATCAACACGTGATCATAAAACAGTATTCGTTAACATGTTAAGATAAAGTGAAACCAGATAGCATACTATCATATCGAGCAAGAAAGTCCTCTATATATATATCCAAGCATCCATTATAATATACATCATATGTCTAACAATGGCCTCTAGGGCATACATATAACTAACAATCTCCCACTTGCACTAAGGCCAGCTGTTGTAGTATCTCATACCCAACATCCCGAAGAGTCTCTCAAATTGTATCTGGGAAATGGACTTTGTGAGTGGATCCGTAGTGTTGTCCTTCGTATCAACTCTCCAAACTTCGATTTCCTGAAGATCAACTATCTCCCGGATCAGGTGATACCGCCTCAGAATATGTCTGGACTTCTGATGGGACCTGGGTTCCTTGGCCAAAGCCACAGCTCCATTGTTATCACAATACAGAGGTATTGGATACTCAATGGACGGAACCACACCAAGTTCAGTGATGAACTTCTTTATCCAGACAGCCACTTTGGCAGCATCGTTGGCAGCGATGTATTCAGCCTCCATCATCGAGTCTGCCACGGTTTCCTATTTGGAACTCTTCCAACACACCGGCCCTCCATTTAGGGTAAAGACAAATCCCGAGTGCGACTTAGAGTCGTCCTTATCACTCTGGAAGCTTGAATCGGTAAAGGACTCCACCTGGAGTTCTGCGTTACCATACACCAAGAACATCTCTTTAGTCCTTCTCAAGTACTTGAGAATGTTCTTCACAGCTGTCCAGTGATTCTTTCCACGATCTGCTTGATACCTACTCACTATACTTAGTGAGTATGCTACATCGGGTCTGGTACATAGCATCACGTACATGATAGAGCCTACTGCCGAAGTATAGGGTATCCCTTGCATGTGAGCTCTTTCCAAATCAGTCTTGGAACACATCTCTTTGGAGAGTGTGAGTCCAGAGATCGTGGGTAAGTTCCCACGCTTGGATTCTTACATATTAAACCTCTTTAGTATGGTGCCAATATACCTGGATTGGGACAATCCCAGTATCCGTCTAGATCTATCTCTATAGATCTTAATTCCCAAAATGCAGAAGGCATCACCTAGATCTTTCATTGAGAATCTTTGTGATAAGAAGAGCTTGACCGAGTGCAGCATAGGAACATCATTTCCTATCAAGAGTATGTCATCCACGTACAATATAAGGAAGACAACCTTACTCTCTGCAACCTTCTTGTATATACAAGGTTCATCTATGTTTTTGATGAGGTCAAACTCTTTGACTACAACATCAAAACAGATGTTCCAACTCCGCGATGCCTGCTTTAACCCATAGATAGATTTAAGCAGCTTGCACACTTTTCCGCTGCTCCCACTGTCTACGAAGCCCTCTGGATGAGTCATGTACAGGCACTCTTCCAAATCACCATTTAGAAAGGCGGTCTTAACATCCATTTGCCAGATTTCGTAGTCATGGTATGCAGCAATGGCAAGTAAGATCCGGATGGATTTAAGCATAGCCACTGGAGAAAAGGTTTCGTCATAATCCACACCTGGTCGTTGACGAAAACCCTTTGCAACAAGTCTATCTTTGAAAGTCTCAACTTTTCCATCTACACCAAGTTTATTCTTAAAGATCCATTTGCTCCCAATGGGTTTTACACCTTCAGGAGAAACTTCCAAAGTCCATACTTTGTTGGTGTACATGGATTCCATCTCAGATCATATTGCATCCAGCCATTTCACAGAGTCCCTACTCGTGATGGCCTGCTCGAAGCTAGTTGGATCATCATCTTCCATGATGCAATCCTCACTCCCACCATCGACGAGAAAACCGTAGTATCTCTTAGGTGGATGAGGAACCCTACTAGATCGGCAGAGAGGCAGGGGTTCGTCGAGAACTACTGAATCCTCCGGTTCCATTAAATCTTCAGTTGCAGTTTGTGCAGCTGGAACTTCTTCCAGTTCTACCTCTTCGCCACTAATTTCTTTTGCAAGAAATTCATTTTCTAAAAGGTGGCATGTTGAGCAAGAAACACCTTTTGTTGTTCACCATGGTAGAATAGATATCAATTTGAATGTTTAGGATGTCCTACAAACTTACAAAGAACTGATCGTGCCTCGAGTTTGTCCGGATTTTGCCTTTTGACATAGGCCGGACAACCCCATATCTTAACTCGTTTAAGACATGGTCTCTTCCGACTCCATATCTTATATGGTGTGGTAGGTACAGATTTTGATGGAACCTGATTCAATAGGTATGCTGCTGCTTCAAGCGCATAACCCTAAAAGGAAATAGGCAATTCAGCAGTTCTCATCATTGAGCGCACCATATCTAATAGGGTGCGATTCCTCCGCTCCGATACACTGTTGTGCTCTGGTGTATAGGGAGGAGTAATCTGAGAGAGAATCCCATTCTCTTTTAGATAGTCCAAGAACTCATTGCTCAAGTATTCTCCTCCTCGATCAGATCGTAGGATCTTAATACTTTTGCCCGTTTTGTTCTCTACTTCGTGCTTATATTCTCTGAATTTCTCAAAAGTTTCAGACTTGTGTTTCAACAGGAACACATATCCGTATCTTGAGAGATCATCAGTGAATGTAATGAAGTAGGAAGAACCGTTCCTGGCATGTGTAGACATGGGACCACATACATCATTATGTATCAGTCCTAAGAGTTCCGTAACTCTTTCTCTGTGTCCACTAAACGGAGTTTTGGTCATTTTGCCTTTGAGACATGAATGACAAGTTTCATAAGATAATAATTCGAACGCATTTAAATAACCATCTTTATGTAACTTAGCTAGTCGTGTCGCATTGATATGACCTAGTCTACAATGCCACAAGAAGGATTCATTCATTTCTGAACTTTTCCTCATGTGTGTGTTCTGTATATTAAGAACTGTGTTTTGATTTAGAAAGTATATGCCATTATTTAACGAGCCTGATCTAATCAACTTTTGATTTAGGAAGATGTTCATAACATTATCCTGTATTCCAAAATTATATCCTTCTTTTCTTAATAAAGAAACTGATATAATGTTGCATATCATGTTCGGTATATAAAAGCATTCCTTTAGAATCAATGTATTACCACTTGGTAATATAAGGTGATATTCGCCAACTGCTTTGGCTGCAACATTTGCACCATTTCCTACTCTTACAGAATGATCACCCATTCTCAGTTCTCTACCTTTCTTTATCCCATGCAATATATTGCATATGTGGGATCCTGATCCGGTATCTAATGCCAAAGACGTAGAGTGAACTGAGAAACAGTTCTCGGTAACTAACACACCCGAAGAAGATACATCAACATGTTTATTCTTCGTTTGGGAGGCGTGTGAATTCTGGTATTCCCCTATTCCCTGCTCAGTCTTATAACACTTTTAAGAAAAAACGGGACCAACGTTCCCCTGCTCAGTATAATAAGGAGGTTCAGTCAATACATCCATATTATTATCTTGATTAAGGCCTGACATGGTCGCTACCTGGAGAAAGAGAGAAGAAAGCACTTTAGCGTGCGCTCTTACAAGATTAGATTGGTTATTATCTTATCTAATCATGATGTCTCCCACTATTTTAATCAAATCTTCCTTCAAACCCTAAAAGGTAAGATTAGCCGGGATTAATTACACCCTACAAGTTCGCCAATCTTTCAGCCAGATCAGTGTTGGTACATTGAGGGAGGTTCCTCGTGCTTTCGCACGGACCTAATTAAAATAAACCTCGTTTTCCCAGAGGCTTAACCCCGTTTTCCCAGAGGCTTAACCCCGTTAACACCTTTCTAGACACCTACTTGATCGGCTAATTGTCCTGTGTAAAACTCTGTCAGGGGTAACAATTACTCACAGTGGGTATCAGGATCCAACTATCTCATAGAAGGTATGCAATCTCATTGCAAATTTCAACACTTGAAATTCCCAATAATATCTTTTACACCTAACCCCCTATGACCTTGACAAAGGCCAACAAACCATAGGAAGCTAGTCAAGTTTAACCCGTCATTTCTTGATTGAAATAAACCCACCCGCACGACCCTTGACAAAGGCCAACAAGGCCGTACGACTACTCTAATCTAATCGCATCACATGCATAAACAGATAAGTACTAGTCAACTACCGCACACTACGCTTTGACAAAGGCCAACAAACGCAGCACGAATACTAAATAGTCTTTATCTGAAATGACGGAGGGCTGCGCAGGTTTTTCTGAAAACCATGAGCGTAATGAACTTGATATCATTGCAGAAACAAGTGATTTTGAAAAGGAGTGTTTTTGAGGCTTTTCTAGTTTCTCTAAAGAGGTCACTCCCGGTAAAGAGATCTCGGCTCTTTCCTCATCGAATAAGCTGCAGGATATTTCATAAATACCGCTGTGCATAGCAAAACTGTAGCTACCCTTTTTTTTATAAAGTTTTGATTCTACAACATCTTTTAGGTTTCTTTTCTTTTATTAATCTCATTAATAAAACTCATCAATTATGCTTCCTAAGCACCACAGAAGAAACGAAAGCAGTAATATTTATATATCATATATATATATATAGTATAAGCATTCGTCTCTGGCAGTAATATGATCTCATCACAGAACATTGCAGCGGAAGATGACATATGAAATATTGGATATACTAGGACTTCCGTGTTTTATTTCGAGCCTGCATAAAACACGGATTCCACAGTCGCGATGAATAGCCAAACCCACATCCCTAGACCCCTACGAGAGCGGCAAGTAACCCTGCCAATTCTAGGGTTAGGTGTAACGTTTTAAAAATAATTAAATAAATAATTAAATGAATAAAAATGTTTAAGTGAATTTTATAATTTTCGGTAAAGTAAAATGTATTTTTCGTAAAATCAAACCGTGATTGTTTTTCATTATAATTTCAAAAATACCTATTCTAATTATATAATTACTAGTAAATGGTGTTTATTTAGCCACTTATAAATTTTTAGTTTAATTAAATATTTTTCCTAAATTAATTATTTTAAATATTAACATAAGCTTTATTTTTATACTAAATTAGTGTAAATTACAAATTTGAATGGTTTTAATTTGTAAAAGTGAGCCATGGCATATTATAATTTAGTGAGTATCATGTAAAATTCATTTGCAAATTTTTCCAATTTTCTAGAGTTTTCTTGAGTTGCTATAGTAAAGAAATAAAAGAAAATTTAATAAAAGCATGAAAAGACATAATGATATGATATTTTGGGGGAACTTTCTACATCTTTCTTCACTTTTCTCATTCTCCACCCCCTCCTCGTAATTTTGGCCGGCCTCAACACCCCCATGGCAGCCCCCCCCCCCCCATTTCCACTTCATTTTTTGTTCAAAATTCATCAAAAATCCATTAAAAATTCAATTAAAAATCCACAAAATCCTATGTATTTCCTACCCTTTATTCTCTACTCTTCTTTACATGGATTTTTGAGTGGGAAAGCATGCATTTTGAGGCTCATTTTCATGTTTGGACTTGAGGTTGTGAAGGTATAAATCTATCTCTTTTGTTTTATTTCCATTTGATGTTTCTTTTAAAACATAATTAGTTTTATTAGATTAATTCTATGTTCAATTTTTAAAATTCAAGTTAGGGTTTGTAAATTAAAGTTATGATTTTTATTAATTAATTAGGGTTATAATAACTAGTCTACCATTTATAGAAGTGGAAAAATCTTGCATGGTTGTTGTATAATAAATTGTTTATTCATATTGTTTTAATTAAACTATATAGCTAAGTAGATTTTTCTAAAATGTGTTTGTGGGTAAAATAAAATTCTTATTAAGGTGGTTATCATTAGATGGTAGTTTTAATGAGAATATTAGCATATTAAAGGAATGAAAAACTTAGTTTGATCACTAGTTTCTTTTGATAATTGGAAAATACTAATAAAATTATTATTTTCGTAAACTAGATTTTGGAAATTCCTAAATATATGAGATTAAAAATTTAAATTATAGTTCCATTATATTATTATCATCATGAATTGTGGTTTAGTAAGTGAATTCATGTAAAATCATGTTTGGTTGTGATATTATGAAATTTTAGATCGCAAAGTGTTGAAAATCTATAATGGTTGCAAACTAGAAATTCCAAATTTATACAAAATTGTGTAATAAAAATATAGTAATGGTTTTTATAATCTAGTTAGGCCATTTAATGAGTTTTATAACCATTGGTTTCATTTAAATGTCAAGTTTTGAAGAAAAACGGTAAATTGGCGTTTTCGGGTTTTTCGAAATCGGACGATTTGATTAATTTTAGGGTTTTGATGGATTAAATCATGCTTTGTATTATTATAAGTAATGAGTTTTCTAAACTATGAGTTATTTGTTCATGTTATCTCGATCCATCGGAGGTTGTACGCCGATATCGAGCGATATTTGGTTCTTCTGTGTGGACGGGACATAGGTTTTAACCTATGCTGGTTCCTTGCATCGTTTTCACTTTTGTATGTGATTCAGTTTACGATACTATTTATATGTTTGCGTTTAGGTACCCTCACGTGGACTGCGGGCGATGAAGAGGAGGATGGCGACACCGTCTTCGGCAGACATGGACCAGGTGAGTAGATGTATATCTACGGGGGGAAGTCGGGTGGATGGCGTTTAGCACCCCCGCAACGTAGAGTAGGAATAGTACTTATTGACATTAGGAAGCAAGATGTGACCCTAGATTCTTAATGCGTAAGACCCTAGTAATAACACTAGGCTGGACTAGACTGATTTAGGAAAACCATATCAGAGGATGAGTACCTTGGAAGAGGTTCGTAGGTTTCAGATAAAAAGACACACACACGCACACTGAAACTCGACATGGTGTATACGTGTATGTGTATACATATATAGAACTAGGTATAGGTATATACATGTATATACAACACGTATATGGGGTTCATTGATGTGATATGATATCCGAGGTATGATGAAATAGTATAACTGGGCTTGATACCGTGATTCTTGGCTATACAGTCGTATTAGGTGTTAGCGGATCATTAGAGAATGAGATAATGAACATGTGTACATAAATTATAATGGGTGGTGATGATATTGAGGTACCTGAGACTCTAAATTAGTACCCGGACTGTAACTTGTGATTGATCACGATATGGGATATACATGATTTGATTACGACATCATATAGGTGTGACCTGATGTCGATATCATATAGGTATGACCTGATGTTGATATCAAATAGGTGTGACTTGATGACAATATGATATCAGTATGACTTAATCACAATATGATACATATGACATGATATTTCTGAGGATAAACTAATGAAGCATATTATGATGGAAATGACATATGATTAATGTAGACGATTACAGTTTAACACCTTGATCATGAGATGTGTTGGTGATGACATTATACGAATGATGAGACACCTAGGAGATACTTGACCCGTACCCCGATATTGGGATGCCGTACGATGGATTTTACCATACGAGGCATAAATATGATGATTGATCCGCACTCTTGATTCGAGGAAGCCGTACTACGTACGTGACGCTATTGAGGCCGGATCGCCGACTATTAGAGATATTGATTCAGACCTTAGGTAGACTCTTGTTTCTTATTGACTAGTTTCTTAGGTTTTGTTCCTTAGGAGGTTAGATGGACACTAGGTTAGGTTCGAGTCATATAGTGGTAGTGGTAATGGTATATCAAATGAGTAGATAATACACATCCGTCTTTACTTTCACACTGGAATCATAATGATGCATGTTCTTACATATGTTGCTATAATCAGTATAAACCTTACCTTTTAGGACACCAGCACCATTACCGATGATGCGCATATTCTACGCACACTTATTTGCCGGCTCACACACATCATCATCGGTAATTGCTATGTCACGTACACTTTAGATTATATTATCTTTTATTGATAGAATCAGTTAACAACTTGACCGATATAATATTGTGATTACTCTCTGATATTAGTTTAGACATGATAATTATTACTTAGACATTCATGCATTCATATTTTCATGTTATCATGCAGTATTATGGGCATATGCCGACACTTATCATATACTTACTCATGATTTTAAGATTTGGGTTTCTATGAGATTCTGGATTTTCGGGGAAAACCGCAAGAATATATAAAAACTTCTCTCTCTCTCCTCCTCTCTTTTTAAAATAAGATGCGGTTTTCTCGTGATGTATGTGTCGTCCACCATGAGATTTCATGTTTTCTGTTGGATTTCGAGTCCCGATTCGGGGAGTGGATGAACCGTCTCGGGTACATGGTGGGCCCGGTATGGTACCCCGGGGCAAGAAGATCGAGTTGTAGACGATGAGCCTGGCAGGGGAAGGCTACCTACCGGTGATGTCTGGCACGGCGGATATCCGGAGGATACCGACCGTTGTCGTGAGATTTGATGATATGGGCCGATCCGAACTGACGGAGCCCGAGGTATTGAGACCGTGAGACTTGAGATTTACATGTTTGTGTCGATGCTTGACACGGATTTCCATAGATTTCATTGTTGAGATTTCAGATTCCTATACACATTTTACTATGATAACAGCTAAAGATTTCTTATACAGATATTCTGGATTTCAGGATTGGTTATTTTATATTCATGATGCATGCATATCCATTCATATGACATAGTATTATATGAGGCACTGACACGAGCACGGAGTATCTGCATTTACACGTAGTTTTACCCTGCTATTACTAGATGATTAGGATATAATAGTGTATTATTATGACCTAGGATAGCGTCGTGCATTCGATTTCTTTTCATAGATGTATTCTACTCACGAGTTGGCAACTCACCCCCGTTGTGCCAAATTTTATTACAGGCTCGATGTACAGGTTTCCCTGGAAGCTGGCTGGCACATCTTTTCTTTCAGGGTGATTTGCACGGTAGGTTGATTCACTTGTATCTGAACCACCATTGTATTTTATTCATTCATTTGTATCTAGTAAGCTCCATCAACCATACTTGTATTACTTGATAAGTTTATTGGACCAGTCTTTTATTTCGACCTTAGAGTCACGCATGTATTATTCTGATCTGGTGGTTTGTTTTCTTTGAGTTTTGAGCCTCGCCCTTTGGCGTTATATATTATTGTGCTTGTTGTGGTTGTTTCCGCCTGTTGGCGTTGAGCTAGCTCCCGTTTAGGGATGCTTTTTATTGTTTATGTATATTATACTTGTTGTACCCGTTTGGAGCCAGTTTTTTTTACAGAGGAGACTCTGCCGAAATTTTTGGGAAAATTTGCTGATGCTTTTAAACTTGTTCCTTCATGTTTTCTTTTACTGCTTCTTCTTCTTTTTCATGGTTTAGATTTCTGGGCTTCGGCTTACTTAGGTTACGTGGTGCCTCTAGACGCTTCGTAATCTAAGTGCCGGTCACGTTCCGTACTTTCGGGTCGTGACAAAGTTGGTATCAGAGCGCTAGGTTTAACCTTGTATAAGTCTAGGTGACCCTTGGTTGATGGAGTAGGCGATTTAGGTAGAGTAACGTACCGTGGGTATGGTCCGCGGCATACTTACGATACGCTACTCTGCTTAAGGAGCCTTAGGATGTACATTGTTTGCACCGTATTTCATTCGTTCCTTTGATCTATCTTTGTCGATGTCGGATGGTGGTTTCTGTTACTACGGGCAGAGGGAGCTGCGGCTCGAATGCGATAACCATTAGAGTATTGGTTATTCTTGAGGATTGAAGCATTGTTTAGCGTGCGGATGAAGGGTATTCACATGCCGTCCGGATGAAGTTAAAGGGTTCGAACGATTATCAGAAAACCATGTTCCCAAGTTTAAAGTATTCGGCAGAACATGCAGATATTTCGATGGACCCTCTAGAAGAATGAAACCCTAACTCGATATAATGACCACGAGAACGCCCTTGAACCTTAAGGTTTACGGCAGTTCCGCAGTGCCATTAGTGAGGCTTGGGTTTGCCCTTCTACAGCTGGACCATCGATGCTGGGGTATGTACCGGATATTTTTAAACTGTACTTGAGTGTTGAGCTCTCGGGGAATTATGGGATTTTGATGGATCGATCGAAAAGTTTAATGTAGTCCGGATATCAAGTGAAGGGATCGACTATGTGGGAGGCTCTAGACATGAGTATTGCCGTTAGTAGCGCAGCCATCACAGCTACGAAGGGACGAGTTCGAAGCAATCGACATCAGAGGAAAGAGGCGCACATTGACGATAGTGTTTACGATTGTGATTTGGTGATCTGAATTTTATATTTTTGTTGATTGGATTTTGGTATTTGAGGACTTTGTTCTACGATTGGTATTTCATGTGTGTACCTTCATTACAATCTATTTGTATTTTATATATCAATTGTATTGATGTTGTTTAGTACACACCCAGTACACTTGATTTGGTTTTATATATTTTGAGATTTTTGATTTGATTTCGTGCATAGGGGTCACACATGATTTTGACATATATTTCGACCTAGTTTTCATGCATTTTTGGTGCTGTGATTTCGATGTATGTTTTCGTGCACCATGTGCACCTGATTAGGATTCTTCCACATACTTGGCGCACTTGGTGCGATTTTGTGCACACCAGATGCACTAAATCGGGATTTTGTGCAGATTAGATGCACCTGATGTTGAGTCGTGCACGCCCGTTGCACTTGACAGATGTTTTTGGTGCACACCTGTTGCACTTAGTTTTGTTTTTGTGTGTATTCATGGTATCTCTATTTGGTTTCGATTTCAGTGCGCACCGGACGCACATGATATTTTTATGATGTGATTGGGATTGATTCAGTTTGAGCAGTATGTTTTCATAGTCATTATTATTTGATTTAGTAACCAGGCGGGACGTGTATGTTAAATAAAAGATATATATATATATATAGCTATTTTTTAAATTAAACGTCCGCTAATTACACCGTGACACGTGTATTGCACGGCGATTTTCAAGAGGGGTTTTGGTATGCTTCTTTATTATGATGTTTAGGCGATTTTACTAGGATGCGAACTATATATAAGTTATAGATTGATATATATTATGATGATTTTCATATTTGGTTTTGATATTTTATTCTCGCCATAACTCCGATGATTGCGTTATGCTTCACGGAGTTGATTTTAGTTATGTATTGATGATTTCGGAGCCCCGACGATTTGAGTGTTTTGTTAAATGTTTTAGTATTTGGAAGGGAAGTTTTAATTTAAATTCGGGGACCGAATTTCTTAAAGGGGGGAAGATTGTAACGTTTAAAAAATAATTAAATAAATAATTAAATGAATAAAACTGTTTAAGTGAATTTTATAATTTTCGGTAAAGTAAAATGTATTTTTCGTAAAATCAAACCGTGATTGTTTTTCATTATAATTTCAAAAATACCTATTCTAATTATATAATTACTAGTAAATGGTGTTTATTTAGCCACTTATAAATTTTTAGTTTAATTAAATATTTTTCCTAAATTAATTATTTTAAATATTAACATAAGCTTTATTTTTATACTAAATTAGTGTAAATTACAAATTTGAATGGTTTTAATTTGTAAAAGTGAGCCATGGCATATTATAATTTAGTGAGTATCATGTAAAATTCATTTGCAAATTTTTCCAATTTTCTAGAGTTTTCTTGAGTTGCTATAGTAAAGAATTAAAAGAAAATTTAATAAAAGCATGAAAAAACATAATGATATGATATTTTGGGGGAACTTTCTACATCTTTCTTCACTTTTCTCATTCTCCACCCCCTCCTCCTAATTTTGGCCGGCCTCAACACCCCCATGGCAGCCCCCCCCCCCCATTTCCACTTCATTTTTTGTTCAAAATTCATCAAAAATCCATTAAAAATTCAATTAAAAATCCACAAAATCCTATGTATTTCCTACCCTTTATTCTCTACTCTTCTTTACATGGATTTTTGAGTGGGAAAGCATGCATTTTGAGGCTCATTTTCATGTTTGGACTTGAGGTTGTGAAGGTATAAATCTATCTCTTTTGTTTTATTTCCATTTGATGTTTCTTTTAAAACATAATTAGTTTTATTAGATTAATTCTATGTTCAATTTTTAAAATTCAAGTTAGGGTTTGTAAATTAAAGTTATGATTTTTATTAATTAATTAGGGTTATAATAACTAGTCTACCATTTATAGAAGTGGAAAAATCTTGCATGGTTGTTGTATAATAAATTGTTTATTCATATTGTTTTAATTAAACTATATAGCTAACTAGATTTTTCTAAAATGTGTTTGTGGGTAAAATAAAATTCTTATTAAGGTGGTTATCATTAGATGGTAGTTTTAATGAGAATATTAGCATATTAAAGGAATGAAAAACTTAGTTTGATCACTAGTTTCTTTTGATAATTGGAAAATACTAATAAAATTGTTATTTTCGTAAACTAGATTTTGGAAATTCCTAAATATATGAGATTAAAAATTTAAATTATAGTTCCATTATATTATTATCATCATGAATTGTGGTTTAGTAAGTGAATTCATGTAAAATCATGTTTGGTTGTGATATTATGAAATTTTAGATTGCAAAGTGTTGAAAATCTATAATGGTTGCAAACTAGAAATTCCAAATTTATACAAAATTGTGTAATAAAAATATAGTAATGGTTTTTATAATCTAGTTAGGCCATTTAATGAGTTTTATAACCATTGGTTTCATTTAAATGTCAAGTTTTGAAGAAAAACGGTAAATTGGCGTTTTCGAGTATTTCGAAATCGGACGATTTGATTGATTTTAGGGTTTTGATGGATTAAATCATACTTTGTATTATTATAAGTAATGAGTTTTCTAAACTATGAATTATTTGTTCATGTTATCTCGATCCATCGGAGTTTTTACGCCGATATCGAGCGATATTTGGTTCTTTTGCGTGGACGGGACATAGGTTTTAACCTATGCTGGTTCCTTGCATCGTTTTGACTTTTGTATGTGATTCAGTTTACGATACTATTTATATGTTTGCGTTTAGGTACCCTCACGTGGACTGCGGGCGATGAAGAGGAGGATGGCGACACCGTCTTCGGCAGATATGGACCAGGTGAGTAGATGTATATCTACGGGGGGAAGTCGGGTGGATGGCGTTTAGCACCCCCGCAACGTAGAGTAGGAATAGTACTTATTGACATTAGGAAGCAAGATGTGACCCTAGATTCTTAATGCGTAAGACCCTTGTAATAACACTAGGCTGGACTAGACTGATTTAGGAAAACCATATCAGAGGATGAGTACCTTGGAAGAGGTTCGTAGGTTTCAGATAGAAACACACACACGCACACACTGAAACTCGACCTGGTGTATACGTGTATGTGTATACATATATAGAACTAGGTATAGGTATATACATGTATATACAACACGTATATGGGGTTCATTGATGTGATATGTTATCCGAGGTATGATGAAATAGTATAACTGGGCTTGATGCCGTGATTCTTGGCTATACAGTCGTATTAGGTGTTAGCGGATCATTAGAGAATGAGATAATGAACATGTGTACATAAATTATAATGGGTGGTGATGATATTGAGGTACCTGAGACTCTAAATTAGTACCCGGACTGTAACTTGTGATTGATCACGATATGGGATATATATGATTTGATTACGACATCATATAGGTGTGACCTGATGTCGATATCATATAGGTATGACCTGATGTTGATATCAAATAGGTGTGACTTGATGACAATATGATATCAGTATGACATAATCACAATATGATACATATGACATGATATTTCTAAGGATAAACTAATGAAGCATATTATGATGGCAATGACATATGATTAATGTAGACGATTACAGTTTAACACCTTGATCATGAGATGTGTTGGTGATGACATTATACGAATGATGAGACACCTAGGAGATACTTGACCCGTACCCCGATATTGGGATGTCGTACGATGGATTTTACCGTACGAGGCATAAATATGATGATTGATCCGCACTCTTGATTCGAGGAAGCCGTACTACGTACGTGAGCTATTGAGGCCGGATCGCCGACTATTAGAGATATTGATTCAGACCTTAGGTAGACTCTTGTTTCTTATTGACTAGTTTCTTAGGTTTTGTTCCTTAGGAGGTTAGATGGACACTAGGTTAGGTTCGAGTCATATAGTGGTAGTGGTAATGGTATATCAAATGAGTAGATAATACACATCCGTCTTTACTTTCACACTGGAATCATAATGATGCATGTTCTTACATATGTTGCTATAATCAGTATAAACCTTACCTGTTAGGACACCAGCACCATTACCGATGATGCGCATATTCCACGCACACTTATTTGCCGGCTCACACACATCATCATCGGTAATTGCTATGTCACGTACACTTTAGATTATATTATCTTTTATTGATAGAATCAGTTAACAACTTGACCGATATAATATTGTGATTACTCTCTGATATTAGTATAGACATGATAATTATTACTTAGACATTCATGCATTCATATTTTCATGTTATCATGCAGTATTATGGGCATATGCCGACACTTATCATATACTTACTCATGATTTTGAGATTTGGGTTTCTATGAGATTCTGGATTTTCGGGGAAAACCGCAAGAATATATAAAAACTTCTCTCTCTCTCCTCCTCTCTTTTTAAAATAAGATGCGGTTTTCTCGTGATGTATGTGTCGTCCACCATGAGATTTCATGTTTTCTGTTGGATTTCGAGTCCCGATTCGAGGAGTGGATGAACCGTCTCGGGTACATGGTGGGCCCGGTATGGTACCCCGGGGCAAGAAGATCGAGTTGTAGACGATGAGCCTGGCAGGGGAAGGCTACCTACCGGTGATGTCTGGCGCGGCGGATATCCGGAGGATACCGACCGTTGTCGTGAGATTTGATGATATGGGCCGATCCGAACTGACGGAGCCCGAGGTATTGAGACCGTGAGACTTGAGATTTACATGTTTGTGTCGATGCTTGACATGGATTTCCATAGATTTCATTGTTGAGATTTCAGATTCCTATACACATTTTACTATGATAACAGCTAAAGATTTCTTATACAGATATTCTGGATTTCAGGATTGGTTATTTTATATTCATGATGCATGCATATCCATTCATATGACATAGTATTATATGAGGCACTGACACGAGCACGGAGTATCTGCATTTACACGTAGTTTTACCCTGCTATTACTAGATGATTAGGATATAATAGTGTATTATTATGACCTAGGATAGCGTCGTGCATTCGATTTCTTTTCGTAGATGTATTCTACTCACGAGTTGGCAACTCACCCCCGTTGTGCCAAATTTTATTACAGGCTCGATGTACAGGTTTCCCTGGAAGCTGGCTGGCACATCTTTTCTTTCAGGGTGATTTGCACGGTAGGTTGGTTCACTTGTATCTGAACCACCATTGTATTTTATTCATTCATTTGTATCTAGTAAGCTCCATCAACCATACTTGTATTACTTGATATGTTTATTGGACCAGTCTTTTATTTCGACCTTAGAGTCACGCATATATTATTCTGATCTGGTAGATTGTTTTCTTTGAGTTTTGAGCCTCACCCTTTGGCGTTATATATTATTGTGCTTGTTGTGGTTGTTTCCGCCTGTTGGGGTTGAGCTAGCTCCCGTTTGGGGATGCTTTTTATTGTTTATGTATATTATACTTGTTGTACCCGTTTGGGGCTAGTTTTTTTACAAAGGAGACTCTGCCGAAATTTTTGGGAAAATTTGCTGATGCTTTTAAACTTGTTCCTTCATGTTTTCTTTTACTGCTTCTTCTTCTTTTTCATGGTTTAGATTTCTGGGCTTCGGCTTACTTAGGTTACGTGGTGCCTCTAGACGCTTCGTAATCTAAGTGCCGGTCACGTTCCGTACTTTCGGGTCGTGACATTAGGATACCCGGCCTCGACTCCTTGAGATGGCCTCCCAATGGATCCTAGAATCCGGTTACTTGTGCTCTCCGACTTGGGTCTATCCTAATGCGGAAAAGTAAATAATATACAATGGTGACATCAACCTCAACCCAAAAGTGCCCCAATAAAAGAATATTGCATACAATGAATTTTACATGAATGAAAAATAAAAACCCTCATCTCATATAAAAAAAACCCGACTATTCAGAACACGACGATCCAATATAACATATCACAGCAACACATAATATCTCATATCATCAACGTAAGCAAGTATGCGTATTCTGATTGTCGTTGATGTATAGCAACGAAGCCAGCGATACACCACATACTACGCTTACGGTCACAGAAAATAAAGTGTAAAACTACAACATTTGGAATTCACAATCACTATAGACATCATAAATCCAAAATATCACATACTTCGCATTTCATGCCTAACTATATGAATTCCACATATTGTATCACATTCCAGATAAATAGACAAAGTTAAACTTTCCGATCGAATCAACGAATACAAAAGATCTCCAGAAAACTCAACACTTGAGTAAAATTAAAAATCCCCAGAAGCATGTAGTAATACAAACGGATGAACCCTAGAAATATCTATCCCTGATGCCCATGTACGGCCGCGGAACCGCCGCGTAAAGCCTGCTATTGCCGCGGTTTCGCGATGACTTGAAGGAATCAGGGGTTCGTATTTCACAGTTATCCATAGAATTACCTTCTTGATTTTTTGAGTATTTTTAATGTGGAAAAAACCATCTTTTTAAAAAATTTCCAGAGAAGGGGTCAAATACGACGTTTCGGGGTTCGATCGGACTTTTAACTTCGTCTACACTTCGCCTAATACTCTAGCTAGGCTCAGATACCACTGTAAGGTTACTAGGCACTATCACAAGGGTCTATAAGGCATCGACCATGCCGAATTTTAAAATTTTCAAGTGCCGAACAACCTAAAGCGAGGATCTTTGCTAGATAATTAGGTTTAATAAAGCAAGTAAACAACTTTACATCTAAGAGAGAGGGATTACAACCTTTGTAGTCCGTTCCTTCGCTTCATAAGCTCCGAGTAGAAGTCCCTTCACCACGATCCATGATCTCCCGGATTCAAGAGAGGCTACACAAGTCGAATGATCCATTCTTGTTTGAAGTCTTCCTTTTCGAAGATGATCTACCTTGAAGAATCTCAAACTCAAGCTCTCACTTCTCTAATCAAGTATTAGAGAAGTGAACACCCTAATCTAAGTGGCTAGAATAGATGAGGATGATGAAGTAGGAATTTATCTCTCTTTTGTTTTCAATTTCTCACACTAAATCATCATATAAGAAAAGCTAGCAAGCTTTTTCAAGGAAGAAGAAGAAGAAAAGCTTTTGTGATGAATAATGAATAATTGTTATGGTTACAAATCCAACCATGGGTTAAGTATGAAGGCTTAACCCATGTAGAGAATTAACTAGGGTAAAGGGTTTGGGTTGGGTTAAGAAATATCTACACAAAATATCAATCCAAAATATCTAAGCTTAAAACAAAATAAAGCTTCTATAAGCTTCATGAAAAAGCTAACCCAAATTAAACCCTAACTATATTTAATCTCCATAAATCATGTTGCATTTGTAATCATAACTTGTTAAAATATTATATATCACATATATAATATATTTTTGTAACAAAAGAAAATAATACAATTAACGTATATCGCATATATATCAATGTATTATCCGGTGAGAAAATGAATCAATAAAGTGAGCTTATATTAGATAATGTAATGCAATATATCACATACATAATTAAACATTAAATTATCGAATCAACACTTGATCCGAAAATCCGGCTATATAGCATATAACCGACTAATATAATATGTACCGATTTATCGAATCAACACTTGATCCGATGACCCGGCTATATCACATATACCCGGCCGATATCATATATCGCGAGAATACAATATGGTATCTCATATCGTATTATTCTCGGTGCCGCACACATCACATATGTGCTCCTACTCCGTTTTGCCTGTGCCAGAAAACCTCTGTGTAGGACTCTAAAGAATCTTCAATACGCCGGCAGTAGGTGATGATCATATCAAACTCCCACAAGCTGCAAGCGGTCAGCTAAACGTAACAGCTACCCATGTATTGAGCAATCAGAAGATCAACAAGCAAGCCTTCACATTCTCCTGTGAATCCAATCAGTAACACTCCCGTACAGTCCGGTCTCTTCGTCTGAAATGTTGCATATCTAGTCTAGGGGTGGTAAAACGTCAGACTCCAGTAACCGATAAGTCGTGTTGATGTGAGGCTCCTAACCAGTCGTGAAACTACTAATAACACTTACCAGCAGCACTCTATATCAGCCCTGGCCAGGTACTTCCAGTTATAGCCAATCAAACACAGCACAACATCAACTCCCTATACCGGGAGAGACGAAACCCCTCCTATCGCTCATTGCCTCCATGTGATTCGGGACTGTACCCAATAGCCACCGTTCTGCACACCCTCTTGGACGTGGTAAGGTGGAAATCAAAGCACAGTGGGAATCACACAAGACTCTATGACGATCTCGGGTCTACAGACTAACCTGTACCAGTTCCACCGGAGAACCGCTATCAGACGATAGGTATATTACCATCCAGGAGTTCTCGGCGAGTCCGTTCAGTGTACCCAGTCTCCACTGAGCACCCATACACCATCTTTGATGTCCAACACCAATGGATATGGGATCATCCATCGCCCATCATATGGGTCAAGATGCGTGTACGCTAGTCTACTCTGGAGTATCGATGCCCTGTCTCGATACACCCTCGACTAGGAACAGTTGTAGGATGTACTCGTTGACTACCCTGGCCCCACTAGTATGATCTTATCATAGTTCTAGTAGTCGAGTACATATCCTAAGGGCTTTATCAACACGTGATCACAAAACAGTATTCATTAACATGTTAAGATAAAATGAAACAAGATAGCATACTATCATATCGAGAAAGAAAGTCCTCTCTATATATATCCAAGCATCCATTATAATATACATCACATGTACAACAATGGCCTCTAGGGCATACATATAACTAACAATCTCAATGCAGGTAGTCCAGCAATGATCCTACGGGCTTTATCAACATGTATAAAAGATATGTAACATCAAGTAAAATATACACATATTAAGATAAAGTCAAACCAAATAGCATACTATCATATCGAGCAAGACTGTCCTGTACATATATATGTCCAAGCATCCATATGTATACATATTCAATAATGGCCTCTAGAGCATACATATCCATCAATCTCCCACTAGCACTAATGCCATATATTGGCGTACCGAGTATCCAACGTCTACTCTAGGGCCAGCTGTTGGCGTACCGCATACCCAACATCTCAAAAAGTCTCTCGAACTGTGCTTGAGGAAAGGCCTTGGTGAATGGATCCACAGTGTTGTCTTTTGTATCCACTCTCCGGACCTCGATCTCCTGGCAATCTACGATCTCCCTGATCAGGTGATACCGCCTTAAGATGTGCCTGGATTGCTAATGGGACTGTGGTTCCTTCGCTAAAGCTATAGCCCCATTGTTATCTCAATACAAAGGTATTGGGTCAACAATGGACAGAACTACCTGAAATTCAATAATGAACTTCTTCATCCAGTCCGCCTCTTTTGCGGCATCGCTTGCAGCAATGTATTCAGCCTCCATCATCGAGTCTACAACGGTATCCTGTTTGTAGCTCTTCCAACACACCGCCCCTCCGTTGAGGGTAAATACAAAACTCGAGACAAACTTTCTATCATCCTTGTCACTCTGGAAGTTTGAATCGGTAAAGGACTCGACCTTCAAGTCTCTATTACCGTAAACCAAGAACATCTCTTTTGTCCTTCTCGGGTATTTGAGAATGTTCTTTACTGCTGTCCAGTGGTCCTCACCTGGGTTCGACAGATACCGGCTCACCACGCTTAGTGCATAAACTACATCTGGCATTGTACATAGCATTCCATACATTATAGATCCTACCACCGAAGCACAGGGTACAGTGCTCATGCGAACCCTCTCCTCGTCAGTCTTGGGAGACATCTCCTTGGAGAGGGTGATTCCGTGCAATGCGGGTATGTTATCGCGCTTAGAATCTTCCATACTAAATCTCTTTAGTACGGTTTCTATGTACTTGGACAGTGAAAGTCCCAGTAATCTCTTGGATCTATCTCTGTAGATCTTAATCCCCAGAATGTACGAGGCATCACCCAGGTACTTCATGGAGAACCTTTGTGATAAGAATAGCTTGACCGATTGTAGCATAGGAATGTCATTTCCTATCAAAAGAATGTCGTCCACGTACAAGACTAGGAACACGACAGTTTGTCCTACAATCTTCTTATAAATACAAGGCTCATTCTCGTTCTTCATGAAGTCAAATTCCTTGACTGTTTCATCAAAACGGATGTTCTAGCTCCGCGATGCCTGCTTCAATCCATAAATGGATTTAAGCAACTTGCACACTGTTGGGGTAAAGATTTACACCCCGGTTGACCAAGTCAAAATCAAAGTCAACCCCAAGCCAAGTGGGCCCAAGCCCAAATTAAGTGCGCCCATGCACGGGTCGAGCCCGAACATGAAGCGGCCGGCCTCCCTCCATGCCAAGATAAAAATTTTGTAATAAATAATTTTTTGTATTTCTTTTATTTTATTTTATGAATAAATGTAAGAAAAATAGGCATAATCCGAATTTTTGTAAAGCCCATGGCTTATGTGCAAAAAGAAATAGCACATGAGCCATGGGATTGGCAAAATGCCATTTTGTGAAGCCCAAGGGGCTATGTGTAAAGTGTATAGCCTATAAAGGCGGGGATAATGAAAATATCCCAAAAAAATTTCTTTCTCCCTCCAAAAGAATCCAGATCTGAGATCTTTCTCCTTCCTGAAGTTTCTAAAACCTTTTTCTTTCTTTTGAATTAAATCAAGAGTTTTACTCTTCCTTTTATAGAACTAAATAGTTTTTAACCATAAAACCCACAAAGGGGAACTTAGATCTCCCATCAGATCTTAAAAATAAGAGATTTTTAAAATCTCATACTTCTTGTTCTTCAAGACCCAGCCAACAGAGGAGAAAGGAGGAGACCCATCTCCAAAAATCCCATCTTGGGAAGATCCAGAACCAAAGGGAGAAATAAAGCAACACCCTTTGATCATTTCTAAACTTTTTAGGAGTTTAACTCCACAAATCGGGAGCACAGCTCCCAGTGCAGGGACCAAAGTCCCCTTTTTGTTTGACGCCTAGCATCCAGCGCCCAGAGCGCTTGCGCCCACGTGCAGAGCACGTGGTGCGCCCGGCGCCCAGAGCGCTTGCGCTCACGTGCCGAGCACGCGGTGTGCCAAGCACCCCGAGTGCTTGCGCCTACGTGCCGAGCATGTGGTGCGCTAGCGCACCACGTGCTCGGCACGTGGTGCGCTAGCGCCCAGTGCGCTCGCGCCCACGTGCCGAGCACGTGGTGCGCCCAGCGCCCCAAGCGCTTGCGTCCACGTGCCGAGCACGTAGTGCGCTAGCGCCTAGTGCGCATTCGCCCACATGCCGAGTACGTGGTGCGCTAGCGCCCACATGCCGAGCACGTGGTGCACCCAGCGCCCGGTGCGCTAGCGCCTACGTGCCGAGCATGTGGTGCGCCCAGCGCCCACGTGCCGAGCACGTGGTGCGCCTAGCGCTCAGAGCGCTCTCGCCTAGCGCCTAGTGCGCTAGCGCCCAACGCCTGCGTGCCATGCACACGAGGCGCTTGCCCCCACGCATCCTTTGGATGCCCTTTACCTTTATACACACACACACACACACACACACACATACACACACACATACTCTATAACACTGTCCCTCTCAAAAAAAATTGGGCCGGGACGCTGCCCCGCACCCCGCAAGGGGCTACTATCCCCCTTGACCCCCAGCCCGCTATCCGGGTAGCGGGACCCCCGTAAAAACTCTTCGTGGGTCCCGATATATCCAAGCCACCCCTCTAAAACACAACACTGCACATTGAGTTTGCATGACCAGTTTAACCCGTTAATCGGAGGTTCCCTCGCCCCGAAGGCAAGGGGTAATTAACGGCAGCTTAGTCCGCGGCTGTCGGAGATTCGGATCCCCACAATCAATAAACTCCCACCTACCCTAGGCAGTGGGGGATCTGTAGTACGCCTGACAAGCTCGCGCGTATTCCCATCTCAATGGGGTGACGAAAAACACCCTACAGATTCAGGCACGCCCGGTGGGACCAATCTGTCCTCCCATATTTCGGGTTAAACGTTCATGCGAACTCAATCAATATCCATATCTATATTTATACTAAAATATTGCTCTTTCATGCAGGTTTTTAAGCAACCAACTTTCAACAACAATGTCTCCCAAGACGAATTCAGCTTCCAACGCGATCCTGATTCCGTACGTGGTCAAGATCAACGCTCGTGTGGTTCTTCCCGCAAGCCTCAGTCGACAGTGGGAGGAACTGCACCACCAGTTTGGCTCCGTCATCATCTACCCTGCCGGAAGTGCTCATCTGGCAGAAATCCCGGCAAAACAGGTGGCCAAACCGGTCTTAAGGGGCAAGAGACCGAATGTTGTGATCGCCAAGGCACCACAACCGAAACTTAAGACGGTGTCTGAATGACTCTCTTGTGCTCCAGCTGGGAGGCAAGACTTCTGGTACAAAGGGCAACGTCAAATGTTGTGGACGAGCCCAGGCGATGACTCCAACAAATGCACGATAGGGCGTCTTCTTTGGCCTCTTTATCAATCGGTCTACGGCGTCTTCCCGAAGAGCCGGAACCTGCCAAGCGCTCAAATCAGAAAAGCTAAGGCAGAAGTGGCTCAGGTATCGAGCCAACAAGAGGGCCAGGACTCCGGCCAGGTGGAATCGTGTGAGCTTCCAAGTGCAGAGCCATCCTGCGACAATAGCTGAATCAAGCGTAAAAATCAGCAATTCCTTCGAACCTCTGAGGTGGGTTCAGAAAAATGCCATGACCGCCAGAATCAAGAAGACGGCGGTCCGAACATCGCTACAAAGAGATGTGTCACGGCCCTAACAAAAAAAGTATGACACTGTCTCTTAAAGAGTCTATCAGGCGCTCTGTGCAGCGCGAAAGCAGCAGGGCAAATCCAGAAAAGAAGCGCCAGCACCATTCAAGAATCTGGTCATGCCAGCCGCCTTCAGTCGACTGCCCGTTACCAAAACAGGAGGGTCAAGACAGCGATCCAAGAAATCAGTTGCCAATAATAAAAAGACAGCAGGATATGTTATCCATACGGTCTATATGGCAGGCGAGCACCCCAGCGACAACCTTCACAGCAAAAGCAAGGATGGGGCCACCACATCCCAAGCCCAATCTGGCTTGAATGTGGTTGCCGCTTCCCAAGAACATCCGCCTCCGCTGGATGATGAAAACCCTCTCGATGAGGACGATAGGCAGAAGGACCCTTCGGTCCAGGAAGAGTCAATCTCGGACAGCGAGGAAGAGCCGACTTTCCGCCCCAGGACCGCAGAGTAGGAGCTGCTTCAGGAGCTTCGAAAACAACTCAAGAGCAAAGGTAAAGAGATGGCCAAGCTCTATTCGAAAATTGACGACCTAACGAACGTTGTGATGCAGCTTACGGCTCAAATTGCTCGACCGCCTCCCAATCAAGCACAAGTCGCTACTCATGAGCCGGATGATGACAATCCGAAGCGGCCAATATCTGTCCTTCTGGGTCTAAGATTCGTCGAGCCACACGAAAGCCGGCCATATTCCGCTTCTGGGGACGCTTTGGCCCCAGATAGCACTATCCCGCTAACACAAGATCGGATAATGGATTTGGTCACCAACAAAATTAAAACATTGGTGGCTGAAGCTGAAGCTCAGAAAGAAATTGGCAGTAGTGGGCGGCCATATCCCGCATAGTACGATCTGATCGAGTTCCCGAGCGGCTACGTCATTCCTAAGTTTGGAAGATTTGACGGAATGGGGAATGCAAATCAGCACGTCGCCCACTTCAAAGCATCTTGCGGAAATATAGGGGGCAATGATGCGCTCCTTCTTCGTCAGTTTGTCAACAGCCTGACCGGTGTCGCTTTTGACTGGTACGCGAGTATACCAGACGGGTCCGTCATTACCTTTGCCCAAATGGAGTCTCTATTTTGTCAACGGTTCATGAGTGTCAGTGATAAAATCTCCATTGCTGACCTTGTGAGGACCAAGCCGGGGAAGAATGAAAGCAACACCGACTTTATCGCCCGATGGAGTAATCTCACGGTCAAGTGCGAACCGCCGCTGGAGCAGGACCAGTCCATCATCCTTCTTATTGGGAACCTCAGCAATTGGATGGTCCCATTCTTGTGTACAGCAGGTCTCAAGACGTTTCAAGAGCCAACCAAGAAAGTCCAAATGCAGGAACGCTCGAAGCAAGAGTCCACCCCGGACTCTCAAAGAGACAAGACCTGGAAAAGCAAGCGGGACGTCAACCGTAGAAGCGGGAGTTCCAGCAGTACCAATGTCTTCAATGCGTCCGACAATGAGGAAAAGTGAAGGGCTGGCGAATCCAAAACCAACCGGTCTCGAAAGCCAGTGCTGGGAGGAGAAGGGCATTCCCTAGAGGAGAAAAAGAACAAGATTTACTCTTTCAGGAGGGACATGGTCCGAAAGATATTTAAAGATGCCTTGAATAACGGTCTACAATTGCCAGAGTCGAAAAGACCTCAAGAAGCGAAAATGACCGACAATCCCCTGTATTGCCTGTACCACCGAGTAGTGAGCCATGCGATCGAATGTTTCTATATCTTCAAAGACTGGGTCGAGAAGCAGTACAAGGCTGGAGAGATCGAGCTGTCCGAAAGCGTGTTGGTGAACAATCAAGTTGCAACCACCAACTTTATACAGACAGAAGCTGAAGCTTTTTGGGAGCAGACAGCCGAACCCGCTGCCCTGAGAAATGAAACGGACTCATTGCGGCCTCCGTGGAGTACGCACATATCTAATAAGACAAAGAAGATGATAAAGCTACTTCGGAAAGAGCCCAGGACGGAATAGGAAGGGCAGAAGAAGCCTACCTTTCCAGCTGCCAATGCGGCTCCATCAGGTTCAAAATCCATAAAGCTCAAGAAGAAGAAAAGTGCAGCTCGGCGCGAAAAGGAGTCTGTAGGGAGATCGACCATTCAAAAATATATCGATTCCCTCGAAGACTATGAACAGAAGGAAAGGACTCTAATTCAATTGAAAGAGTTCTTCCCTGTAGAAGAGGCTGAGATTCTGGAGGAGTTAAAAGAAGACTCCAACGAAGAGATCCCTATAGTGACCTGCTACGCCATCCATCTGAGCAGCGACTCTGAGGGGGAGCTCTGTCTTCCCGAAGAGGACGAGGAGCTCGCCACAAAGGCCAATCAAATCCATTTCAGAAGTGGCAGGGCTCTACCGCTAAATCAGGGCAATGCCCCAAAAGGGAAGGAAAAACAGGTGGCTAATGAGGAAGATGGCAGAGAGCCGGCGAATGAAAACTCAAGTCCTTCCTCGGAGGACTATAATGTCTTGGCTCATCTCCGGAAGCTTCCGTCTCTTTTGAGCATCTACGATGCCTTGGTCCTATCTAAGGAGCTTAGAGATGTTCTCATTCACACTCTACAAAACCCCGAGCGGTATCAGGCTTGCTTTGCAGAAATTAATATGAAAGAAGCCCAGTATGCTTTGCATGCCACCACAGTCACGTTTAAGGATGAAGACTTGCTACTGGGAACGGCTGAGCATAATCGGCCGCTTTATGTGACCGGGTACAGCGACGGAGATCGGATTAATCTCATATTGATCGATCTGGGGTCCTCAGTGAACATCATGAACTTGCGGACTCTGAAGAGTTTGTCAATGGATGTCCGACACCTGTCGAGGGAAAGGATTTTCATTCAAGGCTTCAACCAAAATTGCCAGCAAGTTCTGGGGTCCATAGCTTTGCCAATCAAATTTGGGGATCTGCAAACCGAAGCTAAGATATACGTGATCGACGCTGACACGTCTTATAAAATTCTCTTAGGGTGGTCGTGGCTCCATGATTACGGCATCATTCCGTCAACTCTCAATCAATGCATGAAGTATACTAAAAATGGCGAAGAAAGACGCATTGACGGAGATATCCAGCCGTTCGGTGTGCATGAAGTCCGATATGAGGATTCTCGGTACTTTATGAATGTCCAAAATATTGAGCCACAGCTGACCAAAGACAGAACAGCCCGAAACTCAAAAGCAAATCTGAGCCAGCTGTCACTTTCATAAGCAAAAACGCCCAAGTGCGCTCGCATTTCGGTAGAGACACTGATGAGTCCGATGCTGGAAGTCTATCCTTCCGTAAAGCTCGCCCTCTTTTCGGTAGCGATACGGATGAATCTGTTACTGAAGCCCCATCTAGCAGCAAAGTCTGCCCTCATCTTGGCAGCGACACTGATGAGTCAGAGGAAGAGGACCTGCCGTGCAACAGCTGTGCTGATTGGACCCCTATGCAACAAACAAAACTACGAGAGACCTTCAAAATTGCAGAAGGGCTCCTAGCTGTCACAAGGGTAAGGGAGAAGATGTGCAAAGAGCTCAATGCATTGTCAGTCTCCACTATGGACCAGCTGAAGACTTTATACGTTCCCGGAAGGAAAAATGGACAGAAGGGCATTCTGTTTTATGGGTCAAATCCTGTTGTGCACCCGGACGATTTGTCCGTCACGTGCCTTCCCTATGAGAGAGGCATAAGAGCCGTCCTCAACCCTAGATACTATGCACCCGAGATGCGCGAATATTTCAAAAATTGCGGATGCCGGTTATATCAAACAAAGTCCGAAGCAAAGTTTTATGAAGGGCTATGGAATCCGTCCCAGGTCCGAGCACTCATCGATGGACGAATTCTAGATAGACGGGGCATAGGCTACATTCAACCTGATTCCAAAGCGTGCTACATGATCCATGTTGGTAAGGCCAGCGAAAGATCAAATGATGATGACGAGATAGCCAAGACAGAAGAAGCTCCTCAAGAGCTCGAAGACGGCGGACAAGCAACCTTTGACGAGCTAACCGAGATTGACTTAGGAACGCCCGATAATCCAAGGCCGACCTACATCATCTCACTCTTGTCATAGGAAATGAAAGAGTAGATAATCGCCCTGCTGCATGATTTCGACGACTGCTTCGCGTGGACGTACAAAGAGATGCCTGGCCTTTCCCCTGAAGTGGTCGTGCATAAGCTGGCTATATCTCCTGATGCTAAGCCAGTCAAACAAGCTCCTCGAGGAATGAGAAGGGAACTGGAAGAAAAGGTCATCGAGGAGACCAAGAAACTCAACGATGCCGGCTTCATCAAGTAAGAGAAATATGCGGACTGGATCGCATGCGTAGTCCCAGTAAAGAAGAAAAATGGGCAGATCCGAGTTTGTGTCGATTTCAGGGACCTCAACAAGGCATGTCCTAAAGACGACTTCCCGCTACCGGTCATGGAAATGATGGTCGATGACACCTCAAATTACGAGCTGTTCACCTTTATGGATGGCTCGTCTGGGTATAATCAGATCAAGATGTCGCCTGAGGATGAGAAGCACACAGCATTTCGAACCCCGATCGGAATATACAGCTACAAAGTGATGCCGTTCGGACTGAAGAACGCAGGCGCTATATATCAAAGGGCAATGACCAATATCTTTGATGACCTAATTCATAAAGTCGTCGAATGTTATGTTGATGATCTGGTCATCAAGACTAAGGCCAAGGCCGATCACATCCAAGATCTTAGCACTGTTCTCACCAGACTGAGAGAGTACGATCTGAAAATGAATCCTCTGAAGTGCGCTTTTGGCGTGTCATCGGAAAAATTCCTAGGCTTCATAGTCCGACATCGAGGGATTGAAGTTGATCCGTCCAAGATAAAGGTCATCATAGAGATGCCCCCTCCGAAGAGTCTGACGCAGCTAAGATCTTTTCAAGGCAAGCTTGCTTATATACGAAGGTTTATCTCAAATTTATCTGGAAGATGTAGGCCCTTCTTAAAGCTCATGAAGAAAGGAGCTCCTTTTATCTGGGATGTCGAATGTCAAGCAGCGTTCGAAAGCATCAAACAATACTTGTTGCACCATCCAGTGCTGGCCGCTCCCATTCTAAGTAAACCGCTGATTCTCTACACTGCCACGCTAGATGAGTCACTCGGTGTGCTCCTTTCCCAGAATAATGAGGAGGGAAAAGAAAATGCCCTCTACTACCTCAGTCGAACTCTAGTCGGGGCAGAACACAACTATTACCTAATCTAAAAGCAATGCCTGGCTCTGATATTTGCTGTGAATAAGCTGAGGCACTATCTGCTCGCTCATCAGGTTATGCTGATCTCCAAGGTCGACCCGCTCAAACACTTGATGACCAAAGCAAGCCTAGCCGGCAGAATGGCAAGATGGGCTGTCATGCTACTTGAGTTTGACATAGTTTATACTCCTCAGAAAGCAGTAAAAGGGAAAGCTCTTGCAGACTTTCTCGCTGCTCATCCCATACCAGAAGGGTCACCACTCAATTGCTAGTTACCCGACGAACAAGTGTTGCACCTCGAGAATGACGAGCCATGTTGGGAGCTCTACTTCGATGGGGCCTCATCGATAAGGACCTCCAGTAAATCAAGCGTCCCGGAGATAAAAGCAGGGATAGGATTGGTGTTCATCACGCCATCAATGGGAACCCTACGGCGTTCTTTTGCTCTCACCGAGCCTCGCACAAACAATGAGGCCGAGTATGAAGCTCTGATAGCTGGTTTGGAGCTCGCCATAGAAATGGAAATCCTTCGACTATGGGTTTACGGTGACTCCCAGCTTGTCGTCAACCAAGTAAACGGCCACTATAAGATATACAAACCCGAGTTAGCTCGGTACAGATGCCGGGTGGTGGAACTCATGAAACGGTTCACTCACATTGAACTAATGAGAGTCCCCAGAGCATTGAACGGAAAAGCCGACATACTCGCTCGCCTAGCCAAGGAGCTGGCTGATCCTGACATGGACGAAATTCTGATCACAGTCAGGAGCCGGCAAATTCTACCCCCAGACTCTCTACGAGAAGAGGAAAGCGCGGAACAGAAGAGCAGTCCGGCCGAAGAAGCTTCGATCATCCAAGACGAGCCCGATTGGAGAGGACCCTTCATAGAGTGCCTCCGATACGAAAGCTGCCCGAAGGAAAATCTGCAAGGATTCAGCTGAAGAAGAGAGCTCTCTGATACGTGTTTTTGAATGACACGCTATACCGCAGGTCATATGACCAACTCTGGCTTAGGTGCCTGTCATCGGCCGAAGCCTAAAAATTTATGAAAGAAGTTCACTCGGGCGTCTGTGGGACTTACCGGTCCGCCCCAAAATGCGGCTTCAGATCAAATGGCTCGGGTATTACTGGCCCACCATGATATGGGATTGCGGAGAGAATGCAAAGAAATGTTATATCTGCCAAATTCACGGTGATTTCATTCACAAGAATCCCAATCCATTGCATCCTACGGTGGCTTCGTGGCCCTTTGAAGTCTGTGGAACCGACATAGTTGGCCTAATTGATCCTCCGTCATCTAGAGGCCACCAGTTCATACTGTCCGCAACAGACTACTTCTCCAGATGGGCTGAAGTAGTCCCGCTAAAAGAAGTCAAGACATAAGATATTCTGACATTCTTCCAGCATAATATTCTATACCGCTTCAGTACACCAAGAAGAATCATTTCTGACAACGGGCCTTCTTTCAAGAGCTTTAAAGTCTCAAGGTTTGCTACTCGGCACAACATAGACTGGAGATATTCCTCTATCTATAATCCAAGAGCCAATGGGCTAGCCGAAGCCTTCAATAAGACTCTATGCAAACTCCTAAGGAAAAATGATTCATCCAACAAGAGAGAATGGAATCTCAAACTTCACGAGGCGTTGTGGGCATATCGTACCACGCACCGTACTCTAACTCGGTCCACTCTATACCCATTGCTCTTCGGAGTGGAGATGGTCCTCCCCCTCAAAGTCGAAGTTCCAAGCTTAAGAATGGTCGTTCAGCACGAGTTGACAGAGGAGGAAAACGTGCTCCTTCGGCTTGAAGAGCTCGACGCCCTCGAAGAAAAGAGGCTCGCGATGCAGCAAAATATGGAGCTATACCGAGCCCAAATGTCATTGGCCTATGACAAGATAACCCGTCTCCATGCTTTCAAGAAAGGTGAATTGGTATTGGTGCTCAAAAGACCGATCATCCCCAATCGACATGCCAAGGGAAAATTCGAGCCAAACTGGGAAGGACCATACGTCATCGAGAAAGTGTTCGACGGAGGATCCTACCAACTAATAAGTGCCGATGGAGAAAGGCCCATGCCAACCATCAATGGCCGATATCTCAAGAAATACTACGCGTGAAGGCTCCAAGTCGCAGGCAAATTGAGCACATCAGCCCTACGGTCTGGATCATACATCCTGCAAAACCGTACACAATCCACGGGCGTAAACGACCCCTATCTCTCCCAAATCCTACCGGTGAGACTACATTTAAAGTTCCACCAGCGGCAAGAAAAAAAACGGTATGTTCACAAGCAAAACGGGCACGGAAGAAAACCCGAAAGAGCTCCGTGAGTAAAAACAGCAGGACTACCGGCGAGTTTGTGAAAACCCGAAAGGGCACAAACTCGTGAAAAGAGATGAAATACACTCGCAAAGTCCTCTCGACCTTGTGAGGAGAAAATCCCTGTGTGAGATCCTTACGACTCACAAAGGAGCAACACACTTAGGAATCCTCATGATTCCTAAGGAGAACATACACCTGTGAGATCCTCTCGACTCATAGGGAGAAAATGCTTTTATGAGACCCTTACGGCTCATAAAATTGAAAAGTCCTAGGTGACAGGGACTTAAACCTGTCTCCTAAGCCACCGCTCCCCAATGGAAAATGGCAAATGATGAGTCGCTCCTGGCGTTACGCTTCAGTGTTAGCGGTGCTGATGCCGACCAAAAAACCAAATCCTAAGTCCTTCCGAGCCAAATGATGCGTTGCACCTGGCATTGTTCCAGTGCAGCAATGCTGATGCCAAACAAGATCCAAATTCCAAGTCCCCAAACGACGAATGATGAGTCGCTCCTGATATCATATTCCAGTGCAGCGATGCAGACGCCAACCAAAATCCAATTTCTCAAAATTCTCACCAGCCCTACGGTTAGTCCCCAAATTGACTACCGTATACAATCCTCGGGCTCAAATAATTCTCATCATACCCATACCCCACCGCAATCACCAGTCCGGCTGGTCTTCGCCCTTGGACTTATGCTCTATTTTGGAAGACCCACTCATGTGTCCTCACGATACATGAGGAGAACCAACTTACGGGATCCTCATGACTCGTATGAAAACACCTTCGTGGGATCCTTACGACTCACAAAGGAAAAACACACTTGGGAGTCCCCACGACTCCTGAGGAGAAAGTGCACCTACGAGATCCTTTCAACTCGTAGGGAGAAAATGCTTTTATAGGACCCTTACGGCTCATAAAATTGAAAAGCCTTAGGTGACAGGGACCTAAACCTGTCTCCTAAGCCACCGCTTCCCAACAGGAAAGGGCAAATGATGAATTTCTCCTGGCATATCTGCTTTAGTGTTAGCAATGCTGATGCCTACCCTAACCCCAAATTCCAAACTCCAATCCAATAGACCCCTAAGTCTTTAAACTGGGAACAGATGACCTCTAAGTCGTTAAACTGGGAACAGATGACCCCTAAGTCATTAAACTGGGAACTGATGACCCCTAAGTCGTTAAATTGGGAACGGGGGAATTCCTGCACGGCAAATGATGATTCGCTCCTGGTACCATATTCCAGTGTAGCGATGTTGATGCCAAACCAAAACCAAAATCCCTAAATCCTGTCATGACAAATGATGATTCGCTCCTGGTACCATATTCCAGTGTAGCGGTGCTGATGTCAATCCAAATCACATCAAATCAGCAAAACAACCAATGACCTCCCTGGAAGAACCAAATTCCACCTCGGAAACAAGTCAACTTCATCACTGACACCGCAAGAAGCGGAGCAAGTAAAATCCAGAACCGACCGTCCACGTCCCAAAAAGGGCAGCACTGACCGTCCAAGTCACAAAAAGGGCAGAACCGACCGTCCAAGTCGCAAAAATGGTAGAACCGACCATCCAAGTAGCTAAAAGGGCAGCATCGACCGTCCAAGTCACTAAAAGGGCAGCATCGACCGTCCAAGTCGCAAAAAGGGCAGAATCGACCGTCCAAGTCGCTAAAAGGGCAGCACCGACCATCCAAGTCGTAAAAAGGGCAGAACCGACCGTCCAAGTCGCAAAAATGGCAGAACCGACCGTCCAAGTCGCTGAAAGGGCAGCATCGACCCTCCAAGTCACTAAAAGGGCAGCATCGACTGTCCAAGTCGCAAAAAGGGCAGAACCGACCGTCCAATTCGCAAAAAGGGCAGCACCGACTGTCCACGTCGCTAAAAGGGCAGCACCGACCGTCCAAGTAGCAAAAAGGGCAGCATCGACCGTCCAAGTCGCTAAAAGGGCAACATCGACCATCTAAGTCGCTAAAAGGGCAGCATTGACCATCCAAGTCACAAAAAGGGCAGAACCGACCGTCCACGTCGCTAAAAGGGCAGCATCGACCGTCCACGTCGCTAATAGGGCAGCAACGACCTCCTCGTCGGAATTACGCTCCGCCTTGGAATCAAGTCAACCAGACACTCCATCTCGGAGACACGACAAGCATCGACCGTCCATGTTGTAAAAAGGGCAGTGCCAGCTTCCCAAAAAGCGGGAACCAAATCAAGTCGCCTCCGCTTGAAAGAAGATCCATCAATTTCATGCACACGACCCACATGTGTGATGTGCATTTATTGATGTGGGGCAATTTGTTGGGGTAAAAATTTACAACCCGGTTGACCAAGTCAAAATCAAAGTCAACCCCAAGCCAAGTGGGCCCAAACCCAAATCAAGTGCGCCCATGCACGGGTCGAGCCCGAACATGAAGCGTCCGGCCTCCCCACATGCCAAGATAAAAATTTTGTAATAAATAATTTTGTTGTATTTCTTTTATTTTATTTTATGAATAAATGTAAGAAAAATGGGCATAGAGCCAAATTTTTGTAAAGCCCATGGCTTATGTGCAAAAAGAAATGGCACATGAGCCATGGGATAGGCAAAATGCCATTTTGTGAAGCCCAAGGGGCTATGTGTAAAGTGTATAGCCTATAAAAGCAAGGATAATGAAAATATCACAACAACTTTTCTTTCTCTCTCCAAAAGAATCCAGATCTGAGATCTTTCTTCTTCCTCAAGGTTCTAAAACCTTCTTCTTTCTTTTGAATTAAATCAAGAGTTTTACTCTTCCTTTTGTAAAACTAAATAGTTTTTCACCACAAAATCCACAAAGGGGAACTAAGATCTTACATCAGATCTTAAAAATAAGAGATTTTTAACATCCCATACTTCTTGTTCTTCAAGATCCGGCCAACAGAGGAGGAAGGAGGAGATCCATCGCCAAAAATCCCATCTTGGGATGATCCAGGACCAAAGGGAGAAACAAAGCAACCCCCTTTGATCATTTCTAAACTTTTTAGGAGTTTAACTCCACAAATCGGGAGCACATCTCCTAGTGCAGGGACCAAAGTCCCCTTTCTGTTTGACGCCCAGCGTCCAGCGCCCAGAGCGCTTGCGCCCACGTGCCGAGCACGTGGTGCGCCCAGTGCCCTGAGCGCTTACGCCCAGCGCCCTGAGCGCTTACGCCCACGTGCCGAGCACGTGGTGCGCCCAGTGCCATGAGCGCTTACGCCCAGCGCCTTGAGCGCTTACGCCCACGTGCCAAGCACGTGGTGCGCCCAGCGCCCTGAGCACTTGCGTCCACGTGCCGAGCACGTGGTGCGCCCAGCGCCCAGTGCGCTTGTGCCCACGTGCCGAGCATGTGGTGCGCTTAGCGCCCAGTGCGCTCGCGCCCACGTGCCGAGCACGTGGTGCGACCAGCGCCCTGAGCACTTGCGCCCACGTGCCGAGCATGTGGTGCGCTAGCGCCCAGTGCGCTTGCGCCCACGTGCCGAGCACGTGGTGCGCCCAGTGCCCAGTGTGCTAGCGCCCACGTGCCGAGCACGTGGTGCACCCAGCGCCCAGAGGGCTAGCTGTAAGTGCACGGCGGCGCCCCGGCCGTCAACCCGACGCCGGAATGCGGAAGCGGTGATAAACTTAAATTTTTGCGGACTTAGCAAACCGGCACCACCGCGCACTAAACCCCGGATCGGGCCATTAAACTAGTCTAGCTAACTAACAAGAGGGGAAGAGATGTACCGACTGATCCGAGTCCTCCGGTCTTCATCTCCACTCCGATCTCCTCGCGGGATCTCCGTCCGTCTCCTCCTCGTCGGAAAGGGCACCACATCGCCTGTAGCTTTTACGGGCTCCCACCTCAATACTGAGGCAACTCGGGCGCGAAGTTGGCTAGCCGACGCGCCCAAGATTTGCTGTAGAATAATGTAGAATCGTTGTCTCTTTTGGGGTTTACGAGGTTGCCATGTGGGAGGAATTTGGCACAATGATTTTCATGGATGAAAACTTGATGAAGAAATGGAGCCTCCTCGTCAAATGAGCTCGGCCAGAAATTGCTCACTGTGAATCAAAAAGAAAATAAAGCAAGCTCTCATTTGTAAAAAGAATGTGTGTGTGAATTAATCCCAGGAGCAAAAGAAATCCTTTCACTGCAAACATAAAATGGGGGGGTCCACTAATAAATCAACAAGGAATTATTCACACACAAAATTAAAACACACCCCTCAACTCCATACATCAACTGTGGCCGGCCCATACCAAAATCCAATCAAACAGTGGCCGGCCCCACCACTAAACCCATACTCACCCATGACTTAATTAATGCATCATATCAAAAAGATTTCATAAATAATCCTTTTGCAAGAAACCCCCTCAACAAAATGTTAATTGCAAACTTGCAATTAACACCCTCCAACGAAAAGTCCGACCGGGAAGGAAAAAGAGAAAACCGGCCGGAACGGAATGCAAACTGGCAACCCCAGAAAACTGGTCCCATAATAAATTACAGGAAACCCCGATACTGTGCATACACACCCCCATTTGTATTCCGACCGGATACAAATGCAAAGAGACAAAACTATACTATCAAATACTAAGATCCGGCTTAAGCCAAAGCCGGCTAGTAAAAACCGTCCGATCACGATCCGTGCAATACCGCACGTATCTGATCGAATCCTGCCATATCTCCATACGGCCTCTACAGCGTTTCGCCCGAAAGCTTGAGTAACTGAAAGTGTGGTAGACTCTAAAGACTCATCAATACTATGGCTGTGGATTTAACCACTAGCCCGTCAGAGGTATAAGCCAATACGTAACGGGCCACCAGCTATTGACTAAAAGGGACGTCGATGAGCGAACTCATCCTGACACCCTACTGAGCCTGTCAGTGACAATATCCGTGCAGTCCGGTCCGTTCGTCTATGAGTATCGCATGGCGGGCCTAGGGGGTTGGTAAAAGTCAGACCCCCAAAAGCGATACAAGTCGTGTCGGAGTGTAGCCCAGAACACCCTGAGATACTACTGGAATACCTACCAGTAAATCTCCTGCCTTGGCCAAGGACTTCGTGTAATGGCTCTCCTAGACACAGCGCGACCTCACCCCCAATACCGGGAGAGACGAAACCCCCGAAGATCCGCTCACTGCCTCCATGTGGCTCGGGACTGTACCCAACTAAAACCTGTTTGCACGACTCCTTTGAGCCGTGGTAGGGTAGTAATCAAAGCACAGTGGGAACTCACACGAGACAAATGACGATCCCCAGGTCGATGAACTAACCTGTACACATGTCACCTGGGAACTGCTATCTGACGTCAGGTATAAGACCAACTAGCATGTTCCCGGCGAGTCCTGTCCGGTGTACTTATAACCCAATGAGCACCTGTATACATCTTAGGTGAACCAACTGACACCAGTGGCTTGTGAGACCGGCCACCGCCCCTCGTCGGGGTCTCGACTGTATACACTAGTCTACTCTGGAGAATCGATGCCCTGTCTCGAATCTCCCACGACTAGGGACCTTTTAAGGATGTGCTAATAGACTCCAGCTCTCACTTATATGATCGCCCTCATACTGCCGGCAGTCAAGCAAGAATCCTAGGGGCTCTATCAACGTGCAATAGCGACATGTCATGTCACCTAAAGCAGTACACGATGATAAAGGTAAACCAGATAGCAAACTATCATCTCGAGTAAGACTGTCGTCCCGGGATAGGTCCTCCCTCAATCATTGCAATCACGTGCCTGTGATCCAATAATTGACTCTGAGGGCACTATCTCCAACAATCTCCCACTTGCACTCAAGGCTAATTATTGCGATGTCGCATACTCACAGCCCGTGTGATACCGAACACCCAACTCCTCTACTAGTCAGTCTCACAAAGCTCGTTTGCGAGACTATTGCGTTCGAGGAATAGCCTCAGTGAGTGGATCCGCTCTGATGTTTCTTTCTATGTCTCTCTCAAAATCTCAAGTTCGCGGAGAATGCCATCTCCCGAAATGAGCAATACCTGTCTTAGAATGTCTGGATATCTGATGGGACCTAGCTCATAAATGAACTCCAAATCCAAACTTCTTAGACTGTATCGTCAACTGAACTTAATCAGTATCCTGCACCATGCCTCCCTCAGTATTGCCTTGGATCACCTGTCCAAAATACTGTCCCTCGTCAGAAGGAAAACTATAACTCTGACAACCTCCTTGTCGTCCATGTCACCTTGGAAGCCTGGAATGATAATTGTCTCCCAAATGAGGCTGTCGATATCATATCCCTAGAACATCCACTTATGTTCTAAAACTGCTTCCGACTGTTTCTCCAGGATTGGATCAATATCTACTTATTGCACCTACTGCAAGAACAACATCTGGTGTGGTACTTGACATCTCATGATTGACTCAATTGCCTAAGCAAGTGATCTGTCAATCATGCGCATCCCTCTCTAGTTTAGTCTATAAGACACCTTTAGAGAGGGTGACTCCATTACCTGCAGATACACTACCATGCCAGGAGTCGTCCATTCTAAATACTCTTAGAATGCTGTCAAAGTACCCTGATTGGGAAACCACCCAAATCTAGATCTAAAACCATAGATCTAGTAACCAGTATATCTGATATAATGTCCAAGTCCCATGTGGAGAAACCACTGTGTGACGACCAAAATATAACCGATCGTAGTATAGGAATATCACTTCCTATTACCTTCTCAACAGATCCATCCCCTATTCTGATGACGTCAAACCTATGACTGTCACATCAGAAACAGATGATCTATCTCCGCTATATCTGCTTTAGTCTATAAATAGACATAAGCCTGATATCCACCAATGCTTCCGCTGCTCCCACTGACTACGAAAACCCTCTGGCAGAGTCATATAGACGTGCACTTCTAAAGCAAGTTTAGAACGACGCTATACTCATCCTCCTGCCGGGTCTCGCAGCCTGGAACAACAACAATGGCAAGTGTGGGTAAACAAGAACTTCCCTGTCACCGTCCCTGAGGTTACCGTAGTACCTCTCGGGTGCCTGAAGTTACCCACCTTATCTGCGGAGTGGCCAATGGAATGTCAAATCATATTGAATCTTTAAGTTCCTTATCAAATCTTCAGTAATCGTTTGCGGTTCTGGAATCACTTCCAGTTCTACCATACTCCCACTACTGTTTTTGAAAAAATCCATTTTTATTAAAACTGTGGCGAGTCAAGAACAATATCACTATTGATCTTTCTTATGGTAGAAAGTCAACCCTCGTCATAGCCTGGGTCAACCCACAAACAGCCATTACAGAAACGTGCCTTGAGCTGTCCAGTGTCTGGTTTTAATCATAAGCCGGACAACTCCCCGTACCTTAACAATGTTAAGATATGAACTGTACTATATCCAATATAGAACCAGAGGCACTAATTTAATTGAATCAAATTCAAATCATGCAGCTGTCTCCAGTGCATGTCAACTAAATGGAGAGAGGCCGATCAGCGTTACTCAACTTAGGAATGCTTCCAATTATGAGTAACCTGAAAGAGAAGCAATTTCTCTTTATCATTACTATCAACTGAATACCATACACAAGTATCTACATCTTCGATCACCTTGAAGAATCCCGATACTTGTTACACTTGGTTCTCTACTCTACTCAAATACCTATAACTCCTCAAAACTTAGACCCTGTGTTTCTACAAAACACATGTCTAAGAACTAGAGAAGTTAAAAGTAAACAGAATATAGTATGAGGACCAACCCCTTTGTCGTAATGGACACTGGACAACATACAATACTCTGTATAAGTCCGCTGAGTCTAACAACTCTTTCACTGTGTGTCGTAGGTTGAAAACTGTACTTATGGTTAAGAAGAATTACACCGCTGTTTAATGCTCCTTACCTAACCATCCACTGATATAGGTAAATGTCATCGACATAATATCAAAAGGTATATCTCACTCTATGAAAATAGACGTACAGATATATCAATTTGAAATTGGTGCACAACAGCGGATATTCAAAACCAAACATTTGCCGACCGGCAAACAGCCCAGGTGATCTCCTCAAATATCACCGATTGCAACGAATCCCGATATAATGAGGATGATCACCCAATTCCCAATAACTTACTCCCACTCATCATCTGTAAAACCATACAAATGTGAGATTCGTATCTGGTAAATACATACCCTGGAGTAAGTATCTAATCGGGAAATCAGTTTTCTATTAACAGTACACAGTGATACTGAAACATTGAAATGTTTCGATGGGGTATCCTGGTATTTCTAGTAATGCCTCTTCCAGATTCACGACTGTAACCGTATAATTCTTTGCCACCTCTCCAAATCCCTTCATATGCCTTTAGTCTTTACCTTCTGCACACCCTTTTTAGGCCAAATGGTTTTCTTCCTTCCCTACCGTTCGGCACCAGCCTATGGTTTGGAAGAAGACTATCCAATAAGCATAATGGGTATACTGTCCTAGTCCTAGGAGCACTCGCAATGCGAGATAAGGTGAAGATAAAAGACAACCGGATAAACCTTATTCCTATTTCTCCTGGACCAGAATCCATCCCCGAACTGGAACAAGTTCCTTTCGAGTTCGTATATAACCATACGATGGAGTCTCCAATAAACTGTGGATCTTCGTAGTGATACGGAGTGTCCTGGAGAAATACAAAGGTGATTTAGGATTGGCGAAGAAATACTTGGTTTGGTCGTGAATATCAGTTGCAATTTACTTTGCCCTCTTACTAATCCCTTACTTTGTCTTAATCTTAATACCTTCTGCACACCATTTAGGCTAATTGGTTTTCTTCATTCCCTACCGGTCGGCACCAGCCTAAGGTTTGGAAGAAGACAATCCAATTTGCGTAATAGGTGTACTACCCCTAAACCAAGGAGTACTCGTAACCTGAGAGAGGGTAAAAAGAAAAGACAACTGAATAATCCTATCCGTTTTCTCCAGAACCGGAAACCATCCTCGAATCCCTTCGAGTTCGTATCTAACCATACGATGGTTTTGTCCAATGGAAGTGGACGTTCGCAATAATACGGGGTGTCCTGGAGAAAAGGGTAAAAGTAGGAGTGGCAATGAGGTCTGCAACTCTGACAATCCAAAAGCCAGTGTAAAGAAGGTTCGGTTAACTTGGTCACTGAGTCATAGTCTTAGGGTCGGGTCAATGGTCGCTGCCAGAGAGAGAGAGAGAAAAGAAACACTCAGCGTGCACTCTAACCAAGATCAGAATGGTTACCAATTTATCTAATCTGGAATCCTCCCACTGTACCTCAAATTCTCCTCCAAACCTGAAAGAAGAATTAGTCGGGGTTACCCGAGGAGTAAACTAACTCATCAGTGGGAATCGGGATCCAACTCTCATCGTATGATAACGTGACGGAATCCGCTCATGGTATCACACTCCAGAAGGTATGCGCATATCTGGCAAGTTTCAGTACTTTTGAAACTCCCGATGTGATTTCTGCCCCATGCTCTTATGACCTTGACTTTGGCCAACAAATCATAAGTCACATGTCAAGTTCTGCCCGTCATTCTCCAAGTTAATTTGAATCCACCCGTACAAGCCCTTGACTTTGGCCAACAAGGCTATACGACTGCCCCAAACCAACGCATCTATCTATGCTGCATATGAATAACCAACAGCTACCAAACACTGTGCCTTGACTTTGGCCAACAAACACAGCTTGAATACTACTGACTACCCATATGAAACGACGGAGGGCTACGAATGGTTTCAGGCGAAAACCTTTAACGTAATGAACTTGATATCGTTGAAGGAACAGATAGCTTTTTAGAAAATATAGTGACGAAAACCTTTACTAAAGAGGTCACTCCCGGTGAAGGGATCTCGGCTCTTTCCCCGTAGAATGGGGTGCTGGATATTCATGACCGAATATCACTGTGCAAAGCAAAAGTAATCGGCTATAGTGAAGTTAATGCCCTGACGCAAACTTCTGTCCAAGGGGTCACTCCCGGTGAAGGGATCTCGGCCCTTGCCTCGTCGACTGAGGAGCAGGATATTCCAAATGAATACCACGATGCAAAACAATAGTGAACGTCCTTGCAATAACAGCTTTTTGAAAAGTGTTCCAACAACATCAGAATAGGTTTGTTTATCTTGCATTGATCCGAATCAATGCAGTCCCATCAATTGATCACACCACAAAGAACGAAAATATACTGACGTACGTATATGCCATCCGCATTCGCCACTGGGTCCCGTCATCACCCGTTAGGTTAGCTAACTAACGGCAGAGCGGGGACTGGACTAGCGCGGATGATAAACATATACAACATCTACTAATATATATACCAATATATAGTATTTCGCTCAAGGCGTGAATAAAATGCAACATCACAGAAATGTACAGCATCACAGAACAAATCAGATATCTGGGATCCCCGGGTTTCACAGAGCCACTACTGAAACCCGACGTTCCCCTGGTCGTGTGGATAGCCTGTGCAATGAAATCCTATACCCCCTACGAGTGCGGCGAATAGCCAGCCAATCCTGGAGTGAAGCCCCCTCCGTCCCAATGCCATGAGATGCGGGCTTGTTGCCTTCTAGAACCCGGCTATCCGTGCACCCCTCCGCGGGGTAATCCTAGTACAGAAAGTAAAATATACATACACCGGGTACAACGACCGCAACCAGGTCGTGCCCCAAAAGAATAATACAAACAGGCAGTGACGGCAGTCCACATGTCGGACGCTCGCCCCGCAACATCAAATGTACATAATACAACAGAAACTGTACTAGCATTGCATCCAGGCTATCCCCACGACCGATCCGCAACATCACAGCATAAACACAGAACATCAACGTGAAAGTCACGTTCGCAAATCCGTCTAACCGGGCTATAGCAGTTAGACCGGATTTACCGATCGAGTGACATTCACGGTCACAGATATAATGTAAATACTGTGAAAAATGTGTTTAAAATTTTCCGATTGACCAAAAAATTAACAAGTGGGCCCCAAACCAATACTGCAGCACTCACAGAAATAATTGGCCCAATTTTAATATTCCAAAACCCCAGAAATTAACCCAGAAAGAAACTGGAAAAATATGATAACATGATGAAGCAACAGTGCGGCGGAAGGGCGGCGTTAAGTGGGTTTTCGCGGCGCTTCGGTGCTCCTGCAGATGAATCACTATATCGTATTTTTGCAGAATTCTTATATCTTTTGGTAGATCCCTTTTCTGTCACCTGAAAAAAATTTTGACACCAAAAAATCTTAACAGAAAACTGATGTGAACAAAAATTGGGTTTTCGGAATTTTGGTCGATCGGAACTGAAAAACACATTAAACAAAGCTAGACGAAGTTAATGGCGAGACTCTGATACCACTGTAAGTGCACGGCGGCGCCCCGGCCGTCAACCCGACGCCGGAATGCGGAAGCGGTGATAAACTTAAATTTTTGCGGACTTAGCAAACCGGCACCACCGCGCACTAAACCCCGGATCGGGCCATTAAACTAGTCTAGCTAACTAACAAGAGGGGAAGAGATGTACCGACTGATCCGAGTCCTCCGGTCTTCATCTCCACTCCGATCTCCTCGCGGGATCTCCGTCCGTCTCCTCCTCGTCGGAAAGGGCACCACATCGCCTGTAGCTTTTACGGGCTCCCACCTCAATACTGAGGCAACTCGGGCGCGAAGTTGGCTAGCCGACGCGCCCAAGATTTGCTGTAGAATAATGTAGAATCGTTGTCTCTTTTGGGGTTTACGAGGTTGCCATGTGGGAGGAATTTGGCACAATGATTTTCATGGATGAAAACTTGATGAAGAAATGGAGCCTCCTCGTCAAATGAGCTCGGCCAGAAATTGCTCACTGTGAATCAAAAAGAAAATAAAGCAAGCTCTCATTTGTAAAAAGAATGTGTGTGTGAATTAATCCCAGGAGCAAAAGAAATCCTTTCACTGCAAACATAAAATGGGGGGGTCCACTAATAAATCAACAAGGAATTATTCACACACAAAATTAAAACACACCCCTCAACTCCATACATCAACTGTGGCCGGCCCATACCAAAATCCAATCAAACAGTGGCCGGCCCCACCACTAAACCCATACTCACCCATGACTTAATTAATGCATCATATCAAAAAGATTTCATAAATAATCCTTTTGCAAGAAACCCCCTCAACAAAATGTTAATTGCAAACTTGCAATTAACACCCTCCAACGAAAAGTCCGACCGGGAAGGAAAAAGAGAAAACCGGCCGGAACGGAATGCAAACTGGCAACCCCAGAAAACTGGTCCCATAATAAATTACAGGAAACCCCGATACTGTGCATACACACCCCCATTTGTATTCCGACCGGATACAAATGCAAAGAGACAAAACTACACTATCAAATACTAAGATCCGGCTTAAGCCAAAGCCGGCTAGTAAAAACCGTCCGATCACGATCCGTGCAATACCGCACGTATCTGATCGAATCCTTCCATATCTCCATACGGCCTCTACAGCGTTTCGCCCGAAAGCTTGAGTAACTGAAAGTGTGGTAGACTCTAAAGACTCATCAATACTATGGCTGTGGATTTAACCACTAGCCCGTCAGAGGTATAAGCCAATACGTAACGGGCCACCAGCTATTGACTAAAAGGGACGTCGATGAGCGAACTCATCCTGACACCCTACTGAGCCTGTCAGTGACAATATCCGTGCAGTCCGGTCCGTTCGTCTATGAGTATCGCATGGCGGGCCTAGGGGGTTGGTAAAAGTCAGACCCCCAAAAGCGGTACAAGTCGTGTCGGAGTGTAGCCCAGAACACCCTGAGATACTACTGGAATACCTACCAGTAAATCTCCTGCCTTGGCCAAGGACTTCGTGTAATGGCTCTCCTAGACACAGCGCGACCTCACCCCCAATACCGGGAGAGACGAAACCCCCGAAGATCCGCTCACTGCCTCCATGTGGCTCGGGACTGTACCCAACTAAAACCTGTTTGCACGACTCCTTTGAGCCGTGGTAGGGTAGTAATCAAAGCACAGTGGGAACTCACACGAGACAAATAACGATCCCCAGGTCGATGAACTAACCTGTACACATGTCACCTGGGAACTGCTATCTGACGTCAGGTATAAGACCAACTAGCATGTTCCCGGCGAGTCCTGTCCGGTGTACTCATAACCCAATGAGCACCTGTATACATCTTAGGTGAACCAACTGACACCAGTGGCTTGTGAGACCGGCCACCGCCCCTCGTCGGGGTCTCGACTGTATACACTAGTCTACTCTGGAGAATCGATGCCCTGTCTCGAATCTCCCGCGACTAGGGACCTTTTAAGGATGTGCTAATAGACTCCAGCTCTCACTTATATGATCGCACTCATACTGCCGGCAGTCAAGCAAGAATCCTAGGGGCTCTATCAACGTGCAATAGCGACATGTCATGTCACCTAAAGCAGTACACGATGATAAAGGTAAACCAGATAGCAAACTATCATCTCGAGTAAGACTGTCGTCCCGGGATAGGTCCTCCCTCAATCATTGCAATCACGTGCCTGTGATCCAATAATTGACTCTGAGGGCACTATCTCCAACACTAGCGACCACGTGCCGAGCACGTGGTGCGCCTAACGCCTAGTGCGCTAGCGCCCAGCGCCTGTGCGCCATGCACGCAAGGCGCTGCCCCCACGCATCCTTTGGATGCCCTTTCCCTTTATACACACACACACACATATACATATACATATACATATACACATACACACATACTCTATAACACTATCCCTCTCAAAAAAATTTAGGCCGGGACGTTGCCCCGAACCCCGCAAGGGGGATGCTCGCCCCTTGACCCACAGCCCGCTATCCGGGTAGCGAGACCCCCGTAAAAACTCTGCGTGGCTCCCGATATATCCAATCCACCACTCCAAAACACAACACTGCACATTGAGTTCGCATGACCAGTTTAACCCGTTAATTGGAGGTTCCCTCGCCCCAAAGACGAGAGTTAATTAACGGCAGCTTAGTCCGCGGCTGCCGGAGATTCGGATCCCCATAATCAATAAACCCCCTGCCTACCCTAGGCAGGGGGATCTGTAGTACGCCTGACAAGCGTGCGCATATTCCCATCTCAATGGGGTGACGAAAAACACCCTACACACACCTTCCCGCTGCTCCCACTGTCTACGAAACCTTCCGGTTGATCCCTATAAACGCACTCTTCTAAACTTCCGTTCAGAAAAGCCGTTTTCATGTCCATCTGCTAGATCTCATAGTCATGGAAGGCAACAATGGCAAGTAGGATCCGAATTGATTTGAGCATAGCCACTGGAGAAAAAGTTTCATCATAGTCCACTCCTCGTCTTTGACGAAAACCTTTTGCAACAAGTCTAGCCTTATAGGTTTCCACCTGCCCATCTACACCAAACTTCTTCTTGTAGATCCATTTGCATCCAACGGGTTTTACCCCAGGTGGAGCAACTTCCAGGGTCCATAATTTATTGGCGTACATGGACTCCATTTCAGATCCCATATCATCCAGCCATTTATCAGAGTCCTTACTAATATTGGCCTGCCTAAAACTAGTAGGATCATCTTCTTCTAAGATGCAATCCTCTCGATCCCCGTTTATGAGAAAACTGTAGTATCTCTCAGGCGGATGAGAAATCCTGCTAGATCTGCAGAGTGGCTGAGGTTCGTCGGGTATTACTGAATCTAAGGGTTCTACCAAATCTTCTGCTACTTTTTTGGTTCCTGAATTTCTTCTAGTTCCACCGTACTCCCACTAATTTCTTTTGCAAGAAATTCCCTTTCTAAAAAGGTAGCGTGGCGAGATACTAACACCTTCTGTTCCTCAGTGTGGTAGAACAGATACCCCTTGGAATGCTCAGGGTATCCCACAAACTTGCACAATACAGACCTTGCCTCGAGTTTATCTGGATTCTGCTTTTTAACAAAACCAGGACACCCCCATATCTTAATGTAATCACGACATGGTCTCTTCCCAGTCCATATTTCATATGGGGTGGTAGGCACTGATTTGGATAGTACTCTATTCAATATGAATGCAGCTGATTCAAGAGCAAACCCTCAGAAAGAAAGAGGTAACTCGGAATTACTCATCATGGAGCGAACCATATCCAATAGGGTACGGTTCCTTCGTTCCGACACGCCATTGTGCTGTAGTGTATACGGAGGAGTAAGCTGAGGGAGAATGCCATTCTCTTTTAGAGAAAGTCCCAGAATTCCGTACTTAAGTACACTCCTCCTCTATCAGATCGGAGGATCTCGATACTTTTGCCAATCTCGTTCTCTACTTCGCTTCTAAATTCTTTGAATTTCTCAAAAGCTTCAGATTTGTGTTTCATCAGATACACATATCCGAACCTAGAGAGATCGTCAGTGAATGTGATGAAGTATGAGAACTCACCCCGTGCATGTATAGACATTGGACCACATACATCACTGTGTATGAGTCCCAAGGCCTCTCCTGCTCTTTCTCCGTCTCCGGTGAACGGAGATTTGTTCATCTTTTCTTTGAGACAGGACTGACAAGTTTCATAAGATGAAAACTCGAACGTGTTCAAATATCCATCTTTATATAACTTACTAAGTCTTTTCTCTCCGATATAACCAAGTCTACAATGCCACAAGTAGGATTCGTTCATTTCTGAACTCTTCCTCTTGCGTGTGTTTTGTATACTGAGAACCGTGTTTTGATTTAGAACATAGATACCATTACACAGTGTACCTTCTGCATCCAATACCTGATTAAGATAAATGTTCATGTTATTTCTATCAAGAACGAACTTATATCCATTTTTATCAAGTAAAAAAACTAATATGATGTTGCAAACCATAGAAGGTACATAGTAGCAATTGTTCAAAATCATAGTATTGCTATTTGGCAATGTTAGGTGATATTCACCGACGGAAGAAGCATCAATTGTTCTCCATTCCCTACTCTGATGGACATATCACCTGGTCCAATTATCCTACATTTTCTCAGTCCCCACTATAAATTACAGATATGATATCCGGATCCGGTATCGAGTACCCATGAGGTAGGAATGACCGAAAAATAGTTCTCAATAACAAGAACACCTGAAGAAGACACAATAGTATGTTTCTTCTTCGATGGGGTCATCAAGGAATTAAAACAATCATCTTTCCCTTGCTCATACTCATGACTGTTGTCTTAGAGCCGAACCAACGTTCCCCAGCCCCGAATAAAAATTTGGATCTGTCAAGCGATACATTTTATTATCTTGATTATGGCGTGAAATGGTTGCTACCTGGAGAGAGAAAAAAGAAACACACATCGTGTGCTCTTGCAAGATTAGATTGGTTATTAGTTTATCTAATTAGGATGGCTCCCACTGTTTCCTCGAATTCTCCTTCAAACCTTAAAAGGAGAACTAGTCAGGATAAATCGCACGTCACAATACTTCCTTAACCTTTCAGCCAGGCTAGTGTCGGTACTTCGAGGGAGGTTTTCCAACGCTTTCGTGAAGTTCCTTAATTACATAACCTCTTTTCCCTAGAGGCGTAGCCCCGCTAATTGTCACGACTCGAAAGTACGGAACGTGACCGGCACTTAGATTACGAAGCGTCTAGAGGCGCCACGTAACCTAAGTAAGCCGAAGCCCAGAAATCTAAACCATATAAAAGAAGAAGAAGTAAAAGAAAACATGAAGAAAAACAAGTTTAAAAGCATCAGCAAATTTTCCCAAAAATTTCGGCAGAGTCTCCTTTGTAAAAACTGGCCCCAAACGGGTACAACAAGTATAATATACATAAACAATAAAAAGCATCCCCAAACGGGAGCTAGCTCAACGCCAACAGGCGGAAACAACCACAACAAGCACAATAATATACAACGCCAAAGGGCGAGGCTCAAAACTCAAAATAAAACAAAACCACCAGATCAGAATAATACATGCACGACTCTAAGGTCGAAATAAAAAAAACTGGACCAATAAACTTATCAAGTAATACAAGTATGGTTGATGGAGCTTACTAGATACAAATGAATGAATAAAATACAATGGTGGTTCATATACAAGTGAACCAACCTACCGTGCAAATCACCCTGAAAGAGAAGATGTGCCAGCAAGCAGCCAGGGAAACCTGTACATCGAACCTGTAATAAAATTTGGCACAACGGGGGTGAGTTGCCAACTCGTGAGTAGAAGACATCTACGAAAAGAAATCGAATGCACGACGCTATCCTAGGTCATAATAATACACTATTATATCAAAATCATCTAGTAATAGCAGGGTAAAACTACGTGTAAATGCAGATACTCCGTGCTAGTGTCAGTGCCTTATATAGTACTATGTCATATGAATGGATATGCATGCACCATGAATATAAAATAATCAATCCTGAAATCCAGATATATCTGTATAAGAAATCTTTAGCTGTTATCATAGTAAAATGTGTATAGGAATCTGAAATCTCAAGAATGAAATCCATGGAAATCCGTATCAAGTATCGACACAAACATGTAAATCTCAAGTCTCATAGTCTCAATACCTCAGGCTCCGTCAGTCCGGATCGGCCCATATCATCAAATCTCACGACAACGGTCAGTATCCTCCGGATATCCGCCGCGCCAGACATCACCGGTAGGTAGCCTTCCCCTGCCAGGCTCATCGTCTACAACTCGATCTTCTTACCCCGGGGTACCATACCGGGCCCACCATGTACCCGAGACGGTTCATCCACTCCTCGAATCGGGTCTCGAAATCCAACAGAAAACATGAAATCTCATGGTGGACGACACATACATCACGAGAAAACCGCATCTTATGTTTTAAAACGAGAGGAGGAGAGAGAGAGAAGTTCTTATATATTCTTGCGGTTTTCCCCAAAAATCCAGAAATCTCATAGAAATCCAAATCTCAAAATCATGATTAAGTATATGATAAGTGTCGGCATATGCCCCATAATACTGCATGATAACATGAATGTCTAAGTAATAATTGCCATGTCTAGACTAACATCTAAGAGTAATCATAATATTATATATCGACCTAGTTGCTAGCTGATTCTATCAATAAAAGATAATATGATCTAAAGTGTACGTGGTATAGCAATTACCGATGATGATGTGTGTGAGCCGGCGAATAAGTGTACGTGGAATATGCGCATCATCGGTAATGGTGCTGGTGTCCTAACAGGTAAGGTTTATACTGATTATAGCAACATATGTATGAACATGCAACATTATGATTACAATGTGAAAGTAAAGACGGATGTGTGTTATCCACTCATTTGATATACAATTACAACTACCACTATAAGACTCGAACCTAAACTAGTGTCCATCTAACCCCCTAAGGAACTAAACCTAAGAAACTAGTCAATAAGAAACAAGAGTCTACCTGAGGTCTGAATCAATATCTCTAATAGTCGGCGATCCATACTCAATAGCGTCACGTACGTAGTACGGCTTCCTCGAATCAAGAGTGCTGATCAATCATCATATCTGTAACTCGTATGGTAAAATCCATCGTACGGCATCCCAATATCGAGGTACGGGTCAAGTATCTCCTAGGTGTCTCATCATTCGTATAATGTCATCATCAACACATCTTATGATCAAGGTGCTAAACTGTAATCGCATACATCAATCATATATCATTGCCATCATAATATGCATCATTAGTTTATCCTCAGAAATATCATGTCATATGTATCATATTGTGATTAAGTCATACTGATATCATATCGTCATCAAGTCACACCTATATGATATCGACGTCAGGTCACACCTATATGATGTCGTAATCAAGTCGTACATATATCATATTGTGATCAGTCACAAGTTACAGTTCGGGTTCTATTTTAGAGTTCCATCTACCTCAATATCATCACTACCCATTATAATTTATGTATACCAGTTCATTATCTCATTCTCTAATGATCCGCTAACACTTTAATACGACTGTATAGTCAAGAATCACGGCATCAAGCCCAGTTATACTGTTTCATTCCCGTGTATCATATCACATCAATGTATCCCACATACGTGTTATGTATATATATATATATATATACCTATACCTAGTCCTATATATATATACACGTATCCGTATACACCATGTCGAGTTTCAGTGTGTGCGTGTATGTTTCTACCTGAAACCTATGAACCTCTTCCAAGGTATTCATCCTCTGGTATGATCTTCCTAAATCAGTCTAGTCCAGCCTAGGGTCATTACTAGGGTCCTACTCATTAAAAATCTAGGGTCACATCTGGTTTCCTAATCATAATAAGTACTATTCCTATTCTACATTGCGGGGGTGCTAAACGCCATCCACCCGACTTCCCCCTATAGATATGCATCTACTCACCTGGTCCATGTCTGCCGAAGACGGTGTCGCCATCCTCCTCTTCATCGCTCGCAGTCCACGTGAGGGTACCTAAACGCAAACATATAAATAGTATCGTAAACTGAATCACATACAAAAGTCAAAACGACGCAAGGAACCAGCATAGGTTAAAACCTATGTCCCGTCCACGCAAAAGAACCAAATATCGCTCGATATCGGCGTATAAACTCCGATGGATCGAGATAACATGAACAAATAACTCATAGTTTTAAAACTCATTACTTATATTATAAAACATGATTTAATTCATCGAAACACCGAAATCCATCAAATCGCCCGATTTCGTAAAACCCGAAAATGCCAATTTACCGTTTTTCTTCAAAACTTGACATTTGAATGAAACAAATGGTCATAAAACTCATTAAATAGCATAACTAGACTATACAAACCATTACTATATTTTTATTACACAAATTTGTATTAATTTGAAATTTCTAGTTTGCAACCTTTTAGTAATTTTTAACATCTTTCAAGCAACATACCACAATTCCACAACAAAACTTGATTGTGCATGAATTAATGTATTAAACTACAATTCATGATGATAATGATATTATAAAACCATAATTATATTTTTAATCTCATTTATTTAGGAATTTCCAAAATCTAGTTTGCAAAAACTAGCATAATTAGCATATTTATCACACTTTATTAACTAACAATTGAAACTAATAACTAGATTAGGTTTTGCATTCCACTAACATATTAATATCCCTATTAAAACCATAATATAATGATAAAAATATTAATTAGAATTTTATCTCACCCATATATATATATTGTAAAAACCTAGTTAGCTAAATAGCTTAATTAAATCAATTTGAATAAACAATTTATTATACAACAATCATGCAAGATTTTTCCACTTCTAAAAATGGTAAACTAGTTATTATAACCCTAATTAATTATTAAAAACCACAACTTGAATTTACAAACCCTAACTTTAATTTTAAAATTTGCAACTAGAATTGATATATTAAATATAATTATGTTTAAAAGAAACATCTAATAACAATAAATAAAAAGGAGAAGATGTATACCTCCAAACTATGAAATCCAAACATGAAATAAGCCTCCAAAATGCATGTTATCCATCTCCAAAATCCATGTAAAGAAGAGCAAAGAATAAAGGGTAGGAAATAAATAGGATTTTGTGCATTTTTTGTTGAATTTTTGATGTAATTTGATGGATTTTTGTACAAAAATGAAGTGGAAATGGGGGGGCTGCCATGGGGTGATGGCCGGCCATGAGAGGGAGGTGAGGGAGAGAAAGAAATGAGTGAGGAGTTGTGTAGAACTTTCCCCCAAAATATCACTTCATATTGTCTTTTCATGAATTTATTTATTTTCTTTTATTTCTTTACTATATCAACTCAAGAAAACTCTAGAAATTTGGAAAAATTTGTAAATGAATTTTGCATGATACACACTAAATTATAATATGCCATGGTTTATTTTTACAAATTAAAATCATTCAAATTTGTAATTACACTAATTTAGTGTAAAAATAAAGCTTATGTTAATATTTAAAATAATTAATTTAGGAAAAATATTTAATTAAACTAAAAATTTATAAGTGGCTAAATAAATACCATTTACTAGTAATTACATAATTAAAATAGGTATTTTTGAAATTATATGAAAAACAATTACGGTTTTGTTTTACGAAAAATACATTTTACTTTACCGAAAATCATAAAATTCACTTAAACAATTTTATTCATTTAATTATTTGTTTAATTATTTTTAAAATGTTACAATCTTCCTCCCTTTAAGAAATTCGGTCCCCGAATTTAAATTAGAACTCTCCCTCCAAATACTAAAACATTTAGCAAAACACTCAAATCGTCGGGGCTCCGAAATCATCAATACATAACAAAAATCAACTCCGTCAAGCATAACACAATCATCGGAGTTATGGTGAAGATAAAATATCAAAACCCAGTGCGAAACCCAACGTAATATATATCAAAACTATAACTCATATATAGTGCGCATCATAGTAAAATCGTCCAAATATCTTGATAAAGAAATATGCAAAAACCCCTTTTGAAAATCGCCATGTGATGCACGTGTCATGGCATAAGTAGCGGACGTTTATTTTAAAAAAAATAACTATATATATATATATATATATCTTTTATTTAACATACACGTCCCGCCTGGTTACTAAATCAAATAGTAAGGATGATAAAAACACACTGCTCAAACTGAAATCAATCCCAATCACATCATTAAAATATCATGTGCGTCCGGTGCGCACTGAAATCGAAACCAAATACAGATACCACGAATACACACAACAACAAAACTAAGTGCAACAGTTGTGCACCAAGTCAAATGCTATCCACCATGACTATCCTACCACAATCACAGCACAAGCACAAAACATCAACGCGAATGTCACGTTCGTAAACCCATCTAAAAGAACATATAGCAGATAGATGTGTTTACCGATCAAATGACATTCACGGTCATAGATAAAAGTGAATGTACAGTAAACTAATAAACAGTGTCAAATATAACGACTTCGAAACACCCCAAATTGCCCCGAACTGAAAAACAACAGAAATCAAACTTAGGAAAAAACTAGCAACACCAGACAACCAAACTCCTTGAGATAAGAACCCAGACCAAAACACGACGCAATCCACCATGGAAAACCGAGCAGGCCGGGTTTTTGAGGGATGTGGCCGGCCATGCATTGGTGGAATTGACTCGTTTTTGTTCAGTATTCATCTCTCTGTCAGAAGATCACTCTGCACTTGTTTAAAAAAAAATTTGAAGCCTTTAAAAAATCGACAGAAACTGCAGTTTGGTTTCGATGTTACGGACTTGTTTTGGTTTCATTGTTTTAACATTGTTTAAACTTTCTAGTCTAGGGTTTATGGGCTGGCTCTGATACCATGAAAGGTTACGCTAGTGCCCCGGCCAATTTCCGTGATCAAATGCGGAACAAAATTTTTTTTCTAACGATTAAAACATGGCACTAGATAAACTTTTAACCCTGATCTTACCATAAACCTAACTAGTAAAAGTTGTAGTGCTATCTACTATGATGAAGAAATCTCACCAAGTGACCCAAGTCCTTCGGTCTTCTTTCCTCGTCATGTGCTCCAAGTGGCCTCCTTGAACTTGTTCGATCTCCATTTCCGGCTCCATCGGTCCTCCGGAATCGAGCTTGTTCTCTGGCCCTCCTTTATTTTAGATGATCTACCCGAAGGATGTGATCCATGGCTCTAGCTCATAACTAAGTAACAAAAGGAGCAACTAGAGAAGTTGGGATGCTAATCCAAGTTTTCTAGGATGTAGTATGAAGATCTATGTGTTCTACTATCTCTACCTTGCCTCTTCACTTGTTTCTCAACTCATGAGAGGGTAGTGAAAGAGGAAGAAGATGAAGGTGTGGAAAACTCAAGAGGAGGGAGGAGATGAAGAGAAATGGGAGCTCAAGAAAATAATGAAGCATCTATGAGAGAGAAATTACACACAAAGGTTTTGTGTATGAATTTCTTGAATAAACAATCAACAACCATATTTCAATAATAACTCCAAATGAATTAAACATTCATTTGTTAAATATTGAAGCATGCTTATCTCCATTCCTCCCATACCTCACACTTTACACCTCATTTCCATTTATCAAATAAATGGAAAAAACATAATGAGGTGGACACCTTCTAGAAGGTAATCTGTAATATATACGGATTACAGTCTGCTGTATGTACATACCTGCATTCGGATAAAAACCCGAATGCCCAAAGAGATAGAATAACACCAAGAACGTAATACTAGAATATACATATCGAAATACATATATGTAAACTATTAAATCAATACCTGATTTAATAATCAGGCTCATACCCGAGACGGCTAGTATTACCAACTGTCCGATCGAAAGTCCGAGTACAAAGTACATCAATCGATCGAGACCCTGCACGTATCCAATACGGCTACTACATCATTTCGCCTGAACCAGGGAAACCCTCTGTGTAGGACTCTAAAGACTCAACAGTACGCCGGCAGTGAGTTACTGGATAAATCCACAACCACAAGCACGTCAGCGTCACTAGCTGTACGTAACGGCTACCCAGGTGTTGGCTATAGTGCCCTCAAGTCAATTGTTGGATCGCAGGTACGTGATTGCAAAGATTGAGAGAGGACCTATACCGGTAGAACAGTCTTACTCGAGATGATAGTATGCTATCTGGTTTGACTTTATCATCATGTACATGCTTCAGGTGGCATTACATGTTGATAGAGCCTATAGGATTCTTGCTTGACTACCAGTAGTATGATGGCGATCATATACGTGAGAGTTGGGTAGTTTATAAGTACATACTTAAAGTGTCCCTAATCGTGGGAGTTTCGAAACTATGCATCGATACTCCGAGAGTAGACCAGTGTATACAGATCGAGACCCCGACAAGGGGCGATGGCCGATCTCACAAGCCATTGGTGTCAGTTGGTTCACCTAAGATAGTATACAGGTGCTCATTGGGTTATGAGTACACCAGACGGACTCGCCGGGAACATGCTTGTTGGTATTATACCTATCATCAGATAGCAGTTCTCTGGTGACAGTCTATCGACCTGAGATCGTCATTTATCTCGTGTGAGTTTCCACTGTGCTTTGATTACTACCCTACCACGGCTCAAAAGAGTCGTGCAAACAGGTTTTAGTTGGGTACAGTCCTGAGCCATATGGAGGCAGTGAGCGGATCAGCAGGGGATTCGTCTCTTCCGGTATTAGGGGTTGATATCGCGCTGTGTTTGGAGAGCCATTACACAAAGTCCTTGGCCAAGGCAAGTGAGATTTACCTGTAGGTATTCCAGTAGTTTCTCAGGGTGTTCTAGGCTACACTCCGACACGACTTATACCGCTATTAGGGGTCTGACGTTTACCATCCCCTTAGGCTCGATATGCGATACTCATAGACGAACGGACCGGACTGTACGGATATTGTCACTGTCAGGCTCAGTAGGGTTTCAAGATGAGTTCGCTCGTCAGCCTCCCTTTTGCTCAATACCTGGGCCCCCGTTACTTACAACTAGTGCTACTGACGTGCTTGTGGTTAAACCCACTACCAGCGTATTGATGATTCTTTAGAGTCCCACACAGAGAGTTTCCCTAGTTCGGGTGAAACGTTGTAGAGGCCGTATGGTTTTATGGAAGGGTTCGATCATATACGTGCACTTGTGCATGGAGCTTGATCGGACGGATCATAACAGTGGGCTTTGGTTTAAGCCGGATCCTAGTATTAGATTGTTGGATTGTTTTCGTCTCGTTGTATTCGTATTCAGTCAGAATACGGATACATGTATGTATATACAGATGAGGGGTATTCTTGTAATTCGTTATGAGTTTACTTTAGAAGATGCCATTTTCTTTTAGTTTAAACATTTTGGTTAATGTTTAATTATGTGGAAATTGTGAGTGCAAGTTTTAACCTAGGGCATTGAATGTAGCATGTGCATTTTTGTGCCTCATGGTGTGTTTCTTTGTGCCATGTCTATTTCTTTGTTGATTTAGTGTGAGTGATTAATTTGGAGAGAGAGAGAGGGTAGCCACTTCATAGTTAGAGATTGGTCTTGAGTTGTTTTTAGAGCTCTCACAATATATCTCACACAATAAGCTATGCCATTATCTTCACTAGCTAAAAACTTAAGCTCACAACTTCTTCCTCCAATGGCTTCTTCTTCAATCTCCATCCATACCATCTCATGTGTTGAGAATCCATGGATGTCTTGAGACAAAATGATCACACACACTCTTTACTTCATCTTGGACACCTAGGCTAGCAAACTAGTGGCTCGGGTTGCTTCGGTTTAGAAGCGGGATCCCGTATAAAGAATCCTCGACGTGGAGCCTTTTCGATGAGAGAGACCGGAGAGCGAAATCGTCCGGGGCAGCCGCGAAAAGCTTGGGATGATGGTTAAAGACCGAAAGACATGGATCAATCGGTATAACCATCTCTAAACTCCTCTTTGCATGTTTGCTAGTATAGGGTATTTGGTTCGATCTTATGCGGGTTTTGTTTGCGTCAAAGTTTTTAAAGTTTTTGTTCCGCATATGTCCACGGAAAGATGGCCGGGGCGCCGGAAAAATCCAACATGGTATCAGAGACATCCAAACACCTTAAACTAGCTAGTTGCGACATTAGAATTCACGTTTTTTGGGCATAAAAAACTGTCGAAAAAACAGTCCCGAATTTTTGAGTTTTGAGATGTTTGTGCACCACGCGGGCTCTCGGTTTGAACCGAGAAGCCGCATGGTACTACATGGGGACCCCGGGGAAACCCCGGGAGGGACTGAACGGCTGGGCCTACTCCCCAAGACCACCACAAGGTGGTCTTAGGGGTGGGGACCCGAAACTGCCCCTGCATGCGCAGTTTCGGGTCTGCCTCACCCTCTGGACACCTCGTGGTGGGCTCGGGAGTAGGGTACCCCATATAGGCCCTCTGACTCAAAGTTAATTTCGTGCTCTAACTCCCCGTGAAGGTTCGGACGCGTTTCGTTTTGATTCGGACCTCCAAATTGACTCAAAACTCGACTTTTTTGGATGTTTAGTGCACTTGGTTTTTTATCCTTAGTATATTTGGGATGTGCGTTAATTGTGTTTTGGAATTCTAATGTTGTGACTTCATTTGTATGCATGGATGTGTTGGTAACATTTTCTAATCGCTATATGCTCAATTAGACGGGATTTCACACTTGATTCGGTTACTTGTTTCTGTGGATAAATCTGGTTATGGTTGTTGCGGATTCGTCGTGGTGGATAGCTTGCGTGCAATGATAGTACAGTTTGGTTTTATTTATACATTTGATAACACGGGGCGAGCATCCGACATGTGGACTGCCGTCACTGCATGTTTGTATATTATTCTTTTGGGGCACGACCGGGTTGAGGTCGATGTCACCGTTGTACATATTTTCTTTTTTGTACTAGGATTACCCCGCGATGGAGTGCACAGATAACCGGGTTCTGGAGGGTAACGGGTCCGCATCTCATGGAGTTAAGACAGAAGGGGACTCACTCTAGAATTGGCGGGCTATTCGCCGCACTCGTAGGGGGTACAGGTTGACCCAAGAAGGGGTGCTCAAGTTACCGGATTCCGTGAAGTGTCGGGTGGCTCATTCACTTTGTTTAAGGGGGATGCCTCGCTTCCGGTTTTGGCGGGTAACTTGCCACACTCGTATGGGTCTAGGTTTTCATTGCACAGGCAACCACATGACCAGGAGAACGTCGGGTTTCACTTGCGGCTCAAAGGAAACCCGGGACTCCTAGATTATCTGTATTGTTCTGTGATGCTTATTACTTTTCTGTGATGTTGAATTTATCACGCCTGGAGCGATTATTATATATTGGTATATATATACTAACAGATGTTGTATATGTTTTACACCCGCGCTAGTCTAGTCCCCGCTCTGTCGTTAGTTAAGTAACCTAACGGGTGATGACAGGACCCAGTGGCGAATGCGGATGGTATATACGTACATCATATTTTCGTTCTATTGTGGTGTGATTAATTGATGGGACTGCGTTGATTCAAATCAATGCAAGGAAAACAGATATATTCGATGTTGTTGGAACAATATTCAAAAAGCTGTTATTGCAAAGAAGTTTTCTTTTGTTTTGCATAGTGGTATTCGGTTATGAATATCCAGCACCTCATTCGACGAGGCAAGGGCCGAGATCCCTTCAACGGGAGTGACCCCTTGGGCAGAAGTTTGCGTCAGGCTAATAATTTCACTATAGTCGATTACTTTTTGTTTTGCATCTCGGTATTCAGTTTGGAATATGCTGCACCTCATTCTACGGGGAAAGAGACGAGATCCCTTCACCGGGAGTGACCTCTTTAGCAAAGGTTTTCGCCACTATACATTTGTAAAAAGCTATCCGGTTCCTTCAACAATATCAAGTTCATTAAGTTAAAGGTTTTTCGCCAAAAACCATTCGTAGCCCTCCATCATTTCAAACGGGTAGCACTTAGTATTCATGCTATGTTTGTTGACCTTCGTTAAGGCATAGTGTATGGTAGCTGTTTGTTACTTTTATATTGCATAGATGGATGCGTTGGTTTGGGACAGTCGTACAGCCTTGTTGACCTTCGTCAAGGGCGAGTACGGATGGGTTCAAATTAAGCTGGACAATGACGGGTAGAACTTGACATGTGACTTATGATTTGTTGACCTTCTTCAAGGTCATAAGAGCATGGGGTAAAAATCACATCGGGAGTTTCAAACATACAGGAAACTTGCCAGGCATACGTATACCTTCTGGAGTATGATAACGTGTGTGGATTCCATCAGGTTATCATGCGATGATAGTTAGATCCCGAGTTTCACTGATTAGTTGGTTTACTCCTCGGGTGATTTAGATGATCCCGACTAATTCTTCTTTTAGGTTTGGAGGAGAATTTGAGGATACGGTGGGAGATATCCTGATTAGATAGAGTGATTAACCATTTTGATCTAGGTTAGAGTACACGCAGAGTGTTTCTTTTCTCTCTCTCTTTGGCAGCGACCATGGCCCGACCCTAGACTATAACTCAGTGACCAAGTTAACCGAACTTTCTTAAAACACTGGCTTTTGGATTGTCTGAGTTGCATACCTCATTGCCACTCCTACTTTTACCTTTTGCTTTTCTCCGGAACATTCTGTATCACTACGAAGATCCACTATTATTGGATATGACCATCGTATAGTTACATACGAACTTGAAGAAATCTGTTTCAGATTCGAGGATGGTTTCCAGTTCTGGAGAAATTGATTAGGTTTATTCAGTTTTCTTTTCCTTTTACCTTCTCACAGGATGTGAGGGCTCCTAGGATTAGGAGAGCGTACACCTATTACGCTTATTGGATAATCTTCTTCCAAACCATAGGTAGGTGCCGATAGGTAGGGAAGGAAGAAAATAAATTAGCCCAAGTGTGGTGTACAGAAGGCAATAAGTAAAGACAAATAAAGGGATTAGAAAAAGGGCAAAGTAAATTGGGACTGCTATCATTCACGACCAAACCATGTATTTCATCGCCACTCCTACATCACCTTTGAATTTCTCCAGAATACCCCGTATCACTATGAAGATCCACAGTTATTGGATAATCCATCGTATGGTTATATAAAAACTCGAAGGAACTCATTCCAGTTCGAGGATGGATTCTGGTTCAGGAGAAATAGAATAAGGTTTATTCAGTTGTCTTTTATCTTTACCTTCTCTCAGGTTGCGAGGGCTCTTAGGATTATGAGAGTACGCCTGTTACGCTTATTGGATAGTCTTCTTCCAAACCATAGGCTGGTGCCGAACGGTAGGGAAGGAAGAAAACCATTTAGCCTAAGTGTGGTGTACAGAAGGTAATAAGTAAGACAAATAAAGGGATTTAGAGAGATGACAAAGAAATATACGGTTATAGTCATGCATCTGGATAATGGAAGAGGCATTACTAGGAATACCCGGATACCCCTTCGAAACATTTTCATGTTTCAGTTTCACTATGCCTTGTTAATTGAAAACTGATTTCCTAATTAGATCCTTACTCCAGGATAAGTATTTACCAGGTCTGATTCTCACATCTGTATGGTTTTTACAGATGATGAGTGGGAGTAAGTTATTGGGAATTAGGTGATCATCCTCATTATATTGGGATTCGTTGTAATTGGTGATATTTGAGGAAATCACCTGGGTTTTTGCCGGACGACAAATATTTGGTTTTGAATATCCGTTGTTATGCACAAATTTCAAACTGATATATCTGTACCTTTATTTCATAAAGTGAGATATAACCTTTTGAAATTATTTCCATGACATTTACCTATATCAGTTGATGGTTAGGTAAGGAGTATTAAACAGCGGTGTAATTCTTCATAATCATAATACAGTTTTCACCCTACGACGCACAGGGTTTGAGTTATTCAACTCAGGGGACTTATACAAAGTATTGTATGTTGTCCAGTATCCATTAGGACAGAGGGGTTGGTCATCATACTATATTCTATTTACTTGTGACTTCTCCAGTTTTAGACAAGTGTTTCATAGAAATACAAGGTCCAAGTTTTGAGAAGTTATAGGTACAAGAATAAAGTAGAGAACCATGTGTTGCAAGTATCAGGATCCTTCAAGGTAATCGAAGATGTAGATACTTATATTTGGTATTCAGTTGATAGTAATGGTTTTGAGAACCTATTTCTCTTTTAGGTTACTAATATCTGGATGCACTCCTAAGTTGAGTAATGCTGATCGACCTCTCTCCATTTAGTTGACACGCACTGAAGACAGCTGCATGATTTGAATCTGGTTCCAATTAAATCAGTGGCTCTATTTCTATATTGAATATAGAATGGTTCATATCTTAACGATGCTAAGATATATGGAGTTGTCCGGCTTATGCTTAAAACCAGACTCTGGATAACTCAAGGCACGTTTCTGTAATGGCAGTTTGTGGGTTAACCCGGGCTATGACGAGGGTTAACTTTCTACCATCTAGAAGATCAATAGTGATATTGTTCTTGATTCGCCACAGTTTTAGTAAAATGGACATTTTCAGTAAACAGTACTGGGGCCAGGGTAGTCCACGAGTGCATCCTATAATTGTTCCTAATCGAGGCTGTATCGAGACAGGGTATCGATACTCCAGAGTAGACTAGCGTATACGCATCTTGACCCATATGATGGGCGATGGATGATCCCATATCCATTGGTGTTTGACATCAAAGATGGTGTACGGGTGCTCAGTAGAGACTGGGTACACTGAAAGGACTCGCCGAGAACTCCTAGATGGTATTATACCTATCGTCAGATAGCAGTTCTCTGGTGACACTAGTGCAGGTTAGTATGTAGACCCGAGATCGTCATAGAGTCTTGTGTGATTCACACTGTGCTTTGATTTCCCCCCTTATAACGTTCATGAGAACGTGCAAAATGGTGCCTTTTGGGTACAGTCCCGAATCACATGGAGGCAATGAGCGATTGGAGCGGTTTCATCTCTCCCGGTATTGGGGGTTGATGTTGCACTGTGTTCGATTGGCTATAACTGGAAGTCCCTGGCCACGGCTGATATGGAGATATACTAGTAAGTGTTATCAGTAGTTTCTCGACCCGTTATGAGCCTCACATCGACACGACTTATCGATCACTAGGGTCTTACATTTACCATCCCTAGACTGGATATGCGACATATCGGATGAAGAGACCGGACTGTGCGGTAGTGTTACTGATTGGATTCACAGAAGTGTGTACAGGCTTGCTTGTTGATCTTCTGATTGCTCAATACCTGGGTGGCTATTATGTTTAGCTGACCGCTTGCATCTTATGGGTGTTTGATATGATCATCACCTACTGCCGGCGTATTGACGAGTTTTTAGAGTCCTACACAGAGGTTTCCTGGCTCGGGCGAAACGGAGTAGGAGCACATATGTGATATGTGCGGGACCGAGATTAATACGATATGTGATTATTCAATTCTCGCGATATGTGATATCGGCCGGGTATATGTGATATAGCCGGGTTATCGGATGAAGTGTTGAATCTATAAATTGATACATATTATATTAGTCGGTTATATGTAATATAGCCGGATTATTAAATCAAGTATTGATTTAATAATTTAATGTATAATTATATATGTGATATATTACATTACATTAACTAATATAAGCTCACTTAAGTAATTCTTTTTCTCACTTAGGATACACTGATATATATGTGATATATGTTTATTGTATTCTTTTCTTTTTATTACATAATTATATATGTGTGATATGTATAATTGTAACATGCTAGGTTATAAATGAAACTAAGGTTAATGAGAGTTAAAATATGCTAGGGTTAAGATTAGGGTTTACATTTTATTTTTAGATAATTCAAAATGTGTGGATTTATCCTAAGATATTTATCATAGTTGACTAAGTCCACCCCATTGGATATTTCTAAGATATTTATTAACCTAACCCTAACCCTAGTTCATGGTTTATTCTCTATAAGGTTTAAGCATGACATTCTTAACCCATAGTTGCATTTCTAACCTCACAACAATAATTCATTCATCTTCTTCTTCCTCTCTCATCCTTGTTCTCTAGCCCTTGAGAAAAAGAAGAATAATTGTGAGAAATTGAATTATAAAGTGAGCAAAATTCCTACTTCATCATCCTCTTCTATACTAGCCATATAGTTTAGTGTGTTAGCTTCACTAATTCCATATTAGTGAAGTCATAGCTTGAGTTCGTGTTTCCTCAAAGTAGATCGCCTTGGATTTCGAAGACTTCACGCAAGATGCATCATTCACCTCATGGAGCCTCTCGAGAGTCCGGGAACTTGATGATCGAAGCGAAGGGACCACAACTTGGAGCTTGTGAAGCGAAAGAATGGACTACAAAGGTTGTAATCCCTAATCACTTAGATGTTAAGTTGTTAACATGTAGTTTTGTTTAAATCTCTAGTTAAAGATTCATGGTTAGGGTTATCTAGAACGGTAAAAATTTTAAAATTGGCATGAACATTGCCTCCCGAAACCTTGCTGCCGTGCTATACAACCCATCAGTGGTATCAGAGCCTAGCTAGAGAATTAGACGGATAAGTGTAGGATTACGAAACCGAAACAACTCCGAAACACCCGAATACGAACCCTAGTTTCTTTCGAAATTTTCTGAGAGTCAAATTTTTTTTAAACAGTTGCAGAATATTATATGTGATATAGTATGAACACTGTAGAAAATTGGGCACCTCCCCTCGGATTTTGGCCGAACACTATAGCAAAAAATCCGGCCAATTCGGCCATATGGTGGAGTTCAGGGTCCAATTTTTTAGGGTGTTCCAGTCTCTGGGGTTTGGTATTTCAGGCGTTGTTTTTTTTGCTAAATTTGCATGTGATGTTATCTTTTTACAGAGGCAATTCGGAGTGTTTCGTATTCGTAATTCTAGTTTGTTTTTGGGTTATTTAGACGGTGTTAAAAAGTTCGAACGATATCAATAACTCACTTTTTCCTTTGCTGGAAATTTTTTCCAAGTGTTGGTTCTTTCCTTAGTTAAAAATTTTCAAAAACACATGCAAGCAATTCTGTGGACCCTCTAGAGGAACGAAACCTTAACTCGATTATGTGACCGTTAGAACCTCCACTGAACCCTAGGGTTTGTGGTAGTTCAGCGGTGCCACATGTGAGGCATTGGTTGACCCTTTTACGGCTGGTTCATAGGAGCTGTGGCATGTTTTGGGACCTTTTGAACTTCGCTCAAGTGTTGAGCTATTTGGGAAATTTTGGGTGTTTGTTTATTCGATCGAAAAGTTTAACATTGTCTAGTTATCTGGAATGTGATACAATATGTGGAATTCATATAGTTAGGCATGAAATCCATAATAAGTGATATTTCGGGTTTATGATGTCTAAGGTGATTGTGGATTCCAAATGTTGTAGTTTTTCACTTTCTTTTCTGCGACCGTAAGTGTAATATGTGGTGTATCGCCTGTTTCGTTGCTATACATCAACGACAATTGGGATACGCATATTTACTTACGTTGATGACATGTGATGTTATGTGTTATTGTGATATGTTATATTGGATCGTCATGATTTGAATAGCTGAGGGTTTTATGTGAGATGAGGGTTTTTATTTTCATTAATGTAAAATTCATGGTTTGTAATATTCTTTTATTGGGGCACTTCCAGGTTGAGGATGATGTCACCATTGTATATTATTTACTTTTCCGCATTAGGATAGACCCAAGGAGGAGAGCACAAGAAACCGGGTTCTATGGTCCAATAGGAAGCCATCTCGAGGAGTCGAGACCGGATCTCCTAACCCTAGAATTGTTAGGGTTTCTTGACGCTCTCGTAGAGGTCTAGAGATGTAGGTTTGGCTATTCATCGCGACTGTAAAATCCGTGTTTTATACAGACTCAAAATAAAACACGGACCTCCTAATATATCCAATATTTCATATGTTATCTGTAACATTTTGAAAATCGTTTAGGTGAAATTTCGGAAAATCGGTAAAATAACGGGTGTTTTCCGTAAAAATCAAGATATAAATATTTTTTAAAATAAAATTAAATATACAAATTCTAGCTTTATAATTGCTAGTATTTGGTGTTTATTGAGCCACTTGTAAAATTTCTAAATTTCTGAAAAATTTCCGAAATTAATTATTTTAATATTATTTTAAGCCGTCACTAATACATTTAATTACGGATAATTACAAATTGTAATGGGTTGATACAAATTTTGTGCATCATGACACATTAAACTAACATGTAAAATATCATTTTTGAAATGAAATGAAGTTGTATAACGGTTTTAGAAAATATTGAAGAAAAAGGCTTAAATGGTGAAATTAAAGGAATTTATTAAACAAAGAAGTATGGTGCATGTTGAATTGGTGTTTGGTGTTCATTTCTTCACACACACACACCACATTCCCCTCCCCCTCATGCTGGCCGAAATAGGGCTGCCCCAATCCCCATGTCCCCACACTTTTTTCACAAAGAAAATGAAAACGGAAATAAGGAATTTATAAAGAAATGAGTATGGGCTTTGACCTTGGGTTGACTAGATAACATTTTCACTACCTCACTCTCTCTCCTCTCTCTCCCTCATTGTGGCCAAGTCCTCCCCCTCCTCCAACAGCAGCAACCCCCTTTGTCCCTTCTCTTTTCTCTCCAAAAAAATTCACCAAAAATGCTTCAAAATCCACAAAAATTCAAAGCTAAATCCAAATCCAACTCCTACCCATTTTCCCTTAGCCTATCAAGCATGGATCTAGGTGAAAAGTTTGCATTTTTGAGGTCATGTTATATGCTATATCTCTTGATTTGTGAGGTATAAACCTTAACCTATGTTTTGATTGTTGGTTAATTACTCCAATTTAGTTAAATTTGGTGTTTAATTTTGGTTTTAGTTGCTAACTTGAAAATTCAAGTTTAGGGTTGGAACTAGTTAGGGTTTTTGATCATTTATTTGTGATGGTGAGTTGTAGTTTAACATATTAAATCATGTAAAAGATAAGCTAGTTGCTAGGTTGCTAATTGTTAAATTAAAATTTTGCTAAATATGCTATTTTGCTAACTAGGTTTTTGAAATTAAATTGAATTGATGAGATTAAATTATGGTGATGGTTTGTATGACTTAGTTATAATATTTAGTGAATATTATGGCCTTTAGTTTTGTTAAAACATCAAGTTTTGAATTAAAACGGTAATTAAGTGCTTTCTAGGTTTTGTGAAATAAATCGATTTGATTTATTTTAAGGTTTTGATGATTTAAACCCTATTTCATATTATAATTAGTGAGGTTTGGAACTACGATTTATACATTTGTGTTTTATCTCGATCAATCGGAGTTTGTATGCTAGTATCGAGGATTATTTGGTTATGTTGCAAGAGCGGGTCATAGGTTTTAAGCTATGCGCGTTTCGTGCGCTGTTTTGGTTTTGTCCGCGATTGCGGTTTACGATACTATATGTTTACATATAGGCACCTCCATGTGGAATTCGAGATGACAAGCAAGCGCGTGGCGACGTCAGCATCGGCAAACGAAGCTCAGGTGAGTAGATTTATATCTACGGGGGAAGTCGGGTGGATGGCGTATAGCACCCCCGCAAAGTTATAAGGAGTTAGGTGATGTGGTAACGATATACTTTTATATGTTAATATGAGATATGAACACTTAGTAAGAGCAGCCTTAAAAGCTTATGGGTTTAGGGTTAGCGTGAATTGAAGAAAGGACTAGAGCGGATTTCTTAGTCACGAAACCCTAGAGTAAGGCCTTGAATACACGCACACATACACACTTGCGTACTTTTACTTCTTGTGTGTATATGGGAATGCGTATATATGTATATACGTATGGGTATGGGACTATGCATATATATATGCGTGAATGTTGAGGATATTATGTGATATTTGGAGATGAGTCGATGAGATTGGGCTTGAGGCCGTGGGATCAATGAGGTGATATGGTCCGTATTTGAGATACGACATGATATTTTAGCGGGTTCTTTAGGCGTGCTGTTTTTATACACACGAAGGCATTTCATAGATGGTATCAGTTTTGTACTAGACGTAGATCAGTACCCCGGATCATGTTTTTTGATAAAGAGGATACCAGATGAATAATGTGATGAATGTGATATTTGACCCGTACCCTAATTTGGGGCCGTACGATGGATTTACCATACGAGCTATTGATGATTGATCCGCACTCTTGACTCGAGGATGTCATATTCAATGATGTATCGTATGAGATATTATTGAGGCGGGATCACCGACTATATATATGTATATATATATCGACTCAGATGTAAGTGGTTTCCATATCCTTTTCGATTGGTTGTTAGTTAGACCTGTAGTTTACCTAGTAGATATCAGACTGGACCCGAGTCATACCTATTTCCAAAACTAACGAATCAGGAGGATTTTAAAGACATGTCAAGGGATACTACAGATATTTCAAAAGACGTACCTTTTCTTAAAAACACCGTAGCCCTTGTTTTCAAAACGCCACGATTCGTGCTATTTCAAACGGCAAATCAGTATAACACAGGTGTAGCGATGTAGATCCCTTATTGTTACGTTATCATTCCTGTTCCGCATATTATTGTTGCAATTACAATTCATTGACATTTATCATGTTGTTATCGTCTCAGTGCATGTTTATTGTGTACTTAGTGATTATGAACTATGCTGTCAGGACACCAGCACCATTACCGTTGATGCGTATGTTCCACTTACTCTTACTTGCCGGCTCACACACATCATCATCGGTAATTGCCGTGTCTTGTACACTTTAGAAAATACTATTTCATTGACATAGCTTGCTAACTGATAGTTGCTACATGTTATAGCTTTCATATGCTAGTTTAATTATTGCATGATATCAGATGCATCCATATATTCATTGGTTATGCGGTATTATAGAGATTTATGCCAGTTTTCATTGTTATTGACATGGTGACTTGATGATTTCGGATTCTTCTTGATATTTTATGGATTTGGAAACCACATGTGAAAGTTTTGTAAACTAACGAACTACTTTAAAGAGAAAAATGCGGTTTTCCTTGATATGTTGAGTATCGTCCACCATGATGTTTTCTCGGTTCTGAAATGTTTTCGAGACCTGATTCGAGGAGTTGGATGAACAGTCTCGGGTACATGGTAGACCCGGTATGGTACCCTGGGGCAAGAAGTTGGAGTAGTAAACGATAAGCCCGGCAGGGGCAGACTGCCTACCGGTGATTTTACCTGGCGCGGCGGATATCCCGAGGATACAGTTCGTGGTCGCGAGATTGATGATATGGGCCGATCCGGACTAATGGAGCCTGAGGTTTTTAGATATTGAGATATTGAGATTTGAGACACTGTGATATTGAGATATTGAGATTAGTGTTTTGTGTCGATGCTTGACACGGATTATATGTTGATTTCACCGATGATATCTCGATTTATATACATGCAGAAATCTCATTGATAAAGAAAAACAATTCTTGATTTATAATGTACTTTGTTCTCATTACATGCATCTGCACATCATTTTAGTGATATATTGCTACCTGACATTTGTACATCATATTAGTGACATGTTGTTACCTGAGGCACTGACACGAGTTTATTACACTGTATGGATAGATGTTAACTCTTTACCGTTATATTATGCTTCAAGCCATATCATTATTATTTGAGGATATTACTAATCGTATGACCTAGGATTGCGTTATACATGCGATTTCTACTCGTTGATGTTTTCTACTCACGAGTTAGCAACTCACCCCCGTTGTGCCACAGTTCCTTGTAGGTCTTGCCGTACAGGTTTCGTTGCGGCTTTGCTGGCACACTGTTCCTTCCAGGTGATTGCTTTGGTAGGTGGGTTCTTTTGCATCAGGACCACCATTGTTATTTATTATATCAGTTGTATCTAGAAACTCCATCAACCAGATTGTAAATTTGATAGAGATAGAAGACCAGACTTGTTATTATTTCGACCTTAGAGTCGCGCGTTGTATTATTATGGTTTTCATGCTGATTTTGGGTTTTCTTTTGAGTTTTGATCCTCGCCCTTCGGCGTTGTATATTATATTGCTTGTGTGGTTGTAACCGTCGATTGACGAAGAGCTAGCTCCCACTTAGGGATGCCTTTTTATTTATTTCGTATACTATTCATGTTGTATCCCGTTTGGGGCCAGTATTTACAAAGGAGACTCTGCCGAAATTTTCAGAAAATACATGAGATTTTAAAAATACATACTTCGGCCTATGTTGATTAAAACTACTTGTATTAAATTGGTTTTTCCTTCACTCTACTGCTTCTTTGGTTTTGATTTCTGGGGTTTTGGCTTACTTAGATTACGTACCCCTCGAGACGTTTCGTAATTTAAGTGTCGGTCATGTTCCGTACTTTTCGGGTCATGACAAAGTTGGTATCAGAGCGTTAGGTTTTACCTTCGGGGTGTAGGATGACCCTTGGTTGATGGAGCAGGTAGCTTGAGTAGAGTGACGTCCCGTATATATGTTCCGCGGCATACTTACGATACGATACTCCTCTTAAGAAGCCTTAGGATGTACATTTCCTTGCACAGTATTATATTCCTTCTTATGATCTATCCTCATCGGTACCAGTTTATGGTTTTATAACCACGGTTGCACGGGCGTGGAGAGCTACGGCTAGAGTTGTGGTCAGCACGAGCTCATCACGGATGAGGACTGACCAGGGCATGATTCCAGGGACATACGGTTTGCATAGAGACATCGTTTAGTTGTGTTTTCACGCCATGTGCGTTTGATGGGTCACTTTTACGAGATTTCTCGGACGTGCAGATCAGCACCAGAGGATTGGGCCACTTCAAGAGTCCAGCCAGATTGTGATGACCGTCAGCGCACAGATTATTTTGATGATTGATGGAACTGTTCAGCGTGCGGACGAATGAGCCAGCGACTTTGGCGAATGAAAAGATTTCGCCCCAGATGTTTGAAGATAATGCCGCACGAGTTATACTTCGAGATATGATAGAAGGTCTCTAGTCACCTGAGGATAAATGATTAGGACATGTGATTCATTGCCTACCCCGATGCGAGGTCATCAGATAGATTGATTCCAGCTAGAGACGACTTCATGCTGATACGTTGAGAGTTGATAGAGACGATCGAATGTCAGAGACCCATTTTTCAAGTTTAAAGTATTCGGAGAACAATGCAAGTAATTCTATGGACCCTCTAGAAGAATGAAACCCTAACTCGACATAATGACCATGGAACGCCGGTGAACCTTCGAGTTTGCAGCAGTTCAGAGGTGCCATTAGTGAAGCTTGGGTCTGCCCTTCTACGGTTGGTCCATAGGCGCTGTGGCATATATTCAATACTATTAAACTGTACCCAAGATGTTGAGCTCTTGGGGGATTATGAGGTTTTGAAAATCGATAAGATGGTTCGACTTCATTCGGATATCATGTGATGGGATACATTGCTTGGGAGACTCCAGATACGAATATAGCCGTTGGAGCGCAGTCCATGCAGCCACGAGGAGACGAGTCCAAAGCAGTCGACATTAGAGAAAAGTGGAGTAAGAGGTTCATACGAGATCTTGATGAGATGGCGTCCCACTCCACCGACATCAGAGATGTGATACACACGTAGAGGTGTTGTATATGGATATATCTTCCAGAAGGAGTCGTGATGAGTATGCAGCCGTTCCGGAACAAGAAATAGATATAGTAAAGGATGATAACTTCCAGGAAGTTTAGTAGAAACGAGATTTGGGAGAGATTTCGACGGAACCTTTGTGGGATGCTATATGAGAAGATTTGGACCCAGGATCGTTCATATTGCACACACCCAGTAGGCCAGAGTTCGACATCGTCGAAGAGACATGTTATGAGTAACCATAAGAGTTGGCCAAAGATTTTTAGAGGATGTGTCAAAGCGGACTGCTCCGTTATTGTTTCTATATTAGACCGTTGAGCCGAAGAGCTATGTACTTAGCAATTCGCAGTGAGAGACGAAAGCCTAAAGGCACCAGGCGACAGGCCATGATCAGAAGGCAAGTAGATATTTGCTCTGCTAGCATTGGATGCACCGACACCTTCTCGACTTTGAAGGACGGACATATCGACGACAGTATTATGATTTGTGATTTTGTGATTGACTATCACGTATCCGACACTTTGGATTTCAGTATATTTAGACGATTTATTTGCATGATGGAAATTTTGTGCACCACAGTTGCACTTGACTTTGATTTGATGTCATTAGAGATGTTGATTTTGATTTCATGCCTGTGGTATGCAGGTGATTTGACTTATGCTTTCGGCATAGTTTTCATGCACTTTTAGTATCTCGATTTTGTGCAGGCTGATGCACATGGTGGTGAGATTTTATACTACGGTATACCTGATTGGGATTTTGATTGAAATGTATTGTATACCATCGATTTTGATTGTGATATTCGATATTTGTTTTCGTGCACCTTGTGCACTTGACTTGGATTTTGCGTATATTTGACGCGCTTGATGCGAATTTGGTGCACACGAGATGCACTAAATCGAGATTCTTCATGCATATCAGATGCACCTGGTTTTTCTGTCAGGCACACACGTTGCCCTTGACAGGTGTTTCATGTACACCCGTTGCACTTAGATTTGGTTTTGTGCACATGTATGGCACATTCATGGATTTCGATTTCCGTGCGCACCAGACGCACGCGGCATTCATATATATATTTGGGATTGATTTCTTTTGGAGCAGTATATTTAATGATACTTGCTATTTGGTTTAGTACTGAGCAGGACTAGTCAGAGGATAGTACCTAAGTATATTTTTGCATGCATTGATAGTTATCGAAGGGATTTCCAAAGAGGATCTATAGTCTCAGTATTTACCTACGTGTCAGTGATGACACTAAACTGTTTAAAAGGGAAACCCTTCTAAATTGCTTTCAAAACGGCGGGACGTGTATGTTAAACAAAGGATATATATATATATATATATATATATATAGTTATTTTCTTACAATTGACGTCCGCCACTGTGCAGTGATACACACATCGCACAGCTATTTGAAAAAAAAAGGGTTTGGCATGCATTGCTTCCAGATGTTTTAATGATGTTTACCTATATAGTTTTGATGTATATCATATTGATTTTCGTTTTGGATTTAGACATTGGTGTCTTCACCATAACTCCGATGATTGCGGGATACTTGACGGAGTTTTGATTTGTGAGTTATACACTCTTTTTCATGCGCATGCATTGTGCTACGATATATTTTATGTATTTATGATTTCGGAGCCCCGACGACTTGATGGTTTTGCCGAAATGTTTTAGTATTTGGGGGAGTTTTAATTTAAATTTGGGGACCGAAATTCTTTAAGGGGGGAAGATTGTAACGCTTTGAAAATCGTTTAGGTGAAATTTCGGAAAATCGGTAAAATAACGGGTGTTTTCCGTAAAAATCAAGATATAAATATCTTTTAATATAAAATTAAATATACATATTCTATCTATGTAATTTGTTAGTATTTGGTGTTCATTGAGCCACTTGTAAAATTTCTAAATTTCTGAAAAATTTTCCGAAATTAATTATTTTAAAATTATTTTAAGCCGTCACTAATACATTTAATTATGGATAATTATAAATTGGAATGGGTTGATACAAATTTTGTGCGTCATGACACATTAAACTAACACGTAAAATATCATTTCCGAAATGAAATGAAGTTGTATAACGGTTTTAGAAAATATTGAAGAAAAAGGCTTAAATGGTGAAATTAAAGGAATTTATTAAACAAAGAAGTATGGTACATGTTGAATAGGTGTTTGGTGTTCATTTCTTCACACACACACACCACATTCCCCTCCCACTCATGCTGGCCGAAATGGGGCAGCCCCAATCCCCATGTCCCCACACATTTTTCACCAAGAAAATGAAAAAGGAAATAAGGAATTTATAAAGAAATGAGTATGGGCTTTGACCTTGCGTTGACTAGATAACATTTTCCCCACCTCACTCTCTCTCCTCTCTCTCCCTCATTGTGGTTGAGCCCTCCCCCTCCTCTAACAGCAGCAGCCCCCTTTTTCCCATCTCTTTTCTCTTCAAAAAAATTCACCAAAAATGCTTCAAAATCCACAAAAATTCAAAGCTAAATCCAAATCCAACTCCTACCCATTTTCCCTTAGCCTATCAAGCATGGATCTTGGTGAAAAGTTTGCATTTTGGAGGTCATGTTACATGCTAGATCTCTTGATTTGTGAGGTATAAATCTTAACCTATGTTTTGATTGTTGGTTAATTACTCCAATTTAGTTAAATTTGGTGTTTAATTTTGGTTCTAGTTGCTAACTTGAAAATTCAAGTTTAGGGTTGGATCTAGTTAGGGTTTTTGATCATTTATTTGTGGTGGTGAGTTGTAGTTTAACATATTAAATCATGTAAAAGATAAGCTAGTTGCTAGGTTGCTAATTGTTAAATTAAAATTTTGCTAAATATGTTATTTTGCTAACTAGGTTTTTGAAATTAAATTTAATTGATGAGATTAAATTATGGTGATGGTTTGTATGACTTAGTTATAATATATAGTGAATATTATGGCCTTTAGTTTTGTTAAAGCGTCAAGTTTCGAATTATAACGGTAATTAAGTGCTTTCTAGGTTTTGTGAAATAAATCGATTTGATTTATTTTAAGGTTTTGATGATTTAAAACCCTAATTCATATTATAATTAGTGAGTTTTGGATCTACGATTTATACGTTTGTGTTTAATCTCGATCAATCGGCGTTTGTATGCTGATATCGAGGGTTATTTGGTTATGTTGCATGAGCGGGTCATAGGTTTTAACCTATGCGCGTTTCTTACGCTGTTTTGGTTCTGTCCGCGATTGCGGTTTACGATACTATTTGTTTACATGTAGGCACCTCCATGTGGACTTCGAGATGACAAGCAAGCGCGAGGCGACGTCAGCATCGGCAAACGAAGCTCAGGTGAGTAGATTTATATCTGTGGGGGAAGTCGGGTAGATGGCGTATAGCACCCCCGCAAAGTTATGAGGAGTGAGGTGATGTGGTAACGATATACTTTTATATGTTAATATGAGATATGAACACTTAGTAAGAGCAGCCTTAGGAGATTATGGGTTTAGGGTTAACGTGAATTGAAGAAAGGACTAGAGCGGATTTCTTAGTCACGAAACCCTAGAGTAAGGTTTTGCATACACGCACGCATACACACTTGCATACTTTACTTCTTGTGCGTATATGGGAATGCGTATATATGTATATACGTATGGGTATGGGACTATGCATATATACATTAATATACACATGCGTGAATGTTGAGGATATTATGTGATATTTGGAGATGAGTCGATGAGATTGGGCTTGAGGCCGTGGGATCAGTGAGGTGATATGGTCCGTATTTGAGATACGACATGATATTTTAGCGGGTTCTTTACGCGCGGTGTTTTCATACACACGCAGGCATTTCATAGATGGTATCAGTTTTGTACTAGACGTAGATCAGTACCCCGGATCATGTTTTTTGATAAAAAGGATACCGGATGAATAATGTGATGAATGTGATATTTGACCCGTACCCTAATTTGGGGCCGTACGATGGATTTACCGTACGAGCTATTGATGATAGATCCGCACTCTTGACTCGAGGATGTTATATTCGATGATGTATCGTATGAGATATTATTGAGGCGGGATCACCGCCTGTATGTATGTATGTATATATATATATATATATATATTGACTCAGATGTAGGTGGTTTCCATATCCTTTTCAATTGGTTGTTAGTTAGACCTATAGTTTACCTAGTAGATATCAGACTGGACCCGAGTCATACCTATTTCCAAAACTAACGAATCGGGAGGATTTTAAAGACATGTCAAGGGATACTACGAATATTTCAAAAGACGTACCTTTTCATAAAAACACCGTAGCCCTTGTTTTCAATACGCCATGATTCGTGCTATTTTAAACGGCAAATCAGTATAACACAGGTGTAGCGATGTAGATTCCTTATTGTTACGTTATCATTCCTGTTCCATATATTATTGTTGCAATTACAATTCATTGCCATTTATCATGTTGTTATCGTCTCAGTGCATGTTTATTGTGTACTTAGTGATTATGAACCATGCTGTCAGGATACCAGCACCATTACCGATGATGCGTATGTTCTACTTACACTTACTTGTCGGCTCACACACATCATCATCGGTAATTGCCGTGTCATGTACACTTTAGAAAATACTATTTCAGTGACATAGCTTGCTAACTAATAGTTGCTACATGTTATAGCTTTCATATGCTAGTTTAATTATTGCATGATATCAGATGCATCCATATATTCATTGGTTATGCGGTATTATGGAGATTTATGCCGGTTTTCATTGTTATTGACCTGGTGACTTGATGATTTCGGATTCTTCTTGATATTTTATGGATTTGGAAACCGCATGTGAAAGTTTTGTAAACCGATGAACTATTTTAAAGAGAAAAATGTGGTTTTCCTTGATATGTTGAGTATCGTCCACCATGATGTTTTCTCGGTTCTGAGATGTTTTCGAGACGCGATTCGAGGAGTTGGATGAACCGTCTCGGGTATACGGTGGACCTGGTATAGTACCCCGGGGCAAGAAGTTCGAGTAGTAGACGATGAGCCCGGCAGGGGCAGAGTGCCTACCGGTGATTTTAGCTGGCGCGGCGGATATCCAGAGGATACCGTTCGTGGTCGCGAGATTGATGATATGGGCCGATTCGAACTGACGGAGCCCGAGGTTTTTAGATATTGAGATTTAAGACACTGAGATATTGAGATTATTGTTTTGTGTCGATGCTTGACATGGATTCTATGTTGATTTCACCGATGATATCTCGATTTATATACATACAGAAATCTCATTGATAAAGAAAAACAATTCTTGATTTATGATGTACTTTGTTCTCATTACATGCATCTGCACATCATTTTAGTGATATATTGCTACCTGACATTTGTACATCATATTAGTGACATGTTGTTACCTGAGGCACTGACACTAGTTTATTACACTGTATGGATAGATGTTTACTCTTTACCGTTATATTATGCTTCAGGCCATATCATTATTATTTGAGGATATTACTGATCGTATGACCTAGGATTGTGTTATACATGCAATTTCTACTCGTAGATGTTTTCTACTCACGAGTTGGCAACTCACCCCCGTTGTGCCACAGTTCCTTGTAAGTCTTGCCGTACAGGTTTCGTTGCGGCTTTGCTGGCACACTGTTCCTTCCAGGTGATTGCTTTGGTAGGTGGGTTCTTTTGCATCAGGACCACCATTGTTATTTATTATTTCAGTTGTATCTAGAAACTCCATCAACCAGATTGTATATTTGATAGAGATAGAAGACCAGACTTGTTATTATTTTGACCTTAGAGTCGCGTGCTGTATTATTATGGTTTTCATGCTGATTTTGGGTTTTCTTTTGAGTTTTGATCCTCGTCCTTCAGCGTTGTATATTATATTGCTTGTGTGGTTGTGACCGTCGATTGACGAAGAGCTAGCTCCCGCTTGGGGATGCATTTTTTATTTATTTCATATACTATTTATGTTGTATCCCGTTTGGGGCCAGTATTTACAAAGGAGACTCTGCCGAAATTTTCAGAAAATACTTGAGATTTTAAAAATACATACTTCGGCCTATATTGATTAAAACTACTTGTTTTCAATTGTCTTTTCCTTCACTCTACTGCTTCTTTGGTTTTGATTTCTGGGTTTTGGCTTACTTAGATTACGTACGCCTCGAGACGTTTCGTAATTTAAGTGCCGGTCATGTTCTGTAATTTTTGGGTCGTGACATTATCTTCTGCTGCTGATATTCTGTGATGTGATCATTTTATATGCGTAAGACGAATGCTTTATTATTGTATATATGATATATAATAAACGTTGCTTATGTTTTGCACCCGCGCTAGTCCCGCCCCGGTATGCCGTTAGTTAAGTAACCTAACGGGACACTGTGGCGAATGCGGATGGCATAAGTGTACGTTGTATTTTTATTTCTTCTGTGATGCTTCGGAAGCATAAATGATGGGATGTCATTAATGAGATTAATGAAAGAAAAGAAACCTAAAAGATGTTGTAGAATCAAATTTTCAAAAAGGGCGGCTCTAGTTTTTGCTTTGCATAGCGGTATTCCTTGTAGAATATCCAGCACCTTATTCGATAAGGAAAGTGCCGAGACCCCTTCACTGGGAGTGACCTCTTTAGAGATACTAGCAGATGCTACAACTCACTCGGTTTTGTTTTTGATTGCTTTTGTAGTTCTTGCTTTGCATAGAGGTATTTTTGAAATATCATGTACCTTATTCGATAAGGAAAGAGCAGAGAACCTTTCACCGGGAGTGACCTCTTTAGCTAAACTAGTACAAAGCCTCAAAAATACTGTTTTTCAAAATCACTTGTTTCTACAACGATATCAAGTTCATTACGCAAAAAGTTTTCATAAAAACCTGTCGTAGCCCTTCGTTATTTTAGATATGTCCTACTTAGTATTCATGCTACGTTTGTTGACCATGTTAAGGTGTAGTGTGCGGTAGCTAATTACTGTTTATCTGCTAAAGCATGAGATGCGATTGGATTAGGGTAGTCGTACGACTTTGTTGACTATGTTAAGGGTCGTGCGGTTGGATTTAATTCAATCAGGAAATGACGGGTTGAACTTGGCTAGGAATATGATTTGTTGACTATGGTAAGGTCATTTCAAGTGTTGAAATTTGCAATAAGATTGCATACATTTTATGAGATAGTTGGATCCCGATACCCACTGCGAGTAAGAGTTACTCCTGGTAGAGTTTTACACATGACAATTGGCCGATCAAGTAAGTGCCTAGAAAGGTGTTAACGGGGTTATGCCTCTAGGAAAACGAGGTTTATTTTAATTAGGTCCGTGAGAAAGCACGGGGAACCTCCCTCAAAGTACCAACACTGACCTGGCTGAAAGATTGGCGAACTTGTAAAGTGTAATTAATCCCGGCTAGTCTTACCTTTTAGGGTTTGAAGGAAGATTTGATAAAAACAGTGGAAGACATCCTGATTAGATAAGATAATAACCAATCTAATCTTGCAAGAGCATATGCTAAAGTGTTTCTTCTCTCTTTCTCCAGGTAGCGACCATGTCAGGCCTTAATCAAGATAATAATATGGATATATTGACCGAACCCGCTTGTTATACTGAGCAGGGGAACGTTGGTTCTGTTCTTTCTTATAATTGTTATAAGACTGAGCAGGGAATAGGGAGATATCTGGATTCCTACGCCGCCCAAACGAAGAATAAGTATGTTGATGCATCTTCTTCGGGTGTGTTAGTTATCGAGAACTGTTTCTCAGTTCACTCTACGTACTGGTTATTAGATACCGGATCAGGATCCCACATATGTAATATGTTACATGGGCTAAAGAAAGGTAGGGAACTGGGAATGGGTGATCATTCCGTAAGAGTAGGGAATGGTGCAAATGTTGCAGCCAAAGCAGTTGGCGAATATCACCTTGTATTACCAAATGGTAATACATTGATTTTGAATGAATGCTATTACATTCCGACCCTGATATGCAATCTTATATCAGTTTCTTTATTGAGTAAAGAATGATATAATTTTATAGTACAGGATAATGTTATGAACATCTTCCTGAATCAAAAGTTGATTGGACCGGGCTCGTTAAATAATGGCATATACGTTCTAAATCAAACTACAGTTCTTAATGTACAAAATACACACAAGAGGAAGAGTTCAAAAATGAACGAATCCTTCTTGTGGCATTGTAGACTAGGTCATATCAATGCGACACGACTAGCTATGTTACATAAGGATGTATATTTGAATCCATTCGAATTTTCATCTTATGACACTTGCCAGTCATGTCTCAAAGGCAAGATGACCAAAACTCCGTTTAGTGGACACAGAGAAAGAGTTACGGAACTCTTGGGGCTATACATAGTGATGTATGCGGTCCCATGTCTATACATGCTAGGAATGGTTCTTCGTACTTCATTACATTCAGTGACGATCTCTCAAGATACAGACATGTGTTCCTGTTGAAACAAAAGTCTGAAGCTATTGAGAAATTCAAAGAATATAAGCACGAAGTCGAAAACCAAACGGGTAAAAGTATTAAGATCCTTCGATCTGATCGAGGAGGAGAATACTTGAGCAATGAGTTCCTGGATTATCTAAAAGAGAATGGGATTCTCTCTCAGCTTACTCCTCCGTATACACCACATCACAACAGTGTTTCGGAACGGAGGAATCACACCCATTAGATATGGTGCGCTCTATGATGAGCACTGCAGAGTTGCCTATTTCCTTTTGGGGCTATGCGCTTGAGACAGCAGCATACCTATTGAATCAAGTCCCATCTAAATCTATACCTACCACACCATATGAGATATGGAGTAGGAAGAGACCATATCTTAAACGTGTTAAGATTTAGGGTTTTCCGGCCTATGTCAAAGGGCAAAATCCGGACAAACTCGAGGCACGATCGGTTCTATGCAAATTTGTGGGATATCCGAAGAATTCATAAGGATATATTTTCTATCACACTGAAGAACAAAAGGTGTTTGTTTCTCAATACGCCACCTTTTTAGAAAAGGAATTTCTTGTAAAAGAAATTAGTGGCGAAGAGGTAGAGCTGGAAGAAGTTCCAGCAGCACAAACTGCAACTGAAGATTTAGTGGAACCAGAGGATTCAATAGTTCCCGACGAACCTCAGCCGCTCTGCCAATCTAGTAGGGTTCCTCATCTACATGAGAGATACTACGGTTTTCTCATTGATGATGGGAGCGAGGACTGCATCATGGAAGATGATGACCCGATTAGCTTTGAGCAGGACATCACGAGTGGGGACTCTGTGAAATGGCTGGATGCAATGCGATCTGAGATAGAATCCATGTACACCAATAAAGTATGGACTTTGGAAGTTTCTCCTGAAGGTGTAAAACCCATTGGGAGCAAATAGATCTTTAAGAAGAAACTTGGTGTAGATGGAAAAGTTGGGACTTTTAAAGCTAGACTTGTTGCAAAGGGTTTTCGTTTACGACCAGGTATGGATTATGACGAAACCTTTTCTCCAGTGGCTGTGCTTAAGTCCATCCGGATCTTATTAGCCATTGCTGCATACCATGACTACGAAATATGACAAATGGATGTTAAGATCGCTTTTCTAAATGGTGATTTGGAAGAGTGCGTGTACATGACTCAGCCAGAGGGCTTCGTAGACAGTGGGAGCAGCGGGAAGGTGTGCAAGCTGCTTAAATCCATCCACGGGTTAAAGCAGGCATCGCGGAGTTGGAACAACTGTTTTGATATTGTAGTCAAAGAGTTTGACTTCATCAAGAACGTAGATGAACCTTGTATTTACAAGAAGGTGGCAGAGAATAAAGTTGTCTTCCTCGTATTATACGTGGATGACATACTCTTGATGCGAAATGATGTTCCTATGCTGCACTCAGTCAAGCTATTCTTATCACAAAGATTCTCAATGAAATATCTAGGTGATGCTTCATGCATTCTGGGGATTAAGATCTATAGAGATAGATCTAAACGGATACTGGGATTGTCTCAATCCAGGTACATTGACACCATACTAAAGAGGTTTAGTATGGAAGAATCCAAGCATAGGAATTTACCCACGATCTCTGGACTCACTCTCTCCAAAGAGATGTCTCCCAAGACTGATTTGGAGAGGGCTCGCATGTATGGGATACCCTATGCTTCAGCAGTAGGCTCTATCATGTACGCGATGCTATGTACCAGACCAGATGTGGCATACTCACTAAGTGCAGTGAGTAGGTATCAAGTAGATCCAGGAGAGAGTCACTAGACAGCTGTGAAGAACATTCTCAAGTACTTCAGAAGGAATAAAGAGATGTTATTGGTGTATACGGAGAACTCCAGGTGGAGTCCTTTACCGATTCGAGCTTCCAAAGTGATAAGGACGACTCTAAGTCGCACTCAGGATTTGTCTTTACCCTCAATGGAGGGGCGGTTTGTTAGAAGAGTTCCAAGCAGGAAACCGTGGCAGACTCGACGATGGAGGCTGAATACATCACTGCCAACGATGCTAACAAAGAGGCTGTCTGGATAAAGAAGTTCATAAACTAACTTGGAGTGGTTCCATCCATTAAGCATCCAATACTTTTGTATTGTGATAATAATGGAGCTGTGGCTTTGGTCAAGGAACCCAGGTCCCATCAGAGATCCAGGCATATTCTGAGGCGGTATCACCTGATCCGGGTGATAGTTGATCGCCGAGTAATCGAGGTCAGGAGAGTTGACACGAAGGACAAAACTGCGGATCCACTCACGAAGGCCATACCCCAGATACAATTTGAGAGACTCTTCGGGATGTTGGGTATGGGATACTACAACTGTCGGCCTTAGTGCAAGTGGGAGATTGTTAGTTATGTATATGCCCTAGAGACCATTGTTGTACATATGATGTATATTATAGTGGATGCGTGGATATATAGAGAGAGGACTTTTTTGCTCGACATGATAGTATGCTATATGGTTTCACTTTGTCTAAACATGTTGACTTGTATTGTGTTACTGTCTTACTCTCACATGTTGATAAAACCCTTACGATATGTACTTGACTACTAGGACTATGATGCAGATCATACTAGTAGGGCCAGGGTAGTCCAAGAGTACATCCTATAATTGTTCCTAGTCGAGGGTGTATCGAGACAGGGCATCGATATTCCAGAGTAGACTAGCGTATACGCATCTTGACCCATATGATGGGTGATGGATGATCCCACATCCATTGGTGTTTGACATCAAAGATGGTGTACGGGTGCTCAGTAAAGACTAGGAACACTGAACGGACTCGCCGAGAACTCCTAGATGGTATTATACATATCGTCAGATAGTAGTTCTCTGGTGACACTAGTACAGGTTAGTCTGTAGACCCGAGATCGTCATAGAGTCTTGTGTGATTCCCACTGTGCTTTGATTTCCATCTTACCACGTTCATGAGAACGTGCAAAATGGTGGCTTTTGGGTACAGTCCCGAATCACATGGAGGCAATAAGCGATAGGAGGGGTTTCGTCTCTCTCGGTATTGGGGGTTGATGTTGCACTGTGTTCGATTGGCTATAACTAGAAGTCCCTGGCCAGGGGTGATATGGAGATATACTGGTAAGTGTTATATGTAGTTTCTCGACCCGTTATGAGCCTCACATCGACATGATTTATCGGTTACTGGGGTCTGACGTTTACCACCCCTAGACTGGATATGCAACATATCAGACGAAGAGACCGGACAGTGCAGTAGTGTTACTGATTGGATTCACAGGAGTGTGTACAGCCTTGCTTGTTGATCTTCTGATCGCTCAATACCCGGGTGGCTGTTACGTTTAGCCGACCGCTTGCAACTTGTGGGTGTTTGATATGTTCATTACCTACTGCCGGCGTATTGACGAGTCTTTAGAGTCCTACACAAAGGATTCCTGGCTCAGGCGAAACGGAGTAGGAGCATATATATGATATGTGCGGGACCGAGATTAATACGATATGTGATACCGTATTCAATTCTCGTGATATGTGATATCGGCCGGGTATATGTGATATAGCCGGGTTATGGGATCAAGTGTTGATTCGATAAATTGATACATATTATATTAGTCGGTTATATGTAATATAGCCGGATTATTAAATCAAGTATTGATTTAATAATTTAATGTATAATTATATATGTGATATATTACATTACATTAATTAATACAAGCTCACTTAAGCAATTCTTTTTCTCACTTAGGATACATTGATATATATGTGATATATGTTTATTGTATTCTTTGCTTTTGTTACATAATTATATATATGTGATATGTATAATTGTAACATGCTAGGTTATAAATGCAACTAAGGATAATGAGAGTTAAACCATGTTAGGGTTAAGATTAGGGTTTACATTTTATTTTTAGATAATTCGAAATGTGTGGATTAATCCTAAGATATTTATCATAGATGACTAAGTCCACCCCTTTGGATATTTCTAAGATATTTATTAACCTAAACCTAACCCTAGCTCATGGTTTATTCTCTACAAGGGTTAAGCATGACATTCTTAACCCATAGTTGCATTTCTAACCTCACACCAATAATTCATTCATCTTCTTCTTCCTCTCTCATCCTTGCTCTCTAGCTCTTGAGAAAAAGAAGAATAATTGTGAGAAATTGAATTATAAAGTGAGCAAAATTCTTACTTCATCATCCTTTTCTATACTAGCCATATAGTTCAGTGTGTTAGCTTCACTAATTCCATATTAGTGAAGCCATAACTTAAGTTCATGTTTCCTCGAAGTAGATCGTCTTGGATTTCGAAGACTTCAAGCAAGATGCATCATTCACCTCATGGAGCCTCTCGAGAGTCCGGGAATTTGATGATCGCAGTGAAGGGACCACAACTTGGAGCTTGTGAAGCGAAGGAACGGACTACAAAGGTTGTAATCCCTAATCACTTAGATGTTAAGTTGTTAACATGTAGTTTTGTTTAAATCTCTAGTTAAAGATTCATAGTAAGGGTTATCTAGAACGGCAGAATTTTAAAATTAGCATGAACGTTGCCTCCCGAAACCTTGCTACTGTGCTATACAACCCTTCAAGTAGGGTGTGATGTCCTGGTATTTGGATGACATGAACGTTGTAGGAAGTAAAATTCATATACTACGATCGGTTATACTTTGTTTGTCACACAGTGGTTTCTCCACATAGGATATGGACATTATATTAGGCATTCTGGTTACTAGATCTATGGTTTTAGATCTAGATTTGGGTAGTTTCCCAATTCGAGTACTTAGACAGTGTTCTAAAGGTGTTTTAGAATAGACGACTCCTGGCATGGTAGTGAACCTGCAGGTGTGGGGTCACCCTCTCTAAAGGAGTCCTATAGACTAAAGGGGAGAGGGATGTGCATGATTGGCATATCACTTGCTTAGGCAATTGATCAAACATGAGATATCAAGTACCACACCAGATGTTGTTTTTGCATTAGCTGCAATAAGTTGATATTAATCCAATCCTGGAGAAACGTTCGGAAGCATTTTTAGAACATAAGTGGATGTTCTAGGGATTTGGTAACGGCAGCATCCTTCGAGAGACGGTTATTATTCCAAGCTTCCAAGGTGACCTGGTTGACAGAGTGACTGTCGGAGTTATAGTTTTCCCTCTGAAGAGGGGCAGTATTTGGACAGGTGGTCCCAGAGGATACTGAGGGAGGCGTGGTGCAGTTTGTCATGACCCGAAAAGGCACGTGACTAGCACTTGAATCATATGAAGTCTATAGGACCCCATCTAATTCAAGTAAGCCGAAATCCCAGAAATCTAAACCATTTGAAAAGAGAGAGAAGGAAAAGTTTAGTTTTAAAGCAAGTGGTTTAACAAAATAAGCCGTAGTATGCATTTTTAAAACATCAAGTCTTTTCCAAAAATTTCGGCAGAGTTTCCTTTGTAAATACTGGCCCCAAACGGGTACAAACATGCATAAGATAAAGGCATCCCCAAGCGGGAGCTAGCTCTTCGCCAATTAGCGGACACAACCACGCAAGCACTATAATATACAATGCCGAAGGGCAAGAATCAAAACTCAGAATGAAAACCATCATCATCAAGAAAACCAGAGAAAAACTATAATAATACAGTGCACGACTCTAAGGTCGAAAGCAAATACGCTGGTCTTCTAAGCCTAATAAAAAATACAAGTCTGGTTGATGGAGTTTACTAGATACAACTGAAATATAAATGAAAGGTATAACGGTGGTCACGATGGAAGTGAACCCACCTATCCAAGCAATCACCCGGAAGGAAGCAGTGTGCTAGAAAAACCGTCAAGGAAACCTCTATGGCAAAACCTGCAAGAAACTGTGGCACAACGGGGGTAAGTTGCCAACTCGTGAGTCGAAAACATCACCGAGCAGAAATCGCATGTATGACTCTATCGTAGGTCATACCATAAAATATCGTCAATATATATATCCTGAAGCATCTAAAAAAGGCAAGGTAAATATATATGCATAAGTGTAATACCAAGTGCTCGTGTTAGTGCCTCAGGTAGCAACATATCATATCTATGATGTATGAATGCATGAAAACAGAATACATCTAAATAAGAAAGCCGTTTTCATAATTTAGTGAGATTTATGTATATAAAAATTGAGGTATCATCAATGAAATGTGTAAGTACACGGCGGCGCCCCGGTCGTCAATCCGACGGCCAAATGCGGAAACGGTGATAAACTTTAATTTTGCGAACTTAGCAAACCGGCACCACCGCGCACTAAACCCCGGATCGGGCCATTAAACTAGTTCTGGCAAAGTAACAAGATAGGGAAGAGATATACCGAGTGATCCGAGTCCTCCGGTCTTCTCGTCATCGTCCCGATCTCTCGCGGAAACTCCGGTCGTCGCCTCCTTGCCGGGAGGGCACCACATCGCCTGTTTCTTTTATGGGCTCCCGCCTCTATACCGAGGCAACTCGGGCATGAAGCTGGCAAGTCGACATGCCCAAGATGTGCTGTAGGAAGTGTAGTGCTTTGTCTCTTTGGGGTTATAATGCTTTGATGGAGGAATGAGGTTGTGAAATGAACTTCAAAGTGGAGCTAGAATTTTGTAGCATGAAAATGAGATGAACAAATTTTCCCTCATACAAATGAAATGATCCTCCCTCCCTCTCTCAAAATGGTCGGCCTCTTCTTATGGTGGTGGAGTGAAAACATAATACAAGAGGGAGGTGATGGTAGGAGATGAGAAGAGGTGACCATAAACAAAACATCATCATAACAAATGAACATCAAACCCATACCCTTTCTTATCTCAATTAATGCAAGTAATGGTGCATTAAAAGAAAAGAAGGAAAAGGAATCTAAAGAACCTATCATAATATCTCATCTCATAAATAAACCCTCCACAAAATGTTATTTGTAAACTTGCAAATAACCCCCTCCATCGGAAAAGTCCGGCCGGGAAAGAACAAAGGAAAACCGGCCGGAACGGAATGCAAACTGGCAACTCCAGAAAACTGGTCCCGTAATAAATTACAGGAAAACCCCGATACTGTGCATACACACCCGCATCTGTATTCCGACCGGATACAAATGCAATGAGACAAAACTACACTGTACTATACTAGGATCCGGCTTAAACCAAAGCCGGCTAGTAATATCCGTTCGATCCTGATCCGTGCAATACCGCACGTATCCGATCGAACCTTGCCATATATCTATACGGCCTCTAGTACTAACCGTCCGATCCTGATCCGTGCAATACCGCATGTATCTGATCGGACCCTGCCATATCTCCATACGGCCTCTACAGCGTTTCGCCTGAAAGCTGAGTAACTGAATGTGTGGTGGGCTCTAAAGACTCGTCAATACTATGGCTGTGGATTTAACCACTAGCACGTCAGAGGTATAAGCCAATACGTAACGGGCCACCAGCTATTGACTAAAAGGGACGTCGATGAGCGAACTCATCCTTACACCCTACTGAGCCTATCAGTGACAATATCCGTACAGTCCGGTCCGTTCGTCTATGAGCATCGCATGGCGGGCCTAGGGGGTGGGTAAAAGTCAGACCCCCAAAAGCGGTACAAGTCGTGTCGGAGTGTAGCCCAGAACACCCTGAGATACTACTGGAATACCTACCAGTAAATCTCCTGCCTTGGCCAAGGACTTCGTGTAATGGCTCTCCTAGACACAGCGCGACCTCACCCCCAATACCGGGAGAGACGAACCCCTGAAGATCCGCTCAATGCCTCCATGTGGCTCGGGACTGTACCCAACTAAAACCTGTTTGCACGACTCCTTTGAGCCGTGGTAGGGTAGTAATCAAAGCACAGTGGGAACTCACACGAGACAAATGACGATCCCCAGGTCGTTGAACTAACCTGTACACATGTCACCTGGGAACTGCTATCTGACGTCAGGTATAAGACCAACTAGCATGTTCCCGGCGAGTCCTGTCCGGTGTACTCATAACCCAATGAGCACCTGTATACATCTTAGGTGAACCAACTGACACCAGTGGCTTGTGAGACCGGCCACCGCCCCTCGTCGGGCTCTCGACTGTATACACTAGTCTACTCTGGAGAATCGATGCCCTGTCTCGAAACTCCTACGACTAGGGACCTTTTAAGGATGTGCTTATAGACTCCAGCTCTCACTTATTGTAAGTCCACGTTGCGACCCCCGGTTCTTTCGGGGAGGCGGAAACGGTATAAAAATCAAATTTTTAGCGCATGGGGCAACATGGACTAACAAAGTCGGGATCTTTTCCTAAACTAAAACTAGCAAACAAGCTAAAGAGAGTTAGCTACTCGGAAAGATGGTTATACCTAAACTTGAACTCCTTCTTCTTCAAACTTTGTAGAGGTTGATGGTTCTCTTCTCGTCGCCTTCTTCCGTCGAAGATGGATCCACCTGAGGGTTCAACCTTCGGGCTCTTTCTCGAACTTTGAGTGAACTAGAATCTCCGGCTTGCCAAACCCTTGATCCTAGAGTGAGTAGAGAGTGTCTAAGGGGTGCTTTTCTTTTAAGGAAAGGGATTCTCAACACATGAGAAGGATTCTCCTTTGGCTAGAGGAAGAAGAAGATGAAGTGAGGAGAGAGAATGATTATGATAGAATGAGCTCTTTTCTTTTGCAACCATAACTAAAAGAAAAGGAATTATCAAATTAATAATAATAATTGAAATGAGAATAGTTGATGGTTGTTTTGGAATGACCACTATCATACTTTCAATAAATGAGTGTAAGCAAGAATCAAGGAGTATCCTTGCAAAGCAATGATGGTGGTCAACATTCAACCATGGTCAACAAGTCAACCATGGTCAACAAGTCAACAAAAATCAACCATAACAATATTTCATTTAATTACTATTATTAATTGATATTTCATAAATCTATTAGGGTTTGGAAAATGACGACTGCCAACTGTGCATACGCACCCGTTCCGAAACCCTAATGAAATACCTCATCCTCCGCCTCAAGCAACTGTGCATACACACCTGCATTCTCGTTCCGAGGAACAAGAATACCGAGATATAAAAGCAACTCCAAAACATATACTAGTATCTAGCTCAAACCAGAGCCTGCTAGTATAATCCGTCCGGACTCCAAACGTGCACAAGTGCGCGGATGAGAACGAACCCTGCCGCAAAACCATGCGACCTCTACTCATTTTGCCCAGAGGCGAATACCCTCTGTGTGGGACTCTAAAGACCCGACACTACGCTGGCAGTGGGTTTAACCACAGACCGCAAGCGGCACTAGCTGTGCGTAACGGTCCCCAGGTAGATGCCGACAAGAAGGCTGACGAGGTGAACCCCATCTGAACTCCTACTGAGTCTGAATGTGACATTCTCCATACAGTCCGGTCTGTTCGTCTGATACATCGCATGGCGGGCCTAGGGGGCGGTAAACGTCAGTCCCCTAATAGCGGTACAAGTCGTGTCGGAGTGAAGCCCAAAACACGCTGTGATAACACTGGAAACCTACTAGTATATCTCGCTTGCCCTGGCCAGGGACTACTCGTGTAATGGCTCTCCTAGACACAGCGCGATGTCAACCCCCAATACCGGGAGAGACGAATCCTGTCTAACCGTCACTGCCTCCAAGTGCTTCGGGACTGCACCCAACCACTACCTGTTTGCACGACTCCTTTGAGCCGTGGTAGGGTAGTGATCAAAGTGCAGTGGGAACACACTCGAGGCGAAGTGCCAGTGTCAAGTCAGCGGACTAAGCTGTACTCATGTCACCTGGGAACTGATAACTGACGATAGGTATAATACCAACCTGTCAGTTCCCGACGAGTCCTTTCCAGTGTACTCGTAACCCAACGAGCACCCGTATACTATCTCCAGTACGACGTACTGATGGCTGTGGGACAAACCATCTCCCACACTGAGATGAGAAGCGCATACGCTAGTCTACTCCGGAGTATCGATGCCCTGTCTCGATAGTCCTACGACTAGAGACCTGTATAAGGATGTGCTTATAGACTACCCAGCCCCCACTAGTGTGACTGCCATCACAACGCTGGTAATCAAGCAAAGATCCTAAGGGCTCCACTAATGCGTATAGGTGATATCGCAAAATAAACACATGTACACATTGAAGTAGAAACAAACCAAGTAGCATACTACTATATTGAGCAAGATTGTTTATACAAGGTGAATATCCCAAGCTTCCATTAAGTAATATACAAACTAGTATGATACAGTAATGGCCTCTAGGGCATATACACTAACAATCTCCCACTTGCACTAAGGCCATGTACTGGTGTATCGAAGACCTATCATCTCGATCAGCCGCTCGAACTGAGTCTGGGGTAGGGCCTTGGTGAATGGATCTACAGTGTTTTCTTCTGAAGCAACCCTCCGAACCTCGATCTCCTTGCGATCCACGATCTCCCTGATCAGGTGATACCGCCTCAAGATGTGCCTGGATCTCTGATGGGACCTGGGTTCCTTCGCTAAAGCTATAGCCCCGTTGTTGTCGCAATACAGAGGTATTTGGTCAACAATGGACGGAACCACCTGAAGTTCTTTCAAGAACTTCCTTATCCAGACAGCTTCTTTTGCGGCATCAGATGCAACGATGTATTCCGCTTCCATCGTCGAGTCTGCAACGGTTTCCTGTTTGGAACTCTTCCAACATACCGCCCCTCCATTGAGGGTAAAGACAAAACCCGACATGGACTTGGAATCATCCTTGTCACTCTGGAAGCTGGAGTCAGCAAAGGCCTCGATCTGGAGGTCTTTTCCGCCATACACCAAGAACATCTCCATAGTCCTTCTCAGGTACTTGAGAATGTTCTTTACTGCTATCCAGTGTTTCTCCCCAGGGTTTGACTGATACCGGCTTACTACACTCAGTGCATAAGCTACATCCGGTCTGGTACACAACATCGCATACATTATAGAGCCTACCGCAGAAGCGTAGGGTATAATAGACATGCGATCCCTCTCCAAATCAGTCTTGGGAGACATCTCTTTAGAGAGGGTGATCCCGTGACAAGCCGGTAGGTTACCGCGCTTAGAATCTTCCATACTGAATCTTTTCAGTACGGTGTCGATGTACCTGGACTGTGAAAGTCCTAATATCCTCTTGGATCTATCACGATGGATCCGGATCCCCAGGATGTACGAAGCATCACCCAGGTCTTTCATGGAGAACCTTTGTGACAAGAACCCCTTGACAGATTGTAGCATAGGAATGTCATTTCCTATTAAGAGAATTTCATCCACGTATAAAACGAGGTATACTACAGTTCTCGCTACAAATCTACTATAGATGCATGGTTCATCTGGATTTTTGATAAAGCCAAATTCCTTGACCGTCTCATCAAAACAGATGTTCCAACTCCGCGATGCCTGCTTTAGTCCATAGATGGACTTAAGCAACTTGCACACCTTTCCGCTGCTCCCACTCTGAATGAAACCCTCTGGCTGATCCATATAGACACACTCCTCTAAATTTCCATTTAGAAAAGCGGTTTTTACGTCCATCTGCCAAATCTCATAATCGTGGAAGGCAGCAATGGCAAGAAGGATCCGAATGGATTTCAGCATAGCCACTGGAGAAAAGGTTTCGTCATAGTCCAAGCCAGGTCTTTGACGGAAACCCTTTGCTACAAGTCTAGCTTTATAGGTCTCAACCTGTCCATCTACACCAATCTTCCTTTTGAAGATCCACTTGCATCCTACGGGTTTTACCCCGTCTGGAGCAATGTCCAACGTCCATACTTTGTTGGTGTACATGGACTCCATTTCGGTCCGCATTGCATCCAGCCATTTTACCGAGTCAACGCTCTGAACGGCCTGCTGGAAGCTAGTAGGCTCATCATAATCTATGATGCAATCCTCTCTATCCCCGTCTATGAGAAAACCGTAGTATCTCTCGGGCGGATGAGACTGCCTACTACTCCTGCGGAGCGGCGTAGGAATGTCCTGTTCTTTCGAACCCTCTGGTTCCACTAAGCTTTCAGTAATAGTCTGAGGTTCTGGAATTTCTTCCAGTTCTATTGCGCTCCCACTTACTTCTTTTTCCAAGAACTGATGTTCCAGAAAATGGGCATTACGAGAAACAAGGACTTTTTGTTCCTCTGCGTAATAGAAAAGATACCCCCTGGAGTTCTTTGGGTATCCCACAAACTTACACAGTACTGAGCGTGCCTCGAGCTTGTCCGTATGCTGCTTTTTGACATAAGCTGGACATCCCCAAATCTTAAGGTACTGAAGATAGGGTTTCTTCCCACTCCATAACTCATATGGTGTGGTAGGCACAGTCTTAGTAGGAACTCGGTTCAAAAGGTATGCAGCTGTTTCTAGCGCATACCCCCAGAATGATCGCGGTAACTCAGCGTTACTCATCATGGACCGTACCATATCCAATAGGGTCCGGTTCCGTCTCTCCGATACACCGTTATGTTGCGGAGTGTATGGAGGAGTAAGCTGAGAGAGAATCCCATTCTCTTTTAAGTAATTCAGGAACTCGGCAATTAAGTATTCTCCACCTCGATCCGATCTTAGAATCTTGATACTTTTGCCGGTTTGTTTTTCAACTTCATTCTTATATTCCTGGAACTTTTCAAAGGCTTCGGACTTATGTTTCATTAAGAAGATATAACCGTACCTTGAAAAGTCATCCGTAAAAGTAATGAAGTAAGAATAACCGCTTCGCGCATGTGTAGACATTGGACCGCACACGTCGCTGTGTACGAGTCCCAAGAGCTCACTTGCTCTTACTCCGTGTCCAGTGAACGGAGTCTTTGTCATCTTTCCTTTGAGACAGGATTGACAAGTGGCATACGATTGATATTCGAACGGATCCAAATACCCTTCTGTATGTAACTTAGTCAACCTTCTCTCATTGATGTGACCCAGTCTACAATGCCATAAGAAAGTCTGATTGATTTCCGGAGACTTTCTTTTGTGTGTATTCTGGACATTAAAAATCTGTGGTTGGTTCAATACGTATATACCATTGCTCAATGTACCTGACCCAATCAGAACTTGATTAAGGTGAATGTTTACAACATTACTTACAAACGCAAATTCATAACCTTCTTTAGAAACCAAAGATACAGAAATGATATTACAAGTTGCGTTGGGTACAAAAAAGCAATTACGCAAAACCAAAACATGCCCATCTGACATTCCCAGGTGATAGTCCCCCATGGCTTTAGCATCCATGCTAGCTCCGTTCGCAACTCTGAGGGTCATGTCACCCGCCTTCAAAACCCTACGGTTTCTCAACGCCTGCAAAGAATTACAGATATGAGATCCTGATCCGGTATCCAATACCCAGGAAGTAGAGTTTATAGAAAGACAGTTTTCAATAACATACACACCTGAAGCTGAAGCCGCAACCTGCTTCAGTTCCTGTGTCCTGGCTTTCCAAGCCCTGCAATCTTTCTTCCAGTGTCCACTCTTGTGACAATAGAAGCATTCCTCTTTACCAACAAGCTTCCCCGCAATCTTTGTTTCCTTTTCCTTTCCCTTCGTACCCACTTTACTAACACCGCCTCTTGGTTTGGAGGGGGCTTTCTTCCTCTTTCCCTTGGCTTTCGCCTTGGACCTAGAGGAAGAAGATCCTCCTACAAACAAAGCGGGTGTTTCCCTACCCTTCTGTAGGGTGCCCTCTGCGCTCCTCAGCATGTTGAGGAGTTCTGAAAGTTCAACTTCCTTTTCTTGTAAGTTGAAGTTCAGTATAAACTGGGCGTAAGTGGATGGAAGGGACTGGAGAATTAAATCCGTATAGAGTTCACTGTCCAACGTGGTCCCAAGTTCCGCGAGCTCCTCAGTGTAGCCAATCATCTTAAGCACGTGGTCCGCTACCGATGATCCGACGGCCAACTTTGTCGAAAATAACTTCTTCGACACTTCGTATCTTGCAATAAGAGACTGCTCTCCATACAGTTCTTTTGTATGAAGAAATATGGACTCCAAGTCCATATTCTCGTGCCTCCTCTGGTGATCGTTGTCCATAGAGGCAAGCACGAGGCACCTGGCCTTCGCGCAATCAATCTCCCAAGTCTTACGGATTTCCTTATCCGCGACGCTGGAGGTGGGACCTGGGACGGGGGGAGCTTTGGTGGTAATAAGATACCCCTGCTTGTCGTAAGTGATTGCCATTTTGACATTCCTGAGCCAATCTTTGTAGTTTGGCCCTGTCAGTATGTTTTTATCTAGAAGTAACTTAAGTCCAGTCATTTCGATTTGGTCGCTGCAAGGGGAGAGAAGAAACACTTAGCACGATGCTCTTGCAAGTTTAGAATGGTTTTTAATTTGTCTAAACAGGATGGCTCCCACTGTCTCTCGAATCCCTCCTCAAACCATAAAGGAAGAATTAGCCGGGATCAATCCCACCGCACAATACTTGCTTAACCGTTCAGCCAGGCCAGTGTCGGTACTTCGAGGGAGGTTTTCCAACGCTTTCGCGAAGTTCCTTAATTTAAGAACCTCTTTTCCCTGGGGGCGTAGCCCCGCTAACACCTTTCTAGGCACCTACTAGGTTTATAGCATTGATCGTTTAGTGAGAAATTTCCCGAGGAGTAGCATATACTCACAGTAGGATCGGGATCCAAATATCATCGCGTGACGAAACTGAAGGAATCCTACCAGAATCATCACACTCCAAATGGTATGCAAATCTAGCAAGTTTCAGTACTTGTGAAACCCCCGATGTGGATTTTTGCCCCATGCTCTTATGACCTTGGCGTGAGGTCAAAATGTCATAAGTCACATGTCAAGTTCTTCCCATCATTATCCTGGTTAATTTGAACCTACCCGTACCTACCCTTGACGTAGGCCAAAATGGCAGTACGACTGTCTCAAACCAACGCATTCTTTCTATGCAACAGATAAATATCCGGCAGCTACCAATCACTATGCCTTGGCGTGAGGTCAAAATACATAGCTTGAATACTACCGTATATTTAACTGAAATGATGGAGGGCTACGAATGGTTTTGGCGAAACCGTGAACGTAGTGAACTTGATATAATCGATGGAACGAGATAGCTTTTAGAAGGAGTGGCTCAAGCTCCGCATTTAAAAGTTAGTTTTGAAAAGAACCGAGTGGTTTTTCGAAAGTGTTCCAACGACTTTAGCTTGGTTTATTATCTTGCATTAGTTCTTTTAATGCGTGATATTCTTGCATTAGTTCTTTTAATGCGTCCCATCATTTAATCCTACCATTGCAGAAAACAACCAAAATATGACGTACGCTTATGCCATTCGCATTCGCCACGGGGTCCCGTCATCACCCGTTAGGTTACTTAACTAACGACAGAGCGGGGGCTGGGCTAGCGCGGCTGTAAAACATAAGCAACGCCTAAATATAAAGCAATGATAGACATTACAGATCACAGATGAATATATTGGATATACTAGTGATCCGCAATCCGTTCGAGCCTGCAACGAAAAGCGGATTACACGGTCGCGGTGAATAGCAAATACCCCACCCAAGACCCCTACGGGTGCGGCAAACTACCCGCCAAGTACCCGGTAGTTTGTGCACCCCTCCATGGGTCTATCCTAGGAGCAAAAACAGTAAAAAGAATTATACAATGACGGCTACAACCCCGACCCGGTTGTGCGGCCAAACAAATAATATTATTACATCAATTTACATTTACAAATGAATGAAAGAAAAACAAAAGCTCATCTCACATCCACCCCGGCTATTCACCCGCGATAGTCCAACACATTCATATACACATTCCAATATCAAACACAGATCACAGAGATGTATAACCCTGACTAATCGACTTATAGCGATTAGCCGACGTTCAATACATGCAAACATCACAGATATAACCATCATAGTCAAAGTGCAGTGAAGTTCGGAAAAAAATACGGAATTATAGGACCCCAAAAGTAAATTTCAGTTCTGGAAAATCTGGGCACATATAACATATTTTAAAAATCCCAAAACCAACACAGAGACACACTGCACGAAACCCGATCACCAGAAGACTCCAAACGGCGGCGGATCCGCGGCGCTAAGAATAGGTGAGGCCGCGGATCCGCGGCGGTTTGAATGAATTAGGGGATCGTTTTTCTTGGGTGTTCACACAAAACCCTGAGCCGAATTTAGGTGTATAACAAATCTTGTTTTGACCATAAAAAATTTTAACAGAAACTAGGGTTTTGCAAAAGTTTGGTTTTTGGATTTTTTCGGTTCCGAACTTCGTTACACTTCACTACCAAGCTAGTTTAAGTTTAGTTAGGCTCTGATACCACTGTAAGTCCACGTTGCGACCCCCGGTTCTTACGGGGAGGCGGAAACGGTATAAAAATCAAATTTTTAGCGCATGGGGAAACATGGACTAACAAAGTCGGGATCTTTTCCTAAACTAAAACTAGCAAACAAGCTAAAGAGAGTTAGCTACTCGGAAAGATGGTTATACCTAAACTTGAACTCCTTCTTCTTCAAACTTTGTAGAGGTTGATGGTTCTCTTCTCGTCGCCTTCTTCCGTCGAAGATGGATCCACCTGAGGGTTCAACCTTCGGGCTCTTTCTCGAACTTTGAGTGAACTAGAATCTCCGGCTTGCCAAACCCTTGATCCTAGAGTGAGTAGAGAGTGTCTAAGGGGTGCTTTTCTTTTAAGGAGAGGGATTCTCAACACATGAGAAGGATTCTCCTTTGGCTAGAGGAAGAAGAAGATGAAGTGAGGAGAGAGAATGATTATGATAGAATGAGCTCTTTTCTTTTGCAACCATAACTAAAAGAAAAGGAATTATCAAATTAATAATAATAATTGAAATGAGAATAGTTGATGGTTGTTTTGGAATGACCACTATCATACTTTCAATAAATGAGTGTAAGCAAGAATCAAGGAGTATCCTTGCAAAGCAATGATGGTGGTCAACATTCAACCATGGTCAACAAGTCAACCATGGTCAACAAGTCAACAAAAATCAACCATAACAATATTTCATTTAATTACTATTATTAATTGATATTTCATAAATCTATTAGGGTTTGGAAAATGACGACTGTCAAGTGTGCATACGCACCCGTTTCGAAACCCTAATGAAATACCTCATCCTCCACCTCAAGCAACTGTGCATACACACCTGCATTCTCGTTCCGAGGAACAAGAATACCGAGATATAAAAGCAACTCCAAAACATATACCAGTATCTAGCTCAAACCAGAGCCTGCTAGTATAATCCGTCCGGACTCCAAACGTGCACAAAGTGCGCGGATGAGAACGAACTCTGCCGCAAAACCATGCGACCTCTACTCATTTTGCCCAGAGGCGAATACCCTCTGTGTGGGACTCTAAAGACCCGACACTACGCTGGCAGTGGGTTTAACCACAGACCGCAAGCGGCACTAGCTGTGCGTAACGGTCCCCAGGTAGATGCCGACAAGAAGGCTGACGAGGTGAACCCCATCTGAACTCCTACTGAGTCTGATTGTGACATTCTCCGTACAGTCCGGTCTGTTCGTCTGATACATTGCATGGCGGGCCTAGGGGCGGTAAACGTCAGTCCCCTAATAGCGGTACAAGTCGTGTCGGAGTGAAGCCCAAAACATCCTGAGATAACACTGGAAGCCAACCAGTATATCTCGCTTGCCCTGGCCAGGACTACTCGTGTAATGGCTCTCCTAGACACAGCGCGATGTCAACCCCCAATACCGGGAGAGACGAATCCTGTCTAACCGTCACTGCCTCCAAGTGCTTCGGGACTGCACCCAACCACTACCTGTTTGCACGACTCCTTTGAGCCGTGGTAGGGTAGTGATCAAAGTGCAGTGGCAACACACTCGAGGCCAAGTGCCAGTGTCAAGTCAGCGGACTAAGCTGTACTCATGTCACCTGGGAACTGATAACTGACGATAGGTATAATACCAACCTGTCAGTTCCCGACGAGTCCTGTCCAGTGTACTCGTAACCCAACGAGCACCCGTATACTATCTCCAGTACGACGTACTGATGGCTGTGGGACAGACCATCTCCCACACTGGGATGAGAAGCGCATACGCTAGTCTACTCCGGAGTATCGATGCCCTGTCTCGATAGTCCTGCGACTAGGGACCTGTATAAGGATGTGCTTATAGACTACCCAGCCCCCACTAGTGTGACTGCCATCACAACGCTGGTAATCAAGCAAAGATCCTAAGGGCTCCACTAATGCGTATAGGTGATATCGCAAAATAAACACATGTACACATTGAAGTAGAAACAAACCAAGTAGCATACTACTATATTGAGCAAGATTGTTTATACAAGGTGAATATCCCAAGCTTCCATTAAGTAATATACAAACTAGTATGATACAGTAATGGCCTCTAGGGAATATACACTAACACTTATATGATCGCCCTCATACTGCTGGCAGTCAAGCAAGAATCCTAGGGGCTCTATCAACGTGCAATAGCGACATGTAAGGTCACCTAAAGCAGTACACGATGACAAAGGTAAACCAGATAGCGTACTATCATCTCGAGTAAGACTGTCCTACTGGGATAGGTCCTCCCTCAATCATTGCAATCACGTGCCTGTGATCCAATAATTGACTCTGAGGGCACTATCTCCAACAATCTCCCACTTGCACTCAAGGCTAATTATTGCGATCTCGCATACTCACAGCCCGTGTGATACCGAACACCCAACTCCTCTACTAGTCAATCGCACAAATCCTATTTGCGAAACTATTGCGTTCGAGGAATAGCCTCAGTGAGTGGATCCGCTGTGATGTTTCTTTCTATGTCTCTCTATTTCTCAAGTTCGCGGAGAAGACCATCTCCCGAAATGAGCAATACCTGTCTTGGAATGTCTGGATGTCTGATGGGACCTAGCTCATAAATGAACTCCAAATCCAAACTTCTTAGACTGTATCGTCAACTGAACTTAATCAGTATCCTGCGCCATGCCACCCTCAGTATTGCCTTGGACCACCTGTCCAAAATACTGCCCCTCGTCAGAAGGAAAACTATAACTCTGACGATCACCCTGTCGTCCATGTCAACTTGGAAGCCTGGAATGATAACTGTCTCCCTAATGAGGCTGTCGTTATCATATCCCTAGAACATCCACTTATGTTCTAAAATTGCTTCCGACTGTTTCTCCAGGATTGGATCAATATCAACTTATTGCATCTTGTGCAAGAATAACATCTGGTGTGGTACTTGACATCACATGATTGACTCAATTTCCTAAGCAAGTGATCTGCCAATCATGTACATCCCTCTCTACTTTAGTCTATAAGACACCTTTAGAGAGGGTGACTCCATCACCTGCAGGTACACCACCGTGCCAGGAGTCGTCCATTCTAAATACTCTTAGAATGCTGTCAAGGTACCCTGATTGGGAAACCACCCAAATCTAGATCTAAAAACCATAGATCTAGTAACCAGTATGTCTGATATAATGTCCAAGTCCCTTGTGGAGAAACTACTGTGTGACGACCAAAGTATAACCGATCGTAGTATAGGAATATCACTTCCTACTACCTTCTCAACAGATCCATCCTCTATTCTGATGACGTCAAACCTAGGACTGTCACATCAGAAACAGATGATCTAACTCCGCTATATCTGCTTTAGTCTATAAATAGACATAAGCCTGATGTCCACCAATGCTTCCGCTGCTCCCACTGATTACGAAAACCCTCTGGCAGAGTCATATAGATGTGCACTTCTAAAGCTAGTTTAGAACGACGCTATACTCATCCTCCTGCCGGGTCTCGCAGTCTGGAACAACAACAATGGCAAGTGTGGGTAAACAAGAACTTCCCTGTCACCGTCCTTGAGGCTACCGGAGTACCTCTCGGGTGCCTGAAGTTACCCACCGTATCTGCGGAGTGGCCAATGGAATGTCAAATCAGATTGAATCTTTAGGTTCCTTATCAAATCTTCAGTAATCGTTTGCGGTTCTGGAATCACTTCCAGTTCTACCATACTCCCACTACTGTTTTTGAAAAAAAAATCCATTTTTATTAAAACTGTGGCGAGTCAAGAACAATATCACTATTGATCTTTCAGATGGTAGAAAGTCAACCCTCGTCATAGCCTGGGTCAACCCACAAACAGCCATTACAGAAACGTGCCTTGAGTTATCCAGAGTCTGGTTTTAATCATAAGCCGGACAACTCCCCGTACCTTAACAATGTTAAGATATGAACTGTACTATATCCAATATAGAACCAGAGGCACTGATTTAATTTAACCAGATTCAAATCATGCAGCTGTCTCCAGTGCATGTCAACTAAATGGAAGGAGGCCGATCAGCGTTACTCAACTTAGGAATGCTTCCAATGATGAGTAACCTGAAAGAGAAGCAATTTCTCTTTATCATTACTATCAACTGAATACCATACACAAGTATCTACATCTTCGATCACTTTGAAGAATCCCGATACTTGCTACACCTGGTTCTCTACTCTATTCAAATACCTATAACTCCTCAAAACTTAGACCCTGTGTTTCTACGAAACACATGTCTAAGAACTAGAGAAGTTAAAAGTAAATAGAATATAATAAGAAGACCAACCCCTCTGTCCTAATGGACATTGGACAACATACAATACTCTGTATAAGTCCGCTGAGTCTGATAACTCTTTCACTATGTGTCGTAGGTTGAAAACTGTACTTATGGTTAAGAAGAATTACACCGCTGTTTAATGCTCCTTACCTAACCATCCACTGATATAAGTAAATGTCATCGACATAATATCAAAAGGTATATCTCACTCTATGAAAATAGACGTACAGATATATCAATTTGAAATTGGTGCACAACAGCGGATATTCAAAACCAAATATTTGCCGACCGGCAAACAGCCCAGGTGATTTCCTTAAATATCACCGATTACAACGAATCCCGATAAAATGAGGATAATCACCTAATTTCCAATAACTTACTCCCACTCATCATCTGTAAAACCATACAGATGTGAGAATCATACCTGGTAAATACATACCCTGGAGCAAGTGTTAATTGGGAAATCAGTTTTCTTTTAACAGTACACAGTGAAACTGAAACATTGAAATGTTTCGATGGGGTATCCTGGTATTCCTAGAAATGCCTCTTCCATTATCCATATTCATAACTATAACCGTATAATTCTTTGCCACCTCTCCAAATCCCTTTATATGTCTTTAGTCATTACCTTCTGCACACCCCTTTAGGCCAATTGGTTTTCTTCCTTCCCTACCGTTCGGCACCAGCCTTTGGTTTGGAAGAAGACTATCCAATAAGCATAATGGTTGTACTGTCCTAATTCTAGGAGCACTCGCAATGCGAGAGAAGGTGAAGATAAAAGACAACCGAATAAACCTTATTCCTATTTCTCCTGGACCAGAATCCATCCCCGAACTGGAACAAGTTCCTTTCGAGTTCGTATATAACCATACGATGGAGTATCCAATAAACTGTGGATCTTCGTAGTGATACGGAGTGTCCTGGAGAAATACAAAGGTGATTTAGGATTGGCGAAGAAAAACTTGGTTTGGTCGTGAATATCAGTCGCAATTTACTTTGCCCTCTCACTAATCCCTTGCTTTGTCTGAACTTAATACCTTCTGCACACCATCGTTATGCTAATTGGTTTTCTTCATTCCCTACTGGTCGGCACCTGCCTATGGTTTGAAAGAAGACTATCCAATTTGCATAATAGGTGTACTACCCCTAAACCAAGGAGTACTCGCAAGAAGAGAGAAGGTAGAAGGAAAAGACAACTGAATAGTCCTATTCGTTTTCTCCAGAACCAGAAACCATCCTCGAATAATTCCTTCGAGTTCGTATCTAACCATACGATGGTTTTGTCCAATGGAAGTAGACGTTCGTAGTAATACGGGGTGTCCTGGAGAAAAGGGTAAAAGTAGGAGTGGCAAGGAGGTTTGCAACTCTGACAATCCAAAAGCCAGTGTTAAGAAGGTTCGGTTAACTTGGTCACTGAGTCATAGTCGTAGGGTCGGGTCAATGGTCGCTGCCAGAGCGAGAGAGAAAAGAAACACTCAGCGTGCACTCTAACCTAGATCAGAATGGTTACCAATTTATCTAATCTGGAAACCTCCTACTGTACCTCAAATTCTCCTCCAAACCTGAAAGAAGAAATAGTCGGGGTCACCCGAGGAGTAAACCAACTCATCAGTGGGAATCGGGATCCAACTATCATCGCATGATAACGTGACGGAATCCGCTCACGGTATCACACTCCAGAAGGTATGCGCATATCTAGCAAGTTTCAGTTCTTTTGAAACTCCAGATGTGATTTCTGCCCCATGCTCTTATGACCTTGACGAAGGTCAACAAATCATAAGTCACATGTCAAGTTCTACCCGTCATTATCCAAGTTAATTTGAACCCACCCGTACAAGCCCTTGACGAAGGTCAACAAGGCTATACGACTGTCCCAAACCAACACATCTATCTATGCTGCAGAAAGGCAACAAGCAGCTACCATACACTATGCCTTGACGAAGGTCAACAAACATAGCATGAATACTACGTGCTACCCGTCTGAAACGACGGAGGGCTACGAATGGTTTCTGGCGAAAACCTTTAACGTAATGAACTTGATATCGTTGAAGGAACGGATAGCTTTTTAGAAAATATAGTGACGAAAACCTTTACTAAAGAGGTCACTCCCGGTGAAGGGATCTCGGCTCTTTCCCTGTAGAATGGGGTGCAGGATATTCCAAATGAATACCACGGTGCAAAGCAAAAGTAATCGGCTATAGTGAAGTTAATGCCCTGACGCAAACTTCTGTCCAAGGGGTCACTCCCGGTGAAAGGATCTCGGCCCTTGCCTCGTCGACTGAGGAGCAGGATATTCCAAATGAATACCACGATGCAAAACAAAAGTGAACGTCCTTGCAATAACAGCTTTTTGAAAAGTGTTCCAACAACATCAGAATAGGTTTGTTTTAACTTGCATTGATCCGAATCAACGCAGCCCCATCAATTGATCACACCACAAAGAACGAAAATATACTGACGTACGTATATGCCATCCGCATTCGCCACTGGGTCCCGTCATCACCCGTTAGGTTAGCTAACTAACGGCAGAGCGGGGACTGGACTAGCGCGGATGAAAAACATATACAACATCTACTAATATATATACCAATATATTATATTTCGCTCAAGGCGTGAATAAAATGCAACATCACAGAAATGTACAGCATCACAGAACAATACAGATATCTGGGATCCCTGGGTTTCACAGAGCCACTACTGAAACCCGACGTTCCCCTGGTCGTGTGGATAGCCTGTGCAATGAAAACCTAGACCCCTACGGGCGCGGCAAGTCACCCGCCAAAACCTGAAGCGAGGCAGCCCCCTTCAGCACCGTGAATGGACCACCCAGCACTTCACGGAATCCGGTAACTCGGGCACCCCTCCTGGGTCAAACTGTACCCCCTACGAGTGCGGCGAATAGCCCGCCAATCCTAGAATGAAGCCCCCTCCGTCTCAATGCCATGAGATGCGGGCTTGTTGCCCTCTAGAACCCGGCTATCCGTGCACCCCTCCGCGGGGTAATCCTAGTACAGAAAGTAAAATATACATACAATGGGTACATCGACCGCAACCAGGTCGTGCCCCAAAATAATAATACAAACAGGCAGTGACGGCAGTCCACATGTCGGACGCTCACCCCGCAATATCAAATGTACATAATACAACAAAACTGTACTAGCATTGCATCCAGGCTATCCCCCACGACCGATCCGCAACATCACAAAAAAAACACAGAACATCAACGTGAAAGTCACGTTCGCAAATCCGTCTAACCGGGCTATAGCAGTTAGACCGGATTTACCGATCGAGTGACATTCACGGTCGCAGATATAATGTAAATACTGTGAAAAATGTGTTTAAAATATACGATCGATCAAATTTTAACAAGTGGGCCCCCAAGCATTACTGTAGCAGATCAGGAAATTCTGGGCCCAATATTAATATTCCAAAAACCCTAAATTCCATTCAGGAGGCAACTGCAGAAATATGATACAGTGATCACATAAAGGTGCGGCGGAACCACGGCAAGAAGGGGGTATTTGCCTCGGTTCCGCGCTCCTACAGTCGAATCACTGCATCGAATTTTTGCAGAACCCTTAGATTTTCCAGTACATCACTTTTCTGTAACCTGAAAAATTTTTTGACACCAAAAATTTTCAACAGAAAACTGATGTAAACAAAAATGTAGATTTTGGAATTTTGGTCGATCGGAAATGCAAAACACATCAAACGAAGCTAGACGAAGTTAATGGCGAGGCTCTGATACCACTGTAAGTGCACGGCGGCGCCCCGGTCGTCAATCCGACGGCCAAATGCGGAAACGGTGATAAACTTTAATTTTGCGAACTTAGCAAATCGGCACCACCGCGCACTAAACCCCGGATCGGGCCATTAAACTAGTTCTGGCAAAGTAACAAGATAGGGAAGAGATATACCGAGTGATCCGAGTCCTCCGGTCTTCTCGTCATCGTCCCGATCTCTCGCGGAAACTCCGGTCGTCGCCTCCTTGCCGGGAGGGCACCACATCGCCTGTTTCTTTTACGGGCTCCCGCCTCTATACCGAGGCAACTCGGGCATGAAGCTGGCAAGTAGACATGCCCAAGATATGCTGTAGGAAGTGTAGTGCTTTGTCTCTTTGGGGTTATGTTGCTTTGATGGAGGAATGAGGTTGTGAAATGAACTTCAAAGTGGAGCTAGAATTTTGTAGCATGAAAATGAGATGAACAAATTTTCCCTCATACAAATGAAATGATCCTCCCTCCCTCTCTCAAAATGGCTGGCCTCTTCTTATGGTGGTGGAGTGAAAACATAATACAAGAGGGAGGTGATGGTAGGAGATGAGAAGAGGTGGCCATAAACAAAACATCATCATAACAAATGAACATCAAACCCATACCCTTTCTTATCTCAATTAATGCAAGTAATGGTGCATTAAAAGAAAAGAAGGAAAAGGAATCTAAAGAAGCTATCATAATCTCTCATCTCACAAATAAACCCTCCACAAAATGTTATTTGCAAACTTGCAAATAACCCCCTCCATCGGAAAAGTCCGGCTGGGAAAGAACAAAGGAAAACCGGCCGGAACGGAATGCATACTGGCAACTCCAGAAAACTGGTCCCGTAATAAATTACACGAAAACCCCGATACTGTGCATACACACCCGCATCTGTATTCCGACGGGATACAAATGCAATGAGACAAAACTACACTGTACTATACTAGGATCCGGCTTAAACCAAAGCCGGCTAGTAATATCCGTTCGATCCTGATCCGTGCAATACCGCACGTATCCGATCGAACCTTGCCATATATCTATACGGCCTCTAGTACTAACCGTCCGATCCTAATCCGTGCAATACCGCACGTATCTGATCGGACCCTGCCTTATCTCCATACGGCCTCTACAGCGTTTCGCCCGAAAGCTGAGTAACTGAATGTGTGGTGGACTCTAAAGACTCGTCAATACTATGGCTGTGGATTTAACCACTAGCACGTCAGAGGTATAAGCCAATACGTAACGGGCCACCAGCTATTGACTAAAAGGGACGTCGATGAGCGAACTCATCCAGACACCCTACTGAGCCTGTCAGTGACAATATCCGTACAGTCCGGTCCGTTCGTCTATGAGCATCGCATGGCAGGCCTAGGGGGTGGGTAAAAGTCAGACCCCCAAAAGCGGTACAAGTCGTGTCGGAGTGTAGCCCAGAACACCCTGAGATACTACTGGAATACCTACCAGTAAATCTCCTGCCTTAGCCAAGGACTTCGTGTAATGGCTCTCCTAGACACAGCGCGACCTCACCCCCAATACCGGGAGAGACGAACCCCTGAAGATCCGCTCAATGCCTCCATGTGGCTCGGGACTGTACCCAACTAAAACCTGTTTGCACGACTCCTTTGAGCCGTGGTAGGGTAGTAATCAAAGCACAGTGGGAACTTACACGAGACAAATGACGATCCCCAGGTCGATGAACTAACCTGTACACATGTCACCTGGGAACTGCTATCTGACGTCAGGTATAAGACCAACTAGCATGTTCCCGGCGAGTCCTGTCCGGTGTACTCATAACCCAATGAGCACCTGTATACATCTTAGGTGAACCAACTGACACTAGTGGCTTGTGAGACCGGCCACCGCCCCTCGTCGGGCTCTCGACTGTATACACTAGTCTACTCTGGAGAATCGATGCCCTGTCTCGAAACTCCTACGACTAGGGACCTTTTAAGGATGTGCTTATAGACTCCAGCTCTCACTTATATGATCGCCCTCATACTGCTGGCAGTCAAGCAAGAATCCTAGGGGCTCTATCAACGTGCAATAGCGACATGTCAGGTCACCTAAAGCAGTACACGATGACAAAGGTAAACCAGATAGCGTACTATCATCTCGAGTAAGACTGTCCTACTGGGATAGGTCCTCCCTCAATCATTGCAATCACGTGCCTGTGATCTAATAATTGACTCTGAGGGCACTATCTCCAACAAAATGAACATAGAATCCGTGTCAAGCATCGACACAAAACATATATCCCAATATCCAATATCTCGGGCTCCGGCAATTCGGACTGGCCCATATCATCAAATCTCAATATCTCGGGCTCCGGCAATCCGGACTGGCCCATATCATCAAATCTCAATATCTCGGGCTCCGGCAATCCGGACTGGCCCATATCATCAAATCTCAAGACTACGTCGGTATCCTACGGATATCCGCTGTGTCACAAATAACCGGTCGGTAGTGCTCCCCTGCGAGGCTCAACGCCATCCTCTGCGACCATCTTGCCCCGGGGTACCGCACCGGGTACACCATGCACCCGCAGACGGTTCCTCCTCCTCCTCGAATCGGATGTATGATATCGCTCAAGAGCCGAGAAAACTCAAGGTGGAAACCTCTCAAATCATATCACGAGAAAACCACAACTTTTATCTTTTGAAATGAAAATGAGTTTATAAAATCCTTGCGGCTTCTCCAAATCCAGAAATCTCATGGAAAATCCAAAATCCCAATATCGAGAGTAAATAAATAATAAATTACCGGCATAAAGCCCCATAATATCGCATAACAGAATAAACGTATAAATGCATGAGATATCTCAGAAACAAATGCAATATCTAAACTAGCATATGAAAGCAAACGCGATAGTACTATATTAAGACTACTTCTAGCAATTTGTACAATGAAGTAATATTATCTAATGTGTAAGTGATATGGAAGTTACCGATGATAATGTGCGTGAGCCGGCAAGCAAGTATACGTGGAGCATACACATCATCGGTAATGGTGCTGGTGTCCTGACAGCAGGGTTTCATAATCACTGAAATACACATTAAGCATGCAATGCGATGATAACAACATGAATAAACGGAGAATGAATAGTAAACGCAACAATAAAGAATATACATTTCTATATAAGAGTCATACAGTTTTTGTTGTCTGAAATCGCACGAATCGTGGTGTTTAGAAAATAGGGGCTTCGGTGTTTTCAAGAAAAGGTACGTCCTTTGAAATATCCGTAGTATCCCTTAGCCTGTCTTTAAAATACTCACGATTCGTTAGTTTTGGAAATAAGTATGACTCGCGCCCAACTCTAACATCTACTAAGTAAACTAGAGGACAAGCTAAGAGACAAACCAAAGGGTAAGGAAGTCCACCTAAGTCTGAGTTGATATATATATAGTAGTCGGTGATCCCGCCTCAATAGCGTCATATACGACAAAATATATAATACGACATCCTCGAGTCAAGAGTGCGGATCTATTATCATAATTATATCTCGTACGGTAAATCCATCGTCCGGCATCCCAAAATCGGGGTACGGGTCGCCTATCACATATACCTCAATATCCATATGGTATCATTATCATAATATCATGAACATGGTACTGATCTAAGTCTAGTACATACCGATACCATCAATATATATCCACGTGTGTATGAAAACACATCGCCCATCAATCCGCTAATATAATATTTCGTATCTCAGAACACGACCCAATCACATCACCGATCTCACGGCATCATGCCCAAACACATCGACTCATCGCCACGTGTTATATACTATCCTCATCATCCGTGTATATGTATACATATATACATATATATATACATACTCACATACATGTGTGTGTGTGTGTCTATATATATATATATGCACAAGAAAATCAAATGTATGCGTGTGTGTGTGCGCGCGCGCGTGTGTGCCAATCTTTACTCTAGGGTTTCGCGACAAAGAAACTAACTAAGTTACTTTCTTCAAATTACACTAAACTAACCCATGCTCTACTAAAATCTTATCTTGATAATCATATAGTCTCACAATACACATATTTATATAAATATATTGTATTCGTATACTACACTACGAAACTGCGGGGGTGCTATACGCCATCCACCCGACTTCCCCCATAGATACATGTCTACTCACCTCGATCTTTTCTTGCCGAAGTCGATATCGCCATTCTCTTCATCATCATCCGAAGTCCACACGATGGTTCCTACACATATAAATGCAAGTATCGTAAACTGAAATCGCGCACAAAAACCAAAACGGCACACATACCACACATAGGTTAAAACCTATGGTCTACACATGCAAGAATAACCCAACAACTCCCGATTCCGACGTACAAACGTCAAGTGACCAAGACAAAACACAAATACCAAAGTTCAAGTTCACAGAATTCATAAACCGAAATCAGAAACTATGAAAAACACTTCCATATTTTTCTCCAGATGAAATTGGCCAATTTTGCATATGTGGAGGGTCTAGTTTACTGAAGATAAAACCATGGACCAAACACGAACCCACTCACCCCCACCCTAGCCGCAATTTGCAGCCAGAAAGAATAAATTTGTCGCCATACAGTAAAATTGGGGTCTCAGGTCTCGGGGTTAGCTTCCTAGGTGCCTGTTTGTATCACTGTAATTGCTAAATTATTTTTAGAGTCTCCGGGCCACAGCATATCCTTAAATATCATCACAATTCCCACAAACTTCTGATATCGGGGTTTCTAAGTTAAATTCTTGGGTTTAATTCTCTGGTTTTAGTTCACAAAACTAACTCTACATAGGTTGTATGGCCTCTACTAACCTCAATTTACACTTCATATCTCATAAATTTCCCTAAACCTCATCTTGGAATTTTCAAGATCACTAAACCTTATTAAAACACTTCTAAACATGTATATATGGTAAAGGAAATGGATTACTACACTAATGGTGAAGAAAATAGCTCATTTGGCAACTCAAAAAAATTCTTGTGTTGCCCCAGGTGCTTAAAATCCAAACTTTCTTGATCCATCATGGTTGTAGTGAGCTTGTGCATGCTTTTAATGAAGGGGATGAAGTGTTTTGGTGTATTTTTTATGGTGTTCTGAGGTGTAGGAGGAGGTGGAAGGAGGAGGGCATCCATGAGAGGAAGAGGAGAGAAAAAGATGAAGAAAACAATAAAGGGGGACGAATGGAAGCCATGGTCAAATGACCCCTCACCTCTCTCTCTTCTCTCTCTTGCTCATACCTATTTCTATATTCATTTCCTTTTTCTTTTTCTTTTCTTTTCTTTTCCTTCATTTATCTTTTTCTTTTCTCATGGTTCTATTTGATAAAACAATTGTAAAACCAAAATAAAACCATGCATAATGAAGACTTGAAATCAAGTTTCATAAAAATGTAACATGTGTTTTTAAAGTCATGTGTATAATCAAGCTTAATGCCAAATTTGTGATTATTAATCAAGTTTAGGATAACTTGTATATAATAAATTATAAAAATTTATAATTTGCCTAAATCACATAAATCCCTCTAAAAATCACCATTCAATTTAATTCTCCAATATTTTCCAAACTATCGGTATATAATTATACCACATCCTTAAAATATTCATAATATTAATTACTTTAATTATATAAATTCCTAAAAATAATATTTTATTTTTCTGAAATGTACAGTCTTCCCCCCTTAAATAAATTCGGTCCTCGAATTTAAATTTAAACCCTAAAATACTAAAACATTTAGGTAAAATGATCAAGTCGTCGGGGCTCCGAAATCATAAATACATAAAACATATCGTAGCACAATGCATGCGTATGAAAAACGAGTATATAACTCAAAGTCAAACTCCGTCAAGCAACACGCAATCCTCGGAGTCACGGTGAAAATACAAATGTCAAAGTCCAATACGAAAATCAACATGATATACATCAAAAATATAACATGCATATAGTACGCATCGTTGCAAACTCGTAAAACATCTGAACAGAAATACATGCCAAACCCTTTTTCAAGTCGCTGTGCGATGCGCGCATCACGGCACAAGTAGAGGATGTTTTGTTGTAAGAAAATAACTATATATATTTATATATATATATATATCCTTTGTTTAACATACACGTCCCGCCATTTTGAAAATAATTTAGAAGGGTTTCCTTTGTAAATATTTCGTGTCATCTCGGACACGTAGGTAAATACTGAGGCTATAGCTCCTTTTTGGAAATCCCTTCGATAACTATCAATGCATGCAAAAATATATTCAGGTACTGTCCTCGGACTAGTCCTGCTCAGCTACTATACCAAATAGTAAATGTCATAAAATATACTGCTCCAAAGAACAAATCCCAAAATGTGTATAAGAATGCTATGTGCATCTGGTGCGCACAGAAATCGACATCAATGAATGTGCCATACATGTGCACGAAAACACCTGTCAAAGGCAATGGGTGTGCTTGACAACAATATCAGGTGCATCTGATATGCACGAAGAATCCCGATTTAGCGCATCTGGTGTGCAACAAAAATCGCATCAAACGCGCCAAGTATGCGTAAGAATCCAACTCAAGTGCACAGGGTGCACGAAAATAAATATCGAGTATCACAATCGAAATCGACGGTATACAACACATCTCAATCCAAATCAGGTATACCGTGGTATATAATCTCACAACTACGTGCATCAGTGTACACAAAATCGAATCCAAATACTCAAAGTACATGAAAACTATACTGAAGGCACAATTCAAATCACATACTTACCATAGGCATGAAATCAAAATCAACCATCTCGAATGACATCAAATCGAAGTTGAGTGCAACTGTGGTGCACAAAATCTCAATCATGCAAATAAATAACCCAAAATACCGAAATCCAAAATAACAGATACGTGATGTTCGAATCACCAAATCACAAATCGTAACACTATCGTCAATATGTCCTTCCTTCGCAGTCGAGAAGGTGTCGGTGCATCCAAAGCTAGCAGAACAAGATAACTACCTGCCTCCTTTCATGGTCTGGCGTCTTGTGCCCGAAGGCTCTCGTCTTTCGCTGCGAATTTCCAGTTACATAACTCCTCGGCTCAGCGGCCCAATATGGAACGATGACAAAAACAGTTTCGCTCTGGCACATCCTCTAAAGATCTTTAGCCTACTATCATGGTTACGCATAACATGTCTCATCGACGATGCCGAACTCTGGCCTACTGGGTGTGCGTAATATGACCGATCATGGGTCCAAGTCTCCTCGTGTAGTATTACAGAAAGATTCTGTCGGGGTCTCTCCAAAATCTCATTTCTGCTGAACTGCACGGAAGTTATCACCCTTTACTAAATCTATTTCTTGTTCAGGAACGGCTGCATACTCATCACGACTCCTTCTGGAAGATATATCCATATTCAATGCCTCTGCATTCGTATCACATCTCTGATGTCAACAGAGTGGAACGTCATCTCATCAAAATCTCGTACGAACCTCTTACTCTATTTTTCTCTAATGTCGACTGATTCGGACTCGTCTCTTCGTAGCTGTATGGACTGCGCTACAATGGATATACTCATATCTAGAGTCTTCCAAGTAATGTATCCCATCTCATGATATCCAGAAGACGTCGAACTTTTCGATCGATTCATCAAATTCCCAAAATTCCCCGAGAGCTCAACACTCGTGCATAGTTTAATAATATCCAGTACATGCCACAGTACCTATGGACCAACCGTATAAGGGCAAACCCAAGCCTCATTAATGGCACCGCGAAACTGCCGCAAACCCTAAGGTTCAAAAGTGTTTCCATGGTCATTATATCGAGTTAGGGTTTCATTGTTCTAGAGGGTCCTTAGAATTACTTGCATGTTTTTCCGAATATCTTAAACTTGGAAAAATGGGTTTCTGACATTCAATCGTTTTCTATCGACTCTTAACGTACCTGTGTGAAGTCTTCTAAAGCTGGAATCAATCAATCTGATGATCTCGCAATCGGGGTATGCAACGAACCACGTGTCCTAGTCATTCATCCTTGGGTGACTAGCGATCTTCTATCTTATCTCTAAGTATAAACTCGTGCTGCAATAGATTCAAATATATGGGGCGGTATCTTATTAGTCGCAGTAACATTTGGCTCATTCGTCCGCACGCTAAACAGTGCCTCAATCATCAAGAATAACAGTGCATTGACGGTCATCAAATTTTAGCTGGCCCCTATCAGTGGCACAATCCTCTGTTACTGATCTGCACGTTCGAGAAATTTTAGTAAAAACAACCCATCAAAGCGCCCATGGTGCGAAAAACATAATAAAACAACACATCTATGCAATCGTGTGTCACCGAAATTACTCCCGGGTCAGTCCTCGTGCAAGATGAGCTTATGCTGACCACAACTCTAGCCGCAACTCTCTCTGCCTATGCAATCGTGGTAACACAAACCACAAACCGATATCGATGAGGATAGATCATAGGAATGAATAGAATACTGTGCAGAGAAATGTACATCCTAAGGCTTCTTGAGCAGAGTAGTGTATCGTAAATATGCCGCGGAACATACACACGGTACGTCACTCTACTTAAGTCACATACTCCATCAACCAAGGTCAACCTATGCGACGAAAGTTTGGGTCTAATACCCCCTCGACCAAGTCTAAGTTCCGTAAGGTCAAGCCTAGGTTCCGAATATATATATACGTCCTAGACTCCGCATAGTCAAACATAGACTCGAACCAAGGTTAAACCTAGCGTTTTGATACCAACTTTGTCACGACCCGAAAAGGCACGTGACTGGCACTTGAATCATATGAAGTCTATAGGACCCTATCTAATTCATGTAATACAAAATCCCAGAAATCTAAACCATTTGAAAAGAGAGAGAAGGAAAATTTTAGTTTTAAAGAAAGTTGTTTAACAAAATAACCCGTAGTATGCATTTTTCAAACATCAAGTCTTTTCCAAAAATTTCGGCAAAGTTTCCTTTGTAAATACTGGCCCCAAACGAGTACAAACATGCATAATATAAAGGCATCTCCAAGCGGGAGCTAGCTCTTCGCCAATTGGAGGACACAACCACGCAAGCAATATAATATACAACGCCGAAGGGCGAGGATCAAAACTCAGAATGAAAACCATCATCATCAAGAAAACCAGAGAAAAACTATAATAATACAGCGCGCGACTCTAAGGTCGAAAGAATATACAAGGGTCTTCTAAGCCTAATAAAAAATTGTCATGACCCGAAAGAGCACGTGACTGGTCCTTGAACCATATGAAGTCTATAAGACCCCATAGGATCCAAGTAAGCCAAAAGCCCAGAAATCTAAAAACATTTTAAGGAGTAAATAAGGAAAACTAGTTTTAAGAAGTAAAGAAATCATGTTTTGAAAATCAAAGGTTTTAAATAACTAAGCTGAATATGCATTTTTAAAATGTGTAACCTTTCCTGAAAATTTCGGCAGAGTTTCCTTTGTAAAAACTGGCCCCGAACGGGGTACAACAAGAATAATATATATGAAATGATAAAATGCATCCCCAAGCGGGAGCTAGCTCTTCGTCAATCGACGGTCACAACCACGCAACCAATAATAATATACAACGCCAAAGGGCGAGGATCAAAACCCAAAAAGATACTCAAAACAGCCAGAAAACCGTAGTACTACAAGCACGACTCTAAGGTCGAAATAATACATCACTGTCTCTAAGTCTGAAACAATATACAAATTTTGGTTGATGGAATTTCTAGATACAATGAATAATACAGGAACAATGGCGGTTCTGATACAAAAGAACCCACCTACCCAAGCAAGTCACCCATATGGAAGCAGTGTGCCAGAAATGCCGCAATGGAATCTGTACGGCAAAAACCTGCAAGGACTGTGGCACAACGGGGGTGAGTTGTAAGTGCACGGCGGCGCCCCGGCCGTCAATCCGACGCCGGAATGCGGAAGCGGTGAAAAACTTAAATTTTGCGGACTTAGCAAACCGGCACCACCGCACACTAAACACCGGATCGAACTATTAACCAGTCTAAGCTATCTACAAGAATGGGAATAGAGATATACCGACGATCCAAGTCCTCCGGTCTTCTCGTCATGCTCCCGATCTCCTGCGGAAAAGTCCCGTCTCCTCCTCGTCGCCGGAAGTGCACCACATCGCCAACTTTGTTTACGGGCTCCCACCTCAATGCCGAGGCAACTCGGGCACGAAGCCGGCTACTCGACGTGCCCAAGAATCGCTGTAGAATGTGTAGTAGAAGAAGTCTCATTTTTGGGGTTGTGGAGTTGCCATTTGTGGAGGAGAAGAGAGCTTGGAGAGAAGTGGGAAAAATGTAGCATACAAAGAAAAATGAGAGTAACATTTTTCTCTTCAAAAATGAAAATGAACCCCTTGTCCATGGAATGGCCGGCCCCCCCCATTTTGGTGTGATTGGAGAGAGAGAGAGAGTGGCTTGAACAATAATGCAAAGAGAAATGATGGCTTGTAAAGTCCAACACTCAACAACCATCTCCTCTCCCATCATCACAACCAAAGTCAAGAAAGCAAGGTAAGGTGCAACCATGATGAAGTCAAAAAGTCAAGCCATGATCAACTAGAGAAAGTCAAGGTAAGGGGAGCCATCATGATACAAGGAAATATGCAAAGACCCCCTTCCACAAATGCCTATTTGCAACAATGCAAATAAGCCCTCCTCCACCAAACTTCGGCCAATGAACGGAACAAAGGAAATCGACCGAAACGGAAAGCAAACTGGCAACTCCAGAAAACTGGTCCCGTAATAAATTACAGGAAAACCCCGATACTGTGCATACACACCCGCATTTGTATTCCGACCGAAATACAAATGCAATGAGACAAAATCTCCACTGTACTATACTAGAATCCGGCTTATACCAAAACCGGATAGTAATATCTGTTCGATCCTGATCCGTGCAATACCGCACGTATCTGATCGAACCCTGCCATATAACCATACGGCCTATAGTACAAACTGTCCGATCCTGATCCGTGCAATACCGCACGTATCTGATCGGACCTTGCCATATCTCCATACGGCCTCTACAACCTTTCGCCCGAAAGCTGAGTAACTGAAATGTGGGGGACTCTAAAGACTCATCAACACCTCGGTTGTGGATTTAACCACTAGCACGTCAGAGGTATAAGCCAATACGTAACGGGCTACCAGGTATTGACTAAAAAGGACGTCGATGAGCGAACTCATCCTGACACCCTACTGAGCCTGTCAGTGACAATATCCGTGCAGTCCGGTCCGTTCGTCTATGAGCATCGCATGGCGGGCCTAGGGGGTTGGTAAAAGTCAGACCCCCAAAAGCGGTACAAGTCGTGTCGGAGTGTAGCCCAGAACACCCTGAGATACTACTGGAATACCTACCAGTAAATCTCCTTGCCTTGGCCAAGGACTTTGTGTAATGGCTCTCCTAGACACAGCACGACCTCACCCCCAATACCGGGAGAGACGAACCCCTGAAGATACGCTCACTGCCTCCATGTGGCTCGGGACTGTACCCAACTAAAACCTGTTTGCACGACTCCTTTGAGCCGTGGTAGGGTAGTAATCAAAGTACAGTGGGAACTCACACGAGACAAATGACGATCCCCAGGTCGATGAACTAACCTGCACACATGTCACCAGGGAACTGCCATCTGACGTCTGGTATATGACCAACTAGCATGTTCCCGGCGAGTCCTGTCCGGTGTACTCATAACCCAATGAGCACCTGTATACATCTTAGGTGATCCAACTGACACCAGTGGCTTATGAGACCGGCCACCGCCCCTCATCGGGGTCTCGACTGTATACACTAGTCTACTAATGGAGTATCGATGCCCAGTCTCGAAACTCCCACGACTAGGGACCTTTTAAGGATAAGCTTATAGACCCCCAGCTCCCACTTATATGATCGCCCTCATACTGCTGGTGGTCAAGCAAGAATCCTAGGGGCTCTATCAACGTGTAATAGCGACGTGTCATGTCACCTAAAGCAGTACACGATGATAAAGGTAAACCAGATAGCATACTATCATCTCGAGCAAGACTGTCCTACTGGGATAGGTCCTCCCTCAATCATTACAATCACGTACCTGTGACCTAATAATTGACTCTGAGGGCACTATCTCCAACAATCTCCCACTTGCACTCAAGGCTAATTATTGCGATGTCGCATACTCACAGCCCGTGTGATACCGAACATCCAACTCCTCTACTAGTCAGTCTCACAAAGCTCGTTTGCGGAACTATTGCGTTCGAGGAATAGCCTCAGTGAGTGGATCCGCTTAGTTGTTTCTTTCTATGTCTCTCTATATCTCAAGTTCGCGGAGAAAGCCATCTCCCGAAATGAGCAATACATGTCTTAGAACGTGTCTGGATGTCTGATGGGACCTAGCTCATAAATGAACTCCAAATCCAAACTTCTTAGACTGTATCGACAACTGAACTCAATCAGTATCCTGCGCGCCATGCCTCCCTCAGTATTGCCTTGGACCACCTGTCCAAAATACTGCCCCTCATCAGAAGGAAAACTATAACTCTGACAACCTCCTTGTCGTCCATGTCACCTTGGAAGCCTGGAATGATAACTGTCTCCTGAATGAGGCTGTCGTTATCATATCCCTAGAACATCCACTTATGTTCTAAAACTGCTTCCGACTGTTTCTCCAGGATTGGATTAATGTCAACTTATTACATCTAGTGCAAGAACAACATCTGGTGTGGTACTTGACATCTCATGATTGACTCAATTGCCTGAGCAAGTGATCTGCCAATCATGCACGTCCCTCTCCCCTTTAGTCTGTAAGACACCTTTAGAGAGGGTGACTCCATTACCGGCAGGTACACTACCGTGCCAGGAGTCGTCCATCCTAAATACTCTTAGAATGCTGTCAAGTACCCTGATTGGGAAACCACCCAAATCTAGATCTAAAACCATAGATCTAGTAACCAGTATGTCTGATATAAAATCCATTTCCTTTGTGGAGAAACAACTGTGTGACGACCAAAGTATAACCGATCGTAGTGTAGGAGTTTCCTTTCCTACTCTGTGTATATCATCCATATACCAGGATATCACACCCTACTACCTTCTCAACAGATCCATCCCCTATTCTGATGAAGTCAAACCCATGACTGTCACGTCAGAAATAGATGATCTTTCTCCGCTACATCTGCTCTAGTCTATAAATAGACATAAGCAACCTGTCCACCAATGCTTCCGCTGCTCCCACTGACTACGACAACCCTCTGGCAGAGTCATATAGACGTACACTTCTAAAACTGGTTTAGAACGACGCTATACTCATCCTCCCGCCGGGTCTCGTAACCTGGAACAACAGTAATGGCAATTGTGGGTAAACTAGAACTTCCCTGTCACCGTCCTTGAGGCTACCGTAGTGCCTCTCGGGTGCCTGAAGTTACCCACCTTATCTGCGGAGTGGCCAATGGAATGTCAATCCAGATTGAATCTTTAAGTTCCTTATCAAATCTTCAGTAATCGTTTGTGGTTCTGGAATCACTTCCAGTTCTACCATACTCCCACTACTGTTTTCTGAAAAAATCCATTTTTAATAAAACTGTGGCGAGTCTAGAACAATATTGCTATTGTTCATCCAGATGGTAGAAAGTCAACCCGCGTCATAGCCTGGGTCAACCCACAAACAGCCATTACAGAAACGTGCCTTGAGTTGTCCAGTGTCTGGTTTTAAGCATAAACCGGACAACTCCCCGTACCTTAACAATGTTAAGATATGAACTGTTCTATATCCAATACAGAAACAGAGGCACTGATTTAATTTGAACCAGATCCAAATCATGCAACTGTCTCCAGTGCATGTCAACTAAATGGAATGAGGCCGATCAGCGTTACTCAACTTAGGAATGCTTCCATTTATGAGTAACCTGAAAGAGAAGCAATTTCTCTTAATCACTACTATCAACTGAATACCATATACAAGTATCTACATCTTCGATCACTTTGAAGAATCCCGATACTTGCTACACCTGGTTCTCTACTCTATTCAAATACCTATAACTTCTCAAAATTCGGACCCTGTGTTTCCACGAAACACTTGTCTAAAAACTAGAGAAGTCATAAGTAAACCGAATATAGTACGAGGACCATCCCCTCTGTCCTGATGGACTCAGGACAACATACAATACTCTGTAAAAGTCCCTTGAGTCTGATTACTCATTCACTGTGTGTCGTAGGTTGAAAACTGTACTTATGGTTAAGAAGAATTACACCGCTGTTTAATGCTCCTTACCTAACCATCCACTGATATAGGTAAATGTCGTAGACATAATTTCAGAAAGGTATATCTCACTCTATGAAAATAGACGTACAGATATATCAATTTGAAATTGGTGCATAACAGCGGATATTCAAAACCAAATATTTGCCGACCGGCAAACAACCCAGGTGATTTCCTCAAATATCACCGATTACAACGAATCCCGATATAATGAGGATAATCACCCAATTCCCAATAACTTACTCCCACTCATCATCTGTAAAACCATACAGATGTGAGAATCGTATCTGGTAAATACATACCCTGGAGTAAGTATCTAATCGGGAAATCAGTTTTCTATTAACAGTACACAGTGAAACTGAAACATTGAAATGTTTCGATGGGGTATCCTGGTATTCCTAGTAATGCCTCTTCCAGATTCACGACTGTAACCGTATAGTTCTTTGCCACCTCTCCAAATCCCTTCATATGTCTTTAGTCTTTACCTTCTGCACACCCCTTTAGGCCAAATGGTTTTCTTCCTTCCCTACCGTTCGGCACCAGCCTATGGTTTGGAAGAAGACTATCCAATAAGCATAATGGGTGTACTGTCCCAATCCTAGGAACACTCGCAACACGAGAGAAGGTGAAGATAAAAGACACCTGAATGTACTTTATTCCTATTTCTCCTGAACCAGGATCCATCCCCGAACTGGAACAAGTTCCTTTCGAGTTCGTATATAACCATACGATGGAATATCCAAATAAACTGTGGATCTTCGTAGTGATACGGAGTGTCCTGGAGAAATACAAAGGTGATGTGGGAGTGGTAACGAAATATTTGGTTTGGTCGTGAATATCTGTTGCAATTTACTTTGCCCTCTTACTAATCCCTTGCTTTGTCTGAACTTAATACCTTCTGCACACCATCGTTATGCTAATTGGTTTTCTTCATTCCCTACCGGTCGGCACCAGCCTAAGGTTTGGAAGAAGACAATCCAATTTGCGTAATAGGTGTACTACCCCTAAACCAAGGAGTACTCGTAACCTGAGAGAGGGTAAAAGGAAAAGACAACTGAATAATCCTATCCGTTTTCTCCAGAACCGGAAACCATCCTCGAATAAATTCTTTCGAGTTCGTATCTAACCATACGATGGTTTTGTCCAATGGAAGTGGACGTTCGTAGTAAAACGGGGTGTCCTGGAGAAAAGGGTAAAAGTAGGAGTGGCAATGAGGTTTGCAACTCTGACAATCCAAAAGCCGGTGTTTAAGAAGGTTCGGTCAACTTGGTCACTGAGTCAAAGTCTTAGGGTCGAGTTAATGGTCGCTGCCAAAGAGAGAGAGAAAAGAAAACACTCAGCGTGCACTCTAACCTAGATCAGAATGGTCACCAATTTATCTAATCTGGAAACCTCCCACTGTACCTCAAATTCTCCTCCAAACCTGAAAGAAGAATTAGTCGGGGTTACCCGAGGAGTAAACTAACTCATCAGTGGGAATCGGGATCCAACTATCATCGCATGATAACGTGACGGAATCCGCTCACGTCATCACACTCCAGAAGGTATGCGCATATCTGGCAAGTTTCAGTTCTTTTGAAACTCCCGATGTGATTTCTGCCCCATGCTCTTATGACCTTGGCGTGAGGTCAAAATATCATAAGTCACATGTCAAGTTCTGCCCATCATTATCCAGGTTAATTTGAATCCACCCGTACATACCCTTGACGTAGGCCAAAATAGTAGTACGACTGTCCCAAACCAACGCATCTATCTATGCAACAGATAAATACCCGGCAGCTACCAAACACTATGCCTTGGCGTGAGGTCAAAATACATAGCTTGAATACTACCGAATATTTAACTGAAATGATGGAGGGCTACGAATGGTTTCTGGCGAAAACCTTTAACGTAATGAACTTGATATCGTTGAAGGAACGGATAGCTTTTTGAAAATATAGTGACGAAAACTGTTGCTAAAGAGGTCACTCCCGGTGAAGGGATCTCGGCTCTTTCCCCGTAGAATGGGGTGCAGGATATTCCAACTGAATACCACGGTGCAAAGCAAAAGTAATCGGCTATAGTGAAGTTAATGCCCTGACGCAAACTTATTGTCCAAGGGGTCACTCCCGGTGAAGGGATCTCGGCCCTTGCCTCGTCGACTGAGGAGCAGGATATTCTAAATGAATACCGCGATGCAAAACAAAAGTGAACGTCCTTGCAATAACAGCTTTTTGAAAAAGTGTTCCAACAACATCAGATTAGGTTTGTTTTTAACTTTGCATTGATCCGAATCAATGCAGTCCCATCAATTGATCACACCACAAAGAACGAAAATATACTGATGTACGTATATGCCATCCGCATTCGCCACTGGGTCCCGTCATTACCCGTTAGGTTAGCTTACTAACGACAGAGCGGGGACTGGACTAGCGCGGATGCAAAACATATACAACATCTACTAATATATATACCAATATATTATATTTCGCTCAAGGCGTGAATAAAATGCAACATCACAGAAAATGAACAGCATCACAGAAACAATACAGATATCTGGGATCCCCGGGTTTCACAGAGCCGCTGAAACCCGACGTTCCCCTGGTCGTGTGGATAGCCTGTGCAATGAAATCCTAGACCCCTACGGGCGCGGCAAGTCACCCGCCAAAACCTGAAGCGAGGCAGCCCCCTTCAGCGCCGTGAATGGACCACCCAGCACTTCACGGAATCCGGCAACTTGGGCACCCCTCCTGGGTCAACCTGTACCCCCTACGAGTGCGGCGAATAGCCCGCCAATCCTAGAGCGAAGCCCCCTTCCGCCTCAATGCCATGAGATGCGGGCTTGTTGCCCTCCAGAACCCGGCTATCCGTGCACCCCTCCGCGGGGCAATCCTAGTACAGAAAGTAAAATATACATACACCGGGTACATCGACCGCAACCAGGTCGTGCCCCAAAATAATAATACAATCCGGCAGTGACGGCAGTCCACAAGTCGGACGCTCGCCCCGCAATATCAAATGTACATAATACAACAAAACTGTACTAGCATTGCATCCAGGCTATCCCCACGACCGATCCGCAACATCACAGCAAAAACAAAAACATCAACGTGAAAGTCACGTTCGCAAATCCGTCTAACCGGGCTATAGCAGTTAGACCGGATTTACCGATCGAGTGACATTCACGGTCGCAGATATAATGTAAATACTGTGAAAAATGTGTTTAAAATTTTCCGATTGACCAAAAATTAATAAGTGGGCCCCAAACCAATACTGCAGCACTCACAGAAATAATTGGCCCAATTTTAATATTCCAAAACCCCTAATTACACCCCTGAAGCCCACTGGAAAAAGATGGCCCACTGAACTCTCAAGACTGCGGCGGAACAGCGGCCCAATAGAAGGGTGGGGCCGCGGATCCGCGCTCTGTGTGAGAGATCAGAGTGTCGAATTTTCCCAGAGTTCTTAGAATCTCCTGCACATCATTCTGAGACCACCAGAAAAATTTTTAGACACCAAAAATTCTTAACAGAAAACTGATGTGAGGTAAAAATGAGTTTTTGGAATTTTGGTCGATCGGAACTGAAAAACACATCAAACGAAGCTAGACGAAGTTAATGGCGAGGCTCTGATACCACTGTAAGTGCACGGCGGCGTCCCGGCCGTCAATCCGACGCCGGAATGCGGAAGCGGTGAAAAACTTAAATTTTGCGGACTTAGCAAACCGGCACCACCGCACACTAAACACCGGATCGAACTATTAACTAGTCTAAGCTATCTACAAGAATAGGAATAGAGATATACCGACGATCCAAGTCCTCTGGTCTTCTCGTCATGCTCCCGATCTCCTGCGGAAAAGTCCCGTCTCCTCCTCGTCGCCGGAAGTGCACCACATCGCCAACTTTGTTTACGGGCTCCCACCTCAATGCCGAGGCAACTCGGGCACGAAGCCGGCTACTCGACGTGCCCAAGAATCGCTGTAGAATGTGTAGTAGAAGAAGTCTCATTTTTGGGGTTGTGGAGTTGCCATTTGTGGAGGAGAAGAGAGCTTGGAGAGAAGTGGGAAAAATGTAGCATACAAAGAAAAATGAGAGTAACATTTTTCTCTTCACAAATGAAAATGAACCCCTTGTCCATGGAATGGCCGCCCCCCCCCATTTTGGTGTGATTGGAGAGAGAGAGAGAGTGGCTTGAACAATAATGCAAAGAGAAATGATGGCTTGTAAAGTCCAACACTCAACAACCATCTCCTCTCCCATCATCATAACCAAAGTCAAGAAAGCAAGGTAAGGTGCAACCATGATGAAGTCAAAAAGTCAAGCCATGATCAACTAGAGAAAGTCAAGGTAAGGGGAGCCATCATGATACAAGGAAATATGCAAAGACCCCCTTCCACAAATGCCTATTTGCAACAATGCAAATAAGCCCTCCTCCACCAAACTTCGGCCAATGAACGGAACAAAGGAAATCGACCGAAACGGAAAGCAAACTGGCAACTCCAGAAAACTGGTCCCGTAATAAATTACAGGAAAACCCCGATACTGTGCATACACACCCGCATTTGTATTCCGACCGAAATACAAATGCAATGAGACAAAATCTCCACTGTACTATACTAGAATCCGGCTTATACCAAAACCGGATAGTAATATCTGTTCGATCCTGATCCGTGCAATACCGCACGTATCTGATCGAACCCTGCCATATAACCATACGGCCTATAGTACAAACTGTCCGATCCTGATCCGTGCAATACCGCACGTATCTGATCGGACCTTGCCATATCTCCATACGGCCTCTACAACCTTTCGCCCGAAAGCTGAGTAACTGAAATGTGGGGGACTCTAAAGACTCATCAACACCTCGGTTGTGGATTTAACCACTAGCACGTCAGAGGTATAAGCCAATACGTAACGGGCTACCAGGTATTGACTAAAAAGGACGTCGATGAGCGAACTCATCCTGACACCCTACTGAGCCTGTCAGTGACAATATCCGTGCAGTCCGGTCCGTTCGTCTATGAGCATCGCATGGCGGGCCTAGGGGGTTGGTAAAAGTCAGACCCCCAAAAGCGGTACAAGTCGTGTCGGAGTGTAGCCCAGAACACCCTGAGATACTACTGGAATACCTACCAGTAAATCTCCTTGCCTTGGCCAAGGACTTTATGTAATGGCTCTCCTAGACACAGCACGACCTCACCCCCAATACCGGGAGAGACGAACCCCTGAAGATACGCTCACTGCCTCCATGTGGCTCGGGACTGTACCCAACTAAAACCTGTTTGCACGACTCCTTTGAGCCGTGGTAGGGTAGTAATCAAAGTACAGTGGGAACTCACACGAGACAAATGACGATCCCCAGGTCGATGAACTAACCTGCACACATGTCACCAGGGAACTGCCATCTGACGTCTGGTATATGACCAACTAGCATGTTCCCGGCGAGTCCTGTCCGGTGTACTCATAACCCAATGAGCACCTGTATACATCTTAGGTGATCCAACTGACACCAGTGGCTTGTGAGACCGGCCACCGCCCCTCGTCGGGGTCTCGACTGTATACACTAGTCTACTAATGGAGTATCGATGCCCAGTCTCGAAACTCCCACGACTAGGGACCTTTTAAGGATAAGCTTATAGACCCCCAGCTCCCACTTATATGATCGCCCTCATACTGCTGGTGGTCAAGCAAGAATCCTAGGGGCTCTATCAACGTGTAATAGCGACGTGTCATGTCACCTAAAGCAGTACACGATGATAAAGGTAAACCAGATAGCATACTATCATCTCGAGCAAGACTGTCCTACTGGGATAGGTCCTCCCTCAATCATTACAATCACGTACCTGTGACCTAATAATTGACTCTGAGGGCACTATCTCCAACAGAGTTGCCAACTCGTGAATAGAAAATATCTACAAGCAGAGATTGAATGTATGACCCATCTTAGGTCAATACGATCAGATATATATAAACCTCAATATGAATAAGTCTGAAGCATTCTAAACTGGCAATGTAATCTCTATACATGAGTGTAGTGCCAAGTGCTCGTGCCAGTGCCTCAGATAATAGCATATCATAAATGTGAGGTATGATCAATGTAATCAAATCTGCATGTACGTGGATCCTGTCCACTCGTCACCCAATGACAATAACCATCATGCATGTAAATATCATAAAGCCTATGCATAGGGAAAATATGAGGATAAAAACCATCTGTGTCCCTCGCGACACGTCAAAAACATGGAACCGGAGTGCCCAGCATCGACACTCAAAAACATCATGAAAGTTGTGCCCAGCATCGGCACATAAATCCTCATATATCGAGCTCCGTCAGTCCGGGTCAGCCCACGGGCTCCGTCTGCTGAATCGACCCTCGGCCCCGGCAGTACGCCCATATCCATCTATCGACTATGGTCAGTATCCTCCGGATAACCGCCAGGTCCAACCAATCACCGGTAGGTACTCGCCACCCTGCTAGGCTCATCGTCTACTCCACGAAAAACATTTCTTGCCCCGGGGAACCATATCGGGTCCACCATGTACCCGCAATCGGCCTCATCCGCCTCCTCGAATCGGGTTCCACATGTCGCTCTCAGCACCGAGAAAACACATGGTGGACGCACTGAAATATCATATCAAGGGTAACCGGGTTTTTTAAGCAATTACATATTCTCTTTTGAAATACCCATGGTTCCCAAAAGCCAGAAATATCATGGAAACAACATATCTCAATGCGTATAATCAAAAAGCATGATGTAAGTGATATGTAAAAGAGATGTAAGTACATCAGTCTGTCATGCAGAATCATATCCTGAATGCAACAGTACTACAGTGTAGTGCCGTGGCAATTATCGATGATGAAGTGTGTGAGACGGCAACAGTGTACATGGAACATACGCATCATCGATAATGGTGCTGGTGTCCTAGCAGCATGACTGTAATATATATCAATAAACACAAGCAATGCAATGCAAATAGCATGAGTATGCGGAATCGAATAATCAACGCAACAGTAAAGAATTTATCTCAATAAATATATCATGCAGCCTTGCCTTTTGAAATAAGACGAATCAGGGTTTTTGGTAAAATAAGGGCAACGGTGTTTTATGAAAAGATGTGTCGTTTGAAAATATCCGTAGAATCTCTTTTGCCTATCTTTAAAATATCCCCGATTCGTTAGTTTTGAAATAGGTATGACTCGGGTCTAGTCTAACGCCTACTATGCGAACTACGAACCCAACAATCAGTTAATCGGGAGGGGTATGAAAACCACCTAAATCTGAGTCAATATCATATTATCTCATCACATAACAGGTATCACTACCATCATATCACATCTCAAATACGAACTCTGTCATATCGCCAAATCTCAAGGCCTTAATCAAATCTCATCGACTCATCTCAATCCCATATATCATCCTCAATCACGTATATGAACACATAGTCCCATACCCATGTGTAGATATACACACCTCTATATGCGCACAGATAAATGAAAGAATGTATGCAAGTATATGTGTATGTGTATGTGTGAGTGCACCCACTACTCTAGGGTTTCGCACTACTAAACCAATACATCCTTATCATCAATAATTCCATTATCACCATCAATAATCCTAACAACACATAATAAATATATGTGTGTATACGTATTCGTATACATCACCACGGACTGCGGGGGTGCTATACGCCATCCACCCGACTTCTCCCCGTAGATATAATCTACTCACCTTGCTTCTCGTGTGCCGATGCCGATGTCGCCATCTTCATCTTCTTCGCCTCAACATCACGTAGGGTACCTACAAGTATATCACAACGCTAAAGCACATGAAAATCACATCGAAAACCAAAATAGCACACGCTACTCGCATAGGTAAAAACCTATCGCCTCGCATGTAAACACGTTCAATATCCACTTGTCGTTGACGTCCAAACGCCACCTGACAGAAACAAATCACCAAATACCAAAATCCATGCTAAAGCAAGTCGTAAATCATACGCCAACTCAAGAAAATCAACCCAGATTTTACCCTGACTGGAATCAGTCAAAACTAGACATACCCAGGGTCAAGACTACTGGAAATAGGGCCATGCACCAAAATCGAGACGGTTTCCTCCTGCTCTGGCCGCAATTTGCGGTCAGAAGGAATTAATTGGCGGCCGGGGTTTGGAGTTATGGGCTAGGGTTTGGTGTGGTGGTTCCATGGTGCCTGCACATCTCACTGTCAACTCAGTTTTATTTTTGGGGTCTCGGGGTGATAGCAGATTACACAATGCACTCCCAGATTTACAGTTTTTCTCCGACATCGTCTCATAAATCCGTATTTTGGTTTCAAGTTCAGGTTTGGGTCCAAATTAGCATCACACAAGGGGTTCTAAGGTCACAACAATTCTCAATTTCACTTAGATTTCAGATCTCACATAAACCCTAACTTGAAGTTTCACAAATCCACCAAATGACACCATATCGATATGAAACTAGAATTGATGCAATAAGAAATGAGATACTACTCTAATAGGTGCAGAAATTATCTCCTTTGGCAACTCAAGAATTTTCTTGAGTTGCTCAAAGTCCTCCAAATCCAATCTTGCTGGGTTCAATGTGTAGCTAGTGAGCTTGGGAGCAAGTTTTGTGAAGTGGGAATAGGGTTTTGGGGTTGATTTCATTGTGGATCTAGAGTTTCATGAAGAGGGAGAGAGAGGGAGAGGGGCAGCAGCAGCTCAAAGATAAGGAGAGGAGAGAGAATGAGAAGGGGAAAATGATGGGAGTATGGTTCATAAAGTGAGGGTTGACTTGGTCTCTCTCTCTCTCTCTCTCTCTCTCTCATAATCATTCCAACCTTTTTCTTTCTTTTCTTTTCCTTTCTTCTCACTCCAATAGTGAACCCAAATGAACAACCATGGCAATAGAAATGTAACACAAGTGTAACAAGTGTGGAAAATGATATGTGCACATTTTTGCACAAAAATGCTAAAAATCCAATTAGCGATTTTTAATCGCGATTAGCACTAAATTAGCATATAACTAATCTTAAAAACTTTAAAATGGCATAATTACATAAAATACCCTATTTTAGAATTTTCCATAATTTTTCCCCATTTATTTGTATTTAATTATACCAGAATATTAAAATAATATTAAATTATAAAAATTCCCAAAAATCATATTTTATTATTTTGAAACGTTACAAAAATACAAGTCCGATTGATGGAGTTTACTAGATACAACTGAAATATAAATGAAAGATACAACGGTGGTCACGATGCAAGCGAACCCATCTATCAAAGCAATCACTCGGAAGGAAGCAGTGTGCCAGCAAAGCCGCCAAGGAAACCTGTACGGCAGAACATGTAAGTGTCACGACCCAAAATTTGGCCCGTAACCGGCACTTAAACTACGTAATGTCTATAGGCGTACGCAACTCAAGTAAGCCGAAACCCAGAAATCTAAACCACCCAAATCTGGATCAACGGAGAAAAACATAGTTTTATCATTTGAAAAATTACAAGTAAAATCTCTAACTATAGTTTTCCTTCTTAAAAATTTCGGCAGCACTTCCTTTGTAAAAACTAGCCCCGAAAATGGGTACAACACAGATAATATAAAAACATCCCAAATGGGAGTAAAATCATGCCCAACGGCGGAGACAAACACCACAACAAGTATACGACGCCTATGCGAAGAATAACAAAGGAAAGAATGCAATAAGAAGTAAACTTTCCAACATAACCGGCTCCCACGAGCACGACACCCAAAGTCACCAATATAATACAACACCGAATCCTCACAAGTCGTCTCTAAGTCATATACAAGCAGTGGTAGATGGAGGATACTAGATCCAACAAAACGATATACAATGTACGAGCAGATAACCGCAAACCCACCTAAAAGCAAAGGCCTCACTGCCTAATGTAGCGGTATCCGCAAAAGTAGTGATGATAAGATACCCTGCCGCGACTACTCTGAGGGTATGTCCTGCAAAACACTGTGGCACAACGGGGGTGAGTTGCCAACTCGTGAATAGTAATTAACATCATACTGTAATCGCAGGTATGCACGAACAATGATCTATCTATCACATGTAATCCGATAGCATAAGTATGATAAGTGAATATGCAACAATCATGTAAAGGTACATCATCAGGGTACTACAACTACATGAAGCAATGCATATCAACATAATCCTGAGTGTGTGGGATGATATAATAAAATCTCATGCAAAATCATCAGCATGGAAAAACACCAGTGTCCCTCACTGACACATCAAATCCCAAATCCTCAGGCACCGCATCCACAGATCGGCCCTCACATCCTGTAAGTCTCATGGAACCTGAGTGTCTAACACCGACACCCGAAACATCAAGAAAGCATATACCTGTAAGTTTATATATATATATATAAGGATATCAACCACGTATGTCCACCGACGATACGTAAAAATCATGGAAACCTGAGTGTCTAACACCGACACTGGAAACACCATGAAACCCGTGTCTAACATCGATACGTAAATCCTCATAACTCAGGCGCTGTCACCATGACTGGACCTGACGATATGTCATACCTCACTCCGATCGGTATCCCCACGATAACCGTCAAGTCCAAATACTATCACCGGTAGGTAGTGGTCCCATTGCCAGGCTTATCGTCTACACCACGAAATCACCACTCGCCCCGGGGTACCATACCGGGTCCACCATGTACCCACAGACGGTGCCTCCCGCTCCTCGAATCGGGTATCACAAGCCAAATCTCAGAACCTAGAAATCACATGGTGGACGCACTGAAATATCGTATCAAGAGAAACCGGGTTTTCAAACAATACATAGTTTTCTTGAAATACCCCCACGATTCTCAAATCCATAAATCATATGAAATCCATATCTCAATGCGTAAAATCCATATAAAACTGATATATGCAACATAAAACATCAATATGAGCATATAAAGGGAAAACCGCTCTTTAAATGAATCCAGGTTTTAAAATATATCTGGCGGTTCCAAAAATCCTTCGAAAACAAATACAGCATCATATGAGGTGTACATGTAAGTGTAGCAAGGTTTAAGTATCTACATGTAAGCAAGTGGGTATGATGCATTTCATAAGCGCAAAGATCAACAACTCAATAACACATATAAAAATGATACCTCTGAGGGTCTATAAAACTATAGCAAGCATATGCGGTATACATGTCAGTATGTGTGCATGGTGTACATGTAGCTGTAATAGACTATGTGGGTGTACATGTCAATATGTATGCATGATGTACAAGTAACTGAAATCGAGTATGTGGTGTACATGTCAATATGTATGCATGATGTACAAGTAGCTATAGTAAGATATACGTGAAGTGGAATAAGGGTCACTACCTCAACTATTCCTGCCTAATGCAATATCACGTATGTATGTGCCCACAATATTTCATATGCATAAGGGAATAAGAGTTACTACTCCAATCATTCCTATCCACTACCATATCACGCATGTAGGTGTCAACAATATATCATATGCACAATGGGATAAGGGCTACTACGTCAACTATCCCTATCTACTACCGTATCACGTATGTAGGCGGTATGTGCGTGTCATGGCAATTACTGACGATGTGGGTGTAGCATAATATTTAGTGCTCGTGCAACATGAACTGTCAGTAATGTGTCATATCTAAAGGTACGAGTCAAGTACAACAGATAATGCTATGCAATGACATCATATGAAAGTAACTAATATGCAAATACTATGCAGCTAACATATCATATTCGCCCCGACGCATAACGCCATACGGGCGATTTCTCCGTAGATGTTAAATCTATTCACCAATGGTCTCCAGCTATGTAAATCCAACCACCTGCTTCCCCTTGTTCGCAGCGTCCGAAGTCCCCGCTTGCGACACTATATTTTCACAAACACAAGAAATAATGCGAACATCTCATAATCGATCAATATAACGCAAAACTACGTATTCAAAAATGCACCAACACACTAAACTAACTCATGAGTGCACGTCTAGTGGCTAACGCACGTAATGATACCATTAAACCAAACTGAGTACAGCAGCAACACAAGCTCACGACTCGTGTCGCAATACGTATCACGCGGACTCAAAACACTAGATTATAGGTAATCGATCCCAGATTTTGCATACTGAATTTACTAAAAAAGTAAACAGTACCAAACACCCCTAACCAACAGCAGACAAAGACCCAAAGAAGACCAACCCCAACCCCCTCCTACCAAGCCGGCGTCGCCGGATCGCGCCTTAGGGGTCGCCGGCCCCGGCCGGTGAGGTGGTCCCCGTCACTCAGGTGGTGTCTCAGATTCACTAGTACATCTTTATAATTGTAAGTCCACGGTAGCGCCTCGGCCATCTAACAGACGCCAAATGCGTAACAAAAACTTTTACAACTGGCGCTATCGCGTACTATAACCTGGATCTGCCTTTAAAGCTAAACTAACAAACTACAAAGTGGGTAGAAGAATTATACCGAATGATCTGAGTCCTTCGGTCTTCAACCATCATCCCACGCTTTGTTGTGGCCGCTCCGATCTCTTGAATCTCCAGTCTCCTCGTCCAGGTGGCACCACATCGACGGATCTTTAAACGGGCTCCCGCCTCTGAACCGAGGCAACTCGATCATTAAGTTTGCTAAAAGAGATGACCAAGATTGATGTAGAGAATGAGTAGAATACTTTGTCTCGTTACGTCCAAAGGTATGGACGAACGGTTAATGAAGTTGCCTTTTGGATCGGGTGAAATGAGAAATTGGCAATCCTAATTTTCATGAACCCAAAACCATAGTCTTTTTCTTTTTCTAAATCCCCTCATCACCCACAAGAATGGGCCGGCCACTATATTGAGGGGGGAGGTGAGTGTAGGAGCAAGGAAGAGGTAACCTTTAGCAAAAAAGAATTAATGCAAATGGTGACACATATAACCTAGTCATCCATTCATTAAATGCATATAATGAATCACCTTAATACATCATCTAATCATTTAATGCAAATGGATGACTCACTAATCTTAGTTACCTCTTCTAGAAGCTTCCACACACATCACCCTCATGACTCACCCAAGTGACGAAAAGATAAATCCGCATTTAACCGAAGGTTAAAAGCGGGTGATAGAAAACAGGAAACTGGCAACTTCCAAAAGTGATCCTGAAACGAATTTCAGGATAACCCCGTAACAGTATAAACATACCCGCATTTGTATTACGACCGAATACAAATGCAACTGAGACAAAGATATTATATCTACACAGTATAATACTGGGATCCGGCTTAAACCAAAGACTACCAGTATTATCTGCCCGAAAAATGACACGTGTGAAAACGCACGTGCATTTTCCGAACCCTGACATAAAACCATACGGTTTCTACAACGTTTCGCCCGAACTTGGGAAAGTGTCTATGTGGGACTCTAATGACTCATCAACACACTGGCACTGGGTATAACTACTAGCACGTCAGAGGTACAAGCTGTACGTAACGTTTGCCTATGTATTGATTGGAAGGGAAGCTGACAAGCGAACTCATCCATAAACCCTACTGAGCCTGACAGTGACAAAATCCGTACAGTCCGATCCGTTCGTTTAAAGAGTATCGCATATCGAGTCTTGGGGGGTGGATAATGTCAGACCCCTAATAACGCGATAAATCGTGTCGGCATGAAGCCCATCACCATCTGAGAAGCTACTGATCCAAATCAGTAATTCTCCACTAGCTCGGCCGAGGATTTCTAGTGATGGCCACCCGTGAACTGTGTGACATCAACCCCCAATACCCGGAGAAACGAATCCCCGACGATTCGCTAACTTCCTCCATGTGGCTCGGGACTGTACCCAAAAAATACCTGTTTGCACGTCTCCTTTGAGCGTGGTAGGGTAGAAATCAAAGCACAGTGGGGACTCACACGAGACAAATGACGATCTCAGGTCGACAAACTAACCTGTACACATGTCACCAAAGAACTGCTATCTGACGATATATATAATACCAACTAGCATGTTCCCGGCGAGTCCTGTCCGGTGTACTCAACGAGCACCTGTATACATCTTAGGTAAACCAACTGACACCAATGGCTTGTGAGACCGGCCACTGCCCCTCGTCGGGGTCTCGACTGTATACACTAGTCTACTCTGGAGTATCGATGCCCTGTCTCAAAACTCCCACGACTAGGGACACTTTTAAGAATATGCTTACAGACCCCAGCTCCCACGTATATGATCGCCATCATACTGTTGGTAGTCAAGCAAGAATCCTATGAGCTCTATCAACATGCAATAGTGAACTAAAGCATGTATACGATTATAAAGACAAACCAGATAGCATACTATCATCTCGAGTAAGACAGTCATGTCGGTATAGGTCCTCCCTCAATCATTGCAATCTCGTACCTGCGATCCAATAATTGACTTAGAGGGCACTATATCCAGTAATCTCCCACTTACACTTAAGGCTATTATTGCGATGACACATACCCATAGCCTCAGTGAGTGGATCCGCCCTGATGTTTATTTTTATGTCTCTCTTAATCTCAAGTTCGCGGAGAAAGCCATCTCCCGAATCGAGTAATACCTGTCTTAAAATATGTCTGGATATCTGATGGGACTTAGTTCATAAATGAACTCTAAATCCAAACTTCTTAGACTGTAGTGATCACTGAACCTAATCAGTATCCAGCACCATGCCACAGTATCCTCTTGGACCACCTGTCCATAATACTGTCCCTCATCAGAGGGAAAACTATAACTCTGACAATCACTCTGTCATCCATGTCACCTTTGAAGCATGGAATGATAACCGTCTCCCGAAGGAGGCTGCCGTCATCAAATCCGTAGAACATGCACTTATGTTCTAAAACTGCTTCCTTATGTTTCTTTAGGATTGGATTAATATAAACTTATTGAATCTTGTGCAAAAAACAACATCTGGTGTGGTACTTGACATCTCACGATTGACTCAATTTCCTAAGCAAGTGATCTGCCAATCATGCACATCCCTCTCCCCTTTAGTCTATAAGACACCTTTAGAGAGGGTGACTCCATCACCTGCAGGTACACCACCATGCCAGGAGTCATCTATTCTAAAATACTATTAGAATACTATCAAAGTACCCAGATTGGGAAACTACCCAATTCTAAATCTAAAACCATAGATCTAGAAACCAGAATGTCTGATATTATATCCATATCCTGTCCGGAGAAACAAATGTGTGACGACCACAGTACAACCGATCGTAGTATAGGAATTTTACTTCCTACTCTGTGTATGTCATGCATATACCAGGACATCACACCCTACAACCATCGTAACAGATCCATCCTCAATTCTGATGAAGTCAAAGCCATGACTGTTACATCAAAAAATAGATGATCTATCTCCACAATATCTGCTCAAGTCTATAAATAGACATAAGCTACTTGCCCACTATGCTTCCGCTGCTCCCACTGACCACAACAACCCTCTGGCAGAATAATATATACGTACACTTCTAAAGCTAGTTTAGAACAACGCTATACATATCCTCCTGCCGGGTCTCATAGTCTGGAACAACAGTAGTGTCAAATTTGGGTAAACAAGAACCTCCCTGTCATCGTCCTTGAGGCTACCGGAGTACCTCTCGGGTGTCTGAGGTTACCCACCATAACTGCGGAGTGGCTAATGGAATGTCAAACCTGATTGAATATATAGGTCCTATTAAATTTTCCGTAATCGTTTGCGGTTCTGGAATCACTTCCAGTTCTACCATACTTCCACTACTGTTTTCTGAAAAAATCCATTTTACAAAAACTGTAGCGAGTCAAGAACAATATCACTATTGATCTTCCAGATGGTAGAAAATCAACCCTCATCAAAGCCAGGGTCAACCCACAAACTGCCATTACAGAAACGTGTCTTGAGTTATCCAGTGTCTGGTTTTAAGCATAAGCTGGACAACTCCCCGTACCTTAACATCGTTAAGATATGAACCATTCTATATCCAATATAGAAACATTAACACTTATTTAATTGGAATCAGATTCAAATCATGCAGCTCTCTCTAGTGCATATATACTTAATGGAGAGAGGCTAATCAGCATTACTCAACTTAGGAATAATCCAATTATGAGTAACCTGAAAGAGAAACAAGTTTCTCAAAACCATTACTATCATCTGAATACCAATCACAAGTATCTACATCTTCGATCACTTTGAAGAATCCCGATACCTGCGACATCTGGTTCTCTACTTTATTCTTATACCCACAACTTCTCAAAACTTAGACCTTTTAAACACTTGTCTAAAAACTAGAGAAGTCATAAGTAAACAGAACATAGTATGAGGACCAACCCCTTTGTCCTGATGGACACTGGACAACATACAATACTCTGTATAAGTCCGTTGAGTCGAATAACTCTAAAATTGTCCATCGTAGGATAAAAACTGTACTTATGGTTAAGAACTACTCCGTTGTTCAATGCTCCTTACCCAATCGTCAACTGATATAGGTAAATGTCACAGACATAATTTCAAAAAGTTATATCTCACTTTATAAAATAAACGTACAGATATATCATTTTGAAATTGGTGCACAACAACGGATATTCAAAACCAAATACATGCCGTCTGGAAAAAACTCAGGCGACTTCCTCAAATATCACTAATTACTACGAATTCTGATATAATGAGGATGATCACCTTATTCCCAATAACCTACTCCCACTCATCATCTGTAAAACTATACAGATATGAGAATAAAACCTGGTAAATACATACCCTGGAGTAAGTATCTAATCGGGAAATCAGTTTTCCTTTAACAATGCACTGAAATATGAAAATGTTTCGTAGGGGTATCCTGGTATTCCTAGTAATGCCTCTTCCATAATCCAATTCATGACTTTAACCGTATATTTTATTGACATCTCTCCAAATCCCTTTATTTGTCTTTATTTATTACCTTCTGTACACCATCGTTGGCTAAATGGTTTTCTTCCTTCCCTACCGTTCGGCACCAGCCTATGGTTTGGAAGAAGACTATCCAGTAAGCATAATAGGTGTACCCTCCTAAACCTAGGAGTACTCGCAACTTGAGAGAAGGTGATGATAAAAGACAACTGAATAATACCTTATTCTATTTCTCCAGAACTGGAGAAAAAGCAAAGGTGAAATAGGAGTGGCGATGAAGTACGCGGTTTGGTCGTGAATGATAACAGTCGCAATTTACTTTGCCCTCTTTCTAATCCTTTTATTTTGTCTTTAGTTATTACCTTCTGTACACCCTACTTAGGCTAATTAGTTTTCTTCATTCCCTACCTTTCGGCACCAGCCTATGGTTTGGAATAAGACTATCCAATAAGCGTAATAGGTGTACTCTCCTAAACTAAAGAGCCCTCGCAACCTGAGAGAAGGTGATAATAAAAGACAACTGAATGAACTAATTCTATTTCTCCTGAACCTGGATCCATCCTCGAAGAAGTCCCTTCAAGTTCGTATATAACCATATGATGGATCTATCCAATGGAAGTGGATATCCGTAGTAATACGGGGTGTTCTGAGAAATACAAAGGGTAAAAGAAGGAGCGGCAATGACTTATGAAACTTTAGACAATCCAAAAGCTAGTATTTTAGGAAGGTTCGGTCAACATGGTCACTGAGTGATAGTCTAGAGTCGGTCAATGGTCGCTGCCAAAGAGAGAGAGAAAAGAAACACTCTGTGTGCACTCTAACTTGGATCAGAATGGTTATTACTTTATCTAATCAGGAAACCTCCCACTGTAATCTCAAATTCTCCTCCAAACCTGAAAGAAGAATTAGTCGGGATCACCCGAAGAGTAAACCAACTCATCAGTGAGAATCGGGATCCAACTATCATCGCATGATAACTTGATGGAAGCCACTTAAGTTATCACACTCCAGAAGGTATGCGCATGCCTGGCAAGTTTCCTGATGTTTAAAACTCCCGATGTGATTTTTGCCCCATGCTCTTATGACCTTGGCGTTGGTCAAAATGTCATAAGTCACATGCCAAGTTCTACCCATCACTATCCAGGTCAATTTGAACCCACCCGCACATGCCCCTGACGTTGGCCAAATGGCAGAACGACTGTCCCAAACCAACTTATCTATCTATGCAACAAATGAATACCCAGCAGCTACCAAACACAATGCCTTGGCGTTGGTCAAAATACATAGCTTGAATACTGCTGAATACCTAAAGGAAATGACGGAGGGCTACGGCTGGTTTTTGGAGAAAAACCTTTAACGTAATGAACTTGATCTCGTTGAAGGAACCTGATAGCTTTTTATAAAGATATAGTGGCGAAAACCTTTTGCTAAAGAGGTCACTCCCGGTGAAAGAATCTCGACTCTTTCCTCATGGAATGAGGTGCAGGATATTCTAACTGAAACCGCGATGCAAAAGCAACTTGTAATCGACTATAATGAAGTTATTACCCTGACGCAAATTTCTGCCCAAGGGGTCTCTCCCGGTGAAATCAGCCCTTGCCTCGTCGAATGAGGTGCCGGATATTCCAACTGAATATCACTATGCAGAACAAAAGGAAACGTCTTTGTAATAACACTTTTTAAAATTGTTCCAACAACATCAAATATAGGTTTTGTTTTACTTTGCATTGATCAGAATCAACACAGTCCCATCATCTAATCACACCAGAAAAGAACGAAAATAAAATATACATATATGCCATCCGCATTCGTCACTGGGTCCCGTCATCACCCGTTAGGTTACTTAACTAATGACAGAGCGGGGGCTGGACTAGCACGGGTGTAAAACATATACAACATCTAATAGTATATATACCAATATACAATAATCGCTCCAGGCGTGATAATATGCAACATTACAGAAAAGTAATAAGCATCACAGAACAATACAGATAATCTGGGATCCCCTGGTTTCACAGAGCCGCTACTGAAACCCGACGTTCCCCTGGTCGTGTGGATAGCCTGTGTAATGAAACCTGGACCCCTACGGGTGCGGTAAGTTACCCGCAAAAACCTAAAGCGAGGCAGCCCCCTACAGCAAAATGAATGGACCGCCCGGGACTTCACGGAATCCGGTAACTTGAGCACCCCTCCTTGGGTGAACCTGTACCCCCTACGAGTGCGGCGAATAGTCTGCCAATTCTAGAGTAAGGCCCCTCTGCCTCTCAAAGCCATGAGATACAGACATATTGCCCTCCAGAACCCGGATATCCGTGCACTACGTCGCGGGGTAAACCTAGTACAGAAATAAAAATATGTACAACGGGTACATCGACCTCAACCCGGTCGTGCCCCAAAAAAAAATATTATACAAACAGGCAGCAACGGCAGTCCACATGTTGGACGCTCGCCCCGCAATATCAAATGTACAAATAAATCCAAACTGCACTACCATTGCACACTGCTATCCACCATGACAAATCCGCAACATCACAGTACAACACAGAACATCGACGCGAATGTCATGTTCGCAAATCCGTCTAAAAGAGCTATAGCAATTAGACGCAATTTACAGCTCAAATGACATTCCCGGTCGGAGATATAATATAAATACTGCATACTAACAAGTTTAAAATTTTGATTGATAAAATTTCGCGAAGTGGGCTCTACGTACATCTGTTGTACAGTAACAAAAACTGGGCCCAAAAGAACTTTACCAGAAACCCCAATTTCCCCTGTAGAAGCCCCAGAAGAAAAATGGCACACTGATTCACCATTATGGCCGCGGTTCCGCGGCCAAAGCTTGGCTTTGGCAGCGGATCCGCGGCCGTACGATTGGATCAGTGTGTCAAATTTCTTCTATGTCCTTTAAAAAGCCTGCTCAATTTTCTGGTATGTGCAAAATAATTTTTAGGCCTGTTTTAAAATCGACCGAAACTTTACACATGGAAAATCCGATTTTCGAAAATCCGTTCGATCGATATTTTAAACACGTTAGCACAAGTTAGTAAAGCTTAATGGTGAGGCTCTGATACCACTGTAAGTCCACGGTACCGCCGTGGCCGTCTAACAGACGCCAAATGCGGAACAAAAACTTTTACAATTGGCGCTATCGCGTACTATAACCCGGATCTGCCATTAAAGCTAAATTAACAAACTAAAAAGTGGGTATAAGAATTATACCGAATGATCCGAGTCCTTCGGTCTTCAACCATCATCCCACGCTTTGTTGCGGCTGCTCCGATCTCCTTAATCTCCAGTCTCCTCGTCCAGGTGGCACCATGTCGACGGATCTTTAAACGGGCTCCCGCCTCTCAACCGAGGCAACTCGATCATCATGTTTGCTAAAAGAGATGACCAAGATTGATGTAGAGAATGAGTAGAACACTTTGTCTCGTTACGTCCAAAGCTATAGACGAACGGTTAATGAAGTTGCCTTTTGGATCGGGTGAAATGAGAAATTGGCAATCCTAATTTTCATGAACCCAAAACCATAGTCTTTTTCTTTTTCTAAATCCCCTCATCACCCACAAGAATGGGCCAGCCACTATATTGAGGGGGGAGGTGAGTGTAGGAGCAAGGAAGAGGTAACCTTTAGCAAAAAAGAATTAATGCAAATGGTGACACATATAACCTAGTCATCCATTCATTAAATGCATATAATGAATCACCTTAACACATCATCTAATCATTTAATGCAAATGGATGACTCACTAATCCTAGTCACCTCTTCTAGAAGCTTCCACACACATCACCCTCATGACTCACCCAAGTGACGAAAAAATAAATCCGCATTAAACCGAAGGTTAAAAGCGGTGATAGAAAACAGGAAACTGGCAACTTCCAAAAGTGATCCTGAAACAAATTTCAGGATAACCCCGTAACAGTATAAACATACCCGCATTTGTATTACGACTGAATACAAATGCAACTGAGACAAAGATATTATATCTACACAGTATAATACTGGGATCCGGCTTAAACCAAAGCCTACCAGTATTATCTGCCCGAAAAATGACACGTGCGAAAACGCATGTGCATTTTCCGAACCCTGCAATAAAACCATACGGCTTCTACAACGTTTCGCCCGAACTTGGGAAAGTGTCTGTGTGGGACTCTAATGACTCATCAACACACTGGCACTGGGTATAACTACTAGCATGTCAGAGGTACAAGCTGTATGTAATGTTTGCCTATGTATTGATTGGAAGGGAAGCTGACGAGCGAACTCATCCATAAACTCTACTGAGCCTGACAGTGACAATATCCGTACAGTCTGATCCGTTCATCTAAAGAGTATCGCATATCCAGTCTAGGGGGTGGATAAAGTCAGACCCCTAATAACGCGATAAATCGTGTCGGCATGAAGCCCATCACCATCTGAGAAGCTACTGATCCAAATCAGTAATTCTACACTACCTCGGCCGATGATTTCTAGTGATGGTCACCCGTACACTGTGCGACATCAACCCCCATACCGGGAGAGACGAATCCCCGACGATCCGCTCACTGCCTCAATGTGGCTCGGTACTGTACCCAAAAAATACCTGTTTGCACGTCTCCTCTGAGCGTGGTAAGGTAGAAATCAAAGCACAGTGGGAACTCACACGAGAAAAATGACGATCTTAGGTCGACAAAGTAACCTGTACACATGTCACCAAGGAACTGCTATCTGACGATATATATAATACCAACTAGCATGTTCTCGGCGAGTCCTGTCCGGTGTACTCAATGAGCACCTGTATACATTTTAGGTGAACCAACTGACACCAATGGCTTGTGAGACCGGCCACCGCCCCTCGTCGGGGTCTCGACTGTATACACTAGTCTACTCTGGAATATCGATGCCCTGTCTCGAAACTCCCACAACTAGGGACACTTTTAAGGATGTGCTTACAGACCCCAGCTCCCACGTATATGATCGCCATCATACTGCTGGCAGTCAAGCAAGAATCCTATGGACTCTATCAACATGCAATAGTGAACTAAAGCATGTATACGATGATAAAGACAAACCAGATAGCACACTATCATCTCAAGTAAGACAGTCATGTCGGTATAGGTCCTCCCTCAATCATTGCAATCACGTACCTGCGATCCAATAATTGACTTAGAGGGCACTGTTTTCAACAATAATTTTGTTTGGTCAAACACTAAATTCTCCAGAACACAGCAGTTCACAGAGATCTAAAAAGGACACTAAAAACAAGATATCGCACTAATCGATATATCAAGTGTTCTAAACCATAAACAACGAGCTAAATAACACAAAAACTCATAATTAACAGTATAGGGGTTATACCTAACAACTTTGCTCACAAGCTCCTAGCTTTCCCTAGCTCCAAGTGATCGAAGAGCAAAAAATCAAGAACTTTTGGTATTTGTGATATATTTGGGAATTTTGGGGATTTTTGAGTTTGGACTGATGAAAAATGAGAAAGAAATGATTAAGAACAGCAGGGGGAGGAAGGAGCTCAGCCAAGAGAGTGAGGTGGGAGTTTGGTGAGGGTTTCCTTGCAATTACAAGCATTTAATGCAATAAATGCATTCATACACAAACATGCACACATGCATGCATCTACAATTCTATTTCTTTTCTTTTCTTTATATTTATTCCAAATTCACAACAAATATCTAGATATGTGAGAAGGTTTTGGATTAACTCAACTTAAATTAAACAAAAGATCACGTAACAGAAATTTCCCAAAATGTGAATACCGCATTAAAATAATATTAAAATTGGGAAAAATTCTATCTGAACCAAAAACGTCCCATATACCCCCAAAGCCTGCGCACTAGCTTTATTTTAGCTAAACTAGGTGCTGGCAAGTTTATATGGTCATTTGAACACAGTCAGGTCAAAACGGAAAATACCGACAATTTAACCCTAAAACGGAAAAATTCTCATAACGATTTCTAAAACGTTACAGCAAGAAACTATGGCACAATGGGGGTGAGTTTCCAACTCGTGAGTAGAAAATATCACCGAGCAGAAATCGCAGGTATGAATCTATCCTAGGTCATACCATAAAATATCCTCAATATATAACCTCAAGCATCTAAAAAAGGCAAGGTAAACATCTATACATAAGTGTAATACCAAGTTCTCGTGTCAGTTCGTCAGGTAGCAACATATCTGTAACATTTCAGAAAAATAAAATATTATTTTTAGGATTTTTTATAATTAAATAATAAGTATTGTGAATATTTTAATATGCGGTATAATTAAATACCGATAAAGTGGAAAAATTTTGGAAAATTATAGGAATTACGGAAATGAGGGTGTTTTATACGATTTAAGCAAATTATAATTCTTATGATTAATTATATTCCATTTTAACGCTAATCGCGATTAAATATCATTAATCGTGCATTAAGCTTGTTTGGTGCATGTGACATGCACCAACTCATTTTTCACATTGTTACACTTTTCTACCATGTCTTTTCTTTATTTCTTCATGCTTGGTTTGGTTTTAAAATGAGAAGAGAAAAGATTAGAAAAGAAAAGAAAAGAAAAGAAAAGGAATAAAGAATGAGGGATGGGAATGAGAGAGAAGAGAGGGTGAGGGGTTGTGTTGACTTGGTCATTGGTTTACCCTTCATTGTTTTCCTCTTCATTTTTCCCTCCTCACTTCACCATGGCTGCCCTCCACCTCCTCCCTCCTTTACCTCCTCATAACATCACCAAAATCACATTAAACTTCATCTCCACTTCACAAAAATCATGCACAAGCTCATCACAAGCACTTTGGACCAAGAAAGTTTGTATTTTGGGCACTCGGGGCAACTCAAGAATTTTCTTGAGTTGCCAAATGAGGTACTTTCATCACCATTAGTATTGTATTTGATTCATTTTAGCATATATGTTAGTTTAGAGTGGGTTAAATGAGCTTTAGTGAACTTTGAAAATTCTAAGTTGAGGATTTGGGTTTGAATTGAATCCAAAGGTGAAATTGAGGCTTAATAGTGACCTTAAACCCCTGTAGAGATTGTATAATGGACCAAACCAGAGGCTAAAACCCCTTAACCCAAACTTTGAAACCCCGATATCGGGAAATTGTGGGAATTATGATGTGTTTTGGTGATTTGCTACAACCCAGGTGACCTGAAAATTATTTAGCGATTACTAGAAGTCGTGCAGGCAACCTGGAGTGTACCCTAAAGACCCCAGCCCATATGATTTCACTAAGGCCGCAAATAAATGCCTCCTGGCCGCAAATTGCGGCCAGGACTTGAGCTTGGTGCTCCGTGTTTGGTTCATAGCTCCTTTGTCCGGTAAATAGCCCCTCTACATGTGCAAAATTGACTAATTTCATCTAGGGTAAAATCTGGAGCAAGATTTCAAAGTTTCTGATTTCGTTTTGCGGCTTTTAATGAATTGGAATTGGTATTTGTGTTTTATCTTGACCACTTGATGTTTGCACGTCAATCTCGATGGTTGTTTGGTCATTCTTGCATGCGTACACTATAGGTTTTAACCTATGTGTGATTCGTGCGACATTTTGGTTTTCGTGCGTGATTTTCGTTTACGATGCTATATGTGTATATATGTAGGTACCCCCACATGGACTTTGGATGATAAATAAGAGGATGGAAACATCGATTTCGGCAAGCGAGGATCAAGGTGAGTAGATATATATCTACGAAGGAAGTTGGGTGGATGGTGTATAGCACCCCCGCAGTTTCGGAGTATAGAACGCGAATGTGTTATGATATATATAGATATATACTTATATAGTATTATAAGATGTGTATACTTAGCTAGAAATGCTTTAGAGGACTTTGGATGATAGTGTCGTTAGTTAATTTCCTAGGCGCGAACCCTAAAATAAGGTTTACCTACACGTGCGCATACACACACGCTTACATTTTATTTTCCTTGTGCGTATATAGGGATATATACATATATATATACATATAGGTACGTGAATATGTATATATATATCTGTATGTGTGTGTGTGCGTGTGTGTGTGTGTGTGTGTAAATATACTTGGATATGAGGATGGTATATGATATTTGGAGATGAGTCGATGAGATTGGTCACAATGCCATGAGATCGGTGATATGACATGGTTCGTATTATGAGATACGACATGATTATTATAGAGCGTCCTAAGGAGATGTGTTTTCATACACACGCATATATATATGTGGATGGTATCAGTAGGTACTAAACTTTAGATCAGTACCCCAGTTCATGATATGATGATAAGGATAACAGATAAATGATGAGATAAATGTGGTATTCGACCCGTACCCAGATTGGGATGCCGAACGATTGATTTACCGTATGAGCTATATATTGATGATAGATACGCACTCTTGACTCGAGGATGTCATATTATATATTGTATCGTATGTAATATTATTGAGGCGGGATCACCGACTTTTATATTTATATATATCGACTCAGATTTAGGTGGTTTCCTTACCTTTTCGATTAACCTGTTAGTTTAGTCATGTAGTTTACTTGTAGATGTTAGACTAGACTCGAGTCATACCTATTTCAAAACTAACGAATCGTGACTATTTTAAAGACAGGCCAAGGGATTTTACGGATATTTCAAAGAACGTACCTTTTCTTAAAAACACCGTAGCCCTTATTTTCTAAACACCACGATTCGTGTTATATCAAATGGCAAGACAGTATGACTCGATCATATAAATGTATATTCTTCATTTCTGCGTTTACCATTCATTTTCCGCATATTCTTATTATTCGCATCGCATTGCATGCTTATTTTTGTATTTTTATATTAAACCCATGTGATCAGGACACCAACACCATTACCGATGATGCGTATGTCTACGAACACTTACTTGCCGGCTCACACACATCATCATCGGTAATTGCCATGTCACATACATTTTAGAGAATATTAATTCGTTGATATCTCTTGTTAGCTGATAGTTTCGATATATTATTAGGTGCTAGATTAGATATTGCATTTATTTACTGTGTTATCTCATGCATGTATATTCCTATATTCATTTGCCATGCGATAGTATAGGCCAATCCTGATTGCCGGAGCCCAGTATTCATTATTTATTTATATCGTGATTTATGATTTCGGATTTCCATGAGATTTCTGGATTTAGAGAAACCGCAAAGATTTTATAAACTTATCATCTTTTTAAAAGATAGACAAAATGCGGTTTTCTCATGATATGATATGAGATACGTCCACCATGAGTTTTCTCGGCTCTTGAGCGATATCATACACCCGATTCGAGAAGGAGGAGGAACCTTCTGTGGGTGCATGGTGGACCCGGTGCGGTACCCCGGGGCAATATGGTCGCAGATGATGGCGTTGAGCCTGACTGGGGAGCACTTCCGACCGGTGATTGTATTGTGACTCGACGGATATCCGAAGGATACCGATCGGAGTATGGGCCAGTCCGGATAGCTGGAGCCCTAGATATTGAGATTTGATGATATGGGCCAATCCGGATAGCTGAAGCCCTAAATATTGAGATTTGATGATACAGGCCAATCCGGATTGACGGAGCATGAGATATTGAGATATTTGGATTTATGTTTTGTGTCAATGCTTGACACTGATTCTATTATTATTTCATTGATGATACCTCGATTTATATATGCAGAAATCTCACTAAATTAAGAAAACAGTTCTCTCATTCATGATGTATTCTGTTTTCATTAGAATGCATTCATACCTCATATTTATGATATGTTGCTACCTGAGGCACTAACACGAGCACTTGGTATTACACTTATGTATAGATGTTTACCCTTGCCACCTTATCATGCTATGGGTTTTTATCATTTTTTAGGATATATATATTTGATTGTATTGACCTAGGATTGAGTCATACATACGATTTCTGCTCTGTAATGTTTTCTACTCACGAGTTGGCAACTCACCCCCGTTGTGCCACAGTTTCTTGCAGGTTTTGCCGTACAGGTTTCCTTGGCGGTTTTGCTGGCACACTGCTCTTTGAGGGTGATTGCTTTGGTAGGTGGGTTCACTCGCATCATGACCACACTTGTACCTTTTATTATATTGCAGTTGTATCTAGTAAACTCCATCAACCAGACTTGTATATTTTTGTTACCTTAGAAGACCGGTTGTATATTATTTCAACCTTAGAGTCACGCTTGTATTATTATGGGTTTTCTTGATGATTTGATTTTCCTTTTGAGTTTTGATCCTCGCCCTTCGGCGTTGTATATTATATTGCTTGCATGATTGTGACCGTCAACCGACGAAGTTCAAGCTTCTGCTTGGGGATGCCTTTATTCATATTATGTATGTTGTACCCGTTTGGGGCCAGTATTTACAAAGGAGACTCTGCCGAAATTTTCGGAAAGGACTTGATGTTTTAAAAAGGTTTACTACGACTTTTCAAACTGATTATATGCAAACCTTAAAACAAGTTTTCCTGCACTTCTTATTTGAAAATGGTTTAGATTTCTGGGGATTTTTGGCTTACTTGAATTAGATGGGGTCCTATAGACTTCATATGATTCAAGTGCCAGTCACGTGCCATTTTGGGTCGTGACAAAATTGGTATCAAAGAGCTAGGTTAACCTTGGTTCGAGTCTATGTTTGACTATGCGGAGCCTAGGGCGTGTGTATATATCCGAAACCTAGGCTTGACCTTACGGAACTTAGACTTAGTCGAGGGGGTATTAGATCCGAACTTTCGTCGTGTAGGTTGACCTTGGTTGATGGAGTAGTTGACTTAAGGAGAGTGGCGTACGGTGTGTATGTTCCGCGGCATATTTACGATACACAACTCCGCTTAAGAAGCCTTAGGATGTACATTTCCTTGCACAGTATTATATTCATTCCTATGATCTATCCTCATCGATATCGGTTTATGGTTTTTGCTGCCACGATTGCACGGGTAGAGAGAGCTACGGCTAGAGTTGCGTAAGCACGAGCTCGTCACGGAAGAGGACTGACCAGGGCGTGATTTCAGGGACACACGATTGTATAGATGTATCGTCTTATTGTGTTTTCGCGCCATGAGCATTTGATGGATCGCTTTTACGAGATTTCTTGGACGTGTAGATCAGCACCAGAGGATTGGGCCACTACTATAGGCCAGCTAGAATGTGATGACCGTCAATGCACCGATTATTTGATGATTGAGGCACTGTACAGCGTGTAGACAAATGAACCAGGTGTTACTGCGAATAACAAGATGTCGCCGCAAATGTTTGAAGCTAATGCCGCACGAGTTATACTTACAGATATGATAGAAGATTGCTAGTCGCCCAAGGAGGAATGACTAGGACATATGATTCATTGCCTACCCTGGTGCGAGGTCATCAAATTGATTGATTCCAGCTTGAGGAGACTTCACGTAGGTACGTTGAGATTCGATAGAAGACGATCGAATGTCAGGAACCCATTTTTCCAAGTTTAAAGTATTTGGAAAAACATGCAAGTAATTCTGTGGACCCTCTAGAAGAATGAAACCCTAACTCGATATAATGATAATGAGAACGCTTTGAAAACCTTAGGGTTTACAGCAGTTCCGCGGCGTCATTAATGAGGCTTAGGTTTGCCCTTCTACGGCTGGTCCATACGTGCTGTGGCATGTACTAGAATACTATTAAACTGTACTCAAGATGTTGAGTTCTTAGGGGATTATGGAACCTTGACAAATCGATCGAAAGGTTAGAGGTTGTTCGGATATCATGTGATGGGAGACTCCAGATATGAGTATAGTCGTTGGAGCGCAGTCCATACAGCCACGAAGAGACGAGTCCGAATCAGTCGACATTAGAGAAAAGTGGAGTAAGAGGTTCGTACGAGATCGTGATGAGATGACGTTCCACTCCGCGGACATCAGAGATGTGATACGCATGCAGAGGCATTGTATATGGATATGTCTTCCAGAAGGAGTCGTGACGAGTATGCAGCCGTTCCGGAACAAGAAACAGATTTAGTAAAGGATGATAACTTCCGGGAAGTTCGGCAGAAACGAGATTTGGGTGAGACTTCGACAGAACCTGTCACGACCCGAAATATTAGCTCATGACCAGCACTTAAATCACGCAACGTCTAAAGGCATAACATAATTCAAGTAAGCTGAAACCCAGAAATCTAAAACTTTTTAAGAAAATAAAGGAGGTGAAGTTTTGAAATAAAGGTATAATGAAATCAAGTTTTCTTAATTCATAGAAAAGGAACATGAAAATGCAAGTGGATTATGTTAAAAACATGTTTCGTCTTTTTGAAAATTTGGGCAGCACCTCCTTTGTATATTTTGATCCCAAAACCACATATACAAGATAATGATAAAGGCATCCCCAAGCGGGAGCTAGCTCTTCGCCAAACGGCGGATCACAACCACGCAAGACAGTATAAATAAGTATACGACGCCCAACGGCGAAGTTCACCACAAAAGATAAATAAAAAGCAAGACATAAAAAAAACCACAAGTAGCGGAAAACCCCTCGCTCTAAGTATCGCAACCACAAATCTCACTAAGTCTCATTACTTATACAATTTACTAATTTTGATTGATGGAGTTGACTAGATACAATATGAAATATAAATACAAGAGTGGGTACGATACAAATGCCCCACTTACCAATGCAAACACCCAAAAGAAGCTATGTGCCAGCGATCGCTATGGATCCATGCGGTCAATCTGCAAGAACTGTGGCACAACGGGGGTGAGTTGCCAACTCGTGAGTAGAAAAACATCTACAAGTAGAAATCGAATAAACAACTACTCCTAGGTCAACTATATCATAACGGTAATACTATGATATCTAAGGTGACCGGGTTTGTATATATTCCAACAAGGTAGTCAATGCCTATAAGCATGTGGATATAATCCAACAATATAATCAATGTAAGTGTCACGACCCAAAAATTTGGCCCGTAACCGGCACTTAAACTACGTAACGTCTACAAGCGTACGCAACTCAAGTAAGCCGAAAACCCAGAAATCTAAACCACCCAAATCTGGATCAACGGATAAAAACATAGTTTTAACATTTGGAAAATCACAAGTAAAATCTCTAACTCTAGTTTTCCTTCTTGAAAATTTCGGCAGCACCTCCTTTGTAAAAACTAGCCCCGAAAACGGGTACATCACAGATAATATATAAAGCATCCCAAAAGGGAGCAAAATCACGCCCAACGGCAGAGACAATCACCACAACATGTATACGACGCCGAAGCGAAGAAATAACGAAGGAAAGACTGCAATAAGAAGTAAACTTTCCAACATAACCGGCTCACACGAGCACGGCACCCAAAGTCACCAACATAACCGGCTCACACGAGCACGGCACCCAGAGTCGAGACCGGGTCTCCTAACCCTAGAATTGGCGGTGTTGCTTGCCGCTCTCGTAGGGGTCTAGGGATATGGGTTTGGCTATTCATCGCGACCGTGGAATCTGTGTTTTATACAGGCTAGTACTAAAACACGGATGTCCTAGTATATCCAATATTTTATATATGTTCTTCTGCTGCAATGTTCTGTGATGAGATCATATTACTGCCTGAGACGAATGTTTATATTATATATATGAGATATATGTTATATTGCAGATTTCGTTTCAAATGTGATGCTTGTGAAGCATAATTAAAAACGGGACTTCATTAATGAGATTAATGAAATAAAAGAAACCTAAGATGTTGTAGAAACTTGTTTAAAAGCTGGTAGCTCTAGTTCTTGCTTTGCATAGCGGTGTTCCTTGTAGAACATCCAGCACCTTATTCGATAAGGAAAGAGCCGACGATCCCTTCACCGGGAGTGACCTCTTCAGTGAAACTAGTAGATGCTACAAACTCAGTTTGTCTTTTGATTGCTTCTATAGTTCTTGCTTTGCACAGCGGTATATATGATATACTCTGCATCTTATTCGATGAGGAAAGGGCCGACGATCCCTTCACCGGGAGTGACCCCTTTAGCAAAACTAGAAAAGCCTAAAAAACACTCCATTTAAAATCACTCGATTCTACAACGATATCAAGTTCATTACGCAAAGGGTTTTCTTAAAAACCTGCCGTAGCCCTCCGTCATTTCAGATAAGTCCTACTTAGTATTCGTGCTACGTTTGTTGACCTCCGTCAAGGCGTAGTGTGCGGTAGCTGACTAGTATTTATCTGCTTATGCATATGATGCAGATTGGATTAGTGTAGTCGTGCGGCCTTGTTGACCTCCGTCAAGGGTCCTACGGGTGGGTTTAATTCAATCAAGAAATGACGGGTTGAACTTGACTAGTAGCCTATGGTTTGTTGACCTCCGTCAAGATCATAGGACGCTAGGGGTAAAATATTATTGGGAATTTCGAGTGTTGAAATTTGCAATGAGATTGCATACCTTCTATGAGATAGTTGGATCCCGATACCCGCTGTGAGTAAGAGTTACTCCTGGGACAGTTTTTACACATTACAATTAGCCGATCGAGCAGGTGTCTAGAAAGGTGTTAACGGGGTTACGCCCCTGGGAAAACGAGGTTTACTTTAATTAGGTTCGTGCGAAAGCACGGGGGACCTCCCTCAAAGTACCGACACTGGCCTGGCTGAAAAATTAGCGAACTTGTAGCGTGTAATTAATCCCGGCTAGTCTTTCCTTTTAGGGTTTGAAGGAAGATTTGACTAAAACAGTGGGAGACATCCTGATTAGATATATTAGATAACAAATCTAATCTTGCAAGAGCATACGCTGAGTGTTTTCTTCCCTCTCTCTCCAGGTAGCGACCATATCACGCCTTAATCAAGATAATAAAATGGATGATTTGACCGAACCCGCTTGTTATACTGAGCTGGGGAACGTTTGTCACGACCCGAAAGTACGGAACGTGACCGGCACTTAGATTACGAAGCGTCTAGAGGCGCAACGTAACCTAAGTAAGCCGAAGCCCAGAAATCTAAACCATAAAGAGAAGAAGAAGTAAAGGAAAACATATAGAAAAACAAGTTAAAAACAAGATCAAATTTTCTCAAAAATTTCGGCAGAGTCTCCTTTGTAAAAACTGGCCCCAAACGGGTACAAACAAGTATAAATACATATAACAATAAAAAGGCATCCCCAAGAGGGATCTAGCTCTACGCCAACAGGCGGAAACAACCACACCAATGCACAATAGTATACAACGCCAAAGGGCGAGGCTCAAAACTTAAAAGAAAACAAATCCACCAGATACCATAATAATACAAGCGCGACTCTAAGGTCGAAATAATAACTGGTCTAGTAAACGAATAAGTAATACAAGTTTGGTTGATGGAGCATACTAAATACAAATGAAATAATAAAAATACAAAGGTGGTCCAGATACAAATGAACCAACCTACCGTGCAAATCACCCGGAATGAAATGATGTGCCAGCAAACTGCCAAGGAACCCTGTACATCAACCTGTAATAAAATTTGGCACAACAGGGGGTGAGTTGCCAACTCATGAGTAGAAGATATCTGCGAAAAGAAATCGAATGCACGACGCTATCCTAGGTCATAATAATATACTAATATACTACTAGACATCAAGTGAGACAGGATAATAAGCTACGTGTAAGTGCAAAAGCTCCGTGCTCGTGTCAGTGCCTCATATAGTACTATATCATGTGAATGAGTATGCATGCACCATGAATGTAAAATAACCAATCCTGAAATCTAGATATATCTGTATAAGAAATCTTTAGCTTTTATAATGGTAAAATGTGTATAGAAATCGGAAATATCAACGATGAAATCCATGGAAACCCGTGTCAAGCATCGACACAAAACATGTGAATCTCAAGTCTCAATGCCTCATAATTTCAATGTCTCATAGTCTCAATATCTCGGGCTCCGTCAGTCCGGATCGGCCCATATCATCAAATCTCACGACAACCGTCGGTATCCTCCGGATATCCGCCGTGCCAGACATCACCGGTAGGCAGTCCTCCCCTGCCAGGCTCATCGTCTACAACTCGATCTTCTTGCCCTGGGGTACCATACCGGGCCCACCATGTACCCGAGACGGTTCATCCACTCCTCGAATCGGGTCTCGAAATCCAACAGAAAACATGAAATCTCATGGTGGACGACACATACATCATGAGAAAACCGCATCTTATGTTTTAAAAAGAGAGGGGGAGAGAGAGAGAAGTTTTTATATATTCTTGCGGTTTTCCCCAAAAATCCAGAAATCTCATAGAAATCCAAAATCCCAAAATCATGAGTAAGTATATGATAAGTGTCGGCATATGCCCCATAATACTGCATGATAACATGAAAATGCGAATGCATAAATGTCTAAGTAATAAATACCATATCTATACTAACACCAGAGAGTAATCACAATATCATATCGATTTAGCTGTTAGCTGATTGTATCAATAAAAGATAATATGATCTAAAGTGTACGTGACATAGCAATTACCGATGATGATGTGTGTGAGCCGGCAAATAATTATGCGTGGAATATGCGCATCATCGGTAATGGTACTGGTGTCCTAACAGGCAGAGTTTTATAATGATTATAGAAACATATGTATGAACATGCAACATTATGATTACGGTATGAATGTAAAGACAGATGTGTAGTAACCACTCATCTGTGATATACAAGTATAACTACAACTATATAACTTGAGCCTAAACTAGTTTCCATCTAACCACCTAAGGAACTAAACCTAAGAAACTAATCGATAAGAATTTAGAGTACACCTAAAGTCTGAGTACATATCTCTAATAGTCGGTGATCCAGCCTCAATAGCGTCACGTACGTAGTACGGCTTCCTCAAATCAAGAGTGCGGATCAATCATCACGTCTACACCTCGTACGGTAAAATCCATCGTACGGCATCCCAATATCGGGGTACGGGTCAAGCATCACCTACGTGTCTCATCATTTGTATAATACCATCATCAAATCATGTCATGATCAAGGTATTGTACTGTAATCGCATACATCAATCATGTATCATTGCCAGTATAAATATACATCGTTAATTTATCCTCAGAAATATCATGCCACATGTATCATATTATGATTAGGTCACACTGATATCATATCGTAATCAAGTCACCTCTATATGATATCGTAATCAAGTCACACATATATGATATCGAAATCAAGTCACACCTATATGATGTCGTAATTAAGTCACATCTATATGATATCAGAATTTCAGGCACAGCTTACGGTCCGGGTTCTATTTTAGAGTCCCATGTATTTCAATATCATCACCCTTTATTATTTATGTATACCTATCCATTATCTCATTTTCTAATGATCCGCTAACATCATAACAAGACCGTATAGCCAAGAATCACGGCATCAAGCCCAGTCATATTGTTTCATCCCCGTGCATCATATCACATCTTTGTATCACATATACGTATTGTGTATATATATATACCTACACCTAGTCCTATATATATACACATACACGTATACACCACGTCGAGTTTCAGTGTATGCGCGTGTGTGTATCTACCTGAAACCTACGAATCTCTTCCAAGGTATTCATCCTCTGGTATGGTCTTTCTAATCAGTCTAGTCAACCTAGTGTCATTACTAGGGTCCTACTCACCAAGGATCTAAGGTCACGTCTAGCTTCCTAACGATAATAAATACTACTACTATTCTACATTTACGGGGGTGCTGAACGCCATCCACCCGACTTCCCCCCATAGATATACATCTACTCACCTGGTCCTTGTCTACCGAAGACGGTGTCGCCATCCTCTTCTTCATCGCCCGAAGTCCACGTGAGGGGTAACTATACGCATACACATATAATATCGTAAACGGAATCACGGACAACATCAAAACGACGCACGAAACGCGCATAGGTTAAAACCTATGTCCCGCTCATGCAAAAGAACCAAATATCGCTCGATATCGGCGTACAAACGCCGATTGATCGAGATAAATATCAACAAACAACTCATAGTTTTAAAACTCATCACTTATAATACAAAACACAATTTAATTCATCGAAACCCTAAAAATCGATCAAATCGTCCGATTTCGAAAAACCCGAAAACGTCAATTTACCGTTTTACTTCAAAAATCGATGTTTAAAAGAAACTAATGGTCATAATATTCATTAAATAACCTAAATAGATTATAGAAACCACTACTATATTTTTATTACACAAATTTGTATTAAATTGGAATTTCTAGTTTGCATCTTTTATCAATTTTCAACATCTTACAAGCAAAATTCCACAATTCCACAACTAAACTTGATTTTGCATGAATTAATGTATTAAACTACAATTCATGATGATGATAATATAATGAAATCATAAATTAAATTTTAACTCATTTATTTAAGAATTTCCTAATTCTAGTTAGCAAAAATAGCATTTTTATTAGTATTTTTCAATTATCAAAAGAAACTAGTAACCAAATTAAGTTCTTCATTCCACTAACAAGTTAGTACCCTCATTAAAACCATAATCTAGTATTACAAACATTAATTGGAATTTTATCTCCTCAATATATGTAATATACAAAAAATCTAGTTTGCAAAAATTGCTTGATTTAAACAATTTGAATGAACAAATTACAATACACTAACCATGCATGATTTTTCATCTCTAAAAGTGTTAAACTAGTTATTATAACCCTACTTAATTAATAAAATTCATAACTTGATTTTATAAACCCTAACTTGAATTTTAAAACTTGTAAAGAGAATTAATTTATTAAATCTAAACATGCTTAAATGAAACATTGAATAACAATAAATCAAAAGAATAAGATTTATACCTCCACAACATGCAATCCAAACATGAAAATAAGCCTCCAAAATGAATGCTTTCCATCTCCAAAATCCATGTAAAAATGAGCAAAGAATAGAGGGTAGGAATTAATTAGGATTTTGTGGATTTTTTTATTGAATTTTGATGAATTTTTGATGGATTTTGTAGCAAAAACCAAGTGGGAAAAATGGGGGGCTGCCATGATGAGGAGGCCGGCCACTTCAAGGGGAGGAGGGAGAGAAAGAAAAGAGTTAAGAATCATGTAGAAAGATCTCCCAAAAATATCACCTCTTTATGTCTTTTCATAACTTTATTAAATTTTCTTTTATTTCTTTTCTAAAACAACTCAAGAAAATTCTAGAATCATGGAAAAATTTGTAAACTAATTTAGCATGATACCCGCTAGATTCTAATATGCAATGGTTCATTTTTTCAAATTAAACCCATTCAAATTTGTAATTTACACTAATTTAGTGTGTAAATTAAAGCTTATGTTAATATTTAAAATAATTAATTTAGGAAAAATATTTAATTAAACTAAAAATTTATAATTGGCTAAATAAACACTATTTACTAGTAATTACATAATTAAAATAGGTATTTTTAAATTTATAGTGAAAAATAATTACGGTTTAGTTTTACGAAAAATACGTTTTACTTTACCGAAAATTATAAAATTCACTTAAACGATTTTATTTATTTAATTATTTATTTAATTATTTTTAAAACGTTACAATCTTCCCCCCTTAAAGAAATTCGGTCCCTGAATTTAAATTAAAACCCCCCCTCCAAATACTAAAACATTTAGTAAAACACTCAAATCGTCGGGGCTCCGAAATCATCAATACATAACTAAAATCAACTCCGTCAAGCATAACGCAATCATCGGAGTTATGGTAAAGATAAAATATCAAAACCCAATACGAAAACCAACATAATATACATCAAAACTACAACTTATATATAGTGCGCATCATAGTAAAATCGTCCAAATATCTGGATAAAGAAACATGCAAGAACCCCTTTTTGAAAATCGCTGTGTGATGCACGTGTCACGGCACAAGTAGCGGACGTTTATTTTATAAAAAATAGCTTTATATATATATCTTTTATTTAACACACACGTCTCGCTTGGTTACTAAATCAAATAGTAATGATTATAAAAACATACTGCTCAAGCTGAAATCAATCCCAATCACATCATAGAAATATCATGTGCATCCGGTGCGCACTGAAATCGAAACCAAATACAGATACCACGAATACACACAAAAACGAAACTAAGTGCAACAGGTGTGCACCAAAAACATCTGTCAAGTGCAATGGGCGTGCACGACTCAATATCAGGTGCATCTAATCTGCACAAAACCCCGATTTAGTGCATCTGGTGTGCATAAAATCGCATCAAGTGCGTCAAGTGTGCGCAAGAATCTCAATCAGGTGCACATGGTGCACGAAAACATACACCGAATATCAAAATCGAAATCACAGTACGAAAATGCATGAAAACTAGGTCGAAGCATATGTCAAAATCATGTGTAACCATATGCACGAAATCAAATCAAAATCTCAAAATGTATAAAAACCAAATCAAGTGTACTGGGTATGTACTAAACAACATCAATACAACTGATATATGAAACACAGATAGAATGTAATGAAGGTACACATAAGAAATACCAATCGTAGAACAAAGTCCTCAAAATACCAAATCCAATCAACGAAAATATGAAATTCAACTCACCAAATCACAATCGTAAACACTATCGTCAATGTGCGCCTCTTTCCTCCTTTCCTCTGGTGTCGACTGCTTCGAACTCGTCTCTTCATAGGTGTGCTGACTGTGCTACCAACGGCAATACTCATATCTAAAGTCTCCCACGTAGTCGATCCCTTCACCTGATATCCGGACTACAATAAACTTTTTGATCGATCCTTCAAAATCCCATAATTCCCCGAGAGCTCAACACTCAAGTACAGTTTAAAAAATACCCGGTACATACCCCAGCATCGATGGTCCAGCCGTAGAAGGGCAAACCCAAGCCTTACTAATGGCACCGCGGAACTGCCGTAAACCCTAAGGTTCAAGGGCGTTCTCATGGTCATTATGTCGAGTTAGGGTTTCATTCTTCTATAGGGTCCATAGAAATACCTGCATGTTCTTCCGAATACCATAAACTTGGGAAAATGGGTTTTCTGATAATCGTTCGAACCCTTTAACTTCGCCTGGACACCATGTGAATACCCTTCATCCGCACGCGAAACAATACTTCAATCCTCAAGAATAAACGATACCCTAATGGTCATCACATACGATCCGCAGCTCCCTCTGGCCGTCCGACCGGGGTAACAGAAACCACCCTCTGACATCGACGAAGATAAGTCAAAAGAACGAATGAAATACGGTGCAAAGAAATGTACATCCTAAGGCTACTTAAGAAGAGTAGCCTATCGTAAGTATGCCGCGGATCATACCAACGGTACGTCACTCTACCTAAGTCGCCTACTCCATCAACCAAGGGTCACCCTAGATATATACAAAGATTAAACCTAGCGCTCTGATACCAACTTTGTCACGACCCGAAAGTACGGAACGTGACCGGCACTTAGATTACTAAGCGTCTAGAGGCGCAACGTAACCTAAGTAAGCCGAAGCCCAGAAATCTAAACCATAAAGAGAAGAAGAAGTAAAGGAAAACATATAGAAAAACAAGTTAAAAACAAGATCCAATTTTCTCAAAAATTTCGGCAGAGTATCCTTTGTAAAACTTGGCCCCAAACGGGTACAAACAAGTATAAATACATATAACAATAAAAAGGCATCCCCAAGCGGGAGCTAGCTCTGCGCCAACAGGCGGAAACAACCACACCAATGCACAATAGTATACAACGCCAAAGGGCGAGGTTCAAAACATAAAAGAAAACAAATCCACCAGATACCATAATAATACAAGCGCGACTCTAAGGTCGAAATAATAACTGGTGTAGTAAACTAATAAGTAATACAAGTTTGGTTGATGGAGCTTACTAGATACAAATGAAATAATAAAAATACAACGGCGGTCCAGATACAAATGAACCAACCTACCGTGCAAATCACTCGGAATGAAATGATGTGCCAGCAAACTGCCATGGAACCCTGTACATTAACCTGTAATAAAATTTGGCACAACGGCGGTGAGTTGCCAACTCGTGAGTAGAAGATATCTGCGAAAATAAATCGAATGCACGACGCTATCCTAGGTCATAATAATATACTAATATACTACTAGACATCAAGTGAGACAGGATAATAAGCTACGTGTAAGTGCAAAAGCTCCGTGCTCGTGTCAGTGCCTCATATAGTACTATGTCATGTGAATGAGTATGCATGCACCATGAATGTAAAATAACCAATCTTGAAATCTAGATATATCTGTATAAGAAATCTTTAGCTTTTATCATGGTAAAATGTGTATAGAAATCTGAAATATCAACGATGAAATCCATGGAAACCCGTGTCAAGCATCGACACAAAACATGTAAATCTCAAATCTCAATACCTCATAATCTCAATGTCTCATAGTCTCAATATCTCGGGCTCCGTCAGTCCGGATCGGCCCATATCATCAAATCTCACGACAACCGTCGGTATCCTCCGGATATCCATCGCGCCAGACTGTTAGTTATATGTATGCCCTAGAGGCCATTACTGTACACAGGATGTATATTGTAGTGGATGCTGGGACATATATAGGGAGGACTTTCTTGCTCGACATGATAGTATGCTATCTGGTTGAACTTTACCTTAACGTGCATACTGATTGTCTCTCTGTTACATGTTGGTAAAGCCCTTAGGATGTGTGCTTGACTACCTGGACTATGATGCGGATCATACTAGTGGGGACATGGTAGTCCATAAGTACATCCTTCAAAGTCCCTAGTCGAGGGTGTATCGAGACGGGGCATCGATATACCAGAGTAGACTAGCGTGTACCTTCTCGACCCATACAGATGGGCGATGGATGATCCCATATCCATTGGTGTTTGACATCAGAGATGATATACGGGTGCTCAGTAGAGACTGGGTACACTGGACGGACTCGCCGAGAACTCCCAGATGGTATTATACCTCACGTCAGATGGCAGTTCTCTGGTGACACTGGTACAGAGTAGTCTGTTGACCCGAGATCGTCATAGAGTCTTGTGTGGTTCCCACTGTGCTTTGATTTCCATCTTACCACGTCCAAGAGGGCATGCAAAACGGTGGTTTTTGGGTACAGTCCCGAGTCACATGGAGGCAATGAGCGATAGGAGGGGATTCGTCTCTCCCGGTATAGGGGGTTGATGTTGCGCTGTGTTCGATTGGCTATAACAGGAAATCCCTGGCCAGGGTTGCTGAGATTTACTGGTAAGTGTTACCAGTAGTTTCTCGAACAGTTATAGACCTCATATCGACACGACTTATCGAGCTATTAGGGTCTGACGTTTACCACCCCTAGGCGAGATATGCGACATATCAGACGATCAGACCGTACTGTACGGTAGTGTTACGGGTCGGATTCACTGGAGTGTGAGCGGGCTTGCTCGTCGATCTTCAGATCGCTCAATACCCGGGTGGCCGTTACGTTTAGCAGACCGCTTGCGGCTTGTGGATGTTTGATATGATCATCATCCGCTGCCGGCGTATTGACGAGTCTTTAGAGTCCTACACAGAGGTTTCCTGGCTCAAGCGAAACGAAATAGGAGCGCATATGAGATATGTGCGGGACCGAGAATGATACAAGTATGTGATACTGTATTCGATTCTCGCGATGTGACATTGATCGGTTATATGCGATATAGCCAGGTTATCGGATCAAGTGTTGATTCGATAAGATGTTACTAATGATACCAGTCGGTTATGTGCGTCATGACCGGATCGTTAAATCAAGTGTTGATTTAATGATTTAATGCATAATTATATATTTGATATATTACTTTGCATCAACTAGTATCGGTTCACTTTAAAATGGATTTTCTCACTCGGGTGTGCGCATTGCATATGCGATATGATTTTGTGCACTTGATTGTATCATGTTTGATGATACATGTTTACTTGTGTTTTGTGTAAAGTTTAAACCTTGGTTATGTAATGGTTAGGGTTTACATTTTCTTATTCATTTATTTTTTCATTTATTCTTTTTGGAAAAATGAATAGCATAAAGGAAAATGGTGGCTTGTTTTAGATTCTAGTTGAAGCTTCATGAAGCTTTGACCTAAGTAACCATTTTGTCTCATGCTTAACCCTAACCACTCCATTAACCCTAGTTTAATCTCTACACTTGACCATGGTTCATGTTATGATAAGTATTGATTTTCTTTTTCAATATTTATTCATCATATCATATCTTTTCTTCTTCTTCTTCCTTGAACTCAAGAAGAAAAGCTTAGGTCATCAATGGTGATTGATGATAAAGAGTGAGAAATCCAATTCTAAATCGAACCCACTTCCTATTTCTTCATCCTCTACCTCTTGCCAAGTAGTAGAGTGTGTTTACTTCATAAGTTTCTTGACTTGGTGAAGTCGGAGCTTGATTTAGCGATGCCTCGACGTAGATCATCTTCGGCATGGACATCGACGACCTAGCTTGCCCATTCTCCGACGAAGCCGACACTAGAGCCCGGATTTGATTTGGACAGCGGAGAGGACTTCGTTGCGGAGCTATGGAGGTGGAGCACCGGATCTACAAAGGTTGTATTTCCGTATTCCCGTAGTTAAGTGTTAACTAGATTGTTTTTCGCCTAGTTTTCTAGCAAACGATCCGTAGTCGGGTTTCTCGGCACCGTTAAAATTTTAATTTGGCATGATCGATGCCTTGTAAGACCTCACTAGGGTGCCTAGGAACCCTACAGTGGTATCAGAGCCTAGCTAGAGCCTTAGGCGAAGTCTAGACGGAATTTGAAGTCCGAACGAACCCGAAACCCCAAACCTCACATGCTCTCTGTCCTTTTTTGAAAACAGTGAGTTTTTCAACATTAAAAATTACTAAAAAATTCAGCAGGGAAATCTAAGAATTACGATGCAAAAATTATTTCATGAACAGTAATTTTCGCGGCGGATCCGCGGCAGAAGCATGGCTTCTGCGGCGGATCAGCGGCCCCTTGATGACGTCAGCCATGTTCCTTTGCACAGTAATTCCTAGTTCAAAGAGCTGAGTTTTCTGGGAATTTTTAATATTTATTCAAGAGTTGAATTTTCTGAGGTTGTTTTGGGGATTCGGTGTTTCGATCGGGGTATCAAATTTTGTCTATTTGGCTTTCCGGATAAATTTTAGAATATGTTAAAAAGTTCGACCGGATATAAATACCCAATTTTTCCCCTGTCGGGAAATTTCCAAGTGTTGGATTTTTCCGTAGTTTAACGACGTTCTAAGTAGTGCAAGTAACGCGATGGTCCCTCTAGAAGACAACAAACCTTAACTCGATTATGTGACCGTCTTGAACTGCCCTTTGAACCTTCGGGTTTGGGACAGTACGGCGTGCCACATGTGAGGCGTTGGCTTGACCCTTCTACGGCTGGACCGTTGGTACTGAGGCACGAACTGAATGTTGTTAGACTTATTTCATGTGTTGATCTGTATCGGGAAAACTTGGGTGTTCGATTGTTCGATCGGAAAGTTTAACATTTTCTATTTATCTGGAATGGGATACAATAATTGGAATTCACAAGTAGTTATGTGATAACTAAATGAATGATATAAACATAGCAGTTTAGTCTCAATTGATCGGTTGCCACGGAATTTTGATGTGATCAAAAGTCCGTCGCAATCACGTAGCGTACGTGGATACTCGCCGGGTAAACTTAATAGACAGCTTCACTCCATAGCCCCGACCAAGTGACTGTAGGAGAACCCCGTCGCCGAAAGCATCCCTCCGGGTGCTCGCGGTAGCGGTGTTCCGCCTTGGTGCACTTCGTCGACGGTATCGGGGGTGCAGCCGTCTACTGAAGTTTGCGACGAGCATTCGATCAGGATGTCGGGAATCCTGTTGAATTGCCCGACATGATATTGAAAAGAGTTTTCGATTTTGAGACTAAAATGCGGGGTTTATAATTGTTAGGCATGCGATGTCTAGGTAATTCATTTGGTCAGGCATGTGATGTCTGAGGTGGTTGCGGATTCCAACTGTTGTAGTTTTACACTTTCTTTTCTGTGACCGTAAGTGTAATATGTGATATCGCCGGTTTCGTTGCTATACGTCAACGACAATTGGGGTGCGCATATTTACTTACGTTGATGACATGTGATGTTATGTGTTGCTGGATATGGTATATTGGATCGTCGTGTTTGAATAGCCGGGGGTTTTTATGTGAGATGAGTGTTTTTCATTTTCATTCATGTAAAAACTTGTATGTAATATTCTTTTATTGGGGCGCTTCCAGGTAGCGGAAGTTGTCACCGTTTGTATATTATTTACTTTTCCGCACTAGGATAGATCCAAGGAGGAGGGCACAAGTAACCGGGTTCTGGAGTCCAGTGGGAGACCAACTCGAGGAGTCGAGTCCGGGTCTCCTAACTCTAGAATTGGTAGGGTTGCTTGCCGCTCTCGTACGGGTCTAGGGGTGTGGGATTGGCTATTCATCACGACCGTGGAATCCGTGTTTTATACTGGCTCGTATTGAAAACACGGACGTCCTAGTATATCCAATATTTCATATGATTCTTCTGCTGCGATATCTGTGATGTGATCATGAGATGTTCTGTGATAGATACAGTATATAGTATATATGATATATTATATAGACGTTACTTATGTTTTACACCCGCGCTAGCCCTGCCCCGCTCTGTCGTTAGTTACCTAACCTAACGGTGCACGAGGGGACATCGAGGCGAATGCGGATGGCATAAGTGTACGTCGTATTTATCTGTGATGTTTAGGTACTCAAATGATGGGACTTCATTAATATGATTAATGAAATAAAAGAAACCTAAGATGTTGTAGAATCGAATTTCAAAATAAAACAGGTAGCTACAGTTCTTGCTTTGCACAGAGGTATATGTGATATATCCTGCACCTTATTCGATGAGGAAAGGACCGAGATCCCTTCACCGGGAGTGACTCCTTTAGCAATAACTGGCAGATGCTACACATTCGGTTTGTCTTTTGATAGCTTTTAAGTGTTTTTGCTTTGCACAGTGATATATATGATATATCCCGCATCTCATTCGACGAGGAAAGGACCGACGATCCCTTCACCGGGAGTGACTCCTTTAGCAAAACTAGAAAAGCCTCAAAAACACTCCATTTCAAAATTCATTCGATCCTACAACGATATCAAGTTCATTACGCAATAGGTTTTCAGAAAAACCTGTCGTAGCCCTCCGTCATTTCAGATAAGTAGTAGTTAGTATTCGTGCTGCGTTTGTTGGCCTTTGTCAAGGCGCAGTGTGCGGTAGCTAACTGGTGCTTATCTGCTTATGCATATGATGCAGATTGAGTTAGGGTAGTCGTGCGACCTTGTTGGCCTTTGTCAAGGGCCGTGCGGGTGGGTTTAATTCAATCAGGAAATGACGGGTTGAACTTGACTAGCATCCTATGGTTTGTTGGCCTTTGTCAAGGTCATAGGAGGTTAGGGGCAAAATATTATCGGGAATTTCAAGTGTTGAAATTTGCAATGAGATTGCATACCTTCTATGAGATAGTTGGATCCCGATACCCGCTGCGAGTAAGAGTTACTCCTGGGAGAGTTTTATACATTACAATTAGCCGATCAAGTAGGTGTCTAGAAAGGTGTCAACGGGGTTACGCCTCTGGGAAAACGAGGTTTACATTAATTAGGTTCGTGCGAAAGCACGGGGGACCTCCCTCAAAGTACCGACACTGGCCTGGCTGAAAGATTGGCGAACTTGTAGTGTGTTATTAATCCCGGCTAGTCTTTCCTTTTAGGGTTTGAAGGAAGATTTGATAAAAAGCAGTGGGAGCCATCCTGATTAGATAAAATAATAACCAATCTATTCTTGCAAGAGCGCACGCTGAGTGTTTTCTTCTCTCTCTCTCTCCTGGTAGCGACCATATCACGCCTTAATCAAGATAATAATACGGAATATTGACCGAACCCGCTTGTTATACTGAGCTGGGGAACGTTGGTCCCGCTCCAACTTATAATTGTTATAAGACAGAGCAGGAAATTGGGGATTACCAGAATTCCCGTACCGCCCAAACGAAGAGAGTGCATGCTGATGCATCATCTTCGGGTGTGTTCGTTACAAAGAACTGTTTCTCTGTATCCTCTACGTCCTGGGTATGTGATACCAGATCAGGATCCCAGATATGTAATTTGTTACATAGGGCTACAGAAAGGTAGAGAACTGAGAACGGGTGATAAGTTTCATGAGACAGAAAACGGGGCAAGAGTTGCAGCCAAGTCTGTTGGTCACTGTCACCCTGTATTACCAATACATTGATTCTGAACGAATGTTATTAGATACAGAACCTGATATACAAAATCATATCAGTCTCTTTATTAGTAAAGAAACGATATAATTTTGTATTGTCGGATAATGTTTTGAACATTTCCTATATCAAAAGTTGATCGGTTCAGGCACGTTATCTAAAAGCGTTGATGTTCTAAATCAAACTACAGTTCTTAGTATATGGAACACACACAAGAGGAAGAGTTCAGAAATGAACGAATCTTTCTTGAGGCATTATAGACTAGGTCATATCAATGTGACCCGACTAGCTAGAGTTACATATAGATGCATATTTAAATCAGTTTGAATTTACATCTTGTGAAACTCTCCAGTCATGTCACAAAGATAAGATGACCATAGCTCCGTTTACTGGAAACAGAGAAAGAGTTAGTAAACTCTTGGGATGATACATGTTGATGTATGTAGGTCCCCTGTCTACACATGCCAAGACCGGTTCTTTATACTTCATTACATTCTCTGATAATCTCTCAAGATTCAGATATATGTTCCTGTTGAAACACAAGTCAGAACCTTTTGAGATATTCATAGAATATAAGTTGGAAGTAGAGAACCAATACGGGTATAAGTATTATGTCCTTTGATGAGATCAAGGAGGAGAATACTTGAGCACGGAAATACTGGACTATTCTAAAGGAGAATGAGATTCTCTCTCAGCATTACTCCTCTGTATACACCATAGCACGATGGTATATCAGGACGGAGCAATCATACCCTATATGATAAGGTGTGCTCTATGATGAGTACTACTGAGTTACCTGTTTCCTTTTTGGGAGTTATGCACTTAAGAAGCTGCATACCTATTGAATAGGGTTCGAATCAAATCAATGCCTACCACTTCATATGTGATATGGAAAAGGAAGAGCCCATGTCTTAAGTTAGTTAAGTTTTGGGGTTTTCCGGCCTATGTCTAAAAGCAAAATCTGGACAAACTCGAGGCAAGGTTAGTTATGTACAACTGGAAAGGTTCCAGCTATACAAAATGCAGCTGATGATTTGATAGAACCAAAGGATTCAGTAGATTCCAACGAACCTCAGCCTCTCCGCCGATCTAGTAGGGTTCCTCACCCACCTGAGAGATACTTCGGTTTCTCTATGACAGTGGGAGCGAGGAATGCATCATGAGATGATGACCCAACTAGCTTCGAGCTGGCCATCAGGAGTGGGACTCTGTAAGAATGGCTGGATGCTTAGTGAACTGAGATGGAATCCTTATACACCAACAAAGTATGGACTTTGGTTGCAATATCTGAAGGGTTAAATCCCCATCAGGAGCAAGTATATCTTGAGAAGATTACTTGGTGTACATGGAAAAGTTGAGACTTTCAAAGCTAGACTTGTTAAAGGTTTGCATCATTAACCAGGTATGCATTATGTTGAAACCTTTTCTAAGGATCTATGCTTAAGTCCATCCAGATCCTACTTGCCACGGCTACATACTATGACTACGATATCTGGTGGTTGGGTGTCATGACTGCTTTTCTAAATGATGTTTTGGAAGAGAGCGTCTATAAGTACACAGCCAGAGGGCTTCGTAGACAGTGGGAGCAGCGGAAACGTGTGCAAGATGCTTTATAAGATAAAGCAGGCATCGCGGAGTTGGAACATCTGTTTTGATGAGTTAGTCAAAGAAGTTGACATCATCAAAATGGTAGATGAACCTTGTATAAACAAAAAGGGAGTAGGGAGTATGGTGACGATCCTCGTAGAGTACGTGGATGACATACTCTTGATAGGGAATGAGTTTCCTATGCTACGCTTGATCAATCTCCGCTTATCACAATGATTCTCCATATAGGATCAAAGTGATACATCCTAAATCCTGGATTTTGGATCTATGAGATAGATCTAATTGGATGTTGGGATTCTCACTAGTTGTAGTGAGATGGTATCAATAGATCCTGGGGAGAATCACTGGAAGGGTTCCAGGATGATAAAGATGACTGAATGTCAGTCGCAGGCATTGTCTTTACCCTCAGTAAAGGGACGGTATGTTGGAAGAGTTCCAAGCTAGATACCGTGACATACTAGACGATAAAGGCACGATACATCGCTACTTAAGATGCTACCAAAGAGGATGTTTGGGTGTATATTAGTTCATGAGATGAACTACGTTCCTACCATTGTGAGACAATGGAGTTGTGGCTCATGCCGAGGAACGCCGGTCCCATCAGTGATCCAGACTTATTCTAAGGCAGCATCGCCTGATCATGGAGATAGTTGATCTCCAGGGTGATCGAGGTTAAGAGAGTAGACTCAGAGGACAACACAGCGGATCCACTCACAAAGGCCTGTTCCCAGAGAGAGACTTTTATGGGATGGTTGAGTATGAGATACTACAACCACTGCTACACATGGCCCTAGTGCAAGTGGGAGATTGTTAGTTATATGTATGCCCTAGAGGCCATTACTGTACACAGGATGTATATTGTAGTGGATGCTGGGACATATATAGGGAGGACTTTCTTGCTCGACATGATAGTATGCTATCTGGTTGAACTTTACCTTAACGTGTATACTGATTGTCTCTCTGTTACATGTTGGTAAAGCCCTTAGGATGTGTGCTTGACTACCTGGACTATGATGCGGATCATACTAGTGGGGACATGGTAGTCCATAAGTACATCCTTCAAAGTCCCTAGTCGAGGGTGTATCGAGACGGGGCATCGATATACCAGAGTAGACTAGCGTGTACCTTCTCGACCCATACAGATGGGCGATGGATGATCCCATATCCATTGGTGTTTGACATCAGAGATGATATACGGGTGCTCAGTAGAGACTTGGTACACTGGACGGACTCACCGAGAACTCCCAGATGGTATTATACCTCACGTCAGAGGCAGTTCTCTGGTGACACTGGTACAGAGTAGTCTGTTGACCCGAGATCGTCATAGGGTCTTGTGTGGTTCCCACTGTGCTTTGATTTCCATCTTACCACGTCCAAGAGGGCGTGCAAAACGGTGGTTTTTGGGTACAGTCCCGAGTCACATGGAGGCAATGAGCGATAGGAGGGGATTCGTCTCTCCCGGTATAGGGGGTTGATGTTGCGCTGTGTTCGATTGGCTATAACAGGAAATCCCTGGCCAGGGTTGCTAAGATTTACTGGTAAGTGTTACCAGTAGTTTCTCGAATAGTTATAGACCTCATATCGACACGACTTATCGAGCTATTGGGGTCTGACGTTTACCACCCCTAGGCGAGATATGCGACATATCAGACGATCAGACCGTACTGTACGGTAGTGTTACTGGTCGGATTCACTGGAGTGTGAGCGGGCTTGCTCGTCGATCTTCAGATCGCTCAATACCCGGGTGGCCGTTACGTTTAGCAGACCGCTTGCGGCTTGTGGATGTTTGATATGATCATCTTCCGCTGCCGGCGTATTGACGAGTCTTTAGAGTCCTACACAGAGGTTTCCTGGCTCAAGCGAAACGAAATAGGAGCGCATATGATATATGTGCGGGACCGAGAATAATACAAGTATGTGATACTGTATTCGATTCTCGCGATGTGACATTGATCGGTTATATGCGATATAGCCAGGTTATCGGATCAAGTGTTGATTCGATAAGATGTTACTAATGATACCAGTCGGTTATGTGCGTCATGACCGGATCGTTAAATCAAGTGTTGATTTAATGATTTAATGCATAATTATATATTTGATATATTACTTTGCATCAACTAGTATCGGTTCACTTTAAAATGGATTTTCTCACTCGGGTGTGCGCATTGCATATGCGATATGATTTTGTGCACTTGATTGTATCATGTTTGATGATACATGTTTACTTGTGTTTTGTGTAAAATTTAAACCATGGTTATGTAATGGTTAGGGTTTACATTTTCTTATTCATTTATTTGTTCATTTATTCTTTTTGGAAAAATGAATAGCATAAAGGAAAATGGTGGCTTGTTTTAGATTCTAGTTGAAGCTTCATGAAGCTTTGACCTAAGTAACCATTTTGTCTCATGCTTAACCCTAACCACTCCATTAACCCTAGTTTAATCTCTACACTTGACCATGGTTCATGTTATGATAAGTATTGATTTTCTTTTTCAATATTTATTCATCATATCATATCTTTTCTTCTTCTTCTTCCTTGAACTCAAGAAGAAAAGCTTAGGTCATCAATGGTGATTGATGATAAAGAGTGAGAAATCCAATTCTAAATTGAACCCACTTCCTATTTCTTCAACCTCTACCTCTTGCCAAGTAGTAGAGTGTGTTTACTTCACAAGTTTCTTGACTTGGTGAAGTCGGAGCTTGATTTAGCGATGCCTCGACGTAGATCATCTTCGGCATGGACATCGACGACCTAGCTTGCCCATTCTCCGACGAAGCCGACGCTAGAGCCCGGATTTGATTTGGACAGCGGAGAGGACTTCGTTGCGGAGCTATGGAGGTGGTGCACCGGATCTACAAAGGTTGTATTTCCGTATTCCCTTAGTTAAGTGTTAACTAGATTGTTTTTCGCCTAGTTTTCTAGCAAACGATCCGTAGTCGGGTTTCTCGGCACCGTTAAAATTTTAATTTGGCATGATCGATGCCTTGTGAGACCTCACTAGGGTGCCTAGGAACCCTACACAGACATCACCGGTAGGCAGTCCTCCCCTGCCAGGCTCATCGTCTACAACTCGATCTTCTTGCCCCGGGGTACCATACCGGGCCCACCATGTACCCGAGACGGTTCATCCACTCCTCGAATCGGGTCTCGAAATCCAACAGAAAACATGAAATCTCATGGTGGACGACACATACATCACGAGAAAACCGCATCTTATGTTTTAAAAAGAGAGGGGAAGAGAGAGAGAAGTTTTTATATATTCTTGCGGTTTTCCCCAAAAATCCAGAAATCTCATAGAAATCCAAAATCCCAAAATCATGAGTAAGTATATGATAAGTGTCGGCATATGCCCCATAATACTGCATGATAACATGAAAATGCGAATGCATGAAATGTCTAAGTAATAAATATCATATCTATACTAACACCAGAGAGTAATCACAATATCATATCGATTTAGCTGTTAGCTGATTGTATCAATAAAAGATAATATGATCTAAAATGTACGTGACATAGCAATTACCGATGATGATGTGTGTGAGCCGGCAAATAATTATGCGTGGAATATGCGCATCATCGGTAATGGTACTGGTGTCCTAACAGGCAGAGTTTTATAATGATTATAGAAACATATGTATGAACATGCAACATTATGATTACGGTATGAATGTAAAGACGGATGTGTAGTAACCACTCATCTATGATATACAAGTATAACTACAACTATATAACTTGAGCCTAAACTAGTGTCCATCTAACCACCTAAGGAACTAAACCTAAGAAACTAATCGATAAGAATTTAGAGTACACATAAAGTCAGAGTACATATCTCTAATAGTCGGTGATCCAGCCTCAATAGCGTCACGTACGTAGTACGGCTTCCTCAAATCAAGAGTGCGGATCGATCATCAAATCTACGCCTCGTACGGTAAAATCCATCGTACGTCATCCCAATATCGGGGTACGGGTCAAGCATCACCTACGTGTCTCATCATTTGTATAATACCATCATCAAATCATGTCATGATCAAGGTATTGTACTGTAATCGCATACATCAATCATGTATCATTGCCAGCATAAATATACATCGTTAATTTATCCTCAGAAATATCATGCCACGTGTATCATATTATGATTAGGTCACACTGATATCATATCGTAATCAAGTCACCTCTATATGATATCGTAATCAAGTCACACATATATGATATCGAAATCAAGTCACACCTATATGATGTCATAATTAAGTCACATCTATATGATATCAGAATTCCAGGCACAGCTTACGGTCCGGGTTCTATTTTAGAGTCCCATGTACTTCAATATCATCACCCTTTATTATTTATGTATACCTATCCATTATCTCATTTTCTAATGATCCGCTAACATCATAACACGACCGTATAGCCAAGAATCACGGCATCAAGCCCAGTCATATTGTTTCATCCCCGTGCATCATATCACATCCTTGTATCACATATACGTATTGTGTGTGTATATATATATATATACCTACACCTAGTCCTATATATATACACATACACGTATACACCACGTCAAGTTTCAGTGTGTGCGTGTGTGTGTATCTACCTGAAACCTACGAATCTCTTCCAAGGTATTCATCCTCTGGTATGGTCTTTCTAATCAGTCTAGTCTAACCTAGGGTCATTACTAGGGTCCTACTCACCAAAGATCTAAGGTCACGTCTAGCTTCCTAACGACAATAAATACTACTACTATTCTACATTTGCGGGGGTGCTAAACGCCATCCACCCGACTTCCCCCCGTAGATATACATCTACTCACCTGGTCCTTGTCTGCCGAAGACGGTGTCGCCATCCTCTTCTTCATCGCCCGAAGTCCACGTGAGGGGTACCTATACGCAAACACATATAATATCGTAAACGGAATCACGGACAACATCAAAACGACGCACGAAACGCGCATAGGTTAAAACCTATGTCCCGCTCATGCAAAAGAACCAAATATCGCTCGATATCGACGTACAAACGCCGATTGATCGAGATAAATATCAACAAACAACTCATAGTTTTAAAACTCATCACTTATTATACAAAACATGATTTAATTCATCGAAACCCTAAAAATCGATCAAATCGTCCGATTTCGAAAAACCCGAAAACGCCAATTTATCGTTTTACTTCAAAAATCGATGTTTAAAAGAAACTAATGGTCATAATATTCATTAAATAACCTAACTAGATTATAGAAACCACTACTATATTTTTATTACACAAATTTGTATTAAATTGGAATTTCTAGTTTGCATCTTTTATCAATTTTCAACATGTTACAAGCAAAATTCCACAATTCCACAACTAAACTTGATTTTGCATGAATTTATGAATTAAACTACAATTCATGATGATAATAATATAATTAAATCATAAATTAAATTTTAACTCTCATTTATTTAAGAATTTCCAAATTCTAGTTAGCAAAAATAACATTTTTATTAGTATTTCTCAATTATCAAAAGAAACTAGTAACCAAATTAAGTTCTTCATTCCACTTACAAATTAGTACCCTCATTAAAACCACAATCTAGTGTTACAAACATTAATTGGAATTTTATCTCCTCAATATATGTAATATACAAAAAATCTAGTTTGCAAAAATTGCTTGATTTAAACAATTTGAATGAACAAATTACAATACACTAACCATGCATGATTTTTCATCTCTAAAAGTGTTAAACTAGTTATTATAACCCTACTTAATTAATAAAATTCATAACTTGATTTTATAAACCCTAACTTGTATTTTAAAACTTGTAAAGAGAATTAATTTATTAAATCTAAACATGCTTAAATGAAACATTGAATAACAATAAATCAAAAGAATAAGATTTATACCTCCACAACATGCAATCCAAACATGAAAATAAGCCTCCAAAATGAATGCTTTCCATCTCCAAAATCCATGTAAAAATGAGCAAAGAATAGAGGGTAGGAATTAATTAGGATTTTGTGGATTTTTTATTGAATTTTTCATGAATTTTTGTTGGATTTTGTAGCAAAAACCAAGTGGGAAAAATGTGGGGCTGCCATGATGAGGAGGCCGGCCACTTCAAGGGGAGGAGGGAGAGAAAGAAAAGAGTTAAGAATCATGTAGAAAGTTCTCCCAAAAATATCACCTCCTTATGTCTTTTCATTACTTTATTAAATTTTCTTTTATTTCTTTTCTAAAACAACTCAAGAAAATTCTAGAATAATGGAAAAATTTGTAAATAAATTTTGCATGATACCCACTAGATTCTAATATGTAATGGTTCATTTTTTCACATTAAACCCATTTAAATTTGTAATTTACACTAATTTAGTGTGTAAATTAAAGCTTATGTTAATATTTAAAATAATTAATTTAGGAAAAATATTTAATTAAATTAAAAATTTATAAGTGGCTAAATAAACACTATTTACTAGTAATTACATAATTAAAAGAGGTATTTTTAAATTTATAGCGAAAAATAATTACGGTTTAGTTTTACGAAAAATACGTTTTACTTTACCGAAAATCATAAAATTCACTTAAACGATTTTATTTATTTAATTATTTATTTAATTATTTTTAAAACGTTACAACGTTGGTCCCGCTCCAACTTATAATTGTTATAAGACAGAGCAGGAAATTGGGGAATACCAGATTTCCCGTGCCGCCCAAACGAAGAAAGTGCATGCTGATGCATCTTCTTCGGGTGTGTTCATTACGGAGAACTGTTTCTCAGTATCCTTTACGTCCTGGGTATGAGATACCGGATCAGGATCCCGCATATGTAATCTGTTACATGGGCTACAGAAAGGTAGAGAACTGAGAACGGGTGATAAGTTTCATGAGACAGGAAACGGTGCAAGTGTTGCAGCCAAGTCTGTTGGTAACTATCACCCTGTATTACCAGAATACATAGATTCTGAACGAATGTTATTAGATACCGAACCTGATATACAACATAATATCAGTCTCCTTATTAGTAAAGGAAGGATATAATTTTGTATTGTTGGATAATGTTTTGAACATTTCCTATATCAAGAGTTGATTGGTTCAGGCACGTTATCTAAAAGCATTGACGTTCTAAATCAAACTACAGTTCTTAGTATACAGAATACACACGAGAGGAAGAGTTCAGAAATGAACAAATCCTTCTTGAGGCATTGTAGACTAGGTCATATCAATGCGACCCGACTAGCTAAGTTATATTTAGATGCATATTTAAATCTGTTTGAATTTACATCTTGTGAAACTTGCCGGTCATGTCACAAGGATAAGATGACCATAGCTCTGTTTATTGGAAACAGAGAAAGAGTTAGTGAACTCTTGGGATTGATACATTCTGATGTATGAAAGTCTCTTGTCTACACATGCCAAGACCGGTTCTTTGTACTTCATTACATTCTCTGATGATCTCTGAAGATTCAGACATATGTTCCTGTTGAAACACAAGTCCGAACCTTTTGAGATATTCATAGAATGTAAGTTAGAAGTAGAGAACCAAAATACGGGTATAAGTATTATGTCCTTTGATGAGATCAAGGAGGAGAATACTTGAGCATGGAATTCCTGGACTATTCTAAAGGAGAATGAGAATCTCTCTCAGCATTACTCCTCCGTATACATCACAGCACGTCGGTGTATCGGGGCGGAGCAATAGCACCCTATGTGATATGGTGTGCTCTATGATGAGCACTACTGAGTTTCCAATTTTCTTTTGGGAGTTATGCACTTGAGAAGCTGCATACCTATTGAATAGGGTTCAAATTAAATCAGTTGCCTACCACTTCATATGTGATATGGAATGGGAAGAGCCCATATCTTAAGTATGTTAATATTTGGGGTTATCCGGCCTATATCTGAAAAGCAAAATTCGGACAAGCTCGAGGTAAAGTCAGATCTGTGGAAGTTTGTTGGATATCCCAAGCATTCGTAAGGGAATATCTTCTACCAAACCGAGGAACAAAAGATGTTTTTATTTCTCAACATGCCACCTTTGTGAAAGGGAATTTCTTGTGAAGAAATTATTGGACATGAGGTAGAACTGGAAGGAGTCCAGCTATACAAACTACAGCAAATGATTTGGTAAAACCAAAGAATTCAATAGTTTCCAACGAACCTCAGCCTCTCCGCCGATCTAGTAGGATTCCTCACCCGCCTGAGAGATACTTCAGTTTCTCTATGACAGTGGGAGTGAGGATTGCATCATGAGATGATGACCCAACTAGTTTCGAGCATGCTATCAGGAGCGGGACTCTATAAGAATGGCTGGATGCTTATCGATCTGAGATGGAATCCTTATACACCAATAAAGTATGGACTTTGGTTGCTTTATCTGAAGGGTTAAATCCCCATCAGGAGCAAGTATATCTTGAGAAGATTACTTGGTGTACATGGAAAAGTTGAGACTTTCAAAGCTATGCTTAAGTCTATCCAGATCCTACTTGCCACGGCTACATACCATGACTACGATATCTGGTGGTTGGGTGTCATGACAGCTTTTCTAATTGATGTTTTAGAAGAGAGCGTCTATAAGTACATAGCCAGAGGGCTTCGTAGACAGTGGGAGCAGCGGAAACGTGTGCAAGATGTTTTATGTGATAAAGCAGGTATCGCGGAGTTGGAACATCTGTTTTGATGAAGTAGTCAAAGAGTTTGACTCCATCAAAATGGTAGATGAACCTTGTATAAACAAAAAGGTAGTAGGGAGTATGGTGGTGATCCTCGTAGAGTACGTGGATGACATACTCTTGATAGGGAAGGAGTTTCCTATGCTACGCTCAATCAATCTCCTCTTATCACAAAGATTCTCTATAGGATCAAAGTGATACCTCCTAAATCCTGGGTTTTGGATCTATGAGATAGATCTAATTGAATGTTAGGATACTCACTAGTTGTAGTGAGATAGTATCAATCGATCCTGGGGAGAATCACTGGAAAGGTTCTAGGGTGATAAGGACGACTGAATGTCAGTCGCAGGCATTGTCTTTACCCTCAGTGCAGGGACGGTATGTTGGAAGAGTTCCAAGCTGATACCGTGATTTGCTAGACGATTAAAGGCAAGATACATCGTTACCAAGGATTCTACCAAAGAGGCAGTCTAGATATATAAGTTTATGAGATGAACTTCGTTCCTACCATTGTGTGACAATGGAGTTGTGGCTTTAGCCAAGGAACCCCTGTCCCATCAGAAATCCAGATATAATTCTTAGGCAGTATAACCTAATCATGGAGATGGTTGATCTCCAGGGAGATCGAGGTTAGGAGAGTAGACACAGAGGACAACAGCGCGGATCCACGCACAAAGGCCTTTTTCCCAGTAGAGACTTTTATAGGATGGTTGAGTATGGGATACTTCAACTGCAGCTAATTGTTGGGTATGTGATACCACAACAGATGGCCCTAGTGCAAGTGGGAGATTGTTAGTTATATGTATGCCCTAGAGGCCATTACTGTACATACGATGTATATTGTAATGGATGCTTGGACATATATAGGGAGGACTTTCTTGCTCGACATGATAGTATGCTATCTGGTTGTACTTTATCTAAACATGTACTCTGATTGTCTTTATGTTACATGTTGATAAAGCCCTTAGGATATGTACTCGACTACTGGGACTATGATGAGATAATACTAGTGGGGCCACGGTAGTCGACGAGTATATCCTATAACTGTTCCTAGTCGAGGGTGTATCGAGACAGGGCATCGATGCACCAGAGTAGGCTAGCGTATACGCATCTTGACCCATATGATGGGCGATGGATGATCCCATATCCATCAGTGTTTGACATCAAGGATGGTGTACGGGTGCTCAGTAGAGACTGGGTACACTGGACGGACTCGCCGAGAACTCCCAGATGGTATTATATCTCACGTCAAATGGCAGTTCTCCGGTGACACTGGTACAGAGTAGTCTGTTGACCCGAGATCGTCATAGAGTCTTGTGTGATTCCCACTGTGCTTTGATTTCTATCATACCACATCCAAGAGGGCGTGCAAAAAGGTGGCTTTTGGGTACAGTCCCGAATCACATGGAGGCAATGAGCGATAGGAGGGGATTCGTCTCTCTTGGTATAAGGAGTTGATGTTGCGCTGTGTTCGATTGGCTATAACTGGAAATCCCTGGCCAGGGTTGCTGAGATTTACTGGTAAGTGTTATCAGTAGTTTCTCGAACTGTTATAGACCTCAAATCGACATGACTTATTGAGCTATAGGGGTCTGACGTTTACCACCCCTAGGAGAGATATGCGACATATCAGACGAAAAGACCGGACTGTACGGGAGTGTTACTATTTGGATTCACAGGAGAATGTACAGGCTTGCTTGTTGATCTTCTGAGCACTCAATACCTGGGTGGCTGTTACGTTTAGCTGACCTCTTGCATCTTGTGGGTGTTTGATATGATCATCACCTACTGCCGGCGTATTGACGATTCTTTAGAGTCCTACACAGAGGTTTCTTGACTCAGGCAAAATGGAGTAGGAGCACATATGTGATATGTGCGGGACCGAGGATAACGCGGTATGTGATACCGTATTGGTTTCTCGCGATATGAGATATCGGCAGGGTATATGTGATATAGTCGGGTCATCGTATTAGTCGGTTATATGCGATATAGCCGGATTATCGGATCAAGTGTTGATTCGATAATTTAATGTATAATTATATATTTGATATATTAAATTACATTAACTAATATAAGCTCACTAAAGATTCTTTTTCTCACTCGGGTAATACATTGATATATATGCTATATATGTTAATTGTATTATTTTATTTTGTTACAATAAATATTATATATGTGATATGTAATATTATAACATGATATGATAACTAATGCAACATGTTTAGTGGAGATTAAAAAAGATTAGGGTTTGTTTTGGGTTAGTTCCTTCTTTTTGATTTTAGAAGGTTTCTTTTTATTTTGTGCAAGATATTTACATATGACTCATACTTTAACCCAACCCAAACCCTAACCCTAGTTAATTCTTTACATGGGTTTAGTTGACCATGGTTGCATTATTCATCATATTTATCTTTTCATTATTCATCACAAAAGGATTCTAATGATTATTCATCTTCTTCTTCTTTCTTCTTTCTTTCATGGAAAAAGCTTACTAGCTTTTTTCCAAGTGATGAATGAGTGTGAGAAAAAGATAATAAAAGAGAGCAAAAATCCTACTTCATCATCCTCATCTATCCTTGCCCTTTAGATGAGAGTGTTCACTTCATTTAGTGAGTGTTAGCTTGTGTTAATGAAACTTCAAGGTAGATCATCTTCGTTATCGAAGATCGGAAGCAAGACTGCATCTTTCTTTTCGTGAAGCCTCTCGAGAGTCCGGAACATGATGATCGCAGCGAAGGGACCTCAACACGGAGCTTAAGAAGTGAAGGACCGGATCTACAAAGGTTGTAATCCCTCTCACTTAGTGTTAAAGTGTTTAACATACTTGTTTTTGCATAAACTCTAGTTTAAAGATCCGGCTTTGGGTTGTTCGGCATGGCTAAAATTTAAATCCGGCATGATTGATGCCTACCCTTGTGAGCGTGCCTAGCAACCCTACAATGCCAATATGTATGCAAGATGTACAAGTAGCTATAGTAAGGTATACGTGAAATGGATTAAGAGTTACTATCTTAACTATCCATGTCAACCATAATAACACATATATAGGTGCCAACAATATCTCATATGCACAAAGAAATAAGAGTTACTACCTCCAGTACCATATCCCGTATGTAGGTGGTTTGTGCGTGTCATGGCAATTACTGACGATGTGGGTGTAGCATACAATTTAGTGCTCGTGCAACATGAACCGTCAGTAATGTGTTATATCTAAAGGTACGAGTCAAGTACAACAGATAATGCTATGCAATGACATTCATATATAATTAACTAATATGTAAATACATGAAGCTATCATATCATATCCGCCCCGACACATAACTCCATACGGGTGATTTCCTCATAGATCTTAAATCTACTCACCAATGGTCTCCAGCTATGAAAATCCGACCACCTGCTTCCCCTTGTTCGCAGCGTCCGAAGTCCCCACTTGCGACGCTACATTTCCATAAACACAAGAAATAGTGCAAACATCTCAGAAATCGACCAAAATAACGTAAAACTACGTATTAAATAATGCACCAACACTAAACTAACACACGAGTGTACGTCTAGTGGCTAACGTGCATAACGATACCACAAAACCTACCCAAGTACAGCAGCTGCACAAGATCACGATTCATGTCGCAACACGTAACACGCGGACTCAAAACACTAGATTATAGGTAAACGATCCCAGATTTTGCATACTGTAAATACTAAAAAAGTAAACAGTACCAAACACCCATAACCAACAGCAGACAACTACCCACAAAAGCCTAACCCCGCACCATCCTCCATCGCCGGCGTCGTCGGAATTTTGCCTAGGGTCGCCGGCCGAATCCGGTGGGGTGGGTCTCGTGTCTCAGGTGGTGCTCCAGGTTCACTAGTACATCACTATAAATTTGTTTGATTTTTCTGTAAAAATCCCAGGTCACAGCAGTTCACAGAGGCTCTAAAAGACACTAAAAAACCCGATATTGCACCAATCGATATTTAAAGTGTTCTAAACCATAATCAACGAGCTATACAACATAAAAACTCCTATTTAACAGTGTAGGGACTATACCTATCAACTTTAGCTCACAAGATCCAAGCTTTCCTAGCTCCAAGTGATCCAAGAGCAAAAACCAAGACTTTTAGAATTTTTGTGATATATTTTGGAATTTTGGAGAATTTTGAGTTTGGATTGATGCAAATTGGAAAGGAAATGATCAAGGGCGGTAGGGAAGGAAAGGATCTCGGCCAAGGGTGGAGAATGGAGTTGTGTGGAGTGTTCTAGCTCATTTCAAGTGATAAATGCACATAAATGCATTCACACACACATGCATGCACCTTGAATTCTTTTTCTTTTCTTTTCTTTAACTCTTAATCCTAGTCCACACAATGAATCTAGATATTATGTGGGTTTGGTTTACTCAAGAAAAATTGAAGAAAAGATCACAAAAGAGAAATTTCCCAAAATGTGAAAACCGCATTAAAATAATATTAAAAATGGGAAAAATTCTAATTGAACCAAAACGTCCCATATACCCCTAAAGCTTGCGCACTAGCTTTATTTTAGCTAAACTAGATGCTGGCAAGTCTATATGGTCGTATGGACACAGTCGTGTCAAAACGGAAAATACCGACAATTTAACCCTAAAACGGAAAAATTCTCATAACGATTTCTAAAACGTTACAGTAAGTATGCATGTGGATCTCGTCCAACCATATAATCAATGTATGTATGCATGTGGATCTCGTCTAACCATATAATCAATGTCTGTACGCACGTAAATATCATAAAAGAGTGTGCATGAAAGTATGAGGATATAAATCAACGGTGTCCCTTGCGACACATCAAAATCATGGAACCTGGGTGCCCAACATCGACACCCGAAAACATCATGAAACCCGTGTTCAGTATCGACACGTAAATCCTTATATCTCGGGCTCCGTCAGTCCGGATCGGCCCACGGGCTCCGTCAATCAGGATCGGCCCATATCATCTCTCGACTCCGGTCGGTATCCTTCGGATATCCGTCGAGCCCCAAATACTATCACCGGTAAGTAGTAGTCCCACTGCCAGGCTCACCGTCTGCAGTACAACAATCCGTTCTCGCCCCGGGGTGCTATACTGGGTCCACCATGTACCCGCAATTGGCCTTATCCAACTCCTCGAATCGTGTTTCACATGTCACTCTCAGAACTGAGAAAACACATGGTGGACTCACTAAAATCTCATATCAATAGAAACCGGGTTTTTAAAACAGTACATGCTTTCTTTTAAAATGTACACGGTTCTCAAATCCAGAAATCTCATGAAAACAGCATATCTCAATGCGTAAAATCATAGAGCATGATGTATGCGACATTTAATAGAAATGTAAACATATCCGTATATCATGCAACATGAAACAATGATATAACATATTAAGGGAAAACCGCTCTTTTAAATGATTCCAGTTTTTAAAATATAATATGCGGTTCCCAATTTCCTAATAAAACCAGTTATCTATGTAGGTACAATATGTATATGCGCAAGTATAGAGGTACCAATGTATGTGTGCACCAATATGGATATACAAGTACGTATGTGCACAAGTATGGATATATCAAAGTATATGTGCACCAATATGAATATACAATGTGTATGTACGCAAGCATATTATGCGAAGAGTCATATCATGATGCAGCAATCCTACTGTGTAGTGATATGGCAATTATCGATGATGAAGTGTGTGAGCCGGCAATCTGTGTGCGTGTAACATACGCATCATCGATAATGGTGTAAGTGTACTAGCACAGGTATAAGTAATGCAATGCGAGCACAGGTATAAGTAATGCAATGCGAATAACATGAATGCAGCATAAGGTAAATCACGTGCAAATGCTGACTGGTACACGTATCTAATATGACCGAGTCGGTGAATCTATCAATCGGCATCCAGCCTCATAACATCACATACGATATAATCCATCGTACAGCCACTTCTAGTCAAGGGTATGGATCAATCATCAAGTCAAATTCATCACGTACGGAAAATCATCGTACGGCAGCATTAAACCAATATGGATCATATCATCCTATATGAAAAATAAGGGGTACGGACCTAACGTCTCATACGGCAACCTCCCATGATTCACAACATATATAAATATATCTATATACCTATGTCTTAGGTCATATCCATAATAATCTCATATCAGGGGACCGACAAGGTATCAATCATCTCAATCGACTCGCATCCGTATACCATCATATCATCAAATCATCATATCACGTCTTATATTCTTTCCATCGCATTCATATCCCACATGAAGTCAATTTCACCTATACCATCTACCCTTACTATAAGCATACGTATCTAATCTAACAAACACGCCTGAACCATATAATCAGTTTTTTTAAAAAGAAGCAATCGTAGTTTTGAAAGTATGGGCTACGGTGTTTTCAAGGAAAAGATATCATTTGAAAATCCATAACATCCCTCAAGGTACCTGTTTAAAAGATGCATACAATTCTTCAGTTTGGAAATTGGTATGGTTCGGATGACACATCTACGTCGGCTATCTAGTCTCATAGTACCCTAAACGGCAATATCATCAAATATCATCCTCAAATCCCGTCATCGCATACTAGCCGCATCATATCGCTTCTAACTATCGTTTAGCTTCTAATATGGTTCTTTAACTATCATTAACTCTATTTATAGTTTTCTGTATAAGGTTTCCTTAACCATATTCTATATGTATAAATCCGTTTCCATCAAAGTTTGCGGGGGTGCTCTACGCCATCCACCCGACTTCCCCCATGGATATAGATCCACTCACCTTGCACTTTCTTGCCGATGTCGATGTCACCATCCTCTTCTTCATCGTCTTGAAATCCACATGGGGTACCTACATATCATAACACATCGCAATTGCGTATTAAAATCAAGTCGGAAACCAAAACGTCATACGGATCGCCTATAGGTTAGAACTTATAGCACACGTATACAAAACCAACAAATAACCCTCGTTGTTGACGTTCGAACGCCACACAAAGGAACATGATAACAAATACCAAATCCCAATTCATTAATAGCCGCAAACGAAATCAGAAATCTTGAAAATTAGCTCCAGATTTTACCTTAGGCCAAATTGGTCAATTTTCCACATATGGGGGTCTGATTTACTGGAGATAAATCCACAGAACAAATACGGACACTTTTCCTCACACCCTGGCCGCAATTTGCGGCCAGGAACAATAAATTTGCGGCCACACTTGAAGGGTAGGGGCTCAGGTCTTGGGTGAAGGTTCCAGGTTGCCTGCACACTCCTCTGTGTTTGCTAAATAATTTTTAGTGCCCCCGGGTGATAGCAGATCACAAAATACCAACACAATTTACACAATTTCCCGATATCGACGAATCTAAAGTTCATGTTTTGGGGTTTGGTCACTGGTCCAGGTCAAGAAATGGGTCTCTAGGGTCCTGTAACAGCCACTAGGCATCACCCAAACCACACAACACTCAAACCCTTCTCTAGGAATTTCTAAGTTCACAAATTCACATCTTAACCCTATTTATAACTAACTAGAATGCAAGAAACTAGAAACTACACTAAAGGAAATGAATTATATCTTATGGATGTAGCCAAGCAAAACCCTAGCTCTCCCAAGTCCTTAAAATCAACCATTGATGGGTCCAAAGTGTAGAGGGTGAAGAGGGGATCAACTTTAATGAAAGGGGTTTAGAGTTTTGAGGAAGCTTTTTAGATGATTTCATGGGTTGGGGTGGAGGGATATGAGGTTGGAGGTAGATGAAGAAAGATAATAATGGGGAAAGAAAAGATAGCAGCACCCCCCTCTCTCTCACTTATTCTCACACATTCTCTCGCTCCAATCATTCACCTTTTTGCCCCTTTTCATTCCTTTTTGTTCTCTTTTAAATTTCAAAAACAAATCACCTAATACTCATAAAACAACACAAATTCAACAACATGTAACCAAATGTAACATGACATGGTGCACTTGCCATGAAAAACTGTAAAAATACGGATTTGGCCTAATCGCGATTAGCAGTGCACTAATCGGATTTTTTTTATCAAAACTGTATTGGATATATGTATGCCCTAGAGGCCATTATGTGATAGTGGATGTATCTATACATGTATATATATTTAGTTTGCATTCTTGCTCGACATGATAGTATGCTATCTGGTTCTTCTTTATCTGACATGTTGATTTGATCATGCTTTTATTCATTCATACATGCTGATAAAGCCCTGAGGATATCGGCTTGACTACTCTGATTATGATGGAGATCATACTAGTGGGACATCTGTAGTCTATAAGCATATCCTGGAACGTCCCTAGTCATAGGTATATCGAGACGGGGCATCGATATACCAGAGTAGACTAGCGTATATGATACTAGACCCATGTGATGGGCGATGGATGTTCCCACATTCATCGATGTTTGACATCAAGATCATATACGGGTGCTCAGTGCTGACTGGGTACACTGGACGGACTCACCGAGAACTCCTATATGGAATTATATCCATCGTCGGATAGCAGTTCTCAGGTGACACTGCTACAGGTTAGTCTGTAGACCCGAGATCGTCATGGAGTCTTGTGTGTTCTACCACTGTACTTTGATTGCCACCCTACCACGGCTCTACTGAGTCGTGCAAACAGGTGGCCGTTGGGTACAGTCCCGAGACACACGAAGGCAATGAGCGATAGGAGGGGTTTCGTCTCTCCCGGTATTGGGAGTTGATGCTGTGATTGTTAGTTATATGTATGCCCTAGAGGCCATTACTGTACATAGGATGTATATTGTAGTGGATGCTGGGACATATATAGGGAGGACTTTCTTGCTCGACATGATAGTATGCTATCTGGTTACCCTTTACCTTAACGTGTATACTGATTGTCTCTCTGTTACATGTTGGTAAAGCCCTTAGGATCTGTGCTTGACTACCTAGACTATGATGCGGATCATACTAGTGGGGACATGGTAGTCTATAAGTACATCCTTCAAAGTCCCTAGTCGAGGGTGTATCGAGACGGGGCATCGATATACCAGAGTAGACTAGCGTATACCTTCTCGACCCATACAGATGGGCGATGGATGATCCCATATCCATCGGTGTTTGACATCAGAGATGATATACGGGTGCTCAGTAGAGACTGGGTACACTGGACGGACTCGCCGAGAACTCCCAGATGGTATTATACCTCACGTCAGATGGCAGTTCTCTGGTGACACTGGTACAGAGTAGTCTGTTGACCCGAGATCGTCATAGAGTCTTGTGTGGTTCCCACTGTGCTTTGATTTCCATCTTACCACGTCCAAGAGGGCGTGCAAAACGGTGGTTTTTGGGTACAGTCCCGAGTCACATGGAGGCAATGAGCGATAGGAGGGGATTCGTCTCTCCCGGTATATGGGGGTTGATGTTGCGCTGTGTTCGATTGGCTATAACAGGAAATCCCTGGCCAGGGTTGCTGAGATTTACTGGTAAGTGTTACCAGTAGTTTCTCGAACAGTTATAGACCTCATATCGACACGACTTATTGAGCTATTGGGGTCTGACGTTTACCACCCCTAGGCGAGATATGCGACATATCAGAGGATCAGACCGGACTGTACGGTAGTGTTACTGGTCGGATTCACTGGAGTGTGAGCGGGCTTGCTCGTCGATCTTCAGATCGCTCAATACCCGGGTGGCCGTTACGTTTAGCAGACCGCTTGCGGCTTGTGGATGTTTGATATGATCATCATCTGCTGCCGGCGTATTGACGAGTCTTTAGAGTCCTACACAGAGGTTTCCTGGCTCAAGCGAAACGAAATAGGAGCGCGTATGAGATATGTGCGGGACCGAGAATAATACTGTATGCGATACTGTATTCGATTCTCGCGATGTGACATCGATCGGTTATATGCGATATAGCCGGGTTATCGGATCAAGTGTTGATTCGATAAGATGTTACTAATGATACCCGTCGGTTATGTGCGTCATGACCGGGTCGTTAAATCAAGTGTTGATTTAATGATTTAATGCATAATTATATATTTGATATATTACTTTGCATTAACTAGTATCGGTTCACTTTGAATGGATTTTCTCGCTCGGGTGTGCACATTACATATGCGATATGATTTTGTGCACTTGATTGTATCATGTTTGATGATACAAGTTTACTTGGTTAAGTGCAAAGAATAAACCATGGTTAAAAGAATGGTTAGGGTTTTATTTTCCATTACTTATTTATTCATTTATTTATTTGTTTATTCACTTTGGAAAATAAAAAGAAAAGAGAAAAGAATGGTTGCTAGATTTGGAGTTTAGTTGAAGCTTCATGAAGCTTTGATAAAGTCAACCATACTTATCTCATCCTTAACCCTAACCATTCACACTAACCATGATTCATTCTCTACACTTGACCATGGTTAGAATTATGATAAGAATTCATTTTCTTTTCTTTTTCTATTAACTTATCATAACTAATTTCCTTCTTCTTCTTCATTCTTCAAGTGAAGAAAAGCAAGGTCCATCAATGGTGATTGTTGGAAATGAGTGAGAAATCCAATTCTAAAGTCTACCCACTTCCTATTTCTTCATCCTCTACCTCTTGCCAAGTAGTAGAGTGTGTTTCCTTCACAAGTTTTCATGGATTTGTGAAGGTGGAGCTTGATCTAGCGATGCTTCGACGTAGATCATCTTCGGCATGGACATCGACGACCTAGCTTGCCCATTCTCCGACGAAACCGATCCTAGAGCCCAGATTCGATTTGGACAGCGGAGAGGACCTCGTTGCGGAGCGATGGAGGTGGAGCACCGGATCTACAAAGGTTGTATTTCCGTATTTTATATAGTTAACTGTTAACTAGTTCTTGTTCGCCTAGAAATCTAGTTATCGATCCGTACACTAGGGTTTGTAGGCACCATAATTTTGAAATTGCCATGGTTGATGGCTTGGGAGACCTCACTTGCGTGCCTAGGAACCCTGCAGTGGTATCAGAGCCTAGCTAGAGCCTTAGGCGAAGTCCAGACGCGATTTGAAGTCCGATCGAACCGAAACCCTACCCGGAAAATTGCTCTCTGTCCAATTTTTAAAGTCTGGTCTTTTTCCACATTAAAAATGTTCAGAAAAATCAGCAGGTGAATATATGAAATACTGTGAAATTCGTGCCCCTGACTCCTTCATATTGCCGCGCTTCCGCGGCACGAGCTAGCCTCGTGCGGCGGTTGCGCGGCGGTACGGGCACTGTATTCAATAATTTTTACACAGTATCTCATAATTATTAATTCTGGATTTTCTGGGTATTTTTAATATTTTTTCCAGAGTTGAATTTTTCTGAGTTAAATTGGGGATTCGGTGTTTCGATCGGGGTATCAAATTTTGTCTGTGTGGCTTTCCGGATAAATCTTAGAATATGTTAAAAAGTTCGACCGGATATAAATACCCAATTTTTCCCCTGTCGGGAAATTTCCAAGTGTTGGATTTTTCCGTAGTTTAACGACGTTCTAAGTAGTGCAAGTAACGCGATGGTCCCTCTAGAAGACACAAACCTTAACTCGATTATGTGACCGTCTTGAACTGCCCTTTGAACCTTCGGGTTTGGGGTAGTACGGCGTGCCACATGTGAGGCGTTGGCTTGACCCTTCTACGGCTGGATCGTTGGTACTGAGGCACGAACGGAATGTTGTTAGACGTGTTTCATGTGTTGATCTGTATCGGGAAAACTTGGGTGTTCGATTGTTCGATCGAAAAGTTTAACATTTTCTATTTATCTGGAATGGGATACAATAATTGGAATTCACAAAAGTTATGAGATAACTAAATGAATGTTATAAACACAACAGTTTAGTCTCACTTGATCGGTTGCCACGGAATTTTGATGTGATCAAAAGTCCGTCGCAATCACGTAGCGTACGCGGATACTCGCCGGGTAAACTTAATAGACAGCTTCACGCCATTGCCCCGACCAAGTGACTGTAGGAGAACCCCGTCGCCGAAAGCATCCGTACGGGTGCTCGCGGTAGCGGTGTTCCGCCTTGGTGCACTTCGTCGACGGTAACGGGGGTGCGGCCGTCTACTGAAGTTTGCGACGAGCATTCGATCAGGATGTCGGGAATCTTGTTGAATTGCCCGACTTGATATTGAAAAGAGTTTTCGATAATGAGACTAAAATGCGGGGTTTGTAATTGTTAGGCATGCGATGTCTAAGTAATTCATTTGGTTAGGCATGCGATGTCTATGCAGATTGCGGATTCCAACTGTTGTAGTTTTACACTTTCTTTTCTGTGACCGTAAGTGTAATATGTGATATCGCCGGTTTCGTTGCTATATGTCAACGACAATTGGGATGGACATATTTACTTACGTTGATGACATGTGATGTTATGTGTTGCTGGATATGTTATATTGGATCGTCGTGTTTGAATGGCCGGGGGTTTTTATGTGAGATGAGTGTTTTTCATTTTCATTCATGTAGAAACTTGTATGTAATATTCTTTTATTGGGGCGCTTCCTGGTTGCGGAAGTTGTCACCTGTTGTATATTATTTACTTTTCCGCATTAGGATAGACCCAAGGAGGAGGGCACAAGTAACCGGGTTCTGGAGTCCAGTGGGAGACCAACTCGAGGAGTCGAGTCCGGGTCTCCTAACTCTAGAATTGGCAGGGTTGCTTACCGCTCTCGTAGGGGTCTAGGGGTGTGGGTTTGGCTATTCATCACGACCGTGGAATCCGTGTTTTATACTGGCTCGTATTGAAAACACGGACGTCCTAGTATATCCAATATTTCATATGATTCTTCTGCTGCGATATCTGTGATGTGATCATGTGATGTTCTGTGATAGATACAGTATATAGTATATATGATATATTATATAGGCGTTACTTATGTTTTACACCCGCGCTAGCCCTGCCCTGCTCTGCCGTTAGTTACCTAACCTAACGGTGCACGAGGGGACATCGAGGCGAATACGGATGGCATAAGTGTACGTCGTATTTATCTGTGATGTTTAGGTATTTAAATGATGGGACTTCATTAATGTGATTAATGAAATAAAAGAAACCTAAGATATTGTAGAATCGAATTTCAAAATAAAATAGGTAGCTACAGTTCTTGCTTTGCACAGCGGTATATGCGATATATCCTGCACCTTATTCGATGAGGAAAGGACCGAGATCCCTTCACCGGGAGTGACTCCTTTAGCAATAACTGGCAGATGCTACACACTCGGTTTGTATTTTGATTGCTTTTAAGTGTTTTTGCTTTGCATAGTGATATATATGATATATCCCGCACCTCATTCGACGAGGAAAGGACCGACGATCCCTTCACCGGGAGTGACTCCTTTAGCAAAACTAGAAAAGCCTCAAAAGCATTCCATTTCAAAATTCATTCGATCCTACAACGATATCAAGTTCATTACGCAATAGGTTTTCAGAAAAACCTGTCGTAGCCCTCCGTCATTTCAGATACGTACTAGTTAGTATTCGTGCTGCGGTTGTTTGGCCTCCGTCAAGGCGTAGTGTACGGTAGCTAACTAGTGCTTATCTGCTAGCATATGATGCGATTGGATTAGGGTATTCGTACGGCGTTGTTTGGCCTCCGTCAAGGGTCGTGCGGGTGGGTTTAATTCAATCAGGAAATGACGGGTTGAACTTGACTAGCGGACTATGGGTTGTTTGGCCTCCGTCAAGGTCATAGCGAGCTAGGGGTAAAAATATTATCGGGAATTTCAAGTGTTGAAATTTGCAATGAGATTGCATACCTTCTATGAGATAGTTGGATCCCGATACCCGCTGCGAGTAAGTGTTACTCCTGGGAGAGTTTTATACATTACAATTAGCCGATCAAGTAGGTGTCTAGAAAGGTGTTAACGAGGTTACGCCTCTGGGAAAACGAGGTTTACATTAATTAGGTTCGTGCGAAAGCACGGGGGACCTCCCTCAAAGTACCGACACTGGCCTGGCTGAAATATTGGCGAACTTGTAGTGTGTAATTAATCCCGGCTAGTCTTTCCTTTTAGGGTTTGAAGGAAGATTTGATAAAAAGCAGTGGGAGCCATCCTGATTAGATAAAATAATAACCAATCTATTCTTGACAGAGCGCACGCTGAGTGTTTTCTTCTCTCTCTCTCCTGGTAGCGACCATATCACGCCTTAATCAAGATAATAATACGGATTATTGACCGAACCCGCTTGTTATACTGAGCTGGGGAACGTTGGTCCCGCTCCAACTTATAATTGTTATAAGACAGAGCAGGAAATTGGGGATTACCAGAATTCCCGTGCCGCCCAAACGAAGAGAGTGCATGCTGATGCATCATCTTCGGGTGTGTTCATTATACAGAACTGTTTCTCAGTATTCTTTACGTCCTGGGTATATGATACCAGATCAGGATCCCAGATATGTAATCTGTTACATAGGGCTACAGAAAGGTAGAGAACTGAGAACGGGTGATAAGTTTCATGAGGCAGAAAACGGGGCAAGAGTTGCAGCCAAGTCTGTCGGTCACTGTCACCCTGTATTACCGATACATTGATTCTGAACGAATGTTATTAGATACCGAACCTGATATACAAAATCATATCTGTCTCTTTATTAGTAAAGAAACGATAAAATTTTGTATTGTTGGATAATGTTTTGAACATTTCCTATATCAAAAGTTGATCGGTTCAGGCACGTTATCTAAAAGCATTGACGTTCTAAATCAAACTACAGTTCTTAATATATGGAACACACACAAGAGGAAGAGTTCAGAAATGAACGGATTCTTCTTGAGGTATTATAGACTAGGTCAGATCAATGTGACCCGACTAGCTAGAGTTACATATAGATGCATATTTAAATCAGTTTGAATTTACATCTTGTGAAACTCGCCAGTCATGTCACAAAGATAAGATGACCACAGCTCTGTTTATTGGAAACAGAGAAAGAGTTAGTAAACTCTTGGGATGATACATGTTGATGTATGTAGGTCCCCTGTCTACACATGCCAGGACTGGTTCTTTATACTTCATTACGTTCTCTGATAATCTCTCAAGATTCAGTCATATGTTCCTGCTGAAACATGAGTCCGAACCTTTTGAGATATTCACAGAATATAAGTTAGAAGTAGAGAACCAAAATATGGGTATAAGTATTATGTCCTTTGATGTGATCAAGGAGGAGAATACTTGAGCACGGAAATCCTGGACTATTCTAAAGGAGAATGAGATTCTCTCTCAGCATTACTCCTCCGTATACACCATAGCACGATGGTATATCGGGGTGGAGCAATCACACCCTATATGATAAGGTGTGCTCTATGATGAGTACTACTGAGTTACCTGTTTCCTTTTTGGGAGTTATGCACTTGAGAAGCTGCATACCTATTGAATAAGGTTCCAATCAAATCAATGCCTACCACTTCATATGTGATATGGAAAGGGAAGAGCCCATATCTTAAGTTAGTTAAGATAGGGGGTTGTCCGGCCTATGTCTAAAAGCAAAATCCGGACAATCTCGAGGCAAGGTTAGTTGTGTAGAACTGGAAAGGTTCCAGCTATGCAATCTACAGCTAATGATTTGATAGAACCAAAGTATTCAGTAGATACCAACGAACCTCAGCCTCTCCGCCGATCTAGTAGGGTTCCTCACCCACCTGAGAGATACTTCGGTTTCTCTATGACAGTGGGAGCGAGGATTGCATCATGAGATGATGACCCAACTAGCTTCGAGCAGGCCATCGAGAGTAAGACTCTGTAAGAATGGCTGGATGTTTAGTGATCTGAGATGGAATCCTTATACACCAACAAAGTATGGACTTTAGTTGCTATATCTGAAGGGTTAAATCCCCATCAGGAGCAAGTATATCTTGAGAAGATTACTTGGTGTAGATGGAAAAGTTGAGACTTTCAAAGCTAGACTTGTTAATGGTTTTCGTCATCAACCAGGCGTGGATAATGATGAAACCTTTTCAAGTAACTATGCTTAAGTCCATCCAGATCCTACTTGCCACGGCTACATACCATGACTACAATATCTGGTGGTTGGGTGTCTTGACTGCTTTTCTAAATGATGATTTAGAAGAGAGTGTCTATAAGTACACAGCCAGAGGGCTTCGTAGACAGTGGGAGCAGCGGAAACGTGTGCAAGATGTTTTATATGATAAAGCAGGCATCGCGGAGTTGGAACATCTGTTTTGATGGATTAGTCAAAGAAGTTGACATCATCAAAATGGTAGATGAACCTTATATAAACAAGAAGGTAGTAGGGAGTATGGTGACGATCCTCGTAGAGTACGTGGATGACATACTCTTGATAAGAAAGGAGTTTCTTATGCTACGCTCGATCAATCTCCGCTTATCACAATGATTCTCCATATAGGATCAAAGTGATACCTACTAAATCCTGGATTTTGGATCTATGAGATAGATCTAATTGGATGTTAGGTATCTCACTAGTAGTAGTGAGATGGTATCAATCGATCCAAGGGAAAATCACTGGAAGGGTTCCAGGGTGATAAAGACGTCTGAATATCAGTCGCAGGCATTGTCTTTACCCTCAGTAAAGGGACGGTATGTTGGAAGAGTTCCAAGCTAGATACCGTGACACACTAGACGATAAAGGCAGGATACATCGCTACTTAAGATGCTACCTAAGAGGCTGTTTGGGTGTGTATTGGTTCATGAGATGAACTACGTTCCCACCATTGTGTGACAATGGAGTTGTAGCTTATGCCAAGGAACGCCCGTCCCATCAGTGATCCAGACATATTCTAAGGCAGTATCACCTGATCATGGAGATGGTTGATCTCCAGGGTGATCGAGGTTAGGAGAGTAGACTCAGAGGACAACACAGCGGATCCACTCACAAAGGCCTGTTCCCAGAGAGAGACTTTTATGGGATGGTTGAGTAATGAGATACTGCAACCACTGCTACAGATGGCCCTAGTGCAAGTGGGAGATTGTTAGTTATATGTATGCCCTAGAGGCCATTACTGTACATAGGATGTATATTGTAGTGGATGCTGGGACATATATAGGGAGGACTTTCTTGCTCGACATGATAGTATGCTATCTGGTTACCCTTTACCTTAACGTGTATGCTGATTGTCTCTCTGTTACATGTTGGTAAAGCCCTTAGGATCTGTGCTTGACTACCTAGACTATGATGCGGATCATACTAGTGGGGACATGGTAGTCTATAAGTACATCCTTCAAAGTCCCTAGTCGAGGGTGTATCGAGACGGGGCATCGATATACCAGAGTAGACTAGCGTATACCTTCTCGACCCATACAGATGGGCGATGGATGATCCCATATCCATCGGTGTTTGACATCAGAGATGATATACGGGTGCTCAGTAGAGACTGGGTACACTGGACGGACTCGCCGAGAACTCCCAGATGGTATTATACCTCATGTCAGATGGCAGTTCTCTGGTGACACTGGTACAGAGTAGTCTGTTGACCCGAGATCGTCATAGAGTCTTGTGTGGTTCCCACTGTGCTTTGATTTCCATCTTACCACGTCCAAGAGGGCGTGCAAAACGGTGGTTTTTGGGTACAGTCCCGAGTCACATGGAGGCAATGAGCGATAGGAGGGGATTCGTCTCTCCCGGTATATGGGGGTTGATGTTGCGCTGTGTTCGATTGGCTATAACAGGAAATCCCTGGCCAGGGTTGCTGAGATTTACTGGTAAGTGTTACCAGTAGTTTCTCGAACAGTTATAGACCTCATATCGACACGACTTATTGAGCTATTGGGGTCTGACGTTTACCACCCCTAGGCGAGATATGCGACATATCAGAGGATCAGACCGGACTGTACGGTAGTGTTACTGGTCGGATTCACTGGAGTGTGAGCGGGCTTGCTCGTCGATCTTCAGATAGCTCAATACCCGGGTGGCCGTTACGTTTAGCAGACCGCTTGCGGCTTGTGGATGTTTGATATGATCATCATCTGCTGCCGGCGTATTGACGAGTCTTTAGAGTCCTACACAGAGGTTTCCTGGCTCAAGCGAAACGAAATAGGAGCGCGTATGAGATATGTGCGGGACCGAGAATAATACTGTATGCGATACTGTATTCGATTCTCGCGATGTGACATCGATCGGTTATATGCGATATAGCCGGGTTATCGGATCAAGTGTTGATTCGATAAGATGTTACTAATGATACCCGTCGGTTATGTGCGTCATGACCGGGTCGTTAAATCAAGTGTTGATTTAATGATTTAATGCATAATTATATATTTGATATATTACTTTGCATTAACTAGTATCGGTTCACTTTGAATGGATTTTCTCGCTCGGGTGTGCACATTACATATGCGATATGATTTTGTGCACTTGATTGTATCATGTTTGATGATACAAGTTTACTTGGTTAAGTGCAAAGAATAAACCATGGTTAAAAGAATGGTTAGGGTTTTATTTTCCATTACTTATTTATTCATTTATTTATTTGTTTATTCACTTTGGAAAATAAAAAGAAAAGAGAAAAGAATGGTTGCTAGATTTGGAGTTTAGTTGAAGCTTCATGAAGCTTTGATAAAGTCAACCATACTTATCTCATCCTTAACCCTAACCATTCACACTAACCATGATTCATTCTCTACACTTGACCATGGTTAGAATTATGATAAGAATTCATTTTCTTTTCTTTTTCTATTAACTTATCATAACTAATTTCCTTCTTCTTCTTCATTCTTCAAGTGAAGAAAAGCAAGGTCCATCAATGGTGATTGTTGGAAATGAGTGAGAAATCCAATTCTAAAGTCTACCCACTTCCTATTTCTTCATCCTCTACCTCTTGCCAAGTAGTAGAGTGTGTTTCCTTCACAAGTTTTCATGGATTTGTGAAGGTGGAGCTTGATCTAGCGATGCTTCGACGTAGATCATCTTCGGCATGGACATCGACGACCTAGCTTGCCCATTCTCCGACGAAACCGATCCTAGAGCCCAGATTCGATTTGGACAGCGGAGAGGACCTCGTTGCGGAGCGATGGAGGTGGAGCACCGGATCTACAAAGGTTGTATTTCCGTATTTTATATAGTTAACTGTTAACTAGTTCTTGTTCGCCTAGAAATCTAGTTATCGATCCGTACACTAGGGTTTGTAGGCACCATAATTTTGAAATTGCCATGGTTGATAGCTTGGGAGACCTCACTTGCGTGCCTAGGAACCCTGCAGTGCTGTGCTCGACTGGTTATAACAGCAAGTCCCTGGCCAGGGCTGCTGAGATTTGCTGATAAGTGTTATCAGTAGTTTCTCGATCTGTTATAGACCATTCACCGACACGACTTATTGAGTTATTGGGGTCGACGTGACCATCCCTAGGCTCGATATGCAGCATATCTGACGAAGAGACCGGACTGTACGGTAGTGTTGCCGGATGGCTCGACGGGAGTTGTAGCAGGTTCGCTTGTTGTCTTCTGATCGCTCAATACCCGGGTGGCCGTTACGTTTAGCTGACCGCTTGCGGCTTGAGGGTACTTGATATGATCATTACCCTCTGCCGGCGTATTGACGAGTCTTAGAGTCCCACAGAGGAGTTACCCAGTCCAGGAGAAACGTTGTGGTGCGCATATGCGATATGCGCATGCACCCGATTGAAATGTGCGTATATGATACCGAACATTGATCGGGTGAACTGCTTTTGGTGGGGTCATATGAGATATGAACGGATTGATAAATCAAGTGTTGATTTATCATTTAACCATTAGTTTTCTCACTTAAAACCTTTCTAGGGTTTGATGGATGTATGCATGCATGCATGTGTTTCTTTCTTCTTTTCTAGTTTCATGCACATGTAGATGTGCATACATGTACACATACATACATCAAACCATCATGGTTGATTATATATGGAAATGGTGGCAATATAAGCCTCACACCATAGATTAAACAATGGATAATTATTTAATTTTGGTTTTAAAGTTAAATGAAAAAGAAAAGGATAATCATGTTAGTTTCCACACTCTTCTTCTAACCTAACCTAGCTCAACTACCACTAAACTATGGTTATCCTTCTCTTTATCATTCTAAACCCAAGTTAAATTAACTATCTATCATTTAATCATGGTTGGAGTTAAGAAGGAATTAAATATATATAGTGATATATATTTCTTTCTCTTGCTTAACTCAAGGGTTATCTTTTATCTCTTGTTAATATTAGCCACCATCTTCATCTTCCTTCATCTTTTCTTCTCTAGTCTTTTCTAGTGAGTGAAATACAACAAAAGAAAGGTTTTTGAAGTGAGAAACCCAACCACAACATCATTCTACACAAGCTTAGCCGCTTTGTTTAGAGTGTTCTTTTCGGTTTGTCGAAATTGCGAGCTTGGACGGAGTGCTCCGTGGTGGATCGTCGTGGACGCAAGGGAACTTCGAGAGGACCTCGACTCAACACCCAAGACACCAAGGAGTCTAGCAAAGGGGAGCTACAAAGGTTGTAGCCTTCAAACCCTAATTTTCTAGGATCGATCCATTTGCATGTTAGTTTAGCACCTCAAAAATTCTAACTTTGGGTCATGTAATGCTTCAAAACACTTCATAGGGTGCTATACTAACCTTACATTGGTGTCAGAGCCGACCTAGAACATTAGGCGGCGTTTTTACGAAGTGAAAACCCCGATCGGACAAAAATACCGTATTTTTGGGTGCTCTCTGGAAATTTTCTAAATTTTGACATTTTGCAGAATTAAAAATATGTAAAAAATACAGCAGGAAAATTTAAGAGTTACGGTATAAAATTTATTCAGTGAACAGTGATTTTAGCCGCGGAAACGCGGCCTAAGCTTGCTTAGGCCGCGGTTCCGCGGCCGTACCTATGAATTGATGGATAAATTTTCTTCAGTAATTCTTGGTTCTGCATGTATAAATTTTTGGGTATTTTTAAACTGAATAAAGTTTTGAAAAATTCTGGAGATGTTTTTGGATTCATCGATTCGATCGGGACTTTCATTTCGTAGTTTTTCCGGGTAAATTAGAAAGTATTGAAGTGTTTGAACGAGTATCATTTACTCATTATTCACGGGGTTTAAATAGTTTGGAAATACGTGCAAGTCTTTTTGCGGTGGTCCCTCTAGAAGACAACAAACCTTAACTCGATTATGTGACCGTCTCAAACTGCCCTTTGAACCCTAGGGTTTGGGGCAGTACGGTGTGCCACATGTGAGGCGTTGGCTTGACCCTTCTACGGCTGGACCGCCGCTACTGTGTCACACTCCAGATTTTTTGAACCCTGCTCAAGTGTTGAGCTTTAGTGAATCTTGGGTGCTTGATTGTTCGTTCGAAAACTTTAATACTGTCTGTTTGTCTGGAATGTGATACAATATGTGGAATTCATATGGTTTAGGCATGAAATACGAAATATGTGATATTTCGCATTTATGTTGTCTAAAGAGAATCTGGATTCCAAATATTGTAGTTTTACACTTTCTTTTCTGTGACCGTAAGTGTAGTATGTTAGATATCGCCGGTTTCGTTGCTATACATCAACGACAATCGGGGTACGCATACTTACTTACGTTGATGATATGTGATATTATGTGTTGCTGAGATATGATATGTAGGATTGTCGCGATTGAATAGCCGGGGGGTTTTTGTGAGATGAGAGTTTTATATTTTCATTCATGTAAATTCAAATGTAATGTAATGTTCTTTTATTTGGGGCACTTCCAGGTTGCGGTTGTGTCACCAGTGTTGTATATTATTTACTTTTCCGCATTAGGATGGACCCAAGGAGGGGAGCACAGGTGACCGGGTTCTGGGGTTCAGTGGGAGGCCATCTCGAGGAGTCGAGACCGGGTCTCCTAAACTCCAGGATTGGTAGGGTCACTTGCCGCTCTCGTAAGGGTCCAGGGTGTGGGCTTGGCTATTCATCGCGACTGTGGAATCCGTATTTTCTATTCTGGCTAAATACTAAATACGGACGTCCTAGGATATCCCACGTTATATCTATGTTTCTGCTGCCTGTGTTCTGTGATATCTGATACGAATGGCATATTATATATATGATATATAGTAGACGTTGCTTATGTTTTACACCCGCGCTAGTCCCGTCCCGGTATGCCGTTAGTTAAGTAACCTAACGGTGCATAACGGAACATTGCGGCGAATGCGGATGGCATAAGCGTACGTGTTATTTTCGTTTCTTTTCTGTGATTGGCTTAATGACTTAAATGATGGGATTACATTAATGTGATTAATGTAAAGAAAATAAACCTAAAAGATGTTGTAGAATCGGATTTAAAAACTACTCGGCTATTTATGAAAAAGCTATATTTCAAAACTGCGGAGCTTAAGCCACTCTTTTTGAAAACCTTTTGATTCTACAACGATATCAAGCTCAAAGCGTTAAAGATTTTCTTAAAAATCATCCGCAACCCTCCGTCATTTTAGGAAGTAGAGTACTTAGTATTCGTGCTACGTTTGTTGACCTTAGCCAAGGCGTAGTGTACGGTAGCTAAGTGATGTCTTCCTACAAACGCATATGATGCAGATTAATTAGGACGGGCATATGACTTTGTTGACCTTATCCAAGGGTCATGTGAACGGGTCTAATTAATCAAGAAATGACGGGTTGAGCTTGACTAGTGCTCGTGATTTGTTGACCTTAGCCAAGGTCACGAGTATTAGGGGTAAAAATTACATCGGGAATTTCAAGTGTTGAAATTTGCAATGAGATTGCATACCTTCCATGTGATGGTTGGATCCCGATCCCACTGTGGGCAATAGTTGCTCCTAGGAGAGTTTTGCAGTTTACAATTAGCTAACTCATTAGGTGTCTAGAAAGGTGTTAACGGGGCTCCGCCTCTGGGAAAACGAGGTTTACTCTAATTAGGTCCGTGCGAAAGCACGGGGAACCTCCCTCAAAGTACCGACACTGGCCTGGCTGAACGGTTAGCGAAGTTGTAGACTGTAATTAATCCTGGCTAGTTTTTCTTTTTAAGGTTTGAAAGAAAAACTTGATAAAAAGCAGTGGGAAACATCGATTAGACAAGATAATAAACCAATCTAATCTGTGCAAGAGCTTTCGCTGAGTGTATTCTTTTCTCTCTCTTAATGGCAGATACCAATGACTGGACTTAAGCTTCTACTAGATAAGAACAAACTGAATGGGACCAACTATAAAGACTGGCTAAGGAATCTGAAGATCGCCTTGACTTATGATAAAGTATCATATGTCCTCACGGCTTCAGCCCCGCCCGTCCCAGGCCCAAAATCCTCAGTTGCGGACATTGAAGTCCGCAAGACATGGGACGCTGACTGTGCCATGGCAAAATGCCCCGCGCTTGCATCGATGGAAAACACACATCAGAAGCAGCACGAGGACATGGACATTCACGGGATACTGCTCCATACAAAGGAGTTTTATGGGGAGCAGTCCCGCGTATTACGATACGAGGCATCAAAGAAACTGTTTCACATGCGGATGGCCCCTGGCACACCAGTAGCAGACCATGTTTTGAAGATGATAGCTCTTATAGAAGAGCTTGAGGACCTCGGATGGACAATGGACAATGAACAATATATAGATATTATTCTGCAGTCCCTCCCCTCCACCTTTGCTCAGTTCATAGTGAACTTTAACATGCATGGCATGGAGAAGGAACTCCCTGAACTCCTTAATATGTTAAGGAGTGCAGAGAGCACTATGAAGTCAGCAAAGACTCCCGTTATGACTATTGGACAGTCTTCTTCTTCTCGCCCGAAAGCTAAAGCCAAGGGAAAGAAAAGAAGAAACCTACTAATCCTAAGGGCGGAGTCAAAAAGGTGAAGGGAAAGGGAAAGTCCACGGCTGGAGACCCAGGGAAAGGCGAGTGTTTTCATTGCCACAAGACAGGACATTGGAAGCGCAACTGCACGGAGTACCTAAGTCTCAAGAAGAAGCATGGTGATGCTTCTGCTTCAGGTGCGTTTGTGACTGAAAACTGTTTTTCTATAAACTCTGCTTCCTGGGTATTGGATACCGGTTCAGGTTCTCACATTTGCAATTCTATGCAGGGGCTGAGAAATAGCAAGGTTTTGAAGACAGGTGACCATACTCTCCGCGTTGGAAATGGTTCCAATGTACATACAGTCGCAGTAGGAGAGTATCACTTGGGGTTGCCGTCTGGATGTATTTTGATTTTGAATCCATGTTATTTTGTACCTGATATGCTATGTAATATAATATCCGTTTCTTTGTTGGACAATGAAGGGTATAATTTTGTATTGCAAAACAATGTTATGAACATTCACCTGAATCAAATGTTGGTTGGGTATGGTACACTTAATAACGGAATATATGTCCTAAATCAACACACAGTTTTCAGTATACAACACACTAATAAAAGAAAACTTTCAGAATTAAATGAAGCTTTTCTTTGGCACTGTAGACTTGGTCATATTAACGAAACAAGACTAAACAAGTTACACAAAGATGGATATTTAAATCCTTTTGAATATAAATCTTATGCGACTTTCCAGTCTTGTATCAAGGGTAAAATGACCAAAACTCCGTTTACCGGACACGGAGAAAGAGCTACTCAGCTCCTGGGCCTCATACATAGTGATGTATGTGGGCCTATGTCTACACAGGCTAGAGGCGGTTTTTCATACTTCATTACATTCACTGATGATTTCTCAAGATTCGGTCATGTATTTTTATTAAAGCACAAGTCCGACGCTTTCGAGAAATTCATTGAATATAAACAAGAAGTAGAAAAACAAACCGGCTTGAGTATTAAGATGCTTCGATCAGATCGAGGTGGAGAGTATCTCAGTACAGAATTTGCAAACTTCCTAAAAGAGAATGGGATTCTCTCTCAGCTCACTCCTCCTTACACACCACAGCACAACGGTGTGTCAGAACGACGGAATAGGACCCTATTAGATATGGTCCGGTCCATGATGAGTGACGTTGAGTTACCAGTCTCGTTTTGGGGGCATGCATTGGAGACTGCAGCGTTTCTGCTAAACAGGGTTCCAACCAATGCCGTGTCTACCACGCCATATGAGATATGGCATGGGAAGAGACCATCTCTTAAGAGAATTAAGATTTGGGGTTGCCCGGCCTATGTTAAAAAGCAGAATCCGGACAAACTCGAGACACGGTCAGTCATGTGTAACTTTGTGGGATATCCAAAGAATTCTTATGGATATCTGTTCTACCACAAAGAGGAACAAAAAGTATTTGTTTCTCAACATGCCACATTCTTGGAAAAAGAGTTTTTCACAGATAAAGATGATGGCAAAGTGGTGGATCTAGAAGAGGTTCTAGAGACACAAACTACAAATGACGATTTAGTTGAACCAACTGTTGCAGCAGAAACTGAAGAACCTCGGCCACTCCGTAGGTCAGGTAGGACTTCTCGCCCACCGGAGAGGTACTACGGTTTCCTCATTGATGGTGACAGAGAAGACTGTATCATGGAAGATGATGATCCTACCAGTTTTCAGCAAGCTATCACGAGTGGTGACTCTGTGAAGTGGCTGGATGCCATGAGATCCGAAATGGAGTCTATGTACACCAACAAAGTATGGACTTTGGACGTTGTACCCCCTGGGGTAAAACCTGTAGGGTGCAAATGGATCTTTAAAAGAAAGATTGGTGTGGATGGGCAGGTAGAGACCTATAAGGCAAGACTTGTGGCGAAAGGTTTTCGTCAAAGACCAAGTTTGGACTATGACGAAACTTTTTCGCCCGTAGCCATGCTTAAATCCATTCGGATCCTACTTGCTATTGCTGCTCACTACGACTATGAAATCTGGCAGATGGACGTTAAAACAGCATTTCTAAATGGAGATTTAGAAGAATGTGTTTATATGGATCAGCCAGAGGGCTTCATTGACAGTGGGAGCAGCGAGAAAGCATGTAGATTGCTTAAATCCATATATGGGTTAAAGCAGGCATCTCGGAGTTGGAACATCTGTTTCGATGATGTTATCAAAGAGTTTGATTTCATCAAAAATCCAGATGAACCTTGTGTTTATAGGAAGGCTGTAGGAAGAGCTGTCACATTCCTCGTATTGTACGTAGATGACATTCTTCTGATAGGAAATGATATTCCTATGCTACAGTCGGTCAAATCATTCTTATCACTGAGGTTCTCCATGAAGGACCTGGGTGATGCCACATACATCCTGGGCATAAGGATCTATAGAGATAGATCCAAAAAGTTATTGGGACTGTCCCAAACCAGGTACATCAACACCATCCTAAAGAGGTTTAGTATGGAAGACTCCAAGCGGGGTGCCTTACCCGCTTGCCATGGAGTCACTCTCTCCAAGGATTCTTGTCCAAAGACCGATGAAGAGAGAGCTCGCATGAGCATTATACCTTATGCTTCGGCAGTAGGATCTATAATGTATGCGATGTTATGTACACACCCAGATGTAGCTTATGCACTTAGTGTTGTAAGCAGGTATCAATCCAACCCAGGGGAGAACCACTGGACAGCTGTGAAGAACATTCTTAAGTACTTACGAAGGACTAAAGAATTGTTCTTGGTGTATGGTAATAAAGATCTCCAGATGGAGGCCTTTACCGATTCGAGCTTCCAGAGCGATAAGGATGACAACAAATCTATCTCAGGGTTTGTATTTACCCTCAATGGAGGGGCGGTAAGTTGGAAGAGTTCCAAACAAGATACCGTTGCAGACTCTACGATGGAAGCTGAGTACATTGCTGCAAATGATGCCACCAAGGAAGCCGTCTGGATGAAGAAGTTCGTCTCGGAGCTAGGAGTAGTTCCAACCATTATTGATCCAATACCTTTGTATTGTGACAATAATGGGGCAATGGCGTTAGCCAAGGAGCCCAGATCCTATCAGCGGTCCAGACATATCCTGAGGCGCTTTCATTTGATCCGGGAGATTGTAGATCGCCGCGAGATCGAGATTAAGAGAGTTGACACAAAGAACAACGCCGTGGATCCACTCACCAAGGCCCTCCCTCAGCCACAGCATGAGCGACTTTTTGAGATGTTGGGTATGAGATACGCCAATAACTGGCCTTAGTGCAAGTGGGAGATTGTTGGATATATGTATGCCCTAGAGGCCATTATGTGATAGTGGATGTATCTATACATGTATATATATTCAGTTTGCATTCTTGCTAGACATGATAGTATGCTATCTGGTTCTTCTTTATCTGACATGTTGATTTGATCATGCTTTTATTCATTCATACATGCTGATAAAGCCCTGAGGATATCGGCTTGACTACTCTGATTATGATGGAGATCATACTAGTGGGACATCTGTAGTCTATAAGCATATCCTGGAACGTCCCTAGTCGTGGGTATATCGAGACGGGGCATCGATATACCAGAGTAGACTAGCGTATATGATACTAGACCCATGTGATGGGCGATGGATGTTCCCACATTCATCGATGTTTGACATCAAGATCATATACGGGTGCTCAGTGCTGACTGGGTACACTGGACGGACTCACCGAGAACTCCTATATGGAATTATATCCATCGTCGGATAGCAGTTCTCAGGTGACACTGGTACAGGTTAGTCTGTAGACCCGAGATCGTCATGGAGTCTTGTGTGTTCTCCTACTGTACTTTGATTGCCACCCTACCACAGCTCTACTGAGTCGTGTAAACAGGTGGCCGTTGGGTACAGTCCCGAGACACACGAAGGCAATGAGCGATAGGAGGGGTTTCGTCTCTCCCGGTATTGGGAGTTGATGCTGTGCTGTGCTCGACTGGTTTTAACAGCAAGTCCCTGGCCACGGCTGCTGAGATTTGCTGATAAGTGTTATCAGTAGTTTCTCGATCTGTTATAGACCATTCACCGACACGACTTATTGAGTTATTAGGGTCGACGTGACCATCCCTAGGCTCGATATGCAGCATATCTGATGAAGAGACCGGACTGTACGGTAGTGTTGCCGGATGGCTCGACGGGAGTTGTAGCAGGTTCGCTTGTTGTCTTCTGATCGCTCAATACCCGGGTGGCCGTTACGTTTAGCTGACCGCTTGCGGCTTGAGGGTACTTGATATGATCATTACCCTCTGCCGGCGTATTGACGAGTCTTAGAGTCCCACAGAGGAGTTACCCAGTCCAGGCGAAACGTTGTGGTGCGCATATGCGATATGCGCATGCACCCGATTGAAATGTGCGTATATGATACCGAACATTGATCGGGTGAACTGCTTTTGGTGGGGTCATATGAGATATGACCGGATTGATAAATCAAGTGTTGATTTATCATTTAACCATTAGTTTTCTCACTTAAAACCTTTCTAGGGTTTGATGGATGTATGCATGCATGCATGTGTTTCTTTCTTCTTTTCTAGTTTCATGCACATGTAGATGTGCATACATGTACACATACATACATCAAACCATCATGGTTGATTATATATGGAAATGGTGGCAATATAAGCCTCACACCATAGATTAAACAATGGATAATTATTTAATTTTGGTTTTAAAGTTAAATGAAAAAGAAAAGGATAATCATGTTAGTTTCCACACTCTTCTTCTAACCTAACCTAGCTCAACTACCACTAAACTATGGTTATCCTTCTCTTTATCATTCTAAACCCAAGTTAAATTAACTATCTATCATTTAATCATGGTTGGAGTCAAGAAGGAATTAAATATATATAGTGATATATATTTCTTTCTCTTGCTTAACTCAAGGGTTATCTTTTATCTCTTGTTAATATTAGCCACCATCTTCATCTTCCTTCATCTTTTCTTCTCTAGTCTTTTCTAGTGAGTGAAATACAACAAAAGAAAGGTTTTTGAAGTGAGAAACCCAACCACAACATCATTCTACACAAGCTTAGCCGCTTTGTTTAGAGTGTTCTTTTCGGTTTGTCGAAATTGCGAGCTTGGACGGAGTGCTCCGTGGTGGATCGTCGTGGACGCAAGGGAGCTTCGAGAGGACCTCGACTCAACACCCAAGACACCAAGGAGTCTAGCAAAGGGGAGCTACAAAGGTTGTAGCCTTCAAACCCTAATTTTCTAGGATCGATCCACTTGCATGTTAGTTTAGCACCTCAAAAATTCTAACTTTGGGTCATATGATGCTTCAAAACACTTCATAGGGTGCTATACTAACCTTACAAACTGCATATAATAAATTTTAAAAATGCCAAATATTTAAATATATTTTTAAATGAATAAATCATTTTAATTTCCATTTATTTAACCATTATCGGTATATTTTTATACCCTTTTTCGAAAACCCCAATTTCGCAAATCAGGTAGTTTTCGGGAAATATATTATTTTAATATTAAATTCCAAAAATAATATTTTATATTTTATGAAATATTACAGTCTTCCCCCATTAAAGAAATTCGGTCCCCGAATTTAAATTTAAACCCCCAAAATTTAAAACATTTCAATAATCAACTCAAATCAACGAGGCTCCGAAATCACGGAAGATGCAGAATAAAACAGCGCGTCAAGTGCGCATGAAAACGAGTACAAAACTCAAAAACCGAACTCCATCAATGTAAGTGCACAGCAGCGCCCCGGGCGTCAATCCGACATCGGAATGCGGAAACGAAACTTTTTACAAAACTTGTAAACCGGCACTACCGCGCACTATAAACCCGGATCGGGCCATTAACCTAATCCAAGCAAATACGAGAAAGGGTAGAATGCTATACCGAGCGATCCGTGTCCTTCGGTCTTCGGCCTCCACTCCGATCTCCTCGCGGAATCTCCGGTCTTCATCTCCTCGTCGGAACAGGCACCACATCGCCGGGTTCTTTTACGGGCTCCCACCTCTGGACCGAGGCAACTCGGGCACGAAGTTGGCGAGCCAACGTGTCCAAGAAATGTTGTAGGCTAAGTATAGTAGCTTTGTCTCATAGGGTTATGAAATTGCCATTTGATGGAGGTGAGAAGATGAACTTTTGAAGTGAGCTAGAATTTGTGTAGCAAGAAAAATGAGAGATGAATAATTTTTCCACACAAATGAACCTCTCCCCCTCACCCTATGAATGTGGCCGGCCCCTTTACAAAATGGTGGAGGGAAAAAAAGGGAATAATGCAAGAAATAATAAGTATGATCATGAGAAGAAATGGTCACACCATTTTCCGAATCAATCCCTTCATATTCCATCACAATAAATGCAAAGGAAAATGACTCAAAGAGAATCTAATAATGCAAGAACCATCATGAAGCCACAAATACAAATAACCCCCTCCACAATGCTAATTTGCACATTTGCAAATTAGCCCCTCCATCAAATATCAGCCAACGAAAGGAAGAAAGGAAAACTGGCTGAAACGGAATGCAAACTGGCAACTTCAAAAAACTGATCCCGTAATAAATTACAGGAAAACCCCGCGACTGTATATACATACCCGCACTTGTATTCCTACTAAATACAAATGCAAAGAGACAAAATCTACACTGTACAATACTAGGATCCGGCTTAAACCAAAGCCCGCTAGTATTATCCGTCCGATCATGATCCGTGCAATACCGCGCGTATCTGATCGGATCCTGCCATATCTCCATACGGCCTCTACAGCGTTTTGCCCGAAACTTGAGAAAATAGTCTGTGGGGGACTCTAAAGACTCGTCAATACTTTGGCTGTGGATTTATCCACTAGCACGTCAGAGGTATTAGCCATACATGACGGGCTACCAAGTATTGACCAAAAGGGACGTCAATGAGCGAACTCATCCTGACACCCTACTGAGCCTGTCAGTGACAATATCCGTACAGTCCGGTCCGTTCGTCTATGAGCATCGCATGGCGGGCCTAGGGGGTTGGTAAAAGTCAGACCCCCAAAAGCGGTACAAGTCATGTCGGAGTGTAGCCCAGAACACCCTGAGATACTACTGGAATACCTACCAGTAAATCTCCTGCCTTGGCCAAGGGCTTCGTGTTATGGCTCTCCTAGACACAGAGCGATCTCGCCCCTAATACCAGGAGAGACGAACCCCTGCAGATCCGCTCACTGCCTCCATGTGGCTCGGGACTGTACCCAACTAAAACCTGTTTGCACAACTCCTTTGAGCGTGGTAGGGTAGTAATCAAAGTACAGTGGGAACTCACACGAGACAAATGACGATCTCAGATCGATGAACTAACCTGTACACATGTCACCAGGAAACTGCTATCTGACGTCAGGTACAAGACCAACTAGCATGTTCCCAGCGAGTCCTGTCCGGTGTACTCATAACGCAATGAGCACCTGTATACATCTTAGGTGTACCAACTGACACCAGTGGCTTGTGAGACCGGCCACTGCCCCTCGTCGGGGTCTCGACTGTATACACTAGTCTACTCTGGAGTATCGATGCCCTGTCTTGAAACTCCCACGACTAGGGACCTTTTAAGGATGTGCTTATAGACCCCAGCTCCCACGTATATGATCGCCCTCATACTGCTGGCAGTCAAGCAAGAATCCTAAGGGCTCTATCAACGTGTAATAGCTGTAAGTCGATGTTCAACACCCCAATACTTATGGGGAGGCGGAAATATGAATAACAATCTTGTTCTATGATCAAACATTGATTAACCGTATGAATCGTTTGCTAAACAAGTTTTAACAAAAGCAATAGAGTTCTAAACTACTATGTTAAGAGATTATACCAAACGGTTCTAGTCCTTCGTCTTAATGTTATCTATGGCCTCTTTGGATCTCCACGTCCTCTTCGGCTTTCTTCCGTGATAGACGATCCACCCGAGAACCCTAATCCAAGCTATAACCTCTAAACTTGAGGTTACTTAGTTTCTCTAGTTACTAAATAGAGTAGCTAAGGTGATGTAGAGATTGGTTATGGAGTAATTAGTCTTTCCTAATCCTTGTTCTCAACTCATGAGGGTAGGATTAGATTTGGTGAAGGAGAGAGAACTTGAAGAGAGAGAGTGAGAAGATGATAATGATAATAATATGAAAATGAAAAAGCTTCTCACTAGATATATGAAACATAATGAATTAAAAAGAAATGAATAATAAGAGATTATTCATCATGTTTCATTAATGCAAGTGGGTGATTCATTATGTGAGTCATTAAGCATTTAATAATGCATTAATGACATGATGAATCACTCACAATGAGTCACTAATTCATTAAATGAAAATGCCACCTCTCCCTCCATGCCACATCCTTCTAGAAGCTTCTCGGAAAATTACGAGAACGCCCCTCTCATCCGTAAAAACACGGAAAAACTTTAGACTGTATAAATCCAATAACCTGATACTAGAATCTGGCTTAAACCAAAGCCGGCTAGTAAAAACTGTCCGAATGTCGCACGTGCGTTCAAACACGTATGCGTCCGAACCTTTGTCGTAAAACCATATGACTTCTATATCTTTTCGCCTGGGTTTGGAAAATCTCTGTGTGGGACTCTAAAGACTCGACTACTACGCTGGCAGTGGGTTTAACCACAGACCGCAAGCGGCACTAGCTGTGCGTAACGGTCCCCAGGTAGTTGTCGATAAGAAAGCTGATGAGGTAATCCATCTGAAATCCTACTGGGCCTGTCTGTGACAATATCCGCGCAGTCCGGTCTGTTCGTCTAAGAGTATCGCATGTATGGTCTAGGGAGGTGATGGACGTCAGACCCCTAATAACCGTACAAGTCGTGTCGGTATGGTTCAATCAGCCCTGGCCAGGGACTTATGGTAATGACCAACCGACCACAGTGCGATATCAACTCCCTATACCGGGAGAGACGAATCCCTAACAGTCACTCACTGCCTCCACATGGCTCGGGACTGTGCCCAACTGAAACCTGTTTGCACGACTCCTTTGAGCCGTGGTAGGGTAATAATCAAAGCACAGTGGGAACTCACACGAGACAAATGATGACTTTAAGTCAACGGACTATCCGCACACATGTCACCTGAGAACTGCTATCTGACGTTAGGTATAATACCATCCAGTCAGTTCTCGGCAAGTCCTGTCCGGTGTACTCACACCCAGTGAGCATCTGTATACAATCTTAGGTGAACACCACCAATGGTTGCGGGACCAATCCATTGCCCCTCGTCAGGGTCTAGATATGTATACACTAGTCTACTCCGGAGTATCGATGCCCAATCTCGATACTCCTGCGACCAGAGACATCTAAGGGTGTGCCTATTGACTATCCAGCTCCCACTAGTATGACTGCCATCACAACGCCGGTAGTCAGACAAAACACCCTATGGGCTTTATCAACATATATATATAAATACCAAGTAAAATATATCATACGTTAAGACAAAGTCAAACCAAATAGCGTACTATCATATCAAGCAAGACTGTCATGTACATACATATCCCAAGCATCCTATACAATGTAGGCCTCTAGGGCATATATATCCAACAATCTCCCACTTGCACTAAGGCCTATAATTGGCGCAATGAGTACCCACTGTCTCTACCACATCCAGTTGCTTGCGTACCGCATGCCCAACATCTCAAAAAGCCTCTCGAACTGTACTTGAGGAATGGCCTTGGTGAATGGATCTGCCGTGTTGTCTTTTGTGTCCACTCTCCGTATCTCGATCTCCCGACGATCCACGATCTCCCTGATCAGGTGAAACCGCCTTAAGATATGCCTGGATTTCTGATGGGGCCTTGGTTCCTTCGCTAAAGCTACAGCCCCATTGTTATCGCAATACAAAGGTATTGGATTGGCAATGGACGAAACCACCTGAAGTTCAGAAATGAACTTCCTCATCCAGAAAGCCTCTTTTGCTGCTTCACTAGCAGCTATATACTCAGCCTCCATAGTTGAGTCTGCGACGGTATCTTGTTTGGAACTCTTCCAACATACCGCCCCTCCATTGAGGGTAAACACAAAACCCGAAATAGATTTAGAATCATCCTTATCACTTTGGAAGCCGGAGTCGGTAAAAGCCTCTACCTGGAGGTCCCTATTACCGTAAATCAAGAACATCTCCTTAGTCATTCTCAGGTACTTGAGAATGTTCTTCACCGCTCTCCAATGTTTCTCACCTGGGTCAGACTGATACCTGCTTACCACACTAAGTGCGTAAGCTACATCCGGTCTGGTACATAACATCGCATACATTATTGATCCTACCGTCGAAGCGTAGGGTATAATGCCCATCCGAGCCCTCTCTTTATCAGTCTTTGGAGACATCTCTTTGGAGAGGGTGATTCCGTGACAAGCGGGCATATTGCCGCGCTTGGAATCTTCCATACTAAATCTCTTTAGTATAGTGTCTATATACCTGGACTGTGAAAGTCCTAATATTCTATTAGATCTATCTCGATAGATCTTAATGCCCAGAATGTATGATGCATCTCCCAAGTCATTCATAAAGAATTTCTGTGACAAGAAGAGCTTTACTGATTGTAGTATAGGGATATCATTCCCTATCAGTAGTATGTCGTCGACGTACAAAACGAGGAAGACTACTGCTCCTTCTACAATCTTCCTATAAATACATGGTTCATCTACATTTTTGATAAAGTCAAATTCCTTGACTGTTTCATCAAAGCAGATGTTCCAACTCCGCGATGCTTGCTTTAACCCATAAATGGATTTAAGCAATTTGCACACTCTTCCGCTGCTCCCACTGTCTAAGAAACCTTCTGGTTGATCCATGTAAACACTCTCTTCTAGATGTCCATTTAGAAAAGCTGTTTTTACATCCATTTGCCAGATTTCATAGTCATGGAAGGCAGCAATGGCAAGCATGATCCGAATGGATTTAAGCATAGCTACTGGTGAAAAAGTTTCATCATAGTCCAATCCTGGTCTTTGACGAAAACCTTTTGCTACTAGTCTAGCTTTGTAGGTTTCCACTTGTCCAAATGTACCAATCTTCTTTTTGAAGATCCATTTGCACCCAACTGGTTTTACCCCAGGAGGAGCAACTTCTAAAGTCCATACTTTATTGGTGTACATGGATTCCATTTCGGGTCTCATTGCATCCAGCCACTTCACTGAGTCGCTACTCGTGATAGCCTGCTGAAAACTAGTAGGTTCATCATCATCGATGATGCAATCCTCTCGATCTCCATCAAGAAGAAAACCATAGTATCTTTTAGGAGGATGAGAAATCCTACTAGATCTGCGGAGTGGCGTTGGTTCGTCATGTTCTATTGAAATCTGAGATTCTTCTAAGTCTTCGGTTGCAGTTTGAGGTTCTGGAATTTCTTCCAGTTCTACCGCACTCCCACTAATTTCTTTTGCAAGAAATTCGCTTTCTAAGAAGACAATGTGACGAGCGACAAACACCTTTTGTTCTTCAGTGTGGTATACCATGTACCCCCTTGAATGCTTGGGGTATCCTACAAACTTGCATAAAACCGATCGTGCTTCGAGCTTGTCCGGATTATGCTTTTTAACATATACCGGACACCCCCATATCTTGATATACTTGAGATATGGTCTCTTCCCACACCATATTTCATATGGAGTGGTAGGTACAGACTTAGTTGGAACTCTATTCAATAGGTATGCGGCTGATTCTAGAGCAAATCCCCAGAAGGAAAGTGGCAACTCAGCACTACTCATCATTGAACGCACCATATCTAATAGCGTGCGATTCCTTCTTTCTGATACACCATTATGCTGAGGTGTATAAGATGGAGTAAGCTGAGAGAGAATTCCATTCGCTTTTAAGTATTCAAGGAAACTGGTACTTAAGTATTCTCCACCTCGATCAGATCGAAGTGTCTTGATGCTTTTACCAGTTTGTTTCTCTACTTCATTTTTATACTCCTTAAACTTCTCAAAAGCCTCGGATTTATGCTTTATTAAGAACACATGTCCATACCTAGAGAAGTCATCAGTAAAAGTGATGAAGTAGGAGTGACCACTTCGTGCATGTATAGACATCGGACCACATACATCACTGTGTACTAGTCCCAAGAGTTCAGTGGCTCTTTCTCCGTGTCCGGTGAACGGAGATTTGGTCATTTTTCCTTTGATACATGATTGACAAGTTGCATATGATGAATATTCAAACGGATCTAGATATCCATCTTTATGTAACTTAGTCAACCTTGTTTCATTTATATGACCAAATCTACAAAGCCATAGGAAGGCTTGATTCAAATCTGGAGCCTTTCTTTTACGTGTGTTTTGAATATTGAAAATTTGAGGTTGATTAAGTATGAATATGCCATTTTCCAGTGTGCCAAACCCAATCAGTTCTTGATTTAGGAGAATGTTCATGACATTTCTTTCAAGCACAAAATTATATCCTTTATTAGACAACAAAGATACTGATATAATATTACACAACATACTGGGAATACAAAAACAGCTATACAATACCAAAATGTGTCCACTATTCAACCCTAGGTGATATTCCCCTATTGCAACTGCATCTACATGCATTCCATTGCCCATCCGGAGAGTCATATCACCTACCCCCAGTACTCTACTGTCACGACCCGCAGGGTACGGAACGTGACTGGCACTTAAGTTTACGAAACGTCTAAAGGCGTTCGTAAAATAAGTAAGCCAAAGCCCAGAAAACAAAACTAGTTAAGCAAAAGAGTGAAGAAAACCCAATCAATTGAAAGCGAGTTATCAAATAAGTCATGTAAAACACTTTTTAAAAACAATACAAATTTTTCCCGAAAATTTCGGTAGAGTCTCCTTTGTAAATACTGACCCCCAAAAATGGGTACAACAAAATATATACATGAATCCACAAAATAAGGCATCCCCAAGCGGGAGCTAGCTCTTCGCCATACGGCGGTCACAAATCCCACGCAATGTAAATGACAATAAGCATAATAAAGCATAAGGAAGCATGAAAAAGTAGCATGTCGGCTCAAGTGAGCTCGACCCCAGATACAGTATAAAATCCATAAAATCCATAAACCTCACAGTCTCATCTCTAGGTCAATATACAATAATCTGGTAGAACAGTAGATAGAGTACACTAGATACAAGAATATACAAGAATATACAAGGTGGTACAAAAAATAACATAACCCACCTATGAGCAAATCTCGAGCTCAGGCAAAAGAGGCAAAAGACAAGTGCGCCCGCCGCTACTGAACTGACGGAGCGGACCTGCAAAAGACTGTGGCACAACGGGGGTGAGTTGCCAACTCGTGAGTAATAAATAACATCTACAAAGGCTATCGTATGCATGCACACAAGCATCCTAGCATCTATAATACAGGTATGACTGGATGCACTAGCAGGTGTGTATATAACATCAGTGTACTAATATGCATGCAACATGAAAATCTGAGGTCTCAATAGGTATATATAAGAAATATTTTACCTCTTTTTATTTTTGAAACTCTTTTAGAATGCCAGCATAATGTCGATGAATCGACGAAAATCGGTGTCCAGCAACGACACCCAAAAGCTGTCTCAAATCTCATAAATGTATCTCTGGCCTCAGCCGTCCGGCTGACCCATCTCAAATATCAATATCTCATCATCTAGCGGCCACGGTCGGTATCCTCTGGATATCCGCCGTCCCAAACAGTCACCGGTAGGTAATCCGTCCCCTGCCAGGCTCAACGTCATCACCACATTCCTCTTGCCCCGGGGTACCTTACCGGGCCCACCATGTACCCGTGCCGGTTCCTCCACTCCTCGACACGGATTTCCAAAGCCACAGCAAACTCATGGTGGACGACACTTACATCACTAGAAAACCGCAATTTACATGTTTTAAAAATATCATAAGTTTGGAAATTTTGCGGCTTTCCCCCGAAATCCAGCAATATCATAAAATCTCAAGAAATCCTCATAAGTGCATATATCAATGCTAATGAATGCGTATGATATCAAAAATCAAGTTGCGATGTGTGATTAATGTATTAAGCATGAACAATGAATATGATGAAGTACATGCACATGAATAGCAATCCTACGGTTTCATTTTAAGGAAATAGCACAATTTAAGTATCAATTAGTAAAAGGTTTAAATTAAAGGTTATCTAGTGTGGTGGCATGGCAATTACCAGGGTGTGTGTAAATATGAATAGTGCTCGTGCTGCATATAAAACCTGGTAATGGTGCATGTGTCCTACAATTGAGTTTGCATATATGGGTATAACCTATTGATCTAATTGCAGCAATTATCATGCCAGTATTATTATTCTAATGTCACAAGTGATTATCCAATTTACTATTTTCCAGTTTACTAAATCTATCGGGCGACTTGCGCCATCCAGACGATCGTCCCCCGTAGATGTTAAATCTACTCACCGGGATCCCTGGCTAGCTGTGTCCAATCACCGCCTTTCCCTTTCGCGCCGCGTCTGACGTCTCCGCGACCGAACCTGGAATTTACATCAATACCAAACATAAGGTTACGTATCAAGAACGACGCAAAACCCCAACGAAACTACTAAAGTTCGCTAGCTAGGTACAACGTGCACAAAGTGCGCGGACACACGCGAAAATCGCAAAAACTGCCAAAAACGCCGATTTGGGTCACCCGGCAAAACTAAAACCCGACTACCCAAAAACCGCACTCACGCATCCTAAAAGTCGTAGGACAAGCCATACAATCATCGAGATGCCACAATTAATTCATCACATAACTTTTATAAAAAACTAGTAAGCAGAAATTGCAATTTGATGCAAACATCGACAATTTAGCGACAAGTCAACACCACCCAACACCAACATCCAAACTAACCAAATAGCTAGCCAATACACAAATTCTAAACCATTAACTAGGCTTAAAAACCTAATTTACATAACAAAACCTTTTCTTGATTTTTGTACTTAGCAACCATAAATCAAACTATATATGAAAACCTTAATTTAACACTATATTTTAGCCTAATAAGCAAATTAACCACTTAGATTAAGGTTAGCAAAACACTAGATAGCAAATTAGGTTTAATCAACACAAATTAGGTTTAATCAACTCACTAATCATGTTTCAAATACCATTTCCATACAAAAACCTTTTCTTGAAAATCCTAAAAAGCAAATTTCACACTTCTAATTTAATCAAATTAGCATAATTGAAAACTATATCAACAAGGTAACCAAATAGATTAGTCATTAACAACTAGATTAACTATAAAATACTTAATTAACTATTATGGCTTCAAACCCTAGTCTCAATTTTCAAACAAAGTCTAAGAAATCTAGATTAACTACACTAAATTATCACTAAACCCTATAATATAAGCACTTAAACAAAGGATTTAACAAGATAGGAAATATACCTCTTGATCAATGGATCAAGCAAGAAAGTTTGCTCCAAAAATGCCTCCTTTCCACATGATTTCAACTATATTAAGCTTGAGAAGAGGTAGCACAAGGATTTTGTGTTGAAAAAGAGAAGGATTTATGGATTTTTATTGAATTTTGTTGCAACTTTTGAAGAAAATGAGAGAGAAAGAGAAGGAAAATAATGGAGGTGGAAATGGTGCAGGTTTCGGCCAGAGGAGGGGAATGGGGGAGGGTGTGGGCAAGTGGGGAAAGTCATGGTCAAGTTTCTAAAGTCAAATGTATCATACTTTATCAATTATAATTAAAATAAAACCATAAACCATGAAATTCAACTCAAGAAACAACTCAAGAAAGAGAGGCCAGAAATTTCTGGAGTTGGCCAAGGTTTGGGCTGTTCTTGGGCTGAGGGAAAAGATAGAGGGGTGTTACAAAAGAAATTTTATGCAAAAAGGCCCCCTACAACTCAAAAATTGCAAGTTTTAGCCCAAATATTCAATAATTTCGTTTCAAATCATAAAAATTTGAAAAAAATCAAAATAAATTACTAAAAATTCATGTTATCACTAGAATATAATTATCATAATTTTAGAGATTAAAATTAGCCCGGAAAAATTTGTATTTATCGCTTATTTAATGTATTTCCTTACCGGCTTAAAATAATATTAAAAAAATGAAAAATAGGGAAAAATTTTTAAATGACCAAAATTTCATAATTAACTCATTAGTCACTAAAAACAAGTAATTACCTATCCACTTTAAGTATAATAGCCCTAAACTGCAAAATATCGAGAAAGACGGTTTTCAGAAAAATACCGAATTTTCACCGAATTTCAAGAAAACACCAAAACGACTTTTCAAGACGCTACAATCTTCCCCCCTTAAAGAAATTCGGTCCCCGAATTTAAGAATATAGCTACGCGTACCTTCAAAGAGATGGGAATATTTCTTCCTCATCTCGCCCTCGGTCTCCCAGGTAACCTCCTCGCTGCTTGGGCTACGCCAAAGGACCTTGACGGTTGGTATAACCTTCGACCTCAACTTCTTCACCTGCCGATCCAAGATGGCCACCGGCTGCTCTGCAAAAGAAAGGTCACGCTCTAGCTGGACTGTCGGGTGCTGAATCGCATGCGAAGGGTCGTGAAGGTACTTGCGGAGCATCGAAACATGAAAAACGGGGTGAACATCGGGAAAGCTGGGTGGAAGAGCCAAACGATATGCAACAGCGCCGACACGCTCGAGGATCTCGAAGGGACCTACGAATCTAGGGCTAAGCTTCCCCTTTCGCCCAAAACGCATCACGCCCTTCATCGGTGAGACCTTCAGAAAAACATGGTCGCCAACTGCGAACTCTAATCTGCGACGGCGCCTGTCTGCATACGATTTCTGCCTGCTCTGAGCCGCTCTCATCCGGTCTCGGATCAACTGTATCTTCGCTGTCGTCTCCTCAACAAGCTGCGGCCCCAAAATACTGCTCTCGCTGAGCTCTGTCCAACAAACGGGCGATCTGCATCTCCTCCCATACAATGCCTCGAAAGGTGCCATCTGAATAGTATCCTGGAAGCTGTTGTTGTAGGAGAACTCCACTAGAGGTAAATGACGATCCCAGCTACCACCAAAGTCTAAAACGCACGCTCTGAGCATGTCCTCGAGAGTCTGAATGGTCCGCTCTGACTGTCCATCTGTCTGCGGATGAAACGCTGTGCTGAAGCTCAAACGAGTGCCCAAAGCCTCCTGAAGTCTCTGCCAAAGTCGGCTGGTGAACTGAGTGCCTCGATCTGACACGATACAAGTCGGTACGCCATGTAGTCGCACGATCTCGTCAATATAGAGCTGAGCATACTGAGCGAAGCTGAAAGTCGTCTTCACTGGAAGGAAGTGAGCCGCTTTCGTCAATCTATCCACGATCACCCAGATGGAGTCGTACCCTCGACTGGTCCTGGGTAGACCCACAACGAAGTCCATCGAAATCTGCTCCCATTTCCACTCCGGAATGGGTAACGGCTGTAGCTCTCCTGCGGGCCTCTGGTGCTCGGCCTTGACTTGCTGACAAGTCAGGCATCTCGAAACGAACTCCGCAATGTCCCTCTTCATCCCGTCCCACCAGTAGGTCTCTCTCATATCATGGTACATCTTGGTGGAACCGGGGTGGACACTATACACTGATCGGTGTGCCTCCTCAAGAATGTCGCGCCGCAATCCATCAGCATCTGGTACGCACAGTCTAGATCCATATCGTAAAATCCCCTGATCGTCAATCACGAACTCGGAAAATCTGCCCTGTCCCATCTGTGCCATGATCTCTGAGCAACGGTCGTCACTGAGCTGTGCCTCATATATACGGTCAAGCAACTGTGGGCGTGCACGAACATGCGCGAGCTGTCCCCCTGTCTGAGTGAACTCGAACTCAACTCGGCTGTCGCATAACATCTGCCAATCTGCTGACGACTGCCTCTGAACTGCGCGCAAAAAGGATAGACTACCCCCGGGCCTCCTACTCAACGCATCTGCCACCACATTCGCCTTGCCGGGGTGATATAAGATCTCGCAGTCGTAGTCTTTCACCAACTCCATCCAACGACGCTGTCTGAGGTTTAGGTCTCGCTGCTGAAATATGTACTTTAAGCTCTTGTGATCGGTGAATATCTGACACGACTCGCCGTAAAGGTAATGTCGCCAAATCTTCAGTGCAAAGACCACTGCAGCCATCTCCAAATCATGAGTGGGGTAGTTCTGTTCATGCTTCTTCAACTGCTGAGAAGCATAAGCGATCACCCGGCCATGCTGCATCAAAACGCATCCTAATCCCACTCGCGAAGCATCACAGTAGACAACAAATCCGCCTGATCCCGAAGGTAAAGATAATACCGGCGCCGTAGTCAAACAAGTCCGCAGCTGCTGAAAACTGCGCTCGCACTCCTCCGTCCAGACGAAAGGAACTCCCTTCCGGGTCAAACCGGTCAACGGTGCAGCTATACGGGAGAAGTCCTGAACAAAACGCCTGTAGTAGCCCGCCAAGCCTAGAAAACTACGGATCTCAGTAACCGATGTAGGTCGGGGCCACTGCTGAACAGCCTCAATCTTCTTCGGGTCCACACAAATGCCGTCTCTCGTAACCACGTGACCCAAGAATCCGACGCTGTCCAGCCAGAAAGCACACTTGGAGAACTTCGCGAACAGCTGGTGCTCCCTCAGAGTCTGTAACGTAATCCGCAAGTGCTGCTCGTGCTCCTCTCTGCTCCGGGAGTACACCAAGATATCGTCGATAAACACGATGATGAACAAGTCAAGATACGGCCTGAATGTACGGTTCATCAAATCCATGAATGCTGCTGGGGCGTTGGTGAGTCCGAACGACATCACCAAAAACTCGTAGTGGCCATAGCGTGTACGGAAAGCTGTCCTCGGTATATCCTCCTGTCGAACTCGCAGCTGATGGTATCCTGATCGCAAGTCGATCCTCGAAAAATACCCCGCACCCTGAAGTTGGTCGAACAAATCATCAATGCGCGGCAACGGATATCTGTTCCGAACGGTAACTTTGTTCAGCTGGCGGTAGTCGATACATAAGCGCAAACTTCCATCCTTCCTCTTGACAAACAGGACCGGAGCACCCCACGGAGAAACACTCGGTCGAATAAGCCCCTTATCCAACAAATCCTGCAACTGCTCCTTCAGCTCTCGAAGCTCTGCCGGGGCCATCCGATAAGGCGGTATAGAAATAGGCCCCGAACCAGGAATCAAATCAATGCAGAACTCAACATCGCGCTCAGGCGGTAGCCCAGGTAGCTCATCAGGGAAGACATCAGGGAACTCACAAACTATCGGGACCCGGTCCAACGGAACCTCTGCAGCTCGAGTATCACAAACAAACGCTAAGAATCCCTGACATCCCTTCCGCAAGAGCTGACCAGCGCGAAGAGACGAAATTAATCTGGGAAGGGCGACACGACGGTCTCCCTGAATAACAAGGACTGGCTCTCCCGGAAAGCTAAAACTGACTGCCTTCTCACGGCAGTCCACCGAAGCATAACAAGTGGCTAGCCAATCCATGCCCAGAAGCACATCAAAGTCCAACATATCGAGGAGTATCAAATCAACTGATGAATCCCTCTCCTCGATACGAACGGAACACAAACGAAATACAAACCGAGCGACAAACGACTCGCCTACCGGAGTAACAACAACAAGCGGCTGATCTAACGACGACGACTCACGGCCCAACATCGGTGCAAAGTGTGTAGAGACGTACGAATGTGTGGAACCTGGGTCGAATAATACCCGTGCATCGAAAGAACAAACTGGCAAAGTACCTGTCACAACGGCATTGGATGCCTGCGCATCCTGCGGTGTCAAAGCAAAAACTCGGGCCTGTCCTCCACCGATAGCGGGCTGACCTCGACCTCGGCCTCTGCCTCCTCGTCCTCTCTGAACAGGACCGCCGCGTCCACGGCCTCTCGGTGCACCTAACTGGCGTGGAGCATCGCCTGGGGTAGGAAGTAGGGCTCTCTGAGGAGGGGGTGGTGATGGTGGTAGGGTCACATGCGGAACTGTCGCTACTCCCTGTCGTCTCACCGGACAGTCTCTGACAAGATGGTGCAAACTCCCGCACCCAAAACATCCTGGCGACGGCTGCTGCCCCTGGGAATAAGAACCATATAACTGTCCCCGCCCAAATCCTCTGCCAGGCCTATCTCTCGGAAAGAATCTGGCGCGCTGCCTCTGAGGCGGTACATCGGTGCGCATCCTCTTCGGCCCAGAAACGGCCGGAGTCTGTGATATGCGTGCCTCCATCCGTAATGCCGTATCCATAGCCGCTGAATAAGTGTCGTAGTGCTGGGCGCCAATGGCAAGGTATAGCTGGGCATCAAGTCCCTGTACGAACCTCTTCACCATCTTCTCCTCGGTATCCACCAAATACTGAGCATATCGGGATAACTGTGTAAACTGGATATCATACTCAGACACCGTCATCCCAGGTGTCTTGACTAAGGCCTCGAAGCTGCGAGCTCTGGCGTCACGAACGCTCTCTGGAAGGAAACGGGCTAGAAAGACCGCTGTAAACTCGGCCCAAGTCATAGGCGGTAGATCTGCAGCTCGACCTCTCAAGACTGACTCCCACCATGTCTGCGCGAGACCCTCTAGTCGGAAACTCGCAAGCTCTACCCATCGATCATCCGAACATCTCAGCGAACGGCAGATCCTGGCTAAACTGTCAAGGAACGTCTGTGGGTCCTCCGCTGCCTCGGTGCCGGTGAATACTGGAGGTCTCAGCCTCATGAAGTCCTGTAGTGAAACCGGAATGGACACGATGGTAGTAGTAGGAGCAGGTATCATGGTCGTCTGTGATGTAGTAGGTACGTCATCCTGCCTCGGTGTACGACTGGCTGCAACTAGGGATCCTACCATCTGACGCAGCTCCTGCATGCCTCCCATCATCTGTCGCAACTCCTCCATACCCGTCTCGAGCCTATCCATACGGCCTGGGGAAGGTGGATCGGTCCGTCCCTGCGGTGTAGGCATACCACCCTGCTCAGTCCTAGTCTCGGACGAGCCAGCTCGAATCTCGTCTCTGGCGGCAGCCCTCTGTGCCCTCGTAGCCTTCGGCGGCATAGTGGCTGTTACAGGAAAACGGATAATAAGAACAGTGCAATAGGATCATAGGATACACGGAATTGAAGAAGAAATTTTTCAAGCAAGTATATCCTAAAGTCACTTAGGCGGAGTACCGTATCGTAAGTATGCCGCGGACATACGCACGCTACGTTACCCTGCTTAAGTCACTTACTCCATCTACCAAGGGTCATCCTACACTCACAAAGGTAAAACCTATCGCTCTGATACCAACTTTGTCACGACCCGCAGGGTACGGAACGTGACTGGCACTTAAGTTTACGAAACGTCTAAAGGCGTTCGTAAAATAAGTAAGCCAAAGCCCAGAAAACAAAACCAGTTAAGCAAAAGAGTGAAGAAAACCCAATCAATTGAAAGCGAGTTATCAAATAAGTCATGTAAAACACTTTTTAAAAACAATACAAATTTTTCCCGAAAATTTCGGCAGAGTCTCCTTTGTAAATACTGACCCCCAAAAATGGGTACAACAAAATATATACATGAATCCACAAAATAAGGCATCCCCAAGCGGGAGCTAGCTCTTCGCCATACGGCGGTCACAAATCCCACGCAATGTAAATGACAATAAGCATAATAAAGCATAAGGAAGCATGAAAAAGTAGCATGTCGGCTCAAGTGAGCTCGACCCCAGATACAGTATAAAATCCATAAAATCCACAAACCTCACAGTCTCATCTCTAGGTCAATATACAATAATCTGGTAGAACAGTAGATAGAGTACACTAGATACAAGAATATACAAGAATATACAAGGTGGTACAAAAAATAACATAACCCACCTATGAGCAAATCTCGAGCTCAGGCAAAAGAGGCAAAAGACAAGTGCGCCCGCCGCTACTGAACTGACGGAGCGGACCTGCAAAAGACTGTGGCACAACGGGGGTGAGTTGCCAACTCGTGAGTAATAAATAACATCTACAAAGGCTATCGTATGCATGCACACAAGCATCCTAGCATCTATAATACAGGTATGACTGGATGCACTAGCAGGTGTGTATATAACATCAGTGTACTAATATGCATGCAACATGAAAATCTGAGGTCTCAATAGGTATATATAAGAAATATTTTACCTCTTTTTGTTTTTGAAACTCTTTTAGAATGCCAGCATAATGTCGATGAATCGACGAAAATCGGTGTCCAGCAACGACACCCAAAAGCTGTCTCAAATCTCATAAATGTATCTCTGGCCTCAGCCGTCCGGCTGACCCATCTCAAATATCAATATCTCATCATCTAGCGGCCACGGTCGGTATCCTCTGGATATCCGCCGTCCCAAACAGTCACCGGTAGGTAATCCGTCCCCTGCCAGGCTCAACGTCATCACCACATTCCTCTTGCCCCGGGGTACCTTACCGGGCCCACCATGTACCCGTGCCGGTTCCTCCACTCCTCGACACGGATTTCCAAAGCCACAGCAAACTCATGGTGGACGACACTTACATCACTAGAAAACCGCAATTTACATGTTTTAAAAATATCATAAGTTTGGAAATTTTGCGGCTTTCCCCCGAAATCCAGCAATATCATAAAATCTCAAGAAATCCTCATAAGTGCATATATCAATGCTAATGAATGCGTATGATATCAAAAATCAAGTTGCGATGTGTGATTAATGTATTAAGCATGAACAATGAATATGATGAAGTACATGCACATGAATAGCAATCCTACGGTTTCATTTTAAGGAAATAGCACAATTTAAGTATCAATTAGTAAAAGGTTTAAATTAAAGGTTATCTAGTGTGGTGGCATGGCAATTACCAGGGTGTGTGTAAACATGAATAGTGCTCGTGCTGCATATAAAACCTGGTAATGGTGCATGTGTCCTACAATTGAGTTTGCATATATGGGTATAACCTATTGATCTAATTGCAGCAATTATCATGCCAGTATTATTATTCTAATGTCACAAGTGATTATCCAATTTACTATTTTCCAGTTTACTAAATCTATCGGGCGACTTGCGCCATCCAGACGATCGTCCCCCGTAGATGTTAAATCTACTCACCGGGATCCCTGGCTAGCTGTGTCCAATCACCGCCTTTCCCTTTCGCGCCGCGTCTGACGTCTCCGCGACCGAACCTGGAATTTACATCAATACCAAACATAAGGTTACGTATCAAGAACGACGCAAAACCCCAACGAAACTACTAAAGTTCGCTAGCTAGGTACAACGTGCACAAAGTGCGCGGACACACGCGAAAATCGCAAAAACTGCCAAAAACGCCGATTTGGGTCACCCGGCAAAACTAAAACCCGACTACCCAAAAACCGCACTCACGCATCCTAAAAGTCGTAGGACAAGCCATACAATCATCGAGATGCCACAATTAATTCATCACATAACTTTTATAAAAAACTAGTAAGCAGAAATTGCAATTTGATGCAAACATCGACAATTTAGCGACAAGTCAACACCACCCAACACCAACATCCAAACTAACCAAATAGCTAGCCAATACACAAATTCTAAACCATTAACTAGGCTTAAAAACCTAATTTACATAACAAAACCTTTTCTTGATTTTTGTACTTAGCAACCATAAATCAAACTATATATGAAAACCTTAATTTAACACTATATTTTAGCCTAATAAGCAAATTAACCACTTAGATTAAGGTTAGCAAAACACTAGATAGCAAATTAGGTTTAATCAACACAAATTAGGTTTAATCAACTCACTAATCATGTTTCAAATACCATTTCCATACAAAAACCTTTTCTTGAAAATCCTAAAAAGCAAATTTCACACTTCTAATTTAATCAAATTAGCATAATTGAAAACTATATCAACAAGGTAACCAAATAGATTAGTCATTAACAACTAGATTAACTATAAAATACTTAATTAACTATTATGGCTTCAAACCCTAGTCTCAATTTTCAAACAAAGTCTAAGAAATCTAGATTAACTACACTAAATTATCACTAAACCCTATAATATAAGCACTTAAACAAAGGATTTAACAAGATAGGAAATATACCTCTTGATCAATGGATCAAGCAAGAAAGTTTGCTCCAAAAATGCCTCCTTTCCACATGATTTCAACTATATTAAGCTTGAGAAGAGGTAGCACAAGGATTTTGTGTTGAAAAAGAGAAGGATTTATGGATTTTTATTGAATTTTGTTGCAACTTTTGAAGAAAATGAGAGAGAAAGAGAAGGAAAATAATGGAGGTGGAAATGGTGCAGGTTTCGGCCAGAGGAGGGGAATGGGGGAGGGTGTGGGCAAGTGGGGAAAGTCATGGTCAAGTTTCTAAAGTCAAATGTATCATACTTTATCAATTATAATTAAAATAAAACCATAAACCATGAAATTCAACTCAAGAAACAACTCAAGAAAGAGAGGCCAGAAATTTCTGGAGTTGGCCAAGGTTTGGGCTGTTCTTGGGCTGAGGGAAAAGATAGAGGGGTGTTACAAAAGAAATTTTATGCAAAAAGGCCCCCTACAACTCAAAAATTGCAAGTTTTAGCCCAAATATTCAATAATTTCGTTTCAAATCATAAAAATTTGAAAAAAATCAAAATAAATTACTAAAAATTCATGTTATCACTAGAATATAATTATCATAATTTTAGAGATTAAAATTATCCCGGAAAAATTTGTATTTATCGCTTATTTAATGTATTTCCTTACCGGCTTAAAATAATATTAAAAAAATGAAAAATAGGGAAAAATTTTTAAATGACCAAAATTTCATAATTAACTCATTAGTCACTAAAAACAAGTAATTACCTATCCACTTTAAGTATAATAGCCCTAAACTGCAAAATATCGAGAAAGACGGTTTTCGGAAAAATACCGAATTTTCACCGAATTTCAAGAAAACACCAAAACGACTTTTCAAGACGCTGCATCTACTATTTCTCAGATCCTGTAAAGAATTACAGATGTGAGAACTAGAACCGGTATCAAGTACCCATGAAGTAGAGTTTACTGAAAGACAATTTTCGATTACGAACACACCTGAAGCAGAAGCAACAGCTTGCTTCATGTCCTTGGCTTTAAAGGCCAAGCAGTCCTTCTTCCAGTGCCCTTGCTTGTGACAATAGAAGCACTCGTTCTTTTCTGCCTTTACCCTTCCTGCCTTGTTCGTTCCCTGCACCTTCTTGACCCCACCCTTCGGTTTGGTGGCTTTCATCTTCTTCTTCCCTTTAGCTTTCGCTTTAGATTTAGAAGAAGATGATTGGCCAACATACAGAACGGGGGTCTTCTCCTTTTTCACGGAGGTCTCTGCTACCCTCAACATATTGAGAAGCTTTGGAAGATCCGCTTCCATTTCGTGCATGTTGAAGTTCAGCACGAACTGAGAGAAGGTGTGGGGAAGGGACTGCAAAATCAAGTCGATATACAAATCATTCTCTAGCATGCATCCCAGGTTTGCGAGTTCCTCAATGAGGGTAATCATTTTGATGACGTGCTCTCCAACAGGCGATCCTGGAGCTAACCTCATCTGGAAGAGTTTCCTTGAGGTTTCGTACCTCGCGATACGGGAGTGTTCACCATACAATTCCTTGCAATGGAGGAATATGGATATAATATCCATACTCTCGTGCTGTTTCTGGAGTTCATTATTCATGGACGCCAGCACGATACACTTAGCTCGCTCACAGTCTAGATCCCAGGTTTTACGAACTTCCTTGTCCGCAACTGAGGAATCTGGTCCTGGGATAAGGGGAGGAACAGCGGTGGTAACATATGCAACTTTGTCATAAGTCAGCACAATATTGACGTTCCTTAGCCAATCTTTATAGTTCTGCCCGGTCAGTATATTCTTTTCAAGTAATAGTTTTAGTCCAGTCATGGTAGCTGCCAGAGAGAGAAAAGAAAACACTCAGCATATGCTCTTGCAAGTTTAGATTGGTTATTTATTTTATCTAAACAGGATGGCTCCCACTGTTTCCTCAAATCCTTCTTCAAAACCTAAAAGAAGAACTAGTCAGGATTTAATCACACGTTTCAATTCTTGCTTAACCTTTCAGCCAGGCTGGTGTTGGTACTTCGAGGGAGGTTTTCCAACGCTTTCGCGAAGTTCCTTAATTAAAGAACCTCTTTTCCGTGGAGGCGTAGCCCCTCTAACACCTTTCTAGGCACCTACTTGATTTATAGCATTGATTGTTAAGTGAGAGAAATTCCCGAGAGTAATCCTACTCATCAGTGGGATCGGGATCCAACTATCATTGCATGATGCCCTAGATGGAAGCCACTCTAGTCACCACACTCCAGAAGGTAAGCTAAATCTGCAAGTTTCCTTTATGTTTGAAACTCCCGATGTGATTTTTACCCCAAGCTCTTATAGACCTTGACGTAGGCCAACAAGTCATAAGACGCAAGTCAAGTTCTACCCGTCGTTGTCCTGATCAATTTAAATACATCGTACAAGCCCTTGACGTAGGCCAACAAGGTGTACGTCTGTATTAAACTAATGCATCTATCTATGCAACAAATAGGCACACACACTGCTACCATTCACTATGCCTTGACGTAGGCCAACAAGCATAGCATGAATACGATGTGCTGTCTATCTGAAACGACGGAGGGTTACAGCTGGTTTTTGGCAAAAACCGTTAACGTAGTGAACTTGATTTGATCGAAGGAACTAAGATAGCTTTTATTAAAAAGAGTGGTTTAAGCTTTGCATTTAAAATTTTCTTTTTCAAGAAAACCGAGTGGTTTTTAGAAATTGTTCCAACGATTCTGTTTAGGTTTTATTTTCTTTGCATTAATAATAATGCGTCCCATCTTTAACCTATCATTACAGATAACAACGAAAATACAACGTCCTCTTATGCCATCCGCATTCGCCACGAGGTCCCGTCATCACCCGTTAGGTTACTTCACTAACGATAGAGCGGGGGCTGGGCTAGCGCGGGTGTAAAACATAAGCGACGTCTAAATAGCTATCATATATAGATATTGTACATTCGTCAGACGCAATAATAGGCATTCCAAATCACAGATAAACAATATTGGATTTGCAAGCAATCCGCATTTCTTTTGAGCCTGCAATGAAAGACGGATTACACAGTTGTGATGAATAGCCATTTTCCCAACCCAGACCCCTACGGGTACGGCAAACTACCCGCCAAGTACCAGAAGTGAAGCGGTCTGCCCCAACACTTCAAAATACCCGGTAGTTTGTGGACCCTACCTTGGGTCTATCCTAGGAGCAAAAACAGTAAAAAGAAATAATACAACGGTGGCTACAACCGCAACCTGGATGTGCGCCGCAAAATAATATTACAACTTATTGCATTTACATCAAATGAATTAATAAAAAACCCATCACAAATCCCGGCTAAACACCACAACAGTCCAATACAGTTTATATACACAAACAGTTATATATAACATCACAGATATGTGCAACCCCCTGCCAACCGACATACTAGCAGTTACGGGAGGTTTACGAACACATAAAACATTTCACAGATATAATCAAACAAGCAAATACTGTATAATTTCGATCGATTAAGCACATTTAATCTTGCTCCAATACTTCTCTGTAAATCTGAAACCTGAGCAAAAATAAAAATTACCAGAAAACACCAAATATCTCAGAGAAACAACACAAGAAAGTTGGGATGATGAATCGTCCAAAGCGCGGCGGAATCGCGGCGGATCGGTGGGATCAGCCGCGGTTCCGCGGCGCTATGGCCGATTCATGAGCCCAATTTTCTTGGGTGTTCTAATACATTCATTTAGGTCATTCTGAAGGTCCCTGAAAAATTTTTGGACCTCATTTAAAATTCGACAGAAAGTACATGATATCGGGGTTTTTCCGGTTTGTTTTTCCGTTCGAAATTCATACAAATTTGCAAGTGTGTTAAATACTGTTTAGCTAGGCTCTAAGACCACTGTAAGTCGATGTTCAACACCCCAATACTTATGGGGAGGCGGAAATATGAATAACAATCATGTTCTATGATCAAACATCGATTAACCGTATGAATCGTTTGCTAAACAAGTTTTAACAAAAGCAATAGTGTTGGGGTAAAAATTTACACCCCGGTTGACCAAGTCAAAATCCAAGTCAACCCCAAGCCAAGTGGGACCAAGCCCAGACCCAGTGGGCCCATGCCCGAGTCGAGCCCGAACATGAAGCGGCCGGCCTCCTCCACGCCAAGATAAAATTTTTGTAATAAATAATCTTGTTGCATTTTCTTTTATTTTATTTTATGGATAAATGTAAGAAAATGGGCATAAAGCCAAATTTTTGTAAAGCCCATGGCTTATGTGCAAAAAGAAATGGCACATGAGCCATGAAATAGGCAAAATGCCATTTTGTGAAGCCCAAGGGGCTATGTGTAAAATGTATGGCCTATAAAGGCAAAAGATAATGAAAATATCTCATAACTTTTTTCTCTCTCCAAAAAAAAATTAGAGCTGAGCTCTTTCTTCCTTCTTCAAGGTTCCAAAACCTTCTTCTTTCTCTTGAATTAAATCAAGAGTTTTACTCTTCCTTTTTCAAAACTAAATAGTTTTCCACCACAAAACCCACAAAGGGGAACTTGGATCTTCCATCAGATCTTAAAAAGGAGAGATTTTGAGATTTTACATCTCTTGATCTTCAAGATCCAGCAAGCAACAGGAGGAAGAAGAAGAACCCTTCCATTAACCCAAAAAAAAAAAAAACACACTCAGGAGTCTAACTCCTCTCTGATTTCTCTTCAGAGAAATCTTTTTAGGCTAAAAGCCTGTTGTGTGCGCAAGTCGCCCGCGTGCCGACACGTGGCGCGCGCGCTTGCGCAACTGCGCAAGTGCGCAAGGCGCCCGCGTGCCGACACGTGGCGCGCGCGCTTGCGCAACTGCGCAAGTGCGCAAGTCGCCCGCGTGCCGACACGTGGCGCGCGCGCTTGCGCACCTGCGCATCCCTTGGATGTCTTTTCCCCCTCTTTTGTGTACATATATACACATATACATATGTATACAAATTTATACATACACGTACTCCACGACACTGTCCCTGTTAGAAAAAAATTTCTAACGGGGCGCTGCCCCGCACCCCGCAAGGGGGCTGCTAGCCCCCTTGACCCCCAGCCCGCTATCCGGGTAGCGGGACCCCCGTAAAAACTCTGCGTGGCTCCCGATATATCCAAACCCCCCCCTTTCAGAATTGAACACACGTATACTGCACATTGAGTTCGCATGACCAGTTTAACCCGTTAATCGGAGGTTCCCTCGCCCCAAAGGCGATGGGTAATTAACGGCAGCTTAGTCCGCGGCTGCCGGAGATTCGGATCCCCACCATCATTAAACCCCGGCCTACCCTAGGCCGGGGAATCTGTAGTACGCCCGACAAGCGCGCGCGTATTCCCATCTCAATGGGGTGACGAAAAACACCCTACAGATGTCTGGCACGCCCGGTGGGACCAATCTCTCCTCCCATATTTCGGGTTAAACGTTCATACGAACTCAATCAATATACATGTCGATTGCCCATACTGAAATGATGTTTTTTTTTCCCGTGCAGCAATCAACCTTCGACGACAATGTCTCCCCAGACGAATTCAGCTTCCAACGTAACCCCGATTCCGTACGTGGTCAAGATCAACGCTCGTGTGGTTCTCCCCGCAAGCCTCAGTCGACAATGGGAGGAGCCGCCCCGCCAGTTTGGCTCCGTCATCATCTACCCTGCCGGGAGCGCTCATCTGGCAGAGATCCCAGCGGAACAGGTGGCCAAGCCGGTCCCAAGGGGCAAGAGGCCGAATGTTGTGATTGCTAAGGCACCACAACCGAAACTTAAGATGGTGTCTGAACGACTCCCTGGCGCTCCAGCTGGGGGCAAGGCTTCCGGTGCGAAAAGCAACATCAAATGTTACGGACGAGCTCAGGCGATGACTCCAACAAATGCACAATCGGGCGTATTTCCAAGGCCCTCCATCAACCGGTCTGCGGCGTCTTCCCAAAGAGTCGAAGTCTGCCAGGTGCTTAGAACAGAAAAGTTAAGGCAGAAGCGGCTCAGGTATCGAGCCAACAAAAGGGCCAAGGCTTCGGCCAAATGCAATCGTGTGAAGTTCCAAGTGCAGAGTTGCCCCGCGACGACGGCTGAGTCGGACGTAAGAATCAGCAATTCCTTCGAGCCTCTAAAGTGGGTTCAGAACAACGCCATGACCGCCAGAATCAAGAAGACAGCGGTCCGAACAGTGCCACAAAGAGACGTGTCCCCGCCCCAACAGAAAAAGTACGACACTATCTCTTCAAGAGTCTATCAAGCGCTCTGTGCCGCACGAAAGCAGCGGGGAAAACCCAGAAAAGATGCGCCATCACCATTCAAGAAACTGGTTAAGCCAGCCGCCTTCAATCGACTGCCAACAACCGAAACAAGGGGGTCAAGACAGCAATCCATGAAATCAGCTGCCAATGATAGAAAGACGGCCGGATACATCATCCATACGGTCTATATGGCGGGCGGACGCCCCAGCGACAACCTTCGCAGCAAAAGCAAGGATGGGGCCACCACATCCCAAGCCCAATCTAGCCTGAATGTGGTCGCCGCCGCTCAAGAACAGCCGCCCCCGCTGGATGAAGAAAACCCTCTCGATGAGGATGATAGGCAGAAAGACCCCTCGGTCCACACAGAGTCAAGCTCGGACAGTGAGGAAGAGCCGACTTTCCGCCCCAGGACTGCGGAGCAAGAGCTGCTTCAAGAGCTTCGAAAACAGCTCAGGAGCAAAGATAAAGAGATGGCCAAGCTCTATTCGAAGATTGACGACTTAACGAATGTGGTGATGCAGCTTACGGCTCAAATTGCTCGAGCGCCTCCCAATCAAGCACAAGCCGCTACTAATCAGCCGGGTGATGACAATCCGAGGCAGCCAATGCCTGTTCCTTCGGGTCCAAGACTGGTCGAGCCACATGAGAGCCGTCCACACTCCGCTTCTGGGGATGCCTTGGCCCCAGATAATACTATCCCGCTAACACAGGATCGAATAATGGATTTGGTCACCAGCAAGGTTAAAACATTGGTGGCCGAAGCTGAAGCTCAGAAAGAAATCGGCAGTAGCGGGCGGCCATACCCCGCGCAGTACGATCTGATTGAGTTCCCAAGCGGCTACGTCATTCCTAAGTTCGGAAGATTTGATGGAACGGGGAATGCAAATCAGCACGTCGCCCACTTCAAAGCATCGTGCGGAAATACAGGGGGCAATGACGCGCTCCTTCTTCGTCAGTTTGTCAACAGCCTGACCGGTGTCGCTTTCGACTGGTACGCGAGCATACCAGATGGGTCCGTCATCACCTTTGCCCAAATGGAGTCTCTGTTCCGGCAAAGGTTCATGAGCGTCAGTGATAAAATCTCCATAGCCGACCTTGTGAGGACTAGGCCGGGGAAGAATGAAAGCAACACTGACTTTATCGCCCGATGGCGTAATCTCACGGTCAAGTGCGAACCGCCACTGGAGCAGGACCAGTCCGTCAGCCTTCTCATTGGGAACCTCAGCAATTGGATGGTCCCATTCTTGTGTACAGCGGGCCTCAAGACATTTCAGGAGCTAACCAAGAAAGTCCAAATGCTGGAACGCTCAAAGCAAGAGTCCCCGCCGGACTCTCAGAGAGACAAAACCTGGAAAAGCAAGAGGGACGACAACCGTAGAAGCGGGAGTTCCAGCAGTACCAATGTCTTCAATGCCTCCGATAATGAAGAAAAGCGAAGGGCGGCCGAATCCAAAACTAACCGGTCTCGAAAGCCATTGCTGGGAGGAGATGGGCCTTCTCTAGAGGAGAAAAAGAACAAGGTTTACTCTTTCAGAAGGGACAAGGTCCGCAAGATATTTAAAGATGCCTTGAACAACGGCCTACAATTGCCGGAGTCGAAAAGACCCCAGGAAGCAAAAATGACTGACAATCCTTTGTATTGCCCGTACCACCGAGTAGTGAGCCATGCGATCGAGGATTGCTATATCTTCAAAGATTGGGTCGAGAAGCAGTACAAGGCTGGAGAGATCGAGCTGTCCAAAAGTGTGTTGGTGAACAATCAAGTTGCAACCACCAACTTTATACAGACAGAAGCTGAAGCCTTCTGGGAGCAGATAGCCGAACCCGCTGCCCCGAGAAATGAGATGGACTCATCGCGGCCTCCGTGGAGTACACACATATCTAATAAGACGAAGAAGATGCTAAAGCTGCTTCAGAAAGAGCCCAGGATGAAATGGGAAGGACAGAAGAAGCCTACCAGTCCAGCTTCCAATGCGGCTCCATCAGGCTCAAAATCCAAGAAGCTTAAGAAGAAGAAAAGTGCAGCTCGGCGCGAAAAAGAGTCTGCAGGGAGATCGACCATTCAAAAATATATCGATTCCCTTGAAGAATATGAACAAAAGGAAAGAACATTGATTCAATTGAAGGAGTTCTTCCCTGTACAAGCGGCTGAAATTCTGGAGGAGTTAGAAGAAGACTCCAATAAAGAGATCCCAGTAGTGACCTGCTACGCCATCCATCTTGGCAGCGAATCGGAAGAGGAGCTTTGTTTTCCCGAAGAGGACGAGGAGCTCGCCACAACGACCAATCAAATCCAGCTCAGAAGCGGCAGGGCTCTACCGCCAAATCAGGGCGACGCCCCAAAAGGGAAGGAAAAACAAGTCGTTAATGAAGACGATGGCAGAGAACCGGCTGATGGAAACATAAGTCCTTCCTCGGTGGACTATAATGTCTTGGCACATCTCCGGAAGCTTCCGTCTCTCCTGAGCATCTACGACGCCTTGGTCCTATCTAAGGAGCTTAGAGATGTTCTCATCCACGCTCTACAAAACCCCGAGCGGTATCAGGCCCACTTTGCGGAAATTAATATGAAAGAAGCCCAGCACGCTTTGCATGCCGCCGCAGTCACGTTTAAGGATGAAGACTTGCTACTGGGAACGGCTGAGCATAATCGGCCGCTTTACGTGACCGGGTACAGCGACGGAGATCGAATTAATCGCATATTGATTGATCCGGGGTCCTCAGTGAACATCATGAACTTGCGAACTCTGAAGAGTTTATCAATGGACGTCCGACATCTGTCAAGGGAAAGGATTGTCATTCAAGGCTTCAACCAAAATTGCCAGCAAGTTCTGGGGTCCATAGCTTTGCCAATCAAATTCGGGGATCTGCAAACTGAAGCTAAAATATACGTGATCGACGCCGACACGTCTTATAAGATTCTCTTGGGGCGGCTGTGGCTCCACGATTATGGCATCATTCCATCAACTCTCCATCAATGCATGAAGTATACTAAAAATGGCGAAGAAAGACGCATTGACGGAGACATCCAGCCGTTCGGTGTGCATGAAGTCCGCTATGAAGATTCTCGGTACTTTATGAACCACCAAAATGCTAAGCCACAACTGACTGAAGATAGACCAGCCCCAAGGCTCAAAAGCAAATCTGCGCCGGCTGTCACTTTCAAAAGCAAAAATGCCCAAGTGCGCCCGCATTTCGATAGCGACACTGACGAGTCCGACGCTGGAAGCCCGTCCTCCCGTAAAACTCGTCCTCGTTTCGGCAGCGATACGGACGAATCTGTTACTGAAGGCCCATCTAGCAGCAAAGTCCGCCCTCATCTTGGCAGTGACACTGAAGAGTCAGAGGAGGAGGACCTGTCGTGCAACAGCGGTGCAGAGTGGACCCCCACGCAACAAGCGAAACTACGAGAGACCTTCGAAGTTGCAGAAGGGTCCCTAACCGTTACAAGGGTACCAGAGCAAATGTGCAAAGAGCTCGATGCATTATCAATCTCCACCGTGGACCAGCTGAAAACTTTCTACGTTCCCGGGAGGAAAAGTGGACAGAAGGGCATCTTGTTTTATGGGTCAAACCCCGTTGTGCACCCGGACGACCTTTCTGTCGCGTGCCTTCCCTATGAGAGAGGCATAAGAGCCGTCCTCAATCCCAGATACTATGCGCCCGAGATGCGGGAATACTTTAAGAAGTGCGGATGCCGGTTATATCAAACGGAGTCCGAAGCAAAGTTTTACGAAGGGCTATGGTATCCGCCCCAGGTCCGAGCACTCATCGATGGACGGATTCCAGATAGACGGGGCATAGGCTACATTCAACCTGATTCCAAAGCGTGCTACATGATCCATGTTGGTGAGACCAACGAAAGATCAAATGATGATGACGAGATAGCCGAGCCAGAAGAAGCTCCTCAAGAGCTCGAAGATGGCGGACAAGCAACCTTTGATGAGCTAACCGAGATTGACTTAGGAACGCCCAATAATCCAAGGCCGACCTACATCAGCTCACTCTTGTCGGAGGAAATGAAAGAGCAGATAATTGCCCTGCTGCGTGAGTTCGTCGACTGCTTCGCGTGGACATACAAAGAAATGCCTGGCCTTTCCCCTGAAGTGGCCGTACATAAGTTGGCTATATCTCCTGATGCTAAGCCAGTCAAACAAGCTCCTCGAAGAATGAGAAGGGAACTAGAAGAAAAGGTCATCGAGGAAACCAAGAAACTCATCGATGCCGACTTCATCAGGGAAGAGAAATACGCAGACTGGATCGCATGCATAGTCCCAGTGAAGAAGAAAAATGGGCAGATCCGAGTCTGTGTCGATTTCAGGGACCTCAATAAGGCATGTCCTAAAGATGACTTCCCGCTACCGGTCATGGAAATGATGGTCGATGACACCTCAAATTATGGACTGTTCACCTTTATGGACGGCTCGTCTGGATATAATCAGATCAAGATGTCGCCTGAGGATGAGAAGCACACAGCATTTCGAACCCCGATCGGAATATATTGCTACAAGGTAATGCCATTCGGACTGAAGAACGCAGGTGCTACATATCAAAGGGCGATGACTAATATCTTCGATAACCTAATTCATAAAGTCGTCGAATGTTATGTTGATGATCTGGTCATTAAGACTGAAACCAAGGCCGATCATATCCAGGATCTTAGGACCGTTCTCACCAGACTGAGGGAATTTGATCTGAAGATGAATCCTCTGAAATGCGCTTTTGGCGTGTCATCGGGAAAATTCCTGGGCTTCATAGTCCGACATCGAGGGATCGAAGTTGACCCATCAAAGATAAAGGCCATCATGGAGATGCCCCCTCCGAAGAGTCTGACGCAGCTAAGATCTTTTCAAGGCAAGCTTGCTTATATACGGAGGTTTATCTCAAATTTATCGGGGAGATATAGGCCCTTCTCAAAGCTCATGAAGAAAGGAGCTCCTTTTATCTGGGATGCCGAATGTCAAGCAGCGTTCGAAAGCATCAAACAATACTTGTTGCACCCTCCAGTGCTGGCTGCTCCCATTCCAAATAAACCGTTGATTCTCTACACTGCCGCGCTAGATGAGTCACTCGGTGCGCTCCTCGCCCAGAATAACGAGGAGGGAAAGGAAAATGCCCTCTACTACCTCAGTCGAACTCTAGTCGGGGCGGAACACAACTATTCCCCAATCGAAAAGCAATGCCTGGCTCTGATATTTGCTGTGAAGAAGCTGAGGCACTATCTGCTGGCTCATCGGGTTATGCTGATCTCCAAGGTCGACCCGCTCAAACACTTGATGACCAAAGCAAGCCTAGCCGGCAGGATGGCAAGATGGGCTGTCATGCTACTTGAGTTTGACATAGTTTATACCCCTCAGAAAGCAGTAAAAGGGCAAGCTATTGCAGACTTTCTCGCCGCTCATCCCATACCAGAAGGGTCGCCGCTAAATTGTGAGTTACCCGATGAACAAGTGCTGCACCTCGAGGAAGATGAGCCATGTTGGGAGCTCTACTTCGATGGAGCCTCGTCAATAAGGACCTCCAGTAAATCAAGCGTCCCGGAGATAAAAGCAGGGATAGGATTGTTGTTCATCACACCATCAATGGGAACCCTACGACGTTCTTTTGCTCTCACCGAGCCTCGAACGAACAATGAAGCTGAGTATGAAGCTCTGATAGCTGGTTTGGAGCTCGCCATAGAAATGGAAATCCTTCGGCTACGGGTTTACGGTGATTCCCAGCTTGTCGTCAACCAAGTAAGCGGCGACTATAAGATATACAAACCCGAGTTGGCTCGATACAGAGGTAGGGTGGTGGAACTCATGAAACGGTTCACTCATATCAAACTAACGAGAGTCCCTAGAGCGTTGAACGGAAAGGCTGATGTACTCGCTCGCTTGGCCAAGGAACTGGCTGATCCTGAAATGGACGAAATTCTGATCACAGTCAGGAGCCGGCAAATTCTACCCCCAGTCTCTCTACGAGAAGAGGAAAGCACGGAACAGAAGAGCAGTCCTGCGGAAGAAGCTTCGATCATCCGAGACGAGCCCGATTGGAGAGAACCCTTCATAGAGTACCTCCGATATGACAAGCTTCCCGAAGAAAAATCTGCGAGGATCCAGCTGAAGAAAAGAGCTCTCCGATACGTGTTTGTAAATGACACGTTATACCGCAGGTCATATGACCAACTCTGGCTCAGGTGTCTGTCATTAGCCGAAGCCCAAAAGGTCATGAAAGATGTTCACTCGGGCGTTTGCGGTGCTCACCAATCTGGCCCTAAGATGCGACTTCAAATCAAACGGCTTGGGTATTACTGGCCCACTATGATACGGGACTGTGGAGAGCATGCAAAGAAATGTTATATTTGCCAAATTCACGGTGATTTTATTCACAAGCATCCCAATCCGTTGCATCCTACGGTGGCGTCGTGGCCCTTCGAAGTTTGGGGCACCGACATTGTTGGCCCAATTGATCCTCCGTCATCCAAAGGCCACCGGTTCATACTGGCCGCGACAGACTACTTCTCCAGATGGGCTGAAGCTGTCCCGTTGAAAGAAGTCAAGACAAAAGATATTCTAATATTCTTCCAGCATAACATTCTATACCGCTTCGGTACACCAAGAAGAATCATTTCTGACAATGGGCCTTCTTTCAAGAGCTTCGATGTCTCAAGGTTCGCTACTCAGCACAAGATAGACTGGAGATATTCCTCTATCTATAATCCAAGAGCCAATGGGCTAGCCGAAGCCTTCAATAAGACTCTATGCAAGCTCCTGAGGAAAAATGCTTCAGCCAACAAGAGAGACTGGAATCTCAAACTTCACGAGGCGTTGTGGGCATATCGTACCACGCACCGTACTCCAACACAGTCCACTCCATACTCATTGCTCTTCGGAGTGGAGGCGGTCCTCCCCCTCGAAGTCGAAGTCCCAAGCTTAAGAATGGCCGTCCAACATGAGTTGACGGAGGAAGAAAACGTGCTCCTTCGACTTGAAGAACTCGATGCCCTCGAAGAAAAGAGGCTCGCGGTGCAGCAAAATCTGGAGCTATACCGAGCCCAAATGTCACGGGCCTATGACAAGATAACTCGTCTCCGCGCTTTCAAGAAAGGTGAATTGGTGTTGGTCCTCAAAAGACCGATCATCCCCAATCGACATGCCAAGGGAAAATTCGAGCCGAACTGGGAGGGACCATACGTCATCGAGAAAGTGTTCGACGGAGGATCCTACCAACTAATAAGTGCCGAGGGAGAAAGGCCCATGCCACCAATCAATGGCCGATATCTCAAGAAATACTACACATGAATGCTCCAAGTCGCAGGCGAATTGAGCACATCGGCCCTACGGTCTGGATCAGACATCCTGCAAAACCGTATACAATCCACGGGCGTAAATGACCCCTATTTCTCCCAAATCCTGCCGGTGAGACTACTTTTAAAGTCCCACCAGCGGCAAAAAAAAAAAAAAAAAAAAAACAAACAAAAAAAAAACGGTATGTCCACAAGCAAAACGGGCACGGATGAAAACCCGAAAGGGCTCCGTGAGTAAAAACAGCAGGACAACCGGCGAGTCTGTGAAAACCCGAAAGGGCGCAAACTCGTGAAAAGAGATGAAATACACTCGCAAGGTCCTCTCGACTTTGTGAGGAGAAAACCCCTGCGTGAGATCCTTACGACTCACAAAGGAGCAACACACTTAGGAATCCTTACGATTCCTAAGGAGAAAATACACCTGCGGGATCCTTACGACTCGTAGGGAGAAAATGCTTTTATGGGACCCTCACGGCCCATAAAATTGAAAAGCCTTGGGTGGTAGGGACCCAAACCTATCTCCTAAGTCATCGTTCCCCAACGGGCAACGGCAAATGATGAGTCGCTCCTGGCATTTCGCTTCAGTGTTAGCGGTGCTGATGCCGACCAAAAAACCCAAATCCCAAGTCCTCCCAAGGCAAATGATGAGTTGCTCCTGGCATTATTCCAATGCAGCAATGCTGATGCCAAACAAGATCCAAATTCCAAGTCCCCAACCCCAAAGTGGCGAATGATGAGTCGCTCCTGGTACCATATTCCAGTGCAGCGATGCAGACGCCAACCAAATTCCAAATCCCATACCCCAACGGCGAATGATGAGTCGCTCCTGGTACCACATTCCAGTGCAGCGATGCAGACGCCAACAAATCCCTGAAATCTTTCTGGCCCTACGGTCTGGATCATACATCCTGCAAAACCGTATACAATCCACGGGCGTAAAACAATCCCAATCTCTCCTAAGTCCTACCGGTGAGACCACATTCAAAGTCCCACTAAAAAAAAAAATAATAATAAAAAAAAAAAGGGTATGTCCACAAGCAAAATGGGCACGGAGGAAAACCCGAAAGGGCTCCGTGAGTAAAAACAGCAGGACTGCCGACGAGTTTGTGAAAACCTGAAAGGGCGCAAACTCGTGAAAAGAAGATGAAATGCACTCTCAAAGTCCTCTCGACTTTGAGAGGAGGAAATTCCCGCGTGAGATCCTTACGACTCACAAAGGAGCAACACACTTAGGAGTCCCCACGACTCCTATGGAGAAAATACGCCTACGAGATCCTTTCGACTCGTAGGGAGAAAATGCTTTTATGGGACCCTCACGGCCCATAAAATTGAAAAGTCTTAGGTGATAGGGATCTAAACCTGCCTCTTAAGCCATCAATTCTCAAATTCTCTCGGGGCAAATGATGAGTTTCTCCTGGCATTATTCCAGTGCAGCAATGCAGATGCCAAACAAAAACCAAAATCCCAAAATCCTCTCCATGACAGATGATGGTTCGCTCCTGGTACCAAATTCCAGTATAGCGATGCTGATGTCAACCCAAGCAAAATCAACAAGTCAACTTCCACCCGACACCGCAAGAAGCGGAGCAAGTCAAGTCTACCCCTGACACTGCAAGAAGCAGAGCAAGTCAAATCAAGCATCGACCGTCCAAGTCGCTAAAAGGGCAGCAACGACCGTCCACGTCGCAAAAAGGGCAGCATCGACCGTCCAAGTCGCTAAAAGGGCAGCAACGACCGTCCACGTCGCAAAAAGGGCAGCACCGACCGTCCAAGTCGCTAAAAGGGCAGCACCGACCGTCCACGTCGCAAAAAGGGCAGCATCGACCGTCCAAGTCGCTAAAAGGGCAGCAACGACCGTCCACGTCGCAAAAAGGGCAGCACCGACCGTCCAAGTCGCTAAAAGGGCAGCACCGACCGTCCACGTCGCAAAAAGGGCAGCATCGACCGTCCAAGTCGCTAAAAGGGCAGCAACGACCGTCCACGTCGCAAAAAGGGCAGCACCGACCGTCCACGTCGCTAAAAGGGCAGCACCGACCGTCCAAGTCGCAAAAAGGGCAGAACCGACCGTCCACGTCGCTAAAAGGGCAGCACCGACCGTCCAAGTCGCAAAAAGGGCAGAACCGACCGTCCAAGTCGCAAAAAGGGCAGCACCGACCGTCCAAGTCGCAAAAAGGGCAGCACCGACCGTCCACGTCGCTAAAAGGGCAGCATCGACCGTCCAAGTCGCAAAAATGGCAGCATCGACCGTCCACGTCGCTAAAAGGGCAGCAACGACCGTCCACGTCGTAAAAAGGGCAGCACAGGATTCCTACAAAGCGGGAACCAGATCACTCCGGGCCAGGGAAATGTCTATCACGGACACTCCGTCTCAGAGACATGTCAAGCAACGACCGTCCATGTCGTAAAAAGGGCAGTGCCAGCTTCCCAAAAGGTGGGAACCAAATCAAGCCGCCTCCACGTGAAAGAAAATCCATCAATTTCATGCACACGACCTACATATGTGGTGTGCATTTATTGATGGGGGGCAATTTGTTGGGGTAAAAATTTACACCCCGGTTGACCAAGTCAAAATCCAAGTCAACCCCAAGCCAAGTGGGCCCAAGCCCAGACCCAGTGGGCCCATGCCCGAGTCGAGCCCGAACATGAAGCGGCCGGCCTCCTCCACGCCAAGATAAAATTTTTGTAATAAATAATCTTGTTGCATTTTCTTTTATTTTATTTTATGGATAAATGTAAGAAAATGGGCATAAAGCCAAATTTTTGTAAAGCCCATGGCTTATGTGCAAAAAGAAATGGCACATGAGCCATGAAATAGGCAAAATGCCATTTTGTGAAGCCCAAGGGGCTATGTGTAAAATGTATGGCCTATAAAGGCAAAAGATAATGAAAATATCTCATAACTTTTTTCTCTCTCCAAAAAAAAATTAGAGCTGAGCTCTTTCTTCCTTCTTCAAGGTTCCAAAACCTTCTTCTTTCTCTTGAATTAAATCAAGAGTTTTACTCTTCTTTTTTCAAAACTAAATAGTTTTCCACCACAAAACCCACAAAGGGGAACTTGGATCTTCCATCAGATCTTAAAAAGGAGAGATTTTGAGATTTTACATCTCTTGATCTTCAAGATCCAGCAAGCAACAGGAGGAAGAAGAAGAACCCTTCCATTAACCCAAAAAAAAAAAAAACACACTCAGGAGTCTAACTCCTCTCTGATTTCTCTTCAGAGAAATCTTTTTAGGCTAAAAGCCTGTTGTGTGCGCAAGTCGCCCGCGTGCCGACACGTGGCGCGCGCGCTTGCGCAACTGCGCAAGTGCGCAAGTCGCCCGCGTGCCGACAGGTGGCGCGCGCGCTTGCGCAACTGCGCAAGTGCGCAAGTCGCCCGCGTGCCGACACGTGGCGCGCGCGCTTGCGCAACTGCGCAAGTGCGCAAGTCGCCCGCGTGCCGACACGTGGCGCGCGCGCTTGCGCAACTGCGCAAGTGCGCAAGTCGCCCGCGTGCCGACACGTGGCGCGCGCGCTTGCGCAACTGCGCATCCCTTGGATGTCTTTTCCCCCTTTTTTGTGTACATATATACACATATACATATGTATACAAATTTATACATACACGTACTCCACGACACTGTCCCTGTTAGAAAAAAATTTCTAACGGGGCGCTGCCCCGCACCCCGCAAGGGGGCTGCTAGCCCCCTTGACCCCCAGCCCGCTATCCGGGTAGCGGGACCCCCGTAAAAACTCTGCGTGGCTCCCGATATATCCAAACCCCCCCCTTTCAGAATTGAACACACGTATACTGCACATTGAGTTCGCATGACCAGTTTAACCCGTTAATCGGAGGTTCCCTCGCCCCAAAGGCGATGGGTAATTAACGGCAGCTTAGTCCGCGGCTGCCGGAGATTCGGATCCCCACCATCATTAAACCCCGGCCTACCCTAGGCCGGGGAATCTGTAGTACGCCCGACAAGCGCGCGCGTATTCCCATCTCAATGGGGTGACGAAAAACACCCTACAAATAGAGTTCTAAACTACTATGTTAAGAGATTATACCAAACGGTTCTAGTCCTTCGTCTTAATATTATCTACGGCCTCTTTGGATCTCCACGTCCTCTTCGGCTTTCTTCCGTGATAGACGATCCACCCGAGAACCCTAATCCAAGCTATAACCTCTAAACTTGAGGTTACTTAGTTTCTCTAGTTGCTAAATAGAGTAGCTAAGGTGATGTAGAGATAGGTTATGGAGTAATTAGTCTTTCTTAATCCTTGTTCTCAACTCATGAGGGTAGGATTAGGTTTGGTGAAGGAGAGAGAACTTGAAGAGAGTGAGTGAGAAGATGATAATGATAATAATATGAAAATGAAAAAGCTTCTCACTAGATATATGAAACATAATGAATTAAAAAGAAATGAATAATAAGAGATTATTCATCATGTTTCATTAATGCAAGTGGGTGATTCATTATGTGAGTCATTAAGCATTTAATAATGCATTAATGACATGATGAATCACTCACAATGAGTCACTAATTCATTAAATGAAAATGCCACCTCTCCCTCCATGTCACATCCTTCTAGAAGCTTCTCGGAAAATTACGAGAACGCCCCTCTCATCCGTAAAAACACGGAAAAACTTTAGACTGTATAAATCCAATAACCTGATACTAGAATCTGGCTTAAACCAAAGCCGGCTAGTAAAAACTGTCTGAATGTCGAACGTGCGTTCAAACACGTATGCGTCCGATCCTTTGTCGTAAAACCATACGACTTCTATATCTTTTCGCCTGGGTTTGGGAAATCTCTGTATGGGACTCTAAAGACTCGACTACTACGCCGGTACTGGGTTTAACCACAGACCGCAAGCGGCACTAGCTGTGCGTAACGGTCCCCAGGTAGTTGTCGATAAGAAAGCTGATGAGGTAATCCATCTGAAATCCTACTGAGCCTGTCTGTGACAATATCCGCGCAGTCCGGTCTGTTCGTCTAAGAGTATCGCATGTATGGTCTAGGGAGGTGGTGGACGTCAGACCCCTAATAACCGTACAAGTCGTGTCGGTATGGTTCAAGACCACCCGAGAATCTACTGATCATTCCATCAGTAATTCTCAATCAGCCCTAGCCAGGGACTTATGGTAATGACCAACCGACCACAGTGCGATATCAACTCCCTACACCGGGAGAGACGAATCCCTAACAGTCACTCACTGCCTCCACATGGCTCGGGACTGTGCCCAACTGAAACCTGTTTGCACGACTCCTTTGAGCCGTGGTAGGGTAATAATCAAAGCACTGTGGGAACTCACACGAGACAAATGATGACTTTATGTCAACGGACTATCTGCACACATGTCACCTGAGAACTGCTATCTGACGTTAGGTATAATACCATCCAGTCAGTTCTCGGCGAGTCCTGTCCGGTGTACTCACACCCAGTGAGCATCTGTATACAATCTTAGGTGAACACCACCAATGGTTGCGGGACCAATCCATTGCCCCTCGTCAGGGTCTAGATATGTATACACTAGTCTACTCCGGAGTATCGATGCCCAATCTCGATACTCCTGCGACCAGGGACATCTAAGGGTGTGCTTATTGACTATCCAGCTCCCACTATTATGACTGTCATCACAACGCCGGTAGTCAGACAAAACACCCTATGGGCTTTATCAATATATATATATAAATACCAAGTAAAATATATCATACGTTAAGACAAAGTCAAACCAAATAGCGTACTATCATATCAAACAAGACTGTCATGTACATACATATCCCAAGCATCCTATACAATGTAGGCCTCTAGGGCATATATATCTAACAATAGCGACCTGTAAGGTCACCTAAAACAGTACACGATGATAAAGATAAACCAGATAGCATACTATCATCTTGAGTAAGACTGTCCTACCGGTATAGGACCTCCCTCAATAATTGCAATCACGTGCCTGTGATCCAATAATTGACTCTGAGGGCCCTATCTCCAACAATCTCCCACTTGCACTCAAGGCTAATTATTGTGATGTCGCATACTCACAGCCTGTATGATACCGGACACCCAACTCCCCAACTAGTCAGTCTCACAAAGCTCGTTTGCGAAACTATTGCGTTCGAGGAATAGCCTCAGTGAGTGGATCCGCTGTGATGTTTCTTTCTATGTCTCTCTTTATCTCAAGTTCGCGGAGAAACCCATCTCCCAAAATGAGCAATACCTGTCTTAGAATATGTCTGGATGTCTGATGGGACCTAGTTCATAAATGAACTCCAAATCCAAACTTCTTAGACTGTATCGTCAACTGAACTTAATCAGTATCCTACGCCATGCCTCCCTCAGTATCCGCCTGGACCACCTGTCCAAAATACTTCCCCTCTTTAGAGGGAGAACTATAACTCTGACAGTCACTCTGTCATCCAGGTCACCTTGGAAGCCTGGAATGATAATTGTCTCCCAAAGGAGTCTGTTGTTATCATTTCCCTAGAACATCAACTTATGTTCTAAAACTGCTTCCGATCGTTTCTCCAGGATTGGATTAATATCAACTTACTGCATCTCGTGCAAAAATAACATCTGGTGTGGTACTTGACATCTCATGATTGACTCAATTGCCTAAGCAAGTGATTTGCCAATCATGCACATCCCTCTCCCTTTTAGTCTGTAAGACACCTTTAGAGAGGGTGACTCCATTACCTGTAGGTATACTACCGTGCCAGGAGTCGTCCATTCTAAAACACCTTTAGAATGCCGTCTGAGTACCCAGATTGGGACACTTCCTAAATCTAGATCTAAAACTATAGATCTAGTAACCAGAATGCCTGATATAATATCCAATTCCTATGTGGAGAAACCACTGTGTGACAACCAAAGTATAACCAATCGTAGTATAGGAATATCACTTCCTACTCTGTGTATGTCATCCAAATACCAGGACATCACACCCTACTACCTTCTTAACAGATCCATCCCCTATTCTGATGAAGTCAAACCTGTGACTGTCACATCAGAAATAGATGATCTATCTCCGCTATATCTGCTTTAGTCCATAGACATAAGCTACTTGTCCACCAATGCTTCCGCTGCTCCCACTGACTACGACAACCCTTTGGCAGAGTCATATAGACGTACACTTCTAAAGCCAGTTTAGAACGACGCTATATTCATCCTCCTGCCGGGTCTCACAGTCTGGAACAACAGCAATGGTAAGTCTGGGTAAACAAAAACCTCCCTGTCACCGTCCTTGAGGATACCGGAGTACCTCTCGGGTGCTTGAGGTTACCCACCGTATCTGCGGAGTGGCCAATGGAATGTCAAACCAAATTGAATCTTTAGGTTCTTATCAAATTTTCAGAAATCGTCTGCGGTTCTGGAATGACTTCCAGTTCTACCATACTCCCACTACTGTTTTCTGAAAAAATCCATTTTTGTTAAAACTGTGGCGAATCAAGAACAATATCACTATTGATCTTACAGATGGTAGAAAGTCAACCCTCGTCATAGCCTGGGTCAACCCACAAACAGACATTACAGAAACGTGCCTTGAGTTATCCAGAGTCTGGTTTTAAGCATAAGCCGGAAAACTCCCCGTACCTTAACATCGTTAAGGTATGAACTGTTCTATATCCAATATAGAACCAGAGGCACTGATTTAATTGAACCAGATTCAAATCATGCATCGGTCTCCAGTGCATGTCATCTAAACGGAAGGAGGCCGATCAGCATTACTCAACTTAGGAATGCTTCCAATTATGAGTAACCTGAAAGAGAAGCATGTTCTCTTAATCATTACTATCAACTGAATACCATACACAAGTATCTACATCTTCGATCACCTTGAAGAATCCCGATACTTGCAACACCTGGTTCTCTACTTTATTCACATACCTATAACTTCTTAAAACTTGGACCTTGTGTTTCTACGAAACACTTGTCTAAGAACTCGAGAAGTCATAAGTAAACCGAATATAGTACGAAGACTAACCCCTCTGTCCTAATCGACACTGGATAATATACAATATTCTGTATAAGTCCCCTGAGTCTAGTGACTCATTCACTGTGTGTCGTAGGTTGAAAACTGTACTTATGGTTAAGAAGAATTACACCGCTGTTTAATGCTCCTTACCTAACCATCCACTGATATAGGTAAATGTCATAGACATAATTTCAAAAAAGTATATCTCACTCTATAAAAATAGACGTACAGATATATCAATTTGAAATTGGTGCATAACAACGGATATTCAAAACCAAATATTTGTCGTCCGGCAAACTACCCAGGTGATTTCCTCAAATATCACCAATTACAACGAATTCCGATATAATGAGGATAATCACCTAATTCCCAATAACTTACTCCCACTCATCATCTGTAAAACCATACAGATGTGAGAATCAAACCTGGTAAATATATACCCTGGAGTAAAGACTAATTGGGAAATCAGTTTTCTTTTAACAATACACAGTGAACCTGAAACATTGAAATGTTTCGTAAGGGTATCCTGGTATTCTTAGTAATGCCTCTTCCATTATCCAGATTCACAACTGTAACCGTATAATTCTTTTCCATCTCTCCAAATCCCTTTATATGTCTTTAGTCATTATCTTCTGTACACCCCTTTAGGCCAAATGGTTTTCTTTCTTCCCTACCGTTCGGCACCAGCATATAGTTTGGAAGAAGACTATCCAATATGCGTAATGGATGTACTATCCTAATCCTAGGAGCACTCGCAATGCGAGAGAAGGTGAAGATAAAAGACAACCGAATAAACCTTATTCCTATTTCTCCTTAACCAGAATCCATCCTCGAACTGGAACAAGTTCCTTTCAAGTTCGTATATAACCATACGATGGAATATCCAAATAACTGTGGATCTTCGTAGTGATACGGAGTGTCCTGGAGAAATACAAAGGTGAAGTGGGAGTGGTAATGAAATACTTGGTTTGGTCGTGAATTGCAGTCGCAGTTTACTTTGCCATCTTACTAATCCCTTTATTTGTCTTTACATAATACCTTCTGTACACCATCGTTAGGCTAATTGGTTTTCTTCATTCCCTACCGGTCGGCACCTGCCTATGGTTTGGAAGAAGACTATCCAATTTGCGTAATAGGTGTACTATCCCGTAATCTAAGGGGCGCTCGCAACCTGAGAGAAGGTAAAAGGAAAAGACAGCTGAATAGTCCTATTCGTTTTCTCCAGAACCGGAAACCATCCTCGAATAAATTCCTTCGAGTTCGTATATAACCATACGATGGTTTTATCCAATGGAAGTGGACGTTCGTAGTAATACGGGGTGTCCTGGAGAAAAAGGGTAAAAGTAGGAGTGACAATGAGGTATACAACTCTGACAATCCAAAAGTCAGTGTTTTAAGAAGGTTCGGTCAACTTGGTCACCGAGTCATAGTCTAGGGTCGGGTCATGGTCGCTGCCAAAGAGAGAGAGAAAAGAAATACTCAGCGTGCACTCTAACCTAGATCAGATTGGTTATCACTTTATCTAATCAGGAAACCTTCCACTGTAACGTCAAATTCTCCTCCAAACCTGAAAGAAGAATTAGTCGGGATCACCCGAGGAGTAAACCAACTCATCAGTGGGAATCGGGATCCAACTATCATCACATGATAACGTGACAGAATCCGCTCACGTTATCATACTCCAGAAGGTATGCGCATATCTCGCAAGTTTTAGTTTCTTTAGAAACTCCCGATGTGATTTTTACCCCATGCTCTTATGACCTTGACTTTGGCCAACAAATCATAAGTCACATGTCAAGTTCTACCCGTCATTCTCCAGGTTAATTTGAACCCACCCGTACCTACCCTTGACTTTGGCCAACAAGGCAGTACGACTGTCCCAAACCAACGCATCTATCTATGCTGCATATGAATACCCAACAACTACCAATCACTGTGCCTTGACTTTGGCCAACAAACACAGCTTGAATACTATTGACTATCCATATGAAACGACGGAGGGCTACGAATGGTTTCTGACGAAAAACCTTTAACGTAATGAACTTGATATCTTTGAAGGAACCAGATAGCTTTATAAAAATATAGTGACGAAAACCATTGCTAAAGAGGTCACTCCCGGTGAAGGGATCTCGGCTCTTTCCCCGTAGAATGAGGTGCAGGATATTCCAACTGAATACCACGATGCAAAGCAAAAGTAAACGACTATAGTGAATTTATTGCCCTGACGCAAACTTCTGTCCAAGGGGTCACTCCCGATGAAGGGATCTCGGCCCTTGCCTCGTTGACTGAGGTGCAGGATATTCCAACTGAATATCACTGTGCAAAACAAAAGAGAACGCCCTTGCAATAACAGCTTTTTGAAAATTGTTCCAACAACATCATAATAGGTTTGTTTAGCTTGCATTGATCCGAATCAACGCAGTCCCATCAATTGATCACACCAATAAAGAATGAAAATAATGATGTACATATATGCCATCCGCATTCGCCACTGGGTCCCGTCATCACCCATTAGGTTACTTAACTAACGACAGAGCGGGGACTGGACTAGCGCGGATGTAAAACATATACAACATCTACTAGTATATATATATATATATATATCAATATATAATATTCGCTCAAGGCGTGATAAAATGCAACATCACAGAAATGTAATAAGCATCACAGAACAATACAGATATCTGGGATCCCCGGGTTTCATAGAGCCGCTACTGAAACCCGACGTTCCCCTGGTCATGTGGATAGCCTATGCAATGAAATCCTAGACCCCTATGGGCGTGGCAAGTTACCCGCCAAAACCTGAAGCGAGGCAGCCCCCTTCAACAACGTGAATGGACCACCCAGCACTTCACGGAATCCGGTAACTTGGGCCCCTCTTTGGGTCAACCTGTACCCCCTACGAGTGCGACGAATAGCTCGCCAATTCTAGAGTGAAGCCCCCTCTATCTCAACGCCATGAGATGCGGGCCCGTTGCCCTCTAGAACCCGGCTACCCGTGCACCCCTCCGCGGGGTAATCCTAGTACAGAAAGTAAAATATACATACAACGGGTACATCGACCTCAGCCCGGTCGTGCCCCAAAAGAATAATATACAAACAAGCAGTGACGGCAGTCCACATGTTGGACGCTCGCCCCGCAATAACAAATGTACATAAAAACCCAAACTGTACTACCATTGCATCCAGGCTATCCCCCACGACCAAACCGCAATATCACAGCACAACACAGAACATCAACGTGAATGTCACGTTCGCAAATCCGTCTAAAAGGGCTATAGCAGTTAGACATGATTTACCGATCAAATGACATTCACGGTCACAGATATAATGTAAATACTGTGAACTAACATGTTTAAAATTTTCGATCGATCAAATTTACCGAAGTGGGCCCCAAGCACTACTGTAGCACTTAAAGAAAATCTGGGCCCAAAAAGAATATACCAAAAACCCCATTTTCAAGACAGAGACCCACTGAAGAAATTTGGTGCAGTGAAGCCACTGTTCGACGGTGGAACCGCGGCCACAATGGGGTTTTTGCCGCGGTTCCGCGGTGCTACAGTAGCATCATGGTACCAATTTTCTTCAGTGTTCTCAGAAAACCCTGCACACATTTCTGCAACATACCAAATAATTTTTAAAGCAGAAAACAAAATCGACAGAAAGTGCACTTTTGAAATCGGGTTTTCGGAAAATCCGTTCGATCGAACTTGTAAACACGTTAGATCAAGCTATACTAGGTTAATGGCATGGCTCTGATACCAGTGTAAGTGCACAGCAGCGCCCCGGCCGTCAATCCGACGCCGGAATGCGGAAGCGAAACTTTTTACAAAACTTGTAAACCGGCACTACCGCGCACTATAAACCCGGATCGGGCCATTAACATAATCCTAGCAAATACGAGAAAGGGTAGAATGCTATACCGAGCGATCCGTGTCCTTCGGTCTTCGGCCTCCACTCCGATCTCCTCGCGGAATCTTCGGTCTTCATCTCCTCGTCGGAACGGGCACCACATCGCCTGGTTCTTTTACGGGCTCCCACCTCTGGACCGAGGCAACTCGGGCACGAAGTTGGCGAGCCGACGTGTCCAAGAAATGTTGTAGGCTAAGTGTAGTAGCTTTGTCTAATGGGGTTGTGAAGTTGCCATTTGATGGAGGTGAGAAGATGAACTTTTGAAGTGAGCTAGAATTTGTGTAGCAAGAAAAATGAGAGATGAATAATTTTTCCACACAAATGAACCTCTCCCCCTCACCCTATGAATGTGGCCGGCCCCTTTACAAAATGGTGGAGGGAAAAAAAGGGAATAATGCAAGAAAGAATAAGTATGATCATGAGAAGAAATGGTCACACCATTTTCCAAATCAATCCCTTCATATTCCATCACAATAAATGCAAAGGAAAATGACTCAAAGAGAATCTAATAATGCAAGAACCATCATGAAGCCACAAATACAAATAACCCCCTCCACAATGCTAATTTGCACATTTTCAAATTAGCCCCTCCATCAAATATCAGCCAACAAAAGGAAGAAAGGAAAAATGGCTGAAACGGAATGCAAACTGGCAACTTCAAAAAACTGATCCCGTAATAAATTACAGGAAAACCCCGCGACTGTATATACATACCCGCACTTGTATTCCTACTAAATACAAATGCAAAGAGACAAAATCTACACTGTACAATACTAGGATCCGGCTTAAACCAAAGCCCGCTAGTATTATCCGTCCGATCATGATCCGTGCAATACCGCGCGTATCTGATCGGATCCTGCCATATCTCCATACGGCCTCTACAGCGTTTTGCCCGAAACTTAAGAAAACGGTCTGTGGGGGACTCTAAAGACTTGTCAATACTTTGGCTGTGGATTTAACCACTAGCACGTCATAGGTATTAGCCATACGTGACGGGCTACCAGGTATTGACCAAAAGGGACGTCGATGAGCGAACTCATCCTGACACCCTACTGAGCCTGTCAGTGACAATATCCATACATTCCGGTCCGTTCGTCTATGAGCATCGCATGGTGGGTCTAGGGGGTTGGTAAAAGTCAGACCCCCAAAAGCGGTACAAGTCGTGTCGGAGTGTAGCCCAGAACACCCTGAGATACTACTGGAATACCTACCAGTAAATCTCCTGCCTTGGCCAAGGACTGCGTGTAATGGCTCTCCTATACACAGCGCGACCTCACCCCCAATACCGGGAGAGACAAAGCCCTGCAGATCCGCTCACTGCCTCCATGTGGCTTGGCACTGTACCCAACTAAAACCTGTTTGCACAACTCCTTTGAGCATGGTAGGGTAGTAATCAAAGTACAGTGGGAACTCACACGAGACAAATGACGATCTCAGGTCGATGAACTAACCTGTACACATGTCACAAGGGAACTGCTATCTGACGTCAGGTATAAGACCAACTAGCATGTTCCCGGCGAGTCCTGTCCGGTGTACTCATAACGCAATGAGCACCTGTATACATCTTAGGTGAACCAACTTACACCAATGGCTTGTGAGACCGGCCACCGCTCCTCGTCGGGGTCTCGACTGTATACACTAGTTTACTCTGGAGTATCGATTCCCTGTCTCGAAACTTCCACGACTAGGGACCTTTTAAGGATGTGCTTATAGACCCAGCTCCCACGTATATGATCGCCCTCATACTGCTGGCAGTCAAGCAAGAATCCTAAGGGCTCTATCAACGTGTAATAGCGACCTGTAAGGTCACCTAAAACAGTACACGATGATAAAGATAAACCAGATAGCATACTATTATCTTGAGTAAGACTGTCCTACCGGTATAGATCCTCCCTCAATCATTGCAATCACGTTCCTATGATCCAATAATTGACTTTGAGGGCACTATCTCCAACAGTCAAGAGTCACGCAAATCCTCGGATTTGCACATATATCCTCGGAGTTACAATAGAGATACAGATCTCGAAATCCACCACTGAAATCCAATATACACTAGTCAAATAGTATAATACGTGCATAGTACGCATCTTTGGAAAACTCCAAAATCTGAATAAAATACATGCAAAATCTTTTCTGAATCGCCGCATGATGCGTAACTCACAGCATAAGCAACGGACGCTCATTTTTAAGATAATAATATATGTGCATAATATATAGACATATATGTTTTGCTAAATATACGTTCCGCCGTTTCAAAATATCCCAAAAGGTTTTCCTTTAAAAACGTTCGCGTCGCTCACGGACACGTAAGAAATAGCGAGACTATAGCTCCTTTGAAAACCTCTTGGTAAGCTTTTAATGCATGCAAAGTACTCAGGTACTGTCCTCAGATCAGTCCTGTTTGGCAACTACATAACATAGTGCTCAACATGAAAACAAGGTGCCAAAAAGCAAAATCAGTCTCAAAAGGCGTATCCAATAATCACGTACGTCTGGTGCGCACGGAAATCAAGTCCAAATACAGGTGCCACAATATGCACAAAAGCAAAACTCAGTGCAACGGGTGTGCACGAAAGCATCTGTCCAGTGCAACGGGTGTGCACGACAACAATATCAAGTGCATCTAGAGTGCATCCGGTGCAACTAACATGCACGAATGAAAATCCTAATCGAGTGCATCCGGTATGCACAAAATCACATATCATATCATGCGCCTAACATGCGCGAAAATCCAAATCAAGTTCATCTGACATGCACAAAAGAAATCTAAATCAAGTGCATCCAACATGCATGAATGAAATCTAAAGCAATGGCATCCAACATGCACGAGTGCAATCTTACTCATGTGCAACCGATGCGCACAAAAATCCAAAATCAAGCGCCTAATATGCGTAAAAATCCAATCAAAGCGCGTCGGGTCCGTACAAGCATATAGTGCAGTAGCATGCACGAAAACGAACGAAAAGTGCCAACACGCACGAAAACAAAAATCGGTGCAACAATGTACGGAGTATAAATCTAGTGCAACCAATGCACAAAATACCGAACTGGCGCAACCAATGCACAAAATATAAATCCAGTGCCATAATGCATGAAAAGAAAATCTAGTGCAACAAATGCACGAAACACAAATCCGGTGTATAAAATATATCAAGTGCGATAACTATGCGCAAAAATGTAAATACCCAGTAGATGCAGCCATGGTGCACGAAATCAATATCAAGAAACTCGTCATCAAAACTCAAATCCAAGCGATATAAGCGTGATACACAGATCACAAACGCAAATCGCAACAAAGGACATTGAGGTACACCTCCTGCAATGTCGAAGAGTAAATCGGTGCGCTTAAAACCGGCAGAACAAGAACATCTGCTTGTCTCCTGCTTAGGGTCTGGCATCCTCAGTCTCTGGGTCCTTATCTTCTCTGCAGATAAACCAATCTCGTAATCCATCGGCTCATCGGCCCAGTCAGGTGTGCTAACGGGGACGATTCCGTTCTAGAACTTCTCTGGTCATCTCTCGGTCAATCATCACAACCACTCGTAAGGCAGCACGTCACTGGCGTCGGCCTCTGGCCCTCTGCATACTCGCGACACAACTGATCCTGGGTGCAAATCTCATTGCAGCAATGTCCTGGAAGGAATCCTGCTCAAGGTCTCTTCCGATCTCGCCTATGCCGAACTGTAAGGAGGCTCGTACTCTTACATAATCTTTTCTCATTCTCTGGACATCTGCGTCCTCACCATAAATTTCCTCGGGAACTGGCCGCATCCCAACGCTTCTGTATGCATATCGGATCTCTAATCTCGACGGGGAGTAACAACAGCTCATCAGCGTCTCGCACGAACCTCTGGTTCCACTCGTCTGTACCATCGCCCACTATGATGTCACGCCATGCTATCTGCGAACTGCAACTGTTCTCAGCCATGGTCAATCCGGAGTCTCTCACACGGACTCGAAGTCACGAACCAGGTATCTTCATCACTCTATAGAAGATATCTGGCCGAACATGTCCTCGGGAACTCGTCTCAACCATCGGAGGAATACTCAATACTTGTTCGTCCTCGATCAACTCACAACACATCTGGGTGAGGTTCTCTATCCGAAGCTGGTCAGCTTACTGATCTCTTATCACATGATATCTGGATGACGTCGAACTTTTTCGATCGAGTCATCGAGGTCCTAAAATTTCCCGAAAGCTCAACACCTGAGCACAGTCTAAAACATTTGGTACATACTACAGTACCTCTGGACCAGCCGTAGAAGGGCAAACCCAAGCCTTACTGATGGCACCGCTAAACTGCCACAAACCCTAAGGTTCAAAAGCGGTTCCATGGTCATCATGTCGAGTTAGGGTTTCATTCTTCTAGAGGGTCCATAAAATTACCTGCATGTTCCTCCGAACACTTTAAACTTGGGAAAAATGGGTTTCTGACACTCGTTCGAACCTTTTAGCTTCGCCTAGGAGACATGCGAATACCCTCCGTCCGCACGCTAAACAATGCCTCAATCTTCCAGGAAAGATGGTACATCAATGGTCATCTCGGAATCAGTCTGCTCTAAATCTGAGTAAGACTCTTCACACTGAAAATCTTCAACTCAACTGGGCCTGCGTCACGAATCACCTTCGTCTCTTAACTCGGGATAGACTAGCTATCATCTGTCGCATCTTTGCCTGAAAGCTCCTGCGATCTCAGCTCATAAACCCTAGAAGCGACATCCTATCATCTCAGCAACAGCTGGGTCATCTGTCTGCACGGTAGGCGACATCATAATCTTTGAGGTATGCTGTACATCAACAGTCCTCTCGCAACTGGCAGCTCTAACAATGGCCCAATCATACGGTGCAAAAACAAACACTCGCCTCATCCGTGAGGTCACAACACAAACGCTAACTCGAGACGTTCCCGTGTCATTAGAAAACACGATGGTCTATCCTCGTCCATGAAGAGCTCGCCAAGACCGCATCACTAGCAGCAGCTCAATCTGCGCTCAAACCATGGTGACAGGAACCTCAATCGAGTATTGAAGAAAGCAGATCAACGGCATGAAAGGAAACGACAGATCCAGAAATGATACATGATCATAAGAAGGAACGACATCAATGAGAGTATGATCATGGAAATGAATAGAATCAAGGATCTCAAATGGATGCATAATCATGGGTATGAAGAGAATCACAGATCTCAAAAATATGTACATCTTAAGGTTTTTAAAGTGGAGTATCGTATCGTAAATATGCCGCGGAACATACGTACAGTACGTCACTCTACTCAAGCTACCTACTCCATCAATCAGGGTCAGCCTATGAAACGAAAGTTTGGGTCTAATACCCTCTCGTTCAAGCCTAAGTTCCGTAAGGTCAAGCCTAGGTTCCGAAATACATACCCGCCCTAGACTCCGCATAGTCAAACATAGACTCGGACCAAGGTTAAACCTAACACTCTGATACCAACTTTGTCACGACCCGAAATATTAGCTCGTGAACAACACTTAAATTACGCAACGTCTAAAGGCGTAACGTAATTCAAGTAAGTTGAAACCCAGAAATCTAAACCATTTTAAGAAAATAAAGGAGGTGAAGTTTTGAAATAAAAGTATAATGAAATCAAGTTTTCTTAATGCATAGAAAAGGAACAGGAAAATGCAAGTGGATTATGCAAGTTTAAAAACATGTTTCGTCTTTTTGAAAATTTGGGCAGCACCTCCTTTGTATATTTTGATCCCAAAACCACATATACAAGCTAATGATAAAGGCATCCCCAAGTAGGACCTAGCTTGTCACGACCCGACAATTTCGACTCATGACCGGCACTTAACCACGCAACGTCTACAGGCGTAACGCGGCTAAGTAAGCCGAACCCAGAAATCAAAACCAATAAATAAAGAGTGATTAAAGCATGTTGTGAAATCAGTCGTACATGTCTAGAAAACTTTAATTAATTTAGTAGAAATCCTTTTTAGTTCAAGAGTTATAATTTTATAATTTTGGCAACATTTCCTTTTTAAAACATTTGTCCCGCAAGTCGGGTAAAAGCAAGGTGTAGCAGAAATAACAAGTGAAATGAATAAAGCATCACAGTATGATATACGACGCCGTAGCGAAGAATACACAGTAAAGCAAGGACAAATATCACAAAGATAAGACTGCATAAAAAAAAGTCGGCTCACATGCGAGCTCGACACCAGAGTAAAAATCATACACATCGTCCTCACAACTGTCTCTAAGTCAATACAGAAAGGTAGATGGAGAATACTAGATACATCAATATACAACTGAAGGATAACAGATACCGTACAAAAACCCACCTATCAGCAAAAGGCTAACTCGCCTCAGAAAGGGTATCTGTGCCAAAAGATGCGGTAAACAGCCAGCCGTGACTACTCCCAAGGGCAACCTGCAAATACTGTGGCACAATGGGGGTGAGTTGCCAACTCGTGAATAGAGATAACATATAAAGGTGATCGCGAGCATGCACATATAGCGCGGCTCTACTAATGCCAGCAGATGATGTCAATGCATGACAAACAGTGGATGTAATAGTAATGCAAGAGCTCTATCAGGTAAATGCTACAGGATGAGGTATATAGTAATCAATACTAAGCATGGGATAAATAACATCTACATGGATATGTCAACATGGAAAACAATAATCGGTGCCTCAGGCTGCACCCAAATCCTAAATACACTTAGGCGCCGGTATACCCATCGGCCCTTAAATCCTGTATATCTCTGAGAAATCACGAGTGCCCAACATCGGCACCCAAAATATCATAAAATACTCGTGTCCAGCATCGACACGCAAATCCTCGTATATCGGGCTCCGTCAGTCCGGATCGGCCCACGGGGTCCGTCTGCGGTATCGACCCTCGACCCCGGCAGTACGGATCATCCCGCATCCATCTCTCGACTCTGGTCAATATCCTTCGGACAACTGCCAGGTCCAACCAATCACCGGTAGGTACTCACCCGCCTCCAGGCTCAATCGGCAAACCCATCGATCATCTCGCCGAGGGGAACCATACCGGGCCCACCACGAACCCACAGACGGATCATCCGCTCCTCGAATCGGGTTTCAAGCACACGTCTCAGCACCGAGAAAACGCTTGGTGGACACACCAAAATATCATATCACGAGGTACCGGGTTTTTCAAAATAGTGCATCTTTTCTTAAATACTTCCACGGTCCTCAAAACCAGAAATCGCATGAAATCCAACACCAATAAGTAAATCCAATGCGAGGTACAATGTAAATCAATCCATGGTATGAGCATAAGGGGAAACCCGCTTTTAAAAATATTTTCCGTTTTTAAAAATGTCATGCGGCTCCCAATTTCCAGGAAATCACCACCAATCATATGTAAGATAAACTACAACAATATAATCATGGCAGTTCTACAGTGAGTGTGGCATGGCAATTACTAACGGTGTGTGTGTAGCATGCAAATAGTGCCCGTGCAACATAGACCGTTAGTAATAGTGCGGTGTTCTATCAGTTCTAAGCATATATATATATATATGTGGCAGGGAGTGCAATATGCGATGACAGTCTATGGGGTACATGCAACATATAATAATAAAGCCTATCAGCCCTGACGCATAACGCCATACGGGCGATATCCCCGTAGATGTGAAATCTACTCACCGTGTCTCGCGCTAAGTGTATCCAACAACTTGCTTGCCCTTCTTCGCAGCGTCCGTCTCACTGGCCTGCGAACCTAGAATCACATAACATATATCACACATAAGCTCAATTCCACAGAAATGCGACATTATGATACAATTAGAAACCCGTGTCGCAAACCAATCGCGCGTGTGCGCGATACGCTAAAACGTGTCATCACGCGCCTGAAACTACCCCGACGCGTCGCGATACGCAGAAACCCCAAACCTACTCACGTATCACGCGTGCCGCGAAGGTTTAGAAAAACGGCAAAACATGTATTTGGTCCCAGATTTATATACAGAACTAAACTTACAAAAATAAATACATCACAGCACTCTACACACTAGCAGACACCTATAGAACCAAACACCAACCCAAACCCTACCCATCTGGCCGTAATTGGCGGCCAGAATGAAGAAATTGGCGGCCAAAGGGGTGAATTAGGGGGTCGGGTAAAATATATGGTATCAGCACATCTCCACTAGACTGCAGTATCCTCAATTTCATTCAGAACTCATCGGGTCAAAAGAAGTTCCAGAAAACCTCAATTTTGCACAAATACGATAAATTGCATCAATTTGGAAAACTGGTGGTATTTTAGTGCAATCGGGGTTAAACTAGGTTAATATGGTCTCCATAACCCACCAACAACCTACTGAAACTAATTCACACCACAATAGCACAAGGTTCCCACTAAATACCTCATATCGCACTAAATCACACTAAAAACCACTAACCGATGCAAAACTACACTAATCAAGCAAACTAGGGAATATGTTTAGGAAATATACCTCATACTTAACCTTAGGGAGCTGGAGGAAGAAGAAGAAATGAAGGGGAGAAGCTGCAGTCGAAGTTGTGTTGCTGTTGCTGCTCACTGATGCTGCTGCTGCTGCTTTTGTGTTGCTGCTGCTGCTGTTGTGTTTGCTGCTGTTGCTGTTGTGTTTGCTACTGCTACTGCTGTTGTGTTGAAGAGGTGAGTGTGTGTGTGTGTGTGTGTGTGTGTGTGTGTGAGTGAGGTTGAGAGAAAGAAAACAAAACAATTGAGAGGAAAATCATCACCCAATGTCAACCCTTCTCTCTCTCTCTCCTCATGATTGCAAGCATGGGCTAAGCCATGATGCCCACTCCCTCTCTCTCACAAGTCAACACTCAAAAACTAATTCAAATTAAAGTAATTACTACCTATTAATTAAACCACTTAAAAACCCATAAGACTTAATCCCATAATTAACCCACCATGGTTAATAATCATGGTAATAACTCATTTTAAAAACCCTAGTTTACATGCACATGTGTGTGCAAGCCTAGGAAAATTTTGGAAAAATATTTATTAAATTGGGAAAAATATTTAAAACACAATTTGGTAAACATTTTGTTAAAACCCCAATATTTAAATATAATTATTCACTAAACACATCCTAAGGTGTTACAATCTCTCCCCCTTAAAGAAATTCGTCCCCGAATTTCAAAAATCTAACTACACGTACCTTCAAAAAGATGGGGATACGTCTTCATCATCTCGTTTTCGGTCTCCCAAGTGACCTCCTCACGGTTCTGGCTACGCCAAAGTACCTTAACTGATGGAATGTCCTTTGATCTCAATTTCTTCACTTGTCGATCCAAGATCATCACTGGCTGTTCTGCATAGGAAAGGTCGCGCTCCAGCTGGATCTTCGGATACTGAATCGCATTCGAAGGATCATGAAGATATCTGCGGAGCATCGAAACGTGAAATACGGGGTGGACATTTGGAAAGCTGGGCGGAAGGGCTAACTAGTATGCTACTGCACCAACACGCTCGAGGATCTCGAAGGGGCCCACATACCTGGGACTGAGTTTCCCCTTCTTCCCAAACCTCATCACACCTTTCATTGGGGAGACCCTCAAGAAAACATGATCACCAACAGAAAACTCAAGTCTGCGTCGCCGACGGTCCGCATAAGATCTCTGCCTACTCTGGGCTGCTCTCATCCTATCGCGAATCAACTGGATCTTCGCTGTCGTCTCCTCAACGATCTGTGGCCCTAAGATATTGCTCTCACTGAGCTCTGTCCAACAAGTGGGCGACCTGCATCTCCTCCCATAGAGAGCCTCAAATGGTGCCATCTGAATGGTCTCCTGGTAGCTGTTATTGTAGGAGAACTCTACTAAGGGTAAGTGATGATCCCAGCTACCTCCGAAATCCAATACACAAGCTCTGAGCATGTCCTCGAGAGTATGAATGGTCCGCTCTGACGGTCCGTCGGTCTGCGGATGAAATGCTGTGCTGAAACTCAAGTGAGTGCCCAAAGCCTCCTGAAGCCTCTGCCATAGTCGACTGGTAAACTGGGTGCCTCTGTCGGACACAATGCATGTCGGGACTCCGTGTAGTCGTATTATCTCGTCAATGTAGATCTGGGCATACTGGGTAAACCCGAAAGTCGTCTCTACCGGTAAGAAGTGAGCCGCTTTCGTCAAACGATCCACGATCACCCAGATAGAGTCATACCCCCGACTAGTCCTGGGTAGTCCCACAATGAAATCCATCGAAATCTGCTCCCACTTCCACTCCGGAATGGGTAACGGCTGTAGCTCTCCCGCGGGCCTCTGGTGCTCAGCCTTGACTTGCTGACAAGTCAGGCATCTCGACACAAAATCTGCGATGTCCCTCTTCATTTCGTCCCACCAGTAAACACCTCTCATATCATGATACATCTTAGTGGAACCAGGATGGACGCTATACACCGATCGATGTGCCTTCTCAAGAATCTCGCGCCTCAGTCCCTCAGCATCATGTACGCACAGTCTAGTCCCAAATCGTCGTATCCCCTGATCATCGATCACGAACTCGGAAAATCTTCCCTGTCCAATCTGTGCCATGATCTCTGAACATCGGTCATCACTGAGCTGTGCCTCACGTATACGATCGATCAATTGTGGGCGTGCACGGACATGCGCTATCTGTCCTCCAATCGGCGTGAACTCGAACTGTATCCGGCTGTCGCATAATATCTGCCAGTCCGCGGATGACTGCTCCTGTACTGCGCTCAAACAAGATAAACTACCTCCTGGCCTCCTACTCAAAGCATCCGCCACCACATTTGCCTTGCCCGGGTGATATAAGATCTCGCAGTCATAATCCTTCACTAACTCCATCCATCGGCGCTGTCGAAGGTTCAGGTCCCGCTGCTGGAATATATATTTCAGACTCTTGTGATCCGTGAATATCTGGCACGACTCACCGTATAGGTAATGTCGCCAGATCTTAAGTGCGAAGACCACTGCCGCCATCTCCAAATCGTGAGTGGGGTAGTTCTGCTCATGCTTCTTCAATTGTCGCGAGGCATACGCGATCACCCTGTCATGCTGCATCAGAACGCACCCTAGCCCCACTTGAGAGGCATCACAAAAGACCACAAACCCGCCTGATCCGGAAGGTAAAGATAACACCGGTGCCGTCGTTAGCCGAGTCCGTAACTGCTGGAAACTGTGCTCGCACTCCTCCGTCCAATCGAAAAGGACTCCCTTCCGGGTCAACCCGGTCAACGGTGTAGCAATACGGGAGAAGTCCTGCACAAAATGTCTGTAGTAACCGGCCAACCCCAAAAAGCTGCGAATCTCCGTCACCGATGTGGGTCTGGGCCAACGCTGAACGGCCTCGATCTTCCTCGGGTCTACACATATACCGTCTCGTGAAATCACATGTCCTAAGAAGTCCACGCTGTCCAGCCAAAAAGCACACTTGGAAAATTTCGCATAAAGCTGGTGCTCTCTCAAGGTCTGCAAGGTAATCCGCAGGTGCTGCTCGTGCTCCTCACTACTCCGGGAATACACCAACATATCGTCAATGAAGACTATGATGAACAGATCCAAATATGGCCGGAAAATACGGTTCATCAAGTCCATGAAGGCTGCTGGCGCATTGGTGAGTCCGAACGACATCACCAAAAACTCGTAATGGACGTAGCGCGTATGGAAAGCTGTCCTGGGAATGTCCTCCTGTCGAACCCGCAACTGATGATAGCCCGATCGTAAATCGATCCTCGAAAAGTACCCTACCCCCTGAAGCTGGTCGAACAAATCGTCGATGCGCGGCAAAGGATACCTGTTCCGCACTGTCACCCTGTTCAGCTGGCGGTTGTCGATACACAGACGCAAACTGCCGTCCTTCTTCTTGACAAACAGGACTGGAGCACCCCAAGGAGAAACACTGGGTCGAATAAGTCCCTTGTCCAGCAAATCTTGCAACTGACCCTTCAATTCTCTAAGTTCCGCCGGGGCCATCCGATAAGGCGGTATGGAAATAGGCCCCGAGCCAGGAACCAAATCAATACAGAAAGAAATGTCGCGCTCGGGCGGCAACCCTGGAAGCTCGGCAGGGAACACATCAGGAAACTCGCTGACAACCGGAACCTAATCCAATGGAACCTCTGTAGCGCGAGCATCGCAAACATAGGCGAGAAATCCCTGACATCCCTTCCTCAAAAGCTGTCCAGCGCGAAAAGAAGAAATCACACTGTGAGGGGCGGCACCACGGTCCCCCAACACAACAAAAATCGACTCGCCGGGAAAGCAGAATCTAACTGTCTTCTCACGGCAGTCCACAGAAGTATAGCACATGGGTAACCAATCCATGCCCAAAAGAACGTTGAAGTCTAACATCTCCAGAAGGATCAAGTCGACAGGCAACTCTCTCTCGCCAATACAGACGATACAGGATCGGAACATGTGCCTAGCAACAAACGACTCTCCCACAGGAGTGGTCACCATAAGCGGCTGATCAAGCAAGCCGGACTATCTACCCAAACTCGGCACAAAGTGTGTGGATACGTATGAGTGTGTGAATCCGGGATCGAACAGCACGTGTGCATCAACTGAACATACAGGAAGGATACCTGAAACCACCGCATTGGACGCCTGCGCGTCCTGATGCGTCAAAGCAAAAACCCGCGCCTGTCCACCACCTGTAACTGACTGCCCTCTGCCTCGGTCATCTCGCCCTCTCTGAGCAACTCCTCCACGCCCACGACCTCTCTGTGCATGAGTCTGGCGCGGAGCAACGGTAGGTACAACGGGCAACGCCCTCTGGGGTGGTGAAGGCGGTAAAGTAACATGCGGTGCTGCCGCCTCCCTCCGGTGTGTCTCTGGACAATCTCGAACGAGGTGAAGTAGGCTGCCACATCTGAAGCAACCCCGCGGTGACTGCTGACTTTCCTGGGGATACGAACTAAACATCCGGCCTCATCCCGAATCTCTGCTACTCCTCGTACCAGAACGATACCTGTCGCGGCGTCTGAATGAATGCCTCCGTGCGGAAATACTGGTACGAACTCTCTTCGGCTCTGGAACTACCGAAGTCTCAGCAAGGTGCTCCTCGACTACTAGGGCTGCGTCTACAGCTGCTGCATAGGTCTCGTAGTGCTGCGCGCTGATCACGAGGAACAGTGGTGTAAGCAAGCCTCGAACAAATCTCCTGACTCGCAACTCCTCGGTAGCCACTAAATATGGGGCATAGACTGCTAGCTCTGTAAACAGCACGTCATACTCTGCCACTGTCATCCCTGGCGTCTGGCGCAAGGACTCAAATCTGCGTGCTCGGGCATCCCTAACACTCTGGGGGAAGGAAACGGGCTAGAAATATGGTCACGAACTCCTTCCAGGTCATAGGAGGAAGACCTGCTGCTCTGCCCTTCTCAACTGAATCACACCACTTCTGCGCAAGACCTTCTAGGAGAAAGCTCACGAACTCGACCCATCTCGCATCTGCGCATCTGAGGGAACGGCATATCCGGGCCATCCTGTCGATGAAAGACTGTGGGTCCTCGGCTGTATCGGTGCCTGTGAAGACCGGAGGCTTCAGCCTCATGAACTCTGATAGCGATACTGTAATCACCTCCGTGGCTGCAGGGGCAACTGGCTGTGCGGTAAGTACCATCGCGGTCTCTGGAACGGGTGGAGTTACCTCTGGTCGCTGCGCTCGAAGCGTCTCAACTAGCGATCCTATCATCTGGCGCATCTCCTGCATGCTAGATCCCACCGTCTGGCGCATCTCCTGCACACCAGCCCCTAGCGTGGCGATCTGATCTGTCATAGGAGGAACAGTCTGCTCGGGTACAACGGGTGCACTGCCCGGATCAGTCCTCGTCTCGGACGAGTCAACACGAATCTCGGCCCTCGCGGCCGCTCTCTGTGCCCTCGTAGTCTTAGGCGGCATAATGGCTGAAAGAAAATTTGGATTCGATAAGAACACGGAAATCGAATCGCAAGAATGCATGTAATCAAGGAGGAATTTAAATCAACAAGTCCTAAGGTCGCGTAGGCGGAGTATCGTGTCGTGAGTATGCCGCGGAACATACACACGCTACGCTACCCTGCTGCAGCTACCTACTCCATCATACCAGGGTCATCCTACACTCCGAAGGTAAAACATACGCTCTGATACCAACTTTGTCATGACCCGAGAATTTCGACTCGTGACCGGAACTTAACCACGCAACGTCTACAGGCGTAACGCGGCTAAGTAAGCCGAACCCAGAAATCAAAACCAATAAATAAAGAGTGATTAAAGCATGTTGTGAAATCAGTCGTACATGTCTAGAAAACTTTAATTAATTTAGTAGAAATCCTTTTTAGTTCAAGAGTTATAATTTTATAATTTTGGCAACATTTCCTTTTTAAAACATTTGTCCCGCAAGTCGGGTAAAAGCAAGGTGTAGCAGAAATAACAAGTGAAATGAATAAAGCATCACAGTATGATATACGACGCCGTAGCGAAGAATACACAGTAAAGCAAGGACAAATATCACAAAGATAAGACTGCATAAAAAAAAGTCGGCTCACATGCGAGCTCGACACCAGAGTAAAAATCATACACATCGTCCTCACAACTGTCTCTAAGTCAATACAGAAAGGTAGAAGGAGAATACTAGATACATCAATATACAACTGAAGGATAACAGATACCGTACAAAAACCCACCTATCAGCAAAAGGCTAACTCGCCTCAGAAAGGGTATCTGTGCCAAAAGATGCGGTAAACAGCCAGCCGTGACTACACCCAAGGGCAACCTTCAAATACTGTGGCACAACGGGGGTGAGTTGCCAACTCGTGAATAGAGATAACATATAAAGGTGATCGCGAGCATCCACATATAGCGCGGCTCTACTAATGCCAGCAGATGATGTCAATGCATGACAAACAGTGGATGCAATAGTAATGCAAGAGCTCTATCAGGTAAATGCTACAGGATGAGGTATATAGTAATCAATACTGAGCATGGGATAAATAACATCTACATGGATATGTCAACATGGAAAACAATAATCGGTGCCTCAGGCTGCACCCAAATCCCAAATACACTCAGGCGCCGGCACACCCATCGGCCCTCAAATCCTGTATATCTCTGAGAAATCATGAGTGCCCAACATTGGCACCCAAAATATCATAAAATACTCGTGTCCAGCATCGACACGCAAATCCTCGTATATCGGGCTCCGTCAGTCCGGATCGGCCCACGGGGTCCGTCTGCGGTATCGGCCCTCGGCCCCGGCAGTACGGATCATCCCGCATCCATCTCTCGACTCTGGTCAGTATCCTCCGGACAACTGCCAGGTCTAACCAATCACCGGTAGGTACTCGCCCGCCTCCAGGCTCAATCGGCAAACCCATCGATCATCTCGCCGAGGGGAACCATACCGGGCCCACCACGAACCCGCAGACGGATCATCCGCTCCTTGAATCGGGTTTCAAGCACACGTCTCAGCACCGAGAAAACGCGTGGTGGACACACCAAAATATAATATCACGAGGTACTGGGTTTTTCAAAATAGTGCATCTTTTCTTAAATACTTCCACGGTCCTCAAAACCAGAAATCGCATGAAATCCAACACCAATAAGTAAATCCAATGCGAGGTACAATGTAAATCAATCCATGGCATGAGCATAAGGGGAAAACCGCTTTTAAAAATAGTTTCCGTTTTTAAAGATGTCATGCGGCTCCCAATTTCCAGGAAATCACCACCAATCATATGTAAGATAAACTACAACAATATAATCATGGCAGTTCTACAGTGAGTGTGGCATGGCAATTACTAACGGTGTGTGTGTAGCATGCATATAGTGCCCGTGCAACATAGACCGTTAGTAATAGTGCGGTGTTCTATCAGTTCTAAGCATATATATATATATATATATATATATGTGGCAGGGAGTGCAATATGCGATGACAGTCTATGGGGTACATGCAACATATAATAATAAAGCCCTATCAGCCCTGACGCATAACGCCATGCGGGCGATATCCCCGTAGATGTGAAATCTACTCACCGTGTCTCGCGCTAAGTGTATCCAACAACTTGCTTGCCCTTCTTCGCAGCGTCCGTCTCACTGGCCTGCGAACCTAGAATCACATAACATATATCACACATAAGCTCAATTCCACAGAAATGCGACATTACGATACAATTAGAAACCCGTGTCGCAAACCAATCGCGCGTGTGCGCGATACGCTAAAACGTGTGATCACGCGCCTGAAACTACCCCGACGCGTCGCGATACGCAGAAACCCCAAACCTACTCACGTATCACGCGTGTCGCGAAGGTTTAGAAAAACGGCAAAACAGGTATTTGGTCCCAGATTTATATACAGAACTAAACTTACAAAAATAAATACATCACAGCACTCTATACACTAGCAGACACCTATAGAACCAAACACCAACCCAAACCCTACCCATCTGGCCACAATTGGCGGCCAGAATGAAGAAATTGGCGGCCAAAGGGGTGAATTAGGGGGTCGGGTTAAATATATGGTATCAGCACATCTCCACTAGACTGCAGTATCCTCAATTTCATTCAGAACTCATCGGGTCAAAAGCAGTTCCAGAAAACCTCAATTTTGCACAAATACGATAAATTGCATCAATTTGGAAAACTGGTGGTATTTTAGTGCAATCGGGGTTAAACTAGGTTAATATATTCTCCATAACCCACCAACAACCTACTGAAACTAATTCACACCACAATAGCACAAGGTTCCTACTAAACACCTCATATCGCACTAAATCACACTAAAAACCACTAACCGATGCAAAACTACACTAATCAAGCAAACTAGGGAATAAGTTTAGGAAATATACCTCATACTTAACCCTAGGGAGCTGGAGGAAGAAGAAGAAATGAAGGGGAGAAGCTGTAGTCGAAGTTGTGTTGCTGTTGCTGCTCACTGATGCTGCTGCTGCTGCTTTTGTATTGCTGCTGCTGCTGTTGTGTTTGCTGCTGTTGCTGTTGTGTTTGCTGCTGCTACTGCTGTTGTGTTGAAGAGGTGAGTGTGTGTGTGTGTGTGTGTGTGTGTGAGTGAGGTTGAGAGAAAGAAAACAAAACAATTGAGAGGAAAATCATCACCCAATGTCAACCCTTCTCTCTCTCTCTCCTCATGATTTCAAGCATGGGCTAAGCCATGATGCCCACTCCCTCTCTCTCACAAGTCAACACTCAAAAACTAATTCAAATTAAAGTAATTACTACCTACTAATTAAACCCACTTAAAAACCCATAAGACTTAATCCCATAATTAACCCACCATGGTTAATAATCATGGTAATAACTCATTTTAAAAACCCTAGTTTACATGCACATGTGTGTGCAAGCCTAGGAAAATTTTGGAAAAATATTTATTAAATTGGGAAAAATATTTAAAACACAATTTGGTAAACTTTTTGTTAAAACCCCAATATTTAAATATAATTATTCACTAAACACATCCTAAGGTGTTACATAGCTCTTCTCCAAATGGCGGATCACAACCACGCAAGACAATATAAATAAGTATACGACGCCCAACGGCGAAGTTCACCACAAAAGATAAATAAAAAGCAAGACATAAAAAAATCACAAGTAGCGGAAAACCCCTCGCTCTAAGTCTCGCAACCACAAATCTCACTAAGTCTCATTACTTATACAATTTACTAATTTTGATTGATGGAGTTGACTAGATACAATATGAAATATAAATACAAGAGTGGGTATGATACAAATGCCCCACCTACCAATGCAAACACTTAAAAGAAGCTATATGCCAGTGATGCCGTTACGGATCCATGCGGTCAATCTGCAAGAACTGTGGCACAACGGGGGTGAGTTGCCAACTCGTGAGTAGAAAAATATCTACAAGTAGAAATCAAATAAACAACGACTCATAGGTCAACTATATCATAAAGGTAATACTATGATATCTAGGGTGACCGGGTCTGTATATGTGCCAACAAGGTAGTCAATTCCTATAAGCATGTGGATATAATCCAACAATATAATCCATGTAAGTATGCATGTGGATCTCTTCCAACCATATAATCAATGTATGTATGCACGTGGATCTCGTCCAACCATATAATCAATGTCTGTACGCACGTAAATATCATAAAAGAGTGTGCATGAAAGTATGAGGATATAAATCAACGGTGTCCCTCGCGACACATCAAAATCATGGAACCTAGGTGTCCAACATCGACACCCGAAAACATCATGAAACCCGTGTCCAGCATCGACATGTAAATCCTCATATCTCAGGCTTCGTCAGTCCGGATCGGCCCACGGGCTCCGTCAGTCCGGATCGGCCCATATCATCTTTCGACTCCGGCCGGTATCCTCCGGATATCCGCCGAGCCCCAAATACTATCACCGGTAGGTAGTAGTCCTACTTCCAGGCTCACCGTCTGCAGCACAGCAATCCGTTCTCGCAATGGGGTACCATATCGGGTCCACCATGTACCCGCAATCGGCCTCATCCAACTCCTCGAATCGGGTTTCACATGTCACTCTCAGAACCGAGAAAAAACATGGTGCACGCACTGAAATATCATATCAAGAGAAATCGGGTTTTTAAAACAGTACATGCTTTCTTTTAAAATGTCCACGGTTCTCAAATCCAGAAATCTCATGAAAACAACATATCTCAATGCGTAAAATCATAAAGCATGATGTATGTGACGTATAATAGAAATGTAAGCATATTCGTATATCATGCAACATGAAACAATGATATGACATATTAAGGGAAAACCGCTCTTTTAAATGATTCCAGTTTTTAAAATATAATATGTGGTTCCCAATTTCCCAATAAAACCAGTTATCTATGTAGGTACAATATGTATATGCGCAAGTATAGAGGTACCAATGTATGTGTGCACCAATATTGATATACAAGTGCGTATGTGCACAAGTATGGATATATCAAAGTATATGTGCACCAATATGAATATACAATGTGTATGTACGCAAGCATGTTATGTGAAAAGTCATATCATGATGCAGCAATCCTACTGTGTAGTGACATGGCAATTATTGATGATGAAGTGTGTGAGCCGGCAATCTGTGTGCGTGTAACATACGCATCATCGATAATGGTGTAAGTGTACTAGCACAGGTATAAGTAATGCAATGCGAATAACATGAATGCGGCATAAGGTAAATCACGTGCAAATACTGACTGGTACACGTATCTAATATGACCGAGTCGGTGAATCTATCAATCGGCATCCAGCCTCACAACATCACGTACGGTATAATCCAATGTACGGCCTCCTCTAGTGAAGGGTATGGATCAATCATCAAGTCAAACTCGTCACGTACGGAAAATCATCGTACAGCGGCATTAAACCAATAAGGATCCTATCATCCTATATGACAAATAAGGGGTACGGACCTAACTGTAAGTCTACGGTAGCACCCTGGCCGTCTTTCCGAGGCTAAAATGCGAAAACAAAAATTTTTCTTAACTTGAAAACCGGCGCTATCGTATGCTTAAATCCTAGATCGAACTATTAACCTACTACTAGCTATCTAGAGAAGGGATAGAAAGCTATACCGATCGATCCGTGTCCTTCGGTCTTTGGCCACCATCCCAAGCTCCTCGCGGCAACTCCGGTCTCGATCTCCTCGTCGGAAAGGGCACTACATCTACGAGTCTTTTTACGGGCTCCCGCTTCATCCGAAGCAACTCGGGCACAAAGTGTGCTACCCGACGTGTCCAAGGTGCTGTAGAGAATGTTTGTGATCACTTTGTCTTTTGCATCCATTGCTTGGATGGAGGTTGAAGGTGTTGCCATTAATGGAGAATGTAAGCTAGAGGAAGAAGAAGAAGAAGAGAAGGCTTTCTATTCTTTTTCTTTTGTTTTGTTTTTAATCATAAGAGTGAGAGAGAGTGTAGAATAATATGAGAGCTCACCCATGACCTTGGTTGCCCCTCTCTCTCCTCTCTCATCATCTCAACCCAAAAACATCATATAATGTGACATTAACACATAAAAAGAGACCATGAGTCACTAATGTGTCCATGTCACATTTAATGCATGTCATGATGAAATCTAGCACACAATTTCCATTAAAAAACATTAATCCAAATGTTTGCAACAATAAAAAGATACGGAAACATCTAAAGTAAACTCGTGACGGATCACAAGGATACCCCTCACCTGTATATACATACCTGCATCCGCATTCCGACTGAATGCGAATGCGACGAGACTAAAGTAATCCAACAAATCTAATACTAGGATCCGGCTTAAACCAAAGCCCACTAGTGTGATCTGTCCGATCATGATCCGTGCAATACCGCATGTATATGATCAAACCCTGCCATATATCATACGGCCTCTACAACGTTTCGCCCGAAACATGAGAAACCGTCTGAGGGGGACTCTAAAGACTCGTCAATACTTTGGCTGTGGATTTAACCACTAGCACGTCAGAGCTATTAGCCGTACGTGACGGGCTACTAGGTATTGACAAAAAGGGAGGTCGATGAGTGAACTCATCCTGACACCCTACTGAGCCTGTCAGTAACAATATCCGTACAGTCCGGTCCATTCGTCTATGAGCATCGCATGGCGGGCCTAGGGGTTGGTAAAAGTCAGACCCCCAAAAGCGGTACAAGTCGTGTCGGAGTGTAGCCCAGAACACCCTGAGATACTACTGGAATACCTACCAATAAATCTCCTGCCTTGGCCAAGGACTTCGTGTAATGGCTCTCCTAGACACAGAGCGATCTCGCCCCCAATACCGGGAGAGACGAACCCCTGCCGATCCGCTCACTGCCTCCATGTGGCTCGGGAATGTACCCAACTAAAACATGTTTGCACGACTCCTTTGAGCCGTGGTAGGGTAGTAATCAAAGCACAGTAGGAACTCACACGAGACAAATAACGATCTCAGGTCGATGAACTAACCTGTACGCATGTCACCAGGGAACTGCTATCTGACGTCAGGTATAATACCAACTAGCATGTTCCCGGCGAGTCCTGTCCGGTGTACTCATAACCTAATGAGCACCTGTATACATCTTAGGTGAACGAACTGACACCAATGGCTTGTGAGACTGGCCACCGCCCCTCGTCGGGGTCTCGACTGTATACACTAGTCTACTTTGGAGTATCGATGCCCTGTCTCGAAAACTCCCACGACTAGGGACCTTTTAAGGATGTGCTTATAGACCCCAGCTCCCACGTATATGATCTCCATCATACTGCTGGCAGTCAAGCAAGAATCCTAAGGGCTCTATCAGCGTGCAATAATGACCTGTAAGGTTAGCTGAAGCAGTACACGATGATGAAGATAAACCAGATAGCATACTATCATCTTGAGTAAGACTGTCCTACCGGGATAGGTCCTCCTTCAATAATTGCAATCACATGCCTGCGATCCAATAATTGACTCTGAGGGCACTATATCCAACAATCTCCCACTTGCACTCAAGGCTAATTATTGCGATGCCGCATACTCACAGCCCGTGTGATACCGAACACCCAACTCTTCTACTAATCAGTTTCATAAAACCCGTTTGCAAAACTATTGCGTTCGAGGAATAGCCTCAGTGAGTGGATCCTCCCTGATGTTTCTTTATATATCTCTCTTTTTCTCAAGTTCACGGAGAAAGCCATCTCCCGAAATGAGCAATACCTGTCTTAGAATATGTCTGGATATCTGATGGGACCTAGTTCATAAATGAACTCCAAATCCAAATTTCTTAGACTGTATCGTCAACTGAACTTAATCAGTATCCCACGCCACACCTCCCTCAGTATCCGCTTGGACCACCTGTCCAAAATACTTCCCCTCGTCAGAGGGAAAACTATAACTCTGACAGTCACTCTGTCATCCGGGTCACCTTGGAAGCCTGGAATGATAACTGTTTCCTAAAAGAGGCTGTTGTTATCATATCCCTAGAACATCCACTTATGTTCTAAAACTGCTTCCGAACGTTTCTCTAGGATAGGATTAATATCAACTTATTGCATCTATTGCAAAAACAACGTCTGGTGTGGTACTTGACATCTCATGATTGACTCAATTTCCTAAGCAAGTGATCTGCCAATCATGCGCATCCCTCTCCCCTTTAGTCTGTAAGACACCTTTAGCGAGGGTGACTCCATCTCCTGCAGGTACACTACCGTGCCAGGAGTCGTCCATTCTAAAACACCTGTAGAATGCTGTCTAAGTACCCAGATTGGGATACTACCCAAATCCAGATCTAAAACCATAGATCTAGTAACCAGAATGTCTGATATTATTTCTATATCTTATGTGGAGAAACCACTGTGTGACAACCAAAGCATAACCGATCGTAGTATAGGAATTTCACTTCCTACTCTGTGTATGTCATCCAAATACCAGGACATCACACCCTACTGCCTTCTTAACAAATCCATCCCTTATTCTGATGAAGTCAAACTTATCACTGTCACATCAGAAACAGATGATCTATCTCCGCTATATCTGCTTTAGTCTATAAATAGACATAAGCTACTTGTCCATTATGCTTCCGCTGCTCCCACTGACTACGACAACCCTCTGGCAGAGTTATATATACGTACACTTCTAAAGTTAATTTAGAACGACGCTATACTCATCCTCCTGCCGGGTCTCACAGTCTGGAACAACAGCAATGGCAAGTCTAGGTAAACAAGAACCTCCCTGTCACCGTCCCCGGAGTACCTCTCGGGTGCCTGAGGTTACCCACCATATCTGCGGAATGGCCAATGGAATGTCAAACCAGATTGAATCTTCAGGTTCTTATTAAATTTTCAGTAATCGTTTGCAGTTCTGGAATCACTTCCAGTTCTACCATACTCCCACTACTGTTTTCTGAAAAAATCCATTTTTATCAAAACTGTGGCGAGTCAAGAACAATATTCACTATTGATCTTCCAGATCGTAGAAAGTCAACCCTCGTCATAGCCCGGGTCAACCCACAAACAGCCATTACAGAAACGTGCCTTGAGTTATCCAGAGTCTGGTTATAAGCATAAGCAGGACAACTCCCCGTACCTTAATATTGTTAAAATATGAACTATTCTATATCCAATATAGAAACAGAGGAACTGATTTAATTGGAACCAAATTCAAATCATGCAGCGGTCTCCAGTGCATGTCAACTAAATGGAAGGAGGCCGATCAACATTACTCAACTTAGGAATGCTTCCAATTATGAGTAACCTAAAAGAGAAGCAAGTTCTCTTAATCATTACTATCAACTGAATACCATACACAAGTATCTACATCTTCGATCACCTTGAAGAATCTTGATACTTGCAATACCTGGTTCTCTACTTTACTCTTATACCTATAACTTCTCAAAACTTAGACCTTGCATTTCTACGAAACACTTGTCTAAAAACTAGAGAAGTCACAAGTAAACAGAATATAGTACGAGGACCAACCCCTCTATCCTAACGGACACTGAACAATATGCAATACTTTGTATAAGTCCCCCGAGTTAAATAACTCAAACTCTGTGCGTCGTAGGTTGAAAACTGTACTATGGTTATGAAGAATTACACCGTTGTTTAATGCTCCTTACCTAACCATCCACTGATATAGGTAAATGTTATAGACATAATTTCAAAAAGTTATATCTTACTTTATAAAAATAAACGTACAGATATATCAATTTGAAATTGGTGCATTACAACGGATATTCAAAACCAAATATTTGTCGTCCGGCAAACAACCCAGGTGATTTCCTCAAATATCACCAATTACAACGAATCCCGATATAATGAGGATGATCACCCAATTCCCAATAACTTACTCCCACTCATCATCTGTAAAACCATACAGATGTGAGAATCAAACCTGGTAAATACATACCCTGGAGTAAGGACTAATTGGGAAATCAGTTTTCTTTTAACAATACACAGTGAAACTAAAACATATAAATGTTTCGAAGGGGCATCCGAGTATTCCTAGTAATGCCTCTTCCATTATTAGATTCACAACTGTAACCGTATATTCCTTTGCCATCTCTCCAAATCCCTTTATATGTCTTTAGTCATTACCTTATGTACACCACCTTTAGGCCAAATGGTTTTCTTCCTTCCCTACCGTTCGACACCAGCCTATGGTTTGGAAGAAGACTATCCAATAAGCATAATGGATGTACTCTCCTAATCCTAGGAGTACTCGTAACCTGAGAGAAGGTGAAGATAAAAGACAACTGAATAAACCTTATTCCTATTTCTCCTGAACCAGAATCCATCCCCGAACTGGAACAAGTTCCTTCGAGTTCGTATATAACCATACGATGGAGTATCCAATAAACTGTGGATCTTCGTAGTGATACGGAGTATTTTGGAGAAATACAAAGGTGATGTAGGATTGGCGAAGAAATACTTGGTTTGGTCGTGAATAACAGTCGCAATTTACTTTGCCCTCTTACTAATCCCTTTATTTATCTTTACTTAATACCTTCTGTACACCTTCGTTAGGCTAATTGGTTTTCTTCATTCCCCACCATTCGGCACCTGCATATGGTTTGGATGAAGACTATCCAATTAGCGTAATAGGTGTACTGTCCTAATCCAAGGAGCACTCGCAACCTGAGAGAAGGTAAAAGGAAAAGACAACTGAATAGTCATATTCATTTTCTCCAGAACCGGAAACCATCATCGAATAAATTCCTTCGAGTTCGTATATAACCATACGATGGTTTTATCCAATAGAAGTGGACGTTCGTAATAATACGGGGTGTCCTGGAGAAAAGGGTAAAAGAAGGAGTGGCAATGAGGTATGTAACTCTGACAATCCAAAAGCCAGTATTTTAAGAAGGTTCGGTTAATCTTGGTCACTGAGTCAAAGTCAAGGGTCGGGCCATGGTCGCGGCCAAAGAGAGAGAGAAAAGAAACAATCAGCGTGCACTCTAACCTAGATCAGAATGATTATCAATTTATATAATCAGGAAACCTCCCACTGTATCGTCAAATTCTCCTCCAAACCTTAAACAAGAATTGTTAGTTATGTATATGCCCTAGAGGCCATTGTTGTACATATGATGTATATTATAATGGATGCTTGGATATATACAAAGAGGACTTTCTTGCTCGTCATGATAGTATGCTATTTGGTTTCACTTTATCTTAACATGTTGACTTGTATTGGTTTACTGTCTTACTCTCACATGTTGATAAAGCCCTTAGGATCTGTACTCGACTACTGGGACTATGATGAGATCATACTAGTGGGGCCATAGTAGTCGATGAGTACATCCTATAACTGTTCCTAGTCGAGGGTATATCGAGACAGGGCATCGATACACCAGAGTAGACTAGCGTATACGCATCTTGACCTATATGATGGGCGATGGATGATCCCATATCCATCGGTGTTTGACATCAGAGATGGTGTACGGGTGCTCAGTGGAGACTGGGTACACTGGACGGACTCGCCGAGAACTCCCAGATGGTGATATACCACACGTCAGATGGCAGTTCTCCGGTGACACTGGTACAGGGTAGTCTGTAGACCCGAGATCGTCATAGAGTCTTGTGTGATTCCCACTGTGCTTTGATTTCCACCTTACCACGTCCAAGAGGGCGTGCAAAACGGTGGCTTTTGGGTACAGTCCCGAATCACATGGAGGCAATGAGCGATAGGAGGGGATTCGTCTCTCCCGGTATAGGGAGTTGATGTTGTACTGTGTTCGATTGGCCATAACTGGAAGTCCCTGGCCAGGGCTGATATAGAGATATACTGGTAACTGTTACGAGTAGTTTCTCGACCTGTTATGAGCCTCACATCAATACGACTTATCGGTTACTGGGGTCTGACGTATACCACCCCTAGACTTGATATGCGACATATCAGATGAACAGACCGGACTGTACGGGAGTGTTACTGATTGGATTCACAGGAGAACGGACAGGCTAGCTTGTTGATCTTCTGATCGCTCAATACCTGGGTGGCTGTTACGTTTAGCTGACCGCTTGCAGCTTGTGGGTGTTTGATATGATCATCACCTGCTACCGGCGTATTGACGATTCTTTAGAGTCCTACACAGAGGTTTCTTGGCTCAGGCAAAACGGAGTAGAGGCACATATGTGATATGTGCAGGACCGAGGATAATGCGATATGAGATACCGTATTATATTCTCGCGATATTTAGATATGAACCGGGACATCAAATCAAGTGTTGATTCGATGAATTGGTACATGATATATTAGTCGGTTATATTCGATATAGACGGATCGTTGGATCAAGTGTTGATTCGATGATTTAATGTATAATGATATATATGATATATTGTATTACATTATCTAATATTGGCTCTCTTTATTATTTCATTTTCTCACCGGATTAATACATTGATATATATGCGATATATGCTAATTGTATTATTTTCTTTTGTTGCAAATATATAATATATATGTGATATATATTATTGTGACATGTAATGATTTATTATGAAACATGTTTAAGGATGATAAAAAGTGATTAGGGTTTGATTAGGGTTAGCTCATTCTTGTTCATTTTAGAAGGATTCTATTTTGTCTTGGTTAAGATATTATGGTTGATACTTATCCTTAACATAACCAAACCCTAACTCTAGTTTATTCTCTTCAAACTTTAAGCCTCTCATCCTTGACCATGGTTCCATAATCAATCTTATACATTTATCTACTATTCATCACAAAAGGATTATTCTCTTTATGTCTCTTCCCTTTCCATATCTCATATGGAGTGGTAGGCACTGATTTGGTAAGAACCATATTCTGGAGTCGAGACCGGGTCTCCTAAACTCCAGAATTGGTAGGGTCGCTTGCCGCTCTCGTAGGGGTCCAGGGTGTGGGCTTGGCTATTCATCACGACTGTGGAATCCGTATTTTTTCTATTGTTGGCTAAATACTAAATACGGACGTCCTAGTATATCCCACATTATATCTATGTTTCTGCTGCGATATCTGTGATGTGATCATTTGATATGTTGTGATGGATACAGTATATAGTATATATGATATATTATATAGACGTTACTTATGTTTTACACCCGCACTAGCCCTGCCCTGCTCTGTCATTAGTTATCTATCCTAACGGTGCACGAGGGGACATCGAGGAGAATGCGGATGGCATAAGTGTACGTCGTATTATCTGTGATGCTTAGGAAGCATAAACTGATGGGATTTTTTATTAATGAGATTAATAAAAAGAAAAGAAACCTAAAAGATGTTGTAGAATCAAAACTTTATAAAAAAGGTAGCTACAGTTTTGCTTTGCATAGCGGTATATATGATATACCCTGCACCTTATTCGATGAGGAAAGAGCCGAGATCCCTTCACCGGGAGTGACCTCTTTAGCGAAACTGGCAGATGCTACAAAACACGGTTTGTCTTTTGATTGCTTTTAGAGTTTTTCTTTGCACAGTGATATATATGATATGTCCTGCACCTTATTCGATGAGGAAAGAGCCGAGATCCCTTCACCGGGAGTGACCTCTTTAGCAAAACTAATGAAAGCCTCAAAAACACTCCATTTCAAAATTTCACATGATTCTACGAAGATATCAAGTTCATTACGCTCATGGTTTTCTGAAAAACCTGCATAGCCCTCCGTCATTTCAGATAAGTACTACTTAGTATTCGTGCTACGGTAGTTTGGCATTCGTCAAGGCGTAGTGTACGGTAGCTAACTAGTATTTATCTGCTTATGCACATGATGCAGATTGGATTAGGGTATTCGTACGGCGTTGTTTGGCATTCATCAAGGGTCGTGCGGGTGGGTTTAATTCAATCAAGAAATGTACGTGTTGAACTTGACAAGTGGACTATGGGTTGTTTGTCATTCGTCAAGGTCATAGAACACTAGGGGTAAAATATTATCGGGAATTTCAAGTGTTGAAATTTGCAATGAGATTGCATACCTTCTATGAGATAGTTGGATCCCGATACCCACTGCGAGTAAGAGTTACTCCTGGGAGAGTTTTACACAGGACAATTAGTCGATCAAATAGGTGTCTAGAAAGGTGTTAACGGGGTTACGCCTCTGGGAAAACGAGGTTTATTTTAATTAGGTCCATGCGAAAGCACGGGGAACCTCCCTCAAGTACCGATACTGATCTGGCTGAAAGATTGACGAAATTGTAGGGTGTAATTAATCCCGACTAATCTTACCTTTTAGGGTTTGAAGGTAGATTTGATAAAAACAGTGGGAGACATCCTGATTAGATAAGATAATAACCAATCTAATTTTGCAAGAGCATACGCTAAAGTGTTTTCTTCTCTCTCTCTCCAGGTAGCGACCATGTCAGGCCATAATCAAGATAATAATATGGATCTATTGACTGAACCCACTTATTATACTGAGCAGGGGAACGTTGGACCCGTTCTTTCTTATAAGAGTTATAAGACTGAACAGGAAACAGGAGAATATCTGGATTCTCACGCCGCCCAAAAGAACATGCATGTTGATGCATCTTCTTCAGGTGTGTTAGTTATTGAGAACTGTTTCTCAGTTCACCCTACGTCCTGGGTATTAGATACCGGATCAGGATCCCACATATGTAAACTGTTACATGGGCTACGTAAAGGTAGAGAACTGGGAAAATGTGATTATTCCGTTCAAGTAGGGAACGGTGCAAATGTTGCAGCCAAAGCAGTTGGCGAATATCACCTAGTATTACCAAGTGGTGATACACTGATTCTGAATGGGTGCTATTATATACCGAACATGATGTGCAACATTATATCAGTTTCTTTATTGAGTAAAGAAGGATATAATTTTGTAGTACAGGATAATGTTATGAACATATTCCTAGATCAAAAGTTGATTGCATCAGGCTCGTTACATAATGGCATATTCATTCTAAATCAAAATACAGTCCTCAATATACAAAACACGCACAAGAGGAAGAGTTCAGAAATGAACGAATCCTTCTTGTGGCATTGTAGACTTGGTCATATCAATGCAACACGACTGGCTAAGTTACATAAGGATGGTTATTTGAATCCGTTCGAATTATCATCTTATGATACTTGCCATTCATGTCTCAAAGGAAAAATGACCAAAGCTCCATTTAGTGGACACGGAGAAAGAGTTACTGAACTCTTAGGACTGGTACATAGTGATGTATGCGGTCCCATGTCTACGTATGCCAGGAACGGTTCTTCCTACTTCATTACATTCACTGACGATCTCTCTAGATACGGGCATGTGTTCCTATTGAAACACAAGTCTGAAGCTTTTGAGAAATTCAGAGAATATAAGCACGAAGTAGAGAACCAAACGGGCAAAAGTATTAAGATCCTTCGATCTGATCGAGAAGGAGAATACTTGAGCAATGAGTTCCAAGATTATCTAAAGAGAATGGGATTCTCTCTCAGCTTACTCGACCTTATACACCACAGCACAATGGTGTATCAGAACGAAGGAATCGCACCCTATTAGATATGGTGCGTTCAATGATGAGTACAGCTGAGTTACCTATTTCCTTCTGGGGGTATGCGCTTGAGACAGCCATATACCTATTGAATATGGTTCCTACCAAATCAGTGCCTACCACTCCATATGAGATATGGAAAGGGAAGAGACCATCTCTTAAGTATGTTAAGATATGGGGTTGTCCAGCCTATGTCAAAAGACAAAATCCGGACAAACTCGAGACAAGATCTATCTTATGTAAGTTTGTAGGATATCCCAAAAGTTCACAAGGGTATATCTTCTACCACCCCGAGGAATAAAAGGTGTTTGTTTCTCGATATGCCACTTTCTTAGAAAAAGGTTTTCTTATGAAACAGATTAGTGGCATTGAGGTAGAACTGGAAGAGGTTCCAGCGACACAAACTATAACAGAACATTTGGTAGAACCAGAGGATTCAGCAGTACCCGACGAACCCCAGCCTCTCCGCCGATCTAGCAGGGTTTCTCATCCACCTGAGAGATACTACGGTTTTCTCATTGATGGTGGAAGCGAGGATTGCATCATGGAAGATGATGACCCGACTAGTTTCGAGCAGGCCATCACGAGTGGTGACTCTGTGAAATGGCTGGATGCAATGCGATCTGAGATGGAATCCATGTATACCAATAAATTATGGACTTTTGAAAATGCTCCTGAAGGGGTAAAACCCATTGGGAGCAAGTGGATTTTTAAAAAGAAATTTGGTGTAGATGGAAAAGTTGAGACTTTCAAAGCTAGACTTGTAGCAAAGGGATTTCGTCAATTACCAGGTGTGGATTATGACGAAACTTTTTCTCCAGTGGCTATGCTTAAGTCCATCCGGATCTTACTTGCCATTGCTGCATACCATGACTACGAAATCTGGCAAATGGATTTTAAGACCGCCTTTCTAAATGGTGATTTAGAAGAGTGCGTGTACATGACTCAGCCAGAGGGCTTCGTAGATAGTGGTAGCAGCGGAAAGGTGTGCAAGCTGCTTAAATCCATTTATGGGTTAAAGCAAGCATCGCGGAGTTGGAACATCTGTTTTGATGTAGTAGTCAAAGAGTTTGACTTCATCAAAAACATAGATGAACCTTGTATCTATAAGAAGGTAGCAGAGAGTAAGGTTGTCTTCCTCATATTGTACGTGGATGACATACTCTTGATAGGAAATGATATTCCTATGCTGCAATCAGTCAAGCTCTTCTTATCACAAAGATTCTCAATGAAAGATCTAGGTGATGCCTCATGCATATTGGGGATTAGGATCTATAGAGATAGATCCAAAAGGATACTGGGATTGTCCTAATCCAGGTACATTGACACCATACTAAAGAGGTTTAGTTTGGAAGAATCCAAGCGTGAGAACCAACCCATGATCTCTGGACTCACTCTCTCCAAAGAGATGTCTCCCAAGACTGATTTGGAGAGAGCTCGCATGCAAGGGATACCCTATGCTTCGGCAGTAGGCTCTATCATGTATGCGATTCTATATACCAGACCCGATGTAGCATACTCACTAAGTGTAGTGAGTCGGTATCAAGCAGATCCTGGAGAGAGTCACTGGACAGCTGTGAAGAACATTCTCAGGTACTTACGAAGGACTAGAGACATGTTCTTGGTGTATGGTAACGGAGAACTCCGGGTGGAGTCTTTTACCGATTCCAGCTTCCAAAGTGATAAGGACGACTCCAAGTCGCACTCGGGATTTGTCTTTACCCTCAATAGAGAGGCGGTATGTTGGAAGAGTTCCAAACAGGATACCGTTGCAGACTCGACGATGGAGGCTGAATACGTCGCTGCCAAAGAGGCTGTCTGGATGAAGAAGTTCATCACTGAACTTGGTGTGGTTCCATCTATTGAACATCCAATACCTCTGTATTGCGATAACAATGGAGCTGTGGCTTTGGCCAAGGAACCCAGGTCCCATCAGAAGTCCAGAAATATTCTTAGGCGGTATCACCTGATCAGGGAGATAGTTGATCGCCGGGAGATCGGGGTCAGGAGAGTAGATACGAAGGATAACACTGTGGATCCACTCACGAAGGCCATTCCCAAGATACAGTTTGAAAGATTATTCGGGATGCTAGGTATGAGATACTACAGCAGCTGGCCTTGGTGCAAGCGGGAGATTGTTAGTTATGTATATGCCCTAGAGTCCATTGTTGTACATATAATGTATATTATAATGGATGCTTGGATATATACAGAGAGGACTTTCTTGCTCGTCATGATAGTATGCTATTTGGTTTTACTTTATCTTAACATGTTGACTTGTATTTGTTTACTGTCTTACTCTCACATGTTAATAAAGCCCTTAGGATCTGTACTCGACTACTGGGACTATGATGAAATCATACTAGTGGGGCCATAGTAGTCGATGAGTACATCCTATAACTGTTCCTAGTCGAGGGTATATCGAGACAGGGCATCGATACACCAGAGTAGACTAGCGTATACGCATCTTGACCCATATGATGGGCGATGGATGATCCCATATCCATCGGTGTTTGACATCAGAGATGGTGTACGGGTGCTCAGTGGAGATTGGGTACACTGGACGGACTCGCCGAGAACTCCCAGATGGTGATATACCACACGTCAGATGGCAGTTCTCCGGTGACACTGGTACAGGGTAGTCTGTAGACCCGAGATCGTCATAGAGTCTTGTGTTATTCCCACTGTGCTTTGATTTCCACATTACCACGTCCAAGAGGGCATGCAAAACGGTGGCTTTTGGGTACAGTTCCAAATCACATGGAGGCAATGAGCGATAGGAGGGGATTCGTCTCTCCCGGTATAGGGAGTTGATGTTGTGATGTGTTCAATTGGCCATAACTGGAAGTCCCTGGCCAGGGCTGATATAGAGATATACTGGTAAGTGTTACTAGTAGTTTCTCGACCTGTTATGAGCCTCACATCAACACGACTTATCGGTTACTGGGGTCTGACGTATACTACCCTTAGACTTGATATGCGACATATCAGACGAACAGACCGGACTGTACGGGAGTGTTACTGATTGGATTCACAGGAGAACGGAAAGGCTATCTTGTTGATCTTCTGATCGCTCAATACCTGGGTGGCTGTTACGTTTAGCTGACCGCTTGCAGCTTGTAGGTGTTTGATATGATCATCACCTGCTACCGGCGTATTGACGATTCTTTAGAGTCCTACACAGAGGTTTCTTGGCTCAGGCAAAACGGAGTAGAGGCACATATGTGATATGTGCAGGACCGAGGATAATGCGATATGAGATACCGTATTATATTCTCGCGATATTTAGATATGAACCGGGACATCAAATCAAGTGTTGATTCGATGAATCGGTACATGATATATTAGTCGGTTATATTCGATATAGCCGGATCGTTGGATCAAGTGTTGATTCGATGATTTAATGTATAATGATATATATGATATATTGTATTACATTATCTAATATTGGCTCGCTTTATTATTTCATTTTCTCACCGGATTAATACATTGATATATATGCGATATATGTTAATTGTATTATTTTCTTTTGTTGCAAATATATAATATATATGTGATATATATTATTGTGACATGTAATGAATTATTATGAAACGTGTTTAAGGATGATAAAAAGGGATTAGGGTTTGATTAGGGTTAGCTCATTCTTGTTCATTCTAGAAGGATTCTATTTTGTCTTGGTTAAGATATTATGGTTGATACTTATCCTTAACCTAACCAAACCCTAACTCTAGTTTATTCTCTACAAACTTTTAGCCTCTCATCCTTGACCATGGTTCCATAATCAATCATATACATTTATCTACTATTCATCACAAAAGGATGATTCTCTTCATTCTTCATCTTCTTCTCTCTTGAGTTTGAGAAAAAGCTCACTAGAAATTCCTTTTGTGATGATTTATTGTGAGAAAGTGAAATAGAAAGATAGCATAAATACTACTCGATCATCCTCATCTAATCTAGCCCATTAGATTAGGGTGTTCATCTCTTTAGAGTGAGAAAGTTTGGGTTATAGAAACTTCGACGTAGATCATCGGAGAAGCGGAACACTTCAAGCTAGCATGGATCGTTCGAGTTGTGGAGCCTCTCATGAATCCGGGAGATCGTGGATCGCGGCGAAGGGACTTCTACTCGGAGCTTGTGAAGCGAAGGAGCAGACTACAAAGGTTGTAATCCCTCACACTTAGCTTTAAAGATGTTATCTTGCATGGTAAACCCTAATAATCTAGCGAAGATCCCGTCTTTGGGTTGTTCGTCACATGTAAAATTTTATTCGGGCATGTTTTATGCTTTATGAACCTTCACAAGTGTGCCTAGGAACCCTACAAGAATTAATCGGGATCACTCGAGGAGTAAACCAACTCATCAATGGGAATCGGGATCCAACTATCATCGTATGATAACGTGATGGAATCCACTCACGTTATCACACTCCAGAAGGTATGCGCATATCTGGCAAGTTTCAGTTTCTTTAGAAACCCCCGATGTGATTTTTACCCCATGCTCTTATGACCTTGACGAAGGCCAACATATCATAAGTCACATGTCAAGTTCTACCCGTCATTATCCAGGTTAATTTGAACCCACCCGTACATACCCTTGACGAAGGCCAAAATAGTAGTACGACTGTCCCAAACCAACGCATTTATCTATGCAACAGAAAAGTAACAAATAGCCACCATACACTGTGCCTTGACGAAGGCCAACATACATAGCATGAATACTAAATGCTACTCTTCTGAAATGACGGAGGGCTACGAATGGTTTTTGGCGAAAAACCTTTAACGTAATGAACTTGATATCGTTGAAGGAACCGGATAGATTTTTATAAAAATATAGTGGCGAAAACCTTTGCTAAAGAGGCCACTCCCGGTGAAGGGATCTCGGCTCTTTTCCCGTAGAATGAGGTGCAGGATATTCTAACTGAATACCACGATGCAAAGCAAAAAGTAATCGACTATAGTGAAGTTATTACCCTGACGCAACTTTTGTCCAAGGGGTCACTCCCGGTGAAGGGATCTCGGCCCTTGCCTCGTCGACTGAGGTGCAGGATATTCCAACCGAATACCACTGTGCAACACAAAAGAGAACATCCTTGCAATAACAGGTTTTTTGAAAAAAGTTCCAACAACATCAGAATAGGTTTGTTTAGCTTGCATTGATCCGAATCAACGCAGTCCTATCAATTAATCACACCAATGAAGAACGAAAATATGATGTACGTATATGCCATCCGCATTCGCCACTGGGTCCCGTCATCACCCGTTAGGTTACTTAACTAACGACAGAGCAGGGATTGGACTAGCGCGGGTGTAAAACGTATACAACATCTATTAGTATATATATCAATATATAATAATCGCTCAAGGCGTGATAAAATGCAACATCTCAGAAATGTAATAAGTATCACAGAACAATACAGATAATCTGGGATCCCTGGGTTTCATAGAGCCGCTACTGAAACCCGACATTTCCCTGGTATTGTGGATAGCCTGTGCAATGAAATCCTAAACCCCTACGGGCGCGGCAAGTTACCCGCCAAAACTTGAAGTGAGGCAGCCCCCTTCAACAATGTGAATGGACCACCCAGCACTTCACGGAATCCGGTAACTTGAGCACCCCTCCTTGGGTCAACCTGTACCCCCTACGAGTGCGGCGAATGGCCCGCCAATTCTAGATTAAAGCCCCCTCCGTCTCAAATCCATGAGATGCGGGCCCGTTGCCCTCTAGAACCCGGCTATCCATGCACCCCACCGTGGGGTAATCCTAGTACAGAAAGCAAAATATACAACGGGTATATCGACCTCAGCCCGGTCGTGCCCTAAAAGAATAATATACAAACAGGCAGTGACGACAGTCCACATGTCGGACGCTCGCCCCGCAATATCTAATGTACAAATATAACCAAACTGTACTAACATTGCATCCAGGCTATCCACCACGACAAATCCGCAACATCACAGCACAACACAGAACATCAACATGAATGTCATGTTCGCAAACCTGTCTAAAAGGACTATACCAATTAGACAAGATTTACCGCTCGAATGACATTCACGGTCGCAGATATAATGTAAGTACTATAAACTAACGTATTTAAAATTCCGATCGACAAAACATCCCGAAGTGGGCCCCAAGTACAATTCCAGCACTCAAAATAATCTAGGCCAAAACTATATATCACAAAAATCATATTTCCATGAAATAAAGCCCCGGAAAATTTTTTGGATACTTTAGCCCAAAAAGGGCCGCGGAAGGGCCGCCAAATGCGACATTGCGTGACGGTTCCGTGGCGGAATTTTTGGAATTAGGTCACCAAAATTTTTCTGTAGTTTTAGTTATGCCTGCATGTATTTTTAAGATGCCTAAAATATTTTTTTGACCAACTTTGAAAATCGACAGCAAGCACACTGAAATGGAAAAACGATTCGGAAATTTCGATCGATCGATGTTTTAAACACGTTAGAACAAGCTAGTAAAGGTTAATGGCGTATCTCTGATACCATGTAAGTCTACGGTAGCGCCCCGGCCGTCTTTCCGAGGCCAAAATGCGGAAACAAAAATTTTTTCTTAACTTGAAAACCGGCGCTATCGTATGCTTAAATCCCGGTTCGAACCATTAACCTACTACTAGCTATCTACAGAAGGGATAGAAAGCTATACCGATCGATCCGTGTCCTTCGGTCTTTAGCCACTATCCCAAGCTCTTCGCGGCAACTCCGGTCTCGATCACCTCGTCGGAAAGGGCACCACATCTATGAGTCTTTTTACGGGCTTCCGCTTCATCCGAAGCAACTCGGGCACGAAGAGTGCTAGCCGACGTGCCCAAGGTGTTGTAGAGAATGTTTGTGATCACTTTGTCTCTTGCATCCATTGCTTGGATGGAGGTTGAAGTTGTTGCCATTAATGGAGAATGTAAGCTAGAGGAAGAAGAAGAAGAAGAAGAAGAGAAGGCTTTCTATTCTTTTTCTTTTCTATTGTTTTTAATCATAAGAGTGAGAGAGAGTGTAGAATAATATGAGAGCTCACCCATGACCTTGTCTGCCCCTCTCTCTCCTCTCTCATCATCTCAACCCAAAAACATCATATAATGTGACATTAACACATAAAAAGAAACCATGAGTCACTAATGTGTCCATATCACATTCAAAGCATGTCATGATGAAATCTAGCTTACAATTTCCATTAACAAACATTAATCCAAATGTTTGCAACAATAAAAAGATACGGCAACATCTAAAATAAACTCGTGACGGATCACAAGGATACCCCTCACTTGTATATGCATACCTGCATCCGCATTCCGACTGAATGCGAATGCGACGAGACTAAAGTAATCCAACAAATCTAATACTAGGATCCGGCTTAAACCAAAGCCCATTAGTATGATCCGTGCAATACCGCATGTATATGATCGAACCCTGCCATATATCATACGTCCTCTACAACGTTTCGCCCGAAATTTGAGAAACTGTCTGTGGGGGACTCTAAAGACTCGTCAATACTTTGGCTGTGGATTTAACCACTAGCACGTCAGAGGTATTAGCCGTACGTGACGGGCTACCAGGTATTGAAAAAAAGGGAGGTCGATGAGCGAACTCATCCTGACACCCTACTGAGCCTGTCAGTGACAATATCCATACAGTCCGGTCCGTTCATCTATGAGCATCGCATGGCGGGCCAAGGGGGTTGGTAAAAGTCAGACCCCCAAAAGCGGTACAAGTCGTGTCGGAGTGTAGCCCAGAACACCCTGAGATACTACTGGAATACCTACCAATAAATCTCCTGCCTTGGCCAAGGACTTCGTGTAATGGCTCTCCTAGACACAGCGCGATCTCGACCCCAATACGGGGTGAAACGAACCCCTGCCGATCCGCTCACTGCCTCCATGTGGCTCGGGACTGTACACAACTAAAACCTGTTTGCACGACTTCTTTGAGCCGTGGTAGGGTAGTAATCAAAGCACAGTGGGAACTCACACCAGACAAATGACGATCTCAGGTCGATGAACTAACCTGTACACATGTCACCAGGGAGCTGCTATCTGACGTCAGGTATAATACCAACTAGCATGTTCCCGGCGAGTCCTGTCCGGTGTACTCATAACCCAATGAGCACCTGTATACATTTTAGGTGAACGAACTGACACCAATGGCTTGTGAGATCGGCCACCGCCCCTCGTCGGGGTCTCGACTATATACACTAGTCTAGTCTGGAGTATCGATGCCCTGTCTTGAAAACTCCCACGACTAGGGACCTTTTAAGGATGTGCTTATAGACCCCAGCTCCCACGTATATGATCGCCATCATACTGCTGGAAGTCAAGCAAGAATCGTAAAGGCTCTATCAGCGTGCAATAGTGACCTGTAAGGTCACCTGAAGCAGTACACGATGATAAAGATAAACCAGATAGCATACTATCATCTTGAGTAAGACTGTCCTACCGGGATAGGTCCTCCCTCAATCATTGCAATCACGTGCCTGCGATCCAATAATTGACTCTAAGGGCACTTTATCCAACACTAACGTCTCGTACGGCAACCTCTCATGATTCACAACATATATAAATATATCTATATACCTATGTCTCGGGTCAAATCCATAATAATCTCATATCAGGGGATCGGTAAGGTATCAATCATCTCAATCGACTCGCTTCCGTATACCATCATATCATCAAATCATCATATCATGTCTTATATTCTTTCCATCGCATTCATATCCCATATGAAGTCAATTTTACCTATACCATATACCCTTACTATAGGCATACGTATCTAATCTAGCATACATGCCCGAACCATACAATCAGTTTTTTTTAAAAGATGCAACCGTAGTTTTGAAAGTAGGGGCTACAGTGTTTTTAAGAAAAAGATATCATTTGAAAATCCATAACATCCCTCAAGGTGTCTGTTTAAAAGATGCATACGATTCTTCAGTTTGGAAATAGGTATGGTTTGGATGACACATCTACGTCGGTTATCTATTCTCATAGTACCCTAAACGGCAATATCATCAAATATCATCCTCAAATCCCTTCATCACAAACTAGCAATATCATATCGCTTCTAACTATCCTTTAGTTTCTAAAATGGTTCTCTAACTATCATTAACTATTTATAGTTTTTTATATAAGGTTCCCTTAACCATATTCTATATGTAACAATCGGTTTCCATCAAAGTTTGTTGGGGTGCTTTACGCCATCTACCCGACTTCCCCCGTGGATATAGATCCACTCACCTTGCTCTTGCTTGCCGATGTCGATGTCGCCATCCTCTTCTTCATCATATCGAAATCCTCGTGGGGTCCCTACATATCATAATACATCGCAATTGCGTATTAAAATTAAGTCGGAAACCAAAACGGCACACGGATCGCCTATAGGTTAGAACCTATAGCCCACGTATGCAAAACCAACAAATAACCCTCGTTGTTAACGTTCAAACGCCACACTGTCACGACCCGAAAAGTACGAAACATGACCGACACTTAAATTACGAAACGTCTCGAGGCGTACGTAATCTAAGTAAGCCGAAAACCCAGAAATCCAAACCAAGTAATGTAGTAGAGTGAAGGAAAAACCAATTTAAATCAAGTAGTTTTGCAACATACGCCGAAATATGCATTTTTAAAATCACAAGTCTTTTCTAAAAATTTCGGCAGAGTTTCCTTTGTAAATACTGACCCCAAACGGGTAAAAAACCTGATAAAGCATATATAATGAATAAAGGCATCCCCAAGCGGGAGCTAGCTCTTCGTCAATCGACGGTCACCACGCAAGCAATAATAATATAAAACGCCGAAGGGCGAGGATCAAAGCTGAAAAGGAAACTCAAAACAGCAAGAAATCCATAGAAATACAACGCGCGACTCTAAGGTCGAAAGAATAAACATCACTGGTCTCTATCTTTGAAATATATACATGTTTGGTTGATGGAGTTTCTAGATATAACAGAATAAAATAAGTACAATGGTGGTCACGATACAAGTGAACCCACCTACTAGCAAATCACCCGGAAATGGAAGTAGTGCCAGCAAAGCCGTAACGAAACCTGTATGGCAAAACCTGCAAGAAACTGTGGCACAACGGGGGTGAGTTGCCAACTCGTGAGTAGAAAACATCACAGAGCAGAAATCGTATGTATGATGCAATCCTAAGTCATACGATCAATAATATCCTCAAATGATAAGTCTGAAGCATGAAAAGGTGGCAATGGTAAACATCTATACATAAGTGTAATCCCATGTGCTCGTATCAGTACCTCAGATAGCAACATATCAAATGAATAAGGTATGAATGCATGAAAACAGAATACATGTAAATAAAGAAACTGCTTTCATAACTTAGTGAGATTTCTGTACATTTAAAACGAGGTATCATCAATAAAATCAACATAAACAGTGTCTAGCATCGACACAAAATATAAATCCCAATATCTCAATATCTCACTGTCTCAAATCTCATTGTCTAGGGCGCCGTCAGTCCAGATCGGCCCTAGAGGCCATTACTATACATAGGATGTATATTGTAGTGGATGCTGGGACATATATAGGGAGGACTTTCTTGCTCGACATGATAGTATGCTATCTGGTTGCTCTTTACCTTAACGTGTATACTGTTTTGTCTCTCTGTTACATGTTGGTAAAGCCCTTAGGATATGTACTTGACTACCTGGACTATGATGCAGATCATACTAGTGGGGACAGATAGTCTATAAGTACATCCTTCAAAGTCCCTAGTCGTGGGTGTATCGAGACGGGGCATCGATATACCAGAGTAGACTAGCGTGTACCTTCTCGACCCATACAGATGGGCGATGGATGATCCCATATCCATTGGTGTTTGACATCAGAGATGATATACGGGTGCTCAGTGGAGACTGAGTACACTGGACGGACTCGCCGAGAACTCCCAGATGGTATTATACCTCACGTCAGATGGCAGTTCTCTGGTGACACTGGTACAGAGTAGTCTGTTGACCCGAGATCGTCATAGAGTCTTGTGTGGTTCCCACTGTGCTTTGATTTCCATCTTACCACGTCCAAGAGGGCGTGCAAAACGGTGGTTTTTTGGTACAGTCCCGAGTCACATGGAGGCAATGAGCGATAGGAGGGGATTCGTCTCTCCTGGTATAGGGAGTTGATGTTGGGCTGTGTTCGATTGGCTATAACAGGAAATCCCTGGCCAGGGTTGCTGAGATTTACTGGTAAGTGTTACCAGTAGTTTCTCGAATGTTATAGACCTCATATCGACACGACTTATCGAGCTATTGGGGTCTGACGTTTACCACCCCTAGGCGAGATATGCGACATATCAGACGATCAGACCGGACTGTACGGTAGTGTTACTGGTTGGATTCACAGGAGTATGAGCGGGCTTGCTCGTCGATCTTCTGATCGCTCAATATCCGGGTGGCCGTTACGTTTAGAAGACCGCTTGCGGCTTGTGGGTGCTTGATATGATCATCACCTGCTGCCGGCGTATTGACGAGTCTTTAGAGTCCTACACAGAGGTTTCCTGGCTCAAGCGAAACGAAATAGGAGCGCATATGAGATATGTTCAGGACCGAGAATAATGCGTGTATGTGATACCGTATTCTATTCTCGCGATGAATGTGTCGAATGGTTGTATGCGATATATCCTAGTTATCGAATCAAGGATTGATTCGATAAATCGATACATTGGATATTAGTCGGTTATATGCGATATGACCGGATCGTTAAATCAAGTGTTGATTTAATGATTTAATGTATAATTATATATTTGATATATTACTTTGCATTAACTAGTATCGGTTCACTTTAAATGGATTTTCTCACTCGGGTGTGCGCATTGCATATGCGATATGATTTTGTGCACTTGATTGTATCATGTTTGATGATACATGCTTTTTGGTTAAGTGTAAAGTATTAAACTATGGTTAAGTGGATGATTAGGGTTTTTACTTATTCATTTATTTATTTCATTTATTCTTTTTTGGAAAATAGAATGCAAAGAGAAAAATGGTGGAATTCTTTTGTTCATTCATGAAGCTTCATGAATACTTTGACTTAGTCACCATTTTTGTCTTCATACCTAACCTAACCATTCACTTAACTTGAGTTTAGTCTCTACACATAACCATGGTTGGATTATGATAAGTTTGGATTTTCTTTTCTATTTTAATTTAACTTATCATATTTCTTTCTTCATCTTCTTCTTCCTTTCTTCACTTGAAGAAAGCAAGGTCCATCAATGGTGATTGATGGAATTGAGTGAGAAATCCAATTCTAAAGTCTACCCACTTCTTATTTCTTCATCCTCTACCTCTTGCCAAGTAGTAGAGTGTGTTTTCTTCACAAGTTTCTTGACTTGGTGAAGTCGGAGCTTGATTTAGCGATGCCTCGACGTAGATCATCTTCGGCATGGACATCGATGACCTAGCCCGTCCATTCTCCGACGAAGCCGACGCTAGAGCCCGGATTTATTTTGGACAGCGAGAAGACTTCGTTGCGGAGCCGTGGAGGTGGAGCACCGGATCTACAAAGGTTGTATTTCTGTATTCTTTATAGTTAAGTTGTTAACTAGTTTCTAGTTTCGCCTAAACTTTAGCCAACGATCCGTAGTCGGGTTTCTCGGCACCTAGATTTTTTGAAATTGGCATGGTTGATGTCTTGTGAGACCTCTTGAGAGTGCCTAGGAACCCTACAGTGGTATCAGAGCCTAGCTAGAGCCTTAGGCGAAGTCTAGACGGAATTTGAAGTCCGAACGAACCCGAAACCCGATCACAAAAATGCTCTCTGTCCTTTTTTCAAAACAGTGCATTTTTCCAAATTAAAAATATGCAGAAAATCAAGCAGGGTTTTCTAGGAATTACTGTAAATTTCGTGGACCTAATTCCACTTTTCCACTGCGGTTCCGCGGCATGAGCAAGGCTCATGCGGCGGATCCGCGGCCGTACGGCCATATTATTTAAATTATTTTGCACAGTAATTCTTAGTTTCCAGTGGTGATTTTTCTGGGAATTTTTAATATTTATTCAAGAGTTGAATTTTCTGGGGTTGTTTTGGGGATTCGGTGTTTCGATCGGAGTATCAAATTTTGTCTATGTGGCTTTCCGGATAAATATTAGAATATGTTAAAAAGTTCGACCGGATATAAATACCCAATTTTTCCCCTGTCAGGAAATTTCCAAGTGTTGGATTTTTCCGTAGTTTAACGACGTTCTAAGTAGTGCAAGTAACGCGATGGTCCCTCTAGAAGACAACAAACCTTAACTCGATTATGTGACCGTCTTGAACTGCCCTTTGAACCTTCGGGTTTGGGGCAGTACGGCGTGCCACATGTGAGGCGTTGGCTTGACCCTTCTACGGCTGGACCGTTGGTACTGAGGCACGAACTGAATGTTGTTAGACTTGTTTCATGTGTTGATCTATATCGGGAAAACTTGGGTGTTCGATTGTTCGATCGGAAAGTTTAACATTTTCTATTTATCCGGAATGTGATACAATAATTGGAATTCACAAGTAGTTATGAGATAACTGAATGAATATTATAAACATAGCAGTTTAGTCTCACTTGATCGGTTGCTACGGAATATTGATGTGATCAAAAGTCCGTCGCAATCACGTAGCGTACGCGGATACTCGCCGGGTAAACTTAATAGACAGCCTCACTCCATAGCCCCGACCAAGTGACTGTAGGAGAACCCCGTCGCCGAAAGCATCCGTTCGGGTGCTCGCGGTAGCGGTGTTCCGCCTTGGTGCACTTCGTCGACGGTATCAGGGGTGCGGCCGCCTACTGAAGTTTGCGACGAGCATTCGATCAGGATGTCGGGAATCTTGTTGAATTGCCCGACTTGATATTGAAAAGTGTTTTCGATAATGAGACTAAAATGCGGGGTTTATAATTGTTAGGCATGCGATGTCTAAGTAATTCATTTGGTCAGGCATGTGATGTCTGAGGGGGTTGCGGATTCCAACTGTTGTAGTTTTACACTTTCTTTTCTGTGACCGTAAGTGTAATATGTGATATCGCCGGTTTCGTTGCTATATGTCAACGACAATTGGGATGCTCATATTTACTTACGTTGATGACATGTGATGTTATGTGTTACTGGATATGTTATATTGGATCGTCGTGTTTGAATAGCCGGGGGTTTTTATGTGAGATGAGTGTTTTTCATTTTCATTCATGTAAAAACTTGTATGTAATATTCTTTTATTGGGGCACTTCCAGGTTGCGGAAGATGTCACCCTTTGTATATTATTTACTTTTCCGCACTAGGATAGACCCAAGGAGGAGGGCACAAGTAACCGGGTTCTGAAGTCCAGTGGGAGACCAACTCGAGGAGTCGAGTCCGGGTCTCCTAACTCTAGAATTGGTAGGGTTGCTTGCCGCTCTCGTAGGGGTTTAGGGGTGTGGGTTTGACTATTCATCACGACCGTGGAATCCGTGTTTTATACTGGCTCGTATTGAAAACACGGACGTCCTAGTATATCCAATATTTCATATGATTCTTCTGCTGCGATATCTGTGATGTGATCATGTGATGTTCTGTGATAGATACAGTATATAGTATATATGATATATTATATAGACGTTACTTATGTTTTACCCCCGCGCTAGCCCTGCCCCGCTCTGTCGTTAGTTACCTAACCTAACGGTGCACGAGGGGACATCGAGGCGAATGCGGATGCATAAGTGTACGTCGTATTTATCTGTGATGTTTAGGTACTTGAATGATGGGACTTCATTAATGTGATTAATGAAATAAAAGAAACCTAAGATGTTGTAGAATCGAATTTCAAAATAAAACAGGTAGCTACAGTTCTTGCTTTGCACAGCGGTATATGTGATATATCCTGCACCTTATTCGATGAGGAAAGGACCGAGATCCCTTCACCGGGAGTGACTCCTTTAGCAATAACTGGCAGATGCTACACACTCGGTTTGTCTTTTGATTGCTTTTAAGAGTTTTTGCTTTGCACAGTGATATATGTGATATATCCCGCACCTCATTCGATGAGGAAAGGACCGACGATCCCTTCACCGGGAGTGACTCCTTTAGCAAAACTAGAAAAGCCTCAAAAACACTCCATTTCAAAATTCATTCGATCCTACAACGATATCAAGTTCATTACGCAATAGGTTTTCAGAAAAACCTGTCGTAGCCCTCCGTCATTTCAGATAAGTACTAGTTAGTATTCGTGCTGCGGTTGTTTGGCATGCGTCAAGGCGTATTGTACGGTAGCTAACTAGTGCTTATCTGCTAGCATACGATGCGATTGGATTAGGGTATTCGTACGGTGTTGTTTGGCATGCGTCAAGGGTCGTGCGGGTGGGTTTAATTCAATCAAGAAATGTATGGGTTGAACTTGACTAGCAGACTATGGGTTGTTTGGCATGCGTCAAGGTCATAGCGAGCTAGGGGCAAAATATTATCGGGAATTTCAAGTGTTGAAATTTGCAGTGAGATTGCATACCTTCTATGAGATAGTTGGATCCCGATACCCGCTGCGAGTAAGAGTTACTCCTGGGAGAGTTTTATACATTACAATTAGCCGATCAAGTAGGTGTCTAGAAAGGTGTTAACGAGGTTACGCCTCTGGGAAAACGAGGTTTACATTAATTAGGTTCGTGCGAAAGCACGGGGGACCTCCCTCAAAGTACCGACGCTGGCCTGGCTGAAAGATTGGCGAACTTGTAGTGTGTAATTAATCCCGGCTAGTCTTTCCTTTTAGGGTATGAAGGAAGATTTGATAAAAAGCAGAGGGAGCCATCCTGATTAGATAAAATAATAACCAATCTATTCTTGACAGAGCGCACGCTGAGTGTTTTCTTCTCTCTCTCTCCAGGTAGCGACCATATCACGCCTTAATCAAGATAATAATACGGAATATTGACCGAACCCGCTTGTTATACTGAGCTGGGGAACGTTGATCCCGCTCCAACTTATAATTGTTATAAGACAGAGTAGGAAATTGGGGAATACCAGATTTCTCGTGCCGCCCAAACGAAGAGAGTGCATGCTGATGTATCATCTTCGGGTGTGTTCATTATACAGAACTGTTTCTCTGTAACCTCTACGTCCTGGGTATGTGATACCGGATCAGGATCCCAGATATGTAATCTGTTACATAGGGCTACAGATAGGTAGAGAACTGAGAACGGGTGATAAGTTTCATGAGGCAGAAAACGGGGCAAGAGTTGCAGCCAAATCTGTTGGTCACTGTCACCCTGTATTACAATACATTGATTCTGAACGAATGTTATTAGATACCGAACCTGATATGCAAAATCATATCAGTCTCTTTATTAGTAAAGAAACGATAAAATTTTGTATTGTTGGATAATGTTTTGAACATTTCCTATATCAAAAGTTGATCGGTTCAGGCACGTTATCTAAAAGCATTAATGTTCTAAATCAAACTACAGTTCTTTGTATACGGAACACACAGAAGAGGAAGAGTTCAGAAATGAACGGATCCTTCTTGAGGTATTGTAGACTAGGTCATATCAATGCGACCCGACTAGCTGAAGTTACATATAGATGCATATTTAAATCAGTTTGAATTTACATCTTATGAAACTTGCCAGTCATGTCACAAAGATAAAATGACCATAGCCCTGTTTATTGGAAACAGAGAAAGAGTTAGTGAACTATTGGGATGATACATGTTGATGTATGTAGGTCCCCAGTCTACACATGCCAAGACCGGTTCTTTGTACTTCATTACATTCTCTGATAATCTCTCGAGATTCAGATCTATGTTCTTGTTGAAACACAAGTCCGAACCTTTTGAGATATTCACAGAATATAAGTTAGAAGTAGAGAACCAAAATACGGGTATAAGTATTATGTCCTTTGATGTGATCAAGGAGGAGAATACTTGAGCACGGAATTCCTGGATTATTCTAAAGGAGAATGAGATTCTCTCTCAGCATTACTCCTCCGAATACACCATAGCACGATGGTATATCGGGGCGGAGCAGATACACCCTATTTGATATGGTGTGCTCTATGATGAGTACTACTGAGTTACCTATTTCCTTTTTGGGAGTTATGCGCTTGAGAAGATGCATACCTATTGAATACGGTTCGAATCAAATCAGTTGCCTACCACTCCATATGAGATATGGTATGGGAAGAGCCCATGTCTTAAGCCAGTTAAGATTTGGGGTTGTCCGGCCTATGTCTAAAAGCAAAATCTGGACAAGCTCGAGGCAAAGTCTGTTATGTAGAACTGGAAAGGTTCCAGCTATACAAAATACAGCAGATGATTTGGTACAACCAAAGGATTCAGCAGATACCAACGAACCTCGGCCTCTCCGCCGATCCAGTAGGGTTCCTCACCCACCTGAGAGTTACTTCGGTTTCTCTATGACAGTGGGAGCGAGGATTGCATCATGAGATGATGACCCAACTAGCTTCGAGCTGGCCATCGAGAGTAAGACTCTGTAAGAATGGCTGGATGTTTATCGATCTGAGATGGAATCCATGTACACCAACAAAGTATGGACTTTGGTTGCTATATCTGAAGGGTTAAATCCCCATCAGGAGCAAGTATATCTTGAGAAGATTACTTGGTGTAGATGGAAAAGTTGAGACTTTCAAAGCTAGACTTGTTAAAGGTTTGCATCATTGACCAGATATGGATCATAATGATAAAACCTTTTCAAGTATCTCTGCTTAAGTCCATCCAGATCCTACTTGTCACGGCTACATACCATGACTACGATATCTGGTGGTTGGGTGTCATGACTGCTTTTCTAAATGATGTTTTAGAAGAGTGCGTCTATAAGTATACAGCCAGAGGGCTTCGTAGACAGTGGGAGCAGCGGAAACGTGTGCAAGATGCTTTATAGGATTAAAGCAGGCATCGCGAAGTTGGAACATCTGTTTTGATGTATTAGTCAAAGAGTTTGACATCATCAAAATGGTAGATGAACCTTGTATAAACAAAAAGGTAGTAGGGAGTATGGTGACGATCCTCGTAGAGTACGTGGATGACATACTCTTGATAGGGAAGGAGTTTCCTATGCTACGCTCGGTCGATCTCCGCTTATCACAAGGATTCTCCAATAGGATCAAAATGATACCTACTAAATCCTTGGTTTTGGATCTATGAGATAGATCTAAATGGATGTTAGAATTCTCACTAGATGTAGTGAGACGGTATCAACCGATCCTGGGGAGAATCACTGGAATGGTTCCAGGGTGATAATGACGACTGAGTGTCAGTCACAGGCATTGTTTTTACCCTCAGTAAAGGGACGGTATGTTGGAAGAGTTCCAAGCTAGATACCGTGGCATACTAGACGATAAAGGCTGAATACATCGCAACTTAAGATGCTACCATAGAGGCAGTCTGGGTGTATAATAGTTCATGAGATGAACTTCGTTCCTACCGTTGTGAGACAATGGAGTTGTGGCTTATGCCAAGGAACACCCGTCCCATCAGTGACCCAGGCGTATTCTGAGGCCGCATCACCTGATCATGGAGATAGTTGATCTCCAGGATGATCATGGTAAGGAGAGTAGCTTCTGAGGACAACACAGCGGATCCACTCACAAAGGCCTGTTCCCAAAGAGAGATTTTTTTTATGGGATGGTTGAGTATGAGATACTGCAACCACTGCTACAGATGGCCCTAGTGCAAGTGGGAGATTGTTAGTTATATGTATGCCCTAGAGGCCATTACTATACAAAGGATGTATATTGTAGTGGATGCTGGGACATATATAGGGAGGACTTTCTTGCTCGACATGATAGTATGCTATCTGGTTGCTCTTTACCTTAACGTGTATAATGTTTTGTCTCTCTGTTACATGTTGGTAAAGCCCTTAGGATATGTACTTGACTACCTGGACTATGATGCAGATCATACTAGTGGGGACAGATAGTCTATAAGTACATCCTTCAAAGTCCCTAGTCGTGGGTGTATCGAGACGGGGCATCGATATACCAGAGTAGACTAGCGTGTGCCTTCTCGACCCATACAAATGGGATGATCCCATATCAATTGGTGTTTGACATCAGAGATGATATACGGGTGCTCAGTGGAGACTGGGTACACTGGACGGACTCGCCGAGAACTCCCAGATGGTATTATACCTCACGTCAGATGGCAGTTCTCTGGTGACACCGGTACAGAGTAGTCTGTTGACCCGAGATCGTCATAGAGTCTTGTGTGGTTCCCACTGTGCTTTGATTTCCATCTTACCACGTCCAATAGGGCGTGCAAAACAGTGGTTTTTGGGTACAGTCCCGAGTCACATGGAGGCAATGAGCGATAGGAGGGGATTCGTCTCTCCTGGTATAGGGAGTTGATGTTGCGCTGTGTTCGATTGGCTATAACAGGAAATCCCTGGCCAGGGTTGCTGAGATTTACTGGTAAGTGTTACCAGTAGTTTCTCGAATGTTATAGACCTCATATCGACACGACTTATCGAGCTATTGGGGTCTGACGTTTACCACCCCTAGGCGAGATATGCGACATATCAGACGATCAGACCGGACTGTACGGTAGTGTTACTGGTTGGATTCACAGGAGTATGAGCGGGCTTGCTCGTCGATCTTCTGATCGCTCAATACCCGGGTGGCCGTTACGTTTAGCAGACCGCTTGCGGCTTGTGGGTGCTTGATATGATCATCACCTGCTGCTGGTGTATTGACGAGTCTTTAGAGTCCTACACAGAGGTTTCCTGGCTCAAGCGAAACGAAATAGGAGCGCATATGAGATATGTGCAGGACCGAGAATAATGCGTGTATGTGATACCGTATTCTGTTCTCGCGATGAATGTGTCGAATGGTTGTATGCGATATAACCTAGTTATCGAATCAAGGATTGATTCGATAAATCGATACATTGGATATTAGTCGGTTATATGCGATATGACCGGATCGTTAAATCAAGTGTTGATTTAATGATTTAATGTATAATTATATATTTGATATATTACTTTGCATTAACTAGTATCGGTTCACTTTAAATGGATTTTCTCACTCGGGTGTGCGCATTGCATATGCGATATGATTTTGTGCACTTGATTGTATCATGTTTGATGATACATGCTTTTTGGTTAAGTGTAAAGTATTAAACTATGGTTAAGTGGATGATTAGGGTTTTTACTTATTCATTTATTTATTTCATTTATTCTTTTTTGGAAAATAGAATGCAAAGAGAAAAATGGTGGAATTCTTTTGTTCATTCATGAAGCTTCATGAATACTTTGACTTAGTCACCATTTTTGTCTTCATACCTAACCTAACCATTCACTTAACTTGAGTTTAGTCTCTACACATAACCATGGTTGGATTATGATAAGTTTGGATTTTCTTTTCTATTTTAATTTAACTTATCATATTTCTTTCTTCATCTTCTTCTTCCTTTCTTCACTTGAAGAAAGCAAGGTCCATCAATGGTGATTGATGGAATTGAGTGAGAAATCCAATTCTAAAGTCTACCCACTTCCTATTTCTTCATCCTCTACCTCTTGCCAAGTAGTAGAGTGTGTTTTCTTCACAAGTTTCTTGACTTGGTGAAGTCGGAGCTTGATTTAGCGATGCCTCGACGTAGATCATCTTCGGCATGGACATCGATGACCTAGCCCGTCCATTCTCCGACGAAGCCGACGCTAGAGCCCGGATTTATTTTGGACAGCGAGAAGACTTCGTTGCGGAGCCGTGGAGGTGGAGCACCGGATCTACAAAGGTTGTATTTCCGTATTCTTTATAGTTAAGTTGTTAACTAGTTTCTAGTTTCGCCTAAACTTTAGCCAACGATCCGTAGTCGGGTTTCTCGGCACCTAGATTTTTTGAAATTGGCATGGTTGATGTCTTGTGAGACCTCTTGAGAGTGCCTAGGAACCCTACAACATCCCCATATACGCACAGGTAAAAGAAAGAATGTATGCAAGTATGTGTGTGCGTGTGTGTGGGTGCAACCACTACTCTAGGGTTTCGCAACTAACACTAAACCAATCCAAGAATACCTAGAATCCATCTTTATCATCAATAAACTCAAATCAACATATAATATATATGTGTGTGTATATGTATTCGTATACATCACAACGAACTGCGGGGGTGCTATACGCCATCCGCCCGACTTCCCCTGTAGATATAATCTGCTCACCTTGCTTCTTGTGTGTCGGTGTCAATGTCGCCTTCATCTTCTTCATCGTATGAAACCCACGTGAAGGTACCTTCAAAGATAAAACAATCGCAAAAGCACATGAAAATCACATCGGAAAACCAAAACGACAAGCTAAGGCCAATAGGTTAGAACCTATGGACTACGCTTTCAACACCATCAAACAACCCTGGATATCATCGTACAAATGTCAAGTGATCGAGGTAAAACACAAATACGCAAATCTAGAATTCAAAATACGAGAAACGAAACCCCGAATCAAAACAGCAACTATTGGAAATGGTCCCAGATTTCACCTTAGGTCAAATCAGTCAATTTTGCATATGCCAGGGGTCTAATTTATTGGAGATAAGGCCCTGAAACAAAAACAAAGCATTTCTAACCTGCTCTGGCCGCAAATTGCGGCTAGAAAGAATTAATTTGCAGCCTGAAAGAGGGGGTAGGGGCTAGGGTTTTGGGTGGTGGTTCCTAGGTTCTTGCATGTATCACTGCCCTTGCAAAAATATTTTCAGGTGACCCGGGTGTTAGCAGATTTCAATATACACTCACAGAATCTATAATTCTTCCGATATCGGGTTTCTAAATCCGTATTCCAGATTTCTAGTTTCTGGTTTAGTCCAATGTAACATCACAACAGGGGTTGTAGTCCCTAATTACACCTCAATTCACCTTTGGAATCAATTCAACCCTAAACCCTAAATTGGAATTTCCAAAGTTCACCAAAACCACATAATATCGGTTCTAATCTAACATGGATGTAAAGCAATGGGAAAACTAAGCTAATGGTTCAGAAAATACCTTATTTGGAAACTCAAGAAAATTCTTGAGTTGCCTCAAGTGTCCAAAATGCAAGCTTTCTTGGTCCATGGGGTAGCTAGTGAGCTTGTGCAACTTTCTTATGAAATGGAGATAGGGTTTTGAGGTGTTTTTAATGGTGTTTTGGGTGTTGTAGTGGAGGAGGAAGAAGGGGGCAGCAGCAGCAGCAACAAGAGAGGGAGGGGAGAGGAAGAAGTGAATGATGAAGAGGGAATGGCCAAGTCAAAGCAACCCTCACCTTTCTCTCTCTTGCCCATCACTCCTGACTTTTCTTTTCTTTTCTTTTCTTTTCCTTTCTTTTCTTTTCCTTTTCTATTTCTTCTTTCCTCAATAGTAAACCCAAAACAAATACCCATACACCCCAAATCATGTAGGAAAATGTAACAAGTGTAAAAAAAAAGACATGTGCACAAAACACGCATAAAATCCGATTAGCGATTTTTAATCGCGATTAGCACAAAATTAGTGTCAAATAAATCATAAATTTGCATGAATATCATAAAGCACCCTCTTTTTAGTAATTTTTCATAATTTTCCAAATTTTTCCCTATTTATCGGTATTTAATTATACCGAAATATTAAAATATTCATTAAAATTAATATTAAATTATAAAAATTCTCAAAATAATATTTTTATTTTTCTGAAATGTTACACACACAAAGGAACACGATAACAAATATCAAATCCCAATTCATTAAAAGCCACAAACGAAATCAAAAATCTTGAAAATTAGCTTCAGATTTTACCCTAGGACAAATTGGTCAATTTTGCACACATGGGGGGTTTGATTTACTGGAAATAAAGCCACAGAACAAATACGGACACTTTTCCTCACACCCTGGCCGCAAATAGCGGCCAGGAAAATAAATTTGCGGCTACACTTGAAGGATAGGGGCTCAGGTCCTGGGTGAAGGTTCCAGATTGCCTGCACGCTCTTCTGTGTTTGCTAAATAATTTCTAGTACCCCCGGGTGATAGCAGATCACAAAATACCAACACAATTTCCAAAATTTTCCGATATCGACGAATCTAAAGTTCGTGTTTTGGGGTTTGGTCACTGGTCCAGTGGGTATCTAGGGTCTTGTAACAGCCACTAGGCATCACCCAAACTACACAACACTCAAACCCTTCTCTAGGAATTTCTAAGTTCATAAATCCACATCTTAACCCCATTTCTAACTAACTAGAATGCAAGAAACTAGAAACTAAACTAAAAGAAATGGATTATACCTCATAGATGTAGCCAAGAAAAATCCTAGCTCTCCCAGGTCCTCAAAATCCAATATTGATGGGTCCAAAGTGTAGAGGGTGAAGAGGGGATCAATTTTAATGAAAGGGGTTTAGGGTTTTGAGGAAGCTTTTAGATGTTTTCATGGGTTGGAGGTGGAGGGAGATGAGGTTGGAGGTAGATGAAGAAAGAAAATAATGGGGGAAAGAAAAGATAGCAGCAGCCCCCCCCTCTCTCTCACTTATTCTCACACACACTCTCTTTCCAATCATTCACCTTTTTGCCCATTTTCTTACCTTTTTCTTTTCTCTTTTAAATTTCAAAACCAAATCACCTAATACCCATAAAACAACACAAATTCAATAACATGTAACCAAATGTAACATGACATGGTGCACTAACCATGGAAAACTGTAAAAACACGGATTTGGCCTAATCGCGATTAGCAGTGCACTAATCGGTTTTTTTTAATCAAAACTGCATATAATAAATTTTAAAAATGCGAAATCCTTGAAATATATTTTTAAATGAATAAATAATTTTAATTTCCATTTATTTCACCATTATCGGTATATTTTTATACCCTTTTTCGAAAACCCCAATTTCGCAAATCGGGCAGTTTTCGGGAAATATATTATTTTAATATTAAATTCCAAAAATAATATTTTATATTTTATAAAATGTAACAGAACCTTTTTGGAGTACTATACGAGGAGACTTGGACCCAGGAGTGGTCATATTGCGCACACCCAGTAGGCCAGAGTTCGGCATCGTCGACGAGACATGTTATGAGTGACCATGACAGTTGGCCAGAGATTTTTGAGGATGTGCCAGAGCGGGACTATTTCCGCCACCTTTGATTTCGGTAATTTGGGCTATTTATTTGCATGATTGAGATTTTGTGCACCACAGTTGCACCTGACTTCGATTTGATGTCATTCGAGATATTGATTTTGATTTTATGCCTATGGTATGCATGTGATTTGACTTATGCTTTCGGCATAGTTTTCATGCACTTTTATTATCTTGATTTGATTTTGTGCATGCTGATGCACATGGTTGTAAGATTATATACCACGGTATACCTGATTTGGATTTGGATTAAAATGTGTTGTATACCGTCGATTTCGATTGTGATACTCGATATTTGTTTTCGCACATCTTGTGCACTTGATTTGGATTCTTGCGCATACTTGACGCGCATGATGCGATTTTGGTGCACGCCAGATGCACTAAATCAGGATTCCTCGTGCATATCAGATGCACCTGATATTGCTGTCAGGCACACCCATTGCACTTGACAGGTGTTTCGTGCACACCCATTGCACTTAGATTTGTTCCTATGCACAGGTATGGCACATTCGTGGACTTCGATTTCCATGCGCACCAGACGCACGTGGCATTCATTTACACATTTTGGGATTGATTTCTTTGGGAGCAGTATGTTTTATGATATTTACTATTTAGTATAGTAGCTGAGCAGAAATATTCAGAGGACAGTACTTGAATATATTTTTCCATGCATTGATACTTATCACAGAGATTTCCAAAAAGGAGCTATAGCCTCAGTATTTACCTACGTGTCTGAGATTACACGAGACATTTAACAAAGGAAACCCTTCTAAATTATTTTTCAAACAGCGGGACGTGTATGTTAAACAAAGTGTGTGTGTGTGTGTGTATATATATATATATATGGTTATTTTCTTACAATAGACATCCGCCAATGTGCAGTGATACGTGCATCGCACAGCGACTCGAAAGGCTTTGGCATGCATTTCTTTCAGACGTTTTGATGAGTTTACAAAGATGTTTACATGTGTAGTTTGATGTATATCATGTTGGTTTTCGTATTGGACTTTGACATTGGTGTCTTCACCATAACTCTGATGATTGCAGGATGCTTGACGGAGTTTTGATTTTGGTATATATACTCGTTTTTCATGCACATGCATTGCGCTATGAGGTGTTTTCTGTATTTATGATTTCGGAGCCCCGACGACTTGACCTTTTTACTGAAATGTTTTAGTATTTGAGGGGTTTAAATTTACATTCGGGGACCGAATTTCTTTAAGGGGGGAAGATTGTAACATTTCAGAAAAATAAAATATTATTTTTGGGAATTTTTATAATTAAATAATAAATATTGTGAATATTTTAATATGCGGTATAATTAAATACCGATAAAGTGGAAAATATTTGGAAAATTATAGGAATTATGGAAATGAGGGTGTTTTATATGATTTAAGAAAATTATAATTCTTTTGATTAATTATATTCCATTTTAACGCTGATCGCAATTAAATACCACTAATTGTGCATTAAGCTTGTTTGTTGCATGTGACATGCACCAACTCATTTTTCACATTGTTACACTTTTCTACCATGTCTTTTCTTTATTTCTTCATGGTTGGTTTGGTTTTAAAATGAGAAGAGAAAAGATTAGAAAAAATAAAGAAAAGGAATAAAGAATGATGGATGGGCATGAGAGAGAAGAGAGGGTGAGGGGTTGTGTTGACTTGGTCATTGGTTTCGCCTTCACTGTTTTCCTCTTCATTTTTCCCTCCTCACTTCACCATGGCTGCCCTCCACCTCCTCCCTCCTCTACTTCCTCATAACATCAACAAAACCACATTAAAACTTCATCTCCACTTCACAAAAAGCATGCACAAGCTCATCACAGGAACTTTGGACCAAGAAAGTTTGTATTTTGGGCACTTGGAGCAACTCAATAATTTTCTTAAGTTGCCAAATGAGGTACTTTCATCACCATTAGTATTGTATTTAATTCATTTTAGCATCTATGTTAGTTTAGAGTGGGTTAAATGAGGTTTAGTGAACTTTGAAAATTCTAAGTTGAGGATTAGGGTTTGAATTGAATCCAAAGGTGAAATTGAGGCTTAATAGTGACCTTAAACCCCTGTAGGGATTGTATAATGGACCAAACTAGAGGCTAAAACCCCTTAACCAAAACTTAGAAACCCCAATATCGGGAAATTATGGGAATTGTGATGTGTTTTGGTGATCTTCTATAACCCGGGTGACCTGAAAATTATTTAGCGATTACTAGGAGTCGTGCAGACAACCTGGAGTGTACCCTAAAGACCCCAGCCCATATGATTTCACTGAAGCCACAAATAAATGCTTCCTGGCCACAATTTGCTGCCAGGACTCGACCTTGGTGCTTCGTGTTTGGTTCATAGCTCCTTTGTCCAGTAAATAGCCCCTCCACATGTGCAAAATTGACCAATTTCATCTAGGGTAAAATCTGGAGCAAGTTTTCAAAGTTTCTGATTTCGTTTTGCGGCTTTTAATGAATTAGAATTGGTATTTGTGTTTTATCTCGATCACTTGACGTTTGCACGTCAATCTCGAGGGTTGTTTGGTCATTCATACATGCGTAAACTATATGTTTTAACCTATGTGTGATTCGTGCGACATTTTGGTTTTCATGCGTGATTTCCGTTTACGATGCTATATGTGTATATATGTAGGTACCCCCACATGGAATTCGGATGATGAAGAAGAGGATGGAGACATCGACTTCGGCAAGCGAGAATTAAGGTGAGTAGATATATATCTACGGGGGAAGTCGGGTGGATGGCGTATAGTACCCCCACAGTTTCGTACTATAGAACGCGAATGCGTTATGATATATATAGATATATACTTATATAGTATTATAAGATGTGTATACTTAGCCAGAAATTCTTTAGAGGACTTTGGATGATAGTGTCTTTAGTTAATTTCCTAGTCGCGAACCTTAGAATAAGGTTTACCTACACGCACACACACATACACGCTTACATTTTATTTTACTTATGCGTATATGAGGATATATACATATATATACATATAGGTATGTGAATTTGTATGTATATATATATATATGTATGTATGTATGTATACATATACTTGGATATGATGATAGTATATGATATTTGGAGATGAGTCCATGAGATTGGGCGCGATGCTATGAGATCGGTGATATAACATGGTTCGTATTATGAGATACGACATGATTATTATAGCGGGTCCTTATGCGATATTTTTTCATACACACGCATATATATATATATATGTAGATGGTATCAGTAGGTACTCGACTTTAGATCAGTACCCCAGTTCAAGATATGATGATAAGGATACCAGATAAATGATGAGATAAATGTGATATTCGACACGTACCGAGATTAGGATGCCGTACGATGGATTTACCGTACAAGCTATATATTGATGATAGATCCGCACTCTTGACTCGAGGATGTCATATTATATATTGTATCGTATGCGATACTATTGAGGCGGGATCACCGACTTTTATATTTGTATATATCGACTCAGATTTAGGTGGTTTCTTTACCTTTTCGATTAGCCTGTTAGTTTAGTCCTGTAGTTACTTGTAGATGTTAGACTAGACTAGAGTCATACCTATTTCAAAACTAACGAATCGTGAGTATTTTAAAGACAGGCCAAGGGATTCTACGGATATTTCAAAGGACGTACCTTTTCTTAAAAACACCGTAGCCCTTATTTTCTAAACACCACGATTCATGTTATTTCAAATGGCAAGACAGTATGACTCGATCATATAAATGTATATTCTTTATTGCTGCGTTTACCATTCATTTTCCGCATATTCTTATTATTCCCATCGCATTGCATGCTTATTTGTTTATTTTTATATTAAACCCATGTGATCAGGACACCAGCACCATTACCGATGATGCGTATGTCTACGAACACTTACTTGCCGGCTCACACACATCATCATCGGTAATTGCCATGTCATGTACACTTTAGAGAATATTAATTCATTGATATCTCTTGTTAGCTGATAGTTTCGATATATTATTATGGTGTTAGATTAGATATTGCATTTATTTACTGTGTTGTCTCATGCATGTATATTCATATATTCATTTGTCATGCGATAGTATGGACCAGTCCGATCGTGATTTATGATTTCGGATTTCCATGAGATTTCTGGATTTAGAGAAATCGCAAAGATTTTATAAACTTATCATCTTTCTAAAAGATAGACAAAATGCGGTTTTCTAATCATATGATATGAGATACGCCCACCATGAGTTTTCTCAGCTCTTGAGCGATATCATACACCCGATTCGAGGTGGAGGAGGAACCGTCTGTGGGTGCATGGTGGACCCAGTGCGTTACCTTAGAGCAAGATGGTCGCAGATGATGGTATTGAGCCTGGCAGGGGAGCACTACCGACCGGTGATTGTATTTTGACTCGACGGATATCCGGAGGATACCGATCGGAGTATAGGCCAGTCCGGATAGTTGGAGCCCTAGATATTGAGATTTGATGATATGGGCCAGTCCGGATAGCTGGAGCCTTAGATATTGAGATTCGAGAATACAAGCCGGTCCGGATTGCCGGGGCCTGATATATTGAGATATTTGGATTTATGTTTTGTGTCGATGCTTGACACCGATTCTATGTTGATTTCATTGATGATACCTTGATTTATATATACAGAAATCTCACTAAATTAAGAAAACAATTTTCTCATTCATGATGTATTCTGTTTTCATTATATTGCATTCATACCACATATTTATGATATGTTGCTACCAGAGGCACTGACACGAGCACTTGGTATTACACTTATGTATAGATGTTTACCCTTTCCACCTTATCATGCTTCGGGTTTTATCATTTTTGAGGATATATATATTTGATCGTATTGACCTAAGATTGAGTCATACATACGATTTCTGCTCTGTGATGTTTTCTACTCACGAGTTGGCAACTCACCCCCGTTGTGCCACAGTTTCTTGCAGGTTTTGCCGTACAGGTTTCCTTGGCGGCTTTGCTGGCACACTGCTCTTTCAGGGTGATTTCTTTGGTAGGTGGGTTCACTCGCATCGTAACCACCCTTGTACCTTTTATTATATTGCCGTTGTATCTAGTAAACTCCATCAACAAGACTTGTATATTTTTGTTACCTTAGAAGAACAGTTGTATATTATTTCGGCCTTAGAGTCGTGCTTGTATTATTATGGGTTTTCTTGATTATTTGAGTTTTCTTTTGAGTTTTGATCCTCACCCTTCGGCGTTGTATATTATATTGCTTGCTTGATTATGACCGTCAATTGACGAAGAGCTAGCTTCCGCTTAGGGATGCCTTTATTCATATTATGTATGTTGTACCCGTTTGGAGCCAGTATTTACAAAGGAGACTCTACCGAAATTTTTGGAAAGGGCTTGATGTTTTAAAAAGGTTTACTACGACTTTTCAAACTGATTATATGCAAACCTTAAAACAAGTTTTCCTGCACTTCTTATTTGAAAATGGTTTAGATTTCTGGGATTTTTGGCTTACTTGAATTAGATGGGGTCCGATAGACTTCATATGATTTAAGTGCCAGTCACGTGCCATTTTGGGTCGTGACAATATCATATATATGATGTATGAATGCATGAAAACAGAATACATCTAAATGAGAAAGCTGTTTTCTTAATTTAATAAGATTTATGTATATAAAAATCGAGGTATCATCAATGAAATCAACAAAGAATCCGTGTCAAGTATCGACACAAAATATATATCCCAATATCCAATATCTCGGGCTCCGGCAATCCGGACTGGCCCATATCATCAAATCTCAATATGTCGGGCTCCGGCAATCCGGACTGGCCCATATCGTCAAATCTCAAGACTATGTCGGTATCCTCCGGATATCCACCGCGTCACAAATAACCGGTAGGTAGTGCTCCCCTGCCAGGCTCAACGACATCCTCTGCAACCATCTTGCCCCGGGGTACCGCACCGGGTCCACCATGCACCCGCAGACGGTTCCTCCTCCTCCTCGAATCGGGTGTATGATATCGCTCAAGAGCCGAGAAAACTCATGGTAGACACCTCTCAAATCATATCACGAGAAAACCGCAACTTTTATCTTTTGAAATAAAAATGAGTTTATAAAATCCTTGCGGTTTCTACAAATCCAAAAATCTCATGGAAAATTCGAAATCCCAAAATCGAGAGTAAATAAACAATAAATTACCGGCATAAAGCCCCATAATATCGCATAACAGAATAAACGTATAAATGCATGAGATATCTCAGAAACAAATGCAATATCTAAACTAGCATATGAAAGCAAACGCGCTAGTACTATATTAAGACTACCGCTAGCAATTTGTACAGTGAAGTAATATTATCTAATGTGTACGTAATATGGCAGTTACCGATGATGATGTGTGTGAGCCGAAAAGAAAGTGTACGTGGAGCATACGCATCATTGGTAATTATGCTGGTGTCCTGACAGCAGGGTTTCATAATCACTAAAGTACACATTAAGCATGAAATGCGATGATAATAACATGAATAAATGGAGAATAAATAGTAAACGCAATAATAAAGAATATACACTTCTATATACGAGTCATACAGTTTTTGTTGTCTGAAATCGCACGAATCGTGGTGTTTAGAAAATAGGGGCTACAGTGTTTTTAAGAAAAAGGTACATCCTATGAAATATCCGTAGTATCTCTTGTCCTGTCTTTAAAATACTCACGATTCGTTAGTTTTGGAAATAAGTATGACTCGCGCCCAACTCTAACATCTACTAAGTAAACTACAGGACAAGCTAAGAGACTAACCAAAGGGTAAGGAAGTCCACCTAAGTCTGAGTCGATATATATATCTAGTAGTCGGTGATCCCGCCTCAATAGCGTCACATACGATAAAATATATAATACGACATCCTCGAGTCATGAGTGCGGATCTATTATCATAATTATATCTCGTACGGCAAATCCATTGTATGGCATCCCAAAATCGGGGTACAGGTCGCCTATCACATATACCTCAATATCAATATGGTATCATTATCATAATATCATGAACAAGGTACTGATCTAAGTCTAGTAAATACCGATACCATCATCATATATCCGCGTGTGTATGAAAACACATCGCCCATCAATCCACTAATATAATATGTCGTATCTCATTGAAGGGTTCCTAGGTACACTCATGAGGTTCTACAAGGCATCAACAATGCCAAAATCAAATTTTTTGTGCCGAACAACCCTATGCAAGATCGTTTACTAGAGGTAAGGCGAAACTAAAAGCAAGAAAACAACTTTACTGCTAAGTGAAAAGGATTACAACCTTTGTAGATCCGGTCCTTCACTTCTAATGCTCCGTGTTGACGTCCCTTCGCTGCGATCATCGGGATCCCGGACCCTAGCGATGGTTTCTTCGGAGAAATGAGCGGGCTAGGTCGTTGACTTCGAGGCCGAAGATGATCTACGTCGAGGAGACTCAAACTCAAGCTCCATCTTCACTTGGTCATGAACTTTGTGAAGAGAATACCCTATACTACATGGCAAGTGGTAGAGGATGAAGAAATAGGAAGTGGGTTCACTTTAGATTTGGATTTCTCAATCTTAATCTTCACTTGGTCGTTTTCAAGAAAGGTTTTTCTTCTTCTTGAAGAAGAAGAAGAAGAAGGAATAAGAATGAATTATCAATTAACTAAAATGAATAATCAAGTGATGTATATCATAATGCAACCATGGGTGAGTTAACCTTTGTAGAGACTAAACCCTAGTTTGAGCTAATGGTTAGGTTAGTGAAAATCTCATGCAAAACAAAATGGTTAGACTTTGTCAAAGATGCTTAAAAAGCTTCATGAAGCTTCAAGCAAAAAAAGAAACAAAGAAAGCCACCATTATGTTTTTGCCAAAAATAAATAAAACCCAACCATTAACCTAAACATGGTGTAAGTCATACACACACCCAAGTTTGCATGTATCATCAATCATGATACAAACTAGTGCACAAACAAATATCATATATACAACTTGTGCACATCAAGTGAGAAAATCAATCATAAGTGAACAAATACTAGTTAATGTAAAGTATCAAATATATAATTATACACTAAATCATTAAATCAATACTTGATTTAATGATCCGGTCATATCGCATATAACCGACTAATATCTAGTGTATCAATGTATCGAATCAACACTTGATTCGGTAACCCGGCTATATCACATATAACCGTCCGATGATACAAATCGCGAGAATAGAACACAGTATCACATACTGTATTATTCTCGGTCCCGCACATATCTCATATGCGCTTCTATTTCGTTTCGCTTGAGCCAGGAAACCTCTGTCTAGGACTCTAAAGACTTGTCAATATGCCGGCAGTATGTGGTGATCATATCAATCACCCACAAGCCGCAAGCGGTCTGCTAAACGTAACGGCCACCCGGGTATTGAGCGATCAGAAGATCAACGAGCAAGCCTGCTCACACTCCTGCGAATCCAATCAGTAACACTTACCGTACAGTCCAGTCTGTTCGTCTGATATGTCGCATATCCCGCCTAGGGGTGGTAAACGTCAGACCCCAGTAGCTTGATAAATCATGCCGATGTAAGGTCCATAACAAGCATGAAACTACTGATAACACTTACCAGTAAATCAGTGCAACCCTGGCCAGGGATTTCCAGTTATGGCCAGTCGAGCATAGCACAACATCAACCCCCTATACCGGGAGAGACGAATCCCCTCCTATCGCTCATTGCCTCCATGTGAATCGGGCCTGTACCCAAAAACCAGCTGTTTGCATGACTCAGTAGAGCCGTGGTAGGGTGGAAATCAAAGCACAGTAGGAGACACACTAGACTCTATGACGATCTCGGGTCAACAGACTAAGCTGTACCAGTGTCACCAGAGAACTGCCATCTGACGTAAGGTATAATACCAACTGGGAGTTCTCGGCGAGTCCGTTCAGTGTACCCAGTCACCACTGAGCTCCCGCATACTATCTCTGATGTCAAACACCAATGGATATGGGATCATCCATCGCCCATCACTTGGGTCTAGAAGATATACGCTAGTCTACTCTGGAATATCGATGCCCCGTCTCGATATTCCCACGACTAGGAACATTGAAGGATGTACTCATTGACTACCCAGGCCCCACTAGTATGATCTCCATCATATGTCCTGGAAGTTGAGTACACATCCTAAGGGCTTTATCAACATGTAATAGAGAGACAGCAATTATACATGTTAAGATAAAGAGCAACCAGATAGCGTACTATCATGTCGAGCAAGAAAGTCCTACCTATATATGTCCCAGCATCCACTACAATATACATCGCATGTACAGTAATGGCCTCTAGGGCATACATATAACTAACAATCTCCCACTGGCACTAGGGCCATCTGTAGCAGTGGTTGTAGTATCTCATATTCAACCATCCCATAAAAGTCTCTCTCTGGGAAAAGGCCTTTGTGAGTGGATCCGCTGTGTTGTCCTCTGAGTCCACTCTCCTAACCTTGATCACCCTGGAGATCAACTATCTCCATAATCAGGTGATACTGCTTTGGAATATGTCTGGGTCACTGATGGGACCGGGGTTCCTGGGCCAAAGCCACACTTCCATTGTCACACAATGGTAGGAACCTAGTTCATCTCATGAACTAGTATACACCCAAACTGCCTCTTTGGTAGTATCTTTGATAGCGATGTCACTAGCCTTTATCGTCTAGTTAGCCACGGTATATAGCTTGGAACTCTTCCAACATACCGTCCCTCCACTGAGGGTAAAGACAATGCCTGCGACTGACATTCAGTCGTCCTTATCACCCTGGAACTTTTCCAGTGATTCTTCCCAGGATCAATTGATACCATCTCACTACACCTAGTGAGAATCCTAATATCTATTTGGATCTATCTCATAGATATAAAATCTAGGATTTAGGAGGTATTATATGGAGAATCCTTGTGATAAGCGGAGATTGACCGAGCGTAGCATAGGAAACTCTTTTCCTATCAAGAGTATGTTGTCTACGTTACAATACGATGATGACCACCTTACTCTCTACTACCTTTTTATATGTACAAGGTTCATCTACCATTTTGATGAAGTCAAACCTCTTTTGACTACCACATTAAACAGACGTTCCAACTCCGCGATACCTGCTTTATCCTGTAAAGAAACTTGCACATGTTTTTCGCTGCTCCCACTGTCTACGAAGCCACTCTGGCTGTGTACTTATAGACGCTCTCTTCTAAATCAATATTTAGAAAAGCAGTCAAGACACCCAACCACCAGATATCGTAATCATGGTATGTAGCCGTGGCAAGTAGGATCTGGATGGACTTAAGCATAGCTTTGAAAGTCTCAACTTTTCCATGTACACCTTGTAATCTTCTCAAGAATATACTTGCTCCTGATGGGGATTTAACCCTTCAGATAAAGCAACAAAAGTCTATACTTTGTTGGTGTATAAGGATTCCATCTCAGATCGATAAGCATCCAGCCATTCTTACATAGTCCCACTCCTGATGGCCAGCTCGAAACTAGTTGAGTCATCATCTTATGATGCAATCCTCGCTCCCACTGTCATAGAGAAACCAAAGTATCTCTCAGGTGGGTGAGGAACCTTACTAGGATTGGCGGAGAGGCTGAGGTTCGTGGAAACTTTGAAATCCTTTGGTTTTACCAAATCATCAACTGCAGTTTGTATAGCTGGAACCTTTCCAGTTCTACATAGCAGAACCTTGCCCCGAGCTTGTCCGGATTTTGCTTTTTAGACATAGTCCGGACAACTCTAAATCTTAACAAACTTAAGATATGGGCTCTTCCCTTTCCATATCATATATGAAGTGGTAGGCAACTGATTTGATTTGAACCCTATTCAAAAGGTATGCAGCTTTTCAAGTGCATAACTCTCAAAAGAAATAGAAAACTCAGTAGTACTCATCATAGAGCACAACCATATCATATAGGGTGCAATTGCTCCGCCCCGATACTCCGAGGTGTTGTGGTGTATTCGGAGGAGTAATGCTGAGAGAGAATCTCATTCTCTTTTAGAATAGTCCAGGAATTCCGTGCTCAAGTATTCTCCTCCTTGATCTCATCAAAGGACATAATACTTATAACCGTTTTTGGTTCTCTACTTTTAACTTATATTCTGTGAATATCTCAAAAACTTCGGACTTATGTTTCAACAGGAACACATGTCTGAATCTTGAGAGATTATCAGAGAATGTAATGAAGTACAAAGAACCGGTCCTGGCGTATGTAGACTGGGGACCTTCACACATCACTATGTATCAGTCCCAAGAGTTCACTAACTCTTTCTCTGGTTACAGTAAATGGAGCTATGTTCATCTTATCTTTGTGACATGATTGGCAAGTTTCATAAGATGTAAATTTAAAACGATTTAAATATGCATCTAAATGTAACTTAGCTAGTCGGGTCACATTGATGTGACCTAGTCTATAATGACTCAAGAAGAATTCGTTCATTTCTGAACTCTTCCTCTCGTGTGTGTTCTGTATACTAAGAACTGTAGTTTGAATTTAGAACGTCAATGCTTATAGATAACGTGCCTGAACCGATCAACTCTTGATATAGGAAATGTTCAAAACATTATCCAACAATACAAAATTATATCATTTCTTTACTAGTAAAGAGACTGATATGAAGTTGTATATCAGGTTCGGTATCTAAAAACATTCATTCAGAAGCATTGTATTCTGGTAATACAGGGTGATAGTGACCAACAGACTTGGTTGCAACATTTGCAACCGTTTTCTGTCTCATGAAACTTATTACCCGTTCTCAGTTCTCTACCTTTCTGTAGCCCATGTAATAGATTATATATGCGGGATCCTGATCCGGTATCTAATACCCAGGACGTAGAGGATACAGAGAAACAGTTCTTTGTAATGAACATACCCAAAAAAGATGCATCATCATGCACTTTCTTCGTTTGGGGCGGCACAGGAAAATCTGGTATTCCCCAATTTCCTGCTCTGTCTTATAACAATTATAAGTTGGAGCGGGACCAACGTCCCAGCTCAGTAAAACAAGCAGGTTCGGTCAATGCATCCATATTAATTATCTTGATTAAGGCGTGACATGGTCGCTAACTTGGAGAGAGAGGGAAGAAAACACTCTGCGTGCGCTCTTGCAAGATTAGATTGGTTGTATATATTAGCTAATCAGGATGGCTCCCACTGTTTTTATCAAATCTTCCTTCAAACCCTAAAAGGAAAGACTAGCCGGAATTAATTACACTCTACAAGTTCGCCAATCTTTCAGCAGGCCAGTGCCGGAACTTTGAGAGAGGTTCCCCGTGCTTTCGCACGGACCTAATTAAAATAAACCTCGTTTTCCCAGGGGCGTAACCCCGTTGACACCTTTCTAGACACCTACTTGATCGGCTAATTGCAAAGTGCAAAACTCTCCCAGAAGTAACAATTACTCGCAGTGGGTATCAGAATCCAACTATCATATAGAAGGTATGCAATCTCATTGCAATTTCAACACTTGAAACTCCCCGATAATGGTTTTTACCCCTAGCACCTATGACCTTGGCTATGGTCAACAAATCATAAGTACTAGTCAAGCTCGACCCATCATTTCGTGATTAATTAGACCCACCCATATGACCCTTGGCTAAGGTCAGCAAAGTCACGCGACTGTCCTAACTAATCGCATCATATGCGGTGTAGGAAGACATCACTTAGCTACCGTACACTGTGCCTTGACTATGGTCAACAAACACAGCACGAATACTAAGTACTCTACTTCCTAAAATGACGGAGGGTTGTGGATGGTTTTTAAGAAAACCTTTAACGCTTTGAACTTGATCTCGTTGCGGAATCAAATGGTTTTTAAATGGAGTGTTTTTTAGGCTTTTGCTAGTTTCGCTAAAGAGGTCACTCCCGGTGAAGAGATCTCGGCTCTTTCCTCGTCGAATGAGATGCAGGATATTCACAATACCACTATGCAAAGCAAGAACTAGAAAAGCAGTCATAAGACAAACCGAAGGTTGTAGCATTTACTAATTATTGCTAAAGAGTTCACTCCCGGTGAAGGGATCGTCGGCTCTTTCCTTATCGAATAAGGTGCTGGATGTTCTACAAGGAACACAGCTATGCAAAGCAACAACTAGAGCTACCTAATTTTTGAAATTCGATTCCACAACATCTTTTAGGTTTATTTTCTTTCATTAATCTCATTAATGAATGTCCCATCATTTAAGTCCACCTAAACATCACAGATAAATACAATGTACACTTATGCCATCTGCATTCTCCTCGATGTCCCGTCTGCACCGTTAGGTTAGGTAACTAACGGCAGAGTGGGGCAGGGCTAGCGCGGGTGTAAAACATAAGCAACGTCTATATAATATATCATATATACTATATACTATATCTATCTGAACAAATCACATGATCACATCACAGATAACGCAGCAAAAAATAACATATGAAATATTGGATATACTAGGACGTCCGTGTTTTATTTTGAGCCTGTATAAAACACGGATTCCACGGTCGTGATGAATAGCCAATCCCACACCCATAGACCCCTACGAGAGCGGCAAGCAACCCTACCAATTCTAGAGTTAGGAGACCCGGACTCGACTCCTCGAGATGGTCGCCCACTGGACCCTAGAACCCGGTTACTTGTGCTCCCCGCCTTGGGTCTGTCCTAATGCGGAAAAATAAATAATATACAATAGTGACATCATCCTCAACCCGGAAGTGCCCCAATAAAAGAATATTATATACAAGTTATTTCCATGAATGAAAATGAAAAACACTCGTCTCACATAAAAAACCCCGGCTATTCAAACATGACGATATAATATAACATATCCAGCAACACATAACATCGCATGTCATCAGCGTAAGTAAATATGCCCATCTCAATTGTCGTTGACATATAGCAACGAAACCGGCGATATCACATATTGCACTTACGGACGCAGAAAAGAAAGTGTAAAAGTACAACAGTTGGAATCCGCAACCTCCTTAGACATCGCATGCCTAATCAAAGGAATTCCTTAGACATCGCATGCCTAACAATTATAAACCCCGTATTTTAGTCTCATAATCGAAAACTCTTTTCAACATCAAGTCGGGCAATTCAACAAGATTCCCGACATCCTAATCGAATGCTCATCGCAAACTTTAGTAGACGGCCGCACGCCCGGATGCCGTCGACGAAGTGCACTAAGGCGGAACACCGCTGCCGCGAGCACCCGAACGGATGCTTTTGGCGACGGGGTTCTCCTACAGTCACTTGGTCGGGGCTATGGGGCGTGGCTGTCTATTAAGTTTACCGGCGAGTATCCGTGTACGCTCCTTGATTGTGACGTACTTTTGATCGCATCAAAATCCCGTGGCAACCAATCATTTGAGACTGAAGTGCTAGATTTATAACATTCAAATCAGTTATCTCATAACAATTTGTGGATTCCAAATATTGTATCACATTCCAGATAAATAGACAATGTTAAACTTTCCGATCGAATAATCAAACACCCAAGTTTTCCCAAATAGCTCAACACTTAAGGGGAGTTTAAAAACATCCATTTCATGCCACAGTACCAACGGTCCAGCCGTAGAAGGGTCAAGCCAACGCCTCACATGTGGCACGCCGTACTGCCCTAAACCCTAAGGTTCAAAAGGCAGTTCAAGACGGTCACATAATCGAGTTAAGGTTTGTTGTCTTCTAGAGGGTCCATTGCGTTACTTACACGATTTAGACGTTCTTAAACTACGGAAAAATCCAACACATGGAAATTTTCCGGCAGGGGATAAAGTGAGTTATTGATATCCGGTCGAACTTTTTAACACTTTCTAAATTACCCGGAAAAACACAGACAAAGTTAAACTTTCTGATCGAATCAACGAACTCCCAATACAACCCAGAAAACTCAACACTTGAGTATAAATTAAAAATTCCCAGAAAACACAGGAACTATACAAGAACATTACTGTGCAAACAGTGTAGCATAAAGCTACAGAATAGCCGCGGAACCGCCGCGCCACCTAGGGTACGACCGCGGTTCCGCGACGCCTAGATTGAATTGGGGTCACGTGCTGCAAAGTAATTCCTAGAAAACCCTGCTGAATTTTTTGAGTATTTTTAATTAGGAAAAATCCACAGTTATAAAAAATGTATAGAGAAGGGTTTTGATTAGGGTTTCGGGGTTCGATCGGGTTTCTAACTTCGTCTACACTTCGCCTAAAGCTCTAGCTAGGCTTTGATACCACTGAAGGGTTCCTAGGAACACTCATGAGGTTCTACAAGGCATCAACCATGACAAAATCAATTTTTTTGTGCCGAACAACCCTATGCAAGATCGTTTACTAGAGGTAAGGCGAAACTAAAAGCAAGCAAACAACTTTACTGCTAAGTGAAAGGGATTACAAGCTTTGTAGATCCGGTCCTTCACTTCTAATGCTCCGTGTTGACGTCCCTTCGCTGCGATCATCGGGATCCCGGACCCTAGCGATGGTTTCTTCGGAGAAATGAGTGGGCTAGGTCATTGACTTCGAGACCGAAGATGATCTACGTCGAGGAGACTCAAACTCAAGCTCCATCTTTACTTAGTCATGAACTTTGTGAAGAGAATACCCTATACTACATGGCAAGTGGTAGAGGATGAAGAAATAGGAAGTGTGTTCACTTTAGATTTGGATTTCTCACTCTTAATCTTCACTTGGTCATTTTCAAGAAAGGTTTTTCTTCTTCTTGAAGAAGAAGAAGAAGGAATAAGAATGAATTATCAATTAACTAAAATGAATAATCAAGTGATGTTTATCATAATGCAACCATGGGTGAGTTAACCTTTGTAGAGACTAAACCCTAGTTTGAGCTAATGGTTAGGTTAGTGAAAATCTCCTGCAAAACAAAATGGTTAAACTTTATTAAAGATGCTTAAAAAGCTTCATGAAGCTTCAAGCGAAAAAAACAAAGAAAGCCACCATTATGTTTTTGCCAAAAATAAATAAAATCCAACCATTAACCTAAACATGGTGTAAGTCATACACACACCCAAGTTTGCATGTATCATCAATCATGATACAAACTAGTGCACAAACATATATCATATATACAACTTGTGCACATCAAGTGAGAAAATCAATCATAAGTGAACAAATACTAGTTAATGTAAAGTAATATATCAAATATATAATTATACACTAAATCATTAAATCAATACTTTATTTAATGATCCGGTCATATCGTATATAACCGACTAATATCTAGTGTATCAATATATCGAATCAACACTTGATTCGGTAACCCGGCTATATCACATATAACCGTCCGATGATACAAATCGCGAGAATAGAACACAGTATCACATACTGGTATTATTCTCGGTCCCGCACATATCTCATATGCGCTCCTATTTCGTTTCGCTTGAGCCAGGAAACCTCTGTGTAGGACTCTAAAGACTCGTCAATACGCCGGCAGTATGTGGTGATCATATCAATCACCCACAAGCACAAGCGGTCTGCTAAACGTAACGGCCACCCGGGTATTGAGCGATCAGAAGATCAACGAGCAAGCCTACTCACACTCCTGCGAATCCAATCAGTAACACTTACCGTACAGTCCGGTCTGTTCGTCTGATATGTCGCATATCTCGCCTAGGGGTGGTAAACGTCAGACCCCAATAGCTTGATAAATCATGCCGATGTAAGGTCCATAACAAGCATGAAACTACTGATAACACTTACCAGTAAATCAGTGCAACCCTGGCCAGGGATTTCCAGTTATGGCCAGTCGAGCATAGCACAACATCAACCCCCTATACCGGGAGAGACGAATCCCCTCCTATCGCTCATTGCCTCCATGTGAATCGGGACTGTACCCAAAAACCACCTGTTTGCACGACTCAGTAGAGCCGTGGTAGGGTGGAAATCAAAGCACAGTGGGAGACACACTAGACTCTATGACGATCTCGGGTCAACAGACTAAGTTGTACCAGTGTCACCAGAGAACTGCCATCTGACGTAAGGTATAATACCAACTGGGAGTTCTCGGCGAGTCCGTTCAGTGTACCCAGTCACCAATGAGCACCCGCATACCATCTCTGATGTCAAACACCAATGGATATAGGATCATCCATCGCCCATCATATGGGTCGAGAAGATATACGCTAGTCTATTCTGGAATATCGATGCCCCGTCTCGATATTCCCACGACTGGGAACATTGAAAGATATACTCATTGACTACCCAGGCCCCACTAGTATGATCTACATCATATGTCCTGGAAGTCGAGTACACATCCTAAGGGCTTTATCAACATGTAATAGAAAGACAGCAATTATACATGTTAAGATAAAGAGCAACCAGATAGCGTATTATCATGTCGAGCAAGAAAGTCGTACCTATATATGTCCCAGCATCCACTACAATATACATCTCATGTACAGTAATGGCCTCTAGGGCATACATATAACTAACACTCATAACATGACCCAATCACATCACCGATCTTGGCCTCTAGGGCATACATATAACTAACACTCATAACACGACCCAATCACATCACCGATCTTACGGCATCATGCCCAAACACATCGACTCATTTCCACGTGTCATATACTATCATCACCATCCGTGTATATGTACACACACACACACACACACACACATATATATATATATACATACTCACATGTATGTATGTATGTATGTATGTATGTATGTATATATATATATATCTCGCCATATGCGCACAAGAAAATAAAATGTATGCGTGTGTGTGTGCATGTGTGCCAATCTTTACTCTAGGGCTTCGTGACTAAGAAACTAACTAAGTTACCTTCATCAAATTACACTAAACTAACTCATGCTCTCCTAAAACCTTATCTTGATAATCATATAGTCTCACAATATACATATTTATATAAATATAATGTATTCGTATGCTACACTACGAAACTGCGGGGGTGCTGTACGCCATCCACCCGACATCCCCCGTAGATATATATCTACTCACCTCGATCTTTGCTTGCCGAAGTCGATGTCGCCATTCTCTTCCTCATCGTCCGAAGTCCACGCGAGGGTGCCTACACATATAAATGCAAGTATCGTAAACCAAAATCACGCATGAAAACCAAAACGGCACACGTGCCACACATAGGTTAAAACATATGGTCTATACATGCTAGAATAACCCAACAACTCCCGATACAGACGTACAAACGTCAAGTGACCGAGAAAAAACACAATACCAAAGTTCAAGTTCACAGAATTCACAAACCGAAATCAGAAACTATGAAAAACACTTCCGGATTTTTCTCCAGATGAAATTGGCCAATGTTGCATATGTGGAGTGTCTAGTTTACTGAAGATAAAGCCATGGACCAAACACGAACCCACTCACCCTCACCCTGTCCGCAATTTATGGCCAGAAAGAATAAATTTGCTACCATACAGTAAAATTGGGGTCTCAGGTCTAAGGGTTAGCTTCCTAGGTGCCTGCTTGTATCACTGTAATTGCTAAATAATTTTTAGAGTCTCCGGGTCACAACAGATCCTTAAATATCATCACAATTCCCACAAAGTTCCGATATCGGGGTTTCTAAGTTCAAGTCTTGGGTTTAATTCTCTGGTTTTAGTTCACAAAACTAACACTACGGGGGTTGTATGGCCTCTACTAACCTCAATTTACACTTCACATCTCATAAATTTCCCTAACCCTCATCTTGGAATTTTCCAAGATCACTAAACCTCATTAAAACACTTCGAAACATGTATATATGGCAAAGGAAATGGATTACCACACTAATGGTGAAGAAAATACCTCATTTAGCTACTCAAGAAAATTCTTGAGTTGCCCCAAGTGCTCAAAATCCAAACTTTCTTGATCCATCATGGTTGTAGTGAGCTTGCGCATACTTTTAATGAAGGGGATGAAGTGTTTTGGTGCATTTTTGATGGTGTTGTGAGGTGTAGGAGGAGGTGGAAGGAGGAGGGCAGCCATGAGAGGAAGTGGAAGGAAAATGATGAAGAAAACAATGAAGGGGGACAAATGGAAGCCATGGTCAAATAACCCCTCACCTCTCTCTCTCTCTCTCTTCTCTTTCTTGCCCATACCCATTTCTATATTCATTTCCTTTTTCTTTTCTTTTCCGTCATTTATCTTTTTCTTTTCTCATGGTTCAATTTTGTAAAACAATTGTAAAACCAAAATGAAACCATTCACAATGAAGACTTGAAATCAAGTTTCATAAAAATGTAACAAGTGTTTTTAAAGTCATGTGCATAATCAAGCTTAATGCCAAATTAGTGATTATTAATCAAGTTTAGGATAACTTGTATATAATAAATTATAAAAATTTATAATTTGCCTAAATCACATAAATCCCTCCAAAAATCACCATTCAACTTAATTCTCCAATATTTTCCAAACTATCGGTATATAATTATACCACATCCTTAAAATATTCATAATATTAATTATTTTAATTATATAAATTCCCAAAAATAATATTTTATTTTTCTGAAATGCGTCACACCCCGCTTCCCAGAGTACGCTAAGATGGGCACGTGACATAACCAACCATGCGACCTGTGGATGGGAAAAATCCTTCCACGGTCACATTACGGCTGTAGAGATATCAAGAACAGGGAAGTAAACTAACTATCTAGTACATGTCCATAAGCCAGAGTAAAAGAGTCAAGAAATAACAATATGCGGAAGCCAAAAGATGCAATAAATAAAACACCTGGAAGTGAAACTACATACCGACAGGAACTTCACCGCTCGTCTAACAGCGGCAATACTCCTGATCAGTCTGCAACAAGGAAAAGAATCTGGGCCATGCAAAACCCAGACGTCAGCGCGTCATGACATCAAGTAATAATATATAAACAGGGTAAAAAGACATGCAAGTATAAACATAATGGTAAAGCAGGTGTAACAGCAATATAAATCAGGGCAGTGAAAGGTAGTGTGCGGTGAGTAATCTAAAATGGTCTATTCGGGTAACTACTCTCAAGTCTTTGAAATCAATTTAATGAATCATCGATGTAACTCAATAGTATCCCGTGCATACCCGGGACCACGGTCCAGATTCTCGGGCTGAAACCAAGACATGCCGCTAGGCACTAAAACAGGAATATGTACAGATGAATGATGTCAGCAGCATCATCCCAAGGCTGGCCTAGCCTCTAAAACTGATCAGAATAAGTATCGAACTGTTGAGTTACAAGTCAGGTTTCACCATTGATTTCCCCATACCCCTAACTTATATGTGTATGTCAAGTCAGGTATTCAGTAATCAAGAACTAATGCCAACGCAAGATCAGATAAGAGCAGGTTTGTCTGAATAGACAACAGGAACGGTCCGTGAGGACTACATGTCAGGTTTGTTGGCATTAGAAACAAGATCAGGCAACGGTGCAAGCCATGGTACATCAGGTCAAGCCAGGTAATGTATAAAGGTGTTATGTCATGTCAGGAGTGTACGGTACCATGTCATATCAAGTAGGCAGTGCATCAGGTCATGTCGGGAGCACAAGATGTCATGTGAGTACTCATAATCAAACTAACATGAACAAGATTATAATGAACCAGCATGAATACTATCAGAACAATAAACTAGATCAGGTAATATGGTAAGCAAATAGGTACACATTACATTATATGGATGCACAGTCATCATTACTTATCTACAGCATACAAATTTGGATGTTAGGATCATGTTTTCATGCACTACGTAATCTAGAGATGCACCATCCTGTATAATAGATTCAAAAAATGCAATTAAAACTAAAACCGGTTAAAGAATCACACGGTTGTCCAACAGGGTATAAAACATAAAAGGGTACTGTGGACTATACAATAATTGTTGTGTGATTTAATTATGATTGTGGGTACTATGTATGGTAGAACTAAATGCAGCAAGGCATGTTTCATGCGATGAAACTAAATGATATAGTGGAACGTCAAACCGTTACAAGGAAATATTAAAGCATTAAATGTAAGCTGCAGGTGTAACGTGCAATCAAGGGATGTATAGAACTTTAAATAGCATAAATAGTAGTTTAAAGTAGCATGTAGCAAAATTAACTTGCCTTAACGGATCAGGAACGGGAATACGGAACGTCTCACGTCGGCGGAAAAAGTCACGATGCGTGCACGGTACACGGAACGGATCCAAACCACGCACAGTGTGATCACACGGGTCAGGTACTCTCGCTGGGTCGTCGGGATCGTTGACGGCACGGCCACTCCGGCGATCTAGACAAGTACAGAGAACAGTAAAGGAAAGGAAAGAAGAAAGAAAAGAAGAAAGAAAGAAAGAAAAGAATATGAGGATGAAGGAGAAGGAGAGGTAGCTCACTGGGGTTGGGGAAAAGTTGCGAGGGTGTCGACGGCTTTGACAGAACTCCGGCGAAGAGGGTTGGCTGTTAAGGTTTGGGTCGGCTAATTTGGCTGGGTGTTGTGTAGGGTGTGAGCAGGTGTTCTTGGAGGATGAGGAGGTGATGGTTGCGGCGGGGATGGTGACGACTTCTCGTGGGATCGTCGACGATGGAAGGGAGTTGAAGATCTAGGGTTAGGTTAGGGTTTTCATGATCGGGTTGGCAGCAGGTGGTGCTCGGGTGAGGAAGGGAGAAGAGCAGAAGAAGGAGATGATGGAGATGAGGAGAGAAGAAGAGATGGCGATGGCGATGGCGGTCGGCGGCAATGGGGTGAGATGTTGGGTTCTTGACGTGTGCGGCTCGGGATTGGTAAAGAAGAAGGAGAAGAAGAAGACGGGAAGGAGGAGAATGGAGGTGAGGAGGAGAATGAGAGGGAGGTGAGATGAAGATGGTGACGAGGCAGAGGCGGCAAGGGGTTAGGGTTTCCTCCGTGGCTCGACGAGGTTGCATGGGTTTACTAGCGAAACTGCAGAAGGAAGAAGGCGTAGAAGAAGGGAGGTGAGGATATCGTGGGGGCGGTGACGGGATTCTCGCGCACCGCGAGAGGAGAGAGAAGCGGGAGCGAGAGGAGAGGGAGAGGGAGAAACGAGAGGAGAGAGAAAGAGGAGGAGAGAGGAATTTATTGCGTAGCGGGGGTGAGCGAGTACGCAGAAGAGAGAGAAGAAGAAAAAGAGGAGAGAGAAGAAGAAAAAGAGGAGAGAGAGAGAGGAAGGTGGGGCCAGCGACGAGGGGAGAAGCGTTTTGATTGGGTGAGGGTAAAGAATTGTTTAGGGATAAAAAATTTTAGAAAGATTTTCTGGTGTGGTAAATATAGTTTCATTGGTTGATAAAAGGATCTTATTGGCTGATTAAAGATTTAAAAAATAGGATTTGGAGGAAATACAAAATATTTCAGAATTACGCCCGGGTCGGGTCCAAAAATTTGAATTTGAAATATAAAAATTATTAGCAAGTTCCAATATTTGAAATGAAGGATTTTGTACTGAAAAAGCATACCCCCAAGAACGGACGCACGCACGTGCGCGTAGCCATCCAAACACATCCGTTTCACTGAACGGGACGAGAACACGATGCAAGGACGCCACCATAGGGTTAGGGATATCAAGCAGGCTATGAAATGTAATTTTAAAATATTTTCTTTGATCTAAAAGTTATATGATAAAACATGCGATGTCAGATGAAATGCCAAAATGCAGTTTATACTAGATGCACGTGTCAATGCAACGAGTCAGGGTAACCTATAAATAATAATCAAACAGGTTCAAGCAAGCGGGTCGGGTCGAATGCACAGTAATAGGTAAAATACCATTCGCACCCAAACACGCTAAATCAAGAAAAGACCATGGATAGGTAAAACGGAAACTGGAATTGGTATGAATGAACTCGGGTGTTACATTATACCCAACTACAAAAGAATTTCGTCCTCGAAATTCCAAGAACAGGAAAGGATAATCAATCAAGAAACTACAAGGATAGATGAGAATTTTCTGTCGGACTTCATCTTCTCGTTCCCAAGTTGATTCTCCATATGAGCGATTTCTTCAAAAGAACAAGTACAAGAGGGATAGATAACCTTATTCTTAGGGATCTTTTCCTTTCGCTCCACACTCGACCTCAGTCTTCCTCAAAGGCTAAAACTTCACGTACAGTCATCTCCGAAAGACCCAATACATGTATTTCATCTCGAGCATACCTTACGGGGTTGAGATACAAGAAACTCGTCATGAACATTCTCCAAAGATTGCAGTAATACCAAACGATGCGCCGCTTCTCAAATAGGCCCCAAAAAATCTTAAAGGTCCAACGAATCGAGGAATAAACCTTCCTCGACTTCTGTAACGGATCACCCCTCTAGTCGGTGACATCTTCCAGAACACCAAACCACCAATGGCGAACTCTAGAGGTCTTCTCGACGTATCTGCCCAATTCTTCTGTCTTTCTTGAGCCGCTTTCATATGATTCCGAATAGTGTTAACTTTCTCATATGTCTGCACAACCAAATCTGGTCCCAACAATCTTCGTTTACCGACATTGTCCCAACAAACAAGTGAACGACACTTGCGACCACACAAAGCTTCGAATGGAGCCATCCAAAAGTCGCCTGGAAACTGTTGTTGTACGAAAACTCCACCAAGTATGGATGATCCTCCCATGAACCCTTGAAGTCTAACATGCAAGATCTCAACATGTCTTTGAGAATGTGGATCGCTTCCTCCGACTGGCCATCTGTTAGAGGGCGATAAGCTATGCAAAACTTCAATTGAGTCCCCAAACTTCCTTGTAAGCTCCTCCAAAAGTGGGCTAAGAAACAAGTGTCACAATCGGACACGATGCTTACCGACATTCCACGCAATCCTATAATCCCCCACTCGTACCGTTCTGCCAAAACTTCTGTTGATTGACCAACTCGAAAGGGATGAATAAGCTGCCTTGGTCAAACCGTCAACGATCACCCACTACAGTGTTGCCTTTCGGACTCCTTGGTAGAGCCGTCACGAAATCCATGGTTATATGTTCCCACTTCCACTGAGGAATCGGAAGTGGTTGCAATAACCCAGCACCCCTTTGATGTTCAGCCTTAACTTGCTGACACACCAAGCACTTTGGCACAAAGCGAGCGATCTCCCGTTTCATGCTTTCCAACCAGAAATGCTGCCGTAAGTCTCGGTATATCCTCGTGCCTCCTGGAGGTACGGAATAAGCTGAACTGTGTGCCTTCTTCATAAGTTCTTTACAAATATCTCCCTTTGCCACACACAACTGCTACAATATCTCAACGAACCATCTTCATGTATCAGTAAATCTGTACGTAGTCCGGATTCAACCTGTTCTTGAAACTTTTGCAATCTAGGGTCCTGCAATTGCGCTGCCTTAATATTCTCGATCAATGACGAATGTACTTGCAGATGCACTAACTGTCCCGAAGAATGCGGTAGCACAACCTCTGAATCAAGTCTTCGAAAGTCTTCAACGAGTTCCTTCTGCGTAGTCAACATCTGAATTGCTGGTAACCGACTGAGCGTATCCGATACGACATTATCCTTCCCCGGATGGTACTTAAGATCAAGATCGTAGTCAGCCATCAGCTCTAACCATCAACGCTGCCTCATAATACGCTCCTTCTGCATGAACACATACTTCAAACTCTTATGATCCATGAAAACTTTGACCCTTTCGCCCAAAAGGTAGTGTCTCCAACTCTTCAAAGCGAGAATCACAGCCGCAAGCTCTAAGTCGTGAGTTGGGTAATTCTTCTCATGGTCTTCAACTGTCTTGATGCTTACGCTACCACCTTCCCATGCTGCATCAACGCACACCCCAATCCTTTCCAGGTGCGTCGCTGTGAATCACAAATCCTCCGGAACTGTCCGGCACAGTCAGAATAGGAGCGGTTATTAATCTCTGCTTCAACGTCTCAAAAGCCGACGCACAACTATCCGTCCACACAAAGCTACCTCCTTGCGCGTAAACTTGGTCAACAGCTCCGACAGACGAGCAAAGTCCTCCACGAATCTTCTGTATTACCCGGCGAGTCCAAGAAACTTCTTATCTCCGCAACACTCTTCGGAATCGGGCAATCTCGAACTGCGGCAACCTTTTCGGATCAACGACGATTCCATCTCCAGCTACGATATGTCCCAAACTTTACTTCTTCAAGCAAAAACTTGCACTTGCTCATCCTTGCATATAATCTTTCTTGCCTCCAAGTCTGCAATGCGATCTTCAAGTGTTCTGCATGCTCTTCAATGCTCCTCGAGTAGACCAGAATATCTTCCATGACCATTACTAAAACTGGTCCAAGAATGGTGAACAGATTCCGTTCATCAAGTCCATAAATATTGCCGGTGTATTCGTTACTCCGAAGGGCATCACTACTACTCGCAATGTCCATACTGAGTTCGGAATGCAGTCTTGCAAATATCTTCTGATTTAACTCGGACCTGATGATATCCGAACCGCAAATCCAGCTTCGAGAATACCCTCACGCCACTAAGCTGCTTAAACACTTCGCCAATGCGAGTGATCGGGTACTAGTTCATACTAATCACTCGGTTTACTTCTCGACAATCAACGCACGCCTTCCCTGTGTCGTCTTTCTTCTTTACTAGAAGAACTGGAGCTTCCCTGGTTAAGTTGTTGCGGCGAAACCAACCCTTCTCAAGTAATTCCGCAACCTGCTTCCTGACTTCTTCCAACTCTACAGGTGCCATCGTGTAATACGCCCTTTGGGATTGGCGTTTCACCAAGAACAAGTTTAACTGCAAACTCCACGTCCCGCCTCAGCGGTAAACCTGATATGTCCTCAAACACTTCCATGAAACTCTCAAATATAGTCGGCGCTTCTTCCTTATCCACTGCCCTCGACGAAAGAACCTTGTTTGTCGGCCTAGCCTAACTCGACGGGCCCGACAGAACTGCTTCCTCCAGCAAAACAACCTCTGAATCTCCGAGAATCTGGAGAATCACCTTCCCTTCCTTACAATGAATATGAGCGTGAAAAGTGCCGCGAAATCCCATTCCCAAGACAACAACAAACAAGGAAATGCACCAGGATTGAATAATCCTAACGCGAGGAAAAACAAGAACGAGCAAGATACCAAGATGACTTCAGCCGAAGTCAAGCTACTGAAGAGGGTTAACCACGGTAAACATGATTCAGGCTGGCGATGAAACAATAACTGGTAAGCAATGAAACCGATAGAAACAAGGTAATATAACGATTATGGAGTACGGAAGTGAATCAAGACAAGGACTCTAAGTTACTTAAATAGAGTACTGCATTGTAACCATGCTGCAGTTCATGGGAACAATTACATAACTCCACCCAAGTCGCCCAAGTCCTAGAGATAACAAGGAATCAGGTTTTCGAGTCGATACGCAAAGGAAGTTTGCATATCGTAAAAGATATAATCAGGAAGAACTTGATTCAAAAACGGTAAAACGGCAAGGTGGCAGGACATGTTTCCTAAACACGGGTATTCTGATTCGTGTATTGGGTACAATACCCAACTACAAAAGAATCAACCCGATTAACCTATGGCACTAATACCAAAAGAACCATGTCATGCCCCGCTTCCCAGAGTACGCTAAGATGGGCACGTGACATAGCCAACCATGCTACCTGTGGATAGGAAAAATCCTTCCACGGTTACATTACGGCTGTAGAGATATCAAGAACAGGAAAGTAAACTAACTATCTAGTACATGTCCATAAGCCATAGTAAAAGAGTCAAGAAATAACGATATGCGGAAGCCAAAAGATACAATAAATGAAACACCTGGAAGTGAAACTACATACCGACAGGAACTTCACCGCTCGTCTAACATCGGCAATACTCCTGATCAGTCTGCAACAAGGAGAAGAATCTGGGCCATGCAAAACCCAGACGTCAGCGCGTCATGACATCAAGTAATAATATATAAACAGGGTAGCAAGACATGCAAGTATAAACATAATGGTAAAGCAGGTGTAACAGCAATATAAATCAGGGCAGTGAAAGGTAATGTGCGGTGAGTAATCTAAAATGGTCTATTCGGGTAACTACTCTCAAGTCTTTGAAATCAATTTAATGAATCATCGATGTAACTCAATAGTATCCCGTGCATACCCGGGACCACGGTCCAGATTCTCGGGCTGAAACCGAGACATGCCGCTAGGCACTAAAACAGGAATATGTACACATGAATGATGTCAGCAGCATCATCCCAAGGCTGGCCTAGCCTCTAAAACTGATCAGAACAAGTATCGAACTGTTGAGTTACAAGTAAGGTTTCACCATTGATTTTCTCATACCCCCAAGTTATATGTGTATGTCAAGTCAGGTATTCAGTAATCAAGAACTAATGCCAACACAAGATCAGGTAAGAGCAGGTTTGTCTGAATAGACAACAGGAACGGTCCGTGAGGACTACATGTCAGGTTTGTTGGCATTAGACACAAGATCAGGCAACGGTGCAAGCCATGGTACATCAGGTCAAGCCAGGTAATGTATAAAGGTGTCATGTCATGTCAGGAGTGTACGGTACCATGTCATATCAAGTAGGCAATGCATCAGGTCATGTCGGGAGCACAAGATGTCATGTGAGTACTCATAATCAAACTAACGTGAACAAGATTATAATGAACCAGCATGAATACTATCAGAACAATAAACTAGATCAGGTAATATGGTAAGCAAATAGGTACACATTACATTATATGGATGCACAGACATCATTACTTATCTACAGCATACAAATTTGGATGTTAGGATCATGTTTACATGCACTACGTAATCTAGAGATGCACCATCCTGTATAATAGATTCAAAAGATGAATTAAAACTAAAACCGGTTAAAGAATCACATGGGTGTCCAACAGGGTATAAAACATAAAAGGGTACTGTGGACTATACAATAATTATTGTGTGATTTAATTATGATTGTGGGTACTATGTATGGTAGAACTAAATGCAGCAAGGCATGTTTCATGCGATGAAACTAAATGATATAGTGGAACGTCAAACCGTTACAAGGAAATATTAAAGCATTAAATGTAATCTGCAGGTGTAACGTGCAATCAAGGGATGTATAGAACTTTAAATAGCATAAATAGTAGTTTAAAGTAGCATATAGCAAGATTAACTTGCCTTAACGGATCAAGAACGGGAATACGGAACGTCTCACGTCGGTGGAAAACGTCGCAATGCGTGCACGGTACACGGAACGGATCCAAACCACGCACAGTGTGATCACACGGGTCAGGTACTCTCGCTGGGTCGTCGGGATCGTTAACGGCACGGCCACTCCGGCGATCTAGACAAGTACAGAGAACAGTAAAGGAAAGGAAAGAAGAAAGAAAAGAAGAAAGAAAGAAAGAAAGAAAAGAATACGAGGATGAAGGAGAAGGAGAGGTAGCTCACTGGGGTTGGGGAAAGGTTGCGAGGGTATCGACGGCTTCGACAGAACTCCGGCGAAGAGGGTTGGCTTGGTCGGCTGATTTGGCTGGGTGTTGTGTAAGGTGTGAGCAGGTGTTCTTGGAGGATGAGGAGGTGATGGTTGCGACGGGGATGGTGACGACTGGTCATGGGGTCATCGACGATGGAAGGAAGTTGAAGATCTAGGGTTAGGTTAGGGTTTTCATGATCGGGTTGGCAGCAGGTGGTGCTCGGCTGAGGAAGGGAGAAGAGCAGAAGAAGGAGATGATGGAGATGAGGAGAGAAGAAGAGATGGCAATGGCGAGGGTGGTCGGCGGCAATGGGGTGAGATGTTGGGTTCTTGACGTGTGCGGCTCGGGATTGGTAAAGAAGAAGAAGACGGGAAGGAGGAGAATGGAGGCGAGGAGGAGGATGAGAGGGAGGTGAGATGAAGATGGTGACGAGGCAGAGGCGGCAAGGGGTTAGGGTTTCCTCCGTGGCTCGACGATGCTGCATGGGTTTACCAGCGAAACTGCAGAAGGATGAAGGCATAGAAGAAGGGAGGTGAGGATATCGTGGGGGCGGTGACGGGATTTTCGCGCACCGGGAGAGGAGAGAGAAGCGGGCGCGAGAGGGGAGAGAGAGGGAGAAACAAGAGGAGAGAGAAAGAGGAGGAGAGAGGAATTTGTTGCGTAGCGGGGGTGAGCGAGTACGCAGAAGAGAGAGAAGAAGAAAAAGAGGAGAGAGAAGAAGAAAAAGAGGAGAGAGAGAAGAAGGTGGGGCCAGCGACGAGGGAAGAAGCGTTTTGATTGGGTGAGGGAAAAGAATTGTTTAGGGTTAAAAAATTTTAGAAAGATTTTCTGGTGTGGTAAATATAGTTTCGTTGGTTAATAAAAGGATCTCATAGGCTGATTAAAGATTTAAAAATATGATTTGGCTGAAATACAAAATATTTCAGAATTGCGCCCGGGTCGGGTCCAAAAATTTGAATTTGAAATATAAAAATTATTAGCAAGTTCCAATATTTGAAATGAAGGATTTTGTACTGAAAAAGCATACCCCCAAGAACAGACGCTTGCACGTGCGCGTAGCCATCCAAACACATCCGTTTCACTGAACGGGACGAGAACACGATGCAAGGACGCCACCACAGGGTTAGGGGTATCAAGCAGGCTATGAAATGTAATTTTAAAATATTTTCTGTGATCTAAAAGTTATATGATAAAACATGCGATGTCTGATGAAATGCCAAAATGCAGTTTATACTAGATGCACGTGTCAATGCAACGAGTCAGGGTAACCTATAAATAAGAATCAAACAGGTTCAAGCAAGCGGGTCGGGTCGAATGCATATAGGTAAAATACCATTCGCACCCAAACACGCTAAATCAAGAAAAGACCATGGATAGGTACAACGGAAACTGGAATTGGTATGAATGAACTCGGGTGTTACAAAATGTTACAGCAGGATACTGATTAAATTCAGTTGACGATACAGTCTAAGAAGTTTACTGGATTTGGAGTTCATTTATGAATTAGGTCCCATCAGATATCCAGTTATATTCTAAGACGGGTATTGCTCATTTCGGGAGATGGCTTTCACCGCCAACTTGAGATAAAGAGAGACATAGAAAGAAACATCAGAGTGGATCCACTCACTGAGGCTATTTGTCGAAAGCAATAGTTTTACAAACGAGCTTTGTAAAGCTGATTAGTAGAGAAGTTGGGTGTTCGGTATCACACAGGCAGTGAGTATGCGACACCGCAATAATTAGCCTTAAGTGCAAATAGGAGATTGTTGGCTATAGTGCCCTCAAGTCAATTATTGGATCGCAACCACGTGATTGCAATGATTGAGGGAGGACCTATACCGGTAGAACAGTCTTACTCGAGATGATAGTATGCTATCTGGTTTGTCTTTATCATCATGTACATGCTTCAGGTGACATTACAGATCACTATTACATGTTGATAGAGCCCATATGATTCTTTTTTGACTACCAGCAGTATGATGGCGATCATATACATGAGAGTTGGGTAGTCTATAAGCACATCCTTAAAGTGTCCCTAGTCGTGGGAGTTTCGATACTGGGCATCGATACTCCGAGAGTAGACTAGTGTATACGGATCGAAACCCCGACGAGGAGCGATGGCCGGTCTCACAAGCCATTGGTGTCAGTTGGTTCACCTAAGATAGTATACAGGTGATCATTGGGTTATGAGTACACCGGACGGACTCGCCGGGAACATGCTAGTTGGTATTATATATATCGTCAGATAGCAATTCCCTGGTGACATGTGTACAGGTTAGTCTATCGACCTGAGATCGTCATTGGTCTCTGTGAGTTCCCACTGTGCTTTGATTACTACCCTACCACGGCTTAAAGGAGGCGTGCAAACAGGTTTTACTTGGGTACCGTCCCCAGCCACATGGAGGCAGCGAGCGGATCGGCAGGGGATTCTTCTCTCCCGGTATTGGGGGTTGATATCGCGCCGTGTTTGGAGAACCATTACACAAAGTCCTTGGCCAAGACAAGTGAGATTTACTGGTAGGTATTCCTATAGTTTCTCAGGGTGTTCTGGGCTGCACCCCGACACGACTTATACCGCTATTAGGGTCTGACGTTTACCATCCCCCTAGGCCCGATATGCGATACTCATAGACGAACGGAACGGACTGTACAGATATTGTCACTGTCAGGCTCAGTAGGGTTTCAGGATGAGTTCGCTCGTCGGCCTCCCTTTCTCTCAAAACCTGGGCAGCCGTTACATACAGCTAGTGCCACTGACGTGCTTGTGATTAAACCCACTGCCAGCGTATTGACGAGTCTTTAGAGTTCCACACAGAGTGTTTCCCTAGTTCGGGCGAAACGTTGTAGAGGCCGTTATCACGACCCGAAATAGCACGTGACTGGCACTTGAATCATGTGAAGTCTATAGGACCCCACCTAATTCAAGTAAGCCAAAATCCCAGAAATCTAAACCATTTTAAATAAGAAGTGAAGGAAAACTTGTTTAAAGCAAGTGGTTTAAATAAAATAAATGGCATAAAACATTTAAAAGCAACATCATATTTTCCTGAAAATTTCGACAGAGTCTCCTTTGTAAATACTGGCCCCAAACGGGTACAAACATGAATAATATACATAATGAATAAAGGCATCCCCAAGCGAGAGCTAGCTCTTCGCCAATTGGCGGACACAACCATGCAAGCAATATAATATACAACGCCGAAGGGCGAGGATCAAAACTCAAAAGAAAACAATATCCTCCAGATAACTATAATAATACAAGCGCGACTCTAAGGTCGAAAGAATTTACACTGGTCTTCTAAGTCTATCAATGATACAAGTCTGGTTGATGGAGTTGCTAGATACAACAGAATATAAAAAAGGTACAACGGTGGTCATGATCAAGTGAACCTACCTACCAAAGCAATCATCCGGAAGGAAGCAGTGTGCCAGCAAGCCGCAACGAAACCTGTACGGCTAAACCTGCAAGAAACTGTGGCACACCGGGGGTGAGTTTCCAACTCGTGAGTAGAAAACATCACCGAGTAGAAATCGCGTGTATGACTCTATCCTAGGTCATACAATAATATATCCTCAATATATAACCTGAAGCATCTAAATAATGGCAAGGGTAAACATCTATATATAAGTGTAATACCAGGTACTCGTGTCAGTGCCTCAGGTAACAACATATCATATATATGATGTATGAATGCACGAAAACAGAATACATCTAAATGAGAAAACTGTTTTCTTATCTCAGTGAGATTTCTGTATAAAACCGAAATATCATCAATGAAATCAACAGAGAATCCGTGTCAAGTATCGACACAAAACATATATCCCAATATCTCAATATCTCGGGCTCCGGCAATCCGGACAGGCACATATCATCAAATCTCACTATCTCAGGCTCCGGCAATCCGGACTGGCCCCGGGCTCTGGCAATCCGGACTGGCCCAAATCATCAAATCTCACGACTATGTCAGTATCCTGCGGATATCCGCCGCGTTACAAATAACCAGTCGGTAGTGCTCCCCTGCCGGGCTCAACGCTATCATCTGCGACCATCTTGCCCCGGGGTACCGCACCGGGTCCACCATGCACCCGCAGACGGTTCATCCTCCTCCTCGAACGGGTGTATGATACTGCTCAAGGGCCGAGAAAACTCATGGTGGACATATCTCATATCATGTCACGAGAAAACCGCAATTGCTATTTTTGGAAATGATAATCAGTTTATAAAATCCTTGCGGTTTCTCCCAATCCAGAAATCTCATGGAAATCCGAAATCTCAAAATCACGATGTCAATAAACAGTGAATACTGGCATAAAGCCCTACGATATTGTATAACAGAATAAACGTATAAATGCATGAAATATCTCAGAAATAAATGCAATAACTAAACTAGCATATGAAAGCAAGAGCGCTAGTACTATATTAAGACTACCGCTAGCAATTTATACAATGAAGTAATATTATCTAATGTGTACGTGACATGAAAGTTACCGATGATGATGTGTGTGAGCCGGCAAGCAAGTGTACGTGGAGCATACACATCATCGGTAATGGTGCTGGTGTCCTGATATCAAGGGTTTCTTAATAACTAACGAAACACATTTATAAGCATGCAATGCAATGCGAACAGCTAGAATATACGGAAAATGAATGGTAAACGCAACATATAAGAATAAACATCTATATATACGGGTCATACAATTTTGGCTTTTGAAATAGCGTACAAATCGTGGTTTTTAGAAAAAAAAATAGGGGCTACGATGTTTTTAAGAAAAAATACGTCCTTTGAAATATCCGTAATACCCTTTGGCCTGTCTTTATAATACCCACGATCTTTAGTTTGAAAATAAGTATGACTCGAGCCCAGTCTAACATCTAACTGATAACTACAGGACTAAACTAAGAGACTAATCGAAGGGGGTAAGGAAATCCACCTAAGTCCGAGTCGATATATCTAGTAGTCAGTGATCCCGCCTCAATAGCGTCACGTATGATAAAATATATATATAATACGACATCCTCGAGTCAAGAGGGCGGATCAATCATCATATTTATACTTCGTACGGTAAAATCTATCGTACGGCATCCCAAATCGGGGTATGGGTCGAATATCACATTTATCTCATTATTTATCTGGTATCATTATCATCATATCCTGAATTAAGGGCATTGATCTAAAGTCTAGTACATTCCGATACCTTCATACATATATATCCGCGTGTGTATGAAAACACATCGCCTAACGATCCACTCATATATCATGTCGTATATCATAACACGACCCAATTCATATCACCGATCTCACGGCATCATGCCCAATCACATCGACTCATCTCCAAGTATCATATACTATCCTCATCATCCGTGTATACGTATACGTATGTGTGTGTGCGTGTGTATATATATATATATATATATATATATATATATATATATATATATATGTACCAACGCAATCCACACACACACACACATACACACACACACACATATATATACATATAAACATATACACCCAAACAATCCCGTGTGTGCACCTATACACTAGGGTTCGCGACTAAGAAACTGTACAATAAGCACTAAAACTAACCCGTGAACACCTAAAGACTATCTTGATGAATGTTTAGTCTCACAATACATGTATCTATATACATATATAACATATTCGTATACTACACTACGAAACTGCGGGGGTGCTATACGCCGTCCACCCGACTTCCCCCGTAGATATATATCTACTCACCTTGATCTTTGCTTGCCGAAGTCGATGTCGCCATGCTCTTCCTTGTTATCTAAATTCCACGCGAGGTTGCCTACATATATAAACACATAATATCATAAACCGAAATCGTGCACAAAAACCAAAATGGCACGCATATCACACATAGGTTAAAACCTATGGTCTACACATGCAAGAATGACCAAACAACCCTCGAGATTGATGTGAAAACGTCAAACCACCGAGTCAAAACCTAAATAATAAAATCCAAGTCATAAATAGTATAACAAATCCAAAGCAGCAACATAAGAAAACACTTCCAGATTCGTTTCAGGTAAAATTAGCCAATTTTGCATATAGGGTAGGTCTAATTTACTGAAAATGGGGCTATGGACCAAGCACGAACCTACTCTGAAGTACCCAGGCCGCAAATTATGGCCATAAGGAGATAATTGATGGCCAATATGAAGGAGTTGGGGCTCGGGTCTCTATGGTAGCTTCCAGGTTGTCTGCACGACTCACGGTAATCGCTAAATATTTTTCAGGTGCCCTGGGTCATAGCTGATCTCTAAATATCATCACAATTCCCATAATCTTCCGATATCGAGGTTTCTAAGTTTGTGTTATGAGGTTTTAGTCTCATGTTAGGTCCAGGTTTATGACCCTAGAGGGTTATAATCTACAATTACACTCATTTACACCTTCCCAAGTCAAGGAAAACCTTAACCCTCATCTTGGAATTTTCAAATCTCACTAAACCTCACTTAAACACTTCTAAACTAATATGGATACTAAAGTGATTCAAATACTACACTAATGGTGAAAGAATTACCTCATTTGGCAACTCAAGAAAATTCATGAGTTGCTCCAAGTGCTCAAAATCCAAACTATCTTGGTTCCCCATGCTTGTAGTGAGCTTGTGCACATATTTAATGAAGGGAATGTATGGTTTTGATGTAGCAATTGGGGTGTAGTGAGGAGGTGAAGGAGGTGGAAGGAGAGGGCAGCCATGAGGGAGAGAAGAGGAAGGGGAATGATGAAGGAAAGAATGAAGGAACAAAGAGGCATGGTCAATTGACCCCTCACCCTCTCTCTCTCTCTCTTGCCCATACCCCATTCTTTATTCATTTTCTTTTCTTTTCTTATCTTTTTCTTTATCTTTTCATCACATTTAAAACAAAGCCATGCTTGAAAAAAAATGAAAAAAGTCATGGTAGAAAAATGTAACAAATGTGTAATAGACATGGTGCATGTCATATGCAAAAAACAAAATCAATGCATGATTAGTGAACATTAATCAAGCTTAGACATAAACTTGTATATAATAAATTATATAATAATTCATAAAATGTCTAAATCTCACAATTTCTTTAAAATCAACATTCAAGGTAATTTTTCCAATATTTTTCCAATCTATTGGTATATAATTATACCACATCATTAAACTATTCATAATATTTATTATTTTAATTTTATAAATTCCCAATATTTTATTTTTCTGAAATGTTACAGTCTTCCCCCTTTAAATAAATTCGGTCCCCGAATTTAAATTTAAACCCCTCAAATACTAAAACATTTCAGTAAAATGATCATGTCGTCGGGGCTCCGAAATCATCAATACTTAAAACATATCGTAGCGCAATACATGCGCATGGAAAGCGAGTATATAACTCAAAAATCAAAACTCCGTCAAGCATCCTGCAATCATCGGAGTTATGGTAAAGACACCAATGTCAAGGTCCAATACGAAAACCAACATGATATACATCAAAACTATAACATGTACGCATCGTTGTAAACTTGTCAAAACATCTGAAAGAAATGCATGCCAAACCTTTTTCAAGTCGCTGTGCGATGCGCGTATCACAGCACAAGTAGCGGACGTTTAGTGTAAGAAAATAACTATATATATATATATATATATCCTTATTTAACACACAAGTCCCGCCGTTTTGAAAATGATTTAGAAGGGTTTCCTTGTAAAATGTTTCGTGTCATCTCGGACACATAGGTAAACAGTGAGACTATAGCTCCTTTTTTTGGAAATCCCTTCGGTAACTATCGATGCATGCAAAAACATATTCAAGTATTGTCCTCTGACTAGTCCTGTTCAGTTACTATACCAAATAGTAAATATCATAAAAACGTACTGCTCAAAAGAAATCGTACTCGATAGTACATGTAATAATGCCACATGCATCTGGTGCGCACAGAAATCTAAATCAATGAATGTGCTATACCTGTGCATAGAAACAAAATCTAAGTGCAACAGGTGTGCATGAAAAAACCTGTCAAGGGCAACGAGTGTGCCTGACAACAATATCAGGTGCATCTGATATGCACGAAGAATCCCGATTTTAGTGCATCTGGTGTGCACCAAAATCGCATCAAGCGTGTAGGTATGCACAAGAATCCAAATCAAGTGCACAAGGTGCACGAAAACAAATATCGAGTATCACAATCGAAATCGACGGTATACAACACATCTCAATCTAAATCAGATATACCGTGGTATATAATCTCACAACCACGTGCGTCAGCGTGCACAAAATCGAATCAAAGTACTAAAAGTACATGAAAACTACACCGAAGGCACAAGTCAAATCACATACATACCATGGGCATGAAATCAAAATCAAACTTCACGAACGGCATCAATCAAAGTCGAGTGCAACTGTGCTGCACAAAATCTCAATCATGCAAATAAATCGTCCAAAATACCCAAATCCAAATAACAGACACATGATATTCGAATCACCAAATCGCAAATCGTAAACACTGTCGTCGATATGTCCTTCCTTCAAAATCAAGAAGGTGCCGGTGCATCCAAAGCTAGCAGAGCAAGATATCCACTTGCCTCCTGTTCATGGCCTGGCGCCTGGTGCCCTTAGGCTCTCGTATCTCACTGCGAATTGCTAGTTACATAGCTCCTCGGCTCAACATCACAATGTGGAACGATGACGGAAATAGTTCCGCTCTGGCACATCCTCTAAAGACCTCTGGCCAACCATTATGGTCACTCATAACATGTCTAGTCGATGCTGCCGAACTCTGGCCTACTGGGTGTGCATAATACAACCGATCCTAGGTCCAAGTCTTCTCGTTTAGTATTCCAGAAAGATTCTGTCGAGGTCTCTCCTAAATCTCGTTTTTGCCAACTGCCCGGAAGTTATCACCCTTTATTAAATCCATTTCTCAGCATACTCATCACGACTCCTTCTGGAAGATATATCCACATTCAATGCCTCTGCATGCGTATCACATCTCTGATGTCAACGGAGTGGAATGCCATCTCGTCAAAATCTCGTACGAACCTCTTAGTCCACTTTTCTTTAATGTCGACTGACTCGGACTCGTCTCTTTGTATCTGTATGGACTCCGCTACAACGGCTATACTCATAACTAGAGTCTCCCAAGTAATGTATCCCATCACATGATATCCGGACGACGTCGAACTTTTCGATCGATTCATCAAAGTCCCATAATTCCCCGAGAGCTCAACACTTGATCACAGTTTAATAATATCCAGTACATGCCACAGTACCTATGGACCAACCGTATAAGGGCAAACCCAAGCCTCATTAATGGCACCGTGGAACTGCCGTAAACCCTAATGTTCAAAAGCGTTTACATGGTCATTATGTCAAGTTAGGGTTTCATTCTTCTAGAGGGTTCACAGAATTACTTGCATGTTTTTTCGAATACCTTAAACTTAGAAAAATGGGTTTCTGATATTCGATCGTTTTCTATCGACTCTCAACGTACCTACGTAAAGTCTTCTCAAGCTGGAATCAATCAATCTGATGACCTTGCATCAGGGTATGCAACGAACCACATGTAACATTTCAGAAAATATAAAATATTATTTTTGGAAATTTAATATTAAAATAATATATTCCGCGAAAACTATTCGATTTGCGAATAGGGATTTTTCGTAAAATGGTATAAGTGTATACCGATATTTGGAAATTTATCAGAGAATAAAATGATTTATTTATTTTAATGATATTTATCGGATTTTGGATAAAATCCGTGATTTTACATTTTTCACGATTTTGCACCATGTCATGTGCATGTGTGCATGTATGTGTTTGTGAGTTTTGTGAGATGGAGAATGAGAAACGAAATGAAAAGATAAAGAAAAGAAAAGGAAATGAATTGAGTGTGAATGGAATATGAAGTTGATGCCATGAGATATTTTGTGAGTAAAACAAAAGAGATATTTTTTTTGTGAGAGAGTGAGTGTAGGGAAGATATTTAGAGTGAGAGAGTGAGTTTAAGGGATTAACTTGGCTGCTTTTTCCCTCCTTCTCCATTATTTTCTTCAACCCAAATTGCTTCATGCTTCATTCCCACTACCTCCATGCATCACCTCCAATCCATTCTCAAAACCTCATGCCCCTTTCATTAAAAACATGCACCACCTTATTGTAAACCCTTAGAACCTTTCAAGTTTGGATTTTGAAGACTTTGAACAACTCTAGAAATTTCCTAAGTGGCCAATGAGGTAATCTCTTCATATCTAGATTAGTATTTGTGTTTAAATATCGTATTTCTAGTTAGATATCGATTTAGTTAGGTTTGTGATCTTGGAAAATTCCAAGATGATGTTAAGTGGTTAATTAAGGTGTAGTGGGTGTTTACTAGACTTTAGAGATGATTCCCTGGCCATGATCTGAGACTTAAACCCAAAATACGAACTTTGACTTTGGTCGATATCGTATTTTGTATGATTTGTGCGGGGATACTGAGATCTGCTATAAACCGGAGAGCCTGAGAATTATTTAGCGACTACAGAGAGATGAGCAGGCAATATAGAAGTACCCCTTGAAGCCCGAGCCCCTAATTCATTTATCTAGCCGCAGATTTATTGGGTTTGGCCGCAATTTGCGGCCAAGTCGGAGTGAAACCTTGTGACTTTTGGTCTGTGGCATTGTTATCCTATATCTAGAGCAACCTGATATGCAAAATTGGCTAATTTTACCTGAGTCAAAATCTGGGATAGAATTTTCTTAGTTGTTGAATTTCGCTTTCCGATTTCTAAAACGTGGTTTTTAGATTTAAGTTGGATTCCGTCGTGTGGCGTTTGAACGTCAACGATGAGGGTTGTTTGGTTATGTTTTGCAAGCGAAGCTATAGGTTTTAACCTACGAGCGAACCGTGTGCCGTATCGGTTTTCGTATTGGTTTTAATTACTTTCCGATATGCATTGATTATAGGTACTTCGCGTGGACTTTCGAGACGACAACGCACCTCGACTTCGGCTAAGGAAGGAGAATTGCGGTGAGTAAATTTATATCTACGGGGGAAGTCAAGTGGATGGCGTATAGCACCCCCGCAAATTAGTATGGAAACCGATATATATGGATATGGTTAAAGAACTTGTAGGTGACATGATATGATAGAATTGATATGTATGAGATTTAGAGTAGCATGACGTGAGATTTATAAGATAGAATGTATACGTATGATGACTTGGTGTGATATGTCGTTATATGGATGCGAGTCGATATAAGATAGTTGATACCTTTGTCGGTCCCACGATATGAGATTGATACGGATGTGACCTGGGATAAGTATATAGATATAGATAAGGTTGTGAATCTTGAGTGATATGTCGTACGATGGATTATACCGTACGTGATGTTATGAGGCTGGATGCCGATTGATAGATTCACCGACTTGGATATATTATAGACACGTATACCTTATAGCATTTAGCTGACGATGTACTTAATGCTACGTTCATGTCATTCTCATTGCAATACATATACATGTGCTAGTACACCTACACCATTATCGATGATGCGTATGTTACACTTATACAGATTGGTCGGCTCACACACTTCATCATCGATAATTGCTATGTCACTTACACAGTAGAATTGCTGCATCATGATATGACTCCTTGCATGATTTATTTGCTATGTTCACATCACTGTTCCATGTTGCATAATATACGGATATGCTTGCATTCTGTTATATGTCGCATACATCATGCTTTATGATTATACGCATTGAGATATGCTATTTTCATGAGATTCTGGATTTGAGAACCGTGGTTATGTTTCAAAAGGAAGTATGTATTGTTTTAAAAGCCCAGTTTCTCTTGATATGATATTTCAGTGCGTCCACCATATGTTTTCTCGGTTCTGAGATTGGCATGTGAAACCCGATTCGAGGAGCGGTAGGCACCGTCTGCGGTTACATGGTGGACCCGGTATGGTATCCCGAGGCAAGAAAGGTATGTTGATGGATTAGCCGATGAGCCTGGCAGAGGGACTACTATCTACCGGTGATTGTATAGAGCTCAGTGGATATCTGGAGGATACCGACCGGAGTCGAGAGATGGACATTGGACGATCCATACTGCCAGAGCCCGAGGGCCGATCCCGCAGACTGACGGAGCCCGAGATATGATGATTTACGTGTCGATGTTGGACACGGGTTTAATGATGTTTCGAGTGTCGATGTTGGACACTCAGGTTCCATGACTTGATGTGTCATTGATGGACACACGTTGATTTATATCCTCACATTTACATGTATATGCTTTTATGATATTTACATGCATGAGATTGTTGTGTCATTGGTTGACACGTGGATGAGATCCACCGGCATACAGGCATTGATTATATGGTTGGATGATATCCACTTTCTGATAGGCATTGATTATATTGTTGGCACATATGCAGATACGGTCACCCAAGATATCATAGTATTACCTTTATGATATAGTTGACCTAGGAATCGTTGTTTATTTCGATTTTTACCTGATGATGTATTCTATTCACGAGTTGGTAACTCACCCCCGTTGTGCCACAGTTCTTACAGGTTGACTGTATGGATCAGTAGCGGCATCGCTGGCATACAGCTGTATTCGGATGATTTTCTTTGGTAGGTGGTACATGTTGGATCGTGCCACTCTCGTATTATTATTCATGTTGTATCTAGTCAACTCTATCAATCAGAAACTAGTATTTGTATAAGTAGTAAGACTTAGCAAGACTTGTAGTTGCGAGACTTGAGCGATGGTTTATATGTTCTCTTGCTGGGTTTGGTGTCTTGCTTTACATTATTCCATGTGTTGATCTTCGCCGTTGGGTGTCGTATACTTATATTCTGTCTTGCGTGGTTGTGACTCCGCCATTTGGCGAACAGCTAGCTCCCGCTTGCCGATGACTTTTATATTATCATGGATATGTGGTTTTGGATCAAAATATACAAGGGAGGTGCTGCCCGAATCTTTAAAAGACGAAAATGATTTGTATACCTTATTTAAAAACTTGACCTCTTCTATTTTCTTAAAAGGTTTAGATTTCCGGGTTTTGGCTTACTTAATTTACGTTGCGCCTTTAGACGTTGCGTGATTTAAGTGTCGGTCACGAACTAAATTGGGGCCGTGACAAAGTTGGTATCAAAGCGCTACGTTTAACCATGGTTCGAGTCTATGTTTGACTATGCCGAGTCTAGGGCGTGTATATATTTCGGAACCTAGACTTGACCTTATGGAACTTAGACTTGGACAGGGGGGTATTAGACCCGAACTTTCGTTACATAGGCTGACCCTGATTGATGGAGCAGGTAGCTTGAGAAGAGTGGCGTACCGTACGAATGTTCCGCGGCATATTTACCATACGATACTCCACTTAAGAAACCTTAGGTTGTACATATCTTGAGACTTGTGATTCTCTTCATTCCCTTGATTTTACATCCATTTGAGATCCTTGATTCTATTTGTTTCCATGATCATACTCTCACTGATTTTGTTACTCTTTATGATCATGTATTCATTCTGGATCTGTTGATTCTTTTCATCCCTTTGATCTATTTTTATCGATATGTGATTGAGGTTCCTATCACCATGGTTTGAGCACAGATTGAGCTGCTGCTAGTGATGCGGTCAGGGCGAGCTCGTCATGAACGAGGACTGACCATCGTGTTTTATGGTGACATGGGAACATATCGAGTTAGTGTTTGTGTTGTGACATCTCGTTTGAGGCGATTGTACGGTTTTGTACTGGATGATCGGGCCATTGTTAGTGACTGCCTATTGTGAGAGAACTGTTGATGTACAGCCTACCTCAGGGATTGTGATATCTACTGTGCAGACAAATGACCCAGCTGTTGCTTAGATTGACGAGATGTCGCTTCCAGAGCTTACGAGATGAGATCGCTGGAGCTTTCAGGCAATGATGCGACAGGTGATAGCTAGTCTATCTTGAGTTAAGAGACGAAAGTGATTCGTCAGATTTGATGCGCCGACGCAGGCCAGTTGAGTTGATGATTTTCAGGATGGAGAATCTTATTCAGATCTAGAGTAGATCGATCCAGAGATGACGTTGTTCGTTGGATTATCCGATAGGAGATCAGTAAGTTGACCAGCTTCGGATAGAGGACCGACGAGTATTGAATATTCCCCTGTTAGTTGGGACGAGTTCCCGAGGACGTGTTCAGCTAGAAATCTTTTACAGAGTGATGAAGATACCGAGTTCGCGATTTCGAGTCCGTGTGAGAGATTCCAGATTGACTGTAGCCGAAAACAATTGCAGTACACAGATAGCATGACGTGACGTCGAAGTGGACGATAGTAAAGATGAGTGGAACAAGAGATTCTTGCGAGATGTTGATAAGCTGTTGTTACTCCCCGTTGAGATTAGATATCTGATATGTGTACAGAGACGTTGGGATACGGCCAGTTCCCGAGGTAAAGTTGTGCTGAGAAAGCAGATTTCCAGAAAGCGAGAAGAGATTATGTAAGAGTACCAGCCTCCGTATAGTTCGGCATAGGCGAGATCGGAAGAGACCCTGAGCTGTTTCCTTTCAGGACACTGCTGCACTAAGATTTTGCACCGAGAATCAGTTTTGTCACATGTATTCAGAGGGCCAGAGGCCGACGCCAGTGACGTGCTGCTTTACGAGTGGTCATACTAATTGGCTGAGAGATGACCAGAGGAGTGCCAGAGCGGGATCGTTTCCGTTAGCACACCTGACCAGGCCGACGAGCCGATGGATTACGAGATTGGTATTCCGCATAGAAATGAGGACCTAGAGACAGAGGACGCCAGACCGTGAGCAGGAGGCAAGCGGATGTTCTTGCTCTTCCAGTTTTGGGCGCACTGACATTTTTTCAACATTGTAAGAGGTGTACCTCAATGTCATTTGTTGCGATTTGCATTTGTGATCCGAGTATCACGCTTATATCGTTTGGATTTGAGTTTTGATGATTGAGTTTCATGATATTGTTTTCGTGCACCTTGGTTGAGCCTTATGGGTATTTACATTTTTGTGCATAGTTATTGCACTTGATATACGTTTTACACACCGTTGTGTTGGTTTGTGATTTGTGCACATCTATTGCACTTGATGTTGATTTGTACCTTCGTAGCACGTATTTATGATTTCGTGGATTTCAAACGGTTGATTTGATTTTTGTGCATGTGGTACGCACTTGATTTGATTTATGCACTCGGTATAGCTCACATGTGCTTGCAGTGCATTGACACGTGTTTTGTGCACGCAGTTGCACGCATTTTGATTTTATACACCTTGGTACACTTGGTGTTGTTTTATACGTATTTGAGTTATTAATGCATTTCCGTGCACTAGTTGCACCCAATTTGTATTTTGTGCAATTGTTGCACTAGATTTGCATTTCGTACATTGTTGCACTGTATTTGTATTTTATGCACTGGATGCACCGGATTTGTACTTTGTGCACTAGATGCACTAGATTTGCATTTTGTACATTTGTTGCACCAGATGAGTATTTCGTGCATTGGTTGCACTAGATTTATACTCCGTACCTTGGTTGCACCCGATTTATGTCTTTGAGCATTTGTGTTACCAGATTTGTGTTTTTGTGCGCGTTGGCACTTGACGTTCGTTTTCGTGCATGCTACCGCACTAGATATTTTTACGGACCTGACGCGCTTGGGATGGATTTTTGCGCATATTAGGCGCTGATATTGGATTTTGTGCGTATCGGATGCACTTGAGTGAGATTTCATTCGTGCATGTTGGATGCACTTGACTTAGATTTTATTCATGCATGTCGGATGCACTTGAGTTAGATTTAGTTCGTGCATGACGGATGCACTTAATTTGGGTTTTCGCGCATGTTGAGCGCATGATATGAGATTTTGTGCACACCAGGATGCACTTGATAGAGATTTATATTCGTGCATGTTGGATGCACTTGATTGAGAATTATATTCGTGCATGTTGGATGTACTTGATTGAGAATTATATTCGTGCATGTTGGATGCACTTGATTGGGATTTTCATTCGTGCATATTAGTTGCACTGGGTTGAGATTTTCGTACACTATAGATGCATTAGATGTTGTTTTCGTGCACACCCGTTGCACTGGACAGATGCTTTCGTGCACACCCGTTGCACTTAGTTTGGGTTTTGTGAACATTCATGGCACTTGTATTGGATTTGATTTCCGTACACACCAGACGTACGTGATTATTGGATACGCCTTTTGGGGATGATTTTGCTCTTGAGCACTTTGTTTTCATGATCGGCACTATATTATGTAGAAGCCGAACAGAACTGATCTGAGGACAGTACCTGAGTAATTTTGCATGTATAAAAAGTTTACCAAGAGGTTGTCAAAAAGGGGTTATAGTCTCGCTATTTCTTACGAGTCCGTGAGTGACACGAAATTTTATAAAGAGAACCTTCTGGGATATTTCAAAAAGGCAGGACGTTAAATTGACCAAAACATATATAGGTATATATTTACTACTTTACAAATGATCTTCCGCCACTTGTACCGTGAGCTACGCATAGTTCGGGGATTTGAGAAAAATTTGGCATAAGTTATTCAGTTTTTTTTAAATGGTTTTACAAAGATGCGTGTTATATACGTATTAAGATTTGACTGTAGTGCATTTGGATTTCCAGTAGTGGAATTCGATGTTCGTATTTCTATTTTAACTCCGTTGATTGCGTCATGCTTGACGGAGTTAGATTTGAATTTCGTACTCGTTTTCATGAGCACAGGATGCGCCGTGGTATTTTTATGTCTTCCGTGATTTCGGAGACCCGTTGATTTGAGTTGATTATCGAAATCTTTTAGCATTTGGGGGATTAAATTTAAATTCGGGGACCGAATTTATTTAAAGGGGAAAGACTGTAACATTTCAGAAAATATTAAATATTATTTTTGGAAATTTAATATTAAAATAATATATTTCGCGAAAACTATTCCATTTGCGAATAGGGATTTTTCGTAAAATGGTATAAGTGTATACCAATATTTGGAAATTTCTCGGAGAATAAAATGATTTATTTATTTTAATGATATTTATCGGATTTTAGATAAAATCCGTGTTATTACATTTTTCATGATTTTACACCATGTCATGTGTGCATATGTGTGTTTGTGAGTTTTGTGAGATAGAGAATGAGAAAGGAAATGAAAAGGAAAAGGAAAGGAAAGGAAATGAATTAAGTGTGAATGGAATATGAAGTTGATGTCATGAGATATTTTGTGAGTAAAACAAAAGAGATATTTGTTTTGTGAGAGAGTGGGTGTAGGGAAGATATTTAGAGTGACAGAGTTTAAGGGATTAACTTGGCTGCCCTTTCCCTCCTTCTCCATTATTTTCTTCAACCCAAATTGCTTCATGCTTCATTCCCACTACCTCCATGCATCACCTCCAATCTATTCTCAAAACCTCATGCCCCTTTCATTAAAAACATACACCACCTCATTGTAAACCCATAGAACCTTTCAAGTTTGGATTTTGAAAACTTTGAACAACTCTAGAAATTTCCTAACTGGTCAATAAGGTAATATCTTCATCTCTAGATTATTATTTGTGTTTAAATATCGTATTTCTAGTTAGATATTGATTTATTTAGGTTTGTGATCTTGGAAAATTCCAAGATGATGTTAAGTGGTTAATCAAGGTGTAATGAGTGTTTACTAGACTTTAGAAATGATTCCCTGGCCATGACCTGAGACTTAAACCCAAAATACGAACTTCGACTTTGGTCGATATCGTATTTTGTATGATTTGTGAGGGGATACTTAGATCTGCTATAACCCGGAGAGCCTGAGAATTATTTAGCGACTATAGAGAGATGAGCAGGCAACATAGAAGCACCCCTTGAAGCTCAAGCCCCTAGTTCATTTATCTGGCCGCAGATTTATTGGGTTTGGCCGCAATTTGCGGCCAAGTCGGAGTGAAACCTTGTGATTTTTGGTCTGTGGCATTGTTATCTTATATCTAGAGCAACCTGATATGCAAAATTGGCTCATTTTACCTGAGTCAAAATCTGGGATAGAATTTCCTTAGTTGCTGAATTTCGTTTTCCGATATCTAAAACGTGGTTTTTAGATTTAAGTTGGATTCCATCGTGTGGCGTTTGAACATTAACGACGATGGTTGTTTGGTTGTGTTTTGCATGCGAAGCTATAGGTTTTAACCTACGAGCGAACCGTGTACCGCATCAGTTTTCGTATTGGTTTTAATTGCTTTCCGATATGCATTGATTGTAGGTACTTCGCGTGGACTTCCGAGACGAAGAAGCACCTCGACTTCGACTAAGCGAGGAGAATTGCGGTGAGTATATTTATATCTATAGGGGAAGTCGGGTGGATGGTGTATAGCACCCCCGCAAATTATTATGGAAACCGATATATATGGATATGGTTAAAGAATTTGTAGGTGACATGATATGATAGAATTGATATGTATGAGATTTAGAGTAGCATGACATGAGATTTATAAGATAGAATGTATACGTATGATGACTTGGTGTGATATGTCGTTATATGGATGCGAGTCGATATGAGATAGTTGATACCTTTGTCGGTCCCACGATATGAGATTGATACGGATGTGACCTGGGATATAGGTATATAGATATATATAAGGTTGTGAATCTTGAGTAATATGCCGTACGATGGATTATACCGTACGTGATGTTGTGAGGCTGGGTGCCGATTGATAGATTCACCGACTTGGATATATTATAGACATGTATACCTTATAGCATTTAGCTGACGATGTACTTAATGCTACGTTCATGTCATTCTCATTGTAATACATATACATGTGCTAGTACACCTACACCATTATCGATGATGCGTATGTTACACTTCTACAGATTGGCCGGCTCACACACTTCATCATCGATAATTGCTATGTCACTTACACAGTAGAATTGCTGCATCATGATATGACTCCTTGCATGATTTATTTGCTATGTTCACATCATTGTTCCATGTTGCATGATATACGGATATGCTTACATTCTGTTATATGTCGCATACATCATGTTTTATGATTATACGCATTGAGATATGCTGTTTTCATGAGATTCTGGATTTGAGAACCGTGGTTATGTTTCAAAAGGAAGTATGTATTGTTTTAAAAGCCCGGTTTCTCTTGATATGATATTTCAGTGTGTCCACCATGTGTTTTCTCGGTTCTGAGATTGGCATGTGAAATCCGATTCGAGGAGCGGTAGGCACCGTCTGCGGGTACATGGTGGACCCGGTATGGTACCCGGGGCAAGAAAGGTATGTCGATGGATTAGTTGATGAGCCCGGCAGAGGGACTACTACCTACCGGTGATTGTATAGAGCTCGGCGGATATCTGGAGGATACCGACCGGAGTCGAGAGATGGACATTGGACGATCCATACTGCCGGAGCCCGAAGGTCGATCCCGTAGACTGACGGAGCCCGAGATATGAGGATTTACGTATCGATGTTGGACACGGGTTTCATGATGTTTTGAGTGTCGATGTTGGACACTCAGATTCCATGACTTGATGTGTCATTGATGGACAGATGTGGCATTGACGGACACACGTTGAATTATATCCTCACATTTACATGCATATGCTTTTATGATATTTGCATGCATGAGGTTGTTGTGTCATTGGTTGACACGTGGATGAGATCCTTAGGCATACAAGCATTGATTATATGGTTGGATGATATCCACTTGCTGATAGGAAATGATTATGTTGTTGGCCCATATGCAGATACGGTCACCCTAGATATCATTGTATTACCATTATGATATAGTTGACCAAGAAATCGTTGTTTATTTTGATTTCTACCTGATGATGTTTTCTACTCACGAGTTGGCAACTCACCCCCGTTATGCCACAGTTCTTGCAGGTTGACCGTATGGATCAGTAGCGGCATCGCTGGCATACAGCTGTATTCGGGTGATTTGCTTTGGTAGGTGGTACATGTTGGATCGTGCCACTCTCGTATTATTATTCCTGTTGTATCTAGTCAACTCCATCAATCAGAAACTAGCATTTGTATAAGTAGTAAGACTTAGGAAGACTTGTAGTTGCGAGACTTGAGCGTGGGTTATATGCTCGCTTGGTGGGTTTGGTGTCTTGCATTACATTATTCCTTGTGTTGATCTTCGCCGTTGGGCGTCGTATACTTATATTCTGCCTTGCGTGGTTGTAACTCCGCCGTTTGGCGAAGAGCTAGCTCCCGCTTGGGGATGCCTTTTATATTATCATGGATATGTGGTTTTGGATCAAAATATACAAGGGCGGTGCTGCCCGAATCTTTAAAAGACGAAACATGATTTATATACCTTATTTCAAAACTTCACGTCTTCTATTTTCTTAAAAAGGTTTAGATTTCTGGGTTTCGGCTTACTTAATTTACGTTGCGCCTTTAGACGTTGCGTGATTTAAGTGCCGGTCCCAAACTAAATTCGGGTCGTGACACCACATGTCCTAGTTATTCATCCTTGGGTGACTAGCGATCTTCTATCATATCTCTAAGTACAACTCGTGCTGCATTAGCTTCAAACATCTGGGGCGATATCTTGTCATTCGCAGCAACAACAGGCTCATTCGTCCGCATGCTAAACTGTGCCTCAATCCTCAAGAATAGACGATACATTAATGGTCATCGCATTCTAGCCGACCTCTAGCAGTGGCCCAATCCTCTGGTGCTGATCTTCACGTTCGAGAAATTTTAGTAAAATCAATCCATCAAATGCTCATGGCACGAAAAAACACAATAAAACGACACATCTATGCAATCGTGTGTCACCGGAATTAAGCCCTGGTCAGTCCTCGTCCAAGACGAGCTCATGCTGACCACAACTCTAGCCGCAGCTCTCTCTGCCCATGCAATCATGGTAACACAAACCACAAACTGATATTGATGAGGATAGATCATAGGAATGAATATAAGACGGTGCAAGGAAATGTACATCCTAAGTCTTCTTAAGCAGAGTAGCGTATCGTAAGTATGCCGCGGAACAAACATATGGTACGTCACTCTACTTAAGTCACCTACTCTATCAACCAAGGTCAACCTATGCGACAAAAGTTCGGGTCTAATACCCCCTCGACCAAGTCTATGTTCCTTAAGGTCAAGCCTAGGTTCCGAATATATATATACGCCCCAGACTCCGTATAGTCAAACCTACACTCGAACCAAGGTTAAACATAGCGCTTTAATACCAACTTTGTCACGACCCGAAATAGTACATGACTGGCACTTGAATCATGTGAAGTCTATAAGACCCCACCTAATTCAAGTAAGCCAAAAGCCCAGAATCTAAACCATTTTAAATAAGAAGTTATGGAAAACTTGTTTAAAGAAAGTGGTTTAAATAAAATAAATGGCATAAAACATTTAAAAGCAACCTCATATTTTCCCAAAAATTTCGGCAGAGACTCCTTTGTAAATATTGGTCCCAAACGGGTACAAACATGAATAATATACATAATGAATAAAGGCATCCCCAAGCGGGAGCTAGCTCTTCGCCAATTGGCGGAAACAACCATGCAAGCAATATAATATACAACACCGAAGGACGAGGATCAAAACTTAGAAGAAAACCAATATCCTCCAGAAAAACATAATACAAGCGCGACTCTAAGGTCGAAAGAATATACACTGTTCTTCTATGTCTATCAATGATACAAGTCTGGTTGATGGAGTTACTAGAGACAACAGAATATAAACAAGGTATAATGGTAGTCACGATGCAAGTGAACCCACCTACCAAAGCAATCACCCGAAAGGAAGAAGTGTATCAGCAAACCGCAACGAAACCTGTACGGCAAAATCTGCAAGAAACTGTGTCACACCGGGGGTGAGTTTCCAACTCGTGAGTAGAAAACATCACCGAGCAAAAATCGCATGTATGACTCTATCCTAGGTCATACAATAATATATCCTCAATATATAACCTGAAGCATCTAAATAATGGCAAGGGTAAATATCTATACATAAGTGTAATACCAGGTGCTCGTGTCAGTGCCTCAGGTAACAACATATCCTATATATATGATGTATGAATGCATGAAAACAGAATACATCTAAATGAGAAAACTGTTTTCTTATCTCAGTGAGATTTCTGTATAAAACCGAAATATGATCAATGAAATCAACAGAGAATTCGTGTCAAGCATCGACATAAAACATACATCCTAATATCTCAATATCTCGGGCTTCGGCAATCCGGACTGGCCCATATCATCAAATCTCACTATCTCGGGCTCCGGCAAACCGGACTGGCCCAAATCATCAAATCTTACAACTACGTCGGTATCCTCCGGATATCCGCCGTGTCATAAGTAATCAGTCGGTAGTGCTCCCCTGCCGGGCTCAACGCCATCATCTGCGACAATCTTGCCTCGGGGTACCGCACCGGGTCCACCATGCACCCGCAGATGGTTTATCCTCCGCCTCGAATCGGCTGTATGATACTGCTCAAGGGCCGAGAAAACCCATGGTGGACATATCTCATATCATGTCATGAGAAAACCGCAATTGCTATTTTTAGAAATGATAATCAGTTTATAAAATCCTTGCGGTTTCTCCAAATCCAGAAATCTCATGGAAATCCAAAATCTCAAAATCATGATATTAATAAACAGTGAATACTGGCATAAAGCCCCACGATATTGCATAACAGAATAAACGTATAAATGCATGTGATATCTCAGAAATAAATGCAATAACTAAATTAGCAAATGAAAGCAAGCACGCTAGTACTATATTAAGACTACCGCTAGCAATTTATACAATGAAGTAATATTATCTAATGTGTACGTGACATGGAAGTTACCGATGATGATGTGTGTGAGCCGGCAAGAAAGTGTACGTGGAGCATACGTATCATCGATAATGGTGCTGGTGTCCTGATATCAAGGGTTTCATAATAACTAACGATACACATTTATAAGCATGCAATGCGATGCGAATAACAAGAATATACGGAAAATGAATGGTAAACGCAACATATAAGAATAAACATCTATATATACGGGTCATATGATTTTGGCTTTTGAAATAGCATGAATCGTGGTTTTTAGAAAAAATAGGGGCTACGATGTTTTTAAGAAAAGGTACGTCCTTTGAAATATCCATAATACCCCTCGGCCTGTCTTCAAAATACCCACGATCGTTAGTTTGAAAATAAGTATGACTCGAGCCCAGTCTAACATCTAACTGATAACTACAGGACTAAACTAAGAAACTAATCAAAGGGAGTAAGGAAATCCACCTAGGTCTGAGTCAATATATCAAGTAGTCGGTGATCCCGCCTCAATAGCGTCATGTACGATAAAATATATATATATATATATATATAAAATACGACATCCTCGAGTCAAGAGTGCGGATCAATTATCATATTTATACTTCGTACGGTAAAATCCATCGTACGGCATCCCAAATCGGGGTACGGCTCGAATATCACATTTATCTCATTATTTATCTGGTATCATTATCATCATATCCTGACTTAGGGGTACTGATCTAAAGTCTAGTACATTCCGATACCATCATACATATATATCCGCGTGTGTATGAAAACACATCGCCCAACGATCCACTCATATATCATGTAGTATATCATAACACGACCAAATTCACATCACCGATCTCGCGACATCATGCCCAATCACATCGACTCATCTCCAAGTATCATATACTATCCTCACCATCCGTGTATACGTATACGTATATATATATATATATAAATATATATATATATATAAATATATATACGGCGGAAACAACCACCACAAGCATATATACGACGCCGTAGCGAAGAAATATAAATGAAAACAGTATAAGGAGGTAAAACTTTATAACAAGGCCGACTCCCACGAGCACGACACCCAGAGTCACAAAAAAAATAATACAACACCGATCCTCACAACTCGTCTCTAAGTCAAATACATGAAGTGGTAGATGGAGAGTACTAGATACAAAAGATAAATAATGAAAATCATCAAATAATCGCAAAACCCGCTTATAGCAAAAGGCCTCACAGCCAACCGTAGCGGTATCCGCAAAAGTAGAGATAATAAGAAGTCCTACCGCGACTGCTCTGAGGGTAAATCCTGCAAAACACTGTGGCACAAAGGGGGTGAGTTGCCAACTCGTGAATAGTAAATAACATCATAGTGTAATCGCAAGTATGCACGAACAGCGATAATCTATCACATGCAATCTGATAGCATATGTATGGAAATTTGGATATGTAACAACCATGATCAAGGTACACCACCAGGGTACTACATCTACATGAATCAAATGCATATCAAATAAATCCTAAGTGTGGGATAAATAATAAACCTCATGCACAAATCATCAGCATGGAAAAACCCTGGGGTCCATCAATGACACCCCTAAATTCCAAAATCCTCAAGCACCATCACCAAAACCGGCCCTCATATCTGTAAATCTCATGGAACCTGAGTGTCCAACATCGACACTCAAAACATCATGAAATACTCGTGTCCAACATCGACATGTAAATCCACGTACCATGGGCTCCGTCTGCCCGGATCGGCCCGCGGGCTCCGGCGGTAGGAATCGGCCCATATCCATCTCACGACTCAGGTCGATATCCTCCAGATAACCGCCGAGTCTAAAACTATCACCGGTAGGCAGTGCACTTCCCCTGCCAGGCTCATCGGCTAAATCCATCGACATACCTTTCTTGCCCCGGGGTACCATACCGGGTCTACCATGACCCGCAACACGGCCTCATCCACTCCTCGCATCAGGTTTCTAACACAAGTCTCAGAACCGAGAAAACTCATGGTGGACGCACTGAAATATCATATCAAGAGAAACCGGGTTTTCAAACAATACATAAATTTCTTGAAATACCCCCACGGTTCTTAAATCCATAAATCATATGAAATCCATATCTCAATGCATAAATCCATGAAAAAAACTGATATATGCTACATAAAACAGCAATATGAGCATATTAAGAGAAAACCGCTCTTTTAAATGAATCCAGTTTTAAAATATATCATGTGGTTCCCAATTCCCTTAAAATCAAGTACAGCATCATGTGAGGTGTACATGTAACTATAACAAGATATGTGTATCTACATGTAAGCAGGTATGTATGATGCATTTCATAAGAGCAATAGCACAATAACCAACGTCTCAATATCAAATGACAATACAATATCACTTAGGGATATATGTAGCTATAGCAAAGTATGCGGGTGTACATATGAGTATGTATGCATGATGTACATGTAGCTGTAGTAAGGTATATGTGTAAGCATGTAGGTATAGCATGTATACTACATTTCATATACGCAGCGGAATAAGAATCACTGTCTCAATGATAATAACCAATACAATATCACATATGTATATATGTAGTGCGTGTCATAGCAATTACCGACGTTGTGTGTGTGTAGCATACAATTTAGTGCTCGTGCAACACGAACCGTCCGTAATGGTGTTGTGTTCAATAGGTACCAAGTCAAGGCACAACAGGTAATAATATGCAATGACGCTCATGCGCAATCAACTCAAATGCGTATAAATATGCAGCTATAATATCATATTCAGTCCTGACGCATAACGCCATACGGGCGATTTCCCCGTAGATGTTAAATCTACTCACCGATGATCTTGAGCTAAGAAAATCCGACCACCTGCTTCCCTTTCTTCGCAGCGTCCGAAGTCCCCACTTGCAATCCTAAAATTTCACAAACACAACACATAAGGCTAACTATCCTGCGTCAATACAAAGATAACGAAACGCAAGGATAACATCCACAAGATAAACACACTATGCACCTAGTGCACAAAACGCGTACGAAATCGGCACAACCCTGACTAGGATCGCTAAACTACACAACCACCAAGCCTAGACCCCGATCGTACCGATCGCGCATTCATAACACAATATATAGCGTTGAAGATAATATATATAATATCGCAACGTCAATTGAAACCCACGCCTAATTTAACCGAAAACCTGGTAAGAAACTTTTCATCATTTTAGCTCAAGTCTAGAAGTTTAACAATTCAAGCGATCACAAACATCGCAAAGTAGCTTAAGTAAGTCACGCAAACCTTTGCTACAATTTTAATCTCACCCATATAAGATTTAGTAAAAGTTAGTTTGCTATTAAGCTTAATTAGACGATTAGGAAAATAACAAATAACATTCTCACAACTAGGTTAAGTCTTTTTCCAAGTCTACACTTTTCAATTAACCATTTCAACCAATCAAACCCTAACTTGATCTTCACAAATCTATCTTGAATTCCTAAACATGCTAATTAAAGCTATACTAAATATCTAATAAGCTAGCTTAATGTATTTAAACAACTATTAAAGTTTAGGGTTAGGATTTTATACCTCCACTAGATTCACAAATTAGCAACTAAACTCCAAATTAGCCTCCAAAATGATGACTTTCATGAAGATCCAAGCTTGTTTAGGGTTGAAGAATAATGGGTAGGGATTTGTTTGTGAGTTTGTGGGATTATTTGATGATTTTAGATTATTTATTTGAGCTTGAAGAAGTGAAAATGGGGCAAGGAACAAGTGAGGGCAGCAAGGGGGGGTCGGCCAAGGCTAAAAAAATGAGGAGGTTAAGAAATTGTGTGGAAATTTCTAGTTTAAAACACCAATAAATGCTCATTAAAGCACCTCCCATCCATGCCACCTCTTAAACATTTTCTTTAAAATTTTCTTTTAATTCAACAAATATCTAGATATTTTGGGGAGAAGGTTTAAAACTTAATCTTGTGATTAAATTAGTATAGATTCACTTTAGCATAATGAACCCAATCAAATTTGTAATTACCACTAATTAAGTGCATAATTAAAATCTTATAATAATATTTTAATTAAGGAAAAATATTAAAATGAACTAAAATTTTCAAGTGACAGCTAAAAACCGCAAACTAGCAATTTCCTAGTTAAACTAGGTGCAGTTAAGTATATACTGAAAATTGATCACTTCAGGGTTTTTATGGATAAACACTGCATATTTTACCTTTTAACGGAAAATTCGCATAACGATTTCTAAAACGTTACAATCTTCCCCTTAAAGAAATTCGATCCCCGACTTAAAAATTTAACTACACGTACTTTCGAATAGATGAGGGAATTTCTTCCGCATCTCGCTCTCGGACTCCCAAGTGATCTCTTCACTAGTAGGGCCACGCCAAAGAACCTTCATAGATGGCAAGACCTTTGACCGAAGTTTCCTCTCCTGTCGATCCAATATAACTACCGGCTGCTCGGTGAACGAAAGATCACGCTCAAGCTGAACGGTCTGGTGCCGAATCATGTGAGAAGGATCATGAAGGTATCTGCGAAGTATCGACACATTGAATACGGGGTGAACATCCAGAAAACTGGGCGGAAGTGCCAAACGATAGGCAACGGCACCAACTCGCTCAAGGATCTCGAAAGGACCCACAAATCTGGGACTGAGCTTCCCCTTTTTCCCAAATCTCATCACTCCCTTCATAGGAGAAATCCACAGGAATATATGATCCCCCACTGCGAACTCAAGTCTGCGACGACGACGGTCGGCATAAGACTTCTTCCTGCACTGGGCTGCTCTCATCCTGTTCTGAATCAGCTGGATCTTCTCTGTAGTCTCCTGAACTAGCTGGGGTCCCAACACCCTACTCTCACTGAGTTCGGTCCAACAGACTGGTGATCGACACTTTCTACCATACAAAGCCTCAAAAGACGCCATGTGAATCGTCTCCTGATAACTGTTATTGTAGGAGAATTCAATCAACGGCAAGTGACGATCCCAACTGCCACCAAAATCAAGCACACACGCCCGAAGCATATCCTCTAGAGTCCGTATAGTCCGCTCCGACTGACCATCGGTCTGCGGATGAAAAGCGGTGCTAAAACTCAAGCGGGTACCCAAAGCTTCCTGAAGCTTCTGCCAAAGACGGCTAGTAAACTGGGTGTCCCTGTCGGATACTATGCATATGGGAACGCCGTGCAAACGCACAATCTCATCTATGTACAACTGAGCATACCGAGCATAACCGAAAGTGGTCTTCACTGGAAAGAAGTGAGCCGCTTTCGTCAACCGGTCAAGAATCACCTAAATGGAGTCATACCCCCGACTGGTCCTGGGTAGACCCACAACAAAGTCCATGGAAATCTTCCCCCATTTCCACTCAGGAACGGGTAAAGGCTGCAACTCTCCAGCCGGTCTCTGATGCTCAGCCTTGACTTGCTGACAAGTCAAGCACCTCGAAAAGAAGTCCGAAACATCGCGCTTCATCCCTTCCAACCAGTAAATGTCTCTCAAGTCACGGTACATCTTGGTGGAACCTGGATGAACGCAAAAGGCTGACTGATGTGCCTGCTCTAGGATCTCGCGTCTCAACCAATCAATATCTGGTACACACAAGCGAGTCCCGTAACGTAGCACACCCTGGTCATCAATCAAGAACTCCGAATCTGTACCCTTCCGAACAAGCTCAAGAATCTCAGACAAACGGGCATCACTGGGCTGCGCCTCTCGGATACGATCAAGCATAAGTGGACGGGCATGGACATGAGCAAGCTGTCCCCCAGTGGAAGTGAACTCAAACTGTACTCTACCATCGCACAAGATCTGCCAATCTGCAGAAGACTGTCGCTGAACTGCGCTCAACTGGGATAAGCTACCCCGGGCCTACGACTCAAAGCATCAGCTACCAAATTCGTCTTGCCCGGGTGATAAAGGATCTCACAATCATAATCCTTCACAAGCTCCATCCAACGGCACTGTCTCAGATTCAGATCCCGCTGCTGGAAGATGTACTTCAAGCTCTTATGATCCATGAAAATCTGACACGACTCTCTGTACAAGTAGTGTCTCCAAATCTTCAGCGCAAAGACCACCGCGGCCATCTCAAGATCGTGAGTAGGGTAATTCTGCTCGTACTTCTTCAGCTGCCGAGAAGTGTAAGCTATAACTCTATCATGCTACATCAATACACAACCAAGCCCTACTCGAGAAGCATCACAGTAAACAACATAAGTGCCCGATCCAGAAGGCAAAGATAGAACTGGTGCAGTCGTCAACCGAGTCTTCAACTGCTAAAAACTCTGCTCGCACGCATCAGTCCAAAGAAAAGGAACCCCCTTCCGGGTCAGTCCGGTCAGTGATGCAGCGATACTCGAAAAATCCTGCACGAAACGGCGATAATAACAAGGTAAGCCCAAAAAGCTGTGTACCTCAGTCACAGATACAGGTCTGGACCAAAGCTGTACAGGCTCGATCTTCCTCGGGTCCACAAGAATACCGTCTCCCGTCACCACATGACCCAGGAAGTCAACTCTATCAAGCCAAAATGCTCACTTTGAGAATTTAGCATACAGCCGATGCTCTCTCAATGTCTGCAAAGCAATCCTCAAGTGCTGCTCATCCTCCTCTCGACTCCTAGAGTAGACCAGAATGTCATCAATAAACACAATAATAAATTGGTCGAGCAACGTCCTGAAAATCCAGTTCATCAGATCTATGAACGCTGCTGGCGCATTGGTGAGTCCGAACAACATCACCAAAAACTTATAATGCCCGTAGCGCGTACGAAAAGCAGTCTTCGGAATGTCATCATTCCGAACCCGCAACTGATGATAACCCGAACGCAAATCAATCTTAGAAAAATGTTTCGCACCCTGGAGATGATCAAACAAATCGTCAATGCGAGGTAAAGGATACCTATTTCGCGCCGTAACTCGATTCAATTGACGATAATCCATACACAAGCTCAAACTGTCGTCCTTCTTCTTGACGAACAGCACAGGAGCTCCCCAAGGAGAAACACTCGGACACACAAGTCCCCTATCAAGTAACTCTTGCAATTGATCTTTAAGCTCTCTAAGCTCCGCCGGGGCCATCCGGTAAGGAGGTATAGAAATAGGTCTCGTGCCGGGAATCAGATCAATGCAAAACTCAATATCGCACTCTGGCGGCAAACCAGGTAACTCGTCGGGAAAAACATCGGAAAACTCTCGCACGACAGGAACCCGGTCCAATGAATCTACTGTGGCTCCAGTATCATGAATGAAATCCAAGAATCCCCGACTTCCCCTCCTCAAAAGCCGACTAGCGCAAATGGCTGAAATCAAACTGTGAGGGACGGCACCATGTCCCCCTGCACAACAAGAACTGACTCACCGGGAAAACAAAATCTAACTGTCTTTTTGCAGCAGTCCACGAAAGTGTAGAAAGTAGCTAACCAGTCTATGCCTAGGAGAATGTCGAAGTCCAACATCTCAAGAAGGATCAAGTCGACGGACAAAACTCTATCTCCTATACGAACGGCACACGACCGAAACACATGTCTCGCAACAAACGACTCGCCAACAGGAGTAGTAACGATAAGCGGCTGATCTAGCAAACACGACTCTCGGCCCAACCTCGGCACAAAGTGCATAGAAACATACGAATGCATAGATCCCAGATCAAATAAAATGTGTGCATCAAAAGAACATACAGAAAGAGTACCTGAAACCACTGCATTGGACGCCTGCGCGTCCTGAAGAGTCAAGGAAAACACCCGAGCCAGCCCTCTACCGGAAACTGGCTGTCCTCTGCCTCTGTCACCCCATCCTCTCGGAACAAAACCGCCGCAACCATGACCTCTCTGAGCATGGGTCTAACGCGGAAAAACAACAGGCATAAGAGGCAACGCTCTCTGAGGTGGAGAAGGTGGTAAGGTAACCTGCGGTACAGCTGCCTTGCCCTCAAGTGTCTCAGTACAATCTCGAACCCGATGATACAAACTCCCACACCGGAAACATCCAGATGAAAACTGCTGACCCTCCTGGGGATAAGAGCTAAATAACTGGCCTCATCCCGAGCCTCCACTACCCCCAGTACCGGAACGGAATCTATTACGGCGTCTAAATGTCTGTCTCCGTGCTGGCACACCAGTACGAACCCTCTTCAGTTCCGGAAAAACCGATGTCTCGGAAAGACGCTCTTCAACCAATAGGGTTGTGTCCATCGCTGCTGCATACGTGTCACAATGCTGAATGCTGATAGCGAGGAACAACTGGGTAACCAGGCCTCGAACGAACCTCTTTACCCTCATCTCCTCAGTAGCTATCAAATACATAGCATACACAGACAGCTCGGTAAACTGCACATCGTACTCAGCCACTGACATACCCAGAGTCTGGCGTAACGACTCGAAACTGCGCGCTCGAGCATCCCTGACGCTTTGCGGAAGAAAACGGGTGATAAACACCGTCACGAACTCAGCCCGGGTTATAGGAGCAAGACCTGCGGCTCTGCCCTTCTCTAACGACTCGCACCACTTCTGGGCCAGACCTTCCAGACGAAAACTCGAGAACTCTACCCATCTCGCGTCGGAGCATCTCAGCGAACGACATATCCTGGCTATCCGGTCGATAAACGACTGCGGATCCTCAACTGTATCGGTGCCTGTGAAAACCGGAGGCTTCAGCCTTATGTACTCAGATAATGATACGGTGATCACCTCCGTAGCTGCAGCTGCGACTACCAGAACAGTAGGCACCATCGAGGTCCCCGCAACAGGTGGAACAACCTCCTGTCTCTTCGCTCGAATGGCCTCAACTAAAGACCCCATCATCTGGCACAAATCCTGCATACCGGCCCCTAGTATAGCAATATGGTCTGTCGAAGGTGGATCAATCTTCTCCTGCACAATGGGCGTACCACCCGGGTCAGTCCTCCTCTCAGACGAGTCAATTCTGACCTCGGCCTTCGCGGCCGCTCTCTGCGCCCTCGTAGTCTTCGGCGGCATAACGGCTATAAATGAAAATAGGATTCGATAAGAACATAGAAATCAAATCGCAAGGATGTATATAACCACGGAAGGAATTTTCAAGCAATAAGTCCTAAGGTCACTTAGGCGGAGTACCGTGTCGTAAGTATGACGCGGAACATACACATGCTACGTAAATCTGCTTAAGCTACCTACTCCATCATACCAAGGTCATCCTACACACCGAAAGGTAAAACATACCAACTTTGTCATGACCCAAATTTAGGCAGGTGACCGGCACTTAAACCACGTAACGTCAACAGGCGTACCCAATTTAAGTAAGCCAAAACCCAGAAATCTAAACCACCCAAAAATGGATAAGTGGAGAAAACATAGTTAAAAATCTTCGGAAAAACTTCAAGTAAAAATCTTTAAACTTAAGTTTACTTTCTCAAAAATTTCGGTAGCACCTCCTTTGTAAAAACTAGCCCTGAAAATGGGTACAACATAGAATATAAATAAAGTATCCCAAACGGGAGCAAAATCATGTCCAACGGCAGAAACAACCACCACAAGCATATATACGACGCCGTAGCGAAAAAATATAAATGAAAACAGCATAAGGAAGTAAAACTTTATAACAAGGCCGGCTTCCACGAGCACGACACCCAGAGTCACAAAAAAATAATACAACACCGATCCTCACAACTCGTCTCTAAGTCAAATACATGAAGTGGTAGATAGAGAGTACTAGATACAAAAGATAAATAATGAACATCATCGGATAACCTCAAAACCCCCCTATAGCAAAAGCCCTCACACCCAACCGTAGCGGTAACCACAAAAGTAGAGATGATAAGAAGTCCTGCTGCGACTACTCTGAGGGTAAATCCTACAAAACACTGTGGCACTATAACATTTCAGAAATTATAAAATATTATTTTTGGAATTTAATATTAAAATAATATTTTTCCCGAAAACTGCCCGATTTGCAAAATTGGGGTTTTCGAAAAGGGTATAAATATATACCGATTATTGTGAAATGAATGGAAATTAAAATGATTTATTCATTTAAAAATATATTTAAAGGATTTGGCACTTTTAAAATTTATTATATGCAGTTTGGATAAAAACCCGATTAGTGCACTGCTAATCACGATTAAGCCAAATCCGTGTTTCTACAGTTTTTCATGGCTAGTGCACCATGTCATGTTATATTTTGATTACATGTCGTGTTCTTGTGTTATTTTGGGTATTATGTGATTTGGGTTTTAAATAAAAAGAAAAGGTTACAAAGAGAAAGGGTAAAAGGGTAATATTGTGAGAGAGAGTTAGAATAAGAGAGGAGACAGAGAGGGGGCTGCCATATCCTCATCCCATGTTATTTCTTCATCTCCTTCTTCTTCCCCATCTCCCTCCACTTCAACCCATGAAATCATCTAAAAAGCTTCATCAAAACCCTAAACCCCTTTCATTAAAATTGATCCCCTCTTCACCCTCTACACTTTGGACCAAGAAATGTTTGATTTTGATGACTTGGAGAAGCTAGGGCTTTTCTTAGGTTGCCCAAATGAGGTAATTTCATCACCATTATCATAGTATTTCATTCACATTAGTGTCTATGCATGTTTAGAAGTGCTTAAGTGATGTTTAAGGAGGTTTGGAAAATTCAAGTTAGGGTTTTGGGAAATTATTGAATTCAAAAATGAAATTGAGGTTAGTAGAGACCTAATAAACCTTCTAGAGTTAGTTTCATGGACTGAAACCAGGTATAGAACCCCAAACCCCAAACTTAGAAACCCGACGTCGGAAAATTGTGAAAATTGTGATGGTATTTTGGAATCTGCTAACACTCGGGGACTTGGAAAATTATTTAGCGAACATAGTGACACATGCAGGCACCCAGGAAGCTACCACAGAGACCCGTGACCCCAACTCCACCTATAGGCCACAGATTTAATCATTCAGGCCGTAATTTGCGGCCAGAGTAGGGTGGATTTGGTCCGTGTTTGGTCCATGGCTCTATCTTCAGTAAATTAGACCCTCTATGTGTGCAAAATTGGCTAATTTCACCTAGGGTAAAATCTGGGACCATTTTCTTGAGTTGCTGCATAGTTTTGCGACTTCGTTTTAATTTGAGATTTGGTATTTGATATTGTGTTCCGTCATCTGATGTTTTTACGTCAGCGACGGGGGTAGTTTAGTGGTTTTGCAGGCATAGGCTAGGTTCTAACCTATAAGTGATTCGCATGCAGCTTTGGTTTTCATGTTCGCATTTTGGGTTGATGTCTTGCTTATCTATTTATCTTTGGTGGTGAACTTCACCGTTGGGCGTCGTATACTTATATATGCTGTCTTGCGTGGTTGTGATCCGCCGTTTGGCGAAGATCTAGCTCCCGCTTGGGGATGCCTTTTATATTATCATGTATTGTGGTTTTGGATCAAAATATACAAATGAGGTGCTGCCCAAATTTTCAAAAGACGAAACATGTTTTCAAACTAGTAAATTTCACTTGCATTATTCATGTTCCTTCTCTATACATTTAAGAAAACTTGATTTCATTATACCTTTATTTCAAAACTTCACCTCTTTTATTTTCATTAAAAAGGTTTTAGATTTCTAGGTTTCAGCTTATTTGAATTACGTTACGCGTTTAGACGTTGCGTGATTTAAGTGCTGGTCACGAGATAATATTTCGGGTAGTGACAGGCACAACGGGGGTGAGTTGCCAACTCATGAATAGTAAATAACATCATATTGAAATCTCAAGTATGCACGAACAGCGATAATCTATCACATGCAATCTGATAGCATAAGTATGGCAATATGGATATGCAACAATCATGATCAAGATACACCACCAGGGTACTACATCTACATGAATCAAATGCATGTCAAATAAATCTTGAGTGTGGGATAAATAATAAACCTCATGCATAAATCATCAGCATGGAAAAACCCTGGTGTCCATCAATGACACCCCCAAATCCCAAAATCCTCAGGTGTCGTCACCAAAACCGGCCTACATATCTGAAAATCTCATGGAACCTGAGGGTCCAACATCGACACTCGAAACATCATGAAATACTCGTTTCCAGCATCGACATGTAAATCCACGTACCATGGGCTCTGTCTGCCCGGATCGGCCCACGGGCTCCGGTAGTAGGAATCGGCCCATATCCATCTCACGACTTCGGTCGATATCCTCCGGATAACCGCCGAGTCTAAAACTATCACTGGTATGTTGGGGTAAAAATTTACACCCCGGTTGACCGAGTCAAAGTCAAGGTCAACCCCCAAGCTAGGTGGGCCCAAGCCCAGGTCAAGTGGGCCCATGCCCAAGTCGAGCCCGCGGCCAGCCTCCCTCATGCCAACAACAAAATCATGTCGTAAATAATTTTTATGTAATTTTTTTATGCATGAATGTAAACAAAATGGGCATTAAAGCCAAATTTTTGTAAAGCCCATGGCTTATGTGCAAAAAGAAATGGCACATGAGCCATGGGATAGGCAAAATGTCATTTTGTGAAGCCCAAGGGGCTATATGTAAATATGTAAGCCTATAAAAGGCAACATGATGATGAATAAAAGATAACACTTTTTTCATTCCCTCAAAAAACTAGGTTTTGTGCCTCCACTCTCTCTTTTTCAAGTTTTTTCTCTTCCTTTTCATTTTCCAAATAAATCAAGAGCTTTGCTCTCTTTTTTTTTTTTAAACTAAACAAAGTTTTACCATAAATCCACCTCTCAAGACTCCATCAAGAGAGGAAAAAGGGTCTCTTTTTTTATCATCCAAGATCTAGATCTTGGAGTTTCAAGAGAACTCATTTTGGGTTTCTTCTCAATGGAGAAAGGAGAAAATCTTTTGGAGTTCAACTCCATAAATAAAATTCTTTTGGAGTTTAACTCCACCACCAGAAAAATTATTTTGGGGTTTAACTCCACTACAAAAATTCTTTTGGAGTTTAACTCCACAGTAAAAATCTTTTTTTGGAGTTTAACTCCATATTAAATCTTTTTAGGAGTTTAACTCCATATAAAATTCTTTCGGAGTTCAACTCCGCATTTAAAAATCTTTTGGAGTTCAACTCCACAAATTAAATTCCTTTGGAGTTCAACTCCACAAATAAAATTCTTTTGGAGTTTAACTCCACTACAGAAATTCTTTTGGAATTTAACTCTACAAAAAATGCTTTTTTTTGGGAGTCTAACTCCACATTATATTTTTTTTAGCCATATAAAATTCTTTTGGAGTTGAACACCACGTTAAAAAAAAAAATTAAAGCCTTTTTTGCCCCCAGAATGCGAGGGGTCACATGCTAACATGTGACCCCCCCCTCACATGCTAGCATGTGACCCCCTTTCACGTGCTAGCATGTGAGGGGTCACATGCTACCATGTGACTCCCCCTTAGCATGTGAGGGGTCACATGCTAGCATGTGACCCTCCATATCACATGCTAGCATGTGGCCCCCCCTCACATGAGGGGTCACATGCTAACATGTGACCATCAATGTCACATGCTAGCATGTGACCCCCCTCACATGAGGGGTCACATGTCCCCCCCCCCTACATGAGGGGTCACATGCTAACATGTGACCCTCCATGTCACATGCTAGCATGTGACCCCCCTCACATAAGGGATCACATGCTAACATGTGACCCCACTTTTTTTATAAAAAAAAATTCTCTTTTCTTCTTTTCTTCTTTTTTCCTTCTTTTTTTTTTATTTAAAATAAAAATAAATAAATATTAATTAAATTATAAATAATATTTAAAAATGAAAAAAAAACATAATTATTTTCTTTTCTTCTTTTCTTCTTTTCTTTTCTTTATTTAATCCTTTTTTTATTTAAAAAATATTAAATAAATAAAAATAAATTATAAATAATATTTTAAAATTAAAAAAATAATAATAAATTTTTAAAAAAATCTCTAAATATTAATTTACCTATTTATTTTTGTTTTTATATATAGAAAATATATATATATATTCCTTTTTTTTACAAGTGGAACAAAACAAAAAAATTACACACACACCAACGCACTGCATATTGAGTTCGCATGACCAGTTTAACCCGTCAATCGGAGGTTCCTTCGCTCCAAAGGCGAGGGGTAATTAACGGCAGCTTAGTTCGCGGCTGCCGGAGATTCGGATCCCCACAATCATTAAACCCCGGCCTACCCTAGGCAGGGAGAATCTGTAGTACGCCTGACAAGCGTACGCGTATTCCCACCTCAATGGGGTGACGAAAAACACCCTACAGATAGGCAGTGCACTTCCCCTGCCAGGCTTATCGGCTAAATCCATCGACATACCTTTCTTGCCCCGGGTACCATACCGGGTCCACTATGAACCCGCAAAACGGTCTTATCCACTTCTCGCATCGGGTTTCTAACACAAGTCTCAGAACCGAAAAAACTCATGGTGGACGCACTGAAATATCATATCAAGAGAAACCGGGTTTTCAAACAATACATAAATTTCTTGAAATACCCCCACGGTTCTCAAATCCATAAACCACATGAAATCCATATCTCAATGCGTAAATCCATGAAAAAACTGATATATACAACATAAAACAGCAATATGAGCATATTAAGGGAAAACCGTTCTTTTAAATGAATCCAGTTTTAAAATATATCATGCGGTTCCCAATTCCTCCGAAATCAAGTGCAGCATCATGTGAGGTGTACATGTAACTATAACAAGATATGTGTATCAACATATAAGCATGTATGTAGGATGCATTTCATAAGCGCAATAGCATAATAACCAACGTCTCAATGTCAAATGACAATAAAATATCACTTAGGGATATATGTAGCTATAGCAAAGTATGCGGGTGTACATGTGAGTATGTATGCATGATGTACATGTAGCTGCAGCAAGGTATATGTGTAAGCATATAGGTATAGCCTGTATACTACATTTCATATACGCAACGGAATAAGAACCACTGTCTCAATGATAATAACCGATACTATATCACATATGTATATATGTAGTGCGTGTCATGGCAATTACTGACAGTGTGTGTGCGTAGCATACAATTTAGTGCTCGTGCAACACGAATTGTCGGTAATGGTGTTGTGTCCAATAGGTACCAAGTCAAGGCACAACAGGTAATAATATGCAATGACGCTCATGTGCAATTAACTCATATGCGTATAAATGTGCAGCTATAATATCATATCCAGCCCTGACGCATAATGCCATACGGGCGATTTCCCCATAGATGTTATATCTACTCACCGATGATCTCGTGCTAAGAAAATCCGACCACCTGCTTCCCTTTCTTCACGGTGTCCGAAGTCCCCGCTTGGGATCCTAAAATTTCACAAACACAACACATAAGGCTAACTATCCTGCGTCGACACAAAGATAACGAAACGCAAGGATAACATCCACAAGATAAACACACTGTGCACCTAGTGCACAAAACACGTACGACATCAGCACAACCCTAGCTAGGATCGCTAAACCACGCAACCACCAAGCCTAGACCCCGATCGTACCAATCACGAATTCACAACACAATATATAGCGTGGAAGATAATTTATATAATATCACAACGTCAATTGAAACCCACACCTAATATAACCGAAAACCTAGTAAGGAACTTTTCATCATTTTAGCTCAAGTCTAGAAGTTTAACAATTCAAGCGATCACAAACATCGCAAAGTAGCTTAACTAAGTCACGCAAACCTTTGCTACAATTTTAATCTCACGCATATAAGTTTTAGTAAAAGTTAGTTTGCTATTAAGCTTAATTAGACGATTAGGAAAATAACAAATAACATTCTCACAACTAGGTTAAGTCTTTTTCCAAGTCTACACTTTTTAATTAACCATTTCAACCAATCAAACCCTAACTTGATCTTCACAACTCTATCATGAATTCTTAAACATGCTAATTAAAGCTATACTAAATATCTAATAAGCTAGTTTAATGTATTTAAACAACAATTAAAGTTTAGGGTTAGGATTTTATACCTCCACTAGATTCACAAATTAGCAACTAAACTCCAAATTAGCCTCCAAAATGATGACTTTCATGAAGATCCAAGCTTGTTTAGGGTTGAAGAATAATGGGTAGGGATTTGTTTGTGGGTTTGTGGGATTATTTGATGATTTTAGATGATTTATTTGAGCTTGAAGAAGTGAAAATGGGGCAAGGAACAAGTGAGGGCAGCAGGGGGGTTCGGCCAAGGCTAAAAAAATGAGGAGGTTAGAAAATTGTGTGGAAATTTCTAGTCTAAAACACCAATAAATGCTCATTAAAGCACCTCCCATCCATGCCACCTCTTAAACATTTTCTTTAAAATTTTCTTTTAATTCAACAAATATCGAGATATTTTGGAGAGAAGGTTTAAAGCTTAATCTTGTGATTAAATTAGCATAGATTCACTTTAGCATAATGAACCCAATCAAATTTGTAATTACCACTAATTAAGTGCATAATTAAAAACTTATAATAATATTTAATTAAGGAAAAATATTAAAGTGGACTAAAATTTTCAAGTGACAACTAAAAACCGCAAACTAGCAATTTCCTAGTTAAATTAGGTGCAGTTAAGTCTATACTGAAAATTGATCACTTCAAGGTTTTTACGGAAAAACACCGCCTATTTTACCTTTTAACGAAAAATTTGCATAACGATTTCTAAAACGTTACAGATTCAAGTGCCAGTCACATGCCTTTTCCGGGTCGTGACAAAGTTGATATCAGAGCGTTAGGTTTAACCTTGGTTCGAGTCTAGGTTTGACTATGCGGAGTCCGGGGCGTGTGTGTGTGTGTGTGTGTGTGTGTGTGTATTCGGAACCTAGACTTGACCTTACGGAACGTATATATATATATATATATATATATATATATATATATATATATATATATGTATGTGTATATATATTCGGAACCTAGACTTGACCTTACGGAACTTAGACTTGGCCTAGGGGGTATTAGACCCGAACTTTCGTCACATAAGTTGATCTTGGTTGATGGAGTAGGTGACTTAAGTATAGTGGCGTACCGTGTGTATGTTCCGCGGCATACTTACGATACGCTACTCCGCTAAAGAAACCTTAGGATGTACATTTCTTATGTATTGTATTTCTATTCATTCCTATGATTTATCTTCATCGATATCGGATCGTGGTTTCCGTTACCATGATTATACGAGCAGAGAGAGCTGCGGCTAGAGATGCTGTCAGAGCGATCTCATCATGGATGAGGACTGACCAGGGCTTATCCCCGTGACACACGAATGTTTGACATATTGTTTTATGATGTTTTCCGTTGACACGAGCGCTTCGATGTGTTATTTTGTTAAGACTTCTCGTTGACGCAGGCGATCAGATCTGCACCAGATGATTGGGCCATTGCTAGAATCCAGTCAGTTTGCGACGACTATTAAGGTACCGTCCACACCAGATGATCGGACCACTGCTAGAAGCCAACCAGAAGGCAAAGACTATTGATGTGTTGTCTACTCCAGATAATAAAGGCGTTGTCTACCGTGTGGACAGATGAGCCAGCTGTTGCTGAGTTGATAAGATATAGTCCCCGGATCATTGAAGCTAATGCAGCATGAGTCTATACTTAGGGATATGATAGAAGATCGCTAGTCACCCCTGGATGAATGACTAGGACATGTTGTTTGTTTGGATACTCCGATGCGAGATCATCAGATTTATTAGCTTCAGCTAGAAGAGGACCTCACACAGGCATGTGGTGAGTCGATCGAGACAGGACGAGCGTAAGCGCATCACTCCGATGATTTGGACGAGTTCCTGAGGACGTTTTGGCCAGATGTTTACCACAGGATATTAGAGATAGAGAGTTCGTAGCTTCGGAAGCGGAGACTTTACATATGACTACAGCCAAATGGTGCGTCGTCCACACAGCTATGTAAAGATGATTCCAAGTTGGTCCTTACCGAAGAGAAGAGGAGTAAGAGATTCGTATGAAACCTTGACGAAATGACGTTCCACTCCGTTGACATCAGAGATTTAACACGCACGCAGAGGCGTTGAAAGCAGCCATAATTCTAGAGAAAAGTCATTTAGAGAATGCAGCTGTTCCGAAGCAAGGAACAAATTGAGTAAGGGGTGCTAACTTCCGAGCAGTCCGGTAGAGATAATATTTGGAAGAGACCCCGACGGGATCTTTCTGGAATACAATACGAAAAGACTTAAACCAGGATTGATTGTATCGCGCAACTCAGTGGACCAGAGACTGCCATCATTGACAGGATACCTTACGAGTGACCATATTAATTGGTCAGGGAATCTTCAGAGAAGCGCCTGAACGGGATTATTTCCGTCATCACTCCGAATCGGGCTGTCAAGCCGAGGAGGCATATAACTGGTAATCCACAAGGAGAAATGAGGATCTAAGAGTAGAGGACGCCAGACCGTGGGCAAGAAGAAAGTAGATATCTTGCTCCGCCGGCCTTGGACGCACCAGCACCTTTCGACCATGAAGGAGGAGCACCTCGACGACTGTTAGAATAAATTGCGCTTTGGCAATTTATATGTCACGTTTTAGTCCTTCTGGATTTTGATATTTTGACGATTTGTTTTATGGTTGATATTTTCTATGTGCACCACAGTGCACTTGTAAATATTTTCATGTATCAGTTGTACTGATGTTCGTTTTTGTGCATACCCATTGCACTTGTTTTCGATTCTTACGCATTTTGAGACATTTGATTTTGATTTCATGCACACCATATGCATATGATTCTGACTTATGCATTCGAGCAGTTTACACCCACTGATTGATCATTTCTTCGTGTGTATGGAAAAGTTTTAATCACAACCAAAGAAATATATACCGCAATCAATTGACGGTGTCTATTGTAGTTTCATTGGTGAATGCGGATCGTCCACTGAGAAAGTGTGATTTGTTCGTTATCGTTTCAGTTGAGTTGAAAATTAAAAGTTATGATTCAATATTTGTGAAATTTAGTTTCAAGAATCATCAAGAAATAGATCTAAAATCAAGAAATGATAGAGATCAAGAAAATGTCCAAATAGTTTGAATTATCAAGATTTGTAAAGAGGCTTGTCGAAATCGATCCAATTGATAGTGATGATGAATACTAATGATTACAAATTCTTATCTATTGAAGATTTGTGGCTTGATCGATGACAATCAATGATGTTTAAGGATCTATTGAAGAAACTAGGGTTTCTTCATCATCATCCCTTGTCCTTTCATTGATTATCATTCAAATTCTAGCCTCTAGCAAATTAAATCACCGATCGTTGATCTCTAATTTGGAGTGAAAACATTCAAGAAAGCAATCTCGCTCAAATTAGGTTTTCGATGATTCAATTTTCTAAAGTTTACAAAACTCATAAGACTTAAGAATTGTTCAAGAATTTCATCATCATCTACCTATTCTTTCGATTCCTCTACAAGCGGAGTTTTCACTCAAACATCATGAAAAAGAAAAGAATCAAGAATCTATAACTCTTCATAATGCAAGAATGTAAAGAAAAGCAAGATTAAGAATTTTCACCTTTTATTTATCAACGTTTAGGTATAATTTGTTGGAGATAGTGCCCTCAGAGTCAATTATTAGGTCACAGGTACGTGATTGCAATGATTGATGGAGGACCTATCCCGGTAGGACAGTCTTACTCGAGATGATAGTATGCTATCTGGTTTACCTTTATCATCGTGTACTGCTTCAGGTGACCTGACACGTCGCTATTACACATTGATAGAGCCCCTAGGATTCTTGCTTGACCACCAGCAGTATGAGGGCGATCATATAAGTGGGAGCTGGGGTCTATAAGCATATCCTTAAATGGTCCCTAGTCATGTGAGTTTCGAGACAGGGCATCGATACTCCAGAGTAGACTAGTGTATACAGTCGAGACCCCAACGAGGGGCGGTGGCCGGTCTCACAAGCCACTGGTGTCAGTTGGTTCACCTAAGATGTATACAGGTGCTCATTGGGTTATGAGTACACCGGACAGGACTCGCCGGGAACATGCTAGTTGGTCATATACCAGACGTCAGATGGCAGTTCCCTGGTGACATGTGTGCAGGTTAGTTCATCGACCTGGGGATCGTCATTTGTCTCGTGTGAGTTCCCACTGTACTTTGATTACTACCCTACCACGGCTCAAAGGAGTCGTGCAAACAGGTTTTAGTTGGGTACAGTCCCGAGCCACATGGAGGCAGTGAGCGTATCTTCAGGGGTTCGTCTCTCCCGGTATTGGGGGTGAGGTCGTGCTGTGTCTAGGAGAGCCATTACACGAAGCCCTCGGCCGAGGCAAGGAGATTTACTGGTAGGTATTCCAGTAGTATCTCAGGGTGTTCTGGGCTACACTCCGACACGACTTGTACCGCTTTTGGGGGTCTGACTTTTACCAACCCCCTAGGCCCGCCATGCGATGCTCATAGACGAACGGACCGGACTGTACGGATATTGTCACTGACAGGCTCAGTAGGGAGTCAGGCTGAGTTCGCTCACAAACGTCCCTTTTGGTCAATACCTGGTAGCCCGTTATGTATTGGCTTATACCTCTAACGTGCTAGTGGTTAAATCCACAACCAAGGTGTTGATGAGTCTTTAGAGTCCCCCACATTCAGTTACTCAGCTTTCGGGCGAAAGGTTGTAGAGGCCGTATGGAGATATGGCAAGGTCCGATCAGATACGTGCGGTATTGCACGGATCAGGATCGGACAGTTTGTACTACAGGCCGTATGGATATATGGCAGGGTTCGATCAGATACGTGCGGTATTGCACGGATCAGGATCGAACGGATATTACTTGCCGGTTTTGGTATAAGCCGGATCCTAGTATAGTACAGTGTAGATTTTGTCTCATTGCATTTGTATTTCGGTCGAAATACAGATGCGGGTGTGTATGCACAGTATCGGGGTTTTCCTGTAATTTATTACGGGACCAGTTTTTTGGAGTTGCCAGTTTGCTTTCCGTTTCGGCCAATTTCCTTTGTATCGTTCATTGGCCGAAGATTGGTGGAGGAGGGCTTATTTGCATAGTTGCAAATAGGCATTTGTGGAGGGGGTCTTTTGCATATTGCCTTGTCATGATCACTTGACCTTTTGACTTCATGATGAGAGCTCCATACCTTGACTTCTTGTATCTTCATGATGGCATGACTTTGGAGCCATCATGCTTGTGATGATGGTTGTGTTGAGTGTTGGGTTTTTGTGGTGATCATTTGACTTTTCATCATCACTCACTTTCCACCCACCCCCTTGTCTTTGTTCTTTCTCTCTCCAATCACATATGGGGGGGGGGCGGCGGCCATTCCTAGAGGATGGGATTCATTTCATTTGGTGGTGGGATTTTTGTATCTTGAGCTTTGAGAAATCCCTACAACTCCCTCTCCAAAAGTTCACTTCAATTCCTCCACAAAAGGCAATTCCTACAACCCCAAATGAGACTTTTTCTCTAGATATTCTACAGCGAACCTTGGGCACGTCGAGTAGCCGGCTTCATGCCCGAGTTGCCTCGGCATTGAGGTGGGAGCCCGTAAAAGAAGTAGGCGATGTGGTGCGCTTTCGGCGACGAGGAGGAGACGGCACATTCCGCAGGAGATCAGGACGACGACGAGAAGACCGGAGGACTCGGATCTGTCGGTATATCTCTCTTCCCTTTCTTGTTGATAGCTAGGACTAGTTAGTGGTTCGATCCGGGTATTAGTGCGCGGCGGTTTGCCAGTTCAGTAAAATTTAAGTTTATCACCGCTTCCGCATTTGGCCGTCAGATTGACGGCCGGGGCGCCGCCGTGCACTTACATTGGTATCAGAGCCTCTCCATTAACTTAGGCTAGCTTGGTTTAATGTGTTTGCAATTTGGATCGATCAAAGATCCCAAAACCCGCATTTCCTTCAGCATCAGTTTCTGTTGAAAATTTTTGGTCTCGAAAATTTTTTCAGGTTGTAAAATATTGATGTACTAGAAATTGTAAGACTACCGTACAAATTCGACGCACTGATCTTCTAACCAGAGCGCGGAACCGCGGCTAAAACCCACTTGTTGCCGCGGTTCCGCCGCAGTATGGAGGAATCAGTGGGTTGGGTTTTTACAGTGGGCTTCTGGGGAGATTTTAGGGGTTTTGGAATATTAAAATTGGGCCCAGAATTTCTCTGAGTGCTACAGTATTGCTTGGGGGCCCACTTGTTAATTTTTGATTGATCGGATATTTTAAACACATTATTTCACAGTATTTACATTATATCTGCGACCGTGAATGTCACTTGATCGGTAAATCCGGTCTAACTGCTATAGCCCGGTTAGACGGATTTGCGAACGTGACTTTCACGTTGATGTTTTGTTTTTGCTGTGATGTTGCGGATCGGTCGTGGGGGATAGCCTGGATGCAATGCTAGTACAGTTGTGGTTGTATTATGTACATTTGATATTGCGGGGCGAGCGTCCGACATGTGGACTGCCGTCACTGCCTGTTTGTATTATTATTTTGGGGCACGACCAGGTTGCGGTCGATGTACCCGTTGTATGTATATTTTACTTTCTGTACTAGGATTGCCCCGCGGAGGGGTGCACGGATAGCCGGGTTCTAGAGGGCAACAAGCCCGCATCTCATGGCATTGGGACGGAGGGGGCTTCACTCTAGGATTGGCGGGCTATTCGCCGCACTCGTAGGGGGTACAGGTTGACCCAGGAGGGGTGCCTAAGTTACCGGATTCCGTGAAGTGCTGGGTGGTCCATTCACGGAGCTGAAGGGGGCTGCCTCGCTTCAGGTTTTGGCGGGTAACTTGCCGCGCCCGTAGGGGTCTAGGATTTCATTGCACAGGCTATCCACACGACCAGGGGAACGTCGGGTTTCAGCGGCTCTGTGAAACCCGGGGATCCCAGATATCTGTATTGTTTCTGTGATGCTGTACATTTCTGTGATGTTGCATTTTATTCACGCCTTGAGCGAATATAATATATTGGTATATATATTAGTAGATGTTGTATATGTTTTGCATCCGCGCTAGTCCAGTCCCCGCTCTGTCGTTAGTTAGCTAACCTAACGGGTAATGACGGGACCCAGTGGCGAATGCGGATGGCATATACATACATCAGTATATTTTCGTTCTTTTTGGTGTGATCAATTGATGGGACTGCATTGATTCGGATCAATGCAAGTTAAAAACAAACCTAATCTGATGTTGTTGGAACACTTTTCAAAAAAGCTGTTATTGCAAGGACGTTCACTTTTGTTTTGCATCGTGGTATTCAGTTGGAATATCCTTCTCCTCAGTCGACGAGGCAAGGGTCGAGATCCCTTCACCGGGAGTGACCCCTTAGACAGAAGTTTGCGTCAGGGCATTAACTTCACTATAGCCGATTACTTTTGCTTTGCATCGTGGTATTCAGTTGGAATATCCTGCACCTCATTCTACGGGGAAAGAGCCGAGATCCCTTCACCGGGAGTGACCTCTTTAGCAATGGTTTTCGTCACTATATTTTTAAAAGCTATCCGTTCCTTCAACGATATCAAGTTCATTACGTTAAAGGTTTTCGCCAGAAACCATTCGTAGCCCTCCGTCGTTTCATATGGGTAGTCAATAGTATTCAAGCTGTGTATGTTGGCCAAAGTCAAGGCACAGTGATTGGTAGCTATTGGATATTCATATGCAGCATAGATAGATGCGTTGGTTTGGAACAGTCGTACTGCCATGTTGGCCAAAGTCAAGGGTATGTACGGGTGGATTCAAATTAACCTGGATAATGACGGGTAGAACTTGACATGTGACTTATGATATGTTGGCCAAAGTCAAGGTCATAAGAGCATGGGGTAAAAATCACATCGGGAGTTTCAAAAGAACTGAAACTTGCCAGATATGCGCATACCATCTGGAGTATGATGATGTGAGCGGATTCCGTCACGTTATCATGCGATGATAGTTGGATCCCGATTCCCACTGATGAGTTAGTTTACTCCTCGGGTGTTCCCGACTAATTCTTCTTTTAGGTTTGGAGGAGAATTTGAGGTACAGTGGGAGGTTTCCAGATTAGATAAATTGGTAACCATTCTGATCTAGGTTAGAGTGCACGCTGAGTGTTTCTTTTCTCTCTCTCTCTTTGGCAGCGACCATTTGACCCGACCCTAAACTGTGACTCAGTGACCAAGTTGACCGAACCTTCTTAACACTGGCTTTTGGATTGTCAGAGTTGCAGACCTCATTGCCACTCCTACTTTTACTCTTTTCTCCAGGACACCCCGTATTACTACGAACGTCCACTTCCATTGGACAAAACCATCGTATGGTTAGATACGAACTCGAAGGAATTTATTCGAGGATGGTTTCAGGTTCTGGAGAAAACGGATTGGATTATTCAGTTGTCTTTTCCTTTTACCTTCTCTCAGGTTGCGAGTACTCCTTGGTTTAGGAGATAGTACACCTATTACGCAAATTGGATAGTCTTCTTCCAAACCTTAGGCTGGTGCCGACCGGTAGGGAATGAAGAAAACCAATTAGCCTAACGATGGTGTACAGAAGGTATTAAGTTCAGACAAAGCAAGGGATTAGTAAGAGGGCAAAGTAAATTGCAACAGATATCCACGACCAAACCAAATATTTCGTTACCACTCCCACATCACCTTTGTATTTCTCCAGGACACTCCGTATCACTACGAAGATCCACAGTTTATTTTGGATACTCCATCGTATGGTTATATACGAACTCGAATGGAACTTGTTCCAGTTCGGGGATGGATTCTGGTCCAGGAGAAATAGGAATAAGGTTTATTCGGTTGTCTTTTATCTTCACCCTCTCTCATTGCGAGTGTTCCTAGGATTGGTACAGTACACCCATTATGCTTATTGGATAGTCTTCTTCCAAACCATAGGCTGGTGCCGAACGGTAGGGAAGGAAGAAAACCATTTGGCCTAAAGGGGTGTACAGAAGGTAAAGACTAAAGACATATGAAGGGATTTGGAGAGGTGGCAAAGAACTATACGGTTACAGTCGTGAATCTGGAAGAGGCATTACTAGGAATACCAGATTACCCCATCGGAACATTTCAATGTTTCAGTTTCACTGTGTAATGTTAAAGGAAAACTGATTTCCCAATTAGTCCTTACTCCAGGGTATGTATTTACCAGGTACGATTCTCACATCTGTATGGCTTTACAGATGATGAGTGGGAGTAAGTTATTGGGAATTGGGTGATTATCCTCATTATATCGGGATTCGTTGTAATCGGTGATATTTGTGGAAATCACCTGGGCTGTTTGCCGGTCGGCAAATATTTGGTTTTGAATATCCGCAGTTATGCACCAATTTCAAATTGATATATCTGTACGTCTATTTTCATAGAGTGAGATATACCTTTCTGAAATTATGTCTACGACATTTACCTATATCAGTGGATGGTTAGGTAAGGAGCATTAAACAGCGGTGTAATTCTTCTTAACCATAAGTACAGTTTTCAACCTACGACGCACGGTGAATGAGTTTTCAGACTCAAGGGACTTATACAGAGTATTGTATGTTGTCCAGGGTCCATCAGGACAGAGGGGTTGGTCCTCGTACTATATTCGGTTTACTTATGACTTCTCTAGTTTTTAGACAAGTGTTTCGCGGAAACACAGGGTCCGAATTTTGAGAAGTTATAGGTATTTGAATACAGTAGAGAACCAGGTGTAGCAAGTATCGGGATTCTTCAAAGAGATCGAAGATGTAGATACTTGTGTTTGGTATTAAGTTAATAGTAATGACTAAGAGAACTTGCTTCTTTTTCAGGTTACTCGTAATTGGAAGCATTCCTAAGTTGAGTAACGCTGATCGGCCTCCTTCCATTTAGTTGACATGCACTGGAGACAGTTGCATGATTTGAATCTGGTTCAATTAAATCAGTGCCTCTGGTCCTATATGGGATATAGAACAGTTCATATCTTAACGATGTTAAGGTACGGGGAGTTGTCCGGCTTATGCTTAAAACCAGACACTGGACAACTCAAGGCACATTTCTGTAATGGCTGTTTGTGGGTTGACCCAGGCTATGACGCGGGTTGACTTTCTACCATCTGGATGAACAATAGCAATATTGTTCTAGACTCGCCACAGTTTTATTAAAAATGGACTTTTTCAGGAAAACAGTAGTGGGAGTATGGTAGAACTGGAAGTGATTCCAGAACCACAAACGATTACTAAAGATTTGATAGGAACCTAAAGATTCAATCTGGATTGACATTCCATTGGCCACTCCACAGATAAGGTGGGTAACTTCAGGCACCCGAGAGGTACTACGGTAGCCTCAAGGACGGTGACAGGGAAGTTCTTGTTTACCCACAATTACCATTGCTGTTGTTCCAGGCTGCGAGACCCGGCGGGAGGATGAGTATAGCGTCGTTCTAAACTAGTTTTAGAAGTGTACGTCTATATGACTCTGCCAGAGGGTTGTCGTAGTCAGTGGGAGCAGCGGAAGCATTGGTGGACAGGTAGCTTATGTCTATTTACAGACTGAAGCACCAGTAGCGGAGATAGATCATCTATTTCTGACATGACAGTCATGGGTTTGACTTCATCAGAATAGGGGATGGATCTGTTGAGAAGGTAGTAGGGCGTGATGTCCTGGTATTTGGATGACATGCACAGAGTAGGAAAAAAAACTCCTATACTACGATCGGTTATACTTTGGTCGTCACACAGTGGTTTTTCCACATGGGACTTGGACATTATATCAGACATTCTGGTTACTAGATCTATGGTCTTAGATCTAGATTTGGGTAGTCTCCCAATCAGGGTACTTAGACAGCATTCTAAGAGTATTTAGAATGGACGACTCCTGGCACGGTAGTGTACCTGCAGGTGATGGAGTCACCCTCTCTAAAGGTGTCTTATAGACTAAAGCGGAGAGGGATGTGCATAATTGGCAGATCACTTGCTCAGGCAATTGAGTCAATCATGAGTTGTCAAGTACCACACTAGATATTGTTCTTGCACTAGATGCAATAAGTTGACATTGATCCAATCCTGGAGAAACAGTCGGAAGCAGTTTTAGAACATAAGTGCATGTTCTAGGGATATGATAACGACAGCCTCATGCAGGAGACAGTTATCAATCCAGGCTTCCAAGGTGACATGGACGACAAGGAGGTTGTCAGAGTTATAGTTTTTCCTTCTGATGAGGGGCAGTATTTTGGACAGGTGGTCTAAGGCAATACTGAGGGTGGCATGGCGCAGGATACTGATTAAGTTCAGTTGACGATACAGTCTAAGAAGTTTGGATTTGGAGTTTATTTATGAGCTATGTCCCATCAGACATCCAGACACATTCTAAGACAGGTATTGCTCATTTCGGGAGATGGCTTTCTCCGCGAACTTGAGATATAGAGAGACATAGAAAGAGACAACAAAGCGGATCCACTCACTAAGGCTATTCCTCGAACGCAATAGTTTCGCAAACGAGCTTTGTGAGACTGACTAGTAGAGGAGTTGGGTGTTCGGTATCACACGGGCTGTGAGTATGCGACATCGCAATAATTAGCCTTGAGTGCAAGTGGGAGATTGTTGGAGATAGTGCCCTCAGAGTCAATTATTAGGTCACAGGTACGTGATTGCAATGATTGATGGAGGACCTATCCCGGTAGGACAGTCTTACTCGAGATGATAGTATGCTATCTGGTTTACCTTTATCATCGTGTACTGCTTCAGGTGACCTGACACGTCGCTATTACACGTTGATAGAGCCCCTAGAATTCTTGCTTGACCACCAGCAGTATGAGGGCGATCATATAAGTGGGAGCTGGGGTCTATAAGCATATCCTTAAATGGTCCCTAGTCGTGTGAGTTTCGAGACAGGGCATCGATACTCCAGAGTAGACTAGTGTATACAGTCGAGACCCCGACGAGGGGCGGTGGCCGGTCTCACAAGCCACTGGTGTCAGTTGGTTCACCTAAGATGTATACAGGTGCTCATTGGGTTATGAGTACACCGGACAGGACTCGCCGGGAACATGCTAGTTGGTCATATACCAGACGTCAGATGGCAGTTCCCTGGTGACATGTGTGCAGGTTAGTTCATCGACCTGGGGATCGTCATTTGTCTCGTGTGAGTTCCCACTGTACTTTGATTACTACCCTACCACGGCTCAAAGGAGTCGTGCAAACAGGTTTTAGTTGGGTACAGTCCCGAGCCACATGGAGGCAGTGAGCGTATCTTCAGGGGTTCGTCTCTCCCGGTATTGGGGGTGAGGTCGTGCTGTGTCTAGGAGAGCCATTACACGAAGCCCTCGGCCGAGGCAAGGAGATTTACTGGTAGGTATTCCAGTAGTATCTCAGGGTGTTCTGGGCTACACTCCGACACGACTTGTACCGCTTTTGGGGGTCTGACTTTTACCAACCCCCTAGGCCCGCCATGCGATGCTCATAGACGAACGGACCGGACTGTTCGGATATTGTCACTGACAGGCTCAGTAGGGAGTCAGGCTGAGTTCGCTCACAGACGTCCCTTTTGGTCAATACCTGGTAGCCCGTTATGTATTGGCTTATACCTCTAACGTGCTAGTGGTTAAATCCACAACCAAGGTGTTGATGAGTCTTTAGAGTCCCCCACATTCAGTTACTCAGCTTTCGGGCGAAAGGTTGTAGAGGCCGTATGGAGATATGGCAAGGTCCGATCAGATACGTGCGGTATTGCACGGATCAGGATCGGACAGTTTGTACTACAGGCCGTATGGATATATGGCAGGGTTCGATCAGATACGTGCGGTATTGCACGGATCAGGATCGAACGGATATTACTAGCCGGTTTTGGTATAAGCCGGATCCTAGTATAGTACAGTGTAGATTTTGTCTCATTGCATTTGTATTTCGGTCGAAATACAGATGCGGGTGTGTATGCACAGTATCGGGGTTTTCCTGTAATTTATTACGGGACCAGTTTTCCGGAGTTGCCAGTTTGCTTTCCGTTTCGGCCAATTTCCTTTGTATCGTTCATTGGCCGAAGATTGGTGGAGGAGGGCTTATTTGCATTGTTGCAAATAGGCATTTGTGGAGGGGGTCTTTTGCATATTGCCTTGTCATGATCACTTGACCTTTTGACTTCATGATGAGAGCTCCATACCTTGACTTCTTGTATCTTCATGATGGCATGACTTTGGAGCCATCATGCTTGTGATGATGGTTGTGTTGAGTGTTGGGTTTATGTGGTGATCATTTGACTTTTCATCATCACTCACTTTCCACCCACCCCCTTGTCTTTGTTCTTTCTCTCTCCAATCACATATGGGGGGGCGGCCATTCCTAGAGGATGGGATTCATTTCATTTGGTGGTGGGATTTTTGTATCTTGAGCTTTGAGAAATCCCTACAACTCCCTCTCCAAAAGTTCACTTCAATTCCTCCACAAAAGGCAATTCCTACAACCCCAAATGAGACTTTTTCTCTAGATATTCTACAGCGAACCTTGGCCACGTCGAGTAGCCGACTTCGTGCCCGAGTTGCCTCGGCATTGAGGTGGGAGCCCGTAAAAGAAGTAGGCGATGTGGTGCGCTTCCGGCGACGAGGAGGAGACGGCACATTCCGCAGGAGATCGGGACGACGACGAGAAGACCGGAGGACTCGGATCTGTCGGTATATCTCTCTTCCCTTTCTTGTTGATAGCTAGGACTAGTTAGTGGTTCGATCCGGGTATTAGTGCGCGGCGGTTTGCCAGTTCAGTAAAATTTAAGTTTATCACCGCTTCCGCATTTGGCCGTCAGATTGACGGCCGGGGCGCCGCCGTGCACTTACATAATTCACTCAAAGATTACAAGATTTGAGGAGGAACTAAATCGTCGAAACTAGCTTCGCTTCGGTCTTCTTGAGTCGTGGATCGTCGCGGATCTCTTGCTCGGATGAAGATCGGCATTGCTTCAAAGGCTCGTTGAAGGCTTGCTTGAATCGGTACTCGATGAATTTTGATTTGGCTTTGGAATTGGATTTAGGCTAGGGTTTTGATGTTGCAAGTTGTGTCACTCAACTTGCGGGTGAATTGATGTAGAATGATCAACAACCTTTGTAATGAAGCCCTAAGTCTCTTTTTATAGTTTTCCCTTTAGCTTCCCCTAGAAGTTAGGTCTAGCTTCCCTTGGAAGCTTGGTTGTTATGAGGCTTGTATAGGAAGCTAGGTAGAAGTTTCTAGATTAAAGTAGTTAGCTAGCTTGCATGAGAAGCCTTTCTGTTGGAGGGAAACTTCTGAAGATTTGAAGCGTCTTGAGGAAGTTTTACAGTTGAAAGGAGGCCTCTACAACAAATACCAACCGCCGACGAGTCGACTCGGCCGCGGATCCGCGGCGGATCGGCCTGACTCGGTCGCGGATCCGCGGCCGTTTGATAGACTCAATGCATGAAAATCTCAGGGTATTCTGGTGTTGGCTTTATGGCACTTTCCTGATATCTGGAATATTTTTATACTTTCTTATTAACTGCCAGATCTCAAGTCTTGGACTTGGTGTATTTTATCAGCACTTTTAGCAGTTCCGGCTCTTTAACCTGGAGAATTTCCTGCACACAATCTCGAGACAAGTGTTGATACATAAAAGATCATGCGTGTAGTAATAAACACACAATTTCCCTCATAATGCCGGTTATAATGTATAACACATGTTATTTGATATTTTCCAGACAAATTTCTAATATGTGCTATATTTATACCAAACACCTTTAGATGATTACACAGAGTAGGAAAATTGATGTGTTAAGAATGCAATATTTTCGACTAATCAAATTCCCCCAAACTTAATTTTGGTCGTCTCGAGCAAACTTGTTTTATTCAAGAGAAGGAGAAAATATAAAAAAAAAGAAAAGAAAAACTAACTAGCACACTTTCGTAGGCAACACGATTGCACTGAGCACGTGCAACAAGCATTTAAACCTCTAGGTGTCCCTAGTAGGAGGAGTGTTGTCTCCTGAGGGTTTTCAGCGGATTGCACCCACAAAATCCCATAATAAAAGGAAGACCGTAAAAGTTACATATAAAGATAAGAATTGTAAAAAAAAAGACTTTGAAAATAAGAGTTTCCAACTATACTAGCTTTTCGGTTGTCATGAGCCATATCTTAATAGTCATGAAAAGATGTTAGAAATCACATCATCCCTTAATAAAACACCGCCTTTATTCTTCATCCCTACCTTTCTTCCAAACACCGATCATATACCCCTACGTGTGTGTAAAAGACATCCCTACACTCGGAGAATTCAATTCAAGCTATCATACTCATGTCCATCCACCTCTGTACTTTTTAATTGGTGAATATTTAGATGGATTTTCTCACACAGTTTTCATGCGACCGTTAATACTTCTTGAGGTACTAATCGACCGATTACTCATGTGCTTGCTTATTAGGCGTAAATAGTGTTTTCCTTGTCCTGCAACACCTAAGGCTTAGCAGTGACTCCCAAACCAGTTGGTCTAAGGCACTAGGTGATGAAGCACCCTCGCTATATTTTTTTTATGCTGCCTTGGTAATAACAAAATCAGTGTTCATTTTTCTTCACCATTTTATCTTTTTATGCATTTATAATTTCCTTCATACTTTGGCTTGTAAACAGGAGCATTTCAAGGTATCCTCTACTATCCCAAGTTTCAAGACGTGTGTAAGTGCGAATAGTAGGGTATCAACATTCAAATGTTTGGCTTCCAGAATAGGAACTATTTTTTAGACTTATTTTTATCCTCAGATTAGTGACTTCCTTCATCATACTAACCCTTGGGACAATGGCTCATAACTACTTATTACTAGTTCGTTTAAGAAAACTTCTAACTTTCTAGGTTTTCTTAAATTTTTCCAATCTTTTGGATGTAATTTTTCACTATCTAATCTTTTATGATAAAATTAAAAATTAAATATCTTTTTATATTTTTTTTATTTTTTTATGTTTTGTGCTTATGTAAAGTATGATGTAAAGTGATGCATAAATAAGCACAAACCTCCCCCAAACTTATTTTCAACAGTGTCCTCACTGTCGCCATCTACTGGATCACCAAAAACCTGTAAGCTTGGGAGGAAATTTATTAACGGGGGCAATAAATATGATCGTTAAAATCTCCCCCAAACTTATTCTTTTCACTCACCTCCATTCTAAACATGATACAGTATTTTACAAGACATGGAGGTGAGATGGAGGAATTTTTAATCAAGATAAAGCGGCTCCTGCAAAAACAGGAGCTTCTCCGTGGGGTCAGTGGAAAATTACGGTTTTAATCTATGTCCATTTACTTTGAAAATTGTACCGTTTTCAACATGTTCAACCACAACTGTCCCGTGCGGGTATACATACCGCACAACAAAAGGTCCTTTCCACCGAGATTTTAGCTTACCCGCATGAAGATGGAGTCGTGAATCATAAAGGACTTGTTGACCAGGTGTAAAAAAATTTCTCAAAATGTTTTTATCGTGAAATACCTTAGTCCGGTTCTTTACAATTACAGTATTATCATAAGCTTCATCACGGAGTTCGCTTAGCTCGTTTAATTGCAGCTTTCGAAAGTTGCAGGCTTAATTTAAGTCAAAGTTAAGTTCTCTAATGGCCCACATTGCTTTATGCTCAATCTCGACCAGAAGGTGAAAAGCCTTTCCAAACACTAGTCTGTAAGGAGACATACCTAAATCGGTTTTATATGCAGTTCGGAACACCCAAAGAGCATCCGTCAATTTGGTTGACCAATATTTTCGATTTTTAGAAATTGTTTTCTCCAAAATTTATTTGATTTGTCTATTTGAAACCTCAGCTTGCCCGCTCGTTTGGGGATGATAGGGTGTGGAAAGTTTGTGGTTGATTGCATATTTCCGCATCAAAGTCTCGAAAGACCGATTACAGAAATGTGTCCCGTTATCGCTAATGATAGCGCGTGGGTGTCCAAATCGCGAAAAGATGTTTTCTTTTAAGAATTTAATTACAAACTTTTTGTCATTAGTACGATAAGGAATAGCTTCAACCCATTTCGAGACGTAATCAACCGCAAGCAATATGTACAAATTCCCAAAAGAGTTGGGAAAAGGACCCATAAAGTCAATACCCCAAACGTCAAAAATTTCAACCACCAAGATGGGTTGAAGTGGCATCTCATTTCTCCGGGAAATCCTACCCGTGTGTTGACACTGTGTACAGATTTTGCAATGATGAAATGCATCCTTGAATAAAGTCGGCCAATAAAAGCCGCATTTCAAAACCTTCTCCGCCGTCTTTCGAGGACCGAAATGACCCCCACATGCCTGATCATGACAAAAAGATAGAACACTCTTGAATTCATCGTTGCGAACACACCTGCGAATGATCTGGTCATGACAATACTTAAACAGATATGGTTCATCCCAGTAAAAATGTTTTACTTGGGATAAAAATCGATGTTTGTCCTATTTTGACCATTCGCGGGGAATAAGTCCCGTAGCAAGATAATTCATAATATCCCTGAACCAAGGTTCGTCGGATACATTCAAGAGTTGTTCGTCTGGAAAAGAATCATTAATCGGTAGGGTCACAGGTGAAGAAGAGATGCGCGACAGATGGCCGGCTACAACGTTTTCACATCCTTTCTTATCTTTAATAACAAGATCAAATTCTTGTAATAGAAGGATCCAACGTATTAACCTACCTTTAGCATCCTTCTTTGCCAAAAGATGTTTTAAGGCGGAGTGGTCAGTGTACACAACAATAGGTGAGCCAATCAAGTAAGGCCTGAATTTTTCTAATGCGAATACAACTGCCAAAAGTTCTTTCTCGGTAGTTGTATAGTTAATTTGAGCATCATTCAGAGTCTTACTTGCATAATAGATCACGTGTGGTATCTTTTCAATGTGATGTCCTAAGACTGCACAAACTGCAAAATCTGATGCATCACACATAAGCCCAAAAGGGTGGTTCCAATCTGGAGAAGATAGAACGGGGGCTGTAGTGAGAGAGTTTTTAAGTGAGTCAAATGCTACCTCACAATCCGAGTCAAAGTGAAAGATTGTGTCCTTGGCCAAGAGAAGAGTTAAGGTCTAGAAATTTTGCTAAAATCCTTAATGAATCTCCAATAAAAGCCTGCATGGCCAAGAAAGGATCGTATATCCTTGACGCATTTGGGATGAGGAAGGTTTTGAATGACATCTATTTTGGCTTTGTCAACCTCAATGCCTTTTCATGAAATAACATGTCCAAGCACAATTCCCTCTTAGACCATGAAATGGCATTTTTCCTAGTTCAAGGTTAAGTTCTTCTCCTTGCAACGAGTAAGAACTGCGTCAAGATGAGATAGGCAGTCAGCAAAAGAATCTCCAAATATCGAGAAATCGTCCATGAAAATCTCCAGAAAATTCTCGACCATGGCCGAGAATATCCCCATCATGCACCGCTGAAATGTAGCGGGAGCATTGCATAACCCAAAGGGCATGCGTCTATAAGCAAAAGTACCAAAAGGACAAGTAAATGTGATTTTATCTTGATCCTTTTCGGCAATAGGGACCTGGTTATAGCCAGAGTATCCATCCATGAAGCAATAATATTCCCTTCCAGCTAAGCGTTCCAGCATCTGGTCAATGAAAGGTAGAGGGAAGTGGTCTTTCCTCGTTGCGGCATTGAGTTTTCTATAATCAATACATACACGCCTCCCAGTTTGAGCGCATGTCTGGATTAACTCATTTGCCTCATTTGCTATGACCGTGATGCCAGATTTCTTAGGGACTACATGAATTGGACTTACCCATTGGCTATCGAAGATTGGGTAAATGATACCATTGTCAAGGCATTTGACGATTTCTTTCTTCACCGCATCCTTCATGACGGGGTTTAGCCGTCTCTGTGGTTCTCGGGTAGGCTTGGCTTCATCCATCAGATGTATATGATGTTCAACTATTAAGGAACTAATCCCTTTGATGTCAGCCATAGTCCAACCAAACGCCTGCCTATTAGATCTCAATACCGTTAAAAGAGCATTCTCTTGCCCTGAGACTAGAAAAGCGGATATGATCACAGGTAAAGACTCATCCTTACCTAAATATGCATATTTAAGATGAGAAGGTAAAAGTTTGAGATCTAATGCTGGCGGAGAAACTATAGAAGGTGGGGTAAGCGAATGAATTCAGAGTCATAAAGAAGCTCATAGCCTGCAAAAGATACAGACTCGGAAAGTGAAGAGTCAAGAGTGTCAGACTCAAGGATGGAAAGAGTGTCCTCACTAAGATATGCAAGATCAAACATTGATGTGCTAGTGCCGTAGAGATTTTCAAAACAAAGTTCATCAACTTCGCAAATTTCGGGAGCAATCTCGTGGACAGAACAGACATCAAGTATGTGAGCAGAGGGTTCAGACAGCTGACTTTTAATTTTGTAAATGTTCAGTTCAATTGTCATTTTTCCAAAAGATAGGTTCATAGAACCGTTTCGACAATTAATGACAACATTGGAAGTGGCAAGGAATGGTCGACCCAAAATCACCAGAATTTGGTTCTGTGGGTTTGCTGCAGGTTGTGTATCGAGAACAATAAAGTCCACAGGGAATATAAATTCCCCGACTTTTATCAACACATCCTCCAGTTCACCCCTAGGTTTGGTGACTGATCGGTCTGCCATTTGGAGAGTACAATGAGCTGGTTTTAACTCCCCAATCCCTAACTGCTCGTAAACAAAATATGGGAGCAGGTAACACTTGCACCTAGGTCAAGTAAAGCACGGTTAATATTTTTACCCCCAATAGAAATCGATATCGTAGGACAACCTGGGTCCTTACGTTTCTTTGGTAGCTGTGGGTTAAAAACAGTGCTAATATTATTGGTCATGAAAACTTTTTTGGGCACTTGAGTCTTCCTCTTCCTAGTGCACAAGTCCTTTAAAAAATTTTCATAAGACGTAACTTGTGGGATAGCATTTAGAAGAGGGATATTGATGTTAACCTGCTTAAACATTTTCATAATCTTCTCCATATGTGGACTCAATTTGTTTCCCCTTAACCGATTCGGATAAGGAGCTTTAGCAATAAGAGCTAGGTCCATCATTGGAGAAGGTGGTGTGTGTGGAACTGATCCCAGAATAGAAGTGGGGATCGTCTTTGGTGGAATAGAAGAGGTATGCTGAGGTGTCGAGCCTTAGGGAAAATGAAGAATATGCTCGCAAGAAGGTGGTGGGGTAGACGAACAAGGATCAGAAGTAGAAGTAGATGTGGAAGGAAAAGTGAAAGTGGAAGCCGGGGTGTTATTGATTAATTCATCATAATTATCAATTTCTTCCCCAACGTGATTATTCAGCACTCTTCCAGATCTCAAGGTTGTAATTGCATTCATATTGTAGTGTTGTGAATGTCCAGGATTCGGTAGGGGTTGAGACGGAAGTTTCCGTTTCTCTCTAGCACTCATTTCGGCTTTTAATTGTGCAATTTTTGCTTCCATCAATTTTATACTCTCAGCTTAGGAGGCGGAGTTTTTCTTTATATCATCGACAGAAGATTGAACCTCAGCCGAAACTTGCATGAAATTTTTCAGAATCAAATTCATGGTTTGTACGAGTGAAGAGGATTCATCAGTACCGGTCAACTGCAAAGGATTATACGGTGCAGGTGTGTTGACCGGATTCTGAAACTTTTGTGATTGGTAGGGGTGCTGACTTATTTGAAGTGGTTGTTGTTGTGGTGGAGGACCCATTTGGAAATTGTTTTGATTTGGAACCGTGTTTTGAGTTTGTTGTTGGTTCCAAGAAAAATTAGGGTGATTCCTCCAACCCTGATTATAAGTGGAAGAATACGGATTTCTAGGTCTTTGTTGGAAAGCAGCATTGGTATGCTCTTGACCTTGAAACGGAGAATTTAATGGACATTCTTCCGTAAGATGAGATGGATCAGAACAGCATCCACGGACAATTTTGGAGAGTGACATCTGATTTAGGGAGGCTGCTAAAAACTTATGTTCCATAGCTTCAAGTTTCTTTTGCATTGCTGCCATTTTAGCTCTAACTCCTATGGAAACATCAAGTTGATGAATGCCACCCCTAGACGATGACTGGTTTACACTCTCCCACTGTAAAGTTCTTTCAGCGAAATCTTCTAAAAATCTCCAGGCTTCATCATCATCTTTATTCATGAAGGTGCCTTGACACATGGATTCAAGGGTCTGTTTTGTTGTAGGATTAATGCCTTCATATATGATTCTACACAAATCCCATCTAGGGATTCCGTGATGAAGACATTGAACTAACAGATCCTTGAAGCGTTCAAAACACTTCGAGAATGGTTCATTGGGAAGCTGGGTAAATTGATTTATTTCGCTACGGACTCGAGCTGTCTTATGATTAGGGTAGAATTTCTTTAGGAAAGCTGTTACGAATTCTCCCCAGTTCGAAATAGAACGTGCAGCTGTGTTATAAAGCTACTTCTCAGCTATATCGCACAAGGTAAATGGGAGAAGACGTAATCTCATAGCATCCACAGAAAGCTGTGAAGTACCCATCATAGTGCATACATTTTCAAATTTGGTAATAAAGACGTATGCGTCTTCAGACTCGAGACCGTGATATTTGGGTAGAAGATTGATGTATTCTGGTTTGATTTCAAAATTATCACCATTGGCTGGTGGAATGGTGAGACAGGTCGAAAGAGGACCTCGCATAGGATAACATCTCTCTTGGAGAGAGATGCGGGGCGGATTCTATGCACCTGCGGACGGTGGCAGAGTAGTGTTAAAGAAGTTCGATGTAGAACCGTCCATCGAAGTGGGTGAGGTAGTGGGTGAAGAAAAAGTAGACGTAGAATTACCGACTTCGGAGTCGATAGGAGGAACGCGGACAAGACGGGCACTAGAATCCCGTGTCCAGCCGAGCATGCACTAAATGGTTTAGCACAAGTGGAAGCATTGTGATAATTAGAGAAAAGATAAGTTGGTGTTTGGTTTGAAAAAGACGGATTTTTGAAAAATCACACAAACAATGCACAAGCAACCCTAAATCTAGTGGTCACCTAGGTCAAGTCTCTAGACCGCTCCTAGACTTCCAGAACACAAATCGCAAGATAGATCCTCTACTGCCTCTTTTCCCCTTCTGTGGCCAGGTAAGTGCCAGATAAGTGGGAGGTTCTCCACTACGTAAGTAGTGGGCCTAATTAAGCAACCACTTGCTTTAGACACACTTGCCTTAGACACCACAAAAGAAACGCAGATAAGCAATAGATTACCCACGACCTCCTTCTGTCCTAAATGAGCGCGACGGTCCTTAGAGTCATGTCTAGATATTTTTTAGTTAATAAGGGTGATGCGGATGCATGTTTGTGATTTTTGGGGCTTAGGAAGGGTAATGAACTCCCCACCTAATCTGAATTTGGTCTTTGCCCCTTAATTTCCGTATTAAAAATGCAAACAACCAAGATCAAACACGCAATAATTTTTCTTTTTAGCGGCGCTGCAAATTTTTGCAAAGAATCCTGCAGAAATCGGTTAATGAACAGAGCAGGGAGGAGATAAGAAAGTCAAAGATTGACCTAGAAATTTTGAAGCACTGAATCCCTCAGCTCGCCGCAGAACCGCCGCGAAATGCTTCCTTTGACCGCGGATGCGCGGTCTTGTGATTAGATCCCTACACAATAAATTCTCCAGAGACTCCTGTTGACTCACTTAACTATCTGAGATGCTCTGAAAATTTTTCCTCTCGCACCAGAGATTCTAGATTCCCTTGCAACAATTCACAACATATCGTTAAGCATTTGATGCGAATTTTGATCTAAAAAATCTGATGTAATAATAAATTTTTCAACTCAATTAACAAAAACGAACAAATTAGCACACGATCCCCGGCAACGGCGCCATTTGATTGATCATTTCTTCGTGTGTATGGAAAAGTTTTAATCACAACCAAAGAAATTTATACGCAATCAATTGACAGTGTCTATTGTAGTTTCGTCGGTGAATGCGGATCGTCCACTGAGAAAGTGTGATTTGTTCGTTATCATTTCAGTTGAGTTGAAAATTAAAAGATATTAAAAATGATTCAATATTTATGAAATTTAGTTTCAATAATCATCAAGAAATAGATCTAAAATCAAGAAATGATAGAGATCAAGAAAATGTCCAAATAGTTTGAATTATCAAGATTTATAAAGAGGCTTGTCGGAATCGATCCAATTGATAGTGATGATGAATACTAATGATTACAAATTCTTATCTATTGAAGATTTGTTACTTGATCGATGACAATCAATGAGGTTTAGGGATCTATTGAAGAAACTAGGGTTTCTCCATCATCATCCCTTGTCCTTTCATTGATTATCATTTAAATTCTAGCCTCTAGCAAATTAAATCACCGATCGTTGATTTCTAATTTGGAGTGAAAACATTCAAGAAAGCGATCTCGCTCAAATTAGGTTTTCGATGATTCAATTTCCTAAAGTTTACAAAACTCATAAGACTTAAGAATTGTTCAAGAATTTCATCATCATCATCTACCTATTTTCTCGATTCCGCTACAAGTGGAGTTTTCACTCAAACATCATGAAAAAGAAAAGAATCAAGAATCTATAACTCTTTATAATGCAAGAATGTAAAGAAAAGCAAGATTAAGAATTTTCACCTTTTATTTATCAACGTTTAGGTACAATTCACTCACAGACTACAAGATTTGAGGAGGAACTAAATCGTCGAAAGTAGCTTCGCTTCGGTCTTCTTGAGTCGCGGATCGTCGCGGATCTCTTGCTCGGATGAAGATCGGCATTGCTTCAAAGGCTCGTTGAAGGCTTGCTTGAATCGGTACTCGATGAATCTTGATTTGGCTTTGGAATTGGATTTAGGCTAGGGTTTTGATGTTGCAAGTTGTGTCACTCAACTTGCGGGTGAATTGATGTAGAATGATCAACAACCTTTGTAATGAAGCCCTAGGTCTCTTTTTATAGTTTTCCCTTTAGCTTCCCCTAGAAGTTAGGTCTAGCTTCCCTTGGAAGCTTGGTTGTTATGAGGCTTGTATAGGAAGCTAGGTAGAAGTTTCTAGATTAAGGTAGTTAGCTAGCTTGCATGAGAAGCCTTTCTGTTGAAGGGAAACTTCTGGAGATTTGAAGCGTCTTGAGGAAGTTTTACAGTTGAAAGGAGGCCTCTGCAACAAATTGTAGGGTTCCTAGGCACTCTCAAGAGGTCTCACAAGGCATCAACCATGCCAATTTCAAAAATTACGGTGCCGAGAAACCCTAATACGGATCGTTGGCTAGAAGTTTAGGCGAAAAAGAAACTAGTTAACAACTTAACTAAATGGTAAACGGAAATACAACCTTTGTAGATCCGGTTCTCCACCTTCATGGCTCCGCGATGAAGTCTCCTCGCTGTACAAATTGGATCTTGGGCTCCAGCGTCGGCTTCATCGGAGAAAAAGCAGGCTAGGTCATCGACGACGATGCCGAAGATGATCTACGTCGAGGCATCGCTAGATCAAGCTCCAACTTCACCAAGTCAAGAAAACTTGTGAAGGAAACACCCTATACTACTTGGCAAGAGGTAGAGGATGAAGAAATAGGAGGTGGGTTCACTTTAGAATTGGATTTCTCACTCTTTTTCTCAAGTTGCCATTGACGAGGCAAGTTTTTTCTTCAAGTAGAAGATAAAGAAGATGATGAAAAGAATATCATAAGTGTTTTGTAAAAAGAAAATAATAAGAATACTTATCATATCTCAACCATGGTCAAGTGTAGAGAATAAATCATGGTTAGTGGGAATGGTTAGGGTTAAGCATGGAGACAAAATGGTCACTTGGTCAAAGCTTCATGAAGCTTTGACTAGAAAACAAATTAAGCCACCATTTTCCTTTATGCTTATTATTTTTCCAAAAAGAATAAATAGACAAATAAATGAAAAAGAAAACAAAACCCTAATCATAAGTTTAACCATGGTTTAATTCTTTACACTTAACCAAGTAAACATGTATCATCAAACATGATACAATAATTTGCACAAAAAGTATATCACATATACAACTTGTACATCCAAGTGAGAAAATCCTTTAAAGTGAACCAATACTAGTTAATGCAAAGTAATATATCAAATATATAATTATACATTAAATCATTAAATCAACACTTGATTTAACGATCCGGTCATATCGCATATAACCGACTAGTATCCTATGTATCGGCTTATCGAATCAATACTTGATTCGATAACTAGGTTATATCGCATACAACCAATCGATACATTCATCGCGAGAATAGAATACGGTATCACATACACGCATTATTCTTGGTCCCACACATATCTCATATGCGCTCCTATTTTGTTTTGCTTGAGCCAGGAAACCTCTGTGTAGGACTCTAAAGACTCGTCAATACGCCGGCAGCAGGTGATGATCATATCAAACACTCACAAGCCGCAAGCGGTCTGCTAAACGTAACGGCCACCCGGGTATTGAGCGATGAGAAGATCGACGAGTAAGCCCGCTCACACTCCTGTGAATCCAACTAGTAACACTTACCGTACAGTCCGGTCTGATCGTCTGATATGTCGCATATCTCGCCTAGGGGTGGTAAACGTCAGACCCCAATAGCTTGATAAGTCGTGTCGATATGAGGTCTATGACAATTCGAGAAACTACTGGTAACACTTACCAGTAAATCTCAGCAACCCTGGCCAGGGATTTCCGGTTATAGCCAATCGAACACAGCGCAACATCCACTCCCTATACCGAGAGAGACGAATCCCCTCCTATCGCTCATTGCCTCCATGTGATTCGGGACTGTACCCAAAAACCACCATTTTGCACGCCCTCTTGGACGTGGTAAGATGGAAATCAAAGCACAGTGGGAACCACACAAGACTCTATTACGATCTCGGGTCAACAGACTACTCTGTACCAGTATCACCAGAGAACTGCCATCTGACGTAAGGTATAATACCATCTGGGAGTTCTCGGCGAGTCCGTCCAGTGTACCCAGTCTCTACTGAGCACCTGTATATCATCTCTGATGTCAAACACCAATGGATATGGGATCTCCCATCGCCCATCTATATAGGTCGAGAAGGTATACGCTAGTCTACACTGGTATATCGATGCCCCGTCTCGATACACCCACGACTAAGGACTTTGAAGGATGTACTTATGGACTACCATGTCCCCACTAGTATGATCCGCATCATAGTCTAGGTAGTCAAGTACACATCCTAAGGGCTTTACCAACATGTAAGAGAGAGACATTCAATGTACACGTTAAGGTAAAGGGTAACCAGATAGCATACTATCATGTCGAGCAAGAAAGTCCTCCCTATATATGTCCCAGCATCCACTACAATATACATCCAATGTACAGTAATGGCCTCTAGGGCATACATATAACTAACAATCTCCCACTTGCACTAGGGCCATCTGATAGCAGTGGTTGTAGTATCTCATACTCAACCATCCCATAAAAGTCTCTCTCTGGGAATAGGCCTTCGTGAGTGGATCCGCCGTGTTATCTTCTGAGTCTACTCTCCTAACCTCGATCTCCTTGGAGATCAACCATCTCCATGATCAAGTGATACTGCCTTAGATTATGTCTGGGTCACTGATAGGACTGGGGTTCCCGGGCCAAAGCCACACTTCCATTGTCACACAATGGTAGGAACCTAGTTCATCTCATGAACCAATATACACCCAAACAGCCTCTTTGGTAGTATCTTAAGTAGCGATGTATCCTGCCTTTATCGTCTAGTATGTCACGGTATCTAGCTTGGAACTCTTCCAACATACCGTCCCTCTACTGAGGGTAAAGACAATGCCTGTGACTGACTTTCAGTCGTCTTTATCACCCTGGAACCTTTCCGGTGATTCTCCCCAGGACCAATTGATACCATCTCACTACAATTAGTGAGTATGCTAACATCCAATTAGATCTATCTCATAGATCCAAATACCAGGATTTAGGAGGTATCACTTTGATCCTATATGGAGAATCTTTGTGATAAGCGGAGATTGATCGAGCGTAGCATAGGAAACACCTTCCCTATCAAGAGTATGTTATCCACGTACTCTACGAGGATCACCTCCATACTCCCCACTACCTTTTTGTTTATACAAGGTTCATCTACCATTTTGATGATGTCAAACTCTTTGACTACTTCATCAAAATAGATGTTCCAACTCCGCGATGCCTGCTTTATCCTATAAAGCATCTTGCACACGTTTCCGCTGCTCCCACTGTCTACGAAGCCCTCTGGCTGTGTACTTATAGACGCTCTCTTCCAAAACATCATTTTGAAAAGCAATCATGACACCCAACCACCAGATATCGTAGTCATGGTATGCAGCCGTGGCAAGTAGGATCTGGATGGACTTAAGCATAGCCATTGGAAAAAGCTTTCATCATCATCCACGCCTGGTCGATGACGAAAACCTTTAACAAGTCTAGCTTTGAAAGTCTCAACTTTTCCAACTACACCAAGTAATCTTCTCAAGATATACTTGCTCCTGATGGGGATTTAACCCTTCAGATATAGCAGCCAAAGTCCATACTTTGCTGGTGTATAAGGATTCCATCTCAGATCACTAAGCATCCAGCCATTCTTACAGAGTCTTACTCCTGATGGCCAGCTCGAAGCTAGTTGGGTCATCATCTCATGATGCAATCCTCGCTCCCACTATCATAGAGAAACCAAAGTATCTCTCAGGTGGGTGAGAAACCCTACTAGATCGGCGGAGAGGCTGAGGTTCGTTGGAAACTATTGAATCCTTTGGTTCTACCAAATCATCAGCTGCAGTTTGTATGGCTGGAACATTTCCAGTTCTACATAACAGACCTTGCCTCGAGCTTGTCCGGATTTTGCTTTTAGACATAGGCCGGACAACCCCAAATCTTAACTAACTTAAGATATGGGCTCTTCCCTTTCCATATCACATATGAAGCGGTAGGCAACTGATTTGATTAGAACCCTATTCAATAGGTATGCAACCTCTTAAGTGCATAACCCCCTAAAAGGAAACAGGTAACTCAGTAGTACTCATCATAGAGCACACCATATCAAATAGGGTGTATCTGCTCCGCCCCGATATACCATCGTGCAATGGTGTATACGGAGGAGTAATGCTGAGAGAGAATCTCATTCTCCTTTAGAATAGTCCAGGATTTCCGTGCTCAAGTATTCTCCTCCTTGATCACATCAAAGGACATAATACTTATACCCGTATTTTGGTTCTCTACTTCTAACTTATATTCTGTGAATATCTCAAAAGGTTCTGACTTGTGTTTTAACAGGAACATATGTCTGAATCTTGAGAGATCATCAGAGAACGTAATGAAGTATAAAGAACCAGTCTTGGCATGTGTAGACAGGGGGCCTACATACATCAACCTGTATCATCCCAAGAGTTTACTAACTCTTTCTCTGTTTCCAATAAACAGAGCTATGGTCATCTTATCTTTGTGACATGACTGGCAAGTTTCACAAGATGTAAATTCAAACTGATTTAAATATGCATCTAAATGTAACTTCAGCCAGTCGGGTCGAATTGATATGACCTAGTCTACAATGCCTCAAGAAGAATTCGTTCATGTCTGAACTCTTCCTCTTGTGTGTGTTCGGTATACTAAGAACTGTAGTTTGATTTAGAACATCAATGCTTTTAGATAACGTGCCTGAACCGATCAACTTTTGATATAGGAAATGTTCAAAACATTATCCAACAATACAAAATTACATCCTTTCTTTACTAATAAAGAGACTGATATGATTTTGTATATCAGGTTCGGTATCTAATAACATTTGTTGAGAATCAATGTATTGTAATACAGGGTGACAGTGACCAACAGACTTGGTTGCAACACTTGCCCCGTTTTCTGTCTCATGAAACTTATCACCCGTTCTCAGTTCTCTACCTCTCTGTAGCCCTATGTAACAGATTACATATCAGGGATCCTGATCTGGTATCACATACCAAGGACGTAGAGGATATTGAGAAACCGTTCTGTATAATGAACACACCCGAAGATGATGCATCAGTATGCACTTTCTTCGTTTGGGCGGCACGGGAATTCTGGTATTCCCCAATTTCCTGCTCTGTCTTATAACAATTATAAGTTAGAGCGGGACCAACGTTCCCCAGCTCAGTATAACAAGCGGGTTCGGTCAATATCCGTATTATTATCTTGATTAAGGCGTGACATGGTCGCTACCAGGAGAGAGAGAGAGAAGAAAACACTCAGCGTGCGCTCTTGCAAGAATAGATTGGTTATTATTTTATCTAATCAGGATGGCTCCCACTGCTTTTTATCAAATCTTCCTTCAAACCCTAAAAGGAAAGACTAGCCGGGATTAATTACACACTACAAGTTCGCCAATCTTTCAGCCAGGCCAGTGTCGGTACTTTGAGGGAGGTCCCCCGTGCTTTCGCACGAACCTAATTAATGTAAACCTCGTTTTCCCAGAGTCGTAATCTCGTTAACACCTTTCTAGACTCCTACTTGATCGGCTAATTGTAATGTGTAAAACTCTCCCAGGAGTAACAATTACTCGCAGCGGGTATCGGGATCCAACTATCTCATAGAAGGTATGCAATCTCATTGCAAATTTCAACACTTGAAATTCCTGATAATATTTTGCCCCTAGTGTTCTATGACCTTGGCGAATGCCAAACAACCCATAGTCCACTAGTCAAGTTCAACCCGTACATTTCTTGATCGAATTAAACCCACCCGCACGACCCTTGACGAATGCCAAACAACGCCGTACGAATACCCTAATCCAATCTGCATCATATGCATAAGCAGATAAATACTAGTTAGCTACCGCACACTACGCCTTGACGAATGCCAAACTACCGCAGCACGAATACTAACTAGTACTTATCTGAAATGACGGAGGGCTACGACAGGTTTTTCTGAAAACCTATTGCGTAATGAACTTGATATCGTTGTAGAATCAAATGAATTTTGAAATGGAGTGTTTTTGAGGCTTTTCTAGTTTTGCTAAAGGAGTCACTCCCGGTGAAGGGATCGTCGGTCCTTTCCTCGTGGAATAAGGTGCAGGATATATCATATATATCGCTATGCAAAGCAAAAACACTTAAAAGCAATCAAAAGACAAACCGAGTGTGTAGCATCTGCCAGTTATTGCTAAAGGAGTCACTCCCGGTGAAGGGATCTCGGTCCTTTCCTTATCGAATAAGGTGCAGGATATATCATATATACCGCTGTGCAAAGCAAGAACTGTAGCTACCTGTTTTATTTTTGAAATTCGATTCTACAACATCTTAGGTTTCTTTTATTTCATTAATCTCATTAATGAAGTCCCATCATTTAAAATACCTAAACATCACAGATAAATACGATGTACACTTATGCCATCCGTATTCGCCTCGATGTCCCCTCGTGCACCGTTAGGTTAGGTAACTAACGGCAGAGCGGGGCAGGGCTAGCGCGGGTGTAAAACATAAGTAACGTCTATATAATATATCATATATAATATATACTGTATCTATCACAGAACATCACATGATCACATCACAGATATCGCAGCAGAAGAAACATATGAAACATTGGATATACTAGGACGTCCGTGTTTTCAATACGAGCCTGTATAAAACACGGATTCCACGGTCGTGATGAATAGCCAATCCCACACCCCTAGACCCCTATGAGAGCGGCAAGCAACCCTACCTATTCTAGGGTTAGGAGACCCGGACTCGACTCCTCGAGTTGGTCTCCCACTGGACCCTAGAACCCGGTTACTTGTGCTCCCCTCCTTGGGTCTATCCTAATGCGGAAAAGTAAATAATATACAAAAGGTGACAACTTCCGCTACCTGGAAGTGTCCCAATAAAAGAATATTACATACAAGTTTTTACATGAATGAAAATGAAAAACACTCATCTCACATAAAAACCCCCGGCTATTCAAACACGACGATCCAATATAACATATCCAGCAACACATAACATCACATGTTATCAACGTAAGTAAACATGCATATCCCAATTGTCGTTGACATATAGCAACGAAACCGGCGATATCACATATTACACTTACGGTCACAGAAAAGAAAGTGTAAAACTACAACAGTTGGAATCCGCAACTCCTTTAGACATCACATGCCTAATCAAATGAATTCTTTAGACATCGCATGCCTAACAATTATAAACCCCGCATTTTAATCTCATTATCGAAAACACTTTTCAATACCAAGTCGGGCAATTCAACAGGATTCCCGACATTCTTATCGAATACTCGTCGCAAACTTCAGTAGACGGCCGCACCCACGACGCCGTCGACGAAGTGCACCAAGGCGGAACTGTTGGAGATAGTGCCCTCAGAGTCAATTATTGGATCACAGGTACGTGATTGCAATGATTGAGGGAGGACCTATCCCGGTAGGACAGTCTTACTCGAGATGATAGTATGCTATCTGGTTTACCTTTATCATCGTGTACTGTTTTAAGTGACCTGACACGTCGCTATTACACGTTGATAGAGCCCCTAGGATTCTTGCTTGACCACCAGCAGTATGAGGGCGATCATATAAGTGGGAGCTGGGGGTCTATAAACTTATCCTTAAAAGGTCCCTAGTCGTGGGAGTTTCGAGACTGGGCATCGATACTCCATTAGTAGACTAGTGTATACAGTCGAGACCCCGACGAGGGGCGGTGGCCGGTCTCACAAGCCACTGGTGTCAGTTGGATCACCTAAGATGTATACAGGTGCTCATTGGGTTATGAGTACACCGGACAGGACTCGCCGGGAACATGCTAGTTGGTCATATACCAGACGTCAGATGGTAGTTCCCTGGTGACATGTGTGCAGGTTAGTTCATCGACCTGGGGATCGTCATTTGTCTCGTGTGAGTTCCCACTGTACTTTGATTACTACCCTACCACGGCTCAAAGGAGTCGTGCAAACAGGTTTTAGTTGGGTACAGTCCCGAGCCACATGGAGGCAGTGAGCGTATCTTCAGGGGTTCGTCTCTCCCGGTATTGGGGGTGAGGTCGTGCTGTGTCTAGGAGAGCCATTACACAAAGTCCTTGGCCAAGGCAAGGAGATTTACTGGTAGGTATTCCAGTAGTATCTCAGGGTGTTCTGGGCTACACTCCGACACGACTTGTACCGCTTTTGGGGGTCTGACTTTTACCAACCCCCTAGGCCCGCCATGCGATGCTCATAGACGAACGGACCGGACTGCACGGATATTGTCACTGACAGGCTCAGTTGGGTGTCGGGGTGAGCTTCCTCATCGACGTCCCATTTGGTCAGTACCTGGTAGCCCGTCACGTATTGGCTTATACCTCTGACGTGCTAGTGGTTAAATCCACAACCAAGGTGTTGACGAGTCTTTAGAGTTCCCCACATTCAGTTACTCAGCTTTCGGGCGAAAGGTTGTAGAGGCCGTATGGAGAAATGGCAAGGTCCGATCAGATACGTGCGGTATTGCACGGATCAGGATCGGACAGTTTGTACTATATGCCGTATGGTTATATGGCAGGGTTCGATCAGATACGTGCGGTATTGCACGGATCAGGATTGAACAGATATTACTAGCCGGTTTTGGTATAAGCCGGATCCTAGTATAATACAGTGTAGATTTTGTCTCATTGCATTTGTATTTCGGTCGAAATACAGATGCGGGTGTGTATGCACAGTATCGGGGTTTTCCTGTAATTTATTACGGGACCAGTTTTCTGGAGTTGCCAGTTTGCTTTCCGTTTCGGCCAATTTCCATTGTTCCGTTCATTGGCCGAAGATTGGTGGAGGAGGGCTTATTTGCATTGTTGCAAATAGGCAATTGTGGAGGGGGGTCTTTGCATTTTTCCTTGTATCATGATGGAGCACTTGACCTTGACTTCTAGCTATCATGATGGCTTGACTTTTCCTTTCTCATCATGGTTGGACTTTGTGAGGTGATGATGGTGGTGTTGAGTGTGGTTTTGGTATTGTCATCATATTCTTTCATGATGCCCTCTTTGCATTATTGTCATGGTGGCTTCTCATTCCTTTAGTTAGACCTCTCATTCTCTCCCTCCCTCACTAGAGCATGGCCGGCCTCCCCCTTGAAGGGGCTGTCCAAATATTTTGAGGTGGGATTTTGCTTCATTTCATGTTGCAAAAATCCCACAAGTTCCATCTAAAAAGCTCCAAGTTCAATCCCTCCTCCAATGGCAATTCCACAACCCCAAAAGTGAGACACAAGCTCTACCAAACATTCTACAGCAAATCTTGGGCACGTCGAGTAGGCGGCTTCGTGCCCGAGTTGCCTCGGCATTGAGGTGGGAGCCCGTAAAAGAAGTAGGCGATGTGGTGCACTTCCGGCGACGAGGAGGAGACGGGACTTTTCCGCAGGAGATCGGGACCATGACGAGAAGACCGGAGGACTTGGATCGTCGGTATATCTCTAACCCATCTTCTAGTTAGCTTAGACTTGTTAATGGTTACGATCCGGGTGTTTAGTGCGCGGTGGTGCCGGTTTGCTAAGTCCGCAAAGTTTTAAGTTATTCACCGCTTCCGCAATCCGCCGTCGGATTGACGGCCGGGGCGCCGCCGTGCACTTACAGTGGTATCAGAGCCTCGCCATTAACTTAGTCTAGCTTTGTGTAATGTGTTTGCATTTCCGATCGATCAAAAAGTTCCAAAACCCGTATTGCCTTCGCATCAGTTTCTGTCGAAATTTTTTGGAGTCTAAAAATTTTTCAGGTGGTCTCAGAATGATGTGCAGGGAGTTATAAGAACACTGAAAAAATTTCGTAGCACGATCCCTCCGTACCACCGCGGAAGGGCGGCCAAAACCCTATTCTGGCCGCGCTTCCGCCGCAGGAGTATGGGCTCGTGTGGAAATTTTTTTGCAGTGGGCTTATGGGCTTATTTCAGGGGTTTTGGGATATTAAAATTGGGCCCAGGTTTTCTGTGATTGCTACAGTTTTGTTTGGGGGCCCACTTGTTAATTGTTTGATCAATCGGAAAATTTTAAACACATTTTTCACAGTATTTACATTATATCTGCGACCGTGAATGTCACTTGATCGGTAAATCCGGTCTAACTGCTATAGCCCGGTTAGACGGATTTGCGAACGTGACTTTCACGTTGATGTTCTATGTATTTGCTGTGTTGTTGCGGATCGGTCGTGGGGGATAGCCTGGATGCAATGCTAGTACAGTTTTGTTGTATTATGTACATTTGATATTGCAGGGCGAGCGTCCGACATATGGACTGCCGTCACTGCCTGTTTGTATTATTATTTTGGGGCTCGACCTGGTTGCGGTCGATGTACCCGGTGTATGTATATTTTACTTTCTGTACTAGGATTGCCCCGCGGAGGGGTGCACGGATAGCCGGGTTCTAGAGGGCAACAAGCCCGCATCTCATGGCATTGAGACAGAGGGGGCTTCACTCTAGGATTGGCGGGCTATTCGCCGCACTCGTAGGGGGTACAGGTTGACCCAGGAGGGGTGCCCAAGTTGCCGGATTCCGTGAAGTGCTGGGTGGTCCATTCACGGTGCTGAAGGGGGCTGCCTCGCTTCAGGTTTTGGCGGGTGACTTGCCGCGCCCGTAGGGGTCTAGGATTTCATTGCACAGGCTATCCACACGACCAGGGGAACGTCGGGTTTCAGTAGTGGCTCTGTGAAACCCGGGGATCCCAGATATCTGTATTGTTTCTGTGATGCTGTTCATTCTCTGTGATGTTGCATTTTATTCACGCCTTGAGCGAAATATAATATATTGGTATATATATTAGTAGATGTTGTATATGTTTTGCATCCGCGCTAGTCCAGTCCCCGCTCTGTCGTTAGTTAGCTAACCTAACGGGTAATGACGGGACCCAGTGGCGAATGCGGATGGCATATACGTACATCAGTATATTTTCGTTCTTTTTGGTGTGATCAATTGATGGGACTGCATTGATTCGGATCAATGCAAGTTAAAAACAAACCTAATCTGATGTTGTTGGAACACTTTTCAAAAAGCTTTTATTGCAAGGACGTTTACTTTTGTTTTGCATCGTGGTATTCATTGGAATATCCTGCTCCTCAGTCGACGAGGCAAGGGCCGAGATCCCTTCACCGGGAGTGACCCCTTGGACAAAAAGTTTGCGTCAGAGCAATGACTTCACTATAGCCGATTACTTTTGCTTTGCATCGCGGTATTCATTTGGAATATCCTGCACCCCATTCTACGGGGAAAGAGCCGAGATCCCTTCACCGGGAGTGACCTCTTTAGCGGAAGTTGTCGTCACTATATTTCTAAAAAGCTATCCGTTCCTTCAACGATATCAAGTTCATTACGTTAAACGTTTTCGCCAGAAACCATTCGTAGCCCTCCGTCGTTTCATATGGATAGTCAATAGTATTCAAGCTGTGTTTGTTGGCCAAAGTCAAGGCACAGTGTTTGGTAGCTGTTGGTTATTCATATGCAGCATAGATAGATGCGTTGGTTTGGAACAGTCGTATAGCCTTGTTGGCCAAAGTCAAGGGCTTATGCGGGTGGATTCGAATCAACCTGGAGAATGACGGGTAGAACTTGACATGTGACTTATGATTTGTTGGCCAAAGTCAAGGTCATAAGAGCATGGGGTAGAAATCACATCGGGAGTTTCAAAAGAACTGAAACTTGCCAGATATGCGCATACCTTCTGGAGTGTGATACCGTGAGCGGATTCCGTCACGTTATCATGCGATGATAGTTGGATCCCGATTCCCACTGATGAGTTAGTTTACTCCTCGGGTGATCCCGACTAATTCTTCTTTCAGGTTTGGAAGAGAATTTGAGGTACAGTGGGAGGTTTCCAGATTAGATAAATTGGTAACCATTCTGATCTAGGTTAGAGTGCACGCTGAGTGTTTCTTTTCTCTCTCTCTCTGGCAGCGACCATTGACCCGACCCTAAGACTTTGACTCAGTGACCAAGTTGACCGAACCTTCTTAAACACCGGGTTTTGGATTGTCAGAGTTGCAAACCTCATTGCCACTCCTACTTTTACCCTTTTCTCCAGGACACCCCGTTTTACTACGAACGTCCACTTCCATTGGACAAAACCATCGTATGGTTAGATACGAACTCGAAAGAATTTATTCGAGGATGGTTTCCGGTTCTGGAGAAAACGGATAGGATTATTCAGTTGTCTTTTCCTTTTACCCTCTCTCAGGTTACGAGTACTCCTTGGTTTAGGGGTAGTACACCTATTACGCAAATTGGATTGTCTTCTTCCAAACCTTAGGCTGGTGCCGACCGGTAGGGAATGAAGAAAACCAATTAGCATAACGATGGTGTGCAGAAGGTATTAAGTTCAGACAAAGCAAAGGATTAGTAAGAGGGCAAAGTAAATTGCAACAGATATTCACGACCGAACCAAATATTTCGTTACCACTCCCACATCACCTTTGTATTTCTCCAGGACACTCCGTATCACTACGAAGATCCACAGTTTATTTGGATACTCCATCGTATGGTTATATACGAACTCGAATGGAACTTGTTCCAGTTCGGGGATGGATTTTGGTCCAGGAGAAATAGGAATAAGGTTTATTCGGTTGTCTTTTATCTTCACCTTCTCTCGTTTTGCGAGTGCTCCTAGGATTAGGACAGTACACCCATTATGCTTATTGGATAGTCTTCTTCCAAACCATAGGCTGGTGCCGAACGGTAGGGAAGGAAGAAAACCATTTGGCCTAAAAGGGTGTGCAGAAGGTAAAGACTAAAGACATATGAAGGGATTTGGAGAGGTGGCAAAGAACTATACGGTTACAGTCGTGAATCTGGAAGAGGCATTACTAGGAATACCAGGATACCCCATCGAAACATTTCAGTGTTTCATTTTCACTGTGTACTAGAAAACTGATTTCCCGATTAGATACTTACTCCAGGGTATGTATTTACCAGATACGATTCTCACATCTGTATGGTTTTACAGATGATGAGTGGGAGTAAGTTATTGGGAATTGGGTGATTATCCTCATTATATCGGGATTCGTTGTAATCGGTGATATTTGAGGAAATCACCTGGGCTGTTTGCCGGTTGGCAAATATTTGGTTTTGAATATCCGCAGTTATGCACCAATTTCAAATTGATATATCTGTACGTCTATTTTCATAGAGTGAGATGTACCTTTTTGAAATTATGTCTATGACATTTACCTATATCAGTGGATGGTTAGGTAAGGAGCATTAAACAGCGGTGTAATTCTTCTTAACCATAAGTACAGTTTTCAACCTACGACACACAGTGAATGAGTTATCAGACTCAAGGGACTTGTACAGAGTATTGTATGTTGTCCAGGGTCCATTAGGACAGAGGGGTTGGTCCTCATACTATATTCTGTTTACTTTTAACTTCTCTAGTTCTTAGACATGTGTTTCGTAGAAACACAGGGTCTAAGTTTTGAGGAGTTATAGGTATTTGAATAGAGTAGAGAACCAAGTGTAGCAAGTATCGGGATTCTTCAAGGTGATCGAAGATGTAGATACTTGTGTATGGTATTCAGTTGATAAAGAGATCTTGCTTCTCTTTCAGGTTACTCATAATTGGAAGTATTCCTAAGTTGAGTAACGCTGATCGGCCTCCTTCCATTTAGTTGACATGCGCTGGGGACAGCTGCATGATTTGAATCCGGTTCAATTAAATCAGTGCCTCTGTTTCTATATTGGATATAGAACAGTTCATATCTTAACGATGTTAAGGTACGGGGAGTTGTCCGGTTTATGATTAAAACCAGACACTGGACAACTCAAGGCACGTTTCTGTAATGGCTGTTTGTGGGTTGACCCAGGCTATGACGAGGGTTGACTTTCTACCATCTGGATGAACAATAGCGATATTGTTCTAGACTCGCCACAGTTTTATTAAAAATGGATTTTTTCAGAAAACAATAGTGGGAGTATGGTAGAACTGGAAGTGATTCCAGAACCACAAACGATTACTGAAGATTTGATAAGGAACCTAAAGATTCAATCTGGATTGACATTCCATTGGCCACTCCGCAGATAAGGTGGGTAACTTCAGGCACCCGAGAGGTACTCCGGTAGCCTCAAGGACGGTGACAGGGAAGTTCTTGTTTACCCACAATTGCCATTGCTGTTGTTCCAGGTTACGAGACCCGGCGGGAGGATGAGTATAGCGTCGTTCTAAACCAGTTTTAGAAGTGTACGTCTATATGACTCTGCCAGAGGGTTGTCGTAGTCAGTGGGAGCAGCGGAAGCATTGGTGGACAGGTTGCTTATGTCTATTTATAGACTAGAGCAGATGTAGCGGAGATAGATCATCTATTTCTGACGTGACAGTCATGGGTTTGACTTCATCAGAATAGGGGATGGATCAGTTGAGAAGGTAGTAGGGTGTGATATCCTGGTATTTGGATGTATACACAGAGTAGGAAAAGAAACTCCTACACTACGATCGGTTATACTTTGGTCGTCACACAGTTGTTTCTCCACAAAGGAAATGGATTTTATATCAGACATACTGGTTACTAGATCTATGGTCTTAGATCTAGATTTGGGTGGTTTCCCAATAAGGGTACTTGACAGCATTCTAAGAGTATTTAGGATGGGCGACTCCTGGCACGGTAGTGTACCTACAGGTAATGGAGTCACCCTCTCCAAAGGTGTCTTACAGACTAAAGGGGAGAGGGACGGGCATGATTGACAGATCACTTGCTCAGGCAATTGAGTCAATCGTGAGATGTCGAGTACCACACCAGATGTTGTTCTTGCACTAGATGCAATAAGTTGACATTAATCCAATCCTGGAGAAACAGTCGGAAGCAGTTTTAGAACATAAGTGGATGTTCTAGGGAGATGATAACGACAGCCTCATTCAGGAGACAGTTATCATTCCAGGCTTCCAAGGTGACATGGACGACAAGGAGGTTGTCAGAGTTATAGTTTTCCTTCTGATGAGGGGCAGTATTTTGGACAGGTGGTCCAAGGCAATACTGAGGGAGGCATGGCGCGCAGGATACTGATTAAGTTCAGTTGACGATACAGTCTAAGAAGTTTGGATTTGGAGTTCATTTATGAGCTAGGTCCCATCAGACATCCAGACATATTCTGAGACAGGTATTGCTCTTTTCGGGAGATGGCTTTCTCCGCGAACTTGAGATATAGAGAGACATAGAAAGAAACAACTAAGCGGATCCACTCACTGAGGCTATTCCTCGAACGCAATAGTTCCGCAAACGAGCTTTGTGAGACTGACTAGTAGAGGAGTTGGATGTTCGGTATCACACGGGCTGTGAGTATGTGACATCGCAATAATTAGCCTTGAGTGCAAGTGGGAGATTGTTGGAGATAGTGCCCTCAGAGTCAATTATTGGATCACAGGTACGTGATTGCAATGATTGAGGGAGGACCTATCCCGGTAGGACAGTCTTACTCGAGATGATAGTATGCTATCTGGTTTACCTTTATCATCGTGTACTGTTTTAAGTGACCTGGCACGTCGCTATTACACGTTGATAGAGCCCCTAGGATTCTTGCTTGACCACCAGCAGTATGAGGGCGATCATATAAGTGGGAGCTGGGGGTCTATAAGCTTATCCTTAAAAGGTCCCTAGTCGTGGGAGTTTCGAGACTGGGCATCGATACTCCATTAGTAGACTAGTGTATACAGTCGAGACCCCGACGAGGGGCGGTGGCCGGTCTCACAAGCCACTGGTGTCAGTTGGATCACCTAAGATGTATACAGGTGCTCATTGGGTTATGAGTACACCGGACAGGACTCGCCGGGAACATGCTAGTTGGTCATATACCTGTTAGTGTATATGCCCTAGAGGCCATTACTGTATCATACTAGTTTGTATATTACTTAATGGATGCTTGGGATATTCACCTTGTATATACAATCTTGCTCAAAATAGTAGTATGCTACTTGGTTTGTTTCTACTTCAATGTGTACTTGTGTTTATTTCAGTATATCACTTATACGCATTAGTGGAGCCCTTAGGATCTTTGCTTGATTACCAGCGTTGTGATGGCCGTCACACTAGTGGGGCTGGGTAATCTATAAGCACATCCTTATGCAGGTCCCCGGTCGCAGGACTATCGAGACAGGGCATCGATACTCCGGAGTAGACCAGCGCATGCGCTTCTCATCCCAGTGTGGGAGACGGTCTGTCCCACAGCCGTCAGTACGTCGTACTTGAGATAGTATGCGGGTGCTCGTTAGGTTACGGGTACACTGGACAGGACTCGTCGGGAACTGACTAGTTGGTATTATACCTATCGTCAGTTATCAGTTCCCAGGTGACATGAGTACAGCTTAGTCCGCTGACTTGACACTGTCACTTCGCCTCGGGTGTGTTCCCACTGTACTTTGATCACTACCCTACCACGGCTCAAAGAAGTCGTGCAAACAGGTGGTGGTTGGGTGCAGTCCCGAAGCACTTGGAGGCAGTGACGGTTAGACAGGATTCGTCTCTCCCGGTATTGGGGGTTGACATCGCGCTGTGTCTAGGAGAGCCATTACACGAGTAGTCCCTGGCCAGGGCAAACGAGATATACTGGTACGTTTCCAGTGTTATCTCAGGGTGTATTGGGCTTCACTCCGGCACGACTTGTACCGCTATTGGGGGACTGACGTTTACCGCCCCCTAGGCCCGCCATGCGATGTATCAGACGAACAGACCGGACTGTACGGAGAATGTCACACTCAGGCTCAGTAGGAGTTCAGATGGGTTTCGCCTCGTCGGTCTTCTTGTCGGCATTACCTGGGGACCGTTACGCACAGCTAGTGCCGCTTGCGGTCTGTGGTTAAACCCACTGCCAGCGTAGTGTCGAGTCTTTAGAGTCCCACACAGAAAGCTTTTCGCCTTTAGGCAAAAGAGTAGAGGTCGCATGGTATTGCGACAGGTCACATGGTTTTGCGACAGGGTTCGGTCACATCCGTGCACTTGTGCACGTACAGTGTCCGGACAATTTACACTAGCGGGCTTTGGTTTAAGCCAGATCCTAGTGTACCTTATGGGATTGGATTTATCCAGTTTGCATTCGTGTTCCTCGGAACGCGGATGCGGGTGTGTATGCACAGTTGACAGGGAGGCAGAGGCTGCGGATTCTCATTAGGGTTGTTGACAGTTGACCGTTGACTATTTAACTTTATGCTCAACCCTAATGAGAATATGATATGTGATTAACTATTATATTAATTAAGTATTATGGTGATATGGTTGTTGACTTGTTGACTTTTGTTGACTTGTTGACTTTGTTGACTTGTTGACTTTTGTTGACTTGTTGACCGGTTGACTAGGCTTGACTAGTTGACCATCATGATAACCATGGTTATCATTTCATGCCAAAGACTTTTTCTTGCTTGCTCATTTGAGCAAAATGAGTGCATGACATGATAAGGTTATGGTTGCTTCTAACCATCACATAAGACTTTTTTTGATATGATGAGTTATGATCACTTTGGATTATGAGAGGGTGAAAGACAAAAGAGTTGCTCATTCTTTTCTTGCTCATTCTCTCTCTTGTTCTTGAGCTCTCCTCTTGCTCTCACCCTCAACCTCTTGCTCCCTCTCTTGATCTATGGTTCTCTTGTCTCATGAGTTGAGAATCAAGAACCATAGATAAAATCCCATTCTATTTCCTCTCTACTCATTCTAGTTCACTAGGTTTAGCAAACCAAGTGAACTAGTTTCTTCAAAGAATGAAGAAGGAGCTAAAGGTTGGAGCTTTCAAGTGGATCTATCTTCGGCGTACGGAGACGACGAGAAGGAGCCATCGGACCACCATCGGAGCTTGAAGAGAAGGAGTTCAAGACAAGTTTAGGTATAACCATCTTCATCCGAGTAGCTAAATATCTTTAGCTTAGTATGCTAGTTTTAGTTTAGGTAAAGATCCCGACCTAGCTTAGTCCATGTTGCCTCTTGCGATAAAATTTTGATTTTATACCGTTTCCGCCTCCTCGTAAGAACCGGGGGTCGCAACGTGGACTTACAGTGGTATCAGAGCCTAACTAAACATAAACTAGCTTGGTAGTAAAGTGTAACGAAGTTCGGAACCGGAAAAATCCAAAAACCAAACATTTACAAAAACTGAGTTTCTGTTGAAATTTTTTTGGCTCAAAATGAAAAACTTTACACTTGTAAATTCGGCTCAGGGTTTTGTGTGAACAACCAAGAAAAACGATACAGTAATTCGTCCAAACCGCCGCCCTTCCGCCGCGCGAGCTAGGCAGCCGCCGCGGAACCGCCGCGATTTGTCGTCTTCTCTGCATCGTTTTTCGTGCAGTGTGTGTCTGTGTTGGTTTTGGGATTTTTAATATATATTATATGTGCCCAGATTTTCCAGAAAAGAAATTTCCTTTTGGGGTCCTATAATTCCGTATTTTTCCGAACTTCACTGCACTTTGACTATGATGGTTATATCTGTGATGTTTGCATGTATTGAACGTCGGCTAATCGCTATAAGTCGAATAGTCGGGGTTATACATGATCTGTAATGTGCTGGAATGTGTATATAAATATGTTGGATTGTCGCGGGTGAATAGCCGGGGGTTGTGAGACGAGAGTTTTCTTTTCTTGCAATTCATGTAAATTTGTAAATTGATGTAATAATTATTTGTATGGCCGCACAACCGGGTCGGGGTTGTAGCCGTCATTGTATAATTTCTTTTTACTGTTTTTGCTCCTAGGATAGACCCATGGAGGGGTGCACAAACTACCGGGTATGCCGAAGTGTCGAGTGGCCTACTCATGGAGATGAGGGAGGTTGCTACGCTTCGGGTACTTGGCGGGTAGTTTGCCGCACCCGTAGGGGTCTTGGGTGGGGTTTTGGCTATTCACCGCGACCGTGTTATCTGTTTTTGTTACAGGCTCGTACAAATTACAGATTGCTAGTATATCCAATGTATTTATCTGTGATCTGAAATGTTTATCATTGCAGTATATCTATATATGATATTATTTAGGCGTTGCTTATGTTTTACAGACGCGCTAGCCCAGCCCCCGCTCTGTCGTTAGTTAAGTAACCTAACGGGTAATGACGGGGCCCCGTGGCGAATGCGAATGGCATAAGCGTACGTCATATTTTGGTTGTTTTCTGCAATGGTAGGATTTAATGATGGGACGCATTAAAAGAACTAATGCAAGAATATCACGCATTAAAAGAACTAATGCAAGATAATAAACCAAGTTAAAGTCTTTGGAACACTTTCGAAAAACCACTCGGTTCTTTTCAAAAACAACTTTTAAATGCGGAGCTTGAGCCACTCCTTTTAAAAGCTATCTCGTTCCATCGACCAAATCAAGTTCACTACGTTCACGGTTTTGCCAAAACCATCCGTAGCCCTCCGTCGTTTCACATGAATAGTCAATAGTATTCAAGCTGTGTTTGTTGGCCAAAGTCAAGGCACAGTGATTGGTAGCTATTGGGTATTCATGTGCAGCATAGATAGATGCGTTGGTTTGGAACAGTCGTACTACCTTGTTGGCCAAAGTCAAGGGTAGGTGCGGGTGGATTCAAATTAACCTGGAGAACGACGGGCAGAACTTGACATGTGACTTATGATTTGTTGGCCAAAGTCAAGGTCATAAGAGCATGGGGCAAAAATCCACATCGGGAGTTTCATAAGTACTGAAACTTGCTAGATTTGCATACCATTTGGAGTGTGATGATTCTGGTAGGATTCCTTCAGTTTCGTCACACGATGATATTTGGATCCCGATCCTACTGTGAGTATATGCTACTCCTCGGGAAATTTCTCACTTAACGATCAATGCTATAAACCTAGTAGGTGCCTAGAAAGGTGTTAGCGGGGCTACGCCCCCAGGGAAAAGAGGTTCTTTAATTAAGGAACTTCGCGAAAGCGTTGGAAAACCTCCCTCGAAGTACCGACACCGGCCTGGCTGAACGGTTAAGCAAGTATTGTACGGTGGGATTGATCCTGACTAATTCTTCCTTTATGGTTTGAGGAGGGATTCGAGAAACAGTGGGAGCCATCCTGTTTAGACAAACTAAAAACCACTCTAAACTTGCAAGAGCATCATGCTGAGTGTTTCTTCTTCTCTCTCCTAATTGCAGCGACCAATCAACATGACTGGACTTAAGTTACTCCTAGATAAAAACAAACTGACAGGGCCAAACTACAAAGATTGGCTCAGGAATGTCAAGATAGCAATCACTTATGACAAGCTGGGGTATCTTCTTACCACCAAAGCTCCCCCTGTCCCTGGTCCAACTTCCAGCGTCGCGGATAAGGAAATCCGCAAGACTTGGGAGATTGATAGCGCGAAGGCCAAGTGCCTCCTGCTTGCCTCGATGGACAACGAACATCAGAGGAGGCATGAGAATATGGACATGGAGTCCATATTGCTCCATACAAAAGAACTGTATGGAGAGCAATCACGTATCGCAAGATACGAAGCGTCGAAAAAGTTATTTTCGACAAGAATGGCCGTCGGATCATCAGTAGCCGAGCACGTGCTAAAGATGATCGGCTTCATTGAGGAGCTCGCTGACCTAGGGATCACATTAGAGAGTGAACTATATACGGATATAGTTCTCCAGTCCCTTCCTTCCACTTACGCCCAGTTCATACTGAACTTCAACCTACAAGAAAAAGAGGTTGAACTTTCAGAGCTCCTCAACATGCTGAGGAGCGCAGAGGGCACCCTACAGAAAGGTAGGGATACATCCACTTTGTTTGTAGGAGGATCATCTTCTTCTAGGTCCAAGGCGAAAGCCAAGGGAAAGAAGAAGAAGGCCCCCGCCAAACCAAGGGGCGGTGTTAGTAAAGTGGATACGAAGGGAAAAGGTAAAGCAACAACGATAGCGGGGAAGCTTGTGGATAAGGAAGAATGCTTCTATTGTCATAAGAAAGGACACTGGAAGAATGATTGCAGGGCCTGGAAGGCCAGAACACAGGAATTGAAGCAGGTTGCAGCTTCAGCTTCAGGTGTGTATGTTATTGAAAACTGTCTTTCAATAAACTCTACTTCCTGGGTATTGGATACCGGATCAGGATCTCATATCTGTAATTCTTTGCAGGCGTTGAGAAACCGTAGGGTTTTGAAGGCAGGTGACATGACCCTCAAAGTTGCGAACGGAGCTAGCATGGATGCTAAAGCCGTGGGGGACTATCACCTGGGAATGTCAGATGGACATGTTTTGGTTTTGCATAATTGCTTTTTTGTACCCAACGCAACTTGTAATATCATTTCTGTATCTTTAGTTTCTAAAGAAGGTTATGAATTTGCGTTTGTAAGTAATGTTGTAAACATTCACCTTAATCAAGTTTTGATTGGGTCAGGTACATTGAGTAATGGTATATACGTGTTAAACCAACCACAGATTTTTAATGTCCAGAATACACACAAAAGAAAGTCTCCAGATATAAATCAGACTTTCTTATGGCATTGTAGATTGGGTCACATCAATGAGAGAAGGTTGACTAAGTTACATACAGAAGGATATTTGAATGCGTTCGAATATCAATCGTATGCCACTTGTCAATCTTGTCTCAAAGGAAAGATGACAAAGACTCCGTTTACTGGACAAGGAGTAAGAGCGAGCGAGCTCTTGGGACTCGTACACAGTGACGTGTGCGGTCCAATGTCTACACATGCCCGAAGCGGACATTCTTACTTCATTACTTTTACGGATGACTTCTCAAGGTACGGCTATGTCTTCTTAATGAAACATAAGTCCGAGGCCTTTGGAAAATTCCAGGAGTATAAGAATGAAGTAGAGAAACAGACCGGCAAAAGTATTAAGATTCTAAGATCGGATCGAGGTGGAGAATACTTAAGTGCCGAGTTCCTGGACTACTTAAAAGAGAACGGAATTCTCTCTCAGCTCACTCCTCCGTACACCCCGCAACATAACGGTGTATCGGAGAGACGGAACCGCACCCTATTGGATATGGTGCGGTCCATGATGAGTAACGCTGAGTTGCCGCGATCATTCTGGGGGTATGCGCTAGAATCAGCAGCGTACCTTTTGAACCGAGTTCCGACTAAGACTGTGCCTTCCACACCATATGAAATGTGGTGTGGGAAGAGACCCTATCTTAAGCACATTAAGACATGGGGATGTCCGGCTTTTGTCAAAAAGCAGCATGCGGACAAGCTCGAGGCACGCTCAGTACAGTGCAAGTTTGTGGGGTATCCAAAGAACTCAAAAGGATATTTCTTCTACTGTGAAGAGGAACAAAAAGTTCTTGTTTCTCGTCATGCCTACTTCTTGGAAACTGAGTTTTTGGAAAACCAGATAAGTGGGAGCACAGTAGAACTGGAAGAAATTCCAGAACCACAGACTATTACTGAAAGGTTAGTGGAACCAGAGGGTTCAACAGAACAGGACATTCCTACGCCGCTCCGCAGGAGTAGTAGGCAGTCTCATCCGCCCGAGAGATACTACGGTTTTCTCATAGACGGGGATAGAGAGGATTGCATCATAGATTATGATGAGCCTACTAGCTTCCAGCAGGCCGTTCAGAGCGTTGACTCAGTGAAATGGCTCGATGCAATGCGGACCGAAATGGAGTCCATGTACACCAACAAGGTATGGACGTTGGACATTGCTCCAGACGGGGTAAAACCCGTAGGATGCAAGTGGATCTTCAAAAGGAAGATTGGTGTAGATGGACAGGTTGAGACCTATAAAGCTAGGCTGGTAGCAAAGGGTTTTCGTCAAAGACCTGGCTTGGACTACGACGAAACCTTTTCTCCAGTAGCCATGCTGAAATCCATTCGGATCCTTCTTGCCATTGCTGCCTTCCACGATTATGAGATCTGGCAAATGGACGTAAAGACAGCTTTTCTAAATGGAAATTTAGAGGAGTGTGTCTATATGGACCAGCCAGAGGGTTTCATTCAGAGTGGGAGCAGCGGAAAGGTGTGCAAGTTGCTTAAGTCCATCTATGGACTAAAGCAGGCATCGCGGAGTTGGAACATCTGCTTTGATGAGACGGTCAAAGAATTTGGCTTTATCAAAAATCCAGATGAACCATGCATCTATAGTAGATTTGTAGCGAGAACTGTAGTATTCCTCGTTTTATACGTGGATGACATTCTCTTAATAGGAAATGACATTCCTATGCTACAATCTGTCAAGGGGTTCTTGTCACACAGGTTCTCCATGAAAGACCTGGGTGATGCCTCATACATTCTGGGTATCCGGATCTACCGTGACAGATCCAAGAGGATATTAGGACTTTCGCAGTCCAGGTACATCGACACCATACTGAAGAGGTTCAGTATGGAAGATTCCAAGCGCGGTAACCTACCGGCTTGTCACGGGATCACCCTCTCTAAAGAGATGTCTCCCAAGACTGATTTAGAGAGGGATCGCATGTCTATTATACCCTACGCTTCTGCGGTAGGCTCTATAATGTATGCGATGTTGTGTACCAGACCGGATGTAGCTTATGCACTGAGTGTGGTAAGCCGGTATCAGTCAAACCCTGGGGAGAAACACTGGATAGCGGTAAAGAACATTCTCAAGTACCTGAGAAGGACTAAGGAGATGTTCTTGGTGTATGGCGGAAAAGACCTCCAGATCGAGGCCTTTGCTGACTCCAGCTTCCAGAGTGACAAGGATGATTCCAAGTCCATGTCGGGTTTTGTCTTTACCCTCAATGGAGGGGCGGTGTGTTGGAAGAGTTCCAAACAGGAAACCGTTGCAGACTCGACGATGGAAGCGGAATACATCGCTGCATCTGATGCCGCAAAAGAAGCTGTCTGGATGAGGAAGTTCTTGAAAGAACTTCAGGTGGTTCCGTCCATTGTTGATCCAATACCTCTGTATTGCGACAACAACGGGGCTATAGCATTAGCGAAGGAACCCAGGTCCCATCAGAGATCCAGGCACATCTTGAGGCGGTATCACCTGATCAGGGAGATCGTAGATCGCCAGGAGATCGAGGTTCGGAGAGTCGCTTCAGAAGACAACACTGCAGATCCATTCACCAAGGCCTTGCCCCAGACTCAGTTCGAGCGGCTGATCGAGATGATAGGTCTTCGATACGCCAGTACATGGCCTTAGTGCAAGTGGGAGATTGTTAGTGTATATGCCCTAGAGGCCATTACTGTATCATACTAGTTTGTATATTACTTAATGGATGCTTGGGATATTCACCTTGTATATACAATCTTGCTCAAAATAGTAGTATGCTACTTGGTTTGTTTCTACTTCAATGTGTACTTGTGTTTATTTTAGTATATCACTTATACGCATTAGTGGAGCCCTTAGGATCTTTGCTTGATTACCAGCGTTGTGATGGCCGTCACACTAATGGGGCTGGGTAATCTATAAGCACATCCTTATGCAGGTCCCTGGTCGCAGGACTATCGAGACAGGGCATCGATACTCCGGAGTAGACCAGCGCATGCGCTTCTCATCCCAGTGTGGGAGACGGTCTGTCCCACAGCCGTCAGTACGTCGTACTTGAGATAGTATGCGGGTGCTCGTTAGGTTACGGGTACACTGGACAGGACTCGTCGGGAACTGACTAGTTGGTATTATACCTATCGTCAGTTATCAGTTCCCAGGTGACATGAGTATAGCTTAGTCCGCTGACTTGACACTGTCACTTCGCCTCGGGTGTGTTCCCACTGTACTTTGATCACTACCCTACCACGGCTCAAAGGAGTCGTGCAAACAGGTGGTGGTTGGGTGCAGTCCCGAAGCACTTGGAGGCAGTGACGGTTAGACAGGATTCGTCTCTCCCGGTATTGGGGGTTGACATCGCGCTGTGTCTAGGAGAGCCATTACACGAGTAGTCCCTGGCCAGGGCAAACGAGATATACTGGTACGTTTCCAGTGTTATCTCAGGGTGTATTGGGCTTCACTCCGGCACGACTTGTACCGCTATTGGGGGACTGACGTTTACCGCCCCCTAGGCCCGCCATGCGATGTATCAGACGAACAGACCGGACTGTACGGAGAATGTCACACTCAGGCTCAGTAGGAGTTCAGATGGGTTTCGCCTCGTCGGTCTTCTTGTCGGCATTACCTGGGGACCGTTACGCACAGCTAGTGCCGCTTGCGGTCTGTGGTTAAACCCACTGCCAGCGTAGTGTCGAGTCTTTAGAGTCCCACACAGAAAGCTTTTCGCCTTTAGGCAAAAGATTAGAGGTCGCATGGTATTGCGACAGGTCACATGGTTTTGCGACAGGGTTCGGTCACATCCGTGCACTTGTGCACGTACAGTGTCCGGACAGTTTACACTAGCGGGCTTTGGTTTAAGCCAGATCCTAGTGTACCTTATGGGATTGGATTTATCCAGTTTGCATTCGTGTTCCTCGGAACGCGGATGCGGGTGTGTATGCACAGTTGACAGGGAGGCAGAGGCTGCGGATTCTCATTAGGGTTGTTGACAGTTGACCGTTGACTATTTGACTTTATGCTCAACCCTAATGAGAATATGATATGTGATTAACTATTATATTAATTAAGTATTATGGTGATATGGTTGTTGACTTGTTGACTTTTGTTGACTTGTTGACTTTGTTGACTTGTTGACTTTTGTTGACTTGTTGACCGGTTGACTAGGCTTGACTAGTTGACCATCATGATAACCATGGTTATCATTTCATGCCAAAGACTTTTTCTTGCTTGCTCATTTGAGCAAAATGAGTGCATGACATGATAAGGTTATGGTTGCTTCTAACCATCACATAAGACTTTTTTTGATATGATGAGTTATGATCACTTTGGATTATGAGAGGGTGAAAGACAAAAGAGTTGCTCATTCTTTTCTTGCTCATTCTCTCTCTTGTTCTTGAGCTCTCCTCTTGCTCTCACCCTCAACCTCTTGCTCCCTCTCTTGATCTATGGTTCTCTTGTCTCATGAGTTGAGAATCAAGAACCATAGATAAAATCCCATTATATTTCCTCTCTACTCATTCTAGTTCACTAGGTTTAGCAAACCAAGTGAACTAGTTTCTTCAAAGAACGAAGAAGGAGCTAAAGGTTGGAGCTTTCAAGTGGATCTATCTTCGGCGTACGGAGATGACGAGAAGGAGCCATCGGACCACCATCGGAGCTTGAAGAGAAGGAGTTCAAGACAAGTTTATGTATAACCATCTTCATCCGAGTAGCTAAATATCTTTAGCTTAGTATGCTAGTTTTAGTTTAGGTAAAGATCCCGACCTAGCTTAGTCCATGTTGCCTCTTGCGATAAAATTTTGATTTTATACCGTTTCCGCCTCCTCGTAAGAACCGGGGGTCGCAACGTGGACTTACAATACCAGACGTCAGATGGCAGTTCCCTGGTGACATGTGTGCAGGTTAGTTCATCGACCTGGGGATCGTCATTTGTCTCGTGTGAGTTCCCACTGTACTTTGATTACTACCCTACCACGGCTCAAAGGAGTCGTGCAAACAGGTTTTAGTTGGGTACAGTCCCGAGCCACATGGAGGCAGTGAGCGTATCTTCAGGGGTTCGTCTCTCCCGGTATTGGGGGTGAGGTCGTGCTGTGTCTAGGAGAGCCATTACACAAAGTCCTTGGCCAAGGCAAGGAGATTTACTGGTAGGTATTCCAGTAGTATCTCAGGGTGTTCTGGGCTACACTCCGACACGACTTGTACCGCTTTTGGGGGTCTGACTTTTACCAACCCCCTAGGCCCGCCATGCGATGCTCATAGACGAACGGACCGGACTGCACGGATATTGTCACTGACAGGCTCAGTTGGGTGTCGGGGTGAGCTTCCTCATCGACGTCCCATTTGGTCAGTACCTGGTAGCCCGTCACGTATTGGCTTATACCTCTGACGTGCTAGTGGTTAAATCCACAACCAAGGTGTTGACGAGTCTTTAGAGTTCCCCACATTCAGTTACTCAGCTTTCGGGCGAAAGGTTGTAGAGGCCGTATGGAGATATGGCAAGGTCCGATCAGATACGTGCGGTATTGTACGGATCAGGATCGGACAGTTTGTACTATATGCCGTATGGTTATATGGCAGGGTTCGATCAGATACGTGCGGTATTGCACGGATCAGGATTGAACAGATATTACTAGCCGGTTTTGGTATAAGCCGGATCCTAGTATAGTACAGTGTAGATTTTGTCTCATTGCATTTGTATTTCGGTCGAAATACAGATGCGGGTGTGTATGCACAGTATCGGGGTTTTCCTGTAATTTATTACGGGACCAGTTTTCTGGAGTTGCCAGTTTGCTTTCCGTTTCGGCCAATTTCCATTGTTCCGTTCATTGGCCGAAGATTGGTGGAGGAGGGCTTATTTGCATTGTTGCAAATAGGCAATTGTGGAGGGGGGTCTTTGCATTTTTCCTTGTATCATGATGGAGCACTTGACCTTGACTTCTAGCTATCATGATGGCTTGACTTTTCCTTTCTCATCATGGTTGGACTTTGTGAGGTGATGATGGTGGTGTTGAGTGTGGTTTTGGTATTGTCATCATATTCTTTCATGATGCCCTCTTTGCATTATTGTCATGGTGGCTTCTCATTCCTTTAGTTAGACCTCTCATTCTCTCCCTCCCTCACTAGAGCATGGCCGGCCTCCCCCTTGAAGGGGCTGTCCAAATATTTTGAGGTGGGATTTTGCTTCATTTCATGTTGCAAAAATCCCACAAGTTCCATCTAAAAAGCTCCAAGTTCAATCCCTCCTCCAATGGCAATTCCACAACCCCAAAAGTGAGACACAAGCTCTACCAAACATTCTACAGCAAATCTTGGGCACGTCGAGTAGGCGGCTTCGTGCCCGAGTTGCCTCGGCATTGAGGTGGGAGCCCGTAAAAGAAGTAGGCGATGTGGTGCACTTCCGGCGACGAGGAGGAGACGGGACTTTTCCGCAGGAGATCGGGACCATGACGAGAAGACCGGAGGACTTGGATCGTCGGTATATCTCTAACCCATCTTCTAGTTAGCTTAGACTTGTTAATGGTTACGATCCGGGTGTTTAGTGCGCGGTGGTGCCGGTTTGCTAAGTCCGCAAAGTTTTAAGTTATTCACCGCTTCCGCAATCCGCCGTCGGATTGACGGCCGGGGCGCCGCCGTGCACTTACAGGAACACCGCTACCGCGAGCACCCGAACGGATGCTTTCGGCGACGGGGTTCTCCTTCAGTCACTTGGTCGGGGCTATGGGGTGAGGCTGTCTATTATGTTTATCCGGCGAGTATACACGTACGCTACGTGATTGCGACGGACTTTTGATCATATCAAAATTCCGTGGCAACCGATCAAGTGAGACTAAAGTGCTATGTTTATAACATTCATTCAGTTATCTCATAACAACAACAACAACAACAACTGAGCCTTTTATCCCAAGCATATGGGGTAGGCTACATGAACCAACATGAGAATCACGCCGGGTCCAGCACATGAATCCTCTGTCTCCACTCACTTCTATCGAACAATATACTTTCATTGAGTCCTTTGGCAACCATATCGTTTCGTATCACCTCCATCCATGTTTTCTTCGGTCTCCCTTTTGCCCTTTTGCCATTACCCATATCGAGAGTATCTATTCGTCGAACCGGTGCTTCCATAGGTCTGCGTCGCACATGACCAAACCATCTAAGCCAGTTTTCCCGCATCTTCTCCTCCACGGGTGCTACACCAACTTTTGCACGAATATCCTCATTTCGCACCTTGTCTTTTCTAGTGTTACCGCACATCCAACGAAGCATGCGCATCTCCGCTACGTGCATCTTCTGTGTATGATGCTTCTTAGGAGCCCAGCATTCTGTACCATATAATAAGGCAGGCCGAATAGCGCTCCGATAAAACTTCCCTTTCAATTTTAACGGAAAGTTACGATTACACAAAATCCCTGTTGCACTCCTCCATTTCAACCAACCAGCTTGGATCCTTTGATTAACATCACTATCGATCTCCCCATTCCTTTGGATGATGGAACCTAGATATCTAAACTGGTCGCTCGGTGATATCTCTTGCCCTTCCAATGTTATACCAATATGGTTTTGACTTCTCTGGCTACTAAATTTGCAGTGCATATATGCTGTCTTGGACCTGCTCAATCTGAATCCCCGAGATTCCAATGTTTGTCTCCATAATTCCAATTTGGCATTAACCCCTGCTTTCGTCACATTTACTAGAACAATATCATCAGCGAATAGCATACACCAAGGGACCTCATCTTGGATAGTTCTAGTAAGCTCATCCATCACGATGGTAAACAGGAAAGGACTTAATGCAGATCCTTGATGTAAACCAATAGTAATCGGAAAATCACTTGATAAGCCACCGCAAGTTCTGACATTTGCCACTACTCCGTCGTACATATACTTGATTATGTCAATATACTTGACGGGGACCCCCTTTTTCATCATTGTCCCCCATAATACCTCTCTAGGTACCTTGTCGTACGCTTTTTCTAAATCAATAAATATCATATGCAAATCTCTTCTCCTCTCTCGAAAGCGCTCGACAAGTTGACGAAGCAAATGAATCGCCTCTGTCGTCGATCGTCCAGGCATGAACCCAAATTGGTTCTCTGTTATCTTAATATCCTTCCTTAGCCTGTGTTCAATCACTCTCTCCCAAAGTTTCATGGTGTGACACATTAGTTTTATTCCACGGTAGTTTGAGCAACTTTGAATATCACCCTTATTCTTGTAGATAGGTACAAGGATACTTTTCCTCCATTCATTTGGCATCTTTTTTGTCTGCCAAATCTTATTAAACAGATCTGTCAGCCATTTAACGCCTATTTCTCCTAAGCATCTCCAAATCTCGATAGGAATCCCGTCAGGACCAACCGCTTTTCTTAAACCCATTCTGTTCAAAGCTTCTTTAACCTCAGTAAGTCTTATTTTACGCATGAAATCACGATTTATATCTTGAGATTGAATGACAAGTCCATCCAAATTCTTAGTAAAGCTCTCATTGAACAATTTGTCAAAATAATCTCTCCATCTTTCCTTGATATCCTCATCTCGAACTAAAACCTTCTGATTTTCATTTTTGACACACTTCACCGCACATAAGTCTCTAGTCTTCCTTTCCCGCATTCGAGCAATCCGGTATATATCATTTGCAGCCTCTTTAGTGTCTCATTTCTTGTACACCTCCTTGTAGATCTTAGATTTAGCTTCCCGAACAGCTTTCTTAACTTCCTTTTTAGCCATTTTGTACTTCTCAAATCTCTCCACATCTCTACTTTTCTTCAAATCTTTATAAGAATCTCTTTTAATTTTAATAGCAGCCTTTACATCTTCATTCCACCATGATATGTCCTTAGATGGTGGAGCACCACCTCTCGACTCACCAAGTAGATCTCTAGCTACTTTCTTGATACAACTAGCCATTTTGTTCCATGTTTTGTCTGGATCATCTTCCGACTGCCAATCCGCTTCTTGTACTACACGATCTATAAAAGCCTTTTGATTACCTTCTTTCAATCGCCACCATTTAATTTTAGGCTCTACCTTACGTCTAATCTTCCTAGGTTCTCTTCTAAATCGAAAATCTAGAACTAAAAGTCTATGTTGAGTGGTTACACTCTCACCTGGCACTACATTACAGTCGATACAACAACCTCTATCTATTCTTCTCGTCAGAAAAAAGTCTATTTGACTAGCATTTGATCCGCTCCTAAAAGTGATAAGGTGGGACTCTCTTTTCCTAAACCAGGTGTTTGCTAAGATCAAGTCATAAGATAAAGCAAAATCTAGAATCGAGTCACCTACTTCATTCCTTTGTCCGAAACCAAAACCTCCATGGATAGTATCAAACCCACTACGACTAGTACCTACATGTCCATTAAGATCACCACCAATAAATAACTTCTCTCCACTAGGTATACTTTGCACCACCTCGTCTAAATCCTCCCAGAATAGACGCTTACTAGCGTCATCAAGACCTATCTGTGGTGCATAAGCACTAATAACATTAAAGATCTCTCCACCTAGAATAAGCTTAACCAGTAAAATTCTATCACCTTTTCTCCTAATCTCAACTACATCCTCAAGCAACCGTCTATCTATGATTATACCTACCCCATTACGATTTTTATCTCTACCCTATACCAAAGCTTATAACCCCAAGGCTCTATGACTCTACTCTTTTCACCTACCCACTTAGTTTCTTGCAAACACATAATACCAACTCTCCTCCTAATCATCACCTCCACTAATTCTATTAGTCTACCCGTAAGAGAACCTATGTTCCAGGAAGCTAGAAGGATCCTATGAAACCCTTGCTTATTTGTCACTACACCCGGGGTTCGATGTAGCGCGCCGTCTCTGGACGACGACCCTTGCTTATTTGTCACTACACCCGGGGTCCGATGTAGCGCGCCGTCTGTAGACGACGACCTTTGTTTATTTGTCACTACACCCGGGGTCCGATGTAGCGCGCCGTCTCTGGACGACGACCCTTGCTTATTTGTCACTACACCCAGGGTCCGATGTAGCGCGCCGTATCTGGACGGCGACCAAGCCCTTGCATATTTAACACTACACCCGGGATCCGATGTAGCGCGTCGCTGAGTAGGGGACGCCCCAACGATATTCTTATTATGGTTCATGTCATAGAATGTGACAAAGTTTTACGTTGGCTATCACAAGCCTACCACAACCCTCACCCTTTCTCATTCGGACTTGGGACCGGCAACGGTGGGTTTATTCAGTTATCTCATAACAATTTGTGAATTCCAAGTATTGTATCACATTCCAAATAAATGGAAAATGTTAAACTTTCCGATCGAACATTCAAACACCCAAGTTTTCTCGATACAGATCAACTCATGAAATAAGTTCAAAGATATTCACTTCATGCCTCAGTACCAACGGTCCAGCCGTAGAAGGGTCAAGCCAACGCCTCACATGTGGCACGCCGTACTGCCCCAAACCCGAGGGTTCAAAGGGCAGTTCAAGACGGTCACATAATCGAGTTAAGGTTTGTTGTCTTCGAGAGAGTCCATCGCGTTACTTGCACTACTTAGAACATCTTCAAACCACGGAAAAATCCAACACATGGAAATTTCCCGACAGGGGAAAAGGTGGGTATTTATATCCAGTCGAACTTTTTAACATATTCTAAAATTATCCGGAAAACACTTAGACAAAGTTTGATAATCCGATCGAATCTACGAACTCCCTATACAACCCAGAAAACTCAACTCTTGAGTTCAAATTAAAAATTCCCAGGAAAACCAGCACTGCAAAATAGGAATTACTGTGCAAAATTCAACTGAAGAAGGGACGAAATGAGCGCGGAACCGCCGCAATAGGCGGCTAATGCCGCGGTTCCGCCGCACGTTAGAGAGATCATTAGGTAATTTTTGCACCGTAATTCTTAGAATTTCCTGCTGAATTTTTTAAGAATTTTTAATCTGGAAAAAACCCAGTTTTTAGAAAAAGTCCAGAGAGCATCAAAAAGTTAGGGTTTCGGGTTCGATCGGGTTTCAAACATCGTCCAAGCATCGCCTAAGGCTCTAACTAGGCTCTGATACCACTGTAGGGTTCCTAGGCACTCTCAAGAGGTCTCACAAGGCATCAACCATGCCAATTTCAAAAATTACGGTGCCGAGAAACCCTAATACGGATCGTTGGCTAGAAGTTTAGGCGAAAAAGAAACTTGTTAACAACTTGACTAAATGGTAAACGGAAATACAACCTCTGTAGATCCGGTTCTCCACCTTCATGGCTCCGCGATGAAGTCTCCTCGCTGTACTAATCGGATCTTGGGCTCTAGCGTCGGCTTCATCGGAGAAAAAGCGGGCTAGGTCATCGACGACGATGCCGAAGATGATCTACGTCGAGGCATCGCTAGATCAAGCTCCAACTTCACCAAGTCAAGAAAACTTGTGAAGGAAACACCCTATACTACTTGGCAAGAGGTAGAGGATGAAGAAATAGGAGGTGGGTTCACTTTATAATTGGATTTCTCACTCTTTTTCTCAAGTTGCCATTGATGAGGCAAGCTTTTTCTTCAAGTAGAAGATGAAGAAGATGATGAAAAGAATATCATAAGTGTTTTGTAAAAAGAAAATAATAAGAATACTTATCATATCTCAACCATGGTCAAGTGTAGAGAATAAATCATGGTTAGTGGGAATGGTTAGGGTTAAGCATGGAGACAAAATGGTCACTTGGTCAAAGCTTCATGAAGCTTTAACTAGAAAACAAATTAAGCCACCATTTTCCTTTATGCTTATTATTTTTCCAAAAAGAATAAATAGACAAATAAATGAAAAAGAAAACAAAACCCTAATCATAAGTTTAACCATGGTTTAATTCTTTACACTTAACCAAGTAAACATGTATCATCAAACATGATACAATAATTTGCACAAAAAGTATATCACATATACAACTTGTACATCCAAGTGAGAAAATCCTTTAAAGTGAACCAATACTAGTTAATGCAAAGTAATATATCAAATATATAATTATACATTAAATCATTAAATCAACACTTGATTTAACGATCCGGTCATATCGCATATAACCGACTAGTATCCTATGTATCGGCTTATCGAATCAATACTTGATTCGATAACTAGGTTATATCGCATACAACCAATCGATACATTCATCGCAAGAATAGAATACGGTATCACATACACGCATTATTCTCGGTCCCGCACATATCTCATATGCGCTCCTATTTCGTTTTGCTTGAGCCAGGAAACCTCTGTGTAGGACTCTGAAGACTCGTCAATACGCCGGCAGCAGGTGATGATCATATCAAACACTCACAAGCCGCAAGCGGTCTGCTAAACGTAACGGCCACCCGGGTATTGAGCGATGAGAAGATCGACGAGCAAGCCCGCTCACACTCCTGTGAATCCAACCAGTAACACTTACCGTACAGTCCGGTCTGATCGTCTGATATGTCGCATATCTCGCCTAGGGGTGGTAAACGTCAGACCCCAATAGCTCGATAAGTCGTGTTGATATGAGGTCTATAACAATTCGAGAAACTACTGGTAACACTTACCAGTAAATCTCAGCAACCCTGGCCAGGGATTTCCGGTTATAGCCAATCGAACACAGCGCAACATCCACTCCCTATACCGGGAGAGACGAATCCCCTCCTATCACTCATTGCCTCCATGTGATTCGGGACTGTACCCAAAAACCACCGTTTTGCACGCCCTCTTGGACGTGGTAAGATGGAAATCAAAGCACAGTGGGAACCACACAAGACTCTATGACGATCTCGGGTCAACAGACTACTCTGTACCAGTGTCACCAGAGAACTGCCATCTGACGTAAGGTATAATACCATCTGGGAGTTCTCGGCGAGTCCGTCCAGTGTACCCAGTCTCTACTGAGCACCCGTATATCATCTCTGATGTCAAACACCAATGGATATGGGATCTCCCATCGCCCATCTGTATGGGTCGAGAAGGTATACGCTAGTCTACACTGGTATATCGATGCCCCGTCTCGATACACCCACGACTAGGGACTTTGAAGGATGTACTTATGGACTACCATGTCCCCACTAGTATGATCCGCATCATAGTCCAGGTAGTCAAGTACACATCCTAAGGGCTTTACCAACATGTAACAGAGAGACATTCAATGTACACGTTAAGGTAAAGGGTAACCAGATAGCATAATATCATGTCGAGCAAGAAAGTCCTCCCTATATATGTCCCAGCATCCACTACAATATACATCCAATGTACAGTAATCGCCTCTAGGGCATACATATAACTAACACAAATACCAACCGCTGACGAGTCGACTCGGCCGCGGATCCGCGGCGGATCGACCTGACTCGGCCGCGGATCCGCGGCCGTTTGATGGACTCGGTGCATGAAAATCTCAGGGTATTCTGGTGTTGGCTTTATGGCACTTTTCTGATGTCTGGAATATTTTTATACTTTCTTGTTTACTGCCAGATCTCAAGTCTTGGACTTGGTGTATTTTATCAGCACTTTTAGCAGTTCCGGCTTTTTAACCTGGAGAATTTCCTGCACACAATCTCGAGACAAGTGTTGATACACAAAAGATCATGCGAGTAGTAATAAACACACAATTTCCCTTATAATGCCGGTTATAATGTATAACACATGTTATTTGATATTTTGGAGACAAATTGCTAATATGTACTATATTTATACCAAACACCTTTAGATGATTACACAGAGAAGGGAAATTGATGTGTTAAGAATGCAATATTTTCGACTGATCACCCACTTTTAGTATTGATATGATTTTGTGCTCACAGATGCACGTGTTTATGAGTTTATATACCACGGTATACCTGATTTGATTTAGTGTATGTTGTATACCGTTGATTTCGATTTTGGTAGTCGATATTCGTTTTCATGGACCCTAGTGCACTGGACTTATGTTTTCGTGTACCTTGTGCACTTGATTGGGATTCTTGCGCACAAATGGCGCAATATATGCAATTTTGTGCACACCCGAATCATTTAATCGAGATTCTTCGTACACATCAGATGCACCTGATATTGTTATCAAGCACACCCGTTGCACTTGACAGATGTTTTTGTGCAGACCTGTTGCACTTGGTTTTGTTTCTTTGCACTTTCGTGGCACCTGTATTTGATTTCGATTTCCGTGCGCACCAGACGCACGTGGCGTTTTGTATACTTTATTTGAGATCAATTTCATTTCTAGCATCATTTTTTTATGGTATATATAATATCCGGTTTGGTAACCAAGCAGGACTGGTCTGAGGACAATACCTAAGTACTTTTGCATGCATCGATAATTGCCGAGGGGATTTCTAAAAAGGAGCTATAGTCTCAATATTCTCTTACGTGTCCATGATGACACGAAACTTTACGAAGGAAATCCTTCTAAATCATTTTCAAAAGACGGAACGTATATGTTAAACAAAGGATACATATATATATAGTTATTTCCTTTATAATGAGCGTCCGCTACTTGTACCATGATATGTGCATTGCACGGTGATTTGAAAAAGGTTTTGCATGTGTTTCCATTTGGATGTTTTGACGATTTCACAATGATGTGTACTATATACATATTATAGTTTTAATTATATCATGTTTGATTTTCTTATTGGATTTTGACATTTGTATTTTCGTCACAACTCCGATGATAGCGTGATGCTTGATGGTGTTTTGATTTTGAGCTTTACACTCGTTTTCACGTGCATACGACGCATTATGATATTTTAGGTATTCATGATTTCGAAGCCCCGACGACTCGATCGTTCTGTCGAAATGTTTTAGTTATCGGGGGTTTAAATTTAAATTCGGGGACCGAATTTATTTAAGGGGGAATATTGTAACATTTCAGAAAATAAAATATTATTTTTGGGAATTTTAATAATTAAAATAATAAATTTCATGAATATTATTAAGGTATAGAAATTAGTTTTAATGAAATGGTATGATTTTATACCGATAGTTTGGAAAACAAATATGAAGTATTGATTTTGAAAGAATTTAAGTGATTTAGATATTGTATAATTATTATACAACTAATTATATTAAAATTAATATTAAACTCGATTAATATTTCACTAATTATGTAATTATCTTGCTTAAGTATGTGACATGCAATATGTTGCAAAACACTTGTTACATATTTTTAACCATGCTTCATTTCATTTAAAATTGGTTTTGTTTTAAAATGAAACGAGAAGATATTTTTATGAGAGAGAGTGATGGGACTTGTATCATGGCATGTGGGGGAGAGAGAGAGAGAGAAAGAAAGAGGTTATTCTCACCATGATTCTTTCTTTTCCTCCTTCACTCTCATTGTTTTTCTTCTCCTCCTCCTTCATCACCTCCCTCCACCTCCTCTTCCACCATACACCACCCCAAAAACCACCTCAAACTACCATGTCACCTTCACAAAAAATGATCACAGGTTCATCACAAACACCTTAGAGGCATCAAGTCAAGACTTTGAAGACTTTGGGCAACCCAAGAATTTTCTTGAGTTGCCAAATGAGATAATTTCTACACCCCTAGTTTAAGATCTAAGTCTCCATACCTCCTATTATAGTTAGAGTTAAACCTTTATGATTTTGTGATGTTTGAAAATTCCAAGTTGAGCTTTTGGTGAAATTATGATGTGTGAGGGTGTAATTGAGATGTATTAGTGACGACGACCCCCCCTCTAGTATCAAAACCTGGACCAAACCAAGTATAGAAAACCCCAAACTTGAACTTTAGATTTTCTGATGTTGGATTCTTTGAATTGTGAGGACTACAAGGAATCTGGAGCAACCTGGGATCTTTGTAGATAATCAAACATATACATTAACCTAGATAGACCACTAAGAGACTACCACGAGAAAACGAGCCAAGAATACTCCCTAATGACCGACGGCGCCGGCCATTTTAGGAATCTCACCGGACCGATATCAAGTGATGGTGTTGTGGTTTTTCCTGTAGTTCATACACCTTGTAAATTATCCCCTGTATTGTTAGATTAGTCCAAATTTACCTAAGTCAAAATCTGGAGTTATTTTCCTAAGTTTTTGTTTTGGGTTTTGTGGTTTTTAATAACTTGAGTTTTGATATTGCGTTTTATATCGGTCGTTGGACGTTTGTACGTTGACGACGAGGGTGGTTTAGTTGTTTTTGCAAGCGTAGACCATAGGTTCTAACCTATGTGTGTTTCTTGTGCCGTTTTGGTTTTCGTATTCGATTCATGTTTACGATATAACGTATTGAAAACTATAGGTATCCCGCGTGGACTTCATACGACAAGGGAGAGCGTGGCGTCATCGACTTCGGTAAGCGAGGATCGAGGTGAGTAGATATATATCTACGGGGGAAGTCGGGTGGATGGCATATATGTTAGTTATATGTATGCCCTAGAGGCCATTATTGTACATGTGATGTATATTATAGTGGATGCTTGGATATATATAGAGAGGACTTTCTTGCTCGACATGATAGTATGCTATCTGGTTGCTCTTTGTCTTAACATGTAAACTTGTATTATGATACTTTCTTGCTCTCACATGTTGATAAAGCCCTTAGGATGTGTACTTGATTACCAGGACTATGATGGAGATCATACTAGTGTGTCCAGGGTAGTCCACAAGTACAGCCTTTAATTGTTCCTAGTCGAGGGTGTATCAAGACTGGGCATCGATATTCCAGAGTAAACTAGCGTATACGCTTCTTGACCCATATGATAGGCGATGGATGATCCCACATCCATTGGTGTTTGACATCAAAGATGGTATACGGGTGCTCGGTGGAGACTGGGTACACTGAACGGACTCGCCGAGAACTCATAGTTGGTATTATACCTATCGTCAGATAGCAGTTCTCTGGTGACACTGGTACAGATTAGTCTGTAGACCCAAGATCGTCATAGAGTCTTGTGTGATTCCCACTGTGCTTTGATTTCCACCTTAGCAAATTCAAAAGAACGTGCAAAACGGTGGCTCATTGTTTTTCTTCTCCTCCTCCTTCATCACCTCCCTCCACCTCCTCTTCCACCATACACCACCCCAAAAACCACCTCAAACTACCATGTCACCTTCACAAAAAATGATCACAGGTTCATCACAAACACCTTAGAGGCATCAAGTCAAGACTTTGAAGACTTTGGGCAACTCAAGAATTTTCTTGAGTTGCCAAATGAGATAATTTCTACACCCCTAGTTTAAGATCTAAGTCTCCATACCTCCTATTATAGTTAGAGTTAAACCTTTATGATTTTGTGATGTTTGAAAATTCCAAGTTGATCTTTTGGTGAAATTATGATGTGTGAGGGTGTAATTGAGATGTATTAGTGACGACGACCCCCCCCCCCTCAAGTATCAAAACCTGGACCAAACCAAGTATAGAAAACCCCAAACTTGAACTTTAGATTTTCTGATGTTGGATTCTTTGAATTGTGAGGACTACAAGGAATCTGGAGCAACCTGGGATCTTTGTAGATAATCAAACATATACATTAACCTAGATAGACCACTAGGAGACTACCACGAGAAAACGAGCCAAGAATACTCCCTAATGACCGACGGCGCCGGCCATTTTAGGAATCTCGCCGGACCGATATCAAGTGATGGTGTTGTGGTTTTTCCTGTAGTTCATACACCTTGTAAACTATCCCCTGTATTGTTAGATTAGTCCAAATTTACCTAAGTCAAAATCTGGAGTTATTTTCCTAAGTTTTTGTTTTGGGTTTTGTGGTTTTTAATAACTTGAGTTTTGATATTGCGTTTTATATCGGTCGTTGGACGTTTGTACGTTGACGACGAGGGTGGTTTAGTTGTTTTTGCAAGCGTAGACCATAGGTTCTAACCTATGTGTGTTTCTTGTGCCGTTTTGGTTTTCGTATTCGATTCATGTTTACGATATAACGTATTGAAAACTATAGGTATCCCGCGTGGACTTCGTACGACAAGGGAGAGCGTGGCGTCATCGACTTCGGTAAGCGAGGATCGAGGTGAGTAGATATATATCTATGGGGGAAGTCGGGTGGATGGCATATATGTTAGTTATATGTATGCCCTAGAGGCCATTATTGTACATGTGATGTATATTATAGTGGATGCTTGGATATATATAGAGAGGACTTTCTTGCTCGACATGATAGTATGCTATCTGGTTGCTATTTGTCTTAACATGTAAACTTGTATTATGATACTTTCTTGCTCTCACATGTTGATAAAGCCCTTAGGATGTGTACTTGATTACCAGGACTATGATGGAGATCATACTAGTGTGTCCAGGGTAGTCCACAAGTACAGCCTTTAATTGTTCCTAGTCGAGGGTGTATCGAGACTGGGCATCGATATTCCAGAGTAAACTAGCGTATACGCTTCTTGACCCATATGATAGGCGATGGATGATCCCACATCCATTGGTGTTTGACATCAAAGATGGTATACGGGTGCTCGGTGGAGACTGGGTACACTGAACGGACTCGCCGAGAACTCATAGTTGGTATTATACCTATCGTCAAATAGCAGTTCTCTGGTGACACTGGTACAGGTTAGTCTGTAGACCCAAGATCGTCATAGAGTCTTGTGTGATTCCCACTGTGCTTTGATTTCCACCTTAGCAAATTCAAAAGAACGTGCAAAACGGTGGCTTTTGGGTACAGTCCCGAATCATATGGAGGTAATGAGCGATAGGAGGGGATTCGTCTCTCCCAGTATTGGGGGTTGATGTTGTGCTGTGCTCGATTGGCTATAACAGGAAGTCCCTGGCCAGGGCTGATATGGAGATTTACCGTTAAGTGTTATCGGTAGTTTCTCGACCCGTTATGAGCCTCACGTCGGCACGACTTATCAATTACTGGGGTCCGACGTTTACCACCCCTAGACCAGATATGTAACATATCAGATGAAAAGACCGGACTGTACGGTAGTGTTACTGACAGGCTTTACAGGAGTTAAAGCAGGCTTGCTTGTTGATCTTCTGATCGCTCAATACTCGGGTAGCCGTTACGTCCAGCTAGTACCGCTGACGGCTTGTGGGTGCTTGATATGATCATCACTTACTGTCGGCGTATTGACGAGTCTTTAGAGTCCTACACAGAGGTTTACTGGCTCAGACAAAACGAAGTAAGAGCACATATGAGATATGTGCGGGACCAAGATTAATATGTGTATGTGATACCGTATTCTATTCTCGCGATTTATGATATCGGTCGGTTATATGAGATATAGCCGGGTTATCAAATCAAGTGTTGATTTGATAAGTTGATACAAATAATATTAGTCGGTCATATGAGATATAGCCGGATTATTAAATCAAGTGTTGATTTAATGATTTAATGTATAATTATATATTTGATATATTAATTTACATTAACTTATATTAAGTCACTTAAGCATTTCTTTTCTCACTTATGTATTTAATATATATGTGATATATATTAATTGTATTTCTTATTGTGTCATGCTTGATGTCACATGCTACACCGGTGTATGAGACTTACACCATGCTAATGATAATGTAGAGTTTATTTATTTAGAGTAAATCAAATATTAGTTGGAAATTAGTTACATGGGTTAGCTTAGTGGAAGCTTATAGAACCATTGACTTAGTCCACTAGTTTTGTCTTGCACTAGATATTTATTAACCCAACCATTATATAAACTCATGGTTAAGTCTCTACATGAGTTATATGAGATATTTTCTCACCCATGGTTGCCATAACATTATTGGGATTATCTCTTCATCTTCTTCTTCATCAACAGCTTAGCTCTCTAGGTTTTGAGAGGTGAAGAAAAATAGTGAGAATATTAATTCTAAAGTGAGCAAAAATCCTACTTTATCATCCTCTACTAGATTAGCCATTAAGTTTAGGGTGTTAGCTTCACTAATCCCTAATTAGTGAAGAGGTATCTTGGGTTAGTGTCTCCTCGACGTAGATCATCTTCGGCCTCAAAGAATTTGTGCAAGCTTGTTCCTTTCATCTTGTGGAGCCGTTCTAGAATCCGCAAGATCACTATTTGGAGCGAAGGGACTACCACTCGGAGCTATTGAAGTGAAGGACCGGTCTACAAAGGTTGTATTCCATATTCACTTAGATGTAAAGTAGTTTACATGTTGTATTGTCTAAATCTCTAGTTAAGATTCTAGGGTTAGGATTGTTTAGCATAGAAATATTTTGAAAATGGCATGGACGATGCCTCCCGAACCCTTGATGTCGTGCTAGGCATTCCAAAAATATAGCACCCCCGCAACCGTAGAATAAGATATCTATATTATGTATATATATGGTTATGCGAGTTGGATACTTAGCGAATAGGATTTCTAGGAAACTGTAGGCTAGGTTAGGCATACTCGTAGAAAGATCTATCCCTAGTGTAGTTTACTTTAGTCATAAACCTTCGATATGTGTTGTCACACACACGCACACACGCATACACTTGGTATTTATAGATCGGAGGCGACTGGACTGGAGTGCTTTCATCAAATGATGCATGTGGGCTAAGCCATTCCCATCCCAAGTGGCGGCCCGATTCGGCCTGGTATTGTGTGTATAGGTGTATATGTGTGGGTGTGCACGCGCGCGCATGTGTGTGTGTGTGTACGCACACGTGATATGAGGATAGTATATGTTATATGGATATGAGTCGATATGATCGAGCATGATGCCATGAGGTTATGATATGTGATTGAGTCGATATACTGTTTATGATGGGATATAATAAAGGATCGTTGGGAGATATATATATATATATATATATATATATATATCCAAACAAGCGATATCATGTGACTCGATGAAATAATAGATTGTACGAGACTTTAGATCCGTACCCCTGATTATGATATTATATGACGATTGATACCGTACGAACTATATGATATTTGACCCGTACCCTTGATTTTGAGGATGTCGTACGATGGATATTACTATACGAGTTATATATGATGATTGATCTGTAGGGTTACCTAGCGCGACGGCAAGGTTTTGGGAGGCATCGTCCATGCCGTTTTCAAATTTTTTCCGTACTAAAGAACCCTAACTCTAGAATCATAACTAGAGAATTAAACAATACAACATGCAAACAACTTTGCATACAAAGTGAATGAGTAATACAACCTTTGTAGACCGGTCCTCCACTTCTAAAGCTCCGTGTAATAGTCTCTTCGCTCCAAGTAGTGAGAACCCGAACTTTAGTAAGGGTTCACATGAAGAAATGAACAAGCTTGCTCGAAATCTTCGAGGCCGAAGATGATCTATGTCGAGAAGACTCAAGCCCATACTACCTCTTCACTAATGGTAGATTAGTGAAGCAAACACCCTAAACTAAATGGCTAATATAGTATAGGATGATGAAGTAGGAATTGGGCTCTCTTTAGATTTATTTTTCTCACAATATTTCTTCACCATTTCAAAAGCTAGCAAGCTTTCTCATGAGGAAGAAGAAGATGAAGTGGAGATGAAAATGAAACTCATGAGGTGAGAACAGCAACCATGGGTGAGTTAGTGTCATATACTAACTCATGTAGAGAATAAACCATGGCTAATAATAATGGTTAGGTTAATAAATATCTACAAGTAAAACAAAGTTAGTGGACTAAGTCAATGAGCTTAACAAACTTCTCAAAGCTTCTAGCCATGACAAAATTCCATCCAATTTTGAATTACTTAGATAAATATAAACCCTAGTATTATCATAAGCATGGTGTAAATCTCATACACCCATGTTGCATGTGGCATCAAGCATGACACAATAAAATGTACATTAATATATATGACATATATACTTTATGCACACAAGTGAGAAAAAGAAATGTTTAGTGAGCAAATATTAGTTAATGTAAATTAATATATCACATATATAATTATACATCAAATTATTAAATCAACACTTGATTTAATAATCCGGCAATATCACATACAACCGGCTAATATCAAATGTAACAACTTATCGAATCAACACTTGATCCGATAACCCGGCTATATCACGTATAACCGACCGATATCATATATCACGAGAATAGAATGCGGTATCATATACGCGCATTAATCTCGGTCCCGCACATATCACATATGTGCTCCTACTTCATTTCGCATGAACCAGGAAAGCTCTGTGTAGGACTCTAAAGACTCGTCAATACGCCGACAGTAGGTGAAGATCATATCAAACACCCACAAGCCGCAAGCGGTCTGCTAAACGTAACGGACACCTGAATATTGAGTGATCAGAAGATCAACAAGCAAGCCTGCTCATACTCCTGCGAATCCAATCAGTAACATTACCGTACAGTCCGGTCTCTTCGTCAGATATGTCGCATATCGCAGCCTGGGGTGGTATAACGTCAGACCCCAATAGCCTGATAAGTCATGCTGATGCAAGGTCCATAACGGTTCAAGAAACTACTGATAACACTTATCAGTAAATCTCAGCAACCCTGGCCAGGGATTTCCTGTTATGGCCAATCGAGCATAGCGCAACATCAACCTACAATGCCGGGAGAGACAAATCCCCTCCTATCGCTCATTGCCTCCATGTGACTCGGGACTGTACCCAAAAACCACCTTTTTGCATGATCTCTTGAACGTGGTATGGTGGAAATCAAAGCATTGTGGGAATCACACAAGACTCTATGACGATCTCGGGTCGACGGACTAACCTGTACCAGTGTCACCAGAGAACTGCTATCTGACGATAGGTATAATACCATCTAGGAGTTCTCGGCGAGTCCGTCCAATGTAACCAGTCTCCACTAAGCACCCGTATACCTTCTCTGATGTCAAACACCAATGGATATGGGATCATCCATCTCCTATCATATGGGTCGAGAAGCGTATACGCTAGTATACTCTGTAGTATCGATGCCCTGTCTCGATACTCCCACGACTAGGAATAATTGAAAGATGTACTTACCGACTACCATTGCCCCACTATTATGATCTGCATCATAATCCTGGTAGTCAAGTACTCATCCTAAGGGCTTTATCAACATGTAATAGAGAGACTATAAGTGTACATGTTAAGATAAAGAGCAACCAGATAGCAAACTATCATGTTGAGCAAGAAAGTCCTCCCTATATATGTCCAAGCATCCACTAAAATATACATCACATGTACAGTAATGGCCTCTAGGGCATACATATAACTAACAATCTCCCACTTGCACTAAGGCCATTTGTTGCAGTATTTCATACTCAACGTCCTATAGAAGTCTTTCTAGAGAAAGGCCTTTGTGAGTGGATCCGCCGTGTTATCCTTCGTGTCAACTCTCCTAACCTCGATCCCTTGGAGATCAACCATCTCCCTGATCAGGTGATACTATCCTCAGAATATGTCTGGATCGCTGATGGGACCGGTGTTCCTAGGCTAATTCCACAACTCTATTGTAGTCACAATAACAGTTATTGGACGCTCAATGGTAGGAACCATGTTCATCTCATGAACAAGAAATGCCCAGACATCCACTTTGGCAGTATCGTTCGTAGCGATGTATCTAGCCTTTATCGTCTAGTATATCACGGTATCTAGCTTGGAACTCTTCCAACATACCGTCCCTCCACTGAGGGTAAATTCAAAGTCTGTGACTGACTTTCAGTCGACCTTATCACTCTGGAAGCTTAAATTAGTTAAGGACTCCCACTGGAGTTCACCGTTACCAAAACCCCAAGAACATCTCTTTAGTGCTTCTCATGTACTTAAGAATGTCCTACACAGCTGTCCAGTGATTCTCCCAAGATCCGATTAATTCCTGATCACTACACCTAGTTAGTTAGCTACATCTGGACTGGTACATAACATCGCATACATGATAGAGCCTACTGCTGAAGCATAGGGTATCCCTTGCACATGAGCTCTCTCCAAATCAATCTCGGAAGACATCTTTTTGGAGAGAGTGATTCCTGAGTAAGTGGGAGAACCACCACGCTTAGAATCCTCCATACTAAACCCCTTTAGTATGGTGTTAATGTACCTGGATTTGGGACACTCCCAACATCCACCTAGATCTATCACCATAGATCATAATCCACAAGATGTAGTAGGTATCATCTAGATCTTCTATTGAGAATCCTCGTGATAAGAGGTGCTTGACCGAGTGTAGCATAGGAAACCATTTCCTATCAAGATTATGTCATCTTCATACAATACGTGTAAGACAACCTCACTCTCTAAAACCTTCTTGTATATACAAGGTTCATCTACCTTTTTGATGAAGTCAGACTCTTTGACTGCCACATCAAAAAAGATGTTCCAACTCCGCGATGCGCGCATTGATCCTGATGGACTTAAGCATAGTTTTGAAAGTCTCAACTTTTCCATTTACACCAAGAATCTTCTCAAGATCTATTTGCTCCCAGTGGGTTTTACCCATTCAGGTGCAACATTCAAAGTCATACTTTGTTGGTGTACATGGATTCCATCTTTGATTGCACAGCATCCAGCCATTTCACAATGTCTCCACCTGTGATGGCCTGTATGCACCTAGTTGGGCCATCATCTACCATGATGCAATCCTCGCTCCCACTTTTACCGAGAAGACCATAGTATCTTTCAAGTGGATGAGAAACCCTACCAGATTCGCGGAAAGGCTGAGGTTCGTTGGAAACCATCGAATCTTTTGGTTTCACCAAATCATCAGCTGTTAGTTTGTCTAGCTGGAACTTCTTCCAGTTCTACCTCATGACCACTAATTTCTTCACAAGAAATTCCTTTTCTAAAAAAGGTGGCATGCTGAGAAACAAAACACCTTTTGCTCCTCAGTTTGGTAGAAGATATTCCCTTGCGAATGTTCGGGATATCTAACAAACTTATACAGAACTGACCTTGCCTCGAGTTTGTCCAGATTCAGCCTTTCAACATAGGCCGGACAACCCCATATTTTAACTCGTTTAAGACATGGTCTCTTCCCATTTCATATCTCATATGGAGTGGTAGGCACAAATTTGGATGGAACCCCATTCAATAGGTATGCAGCTTCTCAACTGCATAATACCCAAAGGAAAATAGGTAACTCAGCAATACTCATCATAGAGCGCGCCATATCTCTAGAGTGCGATACCTCCGCCCCGATACACCGTTGTGTTGTGGTGTATACGAAGGAGTAAGCTGAAAGTGAATCATATTTTCTATTTAGAAAATCCAGGAACTCCATGCCCAAGTATTCGCCTCCCCGATCTCATTGTAGGACTTTAATACTTTTACACATCTGGTTCTTTAACTTCAAGCTTATATTCCTTGAATTTCTCAAAACTTTCAGACTCGTGTTTCAACAGGAACACATGTCCGAATCTTGAGAGATTGTCGATGAATGTAATGAAGTACAAAGAACCAATCCTGGCATTTGTAGACATAGGACCATATACATCATCATGTATGCGTCCTAAGAGTTCAATAACTCTTTCTCTGTTTCTAGTAAACGGAGTATCGGTCATTTTACCTTTGAGACAAGACTGGCAAGTATCATAAAATGAAAATTCGAACAGATTCTCATATTCATCTTTATGTACATTTGCTGGTCGTATCGCATTGATATTGTTGGAGATAGTGCCCTCAGAGTCAATTATTGGATCACAGGCACGTGATTGCAATGATTGAGGGAGGACCTATCCCGGTAGGACAGTCTTACTCAAGATGATAGTATGCTATCTGGTTTATCTTTATCATCGTGTACTGCTTTAGGTGACCTGACAGGTCACTATTGCACATTGATAGAGCCCCTAGGATTCTTGCTTGACTGCCGGCAGTATGAGGGCGATCATATACGTGAGAGCTGGTAGTCTATAAGCACATCCTTAAATGGTCCCTAGTCATGGGAGTTTCGAGACAGGGCATCGATACTCCAGAGTAGACTAGTGTATACAGTCGAGACCCTGACGAGGGGCGGTGGCCGGTCTCACAAGCCACTGGTGTCAGTTGGTTCACCTAAGATGTATACAGGTGCTCATTGGGTTATGAGTACACCGGACAAGACTCGCCGGGAACATGCTAGTTGGTCATATACCTGACGTCAGATGGCAGTTCCCTGGTGACATGTGTACCGGTTAGTTCATCGACCTGAGGATCGTCATTTGTCTCGTGTGAGTTCCCACTGTACTTTGATTACTACCATACCACGCTTAAAGGAGACGTGCAAACAGGTTTTAGTTGGGTACAGTCCCGAGCCACATGGAGGCAGTGAGCGGATCTGCAGGGGTTCGTCTCTCCCGATATTGGGGGTGAGGTCGCGCTGTGTCTAGGAGAGCCAGTACATGAAAAGTCCTTGGCCAAGACAGGAGATTTATTGATAGGTATTTCAGTAGTATCTCAGGGTGTTCTGGGCTACACTCTGAAACGACTTGTACAGCTTTTGGGGGTCTGACTTTTACCAACCCCCTAGGCCCGCCATGCGATGCTCATAGACGAACGGACCGGACTGTACGGATATTGTCACTGACAGGCTCAGTAGGGTGTCAGGATGAGTTCGCTCATCGACGTCCTTTTTGTTCAATAGCTGGTAGCCCGTCACGTATGGCTAATACCTCTGACGTGCTAGTGGTTAAATCCACAGCCATAGTATTGACGAGTCTTTAGAGCCCCCCACAGACAGTTGCTCAAGTTTTCGGGCGAAACGCTGTAGAGGCTGTATGGAGATATGGCAGGGTTCGATCAGATACGTGCGGTATTGCACGGATCAGGATCGGACGGATAATACTAGCGGGCTTTGGTTTAAGCCGGATCCTAGTATTGTACAGTGTAGATTTTGTCTCATTGCATTTGTATTTCGGTCGGAATACCAATGCGGGTATGTATATACAGTAGCGGGGTTTTCCTGTAATTTATTACGGGATCTGTTTTTTGGAGTTGCCAGTTTGCTTTCCTTTTCGACCATTTTTTCTTTGTAACTTTCATTGGCCGAAGATTGGTGGAGGAGGGCTTATTTGTATTTGTGCAAATTAGCATTTGTGGAGGGTGGTCTTTGCATTTTATTGCTTCATGATAATTCCTCCACCATTTGACTTCTTCTAGTCATCATAGCTTGACTTTCTTATTCATCATGGTTCACTTTTGGAATCATCATACTTGATGATGATGTTTGGTGATGATGGAGGGTTATGATTCATGGAGTGTTTGGATTAGTTTGTGATCATTTTCTTTTGTTAATGATCACCCTTTCTCTCTCTTGATTATTGGAGACACCCATATTCATTTGGCCTCACACTCTCCTCTCATTCTCTTTATAATATGGCCGGCTATAAGAAAGGGGCTGTCCAATTTTTTTGGTGTGGGATTTTTGTTCTTTTGGCTCTGTAAAATCCCCCAAGTTCCATCTCCATAAGCTCATATCATTTCCTCCACCAAAGGAAACTTCCAATACCCCAAATGAGACATAGCTTCCTACACGTATTCTACAGCAAACCTTGGGTACGTCGGCTCGCCAACTTCGTGCCCGAGTTGCCTCGGTCCAGAGGTGGGAGCCCGTAAAAGAAGCCGGCAACGTGGTGCCCTTCCGGCGACGTAGTGGAGACCGGAGATTCCGCGGGGAGATCAGGACGACGACGAGAAGACCGGAGGACACGGATCACTCGGTATATCTCTCTACCCCTTCTCTAGATAGCTAGGACTAGATTATTGGCCCGATCCGGGTTTATAGTGCGCGGTGGTGCCGGTATAAAAAGTTAAAGAAAACCATCGCTTCCGCATTCCGGCGTCGGATTGACGGCCGGAGCGCCGCCGTGCACTTACAGTGGTATCAGAGCCTCGCCATTAACCTAGTCTAACTTGGTCTAATGTGTTTACATTTTCGATCGAACAAAAATCGCAAAACCGCGTTTTCATGTGCACAGTTTCTGTCGAAATATTTTTTAGCTCCAAAAATTTTTCAGGTTGTTTCAAAATACTGTGCAGGAAATTCTAAGACATCTATGAAAATTTGGTAGAGTGATACTGTAGAACCGCCGCGGAACCGCGGCCAAAACCCCTTTGGCGCCGCGGTTCCGACGCAGTTCAGTGAGTTCACTGCACCATTTTTCCACAGAGATCTTTTTACAGTGAAATTGGGGTTTTGGAATATTTTTTTTGGGTCCATAATTTCTTTAAGTGCTACAGTAGTGCTTGGGGGCCCACTTGGGTAAATTTGATCGATCGAAAATTTTAAACACATTAGTTCACAGTATTTACATTATATCTGCGACCGTGAATGTCACTCGATCGGTAAATCATGTCTAACTGCTATAGCCCGGTTAGACGGATTTGCGAACGTGACATTCACGTTGATGTTATGTGATTGTGCTGTGATATTGCGGATTGGTCGTGGGGGATAGCCTGGATGCAATGCTAGTACAGTTTTTGTTGTATTATGTACATTTGATATTGCGGGGCGAGCGTCCGACATGTGGACTGCCGTCACTACCTGTTTGTATATTATTCTTTTGGGGCACGACCGAGTCGAGGTCTATGTACCCGTTGTATGTATATTTTACTTTCTGTACTAGGATTACCCCAAGGAGGGGTGGACGGATAGCCGGGTTCTAGAGGGCAACGAGCCCGCATCTCATGGCATTGAGACGGAGGGGGCTTCACTCTAGAATTAGCGGGCTATTCGCCGCACTCGTAAGGGGTACAGGTTGACCCAGGAGGGGTGCCCAAGTTACCGGATTCCGTGAAGTGCTGGGTGGTCCATTCACGTTGCTGAAGGGGGCTGCCTCGCTTCAGGTTTTGGCGGGTAACTTGCCGCGCCCGTAGGGGTCTAGGATTTCATTGCACAGGCTATCCACACGACCAGGGGAACGTCGGGTTTCAGTAGCGGCTCTGTGAAACCCGGGGATCCCAGATATCTGTATTGTTCTGTGATGCTGTACATTTCTGTGATGTTTTATTTTTATCGCGCCTTGAGCGAAATATTATATATTGATATATACTAGTAGATGTTGTATATGTTTTGCATCCGCGCTAGTCCAGTCCCCGCTCTGTCGTTAGTTAAGTAACCTAACGGGTAATGACGGGACCCAGTGACGAATGCGGATGGCATATACGTACATCATTATTTTCGTTCTTTATTGGTGTGATCAATTGATGGGACTGCGTTGATTCGGATCAATGCAAGTTAAAAACAAACCTATTCTGATGTTGTTGAAACATTTTTCAAAAAGCTGTTATTGCAAGGACGTTCACTTTTGTTTTGCACAGTGTATTCGGTTATGAATATCCAGCTCCTCAGTCGACGAGGCAAGGGCCGAGATCCCTTCACCGGGAGTGACCCCTTGGACAAAAGTTTGCATCAGGGCAATAACTTCACTAAAGCCGATTACTTTTGCTTTGCATCGTGGTATTCAGTTGGAATATCCTGCACCTCATTCTACGGGGAAAGAGCCGAGATCCCTTCACCGGGAGTGACCTCTTTAGCAAAGGTTTTCGTCACTATATTTTTCTAAAAAGCTATTTGTTCCTTCAACGATATCAAGTTCGTTACGTTAAAGGTTTTTCGCCAGAAACCATTCGTAGCCCTCTGTCGTTTCAGGAAGGTAGCACTTAGTATTCATGCTATGTATGTTGGCCTTCGTCAAGGCATAGTGTATGGTAGCTACTTGTTACTTTTCTGCATTTCTGCAGCATAGATAGATGCGTTGGTTTGGGACAGTCGTACTACTATTTTGGCCTTCGTCAAGGGTATGTACGGATGGGTTCAAATTAACCTGGATAATGACGGGTAAAACTTGACATGTGACTTATGATATGTTGGCCTTCGTCAAGGTCATAAGAGCATGGGGCAAAAATCCACATCGGGAGTTTCTAAAGAAACTGAAACTTGCCCGATATACGCATACCTTCTGGAGTGTGATAACGTGAGCGGATTCCGTCATGTTATCATGCGATGATAGTTGGATCCCGATTCCCACTAATGAGTTGGTTTACTCCTCGGGTGATCCCGACTAATTCTTCTTTCAAGTTTGGAGGAGAATTTGACGGTACAGTGGGAGGTTTCCAGATTAGATAAATTGGTAACCATTCTGATCTAGGTTTGAGTGCACGCTGAGTGTTTCTTTTCTCTCTCTCTTTGGCAGCGACCATTGACCCGACCCTAAGACTATGACTCAGTGACCAAAATTAACCGAACCTTCTTAAACACTGGCTTTTGGATTGTCAAAGTTGCAAACCTCATTGCCACTCCTACTTTTAACCTTTTCTCCAGAACACCCCGTATTACTACGAACGTCCACTTCCATTGGACAAAACCATCGTATGGTTATATACAAACTCGAAGGAATTTATTCGAGGATGGTTTCCGGTTCTGGAGGAAACGAATAGGACTATTCAGTTGTCTTTTCCTTTTACCTTCTCAGGTTGCGAGCACTCCTTAGTTTAGGAGATAGTACACCTATTACGCAAATTGGATAGTCTTCTTCCAAACCTTAGGCTGGTGCCGAACGGTGGGGAATGAAGAAAACCGATTAGCATAACGATGGTGTACAGAAGGTATTAAGTAAAGACATAACAAGGGATTAGTAAGAGGGCAAAGTAAATTGCGACTGCTATTCAAGACCAAACCAAGTATTTATTCACCAATCCTAAATCACCTTTGTATTTCTCCATAACACTCCGTATCACTACGAAGATCCACAGTTTATTGGATACTCCATCGTATGGTTATATACGAACTCGAAAGGAACTTGTTCCAGTTCGGGGATGGATTCTGGTTCAGGAGAAATAGGAATAACGTTTATTCGGTTGTCTTTTATCTTCACCTTCTCTCATTGCGAGTGTTCCTAGGATTAAGACAGGACACCCATTATGCTTATTGGATAGTCTTCTTCCAAACCATAGGCTGGTGCCGAACGGTAGGGAAGGAAGAAAACCATTTAGCCTAAGAGGGTGTGCAGAAGTTAATGACTAAAGACATAGAAAGGGATTTGGAAAGATGGCAAAGAATTACACGGTTGCAGTTGTGAATATGGATAATGGAAGAGGCATTACTAGGAATACCGGGATACCCCGTCGAAACATTTCAATGTTTCAGTTTCACTGTGTACTGTTAAAGGAAAACTGATTTCCCAATTAGACACTTGCTCCAGGATATGTATTTACCAGGTATGATTCTCACATCTGTATGGTTTTACAGATGATGAATGGGAGTAAGTTATTGGGAATTAGGAGATCATCCTCATTATATCGGGATTCGTTGTAATCGGTGATATTTGAGGAAGTCACCTGGGTTGTTTGCCGGACGGCAAATATTTGGTTTTGAATATCCGCTGTTATGCACCATTTTCAAATTGATATATCTGTACGTCTATTTTTATAGAGTGAGATATACCTTTTTGAAATTATGTCTATGACATTTACCTATACCAGTGGATGGTTAGGTAAGGAGCATTAATCAGCGGTGTAATTCTTCTTAACCATAAGTACAGTTTTCAACCTACGACACACAGGGAATGAGTTATTAGACTCAAGGGACTTATACAGAGTATTGTATACTGTCCAGGGTCCATCAGGACAGAGGGGATGGTCCTCGTACTATATTCGGTTTACTTATGACTTCTCTAGTTTTTAGACAGGTGTTTCGTGAAAACACAGGGTCCGAATTTTGAGAAGTTATAGGTATATGAATAAAGTAGAGAACCAGGTATTGTGCAAGTGTCAGGATTCTTCAAGGTGATCGAAGATGTAAATACTTTTGTATGGTATTCAGTTGATAGTAGTGATTAAGAGAACTTGCTTCTCTTTCAGGTTACTCATAATTGGAAGCATTCCTAAGTTGAGTAACGCTGATCGGCCTCCTTCCATTTAGTTGACATGCACTGGAGACAGCTGCATGATTTGAATCTGGTTCAATTAAACCAGTGCCTCTGGTTCTATATTGGATATAGAACAGTTCATATCTTAACGATGTTAAGGTACGGGGAGTTGTCCGGCCTATGCTTAAAACCAGACTCTGGATAACTCAAGGCACGTTTCTATAATGGCTTTTTGTGGGTTGACCCAGGCTATGACGAGGGTTGGCTTTCTACCATCTGGAAGATCAATAGTGATATTGTTCTAGACTCGCCACAGTTTTAATAAAAATGGATTTTTTCAGGAAACAGTAGTGGGAGTATGGTAGAACTGGAAGTGATTCCAGAACCACAAACGATTACTGAAGATTTGATAGGAACCTAGAGATTCAATCTGGTTTGGCATTCCTTTGGCCACTCCGCAGATAAGGTGGGTAACTTCAGGCACCCGAGAGGTACTCCGGTAGCCTCAAGGACGGTAACAGGGAGGTTCTTGTTTACCCAAACTTTCCATTGCTGTTGTTCCAGACTGTGAGACCCGGCAGGAAGATGAGTATAGCGTCGTTCTGAACTGGTTTTAGAAGTGTACGTCTATATGACTCTGCCAGAGGGTTGTCATGGTCAGTGGGAGCAGCGGAAGCATGGTGGACAAGTGGCTTATGTCTATTTATAGACTAAAGCAGATATAGCGGAGATAGATCATCAATTTCTGATGTGACAGTCATAGGTTTGACTTCGTCAGAATATGGATGGATCTGTTAAGAAGGAAGTAGGGTGTGATGTCATGGTATTTGGATGACATACACAGAGTAGGAAGTGATATTCCTATACTACGATCGGTTATACTTTGGTCGTCACACAGTGGTTTCTCCACATAGGACTTGGACATTATATCAGACATACTGGTTACTAGATCTATGGTTTTAGATCTAGATTTGGGTGGTTTTCCAATCAGGGTACTTAGACAGCATTCTAAGAGTATTTAGAATGGACGACTCTTGGCACGGTAGTGTACCTGCAGATAATGGAGTCACCCTCTCTAAAGGTGTCTTACAGACTAAAGGGGAGAGGGATGTGCATGATTGGCAGATCACTTGCTCAGGCAATTGAGTCAATCATGAGATGTCAAGTACCACACCAGATGTTGTTTTTGCAGTGGATGCAATAAGTTGACATTGATCCAATCCTGGAGAAACAGTCGGAAGCAGTTTTAGAACATAAGTGGATGTTCTAGGGATATGATAACGACAGCCTCATTCGGGAGACAGTTATCATTCCAGGCTTCCAGGGTGACCTGGACGACAAAGAGGTTGCCAGAGTTATAGTTTTCCTTCTGACAAGGGGCAGTATTTTGGACAGGTGGTCCAAGGCAATACTGAGGGGGGCATGGCGCAGGATACTGATTAAGTTCAGTTGACGATACAGTCTAAAAAGTTTGGATTTGGAGTTCGTTTATGAGCTAGGTCCTATCAGACATCCAGACATATTCTAAGACAGGTATTGCTCATTTCGGGAGATGGCTTTCTCCGCGAACTTGAGATATAGAGAGACATAGAAAGAAACATCAAAGCGGATCCACTCACTGAGGCTATTCCTCGAACGCAATAGTTTCGCAAACTGGATTTGTGAGACTGACTAGTAGAGGAGTTGGGTGTTCGGTATCACACGGGCTGTGAGTATGCGACATCGCAATAATTAGCCTTGAGTGCAAGTGGGAGATTGTTGGAGATAGTGCCCTCAGAGTCAATTATTGGATCACAGGCACGTGATTGCAATGATTGAGGGAGGACCTATCCCGGTAGGACAGTCTTACTCAAGATGATAGTATACTATCTGGTTTATCTTTATCATCGTGTACTGCTTTAGGTGACCTGACAGGTCATTATTGCACGTTGATAGAGCCCCTAGGATTCTTGCTTGACTGCCAGCAGTATGAGGGCGATCATATACATGAGAGCTGGTAGTCTATAAGCACATCCTTAAATGGTCCCTAGTCGTGGGAGTTTCGAGACAGGGCATCGATACTCCAGAGTAGACTAGTGTATACAGTCGAGACCCCGACGAGGGGCGGTGGCCGGTCTCACAAGCCACTGGTGTCAGTTGGTTCACCTAAGATGTATACAGGTGCTCATTGGGTTATGAGTACACTGGACAGGACTCGCCGGGAACATACTAGTTGGTCTTATACCTGACGTCAGATGGCAGTTCCCTGGTGACATGTGTACCGGTTAGTTCATCGACCTGAGGATCGTCATTTTTCTCGTGTGAGTTCCCACTGTACTTTGATTACTACCCTACTATGCTCAAAGGAGACGTGAAAACAGGTTTTAGTTAGGTACAGCCCCGAGCCACATAGAGGCAGTGAGCGGATCTGCAGGGGTTCGTCTCTCCCGGTATTGGGGGTGAGGTCGCGCTGTGTCTAGGAGAGCCAATACATGAAAAGTCCTTGGCCAAGGCAGGAGATTTACTGGTAGGTATTCCAGTAGTATCTCAGGGTGTTCTGGGCTACACTCCGACACGACTTGTACCGCTTTTAAGCGTCTGACTTTTACCAACCCCCTAGGCCCGCCATGCGATGCTCATAGACGAACGGACCGGACTGTACGGATATTGTCACTGACAGGCTCAGTAGGGTGTCAGGATGAGTTCGCTCATCGACGTCCCTTTTGGTCAATAGCTGGTAGCCCGTCACGTATGGCTAATACCTCTGACGTGCTAGTGGTTAAATCCACAGCCATAGTATTGACGAGTCTTTAGAGTCCCCCACAGACAGTTGCTCAAGTTTTCGGGCGAAACGCTGTAGAGGCCGTATGGAGATATGGCAAGGTTTGATCAGATACGTGCGGTATTGCACGGATCAGGATCGGACGGATAATACTAGCGGGCTTTGGTTTAAGCCGGATCCTAGTATTGTACAGTGTAGATTTTGTCTCATTGCATTTGTATTTCGGTCGGAATACAAATGCGGGTATGTATATACAGTAGCGGGGTTTTCCTGTAATTTATTATGGGATCAGTTTTTTGGAGTTGCCAGTTTGCTTTCCGTTTCGGCCATTTTTTCTTTGTATCTTTCATTGGCCGAAGATTGGTGGAGGAGGGCTTATTTGCATTTGTGCAAATTAGCATTTGTGGAGGGTGGTCTTTGCATTTTATTGCTTCATGATAATTCCTCCACCATTTGACTTCTTCTAGTCATCATAGCTTGACTTTCTTATTCATCATGGTTCACTTTTGGAATCATCATACTTGATGATGATGTTTGGTGATGATGGAGGGTTATGATTCATGGAGTGTTTGGATTAGTTTGTGATCATTTTCTTTTGTCAATGATCACCCTTTCTCTCTCTCGATTATTGGAGACACCCATATTCATTTGGCCTCACACTCTCCTCTCATTCTCTCTATGATATGGCCGGCCACAAGAAAGGGGTTGTCCAATTTTTTTGGTGTGGGATTTTTGCTCTTTTGGCTCTATAAAATCCCACAAGTTCCATCTCCATAAGCTCATATCATTTCCTCCACCAAAGGAAACTTCCAATACCCCAAATGAGACATAGCTTTCTACACGTATTCTACAGCAAACCTTGGGCACGTCGGCTCGCCAACTTCGTGCCCGAGTTGCCTCGGTCCAGAGGTGGGAGCCCGTAAAAGAAGCCGGCAACGTGGTGCCCTTCCGGCGACGTAGTGGAGACCGATGATTCCGCGGGGAGATCGGGACGACAACGAGAAGACCGGAGGACACGGATCACTCAGTATATCTCTCTACCCTTCTCTAGATAGCTAGGACTAGATTAATGGCCCGATCCGGGTTTATAGTGCGCAGTGGTGCCGGTATAAAAAGTTAAAGAAAACCATCGCTTCCGCATTCCGGCGTCGGATTGACGGCCGGGGCGCCGCCGTGCACTTACAGATATGACCTAGTCTATAATGCCTCAAGAAGGATTCGTTCATTTCTAAACTACTCCTCTTGTGTGTGTTCTAGATACTTTGAACTGTGGTTTGATTTAGAACTTATATGCCATTACATAACATGCCTGATCGAATCAAATCTTGATTCAGGAAAATATTCACAACATTATCCTCCAATACAAAATTATATCCTTCTTTAACTTATTAAAGAAACCAATGTAATGTTGTATATCAGGTTCGGTATGTAATAACATTTGTTCAGAATCAATGTATTTACTATTTGGTAATACAAGGTGATATCTGCCAACTGACTTGGCTGCAACAATTGCACCCTTCTCTAACACTTAGAGATATATCACTCAATCCTAGTTCTCTACCTTTCTGTAACCCATGTAACAGATTACATATGTGGGATCCTAATCCGGTATCTCATACCTAGGACGTAGAGGATACTAAGAAACAGTTCTTGGTAATGAACACACCCGAAGAATATGCATGAACTTGCTTATTCCTCGATTGGGTCGCATAGAAATCCGGATATTCCCTTATTTCCTGGTCGGATTTATAAAAATTATAAGATAGAGCGGAACCAACGTTCCCCGGCTAAGCATAATAAGCAGGTTAGGTTAATGCATCCATATTATTATCTTGATTAAGGCGTGACATGGTCGCTACCAGGAGAGAGAGAGAAGAAAACACTCTGCGTGCACTCTTGCAAGATCAGATTGGTTATTATTTTATCTAATCAGGATGGCTCCCACTGTTTTATCAACTCTTCCTTCAAACCCTTGAAGGTAAGACTAGCCGGGATTAATTATACCCTACAAGTTCGCCAATTTTTCAGCCAGGCCAGTGTCGGTACTTTGAGGGAGGTTCCGCATGCTTTCGCACGGACCTAATTAAAATAAACCTCATTTTCCCAGGGGCGTAACCCCGTTAACACCTTTCTAGACACCTACTTGATCGGCTAATTGTAATGTGTAAAACTCTCTCAGGAGTAACTCTTACTCGCAGTGGGTATCGGGATCCAACTATCTCATAGAAGGTATGCAATCTCATTGCAAATTTCAACACTTGAAATTCCCGATAATATTCTGCCCCTAGCAACTTATGACCTTAACAAGGTCAACAAATCATAAGCGCTAGCCAAGGTCAACTCGTCATTTCCTGATTGAATTAAACCCACCAGCATGACCCTTAACATGGTCAACAAAGTCGTATGACTACCCTAATCCAATCACATCATATGCTTATATAGATAAGCACTAATCAGCTACCGCACACTACGCCTTAAAATGGTCAACAAATGTAGCACGAATACTAAGTAGTACTTATCTGAAATGACGGAAGGCTACGACAGGTTTTTAAGAAAACCTTTTGCTTAATGAACTTGATATCATTTTAGAATCGAGTGATTTTGAAAAGGAGTGTTTTTTTGGCTTTTACTAGTTTTGCTAAAGTGGTCACTCCCGGTGAAGGGATCTCGGCTCTTTCCTTATCGAATAAGGTGCAGGATATTTCATAAATACCACTATGCAAAGAAAAAACTATAGAAGCAATCAAAAGACAATCCGTGTGGGTTTTAGCATTTGCTAGTTTCGCTAAAGAGGTCACTCCCGGTGAAGGGATCTCGGCTCTTTCCTTATCGAATAAGGTGCTGGATATTCTACAAGGAATACCGCTATGAAAAACAAGAACTAGAGCTACCAATTTTTAAACAAGTTTCTACAACATTTTTAGGTTTCTTTTATTTCATTAATCACATTAATGAAGTCCCATCAATTATGCTTCATAAGCATCACATAAGAAACGAAAGCATCAATATTATTATATCTCATATATATATGTATATATATAATAAGCAATCGTCTCAACATATCAAGTGATCACATCACAGAATATCAGCAGCAGAAGAACACATATGAAATATTAGATATACTAGGAATTCCGTGTTTTAATTAAGCCAATAAAAAACGCGGATTCCACGGTCGCGATGAATAGCCAAACCCACATCCCTAGACCCCTACGAGAGCGGCAAGCAACCTTACCAATTCTAGAGTTAGGAGACCCGGTCTCGACTCCTCGAGATGGTCTCCCATTGGACTCTAGAACCCGGTTACTTGTGCTCTCCTCCTTGGGTCTATCCTAATGTGAAAAAGTAAATAATATACATCAATGGTGACATCATCCTCAACTCGGAAGTGCCACAATAAAAGAATAATACGTACAAGCTTTTACATGAATGAAAATGAAAAACTCTCATCTCACATAAAAAAACCCGGCTATTCAAAACACGACGATCCAATATAACATATCACAGCAACACAAAACATCACATGTCATCAACGTAAGTAAATATGTGTATCCCAATTGTCGTTGACGTATAGCAACGAAACCGGCAATACACCACATATTACGCTTACGGTCGCAGAAAAGAAAGTGAAAAACTACAACAATTGGAATCCGCAACCACCTTAGATATCATAAACCCAATGTATCACATACTTTTGATTTCATGGCTTACCAAATGAATTCCTTAGCCATCACATGAGTAACAATTATAAACCCTGCATCTTAGTCTCGATATTGAAAACACTTTTCAATAACCTGTCGGGCAATTCAACAAGATTCCCGATAACCTGATCGAATGCTCGTCGGAAGCTTTAGTAGATGTCTGCACCCCTGATACCGTCGACGAAGTGCACTAAGGCGGAACACCACGGCCGCGAGCACCCGAACGGATGCTTTTGGCCACGGGGTTCTCCTACAGTCACTTGGTCGGGGCTATAGGGTGTGGTTATCTAGTAAGGTTACCCGGCGAGTATCCGCGTACGCTACGTGATTGCGACGGACTTTTGATCCACATCAAAATTCCGTGGCAACCGATCAATGAGACTAAATTGCTAGATTTATAAAATTCAAACTAGTTATCATATAACTAATTATTGTAGATTCCAAATATTGTATCACAATCACAGATAGCTAGATGATGTTAAACTTTTCGATCGAATAAACAATCGCCTAAAATTTCCCAAAGAGCTCAACAATTGAGCGGAGTTTAAAAAGTACCCAGAACATGCCACAGCACCTATGAACCATCCGTAGAAGGGCCGACCCATGCACACGCATGTCGTCGCGGAATTGCCGCAAACCCTAGGGTATGACCGCGGTTCCGCGATCCAAAAAGTCGAGTTTGGGTATCATTCTTCTAGAGGGTCCACAGAATCGCTTGCATGATTTTCTGAAGATTTTAAATTGGAAAAAATCCAACTCTTGGAAAATTTCCAGCAAGGGAAAAATTGGGTTATTGATATCCGTTCGAACTTTTTAACATCATCTAAATAACCCGAATAGATGTTAGAATTACGATTATGAAACACACTGAATTGCCTTTGCAGAAAGTTAACATCACATGCAAATTTAGCAAAAACTAGCAACACCTGAAACACCAAAACCCAGAGACGGGAACACCATGAAAATTTGAAGTCAAAATACCTCAAGTGGGCCGTGGAGCTCGGATTTTCCCTCATTGTGTCCGGCCATTTTTCGAGCAAACCCCTTCAAATTTTCTTGGTGTTCATGTCATATCTCATACAAAATTCTGCAGTTGCTAAAAAAATTTTAGAGGCCATTTAAAATTCGACAAAAACTGGATTTCGTTGTTTTAAGTTTCGGAGTAGTTTCGGTTTTTTAATCTAACAAACATCGTCTAATTCTCTAGCTTGGATTTGATACCACTGTAAGGTTACCTAGCGCGACAGCAAGGTTTCAGGAGGCATCGTCCATGCCGTTTTCAAATTTTTGCCGTACTAAAGAACCCTAACCCTAGAATCTTAACTAGAGAATTAAACAATACAATATGCAAACAACTTTGCATACAAATTGAATGAGGAATACAACCTTTGTAGACCGGTCTTTCACTTCTAAAGCTCCGTGTAGTAGTCCCTTCACTCCAAGTAGTGAACACCCGAACTCTAGTAAGGGTTCACATGAAGAAATGAACAAGCTTGCTCGAAGTCTTCGAGGCCAAAGATGATCTACGTCGAGAAGACTCAAGCTCATGCTACCTCTTCGCTAATGGTAGATTAGTGAAGCAAACACCCTAAACTAAATAGCTAATATCGTAGAGGATGATGAAGTAGGAATTGGTCTCTCTTTAGATTTATTTTTCTCACAATATTTCTTCACCATTTCAAAAGCTAGCAAGCTTTCTCATGAGGAAGAAGAAGATGAAGTGGAGATGAGAATGAAACTCATGAGGTGAGAATAGCAACCATGGGTGAGTTAGTTTCATATACTAACTCATGTAGAGAATAAACCATGGCTAATAATAATGGTTAGGTTAATAAATATCTACAAGTAAAACAAAGTTAGTGGACTAAGTCAATGAGCTTAACAAGCTTCTCCAAGCTTCTAGCCATGACAAAATTCCATCCAATTTTGAATTACTTAAATAAATATAAACACTAGTATTATCATAATCATGGTGTAAGTTTCATACACCCATGTTGCATGTGGTATCAAGCATGACATAATAAAATGTACATTAATATATATCACATATATACTTTATGCATACAAGTGAGAAAAAGAAATGTTTAGTGAGTAAATATTAGTTAATGTAAATTAATATATCACATATATAATTATACATCAAATTATTAAATCAACACATGATTTAATAATCCGGCTATATCACATACAACCGGCTAATATCAAATGTAACAACTTATCGAATCAACACTTGATCCGATAACCCGGCTATATCACATATAACCGACCGATATCACATATCGCGAGAATAGAATGCGGTATCACATACGCGCATTAATCTCGGTCCCGCACATATCACATATGTGCTCCTACATCATTTCGCATGAACCAAGAAACCTCTGTGTATGACTCTAAAGACTCGTCAATACGCTGGCAGTAGGTGATGATCATATCAAACACCCACAAGCCGCAAACGGTCTGCTAAACGTAACGGACACCCGGGTATTGAGCGATCAGAAGATCAACAAGTAAGCCTGCTCAAACTCCTGCAAATCCAATCAGAAACACTACCGTACAGTCCGGTCTCTTCGTCAGATATATCGCATATCGCGGCCTGGGGTGGTATAACGTCAGACCCCAATAGCCTGATAAGTCATGCCGATGCAAGGTCCATAATGGTTCAAGAAACTACTGATAACACTTATCAGTAAATCTCAGAAACTCTGGCCAGGGATTTCCTTTTATGGCCAATCGAGCATAGCGCAACATCAACTCCCAATACCGGGAGAGAAGAATCCCCTCCTATCGCTCATTGCCTCCATGTGAGTCGGGACTGTACCCAAAAACCACCTTTTTGCACGATCTCTTGAACATGGTATGGTGGAAATCAAAGCACAGTGGGAATCATACAAAACTCTATGACGATTTCGGGTCGACAGACTAACCTGTACCAGTGTCACCAGAGAACTGCTATCTGACGATAGTTATAATACCATCTAAGAGTTCTCGGCAAGTCCGTCCAATGTATCCAGTCTCCACTGAGCACCCGTATACCTTCTCTGATGTCAAACACAAATCAATATGGGATCATCCATCTCCCATCATATGGGTCGAGAAACGTATACACTAGTCTACTCTGGAGTATCGCTGCCCTGTCTCGATACTCCCACGACTCGGAACAATTAAGGATGTACTTACCGACTACCATTGCCCTACTATTATGATCTGCATCATGATCCTGGTAGTCAAGTACTCATCCTAAGGGCTTTATCAATATGTAATAGAGAGACTATAAGTGTACATGTTAAGATAAAGAGCAACCAGATAGCATACTATCATGTCAAGCAAGAAAGTCCTCCCTATATATGTCCAAGCATCCACTACAATATACATCACATGTACAGTAATGGCCTCTAGGGCATACATATAACTAACATGATCCGCACTCTTGACTCGAGGATGCCGTACGAAGTATTATACCGTACGTGATGCTATGAGGCTGGATCGCCGACTACTAGATATATCGACTTGGAATATGTTTAGATTTTCTTATCACTCCAACTAGGTTCTTAGTTTAGTCTTTTAGTTGTTTTGGTAGATGCTAGACTAGGTTCAAGTCATACCTATTTTCAAAACTAACGAATCATGAGTATTTTCAAAAGACAATCCGAGAGATGCTACGGATTTTCAAAGGACATATTTTTTCTCAAAAACAACGTAGCACCTACTTTTCTAAAAAACCACAACTTGTGCTATTTCAAACACTAAAACTGTATGACTCGTATACAGATATGTATATTTTAAAATGTTGCATTTACTATTCACTTTTCCGTTATATTTATGTTGCTCTCATTGCATTGCATATATACATGTGTTTTCTTTAGCTATTATGATCTCGTCTGCTAGGACACCTGCACCATTACCGATGATACGTATGTTACACGTACACTTGCTTGCCGGCTCACACACATCATCATCGGTAATTTCCATGCCATGTACTCACTAGAGAACCTTTACTCCATTCATATAATCTGACAATTGTATAAGTAGTAATGTTTTATATTCATGATTTTAAATGCTAGTGTAGACTTTGTATTTCTTTCTCAGATACCACATGCATTTGCATCCATACATTCTAGTTATGCACTGATCATTGGCTTTACGTCGGTATTTACTATCTTATTATATACTCATAGATTGTGTTTCTTTTGGAGATTTCCGTGTTCATGTGATTTCTGGATTTGGGGAAACCGCAAGTGATATTTATAAACTCATGATTATATTTTATTAAAAGAAAATACGGTTTCTCGTGATATGATGTGTGTGGCGTCCACCATGAGTTTTCTCGGTTCTTGAGCCACGTGTGTACACATATCCGATTCGAGGAGGGGAATGCACCGTCTGCGGGGACATGGTGGACCCGGTGAAGTACCCCGGGACAAGAAGACTGTATAGAGAGACGTTGAGCCCGGCAGGGGAGCACTACCGACCGGTGATGTTTGGCTTAGCGGACATCCGAAGGATACCGACCGCGGTCGTGAAATTTGATGATATAGGGTCGATCCGGACAGACGGAGCCCAAGATATAAGATTTATGTGTCGCTGACAGACACGGCTTTCTTGATGTTTTCGAGTGTCGATATTTGGCACTCAATTTTATCATGATTTTTGTATGTCGATGCTGGACATACCCATTGATGATTCATTCATACATCATACATATGACATGTAGTTACTTTATGACACAGACACGAGTACTTGACCTTATACATATATCTTATCACTTCGACTGTTACTCGATGTTATCGTGCTGCTATTATTATTGTATTGTATTGTATGATCTAGGAAATCGTCATACATTCGGTTTCTACTCGGTGATGTCTTCTACTCACGAGTTGGCAACTCACCCGCGTTGTGCCACAGTTTCTTATATGTTTAGCCGTACAGGTTCCGTAGCGGTTTGCTGGCACTTCACGTTCTTCCGGGATAGGTGGGACACATTGCTTCGTAACTGCCATTTTATACTTGTATGTTTATTTTGTTGTATCTAGTTAAAGCTCCATCAACCATACTTGTATATTTAGTAGACTTAGAAACCATTATTGTATATACTTTCGGCCTTAGAGTCACGCTCTTGTATATGTCATTGTTTTCTGGTTTTCTTGATGATGTCTGTTTTCTTTACTTTCTTTCTGAGTTTTGATCCTCGCCTTCGGCGCTGTATGTTTGCATTACTTACGTGGTTGTTTCCGCCAATTGGCGATGAGCTAGCTCCCGTTTGGGGATTCCTTTATTATATTACTTGTACCATTTTCGGGTTAAAATTTACAAAGGAGGTGCTGCCAAAATTTTCAATGACGGAACATGTTTTCAAGATAGCTACAAAATTGTTTTTATATTATATTACCTATGTCTTTACAAAAGAACCTGATTTCATTAAACCTTATTTTAAAACTTCACCTCCACTATTTTCTCTAAAAAGATTTAGATTTCTGGGCTTTTGCCTTACTTGAATTAGGTGGGGTCCTATAGAATTCACATGATTCAAGTGCCAGTCACATGCCTTTTCCGGGTCGTGACAGACACGCTCACTATAAACATTGCCATGAACAACTACATTGTACCACATTCATAATTAACAGTTAGACATTGTTCATTGTACTAGTACGCATCATGTTAGCATCATACATACATTTCTATTGTACCTTATTCTCATATGATGTTTCATGAGATTTCTGTTTTGTCGATTTGGGAAACCGCAAAGTACATTTTGAAACTTGAAATATTTAAAAATGGCGGTTTTCCTTCATATGATATTTCGTGTCCACCTTGGGTTTTCTCGGTTCTGAGTGATGAGTATACCCGATTCGAGGAGTGAGGAGGAATCGTCTATGGGTACATGGTGGGCCCGGTAAGGTACCCCGGGACAAGAAGATCGCGTAGTAGACGATGAACCTGGCAGGGGAGCACTACCTACCGGTGACTGTATGGAAACTCGGTGGATATATATGCCCTAGAGGCCATTACTGTACATGCGATGTATATTATAGTGGATGCTTCGACATATATATGAAGGACTTTCTTACTCGACATGATAGTATGCTATTTGGTTGCTCTTTATCTTAACATGTACTCTGATAGTCTCTATGTTACATGTTGATAAGGCCCTTAGGATGAGTACTGGACTACCAGGACTATGATGCAGATCAAACTAGTGCGAACAGTGTAGTCGCTAAGTACATCCTTCAAATGTTCCTAGTCGCAGGTGTATCGAGACAGGGCATCGATATACCAGAGTGGACTAGCGTATGCTTGACCCATGTAGATGGGCGATGGATGATCCCATATCCATTGATGTTTGACATCAGAGATAGTATAAGGGTGCTCAGTGGATACTGGGTACACTGGACGGACTCGCCGAGAACTCCCAGATGGTAATATACCTCACGTCAGATGGCAGTTCTCTGGTGACACTGGTACAGGTTAGTTTGTAGATCCGAGATCGTCATAGAGTCTTGTGTGATTCCCACTGTGCTTTGATTTCCATCATGCCATGTCCAAGAGGGCATGCAAAACGGTGGCTTTTGGGTACAGTCCCGAATCACATGGAGGCAATGAGCGATAGGAGGGGTTTCGTCTCTCCCAGTATAGGGAGTTGATGTTGCGCTGTGTTCGATTGGCTATAACTGGAAATCCTTGGCCAGGGTTGCTGAGATTTACTGGTAAGTGTTATCAGTAGTTTCTCGAACTGTTATGGACCTCATATTGACACGACTTATCGGTTACTAGGGTCTGACGTTTACCACCCCTAGACGGGATATGCGACATATCAGACGAAGAGACCGGACTGTACGGGAGTGTTACTGATTGGATTCGCAGGAGAATGTACAGGCTTGCTTGTTGATCTTCTGATTGCTCAATACCTGGGTGGCTGTTACGTTTAGCTGACCGCTTGCAGCTTGTGGGTGTTTGATATGATCATCACCTACTGCCGGCGTATTGACGATTCTTTAGAGTCCTACACAGAGGTTTCCTGGCTCAGGAAAAATGGAGTAGGAGCACATATGTGATGTGTGCGGGACCAAGAATAATACGATATGAGATACTGTATTCTATTCTCGCGATATATGATATCGGCCGGGTATATGGGATATAGCCGGGTCATCGGATCAAGTATTGATTCGATGAATTGGTACATGTTATATTAGTCGGTTATATGCAATATAGCCGGATTGTCGGATCAAGTGTTGATTCGATAATTTAATGTATAATTATATATGTGATATATTACATTACGTTAACTAATATAAGCTCGCTTTATTGATTCAATTTCTCACCGGATAATACATTGATATATATGCGATATATGTTAATTGTATTATTTTCTTTAGTTGCAAAATATATTATATACGTGATATATAATATTGTAACAAGTTATGATTACAAATACAACATGATTTGTGGAGATTAAACATGTTAGGGTTTGATTTGGGTTAGCATTTGGGTTAGCTTTTTCTTGAAGTTTCTAGAAGCTTTATTTTGTTTTAAGCTTAGATATTTTGTGTAGATATTTCTTAACCCAACCCAAACCCTTAACCATAGTTAATTCTTTACAAGGGTTAAGCCATCATTCTTAACCCATGGTTGATTTGTAACCATCATAATTAATTCATTATTTATCACAAAAGCTTTCTTCTTCTTCTTCCTCCTTGAAAAGCTTTCTAGATTTTTGACTTGTGATGTTTTAAAGTGAGAAAATGAAAAAAAAAGAGAGCAAAATTCCTACTTCATCATCCTTATCTATTCTATCCACTTAGATTAGGGTGTTCACTTCACTAATACTTGATTAGAGAAGTAAAAGCTTGATCTTGAGATTCTTCAAGGTAGATCATCTTCGAAAAGGAAGACTTCAAGCAATAATGGATCATTCGACTTGTGGAGCCTCTCTTGAGTCCGGGAGATCATGGATCGCGGCAAAAGGACTACTACTCGGAGCTTATGAAGCGAAGGAATGGACTATAAAGGTTGTAATCCCTCGCTCTTAGATGTAAAGTTGTTTACATGAATGTTTAAACCTAATTCTCAAGTTAAGATCTTGGTTAGGGTTTGTTTAGCATCCTCAAAATTTCAATATGGCATGTGTTATGCCTTCCTAAACCTTGCTAAGGTGCTATACTAACCCTACATGCTAAAGTGGTCACTCCCGGTGAAGGGATCTCGGCTTTTTCCTTATCGAATAAGGTGCAGGATATTTCATAAATACCACTATGCAAAGCAAAAACTATAGAAGCAATCAAAAGACAATCTGTGTGGATTTTAGCATTTGCTAGTTTCGCTAAAGAGGTCACTCCCGGTGAAGGGATCTCGGCTCTTTCCTTATCGAATAAGGCGCTGGATATTCTACAAGGAATACCGTTATGAAAAGCAAGAACTATAGCTATCAATTTTTAAATAAGTTTCTACAACATCTTCAGGTTTCTTTTATTTCATTAATCTCATTAATCAAGTCCCATCAATTATGCTTCCTAAGCATCACATAAGAAACGAAAGCATCAATATTATTATATCTCATATATATATAATATAAGCAATCGTCTCAATATATCAAGTGATCACATCACAGAATATCAGCAGCAGAAGAATACATATGAAATATTGGATATACTAAGAATTTCGTGGTTTAATTAAGCCAATAAAAAACGCGGATTCCACGGTCGCGATGAATAGCCAAAGCCACATCCCTAGTGTAAGTCCATGTCACGCACCCCACGAACTTGCGGGGAGGCGGAATATATGAAAAACGATTATCAAAGCTTCGTAACACGGACTTGAGCGCATGAATCGTAATCTAAACCATTGCTAACTACAACTAGAGGTTTAACTACTCGGTTCCGATGTTATACCACACGTTACAAGTCCTTCGGGTCTTCATCGCGGTCCTCCACTCCTCGTAGGCTCCTTGGAACATCGGCACCTCAACGGCCTCCTCGAATCAAAGACGATCCACCCGAAAGCTCCTACGCCAAGCTTAATCTCAAACTTGAGATAACTAGGTTGCTTAAAGTGCTAATCTAAGCTACCTAGGGGATATAGAGTGAGGTTATGGATGTATTAGTCTAGCTAACCCTTGATCTCAACACATGAGAGGTTAGGGTTAGGGTTTGAAGAGAGAGTGAGCTTGAGGAGAGAGAAGGTGAAGATGATAATGAAATGAGATAATGATGTTATCATAATATATATGAAGTATTATTATTTATCCAAAAATGAAATAAATGAATTAACAACCATGCTTCATAAATATCTATGAGTGATTCATCTCCATGAGTCATTAAGCATTTATGATGCATTAATGACTTGGACGAATCACACAAATGAGTCACTAATCTCATTTAATGCAATGCCACCTTAACCCCTTAGTCACACTCTTCTAGAAGCTTCCCGAAAAATTACGAGAACGCCCCTTCAATCCGTGAAAATACGGAAAAACTTTAGACTGTACAAATCCAATAACCCAATACTAGAATTTGGCTTAAACCAAAGCCGGCTAGTAAAAACTGTCCGAAAAGTCGTACGTGCGTAAACACACGTACGCGTCCGAACCCTTGTCGTAAAACCGTACGACCTCTATATCGTTTCGCCTAGAGCAGGGAAACTCTCTGTGTGGGACTCTAAAGACTCGACACTACGCTGGCAGTGGGTTTAACCACAAACCGCAAGCGGCACTAGCAGTACGTAACGGTCCTAAGGTAGATGTCGATAAGAAGGCCGATGAGGAAACTCATCCGAACTCTCACTGAGCCTGATGTGGCAATCTCCGTACAGTTCAGTCTGTTCTTCTAAGACTATCGCATATCAAGCCTAGGGGGCGGCAAGCGTCAGTCTCCTAATAGCTGTATAAGTCATGTCGGAGCGAAGCCCATTACACCCTGAGAAGCTACTAGAACCTACCAGTATATCTCGCTTGCCCTGGACAGGGACTTTGCGTAATGGCTCTCTGACATAGCGCGATATCATCTCCCAATACCGAGAGAGACGAATCCTGTCTAACCACTACTGCCTCCAAGTGCTCGGGACTGCACCCAACTGCTACCTATTTGCACGACTCCTTTGAGCCGTGGTAGGGTAGCAATCTAAGAACAGTGGGACACACTCGAGGCAAAGTAGCAGTGTCAAGTCTGCGGACTATGCTGTACTCAAGTCACCTAGGAACTGTTAACTGACGGTGGGTATAGTACCAACCAACAGTTCCCCTGCGAGTCCTGTCCGGTGTACCCGCAACCTAACGAGCACCTGTGTACTATCTCCAATACGATGTACTGATGGCAATGGGACAGACCATCTCCCCAACTGGGATGAGAAGCGTACACACTAGTCTACTCTGAAGTATCGATGCCCTGCCTCGATAATCCTACGACTAGGGACAAGTATAGGATGTTGCTTATAGACTACCCAGCCCCCACTAGTGTGACTGCCATCACAATGCTGGTAATCAAGCAAAGAACCTATGGGCTCTTCTAATATGTATAAGTGATACGTTGCAAGAAACATATGCACATATTAAAGTAGACACAAACCAAGTAGCATACTACCATTTTCAGCAAGACTGTATGTATACAACTGTGAATATCCCAAGCTTCCATTAAGTAATATACATGCTAGTATGATACAATAATGGCCCCTAGGGCATATACACTAACAATCTCCCACTTGCACTAAGGCCATGAGCTGGCATATCGTAGACCTATCATCTCGAATAGCCTCTCGAACTGCGTCTGAGGAATGGCCTTTGTGAATGGATCAGCAATGTTATCCTCCATCTTTACTCTCTTCACCTCGATCTCCCGGCGATCTATGATCTCCCTGATCAGGTGATACCGCCTTAAGATGTGTCTGGACTTCTGATGGGACCTGGGTTCCTTCGCTAAAGCTATAGCGTCGTTGTTGTCACAATACAGAGGCATTGGATCAAACTGGTAGGAACCACCTGAAGTTCTGTGAGGAACTTCTTCATCCAGACAGCTTCTTTTGCGGCATCGCAAGCAGCTATGTACTCCGCTTCCATTGTTGAGTCAGCAACGGTCTCCTGTTTGGAACTCTTCCAACAGACCGCCCCTCCATTGAGGGCAAAGACATAACCCGACATGGATTTGGAGTCATCTTTGTCACTTTGGAAGCCGGAGTCGGCAAAGGCCTCAATCTGGAGGTCTTTTCCTCCATACACCAAGAACATATCTTTAGTCCTCCTCAGGTACTTAAGAATGTTCTTTACTGCTATCCAATGATTCTCCCCTGGGTTTGCTTGATACCGGCTTACTACGCTCAATGCGTATGCTACATCTGGTCTGGTACATAACATCGCATATATTATAGAGCCTACCGCTGAAGCGTAGGGTATAATCGACATGCGATCCCTTTCCAAATCAGTCTTGGGAGACATATCTTTGGAGAGGGTGATTCCGTGACAAGCCGGTAGGTTACCGCGCTTAGAATCTTCCATACTGAATCTTTTCAATATGGTGTCTATGTACCTGGACTGTGAAAGTCGCAACATCTTCTTTGATCTATCACGATAGATCTGGATCCCCAAAATGTAGGTGGCATCACCCATGTCTTTCATGGAGAACTTATGTGACAAGAATCTTTTGACTGACTGTAACATAGGAATATCATTTCCTATTAGGAGAATGTCATCCACGTACAAGACGAGGAATACTACAGCTCTCCCTACAATCTTACTGTATATGCATGGTTCATCTGGATTTTTGATAAAGTCAAATTCTTTGACAGCATCATCAAAACAGATGTTCCAGCTCCGTGATGCCTGCTTCAGTCCATAAATGGACTTAAGCAGCTTGCATACTTTACCGCTCTCCCACTCTGAATGAATCCCTCTAGCTGATCCATATAGACGCTCTCTTCCAAATTGCCATTTAGAAAGGCCGTCTTTACATCCATCTGCCAGATTTCATAATCGTGGAAGGCAACAATAGCAAGAAGGACCCGAATGGATTTAAGCATAGCTACTGGAGAAAAGGTTTCGTCATAGTCCAAACCAGGTCTTTGACGGAAACCCTTTGCAACCAGTCTAGCCTTGTATGTTTCAACCTGTCTATCTACACCAATCTTCTTTTTGAAGATCCATTTGCATCCTACGGGTTTTACCCCATCTGGAGCAACGTCCAAAGTCCATACTTTGTTAGTGTACATGGACTCCATTTCGGTCCGTATTGTATCCAGCCATTTTACTGAGTCACCGCTCTGAATGGCTTGCTGGAAGCTAGTAGGCTCATCATAGTCAATAGTTCAATCCTCTCTATCCCCATCTATGAGAAAACCGTAGTATCTCTCGAGCGGATGAGATTGCCTACTACTCCTACGGAGTGGCGTCGGAATGTCCGGTTCTACTGAAACCTTTGGTTCTACCAAGCTTTTAGTAATAGCTTGTGGTTCTGGAATTTCTTCCAGTTCTATTGCGCTCCCACTTATCTAATTTTCTAAAAATTCAGTTTCCAAGAAGCGAGCATTATGAGAAACAAAAATCTTTTGTTCCTCTGCGTAATAGAAATAATATCCTTTGGAGTTCTTTGGATATCCCACAAACTTACATTGTACTGATCGTGCCTCTAGCTTGTCCGTATGCTGCTTCTTTATAAAAGCTGGACATCCCGATATCTTAATATGTCTAAGATAGGGTTTCTTTCCACACCACATCTGATATGGTGAAGTAGGCACAGTCTTAGTTGAAACTCGGTTTAAAAGGTATGCAGCTGATTCTAGTGCATATCCCCAGAATGATCGTGGTAACTCAGCTTTACTTATCATGGAACGAACCATATCCAATAGGGTTCGATTCCTTCTTTCCGATACACTGTTGTGTTGTGGTGTGTATGGAGGAGTAAGCTGAGAGAGAATTCCATTCTCTTTTAAGTAACCCAGGAACTCGGCACTTAAGTATTCACCATCTCGATCAGATCTCAGTGTCTTGATACTTTTGCCGGTTTGGTTTTCTACTTCATTCTTGTATTCTTGGAATTTCTCAAAGGCCTCGGATTTATGCTTCATCAAGAAGATATATCCATACCTAGAGAAATCATCTGTAAAAGTAATGAAGTAGGAATAACCACCTCGCGCATGTGTAGACATTGGACCGCACACGTCACTGTGTACGAGTCCCAAGAGTTCGCTTGCTCTTACTCCGTGTCCAGTAAACGGAGTCTTTGTCATCTTTCCCATGAGACAAGATTCACAAGTAGCATAAGATTGATATTCGAACGAATTCAAATATCCTTCTCTATGTAACTTAGTTAATCGTGTTTCATTGATGTGACCTAGTCTACAATGCCATAAGAAAGCCTGATTCATGTCTGGAGACTTTCTTTTAAGTGCATTCTGGACATTGAAAACCTGAGCTTGATTTAATACGTATATACCGTTATTTAATGTACCTGACCCAATCAGAACTTGATTTAGGTGGATGTGGACCACATCGCTTATAAAAGTAAAATCATATCCTTCTTTAGAAAGTAAGGATACAGATATGATATTACATGTTGTACCTGGTACATAAAAATAGTTACGCAGAATCAATATCTCCCCAGTTGTCAGTCCAAGATGATATTCCCCTATGGATTCAGCGTTCATGCTCATTCCGTTAGCAACTGTGAGGGTCATATCACCTATCCCGATAACCCTACGATTTCTCAGAGCCTGTAATGAATTACAGATGTGAGTTCCTGATCCGGTATCCAATACCCAGGAAGTAGGGTTAACTGACATACAGTTCTCTATAACAAATACACTTGAGGCTGAAGCCACAACATGCTTCATATCCTGGCTACTGGCTTTAAAAGCCTTGCAATCATTCTGCCAATGTTCATTCCTGTAACAATAGGAACGTCCCTCTTTTACTATATCCAGTCCCGAAACTTTTTCCGTTCTCTTTCCTTCTGCTTCCCTGGTTTCCTTCAGGGTAGGAGGCAGAGACCGTAGAATCAAGTCAGTATCTGACTCGTTTCCCAACGCGGTCTCCAGGTCCTGGAGCTCATCAATACTGCTAGTCATTGTAAGGACGTTGTCCCCTACAGATGACCCGTCAGCCAACCTCGCTTGAATTAATTCGTTCGAGGTCTCATATATTGCGATATGAGATTTCTCTCCATATAAATCTTTGTTATGGAGAAAGATGGAAACTAAGTCCATCTTCTCGTGCTGCTTCTGGTATACACCATCAACTGAAGCTAACACGAGGCACTTAGATTTCGCTTTATCTTTTTCCCTTGTCTGACGGATATCCATATTCGCGACAGTGGAAACTGGACCTGGGACGGCGGGATCTTGAGTAGTAATAGGGTGGTCCAGCTTGTCATAGGCAATGGACATCTGGACAGACTTTTGCCACTCATATAAGTAAGATTCAGTCAAATTATTATCTAGATGTAACCTATGTGTGGTCACAAGGTCGCTGCAATTTAAGAGAGAGAAGAAAATACTATTAGCATGATGCTCTTGCAAGTTTTAAAGTGGTTTAATTTATCTAAACAGGATGGCTCCCACTGTTTCTCGAATCCCTCCTCAAACCATAAAAGAAGAATTAGCCAGAACAATTCTCACCGTACAATTCTTGCTTAACCGTTCAGCCAGGTCAGTATCAATACTTCGAGGGAGGTTTTCCAACGCTTTCGCGAAGTTCCTTAATTAAATAACCTCTTTTCTCTGGGGGCGTAATCCCGCTGACACCTTTCTAAGCACCTACTTGGTTTATAGCATTGATCGTTAAGTGACGAATCTCCTGATAAGTAGCTTGTACTCACAGTAGGATCGGGATCCAAAATATCATCGTATGATAATGTTGAAGGTATCCTACCAACATTCATCAAACTCCAAAATGGTATGCTCTCTCTGCAAATTTCAGTTTATTTAGAAATTCCCGATATGGATTTTTGCCCCATGCTCTTATGACCTTGACTTTGGCCAAACAAATCATAAGTCACATGTCAAGTTCTATCCGTCATTGTCCAGGTTAATTTGAACCCACCCGTACATACCCTTGACTTTGGCCAAACAAGGTAGTACGACTGTCCCAAACCAACGCATCTATCTATGCTACATATGAATATCCAATAGCTACCAAACACTGTGCCTTGACTTTGGCCAAACAAACACAGCTTGAATACTATTGGATACCCAAATGAAATGACGGAGGACTACGAATGGTTTTGGCAAAACCGTGAACATAGTGAACTTGATATAATCGAAGGAACCTGATACCTTTTAAAAGGAGTGGTTAAAACTCCGCAATTAAAAATTCTGCTCTTTTAAAATAACCGAGTAGTTTCTTTTAAATTTGTTCCAACGATTAAACTTTGGTTTATTTTCTTTGCATTATAATAATGCGTCCCATCATTAATCTTATCATTGCAGAAAACAACGAAAATACCACGTCCTCTTATGCCATCCGCATTCGCCATGGGGTCCCATCATCACCCGTTAGGTTACTTAACTAACGACAGAGCGGAGGCTGGGCTAGCGCAGGTGTAAAACATAAGTGACGTCTAATAGCTATCATATATAGATATTGTACATTCGTCAGACGCAATAATAAGCATTCCAGATCACTGATGAACTTTATTGGATTTATTAGCAATCCGCATTTTGCTTTGAGCCTGCAATAAAAGACGGATTACACAGTTGTGATGAATAGCCTTTTACCCCACCCCAGACCCTTACGGGTACGGCAAACTACCCGCCAAGTACCGGAAGTGAAGCGGTCTGCCTCAACACTTCAAAGTACCCGGTAGTTTGTGCACCCCACCTTGGGTCTATCCTAGGAGCAAAAACAGTAAAAAGAAATAATACAACGGTGGCTACAACCGCAACCTGGATGTGCCCCGCAAAAGAATATTACATCAAATTACATTTACATTGAATGAAAGAATATTAAATACATCTCAAACCCGGCTAATCATCACAACAGTTCAACACAGTTCATATACACAAACAGTAAACATTACAGAAATGTGCAACCCCCTGCCAACCGACATACTAGCAGTTAGAGGAGGTTTACGAACACATTAAATATTACAGATAAAGATCCAATTAGCAAATAGTTTAGAACATCGATCGATTACTTATATCTGTGTCTACCCTAAAAGCAAATCAGCACAGAGGCAATCTGGGCAGAAACAGAACATACAAGAAAACAGAAAACAAAAAAATAGGAATTACTGAGCAAATCCGAGTCAACTCGGCGTTGACTCGGCGGCGGATCCGCGGCACAAGCTCTCTATTGCCGCGGATCCGCGGCCGTTTTGCCGACTCACTGACTCATTTTTTCTCAGTATTCTTAAAATACCCTGCTGTGAATTTTAAAGTATGTCAAATAATTTTTTAGACAGGTTTAAAATTAACAGAAACTTAGAAATTTCAAGGTTTTGTTTTCGTGTTTTCCGTCGATCGAACTTCTAATCAGTTGCTAACAAGCTAGTAATGGTTTAGTTGGCTCTAATACCACTGTAAGTTCATGTCACGCACCCCACGAACTTGCGGGGAGGCGGAATATATGAAAAACGATTATCAAAGCTTCGTAACACGGACTTGAGCGCATGAATCATAATCTAAACCATTGCTAACTACAACTAGAGGTTTAACTACTCGGTTCCGATGTTATACCTCACGTTACATGTCCTTCGGGTCTTCATCGCGGTCCTCCACTCCTCGTAGGCTCCTTGGAACATCGGCACCTCAACGGCCTCCTCGAATCAAAGACGATCCACCCGAAAGCTCCTACGCCAAGCTTAATCTCAAACTTGAGATAACTAGGTTGCTTAAAGTGCTAATCTAAGCTATCTAGGGGATATAGAGTGAGGTTATGGATGTATTAGTCTAGCTAACCCTTGATCTCAATGTAGGGTTACTAGGCACACTAATGAAGTCTCACAAGTGATCAAACATGCACAAATCAAAAAATTCCTTGTGCCTACAAACCCTAATATGGATCGTTAACTAGATATATAGGCGAAGCAAGCATGTAAACGAATTAAATGCTAAGGGAAAGTGACTACAACCTTTGTAGATCCGGTCCACCACTTCCTAAGCTCCGCGATGATCTCCCTCCGCTGTCCAAATCGAACCCTTGACTCTAGCATTGGCATCATCGAAGAATGGGCGGGCTTGATCGTCGGTTCGATGCCGAAGATGATCTACGTCGAGGCATCACAAGAACAAGCTCCAACTTCACCAAGCCTTGAAAACTTGTGAAGGAAACACCCTATACAACTTGGCAAGAGGTAGAGGATGAAGAAATAGGAAGTGGGTAGACTTTAGATTTGGATTTCTCACTCATTTTGGCCAGTTGCCATTGATGGTGCAAGCTTTCTTCAAGTTGAAGATGAAGAAGAAGATGATAAAGAATTATGATAAGTGTTATTTAAAAATAAAAACAATATGATACTTATCATATCAACAACCATGGTTTAGTGTAGAGAATCAACTAAGGTTAGTAGAATGGTTAGGTTTAGGAGATGAAGACAAAATGGTCATAAGGTCAAAGATGCTTGAAGCATCCAAAAGAAACCATTTTGTTTTCTTTACCTTTCTAAAAAAATTAATAGATAAATGAATAAGTAAATAAAAGAAACCCTAACCATTCATATAACCATGGTCAATTCTTTACATAAACCCAAGCTTGCATGTATCATCAAACATGATACAATCTTGTGCACAAAAGTTTATCTCATATACAACTTGTGCAAATCAAGTGAGTAAATCCATTTAAAGTGAACCAATACTAGTTAATGCAAAGTAATATATCAAATATATAATTATACATTAAATCATTAAATCAACACTTGATTCAATGATCCGGTCATATCGTATATAACCGGCTAGTATCCAATGTATCGGCTTATCGAATCAATCCTTGATTCGATAACTAGGTTATATCGCATACAACCATTCGACACATTCATCGCGAGAATGAAATACGGTATCACATACATGCATTATTCTCGGTCCCGCACATATCTCATATGCGCTCCTATTTCGTTTCGCTTGAACCAGGAAACCTCTGTGTAGGACTCTAAAGACTCGTCAATACGCCGGCAGCAGATGATGATCATATCAAACACCCACAAGCCGCAAGCGGTCTGCTAAACGTAACGGCCACCCGGGTATTGAGCGATCAGAAGATCGACGAGCAAGCCCGCTCACACTCCTGAGAATCCAACCAGTAACACTTACCGTACAGTCCGGTCTGTTCGTCTGATATGTCGCATATCTCGCCTAGGGGTGGTAAACGTCAGACCCCAGTAGCTCGATAAGTCATGCCGACTTGAGGTCCATAACATTCGTGAAACTACTGATAACTCTTACCAGTATATCACTGCAACCCTGGCCAGGGATTTCCTGTTATGGCCAGTCGAGCATAGCGCAACATCAACCCCCAATACCGGGAGAGACGAATCCCCTCCTATCGCTCATTGCCTCCATGTGAATCGGGACTGTACCCAAAAACCACCTGTTTGCACAACTCAGTAAAGCCGTGGTAGGGTGGAAATCAAGGCACAGTGGGAGACACACAAGACTCTATGACGATCTCGGGTCAACAGACTAAGCTGTACCAGTGTCACCAGAGAACTGCCATCTGACGTGAGGTATAATACCATCTGGGAGTTCTCGGCGAGTCCGTTCAGTGTACCCAGTCTCCACTGAGCACCCGCATACCATCTTCGATGTCAAACACCAATGGATATGGGATCATCCATCGCCCATCGCATGGGTCGAGAAGATATGCGCTAGTCTACTCTGGAATATCGATGCCCCGTCTCGATATTCCCACGACTAGGAACAATGAAGGATGTACTCATTGACTACCCAGGCCCCACTAGTATGATCTGCATCATAGTCCTGGAAGTCGAGTACACATCCTAAGGGCTTTATCAACATGTAATCAGAGAGACAGAAAGTATACATGTTAAGATAAAGAGCAACCAGATAGCGTACTATCATGTCGAGCAAGAAAGTCCTACCTATATATGTCCCAGCATCCACTACAATATACATCCAATGTACAGTAATGGCCTCTAGGGCATACATATAACTAACAATCTCCCACTTGCACTAGGGCCATCTGTAGCAGTGGTCGCAGTATCTAATACTCAACCATCCCATATGAGTCTCTCTCTGGGAAAAGGCCTTCGTGAGTGGATCCGCCGTGTTGTCCTCTGAGTCTTCTCTCCTAACCTCGATCACCCTGGAGATCAACTATCTCCATGATCAGGTGATGCTGCCTCAGAATTTGTCTGGGTCACTGATGGGACCAGGGTTCCAGGGCCGAAGCCACACTTCCATTGTCATACAATGGCAGGAACCTAGTTCATCTTATGAACCAATATACACCCAAACTGCCTCTTTGGCAGTATCTTTAATAGCGATGTTACCAGCCTTTATCGTCTAGTTTGCCACGGTATCGAGCTTGGAACTCTTCCAACATACCGTCCCTTTACTGAGGGTAAAGACAGTGCCTGTGACTGACATTCAGTCGTCTTTATCACCCTGGAACACTTCCAGTGATTCTCCCCAGGATCGATTGATACAATCTCACTATACCTAGTGAGAACCCCAATATCCCTTTAGATCTATCTCATAGGTCCAAATCTCAGGATTTAGGAGGTATCATCTTTATCCTATTTGGAGAATCCTTGTGATAATAGGAGATTGACAGATCGTAGTATAGGAAACTCTTTTCCTATCAAGAGTATGTTGTCTACGTACAATACGAAGATGACCACCTTACTCTCTACTACCCTTTTGTATATACAAGGTTTGTCTACCTTTTGATGAAGTCAAACACTTTGACTATCACATCAAAACAGACGTTCAAACTCCGCGATGCCTGCTTCATTATGTAAAGCAACTTGCACACGTTTCCGCTGCTCCCACTGTTTACGAAGACCTCTGGCTGTGTTCTTATAGACGTTCTCTTCTAAATCAGTATTTAGAAAAGCAGTCAGGGCACCCAACCACCAGATATCGTAGTCATGATATGTAGCAATGTTAAGTAGGATCCGGATAGACTTAAGCATAGTCACTTGGAAAAATGTTTCATCATTATCCATGCCTGGTTGATGACTAAAACCTTTAATAAGCCTAGCTTTGAAAGTCTCAACTTTTCCATCTACACCAAGTAATCTTCTTACGATATACTTGCTCCTGATGGGGATTTAACCCTTCAGATATAGCAGCTAAAGTCCATACTTTGCTGGTGTATATGGATTCCATCTCAGATCGCTAAGCATCCAGCCATTCTTACAGAGTCCCTACTCTCGATGGCCTGCTCGAAACTGGTTGGGTCATCATCTCATGATGCAATCCTCGCTCCCACTGTCATCGAGAGACCGAGGTATCTCTCAGGCGGATGAGGAACCCTACTAGATCGGCGGAGAGGCTGAGGTTCGTCGGGAACTATAGAATCTTATGGTTCTATCAAATCATCAACTGCAGTTTTGTATAGCTGGAACCTTTCCAGTTCTACAGAACTGATCCTGCCTCGATCTTGTCCGGATTTTGCTTTAAACATAGGCCGGACAACCCCAAATCTTAACTCGCTTAAGAGATGGGTTCTTCCCATACCATATCTCATATGGAGTGGTAGGCACTGATTTGATTCAAACCTAATTCAATAGGTATGCAGCTTCTCAAGTGCATAACCCCAAAAGGAAATAGGTAACTCAGTAATACTCATCATAGAGCACACCATATCTAATATTGTGCAATTGCTCCGCCCTGATACACCGTTGTGCTGTGGTGTATTCAGAGGAGTAACACTGAGAGAAAATCTCATTCTCCTTTAGAATAGTCCAGGAATTCTATGCACAAGTATTCTCCTCCCTGATCTTATCATAGGACATAATACTTATACCCGTATTTTGGTTCTCTACTTCTAACTTATATTCTGTGAATATCTCAAAAGGTTCGGACTTATGTTTCAACAGGAACATATGACTGAATCTTGAGAGATTATCAGAGAATATAATGAAGTATGAAGAACCAGTCCTGGCATGTGTAGACAGGAGACTTTACATACATCATCATGTATCAGTCCCAAGAGTTTGCTAACTCTTTCTCTGTTTCTAATAAACAGAGCTATGGTCATCTAATCTTTGTGACATGACTGGCAAGTTTCACAAGATGTAAATTCAAACTGATTTAAATATGCATCTAAAATGTAACTTCAGCCAGTTGGGTCGCATTGATGTGACCTAGTCTACAATGCCTCAAGAAGGATTCGTTCATTTCTGAACTCTTCCTCTTGTGTGTGTTCTGTATACTAGGAACTGCAGTTTGATTTAGAACGTCAATGCTTTTAGATAACGTGCCTGAACCGATCAACTTTTGATATAGGAAATGTTCAAAACATTATCCAACAATACAAAATTATATCCTTCTTTACTAATAAAGAGACTGATATGATTTTGTATATCAGGTTCGGTATCTAATAGCATTTGTTCAGAATCAATGTACTGGTAATACAGGGTGACAGTGACCAACAGACTTGGCTGCAACACTTGCCCCGGTTTCTGTCTCATGAAACTTATCACCCGTTCTCAGTTTTTCTACCTTTTTGTAGCCCTATGTAACAGATTACATATCTGGGATCCTGATCCGGTATCCAATACTCAGGATGCAGAGAATACTGAGAAACAGTTCTTTGTAATGAACATACCCGAAGGAGATGCATCATATGCACTTTCTTCGTTTGGGCGGCATAGGAATTCTGGTATTCCCTATTTCCTGCTCTGTCTTATAACAATTATGAGCTAGAGCGGGACCAACTTTCCCCAGCTCAGTATAACAAGCGGGTTCGGTCAATACATCCATTTTATTATCTTGATTAAGGCGTGATATGGTCGCTACCTGGAGAGAGAGAGAAGAAAACACTCAGCGTGCGCTCTTGCAAGAATAGATTGGTTATTTATTTTATCTAATCAGGATGGCTCCCACTATTTTTATCAAATCTTCCTTCAAACCTTAAAAGGAAAGACTAGCCGGGATTAATTACACTCTACAAGTTCGCCAATCTTTCAGCCAGGCCAGTGTCGGTACTTTGAGGGAGGTTCCCCGTGCTTTCGCACGGACCTAATTACAGTAAACCTCATTTTCCCAGAGGCGTAACCCCGTTGACACCTTTCTAGACACCTACTTGATCGGCTAATTGCAAAGTGCAAAACTCTCCCAGGAGTAACAATTACTCACAGTGGGTATCGGGATCCAACTATCATATAGAAGGTATGCAATCTCATTGCAAATTTCAACACTTGAAACTCCCGATAAAGGTTTTTACCCCTAGCACCTATGACCTTAACTATGGTCAACAAATCATAAGTACTAGTCAAGTTCTACCCATCATTTCATGATTAATTAGACCCACCCACATGACCCTTAACTAAGGTCAACAAAGTCACGCGACTGTCCTAACTAATCGCATCATATGCGGTGTAGGAAGACATCACTTAGCTACCGTACACTGTGCCTTAACTAAAGTCAACAAACACAGCACGAATACTAAGTACTCTACTTCCTAAAATGACGGAGGGTTGCGGCTGGTTTTTATGAAAACCTTTAACGCTTTGAACTTGATCTCGTTGCAGAATCAAATGGTTTTTAAATGGAATGTTTTTGAGGCTTTTCTAGTTTTGCTAAAGGGGTCACTCCCGGTGAAGGGATCGTCGGCCCTTTCCTCGTCGAATGAGGTGCGGGATATATCATATATAACACTGTGCAAAGCAGAAACTATAGAAGCTATCAAAAGACAAACCGAGTGATGTAGCATCTGCCAGTTATTGCTAAAGGAGTCACTCCCGGTGAAGGGATCTCGGTCCTTTCCCTATCGAATAAGGTGCAGGATGTTCTACAAGGAACACCGCGATGCAAAGCAAGAACTGTAGCTACCTGTTTTATTTTTGAAATTCGATTCCACAACATCTATTAGGTTTATTTTCTTTCATTAATCTCATTAATGAATATCCCATCATTTAAATTACCTAAACATCACAGATAAATATGACGTACACTTATGCCATCCGCATTCGCCTCGATGTCCCCTCGTGCACCGTTAGGTTAGGTAACTAACGGCAGAGCGGGGCAGGGCTAGCGCGGGTGTAAAACATAAGTAACGTCTATATAATATATCAAATATACTATATACTACATCTATCTGAACAGAGCACAGAACATCGCATGATCACATCACAGATAACGCAGCAGAAAGAATCATATGAAATATTGGATATACTAGGACGTCCGTGTTTTCAATACGAGCCAGTATAAAACACGGATTCCACGGTCGTGATGAATAGCCAAGCCCACACCCCTAGACCCCTACGAGAGCGGCAAGCAACCCTACCAATTCTAGGGTTAGGAGACCCGGACTCGACTCCTCGAGTTGGTCTCCCACTGGACCCCAGAACCCGGTTACTTGTGCTCCCCTTCTTAGGTCTATCCTAATGCGGAAAAGTAAATAATATACATCAACGGTGACAACTTCCGCAACCTGGAAGTGCCCCAATAAAAGAATATTACATACAAGTTTTTACATGAATGAAAATGAAAAACACTCATCTCACATAAAAACCCCCCGGCTATTGAAACACGACGATCCAATATAACATATCCAGCAACACATAACATCACATTTCATCAACGTAAGTAAATATGCACATCCCAATTGTCGTTGACATATAGCAACGAAACCGGCGATATCACATATTACACTTACGGTCACAGAAAAGAAAGTGTAAAACTACAACAGTTGGAATCCGCAACCACCTCAGACATCGCATGCCTGACCAAATGAATTCTTTAGACATCACATGCCTAACAATTATAAACCCCGCATTTTAGTCTCATTATCGAAAACACTTTTCAATATCAAGTCGGGCAATTCAACAAGATTCCCGAAAAACTGATCTAATGCACGTCGCAAACTTTAGTAGGCGGCCGCACCCCTGATACCGTCGACGAAGTGCACCAAGGCGGAACATCGCTGCCGCGAGCACCCGGACGGATGCTTTCGGCGATGGGGTTCTCCTACAGTCACTTGGTCGGGGCTATGGGGTGAGGCTGTCTATTAAGTTTACCCGGCGAGTATCCGCGTACGCTACGTGATTGTGACGGACTTTTGATCACATCAAAACTCCGTGGCAACCGATCAAGTGAGACTAAACTGCTACGTTTATAATATTCATTCCGTTATCTCATAACAATTTGTGAATTCCAATTATTGTATCACATTCCGAATAAATAGAAAATGCTAAACTTTTCGATCGAACAATCGAACACCCAAGTTTTCCCGATACAGCTCAACACATGAAATAAGTCTAACAACATTCAGTTCGTGCCTCAGTACCAACGGTCCAGCCGTAGAAGGGTCAAGCCAACGCCTCACATGTGGCACGCCGTACTGCCCCAAACCCGAAGGTTCAAAGGGCAGTTCAAGACGGTCACATAATCGAGTTAAGGTTTGTTGTCTTCTAGAGGGTCCATCGCGTTACTTGCACTACTTAGAACGTCGTTAAACTACGGAAAAATCCAACAATTGGAAATTTCTCAGCAGGGGAAAAAGTGGGTATTTATATCCGGTCGAACTTTTTAACATATTCTAAAATACCCAGAAAAACACACTGACAAAATTAGACAATCCGATCGATACACTGAGTTCCCAATACAACCCAGAAAATAAAACTCTGGAATAAATATTAAAATATTCCCAGGAAAACCAGCACTGCTTACTAAGAATTACGGTGCAAACATCGATGCACAAAACGACAAACTAGCCGCGGAACCGCCGCATGAGCATGCTCATGCCGCGGATCCGCGGCGACTTTAAGGAATCAGGCCATCGAATTTTACAGTAAGTCTTAGATCTTCCTGCTGATTTTTCTGCATATTTTTAATCTGGAAAAACCACGTTTTTCAAAAAAGTCCAGAGAGCATGTTAAAATCGGGGTTTCGGGTCGATCGGACTTCTAACTCCATCGGGACTTCGCCTAAGGCTCTAGCTAGGCTCTGATACCACTGTAGGGTTACTAGGCATACTAATGAAGTCTCACAAGTGATCAAACATGCACAAATCAAAAAAATTCCTTGTGCCTACAAACCCTAATACGGATCGTTAACTAGATATATAGGCGAAGCAAGCATGTAATCGAATTAAATGCTAAGGGAAAGTGACTACAACCTTTGTAGATCCGGTCCACCACTTCCTAAGCTCCGCGATGATCTCCCTCCGCTGTCCAAATCGAACCCTTGACTCTAGCATTGGCATCATCGAAGAATGGGCGGGCTTGATCGTCGGTTCGATGCCGAAGATGATCTACGTCGAGGCATCACAAGAACAAGCTCCAACTTCACCAAGCCTTGAAAACTTGTGAAGGAAACACCCTATACAACTTGGCAAGAGGTAGAGGATGAAGAAATAGGAAGTGGGTAGACTTTAGATTTGGATTTCTCACTCATTTTGGATAGTTGCCATTGATGGTGCAAGCTTTCTTCAAGTTGAAGATGAAGAAGAAGATGATAAAGAATTATGATAAGTGTTATTTAAAAATAAAAACAATATGATACTTATCATATCAACAACCATGGTTTAGTGTAGAGAATCAACTAAGGTTAGTAGAATGGTTAGGTTTAGGAGATGAAGACAAAATGGTCATAAGGTCAAAGATGCTTGAAGCATCCAAAAGAAACCATTTTGTTTTCTTTACCTTTTTGAAAAAATAAATAGATAAATGAATAAGTAAATAAAAGAAACCCTAACCATTCATATAACCATGGTCAATTCTTTACACAAACCCAAGCTTGCATGTATCATCAAACATGATACAATCTTGTGCACAAAAGTATATCTCATATACAACTTGTGCAAATCAAGTGAGTAAATCCATTTAAAGTGAACCAATACTAGTTAATGCAAGGTAATATATCAAATATATAATTATACATTAAATCATTAAATCAACACTTGATTCAATGATCCGGTCATATCGTATATAACCGGCTAGTATCCAATGTATCGGCTTATCGAATCAATCCTTGATTCGATAACTAGGTTATATCGCATACAACCATTCGACACATTCATCGCGAGAATGAAATACGGTATCACATACACGCATTATTCTCGGTCCCGCACATATCTCATATGCGCTCCTATTTCGTTTCGCTTGAGCCAGGAAACCTCTGTGTAGGACTCTAAAGACTCGTCAATACGCCGGCAGCAGATGATGATCATATCAAACACCCACAAGCCGCAAGCGGTCTGCTAAATGTAACGTCCACCCGGGTATTGAGCGATCAGAAGATCGACGAGCAAGCCCGCTCACACTCCTGTGAATCCAACCAGTAACACTTACCGTACAGTCCGGTCTGTTCGTCTAATATGTCGCATATCTCTCCTAGGGGTGGTAAACGTCAGACCCCAGTAGCTCGATAAGTCATGCCGACTTGAGGTCCATAACATTCGTGAAACTACTGATAACTCTTACCAGTATATCACTGCAACCCTGGCCAGGGATTTCCTGTTATGGCCAGTCGAGCATAGCGCAACATCAACCCCCAATACCGGGAGAGACGAATCCCCTCCTATCGCTCATTGCCTCCATGTGAATCGGGACTGTACCCAAAAACCACCTGTTTGCACAACTCAGTAGAGCCATGGTAGGGTGGAAATCAAGGCACAGTGGGAGACACACATGACTCTATGATGATCTCGGGTCAACAGACTAAGCTGTACCAGTGTCACCAGAGAACTGCCATCTGACGTGAGATATAATACCATCTGGGAGTTCTCGGCGAGTCCGTTCAGTGTACCCAGTCTCCACTGAGCACCCGCATACCATCTTCGATGTCAAACACCAATGGATATGGGATCATCCATCGCCCATCGCATGGGTCGAGAAGATATGCGCTTGTCTACTCTGGAATATCGATGCCCCGTCTCGATATTCCCACGACTAGGAACAATGAAGGATGTACTCATTGACTACCCAGGCCCCACTAGTATGATCTGCATCATAGTCCTGGAAGTCGAGTACACATCCTAAGGGCTTTATCAACATGTAATCAGAGAGACAGAAAGTATACATGTTAAGATAAAGAGCAACCAGATAGCGTACTATCATGTCGAGCAAGAAAGTCCTACCTATATATGTCCCAGCATCCACTACAATATACATCCAATGTACAGTAATGGCCTCTAGGGCATACATATAACTAACACTCAACACATGAGAGGTTAGGGTTAGGGTTTGAAAAGAGAGTGAGCTTGGGGAGAGAGAAGGTGAAGATGATAATGAAATGAGATAATGATGTTATCATAATATATATGAAGCATTATTATTTATCCAAAAATGAAATAAATGAATTAACAACCATGCTTCATAAATATCTATGAGTGATTCATCTCCATGAGTTATTAAGCATTTATGGTGCTTTAATGACTTGGATGAATCACACAAATGAGTCACTAATCTCATTTAATGCAATGCCACCTTAACCCCTTAGTCACCACTCTTCTAGAAGCTTCCCGACAAATTACGAGAACGCCCCTCCAATCCGTGAAAATACGGAAAAACTTTAGACTGTACAAATCTAATAACCCGATACTAGAATCTGACTTAAACCAAAGCCAGCTAGTAAAAACTGTCCGAAAAGTCGTACGTGCGTAAACACACGTACGCGTCCGAACCCTTGTCGTAAAACCGTACGACCTCTATATCATTTCGCCTGGAGCAGGGAACTCTCTGTGTGGGACTCTAAAGACTCGACACTACGCTGGCAGTGGGTTTAACCACAGACCGCAAGCGGCACTAGCTGTACGTAACGGTCCTAAGGTAGATGTCGATAAGAAGGCCGATGAGGAAACTCATCCGAACTCTCACTGAGCCTGATGTGACAATCTACGTACAGTCCGGTCTGTTCGTCTAAGACTATCGCATATCAAGCCTAGGGGGCGGCAAGCGTCAGTCCCCTAATAGCTGTATAAGTCATGTCGGAGCGAAGCCCATTACACCCTGAAAAGCTACTGGAACCTACCAGTATATCTCGCTTGCCCTGGCCAAAGACTTTGCGTAATGGCTCTCTGACATAGCGCGATATCATCTCCCAATACCGGGAGAGACGAATCCTGTCTAACCACTACTGCCTCCAAGTGCTCGGGACTGCACCCAACTGCTACCTGTTTGCACGACTCCTTTGAGCCATGGTAGGGTAGCAATCTAAGAACAGTGGGACACACTCGAGGCGAAGTAGCATTGTCAAGTCTGCGGACTATGCTGTACTCAAGTCACCTGGAAACTGTTAACTGACGGTGGGTATAGTACCAACCAACAGTTCCCCTGCGAGTCCTGTCCGGTGTACCCGCAACCTAACGAGCACCTGTGTACTATCTCCAGTACGACGTACTGATGGCAATGGGACAGACCATCTCCCCAACAGGGATGAGAAGCGTACACACTAGTCTACTCTGGAGTATCGATGCCCTGCCTCGATAATCCTATGACTAGGGACAAGTATAGGATGTTGCTTATAGACTACCCAGCCCCCACTAGTGTGACTGCCATCACAACGCTGGTAATCAAGCAAAGAACCTTGGGCTCTACTAATATGTATAAGTGATACGTTGCAAGAAACATATGCACATATTAAAGTAGACACAAACTAAGTAGCATACTACCATTTTCAGCAAGACTGTATATATACAACTGTGAATATCCCAAGCTTCCATTAAGTAATATACATGCTAGTATGATACAATAATGGCCCCTTGGGCATATACACTAACACCTAGACCCCTACGAGAGTGGCAAGCAACCCTACCAATTCTAGAGTTAGGAGACCCGGTCTCGACTCCTCGAGATGGTCTCCCATTGGACTGTAGAACCCGGTTACTTATGCTCTCCTCCTTGGTTCTATCCTAATGTGGAAAAGTAAATAATATATATCAATGGTGACATCGTCCTCAACTCGGAAGTGCCACAATAAAAGAATATTACATACAAGTTTTTACATGAATGAAAATGAAAAACTCTCATCTCACATAAAAAAACCGGCTATTCAAAACACGACGATCCAATATAACATATCACAGCAACACATAACATCACATGTCATCAACGTAAGTAAATATGCGTATCCCAATTGTCGTTGACGTATAGCAACGAAACCGGCAATACACCACATATTACACTTATGGTCGCAGAAAAAAATGAAAAACTACAACAATTGGAATCCGCAACCACCTTAGATATCAGAAACCCAATGTATCACATACTTTTGATTTCATGCCTTACCAAATGAATTTCTTAGACATCACATGAGTAACAATTATAAACCCCGCATTTTAGTCTCGATATTGAAAACACTTTTCAATAACCTGTCGGGCAATTCAACAAGATTCCCGATAACCTGATCGAATGCTCGTCGGAAGCTTTAGTAGATGTCCGCACCCCTGATACCATCGACGAAGTGCACTAAGGCGGAACACCACGGCCGCGAGCACCCGAACGGATGCTTTTGGCGACGGGGTTCTCCTACAGTCACTTGGTCGGGGCTATAGGGTGTGGTTATCTAGTAAGGTTACCCGGCGAGTATCCGCGTACGCTACGTGATTGCGACGGACTTTTGATCCACATCAAAATTTCGTGGCAACCGATCAATGAGACTAAATTGATAGATTTATAAAATTCAAACTAGTTATCATATAACTAATTATTGTAGATTCCAAATATTGTATCACAATCACAGATAGCTAGACGATGTTAAACGTTTCGATCGAATAAACAATCGCCCAAAATTTCCCAAAAAGCTCAACACTTGAGCGGAGTTTAAAAAGTACCCAGAACATGCCACAGCACCTATAAACCATCCATAGAAGGGCCGGCCCATGCCTCACGCATGTCGTCACGGAAGTGCCGCAAACCCTAGGGTATAACCGCGGTTCCGCGATCCAAAATGTTGAGTTTGGGTATCGTTCTTCTAGAGGGTCCACAGAATCGCTTGCAAGATATTCTGAAGATTTTAAATTGGAAAAAATCCAACTCTTGGAAAATTTCCGGCAAGGGAAAAATTGGGTTATTGATATCCGTTCGAACTTTTTAACGTCGTCTAAATAACCCGAATAGATGATAGAATTACGATTACGAAACACTCCGAATTACCATTGCAGAAAGTTAACATCATATGCAAATTTAGCAAAAACTAGCAACACCTGAAACACCAAAACCCAGAGACGAGAACACCATGAAAATTTGAAGTCAAAATTCCTCAAGTGGGCCGAGGAGCTCGGATTTTCCCTCATTGTGGCCGGCCATTTTCCGAGCAAACCCCTTCAAATTTTCTTGGTGTTCATGTCATATCTCATACAACATTCTGCAGTTGCTAAAAAAATTTTAGAGGCCATTTAAAATTCGACAAAAACTGGATTTCGTTGTTTTAAGTTTCGGAGTAGTTTCGGTTTTTTAATCTAACAAACATCGTCTAATTCTCTAGCTTGGCTTTGATACCACTGTAAGGTTACCTAGCGCAACAGCAAGGTTTCGGGAGGCATCGTCCATGCCGTTTTCAAATTTTTGCCGTACTAAAGAACCCTAACCCTAAAATCTTAACTAGAGAATTAAACAATACAATATGCAAACTGTAGGGTTCCTAGGCACTCTAACAAGGTTCTACAAGGCATCAACCATGCCCGATTCAAAAAAATAGCCGTGCCGAACAACCCTAACCAAGATCGTATACTAGAGATTATGCAAAAACTAGCAAGTTAAACATTTTAACACTAAGTGAAAAGGGATTACAACCTTTGTAGATCCGGTCCTTCACTTCTAAAGCTCCATGTTGACGTCCCTTCACTGCGATCATCGGGATCCCAGACTCTAGCGATGGTTTCTTCGGAGAAATGAGCGGGCTAGGTCGTTGACTTCGAGGCCGAAGATGATCTACGTCGAGGAGACTCAAGCTCCATCTTCACTAGGTCAAGAACTTTGTGAAGAGAACACCCTAAACTAAATGGCAAGTAGTATAGGATGATGAAATAGGAAGTGGGTTCACTTTAGATTTGGATTTCTCACTCTAAATCTTCACTTGAAAAAAATCTTGCAAGCTTTCTTCTTCTTGAAGAAGAAGAAAAAGAAAAGAAAAATAAGAATGAATAATGAATTATCACAAAAGAATAATCAAGTGAAGTCTATCATATTGCAACCATGGGTGAGTTTACCTTTGTAGAGACTAAACCATAGTTTGAGGTAATGGTTAAGTTAATGAAAATCTTATGCAAAACAAAATTAGTGGACTTTGTCAAAGATGCTTGAAAGCTTCATGAAGCTTCAAGCAAAGAAAAAGAAAGCCACCATTTTGTTTTACCAAAATAAATAAAAACCCAAAACCATTATCTTAAATATGGTGTAAGTCATACACACACCCAAGTTTGCATGTATCATCAAACATGATACAATCTAGTGCACAAAAATATATCACATATACAACTTGTGCACATAAAGTGAGAAAATCAATCTTAAGTGAACCAATACAAGTTAATGTAAAGTAATATATCAAATATATAACTATACATTAAATCATTAAATCAACACTTGATTTAATTATCCGGTCATATCGCATATAACCGACTAATATCTAGTGTATCAATGTATCGAATCAACACTTGATTCGGTAACCCGGCTATATCTCATATAACCGTCCGATGATACAAATCGCGAGAATAGAATACAGTATCACATACTGGTATTATTCTAGGTCCCGCACATATCTCATATGCGCTCCTATTCCGTTTCGCTTGAGCCAGGAAACCTCTGTGTAGGACTCTAAAGACTCGTCAATACGCCGGCAGTAGGCGGTGATCATATCAATCACCCACAAGCCGCAAGCGGTCTGCTAAATGTAACGGCCACCCGGGTATTGAGCGATCAGAAGATCAACGAGCAAGCCTGCTCACACTCCTGCGAATCCAATCAGTAACACTTACCGCACAGTCCGGTCTGTTCGTCTGATATGTCGCATATCTCGCCTAGGGGTGGTAAACGTCAGACCCCAGTAGCTTGATAAGTCATGCCGATGTAAGGTCCACAACAAGCATGAAACTACTGATAACACTTACCAGTAAATCAGTGCAACCCTGGCCAGGTATTTCCAGTTATGGCCAGTCGAGCATAGCGCAACATCAACCCCCAATACCGGAAGAGACGAATCCCCTCCTATCGCTCATTGCCTCCATGTGAATCGGGACTGTACCCAAAAACCACCTATTTGCACGACTCAGTAGAACTGTGGTAGGGTGGAAATCAAAGCATGGTGGGAGACACACAAGACTCTATGACGATCTCGGGTCAACAGACTAAGTTGTACCAGTGTCACTAGAGAACTGCCATCTGACGTGAGGTATAATACCATCTGGGAGTTCTCGGCGAGTCCGTTTAGTGTACCCAGTCTACACTGAGCACCCGCATACCGTCTCTGATGTCAAACACCAATGGATATGGGATCATCCATCGCCCATCACATGGGTCGAGAAGATATACGCTAGTCTACTCTGGAATATCGATGCCCCGTCTCGATATTCCCACGACTAGGAACATTGAAGGATGTACTCATGGACTACTCAGGCCCCACTAGTATGCTCTGCATCATAGTCCTGCAAGTCAAGTACACATCCTAAGGTCTTTATCAACATGTAACAGAGAGACAGAAAGTATACATGTTAAGATAAAGAGCAACCAGATAGCGTACTATCATGTCGAGCAAGAAAGTCCTACCTATATATGTCCCAGCATCCACTATAATATACATCTTATGTACAGTAATGGCCTCTAGGGCATACATATAACTAACAATCTCCCACTTGCACTAAAGCCATCTATAGCAGTGGTTGCAGTATCCCATACTCAACCATCCCATATAAGTCTCTCTCTAGGAAAATGCCTTTGTGAGTGGATCCGCCGTGTCGTCCTCTCAGTCTACTTTCCTAACCTCAATCACCCTGGAGATCAACTATCTCCTTGATCAGGTGATGCTGCCTCAGAATATGTCTGGGTCACTGATGGGACCGGGGTTCCTGGGCCAAAGCCTCACCTCCATTGTCATACAATGGTAGGAACCTAGTTAATCTCATGAACTAATATACACCCAAACTGCCTCTTTGGTAGTATCTTTGATAGCGATGTCACCAGCCTTTATCGTCTAGTTTGCCACGGTATCTAGCTTGGAACTCTTCCAACATACCGTCCCTCCACAGAGGGTAAAGACAATGCCTGTGACTGTCATTCAGTCGTCCTTATCACCCTGGAGCTTTTCCAGTGATTCTCTCCAGGATCGATTGATACCATCTCACTACAACTAGTGAGAATCCTAATATCCAATTAGATCTATCTCATAGATCCAAAACCCAGGATTTAGGAGGTATCACTTTGATCCTATTTGGAGAATCCTTGTGATATGCGGAGATTGACCGAGCGTAGCATAGGAAACTCTTTTCCTATCAAGAGTATGTTGTCCACGTACAATACGAGGATGAGCACCTTACTCTCTACTACCTTTTTGTATGTACAAGGTTCATCTACCATTTTGATGAAGTCAAATACTTTGACTACCACATCAAAACAGACGTTCCAACTCCACGATGCCTGCTTTATTCTGTAAAGCATCTTGCACATGTTTCCGCTGCTCCCACTGTTTACGAAGCTATCTGGCTGTGTTCTTATAGACGCTCTCTTCTAAATCAGTATTTAGAAAAGCAGTCATGACACCCAACCGCCAGATATCATAATTATGGTATGTAGCCGTGGCAAGTAGGATCTAGATGGACTTAAGCACAGCCACTGGAAAAGGTTTCATCATTATCCACGCCTGGTCGATGACGAAAACCACTAACAAGTCTAGCTTTGAAAGTCTCAACTTTTCCATCTACACCAAGTAATCTTCTCAAGATATACTTGCTTCTGATGGGGATTTAACCCTTCAGATATAGCATCCAAAGTCCATACTTTGTTGGTGTACATGGATTCCATCTCAGATCGCTAAGCATCCAGCCATTCTTACAGAGTCCCCACTCTTGATGGCCTGCTCGAAAATAGTTGGGTCATCATCTCATGATGCAATCCTCTCTCCCACTGTCATCGAGAAACCAAAGTATCTCTCAGGCGCATGAGGAACCCTACTAGATCGGTGGAGAGGCTGAGGTTCGTCGAGGACTATTGAACCATTTAGTTCTACCAAATCATCAGTTGTAGTTTGTATAGCTGGAACTCCTTCCAGTTCTACCTCATAACCACTAATTTCTTCATATGAAATTTCCTTTCACAAAGGTGGTATGTTGAGAAACAAAACATATTTTGTTCCTCAGTTAGGTAGAAGATATTCCCTTGCGAATGCTTGGGATATCCAACAAACTTCTACAGAACTGACTTTGCCTCGAGCTTGTCCAGATTTTGCTTTTAGACATAGGCTGGACAACCCTAAATCTTAAGAAACTTAAGATATGGGCTCTTCCCATTCCATATCACATATGAAGTGGTAGGCAATGGATTTGATTGGAACCCCATTCAATAGGTATGCAGCTTCTCAAGTGCATAACTCCAAAAGGAAATAGGAAACTCAGTAGTACTCATCATAGAGCGCACCATATCACATAGGGTGTGATTGCTCCGCCCCGATACACCGATGTGCTGTGGTGTATACGAAGGAGTAATGCTGAGAGAGAATCTCATTCTCTTTTAGAATAGTCCAGGAATCACATGCTCAAGTATTCTCCTCCTTGATCTCATCATAGGACATAATACTTCTACCCGGTTTTGGTTCTCTACTTCTAACTTATATTCGGTGATTATCTCAAAAGTTTCGGACTTGTGTTTCAACAGGAACATATGTCTGAATCTAGAGAGATCATCAGTGAATGTAATGAAGTACAAAGAACCGGTCCTGGCATGTGTAGACTGGGGACCTTTATACATCACTATGTATCAGTCCCTAGAGTTCACTAACTCTTTCTTTGTTTCCAGTAAACGGAGCTATGGTCATCTTATCTTTGTGACATGACTGGCAAGTTTCATAAGATGTAAATTTAAACTGATTTAAATATGCATCTAAATGTAACTTAGCTAGTCGGGTCGCATTGATATGACCTAGTCTACAATGCCTTAAGAAAAATTCGTTCATTTCTAAACTCTTCCTCTCGTGTGTGTTTTGTATACTAAGAACTGTAGTTTGATTTAGAACGTCAATGCTTTTAGATAACGTGCCTGAACCAATCAACTCTTGATATAGAAAATGTTCAAAACATTATCCAACAATACAAAATTATATCCTTTCTTTACTAGTAAAGAGACCGATATGATGTTGTATATGTTAGTTATATGTATGCCCTAGAGGCCATTACTGTACATGAGATGTATATTGTAGTGGATGCTGGGACATATATAGGTAGGACTTTCTTGCTCGACATGATAGTACACTATCTAGTTGCTCTTTATCTTAACATGTATATTTGCAGTCTCTCTATTACATGTTGATAAAGCCCTTAGGATGTGTGCTCGACTTCCAGGACTATGATGCAAATCATACTAGTGGGGCCTGAGTAGTCAATGAGTACATCCTTCAATGTTCCTAGTCGTGGGAATATCGAGACGGGGCATCGATATTCCAGAGTAGACTAGCGTATATCTTCTCGATCCATGTGATGGGCGATGGATGATCCCATATCCATTGGTGTTTGACAACAGAGATGGTATGCGGGTACTCAGTGGTGACTGGGTACACTGAACGGACTCGCCGAGAACTCCCAGATGGTATTATACCTCACGTCAGAAGGCAGTTCTCTGGTGACACTGGTACAGCTTAGTTTGTTGACCCGAGATCGTCATAGAGTCTTGTGTGTCTCCCACTGTGCTTTGATTTCTACCCTACCACGGCTCTACTGAGTCGTACAAACAGGTGGTTTTTGGGTACAGTCCCGATTCATATGGAGGCAATGAGCGATAGGAGGGGATTCATCTCTCCCGGTATTGGGGGTTGATGTTGCGCTATGCTCGACTGGCCATAACTGGAAATCCCTGGCCAAGGTTGCACTGATTTACTGGTAAGTGTTATCAGTAGTTTCATGCTTGTTATGGACCTTACATCGGCATGACTTATCAAGCTACTGGGGTCTGACGTTTACCACCCCTAGGCGAGATATGCGACATATCAGACGAACAGACCGGACTGTACGGTAAGTGTTACTGGTTGGATTCACAGGAGTGTGAGCGGGCTTGCTCGTTGATCTTCTGATCGCTCAATACCTGGGTGGCCGTTACGTTTAGCAGACCGCTTGCGGCTTGTGGGTGTTTGATATGATCATCACCTACTGCCGGCGTATTGACGAGTCTTTAGAGTCCAACACAGAGGTTTCCTGGCTCAAGCGAAACGAAATAGGAGCGCATATGAGATATGTGCGGGACCGAGAATAATACCAGTATGTGATACTGAATTCTATTCTCACGATTTGTATCATCTAACGGTTATATGAGATATAGCCGGATTACCGAATCAAATGTTGATTCGATATATTGATACACTTGATATTAGTCGGTTATATGCAGTATGACCGGATCATTAAATCAAGTGTTGATTTAATGATTTAATGTATAATTATATATTTGATATATTACTTTACATTAACTAGTATTGGTTCACTTAAGATTATTTTTCTCACTAGATTGTGCACATTGTATATATGATATATGTTTGTGCACTAGTTTGTATCATGTTTGATGATACATGCAAACTTGGGTGTGTGTATGCTTTAAACCATGTTTAGGTTAATGGTTAGGGTTTTAACTTATTTATTTATTTATTTTGGTTAAAAAACTAAATGGTAGCTTTTCTTTCTTTGCTAGAAGTTTCATGATACTTCAAGCAACTTTGACAAAGTCTTAACCATTTTGTTTTTATCCTTTGACCTAACCATTTATCTAAACTATGGTTTGCTCTCTACATGAGTTAACTTCATGATCGCACGCCGATGGCGTGTCGGATGTTCAAAGAATTAAAGTGTAACCGCGATCAGGACGGTGTCGCTATGCAGCTAGCCGGTGAGCACGGGTCGGTCCACAGGGAGATGGTGGTATCTTACCTTCTTGTCTTAGACGAGTCAATAAAGAATCTGTATGTTTGTTCAGTCTAACCTATGTATTTATTTGCAAGTATAAAGTTGTTAAGAAAAGATACGAGATTGTAAGCTAAGAAATCCGTACTCAAAACCTTTGAGCCGAGTCTTGACCAATTGAAGCTAAGCAATTGGCAACAACGTGGATTAGGGGATTTAAGCGCGGTATTCGTGGAATCCGGCTTATTTACCCTTGTCCTTCCGTTCTTGTCTCTTGCCTTCGCCTCCGGCCAAACCGAACGCAACCGGTCGCGGTTAGGAATCACCGTTACCTTGTCAGGGTAGGGTGCCTAACGGAGCGCTTGCATATGGTTTGGGCGAAGTTCAAATGGAAAATAACGGGAAAAGGAATTGGCAAAGAAATGTTAACTTATAATACCGTATTTATTCTTAACAATAATAATTACATCATTCACAAAATGAATAAAAGAGAACAAAAAGAAAAGAACAAAGAAAAGAAAAGATTACAAATAATTAAGTGCGAGGAATTTAAGTGCATGAAATAAATTGCAAGTAATAAAAAGCAAGTAATAAAAAGCGAGTAATAAAAAGAACAAGAAATGAAAAATGCAAGAAAGTAATTACAAGAACCGTAGAACTCAAAACAAGCATGGGATCAATAGCCAACCCTTAAACTTGCAAGCTCAATTAAGAGGTTGCAAGATCAAGGGAATGGTAGAGAACGCATGTGAATTGAAGTACTAAGGAGTGAACAAAATACGACCCTTGAGATCAATAACTATCCCTTAACCATTCAAGCTCAATGAAGAGGTTGAATGATCAAGAGAAAGCAAGAATCTCAAGGGGAAGAAGAAACACAAGAGAATGATACAAAACCCTCATCTTCATTGATCTCCCACTCAAAAGCTCTCACTACAATTTCATGGAAAAAGAATGAAGAAGAAGAAGAAGAACTATACAAAAGACTACAAAGGAGGAACAAAAGAATGACCCTTTGGCTTGGCTCAGATCTGCTGTATTTATAGGCAGAGGGTTGAAGATCTAGGGCAAGAATCTGCCACTATATGAAGTCCCCAAAATACCCCCAAAACACGACAAAGTGAGGACCCCACATGGCCGCGGATCCGCCGCCAATACCCCCTATTGGCCACGGATCCGCGGCCCTATGATGGAGTCAGGGCATCGTACTTGGTGGCTTTCCCTGGTTCTGTGTGTCCTTCAGTGTGGCATATGTGTTTTCTGAAAATACCTCCACATTTCTTCCAGAATTTCTGTTGAGGAAAGGTGGACTTTTGTGGATGCTTTTGTCATGATTGCCTCGAGCTCCGCGTAGATTTCTTGGAACTTGTTGTTGCCATTGAGCCTTGTGCATGAAGGTGACATTGATTTGACATTTTGTCTTCCTAAACTGGTATCTGGCAACATACGGATGACGAGCGGAGACCGTGTTTTCTCAGTGGTTGGCAGGAACCCGGATTTTGTCGTGTTTTCCATGAATTTCACCGTTTTAGAACCGAGAACCTGTATCCTGCAAATATGTAACAAACACGGATTAAAAGCACCTACCTATAAACAACCGAGCGTAAGAATGGGCGGTATAAAATGCAGTATTCTGTGATGAACAAATACCCCCAAACTTAACTTTTGCTCGTCCCGAGCAAAACCAATTATTCACAAAAATAAAATCCTAACCGCACTTTCGCAGGGAACGCGATTGCACTGAGCGCGTGCAACAAGCCGTTAAACCTCTAAGTGTCCCTAGTAGGAGGAGTGTTGTCTCCTGAGGGTTTTCAGCGGATACTACCCATAAAATCCGGTCAAGTTGGTTTTGTACAATAACTAAGATTCAAACCCTAAAGTTTTTGTTTCAGAAAATAACAATTCTATAATCCTAAGTCTAGACTATCGAACCTTTATTTTTCACACCTCGCTTCTTATTTAACTACAGATTTTATATGTCTTTACGTGCAGTGAAATTAGTGTCGTTAAGTTCCAGAAGGATCGATTAAAGTCATCATGTCGCACAATAAAGCCCAGATAACAATTTTAAAAGGATCACATAAGTTTTATAAAGAGTTAAGCATTTTTCAAGTTTCGTTTTCCAGTAAGGTTTCAACTTCAGAATTTCTATCTTCCTTAACAGGAAACTAAGTCGTATTTTTCACTCCACCTTTTTCTTGTTTTCATTTCATACACACCTCTGTGAACGTGCAATAGTCTTTATCATAGAATAAAACCTTCATATCTCCGTTAAAATTTTTTTATAAAAGCCTGTCTTTTATCAAGATTATTCTCGCACAAAGAACCGTTAGGAATTTTAACTCGGAGAGAACACTTGCTTGACTTTGTTTTAAACTGGACTTTCTAGGCTTCTTAGCGAGCTTTGGGCCAATGCACCCAAACCAGTTGGTTTTAGGGCATTAGGTGTAGAAACACCCCAGCGGACTTAATTACTCAAGTTACCTAGGTCCAAAAACAAAAGACAGTTTGACGTGAAAATCAGATGATTTAATACGAACGGAGATATAACCGGCAGTTCAATTATTTTTTGGATAAAAGACGTGTTTAGTGGGTTTGGTGTGTAATCATTCCAATCAAGTTTCCGATGGGTTATTTTTCAGACTTAGCTCCAATTACGGCATCAATAACATTCCTTCATATTCGCTTTACTTCATAAACTATTCTTGACATTACTTATTTCAGAACAAACCTATTTGATCCTCAGAAAATCATTTATCTGTTTAAAAGTTTAAACATGAAAGACTTGTCATCTAATTCCCAAAATTCACGACACGTGTAGTGTGATGTAAAGACGTATATCAGCTATAGTTAACTTCAAAGGAGAGTTATCTTTCAGGTTTTCAAAATCTAAACATAAGATTTAGTTATTCCTATTTTTTCAAACAAAAACCGTCGAATGTTGAATCAGAGTTCTTCCACAATCTAACTTGACAAAAAAGTTTTTATATTTTTAGAAAATTTTCAGATTTTTATGGATTTTATGGATTTAATATGCAGATGCAAAATATACATATGAATGCGAAGGAAGAAAGCTTACCGAGCACACCCCCAAACTTAAACTTGACAGTGCCCTCACTGTCAGGCTATACCAAGAGGGTTAAAATTGCCGGCGCTTCCTAGAAACAAATTATATACAAAACAAAAAGGAAAACAAAAATATATACAAAAAAGTGTCCCCCCCAAACTTAAGTAAAACAGTGTTTCCACTGTTACGCTTTGAAATTCAGGATTTAGGGGGGAAAGAACAGTATCAACCTATACAAGGCCTTACACAGGCCAAAAGTGAGCACCAACCATTCAAAGATTTTATCGCTATAATGTACAGGTTGGTGGAAGAAGGCGTAGAGAAAAGAGAAGGACAATACGCGAGACCGTATGCGAAGAGAAGCGGGATACGGTCTCGGTATATGAGAGGAAGAAGAATGGCGGAAGGGAAAAAGAAGTGGAATACGAACTTGAGGGTGCAAATGGAGTAAATAGATTAGCACAATTTATGATGACCGATGTGTGAAAAGCGATTGTGCTAATATATTTACCCGTCGAGAAATGGGGTCAAATCCCTCAAGGTTCGTGAGAAACCATGGGTACGCCAAACCTGGTAAACCAGACATAGTAAATGAAAGTGAGACGGGTTCTTGCAAGGTCGGAACGATGGAAAGGATGGAGGGAAGTGGTTGAGGAAGGGTATCGGTTAAAGGTTCTGGAGGGTGTACACAGTTAGTGAAAGGAACAGGATGAATTGGAAAATCCGACTCATCATCTAGAACTGTTTCATCCTCAAAAATATCCTCAAAATTCTCCTCAAAGTTAAGCTCATCCATGCTCTTCTCTTCAAAGTCCAGACGCATATGGGGTTCGGGAAAAACATTTAATGACTCGGGATGATGATTTGAAGAGACAAACTCAGCCAAATCTACGGGTTCATCATCCAAAATATCCCCAGCGTCAATATCCTCAATCAAGTGAAAATCAAAATTCTCTGACACCTCATCAAAAGCATGGATATTAATCGATTCTGGTTCTAAGATATAGGTGTAGAGGTCAAAAGGATTAGGTATGGTTTCACTTGGAAGGGACCCTTCACAATTGGGCAAATCAAACACTACGAAGTCGCACAACTCATTCATCATTCTATCTTCAATTGATAAATCATATGGGATACTCGATAGAATTTCAAAACAGGAGTTGTGGGATTCAATTTGGGACGGGTAGATTTGATTTGGAAGGGGGTACATCTCACTCTCTCCACTCAAATGCACAGCCTGTCCTGCCGCCTCATCATACATTGGAAAATGTGGAGCTAGTTGAAAACTAGCTACCGGGTCACTAGGTTGTGTGAGGGCGGCCATGGACGCATCCAAATCCATCATCTGTTGGTACGACGCTACCCTAAAGTCTTCCAACGACTGTTCCAGACTAGACATGGGTTGTGACGGGGTTTCAGTAAAAGATTCAAAGTTGTTTGGATACTGAAAACTCCCAAATGGCGGTTCTGAAGCAATGTCTAGGGAAGGTGAAAAAGTAGGGTAGGATTGGTAGGAGTTGAATGGCTGGACAGGAGCAGGATCAACATTTGGATAGGAAGATGAATGGAATTGTTGATCCTAAGAATTTGAAGTGGTGAAAGGAGTGAAAGATCGGCTACGGGATTGTTCTATACGTTCTGCAATAGACATAGGTCTTGGAGTTACAACATGACTCGAAGAAGGGGTATCAACGTAAGAAGGGGTGAATGTTTGAAATGGTTGATACGAAGTGGATTGCGGAGTCAAATTGTTTGTCCTAGACGCGTCTATCCGATCTTTCAAAGAGATTTTGGGCATGGAGGGATCGTTTGACGTTCGGCCAAAGCAAGAACCGTAAGAAGTAATGTCTGGTTGTGGGTACCAAAGTTCGGCAAGAGTTTTGCGAGGTGGGGTACCCATGATATGAAGAGAGAAAGAAAGAAAGGCAGAGAAAAGGAGGGGGAAAAGAATGTGATTTTTTTTTTTTATAGATATATATTAACAGAAGAATGAAATATACACACAAAAAGAGTATGGACAAAAACAATCACGACACAAAAAATACCACACACCTAATCGTTCTAGGGTTAACCTAGGTCAACTAGACCTGCTCCAGAACTTGATTGTCGAAGTAAAACTGTGTCGAGAAACAGGCTCAAGATACACTGATCACGAGGCCAGGTAAGTGCAGAGATAAGGGGAGGTTTTCCAACGCTTTCGCGAAGTTCCTTAATTAAATAACCCTTTCTCTTTTGGCGGTTTCGCCGTTAACACTTTCCTAGACACCCCGTAAACAATATACCGTTAAGCAAGGTTCTAAACACAGTTAACTTCTCCTAGTGAGCGCGAAGTCCTTAAGGCTTAAAGTCTAGTTTCTTTTAAATTTTGTGCGGGTAAACGTTATGCGCAAGTTCGTGATTTGTGGGCCACGGAAAAGGTGATGAAATCCTTTACCGTATGTTGTGGGGTTCGCTTGCCCTTAAGTCCGTATTAATGTATGCAATGCGCAATTCAATAAAAATTCTATAAAGAATCAAAAAATCGTTTTTTAGTTTAAGCGCGGCACTGCAACAAATACGGGTTAGTCAATTTTTTTAGCGTTTGCTAGCGAACTTGTAAAGAATCCTGCAAAGAATAGTATATTGGATGCGTCGGATTTGAGAAGAAGGTGTTAGTAAAGCACGTACCGTTAAGTTTTTGGGTTAGGAAACCCCCGTTGAATCAAATCCGGTAAGCTTGAAAAGTTCGCTTGCGCGGGTCAAACTATCCGGATCTTTGGCACTGTACTTGCAATCACCTTAGCCTTGAACGTACACTTTGCTCCCCACAATCGCAGTTTGCAAACTTGCAAAAATCTGCACTCTTGCCCACAAAAATGATCAAAAAAAAAAAACAAAAAACAAAAAGATATTTTTTTTTTATAAATATATACAAAAAGAATATTAACCCGAATAACAAGAAAGAAAATACGCTACCGTCTCCCCGGCAACGGCGCCATTTGATCGCACGCCGATGGCGTGTCGGATGTTCAAAGAATTAAAGTGTAACCGTGATCAGGACGGTGTCGCTATGCAGCTAGCCGGTGAGCACGGGTCGGTCCACAGGGAGATGGTGGTATCTTACCTTCTTGTCTTAGACGAGTCAATAAAGAATCTATATGTTTGTTCAGTCTAACCTATATGTTTATTTGCAAGTATAAAGTTGTTAAGAAAAGATACGAGATTGTAAGCTATGAAATCCGTACTCAAAACCTTTGAGCCGAGTCTTGACCAATTGAAGCTAAGCAATTGGCAACAACGTGGATTAGGGGATTTAAGCGCGGTATTCGTGGAATCCGGCTTATTTACCCTTGTCCTTCCGTTCTTGTCTCTTGCCTTCGCCTCCGGCCAAACCGAACGCAACCGGTCGCGGTTAGGAATCACCGTTACCTTGTCAGGGTAGGGTGCCTAACGGAGCGCTTGCGTATGGTTTGGGCGAAGTTCAAATGGAAAATAACGGGAAAAGGAATTGGCAAAGAAATGTTAACTTATAATACCGTATTTATTCTTAACAATAATAATTACATCATTCACAAAATGAATAAAAGAGAACAAAAAGAAAAGAACAAAGAAAAGAAAAGATTACAAATAATTAAGTGCAAGGAATTTAAGTGCATGAAATAAATTGCAAGTAATAAAAAGCAAGTAATAAAAAGCGAATAATAAAAAGAACAAGAAATGAAAAATGCAAGAAAGTAATTACAAGAACCGTAGAACTCAAAACAAGCATGGGATCAATAGCCAACCCTTAAACTTGCAAGCTCAATTAAGAGGTTGCAAGATCAAGGGAAGGGTAGAGAACGCATGTGAATTGAAGTACTAAGGAGTGAACAAAATACGACCCTTGAGATCAATAACTATCCCTTAACCATTCAAGCTCAATGAAGAGGTTGAATGATCAAGAGAAAGCAAGAATCTCAAGAGGAAGAAGAAACACAAGAGAATGATACAAAACCCTCATCTTCATTGATCTCCCACTCAAAAGCTCTCACTACAATTTCATGGAAAAAGAATGAAGAAGAAGAAGAAGAACTATACAAAAGACTACAAAGGAGGAACAAAAGAATGACCCTTTGGCTTGGCTCAGATCTGCTGTATTTATAGGCAGAGGGTTGAAGATCTAGGGCAAGAATCTGCCACTATATGAAGTCCCCAAAATACCCCCAAAACACGACAAAGTGAGGACCCCACATGGCCGCGGATCCGCCGCCAATACCCCCTATTGGCCGCGGATCCGCGGCCCTATGATGGAGTCAGGGCATCGTACTTGGTGGCTTTCCCTGGTTCTGTGTGTCCTTCAGTGTGGCATATGTGTTTTCTGAAAATACCTCCACATTTCTTCCAGAATTTCTGTTGAGGAAAGGTGGACTTTTGTGGATGCTTTTGTCATGATTGCCTCGAGCTCCGCGTAGATTTCTTGGAACTTGTTGTTGCCATTGAGCCTTGTGCATGAAGGTGACATTGATTTGACATTTTGTCTTCCTAAACTGGTATCTGGCAACATACGGATGACGAGCGGAGACCGTGTTTTCTCAGTGGTTGGCAGGAACCCGGATTTTGTCGTGTTTTCCATGAATTTCACCGTTTTAGAACCGAGAACCTGTATCCTGCAAATATGTAACAAACACGGATTAAAAGCACCTACCTATAAACAACCGAGCGTAAGAATGGGCGGTATAAAATGCAGTATTCTGTGATGAACCATTTGATTGAAAGAATTTGAGTTAACCGCAATCAAGACGGTGTCGCTATGCAGCTAGCCGGTTGAGCACGGGTCGGTCCACAGGGAGATGGTGGTATCTTACCTTCTTGTCTTAGACGAGTCAATAAAGAATCTGTATGTTTGTTTGATCTAACCTATGTGTTTATTTGCAAGTATAAAGTTGTTAAGAAGAAAATACGAGATTGTAAGCTAAAGAAATCCGTACTCAAAACCTTTGAGCCGAGTCTTGACCAATTGAAGCTCAAGCAATCGGCAACAACGTGGATTAGGGGATTTAAGTGCAGTATTCGTGGAATCCGGCTTATTTACCCTTGTCCTTCCGTTCTTGTCTCTTGCTTTCGCCTCCGGCCAAACCGAACGCAACCGGTCGCGGTTAGGAGTCACCGTTACCTTGTCAGGGTACGGTGCCTAACGGAGCGCTTGCGTATGGTTTGGGCGGAGTTCAATGGAAAATAACGGGAAAAGGAAAAGAGCAAAGAAATGTTAACTTACAATATCATATGGATTCTTAACAACAACAATAATTACAACATTCACAAAATGAACAACAAAGAGCAAAAGAGAAGAACAAAGAAAAGAAAAGATTACAAATATTAAGTGCATGAAATAAATTGCAAGTAATTAAAGACAAGGAAATAAATTGCAAGTAATAAAAAGCGAATAAAAAGAACACGGAAGTAGAACCCAAGCCAAGCATGTGCTCAATAGCCAACCCTTAAACTTGCAAGCTCAATGAAGAGGTTGCAAGATCAAGGGAAGGGTAGAGAACGCATGTGAAGTGAAGAACTAGTCCCGTGAGAAAATACGACCCTTGAGATCAATAACTAACCCTTAACCATTTAAGCTCAATGAAGAGGTTGAATGAGCAAGAGAAAGCAAAAATCTCAAGGGGAAGAAGAAACACAAGAGAATGAAACAAAACCCTCATCTTCATTAATCTCCCACTCAAAAGCTCTCACTACAATTTCATGGAAAAAGAATGAAGAAGAAGAAGAAGAACTATACAAAAACTACAAAAGAGGCTACAAGAATGAACTAAAAGAATGACCCTTGGCTTTGGCAAGTTCTGCTGTATTTATAGGCAGGAGAGTGGAGTTCTAGGGCAACCACCAGACCACATGTGAAAAGACCAAAACACCCCAGAAAAACGACAGAACGAGGCCACCGTACGGCCGCGGATCCGCGGCCTGGACCCCACTTTGGCCGCGGATCCGCGCCCCTATAGTGGTGTTATGATGTGAGGTTTTGTCGTTTTCCCTGGTTCCCTGTTTCCTCGTGTTTGCCAACTTTAAACTGCGCAAAAGTCTTCAGAATATCTCCAGATTTCCAAGTCCAAGATTGCACTCTTTTCTTTACTTTTGACTTTTAGCTCCCTCGAGCTCCGCGCACCCATTGATTCATGTGCAGCCCTCCTCGTGCTCTGTGCTTGTCCCAGACACGAATGACTACTGTCACATGTCTTGCATCGGGAACCGGTACTCGGCACTGGACAGATATGGATGACCGGAACCCGGCTTTTATCTGCTGTCAACAGATGTTCTGCTTTTGGCGTAACTGTGGAGATTTTATCCTGATTTGCAATTTTTGTACTGGAAACCTGTATTCTGTAAACATGTAACAAACACGGATTAAAAGCACCTACCTATAAACACACGAGCGTAAGAATGGGCGGTATAAAATGCAATATTCTGATATGAACACTTCACCCATGGTTGCATTATGATAAGTCTTCACTTGATTTATTATTTTTAATAATCCTTTTTCATTTTCCTTCTTCTTCTTCTTCTTCATGAAGAAGGAAGCTTACTAGAAAATTTCAAGAGTTGAAATCAAGTTTGAAATCCAAATCCAAAGTGAACCAACTTCCTATTTCTTCATCCTCTACCACTTGCCATGTTGTATAGGGTGTTTTCTTCACAAGTTTCATGACCTAGTGAAGATGGAGCTTGAGTTTGAGTCGCCTCGACGTAGATCATCTTCGGCATCGAAGTCAACGACCTAGCCCGCTTATTTCTCCGACGAAACCAACGCCAGAGTCCGAGATTCCGATGATCGCAGGGGAGGGACGTCGTCAAGGAGCTTTGGAAGTGGATAACCGGATCTACAAAGGTTGTAATCCCTTTCACTTGTAGTTAAAGTAGTTAACTTGCTTGTTTTCGCCTTACCTCTAGTAACGATCTTGCATTAGGGTTTCTCGGCACATAGAAAAATTTTGATTTTGGCATGGTTGATGCCTTGTGTAACCTCTTGAGTGTGCCTAGGAACCCTACAGTATATCAGGTTCGGTATCTAATAACATTCATTTAGAATCAATGTATTCAGGTAATACAGGGTGATAGTGACCAACAGACTTGGCTGCAACACTTGCACCGTTTTCTGTCTCATGAAACTTATCACCCGTTCTCAGTTCTCTACCTTTCTGTAGCCCATGTAACAGATTACATATGTGAGATCCTGATCCGGTATTTAATACCCAGGACGTAGAGGATACTGAGAAACAGTTCTTTGTAATGAACACACCCGAAGAAGATGCATCATCATGCACTTTCTCTGTTTGGGCGGCATGGAAATCCTGGTATTCCCCTAATTCCTGCTCGGTCTTATAACAATTATAAGTTGGAGCGGGACCAACGTTCCCCAGCTCAGTATAACAAGCGGGTTCGGTCAATACATCCATATTATTATCTTGATTAAGGCGTGACATGGTCTCTACCTGGAGAGAGAGAGAAGAAAACACTCTGTGTGCGCTCTTGCAAGATTAGATTGGTTATGTATTTTATCTAATCAGGATGGCTCCCACTGTTTTTATCAAATCTTCCTTCAAACCTTAAAAGGAATGACTAGCCGGGATTAATTACACTCTACAAGTTCGCCAATCTTTCAGCCAGGCCAGTGCCGGTACTTTGAGGGAGGTTCCCCGTGCTTCCGCACGGACCTAATTAAAATAAACCTCGTTTTCCCAGGGGCGTAACCCCGTTGACACCTTTCTAGACACCTACTTGATCGGCTAATTGCAAAGTGCAAAACTCTCCCAGGAGTAACAATTACTCGCAGTGGGTATCGGGATCCAACTATCTCATAGAAGGTATGCAATCTCATTGCAAATTTCAACACTTGAAACTCCCGATAAAGGTTTTTACCCCTAGCACTTATGACCTTAACTTGTTAGTTGTATGTATGCCCTAGAGGCCAGTATTGTACTGATGATGTATATTATATTGGATGCTTGGACATATATAGAGATGACTTTCTTGCTCGATATGATAGTATGCTATCTGGTTGCTCTTTATCTTAACATGTATACTAGTCTCTTTAAACTGTCTTAAAGTTACATGTTGGTAAAGCCCTTAGGATGTGTACTTGACTACCTGGACTATGATGCAGATCATACTAGTGGGGACATGGTAGTCCATAAGTACATCCTTCAAGGTCCCTAGTCGTGGGTGTATCGAGACGGGGCATCGATATACCAGTGTAGACTAGCGTATACGCTTCTCGACCCATGAGATGGGCGATGGATGATCCCATATCCATTAGTGTTTGACATCAGAGATGGTATACGGGTGCTCAGTGGAGACTGGGTACACTGGACGGACTCGCCGAGAACTCCCAAATGGTATTATACCTCACGTCAGATGGCAGTTCTCAGGTGACACTTGTACAGGTTAGTCTGTAGACCCGAGATCGTCATAGAGTCTTGTGTGATTCCCACTGTGCTTTGATCTCCACCTTACCACGTCCATGAGGGCGTGCAAAACGGTGGTTTTTGGGTACAGTCCCGAGTCACATGGAGGCAATGAGCGATAGGAGGGGTTTCGTCTCTCCCGGTATTGGGGGTTGATGTTGCGCTCTGCTCGATTGGCCGTAACAGGGAAGTCCCTGGCCAGGGCTGATCAGAGATTTGCTGGTAAGTGTTACCAGTAGTTTCTCGACCCGTTATGAGCCTCACATCGGCACGACTTATCGGTTATTGGGGTCTGACGTTTACCACCCCTAAACTTGATATGCGACATATCAGACGAGGAGACCGGACTGTACGTGAAGTGTTGCCGGTTGGCTCGACGGGAGTTGTAGCAGGTTCGCTTGTTCTCTTCTGATCGCTCAATACCCGGGTGGCCGTTACGTTTAGCTGACCGCTTGCGGCTTGGGGGTGCTTGATATGATCATCACCCACTGCCGGCGTATTGACGAGTCACAGAGTCCCACAATGGAGTTTCCTAGTCCAGGCAAAACGTTGTGGTACGCGTATGCGATATGCGCATGGACCCGATTAAAATGCGCGTATAGGATACCGTATATTGATCGGACGGCTTGCTTTTGGTAGGGGTCATATGTGATATGGCCGGATTGATAAATCAAGTGTTGATTTATCATTTAACCATTAGCTTCTCACTTGAAATCCTTTCTTGAGTTAGTTGGATGTATGCATGCATGTATGCCTTCTTTTTGATTCATGCACATATGGATGTACAAATACACATACATACATACATACATCTTTCATGGTTGTATATACATGAAAATGGTGGCAATATAAGACTCACACCATGGTTTTATTTATGAATTATTATTGTATTTATACTAAAACATAAAAGGAAAGAAAAGGTTCATTATTGATTTGTTCTACACTCTTCTTTTGACCTAACCATTCTCACCCACCTTTTAACCTTTGTTAAAGTTTCCTTTCGTGTTTTAACTATAGTACAATAATGATTCAACCATGGTTTGAGATGATAGTTAGAAAATATATATTGATATATTTTTCCATTTTCTAAAGAAGCTGAACTTATCATCTTCTTGAAAAAGCCATCATCTTCATCAACCTCTCTCATTTTGCTCTCTAGTTCTTAGTAGTGAGCAATATACTCATCAAGATTGGATTTTGAAGTGAGAAAGAGAACCACAACACCATTCTACACAAGTCTAGCCCACTTGTTTAGAGTGTTAGCTTGATTTCGTTCACTTGATCGGATAAAGTTGCAAGCTTGGACAAGGCGGACTCCGGGTGGATCATCGGTGACCGAGAGGCGTTCAAGCGGAGTTTTTTCAAACCCCAAGTAGCCGAGGAGTCTAGCGTAGGGAGCTACAAAGGTTGTACTCTCTAAACCCTAGCTTTCCTTTCATATGTTGATATGAAAAATTTGAAACCCTAATTTTTCTAGGATAGATCCTTTGTAAGTTTACTTAGCACCATAAAAAATTCATTCTTTGGCACATGTGATGCTTCCAAACCCTTCATAAGGTGCTAGGCAAACCTTTCATAACTATGGTCAACAAATCGTAAGCACTAGTCAAGCTCTACCCCTCATTTCGTGATTAATTAGACTCACCCACATGACCCTTAACTAAGGTCAACAAAGTCACATGACTATCCTAACTAATCGCATCATATGCTGTATAGGAAGACATCACTTAGCTACCGTACACTGTGCCTTGACTATGGTCAACAAACACAGCACGAATACTAAGTACTCTACTTCCTAAAATGACGCAGGGTTGCGGATGGTTTTTAAGAAAACCTTTAACGCTTTGAACTTGATCTCGTTGCGGAATCAAATGGTTTTAAATGGAGTGTTTTTTAGGCTTTTGCTGGTTTCGCTAAAGAGGTCACTCCCGATGATGGGATCTCGGCTCTTTCCTCGTCGAATGAGGTGCAGGATATTCACAATACCACTATGTAAAGCAAGAACTAGAAAAGCAATCAAAAGACAAACCGAAGGTTGTAGTATCTGCTAGTTATTGCTAAAGAGGTCACTCCTGGTGAAGAGATCTCGGCTCTTTCCTTATCGAATAAGGTGCTGGATGTTCTACAAGGAACACTGCTATGCAAAGCAACAACTAGAGCTACCTTATTTTTTGAAATTCGATTCCACAACATCTTTTAGGTTTATTTTCTTTCATTAATCTCATTAATGAATGTCCCATCATTTAAGTCCACCTAAACATCACAGATAAATACAACGTACGCTTATACCATCTGCATTCGCCTCGATGTCCTGTCTGCACCGTTAGGTTAGGTAACTAACGGCAGAACGGGGCAGGGCTAGCGCGGGTGTAAAACATAAGCAACGTCTATATAATATATCATATATACTATATACAGTATCTATCTGAACATATCACATGATCACATCACAGATAACGCAGCAGAAAACAACATATGAAATATTGGATATACTAGGACGTCCGTATTTTTTTTTGAGCCCCTATAAAACACGGATTCCACGGTCGTGATGAATAGCCAATCCCACACCCCTAGACCCCTACGAGAGCGGCAAGCAACCCTACCAATTCTAGAGTTAGGAGACCCGGACTCGACTCCTCGAGATGGTCTCCCACTGGACCCTAGAACCCGGTTACTTGTGCTCCCCTCCTTGGGTCTATCCTAATGCGGAAAAGTAAATAATATACAATGGTGACATCATCCTCAGCCCGGAAGTGCCCCAATAAAAGAATATTACATACAATGAATTTTACATGAATGAAAAAGAAAAACTCTCATCTCACATAAAAAAAACCCGGCTATTCAAACACGACGATCCAATATAACATATCCAGCAACATATAACATCACATGTCATCAACGTAAGTAAATATGCATATCCCAATTGTCGTTGACAAATAGCAACGAAACCGGCGATATCATATATTACACTTACGGTCGCAGAAAAGAAAGTGTAAAACTACAACAGTTGGAATCCGCAACCCCTTTAGACATCGCATGCCTAACCAAATAAATTCCTTAAACATCGCATGCCTAACAATTATAAACCCCACATTTTAGTCTCATTATCAAAAACTCTTTTCAATATCAAGTCGGGAAATTCAACAAGATTCCTGACATCCTGATCGAATGCTCGTCGCAAACTTTAGTAAACGGGCGCACCCCCGGATGTCGTCGATGAAGTGCACTAAGGCGGAACACCGCTTTCGTGAGCACCCGAACGGATGCTTTTGGCTATGGGGTTCTCCTACAGTCACTTGGTCAGGGCTATGGGGCATGGCTATCTATTAAGTTTACCCGGCGAGTATCCGCGTACGCTACGTGATTGCGACGGACTTTTGATCACATCAAAATCCCGTGGCAATCGATCAAATGAGACTAAACTGCTATGTTTATAACATTCAAATTAGTTATCTCATAACTACTTGTGGATTCCAAATATTGTATCACATTCCAGATAAACAGACAATGTTAAACTTTCCGATCGAATAATCAAACACCCAAGTTTTCCTAAATAGCTCAACACTTGAAACAAGTTTAAAAACATCCATTTCATGCCACAGTACCAACGGTCCAGCCGTAGAAGGGTCAAGCCAACGCCTCACATGTGGCACGCCGTACCGCCCCAAACCCTAAGGTTCAAAAGGCAGTTCAAGACGGTCACATAATCGAGTTAAGATTTGTTGTCTTCTAGAGGGTCCATCAAGTAACTTGCACGATTTAGAACGTTCTTAAACTACGGAAAAATCCAACACTTGGAAATTTTCAGGCAGGGGAAAAAGTGAGTTATTGATATCCGGTCGAACTTTTTAACACGATCTGAAAATTACCCGAACAAACTAAACAAAGTTAAATTATCCGATCGAATCAACGAGTCCCCAATACAACCCTAAGAAAACTCAACACTTGAGTGGAATTAAAAAATTCCCAGAAAAATTGACAAGAAAGGACCTAAGAATAAATATATGAAGTATGAGGGACTAAGTCATAATTTGGGCCTCTTGGTTTGGACGCGGTTCCGCGGTCATATAGACGAATCAGTGGGCCGTACTTCACAGTAATTCTTAGTTTTTCCTGCTTAATTTTCTGAGCATTTTTAATTCATAAAAAATCACAGTTTTGAAAATTGTCCAGAGAAGGGTATTCGTCGGGGTTTACGGATTCGATCGGACTTTAAACTTCGCCTAGATTTCGCGTAAAGCTCTAGCTTGGCTCTGATACCACTGTAAGGTTCCTAGGCACTCTAACAAGGTTCTACAAGGCATCAACCATGCCCGATTCAAAAAAATAGCCGTGCCGAACAACCATAACCAAGATCGTATACTAGAGATTATGCGAAAACCAACAAGTTAAACATTTTAACACCAAGTGAAAAGGGATTACAACCTTTGTAGATCCGGTCCTTCACTTCTAAAGCTCCGTGTTGACATCCCTTCGCTGCGATCGTCGGGATCTCGGACTCTAGCGATGGTTTCTTCGGAGAAATGAGCGGGCTGGGTCGTTGACTTCGAGGCCGAAGATGATATACGTCGAGGAGACTCAAACTCAAGCTACATCTTCACTAGGTCAAGAACTTTGTGAAGAGAACACCCTAAACTAAATGGAAAGTAGTAGAGGATGATGAAATAGGAAGTGGATTCACTTTAGATTTGGATTTCTCACTCTAAATCTTCACTTGAAAAAAATCTAGCAAGCTTTCTTCTTCTTGAAGAAGAAGAAGAAGAAAAGAAAAATAAGAATGAATAATGAATTATCATAAAAGAATAATCAAGTGAAGTCTCTCATATTGCAACCATGGGTGAGTTTACCTTTGTAGAGACTAAACCATAGTTTGAGGTAATGGTTAGGTTAATGAAAATCTTATGCAAAACAAAATTAGTGGACTTTGTCAAAGATGCTTGAAAGCTTCATGAAGCTTCAAGCAAAGACAAAGAAAGCAACCATTTTGTTTTACCAAAATAAATAAAAACCCAAAACCATTATCTTAAATATGGTGTAAGTCATACACACACCCAAGTTTGCATGTATCATCAAACATGATACAATCTAGTGCACAAAAATATATCACATATACAACTTGTGCACATCAAGTGAGAAAATCAATCTTAAGTGAACCAATACTAGTTAATGTAAAGTAATATATCAAATATATAATTATAAATTAAATCATTAAATCAACACTTGATTTAATGATCCGGTCATATTGCATATAACCGACTAATATCTAGTGTATCAATGTATTGAATCAACACTTGATTCGGTAACCCGGTTATATCTCATATAACCGTCCGATGATACAAATCGCGAGAATAGAATACAGTATCACATACTGGTATTATTCTCGGTCCCGCACATACCTCATATGCGCTCTTATTTCGTTTCGCTTGAGCCAGGAAACCTCTGTGTAGGACTCTAAAGACTCGTCAATACGCCGGCAGTAGGCGGTGATCATATCAATCACCCACAAGCCGCAAGCGGTCTGCTAAACGTAACGGCCATCCGGGTATTGAGCGATCAGAAGATCAACGAGCAAGCCTGCTCACACTCCTGCGAATCCAATCAGTAACACTTACCGCACAGTCCGGTCTGTTCGTCTGATATGTCGCATATCTTGCCTAGGGGTGGTAAACGTTAGACCCCAGTAGCTTGATAAGTCATGCCGATGTAAGGTCCACAACAAGCGTGAAACTACTGATAACACTTACCAGTAAATCAGTGCAACCCTGGCCAGGTATTTCCAGTTATGGCCAGTCGAGCATAGCGCAACATCAACCCCCAATACCGGGAGAGACGAATCCCCTCCTATCGCTCATTGCCTCCATGTGAATCGGGACTGTACCCAAAAACCACCTGTTTGCACGACTCAGTAGAACCGTGGTAGGGTGGAAATCAAAGCACGGTGGGAGACACACAAGACTCTATGACGATCTCGGGTCAACAGACTAAGTTGTACCAGTGTCACCAGAGAACTGCCATCTGACGTGAGGTATAATACCATCTAGGAGTTCTCAGCGAGTCCGTTTAGTGTACCCAGTCTAGACTGAGCACCCGCATACCGTCTCTGATGTCAAACACCAATGGATATGGGATCATCCATCGCCCATCACATGGGTCGAGAAGATATACGCTAGTCTACTCTGGAATATCGATGCCCCGTCTCGATATTCCCACGACTAGGAACATTGAAGGATGTACTCATGGACTACTCAGGTGTAAGTGCACGGCGGCGCCCCGGCCGTCAATCCGACGCCGGAATGCGGAAGCGGTGAAAAACTTAAATTTTGCGGACTTAGCAAACCGGCACCACCGCGCACTAAACACCCGGATCGTTACCATTAACAAGTCTAAGCTAACTAGAAGATGGGTTAGAGATATACCGACGATCCAAGTCCTCCGGTCTTCTCGTCATGGTCCCGATCTCCTGCGGAATGTTCCGTCTCCTCCTCGTCGCCGGAAGTGCACCACGTCGCCTACATCGTTTACGGGCTCCCACCTCAATGCCGAGGCAACTCGGGCACGAAGCCGGCTACTCGACGTGCCCAAGATTCGCTGTAGAATGTGTAGTAGAACTTGTGTCTCTTTTTGGGGTAGTGGAGGTTGCCATTGGTGAAGGAAAAGAGAGCTTGGAGAGAGGTGAGAAAATATGGAGCATCCTCAAGATGGAATGTATCATATTTTTCTCCACACATCAAAAAAAAATGAATCCCATTCCCACTCTTGGAATGGCCGGCCCACCCCCCCCCCTTTTGTGATTGGAGAGAGAAAGAGAGAGCAAGGTCAAGGGGTGGGTGGAAGCAATGATGCAAGAGGGCATCAAGAAAGAATATGATCACAAGCAAAAACCACACACAACCACAACCATCATCAACAACCATGATGCTAACAAAGTCAAGCCATCATGAAGTATGAAGTCAAGCAAGTCAAAGGAGGGTGCTATCATGATACAACAAAATGCAAAGACCCCCTTCCACAAATGCCTATTTGCAACAATGCAAATAAGCCATCCTCCACCAAACTTCGGCCAATGAACGGAACAATGGAAATTGGCCGAAACGGAAAGCAAACTGGCAACTCCAAAAACTGGTCCCGTAATAAATTACAGGAAAACCCCGATACTGTGCATACACACCCGCATTTGTATTCCGACCGAAATACAAATGCAATGAGACAAAATCTCCACTGTACTATACTAGAATCCGGCTTATACCAAAGCCGGCTAGTAATATCTATTCGATCCCGATCCGTGCAATACCGCACGTATCTGATCGAACCCTGCCATATAACCATACGGCCTATAGTACAGACTGTCCGATCCTGATCCGTGCAATACCGCACGTATCTGATCGGACCTTGCCATATCTCCATACGGCCTCTACAACCTTTCGCCCGAAAGTTGAGTAACTGTAAATGTGGTGGACTCTAAAGACTCGTCAATACTATGGCTGTGGATTTAACCACTAGCACGTCAGAGGTATATGCCAATACGTGACGGGCCACCAGCTATTGACAAAAAGGGACGTCGATGAGGAAGCTCACCCCGACACCCAACTGAGCCTGTCAGTGACAATATCCGTGCAGTCCGGTCCGTTCGTCTATGAGCATCGCATGGCGGGCCTAGGGGGTTGGTAAAAGTCAGACCCCCAAAAGCGGTACAAGTCGTGTCGGAGTGTAGCCCAGAACACCCTGAGATACTACTGGAATACCTACCAGTAAATCTCCTTGCCTCGGCCGAGGGCTTCGTGTAATGGCTCTCCTAGACACAGCACGACCTCACCCCCAATACCGGGAGAGACGAACCCCTGAAGATACGCTCACTGCCTCCATGTGGCTCGGGACTGCACCCAACTAAAACCTGTTTGCACGACTCCTTTGAGCCGTGGTAGGGTAGTAATCAAAGTACAGTGGGAACTCACACGAGACAAATGACGATCCCCAGGTCGATGAACTAACCTGCACACATGTCACCAGGGAACTGCCATCTGACGTCTGGTATATGACCAACTAGCATGTTCCCGGCGAGTCCTGTCCGGTGTACTCATAACCCAATGAGCACCTGTATACATCTTAGGTGATCCAACTTACACCAGTGGCTTGTGAGACCGGCCACCGCCCCTCGTCGGGGTCTCGACTGTATACACTAGTCTACTAATGGAGTATCGATGCCCGGTCTCGAAACTCCCACGACTAGGGACCTTTTAAGGATATGCTTATAGACCCCAGCTCCCACTTATATGATCGCCCTCATACTGCTGGCGGCCAAGCAAGAATCCTAGGGGCTCTATCAACGTGTAATAGCGACGTGTCAGGTCACCTAAAGCAGTACACGATGATAAAGGTAAACCAGATAGCATACTATCATCTCGAGTAAGACTGTCCTACCGGGATAGGTCCTCCCTCAATCATTACAATCACGTACCTGTGACCTAATAATTGACTCTGAGGGCACTATCTCCAACAATCTCCCACTTGCACTCAAGGCTAATTATTGCGATGTCGCATACTCACAGCCCGTGTGATACCGAACATCCAACTCCTCTACTAGTCAGTCTCACAAAGCTCGTTTGCGGAACTATTGTGTTCGAGGAATAGCCTCAGTGAGTGGATCTGCATAGTTGTTTCTTCCTTTGTCTCTCTATATCTCAAGTTCACGGAGAAAGCCATCTCCCGAAATGAGCAATATCAGTCTTAGAATATGTCTGGATGTCTGATGGGACGTAGCTCATAAATGAACTCCAAATCCAAACTTCTTAGACTGTATTGACAACTGAACTTAATCAGTGTCCTGCGCGCCATGCCTCCCTCAGTATTGCTTTGGACCACCTGTCCAAAATACTGCCCCTCAACAGAAGGAAAACTATAACTCTGACAACCTCCTTGTCGTCCATGTCACCTTGGAAGCCTGGAATGATAACTGTCTCCTGAATGAGGCTGTCGTTATCATCTCCCTAGAACATCCACTTATGTTCTAAAACTGCTTCCGACTGTTTCTCCAGGATTGGATTAATGTCAACTTATTGCATCTAGTGCAAGAACAACATCTGGTGTGGTACTTGACATCTCACGATTGACTCAATTTCCTGAGCAAGTGATCTGCCAATCATGCCCGTCCCTCTCCCCTTTAGTCTGTAAGACACCTTTGGAGAGGGTGACTCCATTACCTGCAGGTACACTACCGTGCCAGGAGTCGTCCATCCTAAATACTCTTAGAATGCTGTCAAGTACCCTGATTGGGAAACCACCCAAATCTAGATCTAAGACCATAGATCTAGTAACCAGTATGTCTGATATAAAATCCATTTCCTTTGTGGAGAAACAACTGTGTGACGACCAAAGTATAACCGATCGTAGTGTAGGAGTTTCTTTTCCTACTCTGTGTATATCATCCAAACACCAGGATATCACACCCTCCTACCTTCTCAACTGATCCATCCCCTATTCTGATGAAGTCAAACCCATGACTGTCACGTCAGAAATAGATGATCTATCTCCGCTACATCTGCTCTAGTCTATAAATAGACATAAGCAACCTGTCCACCAATGCTTCCGCTGCTCCCACTGACTACGACAACCCTCTGGCAGAGTCATATAGACGTATACTTCTAAAACTGGTTTAGAACGACGCCATACTCATCCTCCCGCCGGGTCTCGTAACCTGGAACAACAGCAATGGCAATTGTGGGTAAACAAGAACTTTCCTGTCACCGTCCTTGAGGCTACCGGAGTACCTCTCGGGTGCCTGAAGTTACCCACCTTATCTGCGGAGTGGCCAATGGAATGTCAATCCAGATTGAATCTTTAGGTTCCTTATCAAATCTTCAGTAATCGTTTGTGGTTCTGGAATCATTTCCAGTTCTACCATACTCCCACTACTGTTTTCTGAAAAAATCCATCTTTAATAAAACTGTGGCGAGTCTAGAACAATATCGCTATTGTTCATCCAGATGGTAGAAAGTCAACCCTCGTCATGGCCTGGGTCAACCCACAAACAGCCATTACAGAAACGTGCCTTGAGTCGTCCAGTGTCTGGTTTTAATTATAAACCGGACAACTCCCCGTACCTTAACATCGTTAAGATATGAACAGTTCTATATCCAACAGAGGCACTGATTTAATTGAACCAGATTCAAATCATGCAGCTGTCCCCAGCGCATGTCAACTAAATGGAAGAAGGCCGATCAGCGTAACTCAACTTAGGAATGCTTCCAATTATGAGTAACCTGAAAGAGAAGCAAGATCTCTTAGTTATTACTATCAACTGAATACCATATACAAGTATCTACATCTTCGATCACTTTGAAGAATCCCGATACTTGCTATATCTGGTTCTCTACTCTATTGAAATACCTATAACTTCTCAAAATTCAGACCCTGTGTTTCCACGAAACACCTGTCCAAAAACTAGAGAAGTCATAAGTAAACCGAATATAGTGCGAGGACCAACCCCTCTGTCCTGATGGACCCTGGACAACATACAATACTCTGTACAAGTCCCTTGAGTCTGATAACTCATTCACTGTGTGTCGTAGGCTGAAAACTGTACTTATGGTTAAGAAGAATTACACCGCTGTTTAATGCTCCTTACCTAACCATCCACTGATATAGGTAAATGTCGTAGACATAATTTCAGAAAGGTATATCTCACTCTATGAAAATAGACGTACAGATATATCAATTTGAAATTGGTGCATAACTGCGGATATTCAAAACCAAATATTTGCCAACCGGCAAACAGCCTAGGTGATTTCCTCAAATATCACCGATTACAACGAATCCCGATATAATGAGGATAATCACCCAATTCCCAATAACTTACTCCCACTCATCATCTGCAAAGCCATACAGATGTGAGAATCGTTCCTGGTAAATACATACCCTGGAGTAAGTATCTAATCGGGAAATCAGTTTTCCTTTAACAGTACACAGTGAGACTGAAACATCGAAATGTTTCGATGGGGTATCCTGGTATTCCTAGTAATGCCTCTTCCAGATTCACGATTGTAACCGTATAATTCTTTGCCACCTCTCCAAATCCCTTCATATGTCTTTAGTCTTTACCTTCTGTACACCCCTTTAGGCCAAATGGTTTTCTTCATTCCCTACCGTTCGGCACCAGCCTATGGTTTGGAAGAAGACTATCCAATAAGCATAATGGGTGTAATGTCCCAATCCTAGGAACACTCGCAATGCGAGAGAAGGTGAAGATAAAAGACACCTGAATAAATCTTATTCCTATTTCTCCTGAACCAGAATCCATCCCCGAACTGGAACAAGTTCCTTTCGAGTTCATATATAACCATACGATGGAGTATCCAAATAAACTGTGGATCTTCGTAGTGATACGGAGTGTCCTGGAGAAATACAAAGGTGATGTGGGAGTGGTAACGAAATATTTGGTTTGGTCGTGAATATCTGTTGCAATTTACTTTGCCCTCTTACTAATCCCTTGCTTTGTCTGAACTTAATACCTTCTGCACACCATCGTTATGCTAATTGGTTTTCTTCATTCCCTACCGGTCGGCACCAGCCTAAGGTTTGGAAGAAGACAATCCAATTTGCGTAATAGGTGTACTACCCCTAAACCAAGGAGTACTCGTAACCTGAGAGAGGGTAAAAGGAAAAGACAACTGAATAATCCTATCCGTTTTCTCCAAAACCGGAAACCATCCTCGAATATCTTCTTTCGAGTTCGTATCTAACCATACGATGGTTTTGTCCAATGGAAGTGGACGTTCGTAGTAATACGGGGTGTCCTGGAGAAAAGGGTAAAAGTAGGAGTGGCAATGAGGTTCGCAACTCTGATAATCCAAAAGCCAGTGTTTAAGAAGGTTCGGTCAACTTGGTCACTGAGTCAAAGTCTTAGGGTCGGGTCAATGGTCGCTGCCAAAGAGAGAGAGAGAAAAGAAACACTCAGCGTGCACTCTATCCTAGATCAGAATGGTTACCAATTTATCTAATCTGGAAACCTCCCACTGTACCTCAAATTCTCCTCCAAACCTGAAAGGAGAATTAGTCGGGGTTACCCGAGGAGTAAACTAACTCATCAGTGGGAATCGGGATCCAACTCTCATCGCATGACAACGTGACGGAATCCGCTCACGGTATCACACTCCAGAAGGTATGCGCATATCTGGCAAGTTTCAGTACTTTTGAAACTCCCGATGTGATTTTTACCCCATGCTCTTATGACCTTGACTAAGGCCAACAAATCATAAGTCACATGTCAAGTTCTACCCGTCATTATCCAGGTTGATTTGAATCCACCCGTACAAGCCCTTGACTAGGGCCAACAAGGCTATACGACTGTCCCAAACCAACGCATCTATCTATGCAGCATATGAACACCCAACAGCTACCAAACACTGTGCCTTGACTAAGGCCAACAAACACAGCTTGAATACTATTGACCACCCATATGAAACGACGGAGGGCTACGAATGGTTTCTGGCGAAAACCTTTAACGTAATGAACTTGATATCGTTGAAGGAACGGATAGCTTTTTGAAAATATAGTGACGAAAACCGTTGCTAAAGAGGTCACTCCCGGTGAAGGGATCTCGGCTCTTTCCCCGTAGAATGGGGTGCAGGATATTCCAAATGAATACCGCGATGCAAAGAAAAAGTAATCGGCTATAGTGAAGTTAATGCCCTGACGCAAACTTCTGTCCAAGGGGTCACTCCCGGTGAAGGGATTGTTGGAGATAGTGCCCTCAGAGTCAATTATTAGGTCACAGGTACGTGATTGTAATGATTGAGAGAGGACCTATCCCGGTAGGACAGTCTTACTCGAGATGATAGTATGCTATCTGGTTTACCTTTATCATCGTGTACTGCTTTAGGTGACCTGACACGTCGCTATTACACGTTGATAGAGCCCCTAGGATTCTTGCTTGACCACCAGCAGTATGAGGGCGATCATATAAGTGGGAGCTGGGGGTCTATAAGCTTATCCTTAAAAGTCCCTAGTCGTGGGAGTTTCGAGACTGGGCATCGATACTCCATTAGTAGACTAGTGTATACAGTCGAGACCCCGACGAGGGGCAGTGGCCGGTCTCACAAGTCACTGGTGTCAGTTGGATCACCTAAGATGTATACAGGTGCTCATTGGGTTATGAGTACACCGGACAGGACTCGCCGGGAACATGCTAGTTGGTCATATACCAGACGTCAGATGGCAGTTCCCTGGTGACATGTGTGCAGGTTAGTTCATCGACCTGGGGATCGTCATTTGTCTCGTGTGAGTTCCCACTGTACTTTGATTACTACCCTACCACGGCTCAAAGGAGTCGTGCAAACAGGTTTTAGTTGGGTACAGTCCCGAGCCACATGGAGGCAGTGAGCGTATCTTCAGGGGTTCGTCTCTCCCGGTATTGGGGGTGAGGTCGTGCTGTGTCTTGGAGAGCCATTACACGAAGTCCTTGGCCAAGGCAAGGAGATTTACTGGTAGGTATTCCAGTAGTATCTCAGGGTGTTCTGGGCTACACTCCGACACGACTTGTACCGCTTTTGGGGGTCTGACTTTTACCAACCCCCTAGGCCCGCCATGCGATGCTCATAGACGAACGGACCGGACTGTACGGATATTGTCACTGACAGGCTCAGTAGGATGTCAAGATGAGTTCACTCATCGACGTCCCTTTTAGTCAATAGCTGGTGGCCCGTCACGTATTGGCTTATACCTCTGACGTGCTAGTGGTTAAATCCACAGCCATAGTATTGACGAGTCTTTAGAGTCCACCACACTTTCAGTTACTCAAGCTTTCGGGCGAAACGCTGTAGAGGCCGTATGGAGATATGGCAGGGTTCGATCAGATACGTGCGGTATTGCACGGATCGTGATCGGACGGATTTTACTAGCCGGCTTTGGCTTAAGCCGGATTCTAGTTTTAGATAGTGTAGATTTTGTCTCTTTGCATTTGTATCCGGACGGAATACAGATGTGGGTGTGTATGCACAGTATCGGGGTTTTCCTGTAATTTATTACGGGACCAGTTTTCTGGAGTTGCCAGTTTGCATTCCGTCCCGGCCGGTTTTCCTTTGTTCTTTCCCGGCCGGACTTTTCCGATGGAGGGTGTTATTTGCAAGTTTGCAAATAACACATTTGTGGAGGGGTTTTATGTAAAAGATTGATTATGATAGCATCATTATCCTTTGCTCCATTCCTTGCATTTATTATGATTAGAGAGGGTATGGGCTTTTGAACATTTGTGTTGGAAATTGGATATGGGGGGGCCGGCCACTGTTGGAATGATGGTATTGAGGCATTATTTTAATGTTAATTTATAATGAGGCTGCTGGAATTGTGTTTGATAAATTAATATTTGTATGATTGCATTGTGGGAAATTGAGTGTGCTGGAGTGTACATATAATGGGATGAGGATTATTTTATCAGAGAGCTCATTTTGGTTTCATTTTCCAGTGAGCATAAAAATGGCCGAGCTCATTTGCTAGTAGGCTCTATTTTTTCATCAAAGTATTCATGAAAAATTCTTGTGCAAAATTCCTCCATAAATGGCAATCTCCTAAACCCCAAAGAGACAACTATTCTACACTATTCTACAGCAAATCTTGGACGCGTCGGCCAGCCAACTTCGCGCCCGAGTTGCCTCGGTATTGAGGTGGGAGCCCGTAAAAGATGCAAGCGATGTGGTGCCCTTCCGGCAAGGAGGCGACGACCGGAGTTTCCGCGAGGAGATCGGAGTGGAGATGAAGACCGGAGGACTCGGATCAGTCGGTATATCTCTAACCCATCTTCTAGTTAGCTTAGACTAGTTAATGGTTACGATCCGGGTGTTTAGTGCGCGGTGGTGCCGGTTTGCTAAGTCCGCAAAAATCAAAGTTTTTCACCGCTTCCGCATTCCGGCGTCGGATTGACGGCCGGGGCGCCGCCGTGCACTTACAGTGGTATCAGAGCCTCGCCATTAACTTCGTCTAGCTTCGTTTGATGTGTTTTTCAGTTCCGATCGACCAAAATTCCAAAAACCGTATTTTCCCTTCACATCAGTTTCTGTTGAAATTTTTTGAAGTCTAAAAATTTTTCAGGTTGTAAAATATTGATGTACTGGAAAATCTAAGAGCTCTGTAAAAATTCGATGAAGTGATTCCACAGTTGGAGCGCGGAACCGCCGCATAAACCCCCATTCTGCCGCCCTTCCGCCGCGCACTGTGGAGATCACTGCACCATTTTTTTTCAGAGGCTTTCTGGACTTAAAATATGGATTTTGGAATATTACAATTGGGCCCAGGTTTTCTGTGAGTGCTACAGTATTGTTTGGGGGCCCACTTGTTAAGTTTGGTCAATCGGAAAATTTTAAACACATTTTTCACAGTATTTACATTATATCTGCGACCGTGAATGTCACTCGATCGGTAAATCCGGTCTAACTGCTATAGCCCAGTTAGACGGATTTGCGAACGTGATTTTCACGTTGATTTTCTGTGTTTTGCTGTGATGTTGCGGATCGGTCGTGGGGATAGCCTGGATGCAATGCTAGTACAGTTTCTGTTGTATTATGTACATTTGATATTGCGGGGCGAGCGTCCGACATGTGGACTGCCGTCACTGCCTGTTTGTATTATTCTTTTGGGGCACGACCTGGTTGCGGTCGATGTACCCGTTGTATGTATATTTTACTTTCTGTACTAGGGTTACCCCGCGGAGGGGTGCACGGATAGCCGGGTTCTAGAGGGCAACGGGCCCGTATTTCAGGGCATTGTGACGGAGGGGCTTCAGTCTGGAATTGGCGGGCTATTCGCCGCACTCGTAGGGGGTACAGGTTGACCCAGGAGGGGTGCCCAAGTTGCCGGATTCCGTGAAGTGCTGGGTGGTCCATTCACGGTGCTGGAGGGGGCTGCCTCGCTTCAGGTTTTGGCGGGTGACTTGCCGCGCCCGTAGGGGTCTAGGATTTCATTGCACAGGCTATCCACACGACCAGGGGAACGTCGGGTTTCAGTAGTGGCTCTGTGAAACCCGGGGATCCCAGATATCTGTATTGTTTCTGTGATGCTGTACATTTCTGTGATGTTGCATTTCTTTCACGCCTCGAGCGAATATAATATATTGGTATATATATTAGTAGATGTTGTATATGTTTTGCATCCGCGCTAGTCCAGTCCCCGCTCTGTCGTTAGTTAGCTAACCTAACGGGTAATGACGGGACCCAGTGGCGAATGCGGATGGCATATACGTACATCAGTATATTTTCGTTCTTTTTGGTGTGATCAATTGATGGGACTGCATTGATTCGGATCAATGCAAGTTTAAAAACAAACCTAATCTGATGTTGTTGGAACACTTTTCAAAAAGCTGTTATTGCAAGGACGTTCACTTTTGTTTTGCATCGTGGTATTCATTGGAATATCCTGCTCCTCAGTCGACGAGGCAAGGGCCGAGATCCCTTCACCGGGAGTGACCCCTTGGACAAAAAGTTTGCGTCAGGGCATTAACTTCACTATAGCCGATTACTTTTGCTTTGCATCGCGGTATTCATTTGGAATATCCTGCACCCCATTCTACGGGGAAAGAGCCGAGATCCCTTCACCGGGAGTGACCTCTTTAGCAACGGTTTTCGTCACTATATTTTTAAAAGCTATCCGTTCCTTCGACGATATCAAGTTCATTACGTTAAAGGTTTTCGCCAAAAACCATTCGTAGCCCTCCGTCATTTCATATGGGTAGTCAATAGTATTCAAGCTGTGTATGTTGGCCAAAGTCAAGGCACAGTGTTTGGTAGCTGTTGGTTATTCATATGCAGCATAGATAGATGCGTTGGTTTGGGACAGTCGTGCTGCCATTTTGGCCAAAGTCAAGGGTATGTACGGGTGGATTCAAATTAACCTGGAGAATGACGGGCAGAACTTGACATGTGACTTATAATATATTGGCCAAAGTCAAGGTCATAAGAGCATGGGGCAGAAATCACATCGGGAGTTTCAAAAGAACTGAAACTTGCCAGATATGCGCATACCTTCTGGAGTGTGATACCGTGAGCGGATTCCGTCACGTTGTCATGCGATGAGAGTTGGATCCCGATTTCCACTGATGAGTTAGTTAACTCCTCGGGTAACCCCGACTAATTCTTCTTTCAGGTTTGGAGGAGAATTTGAGGTACAGTGGGAGGTTTCCAGATTAGATAAATTGGTGACCATTCTGATCTAGGTTAGAGTGCACGCTGAGTGTTTCTTTTCTCTCTCTCTTTGGCAGCGACCATTGACCCGACCCTAAGACTTTGACTCAGTGACCAAGTTGACCGAACCTTCTTAAACACCGGCTTTTGGATTGTCAGAGTTGCAAACCTCATTGCCACTCCTACTTTTACCCTTTTCTCCAGGACACCCCGTTTTACTACGAACGTCCACTTCCATTGGACAAAACCATCGTATGGTTAGATACGAACTCGAAAGAATTTATTCGAGGATGGTTTCCGGTTCTGGAGAAAACGGATAGGATTATTCAGTTGTCTTTTCCTTTTACCCTCTCTCAGGTTACGAGTACTCCTTGGTTTAGGGGTAGTACACCTATTACGCAAATTGGATTGTCTTCTTCCAAACCTTAGGCTGGTGCCGACCGGTAGGGAATGAAGAAAACCAATTAGCATAACGATGGTGTGCAGAAGGTATTAAGTTCAGACAAAGCAAGGGATTAGTAAGAGGGCAAAGTAAATTGCGACAGATATTCACGACCAAACCAAATATTTCGTTACCACTCCCACGTCACCTTTGTATTTCTCCAGGACACTCCGTATCACTACGAAGATCCACAGTTTATTTGGATACTCCATCGTATGGTTATATACGAACTCGAATGGAACTGGTTCCAGTTCGGGGATGGATTCTGGTTCAGGAGAAATAGGAATAAGGTTTATTCGGGTGTCTTTTATCTTCACCTTCTCTCGCATTGTGAGTGTTCCTAGGATTAGGACAGTACACCCATTATGCTTATTGGATAGTCTTCTTCCAAACCATAGGCTGGTGCCGAACGGTAGGGAAGGAAGAAAACCATTTGGCCTAAAGGGGTGTGCAGAAGGTAATGACTAAAGACATATGAAGGGATGTGGAGAGATGGCAATGAATTATACGGTTGTAGTTGTGAATCTGGATAATGGAAGAGGCATTACTATGAATACCGGGATACCCCACGAAACATTTCAATGTTTCAGTTTCACTGTGTACAGTTAAAGGAAAACTGATTTCCCGATTAGATACTTACTCCAGGGTATGTATTTACCAGGTACGATTCTCACATCTGTATGGTTTTACAGATGATGAGTGGGAGTAAGTTATTGGGAATTGGGTGATCATCCTCATTATATCGGGATTCGTTGTAATCGGTGATATTTGAGGAAATCACCTGGGCTGTTTGCCAGTCGGCAAATATTTGGTTTTGAATATCCGCAGTTATGCACCAATTTCAAATTGATATATCTGTACGTCTATCTTCATAGAGTGAGATATACCTTTTTGAAATTATGTCTGTGACATCTACCTATATCAGTGGATGGTTAGGTAAGGAGCATTAAACAGCGGTGTAATTCTTCTTAACCATAAGTACAGTTTTCAACCTACGACACACAGTGAATGAGTTATCAGACTCAAGGGACTTGTACAGAGTATTGTATGTTGTCCAGGGTCCATCAGGACAGAGGGGTTGGTCCTCGTACTATATTCGGTTTACTTATGACTTCTCTAGTTTTTAGACAGGTGTTTCGTGGAAACACAGGGTCCGAATTTTGAGAAGTTATAGGTATTTGAATAGAGTAGAGAACCAGGTATAGCAAGTATCGGGATTCTTCAAAGAGATCGAAGATGTAGATACTTGTGTATTGTATTCAGTTGATAGTGATGATAAAGAGATCTTGCTTCTTTTTCAGGTTACTCATAATTGGAAGCATTCCTAAGTTGAGTAACGCTGATCGGCCTCCTTCCATTTAGTTGACATGCGCTGGAGACAGCTGCATGATTTGAATCTGGTTCAATTGAATCAGTGCCTCTGGTCCTATATGGGATATAGAACAGTTCGTATCTTAACGATGTTAAGGTACGGGGAGTTGTCCGGTTTATGATTAAAACCAGACACGGGACAACTCAAGGCACGTTTCTGTAATGGCTGTTTGTGGGTTGACCCAGGCTTTGACGAGGGTTGACTTTCTACCATCTGGATGAACAATAGCAATATTGTTCTAGACTCTCCACAATTTTAATAAAAATGGATTTTTTCAGAAAACAGTAGTGGGAGTATGGTAGAACTGGAAGTGATTCCAGAACCACAAACGATTACTGAAGATTTGATAAGGAACCTAAAGATTCAATCTGGATTGACATTCCATTGGCCACTCCGCAGATAAGGTGGGTAACTTCAGGCACCCGAGAGGTACTACGGTAGCCTCAAGGACGGTGACAGGGAAGTTCTTGTTTACCCACAATTGCCATTGCTGTTGTTCCAGGTTACGAGACCCGGCGGGAGGATGAGTATAGCGTCGTTCTAAACCAGTTTTAGAAGTGTACGTCTATATGACTCTGCCAGAGGGTTGTCGTAGTCAGTGGGAGCAGCGGAAGCATTGGTGGACAGGTTGCTTATGTCTATTTATAGACTAGAGCAGATGTAGCGGAGATAGATCATCTATTTCTGACGTGACAGTCATGGGTTTGACTTCATCAGAATAGGGGATGGATCTGTTGAGAAGGTAGTAGGGTGTGATATCCTGGTATTTGGATGATATACACAGAGTAGGAAAGGAAACTCCTACACTACGATCGGTTATAGTTTGGTCGTCACACAGTTGTTTCTCCACAAAGGAAATGGATTTTATATCAGACATACTGGTTACTAGATCTATGGTCTTAGATCTAGATTTGGGTGGTTTCCCAATCAGGGTACTTGACAGCGTTCTAAGAGTATTTAGGATGGACGACTCCTGGCACGGTAGTGTACCTGCAGGTAATGGAGTCACCCTCTCCAAAGGTGTCTTACAGACTAAAGGGGAGAGGGACGGGCATGATTGGCAAATCACTTGCTCAGGCAATTGAGTCAATCGTGAGATGTCAAGTACCACACCAGATGTTGTTCTTGCACTATATGCAATAAGTTGACATTGATCCAATCCTGGAGAAACAATCGGAAGCAGTTTTAGAACATAAGTGGATGTTCTAGGGATATGATAACGACAGCCTTATTCAGGAAACTGTTATCATTCCAGGCTTCCAAGGTGACATGGATGACAGCGTGATCGTCAGAGTTATAGTTTTCCCTCTGACGAGGGGCAGTATTTTGGACAGGTGATCCAAGGCAATACTGAGGGAGGCATGGCGCAGGATACTGATTAAGTTCAGTTGACGATACAGTCTAAGAAGTTTGGATTTGGAGTTCATTTATGAGCTCGGTCCCATCAGACATCCAGACACTCTAAGACAGGTATTGCTCATTTCGGGAGATGGTTTTCTCCGCGAACTTGAGATATAGAGAGACATAGAAAGAAACATCCAGGCGGATCCACTCACTGAGGCTATTCCTCGATCGCAAGAGTTTCGCAAACAGGCTTTGTGAGACTGACTAGTAGAGGAGTTGGGTGTTCGGTATCACACGGGCTGTGAGTATGCGACATCGCAATAATTAGCCTTGAGTGCAAGTGGGAGATTGTTGGAGATAGTGCCCTCAGAGTCAATTATTAGGTCACAGGTACGTGATTGTAATGATTGAGGGAGGACCTATCCCGGTAGGACAGTCTTACTCGAGATGATAGTATGCTATCTGGTTTACCTTTATCATCGTGTACTGCTTTAGGTGACCTGACACGTCGCTATTACACGTTGATAGAGCCCCTAGGATTCTTGCTTGACCACCAGCAGTATGAGGGCGATCATATAAGTGGGAGCTGGGGGTCTATAAGCTTATCCTTAAAAGTCCCTAGTCGTGGGAGTTTCGAGACTGGGCATCGATACTCCATTAGTAGACTAGTGTATACAGTCGAGACCCCGACGAGGGGCAGTGGCCGGTCTCACAAGCCACTGGTGTCAGTTGGATCACCTAAGATGTATACAGGTGCTCATTGGGTTATGAGTACACCGGACAGGACTCGCCGGGAACATGCTAGTTGGTCATATACCAGACGTCAGATGGCAGTTCCCTGGTGACATGTGTGCAGGTTAGTTCATCGACCTGGGGATCGTCATTTGTCTCGTGTGAGTTCCCACTGTACTTTGATTACTACCCTACCACGGCTCAAAGGAGTCGTGCAAACAGGTTTCAGTTGGGTACAGTCCCGAGCCACATGGAGGCAGTGAGCGTATCTTCAGGGGTTCGTCTCTCCCGGTATTGGGGGTGAGGTCGTGCTGTGTCTTGGAGAGCCATTACACGAAGTCCTTGGCCAAGGCAAGGAGATTTACTGGTAGGTATTCCAGTAGTATCTCAGGGTGTTCTGGGCTACACTCCGACACGACTTGTACCGCTTTTGGGGGTCTGACTTTTACCAACCCCCTAGGCCCGCCATGCGATGCTCATAGACGAACGGACCGGACTGTACGGATATTGTCACTGACAGGCTCAGTAGGGTGTCAGGATGAGTTCACTCATCGACGTCCCTTTTAGTCAATAGCTGGTGGCCCGTCACGTATTGGCTTATACCTCTGACGTGCTAGTGGTTAAATCCACAGCCATAGTATTGACGAGTCTTTAGAGTCCACCACACTTTCAGTTACTCAAGCTTTCGGGCGAAACGCTGTAGAGGCCGTATGGAGATATGGCAGGGTTCGATCAGATACGTGCGGTATTGCACGGATCGTGATGGGACGGATTTTACTAGCCGGCTTTGGCTTAAGCCGGATTCTAGTTTTAGATAGTGTAGATTTTGTCTCTTTGCATTTGTATCCGGACGGAATACAGATGCGGTTGTGTATGCACAGTATCGGGGTTTTCCTGTAATTTATTACGGGACCAGTTTTCTGGAGTTGCCAGTTTGCATTCCGTCCCGGCCGGTTTTCCTTTGTTCTTTCCCGGCCGGACTTTTCCGATGGAGGGTGTTATTTGCAAGTTTGCAAATAACACATTTGTGGAGGGGTTTTATGTAAAAGATTGATTATGATAGCATCATTATCCTTTGCTCCATCCCTTGCATTTATTATGATTAGAGAGGGTATGGGCTTTTGAACATTTGTGTTGGAAATTGGATATGGGGGGGCCGGCCACTGTTGGAATGATGGTATTGAGGCATTATTTTAATGTTAATTTATAATGAGGCTGCTGGAATTGTGTTTGATAAATTAATATTTGTATGATTGCATTGTGGGAAATTGAGTGTGCTGGAGTGTACATATAATGGGATGAGGATTATTTTATCAGAGAGCTCATTTTGGTTTCATTTTCCAGTGAGCATAAAAATGGCCGAGCTCATTTGCTAGTAGGCTCTATTTTTTCATCAAAGTATTCATGAAAAATTCTTGTGCAAAATTCCTCCATAAATGGCAATCTCCTAAACCCCAAAGAGACAACTATTCTACACTATTCTACAGCAAATCTTGGACGCGTCGGCCAGCCAACTTCGCGCCCGAGTTGCCTCGGTATTGAGGTGGGAGCCCGTAAAAGATGCAGGCGATGTGGTGCCCTTCCGGCAAGGAGGCGACGACCGGAGTTTCCGCGAGGAGATCGGAGTGGAGATGAAGACCGGAGGACTCGGATCAGTCGGTATATCTCTAACCCATCTTCTAGTTAGCTTAGACTAGTTAATGGTTACGATCCGGGTGTTTAGTGCGCGGTGGTGCCGGTTTGCTAAGTCCGCAAAAATCAAAGTTTTTCACCGCTTCCGCATTCCGGCGTCGGATTGACGGCCGGGGCGCCGCCGTGCACTTACAGGGATCTCGGCCCTTGCCTCGTCGACTGAGGAGCAGGATATTCCAACTGAATATCACGATGCAAAACAAAAGTGAACGTCCTTGCAATAACAGCTTTTTGAAAAAGTGTTCCAACAACATCAGATTAGGTTTGTTTTAAACTTGCATTGATCCTAATCAATGCAGTCCCATCAATTGATCACACCAAAAAGAACGAAAATATACTGATGTACGTATATGCCATCCGCATTCGCCACTGGGTCCCGTCATTACCCGTTAGGTTAGCTAACTAACGACAGAGCGGGGACTGGACTAGCGCGGATGTAAAACATATACAACATCTACTAATATATATACCAATATATTATATTTCGCTCAAGGCGTGAAAGAAATGCAACATCACAGAGAATGAACAGCGTCACAGAAACAATACAGATATCTGGGATCCCCGGGTTTCACAGAGCCACTAATGAAACCCGACGTTCCCCTGGTCGTGTGGATAGCCTGTGCAATGTAAACCTAGACCCCTACGGGCGCGGCAAGTTACCCGCCAAAACCTGAAGCGAGGCAGCCCCCTTCAGCGCCGTGAATGGACCACCCAGCACTTCACGGAATCCGGTAACTTGGGCACCCCTCCTGGGTCAACCTGTACCCCCTACGAGTGCGGCGAATAGCACGCCAATCCTAGAGTGAAGCCCCTTCCGTCTCAATGCCATGAGATGCGGGCTTGTTGCCCTCCAGAACCCGGCTATCCGTGCACCCCTCCGCGGGGTAATCCTAGTACAGAAAGTAAAATATACATACAACGGGTACATCGACCGCAACCAGGTCGTGCCCCAAAATAATAATACAAACAGGCAGTGACGGCAGTCCACATGTCGGACGCTCGCCCCGCAATATCAAATGTACATAATACCACAAAAACTGTACTAGCATTGCATCCAGGCTATCCCTACGACCGATCCGCAACAACACAGCAAATACATAGAACATCAACGTGAAAGTCACGTTCGCAAATCCGTCTAACTGGGCTATAGCAGTTAGACCGGATTTACCGATCGAGTGACATTCACGGTCGCAGATATAATGTAAATACTGTGAAAAATGTGTTTAAAATATTCCGATTGATCAAACTTTAACAAGTGGGCCCACAAAGAATACTGCAGCAGTTAAAGAAAACCTGGACCCAATTTTAATATCCCAAAACCCCTGAAATAAGCCCATAAGCCCACTGCAAAAAAATAAACACACGAGCCCACAAACTTGCGGCGGAAGCGCGGCCAAAAGAGGGTTTTGGCCGCCCTTCCGCGGTCGTACGGAGGGATCATGCTACGAAATTTTTCCAGTGTTCTTACATCTCCCTGCAAATCATTCTGAGACCAACAGAAAAAAATTTCGAGACCAAAAATTTTCAACAGAAACTGATGCGAAGGTAATACGGGTTTTGGAACTTTTTGATCAATCGGAAATGCAAACACATTACACAAAGCTAGACGAAATTAATGGCGAGGCTCTGATACCACTGTAAGTACACGGCGGCGCCCCGGCCGTCAATCCGACGCCGGAATGCGGAAGCGGTGAAAAACTTAAATTTTGCGGACTTAGCAAACCGGCACCACCGCGCACTAAACACCCAGATCGTTACCATTAACAAGTCTAAGCTAACTAGAAGATGGGTTAGAGATATACCGACGATCCAAGTCCTCCGGTCTTCTCGTCATGGTCCCGATCTCCTGCGGAATGTTCCGTCTCCTCCTCGTCGCCGGAAGTGCACCACGTCGCCTACATCGTTTACGGGCTCCCACCTCAATGCCGAGGCAACTCGGACACGAAGCCGGCTACTCGGCGTGCCCAAGATTCGCTGTAGAATGTGTAGTAGAACTTGTGTCTCTTTTTGGGGTAGTGGAGGTTGCCATTGGTGAAGGAAAAGAGAGCTTGGAGAGAGGTGAGAAAAAATGGAGCATCCTCAAGATGGAATGTATCATATTTTTCTCCACACATCAAAAAAAAATGAATCCCATTCCCACTCTTGGAATGGCCGGCCCACCCCCCCCCCTTTTGTGATTGGAGAGAGAAAGAGAGAGCAAGGTCAAGGGGTGGGTGGAAGCAATGATGCAAGAGGGCATCAAGAAAGAATATGATCACAAGCAAAAACCACACACAACCACAACCATCATCAACAACCATGATGCTAACAAAGTCAAGCCATCATGAAGTATGAAGTCAAGCAAGTCAAAGGAGGGTGCTATCATGATACAACAAAATGCAAAGACCCCCTTCCACAAATGCCTATTTGCAACAATGCAAATAAGCCATCCTCCACCAAACTTCGGCCAATGAACGGAACAATGGAAATTGGCCGAAACGGAAAGCAAACTGGCAACTCCAAAAACTGGTCCCGTAATAAATTACAGGAAAACCCCGATACTGTGCATACACACCCGCATTTGTATTCCGACCGAAATACAAATGCAATGAGACAAAATCTCCACTGTACTATACTAGAATCCGGCTTATACCAAAGCCGGCTAGTAATATCTATTCGATCCCGATCCGTGCAATACCGCACGTATCTGATCGAACCCTGCCATATAACCATACGGCCTATAGTACAGACTGTCCGATCCTGATCCGTGCAATACCGCACGTATCTGATCGGACCTTGCCATATCTCCATACGGCCTCTACAACCTTTCGCCCGAAAGTTGAGTAACTGTAAATGTGGTGGACTCTAAAGACTCGTCAATACTATGGCTGTGGATTTAACCACTAGCACGTCAGAGGTATATGCCAATACGTGACGGGCCACCAGCTATTGACAAAAAAGGACGTCGATGAGGAAGCTCACCCCGACACCCAACTGAGCCTGTCAGTGACAATATCCGTGCAGTCCGGTCCGTTCGTCTATGAGCATCGCATGGCGGGCCTAGGGGGTTGGTAAAAGTCAGACCCCCAAAAGCGGTACAAGTCGTGTCGGAGTGTAGCCCAGAACACCCTGAGATACTACTGGAATACCTACCAGTAAATCTCCTTGCCTCGGCCGAGGGCTTCGTGTAATGGCTCTCCTAGACACAGCACGACCTCACCCCCAATACCAGGAGAGACGAACCCCTGAAGATACGCTCACTGCCTCCATGTGGCTCGGGACTGCACCCAACTAAAACCTGTTTGCACGACTCTTTTGAGCCGTGGTAGGGTAGTAATCAAAGTACAGTGGGAACTCACACGAGACAAATGACGATCCCCAGGTCGATGAACTAACCTGCACACATGTCACCAGGGAACTGCCATCTGACGTCTGGTATATGACCAACTAGCATGTTCCCGGCGAGTCCTGTCCGGTGTACTCATAACCCAATGAGCACCTGTATACATCTTAGGTGATCCAACTTACACCAGTGGCTTGTGAGACCGGCCACCGCCCCTCGTCGGGGTCTCGACTGTATACACTAGTCTACTAATGGAGTATCGATGCCCGGTCTCGAAACTCCCACGACTAGGGACCTTTTAAGGATATGCTTATAGACCCCAGCTCCCACTTATATGATCGCCCTCATACTGCTGGTGGCCAAGCAAGAATCCTAGGGGCTCTATCAACGTGTAATAGCGACGTGTCAGGTCACCTAAAGCAGTACACGATGATAAAGGTAAACCAGATAGCATACTATCATCTCGAGTAAGACTGTCCTACCGGGATAGGTCCTCCTTCAATCATTACAATAACGTACCTGTGACCTAATAATTGACTCTGAGGGCACTATCTCCAACATCAGGCCCCACTAGTATGATCTGCATCATAGTCCTGCAAGCCGAGTACACATCCTAAGGGATTTATCAACATGTAACAGAGAGACAGAAAGTATACATGTTAAGATAAAGAGCAACCAGATAGCGTACTATCATGTCGAGGAAGAAAGTCCTACCTATATATGTCCCAGCATCCACTACAATATACATCTTATGTACAGTAATGGCCTCTAGGGCATACATATAACCAACACAAACAACTTTGCATAAAAAGTGAATGAGGAATACAACCTTTGTAGACTGGTCCTTCACTTCTAAAGCTCCGTGTAGTAGTCCCTTCGCTCCAAGTAGTGAACATCCGAACTCTAGTAAGGGTTCACATGAAGAAATGAACAAGCTTGCTCGAAGTCTTCGAGGCCAAAGATGATCTACGTCGAGAAGACTCATGCTCATGCTACCTCTTCGCTAATGGTAGATTAGTGAAGCAAACACCCTAAACTAAATAGCTAATATAGTATAGGATGATGAAGTAGGAATTGGGCTCTCTTTAGATTTATTTTTCTCACAGTATTTCTTCACCATTTTAAAAGCTTGCAAGCTTTCTCATGAGGAAGAAGAAGATGAAGTGGAGATGAGAATGAAACTCATGAGGTGAATAGCAACCATGGGTGAGTTAGTTTCATATACTAACTGATGTAGAGAATAAACCATGGCTAATAATAATGGTTAGGTTAATAAATATCTACAAGTAAAACAAAGTTAGTAGACTAAGTCAATGAGCTTAACAAGCTTCTCCAAGCTTCTAGCCATGACAAAATTCCATCCAATTTTGAATTACTTAGATAAATATAAACACTAGTATTATCATAAGCTTGGTGTAAGTTTCATACACCCATGTTGCATGTGGTATCAAGCATGACACAATAAAATATACATTAATATATATCACATATATACTTTATGCACACAAGTGAGAAAAAGAAATGTTTAGTGAGCAAATATTAGTTAATGTAAATTAATATATCGCATATATAATTATACATCAAATTATTAAATCAACACATGATTTAATAATCCGGCTATATCACATACAACCGGCTAATATCAAATGTAACAACTTATCGAATCAACACTTGATCCGATAACCCGGCTATATCATATATAACCGACCGATATCATATATCGCGAGAATAGAATGCGGTATCACATACGCGCATTAATCTCGGTCCCGTACATATCACATATGTGCTCCTACATCGTTTCGCATGAACCAGGAAACCTCTGTATAGGACTCTAAAGACTCGTCAATACACCGGCAGTAGGTGATGATCATATCAAACACCCACAAGCCGCAAGCGGTCTGCTAAACGTAACGGACACCCGGGTATTGAGCGATCAGAAGATCAAGAAGTAAGCATGCTCATACTCCTGCAAATCCAATCAGTAACTCTACTATACAGTCCGGTCTCTTCGTCAGATATGTCGCATATCGCAGCCTGGGGGTGGTATAACGTCAGACCCCAATAGCCTGATAAGTCATGCCGATGCAAGGTCCATAATGGTTCGAGAAACTACTGATAACACTTATCAGTAAATCTCAGAAACCCTGGCCAGGGATTTCCTTTTATGGCCAATTGAGCATAGCGCAACATCAGCTCCCAATACCGGGAGAGAAGAATCTCCACCTATCGCTCATTGCCTCCATGTGAGTTGGGACTTTACCCAAAAACCACCTTTTTGCACGATCTCTTGAACATGGTATGGTGGAAATCAAAGCACAGTGGGAATCATATAAGACTCTATGACAATCTTGGGTCGACAGACTAACCTGTACCGGTGTCACCAGAGAACTGCTATCTGACGATAGTCATAATACCATCTAGGAGTTCTCGGCGATTCTGTCCAATGTACCCAGTCTCCACTGAGCACCCGTATACCTTCTCTGATGTCAAACACAAATGAATACGGGATCATCCATCTCCCATCATATGGGTCGAGAAGCGTATACGCTAGTCTACTCTGGAGTATCGCTGCCCTGTCTCGATACTCCCACGACTCGGAACAATTGAAGGATGTACTTACCGACTACCATTGCCCCACTATTATGATCTGCATTATAATCCTGGTAGTCAAGTACTCATCCTAAGGGCTTTATCAATATGTAATAGAGAGACTATAAGTGTACATGTTAAGATAAAGAGCAACCAGATAGCATACTATCATGTCGAGCAAGAAAGTCCTCCCTATATATGTCCAAGCATCCACTACAATATACATCACATGAACAGTAATGGCCTCTAGGGCATACAGATAACTAACATGATCCGCACTCTTGACTCGAGGATACCGTACGATGTATTATACCGTACATGATGCTATGAGGCTGGATCGCCGACTACTAGATATATCGACTTGGAATATGTTTATATTTTCTTATCACTCCAACTAGGTTCTTAGTTTAGTCTTTTAGTTGTTTTGATAGATGCTAGACTAGGTTCAAGTCATACCTATTTTCAAAACTAACGAATCATGAGTATTTTCAAAAGACAATCTGAAGGATGCTACGGATTTTCAAAGGACATATTTTTTCTCAAAAACAACGTAACCCTACTTTTCTAAAAAACCACGACTTGTGCTATTTCAAACACTAAAACTGTATGACTCGTATACAGATATGTATATTTTAAAATGTTGCGTTTACTATTCACTTTTCCGTTATATTTATGTTGCTCTCATTACATTGCATATATACATGTGTTTTCTTTAGCTATTATGATCTCGTCTGCTAGGACACCTGCACCATTACCGATGATGCGTATGTTGCACGTACACTTGCTTGCCGGCTCACACACATCATCATCCGTAATTGCCATGCCACGAACACACTAGAGAACCTTTACTCCATTCATATAATCTGACAATTGTATAAGTAGTATTGTTTCATATTCATGATCTTAAATGCTAGTGTAGACTTTGTATTTCTTACTCAGATACCACATGCATTTGCATCCATACGTTCTAGTTATGCACTGATCATTGGCTTTACGTCGATATTTACTATCTCATTATATACTCATAGATTGTATTTCTTTTGGAGATTTCTGTGATCATGTGATTTCTGGATTTGGGGAAACCGCAAGTGATAGTTATAAACTCATGATTATATTTTATTAAAAGAAAATGCGGTTTCTCGTGATATGATGTGTGTGGCGTCCACCATGAGTTTTCTTGGTTCTTGAGCCACGTGTGTACACATACCCGATTCGAGGAGGGGGATACACCGTCTGCGGGGACATGGTGGACCCGGTGAAGTACCCCGGAACAAGAAGGATGTATAGAGAAACGTTGAGCCCGGCAGGGGAGCACTACCGACCGGTGATGTTTGGCTCAGCGGACATCCGGAGGATACCGACCGCGGTCGTGAAATTTGATGATATGGGGCCGATCCGGACAGATGGAGCCCGAGATATGAGATTTATGTGTCGCTGACAGACACGGCTTTCTTGACGTTTTCGAGTGTCGATGTTTGGCACTCAAGTTTATCATGATTTTTGTATGTCGATGCTGGACATACCCATTGATGATTCATTCATACATCATACATATGACATGTAGTTACTTTGTGACACAGACACGAGTACTTGACCTTATACATATGTCTTTATTATCACTTCTACTGTTACTCGATGTTATCGTGCTTCTATTATTATTGTATTGTATTGTATGATCTAGGAAATCACCATACATTTGGTTTCCACTCGGTGATGTCTTCTACTCATGAGTTGGCAACTCACCCGCGTTGTGCCACAGTTTCTTGTAGGTTTAGCTGTACAGGTTCCGTAGCGGTTTGCTGGCACTTCACTTTCTTCCGGGTGATTGCTTGATAGGTGGGACACATTGCTTCATGACTGCCATTTTATACTTGTATGTTATTTTTTGTATCTAGTTAAAGCTCCATCAAACATACTTATATATTTAGTAGACTTAGAAACCATTATTGTATATACTTTCGGCCTTAGAGTCACGCTCTTGTATATGTCATTGTTTTCTGGTTTTCTTGATGATGCCTGTTTTCTTTACTTTCTTTTTGAGTTTTGATCCTCGCCTTCGGCGCTGTATGTTTGCATTACTTACGTGGTTGTTTCCGCCAATTGGCGAAGAGCTAGCTCCCGTTTGGGGATTCCTTTATTATATTACTTGTACCGTTTTCGGGTTAAAATTTACAAAGGAGGTGCTGCCAAAATTTTCAATGACGAAACATGTTTTCAAGATAGCTACAAAATTGTTTTTATATTATATTACCTATGTCTTTACAAAAGAACCGGATTTCATTAAACCTTATTTTAAAACTTCACCTCCACTATTTTCTCTAAAAAGATTTAGATTTCTGGGCTTTTGTCTTACTTGAATTAGGTGGGGTCCTATAGAATTCACATGATTCAAGTGCCAGTCACGTGCCTTTTCCGGGTCGTGACAGTCACGCTCACTATAGACATTGCCATGAACAACTACATTGTACCACATTCATAATTAACAGTTATACATTGTTCATTGTACTAGTACGCATCATGTTAGCATCATACATACATTTCTATTGTACCTTATTCTCATATGATGTTTCATGAGATTTTTGTTTTGTGGATTTGGGAAACCGCAAAGTACATTTTGAAACTTGAATTATTTAAAAATGGCGGTTTTCCTTCATATGATATTTCGTGTCCATCTTGGGTTTTCTCAGTTCTGAGTGATGAGTATACCCGATTCGAGGAGTGAGGAGGAACCGTCTGCGAGTACATGGTGGGCCCGGTAAGGTACCCCAGGACAAGAAGATCGTGTAGTAGACGATGAGCCTGGCAGGGGAGCACTACCTACCGGTGACTGTATGGAAACTCGGTGGATATCCGGAGGATACCGACCGGAGTTATATGATGAGATGGATATGAGGGCCGATCAGAGTGACGGCGCCTGAGATATTGGGATTTTGGGTGTCGTTGTTGGACACCGGAGTTCTATGATGATTTATTGAGGATGACTCTGTTTTATCCCACATTCAGGACTTATTATGACATGCTCTGTTCATATAGTTGGTGTACCCTGATGTTGTATTTTGATTATGATTATGCTACATTTCATGCTGTTATACATATGCCATCATGACCGCATGTTTAGGAATTGTCGCTTTTCATCATGCTTGCGATTACACCGTATAATGTTATTTACTACTCACCAGCTGGAAACTCACCTCCGTCGTGCCACAGTGTCTTGCAGGGTCGATCCTCAGCGTAGTCGCGGCAGGGCACTCTACTTCATCCATTTCTGTGGATACCGCTACTTTTGGGCGTGAGAATTTCTGTAGGTGGGTTTTTGTGCGAGTATCCATATGCTTCTACTCGTATATCTTATCTTGTATCTAGTACTCTCCATCTACCACCTGTATGTATTTGACTTAGAGACGAGACTAAGAGATTCGATATTTGTATTATATGTGACTCTGGGTGTCGCGCTCGTGTGAACCGACTTTTGTATTATGTTGCGATATTGTTTCACTTCTTATTTGCTTATTTCTTCGCCTATGGCGTCGTATATATATGTTGTGGTTGTGTTCCGCCTTTTGGCATGAGATTGCTCCCAATTGGGGATGCCTTTTTATATACTATGTTTTGTATCCGTTTTGGACCAGTTTTTACAAAGGATGTGCTGCCGAATTTTTAGTAACAACTTGAGATTTTAAAAAGAGATGTGATGTTTTGAAAAAAATGTTTTACCACTCTACTTCTTTTCATGGTTTAGATTTCTGGGTTTCGGCATACTTGAATTACGTTATGCCTTTAAACGCTGTGTGATTTAAGTGCTGGTCGCATTCCTAAATTGGGTCGTGACAGGTATGATCCTTATCATAATCCTGGTAATCAAGCAAAGATCCTATGGGCTTTATCTCATGTATTTGCGGTACGTGATAACTAGTATCTCGCATTAACATGACAAATAAAGACAGACCAGATAGCACACTATCATTTTGAGTAAGACTATTCTTGGTATAAGCCCTCTTCGAATTCAGTAATTGCATTCCCGCACTTACGATAATTGCCTTGAGGGCACTAATATCCAACAAAACCCGTGTCCAGCATCGACACGTAAATCCTCATATCTCGGGCACCGTCTCATCGGATCAGTCCTCATATCCATCTGATCACACGACTTCGGTCGGTATCCTACGGATATCCGCCAAGCCCAAACTATCACCAGTCGGTAGTGCTTCCCTGTAGGGCTCAACGTCTCTCTATACGATCTTCTTGCCTCGGGGTTCCAGACCGGGTCCACCATGTATCCACAGACGGTGCATCCTCTCTCCTTGAATCGGGTATACACATAACTCAGAATCGAGAAAATTCATGGTGGACATCGAAATATCATATCAAGGGAAACCATGTTTTTTAAAAAACAATCATAAGACTTTTAAAAATGTATTTGTGGTTCTCAAATCCAGAGATCTCATGAAAATAGAATCTCATATGTATGTAACCATAAAGGTACAGTAAATGCAAGCACAGAACAGTACTGTAAAGTATTGCAAGTGTTTTCATGTAAGCATGTCGTGTAACTAGGTAAGGAAGTGCAATATCTAAACTAGCATGTGCGGTAATAAGTACTGAATAATGACTATAATTCTACAGTTTATGAACAATACGGCAATATAGCAGTTTTCTAATGTGTAAGTGGCATGGCAATTACCGATGATGAGTGTGTGAGCCGGCAAATCTGTGTACGTGCAACATGCGCATCATCGGAAATGGTGCGTGTGTCCTAGCAGATGAAGCAATATAAAGATAAGTGTCGGGAACGTAGTACATATGTCGTGAGGAAATAATACAGCGTAAACATGAACGGTATAAAATACGTAACTACACATGAACCATGCGGTTATAGGTTAAATAATATGAATCGTAGCTTTTGAAACTGGGGATACGGTATTTTGAAAAAGCGATACCATTTGGAAATCCGTAGCATCCCTAGAGATTGTCATTTAAAGTGCCTAACGATTCGTTAGTTTGAAAATAGGTATGGTTCAAATGTAATCTATTATCTACCAAAGTGATTAGAAAGCAATGATTTTCCAGATCATGACAATCCATAAGTCGGTGATACAGCCTCATAGTATCAGATATGGTATAATCCATCATACGTCATCCTCGAGTCAAGAGTGTGGATCAATCATCCTGTATATCATATCACGTACGGTATAATCCATCGTACGGTATCATCAATCAAAGTAAGGATCTATCGCCCTGTACATTATATCGCGCACGGTATAATCCATCGTACGGTATCATCAATCAAAGTACGGATCTAGTCTCGTATCTCATATTATCTCATATTCATATATATATATATATATATATATATATATATATATATATATATATCATCTCATATCATATCTTAGCATATGTATTGTGTGTGTATATCGCCTCGCATTCTCATATCAAACATATCAACTCATGTCATCTCGTTTCATCAAGTCCTCATCTCATCATATCATCTCGTACTTATCCTTATGGTTATATCCATATGTACATAAGCGTATGTTTATATATATATATATACATACACACACACACACTACATCTCTGTTCTCCTATTACTATGGTTGTGGGGGTGCTATACGCCATCCACCCGACTTTCCCCGTAGGTATACCTCTACTCAGCTACTATCCTCGCTCTAACCAAAGTCGATGAATGCCTTACTCTCCTTCGTCGTCTCGGAAGTCCACGCAAAGGTACTTATAAATCAATACATATCGTAACGAAATCAAAACCAAATCTGAAAACCGACATGGCAAGCGAAACGTACATAGATTAGAACCTATGGTCCATGCATGCAAGAACAATCAAACAACCCCCATCGTTGACGTACAAACGTCAAACGACCGAATCGAAACTCAATTACCCAAAAATCTAGTTTTCAAAAGTCGCAAACCTATATCTGAAACTTGCAAAAACACTCCCAGATTTTACCCTAGGTGAAATTAGGGCATTCTGCATATTGGATTGGCCTAGTTATCAGGAGATTGAACCATGGACCAAACATCAAACCCTAACCCAAAAATATGGCCGCAATTTGCGGCCATATCTAATAAAATTGCGGCCAAAGATGGGAGATGGGGGCTCGGGTTTTTAGGATATATTCATAATAGACTGCACACCTCTCTGTGTTTGCAACTAAATTTTTAGAGTCCCTGATTCATAGAAGATTCTAATTGCCCATCACATTTCAACAAAAAACCGATATCGGAAAATTCCAAGTTTGTCGAATCCGAGAATTTCTCCACTATATCACCCTCACTTATCACTAAAGGTCTTGTAAGCACTCCTTAATCTACTAAGCACTACTACAAGTTTTACCCCCTAATCCTCACTCTAGAATTTTCCAAGATCGCTAATCATGTATTTTTGAACTCTAAACATATGTAGGAGATTAAGAAACTTAATAACTTGAAGGAAGGTGAAAGTTTTACCTCAAGGAGCAACTGAAGAAAATTCCAAGATGATCCAAAGTGCTCAAGATTCCAACTTGATCTCACCATGGGGTGTAGGATGGGGCTGTGGACATTTTTTATGAAGGTGGTGTGGGGTTTTGAAGAAGTTTTGGGGATGGTCTCATGGGGGTAGTGAAGTGGGAAGAAGTGAAGGAAGAAAAAAAAAGGAAGAAGATGAAGGTGATGAAGAGAAGGCAAACTCTAAAAAAATGTGATGAAGAGAAGGCAAACTCTAAAAAAAGAAATGGCGAAGAGAACCATACACACACACTCTCTCTCTCTCTCTACTTCTCTCATGCCCATACTTTATGGTCCCCCTTGTCTCCATCTTTCAAATATCTTTTCATTTTCTCCTTTTTTTTAAAACCAAATAATAACAAATACTAATGAAACCAAACATGCAACAAAATACAATGTGTCATGGTTCATTTAGTCATGGTTAACAAAAATGGATTTGGCTTAATGCATAATTAATAATGCACTAATCAAGTTTAACATAACTTGTATGTAAATAATTGTATAATTATTTGTAAAATGTCCAAATCCAATAGATTCCTTCATAATTAATAATTCATATTAATTTCCAAATATTTTCCAAAATATAGGTATATAATTATACCATTCTAAGAAAACTCAAATCCATACCCGTATAGTTTTCGTGAAATTTATTATTTTATTATTTAACTTCCAAAAATAATGTTTTATATTTCTGAAATATTACATTGTGTCCGGTTGACTAGAACCATAAGACCTTGGCCAAGGCAGTTTAGATTTAGTGATGGTTAGATCAGTAGTTTCTCGGATTGGTCCTAAGCCAAATCGACACGACTTATTGGGTCGGTAGGGATCTGACGTTTACCATCCCCTAGACCCAGTATGCGATACTCTTAGACGAAGAGACTGAACTGCACGGAGATTGTCACGGATAGGCTCAGTAGGGGTCTGGATGAGCTTGCTCGTCGGCCTTCCTTTTCGACAGGTACCTAGATAGCCGTTACATACAGCTAGTGTCGCTGACGTGCTTGTGGTTAAACCCACTTCCAGCGTACTGTCGAGTTTTTAGAGTCCCGCACAGAGGGTTTCTCTAGTTCAAGTGAAACGATGTGGTGGTCGTATGTTTATACGTGCAGGGTTTCGATCAAATGATAATACTAGCCGGTTAGAATTAAGCCGGATTATTAAATCAGGTACTGATTTAATAATTTACATATACACATTTTGATATGTAAATTCTAGTGTCATCCAGGGTTCCGATCGAGCAGGGTTCCGTTCGAATGATAATACTAGCCGGCTCAGAATTAAGACGGATTATTAAATCAGGTATTGATTTAATAATTTACATATACATATTTCGATATATATATTCTAGTGTTATCCAGGTTTTCGATCGGACGGTTGATAATACTAGCGGGCTTAAGATTAAGCCGGTTTGTTAAATCAGATATTGATTTAATGCTAGTATTATATTAATGGTATTATTCTATCTCTTGGGTATTCGTATTTTGGTACGAATACGGGTATGTTTATATGGTAGAATTTATTCCGTATTTATACAGAAAATATTCCAGAAGGTGAACACCTCATTTTTTATTTATCCATTTATTCTTTTAAATGGAAATGAGGTGTAAAGGTAGTAAGGAGAGATATGGTGAGAACCATGCTTGAATAGTCTTGAAAAATGAATTTATAATTCATTTGTGCAAACTATTCAAGTATGGTTGATATATTTATATTGCAAAATATGTTTTATAAAACCATAATTGCATTATTGTTTCAAGTGATGATTTGTTCATTCTCTGAGCTTCTCTCTCCTCTCTAGCCTTTCTTGAGTTCCTCCACCTTCTTCTTCATCTTCCACCCTACAATCTCATGAGTTGAGAATTAAGAGATGAAGAGAGATAGAAATACACTAGAAAACTCACTACATCATCTTGGCAACCTAGATTAGCAAACTAGGTGTTGAGTTTCTTCATTAGTGAAGCTAAGTTTGAATTACAAACTCTCGCATGGATCATGTAGGACCGAGGAGGCCGGCCATCAAGGTTGATCTAGGAGATCCCTAAGAGCTTAAGAAGAGGAGTGAAGACCCGAAGAACACGGATCATCTGGTATAAACTTCTCTCATAGTAGATAAAACTCCTAGTAGTTGCTAGTTTAGGGTTATAGTTTGATCACTTGGGTTAAGTTAGTTGTGCTTACTTAAAATTTTAATTTTTGTGCATTCTGCATCTCTACTTCGATATAGAGTGAGCACAATTCACCAATAAGAGGAACCTTCACTCATTTCCACCACATTCACATTTGCATTGTTAGTACTTGCAGGTTTCCGAACTGGTTCGGTTTTCCTGAAGAAGCATCTGGTAAAGATTTGGTTGGTTCTCTTACATACGAAACCGAATTTTTCTTTGTTCGTTAGCTTGTGACCTTTGTTCTGATTTAGACCTTTATTAAAATATTACTTTTTGAATTTATTTTTCTTAGGTCTAAATTGTTTTCCCTTAGGAACAATTTTATTAGAACCTTCAGTCAGGTTGACTTTATTGTAACCTTTATTACAGGGAATAAATACAGCCCTTCTTTTTTATTCAATTCTAATGCAATTCATGACATCAAAGAGTGTAAGTGAATTTTGGTTCATCCGAAGTTGGTTAGCAAAGGCTTCCCAAAATGGCGGAAGAAGATCAATCAAAGCAGTCACTTAAAATTGATCTGAAAGTATAGTTTCAGAATTAATCGCTTTCGTGACTAACTCCTGAAAGTCATGAAGTTGTTTATTTATAGGCTCATTATTCTTAAGGGTGAAATTCCTAAAGGACGATATGCTAAATCTCTCTACCCCAGCATTATCATTACGATATCTTTATTCTAATACGAACTAAAGTTTGTTGGGGTCAAAATTTGCACCCCAGTTGACCGGGTCAAAGTCATGGTCAACCCCAAGTAAGCGGGCCCAAGCCCAAGCAAGTGGGCCCATGCCCAAGTCGAGCCCCGCAGCCGGTCTCCCCATGCTAAGATAAAAATCATGTAATAAATAAATTTGATGTAATTTTTTTATGCATGAATGTAAGCAAAATGGGCATAAAGCCAAATTTTTGTAAAGCCCATGGCTTATGTGCAAAAGAAATAAGCACATGAGGCATGGGATGGGCAAAATGCCATTTTGTAAAGACGAAGAGGCTATATGTAAATGTATAAGCCTATATAAGGCAATATGACGATGAATAAAGGATACAATTTTCATTATCCCCAAAAACTAGGGTTTGTGCCTCCATCCTCTTTCTTCCAAGTTCTTCCTCTTCCCTTTCATTTTCCAATTAAATCAAGAGCTTTGCTCTTCTTTTTTTTAAACTAAATAAAGTATTACCATAAACCCACTTCCCAAGACTCCATCAAGAAAAGAAAAGGGGTCTCTTTTTTTATCATCCAAGATCTAGATCTTGGAGTTTCCAGAGAAACCATTTTGGGTTTCTTCTCAAAAGAGAAAAGAGAAAATCTTTTGGAGTTTAACTCCACAAATAAAATTATTTTGGAGTTTAACTCTATAATAAAAACCTTTTTTCATTAGTTTAACTCCGAATAAAATTGTTTTGGGAGTTTAAATCCAAATAAAAAAATTTGGAGTTTAACTCCATCACAAAAAAAAATTCTTTTTGGAGCTCATGTTTCCTCTCACGTGAGGAAGAGGGTAGCTCCAACTAAGTGGGAGCTTCCCTCCTTCTCACGTGAGGGGAAGGCTCCCTATTTAGTGCCACATTAAATCTTTTTAGGAGTTTAACTCCATTTAAAATTCTTTTGGAGTTTAACTCCATTTAAAATTCTTTTGGAGTTTAACTCTACATTTAAAATTCTTTCAGAGTTCAACTCCACAATAAAAATTCTTTCGGAGTTTAACTCCATTTAAATTCTTTTGGAGTTTAACTCCACAAATAAAATTCTTTTGGAGTTTAACTCCACAATAAAAATCTTTTCAGAGTTGAACTCCATTTAAAACTCTTTTTGAAGTCGAACACCACAATAAAATTCTTTTTATGGAGTTTAACTCCACATTAAATCTTTTAGAGTTGAACTCCATTTAAAATTCTTTTGGAGTTTAACTCCGCAATAAAATTCTTTTTGGAGTTAAACTCCATTTAAAATTCTTTAGGAACTTTACTCCATTTAAAATTCTTTTTTTTTTTTGGAGTTGAACTCCATTTAAAACTCTTTTTAGAGTTTAACTACACAATAAAATTCTTTTTGGAGTTAAACTCCATTTAAAATCTGTTTGGAGTTGAACTCCATATTTAAAATTCTTTTGGAGTTTAACTCAACAAAAAAATTTCTTTTGAAGTTGAACTCCTTGTTAAAAAATAAAATTAAAATTATATATATATATTTGGAGCCTTTGGCCCCTCATGTGCTAGCACATGAAGGGGATGGCTCCCATTAAGTGGGAGCCCTTTTGGCCCCTCTAAAAAGGGCTCCCACTTAATGGGAGCCCTTTTGGCCCCTAGCACATGAGGGGGGCTCCCATTCCCAGGTTCTCCACCTCCCTCCTTTTTTTTTAAATTTTTTTTCTTTTTTCTTCTTTACTTTATTTTAATCTTTTTTTATATAAAATAAATAAATAAATAAAAATAAATTATAAATTATTCTTTACTTTATTTTAATCTTTTTTATATAAAATAAATAAATAAATAAAAATAAATTATAAATAATATTTTAAAATTAAAATAAAAAACGTTTCTCTAAATATTTATTTACTTATTTATTTTTGTTTTTTTTATATATAGAAAAATATATATATCCTTTTTTTTAACAAATGGAACAAAACACACACACCCCAACACACACTACACATCGAGTTCGCATGACCAGTTTAACCCGTCAATCGGAGGTTCGTTCGCTCCAAAGGCGAGAGGTAATTAACGGCAACTTAGTCAGCGACTGCCGGAGATTCGGATCCCCACAATCAATAAACCACCGCCTACCCTAGGCAGGGGGAATCTGTAGTACGCCTAACAAGCGCGCGCGTATTCCCATCTCAATGGGGTGACGAAAAACACCTTACAGATTCTGGCACGCCCGGTGGGACATATATTTCCTCCCATATTTCGAGTTAAACATTCATACGAACTCAATTAATATGCGTATAAATTGCATGTACTGAAATCATGTTTTTTTGTGCAGGTTAACGTTTTCCAATTGCAATCTTCGAACGCAGCAAAATGTCTCCAAGGACGATCTCAGCTCTCAGCACAACACCCATCTTCTACACGATGAAGATGGACACCAGGACGGTCCTTCCGGCCAGTCTCGGGCGACAGTGGGAGGAGCCACCACAACCATTTGGCTCTATTCTGTTCATGCCAGCTAGCGTCGTCCTTGCTCTTCAAGCTCCGGCAACTGACAAACCGGCCTCGAAAGGCAAGAAGCCAAATGTGGTGGTCTCGAGGGTGCCCTAACCTAGACGCGAGTCATTGTTCAAACGGCTCCCCATGGCCCCGGCTGGGGGCAAAGCCGTCAGAACAAAAGAAGTTGCCAGACATCGCGGGCAAGCCCAGGCGATACCTTCGACAGGCACGCGGGCGGATGTCTTCTCAAGCCTCCCCATTACTCAGCCTATGGCGGCTTCCCGAAGAGCAGAAGCCTGCCAAGCGCTCAAGAAAGAGAAGCTGAGGCAGAAGCGGCTCAGATACAAAGCCAACAAAAGGGCTAAGGCTCCGACCATGTTAAAATTTATGAATTTCCAAAGCCCGGACCACTCCGCGAAACCAGCTGCCAGTGATGAAAGGATGGCTGAATGTGTTATCCACATAGTCTACATGGTGGGCACGCGTCCCAGCGACAACCTTCGCAGCAAGGATGGGGCCACCACATCTCAAATCCAATCTAGTGTGAATGTAGCTGCCACATTTCAAGACCAGCCTCCTCTGAAAGGTAATGAAGACCCTTCCAGTGAGGCTGATAAGCAGAGAGAGCCCTCTGTTCATTGATCGTGCTTTTGCGTATGCGTTTTAAAATCAAAGTTAAGAATACCGCAATCAATAACGGTGTCGCTTGGTAGCTAGCCGGTTGAGTACGGGTCGGTCCACAGGGAAAACGTGTTCTTTTCTTATTGTTCTTACGAGTTAAGTCCTATTTCTGGTAGGTTTTGATTTTTATAAAAACTAAGATTGAATTTGATTTGGATTAAAACCTTGCTAGGGTTAGGATGAGGTTAGTTTGGAAAGTTAATTCTACTCACCGCTTCCTTTACCCTAATTAAGAACTTAGGTGTTAGGGTAATAGTTAACAAAGGGGATTAGCACGACTAGGAAGAAACATAGTTTCTTCCTTTTGGTCCTTGTCTGTCCTTTCTTAACTCTTAGCCCTAACCTCTATATAAATCAACCACAACCGGTCTAACTAGGGAATCACCGCTATCTCGTGGGATAGCGTGCAGTAGTAAGCGGTGTGTGTTTGATTAACATAGAGTCCTAATTTGAAGTATTATAATGGCAAGAAAGGAGTGAGAGATTTCCATCTCTCAAACCTACCCCAAACCTAACCCGAACAAGTGAGGAACAACTCACTCATTAGGGATATTATGATGAAGTTCATTTTTTATAATTTTCTTTTAATTACCTAATTAACGTGCAGATAATAAAATACAGATACGAAAATTGCGGAATTTAAATTGCAGATAAGAAAAATTCAAGATAAAAAACTTACTTTTATTGACACCTCTTGACGATTACAATGAAACTAAAATTTAATCTAGAAATTTAAAAGTGGCATGCCCCAAAAGAGGCTGTAGGCTTTCCTATTTATAGATAGGAGAAACCCTAGGGTTTACATCTGATCCACATCTGAAATTATAAGACTGCCGTAAGAAAGCCAGGTCAAAGCACCGGCACCCACCGATACGTGCACCGACACGTGCACAGCACGGCCGCGGATCCGCGACGGAATGCCATGTTTGGCCGCGGATCCGCGGCCATCTTGAGGGAACTCTGGCTCATTTCTTCAGGATTGCTTTATGTTGCCTTTTTCGTCAGTTTTCTTCACTTGGTTCTTTAGAATCTTTTCTACTTTCTTCCAGATTTCCAACAATGCAGAGTTTGTGGACTTTTACCGTAAGCTTAGTGTTGAAGTCTTGAATCTTGTGCTGCCTTTTGTGCAATCGAACTGTTCATTGATCTTCGTTTTTTCCCCAAATTGGTAGGCGGCATCATACAGATTCGTCTATTTGTTGGTCGTAGTCTCACATTTGTAGCGTCTTTTCCTGAATTTCACTGTATTGTTCGGAGAACCTGTAACCTGCAACTATTTAGCAGATATGGATCAAAAGCACCTATTTATTTGCAATATGAGTAAGAATGGGGAATATAATAATGCAAAATTCTGATATGAACAAATACCCCCAAACTTATCTTTTGCTCGTCCCGAGCAAAACTATCTTTATTCTCGAAAAAACCTAACCTCACTTTCGCAGGGAATCGCGATTGCACTGAGCTCATGCAATAAGCCGTTAAACCTCTAAGTGTCCCTAGTAGGAGGAGTGTTGTCTCCTGAGGGTTTTCAGCGGATACTACCCACAAAATCCGATCAATTTGGCATGTTGACTTTCAATCTTCAATTCGGTATTCTAGCAAGAAATTCTATTATCTTTAACTTAGAAATCATCAACCCGTATTTTTCACACTCACTTATCATTTAACTTAAGATCGTATATGTTCTGTAAATTTATTTAGCTTTTAGCATCTCTTGAATTTTCCTTCTAAGGTTCCATCTCAACTTAGGAATTTTTATCATCTCTACTGAAGATATAAGTCCTATTTTTCATTCCTATCTCTCATCCAAACCCCAATCATATACCCCTACGTGTGTTTATGTATCACCCCTACACTTGGAAATTCAATTCAAGCTATCATACTCTTGTCCATTGTCCAAAGTACTTTTAGTTGGTGAATTTTAAATGAAATTGCTCACACGTCTTCCATGCGACCGTTAATACTTTTTGAGATACTAAAGACTGATTACAAAATGTGTTTGCGTATTAAGGCGTAATTCCTCGTCTTGTAATACCTAAGGTTTTAGCAGTGACTCCCAAACCAGTTGGTCTAAAGTACTAGGTGATAAAGCACCCTCGCTATATATTTTTTTATTTTACGCAGCCTTAAGTGATTGCAAAACCAGGGTTCATTTTTTTATCTCTTTATTCACACTTATACTTTTATTTTATATTTTTCTAATACTAAGGATTTTAGACAAGAGCATTTCAAGGTATCCTCTACTATTCCAAGTTTCAAGGTACGTGTTTGTGCAAGTTGTAGGGTATATATTTTCAGAATTTAGACTTAAGGTTTGGAATTATTTTTCAGACTTACACTTCAATAAAAATTTCAATACTCTTCCCTTATTTTGACTTAACCCAAGAACTGAACTCAAAATTTGCCTATTTCTAAATAAACTACATGGACATATAGTTTCTACCGTTAAACTTTAAGAAAGGTTATTTTTAGGGCTTTTAATTTACTAAATTTAGGATCTAGTTTTTCCTAGCTAGTTAACCGTCGTCAAACTTAAGTCAAATATGACCAAAATTTAATTTTCCATTTTTATAAAAAAAAATTCAATTTTTTTATTTGATTTTCATTTTATTTTTATAATTTTTTTATAAAGATGCAATGCAGAAATAAACATGCAAAAGAAAAAATAAAAATATATACAAAAATTAAAATATGCAATGCAATGATAACTATTTACAAACTACCTCCTCCCCCAAACTTACCAAAAGCAGTGCCCTCACTGCTCAGGACCTCACCATCCCCTTGAACGTGAACGGGAACGCTCCTCTCACGCCAGCAGCGTAGATACGCCATGTTCAATCTCTGTCACCTGGTGATCCAAGTTGGTCACCATCCCCACCAAATTATCAATCCCCCTAATGGCTCTTCTAAGAAGACGTGTATGTTCTATGGGGGTAAGTTCTTCCTCGCTCGAGGTCGAGCTAGAGCTGGGTGTTCTGGCGGGTACATGTTCGGCCGGTTCTCTTCGCGACCATACATCAGTTAGGCGGGTATAGGACGTGGATACGCCCTCAATAAGAGGCCTAATGGGTATACCTCCATACATGTAAAACTCAAATTTCTCCACAAGGAGGAAATAGCGACACAGTTGTGTCACTAACATAGAGCATGGGTAATTTGCGGCCCTTTTGCCAGCACCAATTGAATTAAACAAAACCTTGCACATGTCAAATCTAGGGTTCCTAGTCATTAAGGTGTGCACGATATGAAGAGATGGGGTGAAAAATGTTATGTTGTGTGAACTGCCAAAAATGTTGTTTTGTGCCCAACGGCACACGGTTAATATATTGGCGAAGAGGGTTCTAGCCTGTATGCCCTTCCTAGGTTCCCTCAAACAGTCATTACCCATTAAGGGTAAGTAGTCTTCAAAATTGAAGGGGTTGGTCGTGAACAGGTAATCTAGGAATTAAGGTGACTTCATGGATGAAGTCCCTATCAATGATTATTTCCCTATCGCCCCAAAGTAATTTAATAAAACCGTATTGTGTTAGGCAACCTTCCTCCATGCACTCGTAAAAACGAGTGACTAGATCTGCAAGAGCGTAGGCATTGGAATGATTGTAAATTAAAAAGTTCCACCCTCGTCGTGTGATTTCATCAGCAAAATAACTTCCGTAAATTGTGTGTGCAAAGATTTGTAAAAAATCTCGTTCTAATTGCATGGTTGGTGGCATTCAGAAAGTTCACAGATTTCTAAAAAAAAATTAACAGAGAGGGAAAGATGATGCAAACCTCCTCTGAAAAAAAAATCATAAGGAGAAGACACTAAGCAGCGGCGGAAGCGCGGCCAAGAGTGGGCTACAGCGGCGGAAACACGGCGGCTAGGGCAGATCTCCTTCTTCTGGCTGCGGCGGCGGCTAGGGTTTGCAGAGAGGAAAATTTAGGGTTATGAAAACAGAGAGGGGTCAGGTTCTATTTATAGGGGGAGTGTGTTTTGGTTATTTGCAAAAAGTTCCACTTCAAAGAGGAATTTATTTGTAAAAAAAATATTTTCTTTTATTAAAACTAAAAATTTACAAAAATACCCAAAAAAATTTATTTTAAAAAAAAATATTTTTATTTTTAATTTGTTTTTATACAATTACAAATGATGCATACTCCCAAACTTGTTTGAAACAGTGTTTTGGCTAGATAATCAAAATTTAGGAGTAGATGGAGGAAGATCAGTCAATGTAAATCGGCTCTTGCAAAAACAGGAGCTCCTCCGAAGGGTCCGTAGTGAGGAACGGTTTAGGTCTATGTCTGTTCACTTTAAATAGTGAACCGTCCTCCGGGTTTTCTAAATCGACCGCACCGTGCGGATATACGGTACGTACCAAAAATGGCCCTTTCCATCGAGATCTGAGCTTGCCGGGATGGAAATGTAACCGAGTGTCGTAAAGTAAAACCTGTTGACCAGGTTTGAAAGTTTTGCGCATAAGGTGTTTATCGTGGAACACCTTCGTTCGGTTTTTAACAACTATTGCATTCTCGTAGGCTTCATCCCGCAGCTCGTTTAATTCGTTCAACTGCAGCTTTCTATTGCTGCCCGCATCTCCCAAAAATAGGTTCAACTCTTTTATTGCCCAAAATGCTTTATGCTCAATTTCAACTAGAAGGTGGCAAGCCTTTCCATAAACAAGCCTAAATGGAGACATGCTAAGATCGGTCTTATAGGCAGTTCGGAATGCCCAAAGGGCATCAATAAGTTTTGACAACCAATCTTTACGGTTTTTGGAAACCATTTTCTCCAATATCTGTTTAATTTGCCGATTTGAAATCTCGGCTTGCCCACAAGTTTGGGGATGATAGGGCGTTGACAGCTTGTGAGTAATGGAGTATTTCCGCATTAAGGACTCGAAGGTCCTATTACAAAAGTGAGATCCATTATCACTAATAATCGCGCGAGGATGCCCAAACCGAGAAAAATGTTTTCTTTGAGAAATCTTACGACAACCTTGTTGTCATTAGTTCGGCTGGGCACAGCCTCGACCCACTTTGAAACATAGTCAACAGCGAGTAGAATATACATGTTCCCAAAAAAGTTGGGAAATGGTCTCATAAAGTCTATCCCCCAAACATCAAAAATTTCAACAACCAAAATTGGTTAGAGCGGCATTTCATTTCTCCGAGATATCCGGCCCAAGTGTTGGCACCGGGAGCATGTCTTGCAGTACTCATATGCGTCTTTAAAAAGTTGTGGCCAGTAGAAACCACACTGCAAGATCTTTTCTGTTGTCTTTTTGGGGCCAAAATGCCCGCCACACGCTTGATCGTGGAAAAATGACACTCTTAAACTCATTGTCGGGACACACCGACGAATAATTTGGTCGGGACAGTATTTGAATAGATATGGTTCATCCCAATAAAAATGTTTTACCTGAGATAGAAATCTGAGTCTGTCCTGATTCGACCATTCGTTTGGTATCAGTCCGGTGGCCAAATAATTTACGATATCTGCGAACCAAGGTTCGCATGACACAGTTAAGAGCTGCTCATCTGGAAAAATGTCTTTAATAGGAATTTGAAGTGTAGGCGAAGAAGGAAGGCGTGAAAGGTGGTCGACGACTATGTTTTCGAATCCTCTCTTGTCTCTGATGACAAGGTCAAACTCTTGTAGTAAGAGGATCCAACATATCAGCCGAGATTTAGCGTCCTTCTTCGCAAAAAGATGGCGAAGAGCTGAGTGGTCAGTATAAACGATGACTGGAGAGCCGATTAAATAGGGCCTGAACTTTTTTAGTGCAAACACAATAGCTAAGAATTCTTTTTCAGTTGTTGTGTAATTTAATTGGGCCTCATTCAAGGTTCGGCTAGCGTAATAAATTACATGCGACATCTTGTTTATGTGCTGTCCAAGGACAGCACCAATGGTGAAATCAGATGCATCGCATATAATTTCAAATGGATGTGTCCAGTCAGGAGATGAAAGAATGGGAGCGGAAATAAGTGAGTTTTTCAATAACTCGAACGCCTTCATACAGCTTGAGTCAAAATCAAATGTGGTGTTCTTGGCCAACAAAAGAGTCAAGGGTCTAGCCATCTTGCTAAAATCCTTGATGAACTGTCTATAGAAACTGGCATGGCCAAGGAAGGCTCGAATGTATCCGACGCATTTGGGAGGAGGAAGATTTGAAATGACTTCAATCTTAGCGTTATCTACCTCAATGCCATTTTGCGAAATGATATGTCCTAAGACAATACCTTTTCGTACCATAAAGTGGCATTTCTCCCAATTTAGAGTGAGGTTCTTATCCCTACACCGGGTAAGAACTGCGTCTAAATGTAGCAAACACTCATCAAAGGAGTTGCCAAAAATGGAGAAATCATCCATAAAAATCTCCAAGAATTTTTCCACCATGTCTGAAAAAATGCCCATCATACACCTCTGGAAAGTAGCGGGTGCATTGCATAACCCAAAGAGCATGCGACGGTAAGCAAACGTACCGAAAGGACAAGTAAATGTATTCTTGTCTTGGTCCTTTTCGGCGATGGGAACTTGATTATAGCTGGAGTAGCCATCCAAAAAGCAGTAAAATTCATGCCCAGCCAATCGTTCTAGCATTTGGTCAATAAAAGGTAATGAAAAGTGGTCTTTCCGTGTCGCGGCGTTGAGTTTTCTATAATCGATGCAAACTCGCCACCCAGTTTGGGTGCGAGTAGGTATTAACTCATTCGCCTCATTAGTTATTACCGTTATGCCCGATTTCTTTGGGACAACGTGAATGGGGTTAACCCACTGGCTATCAGAGATAAGGTAAATGATACCACTATCAAGACATTTTACAATCTCCTTTTTAACAGCCTCCTTCATTATAGGATTTAGTCGTCTCTATGGATCCCTCACTGGCTTGGCATCATCCATCATATGAATATGATGTTCAACTATTAGGGGACTAATCCCCTTAATGTCCAACATAGTCCGGCCAAAAGCTTGCCAATTATTTTGTAAGACCGTTAAAAGGGCTTTCTCTTGCTCGGGGGCTAGAGAGGCCAAGATGATAACGGGAAGGGTCTCATTCTCACCTAAGTAAGTGTATTTAAGGTGAGACGGCAATAGCTTGAGTTCGAGTTTTGGAGGCGAAACAATTGAAGGTAAAATTGGTGAAACTGTCTCAAGCTCGAAGGATTCCAATAGAGGTTCGAAGCGAGTGTAAGCAACCGAGTCGGATGGTTCAGCTAACTCATCCGAAAATTCAAAGGATTCAAACTCGGGCGGTGATTCTTCAAAATCATTCGAAAAAGTGAAACACTCATAATCATTATCGGGTGTGAAAGCAGTGTCAGAATCAAGGAGGAAAGCACTATTGGCGTCAAAATTGTTGTGATCGAACAGAAATGTTTCGAGCTCACAGTCCTCCTGAGTGATTTCTTGGATCGAGCAATCATCAAGTATATTAGCATTAGGCTCGGAGGGCTGATTCCCCAACTTAAAAATGTTGAGCTCAATCGTCATGTTTCCAAAAGATAGGTTCATTGAACCATTTCGACAGTTGATTACCGCATTAGAAGTCGCAAGGAATGGTCGACCGAGTATCACCGGAATATGACTCCGGGGGTTAGCTACAGGCTGTGTGTCCATAACAATGAAATCAACGGGGAATATGAAGTCCCCTACTTTAATCAACACATCCTCTAACTCACCCCTAGGATGGGTGATAGATCGATCGGCCATTTGGAGAGTACAATGTGTGGGTTTCGGCTCTCCAACGCCTAATTGTTCATATACTGAATAAGAAAGCAAATTAACACTGGCACCAAGATCTAAAAGTGCGCGGTTGATATTCTTATCCCCAATAGTTATTGAAATGGTAGGACAGTCAAGGTCCTTTCGTTTTAGAGGTAAAGATTGGGTAAGAGCATCACTTACTGCACTAGCTAAGAAAACTTTCTTAGGTACCTGTGATTTCCTCTTCTTGGTGCATAAGTCCTTCAAGATTTTAGCGTAAGAAGGGACTTGTTGGATTGCATCTAAGAGAGGTGTGTTTATGCTAACCTGTTTAAATAGCTCCATAATCTTCTCCATTTGTGGAGTTTGTTTATAGGATCTCAACCTGTTTGGAAATGGAATATTTTGAAAATTTGTTGAGTCCAATGTTTGTGGAGTAGATTGCGGAGTTGGAACGGATCCCAGTGTTGGTGTTTTCGTGGAGTGAGATGTGGGTCCGTTCGAATTAGTAGAAGAAGTAGAGCCTTGTGAAGAATGAAGAACGGGCTCTGAAGAAGATGAAGAAGATGAAGAAGAAGCGGTGGCTGGGGTGTCATTATTATTGCCAACGTTATTGTGCAATACCTTTCCAGATCTCAATGTAGTCACTGCACTCACATTATGATTTTTTTGTTCATGAGCAACATGTGCATTTTGTGTGTGACCAGGATTTGGTAGTGGTTGAGATCGAAGTTTCCCCTTCTCTGTGTCTCTTAGAGCAGCATTCAGTTGTGCAATTTGAGCTTCAATGTTTTTGATGCTTTGCTCATGTAATACAGTGTGTTGCACCAAAGACTGAATGGAAGACTGGATGTTGGCTGAGGATTGCGTAGATTGTTTTAAAAACGCATCCAGACTTCGTTCTAGCGAGGAAACCTTATCGTTATTTGGTTGAACAAAATTATTTTGAGGAAAAGAGTTGTTTGGTGCAAAATTGTTCATTTGATTTTGGTAAGGTTGGGGTTGGAAAGGTTGCTGATATTGAGTTTGTTGAGGAGCTTGTTGTTGTGGAGGAGGCCTTTGAAAATTGTTATTGCCTTGGAATTGTTGTTGATTTTGATTCCAAGCAAAATTAGGGTGGTTCCTCCAACCAGGATTATAAGTTGAAGAGTATGGATCATTTCTTTGTCTCTGCTGAAAGGCAGTATTGACTTGATCTTGTCCTTGAGAAAGTGGGTTGTAAGGACACTCTTCGGTCAAATGGGATAGATCCGAACAACAAGCGCAAATAGTGCGAGGGGTAAAGTGGGGATAGGAGAAGGCGATGAGAATTTGCTCTCAATTACTTCTAACTTACGTGTAATTGCAGCCATTTCGGCTTTCATTGCAATTGACATGTCGAGTTGATGAACACCTGCCCTAGACGAACCGGATGAAGTGGATGAAGCGGTTTGTCTAGTGCTTTCCCACTGAAGCGTTTGTTCAGCAAGATCGTCGAGAAATTGCCAAGCTTCCTCGTCAGATTTTGTAAGAAAGTGACCTTGACAAATGGTTTCCAACAACTGCTTAGTTGCTGGGTTCAGTCCTTCGTATAAAGTTTGGTAAAGTTGTCATCTCTCGATACCGTGGTGAGGGCACTGAACAAGAAGGTCCTTAAATCTTTCGAAACACTTCCAAAAAGGTTCGGAAGGAAGCTGGGAAAATTGATTAATTTCATTTCTAATTCTCGCGGTCTTGTGGTGTGCGTAAAACTTTTTAAGAAAAGCCTTAACAAACTCTTCCCAACATTTTATGGAATGCGATGTTGTACTATATAACCACTTTTCAGCTTGGTCACATAAAGTGAAGGGAATGACACGTAGCCTTATAGCATCATCGAAAAGTTGGGTGGTCTTCATCATTGCGCAAACATTCTGGAATTTGTTAATGAAGATGTAGGCATCTTCGGATTCCAGCCTGTGAAATTTGGGCAACATATTGATGAAGTGGGGTTTAATTTCGAAGTTATCCCCATTAGCCGGTGGAAGTGAAAGACAAGTAGGAAGTGCGGTGCGGGTTGGATAGAAAAGATCCTGGAGCGCGATTCGTTGGAGCGCTTAAACAGGAGGGTGTTGTAGGTTATTCTCACCCAGTTGAGGTGGAATCAGTCCCGAATTAGGTAAGGGGTTGTTAGGATTGAATCCCGACATCTCCTTAGAAGATGATGAATTTGAAGATGAAGGTAAAGAAATGGAGGGAATTTCGATTTCGGAGTCGAACGCGTCATCAGTAGGAACTAACGAGACACGGACTAAACGGGCGCTAGTATCCCTAGTCCAACCGGACATACACTAAATGAGGTATAGTGTAGTCAAAAAGTAGAAGGTGGGGGTAAGAAAACGTCAATGAGAGAATGTAGGTGAAAGTTTAGTGCAATGGATTTCTAGGGACAAAATGGCAAGTTTTTGTAAAAATTTTGTTTTGTGGTTTTGTTTTATTTTTTTAAAGAGTTTTGCAAAAGATTTTTTTACAAGGAACTACGACACACTTTCAAGCAATCACAATATGCACAATCAAGCCTAGAGCTAGGGTCTCCTAAGTCAACTAGACTGCTCCTAACTGGTCCAAAACGACAAGTTGTGAGTTATCTCTCAAATCACCTCTTCACCGCCAATTGTGGCCAAGTAAGCACAAATGAAGAAAGGAGGGATCCGCTCACGAATCACCATGAGACGGGCCTTTTAAAGTTACCTTTCTCACTTGTCTAGCCTAGACACCACAAAGTCAGGTTTAGATAAACGACTGAATGCCCAAAACGTTCCTTTGTCCTAATGAGCGCGACAGTCCTTAATTAGCTGAGTCTAGATTTTTTTTTTAATTAGCTCAAGAGTGATGCATATGCTTTTAGTGATTTTTGGGGTCTTAGGAAGGGTAATGAAATCCCCACCCAATCTTGATTGGTGTTATAGCCCCTTAAATTCCGTTTTAAATATGCAAAGCAATTAACACACAAAATCTAAAACACTTGCAAAAAAAATTTTATTTGGCAGCGCAAAGAATCCTGCACAAAAATGATTTATTGGAGAGGGAGAAGAAATTTTGCGCAAAGAACCCTGCAGGAAAAATTTTCAGTGGAAATCAGAGGGTAGGAGAGAAGACAAAAATACTTACAGAGACTTTTTGAAGTGCTGACGTCACTGGTTGACCGTGGTTCCGCGGTCAAACGTTTGAATCCGCCGCGGTTCTGCGGTGGTTAAGTTGGTTTAGATCTCCAAAATTTTTCTCTGTGTTGTTTTGATTCTGCCCTGTCTGTTCAGATTCTCTGTTTCTTGATTTGTTCACTGGGCTTGCTTCAGATCTGAAACAGAGTTTGCTCCAAGCCTGCACACTTGTACAAAAACCTTTCAATAAGAACAAGATGATTTTTATTTTTATTTTTTTTTGTTTTAAAATTTTTCAATTTTTATATATTTTTTTATTTTTTTAACCCGAAATTACACAAAGAAAGAGACTACCGTCTCCCCGGCAACGGCGCCAATTGATTGATCGTGCTTTTGCATATGCGTTATAAAATCAAAGTTAAGAATACCGCAATCAATAACGGTGTCGCTTGGTAGCTAGCCGGTTGAGTACGGGTCGGTCCATAGGGAAACCGTGTTCTTTTCTTATTGTTCTTACGAGTTAAGTCCTATTTGTGGTAGGTTTTGATTTTTATAAAAACTAAGATTGAATTTGATTTGGATTAAAACCTTGCTAGGGTTAGGATGAGGTTAGTTTGGAAAGTTAATTCTACTCACCGCTTCCTTTACCTAATTAAGAACTTAGATGTTAGGGTAATAGTTAACAAAGGGGATTAGCACGACTAGGAAGAAATATAGTTTCTTCCTTTTGGTCCTTATCCGTCCTTTCTTAACTCTTAGCCCTAACCTCTATATAAATCAACCACAACCGGTTTAACTAGGGAATCACCGCTATCTCGTGGGATAGCGTGCCGTAGTGAGCGGTGTGTGTTTGATTAACATGAGTCCTAATTTGAAGTATTATACAGGCAAGAAAGGAGTGAGAGATTTCCATCTCTCAAACCTACCCCAAACCTAACCCTAACAAGTGAGGAACTACTCACTCGTTAGAGATATTATGATGAAGTTCATTTTTTATAATTTTCTTTTAATTACCTAATTAACATGCAGATAATAAAAGACAGATACGAAAATTGCGGAATTTAAATTGCAGATAAGAAAAAATCAAGATAAAAAACTTACTTTTATTGACACCTCTTGACGATTACAATGAAACTAAAATTTAATCTAGAAATTTAAAAGAGGCATGCCCCAAAAGAGGTTGTAGGCTTTCCTATTTATAGATAGGAGAAACCCTAGGATTTACATCTGATCCACATCTGAAATTACAAGACTCCCTAAAAAATCCGGGTCAAAGCACCGACACCCACCGACACGTACACCGACACGTGCACAGCACGGCCGCGGATCCGCGGCGGAATGCCTTGTTTGGTCGCGGATCCGCGGCCATCTTGAGGGAACTCTGGCTCATTTCTTCAGGGTTGCTTTATGTTGCCTTTTTTTCAGTTTTCTTCACTTGGTTCTTCAGAATCTTTTCTACTTTCTTCCAGATTTCCAACAGTGCATGGTTTGTGGACTTTTACCGTAAGCTTCGTGTTGAAGTCTTGAATCTTGTGTTGCTTTCGTACTTTGTGCAATCGAACTGTTCATTGATCTTCGTTTGTTCCCAAAACTGGTTGGCGGCATCATACAGATTCGTCTATTTGTTGGTCGTAGTCTCATATTTGTAGCGTCTTTTCCTTAATTTCACTGTATTGTTCTGAGAACCTGTAACCTGCAACTATTTAGCAGACATGGATCAAAAGCACCTATTTATTTGCAATATAATTAAGAATGGGGAATATAATAATGCAAAATTCTGATATGAACAGTACGCGAGCATACCGGATGGCTCCGTCACAACTTTTGTCCAAATGGAGTCTCTGTTTCGGCAGAGGTTCATGTGCATCAGCGATAAGATCACCATTGCAGATCTCGTAAGACCAAGCCAAAGAACCATGAAAGAAGTGCGGATTTTATAACCCGATGGCGTAATCTCTCCGTCAAATGTGAACCGCCGATAGAGCAGGACTAATCTGTCAGTCTCCTCGTCGGAAATCTCAACAATTTGATGACCCCGTTTCTATGCACCGCGGGTCTCAAAACATTCCAAGAGCTGACCAGGAAAGTTCAGATGCTGGAGCGCTCAAAGCAGGAGTCCTCCTCGGATTCCCAAAATAACAATAGGTCCTGGAGAAACCGAAAAGACGATAATCGCAAAGGAGAAAATTCCGACAATACTGAATCTTTCAACACTTCGGCTAACCGAAATAAGCGAGGGATGAGCGAGCCTAATGCCAACCAGCCTCGGAAACCAATGTTCAGAGAGGGTAGAGAAGCTCCACTAAAAGAGAAGCTGGATAAGGTATATTCCTTCAGAAGGGACAAAGTCCGTAAAATATTCAAAGATGCCCTAAGAAACGGTCTACAATTGCCAGAATCAAAAAGGCCGCAAGAAGCGAATATGACCGATGACCCTAAATACTGCCCCTATCACAGAGTGATAGGTCATGCCATTGAGGACTGCTTCGTTTTCAAAGATTGGGTCGAAAAACAATACAAGGCAGGAGAGATAGTACTGTCTAGAGGCGTGTTAACAAAAAGTCAAGCTACGACCGCCAATTTCATACAAACGGAGACCGAAGTCCTTCGTGAAACTGATTCTCTCAGACATCTGCCTTTCCCTGAAAACAGTCGACCACCACGTCATTAAATTGGGAACAATTGACCTCTAAGTCGTTAAACTGGGAATGTAAAAAAATGTGTGTAAATAAAAAAATGTGTAAATAAAAAAAAAGAGAAAAGCCGAAATGATGGGGCAACTCGCAATAAAAATTAGCGAGTAAAATAAAGATGAAAATAAAGCCGAAATGATAGGGCAACCGCGCATAAAAGCCGAAATGATAGGGCAATCGCGACCTTCGCGTTAAGAAAAGGTGAAATGATAGAGCAATCGCGGTAAAATAAAAAAAAACAAAAAAACGGTGAATGATGAGTCGCTCCTGGTACCATATTCCAGTGCAGCGATACAGACGCCAACCAAATTCAAACTTTCAAATCCCTGGATGTCCCAACGGCGAATGATGAGTCGCTCCTGGTACCATATTCCAGTGCAGCGATGCAGACGCCAACCAAAATCAAATTTCCCAAAATTCTCCCGGCCCTACAGGTGGTCCCCAAATTGACTACCGTATACAATCTACGGGCTCAAATAGTTCTCCTCACACCCATGCCCCACCGCAGTCACCAGTCCAGCGGCTGGTCTCCACCCTTAGAATTATGCTCCGTTGGGAAGACCCACTCATGTGTCCTCACAATACATGAGGAGAACAAAACTTGCGAGATCCATACGACTCGTAAGAAAACGCCTTCGTGGGATCCTTACGACTCACAAAGGAAAAACACACTTGGGGGTCCTCATGACTCCTAATGAGAAAATGCACCTACGGGATCCTTACGACTCGTAGGGAGAAAATGCTTTTATGGGACCCTTACGGCCCATAAAATTGAAAAGCCTTAGGTGATAGGGATCTAAAACCTGTCTCCTAAGCCATCGCTTCCCAATATGCAATGGCGAATGATGAGTCGCTCCTGGTACCATATTCCAGTGCAGTGATACAGACGCCGACCAAAATCTAAATCCCCAAGTGGCGAATGATGAGTCGCTCCTGGTACCATATTCCAGTGCAGCGATACAGACGCCAACCAAATTCTAAATCCCATATCCCAACGGTGAATAATGAGTCGCTCCTGGTACCATATTCCAGTGCAGCGATGCAGACGCCAACAAAGTCCCGAAATTTTTCCGGCCCTACGGTCTGGATCATACATCCTGCAAAACCGTATACAATCCACGGGTGTAAAACGATCCCAATCTCTCCCAAGTCCTACCGACGAGACCATATCCAAAGTCCTACCGGCGATGAAGATTCCAAAAAAAACAAAAAAAAAAGGTATGTCCACAAGCAAAATGGGCACGAATGAAAACCCGAAAGGGCTCCGTGAGCAAAAACAGCAGGACTGCCGGCGAGTTTGTGAAAACCCGAAAGGGCGCAAACTCGTGAAAAAGAGAAGAAATGCACTCGCAAAGTCCTCTAAAACTTTGTGAGGAGAAAATTCCCGCATGAGATCCTTACGACTCACAAAGGAGCAACACGCTTAGGAGTCCCCATGACTCCTAAGGAGAAAATACACCTACGGGATCCTATGACTCGTAAGGAGAAAATGCTTTTATGGGACACTTACGGCTCATAAAATTGAAAAGTCTTAGGTGATAGGGACTTAAAACCTGTCTCCTAAGCCATCGCTTCCTGATAAGCAAACGCAAATGATGATTCGCTCCTGGTACCATATTCCAGTGTGGCGATGCCGATGCCAAACAAAAAAACGAAATCCCCAAATCCACTCATGGCAAATGATGATTTTGTAGGATATATATGCCCTAGAGGTCAGTATTGTATATGTATACATATGGATGCTAGGGATATGTATGTACAGGACAATCTTGCTCAGTTTTACAGTATATTATTTGACTTGTCTTTGTCAGGATATGTGTATTTATTGTTGTTATATCTAGCTTGCACATATTGATGAAGACTCGATACTGTAGTATACTATTATGGTTTATCTTTATCTTAACGTGGCATATGTCATACTCGTTATTACATATTGCGGTTACATATTGATAAAGCCCGTAGGATCGTTGCTAGACTACCTGCGTTGTGATGGCGATCATACTTGTAAGAGCTGGGTAGTCGGTACGCACATCCTTAAATGGTCCCTAGTCGTGGGAGTATCGAGACTGGGCATCGATATCCCGGAGTAAACTAGTGTGTACGTTTCTAGACCCCGACGAGGGGCGATGGTTTGGTCCTGCAACCATTGGTCTTTAAACCTAAGATCGTGTAGGGTTACTAGGCACACTCAAGAGGTTCCACAAGGCATCTACCATGCCAAATTCAAAAATTTAGGTGCCGAGAAACCCTAACCTAGATCGTTAACTAGAGAATAGGCGAAAGAAAACGCTAGCAGCCAACTTTGCTACTAAGTGAATGGAAATACAACCTTTGTAGATCCGGTCCTCCACTTCTTTAGCTCCGTGTTGACGTCCCTCTGCTGCGATCATCGGAATCCCGGACTCTAGCGATGGTTTCGTCGGAGAAACGAGCGGGATAGGTCGTTGACTTCGATGCCGAAGATGATCTACGTCGAGGCGACTCAAACTCAAGCTCCATGTTCACTTGGTCATGAACCTTGTGAAGAAAACATCCTATACAACATGGCAAGTGGTAGAGGATGAAGAAATAGTAAGTGGGTTCACTTTGGATTTGAATTTCTCACTTGATTTCAACACTTGAAATTTTCTAGCAATCGTTTTCTTTCTTCTTGAAGAAGAAGAAGAAGAAAGAAAAAGAATGAATTATTGTGAAAAGAAAATTCAAGTGAAGTTATCATATTGCAACCATGGGTGAGATTAACCTTTGTAGAGAATAAACTAGGGTTTAGGTAAATGGTTAGGTTAAGGAAAGAAACAAAATGGTTAACACTTTCAAAGCTTCATGAAGCTTCAAGAGTAAAACAAAACAAGCCACCATTTTATTTCTTTCCAAAAATAAATAAAGAAAATAAATAAAACAAATGAAACCTAACCATTAACCTAAACATGGTTTAAAGCAAGCACACACCCAAGTTTGCATGTATCATCAAACATGATACAAACTAGTGCACAAAAATATATCACATATACAACTTGTGCACTTCAAGTGAGAAAATCAATCTTAAGTGAACAAATACTAGTTAATGTAAAGTAATATATCAAATATATAATTAAACATTAAATCATTAAATCAACACTTGATTTAATGATCCGGTCATATCGCATATAACCGACTAATATAAAGTGTATCAATATATCGAATCAACACTTGATTCGGTAACCCGGCTATATCTCATATAACCGTCCAATGATACAGATCGCGAGAATAGAATACAGTATCACATACTGGTATTATTCTCGGTCCCGCACATATCTCATATGCGCTCCTATTTCGTTTCGCTTGAGACAGGAAACCTCTGTGTAGGACTCTAAAGACTCGTCAATACGCCGACAGTAGGTGATGATCATATCAAACACCCACAAGCCGCAAGCGGTCTGCTAAACGTAACGGCCACCCGGGTATTGAGCGATCAGAAGATCAACGAGCAAGCCCGCTCACACTCCTGTGAATCCAACCAGCAACACTTTCCGTACAGTCCGGTCTGTTCGCCTGATATGTCGCATATCTCGCCTAGGGGTGGTAAACGTCAGACCCCAGTAGCTTGATAAGTCGTGTCGATATGTGGTCTATAATAGTTCGAGAAACTACTGGTAACACTTACCAGTAAATCTCAACAACCCTGGCCAGGGATTTCCGGTTATAGCCAATCGAACAAAGCACAACATCAACTCCCTATACCGGGAGAGACGAATCCCCTCCTATCGCTCATTGCCTCCATGTAATTCGGGACTGTACCCAAAAACCACCGTTTTGCACGCCCACTTGGACGTGGTAAGATAGAAATCAAAGCACAGTGGGAATCACACAAGACTCTATGACGATCTCGGGTCTACAGACTAACCTGTACCAGTGTCACCAGAGAACTGCCATCTGACGTAAGGTATAATACCATCTGGGAGTTCTCGGCGAGTCCGTCCAGTGTACCCAGTCTTCACTGAGCACCCATACACCATCCTTGATGTCAAACACCGATGGATATGGGATCATCCATCGCCCATCATATGGGTCAAGATGAGTATACGCTAGTCTACTCTGGTGCATCGATGCCCTGTCTAGATACACCCACGACTAGGGACCTTGAAGGATGTACTTATGGACTACCATGTCCCTACTAGTATGATCTGTATCATAGTCCAGATAGTCAAGTACACATCCTAAGGGCTTTACCAACATGTAACCGAGAGACAATCAGTGTACACGTTAAGATAAAGAGCAACCAGATAGCATACTATCATGTCGAGCAAGAAAGTCCTCCCTATATATGTCCCAGCATCCACTACAATATACATCCTATGTACCCTCTAGGGCATACATATAACTAACAATCTCCCACTTGCACTAGGGCCATCTGTAGCAGTGGTTGCAGTATCTAATACTCAACTATCCCATATAAGTCTCTCTCTGGGAAAAGGCCTTTGTGAGTGGATCCGCCGTGTTGTCCTCTGAGTCTACTCTCCTTTCCTCGATCACCCTGGAGATCAACTATCTCCATGATCAGGTGATGCTGCCTCAGAATATGTCTGGGTCACTGATGGGACCGGGGTTCCTTGGCCAAAGCCACATCTCCATTGTCTCACAATGGTAGGAACGAAGTTCATCTCATGAACTAATATACACCCAGACTTCCTCTTTGGTAGCATCTTTGGTAGCGATGTTATCAGCCTTTATCGTCTAGTTTGCCACGGTATCTAGCTTAGAACTCTTCCAACATACCGTCCCTCTACTGAGGGTAAAGACAATGCCTGTGACTGACATTCAGTCGTCCTTATCACTCTGGAACCTTTCCAGTGATTCTCCCCAGGATCAATTGATACCATCTCACTACAACTAGTGAGTATCCTAACATCCAATTAGATCTATCTCATAGATCCAAAACCCAGGATTTAGGAGGTATCACTTTGATCCTATATGGAGAATCATTGTGATAAGCGGAGATTGACCGAGCGTAGCATAGGAAACTCCTTTCTTAACAAGAGTATGTTATCCACGCACTCTACGAGGATCTCCACCATACTCTCTACTACCTTTTTGTATATACAAGGTTCATCTACCATTTTGATGAAGTCAAACTCTTTGACTACCACATCAAAACAGACGTTCCAACTCCGCGATGCCTGCTTTAATCTGTAAAGCAACTTGCACACGTTTCCGCTGCTCCCACTGTTTACGAAGCCCTCTGGCTGTGTTCTTATAGACGTTCTCTTCTAAATCAATATTTAGAAAAGCAGTCATAACACCCAACCACCAGATATCGCAATCATGGTATGTAGCAATGGCAAGTAGGATCCGGATGGACTTAAGCATAGGCACTGAAAGGTTTCATCATTATCCACGCCTGGCCAATGACGAAAACCTTTAACAAGTCTAGCTTCGAAAGTCTCAACTTTTCCATCTATACCAAGTAATCTTCTCAAGATATACTTGCTCCTGATGGGGATTTAACCCTTCAGATCAAGCAACCAAAGTCCATACTTTGTTGGTGTATAAGGATTCCATCTCAGATCGCTAAGCATCCAGCCATTCTTATAGAGTCCCACTACTGATGGCCAGCTCGAAAATAGTTGGGTCATCATCTCATGATGCAATCCTCGCTCCCATTGTCATAGAGAACAGAAGTATCTCTCAGGTGGGTGAGGAACCCTACTAGATCGGCGGAGAGACTGAGGTTCGTTGGTAACTATTGAATCCTTTGGTTCTACCAAATCATCAGCTGCAGTTTGTATAGCTGAAACATTTCCAGTTCTACATAACAGATCTTGCCTCGAGCTTGTCCGGATTTTGCTTTTAGACATAGGCCGGACAACCCCAAATCTTAACTAACTTAAGATATGGGCTCTTTCCTTTCCATATTACATATGAAGTGGTAGGCAACTGATTTGATTTGAACCCTATTCAATAGGTATGCAGCTTCTCAAGTGCTTAACTCCTAAAAGGAAATAGGTAACTCAGTAGTACTCATCATAGAGCACACCTTATCATATAGGGTGTGATTGCTCCGTCCCGATACACCGACGTGCTGTGGTGTATACGGAGGAGTAATGCTGAGAGAGAATCTCATTCTCCTTTAGAAAAGTCCAAGAATTCCGTACTCAAGTATTCTCCTCCTTGATCACATCAAAGGACATAATACTTATACCCGTTTTGGTTCTCTACTTCTAACTTATATTCTGTGAATATCTCAAAAGGTTCGGACTTGTGTTTCAACAGGAACATATGTCTGAAACTTGAGATTATCAGAGAATGTAATGAAATACAAAGAACCGGTCTTGGCATGTGTAGACAGGGGACCTACATACATCAACATGTATCATCCCAAGAGTTCACTAACTCTTTCTCTGTTTCCAGTAAACAGAGCTATGGTCATCTTATCTCTGTGACATGACTGGCAAGTTTCACAAGATGTAAATTCAAACAGATTTAAATATGCATCTATGTGCAACTTAGCCAGTCGGGTCGCATTGATATGACCTAGTCTACAACGCCTCAAGAAGGATTCGTTCATTTCTGAACTCTTCCTCTTGTGTGTGTTCCGTATACTAAGAACTGTAGTTTGATTTAGAACATCAATGCTTTTAGATAACGTGCCTGAACCGATCAACTTTTGATATAGGAAATGTTCAAAACATTATCCACCAATACAAAATTTTATCATTTCTTTACTAATAAAGAGACTGATATGATTTTGTATATCAGGTTCGGTATCTAATAACATTCGTTCAGAATCAATGTATTTGGAAATACAGGGTGACAGTGACCAACAGACTTGGCTGCAACACTTGCACCGTTTTCTGTCTCATGAAACTTATCACCCGTTCTCAGTTCTTTACCTTTCTGTAGCCAATGTAACGGATTACATTTGCGGGATCCTGATCCGGTATCAAATACCCAGGACGTAGAGGATACAGAGAAACAGTTCTTTGTAATGAACACACCCGAAGGAGATGCATCATATGCACTTTCCTCGTTTGGGCGGCATAGGAATTCTGGTATTCCTCAATTTCCTGCTCTGTCTTATAACAATTATAAGTTGGAGCGGGACCAACGTTCCCCAGCACAGTATAACAAGCGGGTTCGGTCAATATATCCGTTTTATTATCTTGATTAAGGCGTGAAATGGTCGCTACCTGGAGAGAGAGAGAAGAAAACACTCTGCGTGCGCTCTTGCAAGATCAAATTGGTTTTTATTTTATCTAATCAGGATGGCTCCCACTGTTTTTTTTAATCAAATCTTCCTTCAAACCTTAAAAGGAAAGACTAGCCGGATTGATTACACGCTACAAGTTCGCCAATCTTTCAGCCAGGCTAGTGTCGGTACTTTGAGGGAGGTTCCCCGTGCTTTCGCACGGACCTAATTAAAGTAAACCTCGTTTTTCCAGAGACGTAACCCCGTTGACACCTTTCTAGACACCTACTTGATCGGCTAATTGTAATGTGTAAAACTCTCCCAGGAGTAACAATTACTCACAGCGGGTATCGGGATCCAATTATCTCATAGAAGGTATGCAATCTCATTACAAATTTCAACACTTGAAATTCCCGATAATTTTGCCCCTAGCGTCCTATGACCTTGACGCAGGCCAACAAACCATAGTGCGCTAGTCAAGTTCAACCCGTCATTTCCTGATTGAATTAAACCCACCCGCACGACCCTTGACGCAGGCCAACAAAGTCGCATGACTACCCTAATCCAATCTGCATCATATGCATAAGCAGATAAATACTAGTTAACTACCGCACACTACGCCTTGACGCAGACCAACAAACGTAGCACGAATACTAACTACTAGTTATCTGAAATGACGGAGGGCTACGACAGGTTTTTCTGAAAACCTATTGCGTAATGAACTTGATATCGTTGTAGAATCAAATGATTTTAAAATGGAGTGTTTTTGAGGCTTTTCTAGTTTTGCTAAAGGGATCACTCCCGGTGAAGGGATCGTCGGCCCTTTCCTCATCGAATAAGGTGCAGGATATATCATATATACCGCTGTGCAAAGCAAAAACTATAGAAGCAATCAAATGACAAACCGAGGGTTGTAGCATCTGCCAGTTATTGCTAAAGGGGTCACTCCCGGTGAAGGGATCTCGGCCCTTTCCTTATCGAATAAGGTGCAGGATATATCATATATACCGCTGTGCAAAGCAAAAACTATAGAAGCAATCAAATGACAAACCGAGGGTTGTAGCATCTGCCAGTTATTGCTAAAGGGGTCACTCCCGGTGAAGGGATCTCGACCCTTTCCTTATCGAATAAGGTGCAGGATGTTCTACAAGGAACACCGCGACGCAAAGCAAGAACTGTAGCTACCTGTTTTTGAAAATTCGATTCCACAACATCTTAGGTTTCTTTTCTTTCATTAATCATATTAATGAAGTCCCATCATTTAAGTCACCTAAACATCACAGATAAATACGACGTACACTTATGCCATCCGCATTCACCTCGATGTCCCCTCATGCACCGTTAGGTTAGGTAACTAACGGCAGAGCGGGGCAGGGCTAGCGCGGGTGTAAAACATAAGTAACGTCTATATAATATATCATATATACTATATACAGTATCTATCACAACATATCAAATGATCACATCACAGATATCGCAGCAGAAGAATCATATGAAACATTGGATATACTAGGACGTCCGTGTTTTCAATACGAGCCAGTATAAAACACGGATTCCACGGTCGCGATGAATAGCCAAACCCACACCCTTAGACCCTTACGAGAGCGGCAAGCAACCCTACCAATTTTAGAGTTAGGAGACCCGGACTCGACTCCTCGAGTTGGTCTCCCACTGGACTCTAGAACCCGGTTACTTGTGCTCCCCTCCTTGGATCTATCCTAGTGCGGAAAAGAAAATAATATACATCAACGGTGACATCTTCTGCAACCTGGAAGTGCCCCAATAAAAGAATATTACATACAAGTTTTTACATGAATGAAAATGAAAAACACTCATCTCACATAAAAAACCCCGGCTATTCAAACACGACGATCCAATATAACATATCCAGCAACACATAACATCACATGTCATCAACGTAAGTAAATATACGCATCCCAATTGTCGTTGACATATAGCAACGAAACCGGCGATATCACATATTATACTTACGGTCACAGAAAAGAAAGTGTAAGACTACAACAGTTGGAATCCGCAAACTCTTTAGACATCGCATGCCTAATCAAATGAATTCCTTAGACATCGCATGCCTAACAATTATAAACCCCGCATTTTAGTCTCATTATTGAAAACTCTTTTCAATATGAAGTCGGGCAATTCAACAAGATTCCCGATATCCTGAACGAATGCTCGTCGCAAACTTTAGTAGATGGCCGCATCCCCGATACCGTCGACGAAGTGCACTAAGGCGGAACACCGCTACCGTGAGCACCCGAACGGATGCTTTCGGCGACGAGGTTCTCCAACAGTCACTTGGTCGGGGCTATGGGGTGTAGCTGTCTATTAAGTTTACCCAGCGAGTATCCGCGTACGCTACGTGATTGCGACGGACTTTTAATCACATCAAAATTCCGTGGCAACCGATCAAGTGAGACTAAACTGCTATGTTTATAACATTCAAATCAGTCATCTCATAACTACTTGTGGATTCCAAATATTGTATCACATTCCAGATAAATAGAAAATGTTAAACTTTTCGATCGAACAATCAAACACCCAAGTTTTCCCGAAACAGCTCAACACTTGAAATAAGTTTAAAAAAACATCCATTTCATGCCACAGTACCAACGGTCCAGCCGTAGAAGGGTCAAGCCAACGCCTCACATGTGGCACGTCGTACTGCCCCAAATTCTAAGGTTCAAAGGGCAGTTCAAGACGGTCACATAATCGAGTTAAGGTTTGTTGTCTTCTAGAGGGTCCATCACGTTACTTGCACTACTTAGAACGTTCTTAAACTACGGAAAAATCCAACACTTGGAAATTTCCCGGCAGGGGAAAAAATGGTTATTTATATCCGGTCGAACTTTTTAACAGTTTCTAAAATATCCGGAAAAACATAAACGAAGTTAAATTATCCGATCGAATTAACGAGTCCCCAATAAAACCCTAGAAAACTCAACACTTGAGTGGAATTAAAAAATTCCCAGAAAAAAATGTCAAGAAAGGACCTAAGAATAAATATGTGAAGTTTGAGGGACTAATTCACAATTTTGGCCGCGGAACCGCCGCCAAACCCTTGGTTTGGTCGCGGTTCCGCGGTCTAATTTTTGAGTTAGGGGTCCGTACTTCACAGTAATTCTTAGATTTTCCTGCTTAATTTTCTGAGCATTTTTAATTCACAAAAATCCACAGTTTGGAAAAATGTACAGAGAGGGGTGAAATCGGGGGATATCGGGTTCGATCGGACTTCTAGCTTCGTCTACACTTCGCCTAAAACTCTAGCTAGGCTCTGATACCACTGTAGGGTTACTAGGAACACTCAAGAGGTTCCACAAGGCATCTACCATGCCAAATTCAAAAATTTAGGTGCCGAGAAACCCTAACCTAGATCGTTAACTAGAGAATAGGCGAAAGAAAAAGCTAGCAACCAACTTTGCTACTAAGTGAATGGAAATACAACCTTTGTAGATCCGGTCCTCCACTTCTTTATCTCCGTATTGACGTCCCTCCGCTGCGATCATCGAAATCCCGGACTCTAGCGATGGTTTCGTCGGAAAAACGAGCGGGCTAGGTCGTTGACTTCGATGCCGAAGATGATCTACGTCGAGGCGACTCAAACTCAAGCTCCATCTTCATTTGGTCATGAACCTTGTGAAGAAAACACCCTATACAACATGGCAAGTGGTAGAGGATGAAGAAATAGTAAGTGGGTTCACTTTGGATTTGAATTTCTCACTTGATTTCAACACTTGAAATTTTCTAGCAATGGTTTTCTTTCTTCTTGAAGAAGAAGAAGAAGAAAGAAAAAGAATGAATTATTGTGAAAAGAAAATTCAAGTGAAGTTATCATATTGCAACCATGGGTGAGATTAACCTTTGTAGAGAATAAACTAGGGTTTAGGTAAATGGTTAGGTTAAGGAAAGAAACAAAATGGTTAACACTTTCAAAGCTTCATGAAGCTTCAAGAGTAAAACAAAACAAGCCACCATTTTATTTCTTGCCAAAAATAAATAAAGAAAATAAATAAAACAAATGAAACCTAACCATTAACCTAAACATGGTTTAAAGCAAGCACACACCCAAGTTTGCATGTATCATCAAACATGATACAAAATAGTGCACAAAAATATATCACATATACAACTTGTGCACTTCAAGTGAGAAAATCAATCTTAAGTGAACAAATACTAGTTAATGTAAAGTAATATATCAAATATATAATTATACATTAAATCATTAAATCAACACTTGATTTAATGATCCGGTCATATCGCATATAACCGACTAATATAAAGTGTATCAATATATCGAATCAACACTTGATTCGGTAACCCGGCTATATCTCATATAACCGTCCAATGATACAGATCGCGAGAATAGAATACAGTATCACATACTGGTATTATTCTCGGTCCCGCACATATCTCATATGCGCTCCTATTTCGTTTCGCTTGAGCCAGGAAACCTCTGTGTAGGACTCTAAAGACTCGTCAATACGCCGGCAGTAGGTGATGATCATATCAAACACCCACAAGCCGCAAGCGGTCTGCTAAACGTAAAGGCCACCCGGGTATTGAGCGATCAGAAGATCAACGAGCAAGCCCGCTCACACTCCTGTGAATCCAACCAGCAACACTTCCCGTACAGTCCGGTCTGTTCGCCTGATATGTCGCATATCTCGCCTAGGGGTGGTAAACGTCAGACCCCAGTAGCTTGATAAGTCGTGTCGATATGTGGTCTATAACAGTTCGAGAAACTACTGGTAACACTTACCAGTAAATCCCAACTACCCTAGCCAGGTATTTCCTGTTATAGCCAATCGAACAAAGCACAACATCAACTCCCTATACCGGGAGAGACGAATCCCCTCCTATCGCTCATTGCCTCCATGTGATTCGGGACTGTACCCAAAAACCACCATTTTGCACGCCCTCTTGGACGTGGTAAGGTGGAAATCAAAGCACAGTGGGAATCACACAAGACTCTATGACGATCTCGGGTCTACAGACTAACCTGTACCAGTGTCACCAGAGAACTGCCATCTGACGTAAGGTATAATACCATCTGGGAGTTCTCGGCGAGTCCGTCCAGTGTACCCAGTCTTCATTGAGCACCCGTACACCATCCTTGATGTCAAACACCGATGGATATGGGATCATCCATCACCTATCATATGGGTCAAGATGAGTATACGCTAGTCTACTCTGGTGCATCGATGCCCTGTCTCGATACACCCACGACTAGAGACCTTGAAGGATGTACTTATGGACTACCATGTCCCCACTAGTATGATCCGTATCATAGTCCACGTAGTCAAGTACACATCCTAAGGGCTTTACCAACATATAACCGAGAGACAATCAGTGTACATGTTAAGATAAAGAGCAACCAGATAGCATACTATCATGTCGAGCAAGAAATTCCTCCCTATATATGTCCCAGCATCCACTACAATATACATCCTATGTACAGTAATGGCCTCTAGGGCATATATATAACTAACAGATCGTATACAGGTGCTCACTGGGGGTGAGTACACCGGACGGACTCGCCGAGAACTTCCAGATGGTACTATACCTATCATCGGGTGGGAGTTCTCAGGTGACATTAGTAAAGGTTAGTCTTTAGACCTGAGATCGGCATTTGTCTCGTGTGAATTTCCACTGTGCTTTGATCACTACCCTACATCGGCTCTGCTGAGTCGTGCAAACAGGTTTTGGTTGGGTACAGTCCCGAGCAACACGGAGGTAGTGAGCGATTGTCGGGGATTCGTCTCTCCCGGTATAGGAAGTCGATATCGCACAGTGTTCAATTGGTCAGGACCATAAGACCTTGGCCAAGGCAGTTGGGATTTACTGATAGGCTGATCAGTAGTTTCCCGGATTGGTCCTGAGCCACATCAGCACGACTTATCAGATTATTAGGGTCTGACGTTCACCACCCCTAGACCCGGTATGCGATACTCTCAGCCGAAGAGACCGGACTGTACGGATATTGTCACGGATAGGCTCAGTGGAGATCCGGATGAGTTTGTTCATCGGCCTTTCTTTCGACAAGTACCCGGGTAGCCGTTCCGTACAGCTAGTGCCGCTGACGTGCTTGTGGTTATGGATTTATCCAGTAACCCACTGTCGGCGTACTGTCGAGTCTTTAGAGTCCCACACAGAAGGTTTCCCTGATTCAGGCGAAATGATGTAGTAGCTGTATTGGATACGTGCAGGGTTCGATCGATTGATGTACATTGTACTCGGATTTTCGATCGGACCATTGGTAATACTAGCCGGCTCGGGTTTGAGCCGGATTATTAAATCGGGTATTGATTTAATAATTTACATATATATATTTCGATATATATATTCTAGTATTACGTTCTTCGTGTTATTCTATCTCTTTGGGCGTTCGGATTTTTATCCGAATGCAGGTATGTATATACAGTCGACCGAAATCCGTATTTATTACTGATTTCCTTCTAGAAGGACACCTCATTATTGGTTATTTCCATTTATTCTAAATAGATAATGAGGTGGAAATTGAGGTATGGGAGGAATGGGGCATGACCATGCTTCAATGATCTACAAATGAATTTTCAATTCATTTGTAGTTACTATTCAAGCATGGTTGCCATTTGTTTATTCATGGAAAAAGATATACAAAACCTTTGTGCATATTTTCTCTTTCATGAATGCTCCATAATTTTGTTGAGCTCTCATTCCTCTCCTTCCTCTCTAGCTTCCTCCACCTTCATTTTCTTCCTCTTCACTACCTTCTCATGTGTTGAGAATCAAGTGAAGAGGCAAGAAAGAGATAGCTTGACACTTAGAACTCTAAACTACACCCTAGATTACTTGGACTAGCATCCCAAGTTCTCTAGTTGCTCTTTTGACACTTAGCAAAGAGCTAGAGCCATGGATCGTATTCCCCGGATGGATCACCTACGACAAAGGAAGACCGGAGAACAAGCTCGATCCCGGAGAACCGACGGATCAACAAAAGAAGGTCAAGCAAGTTCAAGATGGCTACCAGGAGCTAAGGATGAAGAACGAAGACCGAAGGACTCGAGCCTCTTGGTATAATCCTTCATCATAGTAGATAGCCCTCTTAATATAGCTAGTTAGTTTTATGGAAAGATCCGGGTCTTTGGGTTATCTTAGCGCCTTCTTGAAACCCCTATAAAAATTTTGTTCCACAAACCGCCTAGTTTGGAAGCTCGGGGGTCAAGGTAACCCAACATGGTATCAGAGCCACCCATAAAACTTACACTAGCTAGTTCTAACGTGTTTAAAATAACGATCTACCGGATTTTTCAAAAACCGCATTTCCATTCATGGGTTTTCTGTCGATTTTTAAAAGTGCTCGAAAAATCAATTTTATGGTCTCAGAAAATCATGCAGGCTTTTTTAAGACGACTGAAGAAAATTGGTCACGTGATCCCTGTAAACCACCGCGGAACCGCCGCGAAAACCCCCTATTGGCAGCGGTTCCGTTGCCGTTTTGGGGCCCACGTGAACAAAATTTCTTCTGGGCCTCTTATTTTTTGAATTGTGGTTTCTAGGATAATTATTTTTGGGCCCAGTTTTGTTATAGCGTTGGTTTAATACTTGGGGCCCACTTGGAAAGTTTAGTTGATCGTAATTTTAAAATACGTATTTCGTTATCAGTACTTAGTTTAGATTCTGCGACCGTGAATGTCATTTGATCGGTAAATCCGTCTATCTGCTATATGTTCTTTTAGACGGATTTGCGAACGTGACATTCGTGTTGATGTTTCTGTGGTTGTGCTGATGTTGTGGTTGGATTTTCGTGGTGGATAGCATGTGGTGCAATGTTAGCAATACAGTTTATATTCATTTGTATATTTGTTATTGCGGGTCGAGCGTCCGACATGTGGACCGCCGTCTTTGCCAGATTGTATATTATTTTGGAGCACGACCGGGTTGAGGCCGATGTCACCATTTGTATATATTATTTTCTTTTTCTGCATTAGGATTACTCCGCGGTGGAGTGCACGGATAACCGGATTCTAGAAGGCAACAAGCCTGCATCTCATGGCGTTGGGACGGAGAGGGCTTCATTCTAGAATTGGCGTGATGCTCGCCGCACTCGTAGGGGGTACAGGTTCTCATTGCATAGGCTATCCACACGACCGGGAAGGTCGGGTTTTATTTGCGGCTCAAATGAAACCCGGGGCTCCAAGATTATCCACCATTCTGTATTGTTGGCTGATTTTCTGTGATATTGATTATTATCATGCCTGAGACGAATGTTGTATATACTTATATATATATACTGGTAGATGTCATATATGTTTTGCACCCACGCTAGTCTAGCCCCCGCTCTGTCGTTAGTTAAGTAACCTAACAAGTGATGACGGGGCCCCATGGCAAATGCGGATGGTATATACATACATTTTATTTTCGTTCTTTTCTGGTGTGATAGGTTAATTTGATGGGACCACATTGATTTTAATTAATGCAAGAAAATAAACCTAAAAGATGTGTTGGAACAGATTTCGAAAAACTGACATTACAGACGTTCTCTTTTGCTTTGCACAATGGTATTCGATTATGAATATCCAGCACCTCATTCGACGAGGCAACGGCCGAGATCCCTTCATCGGGAGTGACCCCTTGAGTAAAAGTTTGCGTCAACGTAATAACTTCATTATAGCCGACTATTTTTGCTTTGCATCATAGTATTCATTTTGGAATATACTGCACCTCATTCGACGAGGAAAGAGCCAAGATCCCATCACAGGGAGTGACCTCTTTAGCAAAAGTTTTCGCCACTATATATATTTGTAAAACAATCAGGTTCCTTCAACGATATCAAGTTCATTACGTTAACGAGTTTTTCACCAAAAACCCAGCCGTAGCCCTCCGTCATTTCAGAATAGTAATATTTAGTATTCGTACTGCTTTGTTGACCTAGTGAAGGCGTAGTGAACGGTAGCTAAGTGATATTTTTCTGTGCATTGCAAATGCGATTGGTTAGGACAGTCGTGCGGCCTTGTTGACCTAGTCAAGGGCACATACGGATGGGTTTAATGCAATCAAGAAAATGACGGGTAGAACTTGACTAGCAGCTTATGGTTTGTTGGCCTAGTCAAGGTCATAAACCGTTAGGGGGCAAAAACCACATCGGGAGTTTCAAATATTAAGGAAACTTGAAGATTTAGCATACCTTCTGGAGTGTAATGGCTAGAGTGGATTCCATCTAGTGCATCACACAATGATAGTTGGATCCCGATCCCACTGATGAGTAGGATTACTCTTGGGAGATTTTCTCACTTAATAATCAATGCTATAAACCAAGTAGGTGTCTAGAAAGGTATTAGCGGGGCTACGCCTCCAGGGAAAAGAGGTTATGTAATTAAGGAACTTCGCGAAAGCGTTGGAAAACCTCCCTCGAAGTACCAACACTGGCCTGGCTGAAAGGTTAAGCAAGTATTGTAACGTGCGATTAATCCTGACTAGTTCTTCTTTTTAAGGTTTGAAGAAGAATTCAAGAAAACAGTGAGAGCCATCCTGATTAGATAAACTAATAACCAATCTAATCCTGCAAGAGTGCACGCTGAGTGTTCTTTTTCTCTCTCTCCAGGTAGCAACCATTTCACGCCTTAATCAAGATAATAAAATGTATCGCTTGACCGATCCGAATTCTTATTCGAGGCTGGGGAACATCGGTTTGGCTCTAACTTATGACAACAGTCATAAGTATGAGCAAGAGAAAGAGGATTGTTTGAATTCCTTGATGACCCCATCGAAGGAGAAACATACTATTATGTCTCCTTCAGGTGTTCTTGCTATTGAGAACTGCTTTTCGGTCAGTCCTACCTCCTGGGTATTAGATACCGGATCAGGATATCATATCTGTAATTTATTGCAGGGACTGAGAAAAAGTAGGATAGTTGGAACTGGTGATATGTCCCTCAAGGTAGGGAACGGAGCACAAGTTAATGCTGCAACCGTCGGTGAATATCACCTAGTATTGCCAAATGGCAATACTATGATTTTGAACAATTGCTACTATATACCTTCCATGGTTTGCAACATAATATCAGTTTCTTTACTTAATAAAGATGGATATAACTTTGTTCTTGATAGAAATATCATGAACATTTACCTTGATAAGGTACTGGTTGCAGAAGGTATACTGTATAATGGTATCTATGTTCTAAATCAGAATACAATTCTCAATGTACAAAACACACGCAAGAGGAAGAGTTCAGATACGAACGAATCCTACTTGTGGCATTGTAGACTTGGTCATATCGGAGAGAAAAGACTAAGTAAGTTACATAAACATGGACTCTTGAATACGTTCGAATTTTCATCTTATAAAACTTGTCAATCTTGTCTCAAAGAAAAGATGACCAAATCTCCGTTCACCGTACATGGAGAAAGAGCAACAGAGCTCTTAAGACTCATACACAGTGATGTGTGTGGTCCGATGTCTATACATGCAAGGGGTGGGTTCTTGTACTTCATCACATTCACTGACGATCTCTCTGGATTCGGATATGTGTATCTTATGAAACACAAATCTGAAGCTGTTGAGAAATTCAAAGAATTCAGAAACGAAGTAGAGAACCAGACTGGCAAAAGTATCAAGATCCTCCAGTCTAATAGAGGAGGGGAGTACTTGAGCACGGAATTTCTAGAATACCTAAAAGAGAATGGAATTCTCTCTTAGCTTACTCCTCCGTATACACCACAGCACAACTGTGTATCGGAGCGGAGGAATCGTACCCTATTGGATATGGTTCTCTCCATGATGAGTAATGCTGAGTTGCCTCTTTCATTCTGGGGACATGCGCTTCAGACAGCGGCATGCCTATTGAATGATGTTCCGTCCAAATCAGTGCCTAAGACACCGTTCGAGATATGGAATGGAAAAAGGCCATATCTTAAAAGGTTTAAGATATGGGGTTGTCCGGCTTATGTTAAAAAGCATAAACCAGATAAACTAGAGGCACGGTCAGTTTTATATAAGTTTATGGGATATCCAAAGAATGATTATGGATATCTGTTCTACCACACCGAGGAACAGAAGTTGTTTGTTGCTCAACATGCCGTTTTCTTAGAAACGGAGTTTCTTGCAAAAGAAATTAGAGGGAGCACGGTAGAACTGGAATTCAGCGACCACAAACTGAAACTGAAGTTTTGACAGAACCTCAAGATTCAATAACCCCAGAAGAACCTCAGCCACCCCGCAGATCTGGTAGGGTTTCTCATCCGCCCGAGAGATACTACGGTTTTCTCATAGATGGGGATCAAGAGGATTGCATCTTGGAAGAAGATGACCCTACCAGTTTCAGGCAGGCCATTATTAGTAGGGACTCTGATAAGTGGCTGGATGCTATGAGATCCGAAATGGAGTCCATGTACACCAATAAAGTGTGGCCCTTGGATATTGCTCCACCTGGGGTAAAACCCATTGGATGCTGTCACGACCCGAAAGTACGGAACGCGACTGGCACTTAGATTACGAGACGTCTAAAGGCGTACCGTAACCTAAGTCAGCCAAAGCCCAGAAGAATCTAAACCAAAATCAAAAGAGAGTGAAGGAAAAACCTTAAATGAAAACGGTTTTTAAATCAAATAAGTTGCATAGAATCCCTTAAAAAAAACATCAAAAATTTCCGAAATTTTCGGCAGAGTCTCCCCTGTATTTTCTATCCCCCAAAATGGGTACAACAAGATAATAAACCTGTAATCATAAAAATGGCATCCCCAAGCGGGAGCTAGCTCTTCGCCCAAGGCGGATCACGACCACACGCAATATATAAGTAATGTCAAGAAAAGAGTATAAAAGAAACGCAAAATACCAGAAAACACAACGCCGGCTCAAGTGAGCTCGACCCAAAAGAAACCACATATATACAATCTCTCAGTCTCATCACTAGGTCGCATATACAATATAAAGTGGTAGATGGAGAATACTAGATACAATGATAAAGCAAAAGAAATAAAGTGTGCTCGCAACCTACCTACGGGCGATGTCGCGAGTCTGAGCAAAAGGAGCTGATGATAAGATAGCCGCTGCTACAAGACTGATGAGTCCGACCTGCAAGACACTGTGGCACAACGGGGGTGAGTTGCCAGCTCGTGAGTAAATATAACATCTAATAAGGCAATCGTAAGAATGCACGCAATGCACCACAACATGCATGTCCATATGTGACATAATAGCTCTAGTATGCATGCACATGTATGCAATGTCATTTCTAACTCTTTAAGTGTTTTAAATGCTAAGGGTACTGCGTTCTTAACTTTTAGAAAATGAATATCTGTATAATAGCTAAGTACCATCAAGAAATCATCTGAAAACCCGTGTCAAGCATCGACACCAAATAGGAATCATATCTGTCTCAATATCGGGCTCCGTCAGTCCGGATCGGCCCATATCATCCAATCTCACGACAACGGTCGGTATCCTCCGGATATCCGCCGCGCCAGACATCACCGGTAGGTAGTCTTCCCCTGCCAGGCTCATCGTCTACATCTCGATCTTCTTGCCCCGGGGTACCATACCGGGCCCACCATGTACCCGAGACGGTTCATCCACTCCTCGAATCGGGTCTCGAAATCCAACAGAAAACATGAAAACTCTTGGTGGACGACACATACATCACAAGAAAACCGCAACTTTGTTTTAAAAATGATAAATATAAGCTTTTGTTAAATTCTTGCGGTTTTCCCCAAAAATCCAGAAATCGCAGCAATACTGAAATCCTCAAGAAAATCATAATGTTCACATGTTATATATGATAAATGTCTATGATATCAATGTATATGATGTGAGTTTTGGCTAGAAATCTATGTAGATATGATGGTAATGCGAGGTATATGCATGCTATGCAATTCCATATATCATGTATGAATGCAAATGGCGTTATTAAGTTAAACAGGTTCTATAGTGCACGTGGCATGGCAATTACCAAAGGCGTGTGTGTCACATGAATAGTGCGCGTGCAACAGATGCCAATGGTAATGGTGTTCGTGTCTACGAAGTGATATCGCATAAGTATAGATGAATGTCCATGCAATCTAATATACTGTTCGCTATAAGGGTATGCAGTGTACATACATGGATAAGCTAGCTAACAATATAAATCTTGCAAAAAGTAGGGTAATCCTAACTAGGGGGGCGCCTCGCGCCATTCAGATGATTCCCCCATAGATGAATACATCTACTCACCTGAAATCCCCGCTAATCCGATCCGACCACCGCCTTGCCTTTACGTGCCGTGTCCGATGTTTCCCCGACCGATCCTATATTTGCACAACACCAAGCATAAGATTACAAAACCTAAAACGATACAAGTCACAATATACAATTGTCGACGCTCTCGAATTAAACATAACATACACTCGATTCGCGGGAAAACGCACGAAAATCGCTAATCGTTAACTAGAATCGTCATTTCGGGGAAATCGACAAAACTAAAACCCGACTAGACGAAACCCCGCGTTCGTGCACTCTAATAGTCCTATACGAAGCTAATTATATCGCTAACATAACACAATTTGATCGCATTCTAATTTTTGTAAAAATCTAGTAAGCAAATTTCAAACCGATTCGATGCAAACGTCGCAATTTAACGATTTAGCGAGCGTAACCCTATGCAATTAACCACTCTAATCAAATAGGTAACCAAAGCCCTAACTTAACTCTAACAACCATGCTTCAAACCCTAGTTCAACACCAAAATCCCATTCTTGATTTTCATGAACAAGAATTTACAACTAAATTAATACTTCAAAATTGAATTTTAGCACACATAAACTACAAGTTAACAAACTAGTTTAGAATTTCACCTCACAAATGGAACCCTAGCATGATCAAGCCACCAAAGAAGCCTCCTTTCTCCTAGTTTTGAACTAAATTTGGTTGAGGAGAGAGTAGATTAAGGTTTGGCTTTGAATTGAGATGGAAATTTGTGAATTTTTAATGGATTTTGGCATGAAAATGAAGCAAGAAAGAAGTGAGGAAATGGGGAATTTTCTGCTGAGGAGGCTCGGCCAGCAGCTAGAGAAGAGGGTGTGGGATTTTTGGAGAAGTTTCTAGGTCAAAAAGATCCCTCACATCTCATTTAATGCATTTCACATCAACTTTTTACAAAAAAACCCCTTTTTACATCATTTTTTTTCATAATTTTCACACCATAAAACTAAAATGTTGCAAGTCATGATACAATTTTATTAACACCATATTTTAGCTTATAAAGACTCCTAATTATGAAATTTACCTAATTAAATTTGTATTTATCACTAATTTAATGTATTTAAAAAGGCTTAAAATAATAAAAAAAATAATTAATTACGAAAAAATTTTATTTAACTAGAAAATTATAAGTGACATTTTTGTGACAAAATTATAGTAATATCTTGTCTAAATTTTGTATAATTAGGTCTACAATGAAAAATACCTATTTTGACTTTTTACGGAAAAAGCAGAAAAATTAACCGATTACCGAAAAACTGCCTAAACGATTTTCGAAGGGTTACAATCTTCCCCCCTTAAAGAAATTCGGTCCCCGAATTTAGAATTTAACTACGCGTACCTTCAAAAAGATGGGGATATCTCTTCCTCATCTCGACCTCGGTCTCCCAGGTGACCTCCTCGCTGTTCGGGCCACGCCAAAGGACCTTGACGGACGGTATAACCTTCGACCTCAATTTCTTCACCTGCCGATCCAAAATGACAACCGGCTGCTCGGTGAAAGAAAGATCATGCTCTAGCTATATCCTCTGGTGCTGAATCGCCTGGGAAGGATCATGAAGGTACTTGCGGAGCATCGAGCCATGGAACACGGGGTGAACATCGGGGAAGCTGGGCGGAAGAGCTAACCGATAAGCGACCGGACCAACACGCTCTAGGATATCGAAAGGACCAACATATCTAGGACTCAGTTTCCCTTTGCGCCCAAATCTCATCACACCTTTCATCGGAGAGACCTTCAGGAAAACATGATCGCCAACAGCGAACTCGAGTCGGCGACGGCGCCTGTCAGCATATGATTTCTGCCTGCTCTGTGCCGCTCTCATCCTGTCCCGAATCAGCTGTATCTTCTCGGTCGTCTCCTGTACGATCTGCTGCCCCAAAATACTGCTCTCCCTGAGCTCTGTCCAACATACAGGCGATCGACATCTCCTCCCATATAAAGCCTCAAAAGGTGCCATCTGAATCGTCTCCTGGAAGCTATTATTGTAGGAAAACTCGATCAAAGGCAAATGACGATCCCAGCTACCACCGAAATCTAAAACGCAAGCTCTGAGCATGTCCTCAAGAGTTTGAATAGTACGCTCCGACTGACCGTCAGTCTGAGGATGAAAGGCTGTGCTAAAACTCAATCGGGTGCCCAATGCTTCCTGAAGTTTCTGCCACAATCGGCTGGTAAACTGGGTGCCCCGGTCGGACACGATGCAAGTCGGAACACCATGCAGTCGCACGATCTCATCAATATAAACCTGGGCGTACTGAGAAAATCCAAAAGTGGTCTTCACTGGCAGAAAGTGAGCCGCTTTCGTCAGTCTATCCACAATCACCCATATAGAGTCGTACCCTCGACTGGTCCTGGGTAGACCCACAATGAAGTCCATCGAGACCTGCTCCACTTCCACTCAGGGATAGGCAAAGGTTGTAACTCGCCGGCTGGCCTCTGGTGCTCGGCCTTGACTTGCTGACAAGTCAGGCATCTCGACACAAAGTCTGTAATATCCTTCTTCATCCCGTCCCACCAGTAAACCTCTCTCAAATCACGGTACATCTTGGTGGAACCTGGGTGAACACTGTATACTGATCTATGTGCCTCCTCGAGAATATCACGCCTCAGTCCCTCTGAATCTGGCACACACAGTCGAGTCCCAAATCGAAGTATCCCCTGATCATCAATCACGAACTCAGAAACTCTGCCCTGCCGAATCTGCTCAATAATCTCTAAAATACGGGCATCGCCGGACTGTGCCTCGCGGATACGGTCAAGTAACTGTGGGCGTGCTCTGAAATGGGCCAGCTGTCCCCCTGTAGGAGTAAACTCGAACTGCACTCTGCTGTCACATAACACCTGCCAATCCGCCGACGACTGCATCTGCACTGCGCTCAAACAAGATAAGCTACCTCCGAGCCTTCTACTCAAAGCATCTGCCACCACATTCGCCTTGCCCGTATGGTATAAAATCTCGCAGTCATAATCTTTCACCAACTCCATCCAACGGCGCTGTCTCAGGTTCAGGTGTCACTGCTGGAAGATATACTTCAAACTCTTGTGGTCAGTGAATATCTGGCACGACTCACCGTATAGATAATATCTCCAGATCTTAAGTGCAAATACCACTGCAGCCATCTCTAAATCATGGGTGGGGTAGTTCTGTTCGTGTTTCCTCAGCTGCCGAGAAGCATACACAATAACTCTGTCGTGCTGCATCAATACACATCCCAGCCCCACTCTAGAAGCATCACAATATACCACGAACCCGCCTGATCCTGAAGGCAATGCTAACACTGGTGCAGTAGTCAGACGAGTCTTCAACTGCTGGAAACTATCCTCACATGCCTGGGTCCAATCAAAAGGAACCCCCTTCCGGGTCAACCCGGTCAATGGTGCAGCAATGCGGGAGAAATCCTGGACGAAACGTCGATAATAGCCGGCCAGACCTAGAAAACTGCGAACCTCTGTAACTGATACTGGTCTAGGCCAACGCTGAACTGCCTCGATCTTCCTCGGGTCCACACAAATACCATCTCTCGTCACCACATGACCCAAGAAGTCGACTCTGTCTAACCAGAATGCGCACTTGGAGAATTTGGCGAACAGCTGATGCTCCCTCAAAGTCTGCAATGTGATACGTAAGTGCTGCTCATGCTCCTCCCGGCTCCAAGAATAAACCAAGATGTCGTCAATGAACACAATAATGAACTGATCGAGATACGGCCTGAATACACGGTTCATCAAATCCATAAATGCTGCCGGGGCATTAGTGAGCCCAAACGACATCACTAAGAACTCATAATGACCATAACGAGTACGGAAAGCGGTCTTCGGAATATCCTCCTTCCGAACCCGCAACTGGTGATAACCTGACCGTAAATCAACCTTCGAGAAAAACCCTGCACCCTGGAGCTGATCAAATAAGTCATCAATGCGGGGTAGGGGATACCTGTTCCGCACAGTAACCCGGTTCAGCTGACGATAATCAATGCATAAACACATACTTCCGTCCTTCTTCTTAACAAACAAGACGGGAGCACCCTAAGGTGACACACTCGGTCGGATAAGCCCTTTGTCCAGCAAGTCCTGTAACTGATCCTTTAGCTCTCTCAGCTCCGCCGGGGCCATCCGATAAGGCGGTATAGAGATAGGCCCCGTGCCAGGGATCAAGTCAATACAGAACTCAATCTCGCGCTCTGGTGGCAGACCAGGCAGCTCGTCAGGGAATACATCAGGAAACTCTCTCACAACAGGGACCTGGTCCAACGGAACCTCTGTGGAGCTAGCATCACAAATATAGGCTAAGAATCCCTGACACCCTTTCCTTAAGAGCTGACCAGCGCGAAGAGAAGAAATCAAGCTGGGAAGGGTAGCACTACGATCTCCCTGAATAATAAGAACCGGCTCACCAGGAAAACTGAATCTGACTGCCTTTTCACGGCAGTCCACGGATGCATAACAGGTGGCTAGCCAGTCCATACCAAGAAGAACGTCAAAGTCTAGCATATCGAGGAGAATCAAATCAACTGAAGAATCTCTCTCCCCGATATGAACGGAACACGATCGGTACACAAAACGGGCAACAAAAGACTCGCCTACCGGGGTAATAACGACAAGCGGCTGATCTATCGGAGAAGACTCTCGGCCCAACCTCGGTGCAAAATACGTGGAAACATAGTAATGTGTGGAGCCTGGATCAAATAATACCCGTGCATCAAAAGAACATACTGACAGAGTACCTGTCACGACGGCATTGGATGCCTGTGCATCCTGAGGAGTCAACGCGAACACTCGGGCCTGTCCACCACTAATAGCTGGCTGTCCTCTGCCTCTACCTCGGCCTCTGCCTCTGCCTCTGCCTCTATCACCTCGCCCTCTCGGAACTGGACCGCCACGTCCACGGCCTCTAGAAGCATCTGACTGACGTGGAGCATCCTCAGGAGTAGGAAGTAAAGCTCTCTGAGAAGGTGGTGAGGGTGGTAAAGTCACATGCGGGACTGTCGCCGCGCCCGGACGTCCCATGGTACAGTCTCTGACACGGTGGTACTGACTCCCACACCGAAAACATCCTGGAGACGACTGCTGGGTCTGTGGATATGAACCAAATAACTGACCTCGTCTCAATCCTCTGCCTCCACCATCTTCCGGAAATAATCTATCGCGGTGTCTACCCATCTGCCGCTGAGCTGGCGTATCAGTACGGATCCTCTTCGGCCCAGAAACGACCGGAGTCTCAGAAATACGCTCCTCCAAAAGTAAGGCTGCATCCATCGCGGCAGCGTACGTATCAAAGTGCTGGGTGCCGATGGCAAGGAATAGCTGTGTATCAAGCCCTCGTACAAACCTCTTTATTCTCTTCTCTTCTGTGTCGACTAGGTACGGAGCATATCGAGACAACTGGGTAAACTGTATATCATACTCCGACACTGTCATCCCAGGAGTCATGCGCAAGGACTCAAAACTACGGGCTCGAGCATCTCGGACACTCTCCGGAAGAAAACGGGCAAGAAATGCAGATGTAAACTCATTCCAGGTCATAGAAGGCAGACCTGCAGCTCGGCCTCTCTCTACTGAATCGTACCATGTCTGGGCAAGACCCTCCAGACAAAAACTCGCAAACTCCACCAATCTATCATCAGAACACCTCAACGAACGGCAAATCCGAGCCATCCTATCAAGAAATGCCTGTGGGTCCTCTGTCGCATCTGTACCGGTAAAAGCTAGAGGTCTCAATCTCATGAACTCCTGTAGTGAAACAGGGATAGTCTCCGTAGTAGCAGCAGGAGTGACCATCTGTGCAGCAGGTACGATCGTGGTCTGTGCGGTGGAAGGAACGTCCTCGGATCTCTGTGCCCGACTGGACTCAACTAAAGATCCCATCATCTGCCGCAACTCTTGCATGCCGGCCTATAATCTGGCAATACGGTCTGGATAAGGCGGATCAGTATGACCCTGAGGGGTAGGCGTATCCCCCCGCTCGATCCTCACCTCAGACGAGCCCGTCCGAATCTCATCCCTAGCGGCAGCCCGCTGAGCTCTCGTAGTCTTTGGCGGCATCGAAACTGGAATAAGAAACAGGACTGATAAGAGCATTGCAATTGAATCAACGAATGCAAGGAATCAAGAAAGGAAATACAAGCAATTATGTCCTAAGGTCACTTAGGCGGAGTACCGTATCGTAAGTATGCCGCGGATCATACCCACGCTACGCCACTCTGCTTAAGTCACCTACTCCATCTACCAAGGTCGTCCTACACTCAGAAAGGTAAAATCTACGCTCTGATACCAACTTTATCACGACCCAAAAGTACGGAACGCGACTGGCACTTAGATTACGAGACGTCTAAAGGCGTACCGTAACCTAAGTCAGCCAAAGCCCAGAAGAATCTAAACCAAAATCAAAAGAGAGTGAAGGAAAAACCTTAAATGAAAACGGTTTTTAAATCAAATAAGTTGCATAGAATCCCTTAAAAAAAACATCAAAAATTTCCGAAATTTTCGGCAGAGTCTCCTCGGTATTTTCTATCCCCCAAAATGGGTACAACAAGATAATAAACCTGTAATCATAAAAATGGCATCCCCAAGCGAGAGCTAGCTCTTCGCCCAAGGCGGATCACGACCACACGCAATATATAAGTAATGTCAAGAAAAGAGCATAAAAGAAACGCAAAATACCAGAAAACACAACGCCGGCTCAAGTGAGCTCGACCCAAAAGAAACCACATATATACAATCTCTCAGTCTCATCACTAGGTCGCATATACAATATAAAGTGGTAGATGGAGAATACTAGATACAATGATAAAGCAAAAGAAATAAACTGTGCTCGCAACCCACCTACGGGCGATGTCGCGAGTCTGAGCAAAAGGAGCTGATGATAAGATAGCCGCTGCTACAAGACTGATGAGTCCGACCTGCAAGACACTGTGGCACAACGGGGGTGAGTTGCCAGCTCGTGAGTAAATATAACATCTAATAAGGCAATCGTAAGAATGCACGCAATGCACCACAACATGCATGTCCATATGTGATATAATAGCTCTAGTATGCATGCACATGTATGCAATGTCATTTCTAACTCTTTAAGTGTTTTAAATGCTAAGGGTACTGCATTCTTAACTTTTAGAAAATGAATATCTGTATAATAGCTAAGTACCATCAAGAAATCATCTGAAAACCCGTGTCAAGCATCGACACCAAATAGGAATCATATCTGTCTCAATATCAGGCTCCGTCAGTCCGGATCGGCCCATATCATCCAATCTCACGACAACGGTCGGTATCCTCCGGATATCCGCCGCGCCAGACATCACCGGTAGGTAGTCTTCCCCTGCCAGGCTCATCGTCTACATCTCGATCTTCTTACCCCGGGGTACCATACCGGGCCCAACATGTACCCGAGACGGTTCATCCACTCCTCGAATCGGGTCTCGAAATCCAACAGAAAACATGAAAACTCATGGTGGACGACACATACATCACGAGAAAACCGCAACTTTGTTTTAAAAATGATAAATATAAGCTTTTGTTAAATTCTTGCGGTTTTCCCCAAAAATCCAGAAATCGCAGCAATACTGAAATCCTCAAGAAAATCATAATGTTCACATGTTATATATGATAAATGTCTATGATATCAATGTATATGATGTGAGTTTTGGCTAGAAATCTATGTAGATATGATGGTAATGCGAGGTATATGCATGCTATGCAATTCCATATATCATGTATGAATGCAAATGGCGTTATTAAGTTAAACAGGTTCTATAGTGCACGTGGCATGGAAATTACCAAAGGCGTGTGTGTCACATGAATAGTGCGCGTGCAACAGATGCCAATGGTAATGGTGTTCGTGTCTACGAAGTGATATCGCATAAGTATAGATGAATGTCCATGCAATCTAATATACTGTTCGCTATAAGAGTATGCAGTGTACATACATGGATAAGCTAGCTAACAATATAAATCTTGCAAAAAGTAGGGTAATCCTAACTAGGGGGGCGCCTCGCGCCATTCAGACGATTCCCCCATAGATGAATACATCTACTCACCTGAAATCCCCGCTAATCCGATCCGACCACCGCCTTGCCTTTACGTGCCGTGTCCGATGTTTCCCCGACCGATCCTATATTTGCACAACACCAAGCATAAGATTACAAAACCTAAAACGATGCAAGTCACAATATACAATTGTCGACGCTCTCGAATTAAACATAACATACACTCGGTGCGCGGGAAAACGCACGAAAATCGCTAATCGTTAACTAGAATCGTCATTTCGGGGAAATCGACAAAACTAAAACCCGACTAGACGAAACCCCGCGTTCGCGCACTCTAATAGTCCTATACGAAGCTAATTATATCGCTAACATAACACAATTTGATCGCATTCTAATTTTTGTAAAAATCTAGTAAGCAAATTTCAAACCGATTCGATGCAAACGTCGCAATTTAACGATTTAGCGAGCGTAACCCTACGCAATTAACCACTCTAATCAAATAGGTAACTAAAGCCCTAACTTAACTCTAACAACCATGCTTCAAACCCTAGTTCAACACCAAAATCCCATTCTTGATTTTCATGAACAAGAATTTACAACTAAATTAATACTTCAAAATTGAATTTTAGCATACATAAACTACAAGTTAACAAACTAGTTTAGAATTTCACCTCACAAATGGAACCCTAGCATGATCAAGCCACCAAAGAAGCCTCCTTTCTCCTAGTTTTGAACTAAATTTGGTTGAGAAGAGAGTAGATTAGGGTTTGGCTTTGAATTGAGATGGAAATTTGTGAATTTTTAATGGATTTTGGCATGAAAATGAAGCAAGAAAGAAGTGAGGAAATGGGGAATTTTCTGCTGAGGAGGCTCAGCCAGCAGCTAGAGAAGAGGGTGTGGGATTTTTGGAGAAGTTTCTAGGTCAAAAAGATCCCTCACATCTCATTTAATGCATTTCACATCAACTTTTTACAAAAAAACCCCTTTTTACATCATTTTTTTTCATAATTTTCACACCATAAAACTAAAATGTTGCAAGTCATGATACAATTTTATTAACACCATATTTTAGCTTATAAAGACTCCTAATTATGAAATTTACCAAATTAAATTTGTATTTATCACTAATTTAATTTATTTAAAAAGGCTTAAAATAATTTTAAAAAAAATTAATTACGAAAAAATTTTATTTAACTAGAAAATTATAAGTGACATTTTTGTGACAAAATTATAGTAATATCTTGTGTAAATTTTGTATAATTAGGTCTACAATGAAAAATACCTATTTTGACTTTTTACGGAAAAAGCCGAAAAATTAACCGATTACCGAAAAACTGCCTAAACGATTTTCGAAGGGTTACAATCTTCCCCCCTTAAAGAAATTCGGTCCCCGAATTTAGAATTTAACTACGCGTACCTTCAAAAAGATGGGGATATCTCTTCCTCATCTCGACCTCGGTCTCCCAGGTGACCTCCTCGCTGTTCGGGCCACGCCAAAGGACCTTGACGGACGGTATAACCTTCGACCTCAATTTCTTCACCTGCCGATCCAAAATGACAACCGGCTGCTCGGTGAAAGAAAGATCATGCTCTAGCTGGATCGTCTGGTGCTGAATCGCCTGGGAAGGATCATGAAGGTACTTGCGGAGCATCGAGACATGGAACACGGGGTGAACATCGGGGAAGCTGGGCGGAAGAGCTAACCGATAAGCGACCGGACCAACACGCTCTAGGATCTCGAAAGGACCAACATATCTAGGACTCAGTTTCCCTTTCCGCCCAAATCTCATCACACCTTTCATCGGAGAGACCTTCAGGAAAACATGATCGCCAACAGCGAACTCGAGTCGGCGACGGCGCCTGTCAGCATATGATTTCTGCCTGCTCTGTGCCGCTCTCATCCTGTCCCGAATCAGCTGTATCTTCTCGGTCGTCTCCTGTACGATCTGCGGCCCCAAAATATTGCTCTCCCTGAGCTCTGTCCAACATACAGGTGATCGACATCTCCTCCCATATAAAGCCTCAAAATGTGCCATCTGAATCGTCTCCTGGAAGCTATTATTGTAGGAAAACTCGATCAAAGGCAAATGACGATCCCAGCTACCACCGAAATCTAAAACGCAAGCTCTGAGCATGTCCTCAAGAGTCTGAATAGTACGCTCCAACTGACCGTCAGTCTGAGGATGAAATGCTGTGCTAAAACTCAATCGGGTGCCCAATGCTTCCTGAAGTTTCTGCCACAATCGGCTGGTAAACTGGGTGCCCCGGTCGGACACGATGCAAGTCGGAACACCATGCAGTCGCACGATCTCATCAATATAAACCTGGGCGTACTGAGAAAATCCAAAAGTGGTCTTCACTGGCAGAAAGTGAGCCGCTTTCGTCAGTCGATCCACAATCACCCATATAGAGTCGTACCCTCGACTGGTCCTGGGTAGACCCACAATGAAGTCCATCGAGACCTACTCCCACTTCCACTCAGGGATAGGCAAAGGTTGTAACCCGCCGGCTGGCCTCTGGTGCTCGGCCTTGACTTGCTGACAAGTCAGGCATCTCGACACAAAGTCTGTAATATCCTTCTTCATCCCGTCCCACCAGTAAACCTCTCTCAAATCACGGTACATCTTGGTGGAACCTGGGTGAACACTGTATACTGATCTATGTGCCTCCTCGAGAATATCACGCCTCAGTCCCTCTGAATCTGGCACACACAGTCGAGTCCCAAATCGAAGTATCCCCTGATCATCAATCACGAACTCAGAAACTCTGCCCTGCCGAATCTGCTCAATAATCTCTAAAATACGGGCATCGCCGGACTGTGCCTCGCGGATACGGTCAAGTAACTGTGGGCGTGCTCTGAAATAGGCCAGCTGTCCCCCTGTAGGAGTAAACTCGAACTGCACTCTGCTGTCACATAACACCTGCCAATCCGCCGACGACTACATATGCACTGCGCTCAAACAAGATAAGCTACCTCCGGGCCTTCTACTCAAAGCATCTGCCACCACATTCGCCTTGCCCGGATGGTATAAAAATCTCGCAGTCATAATCTTTCACCAACTCCATCCAACGGCGCTGTCTCAGGTTCAGGTCTCGCTGCTGGAAGATATACTTCAAACTCTTGTGGTCAGTGAATATCTGGCACGACTCACCGTATAGGTAATGTCTCCAGATCTTAAGTGCAAATACCACTGCAGCCATCTCTAAATCATGGGTGGGGTAGTTCTGTTCGTGTTTCCTCAGCTGCCGAGAAGCATACGCAATAACTCTGTCGTGCTGCATCAATACACATCCCAGCCCCACTCTAGAAGCATCACAATATACCACGAACCCGCCTGATCCTGAAGGCAATGCTAACACTGGTGCAGTAGTCAGACGAGTCTTCAACTGCTGGAAACTATCCTCACATGCCTGGGTCCAATCAAAAGGAACCCCCTTCCGGGTCAACCCGGTCAATGGTGCAGCAATGCGGGAGAAATCCTGGACGAAACGTCGATAATAGCGGGCCAGACCTAGAAAACTGCGAACCTCTGTAACTGATACTGGTCTAGGCCAACGCTGAACTGCCTCGATCTTCCTCGGGTCCACACAAATACCATCTCTCGTCACCACATGACCCAAGAAGTCGACACTGTCTAACCAGAATGCGTACTTGGAGAATTTGGCGAACAGCTGATGCTCCCTCAAAGTCTGCAATGTGATACGTAAGTGCTGCTCATGCTCCTCCCGGCTCCAAGAATAAACCAAGATGTCGTCAATGAACACAATAATGAACTGATCGAGATACGGCCTGAATACACGGTTCATCAAATCCATAAATGCTGCCGGGGCATTAGTGAGCCCAAACGACATCACTAAGAACTCATAATGACCATAACGAGTACGGAAAGCGGTCTTCGGAATATCCTCCTTCCGAACCCGCAACTGGTGATAACCTGACCGTAAATCAACCTTCGAGAAAAACCCTGCACCCTGGAGCTGATCAAATAAGTCATCAATGCGGGTTAGGGGATACCTGTTCCGCACAGTAACCCGGTTCAGCTGACGATAATCAATGCATAAACACATACTTCCGTCCTTCTTCTTAACAAACAAGACGGGAGCACCCTAAGGTGACACACTCGGTCGGATAAGCCCTTTGTCCAGCAAGTCCTGTAACTGATCCTTTAGCTCTCTCAGCTCCGCCGGGGCCATCCGATAAGGCGGTATAGAGATAGGCCCCGTGCCAGGGATCAAATCAATACAGAACTCAATCTCGCGCTCTGGTGGCAGACCAGGCAGCTCGTCAGGGAATACATCAGGAAACTCTCTCACAATAGGGACCTGGTCCAACGGAACCTCTGTGGAGCTAGCATCACAAATATAGGCTAAGAATCCCTGACACCCTTTCCTTAAGAGCTGACCAGCGCGAAGAGAAGAAATCAAGCTGGGAAGGGTAGCACTACGATCTCCCTGAATAATAAGAACCGGCTCACCAGGAAAACTGAATCTGACTGCCTTTTCACGGCAGTCCACGGATGCATAACAGGTGGCTAGCCAGTCCATACCAAGAAGAACGTCAAAGTCTAGCATATCGAGGAGAATCAAATCAACTGAAGAATCTCTCTCCCCGATACGAACGGAACACGATCGGTACACAAAACGGGCAACAAAAGACTCGCCTACCGGGGTAATAACGACAAGCGGCTGATCTATCGGAGAAGACTCTCGGCCCAACCTCGGTGCAAAATACGTGGAAACATAGGAATGTGTGGAGCCTGGATCAAATAATACCCGTGCATCAAAAGAACATACTGGCAGAGTACCTGTCACGACGGCATTGGATGCCTGTGCATCCTGAGGAGTCAACGCGAACACTCGGGCCTGTCCACCACTAATAGCTGGCTGTCCTCTGCCTCTACCTCGGCCTCTGCCTCTGCCTCTATCGCCTCGCCCTCTCGGAACTGGACCGCCACGTCCACGGCCTCTAGAAGCATCTGACTGACGTGGAGCATCCTCAGGAGTAGGAAGTAAAGCTCTCTGAGAAGGTGGTGAGGGTGGTAAAGTCACATACGGGACTGTCGCCGCGCCCGGACGTCCCATGGTACAGTCTCTGACACGGTGGTACTGACTCCCACACCGAAAACATCCTGGAAACGACTGCTGGGTCTGTGGATATGAACCAAATAACTGACCTCGTCTCAATCCTCTGCCTCCACCATCTCCCGGAAATAATCTATCGCGGTGTCTACCCATCTGCCGCTGAGCTGGCGTATCAGTACGGATCCTCTTCGGCCCAGAAACGACCGGAGTCTCAGAAATACGCTCCTCCAAAAGTAAGGCTGCATCCATCGCGGCAGCGTATGTATCAAAGTGCTGGGTGCCGATGGCAAGGAATAGCTGTGTATCAAGCCCTCGTACAAACCTCTTTATTATCTTCTCTTCTGTGTCGACTAGGTACGGAGCATATCGAGACAACTGGGTAAACTGTATATCATACTCCGACACTGTCATCCCAGGAGTCTTGCGCAAGGACTCAAAACTACGGACTCGAGCATCTCGGACACTCTCCGGAAGAAAACGGGCAAGAAATGCAGATGTAAACTCATCCCAGGTCATAGAAGGCAGACCTGCAGCTCGGCCTCTCTCTACTGAATCGTACCATGTCTGGGCAAGACGCTCCAGACAAAAACTCGCAAACTCCACCAATCTATCATCAGAACACCTCAACGAACGGCAAATCCGAGCCATCCTATCAAGAAATGCCTGTGGGTCCTCTGTCGCATCTGTACCGGTAAAAGCTGGAGGTCTCAATCTCATGAACTCCTGTAGTGAAACAGGGATAGTCTCCGTAGTAGCAGCAGGAGTGACCATCTGTGCAGCAGGTACGATCGTGGTCTGTGCGGTGGAAGGAACGTCTTCGGATCTCTGTGCCCGACTGGACTCAACTAAAGATCCCATCATCTGCCGCAACTCTTGCATGCCGGCCTCTAATCTGGCAATACGGTCTGGATAAGGCGGATCAGTATGACCGTGAGGGGTAGGCGTATCCCCCCGCTCGATCCTCGCCTCAGACGGGCCCGCCCGAATTTCATCCCTAGCGGCAGCCCGCTGAGCTCTCGTAGTCTTTGGCGGCATCGAAACTGGAATAAGAAACAGGACTGATAAGAGCATTGCAATTGAATCAAGGAATGCAAGGAATCAAGAAAGGAAATACAAGCAATTATGTCCTAAGGTCACTTAGGCGGAGTACCGTATCGTAAGTATGCCGCGGATCATACCCACGCTACGCCACTCTGCTAAAGTCACCTACTCCATCTACCAAGGTCGTCCTACACTCAGAAAGGTAAAACCTACGCTCTGATACCAACTTTGTCACGACCCGAAAGTACGGAACGCGACTGGCACATAGATTACGAGACGTCTAAAGGCATACCGTAACCTAAGTCAGCCAAAGCCCAGAAGAATGTAAACCAGAATCAAAAGAGAGTGAAGGAAAAACCTTAAATGAAAACGGTTTTTAAATCAAATAAGTTGCATAGAATCCCTTTAAAAAAACATCAAAAATTTCCGAAATTTTCGGCAGAGTCTCCCCTGTATTTTCTATCCCCCAAAATGGGTACAACAAGATAATAAACCTGTAATCATAAAAATGGCATCCCCAAGCGGGAGCTAGCTCTTCGCCCAAGACGGATCACGACCACACGCAATATATAAGTAATGTCAAGAAAAGAGTATAAAAGAAACGCAAAATACCAGAAAACACAACGCCGGCTCAAGTGAGCTCGACCCAAAAGAAACCATATATATACAATCTCTCAGTCTCATCACTAGGTCGCATATACAATATAAAGTGGTAGATGGAGAATACTAGATACAATGATAAAGCAAAAGAAATAAACTGTGCTCGCAACCCACCTACGGGCGATGTCGCGAGTCTGAGCAAAAGGAGCTGATGATAAGATAGCCGCTGCTACAAGACTGATGAGTCCGACCTGCAAGACACTGTGGCACAACGGGGGTGAGTTGCCAGCTCGTGAGTAAATATAACATCTAATAAGGCAACCGTAAGAATGCACGCAATGCACCACAACATGCATGTCCATATGTGATATAATAGCTCTAGTATGCATGCACATGTATGCAATGTCATTTCTAACTCTTTAAGTGTTTTAAATGCTAAGGGTACTGCGTTCTTAACTTTTAGAAAATGAATATCAGTATAATAGCTAAGTACCATCAAGAAATCATCTGAAAACCCGTGTCAAGCATCGACACCAAATAGGAATCATATCTGTCTTAATATCGGGCTCCGTCAGTCCGGATCGGCCCATATCATCCAATCTCACGACAACGGTCGGTATCCTCCGGATATCCGCCGCGCCAGACATCACCGGTAGGTAGTCTTCCCCTGCCAGGCTCATCGTCTACATCTCGATCTTCTTGCCCCGGGGTACCATACCGGGCCCACCATGTACCCGAGACGGTTCATCCACTCCTCGAATCGGGTCTCGAAATCCAACAGAAAACATGAAAACTCATGGTGGACGACACATACATCACGAGAAAACCGCAACTTTGTTTTAAAAATGATAAATATAAGCTTTTGTTAAATTCTTGCGGTTTTCCCCAAAAATCCAGAAATCGCAGCAATACTGAAATCCTCAAGAAAATCATAATGTTCACATGTTATATATGATAAATGTCTATGATATCAATGTATATGATGTGAGTTTTGGCTAGAAATCTATGTAGATATGATGGTAATGCGAGGTATATGCATGCTATGCAATTCCATATATCATGTATGAATGCAAATGGCGTTATTAAGTTAAACAGGTTCTATAGTGAACGTGGCATGGCAATTACCAAAGGCGTGTGTGTCACATGAAAGTGCGCGTGCAACAGATGCCAATGGTAATGGTGTTCGTGTCTACGATGTGATATCGCATAAGTATAGATGAATGTCCATGCAATCTAATATACTGTTCGCTATAAGGGTATGTAGTGTACATGCATGGATAAGCTAGCTAACAATATAAATCTTGCAAAAAGTAGGGTAATCCTAACTAGAGGGGGGCGCCTCACGCCATTCAGACGATTCCCCCATAGATGAATACATCTACTCACCTGAAATCCCCGCTAATCCGATCCGACCACCGCCTTGCCTTTACGTGCCGTGTCCGATGTTTCCTCGACCGATCCTATATTTGCACAACACCAAGCATAAGATTACAAAACCTAAAACGATGCAAGTCACAATATACAATTGTCGACGCTCTCGAATTAAACATAACATACACTCGGTGCGCGGGAAAACGCACGAAAATCGCTAATCGTTGACTAGAATCGTAATTTCGGGGAAATCGACAAAACTAAAACCCGACTAGACGAAACCCCGCGTTCGCGCACTGTAATAGTCCTATACGAAGCTAATTATATCGCTAACATAACACAATTTGATCGCATTCTAATTTTTGTAAAATCTAGTAAGCAAATTTCAAACCGATTCGATGCAAACGTCGCAATTTAACGATTTAGCGAGCGTAACCCTACGCAATTAACCACTCTAATCAAATAGGTAACCAAAGCCCTAACTTAACTCTAACAACTATGCTTCAAACCCTAGTTCAACACCAAAATCCCATTCTTGATTTTCATGAACAAGAATTTACAACTAAATTAATACTTCAAAATTGAATTTTAGCACACATAAACTACAAGTTAACAAACTAGTTTAGAATTTCACCTCACAAATGGAACCCTAGCATGATCAAGCCACCAAGAAGCCTACTTTCTCCTAGTTTTGAACTAAATTTGGTTGAGGAGAGAGTAGATTAGGGTTTGGCTTTGAATTGAGATGGAAATTTGTGAATTTTTAATGGATTTTGGCATGAAAATGAAGCAAGAAAGAAGTGAGGAAATGGGGAATTTTCTGCTGAGGAGGCTCGGCCAGCAGCTAGAGAAGAGGGTGTGGGATTTTTGGAGAAGTTTCTAGGTCAAAAAGATCCCTCACATCTCATTTAATGCATTTCACATCAACTTTTTACAAAAAAACCCCTTTTTACATCATTTTTTCATAATTTTCACACCATAAAACTAAAATGTTGCAAGTCATGATACAATTTTATTAACACCATATTTTAGCTTATAAAGACTTCTAATTATGAAATTTACCTAATTAAATTTGTATTTATCACTAATTTAATGTATTTAAAAAGGCTTAAAATAATAAAAAAAATAATTAATTACGAAAAAAATTTATTTAACTAGAAAATTATAAGTGACATTTTTCTGACAAAATTATAGTAATATCTTATCTAAATTTTGTATAATTAGGTCTACAATGAAAAATACCTATTTTGACTTTTTACGGAAAAAGCCGAAAAATTAACCGATTACCGAAAAACTGCCTAAACGATTTTCGAAGGGTTACAATGCAAATGGATCTACAAAAGGAAACTTGGTGTAGATGGGCAGGTTGAAACCTATAAGGCTAGACTCGTTGCAAAAGGTTTTCGTCAAAGACCAGGTGTGGACTATGACGAAACCTTTTCTCCAATGGCTATGCTCAAATCCATTCGGATTCTACTTGCCATTGCTGCCTTCCATGACTATGAGATCTGGCAGATGACGTGAAAACAGCTTTTCTAAACGGAAGTTTGGAAGAGAACGTTTATATGGATCAGCCGAAAGGTTCATAGACAGTGGGAGCAGCGGGAATGTATGCAAGTTGCTTAAATCCATTTATGGATTAAAGCAGGCATCGCGGAGCTGGAACATCTGTTTTGATGAAACAGTCAAGGATTTTGACTTCATCAATAACGAGGATGAGCCTTGTATTTATAAGAAGATTATAGGACGAACTGTCGTGTTCCTAGTCTTGTACGTGGATGACATTCTTTTGATAGGAAATGACATTCCTATGCTACAATCGGTCAAGCTATTCTTATCACAAAGGTTCTCCATGAAAGACCTAGATGATGTCTCGTACATTCTAGGGATCAAGATCTACATGAGATAGATCCAAGAGATTACTGGGACTTTCACAATCCAGGTACATAGAGACCGTACTAAAGAGATTTAGTATGGAAGATTCCAAGCACGGTAACATACCCGCATTGCACGGAATCACCCTCTCCAAAGAGATGTCTCCCAAGACTGACGAGGAGAGGGTTCGCATGAGCTCTATACCCTACGCTTCGGCGGTAGGATCTATAATGTATGCGATGCTATGTACAAGACCAGATATAGCTTATGCGCTGAGCATGGTGAGCCGGTATCAGTCGAACCCAGGTGAGGACCACTGGACAGCAGTAAAGAACATTCTCAAGTACCTGAGAAGGACTAAGGAAATGTTCCTGGTTTACGGTAATGGAGACCTCAGGGTCGATTCCTTTACCGATTCAAGCTTCCAGAGTGACAAGGATGACAACAAGTCTGTCTCGGCTTTTGTATTTACCCTCAACGGAGGGGCGGTGTGTTGGAAGAGCTCCAAACAGGATACCGGTGCAGACTCGGCGATGGAGGCTGAATACATTGCTGCAAGCGATGCCGCAAAAGAGACGGTCTGGATAAAGAAGTTCATAGCTGAACTTCAGGTAGTTCCTTCCATTGTTGACCCAAAACCTGTGTATTGCAATAACAATGGGGCTATAGCTTTAGCGAAAGAACCACGGTCCCATTAGAAATACAGGCACATCTTAAGGCGGTATCACCTGATCAGGGAGATCGTAGATCACCAGGAGATCGAGATCCAGAGAGTGGATACAAAAGACAACACTGCGGATCCATTCACAGAAGCCGTCCCTCAAGCACAGTTCGAGCGACTTTTTGAGATGTTGGGTATGCGGTACGCCAGCAACTGGCCTTAGTGCAGACGTTGGGTGATCGGTACGCCAATTACTGGCCTTTAGTGCAAGTGGGAGATTGTTGGATATATATACCCTAGAGGCCAATATTGTATATGTATACATATGGATGCTAGGGATATGTATGTACAGGACAATCTTGCTCAGTTTTATAGTATATTATTTGACTTGTCTTTGTCAGGATATGTGTATTTATTGTTGTTATATCTAGCTTGCACATATTGATGAAGACTCGATACGGTAGTATACTATTATGATTTGTCTTTATCTTAACGTGGCATATGTCATACTCGTTATTACATATTGCGGTTACATGTTGATAAAGCTCGTAGGATCGTTGCTAGACTATCTGCGTTGTGATGGCGATCATACTTGTGGGAGCTGGGTAGTCGGTACGCACATCCTTAAATGGTCCCTAGTCGTGGGAGTATCGAGACTGGGCATTGATATCCCGGAGTAGACTAGTGTGTACGTTTCTAGACCCCGACGAGGGGCGATGGTTTGGTCCCGCAACCATTGGTCTTTAGACCTAAGATCGTATACAGGTGCTCACTGGGGGTGAGTACACCGGACGGACTCGCCGAGAACTTCCAGATGATACTATACCTATCGTCAGGTGGGAGTTCTCAGGTGACATTAGTACAGGTTAGTCTTTAGACCTGAGATCGGCATTTGTCTCGTGTGAGTTCCCACTGTGCTTTGATCACTACTCTACTACGGCTCTGCTGAGTCGTGCAAACAGGTTTTGGTTGGGTACAGTCCCGAGCCACATGGAGGCGGTGAGCGATTGTCGGGGATTCGTCTCTCCCGGTACGGGGATTCGTCTCTCCCGATATAGGGAGTCGATATCGCACAGTGTTCGATTGGTCAGGACCATAAGACCTTGGCCAAGGCAGTTAGGATTTACTGATAGGCTGATCAGTAGTTTCCCGGATTGGTCCTGAGCCACATCAGCACGACTTATCAGGTTATTAGGGTCTGACGTTCACCACCCCCTAGACCCGGTATGCGATACTCTCAGCCGAAGAGACCGGAATATACGGATATTATCACGGATAGGCTCAGTGGAGATCCGGATGAATTTGCTCATCGGCCTTCCTTTCGACACGTACCTGGGTAGCCGTTACGTACAGCTAGTGCCGCTGACATGCTTGTGGTTATGGATTTATCCAGTAACTCACTGCCAGCGTACTGTCGAGTCTTTAGAGTCCCACACAGAGGGTTTCCCTGATTCAGGCGAAATGATGTAGTAGCCGTATTGGATACGTGCAGGGTTCGATCGATTGATGTACATTGTACTCGGATTTTCGATCGGACAGTTGGTAATACTAACTGGCTCGGGTTTGAGCCGGATTATTAAATCGGATATTGATTTAATAATTTACATATATGTATTTCGATATATATATATTCTAGTATTACGTTCTTCGTGTTATTTTATCTTTTTGGGCGTTCGGAATTTTATCCGAATGCAGGTATGTATATACAGTAGACCGAAATTCGTATTTATTACTGATTTTCTTCTAGAAGGTGGACACCTCATTATTGGTTATTTCCATTTATTCTAAATGGATAATGAGGTGGAAATTGAGGAATGGGAGGAATGGGGCATGACCATGCTTCAATAATCAACAAATGAATTTTCAATTCATTTGTGGTTACTATTGAAGCATGGTTGCCATTTGTTTATTCTTGAAAAAAGATATACAAAACCTTTGTGCATATTTTCTCTTTCATGGATACTTCATAATTTTCTTGAGCTCTCATTCCTCTTTAGCTTCCTCCACCTTCATTTTCTTCCTCTTCACTACCTTCTCATGTGTTGAGAATTAAGTGAAGAGGCAAGAAAGAGATAGCTTGACACTTAGAACTCTAAACTACACCCTAGATTACTTGGACTAGCATCCCAAGTTCTCTAGTTGCTCTTTTGACACTTAGCAAAGAGCTAGAGCCATGGATCATATTCCCCGGGTGGATCATCTACGACAAAGGAAGACCGAAGAACAAGCTCGATCCGGGCGAACCGACGGAGCAACAAAAGAAGGTCAAGCAAGTTCAAGGTGGCTACCAGGAGCTAAGGATGAAGAACGAAGACCGAAGGACTCGAGCCTCTTGGTATAATCCTTCATCATAGTAGATAGCCCTCTTAGCATAGCTAGTTAGTTTTATGGAAAGATCCGAGTCTTTGGGTTATCTTAGCGCCTTCTTGAAACCCCTAAAAAAAATTTGTTCCGCAAACCACTTCGTTTGGAGGCTTGGGCGTCAAGGTAATCCAACAGATTCGCTCCTGGTACCATATTCCAGTATAGCGATGTTGATGTCAACCCAAATCAAATCAAACCAACAACCCCTACGGCAGAATTATACTTCGTCTCAGAATGCCTCCCGTGTCGAAATCATGCTTCGCCTCGGAGTATCTACCTTCCCTGTCGGAATTATACTTCGCCCGGGAATCAGGCTCTACATCAAAACCAGTGACACTCCGTGCCGACACCAAGTCAACCAGCGACCTCCTCGTCGGAATTATGCTCCGTCCTGGAATCAAGTCGACCAACAAGCTCTGCGTCGGAATCATAGTTCGTCTCAGAGTGTACCCCGCGTCGAAGTCAATCTTCGCCTCGGTGTATCTGCCTTCCCTGTCGGAATTATGCTTCGACTCAGAATCAAGTCAACAAGCGATCTCTTCGTCGGAATTAAGCTCCGCCTCGGAATCAAGTCGACTAATAAGCTCTGTGTCGAAATCATACTTCGTCTCAGAATGTACCCCGTGTCGAAATCATGCTTCGCCTCGGAGTATCTGCTTTCCCTGTCAGAATTATACTTCGCCTGGGAATCAACCTCTGCATCGAAATTATGCCTCAGTCTGCCGCCCGTCGGAATTACGTTCCGACCCCATTGGAATCATGCTCCGCTCATCGGAATCATGCTCCGATCCCTAGAATTATGCTCCAATCCCCGGAATTATGCTCCTCTTCGGAGTGATACTCCGACCCTAGAATTATGCTCTGCAAATCGGAATGATGCTCCGATCCTTGGGAATCATGCTCCCCAAGGGATGCTCCCCCCCCCCCGGAATGATGTTCCACCTCGGAGTTCAGCTTCAAGATCCATCAATTTAATGCACATAACTCATATGCGCGGTGTGTATTTATTGATGGGCACTTTGTTGGGGTCAAAATTTGCACCCCAGTTGACCGGGTCAAAGTCAAGGTCAACCCCAAGTAAGCGAGCCCAAGCCCAAGCAAGTGGGCTCATGCCCAAGTCGAGCCCCGCGACCAGCCTTCCCAATGCCAAAATAAAAATCATGTAATAAATAAATTTGATGTAATTTTTTTATGCATGAATGTAAGCAAAATGGGTATAAAGCCAAATTTTTGTAAAGCCCATTGTTTATGTGTAAAAGAAATGAGCACATGAGGCATGGAATGGGCAAAATGCCATTTTGTAAAGCCCAAGGGGCTATATATAAATGTGTAAACCTATATAAGGCAACATGATGATGAATAAAAGATACATTTTCATTATTCCCAAAAACTAGGCTTTGTGACTCCATCCTCTCTCTTCCAAGTTCTTACTTTTCCCTTTCATTTTCCAATTAAATCAAGAGCTTAGCTCTTCTTTTTTTTAAACTAAATAAATTTTTACCATAAACCAACCTCCCAAGACTCCATCAAGAGAAGAAGAAGGGTCTCTTTTTTTATCATTCAAGATCTAGATCTTAGAGTTTCAAGAGAACTCATTTTGGGTTTCTTCTCAAAAGAGAAAGGAGAAAATCTTTTGGAGTTTAACTCCACAAATAAAATTATTTTGGAGTTTAACTCTATAATAAAAATCTTTTTTTGGAGTTTAACTCCGAATAAAATTGTTTTGGGAGTTTAACTCCAAATAAAATTTTGGGAGTTTAACTCCAAATAAAAATTTTTGGAGTTTAACTCCATCACAAAAAATAATTCTTTTTGGAGCTGCTGCTTCCTCTCACGTGAGGGAGAGGGGAGCTCCCACTAAGTGGGAGCTTTCCCTCCTTCTCACGTGAGGGGAAGACTCCCTATTTAGTGGAGTTTAACTCCACACCACATTAAATCTTTTTAGGAGTTTAACTCCATTTAAAATTCTTTTGGAGTTCAACTCCACATTTATAATTCTTTCGGAGTTCAACTCCACAATAAAAATTCTCTCGGAGTTTAACTCCATTTAAATTCTTTCGGAGTTTAACTCTATTTAAATTCTTTCGGAGGTTAACTCCATAAATAAAATTATTTTGGTGTTTAACTCCACGATAAAAATCTTTTCGGAGTTGAACTCCATTTAAAACTCTTTTTGGAGTCGAACTCCACAATAAAATTCTTTTTGGGGAGTTTAACTCCACATTAAATCATTTTGGAGTTGAACTCCATTTAAAATTCTTTTGGAGTTTAACTCCGCAATAAAAATCTTTTTAGAGTTAAACTCCATTTAAAATTCTCTAGGAACTTTACTCCATTTAAAATTCTTTTTTTTTTTGAGTTGAACTCCATTTAAAACTCTTTTTGGAGTTTAACTACACAATAAAAATCTTTTTGGAGTTAAACTCCATTTAAAATCTGTTTGGAGTTGAACTCCTTATTTAAAAAAAATTTGGAGTTTAACTCAACAAAAAAAAATCTTTTAGAGTTGAACTCCTTGTTAAAAAATAAAAAATAAAAAATAAAAAATAAAAAAAGCCTTTGACCCCTCACATGCCAGCACATGAGGGAAATGGCTTCCATTAAGTGGGAGCCCTGGCCCTCCTCACGTGAGGGGGAAGGCTCCTATTTAATGGGAGCCCTTTTGGCCCCTAGCATGTGAGGGGAGCTCACATTAAAGGGAGCCCAGGTTGCTCCCTTTTTTTTTTAATTTTTTTTTCTTTTTTCTTCATTCTTCCTTCTTTTATTTATTTTAATCTTTTTTTTATAAAAAAAAATAAATATTAAATAAATAAAAATAAATTATAAATAATATTTTAAAATTAAAATGAAAAACGTTTCTCTGAATATTTATTTACTTATTTATTTTTGTTTTTTTTATATATAGAAAAATATATATATCCTCTTTTTTTAACAAATGGAACAAAAAAAACACCCCAACGCACACTGCACATCGAGTTCGCATGACCAGTTTAACCTGTCAATCGAAGGTTCCTTCGCTCCAAAGACGAGCGGTAATTAACGGAAGCTTAGTCCGCAGCTGCCAGAGATTCGGATCCCCACAATCAATAAACCCCCGCCTACCATAGGCTGGGGGAATCTGTAGTACGCCTGACAAGCGCGTGCGTATTCCCATCTCAATGGAATGACGAAAAACACCTTACAAAGTTCGTTAGCCGTTTTAAAGTGAACGAATGCACGGTAAAGTGGACCTTCCAAGGCACTAAGTAATCGGAACTTACAATGGTAATCTATCTTCTCAGGAGAGGAGTACTTAGATTTGGTTTTGTCCGCAGAAGGAGTGGGTGCATCAGTACTCCCACTCTTATCGATTGTACTTTTCTTATGGACAGATTCAGCAGATATAGAAGATATAGTATTTTCTTTAATTACAGATATTAATCCTAATATAGTCAACCAGTACTCGATTTGGATTTGCCAAGTCTTAAAGTCACTTTGGTCACTGCACTGAACTTTTTGGGTTTTATGGAACTGGAGTCGTTGCTCTTTACCATATTATATCAACTGATGGATAACAAGAATGTGTTAGAATTTAAAATTGAATATGAATATCCGGTATGATTTTAACAAATAAATCCTTAATATTAATATTCACTTTTAATTTGGAATTACTAGCAATAATAAATTAGTGCAGTTAATATCCGTAAGGTAATCTTTAAGGAGATCATACCCAACAAAATAGACCAATCGATATAGTGCAATCAGTATCCGTAAAGTAATCTTTGAAGGAACATGCACAACAAAATAGACCAATCGGTATACTGGTGCAATTACATAATATGTAGACAATTATATGCAATAGCAATTAATGAAGTAAATTAGCACTAAATATATTAAACGGATTATAATTAAACAAAACGAATTAAACGGATAGATATCTTTCTTAGATTGTTGGAAAATTACTGTTTAAAATCAAAATTGTTTTATCCCAAAAAATTAACAAACAAAATCACTAACCCTTAATTGATCACAAATTTGACTAGATGAAGTTTATAGGAAAGAGTCATGCACTTGAGTGCACTGACCTAAGAAAGATACCGTCTCCCTCTTGGTAAGTTTACAGGGGCGATTCAATCCCAAGATACAACTCCCCCAGCTCTTCTGGTACTCCGGCTTGCACAAGCTGCCGAAGCAGTGTTAGTGCCCTTTTATGTTTCGAAGTTAGATGCTCGAATGAAATGGATGCAGCGAGGAGGGAGAAGAAAGAATTTGTGTGTGTTTCTGGTTTTTGGTAATGTTTTTCTTTAGCCTTCAAGGAAGGCTCACCAACGGTTTGTAACCTTACAAATGATTGGTTAACCGCAACTATCGCAACCGTTCAACCTCCAACGGTCGTAACCGTCCAACCTACAACGGTTGTAACCGTCCAACCTGCAACGTCATCAACGGTCGTAACCGTTCATGAACAGTCGCACCCGTTCGCAAAACCATTCGTGAAAAATAAAAACTTTTCAAAAAAATATAGTTTAAATTATTTTACAAAATATATATTAATATAGTTTAAACTATTTTACAAAATATATATAAATATAATTTTCTGTATAAAAAATACTATGGCACATCACTAAGTAGAATCTGCACGATATGCACGTCCACTAGTGTAAGCACAATCCCACCTGTGGTTCCACCGTATCTCTTTCATTTAACTCAATTTACTGAAGTATCAAAGTGTTATATAAACACTTCTCCGTTTTCCCGATATGGGGCTAAAAGACTTCCCGATGAGAAGTTTGTGCTTTTGTGTCCATTAGTGCATTTGCTCTCGTGTGTGCGTGTGGATGGGTGGGGGGTGGGGTTGATCTAATCTTCCTACTTCCTTTTTCGATTCTACGTGTAATATCTCAAGTCAAATAGTAATTCTAATTCCTTGCATCATATATAGAATTAACAAAGTACTCGTTTGTGCGTAGAGAGAGTTTGAGTTAAGCCCTGGAAGCATAGGGAAATACTGAAAACTTATTTAAGATTAAGGTGCCTTAGAAATCTACGGAAGCATTCACTTTGTAACAATTTTCTCATAAAACTCATATCCTTCCAAACAAATATTGCAAGAATACTTAAATTTCCTAACCTATAATAACCTGCACCTATTTTCTACATAACTTTCAGTAACTCCAAAATTTACAAGTAGCTACATAAACACTTCTACAATTTTACCAACAATGTTCACCGAAAATCATAGAAACTACAAATTTAGTAAATGGAACTTGCAGCAAATGTTGCAAAATAGGAGCAGCCCAAGTAGATTTAATGTAATTGTTTTTCTTAAATAGTATACATATACAGAAATATTTATATTTGATATTTAATCATAAAGCAAATGCTGCATAAAACTTTTTTGGTTCATTGGATGCAAAGCTCCTTTTTCAACATTCCATACTTCCATTCAACAAACCAATTACACAACCAAAGTTTCAACAGAGTTCTGCTTAATATTAATAATTTTTCAAGTAGAAAACATCATGGCCTTACAAGCTTCATATAGATATGTTGGTAGCACAGGGAGACCAACTATTTAACAAATAGAAGGAAAGAAGAAATAACTCTTCGAAATTGCTGAATTCTCCTCAAACAAAACTTATAGGTTTTACTATGAAGCCAGGGGTGGGGGTTGGCGAAGAAAGGAAAAATTAATCTCCTCACACAATTTATTCATCCCCTTCTTTGCTTGGCACGTTTCCAGGTCTGACGACCCTTGTTCTTCCATTTCGCAACACCGCCAGGACGATTTTTCTCTTCAATCTCCCCGACCTTGCGCTTCCTGTGAGTGATATAGTGGGAAAAATTAACAAAACCTCACTGTTGAGCATCATTTCAAATTTGAAGTTGCATTCTAAGCAAGTTTAACTAGGCACGCCTAAAGCTGTTTCAATAGTATCAAACTAAGAGCCAAACATGTCTTACCAAAGTTAAAATGATTTGATGAGAGTTGCCTAATGATCCGAGTACGAATTATTTTTGACACATACATCTTATTCAATATACGATAGTCGAGAAGTCAGGAAGAATTCTTAAAAGCTAGCCATAAGAAGTTGGGGAAGAATAGTGATACGTACACGAAAGATAAAGCCGATTCAAGATGACGAATCTCCTACAGCCGATTCGAGATGTGGCGAATCTCCTTTAGAACATGCTAAATAGCATTTTGGGGGGGTTTCATTCATTCCTTTTTTACATTCATTACCACTACATTATATAGAAAATAAATAAAAATAATGGAGCGATAATCTCCTAAAATAAAGGAAGCATAAAAGGAAATGTAAACATGACATAAAAAACATGGGTTAGTGGGGAATGGATTGGAGTCATGGGCTCATGCACATATCAAACCATCCTTCTTCAACAGCCTTGTCCTCAAGGTTGAAACACACGATAGTGATCGTGAGTATTAATGATGTGATGCACCATTTCAACAGCATCTTAGAGCATCGGGTTTCGGCGGATTGTTATCGGCCATCATGGAGGGTCGGAGCATTCCCATTTTTTGATGCACCATTCAACGACATCTCGGAGCCTCAGGTTTAGGCAGATTGTTATCGGCCGTAATGGAATGTCGGAGCGTTCTCGTTGTTGAAGTTGGATATGTTTACTCTAGAGACCTGTATTGTATAGGATGCTAAGGATATGTATGTACAAGACACTTTTGCTCAGTTGTATGTATACCATTTGGGTTGTTTTTATCTGAACCTGTGTATTTGTTTTTTTTGATACTTTGTATTGCTTATACATGTTGATAAAGACTCGTTACAGTAGTATACTATTTGGTTTGTCTTTAACTTAACATGCGCATATATTATACTCGATATCACATATGGCTGATACATGTTGATAAAACCCGTAGGATTTTGCTTGACTACCAGCGTTATGATGGTGATCATACTTGTGGAGGCTGGATAGTCCATAGGCACATCCTTAAATATCCCAAGTCGATATTCCAGAGTAGACTTGTGTGTACGTTTCTAAACCCCGATGAGGGGCGGTGGTTGGTCCCACAGCCATTGGTATGATCATCTAAGATTGTATACAGGTGCTTAGGGGGGTAAGTATACTGGACGGACCCTCCGAGAACTTCTAGATGGTATTATACCTATCGTCAGATAGCTTCTCAGGTGATGTGTACATATTAGTCTTTATACCTGAGATCGTCATTTGTCTCGTGTGAGTTCCCACTGTACTTAGATCACTACCCTATCACGGCTCTATTGAGTCGTGAAAACAAGTTTTGGTTAGGTACAGTCCCGAGCCACATATAGACAGTGAGCGATTGTCAGGGATCCTTCTCTCCCGGTATTGGGAGTCGATATCGCACTGTGTCCGGTTGGTCGGAACAATAAGACCTTGGCCAAGACAGTTGAGATTTACTGATGGTTAGATTAGTAGTTTCTCGGATCGGTCCTAAGCCACATCGACACGACTTATCAGGTTATTAGGGTATGACGTTTACTACCCCTAGACCCGGTATGCGATACTCTTAGACGAAAAGACCGGATTGTTTAGAGATTGTCACATATAGGCTCAGTAGGGGTTCGGATAAGCTTGCTTGTCGGCCTTCCTTTTCGATAGGTACCCAGGTAGCCGTCACGTACAGCTAGTGCCGCTGACATGCTTATGGTTATGGATTTATCCAGTAATTCCCTGGTTCAGACGAAATGATGTAGTGGCCGTATTTTGATACGTGCAAGGTTCCGATCAAATGAGTGTACTAGCTATCCGGACTTTTGACCGGACGGTTGATAATAAACCGGTTTAGGATTAAGCCGGATTGTTAAATCAGGAATTGATTTAATAATTTACATATATATTTCGATATGTATATTCTAGTATTATGTTTTTTGTGTTATTCTATCTCTTTAGGTATTCGTATTTTGATACGAATACGGGTATGTATATACGGTAGAGTATTCCGTATTTATACGGAAAACATTCTAGAAGGTGGACACCTCATTTATGGTTTATCCATTTATTCATTTAAATGGAAAATGAGGTATAAAGGTACTGAGGTGAGAATGGTAAGAACCATACTTGAATGGTATTGACAAATGAATTGTACATTCATTTGTGCAAGCTATTGAAGCATGGTTGATATATTTTATTTGTAAAAAACTTTATACAAAACTATGGTTGATTTTTTCTCACAAGAGATTTGATTCATTCTCATCATTTGCTTGTCTCTCCTCACTAGTTTTTCTTGAGCTCCTTCCTCTTCAATCCTACACTCTCATGAGTTGAGAATCAAGAGTTGAAATAAGATAGAACACTGCATCTCTAAACACTCAATGCTAGCAACCTAGGGTCTTTAGTTACTCCATTTGTTTTTAGTGTGGAGCTAGAGCCATGAACCATATCTCTCGGGTAGATCATCTTCGACGGAGAAAGACCGGCGGTCAAGCTTGATCAAGGAGACCCCAAGGAGCCAACGACGAGGAGACGAAGACCGAAGGACTTGATCTCTTGGTATAACTCTCTTCCATAGTAACTAAAACCTCCTTGTAGTTTTTTCCAGTTCATGTGTTTGGTTTAAATTCTAGGGTTTCGAATTTTTAGTGCCTCTGAATTTTTGTTTTTCATTCCGCATAAGCCACGGTTGTGGCGGCTAGGGCGCTAAGAACCCTAACATGGTATCAGAGCTACTAGACAAGGATGCCAACCCATAGGGGTTCTCACTGTGTGACGGTAGTGGCGAAGCGCAGGCTCTTACCCCAGGGTGCCTCGTGCCGATTGATCCGGTGGGTTGTGGTCTGTCGTGAGGGGACAACGTAAAAAGCAGGTGCTGAGGGATCTATGGGCGCCACGACCAGTTTCCGCTGTGCTAACTGACCATAACATGGTATCAGAACCACCTAAACACATAAACTAGTTAGTTACGACATTTAAATTTCGACGTTTTCGTCGCGTGCAAAAACTGCCAACGAAAAAAGTCCCAAAAAATCCAGGTTTTAGCATGTTTGCACTCTTCGCGGGCTCACGGTTTGGACCGAGAAGCCGCGGGGTGTTGCGTAGGTACCCCGGGAATCGCCCCGGCAGGACAAAGGTCGGGCCCACCCCCTAGGCCACCTCGTAGGGGTGGGTAACCCCTAGTCCTCCCGAGCAACGGTTAATTTTGGGTATTTCGACGCCGCGAAGGTTTGGGTAAGTTTCGAGTTCGTTTCGACTCCCGGATTGTGGCTTAAAACGAAAGATTTTTGGGACTTAGTGAACTATTTTTTCCGGCTTTGGCAAACTTATTTTATTTACTATTTGGGCGGAATTTTATTATCGTGGTTTTCGTTACTTGCTTCTATGATGCGTTTATATATTGTTTAATATTTTCTAATCGCTATACGTCGATTAGAAGGGGTTACACGCATCTTGTTTATCTGTGATGTTGCTTGTGATATCTTTGTGACGGTTTTGACGGATTGTCGTGATGTATAGCCTTTTGTGCATTGTTTGTTGTACAGTTTTGAATTCATTTGTATATTCTTTATTGTGGGGCGAGCATCCGACATGTAGACTGTCGTTTCTGCCTGATTGTATATTCTTTTATTAGGGCACGACCGGGTTGAGGTCGATGTCACCGTTGTATATATTATTTCTTTTATGTACTAGGATTTACCTCGCGGAGGAGTGCTCGAGTAACCGGATTCTAGAAGGCAATGGGCATCCATCTCATGGCGTTGAGACTGGGGAGCCTTACTCTAGAATTGGCGGGCTATTCGCCGCACTCGTAGAGGGTATAAGATGACCCACGGTGGAGTGCTCAAGTTACCAGAACCCGTGAAGTGCTGGATGGCCCATTCACTTCGTTGATTGGGGTTGCCTCGCTTCCGGGATTGGCGGGTAACTTACCGCACTCATAGGGGCCTTGGTTATACATTGTACAGACTATCCACACGACCGGAGAACGTCAAGTTTCATTTGCGGCTCATATGAAATTCAGGACTCCTAGATTATCCGCTTTTCCATATTGCTTATCACTTTTCTGTGATGTTGCTTATATCATACATAAGATGACTATATATTTATATATAGATAAATAAATGTTGTATATATTTTGCATTCGTGCTAGTCCAGCCCTCGCTCTGTCGTTAGTTAAGTAATCTAACGGTGCATGATGGGACCCCGTGGCGAATGCGAATTGCATATACGTACATTCTATTTTCGTTCTTTTCTGGTGTGATGGGTATTAATTGATGGGACCGCATTAATTTTGATTAATACGAGGAAAAATAAACCTAAAAATATTGTCAGAACAAATTTTCGAAAAACTATAGGCGTATTCTTTTGCTTTGTATAGAGGTATTCGATCATGAATATCCCGCACCTCATTCGAGGAAGCAAGAGCCTAGATTCCTTCATGGGGAGTATCTCTTGAGCAAAAATTTATATTACTATAGATTACTCGGTTTTCTTCAAAACCATAAGTTTTCAAAAGCGGGGCCTAAATCACTTCTTTTCAAAACTGCTTGGTTCCTCAACGATATCAAGTTCATTACGTTAAAGGGTTTTTCGCCAAAAAACCCGCCATAGCCCTCCGTTATTTCCTACGAGTAATACTTAGTATTTGTTCTGCGTTTGTTGACTCAGTCAAGACGTAGTGTGCGGTAGCTAAATAGTGCTTGTTTGTAGCATTCGATGCGATTGGTTAAGACAGTCGTACGGCCTGGTTGGTTCAGTCAAGAGCTCGTACGGGTGGGTTTAATATACTCAAGATAATGACGAGTTGAACTTGACTAGGACCTTTTGATTTGTTGGCTTAGTCAAGGCCACTAGGGTCCTTAGGGCAAAAACCACATCGGGCGTTTCAAATATACAAGAAACTTGCTAGTGTTGCATATTTTCTGGGGTGTGGTGACTAGAGTGGCTTCCATCTAGATTATCACATCATGATAGTTGGGTCTCGATCCCACTGATGAGTAGAATTAATCTTGAGAGATATTTCACTTCACAATTGGCTAACCTATTAGGTGTTTAGAAAGATGTTAACGGGGCTACGCCTCTGCGGAAACAAGATTTATTTTAATTATGTTCGTGCGAAAGCACGGGGAACCTCCATCGGAGTACCAACACGCACCTAGCTGAACGGTTAGCGAACTTGTAAGTTGTTAATAATCCCGACCAGTTCTCTTTTTAAGGTTTGAAGAAGAATTTGAGGAAACTGTGGGAGTCATCCTAATTAGATAAACTAATAACCAATCTAATCTTACAAGAGCGCACGCTGAGTGTTTCTTTTCTCTCTCTACAGGTAATAACCATTTCACGCCCTAAACAAGATAATAAAATGTATGACTTGACCGATCCGGATTCTTATTCGGGGCCGAGGAACGCCGGTTTGTCTCTGACTTGTGACGCATGTCACGAGCTTGAGCAAGAGAAAGAGGATTTCATGAATTTCTTGATGACCCCGGTGAAAAAGAAGCATACCATTGCGTCTTTTTCAAGTGTTCTTGTTATTGAGATCTGTTTCTCAGTCAGTCCTACCTCCTGAATACTAGATACCGGATCAGGATCTCGTATCAGTAATTTATTACAGGGACTGAGAAAAAGTAGGATGGTTGGACCAAATGATGTCCCTCAGAATAGGAAACGGAGCACAAGTTGATGTTGCCGTAGGTGAATATCATCTAGTATTGCCTAGCGGCAAAACTGTGATTTTGAACAACCGATACTATATACCTTCCATGCTTTGCAACATTATATCAGTTTCTTTACTTGATAAAGATGAATATAATTTTGTTTTAGATAGAAATATCATGAACATTTACCTTAATCAGATATTGGTTGCAGAAGGTACACTGTGTAATGGTATCTATGTTCTTAATCAAAACACAGTTCTTAATGTACAAAACACACGCAAGATGAATTTCAGATACGAACGAAACCTATTTGTAGCATTGTAGACTTGGTCATATCGGTGAGAAAAGATTAAGTTACATAAGGAAGGGTATCTAAACCCGTTCAGATTTTCATCCCATGAAACTTGTCAGTCTTGTCTCAAAGTAAAGATAACCAAATCACCGTTCACCGGACACGGAGAAAGAGCTACAAAACTCTTGGGACTCAATACACAGTGATGTATGTGGTCCACTGTCTATACATGCAAGAGATGGGTTCTCGTACTTCATTACACGCACTGACGATCTCTCTATATTCGGATATGTGTATCTTCTGAAACATAAATCTGAAGATTTTGAGAAATTCAAAGAATATAAAAACGAAGTAGAGAACCAAACTGGAAAAAATATTAAAATTCTTCGAACTGGTCAGGGAGGTGAATACTTAAGCACGGAATTCCTCAACTTTCTAAAAGAGTATGGAATTCTCTCTCAGCTTACTCCTCCGTATACACCACAGCACAACGGTGTAACGGAACGGAGGAATCCTACCCTATTGGATATGGTTCGCTCCATGATGAGCAATACTGAGTTGCCTCTTTCATTTTGGAGACATGTGCTCCAGACAGCAGCATATCTATTGAATGATATTCCATCCAAACCCATGCCTAAGACACCATTTGAAATGTGGAATGGTAAAAAACTATATGTTAAACGTATTAAGATATGGGGTTGGCCGGCCTATGTAAAAACACAAAAACCGGACAAACTTCAGGTACGATCAGTTCTATATAAGTTTGTGGGATATCCAAAGCATTCGCCAGGATATCTGTTCTATCACACCGAAAAACAGAAGGTGTTTGTTGCTCACCACGCCGTCATTTTAAAGAAGGAATTTCTTGCAAAAGAAATTAGTTGGAGCAGGGTAAAACTCGAAGAAATTCAGGAACCACAAACAGAAACTGAAGATTTGATATAACCAGAAGATTGAATAGTTCCGGACGAACCTCAGTCACTCCGCAGATCTAGTAGGATTTCTCATCCACCCGAGAGATACTACGGTTTTCTCATAGACGGGAATCGAGAGAATTGCATCTTGGAAGAAGATGGTCCTACTAGTTTCAAGCAGGCCATTACCAGTAGGGAATCTGATAAATGGCTAGATGTTATGCGATCCGAACTGGAGTCCATGTACACCAACAATGTTTGGACCTTGGATATTACTTCTCCTGGGCTAAAACTCATTTGATGCAAATGGGTCTTCAAAAAGAAGATTGGTGTAGATGGACAGATGGAAACCTATAAGGCTAGACTTGTTGCAAAAGGTTTTCGTCAAAAGACCCGGTGTGGACTATGACGAAACTTTTTCTCCAGTGGATATGCTGAAATCCATTCGGATCCTACTTGCCATTGCTGCCTTCCATGACTATGAAATCTGACAGCTGGATGTAAAAACGACTTTTCTGAACGGAAGTTTAAAAGAGTGTTTATATGGATCAGCCGGAGAGGTTCGTAGATAGTGGGAGCAGCAGAAAGATGTACAAGTTGCTTAAATCCATTTATTTATTAAAACAGGCATCGCAGAGCTGGAACATCTGTTTTGATAAAACGGTCAAGAAATTTGACTTCATTAAAAATGAGGATGAGCCTTGTATTTATAAGAAAATTGTAGGAAGAACTGTCGTATTTCTAGTATTGTACGTGGACAACATTCTCTTGATAGGAAATGACATTCCTATGCCTACAATTGGTCAGGCTGTTCTTGTCACAAAGGTTCTCTATGAAAGACCTGGGTGATGTCTCCTATATTCTGAGGATTAAAATCTATAGAGATGGATTTAAGAGATTATTGGGACTTTCATAGTTCAGATACATAGAGGCCATACTAAAGAGATTTAGTATGGAAGATTCCAAGCGCGATAATATACCCGCTTTGCACGGAATTACTCTCTCCAAAGAAATGTCTCCCGAGACTGATGAGGAGAGGGCTCGCATGAGCATTATACCCTACGTTTCGACGGTAGGATCTATAATGTATGCAATACTATGTACCAGACCAGATGTAGCTTACGCGCTTAGCGTGGTGAGCCGGTGTCAGTCAAACCCAGGGGAGCACCACTGGACAGCAGTGAAGAACTTTCTTCGGTACCTGAGGACTAAGGAACTGTTCTTGGTGTACTGTAACGGGGACCTCCAAGTGGAGTCCTTTACCGACTCGAGCTTCAAAAATGACAAGGATGACAGCAAGTCTGTCTCGGGTTTTGTGTTTACCCTCAACGGATGGACGGTCTGTTGGAAGAGCTCCAAACAGGACACCGTCGCAGACTCGACGATGGAGGCTGAATACATTGTTGCCAACGATACCGCAAAAGAAGCGGTCTGGATAAATAAGTTCATTACTGAACTTGAGGTGGTTCCGTCCATTGTTGATCCAATACCTTTGTATTGCGACAACAATGGAGCTATGGCTATAGCGAAGGAACCACGGTCCCATCAGAAATCCTAACACATCTTGAGGAGGCATCACCTGATTAGGGAGATCGAAGATCGCCGGAAGTTTAGGTCCGGAGAGTATATACGAAAGACAACACGGCGGATCCATTTATCAAAGCCCTCCCCCCAAGCACAGTTCGAACGACTTTGAGATGTTGGGTATGCCAATTACAGGCCTTAGTACAAGTGGGAGATTGTTGGATATGTATGCCTTAGAGGCTTGTATTGTATAGGATGCTAGGGATATGTATGTACAGGACAATCTTGCTCAGTTGTATAGTATACCATTTGGATTGTCTTTATCTGAACATGTGTATTTGTTTTTCTTGTTGCTTTGTATTGCTTATACATGTTGATAAAGACTCGTTACAGTAGTTTACTATTTTAGTTTTTCTTTATCTTAACATGTACATATGTTATACACGATATCGCATATGGCTGATACATGTTGATAAAGCCCGTAGGGTTTTGCTTGACTACCAGCTTTATGATGGCGACCATATTTGTGGGGGGTGGGTAGTTCATAAGCACATCGTTAAATGTCCCAAGTCGCGGGAGTATCGAGACCGGGCATCGATATTCCAGAGTAGACTTGTATATACATTTCTAAAGCCCAACGAGGGGCGGTGGTTAGTCACACGGCCATTGGTGTGATCACCTAAGATTGTATATATGTGCTCACTTGAAGTGAGTATACTGGACAGACTTAGGAAGAAATTCTAGATGGTATTATACCTATCGTCAGATAGCGGTTCTCAGGTGACATGTGTATTGGTTAGTCTTTATACCTGAGATCGTCATTTGTCTCGTGTAAGTTTTCACTGTACTTAGATCACTACCCTACCTCGACTCTACTGAGTCGTGCAAACGGATTTTGGCTGGGTACAGTCCCGAACCACATGGAGGCAGTGAGTGATTGTCAGGGATTCGTCTCTCACGGTATTGGGAGTCGATGTCGCACTGTGTCCGATTAGCCAGAACCATAAGACCTTGGCCAAGGCAGTTGAGATTTACTGATGGTTAGATTGGAAGTTTCTCGGATCAGTCTGAGCCACATCGACACGATTTATCAGGTTATTAGGGTCTGACGTTTACCACCTCCTAGACCCGGTATGCAATACCAATGTTGAAAAAAAACGGTCTACCCGGCCGATTAATTGGCCGTATAATCGTAAACGGTGCTTAACCGGATAGAAATTGCACTAATCGCTCCATTAACCGATCAAAAATGATTAAACACCGAATAATGGATTTTAAATGGTTAATCAGACGTTTAATGTCTAAACGGTTGTGAACAAATATAAACCTGATTTAGAAAAAAACCGTACCCGCTTCTATCCATTTACTGAAGCAATCCAGACCTTTCATTTTTTCACCCAGATTTATACCTCGATCCAGCCTCGACCTCCATCCTCGATCTCGACCCTCCACCTCGAACTCGACAAGCTTTCGACCCTGATCCTCGACGAGCCTTCGACCTCCAGCCTCCAGCCTTTGATCTTGATTACAGCCTCCAGCTTCACCTCCATCTTCGATTACAGCCTCCAGAGGTAATTTTTAGGGTTTCCCCTAGATTTTTTATTTTCTCAATGCACGCAGTATGCCATTTATTGATGATTTTTCAGGGAAAATTTTGTTTTTATCTATTCTCATATAATGTAGCATGCAATAGATCATTAGATATGGAGAACTAAAAAACTTGGTTTATTTTTCAATCTCTGTTAATAATGGCATACCAAATGATAATTTATGAAGATGGGCTGGATGATATAGAAGAGCATTATGGAGATGATGAGTACGATTAGTAGAATATTTGTTTATGATATTTTGGTACTTTTAAAGTTATTTGTAGACCATATAGTATTGTTACTTTGCGAGACTTATCTTTATGTCGCATTATGTGGTGTTATGATTTAGAGTATCATGCTATCGATATTTTGATTTGATATTCTTTACATGGTTTGTTGTAGTGTGTTTATATGGTAATTTATAATTGTATGATGTGTGAGATATTGCATATGCCCCAATAGATTGTTTGCACGCAAATTATATAATATATATCGTACAAAATATATTGTATGTCCGGTGGGACTCGAACTCACAATATTCACCATTTAATTTTTTTCGGATGCCTTACCATTAGGCCACGGACGTATTTAATATTTAATAGTTGCAAGCAAGGCTAAATTTTTCTTATAAATATTTATGTGTGCGTATATTTGTTTATGACCATATAATTCTCGCAAAACGATTAATCACCGTATAATCCGATTATACGCTACCCGCTAGCCGGACGAATAGAAAACGAATACGTGTTTTACAACATTATGCAATACATTTAGACTAAGAGACCGGACTGCACGGAGATTGTCACGAATAGGTTCATTAGGGGTTCGGATGAACTTGCCCGTCGGCCTTCCTTTTCGACAGGTACCCGGTTAGCCGTCACATACAGCTAGTGTCGCTGACGTGCTTATGGTTATGGATTTATCCAGTTACTCAATACCGGCGTACTGCTGAGTCTTTAGAGTCCCACACAGAGGGTTTTCCTGGTTCAAGCGAAATGATGTAGTGGCTGTATTTTGATATGTGCAAGGTTCTGATCAAATAAGTGTACTAACTATCCGGACTTTTGATCCGACGGTTGATAATACTTGTCGGCTTAGGATTAAGCCGGATTATTAAATCGGGTATTGGTTTAATAATTTACAAATATATATTTCGATATGTATATTCTAGTACTATGTTCTTTGTGTTATTCTATCTCTTTGGGTATTCATATTTTGATACGAATACGGGTATGTATATACAGTAGAGTATTCCGTATTTATACAGAAAACATTCTAGAAGGTGGACACCTCATTTTTTGTTTATCCATTTATTCATTTAAATGGAAAATGTGGTGTAAAGATAGTGAGGTGAGAATGATGAGAACCATACTTCAATGGTATTGACAAATGAATTGTATATTCTTTTGTGCAAACTATTCAAGTATGATTGATATATTCTATTTGTAAAAAATCTGTATACAAAACTATGGTTGATTTTTTCTCACAAGAGATTTGATTCATTCGCACTATTTGCTTCTTTCTCCCCACTGGTTTTTCTTGAGCTCCTCCTTCCTCTTCAATCCTATACTCTTATGAGTTGAGAATCAAGGGTTGAAGTGAGATAGAAAAACACTAGAACAACACTACTACATTTCTAAGCACACTAAACTAGCAACCTAGGGTCTTTAGTTGCTCCATTTGTTTTTAGTGTGAAGCTAGAGCCATGAACCACATCTCTCAAGTGGATCATCTAAGACGAAGGAAGACCGGCAGTCAAACTCGATCAAGGAGACCCCAAGGAGCTAACGAAGAGAAGATGAAAACCGAATGACTCGATCTCTTGGTATAACCCTCTTTCATAGTAGTTAAAACCTCCTTGTAGTTTTTTATGGTCCATGTGTTTGGTTTAGATTCTAGGGTTTCGAGTTTCTAGCGCCTTTAGATTTTTGTTTTTCATTCCGTATAGACCGCGGTTGTGGCGGCTAGGGCACTAGAAACCCTAACAGTTGATGCATCATTCAATGACAACTCGAAGTCTCGGCTTTAGGCGGATTGGTTTTCGGCCATCTCGAAGGATCATAGATGCTCTGATACCAAATGATGCGTACACGATAGATAAAATCGATTCGAGATGGTGAATCTCCTCTAGAACATGCTAAAATAGCATTTTTGGGGGTTTTCATTCATTCCTTTCTTACATTCATTACCACTACATTATATAGAAAATAAATAAAAGTAGTGGGGAGACGGTCTCCTAAAATTAAGGAAGCATAAAAGAAAATATAAACATGACATAGATAGTTGAGAACATGGGTTAGCGGAGAACAAATTAGAGTCATGGTCTCATAGCATTTTGGGGGTTTTCATTCATTACCTTTGTACATTCATTACAATTGCATTACATTGAAAACAAATAAAAGTAGTGGAGAGATAGTCTCCTAAAATAAAGGAAGCATAAAAGAAATTGTAAACTGGACATAGATAGTTCAGAACATGGGTTAGTAGGGAATGGATTGGAGTCATGGGCTCATGCACATATCAAATTGATAAATAAATATGGCTAAAAGGCACTTAAATGCCATAAAACTTTGGCCTTCTTCAAATATACACTTCGAAACCTTGATTGTGACAAAAGAAAACATGAACTTAGCCAAATTGCAAATAAGTACCACAAACTTTTGGTGCTTTTCAATTTAATACCATGTGACACCTTCCCTCTTTGTTATTTAACCGAAATTAGCATATGGAATTAAATTGAAAATTTCTAGAGTTTATTGCAGTAAATTGCAAATTGCTCGATTTATGTAACTTATTTGTCAAAATTTTGTAAAAGTATACATTCGACAAATGCTAAATGTTCAAGGTATTTCAGTAAAATTCAACCAATAAATAAACCAAGTTCCTATATCATAGCAAGGCATTTATATGTTAATCATACCTATATGTCTTCAGCTTTTGATCCGAGAGCAATTCGTCAGCAAATGAAGTCTTCCTCTCTTTTTTCGTCAACCTACCAGAGAAGAACTCAGATGCAGGTTCAATAACAGTACCCATCTGAGCCCATAAAAAGCAAAAAGTTAGGGTCAGCAAACCATCCAAGGGAAACAATAGTACTAATAAGGAAGATGTATCGATCACATATCAGCAATAATTTTCATATCAAATATGTCGGAAAAACATGCAGCTTTCCTGGAAATACTTGGGGAGTGCCTTCGACTTTTCTCCCTTCTTGAAGTGCTTTTTCGGATCAATGACATTCCTCAACTGCATAAAGTTTGCAGGTCTCAAAGGTCAGAAAAGTCAAAACTTAAAAAGAAGAAAGACTATATCATTCAAATCAGCTTCAGCTGTACCCTAAGAAATTGAACTTAAAAAGAATGGGCAAATCAGATATGAATAATAATATAAGGTTTTTTAGAACCGTGTTTATAACCTCAAGCCTGAACTTAGCGAGAAAAGAAAAATTATTTACCAAGCTAAATGTTTAAATGAAATAAGGAAATCAACCTGGGACTCTTTACCTGTATAAAAATTGGAATTCAATATGGATTTGAGTTCATGAACTAGAGAATCACAGCACTGCAATGCAATTACCATTGATGACATTTGGTTTCTTCTAATTCCAATCACCATATTTCTAAAATTACAGTTATGGTGTTTTCTTGGATAGAATTACAGTCGGAGATTTCACGTATTTTTATAGTATCACTTAGCTCTCAATGCGAAAGGTGAAGTTGCTATCTAATATACAATTTCAGGATTGGAATTTGCTCATTTTGATGTTAAATCCCTCGTGATAAAGTTCCAATCAGATGAAACAAATTGCTCACCTATGGAAAGAAAAGGCATTTCCCTGCCTTGCTGAAAATAAAGGTTTAGTAGCTTTCACAGAAATAAAAAGTTCCGACCAAACAAAGAAAAGGGTGCTTAATCATTTTGTAGTGTGTTTTGTTAGATTAAGCCCAAAAACTACAGACGAGAGAAGCTGATAAATATGGTTTCACAAGTTTCTTTCAGAAGCACGACCCAAAATCAACTTCATTTTACTCTATCCCTTTTGTCTTTCATGTGTGTTAGAATACCCATATTATACACGGGTCTATTATATATAATTGGATGCTTAATAGGGGTGTAATAGCATAATGCCATTTGCCTATATAAAGAGGAGCATTAGGCTTAGGCCAATTCATCCATTACATTTCCCTAATCTCTCTCCCTCTCTCTAATCACATGGTATCAGGGCCACACATCTGAACCACACGTTCAATCAGATCTAATCCTCACCATCCATTCACCAAACACACAAACCCTAGCCCTAGCCACCCAACAGCCGCCGCCGCCCTTCTTCCTCGTCGACCTCGCCAGACCTCCTTCGACTTCGCCGGACCCCTTTCGACCTCGCCGGAGAACTAGGAGACTCCCACGACGCCGATCAACGTCGTTCAGACCAAATTGAACCTCCTCCAACATCGATTCCCTCAGATCTGAGACGGTGAGGACTCGATTTGGGTATTCGGTCTAGATTTCTCGTTTTCGATGTTTTTTTGCTGATTTGGGAACCTATATGGGTTTCGATTTTGATTTGGGGATAGAATCGATTTTGATTTTGGGATTTTGAGTTCAGTGTTGATTTCGATTACTGAACGAGGGTCGATTCGACTTCGACTTGTTAAGATTCCTTCAGATTTGACCCAGGTTGATGATTTTTTGTTTGATTAAAGTGTGTTCTTGGCTGGTTTGCTTCAATGCTTGCTAATTTTAGCAGTTTAAAGGGGATTTCTTTGTCACTGCTATAGTAACCGAGATTTGGAAGGTAATCTTTGTGATTTTCAAGATGTTTCCATCAGCTTTGGCTATATTTTGGTGTGTCGATTGTGATCGATTGTGTTATCGGAGTTTCGCATTCATTGGAGTTTGTATTTCGATCCGATTGAATTTGTTTGGGTTTGTTGGTGTTATTTGGAGTAGTCGGAGATCGATTGTTGTGATTGTTGGCTTGATTGGCATTATTTGGGTGGAGGTCAGATCTTAGGAGTTTATTTTTGATTAGGAGTTTGTTTAGATTGAAATGATTCTTGTTAAGGAGTTTAGAGATTGAGATGGAGACCAAAGAAGGGAAGTCGATTTCTTCAACCGATATTGTAGCCATCAAGATGGTGGATTTCAAGCTTGACAATCAAAATTTCCATAGTTGGAATCTTATGGTGGAGCATTATGTCAAGGGAAAGAGAAAGGGCGATCACTTGACGAAAGCTCCTCATGATCCCGTTACCGCCGATTGGGAGGCGGATAATGTACAACTGAGTCATCTCATGCTTAGTTTGGAGTGACGCATCATGAATGGTCTTGCTCTCTTGAGATCTGTGAAGGCAATTTGGAATAAACTCCATGAGCTCTGCTCTTCACAGCAGAGCCTCTCGAAGGCCTATGGTTTGGTACATCAGCTGTACAAGATCCAGCAAGGAACTCGTTCATTGCATCAGTACTGCTCAGAGTTTTCGTGTCTTGCCCGGCTTGTCTCGGAGCCGTTTCCGACCACTAGTGATGTTATGGAGATGAAAAGGCGACACGAGACTCTTCTAGTGATCATTTTTCTTGGTGGGCTACGGCCCGAATATCAGTCATCCGGTCTTGCTTAGGAAGGCGAATATTACTCTTATGACCGCCTATCATACGTTTCACCAGATTTTTCAGTCGGAGATCACTGATAAGTAGCAGCCGGCATCTGGCGAACACGGTGCACTTATTAGGCCAGAGAGTTCTCCCATATATTACTCTCCACGATGGAGAATGGGAGCAGGTCATTTGGACGGCAGAGCTGGAGGCAGAGACCGTGGAGATCCTCGTTTTTACGACTATTGCCATCAAGAAGAACATATTCACAGTACCTGCTGGAAGTTGAATGGGAGGCCTCCTCAGCCTGCTACTCGTGCACATGTTGGGACCGTATCCCCGCATCCTCCACCATCTCGACAGATTCAGCATTATCCGAGAGTTCCATTAAATCCTTGGAGGAGATTGCTCGATTGAGCCTTCTTGTGACCTCGTCTGCTTCTAGTAGCCAGAGTGGATCGGCTACAGCTCAAACTTCAGCCGTGACAACTTTGGGTCTTACGAGAAGTAACCATACGGTCTTTATTACTTCAACTTCTGTATGTCGTCCTTGGGTGATTGATACGGGCACGACAGATCATATGACAGAAGAGAGATGCATATTGTCTTCTAATAGGCTAAGCTTTGGGTGTACCCCAGTGACCTTAGCGAATAGCACCACCTCTGCCATAGAGAGTGTGGGGTCTGTCCGTGCCACACTATAGTTACTTCTCTCTACTGTCTTATATTTTCCTGGCTTTCCTTTTAATTTACCCTCTATAAGCCAGCTGACTCGAAATTTGAACTGTGACACAACTTTCTTTTCTGGTGGATGTGTTTTTCAAGAGTTTAAGACGAGGCGAACGATTGGCACAGGAATTGAGGTTGATGGGTTGTACCACCTTGATGAACATCCACGCCCCATAACCTGTCCAACAGCATCCACATCTTGTTTCGATGCCCATTGTCGGTTTGGTCACCCTTCTCTACAGACCTTAAAGAGGATTGCCCCTCTTGGTATTTTTTTCTAATTTAGAGTGAGTCTTGTGAGTTGGATAAGTATCATCGCTCTATCTACCCATTTCGTATTAATAAGAGAGCTGAAAAACTTTTGATTTAGTTCATTATGATGTTTTGGGGACATGCCATGTCGTTGCCCAAGCAGGCTTTCGCTACTTTGTGACCTTTATTGATGATTTTTCTCGAGTCTCGTGGTTATATTTGATGAAATCTAGAACTGAAGTGTTTTCTCATTTTCAGACTTATTGTTCTGAAGTTAAGACTCAATTTGGAGTCGATGTGAGTACCTTGAGGAGTAATAATGACAAAGAATATTTTTGTACACCCTTCAGAATATATATGGAGCAACTTGGCATTATTCATAGATCCTCTTGTCCTTATACCCCAACAGAATGGAATGACAAAAAGAAAGAATAGGCATTTGTTAGTCACTCAAACTCTTTTGTTTCATATGCGAGTGCCTAAATCCTTTTGGGGATGCAGTCCTTACTGCTAATTACTTGATCAATCATATGCTCTTCTCTATCCTAAATGGACAGATTCCTCATTCCATATTGTTCCTATCGGTGGTCCCTTTTTCTGTCCCTCCACGGGTATTTGGATGTGTTTGTTTTATTCATGATCTACAACCAGGGGTTCTAAACTAGATCCAAAGGCCATTAAGTGTATTTTTCTTGGGTATTCTCTGACTCAAAAAGGATATCGTTTCTATAGTCATGTATTACGTCGTCGATTTATATCGGCCGACGTGACTTTTCACGAGTTCACCCCATACTTTTCTATATCTCACTCCTGTAAACATGGACAGTGATTTTCCTTTAGATTTCTCATATTTTTCATCACAGAGATCCCTTCTGAGTCGGTTGATTCTCCCTTCCTGTATTGGAAATCACTCGTACCATTCCTATTGACCCACCTTCCACTCCTGATTCCACTATTGGGCCCCACACCACCGGTTACCAAGGTATATGCTCATCGGGCCCGTACAACTCCTGAACATCAGCCTCTTGCTGCTGATCTCCCAGAGTCTTAAGCTCTGCAGGAGGTTGACATTGATCTCCCTATTGCCTTACGGAAAGGCACCTGGAGCTGCACTTCTCATCTTATAGCTCATCATGTGGCCACTTCTCACTTATCTTTGGCATATCGAGCATTTATCTCCTCCCTCGACACTCATGCTCTACTCAAGTCCCTTTCTGAAGCTTTGTTTTATGAAGGGTGGACCGAGACTATGATTGATGAGATGCTTGCTCTCGAACTGAATCAGACATGGGATTTGGCTCCTCTTCCGGCTGGGAAAAAGGTTGTAGGGTATCGCTGGGTATATGCTGTGAAGCTTCACCCTGATAGGACCCATTCCCGCTTGAAAGCACGTTTGGTTGCCAAAAGGTATTCACAGACTTACGGCATTGATTATGAGGAAACCTTTTCTCCGGAGGCAAGATGACTTCTGTTCGTCTACTTATATCTCCTGCGGCTACCCATCATTGGCCAATGCATTAGCTTGATGTGAAGAATGCATTTCTTCATGGATCTTTGGTCGAGAAGGTCTATATAGAGTAACCTCCTAGTTTTGTTGCTGAGGGAGAGTCTAGTCTAGTTTGCCGATTTGAAGAAGTCTTTGTATGGCTTGAAACATTCTCCTCGAGGGTGGTTTGGGAAATTTACTGAGGTAATTATTTCGTTTGGCCTCAGACAGTGTGCCCATGATCATTCAGTGTTCTGCCGTAATATTTCCAATGGCCTTCTCATTCTTTTGGTGGTATATGTCGATGACAGTGATTATTGACGATGATGCGGCTGGTATTTCACAGCTTAAGTACCACCTTCAAACAAAGTTTCAGACTAAGAACCTTAGGAGCCTTAAATATTTTTTGGGTATCGAAGTTGCTTGGTCGAAGCATGGCATCTATATCTTACAACGGAAGAATGTGCTTGATATACTGACTGAAACGGAGATGTTCAGGTGCAAACCCATATAGGCTCCAATGGATCTTAATACTAAAATGCTTTCGGGACAAGGTAACTCAATTGAAGATGCCGAAAGATGCCGACGGTTGGTCGGTAAGCCGGACTCACAATATCATCCTGCAATCTCCAACATCATGGCTATCTCCATGAATTGGTTCATTCTTCCTTTGATGGAGCAAGGGGTTGCTTTCGTCTCTTTCCTTCTGGGCCAGGAATGGAAGTTGGTGTTATGAATCAATTCATGGCTGATTCACGAGTAGCTTATTGGGATGTGGTGATTTGAATACTTCGCTATTTGAAGAATGCTTCATAGAAGGGTCTACTATACTCGGATCATGAACATTCTTGAGTAGCAGGCTTCACTGATGCAGATTGGGCCGGGTCTCCATCCGATCGTAGATCTACTACAGGATATTGCATGTTTGTAGGAGGTAACTTTGTCTCTGGGAAGAGTAAGAAGGCGTAGTATCCCGCTCCAGCGCCGAGTCAGAATATCGGACCATGGCAAATACCACTTGTGATATTGTATGGATTCGCTTTCTGCTGGGAGAGCTTGGCTTTGAGTCCACTTCCTCTATTCGGCTATATTGTGATAATAAGAATGCAATATATATTGTTTATAATCATGTGTTCCATGAACGAACGAAACACATTGAGGTGGATTGCCACTTCGTAAGGGAGAAGGTTGAAGATGGGATTATCGATACTTATTATGTTCAATCTGCTCATCAGTTGGCAGATTTATTCATAAAGCTCTTAGGAAGGAATAGAATGCAGTTTATTTGTAACCAGCTGGGCATGTTTGATATGTATGCTCCAGCTTGAGGGGGTGATAGAATACCCGTATTATACAAGGGTCTATTATATATAATTAGATACTTAATAGGAGTGTAATGGCATAATGGCATTTGCCTATATAAAGAGGAGGATTGAGTTTAGGCTAATTCATCTATTACATTTCCCTAATTTCTCTCTCTCTCTCTCTCATCACAATATGTTCTAATCATTATCATTTAAAAATAAAAAAATACTCTTCCATTCAAAGTAATCCAACCTCTTCGTACAATTTTTTTTAAGTCCACCAAAAAATTAACTTAAGTTCAGATATACTTCGATGACCAATTTTTTGTTCAAAATAACCTAATAATTTCTATATGTATTAGTTTTACTTAAAGAAGTAATATTGTACAAGTGCTTCTTGGAAGGGTTGGATTTAAACAAAACCAATAGAAAAATACAAGTAAACATAAATAAATAATTAAAAAATTACGAAAAATATCCTAGAAACAATAAAAGTAAGGTCATAAAAAGCATACCCTGAGAATCTCAAGATCCTTCTTTAACTCCGGAGTAATGGTTGGGGCAGGCATGTCAAACCTGGGAGGGATAAAAATATATTAAAAATTTAAGATAGAAATTACTGTAAAATTCTACAGTGAGTAACAACTTACCAACTTTGTCCAGCCGTGTCTTTGACATTTTTCTTCAGCAGCTTACTCACCTTCCTCGGGTCCCTTGGGGGAACATATAACCCATCCACAAGTTCATTATCAGGTTTCCAAACAGAACCATTCTGTAAATTGTTTGCCTTTTCCGAGCTCTTTTTTGTTCCATTGGCTATGGGAGGCAATTTCGGAGCCCAAGAAAGCCCAATGGCCGACTGATTTGCCATTATTCTAAGGACAAAGACATAAAAGTGTGAATCAATTACACGTATGCACGGATGAATGAAGAGATTTGTAAGAGCTACTAGAAAACCTGATAATCGGTAGAAAACATCTGACAGGCTAACTCGTAAACTAGCAAACATTGGTGATGGGTGTTTTCTTCTGAAGTAAAATAAACTTGATGCGAACATGGTAAGCGCAAGAAACATCGCAAGCATAATCAACCTATGTTGCACGGATTAGCCGTCGAGGTGACAGATCCTCTTATCAGATTTGTATCATGTTCATTCGAATTCGTCAACAATACTTGACACTCTTTTTGACAGACCATGAAATTTATAACATATGTTAAGGCCCTTGTTTGGGAATGGAGTTATAAAAGTTTTTTGAACCAGAGTTTCATAAAGTTAACAAAAGTTAAATCCAAAATGTTGACTTTACCATGTTTGGTATCTATTTTGGTGCAGTTGTGTATCTAAACTCCAATCTGCTATAAGTTTCATAAACCCCGTTTTCCCAAACACATTTCTTATGACATTATAACCATAGTTTTTTTGTTTTTTTCATGGAGTTTGGGCTCTCTACTTCCACATGAAAATAAACTCCAAATATTCTTAAGTCCATGTCCAAACAGGGCCTAAATGAATCAAACATGCATCAATAAAACGAGACACTAATCTCTATTGTTGTTTGCATTCTTAGACTTGTAATCTTGTTTAGATTTGACTTTTAAGGTATGAGAAGTCGCTCGATCCCGATTCATCTCAGAGAAAGAAAATTACCTTTTCGTTGATCTAGGGCGCAAGCAATCGGCGGCGAGGAGGCGGCACAGCTGTTGATAGAGAGGCGGAGGGTGGCAGCAAGGTGGAGGAGAGTAGGCGGCGGCGGCGGCGGGTAGGAGAAAGAGGCGGCGATGGGTTGAGAGAGGACGGCGGCGGCGGCGGGTTATATCTCCAGGGAAAAGATATAAACTTGGGGGTTATTTGCAGTGAATATTATATATATTATATAATTGGGTTGATTTGGGGTTTGGATTTGGGTTTGGATTTGGGTTTTGGGTTTGGTATGAGTTGTGTCTGGTTCGTTTGGGTTCGGTTTTATTTTAATGGGTAAATTACAATAAAATAATTTGAATATTGCTACTAATCGACACAACTACATTAATTTTTTTTATTGCAATAAACAGCCACAAACTTTTATTTTCTTGGGAATGTTTTTCTCTGAAATGTGACAAAAAGACGATATTACTGATTCCAATCCAGAAAATGAGGATAAGGTATTGATCCCAAGATTTCAAACCCACTTTAGATTTGCTAAAGCTATCCACTAAATAACTCGTCAGAATCAAGCGTATGACGAGTCGAGATTCGTTGGAATTTCGCCAGAATTTCCTCTCGCAATCGCCTCTCACACGACTGCATGAGAAAGGAGGCGGCGGCCAAACTCTAATTGAGGGTTGACGGGTCGGATTTTGGATCTTATTCACTGTTGAAAATTCGAACCTATAACCACAACCTTTCGAATTTAAACTTGTTTGTCTATGCATAGAGTGCCATCCTAACATCAATTAAAGTGGTAAAACCCGCTGTTGTTGAACCAGAGTTCTTAGCTTCAAGTCTCACTTGCATTAATTTACAGTCTGTTATTCAATTTTTCACCAAAAAAAAAAACTCTCATTTATACATTTTGACGTATAAATCCTTTTATGTACCTGATTAAACCTTTAATTATAACCTATTAATAGAGCTTGTTACCTGTATTTTAATAAAGGATTAATTGCATAAATCGCCCTCATAAGCGGAGCTAGGTGTGGGCATGTGTGAGCAATTGCCCATACTTAATCTTATTGGGTGGTATATTTATTTCTTGTTTGTTTACTCAAACAAAGTTATATTTATTAGTTTATGCTTTATATAGAAATTAACTAAAAATATTTGTACATATAAGCTTGGTTTCATTTTTCCAAATAATAAAATAAATAAGTTTATTTATCACCATAAAAAATCATATTTCATCTCCTTCAAATTTTTTGGCAATTCTAATTATCATTTTTGCTTTACAAAATGGAGAAGAATATGAATTGAAAAATAAATAAAAAAAAGCTTACAAAATGTTTTGCAAGATATATTACTCTCTCGTGCTGGTGACTTCGCCTGTAACCTATCCCATATATGTTAATTTTATACATTAAATTTTGCCATTACTTGCAAAAATGTCGGCTCCGCCACTGTTCGCCGTCAATTGTGCCATCCTTCATCGATCGTAGTTGTAGCCACCCTCGCATCACTCGGTTACCGAACATCACCCTTCGTTGACTGCACCGGCACTCGTTGCCATCTGTCGCTCGCACCACTATCCTTCGTCCGTCGCCGCAATAAACAATTGTTGGCGTTCTTAACGTCCTGCCCTCCAACCGCTGCCGTTGCGGAACGAAAAACTTTAACTTTTAAAAAAACCGGCGCTAGAAACAACTACCTAAAATCTAACCAAATATTAAACTGGTAAACTTGAGGAGTTTAGCTACTGTGATAAGAGGGTTATACCGAATGATCCGTATTCTTCGGTCTTCTGCCCTTTTTCTTAACTCCATGGGGTCTCCGTGATCGAGCTTGATTTCCGGTCTTCCTCCGTCGAAGATGATCCACCTGAGAAATGTGGTTCATGGCTCTAACTCCACACAAAAAATGTAACATTTTGGAAAATTATAAATTTTAATTTATAATTTTAAATATGAATATAATAAGTTTACAAAAATGATATCGCTTATGAAATTGGGTATTTGAATTATATCCGTAAAAATATAATTATTTTGGTAAATATGAAGAAAAGTGTGTGATATCATAAAAAAATGATATATTAATTATTTTAACATGACATGATATTTTACATCAAGATAATGATAATTAAGTGTTAGAATAAGTATGTCATTCTTTTTACATGTGAATTTAGATTTTTACATAAAAGAGATTTTAATTAAAGGAAAAGGTTTTTAATTGTTGTATGGTTGGTTATATTATAACCTACGCTAAACCCCCACCCTCAACACACTTCATCCATGCTCACAATCCTCCACCTCCTCTTTCACATTTTACACCTCCCCCTTCCACCATGACACCTCCACCTTACAACCCTCCACCTCATGCTCTCTCTACACACAACATAACACTTCACACATTATCTCATCAACACTTAGGAATTCCTTTAGCCTCCTAAACTGAACACACATAGTTTCTTCAGCTCAAAAACTAAAATTCCTAATTTTATCATATCTAAAGGAGAAAAGCCATGAGTTCCTTCATCAAGTTTTTGCACATCATCTAGTTTAATCCACTACAAACCCTTGATGCTTCCACAAGCACTTCTTGAGCTGATGTTCCTTTATGCATCATCCTAATATGTATATCTCACTTTCTTTCTAAATTCTATTATGTTCACATACCAGTTTTTCATGTGCAGTATAGGAAAACTGTTGGTTTTGTGATAAATAGCATACCGAAATTGAATCTGGAACCACTAAGTATAACCATTAGAAAAATTAACAATACCATAAGTATCAAGAGACCGCTATGAGACTTCAACTAAAACCCGAGCCCCTGTCTTCTAGATATGTCCGGCGACATCCTTGTTTTGACCGGCGCCACCGGGTCATTGGTGGTGTTTTGTGTTGGGTTTTTCTCTGTAGGTGTGTTTGTGTATTTTATGATCTACAGTATTGTTTGATTTGTCCTAATATTCATACAGTGAAATCTGGGAATGTTTTAGTAAGGGTTTTATCAGGTTTCCGACATTTCGACATGAGTTTTTCGTATTTCTGTACTGCGACTGAAATATCGACGTTCGTACGTTAATTTCAGTGGCATTTGTTCGTTGAGTAAGTAAGCTATAGGTTCTAACATATAGATACTTAGCTTATTGTTTTGATTTCGATATGATATTTACGTAAATATTTCATAACCACGATTATAGGTACGATCACGAAGGTTTCCGAGACGGAGTTGGCGGACATAGCAATCGTGGATTCGACGAGCTCGACAAGTTGTGAGTAGATTAATATCTACGGGGGAAGTCGGGTGGATAGCGTATAACACCCTCGCAACCTTATAGCTAAGATAGTTATGATATTTAGTTAGTTCTTAGTGATTAATTCAACTTATTGGTATTAATGTTATGTTTCATCGAGTATAGTATTCATGTGCATATAGTGTTATTCATGGTTTGGTGTATTGTACGAGAAATCATACCGTACTTGTGATGACAAGATTTGCATGCCGAATAACGGCCAAGTTTCCTTTAGACCCGTAGAGTTATATTTTATTCCGTTTTAGAACGTAATACTTGTGTGAGCTATACTATTTTAAAAACTAATGATTCGTTTCTCTTTTTAATGATAAAGGACAAGGATGCGATGCCAATTTCCAAAACGAATATCTATTTTAACCTAAGGCGGCTTCCTTATTTCAAAACCAACGTTTCGTTTCGTTTCGTTTTCAAAGATAATAGTATAGCTCATAGAAAGTAGTTACATTTAATAATTACGCTTAGATTTACTTTACATGTTCGCGATATATTATCGATGTTATACGTTTCCGTGATACGAACACTCTGATAAACATTCGCACAAATGCTAATGATTGCCATGCTGCATGAGCACAGACGCGTATGCTACACTACACATCATTAGTATTGTCATGACACAGTAGAATCGATACGTTTATTTGCTTGTATGACTTATTTACGTACTTACCTTATTATCTGTTAAGCATTTCGAATACCAGTACCATGGGTATTCATATTTGATTCTTATGAGTTTTCAGGATGTTTTACTTTTGATGATATATATCAGTGGTATAGGACGCTGTTATATATGTATATATATAATATATCATCGGAATGATCTATGCAAATATTCTTATTCTTTACTTGATATATTTGGATATGATGAGTTGATGTCTACCATGAGTCGTTTTTACGTTTTGTTTTACTCCGAACCGAGTGGGGGGCTATACGGTTATGGATTACTACGTTATCCAGACCAAGTAGAGAGATATACAGTCGGATACATGGTAGACTCGGTCGAGACCGAGGGGAAGGATAGCCGCATTAGAGACGGGGAGCCTAGCGAGGATACTCGATACCGGAGATAGAGATAAGAACGGCAGATATCCAGGGGATACTGACCGGGGCTAGATTTGGGCACGGCGGATATCTAGGGGATACTGACCAGGGCCAGGGATATCGGGTGGTGATCATCTGTTGAGATGGTGTCGACGATATCTGCATTTGCGTGTCGGTGATGGATACGAGAGATTTGAGGATTTGCGTGTCGGTGATAGGCATGAGAGATTTCTGATTTTGGGTGTCGGTGCTAGACATCCAGATGTTGATAGGTTGCTATCTTATGAGGTATTCAGTTATGTTATGAGTTATTGTAGCCAATCAGGACTGATTCGGGGGACAGTGCCTGTACATCTTTTTACGAGTCATTGCATATAAAAAGGAATTCAAAAATCGAGTTATGGCCTCATTATTTTGACGTGTCTAATATGACACTGGGATCTTTTAAATTGTAAACCTCTTAAAATTCTTCACTAAAATAGCAGGACATATATCTTAAATAAGATACCTATTATATATTTCATATTATCACGTCTGCTTTTATGCTGTGACATATGTATTCCGCGGCTATTTTAAAGAAGAGCTTTTACCTATGTATTTTCGGCTACTTATGGGTTCATACCTAGATACAGGTCAGTTGCATTGGTATATTCTATTTTGGGGTCATATGATGGATAGAGTTACATTTATGATACTGTAACGTTTTAAAAATAATTAAATAAATAATTAAATGAATAAAATTGTTTAAGTGAATTTTATGATTTTCGGTAAAGCAAAATGTATTTTTCGTAAAACCAAACCGTGATTGTTTTTCATTATAATTTCAAAAATACCTATTTTAATTATGTAATTACTAGTAAATGGTGTTTATTTAGCCACTTATAAATTTTTAGTTTAATTAAATATTTTTCCTGAATTAAATATTTTAAATATTAACATAAGCTTTATTTTTACACTAAAATAGTGTAAATTACAAATTTGAATGGTTTTAATTTGTAAAAATAAACCATGGCATATTAGAATTTATTGTGTATCATGCAAAATTTATTTGCAAATTTTCCCATTTTTCTAGAGTTTTCTAAGTCGTTTTAGTAAAGAAATGAAAGAAAATGAAGAAATTCATGAAAAGACATAAAGTGAGATATTATTTGATGATGTTTCTACACAACTCATGAAACTCTTTTCTCTTTCTTCCTCTCCCCCTTGCATGTCCGGCCACACCCCATGGCAGCCCCCCCATTTTTCATTTTTATTTCAACTCCAAAAATCATCAAAAAATCCTCCAAAATTTAATAAAAATTGCACAAAATCCAAATAAATTCCTACCCTTTGTTCTCTACTCTTATTTACATGGATTTTTGAGTGGAAAAAGCATGTATTTTTGAGGCTCATTTTCATGTTTGGACTTGAGCTTGTGAAGGTATAAATCTATCTCTTTTGTTTTATTTCCATTAGATGTTTCTTTTAAAGCATAATTAGAATTAATATATTAATTCTAGTTGCAAATTTTAAAATTAAAGTTAGGGTTTGTAAATTCAAGTTGTGGTTTTTATTAATTAAATAAGGTTATAATAGCTAGTTTAACATCTTTTAGAGTGGAAAAATATTGCATGGTTGTTGTATAACAAATTGTTTATTCAAATTGTTTTGATTAAGCTATTTAGCTAACTAGATTTTTCTAAAATGTGTTTGTGGGTAAAATAAAATTCTTATTAAGCTTGTTATCATTAGATGGTAGTTTTAATGAGAATATTAGCATATTAGAGGAAAGAAAAACTTAGTTTGATCACTAGTTTCCTTTGATAATTGGAAAATAGTAATAAAATGCTAGTATTTTGTAAACTAGATTTTGGAAATTCCTATATAAATGAAATTAAAAATATAATCATGGTTTCATTATATCATTATCATCATGAATTGTAGTTTAATACATTAATTCATGTAAAATCATGTTTTGTGATGGAATTGCGGTATTTTGCTTGAAAAATGTTGAAAATTGTTACAGGTTGCAAACTAGAAATTTCAAATTTATACAAATTTGTGTAATAAAAATATAGTAATGGTTTGTATAGTCTAGTTATGCTATTTAATGAGTTTTATGACCATTGGTTTCATTTAAATGTCAAGTTTTGATGAAAAACGGTAAATTGGTATTTTCAGGTTTTACGAAATTGGACGGTTTGATGGATTTTAGGGTTTCGATGGATTTAATCATGTTTTATAAAATAAGTAAGATGTTTTAAAACTACGAGTTATTTGTTGATGTTTATCTCGATCCATCGGAGTTTGTACGCCGATATCGAGCGATATTTGGTTCTTTTGCGTGGACGGGACATAGGTTTTAACCTATGCTTGTTCCTTGTATCGTTTGACTTTCGTATGTGATCCAGTTTACGATACAATTTATATGTTTGCGTTTAGGTACCCCTCACGTGGACTGCGGGCGATGAAGAGGAGGATGGCGACACCGTCTTCGGCAGACATGGATCAGGTGAGTAGATGCATATCTACGGGGGGAAGTCGGGTGGATGGCGTTTAGCACCCCCGCAACGTAGAATAGGAATAGTACTTATTGACATTAGGAAACCAGATGTGACCCTAGATTCTTAATCAGTAGGACCCTAGTATTGACCCTAGGCTGGACTAGACTGATTTAGGAAAACCATATCTGAGGATGAGTACCTTGGAAGAGGTTCGTAGGTTTCAGATAGAAACATACACACGCACACACTGAAACTCGACATGGGGTATACGTGTATGTGTGTATATATATAAAACTAGGTATAGGTATATACATATATATACAACATGTATATGGGATTCATTGATGTGATATGATATCCGAGGTATGATGAAATAGTGTAACTGGGCTTGATGCCGTGATTTTTGGCAATACAGTCGTATTAAGTGTTAGCGAATCATTAGAGGATACGATAGTGAACATGTATACTTAAATTATAAGGGGTAGTGATGATATTGAGGTACATAAGACTCTAAAATAGTACCCGGACTGTAACCTGTGATTGATCACGACATGGGATATGTATGACTTGATTACGACATCACATAGGTGTGACCTGATGTCGATATCATAGAGGTGTGACTTGAGGACGATATGATATCAGTATGACTTAATCACAATATGATACATATGACATGATATCTCTGAGGATAAACTAATGATATATGATTGATGTAGGCGATTGCAGTTTAGCACCTTGATCATGAGATGTGTTGGTGATGACATTATACGAATAATGAGACACCTAGGAGATACTTGACCCGTACCCCGATATTGGGATGTCGTACGATGGATTTTACCGTACGAGGCATAGATATGATGATTGATCCGCACTCTTGATTCGAGAAAGCCGTACTTCGTACGTGGCGCTATTGAGACTGGATCGCCGACTATTAGAGATATTGATTCTGACCTAGGTAGACTCTTGTTTCTTAATGACTAATTTCTTAGGTTAAGTTCCTTAGGAGGTTAGATGGACACTAGTTTAGGTTCGATTCATATAGTGATAGTTGTTCTCGTATGTCGCAGAGGGGTGGATAATGCACATCTGTCTTGCATTCATACTGTAATCATCATGGTGCATGTTCTTTTATATGTTGCTATAATCAGTATAAACATTACCTGTTAGGACACCAGCACTATTACCGATGATGCGCATACTCCACGCACACTTATTTGCCGGCTCACACACATCATCATCGGTAATTGCTATGTCATGTACACTTTAGATCATATTGTCTTTTATGGATAGAATCAGTTAACAACTAGACCGCTATAATATTGTGATTATTCTCTGACATTAGTACAGACATGATATTTATTGCTTAGACATTCATGCATTCATATTTTCATGTTAGCATGCAGTATTATGGGCATATGCCGACACTTATCATATACTTACTCATTATTTTGAGATTTGGGTTTCTATGAGATTTCTGGATTTTTGGGGAAAACCGCAAGAATATATAAAAACTTCTCTCTCTCTCCTCCTCTCTTTTTAAAATAAGATGCGGTTTTCTCGTGATGTATGTGTCGTCCACCATGAGATTTCATGTTTTCTGTTGGATTTCGAGACCCGATTCGAGGAGTGGATGAACCGTCTCGGGTACATGGTGGGCCCGGTATGGTACCCCGGGGCAAGAAGATCGAGTTGTAGACGATGAGCCTGGCAGGGGAAGGCTACCTACCGGTGATGTCTGGCGCGGCGGATATCCGGAGGATACCGACCGTTGTCGTGAGATTTAGTGATATGGGCCGATCCGGACTGACGGAGCCCGAGGTATTGAGACTATGAGACTTGAGATTTACATGTTTGTGTCGATGCTTGACACGGATTTCCATGGATTTCATTATTGAGATTTCAGATTCCTATACACATTTTACTATGATAACAGTTAAAGATTTCTTATACAGATATATCTGGATTTCAGGATTGATTGTTTTATATTCATGGTGCATGCATATCCATTCAAATGATATAGTACTATATGAGGCACTGACACGAGCACGGAGTATCTGCACTTACACGTAGTATTACCCTGCTATTACTAGATGATTGGGACTTAGTAGTGTATTATTATGACCTAGGATAGCGTCGTGCATTCGATTTCTTTTCGTAGATATCTTCTACTCACGAGTTGGCAACTCACCCCCGTTGTGCCAAATTTTATTACAGGTTCGATGTACAGGTTTCCCCGGCAGCTTGCTGGCACATCTATTCTTTCAGGGTGATTTGCACGGTAGGTTGGTTCACTTGTATCCGAACCACCATTGTACTTTTATTCTTTCGTTTGTATCTAGTAAGCTCCATCAACCATACTTGTATTATTTGATAAGTTATTGGACCAGTCTTTTATTTCGACCTTAGAGTCACGCATGTATTATTCTGATCTGGTGGTTTTGTTTTCTTTTGAGTTTTGAGCCTCGCCCTTTGGCATTGTATATTATTGTGCTTGTTGTGGTTGTTTCCGCCTGTTGGCGTTGATGCTAGCTCCCGTTTGGGGATGCCTTTTATTGTTTATGTATATTATGCTTGTTGTACCCATTTGGGGGCCAGTTTTTATAGAGGAGACTCTGCCGAAATTTTTGAGAAAATTTGCTGATTCTTTTATACTTGTTTTCTTCTTCTTCTTCTTCTTCTTCTTCTTCTTTTATGGTTTAGATTTCTGGGCTTCGGCTTACTTAGGTTACGTGGCGCCTCTAGACGCTTCGTAATCTAAGTGCCGGTCACGTTCCGTACTTTCGGGTCGTGACAAAGTTGGTATCAGAGCGCTAGGTTTAACCTTGTATAAGTCTAGGTGACCCTTGGTTGATGGAGTAGGCGATTTAGGTAGAGTAACGTACCGTTGGTATGGTCCGCGGCATACTTACGATACGCTACTCTGCTTAAGGAGCCCTAGGATGTACATTGTTTGCACCGTATTTCATTCGTTCCTTTGATCTATCTTCATCGATGTCGGAGGGTGATTCTGTTACCATGGGCGCACTGGCAGAGGGAGCTGCGGCTCGAATGCGATAACCATTAGAGTATTGGTTATTCTTGAGGATTGAAGCATTGTTTAGCGTGCGGACGAAGGGCATTCATATGCCGTCCGGATGAAGTTAAAGGGTTCGAACGATTATCAGAAAACCATTTTCCCAAGTTTAAAGTATTTGGAAGAACATGCAGGTATTTCGATGGACCCTCTAGAAGAATGAAACCCTAACTCGACATAATGACCACGAGAACGCCCTTGAACCTTAGGGTTTACGGCAGTTCCGCGGTGCCATTAGTGAGGCTTGGGTTTACCCTTCTACGGCTGGACCATCGATGCTGGGGTATGTACCAGATATTTTTAAGCTGTACTTGAGTGTTGAGCTCTCGGGGAATTATGGAATTTTGATGGATCGATCGAAAAGTTTAATGTAGTCCGGATATCAAGTGAAGGGATCGACTACTTGGGAGACTCTAGATATGAGTATTGCCGTTAGTAGCACAGTCAGCACAGCTACGAAGAGACGAGTTTGAAGCAGCCGACATCAGAGGAAAGAGGCGCACATTGACGATAGTGTTTACGATTGTAATTTAGTGATTTGAATTTCATATTTTCGTTGATTGGATTTTGGTATTTTGAGGACTTTGTTCTACGATTGGTATTTCATGTGTGTACCTTCATTACATTCTATTTGTGTTTCATATATCAGTTGTATTGATGTTGTTTAGTACACACCCAGTACACTTGATTTGGTTTTATATATTTTGAGATTTTTGATTTGATTTCGTGCATATGGGTTACACTTGATTTTGATATACGTTTCGACCTAGTTTTCATGCATTTTTGTACTGTGATTTCGATTTTGATATTCGATGTATGTTTTCGTGCACCATGTGCACCTGATTAGGATTCTTGCGCATACTTGGCGCACTTGATGCGATTTTGTGCACACCAGATGCACTAAATCGGGGTTTTGTGCAGATTAGATACACCTGATATTGTGTCGTGCACGCCCGTTGCACTTGACAGATGTTTTTGGTGCACACATGTTGCACTTAGTTTTGTTGTTGTGTGTATTCGTGGTATCTGTATTTGGTTTCGATTTCAGTGCGCACCGGACGCACATGATATTTTATTGATGTGATTGGGATTGATTTCAGTTTGAGCAGTGTGTTTTTATAATCATTACTATTTGATTTAGTAACCAGGCGGGATGTGTATGTTAAATAAAAGATATATATATATATATATATATATATAGCTATTTTTTTTAATAAACGTCCGCTACTTATGCCATGACACGTGCATCACACGGCGATTTTCAAAAGGGGTTTTTGCATATTTCCTTATCCAGATATTTGGATGGTTTTACTATGATGCGCACTATATATAAGTTATAGATTGATGTATATTAAGATGGTTTTCATATTGGGTTTTAATATTTTATTCTCGCCATAACTCCGATGATTGCGTAATGCTTGACGGAGTTGATTTTTTTTATGTATTGATGATTTCGGAGCCCCGACGATTTGAGTGTTTTGTTAAATGTTTTAGTATTTGGAAGGGAAGTTTTAATTTAAATTCGGGGACCGAATTTCTTAAAGGGGGGAAGATTGTAACGTTTTAAAAATAATTAAATAAATAATTAAATGAATAAAATTGTTTAAGTGAATTTTATGATTTTCGGTAAAGCAAAATGTATTTTTCGTAAAACCAAACCGTGATTGTTTTTCATTATAATTTCAAAAATACCTATTTTAATTATGTAATTACTAGTAAATGGTGTTTATTTAGCCACTTATAAATTTTTAGTTTAATTAAATATTTTTCCTGAATTAATTATTTTAAATATTAACATAAGCTTTATTTTTACACTAAAATAGTGTAAATTATAAATTTGAATGGTTTTAATTTGTAAAAATGAACCATGGCATATTAGAATTTATTGTGTATCATGCAAAATTTATTTGCAAATTTTCCCATTTTTCTAGAGTTTTCTAGGTTGTTTTAGTAAAGAAATGAAAGAAAATGAAGAAATTCATGAAAAGACATAAAGTGAGATATTATTTGATGAAGTTTCTACACAACTCATGAAACTCTTTTCTCTTTCTTCCTCTCCCCCTTGCATGGCCGGCCACACCCCATGGCAGCCCCCCATTTTTCATTTTTATTTCAACTCCAAAAATCATCAAAAAATCCTCCAAAATTCAATAAAAATTGCACAAAATCCAAATAAATTCCTACCCTTTGTTCTCTACTCTTATTTACATGGATTTTTGAGTGGGAAAAGCATGTATTTTTGAGGCTCATTTTCATGTTTGGACTTGAGCTTGTGAAGGTATAAATCTATCTCTTTTGTTTTATTTCCATTAGATGTTTCTTTTAAAGCATAATTAGAATTAATATATTAATTCTAGTTGCAAATTTTAAAATTAAAGTTAGGGTTTGTAAATTCAAGTTGTGGTTTTTATTAATTAAATAAGGTTATAATAGCTAGTTTAACATCTTTTAGAGTGGAAAAATATTGCATGGTTGTTGTATAACAAATTGTTTATTCAAATTGTTTTGATTAAGCTATTTAGCTAACTAGATTTTTCTAAAATGTGTTTGTGGGTAAAATAAAATTCTTATTAAGCTTGTTATCATTAGATGGTAGTTTTAATGAGAATATTAGCATATTAGAGGAAAGAAAAACTTAGTTTGATCACTAGTTTCCTTTGATAATTGGAAAATAGTAATAAAATGCTAGTATTTTGTAAACTAGATTTTGGAAATTCCTATATAAATGAAATTAAAAATATAATCATGGTTTCATTATATCATTATCATCATGAATTGTAGTTTAATACATTAATTCATGCAAAATCATGTTTTGTGATGGAATTGTGGTATTTTGCTTGAAAAATGTTGAAAATTGTTAAAGGTTGCAAACTAGAAATTTCAAATTTATACAAATTTGTGTAATAAAAATATAGTAATGGTTTGTATAGTCTAGTTATGCTATTTAATGAGTTTTATGACCATTGGTTTCATTTAAATGTCAAGTTTTGATGAAAAACGGTAAATTGGTATTTTCGGGTTTTACGAAATTGGACGGTTTGATGGATTTTAGGGTTTCGATGGATTTAATCATGTTTTATAAAATAAGTAAGATGTTTTAAAACTACGAGTTATTTGTTAATGTTTATCTCGATCCATCGGAGTTTGTACGCCGATATCGAGCGATATTTGGTTCTTTTGCGTGGACGGGACATAGGTTTTAACCTATGCTTGTTCCTTGTATCGTTTGACTTTCGTATGTGATCCAGTTTACGATACTATTTATATGTTTGCGTTTAGGTAACCCTCACGTGGACTGCGGGCGATGAAGAGGAGGATGGCGACACCGTCTTCGGCAGATATGGATCAGGTGAGTAGATGCATATCTACGGGGGGAAGTCGGGTGGATGGCGTTTAGCACCCCTGCAACGTAGAATAGGAATAGTACTTATTGACATTAGGAAACCAGATGTGACCCTAGATTCTTAATCAGTAGGACCCTAGTATTGACCCTAGGCTGGACAAGACTGATTTAGGAAAACCATATCTGAGGATGAGTACCTTGGAAGAGGTTCGTAGGTTTCAGATAGAAACATACACACGCACACACTGAAACTCGACATGGGGTATACGTGTATGTGTGTATATATATAGAACTAGGTATAGGTATATACATATATATACAACACGTATATGGGATTCATTGATGTGATATGATATCCAAGGTATGATGAAATAGTGTAACTGGGCTTGATGCCGTGATTTTTGGCAATACAGTCGTATTAAGTGTTAGCGAATCATTAGAGGATACGATAGTGAACATGTATACTTAAATTATAAGGGGTAGTGATGATATTGAGGTACATAGGACTCTAAAATAGTACCCGGACTGTAACCTGTGATTGATCACGACATGGGATATGTATGACTTGATTACGACATCACATAGGTGTGACCTGATGTCGATATCATAGAGGTGTGACTTGAGGACGATATGATATCAGTATGACTTAATCACAATATGATACATATGACATGATATCTCTGAGGATAAACTAATGATATATGATTGATGTAGGCGATTGCAGTTTAGCACCTTGATCATGAGATGTGTTGGTGATGACATTATACGAATAATGAGACACCTAGGAGATACTTGACCCGTACCCCGATATTGGGATGTCGTACGATGGATTTTACCGTACGAGGCATAGATATGATGATTGATCCGCACTCTTGATTCGAGGAAGCCGTACTTCGTACGTGACGCTATTGAGGCTGGATCGCCGACTATTAGAGATATTGATTCTGACCTAGGTAGACTCTTGTTTCTTAATGACTAGTTTCTTAGGTTAAGTTCCTTAGGAGGTTAGATGGACACTAGTTTAGGTTCGATTCATATAGTGATAGTTGTTCTCGTATGTCGCAGAGGGGTGGATAATGCACATCTGTCTTGCATTCATACTGTAATCATCATGGTGCATGTTCTTTTATATGTTGCTATAATCAGTATAAACATTACCTGTTAGGACACCAGCACTATTATCGATGATGCGCATACTCCACGCACACTTATTTGCCGGCTCACACACATCATCATCGGTAATTGCTATGTCATGTACACTTTAGATCATATTGTCTTTTATGGATAGAATCAGTTAACAACTAGACCGCTATAATATTGTGATTATTCTTTGACATTAGTACAGACATGATATTTATTGCTTAGACATTCATGCATTCATATTTTCATGTTAGCATGAAGTATTATGGGCATATGCCGACACTTATCATATACTTACTCATGATTTTGAGATTTGGGTTTCTATGAGATTTCTGGATTTTTGGGGAAAACCGTAAGAATATATAAAAACTTCTCTCTCTCTCCTCCTCTCTTTTTAAAATAAGATGCGGTTTTCTCGTGATGTATGTGTCGTCCACCATGAGATTTCATGTTTTCTGTTGGATTTCGAGACCCGATTCGAGGAGTGGATGAACCGTCTCGGGTACATGGTGGGCCCGGTATGGTATCCCGGGGCAAGAAGATCGAGTTGTAGACGATGAGCCTGGCAGGGGAAGGCTACCTACCGGTGATGTCTGGCGCGGCGGATATCCGGAGGATACCGACCGTTGTCGTAAGATTTAGTGATATGGGCCGATCCGGACTGACGGAGCCCGAGGTATTGAGACTATGAGACTTGAGATTTACATGTTTGTGTCGATACTTGACACGGATTTCCATGGATTTCATTATTGAGATTTCAGATTCCTATACACATTTTACTATGATAACAGTTAAAGATTTCTTATACAGATATATCTGGATTTCAGGATTGATTGTTTTATATTCATGGTGCATGCATATCCATTCATATGACATAGTACTATATGAGGCACTGACACGAGCACGGAGTATCTGCACTTACACGTAGTATTACCCTGCTATTACTAGATGATTGGGACTTAGTAGTGTATTATTATGAACTAGGATAGCGTCGTGCATTCGATTTCTTTTCGTAGATATCTTCTACTCACGAGTTGGCAACTCACCCCCGTTGTGCCAAATTTTATTACAGGTTCGATGTACAGGTTTCCCTAGCAGCTTGCTGGCACATCTATTCTTTTAGGGTGATTTGCACGGTAGGTTGGTTCACTTGTATCCGAACCACCATTGTACTTTTATTCTTTCGTTTGTATCTAGTAAGCTCCATCAACCATACTTGTATTATTTGATAAGTTATTGGACCAGTCTTTTATTTCGACCTTAGAGTCACGCATGTATTATTCTGATCTGGTGGTTTTGTTTTCTTTTGAGTTTTGAGCCTCGCCCTTTGGCGTTGTATATTATTGTGCTTGTTGTGGTTGTTTCCGCCTGTTGGCGTTGATGCTAGCTCCCGTTTGGGGATGCTTTTTATTGTTTATGTATATTATGCTTGTTGTACCCATTTGGGGGCCAGTTTTTATAGAGGAGACTCTGCCGAAATTTTTGAGAAAATTTGCTGATGCTTTTAAACTTGTTTTCTTTTTCTTCTTCTTCTTCTTTTATGGTTTAGATTTCTGGGCTTCGGCTTACTTAGGTTACGTGGCGCCTCTAGACGCTTCGTAATCTAAGTGCCGGTCACGTTCCGTACTTTCGGGTCGTGACAGATACATATGCATATCATATATTATAGTAGTATAGGATATGATAGTACTATACTTATGACCTAGGTATCGTTGTGCATTTCGATTTCTACCTTGTGATGTACTTTTATTCACTGAGTTGGCAACTCACCCCTATTGTGCCACAGTTTCTTGCAGGTTTTACCGCTCGGATTATCGGCGGATTACGACACACTCTTCTTCTCAGTGATTGCTTTGGCAGGTGGGTTACTGTTGTATCATACTCACACTTGTATATTCATATCTTCTTGTATCTAGTAAAACTCCATCGACTTAGAACTGGTATATTGTGGACTTAGAAGTGATACATAGAGTTGTGTGTTGTGGGCGTCATACTCCTTGGAGTCGACCTGTTTATATTACTGATTTGGTTTCGTTTTTCTTTTATTCGCCTTTGTGCGTCGTATATTGTTTGTTTGGTTGCTCCGCCGTTTGGGCGTGGAAACTAGCTCCCGTTGGGGATGCTATTTATACTTCTATGCTGTAGCGGGTTTTTATTCAAAAATTTACAAATGAGGTGCTGTCGAAATTTCAAAATGTCATAGATGCTTTTCAAACATACTTACTTAGACTTAAATGTTTATTTTAAACTGATCCCATCTGATGACTATTTTAAACTTCACCTCCAATGTTTTCAAAATGGGTTTTGATTCCGGGTTTCGGCTTACTTGAACCGCGTCTGTAAGTCAACGTTAGAACCCCACAAGATGCGGGGAGGCGGAATAGGTAAAACAATCATTTTGTTTAAGTTAATATCGACTAACTTTACGGATCTTTGCTAAACCCTAACTAACAACTATCTAGAAGTAATTAACTACTATGATAGATGATTATACCTCAAGATTCTAGTCCTTCTTGTTCTTGTTGTTCACCTCCTCGTCGGCCTCCTCGATGTGATAGAAGATCCACCCGAGAGTTCCTTCTCCAAGCTTTAACCTCTCACTTGAGATAACTAGGTGGCTATGATTGCTAATCAAGGTAACCTAGAGGATATAGAGATAGATTAGGGATCTATTAGTCTTGCTAACCCTTGGGATCTCAACACATGAGAGGATTAGGGTTAGGTTTTTGAAGAGAGAGAGCTTGAGGAGAGAGAAAGTGTTTGCAATAATGAAATGAAAATATAACTCATTATGTATATAATGAAGCATAATAATTATCAAATAAATCATATAGATAATTACAACCATGCTTCATTTAATACAAATGAATGAATCATCTCATGAGTCATTAAGCAATAAATGCTTTATTAACTCATTTGGATGAATCACTTCATGAGTCACAAATTCATTTAATACAAATTACACCTAAGCCCTCCACCTCATCTTTCTTCTAGAAGTTTCTCGACTAATTACGAGAATGCCCCTTCTATCCGTAAAAACACGGAAATACTGAGACTGTATAAATCCAATAATCCAATACTAGAATCTGGCTTAAACTAAAGCCTGCTAGTATAAACTGTCCGAATATCGTACGTGCATAAATACACGTATGCGTCCGAACCCCTGTCGTAAAACCATACGACCTCTATATCATTTCGCCTGAAGCAGGGAAACACTCTGTGTAGACTCTAAAGACTCGACACTACGCTGGCAGTGGGTTTAACCACAGACCGCAAGCGGCACTAGCTGTACGTAACGGTCCTCAGGTAGATGTCGATAAGAAGGCTGATGAGGAAACCCATCCGAACTCCTACTGAGCCTGATGTGACAATCTCTGTACAGTCCGGTCTATTCGTCTAATACTATCGCATATCGGGCCTAGGGGGGTGGCAAGCGTCAGTCCCCTAAAAGCTGTATAAGTCGTGTCGGAGCGAAGCCCATTACACCTTGAGAAGCTACTGGAAATCCTACCAGTAAATCTCGTTTGCCCTGGCCAGGGACTTTACGTAATGGCTCTCCAAACACAGTGCGATATCAACTCCCAATACCGGGAGAGACGAATCCTATCTAACCGCCACTGCCTCCAAGTGCTTCGGGACTGCACCCAACTGCTACCTGTTTGCACGACTCCTTTGAGCCGTGGTAGGGTAGCAATCTAAGAACAGTGGGAACACACTCGAGACGAAGCAGCAGTGTCAAGTCTGCAGACTATGCTGTACTCATGTCACCTGGGAACTGTTAACTGACTACGGGTATAATACCAACCAACAGTTCCCTGCGAGTCCTGTCCGGTGTACCCGTAACCCAACGAGCACCTGTATACTATCTCCAGTACAACGTACTAATAGCTGTGGGACAGACCATTTCCCCTGCTGGGATGAGAAGCATACACACTAGTCTACTCTGGAGTATCGATGCCCTGTCTCGATAATCCTACGACTAGGGACCTGAAAAAGGATGTGCTTGTAGACTACCCAGCCCCCACTAGTGTGACTGCCATCACAACGTTGGTAGTCAAGCAAGATCCTAAGGGCTCTATCAACATGTATTCGCGATATGCTAACATATACACATATTAAGATAGATATAAACCAAGTAGCATACTACTATGTTGAGCAAGACCGTTAATACGACTGTGAATATCCCCAGCTTCCATTAAGTAATATACAAACTAGTATGATACAATAATGGCCCCTAGGGCATATACACTAACAATCTCCCACTTGCACTAGGGCCATATACTGGCATATTGAAGACCTATAATCTCGAATAGCCTCTCGAACTGAGTCTGAGGTAAGGCCTTTGTGAATGGATCTGCAGTGTTCTCCTATGTAGCAACTCTCCGGACTTCGATCTCCTGGCGATCTATGATCTCCCTGATCAGGTGATACCGCCTTAAGATGTGTTTGGACTTCTGATGAGACCTGGGTTCCTTTGCTAAAGCTATAGCGCCGTTGTTGTCACAATACAGCGGTATTGGATTAACAATGGTAGGAACCACCTGAAGTTCTGTTAGGAACTTCTTCATCCAGACTGCTTCTTTTGCGGTATCGCAAGCAGCGATATACTCCGCTTCCATCGTCGAGTCAGCAACGGTGTCCTGCTTGGAACTCTTCCAATACACCGTCCCTCCATTGAGGGTAAAGACATAACCCGACATGGACTTGGAGTCATGCTTGTCACTCTGGAAGCTGGAGTCGGCAAAAGCCTCGATCTTGAGGTCTTTTCCACCGTAAACCAAGAACATATCCTTAGTCCTTCTCAGGTACTTGAGAATGTTCTTTACTGCTATCTAGTGCTTCTCCCCTGGGTCTGACTGATACCGGCTCACCACGCTCAGTGCGTAAGCTACATCTGGTCTGGTGCAAAACATCACATACATTATAGAGCCTACCGCAGAAGTGTAGAGTATAATCGACATGCGATCCCTTTCCAAATCAGTCTTGGGAGACATCTTTTTGGAGAGGGTGATTCCGTGACAAGCCGGTAAATTACCGCGCTTAGAATCTTCCATACTGAATCTTTTCAGTATAGTGTTGATATACCTAGACTGCGAAAGTCCCAACATCCTCTTAGATCTATCACGACAGATCCGGATCCCCAGAATATAAGAGGCATCACCCAGGTCTTTCATGGAGAACCTGTGTGACAAGAATCCTTTGACAGATTGTAGCATAGGAATGCCATTTCCTATCAAGAGAATGTCATCCACATACAAGACGAGGAATACGACAATTCGTGCTACAATTTTACTATATATACATGGTTCATCTGGATTTTTGATAAAGTCATATTCTTTGACCGTTTCATCAAAACAGATGTTCCAACTCCGTGATGCCTGCTTTAGTCCATAAATGGACTTAAGCAACTTACATACTTTCCCGCTGCTTCCACTCTGATTGAAACCTTATGGCTGATCCATATAGACGCACTCTTCTAAATTACCATTTAGAAAAGCCGTCTTTACGTCCATCTACCAGATCTCATAATCATGGAAGGAGGCAATGGCAAGAAGGATCCGAATGGATTTGAGCATAGCCACTGGAGAAAAAGTTTTGTCATAGTCCAAACCAGGTCTTTGATGAAAACCCTTTGCAACAAGTCTATCCTTATAGGTTTCTACCTGTCCATCTACACCAATCTTTTTCTTGAAGATCCACTTGCCTCTTATGGGTTTTACCCCATCTGGAGCAAAGTCCAAAGTCCATACTTTGTTGGTGTACACGGACTCCATCTCGGTCCGCATTGCATCTAGCCATCTTACTGAGTCGCCGCTCTGGATGGCCTGCTGGAAGCTAATAGGTTCATCATTATCAATGACGCAATCCTCTCTATCCCTGTCTATGAGAAAACCGTAGTATCTCTCAGGCGGATGAGACGGCCTACTACTCCTGCGGAGGGGTGCGAGAATGTCCTGTTCTTCTTGAACTTCTGGTTCTACCAAACTTTCTGTAGTAGTTTGTGGTTCTAGAATTTCTTCCAGTTCTATTGCACTCCCACTTGTTTCCTTTTCTAAAAACTGCTGTTCTAGAAAATGGGCATTACGAGAAACAAAAACCTTTTGTTCCTCTGCGTAATAGAAAAAATACCCCTTGGAGTTCTTTGGATATCCCACAAACTTACACTGTACTGATCGTGCTTCGAGTTTGTCTGCATGCTGCTTTTTAACAAAAGCTGGACATCCCCATATCTTCAGATACTGAAGATAGGGTTTCTTCCCACTCCACATCTGATATGGTGTGGTAGGCACAGTCTTGGTAGGAACCCTGTTCAAAAGATATGCAGCTGATTCTAGTGCATAACCTCAGAAAGATCGCGGTAACTCAGCATTACTCATCATGGAACGTACCATATCCAATAGGGTTCGGTTCCGTCTTTCCGATACACCGTTATGCTGTGGAGTGTATGGAGGAGTAAGCTGAGAGAGAATTCCATTCTCTTTTAGGCAACCCAGGAACTCGGCACTTAAGTATTCACCACCTCGATCAGATCTCAGTGTCTTGATACTTTTGCCTGTTTGGTTTTCTACTTCATTCTTATATTCTTAGAATTTCTCAAAGGCCTCGGATTTATGTTTCATTAAGAAAATGAATCCATACCTGGAGTAATCATCCGTAAAAGTAATGAAATATGAAAAACCGCCTCTTGCATGTGTAGACATTGGATCACATACATCGCTGTGTATGAGTCCTAAGAGCTCGCTCGCTGTTACTCCATGTCCAGTGAATGGAGTCTTTGTCATCTTTCCTTTGAGACATGATTGACAAGTGGCATAAGATTGATATTCGAACGGATCCAAATATCCTTCTCTATGTAACTTAGTTAACCTTGTCTCATTGATGTGACCTAGTCTACAATGCCATAAGAAAGCCTGATTTATATCTGGAGACTTTCTTTTTAGTGTGTTCTGGACATTGAAAATTTGTAATTGGTTTAACACGTATATACCGTTATTTAGTGCACCGGACCCAATCAAATCATGATTAAGGTGGATATTAACAGCATCGCTTACAAACGTGAAATCATAACCTTCTTTTGATAACAACGATACTGATATGATATTACACGTTAAACTGGGTACACAAAAACAGTTGCGCAAAACCAAAATATGTCCACTCGTCAATCCAAGGTGATAATCCCCTACGGACACAACACTCACGCTAGCTCCGTTAGCAACCTGGAGGGTCATATCACCAACCTTCAGCACTCTACGATTTCTCAGTGCCTGCAATGAATTGCATATATAAGATACTGATCCGGTATCCAATACCCAGGAAGTAGAGTTGATTGACAGACAATTTTCAATTACAAACACACCTGAAGCCGAAGCCACAGCTTGCTTCGGGTCCTGGTTCTTGGCAATCCAAGCTTTGCAATCTTTCTTTCAATGGCCTTTCCTGCGACAGTGGAAGCACTCGTCCTTTTCCACTACTAGCACTACAACCTTTGCCTTTCCCTTGACTCCCACCTTACCAACACCATCTCTCGGTTTGATAGCGGCCTTCTTCTTCCTTCCTTTGGCCCTTGCCTTGGACCTGGAAGAGGAAGCACCACGAACAAATATAGTGGGTGTTTCCCTTGCCTTCTGCAAGGTGCTCTCCGCACTTCTCAACATGTTAAGGAGTTCTGGAAGTTCAACTTCTTTACCTTGAATGTTGAAATTCAAGATAAACTGGGCGTAGGTGGAAAGAAGGGACTGGAGAATCAAGTTTGTATACAGCTCGTTCTCTAATGTTGTCCCGAGGTCTGCGAGCTCTTCAATATAGCCAATCATCTTAAGGACATGTTCCCCTACAGATGATCCGACGGCCATCCTTGACTGAAAAAAGTTCTTCGAGGTCTCATATCTAGCTATACGAGATTGCTTTCCATACAGTTCCTTGGTGTGGAGAAATATGGATTCAAGATCCATATTCTCGTGCCTCCTCTGATGTTCATTATTCATAGAGGCAAGCACGATGCACTTGGCCTTCGCGCAGTCTAACTCCCGGGTCTTGTGGATTTCCTTATCCGCGACACTGGATTCTGTTGGTCGTAGTGCCCTCAAAGTCAATTATTGGATCGCAGGCACGTGATTGCAATGATTGAGGATGACCTATACCAGTAGGACAGTCTTAATCGAGATGATAGTATGCTATCTGGTTTGCCTTTATCATCATGTACAGCTTTAGGTGACATGATCACTATTACACGTTGATAGAGCCCTTAGGATCCTGCTTGACTACCAAGTATGATGGCGATCATATACGTGAGAGTTAGGTAGTCCATAAGCACATCCTTAAAAATGGTCCCTAGTCGTGGGAGTTTCGAGACAGGGCATCGATACTCCGGAGTAGACTAGTGTATACAGTCGAGACCTCGACGAGGGGTGGTGGCCGGTCTCACAAGCCATTGGTGTCAGTTGGATCACCTAAGATGTATACAGGTGCTCATTGGGTTATGAGTGCACCGGACATGACTCGCCGAGAACATGCTAGTTGGTATTATATCTAGCGTCAGATAGCAGTTCCCTGGTGACATGTGTAAAGGTTAGTTCATCGACCTGAGGTCGTCATTTGTCTCGTGTGAGTTCCCACTGTACTTAGATTACTACCCTACCACGTCTCAAAGGAGTCGTGCAAACAGGTTTTAGTTGGGTACAGTCCCGAGCCATATAGAGGCAGTGAGCGGATCAGCAGGGGATTCGTCTCTCCCGGTATTGGGGGTGAGATCGCGCTGTGTCTAGGAGAGCCACTACACCAAGTCCTTGGCCAAGACAGGTGAGAATTACTGGTAGGTATTCCAGTAGTTTCTCAGGGTGTTCAGGGCTACCCTCCAACACGACTTATACAGCTTTTGGGGGTCTGACGTTACCAGCCCCTAGGCCGGATATGCGATGCTCATAGACGAACGGACCGGACTGTACGGATATTGTCACTGATAGGCTCAGTAGGGTTCAGGATGAGTTCGCTCATCGGCTTCCCTTTCGGTCAGTACATGGGCAGCTGTTACGCACAGCTAGTGCCGCTGACGTGCATGTGGTTAAACCCACCGCCAGGGTATTGACGAGTCTTTAGGGTCCCCCACAGATAGTTTCCCAAGTTCAGGTGAAACGTTGTAGAAGCCGTATGGTTTTATGACAGGGTTCGAACATGCACGTGCATATATGCACGTGTCATATTTCGGACAGATAATACTGATGGGCTTTGGTTTAAGCTGGATCCAAGTATTATATTGAGTCGGAATATTTTTAGTCTCATCGTATTCGTATTCGGTCGGAATACGGATACAGGTATGTATTTACAGGTGAGGGGTATTCTCGTAATCCGTTACGAGAATATTTTAGAAGATGCATTTCTTTTTGGGTTAATCATTTTGGTTTAAATGATTATTGGATTTGGAAAGTGTGACTCATTCATGGTGACACATTTCTTCTAGCATGTTCATTAGTGACTCATGCTAATGAGTCACTAAGTGAGTCATGATAGAATTAATTGTGTTTTGTTTTGGGTGTAGATATTTTAGGGTTTGTGGAGATATTTTTAGGAGATATTTTTATGAGATATTTTCTTTGTTTTTCAATACACAACCTTATATATATCTACTCACAAAAGGAAATAATCACATGTTTTTATGCTTGGTTCTTTTGCTCACTTAATTCATTTCTTGAGCTCACACTCTCCAAACCTTAGTATCTTATTCAACCTCCACTCTTACCCTCTCATGTGATGAGAACCAAAGAGTGTATTGAGACAAAGTATTCCACTCATTCTCTACTTCATCTTGGTCATCTCTTTTAGCAGACTTGATGTCCGAGTTGCCTCGGTATAGAGGCGAGAGCCTGTATAAAGAATCGATGATGTGGTGCCACCTCGACGAGAAGATCGGAGTCGCAGCGAGGAGCATGGGATGATGGCTAAAGACCGAAGGACACGGATTGATCGGTATAGCCTTTCTATCTCTTTACAGTTTGTTAGTTTAGCGTTAATAGTAAGATCCGGGTTATAGTATGCGATAGCGCCAGTTGTAAACGATTTTGTTCCGCGTTTGGCCTCAGATTATTGGCCGGGGCGCTACCGTAGACTTATATGATATCAGAGCCACGCCATTAACCTTTACTAGCTTGTTCTAACGTGTTTAAAATATCGATCGAACGAAATTTCCAAAACCGCACTTTTCATGATAAAGTTTCTGTCGAATTTTTAAACCGGTCTAAAAATTATTTTGGGTATGTCAGAAAATCGTGCAGGCTTTTTTAAGACTCTGGAAGAAATTTGGTCGACTGAACCTTCAAGAACGCCGCGGAACCGCCGCATAAGCCTTGTATTGGCCGCGGTTCTGCAGCCATTTTGAGGCTTCAGTGCACCATTTTTTTTCTGGGTGTTTTTCATGTGGAATTGTGGTTTCTGGAATATTTTGTTTGGGCCCAGATTTTGTTTGAGTACTGGAGTTGTACTCGGGGCCCACTTCGGGAAGTTTTGTCGATCGGAATTTTAAATGTGTTAGTTTATAGTACTTACATTATACCTCTGACCGTGAATGTCATTTGAGCGGTAAATCGTGTCTAATTGCTATAGTCTTTTTAGACGGGTTTGCGAACGTGACATTCGCGTTGATGTTCTGTGTTGTGCTGTGATGTTGCGGATTTGTCGTGGTGGATAGCTGTGTGCAATGGTAGTGCAGTTTGGATATATTTGTACATTTGATATTGCGGGGCGAGCGTCCAACATGTGGACTGTCGTCACTGCTTGTTTGTATATTATTCTTTTGGGACACGACCGGGTTGAGGTCGATATACCCGTTGTACATATTTTCATTTCTGTACTAGGTTTACCCCGCGACGGAGTGCACGGATAGCCAGGTTCTGGAGGGCAACGGGTCCGTATCTCATGGCTTTGAGAGGCAAAGGGTGTTAGTTATATGTATGCCCTAGAGGCCATTACTGTACATTGGATGTATATTGTAGTGGATGCTGGGACATATATAGGAAGGACTTTCTTGCTCGACATGATAGTACGCTATCTGGTTGCTCTTTATCTTAACATGTATACTTTCTGTCTCTCTGATTACATATTGATAAAGCCCTTAGGATGTGTGCTCGACTTCCAGGGCTATGATATAGATCATACTAATGGGGCCTGAGTAGTCCATGAGTACATCCTTGAAAAGTTCCTAGTCGAGGGAATATCGAGACGGGGCATCGATATTCCAGAGTAGACTAGCGCATATCTTCTCGACCCATGCGATGGGCGATGGATGATCCCATATCCATTGGTGTTTGACATCGAAGATGGTATGCGGGTGCTCAGTGGAGACTGGGTACACTGAACGGACTCGCCGAGAACTCCCAGATGGTATTATACCTCACGTCAGATGGCAGTTCTCTGGTGACACTGGTACAGCTTAGTCTGTTGACCCGAGATCGTCATAGAGTCTTGTGTGTCTCCCACTGTGCTTTGATTTCCACCCTACCACGGCTCTACTGAGTTGTGCAAACAGGTGGTTTTTGGGTACAGTCCCGATTCACATGGAGGCAATGAGCGATAGGAGGGGATTCGTCTCTCCCGGTATTGGGGGTTGATGTTGTGCTATGCTCGACTGGCCATAACAGGAAATCCCTGGCCAGGGTTGCAGTGATATACTGGTAAGTGTTATCAGTAGTTTCACGAATGTTATGGACCTTAAGTCGGCATAACTTATCGAGCTATTGGGGTCTGACGTTTACCACCCCTAGGCGAGATATGCGACATATCAGACGAACAGACTGGACCGTACGGTAAGTGTTACTGGTTGGATTCGCAGGAGTGTGAGCAGGCTTGCTCGTCGATCTTCTGATCGCTCAATACCCGGGTGGCCGTTACGTTTGGCAGACCGCTTGCGGCTTGCGGATGTTTGATATGATCATCATCTGCTACCGGCGTATTGACGAGTCTTTAGAGTCCTACACAGAGGTTTCCTGGCTCAAGCAAAATGAAATAGGAGCGCATATGAGATATGTGCGGGACCGGGAATAATACCAGTATGTGATACTGTATTTGATTCTCGCGATGTGACATTGATCGGTTATATGCGATATAGCCGGGTTATCGGATCAAGTGTTGATTCGATAAGTTGTTACTAATGATACCAGTCGGTTATGTGCGTCATGACCGGATCGTTAAATCAAGTGTTGATTTAATGATTTAATGCATAAATATATATATTTGATATATTACTTTGCATTAACTAGTATCGGTTTACTTTAAATGGATTTTCTCACTCGGGTGTGCGCATTCCATATCCGATATGATTTTGTGCACTTGGATGTATCATGTTTGATGATACATGCATCTTTGGTTGTGTAAAGCATGAACCATGGTTTATGAATGGTTAGGGTTTAATTTCCTTTTTCTTTTATTTATTCATTAATAACCTTTTTGGAAAATAAAAGGGAATGAGGAAAGTGGTGGCTTTCTTTATTCATTCATGAAGCTTCATGAAGACTTTGACCACTTTGTCTCATTCTTAACCCTAACCACTCCACTAACCCTAGTTCACTCTCTACACTTTACCATGGTTATGTGATGATAAGAAATAATTATTCTATTCATTTTTGAATTAACTAATTATTCTTATCATAACATATTACTTCTTCTTCTTCCTTTCTTCAAGTGAAGAAAGTTCACCTCCATCAACGGTGATTGATGCATATGAGTGAGAAATCCAAAACTAAAGTTTACCCACTTCCTATTTCTTCATCCTCTACCTATTGCCAAGTAGTATAGGGTGTTTCCTTCACAAGTTTTTTCGACTTGGTGAAGTTGGAGCTTGTTCTAGCGATGCCTCGACGTAGATCATCTTCGGCATCGAACCGACGATCAAGCTTGCCCATTTCTTCGACGAAGCCGATACTTGAGTTCCGGATTCATTTTGGACAGCCGAGGGGACTTCGTTGCGGAGCCGTGGAGGTGGTGGACCGGATCTACAAAGGTTGTATGTCCGTTCCCTTAGTTAATATGTTAACTAGTTTTTGTTTCGCCTAAATATCTAGTAAACGATCCGTAGTCCGGTTTGTAGGCACTCGTAAAATTTTATTTGTGCATGTTTGATCACTTGTGAAACTTAACTAGAGTGCCTAGGAACCCTACAGTGGTATCAGAGCCTAGCTAGAGCCTTAGGCGAAGTCCAGACGGAAATTGAAGTCCGAACGAACCCGAAATCCCGAAACAAAATTGCTCTCTGGACGATTTGTGAAATCTGGTCTTTTTCAAAATTAAAAATATGCAGAGAACATATCACAAATATCTAAGAGTTACTGTAAAATTTGGAGGCCCAATTCATTTTTCTAAGCGCGGAACCGCGGCCTGAGCAATAGCTCAGGCGGCGGTTCAGCGGCCGTACGGCCACATTTTTTAAATCTTTTTGCACAGTAACTTTTAGTTTCCTGTGGTGATTTCTCTGGGAATTTTTAATAATTTTTACAGAGTTGATTTTTCTGAGTTGTTTTGGGGATTCGAATGTTCGATCGGATTATCAAATTTTGTCTGTGTGGTTTTCCGGATAAATCTTAGAATATGTTAAAAAGTTCGACCGGATTTAAATACCCAATTTTTCCCCTGTCGGGAAATTTCCAAGTGTTGGATTTTTCCGTAGTTTAACGACGTTCTAAGTAGTGCAAGTAACGCGATGGTCCCTCTAGAAGACAACAAACCTTAACTCGATTATGTGACCGTCTTGAACTGCCCTTTGAACCTTCGGGTTTGGGGCAGTACGGCGTGCCACATGTGAGGCGTTGGCTTGACCCTTCTACGGCTGGACCGTTGGTACTGAGGTACGAACAGAATGTTGTTAGACTTATTTCATATGTTTAGCTGTATCGGGAAAACTTGGGTGTTCGATTGTTCGATCGGAAAGTTTAACATTTTCTGTTTATCTGGAATGTGATACAATAATTGGAATTCACAAATAGTTATGAGATAACTGAATGAATGTTATAAACATAGCAGTTTAGTCTCACTTGATCGGTTGCTACGGAATTTTGATGCGATCAAAAGTCCGTCGCAATCACGTAGCGTACGCGAATACTCGCCGGGTAAACTTAATAGACAGCCTCACTCTATATCCCCGACCAAGTGACTGTAGGAGAACCCCGTCGCCGAAAGCATCCGTTCGGGTGCTCGCGGTGGCGGTGTTCCGCCTTGGTGCACTTCGTCGACGGTATCGGGGGTGCGGCCGCCTACTGAAGTTTGCGACGAGCATTCGATCAGGATGTCGGGAATCTTGTTGAATTACCCGACTTGATATTGAAAAGAGTTTTCGATAATGAGACTAAAATGCGGGGTTTATAATTGTTAGGCATGCGATGTCTAAGGAATTCATTTGGTCAGGCATGTGATGTCTGAGGTGATTGCGGATTCCAACTGTTGTAGTTTTACACTTTCTTTTCTGTGACCGTAAGTGTAATATGTGATATCGCCGGTTTCGTTGCTATATGTCAACGACAATTGGGATGGACATATTTACTTACGTTGATGACATGTGATGTTATATGTTGCTGGATATGTTATATTGGATCGTCGTATTTGAATAGCCGGGGGTTTTTATGTGAGATGAGTGTTTTTCATTTTCATTCATGTAAAAACTTGTATGTAATATTCTTTTATTTGGGGCACTTCCAGGTTGCGGAAGTAGTCACCGTTTGTATATTATTTACTTTTCTGCACTAGGATAGACCCAAGGAGGGGGGCACAAGTAACCGGGTTCTGGGGTCCAGTGGGAGACCAACTCGAGGAGTCGAGTCCGGGTTTCCTAACCCTAGAATTGGCAGGGTTGCTTGCCGCTCTCGTAGGGGTCTAGGGGTGTGGGATTGGCTATTCATCACGACCGTGGAATCCGTGTTTTATACTGGCTCGTATTGAAAACACGGACGTCCTAGTATATCCAATATTTCATATGTTTCTTCTGCTGTGTTTTATCTGTGATCATGCGATGTTCTGTGCTCTATGACAGATATTATAGTATATATGATATATTATATAGACGTTGCTTATGTTTTACACCCGCGCTAGCCCTGCCTCGCTCTGGCGTTAGTTACCTAACCTAACGGTGCAGACGGGACATCGAGGCGAATGCGGATGGCATAAGCGTACGTTATATTTATCTGTGATGGTTAGGTGGAATTAAATGATGGGATATTCATTAATAAGATTAATGAAAGAAAAATAAACCTAATTGATGTTGTGGAATCGAATTTCAAAATAAAAACAGGTAGCTACAGTTCTTGCTTTGCATCGCGGTGTTCATTGTAGAACATCCAGCACCTTATTCGATGAGGAAAGGACCGAGATCCCTTCACCGGGAGTGACTCCTTTAGCAATAACTGGCAGATGCTACAACCCTCGGTTTGTCTTTGATCGCTTCTATAGTTTCCGCTTTGCACAGTGATATATATGATATATCCCGCACCTCATTCGACGAGGAAAGGGCCGACGATCCCTTCACCGGGAGTGACCCCTTTAGCAAAACTAGAAAAGCCTCGAAACCATTCCATTTAAAAACCATTTGATTCCGCAACGAGATCAAGTTCAAAGCGTTAAAGGTTTTCACAAAAACCAGCCGCAACCCTCCGTCATTTTAGGAAGTAGAGTACTTAGTATTCGTGCTGTGTTTGTTGACCATAGTCAAGGCACAGTGTACGGTAGCTAAGTGATGTCTTCCTACACCGCATATGATGCGATTAGTTAGGACAGTCGCGTGACTTTGTTGACCTTAGTTAAGGGTCATGTGGGTGGGTCTAATTAATCACGAAATGACGGGTAGAACTTGACTAGTACTTATGATTTGTTGACCATAGTTAAGGTCATAGGTGCTAGGGGTAGAAACCATTATCGGGAGTTTCAAGTGTTGAAACTTGCAATGAGATTGCATACCTTCTATGTGATAGTTGGATCCCGATACCCACTGCGAGTAAGTGTTACTCCTGGGAGAGTTTTATACATTACAATTAGCCGATCAAGTAGGTGTCTAGAAAGGTGTCAACGGGGTTACGCCTCTGGGAAAACGAGGTTTACATTAATTAGGTTCGTGCGAAAGCACGGGGGACCTCCCTCAAAGTACCGACACTGGCCTGGCTGAAAGATTGGCGAACTTGTAGTGTGTAATTAATCCCGGCTAGTCTTTCCTTTTAGGGTTTGAAGGAAGATTTGATAAAAACAGTGGGAGCCATCCTGATTAGATAAAATATATAACCAATCTATTCTTGAAAGGGCGCACGTTGAGTGTTTTCTTCTCTCTCTCTCCTGGTAGCGACCATATCACGCCTTAATCAAGATAATAATACGGATTATTGACCGAACCCGCTTGTTATACTGAGCTGGGGAACGTTGGTCCCGCTCCAACATATAATTGTTATAAGACAGAGCAGGAAATGGGGAATACCAGAATTCCTATGCCGCCCAAACGAAGAAAGTGCATATGATGCATCTTCTTCAGGTGTGTTCATTACAAAGAACTGTTTCTCAGTATCCTCTGCATCCTGGGTATATGATACCGGATCAGGATCCCAGATATGTAATATGTTACATAGGGCTACAAAAAGGGTAGAAAAACTGAGAACGGGTGATAAGTTTCATGAGACAGAAATCGGGGCAAGTGTTGCAGCCAAGTCTGTTGGTCACTGTCACCCTGTATTATGAATACATTGATTCTGAACAAATGCTATTAGATACCGAACCTGATATACAAAATCATATCAGTCTCTTTATTAGTAAAGAAATGATATAATTTTGTATTGTTGGATAATGTTTTGAACATTTCCTATATCAAAAGTTGATCGGTTCAGGCACGTTATCTAAAAGCATTGACGTTCTAAATCAAACTACAGTTCCTTGTATACAGAACATACATAAGAGGAAGAGTTCAGAAATGAACGAATCATTCTCGAGGCATTGTAGACTAGGTCACATCGATGCGACCGGACTGGCTGAAGTTACATTTTAGATGCATATTTAAATCAGTTTGAATTTACATCTTGTGAAACTTGCCAATCATGTCACAAAGATTAGATGACCATAGCTCTGTTTATTAGAAACAGAGAAAGAGTTAGTAAACTCTTGGGACTGATGCATGATGATGTATGTAAGGTCTCCTGTCTACACATGCCAGGACTGGTTCTTTATACTTTATTATATTCTCTGATGATCTCTCAAGATTCAGTCATATATTCCTGTTGAAATATAAGTCTGAACCTTTTGAGGTATTCACAGAATATAAGTTAGAAGTAGAGAACCAAAATACGGGTATAAGTATTATGTCCTATGATGAGATCAGGGAGGAGAATACTTGTGCATAGAATTCCTGGACTATTCTAAAGGAGAATGAGATTCTCTCTCAGCATTACTCCTCCGTATACACCATAGCACGATGGTATATCGGGGCGGGGCTATCACACCCTATATGATAAAGTGTGCTCTATGATGAGTACTGCTGAGTTACCTGTTTCCTTTTGGGTGTTATGCGCTTGAGAAGCTGCATACCTATTGAATTAGGTTCGAATCAAATCACTGCCTACCATTCCATATGAGATATGGTATGGGAAGAGCCTATCTCTTAAGTGAGTTAAGATTTGGGGTTGTCCGGCCTATGTTTAAAGCAAAATCCGGACAAGATCGAGGCAGGATCAGTTCTGTAGAACTGGAAAGGTTCCAGCTATACAAAACTGCAATTGATGATTTGACTGAACCATAAGATTCTATAGTTCCCGACGAACCTCAGCCTCTCCGCCGATCTAGTAGGGTTCCTCATCAGCCTGAGAGATACCTCGTTTTCTCGATGACAGTGGGAGCAAGGATTGCATCATGAGATGATGACCCAACTAGTTTCGAGCAGGCCATCGAGAGTAGGGACTCTGTAAGAATGGCTGGATGCTTAGCGGTCTGATATGGAATCCATATGCACCAACAAAGTATGGACTTTGGTTGCTATATCTGAAGGGTTAAATCCCCATCAGGAGTAAGTATATCTTGAGAAGATTACTTGGTGTACATGGAAAAGTTGAGACTTTCAAAGCTAGACTTGTTAAAGGTTTTCGTCATCGACCAGGCGTGGATAATGATGAAACCTTTTTCCAGTAGCTATGCTTAAGTCTATCCAGATCCTACTTACCACGGCTACATACCATGACTACGATATCTGGCGGTTGGGTGCCATGACTGCTTTTCTAAATACTGATTTAGAAGAGAACGTCTATAAGAACACAGCCAGAGGTCTTCGTAAACAGTGGGAGCAGCGGAAACGTGTGCAAGTTGCTTTACATAATGAAGCAGGCATCGCGGAGTTGGAACGTCTGTTTTGATGTGATAGTCAAAGTGTTTGACTTCATCAAAATGGTAGACGAACCTTGTATATAAAAAAGGGTAGTAGAGAGTAAGGTGGTCATCTTCGTATTGTACGTAGACAACATACTCTTGATAGGAAAAAAGTTTCCTATACTACGATCGATCAATCTCCTATTATCACTAAGATTCTCCAAATAGGATCAAAGTGATACCTACTAAATCCTGGATTTTGGATCTATGAGATAGATCTAAATGGATGTTAGAATATTCACTAGCTGTAGTGAGATGGTATCAATCGATCCTGGGGAGAATCACTGGAAGAGTTCCAGGGTGATAAAGACGACTGAATGTCAGTCACAGGCACTGTCTTTACCCTCAGTAAAGGGACGGTATGTTGGAAGATTTCCAAGTTCGATACCGTGGCAAACTAGACGATAAAGGCTGGTAACATCGCTATTAAAGATACTATCAAAGAGGCAGTTTGGGTGTATATTGGTTCATAAGATGAACTAGGTTCCTGCCATTGTATGACAATGGAACTGTGGTTTTGGCCCTGGAACCCTGGTCCCATCAGTGACCCAGACATAATCTAAGGCAGCATCACCTGATCATGGAGATAGTTGATCTCCAGGGTGATCGAGGTTAGGAGAGTAGACTCAGAGGACAACACAGCGGATCCACTCACAAAGGCCTGTTCCCAGAGAGAGACTTTTATGAGATGGTTGAGTATGAGATACTACAAACACTGCTACAGATGGCCCTAGTGCAAGTAGGAGATTGTTAGTTATATGTATGCCCTAGAGGCCATTACTGTACATTGGATGTATATTGTAGTGGATGCTGGGACATATATAGGAAGGACTTTCTTGCTCGACATGATAGTACGCTATCTGGTTGCTCTTTATCTTAACATGTATACTTTCTGTCTCTCTGATTACATGTTGATAAAGCCCTTAGGATGTGTGCTCGACTTCCAGGGCTATGATGTAGATCATACTAATGGGGCCTGAGTAGTCCATGAGTACATCCTTGAAAAGTTCCTAGTCGAGGGAATATCGAGACGGGGCATCGATATTCCAGAGTAGACTAGCGCATATCTTCTCGACCCATGCGATGGGCGATGGATGATCCCATATCCATTGGTGTTTGACATCGAAGATGGTATGCGGGTGCTCAGTGGAGACTGGGTACACTGAACGGACTCGCCGAGAACTCCCAGATGGTATTATACCTCACGTCAGATGGCAGTTCTCTGGTGACACTGGTACAACTTAGTCTGTTGACCCGAGATCGTCATAGAGTCTTGTGTGTCTCCCACTGTGCTTTGATTTCCACCCTACCACGGCTCTACTGAGTTGTGCAAACAGGTGGTTTTTGGGTACAGTCCCGATTCACATGGAGGCAATGAGCGATAGGAGGGGATTCGTCTCTCCCGGTATTGGGGGTTGATGTTGTGCTATGCTCGACTGGCCATAACAGGAAATCCCTGGCCAGGGTTGCAGTGATATACTGGTAAGTGTTATCAGTAGTTTCACGAATGTTATGGACCTTAAGTCGGCATAACTTATCGAGCTATTGGGGTCTGACGTTTACCACCCCTAGGCGAGATATGCGACATATCAGACGAACAGACTGGACCGTACGGTAAGTGTTACTGGTTGGATTCGCAGGAGTGTGAGCAGGCTTGCTCGTCGATCTTCTGATCGCTCAATACCCGGGTGGCCGTTACGTTTGGCAGACCGCTTGCGGCTTGCGGATGTTTGATATGATCATCATCTGCTACCGGCGTATTGACGAGTCTTTAGAGTCCTACACAGAGGTTTCCTGGCTCAAGCAAAACGAAATAGGAGCGCATATGAGATATGTGCGGGACCGGGAATAATACCAGTATGTGATACTGTATTTGATTCTCGCGATGTGACATTGATCGGTTATATGCGATATAGCCGGGTTATCGGATCAAGTGTTGATTCGATAAGTTGTTACTAATGATACCAGTCGGTTATGTGCGTCATGACCGGATCGTTAAATCAAGTGTTGATTTAATGATTTAATGCATAAATATATATATTTGATATATTACTTTGCATTAACTAGTATCGGTTTACTTTAAATGGATTTTCTCACTCGGGTGTACGCATTCCATATCCGATATGATTTTGTGCACTTGGATGTATCATGTTTGATGATACATGCATCTTTGGTTGTGTAAAGCATGAACCATGGTTTATGAATGGTTAGGGTTTAATTTCCTTTTTCTTTTATTTATTCATTAATAACCTTTTTGGAAAATAAAAGGGAATGAGCAAAGTGGTGGCTTTCTTTATTCATTCATGAAGCTTCATGAAGACTTTGACCACTTTGTCTCATTCTTAACCCTAATCACTCCACTAACCCTAGTTCACTCTCTACACTTTACCATGGTTATGTGATGATAAGAAATAATTATTCTATTCATTTTTGAATTAACTAATTATTCTTATCATAACATATTACTTCTTCTTCTTCCTTTCTTCAAGTGAAGAAAGTTCACCTCCATCAATGGTGATTGATGCATATGAGTGAGAAATCCAAAACTAAAGTTTACCCACTTCTTATTTCTTCATCCTCTACCTATTGCCAAGTAGTATAGGGTGTTTCCTTCATAAGTTTTTTCGACTTGGTGAAGTTGGAGCTTGTTCTAGCGATGCCTCGACGTAGATCATCTTCGGCATCGAACCGACGATCAAGCCCGCCCATTTCTTCGACGAAGCCGATACTTGAGTTCCGGATTTATTTTGGACAGCCGAGGGGACTTCGTTGCGGAGCCGTGGAGGTGGTGGACCGGATCTACAAAGGTTGTATGTCCGTTCCCTTAGTTAATATGTTAACTAGTTTTTGTTTCGCCTAAATATCTAGTAAACGATCCGTAGTCGGGTTTGTAGGCACCCGTAAAATTTTATTTGTGCATGTTTGATCACTTGTGAAACTTAACTAGAGTGCCTAGGAACCCTACAAAGGGGCCCCACTGTAGAATTGTCAGACTATTCGCCGCACTCGTAGGGGGTACAGGTTGACCCAAGATGGAGTGCCCAAGTTACCGGATTCCGTGAAGTGCTGGGTGGTCCATTCACTTTTCTGTAAGGGGCTGCCTCGCTTCAGGTTTTGGCGGGTAACTTGCCGCACTCGTAGGGGTCTAGGTTTTCATTGCACAGGCTATCCACACGACCAGGGGAACGTCGGGTTTCAGTTGCGGCTCTGTGAAACCTGGGGATCCCAGATTATATGTATTGTTCTGTGATGCTTATTACTTTTCTGTAATGTTGCATTTTTCATGCCTGGAGCGATTATTGTATATTGGTATATATACTAGTAGATGTTGTATATGTTTTACACCCGCGCTAGTCCAGTCCCCGCTCTGTCGTTAGTTAAGTAACCTAACGGGTGATGACGGGACCCAGTAGCGAATGCGGATGGCATATACGTACATTTTATTTTCGTTCTTTTCTGGTGTGATTAATTGATGGGACTGTGTTGATTCTGATCAATGCAAAGCAAAAACAAACCTGTTTACCGTTGTTGGAACAGTTTTCAAAAAGTGTTATTACAAAGACGTTTTCATTTGTTTTGCACAGTAGCATTCAGTTGGAATGTCCTACACCTCATTCGACGAGGCAAGGGCCGAGATCCCTTCACCGGGAGTGACCCCTTGGGCAGAAGTTTGTGTCAGGGTAATAATTTCACTATAGTCGATTACTTGTTGTTTTGCATCGCGGTATTCAGTTGGAATATCCTGCACCTCATTCCACGAGGAAAGAGCCGAGATCCCTTCACCGGGATTGACCTCTTTAGCAAAGGTTTTCGCCACTATATTTTTGTAAAAAGCTATCAGGTTCCTTCAACGAGATCAAGTTAATTACGTTAAAGGTTTTTCACCAAAAACCAGCCGTAGCCCTCCGTCATTTCATATGAATGGTCAGTAGTATTCAAGCTATGTTTGTTTGGCCCTTAGTCAAGACATAGTGATTGGTAGCTGCTGGGGTGTTCACATGTTGCATAGATAGATGCGTTGTTTTGGGACAGTCATATTACTTTATTGGCCCTTAGTCAAGAATATTTATGGGTGGGTTCAAATCAACCTGGATAATTACGGGAAGAACCTGACATATGACTTATGATTTGTTGGCCCTTAGTCAAGGTCATAAGAGCATAGGGCAAAAATCCATATCGGGAGTTTATAAAGAAACTGAAACTTGCCAGGCATGCGCATACCTTCTGGAGTGTGATAACGTGAGTGGATTCCTTCACGTTATCATGCGATGAGAGTTGGATCCCGATTCCCACTGATGAGTTGGTTTACTCTTCGGGTGATCCCGACTAATTCTTCTTTCAGGTTTGGAGGAGAATTTGACGGTACAGTGGGAAGTTTCCTAATTAGATAAAGTGATAACCATTCTGATCTAGGTTAGAGTGCACGCAGAGTGTTTCTTTTCTCTCTCTTTTTGGCAGCGACCTTTGACCGACCCTAGACTATGACTCAGTGACCAAGCTGACCGAACCTTCTTAAAATATTGGCTTTTGGATTGTCTGAGTTGCATACATCATTGTCGCTCCTTCTTTTACCCTTTGCATTTCTCCAGAACGCCTCGTATTACTACGAACATCCACTTCCATTGGATAAATCCATCGTATGGTTATATACGAACTCGAAGGGACTTCTTCGAGGATGGATCCATGTTTAGGAGAAATTGAATTAGTTTATTCAGTTGTCTTTTATCATCACCTTCTCTCAGGTTGCGAGGGCTCCTTGGTTTAGGAGAGTACACCTATTACGCTTATTGGATAGTCTTCTTCCAAACCATAGGCAGGTGCCGAAAGGTAGGGAATGAAGAAAACCAATTAGCCTAAGTAGGGTGTACAGAAGGTAATAAGTAAAGACAAAATAAAGGGATTAGAAAGAGGGCAAAGTAAATTGCGACTGCTATCATTCACGACCAAACCGCGTACTTCATCGCCACTCCTACTTCACCTTTGCTTTTTTCCCCAGTTCGGGAGAAATAGAATAAGGTTTTATTCAGTTGTCTTTTATCATCACCTTCTCTCAGGTTGCGAGTACTCCTAGAATTAGGAGAGTACACCTATTATGCTTACTGGATAGTCTTCTTCCAAAGCATAGGCTGGTGCTGAACGGTAGGGAAGGAAGAAAACCATTTAACCTAATGATGGTGTACAGAAGGTAATGAATAAAGACAAATAAAGGGATTTGGAGAGATGGCAACGAAATATACGGTTACAGTCATGAATTGGATTATAGAAGAGGCATTACTACAAATACCCGGACACCCCTTCGAAACATTTTCATGTTTCAGTTTCACTATGCATTGTTAAAGGAAAACTGTTTTCCTGATTAGATACTTACTCCAGGGTATGTATTTACCAAGTATGATTCTCACATCTGTATGGTTTTACAGATGATGAGTGGGAGTAAGTTATTGGGAATTAGGCGATCATCCTCATTAATTGGTGATATTCGAGGAAATCGCCTGGGTTTTTGCCGGACGGCAAGTATTTGGTTTTGAGTATCCATTGTTGTGCACCAATTTCAAACCGATATATCTGTACGTTTATTTTTATAAAGTGAGATATAACTTTTTGAAATTATGTCCATGACATTTACCTATATTAGTTGACGATTGGATAAGGAGCATTGAACAGCGGAGTAGTTCTTAACCATAAGTACAGTTTTCAACCTACGATGCACAGGTTTTGAGTTATTCAACTCAGCGGACTTATACAGAGTATTGTATGTTGTCCAGTGCCCATCAGGACAAAGGGGTTGGTCCTCGTACTATGTTCTGTTTACTCGTGACTTCTCTAGTTTTTAGACGAGTGTTTCGTTGAAATACAATGTCTAAGTTTTGAGAAGTTATAGGTATAGGAATAAAGTAGAGAACTAGGTGTCGCAAGTATCGGGATTCTTCAAGATGATCGAAGATGTAGATACTTGTGATTGGTATTCAGTTGATAGTAATGGTTTTGAGAAACTTGTTTCTCTTTCAGGTTACTCATAATTGGATGTATTCCTAAGTTGAGTAATGCTGATTTGCCTCTCTCCATTAAGTTGATATGCACTAGAGACAGCTGCATGATTTGAATCTGGTTCCAATTAAATAAGTGCCAAAGTTTCTATATTGGATATAGAATGGTTCATATCTTAACGATGTTAAGGTACGGAGAGTTGTCCGGCTTATGCTTAAAACCAGACTCTGGATAACTCAAGGCACGTTTCTGTAATGACAGTTTGTGGGTTGACCCGGGCTATGTCGAGGGTTGATTTTCTACCATCTGGAAGATCAATAGTGATATTGTTCTTGACTCGCCACAGTTTTAGTAAAATGGAGTTTTTCAGAAAACAGTAGTGGGAGTATGGTAGAACTGGATGAGATTCCGGAACCGCAAATGATTACGGAAAATTTAAAAGGACCTAAAGATTCAATCAGGTTTGACATTCCATTAGCCACTCCGCAGATATGGTGGGTAACCTCAGGCACCCGAGAGGTACTTCGGTATCCTCAAGGACGGTGACAGGGAGGTTCTTGTTTACCCAGACTTGACACTATTATTGTTCCAGGCTATGAGACCCGGCAGGAGGATGAGTATAGCATCGTTCTAAACTAGTTTTAGAAGTGCACGTATATATTATTCTGCCAGAGGGTTGTTGTGGTCAGTGGGAGCAGTGGAAGCATAGTGGGAAAGTAGTTTATGTCTATTTATAGACTAAAGCAAATATAGCGGAGATAGATCATCTATTTTTGATGTGACAGTCATGGGTTTGACTTCATCAGAATAGGGGATGTATCTGTTAAGAAGGTAGTAGAGTGTGATGTCCTGGTATTTGTATGACATACACAGAGTAGGAAGTAAAATTCCTATACTACGATCGGTTATACTTTGGTTGTCACACAGTTGTTCCTCCACACAGGATATTGATATAATATCAGATATTCTGGTTACTAGATCTATGGTTTTAGATCTAGATTTGGGTAGTTTCCCAATCTGGGTACTTAGACAGTATTCTAAAGGTGTTTTAGAATGGACGACTCCTGGCATGGTGGTGTACCTGCAGGTGATGGAGTCTCCCTCTCTAAAGGTGTCTTACAGACTAAAGGGGAGAGGGATGTGCATGATTGGCATATCACTTACTTAGGCAATTGAGTCGATCATGAGATGTCAAGTACCACACCAGATGTTATTTTTGCACTAGATGCAATAAGTTTATATTAATCCAATCCTGGAGAAACATTCGGAAGCAGTTTTAGAACATAAGTGGATGTTCTACGGATTTGATGACAACCGCCTCCTTTAGGAGACGGTTATCATTCCAGGCTTCCAAGGTGACATGGATGACAGAGTGACTGTCAGAGTTATAGTTTTTCCTCTGACGAGGGGCAGTAGTTTGGACAGGTGGTCCAACAGGATACTGTGGGAGGCATGGTGCAGGATACTGATTAGGTTCAGTTGACGATACAGTCTAAGAAGTTTGGATTTGGAGTTCATTTATGAACTAGGTCTTATCAGATATCCAGACATATTCTAAGACAGGTATTACTCAATTCGGGAGATGGATTTCTCCGCGAACTTGAGATTAAGAGAGACATAGAAAGAAACATCAGGACGGATCCACTCAATGAGGCTATTTCTCGAACACAAGAGTTTTACAAACGAGCTTTGTGAAACTGATTAGTAGAGGAGTTGGGTGTTCGGTATCACACGGGCTGTGAGTATGCAACATCGTAATAATTAGCCTTAAGTGCAAGTGGGAGATTATTGGTCGTAGTGCCCTCAAAGTCAATTATTGGATCGCAGGCACGTGATTGCAATGATTGAGGAGGACCTATACCAGTAGGACAGTCTTACTCGAGATGATAGTATGCTATCTGGTTTTCCTTTATCATCGTGTACAGGTTTAGGTGACATGATCACTATTACACGTTGATAGAGCCCTTAGGATCCTGCTTGACTACCAACAGTATGATGGTGATCATATATGTGAGAGTTGGGTAGTCCATAAGCACATCTTTAAAAGTGGTCCCTAGTCGTGGGAGTTTCTAGACAGGGCATCGATACTCCGGAGTAGACTAGTGTATACAGTCGAGACCCCGACGAGGGGCGGTGGCCGGTCTCACAAGCCATTGGTGTCAGTTGGATCACCTAAGATGTATACAGGTGCTCATTGGGTTATGAGTGCACCGGACAGGACTCGTCGGGAACATGCTAGTTAGTATTATACCTAGCGTCAGATAGCAGTTCTCTAGTGACATGTACAGGTTAGTTCATCGACCTGAGGTCGTCATTTTTCTCGTGTGAGTTCCCACTGTGCTTATATTACTACCCTACCACGGCTCAAAGGAGTCGTGCAAACAGGTTTTAGTTGGGTACAGTCCTGAGCCACATAGAGGCAATGAGCGGATCGGCAGGGGATTCGTCTCTCCCGGTATTGGGGGTGAGATTGCGCTGTGTCTAGGAGAGCCACTACACCAAGTCCTTGGCCAAGGCAGGTGAGAATTACTGGTTGGTATTCCAGTAGTTTCTCAGGGTGTTCAGGGCTACCCTCCGACAAGACTTATACAGCTTTTGGGGGTCTGACGTTACCAGCCCCTAGGCCGGATATGCGATGCTCATAGACGAACGGACCGGACTGTACGGATATTGTCACTGATAGGCTCAGTAGGGTTCAGGACGAGTTCGCTCATCGGCTTCCCTTTCGGTCAGTACATGGGCAGCCGTTACGCACAGCTAGTGCCGCTGACGTGCTTGTTGTTAAACCCACTGCCAGGGTATTGACGAGTCTTTAGAGTCCCCCAAAGATAGTTACCCAAGTTCGGGCGAAACGTTGTAGAGGCCGTATGGTTTTATGGCAGGGTTTGAACATGCACATGCATATATGCACGTGTCATATTTCGGACAGATAATACTGGTGGGCTTTGGTTTAAGCCGGATCCAAGTATTATATTGAGTCGGAATATTTTTAGTCTCATCGTATTCGTATTCGGTCGGAATATAGATACAGGTATGTATTTACAGGTGAGGGGTATTCTCGTAATCCGTTACGAGAATATTTTAGAAGATGCATTTCTTTTTGGGTTAATCATTTTGGTTTAAATGATTATTGGATTTGGAAAGTGTGACTCATTCATGGTGACACATTTCTTCTAGCATGTTCATTAGTGACTCATGCTAATGAGTCACTAAGTAGGTCATGATAGAATTAATTGTGTTTTTTTTTGGGTGTAGATATTTTAGGGTTTGTGGAGATATTTTTGGGAGATATTTTTATGAGATATTTTCTTTGTTTTTCAACACACGACCTTATATATATCTACTCACAAAAGGAAATAATCACAAGCTTTTATGCTTGGTTCTTTTGCTCACTTGATTCATTTCTTGAGCTCACACTCTCCAAACCTTAGAATCTTCTTCAACCTCCACTCTTACCCTCTCATGTGATGAGAACCAAAGAGTGTATTGAGACAAAGTATTCCACTCATTCTCTACTTCATGTTGGTCTTCTCTTTTAGCAGACTTGATGTCCGAGTTGCCTCGGTATAGAGGCGGGAGCCCGTATAAAGAATCGATGATGTGGTGTCACCTCGTCGAGAAGATCGGAGTCGCAGCGAGGAGCGTGGGATGATGGCTAAAGACCGAAGGACACGGATCGATTGGTATAGCCTTTCTACCTCTTTACAGTTTGTTAGTTTAGCGTTAATGGCAAGATCCGGGTTATAGTATGCGATAGCGCCAGTTGTAAAAGTTTTTGTTCCGCGTTTGGCCTCAGATTATTGGTCGGGGCGCTACCGTTGACTTACAGATTCAGGACCTGGGATGGTAGGGGCCTTTGTAGTAAGGACATACCCCAATTTGTCATAGGTAATAACCATCTTAACATTCCGGAACCAATCTTTATAGTTTGGCCCTATCAAAATATTTTTATCTAATAATAACTTAAGGCCTGTCATGTTCTGGGTCGCTGCAATGAGAGAGAGGGAACACTTTAGCATGATGCTCTTGCAAGTTTAGAATGGTTTTTAGTTTATCTAAACAGGTTGGCTCCCACTGTTTCTCGAATCCCTCCTCAAACCAAAAAGGAAGAACTAGTCAGGATTATTCTCACCGTACAATACTTGCTTAACAGTTCAGCCAGGCCGGTGTCGGTACTTCAAGGGAGGTTTTACGACGCTTTCGCGAAGTTCCTTAATTAAATAACCTCTTTTCTCTGGGGGCGTAGCCCCGCTGACACCTTTCTCGACACCTACTTGGTTTATAGCATTGATCGTTAAGTGATGAATCTCCTGATGAGTAGCGGATACTCACAGTAGGATCGGGATCCAAATATCATCATGTGATAAAGCTGAAGGAATCCTACCAAAATTATCACACTCCAAATGGTATGCAACTCTTAGCAAATTTCAGTTTCTTTAGAAATTCCCGATATAAATTTCTGCCCCATGCTCTTATGACCTTGGCGTTGGTCAAAATATCATAAGTCACATGTCAAGTTCTGCCCATCATTATCTTGTTAATTTGAACCCACCCGTACATACCTTTGAAGTTGGCCAAATGATAGTACGACTGTCCCAAACCAACCCATCTATCTATGCAATAAATGAATACCCAGCAGCTACCAAACACTATTTCTTGGCGTTGGTCAAAATACATAGCTTGAATACTACTGAATACCCAAATGAAATGACGGAAGGCTACGAATGGGTTTGGCGAAACCGTGAACATAGTGAACTTGATATGATCAAAGGAACCTGATAGCTTTTAAAAAGAGTGGTTTAAGCTCCGCGGTTAAAAATATCTTCTGTTTTAAAATAACCGAGTGGTTTCATTTAAACTGTTCCAACGATTCAACTTTGGTTTATTTTCTTTGCATTAATATAATGCGTCCCATCAATTAACCTATCATTGCAAAAAACAACGAAAATACAACGTCCTTTTATGCCATCCGCATTCGCCACTGGTCCCCGTCATTCACCCGTTAGGTTACTTAACTAACGAAAGAGCGGGGGCTGGGCTAGCGCGGGTGTAAAACATAAGTGACGCCTAATAGATATCATATATAGATATTGTACATTCGTAAGACGCAATAATAGGCATTCCAGATCACAGATGAACATATTGGATTTTCTATGAATCCGCATTCCTTTTAAGCCTGCAAAGAAAGACAGATTACACAGTCGCGATGAATAGCCAAAACCCCACCCTAGACCCCTACGGGTACGGCAAACTACCCACCCAGTACCCGAAGTGAAGTGGTCTCCCTCAACGACATGAGTAGGCCACTAAACACTTCAAAGTACCCGGTAGTTTGTGCACCCCATCTTGGGTCTATCCTAGGAGCAGAAAACAATAAATGAAATAATACAACGGTGGCTACAACCTTAACCCGGATGTGCCCCACAAAAGAATATTACAACAAATTAAAATTTACATTTGAATGAAAGAAACACTCGTCTCACATCCCCGGCTATCCATTCACGACAATCCAACAAGTTCATATTCATAAACCAGTAAAAACCATTACAGAAATGTGCAACCCCCTGCTAACCGACATACTAGCAGTTAGGGGAGGTTTACGAATACATAAAACACAACACAGATATAATCTAGATAGCCAAACATCTTAGAATTTCGATCAAGCAATACTTATGAATCCACTCCAAACAATTCTCTGTGCACATAAAACTTGAGCAGAAACAAAACATCCCAGAAAATACAACATCAACACAGAAGAATAACTGAGCAAATTTGGGTTGACTCGGAGTCAACTCGACCGCGGATCCACGGCGGATCGATTGTATCGACGGCGGTTCCGCGGTGCTATGGTCGAGTCATGATCCCAAATTTCTTCACAATTCTTAAAAAACCCTGCTTGTATTTTTAAGGGTCCCTGAAAAATTTTTAGACCCCATTTTAAAAACGGCAGAAATATGGTGAAAACGTCGTATTTTCGGGTTCGTTTTGCGATCGAATTTCTAACGACTTTGCTAACATGTTAGTTATGGTTTAGCCAGGCTTTGATACCACTGTAAGTCGACGTTAGACACCCCACATGATGCGGGGAGGCGGAATAGGTAAAACAATCATTTTGTTTAAGTTAACATCGACTAACTTTACGGATCTTTGCTAAACCCTAACTAACAACTATCTAGAAGTGATTAACTACTATGATAGATGATTATACCTCAAGATTCTAGTCCTTCTTGTTCTTGTTGTTCACCTCCTCGTCGGCCTCCTCGATGTGATAGAAGATCCACCCGAGAGTTCCTTCTCCAAGCTTTAACCTCTCACTTGAGGTAACTAGGTGGCTATGATTGCTAATCAAGGGAACCTAGAGGATATAGAGATGGATTAGGGATCTATTAGTCTTGCTAACCCTTGGGATCTCAACACATGAGAGGATTATGGCTAGGTTTTTGAAGAGAGAGAGCTTGAGGAGAGAGAAAGTGTTTGCAATAATGAAATGAAAATATAACTCATTATGTAAATAATGAAGCATAATAATTATCAAATAAATCATATAGATATACAACCATGCTTCATTTAATACAAATGAATGAATCATCTCATGAGTCATTAAGCAATAAATACTTCATTAACTCATTTGGATGAATCACTTCATGAGTCACAAATTCATTTAATGCAAATTACACCTAAGCTCTCCACCTCATCTTTCTTCTAGAAGCTTCTCGACTAATTACAAGAATGCCCCTCCCATCCGTAAAAACACGGAAATACTGAGACTGTATAAATCCAATAATCCAATATTAGAATCTGGCTTAAACTAAAGCCTGCTAGTATAAAATGTCCGAACATCGTACGTGCATAAATACACGTATGCGTCCGAACCCCTTTCGTAAAACCATACGACCTCTATATCGTTTCGCCTGAAGTAGGAAAACACTCTGTGTGGACTCTAAAGACTCGACACTACGCCGGCAGTAGGTTTAACCATAGGCCGCAAGCGGCACTAGCTGTACGTAACGGTCCCCAGGTAGATGTCGATAAGAAGGCCGATGAGGAAACCCATCCGAACTCCTACTGAGCTTGATGTGACAATCTTCGTACAGTCCGGTCTGTTTGTCTAATACTATCGCATATCGGGCCTAGGGGGCGGCATGCGTCAGTCCCCTAAAAGCTGTATAAGTCGTGTCGGAGCGAAGCCCATTACACCTTGAGAAGCTACTGGAAATCCTACCAGTAAATCTCGTTTGCCCTGGCCAGGGACTTTGCGTAATGGCTTTCCAAACACAGTGCGATATCAACTCCCAATACCGGGAGAGACGAATCCTATCTAACCGCCACTACCTCTAAGTGCTTCGGGACTGCACCCAACTGCTACCTGTTTGCACGCTTCTATTGAGCCGTGGTAGGGTAGCAATCTAAGAACAGTGGGAACACACTCGAAATGAAGCAGCAGTGTCAAGTCTGCGGACTATGCTGTACTCCTGTCACCTGGGAACTGTTAACTGACGACGGGTATAATACCAACCAACAGTTCCCTGTGAGTCCTGTCCGGTGTATCCGTAACCCAACGAGCACCTGTATACTATCTCCAGTACAACGTACTAATGGCTGTGGGACAAATCATTTCCCCTGCTGGGATGAGAAGCGTACACACTAGTCTACTCTGGAGTATCGATGCCCTGTCTCGATAATCCTACGACTAGGGACTTGAAAAAGGATGTGCTTGTAGACTACCCGCCTCCACTAGTGTGACTGCCATCACAACGCTGGTAGTCAAGCAAGATCCTAAGGGCTCTATCAACATGTATTCGCGATATGCTAACATATACACATATTAAGATAGATATAAACCAAGTAGCATACTACTATGTTGAGCAAGACCGTTAATACGACTGTGAATATCCCCAGGTTCCATTAAGTAATATACAAGCTAGTATGATATAATAATGGCCCCAAGGGCATATACACTAACAGCGTCGACGTCTTTAGTTATCATATGATTTAAGTGCCGGTCACGTGCCACATCTGGCCGTGACAAAAAATCTAGTGGAGCAACTAAACGCTCTAGGTTGCTAATCTAAAATGTCTAGTGATGTAGTGAGTGGTTCAAATAGTTTTCTATCTCTCTTCCACCCTTATTTCTTAACTCATGAGAGGGTAGGGAAGAAAATGAAGGAGGAGATCAAGAAAGGAGCTAGTGAGGAGAGGGAAGCAAAATGGTGAGAATGAAAATCTCATCTTGAAAACAATAATGCAAGTATGGTTTTGTATAAAACATTTTAGCAACTAAATGCTCTAGGTTGCTAATGTAAAATGTCTAGTGATGTAGTGAGTGGTTCAAATAGTTTTCTATCTCTTTTCCACCCTTATTTCTTAACTCATGAGAGAATAGAGAGGAAAATGAAGGAGGAGATCAAGAAAGGAGTTAGTGAGGAGAGGGAAGCAAAATGGTGAGAATGAAAATCTCATCTTGAAAACAATAATGCATGTATGGTTTTGTATAAAACATTTTAGCAATAAAAATATATCAACCATAGTTGAATAGTTTGCACAAATGAATATACAATTCATTTGTTAAAACTATTCAAGCATGGTTCTCACTATTCTCACCTGACTACCTTTACACCTTATTTTCCTTTTAAATTAATAAATGGATAAACTAAAATGAGGTGTCCACCTTCTTGAATATTTTCCGTATAAATACGAAATACACTCTACCATATATATATACCCATATTCGTATCAAAATACGAATACCCAAGGGGATATAATAACACAAAGAACAAAATATCAGAATACACATATCGAAATATGTATATGTAAATTATTAAATCAATACTTGATTTAATAATCCGGCTTAATCCTAAGCCGGCTAGTATTATCAACCGTCCGATCGAAATCTCGGATAACACTGGAATATTCATATCGAAATATGTATATGTAAATTATTAAATCAATACCTGATTTAATAATCTGGCTAGTATTATCATTCGATCGGAACTCTGCACGTATCAAAATACGGCCACTACATCATTTCGCCTGAAGCAGGAAAACCCTCTGTGTTGGAATCTAAAGACTTGACAGCACGCTGGCAGTGGTTTTAACCACAAGCACGTCTGCGGCACTAGCTGTACATAACGGCTACCCAGGTACCTGTCGAAAGGAAGGCCGATGAGCAAACTCATCCGATCCTCTACTGAGCCTATCCGTGACAATTTCCGTACAATCCGGTCTTTTCGTCTAAGAGTATCACATACCAGGTCTAGTGTTGTTAGTTATATGTATGCCCTAGAGGCCATTACTGTACATATGATGTATATTGTAGTGGATGCTAGGACATATATATGGAGGACTTTCTTGCTCGACATGATAGTACGCAATCTGGTAGCTCTTTATCTTAACATGTACTCTGATTGTCTCTATGTTACATGTTGATAAAACCCTTAGGATATGTACTCGACTACTGGGACTATGATGAGATCATACTAGTGGGGCCACGGTAGTCGACGAGTACATCCTATAACTGTTCCTAGTCGAGGGTGTATCGAGACAGGGCATCAATACACCAGAGTAGACTAGCGTATATGCATCTTGACCCACATGATGGGCGATGGATGATCCCATATCCATCGGTGTTTGACATCAAGGATGGTGTACGGGTGCTCAGTAGAGACTGGGTACACTGGACGGACTCGCCGAGAACTCCCAGATTGTATTATACCTCACGTCAGATGACAGTTCTCTGGTGACACCGGTACAGGTTAGTCTGTGTTAGTGTATATGCCCTAGAGGCCATTACTGTATCATACTAGATTGTATATTACTTAATGGAAGCTTGGGATATTCACAGTTGTATAGACAATCTTGCTCAAAATGGTAGTATGCTACTTGGTTTGTTTCTACTTCAATATGTGCATGTGTTTCTTTTAGCATATCGCTTATACATATTAGTAGAGCCCTTAGGATTTTTGCTTGATTACCAGCGTTGTGATGGCAGTCATACTTGTGGGGGCTGGGTAATCTATAAGCACATCCTTATACAGGTCCCTAGTCATAGGACTATCGAGACAGGGCATCAATACTCCGGAGTAGACCAGCGTATACGCTTCTCATCCCAGCACGGGAGGTGGTCTGTCCCACAGCCATCAGTACGTCGTACTGGAGACAGTATGCGGGTGCTCGTTAGGTTACGAGTACACTGGACAGGACTCGTCGGGAACTGATGGATGGTATTATACCTATCGTCAGTTATCAGTTCCCAGGTGACATGAGTACAGCTTAGTCCGCTGACTTGACACTGTCATTTCGCCTCGAGTGTGTTCCCACTGTACTTAGATTACTACCCTACCACGGCTCAAAGGAGTCATGCAAACATGTGGTAGTTGGGTGCAGTCTCGAAGCACTTGGAGGCAGTGGCGGCTAGACAGGATTCGTCTCTCCCGGTATTGGGGGTTGACATCGCGCTGTGTCTAGGAGAGCCATTACACGAGTAGTCCCTGGCCAGGGCAAGCGAGATATACTGGTAGGTTTCCAGTGTTATCTCAGGGTGTTTTGGGCTACACTCCGACACGACTTGTACCGCTATTAGAGGACTGACGTTCGCCACCCCTAGGCCCGCCATGTGATGTATCAGACGAACAGACCGGACTGTACGGAGATTGTCACATACAGGCTCAGTAGGAGTGCGGATGGGTTTACTTCATCGGCCTTCTTATCGACATCTACCTGGGGACTGTTACGTACAGCTAGTGCCGCTTGCGGTCTGTGGTTAAACCCACTGCCAGCGTAGTGTCGAGTCTTTAGAATCCCACACAGAGAGTTTCCCTGCACTGAGCGAAACGTGTAGAGGCCGTATGGTTTTACGGCAGGGCTGCGATCACTTGCGTACACTTGTGTGCGTATGTTGTTCGGGCAGGTAATAATAGTGGGCTTTGGTTTAAGCCGGATCCTAGTATTGCACGGATGGATTTGTTTTGTCTTCAGTGCATTCGCATTCTACGGAATGCGGATGCGGGTGTGTATGCACAGTTTTGAGGAGTGATGAAGGAGGAGGTGTCTCATCAGGGTTTTGGCAGTTGGTTCGGCCAAAACCATTATGTGGCAGGCTCATTAGGGTTTTGGCAATTTGCTCGGTCAAAACCATTATGAGTCGGAGACATCGTTTACTAATCCTTTTAGTGATGATTTTATGATAGCTAATTGCATTGACCATTTGACCACCATGACCTCTCTTGACTTTGTTGACCGGTTGACCGGGGTTGACCATTGACCTTCATGAGAGATCTACACTCTTCTTTTGATTTTCTTTTTCTTTTGATTATGAAAATGGTCATTTCAATGTAGCCATCAACTTTATCTTGATGGGATTAGTAATGATAATGTTTTTGCATTATTGAACCATGGTTCATTTTCTTTAGCTAATAATTCATTCTTATTTCTCTCTCTTGCTCTTTCTCATGAGAAGAAAAGAAAATGAGCTCTCATGGTTGCAAAGTCCTCCTCCTTCTTCCTCCTCTTGATTCTATCTTTTGATCTCATGTGTTGAGAGAAAAAGATCCCACAAAGACAAACACATCCATACATCACTTCTACACAACCTAGGGCTTCTAGATTAGCGATCTCGTCGCCCTAGTTGCCTCGGCTCGAGGTGGAGCTCGGTGTACAACTCTCGGGTGGATCGTCTTCGACTCAAGAAGGCCGCGGAGGTGCCCAAGGTCCGGATCGACACTTGGAGCTTGGATGGACGAGCGGGACAGCGGAATGAAGCCCCGAAGGACCGGTTTCGTAAGGTATACTTTCTACAACATAGTAGTTAAAGCCTCTAGTAGTTTACTAGTTACTAGTTTAGCAAAGATCCGTGCTTTAAGTCCATGTTGCCTTGCGCCAAATCATTGTTTTTCGTCGTTTCCACCTCCCTGTAAGAACCGGGATGAGCAACGTGGACTTACAGTGGTATCAGAGCCTAGCTAAACATAAACTAGTAAGTTAACAAAGTGTTTAGAATATCGATCGGAAAAAAGTCGCAAAACACGTCCGCAAAACCTCAAGTTTCTGTCGATTTTCATACTGCTCAAAAAGTGATTTAAAATATATGAAAAATCATCTCAGGGTTTTGCGGTTTCAGTAGGGTTCAGTGACTCGATCAAACGACTGCGGTTCCGCGGCAATAACATGCTCATTGCCGCGGTTCCGCGGCCGATTTGACTCGGCAGTGGATCGGGTTTTGTGCAGTGTTTTAGTTTGGCTGTTTTGGGATTTTTAATACATGTTTTTTCTACCCAGATTTTCCAGAGAGCAAATTGACTTTTGGGGTGGTTAAAAATCCGTATTTTGATCGATATTCCGTAGACTTTGGCTAATGGATTTTATCTGTGATGTGATATATGTATTGAACGTCTACTAATCGCTATAAGTCGATTAGTGGGGGTTATACATATCTGTGATCTGTAATGTTGATGGATTGTGGATATGAACTCGGTGGATTGTCGCGGATGAATAGCCGGGAATGGATGTGAGATGATAGTTTCTTTTTCTTTCATTCATTGTAAAATTTGTAAATTGATGTAATATTCTTTGTATGGCTGCACAACCGGGTCGGGGTTGTAGCCGTCATTGTATAATTCTTTTTACTGTTTTTGCTCTTAGGATAGACCCAAGGTGGGATGCACAAACTACCAGGTATCTCGAAGTGCCGAGTGGCCTACTCACGGGTTGAGGGAGGTTGCTTCGCTTCGGGTACTTGGCGGGTAGTTTGCCGCACCCGTAGGGGTCTAGGGTGGGGTTTGGCTATTCATCGTGACCGTGTAATCCGCTTTTCGTTGCAGGCTCGAACGAATCGCGGATTCCTAGTATATCCAAAGTGTTCATCTGTGATCTGGATTGGCTATCATTGCTATATATCTATATATGATATCTATTTAGGCGTTGCTTATGTTTTTCAGCCGTGCTAGCCCAGCCCCCGCTCTGTCGTTAGTTAAGTAACCTAACGGGTGATGACGGGGCCCCGTGGCGAATGCGAATGGCATAAGCGTACGTCATATTTTGGTTGTTTTCTGCAATGGTAGGATTAAATGATGGGACGCATTAAAAGAACTAATGCAAGAAAAATAAACCAAGTAAAAGTCGTTGGAACACTTTTAAAACCACTCGGTTCATTTCAAAAACCAGCTTTTTAAACGCGGAGCTTGAACCACTCCTTTTAAAAGCTATCTCGTTCCATCGATTATATCAAGTTCACTACGTTCACGGTTTCGCCAAAACCATTCATAACCCTCCGTCGTTTCGTATGGATAGTCAATAGTATTCAAGCTGTGTTTGTTGGCCAAAGTCAAGGCACAGTGTTTGGTAGCTATTGGGTATTCATATGTTGCAAAGATAGATGCGTTGGTTTGGGACAGTCGTACTGCCTTGTTGGCCAAAGTCAAGGGTATGTGCGGGTGGGTTCAAATTAACCTGGATAATGACGGGTAGAACTTGACATGTGACTTATGATTTGTTGGCCAAAGTTAAGGTCATAAGAGCATGGGGCAAAAATCCACATCGGGAGTTTCAAAAGTACTGAAACTTGCTAGTGTTGCATACTATTTGGAGCATGATGATTCTGGTAGGATTCCTTCAGTTTTGTCACGCAATGATATTTGGATCCCGATCCTACTGTGAGTACATGCTACTCCTCGGGAACTTTCTCGCATAACGATCAATGCTATAAACCAAGTAGGTGTCTAGAAAGGTGTTAGCGGGGCTACGCCCATAGGGAAAAGAGGTTACTTAATTAAGGAACTTTGCGAAAGCGTTGGAAAACCTCCCTTGAAGTACCGACACTGGCCTGGCTGAACGGTTAAGCAAGTATTGTACGGTGAGATTGATCCTGACTAATTCTTCCTTTATGGTTTGAGGAGGGATTCGAGAGACAGTGGGAGCCATCCTGTTTAGATAAATTAAAAACCAATCTAAACTTGCAAGAGCATCATGCTGAGTGTTTTCTTCTCTCTCTCTTAATTGCAGCGACCAAGTGACCGCACCTAGGTTACATCTAGATAATAAAATGACTGAATCTGACGGTTATGACTGGCAAAGGTCTGTCCAGATGTCCATTGCCCATGACAAGCTGGGACACCTCTTGACTAATCCAACCCCTGCCGTCTCAGGTCCAGTTTCCCCTGTCACGGATATTCATATCCGCGACTCATCGGAAAAAGACTGTGCGAAAGCCAAGTGCCCCGTGTTAGCCTCAGTTGATGGTGCATACCAGAGGCAGCACAAGAAGATGGACTTAGTTTCTATCTTCCTCCATAACAAAGATTTATATGGAGAGCAATCTCGTATCGCAAGATATGAGACCTCGAACGAATTGCTTCCAGCGAGGTTGGCTATCGGGTCATCTGTAGGGGGCAACGTCCTTACAGAGACCAGCTCTTTTGAGCTCACGGACCTGAAGACCACGTTGAAGAACGGGTCAGATGCTGACTTAGTTCAACAGTCCCTACCTACTACCCTGAAGGAAACCAGGGAAGTAGAAAGAAAGGGAAGGGCAGAAGTTTCGGGACTAGATGTAGTAAAAGAGGGATGTTCCTATTGTTACAGGAATGAACATTGGCAGAAAGATTGCAGGGTTTGCATAGCCAGTAGCCAGAATTCGAAGCATGTTGTGGCTTCGGCTTCGGGTGTGTTTGTAATAGAGAACTGTATGTCAGTTAACCCTACTTCCTGGGTATTGGATACCGGATCAGGATCTCATATCTGTAATTCATTACAGGCTCTGAGAGACCGTAGGGTTATCAGGAAAGGTGATATGACTCTCAGGGTTGCAACGGAATGAGCATGTATGCTGAATCCGTAGGGGAATATCATCTAGGACTGACAACTGGGCAGATATTGATTCTGCGTGACTGTTTTTATGTACCAGGTGCGACTTGTATTATCATATCTGTATCCTTACTTTCTAAGGAAGGATATGATTTTACTTTTGTAAGCGATGAAGTAAACATCCACCTAAATCAAGTTCTGATTGGGTCAGGTGCATTGAAAAACGGTATATACGTTTTGAATCAAGCTCAGGTCTTCAGTGTCCAGAACACACTTAAAAGAAAGTCTCCGGAATTAAATCAGGCTTTCTTATAGCATTGTAGACTGGGTCACATCAATGAGACACGGTTGACAAAGTTACATAAAGAAGGATACTTGGATCCGTTCGAGTACCAATCTTATGCCACTTGTGAATCTTGTCTCATGGGAAAGATGACAAAGACTCCGTTCACTGGACACGGAGAAAGAGCGAGCGAGCTCTTGGGACTCATACACAGTGATGTGTGTGGTCCAATGTCTACACATGTGCGAAATGGTTATTCATACTTCATTACTTTCACAGATGATTTCTCTAGGTATGGGCATGTCTTCTTGATGAAGCACAAATTCGAGGCCTTTGAGAAATTTCAGGAATACAAGAATGAAGTTGAAAAACAAACAGGCAAAAGTATCAAGACACTGAGATCTGATCGAGGTGGTGAATACTTAAGTGCCGAGTTTCTGGGCTACTTAAAAGGGAATGGAATTCTCTCTCAGCTTACTCCTCCATACACACCACAACACAACGGTGTATCGGAAAGGAGAAATCGAACCCTATTGGATATGGTTCATTCCATGATGAGTAAGGCTGAGTTATCGCGATCCTTCTGGGGTTATGCACTAGAATCAGCTGCATACCTTTTGAACCGAGTTCCTACTAAGACTGTGCCTACCACGCCATATCAAATGTGGTGTGGGAAGAAACCCTATCTTAATCATATTAAGACATGGGGATGTCCAGTTTTTGTAAAAAAGCAGCATGCGGACAAGCTCGAGGCACGCTCAGTACAGTGTAAGTTTGTGGGATACCCAAAGAACTCCAAGGGGTATCTTTTCTATTACGCAGAGGAACAAAAGGTTTTTGTTTCTCGACATGCCCGCTTCTTGGAAACTGAGTTTTTGGAAAACCAGATAAGTGGGAGCGCAATAGAACTGGAAGAAATTCCAGAACCACGAGCTATTACTGAAAGCTTAGTAGAACCAGAGGGTTCGAAAGAACAGGACAGTCCAGCGCCACTCCGCAGAAGTAGTAGGCAGTCTCATCCGCCCGAGAGATACCATGGTTTTCTCATAGACGGGGATAGAGACGATTGCACTATGGATTATGGTGAGCCTACTAGCTTCCAGCAAGCCATTCAGAGCGGCGACTCGGTAAAATGGCTGGATGCAATGCGGGCCGAGATGGAGTCCATGTACACCAACAAAGTCTGGACTTTAGACTTTGCTCCAGAAGGGGTAAAACCCGTAGGATGCAAATGGATCTTCAGAAAGAAGATTGGTAGATGGGCAGGTTGAGACCTATAAAGCTAGACTTGTTGCAAAGGGTTTTCGTCAATGACCTGGTTTGGACTATGATGAGACCTTTTCTCCAGTGGCTATGCTGAAATCCATTCGGATCCTTCTTGCCATTGCTGCCTTCCACGATTATGAAATCTGGCAGATGGACGTAAAGACATCTTTTCTAAATGGAAATTTGGAAGAGTGCGTCTATATGGATCAGCCGGATGGATTCATTCAGAGTGGGAGCAGCGGTAAAGTGTGCAAGTTGCTCAAGTCCATTTATGGACTTAAGCAGGCATCGCGGAGTTGGAACATCTGCTTTGATGATACTGTCAAAAAATTCGACTTTATCAAAAACCCAGATGAACCATGCATTTACAGTAAGAATGTAGGGAGAACTGTGGTATTCCTCGTCTTGTACGTGGATGACATTCTCCTAATAGGAAATGATATTCCTATGCTACAGTCAGTCAAAGGATTCTTGTCGCAGAGGTTCTCCATGAAGGACCTGGGTGATGCCAACTACATTCTGGGGATCCAGATCTATCGTGATAGATCTAAGAGGATGTTGGGACTTTCACAGTCAAGGTACATCGACACCATACTGAAAAGATTCAGTATGGAAGATTCCAAGCGCGGTAATTTACCGGCTTGTCACAGGATCACCCTCTCCAAAGAGATGTCTCCCAAGACTGATTTGGAAAGGGATCGCATGTCTATTATACCCTAAGCTTCTGCGGTAGGCTCTATAATGTATGCGATGTTATGTACCAGACCAGATGTAGCATACGCATTGAGCGTTGTAAGCCGGTATCAGTCGGACCCAGGGGAGAAACACTGGATAGCGGTAAAGAACATTCTCAAGTACCTGAGAAGGACTAAGGAGATGTTCTTGGTGTATGGCGGAAAAGACCTCCAGCTCGAGGCCTTTGCTGACTCCAGCTTCCAGAGTGACAAGGATGACTCCAAGTCCATGTCGGGTTATGTCTTTACCCTCAATGGATGGGCGGTTTGCTAGAAGAGTTCCAAGCAGGAGACCGTTGCAGACTCAACTATGGAAGCGGAGTACATAGCTGCTTGCGATGCCGCAAATGAAGCTGTCTGGATGAAGAAGTTCCTCACGGAGCTTCAGGTGGTTCCTACCATTGTTGATCCAATACCGCTGTATTGCGACAACAACGGCGCTATAGCTTTAGCGAAGGAACCCAGGTCCCATCAGAAGTCCAGGCACATTTTGAGGCGGTACCACCTGATCAGGGAGATCGTAGATCACCGAGAGATCGAGGTGAAGAGAGTAAATACGGAGAACAACACTGCAGATCCACTCACGAAGGCCCTACCCCAGACTCAGTTCGAGCGGCTGATCGAGATGATAGGTCTTCGATACGCCAGTACATGGCCTTAGTGCAAGTGGGAGATTGTTAGTGTATATGCCATAGAGGCCATTACTGTATCATACTAGATTGTATATTACTTAATGGAAGCTTGGGATATTCACAGTTGTATAGACAATCTTGCTCAAAATGGTAGTATGCTACTTGGTTTGTTTCTACTTCAATATGTGCATGTGTTTCTTTTAGCATATTGCTTATACATATTAGTAGAGCCCTTAGGATTTTTGCTTGATTACCAGCGTTGTGATGGCAGTCATACTTGTGGGGGCTGGGTAATCTATAAGCACATCCTTATACAGGTCCCTAGTTGTAGGACTATCGAGACAGGGCATCGATACTCCGGAGTAGACCAGCGTATACGCTTCTCATCCCAGCACGAGAGGTGGTCTGTCCCACAGCCATCAGTACGTTGTACTGGAGATAGTATGCGGGTGCTCGTTAGGTTACGAGTACACTAGACAGGACTCGTCGGGAACTGATGGATGGTATTATACCTATCGTCAGTTATCAGTTTCCAGGTGACATGAGTACAGCTTAGTCCGCTGACTTGACACTGTCACTTCGCCTCGAGTGTGTTCCCACTGTACTGTTCCCGCCAAAAATTTCTGCGCAGAAGAGCCCAAGGTATCAAATGGCAGCGATAAGTTTAAGGAAATGCGAACCAGTATCTTCCGGGCTGTTTTTTGACAAACTCCCAAATGAGAAACAGATAAATTTTGATGGTATCGAAAGCGTCTCAAAAACATCTTCGATTTGATATATTATGGGCCTCATAATTCATCTGGGATCAAAAGTTATGAGGCATCACGTGTCCACACGTGATGGACCTTTAAGAACCCGCTGGAGGAGCTAAAAGATATAATAAAAACTCAGAAAAGACCCTAATGGGGCATCACGTGCTCACACGTGACCATGGGCCACGTGCAGACACGTGATGGGCTTTTAAAGCCTCTAAAATAATGAATAGAATTTAATTCTAAAAGTCAGAAAATACCTCAACGAGGTATCACGTGCTTACACGTGACCAATGGTCACGTGTTGACACGTGATGGTTAAAACAACAACATAAACAAGCGGCTGTTAAAGAAACCAATTTGGGGGTCACGTGCTCACACGTGACCAAGGGTCACGTGTCAGCACGTGACTGGCTTCGAAAGCCTTACAGTTAATAGAATTAAATTCTAAAAGCTTCCAAATCTTTCCAAATGGAAAAGGTCTATGGGGACCGTTGGGTTAAAAATCCGAGGGTGATTAAAAATCACCAATTTATGGAATAATCTTGGACTTGGAAAGATTTCCCCCCTAAATCTAACCGAGATAACAAAGAGATATCTTTGGATTTAAAATCCAATGGTGAATAAAATTCACTTAACAATCTAAAGGGCCAGATTAATGATAAATATAAATCAAATCTCTCAACATACAAATCAAATCTCTTAATGAGAGATTTGCCAAACAAATTGATTCTCTTCCTTCTCCTATAAATAGGAGCCAAGAAGAGAAGAGAGGGGAGCTACTTTTTTTGGAGAGAAGAAACAGAGGGAGGAGAATTTAATTCTCAAGAGAAAAAAGAAAAGAGAGGAGAATTTAATTCTCTGCAAAAGAAAAACCCTAGGTAAGAAAAGAGAGGCTTAAAAAGAGAATTTAATTCTCAAAAGAGTTTAACTCTTATATAAAGAAAAGAACTTAGTTCTTTCTCTGGTTGAGGATCTGCAAAGTGCACATCTCCCCATGAATTGAGAATTTAATTCTCATTGGGTTGAGATCCTGTCATGCAGATCTAAAACACAGAGGAGGAATTGAGTTTTGAGAATTTAATTCTCCCAAACTCACGGGAATTTAATTCCTCCTAAAATGAAACTAGGGTTTAACCCTAATCAAGAATTTAATTCTTTTACATATCTGGGAATTTAATTCCTTTAAAAAGAAATCAGGGTTTTACCCTAAATAAGAATTTAATTCTTTCACAATAGGAATTTAATTCCTCCAAAATCACGATTAGGGTTTAACCCTACAGGGAATTCAATTTTTAAAAGATCTCTGTTCATGAAAAGAACTAGGGTCACGTGCCCCATGTGGCCCTTGAAAAGATCCCTGAAGAAAAGAAGCTTTGAGGCAATGCCTCACGTGCTCCCACGTGACTCCCAAAACGCAGAAAGAAAAAGCAAAGGAAATGAAGGCTTTGGGCGCCCTCATGTGTTATCACGTGACCCCTCAGCAAATGTTTTAACAGTCAGCACACAGATCCCCATCACGTGCCAACACGTGATGCTCAAAATAAAAATGAAAAGTGTTTAACATTTATTCGCAGATTTGAGGATAAAACAAATGAGATCTGGCTCCACATTTAGGGCGCTCTCACGTGTCCCCACGTGACCCCTAACAAATCCCTTTAATATCTAATGGATGGATGCCTATCACGTGCCCACACGTGATGGCCAGGAAATGAAAAGTGTTTAACACTTAATTGCAGAACGAAGAAAAGGGATCTGGTCCCCCCTTTGGGCGCTCTCACGTGTCCACACGTGACCCCTCTGTCTTTAGTGTTTAATACTAATTTGGGGATTATATTTCCAGTGTTTAACACTGATTGTTTCTAGTGTTTAACACTAAATTAAAGATTATATTTCCAGTGTTCAACACTGATTGTCTTTTAGTGTTTAACACTAATTTGAGAGTTCTATCTCCAGTGTTTAACACTGTTGTTCTCTAAGTGTTTAACACTACTTTTAGCCAAATTGACTAATTTTCTAGAGGCAAAAGTCCCTCCTCTAGATGAATCTCAAAATTGAGGAAATCAAAGACAAAATGTTGTCAGAGCCTTCAAACCTTTATTTAACACTGCTGAATGATGAGGGACTGAACCCAGACAAATGTCTAATGGCCCAAAGGGCCAATATTTTAAACATAAATGGACTTAGCCCAAACTGGCCATAAGTCCTCAAATCATCTTGAACTGAGCACATCTGCTCTTTCAACCAACTCATTGGTTCAAGGGTACATCTCGGAACTCCTCTGATATTTGTCGTTGTAATCCTTCAACGTCTTCAGAGAGGTAACGGGTCCCGACAACCACACATCAACACGGACTGTGGGGTCCTTAAACTCATGGACTTATGTGTCCTTAAACCAAGATACGGACTGTGGGGTCCTTAAACCCACGGACTTATACGTCCTTAAACTAACGGACTAATGCGTCTTTAAACACACCCATATAGACTGTGGGGTCCTTAAACCCATGGACTTATGCGTCCTTAAACTACCATTGGACCCCCATGTCCCTAAACTGGAGATGGACCACTATGTCCTTAAACTGGCATTGGACCATTATGTCCTTAAACTGGTATTGGACCACCATGTCCCTAAACTGGCAATGGACCACCATGTCCCTAAACTGGAACAATAGAGCCCCCAAATGCTCTTTTGTTGGATCTAAACGATCCTGTTTAAGTTGATCTTAGCCTCAAATATGGCTAACGCATCCTTAAACCTTCCAACAGACTTTGGTCCCAAATTAGACTCTAGATCCCCCAATCAACTTTGGTTCAAGGGTACATCTCTGAACTCCTCTGACACCTGTCGTTGTAATCCTTCAACGTCGTCAGAGAGGTGACGGGTCCCAACGGCCATACATGCAACGGACCCCTATGTCCCTAAACTGGAACAATAGAGTCAATTGCTCTTTTGTCGGATCTAAACGATCCCGTTAAGTTGATCTTAGTCTCAAATTGGACTAACGAATCCTTAACAACCGTTTGAGTTGATCTTAGCCTCAAATATGGCTAACGTATCCTCAAACCAAAACCCCAAACCCAAATCTAAGAAAATACGGATTTGGACTAGTCCACACCCTACGGGCAATGACATAACTCAGTCTCCGTATACAATCCACGGGCAACCAAACATAAAATAAATACACACGACACGAAGTGACCATCTGGAGAAGGAGAAAGTGGTTACCGCGATGCGGTAGCATAATTAACTGCAGGGGCTTGCGCCTGCAGGGAAGAGCGTCCCCACAATCAAAAACCCCTCAAGCGAGGGGGAATCTGACGAAGTCTGCTACATCGGACGCATCCGTTTAAACCTTCGATACATGGTGCCATAAATCAACTTGGCATCTTCGGAGAGGTGGACGGATAGCACCAATTAGCATCTGCCCCCGAATCTCAGGTAAGACGTCCACGTCTTGGCCACCGTTCGGAGGGGAACAGATTCTGGCACGCCCGGTGGGACCTTTTCCTCTTTCCACTCCACACTTCGTGTGTCGTATTCGTGAACGAATCGCGGTTTGTTAATGGTTGTCCTCGGGTTTCAAGTTACTAAGATTTGGGCTCTTGCTTGGTGCAGAAAGCAAACAACAATGGCGTTCAACTGCTCGAACTGCTCCAACTACAACTGCAACCGACGCTCCACCTCACCTGGAGGTGTAGCCTATGGACCTCAGGCGGCATCACTGTTCACGATGCCGGTGGAACAAATCACCTAGGCTACTACTGGACTATTTTTCGGAACCATGCTCCCGCCAATGAGTTTCATTGCCCCAGTGCCCGTACCAGAAGTTCCTAAGAAGTCGGTCTTCGATCGACTTACAGCTGCTGCGGCCCCCTCTCAACGGGTCGCCCAACACCAATGCCTCGGTCTTCTCCAGACTAGGCCAAAACTCATGTGGGCCCACGATGAAGCTTGCGGTCCCTGAGAAGGTTACTCAAAAGAAAGTAGCCAAACCTACTCCTGAAGTCGTCAAGGCGGCTTCTCCTGCTAAGAGGTCGGTCTTCGTAAGACTGACCGTCCCAACTCCCACTCCCGCTCCCGCTGCTCAGAAGACATCAGTTTTTAATAGGCTGACACCGGCTACAGCCTCTCACCTGAACAGGGGGCAAGACAAGGCCGTCCCCGTCACCGAACCAAATCCATCAGCTCGACACGCTCGACGTCGCCACTAGCGCCGAGTAAGGAAGGCCGGGGGCAACTCCCCATCTGGGCTAACGCCACCAGCTCCAACGGTGGAAGTTAATGCTGCTGTCCCAACCGGGAACAGTTTTGAGCTGCTGAACAGAATACGCAGGAATTCGCCCACTGTCGTACTGAAAAGATCTCCGCTACCGGTGGAGACTGTCACGGAAATAAAGCCGAAGCAGTCCCCTCAACGGCTGTCTTCCAAAGTTTACAAAATCTGGCGACAAGTCCGAGAGTCAGTGATCGATCCAAATTTCTCCCGCCAGCACAAGAAACTGAAGGTCCAAAAGGAAGTCAGCCATCCTGCTAAGCCATGAAAAGCTGTCTGGATGCCCACCTTGACGGCTCCCTCAACTTCGACCGCTCAAAAAAGAAGGAGGTCGGAGAAGATCCCTGTGTCTTTGGCAAATCGCAAAGACACTGAAGTTAAACGCCCCAAGTCTGGGGGCATGGTGGTGCACACCGTTTATATGGCTTCCGGAAAGGAGGATAGCCACGCTTCGACGGGTCACCGACCGCTCACCCGATCCGTGACAAAATCCCAGGAGCAACAACAGAAGCTTCAGGAAATGATGACTGCAATGGCTGCACTTACCAGGCCAAAAGAAAGCTCGGAGGCATTCTCGGATCAACGCCGGGAGAAAGAAACTGACGCTGACTTCCTACACAGAGTTCTCGAAAAGAAGAACAGAGAAGCAGCAGAACAAGCAGCTAATATAAAACAAATGGCGCTTCTTTTCCAAGATATGGCAGGAATGATGTTACAGCAGGATCCTCCGGCGGAAGATCCTCCAATTGTCCTCGAAGATGACAGAGGGGAAACGTCAAATCTACCTCCGGCTCTTTCAACAGCTAAAGAAGAAACGATCTCCAAAGCTGCCCTGGATGACTACATTGCTCAACAAATACGAGTTCACCAGGAAAATGAAGCAGCCGGTCAAATTGTTAGAACCGGACGACCCTATCCAAGCTGGTATGACCAAATCAGTTATCCGCCGGGATATACGATCCCTAAGTTTCACGTATATAAAGGGACAGGGAATCCCCATCAGCATGTCGCTCAATTCAGGGCCTTATGCGGCAACACGGAAGGCGACGACAAACTGTTGCTTCGCCAATTCGTCGGCAGCTTAACAGAAACAGCCTTTGAATGGTATTCGGAGCTACCTAACGACTCTGTTAAAATATTTGCGGAGATGGAGCTGCTGTTTACACAAAGATTCGCGAGCGCTAGTGAACGCACCCCGATAACAGCACTGATTAATGCCAGGGTAAGGCCAGGCGAAACGTGGGTTTAATAAGCAACACGATGGCGGAATCTGTGGTCAAAATGCGAACAGCGGATCGAAGAAGCACCTGCGGTAGGCATGTTCGTGGGCACTCTTGATCCGCAAGCAACCATCTCGCAATTCATGATGTTCTTCAAACCGACCACATTCCAGGCCTTAATTGATAAGCTAGCCCAGATGGATCAGATGGGACATAAACCGTCTCCTCCAAAGCCAGACTCTCGAACTGAGAAAGGGAAAGCGATCATTTTTGCCAATACTCAACAACAGCCGAGCAACTTAAAGCCGGTTGTCCGTCGAAACAATATGCGTCCACGCCCATCCCTTGAGGAAAGACTAGGACGTCCTTACTCGTTTCCTCAGAATAAAACAAGGAGACTTTTCGAGCTGGCAGTGCGCAACAGACTCATAAATTTGCCGAATCCAAAACGTCCGTTGCAGCCAGGTGATGTCAACGATCCTAATTACTGCCCTTACCACCAAGCGGTAAGCCATCCAATCGAAGATTGCTTCGTCTTTAAGGGATGGATCGAGGATCAGTACCAACAGGGCAAGTTTGCGTTATCCGAAAACTGGAAGGTGAACCCGCCACAGCCTTATGCTCCTAAAAAGGTGGACACGTCGAGGGCATCGTGCTCTTTTGGTGAAGAGGCCCCATGGGAGGTGGCCCTTTCGGCCAAAACCAAAAAGATGCTGAATGATCTCCGGACATGTCCGGCGATCAGGTGGAAGAATCCACTAGAACCCCAGATCGTCGAGGGAATCCTGAAACCGTGCCCAGCTACAAAATCCGGTGGTAATGGGAAAAACACCCAGATGCAGCCGTCAAAGTCTTCGAAGAAGAAGGAGAAGACCCAAAAGCCCGCGAAGTTAGATGACAAGCGCACGGATCTGCAAAAACATGTTGACGCACTGGAAGAATATAATCAGAAGGCGCGAACCCCAGTCACACTCCAAGAATTTCTCAGCCACGTCCTTGAGGACGGAGATGATGACAATGGAGAAGACTCGTCGGATGAATTTGAAGATTATGTGGCAAGCTGCTATGTGATCTCTCACTCGTCAATAAATGACAAAGAAGCTCCTTACACAGAGAAGCTGGGGGCAGATCCTGAGCCAGAACTTCTAGGGCTGTCAGACGAAATGATCGACGCTTTTCTAGATGAGATTCGTCTAAAAAGTAAAGCTGATCGGGAGCGCGAGATGGCCATATTTGAAAAGACCAAACGCCGGCGACTGGACAAAAGGGTCGAAACACTCCCACCATATCAAAGTACATCCGCCGCAAATGAAAGCAGGATTAAGACAAGGAAGCGATTAGCCAAAGCCATATCAATGGGGATGAGGCCGCCCTCTTTCAGAGAAAATTCTCCTGGTGGTATACATCTTGATGAAGCGGGCGTACATCCTAACTTCTGCTTATATCATCAGAAGATCGCACATCCTACTGAGGACTGCAACTCCTTTAAGTGTTGGTGGCAAGGGTATGTCGCTCACAGGCAACACTTCAATAGGACAAAGCGTGAAGCTCGTAGACAGCGGAAGAATGCGACAGATGAGCATAAAAGAATTGCTGGCAATTGTCATAGGGTTGATCCCGAGGGACCGCGGGTTCTCACCTTCGAGAGAGACTTCGACAAAAAAGAAGCCCTCGGCCCTCTCTTCAAGGAATCCATGTCTAAAACGAAAGAATTGAGGAGTTGCGAGAGCATTCAGCCTTGCAATTGCACGATACCCGGAAAAAATCTCGGACCCGCAAGCAACGGTTCGAATAATAAGGATAAAGGAAAGGGAAAAACGGCCTTCGTCGCCAACACTCAACAACAGTCGAGTGGCCCTAGAACGGTTGTTCGCCAAAACAACAAGCGGCAACCCCTCTATGAAAAGTTGAAACGTCCTTACTCGTTTCCCCGGGACGAAATAAGGAGGCTGTTCGAACTAGCAGTGCGCGACGGACTTATCACTCTACAGGAGCCGAAATGCCAGCTACAACTGAATGAGGTCAACAATCCTAATTACTGCCCTTACTACCAAGTATTGGGCTATCCGATCGAAAATTGCTACATCTTCAAAAACTGGGTTGAAGACCAATACCAACAGGGCAAGTTCGCGCTGTCCGAAAACTGGAAGGTGAGCCCGCCACAACCACATGTTCTGAAAAAGATGGATACGCCGGGGGCATCATGCTCATTCATAGAGAAAGCCCAACGGACCACTACGTCCTAAAACTGGATAATAGACCGAAACGTCGTTAAACTAACAACGGACCACTACGTCCTAAAACTGGATAATAGACCATAACGTCGTTAAACTAACAACGGACCACTACGTCCTAAAACTGGATATGGACCGAAACGTCCTTAAACTAACGGCGGACCGCAATGTCCTAAAACTTGCAAATGACCGAAACGTTGTTAAACTACTCCCAACCCGCAGCATCTTCAGGCTGACGTGGTAAAAAAAAAAGGTACGTCCACAAGCAAAATGGGCACGGATGAAAACCCGAAAGGGCTCCGTGAATAAAAACAGCAGGGCTACCGGCGAGTCTTATGAAAACCCGAAAGGACGCAAGCTCGTTAGAGGAAAAAAAATGAAAATGGTATGTCCATAAGCAAAATGGGCACGGATGAAAACCCGAAAGGGCTCCGTGAGTAAAAACAGCAGGGCTACCGGCGAGTGTTTGTGAAAACCCGAAAAGGCGCAACCTCGTTAAAAGACACTTACAGGGTCCTCCCGACCTTATAAGGAGAAACCACCCGCGTGAGATCCTTACGACTCACAGGGAAGCAACACACTTAGGGATTCTCACGATTCCTAAGGAGAAATTACACTTGCGAGATCCTCACGACTCGTAAGGAGAACTCTCTTATGGGACCCTCACGGCTCATAAGATTTGAAAGTCTTAAGTCACAGAGACCTAAACCTGTGCTTAAGCAACCCCCACAACCTTCAATTTATGCCCTACAAGTGGCTCAATACTGACCCTTGTATACAATCCATGGGCGCGAATAAACATTTCCTTAACAAAGTCCCATCCGTGACTAGGGATATGCTTATACAGCAAACAACACTTGTAAGTCCTCTCGACTAAGGAGAAAACCCTTTTATAAGATCCTTACGACTTACAAGAGAACATGCACTTAGGAATCCTCACGATTCCCAAGGAGAAAACACACCTACAAGATCCTCACGACTTGTAGGGAGAAATACCTTTGTGAGACCCTTACGGCTCATGAAGTCAAAAGCCTTAGCCGACAGGACCCTTAACCCTGTTTACTAAGCCACCTTTGTTCAACATCGACAGAGCCAAATGATGATTCGCTCCTGGCAATATCCCAGTTGTAGCGATGCTGATGCCTAAACCGGTATCAAATTCCAAGCCCTTTCAAGGCAAATGATGATTCGCTCCTGGCAATATCCCAGTTGCAGCGATGCTGATGCCTAAACCGGTATCAAATTCCAAGTCCTTTCATGGCAAATGATGATTCGCTCCTGGCAATATTCCAGTTGTAGCGATGCTGATGCCAAGATTGGTATCAGATCCCAAATCCCCTACTCGCGAGAAAAAAATCAGCGAGCCAAAAAAAAATGCATACGAAATAACCGAAATGATGGGGCAACTTGCAAACAGAATCAGCAAGTAAAAATGTATGCATACGAAATAGCCGAAATGATTGGGCAACTCGCAATAAAAAACAGCGAGTAAAAATAAAATAAATAGCCGAAATGATTGGGCACCGCGAAAAATAGCCGAAATGATTGGGCAATCGCAATTTTCGCGATATGAAAAGCTGAAATGATAGAGCATCGCGGAAAGGAATAAAATAAAAAAATATATGTAATGAAATTTATGCCCTACAGGTGAGATCACATCGATCCCTGTATACAATCCAGGGGCACAAACAAAGAGAGAACCATACCTTCCCAACAGGCTCCATCAGAAAGCGTAGCCAAATCTCGACGGTTCATTGAAAACCTAGAGACAACCTCGACATTTGTCGCAATATTGCAGACACAATATCAACAAACAAAGCAAAAGAAGGTCCCTAGCTTCAGGGTCTCGACGTCAATATCGACAACTTAGAGATCACCAACGGCGTTTCTCCTCACTCCAACCAGATGCAGACGTGACGTCAACAACCGACCCCAGAGTCGCAACGAAACAGAACCATGGCAAAGTCCCTAGTTCCAAATCTCAATGGCCACATCTACAGCCTGGAGACCAAAAACGGTGTGCCTCCTCATTCCAACAGGACACAGATGTTACACCATCAAGCGGAGCGATGGCAAAATCCCAGCTCCATCTCAGCATTCGTCTCGTTACAACAGACGAGATGTCAACGACGACGTTCCTTCGCAGTCCAGCAGGATGCAGATGCAACGTCAACGAAAGACCCCATGGTCGAAACAAAGCAGAGTGACAGCAAAATCCCAGCTCCACCCCAGCATTCGTCTCGATACAGCAGACACAATGTCAACAATGGCATTCCTTCGTGGTTTATCAGGATGCAGATGCAACATCAACAGAAGACCCCATGGTCGAAACAAAGCGGAATGATGGCAAAATCCTAGCTCTACCTCAGCATTCGTCTCGATACAGCAGACGCAATGTCAACGACGGCGTTCCTCCACAGTCCAGTAGGATACGGATACAACGCCGACAAAAGACCTCACGGTCAAAACAAAGCAGAGCGGCGGCAAAATCCCAGCTCCACCTTGACGTTCATCTCGATACAGCAGATGAAATGTCACCCCAGCGTTCTTCCCCCAGCAGGATTCGGACGCGCCAAAGCAAACGAAGCGAAGGCCAAATTCCTAACTTCATACGTCTTGATGGCAAGTCATATAAAGCCTGAAAGACAATCGGAGATCATCTCACACCAGCGCGGAGTGGTCACCACCTCGACGATCGTCTTGATACAACAGATGAAATGTCACCCCAGCGTTCTTCCCCCAGCAGGATTCGGACGCGCCAAAGCAAACGAAGCAAAGGCCAAATTCCTAGCTTCAGGGTCTTGACGGCAAGTCATATAAAGCCTGAAAGACAATCAGAGATCATCTCGCACCAGTGCGGAGTGGTCACCACCTCGACGATCGTCTCGATACAGCAGATGAAATGTCACCCCAGCGTTCTTCCCCCAGCAGGATTCGGACGCGCCAAAGCAAACGAAGCGAAGGCCAAATTCCTAGCTTCAGGGTCTTGACGGAAAGTCATATAAAGCCTGAAAGACAATCGGAGATCATCTCGCACCAGTGCGGAGTGGTCACCACCTCGACGATCGTCTCGATACAGCAGATGAAATGTCACCCCAGCGTTCTTCCCCCGGCAGGATTCGGACGCGCCAAAGCAAACGAAGCGAAGGCCAAATTCCTAGCTTCAACGTCTTGACGGTAACTCATATAAAACCGAAAAGACAATCAGAGATCATCCCACATGGAGTGGTCACCACCAGGACATTCGTCTCGATACAGCAGACGAGATGTCAATAACAACGTTCTTCCTCCAACAGGATTAGGACACACCAAAGCAAACGAAGCGAAGGCCAAATTCCTAGCTTCAACGTCTTGACGGTAACTCATATAAAACCGGAAAGACAATCAGAGACCATCCCACATGGAGTGGTCACCACTACAACATTCGTCTCGATACAGCGGACGCAATGCCAGCAAACGAAGCGAAAGCCAAATTCCTAGCTTCAGGGTCTTAACGGCAAGTCATATAAAGCCTGAAAGACAATCGGAGATTATCTCGCACCAGTGCGGAGTGGTCACCACCTCGACATTCGTTTCGATACAGCAGACGCAACATCACCAAAAGGAGCCACGGCAAAATCCCTAGTTCCAAACCTCGACGGTTCAACAGCAACCTAGAGACAACCATGACATTCGTCTCGATACAGAGGACGCGATGCCAGCAAACGAAGCAAAGGCCAAATTCCTAGCTTCAGGGTCTTAACGGCAAGTCATATAAAGCCTGAAAGACTATCGGAGATCATCCCACACCAGCGCGGAGTGGTTATGACTCATCGGGGCTCTCCAAAATGAGCCTAACCTCAAGTAAAATGCGGCATGGCAAATTCCTAACGCTTGCTCTTCCGACGGTCAAACTACCAAGGAGGATTGCTTGAAGACGTCTTGTCCAGCCCCCGAAGGGATCAGAGACACGGCAGTCGCAGGGCTACTCGAACATCACGATTGCCTGTCGAGGAATATATCAGCTCATGCGACGGTACGACGGCCAAAACCCTAAGTACCACAGACCCTAACGGACTTCTGTCGTAAAGAGCAGAGGTTAACTGTGACGTTAGGATATTCTTGCGAGATCTGCTCGATTCGTTTCGACTCGTGAGGAAATTGATGTCTTTGCGAGAACTTCTCGATTTGTCTCGACTCGTGAGATAAAGCCTTAGGCAGTAGGGATTAAAAAACCTGTTTCTTAAGCACTGGGACCCTGCAAGTCGGCCTAAAACGGTCTCTTGCATACTATCCACGGGTCACACTCTCCAAATTCGAATCTCGACAAGGAGGGAAACAACCACTTACGAGTCTTCTCGACTTATAAGCGGGAAAATTCTCTTGTGAGATCCTTACGACTTTCAAGAGAAAACACACTTAGGAGTCTTCACGACCCCTAAGGAGAAAATACACCTGCGGAATCCTCTCGACTCGTAGGGAGAAAAGTCTTTATGAGACCCTCATGGCTCATAAAGTTGAAAAGTCTTAGGTGGCAGATCCTAACCCTGTCTCCTAAGCCATCACCGCCCTGCAAAGAGGTCAAGATGGACCATTTATGAGCCACACTTGCCAAAGCTACATGCCACTAAAATGGAGAAGCTACTCATGAGCATATAAACTACTTCACGCCAGAGTAAGACATAAAGAATGGAAGGGTGCGGCTGTTAGTTATATGTATGCCCTAGAGGCCATTACTATACATAGGATGTATATTGTAGTGGATGCTGGGACATATATAGGGAGGACTTTCTTGCTCGACATGATAGTATGCTATCTGGTTGATCGTTACCTTAACGTGTATACTGTTTGTCTCTCTGTTACATGTTGGTAAAGCCCTTAGGATGTGTACTTGACTACCTGGACTATGATGCGGATCATACTAGTGGGGACATGGTAGTCCATAAGTACATCCTTCAAAGTCCCTAGTCGTGGGTGTATCGAGACAGGGCATCGATATACCAGAGTAGACTAGCGTATACCTTCTCGACCCATACAGATGGGCGATGGATGATCCCATATCCATTGGTGTTTGACATCAGAGAGGATATACGGGTGCTCAGTAGAGACTGGGTACACTGGACGGACTCGCCGAGAACTCCCAGATGGTATTATACCTCACGTCAGATGGCAGTTCTCTGGTGACACTGGTACAGAGTAGTCTGTTGACCCGAGATCGTCATAGAGTCTTGTGTGGTTCCCACTGTGCTTTGATTTCCATCTTACCACGTCCAAGAGGGCGTGCAAAACGGTGGTTTTTGGGTACAGTCCCGAGTCACATGGAGGCAATGAGCGATAGGAGGGGATTCGTCTCTCCCGGTATAGGGGGTTGATACTGCGCTGTGTTCGATTGGCTATAACAGGAAATCCCTGGCCAGGGTTGCTGAGATTTACTGGTAAGTGTTACCAGTAGTTTCTCAAAGTGTTATAGACCTCATATCGACACGACTTATCGAGCTATTGGGGTCTGACGTTTACCACCCCTAGGCGAGATATGCGACATATCAGACGATCAGACCGGACTGTACGGTAGTGTTACTGGTCGGATTCACTGGAGTGTGAGCGGGCTTGCTCGTCGATCTTCAGATCGCTCAATACCCGGGTGGCCGTTACGTTTAGCAGACCGCTTGCGGCTTATGGGTGTTTGATATGATCATCATCTGCTGCCGGCGTATTGACGAGTCTTTAGAGTCCTACACAGAGGTTTCCTGGCTCAAGCGAAACGAAATAGGAGCGCATATGAGATATGTGCGGGACCGAGAATAATACCAGTATGTGATACTGTATTTGATTCTCACGATGTGACATTGATCGGTTATATGCGATATAGCCGAGTTATCGGATCAAGTGTTGATTCGATAAGTTGTTACTGATGATACCAGTCGGTTATGTGCGACATGACCGGATCATTGAATCAAGTGTTGATTTAATGATTTAATGCATAATTATATATTTGATATATTACTATGCATTAACTAGTATCGGTTCACTTTAAATGGATTTTCTCGCTCGGGTGTGCACATTGTATATACGATATAGTTTTGTGCACTTACTTGTATCATGTTTGATGATACATGGTTTTTGGTTAAGTGTATAGAATTAAACTGTGGTCAAGATGATGATTAGGGTTTTGCATATTCTTTTAATTATTTGCTTATTCATTTTGGAAAATAATTAAAGCATAAAAGAAGAAAAACAAAATGGTTTTCTTTCTTTATTCTTCATGAAGCTTATTGAAGCTTCATGAAACTTTGACCACTTAACCATTTTGTCTTCTTCTTTTGACCCTAACCATTGATCTAACCTAAGTTAATTCTCTACACCTAACCATGGTGAAAATTATGATAAGTTTATTATTCTTTTCTATTCTAAATTAACTTATCATAATTTTTATCTTCTTCTTGCTCTCCTTCTTCTTCATGAAGAAGCTTGTCTTCATCAATGGCATATTGAGCATATGAGTGAGAAATCCAATTCTAAAGTCTACCCACTTCCTATTTCTTCATCCTCTACCTCTTGCCAAGTAGTAGAGTGTGTTTCCTTCATAAGTTTTCATGACTTGGTGAAGGTGGAGCTTGATCTTTCGATGCCTCGACGTAGATCATCTTCGGCATGGACATCGACGACCTAGCTTGCCCATTCTCCGACGAAGCCGACGCTTGAGCCCGGATTTGATTTGGACAGCGGAGAGGACCTCGTTGCGGAGCTATGGAGGTGGAGCACCGGATCTACAAAGGTTGTATTTCCGTATCTTGTAGTTAAGTGTTAACTAGATTGTTTTTCGCCTAGATTTCTAGCAAACGATCCGTTGTCGGGCTTCTCGGCACCTAGATTTTTTGAAATTGCCATGATTGATGGCTTGTGAGACATCATTAGGGTGCCTAGGAACCCTACAGCGGCTCATGGGGATGAGGGTTTGGAACTATATCTCTTAAGAGTCGAAATTTGAGTCAATGATAAATGACGACGCTTGTGTCCGCTCGTTATCTTCTCAGATCAAGATTCTGAAAGTAATATACCAACCCGAAATTGGTCATACGCTATGCATTACGTTGCACTACTTCACCCACGTATATACTTACGTGGGCAAAGTAGTGGGGGGCATTTGTTCCCGCCGAAAATTTCTGCGTCCAAGGTATCAAATGGAAGCGATACGCTTAAGGAAATGCGAACCAATATCTTCCGGCCTGTATTTTGATAAGTTCCCAAAGGAGGAACTATTAAATTCTAATGGTATTGGAAGCATCTCGAAAAACTCTTCGATTTGATATATTATGGGCCTCATAATTCATCCGGGATCAAAAGTTATGAGGTATCACGTGTCCACACGTGATGGACCTTTAAGAACCCGCTGGAGAAGTTAAAAGATATAATAAAAACTCAGAAAAGACCCCAATGGGGCATCACGTGCTCACACGTGACCATGGGTCACGTGCAGACACGTGATGGGCTTTTAAGGCCTCTAAAATAATGAATAGAATTAAATTCTAAAATCTGTTCCCTGATTAAAAATCAGAAGTTACCTCAATGAGATATCACGTGCTCACACGTGACCAATGGTCACGTGCTCACACGTGATGGTTAAAACTGAAGCATAAACAAGCGGCCGTTAAAGAACTCAATTGGGGGTCACGTGCTCACACGTGACCAAGGGTCACGTGTCAGCACGTGACTGGTTTCGAAAGCCTTACGGTTAATAGAATTAAAATTCTAAAATTTTCTAAATCTTTCCAAACACAAAAGGTCTATGGGGACCGTTGGATTAAAAATCCGAGGGTGATTAAAAATCACCAATTTATGGAATAATCTTGGACTTGGAAAGATTTCCCCCCTAAATCTAACCGAGATAACAAAGGGATATCTTTGGATTTAAAATCCAATGGTGAATAAAATTCACTTAACAATCTAAAGGCCCAGATTAATGATAAATATAAATCAAATCTCTCAACATATAAATCAAATCTCTCAATGAGAGATTTACTAAGCAAATTGATTCTTTTCCTTCTCCTATAAATAGGAGCCAAGAAGAGAAGAGAAGGGACCTTCTTTTTGGAGAGAAAAACAGAGAAAGGAGAATTTAATTCTCAAGAGGGAAGAAAAGAAAGGAGAATTTAATTCTCAACAAAGAAAACCCTAGGTGAGAAAAGAAAGGGAATCAAAACTTCAAACATAGAATTTAATTCTCAAAATCCAAGAGTTTAACTCTTATACAAAAAAGAACTTAGTTCTTCTTCTAGTTGAAGATTTGCACAGAGCACATCTCCCCATAAGTTGAGAATTTAATTCTCATCGGGTCAAGATCCTGCCATGCAGATCCTAAACTTAGAAGGGGAATTGAGTTTTGAGAATTTAATTCTCCTAAAACAAAACTAGGGTTTAACCCTAATCAAGAATTTAATTCTTTTACATATCTGGAAATTTAATTCTTTTGAAAAGAAATCAGGGTTTTATCCTAAATAAGAATTTAATTCTTTCACGATAGGAATTTAATTCCTCCAAAATCATAATTAGGGTTTAACCCTACAGAGAATTTAATTCTTAAAAGATCTCTGTTCATGAAAAGAACTAGGGTCACGTGCCCCCACATGACCCTTGAAAAGATCCCCTGCAAAGAACTTTGAAGCATCACCTCACGTGCTCCCACGTGACTCCCAAAACGCAGAAAGAAAAAGCAAAGAAAATGAAAGCTTTGGGCGCTCTCACGTGTTATCACGTGACCCCTCAGCAAATGCTTTAACAATTGGCGCACAGATCCTCATCACGTGCCAACACGTGATGCTCTAAAATAAAAATAAAAGTGTTTAACACTTATTCGCGGATTTGAGGATAAACCAAAAGGAGATCTGGCTCCACATTTAGGGCGCCCTCACGTGTCCCCACGTGACCCCTAACGGATCCCTTTAATATCGAATGGATGGATGCCTATCACGTGCCCACACGTGATGGCCAGGAAATTAAAAGTGTTAAACACTTACCTGCAGAATAAAATAAGGGAATTCAGGGCGCTCTCACGTGTCCGCACGTGACCCCTCCCTCCTTAGTGTTTAACACTAATTGGAACAGTGTTTAACACTGATTTTTTTAGTGTTTAACACTAATTTGGAAAACTCTATTTGCAGTGTTTAACACTGATTTTCTTAGTGATTAACACTAATGTGAAAACTCTGTTCCCGGTGTTTAACACTGATTTGCTTTAGTGTTTGACACTAATTTGAAATCTATACTACCAGTGTTTAACACTGAATTGCTTTAGTGTTTAACACTAATTTGAAAGCCCCGTTGCTAGTGTTTAACACTGATTATCTTTTAGTGTTAAACACTAACTTGCTAATCTTAATTCCAGTGTTCAACACTGTTGGTCTTTAGTGTTTAACACTAGCTTTAGCCCAATTGGCTAAGTTTCTAGAGGCAAAGCCTCTCCTTCAATGAGCCAACAAAGGGCCAATATTTCAAACATAATTGGACTTAGCCCAAACTGGCCATAAGTCCTCAAATCATCTTGAACTGAGCACATCTGCTCTTTCAACCAGCTCATTGGTTCAAGGGTACATCTCTGAACTCCTCTGATATTTGTCGTTGTAATCCTTCAACGTCTTCAGAGAGGTAATGGGTCCCGACAACCACACATCAACACGGACTGTGGAGTCCTTAAACTCATGGACTTATGCCTCCTTAAACCAAGATACGGACTGTGGGGTCCTTAAACCCGCGGACTTATGCGTCCTTAAACTAACGGACTAATGCGTCTTTAAACACACCCATATGGACTGTGGGGTCCTTAAACCCATGGACTTATGCGTCCTTAAACTACCATTGGACCCCCATGTCCCTAAACTGGAGATGGACCCCCATGTCCCTAAACTGGAGATGGACCACTATGTCCTTAAATTGGCATTGGACCACTATGTCCTTAAACTGGTATTGGACCACCATGTCCCTAAACTGGCAATGGACCACCATGTCCCTAAACTGGAACAATAGAGCCCCCAAATGCTCTTTTTTCGGATCTAAACGATCCTGTTTAAGTTGATCTTAGCCTCAAATATGGCTAACGCATCCTTAAACCTTCAAACAGACTTTGGTCCCAAATTGGACTCTAGATCCCCCAATCAACTTTGGTTCAAGGGTACATCTCTGAACTCCTCTGACACCTGTCGTAGTAATCCTTCAACGTCGTCAAAGAGGTGACGGGTCCCGACGGCCATACATGCAACGGACCCCTATGTCCCTAAACTGGAACAATAGAGTCAATTGCTCTTTTGTCGGATCTAAATGATCCCGTTAAGTTGATCTTAGTCTCAAATTGGACTAACGAATCCTTAACAAACGTTTGAGTTGATCTTAGCCTCAAATATGGCTAACGTATCCTCAAACCAAAACCCCAAACCCAAATCTAAGAAAATACGGATTTGGACTAGTCCACACCCTACGGGCGACGACATAACTCAATCTCCGTATACAATCCACGGGCAACCAAACATAAAATAAATACACACGACACGAAGTGACCATTTGGAGAAGGAGAAAGTGGTTACCGCGATGCGGTAGCGTAATTAACTGCAGGGGCTTGCGCCTGCAGGGAAGAGCGTCCCCACAATCAAAACCCCCTCAAGCGAGGGGGAATCTGACGAAGTCTGCTACATCGGACGCATCCGTTTAAACCTTCGATACATGGTGCCATAAATCAACTTGGCATCTTCGGAGAGGTAGACGGATAGCACCAATTAGCATCTGCCCCCGAATCTCAGGTAAGACGTCCATGTCTTGGCCACCGTTCGGAGGGGAACATGTACTTAGATTACTACCCTACCATGGCTGAAAGGAGTCGTGCAAACAGGTGGTAGTTGGGTGCAGTCCCGAAGCACTTGGAGGCAGTGGCGTTTAGACAGGATTCGTCTCTCCCGGTATTGGGGGTTGACATCGCGCTGTGTCTAGGAGAGCCATTACACGAGTAGTCCCTGGCCAGGGCAAGCGAGATATACTGGTAGGTTTCCAGTGTTATCTCAGGGTGTTTTGGGCTACACTCCGACACGACTTGTACCGCTATTAGGGGACTGATGTTCGCCACCCCCTAGGCCCGCCATGCGATGTATCAGACGAACAGACCGGACTGTACGGAGATTGTCATATACAGGCTCAGTAGGAGTTCGGATGTGTTTACCTCATCGGCCTTCTTATCGACATCTACCTGGGGACCGTTACTTTCAGCTAGTGCCGCTTGTGGTCTGTGGTTAAACCCACTGCCAGCGTAGTGTCGAGTCTTTAGAGTCCCACACAGAGAGTTTCCCTGCACTGAGCGAAACGTGTAGAGGCCGTATGGTTTTACGGCAGGGCTGCGATCACTTGCGTACACTTGTGTGCGTATGTTGTTCGGGCAGGCAATAATAGTGGGCTTTGGTTTAAGCCGGATCCTAGTATTGCACGGATGGATTTGTTTTGTCTTCAGTGCATTCGCATTCTATGGAATGCGGATGCGGGTGTGTATGCACAGTTTTGAGGAGTGATGAAGGAGGAGGTGCCTCATCAGGGTTTTGGCAGTTGGTTCGGCCAAAACCATTATGTGGCAGGCTCATTAGGGTTTTGGCAATTTGTTCGGTCAAAACCATTATGAGTCGGAGACATCGTTTACTAATCCTTTTAGTGATAATTTTATGATGGTTAATTGCATTGACCATTTGACCACCATGACCTCTCTTGACTTTGTTGACCGGTTGACCGGGGTTGACCATTGACCTTCATGAGAGATCTACACTCTTCTTTTGATTTCCTTTTTCTTTTGATTATGAAAATGGTCATTTCAATGTAGCCATCAACTTTATCTTGATGGGATTAGTAATGATAATGTTTTTGCATTATTGAACCATGGTTCATTTTCTTTAGCTAATAATTCATTCTCATTTCTCTCTCTTGCTCTTTCTCATGAGAAGAAAAGAAAATGAGCTCTCATGGTTGCTAAGTCCTCCTCCTTCTTCCTCCTCTTGATTCTATCTTTTGATCTCATGTGTTGAGAGAAAAAGATCCCACAAAGACAAACACATCCATACATCACTTCTACACAACCTAGGGCATCTAGATTAGCGATCTCGTCGCCCTAGTTGCCTCGGCTCGAGGTGGAGCTCGGTGTACAACTCTCGGGTGGATCGTCTTCGACTCAAGAAGGCCGCGGAGGTGCCTAAGGTCCGGATCGACACTTGGAGCTTGGATGGACGAGCGGGACAGCGGAATGAAGACCCGAAGGACCGGTTTCGTGAGGTATACTTTCTACAGCATAGTAGTTAAAGCTTCTAGTATTTTACTAGTTACTAGTTTAGCAAAGATCCGTGCTTTAAGTCCATGTTGCTTTGCCCAAATCATTGTTTTTCGTCGTTTCCGCCTCCCCGTAAGAACCGGGATGAGCAACGTGGACTTGCAGTCTGTAGACCCGAGATCGTCATAGAGTCTTGTGTGATTCCCACTGTACTTTAATTTCCATCATACCACGTCCAAGAGGGCGTGCAAAAAGGTGGCTTTTGGGTACAGTCCCGAATTACATGGAGGCAATGAGCGATAGGAGGGGATTCGTCTCTCCCGGTATAGGGAGTTGATGTTGCGCTGTGTTCGATTGGCTATAACTGGAAATCCCTGGCCAGGGTTACTGAGATTTACTGGTAAGTGTTATTAGTAGTTTCTCGAACTGTTATAGACCTCATATCGACACAACTTATCAAGCTACTGGGGTCTGACGTTTACCACCCCTAGGCGAGATATGCGACATATCAGACGACGAGACCGGACTGTACGGGAGTGTTACTGACTGGATTCACAGGAGAATGTACAGGTTTGCTTGTTGATCTTCTGAGCGCTCAATACCTTTGTGGCTGTTACGTTTAGCTGACCGCTTGCAGCTTGTGGGTATTTGATATGATCATCATCTACTGCCGGCGTATTGACGATTCTTTAGAGTGTTACACAGAGGTTTCTTGGCTCAGGCAAAACGGAGTAGGAGCACATATGTGATATGTGCGGGAGGTAGAACAATACGTGTATGTGATACCGTATTAGATTCTCACGATATGAGATATCGGCCGGGTATATGAGATATAGTTGGGTCATCGGATTAAGAATTGATTCAATGAACTGATACAGATTATATTAGTCGGTTATTTGTGAAATAGCCGGATTATCGGATCAAGTGTTGATTCGATAATTTAATGTATAATTATATATTTGATATATTAAATTACATTAACTAATATAAGCTCACTAAAAGATTCTTTTTCTCACTCGGGTAATACATTGATATATATGCGATATATGTTAATTGTATTATTTTATTTTGTTACAATAAATATTATATATGTGATATATAATATTGTAACATGATATGGTTATTAATGCAACATGTTTAGTGGAGATTAAACATGGTTAAGGTTTGATTAGGGTTAAGCTTTTCTAGAAGTTTCTAGAAGCTTTACTTTTGTTTCTTGTAAAAGATATTTGTTATGATATTTTGCAAGATATTTCCTTAACCCAACCAAACCTTTTAACCTTGGTTAAATCTCTACAAAGGTTATATTGACCATGGTTGCATTTCTAACCTTATACTTGACTTTCATTATTCATCACAAAAGGATTGCTATTCTTCTTCTTCTTCTTCCTTGATGCAAAAGCTTTCTTGCTTTGATTTGTGTGATGAAAGTGAGTGAGAATAAGAAAATAAATGAGAGCTAATATCCTATTTCATCATCCTCATCTACCCTTGCCATTTAGATGAGGGTGTTCACATCATTAGTGAGTGGGAGCTTGTGTTAAAGAAACTTCAAGGTAGATCATCTTTGTTATCGAAGATCGGAAGCAAGCTTGCATCTCTCTCTTCGTGGAGCCTCTCTAGAGTCCGGATGCACGATGATCGCAGTGAAGAGACCTCAACATGGAGCTTTAGAAGTGAAAGACAGGATCTACAAAGGTTGTAATCTCTCTCACTTAGTGTTAAAATGTTTAACATGCTTGTTTTCGCCTAATCTCCATTTTAAAGATCTTGGTTAGGGTTGTTCGGCACGGCTAAAATTTAAATTGGACATGGTTGATGCCTCGTAGACCTTTGTGCGTGTGCCTAGGAACCCTTCAAGTGTAACACTTTAGAATGTGGTTAGTGTTAATTAAGCGATAATACGGGTTTTTAATGAAATTTAACCAATAATTATTTTAAACATATTTTATTTAATTAATTAATATTTATTTAATTATTTTTACACTTGCACAAACATGTGCATGTTGAATTAGGGTTAAGGAGGTGTTAACCATGTTTTACTAGCCATGGCACACTTAACCATTTCTTTTTAACATGGCGTGTTACATTTAAACTGCTGGGTTCGCTTAGCACCCGACACGGTTTCGGCAAGTATCAAGTATGCTATTTTAAAATTTTAGGGTGCCGAGCGAGCCCGAACCAAGGATCTAACTAGAGAATTAGGGTTTAACTAAGCAAGTAAACAACTTTACTCTAAGTGAACAAGGAATACAACCTTTGTAGACTGGTCCTTCACTTCTAAAGCTCTGTATAGTAGTCCCTTAGCTCCAAGTAGTGGTCTCCTAGACTCTCGTTAGGCTCCACTAGGCGAAAGGAATAAGCTTGCTTAAAGATCTTCAAAGCCGAAGATGATCTATGTCGAAGAATCGCTAACTCAAGCTATTCACTAATTGATGAACTAGTGAAGAAACAAGCTATAGTAAATGGCTAGTTTGGTATAGATTGGTGAAGTAGGAATTTTGCTCACTTTAGAATTATTTTTCTCCTTTTCTTTTTCTTCACTCTTGAGAGCTAGAGAGCAATGAATGAGATGAAGAAAAGATCTCTAGTGATCAAGTGTGAACCATGGATGAGAAAATATCTCATATAAACTCATGTAGAGACTAAACTATGGCTAAAGATAATGGTTAGGTTAATAAATATCTAGAGTAAAACAAAATTAGTGGACTAAGTCAAGGTTTCCACATGCTTCTACAAACATCTTCAACCATGATAATTTCCACCTAATTTTGTTTTTCCCTTAATAATTAAATCCCCACATTATCTTAAGTATGGTATGAGTCTTATACACCCAAGTCCAATATATCATCTAGCATGACACATAAAAAAATACATTAATATATATCACATATATATTTGTATGTATTAGTAGAAAAGAAATTCTTAAGTGAGCTAATATTAGTTAATGTATATTAATATATCAAATATATAATTATACATTAAATTATTAAATCAACACTTGATTTAATAATCCGGCTGTATCACATACAACCGACTAATATCATTTAATAAATTATTGAATCAACACTTGATTCAATAATCCGGTTATATCACATATAACCTATATCGCGAGATTTGAATACTGTATCACATACAAGTATCAATCTCGGTCCCGCACATATCACATATGTGCCCTACTTCGTTTTGCATGAGCTAGGAAACCTCTGTGTAGGACTCTAAAGACTCATCAATACGCCGACAGTATGTGATGATCATATCAGTCACCCATAAGCCGTCAGCGGTACTAGCTGGACGTAACGGCTACCCGGGTATTGGGCGATCAGAAGATTAACAAGTAAGCTTGTTCATACTCCCGTGAATCCACTAAGTAACACTACCGTACAGTCCGGTTTCTTTGTCTGATATGTCGCATATCTAGTCTGGGGGTGGTAAACGTCAGACCCCAATAACTTGATAAGTCGTGCCGATGTGAGGCTCATAACAGGTCGAGAAACTCCTGATAACACTTACCAGTAAATCTCAGTATCAGCACTGGTCAGAGACTTCCTGTTATAGCCAATCGAGCACAGCGCAACATCAACCCTCAATACCAAAAGAGACGAAACCCTTCCAATCGCTCATTGCCTCCATGTGACTCGGGACTGTACCCAAAAACCACCATTTTGCTTTCTCTCTTGAACGTGGTAAGGTGGAAATCAAAGCACAGCAGGAATCACACAAGATTCTATGACGATCTCGGGTCTACAGACTAACCTGTACCAGTGTCACCAGAGAACTGCTATCTGACGTTAGGTATAATACCATCTAGGAGTTCTCGACGAGTCCTGTTCAATGTACCCAGTCTCCACTGAGCATCCGTATACCATCTTTGATGTCAAACACTTATTTGATTTGGTGGAGCTGGAGGATTCAATAGTTCCCGATGAACCTCAGCCTCTCCGCAGATCTAGTAAGGGTTCCACATCTGCCTGAGAGATACTACGGTTTTCTCAATGACGGTTCATCGGGGACTTCCTGTTATAGCCAATCGAGCGCAGCGCAACATCAACCCTCAATACCAGAAGAGACGAAACCCTTCCAATCGCTCATTGCCTCCATGTGACTCGGGACTGTACCCAAAAACCACCGTTTTGCTTTCTCTCTTGAACGTGGTAAGGTGGAAATCAAAGCACAGCAAGAATCACACAAGACTCTATGACGATCTCGGGTCTACAGACTAACCTGTACCAGTGTCACCAGAGAACAACTATCTGACATTAGGTATAATACCATCTAGGAGTTCTCGACGAGTCCTGTTCAGTGTACCCAGTTTCCACTGAGCACCCGTATACCATCTTTGAATCCAATAAGTAACACTACCGTACAGTCCGGTTTCTTCGTCTGATATGTCGCATATCTAGTCTGGGGGTGGTAAACGTCAGACCCCAATAACTTGATAAGTCGTGCCGATATGAGGCTCATAACGGGTCAAGAAACTACTGATAACACTTACCAGTAAATCTCAGTATCAGCACTGGCCAGGGACTTCCTGTTATAGCCAATCAAGCACAGCGCAACATCAACCCTCAATACCAGAAGAGACGAAACCCTTCTAATCGCTCATTGCCTCCATGTGACTCGGGACTGTACCCAAAAACCACCATTTTGCTTTCTCTCTTGAACGTGGTAAGGTGGAAATCAAAGCACAGCAGGAATCACACAAGACTCTATGACGATCTCGGGTCTACAGACTAACCTGTACCAGTGTCACCAGAGAACTGCTATCTGACGTTAGGTATAATACCATCTAGGAGTTCTCGACGAGTCCTGTTCAGTGTACCCAGTCTCCACTGAGCACCCGTATACCATCTTTGATGTCAAACACCAATGGATATGTGATCATTCATCGCCCATCAAATGGGTCAAGAAGCGTATACGCTAGTCTACTGTGGAATATCGATTCTCCGTCTCGATACACCCTCAACTAGGAACAATTAAAGAATGTACTTGTGCACTACCCTGGCCCCACTAGTATGATCTGCATCATAGTCCTGGTAGTCAAGTACACATTCTAAGGGCTTTATCAACATGTAACAGAGAGACAGTACAAGTATACATGTTAAGATAAAGAGTAACCAGATAGCATACTATCATGTCGAGCAAGAAAGTCCTCCCTATATATGTCCAAGCATCCACTATAATATACAATCATGTATAATAATGGCCTCTAGGGCATACATACAACTAACAATCTCCCACTTGCACTAAGGCCAGTTGTTGTAGTATCTCATACCCAACATCCCTTAAAGTCTCTCTATGGAAAGGCTTTCGTGAGTGGATCCGCCGTATTATTCTTTGTCTCAACTCTCCTGACCTCGATCGCCCGGAGATCAACTATCTCCATGATCAGGTGATGCTGCCTAAGAATATTTCTGGATCACTGATGGGACCGGGGTTCCTAGACCAAAGCCACAGATCCATTATCACCACAATGGTAGGAACCTCACCATGTTCATCTCATGAACATCTTCATCCAGACAACCTCTTTGGTAGCATCGTTGGTAGCGATGTATTCAGCCTTTATCATTGAGCCTGCCATGGTATCTAGCTTGGAACTCTTCCATCATATCGTCCCTCCACTGAGGGTAAAGGCAAAACCCGAGAATGTCTTACAGTCGACCTTATCACTCTAGAAGCTCGAACCGGTAAACGACTCGACATGGAGTTCACCGTTACCATACACCAAGAACACGTCTTTAGTGCTTCTCAAGTACTTAAGAATGTTCTTCACAGCTGTCCAGTGTTTCTCCCCAGGACGTAAGAGGCATCACCCAAATCCTTAATGGAGAAACTTAGTGATAAGAAGAGTATGACCGAGTGTAGCGTAGGAACATTATTTCCTATCAAGAGTATGTCACCCACGTACAATATGAGGAAGACAATCTTATTCTCTACAACCTTCTTGTATATACAAGGTTCATCTACCATTTTGATGAAGTCAAACTCTTTGACTGCCACATCAAAACAAATGTTCCAACTCCACGATGTCTGCTTTAATCCGTAAATTGATCCGGATAGACTTAAGTATAGCCTCTGAAGGAAAGGTTTCATCAAAATCCACACTTGGTTATTGACGAAAAACCTTTTGCTACAAGTTTAGCTTTGAAAGTCTCAACTTTTCCATCTACACCAAGAATCTTCTCAAGATCCACTTGCTCCTGATGGGATTTACCTCTTCAGATGCAACTACCAAAGTCCATACTTTGTTGGTGTACATGGATTCCATCTCAGACCGCATAGCATCTATCCATTTCATAGAGTCCCCACTTGTGTTGGCCTGCTCGAAACTAGTTGGGTCATCATCTTCCATGATGCGATCCTCGCTCCCACCGTCATTGAGAAAACCGTAGTATCTCTAAGGCAGATGTGGAACCCTTACTAGATCTGCGGAGAGGCTGAGGTTCATCGGGAACTATTGAATCCTTCGGCTCCACCAAATCACCAGCTGTTAGTTTGTCAAGGTGGAACTTCTTCCAATTCTACCACATGACCACTAATTTCTTTTTCAAGAAATTCCTTTTCTAAAAAGGTGGCATGCCAAGAAACAAAACACCTTTTGCTCCTCAGTGTGGTAGAAGATATACCCTCGCGAATGTTTGGGATATCCAAAAAACTAGCACAGAACTGACCTTGCCTCGAGCTTGTCCAGATTTTGCTTTTCAACATAGACCGGACAACCCTATATCTTAACTCGTTTAAGAGATGGTCTTTTCCCATTCCATATCTCATATAGAGTGGTAGACACTGATTTGGATGGAACTCTATTCAATAGGTATGCGGCTTTTCAAGCGCAAAACCCCAAAAGGAAACAGTAACTCAGCGTTACTCAACATAGAGCGCAGCATATCTAATAGGATGTGATACCTCCGCTCCGATACACCGTTGTGTTGTGGTGTATACGGAGGAGTAAGCTAAGAGATAATCCCATTCTCTTTTAAATAGTCACGGAATTCCGTGCTCAAGTATTTTCCTCCCCGATCAGATTGAATGATTTTAATACTTTTACACGTTTGGTTCTCGACTTCGCACTTATATTCCTTGAATTTCTCAAAAGCTTCAGACTTATGTTTCAACAGGAACACATGTCCGAATCTTGAGAGATCATCAGTGAATATAATGAAGTATGAGGAACCATTCCTGGCATGTGTAGACATGGGACCACATACATCACTATGTATCAGTCCTAAGAGTTCAATAGCTCTTTTTCCGTGTCCAGTAAACGGAGTTTTTGTCATCTTACCTTTGAGACATGAATGGCAAGTTTCATAAGATGTAAATTCGAACGGATTCAAATATCCATCCTTATGCAACTTAGCTAGTCATGTCGCATTGATATGACCTAGTCTACAATGCCACAAGAAGAATTCGTTCATTTCTGAACTTTTCCTCTTGTGTGTGTTCTTTACATTAAGAACTGTAGTTTGATTTAGAATGTATACGCTATTACATATTATGCCTGATTCAATCAACTTTTGATCCAGGAAAATGTTCATAACATTATCCTGCAATATAAGATTATATCATTCTTTACTTAATAAAGAAACTGATATAATATTGCATATCAGGTTTGGTATGTAATAACATTTGTTCAGAATCACTGTATTCCCATTTGGTAATACAAGGTGATATTCACCAACCGCTTTGGCTGCAACACTTGCATCATTCCCTACTATTAGAGAATGATCACCTTTTCCCAGTTCTCTACCTTTCTTTAGCCCATGTAACATATTACATATGTGGGATCCTGATCTGGTATCTAATACCCAGGACATAGAGTGCACCGAGAAACAGTTCTCGGTAACGAAAACACCCGAAGAAGATGCAACAACATGCTCATTCTTCATTTGGGTCACGTGGGAATCCAGATATTCCCCAATTTCCTGCTCGGACTTATAACAATTATAAGATAGAGCGGAACCAATGTTCCCAGCTCAGTATAACAAGCGGGTTCGGTCAATACATCCATATTATTATCTTGATTAAGGCATGTCACGGTCGCTTCCTGGAGAGAGAGAGAAGAAAACACTCTATGTATGCTCTTGCAAGATTAGATTGGTTATTATTTTATCTAATCAGGATGGCTCCACTGTTTTTATCAAATCTTCCTTCAAACCTTAAAAGGCAAGACTAGCCTGGATTAATTATATCCTACAAGTTCGCCAATCTTTCAGTCAGGCCAGTGTCGGTACTTTGAGAGAGGTTCCCCGTGCTTTCGCACGGACCTAATTAAAATAAACCTTATTTTCCCAGAGGCATAACCCCATTGACACCTTTCTAGTCACCTACTTGATCGGCTAATTGTAAAGTGCAAAACTCTCTTAGTAGTAACTCTTAATCGCAGTGGGTATCGGGATTCAACTATCTCATAGAAGGTATGCAATCTCATTGCAAATTTCAACACTTGAAATTCCCGATAATGTTTTGCCCCTAGCGTCCTATGACCTTGACGCAAGCCAATAAACCATAGTCCGCTACTCAAGTTCAACCAGTTCATTTCGTGATTGAATTAAACCCACCCGCACGACCCTTGACGCAGGCCAACAAAGTCGTATGACTACCCTAATCCAATCGCATCATATGCAGCAGATAAGCACTAATTAGCTACCGCACACCACGCCTTGACGCAGGCCAACAAATGTAGCACGAATACTAAATAGTACTTATCTGAAATGACGGAGGGCTACGACAGGTTTTTAAGAAAACCTTTTGCATAATGAAATTGATCTCGTTGTAGAATCGAGTGATTTTGAAAAAGAGTGTTTTTGAGGCTTTTACTAGTTTCGCTAAAGAGGTCACTCCCGGTGAAGGGATCTCGGCTCTTTCCTCATCAAATGAGGTGCTGGATATTCATTAAGGAATACCATTATGCAAAGAAAGAACTAGAAAAGCAATCAAAAGACAAAACCGAGTTGGTTGTAGCATTTTCTAGTTTCGCTAAAGAGGTTACTCCCGGTGAAGGGATCTCGGCTCCTTTCTCATTGAATGAGGTGCTGGATATTCATCAAGGAATACCATTATGCAAAGCAAAAACTAGAGCTACCCTTTTTGAAAATTTGATTCTACAACATCTTTAGGTTTCTTTCCTTTTCATTAATCTCATTAATGAAGTCCCATCATTTATGCTTCCTAAGTATCATAGATAAAGAAACGAAAATACAACGTATGCTTATGCCGTCCGCATTTGCCACGGAGTCCCGTCATGCACCGTTAGGTTACTTAACTACTGGCAGAGCGGGGCAGGACTAGCGCGGATGCAAAACATAAACAACGTTTATTATATATTATATATATAATATAAAGAATTCGTCTCACGCAGTTATATGATCTCATCATAGAACATTGCAGCAGAAGTCAACATATGAAATATTGGATATACTAGGAGGTCCGTATTTTAAATTAAGCCAGTAAAAAACACGGATTCCACGGTCGTGATGAATAGCCAAACCCACATCCCTAGACCCCTACGAGAGCGGCAAGCAACCCTACCAATTCTATAGTTAGGAGACCCGAACTCGACTCCTCGCGATGGTCTCCCACTGGACTCTAGAACCCAGTTACTTGTGCTCCTCGCCTTGGGTCTATCCCAATGCGGAAAAGTAAATAATATACATCAATGGTGACATCATCCTCAACCCGGAAGTGCCCCAATAAAAGAATATTACATACAGGTTTTTACATGAATGAAAATGAAAAACTCTCATCTCACGCAAAAAAAACCCCGGCTATTCAAACACGGCGATCCAATATAACATATCACAGCAGCACATAATATCACATGTCATCAACGTAAGTAAATATGCGTATCCCAATTGTCGTTAATGTATAGCAACAAAACCGGCGATACACCACATATTACATTTACGATCGCAGAAAAGAAAGTGAAAACTACAACAATTGGAATCCGCAACCACCTTAGACATCATAAACCCGAAATATCACATACTTCGGATTTCATGCCTAACCATATAAATTCCTTAGACATCATAAACCCGGAATATCACATATTCCGAATTTTATGCCAAACATTATAAACCCGGCATTTTAGTCTCAATATTGAAAATATTTTTCAATAACTAGTCGGGCAATTCAACAAGATTCCCGACATCCTGATCGAATGCTCGTCGGAAACTTTAGTAGACGACCGCAGCCCCGATGCCGTCGACGAAGTGCACTTAGGCGGAACGCCGTGGCTGCGAGCATCCGAACGAATGCTTTAGGCAACATGGGGCGTGGCGATTTAGTAATGTTACCCGGCGAGCGTTCGCGTACAATACAAGATTGCGACGGAGTTTTGATTCGAATCAAAACCCCGCGGCAACCGATCAAAAGAGACTAAATTGCTAGATTTACAACATACTAATTAGTTTTCACAAAACTAATTATTGTGGATTCCAAATATTGTATCACACATCACAGACAGCTAGACGATATTAAACATTTCGATCGAATCAACAAACACCCACATTTCCCAGAGAGCTCAACACTTGAGCATCAGAAAAAATACCCAGAACATGCCACAAGCACCTACGGACCTACACAAGAAAGCACACTCCCTGCCTCACCAACGGCGCCGTGGAACCGCTGCCAAAGGCATGCTTTGGCCGCTCTTCTGCGGCCGTTTGGTCGAGTTAGGCCGTCTTTTTTCTTGTGGGTCCATAGAAAGCCCTGCACAATTTTCTGAATATTTTTAATTGGAAAAATAACAACTTTTGAAAAAATTTCCAGAGAGTGGGAAATCCGGGTTTCGAAATAGTCGATCGAACACTTTAACTTCTTCTAGACAACACTAATACTCTAGTACGGCTCTGATACCACTGTTGGGTTCGCTTAGCACCCCGACACGGTTTCGGCAAGCATCAAGTATGCTATTTTAAAATTTTAGGGTGCCGAGCGAGCCCGAACCAATGATCTAACTAGAGAATTAGGGTCTAACTAAACAAGTAAACAACTTTACTCTAAGTGAACAAGGAATACAACCTTTGTAGACCGGTCCTTTGTTAGTTATATGTATGCCCTAGAGGCCATTATTGTACATATGATGTATATTATAGTGGATGCTTCGACATATATAGAGAGGACTTTCTTGCTCGACATGATAATATGCTATATGGTTACCTTTATCTTAACGTGTAGACTGGTATTTATACTGTCTTGCTCTCACATGGATGCTTCGACATATATGGAGAGGACTTTCTTGCTCGACATGATAGTATGCTAGCTGGTTACCTTTATCTTAATGTGTAGACTGGTATTTATACTGTCTTGCTCTCACATGTTGATAAAGCCCTTAGGATATGTACTTGACTACCAGGACTATGATGGAGATTATACTAGTGGGGCCAGGGTAGTTCACGAGTACATCCTTTAATTGTTCCTAGTCGAGAGAATATCGAGACAGGGCATCGATATTCCAGAGTAGACTAGTGTATACGCTTCTTGACCCATATGATGGGTGATGGATGACCCCACATCCATTGGTGTTTGACATCAAAGATGGTATATGGGTGCTCAGTGTAGACGGGGTACACTGAACAGGGCTCCCCGAGGACTCCTATGTGGTAGTATACCTATCGTCAGATAGCAGTCCTCTGGTGACACTGGTATAGGTTAGTCTGTAGACCCGAGATCGTCATAGAGTTTTGTGCGGCTTCCACTGTGCTTTGATTTCCTCCCTACCACGCTCAAAGGAGACGTGCAAACAGGTGGATTTTGGGTACAGTCCCGAGTCGCATGGAGGCAATGAGCGATAGGAGGGGTTTCGTCTCTCCCGGTATTGGGGGTTGATGTTGCGTTATGTTCGATTGGCAATAACTGGAGTCCCTAGCCAGGGTTGCTGCCGAGATTTACTGATAAGTGTTATCAGTAGTTTCTCGAACCGTTATAGGCCAGACATCGGCATGACTTATCACGTTACTGGGGTCTGACGATTTCCACCCCTAGACATGATATGCGACATATCAGACGAAGAGACCGGACTGTACGGTAGTGTTACCGATAGGCTTCATGGAGACTGTGGACATGCTTGCTTGTTGATATTCATATCGCTCAATATCCGGGTAGTCGTTACGTCCAGCTAGTACCGCTGACGGCTTGTAGGTGACTGATGTGATCATCACCTACTGCTGGGGTATTGACGAGTCTTTAGAGTCCCATACAGAAGTTTCCTGGTTCAAGCGAAACGAAGTAGGACACATATGTGATACATGTGGGGGCCTGATTAAATATGAGTATGTGATACCGTATTGTAATCAGGCAGTCATCTGTTATCGGTTCGGTTATATGTGATATAAGCAGATTGTCGAATCAAGTGTTGATTCGATAATGCGATATACAGATAAATGATATTAGTCGGTCATATGTGATATAACCAGATTATTAGATCAAGTGTTGATTTAATAATGTGATATATATTATATGTGATATAAATATATCTTAACTAATATCATTAGCTCACTAATTATTCTTCATTATGTATATATTAATATATATATATATATATAATAATAATAATAATAATAATAATAATAATAATAATAATAATAATAATAATAATAATAATAATAATAATAATAATGAAGCATGGCATTTAAATTTCTATTTTGTGAAAATAGATTTGAGGTGGAAAGTGAAAGCATGGTTGCAAGCATAGGATTTACTTTTGTTTATTCATCTTGACTCACTATTCAAGCATGGCTGCAATTTATATTGCATAATTCCATGCTTGAATGAGTGAGGGGTCAAGACCCGGCATTCATTCTAGCTCATTCTCAACACTTAGCCAATTTTCTTGAGTTGCTCCCATGGTTGCTCTCTAGCTTCTTCTTCCTCCTCATGTCATGGTTCAAGCTTCAACCCTCACATGTGATGTGAATCATGAAGCTTGAACACAAACTTGTGAGCTCTTAACATCCCCTACTTCACTATCCTACACTTGACTAGCGATCAAGTGTAGCGTGTTTCGTATGCTAAAGAGTTTAGTGTAAAGGTATCTTGAGTTGGAGGGACTTCGCGTGGATCATCTTCGGTACGAAGGTCATCGGAGAAAGCTCGTTCAAAGTCTCAAGAGAAGCCTAGTGGAGTCGCGGGACTACTACATGGAGCAAGTGAAGAGAAGGACCGGTCTACAAAGGTTGTATTCTTTTTCTCTAGATGTAAAGTAGTTTACATTCGGTATTGTCTAAATCTCTAGCTAAAAATTCTAGGATTAGGGTTGTTTAGCATGACAATTTTTTGAAAATGGCATGGACGATACCTCTCGAAACCTTGCTGTCGTGCTAGGGAACCCAACAGTGGTATCAGAGCCAAGCTATAGATTTAGACGATGTTTGTTAGATTATGAAACCGAAATAACTCCGAAACTTGAAACGCTATAACCCAGTTTCTGTTGAAATTTTAAAGTCGTCGAAATTTTTTTTTAGTAATTGCAGAATGTTATATGAGATGTAACATGAACACAGAACAAATACGAACCAATTCCACCGAAATTGACCCGAGCACATGCCCATTAAAACCGAGCAGGCCGGCCCTACAGTAAAATTTTGGGTTTGTATTTTTTTTTTTGCTGGTCTCTGGGTTTGGGTGTTTCAGGTGTTGCTTGTTTTTTCTAAAAATTGCATGAGATTTTAATTTAATACAAAGGCAATTCAGAGTGTTTCGTAGTCATAATCCTAACTATATTTCGGGTTATTTAGACGGTGTTAAAAAGTTCGAACGGATATCAAATACCCAGTTTAACCCTCGCTGGAAATTTCCAAGAGTTGGATTTTTTTTCAAGTTAAAGAATATTCAAATGTTATGCAAGTGATTCGATGGACCCTCTAGAAGAACGAAACCCTAACTCGATTCTATGATCGTAAGAACCGCTGCCAAACCTTCGGGTTTGCGGTAATTCTGTGGCGCCATAGTGTTAGTTATATGTATGCCCTAGAAGCCATTACTGTACATTGGATGTATATTGTAGTGGATGCTGGGACATATATAGGGAGGACTTTCTTGCTCGACATGATAGTATGCTATCTGGTTACTCTTTACCTTAACGTGTACATTGATTGTCTCTCTGTTACATGTTGGTAAAGCCCTTAGGATGTGTGCTTGACTACCTGGACTATGATGCGGATCATACTAGTGGGGACATGGTAGTCCATAAGTACATCCTTCAAGGTCCCTAGTCGTGGGTGTATCGAGACGGGGCATCGATATACCAGAGTAGACTAGCGTATACCTTCTCGACCCATACAGATGGGCGATGGATGATCCCATATCCATTGGTGTTTGACATCAGAGATGATATACGGGTGCTCAGTGGAGACTGGGTACACTGGACGGACTCGCCGAGAACTCCCAGATGGTATTATACCTTACGTCAGATGGCAGTTCTCTGGTGACACTGGTACAGAGTAGTCTGTTGACCCGAGATCGTCATAGAGTCTTGTGTGATTCCCACTGTACTTTGATTTCCATCTTACCACGTCCAAGAGGGCGTGCAAAACGGTGGTTTTTGGGTACAGTCCCGAATCACATGGAGGCAATGAGCGATAGGAGGGGATTCGTCTCTCCCGGTATAGGGGGTTGATGTTGCGCTGTGTTCGATTGGCTATAACAGGAAATCCCTGGCCAGGGTTGGTGAGATTTACTGGTAAGTGTTACCAGTAGTTTCTCGAATTGTTATAGACCTCATATCGACACGACTTATCGAGCTAGTGTAGACAGGAGACCTTACATACATTGATTGATCGTTTTTCCCGTTGTGTAGTATATAGAGAAATTTGTAAAGAACTTCACAACCAAAAACTATTTTGACCGCAATCAAACTACGGTGTCGGATGTAGTTTGTAGTGAGTGCGGATCGTCCACAGGGATTGCACAATTCAATTGTATTTTGATACGTTTGAAATGAAAAGTTAAGCAACAATAAAAGAAAACATGATTCAAGAATGATTTGTATTCGATTGTCACTATTCTTTATGCAAGAATCAAGAAACTATAAACAATCAAGAATCGGTGTTTTGATAATATTTCCAATCAACAGTCAAGAATCTAAAGAGGCTCGTAGGAATCGATCGGGTCTATAGACGCGATGTAATCTAAAGATTTCGTATTCTTGTCCTTCGAAGGATTGATACTAGATCGATGATCATCGACAAGAGTTAGGGTTTTCTCGTGAAACTAGGGTTTCATCTTATCCCTTGTTCTGTTGTCGATATCATTCACATTCTAGCCTCTAACAATTTCAAGAAACGATCCTAACTCCCCAATTTCGAGCGATATCATTCAAGAAAGTATCGTAACGAAATGGGTTGTCGGTTCTTGAACTTGCTAGGGTTTACAAACCATCGTAGGAATCAAGAATCGATTAAAGCTATTTTACATCATCATTCTATTGACCGTCTCGACTCCTCGACGAGCGGAGTTTTATTCACACATCACCACACAGAAAAGATTCACAAATTGTAAAGATATCATGATGCGGAATTTAAAGAAAACAAGATAAAAGAATATCACCTTTATTGATCTCAACAATTTTGATTACATTCGCTTCAAGAACTACAAGAAGAAGAATCTAGATTGTTGATCGGGCGTCGCTCGGCTTCATGAGTCGTGGATCGGCTCGGATCGCTTGCTCTGTTGAAGATCGGCTCCGCTCCTAAAGGTTGTCGGGCTTCTTGCTTAATGGGTACTCGGGATTCTTGATTTCAATTGGAATTAGGGTTAGGGTTTCCTACAAGCCCTGTCACTAGACTTGAGGATGAAGAAGAAGAAGAAAGAGATAGATTGGGGATAGATTCACTAATTGGATGATTAATCCCCAAGGTTGAATAATTGTGGAATAATGAGCCTAGGGTCTTATTTATAGAGCTCCCAAACCCTAGGTTGGAGTTTGAATTTCCCTTTCCCTCCAAAAGTTTGTTGAGGAGTTTCTAGAAGGAGTTTGTTAGGAGCTAGCTTAGGGTTTAAGCTAGGGTTTAGGGAAAGTTCTAGAATGATTAGGCTAATGTAATGTAACTCAAGGTGTTTGCTGATCTGGTAGAAGTCTCTGGAGTTTTCTGGAACTTTGGATGTCTTTCTGAACTGTAGGCCATGAAACAGGAGTTCTGGTGTAAAATTAGGGAAGTGATCGCCTGGGCCCACCGCGGATCCGCCGCATATACACCATATATGCCGCGCTTCCGCGGCTAATTGTTGGCCTTGGGATCTGAGTCTTCTGCAGTAGTCTTGTACTTCTGTTGGGGACCTTGTATGATATATTGATTTGTATTTGCTCCTTCGTATTGATACCAGATTTGAATTCAATGAGTTTACGAGCAATTGTAATGGTCGAGCAATGTAATGATCGAGCAAGCTTCTCTTTTCCTGCACAGACTTCGAAACACGGGTTGCAAGATATAGAAAATATGCTATGTAATGCAATGCAGTCAATTTCCCTAGAAATGCCGGTTTTAAGGTCGAATACATGTAATTTGATATTTTGCGACCGATTTGCTAATATGTGAAATACGAATACCGTACACTTCTATATGGATGCAAATGATAAGGAAATTGCCTGTTAAAATATGCAATATTTTCGACTGATCAAATACCCCCAAACTTAATTTCGATCGTCTCGAGCGAATGTTTTATTAAAAAGAGAAGGAGAAAATAAAGAAAGAGAAAAAACTAACTAGCACACTTTCGTAGGCAACACGATTGCACTGAGCATGTGCAACAAGCCTTTAAACCTCTAGGTGTCCCTAGTAGGAGGAGTGTTGTCTCCTGAGGGTTTTCAGCGGATTGCACCCACAAAATCCAATAATAAAAGCAAGATCATGAATATTACATTTAAAGAAGAGAATTGTAAAAGAAAAGCTTTGAAAATTAGGGTTTCCAACTAAGCTAGCTTTTCGGTTGTCATGAGCCCTATCTTAATGGTCATGAAAAGATGTCAGAAATCACGTCCTCCCTCAATAAAACATCGTCTTATTCTTCATTCCTATCTTTCTTCCAAACATCGATCATATAACCCTGCGTGTGTGTAAAGACATCCCTACACCCGGAGAATTCAATTCAAGCTATCATACTCTTGCCCATCAACCTCAGTATTATTTTTTTTTCTTCTTTTTTTTTTCTTTTTTTTTTTTGATGAGCTCACACACTTTCATGCGACCGTTAATACTTCTTGAGGTACTAACCGACCGATTACTCATGTGCTTGCTTATTTGGTGTATTTTCCTAGTCTTGCACCACCTTAGGTATAGCAGTGACTCCCAGACCAGTTGGCCTTAGGGCACTAGATGAAGAAGCACCCTCGCTATATATTTTTTTATTTCCCTCGATGATAACAAAACCAGTGTCCATTTTTCTCACCATATATTTTTTTTTTCTTCATACTTTTGGCTTTAAGACAAGAGCATTTCAAGGTATCCTCTACTATCCCAGGCTTCAAGACGTGTGTAAGTGCGAATAGCAGGGTAGCAACGTTCAAAATGTTTGGCTTTCAGAATAGAAACTATTTTTCAGACTTATTTTTATCCTCAGATTAGTGACGTCTTTCATCTTACTAACCCTTGGGACAACGGCTCATAATTACTTATTACTAGTTCGTATAAGAAAACTTCTAATTTTCTTAGTTTTCTAGAATTTTTCTAATCTCATGGATGTAACTTTTCACTTTCTAAACTTTCATTATCTTATTTATATACAAAAAGTGTAAATATTAAAATTATTTTTATATTTGAAAATTTTTAAATTTTTATGGTTTTTGAAATTTTTTCAATTTTTATAGATTTTTTTAAAAAATGTTTTGTGCTTATGCAGATGATATGCAAATGATGCGAAAATAAGCACAAACCTCCCCCAAACTTGTTTTCAACAGTGTCCTCACTGTTGCCTTCTGCTAAATCTCGAAAAAAACCTGTAAGCTTGGGAGGAATTTATTAGTGGGGGCAAAATATTTAAGTGAAGACCTTCCCCCAAACTTATTTTTGGCTCGTCTTTTTGTAAAATTTTCTTTTCAAGAGCCGGAAAAATAGTACTCCCCCAAACTTGAGTTATGCAATGTTAAACTTTGAAAATCACAAGAGGGGGTCAAAAATCAGTGGTCGATGCCAAGCTTTGCAAAGACCGAATGTCAACACCAACCATTCAAAAAATTTATCAATGCAGTGCTCGGGTTGGTGGAAGAAAAAGTGGGGAAAGGGTAAGTGGTGGAATAGAATGTGTGTGCGTCTCATTTTGGAGAGACGATGCAGTGTATGTGATGGATTACTCGCATTCTTCTTACAATTCAGAAAAAGGGGTGGAGGTTCAATTTCAGTGAGTGGAACCTGATTCATCTCAACACCCGTGTTTTTTAGAAATGCGAGTTCATCATCGAAGATTTCCTCAAAAGTTTCATCTATACCCCGAAGAATAATGTCATCACAAAGTGCGGGGTGATCTTCAGACTCTAAAAGCAGTTCATAATCAGTGTTAATTGTTGACCCGGACATCTCGATGGAAGCGTCCGTATGTGTATGATACATAGTTGGGTCAAACAATAACGTATGAAAAGAGTCAAGATCAGTATCAGGAGGATCATCAGTTTCGCTGCTGTCGATATCCATTAAGTCGACAGAACAAACCTGAGCAGTAGGTTCGGAGGGTACACTTCCTAACTTGTAAATGTTCATCTCAATTGTCCTGTTTCCAAAGGATAGGGTCATGGAACCGTTACGACAATTGATGATAGCATTGGAAGTGGCCAAAAAGGGGCGACCTAAAATCACCGGAATTTGATTCCGTGAGTTCGCTACAGGCTGTGTATCAATTACAATAAAATCCACAGGGAAAATAAATTCCCCAATTTTTATCAACACATCCTCTAGTTCACCCCTAGGTCTGGTGATTGATCGGTCAGCCATCTGGAGAGTGCATGGAGATGGTTTCAACTCTCCGATACCTAACTGCTCATAAACTGAGAAAGGAAGCAGGTTAACACTTGCCCCAAGATCTAGTAGAGCACGGTTAATGTGTTTCTCCCCAATAGAGATGGAAATCGTAGGATATCCAGGATCCTTACGTTTCCTCGGTAATTGTTGGGGGAAAGCTGTGTCTACTGTTTTTGCCATGAATATCTTCTTGGGCATTTGTTTCTTCCTCTTTCTAGTGCAAAAATCTTTAAGAACTTTAGCATATGCAGGGACTTGTTGAATTGCATCTAGAAGAGGGATATTGATGTTAACCTGTTTAAACATCTCAGTGATCTTCTCCATCTGTGGACTTGGTGTGTTAGCCCTTAACCGATTAGGGTAAGGTGCTTTAGCAATAAGCGCTGGGTCCATCATAGGAGAAGAAAGTGTGTGTGGAACCGATCCCAGTATAGAAGTGGGGATCGTCCGTGGAGGGGTAAAAGAGGTGGGCTGTAGTGGCGAGCCTTTTGGGAAATGGAGAATAGGCTCGGAAGAAGGTGGTAGGGTAGAAGAAGTAGGATCAGAAGGTGAAGTGTGTGTGTGTGGAAAAGACTCAGCCGGGGTGTTGATATGATTTTCAGTATTATCAATCTCTTCCCCAACATGATTGTCAAGCACTCTTCCAGATCTCAACGTGGTGATTGCATTCACATGATGTGAATAGCCAGGATTGGGTAAGGGTTGAGCTGGAAGTTTCCCTTTCTCTCTTGCACTAATTTCGGCTTTTAATCGTGCAATTTCTTCTTCCATCGATTTAATACTCTCGTTTTGGGACGCAGAGTTTTTCTTCATGTCATCGACGGAAGATTTCATTTCAGCCGAAACTTGCATGATATTTGTCAAGATCAAATTCATGTATTGCACAAAAGAAGAGGATTCATCAGTTCCGGTCAACTGTAAAGGACTAGACAGTGCAGGTGTGTTGACCGTATTTTGAAAATTATGTGCTTGAAAGGGGTGCTGACTTAATTGAAGTTGTGGCTGCTGTTGTGGTGGAGGGACCCTTTGGAAATTGTTTTGGTTTGGAACCGTGTTTTGTGATTGTGATTGGTTCCAAGAAAAATTAGGGTGATTCCTCCAACCCTGATTATATGTGGAAGAAAAAGGATCGTTTCTAGGTCGTTGAAATGCGGCATTGGTATGCTCACGACCTTGAAACGGACATTCTTCCGTCAAGTGAGACGGATCAGAACAGCAGCTACATACAGTTTTGGAAAGTGACATTTGATTAAGGGAGGCAGCTAAAAATTTATTTTCCATAGTCTCGAGTTTCTTTTGTATAGCTGAAATGTCAGCTCTAACTCCTATGGAAACATCTGATTGGTTGTTGCCACTCCTAAATGATGGACTTTCCCACTGTAAAGACTTTTCAGCGAACTCTTCTAAGTATCGCCAAGCTTCCCCATCATCCTTAGACATGAAGGTACCTTGACACATGTTTTCAAGGCTCTGTTTAGTGTTAGGGTTACTGCCCTCATATATGATTCGGCAAAGCTCCCATCTCGGGATGCCGTGATGAGGACATTGAACCAATAGATCCTTGAAACGTTCAAAGCATTTTGAAAATGGTTCAGCGGGGAGCTGGGCAAATTGATTCAGTTCGCTACGGATTCGAGCTGTCTTTTGGATTGGGTAAAATTTCTTAAGGAATGCCGCGACGAATTCTCCCCAATTCGTAATAGAGTGTGCGGTAGTGTTGTATAGCCACTTCTCGGCTACATCGCACAATGTAAATGGGAGAAGTCGTAGACGCATAGCATCCACTGAAAGTTGTGACGTACCCATCATTGCGCATACGTTTTCAAATTTGGTAATGAAAACGTAAGCGTCCTCGGTCTCGAGTCCGTGGTATTTGGGTAAAAGATTGATATACTGGGGCTTAATCTCAAAGTTATCCCCATTGGCTGGTGGTGTGGATAAGCAGGTCGAAAGAGGACCTCTAAGTGGATAGCATCTTTCCTGGAGAGAAATGTGGGGTGGATTCTGCGCACCAACGGACGGCGGCAGATTAGGGTTAAAGAAGTTTGATGGATTCGGATCCATCGGTGTGGGTGTGGTAGTGGGTAAAGAAAAGGTAAATGGAGAATTATCGACTTCGGAGTCAATAAAGGGTACGCGGACTAAACGGGCACTAGAATCCCGTGTCCAGCCTATCTTGTACTAAAAATGGTTAGTACAAGTGGCAGCGTTGACTTATAATTAGGGGTAATGAATGAATGCGGTGTTTGCTTTTGAAAAAGGGACGGATTTTGAAAAAATGATGCGACAAAACAAATGCAGCACACAACCCTAGAATCTAATGGTCACCTAGGTCCGATCTCTAGACCGCTCCTAACTGCCAAAAGACAAGCCGCAGGATAGAATCCTCCACTGCCTCTTTGTCCCCCTGTGGCCGGATAAGTGCCAGGTAAGTGGGAAGGAACCACCACTACAGTGGACCTAATTAATAACCACTAGCCTTAGACACACTCGCCTTAGGCACCACAAGAAAACGCGGATAAGCAATGAATTACCCACGACCTTCTCTTGTCCTATTGAGCGCGATAGTCCTTAGAGTCTTCTCTAGATTTCTTTTAATTAATGGGGGTAATGCGGATGCAAGTTTTGCGATTTTCGGGACCTAGGAAGGGTAATGAAATCCCCACCTAATTTGGATTTGGCCGTGCCCCTTAAATTTCCGTATTAGAATGCAAACAACCAAGAAATCAAAATCACACACGAATTTTTATTTTGCTTTTGCGCGCTGCGATTTATTTGCAAAGAATCCTGCAGCAAAATGTTAGTTGGAGCTAAAAAGAGGAGAGGGGAGAGAGCAAGAAATCACCTGCACTAAAAATTATGCAGTGAACCCCCAACCTAGCCGCGGATCAGCCGCATCTACTGGCTCCTGCCGCGGAAACGCGCTTCAACTGTGGGAACACTGTACCAAACTTCTTCAGGGAGTCTCTGTTGGCTCCCTAAGCTCTGAGGTATATTCCAAAAATTTTTATCACAGCACAGAATGCTCCAGATCTCCTTGCAATCAATTCACAACACACGTATAAGAGTTTGTACGAATTTTGATTTCAAGAAGTAAAATGTAATAATTCTTTCACTTCAAACTAAAAATGTAAATGAATTAGCGCGCGATCCCCGGCAACGGCGCCATTTTGATTGATCGTTTTTCCCGTTGTGTAGTATATAGAGAAATTTGTAAAGAACTTCACAACCAAAAACTATTTTGACCGCAATCAAACTACGGTGTCGGATGTAGTTTGTAGTGAGTGCGGATCGTCCACAGGGATTGCACAATTCAATTGTATTTTGATACGTTTGAAATGAAAAGTTAAGCAACAATAAAGAAAACATGATTCAAGAATGATTTGTATTCGATTGTCACTATTCTTTATGCAAGAATCAAGAAACTATAAACAATCAAGAATCGGTGTTTTGATAATATTTCCAATCAACAGTCAAGAATCTAAAGAGGCTCGTAGGAATCGATCGGGTCTATAGACGCGATGTAATCTAAAGATTTCGTATTCTTGTCCTTCGAAGGATTGATACTAGATCGATGATCATCGACAAGAGTTAGGGTTTTCTCGTGAAACTAGGGTTTCATCTTATCCCTTGTTCTGTTGTCGATATCATTCACATTCTAGCCTCTAACAATTTCAAGAAACGATCCTAACTCCCCAATTTCGAGCGATATCATTCAAGAAAGTATCGTAACGAAATGGGTTGTCGGTTCTTGAACTTGCTAGGGTTTACAAACCATCGTAGGAATCAAGAATCGATTAAAGCTATTTTACATCATCATTCTATTGACCGTCTCGACTCCTCGACGAGCGGAGTTTTATTCACACATCACCACACAGAAAAGATTCACAAATTGTAAAGATATCATGATGCGGAATTTAAAGAAAACAAGATAAAAGAATATCACCTTTATTGATCTCAACAATTTTGATTACATTCGCTTCAAGAACTACAAGAAGAAGAATCTAGATTGTTGATCGGGCGTCGCTCGGCTTCATGAGTCGTGGATCGGCTCGGATCGCTTGCTCTGTTGAAGATCGGCTCCGCTCCTAAAGGTTGTCGGGCTTCTTGCTTAATGGGTACTCGGGATTCTTGATTTCAATTGGAATTAGGGTTAGGGTTTCCTACAAGCCCTGTCACTAGACTTGAGGAGGAAGAAGAAGAAGAAAGAGATAGATTGGGGATAGATTCACTAATTGGATGATTAATCCCCAAGGTTGAATAATTGTGGAATAATGAGCCTAGGGTCTTATTTATAGAGCTCCCAAACCCTAGGTTGGAGTTTGAATTTCCCTTTCCCTCTAAAAGTTTGTTGAGGAGTTTCTAGAAGGAGTTTGTTAGGAGCTAGCTTAGGGTTTAAGCTAGGGTTTAGGGAAAGTTCTAGAATGATTAGGCTAATGTAATGTAACTCAAGGTGTTTGCTGATCTGGTAGAAGTCTTTGGAGTTTTCTGGAACTTTGGATGTCTTTCTGAACTGTAGGCCATGAAACAGGAGTTCTGGTGTAAAATTGAGGAACTGAGTCCCTGGGCCCACCGCGGATCCGCCGCATATACACCATATATGCCGCGCTTCCGCGGCTAATTGTTGGCCTTGGGATCTGAGTCTTCTGCAGTAGTCTTGTACTTCTGTTGGGGACCTTGTATGATATATTGATTTGTATTTGCTCCTTCGTATTGATACCAGATTTGAATTCAATGAGTTTACGAGCAATTGTAATGGTTGAGCAATGTAATGATCGAGCAAGCTTCTCTTTTCCTGCACAGACTTCGAAACACGGGTTGCAAGATATAGAAAATATGCTATGTAATGCAATGCAGTCAATTTCCCTAGAAATGCCGGTTTTAAGGTCGAATACATGTAATCTGATATTTTGCGACCGATTTGCTAATATGTGAAATACGAATACCGTACACTTCTATATGGATGCAAATGATAAGGAAATTGCCTGTTAAAATATGCAATATTTTCGACTGATCATACATCATCATGTATCAGTCCCAAGAGTTCACTAACTCTTTCTCTGTTTCCAGTCTTGCTACACATGCCAGGACTGGTTCTTCATACTTCATTACGTTCTCTGATAATCTCTCAAGATTCAGACATATGTTCATGTTGAAACACAAGTCCGAACCTTTTGAGATATTCACAGAATATAAGCTAGAAGTAGAGAACCAAAATACGGGTATAAGTATTATGTCCTTTGATGTGATCAGGGAGGAGAATACTTGAGCACGGAATTCCTGAACTATTCTAAAGGAGAATGAGATTCTCTCTCAGCATTACTCCTCTGTATACACCATAGCACGATGGTATATCGGGGCGGAGCAGATACACCCTATTTGATATGGTGTGCTCTATGATGAGTACTACTGAGTTACCTATTTCCTTTTGGGAGATATGCGCTTGAAAAGCTGCATACCTATTGAATAGGGTTCCAATCAAATCAGTTGCCTACCACTTCATATTTGATATGATAAGGGAAGAGCCCATGTCTTAAGCTAGTTAAGATTTGGGGCTGTCCGGCCTATGTCTAAAAGCAAAATCTGGACAAGCTCAAGGCAAGATCTGTTATGTAGAACTTGAAATGTTCCAGCTATACAAACTACAGCACATGATTTGATAAAACCGAAGGATTCAATAGTTACCAACGAATCTCAGCCTCTCCGCCGATCTAGTAGGGTTCCTCACCCACCTGAGAGATACTTCGGTTTCTCGATGACAGTGGGAGCGAGGATTGCATCATGAGATGATGACCCAACTAGTTTCGAGCTGGCCATCAGGAGTGGGACTCTGTAAGAATGGCTGGATGCTTAGTGATCTGAGATGGAATCCTTATACACCAACAAAGTATGGACTTTGGTTGCTATATCTGAAGGGTTAAATCCCCATCAGGAGCAAGTATATCTTGAGAAGATTACTTGGTGTAGGTGGAAAAGTTGAGACTTTCAAAGCAAGACTTGTTAAAGGCTTTCGTCATCAACCAGGTGTGGATAATGATGAAACCTTTTCAAGAAGCTATGCTTAAGTCCATCCAGATCCTACTTGCTACGGCTACGTACCATGACTACGATATCTGGCGGTTGGGTGCCATGACTGCTTTTCTAAATGATGTTTTAGAAGAGAACGTCTATAAGTACACAGCCAGAGGGCTTCGTAGACAGTGGGAGCAGCGGAAACGTGTACAAGATGCTTTATAAGATAAAGCAGGCATCGCGAAGTTGAAACATCTGTTTTGATGAAGTAGTCAAAGAGTTTGACATCATCAAAATGGTAGATGAACCTTGTATATACAAAAAGGTAGTAGGGAGTATGGTGGCGATCCTCGTAGAGTACATGGATGGCATACTCTTGATAAGAAAGAAGTTTCCTATGCTATGCTCGGTCAATCTCCGCTTATCACAATGATTCTCCATATAGGATCATAATGATACCTCCTAAATCCTGAGTTTTGGATCTATGAGATAGATCTAATTGGATGTTAGGACTCTCACTAGTTGAAGTGAGATGGTATCAATCGATCCTGGGGAGAATCACTGGAAGTGTTCCAGAGTGATAAGAACGACTGAATGTCAGTCACAGGCATTGTCTTTACCCTCAGTAAAGGGACGGTATGTTGGAAGGGTTCCAAGCTAGATACCGTGGCATACTAGACGATAAAGGCTGGATACATCACTACTTAAGATGCTACCAAAGAGGCTGTTTGGGTGTATAATGGTTCATGAGATGAACTATGTTCCTTCCATTGTGTGACAATGGAGTTGTGGCTTATGCCAAGGAACGTCCGTCCCATCAGTGATCCAGACATATTCTAAGGCAGTATCACCTGATCATGGAGATAGTTGATCTCCAGGGTGATCGAGGTTAGGAGAGCAGACTCAGAGGATAACACGGCGGATCCACTCACGAAGGCCTATTCCTAAAGAGAGACTTTTATGGGATGGATGAGTATGAGATACTACAACCACTGCTATCAGATGGCCCTAGTGCAAGTGGGAGATTGTTAGTTATATGTATGCCCTAGAGGCCATTACTGTACATTGGATGTATATTGTAGTGGATGCTGGGACATATATAGGGAGGACTTTCTTGCTCGACATGATAGTATGCTATCTGGTTACTCTTTACCTTAACGTGTACATTGATTGTCTCTCTGTTACATGTTGGTAAAGCCCTTAGGATGTGTGCTTGACTACCTGGACTATGATGCGGATCATACTAGTGGGGACATGGTAGTCCATAAGTACATCCTTCAAGGTCCCTAGTCGTGGGTGTATCGAGACGGGGCATCGATATACCAGAGTAGACTAGCGTATACCTTCTCGACCCATACAGATGGGCGATGGATGATCCTATATCCATTGGTGTTTGACATCAGAGATGATATACGGGTGCTCAGTTGAGACTGGGTACACTGGACGGACTCGCCGAGAACTCCCAGATGGTATTATACCTTACGTCAGATGGCAGTTCTCTGGTGACACTGGTACAGAGTAGTCTGTTGACCCAAGATCGTCATAGAGTCTTGTGTGATTCCCACTGTGCTTTGATTTCCATCTTACCACGTCCAAGAGGGCGTGCAAAACGGTGGTTTTTGGGTACAGTCCCGAATCACATGGAGGCAATGAGCGATAGGAGGGGATTCGTCTCTCCCGGTATAGGGGGTTGATGTTGCGCTGTGTTCGATTGGCTATAACAGGAAATCCCTGGCCAGGGTTGCTGAGATTTACTGGTAAGTGTTACCAGTAGTTTCTCGAATTGTTATAGACCTCATATCGACACGACTTATCGAGCTATTGGGGTCTGACGTTTACCACCCCTAGGCGAGATATGCGACATATCAGACGACGAGACCGGACTGTACGGTAAGTGTTACTGGTTGGATTCACAGGAGTGTGAGCGGGCTTGCTCGTCGATCTTCTGATCGCTCAATACCCAGGTGGCCGTTACGTTTAGCAGACCGCTTGCGGCTTGTGGGTGCTTGATATGATCATCATCTGCTACCGGCGTATTGACGAGTCTTTAGAGTCCTACACAGAGGTTTCCTGGCTTAAGCGAAATGAAATAGGAGCGCATATGAGATATGTGCGGGACCGAGAATAATGCGTGTATGTGATACCGTATTTCATTCTCGCGATGAATGTATCGATTGGTTGTATGCGATATAACCTAGTTATCGAATCAAGTATTGATTCGATAAGCCGATACATAGGATACTAGTCGGTTATATGCGATATGACCGGATTGTTAAATCAAGTGTTGATTTAATGATTTAATGTATAATTATATATTTGATATATTACTTTGCATTAACTAGTATTGGTTCACTTTAAATGGATTTTCTCACTTGGATGTACAAGTTGTATATGTGATATACTTTTTGTGCAAATGATTGTATCATGTTTGATGATGCATGTTTACTTGAGTTTGTGTAAAGATTGAACCATGGTTATTTAAATGGTTAGGGTTTTGGTTTTCTTATTTATTTATTTATTCTTTATGGAAAATAATAAGCATAAAGAAAAATGGTGGCTTTCTTTGGATGGATGTTGAAGCTTCATGAAGCTTTGACTAAGTCACCATTTTTGTCTTCATGCTTAACCCTAACCATTCACTTAACCCTAGTTCATTCTCTACACTTCACCATGGTTGGATTATGATAAGTATTCAATTTATTTTCTATTGGAAAAAAACTTATCATAACATTTATCATCTTCTTCTTCTTCTTCTTCAAGAAGAAAACCTAGACTTCATCAATGGTGACTTGATGAAATGAGTGAGAAATCCAATTCTAAAGTGAACCCACTTCCTATTTCTTCATCCTCTACCTCTTGCTAAGTAGTATAGGGTGTTTCCTTCACAAGTTTTCATGGCTTGGTGAAGGTGGAGCTTGATCTTGTGATTCCTCGACGTAGATCATCTTCGGCAGCGTAGTCGATGACCTAGCCCGTCCATTCTCCGATGAAGCCGATACTAGAGTCCAAGATTCGATTTGTACAGCGAGGGGACTTCATCGCGGAGCTATGGAGGTGGAGAACCGGATCTACAAAGGTTGTATTTCCGTTTACTTTTCAGTTAAATAGTTAACTAGTTTTCGTATTCGCCTAAAATTCTAGTTAACGATCCGTATTAGGGTTTCTCGGCACCCGTAAAATTTGAAATTGGCATGGTTGATGCCTTGTGAGACCTCTTGGGAGTGCCTAGGAATCCTACACATAGGTGAGACAAGGTTTGGCCCTTCTACGGTTGGTCCATAGGTACTGTGGCATATTCTGAGTATTTTTAAACTGCGCTCAAGTGTTGAGATTTTTGGGAAATTTTGGGTGTTTGTTGATTCGATCGGAATGTTTAACATTGTCTAGCTATTTGATGACATGTGATGTTATGTGTTGCTTGGATATATTATATTGGATCGTCGTGTTTTGAATAGCCGGGGGTTTTATGTGAGATGAGAGTTTTTATTTTCATTCATGTAAAATTCATTGTATGTAATATTCTTTTATTGGGGCACTTCCGGGTTGAGGATGCTGTCACCATTATTGTATATTATTTACTTTTCCGCATTAGGATAGACCAAAGGCGGGGAGTATAAGTAACCGGGTTCTAGAGTCCAGTGGGAGACTATCTCGAGGAGTCGAGTCCGGGTCTCCTAACTCTAGAATTGGTAGGGTTGCTTGCCGCTCTCGTAAGGGTTTAGGGATGTGGGTTTGGCTAATCATCGCGACCGTGGAATCCGTGTTTTATACTGGCTTAATTTAAAACACGGAATTCAGTATATCCAATATTTCATATGTTATCTTCTGCTGCTGATATTCTGTGATGTGATCACTTTATATGTGTGAGACGAATGCTTTATTATTGTATATATGATATATAATAAACGTTGCTTATTTTTTGCACCCGCGCTAGTCTCGCCCCGCTATGCCGTTTGTTAAGTAACCTAACGGTGCATAACGGGACACTGTGGCGAATGCGGATGGTATAAGCGTACGTTGTATTTTCGTTTCTTCTATGATGCTTAGGAAGCCTAAATGATGGGGCTTCATTAATGAGATTAATGAAAGAAAAGAAACCAAAAAGATGTTGTAGAATCAAATTTTCAAAAAGGGTAGCTCTAGTTTTTGCTTTGCATAGCGGTATTCCTTATAGAAATCCAGCACCTTATTCGATAAGGAAAGAGCCGAGATCCCTTCACCGGGAGTGACCTCTTTAGCAAAACTAGCAAAATCCTAAAAAACACTCCTTTTCAAAATCACTCGATCCTACAACGATATCAAGTTCGTTACGCAAAAGGTTTTCTTAAAAAAAACCTGTCGTAGCCCTCCGACATTTCAGATAAGTAGTATTTAGTATTCGTCCTACGTTAGTTAGATTTCGTCAAGGCGTAGTGTGCGGTAGCTACTTACTGCTTATCTGCTGCATATGATGCGATTGGATTAGGGTAGTCGTACGACTTTGTTGGCTTTCGTCAAGGGTCGTGCGGGTGGGTTTAATTCAATCATGAAATGTATGGGTTGAACTTGACTACCGTCCTTTGGTTTGTTGGCTTTCGTCAAGGTCATAAGACGCTAGGGGCAAAAGTATTATTGGGAATTTCAAGTATTGAAATTTGCAATGAGATTGCATACCTTCTATGAGATAGTTGGATCCCGATACCCACTGCGAGTAAGAGTTACTCCTGCGAGAGTTTTACACATCACAATTAGCCAATCAAGTATGTGTCTAGAAAAGTGTTAACGGGGTCACGCCCCTGGAAAAACGAGGTTTATTTTAATTAGGTCCGTACGAAAGCACGGGGAACCTCCCTCAAAGTGCCGGCACTGGCCTGGCTGAAAGATTGGCGAACTTGTAAGGTGTAATTAATACCGGCTAGTCTTACCTTTTAGGGTTTGAAGGAAGATTTGATAAAAACAGTGGGAGCCATCCTGATTAGATAAGACAACAACCAATCTAATCATGCAAAGAGCGCACACAAAGTGATTATCCTTCTCTCTCTCTTAGTAGCGACCAATGTCACGTCTTAATCAAGATAATAATATGGATGTATTGACCGAACCTGCTTGTTATACTGAGCAAGGGAACGTTGGTTCCACTCCAACTTATAAGTGTTATAAGTCCGAGCAGGAAATAGGGGAATATCCGGATTACCACGCCACCCAGACGAAGAATAAGCATGTTGATGCATCTTCTTTGGGTGTGTTAGTTACAAAGAAATGTTTCTCAGTACACTCTACGTCCTGGGTATGTGATACCGGATCAGGATCCCGCATATGTAATATGTTACATGGGCTACAGAAAGGTAGAGAACTGGGAAAGGGTGATATATCTCTAAGTGTTAGAGAATGGTGCAAGTGTTGCAGCCAAATCAATTGGCTGATATCACCTTGTATTACCAAATACATTGATTCTGAACTAATGTTATTATATACCGAACCTCATATACAACATTACATCAGTTTCTTTATTAAGTTAAAGAAGGATATAATTCTGTATTGGCGGATAATGTTGTGAACATTGTCCTTAATCAAGAGTTGATTGGATCATGCACGTTATGTAATAGCATATAAGTTCTAAATCAAACCACAGTTCAAAGTATATAGAACACACACAAGAGGAGTAGTTCAGAAATGAACGAATCCTTCTTGTGGTATTGTAGACTAGGTCATATCAATGCGACACGACTAGCTAAGTTACATAAGGATGAATATGAGAATCTGTTCGAATTTTCATCTTATGATACTTGCCAGTCTTATCTCAAAGGTAAAATGACCAATACTCCGTTTACTGGAAACAGAGAAAGAGTTATTGAACTCTTGGGACGGATACATGATGATGTATACGGTCCTATGTCTACAAATGCCAAGGTTATTCATTGATCTTCTCTCAGGATTCGGACATATGTTCCTGTTGAAACACAAGTCTGAAACTTTTGAGAAATTCAAGGAATATAAGCTTGAAGTTAAGAACCAGACGGGTAGAAGTATTAAGTCCTTTGATGTGATCAAGGAGGAGAATACTTGCGCATGGAGTTCCTGGAGTTTCTAAAAGGAGAATGGGATTCTCTCTCAGCTTACTCCTTCGAATACACTACAACACAACGGTGTATCGAGGCAGAGGTATCACACCCTATGAGATATGGCGCGCTCTATGATGAGTATTGCTGAGTTACCTATTTCCTTTTGGAGTTATACACTTGAGAAGCTGCATACCTATTGAATGGGGTTCCATCTAAATCAGTGCCTACCACTCCATATGAGATATAGAATGGGAAGAGACCATGTCTTAAATGAGTTAAGATATGGGGTTGTCCGGCCTATGTTGAAAGGAAGAATCCGGACAAGCTCGAGGTAAGGTCAGTTCTGTATAAGTTTGTTGGACATCCGGAACATTCGCAAGGGAATATCTTCTACCACACTGAGGAGCAAAATGTGTTTTTGTTTCTCAGCATGCCACTTTTTTAGAAAAGGAATTTCTTATGAAGAAATTAGTAGAAATGAGGTAGAACTGGAAGGAGTTCCAGCTAGAAAAACTAACAGCTGATGATTTGGTGAAACCAAAGGATTCAATAGTCTCCAACGAACCTCGGCCTCTCCACGAATCTGGTAGGGTTCCTCATCCACTTAAGAGATACCACGGTCTTCTCGGTGACAGTGGGAGCGAGGATTACATTATGGTAGATGATGGCACAACTAAGTTCATACAGGCCATCACAAGTGGAGACTTTGTGAAATGGCTGGATACTATGCGATCAAAGATGGAATCTATGTACACCAACAAAGTATGATTTTGAATGTTGCACCTGAAGCGGTAAAACCCATTGGGAACAAATAGATCTTGAGAAGATTCTTATTGTAAATGGAAAAGTTGAGACTTTCAAAGCTATGCTTAAGTCCATCAGGATCAATGCAAGTATCGCGGAACTGGAACAACTGTTTTGATGTGGCAGTCAAAGAGTTTGACTTCATCAAAATGGTAGATGAACCTTGTATACACAAGAAGGTTGTAGAGAGTAAGGCGGTCTTCCATGTATTGTACGTAGATGACATACTCTTGATAGGAAATGGTTTCCTATTCTACACTCAGTCAAGCTCCTCTTATCACGATGATTCTCTATAGAAGATCTGGATGATACCTACTACATCTTGTGGATTATGATCTATGGTGATAGATCTAAGTGAATGTTGGGAATGTCCCAAATCCAGGTACATTAACACCATACTAAAGGGGTTTAGTATGGAGGATTCTAAGCATGGTGGTTCGCCTATTTACTCAAGAATCACTCTCTCCAAAAAGATGTCTCCCGAGACTGATTTGAAGAGAGCTCGCGTGCAAGGGATACCCTATGCTTCGGCGGTAGGCTCTATCTTGTATGCGATGTTATGTACCAGACTAGATGTAGCTGACTCACTAGGAGTAGTGATCAGGAATCAATCTGATCTTGGAAGAATCTCTGGACAGCTGTGGAGGACATTCTTAAGTACTTGAGAAGCACTAAAAGAATGTTCTTGGTTCGAGCTTTCAGAGTGATAAGGTCGACTAAAAGTCAGTCACAGGCATTGTTTTTACCCTCAGTAGAGGGACGGTATGTTGGAAGAGTTCCAAGCTGACATACTAGACGATAAAGGCCAATTATATTGCTACCAACGATGCTACCAAAGTGGCTGTCTGGACATTTCTTGTTCATGAGATGAACAAGGTTCCTACCATTGAGCGTCCAATAACTGTTATTGTGACAACAATGGAGTTGTGGGTTTGGCCAAGGAACGCAGGTCCCATCAGTGTTCCAGACATGTTCTTAGAAAGTATCACCTGATCAGGGAGATAGTTGATCTCCGGGAGATCGAGGTTAGGAGAGTTGATGCAGAGGATAACACAGCAGATCCACTCACCGAGGCCATTCCCCAGATGCTATTCAAGAGATTTTTGGGACGTTAGGTATGAGATACTACAACAACTGGCCTTTGTGTAAGTGAGAGATTGTTAGTTATATGTATGTCCTAGAGGCCATTATTATACATATGATGTATATTATAGTGGATGCTTCGACATATATAGAGAGGACTTTCTTGCTCGACATGATAGTATGCTAGCTGGTTACCTTTATCTTAACGTGTAGACTGGTATTTATACTGTCTTGCTCTCACATGTTGATAAAGCCCTTAGGATATGTACTTGACTACCGGGACTATGATGGAGATCATACTAGTGGGGCCAGAGTAGTTCACAAGTACATCCTTTAATTGTTCCTAGTCGAGGGAATATCGAGTCAGGGCATCGATATTCCAGAGTAGACTAGCGTATACGCTTCTTGACCCATATGATGGGCGATGGATGATCCCACATCCATTGGTGTTTGACATCAAAGATGGTATACGGGTGCTCAGTGTAGACTGGGTACACTGAACAGGACTCACCGAGGACTCCTATGTGGTAGTATACCTATCGTTAGATAGCAGTCCTCTGGTGACAGTGGTACAGGTTAGTCTGTAGACCCGAGATCGTCATAGAGTCTTGTGCGGCTCCCACTGTGCTTTGATTTCCTCCCTAACACGCTCAAAAGAGATGTGCAAACAGGTGGATTTTGGGTACAGTCCCGAGTTGCATGGAGGCAATGAGCGATAGGAGGGTTTTCGTCTCTCCCGGTATTGGGGGTTGATATTGCGCTATGTTCGATTGGCTATAACTGGAAGTCCCTGGCCAAGGCTGCTGCCGAGATTTACTGATAAGTGTTATCAGTAGTTTATCGAACCGTTATAGGCCAGACATCGGCATGACTTATCACGTTACTGGGGTCTGACGATATCCACCCCTAGACATGATATGCGATATATCAGACGAAGAGACCGGACTGTATGGTAGTGTTACTGATAGGCTTCATGGAGACTGTGGATAGGCTTGCTTGTTGATCTTCATATCGCTCAATATCCTGGTAGCTGTTACGTCCAGCTAGTACCGCTGACGGCTTGTAGGTGACTGATGTGATCATCACCTACTGCTGGGGTATTGACGAGTCTTTAGAGTCCCACACAGAAGTTCCCTGGTTCAAGCGAAACGAAATAGGACACATATGTGATATGTGTGTGGGCCTGATTAAATACGAGTATGTGATACCGTATTGTAATCTGGCAGTCATCTGTTATCGGTTCGGTTATATGTGATATAACCAGATTGTCAAATCATGTGTTGATTCGATAATGTGATATACAGATAAATGATATTAGTCGGTCATATGTGATATAACCGGATTATTAGATCAAGTATTGATTTAATAACGTGATATATATTATATGTGATATAATTATATCTTAAATAATATTATTAGCTCAATAATTATTCTTCATTATGTATATATATATATATATATAATAATAATAATAATAATAATAATAATAATAATAATAATGAAGCATGGCATTTAAATTTCTATTTTGTGAAAATAGAAATGAGGTGGAAAGTGAAAGTATGGTTGCAAGCATGGGATTTACTTTTGTTTATTCATCTTGACTCACTGTTCAAGCATGGTTGCAATTTTATATTGCATATTTCCATTCTTGAATGAGTGAGGGGTCAAGACTTGGCATTCATTCTAGCTCATTCTTAACACTTAGCCAATTTTCTTGAGTTGCTCCCATGGTTGCTCTCTAGCTTCCTCCTCCTCATGTCATGGTTCAAGCTTCAACCCTCACATGTGATGTGAATCATAAAGCTTGAACACAAACTTGTGAGCTCTTAATATCCCCTACTTCACCATCCTACACTTGACTAGCGATCAAGTGTAGCGTGTTTCATACGCTAAAGAGTTTAGTGTAAAGGTAGCTTGAATTGGAGGGACTTCGCGTGGATCATCTTCGGCATGAAGGTCATCGGAGGAAGCTCGTTCAAACTCTCAAAAGAAGCTTAGTGGAGTCGCGGGACTACTACACGGAGCAAGTGAAGAGAAAGACCGGCCTACAATGATTGTATTCTTGTTCTCTAGATGTATAGTAGCTTACATTTGGCACTGTCTAAATCTCTAGTTAAAGATTCTAGGATTAGGGTTGTTTAGCATGACAATTTTTTAAAAATGGCATGGACGATGCCTCCCGAAACCTTGCTGTCGTGCTAGGGAACCCAACATCCTTCACTTCTAAACCTCCGTGTAGTAGTCCCTTAGCTCCAAGTAGTGGTCTCCCGGACTCTCGTTAGGCTCTACTAGGCGAAAGGAACAAGCTTGCTTAAAGATCTTCGAGGCCGAAGATGATCTACGTCGAAGAATCGCTAACTCAAGCTACCTCTTCACTTATTGATGAACTAGTGAAGAAACAACCTATACTAAATGGCTAGTTTGGTATAGATTGGTGAAGTAGGAATTTTGCTCAATTTAGAATTATTTTTCTCCTTTTCTTTTTCTTCACTCTTGAGAGCTAGAGAGCAATGAATGAGATGAAGAAAAGATCTCTAGTGATCAAGTGTGAACCATGGGTGAGAAAATATCTCATATAAACTCATGTAGAGACTAAACCATGTCTAAAGATAATGGTTAGGTTAATAAATATTTAGAGTAAAACAAAATTAGTGGACCAAGTCAAGGTTTCCACATGCTTCTACAAGCATCTTCAACCATGATAATTTCCACCTAATTTTTTTCCCTTAATAATTAAATCCCCATATTATCTTAAGTATGGTATGTGTCTCATACACCCAAGTCCAATGTATCTTCTAGAAACCGGCGCTAACGGAACCCTAATCGACGGATCGTACCATTAACCTTATACTAGTTCTGTAAAAAGAGTTTAGAGAGGTTATACCGATCGATCCGTATCCTGCGGTCTTCAACCTCTGCCCCAAGCTCCTCGCGGCTACTTCGATGAAGTTCGGTCTCTGGTCTCCCTCGTCGAAGACGATCCACGTCGAGGATTAGTAATACGGGCTCCCGCTTTAAAACCGAAGCAACTCGGGCTTCCAGTTTGCTAGCCTAGATACCCAAGATGAAGTAGAGAGTGTGTGTGAATATTTTATCTCAAAACACCCATGGATTCTCAACTCATGAGAGGGAATGTGTGGAGGTTGAAAAAGAAGCTATAAGTAGAAGTGTGAGCAAAAGACTTGGCTAAAGAAAAATGAGGTGAAGAAAATGTTCTGCCTTTTCTTGAGTTGAGTTGTTGTGGCTTGTTGTTGTGAGTGAGTATATGTTGTGAGCAAATTAAAAACCAACACAAGAAATATCCTAGCAACCCAAAAAGATCTTCCATCTCAAAACAAATATCTCACCCAAAACAAAACACCCCATCAAGCCACAATCAATGCTCAAGCCAAAACTTAACCTCACAATTTCCACACAATTAAACATTAAACTAAATGTTTAAATCCAAGAAAAAGAAATGGCAACCCTAAAGTAAACTCGTAACGAATTACAAGAATACCCCTCATCCGTATATAAATACCTGCATCCGTATTCCAACTGAATACGAATACAACGAGACGAAAGTAATCCAACAGTATAATACTAGGATCCGGCTTAAACCAAAGCCTACTAGTATTATCCGTCCGATCATGATCCGTGCACAAGTGCACGTATATGATCGAACCCTGCCATAAAACCATACGACCTCTACAAGAACCAGGGAAACCCTCCGTATGGGAATCTAAAGACTCATCAATACGCTGGCAGTGTGCTAACCACAAGCACGTCAGTGGTACTAGCTGTACTTAACGGCTGCCCAGGTATTGAGCGAAAGGGAGGCCGACGAGCAAATTCATCCTGAAACCTACTGAGCCTGATAGTGACAATATCCGTACAGTCCGGTCCATTCGTCTATGAGTATCGCATATCGAGTTTAGGGGGTGGATAAAGTCAGACCCTTAATAACTTGACATTTGGTGTCGGCATGAAACCTATCACCAACTGAGAAACTGCCGATCCTAGATCGGTAATTCTCGTATACCCCGGCCGAGGATTTCTGGTGATGGCCACACGTGCACACCGCGACTTCAACCCTCAATACCGGGAGAGACGAATCCCCTGATGATCCGCTCACTGCCTCCATATGGCTCGGGACTGCACCCAACTAAAACCTGTTTGCACACTCCTTTAAGCCATGGTAGGGTAGTAATCAAGCATAGTGGGAACTCACACGAGACAAATGACGATCTCAGGTCGACAGATTAACCTGTACACATGTCACCAAGGAACTGCTATCTAACAATATGTATAATACCAACTAGTATGTTCCCGGCGAGTCCGTCCGGTGTACTCATAATCTAGTGAGCACCTGTATACATCTTAGGTGAACCAACTGACACCAATGGCTTTGTGAGACCGGCCACCGCCCCTCGTCAGGGTCTCGATCCGTATACACTAGTCTACTATCGGAGTATCGATACCCAGTCTCGAAACTCCCATGACTAGGGACACTTTAAGGATGTGCTTATAGACCAGCTGACTCTCACGTATATGATCGCCATCATACTACTGGTAGTCAAGCAAAAATCCTATGGGCTCTATTAACATGTAATAGTGATCTGTAATGTCACCTAAAATATGTACACGATGATAAAGACAAAGATGATCGCATACTATCATCTTGAGTAAAACTATTCTACTGGTATAGGTCTTCCCTCAATCATTGCAATCACGTGCCTGCGATCCAATAATTGACTTGAGGGCACTATAGCCAAGAATCTTGATTGATACGTAGTTTTTGCGCACGTGCGTTTTCGAAATCAAAGAATTAACCGCAATCAAGAACGGTGTCGCTTGGTAGCTAGCCGGTTGAGTACGGGTCGGTCCACAGGGATTACGTGTATTTTCTAGTTGTTCTAACGAGTCAATTCCTATTGTGGTAGGTTTGATTTTCAATAAAAACTAAAGTTGAATTTGAATAGGATTAAAACCTTGCTAGGGTTAGGATTAGGTTAGTTTGGAAAGTCGATTATTTCTCACCGCTTTCTTTGCCCTAATTAAGAACTTTTAGGTGTTAAGGTAATAGTTAACAAAGGGGATTAGCACTATCGGGAAGAAACTAGGTTTCTTCCCTTTGGTCCTTGTCCATCCTTTCTTAATTCTTAGCCCTAACCTCTATGGAAATCATACACCACCGGTCTTTAACTATGGTATCGCCGCTATCTCGTAGGATAGGGTGCCGTAGTGAGCGGTGTGTGTATGTATGCATAGAGTCCTACTTTAAAATATATAATGGGCAAGAAAGGGGTGAGAGATTTTCATCTCTCAAACCTTACCCTAACAAGTGAGAAACTACTCACTCATTAGGGAATTGATAAACGAGTTCATTTTTATGGTTTTAATTTAACAACTACGGCAGATAAAAAATTGCAGATAAATAACTACGACAGAGAATAAAATTGCTAGAGAAATAACTAGGGCAGAACAGAAACTTACTTTTTTTATTTGATGCACTCTTCGACAATTACAGGGAATAAAAATTCTAAACTAGATAAATAAAAAGAGGCATGCCCCAAAAAGAGCTGTAGGGTTCCTATTTATAGAGAATAGAAACCCTAGGGTTTACATCTGATCCATATCTAGAATTACAAAAATAACCTAAGAAAACCGGGTCAACGTGCCGACTCCACCGACACGCACCGTCACGTGCACAGCACGGTCGCGGATCCCCAGCCATATGCCTTGTTTGGCCGCAGATCCGCGGCCATCTTGGAGGCTCTTGGGCTCTGTTTCTCAGGTATACTTCATGTTGCTTTTTCCTTGACTTTTCTTCACTTAGTTCTTCAGAATGTCGTCTAGTTTCTTCCAGATTTCCACAGTGCAGAATGTTGTGGACTTTTACCGTTCGCTTCGCGTTGAAGTCTTGAATCTTTGTGCTGCCTTCGTACCTTGTGCAATTGAACTGTTCATTAATCTTCACTTGTTCCTTAAACTGTAGGCGGCATCATAACGATTCTTCTATTTGTTGGTCATAGTCTCACTTTTGTAGCGTCTTTTCACCATTTTCACTGTATTGTTCCAAGAACCTGTAACCTGCAACTATTCAACAGACATAGATCAAAAGCACCTATTTATTTGTAAAATGATTAAGAATGGGAAATATAATAATGCAAAATTATGAGATGAACAAATACCCCCAAACTTATCTTTTGCTCGTCCCAAACAAAAACTAGTTTATTCTCGAAAAAGCCTAACCTCACTTTCGCAGGGAAACGCGATTGCACTGAGCTCGTGCAACAAGCTGTTAAACCTCTAGGTGTCCCTATTAGGAGGAGTGTTGTCTCCTGAGGGTTTTCAGCGGATACTACCCACAAAATCATATCAATTTGGCCTATTGACTTTTATTCTTCAATTCGGTGTTCTAACAAGAAATTCTATTATCTTCAACTCAGAAATTATCAACCCATATTTTTCACGCTTCCTTATCATTTAACTTAAGATTGTATCTGTTCTGTAAATTTATTTAGCTTTTAGCATCTTTTGAGTTTCCTTCTAAGCTTCCATCTCAACTTAAGAATTTTTATCATCTCTACTAAAGATATAAGTCCTATTTTTCATTCCTATCTTTCATCCAAACCCCAATCATATACCCCTACATGTGTGTATGTATCACCCCTACACTTGGAAATTCAATTCAAGCTCTTATACTCTTGTCCATCATCCAAAATACTTTTAGTTGGTGAATTTTTAGATGAAATTGCTCACACATCCTTCATACGACCGTTAATACCTTTGAGGTACTAACGACCGATTACAAAATGTGTTTGTGTATTAAGGCGTAATTCCTCATCTTGTAATACCTAAAGCTTTAGCAGTGACTCCCAAACCAGTTGGTCTAAGGCACTAGGTGATAAAGCACTCTCACTATATATATTTTTTTATTTTATGCAGCCTTAAGTAATTACAAAATAGTGTTCATTTTTTTATATCTCTTTATTCACACTTATAATTTTATTTTCCTTCGTACTAAGGATTTCAGACAAGAGCATTTCAAGGTATCCTCTACTATTCCAAGTTTCAAGGTTCGTGTTTGTGCAAGTTGTAGGGTATATATTTTTAGAATTTAGACTTGAGCTTAGGAATTATTTTTCAGACTTACACTTTAATAAAAATTTCAATATTCTTCCATTATTTTGACTTAGCCCAAGAAGTGAACTCAAAATTTTCCTATTTCTAAGTAAACTACAAAGACATATATTTTCTACTGTTAAATTTTAAGAAATGTTATTTTTAGGATTTTTAATTTACTAAGTTTAGGATCTAGTTTTTTCTAGCTAGTTAACCGTCTTGTCAAACTTAAGTCAATTATGGCCAAAATTGAATTTCTTAATTTTTATAATTTTTAAAATTTTCCAGTTTTTATTTGATTTTTTAAATATTTTTTATATTTTCATTTTTTCAATTTTTATAATTTTTTATAAAGATGCAATGCAATGCAGAATTAAACATGCTAAAGAAAAAGAAAAAATATATACAAAAATTTAAAAAATATGCAATGCAAATGATAACTATTTACAACCACCTTCTTCCCCAAACTTACCAAAAGCAGTGCCCTAACTGCTCGGCCCCACGCCGCCCCCTTGAGCGTGAACGGGAACGCTCCTCCCTAGCTAGCAGGGTTCGGACCCCTTGCTCTACTTCAGTCAAACGCCTATCATGCTCCCTCATCATCCCCCTCAAATCGTCAATCCCCCTAACGATTTTTCTCATTAATTGTGCATGTTCTAAGGGGGTGAGCTCTCCCTCGCTCGCGGTCGAGCTGGAGCTAGGTGTTCTGGTGGGCACGTGTTCCGCCGATTCAGTTTGTGACCAAACATCTGTCAAGCGTGTATAGGACGTAGATACACCCTCAATGAGAGGCCTGACGGGTATGCCTCCATGCATGTAAAATTCAAATTCCTCCACGGGGAGGAAATAGCGACACAGTTGTGTCACTAGTATGGGGCAAGGGTAGTTCGCGACCCTTTTGCCCGCACCAATTGAGTTAAGCAGAACCGTGCACATGTCGAATTTAGGGTTCCTTGTCATAAGTGTGTGCACGATATGCAGTGTGGGGGTGAAAAATGTGGTGTTATGGGAACTCCCAAAAATATTGTTTTGTGCCCACCGGCACACAGTTAAAACATTAGCGAAAAGGGTTCTCGCTTGTATCCCCTTCCTCGGTTCCCTTGAGCAATCATTACCCATTAAGGGCATGTAATCTTCAAACTGAAGTGGTTGATCATGAACAGGTATCCTAGGGATTAAAGTGACTTCATGTATGAAGTCTCTATCAATTATTATCTCCCTATCACCCCACAGTAATTTGATAAAGCCATATTGTGCGAGACAGCCGTCTTCCATGCACTCGTAAAAACGAGTGACTAGATCTGGAAGGGCGTAAGCGTTTGGGTGATTATAGATCAAAAAAATCCAGCCCCTACATGCAATTTCATTAGCAAACTAACTCCCATATATCGTGTGTGAAAAGATCTGTGAGAAATCGCGCTCTAACTGCATATTTGGAGCAATCACAGAAAATTTACAGATCTAAAAAAAATTAAACAGAGAGGAGTTAAGAGATCGAACCGCCTCTGAAAATTTCAGAGGGAGAAGGCACAGGGGCGCGGCGGTTGCGCGGCGGGATGCGGCTTTGGGTGGCGGTTCCGCGACACTGTAGAGAGGTCTTCCTGACTTTGTTGCGGCGGCGGCTAGGGTTTGCTGAGGGGAAATTTTTTTAGGGTTTGTAAAACAGAGAGGGTTGGCTATTATTTATAGGGGGGAAGTGTTGGCTATTTGTATATAAACCCCTCTAAAAAGAGAAAATTATTTGCAAATAAAAATTTTATTTTTATTTTTTATTTTTTATTAAATCTGGAAATTTACAAAAATACCCAATTTTTTTTTTATTTTCAAATTTTTATTTTTTATGTTATTTTGTATTTATACAATTACAAATGATACATACCCCTAAACTTGTTTGAAGCAATGTTTTGGCTAGATGATCGAAAATTTGGGGGTAGATGGAGGAAGATCAGTCAGTATAAATCGGCTCCTGCAAAACCAGGAGCTCCTCCGACGGGTCCGCAGTGAGGAACGGTTTAAGTCGATATCCGTTTACTTTAAACAGTATACCGTCCTCCGGGTTTTCTAGATCTACCGCACCGTGCGGATATACGGTGCGTACCAAAAATGGCCCTTTCCATCGAGATTTGAGCTTGCCGGGATGGAAATGTAACCGAGTATCGTAAAGCAAAACCTGTTGACCAGGTTCGAAAGTCTTGCGCATAAGGTGTTTGTCATGGAACACCTTCGTTCGGTTTTTAACAATTACCGCGTTCTCATAGGCCTCATCCTGCAGCTCATCTAATTCATTCAATTGCAGCTTTCTATTGCTGCCCGCATCTCCTAAAGATATGTTCAACTCTTTGATCGCCCAAAATGCCTTGTGCTCTATTTCAACAGGAAGGTGGCAAGCCTTTCCATAAACAAGCCTGTATGAAGACATGCCAAGATCGGTCTTATAGGCAGTACAGAATGCCCATAGCGCATCAATCAGTTTTGATGACCAATCTTTACGGTTTTTGGAAACCGTTTTCTCCAATATTTGTTTAATCTGCCGATTCGAAATCTCGGCTTGCCCACAAGTTTGGGGATGATATGGTGTTGACAATTTGTGAGTAATGGAGTATTTGCGCATTAAGGACTCAAAAGTCCTATTACAAAAGTGCGATCCATTATCACTTATAATCGTGCGAGGATGCCCAAACCGTGAAAAAAATTTTTCTTTGAGAAATCTAACAACAACCTTGTTGTCATCAGTTCGGCTGGGCACAGCCTCGACCCATTTTGAAACATAGTCAATAGCAAGTAGAATATACATGTTCCCAAAGGAATTGGGAAATGGTCCCATGAAGTCTATCCCCCAAACATCAAAAATTTCAACAACCAAAATTGGTTGGAGCGGCATTTCATTTCTCTGAGATGTCCGGCCTAAGTGTTGGCACCGGGAGCATGTCTTACAGTATTCGTATGCATCTTTAAAAAGTCGTGACCAGTAGAAGCCACACTGTAAGATTTTTTCTGCTGTCTTCTTGGGGCCAAAATGCCCGCCACACGCTTGATCATGGTAGAATGACAGCACACTCTTAAACTCGTTGTCGGGGACACACCGACGAATGATTTGGTCGAAACAGTATTTAAAGAGATACGGTTCATCCCAGTAAAAATGTTTTACTTGGGACAGGAATCGGAGTTTGTCCTGATTCGACCAATCGTTTGGTATCAGTTCGGTGGCCAAATAATTTACTATATCAGCGAACCAAGGTTCGCATGACACGGTTAAGAGCTACTTATCGGGAAAAACGTCTTTAATAGGAATTTCGAGTGTAGGCGAAGAAGGGAGTCGTGAAAGGTAGTCGGCGACTACGTTTTCACATCCTCTCTTGTCTCTTATGACAAGGTCAAACTCTTGTAGCAAGAGAATCCAACCTATTAGCCGAGATTTAGCATCCTTCTTCGCGAAAAGATGGCGAAGAGCTGAGTGGTCCGTGTAAACAATGACTAGAGAGCCGATTAAATAGGGCCTGAATTTTTCTAGTGCAAACACAATGGCTAAGATTTCTTTTTCTGTTGTTGTATAATTCAATTGGACCTCATTTAATGTTCGGCTAGCGTAATAAATTACGTGCGACATCTTAATAATATGCTGTCCAAGGACAACACCAATGGAGAAATTAGATGCATCGCACATAATTTCAAATGGATGCGTCCAGTCGGGAGATGAAAGAATGGACGCAGAAATAAGTGAGTGTTTCAATGACTCGAATGGCTTCATGCAGCTTGAGTCAAAATCAAAAGTTGTTTCCTTGGCCAACAAAAGAGTCAAGGGTCAGCTATCTTGCTAAAATCCTTGATGAATCGTCTGTAGAAACCGGCATGGCCAAGGAAGGCTCGGATGTCTTTGACGCACTTGGGAGGAGGAAGATTGGAAATGACTTCAATCTTGGCTTTATCAACCTTGATACCGTTCTGCGAGATGATATGTTTTAAGACAATACCTTCTCGTACCATAAAGTGGCATTTCTCCCAATTTAAAGTGAGGCTCTTATCCCTACAGCGGGTAAGAACTGCGTCTAAGTGTAGCAAACACTCATCAAAGGAGTCACCGAAAATTGAGATATTATCCATAAAAATCTCCCAGAATTTTTCCACCATGTCTGAAAAGATCCCCATCATACACCGCTGGAAAGTAGCGGGTGCATTGCATAAGCCAAAAGGCATGCGACGGTAAGCGAATGTACCGAAAGGATAAGTAAATGTGGTCTTGTCTTGATCCTTTTCGGCGATGGGAACTTGATTATAGCCGGAGTAGCCATCCAAAAAGCAGTAAAATTCGTGCCCAGCCAATCGTTCTAGCATTTGGTCAATAAAAGGTAACGGAAAGTGGTCTTTCCGTGTAGCGGCGTTGAGTTTTCTATAATCGATGCAAACTCGCCACCCAGTCTGGGCGTAAGTAGGTATTAACTCATTCGCCTCATTTGTTACGACCGTTATGCCTGATTTCTTTAGGACAACGTGAATGGGGATAACCCACTGGCTATCAGAGATAGGGTAAATGATACCACTATCAAGACATTTTACAATCTCCTTTTTGACAGCCTCCTTCATTATGGGGTTGAGGCGTCTCTGTGGATCCCTTACTGGCTTGGCATCATCCATCATATGTATATGATGTTCAACTATGAGGGGACTAATCCCCTTGATGTCCGCCATAGTCCAGCCAAAACCTTGCCGGTTATTTTGTAAGACCATTAAAAGGGCTTTCTCTTGCTCGAGAGCTAGAGATGCCGATATGATAACATGAAGGGTCTCATTCTCACCTAAATAAGCGTATTTAAGGTGAGACGGCAATAGCTTGAGTTCGAGTTTTGGAGGTGAAACAATTGAGGGTAAAATTGGTGAAACTGTCTCGAACTCGAAGAATTCCATCAATGGTTCGAAGCGAGTGTAAGCAACCGAGTCGGATGGTTCAGCTAACTCATCCGAAAAATCAAAGGATTCAAACTCGGGTGGTGAGTCTTCAAAATCGTCCAAAAAAGTGAAACACTCGTAATCGTTATCGGGTGTAAAAGCTGTGTCAGATTCAAGGAGGAACGCACTAGTGGCGTCAAAACTGCTGTGATCGAACAGAAATTTTTTGAGCTCACAGTCCTCCTGCATGATCTCTTGGATCGAGAAAACATCAAGTATACTAGCATTAGGCTCGGAGGGCTGATTCCCCAACTTAAAAATGTTGAGTTCATTTGTTATATTTCCAAAAGATAGGTTCATCAAACCATTTCGACAATTGATCACCGCATTAGAAGTCGCAAGGAATGGTCGACCGAGTATCACCGGAATTTGATTTCGGGGGTTAGCTACAGGCTGTGTGTCCATAACAATGAAATCAACAGGGAAAATGAAATCCCCTATTTTAATTAACACATCCTCTAACTCACCCCTAGGATGGGTGATGGATCGGTCGGCCATTTGGAGAGTGCAATGTATGGTTTAAGCTCTCCAACGCCTAATTGTTCATATACAGAATATGGTAGCAAATTAACACTAGCAACAAGATCTAAAAGTGCGTGATTGATGTTCTTATCCCTAATTGTTATTGAAATTATAGGACAGCCAGGGTCCTTATGTTTTTGGGGTAAAGATTGGGTAATGGCATCACTTACAGCACTAGCCACGAAAACTTTCTTGGGTACCTGTGACTTCCTCTTCTTGGTGCATTAGTCCTTTAAGATTTTAGCGTAAGAAGGGACTTGTTGGATTGCATCCAAGAGAGGTATGTTAATGCTAACCTGTTTGAATAACTCCACAATCTTCACCATTTGGGGAGTAGGTTTATTGGATCTCAACCTGTTTGGAAATGGAACATTTTGAAAATTTGTTGAGTCCAATGTTTGTGGAGTAGATTGCGGAGTTAGAACGGATCCCAGTGTTGGTGTTTTCGTGAAGTGAGATGTGGGTCCGTTCGAATTAGAAGAAGTAGAGCCTTATGAAGAATGAAGAACATGCTCTGAAGAAGAAGATGAAGAAGATGAAGCGGAAGAAGATGAAGAAGAAGAAGCGGAAGAAGATGAAGAAGAAGAAGCGGCGGAAGATGAAGAAGAAGAAACGGCGTCCGGGGTTTCATCACTAATATCCACATTATTGTGCAACACTCTTCCAGATCTCAACGTGGTCACAACATTTACATTATGATTTTTTTGTTCATAAGCAACATGTGCATTGTGTGTGTGACCAGGATTTGGCAATGGTTGAGACGGAAGCTTTCCCTTTTCTCGCTCACTTAACGCAACATTTAATTGTGCAATTTGGGCCTCAATTGATTTGATGCTCTGATCATGTGAAGCACTGTGTTGCACCAAAGACTGAATGGAAGTCTCCAACTTTGCTGAGGATTGTGTAGATTGTTTTAAAAACGCATCCAAACTTCATTCTAGCGAGGAAACCTTATCGTTATTCGGCTGAACAAAATTGTTTTGAGGATAAGAGCTGTTGGGTACAAAATTGTTCATTTGGTTTGGGTAAGGTTGGGGTTGGAAATGTTGCTGATATTGTGTTTGTTGAGGGGCTTGTTGTTGTGGAGGAGGCCTTTGAAAGTTGTTGTTGCCTTCGAATTGTTGTTGATTTTGATTCCAAGCAAAATTTGGGTGGCTCCTCCAACCAGGATTGTAAGTTGAAGAGTATGGATCATTTCTTTATCTTTGCTGAAAGGCAGCATTGACTTGATCTTGTTCTTGAATAGGTGGATTGTAAGGACACTCTTCAGTAAGATGGGACGGATCCGAACAACAAGCGCAAACTGTGCGTGGGGGTAAAGCTGGGGCAGGAGAAGGCGATGAGAATTTGCTCTCAATTGCTTCAAGTTTTTTCGTGAGTGCAGCCATTTGGCCTTCATTGCAATCGGCATATCAAGTTGATGTATGCCTGCCCTAGACTGACCTGATGAAGTAGATAAGGTGGTCTTAGTGCTTACCCACTGAAGTGTTTGTTCAGCATGATCGTCGAGAAATTGCCAAGCTTCCTCGCTAGATTTTGTAAGAAAGTGACCTTGACAAATGGTTTCCAACAACTGCTTAGTTGCTGGGTTTAGTCCTTCGTATAAAGTTTGGCAAAGTTTCCAATTCTCAATACCGTGGTGAGGGCACTGAACAAGGAGGTCCTTAAATCTTTCAAAACACTTCCAAAAAGGTTCGGAAGGAAGCTGGGAAAATTGAATAATTTCGTTGCGAATTTTCGCGGTCTTGTGGTGTGGGTAAAACTTTTTTAGAAAAGCCTTAACAAACTCTTCCCATTTTTTTATGGAGTGTGATGTTGTGCTATATAACCATTTTTCGGCTAGGTCACATAAGGTGAATGGAATGGCATATAGCTTTATAGCATCATCAGAAAGTTGTGTGGTCTTCATCATTGTGCAAACATTTTGGAATTTGTTAATGAAGATGTAGGCATCTTCGGATTCCAGCCCGTGAAATTTGGGCAACATATTGATGAAGTGGGGTTTAATTTCAAAGTTATCCCTATTAGCCGGTGGAAGTGAAAGACAAGTGGGTAAAGCGGTGCGGATAGGATAGAAAAGATCCTGGAGCGCGATTCATTGGGGCGCTTCGACAGAGGGTGTGGTGGGTTATTCGCACCTAGTAGAGGTGGAATCAGTCCCGCAGGTAAGGGGTTGTTAGGATTGAATCCCAACATCTCCTTAGAAGATGATGAATATGAAGATGAAGGTAAAGAAGTGGAGGGAATTTCGACTTCGGAGTCGAAAGCGTCGTCAGTCGGTACTAACGAGATACGGACTAAACGGGCACTAGTGTCCCTAGTCCAACTGGACATACACTAAAGAGGTGTAGTGTAGTCAAAAAAGTAAAAACAGAAGGTGGAGGTAAGAAAACGTCAATGAGAGGAAATCGGGTACAAGTGGGTTTCTAGCGACAAAATTGGCAAGTCATTTTGTAAAATTTTCTGTTTTGTGTTTTTTTTATAAGGAGTTTTTGCAAAAGATTTTTATAAGAAGCTTAGTCACACGTTCAAGCAATCACAATATGCACAATCAAGCCTAGAGCTAGGGTCTCCTAGGTCAACTAGACTGCTTCTAACTGTTCCAAAGGGCAAGTTATGAGATCCTCAAATCGCCTCTTCACCGCCAATTGTGGCCAGGTAAGCACAAGTAAAGAAAGGAGGGATCTGCTCACGAATCACTGTGAGGCGGGCCTTTTAAAATTACCTTTCCCACTTGTCTAGCCTAGGCACCACAAAGTCTGGTTTAGATAAACGACCGATACCTACAACTATTCCTTTGTCCTAATGAGCACGACAGTCCTTATAAGCTGAGTCTAATCTTTTTTAATTAACTCGATGGTTGATGCGAATGCTTTTTGTGATTTTTGGGGTTCTAGGAAGGGTAATGAAACCCCACCCAATCTGGATTGGTGTTAAAGCCCCTTAAAAGTCCGTTTTAAAGATGCAAAGCAGTAAATACACAAAACACACTTGCCAAAAAATTTCTTTTTTTTATTGCGGCACAAAGAATCTTGCACAAGATCAAGTTATTGGAGAAGGGGGAGAAGTTTTTGCGCAAAAAACCCTGCAGGAAAATTTTTAGAGGACTACAGAGGGCAGAAGAGAGGAAAAGCGTACTTACAGAGAAGATTTGGATAGCTGACGTCACCAGACCGCGGCGGATCCACGGTCAAAAGCGCAGTTTCGCGGCGGTTCCGTGGTTGAACAATTGATTCAGGCCTCCAAACTTTTTCTGTTTCTCTATTGTGGTTCTCTTCTGTTTGTTCAGATCTGCAGTTTGCTGTTTCGCTCTCTGGACTTTTCCACTCTCCGATCCTGCACAATTCACACGAAAACCCTTAAAAAAATAACAAGATGATAATTTTTTTTATATTTTTATTTTTCAGTTTTTATGATTTTTCAATTTTTTTAATTAACCCGAAATTACAAAAAAGAAAATAACTATGCTATCCCCGGCAACGGCGCCATTTGATTGATACGTAGTTTTTGCGTACGTGCGTTTTCGAAATCAAAAAATTAACCGCAATCAAGAACGGTGTCGCTTGGTAGCTAGCCGGTTGAGTACGGGTCGGTCCACAGGGATTACGTGTATTTTCTAGTTGTTCTAACGAGTCAATTCCTATTGTGGTAGGTTTGATTTTCAATAAAAACTAAAGTTGAATTTGAATAGGATTAAAACCTTGCTAGGGTTAGGATTAGATTAGTTTGGAAAGTCGATTATTTCTCACCGCTTTCTTTGCCCTAATTAAGAACTTTTAGGTGTTAAGGTAATAGTTAACAAAGAGGATTAGCACTATCGGGAAGAAACCAGGTTTCTTCCCTTTGGTCCTTGTCCGTCCTTTCTTAACTTTTAGCCTTATCCTCCATGGAAATCATACACAACCGGTCTTTAACTATGGTATTACCGCTATCTCGTGGGATAGGGTGCCGTAGTGAGCGGTGTGTGTATGTATGCATAGAGTCCAACTTTAAAATGTATAACGGGCAAGAAAGGGGTGAGAGATTTTCATCTCTCAAACCTTCCCCAAACCTAACCCTAACAAGTGAGGAACTACTCACTCATTAGGGAATTGATAAACGAGTTCATTTTTTATGGTTTTAATTTAACAACTACGGCAGATAAAAAATTGCAGATAAATAACTACGGCAGAGAAATAAAATTTATAGAGAAATAACTAGGGTAGAAAAGAAACTTACGTTTTTTATTTGATGCACTCTTCGACAATTATAGGGAATAAAAATTCTAAATTAGATAAATAAAAAGAGGCATGCCCCAAAAAGAGCTGTAGGGTTCCTATTTATAGAGAATACAAACCCTAGGGTTTACATCTGATCCATATCTTGAATTACAAAACTACCTTAAGAAAACCGGATCAACGCATCGACTCCACCGACACGCACCGACACGCACTGTCACGTGCACAGCACGACCGCGGATACACGGCCATATGCCTTGTTTGGCCGTGGATCCATGGCCATCTTGGAGGCTCTTGGGCTCTGTTTCTTAGGTATACTTCATGTTGCTTTTTCCTTGACTTTTCTTCACTTGGTTCTTCAGAATGTCTTCTAGTTTCTTCCAGATTTCCACAGTGCAGAATGTTGTAGACTTTTACCGTTCGCTTCGCATTGAAGACTTGAAACTTTGTGCTGCCTTCGTACCTTATGCAATTGAACTGTTCATTGATCTTCACTTGTTCCTTAAACTGTAGGCGGCATCATAACGATTCTTCTATTTGTTGGTCGTAGTTTCACTTTTGTAGCGTCTTTTCACCATTTTTACTGTATTGTTCCGAGAACCTGTAACCTACAACTATTCAACAGACATGGATCAAAAGCACCTATTTATTTGTAAAATGATTAAGAATGGGGAATATAATAATGCAAAATTATGAGATGAACAAATCTCCCACTTGCACTTAAGGCTAATTATTGCGGTGTCGCATACTCACAGCCCGCGTGATACCGAACACCCAACTTCTCTACTAATCAGTTTCACAAAGCTCGTTTTTGAAACTATTGCGTTCGAAAAATAGCCTCAGTGAGTGGATCCGCTCCAATGTTTCTTTCTATGTCTCTCTTGATCTCAAGTTCGCGGAGAAAACCATCTCCCGAAATGAGCAATACCTATCTTAGAATATGTCTGGATATCTGATGGGACCCAGTTCACAAATGAACTCTAAATCCAGTAAATTTCTTAGACTGTATCGTCAACTGAATTTAATCAGCATCCTGTGCCATGTCTTTGTCACAACCCAAAGTTTGGCCCGTGACCGGCACTTAACCACGTAATGTCTACAGGCGTAACGCGACTAAGTGAACCGAAAACCCAGAAATCAAAACCATTAAATAGTAATGAGTGTTGAAAACATTTAATTAAAACATTTAGAAAACCTTAATAAAGTTCTTTTAAAGTTAAGTTATCCTTATAATAATTTTGGCAGCATTTCCTTTGTAAAAGTAACCGCGAAATCGGGTACAAAACAGGATATAAGTGACAAGATATATCATGAAATAAAGCATCCCCAAACGGGAGCAATCACGCCCAACGGCGGAAACCATCACCACAAGAGTAATATACGACGCCGTAGCAAAGAATGAGCAATAAGTAAACATCACAGACTAATAAACTGCATATATACAGTCGGCTCCCACGAGCACGACACCAGAATACAAATAAAATACATCATCATCCTCACAGCATCTCTAAGCCAAGTACATAAATGGTAGATAGAGAATACTAGATACAAAAGTGTGTACAATAAAAGTAATCAGATACCAAAACCCACCTAATAGCAAATAGCACTCGCACTAACTGTAGTGGTATCTGTAACCAAAAGATGCAAAAAGGCAGCCTGCCGCGACTACTCTGAGGGGCAACCTGCAAATACTGTGGCACAACGGGGGTGAGTTGCCAACTCGTGAATAGAGATAACATATAAAGGTAATCGCGAGCATCCACGTACTACGATACTCTATCATATGCCAGCAGGTAAATCAAAATGCGACAAGCAGTAGGTGCAATAATCATGCAAATGCTCTGTCAGGTAAAATAACTACAGGATGAGATACATGATAATCAATGCTGAGCATGGGATAAACAACATCTACACGGAATATCAATCGTGGAAAATAATCGGTGCCCCAAAACTGCACCCAAATCCCAAATCAACTCAGGCGCCGGCACTCTCCTCGGCCCTCAAATCCTGTAAATCTCTGAGAATCACGAGTGCCCAACATCGGCACTCAAAATATCAAAAAATACTCGTATCCAGCATTGACACGCAAATCCTCATATATCGGGCTCCGTAAGTCCGGATCAGCCCACGGGCTCCGTCTGCGGAATCGGCCCCCGGCCCCAGCAGTACGGATCATCCCGCATCCATCTCTCGACTCTGGTCAGTATCCTCCGGATAACCGCCAGGTCCAACCAATCACCGGTAGGTAGTAGTCCCTCCGCCGGGCTCACCGTCTAACAATACGAGTCTTCTCACCCCGGGATACCGTACCGGGTCCACCATGTACCCGCAATCGGTGCCTACCTCTCCTGGAATCGAGTATACTCACACAAGCTCTCTGGAACCGAGAAAACTCATGGTGGACGCACCCAAATATCATATCAAGGGAACCGGGTTTTTAAACAGTGCATGTTTTCTTAAAATAGTACTCCGGTTCCCAAATCCAGAAATCACATAAATCAAATCCAATGCGTAAATCTATGCAATATGTCGTATGACACTAAGGGTAAAAGAAAGGGAGAACCGCTCTTTTAAAAGATCCCGTTTTGAAAATACCGCTTGCGGTCCCTTAGTTTTAAATCAAGTCAATATCATCCATGTATGTAACATATGAATATGGGTATAGGTATGGATGTGCGAATGAATAAGTACTCAAAGTGAATATAGCAATGTACAGGTGCACTGATGTAGACACATGATGCATATGCGCCCAAGTACGAATATATATGATGTATGTGGCACAAGTATGGATATGTGATGTATATGTGCCCAAGTATGAATATGTGTGATGTATATGGCACAAGTATGAATATATGTGATGACACATAAAAGATGAGCTATATCATAATGATCATGGAAATTCTACAGTGTGAGTGTCATGGTAATTACTAACGGTGTGTGTGTAACTTGCAGGATAGTGCTCGTGCAACTTGAACCGTTAGTAATGGTGCGGTGTTCTATCAACTCTAGTTTATATACATATAGCAGGGAATGCGGTATGCACTAAATAATAGCCATGAACAGTCAATGTATGGAAATGTAGCTATAAGGTCCTATCAGCCCTGACGTAGAACGCCATGCGGGCGATATCCCCGTAGATGTTAAATCTACTCACCGTAGTCTCTCGCTAGGTATAGCCGACAACCTGTTTCCCCTTCTGCGAGGCATCCGTCGTACTCGCCTGCGAACCTAGAATTACACAATATATCACACATAAGCTCGAAGTCATACAAACACGACATTAAAGCCAAACTAGTAACCCGCGTCGTGAACCAAGCGCGCGTGTGCGCGATACGCTAAAACGTGTGATTACGCGCCTGAAGCCATTCCGACGCATCGCGATACGCAGAAACCCCAAACCCACATACACGTATCACGCGTGTCGTGAAAGTTTAAAATACGAGAAAATAGGTATTCACCTCTAGATTTTTATACAGAATTGATATTACAAAAATATATATACCATAAAACCCCAAATATCAGCAGACACCAACCACCAAAACCCCAACCCACCATTCTCCCATCTGGCCGCAAATTGCGGCCAAAATGAGTTTTCTGGCGGCCTGGGTAGGGGGGTGGGCTCCCGGGTTTTGTGTGTGCACTATATACCCCCTATACATGCTACAGTAAATCCAATTTCATTTTGAAACAACTCGGGTAGCAGCAGATCCTACAGAACCCTATTCTAGTTAAAAAAACCACACTTTGCACTAAAATGATACATTATGGTATTTTCCTGCAACCTGAAGCAAAACCCAGTTTAAAATCACGCTAACAACTCATTACTAAGCTAATTGAGCCATAAAAATGCTAATTTTAACATATCACCACAAAATCCCTTCAATAGCACAAAACAATGCACAAAAAGTGATATTTTGCTAAAATTCCTACAAGTTATGAAAAGGAGTGTTAAATATGAGCTATATACCTTCAAAAGACCTTATAAAACACCAAAGTTCCAGCTCTTTCCTCAAGTGTGCAGATTTGCCTCCAAACACCTCAAAAAGCTTCTTTTCCCATGGTTTTGTGAAGGAAATGTGTTGATTTGTGTAGGGTTTTGTGTGGGGATCAAAGGGAAATGAAAAGAAGAAGAGGAGATGAAGAAAATGATAGGTTTTTTCTGCTGGAAGCTGCAGAATTCAGAAGTGAGGAGAAGAGAGAGAGAGAAGGTCAACAAAAGTCAAATTCTTACCTAACACCTATACCTCATTTTCTATTTGAATTTTGATATTCAAAAAGGGTTATGACATGATTAAAATGGAGGGGGATAAATTATCAACCATGCAACAAAAGAATGGTTAACATGTTACACTAAAAGATCTAAGTCACAAAATTGGCTAAGTGTGCAACAATACAAAGGAAAATTTTCCAATTAGGGTAAACCCGACTAAAATAACTAAAAATCCTATGTACACATATATAATAACACGCTCAATTGCTAATTAACACGAAAAACATTCTAACGAAATTTCAAAGTGTTAAAATCTACCCCCCTTAAAGAAATTCGGTCCCCGAATTTAAAAATCTAACTACACGTACCTTCAAAAAGATGGGGATACCTCTTCCTCATCTCGCTCTCAGTCTCCCAAGTGACCTCCTCGCCGCTCTGGCCACGCCAAAGTACCTTGACGGACGGTATCTCTTTCGACCTCAATTTCTTCACTTGTCGATCCAAAATCATCACCAGCAGCTCTGCATAGGAAAAGTCACGCTCAAGCTGGATCGTCGGGTGCTGAATTGCATGCGAAGGATCATGAAGATATCTGCGGAGCATCGAAACATGAAATACGGGATGCACTTCTGGAAAACTGGGCGGAAGGGCTAACCGATATGCAACCGCACCAACACGCTCAAGGATCTCGAAGGGGCCCATATATCTGGGACTAAGCTTCCCCTTCTTCCCAAACCTCATCACACCTTTCATTGGGGAGACCCTCAAGAAAACATGATCACCAACAGAAAACTCAAGTCTGCGCCGACGACGGTCCGCATAAGATCTCTGCCTACTCTGGGCTGCTTTCATCCTATCGCGAATCAACTGGATCTTCGCGGTCGTCTCCTCAACAATCTGGGGCCCTAAGATACTGTTCTCACTGAGCTCTGTCCAACAGGTGGGCGATCTGCATCTCCTCCCATAAAGAGCCTCAAATGGTGCCATCTGAATGGTCTCTTGGTAGCTGTTTTTGTAGGAGAACTCTACTAAGGGTAAGTGATGATCCCAGCTACCTCCGAAGTCCAATACGCACGCTCTGAGCATGTCCTCGAGAGTCTGAATAGTCCGCTCTGACTGTCCGTCGGTCTGCGGATGAAATGCTGTGCTAAAACTTAAACGAGTGCCCAAAGCCTCCTGAAGCCTCTGCCATAGTCGGCTAGTAAACTGGGTGCCTCTGTCGGACACGATACATGTCGGAACTCCGTGCAGTCGTACAATCTCGTCGATGTAAATCTGGGCATACTGAGCAAATCCGAAAGTCGTCTTCACCGGTAAGAAGTGAGCCGCTTTCTTCAAACGATCCACGATCACCCAGATGGAGTCATACCCTCGACTAGTCCTGGGTAGACCCATAATGAAGTCCATAGAAATCTGCTCCCATTTCCACTCCGGAATGGGTAACGGCTGTAGCTCTCCCGCGGGCCTCTGGTGTTCAGCCTTGACTTGCTGACAAGTCAGGCATCTCGACACGAAATTTGCGATGTCCCTCTTCATACCGTCCCACCAGTAAACATCTATCATATCGTGGTACATCTTGGTGGAACCTGGATGAACACTGTACACCGAGCGATGTGCCTCCTCAAGAATCTCACGCCGCAGTCCCTCAGCATCTGGTACGCACAGTCTAGTCCCAAATCATAGTATCCTCTGATCGTCGATCACGAACTCGGAAAATCTGCCCTGTCCAATCTGTGCCCTGATCTCTGAGCATCGGTCATCACTGTGCTGTGCCTCATGTATACAGTCAAGCAACTGTGGGCGTGCACGAACATGCGCAATCTGTCCTCTGATCGGCGTAAACTCGAACTGTATCCGGCTGTCGCATAAAGTCTGCCAATCTGCCGACGACTGCCTCTGTACTGGGCTCAAACAAGATAGACTACCCCCGGTCCTCCTGCTGAAAGCATCCGCCACTACATTAGCCCTTCCCGGGTGATATAAGATCTCACAATCGTAGTCCTTCACTAACTCCATCCATCGGCGCTGTCTAAGGTTCAGGTCTCGCTGCTGAAATATATACTTTAAGCTCTTGTGATCAGTGAATATCTGGCACGACTCGCCATATAGGTAATGTCGCCAGATCTTAAGTGCAAAGACCACTGCAGCCATCTCTAAATCGTGAGTGGGGTAGTTCTGTTCATGTTTCTTTAATTGCCGCGAGGCATACGCGATCACTCTGTCATGCTGCATCAAAACGCACCCTAGCCCCACTCATGAAGCATCACAGTAGACCACAAATCCGCCTGATCCTGAAGGCAATGATAGCACTGGTGTCGTAGTCAGTAGAGCCCGTAGCTGCTGAAAACTGTGCTCACACTCCTCCGTCCAATCGAAACGAACTCTTTTCCGGGTCAACCCGGTCAAAGGTGTAGCAATGCGAGAGAAGTCCTGCACAAATCGGCTGTAGTAACCGGCCAGCCCTAGAAAGCTGCGAACCTCCGTAACCGACGTGGGTCTGGGCCAACGCTGAACGGCCTCGATCTTCCTCGGGTTTACACATATACCATCTCGTGTGATCACGTGCCCCAAGAAGTCTACGCTGTCCAGCCAGAAAGCACACTTGGAGAATTTGGCGAAAAGCTGATGCTCCCTCAAGGTCTGCAGTGTAATCCGCAGGTTTTGCTCGTGCTCCTCTCTATTCCGAGAATACACTAGAATATCGTCAATGAATACTATGATGAACATATCAAAATACGGCCGGAAAATATGGTTCATCAAATCCATAAATGCTGCTGGTGCGTTGGTGAGTCCGAATGACATCACCAAAAACTCATAATGGCCGTAACGCGTACGGAAAGCTGTCCTAGGAATGTCCTCCTGTCGAACCCGCAGCTGATGGTAGCCTGATCGCAAATCGATCCTCGAAAAGTATCCTGCCCCCTGAAGCTGGTCGAACAAATCGTCGATGCGTGGCAAAGGATACCTGTTCCGCACTGTCACCCTGTTCAGCTGGCGGTAGTCGATACACAAACGCATACTGCCGTCTTCTTCTTGACAAATAGGACTGGAGCACCCTAAGGAGAAACACTGGGTCGAATAAGTCCCTTATCCAGCAAATCTTGCAACTGACCCTTCAATTCTCTAAGTTCCGCCGGGGCCATCCGATAAGGCGGTACAGAAATAGGCCCCGTGCCAGGAACCAAATCAATACAGAAAGAAATATCACGCTCGGGGGGTAGCCCAGGAAGCTCGTCAGGGAACACATCAGGAAACTCGCTAACAACCGGAACCTGATCCAACGGAACCTCTGTAGCTCTAGTATCGCAAACATAGGCGAGAAATCCCTGACATCCCTTCCTCAAAAGCTGTCCAGCGCGAAAAGAAGAAATCACACTGTGAGGGGCGGCACCACGGTCCCCCAACACAACAAAAACCGACTTGCCGGGAAAATAAAATCTAACTGTCTTCTCACGGCAGTCCACAGAAGCATAGCACGTGGCTAACCAATCCATGCCCAAAAGAACGTCGAAATCCAACATCTCAAGAAGGATCAAGTCGACAGGCAACTCTCTCGCCAATACGGACGGTGCAGGATCGGAACACGTGCCTAGCAACAAACGACTCTCCTACAGGAGTGGTCACAATAAGCGGCTGATCAAGCAACCCAGACTCTCTACCCAAACTCGGCACAAAGTGTGTGGATACGTACGAATGCGTGGATCCGGGATCGAACAACACGTGTGCATCAGCAGAACATACTGGAAGGATACCTGAAACCACCGCATTGGACACCTGCGCGTCCTGATGTGTCAAAGCAAAAACTCGTGCCTGTCCTCCACCTGCAACTGGCAGTCCCCTACTAGCAACTGGCTGTACTCTGCCGGTGGTTGGCTGTCCTCTGCCTCGACCGCCTCGCCCTCTATGAACAAACCCTCCGCGACCACGACCTCTCTGTGCATGGGTCAAACGCGGAGCAACCGTGGGTACAACCGGTAACGCCCTCTGGGGTGGAGAAGGTGGAAGTGTGACATGAGGTACGACTTGCTCCCTCCTGCGTGTCTCGGTATAATCTTTGACGCGGTGATGAAGACTACCACACCCAAAACATCCACGGGACGACTGCTGACCCTCCTGGGGGTATGAGCTAAACATCTGACCTCGCCCCGAGTCTCTGCCACCTGTACAACGTCTATCACGGCGTCTGAATGGATGCCTCTGAGCTGCTGTATCAGTACGAACCCTCTTCGGCTTTGGAACTACCGAAGTCTCAGCAAGGCGCTCCTTGACTAATAGGGCTGCGTCTACCGCTGCGGCATAGGTCTTATAATGCTGGGAGCTGATCGCAAGGAATAGCGGGGTAAGCAAGCCTCGGCCAAATCTCTTGACTCCCATCTCCTCAGTCGCCACTAGGTACGGAGCATAAGTAGATAGCTCTGTGAACAACACATCGTACTCTGCCACTGTCATCTCTGGCGTCTGGCGCAAGGACTCAAATCTGCGTGCTCGGGCATCCCTAACACTCTGGGGAAGAAAACGGGATAGAAATACTATCACAAACTCCGTCCAGGTCATAGGAGGAAGACCTGCTGCTCTGCCCTTCTCAACTGATTCACACCATTTCTGCGCAAGACCTTCCAGGCGAAAACTCGCGAACTCAACCCATCTCGCATCTGCGCACCTGAGGGAACGGCATATCCGAGCCATCCTATCGATGAAAGACTGTGGGTCCTCGGCTGTATCGGTGCCTGTGAAGACTGGAGGCTTCAGCCTCATAAACTCGGACAACGATACTGTAATAACCTCTGTGGCTGTAGGGGCAACTGCCTGTACTGTGGATACCACCGCGGTCTCCGCAATGGGTGGAACTACCTTTGGTCGCTGTGCTCGAAGTGTCTCAACTAGAGATCACATCATCTGGCGCATCTCCTGCATACCAGCCCCTAACATGGCAATCTGATCAGTCACGGGAGGAACAGCCTGCTCGGAAACAACCGGTAACTACCCGGATTTGTCCTCGTCTCAGACGAATCAACTCGAATCTCGGCCCTCGCGGCCTCTCTCTGCGCCCTCGTAGTCTTTGGCGGCATAATGGCTGAAAGGAAAAGTAGGATTCGATAAGGATACGGAAATCGAATCGCAAGAATGTATATACTCAAGAAGAATTTAAATCAATAAGTCTTAAGGTCGCTTTGGTGGAGTACCATATCGTGAGTATGCCACGGAACATACACACGCTACGCTACCCTCCTGCAGCTGTAAGTCCGCGGCGGCGACCCGGCCGTCGATCCGACGCCGGAAACACGGAAACGAAAAACTTTGCTAACTAGCAAACCGGCACCACCGCGCACTTTTAACCCGGATCGGACCGTTAACCTAGCTACTAGCAAACAACAAGATGGGTAGAGAAGTATACCAAGCGATCCGTGTCCTTCGGTCTTCGTCTCCACTCCGATCTCCCGCGGAATCTCCGTCCGTCACCTCCTCGTCGGAAAAGGCACCACGTAGCCGGATTCTTTTACGGGCTCCCACCTCTTGACCGAGGCAACTCGGGCGCGAAGTTGGCTAGCCGACGCGTCCAAGATTTGCTGTAGATATAGTGTAGTGGGTTGTCTCTCTAGAGTTTATGTTGCTATGATGGAGGAATAGAGAAAGAACAATGGAGAGAGGTTTGGAACTTTTGCAAGCCAAGAATGAAATGAGATGAATCAATTCCCACACATAATGAAACCTCTCTCATCCTCACCCTCTCAAAGTGGCCGGCCTCCCATAAAGAAAAATGGTGGAGGAGGGAAAAAAGAAACTTAGCAAGAAAGAATATGTATGATCAAATAAAAGGATTAATGTCATACCAAGGTCAAAAACAAATCCAACTCAATCCCTTTCCCATTTAATGCAAGACATATGATGCAAAAGGAATCTCATCATGAGGAAGCCACAATCACAATAAACCCCCTCCACAAAATGTTATTTACAAACTGCAAATAACACCCTCCAACGATAAAGTCCGGCCGTGAAGGAACAAAGGAAAACCGGCAGGAACGGAATGCAAACTGGAAACTTCAGAAAACTGATCCCGTAATAAATTACAGGAAAACCCCGCTACTGCATATACATGCCCGCATTTGTATTCCCACTGAACACAAATGCAAAGAGACAAAAACTACACTGTCTAATACTAGGATCCGGCTTAAACCAAAGCCGGCTAGTAAAAATCCGTCCGGTCACGATCCGTGGAATACCGCACGTATCTGATCGAACCCTGCCATATCTCCATACGGCCTCTACAGCGTTTCGCCCGAAACCTGAGTAACTGAGTGTGGTGGACTCTAAAGACTCGTCAATACTATGGCTGTGGATTTAACCACTAGCACGTCAGAGGTATTAGCCATACGTGACGGGCCACCAGCTATTGACCAAAAGGGACGTCGATGAGCGAACTCATCCTGACATCCTACTGAGCCTGTCAGTGACAATATCCGTACAGTCCGGACCGTTCGTCTATGAGCATCGCATGGCGGCCCTAGGGGGTTGGTAAAAGTCAGACCCCCAAAAGCGGTACAAGTCGTGTCGGAGTGTAGCCTAGAACACCCTGAGATACTACTGGAATACCTACCAGCAAATCTCCTGCCTTGGCCAAGGACTTTTCATGTACTGGCTCTCCTAGACACAATGCGACCTCACCCCCAATACCGGGAGAGACGAACCCCTGCAGATCCGCTCACTGCCTCCATGCGGCTCGGGACTGTACCCAACTAAAACCTGTTTGCACGTCTCCTTTGAGCGTGGTAGGGTTGTAATCAAAGCACAGTGGGAACTCACACGAAACAAATGACGATCTCAGGTCGATGAACTAACCTGTACACATGTCACCAGGGAACTGCTATCTGACATCAGGTATAATCCCAACTAGCAGGTTCCCGGCGAGTCCTGTCCGGTGTACTCATAACCCAATGAGCACCTGTATACATCTTAGGTGAACCAACTGACACCAGTGGCTTGTGAGACCGGCCACCGCCCCTCGTCGGGGTCTTGACTGTATACACTAGTCTACTCTGGAGTATCGATGCCCTGTCTCGAAACTCCCACGACTAGGGACCTTTTAAGGATGTGCTTATAGACCCCAGCTCCCACGTATATGATCGCCCTCATACTGCTGGTAGTCAAGCAAGAATCCTAGGGGCTCTATCAACGTGTAATAGCGACTCGTAAGGTCACCTAAAGCAATACACGATGATAAAGATAAACCAGATAGCATACTATCATCTTGAGTAAGACTGTCCTACTGGGACAGGTCATCCCTCAATCATTGCAATCACGTGCCTGTGATCCAATAATTGACTCTGAGGGCACTATCTCCAACAATCTTCCACTTGCACTCAAGGCTAATTATTGCGATGTCGCATACTCACAGCCCGTGTGATACCGAACACCCAACTCCTCTACTAGTCAGTCTCATAAAGCTCGTTTGCGAAACTATTGCGTTCGAGGAATAGCCTCAGTGAATGGATCCGCTCTGATGTTTCTTTCTATGTCTCTCTCTATCTCAAATTCACGGAGAAAAGCCATCTCCCGAAATGAGCAATACCTGTCTTAGAATGTGTCTGGATGTCTGATGGGACCTAGCTCATAAATGAACTCCAAATCCAAACTTCTTAGACTGTATCGTCAACTGAACTTAATCAGTATCCTGCGCCATACCTTCCCTCAGTATCCACTTGGACCACCTGTCCAAAATACTGCCCCTCATCAGAAGGAAAACTATAACTCTGACAGCCACTCTGCCATCCAGGTCACCTTGGAAGCCTAGAATGATAACTGTCTCCCGAAGGAGACTGCCATTATCATTTCCCTAGAACATCAACTTATGTTCTAAAGCTGCTTCCGATTGTTTCTCCAGGATTGGATGAATATCAACTTATTGCACCTACTGCAAGAACAACATCTGGTGTGGTACTTGACATCTCATGATTGACTCAATTGCCTAAGCAAGTGATCTGCCAATCATGCACATCCCTCTCCCCTTTAGTCTGTAAGACACCTTTAAAGAGGGTGACTCTATCACCTGCAGGTAAACTACCGTGCCAGGAGTCGTCCATTCTAAATACTCATAGAATGCTGTCAAAGTACCCAGATTGGGAAACTACCCAAATCCAGATCTAAAACCATAGATCTAGTAACTAGAATGTCTGATATAATATCCAAGTCCTGTGTGGAGAAACCACTGTGTGACAACCAAAGTATAACCGATCGTAGAATAGGAATATCACTTCCTACTCTGTGTATGTCATCAAATACTAGGACATCACACCCTACTACCTTCTTAACAGATCCATCCCCTATTCTGATGAAGTCAAACCTATGACTATCACATCAGAAATAGATGATCTATCTCCGCTATATCTGCTTTAGTCTATAAATAGACATAAGCCTGATGTACACCAATACTTCCGCTGCTCCCACTGACTGTGACAACCCTCTGGCAGAGTCATATACACGTACGCTTCTAAAGCTAGTTTAGAACGACGCTATATTCATCCTCCTGCCGGATCTCACAGTCTGGAACAACAGCAATGGCAAGTCTGGGTAAACAAGAACCTCCCTGTCACCGTCCTTGAGGCTACCGAAATACCTCTCGAGTGTCTGAGGTTACCCACCATATCTGCGGAGTGGCCAATGGAATGTCAAACCAGATTGAATCTTTAGGTTCTTATCAAATCTTCAGTAATCGTTTGCGTTTCTGGAATCACTTCCAGTTCTACCATACTCCCACTACTGTTTTCTAAAAAAATCCATTTTTATTAAAACTGTGGCGAGTCTAGAACAATATCACTATTGATCTTCCAGATGGTAGAAAATCAACCCTCGTCATAGCCCGGGTCAACCCACAAACAACCATTACAGAAACGTGCCTTGAGTTGTTCAGTGTCTGGTTTTAAGCATAAGCCGGACAACTCCCCGTATCTTAACAATGTCAAGATATGAACTGTTCTATATCCAATATAGAAACAGAGACACCGATTTAATTGAACCAGATTCAAATCATGCAGCTTTCTCCAGTGCATGTCAACTAAATGGAAGGAGGCTGATCAGCGTTACTCAACTTAGGAACACTTCCAATTATGAGTAACCTGAAAGAGAAGCATGTTCTCTTAACCATTACTATCAACTGAATACCACACACAAGTATCTACATCTTCGATCACCTTGAAGAATCCCGATACTTGCAACACCTGGTTCTCCACTTTATTTATATACCTATAACTTCTCAAAACTTAGACCCTGTGTTTCTACGAAACACTTGTCTAAAAACTAGAGAAGTCATAAGTAAGCCGAATATAGTACGAGGACCAACCCCTCTGTCCTAATGGACACTGGACAATATACAATACTCTGTATAAGTCCCCTGAGTCAAATAACTCATTCACTGTGTGTTGTAGGTTGAAAACTGTACTTATGGTTAAGAAGAATTACACCGCTGTTCAATGCTCCTTACCTAACCATCCACTGATATAGGTAAATGTCATAGACATAATTTCAAAAAGGTATATCTCACTCTATAAAAATAGACGTACAGATATATCAATTTGAAATTAGTGCATAACAACGGATATTCAAAACCAAATATTTGCCGACCGGCAAACAGCCCAGGTGACTTCCTCAAATATTGCCAATTACAACGAATCCCAATATAATGAGGATGATCACCTAATTCCCAATAACTTACTCCCACTCATCATCTGTAAAACCATACAGATGTGAGAATCATACCTGGTAAATACATACCCTGGAGCAAGTGTCTAATTGGGAAATCAGTTTTCTATTAACAGTACACAGTGAAACTGAAACATTGAAATGTTTCGATGGGGTATCCCGGTATTCCTAGTAATGCCTTTTCCATTATCCAGATTCACAACTGTAACCGTATAATTCTTTGCCACTTCTCTAAATCCCTTTATATGTCTTTAGTCATTACCTTCTGTACACCCCTTTAGGCCAAATGGTTTTCTTCCTTCCCTACCGTTCGGCACCAGCCTATGGTTTGGAAGAAGACTATCCAATAAGCATAATGGGTGTTCTGTCCTAATCCTAGGAGCACTCGCAATGTGAGAGAAGGTGAAAATAAAAGACAACCGAATAAACCTTATTCCTATTTCTCCTGAACCAGGATCCATCCCCGAACTGGAACAAGTTACTTTCGAGTTCGTATATAACCATACGATGGATTATCCAATAAACTTGGGATCTTCGTAGTGATACGGAGTGTCCTGGAGAAATACAAAGGTGATTTAGGATTGGCGAAGAAATACTTGGTTTGGTCGTGAATAGCAGTCGCAATTTACTTTGCCCTCTTACTAATCCCTTTCTTTGTCTTTACATAATACCTTCTGTACACCACCGTTAGGCTAATTGGTTTTCTTCATTCTCTACCGTTCGGCACCAGCCTAAGGTTTGGAAGAAGACTATCCAATTTGCGTAATAGGTGTACTATCTCCTAAGCCAAGGAGTACTCGCAATCTGAGAAAGAAGGTAAAAAGAAAAGACAACTGAATAATCCTATTCGTTTTCTCCAGAACCGGAAACCATCCTCGAATTCCTTCGAGTTCGTATATAACCATACGATGGTTTTGTCCAATGGAAGTGGACGTTCGTAGTAATACGGGGTGTCCTGGAGAAAAGGGTAAAAGTAGGAGTGGCAATGAGGTTTGCAACTCTGACAATCCAAAAGCCAGTGTTAAGAAGGTTCGGTCAACTTGGTCACTGAGTCATAGTCTAGGGTCGGGTCAACGGTCGCTGCCAGAGAGGGAGAAAAGAAACACTCAGCGTGCATTCTAGCCTAGATCAGAATGGTTATCACTTTATCTAATCTAGAAACCTCCCACTGTAACGTCAAATTCTTCCCCAAACCTGAAAGAAGAATTAGCCGGGATCACCCGAGGACTAAACCAACTCATCAGTGGGAATCGGGATCCAACTATCATCGCATGATAACGTGACGGAATCCACTCACGCTATCACACTCCAGAAGGTATGCGCATATCTAGCAAGTTTTAGTTTCTTTAGAAACTCCCGATGTGATTTTTGCCCCATGCTTTTATGACCTTGACTTTGGCCAACATATCATAAGTCACATGTCAAGTTCTACCTGTCATTCTCCAGGTTAATTTGAACCCATCCGTACAAGCCCTTGACTTTGGCCAACAAGGCTATACGACTGTCCCAAACCAACGCATCTATCTATACTGCATATGAATACCCAACAGCTACCAAACACTGTGCCTTGACTTTGGCCAACATACACAGCTTGAATACTATTGACTATTCATATGAAACGACGGAGGGCTACGAATGGTTTCTGGCAAAAACCTTTAACGTAATGAACTTGATATCGTTGAAGGAACCGGATAGCTTTTATAAAAATATAGTGACGAAAACCTTTGCTAAAGAGGTCACTCCCGGTGAAGGGATCTCGGCTCTTTCCCCGTAGAATGAGATGCAGGATATTCCAACTGAATACCACGATGCAAAGCAAAAGTAATCGGCTATAGTGAAGTTATTGCCCTGACGCAAACTTTTGTCCAAGGGGTCACTCCCAGTGAAGGGATCTCGGCCCTTGCCTCGTCGACTGAGGAGCAGGATATTCCAACTGAATACCACGATGCAAAACAAAAGAGAATGCCCTTGCAATAACAGCTTTTGAAAAAGTGTTCCAACAACATCAGAATAGGTTTATTTTGCTTGCATTGATCCGAATCAACGCAGTCCCATCAATTGATCACACTACAAAAGAACGAAAATAATGATGTACGTATATGCCATCCGCATTCGCCACTGGGTCACGTCATCACCCGTTAGGTTACTTAACTAACGACAGAGCGGGGACTGGACTAGCGCGGATGCAAAACATATACAACATCTACTAGTATATATATAAATATATAACATTTCGCTCAAGGCGTGATAAAATGCAACATCACAGAAATGTACAGCATCACAGAACAATACAGATATCTGGGATCCCCGGGTTTCACAGAGCCGCTGCTGAAACCCGACGTTCCCCTGGTCATGTGGATAGCCTGTGCAATGAAATCCTAGACCCCTACGGGCGCGGAAAGTTACCCGCCAAAACCTGAAGCGAGGCAGCCCCCTTCAGCAACGTGAATGGACCACCCAGCACTTTACGGAATCCGGTAACTTGGGCACCCCTCCTGGGTCAACCTATACCCCCTACGAGTGCGGCGAATAGCCCGCCAATTCTAGAGTGAAGCCCCCTCCATCTCAACGCCATGAGATGCGGGCTCGTTTCCCACTAGAACCCGGCTACCTGTGCACCCCTCCGCGGGGTAATCCTAGTACAGAAAGTAAAAATATACATATAACGGGTACATCGACCTCGACCCGGTCGTGCCCCAAAAGAATAATACAAACAGGCAGTGACGGCAGTCCACATGTTGGACGCTCACCCCGCAATATCAAATGTACATATAAAACAAAACTGTACTAACATTGCATCCAGGCTATCCCCCACGACCAATCCGCAACATTAGATCACAACACAGAACATCAACGTGAATGTCACATTCGCAAATCCGTCTAAAAGGGCTATAGCAGATAGACTGGATTTACCGATCAAATGACATTCACAGTCGCAGATATAATGTAAATACTGTGAACTAACATGTTTAAACTATCCGATCGAACAAATTTACCGAAGTGGGCCCCAAGCAGTACTGTAGCACTTACAGAAAATCTGGGCCTAAACAGAATATCCCAAAACCCCTATTTCCTATTCAAAAGCCCACTGGAAAAATTTGGCCCAATGAGGACACTTTCCCACCGCGGAACCGCGGCCAAACCAGGGGTTTGGCCGCGTTTCCGCGGTTGTACTAACGAATTATTGGATCGAATTTTCCCAGAATTCTTAGAGTTTCTTGCATGTGTTTCTGCAACTAACTGAAAAATTTTTAGAGCTGAAAAAATTTCGACAGAAACATGAAGCATTGGAAAATACGGTTTTTGGGGATTTTTGTTCGATCGAGTTCTAAACATACTAGAGCAAGCTAGGCAAGGTTAACGGCGTGGCTCTGATACCAGTGTAAGTCCGCGGCGGCGCCCCGGCCGTCGATCCGACGCCGGAAACGCGGAAACGAAAAACTTTGCTAACTAGCAAACCGGCACCACCGCGCACTTTTAACCCGGATCGGGCCATTAACCTAGCTACTAGCAAACAACAAGATGGGTAGAGAAGTATACCAAGCGATCCGTGTCCTTCGGTCTTCGTCTCCACTCCGATCTCCCGTGGAATCTCCGTCCGTCACCTCCTCGTCGGAAAGGGCACCACGTAGCCGGATTCTTTTATGGGCTCCCACCTCTTGATTGAGGCAACTCAGGCGCGAAGTTGGCTAGCCGACGCTTCCAAGATTTGCTGTAGATATAGTGTAGTGGGTTGTCTCTCTAGAGTTTATGTTGCCATGATGGAGGAATAGAGAAAGAACAATGGAGAGAGGTTTGGAACTTTTGCAAGCCAAGAATGAAATGAGATGAATCAATTCCCACACATAATGAAACCTCTCTCATCCTCACCCTCTCAAAGTGGCCGGCCTCCCATAAAGAAAAATGGTGGAGGAGGGAAAAAAGAAACTTAGCAAGAAAGAATATGTATGATCAAATAAAAGGATTAATGTCACACCAAGGTCAAAAACAAACCAACTCAATCCCTTTCCCATTTAATGCAAGACATATGATGCAAAAGGAATCTCATCATGAGGAAGCCACAATCACAATAAACCCCCTCCACAAAATGTTATTTGCAAACTGCAAATAACACCCTCCAACGATAAAGTCCGGCCGTGAAGGAACAAAGGAAAACCGGCCGGAACGGAATGCAAACTGGCAACTTCAGAAAACTGATCCCGTAATAAATTACAGGAAAACCCTGCTACTGCATATACATGCCCGCATTTGTATTCCCACTGAACACAAATGCAAAGAGACAAAAACTACACTGTCTAATACTAGGATCCGGCTTAAACCAAAGCCGGCTAGTAAAAATCCGTCCGATCACGATCCGTGCAATACCGCACGTATCTGATCGAACCCTGCCATATCTCCATACGGCCTCTACAGCGTTTCGCCCGAAACCTGAGTAACTGAGTGTGGTGGACTTTAAAGACTCGTCAATACTATGGCTGTGGATTTAACCACTAGCACGTCAGAGGTATTAGCCATACGTGACGGGCCACCAGCTATTGACCAAAAGGGACGTCGATGAGCGAACTCATCCTGACACCCTACTGAGCCTGTCAGTGACAATATCCGTACAGTCCGGTCCGTTCGTCTATGAGCATCGCATGGCGGGCCTAGGGGTTGGTAAAAGTCAGACCCCCAAAAGCGGTACAAGTCATGTCGGAGTGTAGCCTAGAACACCCTGAGATACTACTGGAATACCTACCAGCAAATCTCCTGCCTTGGCCAAGGACTTTTCATGTACTGGCTCTCCTAGACACAGCGTGACCTCACCCTCAATACCGGGAGAGACGAACCCCTGCAGATCCGCTCACTGCCTCCATGTGGCTCGGGACTGTACCCAACTAAAACCTGTTTGCACGTCTCATTTGAGCGTGGTAGGGTAGTAATCAAAGCACAGTGGGAACTCACACGAGACAAATGACGATCTCAGGTCAATGAACTAACCTGTACACATGTCACCAGGGAACTGCTATCTGACATCAGGTATAATCCCAACAAGCAGGTTCCCGGCGAGTCCTGTCCGGTGTACTCATAACCCAATGAGCACCTGTATACATCTTAGGTGAACCAACTGACACCAGTGGCTTGTGAGACCAGCCACTGCCCTTCGTCGGGGTCTCGACTGTAAACACTAGTCTACTCTAGAGTATCGATGCCCTGTCTCGAAACTCCCACGACTAGGGACCTTTTAAGGATGTGCTTATAGACCCCAGCTCCCACGTATATGATCGCCCTCATACTGCTGGTAGTCAAGCAAGAATCCTAGGGGCTCTATCAACGTGTAATAGCGACTCGTAAGGTCACCTAAAGCAGTACACGATGATAAAGATAAATCAGATAGCATACTATCATCTTGAGTAAGACTGTCCTACTGGGACAGGTCCTCCCTCAATCATTGCAATCACGTGCCTGTGATCCAATAATTGACTCTGAGGGCACTATCTCAAACAGCAGCTACCTACTCCATCATACCAGGGTCATCCTACACTCCGAAGGTAAAACCTACGCTCTGATACCAACTTTGTCACGACCCAAAGTTTGACCCGTGACCGGCACTTAACCGCGTAACGTCTACAGGCGTAACGCGACTAAGTGAACAAAAAACCCAGAAATCAAAACCATTAAATAGTAATGAGTGTTGAAAACATTTAATTAAAACATTTAGAAAACCTTAATAAAGTTCTTTTAAAGTTAAGTTATCCTTATAATAATTTTGGCAGCATTTCCTTTGTAAAAGTAACCCCGAAATCGGGTACAAAACAGGATATAAGTGACAAGATATATCATGAAATAAAGCATCCCCAAACGGGAGCAATCACGCCCAACGGCGGAAACCATCACCACAAGAGTAATATACGACGCCGTAGCGAAGAATGAGCAATAAGTAAACATCACAGACTAATAAACTGCATATATACAGTCGGCTCCCATGAGCACGATACCAGAATACAAATAAAATACATCATCGTCCTCACAGCGTCTCTAAGACAAGTACATAAATGGTAGATAGAGAATACTAGATACAAAAGTGTGTACAATAAAAATAATCAGATACCAAAACCCACCTAATAGCAAATAGCACTCGCACTAACTGTAGTGGTATCTGTAGCTAAAAGATGCAAAAATGCAGCCTGCCGCGACTACTTTGAGGGGCAACCTGCAAATACTGTGGCACAACGGGGGTGAGTTGCCAACTCGTGAATAGAGATAACATATAAAGGTAATCGCGAGCATGCACGTACTACGATACTCTATCATATGCCAGCAAGTAAATCTAAATGCGACAAGCAGTAGGTGCAATAATCATGCAAATGCTCTATCAGGTAAAATAATTACAGGATGAGATACATGATAATCAATGCTGAGCAGGGGATAAACAACATCTACACGGAATATCAATCGTGGAAAATAATCGGTGCCCCAAAACTGCACCCAAATCCCAAATCAACTCAGGCGCCGGCACTCTCCTCGGCCCTCAAATCCTGTAAATCTCTAAGAATCACGAGTGCCCAACATCGGCACTCAAAATATCATAAAATACTCATGTCCAGCATCGACACGCAAATCCTCATATATCGGGCTCCGTAAGTCCGGATCAGCCCACGGGCTCCGTCTGCGGAATCTGCCCCCGGCCCCAGCAGTACGGATCATCCCGCATCCATCTCTCGACTCTGGTCAGTATCCTCCGGATAACCGCCAAGTCCAACCAATCACCGGTAGGTAGTAGTCCCTCCGCCGAGCTCACCATCTAACAATACGAGTCTTCTCGTCCCGGGGTACCGTACCGGGTCCACCATATACCCGCAATCGGTGCCTACCTCTCCTCGAATCGGGTATACTCACACAAGCTCTCTGGAACCGAGAAAACTCATGGTGGACGCACCCAAATATCATATCAAGGGAACCGGGTTTTTAAATAGTGCATGTTTTCTTAAAATAGTACCCCGGTTCCCAAATCCAGAAATCACATAAATCAAATCCAATGTGTAAATCCATGCAATGTGTCGTATGACACTAAGGGTAAAAGAAAGGGAGAACCGCTCTTTTAAAAGATCCCGTTTTGAAAATACCGCTTGCGCTCCCTTAGTTTTAAATCAAGTCAATATCATCCATGTATGTAACATATGAATATGGGTATAGGTATGGATGTGCGAATGAATAAGTACTCAAAGTGAATATAGCAATGTACAGGTGCACTAATGTAGACACATGATGCATATGCGCCCAAGTACGAATATATGTGATGTATGTGACACAAGTATGGATATGTGCCCAAGTATGAATATGTGTGATGTATATGGTACAAGTATGAATATATGTGATGACACATAAAAGATGAGCTATAGCATAATGATCATGGAAATTCTACAGTGTGAGTGTCATGGTAATTACTAACGGTGTGTGTAACTTGCAGGATAGTGCTCGTGCAACTTGAACCGTTAGTAATGGTGCGGTGTTCTATCAACTCTAGTTTATATACATATAGCAGGGAATGCGGTATGCACTAAATAATAGCCATGAACAGTCAATGTATGGAAATGTTGCTATAAAGTCCTATCAGCCTGACGTAGAACTCCATGCGGGCGATATCCCCGTAGATGTTAAATCTACTCACCGTAGTCTCTCGCTAGGTATAGCCGACAACCTGTTTCCCCTTCTGCGCGGTGTCCGTCGTACTCGCCTGCGAACCTAGAATTACACAATATATCACACATAAGCTCGAAGTCACACAAACACGACATTAAAGCCAAACTAGTAACCCGCGTCGTGAACCAAGCGCGTGTGTGCGCGATACGCTAGAACGTGTGATTACGCGCCTGAAGCCACTCCGACGCGTCGCGATACGCAGAAACCCCAAACCCACATACACGTATCACGCGTGTCGTGAAAGTTTAAAATACGAGAAAATAGGTATTCACCTCCATATTTTTTTACAGAATTGATATTACAAAAATATATATACCATAAAACCCCAAATATCAGCAGACACCAACCACCAAAACCCCAACCCACCATTCTCCCATCTGGCCGCAAATTGCGGCCAGAATGAGTTTTCTGGCGGCCTGGGTAGAGGGGTGGGCTCCCGGGTTTTGTGTGTGCACTATATACCCCATATACATGCTGCAGTAAATCCAATTTAATTCTGAAACAACTCGGGTAGCAGCAGATCCTACAGAACCCTATTTCTAGTTAAAAAAACCACACTTTGCACTAAAATGATACATTATGGTATTTTCCTGCAACCTGAAGCAAAACCCAGTTTAAAATCACACTAACAACTCATTACTAATCTAATTGAGCCATAAAAATGCTAATTTTAACATATCATCACAAAATCCCTTCAATAGCACAAAACAATGCATAAAAAGTGATATTTTGCTAAAATTACTACAAGTTATGAAAAGGAGTGTTAAATATGAGCTATATACCTTCAAAAGACCTTATAAAACACCAAAGTTCCAGCTCTTTCCTCAAGTGTGCAGATTTGCCTCCAAACACCTCAAAAAGCCCCTTTTCCCATGGTTTTGTGAAGGAAATGTGTTGATTTGTGTAGGGTTTTGTGTGGGGATCAAAGGGAAATGAAAAGAAGAAGAGGAGATGAAGAAAATGATAGGTTTTTTCTGCTGGAAGCTGCAGAATTCAGAAGTGAGGAGAAGAGAGAGAGAGAAGGTCAACAAAAGTCAAATTCTTACCTAACACCCATACCTCATTTTCTATTTGAATTTTGATATTCAAAAAGGGTTATGACATGATTAAAATGGTGGGGATAAAACCATGCAACAATAGAATGGTTAACATGTTACACTAAAAGATCTAAATCACAAAATTGGCTAAGTGTGCAACACTACAAAGGAAAATTTTCCAATTAGGGTAAACCCGAATAAAATAACTAATAATCCTATGTACACATATATAATAACACGCTCAATTGCTAATTAACACGAAAAACATTCTAACGAAATTTCAAAGTGTTACAGTCTCCCTCAGTATCCGCTTGGACCACCTGTCCAAACTACTGCCCCTCGTCAGAAGGAAAACTATAACTCTGACAGTCATTCTGTCATCCAGGTTACCTTGGAAGCCTGGAATGATAACCGTCTCCCGAAGGAGGCTGCCATTACCAAATCCCTAGAACATCGACTTATGTTCATAAACTGCTTCCGAATGTTTCTCCAGGATTGGATTAATATATAAACTTATTTCAGCTAGTGCAAAAACAACATCTGGTGTGGTACTTGACATCTCATGATTGACTCAATTTTCTAAGCAAGTGATATGCCAATCATGCACATCCCTCTCCCATTTAGTCTGTAAGACACCTTTAGAGAGGGTGACTCCATCACCTGCATGTACACCACCATGTCAGGAGTCGTCCATTCTAAAACACCTTTAGGATACTGTCTAAGTACCCAGATTGGGAAACTACCCAAATCCAGATCTAAAACCATAGATCCAGTAACCAGAATGCCTGATATAATATCCATATCCTATGTGGAGAAACCACTGTGTGACAACCACAGTATAACCGATCGTAGTATAGGAGTTTCACTTCTTACAAAGTGTATGTCAGCCAAATACCAGGACATCACACCCTACTACCTTCTTAACAGATCCATCTCCTATTCTGATGAAGTCAAAGCCCATGACTGTCACATCAAAAATAGATGATCTATCTCCGCTATCCTTGCTTTAGTCTATAAATAGACACAAGTTACTTGTCTACGATGCTTCTGCTGCTCCCACTGACTACAACAACCCTCTGGTAGAGTCATATACACGTGCACTTCTAAAACTAATTTATAACGACACTATACTCATCCTGCTGCCGGGTCTCATAGTCTAGAACAACAGTATTGGCAAGTCTGGGTAAACAAGAACCTCCCTGTCACCGTCTTTGAGATTACCGAAGTACCTCTCGGGTGCCTGGGGTTACCCACCATATCTGCAGAGTGGCTAATGGAATGCCAAACCCGATTGAATTTTTACGTTCTATTAAATTTTCAGTAATCGTTTGTGGTTCTGGAATCATTTCCAGTTCTACCATACTCCCACTACTATTTTCTGAAAAAGTCCATTTTACTAAAACTGTGGCGAGTCAAGAACAATATCTCTATTGATCTTCCAGATGGTAGAAAGTTAACCCTCGTCATAGCCCGGGATAACTTACAAACTGCCATTACAGAAACGTGCCTTGAGTTATCCAAAGTCTGATTTAAAGCATAAGCCGGGCAACACTATATACCTTAACAAAGTTAGGATATGAACCATTCTATATATAATATAGAAATAGAGGCACTGATTTAATTGGAACCGGATTCAAATCATGCAGCTGTCTCCAGTGCAAGTCAACTAAATGGAAAAAGGCCGATCAGCATTACTCAACTTAGGAGTGCATCCAGATATGAGTAACCTGAAAGAGAAGCAAGTTCTCAAAACCATTACTATCAACTGAATACCAAATGAAGGGTCCCGGCAGTGCCCCAGCCGTCGAAATGCGGCCAAAATGCGGAACAAAAATTTATTAAACCGGCGCTACCGTTACCCGATTTCCAGATCGACCTTAAACCCTATACTAGCGAGCTAACTAAGTGTTAGGAAGGTTATACCGAGATGACCCAAGTCCTTCGGTCTTCATTCTAATCTCCTAGCGATCCTTTGATGATGTTTGGTTGCCGGTCTTCCTCTATCTTCGATGATCCATCCGAGGGAAACGGCGCAAGCTCCAACCTCGACAAACGAGATAACCGACACTCCAACGTCGCTAGCGATGGAGAGTGGGGGTGTATGAAAGTGTCACTACCATTTTTCTCTCAAAAATATTTTGCTCAATGAGCAAGCATAGAAGATGAGGAGACGATGAAGACTTGGCATGAGCTTAAAATGGTTAAGGCCTTTTGTGAACTTGAGAGAGTGAGAGAGAGAGAGAGAGAGAGAGCTAGCATGTTAATTAATCATGTAACCAAATGAAACCCCCACTCACAAAAATATGGCCGGCTCCCTCTTTCTCCCTCTCTCCAAAATTTTTTTTCCCCTTTTTAATTTCATTAAACAAATGAGACCATACTTCAAGCCCATACCTTGTCCATGTTCATGCCACCTCATACCTCCTTTCCACCTCATTTCCAAATGATTTTCAATAAATAAAATCATTAATGAGGTGGCACCTTCTAGAAGCTATTCCGTATAAAATACGGAATACTTCCCGGTATATGTACCGAAATACATATACGCGTATTCGTACCAAAATACGAATAGCCGAGAGAGAAAATGAATAGTGAACAATAATACTAGAATACGTATATTCAAATACATATATAAATTTTTAAATCAAAACCTGATTTAATAAACTGGCTTAACCCTAAGCCGCTAGTATTATCAACCGTCCAATTAAAGTCTGCGCAGCAAGTGCACATATTTAATCGGACATCTGTATGTATCAACATACCCATGTACACCATATCGCCTGAACCGTGAAGACCCTCTGTGTGGGACTCTAAAGACTCGTCAATACGCTGGCAGTGGGTTTAACCACAAGCACGTCAGCGGCACTAGCTGTACGTAACGGCTACCCAGGTATTGAGCGAAAGGAAAGCCGACGAGCAAACTCATCCTGAACCCCTACTGAGCCTGTCAGTGACAATATCCGTACAGTCCGGTCTGGTCGTCTAAGAGTATCGCATATCGAGTCTAGGGGGGTGGATAAAGTCAGACCCCCAACAACGTGATATTTAGTGTCGGTATGAAACCCATCACCACCTGAGAAACTATCGATCCTGGATCGGTAGTTCTCGTATACCGTGGCCATGGATTTATGGTGATGGCCATCCGTACACAACGCGACATCAACCCCCAATACCGGGAGAGATGAATCCCCGACGATCCGATCACTGCCTCCATGTGGCTCGGGACTGTACCCAACTAAAACCTGTTTGCACGAATCCTTTGAGCCGTGGTAGGGTAGTAATCAAAGCACGGTAGGAACTCACACGAGACAAATGACGATCTCAGGTCGACGAACTAACCTGTACACATGTCACCTGGGAACTGCTATCTGAAAATAGGTATAATACCAACTAGCAGGTTCTTGGCGAGTCCGTCCAGTGTACTCATATCCCAATGAGCACATGTATACTATCTTAGATGAACAAACTAACACCAATGGCTTATGAGACCTGGACACCGCCCCTCGTCGGAGTCTCGATCAGTATACACTAGTCTACACTGGAGTATCCATGCCCGGTCTCGATACTCCCACGACTAGGGACATTTAAGGATGTGCTTATAGACCCCCAGGTCCCACGTATGTGATCGCCATCACAATGCTGGCAGTCAAGCAAGAATCCTATGGGCTCTATCAATATGTATATGATGATAAAGACAAACCAGATAGCATACTATCATCTTGAGTAAGACTGTTTCATCGATATAGGTCCTGCCTCAATCATCATAATCACAAGTCCACGACTATGATAATTGCCTTGAGGCCACTATAGCCAACAATCTCCCACTTGCACTTAATGCCAATTATTGCGATGTCGCATACTCACAGCCCGTGTGATACCGAACACCCAACTTCTCTACTGATCAGTTTCGCAAAGCCTGTTTGCGAAAATGATTGCATTCGAGAAATAGCCTCAGTGAGTGGATCCGCTCCAATGTTTCTTTCTGTATCTCTCTTAATCTCAACTTCGCGGAGAAAACTATCTCCCGAAATGAGCAATACTTGTCTCAGAATTTGTCTGGATATCTGATGGGTCCCAGTTCACAGATGAGCTCCAAATCCAGCAAACTACTTAGACTGTATCGTCCACTGAATTTAATCAGTATACTGCGCCTTGCCTTTCCTCAGTATCCGCTTGGACCACTTGTCCAACATACTGTCCCTCAAAAGAGGGAAAAACTATAACTCTGACAGTCACTCTGTCATCTAGATCACCTTGGAAGCCTGAAATGATAACCGTCTCCTGAAGGAGGCTGCCGTAATCATTTCCCAAGAACATTCACTTATGTTCATAAACTGCTTCCCAATGTTTCTCCAGGATTGGATTAATATATGATTATTGCAACTAGTGCAAAAACAATATCTGGTGTGGTACTTGACATTTCATGACTAACTCAATTGGCCTAGCCAATGATATGTTAATCATGTAGATCCCTCTCCCCTTTAGTCTGTAAGACACCTTTAGAGAGGTTGACTCCATCACCTGCAGGTACACCACCATGCCAGGAGTCGTCCATTTAATGTCAAAGTATCCAGATTGGGATACTTCCCAAATCTAGATCTAAAACCATAGATCTAGTAACTAGAAACCCTGATATTACATCCATATCCTGTGTGGAGAAACAACATTGTGACAACCACAGTATAACCGATCGTAGGAATATCTCTTCCTATCAAGTGCATGTCATCCTAATACCTGGACATCACTCTCTATTACCTTCTTAGCAGATCCATCTCCTATTCTGATGAAGTCAAAGCCTATGACTGTCACATCAAAAATAAATGATCTATTTCCGCCATACCTGCTTTAGTCTATAAATTGACATAAGCTACTTGCCTACTATGCTTCCGCTGCTCCCACTGACTATAACAACCCTCTGGCAGAGTCATATACACGTGCACTTCTACAACAAGTTTAGAATGACGCAATACTCATCCTCCTGCCGGGTCTTATAGTCTAGAACAACAGCAATGGCAAGTATGGGTAAAACAAGAACCTCCCGGTCACCGTCTCTGAGAAGACCGAAGTACCACTCGGGTGCCTGAGGTTACCCACCAAAATCTGCGGAGTGGCTAATGGAACGTAAAATACAATTGAATCCTTAGGTTCTTTTAAATTTTCAGTAATCGTTTGTAGTTCTGGAATAATTTCCAGTTCTACCATACTCCCACTTGTGTTTTCTGAAAAAATCCATTTTATTAAAACTGTGGCGAGTCAAGAACAATATAAATATTGATCTTCTTGATGGTAGAAAGTTAACCCTCGTCAAAGCCCGGGATAACCTACAAACAGCCATTACTGAAACGTGCCTTGAGTTTATCCGGATTCTGGTTTTAAGCATCAGCCGGACAACTCCCTATACCTCAACATCGTTAAGATATAAATTGATTCTATATATATTTAATATAGAAACAAAAGCACTAATTTAATTGGAACCAGATTCAAATCATGCAGCTGTCTCCAGTGCATATCAACCAAATGGAATGAGGTTAATCAGCATTACTCATCTAGGAGTGCATCCATATATGAGTAACCCGGAAGAGAAGCAAGTTCTCAAAACCATTACTATAAATGGAATACCAAATACAAGTATCTACATCTTCGACTTCCTCGAAGAATCCTGATACTTACAATAAATGGTTCTCTACTTTATTCTTATACCTATAACTTCTCAATATCTGGACTTTGCATTTCAACGAAATACTTGTTCAGAACTGGAGAAGTCACAAGTAAACAGAATATAGTACGAGTACCAATCCCTTTGTCCTAATAGACACTGGAAAACATACAATACTTTGTACAAGTCCCCTGAGTTCAACAACTCAAACCCTGTGCGTCGTAGGTTGAAAAACCGTAGCGTGGTTAAGAAGAATTACGCCGCTGTTGAATGCACCTTACCTAATCACCAACCGATATAGGTAAATGTCACAGACATAATATCAAAATGATATATCTCACTTCATAAAATAAATGTACTGATATATCAGTTTGAAATTGGTGCATAACAACGGATATTCAAAACCAAATATTTGCCATCCGGCAAAATCCAGATGATTTCCTCAAATATCACCAATTACTACGAATTCCGATATAATGAGGATTTAATCACCCAATTACCAATATCTTACTCCCACTCACCATCTATAATAACATGCAGATGTGAAAAACCGATCTGGTAAATACATACCTTGGAGTTAGATTCTTATTGGGAAAATAGTTTTCAATCAACATCGCATAGTAAAACTGAAACATGAAAATGTTTCAAAAGGGTTAACTGGTATTCCTAGTAACGTCACTTCCATTATCCTGAATCATGACAGTAACCATATACTTACCTTCCCTTACTGCAATCTTTTTATTATGTCTTTATTTATTACCTTCTGTACACCTCCTTTACGCTAATTGGTTTTCTTCATTCCCTACCTTTCGGCACCAGCCTAAGGTTTGGCAGAAGACTATCCAATAAGCGTAATAGGTGTACTCTCCTAATCCTAGGAGCCCTCGCAACCTGAGACAAGGTAAAGAGAAAAGACATCTGAATAATCCTATCCAATTTCTCTTGAATCAGAATCCATCCTCGAAAAAGTTCCTTCGAGTTCGTATATAACCATACGATGGATTTATCCAATGGAAGTGGATATCCGTAGTGATACGGAGTGTCCTATAGAAATGCAAAGTGGATGTAGGAGTGGCAGGGGTATACCCGGTCTTTGTCGTGAAAGATGGTGGTCGCAATTTCCTTTGCCATTATTCTAATCCCTTTATATGTCTTTACTTATTACCTTCTGTACACCACAGTTAAGCTTAATTAGTTTTCTTCCTTTCCTACCGTTCGGCACCTGCCTATGGTTTGGAGGAAGACTATCCAATAAGCTCAATAGGTGTACCCTTTCCTAATCCTAGGAGCCCTCACAACCTGAGAGAAGGTGAAGAGAAAAGACAACCGAATAATCCTATTCAATCTCTCCAGAACCAGAATCCATCCTCGAAAAAGTTCCTTCGAGTTCGTATATAACCATACGATGGATTTATCCAATGGAAGTGGATGTTCGTAATAATACGGGGTGTTCTGAAGAAATGCAAAAGGTGATATAGAAATGGCAATGATATATGCGACACCGTGACATTCCAAAAGCCAAAGTGTTTTAAGAAGGTTCGGTTAACTTGGTTTCATGAGTTTTAGTCAAAAGTCGGGTCATAGTCGCAGCCAGAGAGAGGGAGAGAGAGAGAGAAGAAACACTCAGCGTGCACTCTAACTTAGATCAGAATGGTTAATCATTTTATCTAATCTGGATGGCTCCCACTGTTTCCTCGAATTCTCCTCCAAACCTAAAAGGAGAATTAGTCGGAATCACCCGAGGAGTAATCCTACTCATCAGTGGGAATCAGGATCCAACTATCATCGCATGATAACTTGATGGAAGCCACTCAAGTCACCACACTCCAGAAGGTATGCGCAAGCCTAGCAAGTTTCCTGTATATTTGAAACTCCCGATATGATTTTTACCCCAAGCGGTTTATGACCTTGACTAGGTCAACAAACCATAAACCTCTAGTCAAGTTCAACCCGTCATTATCCTGGATTGCATTAAACCTACCCACACGTGCCCTTGACTAGGTCAACAAGGCCGCATGACTGTCCTAACCAATCGCATTTAAAATGCCACAAACAAGCACTACTTAGCTACCGAACACTACGTCTTGACTAGGTCAACAAACGCAGCACGAATACTAAATAATACTCATAAGAAATGACGGAGGGCTACGGCTGGTTTTTGGAAAAAAACCTTTAACGTAATGAACTTGATATCGTTGAAAGAATCCAAGTGGTTTTATAAATATATAGTGGCGAAAACTTTTGCTAAAGAGGTCACTCCCGGTGAAGGGATCTCGGCTCTTTCCCCGTCGAATGGGGTGCAGGATATCCCAAACTGAATACCATGATGCAAAGGAAAAATAATCGACTATAGTAAAGTTATTACGTTGACGCAAACTTTTACCCAAGTGGTCACTCCCGATGAAGGGATCTCGGCCCTTGCCTTGTCGAATGAGGTGCTGGATATTCATAACCGAATACCACGATGCAAAGCAAAAGTGTACGTCTGTAATGTCGGTTTTTTAAAAACTTGGTTCCAACAACATCATATATAAGTTTGTTTTATCCTTGCATTGATAAGAATCTATTCAGTCCCATCAATTAATCACACCAGAAAAGAACGAAAATAAAATGTACGTATATGCCATTCGCATTCACCACTGGGTCCCGTCATCACCCGTTAGGTTACTTAACTAACGACAGAGCGGGGACTGGGCTAGCGCGGGTGTAAAACATATACAACATCTACTAGTATATATAAATATATATAACAATTGTCCCAGGCATGATATAAAGCAACATCACAGAAACATCACAGAAGCAACACAGAATGGTGGATAATCTGGAGCCCCGAGTTTCACTTGAGCCGCAAGTGAGACCCGACGTTCCCTGTCATGTGGATAGCATGTGCAATGAAACCTTGACCCCTACGAGTGCGACAAGTTACCCGCCAAAACCAGAAGTGGGCAGCCTCCTTCAGCAACGTGAATGGACCACCCAGCACTTCACGGAATCCGGTAACTTGAGCACCCCTCCTGGGTCACCTATACCCCCTACGAGTGCGGCGAATAGCCCGCCAATTCTAGAGTAAGGTCCCCTCCGTCCCAACGCCATGAGATGCGCACCCGTTTCCCTCTAGAATCCTGCTATTCGTGCACCCCACCGTGGGGTAATCCTAGTACAGAAAAGAAAATAATATACAAGGGTGACATCGACCTCAGCCCAGTCGTGCCCCAAAAGAATAATATACAAACTGGTGTAAGTGCACGGCGGCGCCCCGGCCGTCAATCCGACGCCGGAATGCGGAAACGGTGAATAACTAAAATTTTTGCGGACTTTGCAAACCGGCACCACCGCGCACTAAACTCCGGATCGTAACCATTAACAAGTCTACGCTACAAAAAGAAAGGGAATAGAGATATATACCGACGATCCGAGTCCTCCGGTCTTCATCTCCACTCCGATCTCCTCGCGGGAACTCCGTCCATCTCCTCCTCGTCGGAAAAGGGCACCACGAAGCCGGGTACTTTTACGGGCTCCCACCTCAATACCGAGGCAACTCGCGCATGAAGCCGGCAACTCGACATGCCCAAGAAGTGCTGTAGAATGTGGTGTAGAACGTCTATGTCTCTTTTGGGGTTTTGGAGTTGCCTTTAGATGGAGGGAAGAATGAAACTTTGGAGGCAAATGATGCTATCAATTTTGCAAGCCAAATGAGATGATAAAAATGCAACACACCACATCAACCTCTCTCATTTTCTCTCCTCAAGAAGTGGCCGGCCAAGTCCTCTTGAAATGGTGAAGGGATAACAACATATATCATATGAGGGAGGTGAGTGTAGGAGAAGAAGGAGGTGACCACATCCTAGACAAAGAAACATACAAGCATGCTTCAACTCACATCAAACCCATACCCACTCAAATCACAAGTCAAAGAAAGTCATGGTGCAAAGAAAAGAAAGCTATCATAATCAATATATATGCAATAAAACCCTCCACAAAGTGTTATTTGCGAACTTGCAAATAACCCCCTCCATCGGAAAAGTCCGGCCGGGAAAGAACAAAGGAAAACCGGCCGGAACGGAAAGCAAACTGGCAACTCCAGAAAACTGGTCCCATAATAAATTACAGGAAAACCCCGATACTGTGCATACACACCCGCATCTGTATTCCGTACGGATACAAATGCAAAAAGACAAAATCTACACTGTACTAAACTAGGACCGGCTTAAACCAAAGCCGGCTAGTATTATCCGTTCGATCCTGATCCGTGCAATACCGCACGTATCTGATCGAACCCTGCCATATACCTATACGGCTACTAGTACAAACCGTCCGATCCTGATCCGTGCAATACCGCACGTATCTGATCGGACCCTGCCATATCTCCATACGGCCTCTACAGCGTTTCGCCCGAAACTTGAGTAACTGAAAGTGTGGTGGACTCTAAAGACTCGTCAATACTATGGCTGTGGTTTTAACCACTAGCACGTCAGAGGTATAAGCCAATACGTGACGGGCCACCAGCTATTGACTAAATGGGACGTCGATGAGGAAACTCACCCCGACACCCAACTGAGCCTGTCAGTGACAATATCCGTGCAGTCCGGTCCGTTCGTCTATGAGTATCGCATGGCGGGCCTAGGGGGTTGGTAAAAATCAGACCCCCAAAAGCGGTACAAGTCGTGTCGGAGTGTAGCCCAGAACACCCTGAGATACTACTGGAATACCTACCAGTAAATCTCCTTGCCTTGGCCAAGGACTTTGTGTAATGGCTCTCCTAGACACAGCACGACCTCACCCCCAATACCGGGAGAGACGAACCCCTGAAGATACGCTCACTGCCTCCATGTGGCTCGGGACTGTACCCAACTAAAACCTGTTTGCACGACTCCTTTGAGCCGTGGTAGGGTAGTAATCAAAGTACAGTGGGAACTCACACGAGACAAATGACGATCCCCAGGTCGATGAACTAACCTGCACACATGTCACCAGGGAACTGCCATCTGACGTCTGGTATATGACCAACTAGCATGTTCCCGGCGAGTCCTGTCCGGTGTACTCATAACCCAATGAGCACCTGTATACATCTTAGGTGATCCAACTGACACCAGTGGCTTGTGAGACCGGCCACCGCCCCTCGTCGGGGTCTCGACTGTATACACTAGTCTACTAATGGAGTATCGATGCCCAGTCTCGAAACTCCCACGACTAGGGACCTTTTAAGGATAAGCTTATAGACCCCCAGCTCCCACTTATATGATCGCCCTCATACTGCTGGTGGTCAAGCAAGAATCCTAGGGGCTCTATCAACGTGTAATAGCGACGTGTCATGTCACCTAAAGCAGTACACGATGACAAAGGTGAACCAGATAGCATACTATCATCTCGAGTAAGACTGTCCTACCGGGATAGGTCCTCCCTCAATCATTACAATCACGTACCTGTGACCTAATAATTGACTCTGAGGGCACTATCTCCAACAATCTCCCACTTGCACTCAAGGCTAATTATTGCGATGTCGCATACTCACAGCCCGTGTGATACCGAACATCCAACTCCTCTACTAGTCAGTCTCACAAAGCTCGTTTGCGGAACTATTGCGTTCGAGGAATAGCCTTAGTGAGTGGATCCACCTTGACGTTTCTTTCTATGTCTCTCTATATCTCATGTTCGCGGAGAAACCCATCTCCCGAAATGAGCAATACCTGTCTTAGAATGTGTCTGGATGTCTGATGGGACATAGCTCATAAATGAACTCCAAATCCAAACTTCTTAGACTGTATCGTCAACTGAACTTAATCAGTATCCTGCGCGCCATGCCTCCCTCAGTATTGCCTTGGATCATCTGTCCAAAATACTGCCCCTCGTCAGAGGGAAAACTATAACTCTGACAACCTCCTTGTCGTCCATGTCACCTTGGAAGCCTGGAATGATAACTGTCTCCTGAATGAGGCTGTCGTTATCATATCCCTAGAACATCCACTTATGTTCTAAAACTGCTTCCGACTGTTTCTCCAGGATTGGATTAATGTCAACTTATTGCATCTAGTGCAAGAACAACATCTGGTGTGGTACTTGACATCTCACGATTGACTCAATTGCCTGAGCAAGTGATCTGCCAATCATGCCCGTCCCTCTCCCCTTTAGTCTGTAAGACACCTTTGGAGAGGGTGACTCCATTACCTGCAGGTACACTACCGTGCCAGGAGTCGTCCATCCTAAATACTCTTAGAATGCTGTCAAGTACCCTGATTGGGAAACCACCCAAATCTAGATCTAAAACCATAGATCTAGTAACCAGTATGTCTGATATAATACCCAATTCCTATGTGGAGAAACTACTGTGTGACGACCAAAGTATGACCGATCGTAGTGTAGGAGTTTCCTTTCCTACTCTGTGTATATCATCCAAATACCAGGATATCACACCCTACTACCTTCTCAACAGATCCATCCCCTATTCTGATAAAGTCAAACCCATGACTGTCACGTCAGAAATAGATGATCTATCTCCGCTACATCTGCTCTAGTCTATAAACAGACAGAAGCAACCTGTCCACCAATGCTTCCGCTGCTCCCACTGACTACGACAACCCTCTGGCAGAGTCATATAGACGTACACTTCTAAAACTGGTTTAGAACGACGCTATGCTCATCCTCCCGCCGGGTCTCGTAACCTGGAACAACAGCAATGGCAATTGTGGGTAAACAAGAACTTCCCTGTCACCGTCCTTGAGGCTACCGTAGTACCTCTCGGGTGCCTGAAGTTACCCACCTTATCTGCGGAGTGGCCAATGGAATGTCAAATCAGATTGAATCTTTAGGTTCCTTATCAAATCTTCAGTAATCGTTTGCGGTTCTGGAATCACTTCCAGTTCTACCATACCCCCACTACTGTTTTTCTGAAAAAATCCATTTTTAATAAAACTGTGGCAAGTCTAGAACAATATTGCTATTGTTCATCCAGATGGTAGAAAATCAACCCTCGTCATAGCCTGGGTCAACCCACAAACAGCCATTACAGAAACGTGCCTTGAGTTGTCCAGTGTCTGGTTTTAATTATAAACCGGACAACTCCCCGTACCTTAACATTTTTAAGATATGAACTGTTCTATATCCAATATAGAAACAGAGGCACTGATTTAATTGAACCAGATTCAAATCATGCAGCTGTCCCCAGCGCATGTCAACTAAATGGAAGAAGGCCGATCAGCGTTACTCAACATAGGAATACTTCCAATTATGAGTAACCTGAAAGAGAAGCAAGATCTCTTTATTAACTGAATACCATACACAAGTATCTACATCTTCGATCACCTTGAAGAATCCCGATACTTGCTACACTTGGTTCTCTACTCTATTCAAATACCTATAACTCCTCAAAACTTAGACCCTGTGTTTCAACGAAACACATGTCTAAGAACTAGAGAAGTTAAAAGTAAACAGAATATAGTATGAGGACCAACCCCTCTGTCCTAATGGACACTGGACAACATACAATACCTTGTATAAGTCCCTTGAGTCTGATAACTCTTTCACTGTGTGTCGTAGGTTGAAAACTGTACTTATGGTTAAGAAGAATTACACCGCTGTTTAATGCTCCTTACCTAACCATCCACTGATATAGGTAAATGTCATAGACATAATTTCAGAAAGGTATATCTCACTCTATGAAAATAGACGTACAGATATATCAATTTGAAATTGGTGCATAACTGCGGATATTCAAAACCAAATATTTGCCGACTGGCAAACAACCCAGGTGACTTCCTCAAATATCACTGATTCCAACGAATCCCAATATAATGAGGATAATCACCCAATTCCCAATAACTTACTCCCACTCATCATCTGTAAAACCATACAGATGTGAGGATCGTACCTGGTAAATACATACCCTGGAGTAAGTATCTAATCGGGAAATCAGTTTTCCTTTAACATTACACAGTGAAACTGAAACATTGAAATGTTCCGATGGGGTATTCTGGTATTCCTAGTAATGCCTCTTCCAGATTCACGACTGTAACCGTATAGTTCTTTGCCACCTCTCCAAATCCCTTCATATGTCTTTAGTCTTTACCTTCTGCACACCCCTTTAGGCCAAATGGTTTTCTTCCTTCCCTACCGTTCGGCACCAGCCTATGGTTTGGAAGAAGACTATCCAATAAGCATAATGGGTGTACTGTCCCAATCCTAGGAACACTCGCAACACGAGAGAAGGTGAAGATAAAAGACACCTGAATGTACTTTATTCCTATTTCTCCTGAACCAGGATCCATCCCCGAACTGGAACAAGTTCCTTTCGAGTTCGTATATAACCATACGATGGATTATCCAAATAAACTGTGGATCTTCGTAGTGATACGGAGTGTCCTGGAGAAATACAAAGGTGATGTGGGAGTGGTAACGAAATATTTGGTTTGGTCGTGAATATCTGTTGCAATTTACTTTGCCCTCCTACTAATCCCTTGCTTTGTCTGAACTTAATACCTTCTGCACACCATCGTTATGCTAATTGGTTTTCTTCATTCCCTACCGGTCGGCACCAGCCTAAGGTTTGGAAGAAGACAATCCAATTTGCGTAATAGGTGTACTACCCCTAAACCAAGGAGTACTCGTAACCTGAGAGAGGGTAAAAGGAAAAGACAACTGAATAATCCTATCCGTTTTCTCCAGAACCGGAAACCATCCTCGAATAATTCTTTCGAGTTCGTATCTAACCATACGATGGTTTTGTCCAATGGAAGTGGACGTTCGTAGTAATACGGGGTGTCCTGGAGAAAAGGGTAAAGGTAGGAGTGGCAATGAGGTCTGCAACTCTGACAATCCAAAAGCCAGTGTTAAGTAAGTTCGGTCAACTTGGTCACGGAGTCATAGTCTAGGGTCGGGTCAATGGTCGCTGCCAGAGAGAGAGAGAGAAGAAACACTCAGCGTGCACTCTAACCTAGATCAGAATGGTTACCAATTTATCTAATCTGGAATCCTCCCACTGTACCTCAAATTCTCCTCCAAACCTGAAAGAAGAATTAGTCGGGGTTACCCGAGGAGTAAACTAACTCATCAGTGGGAATCGGGATCCAACTCTCATCGCATGATAACGTGACGGAATCCGCTCACGGTATCACACTCCAGAAGGTATGCGCATATCTGGCAAGTTTCAGTTCTTTTGAAACTCCCGATGTGATTTCTGCTCCATGCTCTTATGACCTTGGCGTGAGGTCAAAATATCATAAGTCACATGTCAAGTTCTGCCCATCATTATCCAGGTTAATTTGAATCCACCCGTACATACCCTTGACGTAGGCCAAAATAGTAGTACGACTGTCCCAAACCAACGCATCTATCTATGCAACAGATAAATACCCGGCAGCTACCAAACACTATGCCTTGGCGTGAGGTCAAAATACATAGCTTGAATACTACCGAATATTTAACTGAAATGATGGAGGGCTACGAATGGTTTCTGGCGAAAACCTTTAACGTAATGAACTTGATATCGTTGAAGGAACGGATAGCTTTTTAGAAATATAGTGACGACAACTTCCGCTAAAGAGGTCACTCCCGGTGAAGGGATCTCGGCTCTTTCCCCGTAGAATGGGGTGCAGGATATTCCAACTGAATACCACGGTGCAAAGCAAAAGTAATCGGCTATAGTGAAGTTAATGCCCTGACGCAAACTTATTGTCCAAGGGGTCACTCCCGGTGAAGGGATCTCGGCCCTTGCCTCGTCGACTGAGGAGCAGGATATTCTAAATGAATACCGCGATGCAAAACAAAAGTGAACGTCCTTGCAATAACAGCTTTTTGAAAAGTGTTCCAACAACATCAGATTAGGTTTGTTTTTAACTTTGCATTGATTCGAATCAATGCAGTCCCATCAATTGATCACACCACAAAGAACGAAAATATACTGATGTACGTATATGCCATCCGCATTCGCCACTGGGTCCCGTCATTACCCGTTAGGTTAGCTAACTAACGACAGAGCGGGGACTGGACTAGCGCGGATGCAAAACATATACAACATCTACTAATATATATACCAATATATTATATTCGCTCAAGGCGTGAATGAAATGCAACATCACAGAAATGTACAGCATCACAGAAACAATACAGATATCTGGGATCCCCGGGTTTCACAGAGCCGCTGAAACCCGACGTTCCCCTGGTCGTGTGGATAGCCTGTGCAATGAAATCCTAGACCCCTACGGGCGCGGCAAGTCACCCGCCAAAACCTGAAGCGAGGCAGCCCCCTTCAGCGCCGTGAATGGACCACCCAGCACTTCACGGAATCCGGTAACTTGGGCACCCCTCCTGGGTCAACCTGTACCCCCTACGAGTGCGGCGAATAGCCCGCCAATCCTAGAGTGAAGCCCCCTCTGTCTCAATGCCATGAGATGCGGGCTTGTTGCCCTCCAGAACCCGGCTATCCGTGCACCCCTCCGCGGGGCAATCCTAGTACAGAAAGTAAAATATACATACAACGGGTACATCGACCGCAACCAGGTCGTGCCCCAAAAGAATAATACAAACGGGCAGTGACGGCAGTCCACATGTCGGACGCTCGCCCCGCAATATCAAATGTACATAATACAACAAAACTGTACTAGCATTGCATCCAGGCTATCCCCCACGACCGATCCGCAACATCACAGCAAATACATAGAACATCAACGTGAAAGTCACGTTCGCAAATCCGTCTAACCGGGCTATAGCAGTTAGACCGGATTTACCGATCGAGTGACATTCACGGTCGCAGATATAATGTAAATACTGTGAAAAATGTGTTTAAAAAATTTCCGATTGATCAAACAATTAACAAGTGGGCCCCAAAGAAAACTGTAGCACTCACAGAAACAATTGGCCCAACTTTAATATTCCAAAGCCCATATTTTAAGCCCATAAGGCCTCTGTAAAAAAATGGTGAAGTGATGTGAATAGTGCGCGGCGGAAGGGCCGCACAAAGGTGGTTTTCGCGGCGGTTCCGCGCTCCAACTGTGGAGTTACTTCATCAAATTTTTACAGAACTCTTAGATTATCCAGTACATCAATATTTTACAACCTGAAAAATTTTTCGAGACTGAAAAATTTCAACAGAAACTGTCGTGGGTAAAATGCAGTTTTGGAACTTTTTGATCGATCGGAAATGCAAACACATTACACAAAGCTAGACTAAGTTAATGGGGAGGCTCTGATACCACTGTAAGTGCACGGCGGCGCCCCGGCCGTCAATCCGACGCCGGAATGCGGAAACGGTGAATAACTAAAATTTTTGCGGACTTTGCAAACCGGCACCACCGCGCACTAAACTCCGGATCGTAACCATTAACAAGTCTACGCTACAAAAAGAAAGGGAATAGAGATATATACCGACGATCCGAGTCCTCCGGTCTTCATCTCCACTCCGATCTCCTCGCGGGAACTCCGTCCATCTCCTCCTCGTCGGAAAAGGGCACCACGAAGCCGGGTACTTTTACGGGCTCCCACCTCAATACCGAGGCAACTCGCGCATGAAGCCGGCAACTCGACATGCCCAAGAAGTGCTGTAGAATGTGGTGTAGAACGTCTATGTCTCTTTTGGGGTTTTGGAGTTGCCTTTAGATGGAGGGAAGAATGAAACTTTGGAGGCAAATGATGCTATCAATTTTGCAAGCCAAATGAGATGATAAAAATGCAACACACCACATCAACCTCTCTCATTTTCTCTCCTCAAGAAGTGGCCGGCCAAGTCCTCTTGAAATGGTGGAGGGATAACAACATATATCATATGAGGGAGGTGAGTGTAGGAGAAGAAGGAGGTGACCACATCCTAGACAAAGAAACATACAAGCATGCTTCAACTCACATCAAACCCATACCCACTCAAATCACAAGTCAAAGCAAGTCATGGTGCAAAGAAAAGAAAGCTATCATAATCAATATATATGCAATAAAACCCTCCACAAAGTGTTATTTGCGAACTTGCAAATAACCCCCTCCATCGGAAAAGTCCGGCCGGGAAAGAACAAAGGAAAACCGGCCGGAACGGAAAGCAAACTGGCAACTCCAGAAAACTGGTCCCGTAATAAATTACAGGAAAACCCCGATACTGTGCATACACACCCGCATCTGTATTCCGTACGGATACAAATGCAAAAAGACAAAATCTACACTATACTAAACTAGGACCGGCTTAAACCAAAGCCGGCTAGTATTATCCGTTCGATCCTGATCCGTGCAATACCGCACGTATCTGATCGAACCCTGCCATATACCTATACGGCTACTAGTACAAACCGTCCGATCCTGATCCGTGCAATACCGCACGTATCTGATCGGACCCTGCCATATCTCCATACGGCCTCTACAGCGTTTCGCCCAAAACTTGAGTAACTGAAAGTGTGGTGGACTCTAAAGACTCGTCAATACTATGGCTGTGGTTTTAACCACTAGCACGTCAGAGGTATAAGCCAATACGTGACGGGCCACCAGCTATTGACTAAATGGGACGTCGATGAGGAAACTCACCCCGACACCCAACTGAGCCTGTCAGTGACAATATCCGTGCAGTCCGGTCCGTTCGTCTATGAGTATCGCATGGCGGGCCTAGGGGGTTGGTAAAAATCAGACCCCCAAAAGCGGTACAAGTCGTGTCGGAGTGTAGCCCAGAACACCCTGAGATACTACTGGAATACCTACCAGTAAATCTCCTTGCCTTGGCCAAGGACTTTGTGTAATGGCTCTCCTAGACACAGCACGACCTCACCCCCAATACCGGGAGAGACGAACCCCTGAAGATACGCTCACTGCCTCCATGTGGCTCGGGACTGTACCCAACTAAAACCTGTTTGCACGACTCCTTTGAGCCGTGGTAGGGTAGTAATCAAAGTACAGTGGGAACTCACACGAGACAAATGACGATCCCCAGGTCGATGAACTAACCTGCACACATGTCACCAGGGAACTGCCATCTGACGTCTGGTATATGACCAACTAGCATGTTCCCGGCGAGTCCTGTCCGGTGTACTCATAACCCAATGAGCACCTGTATACATCTTAGGTGATCCAACTGACACCAGTGGCTTGTGAGACCGGCCACCGCCCCTCGTCGGGGTCTCGACTGTATACACTAGTCTACTAATGGAGTATCGATGCCCAGTCTCGAAACTCCCACGACTAGGGACCTTTTAAGGATAAGCTTATAGACCCCCAGCTCCCACTTATATGATCGCCCTCATACTGCTGGTGGTCAAGCAAGAATCCTAGGGGCTCTATCAACGTGTAATAGCGACGTGTCATGTCACCTAAAGCAGTACACGATGACAAAGGTGAACCAGATAGCATACTATCATCTCGAGTAAGACTGTCCTACCGGGATAGGTCCTCCCTCAATCATTACAATCACGTACCTGTGACCTAATAATTGACTCTGAGGGCACTATCTCCAACAACTGGCAGTTACGACAGTCCACATGTCGGACGCTCGCCCCGAAATATCAAATGTACAAATGAAATTAAAACTGTACTATCATTGCACCATTGCTATCCACCACAAAGATCCAACCAACATCACAGAACATCATAGAACATCAACGTGAATGTCACGTTCGCAAACCCGTCTAAAAGACATATAGCAATTAGACGAGTTTACCGATCAAATGACATTCATGGTCGCAGAATATAATGTATGTACTGTTAAACTCCCACTTAAAATATCGATCGACTAAATTTCCAAGTTGGTCCCAATATCAATAACAGTACTGCACAGAAAGCTGGGCCAAAAAGAATATCAAAAAAATCACAATTTCATATTAGGGGTCTACACTAAAAATTTGGAAGCCCGTCGCCACTAAACGGCCGCGGATCTGCCACCAATGGGGGGTTGGTGCGGCGGATCCGCGGCGCTTTAGAGGCTTCAGGGGCTCAAATTTTTTCTGTACCCTTATATTCGCCTGCACGGATTTTTAAGATGTGTGAAATAATATTTTGACCACATTTGAAAATCGGCAGAGAACAGGTAATTGAAAATGTGATTTTGGCAATTTCCGTCGATCGATGTTTTAAACACATTTAAACAAGCTAGTAAGGGGTTTAAAGGGTGGCTCTGATACCATGAAGGGTCCCGGCAGCGCCACGGCTGTCGAAACGCGGCCAAAATGCGGAACACAAATTTATTAAACCGGCACTACCGTTACCCGATTTCCAGATCGACCTTAAACCCTATACTAGCGAGCTAACTAAGAGTTAGGAAGGTTATACTGAGATGATCCAAGTCCTTCGGTCTTCATTCCAAGCTCCTAGCGATCCTTTGATGATGTTTGGTTGCCGGTCTTCCTCCATCTCCGATGATCCACCCGAGAGAAACGGCGCAAGCTCCAACCTCGAAAAACGAGGTAACCGATGCTCCAACGTCGCTAGCGATGGAGAGTGGGGGTGTATGAAAGTGTCACTACCATTTCTCTCTCAAAAATATTTTGCTCAATGAGCAAGCATAGAAGATGAGGAGATGATGAAGACTTGGCATGAGCTTAAAATGGTTAAGGCCTTTTGTGAACTTGAGAGAGTGAGAGAGAGAGAGAGCTAGCATGTTAATTAATCATGTAACCAAATGAAACCCCCATTCACAAAAATATGGCCGGCCCCCTCTTTCTCCCTCTCTCCCAAAATTTTTTTTCCCTTTTTTAATTTCATTAAACAAATGAAACCATACTTCAAACCCATACCTTGTCCATGTTCATGCCACCTCATACCTCCTTTCCGCCTCATTTCCAAATGATTTTCAATAAATAAAATCATTAATGAGGTGGCACCTTCTAGAAGCTATTCCGTATAAAATACGGAATACTTCCCGGTACATGTACCAAATACATATACGCGTATTCGTACTAAAATACGAACAGCCGAGAGAGAAAACGAATAGTGAACAATAATACTAGAATACGTATATACAAATACATATATGAATTATTAAACCAAAACCCAATTTAATAAACTGGCTTAACCCTAAGCCGCCAGTATTATCAACCGTCCAATTAAAGTCTGCGCAGCAAGTGCACATATTTAATTGGACATCTGTATGTATCAACATACCCATGTACACCATATCGCCTAAACCGTGAAAACCCTCTGTGTGGGACTCTAAAGACTCGTCAATACGCTTACAGTGGGTTTAACCACAAGCACGTCAGCGGCACTAGCTGTACGTAACGGCTACCCAGGTATTGAGCGAAAGGGAGGCCGACGAGCAAACTCATCCTGAACCCCTACTGAGCCTGTCAGTGACAATATCCGTACAGTCCGGTCTGTTCGTCTAAGAGTATCGCATATCGAGTCTAGGGGGTGGATAAATTCAGACCCCCAACAACACGATATTTAGTGTCGGTATGAAACCCATCACCACCTGAGAAACTATCGATCCTGGATCGGTAGTTCTCGTCTACCGTGGCCACAGATTTATGGTGATGGCCATCTGTACACAACGCGACATCAACCCCCAACACCGGGAGAAACGAATCCCCGACGATCCGATCACTGCCTCCATGTGGCTCGGGACTGTACCCAACTAAAACCTGTTTGCATGACTCCTTTGAGTCGTGGTAGGGTAGTAATCAAAGCACAGTGGGAACTCACACGAGACAAATGACTATCTCAGGTCGACAGACTAACCTGTACACATGTCACCTGGGAACTGCAATCTGACAATAGGTATAATACCAACTAGCAGGTTCCTAGCGAGTCCGTCCAGTGTACTCATAACCCAATGAGCACCTGTATACTATCTTAGGTGAACAAACTAACACCAATGGCTTGTGAGACCTGGCCATCGCCCCTCGTCGGGGTCTCGATCAGTATACACTAGTCTACACTGGAGTATCGATGCCCGGTCTCGATACTCCCACGACTAGGGATATTTAAGGATGTGCTTATAGACCCCCAGCTCCCGTGTATGTGATCGCCATCACAATGCTGGCAGTCAAGCAAGAATCCTATGGGCTCTATCAACATGTATATGATGATAAAGACAAACTAGATAGCATACTATCATCTTGAGTAAGACTGTTTCATCGATATAGGTCCTGCCTCAATCATCATAATCACAAGTCCGCGACTATGATAATTGTCTTGAGAGCACTATAGCCAACACCAAAAACAAGTATCTACATCTTCGATCACCTTGAAGAATCCTGATACTTGCAACACATGGTTCTTTACTTTATTCTTATACCTATAACTTCTCAAAACTTGGACCTTGTATTTCTACGAAATACCTGTCTAAAACTAGAGAAGTCACAAGTAAACAGAATATAGTACGAGCACTATCCCCTTTGTCCTAATGGACACTGGACAATATACAATACTTTGTATAAGTCCCCTGAGTTGAATAACTCAAACCCTGTGCGTCGTAAGTTGAAAACTGTAGGGTTACTAGGCACTCTAATAAGGTTCTACAATGCATCAACCATGCCTGTTTCAAATTTTAGCCGTGCCGAATAACCCTAAACAAGATCGTAGCTAGAAAATTAGGGTTTCATATGCTAGTAAACTACGTTACTACTAAGTGAATACAAAATACAACCTTTGTAGATCGGTCCTTCACTTCTTTAGCTCCTAGTTGAAGTCCCTTCGCTGCGATCGTGGTTCTCCTGGACCCTTGCATGGCTTCACGAGGCGAAAGACGCGTCCTTGCTTGAAGTCTTCGAGGCCGAAGATGATCTACGTCGAAGGGATGCCAACTCAAGCTTCTACTTCACTAACTTGAGAATTAGTGAAGCAAACACCCTAAACTAAAGTGCTAGTCTAGTAGAAGATGGAGAAATAGGAAGTGGGTTCTCTTTAGAATTTTATTTCTCACAAAGTTTCACTCTTTTTTCAAAAACCCTAGCAAGCTTTTTTTTTGCTCAATGAAGAAGAAGATGAACCAAAGAAAAGAATGAGGATAATGATCAGGTGAGAAAGGTAACCATGGTGAGTGAGTATCATATACTAACTCTTGTAGAGATATAACCATGGCTAATAGTTATGGTTGGGTTAAGAAATATCCATAGTAAAAACAAATTTAGTGGAATTAGTCATTGCTTCCACAAGCTTCCACAAGCTTCAAGCATTTAGCTAATCCTCCACTAATTTTGTAATTACTTTGAATATTAAAAACCCAACATAATATGCAGCATGGTGTAAATCTCATACACCCAAGTCATGTGTATCATCAATCATGATACAATAAGAAAACACAATTTTAATATATATCATATATACATTAAAGTTGCGCTCATGTGAGAAAAACCCTAAAGTGAACAAGTGTTAGTTAATGTAAACTAGTATATCAAATATACAATTATTCAATAAATTATTAAATCAACACTTGACTTAATAATCCGGTCATATCACATATAACCGACTAACATCCAATGTATCGGCTTATCGAATCAACACTTGATTCGATACCCCGACTATATCATATATAACCGACTGATACATAAAGTCACGAGAATAGAATACGGTATCACATACACGCATTATTCTCGGTCCCGCACATATCACATACGTGCTCCTATTTCGTTTTGCCTGAGCCAGTAAAACCTCTATGTAGGACTCTAAAGACTCGTCAATACGCCGGCAGTAGGTGATGATCACATCAAGCACCCATAAGCCGTCGGCGGTACTAGCTGAACGTAACGGCTACCCGGGTATTGAGCGATCAGAAGATCAGCAAGCAAGCCCGCTCCAACTCCTGTAAAAGCCTGCCGGTAACACTTCCCGTACAGTCCGGTCTCCTCGTCTGATATGCCGCATATCAAGTCTAGGGATGGTAAACGTCAGACCCCAATAACCGATAAGTCGTGCCGATGTGAGGCTCATAACGGGTCGAGAAACTACTGGTAACATTTACCAGTAAATCTCTAAATCAGCCCTGGCCAGGGACTTCCCTGTTATGGCCAATCGAGCACAGCGCAACATCAACCCCCAATACCGGGAGAGACGAAATCCCTCCTATCGCTCATTGCCTCCATGTGACTCGGGACTGTCCCCAAAAACCACCGTTTTGCATGCCCTCATGGACGTGGTAAGGTGGAAATCAAAGCACAGTGGGAATCACACAAGACTCTATGACGATCTCGGGTCTACAGACTAACCTGCACAAGTGTCACCAGAGAACTGCCATCTGACGTGAGGTATAATACCATCTGGGAGTTCTCGGCGAGTCCGTCCAGTGTACCCAGTCTCCACTGAGCACCCGTATACCATCTCTGATGTCAAACACCAATGGATATGGGATCATCCATCTCCCATCTCATGGGTCGAGAAGCGTATTCGCTAGTCTACACTGGTATATCGATGCCCCGTCTCGATACACCCATGACTAGGGACCTTGAAGGATGTACTTATGGACTACCATGTCCCCACTAGTATGATCCGCATCATAGTCCAGGTAGTCAAGTACACATCCTAAGGGCTTTACTAACATGTATCTATAAGACATCATAAAGAGACAAGTATACATGTTAAAGTAAAGTGCAACCAGATAGCATACTATCATATCGAGCAAGAAAGTCCTCTCTATATATGTCCAAGCATCCAATATAATATACATCATCTGTACAATACTGGCCTCTAGGGCATACATACAACTAACAATCTCCCACTTGCACTAGGGCCAGCTGCTGTAGTATCGCATACCAAGCATCCCGAAGAGTCTCTCAAACTGTATCTGGGGAATGGCCTTCGTGAGTGGATCCGCCGTGTTGTTCTTCGTGTCAACCCTCCTGGCCTCGATCTCCCGGCGATCTACTATCTCCCGGATCAGGTGATACCGCCTCAGAATATGCCTGGATCGCTGATGGGACCTGGGTTCCTTGGCCAAAGCCACCGCTCCATTGTTATCGCAATACAAAGGTATTGGATGCTCAATGGATGGAACCACTCCAAGTTCAGTAATGAACTTCTTGATCCAGACAGCCTCTTTGGCAGCATCGTTGGCAGCGATGTATTCAGCCTCCATCGTCGAGTCTGCCACGGTTTCCTGCTTGGAACTCTTCCAGCTAACCGCCCCTCCGTAAAGGGTAAAGACAAATCCCGACTGTGACTTAGTGTCATCCTTATCACTCTGGAAGCTCGAATCGGTAAAGGACTCCACTTAGAGTTCTCCGTTACCATACACCAAGAGCATCTCTTTAGTCCTTCGTAAGTACTTGAGAATGCTCTTTACAGCTGTCCAGTGACTCTCTCCAGGATCAGCTTGATACCTACTCACTACACTTAGTGAGTATGCTACATTGGGTCTGGTACATAGCATCGCGTACATGATAGAGCCTACAGCCGAAGCATAAGGTATCCCTTGCATGCGAGCTCTCTCCAAATCAGTCTTGGGAGACATCTCTTTGGAGAGAGTGAGCCCTGAGATCGTGGGTAAAAACCCACGTTTGGACTCTTCCATACTAAACCTCTTTAGTATGGTGTCAATGTACCTGGATTGGGACAATCCCAATATCCGTTTAGATCTATCTCTATAGATCATAATTCCCAGTATGCAGGAGGCATCACCTAGATCTTTCATTAAGAATCTTTGTGATAAGAAGAGATTGACCGATTGCAGCATATGAATATCATTTCCTATCAAGAGTATGTCGTCCACGTACAATACGAGGAAGACAACCTTACTCTCTGCCACCTTCTTGTAGACACAAGGTTCATCTACGTTTTTGACGAAATCAAACTCTTTGATAACGACGTCAAAGCAGATGTTCCAACTCCGCGATGCTTGCTTTAATCCATAAATGGATTTAAGCATCTTGCACACCTTCCCGCTGCTCCCACTATCTACGAAGCCCTCTGGCTGAGTCATGTACACGCACTCTTCTAAATCACCGTTCAGAAAGGCGGTCTTAACATCCATTTGCCAGATTTCGTAGTCATGATATGCATCGATGGCAAGCATGATCCTGATGGATTTAAGCATAGCCACTGGAGAAAAGGTTTCGTCATAGTCCACTCCTGGTCTTTGACGAAAACCCTTTGCAACAAGTCTAGCTTTGAAAGTCTCCACTTTCCCATCTACACCAAATTTTTTCTTGAAGATCCACTTGCTCCCAATGGGTTTTACCCCTTCAGGAGCATCTTCCAAAGTCCATACTTTGTTGGTATACATGGATTCCATCTCGGACCGCATTGCATCCAGCCATTTCACTGAGTCCCCACTCGTGATGGCCTGCTCAAAGCTAGTTGGGTCATCATCAACCATGATGCAATCCTCGCTCCCACCATCCATGAGAAAACCGTAGTATCTCTCAGGTGGGTGAGGAACCCTACTAGATCGGCGGAGAGGCTGAGGTTCGTTGGGAACTACCGAATCCTCCGGTTCAACCAAATCTTCTGTCGTAGTCTGTATTGCTGGAACCTCTTCTGGTTCTACCTCCATGCCACTAATCTCTTTTTCAAGAAATTCCTTTTCTAAAAAGGTGGCATGTCGAGAAACAAACACTTTTTGTTCCTCGGTTTGGTAGAAGATATACCCGCAAGAATGTTTGGGATATCCAATAAACTTACACAGAATGGACCTTGCCGCGAGTTTGTCCGGATTTTGCATTTTTAGATAGGCCGGACAACCCCATATCTTAACATAATTAAGACACGGTCTCTTTCCTTTCCATATCTCATATGGAGTGGTTGGCACAGATTTGGTGGGAACCATATTCAATCGGTCTGCAGCTGTTTCCAGTGCATACCCCCAGAAGGAAATAGGTAACTCAGCCGTGCTCATCATAGAGCACACCATATCTAATAGGGTGCGGTTCCTCCGTTCCGATACACCGTTGTGCTGTGGTGTATATGGAGGAGTCAGCTGAGAGAGAATCCCATTCTCTTTTAGGAAGTCCAGGAATTCATTGCTCAAGTATTCACCTCCTCGATCAGATCGAAGGATTTTAATATTTTTCCCGGTTTGGTTCTTGACTTCTTGTTTATATTCTCTAAATTTCTCAAAAGCTTCTGATTTGTGTTTCATCAAGAACACATATCCGAATCTAGAGAGATCGTCAGTGAATGCAATGAAGTACGAAGAACCATTCCTGACATGTGTAGACATGGGGCCGCATACATCACTATGTACCAGTCCCAAGAGTTCCGTAACTCTTTCTCCGTGTCCCGTAAACGGAGTTTTGGTCATCTTGCCTTTGAGACATGACTGGCAAGTGTCATAAGATGAAAATTCAAACGGATTCAAATATCCATCCTTATGCAACTTAGCTAGTCGTGTCGCATTGATGTGACCCAGTCTACAATGCCACAAGAAGGATTCGTTCATTTCTGAACTCTTCTTCTTGTGTGTGTTTGTTTTGCTCAGAACTGTTGATTGATTTAGAACATAAATGCCATTGCACATCGTGTCTGATCCAACCAACTTTTGGTTTAGAAAAATGTTCATAACATTATCCTATAATACAAAATTATATCCCTCTTTACTCAACAAAGAAACCGATATAATGTTGCATATCAGGTTCGGCATGTAATAGCATTTGTTCAGAATCAATGTATTACCAGTTGGCAATACAAGGTGATATTCCTCGACGGTTTTAGTTGCAACAATTGCACCATTTCCAACCTTTATGTCTTTATCACCTTCTCCAAGTTCTCTACCTTTCCTAAGCCCATGTAACTGATTACATATATGGGATCCTGACCTGGTATCTAATACCCAGGACGTAGAGGAAATGGAGAAACAGTTCTCTGTAACGAACACACCCGAAGAAAATACATCAACATGTACTTTCTTCAATCGGGTGGCATGGGAATCCTGGTATTCCCCTATATCCTGTTCAATCTTATAACTCTTATAAGAAAGAACGGAACCAACGTTCCCCAGCACAGTATAACATGCGGGTTCGGTCAATACATCCATATTATTATCTTGATTAAGGCATGATATGGTCGCTACCTGGAGAGAGAGAGAAGAAAACACTTTAGCGTATGCTCTTGCAAGATCAGATTGGTTATTATTTTATCTAATCAGGATGGCTCCCACTGTTTTTATCAAATCTTCCTTCAAACCCTAAAAGGAAAGACTAGCCGGGATTAATTACACCCTACAATTTCGCCAATCTTTCAGCCAGGCCAGTGTCGGTACTTTGAGAGAGGTTCCCCGTGCTTTCGCACGGACCTAATTAAAGTAAACCTCGTTTTCCCAGAGGCGTAACCCCGTTGACACCTTTCTAGACACCTACTTGATCGGCTAATTGTCCTGTTAAAACTCTCCCGGGAGTAATAATTACTCGCAGTGGGTATCGGGATCCAACTATCTCATAGAAGGTATGCAATCTCATTGCAAATTTCAACACTTGAAATTCCCGATAATATTTTGCCCCTAGCGTCCCATGACCTTGACCCAGGCCAACAAACCATAGTGCGCTAGTCAAGTTCAACCCGTCATTTCTTGATTGAATTAAACCCACCCGTACGACCCTTGACGCAGGCCAACAAAGTCGCACGACTACCCTAATCCAATCTGCATCATATACATAAACAGATAAATACTAGTTAGCTACCGCACACTAGGCCTTGACGCAGGCCAACAAACATAGCACGAATACTAAGTAGGACTTATCTGAAATGACGGAGGGTTACGACAAGTTTTTCTGAAAACCTATTGCGTAATGAACTTGATATCGTTGTAGAATCTATTGAATTTTGAAATGGAGTGATTTTGAGGCTTTTATTAGTTTTGCTAAAGAGGTCACTCCCGATGAAGGGATCTCGGCTCTTTCCTTATGGAATAAGGTGCAGGATATATCATATACATCACTATGCAAAGGAAAACTCTAAAAGCAATCAAAAGCAAACCGAGTGTTGTAGCATCTGCCAGTTTTGCTAAAGAGGTCACTCCCGGTGAAGGGATCTCAGCTCTTTCCTCATCGAATAAGGTGCGGGATATATCATATATATCGCTATGCAAAGCAAAAACTGTAGCTACCCTTTTTGAAAAAAATGATTCTACAACATCTTTTAGGTTTCTTTTCTTTCATTAATCACATTAATGAAGTCCTATCATTTAAGTCACCTAAACATCACAGATAAATACGACGTACACTTATGCTATCCGCATTCGCCTCGATGTCCCCTCGTGCACCGTTAGGTTAGGTAACTAATGGCAGAGCGGGGCAGCGCTAGCGCGGGTGTAAAACATAAGTAACGCCTATATAATATATCATATATACGATATGCAGTATTTATCACAGCACATCAAATGATCACATCACAGATATCGCAGCAGAAGAGAAACATTGGATATACTAGGACGTCCGTGTTTTATTTTGAGCCTCTATAAAACACGGATTCCACGGTCGCGATGAATAGCCAAATCCACACCCCTAGACCCCTACGAAAGCGGCAAGCAACCCTACCAATTCTAGAGTTAGGAGACCCGGACTCGACTCCTCGAGTTGGTCTCCCACTGGACTCCAGAACCCGATTACTTATGCTCTCCTCCTTGGGTCTATCCTAGTGCGGAAAAGTAAATAATATACAAATGGTGACATCGACCTCATCCCGGAAGTGCCCCAATAAAAGAATATTACATACATTTCATTTTACATGAATGAAAATAAAAACTCTCATCTCACAGAAAAACCCCCGGCTATTCAGAACGCGACGATCCAATATAACATATCTAGCAACACATAACATCACATGTCATCAACGTAAGTAAATATGTGCATCCCAATTGTCGTTGACATATAGTAACGAAACCGGTGATATCACATATTACACTTACGGTCGCAGAAAAGAAAGTGTAAAACTACAACATTTGGAATCCACATTCTCTTTAGACATCGTAAATCCGAAATATCACATACTTCGCATTTCATGCCTAATTATATGAATTCCACATATTGTATCACATTCCAGATAAATAGATAGTATTAAACTTTCCGATCGAATAATCAAATACCCAAGATTTCCATAATAGCTCAACACTTGAGCGGAGTTCAAAAAATTCCAGAATACGTCACAGCAGCAACGGTCCAGCCGTAGAAGGGTCAAGCCAACGCCTCACATGTGGCACGCCGTACTGCCCTAAACCCTAAGGTTCAAAAGGCAGTTCAAGACGGTCACATAATCGAGTTAAGGTTTGTTTTCTTCTAGAGGGTCCGTCACATTACATGCACGTTTTTCCGAAAGATTCAAACTCGGGAAAAATTCAACACTTGAATGTTTTTCGTGCCGGGAAAAATTGAGTTAATGATATCCGTTCGAACATTTTAGTACATTCTAAATTATCCGGAATAACATAACAAAATTAAATTCTCCGATCGAATCGACGATTACAAAATAAACCCCAAAATACTCAACACTTGAGTTAATTTAAAAATACCCAGAAAATACAAATAATAGAAATAGTAATTACAGTGAAAAGATAAGTGCATGATTCCTCATTACTGCCGCGGATCCGCGGCCCAAGGGAGGTACGGCCGCGGTTCCGCGGCAGTGTGTACGGATTATGCACTCAAATTTCACCGTAGATCTTAGAAAACCCTGCTGAATTTTTTGGGTATTTTTAATTCTGAAAAAACCAGTTTTTAAAAAATGTACAGAGAGGGGTTCATTTTGACATATTCGGGTTCGTTCGGAGTTTTAACTTCGTTAACACATCGCCTAATGTTCTAGCTAGGCTCTGATACTACTGTAGGGTTACTAGGCACTCTAATAAGGTTCTACAATGCATCAACCATGCCCGTTTCAAATTTTAGCCGTGCCGAATAACCCTAAACAAGATTGTTGCTAGAAAATTAGGGTTTCATATGCTAGTAAACTATGTTTACAACTAAGTTAATACGAAATACAACCTTTGTAGATCGGTCCTTCACTTCTTTAGCTCCTTGTTGAAGTCCCTTCGCTGCGATCGTGGTTCTCCCGGACTCTTGCAAGGCTTCACGAGGCGAAAGACGCGTCCTTGCTTGAAGTCTTCGAGGCCGAAGATGATCTACGTCGAGGGGATGCCAACTCAAGCTTCTACTTCACTAACTTGAGAATTAGTGAAGCAAACACCCTAAACTAAAGTGCTAGTCTAGTAGAGGATGGAGAAATAGGAAGTGGGTTCTCTTTAGAATTTTATTTCTCACAAAGTTTCACTCTTTTTTCAAAACCCTAGCAAGCCTTTTCTTTTCCTCAATGAAGAAGAAGATGAACCAAAGAAAAGAATGAGGATAATGATCAAGTGAGAAAGGTAACCATGGTGAGTGAGTATCATATACTAACTCTTGTAGAGACATAACCATGGCTAATAGTTGTAAGTATACGGCAGCGCCCCGGCAGTCTAACAGACGCCAATATGCGGAACAAAACTTTTACGACTGGCGCTATCGCGTACTATAACCCGGATCTGCCATTAAAGCTAAACTTACAAATTGTAAAGAGGGTAGAATTGTTATACCGAACGATCCGAGTCCTTCGGTCTTTAACCATCATCCCATGCTTTGTTGCGGCGGCTTCGATCTTCTGAAACTCCAGTCTCGTCGTCCAGGTGGCACCACGTCGACGGATCTTTAAACGGGCTCCCGCCTCTGAACCGAGACAACTCGGTCGTCAAGTTTGCTAAAAGAGACGACCAAGATGTTGTAGAGAATGAGTAGAATACTTTGTCTCATTACGTCCAAGGCTATGGACGAACGGTTAATGAAGTTGCCAATTGGAGTCGGGTAAATGGAAATTGAACTATATAAAATTTACATACCCTAAACTATCATAATCTTTTTCTCTCAAGCAAATGAAAAAACCATCACCTCTCACAAGAGGGGGCCGGCCATAAATAGGAGAGGGGGGAGGTGAGTGTAGGAGCTAGGATGGTGATCATAAGGAAAAATATCAAGGATATTTATCATGAAGAAAGAATGAGTGGTATGAACACATTAAATGAATTAAGCCACCTCACTTAACACCTCACCTCACAATTAATGCAAATGATGAGTCACTAATCCTAGTCACCATTTCTAGAATCTTCTAGAACCATGACTCACCCAAAAGACGAAAGGATAAATCCGCATTTAACCGAATGTTAAATACGGCTGATAGAAAACTGGAAACTGGCAACTTCCAAAAGTGATCCCGAAACGAATTTCAGGATAACCCCGTATCAGTATAAACATACCCGCATTTGTATTACGACCGAATACAAATGCAACTGAGACAAAGATATTATATCTACACAGTATAATACTGGGATCCGGCTTAAACCAAAGCCTACCAGTATTATCTGCCCGAAAAATGACACGTGCGAAAACGCACGTGCTTTTTCCGAACCCTGCCATAATACCATACGACATCTACAACGTTTCGCCCGAACTTGGGAAAGTATCTGTGGGGGACTCTAATGACTCATCAATACACTGGCACTGGGTATAACCACCAGCACGTCAAAGGTACAAGCTGTACGTAACGGTTTGCCTATGTATTGATTGGAAGGGAAGCTGACGAGCGAACTCATCTATAAACCCTACTGAGCCTGATAGTGACAATATCCGTACAGTCCGGAACGTTCGTCTATGAGTATCGCATATTAGGCCTAGGGGGTCGGTAAACGTCAGACCCCCAATAGCTGCATAAGTCGTGTCAGAGAGTAGCTCAGAACACCCTGAGATACTACTGGTATACCTAACAGTATATCTCGATTACCCTGGCCAGGGATTTCGTGTAATGGCTCTCCTAAACACAGCGCGATCTCACCCCCCAATACCGGGAGAGACGAATCCCCGACGATCCGCTCACTTGCCTCCAATGTGGCTCGGGACTGTACCCAACTAAAACCTGTTTGCACAACTCCTTTGAGCGTGGTAGGGTAGTAATCTAAGCACAGTGGGAACTCACACGAGACAAATGACGACCTCAGGTCGATGAACTAACCTGTACACATATCACCAGGGAACTGCTATCTGACGATATGTATAATACCAACTAGCATGTTCCCGGTGAGTCCTGTCCGGTGTACTCATAACCTAATGAGCACCTGTATACATCTTAGGTGATCTAACTGACACCAGTGGCTTGTGAGACCGGCCACCGCCCTTCGTCGGGGTCTCGACTGTATACACTAGTCTACTCTGGAGTATCGATGCCCTATCTTGAAACTCCCACGACTAGGGACACTTTTAAGGATGTGCTTATAGACCCTAGCTCCCACATATATGATCGCCATCATACTGCTGGTAGTCAAGCAAGAATCCTATGGGCTCTGTCATCATGCAATAGTGAACTAAAGCATATATACGATGATAAAGACAAACCAGATAGCATACTATCATCTCGAGCAAGACAGTCCTATCGGTATAGGTCCTCCCTCAATCACTACAATCACGTACCTGCGATACAATAATTGACTTAGAGGGCACTATATCCAATAATCTCCCACTTGCACTTAAGGCTAATTATTGCGATGTCGTGTACTCACAGCTCGTGTGATACCGTGTCACGACCCGAAAGTACGGAACGTGACTGGCACTTAGATTACGAGACGTCTAAAGGCGTACCGTAACCTAAGTCAGCCAAAGCCCAGAAAAATCTAAACCAAAATCAAAAGCGAGTGAAGGAAAACCTTTAATGAAGACGATTTTCAAATCAATTAAGTTGCAAAGAATCCCTTTTTAAAAACATCAAAAATTTCCGAAAATTTCGGCAGAGTCTCCCCTGTATTTTCTAACCCCCAAAATGGGTACAACAAGATAATAAATCTGTAATCATAAAAATGGCATCCCCAAGCGGGAGCTAGCTCTTCGCCCAAGACGGATCACAACCACATGCAATATAATAGTAATATCAAGAAAAGAACATAAAGAAACGCAAATACCAGAAAACACACGTCGGCTCAAGTGAGCTCGACCCAAAAGAAACCACAAATATACAAATCTCTCAGTCTCATCACTAGGTCGCATATACAATATAAAGTGGTAGATGGAGAATACTAGATACAATGATAAAGCAAAAAAAAATAAAGTATACTCGCAACCCACCTACGGGCGATGTCGCGAGTCTGCACAAAATGAGATAGCCGCCGCTACAAGAGTGACGGGTCCGACCTGCAAGACACTGTGGCACAACGGGGGTGAGTTGCCAGCTCGTGAGTAGAATATAACATCTAGTAAGGCAATCGTAAGAATGCACGCAATGCGGAACAACATGTATGTCCATATGTGATATAATAACTCTAGTATGCATGCACAGATATGCAATATCTTTTCTAACTCTTTAAGTGTTTAGAATGTTAAAGTTACTGCATTCTTAACTTTTAGAAAATGAATGTCTGTATAATAGCTAAATATCATCAAGAAATCATCTGAAAACCCGTGTCAAGCATCGACACCAAATAGGAATCATATCTGTCTCAATATCGGGCTCCGTCAGTCTGGATCGGCCCATATCATAAATCTCACGACAACGGTCGGTATCCTCCGGATATCCGCCGCGCCAGACATCACCGGTAGGTAGTCTTCCCCTGCCAGGCTCATCGTCTACAACTCGATCTTCTTGCCCCGGGGTACCATACCGGGCCCACCATGTACCCGAGACGGTTCATCCACTCCTCGAATCGGGTCTCGAAATCCAACAGAAAACATGAAACTCATGGTGGACGACACATACATTACGAGAAAACCGCAACTTTGTTTTAAAAATGATAAATATAAGCTTTTGTTAAATTCTTGCGGTTTTCCCCAAAAATCCAGAAATCGCAACAAAACTGAAATCCTCAAGAAAATCATAATGTCCACATGTTATATATATGACAAATGTCTATGATATCAATGTGTATGATGTAAATTTTGGCTAGAGTTCTATGTAAATATGATGATGATGCGAGATATGTGCATGCGATGCAGTTTCATATATCAAGTATGAATGCAGGTGATGATATTAAGATAAATAGGTTCTATCGTGCACGTGGCATGTCAATTACCAAAGGCGTGTGTGTCACATGAATAGTGCGCGTGCAACATATGCCAATGGTAAGGTGTTCGTGTCCTACGAAATGATATCGCATAGGTAGAGATGAATGTCCATGCAATTTAACATACTGTTCGCTATAAGGGTATGCAGTGTACATGAATGGATAAGCTAACTAACAATATAATCTTGCAAAAAGTAGGGTAATCCTAACTAGGGGGCGCCTCGCGCCATCCAGACGATTCCCCCATAGATGAATATATTTACTCACCAGAAATCCCCGCTAATCTGATCCGGCCACCGCTTTGCCTTTACGCGCCGTGTCCGATGTTTCTCCGACCGATCCTATATTTGCACAACACCAAGTATTAGATTACATAACCCTAAACGATGCAAGTCACATTATACAAATATCGACGCTCACAAATTAATCATAGCATGCACTCGGTGCGCGGAAAAACGCACGAAAATCGCTAACCTTTAGCTAGAATCGTCGTTTCGAGGAAATCGACAAAACTACAACTCAACTAGACGAAACCCCGCGTTCGCGCATTCTAAAAATCCTATACGAAGCTAATAATATTGCTAACCTAACGCAAATTTAACGCATTCTATTTTTCGTAAAAATCTAGCAAGCAAATTCAACACCGATTCAATGCAAACATCGATATTTTGTCGATTTAGCGAGCATATAAATATACCATTAACCACTACAACCAATTAGAAACCCAAAGCCCTAATTTAACTCTAACCCCATGCTTCAAACCCTAATCCACAATCAAATCCCTTACTTGAATTTTCAAAACTAACCATTTCAATGAAATTAATCATTTTAAAATACTAAACTAGCTTTATTAAACTACAAATTAACAACTAGTTTAGGATTATACCTCCCAAGTGAACCCCAACTTGCACTTGCCCTTGAAAGAACCCTCTTTTCACCTTGTTTTGAAACAATTTAGGGTGGGAAGGAGGTGGTTTAGGGTTTTGATTTGAATTAGAGAAGAAAAATGTGCATTTTTGTGGATTTTGTGCACTTTTTCATGGATTTTAGAAGCAAGAAATGGAAAAAAAATGAGGGAATTTCCTGCAGGTTGTGGCCGGCCTGAGCTTGGAGGTTGGGAAATGGAAGAGTTGTGTGGAAATTTCTACACAATAGTATCATCTAAGGTCAATTAATGCATGCTACATTAACATTTTTCAAAAACAACCCCTTTTCATTTCATTTTTCCAACCCTCCTTTACCATAAACAACCAAACTTGAAAAGGTTTGCTAAATTTTTTTGTTACACTATATTTTAGTTTATAATGATTCCCAATTATGAAATTTACCTAATTAAATTTTTATTTATCACTAATTTAATAAATTTAAAAAGGCTTAAAATAATAAAAAAATTAATTAATTACGATTTTTTTTTTATTTAACTAGATAATTATAAGTGACATTTTAGTGACAAAATTATAGTAATATCTTATCTAAATTTTGTATAATTAGGTCTACAATGAAAAATACCTATTTCGACTTTTTACGGAAAAAGCCGAAAAATTAGCCGATTACCGAAAAACTGCCTAAACGATTTTCGAAGGGTTACATACCGAGTATCCAACTCCTCCACTAATCAGTTTCACAAAGCTCGTTTGCAAAACTATTGTGTTCGAGAAATAGCCTCAGTGAGTGGATCTGCTTCGGTGTTCCATTCTGTGTCTCTCTATATCTCAATTTCGCGGAGAAAACCATCTGCAGAATTGAGTACTACCTGTCTTAGAATATGTCTGGATATCTGATGGGACCTAGTTCATAAATGAACTCCAAATCCAAACTTCTTAGACTGTATCGATCATTGAAACTAATCAGTGACCAGCACCATGCCTCCCACAGTATCCCCTTGGACCACCTGTCCATAATACTGTCCCTCGTCTGAGGGAAAACTATAACTCTGACAATCACTCTGTCATGCATGTCACCTTTGAAGCCTGGAATGATAACTGTCTCCTGAAGGAGACAGCTGTCATCAAATCCGTAGAACATCCATTCATGTTCTAAAACTGCCTCTTAATGTTTCTCCAGAATTGGATTAATATAAACTTATCGCATCTAGTGCGAAAACGACATCTGGTGTGGTACTTGACATCTCATGATTGACTCAATTGCCTAAGCAAGTGATGTGTCAATCATGTATGTCCCTCTCCCCTTTAGTCTGTAAGACACCTTTAGAGAGGGTGATTCCATCACCTGTAGGTACACCACCATGCCTGAAGTCATCTATTCTAAAATACTATTAGAATACTGTCAAAGTACCTACATTGGGAAACTACCCAAATCTAGATCTAAAACCATAGATCTTGTATCCAGAATGTCAGATATTACATCCATGTCCTTTGTGGAGAAACAACTGTATGAAGACCACAGTACAACCGATCGTAGTATAGGAATTTTACTTCCTACTCTGTGTATGTCATCCAAATACCAGGACATCACACCCTACTACCTTCTTAACAGATCCATCCCTTATTCTGATGAAGTCAATCCATGACTGTCACATCAAAAATTAGATGATCTATCTCCGCTATAATTGCTCAAGTCTATAAACAAACATTAGCTACTTGCCCACTATGCTTCCGCTGCTCCCACTGACTACGACAACCCTCTGGCAGAATAATATATACGCACACTTCTGAAACTAGTTTATAACGATGCTATACATTTCCTCCTGCCGGGTCTCATAGTCTGGAACAACAGTAGTGTCAAGTCTGGGTAAACAAGAACCTCCCTGCCACCTTTCCTTGAGGCTACCGGAGTACCTCTCGGGTGTCTGAGGTTACCCACCATATCTGCAGAGTGGCTATTTGAATGTCAAACCTGATTGAATATATAGGTCCTATTAAATTTTCCGTAATCGTTTGTGGTTCTGGAATCACTTCCAGTTCTACCATACTCCCACTACCGTTTTCTGAAAAAATTCATTTTAATAAAACTGTGGCGAGTCAAGAACAATATCACTATTGATCTTCCAGATGGTAGAAAATCAACCCTTGTCAAAACTAGGGTCAACCCACAAACTGTCATTACAGAAACGTGCCTTGAGTTATCCAGTGTCTGTTTTTAAGCATAAGCTGGAAAACTCCCCTTACCTTAACATTGTTAAGATATGATCCATTCTATATCTAATACAGAAACTTTGTCACTTATTTAATTGGAACCATATTCAAATCATGCAGTTGTCTCCAGTGCATATCAACTTAATGGAGAGAGGCTAATCAGCATTACTCAACTTAGGAATCCTTCCAATTACGAGTAACCTGATTGAGAAACAAGTTTCTCAAAAACCATTACTATCAACTGAATACCAATCACAAGAATCTACATTTTCGATTTCTTTGAAGAATCCCGATACTTGCGATACATTGTTCTCTACTTTATTCCTATACCCACAACTTCTCAAAAGTTAGACATTGTATTTCTACGAAATACTTGTCTAAAAACTAGAGAAGTCATAAGTAAATAGAATATAGTACGAGGACCTACCCCTTTGTCCTGATGGACATTGGACAACATACAATACTCTATATAAGTCTGCTGAGTTTAATAAAAACCTGTGCATCGTAGGTTGAAAAACTGTACCCAGGCGATTTCCTCAAATATCACCAATTACAACGAATTCCGATATAACGAGGATGATCACCCAATTCCCAATAACTCACTCCTACTCAATATCTGTAAAACCATACAGACGTGAGAATCATTCCTGGTAAATACATACCCTGGAGTAAGTATCCAATCGGGAAATCAGTTTTCTATTAACAATGCACAGTGAATATGAAACACAAATATGTTTCGTAGGGGTATCCTGGTATTCTTAGTAATGCCTCTTCAATAATCCAATTCATTACTTTAACCGTATATTTCTTTGCCACCTTTCCAAATCCCTTTATTTGTCTTTAGTCGTTACCTTCTGTACACCATCATTAGGCTAAATGGTTTTCTTCCTTCCCTACGTTTCGGCACCAGCCTATGGTTTAGAAGAAGAATATCCAGTAAGCATAATGAGTGTACCCTCCTAATCCTAGGAGTACTCGTAACTTGAGAGAAGGTGATGATAAAAGACAACTGAATAAACCTTATTCCTATTTCTCCTGAACCGGAATCCATCCTCGAAAAAAATATCCTTCGAGTTTGTATATAACCATACGATGGATTTATCCAATGGAATTGGATGTTCGTAGTGATACGGGTTGTTCTGGAGAAATTAAAGGTGAACTAGGAGTGGCGATGAAGTACGCGGTTTGGTCGTGAATGATAGTAGTCGCAATTTACTTTGCCCTCTTTCTAATCCCTTTATTTTGTCTTTATTTATTACCTTCTGTACACCCGTCTTAGGCTAATTGGTTTTCTTCATTCCCTACCTTTTGGCATCTGCCTATGGTTTGGAATAAGACTATCCAATAAGCGTAATAGGTGTACTCTCCTAAACCAAGGAGCCCTCGCAACCTGAAAGAAGGTGATAATAAAAGACAACTGAATAAACCAATTCTATTTCTCCTGAACCTGGATCCATCCTCGAAGAAGTCCCTTCGAGTTCGTATATAACCATACGATGGATCTATCCAATGGAAGTGGATGTCCGTAGTAATACGGGGTGTTCTGAGAAATACAAAGGGTAAAAGAAGGAGCGGTAATGACTTATGCAACTATAGACAATCCAAATCAGTAAATTAAGAAGGTTCGGTCAACTTTGGTCACTGAGTTATAGTCTTGGGTCAGTCAAAGGTCGCTGCCAAAAGGAGAGAGAAAAGAAACACTCTGCGTGCACTCTAACCTAGATCAGAATGGTTATCACTTTATCTAATTAGGAAACCTCCCACTGTAATCTCAAATTCTCCTCCAAACCTTAAAGAAGAATTAGTCGGGGTCACCCGAAGAGTAAACTAACTTATCAGTGGGAATCGGGATCCAACTCTCATCGCATGATAACATGAATGAAGCCACTCAAGTTATAACACTCCAGAAGGTATGCGCATACCTGGCAAGTTTCCTGTATGTTTGAAACTCCCGATGTAACATTTTATCCCATGCTCTTATGACCTTGACGTAGGCCAACAAATCATAAGCCACATGTCAAGTTCTACCCGTCGTTGTCCTGATTAATTTAGTACATCGTACAAGCCATTGAAATAGGCCAACAAGGCTGTACGTCTGTCCTAAAGTTAATGCATCTATCTATGCAACAAACGAATGTTCAGCAGCTACCAAACACTATGCCTTGACGTAGGCCAACAAACATAGCTTGAATACTACTGATCATTCATAAGAAACGACGGAGGTTTACGGCTGGTTTTTGGCGAAAAACCTTTAACGTAATGAACTTGATCTCGTTGAAGGAAACTGATAGCTTTTTATAAAAAATATAGTAGCGAAAACTTTTTGCTAAAGAAGTTACTCCCGGTGAAGGGATCTTGTCTTTTTCCTCGTGGAATGAGGTGCAGGATATTCTAACTGAATATCTCTATGTAGAGCAACTTGTGATCGACTATATTTAAGTTATTACCCTGACGCAAATTTCTGCCCAAGGGATCACTCCCGGTGAAGGGATCTCGGCCCTTGCCTCGTCAAATGAGGTGCTGGATATTCTAACTGAATACCGCTATGCATTGCAAAAGGAAACGTCTTTGTAATAACTCATTTTAAAATTTGTTCCAACAACATCAAATATAGGTTTGTTTTATCTTGCATTGATAAGAATCAACGCAGTCCCATCAGTCAATCACACCAGAAAAGAACGAAAATAAAATGTACGTATATGCCATCCGCATTCGCCACTGGGTCCCATCATCACTCGTTAGGTTACTTAACTAACGACAGAGCGGGGGCTGGACTAGCGTGGGTGTAAAACATATACAACATCTAACAGTATATATACTAATATACAATAATCGCTCCAGGCGTGATAATATGCAACATTACAGAAAAGTAATAAGTATCACAGAACAATACAGATAAACTGGGATCCCCGGGTTTCACAGAGCCGCTGCTGAAACCCAACGTTCCCCTGGTCGTGTGGATAGCCTGTGCAATGAAACCTAGACCCCTACGGGTGCGGCAAGTTACCCGCCAAAACCTGAAGCGAGGTGGTCCCCACAATATAGTGAATGGAACACCCAGAACTTCACGGAATCCGGTAAATTGAGCACCCCTCCTTGGGTCAACCTGTACCCCCTGCAAGTGCGGCGAATAGTCTGCCAATTCTTGAGTGAGGCCCCTTTGCCTCTCAAAGCCATGAGATACAGACCCGTTGCCCTCCAGAACCCGGCTATCCGTGCACTCCTCCGCGGGATAAACCTAGTACAGAAATAAAAATATGTACAACGGGTACATCGACCACAACCTGGTCGTGCCTCAAAAGAATATTATACAACAGGAAGTGACGGCACTCCACAAGTCGGACGCTCGCCCCGCAATATCAGATGTACAAATAAATCCAAACAGCACTATCATTGTACCCTGCTATCCACCATGACAAATCCGCAACATTACAGCACAACACAGAACATCAACGCGAATGTCACGTTCGCAAACCCGTCTAAAAGAACTATAGCAATCAGACGCGGTTTACCGATCAAATGACATTCCCGGTCGGAGATATAAAGTAAGTACTGAAAACTAACACGTTTAAAATTTCGATCGACAAAATTTCCCGACGTGGGCCCCAATAAATCTGCTGTACAGTAACAAATACTGGGCCCAAAAGAACAATACTAGAAACCACAATTCCCTGCAAAGAAGCTCCTGTACAAATTTGGAGCACTGTTCCCACTAAACGGCCGCGGAAGCGCGGTCAAACCCTAGGTTTGACCGCGGTTCCGCGGTCGTTCTATGGGATCAAGTGACCAATTTTGTACGGAATGCTTAAAAAAGCCTGCTTGTTTTTCTGTGACATGCAAAATAATTTTTAGAACAGTTTAAAAATCAACAGAAACTTTTTATACAGAAAAATGTAGTTTCGGAAATTCCGTTTGATCGATCTTTTAAACGCGATAGCACAAGTTAGTATAGCTTAATGGTGAGGCTCCGATACCACAGTAAGTATGCGGCAGCGCCCCGGCAGTCTAACAGACGCCAATATGCGGAACAAAACTTTTACGACTGGTGCTATCGCGTACTATAACCCGGATCTGCCATTAAAGCTAAACTAACAAATTGTAAAGAGGGTAGAATTGTTATACCGAACGATCCGAGCCCTTCGGTCTTTAACCATCATCCCACGCTTTGTTGCGGTGGCTTCGATCTTCTGAAACTCCAGTCTCGTCGTCCAGGTGGCACCACGTCGACGGATCTTTAAACGGGCTCCCGCCTCTGAACCGAGACAACTCGGTCGTCAAGTTTGCTAAAAGAGACGACCAAGATGTTGTAAAGAATGAGTAGAATATTTTGTCTCGTTACGTCCAAGGCTATGGACGAACGGTTAATGAAGTTGCCAATTGGAGTCGGGTAAATGGAAATTGAACTATATGAAATTTACATACCCTAAACTATCATAATCTTTTTCTCTCAAGCAAATGAAAAAACTATCACCTCTCATAAGAGGGGGCCGGCCATAAATAGGAGAGGGGGGAGGTGAGTGTAGGAGCTAGGATGGTGATCATAAGGAAAAATATCAAGGATATTTATCATGAAGAAAGAATGAGTGGTATGAACACATTAAATGAATTAAGCCACCTCACTTAACACCTCACCTCACAATTAATGCAAATGATGAGTCACTAATCCTAGTCACCATTTCTAGAATCTTCTAGAACCATGACTCACCCAAAAGACGAAAGGATAAATTCGCATTTAACCGAATGTTAAATACGGCTGATAGAAAACTGGAAACTGGCAACTTCCAAAAGTGATCCCGAAACGAATTTCAGGATAACCCCGTATCAGTATAAACATACCCGCATTTGTATTACGACCGAATACAAATGCAACTGAGACAAAGATATTATATCTACACAGTATAATACTGGGATCCGGCTTAAACCAAAGCCTACCAGTATTATCTGCCCGAAAAATGACACGTGCGAAAACGCACGTGCTTTTTCCGAACCCTGCCATAATACCATACGACATCTACAATGTTTCGCCCGAACTTGGGAAAGTGTCTGTGGGGTAGTCTAATGACTCATCAATACACTGGCACTGGGTATAACCACTAGCACGTCAGAGGTACAAGCTGTACGTAACGGTTTGCCTATGTATTGATTGGAAGGGAAGCTGACGAGCGAACTCATCTATAAACCCTACTGAGCCAGACAGTGACAATATCCGTACAGTCCGGAACGTTCGTCTATGAGTATCGCATATTAGGCCTAGGGGGTCGGTAAACGTCAGACCCCCAATAGCTGCATAAGTCGTGTCAGAGATGTAGGGTTCCTAGGCACCCTAGTGAGGTCTCACAAGGCATCGAACATGCCAATATAAAAATTTATGGGTGCCGAGAGACCCGACTACGGACCGTTTGCTAGAAAACTAGGCGAAAAAGCTAACTAGTTAACACTTAACTATAAGAATCGGAAATACAACCTTTGTAGATCCGGTCCTCCACCTCCACGGCTCCGAGATGAGGTCGTCTCCGCTGTCCAAATCAAATCAGGGCTCTAGCGTCGGCTTCATCGGAGAATGGACGGGCTAGGTCGTCGACGACGTGCCGAAGATGATCTACGTCGAAGCATCACTAGATCGAGCTCCACCTTCACCAAGTCTTGAAAACTTGTGAAGGAAACACACTCTACTACTTGGCAAGAGGTAGAGGATGAAGAAATAGGAAGTGGGTAGACTTTAGAATTGGATTTCTCACTTGTTTTCATCAATCACCATTGATGAAGCAAGCTTCTTCAAGTGAAGTGAAGAAGATGAAGAAGAAGAAGATGAATATTATGATAAGTGTTTTTGCAAAAAGGAAATAATAAGAATACTTATCATAATGTAACCATGGTAATGTGTAGAGAGTTAATCATGGTTGAAAGGAATGGTTAGGGTTAAGCATGAGACAAAATGGTCACTTGGTCAAAGTCTTCATGAAGCTTCAACAAGCTTCCAAAGATAGCCACCATTTTGCATTATGCTTATCATTTTCCAATATGAATAAACAAATAAATAAATAGTATGAAAATGAAAACCCTAACCATTACATAACCATGGTTTAAACTTTACACAAAACACAAGTTAGCATGCATCATCAAACATGATACATACAAGTGCACAAAAATATATCACATATACAATGTGCACATCCGAGTGAGAAAATCCATCTTAAAGTGAACCAATACTAGTTAATGCAAAGTAATATATCAAATATATAATTATGCATTAAATCATTAAATCAACACTTGATTCAATGATCCGGTCATGTCGCACATAACCGACTGGTATCATCAGTAACAACTTATCAAATCAACACTTGATCCGATAACCCGGCTATATCGCATATAACCGATCAATGTCACATCGCGAGAATGAAATACGGTATCACATACACGTATTATTCTCGGTCCCGCACATATCTCATATGCGCTCCTATTTCGTTTCGCTTGAGCCAGGAAACCTCTGTGTAGGACTCTAAAGACTCGTCAATACGCCGGCAGCAGGTGATGATCATATCAAACACCCACAAGCCGCAAGCGGTCTGCTAAACGTAACGGCCACCCGGGTATTGAGCGATCAGAAGATCGACGAGCAAGTCCGCTCATACTCCTGTGAATCCAACCAGTAACACTACCGTACAGTCCGGTCTGATCGTCTGATATGTCGCATATCTCGCCTAGGGGTGGTAAACGTCAGACCCCAATAGCTCGATAAGTCGTGTCGATATGAGGTCTATAACTGTTCGAGAAACTACTGGTAACACTTACCAGTAAATCTCAGCAACCCTGGCCAGGGATTTCCTGTTATAGCCAATCGAACACAGCGCAACATCAACCCCCTATACCGGGAGAGACGAATCCCCTCCTATCGCTCATTGCCTCCATGTGACTCGGGACTGTACCCAAAAACCACCGTTTTGCACGCCCTCTTGGACGTGGTAAGATGGAAATCAAAGCACAGTGGGAACCACACAAGACTCTATGACGATCTCGGGTCAACAGACTACTCTGTACCAGTGTCACCAGAGAACTGCCATCTGACGTGAGGTATAATACCATCTGGGAGTTCTCGGCGAGTACGTCCAGTGTACCCAGTCTCTACTGAGCACCCGTATATCATCTCTTATGTCAAACACCAATGGATATGGGATCATCCATCGCCCATCTGTATGGGTCGAGAAGGTATACGCTAGTCTACTCTGGTATATCGATGCCCCGTCTCGATACACCCACGACTAGGGACTTTGAAGGATGTACTTATGGACTACCATGCCCCCACTAGTATGATCCGCATCATAGTCCAGGTAGTCAAGTACAGATCCTAAGGGCTTTACCAACATGTAACAGAGAGACAATCAGCATACACGTTAAGGTAAAGATCAACCAGATAGCATACTATCATGTCGAGCAAGAAAGTCCTCCCTATATACGTCCCAGCATCCACTACAATATACATCCTATGTATAGTAATGGCCTCTAGGGCATACATATAACTAATAAGAGAGTAGCCCAGAACACCCTGAGATACTACTGGTATACCTAACAGTATATCTCGATTACCCTGGCCAGGGATTTCGTGTAATGGCTCTCCTAAACACAGCGCGATCTCATCCCCCAATACCGGGAGAGACGAATCCCCGACGATCCGCTCACTTGCCTCCAATGTGGCTCGGGACTGTACCCAACTAAAACCTGTTTGCACAACTCCTTTGAGCATGGTAGGGTAGTAATCTAAGCACAGTGGGAACTCACACGAGACAAATGACGACCTCAGGTCGATGAACTAACCTGTACACATGTCACCAGGGAACTGCTATCTGACGATATGTATAATACCAACTAGCATGTTCCCGGCGAGTCCTGTCTGGTGTATTCATAACCCAATGAGCACCTGTATACATCTTAGGTGATCTAACTGACACCAGTGGCTTGTGAGACCGGCCACCGCCCCTCGTCGGGGTCTCGACTGTATACACTAGTCTACTCTGGAGTATCGATGCCCTATCTCGAAACTCCCACAACTAGGGACACTTTTAAGGATGTGCTTATAGACCCCAGCTCCCATATATATGATCGCCATCATACTGCTGGTAGTCAAGCAAGAATCCTATGGGCTCTAACATCATGCAATAGTGAACTAAAGCATATATACGATGATAAAGACAAACCAGATAGCATACTATTATCTTGAGCAAGACAGTCCTATCGGTATAGGTCCTCCCTCAATCATTGCAATCACGTACCTGCGATACAATAATTGACTTAGAGTGCACTATATCCAACAATAGTTATGGTTGGGTTAAGAAATATCCATAGTAAAAACAAATTTAGTGGAATTAGTCAATGCTTCCACAAGCTTCCACAAGCATCAAGCATTTAGTTAATCCTCCACTAATTTTGTAATTACTTTGAATATTAAAAACCCAACATCATATGCAGCATGGTGTAAGTCTCATACACCCAAGTCATGTGTATCATCAACCATGATACAATAAGAAAACACAATTTTAATATATATCATATATACATTAAAGTTGTGCTCATGTGAGAAAAACCCTAAAGTGAACAAGTGTTAGTTAATGTAAACTAGTATATCAAATATACAATTATACAATAAATTATTAAATCAACACTTGACTTAATAATCCGGTCATATCATATATAACCGACTAACATCCAATGTATTGACTTATCGAATCAACACTTGATTCGATAACCCGGCTATATCATATACAACCGACTGATACATAAAGTCGCGAGAATAGAATACGGTATCACATACACGCATTATTCTCGGTCCCGCACATATCACATACGTGCTCCTATTTCGTTTTGCCTGAGCCAATAAAACCACTATGTAGGACTCTAAAGACTCGTCAATACGCCGGCAGTAGGTGATGATCACATCAAGCACCCACAAGCCGTCAGCGGTACTAGCTGGACGTAACGACTACCCGGGTATTGAGCGATCAGAAGATCAGCAAGCAAGCCCGCTCCGACTCCTGTAAAAGCCTGCCGGTAACACTTCCTGTACAGTCCGGTCTCCTCGTGTGATATGTCGCATATCAAGTCTAGGGGTGGTAAACGTCAGACCACAATAACCGATAAGTCGTGCCGATGTGAGGCTCATAACGGGTCGAGAAACTACTGGTAACACTTACCAGTAAATCTCTAAATCAGCTCTGGCCAGCGACTTCCCTGTTATAGCCAATCGAGCACAGCGCAACATCAACCCCCAATACCGGGAGAGACGAAACCCCTCCTATCGCTCATTGCCTCCATGTGACTTGGGACTGTCCCCAAAAACCACCGTTTTGCACGCCCTCATGGATGTGGTAAGGTGGAAATCAAAGCACAGTGGGAATCACACAAGACTCTATGACGATCTCGGGTCTACAGACTAACCTGCACAAGTGTCTCCAGAGAACTGCCATCTGATGTGAGGTATGATACCATCTGGGAGTTCTCAGGGAGTCCGTCCAGTGTACCCAGTCTCCACTGAGCACCCGTATACCATCTCTGATGTCAAACACCAATGGATATGGGATCATCCATCGCCCATCTCATGGGTCGAGAAGCGTATATGCTAGTCTACACTGGTATATCGATGCCCCGTCTCGATACACCCACGACTAGGGACCTTGAAGGATGTACTTATGGACTACCATGTCCCCACTAGTATGATCCGCATCATAGTTCAGGTAGTCAAGTACACATCCTAAGGGCTTTACCAACATGTAACTATAAGACAGCATAATGAGACAAGTATACATGTTAAAGTAAAGTGCAACCAGATAGCATACTATCATATCGAGCAAGAAAGTCCTCTCTATATATATCCAAGCATCCAATATAATATACATCATCTGTACAATACTGGCCTCTAGGTCGTACATACAACTAACAAAAACTGTAGTATGGTTAAGAAGAATTACACCACTGTTTAATACTCCTTACCCAATCATCAACTGATATAGGTAAATGCCATGGGCATAATTTCAAAAATTTATATCTCACTTTATAAAATAAACGTACAGATATATCAGTTTGAAATTGGTGCATAACAACGGATATTCAAATCCAAATATTTGCCATCTAGCAAAACCTCAGGTGATTTCCTCAAATATCACCAATTACAAGGAATTTCGATATAATGAGAATATAATCACCTAATTCCCAATAACTTACTCCCACTCATCATTTGTAAAACCATACAGATGTGAGAATCAAACTTGGTAAATACATACTCTGGAGTAAGGATCTAATTGGGAAATCAGTTTTCAATTAAAAACGCATAGTGAAACTGAAATATGAAAATGTTTCGAAGGGGTAGCCGGGTATTCCTAGTAATGCCTCTACCATTATCCAGATTCATGACTATTACCGTATATTTCCTTGCCATCTCTCCAAATCCCTGTATTTTTCTTTACTCATTATCTTCTGTACACCATCTTTAAGCTAAATAGTTTTCTTCCTTCCCTACCGTTCGGCACCAGCCTATGGTTTGGAAGAAGACTATCCAATAAGCGTGATAGGTGTACTCTCATAATTCTAGGAGTACTCGCAACTTGAGAGAAGGTAAAGATAAAAGACAACTGAATAAACCTTATTCTATTTCTCCTGAACCAGAATCCATCCTCGAACTAGAACAAGTTCCTTCGAGTTCGTATATAACTATATGATGGATTATTCAATAAATGCGGATCTTCGTAGTGATACGGGGTGTTCTGGAGAAATTCAAAGGTGAAGTAGGAGTGGCAACGAAGTACGCGGTTTGGTCGTGAATTATAGCAGTCACATTTTACTTTGCTCTCTTTCTAATCCCTTTATTTGTCTTTACTTATTACCTTCTGTACACCATACTTAGGCTAATCGGTTTTCTTCCTTCCCTACCTTTCAGCACCTGCCTATGGTTTGGAAGAAGACTATCCAATAAGCGCAATAGGTGTACCCTCTCCTAATCCTAGGAGCCCTCACATATTGAGAGAAGGTAAAAGGAAAAGACAACTGAATAGTCCTATTCATTTTCTCCAGAACCGGAAACCATTTTCGAATCTGAAACAAGTTTTTTCGAGTTCGTATGTAACTATACGATGGTCATATCCAATAAATGTGGATCTTTGTAGTGATACAGAATGTTCCGAAGAAAAGAAAAGGGTAAAAGTAGGAGTGGCAATGAAGTATGCAACTCTGAAAATTCAAAAGCCAGTGTGTTTTAAGAAGGTTCGGTTAACTTGGTTACTGAGTTATAGTCTAGGGTTGGGCCATGGTTGCTGCCAGAGAGAGAGAGAAAAGAAACACTCAGCGTGCACTTTAACGTAGATCAGAATAGTCATCTATTTATCTAATCAGGATGTCTCCCATTGTATCCTCAAATTCTCCTCCAAACCTAAAAGAAGAATTAGTCGGGATCATCTAAAATCACCCGAGGAGTAAACCAACTCATCAGTGGGAATCGGGATCCAACTATCATCATATGATAACCTGATGGAATCCACTCAAGCTATCACACTCCAGAAGGTATGCGCATGCCTGGCAAGTTTCCTGTATGTTTGAAACTCCCGATGTGATTTCTACCCCATGCTCTTATGACCTTGACGAAGGCCAACATATCATAAGTCACATGTCAAGTTCTACCCGTCATTGTCCAGGTTAATTTGAACCCACCAGTACATACCCTTGACGAAGGCCAAAATAGTAGTACGACTGTCCCAAACCAACGTATCTATCTGTTAGTTATATGTATGCCCTAGAGGCCATTACTGTACATGTGATGTATATTGTAGTGGATGCTTGGACATATATAGGGAGGACTTTCTTGCTCGACATGATAGTATGCTATCTGGTTTCACTTTATCTTAACATGTACACTTATTGTCTCTCTATTACATGTTGATTAAGCCCTTAAGATGAGTACTTGACTACCAGGGCTATGATGCAGATCATACTAGTGGGGACATGGGTAGTCGGCAAGTACATCCTTCAAAAGTTACTAGTCGTGGGAGTATCGAGACAGGGCATCGATACTCCAGAGTAGACTAGCGTATACGCTTCTTGACCCATGTGATGGGCGATGGATGATCCCACATCCATTGGTGTTTGACATCAGAGAAGGTATACGGGTGCTCAGTGGAGACTGGGTACTCTGAACGGACTCGCCGAGAACTCCTAGATTGTATTATACATATCGTCGGATAGCAGTTCTCTGGTGACACTAGTACAGGTTAGTCTGTAGACCCGAGATCGTCATAGAGTCTTGTGTGATTCCCACTGTGCTTTGATTTCCACCTTACCACGGTCAAGAGATCGTGCAAAAAGGTGGTTTTTGGGTACAGTCCCGAGTCACATGGAGGCAATGAGCGATAGGGGGGTTTCGTTTATCTCGGTATTGGGAGTTGATGTTGCGCTATGCTTAATTGGCCATAACAGGAAATCCCTGGTCAGGGATGCTGAGATTTACTGGTAAGTGTTACCAGTAGTTTCTCAAACCGTTATGGATCTTGCATTGGCATGACTTATCAGGCTATTGGCGTCTGACGTTATACCACCCCCAGGCTGTGATATGCGACATATCAGACAAAGAGACCGGACTGTACGATAGTGTTACTGATTGGATTCGCAGGAGTACGAGTAGGCTTGCTTGTTGATCTTCTGATCGCTCAATACTCGGGTGGCCGTTACGTTTAGCAGACCGCTTACGGCTTGTGGGTGTTTAATATGATCATCACCTACTGCCGGCGTATTGACGAGTCTTTAGAGTCCTACACAGAGATTTCCTGGCTCAAGCAAAATGGAGTAGGAGCACATATGTGATATGTGCAGGACAGAGATTAATACTGTATGTGATACCGTATTCTATTCTCGCGATTTGTTTTATCGATCGGTTATATGTGATATAGCCGGGTTATCGAATCAAGTGTTGATTCGATAAGTTGATACATATGATATTAGTCGGTTATATGTAATATAACCGGATTATTAAATCAAATGTTGATTTAATGATTTAATGTATAATTATATATTTGATATATTAAGTTACATTAACTAATATTCATTTACTTAAGATTTGTTTTCTCACTTGATTTGTACATGTGTATATATGTGATATATATAAGTGTACAAAGTTTTGTGTCATGCTTGATGATACATGCAACTTGGGTGTGTGTGTGACTTACACCATACTAGTGATAATCTAGGGTTTTATTTATTTAAAGTTATTCAAAAATTAGTTGCAATTTGTCATGGCTCAAAGCTTGTAGAAGCTTGTGGATGCATTGACTTAGTCTTATAATTTTGTTTTGCTTAAGATATTTATAAACCCAAACATTATCCTAGCCATGGTTAACTTTCTACAGAGGTTAATATATGATACTAACTCATCTTGGGTTGCCATTCTCTACTTGATAATTTTTCATGAGAGTTTTCTTCATCTCCTTCCTCCAAGATTTCTAGCTTCACTGGAGATGATAGAAAAATAGTGAGAAAATTATTTCTAAAATGAGCAAAATTCCTAATTCATCATTCTCTACTACTTGTCATTTAGTATAGGGTGTTTGCTTCACTAATTTCACAATTAGTGAAGGGGTAGCTTGGGCTAGTGTCTCCTCGACGTAGATCATCTTCTGCTTCGAAGGCATCGAGCAAGCTTGTTCCGTTCATCTTGTGGAGCTTTTCTAGTCCGGGATTTTACTACTTGCAGCGAGGGACTACTACACGGAGCTAATGAAGTGAAGGACCGGTCTACAAAGGTTGTATTCGTCATTCACTTTAGTTGCAAAGTTGTTTGCACTTGATTCGTCGCATTTTCTAGTTTCGATTCTAGGGTTAGGGTTAGCTAGAACGGAAAATTTTAAAATATGGCATGGATGATGCTTCCCGAAACCTTGCTGCCATGCTAGGAAACCCTACAGTGGTATCAAAGCCATGCTAGAAAATTAGACGATATTTGCTAGGATTACGAAACCGAAACTACTCCGAAACACCCGATACGAAAACTTGGTTTCTGTCGATTTTAAAAAGTCTTCAAATTTTTTTAAATAACTGCAGAATGTTATATGTGATATGACATGAACAAAAAAGAAATTCGAGGCAATTTGGAAAAGTTTTGGCCGGCCACATTGGGGATATATCCGGCCTGCTCGGTTTTTGAGTGCAGTCCGGGCTTGAAATTTTTACTTTGTTCCAGGGTCTGGGTTTTGGTGTTTCAGGTATTGTTTGTTTTTGCTAAATTTTCATGTGATGTTAACTTTCTGCAAAATCAATTCAGAGTGTTTCGTAATCGTAATCCTAACATGTATTCGGCTTATTTAAACGATGTTAAAAAGTTCGAACGGATATCAATAACCCAATTTTTCCCCCGCTGGAAATTTTTCAAGAGTTGGATTTTTTCCGAATTTAAAATTTTCAGAAAATCTTGCAAGCGATTCTGTGGACCCTCTAGAAGAACGAAACCTTAACTCGATTCTATGACCGTCAGAACCGCCCACAAACCCTAGGGTTTGTAGTAGTTCAGCGGCGCCACAGGTGAGGCATTTGTTGATCCTTCTACGGCTGGTTCATAGGTGCTGTGGCATGTTTCTGGGTACTTTTTGAACTCCGCTCAAGTGTTGAGCTTCACGGGAAATTTTAGGTGTTTGTTTATTCGATCGAAAAGTTTAATTTCGTCTAGCTATCTGTGATTATGATATAATATTTGGAATCCACAAGTAGTTATGTGATAACTAATTTGAATTTTATAAATCTAGCAGTTTAGTCTCAAATGATCGGTTGCCACGGAATTTTGATGTGGATCAAAAGTTCGTCGCAATTACGTAGTGTATGCGGATACTCGACGGTTAACCTTACTAGATAGCCATGCCCCATAATCCCGACCAAGTGACTTTAGGAGAACCCCGTCGCCAAAAGCATCCGTTCGGGTGCTCGCGGCAGCAGTGTTCCGCCGTAGTGTACTTCGTCGACGGCATCGGGGGGTGCGTCCGTCTGCTAAAGTTTCCGACGAGCATTCGATCAGATTATCGGGAATCTTTTTGAATTACCCGACAAGTTATTGGAAAGTGTTTTCAATATCGAGACTAAAATGCGGGGTTTATAATTGTTAGGCATGTGATGTCTAAGGAATTCAGATGGTTAGACATGAAATCCAAAGTATATGATGCATTGGGTTTATGATGTCTAAGGTGGTTGCAGATTCCAACTGTTGTAGTTTTTCACTTTCTTTTCTGCGACCGTAAGCGCAATATGTGGTGTATCGCCGGTTTCGTTGCTATATGTCAACGACAATTGGGATACGCATATTTACTTACGTTGATGACATGTGATGTTATGTGTTGCTGTGATATGTTATATTGGATCGTCGTGTTTTGAATAGCCAGGGTTTTTATGTGAGATGAGGGTTTTTTTTATTTTCATTCATGTAAAATTCATTGTATGTAATATTCTTTTATTGGGGCACTTTTGGGTTGAGGATGATGTCACCATTGATGTATATTATTTACTTTTCCGCATTAGAATAGACTCAAGGCGGGGAGCACAAGTAACCGGGTTCTAGGGTCCAGTGGGAGACCATCTCAAAGAGTTGAGACCGGGTCTCTTAACTCTAGAATTGGTAGGGTTGTTTGCCACTCTCCTAGGGGTCTAGGGATGTGGGTTTGGCTATTCATTGTGACTGTGGAATCCGCGTTTTTTTATTGGCTTATTTAAAACACGGAATTCCTAGTATATCCAATATTTCATATGTGTTCTTCTGCTGCTGATATTTTGTGATGTGATCACTTGATATGTTCTGAGACGAATGCCTATATTATATATATGAGATATAATTAATATTGTTGCTTTCGTTTCTTATGTGATGCTTAGGAAGAATAATCGATGGGACTTCATTATTGAGATTAATGAAATAAAAGAAACCTAAAAGATGTTGTAGAAATTTGTTTTAATAACTGGTAGCTCTAGTTCTTGCTTTGCATAGTGGTATTCCTTGTAGAATATCCAGCACCTTATTCGATAATGAAAGAGCCGAGATCCCTTCACCGGGAGTGACCTCTTTAGCGAAACTAGCAGATGCTACAACCCACTCGGTTTGTCTTTTGATTGCTTCTATAGTTTTTGCTTTACATAATGGTATTTGTGAAATATCCTGCACCTTATTCGATAAGGAAAGAGCCGAGATCCCTTCACCGGGAGTGACCTCTGTAGCAAAACTAGTAAAAGCCTAAAAAACACTCCTTTTAAAATTCACTTGATTCTACAACAATATCAAGTTCATTACGCAAAGGGTTTTCTTAAAAAACCTGTCGTAGCCCTCCGTCATTTCAGATAAGTGCTACTTAATATTCGTGCTACGTTTGTTGACCTCCGTCAAGGCGTAGTGTACGGTAGTTGACTAGTGCTTATCTGTTGCATACGATGCGATTGGATTAGGGTAGTCGTGCGGCCTTGTTGACCTCCGTCAAGGGTCGTGCGGGTGGGTTTAATTCAATCATGAAATGTACGGGTAGAACTTGACTAGCAGCCTATGGTTTGTTGACCTCCGTCAAGGTCATAAGATGCTAGGGGTAAAATATTATCGGGAATTTCAAGTGTTGAAATTTGCAATGAGATTGCATACCTTCTATGAGATAGTTGGATCCCGATACCCACTGCGAGTAAGAGTTACACCTGGGAGAGTTTTACACATTATAATTTGCCGATTAAGTAGGTGTCTAGAAAGGTGTTAACGGGGTTACGCCCCTGGGAAGAAGAGGTTTATTTTAATTAGGTCCGTGCGAAGCACGGGGAACCTCCCTCAAAGTACCGACACTGACCTGGCCGAAAGATTGGCGAACTTGTAGGGTGTAATTAATCCCGGCTAGTCTTACCTTTTAGGATTTGAAGGAAGATTTGATAAAAAGAGTGTGCGCCATCCTGATTAGATAAACTAATAACCAATCTAATCCTGCAAGAGCGTACGCAGAGTGTTTTCTTCTCTCTCTCTCTCCTGGTAGCGACCATGTCACGCCTTAATCAAGATAATAATATGGACGCATTGACCAGACCTACTTATTATAATGAGCTAGGGAACGTTGGTTCCGCTCTATCTTATAAATGTTATAAGTCCGAGCAGGAAATAGGGGAATATCCGGATTCCTATGCCACCCAATCGAAGAAAGTGCATGTTGATGCATTTTCTTCGGGTGTATTCATTACCGAGAACTATTTTTCTGTATCCTCTACGTCCTGGGTATGTGATACCGGATAAGGATCCCACATATGTAAGAGTTACATGGGCTATAGAAAGGTAGAGAACTGAGAATATGTGATATGTTTCTAAGTGTTAGAGAATGGTGCAATTGTTGCAGCCAAGTCAGTTGGCAGATATCACCTTGTATTAATACATTGATTCGGAATAAATGTTATTAGATACCGAACCTGATATACAACATTACATCAGTTTCTTTATTAAGTTAAAGAAGGATATAATTCTGTATTGGAGGATAATGTTATGAACATTTTTCTGAATCAAGAGTTGATTGGATCAGGCACGTTATGTAATGGCATATATGTTCTAAATCAAACCACAATTCAAAGTATATAGAACAAACACAAGAGGAGTGGTTCAGAAATGAACGAATTCTTCTTGTGGCATTGTAGACTATGTCATATCATATGAGAATCTGTTCAAATTTTCATCTCATGATACTTGCCAGTCTTGTCTCAAAGGTAAAATGATCAATTCTCCATTACTGGAAATAGAGAAAGAGTTACTGAACTCTTGGGACGAATACATGATGATGTATACAGTCCTATGTCTACAAATGCCAGGGTTGGTTCTTCGTACTTCGTTATATTCACTGATTATCTCTCAGGATTCGAACATATGTTCCTGTTGAAACATAAGTCTGAAACTTTTAAGAAATTCAAGGAATATAAGCTTGAAGTGGAGAACCAGACGGGTGGAAGTATTAAAGTCCTTCGATGTAATCGAGGAGGAGAATACTTGGGCATGGAGTTCCTGTATTATTTAAAAGGAGAATGTGATTCTCTCTCAGCTTACTCCTTCGAGTACACCACACCACAACGGTGTACCGGGGAGGAGTTATCGCACCCTATGAGATATGGCGCGCTTTATGATGAGTACCGCTAAGTTACCTGTTTCCTTTTGGTGTTATGCACTTGAGAAGCTGCATATCTATTGAATAGGGTTCCATCCAAATCAGTGCCTACCACTCCATATGAGATATGGAATGGAAAGAGTCCGTGTCTTAAACGAGTTAAGATATGGGGTTGTCCGTTCTATGCAGAAAAGCAAAATCCGGACAAGCTCGAGGCAAGATCAGTTATGTGTAAGTTTGTTAGGTGTAACACTTCAGAAAAATAAAATATTATTTTTGGGAATTTTTATAATTAAATAATATTATATTGAATATTTTAATATTTCGGTATAATTAAAAACCGATAAATTGGGGAAAATTTTAGAAAATTATGGAAAATTCTAAAAGAGGGTGTTTTATGGAATCATGCCATTTTTAATGTTTTATTGATTAATTATATGCTAATTTAGCGCTAATCGCGATTAAAAATCGCTAATCGCGATTTAAGCGTATTTGGGCAAAACATGCATCATATCTTTTTCTACACTTGTTACATATTTTCCCATGGCTTCCTACATATTTTTATCATGGTTGATGATTTATTTGAGAGGGGAAAAGAAAAGAAAAGAAAAAGAAAAGGTTTGAATAATAGAGGTAAGGATGAGAGAGAGAAAGGTGAGGGGTATCTTTGACTTAGCCATCCATTAAACTCACAACCTTCATCACATTTTCCTCTCCCCTCCTTCTTCTTGCTGATGCTGCTGCCTCCCCCTCACTCCCTCCCCTCTTCAATGTAATGTTATGAAAATCGTTTCAGTGAAATTTCGGAAAAAGGGTAAAATAAGAGGGTTTTATGTAAAAAAGTTAAAATACAAATATCTTTATTATAAAATTAAATATACATATTCTACCTATGTAATTGCTAGTATTTAGTGTTTATTGATCCAATGGCGAAATTTCAAATTTTCTGAAATTTTTTCGAAATTAATTATTTTAATATTATTTTAAGCCGTCCTTAATACATTTAATTAGGGAAAATTACAAATTGGAATGAGTTGAAACAAATTTTGTGTATCATAACTCATTAAACAAAATTTTAACATGTGGTTTTTGAAATGAAATGAAGTTGTTAAACGGTTTTAGAAAATATCGAAGAAAAATGGCTTAATTAGCGAAATTAGTGAAAATAGATATTGGGGTATACCATTTATCATTTTTTCCTCACCCACACTCTCTCTCCTCTCCCCAAATTAGCAGCCCCAAGTTGTCCCCCCTCATTTTTCCACTTGTATTGTTACAAGAAAAATCAAGAGAAAACAAAGGGAAATGAAGGGAAATTGTTAAAAGAGTATGGGCTTTGACTTTGTGGGTTGACTTGGCTTATTTCCCCACCTCACTCTCTCTCCTCCCCTCCCCATATTGTGGCCGAATCCCTCCTCTTCCTGCTGCAACAGCAGCCCCCTCTCATTTCCCCCATTTCCCCCTCTCCTTCCACCTCAAAAACCCTTCAAAAATGCATCAAAATTCTTACAAAATCAAAATCAAGCTCCTACCCATTTTTTCTTAGCCCCTATAGCATGGATCTTGGTGCAAAGATTTCAATTTGGAGGGCTAGATTTCAAGTAGGATCAATGGGTTGTGAGGTATAAAAATCTTGACCCATTTTGTTAAATTGTTGTTTAATTATGATAATCTATTTTATTCAAGTGTTAATTTGGTTGTGATTGCTAATTTAGGAAATTCTAGAAAAAGGTTTAATTTTTTTTATTAGGGTTGTTATCATTAGATTGTGGTCTTAATGAGTAGATTAACATGTTATTGTTATGTAAAACTTAATCTTGATGCATCTTGCTAATTGCTACTTTTAAATTGTCCAAATTGCAAAATATTGCAAACTAGGTTTTAAAAATTAAGTTAAATTGTTAGATAAAAATTATAATTATGGTTTCATAGCATTATTAACATTATAATGAGTGGTTTAATTCCTTAGCTTATGCAAAACTAAGCTTAATTGTTAAATTGTGAATTTTTGCTTGAAAATTGTTAAAATTGGATAATTTGTAAACTAGGTTTTTGGGGTTAATGAAATTTAATGAGATTAAATTGTGGAAATGGTTTATATAACTTAGTTATGATATTTAGTGGATATTATGGCCATTAGTTTTGGTAAAACGTCTAGTTTCGAATTAAAACGGTAATTAACTGTTTTCTAGGTTTTGTGAAATAAACCGATTTGATCAATTTATTGGTTTTGATGATTTGCATCATATTTCATATATTTTTAGTGATTTAGGAAACCATGATTGGTATGTTTGGTTTTAACTCGATGATCTGACGTTTGTAAGACGATATCGAGGGTTCGTGGTGGTTTTGAAAGCGTGGTCCATAGGTTCTAACCTATAGGTCTTTGGCGTGTCGATTTGGTTTTCCGATGTGATTTTAATGCGCATTTGCGATTATGTATATGTGTAGGTACCCCACGTGATGTCGAGACGTTGAAGATGAAGAGGGTGACATCGGCATCGGCATACAAGGAGCAGGTGAGTAGATTTATATCTACGGGGAGAAGTCGGGTGGATGGCGTATAGCACCGCCACAGTTCGTGGTGATGTATACGAATACGTATACACACATATATATTGATTATATATTGTTGAGTTTATTGATGATAAAGATGGACTTTTGGTGATTCTGTGATTGGTTTAGTGTAGTTGCGAAACCCTAGAGTAGGGGTTGCACCTATACACACACACACGCACATACTTGCATACATCCTTTCTTTTACATGTGCGTATATGGGATTATATATTTATATGTTCACATGGGTATGAGACTATGTGTTCATATACTGGATTTGAGGATAGTACTTGGGATTTGAGATGAGTCGATGAGATTTGATTCGAGACCGTGAGATCGGTGATTTGGCAGGGTTCGTATTTGAGATACGACATGACGTTGTATCGGGTCCTTTGACGTAGTGTTTCACACACGTGCATGCATACGTAAGTGGTATCAGTATTGTACAAGACATAGATCAGTACCCGGATTATGATCTTTGATAAAGGGGATACCAGATGAATAGTGAGATGAATGTGATATTGACCCGTACCCAAATTTGGGATGCCGTACGACGGATGTACGCACGAGCTATATATTGATGTTTGATCCGCACTCTTGACTTGGGATGTCTGATTATAGATATGGTATCGGATATGATATTATTGAGGCGGGATCAGCGACTAATATATATACAGGTATGTATATGTATCGACTCAGATGTTAGACGGTTTCCTTACCTGTAGTTCAGCTTGTTAGTTCAGCCGTATAGTTTATTATAGTTGTTAGACTAGATTAGACTCCTACCTATTTCAAAAGTAACGAATCGTGGGTATTTTAAAAGACGGGTCAAGGGATTCTATGGATATTTCAAAAGACGTATCTTTTCTTAAAAACACCGTAGCCCTTATTTTCAAAACACCGCGATTCGTGTTATTTCAAAAGGCACTATTGTAGGACTTATATTAGGGTAATGCAGATTAGTTATCGTTGTGTTTAGTATTTAGCTCCCGCTCATTATTGCTGTTCGCTCCGCATCGCATGTTTATATTATGATTCATATTCTATTGTTGACATCATGCTGTTAGGACACCAGCACCATTACCGATGATGCGTATGTACCACGTACACTTACTTGCCGGCTCACACACATCTTCATCGGTAATTGCCATGTCACGTACACTTAGAGAATATTATTGCTTGATTTAGCTTGTTAGCTAGTAGTTTGACATGATATTAGTGTACTTGCATTATATGCCAGCTAGATATTGTAGTTATTCCTTGTCACTTCATGCATACTGTTATTCATTATTATGCCACATTCATGGATTCTCCTGCCTGTATTCACTGTTTTACGTGCTTTTGAGTTTTGGATTCGGATTTCCATGAGATTTTCTGGATTTGGGGGAAAACCGCAAAACTTATATAAACTTCTTTTCTCTCTTTTAAATAAAAAGCGCGGTTTTCACATGATGTATGAGTTGTCCACCATGAGTTTGCTGATGGATTTAGAGACCCGAGTTCGAGGAGTGGAGGAACCTTTTCGGGTACATGGTGGACCCGGTGCGGTACCCCGGGGCAAGAAGATCGCAGATGATGGCGTTGAGGCTGGCAGGGGAGCACTACCGACCGGTGATTTTACCCGACGCATCGGATATCCGGAGGATACCGTCGTAGTCTTGAGATGGATGGTAGGGGCCGGTCTGGACTGACGGCGCCCTAGATATTGAGATTGAGACATTGAGATTTCGAGCTATTGAGATACTGAGATTTGATGATACAGGCCAGTCCGGATAGCCGGAGCCTGAGATTTTAAGACATTGAGATTTATGTTTTGTGTCGATACTAGATACTGTTTATGCTGATTTCATTTATGATACCTCTTTTAAAAAGATACAGAAATCTCACTAATTTATGAAAGCAGTTTTCTTCAATACATGCATTCTGTTTCATGCATTCATACATCATCCATATGATACATTGCTACTTGAGGCACTGACACGAGCACTTGGTATTACCGTTGTTTAGAGGTATACCCTAGCCATTGTTATAGGCTGCTGGTTGTATATTTGAGGATATATTATGATCGTATGTCCTAGGATTGCGTCATACATGCGATTCCTGTTCGTAGATGTATTCTATTCACGAGTTGGCAACCCACTCCCGTTGTGCCACAGTTTCTTGCAGGTTTTGCCGTACAGGTTTCATTACGGTTTTGCTGGCACTGCTTCTTTTTGGGTGACTTGCTAGCAGGTGGGTTTATTTGTATCGTACCCACCATTATACCTTATATATTATTATTCTGTTGTATCTTGAAGTTCCATCAACCAAACATGTATTTATTGAGATAGAGATCAGTGATGTTATTCTTTCGACCTTAGAGTCGCGCGTTATATTTCTGTGGAATTCTTGTTGTTTTGAGTTTCCTTTTGAGTTTTGATCCTCTCCCTTGGCGTTATATATTATATTGCTTGTGTGGTTGTGACTGTCGATTGATGAGGAGCTAGCTCCTGCTTGGGGATGCCTTTTATTGATTTCGTATATTATTCATGTTGTATCCCGTTTGGGGGCCAGTATTTACAAAGGAGACTCTGCCGAAATTTTCAGGAAATATTCGATGTTTTTAAAAAACGCATAATTCGGCTTATGCTATTAAAACTACTTGATTTAAATTGGTTTTCCTTCACTCTACTACTTTTCTTGGTTTGGATTTCTGGGTTTTCGGTTTACTTAGATTACGTACGCCTCGAGACATTTCGTAGTTTAAGTGCCGGTCATGTTCCGTACTTTCGGGTCGTGACAAAGTTGGTATCAGAGCGTTAGGTTTTACCTTCGGAGCGTAGGATGACCCTTGGTTTATGGAGTAGGTGACTAAAGTAGAGTGACGTACCGTGGGTATGTTCCGCGGCATACTTACGATACGCTACTCCACTTAAGAAGCCTTAGGATGTACATTTCTTTGTTCGGTATTATATTCTTTCCTATGATCTAGCCTCATCGGTACCAGTTATGGTTTTGCTCCCATGATTACGGGCAGGGAGAGCTACGGCTACAGTTGCGGTCAGCACAAGCTCGTTAAGAACGAGGACTGACCAAGGCGTAATTCCGGCGACACACGATTGCGGAGATGTGTCTTTTTACTGTGTTTTCGCGCCACGAGCGTTTGGCGGATCGCCTTTACGAGATTTCTCGGACGTGCCGATCAGTACTAGAGGATCGGGCCAATGATAGAGGCCAGCCAGATTTTGATGACCGTTGATGTATTGCTTATTCATGATGATTGAGGCACGGTTCAGCATGCAGACGAGTGAGCCAGTTGTTACTGCGAGCGACGAGATATCGCCCCAGATGTTGGAGCTATTGCGGTACGAGTTGTACTAAGAGATGATAGAAGATCACTAGTCACCCGAGGATGAAAGAATAGAACATGTGGTTCGTTCGCTACCCCTATGCGAGGTCATCAGATAGATTGATACCAGCTAGAGACGACTTCACGCGGAGACGTAGAGAGTCGACAGAGACGATCGAATGTCGGAAACCTATTATTCCACGTTTAAAGTATTCGGAAAGACATGCAGGCAATTCTATGGACCCTCTAGAAGGATGAAACCCTAACTCGACTTAATGACCGTGTGAAAGCCTTTGAACCTTAGGGTTTGCGGCAGTTCCGCGGTGCCATTAGTGAGGCTTGGGTTTGCCCTTCTACGGCTGGACCACCGATGCTGTGGTATGTACTCGATACTATTAAACTGTGCCCTAGATGTTGAGCTCTTGGGGGATTATGAGGTTTTGACAATCGATCGGATGGTTCGACTTCATTCGGATGCTAGGTGGTGAGATGCATTCTTGGGAGACTCCAGATACGAAGATAGCCGTAGGAGCTCAGTCCATGCGGCCATGACGAGACGAGTCCGAAGCAGTCGACATTAGAGAAAGTGGAGTAAGAGGTTCGTACAAGATCTTGATGAGACGACGTTCCACTCCGCCGACATCAGAGATGCGATACGCATGCCGAGGCATTGTACTGGGATGTACCTTCCAGAAGGAGTCGTGATGAGTATGCAGCCGTTCCGGAACAAGAAACAGATATAGTAAAGGACGATGACTTCCGGACAGTTCGGTAGAGACGAGATTTGGGATAGACCTCGATAGGACTTTTCTGGAATAAATTACGAGAAGACTCGGACCCAGGAGTGGTCATGTTACGCACACCAGCAGGCCAGATTTCAGGATCGTCGACGGGATATGCTATGAGTGACCACGACAGTTGGCCAGAGATTCTTGGAGGATGTGCTTGAGCGGGACTATTCCGCCATACTTGATTTTGGTATTTTGAGCGATCTATTCGCATGATTTGGTTTTGATGATTGAGTTTCATGATATCGTTTTCATGCACCATGGTTGTACCTACTGAGTATTTACGATTTTTGCACAGTTGTTGCACTTGAGATAGTTTTCGTGCCTTGGTTCCTCATGTTTGTGATTATATGGATTTCATACAGTTGAGTTGATTTTGTGCATATGTACGCACACGATTTGGTTCTTGCACTTGGTATAGTTCACATATGCTTGCAGTGCAGTGATTCGCATTTTGTGCACTTAGATGCACTGGACTTCGATTTCGATTGTGATACTCGATATTTGTTTTGTGCACCTGATTGGATTTTGCGCATGTTCGGTGCTTGATATTGGATTTCATGATTTCGTGCACACCCGATGCACTTAGATCTTATTTCTGTGCACTTGTATGGCATGTATATGGATTTTGATTTCCGTGCGCACCAGACGCACGTAGTATTCATACGCGTATTTTGGGATTGATTTCTTATAGAGCAGTACGTTTTTATGATATTTGCTATGTGTTTTGGTACTGAGCAGGACTAGTCAGAGGACAGTACCTGAATGTATTTTGCATGCATTGATAGCTATCGAAGGGAATTCCAAAAAGCGAGCTATAGTCTCAGTATTTACCTACGTGTCTGATATGACACGAAACGTTTAAAACAAGGAAACCCTTCTAAATTGTTTCCCAAAATGGCGGAACATACATTTCAAGCAAAAGGTATATATGTATATGGTTATTTTCTTATGATAGACGTCCGCCACTGTGCAGTGTTATACGCATTGCACAGCGACTTTAAGAGATTTGGCATACATTTCCTTTAGATATTTACATATATAGATTTGATATTTACGTGTATAGTTTCGAGTTATATCATATTGGTTTTGTATTGGATTTGACATTTGTGTCTTTACCATGACTCCGATGATTGCGGAATGCTTGACGGAGTTTTGATTTTGAGTTATCTGCTCATTACTCATGCGCATGCATTGCGCTACGATTTGTTTTATGTATTTACGATTTCGGAGCCCCGACGACTTAATGGTTTTGCTGAAATGTTTTAGTTTTTGGGGGGAGTTTTAAATTAAATTCGGGGACCGAATTTCTTTAAGGGGGGAAGATTGTAACGTTTTGAAAATCGTTTCGGTGAAATTTCGGAAAAACGGTAAAATAAGGGGGTTTTCTGTAAAAAAGTCAAAATACAAATATCTTTATTATAAAATTAAATATACATATTCTATCTATGTAATTGCTAGTATTTAGTGTTTATTGATCCAATGGTGAAATTTCAAATTTTCTGAAAATTTGAAATTAATTATTTTAATATTATTTTAAGCCGTCCCTAATACATTTAATTAGAAAAAAATTACAAATTGGAATGAGTTGAAACAAATTTTGTGCATCATAACTCATTAAACAAAATTTTAACATGTGGTTTTTGAAATGAAATGAAGTTGTTAAACGGTTTTAGAAAATATCGAAGAAAAAGGGCTTAATTAGCGAAATTAGTGTAAATAGATATTGGGGTATAACATTTATCATTTTTTCCTCACCCACACTCACCAACACCCTCTCTCCTCTCCCCAAATCAGCAGCCCCAAGTTGTCCCCCCTCATTTTCCCACTTGTATTGTTACAAGAAAAATCAAGAGAAAACAAAGGGAAATGAAGGGAAATTGTTAAAAGAGTATGGGCTTTGACTTTGTGGGTTGACTTGGCTTATTTCCCCACCTCACTCTCTCTCCTCCTCTCCCCATATTGTGGCCGAATCCCTCCTCTTCCTGCTGCAACAGCAGCCCCCTCTCATTTCCCCCATTTCCCTCTCTCCTTCCACTTCAAAAACCCTTCAAAAATGCATCAAAAATCCTACAAAATCAAAATCAAGCTCCTACCCATTTTTCCTTAGCCCCTATAGCATGGATCTTGGTGCAAAGATTTCAATTTGGAGGGCTAGATTTAAAGTTGGATCAATGGGTTGTGAGGTATAAAAATCTTGACCATTTTTGTTAAATTGTTGTTTAATTATGATAATCTATTTTATTCAAGTGTTAATTTGGTTGTGATTGCTAGTTTAGGAAATTCTAGAAAAGGGTTTAATTTTTTTTATTAGGGTTGTTATCATTAGATTGTGGTCTTAATGAGTAGATTAACATGTTATTGTTATGTAAAACTTAATCTTGTTGCATCTTGCTAATTGTTACTTTTAAATTGTCCAAATTGCACAATATTGCAAACTAGGTTTTAAAAATTAAGTTAAATTGTTAGATAAAAATTCTAATTATGGTTTCATAGCATTATTAACATTATAATGAGTGGTTTAATTCCTTAGCTTATGCAAAACAAAGCTTAATTGTTAAATTGTGAATTTTAGCTTGAAAATTGTTAAAATTGGATAATTTGTAAACTAGGTTTTTGGGGTTAATGAAATTTACTGAGATTAAATTGTGGAAATGGTTTATATAACTTAGTTATGATATTTAGTGGATATTATGGCCATAGTTTTGTTAAAACGTTAAGTTTCGAATTAAAACGGTAATTAAGTGTTTTCTAGGTTTTGTGAAATAAACTGATTTGATCAATTTAATGGTTTTGATGATTTGCATCGTATTTCATATATTTTTAGTGATTTATGAAACCATGATTGGTATGTTTGGTTTTAACTCGATGATCTGACGTTTGTACGACGATATCGAGAGTTGGTGGTGGTTTTGAAAGCGTGGTCCATAGGTTCTAACCTATAGGCCTTTGGCGTGTCGATTTGGTTTTCCGATGTGATTTTAATGCGCATTTACGATTGTGTATATGTGTAGGTACCCCACGTGATGTCGAGAAGTTGAAGATGAAGAGGGTGACATCGGCATCGGCACACAAGGAGCAGGTGAGTAGATTTATATCTACGGGGAGAAGTCGGGTGGATGTCGTATAGCACCGCCGAAGTTCGTGGTGATGTATACGAATACGTATACACACATATATATTGATTATATATTGTTGAGTTTATTAATGATAAAGATGGACTTTTGGTGATTCTGTGATTGGTTTAGTGTAGTTGCGAAACCCTAGAGTAGGGGTTGCACCTATACACACATACGCACATACTTGCATACATCATTTCTTTTACATGTGCGTATATGAGATTATATATTTATGTGTTCACATGGGTATGGGACTATGTGTTCATATACTGGATTTGAGGATAGTACTTGGGATTTGAGATGAGTCGATGAGATTTGATTCGAGACAGTGAGATCGGTGATTTGGCAGGGTTCGTATTTGAGATACGACATGACGTTGTATCGGGTCCTTTGACGTAGTGTTTCACACACGTGCATGCATAAGTAAGTGGTATCAGTATTGTACAAGACATAGATCGGTAACCGGATTATGATCTTTGATAAAGGGGATACCAGATGAATAGTGAGATGAATGCGATATTGACCCATACCCAGATTTGGGATGCCGTACGACGGATGTACGCACGAGCTATATATTGATGTTTGATCCGCACTCTTGACTTGGGATGTCTGATTATAGATATGGTATCGGATATGATATTATTGAGGCGGGATCACCGACTAATATATATACAGGTATGTATATGTATCGACTCAGATGTTAGGCAGTTTCCTTACCTGTAGTTCAGTTTGTTAGTTCAGCCGTATAGTTTATTGTAGTTGTTGGACTAGATTAGACTCCTAGCTATTTCAAAACTAACGAATCGTGGGTAATTTAAAAGACAGGTCAAGGGATTCTATGGATATTTCAAAAGACGTATCTTTTCTTAAAAACACCGTAGCCCTTATTTTCAAAACACCGCGATTCGTGTTATTTCAAAAGGCACTATTTTAGGACTTATATTAGGGTAATGCAGATTAGTTATCGTTGTGTTTAGTATTTAGCTCCCGCTCATTATTGCTGTTCGCTCCGCATCGCATGTTTATATTATGATTCATATTTTATTGTTGACATCATGCTCTTAGGACACCAGCACCATTACCGATGATGCGTATGTACCACGTACACTTACTTGCCGGCTCACACACATTTTCATCGGTAATTGCCATGTCACGTACACTTAGAGCATATTATTGCTTGATTTAGCTTGTTAGCTAGTAGTTTGACATGATATTAGTGTACTTGCCTTATATGCCAGCTAGATATTGTAGTTATTCCTTGTCACTTCATGCATACTGTTATTCATTGTTATGCCACATTCATGGATTCTCCTGCCTATATTCACTGTCTTACGTGCTATTGAGTTTTGGATTCGGATTTCCATGAGATTTTCTGGATTTGGGGAAAAACCGCAAAACTTATATAAACTTCTTTTCTCTCTTTTAAATAAAAAGCGCGGTTTTCACATGATGTATGAGTCGTCCACCATGAGTTTGCTGATGGATTTCGAGACCCGAATTCGAGGAGTGGAGGAACCGTTTCGGGTACATGGTGGACCCGGTGCGGTACCCTGGGGCAAGAGGATCGCAGATGATGGCGTTGAGCCTGGCAGGGGAGCACTACCGACCGGTGATTTTACCCGACGCGTCGGATATCCGGAGGATACCATCGTAGTCTTGAGATGGATGGTAGGGGCCGGTCTGGACTGACGACGTCCTAGATATTGAGATTGGGACATTGAGATTCAAGCTATTGAGGTACTGAGATTTGATGATACAGGCCAGTCCGGATAGCCGGAGCCTGAGATTTTGATACATTGAGATTTATGTTTTGTGTCGATGCTAGACACTATTTATGCTGATTTCATTTATGATACCTCTTTTAAAAAGATACAGAAATCTCAATAATTTATGAAAGCAGTTTTCTTCAGTACATGCATTCTGTTTCATGCACTCATACATCATCCATATGATACATTGCAACTTGAGGCACTGACACGAGCACTTGGTATTACCGTTGTTTAGAGGTATACCCTAGCCATTGTTATAGGCCGCTGGTTGTATATTTGAGGATATATTATGATTGTATGACCTAGGATTGCGTCATACATGCGATTTCTGTTCGTAGATGTATTCTATTCACGAGTTGGCAACCCACCCCCGTTGTGCCACAGTTTCTTGCAGGTTTTGCCGTACAGGTTTCATTACGGTTTTCTGGCACTGCTTCTTTTCGGGTGACTTGCTAGCAAGTGGGTTTATTTGTATCGTACCCACTATTATACCTTGTATATTATTATTCCGTTGTATCTAGAAGTTCCATCAACCAAACATGTATTTATTGAGATAGAGACCAGTGATGTTATTCTTTCGACCTTAGAGTCGTGCGTTATATTTCTGTGGAATTCTTGTTGTTTTGAGTTTCCTTTTGAGTTTTGATCCTCCCCCTTGGCGTTGTATATTATATTGCTTGTGTGGTTGTGACCGTCGATTGACGAAGAGCTAGCTCCCGCTTGGGGATGCCTTTTATTGATTTCGTATACTATTCATGTTGTATCTCGTTTGGGGGTCAGTATTTACAAAGGAGACTCTGCCGAAATTTTCAGGAAATATTCGATGTTTTTAAAAAACGCATAATTCGGCTTATGCTATTAAAACTACTTGATTTAAATTGGTTTTCCTTCACTCTACTACTTTTCTTGGTTTGGATTTCTGGGTTTTTGGTTCACTTAGATTACGTACGCCTCGAGACATTTCGTAGTTTAAGTGCCGGTCATGTTCCATACTTTCGGGTCGTGACAAAGTTGGTATCAGAGCGTTAGGTTTTACCTTCGGAATCGAATGTCGGAAACCTATTATTCCAGGTTTAAAGTATTCGGAAAGACATGCAGGCAATTTTATGGACCCTCTAGAAGAATGAAACCCTAACTCGACTTAATGACCGTGTGAAAGCCTTTGAACCTTAGGGTTTGCGGCAGTTCCGCGGCGCCGTTAGTGAGGCTTGGGTTTGCCCTTCTACGGCTGGACCACCGATGCTGTGGTATGTACTCGATACTATTAAACTGTGCCCTAGATGTTGAGCTCTTGGGGGATTATGAGGTTTTGACAATCGATCGGATGGTTCGACTTCATTCGGATGCTAGGTGGTGAGATGCATTCTTGGGAGACTCCAGATACGAGGATAGCCGTAGGAGCTCAGTCCATGCAGCCATGACGAGACGAGTCCGAAGCAGTCGACATTAGAGAAAGTGGAGTATGAGGTTCGTATGAGATCTTGATGAGACGACGTTCCACTCCGCCGACATCAGAGATGCGATACGCATGCCGAGGCATTGTACTGGGATGTACCTTCCAGAAGGAGTCGCGATGAGTATGCAGCCGTTCCGGAATAAGAAACAGATATAGTAAAGAACGACGACTTCCGGACAGTTCGGCAGAGACGAAATTTGGGATAGACCTCGACAGGACTTTTCTGGAATAAATTACGAGAAGACTCGGACCCAGGAGTGGTCATGTTACGCACACCAGCAGGCCAGATTTCAGGATCGTTGACGAGATATGTTATGAGTGACCACGACAGTTGGCCAGAGATTCTTGGATGATGTGCTTGAGCGGGACTATTCCGCCATACTTGATTTTGGTATTTTGAGCGATCTATTCGCATGATTTGGTTTTGATGATTGAGTTTCATGATATCGTTTTCATGCACCATGGTTGCACCTACTGAGTATTTACGATTTTTGCACAGTTGTTGCATTTGAGATAGTTTTCGTGCCTTGGTTCCTCATGTTTGTGATTATATGGATTTCATACAGTTGAGTTGATTTTGTGCATATGTACGCATACGATTTGGTTCTTGCACTTGGTATAGTTCACATATGCTTGCAGTGCAGTGATTCGCATTTTGTGCACTTAGATGCACTGGACTTCGATTTCGATTGTGATACTCGATATTTGTTTTGTGCACCTGATTGGATTTTGCGCATGTTCGGCACTTGATATTGGATTTCATGATTTCGTGCACACCCGATGCACTTAGATCTTGTTTCTGTGCACTTTTATGGCATGTATATGGATTTTGATTTCCGTGCGCACCAGACGCACGTAGTATTCATACGCGTATTTTGGGATTGATTTCTTATAGAGCAGTACGTTTTTATGATATTTGCTATGTGTTTTCGTATTGAGCAGGACTATTCAGAGGACAGTACCTGAATGTATTTTGCATGCATTGATAGCTATCGAAGGGAATTCCAAAAAGCGAGCTATAGTCTCAGTATTTACCTACGTGTCTGATATGACACGAAACGTTTAAAATAAGGAAACCCTTCTAAATTGTTTCCCAAAACGGCGGAACGTACATTTCAAACAAAAGGTATATATGTATATGGTTATTTTCTTATGATAGACGTCCGCCACTGTGTAGTGTTATACGCATTGCACAGCGACTTTAAGAGATTTGGCATACATTTCCTTTAGATATTTACATATATAGATTTGATATTTACGTGTATAGTTTCGAGTTATATCATATTGGTTTTGTATCGGATTTTACATTTGTGTCTTTATCATGACTCCGATGATTGCGAAATGCTTGACGGAGTTTTGATTTTGAGTTATCTGCTCATTACTCATGTGCATGCATTGCGCTACGATTTGTTTTATGTATTTATGATTTCGGAGCCCCGACGACTTGATGGTTTTGCTGAAATGTTTTAGTTTTTGGGGGGAGTTTTAAATTAAATTCGGGGACCGAATTTCTTTAAGGGGTGAAAATTGTAACGTTTTGAAAATCGTTTCGGTGAAATTTCGGAAAAACGGTAAAATAAGGGGGTTTTCTGTAAAAAAAGTCAAAATAAAAATATCTTTATTATAAAATTAAATATACATATTCTACCTATATAATTGCTAGTATTTAGTGTTTATTGAGCCAATGGTGAAATTTCAAATTTTCTGAAATTTTTTCGAAATTAATCATTTTAATATTATTTTAAGCCGTCCCTAATATATTTAATTAGGGAAAATTACAAATTGGAATGAGTTGAAACAAATTTTGTGCATCATAACTCATTAAACTAAATTTTAACATGTGGTTTTTGAAATGAAATGAAGTTGTTAAACGGTTTTAGAAAATATCGAAGAAAAAGGGCTTAATTAGCGAAATTAGTGTAAATAGACATTGGGGTATAACATTTATCATTTTTTCTTCACCCACACTCACCCACACCCTCTCTCCTCTCCCCAAATCAGCAGCCCCAAGTTGTCCCCCCTCATTTTCCCACTTGTATTGTTACAAGAAAAATCAAGAGAAAACAAAGGGAAATGAAGGGAAATTGTTAAAAGAGTATGGGCTTTGACTTTGTAGGTTGACTTGGCTTATTTCCCCACCTCACACTCTCTCCTCCCCTCCCCATATTGTCGCCGAATCCCTCCTCTTCCTGCTACAACAGCAGCCCCATCTCATTTCCCCCATTTCCCTCTCTCCTTCCACTTCAAAAACCCTTCAAAAATGCATCAAAAATCCTACAAAATCAAAATCAAGCTCCAATTCATTTTTCCTTAGCCCCTATAGCATGGATCTTGGTGCAAAGGTTTCAATTTGGAGGGCTAGATTTCAAGTTGGATCAATGGGTTGTGAGGTATAAAAATATTGACCCTTTTTGTTAAATTGTTGTTTAATTATGATAATCTATTTTATTCAAGTGTTAATTTGGTTGTGATTGCTAGTTTAGGAAATTCTAGAAAAGGGTTTAATTTTTTTTATTAGGGTTGTTATCATTAGATTGTGGTCTTAATGAGTATATTAACATGTTATTGTTATGTAAAACTTAATCTTGTTGCATCTTGCTAATTGCTACTTTTAAATTGTCCAAATTGCATAATATTGCAAACTAGGTTTTAAAAATTAAGTTAAATTGTTAGATAAAAATTCTAATTATGGTTTCATAGCATTATTAACATTATAATGAGTGGTTTAATTTCTTAGCTTATGCAAAACTAAGCTTAATTGTTAAATTGTGAATTTTTGCTTGAAAATTGTTAAAATTGGATAATTTGTAAACTAGGTTTTTGGGGTTAATGAAATTTAATGAGATTAAATTGTGGAAATGGTTTATATAACTTAGTTATGATATTTAGTGGATATTATGGCCATTAGTTTTGTTAAAACGTTAAGTTTCAAATTAAAACGGTAATTAAGTGTTTTCTAGGTTTTGTGAAATAAACCGATTTGATCAATTTATTGGTTTTGATGATTTGCACCGTATTTCATATATTATTAGTGATTTATGAAACCATGATTGGTATGTTTGGTTTTAACTTGATGATCTGACGTTTGTACGACGATATCGAGGGTTGGAGGTGGTTTTGAAAGCGTGGTCCATAGGTTCTAACCTATAGGTCTTTGGCGTGTCGATTTGGTTTTCCGATGTGATTTTAATGCGAATTTGCGATTATGTATATGTGTAGGTACCCCATGTGATGTCGAGACGTTGAAGATGAAGAGGGTGACATCGGCATCGGCACACAAGGAGCAGGTGAGTAGATTTATATCTACGGGGAGAAGTCGGGTGGATGGCGTATAGCACCGCCGCAGTTCGTGGTGATGTATACGAATACGTATACACACATATATATTGATTATATATTGTTGAGTTTATTGATGATAAAGATGGACTTTTGGTGATTCTGTGATTGGTTTAGTGTAGTTGAGAAACCCTAGAGTAGGGGTTGCACCTATACACACACACGCACATACTTGCATACATCCTTTCTTTTACATGTGCGTATATGGGATTATATATTTATGTGTTAACATGGGTATGGGACTATGTGTTCATATACTGGATTTGAGGATAGTACTTGGGATTTGAGATGAGTCGATGAGATTTGATTCAAGACCGTGAGATCGGTGATTTAGCAGGGTTCGTATTTGAGATACGACTTGACGTTGTATCGGGTCTTTTGACGTAGTGTTTCACACACGTGCATGCATACGTAAGTGGTATCGGTATTGTACAAGACATAGATCAGTACCCGGATTTTGATCTTTGACAAAGGGGATACCAGATGAATAGTGAGATGAATGTGATATTGACCCGTACCCAGATTTGGGATGCCGTACGACGGATGTACGCACGAGCTATATATTGATGTTTGATCCGCACTCTTGACTTGAGATGTCTGATTATAGATATGGTATCGGATATGATATTATTGAGGCGGGATCACCGACTAATATATATACAGGTATGTATATGTATCGACTCAGATGTTAGGCGGTTTCCTTACCTGTAGTTCAGCTTGTTAGTTTAGCCGTATAGTTTAGTATAGTTGTTAGACTAGATTAGACTCCTACCTATTTCAAAACTAACGAATCGTGGGTATTTTAAAAGTCGGGTCAAGGGATTCTACGGATATTTCAAAAGACGTATCTTTTCTTAAAAACACCGTAGCCCTTATTTTCAAAACACCGCGATTCGTGTTATTTCAAAAGGCACTATTGTAGGACTTTTATTAGGGTAATGCAGATTAGTTATCGTTGTGTTTAGTATTTAGCTCCCGCTCATTATTGCTGTTCACTCCGCATCGCATGTTTATATTATGATTCATATTCTATTGTTGACATCATGCTGTTAAGACACCAGCACCATTACCGATGATGCGTATGTACCACGTACACTTACTTGCCGGCTCACACACATCTTCATCGGTAATTGCCATGTCACGTACACTTAGAGAATATTATTGCTTGATTTAGCTTGTTAGCTAGTAGTTTGACATGATATTAGTGTACTTGCCTTATATGCCAGCTAGATATTGTAGTTATTCCTTGTCACTTCATGCATACTGTTATTCATTATTATGCCACATTCATGGATTCTCCTGCCTATATTCACTGTTTTACATGCTATTGAGTTTTGGATTCGGATTTCCATGAGATTTTCTGGATTTGGGGGAAAACCGCAAAACTTATATAAACTTCTTTTCTCTCTTTTAAATAAAAAGCGTGGTTTTCACATGATGTATGAGTCGTCCACCGTGAGTTTGCTGATGGATTTCGAGACCCGAGTTCGAGGAGTGGAGGAACCGTTTCGGGTACATGGTGGACCCGGTGCTGTACCCCGGGGCAAGAGGATCGCAGATGATGGCACTGAGCCTGGCAGGGGAGCACTACCGACCGGTGATTTTACCCGACGCGTTGGATATCCGGAGGATACCGTCGTAGTCTTGAGATGGATGGTAGGGGCCGGTCTGGACTGACGGCACCCTAGATATTGAGATTGAGACATTGAGATTTCGAGCTATTGAGGTACTGAGATTTGATGATACAGGCCAGTCCGGATAGCCGGAGCCTGAGATTTTGAGACATTGAGATTTATGTTTTGTGTCGATGCTAGACACTGTTTATGCTGATTTCATTTATGATACCTCTTTTAAAAAGATATAGAAATCTCACTAATTTATGAAAGCAGTTTTCTTCAGTACATGCATTCTGTTTCATGCATTCATACATCATCCATATGATACATTGCTACTTGAGGCACTGACACGAGCACTTGGTATTACCGTTGTTTAGAGGTATACCCTAGCCATTGTCATAGGCTGCTGGTTGTATATTTGAGGATATATTATGATCGTATGACCTAGGATTGCGTCATACATGCGATTTCTGTTCGTAGATGTATTCTATTCACGAGTTGGCAACCCACCCCCGTTGTGCCACAGTTTCTTGCAGGTTTTTCCGTACAGGTTTCATTACGGTTTTGCTGGCACTGCTTCTTTTCGGGTGACTTGCTAGCAGGTGGGTTTATTTGTATCGTACCCACCATTATACCTTGTATATTATTATTCTGCTGTATCTAGAAATTCCATCAACCAAACATGTATTTATTGAGATAGAGACCAGTGATGTTATTCTTTCGACCTTAGAGTCGCGCGTTATATTTCTATGGAATTCTTGTTGTTTTGAGTTTCCTTTTGAGTTTTGATCCTCGCCCTTGGCGTTGTATATTATATTGCTTGTGTGGTTGTGACTGTTGATTGACGAAGAGCTAGCTTCCGCTTGGGGATGCCTTTTATTGATTTCGTATACTATTCATGTTGTATCCCGTTTGGGGGTCAGTATTTACAAAGGAGACTCTGTCGAAATTTTCAGGAAATATTCGATATTTTTAAAAAACACATAATTCGGCTTATGCTATTAAAACTACTTGATTTAAATTGGTTTTCCTTCACTCTATTACTTTTCTTGGTTTGGATTTCTGGGTTTTCGGTTTACTTAGATTACGTACGCCTCGAGACGTTTCGTAGTTTAAGTGCCGGTCATGTTCCGTACTTTCGGGTCGTGACATTCAAGCCTCTCAAACTCCTTGAAAAACACTTCAAAACTCAAACCCCATTTCACAAAAAAGATGCACAAGCTCAAGAGAAGCACATTGGACCAAGAAAGTAAGGATTTTGGCCACTTGGGGCAACTCAAGAATTTTCTCGAGTTGCCAAATGAGGTATTTTCTGAACCACTAGCTTAGTTTTTCTATTACTTATACCCCCATGTTAGATTTGAATCGATATCGAGTGGTTTTGTGGACTTAGGAAAAACCTAGTTAGGGTTAATGGGAATTGAGAGTGGTGATGGGTAATTAAGCTCAGTAGAGGCCACACAAACCCCCTAGTGTTAGAATTAAGACTCAAATCAGAGACTAGAAACCCCAAAACACGGATTTAGAAACCCCGACATCGGATAAATGTATGATTTGAGAGGGTATTTTGGAATCTGGAGCAACCTGGGGGCACTAGAAATGATTTTGCAATTACTGGGAGTTGTGCAGGCACCTAGGAAGCTACCACAGAGACCCGAGCCCTTAACTCCAACCCCAGGCCGTAGATATATTCATTCTGGCCACAATTTGCGGCCAGAGCAGGGAAATAGGGTCCCAGATTTGGTCCATGGCTCCTTTTGCACTAAAATAGACCCCTCCTATATGCAGTTTTGGCTAATTGTCACCTGGGGAAAATCTGGGAGCATTTTGGTGTGTTTTAGGCTATGGTTTCCGTATTTTGAAATGCAATTTCTTAACAATTGGATTTGTATTTGATTGTCGGATGTTTGTACATCGACAACAGGGGTTGTTTGATTGTTTTGCACGTATAGGCCGTAGGTTCTAACCTATGAGCATACCGTGAGCCATATCGGTTTTCCGGGTTCGATTTTAATACGTATTGCGACTGTTGATTATTATAGGTACCTTCGCATGGATTCCGAGGCGACGGAGCGTGGCGTCATCGATTTCACCGAGCGAAGACCAGGTGTGTGGATCTATATCCACGGGGGAAGTCGGGTGGATGGCGTATAGCACCCCCGCAAAGTATTGATGGGAAAACTGATTATAGAATATGGTTAGGAAACCTAGATTAGGAAACTAGGGTTTTAGTAAAGGATAGTTAGTGATACTATATTAGAAACCGAGGATAGTTAGAAATAAGATAATACGGCTATTATGTGATAACGGGATTCGAGGACGACGTTTACCGGTATTGCCGTTTAGGGTACTGTAGGACTAGATAATCGATGTAGACGCGTCATCCGAACCATACCTTTTTCTAAAACAAAGAGTCGTATGTATCTTTTAAATATATATCTTGAGGGATGTTACGGATTTCCAAATGATATCTTTTTCTTAAAAACACCGTAACCCATATTTGCAAAACTACGATTCACTTCTTTAAAAATCGAATTGTATGGTTCGGGTGTGTATGTTAGATTAGAATGTTTATGTAGATTCGATTTGATGTGAGTTATAAATGCGATGAAAAGATTAAGACGGATATGATGATCTGTTGATATGTTGGTAAACGGATGCGAGTCGATCGAGATGATTTGTACCCTGCCGGTCCCCTGATACGAGATTATTGCGGATGTGACCTGGGACATAGGTACATAGATATATTTACATATATAGAATGTTATGAATCATGGATGATAGGCCGAACGTGATATTAGGCCATACCCTCATGTGTCTTATAGGATGATAGGATCCTTATTAGCTTACTGCCGCCGTACGATGATTTTCCATGCGTGACGAGTTAATTTGATGATTGATCTTTACCCTTGACCAGAGGTTGCCGTATGATGGATTATACCGTATGCGAGGTTGTAAGGCTGGATGCCGGTTGATATATTCCCCGACTCGGTCATATTAGATACATATACCCGTCAGCATTGCATATAATCTACTTTATGCTGCATTCATATTATTCCCATCGCGTTGCTTATACTTGTGCTAGTACACTTGCACTATTATCGATGATGCGTATGTTACACGCACACAGATTTGCCGGCTCACACACTTCATCATCGATAATTGCCATGTCACTACACAGTAGGATTACTGCATCATGATATACTGTTATGCTCACATTTCCATCACATGTCGTATACATCATGCTTTATGATTTTACGCATTGAGATATGCTATTTTCATGAGATTTCTGGATTTGAGAACCGTGGCTATTTCAAAGAAAGCATGTACTGATTTAAAAACCCGATTTCTCTTGATATGATATTTCAGTGCGTCCACCATGCGTTTTCTCGGTCCTGAGACGTGTGACTTATGAACCCGAATCGAGGAGCTGGATGAGGCCGATTGCGGGTACATGGTGGACCCGGTATGGTACCCCGGGGCGAGAATGGATCTGCTGTGTAGCTAGACGGTGAGCCTGGCAGAGGGACCACTACCTACCAATGATTGGTTGGACCTGGCGGTTATCCGAAGGATACCGACCAGAGTCGATAGATGGATACGGATGACTCGTACTGCCGGGGCCGAGGGCCGATTCCGCAGAAGGAGCCCGTGGGCCGATCCGGACTGACGGAGCCCGATATGTGAGGATTTTTGTGCCGATGCTGGGCACGGTTTTCATGATGTTTTTGAGTGATGATGATAGGCACTCAGGTTCCATGATTTTGATGTGTCGGGAGGGACACCGCTGATATATATATATCCTCATACTTTCATGCACACCCTTTATGATATTTATGTGCATGCAGACATTGATTTTGGGTGGACGAGATCCACATGCATACATATCTTGATTATGGTTGGACGAGATCCATATACATGCATTGGTTATTACTGTTGGATGTTATCCACATGCATATAGGTATTGACTACGTTGTTGGCACATATACAGACCCGGTCACCCTAGATATCATAGTATTGCCTTTATGATATAGTTGACCTAGGAGTCGTTGTTTATTCGATTTCTATCTGTTAATATTTTTCTACTCACGAGTTGGCAACTCACCCCCGTTGTGCCACAGTTCTTGCAGGTTGACCGCTTGGATCAGTAGCGGCTTTGCTGGCACACAGTTGCATTCGGGTGTTTTGCATTGGTAGGTGGGATATTTGTATCATTCCCACTCTTGTATCTATATTTCATATTGTATCTAGTTAACTCTATCAATCAAAAGTTGTAAATTGTATAAGTGATGAGACTTAGTGAGACTTGTGATTGCGAGGCTTAGAGCGAGGGGTTTTTCGCTACTTGTGATTTATATGTCTTGCTTTTCTTTTATTCTTTTGTGGTGAACTTCGCCATTGGGCGTCGTATACTTATTTATATTGCCTTGCGTGGTTGTGATCCACCATTTGGCGAAGAGCTAGCTCCCGCTTGGGGATGCCATTATCATTATTATGTATTGTGGTTTTGGATCAAAAAATACAAAGGAGGTGCTGCCAAAATTTTAAAAGACGAAACATATTTTCAAATTAGCAAATTTCACATGCATCATTCATGTTCCTTTTCTTTGCATTAAGAAAACTTGATTTCATATACCTTTATTTCAAAAACTCACCTCCTTTATTTTCTTAAAAGGTTTAGATTTCTGGGTTTCAGCTTACTTGAATTCTGTTACGCCTTTAGACGTTGCGTGATTCAAGTGCTGGTCACGAGCTAATATTTCGGGTCGTGACATTAGGATATCCCAAACATTTGTGAGGGTATATCTTCTACCTAACTGAGCAGCAAAAGGTGTTTTGTTTCTCAGCATGCCACCTTTTTTAGAAAAGGAATTTCTTGTGAAAAAATTTATGGTCATGAGGTAGAACTGGAAGCAGTTCCAGCTAGACAAACTAACAGCTGATGATTTGGTAGAACCAAAGGATTCAATAGTCTCCAACGAACCTCAGCCTCTCTGCGAATATGGTAGGGTTCCTCATCCACTTGAGAGATACTACAGTATTCTTGGTGACAGTGGGAGCGAGGATTGCATCATGGTAGATGATGGCCCAACTAGGTTCAGGCAGGCCATCACAAGTGAAGACTTTGTGAAATGGCTGGATGCTATGCGATCAAAGATGGAATCCATGTACACCAACAAAGTATGACTTTGAATGTTGCACCTGAAGGGATAAAACCCATTGGGAGCAAATGGATCTTGAGAAGATTCTTGGTGTAAATGGAAAAGTTCAGACTTTCAAAGCTATGCTTAAGTCCATCAGGATCAATGCGCGCATCGCGGTAATAGAACATCTATTTTGATGTGGCAGTCAAAGAGTTTCACTTCATCAAAATACTAGATGAACCTTGTATATAAAAGAAGGTTGTAGAGAGTAAGGTTGTCTTCCACGTATTGTACGTAGATAACATACTCTTGATAGGAAATGGTTTCCTATGCTACACTCGGTCAAGCTCCTCTTATCACGAGGATTCTCAATATAAGATCTAAATGATACTTACCACATCTTGTATATTATGATCTATGATTATAGATCTAAGTGGATGTTGGGAGTGTCCCAAATCCAGGTACATAAACACCATACTAAAAGGGTTTTGTATGGACGATTCTAAGCGTGGTGGTTCGCCCACTTACTCATGGATCACTCTCTCCAAAAAAATGACTCCTAAGACCGATTTGGAGAGAGCTCGCGTGCAAGAGATATCCTATGCTTCGGCCGTAGGCTCTATCAGAGTATTAGATGTTTTGTACCAGACTAGATGTAGATGACTCACTAGGTACAGTGATAAGGAATCAATCGGATCTTGAGAGAATCACTGGACAGCTATGGAGTACATTCTTAAGTACTTGAGAAGCACTAAAAGAAAGTTCTTGGTTCGAGCTTCCAGAGTGATAAGAATGACTGAAAGACGGTCACATGCATTGTCTTTACCCTCAGTGGAGGGACGGTATGTTGGAAGAGTTCCAAGCTAGATACCGTGGCATACTAGACGATAAAGGCTGAATACATTGCTACCAATGATGCTGCCAAAGTGGCTGTCTGGGCATTTCTTGTTCATGAGATGAACAAGGTTCCTACCATCGAGCGTCCAATAACTGTTATTGTGATAACAATGGAGTTGTGGCTTTGGCTTAGGAACACCGGTCCCATCAGCATTCCAGACATATTCTGAGGCAAGTATCAACTGATCAGGGAGATGGTTGATCTCCAAAGGATCGAGGTCAGGTGAGTAGACATGAAGGATAACACAGCGGATCCACTCACAAAGGCCTTACCCCTAGAGAGACTTCTATGGGATGGTTGAGTATTGGATACTACAACCACTGCTATATTGTTGGGTATTGGATACTACAACAGAAAGCCTTAGTGCAAGTGGGAGATTGTTAGTTATATGTATGCCCTAGAGGCCATTACTGTACATGTGATGTATATTGTAGTGGATACTTGGACATATATAGGGAGGACTTTCTTGCTCGACATGATAGTATGCTACCTGGTTCCACTTTATCTTAATACGTACACATATTGTCTCTCTATTACATGTTGATAAAGACCTTAGGATGAGTACTTGACTACCAGGACTATGATGCAGATCATACTAGTGGGGACATGGGTAGTCGGCAAGTACATCCTTCAAAAGCTCCTAGTCGTGGGAGTATCGAGACAGGGCATCGATACTCCAGAGTAGACTAGCGTATACGCTTCTCGACCCATGTAATGGGCGATGGATGATCCCACATCCATTGGTGTTTGACATCAGAGAAGGTATACGGGTGCTCAGTGGAGACTGGGTACACTGAACGGACTCGCCGAGAACTCCTAGATTGTATTATACCTATCGTCGGATAGCAGTTCTCTGGTGACACTGGTACAGGTTAGTCTGTAGACCCGAGATCGTCATAGAGTCTTATGTGATTCCCACTGTGCTTTGATTTCCACCATACCACGGTCAAGAGATCGTGCAAAAAGGTGGTTTTTTGGTACAGTCCCGAGTCACATGGAGGCAATGAGCGATAGGAGGGGATTCGTCTCTCCCGGTATTGGGAGTTGATGTTGCGCTATGCTCAATTGGCCATAACAGGAAATCCCTGGTCAGGGTTCCTGAGATTTACTGGTAAGTGTTACCAGTAGTTTCTCGAACCATTATGGACCTTGCATCGGCATGACTTATCAGGCTATTGGGACGTTATACCACCCCCAGGCTGTGATATGCGACATATCAGACGAAGAGATCGGACTGTACGGTAGGGTTACTGATTAGATTCGCAGGAGTATGAGCAGGCTTGCTTATTGATCTTCTGATCGCTCAATACCCGGGTGGCCGTTACGTTTAGCAGACCGCTTGCGGCTTGTGTTTGTTTGATATGATCATCACCTACTACTGGCGTATTGACGAGTCTTTAGAGTCCTACACAGAGGTTTCCTGGCTCAAGCGAAACGGAGTAGGAGCACATATATGATATGTGCGGGACCGAGATTAATACTGTATGTGATACCGCATTCTATTCTTGCGATTTGTTTTATCGATCAGTTATATGTGATATAGCCGGGTTATCGAATCAAGTGTTGATTCGATATGTTGATACACATGATATTAGTCGGTTATATGTAATATAGCCGGATTATTAAATCAAGTGTTGATTTAATGATTTAATGTATAATTATATATTTGATATATTAAGTTACATTAACTAATATTCATTCACTTAAGATTTGTTTTCTCACTTGATTTGTACATGTGTATATATGCGATATATATAAGTGTACAAAGTTTTGTGTCATGCTTGATGATACATGCAACTTGGGTGTGTGTGTGACTTACACCATACTAGTGATAATTTAGGGTTTTATTTATTTAAAGTTATTCAAAAATTAGTTGCAATTTGTCATGGCTCAAAGCTTGTAGAAGCTTATGGATGCATTGACTTAGTCTTCTAATTTTGTTTTGCTTAAGATATTTATAAACCCAACCATTATCCTAGCCATGGTTAACTTTCTACAAAGATTAGTATATGATACTAACTCACCTTGGGTTGCTATTCTCTACTTGATAATTTTTCATGAGAGTTTTCTTCATCTCCTTCCTCCAAGCTTTCTAGCTTCAATAGAGATGATAGAAAAATAGTGAGAAAATTAGTTCTAAAATGAGCAAAATTCCTACTTCATCATCCTCTAATACTTGCTATTTAGTATAGGGTGTTTGCTTCACTAATTTCACAATTAATGAAGGCGTAGCTTGGGCTAGTGTCTCCTCGACGTAGATCATCTTCGGCTTCGAAGGCATCGAGCAAGCTTGTTCCGTTCATCTTGTAGAGCTTTTCTAGAGTCCGGGATTTTACTACTTGCAGCGAGGGACTACTACACGGAGCTAATGAAGTGAAGGACCGGTCTACAAAGGTTGTATTCCTCATTCACTTTAGTTGCAAAGTTGTTTACACTTGATTCGTCGCATTTTCTAGTTTCGATTCTAGGGTTAGGGTTAGATAGAACGACAATTTTTAAAATATGGCATGGATGATACCTCCCGAAACCTTGCTGCCGTGCTTGGAAACCCTACACTATCTATGCAACAGAAAAGTAACAAATACCTACCATACACTATGCCATGACGAAGGCCAACAAACATAGCATGAATACTAAGTGCTACCCATCTGAAATGACGGAGGGCTACGAATGGTTTTTGGCAAAAAACCTTTAACGTAATGAACTTGATATCGTTGAAGGAACCGGATAGCTTTTTATAAATTTATAGTGGCGAAAACCTTTGCTAAAGAGGTCACTCCCGGTGAAGGGATCTCGGCTCTTTCCTCGTGGAATGAGGTGCGGGATATTCCAACTGAATACCACGACGCAAAGCAAAAAGTAATCGACTATAGTGAAGTTATTACCCTGACGCAAACTTCTGTCCAAGAAGTCACTTCCAGTGAGGGGATCTTGGCTCTTGCCCCGTCGAATGAGGTGCTGGATATTCATAACCGAATACCGCTGTGCAAAACAAAAGAAAACGTCCTTGTAATAACAGCTTTTTAAAATTGTTCCAACAACATCGAATAGGTCTGTTTTTCTTGCATTGATCTGAATCAACGCAGTCCCATCAATTAATCACACCACAAAAGAACGAAAATATGATGTATGTATATGCCATCCGTATTCGCCACTGGGCCCCGTCATCACCCGTTAGGTTACTTAACTAACGACAGAGTGGGGGCTGGACTAGCGCGGGTGTAAAACATATACAACATCTAATAGTATATATATAACAATATATAATATTCGCTCCAGGTATTATAAATGCAACATCACAGACAAGCGATAAGCATCATAGAACAATACAGATAATCTGGGAGCCCCGGGTTTCCTTTGAACTGCAAATGAAACCCGACGTTCCCCTGGTCGTGTGGATAGCCTGAGCAATTAAAACCTAGACCCCTGCGAGCGCGGCAAGTTACCCGCCAAAACCAGAAGTGAGGCAACCCCCTTCATCAAAGTGAATGGGCCATCAGGCACTTCACGGAATCCGGTAACTTGAGCACCCCACCTAGGGTCAACCTGTACCTCCTACGAGTGCGGCGAATAGCCCGCTAATTCTAGAGTGAGGCCCCCTTTTTCTCAACGCCATGAGATGCGGACCCGTTGCCCTCCAGAACCTGGCTATCCGTGCACTCCATCGCAGGGTAATCCTAGTACAGAAAAGAAAATATATACAACGGTGACATCGACTTCAACCCGGTCATGCCCCAAATAAATAATATACAAACAGGCAGTGACGGCAGTCCACATGTCGGACGCTCGCCCCGCGATATCAAATCTACAAATAAAACTAAACTGTACTAACATTGCACCCAAGCTATCCACTACGACGAATCCGCAACAACACAGCACAACACAGAACATCAACGTGAATGTCACGTTTGAAAACCCGTCTAAAAGAACTATAGCAAATAAACAAGTTGTACCGCTCTAATGACATTCACGGTCGCAGATAGTAATGCATGTACTGTAAAACTTTAAACAATGTTATAAATATTGAGTTCGAAATAACATCGAATAGCCCCAAACAACTAGATAAAACCATAACAAAACTGGGCTAAACTAGTAATACCACTGAACCAATATTCCAGAGACCAGACCACACACAAAATACGAAGTCTCAAGTCCCATCTATGGCCGGCCAGCTCGGATTTTAGGCCAATGTGGCTGGGTCCATAGTTGAATGAGGGGCTCGTGTTTGGTGTGTGCTCTAGTGGTCGCCTAGGTAGTCTTCTGCATTTGCTAAAATATTTTTAGAAGACTCAGAAAAATTCGACAGAGAATGGAATACTACGGGTATTGTTTCGGAGTTGTTTCGGTTTCGATACTTTAACATCGTCTAAACAACTAGTATGCGGTTAATAGGTTGGCTCTGATACCATGTAGGGTTACGGTAGCGCCCCGGCCATCAATCCGTGGCCAAACGCGGAACAAAAACATTTAGAAACTGGCGCTAACGGAACCCTAATCGACCGATCGTACCATTAACCCTATACTAGTTCTGTAAAAAGAGTTTGGAGAAGTTATACCGATCGATCCGTGTCCTTCGGTCTTCAACCTCCGCCCCAAGCTCCTCGCGGCTGCCTCGATGAAGTTCGGTCTCCGGTCTCCCTCATCGAAGACGATCCACGTCGAGAATTAGTAATACGGGCTCCCGCTTCAAAACTGAAGCAACTCGGGCATTCAGTTTGCTAGCCTAGATACCCAAGATGAAGTAGAGAGTGTGTATGAATACTTTGTCTCAAAACACTCATGGATTCTCAACTCATGAGAGGGAATGGGTGGAGGTTGAAGAAGAAGCCATAAGTAGAAGTGTGAGCAAAAGACTTGGCTAAAGAAAAAGGAGGTGAAGAAAATGTTCTGCCTTTTCTTGAGTTGAGTTGTTGTGGCTTTTTGTGAGTGAGTATATGTTGTGAGAAAATTAAAAACCAACACAAGATATATCCTAGCAACCCAAAATTATCTGCCATCTCAAAACAAATATCTCACCCAAAACAAAACACCCCATCAAGCCATAATCAATGCTTAAGACAAAACTTAACCTCACAATTTCCACACAATTAAACATTAAACTAAATGTTTAAATCCAAGAAAAATAAATGGAAACCCTAAAGTAAACTCGTAACGAATTATAAGAATACCCCTCATCCGTATATACATACCTGCATCCGTATTCCGACTGAATACGAATACAACGAGACGAAAGTAATCCAACAATATAATACTAGGATCCGGCTTAAACTAAAGCCCACCAGTATTATCCGTCCGATCATGATCCGTGCACAAGTGCACGTATATGATCGAACCCTGCCATAAAGCCATACGACCTCTACAACGTTTCGCCCGAACCAGGGAAACCCTCCGTGTGGGACTCTAAAGACTCGTCAATACGCTGGCAGTGGGTTTAACCACAAGCACGTCAGTGGCACTAGCTATACTTAACGGCTGCCCAGGTATTGAGCGAAAGGGAGGCCGACGAGCAAACTCATCCTGAAACCCTACTGAGCCTGACAATGACAATATCCGTACAGTCTGGTCCGTTCGTCTATGAGTATCGCATATCGAGTTTAGGGTGGTGGATAAAGTCAGATCCCTAATAACTTGACATTTAGTGTCGGCATGAAACCTATCACCAACTGAGAAACGATCTCAGGTCGATAGACTAACATGTACACATGTCACCAGGGAACTGCTATCTGACAATAGGTATAATACCAACTAGCATGTTTCCGGCGAGTCCGTTCGGTGTACTCATAATCCAATGAGCACCTATATACATCTTAGGTGAACCAACTGACACCAATGGCTTGTGAGACTGGCCATCGCCCCTCGTCAGGGTCCCGATCCATATACACTAGTCTACTCTTGGAGTATCGATGTCCAGTCTCAAAACTCCCACGACTAGGGACACTTTAAGGATGCGCTTATAGACCACCCAACTCTCACGTATATGATCGCCATCATACTGCTGGTAGTCAAGCAAGAATCCTATGGGCTCTATCAACATATAATAGTGATCTGTAATGTCACCTAAAATATGTACACGATGATAAAGACAAACCAGATAGCATACTATCATCTCGAGTAAGACTGTTCTACTGGTATAGGTCCTCCCTCAATCATTGCAATCACGTGCCTGCGATCCAATAATTGATTTGAGGGCACTATAGCCAACAGTATCATCTAGCATGACACATAAAAAAATACATTAATATATATCACACATATATTTGTATGTATTAGTAGAAAAGAAATTCTTAAGTGAGCTAATATTAGGTAATGTATATTAATATATCAAATACATAATTATATATTAAATTATTAAATCAACACTTGATTTAATAATCCGGCTGTATTATATACAACCAACTAATATTATTTAATAAATTATTGAATCAACACTTGATTCAATAATCCGGTTATATCACATATAACATATATCGCGAGAATTGAATACTGTATCACATACAAGTATCAATCTCGGTCCCGCATGAAAGTCGACCCTAGCACCACCATGAGGTTCCAAGTGGCATCAAGCATGCCAAATTCAAATTTTTATTGGTGCTTAGCTAGACTATCCAAGATATTTGCTAGAATATTAGGGTTAAGGTTTGATATAAAGAAAACTATATGAAATGAAAGGTGGCTATACCCTCGTAGATCAAGTCACTTCACATGCTCCGTGTAGTAGTTCCGCGACTCTACTAGGCTCCACTTGAGGCTTTGGACGAGCTTTCTCCGATGACCTTCGTGCCGAAGATGATCCACGCGAAGTCCCTCCACCTCAAGCTACGTCTACACTAAACTCTTTAGCGTAGTAAACACGCTACACTCGATCGCTGGTCAAGTGTAGGGTGGTGAAGTAGGGGATGTTAAAAGCTCACAAGTTTGTGTTCAAGCTTCATGGTTCACATCACAGGTGAGGGTTAAAGCTTGAACTATAGCAATTGAGGAGGAAGAAGAAGATAGAGAGCAACTATGGGAGCAACTCAAGAAAATGGCTAAATGTTGAGAAAGAAGTTAGAATGAATGACAACTCTTGACCCCCATTCATTCAAGCATGGAATTTTGCGATATAAAATTGCAACCATGCTTGAATAGTGAATCAAGATGAATAAACTATTAATAAATCCCATTCTTGCAACCATGCTCTCATTTTACATCTCATTTCTATTTTTCTCAAAAATAGAAAATCAAGCATGCTTCATTATATATATATATCATATATATTAATATATATATATATATATATATATATTATGAAGAATAATTAGTGAGCTAATGATATTAGTTAAGATATAATTATATCACATATAATATATATCACATTATTAAATCAACACTTGATTTAATAATCCGGTTATATCACATATGACCGACTAATATCATTTATCTGTGTATCATATTATCAAAACAACACTTGATTCGATAATCTGGTTATATCACATATAACCGAACCGATAATAGATAACTGCCAGATTACAATACGGTATCACATACACGTATTTAATCAGGCCCACACACATATCATATATGTGTCCTACTTCGTTTCGCTTGAACCAGGAAACTTCTGTGTGGGACTCTAAATACTCGTCAATACTCTAGCAGTAGGTGATGATCACATCTATCACCTACAGGCCGCCAGCGGTACTAGCTGGACGTAACGGCTACCCGGGTATTGAGCGATATGAAGATCAACAAGCAAACTTGTCCATACTCTCTATGAAGCCTATTAGTAACACTATCGGACAGTCTGGACTCTTCGTATGATATGTCGCATATCATGTCTAGGGGTGGTAAACGTCAGACCCCAGTAACGTGATAAGTCATGCTGATGTCTGGCCTATAACAGGGTGAGAAACTACTGATAACACTTATCAGTAAATCTCATAAGCAGCCCTGGCCAGGGACTTCCAGTTATAGCCAATCGAGCATAGCGCAACATCAACCCCCAATACCGGGAGAGACAAAACCCCTCTTATCGCTCATTGCCTCCACGCGACTCGGGATTGTACCCAAAATCCATCTGTTTGCACGTCTATTTTGAGCATGGTAGGGTATTAGGTTATAGCAGCGCCCCGGCCGTCAATCCGAGGCCAAACGCGGAACAAAAACTTTTCAAACTTGGTGCTACCATAACCAATCACTCGGATCGAACCATTAACCGTTTGCTAGCAATCTATAAAGAGAGTTCAGTGATTATACTGATCGAACCGTGTCCTTCGGTCTTCAATCTTCCCAAGCTCCTCGCGGCTGCCCCCAAACAAGCTCGCTCTCCGGTCTCCCTAGTTGAAGACGATCCACCTCGAGGATTCCTAATACGGGCTCCCGCTTCAAACCGAAGCAACTCGAACAACTATTTTGCTAACCTAGGTGCTCAAGATGAAGTAGAGAGAGTGTGTGATCATTTTGTCTCAAGACATTCATGGATTCTCAACACATGAGAGGGTATGGATGGAGGTGAAGAAGAAGCCATTGGTGGTGAAGAGTGTGAGCTCAAGACTTAGCTTGCAAAAGAAAAACAATGTGCAAGCAATAATAATGTTGTGGCAGCCCCTTATTGTGTTGTGATGATATATGAGGTATTTTGTTGAAAAACCAAAGAAATAATATCACAAAATATCTACCACAAAACCCTCATAAATATCTCACAAAACAATAAACAATAAAGCATGGTCCATGCTTAATTAAATGCCACAAGCCAAAAAACTTAACCACACACTTTACACATAATCAATATTAAACATTTATCAAAACCCTAAATGTTTAATACAATAAAAAGAAATGGCATCTCCAAAGTAATCTTGTAACATATTACAAGAATACCCCTCAACTGTATATACATATCTGCATCCGTATTCCGATTGAATACGAATACAACAAGACGAAAATAATCCAACTATCTAATACTAGGATCCGGATTAAACCAAAGCCTACTAGTATAATCCGTCCGATCATGATCCGTGCACGAGTGCACGTATATGATCGAACCCTGCCATAAAACCATACGGCCTCTACAACATTTCGCCCGAACTAGGGAAACCCTCTGTGTGGGACTCTAAAGACTCGTCAATACGCTGGCAGTGGGTTTAACCATAAGCACGTCAGTGACACTAGTACCTCCAAACTTATCTTTGATCGTCCCGAGCAAACTAGTTTATTCAAGAGAGGGAGAAAGAGAAGAAGAACTAAGTAGCACACTTTCGTAGGCAACACGATTGCACTGAGCACGTGCAACAAGCCGTTAAACCTCTAGGTGTCCCTAGTAGGAGGAGTGTTGTCTTCTGAGGGTTTTCAGCGGATTACACCCACAAAATCCTATAATAAAAGAGAGATGGTGAAATTTACATATAAAGATAAGAACCATAAAAGAAATACTTTGAAAATTAGAGTTTCCAACTACACTAGCTTTTCAGTTGTCATGAGCCCTATCTTAATAGTCATGAAAAGATGTTAGAAATCACATTATCCCTCAATAAAACATCGTCTTTATTCTTCATTCCTACCTTTCATCCAAACATTGATCATATACCCCTACGTGTGTGAATAGAACATCCCTACACTTGGAGAATTCAATTCAAGCTATCATACTCTTGTCCATCTACCTCAGTACTTTTTAATTTGATGAATATTTGGTTGGATTTGCTCGCACATTTTCATGCGACCGTTAATACTTCTTGAGGTACTAACCGACCGATTACTCATGTGCTTGCTGATTAGTATTTTCCTCGTCTTGCACCACCTAAGGCTTAGCAGTGACTCCCAAACCAGTTGGTCTAAGGCACTAGGTGATGAAGCACCGTCGCTATATTTTTTAATTGCTGCCTTGGTGATAACAAAACCAGTGTTCATTTTTCTCCACCATTTTATCTTTTATTTATTTTTTACTTCCTTCATACTTTGGCTTTTAGACAAGAGCATTTCAAGGTATCCTCTACTATCCCGAGTTTCAAGACGTGTGTAAGTGCATATAGTAGGGTATCAACATTCAAATATTTGGATTCTAGAATAGAAACTATTTTTCAGACTTATTTTTATCCTCAGATTAGTGACTTCCTTCATCTTACTAACCCTTGGGACAACGGCTCATAACTACTTATTACTAGTTCGTTTAAGAAAACTTCTAACTTTCTTGTTTTTCTTAAACTATTCCTATCTTTCATATATAATTTTTCACTTTCTACTCTTTTATTATAAAAGAAATTTTTTTAAAATTTTTTTTGAAAATGTTGTGCTTATGCAAAGTATGATGCAAATTGATGCGTAAATAAGCACAAACCTCCCCTAAACCTGTTTGCAGCAGTGTCCTCACTGTTGCTATCTGCTGGATCACAAAAACCTGTAAGCTTGGGAGGACATTATTAATGGGGGCAAGAATATATGAAAGTGAAAATCCTCCCCCAAACTTATTTTTGGCTCACAAATTTGAGGACAAAAGTTATGTTCAAGAGCCAAAAATATACTCCCCCTCAAACATGAGTTAGACAATATGAAGTATTTTAAGAGAGGGTGAGTCATTTGGTCAAAGTAAGACTTTACAAAGACCAAAAGTTAACACCAACCATTCAAAGATTTTATCAATATAGCGTATAGGTCGGTGGAAGAATGCCTTGTATTGAGTCAAGAAAAAATGGGGAAGGGATAAGAGGTGGTCTGGAAAGGGTTTGAATTTTAAATTAGAGAAAAGAAAGAATGAGGATGAATGTGAATGATTAGGAAGAAGGAATGGTGGCGGTTCAACCTTTATAGGTGGAGATTGATCAATCACAAAATCCGTATTGTTTAAAAATTCAAGTTCGTCAGCAAAAAGTTCTTCAAAACTTTTATCAATGGTGTGATCGAACATTTTGCTGTCAATGAGTTTTGTCCCAGAATTTATCCTACTTGATTCATCAAAAATCATTGAGGTAGAGGACTCGAAAAACTCATCTACCTCATTTTCAAAAATATCCAAATCAAGTTGAATTTCTGGTATTATTGAACTTGAATTAACGGATTGTGATTCATCAAAACTCACTGAAACTATAGGAACAGATGAAGAACCAGAGAAAGTAGAAGGTGAAATGGGTAAACAAATTGGTGTGTCGAGTGTTGCTGAACCAGATGTGGAAGATAGCTGCTGTATTTCGGTCTGATATTTGGGTATACCATTATCATCAACTTCAAGAAGTATTTGGGGTTCGGGAAGAATTAAAGGCTCAAGATGATGACCACAAGGAAGTGAAAGGATCTGATGAATTGGTGGGACAAAATCATCCAAAATTTCGGGTTCATCAATCAATATATCCCCAACGTCAATCACCTCATTCAAGTGAAGGTTAAAATTCTCAAACACCACATCAAAAGTATGGTTTTCAATCAGTTTTGGTTCAAGAGTGGAGGTGTAGAGATCACAAGGGTTGGGTATGGTTTCACTTGAAATGGACTCTTCACAATCGGGTAAATCAAACACTACAAAGTCACACAACTTATCAGACATTCTATCTTCAATTGATGAATCATTTGGTGTACTTGATGAATCTATGAAACTGGAGTTGTGGATTTCAGTTTGGAATGGGGAGGTTTGATTAGGAAGGGTGTACACTTCTGTCTCACTACCCAAATTCTCATTTTGTCCTATGCCCGAATCATATACTGAAAAATTTTGGGCTGGTTTGAAATTATTTGCTTGCATCCACTTTGTCATTTGGTTCGACATTTCAAAAAAAATTTCTAATGTCTGCTCAAGACTAGACTTGGGTCGATAAGGGGTTTTAGGATAAGATTGAAATTCTTGTGGACGATTAAAACTCCCAAATAACTGATTAGAAGGACTGTCTAGAGAAGGTGAAAAAGTCGGATTGGATTGATAGGAATAGAATGGTTGCGAAAATTGGGTAGGAGTCGGGTCAACATCATGATAAGAAGAATTTTGATATTGGTTCCTCGGTTGATTATATTCCATAAACCGATTATGAAATTCTTCTTTGGAAAGTGGAGGTGATGGTTGATATTAGTGTATATGCTCTAGGGGCCATTATTGTATCATACTAGTTTGTATATTACTTAATGGAAGCTTGGGATATTCATATGTATATAACAGTCTTGCTAAACATGGTAGTATGCTACTTGGTTTTTCTATCTTAATATGTGAGTATACGTATTGATAGAGCTCTTAGGATCTTGCTTAACTACCAGCGTTGTGATGGCAGTCACACTAGTGGGGGCTGGGTAGTCTACAAGCACATCCTTATTCAGGTCCCTAGTCGTAGGATTATCGAGACAGGGCATCGATACTCAGGACTAGACTAGTGTGTACGCTTCTCATCCCAGTTGGGGAGATGGTCTGTCTTACAGCCGTCAGTACATCGTACTGGAGATAGTATGCAGGTGCTCGTTAGGTTATGGGTACACCGGACAGGGCTCACAGGGAACTGTTGGTTGGTTTTATACCAGTCGTCAGTGAACAGTTCCCAGGTGACATGAGTACAGCATAGTCCGCAGACTTGACACTGCTACTTCGCCTCGAGTGTGTCCCACTGTTCTTAGATTGCTACCCTACCACGGCTCAAAGGAGTCATGCAAACAGGTAGCAGTTGGGTGCAGTCCCGAGCACTTAGAGGCAGTGGCGGTTAGACAGGATTCGTCTCTCCCGGTATTGGGGGTTGATATTGTTAGTGTATATGCCCTAGAGGCCATTACTGTATCATACTAGTTTGTATATTACTTAATGGATGCTTGGGATATTCACCTTGTATATACAATCTTGCTCAAAATAGTAGTATGCTACTTGGTTTGTTTCTACTTCAATGTGTACTTGTGTTTATTTCAGTATATCACTTATACGCATTAGTGGAGCCCTTAGGATCTTTGCTTGATTACCAGCGTTGTGATGGCAGTCACACTAGTGGGGGCTGGGTAATCTATAAGCACATCCTTATACAGGTCCCTAGTCGCAGGACTATCGAGACAGGGCATCGATACTCCGGAGTAGACTAGCGTATGCGCTTCTCATCCCAGTGTGGGAGATGGTCTGTCCCACAGCCATCAGTACGTCGTACTGGAGATAGTATACGGGTGCTCGTTGGGTTACGAGTACACTGGACAGGACTCGTCGGGAACTGACAGGTTGGTATTATACCTATCGTCAGTTATCAGTTCCCAGGTGACATGAGTACAGCTTAGTCCGCTGACTTGACACTGGCACTTCGCCTCAAGTGTGTTCCCACTGCACTTTGATCACTACCCTACCACGACTCAAAGGAGTCGTGCAAACGGGTGGTGGTTGGGTACAGTCCCGAAGCACTTGGAGGCAGTGACGGTTAGACAGGATTCGTCTCTCCCGGTATTGGGGGTTGACATCGCGCTGTGTCTAGGAGAGCCATTACACGAGTAATCCCTGGCCAGGGCAAACGAGATATACTGGTAGGTTTCCAGTGTTATCTCAGGGTGTTTTGGGCTTCGCTCCGGCACGACTTGTACCGCTATTGGGGGACTGACGATTACCACCCCCTAGGCCCGCCATGCGATGTATCAGACGAACAGACCGGACTGTACGGAGACTGTCACATTCAGACTCAGTAGGAGTTCAGATGGGGTTTCACCTCGTCAGCCTTCTTGTCGACATCTACCTGGGGATCGTTATGCACAGCTAGTGCCGCTTGCGGTCTGTGGTTAAACCCACTGCCAGCGTAGTGTCGAGTCTTTAGAGTCCCACACAGAGGGTATTCGCCTCTGGGCAAAACAGAGTAGAGGTCGCATGGTTTTGCGACAGGGTTCGTTCTCATCCGCGCACTTGTGCACGTTTGGAGTCCGGACGGATTATACTGGCAGGCTCTGGTTTGAGCCAGATACTGGTATATGTTTTGGGGTTGCTTTTATATCTTGGTATTCTTGTTTTTCGGAACGAGAATGCAGGTGTGTATGCACAGTTGATTGAGGAGGAGAATGAGGTTTTTCATTAGGGTTTCGGAACGGGTGCGTATGCACAGTTGACAGTCTTCTTTTTCCAAACCCTAATGGATTTATTTATTATCTATTAATAATAATAATTAAATGAGAATTATGTTATGGTTGTTCTTTGTTGACTTGTTGACCTTGGTTGACTTGTTGACCATTGACCACTTTCATGCCTTGAAAGTCTTCCTTGATTCATGCTTACTTTTTATTAAATGAAGCATGGTTGTGGTCATTCCAAACACTACCATCAACTATTCTCATTTTCAATTATTATCATTTAGATAATATTATTCTTTTGCATTATGGTTGCAAGAAGAGAAAATAATAGCTCATTCTATCATTCTCATTCTCTCTCCTCTCTTCATCTTCTTCTTCCTCTAGTAAAGAGAAACCTTCTCATGAGTTGAGAATCCTTCTCTTTAAAAACAAAAGCAAACCCTAGTCACTCTCTACTCACCCTAGGATCAAAGGATTAGCAAGCCGGAGATTCTAGTTCACTCCAAGTCCGAGAAAGAGCCCAAGGTTGAACCCTCGAGGTGGATCCATCTTCGACGGAAGAAGGCGACAAAAGAGAACCATCAACCTCTACAAGATTTCAAGAAGAAGGAGTTCAAGTTTAGGTATAACCCTCATCCGAGTAGCTAACTCCTTTTAGCGTAATTGCTAGTTTAGTTTAGACACGATCCCGACCTTGTTTAGTCCATGTTGCCTCTTGCACTAAAAATTTGATTTTTATACCGTTTCCGCCTCCCCGTAAGAACCGGGGGTCGCAATATGGACTTACAGTGGTATCAGAGCCTAACTAAACTTAAACTAGCTTGGTAGTGAAGTGTAACGAAGTTCGGAACCGAAAAAAATCACAAAACCAAACTTTTTCAAAACCTGAGTTTCTGTTGAAATTTTTTTGGCTCAAAATGAAAAAATTTATACATTTAAATTCGGCTCAGGCTTTTCTGTGAACACCCAAGAAAAACGATACAGTAACTCGTCTAATGAGCCGCGCTTCCGCCGCGTAAGGTAAGAATCCGCCGCGGAACCGCCGCGACTTGTCGTCTTCTGTGCATCGTTTTTCGTGCAGTGTGTGTCTGTGTTGGTTTTGGGATTTTTAAAATATATTATATGTGCTTCGCTCCGACACGACTTATACCGATATTAGGGGACTGACGCTTGCCGCCCCTAGGCCCGATATACGATAGTCTTAGACGAACGGACCGGACTGTACGGAGATTGTCACATCAGACTCAGTAAGAGTTCGGATGGGTTTCCTCATCGGCCTTCTTATCGACATTTACCTGGGGACCGTTACATACAGTTAGTGCCGCTTGCGGTCTGTGGTTAAACCCACTGCCAGCATAGTAGTCGAGTCTCTAGAGTCCCACACAGAGAGTTTCCCTACTCCAGGCGAAACGATATAGAGGTCGTATGGTTTTACGACAAGGGTTCGAACGCATACGTGTGTTTACGCACGTACGACTTTCGGACAGTTTTTACTAGTCGGCTTTGGTTTAAGCCAGTTACTAGTATCCGGTTATTGGATTTATATAGTCTAAAGTTTTTCCGTGTTTTCACGGATAGGAGGGGCGTTCTCGTAATTGCGCGAGAAGCTTCTAGAAGATGGTGACTAAGGAGGTTTAGGTGGCATATACATTGAATGAGATTAGTGAGTAATATGGATGATTCATCCATGTCATTAATGCATCATAAATGCTTAATGACTCATGGAGATGAATCACCATTAAATATTTATCAAGCATGGTTGTAAATCATTTTATTTTCTTTTCTTGAAAATCAATAATGCTTGATATATATTATGATAGCTCATTTTCTCATTTCATTATTATGTTCATCTTCTTTCTCCTCAAGCTCTCTCTCTCTTCAAACCCTAATCCTCCCCTCTCATGTGTTGAGTATAAGAATTAGTTAGACTAATTAAACTATAACCCTCACTCTATATCATCTAGGTACTTTGATTAGAACTTAAAGAAACCTAGTTGCCTCAAATTTAGAGACAAAGCTTGGAGTAAAGCTCTCGGGTGGATCGTCTACTACTTCGAGAAGGCCGAGGAGGAGGTGGAGTTCGTAAAGACGAAGGACACGGTTCTTTAGGTATAATCCCTTTACATAGTAGTTGTTAACTTCTATGTTTTATGTTAGTTATTGTTTAGCTTCGATTCATGCGGTTAGTCGATGTTTACGCTTTAAACAAGTTCGTTTTTAAATTTTCTGCCTCCCCACAAGTATTGGGGTATTGTACATCGATTTACAGTGGTATCAGAGCCTCGCTAAACAATAAATAACTCATTAGCAAAGTCGTAAGATATTCGAACGCAAAACGAACCAAAAAACGACATCGATATCACTACTTTCTGTCGAATTTTAAAAAGGCTCTAAAAATTTTTCAGGGTGCTTCAGAATAACCTACAGAGAACTTCAAGAAAACTGGTGAAAAATGGGTTCCTGAATCGGCCAAACGATCTTGGAACCGCGGTGGATCCCACCGATCCGCCGCGGATCCGCGGCCGAGTTGGGGCCGATTCAACCCATTTTCCACCAGTAATTCTTCTGTGATATTTTTGTGTTTTCTGGGATGTTTATTTTTCTGCTCAAGTCTCAGGTGCACAGAGAAGTATTGGAGTAGAATATAATGTGTTCGTAAACCTCCCGTAACTGCTAGTATGTCAGTTGGCAGGGGGTTGCACATTTCTGTAATGGTTTTTACTGTTTGTGGATGTGAACTGTATTGGACTGTTGTGATGATTAGCCGGGGTTTGTGATGGGTTATTATTTTAATTCATTCAATGTAATTGTAATATGTTGTAATATTATTTTGCGGGACACATCCAGGTTGCGGTTGTAGCCACCATTGTATTATTTCATTTTACTGTTTTTGCTCCTAGGATAGACCCAAGGTGGGGTGCATAAACTACCGGGTACTTTGAAGTGTTTAGTGGCCTACTCACTTTGTTGAGGGAGACCGCTTCACTTTGGGTATTTGGCGGGTAGTTTGCCGTACCCGTAGGGGTCTAGGGTGGGGTAATGGCTATTCATCACAACTGTGTAATCCGTCTTTTGTTGCAGGCTCTAAACAAACGCGGATTGCTTGCAAATCCAATAAAGTTCATATGAGATCTGGAATGCCTATTATTGCGTCTGACGAATGTACAATATCTATATATGATAGCTATTTAGAAGTCACTTATGTTTTACACCCGCGCTAGCCCAGCCCCCGCTCTGTCGTTAGTTAAGTAACCTAACGGGTGATGACGGGACCCCGTGGCGAATGCGGATGGCATAAGAGGACGTTGTATTTTCGTTGTTTTCTGCAATGATAGGTTAATGATGGGATACATTATTTATAATGCAAAGAAAATAAACCAAAAGTTTAATCGTTGGAACAATTTAAAAAAAACCACTCGGTTAATTTTAAAAACAGATGTTTTTAAATGCGGAGCTTTAACCACTCCTTTTAAAAGCTATCAGGTTCCTTCGGTTATATCAAGTTCACTACGTTCACGGTTTCGCCAAAACCATTCGTAGCCCTCCGTCATTTCATCTGGGTATTCAGTAGTATTCAAGCTATGTATTTTGACCTAACGCCAAGGCATAGTGTTTGGTAGCTACTCGATATTCATTTGTTGCATAGATAGATGAGTTAGTTTGGGACAGTCGTATTATCATTTTGGCCGAACGTCAAGGATATATACGGATGGGTTCAAATTGACAAGATAATGATGGGTAGAACTTGACATGTGACTTATGACATTTTGACCTAACGCCAAGGTCATAAGAGCATGGGGCAAAAATATATATCGGGAATTTCTAAAGAAACTGAAATTTGCAAAGAGTTGCATACCATTTGGAGTTTGATGAATGTTGGTAGGATTCCTTCAACATTATCATATAATGATATTTGGATCCCGATCCTACTGTGAGTATATGCTACTTATCAGGATATTCGTCACTTAACGATCAATGCTATAAACCAAGTAGGTGTCAAGAAAGGTGTCAGCGGGGTTACACCCCCAAAGAAAAGAGGTTATTTAATTAAGGAACTTCGCGAAAGCGTTGGAAAACCTCCCTCAAAGTACCGACACTAGCCTGGCTGAACGGTTAAGCAAGAATTGTACAGTGAGATTAGTCCTGGCTAATTCTTCTTTTATGGTTTGAGGAAGGATTCGAGAAACAGTGGGAGCCATCTAGTTTAGATAAACTAAAAACCACTCTAGACTTGCAAGAGTATCATGCTAAAGAGTTTTCTTCTCTCTCTCCTAATTGCAGCGACCATGAAAATGACTGGACTTAAGTTACTTTTAGAGAAAAATATACTGACATGGCCAAACTATAAAGATTGGCTGCGGAATGTCAAAATGGCTTTGACCTATGACAAATTGGGGTACGTCCTCACCGCTAAGGCACCTGCTGTCCCTGGTCCCAAATCCAGTAATGTGGATAAGGAAATCCGCAAAACCTGGGATTTCGATTGCGCGAAAGCCAAGTGCATCGTGCTTGCCTCGATGAACAATGAACATCAGAGGAGGCACGAGGATATGGAACTAGATGCCATATTTCTCCATACAAAGGAACTTTATGGAGAGCAATCTCGTTTAGCAAGATACGAGACCTCTAAGAACTTGTTTCGAGCGAGGTTGGCTGTCGAGTCATCGGTAGGAGAACATGTCCTAAAGATGATCGGCTATATAGAAGAGCTCGCAGACCTTGGGACGACTTTGGATAATGAGCTCTATACAGACCTTATTCTCCAGTCCCTTCCTTCCACCGACGCCCAGTTTATCCTGAACTTCAACATTCAAAGAAAAGAAGTTGAACTTCCGGAACTCCTGAACATGTTAAGGAGTGCAGAGGGCACCTTGCAGAAAGCAAGGGAAACACCCGCTATGTTTGTTAGCGGTGCATCTTCTTCCGGGTCCAAGGCAAGGGCCAAAGGAAGGAAGAAGAAGGCCGCCACCAAACCTAGAGGAGGTGTTAGTAAGGTGGGAGGGAAGGGAAAGAAAAAGTTTGCGGTACCGGTAGTGGGCCAGGATGAGTGCTTCCATTGTCACAGGAAAGGGCACTGGAAAAAGGATTGCAAGGCATGGAAAGCCAAGAACCAGGAACCGAAGCAAGCTGTGACTTCGACTTCAGGTGTGTTTGTAATTGAGAATTGTCTGTCAATCAACTCTACTTCCTGGGTATTGGATACCGGATCAGGATCTCATATTTGCAATTCATTGCAGGCACTGAGAAACCGTAGAGTGCTGAAGGAAGGTGATATGACCCTGATGGTTGCTAACGGAGCTAGCGTGGGAGCTGTGTCCATAGGGGATTATCACCTGGGATTGACGAGTGGACACATTTTGGTTTTACATAACTGTTTTTGTGTACCCAGTTTAACGTGTAATATCATATCTGTTTCCTTGTTATCAAATAAAGGTTATGATTTCACGTTTGGAAGTGGTGTTGTTAACATCCACCTTAATCATAGTTTGATTGGGTCCGGTACACTGGAAAACGGTATATATGTGTTAAATCAACTCCAAATTTTCAATGTCCAGAACACACTAAAAAGAAAGTCTCCAGATTTAATAAAGCTTTCTTATGGCATTGTAGACTGGGTCACATCAATGAGAGAAGGTTGACTAAGTTGCATAGAGAAGGATATTTGGACTCGTTCGAATATCAAACTTATGACACTTGTCAATCTTGTCTCAAAGGAAAGATGACAAAGACTCCATTTACTGGACATGGAGTAAGAGCGAGCGAGCTCTTAGGACTCATACACAGCGATGTATGTGGTCCAATGTCTACACATGCAAGAGGTGGTTTTTCCTATTTCATTACTTTCACGGATGATTACTCAAGGTACGGATTCATTTATCTGATGAAACATAAATCCGAGGCTTTTGAGAAATTCCAAGAGTATAAGAATGAAGTAGAAAACCAAACCGGCAAAAGTATCAAGACACTAAGATCTGATCGAGGTAGTGAATACTTGAGTGCCGAGTTCTTAGGTTACCTAAAAGAGAAAGGAATTCTCTCTCAGCTTACTCCTCCTTACACTCCACAGCATAACGGTGTATCGGAGAGACGGAATCGAACCCTATTGGATATGGTACGATCCATGATGAGTAATGCTCAGTTACCGCAATCTTTTTGGGGTTATGCGCTAGAATCAGCGGCATATCTTCTGAACATGGTACCTATAAAGACTGTGCCTACCACTCCATATCATATGTGGAGTGGGAAGAAACCCCATCTACAGTATATAAAGATTTGGGGATGTCCAGCTTTTGTTAAAAAGCAGCATGTGGACAAGCTCGAGGCACGATCAGTAAAGTGTAAGTTTGTGGGATATCCAAAGAACTCCAGGGGATATCTATTCTATTACGCAGAGGAACAAAAGGTATTTGTTTCTCGTAATGCCCATTTTCTAGAACATCAGTTTTTAGAAAAGGAATCAAGTGGGAGCGAAATAGAACTGGAAGAAATTCCAAGACCACAAACTAATACTGAAAGTTTGGTAGAACCGATAGTTCAAGAAGAACAGGACATTCCCGCACCCCTCCGCAGGAGTAGTAGGCCGTCTCATCCGCCTGAGAGATACTACGGTTTTCTCATAGATAGGGATAGAGAGGATTGCATCATAGATGATGATGAACCTACTGGCTTCCAACAGGTCATCCAGAGCGGCGACTCGGTACGATGGCTAGATCCAATGCGGACCGAAATGGAGTCCATGTACACCAACAAAGTATGGACTTTGGACTTTGCTCTAGATGGGGTAAAACCCATAGGATGCAAATGGATCTTCAAGAAAAAGATTGGTGTAGATGGACAGGTGGAAACCTATAAGGCTAGACTTGTTGCAAAGTGTTTTCGTCAAAGACCTGGTTTGGACTATGACGAAACTTTTTCTCCAGTGGCTATGCTCAAATCCATTCGGGTCCTTCTTGCTATTGCTGCCTTTCATGATTATGAAATCTGGCAGATGGACGTAAAGACGGCTTTTCTGAATGGAAATTTAAAAGAGTGCGTCTATATGGATCAGCCAGAGGGTTTCAATCAGAGTGGGTGCAGTGGGAAAGTATGCAAGTTGCTTAAGTCCATTTATGGACTGAAGCAGGCATCGCGGAGTTGGAACATCTGTTTTGATGAAACAGTCAAAGAATATGACTTCATCAAAAATCCAGATGAACCGTGCATATATAGTAAAGTTGTAGCCAGAAGTGTCGTATTTCTCGTCTTGTACGTGGATGACATTCTATTAATAGGAAATGACATTCCTATGCTACAATCTGTCAAAGGATTCTTGTCACACAGGTTCTCCATGAAAGACCTGGGAGATGCCTCTTACATTCTGGGGATCCGGATCTATCGTGATAGATCCAAGAGGATGTTGGGACTCTCACAGTCCAGGTATATCGACACTGTACTGAAAAGATTCAGTATGGAAGATTCTAAGCGCGGTAATCTACCGGCTTGTCACTGAATCACCCTATCCAAAGAGATGTCTCCCAAGACCGATTTGGAAAGGGAACGCATGTCTATTATACTCTACGCTTCTGCGGTAGGCTCTATAATGTATGCGATGTTGTGCACCAGACCAGATGTAGCTTACGCACTGAGCGTGGTAAGCCGGTATCAGTCAGACCCAGGGGAGAAGCACTGGATAGCAGTAAAGAACATTCTCAAGTACCTGAGGAGGACTAAGGAGATGTTCTTGGTTTACGGCGGAAAAGACCTCAGGTTGGAGGCCTTTGCTGATTCCGGCTTCCAGAGTGATAAGGACGATTCCAAGTCCATGTCGGGTTATGTCTTTACCCTCAATGGAGGGGCGGTGTGCTGGAAGATCTCCAAGCAGGACACCGTTGCTGACTCGAAGATGGAAGCGGAGTATATAGCTGCTTGCGATGCCGCAAAAGAAGCGGTCTGGATGAAGAAGTTCCTAACAGAACTTCAAGTGGTTCCTACCATTGTTGATCCAATACCTCTGTATTGCGACAACAACGGAGCTATAGCTTTAGCGAAGGAACCAAGGTCCCATCAGAAGTCCAGACACATCTTAAGGCGGTATCACCTGATCAGGGAGATCATTGATCGTCGGGAGATCGAGGTTCGGAGAGTTGCTACTGAAGAGAACATTGCTGATCCATTCACAAAGGCCCTACCTCAGATTCAGTTCGAGAGGCTACTCGAGATCATCGGTCTTCGATATGCCAGTACATGGCCCTAGTGCAAGTGGGAGATTGTTAGTGTATATGCCCTAGGGGCCATTATTGTATCATACTAGTTTGTATATTACTTAATGGAAGCTTGGGATATTCACATGTATATAACAGTCTTGCTAAATATGGTAGTATGCTACTTGGTTTTTCTATCTTAATATGTGAGTATACGTATTGATAGAGCTCTTAGGATCTTACTTGACTACCAGCGTTGTGATGGCAATCACACTAGTGGGGGCTGGGTAGTCTACAAGCACATCCTTATTCAGGTCCCTAGTCGTAGGATTATCGAGACAGGGCATCGATACTCCGGAGTAGACTAGTGTGTACGCTTCTCATCCCAGTTGGGGAGATGGTCTGTCCCACATCCGTCAGTACGTCGTACTGGAGATAGTATGCAGGTGCTCGTTAGGTTACGGGTACACCGGATAGGACTCATAGGGAACTGTTGGTTGGTTTTATACCAGTCGTCAGTGAACAGTTCCCAGGTGACATGAGTACAGCATAGTCCGCAGACTTGACACTGCTACTTCGCCTCGAGTGTGTCCCACTGTTCTTAGATTGCTACCCTACCACGGCTCAAAGGAGTCGTGCAAACAGGTAGCAGTTGGGTGCAGTCCCGAGCACTTGGAGGCAGTGGCGGTTAGACAGGATTCGTCTCTCCCGGTATTGGGGGTTGATATCGTGCTGTGTCAGAGAGCCATTACGCAAAGTCCCTGGCCAGGGCAAGCGAGATTTACTGGTAGGTTCCAGTAGTTTCTCAGGGTGTAATGGGCTTCGCTCCCACATGACTTATATCGCTATTAGGGGACTAACGCTTGCCGCCCCCTAGGCCCGATATGCGATAGTCTTAGACGAACGGACCGGACTGTACGGAGATTGTCACATCAGACTCAGTAGGAGTTCGGATGGGTTTCCTCATCGGCCTTCTTATCGACATCTACCTGGGGACCGTTACGTACAGCTAGTGCCGCTTGCGGTCTGTGGTTAAACCCACTGCCAGCGTAGTAGTCGAGTCTCTAGAGTCCCACACAGAGAGTTTCCCTACTCTAGGCGAAACGATATAGAGGTCGTATGGTTTTACGACAAGGGTTCGGACGCATACGTGTGTTTACGCACGTACGACTTTCGGACAGTTTTTACTAGTCGGCTTTGGTTTAAGCCAGTTACTAGTATCCGGTTATTGGATTTATACAGTATAAAGTTTTTCCGTGTTTTCACGGATAGGAGGGGCGTTCTCGTAATTGCGCGAGAAGCTTCTAGAAGATGGTGACTAAGGAGGTTTAGGTGGCATATACATTGAATGAGATTAGTGAGTCATATGGATGATTCATCTATGTCATTAATGCATCATAAATGCTTAATGACTCATGGAGATGAATCACCATTAGATATTTATCAAGCATGGTTGTAAATCATTTTATTTTCTTTTCTTGAAAAACAATAATGCTTGATATATATTATGATAGCTCATTTTCTCATTTCATTATTATGTTCATCTTCTCTCTCCTCAAGCTCTCTCTCTTCAAACCCTAATCCTCCCCTCTCATGTGTTGAGTACAAGGATTAGTTAGACTAATTAAACCATAACCCTCACTCTATATCATCTAGGTACTTTGATTAGCACTTAAAGAAACCTAGTTGCCTCAAGTTTAGAGACAAAGCTTGGAGTAAAGCTCTCGGGTGGATCGTCTACTACTTCGAGAAGGCCGAGGAGGAGGTGGAGTTCGTAAAGACGAAGGACACGGTTCTTTAGGTATAATCCCTTTACATAGTAGTTGTTAACTTCTATGTTTTATGTTAGTTATTGTTTAGCTTCGATTCATGCGGTTAGTCGATGTTTACGCTTTAAACAAGTTCGTTTCTAAATTTTCCGCCTCCCCACAAGTATTGGGGTGTTGTACATCGACTTACAGATATTGGTCCGGGTTGAAACTTTGGCCTCTAGCCCTAGCTATATGCTCAGCAATGGACATTCGTCTAGGGGCTTCCTCACTCTGGATATCAACTGAAACAGGTGTAGGATTAGGATACGGTTGATAAGACCTAGACTGAGGTGGCCAATTGTTTCTTCCCGCTTGTTCTATATGATCTCTTAAGAACATGGAAGAGCCGGATGGTATACCGAAGGGATTACGAAAACATTTAATATCTGATTGTGAACAACAAAGCTCGGCAAGAGTTTCTCTGTTCGGGTCACCCATTATAAGAAGAGAGGAGGGAGAAAAAGGGTAAAAAGGTAAAAAGAGGGGGGGGAATTAATTGGTTTGTTTTGAAAAAGTGGACTTAAGACAAATCACACAAAAATGCACAAACATCCCTAGAACTAAGGTTACCTAGGTCTTTCTAGACCGCTCCTAGACTACCAAAAGACAAGCCGCAGGATCAATCCTCTACCACCTCTTTACTACTCTTGTGGCCAGGTAAGTGCCAGGTAAGTGGGAGGTATCCACTACATAAGTAGTGGGCCTAATTAAGTAACCGCTTGCCTTAGACACACTTACCTAGACACCACAAAAGTAATGCAGATAAGCGATAGATTACCCACGACCTTCCTCTGTTCTTATTGAGCACGACAGTCATTAGAGTCTTGTCTAGATATTTTTTAAATTAATATAGGGTTATGCGGATGCTCGTTTTGTGATTTGTGGGGCCTACGAAGGGTGATGAAATCCCCACCTAATCTGGATTTGGTCTTTGCCCCTTAAAGTCAGTATTAAAATATGCAAAATAAACCAATCACAAAACTTTTGCAAAAAGATTTTTGAGCGGCGATATTTTGCAAAGAATCCTGCAGAAAAGATATTTTATTGGATTTCAGAGGAGAGAAAAAGATATAGGAAATATACCAGAGAAGTTTGGAACCCTAATTCTCCTCTCCCACCGCGCTTCCGCCGCAAAAAGGCTCATTTCACCGCGCTTCTGCCGCGGAGTAGAGGGATCAGCTAATGAATTTTTCTACGTGGCCTTCTGCACTTCTCTGGATCTTGATGAATGTCTCTGAATCTTTATCTCCTCGCTAAAGTGACTCCAGATTCCCTCGCAAAAATCACACACAATTCATTAAATATACAATTTGCAGTTTTGTTTAAATTATGATATAGATTGTATAAGAATTCAACACAAATAGTAAGAATAAAAAAATTACGCACGTATCCCCGGCAACGGCGCCATTTGATTGGTGTGGATTTAGTGTGTTTATAGAATAACCGCAATCAGAACGGTGTCGTGCGTAGCTAGACCGAGGTGAGTATGGGTCATCCTCAGGGAAACGTTGAATATTTTAATCTTACTTTAGATGTGTTGAAAAAGAGAGGAGGGATAAAGAATATTGAAGAATGGTTGTAGGATCTAAATCTACGTTAAACAAGAATGCAAAATATAGATCTAGATTAACTACGGATGTAAGTTTATATAAGAAGAGGGCTTGTAGGCTTCATTAGGATTTAGTAGTTATGGATGATTAATTAACAGTTACTCTTTTTATCCTTTAATAGATTTAAAACTAGAACGACAGTGATGCGTGTAGATTAGGGTTTCTGGAGGGAAAAGTAATCCCACTCTTAACCCCTATCTCGACATGGAACTCCGTTCATATCTAGCCTTTACCAAAACAATCATTAATCTAATCTCTAATCGCGGTCGAGGCTAACAATGAATTGGTAGCGTGCCCGATTAGGATGTTAATGATTCTTTTGATAAAGTTTATAAACTTTATAGGATGTAAAAAGAGTTTAGGTATTTTCATTATCCATTAACCTACCCTAATCCTACGAACCCTAACAAGCGGAGAATTACTCGTGCATGTTGGGAGAAAAAGAGATGGAGAGAAAATGCATAATAAAACTACAAAGAAATAGAATAGGAAAAAGAGCTACCTTTATTAATCAACAATATTCATTACACTTTGATTTCTTAGAAAATGATTACAAATACTAGTTTTGCTTCTCGATCTCTTCTAAGGAGGTAGATGAACCGTTGATGATCAGCCTGGATGCGTGATCCGTCTTGGACTTCGTGATCGCGTCGACTTGATAATCTTTCCAAGAGGCTCTCGGTCTTTATTTATAGTCCCAAAGCCAGAACCCTAGATGCATAAATTGGAAACTAGTAGTTAAGATCCAAACTGAAAAATCCCAACTCCTAACTCGTCAAAACTGCGGCGGATCCACAGCCAAAAGATGGGTTTGGCCGCGGATCCGCTGCCAAATAGTGACATCTTGGGCTCAATCTTCTTGTGGGCTCTTCTGGTGATATATGGTGATCTTTTGAATATCGGGAAACTGAAAATCTTTTCTACGTCACTGCCAGAATTGATTTCTTTGATTTACTTTTTTAATTAGGCAGGTTTGTTTTAACAACTTTGATTTCCTTGATTTCAGCCCTGAAAATTCTGCACAATAACTCGACATATAATATTAGTAGAGATATTAACTTAACCATTAAGTATTGGTCAAAGGTATTAATAAGGTAAGCATATTAAATGGGCCAAATGTTACATGAATATTATATGCTTACTTTTTCCTACCAAATGTTAATTATAATATATAAACACATGAAAATAGTATTTTTACAGATAAACCCTCATATGTATCATATATTATAATAAACACCTTTTATTATATAGAAATAGTAGGAAAAACATCATATTAAATGTGCAGTTTTATCAATTGAACAATTAGCTGTACGTAACGGCTACCCAGGTATTGAGCGAAAGGGAGGCCGACGAGCGAACTCATCCTGAAACCCTACTGAGCCTATCTGTGACAATCTCCGTACAGTCCGGTCTGTTCGTCTATAAGTATCGCATATCGGGCCTAAGGGGATGGTAAACGTCAGACCCCCAATAGCAGTATAAGTCATGTCGGAGTGTAGCCCAGAATACCTTGAGAAACTACTGGAATACCTACCAGTAAATCTCACTTGCCTTGGCCAAGGATTTTGTGTAATGGCTCTCCAGACACAGCGCAATATCAACCCCCAATATCGGGAGAGATGAATCCTATCTAACCGCCATTGCCTTCAAGCGCTTCGAGACTGCACCCAACTACTACCTGTTTACACGACTCCTTTGAGCCGTGGTAGGGTAGAAATCAAAGAACAATGGGAACACACTTGAGGCAAAGTAGCAGTGTCAAGTCAACGGACTAAGCTGTACTCATGTCATCTGGGAATTGCTACCCGACGATAGGTATAGTACCATCCAGCAGTACCCCTGCGAGTCCGTCCGGTGTACTCATAACCCAATGAGCACCTGTATACCATCTTAGGTGAACCAACTGACACCAATAGCTTGTGAGACCAGCCACCGTCCCTTGTCGGGGTCTCGATCCGTATACACTAGTCTACTCATGGAGTATCGATGCCCAATCTCGAAACTCCCACGACTAGGGACACTTTAAGGATGTGCTTATAGACTACCCAACTCTCACGTATATGATCGCCATCATACTGCTGGTAGTCAAGCAAGAATCATATGGGCTCTATCAACATGTAATAGTGATCTGTAATGTCACTTGAAGCATGTACACGATGATAAAGACAAACCAGATAGCATACTATAATCTCGAGTAAGACTGTTCTACCGGTATAGGTCCTCCCTCAATCATTGCAATCACGTGCCTGTGATCCAATAATTGACTTAAGGGCACTATAGCCAACAATCTCCCACTTGCACTTAAGGCTAATTTTTGCGATGTCGCATACTCACAGCCCGTGTGATACCGAACACCCAACTCCTCTACTAATCAGTTTCACAAAGCTCGTTTGTGAAACTATTGCATTCAAGAAATAGCCTTAGTGAGTGGACCCGCTCTGTTGTTTCTTTCTATGTCTCTCTTTATCTCAAGTTCGCGGAGAAAGCCATTTCCCGAAATGAGCAATACCTGTCTTAGAATATGTCTGGATGTTTGATGGGACCCAGTTCTCAAATGAACTCCAAATTCAGTAAACTTCTTAGACTGTATCGTCAACTGAATTTAATCAGTATCCTACGCCACGCCTCTCTCAGTATCCGCTTGGACCACCTATCCAAACTACTGCCCCTCGTCAGAGGGAAAACTATAACTCTGACAGTCACTCTGTCATCCAGGTTACCTTGGAAGCCTCAAATGATAACCGTCTCTCGAAGGAGGCTGTCGTTATCAAATCCCTAGAACATCCACTAATGTTCATAAAACTTCTTCCGAACATTTCTCCAGGATTGGATTAATATCTCAACTTATTGCATCTAGTGCAAAAACAACATCTGGTGTGGTACTTGACATCTCATGATTGACTCAATTGCCAAGCAAGTGATATGCCAATCATGCACATCCCTCTCCCCTGTCTGTAAGACACCTTCAGAGAGGGTGACTCCATCACCTACAGGTACACTACCGTGCCAGGAGTCATCCATTCTAAAACACTTTTAGAATACCGTCTAAGCACCCGAATTGGGAAACTACCCAAATCTAGATCTAAAACCATAGATCTAGTAACCAGAATGTCTGATATTATATCCATATCCTATGTGGAGAAACCCCTGTGTGACAACCACAGTATAACCGATCGTAGTATAGGAATTTCACTTCCTACAAAGTGCATGTCATCCAAATACTAGGACATCACTCCCTACTACCTTCTTAACAGATCCATCCCCTATTCTGATGAAGTCAAAACCTATGACTTTCACATCAAAAATAGATGATCTATCTCTGCTATATTCGCTTTAGTCTATAAATAGACATAAGCTACTTGTCCACTATGCTTCCGCTGCTCCCACTGACTACGGCAACCCTCTGGCAGAGTCATATACATGTGTACTTCTAAAGCTAGTTTAGAACGATGCTATACTCATCCTCCTGCCGGGTCTCACAGTCTGGAACAACAGTAGTGTCAAGTCTGGGTAAACAAGAACCTCCCTGCCACCGTCTTTGAGGATACCGAAGTACCCCTCGGGCGCCTGAGGTTACCCACCATATCTGCGGAGTGGCTAATGGAATGTCAAAACCGATTGAATCTTTAGGTTCTATTAAATTTTCAATAATCATTTGTGGTTCTGTAATCTCTTCTAGTTCTACCATACTCCCACTACTGTTTTCTGAAAAAGCCCATTTTACTAAAACTGTGGCGAGTCAAGAACAATATCACTAGTGATCTTTCAGATGGTAGAAAATTAACCATCGTCATTACCCGGGTTAACCCACAAACTGCCATTACAGAAATGTGCCTTGAGTTATCCAGAGTCTGGTTTTAAGCATAAGCCGGAAAACTCCATATACCTTAACATCGTTAAGATATGATCCATTCTATATACAATATAGAAACAGAGGCACTGATTTGATTGGAACCAGGTTCAAATCATGCAGTTGTCTCCAGTGCATGTCAACTAAATGGAAGGAGGCCGATCAGCATTACTCAACTTAGGAGTGCATCCAGATATGAGTAACCTGAAAGAGAAGCAAGTTCTCAAAACTATTACTATCAACTGAATACCAAACATAAGCATCTACTTCTTCGATCATCTTGAAGAATCCTGATACTTGCAACATATAGTTCTCTACTTTATTCTTATACCTATAACTTCTGAAACTTGGACCTTGTATTTCTACGAAACACTTGTCTAAAACTTGAGAAATCACAAGTAAACAGAATATAGTACGAGGACCAACCCCTTTGTCCTAATAGACACTGGACAACATACAATACTTTGTATGGGTCCCCTGAGTTGAATAACTCAAACCCTGTGCGTCGTAGGTTGAAAACTGTACTATGGTTATGAAGAATTACACCGCTGTTGAATGCTCCTTACCTGACCATCAACTGATATAGGTAAATGTCATGGACATAATTTCAAAAAGTTATATCTCACTTTATAAAATAAACGTACAGATATATCATTTTTAAATTAGCTCATAACAACGGATATTCAAAACCAAATATTTGCCGTCCGGCAAAAACCCAGGCGATTTCTTCAAATATCACCAATTACAACGAATTCCGATATAATGAGGATGATCACCTAATTCCCAATAACTTACTCCCACTCATCATCTGTAAAACCATACAGATGTGAGAATCAAACCTGGTAAGTACATACCCTGGAGTAAGGATCTAATTGGGAAATCGGTTTTCTATTAACAACGCACAGTGAAACTGAAACATGAAAATATTTCGAAGGGGTATCCGGGTATTCCTAGTAATCCCTCTTCCATTATCCAAATTTGTGACTATAACCGTATATTTCTTTGCCATCTCTCGAAATCCCTTTATTTTTCTTTACTCATTACCTTCTGTACACCACCCTTAGGCTAAATGGTTTTCTTCCTTCCCTACCGTTCGGTACCAGCCTATGGTTTGGAAGAAGACTATCCAGTAAGCATAATAGGTGTACTCTCTTAATACTAGGAGTACTCGCAACCTGAGAGAAGGTAAAGATAAAAAACAACTGAATAAACCTTATTCTATTTCTTCTGAACCAAAATCCATCCTCGAACTGGAACAAGTTCCTTCGAGTTCGTATATAACCATATGATGGAGTATCTAATAACTGTGGATCTTCATAGTGATACGGGGTGTAGGGTTCCTAGGCACACCCATGAGGCTCTACAACCGATCAAACATGTCCAATTCAAAAAATTTCCATGTGCCAAAGAACCCTATACTAGATCGTTAACTAGAGGTAAGGCGAAACATGCAAGCAAACTGCTTTGCTATAAAGTGAAAGTGACTACAACCTTTGTAGATCCGGTCCTCCACCTCTCTAGCTCCGTGTTGACGTCCCTCCGCTGCGATCATCGGATCCCGGACTTTGGCGATGGTTTCGTCGGAGAAATGATCGGGCTAGGTCGTCGACTTCGATGCCGAAGATGATCTACGTCGAGGCAACTCAAGATCAAGCTCCATCTTCACTTGGTCATAAAACTTGTGAAGATAACACACTCTACTACATGGCAAGTGGTAGAGGATGAAGAAATAGGAAGTGGGTTCACTTTGGAATTGGATTTCTCACTTGATTTCATCACTTGAAATTTTTCTAGTAAGCTTTCTTCACCTCATGAAGAAGATGAAGAAGAAGAATGAAAAAAGAATTATCCGTTAGTGTATATGCCCTAGAGGCCATTACTGTATCATACTAGTTTGTATATTACTTAATGGAAGCTTGGGATATTCACCTTGTATAAACAATCTTGCTCAATATAGTAGTATGCTACTTGGTTTGTTTCTACTTCAATGTGTACATGTGTTTATTTTAGTATATCACCTATACAAATTAGTGGAGCCATTAGGATCTTTGCTTGATTACCAGCGTTGTGATGGCAGTCACACTAGTGGAGGCTGGGTAATCTATAAGCACATCCTTATGCGGATCCCAAGTCGTAGGACTATCGAGACAGGGCATCGATACTCCGGAGTAGACTAGCGTATGCGCTTCTCATCCCAGTGTGGGAGATGGTCTGTCCCACAGCCATCAGTACGTCGTACTGGAGATAGTATGCGGGTGCTCGTTGGGTTACGAGTACACTGGACCGGACTCGTCGGGAACTGTTGGTTGGTATTATACCTATCATCAGTTATCAGTTCCCAGGTGACATGAGTACAGCTTAGTCCGCTGACTTGACACTGTCACTTCGCCTCGAGTGTGTTCCCACTGTACTTTGATTACTACCCTACCACGGCTCAAAGGAGTCGTGCAAACAGGTAGTAGTTGGGTGCAGTCCCGAAGCACTTGGAGGCAGTGACGGTTAGACAGGATTCGTCTCTCCCGGTATTGGGGGTTGACATCGCGCTGTGTCTAGGAGAGCCATTACACGAGTAGTCCCTGGCCAGGGCAAGCGAGATATACTGGTAGGTTTCCAGTATTATCTCAGGGTGTTCTGGGCTTCACTCCGACACGACTTGTACCGCTATTAGGGGACTGACGTTTACCGCCCCCTAGGCCCGCCATGCGATGTATCAGACGAACAGACCGGACTGTACGGAGATTGTCACATTCAGGCTCAGTAGGAGTTCAGATGGGTTTCACCTCGTCAGTCTTCTTGTCGGCATCTACCTGGGGGCCGTTACGCACAGCTAGTGCCGCTTACGGTCTGTGGTTAAACCCACTACCAGTGTACTGTCGAGTCTTTAGAGTCCCACACAGAAAGCTATTCGCCTTTAGGCAAAAGAGTAGGGGTCGCATGGTTTTGCGACAGGGTTCGGTCACATCCGTGCACTTGTGCACGTACAGTGTCCGGACAGTTAACACTAGCGGGCTTTGGTTTAAGCCAGATCCTAGTGTACGTTTTGGGATTGATTTTATCTGTTATGTATTCGTGTTCCTCGGAACACGGATGCGGGTGTGTATGCACAATTGACAGAGAGACAGAGGCAGAGAATTCTCCTTAGGGTTGTTGACTGTTGACTGTTGACCATTGACTTTTTGCTAAACCCTAATAAGAATATGATATATGATTAACAATAATATTAATTAAGTATTATGGTGACATGGTTGTTGAGGGGTTGACTTTGTTGACTTGTTGACTTTGTTGATCGGTTGACTAGGTTGGACTAGTTGACCATCATGATGACAATGGCTATTATTTCATGGCAAAAACTTTTGCTTGCTTGTTTCTCTTGTGCAAAATGAGTGCATGAAATGATATGGCTATTGTAGCTTCAACCATCACTAATACTTGATTGCTATTATTGGTTATGATGGCTTTGGATTATCAGAGCCAACAGAGAAAAAGTCTTGCTCATTCTTTCATTTCCTTTCTCTCTCTTGTGTTTTGAGCTCTCATCTTCTTCCTCTTGCTCTCCCTCTCTCTAGTTTATGGTTCACTTGTCTCATGTGTTGAGAAGCAAGAACCATAGAGGAAAATCCCAACACACTCTCCTCTACTCACTCTAGTTCACAAGGTTTAGCAAACCGAGTGAACTATTTTCTTCAAAGTTCGAAGAAGAAGCCAAAGGTAGAAGCTTTCGGGTGGATCGATCTTCGGCGCAAGGAGACGACGGGGTGAAGCCGATCCATACACCATCGAGGTTTGAAGACGAAGGAGTTCAAGAAAGAAAGGTATAACCCCCTAACCGAGTAGTTAACAACTCCTAGTTAGGTTGTTAGTTAGATGTTTAACAAAGATCCGGTTTTGAGTCCATGTTACCGCCTCTAGAAAATTGTTTTTCATCAAATTCCGCATGCCCGAAAGTATCGGGAGAGGTAGCATGGACTTACAGTGGTATCAGAGCCTAGTTAAACACTACCTAACATGTTAGCATAATAACTAGAAATTCGATCGGAGAAAAAGTCGCGAAATACACCCCGTTATCTAACTTGCTGTCGATTTTCAAAGTGCTGTAAAAGTAATAAATCATGCTTCAAAAATCGACTCAGGGTTTTTATAGTGCACTGAAGAAAAACGATCACGAGATCTCATCAAAGCGCCGCGGAAACGCGGCAGAGCTTGCTCCTGCCGCGGTTCCGCGGCCCTTTTAACTCCTCTGTGAATTTTCTTCACTGCAGTATACATAGTGGGGTATTTTGGGATTTTTGGTATATGTTTTCTCAGCCCAGATTTTCCAGAAAGAAAATTTGTGTTTGGGGCCTAAAAATCCGTATTTTTGATCGAACTTCTAAAGACTTAAGCTGACGGGTTTTTATCTGTGATGTGATATTTGTATTGAACGTCTGCTAATCGCTATATGTCGATTAGTGGGGGTTATACAAATCTGTGATCTGTAATGTCATTGGAATGTGTATATGAATTCATTGGATTGTCGCGGGTGAATAGCCGGGGGTTGTGAGACGAGAGTTTTCTTTTCTTTCAATTCATGTAAATTTGTAAATTGATGTAATATTATTTATATGGCCGCACAACCGGGTCGGGGTTGTAGCCGTCATTGTATAATTTCTTTTTATTGTTTTTGCTCCTAGGATAGACCCATGGAAGGGGTGCACAAACTACCGGGTATCCCGAAGTGCCGAGTGGCCTACTCACGGAGTTGAGGGAGGTTGCTTCGCTTCGGGTACTTGGCGGGTAGTTTGCCGCACCCGTAGGGGTCTTGGGTGGGGTATTGGCTATTCACCGCGACCGTGTAATCTGCTTTTCGTTACAGGCTCGTACGAATTGTCGGTTCCTAGTATATCCAATGTGTTCATCTGTGATCTGAAATGGCTATCATTGCAATATATATCTATATATGATATTATTTAGGCGTTGCTTATGTTTTACAGCCGCGCTAGCCCAGCCCCCGCTCTGTCGTTAGTTAAGTAACCTAACGGGTAATGACGGGGCCCCGTGGCGAATGCGAATGGCATAAGCGTACGTCATATTTTGGTTGTTTTCTGCAATGGTTGGATTAAATGATGGGACACATTAAAAGAACTAATGCAAGAAAATAAACCAAGCAAAAGTCGTTGGAACACTTTCGAAAAACCACTCGGTTCTTTTCAAAACTAACTTTTAAATGCGGAGCTTGAGCCACTCCTTTTTAAAAGCTATCTCGTTCCATCGATTATATCAAGTTCACTACGTTCACGGTTTTGCCAAAACCATCCGTAGCCCTCCATCATTTCAGTTAAATATTCGGTAGTATTCAAGCTATGTATTTTGACCTCACGCCAAGGCATAGTGATTGGTAGCTGCCGGATATTTATCTGTTGCATAGATAGAATGCGTTGGTTTGAGACAGTCGTACTGCCATTTTGGCCTACGTCAAGGGTACGTACGGGTGGGTTCAAATTAACCTGGATAATGATGGGTAGAACTTGACATGTGACTTATGACATTTTGACCTCACGCCAAGGTCATAAGAGCATGGGGCAAAAATCCACATCGGGAGTTTCATAAGTACTGAAACTTGCTAGCGCTGCATACCATTTGGAGTGTGATGATTCTGGTAGGATTCCTTCAGTTTTGTCACGCGATGATATTTGGATCCCGATCCTTCTGTGAGTATATGCTACTCCTCGGGAAATTTCTCACTTAACGATCAATGCTATAAACCAAGTAGGTGTCTAGAAAGGTGTTAGCGGGGCTACGCCCACAGGGAAAAGAGGTTATTTAATTAAGGAACTTCGCGAAAGCGTTGGAAAACCTCCCTCGAAGTACCGACACCAGCCTGGCCGAACGGTTAAGCAAGAATTGTACGGTGAGATTGATCCTGACTAATTCTTCCTTTTTGGTTTGAAGAGGGATTCGAGAGACAGTGGGAGCTATCCTGTTTAGACAAACTAAAAACCACTCTAAACTTGCAAGAGCATCATGCTGAGTGTTTCTTCTCTCTCTCCTAATTGCAGCGACCAATCGACATGACTGGACTTAAGTTACTTCTAGATAAAAACATACTGACAGGGCTAAACTACAAAGATTGGCTCAGGAATGTCAAAATGGCAATCACTTACGACAAGCTGGGGTATCTTCTTACCACCAAAGCTCCCCCTGTCCCAGGTCCCACCTCCAGCGTCGCGGATAAGGAAATCCGTAAGACTTGGGAGATCGATTGCGCGAAGGCCAGGTGCCTCGTGCTTGCCTCTATGGACAACGAACATCAGAGGAGGCACGAGAATATGGACCTCGAATCCATATTTCTTCATACAAAAGAACTGTATGGAGAGCAGTCTCGTATCGCAAGATACGAAGTGTCGAAAAAGTTATTTTCGGCAAGGTTGGCCGTCGGATCATCGGTAGCGGAACACGTGGTTAAGATGATTGGCTACATAGAGGAGCTCGCGGACCTTGGGACTACGTTGGAGAGTGAGCTCTATACAGACTTAATTCTCCAGTCCCTTCCTTCCACTTACGCCCAGTTTATCCTGATCTTCAACTTACAAGAAAAGGAAGTTGAACTTTCAGAACTCCTCAACATGCTGAGGAGCGCAGAGGGCACCCTAAAGAAAGGTAGGGAAACATCCACTTTGTTTGTAGGAGGATCTTCCTCTTCTAGGTCCAAGGCGAAAGCCATGGGAAAGAAGAAGAAAGCCCCCGCCAAACCAAGGGGCGGTGTTAGTAAAGTGGATACGAAGGGAAAGGCAAAAGCAACAAAGAAAGTGGGGAAGCTTGTGGATAAAGAAGAATGCTTCTATTATCATAAGAGTGGACACTGGAAGAAAGATTGCAGGGCTTGGAAGGCCAGAACACAGGATCTGAAGCAGGTTGCGGCTTCAGCTTCAGGTGTGTATGTTATTGAAAACTGTCTTTCAATAAACTCTACTTCCTGGGTATTGGATACCGGATCAGGATCTCATATCTGTAATTCGTTGCAGGCACTGAAAAAGCGTAGGGTTTTGAAGGCAGGTCATATGACCCTCAGAGTTGCAAACGGAGCTGGCATGGATGCTGAGTCCGTGGGGGACTATCACCTGGGCTTGTCAGATGGACATGTTTTGGTTTTTTGTAATTGCTATTTTGTACCCAATGCAACTTGTAATATCATTTCTGTATCTTTATTATCTAAAGAAGGTTATGAATTTGCATTTGTAGGTAATGTTGTGAACATTCACCTTAATCAAGTTCTGATTGGGTCAGGTACATTAAGCAATGGTATATACGTATTAAACCAACCACTGATTTTCAATGTCCAGAATACACACAAAAGAAAGTCTCCGGAAATAAATCATGCTTTCTTATGGCATTGTAGACTGGGTCACATCAATGAGAGAAGGTTGACTAAGTTACATAAAGAAGGATATTTGAATCCGTTCGAATATCAATCGTATGCCACTTGTCAATCCTGTCTCAAATGAAAGATGACAAAGACTCCGTTCACTGGACACGGAGTAAGAGCGAGCGAGCTCTTAGGACTCGTACACAGCGACGTGTGCGGTCCAATGTCTACACATGCGCGAAGCGGTTATTCTTACTTCATTACTTTTACGGATGATTTTTCAAGGTACGGTTATGTCTTCTTAATGAAACATAAGTCCGAAGCCTTTGAAAAATTCCAGGAATATAAGAATGAAGTAGAAAAACAAACCGGCAAAAGTATCAAGATTCTAAGATCGGATCGAGGTGGTGAATACTTGAGTGCCGAGTTCCTGGATTACTTAAAAGAGAATGGAATTCTCTCTCAGCTTACTTCTCCATACACTCCGCAACATACCGGTGTATCGGAGAGACGGAACTGAACCCTATTGGATATGGTACGGTCCATGATGAGTAACGCTGAGTTACCGCGATCATTCTGGGGGTATGCGCTAGAATCAGCTGCATACCTTTTGAACCGAGTTCCAACTAAGGCTGTGCCTACCACACCATATGAGATATGGAGTGGGAAGAAACCCTATCTTCAATATCTGAAGATCTGGGGATGTCCGGCTTTTGTCAAAAAGCAGCATGCGGACAAACTCGAGGCACGCTCAGTACTATGCAAGTTTGTGGGATACCCAAAGAATTCCAGAGGGTATCTCTTCTATTACGCAGAGGAACAAAAGATCATTGTTTCTCGTAATGCCCACTTTCTAGAACACCAGTTCTTAGAAAAGGAAATCAGTGGGAGCGCAGTAGAACTGGAAGAAATTCCAGAACCACAGACTATTACTGAAAGCTTAGTAGAACCAGAGGGTTCAAAAGAACAGGACATTCCTACGCCGCTCCGCAGGAGTAGTAGGCAGTCTCATCCGTCCGAGAGATACTACGGTTTTCTCATAGACGGGGATAGAGAGGATTGCATCATAGATTATGATGAGCCTACTATCTTCCAGCAGGCCGTTCAAAGCGTTGACTCGGTAAAATGGCTGGATGCAATGCGGACCGAAATGGAGTCCATGTACACCAACACAGTATGGACGTTGGACATTGCTCCAGACGGGGTAAAACCCGTAGGATGCAAGTGGATCTTCAAAAGGAAGATTGGTGTAGATGGACATGTTGAGACCTATAAAGCTAGACTTGTTGTAAAGGGTTTTCGTCAAAGACCTGGCTTGGACTATGACGAAACCTTTTCTCCAGTGGCTATGCTGAAATCCATTCGGATCCTTCTTGCCATTGCTGCTTTCCACGATTATGAGATTTGGCAGATGGACGTAAAGACCGCTTTTCTAAATGGAAATTTAGAGGAGTGTGTCTATATGGACCAGCCAGAGGGTTTCATTCAGAGTGAGAGCAGCGCAAAGGTGTGCAAGTTGCTTAAGTCCATCTATGGACTAAAGCAAGCATCGCGGAGTTGGAACATCTGCTTTGATGAGACGGTCAAAGAATTTGGCTTTATCAAAAATCCAGATGAACCATGCATCTATTGTAGATTTGTAGCAAGAACTGTTGTATTCCTCGTTTTATACGTGGATGACATTTTTCTGATAGAAAATGACATTCCTATGCTACAATCTGTCAAGAGGTTCTTGTCACACAGATCTCCATGAAAGACCTGGGTGATGCCTCATACATCCTGGGGATCCGGATCCATCGTGATAGATCCAAGAGGATATTAGCACTTTCACAGTCCAGGTACATCGACACCATACTGAAAAGATTCAGTATGGAAGATTCCAAGCGCGGTAATCTACCGGCTTGTCACGGGATCACCCTCTCCAAAGAGATGTCTCCCAAGACTGATTTGGAAAGGGATCGCATATCTATTATACCCTACGCTTCTGCGGTAGGCTCTATAATGTATGCGATGTTGTGTACCAGACCGGATGTAGCTTATGCACTGAGTGTAGTAAGCCGGTATCAGTCAAACCCTGGGGAGAAACACTGGATAGCGGTAAAGAACATTCTGAAGTACCTGAGAAGGACTAAGGAGATGTTCTTGGTGTATGGCGGAAAAGACCTCCAGATCGAGGCCTTTGCTGACTCCAGCTTCCAGAGTGACAAGGATGATTCCAAGTCCATGTCGGGTTTTGTCTTTACCCTCAATGGAGGGGCGGTGTGTTGGAAGAGTTCCAAACAAGAAACCGTTGCTGACTCGACTATGGAAGCGGAATATATAGCTGCATCTGATGCCGGAAAAGAAGCCGTCTGGATGAGGAAGTTCTTGAAAGAACTTCAGGTGGTTCCGTCCATTGTTGATCCAATACCTCTGTATTGCGACAACAACGGGGCTATAGCTTTAGCGAAGGAACCCAGGTCCCATCAGAAATCCAGACACATCTTGAGGCGGTATCACCTGATCAGGGAGATCGTGGATCGCCAGGAGATCGAGGTTCGGAGGGTTGCTTCAGAAGATAACACTGCAGATCCATTCACCAAGGCCTTGCCCCAGACTCAGTTCGAGCGGCTGATCGAGATGATAGGTCTTCGATACGCCAGAACATGGCCTTAGTGCAAGTGGGAGATTGTTAGTGTATATGCCCTAGAGGCCATTACTGTATCATACTAGTTTGTATATTACTTAATGGAAGCTTGGGATATTCACCTTTTATAAACAATCTTGCTCAATATAGTAGTATGCTACTTGGTTTGTTTCTACTTCAATGTGTACATGTGTTTATTTTAGTATATCACCTATACACATTAGTGGAGCCATTAGGATCTTTGCTTGATTACCAGCGTTGTGATGGCAGTCACACTAGTGGAGGCTGGGTAATCTATAAGCACATCCTTATGCAGATCCCAAGTCGTAGGACTATCGAGACAGGGCATCGATACTCCGGAGTAGACTAGCGTATGCGCTTCTCATCCCAGTATGGGAGATGGTCTGTCCCACAGCCATCAGTACGTCGTACTGGAGATAGTATGCGGGTGCTCGTTGGGTTACGAGTACACTGGACCGGACTCGTCGGGAACTGTTGGTTGGTATTATACCTATCGTCAGTTATCAGTTCCCAGGTGACATGAGTACAGCTTAGTCCGCTGACTTGACACTGTCACTTCGCCTCGAGTGTGTTCCCACTGTACTTTGATTACTACCCTACCACGGCTCAAAGGAGTCGTGCAAACAGGTAGTAGTTGGGTGCAGTCCCGAAGCACTTGGAGGCAGTGACGGTTAGACAGGATTCGTCTCTCCCGGTATTGGGGGTTGACATCGCGCTGTGTCTAGGAGAGCCATTACACGAGTAGTCCCTGGCCAGGGCAAGCGAGATATACTGGTAGGTTTCCAGTATTATCTCAGGGTGTTCTGGGCTTCACTCCGACACGACTTGTACCGCTATTAGGGGACTGACGTTTACCGCCCCCTAGGCCCGCCATGCGATGTATCGGACGAACAGACCGGACTGTACGGAGATTGTCACATTCAGGCTCAGTAGGAGTTCAGATGGGTTTCACCTCGTCAGTCATCTTATCGGCATCTACCTGGGGGCCGTTACGCACAGCTAGTGCCGCTTGCGTTCTGTGGTTAAACCCACTGCCGGCGTAGTGCCGAGTCTTTAGAGTCCCACACAGAAAGATATTCGCCTTTAAGCAAAAGAGTAGGGGTCGCATGGTTTTGCGACAGGTCGCATGGTTTTGCGACAGGGTTCGGTCACATCCGTGCACTTGTGCACGTACAGTGTCCGGACAGTTAACACTAGCGGGCTTTGGTTTAAGCCAGATCCTAGTGTACGTTTTGGGATTGATTTTATCTGGTATGTATTCGTGTTCCTCGAAACGCGGATGCGGGTGTGTATGCACAGTTGACAGAGAAACAGAGGCAGAGAATTCTCATTAGGGTTGTTGACTGTTGACCATTGACTTTTTGCTAAACCCTAATGAGAATATGATATATGATTAACAATAATATTAATTAAGTATTATGGTGACATGGTTGTTGAGGGGTTGACTTTGTTGACTTGTTGACTTTGTTGACCGGTTGACTAGGTTGGACTTGTTGACCATCATGATGACAATGGCTATCATTTCATGGAAAAGACTTTTGCTTGCTTGTTTCTCTTGTGCAAAATGAGTGCATGAAATGATATGGCTATTGTAGCTTAAACCATCACTAATACTTGATTGCTATTATTGGTTATGATGGTTTTGGATTATCAGAGCCAAGAGAGAAAAAGTCTTGCTCATTCTTTCATTTCCTTTCTCTCTCTTGTGTTTTGAGCTCTCATCTTCTTCCTCTTGCTCTCCCTCTCTCTAGTCTATGGTTCACTTGTCTCATGTGTTGAGAAGCAAGAACCATAGAGAAAAATCCCAACACACTCTCCTCTACTCACTCTAGTTTACAAGGTTTAGCAAACCGAGTGAACTAGTTTCTTCAAAGTTCGAAGAAGAAGCCAAAGGTAGAAGCTTTCGGGTGGATCGATCTTCGGCGCAAGGAGACGACGGGGTGAAGCCGATCCGTACACCATCGAGGTTTGAAGACGAAGGAGTTCAAGAAAGAAAGGTATAACCCCCTAACCGAGTAGTTAACAACTCCTAGTTAGGTTGTTAGTTAGATGTTTAACAAAGATCCGGTTTTGAGTCCATGTTACCGCCTCTAGAAAATTGTTTTTCATCAAATTCCGCATGCCCGAAAGTACCGGGAGAGGTAGCATGGACTTACATTATCAAAAATAATAAATCAAGTGATCTTATCATAATGCAACCATAGGTAAGTATAACTAGTGTAGAGACTAAACTAGGGTTTAGGTGAATGGTTAGGTTAAGCATAAAACAAAATGGTAGACTTATTCAAAGCTTCATGAAGCTTCAACAATAAAACAAAGTAAGCCACCATTTCATTTTTCTTTCAAAAATGAATTAAAGAAAATAAATAAAACAAATATAAAACCTAACCATTAACCTAAACATGGTTTAAATTAAACACACACCCAAGTTTGCATGTATCATCAAACATGATACAAACTAGTGCACAAAACTATATCATATATACAATATGAGAAAATCCATCTTAAGTGAACCAATACTAGTTAATGCAAAGTAATATATCAAATATATAATTATACATTAAATCATTAAATCAACACTTGATTTAATGATCCGGTCATACTGCATATAACCGACTAATATCAAGTGTATCAATGTATCGAATCAACACTTGATTCGGTAACCCGGCAATATCTTATATAACCGTCCGATGATACAAATCGCGAGACTAGAATTCAATATCACTTACTGGTATTATTCTCGGTCCCGCACATATCTCATAGGCGCTCCTATTTCGTTTCGCTTGAGCCAGGAAACCTCTGTGTAGGACTCTAAAGACTCGTCAATACGCCGGCAGCAGGTAATGATCATATCAAACACCCACAAGCCGCAAGCGGTCTGCTAAACGTAACGGCCACCCGGGTATTGAGCGATCAGAAGATCAACAAGCAAGCCCGCTCACACTCCTGTGAATCCAACCAGTAACACTTATCGTACAGTCCGGTCTATTCGTCTGATATGTCGCATATCTCACCTAGGGGTGGTAAACGTCAGACCCCAGTAGCTTGATAAGTCATGCCGATGTAAGGTCCATAATAAGCGTGAAACTACTGATAACTCTTACCAGTATATCACAGCAACCCTGGCCAGGGATTTCCAGTTATGGCCAGTCGAGCATAGCGCAACATCAACCCCCAATACCGGGAGAGACGAATCCCCTCCTATCGCTCATTGCCTCCATGTGAATCGGGACTGTACCCTAAAACCACCTGTTTGCACAACTCAGTAGAGCCGTGGTAGGGTGGAAATCAAAGCACAGTGGGAGACACACAAGACTCTATGACGATCTCGGGTCAACAGACTAAGCTGTACCAGTGTCACCAGAGAACTACCATCTGACGTGAGGTATAATACCATCCGAGAGTTCTCGGCGAGTCCGTTCAGTATACCCAGTCACCACTGAGCACCCGCATACCATGTCTGATGTCAAACACCAATGGATATAGGATCATCCATTGCCCATCACATGGATCGAGAAGATATACGCTAGTTTACTCTGGAAAATCGATGCCCCGTCTCGATATTCCCACGACTAGGAACAATGAAGGATGTACTCATTGACTATCCAGGCCCCACTAGTATGATCTACATCACAGTCCTGGAAGTCGAGTACACATCCTAAGGGCTTTATCAACATGCAACAGAGAGACAGAAAGTATACATGTTAAGATAAAAAGCAACCAGATAGCGTACTATCATGTCGAGCAAGAAAGTCATACCTATATATGTCCCAGCATCCACTACAATATACATCCTATGTACAGTAATGGCCTCTAGGGCATACATATAACTAACAATCTCCCACTTGCACTAGGGCCATCTGTAGCAGTGGTTGCAGTATCTAATACTCAACCATCCCATATAAGTCTCTCTATGGGAAAAGGCCTTTGTGAGTGGATCCGCCGTGTTGTCCTCTGAGTATACTCTCCTAACCTCGATCACCTTGGAGATCAACTATCTCCTTGATCAGGCAATGCTGCCTCAGAATATGTCTGGGTCACTGATGGGACCAGGGTTCCTGGGCCAAAGCCACTCTTCCATTGTCATACAATGGTAGGAACCTAGTTCATCTCATGAACCGATATACACCCAAACTGCCTCTTTGGTAGTATCTTTAATAGCGATGTTACCAGCCTTTATCATCTAGTCTGCCACGGTATCTAGCTTGGAACTCTTCCAACATACCGTCCCTCCTCTGAGGGTAAAGACAATGCCTGCGACTAACATTCAGTCGTCCTTATCACCCTGGAACCTTTCCAGTGATTCTCCTCAGGATCGATTGATACCATCTCACTAAATCTAGTGAGAGGCCTAACATCCATTTAGATCTATCTCATAGATCCAAATCCCAGGATTTAGGAGGTATCACTTTGATCCTGTAAGGAGAATCCTTGTGATAAGCGGAGATTAACCGTGCGTAGCATAGGAAACTCCTTTCCTATCAAGAGTATGTCATCCACGTACTCTACGAGGATCATCACCATACTCCATACTACCTTTTTGTACATACAAGGTTCATCTACCATTTTGATGAAGTCAAACTCTTTGACTACCATATCAAAACAGATGTTCCAACTCCGCGATGTCTGCTTTATCTTGTAAAGCAACTTGCACACGTTTCCGCTGCTCCCACTGTTTACGAAGCCCTCTGGCTGTGTACTTATAGACGTTCTCTTCTAAATCATTATTAGAAAAGCAGTCATGGCACCCAACCACCAGATATCGTAGTCATGGTATGTAGCAATGTTTAAGTAGGATCCGGATGGACTTAAGCATAGCCACTGGAAAAGGTTTTATACGCCTGGTTGATGACGAAAACCTTTAACAAGTCTATCTTTGAAAGTCTCAACTTTTCCATCTACACCAAGTAATCTTCTCAAGATATACTTGCTCCTGATGGGGATTTAACCCTTCAGATATAGCAAACAAAGTCCATACTTTGTTGGTGTACATGGATTCCATCTCAGATCGCTAAGCATCCAGCCATTCTTACAGAGTCCCTACTCTCGATGGCCTGCTCGAATCTAGTTGGGTCATCATCTCATGATGCAATCCTCGCTCCCACTGTCATCGAGAAACCGAAGTATCTCTCAGGCGGATGAGGAACCCTACTAGATCGGCAGAGAGGCTGAGGTTCGTCGGGGACTATTGAATCCTTTGGTTCTGTCAAATCATCAACTGCAGTTTTGTATAGCTGGAACCTTTCCAATTCTACAGAACTGACTTTGCCTCGATCTTATCCGGATTTTGCTTTTGACATAGGCCAGACAACCCCAAATCTTAACTTGTTTAAGAGATGGGTTCTTCCCATACCATATCTTATATGGAGTGGTAGGCAGTGATCTGATTCGAACCTAATTCAATAGGTATGCAGCTTCTCAAGTGCATAACCCTCAAAAGGAAAAAGGTAACTCAGCAGTACTCACCATAGAGCACACCATATCATATATGGTGCTATTGCCCCGCCCTGATACATCGTTTTGCTGTGGTGTATTCAGAGGAGTAATACTGAGAGAGAATCTCATTCTCCTTTAGAATAGTCCAAGAATTCCATGCACAAGTATTCTCCTCCCTGATCTCATCATAGGACATAATACTTATACTCGTAATTTGGTTCTCTACTTCTAACTTATATTCTGTGAATATCTCATAAGCTTCGGACTTATGTTTCAACAGGAACATATGGCTGAATCTTGAGAGATCATCATAGAATGTAATGAAGTACAAAGAACCGGTCTTGGCATGTGTAGACAGGGGACCTTACATACATCAACATGTATCAATCCCAAGAGTTTACTAACTCTGTCTCTGTTTCCAATAAACAGAGCTATGGTCATCTTATCTTTGTGACATGACTGGCAAGTTTCACAAGATGTAAATTCAAACTGATTTAAATATGCATCTAAAATGTAACTTAAGCTAGTCGGGTCACATTGATATGACCTAGTCTACAATACCTCAAGAAGGAATCGTTCATTTCTGAACTCTTCTTCTTGTGTGTGTTCTGTATACTAGGAACTGTAGTTTGATTTAGAACGTCAATGTTTTTAGATAACGTGCCTGAACTGATCAACTTTTGAAATAGGGAATGTTCAAAACATTATCCAACAATACAAAATTTTATCATTTCTTTACTAATAAAGAGACTGATATGATTTTGTATATCAGGTTCGGTATCTAATAACATTCGTTCAGAATCAATGTACTGGTAATACAGGGTGACAGTGACAAACAGACTTGGCTGCAACACTTGCACCGTTTTCTGTCTCATGAAACTTATCACCCGTTCTCAGTTCTCTGCCTTTCTGTAGCCCTATGTAACAGATTACATATCTGGGATCCTGATCCGGTATCAGATACCCAGGACGCAGAGGATACTGAGAAACAGTTCTTTATAATGAACACACCCGAAGGAGATGCATCTCATGCACTTTCTTCGTTTGGGCGGCATGGGAATCCTGGCATTCCCCTATTTCCTGCTCTGTCTTATAACAATTATAAGTTGGAGCGGGACCAACGTTCCCCAGCTCAGTATAACAAGCGGGTTCGGTCAATTCATCCATATTATTATCTTGATTAAGGCGTGATATGGTCGCTGCCTGGAGAGAGAGAGAAGAAAACACTCTGCGTGCGCTCTTGCAAGATTAGATTGGTTATTTATTTTATCTAATCAGGATGGCTCCCACTGTTTTTATCAAATCTTTCTTCAAACCTTAAAAGGAAAGACTAGCCGGGATTAATTACACTCTACAAGTTCGCCAATCTTTCAGCCAGGCCAGTGTCGGTACTTTAAGGGAGGTTCCCCGTGCTTTCGCACGGACCTAATTAAAGTAAACCTCGTTTTCCCATAGGCGTAACCCCGTTGACACCTTTCTAGACACCTACTTGATCGGCTAATTGCAAAGTGCAAAACTCTTCCAGGAGTAACAATTACTCGCAGTGGGTATCGGGATCCAACTATCATATAGAAGGTATGCAATCTCATTGCAAATTTCAACACTTGAAACTCCCGATAAAGGTTTTTACCCCTAGCACTTATGACCTTAGCTATGGTCAACAAATCATAAGCACTAGTCAAGTTCTACCCGTCATTTCGTGATTAATTAGACCCACCCACATGACCCTTAACTAAGGTCAACAAAGTCACGCGACTGTCCTAACTAATCGCATCATATGCGGTGTAGGAAGACATCACTTAGCTACCGTACACTGTGCCTTGACTATGGTCAACAAACACAGCACGAATACTAAGTACTCTACATCCTAAAATGACGGAGGGTTGCGGATGGTTTTTAATAAAACCTTTAACGCTTTGAACTTGATATCGTTGCAGAATCAAATAGTTTTTAAATGGAATGTTTTTTAGGCTTTTCTAGTTTTACTAAAGGGGTCACTCCCGGTGAAGGGATCGTCGGCCCTTTCCTCATCGAATAAGGTGCAGGATATATCATATATACCGCTGTGCAAAGCAAAAACTATAGAAGCAATCAAAATACAAACCGAGGGTTGTAGCATCTGCCAGTTATTGCTAAAGGAGTCACTCCCGGTGAAGGGATCTCGGTCCTTTCCTTATCGAATAAGGTGCAGGATGTTCTACAAGGAACACCGCGATGCAAAGCAAGAACTGTAGCTACCTGTTTTTATTTTTGAAATTCGATTCCACAACATCTTTTAGGTTTATTTTCTTTCATTAATCTCATTAATGAATTTCCCATCATTTAAGTCCACCTAAACATCACAGATAAATATAACGTACGCTTATGCCATCCGCATTCGCCTCGATGTCCCGTCTGCACCGTTAGGTTAGGTAACTAACGCCAGAACGAGGTAGGACTAGCGCGGGTGTAAAACATAAGCAACGTCTATATAATATATCATATATACTGTATACAATATCTATCTGAACAAATCACATGATCACATCACAGATAACGCAGCAGAAAATATCATATGAAATATTGGATATACTAGGACGTCCGTGTTTTATATTGAGCCTGTATAAAACACGGATTTCACGGTCGTGATGAATGGCCAATCCCACACCCCTAGACCCCTACGAGAGCGGCAAGTAACCCTACCAATTCTAGGGTTAGGAGACCCGGACTCGACTCCTCGAGATGGTCTCCCACTGGACCCCAAAACCCGGTTACTTGTGCTCCCCTCCTTGGGTCTATCCTAATGCGGAAAAGTAAATAATATACAAATGGTGACATCATCCGCAACATGGAAGTGCCCTAATAAAAGAATATTACATACAAGTTTTTACATGAATGAAAATGAAAAACACTCATCTCACATAAAAAAACCCCGGCTATTCAAACACGACGATCCAATATAACATATCTAGCAACACATAACATCACATGTCATCAACGTAAGTAAATATGCGCATCCCAATTATCGTTGACATATAGCAACGAAACTGGCGATATCACATATTACACTTACGGTCACAGAAAAGAAAGTGTAAAACTACAACAGTTGGAATCCGCAAACTCTTTAGACATCGCATGCCTAACCAAATGAATTCCTTAGACATTGTATCCCTAACAATTATAAACCCCGCATTTCAGTCTCAAAATCGAAAACACTTTTCAATACCAAGTCGGGCAATTCAACAAGATTCCCGACATCCTGATCGAATGCTCGTCACAAACTTCAGTAGACGGCCGCACCCCCGATACCGTCGACCAAGTGCACCAAGGCGGAACACCGCTGCCGCGAGCACCCGAACGGAAGCTTTCGGCGACGGGGTTCTCCTACAGTCACTTGGTCAGGGCTATAGGGCGTGGCTATCTATTAAGTTTACCCGGCGAGTATCCGCGTATCCAACGTGATTGCGACGGTCTTTTGATCACATCAAAATTGTGTGGCAACCGATCAAGTGAGACTAAACTGCTATGTTTATAACATTCATTCAGTTATCTCATAACTACTTGTGGATTCCAAATTTTGTATCACATTCCAGAAAAAATAGAAAACGTTAAACTTTCCGATCGAACTGTAATACCCAGTCCCTTTTATACTAAAATCTGCATTTTGTTACTCTAGAATCCTATTTACTTTTATTTATAATTTTGATGATTTTATTTATGATTTTATCTATTCTTATATAATTAATTATTTATGTTAAAGTACCCTTTTATTTTATTTGGAAATTTTTTTTCCCTTTCAACCTCTTCCTCTATTTACTCAAAACTAAACCCTAAAACCAAATAAAATTAATTAAGCTCACCCATTTTACTTTCATCTAAATTTTTCTTTAATTTCCCTAGCCCAAACTTGCCTCAGGCCCGTTCCCATTTTTCCTTTTATTTTATTTCGAGCCCAGCCTGCCTTCTTCTCTAATTAATTCTTTTCTTTTTCTTTATTTCCTCGGCCCGGCCCAGACACCCAGCAGCCACCGCTTTATCTAAATCATTTCTCCTTTTCTGCTGGCCCGGCCCGCTCCCGCGTCCCCCTCACCAGCCCACCCTTTTTATAATTCTTCAATTGTTTTTTTTATATATTCCGGCCCACTCCCCGCACCCGCGCCCGCTTCAACCTCTACCCGACCCGTTTCCTATTCATCTTCCTCTAACGGCTCCTTGCCATAATTCCCGCTCGCGTGCGCGCTTCTCGCGCCGCCTCCTCCGACCGCGCCCACGTTGCGTGACCGTTACTCCCCACACGCACGCCTTTGACCCCTCCTCGTCGTCTTCCCTTCTCCTCTCTACCTCGCGCACACTCCCTCTCTCTCGATCTCTCGTTCCCCCTCGTTCACCCCAGAAACCCCCTGCCTCGAGCCCTCGCCATCGACGCCGACGACTACAACCCTCATCATTCCTCGCTCGCTCTCTTCTCCCCAGCACGTACCCCTCACCGGGCCTTGCACCTCCAGCCGCCACCCAACCCACTGGACAGCCCATCTCGGCCGCCTGCACCCCACGCCGGCGAGCTCCTCGTCTCCTCGTCGACGTACCTACACCTCGTCGGCCGCCTCATCATCATCATCATCATCATCATCATCATCATCGTCGTCGTTCTCTCTAACTCTCTCTCAGTCTTCTCTCTCTCTCCCGACCACTCTCTCTCCCTGTCTCTCTCTCTCTAACTCTCTCTCCCGACCTCTCTCTCTCTCTGCCTCTCTCTCTAACTCTCTCTCTCTCTCAGCTCTCTCCCTCTCTCCCTCCAATTTCTTTCCCTAACTCCTTCTCCTTTGTTAATTCCCTCACTCTTCAAAACCACACAAAAACCCATTTCTCTTTACAAACCATCACTGTGGCCATTGCCGGAGCGACGCCGTCGACCGTCGTCGACCCCAGTACACTCGCAGAGGATCATCAAGCACTCCTCAACCTCCAGTGACCGTGCAACGACTCCGGACAACTCCGACGCAAAAATCCGCATCTCGATCCAAGCTCGCGCAAAACCGTTTCACGGCGTACATCACGCGTTCGTGACGCCGCTGCTACCGTGTGACCCCGAGGCGTTCCCAGGCAAGTTTTTACTTGCTTACATGCTATTTACCTGAATTGCGATCTTTAATTACATATATCATAAAGTGCAAGTTTAGATTAATTATCGTGTAATACCTGTTCGACGCGTGTTCCCAATGAAATTACTTGTCTAATTTGGCGGAACCAGATTGTTCTTGTTGGCCCTTGGTGTGATGGATAACATGTGCAAATTTCATTAGAAAATACGACTGTTAAAGATTAAAACGACTATCCCCAAGTTAATCGTAAAACTGGAATTTTATTTGTACCATAAAATCGTTAAATTCACCATAAATCATATACATACTAGAATAGTGCGTTCGAGGGCTCTAATCGAAGCTAACTCGACGAACTTTAACCCTATACCAGTTTCCTAACATTCCTGTACTTAAATTGTGATGATATTCGTATCGGAGTACGACTCTGGACTGCAGTCCAGAGCGACTCCAGTCGTGCTTGCTGTTCCGTATTGGATACCATAGGATTTACTTAACTCGTAGGTTGCGGAACTCCACTTCTTATTATAGGTAACTCTGTTAGCTAGACAACACAATTGGTTTCATTCTGTTTCGTTACCGTTTGATATTTAATCTGTAATTTAAAAGATCGGGATGCATAACAGTCCCAGCAGAATCAGAACTGACATATTAGTGTTAAACAGTATATAACTCCTGATGTGAAGATGCGATTGACAAACCGTCTGTTGCGTTGAAAACTTTACTGAAAACCCTAGAATTCATCCAACTGTAGCGTCGCTAAAATCTGATCCCAACTGGGATTAAAATGTGTTGCGAAACGGACTTGTGATTCTGAAACCGGATTTCCAGCCGCGAGCGCTTAAAATGAAATGGTTATAATTAATGATCCTGGAACCCGATTGGCTTGAAACAAAATTCTATGGATAGATAACTGAACATACTAATTACTACCTGTTTATCATCTCGCTAAATTATATACGTACGTTTCATGATAAATGGTGCAAGTGATAGACTACTGTTTTTATGACACCTTAATTGTGCTTATATACTGTTCACGCATCATATCATATCCATATCATTGTAGTGATAACCTAGTGATATCGTGCATTTACCCAGTGTTAGATTCTAGTGATGATTGTGGAAAGTACGTCATTGTTCGTGTACCCGTGTTTAAGTGAAAGTGATACGTACTTGTACACAATCAGTGACCCTATTATTCTTTTGCATTGTCGACGTCTGTGGGATGCGTGTACGCGTGACTATAAGTGGTATGGGACACTTATGGAAGCGTTTGCACGGGTGTCACAGATAAGGCATTCAACACTGCCATTTATCTTAGGTATTAGTCGGGACGTGCTTGATGGAGGTCCTGCCTCCAGTTCTCACGCAGACTTGTCACGGACCGATTAGTATTTAGGGTTGTGGTTAGCGTTTGATGTAGACCACGGGGTGTGGGGTAGTTTAAGTGTGAGTTCAACAGAATCTCGGGAGTCCCATGCCGGCTTATATATTTAGGGAGTTATATGGAGATTTACAGGGTACGTGATATATACACCGTGATATTCTTGTTACATGTTGGGCCCGTGGTCCCTTGCCCTTGGGTTCTACCCTTGGGTGGAGGACACTCGCGAGTGGTTGACTCTCACACTTGGACTGACGATAGGCTTAGTGACCTGTACAGTGAGACTTAGAGACTGATAGGGATACTGGCATTTATATTCCTTATATACTGTGTTGGCATACGTGACATATCGTTATACTGCTTTACTGTTCCGCTGCATTGATTACTGCACATTCATATTCTTGCTGTCATTGATTTACTGTTATTCATATTTATTAACACTCCTAGAACTGTCACTTGATTTTATACATATTATATTGCTATTGTATCGCTCTGACGACATGAGTATGCATGCTCAGTGTGAGGAGAAGATTTAGCCTGGATCAGAACTAGACGTACATCACAGACTTCTTGACTTGCCTTTCCGAGTTACATTCGTTTGTTCCACTTCAGGTCAGCTTATATTATTGTCTCTTTCAATTACTGCATTTCTCATTACCTGCGCATCATTTACTGTTTACCATGAAAAACTAGAAGCCGAAGTGTGACTACGGCAGGACATTTCCTTGACCGTAGGAGCATGGCTGGCTTTGTCTACCCCTCGTATTCCGTATTTTGGGAAGCGGGGCGTGACACGAACAATCAAACACCCAAGTTTTCCCGAAACAGCTCAACACATGAAATAAGTTCAAAAACATCCATTTCATGCCTCAGTACCAACGGTCCAGCCGTAGAAGGGTCAAGCCAACGCCTCACATGTGGTACGCCGTACTGCCCCAAACCCTAAGGTTCAAAGGTCAGTTCAAGACGGTCACGTAATCAAGTTAAGGTTTGATGTCTTCTAGAGGGTCCATCGTGTTACTTGCACTACTTAGAACGTCTTTAAACCACGGAAAAATCCAACATTTGGAAATTTCCCGACAGGGGAAAAATTGGGTATTTATATCCGGTCGAACTATTCAACATGTTCTAAAATACCCGGAAAAACACATAGACAAAATTAGACAATCCGATCGAATCTACGAACTCCCAATACAACCAAGAAAACTCAACTCTTGAGTAAACTTTAGAAATTCCCAGAAAACACAGGCATTGTAGAAGGGTATTACTGTGTAAAGAAAGTGCCAAGATGTTTCTATATGGCCGCGGAACCGCCGCACATGCCATGCTCGTGCCGCGGTTCCGCGGCCACTTGGTCGAGTTATGTGCACGTGTTTCACAGTAATGCTTAAAAACGCCTGCTGAATTTTGTGGATATTTTTAATTTGGAAAAATCCACTTTTTCAGAAAAAGTCCAGAGAGTGGTTTTGGATTAGGGTTTCGGGTTCGATCGGACTTCTAACATCGTCTACTCTTCGCCTAAAACTCTAGCTAGGCTCTGATACCACTGTAGGGTTTCTAGGCACACCCATAAGGCTCTACAACTGATCAAACATGTCCAATTAAAAAAAATTCCATGTGCCAAAGAACCCTATACTAGATCGTTAACTAGAGGTAAGGCGAAACATGCAAGCAAACTACTTTGCTATAAAGTGAAAGTGATTACAACCTTTATAGATCCGGTCCTCCACCTCTCTAGCTCCGTGTTGACGTCCCTCCGCTGCAATCATCGGATCCCGAACTCTGGCGATGGTTTCGTCGGAGAAATGATCGGGCTAGGTCGTTGACTTCGATGCCGAAGATGATCTACGTCGAGGCAACTCAAGATCAAGCTCCATCTTCACTTGGTCATAAAACTTGTGAAGATAACACACTCTACTACATGGCAAGTGGTAGAGGATGAAGAAATAGGAAGTGGGTTCACTTTGGAATTGGATTTCTCACTTGATTTCATCACTTGAAATTTTTCTAGTAAGCTTTCTTCACCTCATGAAGAAGATGAAGAAGAAGAATGAAAAAAGAATTATCAAAAATAATAAATCAAGTGATCTTATCATAATGCAACCATGGGTGAGTATAACTAGTGTAGAGACTAAACTAGGGTTTAGGTGAATGGTTAGGTTAAGCATAAAACAAAATGGTAGACTTATTCAAAGCTTCATGAAGCTTCAACAATAAAACAAAGTAAGCCACCATTTCATTTTTCTTTCAAAAATGAATTAAAGAAAATTAATAAAACAAGTATAAAACCTAACCATTAACCTAAACATGGTTTAAATTAAACACACACCCAAGTTTGCATGTATCATCAAACATGATACAAACTAGTGTACAAAACTATATCATATATACAATGTGCACATCAAGTGAGAAAATCCATCTTAAGTGAACCAATACTAGTTAATGCAAAGTAATATATCAAATATATAATTATACATTAAATCATTAAATCAACACTTGATTTAATGATCCGGTCATACTGCATATAACCGACTAATATCAAGTGTATCAATGTATCGAATCAACACTTGATTCGGTAACCCGGCAATATCTTATATAACCGTCCGATGATACAAATCGCGAGAATAGAATTCAGTATCACATACTGGTATTATTCTCGGTCCTGCACATATCTCATACGCGCTCCTATTTCGTTTCGCTTGAGCCAGGAAACCTCTGTGTAGGACTCTAAAGACTCGTTAATACGCCGGCAGCAGGTGATGATCATATCAAACACCCACAAGCCGCAAGCGGTCTGCTAAACGTAACGGCCACCCGGGTATTGAGCGATCAGAAGATCAACGAGCAAGCCCGCTCACACTCCTGTCAATCCAACCAGTAACACTTATCGTACAGTCCGGTCTGTTCGTCTGATATGTCGCATATCTCGCCTAGGGGTGGTAAACGTCAGACCCTAGTAGCTTGATAAGTCATGCCGATGTAAGGTCCATAACAAGCGTGAAACTACTGATAACTCTTACCAGTATATCACAGCAACCCTGGCCAGGGATTTCCAGTTATGGCCAGTCGAGCATAGCGCAACATCAACCCCCAATACCGGGAGAGACGAATCCCCTCCTATCGCTCATTGCCTCCATGTGAATCGGGACTGTACCCAAAAACCACCTGTTTGCACAACTCAGTAGAGCCGTGGTAGGGTGGAAATCAAAGCACAGTGGAAGACACACAAGACTCTATGAAGATCTCGGGTCAACAGACTAAGCTGTACCAGTGTCACCAGAGAACTGCCATCTGACGTGAGGTATAATACCATCTGGGAGTTCTCGGCGAGTCCGTTCAGTGTACCCAGTCACCACTGAGCACCCGCATACCATCTCTGATGTCAAACACCAATGGATATGGGATCATCCATCGCCCATCACATGGATCGAGAAGATATACGCTAGTCTACTTTGGAATATCGATGCCCCGTCTCGATATTCCCACGACTAGGAACAATGAAGGATGTACTCATTGACTACCCAGGCCCCACTAGTATGATCTACATCACAGTCCTGGAAGTCGAGTACACATCCTAAGGGCTTTATCAACATGCAACAGAGAGACAGAAAGTATACATGTTAAGATAAAAAGCAACCAGATATCGTACTATCATGTCGAGCAAGAAAGTCATACCTATATATGTCCCAGCATCCACTACAATATACATCCTATGTACAGTAATGGCCTCTACGGCATACATATAACTAACACGAGGTGTTCTGGAGAAATACAAAGGTGAAGTAGGAGTGGTGATGATATACGCGGTTTGGTCGTGAAATGATAGCAGTTGCAATTTACTTTGCCCTCTTTCTAATTCCTTTATTTGTCTTTACTTATTACTTTCTGTGCACCACATTTAGGCTAATTGGTTTTCTTTATTCCCTACCTTTGGGCACCTGCCTATGGTTTGGAAGAAGACTGTCTAATAAGCGCAATAGGTGTACCCTCTCCCAATCCTAGGAGCCCTCACAACCTGAGAGAAGGTAAAAGGAAAAGACAACTGAATAGTCCTATTTAATTTCTCCAGAACCGGAAACCATCCTCGAATCTGGAACAAGTTCCTTCGAGTTCCTATATAACCATACGATGGTCATACCCATAAAAATGTGGATCTTCGTAGTGATACGGGGTGTTCCGGAGAAAAGCAAAGGGTAAAAGAAAGAGTGGCAATGATGTATGCAACTCTGACAATCTAAAAGCCAGTGATTTAAGAAAGTTCGGTCAACTTGGTTACTGAGTTATAGTGTAGGGTTAGGCCATGGCCGCTGCCAAAGAGAGAGAGAAAGGAAACACTCTTCGTGCACTCTAACCTAGATCAGAATGGTTAAATTCTCCTCCAAACCTGAAAAGAAGAATTTGTCAGGATCATCTAAAATCACCCGAGGAGTAAACCAACTCATCGGTAGGAATCGGGATCCAACTATCATCGCATGATAACGTGATGGAATCCACTCACGTTATCACACTCCAGAAGGTATGCGCATGCCTGGCAAGTTTCAGTTTCTTTAGAAACTCCCGATGTGTGTTTTTACCCCAAGCGACTTATGACCTTGACTAGGTCAACAAACCATAAACCGCTAGTCAAGTTCAACCCATCATTATCTTGGATTGCATTAAACCCACCCGTACGTGCCCTTGACTAGGTCAACAAGGCCGCACGACTGTCCTAACCAATCCCATTTATGCAACAAACAAGCACCACTTAGCTACCGAACACTACGTCTTGACTAGGTCAACAAACGTAACACGAATACTAAATAATACTCGTAAGAAACGACGGAGGGCTACGACTGGTTTTTGGTGAAAAACCTTTAACGTAATGAACTTGATATTGTTGAAGGAACTGCATAGCTTTATATAAGTATATATAGTAGCGAAAACCTTTGCTAAAGAGGTCACTCCCGGTGAAGGGATCTCGGCTCTTTCCCCGTAGAATGAGATGCAGGATATTTCAAACTGAATACCGCGATGCAAAGAAAAAAGTAATCGACTATAGTGATGTTATTACCCTGATGCAAACTTCTGCCCAAGGGGTCACTCCCGATGAAGGGATCTCGGCTCTTGCCCCGTCGAATGAGGTGCTGGATATTCACTACCGAATACCACTGTGCAAAATAAAAGAAAACGTCCTTGTAATAACAGCTTTTTGAAAATTGTTCCAACAATATCGAATAGGTTTTTTTTCCTTGCATTGATATGAATCAACGCGGTCCCATCGATTAATCACAACGCAAAAGAACGAAAATACGATGTACGTATATGCCATCCACATTCGCCACTGGGTCCCGTCATCACCCGTTAGGTTACTTAACTAACGACAGAGCGGGGACTGAACTAGCGCGGGTGTAAAACATATTCAACATCTACTAGTATATATATAACAATATATAATAATCGCTCCAGGCGTGATAAATGCAACATCACAGATAAGTAATAAGCATCACAGAACAATACAGATAATCTGGGAGCCCCGGGTTTCCTTTGAGCCGCAAGTGAAACCCGACGTTCCCCTGGTCGTATGGATAGCCTGTGCAATGAAAACCTAGACCCTTATGAGTGTGGCAAGTTACCTGCCAAAACCAGAAGCGAGGCAGCCCCTTTCAGCAAAGTGAATGGACCACCCAGCACTTCACGGAATCCGGTAACTTGAGCACCCCACCTTGGGTCAACCTGTACCCCCTACGAGTGGGGCGAATAGCCCGAATTCTAGAGTGAATCCCCCTCCGTCTCAAAGCTATGAGATACGGGCCAGTTGCCATCTAGAACCCGGCTATCTGTCCAATCCACCGCGGGGTAGTCCTAGTACAGAAAAGAAAATATGTACAACGGGTACATCGACCTCAACCCGGTCGTGCCCCAAAAGAATAATATACAAACAGGCAGTGACGGCAGTCCACATGTCAGACGCTCGCCCCGCGATATCAAATGTACAAATAATATTAAACTGTACTAACATTGCATCCAAACTATCCACCACGACAAATCCGCAACAATACATCACAACACAGAACATCAACGTGAATGTCACGTTCGCAAACTCATCTAAAAGAACCATAGCAATTAGACAAGTTGTACCGATCAAATGACATTCACGGTCGCAGATAGTAATGTAAGTACAGCAAACTTTAAACAATGTTAGAAAATATCGACTTCGAAATAACCCCCGAATAGCCCAAAACAACTAGATAAAACCATATCCAAACTGGGCTAAATAAAAAATACCATTGAACCAACATTACAGAGACTAAAGCACACTACAAAATTCAAGTCCATAGCCCAAAATTAGGCCGGCCTCCTTGGATTTTTGGCCAATGTGGCCGGTCTAAATTTTGAATCAGGGGCTTGTATTTGTGTGTGTTCTAGTGGCCCCTTTAGTAGTCTTCTGCAGTTGTTTAAATAATTTTTGAAGACTCTTTTTAAATCGACAGAAACTGCAATGTTTTGGGCAGTGAATCGGAGTTGTTTCGGTTTCGATAGTTAAACATTGTCTAAACCAACTAGTAAACGGTTAATTGTTTGGCTCTGATACCATGTTGGGTTATAGCAGTGCCCCGGCCGTCAATCCGAGGGCAAACGTGGAACAAAAACTTTTCAAACTTAGTGCTACCACAACCAATCACCCGGATCGAACCATTAACCGTTTGCTAGCAATCTATAAAGAGAGTTCAGAGATTATACCGATCGATCCTTTACACATAATCAATATTAAACATTTATCAAAACCCTAAATGTTTAATACAATAAAAAGAAATGGCATCTCCAAAGTAATCTTGTAACGGATTACAAGAATATCCCTCAAATTTATATACATACCTGCATCCGTATTCCGACTGAATACGAATACAACGAGACGAAAATAATCCAACTATCTAATACTAGGATCCGGCTTAAACCAAAGTCCACTAGTATGATCCGTCCGATCATGATCCGTGCACGTGAAAGGTTTGCCTAGCACCCTATGTAGAGTTTTGAAGCATCACATGTCTCAAAGTTTAGATTTTTATGGTGCTAAACAAGCATACAAAGGAATCGATCCTAGAAAATTAGGGTTTCGAAAGTTAAAGCGAATAAAAACTCGGGTTTCGAGACTACAACCTTTGTAGCTCCCTTTCGCTGTGTTGGAGATAGTGCCCTCAGAGTCAGTTATTAGGTCACAGGCACGTGATTGCAATGATTGAGGGGAGGACCTATCCCGGTAGGACAGTCTTACTCGAGATGATAGTATGCTATCTGGTTTATCTTTATCATCGTGTACTGCTTTAGGTGACCTTACGAGTCGCTATTACACGTTGATAAAGCCCCTAGGATTCTTGCTTGACTTCCAGCAGTATGAGGGCGATCATATAAGTGGGAGCTGGGGGTCTACAAGCACATCCTTAAAAGGTCCCTAGTCGTGGGAGATTCGAGACAGGGCATCGTTTCTCCAGAGTAGACTAGTGTATACAGTCGAGACCCCGACGAGGGGCGGTGGCCGGTCTCACAAGCCACTGGTGTCAGTTGGTTCACCTAAGATGTATACAGGTGCTCATTGGGTTATGAGTACACCGGACAGGACTCGCCGGGAACCTGCTAGTTGGGATTATACCAGACGTCAGATAGCAGTTCCCACATGACATCTGTACAGGTTAGTTCATCGACCTGGGATCGTCATTTGTCTCGTGTGAGTTCCCACTGTACTTTGATTACTACCCTACCACGGCTCAAAGGAGTCGTGCAAACAGGTTTTAGTTGGGTACAGTCCCGAGCCACATGGAGGCAGTGAGCGGATCTGCAGGGGTTCGTCTCTCCCGGTATTGGGGGTGAGGTCGTGCTGTGTCTAGGAGAGCCAGAATATGAAAAGTCCTTGGCCAAGGCAGGAGATTTGCTGGTAGGTATTCCAGTAGTATCTCAGGGTGTTCTGGGCTACACTCCGACACGACTTGTACCGCTTTTGGGGGTCTGACTTTTACCAACCCCCTAGGCCCGCCATGCGATACTCGTAGACGAACGGACCGGACTGTACGGATATTGTCACTGACAGGCTCAGTAGGGTGTCAGGATGAGTTCGCTCATCGACGTCCCTTTTGGTCGATAGCTGGTGGCCCGTCACGTATGGCTAATACCTCTGACGTGCTAGTGGTTAAATCCACAGCCATAGTATTGACGAGTCTTTAGAGTCCACCACACAGACAGTTACTCAAGTTTCGGGCGAAACGCTGCAGAGGCCGTATGGAGATATGGCAGGGTTCGATCGGATACGTGCGGTATTGCACGGATCGCGATCGGACAGTTTTTACTAGCCGGCTTTGGCTTAAGCCGGATCCTAGTATAAGATAGTGTAGTTTTGTCTCTTTGCATTTGTGTTCAGTGCGAATACAAATGCGGGCATGTATTTGCAGTAGTGGGGTTTTCCTGTAATTTATTACGGGAACAGTTTTCTGTAGTTGCCAGTTTGCATTCCGTTCCGGCCGGTTTTCTTTTTTTCCTTCACGGCCGGACTTGTCGTTGGAGGGTTTTAATTGCAAGTTTGCAATTAACATTTTGTGAGGGGTTTCTTTTCATGAGTGTGGCTTCATAATCATGATATTCCATTCTTGTCCATCCATTGCATTTATTGTGATGGTTTGTGAATGGATTGAATTGGAAATTGGTGTGACTAATTTCTCATTCATTCATTCATTTTCTTCTCTTTGTTTTGTTCAAATTCATTTTTCCACCCACTAAATTTTGGGCCGGCCACTGTTTGGTTTTGGAATGAGGTTTATTTGTGTGGCAAATTCCTTGCTTACTTATTTGTGGTGGACCCCCCTCCCATTGGTTTTGAGCTGTGAATGAATTTCTCCTTTCCTTTTTTGGATTAATTCATGCACACCATTTTACTTGATTTTCCAGTGAGATAAAAGAGAGAGAGAGTTGGCTTCATGTTTTTTTTCCAGAGAGCACAAATCTTGCTTTTGGCCGAGCTCATTTCTTGCATGCTCCATTGATTTTTCTTGCAAGCATCCATGGAAAATTCCTATGTAAAATTCCTCCAACATGGCAACCTCTTAAACCCCAAAGAGATAAGTTTACTACACTATTCTATAGCAAGTCTTGGACGCGTCGGCTAGCCAACTTCGCGTCCGAGTTGCCTCGGTCAAGAGGCGGGAGCCCGTAAAAGATTCCGGCTACGTGGTGCCCTTTCCGACGAGCGAGGAGGTGACGGAGATTCCGCGGGAGATCAGAGTGGAGACGAAGACCGAAGGACACGGATCGCTTGGTATAGCATCTCTACTCTTTTCTATTTTGCTAGTTGCTAGGTTAATGGCCCGATCCGGGTAAAAAGTCCGCGGTGGTGCCGTTTTGCAAAGTTCGCAAAGTTTTTATTTTCCGCGTTTCCGGCGTCGGATCGACGGCCGGGGCGCCCCCGCGGGCTTACAATGGTATCAGAGACAGGCCATTAATCTTCCCTAGCTTGCTCTAGCGCGTTTAGAACTCGATCGAACAAAAACCCGAAAACCGTATTTTTTGTGCACATGTGTTCTCTGTTAAAATTTTTTGAGCTCCTAAAATTTTTCTGGTGATTGCAGAGACATGTACAACAAATTATAAGAATTCTGGGAAAATACGATCCACTGATTCCTCACTTCGACCGCGGAAGCGCGGCCAAACCCCTGGTTTGGCCGCGCTTGCGCGGCGGATAAGAGGAATCGTGGCACCATATTTTCCCAGTAAGCTTATGAGTTGGAAATAGGGCTTTTGGGATATTTTCTTTGGGCCCAGATTTTCTATTAGTGCTACAGTACTACTTGGGGCCTACTTTGATAAATTTGTTCGATCGGATATTTTAAACATGCTAGTTCACAGTATTTACTTTATATCTGCGACCGTGAATGTCATTCGATCGGTAAATCCCGTCTAACTGCTATAGCCCGGTTAGACGGATTTGCGAACATGACTTTCACGTTGATGTTCTGTGATTGTACTGTGTTGTTGCGGATCGGTCGTGGGGGATAGCCTGGTTGCAGTGGTAGTACAGTTCTGTTTTATATGTACATTTGATATTGCGTGGCGAGCGTCCGACATGTGGACTGCCGTCACTGCCTGTTTGTATTATTATTTTGGGGCACGACCTGGTTGCGGTCGATGTACCCGTTGTATGTATATTTTACTTTCTGTACTAGGATTACCCCGCGGAGGGGTGCACGGGTAGCCGGGTTCTGGAGGGCAACAAGCCCGCATCTCATGGCATTGAGACGGAGGGGGCTTCACTCTAGGATTGGCGGGCTATTCGCCGCACTCGTAGGGGGTATAGAGTTGACCCAGGAGGGGTGCCCAAGTTACCGGATTCCGTGAAGTGCTGGGTGGTCCATTCACGTTGCTGAAGGGGGCTGCCTCGCTTCAGGTTTTGGCGGGTAACTTGCCGCGCCCGTAGGGGTCTAGGATTTCATTGCACAGGCTATCCACACGACCAGGGGAACGTCGGGTTTCAGTAGCGGCTCTGTGAAACCCGGGGATCCCAGATATCTGTATTGATCTGTGTTGCTATACATTTCTGTGTTGCTTTTTATCACGCCTTGAGCGAAATACTATATATTGGTATATATATATTAGTAGATGTTGTATATGTTTTTCATCCGCGCTAGTCCAGTCCCCGCTCTGCCGTTAGTTAGCTAACCTAACGGGTGATGACGGGACCCAGTGGCGAATGCGGATGGCATATACGTACGTCAGTATATTTTCGTTCTTTGTGGTGTGATCAATTGATGGGACTGCGTTGATTCGGATCAATGCAAGTTAAACAAACCTAATCTGATGTTGTTGGAACACTTTTTCAAAAAGCTGTTATTGCAAGGACGTTCACTTTTGTTTTGCATCGTGGTATTCATTTGGAATATCCTGCTCCTCAGTCGACGAGGCAAGGGCCGAGATCCCTTCACCGGGAGTGACCCCTTGGACAGAAGTTTGCGTCAGGGCATTAACTTCACTATAGCCGATTACTTTTGCTTTGCATCGTGGTATTCAGTTGGAATATCCTGCACCTCATTCTACGGGGAAAGAGCCGAGATCCCTTCACCGGGAGTGACCTCTTTAGCAAAGGTTTTCGTCACTATATTTTTACAAAGCTATCCGTTCCTTCAACGATATCAAGTTCATTACGTTAAAGGTTTTCGCCAGAAACCATTCGTAGCCCTCCGTCGTTTCATATGGATGGTCAATAGTATTCAAGCTGTGTATGTTGGCCAAAGTCAAGGCACAGTGTTTGGTAGCTGTTGGGTATTCATATGCAGCATAGATAGATGCGTTGGTTTGGGACAGTCGTACTGCCATTTTGGCCAAAGTCAAGGGTAGGTAAGGGTGGGTTCAAATTAACCAGGAAAATGACGGGTAGAACTTGACATGTGACTTATGATATGTTGGCCAAAGTCAAGGTCATAAGAGCATGGGGTAGAAATCCACATCGGGAGTTTCAAAAGTACTGAAACTTGCCAGATATGCGCATACCTTCTGGAGTGTGATAACGTGAGCGGATTCCGTCATGTTATCATGCGATGAGAGTTGGATCCCGATTCCCACTGATGAGTTGGTTTACTCCTCGGATGATCCCGGCTAATTCTTCTTTCAGGTTTGGGGAAGAATTTGACGTTACAGTGGGAGGTTTCCAGATTAGATAAAGTGACAACCATTCTGATCTAGGTTAGAGTGCACGCTGAGTGTTTCTTTTCTCTCTCTCTTTGGCAGCGACCATTGACCCGACCCTAGACTATGACTCATTGACAAAGTTGACCGAACCTTCTTAACACTGGCTTTTGGATTGTCAGAGTTGCAGACCTCTTTGCCACTCCTACTTTTACCCTTTTCTCCGGGACACCCCGTATTACTACGAACGTCCACTTCCATTGGACAAAACCATCGTATGGTTAGATACGAACTCGAAGGAATTCGAGGATGGTTTCCGGTTCTGGAGAAAACGGATAGGACTATTCAGTTGTCTTTTCCTTTTACCTTCTCTCATGTTGCGAGTACTCCTTGGTTTAGGAGTAGTACACCTATTACGCAAATTGGATAGTCTTCTTCCAAACCTTAGGCTGGTGCCGAACGGTGGGGAATGAAGAAAGCCAATTAGCCTAAACGGTGTACAGAAGGTATTAAGTTCAGACAAAGCAAGGGATTAGTAAGAGGGCAAAGTAAATTGTGACTGCTATTCACGACCAAACCATGTACTTCTTTGTCAATCCTAAATCACCTATGAATTAAGTTCATTCGGTTGTCTTTTATCCTCACCTTCTCTCGCATTGCGAGTGTTCCTAGGACTAGGACAGTACACCCATTATGCTTATTGGATAGTCTTCTTCCAAACCATAGGCTGGTGCCGAACGGTAGGGAAGGAAGAAAACCATTTGGCCTAAAGGGGTGTACAGAAGGTAATGACTAAAGACATGTAAAGGGATTTGGAGAGGTGGCAAAGAATTATACAGTTATAGTTGTGAATCTGGATAATGGAAGAGGCATTACTAGGAATACCAGCATACCCCATTGAAACATTTCAATGTTTCAGTTTCACTGTGTACTGTTAAATGAAAACTGATTTCCCAATTAGGCACTTGCTCCAGGGTATGTATTTACCAGGTATGAGTCTCACATCTGTATGGTTTTACAGATGATGAGTGGGAGTAAGTTATTGGGAATTAGGTGACCCTCCTCATTATATCGGGATTCGTTGGAATTGGTGATATTTGAGGAAGCCACCTGGGTTGTTTGCCGGTCGGCAAATATTTGGTTTTGAATATCCGTTGTTATGCACCAATTTTAAATTGATATATCTGTACATCTATTTTTATAGAGTGAGACATATCTTTTTGAAATTATGTCTATGACATTTACCTATACCAGTGGATGGTTAGGTAAGGAGCATTGAACAGCGGTGTAATTCTTCTTAACCAAAAGTACAGTTTTCAACCCACGACACACAGTGAATGAGTCACTAGACTCAGGGGACTTATACAGAGTATTGTATATTGTCCAGTGTCCATTAGGACAGAGGGGTAGGTCCTCGTACTATATTCTGTTTACTTTTAACTTCTCTAGTTCTTAGACATGTGTTTCGTAGAAACACAGGGTCTAAGTTTTGAGGAGTTATAGGTATAAGAGTAAAGTAGAGAACCAGGTGTTGCAAGTATCGGGATTCTTCAAGGTGATCAAAGAGTAGATACTTGTGAATGGTATTCAGTTGATAGTAATGATTAAGAGAACTAGCTTCTCTTTCAGGTTACTCATAATTGGAAGTACTCCTAAGTTGAGTAACGCTGATCGGCCTCTCTCCATTTACTTGACATGCACTGGAGACAGCTGCATGATTTGAATCTGGTGCAATTAAATCAGTGCCTCTGTTTCTTGGATATAGAACAGTTCATATCTTGACATTGTTAAGATACGGGGAGTTGTCCGGCTTATGCTTAAAACCAGACTCTGGACAACTCAAGGCACGTTTCAGTAATGGCTGTTTGTGGGTTGACCCGGGCTATGACGAGGGTTGACTTTCTACCATCTGGAAGATCAATAGTGATATTGTTCTAGACTCGCCACAGTTTTATTAAAAGTGGGTTTTTTCAGAAAAACAGTAGTGGGAGTATGGTAGAACTGGAAGTGATTCTAGAACCACAAACGATTACTGAAGATTTCATAAGATCCTAAAGATTCAATCTGTTTTGACATTCCATTGGCCACTCCGCAGATATGGTAGGTAACCTCAGGCACTCGAGAGGTACTTCGGTATGCTCAAGGACGGTGGCAGGGAGGTTCTTGTTTACCCACACTTGCCATTGCTGTTGTTCCAGGCTGCGAGACCTGGCGGGAGGATGAGTATAGCGTCGTTCTAAACTTGCTTTAGAAGTGTACGTGTATATGACTCTGCCAGAGGGTTGTCGTAGTCAGTGGGAGCAGCGGAAGCATTGGTGGACAGTTAGCTTATGTCTATTTATAGACTAAAGCAGATATAGCGGAGATAGATCATCTATTTCTGATGTGACAGTCATAGGTATGACTTCATCAGAATAGGGGATGGATCTGTTAAAAAGATAGTAGGGTGTGATGTCCTGGTATTTGATGACATACACAGAGTAGGAAGTGATATTCCTATACTACGATCGGTTATACTTTGGTCGTCACACAGTGGTTTCTCCACATAGGACTTGGATATTATATCAGACATTCTGGTTACTAGATCTATGATTTTAGATCTAGATTTGGGTGGTTTCCTAATCTGGGTACTTTGACCGCATTCTATGAGTATTTAGAATGGACGACTCCTGGCACGGTAGTATACCTGCAGGTGATGGAGTCACCCTCTCTAAAGGTGTCTTGCAGACTAAAGGGGAGAGGGATGTGCATGATTGGCAGATCACTTGCTTAGGCAATTGAGTCAATCATGAGATATCAAGTACCACACCAGATATTGTTCTTGCAGTAGATGCAATAAGTCGATATTGATCCAATCCTGGAGAAACAGTTGGAAGCGGTTTTAGAACATAAGTTGATGTTCTAGGGAACTGATAACGGCAGCCTCCTTTAGGAGACGGTTATCATTCCAGGCTTCCAAGGTGACATGGATGGCAGAGTGGCTGTCAGAGTTATAGTTTTCCCTCTGACGAGGGGCAGTATTTTGGACAGGTGGTCCAGGTGGATACAGAGGGAAGGTATGGCGCAGAATACTGATTAAGTTCAGTTGACGATACAGTCTAAGAAGTTTGGATTTGGAGTTCATTTCTGAACTAGGTCCCATCAGACATCCAGACATTCTAGGACAGGTATTGCTCATTTCGGGAGATAGTTTTCTCTGCGAACATGAGATATAGAGAGACATAGAAAGAAACATCAAAGCGGATCTACTCACTGAGGCTATTCCTCGAACGCAATAGTTTCGCAAACGAGCTTTGTGAGACTGACTAGTAGAGGAGTTGGGTGTTCGGTATCACACGGGCTGTGAGTATGCGACATCGCAATAATTAGCCTCGAGTGCAAGTGGGAGATTGCTGGAGATAGTGCCCTCAGAGTCAGTTATTGGGTCACAGGCACGTGATTGCAATGATTGAGGGGAGGACCTATCCCGGTAGGACAGTCTTACTCGAGATGATAGTATGCTATCTGGTTTATCTTTATCATCGTGTACTGCTTTAGGTGACCTTACGAGTAGCTATTACACGTTGATAAAGCCCCTAGGATTCTTGCTTGACTTCCAGCAGTATGAGGGCGATCATATAAGTGGGAGCTGGGGGTCTACAAGCACATCCTTAAAAGGTCCCTAGTCGTGGGAGATTCGAGACAGGGCATCGTTTCTCCAGAGTAGACTAGTGTATACAGTCGAGACCCCGACGAGGGGCGGTGGCCGGTCTCACAAGCCACTGGTGTCAGTTGGTTCACCTAAGATGTATACAGGTGCTCATTGGGTTATGAGTACACCGGACAGGACTCGCCGGGAACCTGCTAGTTGGGATTATACCAGACGTCAGATAGCAGTTCCCAGGTGACATGTGTACAAGTTAGTTCATCGACCTGGGATTGTCATTTGTCTCGTGTGAGTTCCCACTGTACTTTGATTACTACCCTACCACGGCTCAAAGGAGTCGTGCAAACAGGTTTTAGTTGGGTACAGTCCCGAGCCACATGGAGGCAGTGAGCGGATCTGCAGGGGTTCGTCTCTCCCGGTATTGGGGGTGAGGTCGTGCTGTGTCTAGGAGAGCCAGAACATGAAAAGTCCTTGGCCAAGGCAGGAGATTTGCTGGTAGGTATTCCAGTAGTATCTCAGGGTGTTCTGGGCTACACTCCGACACGACTTGTACCGCTTTTGGGGGTCTGACTTTTACCAACCCCCTAGGCCCGCCATGCGATACTCGTAGACGAACGGACCGGACTGTACGGATATTGTCACTGACAGGCTCAGTAGGGTGTCAGGATGAGTTCGCTCATCGACGTCCCTTTTGGTCGATAGCTGGTGGCCCGTCACGTATGGCTAATACCTCTGACGTGCTAGTGGTTAAATCCACAGCCATAGTATTGACGAGTCTTTAGAGTCCACCACACAGACAGTTACTCAAGTTTCGGGCGAAACGCTGTAGAGGCCGTATGGAGATATGGCAGGGTTCGATCGGATACGTGCGGTATTGCACGGATCGCGATCGGACAGTTTTTACTAGCCGGCTTTGGCTTAAGCCGGATCCTAGTATAAAATAGTGTAGTTTTGTCTCTTTGCATTTGTGTTCAGTGCGAATACAAATGCGGGCATGTATTTGCAGTAGTGGGGTTTTCCTGTAATTTATTACGGGAACAGTTTTCTGTAGTTGCCAGTTTGCATTCCGTTCCGGCCGGTTTTCTTTTTTTCCTTCACGGCCGGACTTGTCGTTGGAGGGTGTTAATTGCAAGTTTGCAATTAACATTTTGTGAGGGGTTTCTTTGCATGAGTGTGGCTTCATAATCATGATATTCCATTCTTGTCCATCCATTGCATTTATTGTGATGGTTTGTGAATGGATTGAATTGGAAATTGGTGTGACTAATTTCTCATTCATTCATTCATTTTCTTCTCTTTGTTTTGTTCAAATTCATTTTTCCACCCACTAAATTTTGGGCCGGCCACTGTTTGGTTTTGGAATGAGGTTTATTTGTGTGGCAAATTCCTTGCTTACTTATTTGTGGTGGACCCCCCTCCCATTGGTTTTGAGCTGTGAATGAATTTCTCCTTTCCTTTTTTGGATTAATTCATGCACACCATTTTACTTGATTTTCCAGTGAGATAAAAGAGAGAGAGTTGGCTTCATGTTTTTTTTCCAGAGAGCACAAATCTTGCTTTTGGCCGAGCTCATTTCTTGCATGCTCCATTGATTTTTCTTGCAAGCATCCATGGAAAATTCCTATGTAAAATTCCTCCAACATGGCAACCTCTTAAACCCCAAAGAGATAAGTTTACTACACTATTCTATAGCAAGTCTTGGACGCGTCGGCTAGCCAACTTCGCGCCCGAGTTGCCTCGGTCAAGAGGCGGGAGCCCGTAAAAGATTCCGGCTACGTGGTGCCCTTTCCGACGAGCGAGGAGGTGACGGAGATTCCGCGGGAGATCAGAGTGGAGACGAAGACCGAAGGACACGGATCGCTTGGTATAGCATCTCTACTCTTTTCTATTTTGCTAGTTGCTAGGTTAATGTCCCGATCCGGGTAAAAAGTCCGCGGTGGTGCCATTTTGCAAAGTTCGCAAAGTTTTTGTTTTCCGCGTTTCCGGCGTCGGATCGACGGCCGGGGCGCCCCCGCGGGCTTACACGCTGGACTCTTTGGTCTCTTGGGTGTTGGAAGAAGGTCCTCTTGAAGTCCTCTCACGTCCACGACGATCCACCCGGAGTTCCTCGTCCAAGCTCGCAACTTCGATTATCACGATGAGAAACGAAGAGAACACTCTAAACAAGTTGGCTAAACTTGTGTAGAATGATGTTGTGGTTTAGATTCTCACTTCAAAAACCTTTCTTTATGTGTGTTTTACTCACTAGAAAAAACTAGAGAGCAAATGGTGAAGGAGGATGAAGATGATAGCTTTCTTTTAACAAGAGTAAAATGATAACCATTGAAAAGAAATGAAATATATCTATATATATTTTATTTCTTCTCACTACAAACCATGGTTAAATCTTTGAGTTATTATTTAATTAGGGTTTAAAACATATAAGGAAAGTTTAATCCAAGGTTAAGGGTAGGTGAGAATGGTTAGGTTAAAGAAGAGTGTAGAAACAACTCAAGAATTATCCTTTCCTTTTCTATTTTGTTTTAAACATTAAATTAAATAATAATCCATATATTTATCCATGGTGTGAGTCTTATGTTTCCATCATTTCCATGTGTAAACAACCATGATAGATGGGTGTATGTATGCATGTATGTATGCACATCCATATGTGCATGAAACTAGAAAGAAAGAAAGAAACACATACATGCATGCATACATCCATCATATTCAAGAAAGGTTTTAAGTGAGAAAACTAATGGTTAAATGATGAATCAACACTTGATTTATCAATCCGGCCATATCACATATGACCCTACCAAAAGCAAGCCGCCCGATCAATGTACGGTATCATATACGCGCATTTTAATCGGGTCCATGCGCATATCGCATACGCGCACCACAACGTTTCGCCTGGACTAGGTAACTCCTGTGTGGGACTCTAAGACTCGTCAATATGCCGGCAGAGGGTGATGATCATATCAAGCACCCCCAAGCCGCAAGCGGTCAGCTAAACGTAACGGCCACCCGGGTATTGAGCGATCAGAAGAAAACAAGCGAACCTGCTACAACTCCCGTCGAGCCAACCGGCAACACTACCGTACAGTCCGGTCTCTTCGTCAGATATGCTGCATATCGAGCCTAGGGATGGTCACGTCGACCCTAATAACTCAATAAGTCGTGCCGGTGAATGGTCTATAACAGATCGAGAAACTACTGATAACACTTATCAGCAAATCTCAGCAGCCCTGGCCAGGGACTTACTGATATAACCAGTCGGGCACAGCACAGCATCAACTCCCAATACCGGGAGAGACGAAACCCCTCCTATCGCTCATTGCCTTCGTGTGTCTCGGGACTGCACCCAATGGCCACCTGTTTGCACGACTCAGTAGAGCCATGGTAGGGTGGCAATCAAAGTACAGTGGGAGAACACACAAGACTCTATGACGATCTCGGGTCTACAGACTAACCTGTACTAGTGTTACCTGAGAACTGTTATCCGACGATAGATATAATTCCATATAGGAGTTCTCGGTGAGTCCGTCCAGTGTACCCAGTCACCACTGAGCACCCGTATATGATCTTGATGTCAAACATCGATGAATGTGGGAACATTCATCGCCCATCGTATGGGTCTAGTATCATATACGCTAGTCTACTCTGGTATATCAATGCCCCGTCTCGATATACCTACGACTAGGGACTTTCCAGGATATGCTTATAGACTACAGATGTCCCACTAGTATGATCTCTATCATAATCAGAGCAGTCAAGCCGATATCCTCAGGGCTTTATCAGCATGTATGAATGAATAAAAGCATGATCAAATCAACATGTCAGATAAAGAAGAACCAGATAGCATACTATCATGTCGAGCAAGAATGCATACTGAATATATATATACATGTATAGATACATCCACTATCATATAATGGCCTCTAGGGCATACATATATCCAACAGCACGAATGCACATATATGATCGAACCCTGCCATAAAACCATACGGCATCTACAACGTTTCGCCCGAACTAGGGAAACCCTCTGTGTGGGACTCTAAAGACTCATCAATACGCTGGCAGTGGGTTTAACCACAAGCACGTCAGTGGCACTAGCTGTACGTAACGACTACCCAGGTATTGAGCGAAAGCGAGGCCGACGAGCGATCTCATCCTGAAACCCTACTGAGCCTATCTGTGACAATCTCCGTACAGTCCAGTCTGTTCTTCTATGAGTATCGCATACCGGGCCTAGGGGGATGGTAAATGTCAGACCCCCAATAGCGGTATAAGTCGTGTCGGAGTGTAGCCTAGAACACCTTGAGAAACTACTGGAATACCTACCAGTAAATCTCACTTGCCTTGGCCAAGGACTTTGTGTAATGGCTCTCCAGACACAGCGCGATATCAACCCCCAATACCGGGAGAGACGAATCTGTCTAACTGCCACTGCCTCCAAGTGCTTCGGGACTGCACCCAACTACTACCTGTTTGCATGATTCCTTTGAGCCGTGGTAGGGTAGCAATCAAAGAACAGTGGGAACACAATTGAGGAAAAGTAGCAGTGTCAAGTCAATGAACTAAGCTGTACTCATGTCACCTGGGAACTGCTATCTGACGTTAGGTATAGTACCATCCAGCTGTACCCCTGTGAGTCCGTCCGGTGTACTCATAACCCAATAAGCACATGTATACTATCTTAGGTGTACCAACTAACACCAATAGCTTGTGAGACCAGCCGCCGCCCCTCATCGGGGTCTTGATATGTATACACTAGTCTACTCATGGAGTATCGATGTCCAGTCTCGAAACTCCCACGACTAGGGACACTTTAAGGTTGTGCTTATAGACTACCCAACTCTCACGTATATGATCGCCATCATACTACTGGTAGTCAAGCAAGAATCCTATGGGCTCTATCAAAGTGTAATAGTGATCTGTAATGTCACCTGAAGCATGTCAACGATGATAAAGACAAACCAGATAGCATACTATCATCTCGAGTAAGACTGTTCTACCGGTACAGGTCCTACCTCAATCATTGCAATCATGTGCTTGTGATCCAATAATTGACTTGAGGGCACTATATCCAACATAGGGAGGAAATCAAAGCACAGTGGGAGCCGCACAAGACTCTATGACGATCTCGGGTCTACAGACTAACCTGTACCAGTGTCACCAGAGGACTGCTATCTGACAATAGGTATACTACCACATTGGAGTCCTCGACGAGTCCAGTTCGGTGTACCCATTCTCTAATGAGCTCCTGTGTACAATCTTTGATGTCACACACCAATGGTTGTGGGATCAACCCTCGTCCTCTAAGGGAAAACAAACGTACACACTAGTCTACTCTGGAATATCGATGTCCTAGTCTCGATATTCCCTCGACTAGGAACTTATTAAAGGATGTACTTTTGGACCACCCTGGCCCTACTAGTATGATCTCATTATAGTCCCGGTAGTCAAGTAAATATCCTAAGGGATTTATCAACATGTAAGAGACAGACAGTATAAATACCAGTCTACATGTTAAGATAAAGGTAACCTGATAGCATACTATCATGTCGAGCAAGAAAGTCCTCTATATATATGTCCAAGCATACACTATATCAACAATAATGGCCTCTAGGGCATACATATTCCTAACAATCTCCCACTTGCACTAAGGCCAGTTGTTGTAGTATCTCATACCCAATGTCCTAAAAGTCTCTCGAATAGTATCTGGGGAATGGCCTCGGTGAGTGGATCCGCTGTATTATCCTCTGTGTCAACTATCCTAACCTCGATCTTCCGGAGATCAACTATCTCTCTGATCAGGTGATACTGTCTAAGAATATGTCTGGATCGCTGACGGGATCGGGGTTCCTAGGCCAAAGCCACGGCTCCATTGTCATCACAATACACAGGTATTGGATGCCCAATGGTAGGAACCAAGTTCATCATATGAACTTATTCATCCAGAAAACTTCTTTGGCAGCATCGTTGGTAGCGATGTAATTAGCCTCTATCAATGAGTCTGCTACGGTATATAGCTTGGAACCCTTCCAACATACTATCCCTCCACTGAGGGTGAAGACAAAACCCGAGACTAACTTTCAGTCGTCCTTATCACTCTGGAAGCTCGAATCGGGAAAGGACTCCATCTGGAGTTCACCGTTACCATACACCAAGAACATCTCTTTAGTCCTTCTCAAGCACTTAAGAATGTTCTTCAGCTGTCCAGTGGTTTTTCCAAAGATCTTTTCGATACTGATTCACTACACCTAGTGAGTAATCTACATCTGGTCTGGTACATAACATCGCATACATGATTGACCCGTCTGCCAAAGCATAGGGCATTTCTTGCATCCGAGCCCTCTCCAAATCAGTCTCGAGAGACATCTTTTTGGAGAGAGTGATTCTTGAACAAGCGGGTACATTACCACGCTTAGAATCATCCATATTAAACCCCTTTAGCATGGTATCTATGTACTTGGATTAGGACAATCCCAAATCCATTTAGATCTATCTCTATAGATCTATATCCCCAGGATGTAGGAGGCATCAGTTAGATCTTTCATGGAGAACCTGTGTGATAAGAGGTGCTTGACTGAGTGTAGCATAGGAACACCTTTTCATATCAAGAGTATGTTATCCACGTACAATCCGAGGAAGACAACCATACTCTATACAAACTTTTTATTTATACATGGTTCATCTACCTTTTTGATGAAGTCAAACTCTTTGACAGCTTCATTAAAACAGATGTTCCATCTCCGCGATGCCTGCTTTAACCCGTAGATCGATTTCAGCAGCTTGCACATTCTTCCGCTGCTCCCACTGTCTACGAAGCCCTCTGGCAGTGTCATATACACGCTCTCTTCTAAATCACCATTTAGAAAAGCGGTTTTGACGTGCAGTCTGCCAGATATCATAGTCATGGTATGCAGCAATGGCAAGTAGGATCCTGATGGACTTAAGCTTAGCGACAAGTCTAGCTTTGAAAGTCTCAACTTTTCCATCTACACCAAATTATATTTCTCAAAGATCCTTTTTCTCCCGATGGGTTTTACCCCTTCAGGAGCAAGATCCAAAGTCAATACTTTGTTGGTGTACATGGATTCCATCTCAGATCGCATAGCATCTAGCCATTTCATATAGTCTCCACTTGTGATGGCCTGCTTGAAACTAGTTGGGTCATCATCTACATGATGCAATCCTTGCTCCCACCATCTACGAGAAAACCATAGTATCTCTCAGGTATATGAGGAACCCAACTAGATCTGCGGAGTGGCTGCGGTTCGTCGGGGACTATTGAATCCTCCGGTTCCAACAAATCGCCAGTTATAGTTTGTGTTTGCAAAAATTATTTTCAGTTCTACCTCATCGCCACTAATTTCTTCCATAAGAAATTCCTTTTCTAAAAAGGTGGCATGTCGAGAAACAAAACATCTTTTGTTCCTCGGTATGGTAGAAGATATACCCTCGCGAATGGTTGGGATATCCTACAAACTTGCACAGAACTGACCTTGCCTCGAGCTTGTCCGGATTTTGCTTTTCAACATAGGCCGGACAACCCCATATCTTAACTCGTTTAAGAGATGGTCTCTTCCCATTCCATATCTCATATGGAGTGGTAGGCAACGGATTTGATCGGAACTCTATTCAATAGGTATGCATCTTCTCAAGTGCATGTCCCTGAAAGGAAATAGGCAACTTAGCAGTACCCATCATACAACGCACCATATCTCATAGGGTGCGATTCCTCCACCCCGATATACTGTTGTGCTGTGTTTTATACGGAGGAGTAAACTGAGAGAGAATCTCATTCTCTTTTGAATAGTCTCGGAATTCCGTGCTCCGGTATTCTTCTTCCCAATCATATCGAAGGATTTGAATACCTTTACCCATCTGGTTCTATACTTCATACTTATCTTCCTTGATATTCTCAAAAGATTCAGTTTTATGTTTCAACAAGAACACATGTCCGTATCTTGAGAGAACATCGATGAATGTAATAAAGTACGCGGAACCATCCCTGGCATGTGTAGACATAGAACCACATACATCACCATGTATCTGTCCAAAAGTTCAGTAGCTCTTTCTCCGTTTCCAGTAAACGGAGATTCGGTCACGTTGGTCTTTTTGACATGACTGGCAAGTTTTATAAGATATAAATTCGAATAGATTCAAATATGCATCCTTATGGAACTTTAGCTAGTCTTGTTTCATCGATATGACCTAGTCTACAATGCCTCAAGAAGACTTCATTCATTTCTGAACTGTTTCTCTTGTGTGTGTTCTGTACGTTTAGAACTGTAGTTTGATTCAGAACGTGTACACTGTTATACAACTTACCTTACCCAATCAACACTTGATTTAGGAAAATATTCACAATATTATTGATATGATATAACAGTCGCTCAGAATCATTGTATTACCAGTTGGTAACACTAGGTGATATCTGCCAACTGCTTTGGCTGCAACAATCGCACCATCTCTACTACTAGAGACATATCACCCTTTCCCAGTTCTCCACCTTTCTATAGCCCATGTAACAAATTACATATGTGGGATCTTGATCCGGTATCCAATACCCAGGACGTAGAGGTAACTGAGAAACCGTTCCTTGTTATGAACACACCCTAAGACAATACATCATCATGCTTATTCTTCATTTTGGGTGGCGTGGAAATCCGAATATTCCCCTATTCCTTGCTCAGACTTATGACAATCATAAGATAGAGCAGAACCTAGCCCAGTATAATAAGTAGGTTTGGTCAAAACATCTAAATTATTATCTTGATTAAGGCATTTCATTGGTCGCTACCAGGAGAGAGAGAAGGGTAATCACTTTGCATGCGCTCTTTGCAAGATTAGATTGGTTATTTTATCTAATCAGGATGGCTCCCACTGTTTTTATCAAATCTTCCTTCAAACCCTAAAAGGTAAGATTAGCCGGGATTAATTACACCCTACAGGTTCGCCAATCGTTCGGCCAGGTAGGTATCGGTACTCCGAAGGAGGTTCCCCATGCTTTCGCCAAACCTAATTAAAATAAACCTCGTTTCCCTAGACGCATAACCCCGTTGACACTTTTCTAGACACCTACTTGATTAGGTAATTGTAAAGTGCAAAACTCTCCCAGGAGTAACTCTTACTCGTAGTGGGTATCGGGATCCAACTATCATATAGAAGGTATGCAATCTCATTGCAAATTTAAACACTTGAAATTCCCGATAATGGTTTTTACCCCTAGCGTCCTATGACCTTGACGGAGGCTAAACAACCTATAGGCCGCTAGTCAAGTTCAACCCGTTCATTTCTTGATTGAATTAGACCCACCCATACGACCCTTGACGGAGGCCAAACAATGCCGTACGACTGCCCTAATCCAATCGCATCACATGCTACAGATAAGTACTAATCAGCTACCGCACACTACGCCTTGACGGAGGCCAAACAACCGTAGCACGAATACTAAAATAGCACTTATCTGAAATGACGGAGGGCTACGCATGTTTTTAAGAAAACCATGAGCGTAATGAACTTGATATTGTTGTAGAATCTAATGTTTTTGAAAAGGAGTTTTTTGAGGCTTTTGCTAGTTTCGCTAAAGAGGTCACTCCCGGTGAAGGGATCTCGACTCTTTCCACATCGAATAACGTGCAGGATATTCAGGAATACCACTATGTAAAGCAAGAACTAGAGAAGTTATCAAAAATAAAACCAAGTGAGTTGTAGCATTTGCTAGTTTCGCTAAAGAGGTCACTCCCGGTGAGGGGATCTCGGCTCTTTCCTCATCGAATGAAGTGCTGGATATTCATCAAGGAATACCACTATGCAAAGCAAGAACTAGAGCTACCCTTTTTGAAAATTTGATTCTACAATATATTTTGGTTTCTTTCTTTTCATTAATCTCATTAATGAAGTCCCATCAATAAATGTTTCCTAAACATTACAGAAAAATGAAACGAAAATAGAACGTACGCTTATGCCATCCGCATTCGCCATGGGGCCCTGTCATGCACCGTTAGGTTACTTAACTACCGGCAGAGCGGGGGATGGGCTAGCGCGGGCGCAAAACATAAGCAACGTTTATTATATATCATATATATAATAGTACATTCATCTCACGCAGTTATATGATCAACATCACAGAATCAAGCAACACAAGAAATATATTAAATATTGGATATACTAGCATGTCCATGTTTTAAATTTAGCCAGTAATGTAAAACACGGCTTCCACGGTCGTGATGAATAGCCAAACCCACATCCCTAGACCCCTATGAGAGCGGCAAGTAACTCTGCTAATTCTAGAGTTAGGAGACCCGGTCTCAACTCCTTGAGATGGTCTCCCACTGGACTCTAGAGCCCGGTTACTTGTGCTCCCCGCCTTGGGTCTATCCTAATGCGAAAAAGTAAATGATATACAACAATGGTGACATCATCCTCAACCCAGAAGTGCCCCAATAAAAGAATATTACATACAGATTTTACATGAATAAAAATAAAAACTCTCATCTCACATAGAACCCCCTGGTTATTCTTTCATGACGATCCAATAAATCATATCAATAGCAACACATGATATCACATATCATCAACGTAAGCAAATATGCGTATCTCTAAAACTTATTGACATATAGCAACGAGATTGGAATACCCCACATATTACACTTACGGCCGCAGAAAAGAAAACAGAAAACTAAATAATTAGAATCCGCAATATTCTTAGACATCATAAACCCGGAATATCTCATATTCCGGATTTCATGCCTAACTTATAAAACTTGCATTTTAGTCTCAAATTGAAAACACTTTTCAATTGGTTTTCGGATAATTCAATAAGATTCTCGACTTAGTGACCGCGTACAATACGCAATTGCGACGAACTTTTGATCCGAATCAAAACTTCGTGGCAATCGATCAATTGAGACTAAACAGCTAGGTTTACAAATACTAACTAGTTTTCATAAAAATAATTAATCCGGATTCTAATAATTGTATCCCACATCACAAAGCTTGTAAATTAACCGTGATATTAGAATTCTGCATGCAATTAGCAAACTTAACCAATTTTTCCAAGACATGAAAAATCCAGTGAGCTAAAGTTCCAAAACCGATCGTTTTAAGCCAATCCGCGAGTCGAAACGAACTCGAAACCCCCCCGAATCTTTGCGGGTGCAAAGATTCCAAAATTAACTATCAAATTGGGGGCCTTAGGAGGATACCCACCCCTAAGGGTCACCTCGAAGTGGCCCCTAGGGGAAGGCAGACCCGAAAGCACCCAGTTGGGGTGCTCTCGGGTCACCCACCCCAAGGACACCTTGTGGTGGTCTTGGGGCGTGGGTCTGGCCTCGGGTCCCCCCAGGGTATCTCCGAGGTGTGCATGCTCCACCTCGCGGATTCTCGGTTCAAACTGTGAGCCCGCGGGGTGTGCAAATAACTCAAAACATCATTTTGGAAACTGTTTTTATCGGCAGTTTTTGCACGATAAAAACGACGGATTTCTAACGTCGCTACAAGCTACCCTAATGTTCTAGCTTGGCTCTGATACCATGAAAGTCGACCCTACCACCACCTTGAGGTTCCAAGTGGCATCAAGCATGCCAAATTCAATTTTTTATTGGTGCTAAGATAGACTATCCAAGATCTTTGCTAGAATATTAGGGTTAAGGTTTGATATAAAGAAAACTATATGAAATGAAAGATGGCTATACCCTCGTAGATCGAGTCCTTCACTTCACATGCTCCGTGTAGTAGTCCTGTGACTCCACTAGGCTCCACTTGAGGCTTTGGACGAGCTTCCTCCGATGACCTTCGTGCCGAAGATGATCCACGCGAAGTCCTTCCACCTCAAGCTACCTCTACACTAAACTCTTTAGCGTAGTAAACACGCTACACTCGATCGCTAGTCAAGTGTAGGATGGTGAAGTAGGGGATGTTAAAAGCTCACAAGTTTGTGTTCAAGTTTCATGATTCACATCACATGTGAGGGTTGAAGCTTGAACTATAGCAATTGAGGAAGAAGAAGAAGCTAGAGAGCAACCATGGGAGCAACTCAAGAAAATGGCTAAGTGTTGAGAATGAAGTTAGAATGAATGACAACTCTTGACCCCCACTTATTCAAGCATGGAATTTTTCAATATAAAATTGCAACCATACTTGAATAGTGAGTCAAGATGAATAAAATATGAATAAAGCCCATGCTTGCAACCATGCTCTCATTTTACACCTCATTTCTATTTTTCTCAAAAATAGAAAATCAAGCATGCTTCATTATATATATATATATCATATATATTAATATATATATATATATATTATGAAGAATAATTAGTGAGCTAATGATATTAGTTAAGATATAATTAAATAACATATAATATATATCACATTATTGAATCAACACTTGATTTAATAATCTGGTTATATCACATATGACCGACTAATATCATTTATTTGTGTATCACATTATCAAAACAACACTTGATTCGATAATCTGGTTATATCACATATAACCGAACCGATAACAGATAATTGCCAGATTACAATACGGTATCATATACACGTATTTAATTAGGCCCACACACATATCATATATGTATCCTATTTCGTTTCGCTTGAACCAGGAAACTTCTATGTGGGACTCTAAAGACTTGTCAATACGCCAGCAGTAGATGATGATCACATCAGTCACCTACAAGTCATCAGCGGTACTAGCTGGACGTAACGGCTACCCGGGTATTGAGCGATATGAAGATCAACAAGCAAGCTTGTCCATACTCTCCATGAAGCCTATCAGTAACACTACCGTACAGTCCGATCTCTTCGTATGATATGTCGTATATCATGTCTAGGGGTGGTAAACATCAAACCCCAGTAACGTGATAAGTCATGCCGATGTCTGGCCTATAACAGGTTGAGAAACTACTGATAACACTTATCAGTAAATCTCATAAGCAGCCCTGGCCAAGGACTTCCAGTTATAACCAATCGAGCATAGTGCAACATCAACTCCCAATACCGGGAGAGGCGAAACCCCTCCTATCGCTCATTGCCTCCATGCGACTTGGGATTGTACCCAAAATCCACCTGTTTGCACGTCTCCTTTGAGCGTGGTAGGGAGGAAATCAAAGCACAGTGGGAGCCGCACAAAACTCTATGATGATCTCGGGTCTACAGACTAACCTGTACCAGTGTCACCAGAGGACTGCTATCTGACGATAGGTATACTACCACATAGGAGTCCTCGGCGAGTCCTGTTCGGTGTACCCATTCTCTAATGAGCACCTATGTACAATCTTTGATGTCACACACCAATAGTTGTGGGATCAACCATTGCCCTCTAAGGGACAAGAAACGTACACACTAGTCTACTCTGGAATATCGATGCCCTAGTCTCGATATTCCCTCGACTAGGAACTTATTAAAGGATGTACTTTTGGACCACCCTGGCCCCACCAGTATGATCTCATCATAGTCCCGGTAGTCAAGTACATATCCTAAGGGCTTTATCAACATGTAAGAGACAGACAATATAAATACCAGTCTAAAGTCCTATATATATATGTCCAAGCATCACTATATCAACAATAATGGCCTCTAGGGCATACATATTCCTAACACCGCACATATCACATATGTGCCCTACTTCATTTCGCATGAGCTAGGAAACCTTTGTGTAGGACTCTAAAGACTCGTCAATACGCCGGCAGCAAGTAATGATCATATCAGTCACCCACAAGCCGTCAGCCGTACTAGCTGGATGTAACGGTTACCCGGGTATTGAGCGATCAGAAGATCAACAAGCAATTTTGTTCATACTCCCGTGAATCCAATAAGTAACACTATCGTACAGTCCGGTCTCTTCGCCTGATATGTTGCATATCTAGTCTGGGGGTGGTAAACGCCAGACCCCAATAACTTGATAAGTCGTGCCAATGTGAGGCTCATAAAGGGTCGAGAAACTACTAATAACACTTACCAGTAAATCCCAGTATCAGCCTTGGCTAGGGACTTCCTGTTATAGCCAATCGAGCACAGCGCAACATCAACCCCCAATACCGGGAGAGACGAAACCCCTCCTATCGCTCATTGCCTCCATGTGACTCGGGACTATACCCAAAAACCACCGTTTTGCACGCTCTCTTAAACGTGGTAAGGTGGAAATCAAAGCTCAATGGGAATCACACAAGACTCTTTGACGATCTCGGGTCTACAGACTAACCTGTACCAGTGTCACCAGAGAACTGCTATGTGACGTTAGGTATAATACCATCTAGGAGTTCTCGGTGAGTCCTGTTCAGTGTACCTAGTCTCTACTGAGCACCCGTATACCATCTTTAATGTCAAACACCAATGGATATGGGATCATCCATCGCCCATCAAATGGGTCAAGAAGCGTATACGCTAGTCTACTCAGGAATATCGATGCCCCGTCTCGATACAACCTCGACTAGGAACAATTAAAGGATATACTTATGGACTACCTTGGCCCCACTAGTATGATCTGCATCATAGTCCTGGTAGTTAAGTACACATTCTAAAGGCTTTATCAACATGTAACAGAGAGATAGTACAAGTATACATGTTAAGATAAAGAGTAACCAGATAGCATACTATCATGTCGAGCAACAAATTCCTCCCTATATATGTCCAAGCATCCACTATAATATACAATCATGTAAAATAATGGCCTCTAGGGCATACATACAACTAACAATCTCCCACTTGCACTAAGGCCAGTTGTTGTAGTATCTCATACCCAACATCCCTTAAAGTCTCTCTAGGGAAAGGCTTTCGTGAGTGGATCCGCCGTGTTATTCTTCATCTCAACTCTCCTGACCTCGATCGCCCGGAGATCAACTATCTCCATGATCAGGTGATGCTGCCTAAGAATATGTCTGGATCACTGATAGGACCGGGGTTCCTAGGCCAAAGCCACAGCTCCATTGTCACGACAATTGTAGGAACCTCACCATGTTCATCTAATGAACATCTTCATCCAGAAAGCCTCTTTGGTAGCATCGTTGGTCGCGATGTATTCAGCCTTTATCATTGAGTCTGCCACGGTATCTAGCTTGGAACTCTTCCAACATAGCGTGTGTTTGTTCCGTGGCATACTTAAGACATGGTACTCCGCCTAAGTGACCTTAGGACATATTGCTTATAATTCCTTCCTTGATTCCATGTATCCTTATGATTCGATTTCTTTGTTCTGATCGAATCCTGTTTCCTTATTTCAGCCACTATGCTGCCGAAGACTACGAGGGCACAGAGGGCTGCTGCTAGAGCCGAGGTCAGGGTAGGCTCGTTAGAGAAGAGGACTGACCAGGGCGGTACGCCTATTCTATAGGAGCATATTGATCCACATTCGCCAGATCGTATTACTAGGCTGGAGGCCGGTATGCAGGATTTGCGTCAGATGATGGGATCGTTGGTTGAGGCCAGTCGGGCGGTTGTTCCACCTGTTATGACGACCATGATGGTACCTACTGTTCAGGCAGTCGTACCTACAGCTACAGAGGTTATCACCTTATCATTATCTGAGTTCATGAGGCTGAAGCCTCCGGTTTTTACCTGCATCGACGCAGCTAAGGATCCGCAGTCGTTCATTGATCGGATGGCCAGGATCTGTCGTTCGTTGAGATGCTCCGATGCGAGATGGGTAGAGTTTGCTAGTTTTCGTCTGGAGGGTCTTGCCCAGACTTGGTGCGAGTCTTTGGTGAGAGGCCGAGCCGCAGGTCTTCCTCCTATGACCCGAGTTGAGTTTACGACAGTGTTTCTTGCTCGTTTTCTTCCACAGAGCATTAGAGATGCACGAGCTCGTAGATTTGAGTCGTTGCGCCAGACTCCAGATATGACAGTGGCGGAGTATGACATTCAGTTTACCTAGCTATTCGTGTATGCTCCGTATTTGGTGGATACTTAAGAGAGGCGGGTCAAGAGATTTGTACGGGGCCTGGTTACACAGTTGTTCCTCTCTATTGGAGCCCAACATTTTGATACATATGCAGCCGCGGTGGACGCAGCCCTACTTGTAGAGGAGCGTATTTCTGAGACTTTAGTCATTTTGGGATCAAAGAGGATTTGGACCAATGTATCAGCCCAGAGGCAGATGGGTAGGCGCCGCGACAAACCCCCTCCAGGCCGTAATGATAGCAGAGGCACCTACCCACAGGGTCAGCAGCCGTCGTGGGGATGTTTTCGGTGTGGGAGTCTGTATCACCGCATCAGAGATTGTACCGAGGCATGCCAGGACGGGGCAGAGGTTCCTTATGTCACCTTCCTACCTGCACCACCCCAGAGGGCATTGCCTCATACGCCCATTATTGCTCCATGCCAGGCGGATGCTCAGAGGGGCCGTGGTCATGGTGGTTACATTCAGAGAGGACGGGGTGACAGAGGCGGAGGACAGCCAGCTGCCGATAGAGGGCGGGCTCGTGTATTTGCTTTGACTCATCAGGACGCGCAGGCGTCGAATGCAGTCGTGACAGGTACTCTTTCAGCATGTTCTTTCGATGCGCACGTTTTATTTGATCTGGGATCTACACACTCGTATGTCTCCACACACTTCGTGCCGAGATTGGGCCGAGAGTCGTCTTTGCTAGATCAGCCGCTTGTCGTGATTACTCATGTTGGAGAGTCTTTTGTTGCGTGACATGTGTTTCTGTCATGTGCCGTTCGTATTGGAGATAGAGATTTGTCCGTCGACTTGATCCTTCTTGATATATTGGACTTTGACGTTCTCCTTGGTATGGACTGGTTAGCTACTTGCTATGCGTCTGTGGACTGCCGTGAGAAGGCAGTCAGGTTTTGTTTTCCGGGCGAGTCAGTTCTTGTTGTGCAGGGGGACCGTAGTGCCGTCCCTCACAGTTTGATTTCTTCCCTTTGCGCTAGTCTGCTCTTGAGGAGAGGATGTTGGGGATTCTTAGCCTTTATTCGTGATACTGGAGCCACAGTAGATTCATTGGACCAGGTTCCTATTATGAGAGAGTTTCCCAACGTATTTCCCGATGAGTTACCTGGGTTGCCGCCAGAGCGCGATATTGAGTTTTGCATTGATTTGATCCCCGGCACAGGGCCTATATCTATACCGCCTTATCGGATGGCCCCGACGGAGCTTAAGGAGCTTAAGGATCAGTTGCAAGAGTTGCTTGATAGGGGACATGTGCGTCCGAGTGTTTCGCCTTAGGGAGCTCCTGTTCTGTTCGTCAAGAAGAAGGACGGCAGTTTGAAGTTGTGTATTGATTATCGTCAATTGAACCGAGTTACGGTACGGAATAGGTATCCATTATCTCGCATTGACGATTTGTTTGATCAGCTCCAGGGTGCGGGACATTTTTCCAAGATTTATTTGAGGTCGGATTATCATCAGTTGCGGGTTTGAAATGATGACATTCCGAAGACTGCTTTTCGTACGCGCTACGGGCATTATGAGTTTTTGGTGATGTCGTTCGGACTCACCAATTCCCCAGCAGCGTTCATGGATTTGATGAACCGGATTTTTAGGCCGTTCCTCGACCAGTTCATTATTGTGTTTATTGACGACATTCTGGTCTACTCCAGAAGTCGAGAGGAGCATGAGCAGCACTTGAGGATTGTTTGCAGACATTGAGAAAGCACCAGCTGTTTGCTAAATTCTCGAAGTGCGCATTCTGGCTTGATAGTGTTGACTTCTTGGGCATGTGGTTACGGGAGATGGTATTTGTGTGGACCCGAAGAAGATCGAGGTCGTATAACTTTGGCCCAGACCCGTATCAGTGACTGAGGTCCGCAGCTTTTTGGGCTTAGCAGGTTATTACCGCCGCTTCGTGCAGGATTTCTTGAGTATCATTGCACCGCTGACCGGACTGACCTGAAAGGGGTTCCTTTTCTTTGGACTGAGGCATGCGAGCAGAGTTTTCAGCAGTTGAAGACTCGGTTGACGACTTCACCAGTTTTATCTTTGCCTTCTGGATCGGGCGACTATGTCGTTTATTGTGATTCTTCTCGAGTGGGGCTCGGTTGTCTGTTGATGCAACATGGCAGAGTTATCTCTTATGCTTCTCTGCAGCTGAAGAAGCACGAGCATAACTATCCCACTCATGATCTTGAGATGGCTGAGGTGGACTTTGCGCTTAAGATTTGGAGACACTACTTGTACGGAGAGTCGTGTCAGATCTTCACGGACCACAAGAGCTTGAAGTACATCTTCCAGCAGCGGGATCTGAATCTGAGGCAGCGCCGTTGGATGGAGCTTATGAAGGATTATGATTGCGGAATCCTTTATAACCCGAGCAAGGCGAATGTGGTAGCTGATGCTTTGAATCGTAGGCCCGGAGGTAGCTTGTTCCATTTGAGCGTAGTCTAGAGACAGTCTTCTGCAGATTGGCAGATCTTGTACTACAGTAGAGTACAGTTTGAGTTCACTTCCACTGGTGGACAGCTTGCTCATGTCCGCGCCCGTCCACTTCTACTTGATCGTATCCATGAGGCGCAGCCCAACGATGCCCGTTTGTCTGAGATTTTTGAGCATGTTCGGTAGGGTAGAGATTCGGAGTTTGTGATTGATGACCGGGGTGTGCTACGTTTTGGAACTTGTCTGTGTGTACCAGATACCGAAGGGATGAGATGCGAGATCCTAGAGCAGACACATCAGTCAGCTTACAGTGTTCATCCCGGTTCCACCATGATGTATCGTGACTTGAGAGATGTCTACTGGTGGGAAGGGATGAAGAGAGATGTTTCAGACTTCGTTTCGAGGTGCCTGACTTGTCAGCAAGTCACGGCTGAGCATCAGAGACCGGCAGGAGAGTTGCAGCCTTTACCCATTCCGGAGTGGAAATGGGAGCAGATCTCCATGGATTTCGTTGTGGGTCTACCTAGGTCCAGTCAAGGGTATGACTCCATTTGGGTGATTATTGACCGGTTGACGAAAGTGGCTCACTTCCTTCCAGTGAAGACCACTTTCGGATATGCTCAGTATTCTCAGTTATACATTGATGAGATTGTGCGTTTGCACGGCGTTCCTATATGCATCGTATCCGACAGGGGAACCTAGTTTACTAGACGTCTTAGGCAGAAACTTCAGGAAGCTTTGGGTACCTGGTTGAGTTTTAGCACCGCTTTCCATCCGCAGACCGATGGTCAGTTAGAGCGGACTATACAGACTCTTGAGGATATGCTTCGTGCGTGCGTGCTTGATTTTGGTGGCAGTTGGGATCGTCACTTGCCGTTGATAGAGATCTCCTACAATAACAGTTATCAGAAGACGATTCAGATAGCACCTTTTGAGGCTTTGTATGGGAGAAAGTGTCGATCGCCAGTCTGTTGGACCGACCCAGCGAGAGCAGGATTTTGGGACCACAGCTAGTCCAGGAGACTACAGAGAAGATCCAGTTGATTCAGGACAGGATGAGAGCAGCCCAGTGCAGGAAGAAGTCTTATGCCGACCGTCATCGTCGTAGACTTGAGTTCGCGGTTGGAGATCATGTATTCCTACGGATTTCTCCGATGAAGGGTGTGATGAGATTTGGGAAGAGGAGGAAGCTTAGTCCTAGATTTGTGGGTCCTTTTGAGATCCTTGTGCGAGTTGGCACCATTGCCTATCGTTTGGCACTTCCGCCCAGTTTTCCAGATGTTCACCCCGTATTTCATGTATCGATACTTCGCAAGTACCTTCATGACCCTTACCACATAATTCAGCACCAGACTATCCAGCAGGAGCGCGATCTTTCGTTCACCGAGCAGTCGGTAGTTATATTGGATCGGAAGGTGAAGAAACTTCGGTCAAACGTCTTGCCGTCAGTAAAGGTTCTTTAGCGTGGCCCAAACAGTGAAGAGGTCACATGGGAAGCCAAGAGCGAGATGCGGAAGAAATTCCCTCATCTCTTCGAAGGTACGCATAGTAAGATTTTTAAATCCGGGGACCGAATTTCTTTAAGGGAGAAGATTGTAACACTTTAGAATGCGGTTAATGTTAATTAAGAGATAATACGGGTTTTTAATGAAATTTAACCAATAATTATTTTAAACATATTTTATTTAATTAATTAATATTTATTTAATTATTTTTATACTTGCACACACATGTGCAAGTTGAATTAGGGTTAAAGAGGTGTTAACCATGATTTACTAGCCATGGCACACTTAACCATTTCTTTTTAACATTGCAGGGTTGTCTAGCACGGCAGCAAGGTTTCGGGAGGCATCGTCCATGCCAATTTCAAAATTTTGTCGTAATAGCTAACCCTAACCTTAGAATCGCAACTAAAAAATCCGACGATACAAAATGTAAACACTTTACATCTAAGTGAATGAGGGAATACAACCTTTGTAGACCGGTCCTTCACTTCTAAAGCTCCATGTCGTAGTCCTTTCACTACATGTTGTGAAGACCCGAACTCTAGTAAGGGTTCACATGAAGAAACGAACAAGCTTGCTCAATGACTTCGAGGCCAAAGATGATCAATGTCGAGGAGACTCGAGCTCATGCTACCTCTTCACTAATGGTGAAATTAGTGAAGCAAACACCCTAAACTAAATGGCTAATAGTAGAGGATGATGAAGTAGGAAGTGGGCTCACTTTAGTTTTAATTTTCTCACAATTTTTCATCACCTTTTCAAACCCTAGAAAACTCTTTTCATTTGGAAGAAGAAGATGAGGCAAGCGATGAAAGAATAATCAAGTGAGGTTAGAAATGCAACCATGGTGAGTGTATGTCATGCACTAACCATTGTAGAGACTAAACCATGGCTATGAGTTAAGGTTGGGTTAACAAATATCTTAAGCTAGACAAAAGAGTGGACTAAGTCAATGAAACCTACAAGCTTCTACAAGCTTTGAACCATGACAATATTTCCACAATTTTGAATTTGCTTGAAATAAATATAAACCATAACACAAACCCTAGCATGGTATAAGTCTCATACATACATGTTGCATGTGTAACCTAGCATGACATAATAATATATATCACATATATATTTATGTGTGCAAAGAAAACAATACATATATCACATATATGTTAAGTGTATCATATTGAGAAAAATGAATACTTAAGTGAGCTAATATTAGTTAATGTAATGTAATATATCAAATATATAATTATAAATTAAATTATTAAATCAACACTTGATTTAATAATCTGGCTATAGGCTGTATAACCGACTAATATCAAATGCAACAACTTATCGAATCAACAATTGATCCGATAACCCGGCTATATCACATATAACCGACCAATGTCACAAGTCGCGAGAATAGAATGCGGTATCACATACTCGCATTAATCTCGGTCCCACACATATCACATATGTGCTCCTACTTTGTTTCGCATGAACTAGGAAACCTTTGTGTAGGACTATAAAGATTCGTCAATACGCCGGCAGTAGGTGATGATCATATCAAACAACCACAAGCCGCAAGCGGTCTGCTAAACGTAACGGCCACCCGGGTATTGAGCGATCAGAAATCAACAAGCAAGCCTGCTCATACTCATGCGAATCCAATCAGTAACACTACCGTACAGTCCGGTCTCTTCATCAGATATGTCGCATATCACTGCCTGGGGGTGGTATAACGTCAGACCCCAATAGCTTGATAAGTCATGCCGATGCAAGGTCCATAACGGTTCTAGAAACTACTGGTAACACTTACCAGTAAATCTCAGCAATCCTGACCAGGGATTTCCTGTTATGGCCGACTGAGCATAGCGCAGCATCAACTCCCTATACCGGGAGAGATGAAATCTCTCCTATCACTTATTGCCTTCATGTGACTCGGGACTGTACCCAAAAACCACCTTTTTGCATAATCTCTTGACCGTGGTATGGTGGAAATCAAAGCACAGTGGGAATCACACATGTCTCTATGTCACGACCCGAAATTGGCACGTGACGGCCTTTAAACTACGCAACGTCAGGCGTAACGCAATTTAAGTAAGCCGAAAACCCAGCAATCTAAACCATCAAAAGTAGTAAGAAATAAGAATAATTTTTAAAACCTTTGAAATCTCAACCCAAATTCTTTAAAAGTCCAACTTTATTTCCTTTAAAATTTTGGCAGCACCTCCTTTGTAAAAACCAGCCCCAAAAATGGGTACAACAAAAATATAAGTAAAGCATCCCCAAACAGGAGCAAATACATGCCCAAAGGTGGAAAACAACCACCACAACAGATATACGATGTCGTAGCGAAGAAATAAAAGACGATATAAATAAAACTGCATAAAAGACCTCCAAGTCACAAAATAATATACAATATGTCCTCACATCAAGTCTCTAAGTCATACATGATAATGATAGATGGAGAGTACATAATACAACGAATATACAATGGACATAAACGGATAAACACAAAACCCACCTAAAGAAAAACTGCACACTATGAGCCGAAGCCGTATCCGCAGCAAAAGATGATACGATAGATAAGAATAGCCCTGCCTCTGACTACTCTGAGGAACAACCTGCAAAACACTGTGGCACAACGGGGGTGAGTTGCCGACTCATGAATAGTAAATAACATATACAGGTAATCGCAAGTATGCAAGTACAGCGCAAATCTAACATAGGCAAGCTAATAGCAATAAAAGTCATATGTGTGCAATAGTCATGGAAGGTACGCTAGCAGGTACATCTAATACATGAAGAAATAATATGACAATCTGTATATATGCAACAGCCATGAAAGGTACTCTAGCAGGTACAACTAATATATGAAGCAATGCATATAAAATAAAAGTATGTAAATGCAACAGTCATGTAAGGTACTCCATCAGGTACTATTAATACATGAAGCAGTGCATAAATAATAAATGCGGAGTATGGGATAAAACATGTCATTCTCACGGAATCCCGACCTCGTGGTAGGACCAAAGTCCATCAAGACAATCCAAAATCCCAATTTCCTCAAATCAGCCCCCAAATTGGCTCTCATATCATGTAAGTCTCATAAATCCTGAATGTACAATATCAAGTAAATCTCATATATCCTGTATCCAATATCAAGTGAATCTTAAATATCCTGAATCCAATATCAAGTGAATCTCAAATATCCTAAGTATATTTGCATGAATAATTATGATGATGTATATGAATTGATATGTATAGATATATATTAGCGTCCCATTCCACTAATATATATATATATATATATATATATATATATATATATAACAGCGTCCCATTCCACTATTATATATACTTAGGAGTAAAAATATCATGAAAACCCGTGTCAAGTATCGACACATAAATACTGATCTATGAGGTGCTGTCACCACGACTGGCCCCCTGATAGGTACGTATCATACGCTATTCCGAAAACCCGAGTGCCCAGCTTCAACCCTCGTCTTTCGACGTATCCATACGTACATGACTCCCGTCGGTATCCCCACGATAACCGCCGAGCCATAGGTACTGTCACCGGTAGGTACTTGCCCACCTTCCAGGCTCAATCGGCATGGACCGTCGATCATCTTGCCGAGGGGAACCGTACCGAGCCCTCCATGTACCCTCACATGGCCCACGACGCTCCTCGCATAGGGTATATATATCAGAACCGATAAAACTCATGGTGGCTGCTGAAATATCATATAAAGAGAAACCGGGTTTTTCAAATAATGCATAATTTCATGAAACTACCACGGTCCTCAAATCCGGAAAACATCATGAAAAATCCATATCTCAATGCGAAAATCCATGAATATAATATATGCAGCATAAAACTGTAATGTGAGCATATAAAGGAAAAGCCGCTAATTAACCGCAACAAGTTTATATATATATATATATATATAAACATGTAGGTATAGTAAAGTATATGTATCTACCTATTAGTAATGATGTAATACCCTCCAGGTATATACATAAGTATGTATGCAAGATGTACAAGTAGCTATGTCTCATGTGAGTATATACCTATCACTAGTGGTACAATGCCATATAGGTATATGGGTAACTAGCATGTACGCATGTCAAGGCATATGTGTAAGCATGTAGGTATACAGGTATACTATATGTCATAAGCAACAAGGAATATGAATCAATGCCTCAATGTCCATAACCAAACAATATCATATATGTATGTGTGTTGTGTGTGTCATGGCAATTATTGACGGTGTGTGTGGCATACAATCAGTGCTCGTGCAACATGAGCCGTCAATAATAGTGCAGTGTCCCAAGGGTACAAGTCCAAGCACAACAAGTAACTAAGCAATAAGGTGTATACGCAACTCTAAATATGCAATAGAATATGCGACAAAATCATGTCATCTCTAGCCCAGACGCATAATGCCATGCGGGCGATTCCCCTGTAGTTGTTAAATCTACTCACCAACGCTCCTGGCTAAGAAAACCTACCACCTGTTTCCCCTTCTTCGCAGCGCCTAAAGTCCCCTCCTGCGAACCTAAAACATAAAACAATATAACAGGTATATATTAGCAATAGACCCAAAACACGTACAAACTACGTTTGACCGACGCGACAACACAAAACATACTCTCAAGTGTTCGTATTGTGGCTAACGTGCATAGCGACATAACGAAACCAACTCGGAGCAACAGCAACACAGAACATGAACCGTATCGGATAACGTAACGCGTGAAACGAAACACAAGAAAACAAGCAAGTGATCCCAGATTTTGCTATACCAACAATCTGTAAAAGTTGCAAGTACCATGAGACGACATACAACCCCAGAGACCCCTACACCAAAACTTAACCCACAACTCACCAGTCTGGCCGCAATTTGCGGCCAGAAGCAATATATTTGCGGCCTGTTCAAGAGAAAATGGGTTCGTATTTTGAGGATAGGTTCTAGGTCACTACACTAGGTCACCGTGATGGGAACTTTTGCAACAAATACTTGGTTTGATAGCAGATCATCCGAGACCCAAACTATACTAAGAAAACGATATTTACCCGAAACGATACCTAACGCTATCTAAACTGAAACTAACAAGCTACGCTACACAATAAACACTTAACTAACAGAAAGAGATCATTACCTAACCAAAAGAACTCAAGATCCTAGCTTTCCAAGCTCCAAAGCATCTAAGAGGCAAATCAAGGCAAAAGATGTGATTTTTGTGAGATTTTGTGAAGATTTGATGAAGTTTTGTGTAGGAAATGCAAGTGTTCAGTTTAGATAAGAGAGAGATGAAGAAAATGAGAAGGGAAAGTGTGTGAGAGAAATAGAGAAGGAAAAGATAAAGAGAAAGAGAGAGGTGAGTGTAAGAGGTGAGTGCACCCTTGCATTAATTCACCATTAATGCATCCACACTACCACCATGCCACCTTCTCTCACATCCAAAAGAAATATCTCTCTTCTCACACAAAATATCTAGGATTAGGGTTAAGGATAAGATTAAAGCAAATGATTGGATTAAGGCAAAGATTAGATCAGGTTAAGTTGTCATAGTCACTAATCTAGATTAGCACAAACAAACCCTCACATTAACGTGCACACGTGCGTGCAAGCCATAACAAATAATAATAAATTATTAATTAAATGTTATAAAATGTGAGGAATCCGAATTGGTAAACTTTTTACAGTAAACCCGCATTAACGTCTAAACTAACACTAACCGAAATCTAAGGCGTTACAATCTCCCCCCTTATAAAAATTCGTCCCCGAATTTAAAATTCTCACTAAGCGTACCTTCAAGGAGACGAGTACAACTCCCAAATCTCGCTCGCAACCTTCCAAGTGATCACCTCACTATACGGCTTCACCCAAGAAAACCCTCCACAGATGGCAAGACCCTTAACCGAAGTTTCTCCACCAGCCGAACCACTAATACAATTGGCTGCCGGTGAACGAAAAGATCGCATCCAAGCTAAATGGTATGGTGCTGAATCATGTGAGAAAGGTCATGAAGGTATTTGCGAAGTATCGACACTAAGAATACGGGGTGAATACTCAATAATTTGGGTGGAAGTGCCAAATTATAGGCAACGGAACTAACTTGCTTTAAGGATCTAAAAAGGACCTACAATCCTGGGATAAGCTTCCCAAAACTCAACAAGTCATTCATCGGAAAATCCGTATGAATACATGATCTCCCACTGCGAACTCAAGTCTGCGACCACCACGGTCGGCATAAGACCTATATCTGCACTGGACTGTCCTCATCCTGACCTGAACCAACTGGATCATCTCCGAAGTCTCTAGACTAGCTGGGGTCCAAAATCCTACTCTCGCAGAGTCATAAGAACAGACTGGTGATCGACACCACCTAACAACAAGCTTAAAGGTTGCCAATTGGAATGCCTCCTGATAACTGCTATCTAAGGAGAATCCTAACAATAGAAAGTGACGATTCCAACTGCCAACTATAATTAGTACGTACGCATAAGCATATCCTCCAGAGTCTGTATAGCCTGCTCTCACAAACCCTCGTCCTGCGGATGGAAAAGCGGAACTAAAGCTCAACCAGTACCCAAGGCTTCCTGAAGCTTCTGCCAAAGACGGCAAGCGAACAGGGTGCCTCCATTGGATACAACACATGAAGGAACTCCGTGCAACGCACAAACTTAACGAAGAACAACTGAGAAAACTGAGCATAACCGGACAACAAACACCTTAATGGAGTCACACCCTTTCTAGACCTGGGTAGACACCACAACGAAAATTCATGGAGATCAGCTCCCATTCCCACTCCGGAATGGTTAAAGGTTGCAACTCTCCAGCCGGTCTCAAATGCTCAACCATAGCTCACAACAAGACAGACACCTTGAAATGAAATCCAAAGCTTCACTCTTCATCCCTGCCCACCCGTAACTATCTCACAAGTCACGTCACATATTGGTGGAACTTGAATGAACACAGAAAGCTGATTGATGTGCCTGCTCTAGGATTTCGCGTCTCTACCCATCAGCATCAGGTACACATGAACACGTCCCTAAACGTAGCACACCCTGGTCATAAATCAAGGACTCTGAATCATTACCCGGCCGAACATGCTCTAGAATTTCAGACAAACGAGCATCGGCGGGCTGTGCCTCGCGAAAACGATTAAGGAAAAATGGACGGGCGCGGACATGAGCAAGCTGTCCCCTCAGTAGAGGCAAACTTAAGATGTACTCAATGATCGCATAAGAACTGTAAATCTGCAGAAGACCGTCTCAGAACTGCGCACAATCGGGACAAGCTACCTCCGGACCTACGACTCCAGCATCAGCTAACACAATCGCCTTGCCATGGGTAACGAGGATCTCACCGACACAATCCTTCACAAGATCCATCCAACGACACTATCTCAACAATCAAAACCCGCTGCAGGAAGATGTACATTAAGCTCTGGTGGTCCGTGAAAATCTGACACGACTCTCCATACAAGTAGTGTCTCCAAATCTCCAATGCACGACTACCGTAGACATCTCCAGATCATGAGTGGGATATCCTGCTCGTACTTCCTCCAACTGTCGGGAAGCAAAAGCGATAACTCTATAGTGTCACATCAGTACACAATCGAGCCCTACTCGCGAAACATCACAGTTAAACAACAAAGTTGCCCGAACCAGAAAGCAAAGAAAGAACTGGTGCAGTTGTCAACCGAGTCTTCAACTGCTGAAAACTCCGCATGCATGCCACAGTCCAAGAAAAGAAAACTTCTTTCTGGTCAGTCCAGTCAACGGTGCAGCGATACACAAACAATGCTGCACGAAACGGCGGTAAAAACCTGCTAAGCCCAAAGATCTGCGGACCTCCTTCCCATACACAAGTCTGGGCCAAAGCTGTATGACCTCGATCTTCCTCGGGACCATACGAAAACCGTCTCCCGTAACTACAAGACCTAGGAGTCAACACAATCAAGCCTGAAGGAACACTCCGAGAATTTAGCAAACAGCTGGTGCTCTCCCAATGTCTGCAAAGTAAATCCTCAAGTGCCGCCCACGTTCCTCACGACTCTTGGAAAAGACCAGGATGTCATCAATGACACTATAAAAAACTGGTCGAGGAACGGCCTGAAGAAATCTGGTTCATCACATCCACGAATGCTGCTAGGGCATTGGTGAGTCCAACGACACCACCAAAACACATACTGCCCGTAGCGCGCACAAAAGCAGTCTTCGGAATGACATCACTCTGAACCCGCAATCAATGATGACTTGATCCCAAACAAACTTAGAAAAAGTCTTGCACTCTGGAGCTGATCGAAGAAATTGTCAATGCGAGGTAAAGGATACCTATCCACACCGTAAGCCGGTTCAATTGACGATCCATCAATACACAACCTCAAACTGCCGTCCTTCTCTTGATGAACAGAATAGGAGCTTCCCAAAGCGAAACACTCAGATGCACAAGCCCCCCTATCTAGCAACTCTGCAGCAGATCCTTAAGCTCCCTAAGCTCTGCCGGCTCATCTGGAACAACGTCGGAAAACTCTCGCACGAAAGGAACCCGGTCCAACAAACCCACTGTGGCTCCGGTATCACGAATGAAAGCCAAGAATCCTTGACATCCTCTCCTCAAAAGCCGACTAGCGAAAAAGGCTGAATTCAAGCTGTGATAGGCGGCACCACTGTCCCCCTGCACAACAAGAACTGACTCGCCGGGAAAACAAAACCTGGCTGTTTTCTCGCGGCAGTCCACAGACGCCTAGCACATAGCTAACCAGTCCGTACCTAGGAGAACGTCAAATCTAACATCTCTAGAAGGATCACAATGATGGACGAATCTCTATCTCCTATCCGATTGGCACACGACCAAAATACGTGTCGCGCAACAAAAGAATCGCTGACAGAAATTAACACAACAAACGGCTGATCTAGCTAACACGACTCTCGGCCCAACCACGGCACAAAGTGTGTAAAACATACAAGTGCATCAAAAGAACATACGAATTAAGAATACGTGAAAACTCTGCATTGGACGCCCGCGCGTCCTGATGAGTAGAAGTAAACTCTCGTGTCTGCCCCCTATCCGCAACTAGATGAACTCCTCCTCTGCCAAACTGTCCCCTCTGAGCGAATCCTTCGCGACTACGACCTCTCCGAACACGAGTCTGACGCGGTGCTAAGGAACCATTCCTGATGAGATGATGAAGGCTCCCGCACCAGAAACATCCACGCGATGACTGCTGACCCTTATGGGGATGAGAGCTGAACGACTGTCCTCGTCCTAAGCCTCTGCTACTCCCGCGACGGTCACGAAATCTGTCTCGGTGACTGAACCTCTGTCTCGGGGCTGACACACCTGTACTAGCCCTCCTCGGTCCTCGAACTCCCAAAGTCTCTGGAATACGTGCCTCGTCAACTAGGACTGCATCCACAGGTGCTGTGTAAGTGACGAAATGCTGTGTACTGACCTGTTCATATCATAATTTTGCATTATTATATTCCTTATTCTTAGTCATTTTACAAATAAATAGGTGCTTTTGATCCATGTCTGCTACATAGTTGCAGGTTACAGGTTCTCGGAACAAAAATAGTGAAAACGATGAAAAGACGATACAAAAGTTAGACTACGACCAACAAATAGAAAGATCATGATCATGCCTACAGTTTGAAGACTAAACGAAAATCAATGGACGATTTCACAAAGAACAAAGGCAGCTCAAGGTTCAAGACTTTGACACGAAGCAAGCGGTAAAAGTCCATGACTTTATTCACCGTGGAAATCTGGAAGAAATCTAGAAGACAAACTGAGAAACCAAGTAAAGAAACAAGAAGCTAAAAGCAGCAAAAAGAACCCCAGGAAAAAGCAGCCAGCAAGCCCTCAAGATGGCCGTGGAACCGCGGCCAAACCAAGCTTATGGCCGTGGATCCGTGGCCATATAGTGCCCGTGTCGGTGGCAGTTCGTGTCGGTGCGTCGGTGCTTTGACTAGTCTTTTTAGGGGCATATTTGTAAATGCAGATGTGAATCGATTGTATCCCTAGGGTTTATATGATCTATAAATAAAAGCCCTAAACCTCTTTTTGAGGTATGCCTCTTCTTGTGCCTCATTGTACATATCAAAATTCAGATCCTGTAAATGTTGGAAGAGAGCATCAAATAAAAATTAGAGTAAGTTTTCTTTTCATTGCCCTAGTGTAACTTTTACTATCCGTCCTAGTATAGATTTCATTATCTGCCCTAGTTAATTAGTTTAGAACATGTTTTTCAATTCCCTAATGAGTGAGTAATTCCTCGCTTGTTAGGGTTAGGAATAGGGAAGGTTTGAGAGATGAAAATCTCTCACCCCTTTCTGCCCATCACATATTTTTATAGGACTCCATGCATACATACACACACCGCTCCCTACGACACTCTATCCCACGAGGTAGCAGTGATACCGTAGTATAAAAGACCGGTTGCGTATGTTTTCCATGGAGGTTAGGGTAAGAATTAAGAAAGGAAGGACAAGAACCTAGAGGAAGAAACATCGTTTCTTCCCGATGGTACTAATCCACTTTATTAATTATTACCATAACACCTCATAGATCTTAATTAGGGCATAGAAAGCGATGAGGAATATTGACTTTCCAAACTTAACCTAAACCTAACCCTAGCAAGATTTTAATCCTAGTCTAGATCAACCTTAGTTTTTAGATTTAATCAATCCGACAACAATCGGAATTAACTCGTTAGAACAAATTGAGAATACACAAAATCCCTTTGGACCAACCCGTACTCACCGGCTAGCTACCAAGCGACGCCGTTCTTGATTGCGGTTATAAATTCTTTGATCAAATCAAATGGTGCCGTTGCCGGGGATGGCGTGTTATTTTCTTTTTGTAATTTCGGGTTAATATAAAATTGAAAAATCATAAAAACTGAAAAATAAAAAAGAAAATAAAAAATTTATCATCTTGTTATTTTGTGAAGGGTATTTTCGTTTGAATTTTGTAGGATCGACGAACAAGTTCGGATCTGAAAAAATCCAGCAAGCAAAACAGAAAACGACAGATCTGAACGAAAGAGGAAAATAATAACAGAGGAGCAGAAGAAATCTCGGGAATCGAACCGCACAGATAACCGCGGAACCACGGCGAGAACACCACTTTGGCGGCGGAATTGCGGTCGTGGGGTTACGTCAGCGGGTGGAAAAATCACTGTAAGCTCCTTTTCTTCTTCTCTGAACCCCCTGATATTTTCTCTGTAAAATTTGCCTGCAGGATTCTTTGCGCCAAAAATTTCTCCTTTCTCCAATAATTGATCTTGTGCAGGATTCTTTGCGTCGTGCTAAAATTTTTTTTGTTTGCAAGTGATTTTGTTTACTGCTTTGCATATTTTAAATTGACTTTAAGAGGCTTTTACACCAATCCAGATTGGGTGGGGATTTCATTACCCTTCCCAGGACCCTAAAAATTACATAAAGCATATTGCATTGACCATCAAGTTAATTAAAAAAGATTAGACTCGGCCCTAAGGACTTCGCGCTCAATAGGACAAAGAAATAGTTGTAGGCATCGACCGTTGATCCTAACCTGACTTTGTGGTGCCTAGGCTAGACAGGTAGTGAAAGGTAACTTTAAAAGGCCCGTCTCACGATGATTCGTGAGCGGATCCCTCCTTTCTCTACTTGTGCTTACCTGGCCACAATTGGCGGTGAAGAGGCGGTTTGAGGTCCTACTTCTTGCCCTTTGGAATAGTTAGGAGCTGTCTAGCTAACCTAGGTGACCCTAGATCTAGGCTTGGTTGTGCATTTGTGATTGATTGAACGTGTGTCTAAGCCTTTTATTGAAAATCTTTTTGCAAAAAGCTCCACATAAAAAAAAACACAAAAAGAAAAAAGAAGGATTTTTTTTTACAAAAACTTACAACTTGTCGCTAAGAAATCCGTGCACCCCACATTCTTTTTCTTCTCTTTTCTTACATCATGGGTACCCCACCTCCCAAAACTCTTGCCGAACTTTGGTACCCTCATCCAAACATTGCTTCATATGCGAATTGTTTTGGTCGAATTACGGATGACCCCTCCATGCCTAAAATTTCTTTGAAAGATCGAATAGAAGCGTCTAGGAGAAACAGTTCGACTCTACAATCCACTTTGTATCAACCATTTCAACCCTCACCACCTTCTTACGTTGATACTCCTTTTTCGAGTCCTGTTGTAACTCCGAAACCCATGTCTATAGCTGAACATATTGAACAATCTCGTAACCGATCTTTCACTCCTTTCAACACTTCTAGTTCTTAGGATCAACAAGTCCATTCACCTTTTTATCCAAATGTTGATCCTACTCCTGTCCAACCATTCAATTCCTACTAGTCCTACCCGACTTCCGCACCTTCCCTAGACATTGCTTCTACACAACCATTTGGGAGTTTCACGTATCCAAACAATTTTGATTCTTTTACTGAAACCCCTTCACAACCCATGTCTAGTCTAGAACAGTCATTGAAGGCTTATATTGTAGCGACAAACAAACAGATGAGGAATTTGGATGCGTCTATTGCCGCCCTTATGCAACCTAGTGAACCGGTAGCTAGTTTCTAACTAGCTCCAAAAATTCCAATGTATGATGAGGTAGTTGGACAGAGTGAGAATTTGAGTGGTGAGAGTGAGTTGTACACACTTCCAAATCAAACCTACCCATACACAATTGAATCACACAACTCCGGTTTTCAATCAAGTGTCCCAAATGATTCACCAGTTGAAGATAAAACGTGTAATGAGTTGTGTGATCTTGTAGTATTTGATTTACCTGATTATGAAGAGTCCCTTTCGAGTGAAATCATCACCAATCCTTTTGACCTCTAAACCTCCACTCTAGAACCTGAATTGATAAATATCCATGCCTTTGATGAGGTGTCTAAAAAAATTGATTTTCACTTGATTGAGGATATTGACGCCGGGAATATTTTGGATGATGAACCCGTAGATCTGACTGAAATTTTATCTCCAATTCATCATCTCGAGTTATTAAATGTTTCTTTCGAACCTCATATCCGTCTTGATTTTGATGATAATTGCATGGATGGGATAACTTTTGAGGAGAATTATGAGGATAGTATTGAGGAGAGTAATGAGGATAGTATTGAGGATGAACCATTTTTCTTTGATGAGTCGAATTTTCCAATTCATCCTCCTGAACCTTTAACTGTTATACTTCCTAAATCACCCCCCTCATCCTTCCAATCATTCCGACCACGTAAAAGATCACGCAGGATGACTGTGGGCTTGAAAAGTTTCAGTTTGATCACAGCAGTTTTTGTAAGGTTAGTATGGCACCCTATGAAGTGTTTTGAAGCATCACATGACCCAAAGTTATAATTTTTAAGGTGCTAAACTAACATGCAATGGGATCGATCCTAGAAAATTAGGGTTATAAAACATTAAGCTAGAAAATATTAGGGTTTGAAGGCTACAACCTTTGTAGCTCCCCTTTTTGCTTCACTCCTTAGGCTCTTGGGTGTTGGAAGAAGGTCCTCTTGTTGTCCTCTTACGTCCACGACGATCCACCCGGAGTTTCCCGTCCAAGCTAGCAAATTTGGAAAAACCAAGAGAACACTCTAATCAAGTCGGCTAAACTTGATTAGAATGATGTTGTGGCTATGGATCTCACTTCAAAATCCTATTTTTATGAGTATTTTACTCTCTTATAAGAACTAGAGAGCAAAGCATGGAGGTTGATGAAGATGGTGGTCTTTTGTGAAGAAGAGAATGAATTATCCTTGAAAGAGAAAAGAAAAATAACTATATATATTTTTCTTTCTCATAACCAACCATGGTTAGATTTAAAGATATCATTTGATTTAAGTTAAAAGCATAATAAGAAAATAAACCATGGGTTAAAAGTTAGGTGAGCATGGTAGAGTTTAGAAGAGTGTAGAAACTCTTAAATGATTTAACCCATTTTTCATTTCCTTTTGCTTTAATTTAAATCCAATAATAATCCAAAAATAACCATGGTGTAATTCTTATATATCCACCATTCTCATTGTATAAACAACCATGATATAAAATGATGTATGTATGCATGTGCGCTTGCACATCAATATGTGCATGAACAAGAATGAATGCATACATGCATGCATACATCCAAAATAAGCAAGATAGGATTTGTAGTGAGAAACTAATGATGAATCAACACTTGATTCACTAATCCGGTCATATCACATATGACCCGACCATTAGCAAGCCGCCCAATTAATATACGGTATCCCATACACGCATTTTAATCGGGTCCAAGCGCATATCGCATACGCGCACCACAACTTTTCGCCTGGACTAGGTAACTGTAGGGTTCCTAGGCACTATAATGAGGTCTCACAAGGCATCAACCATGCCAATTTCAAATTTAAACGGTGCCGAGAAACCCTAGAACGGACCGTTGGCTAGAAATCTAGGCGAAACAATAAACTAGTTAACACTTAACTAAGAGATACAGAAATACAACCTTTGTAGATCAGGTTCTCCACCACCATAGCTCCGCAATGAAGTCTCCTCGCTATCCATAACAAGTCCCGGGCTCTAGCGTCGGCTTCATCGGAGAATAGACGGGCTAGGTCATCGACGACGTGCCGAAGATGATCTACGTCGAAGCATCACTAGATCAAGCTCCGACTTCACCAAGTCAAGAAACTTGTGAAGAAAACACACTCTACTACTTGGCAAGAGGTAGAGGATGAAGAAATAGGAGTTGGGTTCACTTTAGAATTGGATTTCTCACTTGTTTTCATCAATCACCATTGATGAAGCAAGCTTCTTCAAGTGAAGAAGATGAAGAAGAAGAAGAATTATGTTATGATAAGTTAATTAGAAAATAGAAAATAAAAGAATACTTATCATAATCAACCATGGTCAAGTGTAGAGAATTAACTAAGGTTAGATTAATGGTTAGGGTTAAAGATGAAGACAAGAATGATTACAAAGTCAAAGCTTCATGAAGCTTCAACTAAACTCCAAAATTAGCAACCATTCTTTTCTCATCTATTCAAAATAAATAAATAAATAAATAAGTAAGAAAAGAAAACCCTAATCATTAGTTTAACCATGGCTTAATTCATTACACTTAACTATAGTTAAACATGTATCATCAAACATGATACAATCAAGTGCACAAATATATCACATATACAATGTGAACAACCGAGTGAGAATATCCATTTAAAGTGAACCGATACGAGTTAATGCAAAGTAATATATCAAATATATAATTATACATTAAATCATTAAACCAACACTTGATTTAACGATCCGGTCATATCACATATAACCGACTAGTATCCAATGTATCGGTTTATCGAATCAATCCTTGATTCGATAACTAGGATATATCACATATAACCTAATCGATACATTCATCGAGAGAATAGAATACGGTATCACATACACGCATTATTCTCGGTCCCGCACATATCTCATATGCGCTCCTATTTCGTTTCGCTTGAGCCAGGAAACCTCAGTGTAGGACTCTAAAGACTCGTCAATACGCCGGCAGCAGATGATGATCATATCAAACACCCACAAGCCGCAAGCGGTCTGCTAAACGTAACGGCCACCCGGGTATTGAGCGATCAGAAGATCGACGAGTAAGCCCGCTCACACTCCAGTGAATCCAACCAGTAACACTACCGTACAGTCCGGTCTGATCGTCTGATATGTCGCATATCTTGCCTAGGGGTGGTAAACGTCAGACCCCAATAGCTCGATAAGTCGTGTCGATATGAGGTCTATAACAATTTGAGAAACTACTGGTAACACTCACCAGCAAATCTCAGCAACCCTGGCCAGTGATTTCCTGTTATAGCCAATCGAACACAGCGCAACATCAACCCCCTATACCGGGAGAGACGAATCCCCTCCTATCGCTCATTGCCTCCATGTGATTCGGGACTGTACCCAAAAACCACCGTTTTGCACGCCCTCTTGGACGTGGTAAGATGGAAATCAAAGCATAGTGGGAACCACACAAGACTCTATGACGATCTCGGGTCAACAGACTACTCTGTACCAGTGTCACCAGAGAACTGCCATCTGACGTGAGGTATAATACCATCTGGGAGTTCTCGGCGAGTCCGTCCAGTGTACCCAGTCTCCACTGAGCATCCGTATATCATCCCTGATGTCAAACACCAATGGATATGGGATCATCCATCGCCCATCTATATGGGTCGAGAAGGTATACGCTAGTCTACTCTGGTATATCGATGCCCCGTCTCGATACACCCACGACTAGGGACTTTGAAGGATGTACTTATGGACTACCATGTCCCCACTAGTATGATCCGCATCATAGTCCAGGTAGTCAAGTACACATCCTAAGGGCTTTACCAACATGTAACAGAGAGACAAACAGTATACACGTTAAGGTAAAGAGCAACCAGATAGCATACTATCATGTCGAGCAAGAAAGTCCTCCCTATATATGTCCCAGCATCCACTACAATATACATCCAATGTACAGTAATGGCCTCTAGGGCATACATATAACTAACAATCTCCCACTTGCACTAGGGCCATCTGTAGCAGTGGTTGTAGTATCTCATACTCAACCATCCCATAAAAATCTCTCCCTGGGAACAGGCCTTTGTGAGTGGATCCGCTGTGTTGTCCTCTGAGTCTACTCTCCAAACCTCGATCACCCTGGAGATCAACCATCTCCATGATCAGGTGACACTGCCTTAGAATATGTCTGGATCACTGATGGGACGGACGTTCCTTGGCAAAAGCCACAACTCTATTGTCACACAATGGGAGGAACAAAGTTCATCTTATGAACATGTATACATCCAGACTGCCTCTTTGGTAGCATCTTAAGTAGCGATGTATCCTGCCTTTATCGTCTAGTATGCCACGGTATCTAGCTTGGAACTATTCCAACATACCGTCCCTTTACTGAGAGTAAAGACAATGCCTGTGACTGACATTCAGTCGTCTTTATCACCCTGGAACCCTTCCAGTGATTCTCCCCAGGATCGGTTGATACCGTCTCACTACAACTAGTGAGAGTCCTAAGATCCAATTAGATCTATCTCATAGATCCAAAAACCCAGGATTTAGGAGGTATCACTTTGATCCTATATGGAGAATCATTGTGATAACCGGAGATTGACCGAGCGTAGCATAGGAAATTCTTTCCCTATCAAGAGTATGTCATCCACGTACTCTACGAGGATTTTCACCATACTCCCTACTACCTTTTTGTTTATACAAGGTTCATCTACCATTTTGATGATGTCAAACTCTTTGACTAACACATCAAAACAGACGTTCCAACTCCGCGATGCCTGCTTTATCCTATAAAGCATCTTGCACACGTTTCCGCTGCTCCCACTGTCTACGAAGCCCTCTGGCTGTGTACTTATAGACGCTCTCTTCCAAAACATCATTTTAGAAGAGCTGTCATGACACCCAACCACCAGATATCGTAGTCATGGTATGTAGCCGTGGCAAGTAGGATCTGGATGGACTTAAGCATAGGTACTGAAAAGGTTTCATCATTATCCACGCCTGGTCAATGACGAAAACCTTTAACAAGTCTAGCTTTGAAAGTCTCAACTTTTCCATTTACACCAAGTAATCTTCTCAAGATATACTTGCTCCTGATGGGGATTTAACCCTTCAGATATAGCAACTAAAGTCCATACTTTGTTGGTGTACATGGATTCCATCTCAGATCGCTAAGCATCCAGCCATTCTTACAGAGTCTCACTCCTGATGGCCAGCTCGAAACTAGTTGGGTCATCATCTCATGATGCAATCCTCGCTCCCACTGTCATAGAGAAACAGAAGTATCTCTCAGGTGGATGAGGAACCCTACTAGATCGGCGGAGAGGCTGAGGTTCGTTGGAATCTACTGAATCCTTTGGTTCTACCAAATCATCTGCTGTTGTTTGTATAGCTGGAACCTTTCCAGTTGTACATAACAGACCTTGCCTCGAGCCTGTCCGGATTATGTTTTTAGACATAGCCCGGACAACCCCAAATCTTAACCAACTTAAAATATGGGCTCTTCCCTTATCATATCACATATGAAATGGTAGGCAACTGATTTGATTTGAACCCTATTCAATAGGTATGCAGCTTCTCAAGTGCATAACCCCCAAAAAAAGAAATAGGTAACTCAGTAATACTCATCATAGAGCTCACCTTATCATATAGGGTGTGATTGCTCCACCCCGATATACCATCGTTCTATGGTGTATACGGAGGAGTAATGCTGAGAGAGAATCTCATTCTCCTTTAGAATAATCCAGGATTTCCGTGCACAAGTATTCTCCTCCTTGATCTCATCAAAGGACATAATACTTATACCCTTATATTGGTTCTCTACTTCTAAATCATATTCTGTGAATATCTCAAAAGGTTCGGACTTGTGTTTCAACAGGAACATATGTCTGAATCTTGAGAGATTATCAGAGAATGTAACGAAGTACAAAGAACCATTCTTGGCATGTGTAGACAGGGGACCTACATACATCAACATGTATCATCCCAAGAGTTCACTAACTCTCTCTCTGTTTCCAGTAAACGGAGCTATGGTCATCTTATCTTTGTGACATGACTGGCGAGTTTCACAAGATGTAAATTCAAACTGATTTAAATATGCATCTATATGTAACTCTAGCTAGTCGGGTCACATTGATATGACCTAGTCTACAATGCCTCAAGAAGGATTCGTTCATTTATGAACTCTTCCTCTTGTGTGTGTTCCATATACTAAGAACTGTAGTTTGATTTAGAACATCAACGCTTTTAGATAACGTGCCTGATACAATCAACTTTTGATATAGGAAATGTTCAAAACATTATCCAACAATACAAAATTTTATCATTTCTTTACTAATAAAGAGATAGATATGATTTTGTATATCAGGTTCGGTATCTAATAACATTCGTTCAGAATCAATGTATTTGGAATACAGGGTGACAGTGACCAACTGACTTGGCTGCAACACTTGCCCCGTTTTCTTCCTCATGAAACTTATCACCCGTTCTCAGTTCTCTACCTATCTGTAACCCTATGTAACAGATTACATATCTGGGATCCTGATCCGGTATCATATACCCAGGATTCGGAGGATACTGAGAAACAGTTCTTTGTAACGAACACACCCGAAGATGATGCATCAACATGCACTCTCTTCATTTGGGCGGCACGGGAATTCTGGTATTCCCCTAATTTCCTGCTCTGTCTTATAACAATTATAAGTTGGAGCGGGACAAACGTTCCCCAGCTCAGTATAACAGGCGGGTTCGGTCAATAATCCGTATTATTATCTTGATTAAGGCGTGATATGGTCGCTACCTGGAGAGAGAGAGAAGAAAACACTCAGCGTGCGCTCTGTCAAGAATAGATTGGTTATTATTTTATCTAATCAGGATGGCTCCCACTGCTTTTTATCAAATCTTCCTTCAAACCCTAAAAGGAAAGACTAGCCGGGATTAATTACACACTACAAGTTCGCCAATCTTTCAGCCAGGCCAGTGTCGGTACTTTGAGGGAGGTCCCCCGTGCTTTCGCACGAACCTAATTAATGTAAACCTCGTTTTCCCAGAGGCGTAACCCCGTTGACACCTTTCTAGACACCTACTTGATCGGCTAATTGTAATGTATAAAACTCTCCCAGGAGTAACTCTTACTCGCAGCGGGTATCGGGATCCAACTATCTCATAGAAGGTATGCAATCTCATTGCAAATTTCAACACTTGAAATTCCCGATAAATTTGCCCCTAGCACCCTATGACCTTGACGGAGGTCAACAAACCATAGGCTACTAGTCAAGTTCAACCCGTCATTTCTTGATCGAATTAAACCCACCCGCACGACCCTTGACGGAGGTCAACAAGGCCGCACGACTACCCTAACTCAATCTGCATCATATGCATAAACAGATAAATACTAGTTAGCTACCGCACACTACGCCTTGACGGAGGTCAACAAACGTAGCACGAATACTAAATAGGACTTATCTGAAATGACGGAGGGCTACGACAGGTTTTTCTGAAAACCTATTGCGTAATGAACTTGATATCGTTGTAGAATCAAATGATTTTAAAATGGAGTGTTTTTGAGGCTTTTCTAGTTTTGCTAAAGGAGTCACTCCCGGTGAAGGGATCGTCGGTCCTTTCCTCGTCGAATGAGGTGCGGGATATATCATATATATCACTGTGCAAAGCAAAAACTCTTAAAAGCAATCAAAAGACAAACCGAGTGTGTAGCATCTGCCAGTTATTGCTAAAGGAGTCACTCCCGGTGAAGGGATCTCGGTCCTTTCCTCATCGAATAAGGTGCAGGATATATCACATATACCTCTGTGCAAAGCAAGAACTGTAGCTACCTGTTTTATTTTGAAATTCGATTCTACAACATCTTAGGTTTCTTTTACTTTCATTAATCATATTAATGAAGTCCCATCATTTAAGTACCTAAACATCACAGATAAATACGACGTACACTTATGCCATCCGCATTCGCCTCGATGTCCCCTCGTGCACCGTTAGGTTAGGTAACTAACGGCAGAGCGGGGCAGGGCTAGCGCGGGTGTAAAACATAAGTAACGCCTATATAATATATCATATATACTATATACTGTATCTATCACAGAACATCACATGATCACATCACAGATATCGCAGCAGAAGAATCATATGAAATATTGGATATACTAGGACGTCCGTGTTTTCAATACGAGCCAGTATAAAACACGGATTCCACGGTCGTAATGAATAGCCAAACCCACACCCCTAGACCCCTACGAGAGCGGCAAGCAACCCTACTAATTCTAGAGTTAGGAGACCCGGACTCGACTCCTCGAGTTGGTCTCCCACTGGACTCCAGAACCCGGTTACTTGTGCTCCCCTCCTTGGGTCTATCCTAGTGCGGAAAAGTAAATAATATACAAAAGGTGACAACTTCCGCAACCTGGAAGTGCCCCAATAAAAGAATATTACATACAAGTTTTTACATGAATGAAAATGAAAAACACTCATCTCACATAAAAACCCCCGGCTATTCAAACACGACGATCCAATATAACATATCCAGCAACACATAACATCACATGTCATCAACGTAAGTAAATATGCGCATCCCAATTGTCGTTGACATATAGCAACGAAACCGGCGATATCACATATTACACTTACGGTCACAGAAAAGAAAGTGTAAAACTACAACAGTTGGAATCCGCAGCCACCTCAGACATCGCATGCCTGACCAAATGAATTCTTTAGACATCGCATGCCTAACAATTATAAACCCCGCATTTTAGTCTCATTATCGAAAACACTTTTCAATATCGAGTCGGGCAATTCAACAAGATTCCCGACATTCTGATCGAATGCTCGTCGCAAACTTCAGTAGACGGCCGCACCCCCGACGCCGTCGACGAAGTGCACCAAGTCGGAACACCGCTACCGCGAGCACCCGAACGGATGCTTTCGGCGACGGGGTTCTCCTACAGTCACTTGGTCGGGGCTATGGGGTGTAGCTGTCTATTAAGTTTACCCGGCGAGTATCCGCGTACGCTACGTGATTGCGACGGACTTTTGATCACATCAAAATTCCGTGGCAACCGATCAAGTGAGACTAAACTGCTATGTTTATAATATTCATTCCGTTATCTCATAACTATTTGTGAATTCCAATTATTGTATCACATTCCAGATAAACAGAAAATGTTAAACTTTCCGATCGAACAATCGAACACCCAAGTTTTCCCGATACAATCCAACACATGAAATAAGTCTAACAACATTCAGTTCGTGCCTCAGTACCAACGGTCCAGCCGTAGAAGGGTCAAGCCAACGCCTCACATGTGGCACGCCGTACTGCCCCAAACCCGAAGGTTCAAAGGGCAGTTCAAGACGGTCACATAATCGAGTTAAGGTTTGTTGTTTTCTAGAGGGACCATCGCGTTACTTGCACTACTTAGAACGTCGTTAAACTACGGAAAAATCCAACACTTGGAAATTTCCCGACAGGGGAAAAGTTGGGTATTTATATCCGGTCGAACTTTTTAACATATTCGAAAATTATCCGGAAAGCCACACATACAAAATTTGATAATCCGACCGAACATTCGAATCCCGAAAACAATCCAGAAAATTCAACTCTTGAAAAAATATTAAAAATTCCCAGGAAAACCAACACTGGAAATTAGGAGTTACTGTGTAAACTTCATTGAATAAAGAGGGCGTACGGCCGCTGAACCGCCGCACGAGCCATGCTCATGCCGCGGAACCGCGGCAGCTTGAAGGAGTTAGAGGATCGAATTTAACAGTAACTCTTAAATATTCCTGCTGATGTTTCTGAATATTTTTAATATCGAAAAACTCCAGAATTTAGAAAAAGTCCAGAGAGCATGTTTGTGATCGGGTTTCGAGTTCGTTCGGGTTTCAAATTCCGTCTAGACTTCGCCTAAGGGTCTAGCTAGGCTCTGATACCACTGTAGGGTTCCTAGGCACTATAATGAGGTCTCACAAGGCATCAACCATGCCAATTTCAAATTTAAACGGTGCCGAGAAACCCAAGAACGGACCGTTGGCTAGAAATCTAGGCGAAACAATAAACTAGTTAACACTTAACTAAGAGATACGGAAATACAACCTTTGTAGATCCGGTTCTCCACCACCATAGCTCCGCAATGAAGTCTCCTCGCTGTCCATAACAAGTCCCGGGCTCTAGCGTCGGCTTCATCGGAGAATAGACGGGCTAGGTCATCGACGACGTGCCGAAGATGATCTACGTCGAAGCATCACTAGATCAAGCTCCGACTTCACCAAGTCAAGAAACTTGTGAAGAAAACACACTCTACTACTTGGCAAGAGGTAGAGGATGAAGAAATAGGAGTTGGGTTCACTTTAGAATTGGATTTCTCACTTGTTTTCATCAATCACCATTGATGAAGCAAGCTTCTTCAAGTGAAGAAGATGAAGAAGAAGAAGAATAATGTTATGATAAGTTAATTAGAAAATAGAAAATAAAAGAATACTTATCATAATCAACCATGGTCAAGTGTAGAGAATTAACTAAGGTTAGATTAATGGTTAGGGTTAAAGATGAAGACAAGAATGGTTACAAAGTCAAAGCTTCATGAAGCTTCAACTAAACTCCGAAATTAGCAACCATTCTTTTCTCATCTATTCAAAATAAATAAATAAATAAATAAGTAAGAAAAGAAAACCCTAATCATTAGTTTAACGATGGCTTAATTCATTACACTTAACTATAGTTAAACATGTATCATCAAATATGATACAATCAAGTGCACAAATATATCACATATACAATGTGAACAACCGAGTGAGAATATCCATTTAAAGTGAACCGATACAAGTTAATGCAAAGTAATATATCAAATATATAATTATACATTAAATCATTAAACCAACACTTGATTTAACGATCCGGTCATATCACATATAACCGACTAGTATCCAATGTATCGGTTTATCGAATCAATCCTTGATTCGATAACTAGGATATATCACATATAACCTAATCGATACATTCATCGCGAGAATAGAATACGGTATCACATACACGCATTATTCTCGGTCCCGCACATATCTCATATGCGCTCCTATTTCGTTTCGCTTGAGCCAGGAAACCTCTGTGTAGGACTCTAAAGACTCGTCAATACGCCGGCAGCAGATGATGATCATATCAAACACCCACAAGCCGCAAGCGGTCTGCTAAACGTAACGGCCACCCGGGTATTGAGCGATCAGAAGATCGACGAGCAAGCCCGCTCACACTCCAGTGAATCCAACCAGTAACACTACCGTACAGTCCGGTCTGATCGTCTGATATGTCGCATATCTTGCCTAGGGGTGGTAAACGTCAGACCCCAATAGCTCGATAAGTCGTGTCGATATGAGGTCCATAACAATTCGAGAAACTACTGGTAACACTTACCAGCGAATCTCAGCAACCCTGGCCAGTGATTTCCTGTTATAGCCAATCGAACACAGCGCAACATCAACCCCCTATACCGAGAGAGACAAATCCCCTCCTATCGCTCATTGCCTCCATGTGATTCGGGACTGTACCCAAAAACCACCGTTTTGCACGCCCTCTTGGACGTGGTAAGATGGAAATCAAAGCACAGTGGGAACCACACAAGACTCTATGACGATCTCGGGTCAACAGACTACTCTGTACCATTGTCACCAGAGAACTGCCATCTGACGTGAGGTATAATACCATCTGGGAGTTCTCGGCGAGTCCGTCCAGTGTACCCAGTCTCCACTAAGCACCCGTATATCATCCCTGATGTCAAACACCAATGGATATGGGATCATCCATCGCCCTTCTGTATGGGTCGAGAAGGTATACGCTAGTCTACTCTGGTATATCGATGCCCCGTCTCGATACACCCACGACTAGGGACTTTGAAGGATGTACTTATGGACTACCATGTCCCCACTAGTATGATCCGCATCATAGTCCAGGTAGTCAAGTACACATCCTAAGGGCTTTACCAACATGTAACAGAGAGACAAACAGTATACACGTTAAGGTAAAGAGCAACCAGATAGCATACTATCATGTCGAGCAAGAAAGTCCTCCCTATATATGTCCCAGCATCCACTACAATATACATCCAATGTACAGTAATGGCCTCTAGGGCATACATATAACTAACAGTAACTCCTATGTGGGACTCTAAGACTCGTCAATACGCCGGCAGTGGGTGATGATCATATCAAGCACCCCCAAGCCGCAAGCGGTCAGCTAAACGTAACGGCCACCCGGGTATTGAGCGATTAGAAGAAAACAAGCGAACCTGTTACAACTCCCGTCGAGCCATCTGTAGGGTTCCTAGGCACTCTAGTGAGGTCTCACAAGGCATCGAACATGCCAATTTCAAAAAATCTAGGTGCCGAGAGACCCGACTACGGATCGTTTGCTAGAAAACTAGGCGAAAAAGAAAACTAGTTAACAATTAACTAATGGGAAAACGGAAATACATCCTTTGTTGATCCGGTGCTCCACCTCCATAGCTCCGCAACGAAGTCATCTCCGCTGTCCAAAAGGAATCCGGGCTCTAGAGTCGGCTTCGTCGGAGAAAAAGCGAGCTAGGTCGTCGATGTCCATGCCGAAGATGATCTACGTCGAGGCATCGCTAAATCAAGCTCCACCTTCACCAAGCCCTAAAAACTTGTGAAGGAAACACACTCTACTACTTGGCAAGAGGTAGAGGATGAAGAAATAGGAAGTGGGTAGACTTTAGAATTGGATTTCTCACTCTTTATCATCAATCACCATTGATGAAGAAAGCTTTTTCTTCCTTGCTCATGAAGAAGAAGAACAAAGAAATATATGATAAGTTAATTGAAAAAGAAAAGAAAATGAATTCTTATCATAAAATTAACCATGGTCAAGTGTAGAGACTAAACTAGGGTTAGTGGGAATGGTTAGGGTTAAGGATGAGATAAGAATGGTTGACTTTATCAAAGCTTCATGAAGCTTCAACTAAAGAACAAATAAAGCCACCATTCTTTTCTCTTTTCCATTTATTTTCCAAAATGTATAAACAAATAAATAAATGAATAAATAAGTAATGGAAAATAAAACCCTAACCACTCTCACAACCATGGTTTAATCTTCACACAAAACACAAGTTAGCATGCATCATCAAACATGATACATACAAGTGCACAAAAATATATCACATATACAATGTGCACAATCCAAGTGAGAAAATCCGTTTAAAGTGAACCAATACTAGTTAGTGCAAAGTAACATATCAAATATATAATTATGCATTAAATCATTAAATCAACACTTGATTCAATGATCCGGTCATGTCGCACACAACCGACTAGTATTCAATGTATCGGCTTATCGAATCAACGCTCGAATCGATAACTAGGTTATATCGCATACAACCTTTCCGATACATTCATCGCGAGAATGTAATACGGTATCACATACACGTATTATTCTCGGTCCCGCACATATCTCATATGCGCTCCTATTTCGTTTCGCTTGAGCCAGGAAACCTCTGTGTAGGACTCTAAAGACTTGTCAATACGCCGGCAGCAGGTGATGATCATATCAAACACCCACAAGCCGCAAGCGGTCTGCTAAACGTAACGGCCACCCGGATATTGAGCGATCTGAAGATCGAAGAGCAAGCCCGCTCACACTCCAGTGAATCCAACCAGTAACACTACCGTACAGTCCGGTCTGATCGTCTGATATGTCGCATATCTCGCCTAGGGGTGGTAAACGTCAGACCCCAATAGCTCGATAAGTCGTGTCGATATGAGGTCTATAACTGTTCGAGAAACTACTGGTAACACTTACCAGTAAATCTCAGTAACCCTGGCCAGGGATTTCCTGTTATAGCCAATCGAACACAGCGCAACATCAACCCCCTATACCGGGAGAGACGAATCCCCTCCTATCGCTCATTGCCTCCATGTGACTCGGGACTGTACCCAAAAACCACCATTTTGCACGCCCTCTTGGACGTGGTAAGATGGAAATCAAAGCACAGTGGGAACCACACAAGACTCTATGACGATCTCGGGTCAACAGACTACTCTGTACCAGTGTCACCAGAGAACTGCCATCTGACGTGAGGTATAATACCATCTGGCAGTTCTCGGCCAGTCCGTCCAGTGTACCCAGTCTCTACTGAGCACCCGTATATCATCTCTGATGTCAAACACCGATGGATATGGGATCATCCATCGCCCATCTGTATGGGTCGAGAAGGTATGCGCTAGTCTACACTGGTATATCGATGCCCCGTCTCGATACACCCTCGACTAGGGACTTTGAAGGATGTACTTATGGACTACCATGTCCCCACTAGTATGATCCGCATCATAGTCCAGGTAGTCAAGTACAGATCCTAAGGGCTTTACCAACATGTAACAGAGAGACAATCAGCATACACGTTAAGGTAAAGGGTAACCAGATAGCATACTATCATGTCGAGCAAGAAAGTCCTCCCTATATATGTCCCAGCATCCACTACAATATACATCCTAAGTACAGTAATGGCCTCTAGGGCATATATATAACTAACACCATCCGGCAACACTACCGTACAGTCCGGTCTCTTCGTCAGATATGCTGCATATCGAGCCTAGGGATGGTCACGTCGACCCCAATAACTCAATAAGTCGTACCGGTGAATGGTCTATAACAGATCGAGAAACTACTGATAACACTTATCAGCAAATCTCAGCAGCCCTGGCCAGGGACTTGCTGTTATAACCAGTCGGGCACAGTACAGCATCAACTCCCAATATCGGGAGAGACGAAACCCCTCCTATCACTCATTGCCTTCGTGTGTCTCGGGACTGTACCCAACGGCCACCTGCTTGCACGACTCAGTAGAGCTGTGGTAGGGTGGTAATCAAAGTACAGTGGGAGAACAAACAAGGCTCTATGACGATCTCGGGTCTACAGACTAACCTGTACCAGTGTCACCTGAGAACTGCTATCCGACGATAGATATAATTCCATATAGGAGTTCTCGTTGAGTCCGTCCAGTGTACCCAGTCACCACTGAGCACCCGTATATGATCTTGATGTCAAACATCGATGAATGTGGGAACATTCATCGCCCATCGTATGGGTCTAGTATCATATACGCTAGTCTACTCTGGTATATCAATGCCCCGTCTCGATATACCTACGACTAGGGACGTTCCAGGATATGCTTATAGACTACAGATGTCCCACTAGTATGATCTCCATCATAATCAGAGTAGTCAAGCCGATATCCTCAGGGCTTTATCAGCATGTATGAATGAATAAAAGCATGATCAAATCAACATGTCAGATAAAGAAGAACCAGATAGCATACTATCATGTCGAGCAAGAATGCAAACTGAATATATATACATGTATAGATACATCCACTATCACATAATGGCCTCTAGGGCATACATATATCCAACAATCTCCCACTTGCACTAAGGCCAGTTATTGGCGTATCTCATACCCAACATCTCAAAAAGTCGCTCATGCTGTGGCTGAGGGAGGGCCTTGGTGAGTGGATCCGCGGCGTTGTTCTTTGTGTCAACTCTCTTAATCTCGATCTCGCGGCGATCTACAATCTCCTGGATCAAATGAAAGCGCCTCAGGATATGTCTGGACCGCTGATGGGATCTGGGCTCCTTGGCTAACGCCATTGCCCCATTATTGTCACAATACAAAGGTATTGGATCAATAATGGTTGGAACTACTCCTAGCTCCGAGACGAACTTCTTCATCCAGACGGCTTCCTTGGCGGCATCATTTGCAACAATGTACTCAGCTTCCATCGTAGAGTCTGCAACGGTATCTTGTTTGGAACTCTTCCAACTTACTGCCCCTCCATTGAGGGTAAATACAAACCCTGAGATAGATTTGCTGTCATCCTTATCGCTCTGGAAGCTCGAATCGGTAAAGGCCTCCATTTGGAGGTCTGTATTAGCATACACCAAGAACAATTCTTTAGTCCTTCGTAAGTACTTAAGAATGTTCTTCACAGCTGTCCAGTGGTTCTCCCCTGGGTTGGATTGATACCTGCTTACAACACTAAGTGCATAAGCTACATCTGGGCGTGTACATAACATCGCATACATTATAGATCCTACTGCCGAAGCATAAGGAATAATGCTCATGCGTGCTCTCTCTTCATCGGTCTTTGGACAAGAATCCTTGGAGAGAGTGACTCCATGGCAGGCGGGTAAGGCACCCCGCTTGGAGTCTTCCATACTAAACCTCTTTAGGATGGTGTTGATGTACCTGGTTTGAGACAGTCCCAATAACTTTTTGGATCTATCCCTATAGATCCTTATGCCCAGGATGTATGTGGCATCACCCAGGTCCTTCATGGAGAACCTTAGTGATAAGAATGATTTGACCGACTGTAGCATAGGAATATCATTTCCTATCAGAAGAATGTCATCCACGTACAATACGAGGAATGTGACAGCTCTTCCTACAGCCTTCTTATAAACACAAGGTTCATCTGGATTTTTGATGAAATCAAACTCTTTGATGACATCATCGAAACAGATGTTCCAACTCCGAGATGCCTGCTTCAACCCATATATGGATATAAGCAATCTACATGCTTTCTCGCTGCTCCCACTGTCAATGAAGCCCTCTGGCTGATCCATATAAACGCATTCTTCTAAATCTCCATTTAGAAATGCTGTTTTAACGTCCATCTGCCAGATTTCATAGTCGTAGTGAGCAGCAATAGCAAGTAGGATCCGAATGGACTTAAGCATGGCTACGGGCGAAAAAGTTTCGTCATAGTCCAAACCTGGTCTTTGACGAAAACCTTTCGCCACAAGTCTTGCCTTATAGGTCTCTACCTTCCCATCCACACCAATCTTTCTTTTAAAGATCCATTTGCACCCTACAGGTTTTACCCCAGGGGGTACAACGTCCAAAGTCCATACTTTGTTGGTGTACATAGACTCCATTTCGGATCTCATGGCATCCAGCCACTTCACAGAGTCACCACTCGTGATAGCTTGCTGAAAACTGGTAGGATCATCATCATCCATGATGCAATCTTCTCCGTTACCATCAATGAGGAAACCGTAGTACCTCTCCGGTGGGCGAGAAGTCCTACCAGACCTACGGAGTGGCCGAGGTTCTTCAGTTTCTGTTGCAACAGCCGGTTCAATCAAATCGTCATTTGTAGTTTGTGTTTCCAGAACCTCTTCTAGATCTACTACTTTGCCATCATCTTTATCTGTGAAAAACTCTTTTTCCAAGAATGTGGCATACTGAGAAACAAACACTTTTTGTTCCTCTTTGTGGTAGAACAGATATCCATAAGAATTCTTTGGATATCCCACAAAGTTACACATGACTGACCGTGTCTCGAGTTTGTCCGGATTCTGCTTTTTAACATAGGCCGGGCAACCCCAAATCTTAATTCTCTTAAGAGATGGTCTCTTCCCATTCCATATCTCATATGGCGTGGTAGACACGGCTGTGGTTGGAACCCTGTTTAGCAGAAACGCTGCAGTCTCCAATGCATGCCCCCAAAACGAGACTGGTAATTCAGCGTCACTCATCATGGACCGGACCATATCTAATAGGGTCATATTCCGTCGTTCTGACACACCGTTGTGCTGTGGTGTGTAAGGAGGAGTGAGCTGAGAGAGAATCCCATTCTCTTTTAGGAAGTTTGCAAATTCTGTACTGAGATACTCTCCACCTCGATCTGATCGAAGCATCTTAATACTCAAGCCGGTTTGTTTTTCTACTTCTTGTTTATATTCAACGAATTTCTCGAAAGCGTCGGACATGTGCTTTAATAAAAATACATGACCGAATCTTGAGAAATCGTCGGTGAATGTAATGAAGTATGAAAAACCGCCTCTAGCCTGTGTAGACATTGGCCCACATACATCACTATGTATGAGGCCAAGGAGCTGGGTAGCTCTTTCTCCGTGTCCGGTAAACGGAGTTTTGGTCATTTTACCCTTGATACAAGACTGGCAAGTCGCATAAGATTTATATTCAAAAGAGTTTAAATATCCATCTTTGTGTAACCTGTTTAGTCTTGTTTCGTTAATATGACCAAGTCTACAATGCCAAAGAAAAGCTTCATTTAATTCTGAAAGCTTTCTTTTATTAGTGTGTTGTATACTGAAAACTGTGTGTTGATTTAGGACATATATTCCGTTATTAAGTGTACCATACCCAACCAACATTTGATTTAGGTGAATGTTCATAACATTGTTCTGCAACACAAAATTATACCCTTCATTGTCCAACAAAGAAGCGGATATTATATTACATAACATACTTGGTACAAAATAACATGGATTCAAAATCAAAATACATCCAGATGGCAACCCCAAGTGATACTCTCCCACTGCGACTGTATGTACATTGGAACCATTTCCAACGCGGAGAGTATGGTCACCTGTCCTCAAAACCTTGCTATTTCTCAGCCCCTGCATAGAATTTCAAATGTGAGAACCTGAACCGGTATCCAATACCCAGGAAGCAGAGTTTATAGAAAAACAGTTTTCAGTCACAAACGCACCTGAAGCGGAAGCATCACCATGCTTCTTCTTGAGACTTAAGTACTCCGTGCAATTGCGCTTCCAATGTCCTGTCTTGTGGCAATGAAAACATTCGCCTTTCCCCGAGTCTCCAGCCTTGGACTTTCCCTTTCCCCTTACCTTTTTAACTCCGCCCTTAGGATTAGTGGGTTTCTTCTTTTTCTTTCCCTTGGCCTTGGCTTTCGGGTGAGAAGAGGAAGACTGTCCAATAGTCATAACGGGAGTTTTTGCTAACTTCATAGTGCTCTCTGCACTCCTTAACATATTAAGGAGTTCAGGGAGGTCCTTCTCCATGCCATGCATGTTGAAGTTCACTATGAACTGAGCAAAGGTGGAGGGGAGGGACTGCAGAATAATATCTATATATTGTTCATTTTCCATTGTCCATCCAAGGTCCTCAAGCTCTTCTATAAGAGCTATCATCTTCAAAACATGGTCTCCTACTGGTGTGCCAGGGGCCATTCGCATCTGAAACAGTTTCTTTGATGCTTCGTATCGTAATACGCGGGATTGCTCCCCATACAACTCCTTTGTATGGAGCAATATACCGTGAATGTCCATGTCCTCGTGCTGCTTTTGATGTGTGTTATCCATCGATGCAAGCGCGAGGCATGTGGCCGTGGCACAGTCAGCGTCCTATGTCTTGCGGACTTCAATGTCCGCAACTGAGGATTTTGGGCCTGGGACGGGCGGGGCTGAAGCCGTGAGGACATATGATACTTTATCATAAGTCAAGGCGATCTTCAGATTCCTTAGCCAGTCTTTATACTTGGTCCCATTCAGTTTGTTTTTATCTAGTAGAAGGTTAAGTCCAGTCATTGGTATCTGCCATTAAGAGAGAGAAAAGAATACACTCAGCGAAAGCTCTTGCATAGATTAGATTGGTTTATTATCTTGTCTAATCGATGTTTCACACTGCTTTTTATCAAGTTTTCTTTCAAACCTTAAAAAGAAAAACTAGCCTGGATTAATTACAGTCTACAACTTCGCTAACCGTTCAGCCAGGCCAGTGTCGGTACTTTGAGGGAGGTTCCCCGTGCTCTCGTACGGACCTAATTAGAGTAAACCTCGTTTTCCCAGAGGCGGAGCCCCGTTAACACCTTTCTAGACACCTAATGAGTTAGCTAATTGTAAACTGTAAAACTCTCCTAGGAGCAACTATTGCCCACAGTGGTATCGGGATCCAACCATCACATGGAAGGTATGCAATCTCATTGCAAATTTCAACACTTGAAATTCCCGATGTAATTTTTACCCCTAATACTTATGACCTTAACTATGGTCAACAAATCATAAGTACCAGTCAAGTTCTACCCGTCATTTCTTGATCAATTAGACCCACCCATATGACCCTTAACTATGGTCAACAAAGTCGCATGAATGTCCTAATTAATCTGCATCATATGCAGTGTAGGAAGACATCACTTAGCTACCGTACACTACGCCTTAACTAAAGTCAACAAACGTAGCACGAATACCAAGTACTCTACTTCCTAAAATGACGGAGGGTTGCGAATGATTTTTAAGAAAATCTTTAACGCTTTGAACTTGATATCGTTGTAGAATCAAACAGTTTTCAAAAGGAGTGGCTTAAGCTCCGCAGTTTTGAAATGTAGCTTTTTCATAAATAGCCGAGTAGTTTTTAAATCCGATTCTACAACATCTTTTTAGGTTTATTTTCTTTACATTAATCACATTAATGTAATCCCATCATTTAAGTCCTTAAGCCAATCACAGAAAAGAAACGAAAATAACACGTACGCTTATGCCATCCGCATTCGCCGCAATGTTCCGTTATGCACCGTTAGGTTACTTAACTAACAGCATACCGGGACGGGACTAGAGCGGGTGTAAAACATAAGCAACGTCTACTATATATCATATATATAATATGTCATTCGTCTCAGATATCACAGAACACAGGCAGCAGAAACATAGATATAGCGTGGGATATCCTAGGACGTCCGTATTTAGTATTTAGCCAGAATAGAAAATACGGATTCCACAGTCGCGATGAATAGCCAAGCCCACACCCTGGACCCCTATGAGAGCGGCAAGTGACCCTACCAATCCTGGAGTTTAGGAGACCCGGTCTCGACTCCTCGAGATGGCCTCCCACTGAACCCCAGAACCCGGTCACCTGTGCTCCCCTCCTTGGGTCCATCCTAATGCGGAAAAGTAAATAATATACAACACTGGTGACACAACCGCAACCTGGAAGTGCCCCAAATAAAAGAATATTACATTACATTTGAATTTACATGAATGAAAATTATAAAACTCTCATCTCACAAAACCCCCCGGCTATTCGATCGCGACAATCCTGCACATCATATCTCAGCAACACATAATATCACATATCATCAACGTAAGTAAGTATGCGTATCCCGATTGTCGTTGATGTATAGCAACGAAACCGGCGATATCGTACATACTACACTTACGGTCACAGAAAAGAAAGTGTAAAACTACAATATTTGGAATCCAGATTCTCTTTAGACATCATAAATGCGAAATATCACATATTTCGTATTTCATGCCTAAACCATATGAATTCCACATATTGTATCACATTCCAGACAAACAGACAGTATTAAAGTTTTCGAACGAACAATCAAGCACCCAAGATTCACTAAAGCTCAACACTTGAGCAGGGTTCAAAAGATCCGGAGTGTGACACAGTAGTGGCGGTCCAGCCGTAGAAGGGTCAAGCCAACGCCTCACATGTGGCACGCCGTACTGCCCCAAACCCTAGGGTTCAAAGGGCAGTTCGAGACGGTCACATAATCGAGTTAAGGTTTGTTGTCTTCTAGAGGGACCACCGTAAAAAGACTTGCACGTATCTCCAAACTATTTAAACCCCGTGAATATTGAGTAAATGATATTCGTTCAAACACTTCAATACTCTCTAGTTTACCCGGAAAAGAAAACGAAATGAAAATTCCGATCGAAACCACGAGTCCAAAAACATCTCCAGAATTTTTCAACAGCAGATTCAGATTAAACATACTCAAAATATACTATAGCAGGTAAAGAAAAACACTGTGCAAAAATTGGTCAAAGATCCCCTTATATGGCCGCGGATCCGCGGCCTAAGCTTGCTTATGCCGCGCTTCCGCGGCCAAAAGTACTGTTCATGGGCACGAATTTTCCAGTTTGTCTTATATTTACCTGCTCTATTTTTTGAGAATTTTTAATTCTGAAAATAGTCAGTTTTTAGAAAATTTCCAGAGAGCACCAAAAAAAATCGTATTTTTGTCCGATCGGGGTTTTCACTTCGTAAAAACGTCGCCTAATGTTCTAGGTCGGCTCTGATACCAATGTAAGGTTAGTATGGCACCCTATGAAGTGTTTTGAAGCATCACATGACCCAAAGTTATAATTTTTAAGGTGCTAAACTAACATGCAAAGGGATCGATCCTAGAAAATTAGGGTTATAAAACATTAAGCTAGAAAAGATTAGGGTTTGAAGGCTACAACCTTTGTAGCTCCCCTTTTTGCTTCACTCCTTAGGCTCTTGGGTGTTGGAAGAAGGTCCTCTTGTTGTCCTCTTACGTCCACGACGATCCACCCGGAGTTTCCCGTCCAAGCTAGCAAATTTGGAAAAACCAAGAGAACACTCTAATCAAGTCGGCTAAACTTGATTAGAATGATGTTGTGGCTATGGATCTCACTTCAAAATCCTATTTTTATGAGTATTTTACTCTCTTATAAGAACTAGAGAGCAAAGCATGGAGGTTGATGAAGATGGTGGTCTTTTGTGAAGAAGAGAATGAATTATCCTTGAAAGAGAAAAGAAAAATAACTATATATATTTTTCTTTCTCATAACCAACCATGGTTAGATTTAAAGATATCATTTGATTTAAGTTAAAAGCATAATAAGAAAATAAACCATGGGTTAAAAGTTAGGTGAGCATGGTAGAGTTTAGAAGAGTGTAGAAACTCTTAAATGATTTAACCCATTTTTTATTTCCTTTTGCTTTAATTTAAATCCAATAATAATCCAAAAATAACCATGGTGTAATATATCCACCATTCTCATTGTATAAACAACCATGATATAAAATGATGTATGTATGCATGTGTGCTTGCACATCAATATGTGCATGAACAAGAATGAATGCATACATGCATGCATACATCCAAAATAAGCAAGATAGGATTTGTAGTGAGAAACTAATGATGAATCAACACTTGATTCACTAATCCGGTCATATCACATATGACCCGACCATTAGCAAGCCGCCCAATTAATATACGGTATCCCATACACGCATTTTAATCGGGTCCAAGCGCATATCGCATACGCGCACCACAACTTTTCGCCTGGACTAGGTAACTCCTATGTGGGACTCTAAGACTCGTCAATACGCCGGCAGTGGGTGATGATCATATCAAGCACCCCCAAGCCGCAAGCGGTCAGCTAAACGTAACGGCCACCCGGGTATTGAGCGATTAGAAGAAAACAAGCGAACCTGTTACAACTCCCGTCGAGCCATCCGGCAACACTACCGTACAGTCCGGTCTCTTCGTCAGATATGCTGCATATCGAGCCTAGGGATGGTCACGTCGACCCCAATAACTCAATAAGTCGTGCCGGTGAATGGTCTATAACAGATCGAGAAACTACTGATAACACTTATCAGCAAATCTCAGCAGCCCTGGCCAGGGACTTGCTGTTATAACCAGTCGGGCACAGTACAGCATCAACTCCCAATATCGGGAGAGACGAAACCCCTCCTATCGCTCATTGCCTTCGTGTGTCTCGAGACTGTACCCAACGGCCACCTGCTTGCACGACTCAGTAGAGCCGTGGTAGGGTGGTAATCAAAGTACAGTGGGAGAACACACAAGGCTCTATGACGATCTCGGGTCTACAGACTAACCTGTACCAGTGTCACCTGAGAACTGCTATCCGACGATAGATATAATTCCATATAGGAGTTCTCGGTGAGTCCGTCCAGTGTACCCAGTCACCACTGAGCACCCGTATATGATCTTGATGTCAAACATCGATGAATGTGGGAACATTCATCGCCCATCGTATGGGTCTAGTATCATATACGCTAGTCTACTCTGGTATATCAATGCCCCGTCTCGATATATCTACGACTAGGGACGTTCCAGGATATGCTTATAGACTACAGATGTCCCACTAGTATGATCTCCATCATAATCAGAGTAGTCAAGCCGATATCCTCAGGGCTTTATCAGTATGTATGAGTGAATAAAAGCATGATCAAATCAACATGTCAGATAAAGAAGAACCAGATAGCATACTATCATGTCGAGCAAGAATGCAAACTGAATATATATACATGTATAGATACATCCATTATCACATAATGGCCTCTAGGGCATACATATATCCAACAGTTTTGACGCCACTAGTGCGTTCCTCCTTGAATTTGACATAGTTCTCACAACCAATAACGATTACGAGTGCTTCACTTTTTCGGAAGATTTTGAAGACTCACCGTCCGAGTTTGAGTCCTTTGAATTTTCAGATGAGTTAGTTAATCCATCAGACTCGGTTGCTTACAGTCATTTCGAACCATTGATGGAATCCTTCGAGTTCGAGACAGTTTGCTTAGGTGAGAATAAGACTATCCCTAAATCACTCTCTTTCGTCCTTTCCATCGCTTCGACCGCGCAAGAATCCGTCACGTTTCCATTTTCAATGGATGGTTTACCAAGTTCAATGTACCCATGTTTTCTTGCGAACCTTGAAGGATTTGACCCCATTTCTCGACGGGTTGATGGATTAGCACAATCGCTTTTAACACATCGGTCATCACAAATTGTGCTAATTTATTCACTCAATTTACACCCTCAAGTTCGTGCTACACTTCTTTCTCTCTTCCGCCATTCTTCTCCGAATATACCGAGACCATATTCCACCCTTCTTCCCATATGGTCTAGTTGTGTTTCTCAACTCCTTTCTCTACACTCCATTCTTTCACCAACCCTACCATTATCACGATAGAATTTTTGAATGGTTGCTGCTAACCTTTGGCCTGTGTAAGGCATTGTATAGTTTGATTTTTCTCCTCCCTAACTCTGAACTTTAACGCTTAAAACAGTGGAAACACTGTCTCACTTAAGTTTAGGGGGGATTTTTTATATATATTTTGTTTTTTTTAACAGTAAAAATAAATAAATAAATAAACAGAGGAGTGCCGACATTTTTGACCCTCTTGGTGTAGCATGACAGTGAGGACACTGTCAAGTTTAAGTTTGGGGGTGTGTTCGATAAGCTTTCTTCCTTCGCATTCATATGTATATTTTTGCATTTGCATACTTATTTTAAAATCAAATAAAAAGACTGAAAAATTATAAAAATTAAAACATTCAATTTTGGCCATAATTAGCTTGAGTTTGACAAATAGGTTAACTAGCTAGGAACAACTAGACCTTAGACTTAGTAAATTAAAAACCCTAAAAATAACCTTTCTTAAAGTTTAACGGTAGAAAGTATATGTCTTTGTAGTTTATTTAGAAATAGGCAAATTTCGAGTTGACTTCTTGGGCTAAGTTAAAACAAAGGAAAAGTATTGATATCTTTATTAAAGTATAAGTTTAAAAAATAATTCCTAAGCTTAAGTCTAAATTCTGAAAATATATACCCTACAAATTGCACAAACACGAACCTTGAAACTTGAAATAGTAGAAGAGACCTTGAAATGCTCGTCTAAAGTGCTTAGTATGAAGGAAAATAAAATAAAAATACAAGTGTGAATAAAGAGATAAAAAAATGAACACTAGCTTTTGTAATTACTTAAGGCTGCATTAATAGAAAAAATATTTAGTGAGGGTGCTTTATCACCTAGTGCCTTAGACCAACTAGTTTGGGAGTCACTGCTAAAGCCTTAGGTGTTACAAGACTAAGAATTACGCTTTAATGTGCAAACACATTTTGTAATCGGTCGTTTGTACCTCAAGAAGTATTAACGGTCGCATGAAGGATGTGTGAGCAATTTCATATAAAAATTCACCAATTAAGAAGTGCTTTGGACGACGGACAAGAGTATGATAGCTTGATTAGAACTTCCAATTATAGATGTGATATACACACACACGTAGGGGTATGTGATTGGCGTTTAGATAAGAGATAGGAATGAAAAATAGGACTTATATCTTTAATAGAAATGATAAAAATTCCTAAGTTGAGATAGAACCCTAGAAGGAAAACTTAAAAGATGCTAAAAGCTAAGTAAGTCTACAGAACATATATAATCTTAAGTTAAATAATAAGGAAGCGTGAAAAATACGGGTGGATAATTTATGAGTCGAAGATAATAGAATTCCTTGTTGGAAAACCTAATTGGAGAATAAAAGTCAATAGGACGAATTGATAGGATTTTATGGGTAGTATCCGCTAAAAACCCTCAGGAGACAACACTCCTACTACTAAGGACACCTAGAGGTTTAACGGCTTATTGCACGAGCTCAGTGCAATCGCGTTTCCCTGTGAAAGTGAGGCTAGGTCTTTTTCAAGAATAAAACTAGGTTTGCTCGAGGACGAGCAAAAGATAAGTTTGGGGGTATTTGTTCATATCATAATTTTGCATTATTATATTCCCCATTCTTAGTCATTTTACAAATAAACAGGTGCTTTTGATCCATGTCTGCTACATAGTTGCAGGTTACAGGTTCTCGGAACAAAACAGTGAAAATGATGAAAAGACGATACAAAATTGAGACTACGACCAACAAATGGAAAGATCTTGATCATGCCTACAGTTTGAAGACTAAACGAAGATCAATGGACGATTTCACAAAGAACAAAGGCAGCGCAAGGTTCAAGACTTCGACACGAAGCAAGCGGTAAAAGTCCACGACTTTATTCACTGTGGAAAACTGGAAGAAATCTAGAAGACAAACTGAGAAACCAAGTAAAGAAACAAGAAGCTAAAAGCAGCAGAAAGAACCCCAAGAAAAAGCAGCCAACAAGCTCTCAAGATGGCCGCGGAACCGCAGCCAAACCAAGCTTATGGTCGCGGATCCGCAGCCATATAGTGCCCGTGTCGGTGGCAGTTCGTGTCGGTGCATCGGTGCTTTGACTAGTCTTCTTAGGGGCATATTTGTAAATGCAGATGTGAATCGATTGTATCCCTAGGGTTTATATGATCTATAAATAGAAGCCCTAAACCTCTTTTTGAGGTATGCCTCTTCTTGTGCCTCATTGTATATATCAAAATTCAGATCCTGTAAATGTTGGAAGAGAGCATCAAATAAAAATTAGAGTAAGTTTTCTTTTCATTGCCCCAGTGTAACTTTTACTATCCGCCCTAGTATAGATTTCATTATCTGCCCTAGTTAATTAGTTTAGAACATGTTTTTCAATTCCCTAATGAGTGAGTAATTCCTCGCTTGTTAGGGTTAGGAATAGGGAAGGTTTGAGAGATGAAAATCTCTCACCCCTTTCTGCCTATCACATATTTTTATAGGACTCCATGCATACATACACACACCGCTCCCTACGGCACCCTATCCCACGAGGTAGCGGTGATACCGTAGTATAAAAGACCGGTTGCGTATGTTTTCCATAGAGGTTAGGGTAATAATTAAGAAAGGAAGGACAAGAACCTAGAGGAAGAAACATCGTTTCTTCCCGATGGTACTAATCCACTTTATTAATTATTACCATAACACCTCATAGATCTTAATTAGGGCATAGAAAGCGATGAGGAATATTGACTTTCCAAACTTAACCTAAACCTAACCCTAGCAAGATTTTAATCCTAGTCTAAATCAACCTTAGTTTTTAGATTTAATCAATCTGACAACAATCGGAATTAACTCGTTAGAACAAATTGAGAATACACAAAATCCCTGTGGACCGACTCGTACTCACCGGCTAGCTACCAAGCGACGCCGTTCTTGATTGCGTTATAAATTCTTTGATCAAATCATGACCTCAAGGAACAACTGGGTAACAGGGGTGGCAACCTCCAGTCGCCGCGCTCTACTGGCCTCAACCAAAGACCTCATCGTCTGGTGCAAGTCCTGCATCTCTGCCTCAAGTCTAGCGATACGATCTGTCGAAGGCGGATCCTGAAGGCTCCCGGCAGCGCCCCGGCCGTGCCCCGGCCGTCGAAACGCGGCCAAAATGCGGAAAAAAAATTTCTAAAACCGGCGCTACCGCTACCCGATTTCCGGATCGACCTTAAACCCTATACTAGCGAGCTAACTAAGAGTTAGAAACGTTATACCGAGTTGATCCGTGTCCTTCGGTCTTCATTCCAAGCTCCTAGCGGTCCTTTGATGATGTTTGGTTGCCGGTCTTCCTCCAGCTCCGATGATCCACCCGAGGGAAACGGCGCAAGCTCCAGCCTCGACAAAGTCGCTAGCGATGGAGAGTCGAGGTGTATGGAAGTGTCACTATATTTTTCTCTCAACTCTTATGCTCATGAGAGCAACCCAAGAAGAAGATGAAGGAGGATGTGGCTTTTGGCATGAATTAGAATGGCTATGTTTTTGTGAGAATGAGAGTGTGAGGGTGTGATGAATAATGAAGTGTAATCTCACAAATGAAATTAACTCCACCCCCAAAGTAGTGCCCCCCCATCCACTCATTCCCAAAAAAAAATCATTTCCTTTTTCCAAATAAACAAATCAAAACCATGCTTTGCAACATGCTTTGACTCATGCCCATACCATGAACAATGTTCATGCCACCTCACATATTCCACCTCATTTATAAAAACAAATGAATTTCCATAAATGGAAAATCATATAAATGATGTGGCATCTTCTAGAAGCTATTCCGTATAAAATACGGAATACTTCCCGGTACATGTACCGAAATACATATACGCGTATTCGTACCAAAATACGAATAGCCGAGAGAGAAAACGAATAGTGAACAATAATACTAGAATACGTATATACAAATACATATATTAATTATTAAATCAAAACCTGATTTAGTAAACTGGCTTAATCCTAAGCCGCTAGTATTATCAACCGTCCAATTAAAGTCTGCGCAACAAGTGCACATATTTAATCGGACATCTGTATGTATCAACATACCTCATGTACACCATATCTCCTGAACCGTGAAAACCCTCTGTGTGGGACTCTAAAGACTCGTCAATACGCTGGCAGTGGGTTTAACCATAACCACGTCAGTGGCACTAGCTGTACGTAACGGCTACCCAAGTATTGAGCAAAAGGGAGGCCGACGAGTAAACTCATCCTGAACCCCTACTGAGCCTGTCAGTGACAATATCCGCACAGTCCGGTCTGTTCACCAAAGAGTATTGCATATCGAGTCTAAGGGGTGGATAAAGTCAGACCCCCAACAACGCGATATTTAGTGTCGGTATGAAACCCATCACCACCTGAGAAACTATCGATCCTGGATCGGTAATTCTCGTCCACCGTGGCCACGGATTTATGGTGATGGCCATCCGTACACAACGCGATATCAACTCCCAATACCGAGAGAGACGAATCCCCGACGATCCGATCACTGCCTCCATGTGGCTCGGGACTGTACCCAACTAAAACCTGTTTGCATGACTCCTTTGAGCCGTGGTAGGGTAGTAATCAAAGCACAGTGGGAACTCACACGAGACAAATGACGATCTCAGGTCGATAGACTAACCTGTACACATGTCACCTGGGAACTGCTATCTGACAATAGGTATAATACCAACTAGCAGGTTCCCGGCGAGTCCGTCCAGTGTGCTCATAACCCAATGAGCAGCTGTATACTATCTTAGGTGAACAAACTAACACCAATGGCTTATGAGACCTGGCCACCGCACCTCGTCGGGGTCTCGATCAGTATACACTAGTCTATACTGGAGTATCGATGCCCGGTCTCGATACTCCTACGACTAGGGACATTTAAGGATGTGCTTATAGACCCCAGCTCCCACATATGTGATCGCCATCACAATGCTGGTAGTCAAGCAAGAATCCTACGGGCTCTATCAACATGTATATGATGATAAAGACAAACCAGATAGCATACTATCATCTTGAATAAGACTGTTTTATCGGTATAGGTCCTGCTTCAATCATCATAATCATCTGTCCGCGACTATGATAATTGCCTTGAGGGCACTATATCCAACAATCTCCCACTTGCACTTAAGGCCAATTATTGCGATGTCGCATACTCACAGCCTGTGTGATACCGAACACTCAACTTCTCTACTAATCAGTTTCGCAAAGCCCATTTGCGAAAATGATTGCGTTCGAGAAATAGCCTCAGTGAGTGGATCCGCTCTTTCTTTCTGTATCTCTCTATATCTCATGTTCGCGGAGAAAACTATCTCCCGAAATGAGTAATACTTGTCTTAGAATTTGTCTGGATGTCTGATGGGACCCAGTTCATAAATGAACTCCAAATCCAGCAAACTACTTAGACTGTATCGTCCACTGAATTTAATCAGTATCCTGCGCCATGCCTTTCCTCAGTATCCGCTTGGACCACCTGTCCAACATACTGTCCCTCAAAGGAGGGAAAAACTATAACTCTGACAGTTATTCTGTCATCCAGGTCACCTTCGAAGCCTGAAATGATAGCCGTCTCCCGAAGGAGGTTGCCGTAATCATTTCCCAAGAACATTCACTTATGTTCATAAACTGCTTCCCAATGTTTCTCCAGGATTGGTTTAATATATGTTTATTGCAACTAGTGCAAAAACAATATCTGGTGTGGTACTTGACATTTCATGACTAACTCAATTGGCCTAGCCAATGATATGTTAATCATGTAGATCCCTCTCCCCTTTAGTCTGTAAGACACCTTTAGAGGGGTTGACTCCATCACCTGTAGGTACACCACCATGCCAGGAGTCGTCCATTTAATGTTAAAGTACCCAGATAGGGATACTTCCCAAATCTAGATCTAAAACCATAGATCTAGTAACCAGAAAACCTGATATCATATCCATATCCTATGTGGAGAGACAACATTGTGACAACCACAGTATAACCGATCGTAGGAATATCTCTTCCTATCAAGTGCATGTCATCCTAATACCTGGACATCACTCTCTACTACCTTCTTAGCAGATCCATCTCCTATTCTAATGAAGTCAAAGCCTATGACTGTCACATTAAAAATAGATGATCTATTTCCGTTATACCTGCTTTAGTCTATAAATTGACATAAGCTACTTGCCTACTATGCTTCCGCTGCTCCCACTGACTACAACAACCCTCTGGTAGAGTCATATACACGTGCACTTCTAAAGCAAGTTTAGAATGACGCTATACTCATCCTCCTGCCAGGTTTTATAGTCTAGAACAACAGCAATGGCAAGTATGGGTAAACAAGAACCTCCCTGTCACCGTCTCTGAGAAGATCGAAGTACCTCTCGGGTGATTGGTTTTAGTCAAAGGTCGGGTCATAGTCGCAGTCAGAGAGAGAGAGAGAGAGAGAGAGAAGAAATACTCAGCGTGCACTCTAACCTAGATCAGAATGGTTAATCATTTTATCTAATCTGGATGGCTCCCACTGTATCCTCGAATTCTCCTCCAAACCCAAAAGGAGAAATAGTCGGAATTACCCGAGGAGTAATCCTACTCATCAGTGGGAATCGGGATCCAACTATCATCGCATGATAACTTGATGGAAGCCACTCAAGTCACCACACTCCAGAAGGTATGCGCAAGCCTGGAAAGTTTCCTGTATGTTAGAAACTCCCGATATGTGTTTTTACCCCAAGGACTAAGTGGCCTTGACGGAGTCAACAAATCAAAGAGTCTTAGTCAAGTTCAACCCGTCATTATCTTGATTGCATTAAACCCACCCGCACGAGCCTTTGACGGAGTCAACAAGGCCGCACGACTTTCCTAACCAATCACATATCCATGCTACAAACAAGCACCACTCAGCTACCGCACACTACGCCTTGATGGAGTCAACAAACGCAGCACGAATACTAAGTACTACTTGTAGGAAATGACGGAGGGCTACGGCTGGTTTCTGGCGAAAAACCTTTAACGTAATGAACTTGATCTCGTTGAAGGAATCAAAGTGGTTTTTATAAATATATAGTGGCGAAAACTTTTGCTAAAGAGGTCACTCCCGGTGAAGGGATCTCGGCTTTTTCCCCGTAGAATGAGGTGCAGGTGTTAGTGTATATGCCCTAGAGGCCATTACTGTATCATACTAGTTTGTATATTACTTAATGGAAGCTTGGGATATTCACCTTGTATAAACAATCTTGCTCAATATAGTACTATGCTACTTGGTTTGTTTCTACTTCAATGTGTACATGTGTTTATTTTTGTATATCACCTATACACATTAGTGGAGCCCTTAGGATCTTTGCTTGATTACCAGCGTTGTGATGGCAGTCACACTAGTGGGGGCTGGGTAATCTGTAAGCACATCCTTATACAGGTCCCTAGTCGCAGGACTATCGAGACAGGGCAACGATACTCCGGAGTAGACTAGCGCATGCGCTTCTCATCCCAGTGCGGGAGACGGTTTGTCCCACAGCCGTCAGTACGTCGTACTTGAGATAGTATGCAGGTGCTCGTTAGGTTACGAGTACACTGGACAGGACTCGTCGGGAACTGACTAGTTGGTTTTTATACCTATCGTCAGTTATCAGTTCCCAGATGACATGAGTACAGCTTAGTCCGCTGACTTGACACTGGCACTTCGCCTCGAGTGTGTTCCCACTGTATTTTGACTACTACCCTACCACGGCTCAAAGGAGTCGTGCAAACAGGTGGTAGTTGGGTGCAGTCCCGAAGCACTTGGAGGCAGTGCCGGTTAGACAGGATTCGTCTCTCCCGGTATTGGGGGTTGACATCGCGCTGTGTCTAGGAGAGCCATTACACGAGTAGTCCCTGGCCAGGGCAAGCGAGATATACTGGTAGGCTTCCAGTGTTATCTCAGGGTGTTTTGGGCTTCACTCCGACATGACTTGTACTGCTATTGGGGGACTGACGTTTACCGCCCCCTAGGCCCGACATGCGATGTATCAGACGAACATACCGGACTGTACGGAGAATGTCACATTCAGACTCAGTAGGAGTTCAGATGGGTTTTACCTCGTCAGTCTTCTTATCGGCATCTACCTGGGGACCGTTACGCACAGCTAGTGCCACTTGCGGTCTGTGGTTAAACCCACTGCCAGCGTAGTGTCGAGTCTTTAGAGTCCCACACAGAGGGCTATTCGCCTCTGGGCAAAACAGAGTAGAGGTCGCATGGTTTTGCGACAGGGTTCGTTCTCATCCGCGCACTTGTGCACGTTTGGAGTCCGGACGGATATTACTGGCTGGCTCTGGTTTGAGTCAGATACTGGTATATGTTTTGGGGTTGCTTTTATCTCTCAGTATTCTTGTTCCTCGGAACGAGAATGCAGGTGTGTATGCACAGTTGTTTGAGGCGGAGGAAGAGGTCTTTCATTAGGGTTTCGGAACGGGTGCGTATGCACAGTTGACAGTCGTCTTTTTCCAAACCCTAATGGATTTATGAAATATCAATTAATAATAATAATTAAATGAAATTGTGTCATGGTTGGTTTTGTTGACTTGTTGACCATGGTTGACTTGTTGACCATGGTTGAATGTTTGACCATCATCATTACTTTGCAAGGATACTCCTTGATTCTAGCTTACATTCATTTAATGAAGTGATGATAGTGGTCATTCCAAAAACAACCATCAACTATTTCATTTTGAATTATTATTATTAATTAGATAATTCTTTTTCCTTTTGTTATGGTTGCAAAAGGAAAAGGAGCTCATTCTATCATATTCATTCTCTCTCCTTACTTCATCTTCTTCTTCCTCAAGCTCAAGGAGAATCCTTCTCATGTGTTGAGAATCCCTCTCCTTGAGAGAGAAACACCCCATAGATACTCTCTACTCTCTCTAGAGTTCAAGGTTTAGCAAGCCGGAGATCCTAGTTCACTCTAAGTTCGAGAAAGAGCCCGAAGGTTGAACCCTCAGGTGGATCCATCTTTGACGGAAGAAGGCTACGAGGAAAGAACCATCAACCTCTACTAGGTTTCAAGAAGAAGGAGTTCAAGTTAGGTATAACCACTTTGCCGAGTAGTTAACTCTCCTTTGCATGTTTGCTAGTTTAGTTTAGACACGATCCCGACCTTGTTTAGTCCATGTTGCCCCATGCGCCAAAAATTTGATTGTTATACCGTTTCCGCCTCCCCGTAAGAACCGGGGGTCGCAACGTGGACTTACAGTGGTATCAGAGCCTAACTAAACTTAAACTAGCTTGGTAGCGAAGTGTATGGAAGTTCGAAATGGAAAAATCGCAAAACCGGAAAATCAAAAACCCTAAGTTTCTGTTGAAATTTTTTGTGCTCTAAAAGTAAAAAGTTTTACTCCTAAAATCGGCTCAGGGTTTTGTGAGAACACCCACCAAAAACGATCCCATGAATCCTTCAAACCGCCGCGGATCCGCGGCCATAGCTATTCTTGTTGCCGCGGATCCGCCGCCGTTTGGGCTCTTCATGTGATCGTGTTTTGTGCAGTGTTCTTCTGGTAGGGTTTTGGGATTTTTCAAATATGTTATTTGTGCCCAGATTTTCCAGAAAAGAAATTCACTTTTGGGGTTCTATAAATCCGTATTTTTTTTCGAACTTCGCTACACTTTGGCTATATTGGTTATATCTGTGATGTTTGCATGTATTGAACGTTGGCTAATCGCTATATGACGATTAGTCGGGGTTATACATCTCTATGATCTGTATTTGTTGATGGTATGTGTATATGAATGGATTGGATTGTCGCGGGTGAATAGCCGGGATGGATGTGAGATGAGTGTTGTTTTTCTTTCATTCATTTGTAATATGTAAATTGATGTAATATTATTATTTGTATGGCCGCACAACCGGGTCGGGGTTGTAGCCGTCATTGTATAATTCTTTTTACTGTTTTTTGCTCCTAGGATAGACCCATGGAGGGGTGCACAAACTACCGGGTACTTGGCGGGTAGTTTGCCGCACCCGTAGGGGTCTTGGGTAGGGTTTTGGCTATTCACCGCGACCGTGTAATCCGCTTTTCGTTGCAGGCTCGAACGGATTGCGGATTCCTAGTATATCCAATGTATTCATCTGTGATCTGTAATGTCTATCATTGCTATATATTTATAACTATTTAGGCGTTGCTTATGTTTTACAGCCGCGCTAGCCCAGCCCCCGCTCTGTCGTTAGTTAAGTAACCTAACGGGTGATGACGGGACCCCGTGGCGAATGCGAATGGCATAAGCGTACGTCATATTTTGGTTGTTTTCTGCAATGGTAGGATTAAATGATGGGACGCATTAAAAGAACTAATGCAAGAATATCACGCATTAAAAGAACTAATGCAAGATAATAAACCATGTTAAAGTCGTTGGAACACTTTCGAAAAACCACTCGGTTCTTTTCAAAACTAACTTTTAAATGCGGAGCTTGAGCCACTCCTTCTAAAAAGCTATCTCGTTCCATCGATTATATCAAGTTCACTACGTTCACGGTTTTACCAAAACCATTCGTAGCCCTCCGTCGTTTCACATAAATAGTCAATAGTATTCAAGCTATGTTTGTTGGCCAAAGTCAAGGCATAGTGATTGGTAGCTATTGGGTATTCATGTGCAGCATAGATAGATGCGTTGATTTGGAACAGTCGTACTACCTTGTTGGCCAAAGTCAAGAGTAGGTACGAATGGATTCAAATTAACCTGGAGAACGACGGGCAGAACTTGACATGTGACTTATGATTTGTTGGCCAAAGTCAAGGTCATAAGAGCATGGGGCAAAAATCCACATCGGGAGTTTCATAAGTACTGAAACTTGCTAGATTTGCATACCATTTGGAGTGTGATGATTATGGTAAGATTCCTTCATTTTCGTCACGCGATGATATTTGGATCCCGATCCTACTGTGAGTATATGCTACTCCTCGGGAAATTTCTCACTAAACGATCAATGCTATAAACCTAGTAGGTGCCTAGAAAGGTGTTAGCGGGGCTACGCCCCCAGGGAAAAGAGGTTCTTAAATTAAGAAACTTCGCGAAAGCGTTGGAAAACCTCCCTCGAAGTACCGACACTGGCCTGGCTGAACGATTAAGCAAGTATTGTGCGGTGGGATTGATCCCAACTGATTCTTCCTTTATGGTTTGAGGAGGGATTCGAGAGACAGTGGGAGCCATCCTGTTTAGACAAATTAAAAACCACTCTAAACTTGCAAGAGTATCGTGCTGAGTGTTCCTTCTCTCTCTCCTAATTGCAGCGACCATTCAACATGACTGGACTTAAGTTACTCTTTGATAAAAACATACTGACAGGGCCAAACTACAAAGATTGGCTCAGGAATGTCAAAATGGCAATCACTTACGACAAGCTGAAGTATCTTCTTACCACCAAAGCTCCCCCCGTCCCGGGTCCCACCTCCAGCGTCGCGGATAAGGAAATCCGTAAGACTTGGGAGATTGATTGCGTGAAGGCCAGGTTGTTAGTGTTTATGCCCTAGAAGACCATTACTGTATCATACTAGTTTGTATATTACTTAATGGAAGCTTGGGATATTCACATGTATATAACAGTCTTGCTAAACATGGTAGTATGCTACTTGGTTTTTCTATCTTAATATGTGAGTGTACGTATTGATAGAGCTCTTAGGATCTTGCTTGTCTACCAGCGTTGTGATGGCAGTCACACTAGTGGGGGCTGGGTAGTCTACAAGCACATCCTTATTCAGGTCCCTGGTCGTTGGATTATCGAGACAGAGCATCGATACTCCGGAGTAGACTAGTGTGTACGCTTCTCATCCCAGTTGGGGAGATGGTCTGTCCCACAGCCGTCAGTACGTCGTACTGGAGATAGTATGCAGGTGCTCGTTAGGCTACGGGTACACCGGACAGGACTCACAGGGAACTGTTGGTTGGTTTTATACCAGTCGTCAGTGAACAGTTCCCAGGTGACATGAGTACAGCATAGTCCGTAGACTTGACACTGCTACTTCGCCTCGAGTGTGTCCCACTGTTCTTAGATTGCTACCCTACCACGGCTCAAAGGAGTCGTGCAAACAGGTAGCAGTTGGGTGCTGTCCCGAGCACTTGGAGGCAGTAGCGGTTAGACAGGATTCGTCCCTCCCGGTATTGGGAGTAGATATCGCGCTGTGTCAGAGAGCCATTACGCAAAGTCCCTGGCCAGGGAAAGCGAGATTTGCTGGTAGGTTCCAGTAGTTTCTCAGGGTGTAATGGGCTTCCCTCCGACACGACTTATACCGCTATTAGGGGACTGACGCTTGCCGCCCCCCTAGGCCCGATATGCGATAGTCTTGGACGAACGGACCGGACTGTATGGAGATTGTCACAGCAGGCTCAGTAGGAGTTCGGATGGGTTTCCTCATCGGCCTTCTTATCGACAACTACCTGGGGACCGTTACGTACAGATAGTGCCGCTTGCGGTCTGTGGTTAAACCCACTGCCAGCGTAGTAGTCGAGTCTCTAGAGTCCCACACAGAGAGTTTCCTACTCCAGGCGAAACGATATAGAGGTCGTATGGTTTTACGACAAAGGGTTCGGACGCGTATGTGTGTTTACACACTTACGTCGTTTGGACAGTTTTTACCAGTCGGCTTTGGTTTAAGCCAGTTACTGGTATCCGGTTATTGGATTTATACAGTATAAAGTTTTTCCGTATTTTTACGGATCGGAGGGGCGTTCTCGTAATTACGCGAGAAGCTTCTAGAAGATGGTGACTAAGGAGGTTTAGGTGGCATATACATTGAATGAGATTAGTGAGTCATGAGAGTGATTCATCATGGTCATTAATGCATCATAAATGCTTAATGACTCATGATAATGAATCACCATTAGATATTTGTGAAGCATGCTTATTCATCATGTATTATTCTTTTCTTCATAAAAGAGAATGCTTCATATTTATTATGATACTCAATAATCTCATCTCATTATTATTCTCACATTCTCTCTCCTCAAGCTCTCTCTCTTCAAACCCTAATCCTCACCCCTCATGTGTTGAGATCAAGGATTAGTTAGACTAAACAATCCATAACCATCACTCTATCTCAATCTATCTTCTTTGATTAGCAATCCAAGAAGGTTAGTTGCCTCAAGTTTAGAGGCTAAGCTTGGAGTTTTGCTCTCGGGTGGATCGTCTACTACAAAGAGAAGGCCGAGGAGGACAAGGAGATCGTAAAGACAAAGGAGTTGGTTCATTAGGTATAATCCCTAAACACAGTAGTTTAGAAACACTTTGTGTTTGGTTATTTATAGTTTAGCTTCGATTCAAGCGGTTAGTCGATGTTCGTTCACTAAACAAGTTCGTTTTTGAAAATTCCGCCTCCCCACAAGTATTGGGGTGTAGTACATCGACTTACAGTAGTATCAGAGCCTCGCTAAACAATAAATAACTTAATTGCAAATTTTTACGAATTTCGAACGAAAAAAACGAAACCGGAAAACCCCGAACTGTCAAGTTTCTGTCGAATTTTAAATGAAGTCCAAAAATTTTTCAGGGATGTTCAGAAAGCTTAAAATGACAGTAGTAGAACACACAAAAAATTTGGTCCCCTGAATCGCCTACGGCGCCGCGGATCCGCGGCGGCTAGCACAGATAGCGCCGCGCTTCCGCCGCCGAGTTGACGATTCAGGGAGCCATTTTTCTTGTGGTGGTTCTCTGTGATATTTGGGATTCTCTGGTATTTTTTGATTTTGCTCAGGTTTCAAGTTTACAGAGAAGTATTGGCGCAATGTTAAATGCGTTTAATCGATCGAAATTGTACAGTATTTGCATATTGGATTATATCTGTGATTGTTTAATGTGTTCGTAAACCTCCCCTAACTGCTAGTATGTCGGTTGGCAGGGGGTTGCATATTTCTGTAATGGTTTTATCTGTTTGTGCATATGAACTGTATTGGACTGTTGTGGTGTATAGCCGGGGTTTAGCAATGGGTTATTATTCAATTCATTTGTTGTAAATGTAATTTGTTGTAATATTATTTTTGCGGGGCACATCCAGGTTGCGGTTGTAGCCACCGTTGTATTATTTCATTTTACTGTTTCTGCTCCTAGGACTGACCCAAGGTGGGGTACACAAACTGCTGGGCGGGTAGTTTGCCGTACCCGTAGGGGTCGAGGGTGGGGTAATGGCTATTCATCACAACTGTGTTATCCGTCTTTTCTTGCAGGCTCAAAAGAAATACGGATTGCTTGCAAATCCAATTAAGTTCATCTGTGTTCTGGAATGTATATCATTGCGTCAGACGAATGTAAAATATCTATATATATGATAGCTATTTAGACGTCACTTATGTTTTACACCCGCGCTAGCCCAGCCCCCGCTCTGTCGTTAGTTAAGTAACCTAACGGGTGATGACGGGACCCCGTGGCGAATGCGGATGGCATAAGAGGACGTTGTATTTTCGTTGTTTTCTGCAATGATAGGTTAATGATGGGACGCATTATCTATAATGCAAAGAAAAACAAACCAAAGTTTAAATCGTTGGAACAATTTAAAAGAAACCACTCGGTTAATTTTAAAAACAGATATTTTTTAAATGCGGAGCTTTAACCACTCCTTTTAAAAAGCTATCAGGTTCCTTCGGTTATATCAAGTTCACTACGTTCACGGTTTCGCCAAAACCATTCGTAGCCCTCCGTCATTTCATTTGGGTATTCAGTAGTATTCAAGCTATGCATTTTGGCCAAAGTCAAGGCATAATGTTTGGTAGCTGCTGGGTTTTCATTTGTTGCATAAGATAGATGAGTTGGTTTGGGACAGTCGTATTACCATTTGACCAAAGTCAGGGGTATATACGGATGGGTTCAAATTGACAAGATAATGACGGGTAAAACTTGACATGTGACTTATGACATTTTGACCAAAGCCAAGGTCATAAGAGCATGGGGCAAAAACTTATATCGGGAATTTCTAAAGAAACTGAAATTTGCAAAGAGATGCATACCATTTGGAGTTTGATGAATGTTGGTAGCACTCCTTCAACATTATCATACGATGATATTTGGATCCCGATCCTACTGTGAGTATATGCTACTTATCAGGATATTCGTCACTTAACGATCAATGCTATAAACCTAGTAGGTGTCCAGAAAAGTGTCAGCGGGGTCACGCCCCCAGAGAAAAGAGGTTATTTAATTAAGGAACTTCGCGAAAGCGTTGGAAAACTTCCCTCGATGTATCGACACTGGCCTGGATGAACGGTTAAGCAAGTATTGTACGGTGAGAATAGTCCTGGCTAATTCTTCTTTTATGGTTTGAGGAAGGATTCGAGAAACAGTGGGAGCCATCCAGTTTAGATAAACTAAAAACCACTCTAAACTTGCAAGAGCATCATGCTAAAGAGTTTTCTTCTCTCTCTCCTAATTGCAGCGACCCTGAAAATGACTGGACGTAAGTTACTTTTAGAGAAAAATATACTGACAGGGCCAAACTATAAAGATTGGCTGCGGAATGTCAAAATGGCTTTGACCTATGACAAATTGGGGTACATCCTCACCGCTACGGCACCTGCTGTCCCTGGTCCCAAATCCAGCAATGCGGATAAGGAAATCCGCAAAACCTAGGATTTAGATTGCGCGAAAGCCAAGTGCATCGTGCTTGCCTCAATGAACAATGAACATCAGAGGAGGCACGAGGATATGACCCTAGATGGCATATTTCTCCATACAAAGGAACTTTATGGAGAGCAATCTCGTATAGCAAGATACGAGACCTCTAAGAACTTGTTTCGAGCGAGGTTGGCTGTCGGGTCATCAGTAGGAGAACATGTCCTAAAGATGATCGGCTATATTGAAGAGCTCGCAGACCTTGGGACGACTTTGGATAATGAGCTGTATACAGACCTTATTCTCCAGTCCCTTCCTCCCACCTACGCCCAGTTTATCCTGAACTTCAACATTCAAGGAAAAGAAGTTGAACTTCCGGAACTCCTGAACATGTTAAGGAGTGCAGAGGGCACCTTGCAGAAGGCAAGGGAAACACCCGCTATGTTTGTTGGCGGTGCATCTTCTTCCGGGTCCAAGGCTAGGGCCAAAGGAAGGAAGAAGAAGGCCGTCCCCAAACCTAGAGGAGGTGTTAGTAAGGTGGGAGGGAAGGGAAAGAAAAAGTTTGCGGTACCGGTAGTGGGCCAGGATGAGTGCTTCCATTGTCACAGGAAAGGGCACTGGAAGAAGGATTGCAAGGCGTGGAATGCCAAGAACCAGGAACCGAAGCAAGCTGTGGCTTCGACTTCAGGTGTGTTTGTAATTGAGAATTGTCTGTCAATCAACTCTACTTCCTGGGTATTGGATACCGGATCAGGATCTCATATTTGCAATTCATTGCAGGCACTGAGAAACCGTAGAGTGCTGAAGGAAGGTGATATGACCCTAAAGGTTGCTAACGGAGCTAGCGTGAGAGCTGCGTCCGTCGGGGATTATCACCTAGGATTGACGAGTGGACACATTTTGGTTTTACATAACTGTTATTTTGTACCAAGCTTAACGTGTAATATCATATCAGTTTCCTTGTTATCAAATAAAGGTTATGATTTCACGTTTGTAAGAGATGTTGTCAACATCCACCTTAATTATGGTTTGATTGGGTCCGGTACTCTAAATAACGGTATATATGTTTTAAACCAACTCCAAATTTTCAATGTCCAGAACACACTAAAAAGAAAGTCTCCAGATTTAAATAAAGCTTTCTTATGGCATTGTAGACTGGGTCACATCAATGAGAGAAGGTTGACTAAGTTGCATAGAGAAGGATATTTGGACTCGTTCGAATATCAAACTTATGACACTTGTCAATCTTGTCTCGAAGGAAAGATGACAAAGACTCCATTTACTGGACAAGGAGTAAGAGCGAGCGAGCTCTTAGGACTCATACACAGCGATGTATGTGGTCCATTGTCTATACATGCAAGAGGTGGTTTTTCCTATTTCATTACTTTCACGGATGATTACTCAAGATACGGATTCATTTATCTGATGAAACATAAATCCGAGGCTTTTGAGAAATTCCAAGAGTATAAGAATGAAGTAGAAAACCAAACCGGCAAAAGTATTAAGACACTAAGATCTGATCGAGGTGGAGAATACTTAAGTGCCGAGTTCCTAGGTTACCTAAAAGAGAAAGGAATTCTCTCTCAGCTTACTCCTCCATACACTCCACAGCACAACGGTGTATCGGAGAGACGGAATCGAACCCTATTGGATATGGTACGATCCATGATGAGTAATGCTGAGTTACCGCGATCTTTCTGGGGTTATGCGCTAGAATCAGCGGCATATCTTTTGAACAGGGCTCCTACCAAGACTGTGCCTACCACTCCATATCAGATGTGGACTGGGAAGAAACCCCATCTTCAACATATGAAGATATGGGGATGTCCAGCTTTTGTTAAAAAGCAGCATGTGGACAAGGTCGAGGCACGATCAGTAAAGTGTCAGTTTGTGGGATATCCAAAGAACTCCAAGGGGTATCTATTCTATTACGCAGAGGAACAAAAGGTGTTTGTTTCTCGTAATGCCCATTTTCTAGAATATCAGTTTTTAGAAAAGGAAATAAATGGGAGCGAAATAGAACTGGAAGAAATTCCAGAACCACAAACTGCTACTGAAAGTTTGGTAGAACCAGGAGTTCAAGAAGAACAGGACATTCCCGCACCCCTCCGCAGGAGTAGTAGGCCGTCTCATCCGCCTGAGAGATACTACGGTTTTCTCATAGATGGGGATAGAGAGGATTGCATCATAGATGATGTTGAACCTACTGACTTCCAGCAGGCCATCCAGAGCGGCGACTCGGTACGATGGCTAGATGCAATGCGGACCGAGATGGAGTCCATGTACACCAACAAAGTATGGACTTTGGACTTTGCTCCAGATGGGGTAAAACCCATAGGATGCAAATGGATCTTCAAGAAAAAGATTGGTGTAGATGGACAGGTGGAAACCTATAAGGCTAGACTTGTTGCAAAGGGTTTTCGTCAAAGACCTGGTTTGGACTATGACGAAACTTTTTCTCCAGTGGCTATGCTCAAATCCATTCGGGTCCTTCTTGCTATTGCTGCCTTCCATGATTATGAAATCTGGCAGATGGACGTAAAGACGGCTTTTCTGAATGGAAATTTAGAAGAGAGCGTCTATATGGATCAGCCAGAGGGTTTCAATCAGAGTGGGAGCAGCGGGAAAGTATGCAAGCTGCTTAAGTCCATTTATGGACTAAAGCAGGCATCGCGGAGTTGGAAAATATGTTTTGATGAGACAGTCAAAGAATATGACTTTATCAAAAATCCAGATGAACCGTGCATATATAGTAAAGTTGTAGCCAGAAGTGTCGTATTCCTCGTCTTGTACGTGGATGACATTCTATTGATAGGAAATGACATTCCTATGCTACAATCTGTCAAAGGATTCTTGTCACACAGGTTCTCCATGAAAGACCTGGGTGATGCATCTTACATTCTGGGGATCCGGATCTATCGTGATAGATCCAAGAGGATGTTGGGACTTTTGCAGTCCAGGTATATCGACACTGTACTGAAAAGATTCAGTATGGAAGATTCTAAGCGCGGTAATCTACCGGCTTGTCACGGAATCACCCTCTCCAAAGAGATGTCTCCCAAGACTGATTTGGAAAGGGAACGCATGTCTATTATACCCTACGCTTCTACGGTAGGCTCTATAATGTATGCGATGTTGTGCACCAGACCAGATGTAGCTTACGCACTAAGCGTGGTAAGCCGGTATCAGTCAGACCCAGGGGAGAAGCACTGGATAGCAGTAAAGAACATTCTCAAGTACCTGAGAAGGACTAAGGAGATGTTTTTGGTTTACGGTGGAAAAGACCTCAGGTTGGAGGCCTTTGCTGATTCCGGCTTCCAGAGTGATAAGGACGATTCCAAGTCCATGTCGGGATATGTCTTTACCCTCAATGGAGGGGCGGTGTGCTGGAAGAGCTCCAAGCAGGACACCGTTGCTGACTCGACGATGGAAGCGGAGTATATAGCTGCTTGCGATGCTGCAAAAGAAGCAGTCTGGATGAAGAAGTTCCTAACAGAACTTCAGGTGGTTCCTACCATAGTTGATCCAATACCTCTGTATTGTGACAACAACGGAGCTATAGCTTTAGCGAAGGAACCAAGGTCCCATCAGAAGTCCAGACACATCTTAAGGCGGTATCACCTGATCAGGGAGATCATTGATCGTCAGGAGATCGAGGTTCAGAGAGTTGCTTCTGAAGAGAACATTGCTGATCCATTCACGAAGGCCCTACCTCAGATTCAGTTCGAGAGGCTACTCGAGATCATCGGTCTACGATATGCCAGTACATGGCCCTAGTGCAAGTGGGAGATTGTTAGTGTTTATGCCCTAGAAGACCATTACTGTATCATACTAGTTTGTATATTACTTAATGGAAGCTTGGGATATTCACATGTATATAACAGTCTTGCTAAACATGGTAGTATGCTACTTGGTTTTTCTATCTTAATATGTGAGTGTACGTATTGATAGAGCTCTTAGGATCTTGCTTGTCTACCAGCATTGTGATGGCAGTCACACTAGTGGGGGCTGGGTAGTCTACAAGCACATCCTTATTCAGGTCCCTGGTCGTTGGATTATCGAGACAGAGCATCGATACTCCGGAGTAGACTAGTGTGTACGCTTCTCATCCCTGTTGGGGAGATGGTCTGCCCCACAGCCGTCAGTACGTCGTACTGGAGATAGTATGCAGGTGCTCGTTAGGTTACGGGTACACCGGACAGGACTCACAGGGAACTGTTGGTTGGTTTTATACCAGTCGTCAGTGAACAGTTCCCAGGTGACATGAGTACAGCATAGTCCGCAGACTTGACACTGCTACTTCGCCTCGAGTGTGTCCCACTGTTCTTAGATTGCTACCCTACCACGGCTCAAAGGAGTCGTGCAAACAGGTAGCAGTTGGGTGCAGTCCCGAGCACTTGGAGGCAGTGGCAGTTAGACAGGATTCGTCCCTCCCGGTATTGGGAGTAGATATCGCGCTGTGTCAGAGAGCCATTACGCAAAGTCCCTGGCCAGGGCAAGCGAGATTTGCTGGTAGGTTCCAGTAGTTTCTCAGGGTGTAATGGGCTTCCCTCCGACACGACTTATACCGCTATTAGGGGACTGATGCTTGCCGCCCCTCTAGGCCCGATATGCGATAGTCTTGGACGAACGGACCGGACTGTATGGAGATTGTCACAGCAGGCTCAGTAGGAGTTCGGATGGGTTTCCTCATCGGCCTTCTTATCGACAACTACCTGGGGACCGTTACGTACAGCTAGTGCCGCTTGCGGTCTGTGGTTAAACCCACTGCCAGTGTAGTAGTCGAGTCTCTAGAGTCCCACACAGAGAGTTTCCTACTCCAGGCGAAACGATATAGAGGTCGTATGGTTTTACGACAAAGGGTTCGGACGCGTATGTGTGTTTACACACTTACGTCGTTTGGACAGTTTTTACCAGTCGGCTTTGGTTTAAGCCAGTTACTGGTATCCGGTTATTGGATTTATACAGCCTAAAGTTTTTCCGTATTTTTACGGATCGGAGGGGCGTTCTCGTAATTACGCGAGAAGCTTCTAGAAGATGGTGACTAAGGAGGTTTAGGTGGCATATACATTGAATAAGATTAGTGAGTCATGAGAGTGATTCATCATGGTCATTAATGCATCATAAATGCTTAATGACTCATGATAATGAATCACCATTAGATATTTGTGAAGCATGCTTATTCATCATGTATTATTCTTTTCTTCATAAAAGAGAATGCTTCATATTTATTATGATACTCAATAATCTCATCTCATTATTATTCTCACATTCTCTCTCCTCAAGCTCTCTCTCTTCAAACCCTAATCCTCACCCCTCATGTGTTGAGATCAAGGATTAGTTAGACTAAACAATCCATAACCATCACTATATCTCAATTTATCTTCTTTGATTAGCAATCCAAGAAGGTTAGTTGCCTCAAGTTTAGAGGCTAAGCTTGGAGTTTTGCTCTCGGGTGGATCGTCTACTACAAAGAGAAGGCCGAGGAGGACAAGGAGATCGTAAAGACGAAGGAGTTGGTTCATTAGGTATAATCCCTAAATACAGTAGTTTAGAAACACTTTGTGTTTGGTTATTTATAGTTTAGCTTCGATTCAAGCGGTTAGTCGATGTTCGTTCACTAAACAAGTTCGTTTTTGAAAATTCCGCCTCCCCACAAGTATTGGGGTGTAGTACATCGACTTACACAGGTGCCTCGTGCTTGCCTCTATGGACAACGAACATCAGAGGAGGCACGAGAATATGGACTTGGAATCCATATTTCTTCATACAAAAGAACTGTATGGAGAGCAGTCTCGTATCGCAAGATACGAAGTGTCGAAGAAGTTATTTTCGGCAAAGTTGGCCGTCGGATCATCGGTAGCGGACCACGTGCTTAAGATGATTGGCTACATTGAGGAGCTCGCAGAACTTGGGACCACGTTGGAGAGTGAACTCTATACGGATTTAGTTCTCCAGTCCCTTCCTTCCACTTACGCCCAGTTCATACTGAATTTCAACTTGCAAGAAAAGGAAGTTGAACTTTCAGAACTCCTCAACATGCTGAGGAGCGCAGAGGGCACCCTACAGAAAGGTAGGGAAACACCCGCTTTGTTTGTAGGAGGATCTTCTTCTTCTAGGTCCAAGGAGAAAGCCAAGGGAAAGAGGAAGAAAGCCCCCGCCAAACCAAGGGGCGGTGTTAGTAAAGTGGGTACGAAGGGAAAGGAAAAGGCAACAAAGATAGCGGGGAAGCTTGTGGGAAAGGAAGAATGCTTCTATTGTCATAAGAGTGGACACTGGAAGAAAGATTGCAGGGCTTGGAAAGCCAGGACACAGGAACTGAAGCAGGTTGCGGCTTCAGCTTCAGGTGTGTATGTTATTGAAAACTGTCTTTCGATAAACTCTACTTCCTGGATATTGGATACCGGATCAGGATCTCATATCTGTAATTCTTTGCAGGCGTTGAGAAACCATAGGGTTTTGAAGGCAGGTGACATGACCCTCAGAGTTGCGAACGGAGCTAGCATGGATGCTAAAGCCGTGGGGGACTATCACCTGGGAATGTCAGATGGACATGTTTTGGTTTTGCGTAATTGCTTTTTTGTACCCAACGCAACTTGTAATATCATTTCTGTATCTTTGGTTTCTAAAGAAGGTTATGAATTTGCGTTTGTAAGTAATGTTGTAAACATTCACCTTAATCAAGTTCTGATTGGGTCAGGTACACTGAGCAATGGTATATACGTATTGAACCAACCACAGATTTTCAATGTCCAGAATACACACAAAAGAAAGTCTCCGAAAATCAATCAGACTTTCTTATGGCATTGTAGACTGGGTCACATCAATGAGAGAAGGTTGACTAAGTTACATACAGAAGGATATTTGGATCCGTTCGAATATCAATCGTATGCCACTTGTCAATCCTGTCTCAAAGGAAAGATGACAAAGACTCCGTTCACTGGACACGGAGTAAGAGCGAGCGAGCTCTTAGGACTCGTACACAGCGACGTGTGCGGTCCAATGTCTACACATGCGCGAAGCGGTTATTCTTACTTCATTACTTTTACGGATGATTTTTCAAGGTACGGTTATGTCTTCTTAATGAAACATAAGTCCGAAGCCTTTGAAAAATTTCAGGAATATAAGAATGAAGTAGAAAAACAAACCGGCAAAAGTATCAAGATTCTAAGATCGGATCGAGGTGGAGAATACTTAAGTGCCGAGTTCCTGAATTACTTAAAAGAGAATGGAATTCTCTCTCAACTTACTCCTCCATACACTCCGCAACACAACGGTGTATCGGAGAGACGGAACCGGACCCTATTGGATATGGTACGGTCCATGATGAGTAATGCTGAGTTACCGCGATCTTTCTGGGGGTATGCGCTAGAATCAGATGCATACCTTTTGAACCGAGTTCCTACTAAAACTGTGCCCACCACACCATATGAGATGTGGTGTGGAAAGAGGCCCCATCTTAATCACATTAAGACATGGGGATGTCCAGCTTTTGTCAAGAAGCAGCATGCGGACAAGCTCGAGGCACGCTCAGTACAGTGCAAGTTTGTGGGATATCCAAAGAACTCCAAGGGATATTTCTTCTACTGTGAAGAGGAACAAAAAGTTCTTGTTTCTCGTCATGCCTACTTCTTGGAAACTGAGTTTTTGGAAAACCAGATAAGTGGGAGCACAGTAGAACTGGAAGAAATTCCAGAACCACAAGCTATTACTGAAAGTTTGGTGGAACCAGAGGGTTCAAATGAACAGGACATTCCTACGCCGCTCCGCAGGAGTAGTAGGCAGTCTCATCCGCCCGAGAGATACTACGGTTTTCTCATAGACGGGGATAGAGAGGATTGCATCATAGATTATGATGAGCCTACTAGCTTCCAACAGGCCGTTCAGAGCGTTGACTCGGTAAAATGGCTGGATGCAATGCGGACCGAAATGGAGTCCATGTACACCAACAAAGTATGGACGTTGGACATTGCTCCAGACGGGGTAAAACCCGTAGGATGCAAGTGGATCTTCAAAAGGAAGATTGGTGTAGATGGACAGGTTGAGACCTATAAAGCTAGACTTGTAGCGAAGGGTTTCCGTCAAAGACCTGGCTTGGACTATGATGAAACCTTTTCTCCAGTGGCTATGCTGAAATCCATTCGGATCCTTCTTGCCATTGCTGCCTTCCACGATTATGAGATTTGGCAAATGGACGTAAAAACCGCTTTTCTAAATGGAAATTTAGAAGAGTGTGTCTATATGGATCAGCCAGAGGGTTTCATTCAGAGTGGGAGCAGCAGAAAGGTGTGCAAGTTGCTTAAGTCCATCTATGGACTAAAGCAGGCATCGCGGAGTTGGAACATCTGTTTTGATGAGACGGTCAAGGAATTTGGCTTTATCAAAAATCCAGATGAACCATGCATCTATAGTAGATTTGTAGAGAGAACTGTAGTATTCCTCGTTTTATACGTGGATGACATTCTCTTAATAGGAAATGACATTCCTATGCTACAATCTGTCAAGGGTTTCTTGTCACACAGGTTCTCCATGAAAGACCTGGGTGATGCCTCTTACATCCTGGGGATCCGGATCCATCGTGATAGATCCAAGAGGATATTAGGACTTTCACAGTCCAGGTACATCGACACTATACTGAAGAGATTCAGTATGGAAGATTCCAAGCGCGGTAACCTACCGGCTTGTCACGGGATCACCCTCTCTAAAGAGATGTCTCCCAAGACTGATTTGGAGAGGGATCGCATGTCTATTATACCTTACGCTTCTGCGGTAGGCTCTATAATGTATGCGATGTTGTGTACCAGACCGGATGTAGCTTATGCACTGAGTGTAGTAAGCCGGTATCAGTCAAACCCTGGGGAGAAACACTGGATAGCAGTAAAGAACATTCTCAAGTACCTGAGAAGGACTAAGGAGATGTTCTTGGTGTATGGCGGAAAAGACCTCCAGATCGAGGCCTTTTCTGACTCCAGCTTCCAGAGTGACAAGGATGATTCCAAGTCCATGTCGGGTTTTGTCTTTACCCTCAATGGAGGGGCGGTGTGTTGGAAGAGTTCCAAACAGGAAACCATTGCAGACTCAACGATGGAAGCGGAATACATCGATGCCTCTGATGCCGCAAAAGAAGCTGTCTGGATGAGGAAGTTCTTGAAAGAACTTCAGGTGGTTCCGTCCATTGTTGACCCAATACCTCTGTATTGCGACAACAACGGGGCTATAGCTTTAGCGAAGGAACCCAGGTCCCATCAGAGATCCAGGCACATCTTGAGGCGGTATCACCTGATCAGGGAGATCGTGGATCGCAAGGAGATCGAGGTTCGGAGGGTTGCTTCAGAAGAAAACATTGCAGATCCATTCAACAAGGCCCTACCCCAGACTCAGTTCGAGCGGCTGATCGAGATGATAGGTCTTTGATACGCCAGTACATGGCCTTAGTGCAAGTGGGAGATTGTTAGTGTATATGCCCTAGAGGCCATTACTGTATCATACTAGTTTGTATATTACTTAATGGAAGCTTGGGATATTCACCTTGTATAAACAATCTTGCTCAATATAGTACTATGCTACTTGGTTTGTTTCTACTTCAATGTGTACATGTGTTTATTTTTGTATATCACCTATACACATTAGTGGAGCCCTTAGGATCTTTGCTTGATTACCAGCGTTGTGATGGCAGTCACACTAGTGGGGGCTGGGTAATCTGTAAGCACATCCTTATACAGGTCCCTAGTCGCAGGACTATCGAGACAGGGCATCGATACTCCGGAGTAGACTAGCGCATGCGCTTCTCATCCCAGTGTGGGAGACGGTTTGTCCCACAGCCGTCAGTACGTCGTACTTGAGATAGTATGCGGGTGCTCGTTAGGTTACGAGTACACTGGACAGGACTCGTCGGGAACTGACTAGTTGGTTTTTATACCTATCGTCAGTTATCAGTTCCCAGGTGACATGAGTACAGCTTAGTCCGCTGACTTGACACTGGCACTTCGCCTCGAGTGTGTTCCCACTGTATTTTGACTACTACCCTACCACGGCTCAAAGGAGTCGTGCAAACAGGTGGTAGTTGGGTGCAGTCCCGAAGCACTTGGAGGCAGTGCCGGTTAGACAGGATTCGTCTCTCCCGGTATTGGGGGTTGACATCGCGCTGTGTCTAGGAGAGCAATTACACGAGTAGTCCCTGGCCAGGGCAAGCGAGATATACTGGTAGGCTTCCAGTGTTATCTTAAGGTGTTTTGGGCTTCACTCCGACACGACTTGTACTGCTATTGGGGGACTGACGTTTACCGCCCCCTAGGCCCGACATGCGATGTATCAGACGAACAGACCGGACTGTACGGAGAATGTCACATTCAGACTCAGTAGGAGTTCAGATGGGTTTTACCTCGTCAGTCTTCTTATCGGCATCTACCTGGGGACCGTTACGCACATCTAGTGCCGCTTGCGGTTTGTGGTTAAACCCACTGCCAGCGTAGTGTCGAGTCTTTAGAGTCCCACACAGAGGGCTATTCGCCTCTGGGCAAAACAGAGTAGAGGTCGCATGGTTTTGCGACAGGGTTCGTTCTCATCCGCGCACTTGTGCACGTTTGGAGTCCGGACGGATATTACTGGCTGGCTCTGGTTTGAGTCAGATACTGGTATATGTTTTGGGGTTGCTTTTATCTCTCAGTATTCTTGTTCCTCGGAACGAGAATGCAGGTGTGTATGCACAGTTGTTTGAGGCGGAGGAAGAGGTCTTTCATTAGGGTTTCGGAACGGTTGCGTATGCACAGTTGACAGTCGTCTTTTTCCAAACCCTAATGGATTTATGAAATATCAATTAATAATAGTAATTAAATGAAATTGTTTCATGGTTGGTTTTGTTGACTTGTTGACCATGGTTGACTTGTTGACCATGGTTGAATGTTTGACCATCATCATTACTTTGCAAGGATACTCCTTGATTCTAGCTTACATTCATTTAATGAAGTGATAATAGTGGTCATTCCAAAAACAACCATCAACTATTTCATTTTGAATTATTATTATTAATTAGATAATTCTTTTTCCTTTTGTTATGGTTGCAAAAGGAAAAGGAGCTCATTCTATCATATTCATTCTCTCTCCTCACTTCATCTTCTTCTTCCTCAAGCTCAAGGAGAATCCTTCTCATGTGTTGAGAATCCCTCTCCTTGAGAGAGAAACACCCCATAGATACTCTCTACTCTCTCTAGGGTTCAAGGTTTAGCAAGCCGGAGATCCTAGTTCACTCTAAGTTCGAGAAAGAGCCCGAAGGTTGAACCCTCAGGTGGATCCATCTTTGACGGAAGAAGGCTACGAGGAAAGAACCATCAACCTCTACTAGGTTTCAAGAAGAAGGAGTTCAAGTTAGGTATAACCACTTTGCCGAGTAGTTAACTCTCCTTTGCATGTTTGCTAGTTTAGTTTAGATACGATCCCGACCTTGTTTAGTCCATGTTGCCCCATGCGCCAAAAATTTGATTGTTATACCGTTTCCGCCTCCCCGTAAGAACCGGGGGTCGCAACGTGGACTTACAGCAGGATATTACAAACTGAATACCACGATGCAAAGCAAATATAATCGACTATAGTAAAGTTATTACGTTGACGCAAACTTTTACCCAAGGGGTCACTCCCGATGAAGGGATCTCGGCCCTTGCCTCGTCGAATGAGGTGCAGGATATTCCAAATGAAGACCACGATGCAAAGCAAAAGTGTACGTCTGTAATGTCAGTTTTTAAAAACTTGGTTCCAACAACATCATATAAATAGGTTTGTTTTATCTTTGCATTGATAAGAATCTATGCAGTCCCATCAATTAATCACACCAGAAAAGAACGAAAATAAAATGTACGTATATGCCATCCACATTCGCCACTGGGTCCCGTCATCATCCGTTAGGTTACTTAACTAACGACAGAGCGGGGACTGGGCTAGCACGGGTGCAAAACATATACAACATCTACTAGTATATATAAATATATATATATATAACATTCGTCCCAGGCATGATATAAAGCAACATCACAGAAAACATCACAGAAGCAACACAGAATGGTGGATAATCTGGAGCCCCGGGTTTCACTTGAGCCGCAAGTGAGACCCGACGTTCCCTGTCGTGTGGATAGCCTTGTTGGATATATATGCCCTAGAGGCCTACATTGTATAGGATGCTTGGGATATGTATGTACATGACAGTCTTGCTTGATATGATAGTACGCTATTTGGTTTGTCTTTGTCTTAACGTATGATATATTTTACTTGGTATTTATATATATATGTTGATAAAGCCCATAGGGTGTTTGTCTGACTACCGGCGATGTGATGGCAGTCATACTAGTGGGAGCTGGATAGTCAATAGGCACACCCTTAGATGTCCCTGGTCGCAGGAGTATCGAGATTGGGCATCGATACTCTGGAGTAGACTAGTGTATACATATCTAGACCCTGAGGAGGGGCGATGGACTGGTCCCATAGCCATTGGTGGAGTGCACCTAAGATTGTATACAGATGCTCACTAGGTGTGAGTACACCGGACAGGACTCGCCGAGAACCGACTGGATGGTATTATACCTAACGTCAGATAGCAGTTCTCAGGTGACATGTGTGCAGATAGTCCGTTGACTTAAGGTCGTCATTTGTCTCGTGTGAGTTCCCACTGTGCTTTGATTACTACCCTACCACAATTCAAAGGCGTCATGCAAACAGGTTTTAGTTGGGCACAGTCCCGAGCCACGTGGAGGCAGTGAGGGACTGTTAGGGATTCGTCTCTCCCGGTATAGGGAGTTGATATCGCACGGTGATCGATTGGTCATTACCATAAGTCTCTGGCCAGGGCTTGAGAATTACTGATAGATTGATCAGTAGATTCTCGGATGGTGATAGAGCCATACCGACATGACTTGTACGGTTATTAGGGGTCTGACGTCCACCACCTCCCTAGACCATACATGCGATACTCTTAGACGAACAGACCGGACTGCGCGGATATTGTCACGGACAGGCGCTGTAGGATTTCAGATGGGTTACATCATCGGCTTTCTTATCGACAACTACCTGGGGACCGTTACGTACAGCTAGTGCCGCTTGCGGTCTGTAGTTAAACCCACTGCCAGCGTAGTAGTTGAGTCTTTAGAGTCCCATACAGAGATTTCCCAAACCCAGGCGAAAAGATATAGAGGTCGTATGGTTTTACGACAAAGGTTCGGACGCATACGTGTTTGAACGCACGTACGACATTCGGACAGTTTTTACTAGCCGGCTTTGGTTTAACCCAGATTCTAGTATCAGGTTATTGGATTTATACAGTCTAAAGTTTTTCCGTGTTTTCACAGATGAGAGGGGCGTTCTCGTAATTTTCCGAGAAGCTTCTAGAAGGATGTGACTTGGAGGGAGAGGTGGCATTTTCATTTAATGATTTAGTGACTCATTGTGAGTGATTCATCATGTCATTAATGCATTATTAAATACTTAATGACTCACATAATGAATCACCCACTTGCATTAATGAAACATGATGAATAATCTCATATTATTCATTTCTTTTTAATTCATTATGTTTCATATATCAAGTGAGAAGCTATTTCATTATTATTATTATTATCATTATCATCTTCTCACTCTCTCTCTTCAAGCTCTCTCTCCTTCACCAAACCTTAATCCTACCCCCCATGAGTTGAGAACAAGGATTAGGAAAGACTAATCACTCCATAACCTATCTCTATATCACATTAGCTACTCTAATTAGCAACTAGAGAAACTAAGTAACCTCAAGTTTAAAGGTTATAGCTTGGATTAGGGTTCTCGGGTGGATCGTCTATCACGGAAGGAAGCCGAGGAGGACGTGGAGATCATAAGAGGCCGTAGATAACGTAAAGACGAAGGACTAGAACCGTTTGGTATAATCTCATAACATAGTAGTTTAGAACTCTATAGGTTTTGTTAAGTATTGTTTAGCAAACGATTCATGCGGTTAGTCGATGTTTAACTATAGAACAAGATCGTTTTTCATATTTCCGCCTCCCCACAAGTATTGGGGTGTTGTACATCGACTTACAGTGGTATCAGAGCCTAACTAAACAATAATTAACACACTTGCAAAATTTTATGAATTTCGAACGAAAAAACAAACCGGAAGAACCCCGAGATCATGGAGTTTCTGTCGAATTTTAAATGAGGTCCAAAATTTTTTCAGGGACCTTCAGAATGACCTAAATGAAAGTACAAGAACACCCAAGAAAATTAGGCTCCTGAATCGGCCAAAGCGCCGCGGAACCGCGGCCGATCCCACCGATCCGCCGCGATTCCGCGGCCGAGTTGTGGCCGATTCAGCCCAAATTTCCTGTGTGGGTTCTCTGTGATATTTGGTATTTTCTGGTAATTTTTAATTTTTGCTCAGGTTTCAGATTTACATAGAAGTATTGGAGCAAAATTAATTGTGTTTAATCGATCGAAATTATACGGTATTTGCATGTTTGATTATATCTGTGAAATGTTTTATGTGTTCGTAAACCTCCCCTAACTGCTAGTATGTCGGTTGGCAGGGGGTTGCACATATCTGTGATGTTATATATAACTGTTTTTGTATATAAACTGTATTGGACTGTTGTGGTGATTAGCCGGGTTTTGTGATGGGTTATTGCATTAATTCATTTGATGTAAATGTAATAAGTTGTAATATTATTTTGCGGGGCACATCCAGGTTGCGGTTGTAGCCACCGTTGTATTATTTCCTTTTACTGTTTTTGCTCCTAGGATAGACCTAAGGTGGGGTGCACAAACTACCGGGTATTTTGAAGTGTTGAGGTAGACCGCTTCACTTCTGGTACTTGGCGGGTAGTTTGCCGTACCCGTAGGGGTCTGGGGGTGGGAAAATGGCTATTCATCACAACTGTGTAATCCGTCTTTCATTGCAGGCTCAAAAGAAATGCGGATTGCTTGCAAATCCAATATTGTTTATCTGTGATCTGGAATGCCTATTATTGCGTCTGACGAATGTACAATATCTATATATGATAGCTATTTAGACGTCGCTTATGTTTTACACCCACGCTAGCCCAGCCCCCGCTCTGTCATTAGTTAAGTAACCTAATGGGTGATGACGGGACCCCGTGGCGAATGCGGATGGCATAAGAGAACGTTGTATTTTTGTTTTTATCTGTAATGATAGGTTAATGATGGGACGCATTATTATTAATGCAAAGAAAATAAAACCTAAACTGAATCGTTGGAACAATTTCTAAAAACCACTCGGTTTTCTTGAAAAAGAAAATTTTAAATGCGGAGCTTAAACCACTCCTTTTAAACAAAAGCTATCACTGTTCCTTCGATCATATCAAGTTCATTACGTTAACGGTTTTTTGCCAAAAACCAGCCGTAACCCTCCGTCGTTTCAGATAGACAGCACATCGTATTCATGCTATGCTTGTTGTCCTACGTCAAGGCATAGTGTATGGTAGCAGTGTGTGTGCCTATTTGTTGCAAAGATAGATGCATTAGTTTAATACAAACGTACACCTTGTTGGCCTACGTCAAGGGCTTGTACGATGTATTTAAATTGATCAGGACAACGACGGGTAGAACTTGACTTGCGTCTTATGACTTGTTGGCCTACGTCAAGGTCTATAAGAGCTTGGGGTAAAAATCACATCGGGAGTTTCAAACATAAAGGAAACTTGCAGATTTAGCTTACCTTCTGGAGTGTGGTGACTAGAGTGGCTTCCATCTAGGGCATCATGTAATGATAGTTGGATCCCGATCCCACTGATGAGTAGGATTACTCTCGGGAATTTCTCTCACTTAACAATCAATGCTATAAACCAAGTAGGTGCCTAGAAAGGTGTTAGAGGGGCTACGCCTCCAGGGAAAAGAGGTTCTTTAATTAAGGAACTTCGCGAAAGCGTTGGAAAACCTCCTTCGAAGTACCAACACCAGCCTGGCTGAAAGGTTAAGCAAGAATTGTGACGTGTGATTAAATCCTGACTAGTTCTTCTTTTAGGTTTTGAAGAAGGATTTGAGGAAACAGTGGGAGCCATCCTGTTTAGATAAATTAATAAACCAATCTAAACTTGCAAGAGCATATGCCGAGTGTTTTCTTTTCTCTCTCTCTGGCAGCTACCATGACTGGATTAAAACTATTACTCGAAAAAAATATACTGACCGGGCAAAACTATACAGATTGGCTAAGGAACGTCAATATTGCGCTGACTTATGACAAAGTAGCATATGTTACCACCGCTGTTCCTCCCCTTATCCCTGGACTAGATTCCTCAGTTGTGGACAGGGAAGTCCGCAAAACCTGGGATCTAGATTGTGAGCGAGCTAAGTGTATCGTGTTGGCGTCCATGAACAATGAACTCCAGAAACAGCACGAGAGTATGGATATTGTATCCATCTTTCTCCATGTCAAAGAGTTGTATGGAGAGCATCACGTATCGCGAGGTATGAAACCTCAAGGAAACTCTTCCAGATGAGGTTAGCTCCAGGATCGCCTATAGGAGAGCACGTCCTCAAAATGATCATCCTTATTGAGGAACTCGCAAACCTGGGATGCGTGCTAGAGAACGATTTGTATATCGACTTGATTTTGCAGTCCCTTCCCCACACCTTCTCTCAGTTCGTGCTGAACTTCAACATGCACGAAATGGAAGCGGGTCTTCCAAAACTCCTCAATATGTTGAGGGTAGCAGAGACCTCCTTGAAAAAGGAGAAGACCCCCGTTCTGTATGTTGGCCAATCATCTTCTTCTAAATCTAAAGCGAAAGCTAAAGGGAAGAAGAAGATGAAAGCCACCAAACCGAAAGGTGGGGTCAAGAAGGTGCAGGGAACGAACAAGACAGGAAGGGTGAAGACAGAAAAGAACGAGTGCTTCTATTGTCACAAGCAAGGGCACTGGAAGAAGGATTGTCAGGCCTTCAAAGCCAAGGACATGAAGCAAGTAATTGCTTCAACTTCAGGTGTGTTTATAATCGAAAATTGTCTTTCAGTTAACTCTACATCATGGGTACTTGATACCGGTTCTGGTTCTCACATCTGTAATTCATTGCAGGATCTAAGAAATAGTAGAGTGCTGAGGACAGGTGATATTACTCTCCGGATGGGCAATGGAATGCATGTAGATGCAATTGCAATAGGGGAATATCACCTAGGGTTGACTAGTGGACACATTTTGGTGTTGTACAGCTGTTTTTGTATTCCCAGTATATTGTGTAATATTATATCAGTATCTTTGTTATCGAATGAAGGATATAGTTTTGCGCTTGAAAGAAATGTTATGAACATTCACCTGAATCAAGAACTGATTGGGTATGGCACACTGGAAAACGGCATATACATACTTAATCAACCTCAAATTTTCAATATTCAAAACACACATAAAAGAAAGGCTCCAGATTCGAATCAAGCCTTCCTATGGCATTGTAGACTTGGTCATATAAATGAAACAAGGTTGACTAAGTTACATAAAGATGGATATCTAGATCCGTTTGAATATTCATCTTATGCAACTTGTCAATCATGTATCAAAGGAAAAATGACCAAATCTCCGTTCACCGGACACGGAGAAAGAGCCACTGAACTCTTAGGACTTATACACAGTGATGTATGTGGTCCGATGTCTACGCATGCACGAAGCAGTCACTCCTACTTCATAACTTTTACTGATGACTTCTCTAGGTATGGACATATATTCTTAATGAAATATAAATCCGAGGCCTTTGAGAAGTTTAAGGAGTATAAAAATGAAGTAGAGAAACAGACTGGTAAAAGCATCAAGACACTTCGATCTGATCGAGGTGGAGAATACTTAAGTACCAGCTTCCTTGAATACTTAAAAGAGAATGGAATTCTCTCTCAGCTTACTCCGCCTTATACACCTCAGCATAATGGTATATCAGAAAGGAGGAATCGCACGCTATTAGATATGGTGCGTTCAATGATGAGTAGTGCTGAGTTGCCACTTTCCTTCTGGGGATTTGCTCTAGAATCAGCCGCATACCTATTGAATAGAGTTCCAACTAAGTCTGTACCTACCACTCCATATGAAATGTGGTGTGGGAAGAGACCATATCTCAAGTATATCAAGATATGGGGGTGTCCGGTATATGTTAAAAAGCATAATCCGGACAAGCTCGAAGCACGATCGGTTTTATGCAAGTTTGTAGGATACCCCAAGCATTCAAGGGGGTACATGGTCTACCACACTGAAGAACACAAGGTGTTTGTCGCTCGTGACATTGTCTTCTTAGAAAGCGAATTTCTTGCAAAAGAAATTAGTGGGAGCGCGGTAGAACTGGAAGAAATTCCAGAACCTCAAACTGCTACCGAGGACTTAGAAGAATCTCAGATTTCAATAGAACATGACGAACCAATGCCACTCCGTAGATCTAGTAGGCTTTCTCATCCTCCTGAAAGATACTATGGTTTTCTTCTTGATGGGGATCGAGAGGATTGCATCATCGATGATGATGAGCCTACTAGTTTTCAGCAGGCTATCACGAGTACAGACTCAATGAAGTGGCTGGATGCTATGAGATCCGAAATGGAATCCATGTACACCAATAAAGTATGGACTTTAGAAGTTGCTCCTCCTGGGGTAAAACCAGTTAGGTGCAAATGGATATTCAAAAAGAAGATTGGTGCATTTGGACAAGTGGAAACCTACAAAGCTAGACTAGTTGCAAAAGGTTTTCGTCAAAGACCAGGATTGGACTATGATGAAACTTTTTCACCAGTAGCTATGCATAAATCCATTCGGATCATGCTTTCCATTGCTGCCTTCCATGACTATGAAATCTGGCAAATGGATGTAAAAACAGCTTTTCTAAATGGACAGTTAGAAGAGAGTGTTTACATGGATCAACCAGAAGGTTTCTTAGACAGTGGGAGCAGCGGAAGAGTGTGCAAATTGCTTAAATCCATTTATGGATTAAAGAAAGCATCGCGGAGTTGGAACATCTGCTTTGTTGAGACAGTCAAAGAATTTGACTTTATCAAAAATGTAGATGAACCATGTATTTATAGGAAGATTGTAGAAAGAGCAGTAGTCTTCCTCGTTTTATACGTCGACGACATACTACTGATAGGGAATGATATCCCTATGCTACAATCAGTAAAGCTCTTTTTGTCACAGAAATTCTCTATGAAAGACTTGGGAGATGCATCATACATTCTGGGCATTAAGATCCATCGTGATAGATCTAATAGAATGTTGGGACTTTCACAGTCCAGGTATATTGACACCATACTAAAGAGATTTAGTATGGAAGATTCCAAGTGCGGCAATATGCCCGCTTGTCACGGAATCACCCTCTCCAAAGAGATGTCTCCTTAGACTGATGAAGAGAGGGCTTGCATGGGCATTATACCGTACGCTTCGGCGGTAGGATCAATAATGTATGCGATGTTGTGTACCAGACCGGATGTAGCTTACGCACTTAGTGTGGTAAGCAGGTATCAGTCTGACCCAGGTGAGAAACATTGGATAGCGGTGAAGAACATTCTCAAGTACCTGAGAAGGACTAAGGGGATGTTCTTGATTTACGGTAATGGGGACCTCCAGGTAGAGGCTTTTACCGACTCCGGCTTCCAAAGTGACAAAGATGATTCTAATGTAGGGTTCCCAGGCACTCTTGTGAAGGTTCAAAAGGCATCAAACATGCCCGGATTAAAATTTAGACGTGCCGAACAACCCAAAGCCGGGATCTTTGCTAGATTATTAGGGTTTAACATGCAAAAGGATAACTTTTATCTAAGTGTGAGGGATTACAACCTTTGTAGTCCGCTCCTTCACTTCACAAGCTCCGAGTAGAAGTCCCTTTGCCGCGATCCACGATCTCCCGGACTCATGAGAGGCTCCACGACTCGAACGATCCATTCTAGCTTGTCGTATTCCAAATCTCCATGATCTACCTTGAAGTTGCTACGACTCAAGCTTTCTCACTCAAAAGAGAAGAACATACTAATCCCATGGGCTAGATGAGATGAGGATGATAGAGTAGTAATTTTGCTTTCTTTTAAAATCATTTTCTCAATTTTAATCATCACTTTAGGATTTTCAAGAGAGCTTATCAAGAAGGAAGAAGATGATAATGGAAAATATAATCCTTAGATTAAAACCTTTTGTGATGAATAGAAAGTAATATATGATTGATTTGTAAACCATGGTCAAGGATGATAGGATAAGAATGAGTAGAGAAACAACTAGGGTTAGGGTTTGGTTAGGTTAAAAGAATGTGTCATCATAAATATCTTAAGAATGACAAAAGAAGAAAGCTTCTAGAAGGAACTTGAAGCATCCAACCCTAATCAAACCTTAACCTCAATTAATCATCCTTAAACATGTTTAACAATTAATCATATCATGTCACAATAATATATATCACATATATATTATATATTTGCAACAAAAGAAAATAATACAATTAACATATATCGCATATATATCAATGTATCATCCACTGAGAAAATGAAATAATAAAGAGAGCCAATATTAGATAATGTAATACAATATATCATATATATTATTATACATTAAATCATCGAATCAACACTTGATTCGACGATCCGGCTATATCGAATATTACCGACTAATATATCATGTACCGATTCATCGAATCAACACTTGATCTGATGACCCGGTTCATTTCTAAATATCGCGAGAATATAATACGGTATCCCATATCGCATTATTCTCGCTCCTGCGCATATCACATATGCGCCACTACTCCGTTTCGCCTGAGCCAAGAAACCTCTGTGTAGAACTCTAAAGAATCGTCAATACGCCGGTAGCAGGTGATGATCATATCAAACACCCACAAGCTGCAAGCGGTCAGCTAAACGTAAAAGCCACCCAGGTATTGAGCGATCAGAAGATCAACAAGCTAGCCTGTGTATTCTCCTGTGAATCCACCAGTAACACTCCCGTACAGTCCGGTCTGTTCGTCTGATATGTCGCATATCAAGTCTAGGGGTGGTATACGTCAGACCCCAGTAACCGATAAGTCGTGTCGATGTGTGGCTCATAACGGGTCGAGAAACTACTAGTAACACTTACCAGTAAATCTCTATATCAGCCCTGGCCAGGGACTTCCAGTTATAGCCAATCGAACACAGCATAACATCAACTCCCTATACCGGGAGAGACGAATCCCCTCCTATCGCTCATTGCCTCCATGTGATTCGGGACTGTACCCAAAAGCCACCGTTTTGCACTCCCTCTTGGACGTGGTAAGGTGGAAATCAAAGCACAGTGGGAATCACACAAGACTTCATGATGATCTCGGGTCTACAGACTACCCTGTACCAGTGTCACCGGAGAACTGCCATCTGACGTGTGGTATAACACCATCTGGGAGTTCTCAGCGAGTCCGTCCAGTGTACCCAGTCTCCACTGAGCACCCGTACACCATCTCTGATGTCTAACACCGATGGATATGGGATCATCCATCGCCCATCATATGGGTCAAGATGCGTATACGCTAGTCTACACTGGTGTATCGATGCCCTGTCTCGATATACCCTCGACTAGGAACAGTTATAGGATGTACTCATCGACTACCGTGGCCCCACTAGTATGATCTCATCATAGTCCCAGTAGTCGAGTACAGATCCTAAGGGCTTTATCAACATGTGAGAGTAAAACAGTAAACCAATACAAGTCAACATGTTAAGATAAAGTGAAACCAAATAGCATACTATCATGACGAGCAAGAAAGTCATCTCTATATATAACCAAGGATCCATTATAATATACATCATATGTACAACAATGGCCTCTAGGGCATATACATAACTAACAATCTCCCACTTGCACTAAGGCCAGCTGCTGTAGTATCTCATACCTAGCATCCCGAATAATCTCTCAAACTGTATCTGGGGAATAGCCTTCGTGAATGGATCCGCAGTGTTATCCTTCGTATCTACTCTCCTGACCTCGATCTCCCGGCGATCAACTATCTCCCTGATCAGGTGATACCGCCTCAGAATATGTCTGGACTTTTGATGGGATCTGGGTTCCTTGGCCAAAGCCACAGCTCCATTTTTATCGCAATACAGAGGTATTGTATGCTCAATGGATGGAACCACACCAAGTTCACTAATGAACTTCTTGATCCAGACAGCCTCTTTGGCAGCATCGTTGGCAGCGATGTATTCAGCCTCCATCGTTGAGTCTGCAACGGTATCCTGTTTGGAACTTTTCCAACATACCGCCCCTCCATTGAGGGTGAAGACAAAACCCGAATGCGACTTAGAGTCGTCCTTATCACTTTGGAAGCTGGAATCGGTAAAGGACTCGACCTGGAGTTCTCCGTTACCATACACCAAGAACATCTCCTTAGTCCTTCGCAAGTACTTGAGAATGTTCTTTACTGCTGTCCAATGACTCTCTCCTGGATCCGCTTGATACCGACTCACTACACTTAGTGAGTATGCTACATCGGGTTTGGTACATAGCATCGCATACATGATAGAGCCTACTGCCGAAGAATAGGGTATCCCTTGCATGCGAGCTCTCTCCAAATCAGTCTTGGGAGACATCTCTTTGGAGAGAGTGAGTCCAGAGATCGTGGGTTGGTTCCCACGCTTGGATTCTTCCATACTAAACCTCTTTAGTATGGTGTCAATGTACCTGGATTGGGACAATCCTAGTATCCATTTAGATCTATCTCTATAGATCATGATTCCCAATATGCAGGAGGCATCACCTAGATCTTTCCTTGAGAATCTCTGTGATAAGAAGAGCTTGACTGATTGCAGCATAGGAATATCATTTCCTATCAAAAGTATGTCATCCACGTACAATACGAGGAAGACAACCTTACCCTCCGCTACCTTTTTATAGATACAAGGTTCATCTATATTTTTGATGAAGTCAAACTCTTTGACTACAACATCAAAACAGATGTTCCAACTCCACGATGCTTGCTTTAACCCATAAATGGATTTAAGCAGCTTGCACACCTTTCCGCTGCTCCCACTATCTACGAAGCCCTCTGGCTGAGTCATGTACACGCACTCTTCTAAATCACCGTTTAGAAAGGCGGTCTTAACATCCATTTGCCAGATTTCGTAGTCATGGTATGCAGCAATGGCAAGTAAGATCCGGATGGACTTAAGCATAGCTACTGGAGAAAAGGTTTCGTCATAATCCACACCTGGTCGTTGACGAAATCCCTTTTCTACCAGTCTAGCTTTGAAAGTCTCAACTTTTCCATCTACACCAAATTTCCTTTTAAAAATCCACTTGCTCCCAATGGGTTTTACCCCTTCAGGAGCATTTTCCAAAATCCATACTTTATTGGTGTACATGGATTCCATCTCAGATCGCATTGCATCCAGCCATTTCACAGAGTCACTACTCGTGATGGCCTGTTCGAAACTAGTGGGGTCATCATCATCCATGATGCAATCCTCGCTTCCACCATCAATGAGAAAACCGTAGTATCTCTCAGGTGGACGAGAAACCCTACTAGATCGGCGGAGAGGCTGGGGTTCGTCGGGTACTACTGAATCCTCTGGCTCCAATAAATTATCAGTTGTAGTTTGTGGTGCTGGAACCTCTTCCAGCTCTACCTCTTTGCCACTAATTTCTTTCATAAGAAAACATTTTTCTAAGAAAGTGGCATGTCGAGAAACAAACACCTTTTGTTCCTCGGGGTGGTAGAAGATATACCCTTGTGAATTTTTGGGATATCCTACAAACTTACATAAGACTGATCTTGCCTCGAGTTTGTCCGGATTTTGTCTTTTGACATAGGCTGGACAACCCCATATCTTAACATACTTAAGAGATGGTCTCTTCCCTTTCCATATCTCATACGGAGTGGTAGGCACTGATTTGGTAGGAACCATATTCAATAGGTGTATGGCTGTCTCAAGCGCATACCCCCAGAAGGAAATAGGTAACTCAGCCTCGCTCATCATAGAGTGCACCATATCTAATAGAGTGCGATTCCTCCGTTCCGATACACCGTTGTGCTGTGGTGTATAAGGAGGAGTAAGCTGAGAGAGAATCCCATTCTCTTTTAGATAATCTAGGAACTCATTGCTCAAGTATTCTCCTCCTCGATCAGATCGAAGGATCTTAATACTTTTGCCCGTTTGGTTCTCTACTTCGTGCTTATATTCTCTGAATTTCTCAAAAGCTTCAGACTTGTGTTTCAACAGGAATACATGTCCGTATCTAGAGAGATCGTCAGTGAATGTAATGAAGTAGGAAGAACCGTTCCTGGCATGCGTAGACATGGGACCGCATACATCACTATGTACCAGTCATAAGAGTTCGGTAACTCTTTCTCCGTGTCCACTAAATGGAGCTTTGGTCATTTTTCCTTTGAGACATGAATGGCAAGTATCATAAGATTATAATTCGAACGGATTCAAATAACCATCTTTATGTAACTTAGCCAGTCGTGTCGCATTGATATGACCAAGTCTACAATGCCACAAGTAGGATTCGTTCATATCCGAACTTTTCCTCTTGTGTGTGTTTTGTATATTCAGGACTGTATTCTGATTTAGAATGAATATGCCATTATGTAACGAGCCTGATGCAATCAACTTTTGATCTAGGAATATGTTCATAACATTATCCTGTACTACAAAATTATATCCCTCTTTACTCAATAAAGAAACTGATATAATGTTGCACATCATGTTCGGTATAAAATAGCACTCATTTAGAATCAGTGTATTACGACTTGGCAATACAAGGTGATATTCGCCAACTGCTTTGGCTACAATACTTGCACCGTTCCCTACTTGAACGGAATGATCACCTTTTCCCAGTTCTCTACCTTTACGTAGCCCATGTAACAATTTACATATGTGGGATCCTGATCCGGTATCTAATACCCAGGACGTAGGGTGAACTGAGAAACAGTTCTCAATAACTAACACACCCGAAGAAGATGCATCAATATGCATGTTCTTTTGGGCGGCGTGAGAATCCAGATATTCTTCTATTTCCTGTTCAGTCTTATAACTCTTATAAGAAAGAACGGGTCCAACATTCCCTAGCTCAGTACAATAATTGGGTTTAGTCAATACATCCATATTATTATCTTGATTATGGCATGACATGGTCGCTACCTGGAGAGAGAGAGAAGAAAACACTTTAGCGTATGCTCTTGCAAGATTAGATTGGTTATTATCTTATCTAATCAGGATGTCTCCCACTGTTTTTATCAAATCTACCTTAAAACCCTAAAAGGTAAGATTAGCCGGGATTAATTACACCTTACAATTTCGTCAATCTTTCAGCCAGATCAGTGTCGGTACTTTGAGGGAGGTTCCTCGTGCTCTCGGACGGACCTAATTAATGTAAACCTCGATTTCCCAGAGGCGTAACTCCGTTAACACTTTTCTAGACACCTACTTGATCGGCTAATTTTCCTGTGTAAAACTCTCCCAGGAGTAACACTTACTCGCAGTGGGTATCGGGATCTAACTATCTCATAGGAGGTATGCAATCTCATTGCAAATTTCAACACTTGAAATTCCCGATAATGTTTTTACCCCTAGTGTTCTATGACCTTGACAAATGCCAAACAACCCATAGTCCACTAGTCAAGTTCAACCCGTACATTTCTTGATTGAATTAAACCCACCCGCACGACCCTTGACGAATGCCAAACAACGCCGTACGAATACCCTAATCCAATCTACATCATATGCATAAGCAGATAAATACTAGTTAGCTACCGTACACTACGCCTTGACGAATGCCAAACTACCGTAGCACGAATACTAAGTAGCACTTATCTGAAATGACGGAGGGCTACGCAGGTTTTTCAGAAAACCCTGAGCGTAATGAACTTGATATCGTTGTAGAATCGAGTGAAGTTTTGAAAAGGAGTGTTTTTGAGGCTTTTCTTAGTTTCGCTAAAGGGGTCACTCCCGGTGAAGGGATCGTCGGCCCTTTCCTCATCGAATAAGGTGCAGGATATATCATATATACCGCTGTGCAAAGCAAAACTCTAAAAGCAATCAAAAGACAAACCGAGTTTTGTAGCATCTGCCAGTTTTGCTAAAGGAGTCACTCCCGGTGAAGGGATCTCGGTCCTTTCCTCATCGAATAAGGTGCAGGATATATCGTATATATCACTGTGCAAAGCAAAACTGTAGCTACCCTTTTTATTAAGTTTTTGATTCTACAACATCTTTAGGTTTCTTTTCTTTTATTAATCTCATTAATAAAAATCCCATCAACTTATGCTTCCTAAGCATCACAGAAGAAACGAAAGCAGTAATATTTATATATCAGCATATATATATAGTATAAGCATTCGTCTCAGGCAGTAATATGATCTCATCACAGAACATTGCAGCAGAAGAACATATATGAAATATTGGATATACTAGGACGTCCGTGTTTTCAATACGAGCCTGTATAAAACACGGATTCCACGGTCGCGACGAATAGCCAAACCCACATCCCAAGACCCCTACGAGAGCGGCAAGTAACACTGCCAATTCTAGGGTTAGGAGACCCGGTCTCGACTCCTCGAGATGGCCTCCCACTGGACCCTAGAACCCGGTTACTTGTGCTCCCCTCCTTGGGTCTACCTAATGCGGAAAAGTAAATAATATACACTGGTGACAGCAACCGCAACCTGGAAGTGCCCCAAATAAAAGAATATTACATTACATATGAATTTTACATGAATGAAAATAAAAACCCTCATCTCACATAAAACCCTCGGCTATTCAGAACGCGACGATCCAATATAACATATCACAGCAACACATAATATCTCATATCATCAACGTAAGTAAATATGCGCATCCCAATTGTCGTTGACATATAGCAACGAAACCGGCGATATCACATATTACACTTACGGTCACAGAAAAGAAAGTATAAAACTACAATATTTGGAATCCACAATCACTTTAGACATCGTAAATCCGAAATATCACATACTCCGCATTTCATGCCTAACTCTATGAATTCCACATATTGTATCACATTCCAGATAAATAGACATTATTAAACTTTCTGAACAGATAATCAAACACCCAAAATTTCCTAAACTGCTCAACTCTTGAGCGGGGTTCAAATAATCCAAGAATATGTCACAGTACCGGTGATCCAGCCGTAGAAGGGTCAAGCCAACGCCTCACATGTGGCACGCCGTACTGCCCCAAACCCGAAGGTTCAAAAGGCAGTTCAAGACGGTCACATAATCGAGTTAAGGTTTGTTGTCTTCTAGAGGGTCCACCGCTTAACTTGTACAATTTTCCGAAAGATTTAAACCCGAATAAATTTCAACACTTGAAAATTTGCCGTACCGGAAAACAGTAAGTTAATGATATCCGTTCAAATAGTTTAACAGTTTCTAAATATCCGGAAAAAATACGAATTTAAAATTTCCGATCGAGTCTACAATTACAAAACAAACCCCAGAATTTTAAACACCTGGAACAGATTAAAAATACCGAGAATAGTCAGCAAGTACCTACGGTCATTACCATAAAATCCACGTGTCATGATCTCATCAATCCGCCGCGGAACCGCCGCGAAAGGCTTGCTTTCGCCGCGGTTCCACCGCCGTTTAATCGAATTAGGGGCTCGGGTTTTATGGTAATTCTTAGAATTCCCTGCTGATTTTTTTACATATTTTTAATTCTGAAAAATCCCAAAATTTAAAAAATTTCCAGAGAGGGGTCAAGTTTCGTCGTTTCGGGTTCGATCGGAGTTTTAACTTTGTAAACACATTGCCTAATGCTCTAGCTAGGCTCTGATACCACTGTAGGGTTCCCAGGCACTCTTGTGAAGGTTCAAAAGGCATCAAACATGCCCGGATTAAAATTTATACGTGCCGAACAACCTAAAGCCGGGATCTTTGCTAGATTATTAGGGTTTAACATGCAAAAGGATAACTTTTATCTAAGTGTGAGGGATTACAACCTTTGTAGTCCGCTCCTTCACTTCACAAGCTCCGAGTAAAAGTCCCTTTGCCGCGATCCACGATCTCCCGGACTCATGAGAGGCTCCACGACTCGAACGATCCATTCTACCTTGTCGTATTCCAAATCTCCGATGATCTACCTTGAAGTTGCTACGACTCAAGCTTTCTCACTCAAAAGAGAAGAACATACTAATCCCATGGGCTAGATGAGATGAGGATGATAGAGTAGTAATTTTGCTTTCTTTTAAAATCATTTTCTCAATTTTAATCATCACTTTAGGATTTTCAAGAGAGCTTATCAAGAAGGAAGAAGATGATAATGGAAAATATAATCCTTAGATTAAAACCTTTTGTGATGAATAGAAAGTAATATATGATTGATTTGTAAACCATGGTCAAGGATGATAGGATAAGAATGAGTAGAGAAACAACTAGGGTTAGGGTTTGGTTAGGTTAAAAGAATGTGTCATCATAAATATCTTAAGAATGACAAAAGAAGAAAGCTTCTAGAAGGAACTTGAAGCATCCAACCCTAATCAAACCTTAACCTCAATTAATCATCCTTAAACATGTTTAACAATTAATCATATCATGTCACAATAATATATATCACATATATATTATATATTTGCAACAAAAGAAAATAATACAATTAACATATATCGCATATATATCAATGTATCATCCACTGAGAAAATGAAATAATAAAGCGAGCCAATATTAGATAATGTAATACAATATATCATATATATTATTATACATTAAATTATCGAATCAACACTTGATTCGACGATCCGGCTATATCGAATATTACCGACTAATATATCATGTACCGATTCATCGAATCAACACTTGATCCGATGACCCGGTTCATTTCTAAATATCGCGAGAATATAATACGGTATCCCATATCGCATTATTCTCGCTCCTGCGCATATCACATATGCGCCACTACTCCGTTTCGCCTGAGCCAAGAAACCTCTGTGTAGGACTCTAAAGAATCGTCAATACGCCGGTAGCAGGTGATGATCATATCAAACACCCACAAGCTGCAAGCGGTCAGCTAAACGTAACAGCCACCCAGGTATTGAGCGATCAGAAGATCAACAAGCTAGCCTGTGCGTTCTTCTGTGAATCCAACCAGTAACACTCCCGTACAGTCCGGTCTGTTCGTCTGATATGTCGCATATCAAGTCTAGGGGTGGTATACGTCAGACCCCAGTAACCGATAAGTCGTGTCGATGTGTGGCTCATAACGGGTCGAGAAACTACTAGTAACACTTACCAGTAAATCTCTATATCAGCCCTGGCCAGGGACTTCCAGTTATAGCCAATCGAACACAGCACAACATCAACTCCCTATACCAGGAGAGACGAATCCCCTCCTATCGCTCATTGCCTCCATGTGATTCGGGACTGTACCCAAAAGCCACCGTTTTGCACGCCCTCTTGGACGTGGTAAGGTGGAAATCAAAGCACAGTGGGAATCACACAAGACTCCATGACGATCTCGGGTCTACAGACTACCCTGTACCAGTGTCACCGGAGAACTGCCATCTGACGTGTGGTATAACACCATCTGGGAGTTCTCAGCGAGTCCGTCCAGTGTACCCAGTCTCCACTGAGCACCCGTACACCATCTCTGATGTCTAACACCGATGGATATGGGATCATCCATCGCCCATCATATGGGTCAAGATGCGTATACGCTAGTCTACACTGGTGTATCGATGCCCTGTCTCGATATACCCTCGACTAAGAACAGTTATAGGATGTACTCATCGACTACCGCGGCCCCACTAGTATGATCTCATCATAGTCCCAGTAGTCGAGTACAGATCCTAAGGGCTTTATCAACTTGTGAGAGTAAAATAGTAAACCAATACAAGTCAACATGTTAAGATAAAGTGAAACCAAATAGCATACTATCATGACGAGCAAGAAAGTCATCTCTATATATAACCAAGCATCCATTATAATATACATCATATGTACAACAATGGCCTCTAGGGCATATACATAACTAACATCTAAATCCATTTCGGGTTTTGTGTTTACCCTCAATGGAGGGGCGGTATGTTGGAGGAGTTCCAAACAGGATACCGTCGCAGACTCAACTATGGAGGCTGAGTATATAGCTGCTAGTGAAGCCGCAAAAGAGGCTGTCTGGATGAGGAAGTTCATTTCTGAACTTTAGGTGGTTCCGTCCATTGCCAATCCAATACCTTTGTATTGCGATAACAATGGCGCTGTAGCTTTAGCAAAGGAACCAAGGTCCCATCAGAAATCCAGGCATATCTTAAGGCGGTTTCACATGATCAGGGAGATCGGAGATCGTCGGGAGATCGAGATACGGAGAGTGGACACAAAAGACAACATGGCAGATCCATTCACCCAGGCCATTCCTCAAGTACAGTTCAAGAGGCTATTTGAGATGTTGGGCATGTGGTACACCAGTAACTGGATCTGGTAGAGACAGTGGGTACTCATTGCACCAATTATAGGCCTTAGTGCAAGTGGGAGATTGTTGGATATATATGCCCTAGAGGCCTACATTGTATAGGATGCTTGGGATATGTATGTACATGATAGTCTTGCTTGATATGATAGAACGCTATTTGGTTTGTCTTTGTCTTAACATATGATATATTTTATTTGGTATTTATATATATATATGTTGATAAATCCCATAGGGTGTTTGTCTGACTACCGGCGTTATGATGGCAGTCATACTAGTGGGAGCTGGATAGTCAATAGGCACACCCTTAGATGTCCCTGGTCGCAGGAGTATCGAGATTAGGCATCGATACTCTGGAGTAGACTAGTGTATACATATCTAGACCCTGAGGAGGGGCGATGGACTGGTCCCGCAGCCATTGGTGGAGTGCACCTAAGATTGTATACAGATGCTCACTGGGTGTGAGTACACCGGACAAGACTCGCCGAGAACTGACTGGATGGTATTATACCTAACGTCAGATAGCAGTCCTCAGGTGACATGTGTGCAGATAGTCCGTTGACTTAAGGTCGTCATTTGTCTCGTGTGAGTTCCCACTGTGCTTTGATTACTACCCTACCACGATTCAAAGGAGTCATGCAAACAGGTTTTAGTTGGGCACAGTCCCGAGCCACGTGGAGGCAGTGAGGGACTGTTAGGGATTCGTCTCTCCCGGTATAGGGAGTTGATATCGCACGGTGATCGGTTGGTCATTACCATAAGTCTCTGGCCAGGGCTGATTGAGAATTACTGATAGATTGATCAATAGATTCTCGGATGGTGACAGAGCCATACCGACACGACTTATACGGTTATTAGGGGTCTGACGTCCACCACCTCCCTAGACCATACATGCGATACTCTTAGACGAACAGACCGGACTACGCGGATATTGTCACGGACAGGCTCAGTAGGATTTCAGATGGGTTACCTCATTGGCTTTCTTATCGACAACTACCTGGGGACCGTTACGTACAGCTAGTGCCGCTTGCGGTCTGTGGTTAAACCCACTGCCAGCGTAGTAGTTGAGTCTTTAGAGTCCCACACAGAGATTTCCCAAACCCAGGCGAAAAGATATAGAGGTCATATGGTTTTACGACAAAGGTTCGGACCCATACGTGTTTGAACGCACGTACGACATTCGGACAGTTTTTACTAGCCGGTTTTGGTTTAAGCCAGATTCTAGTACCAGGTTATTGGATTTATACAGTCTAAAGTTTTTACGTGTTTTCACGGATGAGAGGGGCGTTCTCGTAATTTTCCGAGAAGCTTCTAGAAGGATGTGACTTGGAAGGAGAGGTGGCATTTTCATTTAATGATTTAGTGACTCATTGTGAGTGATTCATCATGTCATTAATGCATTATTAAATGCTTAATGACTCACATAATGAATCACCCACTTGCATTAATGAAACATGATGAATAATCTCATATTATTCATTTCTTTTTAATTCATTATGTTTCATATATCAAGTGAGAAGCTATTTCATTATTATTATTATTATCATTATCATCTTCTCACTCTCTCTCTTCAAGCTCTCTCTCCTTCACCAAACCTTAATCCTACCCCTCATGAGTTGAGAACAAGGATTAGGAAAGACTAATCACTCCATAACCTATCTCTACATCACCTTAGCTACTCTAATTAGCAACTAGAGAAACTAAGTAACCTCAAGTTTAGAGGTTATAGCTTGGATTAGGGTTCTCGGGTGGATCGTCTATCACGGAAGGAAGCCGAGGAGGACGTGGAGATCCAAAGAGGCCGTAGATAACGTAAAGACGAAGGACTAGAACCGTTTGGTATAATCTCATAACATAGTAGTTTAGAACTCTATAGGTTTTGTTAAGTATTGTTTAGCAAACGATTCATGCGGTTAGTCGATGTTTAACCATAAAACAAGATCGTTTTTCATATTTCCGCCTCCCCACAAGTATTGGAGTGTTGTACATCGACTTACAAGCCTATGCAATGAAACCTAGACCCCTACGAGCGCGGCAAGTTACCCGCAAAAACCAGAAGTGAGGCAGCCCCCTTCAGCAACGTGAATGGACCACCCAGCACTTCACGGAATCCGGTAACTTAAGCACCCCTCCTGGGTCACCTATACCCCCTACGAGTGCGGCGAATAGCCCGCCAATTCTAGACTAAGGTCCCCTCCGTCCCAACGCCATGAGATGCGGACCCGTTGCCCTCTAGAATCCGGCTATTCGTGCACCCCACCGCGGGGTAATCCTAGTACAGAAAATAAAATAATATACAAGGGTGACATTGACCTCAGCCCAGTCGTGCCCCAAAAGAATAATATACAAACTGGCAGTGACGGCAGTCCACATGTCGGACGTTCGTCCCACAATATCAAATGTACAAATGAAATAAAACTGTACTAACATTGCACCATTGCTATCCACCACGACGATCCAACCAACATCACAGCACAACACAGAACATCAACGTGAATGTCACGTTCGCAAACCCGTCTAAAAGACATATAGCAATTAGACGAGTTTACCGATCAAATGACATTCACGGTCGCAGAATATAATGTATGTACTGCTAAACGCCCACTTAAAATATCGATCGACTAAGTTCCAAATTAGCCCCAATACAAAAACAACACTTCACTGAAACCTGGGCTAAAACAGGATATCAAAAAAATCACTATTCCATGTCTCTGAGCTACAGTGAAAATTTAAAGGCCCGTTGCCAAAAAATGGCCGCGGATCCGCCTCCAAAATGGGGTTAGTGCGGCGGATCTGCGGCACTTTAATGGCATCACGAGCTTAAATCTTTTCTGTAGCCTTGTATTTGCCTGCACGGATTTTTAAGATGTGTGAAATAATTTTTTGACCACATTTGAAAATCGACAGCAAACTGAAGAATGAAAACGTGATTTCGGTAAAATCCGTCGATCGATCTTTTAAGCACGTCTAAACAAACTAGTAAGGGGTTTAAAGGGTGGCTCTGATACCATGAAGGGTCCCGGCAGCGCCCCGGCCGTCGAAACGCGGCCAAAATGCGGAACAAAAATTTCTAAAACCGGAGCTACCGCTACCCGATTTCCGGATCGACTTTAAACCCTATACTAGCGAGCTAACTAAGAGTAAGAAACGTTATACCGAGTTGATCCGTGTCCTTCGGTCTTCGTTCCAAGCACCTAGTGGTTCTTTGATGATGTTTGGTTGCCGGTCTTCCTCCATCTCCGATGATCCACCCGAGGGAAACGGCGCAAGCTCCAGCCTCGACAAACGGGGCAACCGACGGTCCAAAGTCGCTAGGGATGGAGAGTCGAGGTGTATGGAAGTGTCACTATATTTTTCTCTCAACTCTTATGCTCATGTGAGCAACCCAAGAAGAAGATGAAGGAGGATGTGGCTTTTGGCATGAACTAGAATGGCTAAGTTTTTGTGAGAATGAGGGTGTGAGGAAGTGATGAATAATGAAGTGTAATCTCACAAATGAAATTAACTCCACCCCCAAATTAGTGCCCCCCCCATCCTCTCATTCCCAAAAAAAAATCATTTCCTTTTTCCAAATAAACAAATCAAAACCATGCTTTGACTCATGCCCATACCATGAACAATGTTCATGCCACCTCACATATTCCACCTCATTTATAAAAACAAATGAATTTCCATAAATGGAAAATCATATAAATGATGTGGCATTTTCTAAAAGCCATTCCGTATAAAATACGGAATACTTCTCGGTACATGTACCGAAATACATATACGCGAATTCGTACCAAAATACGAATAGCCGAGAGAGAAAACGACTAGTGAACAATAATACTATAATACGTATATACAAATACATATATTAATTATTAAATCAAAACCTGATTTAATAAACTGGCTTAATCCTAAGCCGCTAGTATTATCAACCGTCCAATTAAAGTCTGCGCAACAAGTGCACATATTTAATCGGACATCTATATATATCAACATACCTCATGTACACCATATCGCCTGAACCGTGAAAACCCTCTGTGTGGGATTCTAAAGACTCGTCAATACGCTGGCAGTGGGTTTAACCACAAGCACGTCAGCGGCACTAGCTGTACGTAACGGCTACCCAAGTATTGAGCGAAAGGGAGGCCGACGAGCAAACTCATCCTGAACCCCTACTGAGCCTGTCAGTGACAATATCCGCACAGTCCGATCTGTTCATCAAAGAGTATCGCATATCGAGTCTAGGGGGTGGATAAAGTCAGAACCCCAACAACGCGATATTTAGTGTCGGTATGAAACCCATCACCACCTGAGAAACAATCGATCCTGGATCGGTAATTCTCGTCCACCGTGGCCACGGATTTATGGTGATGGCCATCCGTACACAACGCGACATCAACTCCCAATACTGGGAGAGACGAATCCCCGACGATCCGATCACTGCCTCCATGTGGCTCGGGACTGTACCCAACTAAAACCTATTTGCACGACTCCTTTGAGCCGTGGTAGGGTAGTAATCAAAGCACAGTGGGAACTCACACGAGACAAATGACGATCTCAGGTCGACAGACTAACATGTACACATGTCACCTGGGAACTGCTATCTGACAATAGGTATAATACCAACTAGCAGGTTCCCGGCGAGTCCGTCCAGTGTACTCATAACCCAATGAGCACCTTTATACTATCTTAGGTGAACAAACTAACACCAATGGCTTGTGAGACCTGGCCACCGCCCCTCGTCGGGGTCTCGATCAGTATACACTAGTCTATACTGGAGTATCGATGCCCGGTCTCGATACTCCTACGACTAGGGACATTTAAGGATGTGCTTATAGACCCCAGCTCCCACATATGTGATCGCCATCACAATGCTGGTAGTCAAGCAAGAATCCTACGGGCTCTATTAACATGTATATGATGATAAAGACAAACCAGATAGCATACTATCATCTTGAGTAAGACTGTTTTATCGGTATAGGTCCTGCTTCAATCATCATAATCATCTGTCCGCGACTATGATAATTGCCTTGAGGGCACTATATCCAACAGATCCATCTGCTCCAGTACAGCGAGCGTACCATCCTGGTCAAACCTCGTCCCAAACGAGTCAACTCTGACCTCGGCCCTCGCTGCATCATTCTGAGTCCCCATAGTCATCGGCGGCAAAGGCTATAAATGGAAATAAGGTTCAATAAGAACACGGAAATTGAATCACAAGGATATGTATCATCAAGGAAGGAATTTCAAGCAATTTGTACTTAGGTCACTTTAGGTAGAGTACCGTGTCGTGAGTATGCCGCGGACATATACACACTACGTTACTCTGATTAAGCTACCTGCTCCATCATACCAAGGTCATCCCACACTCTGAAAGGTAAAACCTAGCGCTCTGATACCAACTTTGTCACGACCCGAAATTAGCACGTGACGGCCCTTAAACTACGCAACGTCTACAGGCATAACGCAATTTAAGTAAGCCGAAAACCCAGCAATCTAAACCATCAAAAGTAGTAAGAAATAAGAACAATTTTTAAAACCTTTGAAATCTCAACCCAAATTCTTTAAAAGTCCAACTTTATTTCCTTTAAAATTTTGGCAGCACCTCCTTTGTAAAAACCAGCCCCAAAATTGGGTACAATAAAAATATAAGTGAAGCATCCCCAAACGGGAGCAAATACACGCCCAAAGGAATAAAACAACCACCACAACAGATATACGACGCCGTAGCGAAGGAATAAAAGACGATATAAATAAAACTGCATAAAAGACCTCCAGGTCACAAAATAATATACAATATTGTCCTCACATCAAGTCTCTAAGTCATACATGATAATGGTAGATGGAGAGTACATGATACAACGAATATAAAATGGACATAAACGGATAACCACAAAACCCACCTAAAGCAAAACTGCACACTATGAGCCGAAGCAGTAGCCGCAGCAAAAGATGATACGATAGATGAGAATAGCCCTGCCTCTGACTACTCTGAAGAACAACCTGCAAAACACTATGGCACAACAGGGGTGAGTTGCCAACTCATGAATAGTAAATAACATATGCAGGTAATCGCAAGTATGCACGTACAACGCGAATCTAACATAGGCAAGCTAATAGCAATAAAAGTCATATGTGTGCAATAGTCATGAAAGGTACGCTAGCAGGTACATCTAATACATGAAGCAATAATATGACAATCTGTATATATGCAAGAGCCATGAAAGGTACTCTAACAGGTACAACTAATACATGAAGCAATGCATATAAAATAAAAGTATGTAAATGCAACATTCATGTAAGGTACTCCATCAGGTACTATTAATACATGAAGTAGTGCATAAACAATAAATGCGGAGTATGGGATAAAATATGTCATTCCCACGGAATCCCGACCTCGTGGTAGGACCAAAGTCCATCAAGACAATCCAAAATCCCAATTTCCTCAAATCATCCCCCAAATTGGCTCTCATATCATGTAAGTCTCACAAATCCTGAATGTTTAATATCAAGTAAATCTCATATATCCTGTATCCAATATCAAGTGAATCTCAAATATCCTGAATCCAATATCAAGTGAATCTCAAATATCCTAAGTTTATTTGCATGAATAATTATGATGATGTATATGAATTGATATGTATATATATATTAGCGTCCCATTCCACTAATATATATATATATAAATATATATATATATATATGCATATATAACAGCGTCTCATTCTACTGTTATATATTCTTAGTGTTGGAGATAGTGCCTTCAAAGTCAATTATTAGATCGCAGGTACGCGATTGCAATGATTGAGGCATGACCTATACCGATATGACAGTCTTGCTCGATATGATAGTATGCTATCTGGTTTGTCTTTATCATTGTGTACATGCTTTAGTTCGCTATTGCAAGTTGATAGAGCCCATAGGATTCTTGCTTGACTGCCAGCAGTATGATGGCGATCATATACGTGGGAGCTGGGGTCTATAAGCACATCCTTAAATGTGTCCCTAGTCGTGGGAGTTTCGAGACAGGGCTGTTAGTTATATGTATGCCCTAGAGGCCATTACTGTTCATACGATGTATATTGTAGTGGATGCTAGGACATATATAGGGAGGACTTTCTTGCTCGACATGATAGTATGCTATCTGGTTGTACTTTATCTTAACATGTACTCTGATTGTCTCTATGTTACATGTTGATAAAGCCCTTAGGATATGTACTCGACTACTGGGACTATGATGAGATCATACTAGTAGGGCCACAGTAGTCGACGAGTACATCCTATAACTGTTCCTAGTCGAGGGTGTATCGAGACAGGGCATCAATACACCAGAGTAGACTAGCGTATACGCATCTTGACCCATATGATGGGCGATGGATGATACCATATCCATCGGTGTTTGACATCAAGGATGGTGTACGAGTGCTCAGTAGAGACTGGGTACACTGGACGGACTCGCCGAGAACTCCCAGATGGTATTATACCTCACGTCAAATGGCAGTTCTCCGGTGACACTGGTACAGAGTAGTCTGTTGACCCGAGATCGTCATAAAGTCTTGTGTGATTCCCATTGTGCTTTGATTTCCATCATACCACGTCCAAGAGGGCGTGCAAAATGGTGGCTTTTGGGTACAGTCCCGAATCACATGGAGGCAATGAGCGATAGGAGGGGATTCGTCTCTCCCGGTATAGGGAGTTGATGTTGCGCTGTGTTCGATTGGCTATAACTGGAAATCCCTGGCCAGGGTTGCTGAGATTTACTGGTAAGTGTTATCAGTAGTTTCTCGAACTGTTACAAACCTCATATCGACCCCATTTATCGAGCTGCTGGGGTCTGACGTTTACCACCCCTAGGCGAGATATGCGACATATCAGACGATGAGACCGGACTGTACGGGAGTGTTACTGTTTGGATTCACAGGAGAATGTACAGGCTCGCTCGTTGATCTTCTGAGCGCTCAATACCTGGGTGGCTGTTACGTTTAGCTGATCGCTTGCAGCTTGTGGGTGTTTGATATGATCATCACCTACTGCCGGCGTATTGACGATTCTTTAGAGTCCTACACAGAGGTTTCTTGACTCAGGTAAAACGGAGTAAGAGCACATATGTGATATGTGCGGGACCGAGGATAATGCGGTATGTGATACCGTATTAGATTCTCGCGATATGAGATATCGGCCGGGTATATGTGATATAGCCGGGTCATCGTATTAGTCGGTTATATGCGATATAGCCGGATTGTCGGATCAAGTGTTGATTCGATAATTTAATGTATAATAAAATATATGATATATTAAATTACATTAACTAATATTTGCTCACTAAAATATTCATTTTCTCACGGGATAATACATTGATATATATGCGATATATGTTAATTGTATTATTTTCTATTGTTACAAAATATATTATATATGCGATATATAATATTGTAACATGTTAAGTTTACAAATTTAACAATGGATTAGGGTATAAACTTGGTTAGGGTTTGGATTAGGGTTAGCTTTTGCATGAAGCTTCCATGAAGCTTCATGAAGCTTTGACTTTGTGGTTGCTTGATATTTTTGTGAGATATTATGTTAACCCAATCCAAACCATTAACTCTAGTTAACTCTCTACAAGGGTTAACTCTTCTCATGCTTAACCCTTGGTTAGATTTGTAACCACTACAATAATTCATTGTTCATCACAAAAGAATTAAGTGATTATCTTCATTCTTCTTCTTCTTCCTTGAGCTTCTTCATGAAAAAGCTTTCTTTTGTGATGAAAGTGAGTGAGAAAAAGATTATAAATGAGAGTAAAAATCCTACTTCATCATCCTCATCTATCCTTGCCATTTAGATGAGGGTGTTCACATAATTTCATGAGTGTTAGCTTGTATTAACGAAACTTCAAGGTAGATCATCTTTGTATCGAAGATCGGAAGCAAAGGTTGCATCATTCTCTTTGTGAAGCCTCTCGAGAGTCGGGAACACGATGATCGCAGCGAAGGGACCTCAACACGGAGCTTAAGAAGTGAAGGACCGGATCTACAAAGGTTGTAATCCTTCTCACTTAGTGTTAAAATGTTTAACATGCTAGTTATCGCCTAAACCCTAGTTTAAAGATCCGGCTTCGGGTTGTTTGGCATGGCTTAAATTTTAATCGGGCATGGTTGTTGCCTCGTAGACCCTTGTGTGCATGCCTAGCATCCCTACAGTGGTATCAGAGACAAGCTAGAGCTTTAGGCGAAGTGTAAGCGAAGTTTAAAGTCCGATAGAAACACGAAACCCTAATCCGAACCCTTCTCTGGACATTTTCTAAAAACTGTGATTTTTCCAAATTAAAAATACTTAAAAAATCAGCAGGGAGTTTTAGGGACACGTGTGAAAAATGAAATAGTAATTCGCCTAGGACGCCGCGGAACCGCGGCAGTAGCATGGATATCGCGGCGGTTCCGCGGCCGTACAGGCTAATTAATGTTAACTTTTTGCACAGTAATGTCCGTACTGCTTTACTGATTGTTTTAGGATATTTTTTATTTTCACTCCAGTGTTGAATTTTCAGGGTTGTATTGGGGATTTAATGATTCGATCGGATATTTTAACTTTGTTTTGTTTTTCCGGATAATTTTAGAACGTGTTAAAAAGTTCGACCGGATATCAATAACTCACTTTTTCCCGACCCGGAAAATTTCCAAGTGTTGGATTTTTCCGTTGTTTAAGAACGTTCTAAGTCGTGCAAGTAACGCGATGGACCCTCTAGAAGACAACAAACCTTAACTCGATTATGTGACCGTCTTGAACTGCCTTTTGAACCTTAGGGTTTGGGGCAGTACGGCGTGCCACATGTGAGGCGTTGGCTTGACCTTTCTACGGCTGGACCATTGGTACTGTGGCATGTAATGGATATTTTTGAACTCCGCTCAAGTGTTGAGCTATTTGGGAAAACTTGGGTGTTTGATTATTCGATCGGAAAGTTTGACATTGCCTATTTATCTGGAATGTGATACAATATTTGGAATCTACCTGGTAGTTATGAGATAACTAATTTGAATGTTATAAATCTAGCAGTTCAGTCTCAGATGATCGATTGCCACGGAATTTTGATGTGATCAAAAGTCCGTCGCAATGATGTAGCGTACGTGGATACTCGCCGGTTAAACTTAACAGACAGCCACGCCCCATAGCCCCGACCAAGTGACTGTAGGAGAACCCCGTCGCCAAAAGCATCCGTTCCGGTGCTCACGACAGCGGTGTTCCGCCTTAGTACCCTTCGTCGACGGCATCCGGGGGTGCGGCCGTCTACTAAAGTTTGCGACGAGCATTCGATCAGGATGTCGGGAATCTTGTTGAATTGCCTAACTTGATATTGAAAAGAGTTTTCGATAATGAGACTAAAATGCGGGGTTTATAATTGTTAGGCATGCGATGTCTAAGGAATTCATTTGGTTAGGCATGCGATGTCTAAAAAGGTTGCGGATTCCAACTGTTGTAGTTTTACACTTTCTTTTCTGTGACCGTAAGCGTAGTATGTGGTGTATCGCCGGCTTCGTTGCTAAACATCAACGACAATCGGGATACGCATACTTGCTTATGTTGATGATATGAGATATTATGTGTTGCTGTGATATGTTATATTGGATCGTCGTGTTCTGAATAGCCGGGGGTTTTATGTGAGATGAGAGTTTTTCTTTTTCATTCATGTAAAATTCATTTGTATGTAATATTCTTTTATGGGGGCACTTCCGGGATGAGGATGATGTCACCATTGTATATTATTTACTTTTCCGCATTAGGTAGACCCAAGGCGGGGAGCACAAGTAACCGGGTTCTAGGGTCCAGTGGGAGACCATCTCGAGGAGTCGAGACCGGGTCTCTTAACCCTAGAATTGGCAGTGTTGCTTGCCGCTCTCGTAGGGGTCTAGGGATGTGGGTTTGGCTATTCATCGCGACCGTGGAATCCGTGTTTTATACATGCTCGTATTGAAAACACGGACGTCCTAGTATATCCAATATTTCATATATGTTCTTCTGCTGCAATGTTCTGTGATGAGATCATATTACTGCCTGAGACAAATGTTTATATTATATATATGAGATATATGTTATATTGCAGATTTCGTTTCAAATGCAATGCTTGTGAAGCATAATAAAATGGGACTTCATTAATGAGATTAATGAAATAAAAGAAACCTAAAGATGTTGTAGAAACTTGATTAAAAACTGGTAGCTCTAGTTCTTGCTTTGCATAGTGGTGTTCCTTGTAGAACATCCAGCACCTTATTCGATAAGGAAAGAGCCGAGATCCCTTCACCGGGAGTGACCTCTTTAGTGAAACTAGCAGATGCTACAAACACGGTTTGTCTTTTGATTGCTTCTATAGTTCTTGCTTTGCATAGTGGTTTATATGATATATCCTGCACCTTATTCGACGAGGAAAGGGCCGACGATCCTTTCACCGGGAGTGACCCCTTTAGCAAAACTAGAAAAGCCTCAAAAACAGTCCATTTAAAATCACTCGATTCTACAACGATATCAAGTTCATTACGCAAAGGGTTTTCTTAAAAACCTGTCGTAGCCCTCCGTCATTTCAGATAAGTAGTATTTAGTATTCGTGCTGCGTTTGTTGACCTCTGTCAAGGCATAGTGTGCGGTAGCTGATTAGTGCTTATCTGTATAAACATATGATGTGATTGATTTAGGGTAGTCGTGCGACCTTGTTGACCTCTGTCAAGGGTCGTGCGGGTGGGTTTACTTCAATCAGGAAATGACGGGTTGAACTTGACTAGCAGCCTATGGTTTGTTGACCTCTGTCAAGGTCATAGGACGCTAGGGGTAAAATATTATTGGGAATTTCAAATGTTGAAATTTGCAATGAGATTGCATACCTTCTATGAGATAGTTGGATCCCGATACCCGCTGCGAGTAAGAGTTACTCCTGGGAGAGTTTTACACATTACAATTAGCCGATCAAGTAGGTTTCTAGAAAGGTGTTAACGGGGTTACGCCTCTGGGAAAACGAGGTTTACTTTAATTAGGTCCGTGCGAAAGCACGGGGAACCTCCCTCAAAGTACCGACACTGGCCTGGCTGAAAGATTGGCGAACTTGTAGCGTGTAATTAATCCCGGCTAGTCTTTCCTTTTAGGGTTTGAAGGAAGATTTGATTAAAACAGTGGGAGACATCCTGATTAGATATATTAAATAACCAATCTAATCTTGCAAGAGCATAAGCTGAGTGTTTTCTTCTCTCCCTCTCCTGGTAGCGACCATATCACGCCTTAATCAAGATAATAATACGGATGTATTGACCGAACCCGCTTGTTACACTGAGCTGGGGAACGTTGATCCCGCTCCAACTTATAATGTTATAAGACAGAGCAGGAAATTGGGGAATACCAGATTTCCCGTGCCGCCCAAACGAAGAAAGTGCATGATGATGCATCATCTTCGGGTATGTTCATTACATAGAACTATTTCTCAGTATCCTTTACGTCCTGGGTATGAGATACCGGATCAGGATCCCGCATATGTAATCTGTTACATGGGCTACAGATAGGTAGAGAACTGAGAACGGGTGATAAGTTTCATGAGACAAAAAACGGTGCAAGTGTTGCAGCCAAGTCTGTTGGTCACTATCACCCTGTATTACCAGAATACATTGATTCTGAACGAATGTTATTCGATACCGAACCTGATATACAACATCATATCAGTCTCTTTATTGGTAAAGAATATAATTTTGTATTGTTGGATAATGTTTTGAACATTTCCTATATCAAGAGTTGATCGGTTCAGGCACGTTATCTAAAAGCATAGATGTTCTAAATCAAACTACAGTTCTTAGTATACAGAACACACACAAGAGGAAGAGTTCAGAAATGAACGAATTCTTCTTGAGGCATTGTAGACTAGGTCATATCAATGCGACCCGACTAGCTAAGTTACATTTAGATGCATATTTAAATCTGTTTGAATTTACATCTTGTGAAACTTGCCGGTCATGTCACAAAGATAAGATGACCATAGCTCTGTTTATTGGAAACAGAGAAAGAGTTAGTGAACTCTTGGGATTGATACATGCTGATGTATGAAAGTCTCCTGTCTACACATGCCAAGACCGGTTCTTTGTACTTCATTACATTCTCTGATAATCTCTCAAGATTCAGACATGTGTTCCTGTTGAAACACAAGTCCGAACCTTTTGAGATATTCACAGAATGTAAGTTAGAAGTAGAGAACCAAAATACGGGTATAAGTATTATGTCCTTTGATGAGATCAAGAAGGAGAATACTTGAGCACGGAATTCTTGGAATATTCTAAAGGAGAATGAGATTCTCTCTCAGCATTACTCCTCCGTATACACCATAGCACGATGGTATATCGGGGCGGAGCAATAGCGCCCTATGTGATATGGTGTGCTCTATGATGAGTACTACTGAGTTTCCTATTTTCTTTTGGGTGTTATGCGCTTGAGAAGCTGCATACCTATTGAATTGGGTTCAAATCAAATCAGTTGCCTACCGCTTCATATATGATATGGAATGGGAAGAGCCCATATCTTAAGTATGTTAAGATTTGGGGTTGTCCGGCCTATGTCTAAAAAGCAAAATCCGGACAAGCTCGAGGCAAAGTCAGTTCTGTGGAAGTTTGTTGGATATCCCAAGCATTCGCAAGGGAATATCTTCTACCAAACCGAGGAACAAAAGATGTTTTGTTTCTCAGCATGCCACCTTTGTGAAAGGAAATTTCTTATGAAGAAATTAGTGGTCATGAGGTAGAACTAGAAGGAGTTCCAGCTATACAAACTACAGTAGATGATTTGGTAGAACCAAAGGATTCAATAGTAACCAACGAACCTCAGCCTCTCCGCCGATCTAGTAGGGTTCCTCACCCACCTGAGAGATACTTCGGTTTCTCTATGACAGTGGGAGCGAGGATTACATCATGAGATGATGACCCAACTAGTTTCGAGCCGGCCATCAGGAGTGAGACTCTGTAAGAATGGCTGGATGCTTAGTGATCTGAGATGGAATCCTTATACACCAATAAAGTATGGACTTTGGTTGCTTTATCTGAAGGGTTAAATCCCCATCAGGAGCAAGTATATCTTGAGAAGATTACTTGGTGTACATGGAAAAGTTGAGACTTTTAGAGCTATGCTTAAGTCCATCCAGATCCTACTTGCCACGGCTACATACCATGACTACGATATCTGGTGGTTGGGTGTCATGACTGCTTTTCTAAAATGCTGATTTGGAAGAGAGCGTCTATAAGTACACAGCCAGAGGGCTTCGTAGACAGTGGGAGCAGCGGAAACGTGAGCAAAATGTTTTATGTGATAAAACAAGCATCGCGGAGTTGGAACATATGTTTTGATGTGATAGTCAAAGAGTTTAACTTCATCAAAATGGTAGATGAACCTTGTATAAACAAAAAGGTAGTAGGGAGTATGGTGGTGATCCTCGTAGACTACGTGGATGACATACTCTTGATAGGGAAGGAGTTTCTTATGCTACGCTCGGTCAATCTCCGCTTATCACAACGATTCTCCATATAGGATCAAAGTGATACCTCCTAAATCCTGGGTTTTGGATCTATGAGATAGATCTAATTGGATGTTAGGATACTCACTAGTTGTAGTGAGATGGTATCAATCGATCCTAGGGAGAATCACTGGAAACGTTCTAGAGTGATAAGGACGACTGAATGTCAGTCGCAGGCATTGTCTTTACCCTCAGTGGAGGGACGGTATGTTGGAAAAATTCCAAGCTAGATACCGTGACATACTAGACGATTAAAGGCAAGATACATCGTTACCAAGGATGCTATCAAAGAGGCAGTCTGGATATACATTAGTTCATGAGATGAAATTCGTTCCTACCATTGTGTGACAACGGAGTTGTAGCTTTTGCCAAGGAACCCCCGTCCCATCTGAAATCCAGATATAATTCTTAGGCAGTATCACCTGATCATGGAGATGGTTGATCTCCAGGGAGATCGAGGTTAGGAGAGTAGACACAGAGGACAACAGCGCGGATCCACTCACAAAGGCCTTTTTCCCAGTAGAGACTTTTATGGGATGGTTGAGTATGAGATACTTCGACCGTAGCTAATTGTTGGGTATGTGATACCACAACAGATGGCCCTAGTGCAAGTGGGAGATTGTTAGTTATTTATATGCCCTAGAGGCCATTACTGTACATACGTTGTATATTGTAGTGGATGCTAGGACATATATAGGGAGGACTTTCTTGCTCGACATGATAGTATGGTATCTGGTTGTACTTTATCTTAACATGTACTCTGATTGTCTCTATGTTATATGTTGATAAAGCCCTTAGGATATGTACTCGACTACTGGGACTATGATGAGATCATACTAGTGGGGCCACGGTAGTCGACGAGTACATCCTATAACTGTTCCTAGTCGAGGGTGTATCGAGACAGGGCATCAATACACCAGAGTAGACTAGCGTATACGCATCTTGACCCATATGATGGACGATGGATGATCTTATATCCATCGTTGTTTGACATCAAGGATGGTGTACGGGTGCTCAGTGGAGACTGGGTACACTGGACGGACTCGCCGAGAACTCCCAGATGGTATTATACATCACGTCAGATGGCAGTTCTCCGGTGACACTGGTACAAAGTAGTCTGTTGACCCGAGATCGTCATAGAGTCTTGTGTGATTCCCATCGTGCTTTGATTTCCATCATACCACGTCCAAGAAGGCGTGCAAAAAGGTGGCTTTTGGGTACAGTTCCGAATCACATGGAGGCAATGAGCGATAGGAGGGGATTCGTCTCTCCCGGTATAGGGAGTTGATGTTGCGCTGTGTTCGATTGGCTATAACCGGAAATCCCTAGCCAGGGTTGCTGAGATTTACTGGTAAGTGTTATCAGTAGTTTCTCGAACTGTTATAGACCTCATATCGACACGACTTATCGAGCTACTGGGGTCTGACGTTTACCACCCCTAGACGAGATATACGACATATCAGATGACGAGACCGGACTGTACGGGAGTGTTACTGTTTAGATTCACAGGAGAATGTATAGGCTCGCTTGTTGATCTTCTGAGCGCTCAATACCTGGGTGGCTGTTACGTTTAGCTGACCGCTTGCAGCTTGTGGGTGTTTGATATGATCATCACCTACTGCCGGCGTATTGATGATTCTTTAGAGTCCTACACAGAGGTTTCTTGACTCAGGCATAACGGAGTAGGAGCATATATGTGATATGTGCGGGACCGAGGATAATGTGGTATGTGATACCGTATTGGATTCTCGCGATATGAGATATCGGCCGGGTATATGTGATATAGCCGGGTCATCGTATTAGTCGGTTATATGCGATATAGCCGGATTGTCGGATCAAGTGTTGATTCGATAATTTAATGTATAATAATATATATGATATATTAAATTACATTAACTAATATTAGCTCACTAAAAGATTCATTTTCTCACGGGATAATACATTGATATATATATGCGTTATATGTTAATTGTATTATTTTCTATTGTTACAAAATATATTGTATATGTGATATATAATATTGTAACATGTTAGGGTTACAAATTTAACAATGGATTAGGGTTTAAACTTGGTTAGGGTTTGGATTAGGGTTAGCTTTTGCATGAAGCTTCCATGAACCTTCATGAAGCTTTGACTTTGTGGTTGCTTGATATTTTTGTGAGATATTATGTTAACCCAATCCAAACCATTAACTCTAGTTAACTCTCTACAAGGGTTAACTCTTCTCATGCTTAACCCTTGGTTAGATTTGTAATCACTACAATAATTCATTGTTCATCACAAAAGGATTAAGTGATTATCTTCATTCTTCTTCTTCTTCCTTGAGCTTCTTCATGAAAAAGCTTTCTTTTGTAATGAAAGTGAGTGAGAAAAAGATTATAAATGAGTGGAAAAATCCTACTTCATCATCCTCATCTATCCTTGCCATTTAGATGAGGGTGTTCACATTATTTCATGAGTGTTAGCTTGTGTTAACGAAACTTCAAGGTAGATCATCTTTGTATTGAAGATCGGAAGCAAAGGTTGCATCATTCTCTTCGTGAAGCCTCTCGAGAGTCGGGAACACGATGATCGCAGTGAAGGGACCTCAACACGGAGCTTAAGAAGTGAAGGACCGGATCTACAAAGGTTGTAATCCTTCTCACTTAGTGTTAAAATGTTTAACATGCTAGTTATCACCTAAACCCTAGTTTAAAGATCCGGCTTCGGGTTGTTCGGCACGGCTAAAATTTTAATCGGGCATGGTTGATGCCTCGTAGACCCTTGTGTGCGTGCCTAGCATCCCTACAAGGGCATCGATACTCCAGAGTAGACTAGTGTATACAGTCGAGACCCCGACGAAGGGCGGTGGTCGGTCTCATAAGCCACTGGTGTCAGTTGGATCATTTAAGATGTATACAAGTGCTCATTGGGTTATGAGTACACCGGACAGGACTCGCCGGGAACCTGCTATTTGGTATTATACATATCGTCAGATAGCAGTTCCCTGGTGACATGTGTACAGGTTAGTTTGTCGACCTGAGATCGTTATTTGTCTCGTGTGAGTTCCCACCGTGCTTTGATTTCTACCCTACCACGGCTCAAAGGAGTCGTGCAAACAGGTATTTTTTGGGTACAGTCCCGAGCCACATGGAGGCAGTGAACGGATCGTCGGGGATTCGTCTCTCCCGGTATTGGGGGTTGATGTCGCGCAGTGCACGGGTGGCCATCACTAGAAATCCACGGCCGAGGTAGTGGAGAATTACTGATTTGGATCAGTAGTTTCTCAGGTGGTGATGGGCTTCATACCGACATGAATTATCGCGTTATTAGGGGTCTGACTTTATCTACCCCCCTAGACTCGATATGCGATACTCTTTAGACGAACGGACCAGACTGTATGCATATTGTCACTGTCAGGATCAGTAGGGTTTATGGATGAGTTCGCTCGTCAGCTTCCCTTCCAATCAATACATAGGCAAACGTTATGTACAGCTCGTACCTCTGACGTGCTAGTGGTTATACCCAGAGCCAGTGTGTTGATGAGTCATTAGAGTCCCCCACAGACAGTTTCCCAAGTTCGGGCGAAACGTTGTAGAGACCGTATGGTTTTATGGCACGGTTCGGAAATGCACGTGCATTTTCGCACGTGTCGTTTTTCGGGAAGATAATACTGGTAGGCTTTGGTTTAAACAGATCCCAGTATTATACTGTGTAGATATAATATCTTTGTCTCAGTTGCTTTTATATTCGGTCGTAATACAAATGCGGGTATGTTTATACTGTTACGGGGTTATCCTGAAATTCGTTTCAGGATCACTTTTGGAAGTTGCCAGTTTCCAGTTTTCTATCGCCCGTATTTAACATTCGGTTAAATGCGGATTTATCTTTTCTTGAGATGAGTGTGGAAGCTTCTAGATGGTGACTAGGATGGTGACTAGGCTTGTGAGTCATTAGTGCATTGATTATTGCATTAATGGTTTTGATGACTAAGGGTTATGATTCATTGTTTCATTAAATGTGTTCATACAAGGTGTTATGTGACTCATCATCTTCATTGATCTTATGGTCACTCTCCCCCCCTCCTACACTCACCTCTCCTCTCTTCAAATAGGCCGGCCCCTTTCTTGAAATAGGGATGGTTGTTCTTTTTGGAAAAAGATTAGGAATTAGGTTCATGGAAATTTGATATGCCAATTTCTCATTTATCCGATTCAAATGACAACTTCATTAACCTTTCGTCCATAGCTTTGGACGTAACGAGACAAAGTGTTCTACTCATTCTCTACATAAATCTTGGTCATCTCTTTTAGCAAACTTGATGATCGAGTTGCCTCGGTTAAGAGGCGGGAGCCCGTTTAAAGATCCGTCGACGTGGTGCCACCTGGACGAGAAGATTGGAGATTCAGGAGATCGGAGCAGCCGCAAAAAAGCATGGGATGATGGTTGAAGACCGAAGGAATCGGATCGTTTGGTATAACATTTCTACCCACTTTGTAGTTTGTTAGTTTAGCTTTAATGGCAGATCCGGGTTATAGTACGCGATAGCTCCAGTTGTAAAAAGTTTTTGTTCCGCATTTGGCGTCTGTTAGACGGCCGGGGCGCTACCGTGGACTTACAGTGGTATCAGAGTCTCACCATTAAGCTTTACTAATTTGTGCTAACGCGTTTAAAAGATCGATCGAACGGAATTTCCGAAATCACAATTTTCAGCACATAAGTTTCTGTCGATTTTTTAAAGGGCCTAAAAATAATTTTGCATATCACAGAAAAGCGTGCAGGGTTTTCTAAGCATTCTGGGAAATTTTGGGCACGTGATCCCACATGACCACCGCGGATCCGCGGTCAAACCTAGGGTTTGACCGCGAAAGCGCGGCGACTTTGTGGGAACAGTGCTCCAATATTTCCAGAGAGCTTCACATAGGAAATAGTGGTTTTTTGGTACTATTCTTTTGGGCCCAGATTTTGTAACTGTACAGCAGATGTACGTGGGGCCCACTTCGGGAAATTTAGTCGATCGAAATTTTAAACTTGTTAGTTTACAGTATTTACATTATATCTCCGACCGGGAATGTCATTTGAGCGGTAAACCACGTCTAATTGCTATAGTTCTTTTAGACGGGTTTGCGAACGTGACATTCGCGTTGATGTTCTGTGTTGTGTTGTGTTGTTGCGGATATGTCGTAGTGGATAGCAGGGTGCAATGATAGTGCTATTTGGATTTATTTGTACTTTTGATATTGCGGGGCGAGCGTCCAACATGTGGACTGCCGTCACTGTCTGTTTGTATAATATTCTTTTTGGGGCACGACCGGGCTGAGGTCGATGTACCCATTGTACATATTTTTATTTCTGTACTAGGTTTACCCCGCGACGGAGTGCACGGATAGCCGGGTTCTGGAGGGCAACAGGTCCGTATCTCATGGCTTTGAGAGACAGAGGGGCCTCACTCTAGAATTGGCAGACTATTCGCCGCACTCGTAGGGGGTATAGGTTGACCCAAGGAGGGGTGCTCAAGTTACCGGATTCTGTGAAGTGCCGGGTGGTCCATTCACTTTGTTGTAGGGGGCTACCTCGCTTCAGGTTTTGGCGAGTAACTTGCCGCACCCGTAGGGGTCTAGGTTTCATTACACAGGCTATCCACATGACCAGGGGAACGTCGGGTTTCAGCAGCGGCTCTGTGAAACCCGGGGATCCCAGATTATCTGTATTATTCTGTGATACTTATTACTTTTCTGTAATGTTGCATTTTATCACTCCTGGAGCGATTACTGTATATTGGTATATACACTATTAGATGTTGTATATGTTTTACACCCGCGCTAGTCCATTCCCCGCTCTGTCGTTAGTTAAGTAACCTAACGGGTGATGACGGGACCCAATGACGAATGCGGATGACATATACGTACATTATATTTTCGTTCTTTTCTGTTGTGATTAATTGATGGGAATGCGTTGATTCTTATCAATGCAAGTAAAACAAACCTATATTTGATGTTGTTGGAACAAATTTTAAAAGGTGTTATTACATAGATGTTTCCTTTTGTTATGCATCGCGGTATTCAGTTGGAATATCCTGCACCTCATTCCACGAGGCAAAGGCCGAGATCCCTTCACCGGGAGTAACCCCTTGGGCAGAAGTTTACGTCAGGGTAATAACTTCAATATAGTCGATTACAAGTTGCTTTGCATCGCGGTATTCAGTTAGAATATCCTGCACCTCATTCCACGAGGAAAGAGCCGAGATCCCTTCACCGGGAGTGACCTCTTTAGCAAAAGGTTTTCGCCACTTTATTTTTATAAAAAGCTATCAGGTTCCTTCAACGAGATCAAGTTCATTACGTTAAAGATTTTTCGCCAAAAACCAGCCGTAGCCCTCCGTCATTTCTTATGGATGGTCAGTAGTATTCTAGCTATGTATATTTGGCCCTTAGTCAAAATATAGTGATTGGTAGCTGCTGGGGTATTCATTTGTTGCATAGATAGATGCGTTGGTTTGGGACAGTCGTATTACTATATTTGGCCCTTTGTCAAGAGTATGTACGGGTGGGTTCAAATTGACCTGGATAATGATGGATAGAACTTGACATGTGACTTATAAGATATTTGGCCCTTAGTCAAGGTCATAAGAGCATGGCGCAAAAATATATATCGGGAGTTTCAAACATACAGGAAACTTTCCAGGCATGCGCATACCTTCTGGAGTGTGATAACTTGAGTGGCTTCCATCAAGTTATCATGCGATGATAGTTGGATCCCGATTCTCACTGATGAGTTGGTATACTCTTCGGGTGATCCCGACTAATTCTTCTTTCAGGTTTGGAAGAGAATTTGATATTACAGTGTGAGGTTTCCTGATTAGATAAAGTGATAACCATTCTGATCTAGGTTAGAGTGCACGCAGAGTGTTTCTTTTCTCTCTCTCTCTCTTTTGCAGCGGCCTTTGACCGACCCTAAACTATGACTCAGTGACCAAGTTGACCGAACCTTCTTAAAATACTGGCTTTTGGATTGTCTTAAGTTGCATAAGTCATTGCCACTCCTTCTTTTACCCTTTGTATTTCTCAGAACACCCCGTATTACTATGGACATCCACTTCCATTGGATAGATCCATCGTATGGTTATATATACGAACTCGAAGGGACTTCTTCGAGGATGGATCCAGGTTTATGAGAAATAGAATTGGTTTATTCAGTTGTCTTTTATTATCACCTTCTCTCAGGTTGCGAGGGCTCCTTAGTATAGGAGAGTACACCTATTATGCTTATTGGATAGTCTTCTTCCAAACCATAGGCAGGTGTCGAAAGGTAGGGAATGAAGAAAACCAATTAGCCTAAGTAGGGTGTACAGAAGGTAATAACTAAAGACAGAATAAAGGGATTAGAAAGAAGGCAAAGTAAATTGCGACTGTTATCATTCACGATCAAACCGCGTACTTCATCGCCACTCTTATTTCACCTTTGCTTTTTTCCCTAGTTCGGGAGAAATAGAATAAGGTATTTTTCAGTTGTCTTTTATCATCACCTTCTCTCAAGTTGCGAGTACTCCTAGGATTAGGACAGTACACCCATTATGCTTACTGGACAGTCTTCTTCCAAACCATAGGCAGGTGCCGAAAAGGTAGGGAATGAAGAAAACCAATTAGCCTAAGTAGTATGTATAGAAGGTAATAACTAAAGACAGAATAAAGGGATTAGAAAGAAGGCAAAGTAAATTGCGACTGTTATCATTCACGATCAAACCGCGTACTTCATCGCCACTCCTATCTCACCTTTGCTTTTTTCCCCAGTTCGGGAGGAATAGAATAAGGTATTATTCAGTTGTCTTTTATCATCACCTTCTCTCAAGTTGCGAGTACTCCTAGGATTAGGAGAGTACACCCATTATGCTTACTGGATAGTCTTCTTCCAAACCATAGGCTGGTGCCGAACGGTAGGGAAGGAAGAAAACCATTTAGCCTAACGTTGGTGTACAGAAGATAATGAATAAAGACAAATAAAGGGATTTGGAGAGATGGTAAAGAAATATACGGTTAAAGTCATGAATTGGATTATGGAAGAGGCATTACTAGAAATACCAGAATACCCCTACGAAATATTTTCATGTTTCGGTGCATTGTTAAAGGAAAACTGATTTCCCGATTAGATACTTACTCCAGGGTATGTATTTACCAGGTTTCATTCTCATATCTGTATGGTTTTACAGATGATGAATGGGAGTAAGTTATTGGGAATTAGGAGATCATCCTCATTATATCGGAATTCGTTGTAATTGCTGATATTTGAGGAAATCGTCTGGGTACAGTTTTCAAATCTACGATGCACAGGTTTTGAGTTATTCAACTCAACGGACTTATTCAGAGTATTGTATGTTGTCCAGTGTCCGTTAGGACAAAGGGGTAGGTCCTCGTACTATGTTCTGTTTACTTATGACTTCTCTAATTTTAGACAATTGTTTCGAAGAAATACAATGTCTAAGTTTCGAGAAGTTGTGGGTATAAGAATAAAGTAGAGAACCAGGTGTCGCAAGTATCAGGATTCTTCAAAGAGATTGAAGATGTAGATTCTTGTGGCTGGTATTCAGTTGATAGTAATGGTTTTGAGAAACTTGTTTCTCTTTCGGGTTACTCATAATTGGATATATTCCTAAGTTGAGTAATGCTGATTAGCCTCTCTCCATTAAGTTGATATGCACTGGAGACAGTTGCATGGTTTGAATTTGGTTCCAGTTAAATTAGTGCCTCTATTTCTATATTGTATATATAGTATGGTTCATATCTTAACGATGTTAAGATACGGGGAGTTGTCCAGCTTATGCTTAAAACCAGACACTGGATAACTCAGGGCACGTTTCTGTAATGGCAGTTTGTGGGTTGACCCTGGCTTTGACGAGGGTTGATTTTCTACCATCTGAAAGATCAATAGTGATATTGTTCTTGACTCGCCACAGTTTTAGTAAAATGGACTTTTTCAGAAAACACTAGTGGGGGTATGGTAGAACTGGAAGTGATTCCAGAACCGCAAACGATTACAGAAAATTTAATAGGACCTATATATTCAATCAGGTTTAACATTCCATTATCCACTCCGCGGATATGGTGGGTAACCTCAGACACCCGAGAGGTACTCCGGTAGCCTCAAGGACGGTGACAGGGAGGTTCTTGTTTACCCAGACCTGACACTACTGTTGTTCTAGGCTATGAGACCCAGCAGGAGGTTAAGTATAGCGTCATTCTAAACTAGCTTTAGAAGTGTACGTATATATTATTCTGTCAGAGGGTTGTCGTAGTCAGTGGGAGCAGCGGAAGCATAGTGGACAAGTAGCTTATGTCTATTTATAGGCTTGAGCAAATATACCGGAGATAGATCATCTAATTTTGATGTGATAGTCATAGCTTTGACATCATCAGAATAGGGGATGGATCTGTTGAGAAGGTAGTAGGGTGTGATATCCTGGTATTTGGATAACATACACAGAGTAGGAAGTAAAATTTCTATACTACGATCGGTTGTACTTTGATCGTCACACAGTTGTTTCTCCACAAAGGATATGGATATAATATCTGACATTCTTGTTAACTAGATCTAGATTTGGGTAGTTTCCCATTAAGGGTACTTGGACAATATTCTAATAGTATTTTAGAATAAATGACTCCTGGCATGGTGGTGTACCTGCAGGTGATGGAGTCACCCTCTCTAAAGGTGTCTTAGAGACTAAAGGAGAGAGGGAAGTGCATGATTGGCAGATCACTTGCTTAGGCAATTGAGTCAATCATGAGATGACAGGTACCACACCAGATGTTATTTTTGCACTAGGTGCGATAAGTTTATATTAATCCAATCCTGGAGAAACATTAGGAAGCAGTTTTAGAACATGAATGGATGTTCTATGGATTTGATAATGGCAGCCTCCTTGAGGAGACGGTTATCATTCCAGGCTTCCAAGGTGACATAGATGACAGAGTGATTGTCAGAGTTATAGTTTTCCCTCTGACGAGGGACAGTATTATGGACAGGTGGTCCAAGAGGATACTGTGGGAGGCATGGTGCTAGATACTGATTAGGTTCAGTTATCAATAAAGTCTAAGAAGTTTGGATTTGGAGTTCATTTATGAACTAGGTCCCATCAGATATTCAGACATATTCTAAGACAGGTATTACTCGATTCGGGAGATGGCTTTCTCCGCGAACTTGAGATTAAGAGAGACATAGAAAGAAACATCAGGGCGGATCCACTCACTGAGGCTATTTCTCAAACACAAGAGTTTTACAAACTAGTTTTGTGAAACTGATTAGTAGAGGAGTTAGGTGTTCAGTATCCACGGGCTGTGAGTATGCGACATCGCAATAATTAGCCTTAAGTGCAAGTGGGAGATTGTTGGAGATAGTGCCCTCATAGTCAATTATTGGATCGTAGGTACGTGATTGCAATGATTGAGGCAGGACCTATACCGATATGACAGTCTTGCTCGAGATGATAGTATGTTATCTGGTTTGTCTTTATCATTGTGTACATGCTTTAGTTTGCTATTGCATATTGATAGAGCCCATAGGATTCTTGCTTGACTGCCAGCAATATGATGGCGATCATATACGTGGGAGCTGGGGTCTATAAGCACATCCTTAAATGTGTCCCTAGTCGTGGGAGTTCGAGACAGGGCATCGATACTCCAGAGTAGACTAGTGTATACAGTCGAGACCCCGACGAAGGGCGGTGGCCGGTCTCACAAGCCACTGGTGTCAGTTGTATCACCTAAGATGTATACAGGTGCTCATTGGGTTATGAGTACACCGGACAGGACTCGCCGGGAACCTGCTAGTTGGTATTATACATATCGTCAGATAGCAGTTCCCTGGTGACATGTGTACAGGTTAGTTTGTCGACCTGAGATCGTCATTTGTCTCGTGTGAGTTCCCACTGTGCTTTGATTTCTACCCTACCACGGCTCAAAGGAGTCGTGCAAACAGGTATTTTTTGGGTACAGTCCCGAGCCACATGGAGGCAGTGAGCAGATCGTCGGGGATTTATCTCTCCCGGTATTGGGGGTTGATGTCGCGCAATGCACGGGTGGCCTTCACTAGAAATCCTCGGCCGAGGTAGTGGAGAATTACTGATTTGGATCGGTAGTTTCTCAGGTGGTGATGGGCTTCATACCGACACGAATTATCGCGTTATTAGGGGTCTGGCTTTATCCACCCCCCTAGACTCGATATGCGATACTCTTTAGACGAACGGACCGGACTGTATGTATATTGTCGCTATCACGCTCAGTAGGATTTATGGATGAGTTCGCTCGTCAGCTTCCCTTCCAATCAATACATAGGCAAACGTTATGTACAGCTCGTACCTCTGATGTGCTAGTGGTTATACCCAGTGCCAGTGTGTTGATGAGTCATTAGAGTCCCCCACAGACAGTTTCCCAAGTTCGGGCGAAACGTTGTAGAGGCCGTATGGTTTTATGGCAGGGTTCGGAAATGCACGTGCGTTTTCGCACGTGTCGTTTTTCGGGTAGATAATACTGGTAGGCTTTGGTTTAAGCCGGATTCCAGTATTATACTGTGTAGATATAATATCTTTGTCTCAGTTGCATTTGCATTCGGTCGTAATACAAATGCGGGTATGTTTATATTGTTACGGGGTTATCCTGAAATTCGTTTCAGGATCACTTTTGGAAGTTGCCAGTTTCCAGTTTTCTATCGCCCGTATTTAACATTCGGTTAAATGCGGATTTATCTTTTCTTGAGATGAGTGTGGAAGCTTCTAGATGGTGACTAGGATGGTGACTAGGCTTGTGAGTCATTAGTGCATTGATTATTGCATTAATGGTTTTGATGACTAAGGGTTATGATTCATTGTTTCATTAAATGTGTTCATACAAGGTGTTATGTGACTCATCCTCTTCATTGATCTTATGGTCACTCTCCCCCCTCCTACACTCACCTCTCCCCTCTTCAAATAGGCCGGCCCCTCTCTTGAAAGAGGGATGGTTGTTCTTTTAGGAAAAAGATTAGGAATTAGGTTCATGGAAATTTGATATGCCAATTTCTCATTTACCCGATTCAAATGGCAACTTCATTAACCGTTCGTCCATAGCTTTGGACGTAACGAGACAAAGTGTTCTACTCATTCTCTACATCAATCTTGGTCAACTCTTTTAGCAAACTTGATGATCGAGTTGCCTCGGTTCAGAGGCGGGAGCCCGTTTAAAGATCCGTCGACGTGGTGCGACCTGGACCAGAAGATTGGATATTCAGGAGATCGGAGCAGCCGCAACAAAGCGTGGGATAATGGTTGACGACCGAAGGACTCGGATCGTTCGGTATAACATTTATACCCACTTTGTAGTTTGTTAGTTTAGCTTTAATGGCAGATCCGGGTTATAGTATGCGATAGCGCCAGTTGTAAAAAGTTTTTGTTCCGCATTTGGCATCTGTTAGATGGCCGGGGCGCTACCGTGGACTTACACTTAGGAGTAAAAATATCATGAAAACCTGTGTCAAGCAACGACACATAAATACTGATCTATCAGGTGCTGTCACCACGACTGGCCCCCTGCTAGGTACGTATCATACGCTATTCTGAAAACCCGAGTGTCCAGCTTCGACCCTCGTCTTTCGACGTATCCATATATACATGACTCCCGTCGGTATCCCCACGATAACCGCCGAGTCATAGGTACTGTCACCGGTAGGTACTTGCCCACCTTCCATGCTCAATCGGTTTGGACCGTCGATCATCTTGCCGAGGGGAACCGTACCGGTCCCCACCATGTACCCTCACACGGCCCACGACGCTCCTCGCATGGGGTATATATATCAGAACCGATAAAACTCATGGTGGTTGCTGAAATATCATATCAAGAGAAACCGAGTTTTTCAAATAATGCATAATTTCTTGAAACTACCACGGTCCTCAAATCCAGAAAACATCATGAAAAATCCAAATCTCAATGCGAAAATCCATGAATATAATATATGCAACATAAAAATGTAATGTGAGCATATAAAGGAAAAGCCGCTAGTTAACCGCAACAAGTTTATATATATATATATATATATATATATATCATGCGGTTCCTAATTTCTCCAAGTCTAAAATAACATCAAATAAAGGTGAACATGTAGCTATAGCCAGATATATGTGTAAACTTATAGGTATAGCAAAGTATATGTATCTACCTATCAGTAATGATGTAATACCCTCCAGGTATATACATAAGTATGTTTGCAAGATGTACAAGTAGCTATGTCTCATGTGAGTATATACCTATCACTAATGGCACAATACCATATAGGTATATGGGTAACTAGTATGTACGCATGTCAAGTCATATGTGTAATCTTGTAGGTATACAGGTATGCTATATGTCATAAGCAACAGGAATATGAATCAATGCATCAATGTCCCTAACTAAACAATATCATATATGTATGTGTGTTGTGCGTGTCATGGCAATTATTGACGGTGTGTCTGGCATACAATCAGTGCTCGTGCAACATGATCCGTCAATAATAGTGCAGTATCCTAAGCGTACAAGTCCAAGCACAATAAGTAACTAAGCAATAAGGTGTATGTGCAACTCTAAATATGCAATAGAATATACGACAAAATCATGTCATCTCTAGCCCAGACGCATAACGCCATGTGGGCGATTCCCCTGTAGATGTTAAATCTACTCACCAACGCTCCTGGCTAAGTAAAGCCTACCACCTGTTTTCCCTTCTTCGCAGCGCCCGAAGTCCCCGCCTGCGAACCTAAAACATAAAACAATATAATAGGTATATATTAGCAATAGACCTAAAACACGTACAAACTACGTTTGACCGATGCGACAACACAAAACATACTCTCAAGTGTTCGTATTGTGGCTAACGTGCATAGCGACACAACGAAATCAACTCGGAGCAACAGCAACACATAACACGAACCGTATCGGATAACGTAACGCGTGAAACGAAACATAAGAAAATAAGCAAGTGATCCTAGATTTTTCTATACCAACAATCTGTAAAAGTTGCAAGTACCATGAGACCACATACAACCCCAGAGACCCCTACACCAAAACTCAACCCGCAACTCACCAGTTTGGTCGCAATTTGCAGCCAGAAGCAATATATTTGCGGCCTGTTCAAGATTGAGGCCAGAAGCAATATATTTGCAGCCTGTTCAAGATTGAGGCCAGAAGCAATATATTTGCGTCCTGTTTAAAAGGAAATGGGTTCGTATTTTGAGGGTAGGTTCTAGGTCACTACACTATGTCACCGTGATGGGAACTTTTGCCAAAAATACCTGGTTTGATAGCAGATCATCCGAGACCCAAAACTACACTAAAAACGATATTTACCCGAAACAATACCTAACGCTATCTAAACTGAAACTAACAAGCTACGCTACACAATAAACACTTAACTAACAGAAAGAGATCATTACCTAACCAAAAGAACTTAAGATCCTAGCTTTCCAAGATCCAAGGCATCCAAGAGGCAAATCAAGGAAAAAGATGTGATTTTTGTGAGATTTTGTGAAGATTTGATGAAGTTTTGTATAGGAAACGCAAGTGTTCAGTTTAGATAAGAGAGAGATGAAGAAAATGAGAAGGGAAAGAGTGTGAGAGAAAGAGAGAAGGAAAAGATAAAGAGAAAGAGAGATGTGAGTGCACCCTTGCATTAATTCACCATTAATGCATCCACACTACCACCATGGCACCTCCTCTCACATCCATAAGAAATATCTCTCTTCTCACACAAAATATCTAGGATTAGGGTTAAGGATAAGATTAAAGCAAAGGAATGGATTAAAGCAAAGGATTGGATTAGGTTAAGTTGTCATGATCACTAATCTAGATTAGCACAAGCAAACCCTCACATTAACGTGCACACGTACGTGCAAGCCATAACAAATAATAATAAATTATTAATTAAATGTTATAAAATATGAGAAACCTGAATTGGTAAACTTTTTACAGTAAACCCGCATTAACGTCTAAACTAACACTAACCGAAATCTAAGGCGTTACACTCTATGACGATCTCGGGTCTACAGACTAACCTGTACCAGTGTCACCAGAGAACTGCTATCCGACGATAGGTATAATACCATCTAGGAGTTCCCGGCGAGTCCATTTAGTGTACCTAGTCTCCACTGAGCACCCATATACCTTCTCTGATGTCAAACACCAATGGATATGGGATCATCCATCGCCCATCATATGGGTCGAGAAGCGTATATGCTAGTCTATTCTAGAGTATCGATACCCTGTCTCGATACTCCCATGACTAGGAACATTTGAAGGATGTACTTATAGACTACCCTGTCCCCACTAGTATGATCTGCATCATAATCCTGGTAGTCAAGTACTCATCCTAAGGGGTTTATCAACATGTAATAGAGAGAGAAAATAAGTGTACAAGTTAAGATAAAGTGCAACCAGATAGCATACTATCATATCAAGCAAGAAAGTCCTCTCTATATATGTCCAAGTATCCACTACAATATACATCGCATGTACAGTAATGGCCTCTAGGGCATACATATAATTAACAATCTCCCACTTGCACTAAGGCCATCTGCTGTAGTATCCAATACCCAACAATCCAGCAGTGGTTGTAGTATCCCATACTCAACCATTCCATAGAAGTCTCTCTTGGGGTAAGGCCTTTGTGAGTGGATCCGCTGTGTTATCCTTCGTGTCTACTCTCCTATCCTCGATCCCTTGGAGATCATCCATCTCCTTGATCAGGTGATATTTACCTCAGAATATGTCTGGAACACTGATGGGAACTTCGTTCCTAGGCTAAAACCACAACTCCATTGTTGTCACAATAACAATTATTGGATGCTCAATGGTAGGAACCTTGTTCATCTCATGAACAAGAAATGCCCAGACAGCCACTTTGGCAGCATCATTGGTAGCAATGTATTCAGCCTTTATCATCTAGTATGTCATGGTATCTAGCTTGGAACTCTTCCAATATACCGTCCCTCCACCGAGGGCAAAAACAATGCCTGTGACTGACTCTAAGTCTACCTTATCACTCTGGAAGCTCGAACCAAGAACTTTCTTTTAGTGCTTCTCAAGAACTTAAGAATGTCCTCCACAGCTGTCCAGTGATTCTCCAAAGATCTGATTGATTCCTGATCACTACACCTAGTGAGTCATCTACATCTGGTTTGGTACATAACATCGCACACATGATAGAGCCTACTGCCGAAGCATAGGATATCCCTTGTTTGCGAGCTCTCTCCAAATCAGTCTCGGAAGACTTCATTTTGGAGAGAGTGATTTCTTAGTAAGTGGGCGAACTACCACGCTTAGAATCTTCCATACTAAACCCCTTTAGTATGGTGTTAATGTACCTGGATTTGGGACACTCCCAACATCCACTTATATCTATCATCATAGATCATAATTCACAAGATGTAGTAGGTATTATCCAGATCTTCTATTGAGAATTCCCGTGATAAGAGGAGCTTGACCGAGTGTAGCATAGGAAACCATTTCCTATCAAGGGTATGTCATCTACGTACAATACGTGGAAGACAGCCTTACTCTCTACTACCTTTTTATACAAGGTTCATCTACCTTTTTGATGAAGTCAAACTCTTTGACTGCCACATCAAAATAGATGTTCCAATTCCGCGATGCACGCATTGATCCTGATGGACTTAAGCATAGATTTGAAAGTCTCAACTTTTCCATTTACATCAAGAATCTTCTCAAGATCCATTTTCTCCTAATGGGTTTTACCCCTTCAGGTGCAACATTCAAAGTCATACTTTGTTGGTGTACATGGATTCCATCTTAGATAGCATAGCATCCATCCATTTCACAAAGTCTGCACTTGTGATGGCCTGCCTGAACCTAGTTGGGTCATCATCTACCATGATGCAATCCTCGCTCCCACTGTCACCAAGAATACCGTAGTATCTCTCAAGTGGATGAGGAACCTTACCAGATTCACGGAGAGGCTGAGGTTCGTTGGAGACTATTGAATCCTTTGGTTCTACTAAATCATTAGCTGTTAGTTTGTCTAGCTGGAACTACTTCCAGTTCTACCTCGTGAACACAAATTTCTTCACAAGAAATTCCTTTTCTAAAAAGGTGGCATGCTGAGAAACAAAACATCTTTTGCTCCTCAGTTAGGTAGAAGATATACCCTCGCAAATGTTTGGGATATCCTAACAAACTTACAGTACCTACCTTGCCTCGAGCTTATCCGGATTCTGCCTTTCAACATAGGACGGACAACCCCATATCTTAACTAGTATAAGACATGGTCTCTTCCCACACCATATCTCATATGTAATGGTAGGCCCTGATTTGGACGGAACCCCATTCAATAGGTATGCAGCTTCTCAAGTGCATAACACCAAAAGAAAACAGGTAACTCAGCAGTACTCATCATAGAGCACGCCATATCTCATAGGGTGCGATACCTCCGCCCCGATACACCGTTTGTGCTGTGGTGTATATGAAGGAGTAAGCTGAGAGAGAATCACATTCTTATTTTACAAACTCCAGGAACTCCATGCGCAAGTATTCTCCTCCTCGATCACATCGAAGGATTTAATACTTCTACCCGTCTGGTTCTTTAACTTCAAGCTTATATTCTTTGAATTTCTCAAAAGTTTTAGACTCATGTTTCAACAGGAACACATGTCCGAATCTTGAGAGATAGTCGATGAATGTAATGAAGTACCAAGAACCAACCTTAGCATTTGTAGACATGGGACCGTATACATCATCATGTATGCGTCCCAAGAGTTCAGTAACTCTTTCTCTGTTTCCAGTAAACGGAGTATCGGTCATTTTACCTTTGAGACAAGACGGGAAAGTATCATAAGATGAAAATTCGAACAGATTCTCATATTCATTCTTATGTAATTTAGCTGGTCGTGTTGCATTGATATGACCTAGTCTACAATGCCACAAGAAGGATTCGTTCATTTCTGAACTACTCCTCTTGTGTGTGTTCTACATACATTGAACTGTGGTTTGATTTAGAACGTATATGCTATTATCTAACGTCCCTGATCGAATCAACTCTTGATTCAGGAAAATGTTCACAACATTATCCTCATATACAGAATTATATCCTTCTTTAACTCAATAAAGAATATGATGTAATGTTGTATATCAGGTTCGGTATCTAATAACATTTGTTCAGAATCAATGTATCTAATACAAAGTGATATCTGGCAACTGACTTAACTGCAACAATTGCACCATTCTCTAACACTTAGAAACATATCACCCATTCTCTGTTCTCTACCTTTCTGTAGCCCATGTAACATATTACATATGAGCCATGACCCGAAATATTAGCTCGTGACCAGTACTTGAATCACGCAACGTCTAAAGGCGTAACGGAATTCAAGTAAACTGAAACCCAGAAATCTAAACCTTTTGGAAAAATAAAGGAAGTTAGGTTTTTGAAATAAAGGTATATGAAATCAATGTTTTCTTAATGCATAGAAAAGGAGCATGAATGATGCAAGTGAAATTTACTAGTTTGAAAACATGTTTCGTCTTTTCAAAATTTTGGCAGCACCTCCTTTGTATTTTTTGATCCAAAACCACAATACATAATAATGATAAAGGCATCCCCAAGCGGGAGCTAGCTCTTCGCCAAACGGCGGATCACAACCACGCAATACAGTATAAATAAGTATACGACGCCCAACGGCGAAGTTCACCACAAAAAGATAAAGAAATGAGCAAGATATAACCCCAAAAGTGAATATAAAACCCATCGCTCAAATCTCACAACTACAAGTCTCACTAAGTCTCATCACTTATACAATTTACAACTTTTGATTGATGGAGTTAACTAGATACAATAAGAATATAGATACAAGAGCGGGTACGATACAAGTGTCTCATCTACCAATGCAAAATACCCGAATGCAACTGTGTGCCTGCGAAGCCGCTACTGATCCAAGCGGTCAACCTACAAGAACTGTGGCACAACGGGGGTGAGTTGCCAACTCGTGAGTAGAAAAATATCAACAGATAGAAATCGAATAAAAAACGACTCCTAGGTCAACTATATCATAAACGTAATACTATGATATCTAGGGTGACCGGGTCTGTATATGTGCCAACAAGGTTGTCAATACCTAAATGCATGCGGATAACATCCAACAGTAACAATCAATGCATGTATATGGATCTCGCCCAACCATAATCAAGGTATGTATGCATGTGGATCTCGTCCACCCAAAATCAAGGTATGTATACACGTGGATCTCGTCCACCCATATAATCAATGTCTGCATGCACGTAAATATCATAAAGGAGTATGCATGAAAGTATGAGGATATATATCAACGGTGTCCCTCCGGACACATCAAAATCATGGAACCTGAGTGCCTAGCATCGACACTCGAAAACATCATGAAAACCGTGCCCAGCATCGGCATGTAAATCCTCATATATCGGGCTCCGTCAGTCCGAATCGGCCCACGGGCTCCGTCAGTCCGGATCGGCCTATATCATCTCTCGACTCCGGTCGTTATCCTCCGGATATCCGCCGAGCCCAAATACTATCACCGGTAAGTAGTAGTCCCTCTGCCAGGCTCACCGTCTACTGCACAGCGATCCGTTCTCGCCCCGGGGTACCATACCGGGTCCACCATGTACTCGCAATCGGCCTCATTCGCCTCCTCGAATCGGGTTTCACATGTCGCTCTCAGAACCGAGAAAACACATGGTGGACGCACTGAAATATCATATCAAGAGAAACCGGGTTTTTAAAATAACACATAATCTCTTTTTAAATATCCACGGTTCTCAAATCCAGAAATCTCATGGAAACAGCATATCTCAATGCGTAAAAATCATAAAGCATAATGTATGCGACATATAACAGAAATGTAAGCATATCAATATATCATGCAACATGGAACAGTGATATGACATATTAAGGGAAAACCGCTCTTTTAAATGATTCCGGTTTTTAAAATATATCTTGCGGTTCCTAATCTCCCAATAAAACCAGTTATCTATATAGGTGCAATATGTATATGCGCAAGTATAGATGTACCAATGTATGTGTGCGCCAATAAGGATGTACAATGTGTATGTGCATAAATATGGATATATCAATATATATATGCACCAATATGGATATACAAAAGGGTATATCCGCAAGTATAGATGTATCAATGTATATGTGCACCAATATGGATATACAAATGGGTATATCCGCAAGTATAGATGTATCAATGTATATGTGCACCAATATGGATATACAAATGTGTATGTCATGATGCAGCAAACCTACTGTGTAGTGACATGGCAATTATCGATGATGAAGTGTGTGAGCCGACAAATCTGTGTACATGTAACATACGCATCATCGATAATAGTGCAAGTGTACTAGCACAGGCATAAGCAATGCAATGGAAATAATATGAATGCAGCATAAGGTAAATCATATGCAAATGCTGAAGGGTATACGTATCTAACATGACCGAGTCGGGGAATCCATCAATCAGCATCCAGCCTAACAATATCACGTACGGTATAATCCATCGTACGACAACCTCTAGTCAAGGGTAAGGATCAATCATCAAGTCAAACTCATCACGCACGGAAAATCATCGTACGGCGGCATTAAGCTAATAGGGATCCTATCATCCTATAAGACAAATGAGGGTACGGCCTAATATCACATACGGCCTATCATCCATGATTCACAACATTCTACATATCTATTTATCTATCTATCTATCTATCTATCTATCTATATATATATATATATATATATATATATATATATATATACCTATGTCCCAGGTCACATCCACAATAATCTCATATCAGGGGACCGGCAGGGTATAAATCATCTCGATCGACTTGCATCCGTATACCAACATATCATCATATCATCATATCAGTCTTATATTCTTTCATCGCATTTATATCACACATCAAGTCGAATTTACATAAACATTCTATCTCTACTAAGTATAAGTATCTAATCTAACATACACACCCGAACCATACAATCAGATTTTTAAAGAAGTGAATCGTAGTTTTGAAAATAGGGGTTACGGTGTTTTTAAGAAAAAGATATCATTTGAAAATCCGTAACATCCCTCAAGGTATATATTTAAAAGATACATATGACTCTTCGGTTTAGAAAAAGGTATGGTTCGGATGACGCATCTACATCGACTATCTAGTCCTACGGTACCCTAAACGACAATATCGCTACACGTCATCCTATGATAGTAGTAACATATCACTTCTAACTATCCTCTAGTTTCTAATATGGTTTCATAGCTATCTCATTCGAACCCTAGTTTCCTAATCTAGGTTTCTTTAATCATATTCTATAATCGGTTTCCACCAAAACTTTGCGGGGGTACGATACGCCATCCACCCGGCTTCCCCCGTGGATATAGATCCACTCACCCGGTCTTTGCTTGCCGAAATTGATGACGCCACGCTCCGTCGCCTCGGAATCCATCCGAAGGTACCTACAATAATAAACAATCGCAATGCGTATTAAAAATTAAGGCGGAAAAACCAAAACGGCACACGTTTCGCTCATAGGTCAAAACCTATAGCTTTGCGTGCAAAACACGACAATTAACCCTGGTCGTTGACGTACAAATGCCACACGATGGAAACACAATACCAAATACCAAAATCAAGTCAAAACGAAGTCGTAAAACAATGCACCAACTCATGGAAATGGTCCCAGATTTTACCCTAAGCCAAATTGGTCAATTCTGCATATATAGAGGGCCTAATTTACATCTAAAGGGACCCCAGAACAAATACGGATCAATTCTAACCTACCCTGGCCGCAAATTGCAGCTAGATTGAATAAATCTGTGGCCCTGGTGCAGGGGTTGGGGCTCAGGTCTTGGTGGTAGCTTCCTAGGTGCCTGCACGACTCCCAGTAATTGCAAAATCATTTCTAGTGTCCCCGGGTTGCTCCAGATTCTAAAATACCCTCACAATTCACACATTTATCTGATGTCGGGGTTTCTAAATCCGTGTTTTAGGTTTTCTAAGCTCTGGTCCAGGTCACTAAAACAACACCCAAGTCTAGTTAACAGCCACAACATCACCAATTTCCCAAACCCTTCTCTTGGGATTTTCCAAGTTCACAATCCATTATTAAACGATGTCTAAACTTAACAAAAAGCTAGTAATTCAAAACTACTCTAAAAGAAAAGAGATATACCTCATGGTTACTCCCAAACAAAACCCTAGAAATCCCCAAGTTGTCAAAATCCGGCTTTTCTTGTTTCATAGCGATGAGGGTGAGGAGGTGATCATTTTTTTGTGAAAGGGCGTAGGGTTTTGGCAAGGTTTTTGGGGTGGATCAAGAGGGTAGAAGATGGAGGGAGATGAGGAAGAAGAAGAACAAGAAAATTGTGGAGGGATGAGGATGGGGCAGCACTCTCTCCCTCTCTCTCTCTTTCTCACTCTCATTCTCTCTCCTACACAAGTATACCTACCCTAATCATTATGTCCCCTTGACTTTTCTTTTTCTTTTTTTTTCTCTCCACTAATAAACCATAATACATAACCCAAATGAAATGAAACATATAACAAAATGAAACATGTCATGGTGCACTGGCCACGAAAGCTGTAGAAATGCGGATTTGGCATAATCGCGATTAGTAGTGCACTAATCGGGTTTTTATCGAAACTGCATATAATAAATTTTAAAATTGCCAAATCCTTTAATTATATTATTAAATGAATAAATCATTTAATTTCCATTTATTTAACAATTATTGGTATATATATATACCCTTTTTCGAAAACCCCAATTCACAAATCGGGCAATTTTCGGGAAAAATATTATTTTAATATTTAATTCCAAAAATAATATTTTATATTTTCTGAAACGTTACAGTCTTCCCCCCTTAAATAAATTTGGTCCCCCAATTTAAATTTAAACCCCCAAAATCTAAAACATTTCAATAATCGGCTCAAAACAACGGGGCTCCGAAATCATGGAAAACGCAGAAATAACACCGCGTGTCAAGTGCACATGAAAAAGAGTACAAAGCTCAAAATCGAACACCATCAAGCGTTACGCAAATCATCTAATTTTCATGCATATCCTCGGAGTTACAATCGAGATACAGATCTCGAAATCCATTACTGAAATCCAATATACACTAGTCAAATACTATAATACGTGTATAGTACGCATCTTTGAAAACTCCAAAATCTGAATAAAATACATGCAAAAATCTTTTCTAAATCTCCGCGGGAATGCGTAACCACGGCATAACTCACGGACGCTCATTTTAAAATAATAATATATGTCTATATATGTTTTCTTAGATACACGTTCCGTCGTTTTCAAAATATCCCCAAAAGTTCTCCTTTATAAACGTTCGTGTCGCTCAAGGACACGTAGGAAATAGCGAGACTATAGCTCCTTTTGAAAATCCTTTTTGGTAATCTTTTAATGCATGCAAAGTACTCAGGTACTGTCCTCGGATCAGTCATGTTTGGCTACTACACAATATAGTGCCCAACATGAAAACAAAGTGCTCAAAAGCAAAATCAGCCTCAAAAGGCGTATCCAATAAACACATGCGTCTGGTATGCATGGAATTCAAATCCAAATACATGTGCCACAATATGCACCAAAGCCCAAAACTACGTGCAATGGGTGTGCATGAAAACATCTGTCTAGTGCAAAGGGTGTGCACAACAACAATACCGGGTGCATTTGATATGCACAAGAATCCAATCAGGTGCACAAGGTGCACAAAACAATATCGAGTATCAAAATCGAATCGACGGTATACAATACATTTCAATCCAAATCCAAATCAGGTATACCGTGGTATATAATCGTACCACCATGTGTATCGACGTGCACAAAAGCAAATCAAACACTAAAAGTGCATGAAAACTACGCCGAAAGCATAAATCAAATCATATGCATGCCCTAGGGATGAAATCACAATAAATATCTCAAATGAAGTCAGGTGCAACTGTGGTGCACAAAATACGTATCAATGCACTACAAGCACATACAAGCCATACCGAGTGCAAAAATCAAATCATCCGTATGAAATCCACGAAATCATAAACACATGATATGAAGGTACAAAATCGACATCGAATGCAATAGATATACACAAATCGCAAGTCAACACAACGGTGTATAAAATATATATATCAGATACGAAACTATGCGCAAATATGCAAATGCCCAGTAGGTGCAGCCATGGTGCACGAAATCAATATCAGGAAACTCGTCATCAAAACTCAAATCCAAGCGATATAAGCGTGATACTCGGATAACAACACAAATCGCAACAAAGGACATCGAGGTACACCTCCTACAATGTCGAAAAGTATACCGGTGCACCTAAAACTGGCAAAACAAGAATATCCGCTCGCCTCCTGCTCACGGTCTGGCGTCCTCTGTCTCTGGGTCCTTATCTTCTCTGTGGATTTACCAATCTCGCAATCCATCGGCTCATCGGCCCAGCTAACGGGGATGATTCCGCTCTAGCACTTCTCTGATCATCTCTCGGTCAATCATCATGACCACTCGTAAAGCAGCACGTTGCTGGTGTCGGCCTCTGTCTCTCTGAATACACGTGACACATCTGATCCTGGGTGCAATTTTCATTGCAGCAGTACCCCGGAAGGAATCCTGCTCAAGGTCTCTTCCGATCTCGCCTATACCGAACTGTACGGAGGCCGGTACTCTTACATAATCTTTTCTCGTTTTCCCGACATCTGTGTGTTCCGCACACTTTTCCTCGGAAACTGGCCGCATCCCAACGCCTCTGTAAGCATATCAGGTCTTTGATCTCGACGGGGAGTAATAACAGCTCGCAGCGTCTCGCACGAACCTCTGGTTCCACTTGTCTTTATCGCCGCCCACTATGACGTCACGCCATGCTATCTGCGCACTGCAACTATTCCCGGCCCCGGTCAATCCGAAGTCTCTCGCACGGACTCGAAATCGCGTACTCTGTAGCTTCAGCACCCTGTAGAAGATATCTGGCCGAACACGTCCTCGGGAACTCATCCCAACCATCGGAGGAATACTCAATACTCGTCCGTCCTCGACCAACTCACAACGCATCTGGGTGAGGTCCTCCATCCAAAGCTGGTCAGCTTGTTGATCTCTTATCACATGATATCTGGACGACGTCAAACTTTTCGATTGAGTCATCAAGGTCCCAAAATTTCCCGAAGGCTCAGCACCTGAGCACAGTTTAAAAATATCTGGTACATACCACGGTACCTCTGGACCAACCGTAGAAGAGCAAACCTAAGCCTCGTTGATGGCACCACTAAACTGCCACAAACCCTAAGGTTCAAAGCAGTTCCATAGTCATCATGTTGAGTTAGGGTTTAATTCTTCTAGAGGGTCCACAGAATTACCTACATGTTCCTCCGAACACTTTAAACTTGGGAAAAATGGGTTTCTGACACTCGTTCGAACCTTTTTGCTTCGCCTATACAACAAGTGAATATTCTTCGCCCGCATGCTAAACAATGCATCAATCCTCCAGGAAAGGAGATACATCGGCGGTCATCTATGGATCGGTCTGCTCTAGGTCTGAGTAAGATTCTCTCCACGCTGGAAATCTTCAACTCAAATGGGCCTGCATCGGTGCATCAATCTGATGAATCACCTTCGTCTCCCAACTCGGGATAGACTAGTTATCATCTGTCGCATCTCTGCCTGGAAGCACCGGCGATCTTAGCTCGTAAACTCTGGAAGCGACATCCTGTCATCTCAGCAACAGCTGGGTCACCTGTCTGCACGGTAGGCGACATCAAAATCTCTGAGGTACGCTGTACATCAACAGTCCTCTCGCAACTGGCAGCTCAAACAATGGCCCGATCATCCGGTGTAAAACCAAGCACTCGCCTCATCAGGAGGTCACAACACAACACTATATCGAGACGTTCTCATGTCACCAGAAAACACAACGGTCGGTCCTCGTACCAGACGAGCTCGCCCAGACCGCAACACTAGCTGCAGCTCAATCTGCGCTCAAACATGGTGACATGAATCTCAATCGAGTATCGAAGAAAGCAGACCAAAGACATGAAAGGAAACGACAGATCCAGAATGGATACATGATCATAAGAAGGAGCAGCATCAATGAAAGTATGATCATGGAAACAAACAGAATCAAGGATCTCAAATGGATGTATAATCATGGATACGAAGAGAATCACTGGTCTCAAAAATATGTACATCCTAAGGTTTCTTAAGTGGAGTATCGTATCGTAAATATGCCGCGGAACATAAGTACGGTACGTCACTCTACTCAAGCTACCTACTCCATCAATCAGGGTCAGCCTATGAAACGAATGTTCGGGTCTAATACCCCCCTCCCCGTTCAAGTCTAAGTTCCGTAAGGTCAAGCCTAGGTTCCGAAATACATACCCGCCCTAGACTCCGCATAGTCAAACGTAGACTCGAACAAAGGTCAAACCTAGCGCTCTGATACCAACTTTGTCACGACCCGAAATATTAGTTCGTGACCAGCACTTGAATCACGCAACGTCTAAAGGCGTAACGGAATTCAAGTAAACTGAAACCCAGAAATCTAAACCTTTTGGAAAAATAAAGGAGGTGAGGTTTTTGAAATAAAGGTATATGAAATCAATGTTTTCTTAATGCATAGAAAAGGAGCATGAATGATGCAAGTGAAATTTACTAGTTTGAAAACATGTTTCGTCTTTTCAAAATTTTGGCAGCACCTCCTTTGTATTTTTTGATCCAAAACCACAATACATAATAATGATAAAGGCATCCCCAAGCGGGAGCTAGCTCTTCGCCAAACGGCGGATCACAACCACGCAATACAGTATAAATAAGTATACGACGCCCAACGGCGAAGTTCACCACAAAAAGATAAAGAAATGAGCAAGATATAACCCTAAAAGTGAATATAAAACCCATCGCTCAAATCTCGCAACTACAAGTCTCACTAGGTCTCATCACTTATACAATTTACAACTTTTGATTGATGGAGTTAACTAGATACAATAAGAATATAGATACAAGAGCGGGTACGATACAAGTGTCCCACCTACCAATGCAAAACACCCGAATCCAACTGTGTGCCAGCGAAGCCGCTACTAATCCAAGCGGTCAACCTGCAAGAACTGTGGCACAACGGGGGTGAGTTGCCAACTCGTGAGTAGAAAAATATCAACAGATAGAAATCGAATAAACAACGACTCCTAGGTCAACTATATCATAAACGTAATACTATGATATCTAGGGTGACCGGGTCTGTATATGTGCCAACAAGGTAGTCAATACCTAAATGCATGCGGATAATATCCAACAGTAATAATCAATGCATGTATATAGATCTCGTCCAACCATAATCAAGGTATGTATGCATGTGGATCTCGTCCACCCAAAATCAAGGTATGTATGCACGTGGATCTCGTCCACCCATATAATCAATGTCTGCATCCACGTAAATATCATAAAGGAGTGTGCATGAAAGTATGAGGATATATATCAACGGTGTCCCTCCCGACACATCAAAATCATGGAACCTGAGTGCCTAGCAGCGACACTCGAAAACATTATGAAAACCGTGCCCAGCATCGGTACGTAAATCCTCATATATCGGGCTCTGTCAGTCCGGATCGGCCCACGGGCTCCGTCAGTCCGGATCGGCCTATATCATCTCTCGACTCCGGTCGGTATCCTCCGGATATCCGCCGAGCCCAAATACTATAACCAGTAGGTAGTAGTCCCTCTGCCAGGCTCACCGTCTACTGCACAGCAATCCGTTCTCGCCCCGGGGTACTATACCGGGTCAACCATGTACCCGCAATCGGCCTCATCCGCCTCCTCGTATCGGGTTTCACATGTCGCTCTCAGAACCGAGAAAACACATGGTGGACGCACTGAAATATCATATCAAGAGAAACCGGGTTTTTAAAACAACACATAATCTCTTTTAAACTATCCACGGTTCTCAAATCCAGAAATCTCATGGAAACAGCATATCTCAATGCGTAATAATCATAGAGCATAATGTATGCGACATATAACAGAAATGTAAGCATATCAATATATCATGCAACATGGAACAGTGATATGACATATTAAGGGAAAACCGCTCTTTTAAATGATTTCGGTTTTTAAAATATATCTTGCGGTTCCCAATCTCCCAATAAAACCAGTTATCTATGTAGGTGCAATATGTATATGCGCAAGTATAGATGTACCAATGTATGTGTGTGCCAATATGGATGTACAATGTGTATGTGCGCAAATATGGATATATCAATGTATATGTGCACCAATATGGGTATACAAATGGGTATATCCGTAAGTATAGATGTATCAATGTATATGTGCACCAATATGGATATACAAATGGGTATATCCGCAAGTATAAAAGTATCAATGTATATGTGCACCAATATGGATATACAAATGGGTATATCCGCAAGTATAGATGTATCAATGTATATGTGCACCAATATGGATATACAAATGTGTATGTCATGATGCAGCAAACCTACTGTGTAGTGACATGGCAATCATCGATGATGAAGTGTGTGAGCCGGCAAATCTGTCTACGTGTAACATACGCATCATTGATAATGGTGCAAGTGTACTAGCACAAGCATAAGCAATGCAATGGAAATAATATGAATGCAGCATAAGGTAAATCATATGCAGATGCTGACGGGTATACGTATCTAACATGACCGAGTCGGGGAATCCATCAATCAGCATCCAGGTCACATCCGCAATAATCTCATATCAGGGAACCGGCAGGGTATAAATCATCTCGATCGACAAGCATCCGTATACCAACATATCATCATATCATCATATCAGGATTATATTCTTTCATCGCATTTATATCACACATCAAGTCGAATTTACATAACCATTCTATCTCTACTAAGTATAAGTATCTAATCTAACATACACACCCGAACCATACTATCAGATTTTTAAAGAAGCGAATCGTAGTTTTGAAAATTGGGGTTACGGTGTTTTTAAGAAAAAGATATCATTTGAAAATCCATAACATCCCTCAAGGTATATATTTAAAAGATACATACGACTCTTCGGTTTAGAAAAAGGTATGGTTCGGATGACGCATTGTAAGCCCGCGGGGGCGCCCCGGCCGTCGACCCGACGCCGGAAACGCGGAAAACAAAAACTTTGCGAACTTTGCAAAACGGCACCACCGCGGACTTTTCACCCGGATCGGGCCATTAACCTAGCTAACTAGCAAAAAGAAAAGAGTAGAGATGCTATACCAAGCGATCCGTGTCCTTCGGTCTTCGTCTCCACTCCGATCTCCCGCGGAATCTCCGTCACCTCCTCGCTCGTCGGAAAGGGCACCACGTAGCCGGAATCTTTTACGGGCTCCCGCCTCTTGACCGAGGCAACTCGGGCGCGAAGTTGGCTAGCCGACGCGTCCAAGGCTTGCTATAGAAAATAGTGTAGAAGGTTATCTCTTTGGGGTTTAAGAGGTTGCCATGTTGGAGGAATTTTGCACAAGAATTTCATGGAGGCTTGCAAGGAAAAAGAATGGAGCTTGCTATAGAAAAAGAGCTCGGCCAAATCCCTTTTGTGCTCTCTGTGGAATTGAATGAAGCATGCTCTCTCTATCAGTGAAAAGAATGAGCCTCCTCAATAAATAGCTTGGGCTTATCTCATAAATAAATCAGCCCACCTTTTTTACACTCATTTAAGCTCATTATCCTTAAAGAAATTAATCCCTCATCTCATCAAACTAAACTCCACCATTTAGGAACAGTGGCCGGCCCCAGCATTCTCCAAGTGGGGAAAAAAAAAGAATAAATAAAGAGGAGAATAAATGAATAGATAATTATCAAAGGTCACCCTCATCTCTAATCCAAAACCAAATCAATAACTTTCTCATTAATGCAAGAAAGGGACCAAAAAAGAATCTAATCATGATGAAGCTATTTTACAAGAAAGCCCTCCATAAATAAGTTAATTGCCAACTGCAATTAACCCCCACCATCAGATAGTCCGGCCGGGAAGGAAAAAGAGAAAACCGGCCGGAACGGAATGCAAACTGGCAACTTCAGAAAACTGATCCCGTAATAAATTACAGGAAAACCCCACTACTGCAAATACATGCCCGCATTTGTATTCCCACTGAACACAAATGCAAAGAGACAAAACTACACTATCAAATACTAGAATCCGGCTTAAGCCAAAGCCGGCTAGTAAAAACTGTCCGATCACGATCCGTGCAATACCGCACGTATCTGATCGAACCCTGCCATATCTCCATATGGACTCTACAGCGTTTCGCCCGAAACTTGAGTAACTGTCTGTGTGGTGGACTCTAAAGACTCGTCAATACTATGGCTGTGGATTTAACCACCAGCACGTCAGAGGTATTAGCCATACGTGACGGGCCACCAGCTATTGACCAAAAGGGACGTCGATGAGCGAACTCATCCTGACACCCTACTGAGCCTGTCAGTGACAATATCCGTACAGTCCGGTCCGTTCGTCTATGAGCATCGCATGGCGGGCCTAGGGGGTTGGTAAAAGTCAGACCCCCAAAAGCGGTACAAGTCGTGTTGGAGTGTAGCCCAGAACACCCTGAGATACTACTGGAATACCTACCAGCAAATCTCCTGCCTTGGCCAAGGACTTTTCATGTTCTGGCTCTCCTAGACACAGCACGACCTCACTCCCAATACCGGGAGAGACGAACCCCTGCAGATCCGCTCACTGCCTCCATGTGGCTCGGGACTGTACCCAACTAAAACCTGTTTGCACGACTCCTTTGAGCCGTGGTAGGGTAGTAATCAAAGTACAGTGGGAACTCACACGAGACAAATGACGATCCCAGGTCGATGAACTAACCTGTACACATGTCACCTGGGAACTGCTATCTGACGTCTGGTATATCCCAACTAGCAGGTTTCCGGCGAGTCCTGTCCGGTGTACTCATAACCCAATGAGCACCTGTATACATCTTAGGTGAACCAACTGACACCAGTGGCTTGTGAGACCGGCCACCGCCCCTCGTCGGGGTCTCGACTGTATACACTAGTCTACTCTGGAGAAACGATGCCCTGTCTCGAATCTCCCACGACTAGGGACCTTTTAAGGATGTGCTTGTAGACCCCCAGCTCCCACTTATATGATCGCCCTCATACTGCTGGTGGTCAAGCAAGAATCCAAGGGGCTTTATCAACGTGTAATAGCGACTCGAAGGGTCACCTAAAGCAGTACACGATGATAAAGATAAACCAGATAGCATACTATCATCTCGAGTAAGACTGTCCTACTGGGACAGGTCCTCCCCTCAATCATTGCAATCACGTGCCTGTGATCCAATAATTGACTCTGAGGGCACTATCTCCAACAATCTCCCACTTGCACTCAAGGCTAATTATTGCGATGTCGCATACTCACAGCCCGTGTGATACCGAACACCCAACTCCTCTACTAGTCAGTCTCACAAAGCTCGTTTGCGAAACTATTGCGTTCGAGGAATAGCCTCAGTGAGTGGATCCGCTTTGATGTTCCTTTCTATGTCTCTCTATATCTCATGTTCGCAGAGAAAACTATCTCCCGAAATGAGCAATACCTGTCCTAGAATGTCTGGATGTCTGATGGGACCTAGCTCATAAATGAACTCCAAATCCAAACTTCTTAGACTGTATCGTCAACTGAACTTAATCAGTATCCTGCGCCATGCCTTCCCTCAGTATCCACCTGGACCACCTGTCCAAAATACTGCCCCTCGTCAGAGGGAAAACTATAACTCTGACAGCCACTCTGCCATCCAGGTCACCTTGGAAGCCTGGAATGATAACTGTCCACCGAAGAAGACTACCGTTATCATATCCCTAGAACATCCACTTATGTTCTAAAACTGCTTCCGACTGTTTCTCCAGGATTGGATTAAAATCAACTTATTGCACCTACTGCAAGAACAACATCTGGTGTGGTACTTGACATCTCATGATTGACTCAGTTGCCTAAGCAAGTGATCTGTCAATCATGCGTGTCCCTCTCCCCTTTAGTCTGTAAGACACCTTTAGAGAGGGTGACTCCATTACCTGCAGGTACACTACCATGCCAGGAGTCGTCCATTCTAAATACTCATAGAATGCTGTCAAAGTACCCAGATTGGGAAACCACCCAAATCTAGATCTAAATCTATAGATCTAGTAACCAGAATGTCTGATATAATATCCAAATCCTATGTGGAGAAACTATTGTGTGACGACCAAGGTATAACCGATCGTAGTATAGGAATATCACTTCCTACTCTGTGTATGTCATCAAATACCAGGACATCACACCCTACTACCTTCTTAACAGATCCATCCCCTATTCTGATGAAGTCAAACCTATGACTGTCACATCAGAAATAGATGATCTATCTCCGCTATATCTGCTCTAGTCTATAAATAGACATAAGCCTGATATCCACCAATGTTTCCGCTGCTCCCACTGACTACGACAACCCTCTGGCAGAGTCATATAGACGTGCACTTCTAAAGCCAGTTTAGAACGACGCTATACTCATCCTCCCGCCGGGTCTCGCAGCCTGGAACAACAGCAATGGCACGTCTGGGTAAACAAGAACCTCCCTACCACCGTCCTTGAGCATACCGAAGTACCTCTCGGGTGCCTGAGGTTACCCACCTTATCTGCTGAGTGGCCAATGGAATGTCAAACCAGATTGAATCTTTAGGTTCTTATGAAATCTTCAGTAATCGTTTGTGGTTCTGGAATCACTTCCAGTTCTACCATACTCCCACTTCTGTTTTCTGAAAAAAAAAATCCATTTTTGATAAAACTGTGGCGAGTCAAGAACAATATCACTATTGATCTTCCAGATGGTAGAAAATCAACCCTCGTCATAGCCCGGGTCAACCCACAAACAGCCACTACTGAAACGTGCCTTGAGTTGTCCAGAGTCTGGTTTTAAACATAAGCCAGACAACTCCCCGTATCTTAACCATGTCAAGATATGAACTGTTCTATATCCAAGAAACAGAGGCACTGATTTAATTGAACCAGATTCAAATCATGCAGCTGTCTCCAGTGTATGTCAAGTAAATGGAAGAGAGGCCGATCAGCGTTACTCAACTTAGGAGTACTTCCAATTATGAGTAACCTGAAAGAGAAGCTAGTTCTCTTAATCATTACTATCAACTGAGTACCATACACAAGTATCTACATCTTCGATCACCTTGAAGAATCCCGATACTTGCAATACTTGGTTCTCTACTTTATTCTTATACCTATAACTCCTCAAAACTTAGACCCTGTGTTTCTACGAACACATGTCTAAGAACTAGAGAAGTTAAAAGTAAACAGAATAAAGTACGAGGACCAACCCTTCTGTCCTAATGGACACTGGACAATATACAATACTTTGTATAAGTCCCTTGAGTCTAGTGACTCATTCACTGTGTGTCGTAGGTTGAAAACTGTACTTTTGGTTAAGAAGAATTACACCGCTGTTCAATGCTCCTTACCTAACCATCCACTGATATAGGTAAATGTCATAGACATAATTTCAGAAAGGTATATCTCACTCTATAAAAATAGACGTATAGATATATCAATTTGAAATTGGTGCACAACAACGGATATTCAAAACAAAATATTTGCCAACCGGCAAACAACCCAGGTGGCTTCCTCAAATATCACCAATTACAACGAATCCCGATATTATGAGGACGGTCACCTAATTCCCAATAACTTACTCCCACTCATCATCTGTAAAACCATACAGATGTGAGAATCCAACCTGGTAAATACATACCCTGGAGTAAGTGTCTAATCGGGAAATCAGTTTTCTTTTAACAGTACACAGTGGAACTGAAACATTGAAATGTTTCGATGGGGTATCCTGGTATTCCTAGTAATGCCTCTTCCATTATCCAGATTCACAACTATAACCGTATAATTCTTTGCCACTTCTCCAAATCCCTTTATATGTCTTTAGTCATTACCTTCTGTACACCCCTTTAGGCCAAATGGTTTTCTTCCTTCCCTACCGTTCGGCACCAGCCTATGGTTTGGAAGAAGACTATCCAAAAAGCATAATGGGTGTACTGTCCTAATCCGAGGAGCACTCGCAATGCGAGAGAAGGTGAGGATAAAAGACAACCGAATGTACTTAATTCATAGGTGATTTAGGATTGACAAAGAAGTATATGGTTTGGTCGTGAATAGCAGTCGCAATTTACTTTGCCCTCTTACTAATCCCTTGCTTTGTCTGAACTTAATACCTTCTGTACACCGTTTAGGCTAATTGGCTTTCTTCATTCCCTACCGGTCGGCACCAGCCTAAGGTTTGGAAGAAGACTATCCAATTTGCATAATAGGTGTACTATCTCCTAAACCAAGGAGTACTCGCAACCCGAGAGAATGTAAAAGGTAAAGACAACTGAATAGTCCTATTCGTTTTCTCCAGAACCGGAAACCATCCTCGAATTCCTTCGAGTTCGTATATAACCATACGATGGTTTTGTCCAATGGAAGTGGACGTTCGTAGTAATACGGGGTGTCCCGGAGAAAAGGGTAAAAGTAGGAGTGGCAAAAAGGTCTGCAACTCTGACAATCCAAAAGCCAGTGTTAAGCAGGTTCGGTCAACTTGGTCACTGAGTCATAGTCTAGAGTCGGGTCAATGGTCGCTGCCAAAGAGAGAGAGAAAAGAAACACTCAGCGTGCACTCTAACCTAGATCAGAATGGTTGTCACTTTATCTAATCTGGAAACCTCCCACTGTAACGTCAAATTCTTCCCCAAACCTGAAAGAAGAATTAGTCGGGATCACCCGAGGAGTAAACCAACTCATCAGTGGGAATCGGGATCCAACTCTCATCGCATGATAACGTGACGGAATCCGCTCACGTTATCACATTCCAGATGGTATGCGCATATCTGGCAAGTTTCAGTACTTTTGAAACTCCCGATGTGGATTTCTGCCCCATGCTCTTATGACCTTGACTTTGGCCAACATATCATAAGTCACATGTCAAGTTCTACCCGTCATTCTCCTGGTTAATTTGAACCCACCCGTACATACCCTTGACTTTGGCCAAAATGGCAGTACGACTGTCCCAAACCAACGCATCTATCTATGCTGCATATGAATACCCAACAGCTACCAAACACTGTGCCTTGACTTTGGCCAACATACACAGCTTGAATACTATTGACCATCCATATGAAACGACGGAGGGCTACGAATGGTTTCTGGCGAAAACCTTTAACGTAATGAACTTGATATCGTTGAAGGAACTGATAGCTTTATAAAAATATAGTGACGACAACCTTTGCTAAAGAGGTCACTCCCGGTGAAGGGATCTCGGCTCTTTCCCCGTAGAATGAGGTGCAGGATATTCCAAATGAATACCACGATGCAAAGCAAAAGCAATCGGCTATAGTGAAGTTAATGCCCTGACGCAAACTTCTGTCCAAGGGGTCACTCCCGGTGAAGGGATCTCGGCCCTTGCCTCGTCGACTGAGGAGCAGGATATTCCAACTGAATACCACGGTGCAAAACAAAAGTGAACGCCCTTGCAATAACAGCTTTTTGAAAAAGTGTTCCAACAACATCAGAATAGGTTTGTTTAACTTGCACTGATCCGAATCAATGCAGTCCCATCAATTGATCACACCACAAAGAACGAAAATATACTGATGTACGTATATGCCATCCGCATTCGCCACTGGGTCCCGTCATCACCCGTTAGGTTAGCTAACTAACGACAGAGCGGGGACTGGACTAGCGCGGATGTAAAACATATACAACATCTACTAATATATATATAATATATAATTTTCGCTCAAGGCGTGATAAAAATGCAGCAACACAGAAATGTATAGCAACACAGATCAATACAGATATCTGGGATCCCCGGGTTTCACAGAGCCGCTACTGAAACCCGACGTTCCCCTGGTCGTGTGGATAGCCTGTGCAATGAAAACCTAGACCCCTACGGGCGCGGCAAGTCACCCGCCAAAACCTGAAGCGAGGCAGCCCCCTTCAGCTACGTGAATGGACCACCCAGCACTTCACGGAATCCGGTAACTTGGGCACCCCTCCTGGGTCAACCCTATACCCCCTACGAGTGCGGCGAATAGCCCGCCAATTCTAGAGTGAAGCCCCCTCCGTCTCAATGCCATGAGATGCGGGCTTGTTGCCCTCCAGAACCCGGCTACCCGTGCACCCCTCCGCCGGGTAATTCTAGTACAGAATGTAAAATATACATACAACGGGTACATCGACCGCAACCAGGTCGTGCCCCAAAAGAATAATACAAACTGGCAGTGACGGCAGTCCACATGTCGGACGCTCGCCCCGCAATATCAAATGTACATATAAAACAAAACTGTACTACCACTGCAACCAGGCTATCCCCCACGACCGATCCGCAACAACACAGTACAATCACAGAACATCAACGTGAAAGTCACGTTCGCAAATCCGTCTAACCGAGCTATAGCAGTTAGACGGGATTTACCGATCAAGTGACATTCACGGTCGCAGATATAATGTAAAAACTGTGAACTAGCATGTTTAAAATATCCGATCGAACAAATTTATCAAAGTGGGCCCCCAAAAAGAACTGTAGCACTTACAGAAAACCTGGGCCCAAATAAAATATCCCAAAAGCCCTATTTCTATACCACAAGCTTACTGGGAAAATTTGGTGCCACAATTCCTCTTATCCGCCGCGCAAGCGCGGTGGAACTGAGGAATTGGTGGATCGTATTTTCCCAGATTTCTTATAATTGGTTGTACATGTCTCTGCAATCACCAGAAAAATTTTAGGAGCTCAAAAAATTTTAACAGAGAACACATGTGCACAAAATACGGTTTTTGGGGATTTTCGTTCGATCGAGCACTAAACATACTAGAGCAAGCTAGGGCAGGTTAATGGCGTAGCTCTGATACCATTGTAAGCCCGCGGGGGCGCCCCGGCCGTCGACCCGACGCCGGAAACGCGGAAAACAAAAACTTTGCGAACTTTGCAAAACGGCACCACCGCGGACTTTTCACCCGGATCGGGCCATTAACCTAGCTAACTAGCAAAAAGAAAAGAGTAGAGATGCTATACCAAGCGATCCGTGTCCTTCGGTCTTCGTCTCCACTCCGATCTCCCGCGGAATCTCCGTCACCTCCTCGCTCGTCGGAAAGGGCACCACGTAGCCGGAATCTTTTACGGGCTCCCGCCTCTTGACCGAGGCAACTCGGGCGCGAAGTTGGCTAGCCGACGCGTCCAAGGCTTGCTATAGAAAATAGTGTAGAAGGTTATCTCTTTGGGGTTTAAGAGGTTGCCATGTTGGAGGAATTTTGCACAAGAATTTCATGGAGGCTTGCAAGGAAAAAGAATGGAGCTTGCTATAGAAAAAGAGCTCGGCCAAATCCCTTTTGTGCTCTCTGTGGAATTGAATGAAGCATGCTCTCTCTATCAGTGAAAAGAATGAGCCTCCTCAATAAATAGCTTGGGCTTATCTCATAAATAAATCAGCCCACCTTTTTTACACTCATTTAAGCTCATTATCCTTAAAGAAATTAATCCCTCATCTCATCAAACTAAACTCCACCATTTAGGAACAGTGGCCGGCCCCAGCATTCTCCAAGTGGGGGAAAAAAAAAAGAATAAATAAAGAGGAGAATAAATGAATAGATAATTATCAAAGGTCACCCTCATCTCTAATCCAAAACCAAATCAATAACTTTCTCATTAATGCAAGAAAGGGACCAAAAAAGAATCTAATCATGATGAAGCTATTTTACAAGAAAGCCCTCCATAAATAAGTTAATTGCCAACTGCAATTAACCCCCACCATCAGATAGTCCGGCCGGGAAGGAAAAAGAGAAAACCGGCCGGAACGGAATGCAAACTGGCAACTTCAGAAAACTGATCCCGTAATAAATTACAGGAAAACCCCACTACTGCAAATACATGCCCGCATTTGTATTCCCACTGAACACAAATGCAAAGAGACAAAACTACACTATCAAATACTAGAATCCGGCTTAAGCCAAAGCCGGCTAGTAAAAACTGTCCGATCACGATCCGTGCAATACCGCACGTATCTGATCGAACCCTGCCATATCTCCATATGGCCTCTACAGCGTTTCGCCCGAAACTTGAGTAACTGTCTGTGTGGTGGACTCTAAAGACTCGTCAATACTATGGCTGTGGATTTAACCACCAGCACGTCAGAGGTATTAGCCATACGTGATGGGCCACCAGCTATTGACCAAAAGGGACGTCGATGAGCGAACTCATCCTGACACCCTACTGAGCCTGTCAGTGACAATATCCGTACAGTCCGGTCCGTTCGTCTATGAGCATCGCATGGCGGGCCTAGGGGGTTGGTAAAAGTCAGACCCCCAAAAGCGGTACAAGTCGTGTCGGAGTGTAGCCCAGAACACCCTGAGATACTACTGGAATACCTACCAGCAAATCTCCTGCCTTGGCCAAGGACTTTTCATGTTCTGGCTCTCCTAGACACAGCACGACCTCACTCCCAATACCGGGAGAGACGAACCCCTGCAGATCCGCTCACTGCCTCCATGTGGCTCGGGACTGTACCCAACTAAAACCTGTTTGCACGACTCCTTTGAGCCGTGGTAGGGTAGTAATCAAAGTACAGTGGGAACTCACACGAGACAAATGACGATCCCAGGTCGATGAACTAACCTGTACACATGTCACCTGGGAACTGCTATCTGATGTCTGGTATATCCCAACTAGCAGGTTTCCGGCGAGTCCTGTCCGGTGTACTCATAACCCAATGAGCACCTGTATACATCTTAGGTGAACCAACTGACACCAGTGGCTTGTGAGACCGGCCACCGCCCCTCGTCGGGGTCTCGACTGTATACACTAGTCTACTCTGGAGAAACGATGCCCTGTCTCGAATCTCCCACGACTAGGGACCTTTTAAGGATGTGCTTGTAGACCCCCAGCTCCCACTTATATGATCGCCCTCATACTGCTGGTGGTCAAGCAAGAATCCAAGGGGCTTTATCAACGTGTAATAGCGACTCGAAGGGTCACCTAAAGCAGTACACGATGATAAAGATAAACCAGATAGCATACTATCATCTCGAGTAAGACTGTCCTACTGGGACAGGTCCTCCCCTCAATCATTGCAATCACGTGCCTGTGATCCAATAATTGACTCTGAGGGCACTATCTCCAACACGCATCTACATCGACTATCTAGTCCTACGGTACCCTAAAGGGCAATATCGCTACACGTCATCCTATGATAGTAGTAACATATCACTTCTAACTATCCTCTAGTTTCTAATATGGTTTCATAGCTATCTCATTCTAACCCTAGTTTCCTAATCTAGGTTTCCTTAACCATATTCTATAATCGGTTTCCACCAAAACTTTGCGGGGGTGCTATACGCCATCCACCCGACTTGCCCCGTGGATATAGATCCACTCACCTGGTCTTCGCTTGCCGAAATCGATGACGCCATGCTCCGTCGCCTCGGAATCCACGCGAAGGTACCTACAATAATAAACAATCGCAATGCGTATTAAAAATCAAGGCAGAAAAACCAAAACGGCACACGTTTCGCTCATAGGTCAAAACCTATAGCTTTGCGTGCAAAACACGACAATTAACCCTGGTCGTTGACGTACAAACGCCACACGACGGAAACACAATACCAAATACCAAAATCAAGTCAAAACGAAGTCGTAAAACAATGCACCAACTCATGGAAATGGTCCCAGATTTTACCCTAAGCCAAATTGGTCAATTCTGCATATATGGAGGGCCTAATTTACATCTAAAGGGACCCCAGAACAAATACGGATCAATTCTTGTAAGGTTCCTAGGCACCCTAGTGAGGTCTCACAAGTGATCAAACATGCCAATTTCTAAAAATTACGGGTGCCTACAAACCCTAATACGGATCGTTTACTAGATATCTAGGCGAAACAAGCATGTAAACGGAAATATAGCTAAAGGAAAGGGGCTACAACCTTTGTAGATCCGTTCCACCACCTCCTAAGCTCCGTGATGAAGTCCCCTCGCTGTCCAAATCATATCTTGGGCTCTAGCGTCGGCTTCATCGGAGAAATGGCGAGCTAGGTCGTCGATGTCCATGCCGAAGATGATCTACGTCGAGGCATCGCTAGATCAAGCTCCAACTTCACCAAGTCAAGAAAACTTGTGAAGGAAACACCCTATACTACTTGGCAAGAGGTATAGGATGAAGAAATAGGAAGTGGGTAGACTTTAGATTTGGATTTCACACACTTTTTCATCAATCACCATTGATGTAGCAAGCTTTCTTCTCATGGAGGAAGAAGAAGAAGATGAAGAAAAAGAATATGATAAGTATTAAGTAAATGATAAATAAATCAATACTTATCATTTACTAACCCTTGGTTAGTTGTAGAGAATGGACCATGGTTAACTTGAATGGTTAGGGTTAAGGATGAGACAAGAATGGTGGACTAATTCAAAGCTTCAAGAATCTTCAACTAGCAAACAAAATTAGCAACCATTCTTTTCTCATCTTTTTCCAAAATAAATAAATAAATAAATAAGAGAAAAGAAAACCCTAATCATAATCTTAACCATGGTCAAATTCTTTACACTAACCCTAGCTTGCATGTATCATCAAACATGATACAATCATGTGCACAAAATATATCACATATGCAATGTGCACAAACCAAGTGAGTAAATCCATTTAAAGTGAACCAATACTGGTTAATGAAAAGTAATATATCAAATATATAATTATACATTAAATCATTAAATCAACACTTGATTCAATGATCCGGTCATGTCGCATATAACCGGCTAGTATCCAATGTATCGACTTATCGAATCAATCCTTGATTCGATAACTAGGTTATATCGCATACAACCATTCGACACATTCATCGCGAGAATGAAATACGGTATCACATACACGCATTATTCTCGGTCCCGCACATATCTCATATGCGCTCCTATTTCGTTTCGCTTGAGCCAGGAAACCTCTGTGTAGGACTCTAAAGACTCGTCAATACGCCGGTAGCGGATGATGATCATATCAAGCACCCACAAGCCGCAAGCGGTCTGCTAAACATAACGGCCACCCGGGTATTGAGCGATCAGAAGATCGACGAGCAAGCCCACTCACACTCCTGTGAATCCAACCAGTAACACTTACCGTACAGTCCGGTCTGTTCGTCTGATATGTGGCATATCTCGCCTAGGGATGGTAAACGTCAGACCCCAATAGCTCGATATGTCATGCCGACTTGAGGTCCATAACATTCGTGAAACTACTGATAACTCTTACCAGTATATCACTGCAACCCTGGCCAGGGATTTCCTGTTATGGCCAGTCGAGCATAGCACAACATCAACCCCCAATACCGGGAGAGACGAATCCCCTCCTATCGCTCATTGCCTCCATGTGAATCGGGACTGTACCCAAAAACCACCTGTTTGCACGACTCAGTAGAGCCGTGGTAGGGTGGAAATCAAAGCACAGTGGGAGACACACAAGACTCTATGACGATCTCGGGTCAACAGACTAAGCTGTACCAATGTCACCAGAGAACTGCCATCTGACGTGAGGTATAATACCATCTAGGAGTTCTCGGCGAGTCCGTTCAGTGTATCCAGTCTCCACTGAGCACCCGCATACCATATTCGATGTCAAACACCAATGGATATGGGATCATCCATCGCCCATCGCATGGGTCGAGAAGATATGCGCTAGTCTACTCTGGAATATCGATGCCCCGTCTCGATATTCCCTCGACTAGGAACAATGAAGGATGTACTCATTGACTACCCAGGCCCCACTAGTATGATCTGCATCATAGTCCTGGAAGTCGAGTACACATCCTAAGGGCTTTATCAACATGTAATCAGAGAGACAGAAAGTATACATGTTAAGATAAAGTGCAACCAGATAGCGTACTATCATGTCGAGCAAGAAAGTCCTTCCTATATATGTCCCAGCATCCACTACAATATACATCCAATGTACAGTAATGGCCTCTAGGGCATACATATAACTAACAATCTCCCACTTGCACTAGGGCCATCTGTAGCAGTGGTTGCAGTATCACATACTCAACCATCCCCTAAAAGTCGCTCTTTGGGAAAAAGGCCTTCGCGAGTGGACCCGCCGTGTTGTCCTCTGAGTCTTCTCTCCTAACCTCGATCACCCTGGAGATCAACTATCTCCATGATCAGGTGATGCTGCCTCAGAATTTGTCTGGGTCACTGATGGGACCAGGGTTCCAGGGCCAAAGCCACACTTCCATTGTCATACAATGGCAGGAACCTAGTTCATCTTATGAACCAATATACACCCAAACTTCCTATTTGGTAGTATCTTCAATAGCGATGTTACCAGCCTTTATCGTCTAGTTTGCCACGGTATCTAACTTGGAACTCTTCCAACATACCGTCCCTTTACTGAGGGTAAAGACAGTGCCTGTGAATGACATTCAGTCGTCTTTATCACCCTGGAACACTTCCAGTGATTCTCCCCAGGATCGATTGATACAATCACACTATACCTAGTGAGAACCCTAATATCCCTTTAGATCTATCTCATAGGTCCAAATCTCAGGATTTAGGAGGTATCATCTTGATCCTATATGGAAAATCTTTATGATAAGCGGAGATTGATCGAGTGTAGCATAGGAAACTCCTTCCCTAACAAGAGTATGTCATCCACGTACTCTACGAGGATCGTCACCATACTCCCTACTACCTTTTTGTTTATACAAGGTTCATCTACCATTTTGATGATGTCAACTTCTTTGACTAATCCATCAAAACAGTTGTTCCAACTCCGCGATGCCTGCTTTATCCTATAAAGCATCTTGCACACGTTTCCGCTGCTCCCACTGACTACGAGGCCCTCTGGCTGTGTTCTTATGGAGGTTCTCTTCTAAATCAATATTTAGAAAAGTAGTCATGGCACCCAACCACCAGATATCGTAGTCATGGTATGTAGCCGTGGCAAGTAGGATCTGGATGGATTTAAACATAGTCCCTGGAAAAGGTTTCATCATTATCCGTGCCTGGTTGATGACGAAAACCTTTAACAAGTCTAGCTTTGAAAGTCTCAACCTTTCCATGTACACCAAGCAATCTTCTCAAGATATACTTGCTCCTGATGGGGATTTAACCCTTCAGTTATAGCAACCAAAGTCCATACTTTGTTGGTGTATAAGGATTCCATCTCAGATCACTAAGCATCCAGCCATTCTTACAGAGTCCCTACTCTCGATGGCCTGCTCGAAACTGGTTGGGTCATCATCTCATGATGCAATCCTCGCTCCCACTGTCATCGAGAAACCGAGGTATCTCTCAGGTGGGTGAGGAACCCTACTAGATCGGCGGAGAGGCTGAGGTTCGTCGGAAACTATTGAATCCTTTGGTTCTACCAAATTATCTGCAGTTTTGTACAGCTGGAACCTTTCCAGTTCTACAGAACTGATCTTGCCTCGATCTTGTCCGGATTTTGCTTTTGACATAGGCCGGACAATCCCAAATCTTAACTTACTTAAGAGATAGGCTCTTCCCATACCATATCTCATATGGAATGGTAGGCACTGATTTGATTCGAACCTATTTCAATAGGTATGTATCTTCTCAAGTGCATAACTCCCAAAAGGAAATAGGTAACTCAGTAATACTCATCATAGAGCACACGATATCTAATATTGTGTGATTGCTCCTCCCCGATACACCGTTGTGCTGTGGTGTATTCAGAGGAGTAATACTAAGAGAGAATCTCATTTTCCTTTAGAATAGTCCAAGGATTCCATGCATAAGTATTCTCCTCCCTGATCTCATCATAGGACATAATACTTATACCCGGTTATTGGTTCTCTACTTCTAACTTATATTCTGTGAATACCTCAAAAGGTTCGGACTTATGTTTTAACAGGAACATATGACTGAATCTTGAGAGATTATCAGAGAATATAATGAAGTAAAAAGAACCAGTCCTGGCATGTGTAGACAGGAGACCTTACATACATCATCATGTATCAGTCCCAAGAATTTACTAACTCTTTCTCTGTTTCCAGTAAACAGAGCTGGTGTCATTATATCTTTGTGACATGACTGGCAAGTTTCACAAGATGTAAATTCAAACTGATTTAAATATGCATCTGAATGTAACTTCAGCTAGTCGGGTCGCATTGATATGACCTAGTCTACAATACCTCAAGAAGAATTCGTTCATTTCTAAACTCTTCCTCTTGTGTGTGTTCTGTATACGAGGAACTGTAGTTTGATTTAGAACGTTAATGCTTTTAGATAACGTGCCTGAACCGATCAACCTTTGATATAGGAAATGTTCAAAACATTATCCATCAATACAAAATTATATCCTTTCTTTACTAATAAAGAGACTGATATCAGGTTCGGTATCTAATAGCATTTGTTCAGAATCAATGTATTCGTAATACAGGGTGACAGTGACCAACAGACTTGGCTGCAACACTTGCCCCGTTTTCTGTCTCATGAAACTTATCACCCGTTCTCAGTTTTTCTACCTTTTTGTAGCCCTATGTAACAGATTACATATCTGGGATCCTGATCCGGTATCATATACCCAGGATGCAGAGGATACTGAGAAACAGTTCTTTGCAATGAACACACCCGAAGGAGATGCATCATATGCACTTTCTTCGTTTGGGCGGCATAGGAATTCTGGTATTCCCCTATTTCCTGCTCTGTCTTATAACAATTATAAGTTGGACCGGGTCCAACGTTCCCCAACTCAGTATAACAAGCGGGTTCGGTCAATACATTCGTATTATTATCTTGATTAAGGCGTGATATGGTCGCTACCAGGAGAGAGAGAGAAGAAAACACTCTGCGTGCGCTCTTACAAGATCAGATTGGTTATATATTTTATCTAATCAGGATGGCTCCCACTGTTTTTATCAAATCTTCCTTCAAACCTTAAAAGGAAAGACTAGCCGGGATTAATTACACTCTACAAGTTCGCCAACCTTTCAGCCAGGCCAGTGTCGGTACTTTGAGGGAGGTTCCCCGTGCTTTCGCACGGACCTAATTACAGTAAACCTCGTTTTCCCAGAGGCGTAACCCCATTGACACCTTTCTAGACACCTACTTGATCGGCTAATTGCAAAGTGCAAAACTCTCCCAGGAGTAACAATTACTCGCAGTGGGTATCGGGATCCAACTATCACATAGAAGGTATGCAATCTCATTGCAATTTTCAACACTTGAAACTCCCGATAAAGGTTTTTACCCCTAGCACCTATGACCTTAACTATGGTCAACAAATCATAAGTACTAGTCAAGTTCTACCCGTCATTTCATGATTAATTAGACCCACCCACATGACCCTTAACTAAGGTCAACAAAGTCACGCGACTGTCCTAACTAATCGCATCATATGCGGTGTAGGAAGACATCACTTAGCTACCGTACACTGTGCCTTGACTATGGTCAACAAACACAGCACGAATACTAAGTACTCTACTTCCTAAAATGACGGAGGGTTGCGAATGGTTTTTGTGAAAACCTTTAACGCTTTGAACTTGATCTCGTTGCGGAATCAAATGGTTTTTAAATGGAATGTTTTTGAGGCTTTTCTAGTTTTTCTAAAGGGGTCACTCCCGGTGAAGGGATCGTCGGCCCTTTCCTCGTCGAATGAGGTGCGGGATATATCATATATATCACTGTGCAAAGCAGAAACTATAGAAGCGATCAAATACAAACCGAGTGTGTAGCATCTGCCAGTTATTGCTAAAGGAGTCACTCCCGGTGAAGGGATCTCGGTCCTTTCCTCATCGAATAAGGTGCTGGATGTTCTATAATGAACACCACAATGCAAAGCAAGAACTGTAGCTACCTGTTTTTATTTTGAAATTCGATTCCACAACATCAATTAGGTTTATTTTCTTTCATTAATCTCATTAATGAATATCCCATCATTTAAGTCCACCTAATCATCACAGATAAATATAACGTACGCTTATGTCATCCGCATTCGCCTCGATGTCCTGTCTGCACCGTTAGGTTAGGTAACTAACGGCAGAGCGGGGCAGGGCTAGCGCGGGTGTAAAACATAAGCAACGTCTATATAATATATCATATATACTATATATAATACCTGTCACAGAACATCACATGATCACAGATAAATCACAGCAGAAGAAACATATGAAATATTGGATATACTAGGACGTCCGTGTTTTCAATACGAGCCAGTATAAAACACGGATTCCACGGTCGTGATGAATAGCCAATCCCACACCCCTAGACCCCTACGAGAGCGGCAAGCAACCCTACCAATTCTAGGGTTAGGAGACCCGGACTCGACTCCTCGAGTTGGTCTCCCACTGGACCCCAGAACCCGGTTACTTGTGCCCTCCTCCTTGGGTCTATCCTAGTGCAGAAAAGTAAATAATATACATCAACGGTGACAACTTCCGCAACCTGGAAGTGCCCCAATAAAAGAATATTACATACAAGTTTTTACATGAATGAAAATGAAAAACACTCATCTCACATAAAAACCCCCCGGCTATTCAAACACGACGATCCAATATAACATATCCAGCAACACATAACATCACATGTCATCAACGTAAGTAAATATGCGCATCCCAATTGTCGTTGACATATAGCAACGAAACCGGCGATATCACATATTACACTTACGGTCACAGAAAAGAAAGTGTAAAACTACAACAGTTGGAATCCGCAACCTCCTCAGACATCGCATGCCTGACCAAATGAATTACTTAGACATCGCATGCCTAACAATTATAAACCCCGCATTTCAGTCTCATTATCGAAAACTCTTTTCAATATCAAGTCGGGCAATTCAACAGGATCCTCGACATTCTGATCGAATGCTCGTCGCAAACTTTAGTAGACGGCCGCACCCCCGACGCCGTCGACAAAGTGCACCAAGGCGGAACACCGCTGCCGCGAGCACCCGAACGGATGCTTTCGGCGACGGGGTTCTCCTACAGTCACTTGGTCGGGGCTATGGAGTGAGGCTGTCTATTAAGTTTACCCGGCGAGTATCCGCGTACGCTACGTGATTGCGACGGACTTTTGATCACATCAAAATTCCGTGGCAACCGATCAAGTGAGACTAAACTGCTACGTTTATAATATTCATTCCGTTATCTCATAAAAATTTGCGAATTCCAAGTATTGTATCACATTCCGGATAAATAGAAAATGTTAAACTTTCCGATCGAACAATCGAACACCCAAGTTTTCCCGATACAGCTCAACACATGAAATAAGTCTAACAACATTCAGTTCGTGCCTCAGTACCAACGGTCCAGCCGTAGAAGGGTCAAGCCAACGCCTCACATGTGGCACGCCGTACTGCCCCAAACCCAAAGGTTCAAAGGGCAGTTCAAGACGGTCACATAATCGAGTTAAGGTTTGTTGTCTTCTAGAGGGTCCATCGCGTTACTTGCACTACTTAGAACGTCGTTAAACTACGGAAAAATCCAACATTTGGAAAACACGTTTCGCTCATAGGTAAAAACCTATAGCTTTGCGTGCAAAACACGACAATTAACCCTGGTCGTTGACGTACAAACGCCACACGACGGAAACACAATACCAAATACCAAAATCAAGTCAAAACGAAGTCGTAAAACAATGCACCAACTCATGGAAATGGTCCCAGATTTTACCCTAAGCCAAATTGGTCAATTCTGCATATATGGAGGGCCTAATTTACATCTAAAGGGACCCCAGAAAAAATACGGATCAATTCTTGTAAGGTTCCTAGGCACCCTAGTGAGGTCTCACAAGTGATCAAACATGCCAATTTCTAAAAATTACGGGTGCCTACAAACCCTAATACGGATCGTTTACTAGATATCTAGGCGAAACAAGCATGTAAGCGGAAATATAGCTAAAGGAAAGGGGCTACAACCTTTGTAGATCCGTTCCACCACCTCCTAAGCTCCGTGATGAAGTCCCCTCGCTGTCCAAATCATATCTTGGGCTCTAGCGTCGGCTTCATCGGAGAAATGGCGAGCTAGGTCGTCGATGTCCATGCCGAAGATGATCTACGTCGAGGCATCGCTAGATCAAGCTCCAACTTCACCAAGTCAAGAAAACTTGTGAAGGAAACACCCTATACTACTTGGCAAGAGGTATAGGATGAAGAAATAGGAAGTGGGTAGACTTTAGATTTGGATTTCACACACTTTTTCATCAATCACCATTGATGTAGCAAGCTTTCTTCTCATGGAGGAAGAAGAAGAAGATGAAGAAAAAGAATATGTTAAGTATTAAGTAAATGATAAATAAATCAATACTTATCATTTACTAACCCTTGGTTAGTTGTAGAGAATGGACCATGGTTAACTTGAATGGTTAGGGTTAAGGATGAGACAAGAATGGTGGACTAATTCAAAGCTTCAAGAATCTTCAACTAGCAAACAAAATTAGCAACCATTCTTTTCTCATCTTTTTCCAAAATAAATAAATAAATAAAAAAGAGAAAAGAAAACCCTAATCATAATCTTAACCATGGTCTAATTCTTTACACTAACCCTAGCTTGCATGTATCATCAAACATGATACAATCATGTGCACAAAATATATCACATATGCAATGTGCACAAACCAAGTGAGTAAATCCATTTAAAGTGAACCAATACTGGTTAATGCAAAGTAATATATCAAATATATAATTATACATTAAATCATTAAATCAACACTTGATTCAATGATCCGGTCATGTCGCATATAACCGGCTAGTATCCAATGTATCGACTTATCGAATCAATCCTTGATTCGATAACTATGTTATATCGCATACAACCATTCGACACATTCATCGCGAGAATGAAATACGGTATCACATACACGCATTATTCTCGGTCCCGCACATATCTCATATGCGCTCCTATTTCGTTTCGCTTGAGCCAGGAAACCTCTGTGTAGGACTCTAAAGACTCGTCAATACGCCGGTAGCGGATGATGATCATATCAAGCACCCACAAGCCGCAAGCGGTCTGCTAAACGTAACGGCCACCCGGGTATTGAGCGATCAGAAGATCGATGAGCAAGCCCACTCACACTCCTGTGAATCCAACCAGTAACACTTACCGTACAGTCCGGTCTGTTTGTCTAATATGTGGCATATCTCGCCTAGGGATGGTAAACGTCAGACCCCAATAGCTCGATATGTCATGCCGACTTGAGGTCCATAACATTCGTGAAACTACTGATAACTCTTACCAGTATATCACTGCAACCCTGGCCAGGGATTTCCTGTTATGGCCAGTCGAGCATAGCACAACATCAACCCCCAATACCGGGAGAGACGAATCCCCTCCTATCGCTCATTGCCTCCATGTGAATCGGGACTGTACCCAAAAACCACCTGTTTGCACGACTCAGTAGAGCCATGGTAGGGTGGAAATCAAAGCACAGTGGGAGACACACAAGACTCTATGACAATCTCGGGTCAACAGACTAAGCTGTACCAATGTCACCAGAGAACTGCCATCTGACGTGAGGTATAATACCATCTGGGAGTTCTCGGCGAGTCCGTTCAGTGTATCCAGTCTCCACTGAGCACCCGCATACCATGTTCGATGTCAAACACCAATGTATATGGGATCATCCATCGCCCATCGCATGGGTCGAGAAGATATGCGCTAGTCTACTCTGGAATATCGATGCCCCGTCTCGATATTCCTTCGACTAGGAACAATGAAGGATGTACTCATTGACTACCCAGGCCCCACTAGTATGATCTGCATCATAGTCCTGGAAGTCGAGTACACATCCTAAGGGCTTTATCAACATGTAATCAGAGAGATAGAAAGTATACATGTTAAGATAAAGTGCAACCAGATAGCGTACTATCATGTCGAGCAAGAAAGTCCTTCCTATATATGTCCCAGCATCCACTACAATATACATCCAATGTACAGTAATGGCCTCTAGGGCATACATATAACTAACAATCTCCCACTTGCACCACGGCCATCTGTAGCAGTGGTTGCAGTATCACATACTCAACCATCCCCTAAAAGTCGCTCTTTGGGAAAAAGGCCTTCGTGAGTGGATCCGCCGTGTTGTCCTCTGAGTCTTCTCTCCTAACCTCGATCACCCTGGAGATCAACTATCTCCATGATCAGGTGATGCTGCCTCAGAATTTGTCTGGATCACTGATGGGACCAGGGTTCCAGGGCCAAAGCCACACTTCCATTGTCATACAATGGCAGGAACCTAGTTCATCTTATGAACCAATATACACCCAAACTTCCTATTTGGTAGTATCTTCAATAGCGATGTTACCAGCCTTTATCGTCTAGTTTGCCACGGTATCTAACTTGGAACTCTTCCAACATACCGTCCCTTTACTGAGGGTAAAGACAGTGCCTGTGAATGACATTCAGTCGTCTTTATCACCCTGGAACACTTCCAGTGATTCTCCCCAGGATCGATTGATACAATCTCACTATACCTAGTGAGAACCCTAATATCCCTTTAGATCTATCTCATAGGTCCAAATCTCAGGATTTAGGAGGTATCATCTTGATCCTATATGGAAAATCTTTATGATAAGCGGAGATTGATCGAGTGTAGCATAGGAAACTCCTTCCCTAACAAGAGTATGTCATCCACGTACTCTACGAGGATCGTCACCATACTCCCTACTACCTTTTTGTTTATACAAGGTTCATCTACCATTTTGATGATGTCAACTTCTTTGACTAATCCATCAAAACAGTTGTTCCAACTCCGCGATGCCTGCTTTATCCTATAAAGCATCTTGCACACGTTTCCGCTGCTCCCACTGACTACGAGGCCCTCTGGCTGTGTTCTTATAGAGGTTCTCTTCTAAATCAATATTTAGAAAAGTAGTCATGGCACCCAACCACCAGATATCGTAGTCATGGTATGTAGCCGTGGCAAGTAGGATCTGGATGGATTTAAACATAGTCCCTGGAAAAGGTTTCATCATTATCCGTGCCTGGTTGATGACGAAAACCTTTAACAAGTCTAGCTTTGAAAGTCTCAACCTTTCCATGTACACCAAGCAATCTTCTCAAGATATACTTGCTCCTGATGGGGATTTAACCCTTCAGTTATAGCAACCAAAGTCCATACTTTGTTGGTGTATAAGGATTCCATCTCAGATCACTAAGCATCCAGCCATTCTTACAGAGTCCCTACTCTCGATGGCCTGCTCGAAACTGGTTGGGTCATCATCTCATGATGCAATCCTCGCTCCCACTGTCATCGAGAAACCGAGGTATCTCTCAGGTGGGTGAGGAACCCTACTAGATCGGCGGAGAGGCTGAGGTTCGTCGGAAACTATTGAATCCTTTGGTTCTACCAAATTATCTGCAGTTTTGTACAGCTGGAACCTTTCCAGTTCTACAGAACTGATCTTGCCTCGATCTTGTCCGGATTTTGCTTTTGACATAGGCCGGACAATCCCAAATCTTAACTTACTTAAGAGATAGGCTCTTCCCATACCATATCTCATATGTAATGGTAGGCACTGATTTGATTCGAACCTAATTCAATAGGTATGTATCTTCTCAAGTGCATAACTCCCAAAAGGAAATAGGTAACTCAGTAATACTCATCATAGAGCACACGATATCTAATATTGTGTGATTGCTCCTCCCCGATACACCGTTGTGCTGTGGTGTATTCAGAGGAGTAATACTAAGAGAGAATCTCATTTTCCTTTAGAATAGTCCAAGGATTCCATGCACAAGTATTCTCCTCCCTGATCTCATCATAAGACATAATACTTATACCCGGTTATTGGTTCTCTACTTCTAACTTATATTCTGTGAATACCTCAAAAGGTTCGGACTTATGTTTTAACAGGAACATATGACTGAATCTTGAGAGATTATCAGAGAATATAATGAAGTAAAAAGAACCAGTCCTGGCATGTGTAGACAGGAGACCTTACATACATCATCATGTATCAGTCCCAAGAGTTTACTAACTCTTTCTCTGTTTCCAGTAAACAGAGCTGGTGTCATTATATCTTTGTGACATGACTGGCAAGTTTCACAAGATGTAAATTCAAACTGATTTAAATATGCATCTAAATGTAACTTCAGCTAGTCGGGTCGCATTGATATGACCTAGTCTACAATACCTCAAGAAGAATTCGTTCATTTCTAAACTCTTCCTCTTGTGTGTGTTCTGTATACGAGGAACTGTAGTTTGATTTAGAACGTTAATGCTTTTAGATAACGTGCCTGAACCGATCAACCTTTGATATAGGAAATGTTCAAAACATTATCCATCAATACAAAATTATATCCTTTCTTTACTAATAAAGAGACTGATATCAGGTTCGGTATCTAATAGCATTTGTTCAGAATCAATGTATTCGTAATACAGGGTGACAGTGACCAACAGACTTGGCTGCAACACTTGCCCCGTTTTCTGTCTCATGAAACTTATCACCCGTTCTCAGTTTTTCTACCTTTTTGTAGCCCTATGTAACAGATTACATATCTGGGATCCTGATCCGGTATCATATACCCAGGATGCAGAGGATACTGAGAAACAGTTCTTTGTAATGAACACACCCGAAGGAGATGCATCATATGCACTTTCTTCGTTTGGGCGGCATAGGAATTCTGGTATTCCCCTATTTCCTGCTCTGTCTTATAACAATTATAAGTTGGACCGGGACCAACGCTCCCCAACTCAGTATAACAAGCGGGTTCGGTCAATACATCCGTATTATTATCTTGATTAAGGCGTGATATGGTCGCTACCAGGAGAGAGAGAGAAGAAAACACTCTGCGTGCGCTCTTGCAAGATCAGATTGGTTATATATTTTATCTAATCAGGATGGCTCCCACTGTTTTTATCAAATCTTCTTTCAAACCTTAAAAGGAAAGACTAGCCGGGATTAATTACACTCTACAAGTTCGCCAACCTTTCAGCCAGGCCAGTGTCGGTACTTTGAGGTAGGTTCCCCGTGCTTTCGCACGGACCTAATTACAGTAAACCTCATTTTCCCAGAGGCGTAACCCCGTTGACACCTTTCTAGACACCTACTTGATCGGCTAATTGCAAAGTGCAAAACTCTCCCAGGAGTAACAATTACTCGCAGTGGGTATCGGGATCCAACTATCACATAGAAGGTATGCAATCTCATTGCAAGTTTCAACACTTGAAACTCCCGATAAAGGTTTTTACCCCTAGCACCTATGACCTTAACTATGGTCAACAAATCATAAGTACTAGTCAAGTTCTACCCGTCATTTCATGATTAATTAGACCCACCCACATGACCCTTAACTAAGGTCAACAAAGTCACGCGACTGTCCTAACTAATCGCATCATATGCGGTGTAGGAAGACATCACTTAGCTACCGTACACTGTGCCTTGACTATGGTCAACAAACACAGCACGAATACTAAGTACTCTACTTCCTCAAATGACGGAGGGTTGCGAATGGTTTTTTTGAAAACCCTTAACGCTTTGAACTTGATCTCGTTGCGGAATCAAATGGTTTTTAAATGGAATGTTTTTGAGGCTTTTCTAGTTTTTCTAAAGGGGTCACTCCCGGTGAAGGGATCGTCGGCCCTTTCCTCGTCGAATGAGGTGCGGGATATATCATATATATCACTGTGCAAAGAAGAAACTATAGAAGCGATCAAATACAAACCGAGTGTGTAGCATCTGCCAGTTATTGCTAAAGGAGTCACTCCCGGTGAAGGGATCTCGGTCCTTTCCTCATCGAATAAGGTGCTGGATGTTCTATAATGAACACCACAATGCAAAGCAAGAACTGTAGCTACCTGTTTTTATTTTGAAATTCGATTCCACAACATCAATTAGGTTTATTTTCTTTCATTAATCTCATTAATGAATATCCCATCATTTAAGTCCACCTAATCATCACAGATAAATATAACGTACGCTTATGTCATCCGCATTCGCCTCGATGTCCTGTCTGCACCGTTAGGTTAGGTAACTAACGGCAGAGCGGGGCAGGGCTAGCGCGGGTGTAAAACATAAGCAACGTCTATATAATATATCATATATACTATATATAATACCTGTCACAGAACATCACATGATCACAGATAAATCACAGCAGAAGAAACATATGAAATATTGGATATACTAGGACGTCCGTGTTTTCAATACGAGCCAGTATAAAACACGGATTCCACGGTCGTGATGAATAGCCAATCCCACACCCCTAGACCCCTACGAGAGCGGCAAGCAACCCTACCAATTCTAGGGTTAGGAGACCCGGACTCGACTCCTCGAGTTGGTCTCCCACTGGACCCCAGAACCCGGTTACTTGTGCCCTCCTCCTTGGGTCTATCCTAGTGCAGAAAAGTAAATAATATACATCAACGGTGACAACTTCCGCAACCTGGAAGTGCCCCAATAAAAGAATATTACATACAAGTTTTTACATGAATGAAAATGAAAAACACTCATCTCACATAAAAAAAACCCGGCTATTCAAACACTACGATCCAATATAACATATCCAGCAACACATAACATCACATGTCATCAACGTAAGTAAATATGCGCATCCCAATTGTCGTTGACATATAGCAACGAAACCGGCGATATCACATATTACACTTACGGTCACAGAAAAGAAAGTGTAAAACTACAACAGTTGGAATCCGCAACCTCCTCAGACATCGCATGCCTGACCAAATGAATTACTTAGACATCGCATGCCTAACAATTATAAACCCCGCATTTTAGTCTCATTATCGAAAACTCTTTTCAATATCAAGTCGGGCAATTCAACAGGATCCTCGACATTCTGATCGAATGCTCGTCGCAAACTTTAGTAGACGGCCGCACCCCCGACGCCGTCGACAAAGTGCACCAAGGCGGAACACCGCTGCCGCGAGCACCCGAACGGATGCTTTCGGCGACGGGGTTCTCCTACAGTCACTTGGTCGGGGCTATGGAGTGAGGCTTGTAAGTGCACGGCGGCGCCCCGGCCGTCAGTCCGACGGCCAAATGCGGAAACGGTGATAAACTTTAATTTTGCGGACTTTGCAAACCGGCACCACCGCGCACTAAACCCCGGATCGGGCCATTAAACTAGATCTAGCTAACTACAAGATGGGTTAGAGATATACCGAGTGATCCGAGTCCTCCGGTCTTCTCGTCGTCATCCCGATCTCCCGCGGATCCTCCGGTCGTCGCCTCCTTGCCGGAAGGGCACCACATCGCATGTATCTTTTACGGGCTCCCACCTCAATACCGAGGCAACTCGAGCGCGAAGTTGGCTAGCCGACGCGTCCAAGATTTGCTGTAGAATAGTGTAGCAAGCAGGTCTCTTTGGGGTTTATGAGGTTGCCATGTTGGAGGAATTTTGCACAAAGAATTTGATGGATGCTTGATGGAGAAATTGAGCATGCAAAGGAAATGAAAATGGAGCATCCATCAAGGAATGAGCTCGGCCACTTCTGAAATGTGCTCACTGTGAAAAAAGAAAATGAAGCCAACTCTTTCTCAATTGAAGTGTGTAGGAATTAATACCAAAGGAAAGAAAATGTCTTCACTGCACACACACACACAAAGAGGGGGCCCACGAAATTCATCATGAAGGAAAAACACTCCAGCACACTCATTTCACAATGTAGCCTATTAATTAATTAATTAAACAGCCTCCCATTTAAAAACCCATCATTCCAACAGTGGCAGTGGCCGGCCCATACCCCAATTTCCAACACCAAAACCATACTCTATCATGTCATAATTAATGCATCATGGAGCAAAGATGCAATCAAATCAAAACAATTGCAAGAAACCCCCTCCACAAATGTTATTTGCAAACTTGCAAATAACCCCCTCCATCGGAAAAGTCCGGCCGGGAAAGAACAAAGAAAAACCGGCCGGAACGGAATGCAAACTGGCAACCCCAGAAAACTGGTCCCATAATAAATTACAGGAAAACCCCGATACTGTGCATACACACCCGCATTTGTATTCCGACCGAAATACAAATGCAAAGAGACAAAACTACACTATCAAATACTAAGATCCGGCTTAAGCCAAAGCCGGCTAGTAAAAACCGTCCGATCACGATCCGTGCAATACCGCACGTATCTGATCGAACCCTGCCATATCTCCATACGGCCTCTACAGCGTTTCGCCCGAAAGCTTGAGTAACTGAAAGTGTGGTGGACTCTAAAAACTCGTCAATACTATGGCTGTGGATTTAACCACTAGCACGTCAGAGGTATAAGCCAATACGTAACGGGCCACCAGCTATTGACTAAAAGGGACGTCGATGAGCGAACTCATCCTGACACCCTACTGAGCCTGTCAGTGACAATATCCGTACAGTCCGGTCCGTTCGTTTATGAGCATCGCATGGCGGGCCTAGGGGGTTGGTAAAAGTCAGACCCCCAAAAGCGGTACAAGTCGTGTCGGAGTGTAGCCCAGAACACCCTGAGACACTACTGGAATACCTACCAGTAAATCTCCTGCCTTGGCCAAGGACTTCGTGTAATGGCTCTCCTAGACACAGCGCGACCTCACCCCCAATACCGGGAGAGACGAACCCCTGAAGATCCGCTCACTGCCTCCATGTGGCTCGGGACTGTACCCAACTAAAACCTGTTTGCACGACTCCTTTGAGCCGTGGTAGGGTAGTAATCAAAGCACAGTGGGAACTCACACGAGACAAATGACGATCCCCAGGTCGATGAACTAACCTGTACACATGTCACCTGGGAACTGCTATCTGACGTCTGGTATAAGACCAACTAGCATGTTCCCGGCGAGTCCTGTCCGGTGTACTCATAACCCAATGAGCACCTGTATACATCTTAGGTGAACCAACTGACACCAGTGGCTTGTGAGACCGGCCACCGCCCCTCGTCGGGGTCTCGACTGTATACACTAGTCTACATTGGAGTATCGATGCCCTGTCTCGAAACTCCCACGACTAGGGACCTTTTAAGGATGTGCTTATGGACTACCAGCTCCCACGTATATGATCGCCCTCATACTGCTGGTCGTCAAGCACAAATCCTAGGGGCTCTATCAACGTGCAATAGTGACATGTCAGATCACCTAAAGCAGTACACGATGATAAAGGTAAACCAGATAGCATACTATCATCTCGAGTAAGACTGTTCTACCGGGATAGGTCCTCCCTCAATCATTGCAATCACGTGCCTGTGATCCAATAATTGACTCTGAGGGCACTATCTCCAACAAGGCTGTCTATTAAGTTTACCCGGCGAGTATCCGCGTACGCTACGTGATTGCGACGGACTTTTGATCACATCAAAATTCCGTGGCAACCGATCAAGTGAGACTAAACTGCTACGTTTATAATATTCATTCCGTTATCTCATAACAATTTGCGAATTCCAAGTATTGTATCACATTCCGGATAAATAGAAAATGTTAAACTTTCCGATCGAACAATCGAACACCCAAGTTTTCCCGATACAGCTCAACACATGAAATAAGTCTAACAACATTCAGTTCGTGCCTCAGTACCAACGGTCCAGCCGTAGAAGGGTCAAGCCAACGCCTCACATGTGGCACGCCGTACTGCCCCAAACCCAAAGGTTCAAAGGGAAGTTCAAGACGGTCACATAATCGAGTTAAGGTTTGTTGTCTTCTAGAGGGTCCATCGCGTTACTTGCACTACTTAGAACGTCGTTAAACTACGGAAAAATCCAACATTTGGAAAACACGTTTCGCTCATAGGTCAAAACCTATAGCTTTGCGTGCAAAACACGACAATTAACCCTGGTCGTTGACGTACAAACGCCACACGACGGAAACACAATACCAAATACCAAAATCAAGTCAAAACGAAGTCGTAAAACAATGCACCAACTCATGGAAATGGTCCCAGATTTTACCCTAAGCCAAATTGGTCAATTCTGCATATATGGAGGGCCTAATTTACATCTAAAGGGACCCCAGAACAAATACGGATCAATTCTTGTAAGGTTCCTAGGCACCCTAGTGAGGTCTCACAAGTGATCAAACATGCCAATTTCTAAAAATTACGGGTGCCTACAAACCCTAATACGGATCGTTTACTAGATATCTAGGCGAAACAAGCATGTAAACGGAAATATAGCTAAAGGAAAGGGGCTACAACCTTTGTAGATCCGTTCCACCACCTCCTAAGCTCCGTGATGAAGTCCCCTCGCTGTCCAAATCATATCTTGGGCTCTAGCGTCGGCTTCATCGGAGAAATGGCGAGCTAGGTCGTCGATGTCCATGCCGAAGATGATCTACGTCGAGGCATCGCTAGATCAAGCTCCAACTTCACCAAGTCAAGAAAACTTGTGAAGGAAACACCCTATACTACTTGGCAAGAGGTAGAGGATGAAGAAATAGGAAGTGGGTAGACTTTAGATTTGGATTTCACACACTTTTTCATCAATCACCATTGATGTAGCAAGCTTTCTTCTCATGGAGGAAGAAGAAGAAGATGAAGAAAAAGAATATGATAAGTATTAAGTAAATGATAAATAAATAAATACTTATCATTTACTAACCCTTGGTTAGTTGTAGAGAATGGACCATGGTTAACTTGAATGGTTAGGGTTAAGGATAAGACAAGAATGGTGGACTAATTCAAAGCTTCAAGAATCTTCAACTAGCAAACAAAATTAGCAACCATTCTTTTCTCATCTTTTTCCAAAATAAATAAATAAATAAATAAGAGAAAAGAAAACCCTAATCATAATCTTAACCATGGTCTAATTCTTTACACTAACCCTAGCTTGCATGTATCATCAAACATGATACAATCATGTGCACAAAATATATCACATATGCAATGTGCACAAACCAAGTGAGTAAATCCATTTAAAGTGAACCAATACTGGTTAATGCAAAGTAATATATCAAATATATAATTATACATTAAATCATTAAATCAACACTTGATTCAATGATCCGGTCATGTCGCATATAACCGGCTAGTATCCAATGTATCGACTTATCGAATCAATCCTTGATTCGATAACTAGGTTATATCGCATACAACCATTCGACACATTCATCGCGAGAATGAAATACGGTATCACATACACGCATTATTCTCGGTCCCGCACATATCTCATATGCGCTCCTATTTCGTTTCGCTTGAGCCAGGAAACCTCTGTGTAGGACTCTAAAGACTCGTCAATACGCCGGTAGCGGATGATGATCATATCAAGCACCCACAAGCCGCAAGCGGTCTGCTAAACGTAACGGCCACCCGGGTATTGAGCGATCAGAAGATCGACGAGCAAGCCCACTCACACTCCTGTGAATCCAACCAGTAACACTTACCGTACAGTCCGGTCTGTTCGTCTTGTAGGGTTCCTAGGCACCCTAAGGAGGTCTCACAAGGCATCGATCATGCCATTTTCAAATTTTACGGTGCCGGGAAACCCTAAACTACGGATCGTTGGCTAGATGTTTAGGCGAAAAGTAAACTTGTTAACACTTAACTAGAAGATAACGGAAATACAACCTTTGTAGATCCGTTTGTCCACCTCCATAGCTCCATGAAGAAGTCATCTCCGCTGTACAAATCCGATCTTGGACTCTCGCGTTCGCTTCATCGGAGAATAGACGGGCTAGGTCATCGATGTCCATGCCGAAGATGATCTACGTCGAGGCATCGCTAAATCAAGCTCCGACTTCACCAAGTCAAGAAACTTGTGAAGAAAACACACTCTACTACTTGGCAAGAGGTAGAGGATGAAGAAATAGGAAGTGGGTAGACTTTAGAATTGGATTTCTCACTTGTTTTCATCAATCACCATTGATGAAGAATGGTTTTTCTTCAAGTGAAGAAGATGAAGAAGAAGAAGATAATGATATGATAAGTTATTAAAAATAAATGGAAAAAGAATACTTATCATAACATTAACCTTAGTTTAGTGTAGAGAATGGACCATGGTTAGATATGATGGTTAGGGTTAAGCAAGAGACAAGAATGGTGGACTAGGTCAAAGTTTCATGAAGTTTCAACTAAACAACAAAACTAGCAACCATTCTTTTCTCATCTTTTCAAAATAAATAAATGAATAAATAAATAAACAAATGAATAAGATAATCAAAACCCTAATCATTAAGTAAACCATGGTTTAATCTTTACACTTAACCAAGTTAATATGCATCATCAAACATGATACATACATGTGCATAAAAGTATATCACATATACAACTTGCACAATCCAAGTGAGAAAATCCATTTAAAGTGAACCATTACTAGTTAATGCAAAGTAATATATCAAATATATAATTATACATTAAATCATTAAATCAACACTTGATTCAATGATCCGGTCATGTCGCACACAACCGACTAGTATACAATGTATCGGCTTATCGAATCAACGCTTGAATCGATAACTAGGTTATATCGCATACAACCATTCGATACACTCATCGCGAGAATGGAATACGGTATCACATACACGCATTATTCTCGGTCAAGCACATATCTCATATGCGCTCCTATTTCGTTTCGCTTGAGCCAGGAAACCTCTGTGTAGGACTCTAAAGACTCGCCAATACGCCGGCAGCAGATGATGATCATATCAAACACCCACAAGCCGCAAGCGGTCTGCTAAACGTAACGGCCACCCGGGTATTGAGCGATCTGAAGATCGACGAGCAAGCCCGCTCACACTCCAGTGAATCCAACCAGTAACACTACCGTACAGTCCGGTCTGATCGTCTGATATGTCGCATATCTCGCCTAGGGGTGGTAAACGTCAGACCCCAATAGCTCGATAAGTCGTGTCGATATGAGGTCTATAACAATTCGAGAAACTACTGGTAACACTTACCAGTATATCTCAGCAACCCTGGCCAGGGATTTCCTGTTATAGCCAATCGAACACAGCGCAACATCAACTCCCTATACCGGGAGAGACGAATCCCCTCCTATCGCTCATTGCCTCCATGTGACTCGGGACTGTACCCAAAAACCACCGTTTTGCACGCCCTCTTGGACGTGGTAAGATGGAAATCAAAGCACAGTGGGAACCACACAAGACTCTATGACGATCTCGGGTCAACAGACTACTCTGTACCAGTGTCACCAGAGAACTGCCATCTGACGTGAGGTATAATACCATCTGGGAATTCTCGGCGAGTCCGTCCAGTGTACCCAGTCTCTACTGAGCACCCGTATATCATCTCTGATGTCAAACACCGATGGATATGGGATCATCCATCGCCCATCTGTATGGGTCGAGAAGGTACACGCTAGTCTACTCTGGTATATCGATGCCCCGTCTCGATACACCCTCGACTAGGGACTTTGAAGGATGTACTTATGGACTACCATGTCCCCACTACTATGATCCGCATCATAGTCCAGGTAGTCAAGCACACATCCTAAGGGCTTTACCAACATGTAACAGAGAGACAATCAGTGTAGACGTTAAGGTAAAGAGCAACCAGATAGCATACTATCATGTCGAGCAAGAAAGTCCTCCCTATATATGTCCAAGCATCCACTACAATATACATCCTATGTATAGTAATGGCCTCTAGGGCATACATATAACTAACAATCTCCCACTTGCACTAGGGCCATCTGATAGCAGTGGTTGCAGTATCTCATACTCAACCATCCCATAAAATTCTCTCTCTGGGAACATGCCTTTGTGAGTGGATCCGCTGTATTGTCCTCTGAGTCTACTCTCTTAACCTCGATCTCCCTGGAGATCAACTATCTCCATGATCAAGTGATACTGCCTTAGAATATGTCTGGATCACTGATGGGACCGGCGTTCCTTGGCATAAGCCACAACTCCATTGTCACACAATGGGAGGAACATAGTTCATCTCATGAACCAATATACACCCAAACAGCCTCTTTGGTAGCATCTTAAGTAGCGATGTATCCAGCCTTTATCGTCTAGTATGTCACGGTATCTAGCTTGGAACCCTTCCAACATACCATCCCTTTACTGAGGGTAAAGACAATGCCTGTGACTGACACTCAGTCGTCTTTATCACCCTGGAACACTTCCAGTGATTCTCCCCAGGATCGATTGATACCTTCTCACTACAACTAGTGAGAATCCTAACATCCAATTAAATCTATCTCATAGATCTAAAACTCAGGATTTAGGAGGTATCACTTTGATCCTATATGGAGAATCATTGTGATAAGCGGAGATTGATCGAGCGTAGCATAGGAAACACCTTCCCTATCTTGAGTATGTCATCCACGTACTCTACGAGGATCATCACCATACTCCCTACTACCTTTTTGTTTATACAAGGTTCATCTACCATTTTGATGATATCAAACTGTTTGACTAACTCATCAAAACACATGTTCCATCTCCGCGATGCCTGCTTTATCACATAAAACATCTTGTTCACGTTTTCGCTGCTCCCACTGTTTACGAAGCCCTCTGGCTGTGTACTTACAGACGTTCTCTTCTAAATGAATATTTAGAAAAGCAGTCATGGCACCCAACCGCCAGATATCGTAGTCATGGTATGTAGCCGTGGCAAGTAGGATCTGGATGGACTTAAGCATAGCTACTTGAAAAGGTTTCATCATTGTCCACGCCTGGTCGATGACGAAAACCTTTAACAAGTCTAGCTTTGAAAGTCGCAACTTTTCCATGTACACCAAGTAATCTTCTCAAGATATACTTGCTCATGATGGGAATTTAACCCTTCAGATATAGCAACCAAAGTCCATACTTTGTTGGTGTATAAGGATTCCATCTCAGATCGCTAAGCATCCAGCCATTCTTACAGAGTCTTACTCCTGATGGCCAGCTCGAAGCTAGTTGGGTCATCATCTCATGATGCAATCCTCGCTCCCACTGTCATAGAGAAACCGAAGTATCTCTCAGGTGGGTGAGGAACCCTACTAGATCGGCGGAGAGGCTGAGGTTCGTTGGAATCTACTGAATCCTTCGGTTCTGTCAAATCATTAGCTGCAGTTTTGTATAGCTGGAACATTTCCAGTTCTACATGACTGACCTTGCCTCGAGCTTGTCCGGATTTTGCTTTTCAGACATAGGCCGGACAACCCCAAATCTTAACTAACTTAAGAAATGGGCTCTTCCCTTTCCATATCTTATATGGAGCGGTAGGCAACTGATTTGATTGGAACCCTATTCAATAGGTATGCAGCTTCTCAAGTGCATAACTCCCAAAAGGAAATAGGTAACTCAGTAGTACTCATCATAGAGCACACCATATCATATAGGGTGTGATTGCTCCGCCCCGATACACCATCGTGCTATGGTGTATTCGGAGGAGTAATGCCGAGAGAGAATCTCATTCTCCTTTAGAATAGTCCAGGAATTCCGTGCTCAAGTATTCTCCTCCTTGATCTCATCATAGGACATAATACTTATACCCGTATTTTTGTTCTCTACTTCTAACTTATATTCTGTGAATATCTCAAAAGGTTCAGACTTGTGTTTCAACAAGAACATATGTCTGAATCTAAAGAGATCATCAGAGAACGTAATGAAGTATAAAGAACCAGTCCTGGCACGTGTAGACAGGGGACCTTACATACATCAACATGTATCAATCCCAAGAGTTCACTAACTCTTTCTCTGTTTCCAATAAACAGAGCTATGGTCATCTTATCTTTATGACATGACTGGCAAGTTTCACAAGATGTAAATTCAAACTGATTTAAATATGCATCTTCATGTAACTTCAGCTAGTCGGGTCACATCGATATGACCTAGTCTACAATGCCTCAAGTAGGATTCGTTCATTTCTGAACTCTTCCTCTTGTGTGTGTTCAGTATACTAAAGAGCTGTAGTTTGATTTAGAACATCAATGCTTTTAGATAACGTGCCTGATCCGATCAACTTTTGATATAGGAAATGTTCAAAACATTATCCATCAATACAAAATTTTATCATTTCTTTACTGATAAAGAGACTGATATGATTTTGTATATCAAGTTCGGTATCTAATAACATTCGTTCAGAATCAATGTATAGGTAATACAGGGTGACAGTGACCAACAGACTTGGCTGCAACACTTGCCCCGTTTTCTGCCTCATGAAACTTATCACCCGTTCTCAGTTCTCTACCTTTCTGTAGCCCTATGTAACAGATTACATATCTGGGATCCTGATCTGGTATCACATACCCAGGACGTAGAGGATACAGAGAAATAGTTCTTTGTAATGAACACACCCGAAGATGGTGCATCAACATGCACTCTCTTCGTTTGGGCGGCACGGGAAATCTGGTATTCCCTAATTTCCTGCTCTGTCTTATAACAATTATAAGTTGGAGCGGGACCAACGTTCCCCAGCTCAGTATAACAAGCGGGTTCGGTCAATAATCCGTATTATTATCTTGATTAAGGCGTGATATGGTCGCTACCTAGAGAGAGAGAGAAGAAAACACTCAGCGTGCGCTCTGTCAAGAATAGATTGGTTATTATTTTATCTAATCAGGATGGCTCCCACTGCTTTTTATCAAATCTTCCTTCAAACCCTAAAAGGAAAGACTAGCCGGGATTAATTACACACTACAAGTTCGCCAATCTTTCAGCCAGGCCAGTGTCGGTACTTTGAGGGAGGTCCCCCGTGCTTTCGCACGAACCTAATTAATGTAAACCTCGTTTTCCCAGAGGCGTAACCTCGTTGACACCTTTCTAGACACCTACTTGATCGGCTAATTATAATGTATAAAACTCTCCCAGGAGTAACAATTAATCGCAGCGGGTATCGGGATCCAACTATCTCATAGAAGGTATGCAATCTCATTGCAAATTTCAACACTTGAAATTCCCGATAATATTTTGCCCCTAGCATCCTATGACCTTGACGCAGGCCAAAAAACCATAGTCCGCTAGTCAAGTTCAACCCGTACATTTCTTGATTGAATTAAACCCACCCGCACGACCCTTGACGAAAGCCAACAATGCCGCACGACTACCCTAATCCAATCGCATCGTATGCTGGCAGATAAGCAGCATATAGCTACCGCACACTGCACCTTGACGAAAGCCAACAAATGCAGCACGAATACTATATACAACTTATCTGAAATGACGGAGGGCTACGACAGGTTTTTCTGAAAACCTATTGCGTAATGAACTTGATATCGTTGTAGAATCAAATGATTTTAAAATGGAGTGTTTTTTAGGCTTTTCTAGTTTTGCTAAAGGAGTCACTCCCGGTGAAGGGATCGTCGGTCCTTTCCTCGTCGAATGAGGTGCGGGATATATCACATATATCACTGTGCAAAGCAAAAACTCTTAAAAGCAATCAAAAGACAAACCGAGTGTGTAGCATCTGCCAGTTATTGCTAAAGGAGTCACTCCCGGTGAAGGGATCTCGGTCCTTTCCTCATCGAATAAGGTGCAGGATATATCACATATACCGCTGTGCAAAGCAAGAACTGTAGCTACCTGTTTTATTTTGAAATTCGATTCTACAACATCTTAGGTTTCTTTTACTTTCATTAATCTCATTAATGAAGTCCCATCATTTAAATACCTAAACATCACAGATAAATACGACGTACACTTATGCCATCCGCATTCGCCTCGATGTCCCCTCGTGCACCGTTAGGTTAGGTAACTAACGGCAGAGCGGGGCAGGTCTAGCGCGGGTGTAAAATATAAGTAACGTCTATATAATATATCATATATACTATATACTGTATCTATCACAGAACATCACATGATCACATCACAGATATCGCAGCAGAAGAATCATATGAAATATTGGATATACTAGGACGTCCGTGTTTTCAATACGAGCCAGTATAAAACACGGATTCCACGGTCGTGATGAATAGCCAAACCCACACCCCTAGACCCCTACGAGAGCGGCAAGCAACCCTACCAATTCTAGAGTTAGGAGACCCGGACTCGACTCCTCGAGTTGGTCTCCCACTGGACTCCAGAACCCGGTTACTTGTGCTCCCCTCCTTGGGTCTATCCTAGTGCGGAAAAGTAAATAATATACAAACGGTGACAACTTCCGCAACCTGGAAGTGCCCCAATAAAAGAATATTACATACAAGTTTTTACATGAATGAAAATGAAAAACACCCATCTCACATAAAAACCCCCGGCTATTCAAAGACGACGATCCAATATAACATATCCAGCAACACATAACATCACATGTCATCAACGTAAGTAAATATGCGCATCCCAATTGTCGTTGACATATAGCAACGAAACCGGCGATATCATATATTACACTTACGGTCACAGAAAAGAAAGTATAAAACTACAACAGTTGGAATCCGCAACCACCTCAGACATCGCATGCCTGACCAAATGAATTACTTAGACATCGCATGCCTAACAATTATAAACCCCGCATTTTAGTCTCAAAATCGAAAACAATTTTCAATATAAAGTCGGGTAATTCAACAAGATTCCCGACATCCTGATCGAATGCTCGTCGCAAACTTTAGTAGGCGGCCGCACCCCCGATACCGTCGACGAAGTGCACCAAGGCGGAACACCGTTACCGCGAGCACCCGGACGGATGCTTTCGGCGACGGGGTTCTCTTACAGTCACTTGGTCGGGGCTATGGGGCGAGGCTGTCTATTAAGTTTACCCGGCGAGTATCCGCGTACGCTACGTGATTGCGACGGACTATTGATCACATCAAAATTCCGTGGCAACCGATCAAGTGAGACTTAATTGCTACGTTTATAACATTCATTCAGTTATCTCATAACTTATTGTGAATTCCAATTATTGTATCCCATTCCGGATAAATAGAAAATGTCAAACTTTCCGATCGAACAATCGAACACCCAAGTTTTCCCGATACAACTCAACACATGAAATAAGTCTAACAACATTCAGTTCGTGCCTCAGTAGCAACGGTCCAGCCGTAGAAGGGTCAAGCCAACGCCTCACATGTGGCACGCCGTACTGCCCCAAACCCGAAGGTTCAAAGGGCAGTTCAAGACGGTCACATAATCGAGTTAAGGTTTGTTGTCTTCTAGAGGGTCCATAGCGTTACTTGCACTACTTAGAACGTCGTTAAACTTCGGAAAAATCCAACACTTGGAAATTTCCCGACAGGGGAAAAATTGGGTATTTATATCCGGTCGAACTTTTTAACATATTCTAAAATTTATCCGGAAAGCCACACAGACAAAATTTGATACCCCGATCGAAACACCGAATCCCCAAAACAACTCCAGAAAATTCAACTCTTGAATAAATTTTAAAAATACCCAGAAACTCCAGCATAATATAATAGAAGTTACTGTGCAATCAATTGAGGATGACGTCATCAAAGTGCGGCGGAACCGCCGCAGAAGCCAGGCTTCTGCCGCGCTTCCGCCGCGGTTTGTACTGTTCATGGAAAAAAAATTGCACCGTAATTCTTATAATTCGCTGCTGAGTTTTCTGCTTATTTTTAATTTTGAAAAAACCCAGTTTTTAAAAAATGTACAGAGAGCAAGTTTGTGATCGGGTTTCGGGTTCGTTCGGACTTCAAATTCCGTCTAGACTTCGCCTAAGGCTCTAGCTAGGCTCTGATACCACTGTAGGGTTCCTAGGCACCCTAAGGAGGTCTCACAAGGCATCGATCATGCCATTTTCAAATTTTACGGTGCCGGGAAACCCTAAACTACGGATCGTTGGCTAGATGTTTAGGCGAAAAGTAAACTAGTTAACACTTAACTAGAAGATAACGGAAATACAACCTTTGTAGATCCGTTTGTCCACCTCCATAGCTCCATGAAGAAGTCATCTCCGCTGTACAAATCCGATCTTGGACTCTCGCGTTCGGTTCATCAGAGAATAGACGGGCTAGGTCATCGATGTCCATGCCGAAGATGATCTACGTCGAGGCATCGCTAAATCAAGCTCCGACTTCACCAAGTCAAGAAACTTGTGAAGAAAACACACTCTACTACTTGGCAAGAGGTAGAGGATGAAGAAATAGGAAGTGGGTAGACTTTAGAATTGGATTTCTCACCTGTTTTCATCAATCACCATTGATGAAGAATGGTTTTTCTTCAAGTGAAGAAGATGAAGAAGAAGAAGATAATGATATGATAAGTTATTAAAAATAAATGGAAAAAGAATACTTATCATAACATTAACCTTAGTTTAGTGTAGAGAATGGACCATGGTTAGATATGATGGTTAGGGTTAAGCAAGAGACAAGAATGGTGGACTAGGTCAAAGTTTCATGAAGTTTCAACTAAACAACAAAACTAGCAACCATTCTTTTCTCATCTTTTCAAAATAAATAAATAAATAAACAAATGAATAAGATAATCAAAACCCTAATCACTAAGTAAACCATGGTTTAATCTTTACACTTAACCAAGTTAATATGCATCATCAAACATGATACATACATGTGCATAAAAGTATATCATATATACAACTTGCACAATCCAAGTGAGAAAATCCATTTAAAGTGAACCATTACTAGTTAATGCAAAGTAATATATCAAATATATAATTATACATTAAATCATTAAATCAACACTTGATTCAATGATCCGGTCATGTCGCACACAACCGACTAGTATACAATGTATCGGCTTATCGAATCAACGCTTGAATCGATAACTAGGTTATATCGCATACAACCATTCGATACATTCATCGCGAGAATGGAATACGGTATCACATACACGCATTATTCTCGGTCCCGCACATATCTCATATGCGCTCCTATTTCGTTTCGCTTGAGCCAGGAAACCTCTGTGTAGTACTCTAAAGACTCGTCAATACGCCGGCAGCAGATGATGATCATATCAAACACCCACAAGCCGCAAGCGGTCTGCTAAACGTAACGGCCACCCGGGTATTGAGCGATCAGAAGATCGACGAGCAAGCCCGCTCACACTCCAGTGAATCCAACCAGTAACACTACCGTACAGTCCGGTCTGATCGTCTGATATGTCGCATATCTCGCCTAGGGGTGGTAAACGTCAGACCCCAATAGCTCGATAAGTCGTGTCGATATGAGGTCTATAACAATTCGAGAAACTACTGGTAACACTTACCAGTATATCTCAGCAACCCTGGCCAGGGATTTCCTGTTATAGCCAATCGAACACAGCGCAACATCAACTCCCTATACCGGGAGAGACGAATCCCCTCCTATCGCTCATTGCCTCCATGTGACTCGGGACTGTACCCAAAAACCACCGTTTTGCACGCCCTCTTGGACGTGGTAATATGGAAATCAAAGCACAGTGGGAACCACACAAGACTCTATGACGATCTCGGGTCAACAGACTACTCTGTACCAGTGTCACCAGAGAACTGCCATCTGACGTGAGGTATAATACCATCTGGGAGTTCTCGGCGAGTCCGTCCAGTGTACCCAGTCTCTACTGAGCACCCGTATATCATCTCTGATGTCAAACACCGATGGATATGGGATCATCCATCGCCCATCTGTATGGGTCGAGAAGGTACACGCTAGTCTACTCTGGTATATCGATGCCCCGTCTCGATACACCCTCGACTAGGGACTTTGAAGGATGTACTTATGGACTACCATGTCCCCACTAGTATGATCCGCATCATAGTCCAGGTAGTCAAGCACACATCCTAAGGGCTTTACCAACATGTAACAGAGAGACAATCAGTGTACACGTTAAGGTAAAGAGCAACCAGATAGCATACTATCATGTCGAGCAAGAAAGTCCTCCCTATATATGTCCAAGCATCCACTACAATATACATCCTATGTATAGTAATGGCCTCTAGGGCATACATATAACTAACACGTCTGATATGTGGCATATCTCGCCTAGGGGTGGTAAACGTCAGACCCCAATAGCTCGATAAGTCATGCCGACTTGAGGTCCATAACATTCGTGAAACTACTGATAACTCTTACCAGTATATCACTGCAACCCTGGCCAGGGATTTCCTGTTATGGCCAGTCGAGCATAGCACAACATCAACCCCCAATACCGGGAGAGACGAATCCCCTCCTATCGCTCATTGCCTCCATGTGAATCGGGACTGTACCCAAAAACCACCTGTTTGCACGACTCAGTAGAGCCGTGGTAGGGTGGAAATCAAAGCACAGTGGGAGACACACAAGACTCTATGACGATCTCGGGTCAACAGACTAAGCTGTACCAGTGTCACCAGAGAACTGCCATCTGACGTGAGGTATAATACCATCTGGGAGTTCTCGGCGAGTCCGTTCAGTGTACCCAGTCTCCACTGAGCACCCGCATACCATATTCGATGTCAAACACCAATGGATATGGGATCATCCATCGCCCATCGCATGGGTCGAGAAGATATGCGCTAGTCTACTCTGGAATATCGATGCCCCGTCTCGATATTCCCTCGACTAGGAACAATGAAGGATGTACTCATTGACTACCCAGGCCCCACTAGTATGATCTGCATCATAGTCCTGGAAGTCGAGTACACATCCTAAGGGCTTTATCAACATGTAATCAGAGAGACAGAAAGTATACATGTTAAGATAAAGTGCAACCAGATAGCGTACTATCATGTCGAGCAAGAAAGTCCTTCCTATATATGTCCCAGCATCCACTACAATATACATCCAATGTACAGTAATGGCCTCTAGGGCATACATATAACTAACAATTCTAACCTACCCTGGCCGCAAATTGCAGCTAGATTGAATAAATCTGCGGCCCTGGTGCAGGGGTTGGGGCTCAGGTCTTGGTGGTAGCTTCCTAGGTGCCTGCACGACTCCCAGTAATTGCAAAATCATTTCTAGTGTCCCCGGGTTGCTCCAGATTTCAAAATACCCTCATAATTCACACATTTATCGGATGTCGGGGTTTCTAAATCCGTGTTTTGGGTTTTCTAAGCTCTGGTCCAGGTCACTAAAACAGCACCCAAGTCTAGTTAACAGCCACAACATCACCATTTTCCCAAACCTTTCTCTTGGGATTTTCCAAGTTCACAATCCATTATTAAACGATGTCTAAACTTAACAAAAAGCTGGGAATTCAAAACTACTCTAAAAGAAAAGAGATATACCTCATTGTTACTCCCAAACAAAACCCTAGAAATCCCCAAGTTGTCAAAATCCGGCTTTTCTTGGTTCATAGCGATGAGGGTGAGGAGGTGATCATTTTTTTGTGAAAGAGCATAGGGTTTTGGCAAGGTTTTTGTTGGAGATAGTGCCCTCAGAGTAAATTATTAGGTCACAGGTACGTGATTGTAATGATTGAGGGAGGACCTATCCCGGTAGGACAGTCTTACTCGAGATGATAGTATGCTATCTGGTTTACCTTTATCATCGTGTACTGCTTTAGGTGACATGACACGTCGCTATTACACGTTGATAGAGCCCCTAGGATTCTTGCTTGACCACCAGCAGTATGAGGGCGATCATATAAGTGGGAGCTGGGGGTCTATAAGCTTATCCTTAAAAGGTCCCTAGTCGTGGGAGTTTCGAGACCGGGCATCGATACTCCATTAGTAGACTAGTGTATACAGTCGAGACCCCGATGAGGCGCGGTGGCCGGTCTCACAAGCCACTGGTGTCAGTTGGATCACCTAAGATGTATACAGGTGCTCATTGGGTTATGAGTACACCGGACAGGACTCGCCGGGAACCTGCTAGTTGGTCATATACCAGACGTCAGATGGCAGTTCCCTGGTGACATGTGTGCAGGTTAGTTCATCGACCTGGGGATCGTCATTTGTCTCGTGTGAGTTCCCACTGTACTTTGATTACTACCCTACCACGGCTCAAAGGAGTCGTGCAAACAGGTTTTAGTTGGGTACAGTCCCGAGCCACATGGAGGCAGTGAGCGTATCTTCAGGGGTTCGTCTCTCCCGGTATTGGGGGTGAGGTCGTGCTGTGTCTAGGAGAGCCATTACACAAAGTCCTTGGCCAAGGCAAGGAGATTTACTGGTAGGTATTCCAGTAGTATCTCAGGGTGTTCTGGGCTACACTCCGACACGACTTGTACCGCTTTTGGGGGTCTGACTTTTACCAACCCCCTAGGCCCGCCATGCGATACTCATAGACGAACGGACCGGACTGCACGGATATTGTCACTGACAGGCTCAGTTGGGTGTCAGGGTGAGCTTCCTCATCGACGTCCCTTTTGGTCAATAGCTGGTGGCCCGTCACGTATTGGCATATACCTCTGACGTGCTAGTGGTTAAATCCACAGCCATAGTATTGACGAGTCTTTAGAGTCCCCCACATTCAGTTACTCAGCTTTCGGGCGAAAGGTTGTAGAGGCCGTATGGAGATATGGCAAGGTCCGATCAGATACGTGCGGTATTGCACGGATCAGGATCGGACAGTTTGTACTATAGGCCGTATGGTTATATGGCAGGGTTCGATCAGATACGTGCGGTATTGCACGGATCAGGATCGAACAGATATTACTATCCGGTTTTGGTATAAGCCGGATTCTAGTATAGTACAGTGTAGATTTTGTCTCATTGCATTTGTATTTCGGTCGGAATACAAATGCGGGTGTGTATGCACAGTATCGGGGTTTTCCTGTAATTTATTACGGGACCAGTTTTCTGGAGTTGCCAGTTTGTTTTCCGTTTCGGCCAATTTTCCATTGTTCCGTTCATTGGCCGAAGATTGGTGGAGGAGGGCTTATTTGCATTGTTGCAAATAAGTGTTTGTGGAGGGGTTCTTTGCTTATTGTTTTATCATGATAGCCTCTCATTGACCTTGACTTCTAGCTTCATGATGGCTTGACTTTGTTAGCATCATGGTTGTTGATGATTAGTTGGTAGTGTATTGGTTTTGGGAGTGATCATTGCCTCTCATCATCACTTGCTTTTTTCCATGACACTCCACCTTGCATTATTGTTCCACCCACCCCCTTGTCTTTTCTCTCTCCAATCTCACTTGGTAAAGGGGGGGCCGGCCATTCCAAATGGTGGGTATGGATTCATTTTTATGGGTGGCATTTTGTTTCTCTTGCTCACTAGAAAAGCCCTCTAGTTCATTTCCAAAAGTTCCTCTCTTTTCTTCCACAAAATGGCACAACTCCAAACCCCAAAAATGAGACTCCTTCTCTACGAATTCTACAACGAATCTTGGGCACGTCGAGTAGCCGGCTTCGTGCCCGAGTTGCCTCGGCATTGAGGTGGGAGCCCGTAAACGAAGAAGGCGATGTGGTGCACTTCCGGCGATGAGGAGGAGACGGGACTTTTCCGCAGGAGATCGGGACCATGACGAGAAGACCGGAGGACTTGGATCGTCGGTATATCTCTATTCCCTTTCTTGTAGTTAGCTTAGACTAGTTAATGGTAACGATCCGGGTGATAGTGCGCGGTGGTGCCGGTTTGCTAAGTCCGCAAAATTTAAGTTATTCACCGCTTCCGCATTCCGGCGTCGGATTGACGGCCGGGGCGCCGCCGTGCACTTACAGTGGTATCAGAGCCTCGCCATTAACTTCGTCTAGCTTCGTTTGATGTGTTTTGCGGTTCCGATCGACCAAAATTCCAAAAACTCATTTTTACCTCACATCAGTTTTCTGTTAAGAATTTTTGGTGTCTAAAAATTTTTCTGGTGGTCTCAGAATGATGTGCAGGAGATTCTAAGAACTCTGGGAAAATTCGACACTCTGATCTCTTACACAGAGCGCGGATCCGCGGCCCCACCCTTCTATTGGGCCGCTGTTCCGCCGCAGTCTTGAGAGTTCAGTGGGCCATCTTTTTCCAGTGGGCTTCAGGGGTGTAATTAGGGGTTTTGGAATATTAAAATTGGGCCAATTATTTCTGTGAGTGCTACAGTTTTGTTTGGGGGCCCACTTGTTAATTTTTGGTCAATCGGAAAATTTTAAACACATTTTTCACAGTATTTACATTATATCTGCGACCGTGAATGTCACTCGATCGGTAAATCCGGTCTAACTGCTATAGCCTGGTTAGACGGATTTGCGAACGTGACTTTCACGTTGATGTTCTATGTATTTGCTGTGATGTTGCGGATCGGTCGTGGGGGATAGCCTGGATGCAATGCTAGTACAGTTCTGTTGTATTATGTACATTTGATATTGCGGGGCGAGCGTCCGACATGTGGACTGCCGTCACTGCCTGATTGTATTATTATTTTGGGGCACGACCTGGTTGCGGTCGATGTACCCGGTGTATGTATATTTTACTTTCTGTACTAGGATTGCCCCGCGCAGGGGTGCACGGATAGCCGGGTTCTGGAGGGCAACAAGCCCGCATCTCATGGCATTGAGACGGAGGGGGCTTCACTCTAGGATTGGCGGGCTATCCGCCGCACTCGTAGGGGGTACAGGTTGACCCAGGAGGGGTGCCCAGGTTACCGGATTCCGTGAAGTGCTGGGTGGTCCATTCACGGTGCTGAAGGGGGCTGCCTCGCTTCAGGTTTTGGCGGGTGACTTGCCGCGCCCGTAGGGGTCTAGGATTTCATTGCACAGGCTATCCACACGACCAGGGGAACGTCGGGTTTCAGCGGCTCTGTGAAACCCGGGGATCCCAGATATCTGTATTGTTTCTGTGATGCTGTTCATTCTCTGTGATGTTGCATTTTCTATCACGCCTTGAGCGAATATAATATATTGGAATATATATTAGTAGATGTTGTATATGTTTTACATCCGCGCTAGTCCAGTCCCCGCTCTGTCGTTAGTTAGCTAACCTAACGGGTAATGACGGGACCCAGTGGCGAATGCGGATGGCATATACGTACATCAGTATATTTTCGTTCTTTTTGGTGTGATCAATTGATGGGACTGCATTGATTCGGATCAATGCAAGTTTAAAAACAAACCTAATCTGATGTTGTTGGAACACTTTTCAAAAAGCTGTTATTGCAAGGACGTTCATTTCTGTTTTGCATCGTGGTATTCATTTGGAATATCCTGCTCCTCAGTCGACGAGGCAAGGGCCGAGATCCCTTCACCGGGAGTGACCCCTTGGACAGAAGTTTGCGTCAGGGCATTAACTTCACTATAGCCGATTACTTTTGCTTTGCATAGTGGTATTCAGTTGGAATATCCTGCACCTCATTCTACGGGGAAAGAGCCGAGATCCCTTCACCGGGAGTGACCTCTTTAGTAAAGGTTTTCGTCACTATATTTTCTAAAAAGCTATCCGTTCCTTCAACGATATCAAGTTCATTACGTTAAAGGTTTTCGCCAGAAACCATTCGTAGCCCTCCGTCGTTTCATATGGGTAGTCAATAGTATTCAAGCTGTGTTTGTTGGCCAAAGTCAAGGCACAGTGTTTGGTAGCTGTTGATTATTCATATGCAGCATAGATAGATGCGTTGGTTTGGAACAGTCGTACTGCCTTGTTGGCCAAAGTCAAGGGTATGTACGGGTGGATTCAAATTAACCTGGAGAATGACGGGCAGAACTTGACATGTGACTTATGATTTGTTGGCCAAAGTCAAGGTCATAAGAGCATGGGGCAGAAATCACATCGGGAGTTTCAAAAGTACTGAAACTTGCCAGATATGCGCATACCTTCTGGAGTGTGATACCGTGAGCGGATTCCGTCACGTTGTCATGCGATGAGAGTTGGATCCCAATTCCCACTGATGAGTTGGTTTACTCCTCGGGTGACCCCGACTAATTCTTCTTTCAGGTTTGGAGGAGAATTTGAGGTACAGTGGGAGGTTTCCAGATTAGATAAATTGGTAACCATTCTGATCTAGGATAGAGTGCACGCTGAGTGTTTCTTCTCTCTCTCTCTGGCAGCGACCATTGACCCGACCCTAGACTATGACTCCGTGACCAAGTTGACCGAACTTACTTAACACTGGCTTTTGGATTGTCAGAGTTGCAGACCTCATTGCCACTCCTACTTTTACCCTTTTCTCCAGGACACCCCGTATTACTACGAACGTCCACTTCCATTGGACAAAACAATCGTATGGTTAGATACGAACTCGACAGATTTATTCGAGGATGGTTTCCGGTTCTGGAGAAAACGGATAGGATTATTCAGTTGTCTTTTCCTTTTACCCTCTCTCAGGTTATGAGTACTCCTTGGTTTAGGGGTAGCACACCTATTACGCAAATTGGATAGTCTTCTTCCAAACCATAGGCAGGTGCCGACCGGTAGGGAATGAAGAAAACCAATTAGCATAACGATGGTGTGCAGAAGGTATTAAGTTCAGACAAAGCAAGGGATTAGTAGGAGGGCAAAGTAAATTGCAACAGTTATTCACGACCAAACCAAGTATCTCTTCGCCAATCCTAACATCACCTTTGTATTTCTCCAGGACACTCCGTATCACTACGAAGATCCACAGTTTATTTGGATATTCCATCGTATGGTTATATACGAACTCGAAAGGAACTTGTTCCAGTTCGGGAATGGATCCTGGTTCAGGAGAAATAGGAATAAAGTACATTCGGGTGTCTTTTATCTTCACCTTCTCTCGTGTTGCGAGTGTTCCTAGGATTGGGACAGTACACCCAATATGCTTATTGGATAGTCTTCTTCCAAACCATAGGCTGGTGCCGAACGGTAGGGAAGGAAGAAAACCATTTGGCCTAAAGGGGTGTGCAGAAGGTAAAGACTAAAGACATATGAAGGGATTTGGAGAGGTGGCAAAGAACTATACGGTTACAGTCGTGAATCTGGAAGAGGCATTACTAGGAATACCAGGATACCCCAACGAAACATTTCAATGTTTCAGTTTCACTGTGTACTGTTAAAGGAAAACTGATTTCCCAGTTAGACACTTACTCCAGGGTATGTATTTACCAGGTACGATTCTCACATCTGTATGGTTTTACAGATGATGAGTGGGAGTAAGTTATTGGGAATTGGGTGATTATCCTCATTATATCGGGATTCGTTGTAATCAGTGATATTTGAGGAAATCACCTGGGCTGTTTGCCGGTCGGCAAATATTTGGTTTTGAATATCCGCTGTTATGCACCAATTTCAAAATGATATATCTGTACGTCTATTTTCATAGAGTGAGATATACCTTTCTGAAATTATGTCTACGACATTTACCTATATCAGTGGATGGTTAGGTAAGGAGCATTAAACAGCGGTGTAATTCTTCTTAACCATAAGTACAGTTTTCAACCTACGACACACAGTGAATGAGTAATCAGACTCAAGGGACTTTTACAGAGTATTGTATGTTGTCCTGAGTCCATCAGGACAGAGGGGATGGTCCTCGTACTATATTCGGTTTACTTATGACTCCTCTAATTTTTAGACAGGTGTTTCGTGGAAACACAGGGTCTGAATTTGGAGAAGTTATATGTATTTGAATAGAGTAGAGAACCAGGTGTAGCAAGTATCGGGATTCTTCAAAGAGATCGAAGATGTAGATACTTGTGTATGGTATTCAGTTGATAGTAATGATAAAGAGATCTTGCTTCTCTTTCAGGTTACTCATAATTGGAAGTATTCCTAAGATTGAGTAACGCTGATCGGCCTCCTTCCATTTAGTTGACATGCGCTGGGGACAGCTGCATGATTTGAATCTGGTTCAATTAAATCAGTGCCTCTGTTTCTATATTGGATATAGAACAGTTCATATCTTAACGATGTTAAGGTACGGGGAGTTGTCCGGTTTATGATTAAAACCAGACACTGGACAACTCAAGGCACGTTTCTGTAATGGCTGTTTGTGGGTTGACCCAGGCTATGACGCGGGTTGACTTTCTACTATCTGGAAGATCAATAGCAATATTGTTCTTGACTCGCCACAGTTTTAAATTAAAAATGGATTTTTTCAGGAAAACAGTAGTGGGAGTATGGTAGAACTGGAAGTGATTCCAGAACCACAAACGATTACTGAAGATTTGATAAGGAACCTTAAGATTCAATCTGAATTGACATTCCATTGGCCACTCCGCAGATAAGGTGGGTAACTTCAGGCACCCGAGAGGTACTTCGGTAGTCTCAAGGACTGTGACAGGGAAGTTCTTGTTTACCCACAATTACCATTGCTATTGTTCCAGGCTGCGAGACCCGGCGGGAGGATGAGTATAGCGTCGTTCTGAACTCGCTTCAGAAGTGTACGTGTATATGACTCTGCCAGAGGGTTGTCGTAGTCAGTGGGAGCAGCGGAAGCATTGGTGGACAAGTAGCTTATGTCTATTTATAGACTAAAGCAGATGTAGCGGAGATAGATCATCTACTTCTGATGTGACAGTCATGGGTTTGACTTCATCAGAATAGGGGATGGATCTGTTGAGAAGGTAGTAGGGTGTGATATCCTGGTATTTGGATGACATACACAGAGTAGGAAAAGAAACTCCTACACTACGATCGGTTATACTTTGGTCGTCACACAGTGGTTTCTCCACAAAGGAAATGGATTTTATATCAGACATACTGGTTACTAGATCTATGGTCTTAGATCTAGATTTGGGTGGTTTCCCAATCAGGGTACTTGACAGCGTTCTAAGAGTATTTAGGATGGACGACTCCTGGCACGGTAGTGTACCTGCAGGTAATGGAGTCACCCTCTCCAAAGGTGTCTTACAGACTAAAGGGGAGAGGGACGGGCATGATTGGCAGATCACTTGCTCAGGCAATTGAGTCAATCGTGAGATGTCAAGTACCACACCAGATGTTGTTCTTGCACTAGATGCGATAAGTTGACATTAATCCAATCCTGGAGAAACAGTCGGAAGCAGTTTTAGAACATAAGTGGATGTTCTAGGGAGATGATAACGACAGCCTCATTCAGGAGACAGTTATCATTCCAGGCTTCCAAGGTGACATGGACGACAAGAAGGTTGTCAGAGTTATAGTTTTCCTTCTGATGAGGGGCAGTATTTTGGACAGGTGGTCCAAGGCAATACTGAGGGAGGCATGGCGCGCAGGATACTGATTAAGTTCAGTTGACGATATAGTCTAAGAAGTTTGGATTTGGAGTTCATTTATGAGCTATGTCCCATCAGACATCCAGACACATTCTAAGACAGGTATTGCTCATTTCGGGAGATAGGTTTCTCCGCGAACTTGAGATATAGAGAGACATAGAAAGAAACAACAAAGCGGATCCACTCACTGAGGCTATTCCTCGAACGCAATAGTTTCGCAAACGAGCTTTGTGAGACTGACTAGTAGAGGAGTTGGGTGTTCGGTATCACACGGGCTGTGAGTATGCGACATCGCAATAATTAGCCTTGAGTGCAAGTGGGAGATTGTTGGAGATAGTGCCCTCAGAGTCAATTATTAGGTCACAGGTACGTGATTGTAATGATTGAGGGAGGACCTATCCCGGTAGGACAGTCTTACTCGAGATGATAGTATGCTATCTGGTTTACCTTTATCATCGTGTACTGCTTTAGGTGACATGACACGTCGCTATTACACGTTGATAGAGCCCCTAGGATTCTTGCTTGACCACCAGCAGTATGAGGGCGATCATATAAGTGGGAGCTGGGGGTCTATAAGCTTATCCTTAAAAGGTCCCTAGTCGTGGGAGTTTCGAGACCGGGCATCGATACTCCATTAGTAGACTAGTGTATACAGTCGAGACCCCGACGAGGGGCGGTGGCCGGTCTCACAAGCCACTGGTGTCAGTTGGATCACCTAAGATGTATACAGGTGCTCATTGGGTTATGAGTACACCGGACAGGACTCGCCGGGAACCTGCTAGTTGGTCATATACCAGAGTCAGATGGCAGTTCCCTGGTGACATGTGTGCAGGTTAGTTCATCGACCTGGGGATCGTCATTTGTCTCGTGTGAGTTCCCACTGTACTTTGATTACTACCCTACCACGGCTCAAAGGAGTCGTGCAAACAGGTTTTAGTTGGGTACAGTCCCGAGCCACATGGAGGCAGTGAGCGTATCTTCAGGGGTTCGTCTCTCCCGGTATTGGGGGTGAGGTCGTGCTGTGTCTAGGAGAGCCATTACACAAAGTCCTTGGCCAAGGCAAGGAGATTTACTGGTAGGTATTCCAGTAGTATCTCAGGGTGTTCTGGGCTACACTCCGACACGACTTGTACCCCTTTTGGGGGTCTGACTTTTACCAACCCCCTAGGCCCGCCATGCGATACTCATAGACGAACGGACCGGACTGCACGGATATTGTCACTGACAGGCTCAGTTGGGTGTCAGGGTGAGCTTCCTCATCGACGTCCCTTTTGGTCAATAGCTGGTGGCCCGTCACGTATTGGCATATACCTCTGACGTGCTAGTGGTTAAATCCACAGCCATAGTATTGACGAGTCTTTAGAGTCCCCCACATTCAGTTACTCAGCTTTCGGGCGAAAGGTTGTAGAGGCCGTATGGAGATATGGCAAGGTCCGATCAGATACGTGCGGTATTGCACGGATCAGGATCGGACAGTTTGTACTATAGGCCGTATGGTTATATGGCAGGGTTCGATCAGATACGTGCGGTATTGCACGGATCAGGATCGAACAGATATTACTATCCGGTTTTGGTATAAGCCGGATTCTAGTATAGTACAGTGTAGATTTTGTCTCATTGCATTTGTATTTCGGTCGGAATACAAATGCGGGTGTGTATGCACAGTATCGGGGTTTTCCTGTAATTTATTACGGGACCAGTTTTCTGGAGTTGCCAGTTTGTTTTCCGTTTCGGCCAATTTTCCATTGTTCCGTTCATTGGCCGAAGATTGGTGGAGGAGGGCTTATTTGCATTGTTGCAAATAAGTGTTTGTGGAGGGGTTCTTTGCTTATTGTTTTATCATGATAGCCTCTCATTGACCTTGACTTCTAGCTTCATGATGGCTTGACTTTGTTAGCATCATGGTTGTTGATGATTAGTTGGTAGTGTATTGGTTTTGGGAGTGATCATTGCCTCTCATCATCACTTGCTTTTTTCCATGACACTCCACCTTGCATTATTGTTCCACCCACCCCCTTGTCTTTTCTATCTCCAATCTCACTTGGTAAAGGGGGGGCCGGCCATTCCAAATGGTGGGTATGGATTCATTTTTATGGGTGGCATTTTGTTTCTCTTGCTCACTAGAAAAGCCCTCTAGTTCATTTCCAAAAGTTCCTCTCTTTTCTTCCACAAAATGGCACAACTCCAAACCCCAAAAATGAGACTCCTTCTCTACGAATTCTACAACGAATCTTGGGCACGTCGAGTAGCCGGCTTCGTGCCCGAGTTGCCTCGGCATTGAGGTGGGAGCCCGTAAACGAAGAAGGCGATGTGGTGCACTTCCGGCGATGAGGAGGAGACGGGACTTTTCCGCAGGAGATCGGGACCATGACGAGAAGACCGGAGGACTTGGATCGTCGGTATATCTCTATTCCCTTTCTTGTAGTTAGCTTAGACTAGTTAATGGTAACGATCCGGGTGATAGTGCGCGGTGGTGCCGGTTTGCTAAGTCCGCAAAATTTAAGTTATTCACCGCTTCCGCATTCCGGCGTCGGATTGACGGCCGGGGCGCCGCCGTGCACTTACAGTTTTTGGGGTGGATCAAGAGGGTAGAAGATGGAGGGAGATGAGGAAGAAAAAGAACAAGAAAATGGTGGAGGGATGAGGATGGGGCAGCAGTCTCTCCCTCACTCTCTTTCTCACTCTCATTCTCTCTCCTACACAAGTATACCTACCCTAATCATTATGTCCCCTTGACTTTTCTTTTTCTTTTTTTTTCTCTCCACCAATAAACCATAATACATAACCCAAATGAAATGAAACATGTAACAAAATGAAACATGTCATGGTGCACTGGCCACGAAAAACTGTAGAAATGCGGATTTGGCTTAATCGCGATTAGTAGTGCACTAATCGGGTTTTTATCGAAACTTCATATAATAAATTTTAAAATTGCCAAATCCTTTAATTATATTATTAAATGAATAAATCATTTAATTTCCATTTATTTAACAATTATTGGTATATATTTATACCCTTTTTCGAAAACCTCAATTTCGTAAATCGGGCAGTTTTCGGGAAAAATATTATTTTAATATTTAATTCCAAAAATAATATTTTATATTTTCTGAAACGTTACAATATGCGGGATCCTGATCCGGTATCACATACCTAGGACGTAGAGAATACTGAGAAACAGTTCTCGGTAACGAACACACCCGAAGAATATGCATCAACATGCTTAATCCTTGATTGGGTGGCATGGGAATCTGGATATTCTCCTATTTCCTTCTCGGTCTTATAACAATTATAAGATAGAGCGGAACCAACGTTCCCTAGCTCAGTATAATAAGCAGGTTCGGTCAATATATCCATATTATTATCTTGATTAAGGCGTGACATGGTTGCTACCAGAAGAGAGAGAGAAGAAAACACTCTGCGTGCGCTCTTGCAAGATTAGATTGGTTATTATTTTATCTAATCAGGATGGCTCCCACTGTTTTAGTCAAATATACCTTCAAACACTAAAAGGTAAGACTAGCTGGGATTAATTACACCCTACAAGTTCGCCAATCTTTCGGCCAGGCCAGTGTCGGTACTTTGAGGGAGGTTCCCCGTGCTTTCTCACGGACCTAATTAAAATAAACCTTATTTTCCCTTAGGTGTAACCCCGTTAACACCTTTCTAGACACCTACTTGATCGGCTAATTGGAATGTGTAAAACTCTCCCAGGAGTAACTCTTACTCGCAGTGGGTATCAGGATCCAACTATCTCATAGAAGGTATGAATCTCATTGCAAATTTCAACACTTGAAATTCCCGATAATATTCTGCCCCTGGCAACTTATGACCTTAACCAGGTCAACAAATCATAAGCGCCAGCCAAGTTCAACCCGTCATTTACCGATTGAATTAAACCCACCCGCACGACCCTTAACAAGGTCAACAAAGTCGTGCGACTACCCTAATCTAATCGCATCATATGCTTATGCAGATAAGCACTAATCAGCTACCGCACACTACGCCCTAACATTGTCAACAAACGTAGCACGAATACTAAGCAGTACTTATCTGAAATGATGGAGAGCTACGACAGGATTTTAAGAAAACCTTTTGCATAATGAACTTGATATTGTCGTAGAATCGAGTGATTTTGAAAAAGGAGTGTTTTGAGGCTTTTACTAGTTTTGCTAAAGAGGTCACTCCCGGTGAAGGGATCTCGGCTCTTTACTTATCGAATAAGGTGCAGGATATTTCACAAATACCACTATGCAAAGCAAAAACTATAGAAGGAATCAAAAGATAAACCGAGTGGGTCGTAGCATCTGCCAGTTTTGCTAAACATGTCACTCCCGGTGAAGGGATCTCGGCTCTTTCCTGATCGAATAAGGTGCTGGATATTCTACAAGGAATACCGCTATGCAAAGCAAGAACTAGAGCTACCATTCTTTTTAAAACAAGTTTCTACAATATCTTTAGGTTTCTTTTAGTTTCATTAATCTCATTAATGAAGTCCCATCAATTATGCTTCACAGGCATCACATAAGAAATGAAAGAAGCAATATTTATTATATCTCATATATATAATATAGGCATTCGTCTCAGAACATATCAAGTGATCACATCACAGAATATCAGCAGCAGAAGAATCACATATGAAATATTGGATATACTAGGAATTCCGTGTTTTATTTAAGCCAAAAAAATGCGGATTCCACGGTCGTGATGAATAGCCAAACCCACATCCCTAGACCCCTACGAGAGCGGCAAGCAACCCTACCAATTCTAGAGTTAGGAGACCCGGTCTCGACTCCTCGAGATGGTCTCCTACTGGACCCTACAACCTGGTTACTTGTGCTCCCCGTCTTGGGTCTATCCTAATGCGGAAAAGTAAATAATATGCAATGGTGACATCATCCTCAACCCGGAAGTGCACCAATAAAAGAATATTACATACAAGCTTTTACATGAATGAAAATGAAAAACTCTCATCTCACATAAAAAACCCCGGCTATTCAAAACACGACGATCCAATATAACATATCACAGTAACACATAACATCACATGTCATCAACGTAAGTAAATATGCGTATCCCAATTGTCGTTGACATATAGCAACGAAAACGGTGATACACCACATATTACACTTACGGTCGCAGAAAAGAATGTGAAAAACTACAACAATTAGATCCGCCACCACCATAGACATCATAAACCATATGTATCAAATACTTTGGATTTCATGCCCAACAAAATGAATTCCTTAGACATCACATGCCTAACAATTATAAACCCCGCATTTTTGTCTCGATATTGAAAACACTTTCCAATAACCTGTCGGGTAATTCAACAAGATTCCCGATAACCTGATCGAATTCTTGTCGGAAACTTTTAGCAGACGGCCGCACCCCTCCGATGCCGTCGACGAAGTGCACTAATGAGGAACACCGCAGTCGCGAGCACCCGAACAGATGCTTTTGGCGACGGGGTCCTCCTATAGTCACTTGGTCGGGGCTATGAGGCGTGGCTATCTATTAAGGTTACCTGGCGAGTTTGCGCGTACACTACGTAATTGCGACGGACTTTTGATCAACATCAAAATCCCGTAGCAACCGATCAAATGAGACTAAACTGCTAGATTTATAAAATTCAAACTAGTTATCTCATAACTAATTGTGGATTCTAAATATTGTATCACAATCACAGATAGCTAGATGAAGTTAAACTATTCGATCGAATAAACAAACTGTAGGGTTACTAGGCACTCTGATAAGGTTCTACAATGCATCAACCATGCCCGTTTCAAATTTTAGCCGTGCAGAATAACCCTAAACAAGATCGTTGCTAGAAAATTAGGGTTTCATATGCTAGTAAACTACGTTTACGACTAAGTGAATACGAAATACAACCTTTGTAGATCGGTCCTTCACTTCTTTAGCTCCTTGTTGAAGTCCCTTCGCTGCGATCGTGGTTCTCCCGGACCCTTGCATGGCTTCACGAGGCAAAAGACGCGTGCTTGCTTGAAGTCTTCGAGGTGGAAGATGATCTACGTCAAGGGGATGCCAACTCAAGCTTCTACTTCACTAACTTGAGAATTAGTAAAGCAAACACCCTAAACTAAAGTGCTAGTCTAGTAGAGGATGGAGAAATAGGAAGTGGGTTCTCTTTAGAATTTTATTTCTCACAATCTATCTCACTTTGGATCAAACCCTAGCAAGCTTTTTCTTTTTCACAATGAAGAAGAAGAACAAAAGAAAGAGATGAGGATAATGATCTAGTGAGAAAGCTAACCATGGTGAGTGAGTATCATATACTAACTCTTGTAGAGACTTAACCCATGGCTAAACTTTATGGTTGGGTTAAGAAATATCCATAGTAAAAACAAATTTAGTGGAATTAGTCAATGCTTCCACAAGCTTCAAGCATTTAGCTAATCCTCCACTAATTTTGTAATTACTTTAAATATTAAAAACCCAACATAATATGTAGCATGGTGTAAGTCTCATACACCCAAGTCATGTGTATTATCAACCATGATACAAAAAGAAAACACAATTTTAATATATATATCACATATATATATCAAAGTTGTGTACATGTGAGAAAAAACCTAAAGTGAATAAGTGTTAGTTAATGTAAACTAGTATATCAAATATACAATTGTACAATAAATTATTAAATCAACACTTGACTTAATAATCCGGTCATATCACATATAACCGACTAACATCCAATGTATCGACTTATCGAATCAACACTTGAATCGATAACCCGGCTATATCACATATAACCTCGCGATACAAAAAGTCGCGAGAATAGAATACGGTATCACATACACGCATCATTCTTGGTCTCACACATATCACATATGCTCTCCTATTTCATTTTGCCTGAGCCAGTAAAACCTCTGTGTAGGACTCTAAAGACTCGTCAATACGCCGGCAGTAGGTGATGATCATATCAAGCACCCACAAGCCATCAGCGGTACTAACTGGATGTAACGGCTTCCCGGGTATTGAGCGATCAGAAGATCAGCAAGCAAGCCCGCTCCAACTCCTGTAAAAGCCTGCCGGTAACACTTCCCGTACAGTCCGGTCTCCTTGTCTGATATGTCGCATATCAAGTCTAGGGGTGGTAAACGTCAGACCCAAATAACCGATAAGTCGTGCCGATATGAGGCTCATAACGGGTCGAGAAACTACTGGTAACACTTATCAGTAAATATCTAAATCAGCCCTGGCCAGGGACTTCCCTGTTACGGCCAATTGAGCACAGCGCAACATCAACCCCTAATACCGGAAGAGACGAAACCCCTCCTATCGCTCATTGCCTCCATGTGACTCGGGACTGTACCTAAAAACCACCGTTTTGCATGCCCTCATGGACGTGGTAAGGTGGAAATCAAAGCACAGTGGGAATCACACAAGACTCTATGACAATCTCGGGTCTACAGACTAACCTGCACAAGTGTCACCAGAGAACTGCCATCTGACGTGAGGTATAATACCATCTGGGAGTTCTCGGCGAGTCCATCCAGTGTACCCAGTCATCACTGAGCACCCGTATACCATCTCTGATGTCAAACACCAATGGATATGGGATCATCCATCGCCCATCTCATGGGTCGAGAAGTGTATACGCTAGTCTACACTGGTATATCGATGCCTCGTCTCGATACACCCATGACTAGGGACCTTGAAGGATGTACTTATGGACTACCATGTCCCCACTAGTATGATCCGCATCATAGTCCAGGTAGTTAAGTACACATCCTAAGGGCTTTACCAACATGTAACTATAAGACAGTATCAAGAGACAAGTATACATGTTAAGATAAAGAACAACCAGATAGCATACTATCATATCGAGCAAGAAATTCCTCTCTATATATGTCCAAGCATCCAATATAATATACATCATCTGTACAATACTGGCCTCTAGGGCATACATACAACTAACAATCTCCCACTTGCACTAGGGCCAGCTGCTGTAGTATCGCATACCAAGCATCCCGAAGAGTCTCTCAAACTGTATCTGGGGAATGGCCTTCGTGAGTGGATCCGCAGTGTTGTTCTTCGTGTCAACCCTCCTGACCTCGATCTCCCGGCGATCAACTATCTCCCGGATCAGGTGATACCGCCTCAGAATATGCCTAGATCGCTGATGGGACCTGGGTTCCATGGCTAAAGCCACCGCTCCATTGTTATCGCAATACAAAGGTATTGGATGCTCAATGGATGGAACCACACCAAGTTCAGTAATGAACTTCTTGATCTAGACAGCCTCTTTGGCAGCATCGTTGGTAGCGATGTATTCAGCCTCCATCGTCGAGTCTGCCACGGTTTCCTGCTTGGAACTCTTCCAGCTAACCACCCCTCCGTAAAGGGTAAAGATAAATCCCGACTGCGACTTAGTGTCGTCCTTATCACTCTGGAAGCTCGAATCGGTAAAGGACTCCACTTGGAGTTCTCCGTTACCATACACCAAGAGCATCTCTTTAGTCCTTCGTAAGTACTTGAGAATGCTCTTCACATCTGTCCAGTGACTCTCTCCAGGATCAGCTTGATACCTACTCACTACACTTAGTGAGTATGCTACATCGGGTCTGGTACATAGCATCGCGTACATGATAGAGCCTACAGCCGAAGCATAGGGTATCCCTTGCATGCGAGCTCTCTCCAAATCAGTCTTGGGAGACATCTCTTTGGAGAGAGTGATTCCAGAGATCGTGGGTAAGTTCCCACGCTTGGATTCTTCCATACTAAACCTCTTTAGTATGGTGTCAATGTACCTGGATTAGGACAATCCCAATATCCTTTTAGATCTATCTCTATAGATCATAATTCCCAATATGCAGGAGGCATCACCAAGATCTTTCATTGAGAATCTTTGTGATAAGAAGAGCTTGACCGATTGCAACATAGGAATGTCATTTCCTATCAAGAGTATGTCGTCCACGTACAATACGAGGAAGACAACCTTACTCTCTGCCACCTTCTTATAGATACAAGGTTCATCTACGTTTTCGACGAAATCAAACTCTTTGATAACGACGTCAAAGCAGATGTTCCAACTCCGCGATGCTTGCTTTAATCCATAAATGGATTTAAGCAGCTTGCATACCTTCCCGCTGCTCCCACTATCTACGAAGCCCTCTGGCTGAGTCATGTACACGCACTCTTCTAAATCACCGTTTAGAAAGGCGGTCTTAACATCCATTTGCCAGATTTCGTAGTCATGATATCAGCGATGGCAAGCATGATCCGGATGGATTTAAGCATAGCTACTGGAGAAAAGGTTTCGTCATAGTCCACACCTGGTCTTTGACGAAAACCCTTTGCAACAAGTCTAGCTTTGAAAGTCTCCACTTTCCCATCTACACCAAATTTTTTCTTGAAGATCTACTTGCTCCCAATGGGTTTTACCCCTTCAGGAGCATCTTCCAAAGTCCATACTTTGTTGGTGTACATGGATTCCATCTCGGACCGCATTGCATCCAGCCATTTCACTGAGTTTCCACTCGTGATGGCCTGTTCGAAGCTAGTTGGGTCATCATCAACCATGATGCAATCCTCGCTCCCACCATCTATAAGAAAACCGTAGTATTTCTCAGGTGGGTGAGGAACCCTACTAGATCGGCGGAGAGGCTGAGGTTCGTTGGGAACTACCGAATCCTTCGGTTCCACTAAATCTTCAGTTTGAGTTTGTGTAGTCGGAATTTCTTCCAGTTCTACCTTGTCTCCACTAATTTCTTTTGCAATAAATTCCTTTTTCTAAAAAGGTGTCATGTCGAGAAACAAACACCTTTTGTTCCTCGCTATGGTAGAAAAGATATCCATGTGAATGTTTGGGATATCCCACAAACTTGTATAAAACTGATCGTGCCTCGAGTTTGTCCGTATTTTGGCTTTTGACATAGGCTGGACAACCCCATATCTTAACTCGTTTAAGACATGGTCTCTTCCCACTCCATATCTCATATTGTGTGGTAGGTACAGATTTAGATGGAACTTGATTTAATAGATATGCTGCTGTCTCCAGCGCATACCCCCAGAAGGAAATAGGTAACTCAGCTTTGCTCATCATAGAGCACACCATATCTAATAGGGTGCGGTTCCTCCGTTCCGATACACCGTTGTGCTGTGGTGTATATGGAGGAGTTAGCTGAGAGAGAATCCCATTCTCTTTTAGGAAGTCCAGGAATTCATTGCTCAAGTATTCTCCTCCTTCGATCAGATCGAAGGATTTTAATACTTTTTCCGGTTTGGTTCTCGACTTCTTATTTATATTCTCTAAATTTCTCAAAAGCTTCTGATTTGTGTTTCATCAGGAACACATATCCGAATCTAGAGAGATCGTCAATGAATGTAATGAAGTACGCAGAACCATTCCTAGCATGTGTAGACATGGGGCCGCATACATCACTATGTACCAGTCCCAAGAGTTCTGTAACTCTCTCTCCGTGTCCCGTAAATGGAGTTTTGGTCATCTTGCCTTTGAGACATGACTGGCAAGTGTCATAAGATGAAAATTCAAATGGATTTAAATATCCATCCTTATGTAACTTAGCTAGTCGTGTCACATTGATGTGACCCAGTCTACAATGCCATAAGAAGGATCCGTTCATTTCTGAACTCTTCCTCGTGTGTGTGTTTGTTATGCTCAAAACTGTTGATTGATTTAGAACATAAATGGCATTGCACAACGTGCCTGATCCAACCAACTTTTGGTTTATGAAAATGTTCATAACATTATCCTGTAATACAAAATTATATCCATCTTTACTCAACAAAGAAACCGATATAATGTTTCATATCAGGTTCGGCATGAAATAGCATTCGTTCAGAATCAATGTATTACCTGTTGGCAATACAAGGTGATATTCCCCGACGGTTTTAGCTGCAACAATTGCACCATTTCCAACCCTTATGTCTTTATCACCTTCTCCAAGTTCTCTACCTTTCCTAAGCCCATGTAACTGATTACATATATGGGATCCTGACTCGGTATCTAATACCCAAGACGTAGAGGAAATGGAGAAACAGTTCTCTGTAACGAACACACCCGAAGAAAATGCATCAACATGTACTTTCTTTATTCGGGTGGCATGGGAATCCTGGTATTCCCCTATATCCTGTTCAGTCTTATAACTTTTATAAGAAATAACGGAACCAACATTCCCCAGCACAGTATAACATGCGGGTTCGGTCAATACATCCATATTATTATCTTTATTAAGGCATGATATGGTCGCTACCTGGAGAGAGAGAGAAGAAAACACTTTAGCGTATGCTCTTGCAAGATCAGATTGGTTATTATTTTATCAAATCAGGATGGCTCCCACTGTTTTTCTCAAATCTTCCTTCAAACCCTAAAAGGAAAGACTAGCCGGGATTAATTACACCCTACAATTTCGCCAATCTTTCAGCCAGGCCAGTATCGGTACTTTGAGGGACGTTCCCCATGCTTTCGCACGGACCTAATTAAAGTAAACCTCGTTTTCCCAGAGGCGTAACCCCGTTGACGCCTTTCTAAACCCTACTTGATCGGCTAATTGTCCTGTGTAAAACTCTCCCAGGAGTAACAATTACTCGCAGTGGGTATCGGGATCCAACTATCTCATAGAAGGTATGCAATCTCATTGCAAATTTTAACACTTGAAATTCCCGATAATATTTTGCCCCTAACCCCTATGACCTTGACAAAGGCCAACAAATCATAGGATGCTAGTCAAGTTCAACCCGTCATTTCTTGATTGAATCAAACCCACCCGCACGACCCTTGACAAAGGACAACAAGGTCGTTCGACTACCCTAAAACAATCTGCATCATATGCAAAAGCAGATAAGCACCATTCAGCTACCGCACACTACGCCTTGACAAAAGCCAACAAACGCAGCACTAATACTAAACAGTTCTTATCTGAAATGACGGAGGGCTACGTCAGATTTTTCTGAAAACCTATTGCGTAATGAACTTGATATCGTTGTAGAATCTAGTGAATTTTGAAATGGAGTGATTTTGAGGCTTTTATTTTTTTTGCTAAAGAGTTCACTCCCGGTGAAGGGATCTCGGCTCTTTCCTTATGGAATAAGGTGCGGGATATATTTTATATATCACTATGCAAAGCAAAACTCCAAAAGCAATCAAAAACAAACCGAGTGTTGTAGCATCGGCCAGTTTTGCTAAAGAGGTCACTCCCGGTGAAGGGATCTCGGCTCTTTCCCCATCGAATAAGGTGCGGAATATATCATATATATCGCTATGCAAAGCAAAAACTGTAGCTACCCTTTTTGAAAAATTTGATTCTACAACATCTTTTAGGTTTCTTTTCTTTCATTAATCACATTAATGAAGTCCCATCATTTAAGTCACCTAAACATCACAGATAAATACGACGTACACTTATGCCATCCGCATTCGCCTTGATGTCCCCTCGTGCACCGTTAGGTTAGCTAACTAACGGCAGAGCAGGGCAGGGCTAGCGTGGGTGTAAAACATAAGTAACGTCTATATAATATATCATATATACTATATACAGTATTTATCACATCACATCACATGATCACATCACAGATATCGCAGCAGAAGAAACATATGAAACATTGGATATACTAGGACGTCCGTGTTTTATTTTGAGCCTCTATAAAACACGGATTCCACGGTCGCGATGAATAGCCAAACCCACACCCCTAGACCCCTACGAGAGCGGCAAGCAACCCTACCAATTCTAGAGTTAGGAGACCCGGACTCGACTCCTCGAGTTGGTCTCCCACTGGACTCCAGAACCCGGTTACTTGTGCTCTCCTCCTTGGGTCTATCCTAGTGTGAAAAAGTAAATAATATACAAAAGGTGACATCAACCTCATCCCGGAAGTGCCCCAATAAAAGAATATTACATACATTTAATTTTACATGAATGAAAATAAAAAAAAACTCTCATCTCACATAAAAACCCCCGGCTATTCAGAACGCGACGATCCAATATAACATATCCAGCAACACATAACATCACATGTCATCAACGTAAGTAAATATACGCATCACAATTGTCGTTGACATATAGCAACGAAACCGGTGATATCACATATTACACTTACGGTCACAGAAAAAAAGTGTAAAACTACAACATTTGGAATCCACAATCTCTTTAGACATCGTAAATCCGAAATATCATATATTTCGCATTTCATGCCTAACTGTATGAATTCCACATATTGTATCACATTCCAGATAAATAGACTATATTAAACTTTCCGATCGAATAATCAAATACCCGAGATTTCCAAAATAGCTCAACACTTGAGCGGAGTTCAAAAATTTCAGAATACGTCACCGTAGCAATGGTCCAGCCGTAAAAGGGTCAAGCCAACGCCTCACATGTGGCACGCCGTACTGCCTCAAACCCTAAGGATCAAAAGGCAGTTCAAGACGGTCACATAATCGAGTTAAGGTTTGTTGTCTTCTAGAGGGTCCATCGCGTCACATGCACGTATTTCCGAAAGATTTAAACCCGAGAAAAACTCAACACTTGAATGTTTTTCGTGCCGGGAAAAATTGAGTTAATGATATCCGTTCGAACATTTTAATACTTTCTAAATTATCCGGAATAACATAACAAAATTAAATTCTCAAATCGAATCAACGATTTCAAAATAAACCCTAAAATACTGAACACTTGAGTCAGATTTAAAAATACCCAGAAATATATAAGAATAGCTACGGAGGTTACTGCACAAAACACTGCTCACAATTCTTCTTTAAGGCCGCGGAACCGCCGCCAAAAGTGGGGTGGGACCGCGGTTCAGCGGCGCCTGTACGGAGTTGAGGGCTCTTATTTTGTGGTAACCCTTAGATTTCCCTGCTGATTTTTTTAGGTATTGTTAATTTAGAAAAAACCCAGTTTTTAAAAAATGTACAAAGAGGGGGTTATCTTGACATGTTCGGGTTCGTTCGGAGTTTTAACTTTGTTAACATATCGCCTAATGCTCTAGCTAGGCTCTGATACCACTGTAGGGTTACTAACACTCTAATAAGGTTCTACAATGCATCAACCATGCCCGTTTCAAATTTTAGCCGTGCCGAATAACCCTAAACAAGATCGTTGCTAGAAAATTAGGGTTTCATATGCTACTAAACTACGTTTACGACTAAGTGAATACGAAATACAACCTTTGTAGATCGGTCCTTCACTTCTTTAGCTCCTTGTTAAAGTCCCTTTGTCACGTCCCGAAAGTACGGAATATGACCGGCACTTAAACTACGAACGTCTCGAGGCGTACGTAATCTAAGTAAGCCGAAAACCCAGAAATCCAAACCAAGAAAGGTAGTAGAGTGAAGGAAAACCAATTTAAATCAAGTAGTTTTAATAACATAAGCCAAATTATGCCTTTTTTTCAAAACATCAAATATTTCCTGAAAATTTCGGCAGAGTCTCCTTTGTAAAACTGGCCCCTAAACGGGATACAACATGAATAGTATACGAAATCAATAAAAAGGCATCCCCAAGCGGGAGCTAGCTCTTTGTCAATCGACGGTCACAACCATACAAGCAATATAATATACAACGCCAAGGGCGAGGATCAAAACTCAAAAGGAAACGCAAAACAACAAGAAATCCATAGAAATACAACGCGAGACTCTAAGGTCGAAAGAATAACATCACTGGTCTCTATCTCAGAAATAAATACATGTTTGGTTGATGGAACTTCTAGACATAATAGAATAATGATATACAAGATATATAATAGGGGTACGATACAAGTAAACCCACCTACAAGCAAATCACCCGGAAATGGGAAGCAGTGCCAACAAAGCCGTAATGAAACCTGTACGGCAAAACCTGCAAGAAACTGGGGCACAACGGGGGTGAGTTGCCAACTCGTGAATAGAAAAACATCTACGAACAGAAACCACATGAACAACGCAATCCTAGGTCAACGATCATAATATCCTCAAATATATATAACATGCAGCATAACAATGATTAGGGTAAATATCTAACCCGAGTGTAATCCCATGTGCCCGTGTCAGTGCCTCGGGTAGCGATATATCATATGGATGAGGTATGAATGCATGAAAACAGAATACATGTAAATGAAGAAACTGTTTTCATAATTTAGTGAGATTTTCTTTGTATAAAATGAGGTATCATAATGAAATCAGCATAAAACAGTGCCTAGCATCGGCACAAAACGTAATCCCAATATCTCGATATCTCTGTATCACAGTCTCTGTACCTCAATATCTCGAAATCTCAATGTCTCAATCACAATATCTAGGGCGCCGTCAGTCCAGACCGGCCCCTACCATCCATCTCAAGACCACGACGGTATCCTCCGGATATCCGACGCGTCGGGTAATATCACCGGTAGGTAGTCTCCCCTGCCAGGCTCACATCGTCATCATCACGCACTTCTTGCCCCGGGGTACCTTACCGGGCCCACCATGTACCCGAAACGGTTCATCCGTCTCCTCGAATCGGGTCTCGAAATCCATCAGCAAACTCATGGTGGACGACTCATACATCATGGGAAAACCGCACTTTTTATTTAAAAAGAGAGACAAAAGGTTTATTTATGTTTTTGCGGTTTTCCTCCAAATCCAAGAAATCTCATGAAATCCGAATCCAAATCATTAATAGCATGTAAACAGTGAATATATGCATGAAAATCCATGAATGCGGCACAACAGTGAATAATAACATGCATGAAGTAGCAGGCAATAACTACAATGTCTAAACTATTAGCTAACAACCTATGTCAATGAAATAGTATTTCTAAAGTGTTCGTGACATGGCAATTACCGATGAAGATGTGTGTGAGCCGGCAAGTAAGTGTACGTGGTACATACGCATCATCGGTAATGGTGCTGGTGTCCTAACCACAAGATATCAACAGTAGAATATGAAGCATAATATAAGCATGTGATGCGGAGCGAACAACAATAATGAGCGGGAGCTGAATACTAGACGCAACGATAACTAAACTGCATTAACCTAATATAAGTCCTACAATGGTGCCTTTTGAAATAACACGAATCGTGGGGTTTTGAAAATAGGGGCTACGGTGTTTTTAAGAAGAGATACGTTTTTGGAAATATCCGTAGAATCCCTTGACTTGTCTTTTAAAATACGCACGATTCGTAAGCTTTGAAATAGGTAGGAACCGAATCTAATCTAACAACTAACTAAACTAAAGGGCTAAGCTACAAGCTAGACTACAGGTAAGGAAACCGCCTAACATCTGAGTCGATACATATACATACCTGTATATATATTAGTCGGTGATCCCGCCTCAATAATATCATATCCAATACCATATCTATAAGCAGGCATCCCAAGTCAAGAGTGCGGATCAATCATCAAAATATAGCTCGTACGTAAATCCGTCGTACGGCATCCCAAATCTGGGTACGGGTCAATATCACATTCATCATACAATTCACCTGGTATCCTCTTTATCAAATATCATGATCGGGGTACTGATCTACATCTAGTACAATACTGATACCGCCTAAGTATGCATGCACGTGTGTGAAACACTACGTCAAGGACCCGCTACAACGTCATGTCGTATCTCAAATACGAACCCTGCTATATCACCGATCTCACGGCCTCAAATCAAATCTCATCGACTCATCTTAGATCCCAAGTACTATCCTCATTATCCATGCATGCGTATATGAATGTACATATGCATAGTCCCATACCCACGCATATATACATATATACACATCCCAATCTGCGCACAAGAAAGTAAAGTTTGCAAGTCTGTGTGTGCGTATGTGGGTATAACAACTACTCTAGGGTTTCGCAACTGACCCAAAGGTACTCCATGAACACATAAACATAACATGAATAAACATTCTCGTATCATACAACACCTATATAGACATATATATATGAGCTACACTACGGACTGCGGGGGTGCTATACGCCATCCACCCGACTTCTCCCCGTAGATATAAATCTTCTCACCTGGTCCTCGCTCGCCGGTGCCGACGTCGCCACGCGCTTGCTTGTTGTCTCAAAGTCCACATGGGGGTACCTACATATCACAACGCATCGTATCGCATTAAAATCCGACTCATGACCAAAACAACACACGAATCCCATATAGGTCAAAACCTATGGTTGCTTTCACAAATCAACCCAAAAACCCTCGACGTCGGTGTACAAACGCCAGACCATCGAGAAAAACCCAAATACACCCATTTGCACATTCACGAACACTAATTTTAATATAAAATATGTTAAAACTCACAAAAACCCCAATTTCACTTAAAAAGTCATTTTTCCGAAAATCTAGCAAGCAAAATTACCCGTTTTAGTACAAAACTCGACGTTTAAACATTCTAGCGGTCATAATACTTATTAAATAACTTAAATAATCCATACAAACCATTCCCACGATTTAATTTCACCAAACCACATACGTTCAAAAAAACTAGTTTGCAAAAATACCGACTTTAACTCTTTTTAAAGTAAAATTCACAAGTTTACAAATAAGCTTGGTTTTTCATGGTCCAAAGGCATTAACCAACTTATTATAATACTAATAATGACATGAAACCATAATTATATTTTAATCTAAGACATTCAATAATTTTCCAAAAATCTAGTAAGTAAAATAGCTTAAATGTTACAATTTCAAGTTAACAATTTACAACTAACAATTTGATTATGTTTCACATTCCACAAAAAGAAGAATCCAACTTGCAACCATAATCATACAACAAAACCCTAACTATAATCCAAAACCATCCACTTGAATTTCTAAACTTGAATTCAAAACCCCTTTATTTATATTTTTTAAACACCTAAACAAGTTTACTTTAAACATACAACTAACAATTAACAAATATGCAAGAATTTTTATACCTCATGATCAAGAGATCAACATGAAGATCATGGCCTCCAAAATGCCAAATTTCTTCCAAGATCCATGCTAGCTTGGGCAAAGAAATAATGGGTAGAGATTGGATTTTGTTTTTGTGGGATTTTTGACATGGATTTTTGGTGGAATTTTGTGGGTTTTGCAATGAAATGGAGAAGAATCAAGAGGGGCTGTTTGAGTGCAGGTTTTGGCCAGAAATTTGTGAGGATTGGGTGAGGGAGGAGAGAGAGTGAGGTGGGGAATGATAAATCTAGTCAAAGTCCACTCAATTTCTATCATTTTCTATTCTATTCTTTTCTTTTCTTTCTTTTCTTTTCTTTGAAATTCAAGTGGGGAAAAAGGGTGGGGCTGCTGAATTCAGCCAAGGGGAGAAGTAAATGGGGGTGTGTGAGTGTGGGTATGGGTGTGGGGTGATGAAAAATGATAAATACAGTACCCCAAACATCCATTTACACTAAAAAAAAGCCTTTTTCTTCGATACTTTCTAAACCGTTTTGGCAAATGATTTCATTTCAAAAACCACATGATAAAATTTTATTTAATGTTTTATGATGCACAAAATTTGTTTCAACTCATTCCAATTTGTAATTTTCCCTAATTAAATGTATTAGTGACGGCTTAAAATAATATTAAAATAATTAATTTCGGAAAATTTTTCAGAAAATTTGAAATTTCACCAGTGGCTCAATAAACACCAAATACTAGCAATTTCATAGCTAGAATATGTATATTTAATTTTATAATAAAGATATTTGTATTTTGACTTTTTACCGAAAACCCCCTTATTTTACCGATTTTTTCGAAATTTCACCGAAACGATTTTCAAAACGTTATAATCTTCCCCCCTTAAAGAAATTCGGTCCCCGAATTTAAATTAAAACTCCCCCCAAATACTAAAATATTTCAGCCAAAACCATCAAATCGCCGGGGCTCCGAAATCATAAATACATAAACACATCATAGCGCAATGCATGCGCATGAGTAATGAGTAGATAACTCGAAATCAAAACTCCATCAAGCATCCCGCAATCATCGGAGTCAAGGTGAAGACACGAATGGCAAATCTCAAGCAAGACCGATATGCTAAAAATCGGAACTATGCATGCAAATATCAGGAGGAAATGCATGCCAAATCCTTTAAGTTGCTGTGCAATGCACATAACACTGCACAGTGCGCGGACGTCTATCATAAGAAAATAACTATATACATATATACCTTTGTTTGAAATGTACGTTCCGCCGTTTTGGGTAACAATTTAGAAGGGTTTTCCTTGTTTTAAACGTTTCGCGTCATATCATACACGTAGGTAAATACTGAGACTATAGCTCGCTTTTTGGAATTCCCTTCAATAGCTATCAATGCATGCAAAATATATTCAGGTACTGTCCTCTGACTAGTCCTGCTCAGTATAAAAACTCATAGCAATCATCATAAAAACGTACTGCTCTATAAGAAATCCATCCCAAAATGCGCGTATGAATACTACGTGCGTCTGGTGCGCACGACCATCAAAATCCATATACGTGCCATACAAGTGCACAGAAACAAGATCTAAGTGCATCGGATGTGCACAAAGCATCTGTCGAAGGCAACGTGTGTGCCTGACAGTAAAATCAGGTGCATCTGACATGCACGAAAAAAATCTCGATTTAGTGCATCTGGTGTGCACCAAAATCGCATCTCAAGACATGCGCGAAAACCCAAAACCATGGGCATCCATCATGCACGAAATCATGAAATCCAATATCAAGCGCCGAACATGCGCAAAATCAAATCAGGTGCATAAAGTGCACAAAACAAATATCGAGTATCACAATCGAAATCGAAGTCCAGTGCATCTAAGTGCACAAAAGGCGTATCACTGCACTGCAAGCATATATAAACTATACAGAGTGCAGGAACCAAATCGTGTGCGTGCATACGCACAAAATCAACTCAAATGTATAAAACCGTAAAATCACAAACATGTGAAACCAAAGCATGAAAACGATATCAAGTGCAACACTGTTCAAAGATCGTAAATCCTCAATCATCAAAATCAAATCATGCGAATAAATCACCCCAAACATCGAAATCAATAATGGCGGAATAGTACCGCTCAAGCGCATCCTCTAAGAATCTCGGGCCAACTGTCGCGGTCACTAGTGGGACGTCTCGTCGATGATCATGAACTCTGGCCTGCTGGTGTGCGTAACAATGACCACTCCTGGGTCAAGGTCTTCACTGTGAATTACCAATCTCTCGGTCCATCGGCTCATCGGCCCTGTCAGGTGTGCTAACGGGGATGATCCCGTTCTGGCACTTCTCTGGTCATCTCTCGGTCAATCATCGCGACCACTCGTAAGACAGCATATCACTGGCGTCGGCCTCTAGCTCTCTGAATGTACGTGACACATCTGATCCTGGGTTCAAGTATCATTGCAGCAGTGTCCTGGAAGGAATCCTGCTCACGGTCTCTTCCATGTCTCGTCTCTGCCAACTGTCCGGAAGTCATCGTCCTTTCCTATATCTGCATCTTTCTCTGGAACGGCTGCATACCTATCGCGACTCCTTCTGGAAGGTATATCCAGTACTCTTCCTTGGCATGCGTATCGCATCTCTGATGTCGGCGGAGGGGAACGTCATCATATCAGATCTTGTACGAACCTCTTACTCCATTTTTCTCTAATGTCGACCGCTTCGGACTCGTCTCGTCGTGGCTGCATGGACTGAGCTCCAACGGCTATCCTCGTATCGGGTGTCTCCCAAGAAATGCATCTCACCACTTAGCATCCGAATTAAGTCGAGCCATCTGATCGAGTCGTCAAAACCTCATAATCCCCCAAGAGCTCAACATCTTGGGCACAGTTTAATAGTATCGAGTACATACCACAGCATCGGTGGTCCAGCCGTAGAAGGGCAAACCCAAGCCTCACTAATGGCGCCGTGGAACTGCCGCAAACCCGAAGGTTCAAAGGCTTTCACACGGTCATTAAGTCGAGTTAGGGTTTCATTCTTCTATAGGGACCATAGAATTGCCTGCATGTCTTTCCGACTACTTTAAACTTGGAATAATAGGTTTCTGACATTCGATCGTCTCTGTCGACTCCCAACGTCTCCGCGTGAAGTCGTCTCTAGCTGGAATCAATCTATCTGATGACCTCGCATCGGGGTAGGCGAACGATCCACATGTCCTAGTCATTCATCCTCGATGACTAGCGACCATCTATCATCTCTTAGTACAACTCATTCTGCACTAACACCAACATCTGGGGCAATATCTCGTCGTTCGCAGCAATAACTGGCTCGCTCGTCTGCATGCTGAACAGTGCCTCGACCATCATGAATAAGCAACACACCAACGGTCATCAAAATCTGGCTGGCCTCTGTCAGTGGCCCAATCCTCTGATACTGATCGGCACGTCCGAGAAATCTCATAAAGGCGATCCGCCAAATGCTCGTGGCGCGAAACACAGTAAAAAGAGGCACATCTCCGCAATCGTGTGTCGCTAAAATTACGCCCTGGTCAGTCCTCGTTCATGACGAGCTTGTGCTGACCGCAATTCTAACCGTAGCTCTCCCTGCCCGTAATCGTGGCAGCAAACCGTAACTGGTACCGATGAAGCTAGATCAGGAATGAATATAATACTGAGCAAAGAAATGTACATCCTAAGGCTTCTTAAGTGGAGTAGCGTATCGTAAATATGCCGCAGAACATACCCACGGTACGTCACTCTACTTTAGTCACCTATTCCATCAACCAAGGGTCATCCTACGCTCCGAAGGTAAAACCTAACGCTCTGATACCAACTTTGTCACGTCCCGAAAGTACAGAATATGACCGGCACTTAAACTACGAACGTCTCGAGGCGTACATAATCTAAGTAAGCCGAAAACACAGAAATCCAAACCAAGAAAGGTAGTAGAGTGAAGGAAAACCAATTTAAATCAAGTAGTTTTAATAACATAAGCCAAATTATGCCTTTTTTTCAAAACATCAAATATTTCCTGAAAATTTCGGCAGAGTCTCCTTTGTAAAACTGGCCCCCAAACGGGATACAATATGAATAGTATACGAAATCAATAAAAAGGCATCCCCAAGCGGGAGCTAGCTCTTCGTCAATCGACGGTCACAACCACATAAGCAATATAATATACAACGCCAAGGGCGAGGATCAAAACTCAAAAGGAAACGCAAAACAACAAGAAATCCATAGAAATACAACGCGCGACTCTAAGGTCGAAAGAATAACATCACTGGTCTCTATCTCAGAAATAAATACATGTTTGGTTGATGGAACTTCTAGATACAATAGAATAATGATATACAAGATATATAATGGGGGTATGATACAAGTAAACCCACCTACAAGCAAATCACCCGGAAATGGGAAGCAATGCCAGCAAAGCCGTAATGAAACCTGTACGGCAAAACCTGCAAGAAATTGGGGCACAACGGGGGTGAGTTGCCAACTCGTGAATAGAAAAACATCTACGAACTAAAACCACATGAACAACGCAATCCTAGGTCAACGATCATAATATCCTCAAATATATATAACATGCAGCATAACAATGATTAGGGTAAATATCTAACCCGAGTGTAATCCAATGTGCCCGTGTCAGTGCCTCGGGTAGCGATATATCATATGGATGAGGTATGAATGCATGAAAACAGAATACATGTAAATAAAGAAAATGTTTTCATAATTTAGTGAGATTTTCTTTGTATAAAATGAGGTATCATAATGAAATCAGTATAAAACAGTGCCTAGCATCGGCACAAAACGTAATCCCAATATCTCGATATCTCTGTATCACAGTCTCTGTACCTCAATATCTCGAAATCTCAATGTCTCAATCACAATATCTAGGGCGCCGTCAGTCCAGACCGGCCCCTACCATCCATCTCAAGACCACGACGGTATCCTCCGGATATCCGACGCGTCGGGTAATATCACCGGTAGGTAGTCTCCCCTGCCAGGCTCACATCGTCATCATCACGCGCTTCTTGCCTCGGGGTACCTTACCGGGCCCACCATGTACCCGAAACGGTTCATCCGCCTCCTCGAATCGGGTCTCGAAATCCATCAGCAAACTCATGGTGGACGACTCATACATCATGGGAAAACCGCACTTTTTATTTAAAAAGAGAGACAAAAGGTTTATTTATGTTTTTGCGGTTTTCCTCCAAATCCAAGAAATCTCATGAAATCCGAATCCAAATCATTAATAGCATGTAAACAGTGAATATATGCATGAAAATCCATGAATGCGGCACAACAGTGAATAATAACATGCATGAAGTAGCAGGCAATAACTACAATGTCTAAACTATTTGCTAACAACCTATGTCAATGAAATAGTATTTCTAAAGTGTTCGTGACATGGCAATTACCGATGAAGATGTGTGTGAGCCGGCAAGTAAGTGTACATGGTACATACGCATCATCGGTAATGGTGCTGGTGTCCTAACCACAAGATATCAACAGTAGAATATGAAGCATAATATAAGCATATGAGGCGGAGCGAACAACAATAATGAGCGGGAGCTGAATACTAGACGCAACGATAACTAAACTGCATTAACCTAATATAAGTCCTACAATGGTGCCTTTTGAAATAACATGAATCGTGGGGTTTTGAAAATAGGGGCTACGGTGTTTTTAAGAAGAGATACGTTTTTTGAAATATCCGTAGAATCCCTTGACTTGTCTTTTAAAATACGCACGATTCGTAAGCTTTGAAATAGGTAGGAACCGAATCTAATCTAACAACTAACTAAACTAAAGGGCTAAGCTACAAGCTAGACTACAGGTAAGGAAACCGCCTAACATCTGAGTCGATACATATACATACCTGTATATATATTAGTCGGTGATCCCGCCTCAATAATATCATATCCAATACCATATCTATAAGCAGGCATCCTAAGTCAAGAGTGCGGATCAATCATCAAAATATAGCTCGTACGTAAATCCGTCGTACGGCATCCCAAATCTGGGTACGGGTCAATATCACATTCATCATACTATTCACCTAGTATCCTCTTTATCAAATATCATGATCGGGGTACTGATCTACATCTAGTACAATACTGATACCGCCTAAGTATGCATGCACGTGTGTGAAACACTACGTCAAGGACCCGCTACAACGTCATGTCGTATCTCAAATACGAACCCTGCTATATCACCGATCTCACGGCCTCAAATCAAATCTCATCGACTCATCTTAGATCCCAAGTACTATCCTCATTATCCATGCATGCGTATATGAATGTACATATGCATAGTCCCATACCCACGCATATATACATATATACACATCCCAATCTGCGCACAAGAAAGTAAAGTTTGCAAGTCTGTGTGTGCGTATGTGGGTATAACAACTACTCTAGGGTTTCGCAACTAACCCAAAGGTACTCCATGAACACATAAACATAACATGAATAAACATTCTCGTATCATACAACACCTATATAGACATATATATATGAGCTACACTACGGACTGCGGGGGTGCTATACGCCATCCACCCGACTTCTCCCCGTAGATATCAATCTATTCACCTGGTCCTCGCTCGCCGGTGCCGACGTCGCCACGCGCTTTCTTGTTGTCTCAAAGTCCACATGGGGGTACCTACATATCACAACGCATCGTATCGCATTAAAATCCGACTCATGACCAAAACAACACACGAATCCCATATAGGTCAAAACCTATGGTTGCTTTCACAAATCAACCCAAAAACCCTCGACGTTGGTGTACAAACACCAGACCATCGAGAAAAACCCAAATACACCCATTTGCACATTCACGAACACTAATTTTAATATAAAATATGTTAAAACTCACAAAAACCCCAATTTCACTTAAAAAGTCATTTTTCCGAAAATCTAGCAAGCAAAATTACCCGTTTTAGTACAAAACTCGACGTTTAAACAATTCTAGCAGCCATAATACTTATTAAATAACTTAAATAATCCATACAAACTATTCCCACGATTTAATTTCACCAAACCACATACGTTCAAAAAAACTAGTTTGCAAAAATACCGACTTTAACTCTTTTTAAAGTAAAATTCACAAATTTACAAATAAGCTTGGTTTTGCATGGTCCAAAGGCATTAAACCACTTATTATAATACTAATAATGACATGAAACCATAATTATATTTTAATCTAAGACATTCAATAATTTTCCAAAAATCTAGTAAGTAAAATAGCTTAAATATTACAATTTCAAGTTAACAATTTACAACTAACAATTTGATTATGTTTCACATTCCACAAAAAGAAGAATCCCACTTGCAACCATAATCATACAACAAAACCCTAACTATAATCCAAAACCATCCACTTGAATTTCTAAACTTGAATTCAAAACCCCTTTATTTATATTTTTTAAACACCTAAACAAGTTTGCTTTAAACATACAACTAACAATTAACAAATATGCAAGAATTTTTATACCTCATGATCAAGAGATCAACATGAAGATCATGGCCTCCAAAATGCCAAATTTCTTCCAAGATCCATGCTAGCTTGGGCAAAGAAATAATGGGTAGAGATTGGATTTTGTTTTTGTGGGATTTTTGACATGGATTTTTGGTGGAATTTTGTGGGTTTTGCAATGAAATGGAGAAGAATCAAGAGGGGCTGTTTGAGTGCAGGTTTTGGCCAGAAATTTGTGAGGATTGGGTGAGGGAGGAGAGAGAGTGAGGTGGGGAAAGATAAATCTAGTCAAAGTCCACTCAATTTCTATCATTTTCTATTCTATTCTTTTCTTTTCTTTATTTTCTTTTCTTTGAAATTCAAGTGGGGAAAAAGGGTGTGGCTACTGAATTCAGCCAAGGGGAGAAGTAAATGGGGGTGTGTGAGTGTGGGTATGGGTGTGGGGTGATGAAAAATGATAAATACAATACCCCAAACATCCATTTACACTAAAAAAAAAGCCTTTTTCTTCGATACTTTCTAAACCATTTTGGCAAACGATTTCATTTCAAAAACCACATGATAAAATTTTATTTAATGTTTTATGATGCACAAAATTTGTTTCAACTCATTCCAATTTGTAATTTTCCCTAATTAAATGTATTAGTGACGGCTTAAAATAATATTAAAATAATTAATTTCGGAAAATTTTTCAGAAAATTTGAAATTTCAGCAGTGGCTCAATAAACACCAAATACTAGCAATTTCATAGCTAGAATATGTATATTTAATTTTATAATAAAGATATTTGTATTTTGACTTTTTACCGAAAACCCCCTTATTTTACCGATTTTTTCGAAATTTCACCGAAACGATTTTCAAAACGTTATAATCTTCCCCCCTTAAAGAAATTCGGTCCCCGAATTTAAATTAAAACTCCCCCAAAATACTAAAATATTTCAGCCAAAACCATCAAATCGCCGGGGCTCCGAAATCATAAATACATAAACACATCATAGCGCAATGCATGCGCATGAGTAATGAGTAGATAACTCGAAATCAAAACTCCATCAAGCATCCCGCAATCATCGGAGTCAAGGTGAAGACACGAATGCCAAATCTCAAGCAAGACCGATATGCTAAAAATCGGAACTATGCATGCAAATATCAGGAGGAAATGCATGCCAAATCCTTTAAGTTGCTGTGCAATGCACATAACACTGCACAGTGGCGGACGTCTATCATAAGAAAATAACTATATACATATATACCTTTGTTTGAAATATACGTTCCGCCGTTTTGGGAAACAATTTAGAAGGGTTTTCCTTGTTTTAAACTTTTCGCGTCATATCATACACGTAGGTAAATACTGAGACTATAGCTCGCTTTTTGGAATTCCCTTCAATAGCTATCAATGCATGCAAAATATATTCAGGTACTGTCCTCTGACTAGTCCTGCTCAGTACAAAAACTCATAGCAATCATCATAAAAACGTACTGCTCTATAAGAAATCCATCCCAAAATGCGCGTATGAATACTACGTGCGTCTGGTGCGCACGACCATCAAAATCCATATACGTGCCATACAAGTGCAAAGAAACAAGATCTAAGTGCATCGGGTGTGCACAAAGCATCTGTCGAAGGCAACGTGTGTGCCTGACAGCAAAATCTGGTGCATCTGACATGCAAGAAAAAATCTCGATTTAGTGCATCTGGTGTGCACCAAAATCGCATCTCAAGACATGCACGAAAACCCAAAACCAGGGGCATCCATCATGCACGAAATCATAAAATCCAATATCAAGCGCCGAACATGCGCAAAATCAAATCAGGTGCATAAGGTGTACAAAACAAATATCGAGTATCACAATCGAAATCGAAGTCCAGTGCATCTAAGTGCACAAAAGGCGTATCACTGCACTGCAAGCATATATAAACTATACAGAGTGCAGGAACCTGTAAGGTTCCTAGGCACCCTATAGAGGTCTCACAAGTCATCGAACATGCCAATTTTAAAAAATATGGTGCCGAGAAACCCTAGTTAACGGATCGTTGCTAGATGTCTAGGCGAAACTATAAACTAGTTAACAAATTAACTGAAGGTTAGATGCTACAACCTTTGTAGATCCGGTAATCCTCTTCCTTGGCTCCACGTAGGCATCCTCTCGCTGTCCTTCTCGAATCCTAGACTCGTTCATCGGCTTCATCGGGAAAACGAGCGGAATAGGTCGTCGGCTTCGTGTCAAAGACGATCTACGTCGAGGTTGCACAAGCTCAAGCTCCGACTTCACAAACTTGTGAAACTTGTGAAGAAAACACCCAAAACAACTTGGCAAGAGGTAGAGGGTGAAGAAATAGGAGGTGGGTTCACTTTAGAATTGGATTTCACTCACTTATGATCAAGTTGCCATTGATGGCATCTTGTTTTCTCTCTTCAAGAAGAAGGAGATGAAGAAGAAAGAATATGATAAGTATATCAAAAATAATAATAAAAATAAAATACTTATCATGTTCTAACCTAGGTTAAGTGTAGAGAATAAACCATGGTCACTTGGATTGGTTAGGGTTAAGCATAAAGATAAGGATGGTTGCTAAAGTCAAAGCTTCATGAAGCTTCAACTAATGACAAAGAAAGCCACCATTCTCATCTTTATCTTTTCCAAATAAATAAATAAACAAATAAATAAATAAATGAATATGCAAAACCCTAATTATCAAATTAACCATGGATTAATTCTATACACTTAACTAAATGATCAAGTATCATCAAACATGATACAAAAATGTGCACTAAAGCATATCACATATACAATGTGCATCAAGTGAGAAAAATCCGTTTAAAGTGAACCAATACTAGTTAATGCAATGCAATATATCAAATATATAATTATGCATTAAATCATTAAATCAACATTTGATTCAATGATCCGGTCATGTCGCACATAACCGACTAGAATCCAATGTATCGATTTATCGAATCAATGATTCGATAACTAGGTCATATCGAATATAACCAATCGAAACATATATCACGAGAATGAAATGCGGTATCACATACACGCATTATTCTCGGTCCTGTACATATCTCATATGCGCTCCTATTTCGTTTCGCTTGAGCCAGGAAACCTCTGTGTAGGACTCTAAAGACTCGTCAATACGCCGGTAGCAGATGATGATCATATCAAGCACCCACAAGCCGCAAGCGGTCTGCTAAACGTAACGGCCACCCGGGTATTGAGCGATCAGAAGATCGACGAGCTAGCCCGCTCACACTCCTGCGAATCCGACCAGTAACACTTACCGTACAGTCCGGTCTCTTCGTCTGATACGTCGCATATCAAGTCTAGGGGTGGTAAACGTCAGACCCCAATAACCCGATAAGTCGCGCCGATGTGAGGCACGTAACGGGTCGAGAAACTACTGGTAACACTTACCAGCAAATCTCTGATCAGCCCTGGCCAGGGACTTCCCTGTTACGGCCAATCGAGCACAGCGCAACATCTACCCCCAATACCGGGAGAGACGAAACCCCTCCTATCGCTCATTGCCTCCATGTGACTCGGGACTGTACCCAAAGACCACCGTTTTGCACGCCCTAATGGACGTGGTAAGGTGGAGATCAAAGCACAGTGGGAATCACACAAGACTCTATGACGATCTCGGATCTACAGACTAACCTGTACAAGTGTCACCTGAGAACTGCCATCTGACGTGAGGTATAATACCATCTGGGAGTTCTCGACGAGTCCGTCCAGTGTACCCAGTCACCACTGAGCACCCGTACACCATCTCTGATGTCAAACACCAATGGATATGGGATCATCCATCGCCCATCTCATGGGTCGAGAAGCGTATACGCTAGTCTACTCTGGTATATCGATGCCCCGTCTCGATACACCCACGACTAGGGACCTTGAAGGATTTACTTATGGACTACCATGTCCCCACTAGTATGATCTGCATCACAGTCCAGGTAGTCAAGTACATCACCTAAGGGCTTTACCAACATGTAACTATAAGACAGTATAAAGAGACTAGTGTACATGCTAAGATAAAGATCAACCAGATAGCATACTATCATGTCGAGCAAGAAAGTCATCTCTATATATGTCCAAGCATCCAATATAATATACATAATCTGTACAATACTGGCCTCTAGGGCATACATACAACTAACAATCTCCCACTTGCACTAGGGCCAGCTGCTGTAGTATCTCATACCGAGCATCCCGAAGAGTCTCTCAAACTGTATCTGGGGAATGGCCTTCGTGAGTGGATCCGCCGTGTTGTTCTTCGTGTCAACCCTCCTGACCTCGATCTCCCGGCGATCAACTATCTCCCGGATCAGGTGATACCGCCTCAGAATATGCCTGGACCGCTGATGGGACCTGGGTTCCTTGGCCAAAGCCACCGCTCCATTGTTATCGCAATACAAAGGTATTGGATGCTCAATGGATGGAACCACTCCAAGTTCGGAAATGAACTTCTTGATCCAGACAGCTTCTTTAGCAGCATCGTTGGCAGCGATGTATTCAGCCTCCATCGTCGAGTCTGCCACGGTTTCCTGCTTGGAACTCTTCCAGCTAACCGCCCCTCCGTAAAGGGTAAAGACAAAGCCCGACTGCGACTTAGAGTCGTCCTTATCACTCTGGAAGCTCGAATCGGTAAAGGACTCCACTTGGAGTTCTCCGTTACCATACACCAAGAACATATCTCTAGTCCTTCCCAAGTACTTGAGAATGCTCTTCACAGCTGTCCAGTGATTCTCTCCAGGATCAGCTTGATACCTGCTCACTACACTTAGTGAGTATGCTACATCGGGTCTGGTACATAGCATCGCATACATGATAGAGCCTACCGCCGAAGCATAGGGTATCCCTTGCATGCGAGCTCTCTCCAAATCAGTCTTGGGAGACATCTCTTTGGAGAGAGTGACTCTAGAGATCGTGGGCATATTCCAACGCTTGGACTCTTCCATACTAAACCTCTTTAGTATGGTGTCAATGTACCTGGATTGGGATAATCCCAAAATCCGTTTGGATCTATCTCTATAGATCCTGATCCCCAATATGCAGGAGGCATCACCAAGATCTTTCATTGAGAATCTTTGTGATAAGAAGAGCTTGACCGATTGCAGCATAGAAATATCATTTCCTATCAAGAGTATGTCGTCCACGTACAATACGAGGAAGACAACCTTACTCTCTGCCACCTTCTTGTAGACACAAGGTTCATCTGGATTTTTGACGAAATCAAACTCTTTGATAACGACGTCAAAGCAGATGTTCCAACTCCGCGATGCTTGCTTTAATCCATAAATGGATTTAAGCAGCTTGCACACCTTCCCGCTGCTCCCACTGTCTACGAAGCCCTCTGGCTGAGTCATGTACACGCACTCTTCTAAATCACCATTTAGAAAGGCGGTCTTAACATCCATTTGCCAGATTTCGTAGTCATGATATGCAGCGATGGCAAGCATGATCCGGATGGATTTAAGCATAGCCACTGGAGAAAAGGTTTCGTCATAGTCCACACCTGGTCTTTGACGAAAACCCTTTGCTACAAGTCTAGCTTTGAAAGTCTCCACTTTCCCATCTACACCAAGTTTCTTCTTAAAGATCCACTTGCTCCCAATGGGTTTTACCCCTTCAGGAGCATCTTCCAAAGTCCATACTTTGTTGGTGTACATGGAATCCATCTCGGACCGCATAGCATCCAGCCATTTCACTGAGTCCCCACTCGTGATGGCCTGCTCGAAGCTAGTTGGGTCATCATCCTCCATGATGCAATCCTCGCTTCCACCATCAATGAGAAAACCGTAGTATCTCTCAGGTGGACGAGAAACCCTACCAGATCGGCGGAGAGGCTGAGGTTCGTCGGGTACTACCGAATCTTCTGGTTCCACTAAATCTTCAGTTATAGTTTGTGTTTCTGGAACTTCTTCCAGTTCTACCTCAGAGCCACTAATCTCTTTTGCAAGAAATTCCTTTTCTAAAAAGGTGGCATGTTGAGCAATAAACACCTTTTGTTGTTCACTGTGGTAGAAGAGATATCCATTTGAATGTTTAGGATATCCCACAAACTTACATAGAACTGACCGTGCCTCGAGTTTGTCTGGATTTTGCCTTTTGACATAGGCCAGACAACCCCATATCTTAACTCATTTAAGACATGGTCTCTTCCCACTCCATATCTCATATGGTGTGGTAGGTACAGATTTAGTTGGAACTTGATTCAATAGGTATGCCGCTGTCTCAAGCGCATACCCCCAGAAGGAAATAGGTAACTCAGCTGTACTCATCATAGAGCGCACCATATGTAATAGGGTGCGATTCCTCCGCTCCGATACACCGTTGTGCTGTGGTGTATAAGGAGGAGTAAGCTGAGAGAGAATCCCATTCTCTTTTAGGAAGTCCAGGAATTCATTGCTCAAGTATTCACCTCCTCGATCAGATCGAAGGATTTTAATACTTTTTCCGGTTTGTTTCTCGACTTCTTGTTTATATTCTCTGAATTTCTCAAAAGCTTCAGACTTGTGTCTTATCAAGTACACATGTCCGTATCTTGAGAGATCGTCAGTGAATGTAATGAAGTACGAAGAACCATCCCTGGCATGTGTAGACATGGGACCGCATACATCACTATGTATTAGTCCCAAGAGTTCGGTAGCTCTTTCTCCGTGTCCCGTAAACGGAGTTTTGGTCATCTTGCCTTTGAGACATGACTGGCAAGTGTCATAAGATGAAAATTCAAACGGATTTAAATATCCATCTTTATGCAACTTAGCTAGTCGTGTCGCATTGATGTGACCCAGTCTACAATGCCACAAGAAGGATTCATTGAGTTCAGAACTCTTCCTCTTGTGTGTGTTTGTTATGCTCAGGACTGTTGATTGATTTAGAACATAAATGCCATTGCATAACGTGCCTGATCCAACCAACTTTTGGTTACGGAAAATGTTCATAACATTGTCCTGTAATACAAAATTATATCCCTCTTTACTTAATAAAGAAACCGATATAATGTTGCATATCAGGTTCGGCATGTAATAGCATTCGTTCAGAACCAATGTATTACCAGTTGGTAATACAAGGTGATATTCCCCGACAGTCTTGGCTGCAACAATTGCACCATTTCCTACTCTTATGTCTTTATCACCTTCTCCAAGTTCTCTACCTTTCCTTAGCCCATGTAACTGATTACATATATGGGATCCCGACCCGGTATCCAATACCCAGGACGTAGAGCAAATGGAGAAACAGTTCTCAGTAACGAACACACCCGAAGAAAATGCATCAACATGTACTTTCTTCAATCGGGTGGCATGGGAATCCTGGTATTCCCCTATACCCTGTTCAGTCCTATAACTATTATAGGAAAGAACGGAACCAACGTTCCCCAGCACAGTATAACATGCGGGTTCGGTCAATAAATCCATATTATTATCTTGATTAAGGCATGAACTGGTCGCTACCTGGAGAGAGAGAGAAGAAAACACTTTAGCGTATGCTCGTGCAAGATCAGATTGGTTATTATCTTATCTAATCAGGATGGCTCCCACTGCTTTTTATCAAATCTTCCTTCAAACCCTAAAAGGAAAGACTAGCCGGGATTAATTACACACTACAGGTTCGCCAATCTTTCAGCCAGGCCAGTGTCGGTACTTTGAGGGAGGTCCCCCGTGCTTTCGCACGAACCTAATTAATGTAAACCTCGTTTTCCCAGAGGCGTAACCCCGTTGACACCTTTCTAGACACCTACTCGATCGGCTAATTGCAATGTGCAAAACTCTCCCAGGAGTAACTCTTACTCGCAGCGGGTATCGGGATCCAACTATCTCATAGAAGGTATGCAATCTCATTGCAAATTTCAACACTTGAAATTCCCGATAATATTTTGCCCCTAGTGTGCCATGACCTTGACAGAGATCAACAAATCATAGTGCACTAGTCAAGTTCAACCCGTCATTTCTTGATTGAATCAAACCCACTCGCACGACCCTTGACAGAGGTCAACAAGGTCGTACGACTACCCTAATCCAATCACATCACATGCTTTACAGATAACTACTAGTTAGCTACCGCACACTACGCCTTGACAGAGGTCAACAAACGCAGCACGAATACTAAATACTCTTTATCTGAAATGACGGAGGGCTACGACAGGTTTTTCTGAAAACCTATTGCGTAATGAACTTGATATCGTTGTAGAATCAAATGAAGATTTTGAAATGGAGTGATTTTGAGGCTTTTCTAGTTTTGCTAAAGGAGTCACTCCCTGCGAAGGGATCTCGGTCCTTTCCTCGTCGAATGAGGTGCGGGATATATCATATATATCGCTGTGCAAAGCAAAAACCCAAAAGCAGTCAAAAGCAAACCGAGTCTGTAGCATCTGCCAGTTATTGCTAAAGGAGTCACTCCCGGTGAAGGGATCTCGGTCCTTTCCTCATCGAATATGGTGCGGGGTATATCGTATATACCGCTGTGCAAAGCAAAAACTGTAGCTACCTGTTTTATTTTAAAATTCGATTCCACAACATCTTAGGTTTCTTATTTTTCATTAATCACATTAATGAAGTCCCATCATTTAAATACCTAAACATCATAGATAGATATGACGTACACTTATGCCATCCGCATTCGCCTCGATGTCCCCTCGTGCACCGTTAGGTTAGGTAACTAACGACAGAGCAGGGCAGGGCTAGCGCGGGTGTAAAACATAAGTAACGTCTATATAATATATCATATATACTATATACTATATCCATCACAGAATCACAACACAGATATCGCAGCAGAATAAACATATGAAATATTGGATATACTAGGACGTCCGTATTTTCAATACGAGCCAGTATAAAACACGGATTCCACGGTCGTGATGAATAGCCAATCCCACACCCCTAGACCCCTACGAGAGCGGCAAGCAACCCTGCCAATTCTAGGGTTAGAAGACCCGGACTCGACTCCTCGAGTTGGTCTCCCACTGGACCCCAGAACCCGGTTACTTGTGCTCCCCTCCTTGGGTCTATCCTAATGCGGAAAAGTAAATAATATACAAAGGGTGACAACTTCCGCTACCTGGAAGTGCCCCAATTAAAAGAATATTACATACAAGTTTTTACATGAATGAAAATGAAAAACACTCATCTCACATAAAACCCCCGGCTATTCGAATACGACGATCCAATATAACATATCCAGCAACACATAACATCACATGTCATCAACGTAAGTAAGTATGCATACCCCAATTGTCGTTGACGTATAGCAACGAAACCGGCGATATGAACATACTACACTTACGGTCACAGAAAAGAAAGTGAAAAACTACAACAATTGGAATCCGCAACCTCTTTAGACATCACATGCCTAACAGTTATAAACCCCGCATTTTAGTCTCATTATCGAAAACTCTTTTCAATATCGTATGGGACTAAACTGCTAGATTTATAACATTCATCCAGTTATCTCATAACTGTTTATGAATTCCAATTATTGTATCACATTCCAGATAAACAGAAAATGTTAAACTTTCCGATCGAACAGTCGAATACCCAAGTTTTCCCGATACAGCTCAACACATGAAATAAGTCTAACAACATTCAGTTCGTGCCTCAGTACCAACGGTCCAGCCGTAGAAGGGTCAAGCCAACGCCTCACATGTGGCACGCCGTACTGCCCCAAACCCGAAGGTTCAAAGGGCAGTTCAAGACGGTCACATAATCGAGTTAAGGTTTGTTGTCTTCTAGAGGGTCCATCGCGTTACTTGCACTACTTAGAACGTCGTTAAACTACGGAAAAATCCAACACTTGGAAATTTCCCGACAGGGGAAAAATTGGGTATTTATATCCGGTCGAACTTTTTAACATATTCTAAAAAATATCCGGAAATACACAAAGACGAAATTTGATACCCCGATCGAAACACCGAATCCCCAAAGCAACCAAAAAAAAATTCAACTCTTGAATAATCATTAAAAACACCCAGGAAAATCACCACTGGAAAGTAAGGATTACTGTGTCAAATTCTTTAAATAATTAGGCCGTACGGCCGCGGATCCGCCGCATGAGCCATGCTCATGCCGCGGATCCGCGCTTGAACAGTGGAATTACACTCACGAATTTCACAGTAAACCTTATAATTTCCTGCTTATTTTTCTGCATATTTTTAATATTGAAAAATCCCACATTTTGGAAAAAGTCCAGAGAGCAAGATAAGTTTAGGGTTTCGGGTTCGTTCGGGCTTCAAATCGCATCTACACTTTGCCTAAGGCTCTAGCTAGGCTCTGATACCAGTGTAAGGTTCCTAGGCACCCTATAGAGGTCTCACAAGGCATCGAACATGCCAATTTTAAAAAATATGGTGCCGAGAAACCCTAGTTAACGGATCGTTGCTAGATGTCTAGGCGAAACTATAAACTAGTTAACAAATTAACTAAAGGTTAGATGCTACAACCTTTGTAGATCCGGTAATCCTCTTCCTTGGCTCCACGTAGGCATCCTCTCGCTGTCCTTCTCGAATCCTAGACTCGTTCATCGGCTTCATCGGGAAAACGAGCGGAATAGGTCGTCGGCTTCGTGTCAAAGACGATCTACGTCGAGTTTGCACAAGCTCAAGCTCCGACTTCACAAACTTGTGAAACTTGTGAAGAAAACACCCAAAACAACTTGGCAAGAGGTAGAGGGTGAAGAAATAGGAGGTGGGTTTACTTTAGAATTGGATTTCACTCACTTATGATCAAGTTGCCATTGATGGCATCTTGTTTTCTCTCTTCAAGAAGAAGGAGATGAAGAAGAAAGAATATGATAAGTATATCAAAAAGAATAATAAAAACAAAATACTTAGCATGTTCTAACCTAGGTTAAGTGTAGAGAATAAACCATGGTCACTTGGATTGGTTAGGGTTAAGCATAAAGATAAGGATGGTTGCTAAAGTCAAAGCTTCATGAAGCTTCAACTAATGACAAAGAAAGCCACCATTCTCATCTTTATCTTTTCCAAATAAATAAATAAACAAATAAATAAATAAATGAATATGCAAAACCCTAATTATCAAATTAACCATGGATTAATTCTATACACTTAACTAAATGATCAAGTATCATCAAACATGATACAAAAATGTGCACTAAAGCATATCACATATACAATGTGCATCAAGTGAGAAAAATCCGTTTAAAGTGAACCAATACTAGTTAATGCAATGCAATATATCAAATATATAATTATGCATTAAATCATTAAATCAACATTTGATTCAATGATCCGGTCATGTCGCACATAACCGACTAGAATCCAATGTATCGATTTATCGAATCAATGATTCGATAACTAGGTCATATCGAATATAACCAATCGAAACATATATCGCGAGAATGAAATGCGGTATCACATACACGCATTATTCTCGGTCCTGTACATATCTCATATGCGCTCCTATTTCGTTTCGCTTGAGCCAGGAAACCTCTGTGTAGGACTCTAAAGACTCGTCAATACGCCGGTAGCAGATGATGATCATATCAAGCACCCACAAGCCGCAAGCGGTCTGCTAAACGTAACGGCCACCCGAGTATTGAGCGATCAGAAGATCGACGAGCTAGCCTGCTCACACTCCTGCGAATCCGACCAGTAACACTTACCGTACAGTCCGGTCTCTTCGTCTGATACGTCGCATATCAAGTCTAGGGGTGGTAAACGTCAGACCCCAATAACCCGATAAGTCGCGCCGATGTGAGGCTCGTAACGGGTCGAGAAACTACTGGTAACACTTACCAGCAAATCTCTGATCAGCCCTGGCCAGGGACTGTAAGTGCACGGCGGCGCCCCGGCCGTCAATCCGACGGCCAAATGCGGAAGCGGTGATAAACTTTAATTTTTCTTGAACTGGAAAACCGCCGCGCACTAATACCCGGATCGAACCATTAATTAGTCCTAGCTAACTACAAGATAGGGAATAGAGATATACCGACGATCCAAGTCCTCCGGTCTTCTCGTCATAGTCCCGATCTCCTGCGGAGTGCCCCGTCTCCTCCTCGTCGCCGGAAGTGCACCACATCGCCTACTTCTTTTACGGGCTCCCACCTCAATGCCGAGGCAACTCGGGCACGAAGCCGGCTACTCGACGTGCCCAAGATTCGCAGTAGAATGTGTAGTCCTCAAGTCTCACTTTGGGGTTGTGGAATTGCCTTTTTGGTGGAGGAAATGATATGAGCTTGTGGAGATGAAATATGTGGGATTTTACAAAGCTAGAAGAACAAAAATCCCACCCCAAGAAATTTGGACAGCCCCCTCCCTCAATGTGGCCGGCCATGTATATGGTGGTGGAGAGAGTGAAAGAGTGAGAGAGTATCAAAAAGATGGGAGCCATTCTCATATCATGCAAGAGAGAGAAAGGAAAACTCATCATGAAAAGAAATGATCACCAAAACAAACCCATACTCCACACACTAATCATCAACAACCATGATGCTTACAAAGTCAAGCCATCATGAAGTGATCAAGTCAAAATGGTCAAGGTATGGTGCTCATCATGAAAACCATCATGATGCAACAAGATGCAAAGAACCCCCTCCACAAATGCCTATTTGCAACAATGCAAATAAACCCTTCTCCACCAATCTTCGGCCAATGAACGATACAAAGGAAATTGGCCGAAACGGAAAGCAAACTGGCAACTCCAGAAAACTGGTCCCGTAATAAATTACAGGAAAACCCCGATACTGTGCATACACACCCGCATCTGTATTTCGACCGAAATACAAATGCAATGAGACAAAATCTACACTGTACTATACTAGGATCCGGCTTATACCAAAGCCGGCTAGTAATATCCGTTCAATCCTGATCCGTGCAATACCGCACGTATCTGATCGAACTCTGCCATATATCCATACGGCCTATAGTACAAACTGTCTGATCCTGATCCGTGCAATACCGTACGTATCTGATCGGACCTTGCCATATCTCCATACGGCCTCTACAACCTTTCGCCCGAAAGCTGAGTAACTGAATGTGAGGAACTCTAAAGACTCGTCAACACCTTGGTTGTGGATTTAACCACTAGCACGTCAGAGGTATAAGCCAATACGTAACGGGCTACAAGGTATTGACTAAAAGGGACGTCTGTGAGCGAACTCAGCCTGACAACCCTACTGAGCCTGTCAGTGACAATATCCGTACAGTCCGATCTGTTCGTCTATGAGCATCGCATGGCGGGCCTAGGGGATTGGTAAAAGTCAGACCCCCAAAAGCGGTACAAGTCGTGTCGGAGTGTAGCCCAGAACACCCTGAGATACTACTGGAATACCTACCAATAAATCTCCTTGCCTCGGCCGAGGGCTTCGTGTAATGGCTCTCCTAGACACAGCACGACCTCACCCCCAATACCGGGAGAGACGAACCCCTGAAGATACGCTCACTGCCTCCATGTGGCTCGGGACTGTACCCAACTAAAACCTGTTTGCACGACTCCTTTGAGCCGTGGTAGGGTAGTAATCAAAGTACAGTGGGAACTCACACGAGACAAATGACGATCCCCAGGTCGATGAACTAACCTGCACACATGTCACCAGGGAACTGCCATCTGACGTCTGGTATATGACCAACTAGCATGTTCCCGGCGAGTCCTGTCCGGTGTACTCATAACCCAATGAGCACCTGTATACATCTTAGGTGATCCAACTGACACCAGTAGCTTGTGAGACCGGCCACCGCCCCTCGTCGGGGTCTCGACTGTATACACTAGTCTACTCTGGAGTATCGATGCCCTGTCTCGAAACTCACACGACTAGGGACCATTTAAGGATATGCTTGTAGACTGCCAGCTCCCACGTATATGATCGCCCTCATACTGCTGGTGGTCAAGCAAGAATCCTAGGGGCTCTATCAACGTGTAATAGCGACTTGTCAGGTCACCTAAAGCAGTACACGATGATAAAGGTAAACCAGATAGCATACTATCATCTCGAGTGAGACTGTCCTACCGGGATAGGTCCTCCATCAATCATTGCAATCACGTACCTGTGACCTAATAATTGACTCTGAGGGCACTATCTTCAACAATCTCCCACTTGCACTCAAGGCTAATTATTGCGATGTCGCATACTCACAGCCCGTGTGATACCGAACACCCAACTCATGTACTGGTCAGTCTCACAAAGCTCGTTTGTGAAACTATTGCGTTCGAGGAATAGCCTTAGTGAGTGGATCCGCTTTGTTGTATCTTTCTATGTCTCTCTATATCTCATGTTCGCGGAGAAAACCCATCTCCCGAAATGAGCAATACCTGTCTTAGAATGTGTCTGGATGTCTGATGGGACATAGCTCATAAATGAACTCCAAATCCAAACTTCTTAGACTGTATCGTCAACTGAACTTAATCAGTATCCTGTGCCATGCCTCCCTCAGTATTGCCTTGGACCAACTGTCCAAAATACTGCCCCTCGTCAGAAGGAAAACTATAACTCTGACAACCTCCCTGTCGTCCAGGTCACCTTGGAAGCCTGGAATGATAACTGTCTCCTCAACGAGGCTGTCGTTATCATATCCCTAGAACATCCACTTATGTTCTAAAACTGCTTCCGACTGTTTCTCCAGGATTGGATTAATGTCAACTTATTGCATCTAGTGCAAGAACAACATCTGGTGTGGTACTTGACATCTCATGATTGACTCAATTGCCTAAGCAAGTGATCTGTCAATCATGCACATCCCTCTCCCCTTTAGTCTATAAGACACCTTTAGAGAGGGTGACTCCATCTTCTGCAGGTACACTACCGTGCATGGAGTCGTCCATTCTAAATACCCTTAGAATGCTGTCTAAGTACCCTGATTGGGAAACCACCCAAATCTAGATCTAAAACCATAGATCAAGTAACCAGTATGTCAGATATAATGTCCAAGTCCCATGTGGAGAAACCACTGTGTGACGACCAAAGTATAACCGATTGTAGTATAGGAGTTTCCTTTCCTACTCTGTGTATGTCATCCAAATACCAGGATATCACACCCTACTACCTTCTCAACAGATCCATCCCCTATTCTGGTGAAGTCAAACCTATGACTGTCACGTCAGAAATAGATGATCTATCTCCGCCACATCTGCTTTAGTCTATAAATAGACATAAGCTATCTGTCCACCAATGCTTCCGCTGCTCCCACTGACTACGACAACCCTCTGGCAGAGTCATATACACGTACACTTCTAAAACTAGTTTAGAACGACGCTATACTCATCCTCCCGCCGGGTCTCGCAACCTGGAACAACAGCAATAGCAAGTGTGGGTAAACAAGAACTTCCCTGTCACCGTCCTTGAGGCTACCGGAGTACCTCTCGGGTGCCTGAAGTTACCCACCATATCTGCGGAGTGGCCAATGGAATGTCATTCCAGATTGAATCTTTAGGTTCCTTATCAAATCTTCAGTAATCGTTTGTGGTTCTGGAATCACTTCCAGTTCTACCATACTCCCACTACTGTTTTCTGAAAAAATCCATTTTTTAATAAAACTGTGGCGAGTCTAGAACAATATCGCTATTGTTCATCCAGATGGTAGAAAGTCAACCCGCGTCATAGCCTGGGTCAACCCACAAACAGCCATTACAGAAACGTGCCTTGAGTTGTCCAGTGTCTGGTTTTAAGCATAAGCCGGACAACTCCCCGTACCTTAACATCGTTAAGATATGAACTGTTCTATATCCCATATAGGACCAGAGGCACTGATTTAATTGAACCAGATTCAAATCATGCAGCTGTCTCCAGTGCATGTCAACTAAATGGAAGGAGGCCTGATCAGCGTTACTCAACTTAGGAATGCTTCCAATTATGAGTAACCTGAAAGAGAAGCAATTTCTCTTAATCACTACTATCAACTGAATACCGTACACAAGTATCTACATCTTCGATCTCTTTGAAGAATCCCGATACTTGCTACACCTGGTTCTCTACTCTATTCAAATACCTATAACTTCTCAAAATTCGGACTCTGTGTTTCCACGAAACAATTGTCTAAAAACTAGAGAAGTCATAAGTAAACCGAATATAGTACGAGGACCTACCCCTCTGTCCTGATGGACCCTGGACAACATACAATACTCTGTATAAGTCCCTTGAGTCTGATAACTTATTCACTGTGTGTCGTAGGTTAAAAACTGTACTTATGGTTAAGAAGAATTACACCGCTGTTTAATGCTCCTTACCTAACCATCCACTGATATAGGTAAATGTCGTAGACATAATTTCAGAAAGGTATATCTCACTCTATGAAAATAGACGTACAGATATATCGATTTGAAATTGGTGCACAACAGCGGATATTCAAAACCAAATATTTGCCAACCGGCAAACAGCCCAGGTGATTTCCTCAAATATCACCGATTACAACGAATCCCGATATAATGAGGATAATCACCGAATTCCCAATAACTTACTCCCACTCATCATCTGTAAAGCCATACAGATGTGAGAATCGTACCTGGTAAATACATACCCTGGAGTAAGTATCTAATCGGGAAATCAGTTTTCCTTTAACATTACACAGTGAAACTGAAACATTGAAATGTTCCGATGGGGTAATCTGGTATTCCTAGTAATGCCTCTTCCAGATTCACGACTGTAACCGTATAGTTCTTTGCCACCTCTCCAAATCCCTTCATATGTCTTTAGTCTTTACCTTCTGTACACCCCTTTAGGCCAAATGGTTTTCTTCCTTCCCTACCGTTCGGCACCAGCCTATGGTTTGGAAGAAGACTATCCAATAAGCATAATGGGTGTACTGTCCCAATCCTAGGAACACTCGCAATGAGAGAGGGTGAAGATAAAAGACAACCGAATAAACCTTATTCCTATTTCTCCTGGACCAGAATCCATCCCCGAACTGGAACAAGTTCCTTTCGAGTTCGTATATAACCATACGATGGAGTATCCAATAAACTGTGGATCTTCGTAGTGATACGGAGTGTCCTGGAGAAATACAAAGGTGATGTGGGAGTGGTAACGAAATACCTGGTTTGGTCGTGAATATCTGTTGCAATTTACTTTGCCCTCTTACTAATCCCTTGCTTTGTCTGAACTTAATACCTTCTGTACACCATCGTTAGGCTAATTGGTTTTCTTCATTCCCTACCGGTCGGCACCAGCCTAAGGTTTGGAAGAAGACAATCCAATTTGCGTAATAGGTGTACTACCCCTAAACCAAGGAGTACTCGTAACCTGAGAGAGGGTAAAAGGAAAAGACAACTGAATAATCCTATCCGTTTTCTCCAGAACCTGAAACCATCCTCGAATAAATTCTTTCGAGTTCGTATCTAACCATACGATGGTTTTGTCCAATGGAAGTGGACGTTCGTAGCAATACGGGGTGTCCTGGAGAAAAGGGTAAAAGTGGGAGTGGCAATGAGGTTTGCAACTCTGACAATCCAAAAGCCAGTGTTAAGAAGGTTCGGTCAACTAGGTCACTGAGTCATAGTCTTAGGGTCGGGTCAATGGTCGCTGCCAAAGAGAGAGAGAAAAGAAACACTCAGCGTGCACTCTAACCTAGATCAGAATGGTTACCAATTTATCTAATCTGGAAACCTCCCACTGTACCGTCAAATTCTCCTCCAAACCTAAAAGAAGAATTAGTCGGGAACACCCGAGGAGTAAACCAACTCATCAGTGGGAATCGGGATCCAACTATCATCGCATGACAACGTGACGGAATCCGCTCACGGTATCACACTCCAGAAGGTATGCGCATATCTGGCAAGTTTCAGTTCTTTTGAAACTCCCGATGTGATTTTTGCCCCATGCTCTTATGACCTTGACTTTGGCCAACAAATCATAAGTCACATGTTAAGTTCTACCCGTCATTCTCCAGGTTGATTCGAATCCACCCGCACAAGCCCTTGACTTTGGCCAACAAGGCTATACGACTGTTCCAAACCAACGCATCTATCTATGCTGCATATGAATAACCAACAGCTACCAAACACTGTGCCTTGACTTTGGCCAACAAACACAGCTTGAATACTATTGACTACCCATATGAAACGACGGAGGGCTACGAATGGTTTCTGGCGAAAACCTTTAACGTAATGAACTTGATATCGTTGAAGGAACGGATAACTTTTAAAAAAATAGTGATGAAAACCGTTGCTAAAGAGGTCACTCCCGGTGAAGGGATCTCGGCTCTTTCCCCGTAGAATGAGGTGCAGGATATTCCAACTGAATACCACGATGCAAAGCAAAAGTAATCGGCTATAGTGAAGTTAATGCCCTGACGCAAACTTCTGTCCAAGGGGTCACTCCCGGTGAAGGGATCTCGGCCCTTGCCTCGTCGACTGAGGAGCAGGATATTCCAACTGAATACCACGATGCTAAACAAAAGTGAACGTCCTTGCAATAACAGCTTTTTGAAAAGTGTTCCAACAACATCAGATTAGGTTTGTTTTAACTTGCATTGATCCGAATCAACGCAGTCCCATCAATTGATCACACCAAAAAGAACGAAAATATACTGATGTACGTATATGCCATCCGCATTCGCCACTGGGTCCCGTCATTACCCGTTAGGTTAGCTAACTAACGACAGAGCGGGGACTGGACTAGCACGGATGTAAAACATATACAACATCTACTAATATATATACCAATATATTATATTTCGCTCAAGGCGTGAATAAAATGCAACATCACAGATATGTACAGCATCACAGAAACAATACAGATATCTGGGATCCCCGGGTTTCACAGAGCCGATGAAACCCGACGTTCCCCTGGTCTTGTGGATAGCCTGTGCAATGAAATCCTAGACCCCTACGGGCGCGGCAAGTCACCCGCCAAAACCTGAAGCGAGGCAGCCCCCTTCAGCGCCGTGAATGGACCACCCAACACTTCACGGAATCCGGTAACTTGGACACCCTTCCTGGGTCAACCTGTACCCCCTACGAGTGCGGCGAATAGCCCGCCAATCCTAGAGCGAAGCCCCCTCCGTCCCAATGCCATGAGATGCGGGCTTGTTGCCCTCTAGAACCCGGCTATCCGTGCACCCCTCCGCGGGGTAAGCCTAGTACAGAAAGTAAAATATACATACAACGGGTACATCGACCGCAACCTGGCCGTGCCCCAAAATAATAATACAAACAGGCAGTGACGGCAGTCCACATGTCGGACGCTCGCCCCGCAATATCAAATGTACATAATACAACAGAACTGTACTAGCATTGCATCCAGGCTATCCCCCACGACCGATCCGCAACATCACAGCAAAAACAGAACATCAACGTGAAAGTCACGTTCGCAAATCCGTCTAACCGGGCTATAGCAGTTAGACCGGATTTACCGATCGAGTGACATTCACGGTCGCAGATATAATGTAAATACTGTGAAATAATGTGTTTAAAATATATCCGATCGATCAAATTATAACAAGTGGGCCCCAAGCACTACTGTAGCACATCAGGAAATTCTGGGCCCAATATTAATATTCCAAAACCCCAATTTTAAGCCCAGAAAGGAACTGTAGAAATTGGATACAGTGATCACTCCATTGTGCGGCGGAACCGCGGCCCAAGGAGGGGTTTGGCCGCGGTTCCGCGCTCCCATTGGTGAATCACAGCGTCGAATTTCTACAGTATCCTTATAATTTCCAGTACATCAATGTTTTACAACCTGAAAAATTTTTCGAGACCAAAAATTTTCAACAGAAAACTGATGCAAGCAAAAAATGCGGTTTTGGGATTTTGGTCGATCGGAAATGCAAAACACATTAAACCAAGCTAGACTAAGTTAATGGCGAGGCTCTGATACCACTGTAAGTGCACGGCGGCACCCCGGCCGTCAATCCGACGGCCAAATGCGGAAGCGGTGATAAACTTTAATTTTTCTTGAACTGGCAAACCGCCGCGCACTAATACCCGGATCGAACCATTAATTAGTCCTAGCTAACTACAAGATAGGGAATAGAGATATACCGACGATCCAAGTCCTCCGGTCTTCTCGTCATAGTCCCGATCTCCTGCGGAGTGCCCCGTCTCCTCCTCGTCGCCGGAAGTGCACCACATCGCCTACTTCTTTTACGGGCTCCCACCTCAATGCCGAGGCAACTCGGGCACGAAGCCGGCTACTCGACGTGCCCAAGATTCGCAGTAGAATGTGTAGTCCTCAAGTCTCACTTTGGGGTTGTGGAATTGCCTTTTTGGTGGAGGAAATGATATGAGCTTGTGGAGATGAAACATGTGGGATTTTACAAAGCTAGAAGAACAAAAATCCCACCCCAAGAAATTTGGACAGCCCCCTCCCACAATGTGGCCGGCCATGTATATGGTGGTGGAGAGAGTGAAAGAGTGAGAGAGTATTAAAAAGATGGGAGCCATTCTCATATCATGCAAGAGAGAGAAAGGAAAACTCATCATGAAAAGAAATGATCACCAAAACAAACCCATACTCCACACACTAATCATCAACAACCATGATGCTTACAAAGTCAAGCCATCATGAAGTGATCAAGTCAAAATGGTCAAGGTATGGTGCTCATCATGAAAACCATCATGATGCAACAAGATGCAAAGAACCCCCTCCACAAATGCCTATTTGCAACAATGCAAATAAACCCTTCTCCACCAATCTTCGGCCAATGAACGATACAAAGGAAATTGGCCGAAACGGAAAGCAAACTGGCAACTCCAGAAAACTGGTCCCGTAATAAATTACAGGAAAACCCCGATACTGTGCATACACACCCGCATCTGTATTTCGACCGAAATACAAATGCAATGAGACAAAATCTACACTGTACTATACTAGGATCCGGCTTATACCAAAGCCGGCTAGTAATATCCGTTCAATCCTGATCCGTGCAATACCGCACGTATCTGATCGAACCCTGCCATATATCCATACGGCCTATAGTGCAAACTGTCTGATCCTGATCCGTGCAATACCGTACGTATCTGATCGGACCTTGCCATATCTCCATACGGCCTCTACAACCTTTCGCCCGAAAGCTGAGTAACTGAATGTGGGGGACTCTAAAGACTCGTCAACACCTTGGTTGTGGATTTAACCACTAGCACGTCAGAGGTATAAGCCAATACGTAACGGGTTACAAGGTATTGACTAAAAGGGACGTCTGTGAGCGAACTCAGCCTGACAACCCTACTGAGCCTGTCAGTGACAATATCCGTACAGTCCGATCCGTTCGTCTATGAGCATCGCATGGCGGGCCTAGGGGGTTGGTAAAAGTCAGACCCCCAAAAACTGTACAAGTCATGTCGGAGTGTAGCCCAGAACACCCTGAGATACTACTGGAATACCTACCAGTAAATCTCCTTGCCTCGGCCGAGGGCTTCGTGTAATGGCTCTCCTAGACACAGCACGACCTCAACCCCAATACCGGGAGAGACGAACCCCTGAAGATACGCTCACTGCCTCCATGTGGCTCGAGACTGTACCCAACTAAAACCTGTTTGCACGACTCCTTTGAGCCGTGGTAGGGTAGTAATCAAAGTACAGTGGGAACTCACACGAGACAAATGACGATCCCCAGGTCGATGAACTAACCTGCACACATGTCACCAGGGAACTGCCATCTGACGTCTGGTATATGACCAACTAGCATGTTCCCGGCGAGTCCTGTCCGGTGTACTCATAACCCAATGAGCACCTGTATACATCTTAGGTGATCCAACTGACACCAGTGGCTTGTGAGACCGGCCACCGCCCCTCGTCGGGGTCTCGACTGTATACACTAGTCTACTCTGGAGTATCGATGCCCTGTCTCGAAACTCACACGACTAGGGACCATTTAAGGATATGCTTGTAGACTGCCAGCTCCCACGTATATGATTGCCCTCATACTGCTGGTGGTCAAGCAAGAATCCTAGGGGCTCTATCAACGTGTAATAGCGACTTGTCAGGTCACCTAAAGCAGTACACGATGATAAAGGTAAACCAGATAGCATACTATCATCTCGAGTGAGACTGTCCTACCGGGATAGGTCCTCCATCAATCATTGCAATCACGTACCTGTGACCTAATAATTGACTCTGAGGGCACTATCTCCAACAGGGACTTCCCTGTTACGGCCAATCGAGCACAGCGCAACATCTACCCCCAATACCGGGAGAGACGAAACCCCTCCTATCGCTCATTGCCTCCATGTGACTCGGGACTGTACCCAAAGACCACCGTTTTGCACGCCCTAATAGACGTGGTAAGGTGGAGATCAAAGCACAGTGGGAATCACACAAGACTCTATGACGATCTCGGGTCTACAGACTAACCTGTACACGTGTCACCTGAGAACTGCCATCTGACGTGAGGTATAATACCATCTGGGAGTTCTCGGCGAGTCCGTCCAGTGTACCCAGTCACCACTGAGCACCCGTACACCATCTCTGATGTCAAACACCAATGGATATGGGATCATCCATCGCCCATCTCATGGGTCGAGAAGCGTATACGCTAGTCTACTCTGGTATATCGATGCCCCGTCTCGATACACCCACGACTAGGGACCTTGAAGGATGTACTTATGGACTACCATGTCCCCACTAGTATGATCTGCATCACAGTCCAGGTAGTCAAGTACATATCCTAAGGGCTTTACCAACATGTAACTATAAGACAGTATAAAGAGACTAGTGTACATGTTAAGATAAAGAGACTAGCATACTATCATGTCGAGCAAGAAAGTCATCTCTATATATGTCCAAGCATCCAATATAATATACATAATCTGTACAATACTGGCCTCTACGGCATACATACAACTAACAGAACCAAATCGTGTGCGTGCATACGCACAAAATCAACTCAAATGTATAAACCGTAAAATCACAAACATATGAAACCAAAGCATGAAAACGATATCAAGTGCAACACTGTGCAAAGATCGTAAATCCTCAATCATCAAAATCAAATCATGCGAATAAATCACCCCAAACATCGAAATCAATAATGGCGGAATAGTACCGCTCAAGCGCATCCTCTAAGAATCTCGGGCCAACTGTCGCGGTCACTAGTGGGACGTCTCGTCGATGATCATGAACTCTGGCCTGCTGGTGTGCGTAACAATGACCACTCCTGGGTCAAGGTCTTCACTGTGAATTACCAATCTCTCGGTCCATCGGCTCATCGGCCCTATCAGGTGTGCTAACGGGGATGATCCCGTTCTGGCACTTCTCTGGTCATCTCTCGGTCAATCATCGCGACCACTCGTAAGACAGCATATCACTGGCGTCGGCCTCTGGCTCTCTGAATGTACGTGACACATCTGATCCTGGGTTCAAGTATCATTGCAGCAGTGTCCTGGAAGGAATCCTGCTCACGGCCTCTTCCATGTCTCGTCTCTGCCAACTGTCCGGAAGTCATCGTCCTTTCCTATATCTGCATCTTGCTCTGGAACGGCTGCATACCCATCGCGACTCCTTCTGGAAGGTATATCCAGTACTCTGCCTTGGCATGCGTATCGCATCTCTGATGTCGGCGGAGGGGAACGTCATCATATCAGATCTTGTACGAACCTCTTACTCCATTTTTCTCTAATGTCGACCGCTTCGGACTCGTCTCGTCGTGGCTGCATGGACTGAGCTCCAACGGCTATCCTCGTATCGGGAGTCTCCCAAGAAATGCATCTCACCACTTAGCATCCGAATTAAGTCGAGCCATCCGATCGAGTCATCAAAACCTCATAATCCCCCAAGAGCTCAACATCTTGGGCACAGTTTAATAGTATCGAGTACATACCACAGCATCGGTGGTCCAGCCGTAGAAGGGCAAACCCAAGCCTCACTAATGGCGTCGTGGAACTGCCGCAAACCCGAAGGTTCAAAGGCTTTCACACGGTCATTAAGTCGAGTTAGGGTTTCATTCTTCTAGAGGGACCATAGAATTGCCTGCATGTCTTTCCGACTACTTTAAACTTGGAATAATAGGTTTCTGACATTCGATCGTCTCTGTCGACTCCCAACGTCTCCGCGTGAAGTCGTCTCTAGCTGGAATCAATCTATCTGATGACCTCGCATCGGGGTAGGCGAACGATCCACATGTCCTAGTCATTCATCCTCGATGACTAGCGACCTTCTATCATCTCTTAGTACAACTCGTTCTGCACTAACGCCAACATCTGGGGCAATATCTCGTTGTTCGCAGCAATAACTGGCTCGCTCGTCTGCATGCTGAACAGTGCTTCGACCATCATGAATAAGCAACACACCAACGGTCATCAAAATCTGGCTAGCCTCTGTCAGTGGCCCAATCCTCTGATACTGATCGGCACGTCCGAGAAATCTCATAAAGGCGATCCACCAAACGCTCGTGGCGCGAAACACAGTAAAAAGAGGCACATCTCCGCAATCGTGTGTCGCCAAAATTATGCCCTGGTCAGTCCTCGTTCATGACGAGCTTGTGCTGACCGCAATTCTAACCGTAGCTCTCCCTACCCGTAATCGTGGCAGCAAACCGTAACTGGTACCGATGAAGCTAGATCAGGAATGAATATAATACTGAGCAAAGAAATGTACATCATAAGGCTTCTTAAGTGGAGTAGCGTATCGTAAATATACCGCGGAACATACCCACGGTACGTCACTCTACTTTAGTCACCTATTCCATCAACCAAGGGTCATCCTACGCTCCGAAGGTAAAACCTAACGCTCTGATACCAACTTTGTCACGTCCCGAAAGTACAGAATATGACCGGCACTTAAACTACGAACGTCTCGAGGCGTACGTAATCTAAGTAAGCCGGAAACACAGAAATCCAAACCAAGAAAGGTAGTAGAGTGAAGGAAAACCAATTTAAATCAAGTAGTTTTAATAACATAAGCCAAATTATGCCTTTTTTTCAAAACATCAAATATTTCTGGAAAATTTCGGCAGAGTCTCCTTTGTAAAACTGGCCCCCAAACGGGATACAACATGAATAGTATACGAAATCAATAAAAAGGCATCCCCAAGCGGGAGCTAGCTCTTCGTCAATCGACGGTCACAACCACACAAGCAATATAATATACAACGCCAAGGGCGAGGATCAAAACTCAAAAGGAAACGCAAAACAACTAGAAATCCATAGAAATACAACGCGAGACTCTAAGGTCGAAAGAATAACATCACTGGTCTCTATCTCAGAAATAAATACATGTTTGGTTGATGGAACTTCTAGACACAATAGAATAATGATATACAAGATATATAATGGGGGTACGATACAAGTAAACCCACCTACAAGCAAATCACCCGGAAATGGGAAGCAGTGCCAACAAAGCCGTAATGAAACCTGTACGGCAAAACCTGCAAGAAACTGGGGCACAACGGGGGTGAGTTGCCAACTCGTGAATAGAAAAACATCTACGAACAGAAACCACATGAACAACGCAATCCTAGGTCAACGATCATAATATCCTCAAATATATATAACATGCAGCATAACAATGATTAGGGTAAATATCTAACCCGAGTGTAATCCCATGTGCCCGTGTCAGTGCCTCGGGTAGCGATATATCATATGGATGAGGTATGAATGCATGAAAACAGAATACATGTAAATGAAGAAACTGTTTTCATAATTTAGTGAGATTTTCTTTGTATAAAATGAGGTATCATAATGAAATCAGCATAAAACAGTGCCTAGCATCGGCACAAAACGTAATCCCAATATCTCGATATCTCTGTATCACAGTCTCTGTACCTCAATATCTCGAAATCTCAATGTCTCAATCACAATATCTAGGGCGCCGTCAGTCCAGACCGGCCCCTACCATCCATCTCAAGACCACGACGGTATCCTCCGGATATCCGACACGTCGGGTAATATCACCGGTAGGTAGTCTCCCCTGCCAGGCTCACATCGTCATCATCACGCGCTTCTTGCCCCGGGGTACCTTACCGGGCCCACCATGTACCCGAAACGGTTCATCCGTCTCCTCGAATCGGGTCTCGAAATCCATTAGCAAACTCATGGTGGACGACTCATACATCATGGGAAAACCGCACTTTTTATTTAAAAAGAGAGACAAAAGGTTTATTTATGTTTTTGCGGTTTTCCTCCAAATCCAAGAAATCTCATGAAATCCGAATCCAAATCATTAATAGCATGTAAACAGTGAATATATGCATGAAAATCCATGAATGCGGCACAACAGTGAATAATAACATGCATGAAGTAGCAGGCAATAACTACAATGTCTAAACTATTAGCTAACAACCTATGTCAATGAAACAGTATTTCTAAAGTGTTCGTGACATGGCAATTACCGATGAAGATGTGTGTGAGCCGGCAAGTAAGTGTACGTGGTACATACGCATCATCGGTAATGGTGCTGGTGTCCTAACCACAAGATATCAACAGTAGAATATGAAGCATAATATAAGCATGTGATGCGGAGCGAACAACAATAATGAGCGGGAGCTGAATACTAGACGCAACGATAACTAAACTGCATTAACCTAATATAAGTCCTACAATGGTGCCTTTTGAAATAACACGAATCGTGGGGTTTTGAAAATAGGGGCTACGGTGTTTTTAAGAAGAGATACGTTTTTTGAAATATCCGTAGAATCCCTTGACTCGTCTTTTAAAATACGCACGATTCGTAAGCTTTGAAATAGGTAGGAACCGAATCTAATCTAACAACTAACTAAACTAAAGGGCTAAGCTACAAGCTAGACTACAGGTAAGGAAACCGCCTAACATCTGAGTCGATACATATACATACCTGTATATATATTAGTCGGTGATCCCGCCTCAATAATATCATATCCAATACCATATCTATAAGCAGGCATCCCAAGTCAAGAGTGCGGATCAATCATCAAAATATAGCTCGTACGTAAATCCGTCGTACGGCATCCCAAATCTGGGTACGGGTCAATATCACATTCATCATACTATTCACCTGGTATCCTCTTTATCAAATATCATGATCGGGGTACTGATCTACATCTAGTACAATACTGATACCGCCTAAGTATGCATGCACGTGTGTGAAACACTACGTCAAGGACCCGCTACAACGTCATGTCGTATCTCAAATACGAACCCTGCTATATCACCGATCTCACGGCCTCAAATCAAATCTCATCGACTCATCTTAGATCCCAAGTACTATCCTCATTATCCATGCATGCGTATATGAATGTACATATGCATAGTCCCATACCCACGCATATATACATATATACACATCCCAATCTGCGCACAAGAAAGTAAAGTTTGCAAGTCTGTGTGTGCGTATGTGGGTATAACAACTACTCTAGGGTTTCGCAACTAACCCAAAGGTACTCCATGAACACATAAACATAACATGAATAAACATTCTCGTATCATACAACACCTATATAAACATATATATATGAGCTACACTACGGACTGCGGGGGTGCTATACGCCATCCACCCGACTTCTCCCCGTAGATATAAATCTACTCACCTGGTCCTCGCTCGCCGGTGCCGACGTCGCCACGCGCTTGCTTGTTGTCTCAAAGTCCATATGGGGGTACCTACATATCACAACGCATCGTATCGCATTAAAATCCGACTCATGACCAAAACAACACACGAATCCCATATAGGTCAAAACCTATGGTTGCTTTCACAAATCAACCCAAAAACCCTCGACGTCGGTGTACAAACGCCAGACCATCGAGAAAAACCCAAATACACCCATTTGCACATTCATGAACACTAATTTTAATATAAAATATGTTAAAACTCACAAAAACCCCAATTTCACTTAAAAAGTCATTTTTCCGAAAATATAGCAAGCAAAATTACCCGTTTTAGTACAAAACTTGACGTTTAAACAATTCTAGTGGCCATAATACTTATTAAATAACTTAAATAATCCATACAAACCATTCCCACGATTTAATTTCACCAAACCACATACGTTCAAAAAAACTAGTTTGCAAAAATACCGACTTTAACTCTTTTTAAAGTAAAATTCACAATTTTACAAATAAGCTTGGTTTTGCATGGTCCAAAGGCATTAAACCACTTATTATAATACTAATAATGACATGAAACCATAATTATATTTTAATTTAAGACATTCAATAATTTTCCAAAAATCTAGTAAGTAAAATAGCTTAAATATTACAATTTCAACTTAACAATTTACAACTAACAATTTGATTATGTTTCACATTCCACAAAAAGAGGAATCCCACTTGCAACCATAATCATACAACAAAACCCTAACTATAATCTAAAACCATCCACTTGAATTTCTAAACTTGAATTCAAAACCCCTTTATTTATATTTTTTAAACACCTAAACAAGTTTGCTATAAACATATAACTAACAATTAACAAATATGCAAGAATTTTTATACCTCATGATCAAGAGATCAACATGAAGATCATGGCCTCCAAAATGCCAAATTTCTTCCAAGATCCATGCTAGCTTGGGCAAAGAAATAATGGGTAGAGATTGGATTTTGTTTTTGTGGGATTTTTGACATGGATTTTTGGTGGATTTTGTGGGTTTTGCAATGAAATGGAGAAGAATCAAGAGGGGCTGTTTGAGTGCAGGTTTTGGCCAGAAATTTGTGAGGATTGGGTGAGGGAGGAGAGAGAGTGAGGTGGGGAAAGATAAATCTCGTCAAAGTCCACTCAATTTCTATCATTTTCTATTCTATTCTTTTCTTTTCTTTCTTTTCTTTTCTTTGAAATTCAAGCGGGGAAAAAGGGTGGGGCTGCTGAATTCAGCCAAGGGGAGAAGTAAATGGGGGTGTGTGAGTGTGGGTATGGGTGTGGGGTGATGAAAAATGATAAATACAATACCCCAAACATCCATTTACACTAAAAAAAAGCCTTTTTCTTCGATACTTTCTAAACCGTTTTGGCAAACGATTTCATTTCAAAAACCACATGATAAAATTTTATTTAATGTTTTATGATGCACAAAATTTGTTTCAACTCATTCCAATTTGTAATTTTCCCTAATTAAATGTATTAGCGACGGCTTAAAATAATATTAAATTAATTAATTTCGGAAAATTTTTCAGAAAATTTGAAATTTCACCAGTGGCTCAATAAACACCAAATACTAGCAATTTCATAGCTAGAATATTTATATTTAATTTTATAATAAAGATATTTATATTTTGACTTTTTACCGAAAACCCCCTTATTTTACCGATTTTTTCGAAATTTCACCGAAACGATTTTCAAAACGTTACACCCTTCGCTGCGATCGTAGTTCTCCCGGACCCTTGCATGGCTTCACGAGGCGAAAGATGCGTGCTTGCTTGAAGTCTTCGAGGCCGAAGATGATCTATGTCGAGGGGATGCCAACTCAAGCTTCTACTTCACTAACTTGAGAATTAGTGAAGCAAACACTCTAAACTAAAGTGCTAGTCTAGTAGAGGATGGAGAAATAGGAAGTGGGTTCTCTATAGAATTTTATTTCTCACAATCTATCTCACTTTGGATCAAACCCTAGCAAGATTTTTCTTTTTCACGATGAAGAAGAAGAACAAAAGAAAGAGATGAGGATAATGATCTAGTGAGAAAGCTAACCATGGTGAGTGAGTATCATATACTAACTCTTGTAGAGACTTAACCCATGGCTAAACTTTATGGTTGGGTTAAGAAATATCCATAGTAAAAACAAATTTAGTGGAATTAGTCAATGCTTCCACAAGCTTCCACAAGCTTCAAGCATTTAGCTAATCCTCCACTAATTTTGTAATTACTTTGAATATTTAAAACCCAACATAATATGTAGCATGGTGTAAGTCTCATACACCCAAGCCATGTGTATCATCAACCATGATACAAAAAGAAAACACAATTTTAATATATATATCACATATATATATCAAAGTTGTGTACATGTGAGAAAAAAACCTAAAGTGAACAAGTGTTAGTTAATGTAAACTAGTATATCAAATATACAATTATACAATAAATTATTAAATCAACACTTAACTTAATAATCCGGTCATATCACATATAACCGACTAACATCCAATGTATCGACTTATCGAATCAACACTTGATTCGATAACCCGGCTATATCACATATAACCTCGCGATACAAAAAGTCGAGAGAATAGAATACGGTATCACATACACGCATCATTCTCGGTCTCGCACATATCACATATGCGCTCCTATTTCGTTTTGCCTGAGCTAGTAAAACCTCTGTGTAGGACTCTAAAGACTCGTCAATACGCCGGCAGTAGGTGATGATCACATCAAGCACCCACAAGCCGTCAGCGATAATAGCTGGACGTAACGGCTACCCGGGTATTGAGCGATCAGAAGATCAGCAAGCAAGCCCGCTCCAACTCCTGTAAAAGCCTGCCGGTAACACATCCCGTACAGTCCGGTCTCCTCGTCTGATATGTCGCATATCAAGTCTAGGGGTGGTAAACGTCAGACCCCAATAACCGATAAGTCGTGCCGATATGAGGCTCATAACGGGTCGAAACTACTGGTAACACTTACCAGTAAATCTCTAAATCAGCCCTGACCAGGGACTTCCCTGTTACGGCCAATCAAGCACAGCGCAACATCAACCCCCAATACCGGGAGAGACGAAACCCCTCCTATCGCTCATTGCCTCCATATGACTCGGGACTGTACCCAAAAACCACCGTTTTGCATGCCCTCATGGACGTGGTAAGGTGGAAATCAAAGCACAGTGGGAATCACACAAGACTCTATGACGATCTCGGGTCTACAAACTAACCTGCACAAGTGTCACCAGAGAACTGCCATCTGACGTGAGCTATAATACCATCTGGGAGTTCTCGGCGAGTCCGTCCAGTGTACCCAGTCATCACTGAGCACACGTATACCATCACTGATGTCAAACACCAATGGATATGGGATCATCCATCGCCCATCTCATGGGTCAAGAAGCGTATACGCTAGTCTACACTGGTATATCGATGCCCCGTCTCGATACACCCACGACTAGGGGCCTTGAAGGATGTACTTATGGACTACCATGTCCCCACTAGTATGATCCGCATCATAGTCCAGGTAGTCAAGTACACATTCTAAGGGCTTTACCAACATGTAACTATAAGACAGTATCAAGAGACAAGTATATATGTTAAGATAAAGAGCAACCAGATAGCATACTATCATATCGAGCAAGAAAGTCCTCTCTATATATGTCCAAGCATCTAATATAATATACATCATCTGTACAATACTGGTCTCTAGGGAATACATACAACTGACACAAACACCCAAAATTTCCCGTGAAGCTCAACACTTGAGCGGAGTTCAAAAAGTACCCAGAAACTGCCACAGCTCCTATGAACCATCCGTAGAAGGGTCAACCAATGCCTCACATGTGGCACCGTTGAACTACCACAAACCTTAGGGTTTGATGGCGGTTTTGACGGTCACATAATCGAGTTAGGGTTTCGTTCTTCTAGAGGTTCCACAGAATCGCTTGCAAGTTTTTCTGAAAATTTCAAACTCGGAAAAATCCAACTCATGGAAAATTTCCAGTGGGGAAAAATTGGGTTATTGATATCCGTTCAAACTTTTTAACTGTTGGAGATAGTGCCCTCAGAGTCAATTATTAGGTCACAGGTACGTGATTGTAATGATTGAGGGAGGACCTATCCCGGTAGGACAGTCTTACTCGAGATGATAGTATGCTATCTGGTTTACCTTTATCATCGTGTACTGCTTTAGGTGACATGACACGTCGCTATTACACGTTGATAGAGCCCCTAGGATTCTTGCTTGACCACCAGCAGTATGAGGGCGATCATATAAGTGGGAGCTGGGGGTCTACAAGCATATCCTTAAAAGGTCCCTAGTCGTGGGAGTTTCGAGACCGGGCATCGATACTCCATTAGTAGACTAGTGTATACAATCGAGACCCCGACGAGGGGCGGTGGCCGGTCTCACAAGCCACTGGTGTCAGTTGGATCACCTAAGATGTATACAGGTGCTCATTGGGTTATGAGTACACCGGACAGGACTCGCCGGGAAAATGCTAGTTGGTCATATACCAGACGTCAGATGGCAGTTCCCTGGTGACATGTGTGCAGGTTAGTTCATCGACCTGGGGATCGTCATTTGTCTCGTGTGAGTTCCCACTGTACTTTGATTACTACCTTACCACGGCTCAAAGGAGTCGTGCAAACAGGTTTTAGTTGGGTACAGTCCCGAGCCACATGGAGGCAGTGAGCGTATCTTCAGGGGTTCGTCTCTCCCGGTATTGGGGGTGAGGTCGTGCTGTGTCTAGGAGAGCCATTACACAAAGTCCTTGGCCAAGGCAAGGAGATTTACTGGTAGGTATTCCAGTAGTATCTCAGGGTGTTCTGGGCTACACTCCGACACGACTTGTACCGCTTTTGGGGGTCTGACTTTTACCAACCCCCTAGGCCCGCCATGCGATACTCATAGACGAACGGACCGGACTGCACGGATATTGTCACTGACAGGCTCAGTTGGGTGTCGGGGTGAGCTTCCTCATCGACGTCCCATTTAGTCAATAGCTGGTGGCCCGTCACGTATTGGCTTATACCTCTGACGTGCTAGTGGTTAAATCCACAGCCATAGTATTGACGAGTCTTTAGAGTCCACCACACTTTCTGTTACTCAGCTTTCGGGCGAAACGCTGTAGAGGCCGTATGGAGATATGGCAAGGTCCGATCAGATACGTGCGGTATTGCACGGATCAGGATCGGACAGTTTTGTACTAGTGGCCGTATAGTTATATGGCAGGGTTTGATCTGATACGTGCGGTATTGCACGGATCAGGATCGAACGGATTTAACTAGCCGGCTTTGGCTTAAGCTGGTCTTAGTTTATTACAGTGTAGATTTTGTCTCATTGCATTTGTATCCGGACGGAATACAGATGCGGGTGTGTATGCACAGTATCGGGGTTTTCCTGTAATTTATTACGGGACCAGTTTTCTGGAGTTGCCAGTTTGCATTCCGTTCCGGCCGGTTTTCCTTTGTTCTTTCCCGGCCGGACTTTTTCGATGGAGGGGGTTATTTGCAGTTTTGCAAATAACAATTTGTGGGGGGGGGGTTTCTTGCAATTGTATTGATTATGATGGCTTTCATATCTTGCACCATTGACTTGCTTTTTATTGTGATTGAAAGGGTATGGGTTGAATAGTAGTTTAAGCATGGTGTATGTTTCTTTGACCTTGGATATGGTCACCTTTCTTATGCTCCTACACTCACCTCCCTTTGCATTATGTGTTGATTCCTCCACCATTCTCATTCTCACTAGAAGAGAGTTTGATTCATGGTTGAGAAAAAGAAAGAGTGAAAGAAAAGAGAAGAAGAGGGTTTCATCTTCATCCTTGAGAGTGTTTCATTTTCTTGATCTCATTTCATGATAAGAAAAATGCAAGCACCATTTTTCTTGTCTTGTATCCTCCATCATCCTCAAATGGCAACAAACCCCAAAAGAGACACTACACTAGATAACCTACAGCATATCTTGAGCATGTCGAGTTGCCGGCTTCATGCTCGAGTTGCCTCGGTATTGAGGCGGGAGCCCGTAAAAGACGAAGGCGATGTGGTGCCCTTTCAGGCGAGGAGGCGACGATGTGGACGGAGATCCCGCGAGGAGATCGGAGTGGAGATGAAGACCGGAGGACTTGGATCGTCGGTATATCTCTATTCCCATTCTTGTAGATAGCTTAGACTAGTTAATGGTCCGATCCGGTTAAAGTGCGCGGTGGTGCCGGTTTGCAAAGTCCGCAAAATTTAAGTTATTCACCGCTTCCGCATTTGGCCGTCGGATTGACGGCCGGGGCGCCGCCGTGCACTTACATTGGTATCAGAGCCTCGCCATTAACTTAGTCTAACTTTGTGTAATGTGTTTGCATTTCCGATCGATCAAAAAGTTCCAAAACTGCATTTTAGTTCGCATCAGTTTCTGTTGAAAATTTTTGGTCTCGAAAAATTTTTCAGGTTGTAAAATATTGATGTACTGGATAATCTAAGAGTTCTGTAAAAATTTGATGAAGTAACTCCACAGTTGGAGCGCGGAACCGCCGCGAAAACCACCTTTGTGCGGCCCTTCCGCCGCGCACTATTCACATCACTTTACCATTTTTTTACAGAGGCCTTCTGGGCTTAAAATATGGGCTTTGGAATATTAAAGTTGGGCCAATTGTTTCTGTGAGTGCTACAGTTTTCTTTGGGGCCCACTTGTTAATTGTTTGATCAATCGGAAATTTTTTAAACACATTTTTCACAGTATTTACATTATATCTGCGACCGTGAATGTCACTCGATCGGTAAATCCGGTCTAACTGCTATAGCCCGGTTAGACAGATTTGCGAACGTGACTTTCACGTTGATGTTCTATGTATTTGCTGTGATGTTGCGGATTGGTCGTGGGGGATAGCCTGGATGCAATGCTAGTACAGTTTTGTTGTATTATGTACATTTGATGTTGCGGGGCGAGCGTCCGACATGTGGACTGCCGTCACTGCCTGATTGTATTATTCTTTTGGGGCACGACCTGGTTGCGGTCGATGTACCCGTTGTATGTATATTTTACTTTCTGTACTAGGATTGCCCCGCGGAGGGGTGCACGGATAGCCGGATTCTGGAGGGCAACAAGCCCGCATCTCATGGCATTGGGACGGAGGGGGCTTCACTCCAGGATTGACGGGCTATTCGCCGCACTCGTAGGGGGTACAGGTTGACCCAGGAGGGGTGCCCAAGTTACCGGATTCCGTGAAGTGCTGGGTGGTCCATTCACGTTGCTGAAGGGGGCTGCCTCGCTTCAGGTTTTGGCGGGTAACTTGCCGCGCCCGTAGGGGTCTAGGATTTCATTGCACAGGCTATCCACACGACCAGGGGAACGTCGGGTTTCAGCGGCTCTGTGAAACCCGGGGATCCCAGATATCTGTATTGTTTCTGTGATGCTGTTCATTATCTGTGATGTTGCATTTTATTCACGCCTTGAGCGAAATATAATATATTGGTATATATATTAGTAGATGTTGTATATGTTTTACATCCGCGCTAGTCCAGTCCCCGCTCTGTCGTTAGTTAGCTAACCTAACGGGTAATGACGGGACCCAGTGGCGCATGCGGATGGCATATACGTACATCAGTATATTTTCGTTCTTTTTGGTGTGATCAATTGATGGGACTGCATTGATTCGAATCAATGCAAAGTTAAAAACAAACCTAATCTGATGTTGTTGGAACACTTTTCAAAAAGCTGTTATTGCAAGGACGTTCACTTTTGTTTTGCATCGTGGTATTCATTTGGAATATCCTGCTCCTCAGTCGACGAGGCAAGGGCCGAGATCCCTTCACCGGGAGTGACGCCTTGGACAGAAGTTTGCGTCAGGGCAGTAACTTCACTATAGCCGATTGCTTTTGCTTTGCACCGTGGTATTCAGTTGGAATATCCTGCACCTCATTCTACGGGGAAAGAGCCGAGATCCCTTCACCGGGAGTGACCTCTTTAGTAAAGGTTTTCGTCACTATATTTTCTAAAAAGCTATCCGTTCCTTCAACGATATCAAGTTCATTACGTTAAAGGTTTTCGCCAGAAACCATTCGTAGCCCTCCGTCGTTTCATATGGGTGGTCAATAGTATTCAAGCTGTGTATGTTGGCCAAAGTCAAGGCACAGTGATTGGTAGCTATTGGGGTATTCATATGCAGCATAGATAGATGCGTTGGTTTGGGACAGTCGTGCTGCCATTTTGGCCAAAGTCAAGGGTATGTACGGGTGGATTCAAATTAACCTGGAGAATGACGGGTAGAACTTGACATGTGACTTATGATATGTTGGCCAAAGTCAAGGTCATAAGAGCATGGGGCAGAAATCACATCGGGAGTTTCAAAAGTACTGAAACTTGCCAGATATGCGCATACCTTCTGGAGTGTGATACCGTGAGCGGATTCCGTCACGTTGTCATGCGATGAGAGTTGGATCCCGATTCCCACTGATGAGTTAGTTTACTCCTCGGGTGACCCCGACTAATTCTTCTTTTAGGTTTGGAGGAGAATTTGAGGTACAGTGGGAGGTTTCCAGATTAGATAAATTGGTGACCATTCTGATCTAGGTTAGAGTGCACGCTGAGTGTTTCTTTTCTCTCTCTCTCTTTGGCAGCGACCATTGACCCGACCCTAAGACTATGACTCAGTGACCAAGTTGACCGAACCTTCTTAAACACTGGCTTTTGGATTGTCAGAGTTGCAGACCTCATTGCCACTCCTACTTTTACCCTTTTCTCCAGGACACCCCGTATTACTACGAACGTCCACTTCCATTGGACAAAACCATCGTATGGTTAGATACGAACTCGAAGGGATTCGAGGATGGTTTCCGGTTCTGGAGAAAACGGATAGGATTATTCAGTTGTCTTTTCCTTTTACCCTCTCTCAGGTTACGAGTACTCCTTGGTTTAGGGGTAGTACACCTATTACGCAAATTGGATTGTCTTCTTCCAAACCTTAGGCTGGTGCCGACCGGTAGGGAATGAAGAAAACCAATTAGCATAACGATGGTGTGCAGAAGGTATTAAGTTCAGACAAAGCAAGGGATTAGTAAGAGGGCAAAGTTAATTGCAACAGATATTCACGACCAAACCAAATATTTCGTTACTACTCCCACATCACCTTTGTATTTCTCCAGGACACTCCGTATCACTACGAAGATCCACAGTTTATTTGGATACTCCATCGTATGGTTATATACGAACTCGAATGGAACTTGTTCCAGTTCGGGGATGGATTCTGGTTCAGGAGAAATAGGAATAAGGTTTATTCGGTTGTCTTTTATCTTCACCCTCTCTCATTGCGAGTGCTCCTAGGATTGGGACAGTACACCCATTATGCTTATTGGATAGTCTTCTTCCAAACCATAGGCTGGTGCCGAACGGTAGGGAAGGAAGAAAACCATTTGGCATAAAGGGGTGTGCAGAAGGTAATGACTAAAGACATATGAAGGGATGTGGAGAGATGGCAATGAATTATACGGTTGTAGTTGTGAATCTGGATAATGGAAGAGGCATTACTATGAATACCGGGATACCCCACGGAACATTTCAATGTTTCAGTTTCACTGTGTAATGTTAAAGGAAAACTGATTTCCCGATTAGATACTTACTCCAGGGTATGTATTTACCAGGTACGATTCTCACATCTGTATGGTTTTACAGATGATGAGTGGGAGTAAGTTATTGGGAATTGGGTGATCATCCTCATTATATCGGGATTCGTTGTAATCGGTGATATTTGAGGAAATCATCTGGGCTGTTTGCCGGTCGGCAAATATTTGGTTTTGAATATCCGCTGTTATGCACCAATTTCAAATTGATATATCTGTACGTCTATTTTCATAGAGTGAGATATACCTTTTGATATTATGTCGATGACATTTACCTATATCAGTGGATGGTTAGGTAAGGAGCATTAAACAGCAGTGTAATTCTTCTTAACCATAAGTACAGTTTTCAACCTACGACACACAGTGAATGAGTTATCAGACTCAAGGGACTTATACAGAGTATTGTATGTTGTCCAGGGTCCATCAGGACAGAGGGGTTGGTCCTCGTACTATATTCGGTTTACTTATGACTTCTCTAGTTTTTAGACAGGTGTTTCATGGAAACACAGGGTCTAAGTTTTGAGGAGTTATAGGTATTTGAATAGAGTAGAGAACCAGGTATAGCAAGTATCGGGATTCTTCAAAGAGATCGAAGATGTAGATACTTGTGTATGGTATTCAGTTGATAGTAATGATAAAGAGAAATTGCTTCTCTTTCAGGTTACTCATAATTGGAAGCATTCCTAAGTTGAGTAACGCTGATCGGCCTCTCTCCATTTAGTTGACATGCACTGGAGACAGCTGCATGATTTGAATCTGGTTCAATTAAATCAGTGCCTCTGTTTTTATATTGGATATAGAACAGTTCATATCTTAACGATGTTAAGGTACGGGGAGTTGTTCGGTTTATGCTTAAAACCAGACACTGGACAACTCAAGGCACGTTTCTGTAATGGCTGTTTGTGGGTTGACCCAGGCTATGACGCGGGTTGATTTTCTACCATCTGGATGAACAATAGCGATATTGTTCTAGACTCGCCACAATTTTATTAAAAATGGATTTTTTCAAGAAAACAATAGTGGGAGTATGGTAGAACTGGAAGTAATTCCAGAACCACAAACGATTACTGAAGATTTGATAAGGAACCTAAAGATTCAATCTGGATTGACATTCCATTGGCCACTCCGCAGATAAGGTGGGTAACTTCAGGCACCCGAGAGGTACTACGGTAGCCTCAAGGACGGTGACAGGGAAGTTCTTGTTTACCCACAATTGCCATTGCTGTTGTTCCAGGTTACGAGACCCGGCGGGAGGATGAATATAGCGTCGTTCTAAACCAGTTTTAGAAGTGTACGTCTATATGACTCTGCCAGAGGGTTGTCGTAGTCAGTGGGAGCAGCGGAAGCATTGGTGGAAAGGTTGCTTATGTCTATTTATAGACTAGAGCAGATGTAGCGGAGATAGATCATCAATTTCTGATATGACAGTCATGGGTTTGACTTCATCAGAATAGGGGATGGATCAGTTGAGAAGGTAGTAGGGTGTGATATCCTGGTATTTGGATGATATACACAGAGTAGGAAAAGAAGCTCCTGCACTACGATCGGTTATACTTTGGTCGTCACACAGTTGTTTCTCCACAAAGGAAATGGATTTTATATCAGACATACTGGTTACTAGATCTATGGTTTTAGATCTAGATTTGGGTGTTTTCCCAATCAGGGTACTTGACAGCATTCTAAGAGTATTTAGGATGGACGACTCCTGGCACGGTAGTGTACCTGCAGGTAATGGAGTCACCCTCTCTAAAGGTGTCTTACAGACTAAAAGGGAGAGGGACGTGCATGATTGGCAGATCACTTGCTTAGGCAATTGAGTCAATCATGAGATGTCAAGTACCACACCAGATGTTGTTCTTGCACTAGATGCAATAAGTTGACATTAATCCAATCCTGGAGAAACAGTCGGAAGCAGTTTTAGAACATAAGTGGATGTTCTAGGGATATGATAACGACAGCCTCATTTAGGAGACAGTTATCATTCCAGGCTTCCAAGGTGACATGGACAACAAGGAGGTTGTCAGAGTTATAGTTTTCCCTCTGATGAGGGGCAGTATTTTGGACAGGTGGTCCAAGGCAATACTGAGGGAGGCATGGCGCGCAGGATACTGATTAAGTTCAGTTGACGATACAGTCTAAGAAGTTTGGATTTGGAGTTCATTTATGAGCTATGTCCCATCAGACATCCAGACACATTCTAAGACAGGTATTGCTCATTTCGGGAGATGGGTTTCTCCGCGAACTTGAGATATAGAGAGACATAGAAAGAAACTACTAAGCGGATCCACTCACTGAGGCTATTCCTCGAACGCAATAGTTCCGCAAACGAGCTTTGTGAGACTGACTAGTAGAGGAGTTGGATGTTCGGTATCACACGGGCTGTGAGTATGCGACATCGCAATAATTAGCCTTGAGTGCAAGTGGGAGATTGTTGGAGATAGTGCCCTCAGAGTCAATTATTAGGTCACAGGTACGTGATTGTAATGATTGAGGGAGGACCTATCCCGGTAGGACAGTCTTACTCGAGATGATAGTATGCTATCTGGTTTACCTTTATCATCGTGTACTGCTTTAGGTGACATGACACGTCGCTATTACACGTTGATAGAGCCCCTAGGATTCTTGCTTGACCACCAGCAGTATGAGGGCGATCATATAAGTGGGAGCTGGGGGTCTACAAGCATATCCTTAAAAGGTCCCTAGTCGTGGGAGTTTCGAGACCGGGCATCGATACTCCATTAGTAGACTAGTGTATACAATCGAGACCCCGACGAGGGGCGGTGGCCGGTCTCACAAGCCACTGGTGTCAGTTGGATCACCTAAGATGTATACAGGTGCTCATTGGGTTATGAGTACACCGGACAGGACTCGCCGGGAACATGCTAGTTGGTCATATACCAGACGTCAGATGGCAGTTCCCTGGTGACATGTGTGCAGGTTAGTTCATCGACCTGGGGATCGTCATTTGTCTCGTGTGAGTTCCCACTGTACTTTGATTACTACCCTACCACGGCTCAAAGGAGTCGTGCAAACAGGTTTTAGTTGGGTACAGTCCCGAGCCACATGGAGGCAGTGAGCGTATCTTCAGGGGTTCGTCTCTCCCGGTATTGGGGGTGAGGTCGTGCTGTGTCTAGGAGAGCCATTACACAAAGTCCTTGGCCAAGGCAAGGAGATTTACTGGTAGGTATTCCAGTAGTATCTCAGGGTGTTCTGGGCTACACTCCGACACGACTTGTACCGCTTTTGGGGGTCTGACTTTTACCAACCCCCTAGGCCCGCCATGCGATACTCATAGACGAACGGACCGGACTGCACGGATATTGTCACTGACAGGCTCAGTTGGGTGTCGGGGTGAGCTTCCTCATCGACGTCCCATTTAGTCAATAGCTGGTGGCCCGTCACGTATTGGCTTATACCTCTGACGTGCTAGTGGTTAAATCCACAGCCATAGTATTGACGAGTCTTTAGAGTCCACCACACTTTCTGTTACTCAGCTTTCGGGCGAAACGCTGTAGAGGCCGTATGGAGATATGGCAAGGTCCGATCAGATACGTGCGGTATTGCACGGATCAGGATCGGACAGTTTTGTACTAGTGGCCGTATAGTTATATGGCAGGGTTTGATCTGATACGTGCGGTATTGCACGGATCAGGATCGAACGGATTTAACTAGCCGGCTTTGGCTTAAGCTGGTCTTAGTTTAGTACAGTGTAGATTTTGTCTCATTGCATTTGTATCCGGACGGAATACAGATGCGGGTGTGTATGCACAGTATCGGGGTTTTCCTGTAATTTATTACGGGACCAGTTTTCTGGAGTTGCCAGTTTGCATTCCGTTCCGGCCGGTTTTCCTTTGTTCTTTCCCGGCCGGACTTTTTCGATGGAGGGGGTTATTTGCAGTTTTGCAAATAACAATTTGTGGGGGGGTTTCTTGCAATTGTATTGATTATGATGGCTTTCATATCTTGCACCATTGACTTGCTTTTTATTGTGATTGAAAGGGTATGGGTTGAATAGTAGTTTAAGCATGGTGTATGTTTCTTTGACCTTGGATATGGTCACCTTTCTTATGCTCCTACACTCACCTCCCTTTGCATTATGTATTGATTCCTCCACCATTCTCATTCTCACTAGAAGAGAGTTTGATTCATGGTTGAGAAAAAGAAAGAGTGAAAGAAAAGAGAAGAAGAGGGTTTCATCTTCATCCTTGAGAGTGTTTCATTTTCTTGATCTCATTTCATGATAAGAAAAATGCAAGCACCATTTTTCTTGTCTTGTATCCTCCATCATCCTCAAATGGCAACAAACCCCAAAAGAGACACTACACTAGATAACCTACAGCATATCTTGAGCATGTCGAGTTGCCGGCTTCATGCTCGAGTTGCCTCGGTATTGAGGCGGGAGCCCGTAAAAGACGAAGGCGATGTGGTGCCCTTTCAGGCGAGGAGGCGACGATGTGGACGGAGATCCCGCGAGGAGATCGGAGTGGAGATGAAGACCGGAGGACTTGGATCGTCGGTATATCTCTATTCCCATTCTTGTAGATAGCTTAGACTAGTTAATGGTCCGATCCGGTTAAAGTGCGCGGTGGTGCCGGTTTGCAAAGTCCGCAAAATTTAAGTTATTCACCGCTTCCGCATTTGGCCGTCGGATTGACGGCCGGGGCGCCGCCGTGCACTTACATTAACATCGTCTAAATAACCCGAATACATGTTAAAATTACGATTACGAAACACTCTGAATTGCTTTTGCAGAAAGTTAACATCACATGCATTTTCTGAGAAAACAAACAACACCTGAAACTCTAAAACCCAGACTCTGGAACACAGTAAAAATTTCAAGCCAATCCTGCACTGAAAAACCGAGCAGGCCGGAAAAATGCCCAATGTGGCCGGCCAAAACTTTTCCAAATTGCCTCGAATTTCTTCTGTGTTCATGTCATATCACATACAATATTCTGCAGTTGTTTAAAAAAATTTTTGAAGACTTTTTAAAATCGACAGAAATCAAGTTTTCGTATCGGGTGTTTCGGAGTAGTTTCGGTTTCGTAATCCTAGCAAACTAGTCTAATTTTCTAGCATGTCTCTGATACCACTGCAGGGTTGTCTAGAACGGCAGCAAGGTTTCGGGAGGTTTCGTCCATGCCAATTTCAAAATTTTGCCGTAATAGCTAACCCTAACCCTAGAATCGCAACTAGAAAATCCAACGATACAAAATGTAAACACTTTACATCTAAGTGAATGAGGGAATACAACCTTTGTAAACCGGTCCTTCATTTCTAAAGCTCCATGTCGTAGTTCCTTCGCTGCATGTTGTGAAGACCCGGACTCTAGTAAGGGTTCACATAAAGAAACGAACAAGCTTGCTCAATGACTTCGAGGCCGAAGATGATCTACGTCGAGGAGACTCGAGCTCATGCTACCTCTTCACTAATGGTGAAATTAGTGAAGCAAACACCCTAAACTAAATGGCTAATAGTAGAGGATAATGAAGTAGTAAGTGGGCTCATTTTAGTTTTAATTTCCTCACAATTTTTCATCACCTATTCAAACCCTAGAAAACTCTTTTCATTTAGAAGAAAAAGATGAAGCAAGTGATGAAAGAATAATCAAGTGAGGTTAGAAATGCAACCATGGTGAGTGTATGTCATGCACTAACCATTGTAGAGACTAAACCAAATATCTTAAGCTAGACAAAAGAGTGGACTAAGTCAATGAAACCTACAAGCTTCTACAAGCTTTGAACCATGACAATATTTCCACAATTTTGAATTTGCTTGAAATAAATATAAACCATAACACAAACCCTAGCATGGTATAAGTCTTATACATACATGTTGCATGTGTAACCTAGCATGACACAACAATATATATCACATATATATTTATGTGTGCAAAGAAAACAATGCATATATCACATATATGTAAAGTGTATCATATGAGAAAAATGAATACTTAAGTGAGCTAATATTAGTTAATGTAATGTAATATATCAAATATATAATTATACATTAATTTATTAAATTAACACTTGATTTAATAATCCGGCTATAGGCTATATAACCGACTAATATCAAATGCAACAACTTATCGAATCAACACTTGATCCGATAACCCGGCTATATCACATATAACAGACCAATGTCACAAGTCGCGAGAATAGAATGCGGTATCACATGCTCGCATTAATCTCAGTCCCGCACATATCACATATGTGCTCCTACTCCGTTTCGCATGAACCAGGAAACCTCTGTGTAGGACTCTAAAGACTCGTCAATACGCCGGTAGTAGGTGATGATCATATCAAACACGCACAAGCCGCAAGCGGTCTGCTAAACGTAACGGTCACCCGGGTATTGAGCGATCAGAAGATCAACAAGTAAGCCTGCTCATACTCCTGCGAATCCAATCAGTAACACCACCGTACAGTCCGGTCTCTTCGTCAGATATATCGCATATCACAGCCTGGGGGTGGTATAACGTCAGACCCCAATAGCCTGATAAGTCATGCCGATGCAAGGTCCATAACGGTTCGAGAAACTACTGGTAACACTTACCAGTAAATCTCAGCAACCCTGGCCAGGGATTTCCTGTTATGGCCAATCGAGCATAGCGCAACATCAACTCCCTATACCGGGAGAGACGAAACCCCTCCTATCGCTCATTGCCTCCATGTGACTCGGGACTGTACCCAAAAACCACCTTTTTGCATGATCTCTTGACCGTGGTACGGTGGAAATCAAAGCACAGTGGGAATCACACAATACTCTATGACGATCTCGGGTTTACAGACTAACCTGTACCAGTGTCACCAGAGAACTGTTATCCGACGATAAGTATAATACCATCTAGGAGTTCTCGGCGAGTCCGTTCAGTGTACCCAGTCTCCACTGAGCACCCGTATACCTTCTCTGATGTCAAACACCAATGGATATGGGATCATCCATCGCCCATCATATGGGTCGAGAAGCGTATACGCTAGTCTACTTTGGAGTATCGATGCCCTGTCTCGATACTCCCATGAATAGGAACATCTGAAAGATGTACTTATCGACTACCATGTCCCCACTAGTATGATCTGCATCATAATCCTGGTAGTCAAGTACTCATCCTAAGGGCTTTATCAACATGTAATAGAGAGAGACAATAAGTGTACATGTTAAGATAAAGTGCAATTAGATAGCATACTATCATATCAAGTAAGAAAGTCCTCTCTATATATGTCCAAGCATCCACTACAATATACATCGCATTTACAGTAATGGCCTGTAGGGCATACATATAACTAAAAAACATGTCATGTTACATTTAAACATGTATATCTATTTTAATTATTTAAAAAAAGGGTTTTATTTGTTTTTGGAAGAGAGGAGAAGAGTGAATTATTGGAGGATACTTTTGGGGAGGCATGGTTGCTAACTAATGAAGAGAGAGAGAGAGAGTGAGTGAGTGTAAGGCTACACTCACCCCACACTCATACAATCTCATTTCCTCACGCTTACCCTCTCATTCTCACCTCACTCTCTCAATTCTTACTCTCGTTCTCTTGTTCTTCTTCTCCTTCAAAAGTTCCTTGATTTATTTTCATCACAAGCCTAAGCCTAAACCTTCATCAATCTCACTAAACCCTTCATTAAACTTTCTTAAAAGCCTATTGTGATGACTTGGAGCTTGGAAAGCTAGGGGTTTTCCCAAGTTTTGGTGAGGTAGTGATCTTTAACTCTTTGATAGGCTATAGGGAAGTTGTTTTGCTAAATAGTTTCAGTTTAATACCATAATGTTTTAAAATTAGTGTTTATATCGTATTTTGGTTAAGTTTTGAGTCTCTGTTGAATCTGCTATCGAACCAAGTTATTATTTTGAATGTTGCCATCACAGAGACCTAGTTTGGAGACCTAGAAGCTACCCTAAAAGCCTGAGACTCCCCCCTCAAATTATTTCCTTCTGGCCGCAATTTGCGGCCAGATCAGGGAATCGGGTGTTGTTTCTGGGTCGTAGGGTCTCTGGGGTTATTTGTAGGCTCGTGGAACTTGCAACTTTCTCTAATTCTTTGTGTAGCAAAATCTAGGACCGTTTAGCTAGAATTCAAGCGTTTCGGCAACGTGCAATGCGGATTTATCCGATATTCATTTAATTGGTTCATACGTTTAGTAGCCGTAGGGTTGGTTTAGGATGTTGCTGCATGCGTTTAGCCCGCTAAGCGAACACTTGGGAGCTTGTGGGAGTCGGTTTGTTTGTTGCCGTTGTTTGCGTGTGTTATCGAAAGGTTTCTAATTTGCACTTGTTATGTTGTTGTGTGATATTAGGATCGATTGCTGGGACCTCAGACGCTACAAGGAAAGGAAAGCAGGTGGTTGGATTTACCTAGCTCGAGATCATCGGTGAGTAGATTTAACATCTACAGGGAAATCGCCTGTATGGCGTTATGCGTCGAGGGTTAGATTCAGTGATATGACTATTGTTTATAAGTATGTGTGTGTGTGTGTATATATATATATATACATCGATTGTGCCTGAGTACCATTGTTACATATCCCATTTCCTGTTGTATATGAGCATAGTATCAATGAGACACGGCACTATTACTAACGGTTCATGTTGCACGAGCACCAAACTGTATGCCACACACACACTGTTAGTAATTGCCATGACACTCACACTATAGAATTACCATGGATAATATATTGCACCGCTTTCTTTATCATTAACAGTTAGATATTAATTCTTGTTCTATTAGGCATGTGAACTGCATCATATATACATGCATACATACATTGCTATAGTCACCCGTTACTTTCACAAGATGTTGCACTTTGATTTCGTGAAAATTGGGAAACCATAAGATACCTTTGAAAACTTGATATATTTAAAAGAGCGGTTTTCCCTTGATATGCTCACATTACGTTCTGTAACATTTCAGAAAATATAAAATATTAATTTTGGAATTTAATATTAAAATAATATTTTTCCCGAAAACTGCCGATTTGCGAAATTGGGGTTTTCGAAAAAAGGTATAAATATATACCAATATTTGTGAAATAAATGGAAATTAAAATGATTTATTCATTTAATAATATAATTAAAGGGTTTGGCATTTTTAAAATTTATTATATGCGATTTTGATAAAAACCCGATTAGTGCACTGCTAATCGCGATTAAACCAAATCCGCGTTTTTACAGTTTCCATGGTTAGTGCACCATGCCGTGTTTCATTTTGTTACATGTTTAATTTCATTTGGGTGATGTATTATGGTTTATTGGTGGAGAGAAAAGAAAAAGAAAAAGAGAAGTCAAAAGAGGACATGATGATTAGGGTAGGTGTACCTTGTGAGAGAGAGTGAGAACATTTGAGTGTGAGAGAGAGGGGGGCTGCTGCAATGATCCTTTTCCTCCACCATTTTCATCTTCTTCTTCATTTTACTCACCCTCATCTCCCTCCAACTTCAAACCCCAAATCCATCTCTAAAACTCCATCCAAACCATATACCCCTTTCACAAAAAACGATCCCCTCTTCATGCTCTTCGCATTGAACCAAGCAAAATGGGATTTTGGCAACTTTGGGACTTCTAGGGTTTTGTTTGGGAGTAACCATGAGGTATATCTCTTTTCTTTTAGAATAGTTTTGAATTCCTAGCTTTTGTTAAGTTTAGACATCGTTTAATTTTGGATTGTGAACTTGGAAAATCCTAAGAGAAGGGTTTGGGAAATTGGTGATGTTGTGGCTGTTAACTAGACTTGGGGGCTATTTAATGACCTGGACCAGAGCCTAGAAACCCCAAAACAAGGATTTAGAAACCCCGACATCGGATAAATGTATGGATTTAGAGGGTATTTTGGAATCTGGAGTAACCCGGGGACACTAGAAATAATTTTGTGAGCACAGTGACCCATGCAGGCACCTAGGAAGCTACCACCAAGACCCGAGCCCCTAACTCCAACCCCAGGCTACAGATTAATTCAATCTAGCCGCAATTTGGGGCCAGGGTAGATCAGAATTGATCCGTATTTGTTCTGGGGTCCCTTTTGATGTAAATTAGGCCCTCCATATATGCAGAATTGACCAATTTGGCTTCGGGTAAAATCTGGGACCATTTCCATGATTTGGTGCATTGTTTTAAGACTTCGTTTTAACTTGAATTTGGTATTTGGTATTGTGTTTCCTTCGTGTGGCGTTTGGACGTCCACGACCGGGGTTTTGGGCCGTATTTTGCACGCAAAGCTATAGGTTTTGACCTATGAGCGAAACGTGTATCGTTTTGGTTTTCCGCCTTGATTTTAATACGTATTGCGATTGTTTATCATTGTAGGTACCTTCACGTAGATTCCGAGGCGATGGAGCATGGCGTCATCGACTTCGGCGAACAAGAACCAAGGTGAGTGGATCTATATCCATGGGGGAAGTCGGGTGGATGGCGTATAGCACCCCCGCAATGTATTGATGGAAAACTGATTATAGAATATGGTTAGGAAACCTAGATTAGGAAACTAGGGTTAGAATGAAGATAGCTATGAAACCATATTAGAAACTAGAGGATAGTTAGAAGTGATATGTTACGACTATCATAGGATGATGTTTAGCGATATTAGCGTTAGGGCACTATAGGACTAGATAGTCGATGTAGATGCGTCATCCGAACCATACATTTTTCTAAACCGAAGAATCGTATGTATCTTTTAAATATATACCTTGAGGGATGTTATGGATTTTCAAATGATATCTCTTTCTTAAAAACACCGTAACCCCTATTTTCAAAACTACGATTCGCTTCTTTAAAAATCCGATTGTATGGTTCAGATGTGTATGTTAGATTAGATACTTATACTTGTTGTGATAGAATGTTTATGCAATTCGATTTGATAGGTTATTTAAATGCGATGAAAGGATATAAGAAGGATTTGATGATATGATGAGATGATGATACGATGATATGATAGTATACGGATGCGAGTCGATCGAGTTAATTTATACCCCGCCGGTCCCCTATTATGAGATTATTGTGGATGTGAACCGGGACATAGGCACATAGATATATCTATATATAGAATGTTGTGAATCATGAATGATAGGCCGTATGTGATATTAGGCTGTACCCTCATTTTTCGTATAGGATGTTAGGATCCCTATTAGCTTAATGCCGCCGCACGATGATTTTCCGTGCGTGATGAGTCTGACTTTGTAGGGTTCTTAGGCACTCTAGTGAGGTCTCACAAGGCATCAACCATGCCAATTTCAAAAATTCGGTGCCGAGAAACCCTAATGTACGGATCGTTGGCTAGAAAACTAGGCGAAAACATAAACTAGTTAACACTTAACTAAGAGATACGGAAATACAACCTTTGTAGATCCGGTTCTCCACCTCCATAGCTCCGCAACGAAGTCCTCTCCGCTGTCCAAAAAGAATCCGGGCTCTAGCGTCGACTTCATCGGAGAATAAGCGAGCTAGGTAGTCGATGTCCATGCCGAAGATGATCTACGTCGAGGCATCGCTAAATCAAGCTCCGACTTCACCAAGTCAAGAAACTTGTGAAGTAAACACACTCTACTACTTTGCAAGAGGTAGAGGATGAAGAAATAGGAAGTGGGTAGACTTTAGAATTGGATTTCTCACTCTAATTCTCACTTTGCCATTAAAGCTTGTGAAGCTTTTTCTTGAAGTGAAGAAGAAGAAGAAGATGAAGAATATGATAAGATTATTAAAATAGAAAAATAAAACAATACTTATCATAATCTTTACCTTAGTTAAGTGTAGAGAATTGACTAAGGTTGGGTTGATGGTTAGGGTTAAGGACGAGAACAAAAAAGTCATCAAGTCAAAGCTTCATGAAGCTTCAACTAAAAACAAAAGAAGCCACCATTCATTTATCTTTCAATTTATTCAAAATGAATAAATAAATTGTAAGATAAATGAATAAGTAAAACCCTAATCAACAACTTAACCTTGGTTTAATTCTTTACACTTAACCATAAAGCATGTATCATCAAACATGATACAATCAAGTGCACAAAAGTATATCACATATACAACTTGTGAACTTCAAGTGAGAAAATCCATTTAAAGTGAACCAATACTAGTTAATGCAAAGTAATATATCAAATATATAATTATGCATTAAATCATTAAATCAACACTTGATTTAACGACCCGGTCATATCGCATATAACCGACTAATATTCAATGTATCGGTTTATCGATTCAACGCTTGAATCGATAACTAGGTTATATCGCATACAACCACCCGACACATTGATCGCGAGAATGAAATATGGTATCACATACACGCATTATTCTCAGTCCCGCATATATCTCATATGCGCTCCTATTTCGTTTCGCTTGAGCCAGGAAACCTCTGTGTAGGACTCTAAAGACTCGTCAATACGCCGGCAGCAGATGATGATCATATCAAACACCCACAAGCCGCAAGCGGTCTGCTAAACGTAACGGCCACCCGGGTATTGAGCGATCTGAAGATCGACGAGCAAGCCCGCTCACACTCCAGTGAATCCAACCAGTAACACTACCGTACAGTCCGGTCTGATCGTCTGATATGTCGCATATCTCGCTTAGGGGTGGTAAACGTCAGACCCCAATAGCTCGATAAGTCGTGTCGATATGAGGTCTATAACTATTCGAGAAACTACTAGTAACACTTACCAGTAAATCTCAGCAACCCTGGCCAGGGATTTCCTGTTATAGCCAATCGAACACAGCGCAATATCAACCCCCTATACCGGGAGAGACGAATCCCCTCCTATCGCTCATTGCCTCCATGTGACTCGGGACTGTACCCAAAAACCACCGTTTTGCACGCCCTCTTGGACGTGGTAAGATGGAAATCAAAGCACAGTGGGAACCACACAAGACTCTATGACGATCTCGGGTCAACAGACTACTCTGTACCAGTGTCACCAGAGAACTGCCATCTGACGTGAGGTATAATACCATCTGGGAGTTCTCGGCGAGTCCGTCCAGTGTACCCAGTCTCTACTGAGCACCCGTATATCATCTCCGATGTCAAACACCAATGGATATGGGATCATCCATCGCCCATCTGTATGGGTCGAGAAGGTATACGCTAGTCTACTCTGGTATATCGATGCCCCGTCTCGATACACCCACGACTAGGGACTTTGAAGGATGTACTTATGGACTACCATATCCCCACTAGTATGATCCGCATCATAGTCCAGGTAGTCAAGCACACATCCTAAGGGCTTTACCAACATGTAACAGAGAGACAATCAGTATACATGTTAAGGTAAAGAGTAACCAGATAGCGTACCATCATGTCGAGCAAGAAAGTCCTCCCTATATATGTCCCAGCATCCACTACAATATACATCCTATGTATAGTAATGGCCTCTAGGGCATACATATAACTAACAATCTCCCACTTGCACTAGGGCCATCTGATAGCAGTGGTTGTAGTATCTCATACTCAACCATCCCATAAAAATCTCTCTCTGGGAACAGGCCTTTGTGAGTAGATCCGCTGTGTTGTCCTTCGAGTCTACTCTCCTAACCTCGATCCCCTGGAGATCAACCATCTCCATGATGTGGTGATGCTGCCTTAGAATATGTCTGGATCACTGATGGGACCTGCGTTCATTGGCATAAGCCACAACTCCATTGTCACACAATGGAAGGAACTAAGTTCATCTGATGAACTAATATACACCCAAACAACCTCTTTGGTAGCATCTTAAGTAGCGATGTATTCAGCCTTAATCGTCTAGTATGCCACGGTATCTTGCTTGGAACTCTTCCAACATACCGTCCCTTTACTGAGGGTAAAGACAATGCCTGCGACTGACTTTCAGTCGTCCTTATCACCGTGGAACCCTTCCAGTGATTCTCCCCAGGATCGGTTGATACTATCTCACTACAACTAGTGAGAATCCTAACATCCAATTAGATCTATCTCATAGATCCAAAATCCAGGATTTAGGAGGTATCACTTTGATCCTTTATAGAGAATCATTGTGATAAGCGGAGATTGATCGAGCGTAGCATAGGAAACTCCTTCCCTATCAAGAGTATGTCATCCACGTACTCTACGAGGATCGTCACCATACTCCCTACTACCTTTTTGTATATACAAGGTTCATCTACCATTTTGATGATGTCAACTTCTTTGACTAATCCATCAACACAGATGTTCCAACTCCGCGATGCCTGCTTTATCCTATAAAGCATCTTCCACACGTTTCCGCTGCTCCCACTGTCTACGAAGCCCTCTGGCTGTGTACTTATAGACACTCTCTTCTAAATCATCATTTAGAAAAGCAGTCAAGACACCCAACAACCAGATATCGCAGTCATGGTATGTAGCCGTGACAAGTAGGATCTGGATGGAATTAAGCATAGCTACTTGAAAAGGTTTCATCATTATCCACACCTGGTCGATGACGAAAAGCTTTAACAAGTCTAGCTTTGAAAGTCTCAACTTTTCCATCTACACCAAGTAATCTTCTCAAGATATACTTGCTCCTGATGGGGATTTAACCCTTCAGATATTGCAACCAAAGTCCATACTTTGTTGGTGTACATGGATTCCATCTCAGATCGCTAAATATCCAGCCATTCTTACAGAGTCTTACTCTCGATGGCCAGCTCGAAGCTAGTTGGGTCATCATCTCATGATGCAATCCTCCCTCCCACTGTCATAGAGAAACCGAAGTATCTCTCAGGTGGGTGAGGAACCCTACTAGATCGGCGGAGAGGCTGAGGTTCGTTGGAATCTACTGAATCCTTTGGTTCTACTAAATCATCTGTTGTTGTTTGTATAGCTGGAACCTTTCCAGTTGTACATAACAGATCTTGCCTCGAGCTTGTCCGGATTTTGCTTTTAAACATAGGCCGGACAACCCCAAATCTTAACTAGCTTAAGACATGGGCTCTCCCCTTTCCATATCACATATGAAATGGTAGGCAACTGATTTGATTGGAACCCTATTCAATAGGTATGCAACTTCATAAGTGCATAACTCCCAAAAGGAAAAAGGTAACTCAGTATTACTCATCATAGAGCACACCTTATCACATAGGGTGTAATTGCTCCACCCCGATATACCATCGTGCTATGGTGTATACGGAGGAGTAATGCTGAGAGAGAATCTCATTCTCCTTTAGAATAGTCCAGGAATTCCGTGCTCAAGTATTCTCCTCCCTGATCACATCAAAGGATATAATACTTGTACCCTTATTGGTTCTCTACTTCTAACTTATATTCTGTGAATATCTCAAAAGGTTCAGACTTGTGTTTCAACAGGAACATACGTCTGAATCTTGAGAGATTATCAGAGAACGTAATGAAGTATAAAGAACCAGTCCTGGCATGTGTAGACAGGGGACCTACATACATCAACATGTATCATCCCAAGAGTTCACTAACTCTTTCTCTGTTTCCAATAAACAGAGCTAGTGTCACTATATCTTTGTGACATGACTGGCAAGTTTCACAAGATGTAAATTCAAACTGATTTAAATATGCATCTACATGTAACTTCAGCTAGTCGGGTCGCATTGATATGACCTAGTCTACAATGCCTCAAGAAGGATTCGTTCATTTCTGAACTCTTCCTCTTGTGTGTGTTTTGTATACTAAAGAACTGTAGTTTGATTTAGAACGTCAATGCTTTTAGATAACGTGCCTGAACCGATCAACTTTTGATATAGGAAATGTTCAAAACATTATCCAACAATACAAAATTTTATTGTTTCTTTACTAATAAAGAGACAGATATGATTTTGCATAACAGGTTCGGCATCTAATAACATTTGTTCAGAATCAATGTATTGTAATACAGGGTGACAGTGACCAACAGACTTGGCTGCAACACTTGCCCCGTTTTCTGCCTCATGAAACTTATCACCCGTTCTCAGTTCTCTACCTTTCTGTAGCCCTATGTAACAGATTACATATCTGGGATCCTGATCTGGTATCACATACCCAGGACATAAAGGATACTGAGAAACAGTTCTGTATAATGAACACACCCGAAGATGATGCATCATCATGCACTCTCTTCGTTTGGGCGGCACGGGAAATCTGGTATTCCCCAAATTCCTGCTCTGTCTTATAACAATTATAAGTTGGAGCGGGACCAACGTTCCCCAGCTCAGTATAACAAGCGGGTTCGGTCAATAATCCGTATTATTATCTTGATTAAGGCGTGATATGGTCGCTACCTGGAGAGAGAGAGAAGAAAACACTCAGCGTGCGCTCTGTCAAGAATAGATTGGTTATTATTTTATCTAATCAGGATGGCTCCCACTGCTTTTTATCAAATCTTCCTTCAAACCCTAAAAGGAAAGACTAGCCGGGATTAATTACACACTACAAGTTCGCCAATCTTTCAGCCAGGCCAGTGTCGGTACTTTGAGGGAGGTCCCCCGTGCTTTCGCACGAACCTAATTAATGTAAACCTCGTTTTCCCAGAGGCGTAACCTCGTTAACACCTTTCTAGACACCTACTTGATCAGCTAATTGTAATGTATAAAACTCTCCCAGGAGTAACTCTTACTCGCAGCAGGTATCGGGATCCAACTATCTCATAGAAGGTATGCAATCTCATTGCAAATTTCAACACTTGAAATTCCCGATAATATTTTGCCCCTAGCGTCCTATGACCTTGACGCAGGCCAACAAACCATAGTCCGCTAGTCAAGTTCAACCCGTCATTTCCTGATTGAATTAAACCCACCCGCACGACCCTTGACGCAGGCCAACAAAGTCGCACGACTACCCTAATCCAATCACATCATATGCTTATGCAGATAAGCACCAGTTAGCTACCGCACACTACGCCTTGACGCAGGCCAACAAACGTAGCACGAATACTAACTACTACTTATCTGAAATGACGAAGGGCTACGACAGGTTTTTCTGAAAACCTATTGCGTAATGAACTTGATATCGTCGTAGAATCAAATGAATTTTAAAAATGGAGTGCTTTTGAGGCTTTTCTAGTTTTGCTAAAGGAGTCACTCCCGGTGAAGGGATCGTCGGTCCTTTCCTCGTCGAATGAGGTGCGGGATATATCATATATATCACTGTGCAAAGCAAAAACTCTTAAAAGCAATCAAAAGACAAACCAAGGGCGTAGCATCGACCAGTTATTGCTAAAGGAGTCACTCCCGGTGAAGGGATCTCGGTCCTTTCCTCATCGAATAAGGTGCAGGCTATATCACATATACCGCTATGCAAAGCAAGAACTGTAGCTACCTGTTTTATTTTGAAATTCGATTCTACAACATCTTAGGTTTCTTTTTATTTCATTAATCACATTAATGAAGTACCATCATTTATATACCTAAACATCACAGATAGATATGACGTACACTTATGCCATCCGCATTCGCCTCGATGTCCCCTCGTGCACCGTTAGGTTAGGTAACTAACGACAGAGCAGGGCAGGGCTAGCGCGGGTGTAAAACATAAGTAACGTCTATATAATATATCATATATACTATATACTATATCTATCACAGAACATCACATGATCACATCACAGATATCGCAGCAGAAGAAACATATGAAATATTGGATATACTAGGACGTCCGTGTTTTCAATACGAGCCAGTATAAAACACGGATTCCACGGTCGTGATGAATAGCCAAACCCACACCCCTAGACCCCTACGAGAGCGGCAAGCAACCTTACCAATTCTAGAGTTAGGAGACCCGGACTCGACTCCTCGAGTTGGTCTCCCACTGGACTCCAGAACCCGGTTACTTGTGCCCTCCTCCTTGGGTCTATCCTAGTGCGGAAAAGTAAATAATATACAACAGGTGACAACTTCCGCTACCTGGAAGTGCCCCAATAAAAGAATATTACATACAAGTTTTTACATGAATGAAAATGAAAAACACTCATCTCACATAAAAACCCCCGGCTATTCAAACACGACGATCCAATATAACATATCCAGCAACACATAACATCACATGTCATCAACGTAAGTAAATATGCGCATCCCAATTGTCGTTGACATATAGCAACGAAACCGGCGATATCACATATTACACTTACGGTCACAGAAAAGAAAGTGTAAAACTACAACAGTTGGAATCCGCAACCACCTCAGACATCGCATGCCTGACCAAATGAATTACTTAGACATCGCATGCCTAACATTTATAAACCCCGCATTTTAGTCTCATTATCGAAAACACTTTTCAATACTTAGTCGGGCAATTCAACAAGATTCCCGAAAAACTGATCGAATGCTCGTCGCAAACTTTAGTAGGCGGCAGCACCCCTGATACCGTCGACGAAGTGTACCAAGGCGGAACACCGCTACCGCGAGCACCCGAACGGATGCTTTCGGCGACGGGGTTCTCCTACAGTCACTTGGTCGGGGCTATGGAGTGAGGCTGTCTATTAAGTTTACCCGGCGAGTATCCGCGTACGCTACGTGATTGCGACGGACTTTTGATCACATCAAAATTCCGTGGCAACCGATCATGTGAGACTAAAGTGCTATGTTTATAACATTCATTCAGTTATCTCATAACTTATTGTGAATTCCAATTATTGTATCCCATTCCGGATAAATAGAAAATGTTAAACTTTCCGATCGAACAATCGAACACCCAAGTTTTCCCGATACAGCTCAACACATGAAATAAGTCTAACAACATTCAGTTCGTGCCTCAGTACCAACGGTCCAGCCGTAGAAGGGTCAAGCCAACGCCTCACATGTGGCACGCCGTACTGCCCCAAACCCGAAGGTTCAAAGGGCAGTTCAAGACGGTCACATAATCGAGTTAAGGTTTGTTGTCTTCTAGAGGGTCCATCGCGTTACTTGCACTACTTCGAACGTCGTTAAACTACGGAAAGATCCAACACTTGGAAATTTCCCGACAGGGGAAAAATTGGGTATTTATATCCGGTCGAACTATTTAACATATTCTAAAATTTATCCGGAAAGCCACAAAGACAAAATTTGATACCCCGATCGAAACACCGAATCCCCAAATCAACTCCAGAAAATTCAACTCTTGAATAAATATTAAAAATTCCCAGGAAAACCACCACAGAAAAATGAGAATTACTGTGAAAATTAAAATGCACAAAACGACAAATCCGCCGCGCATCCGCCGCACGAGCCATGCTCGTGCCGCGGATCCGCGGCTATTTGATGGAATTACGAGCACGAATTTCACAGTATCTCTTAAATTCACCTGCTAATTTTTCTGCATATTTTTAATGTTGAAAAACTCACTGTTTTCAAAAAAGGACAGAGAGCATGTTAGAATTGGGTTTTCGGGTTCGTTCGGGTTTCAAACTCCGTCTGGACTTCGCATAAGGCACTAGCTAGGCTCTTATACCACTGTAGGGTTCCTAGGCACTCTAGTGAGGTCTCACAAGGCATCAACCATGCCAATTTCAAAAATTCGGTGCCGAGAAACCCTAATGTACGGATCGTTGGCTAGAAAACTAGGCGAAAACATAAACTAGTTAACACTTAACTAAGAGATACGGAAATACAACCTTTGTAGATCCGGTTCTCCACCTCCATAGCTCCGCAACGAAGTCCTCTCCGCTGTCCAAAAAGAATCCGGGCTCTAGCGTCGACTTCATCGGAGAATAAGCGAGCTAGGTCGTCGATGTCCATGCCGAAGATGATCTACGTCGAGGCATCGCTAAATCAAGCTCCGACTTCACCAAGTCAAGAAACTTGTGAAGTAAACACACTCTACTACTTGGCAAGAGGTAGAGGATGAAGAAATAGGAAGTGGGTAGACTTTAGAATTGGATTTCTCACTCTAATTCTCACTTTGCCATTAAAGCTTGTGAAGCTTTTTCTTGAAGTGAAGAAGAAGAAGAAGATGAAGAATATGATAAGATTATTAAAATAGAAAAATAAAACAATACTTATCATAATCTTTACCTTAGTTAAGTGTAGAGAATTGACTAAGGTTGGGTTGATGGTTAGGGTTAAGGATGAGAACAAAAAAGTCATCAAGTCAAAGCTTCATGAAGCTTCAACTAAAAACAAAAGAAGCCACCATTCATTTATCTTTCAATTTATTCAAAATGAATAAATAAATTGTAAGATAAATGAATAAGTAAAACCCTAATCAACAACTTAACCTTGGTTTAATTCTTTACACTTAACCATAAAGCATGTATCATCAAACATGATACAATCAAGTGCACAAAAGTATATCACATATACAACTTGTGAACTTCAAGAGAGAAAATCCATTTAAAGTGAACCAATACTAGTTAATGCAAAGTAATATATCAAATATATAATTATGCATTAAATCATTAAATCAACACTTGATTTAACGACCCGGTCATATCGCATATAACCGACTAATATTCAATGTATCGGTTTATCGATTCAACGCTTGAATCGATAACTAGGTTACATCGCATACAACCACCCGACACATTGATCGCGAGAATGAAATATGGTATCACATACACGCATTATTCTCGGTCCCGCACATATCTCATATGCGCTCCTATTTTGTTTCGCTTGAGCCAGGAAACCTCTGTGTAGGACTCTAAAGACTCGTCAATACGCCGGCAGCAGATGATGATCATATCAAACACCCACAAGCCGCAAGCGGTCTGCTAAACGTAACGGCCACCCAGGTATTGAGCGATCTGAAGATCCACGAGCAAGCCCGCTCACACTCCAGTGAATCCAACCAGTAACACTACCGTACAGTCCGGTCTGATCGTCTGATATGTCGCATATCTCGCCTAGGGGTGGTAAACGTCAGACCCCAATAGCTCGATAAGTCGTGTCGATATGAGGTCTATAACTATTCGAGAAACTACTGGTAACACTTACCAGTAAATCTCAGCAACCCTGGCCAGGGATTTCCTGTTATAGCCAATCGAACACAGCGCAACATCAACCCCCTATACCGGGAGAGACGAATCCCCTCCTATCGCTCATTGCCTCCATGTGACTCGGGACTGTACCCAAAAACCACCGTTTTGCACGCCCTCTTGGACGTGGTAAGATGGAAATCAAAGCACAGTGGGAACCATACAAGACTCTATGACGATCTCGGGTTAACAGACTACTCTGTACCAGTGTCACCAGAGAACTGCCATCTGACGTGAGGTATAATACCATCTGGGAGTTCTCGGCGAGTCCGTCCAGTGTACCCAGTCTCTACTGAGCACCCGTATATCATCTCCGATGTCAAACACCAATGGATATGGGATCATCCATCGCCCATCTGTATGGGTCGAGAAGGTATACGCTAGTCTACTCTGGTATATCGATGCCCCGTCTCGATACACCCACGACTAGGGACTTTGAAGGATGTACTTATGGACTACCATGTCCCCACTAGTATGATCCGCATCATAGTCCAGGTAGTCAAGCACACATCCTAAGGGCTTTACCAACATGTAACAGAGAGACAATCAGTATACATGTTAAGGTAAAGAGTAACCAGATAGCGTACTATCATGTCGAGCAAGAAAGTCCTCCCTATATATGTCCCAGCATCCACTACAATATACATCCTATGTATAGTAATGGCCTCTAGGGCATACATATAACTAACAGACTTGATGTTGATCCATACCTTTGACTAGAGGATATCGTACGATGGATTATACCGTGCGTGATGCTGCGAGGCTAGGTGCCGATTGATAGATTCACCGACTCAGACATATGATAGTTACGTATACCTTATAGCTATTAGCTGATGATTTACCTTGTGCTGCATTCATGATATTATTATTGCATTGCGTATACCTGTGATAGTACACCTGCACCATTATCGATGTTGCGTATGTTACACGTATACAGATTATAGGCTCACACACTTCATCATCGATAATTGCCATATCACTACACAGTAGGATTGCTGCATCATGATATGACTCTTCGCATAACCTACTTGCGCACATACACATTGTATATCCACATTGGTGCACATATATATTGATATATTCATACTTGCGCATATATACATTTGTATATCCATATTGGTGTACACATACATTGGTACATCTATACTTGCGCATATACATATTGTACCTACATAGATCACTGGTCTTATTGAGAGATTGGGAACCGCGGGAGATATTTTAAAAACTGGAGTCATTTAAAAGAACGGTTTTCCCTTAATATGTCATATCACTCTTCCAGGTTGCATGATATATTGATATGCTTACATTTCTGTTATGTCGCATACATCATGCTTTACGCTTTTACACATTGAGATATGCTGTTTTTCATGAGATTTCTGGATTTGAGAACCGTGGCTATTTCAAAAGAAAGCATGTATTGTTTTAAAAACACGGTTTCTCTTGATATGATATTTCAGTGCGTCCACCATGTATTTTCTCGGTTCTGAGAGTGGCATGTGAAACCCGATTCGAGGAGCGGTAGGCACCGTCTGCGGGTACATGGTGGACCCGGTGAGGTACCCCGGGGCAAGAAGACCCGTATATGTTAGACGGTAAGCCCGGCAGGGAAGCACTACCAACCGGTGATAGTATTTGGACTCGGCGTTTATCCGGAGGATACCGACCGGAGTAGCGAGATGGATATGAGGGACGACCAGGGTGTGCGGCGCCTGAGGGCCGATCTGAGGATGCGGCGCCTGAGATATATGAGGATTTACGTGTCGATGCTGGGCACGGTTTTCATGATGTTTCGAGTGTCGATGCTGGACACTCAGGTTCCATGATTTTGAGGTGTCGCGAGGGACACATGTTGATTTACATCCTCACATTTCGATGCATATGCTTTTATGATATTTACATGCATGATGTTGTTGTGTCAGTGGTTGACACGTGGACGAGATCCACATGCATACATACATTGATTATATGAGTGGACGAGATCCACATGCATACATACATTGATTATATGAGTGGACGAGATCCACATGCATACATACTTTGATTAAATGGGCGGACGAGACCCACTTGCATACATGCATTGACTATACTGTTGGATGTTATACACATTCATATAGGTATTGACTACCTTGTTGGCATATATACAGACCCGGTCACCCTAGATATCATAGTATTACCTTTATGATATAGTTGACCTAGAAGTCGTTGTTTATTCGATTTCTATCTGTTGATATTTTTCTACTCACGAGTTGGCAACTCACCCCCGTTGTGCCACAGTTCTTGTAGGTTGACCGCTTGGATCAGTAGCGGCTTCGCTGGCACACAGTTGCATTCGGGTATTTTGCATTGGTAGGTGGGATATTTGTATCATTCCCACTCTTGTATCTATATTTCATATTGTATCTAGTTAACTCCATCAATCAAAATTTGTAAGTTGTATAAGTAATGAGACTTAGTGGGATTGTGGTTGCGAGACTTAGAGCGAGGGGGTTTTCCGCTACTTGTGATTTATATGTCTTGCTTTTCTTTTATTCTTTTATGGTGAACTTCGCCGTTGAGCATCGTATACTTATTTTTATTATCTTGCGTGGCTGTGATCCGCCGGTTGGCGAAGAGCTAGCTCCCGCTTAAGGATGCCATCATTATTATGTATTGTGGTTTTGGATCAAAAATACAAAGGAGGTGCTGCCAAAATTTTCAAAAAGGATGAAACATGTTTTCAAACTAGTAAATTTCATTTGCATCATTCATGTTCCTTTTCTATGCATTAAGAAAACTTGATTTCATATACCTTTATTTCAAAACCTCACCTCCTTTATTTTTGTAAAAGGTTTAGATTTCTGGGTTTCAGCTTACTTGAATTCCGTTACGCCTTTAGACGTTGTGTGATTCAAGTGCTGGTCACGAGCTAATATTTCGGGTCGTGACACGTTCCATGTTGCATACATTGTATTTCATGGACATAAGCATTGATGTACCGATTTCATGCGATTTCTTGATTTGAGAACCGCGGCTATATTTTTAAAGGGAAAAATATATATTGCTGTAAAAACGTGATTTCTCTTCATATGATATTTCGAGGCGTCCACTATGAGTTTTCTCGGTTCTGAGTTTGGTTTTCGAGACCCGATTCGAGCAGTAGAGGAACCATCTACGGGTACATGGTGGGCCCGGTACGGTACCCCGGGGCAAGAGGGAGATTTTGTGGGGATGATGATGAGACTGGCAAGGGATATACTACCTACCGGTGATTGTATAGAACTCGACGGATATCCGGAGGATACCGTTTTGGAGTTATGATATGAGATGGATATGAGGACCGATCTGAGTATGCGGCGGCTCGGATAAGATATATTTAAGGGCCGATCTGAGTATGCGGCGCCTGAGAGATGAGTATTTACGTGTCGATGCTGGACACGGGTTTTCATGATATTTCAAGTGTCGATGTTGGACACTCAGGTTTCATGATGTGACCGATATGAGGGCCGATCAGAGTGACGGCGCCTGAGATATTAGGATTTGGGGTGTCATTGATGGACACCGATTTTCCATGATGATGATTCACACATGAGGTTTTATGTGTTATCCCATACTCAGGATTTATTAGACATACACTGTTTCATGTAGTTGTTGTGCCCTAGTGGTGTACCTTGATCATGATTTTACTGCATATTCGTACTGTTATATTTATGTCATCAGATTACATATTTCAGACTATCTCTTTCGTGCATACTTGCGATTATCTGTATGATATTATTTCCTATTCACGAGTTGGCAACTCACTCCCGTTGTGCCATAGTGTTTTATAGGCTTGACCCTCAGTGTAGTCACGGCAGGGCTTCTCATTGCATCTACTTCTGCGGATATCGCTGTTGTTGGTCGTGTTTTGGATAGGTGGGTGGTTTTGCGAGTATCCGTATGATCTCATTGTATATCTTATTGTATCTAGTACTCTCCATCGACCACTTTTATGTATTCGACTTAGAGACGAGATTTGTGAGGATCGATATTGTACTATTGGTGACTCTGGGTGTCGAGCTTGTATGAACAGGCTTTTATTTATGTTGTTTTACCTTTTACTATGTTGTTTTCACTTCTTATCGCTTATTCCTTCGCTACAGCGTCGTATATATATTTGTTGTGGTTGTGTTCCGCCTTTTGGCGTGAGTTGCCCCCATTTTGGGATGCTTTACATTTATTCTATGCGTATACCCATTTGGGGCTAGTTTTTACAAAGGAGATGCTGCCGAAATTTTAAGAAAATAAATTAAATTGAGATTTTATAACTTGAGATTTTTAAATGTCTTAACAAATGTTTTAAAAGTTTTACCATTCTATCTTTTATGGTTTAGATTTCAGGGTTTGTCGGCTTACTTGAATCACGTTACGCCTTTAGACGTTGCGTGGGTCACGTCCTAATTGGGTCGTGACATCTAGGGGCGGTAAACGTCAGACTCCTAATAATCTGATAAGTTGTGTCGATTTGGCTCAAGACCGATCCAAGAAACTACTGATCTAACCATCAGTAAATCTCAACTGTCTTGGCCAAGGTCTTATGGCTCTGGCCTGTAGGGTTCCTAGGCACTCTAGTTAAGTTTCACAAGTGATCAAACATGCACAAATAAAATTTTACGGGTGCCTACAAACCCGACTACGGATCGTTTACTAGATATTTAGGCGAAACATAAACTAGTTAACATATTAACTAAGGGAACGGACATACAACCTTTGTAGATCCGGTCCACCACCTCCACGGCTCCGCAACGAAGTCCCCTCGGCTGTCCAAAATGAATCCGGAACTCAAGTATCGGCTTCGTCGAAGAAATGGGCGGGCTTGATCGTCGGTTCGATGCCGAAGATGATCTACGTCAAGGCATCGCTAGAACAAGCTCCAACTTCACCAAGTCGGAAAAACTTGTGAAGGAAACACCCTATACTACTTGGCAATAGGTAGAGGATGAAGAAATAAGAAGTGGGTAAACTTTAGTTTTGGATTTCTCACGCATATGCATCAATCACCATTGATGGAGGTGAACTTTCTTCACTTGAAGAAAGGAAGAAGAAGAAGTAATATGTTATGATAAGAATAATTAGTTAATTCAAAAATGAATAGAATAATTAGTTCTTATCATCACATAACCATGGTAAAGTGTAGAGAGTGAACTAGGGTTAGTGGATTGGTTAGGGTTAAGAATGAGACAAAGTGGTCAAAGTCTTCATGAAGCTTCATGAATGAATAAAGAAAGCCACCACTTTGCTCATTCCCTTTTATTTTCCAAAAAGGTTATTAATGAATAAATAAAAGAAAAAGGAAATTAAACCCTAACCATTCATAAACCATGGTTCATGCTTTACACAACCAAAGATGCATGTATCATCAAACATGATACATCCAAGTGCACAAAATCATATCGGATATGGAATGCGCACACCCGAGTGAGAAAATCCATTTAAAGTAAACCGATACTAGTTAATGCAAAGTAATATATCAAATATATATTTATGCATTAAATCATTAAATCAACACTTGATTTAACGATCCGGTCATGACGCACATAACCGACTGGTATCATTAGTAACAACTTATCGAATCAACACTTGATCCGATAACCCGGCTATATCGCATATAACCGATCAATGTCACATCGCGAGAATCAAATACAGTATCACATACTGGTATTATTCCCGATCCCGCACATATCTCATATGCGCTCCTATTTCGTTTTGCTTGAGCCAGGAAACCTCTGTGTAGGACTCTAAAGACTCGTCAATACGCCGGTAGCAGATGATGATCATATCAAACATCCGCAAGCCGCAAGCGGTCTGCCAAACGTAACGGCCACCCGGGTATTGAGCGATCAGAAGATCGACGAGCAAGCCTGCTCACACTCCTGCGAATCCAACCAGTAACACTTACCGTACGGTCCGGTCTGTTCGTCTGATATGTCGCATATCTCGCCTAGGGGTGGTAAACGTCAGACCCCAATAGCTCGATAAGTTATGCCGACTTAAGGTCCATAACATTCGTGAAACTACTGATAACACTTACCAGTATATCACTGCAACCCTGGCCAGGGATTTCCTGTTATGGCCAGTCGAGCATAGCACAACATCAACCCCCAATACCGGGAGAGACGAATCCCCTCCTATCGCTCATTGCCTCCATGTGAATCGGGACTGTACCCAAAAACCACCTGTTTGCACAACTCAGTAGAGCCGTGGTAGGGTGGAAATCAAAGCACAGTGGGAGACACACAAGACTCTATGACGATCTCGGGTCTACAGACTAAGCTGTACCAGTGTCACCAGAGAACTGCCATCTGACGTGAGGTATAATACCATCTGGGAGTTCTCGGCGAGTCCGTTCAGTGTACCCAGTCTCCACTGAGCACCCGCATACCATCTTCGATGTCAAACACCAATGGATATGGGATCATCCATCGCCCATCGCATGGGTCGAGAAGATATGCGCTAGTCTACTCTGGAATATCGATGCCCCGTCTCGATATTCCCTCGACTAGGAACATTTCAAGGATGCACTCATGGACTACCCAGGCCCCACTAGTATGATCTACATCATAGTCCTGGAAGTCGAGTACATATCCTAAGGGCTTTATCAACATGTAATCAGAGAGACAGAAAGTATACATGTTAAGATAAAGTGCAACCAGATAGCGTACTATCATGTCGAGCAAGAAAGTCCTTCCTATATATGTCCCAGCATCCACTACAATATACATCCAATGTACAATAATAGCCTCTAGGGCATACATATAACTAACATGGCCAACCGGACACAGTGCGATATCGACTCCCAATACCCGGAGAGATGAACCATGACAATCACTCGCTGCCTTCATGTGGCTCGGGACTGTATCCAACCAAAACCTGTTTGCACGACTCAGTAAAGCTGTGGTAGGGTAGTGATCAAAGCACAATGGGAACTCACACGAGACAAATGATGATCTCAGGTCTAAAGAATAACTTATACTCATATCACCTGAAAACCACTATCTGAAGATAGGTATGATACCATCTAGAGATTCTTGGTGAGTCCGTCCAGTGTTCTCAACCCCGGTAAGCACCTGTATACAATCTTAGGTGATCACACCAATGGCTGTAGGACCTGTTAGTGTATATGCCCTAGAGGCCATTACTGTATCATACTAGTTTGTATATTACTTGATGGAAGCTTGGGATATTCACAGTTGTATAGACAATCTTGCTCAAAATGGTAGTATGCTACTTGGTTTGTCTCTACTTCAATATGTGCATGTGTTTCTTTTAGCATATCACTTATACATATTAGTAGAGCCCTTACGATCTTTGCTTGATTACCAACGTTGTGATGGCAGTCACACTTGTGGGGGCTGGGTAATCTATAAGCACATCCTTATACAGGTCCCTAGTCGTAGGATTATCGAGACGGGGCATCGATACTCCGGAGTAGACTAGAGTATACGCTTCACATCCCAGCACAGGAGACGGTCTGTCCCACAGCAGTCAGTACGTCGTACTTGAGATAGTATGCGCGTGCTCGTTAGGTTACGAGTACACTGGACAGGACTCATCGGGAACTGTTGGTTGGTATTATACCTATCGTCAGTTATCAGTTCCCAGGTGACATGAGTACAGCTTAGTCCGCTGACTTGACACTGTCACTTCGCCTCGAGTGTGTTCCCACTGTACTTAGATTACTACCCTACCACGGCTCAAAGGAGTCGTGCAAACAGGTAGCAGTTGGGTGCAGTCCCGAAGCACTTGGAGGCAGTGACGGTTAGACAGGATTCATCTCTCCCGGTATTGGGGCTTGATATCGCGCTGTGTCTAGGAGAGCCATTACACAAGTAGTCTCTGGCCAGGGCAAGCGAGATATACTGGTAGGTTTCCAGTGTTATCTCAGGGTGTTCTGGGGTGCACTCCGACACGACTTGTACTGCTATTAGGGGACTGATGTTCACCACCCCCTAGGCCCGCCATGCAAGATGAACGGACCGGACTGTACGGAGATTGTCACATACAGGCTCAGTAGGAGTTCGGATGGGTCTACCTCATCAGCCTTCTTATCGACATCTACCTGGGGACCGTTACGTACAGCTAGTGCCGCTTGCGGTCTGTGGTTAAACCCACTGCCAGTGTAGTGTCGAGTCTTTAGAGTCCCACACAGAGAGTTTCCCTGCACTGAGCGAAACGTGTAGAGGCCGTATGGTTTTACGGTAGGGCTACGATCACTTACGTGCACTTGTGTGCGTATACTGTTCGGGCAGGCAATACTGGTGGGCTTTGGTTTAAGCCGGATTTTAGTATTGTACGGATGGATTTGTTTTGTCTTCTGTGCATTCGCATTCTACGGAATGCGGATGCGGGTGTGTATGCACAGTTTTGAGGAGCGAAGAAGGAGGAGGTGCCTCATTAGGGTTTTGACAGTTGATTCGGTCAAAACCATTTTGAGGCGGACTCATTAGGGTTTTGGCAGTTGGTTCGATCAAAACCATTATGAGCCGGGAACAATATTTACTAATCGTTTTAGTGATTATTGTGTGATGGCTAATTGCTTTGACCATTTGACCATACTTGACTTTGTTGACCGTTTGACCAAAGTTGACTTGGACCTTCATGAGAGGTCTAAAGTATTCTTTGGATTTCTTTTTATTTTGGATTTTGAAAATGGTCAATTCAATTGTAGCCATCAACTTTATCATGAAAGGATTGGTAATGATGATGTTTATGTATTATTGCAACCATGGTTCATTTTCTTTAGTTAACATTTTCATAATTCATTTCTCATTCTCTCTCTTGTGAGAAGAAAAAGAAAAGCTCCATGGTTTTTCTCCTTCTTCTTCCTCCTCTTGAAAATTCCTTTGATCTCATGTGTTGAGAGAAAAAGGATCCAAATAGACAAACACTTCCATCTACCTCATCTACACATCCTAGGACATCAAGACTAGCGATCTTGTTGCCCTAGTTGCCTCGGCTCGAGGTGGAGCTCGGAGCACAACTCTCGGGTGGATCGTCTTCGACTCAAGAAGGCCGTGGAGGTGACCAAGATCCGGATCGATCCTCGGAGCGTGGATGGACGAGTAGGACAGCGGAATGAAGACCCGAAGGACCGGTATCGTGAGGTATAATCTTTATGGCATAGTAGATTTCACCTCTAGTAGTTTGCTAGTTTGTAGTTTAGCAAAGATCCTTCTTTTAGTCCATGTTGCCTTTGCGCCAAAAAATTGTTTTTCGCCGTTTTCGCCTCCCCATAAGAACCGGGGTGAGCAACGTGGACTTACAGTGGTATCAAAGCCTAGCTAAACATAAACTAGCAAGTTAGCAACGTATTTAGAATTTCGATCGGAAAAAAAATCGCAAAACATGTCCGGATAAATCAACTTTCTGTCGATTTCTTATACTGCTTTAAAAGTGATTTAACATACATGAAAAATCGGCTCAGGGTTTTCTAAAGACACCCACCAAAAACGATCCAATGACTCGGTCAAAGCGCCGCGGATCCGCGGCAAAAACATGCTACTTGCCACGGATCCGCGGCCGAGTTGACTCGGCCGTGGACCGTTTTTGGTGCAGTGTACTGTAGGGTTCCTAGGCACACTCAAGAGGTTCCACAAGGCATCGACCATGCCAAATTCAAATTTTTCTTGTGCCGAGAAACCCTAATGCTAGATCGTTAACTAGAGGCAAAGGCGAAACATGCAAATAAACAACTTTATTGCTAAGTGAAAGAGGCTACAACCTTTGTAGATCCGGTCCTCCACTTCCTTGGCTCCTGATGACGTCCCTCCGCTGCGATCATCGGATCCCAGACTCTAGCGATGGTTTCGTCGAAGAAATGATCGGGCTAGGTCGTTGACTTCGATACCGAAGATGATCTACGTCGAGGCGACTCTAACTCGAGCTCCATCTTCACCAAGTCATGAAACTTGTGAAGAAAACACCCTATACTACATGGCAAGTGGTAGAGGATGAAGAAATAGGAAGTGGGTTCACTTTGGATTTGGGTTTCTCACTTGATTTCATCACTTGACATTTTTGTAGAAAGCTTTTCTTTCTTCATCAAGAAGAAGAAGAAGAAAGAAATGAAAAATGAATTAATTAAAATAGAAATTCAAGTGACCCTTATCATTTAGCAACCATGGGTGAGTTATCAAGTGTAGAGAATAAACTAGGGTTAAAGTAAATGGTTAGGGTTAAGGAAAGAAACAAAATGGTCAAAGCTTTTCAAAGCTTCATGAAGCTTCAACAAAAAACAAAGCAAGCCACCATTTCATTTATCTTTCCAAAATGAATAAATAAATAAATGAATAAGTAAATCAAAATCCTAACCATTAACCTAATCATGGTTTAATCATACACACCCAAGTTTGCTTGTATCATCAAACATGATACAAACTAGTGCACAAAACTATATCATATATACAATGTGCACATCAAGTGAGAAAATCCATCTTAAGTGAACAAATACTAGTTAATGTAAAGTAATATATCAAATATATAATTATACATTAAATCATTAAATCAACACTTGATTTAACGATCCGGTCATATCGCATATGACCGACTAAATCCAATGTATCGACTTATCGAATCAATCCTCGATTCGATAACTAGGTTATATCGCATACAACCAATCGATACATTCATCGCGAGAACAGAATACGGTATCACATACACGCATTATTCTCGGTCCCGCACATATCTCATATGCGCTCCTATTTCGTTTCGCTTGAGCCAGGAAACCTCTGTGTAGGACTCTAAAGACTCGTCAATACGCCGGCAGCAGGTGATGATCATATCAAACACCCACAAGCCGCAAGCGGTCTGCTAAACGTAACGGCCACCCGGGTATTGAGCGATCAGAAGATCAACGAGCAAGCCCGCTCACACTCCTGTGAATCCAACCAGTAACACTTACCGCACAGTTCGGTCTGTTCGTCTGATATGTCGCATATCTTGCCTAGGGGTGGTAAACGTCAGACCCCAGTAGCTCGATAAGTCGTGTCGATATGAGGTCTATAACAGTTCGAGAAACTACTGGTAACACTTACCAGTAAATCTCAGCAACCCTGGCCAGGGATTTCCGGTTATAGCCAATCGAACACAGCGCAACATCAACTCCCTATACAGGGAGAGACGAATCCCCTCCTATCGCTCATTGCCTCCATGTGATTCGGGACTGTACCCAAAAGCCACCGTTTTGCACGCCCTCTTGGACGTGGTAAGGTGGAAATCAAAGCACGGTGGGAATCACATAAGACTCTATGATGATCTCGGGTCTACAGACTAACCTGCACAAGTGTCACCAGAGAACTGCCATCTGACGTAAGGTATAATACCATCTGGGAGTTCTCGGCGAGTCCGTCCAGTGTACCCAGTCTCCACTGAGCACCCGTATATCATCTCTGATATCAAACACCAATGGATATGGGATCATCCATCGCCCATCTGTATGGGTCGAGAAGGTATACGCTAGTCTACACTGGTATATCGATGCCCCGTCTCGATACACCCACGACTAGGGACCTTAAAGGATGTACTTATGGACTACCATGTCCCTACTAGTATGATCCGCATCATAGTCCAGGTAGTCAAGTACACATCCTAAGGGCTTTACCAACATGTAACAGAGAGACAGTCAGTGTACACGTTAAGGTAAAGAGCAACCAGATAGCATACTATCATGTCGAGCAAGAAAGTCCTCCCTATATATGTCCCAGCATCCACTACAATATACATCCTATGTACAGTGATGGCCTCTAGGGCATACATATAACTAACAACCTCCCACTTGCACTAGGGCCATATGTAGCAGTGGTTGCAGTATCTCATACTCAACCATCCCATAAAAGTCTCTCTCTGGGAAAAGGCCTTTGTGAGTGGATCCGCCGTGTTGTCCTCTGAGTCTACTCTCCTAACCTCGATCACCCTGGAGATCAACTATCTCCATGATCAGGTGATGCTGCCTCAGAATACATCTGGGTCACTGATGGGACCGGGGTTCCTGGGCCAAAGCCACACTTCCATTGTCACACAATGGTAGGAACTAAGTTCATCTCATGAACTAATATACACCCAGACAGCCTCTTTGGTAGTATCTCAAGTAGCGATGTATCCAGCCTTTATCGCCTAGTAAGCCACGGTATCTAGCTTGGAACTTTTCCAACATACCGTCCCTTTACTGAGGGTATAGACAATGCTTGTGACTGACATTCAGTCGTCCTTATCACCCTGGAACCTTTCCAGTGATTCTCCCCAGGATCAACTGATACCATCTCACTACAACTAGTGAGTATCCTAACTTCCAATTAGATCTATCTCATAGATCCAAAACCCAGGATTTAGGAGGTATAACTTTGATCCTATATAGAGAATCATTGTGATAAGCGGAGATTGACCGAGCGTAGCATAGGAAACTACTTCCCTATCAAGAGTATGTCATCCACGTACTCTACGAGGATCACCACCATACTCCCTACTACCTTTTTGTATATACAAGGTTCATCTACCATTTTGATGATGTCAAACTCTTTGACTAACTCATCAAAACAGACGTTCCAACTCCGCGATGCCTGCTTTATTACATAAAACATCTTGCTCGCGTTTCCGCTGCTCCCACTGTCTACGAGGCCCTCTGGCTGTGTACATATAGACGCACTCTTCTAAAACATCACTTAGAAAAGCAGTCATGGCATCCAACCGCCAGATATCGTAGTCATGGTATGTAGCCGTGGCAAGTAGGATCTGGATGGACTTAAGCATAGCTACTTAGAAAAGGTTTCATCATGATCCATACCTGGTCAATGATGCAAACTTTTAACAAGTCTAGCTTTGAAAGTCTCAACTTTTCCATGTACACCAAGTAATCTTCTCAAGATATACTTGCTCCTGATGGGGATTTAACCCTTCAGATAAAGCAACTAAAGTCCATACTTTGTTGGTGTATAAAGATTCCATCTCAGATCGCTAAGCATCCAGCCATTCTTACAGAGTCCCTACTCTCAATGGCCTGCTCGAAACTAGTTGGGTCATCATCTCATGATGCATTCCTTGCTCCCACTGTCATAGAGAAACAGAAGTATCTCTCAGGTGGGTGAGGAACCCTACTAGATCGGCGGAGAGGCTGAGGCTCGTTGGAATTTACTGAATCCTTTGGTTCTACCAAATCATCTGCTGTAGTTTGTATAGCTGGAACCTTTCCAGTTGTACATAACAGACCTTGCCTCGAGCTTGTCCGGATTATGCTTTTAGACATAGCCCGGACAACCCCAAATCTTAACCAACTTAAGATATGGGCTCTTCCCTTTCTATATCATATATGAAGCGGTAGGCAACTGATTTGATTGGAACCCTATTCAATAGGTATGCAACTCCATAAGTGCATAACTCCCAAAAGTAAATAGGTAACTCAGTAGTACTCATCATAGAGCACACCTTATCATATAGGGTGCAGTTGCTCCGCCCCGATATACCATCGTGCTATGGTGTATACGGAGGAGTAATGCTAAGAGAGAATCTCATTCTCCTTTAGAATAGTCTAGGATTTCCGTGCTCAAGTATTCTCCTCCTTGATCTCATCAAAGGACATAATACTTATACCCGTATTGGTTCTCTACTTCTAACTTATATTCTGTGAATATCTCAAAAGGTTCGGACTTGTGTTTCAACAGGAACATATGTCTGAATCTTGAGAGATCATCAGAGAATGTAATGAAGTAAAAAGAGCCGGTCTTGGCATGTGTAGACAGGGGACTTTACATACATCACTATGTATCAGTCCCAAGAGTTTACTAACTCTTTCTCTGTTTTCAATAAACAGAGCTATGGTCTTCTTATCTCTGTGACATGACTGACAAGTTTCACAAGATGTAAATTCAAACTAATTTAAATATGCATCTTAATGTAACTTCAGCTAGTCGGGTCGCATTGATATGACCTAGTCTACAATACCACAAGAAGGAATCAATCAATTCTGAACTCTTCCTCATATGTGTGTTCTGTATACTAAGAACTGTAGTTTGATTTAGAACATCAATGATTTTAGATAACGTGCCTAAACCGATCAACTTTTGATATAGGAAATGTTCAAAACATTAACCAACAACACAAAATTTTATCATTTCTTTACTAATAAAGAGACTGATATGATTTTGTATATCAGGTTCGGTATCTAATAACATTCGTTCAGAATTAATGTACTGGTAATACTGTTAGTGTATATGACCTAGAAGCCATTACTGTATCATACTAGTTTGTATATTACTTAATGGAAGCTTGGGATATTCACCTTGTATAAACAATCTTGCTCAAAATAGTAGTATGCTACTTGGTTTGTTTCTACTTCAATGTGTACATGTGTTTATTTTAGTATATCACCTATACATATTAGTGGAGCCCTTAGGATCTTTGCTTGATTACCAGCGTTGTGATGGCAGTCACACTAGTGGGGGCTGGGTAATCTATAAGCACATCCTTATACAGGTCCCTAGTCGCAGGACTATCGAGACAGGGCATCGATACTCCGGAGTAGACTAGCGTATGCGCTTCTCATCCCAGTGTGGGAGATGGTCTGTCCCACAGCCATCAGTACGTCGTACTGGAGATAGTATACGGGTGCTCGTTAGGTTAGAAGTACACTGGACAGGACTCGTCGGGAACTGACCGGTTGGTATTATACCCATCGTCAGTTATCAGTTCCCAGGTGACATGAGTACAGCTTAGTCCGCTGACTTGACACTATCACTTCGCCTCGAGTGTGTTCCCACTGTACTTTGATTACTACCCTACCACGGCTCAAAGGAGTCGTGCAAACAGGTGGTAGTTGGGTGCAGTCCCGAAGCACTTGGAGGCAGTGACGGTTAGACAGGATTCGTCTCTCCCGGTATTGGGGGTTGACATCGCGCTGTGTCTAGGAGAGCCATTACACGAGTAGTCCCTGGCCAGGGCAATCGAGATATACTGGTAGGCTTCCAGTGTTATCTCAGGGTGTTTTGGGCTTCACTCCGACACGACTTGTACCGCTATTAGGGGACTGACGTTTACCGCCCCCCTAGGCCCGCCATGCGATGTATCAGACGAACAGACCGGACTGTACGGAGATTGTCACATTCAGGCTCAGTAGGAGTTCAGATGGGTTTCACCTCGTCAGTCTTCTTGTCGGCATCTACCTGGGGACCGTTACGCACAGCTAGTGCCGCTTGCGGTCTGTGGTTAAACCCACTGCCAGCGTAGTGTCGAGTCTTTAGAGTCCCACACAGAAAGCTATTCGCCTTTAGGCAAAAGAGTAGAGGTCGCATGGTTTTGCGACAGGTCGCATGGTTTTGCGACAGGGTTCAGTCACATCCGTGCACTTGTGCACGTTTAGTGTCCGGACAGTTAACACTAGCGGGCTTTGGTTTAAGCCAGATCCTAGTGTACTTATTGGGATTGGATTTATCCAGTATGTATTCATGGTCCTCGGAACGTGGATGCGGGTGTGTATGGACAGTTGACGGAGAGACAGAGGCAGAGGATTCTCATTAGGGTTGTTGACCGTTGACTGTTGACTATTGACTTTTTGCTCAACCCTAATGAGAATATGATATATGATTAACAATAATATTAATTAAGTATTATGGTGACATGGTTATTGAGGGGTTGACTTTGTTGACTTTGTTGACCGGTTGACTAGGTTGGACTAGTTGACCATCATGATGACAATGGCTATCGTTTCATGGCAAAGACTTTTTACTTGCTTGTTTCTCTTGTGAGAAATGAGTGCATGAAATGATACGGCTATTGTAGCTTAAACCATTTACACAATACTTGATTACTATTTTTGTGATGATGGTTTTGGATTATGAGAGCCAAGAGAGAAAAGTCTTCTCTCAATCTATCATTCTCATTCTCTCTCTTGTTCTTGAGCTCTCATCTCCTTCCTCTTGCTCTCCCTCTCTTTAGTCTATGGTTCACTTGTCTCATGTGTTGAGAACCAAGAACCATAGAGAAAATCCCAACACACTCTTCTCTACTCACTCTAGTTCACAAGGTTTGGCAAACCAAGTGAACTAGTTTTCTTCAAAGATCGAAGAAGAAGCCAAAGGTAGAAGCTTTCGGGTGGATCTATCTTCGGCGCAAGGAGACGACGGAGTGAAGCCGATCTGGACAACCATCGAGGCTTGAAGACGAAGGAGTTCAAGAAAGAAAGGTATAACCCCCTAACCGAGTAGTTAACAACTCCTAGTTAGGTTGTTAGATAGATGTTTAACAAAGATCCGGTTTTGAGTCCATGTTACCACCACTAGAAAATTGTTTTTCACCAAATTCCGCATGCCCGAAAGTACCGGGAGAGGTAGCATGGACTTACAGTGGTATCAGAGCCAAGTTAAACTCTATCTAACATGTTAGCAAAGTAACTAGAAGATCGATCAAAGAAAAATTCACGAAACGAACCCGAGTTGTCAAGTTTCTGCCGATTTTTATTCTGTTCAAAAGTTGATAATTTTCATCTTAAAAATCGGCTCAGGCTTTTGTTTGAATAACCACCAAATTTGGTCCGACGAACCGTTCAAAGAGCCGCGGAAACGCGGCGGGAGCACGCTCCCGCCGCGGTTCCGCGGCCGAGTTGACTCGTCCGAGGTCCAAATTTGGTGCAGTGTATTTCTGGGGTTGTTTTGGGATATTTGGAATATGTATTTTCTGCCCAGATTTTCCAGAACGAAAATTTTGTATTTGGGGCCTATAAATCCGTATTTTTGATCGAACTTCTAAAAGACTTAAGCTGACGGGTTTTTCTGTGATGTGATATTTGTATTGAACGTCTACTAATCGCTATATGTCTATTAGTGGGGGTTATACAAATCTGTGATCTGTAATGTCATTGGAATGTGTATATGAATTCATTGGATTGTCGCGGGTGAATAGCCGGGGGTTGTGAGACGAGAGTTTTCTTTTCTTTCAATTCATGTAAATTTGTAAATTGATGTAATAATTATTTGTATGGCCGGTCGGGGTTGTAGCCGTCATTGTATAATTTCTTTTTACTGTTTTTGCTCCTAGGATAGACCCATGGAGGGCGTGCACAAACTACCGGGTATGCCGAAGTGCCGAGTAGCCTACTCACGGGGTTGAGGGAGGTTGCTTCGCTTCGGGTACTTGGCGGGTAGTTTGCCGCACCCGTAGGGGTCTTGGGTGGGGTATTGGCTATTCACCGCGACCGTGTAAACTTCTTTTCGTTACAGGCTCGTACGAATTGCAGCTTCCTAGTATATCCAATGTGTTCATCTGTGATCTGAAATGTCTATCATTGCAATATATCTATATATGATATTATTTAGGCGTTGCTTATGTTTTACAGCCGCGCTAGCCCAGCCCCCGCTCTGTCGTTAGTTAAGTAACCTAACGGGTAATGACGGGGCCCCGTGGCGAATGCGAATGGCATAAGCGTACGTCATATTTTGGTTGTTTTCTGCAATGGTAGGATTAATTGATGGGACGCATTAAAAGAACTAATGCAAGAATATCACGCATTAAAAGAACTAATGCAAGAAAATAAACCAAGTAAAAGTCGTTGGAACACTTTCGAAAAACCACTCGGTTCTTTTCAAAACTAACTTTTAAATGCGGAGTTTGAGCTACTCCTTTTAAAAGCTATCTCGTTCCATCGACTATATCAAGTTCACTACGTTCACGGTTTCGACAAAACCATTCGTAGCCCTCCGTCGTTTCACATAAATAGTCAATAGTATTCAAGCTATGTATGTTGGCCAAAGTCAAAGCATAGTGATTGGTAGCTATTGGGTATTCATGTGTAGCATAGATAGATGCGTTGGTTTGGGACAGTCGTACTGCCATTTTGGCCAAAGTCAAGGGTAGGTACGGGTGGATCCAAATTAACCAGGAGAATGACGGGTAGAACTTGACATGTGACTTATGATATTTTGGCCAAAGTCAAGGTCATAAGAGCATGGGGCAAAAATCCACATCGGGAGTTTCAAAAGAACTGAAACTTGCTAGTGTTGCATACCATTTGGAGTGTGATGATTCTGGTAGGATTCCTTCAGTTTCGTCACGCGATGATATTTGGATCCTGATCCTACTGTGAGTATATGCTGCTCCTCGGGAAATTTCTCACTTAACGATCAATGCTATAAACCAAGTAGGTGTCTAGAAAGGTGTTAGCAGGGCTACGACCCCAGGGAAAAGAGGTTCTTAAATTAAGGAACTTCGCGAAAGCGTTGGAAAACCTCCCTCGAAGTACCGACACCAGCCTGGCCGAACGGTTAAGCAAGTATTGTACGGTGAGATTGATCCTGACTAATTCTTCCTTTTTGGTTTGAGGAGGGATTTGAGAAACAGTGTGAGCCATCCTGTTTAGACAAACTAAAAACCACTCTAAACTTGCAAGAGCATCATGCTGAGTGTTTCTTCTTCTCTCTCCTAATTGCAGCGACCAATCGACATGACTGGACTTAAGTTACTTCTAGATAAAAACATACTGACAGGGCCAAACTACAAAGATTGGCTCAGGAATGTCAAAATAGCAATCACTTACGACAAGCTGGGGTATCTCCTTACCACCAAAGCTCCCCCTGTCCCAAGTCCCACCTCCAGCGTCGCGGATAAGGAAATCCGTAAGACTTGGGAGATTGATAGCGTGAAGGCCAAGTGCCTCGTACTTGCCTCTATGGACAACGAACATCAGAGGAGGCACGAGAATATGGACCTTGAATCCATATTTCTCCATACAAAAGAACTGTATGGAGAGCAATCTCGTATCGCAAGATACGAAGTGTCGAAGAAGTTATTTTCGGCAAGGTTGGCCATTGGATCATCGGTAGCGGAACACGTGCTTAAGATGATTGGCTTCATTGAGGAGCTCGCGGAACTTGGGACCACGTTGGAGAATGAGCTCTATACTGACTTGATTCTCCAGTCCCTTCCTTCCACTTACGCCCAGTTTATACTGAACTTCAACTTACAAGAAAAAGAAGTTGAACTTTCAGAACTCCTCAACATGCTGAGGAGTGCAGAGGGCACCCTACAGAAAGGTAGGGAAACATCTACTTTGTTTGTAGGAGGATCTTCCTCTTCTAGGTCCAAGGCGAAAGCCAAGGGAAAGAAGAAGAAAGCCCCCGCCAAACCAAGGGGCGGTGTTAGTAAAGTGGATATGAAGGGAAAAGCAAAGGCAACAAAGAAAGCGGGGCAGCTTGTGGATAAAGAAGAATGCTTCTATTGTCATAAGAAAGGACACTGGAAGAATGATTGCAGGGCTTGGAAAGCCAGGACACAGGAATTGAAGCAGGTTGCGGCTTCAGCTTCAGGTGTGTATGTTATTGAAAACTGTCTTTCAATAAACTCTACTTCCTGGGTATTGGATACCGGATCAGGATCTCATATCTGTAATTCTTTGCAGGCGTTGAGAAACCGTAGGGTTTTGAAGGCAGGTGACATGACCCTCAGAGTTGCAAACGGAGCTAGCATGGATGCTAAGGCCGTGGGGGACTATCACCTGGGAATGTCAGATGGACATGTTTTGGTTTTGCGTAATTGTTTTTTTGTACCCAATGCAACTTGTAATATCATTTCTGTATCTTTAGTTTCTAAAGAAGGTTATGAATTTGCGTTTGTAAGTAATGTTGTAAACATTCACTTTAATCAAGTTTTGATTGGGTCAGGTACATTGAGCAATGGTATATACGTATTAAACCAACCACAGATTTTCAATGTCCAGAATACACACAAAAGAAAGTCTCCGGAAATAAATCAGACTTTCTTATGGCATTGTAGACTAGGTCACATCAATGAGAGAAGGTTGACGAAGTTACATACAGAAGGATATTTGAATCCGTTCGAATATCAATCGTATGCCAATTGTCAATCCTGTCTCAAAGGAAAGATGACAAAGACTCCGTTCACTGGACACGGAGTAAGAGCGAGCGAGCTCTTGGGACTCGTACACAGCGACGTGTGCGGTCCAATGTCTACACATGCGCGAAGCGGTTATTCTTACTTCATTACTTTTACGGATGACTTTTCAAGGTACGGTTATGTCTTCTTAATGAAACATAAGTCCGAAGCCTTTGGAAAATTCCAGGAATATAAGAATGAAGTAGAAAAACAAACCGGCAAAAGTATCAAGATTCTAAGATCGGATCGAGGTGGTGAATACTTGAGTGCCGAGTTCCTGGACTATTTAAAAGAGAACGGAATTCTCTCTCAGCTTACTCCTCCATACACTCCGCAACATAACGGTGTATCGGAGAGACGGAACCGAACCCTATTGGATATGGTACGGTCCATGATGAGTAACGCTGAGTTACTGCGATCATTCTGGGGGTATGCACTAGAATCAGCTGCATACCTTTTGAACCGAGTTCCTACTAAGACTGTGCCTACTACGCCATATGAGATGTGGTGTGGGAAGAGACCCTATCTTAATCACATTAAGACATGGGGAAGTCCAGCTTTTGTCAAAAAGCAGCATGCGGACAAGCTCGAGGCACGCTCAGTACAGTCCAAGTTCGTGGGATATCCAAAGAACTCCAAGGGATATTTCTTCTACTGCGAAGAGGAACAAAAGGTTTTTGTTTCTCGTCATGCCCACTTTCTAGAACACCAGTTCTTAGAAAAGGAAATTGGTGGGAGCGCAGTAGAACTGGAAGAAATTCCAGAACCATGAGCTATTACTGAAAGCTTAGTGGAACCAGAGGGTTCAAAAGAACAGGACATTCCTACGCCGCTCCGCAGGAGTAGTAGGCAGTCTCATCCGCCCGAGAGATACTACGGTTTTCTCATAGACGGGGATAGAGAGGATTGCATCATAGATTATGATGAGCCTACTAGCTTCCAGCAAGCCGTTCAGAGCGTCGACTCGGTAAAATGGCTAGATGCAATGCGGACCGAAATGGAGTCCATGTACACCAACAAAGTATGGACGTTGGACATTGCTCCAGACGGGGTAAAACCCGTAGGATGCAAGTGGATCTTCAAAAGGAAGATTGGTGTAGATGGACAGGTTGAGACCTATAAAGCTAGACTGGTTGCAAAGGGTTTTCGTCAAAGACCTGGTTTGGACTATGACGAGACCTTTTCTCCAGTAGCTATGCTGAAATCCATTCAGATCCTTCTTGCCATTGCTGCCTTCCAGGATTATGAGATTTGGCAGATGGACGTAAAGACCGCTTTTCTAAATGGAAATTTAGAGGAGTGTGACTATATGGACTAGCCAGAGGGTTTCATTCAGAGTGGGAGCAGCGGAAAGGTGTGCAAGTTGCTTAAGTCCATTTACGGACTAAAGCAGGCATCGCGGAGTTGGAAAATCTGTTTTGATGAGACGGTCAAGGAATTTGGCTTTATCAAAAATCCAGATGAACCATGCATCTATAGTAGATTTGTAGCGAGAACTGTAGTATTCCTCGTTTTATACGTGGATGACATTCTCTTAATAGGAAATGACATTCCTATGCTACAATCTGTCAAGGGGTTCTTGTCACACAGGTTCTCCATGAAAGACCTGGGTGATGCCTCATACATCCTGGGGATCCGGATCCATCGTGATAGATCCAAGAGGATATTAGGACTTTCGCAGTCCAGGTACATCGACACCATACTGAAAAGGTTCAGTATGGAAGATTCCAAGCGCGGTAACCTACCGTCTTGTCACGGGATCACCCTCTCTAAAAAGATGTCTCCCAAGACTGATTTGGAGAGGGATTGCATGTCTATTATACCCTACGCTTCTGCGGTAGGCTCTATAATGTATGCGATGTTGTGTACCAGACCGGATGTAGCTTATGCACTGAGTGTGGTAAGCCGGTATCAGTCAAACCCTGGGGAGAAACACTGGATAGCGGTAAAGAACATTCTCAAGTACCTGAGAAGGACTAAGGATATGTTCTTGGTGTATGGCGGAAAAGACCTCTAGATCGAGGCCTTTGCTGACTCCAGCTTCCAGAGTGACAAGGATGATTCCAAATCCATGTCGGGTTTTGTCTTTACCCTCAATGGAGGGGCGGTGTGTTGGAAGAGTTCCAAACAGGAAACCGTTGCAGACTCGACGATGGAAGCGGAATACATCGCTGCATCTGATGCCGCAAAAGAAGCTGTCTGGATGAGGAAGTTCTTAAAAGAACTTCAGGTGGTTCCGTCCATTGTTGATCCAATACCTCTGTATTGCGACAACAACGGGGCTATAGCTTTAGCGAAGGTACCCAGGTCCCATCAAAGATCCAGACACATCTTGAGGCGATATCACCTGATCAGGGAGATCGTGGATCGCCAGGAGATCGAGGTTCGGAGGGTCGCTTCAGAAGATAACACTGCAGATCCATTCACCAAGGCCTTGCCCCAGACTCAGTTCGAGCGGCTGATCGAGATGATAGGTCTTCGATACGCCAGTACATGGCCTTAGTGCAAGTGGGAGATTGTTAGTGTATATGCCCTAGAGGCCATTACTGTATCATACTAGTTTATATATTACTTAATGGAAGCTTGTGATATTCACCTTGTATAAACAATCTTGCTCAAAATAGTAGTATGCTACTTGGTTTGTTTCTACTTCAATGTGTACATGTGTTTATTTTAGTATATCACCTATACACATTAGTGGAGCCCTTAGGATCTTTGCTTGATTACCAGCGTTGTGATGGCAGTCACACTAGTGGGGGCTGGGTAATCTATAAGCACATCCTTATACAGGTCCCTAGTCGCAGGACTATCGAGACAGGGCATCGATACTCCGGAGTAGACTAGCGTATGCGCTTCTCATCCCAGTGTGGAAGATGGTCTGTCCCACAGCCATCAGTACGTCGTACTGGAGATAGTATACGGGTGCTCGTTAGGTTACGAGTACACTGGACAGGACTCGTCGGGAACTGACCGGTTGGTATTATACCTATCGTCAGTTATCAGTTCCCAGGTGACATGAGTACAGCTTAGTCCGCTGACTTGATACTGTCACTTCGCCTCGAGTGTGTTCCCACTGTACTTTGATTACTACCCTACCACGGCTCAAAGGAGTCGTGCAAACAGGTGGTAGTTGGGTGCAGTCCCGAAGCACTTGGAGGCAGTGACGGTTAGACAGGATTCGTCTCTCCCGGTATTGGGGGTTGACATCGCGCTGTGTCTAGGAGAGCCATTACATGAGTAGTCCCTGGCCAGGGCAATCGAGATATACTGGTAGGCTTCCAGTGTTATCTCAGGGTGTTTTGGGCTTCACTCCGACACGACTTGTACCGCTATTAGGGGACTGACGTTTACCGCCCCCCTAGGCCCGCCATGCGATGTATCAGACGAACAGACCGGACTGTACGGAGATTATCACATTCAGGCTCAGTAGGAGTTCAGATGGGTTTCACCTCGTCAGTCTTCTTGTCGGCATCTACCTGGGGACCGTTACGCACAGCTAGTGCCGCTTGCGGTCTGTGGTTAAACCCACTGCCAGCGTAGTGTCGAGTCTTTAGAGTCCCACACAGAAAGCTATTCGCCTTTAGGCAAAAGAGTACAGGTCGCATGGTTTTGCGACAGGTCGCATGGTTTTGCGACAGGGTTCAGTCACATCCGTGCACTTATGCACGTTTAGTGTCCGGACAATTAACACTAGCGGGCTTTGGTTTAAGCCAGATCCTAGTGTACTTATTGGGATTGGATTTATCCAGTATGTATTCATGGTCCTCGGAACGCGGATGCGGGTGTGTATGCACAGTTGACGGAGAGACAGAGGCAGAGGATTCTCATTAGGGTTGTTGACCGTTGACTGTTGACTATTGACTTTTTGCTCAACCCTAATGAGAATATGATATATGATTAACAATAATATTAATTAAGTATTATGGTGACATGGTTATTGAGGGGTTGACTTTGTTGACTTGTTGACTTTGTTGACCGGTTGACTAGGTTGGACTAGTTGACCATCATGATGACAATGGCTATCATTTCATGGCAAAGACTTTTTACTTGCTTGTTTCTCTTGTGAGAAATGAGTGCATGAAATGATATGGCTATTGTTGCTTAAACCATTTACACAATACTTGATTACTATTTTTGTGATGATGGTTTTGGATTATGAGAGCCAAGAGAGAAAAGTCTTCTCTCAATCTATCATTCTCATTCTCTCTCTTGTTCTTGAGCTCTCATCTCCTTCCTCTTGCTCTCCCTCTCTTTAGTCTATGGTTCACTTGTCTCATGTGTTGAGAACCAAGAACCATAGAGAAAATCCCAACACACTCTTCTCTACTCACTCTAGTTCACAAGGTTTGGCAAACCAAGTGAACTAGTTTTCTTCAAAGATCGAAGAAGAAGCCAAAGGTAGAAGCTTTCGGGTGGATCTATCTTCGGCGCAAGGAGACGACGGAGTGAAGCCGATCCGGACAACCATCGAGGCTTGAAGACGAAGGAGTTCAAGAAAGAAAGGTATAACCCCCTAACCGAGTAGTTAACAACTCCTAGTTAGGTTGTTAGTTAGATGTTTAACAAAGATCCGGTTTTGAGTCCATGTTACCACCACTAGAAAATTGTTTTTCACCAAATTCCGCATGCCCGAAAGTACCGGGAGAGGTAGCATGGACTTACAGTGGTATCAGAGCCAAGTTAAACTCTATCTAACATGTAAGCAAAGTAACTAGAAGATCGATCAAAGAAAAAGTCACGAAACGAACCCGAGTTGTTAAGTTTCTGCCGATTTTTATTCTGTTCAAAAGTTGATAATTTTCATCTCAAAAATCGGCTCAGGCTTTTGTTTGAATAAACACCAAATTTGGTCCCACGAACCGTTCAAAGAGCCGCGGAAACGCGGCGGGAGCACGCTCCCGCCGCGGTTCCGCGGCCGAGTTGACTAGGCCGAGGTCCAAATTTGGTGCAGTGTATTTCTGGGGTTGTTTTGGGATTTTTGGAATATGTATTTTCTGCCCAGATTTTCCAGAACGAAAATTTTGTATTTGGGGCCTATAGATCCGTATTTTTGATCGAACTTCTAAAAGACTTAAGATGACGGGTTTTTCTGTGATGTGATATTTGTATTGAACGTCTACTAATCGCTATATGTCCATTAGTGGGGGTTATACAAATCTGTGATCTGTAATGTCATTGGAATGTGTATATGAATTCATTGGATTGTCGCGGGTGAATAGCCGGGGGTTGTGAGACGAGAGTTTTCTTTTCTTTCAATTCATGTAAATTTGTAAATTGATGTAATAATTATTTGTATGGCCGGTCGGGGTTGTAGCCGTCATTGTATAATTTCTTTTTACTGTTTTTGCTCCTAGGATAGACCCATGGAGGGGGTGCACAAACTACCGGGTATGCCGAAGTGCCGAGTAGCCTACTCACGGGGTTGAGGGAGGTTGCTTCGCTTCGGGTACTTGGCGGGTAGTTTGCCGCACCCGTAGGGGTCTTGGGTGGGGTATTGGCTATTCACCGCGACCGTGTAAACTTCTTTTCGTTACAGGCTCGTACGAATTGCAGCTTCCTATTATATCCAATGTGTTCATCTGTGATCTGAAATGTCTATCATTGCAATATATCTATATATGATATTATTTAGGCGTTGCTTATGTTTTACAGCCGCGCTAGCCCAGCCCCCGCTCTGTCGTTAGTTAAGTAACCTAACGGGTAATGACGGGGCCCCGTGGCGAATGCGAATGGCATAAGCGTACGTCATATTTTGGTTGTTTTCTGCAATGGTAGGATTAATTGATGGGACGCATTAAAAGAACTAATGCAAGAATATCACGCATTAAAAGAACTAATGCAAGAAAATAAACCAAGTAAAAGTCGTTGGAACACTTTCGAAAAACCACTCGGTTCTTTTCAAAACTAACTTTTAAATGCGGAGTTTGAGCTACTCCTTTTAAAAGCTATCTCGTTCCATCGACTATATCAAGTTCACTACGTTCACGGTTTCGACAAAACCATTCGTAGCCCTCCGTCGTTTCACATAAATAGTCAATAGTATTCAAGCTATGTATGTTGGCCAAAGTCAAGGCATAGTGATTGGTAGCTATTGGGTATTCATGTGTAGCATAGATAGATGCGTTGGTTTGGGACAGTCGTACTGCCATTTTGGCCAAAGTCAAGGGTAGGTACGGGTGGATCCAAATTAACCTGGAGAATGACGGGTAGAACTTGACATGTGACTTATAATATTTTGGCCAAAGTCAAGGTCATAAGAGCATGGGGCAAAAATCCACATCGGGAGTTTCAAAAGAACTGAAACTTGCTAGTGTTGCATACCATTTGGAGTGTGATGATTCTGGGAGGATTCCTTCAGTTTCGTCACGCGATGATATTTGGATCCTGATCCTACTGTGAGTATATGCTCCTCCTCGGGAAATTTCTCACTTAACGATCAATGCTATAAACCAAGTAGGTGTCTAGAAAGGTGTTAGCAGGGCTACGACCCCAGGGAAAAGAGGTTCTTAAATTAAGGAACTTTGCGAAAGCGTTGGAAAACCTCCCTCGAAGTACCGACACCAGCCTGGCCGAACGGTTAAGCAAGTATTGTACGGTGAGATTGATCCTGACTAATTCTTCCTTTTTGGTTTGAGGAGGGATTTGAGAAACAGTGGGAGCCATCCTGTTTAGACAAACTAAAAACCACTCTAAACTTGCAAGAGCATCATGCTGAGTGTCTCTTCTTCTCTCTCCTAATTGCAGCGACCAATCGACATGACTGGACTTAAGTTACTTCTAGATAAAAACATACTGACAGGGCCAAACTACAAAGATTGGCTCAGGAATGTCAAAATGGCAATCACTTACGACAAGCTGGGGTATCTCCTTACCACCAAAGCTCCCCCTGTCCCAAGTCCCACCTCCAGCGTCGCGGATAAGGAAATCCGTAAGACTTGGGAGATTGATAGCGTGAAGGCCAAGTGCCTCGTACTTGCCTCTATGGACAACGAACATCAGAGGAGGCACGAGAATATAGACCTTGAATCCATATTTCTCCATACAAAAGAACTGTATGGAGAGCAATCTCGTATCGCAAGATACGAAGTGTCGAAGAAGTTATTTTCGGCAAGGTTGGCCATTAGATCATCGGTAGCCGAACACGTGCTTAAGATGATTGGCTTCATTGAGGAGCTCGCGGAACTTGGGACCACGTTGGAGAATGAGCTCTATACTGACTTGATTCTCCAGTCCCTTCCTTCCACTTACGCCCAGCTTATACTGAACTTCAACTTACAAGAAAAAGAAGTTGAACTTTCAGAACTCCTCAACATGCTGAGGAGTGCAGAGGGCACCCTACAGAAAGGTAGGGAAACATCCACTTTGTTTGTAGGAGGATCTTCCTCTTCTAGGTCCAAGGCGAAAGCCAAGGGAAAGAAGAAGAAAGCCCCCGCCAAACCAACGGGCGGTGTTAGTAAAGTGGATATGAAGGGAAAAGCAAAGGCAACAAAGAAAGCGGGGCAGCTTGTGGATAAAGAAGAATGCTTCTATTGTCATAAGAAAGGACACTGGAAGAATGATTGCAGGGCTTGGAAAGCCAGGACACAGGAATTGAAGCAGGTTGCGGCTTCAGCTTCAGGTGTGTATGTTATTGAAAACTGTCTTTCAATAAACTCTACTTCCTGGGTATTGGATACCGGATCAGGATCTCATATCTGTAATTCTTTGCAGGCGTTGAGAAACCGTAGGGTTTTGAAGGCAGGTGACATGACCCTCAGAGTTGCAAACGGAGCTAGCATGGATGTTAAGGCCGTGGGGGACTATCACCTGGGAATGTCAGATGGACATGTTTTGGTTTTGCGTAATTGTTTTTTTGTACCCAACGCAACTTGTAATATCATTTCTGTATCTTTAGTTTCTAAAGAAGGTTATGAATTTGCGTTTGTAAGTAATGTTGTAAACATTCACCTTAATCAAGTTTTGATTGGGTCAGGTACATTGAGCAATGGTATATACGTATTAAACCAACCACAGATTTTCAATGTCCAGAATACACACAAAAGAAAGTCTCCGGAAATAAATCAGACTTTCTTATGGCATTGTAGACTAGGTCACATCAATGAGAGAAGGTTGACGAAGTTACATACAGAAGGATATTTGAATCCGTTCGAATATCAATCGTATGCCAATTGTCAATCCTGTCTCAAAGGAAAGATGACAAAGACTCCGTTCACTGGACACGGAGTAAGAGCGAGCGAGCTCTTGGGACTCGTACACAGCGACGTGAGCGGTCCAATGTCTACACATGCGCGAAGCGGTTATTCTTACTTCATTACTTTTACGGATGACTTTTCAAAGTACGGTTATGTCTTCTTAATCAAACATAAGTTCGAAGCCTTTGGAAAATTCCAGGAATATAAGAATGAAGTAGAAAAACAAACCGGCAAAAGTATCAAGATTCTAAGATCGGATCGAGGTGGTGAATACTTGAGTGCCGAGTTCCTGGACTATTTAAAAGAGAACGGAATTCTCTCTCAGCTTACTCCTCCATACACTCCGCAACATAACGGTGTATCGGAGAGACGGAACCGAACCCTATTGGATATGGTACGGTCCATGATGAGTAACGCTGAGTTACTGCGATCATTCTGGGGGTATGCACTAGAATCAGCTGCATACCTTTTGAACATTCTCAAGTACCTGAGAAGGACTAAGGAGATGTTCTTGGTGTATGGCGGAAAAGACCTCCAGATCGAGGCCTTTGCTGACTCCAGCTTCCAGAGTGACAAGGATGATTCCAAGTCCATGGCGGGTTTTGTCTTTACCCTCAATGGAGGGGCGGTGTGTTGGAAGAGTTCCAAACAGGAAACCGTTGCAGACTCGACGATGGAAGCGGAATACATCGCTGCATCTGATGCCGCAAAAGAAGCTGTCTGGATGAGGAAGTTCTTAAAAGAACTTCAGGTGGTTCCGTCCATTGTTGATCCAATACCTCTGTATTGCGACAACAACGGGGCTATAGCTTTAGCGAAGGTACCCAGGTCCCATCAGAGATCCAGACACATCTTGAGGCGGTATCACCTGATCAGGGAGATCGTGGATCGCCAGGAGATCGAGGTTCGGAGGGTCGCTTCAGAAGATAACACTGCAGATCCATTCACCAAGGCCTTGCCCCAGACTCAGTTCGAGCGGCTGATCGAGATGATATGTCTTCGATACGCCAGTACATGGCCTTAGTGCAAGTGGGAGATTGTTAGTGTATATGCCCTAGAGGCCATTACTGTATCATACTAGTTTATATATTACTTAATGGAAGCTTGGGATATTCACCTTGTATAAACAATCTTGCTCAAAATAGTAGTATGCTACTTGGTTTGTTTCTACTTCAATGTGTACATGTGTTTATTTTAGTATATCACCTATACACATTAGTGGAGCCCTTAGGATCTTTGCTTGATTACCAGCGTTGTGATGGCAGTCACACTAGTGGGGGCTGGGTAATCTATAAGCACATCCTTATACAGGTCCCTAGTCGCAGGACTATCGAGACAGGGCATCGATACTCCGGAGTAGACTAGCGTATGCGCTTCTCATCCCAGTGTGGGAGATGGTCTGTCCCACAGCCATCAGTACGTCGTACTGGAGATAGTATATGGGTGCTCGTTAGGTTACGAGTACACTGGACAGGACTCGTCGGGAACTGACCGGTTGGTATTATACCTATCGTCAGTTATCAGTTCCCAGGTGACATGAGTACAGCTTAGTCCGCTGACTTGACACTGTCACTTCGCCTCGAGTGTGTTCCCACTGTACTTTGATTACTACCCTACCACGGCTCAAAGGAGTCGTGCAAACAGGTGGTAGTTGGGTGCAGTCCCGAAGCACTTGGAGGCAGTGACGGTTAGACAGGATTCGTCTCTCCCGGTATTGGGGGTTGACATCGCGCAGTGTCTAGGATAGCCATTACACGAGTAGTCCCTGGCCAGGGCAATCGAGATATACTGGTAGGCTTCCAGTGTTATCTCAGGGTGTTTTGGGCTTCACTCCGACACGACTTGTACCGCTATTAGGGGACTGACGTTTACCGCCACCCTAGGCCCGCCATGCGATGTATCAGACGAACAGACCGGACTGTACGGAGATTGTCACATTCAGGCTCAGTAGGAGTTCAGATGGGTTTCACCTCGTCAGTCTTCTTGTCGGCATCTACCTGGGGACCGTTACGCACAGCTAGTGCCGCTTGCGGTCTGTGGTTAAACCCACTGCCAGCGTAGTGTCGAGTCTTTAGAGTCCCACACAGAAAGCTATTCGCCTTTAGGCAAAAGAGTAGAGGTCGCATGGTTTTGCGACAGGTCGCATGGTTTTGCGACAGGGTTCAGTCACATCCGTGCACTTGTGCACGTTTAGTGTCCGGACAGTTAACACTAACGGGCTTTGGTTTAAGCCAGATCCTAGTGTACGTATTGGGATTGGATTTATCCAGTATGTATTCGTGTTCCTCGGAACGCGGATGCGGGTGTGTATGCACAGTTGACGGAGAGACAGAGGCAGAGGATTCTTATTAGGGTTGTTGACCGTTGACTGTTGACTATTGACTTTTTGCTCAACCCTAATGAGAATATGATATATGATTAACAATAATATTAATTAAGTATTATGGTGACATGGTTATTGAGGGGTTGACTTTGTTGACTTGTTGACTTTGTTGACCGGTTGACTAGGTTGGACTAGTTGACCATCATGATGACAATGGCTATCATTTCATGGCAAAGACTTTTTACTTGCTTGTTTCTCTTGTGAGAAATGAGTGCATGAAATGATATGGCTATTGTAGCTTAAACCATTTACACAATACTTGATTACTATTTTTGTGATGATGGTTTTGGATTATGAGAGCCAAGAGAGAATAGTCTTCTCTCAATCTATCATTCTCATTCTCTCTCTTGTTCTTGAGCTCTCATCTCCTTCCTCTTGCTCTCCCTCTCTTTAGTCTATGGTTCACTTGTCTTATGTGTTGAGAACCAAGAACCATAGAGAAAATCCCAACACACTCTTCTCTACTCACTCTAGTTCACAAGGTTTGGCAAACCAAGTGAACTAGTTTTCTTCAAAGATCGAAGAAGAAGCCAAAGGTAGAAGCTTTCGGGTGGATCTATCTTCGGCGTAAGGAGACGACGGAGTGAAGCCGATCCGGACAACCATCGAGGCTTGAAGACGAAGGAGTTCAAGAAAGAAAGGTATAACCCCCTAACCGAGTAGTTAACAACTCCTAGTTAGGTTGTTAGTTAGATGTTTAACAAAGATATGGTTTTGAGTCTATGTTACCACCTCTAGAAAATTGTTTTTCACCAAATTCCGCATGCCCGAAAGTACCGGGAGAGGTAGCATGGACTTACAAATACAGGGTGACAGTGACCAACAGACTTGGCTGCAACACTTGCACCGTTTTCTGCCTCATGAAACTTATCACCCGTTCTCAGTTCTCTACCTTTTGTAGCCCTATGTAACAGATTACATATTTGGGATCCTGATCCGGTATCACATACCCAGGACGTAAAGGATACTGAGAAACAGTTCTCTGTAATGAACATACCCGAAGATGATGCATCAGTATGCACTTTCTTCGTTTCGGCGGCACGGGAATTCTGGTAATCCCCAATTACCTGCTCTGTCTTATAATAATTATAAGTTGGAGCGGGACCAACGTTCCCCAGCTCAGTATAACTAGCGGGTTCGGTCAATATCCGTATTATTATCTTGATTAAGGCGTGACATGGTCGCTACCTGGAGAGAGAGAGAGAGAAGAAAACACTCTGCGTGCGCTCTTGCAAGATCAGATTGGTTATTATTGTTGGAGCTAGTGCCCTCAGAGTCAATTATTGGATCACAGGCATGTGATTGCAATGATTGAGGGAGGACCTATCCCGGTAGGACAGTCTTACTCAAGATGATAGTATGCTATCTGGTTTATCTTTATCATCGTGTACTGCTTTAGATGACCTGGCAGGTTGCTATTACAGGTTGATAGAGCCCCTAGGATTCTTGCTTGACTGCCAGCAGTATGAGGGCGATCATATACGTGAGAGCTGGTAGTCTATAAGCATATCCTTAAAAGGTCCCTAGTCGTGGGAGTTTCGAGACAGGGCATCGATACTCCAGAGTAGACTAGTGTATATAGTCGAGACCCCGACGAGTGGCGGTGTGTTCACACCATAATATTGTATTATTATATTCCCCATTCTTATTCTTTTTATAAATAAACGGGTGCTTTTGACGCATGTCTGCTACATGTTACAGGTTACAGGTTCTTGGACAGGAAGCAGTGAAAACGATGAAAAGACGATGCAAAAGTGGATTTTGACCGACAAACAGAGAATCTTGATCAAGCCTACATAAAGAACAATTCACAAAGCAAGATTCAAGACATCGACTCAAAGCGAACGGTTAAAAATCCATTGCAAATTGTTCACGGAAGATCTGGAACCAACCTAGAAGCCCAAATGGAAAAAGATATATAGATACAGGAAGCCCAAAATGACCAGAAGCTGCAGCCCAAAATTCAAAGCCCAATCTTCTTAGTTGACCGCGGAACCGCGGCCAAACAGGGCCTTGGGCCGCGGTTCCACGGTGGAGTGGAGCAGTTAGAGAATAAAATTTTTACCATAATTCTTTATGTCTTTGACCGGTCTTCCTAAGGGCTATTTTTGTAATTTCAGACACGCGAAACAAATGTAACCCTAGGGTTTCCTATTCTTTATAAATAGGAACTCTAATCATTGTAAACTTTATGCCTCCTTTTAATAAAAATTCCAAAATCCTTTTTGGAGAGCATCGGTGCCTCTCTTCAATTCTGAAATTCAGATCTGACAACCCTGCATGGATGATTGGAGAAATGCATCTGTAAAGTAAGTAGATTTGTTTATTTTCTTGCCCTAGATAATTTCAATTCATGCCCTAGATTAAATTTATTTTCCTGCCCTAGTATAGATTTTATTTCTCTGCCCTAGTTATAACTTTCAATTAATTGCCCTAGGTAGAATAATTTAGGATTTTAGATTTAATAATCAATCCGAACACCCTTCGGAATTAACTCGTAAGCGCGACTAGGAGATTCACAATATTCCTGTGGACCGACCCATACTCACCGGCTAGCTTCATGCGACGCCGTTCTTGATTGCGGTTACAAATATTTTTGATCTATCTTTTAAGCGCAAGCACGCTAAAGCACTCAAATCAAATGGCGCCGTTGCCAGGGATGGCGTAGAACTTTCCTTTTCGCAATTTCGGGTTAATCAAAATTTTAAAAAATCATAAAAATCTAAAAAAATCCAAAAAATATATATAATCTGTTATTTTTGGAAGGGATACTTTGTTGTTTGAATTTTGCAGGATATACGAAAATTGAATCTGGAAATCTACAGAGATCAAAACAGGAAAATACAGATCGGAACAACAGAAGATCACAACAACCGAGGAACAAAAGAAATTTGGAGGACCGAGTCTACAAGTTAACCGCGGTGATCTGGTCCAAAAAAAAAATTGGCCGAACCGACCAAAGCGCGGCGGAACCGCCGCGCCAGCCCGCTTTTGGCCGCGGAAACGCCGCGGTCTAGTCGAATCAGGGCTTAAAAAAAGGGGCAGAAGCGCGATAAAAAAAAAACACCATTCCTCCACTGCAAATTTCTGTGAGTTTTCTCTCTCTCCTCCTCTGCAAATCTTGATATATCTTCTGTAAATTTGCCTGCAGGATTTCTTTGCGCTCAAAAATCCTTTCCCTTCCAAATAACAATCTTGTGCAGGATTCTTTGCACCGCGCATAAAATAAAAATCTTTGATTGCAAGTGATTTACTGTTTTGCATATCTTTAATCGGACTTTAAGGGGCTTTTTGACCAATTCAGATTGGGTGGGGATTTCATCACCCTTCCCAGGACCCCAGAAATCACATAAGGCATTTGCATTGACCATATCCTAATTAAAAAATACTAGACTCAGCCCTAAGGATATCGAGCTCAATAGGAAAAGGACTAGTATAGGCATCGACCGTTTATCCTAATTGACTTTGTGGTGTCTAGGCTAGTGGTTTTTAATTAGGCCCACTACTGTGGTTCCTTCCCACTTACCTGGCCGTACTTGTCGGTGAAGAGGCGGTTTGAGGTCCTATTTCTAGCCCTAGTTAGGAGCTGTCTAGCAGACCTAGGTGACCCTAGATCTAGGTCTGATTGTGCATTTCTGGTTGATTGCATTTGTGTCTAAGCCCTTTATCGAATTTTTTTTTCTGCAAACAGTCTCAAATAAAGAGAAAAAGGAAAAAAGGAAAATATTTTATAGAAACTTGCAAAATTTTTTAGCTGCAAATAAATCCTTGCACCACCCAACCTTCCTTCTTGTCACCTTTCTTCTTACAACATGGGTACCCCACATAATAAATCATTAGCCGAACTTTGGTATCCCGAACCTAATTTTGCGTCGTACGTTAATTTGTTCGGTCAATTTAAAGACGATCCTTCCTTGCCAAAAATATCTTTGAAAGATCAAATAGAGGCGTCTAGGAGAAATAGTTTGACTTTTCAACCCACTTGGTGTCAACCGAGTCAACCTTCACCACTTCCATATGTTGATACCACTTTTTCAAGTCCTTCTGTCACTCTTAGGCCGATGTCCATTGCTGAGCATATTGCTCAATCTCGCAGTCGATCTTTCACCCCTCTCCACTCATCTAGTTCTAGGGATCTACATGACTGTTCACCTTTTTATCCATATGTTGACCCTACCCCTGTCCAATCACCCACTTCCTACCAGTCATACCCGACCTTCCCACCTTCACTAGACACCGTTTCTACACAGCCTTTTGGGAGCTTCACATATCCAAACAATTATGAATCTTTTACCGAAACCCCCTCACCACCCAAGTCTAGTTTGGAAGAGTCGTTGGAGGCTTATATTGCTTCAACAAACAAAATGGTGAGGAATATGGAAGCGTCCATGGCCGCCCTTATGCAACCGAGTGAACCGGTAGCTAGTTTCCAACTAGCTCCAAATTTTCCAATGTATGAGGAGGCGGTTGGACTGAGTGAGAATGAGAGAGGATTTCCAAATCAAACCTACCCTTACCCAATTGAAGCCCAAAACTCCAGTTTTCCATCGAATGTCCTAAATGAGTTACCAGTTGAAAATAAAAACGAGTTGTGTGATTTTGTAGTGTTTGATTTTCCAAATTGTGAGGAACCCCTTTCGAGTGAAACCGTACCTAATCCTTTCGATCTTTACACCTCCCATCTAGAACCTAAATTGATAGATATCCATGCTTTTGATGAGGTGTCTAAGGAAATTGATTTTCACTTGATTGAGGATATAGACGCCGGGAATATTTCGGATGATGAACCTGTCGATTTAATTGAGATTTTATGTTCAAATCATCATCCCGAGTTATTAAATGTTTCTCCCGAATCTAATATGCGTCTTGAATTTAATGATAATGGCATGGATGAGTTGAATTTTGAGGAAAATTATAAGGATAATATTGTGGAGAGTTTTGAGGATAATATTGAGGTTGAACCATTTTTGTTTAATATGTCGGATTTTCCAATTCAGCCTCCTGAACCTTTGACTGTTATATCACCCTCCCTCTTTCCTATCGTTTCGACCGAACAAGAGACCTTTACGCCTTCATCTCCAATACCAAGTTCGGCGTACCCATGTTTTCTTGCGAATCTTGAGGGATTTGACCCCATTTCACGACTGGTTGATAGGTTAGCGCAATCGCTTTTAACACATCAGTCATCACAAATTGCGCTAATTTATGCACTCGATTTACACCCTCAAGATCGTACTCCACTTCTTTCTCCTTTCCGCCATTCTTCTCCCCCACCGAGACCATATTCTACCATTCTTCTTTCCACACGGTCTCGCGTGTTTCTCATTTCTTTCTTCTACACCCCATCATTTCACCAACTCGGCCATTACCACGATAAGATTTTTGAATGGTTGGTGCTAACTTTTGGCTTGTGTAAGGCCAAGCTTAAGTTTGGGGGGGGGACCTTTGTATATATGTACATATATTTTTGTTTTCTTTTTATAAAAAATATATAAAAAATTCAAAACATTAAAAAATGAAAAAAAATTAAAAATAAATAAACAGGGGAGTGCCGGTATTTTGACCCTCTTGGTTTAGCATGACAGTGAGGACACTGTCAAGTTCAAGTTTGGGGGTATGCTCGGTACGTCTTCTTCCTTCGCATTTATTTGTACATATTTTTGCATTTGCATATTTATTTGAAAAACCCATAAAAATTTAAAATTTTCAAAAATTATAAAAATTATTGTATTCAATATTGGCTAATTGACTTGAGTTTGACAAATAGGTTAACTGGCTAGGAACAACTAGATCTTAGACTTAGTGAATTAAAAACCCTAAACATAACATTCCTTAAAGTTTAACGGTAGAAAGTATATGCCTTGTAGTTTATTTAGAAATAGGCAAATTTTGGGTTCACTTCTTGGGCTAAGTCGAAACAAGGGAAGAGTATTGATGTTCTTATTAGAGTATAAGTTTGAAAAATAATTCCTAGCTTAAGTCTAGATTCTGAAAATGTATACCCTACAATTTGCACAATCACGCACCTTGAAACTTGGAATAGTAGAAGAGACCTTGAAATGGTCTTGTCTAAAGTCCTTAGTGCAATGAAAATAAAAGAAAAAAAAGTGAATAAAGAAAGAAAAAATGGACACTGGTTTTGTGATTACTTAAGGCTGTAAAAAATAGAAAAATATTTAGCAAGGGTGCCTTATCACCTAGTGCCTTAGATCAACTGGTTTGGGAGTCACTGCTAAAGCCTTGGGTGTTGCAAAACTAGGAATTACGCTTAAAAGTGCTAATGCATCTTGTAATCGGTTGTTGGTACCTCAAGAAGTATTAACGGTCGCATGAAGGATGTGTTGTAAGCAAATTTCATTTAAAAATTCACCAATTAATAAGTGCTTTGGACAATGGACGAGAGTATGATTGCTTGATTTGAATTTCCAAGTGTAGGGGTGATCTATACACACACGTAGGGATATGTGATTGGAATTTAGATAAGAGAGAGGAATGAAAAATAGAACTTATATCTTTAATAGAGTTGATAGAAATTCCTAAGTGGAGATGAAACCCTAGAAGGAAGACTTAAGAGATGCCGAAAGCTAAGTAGGTCTACATAACATATATAATCTTAAGTTAAATAATGAGGAAGTGTGAAGAATGTGGGTGGATAATTTGCGAGTCAAAAGATAATAGAATTCCTTGTTAGAAAACCTAATTGGAGAACAAAAGTTAATGGGCCGAATTGATAGGATTTTGTAGGTGTAATCCGCTGAAAACCCTCAGGAGACAACACTCCTCCTACTAGGGACACCTAGAGGTTTAACGGCTTATTGCACGAGCTCAGTGCAATCGCGTTTCCCTGCGAAAGTGTGGTTTGGATTTTAGTGAATAAAAATAAGTTTGCTCGAGGACGAGAAAAAGATAAGTTTGGGGGTATTTGTTCACACCATAATATTGTATTATTATATTCCCCATTCTTATTCTTTTTATAAATAAATGGGTGCTTTTGGCGCATGTCTGCTACATGTTACAGGTTACAGGTTCTTGGACAGGAAGCAGTGAAAACGATGAAAAGACGATGCAAAAGTGGATTTTGACCGACAAACAGAGAATCTTGATCAAGCCTACATAAAGAACAATTCACAAAGCAAGATTCAAGACATCGACTCAAAGAGAACGGTTAAAAATCCATTGCGAATTGTTCACTGAAGATCTGGAACCAACCTAGAAGCCCAAATAAAAAAAGATATATAGATACAGGAAGCCCAAAATGACCAGAAGCTGCAGCCCAAAATTCAAAGCCCAATCTTCTTAGTTGACTGCGGAACCGCGGCCAAACAGGACCTTGGGCCGCGGTTCCGCGGTGGAGTGGAGCAGTTAGAGAATAAAATTTTTACCATAATTCTTTATGTCTTTGACCGGTCTTCCTAAGGGCTATTTTTGTAATTTCAGACACGCGAAACAAATGTAACCCTAGGGTTTCCTATTCTTTATAAATAGGAACTCTAATCATTGTAAACTTTATGCCTCCTTTTAATAAAAATTCCAAAATCCTTTTTGGAGAGCATCGGTGCCTCTCTTCAATTCTGAAATTCAGTTCTGACAACCCTGCATGGATGATTGGAGAAATACATCTGTAAAGTAAGTAGATTTGTTTATTTTCTTGCCCTAGATAATTTCAATTCATGCCCTAGATTAAATTTATTTTCCTGCCCTAGTATAGATTTTATTTCTCTGTCCTAGTTATAACTTTCAATTAATTGCCCTAGGTAGAATAATTTAGGATTTTAGATTTAATAATCAATCCGAACACCCTTCGGAATTAACTCGTAAGCGCGACTAGGAGATTCACAAAATCCCTGTGGACCGACCTATACTCACTGGCTAGCTTCATGCGACGCCGTTCTTGATTGCGGTTACAAATATTTTTGATCTATCTTTTAAGCGCAAGCACGCTAAAGCACTCAAATCACGGTGGCCGGTCTCACAAGCCACTGGTGTCAGTTGGTTCACCTAAGATGTATACAGGTGCTCATTGGGTTATGAGTACACCGGACAGGACTCGCCGGGAACATGCTAGTTGGTCTTATACCTGATGTCAGATAGAAGTTCCCAGGTGACATGTGTACAGGTTAGTTCATCGACCTGAGGATCGTCATTTGTCTCATGTGAGTTCCCACTGTACTTTGATTACTACCCTACCACGCTCAAAGGAGACATGCAAACAGGTTTTAGTTGGGTACAGTCCCGAGCCACATGGAGGCAGTGAGCGAATCTTCGGGGGTTCGTCTCTCCCGGTATTGGGGGTGAGGTCGTGCTGTGTCTAGGAGAGCCAGAACATAAAAAGTCCTTGGCCAAAGCAGGAGATTTACTGGTAGGTATTCCAGTAGTATCTCAGGGTGTTCTGGGATGATCTCTGACACGACTTGTACCGCTTTTGGGGGTCTGACTTTTACCAACCCCCTAGGCCCGCCATGCGATGCTCATAGACGAACGGACCGGAATGTACGGATATTGTCACTGACAGGCTCAGTAGGGTGTCAGGATGAGTTCGCTCATCGACGTCCCTTTTAGTCAATAGCTGGTAGCCCGTCACGTATGGCTAATACCTCTGACGTGCTAGTGGTTAAATCCACAACCATAGTATTGACGAGTCTTTAGAGTCCCCCACATTCAGTTACTCAAGTTTTGGGCGAAACGCTGTAGAGTCCGTATGGAGATATGGCAGGGTTCGATCAGATACGTGCGGTATTGCACGGATCAGGATCGGACGGTTAATACTAGAGGGCTTTGGTTTAAGCGGATCCTAGTATTGTACAGTGTAGATTTTGTCTCATTGCATTTGTATTTCGGTCGGAATACAAATGCGGGTGTGTATACACAGTAGCGTGGTTTTCCTGTAATTTATTACGGGACCAGTTTTCTGGAGTTGCCAGTTTGCTTTTTGTTTCGGCCATTTTCGTTTGTATCTTTCATTGGCCGAAGATTGGTGGAGGAGGGCTTATTTGCATTTGTGCAAATAAGCATTTGTGGAGGGTGTTCTTTGCATTTTGTTGCATCATGATGGTGCACCATCCATTGACTTGATTTATCCATCATGGCTTGACTTTTGTGTGACATGGTTTTGATGATGGTTGAGGTTGAGTGTGGATGTGGTTGTGATCATTGCTTTTGATCATCATTCTTTTCTTGCATCATTGTTGATACACATCCCCTTGGACTTCTCTCTCACTCTCTCATTATTCATTCCATCCTCACCTTGTCATGGCCGGCCTTGGCTCTTGGGGGCTGCCCAATTTTTTTTGGGTGGGGAATTTTGTTCATTGGCATTGCACAAAATCCATTTAGCTCCATCTCCAAAACTTCATTCCTCCACCATCTCAAAAGGCAACTTCCATAAACCCCGAAATGAGACATGAGCACTACACATTCTACAGCAAATCTTGGGCACGTCGACTCGCCAACTTCGTGCCCAAGTTGCCTCGGTATAGAGGTGGGAGCCCGTAAAAGAAGCAGGCGACGTGGTGCCCTTCCGGCGACGTGGTGGAGAACGGAGATTCCGTGGGAGATCGGGACGACGACGAGAAGACCGGAGGACACGGATCACTCGGTATATCTCTCTTCCCATCTTGTAATTAGCTAGGACTAGTTTTTTAACGTTTTGAAAATCGTTTCGGTGAAATTTCGAAAAATCGGTAAAATAAGGGGGTTTTCTGTAAAAAGTCAAAATACAAATATCTTATTATAAAAATTAAATATACATATTCTAGCTATGTAATTGCTATTATTTGGTGTTTATTGAGCCGCTGGTGAAATTTCAAATTTTCTGAAAAAATATTATTTTATTATTATTTTAAGCCGTCACTAATACATTTAATTAGGGAAAATTACAAATTGGAATGAGTTGAAACAAATTTTTTGCATCATAAAACATTAAATAAAATTTTATCATATGGTTTTTGGAACGAAATCATTTTCCAAAACGGTTTAGAAATTATTGAAGAAAAAAGGCTTTTTTTAGCGTAAATGGATGTTTGGGGTATTGTATTTATCATTTTTCATCACCCCACACCCGTACCCACACCCACACACCCCCATTCACTTATCCCCTTGAAGAATTCAGCAGCCCCCTCTTTTGTCCCCACTTGGATTTTAAAGAAAAGAAATGAAAGAAAAGAAAAGAAAAGAGTAGAAAATGGTATAATTTGAGTTGACTTTGACTTGAACTAACTTTCCCCACCTCACTCTCTCTCCACCCTCACCCAATCCCCCAAGATTTCTGGCCCAAACCTGAACCACAACAGCCCCAAATACTTCATCTCATTTTTCCATCAAAATCCCCAAAAATTTTATCAAAAATCCACCCTTTTTCTCAAAAATTCAAAGCTAATTCTAAATCCAAGCTTTACCCATTATTCTTTAGCTATTCAAGCATGGATCTTGGAGCATGAAATCATTGTTGGAGGCTAAGATTGTTGCAAGTTTGATCTCAAGCTTGTGAGGTATAATCATAACCTTATGCTTAATTTGTTGTTAAATTACTTGAATCTAGCTATTAGGTGTTAAATTAGGGTTTTAAATTTCAAGTTTTGAAATTTAAAGAAAGGGTTTTGATTACTAAGTTAGGGTTTGTTGTGGAAATGAGTTGTGTTTGATTGTGTATGGTTTAGTGAGGTGGATTAACATATTTAGTTTTGTAGAAAACTAATCTAGTTGTTAATTACAAGTTGTTACTTGAAAAATGTCCAAATTAAGCTTTTTGTTGCAAACTAGTTTTTTTGATTTAATTCGAAATATGAGATTAAAAATATGGTTAGGGTTTTTATCATATTATTAACTTTATTAAGTGTAGTTTAACACTTTAGTTCATGGAAATCCAACCTAAATTGTAGTTTGTACATTTTTGCTATGAAATTGTTAAAAAGGGTATTTTGTAAACTAGAATATTAGGGTTTTTGGAATTTAATGAGATTAAATTCCGGAAATTGTTTCTATGACTTATTTAAGATATTTAATAAGTATATTGGCCGCTATATTCATTTAAACATCATGTTTTGTACAAAAACGGCGAATTGTGCTTGCTAGATTTGCGGAAAAATGACTTTTTAAGTGAAATTGGGGTTTTTGTGAGTTTTAACCTAGTTTATATTAAAATTAGTGTTCGTGAATGTGCAAATGAGTGTGATTGGATTTTTCTCGATGGTTTGACATTTGTACATCGACATCGAGGGTTGGTTTGACTATTCTTGCATGCGTAGGCGATAGGTTTGGACCTATGCGTGATACGCGTGCCGATTTGATTTTCGCATGCCGTTTCGATTTCGAATTTAGTTTTAATGCGATATGGTGCGTTATGATATGTAGGTACCCCCATGTGGATTTCGAGACGACAAGCAAGCGTGTGGCGACGTCGGCACCGGCTAGCGAGGACCAGGTGAGTAGATTTATATCTACGGGGAGAAGTCGGGTGGATGGCGTATAGCACCCCCACAGTCCGTGGTGGTGTATACGGATGCGTATACACACCAACAATTATTATATGTTATTGGGATTAATAACGATGCTTAGGATGGATATTGGTGTGTTGGATTACTTTAGTGTTGCGAACCCTAGGGTAGTGTTGCACTACACATACACACATACATACTTGCATACATTCCTTATTTCTTATGTGCGTGTATGGGAATATATATTTATGTGTTCACATGGGTATGAGACTATGTGTTCATATACTGGATTTGAGAATAGTATTTGGAATTTGAGATGAGTCGATGAGATTGGGCTTAAGGCCAGGAGATCGGTGACGTGATTGGTTCGTATTGAGATACGACATGATGTTTTAGCGGGTCTTCTGACGTAGTAATTCTTACACCCGCATGCATACATAGATGGCATCAATATTGTACTAGACGTAGGACATTATTCCGGATCATGATATTTGATAAAGAAGATACCAAATGAATAGTGTGATTGATGTGACTTTGACCCGTACCCAGATTGGGATGCCGTACGACGGATTTACGTACGAGCTATATTGATGATTGACCCGCACTCTTGACTTGGGATGCCTGATTATAGATATGGTATCGGATATGATATTATTGAGGCAGGATCACCGACTAATATATATATACGGGTATGTATATGTATCGACTCAGATGTTAGGCGGTTTCCTTACCTGTAGTTCAGCTTGTTAGTTCAGCCGTATAGTTTAGTGTAGTTGTTAGATTAGATTAGACTTCTTACCTATTTCAAAAACTAACGAGTCGTGGGCATTTTTAAAGACAGCCCAAGGGATCCTACGGATATTTCAAAAGATGTATCTTTTCACAAAAACACCGTAGCCCCTATTTTCAAAACCCCATGATTCGTGTTATTTCAAAAGGCACCATTTGTAGGACTGATATTAGATTAATGCAGATTAGTTATAGTTGCGTCTAGTTCTCAGCTCCCGCTCATTTTTGTGGTCCGCTTCGCATCGCATGCTTATTTTATGTTTCATACTCCATTATTGATATCATGCTGTTAGGACACCAGCACCATTACCAATGATGCGTATGTACCACGTACACTTAATTGCCGGCTCACACACATCTTCATCGGTAATTGCCATGTCACGTACACCTTAGAAAATATTATTGCTTGACGTAGCCTGTTAGCTGATAGTTAGACATGATATTAGTGTACTTGCCTTATTTGTTAGTTTAGACATTGTAGTTATTACCTGCTACTTCATGCATACTGTTATTCATTGTTATGCCGCATACATGGATTCTCATGCATATATTCACTATTTTACGTGTTATTGAGCTTTTGGATTCGGATTTCCATGAGATTTTCTGGATTTGGAGGAAAACCGCAAAAACTTATATGAACTGATTTCTCTCTTTTTAAAATAAAAAGTGCGGTTTTCCCATGATGTATGAGTCGTCCACCATGAGTTTGCTGATGGATTTCGAGACCCGATTCGAGGAGACGGATGAACCGTTTCGGGTACATGGTGGACCCGGTAAGGTACCCCGGGGCAAGAAGCGCGTGATGATGACGATGTGAGCCTGGCAGGGGAGCACTACCTACCGGTGATATTACCCGACGCGTCGGATATCCGGAGGATACCGTCGTGGTCTTGAGATGGATGGTAGGGGCCGGTCTGGACTGACGGCGCCCTAGATATTGTGATTGAGACATTGAGATTGAGACTTGAGGTACATAAATTGTGACACAGAGATATCGAGGTATTTGGACACTTGTTTTGTGTCCATGCTGGGCACTGTTTTATGCTGATTTCATATATGGTACCTCATTTCTTTTAAAATACAGAAATCTCACTGATTTATGAAACCAGTTTTATTCAGTACATGCATTCTGTTTTATGCATTCATACATCATCCATATGATATATTGCTACCTGAGGCACTGACACGGGCACATGAGATTACACTCGGGTTAGATATTTACCCTAGCCTTGTTATAGGCTACGTGTTATTCATATATTTGAGGTTGTATTATGATCATTGACCTAGAATTGCGTTATTTATGCGATTTCTGTGCGTAGATGTTTTTCTATTCACGAGTTGGCAACTCACCCCCGTTGTGCCCCAGTTTCTTGCAGATTTGCCGTACAGGTTTCATTACGGCTTTGCTGGCACTATTTCCATTCCGGGTGGCTTGCTAGTAGGTGGGTTATTTGTATCTTACCCATCCTTATATCTTGTATATTATTATTCAGTTGTATCTAGAAGTTCCATCAACCAAACATGTATTTATTTTTTTTTGAGGTAAAGACCCGTGATGTTATTCTTTCGACCTTAGAGTCACGCGTTTTATTTCTGTGGATTTCTGGTGGTTTTGAGTTTCCTTTTGAGTTTTGATCCTCGCCGTTGGCGTTGTATATTATATTGCTTATGTGGTTGTGACCGTCGTTTGACGAAGAGCTAGCTCCCGCTTGGGGATGCCTTTTTCTGGATTTCGTATACTATTCATGTTGTATCCCGTTTGGGGGCCAGTATTTACAAAGGAGACTCTGCCGAAATTTTCAGTAAAATTTTGATGTTTTTAAAAAACCGCATAATTCGGCTTATGCTATTGAAACTACTTGCTTTAAGTTGGTTTTTCCTGCACTCTACTATTTTCTTGGTTTGGATTTCTGGGTTTTCGGTTTACTTAGATTACGTACGCCTCGAGACGTTCATAGTTTAAGTGCCGGTCATGTTCCGTACTTTCGGGTCGTGATAAAGTTGGTATCAGAGCGTTAGGTTTTACCTTCGGAGCGTAGGATGTCCCTTGGTTGATGGAATAGGTGACTAAAGTAGAGTGACGTACCGTTGGTATGTTCCGCGGCATATTTACGACACGCCACTCCACTTAAGAAGCCTTTGGATGTACATTTCCTTGTTCAGTATTATATTCCTTCCTAATCTAGCCTCATCGGTACCAGTTTGGTTTTGCTGCTACGGTTACGGGCAGGGAGAGCTACGGCTAGAGTTGTGGTCAGCACAAGCTCGTCACGAACGAGGACTGACCAGGGCGAAATTCCGGCGACACACGATTGCAGAGATGTGCCCTTTTATTGTGTTTCCGCGCCACGAGCGTTTGGCGGATCGCCTTCATGAGGTTACTCAGAGGTGCTGATCGACACTAGAGAATTGAGCCAATGATGGAGGCCAGCCAGATTTTGATGACCGTTGGTGTGTTGCTTACTCCTGATGATTGAGGCACGGTTCAGCATGCAGACGAGTGAGCCAGTTATTGCTGTGAACGACGAGATACCGCCCCAGATGTTGGAGCTATTGTAGTATAAGTTATACTAAGAGATGATAGAAGGTCGCTAGTCATCGAGGATGAATGACTAGGACATGTGGATCGTTTGCCTACCCCGATGCGAGGTCATCAGATAGATTGATTCCGCTAGAGACGACTTCATGCGGAGACGTTGGGAGTCGACAGAGACGATCGAATGTCAGAAACCTATTATTCCAAGTTTAAGATAGTCGGAAAGACATGCAAGCAATTCTATGGTCCCTCTAGAAGAATGAAACCCTAACTCGACTTAATAACCGTGTGAAAGCTTTTGAACCTTAGGGTTTGCGGCAGTTCTGCGGCGCCATTAGTGAGGCTTGGGTTTGCCCTTCTACGGCTGGACCACCGATGCTGTGGTATGTACTCGATACTATTAAACTGTACCCAAGATGTTGAGCTCTTGGGGGATTATGAGGTTTTGACGAATCGATTGGATGGCTCGACTTAATTCGGATGCTAGGTGGTGAGATGCATTCTTGGGAGACTCCAGATACGAGGATAGTCATTGGAGCTCAGTCCATGCGGCCGCGACGAGACGAGTCCAAAGCAAACGACATTAGAGAAAAGTGGAGTAAGAGGTTCGTACCAGATCTAGATGAGATGACGTTCCACTCCGCCGACATCAGAGATGCGATGCGCATGCCGAGGCATGGTACTTGGACTTACCTTCCAGAAGGAGTCGCGAGGAGTATGCAGTCGTTCCAGAGCAAGATGCAGATATAGGAATGGACAATGACTTCCGGACAGTTAGCAGAGACGAGACATGGAAGAGACTGTGAACAGGATTCCTTCCAGGAAACTGCTGCAATGATACTTGCACCCAGGATCAGATGTGTCACGTACATTCAGAGAGCCAGAGGCCGACGCCAGTAATATGCTGTCTTACGAGTGGTCGTGATGATTGACCAAGAGATGACCAGAGAAGTGCCAGAACGGAATCGTCCCCGTTAGCATACCTGACAGGGCCGATGAGCCGATGGACCGAAAGATTGGTAATTCACAGTGAAGACCTTGACTCAGGAGTGGTCATGGTTACGCACGCCAGCAGGACAGAGTTCATGATCATCGACGAGACGTCCCACTAGTGACCGCGACAGTTGGCCGAGATTCTTAGAGGATGCGCTTGAGCAGTACTATTCCGCCATTATTGATTACGATGTTTTGGGTGATTTATTCGTATGATTTGATTTTGATGATTGAGGATTTACGATCTTTGCACAGTGTTGCACTTGATATCGTTTTTGTGCTTCAGTTTCACATGTTTGTGATTTTACGATTTTAAACAGTTGAGTTGGTTTTGTGCATATGCATGCACACGATTTCGTTCCTGCACTCGGTATAGTTTATATATGCTTGCAGTGCAGTGATACGCCTTTTGTGCACTTAGAGGCACAGGATTTCGATTTCGATTGTGATACCCGATATTTGTTTTGTGCACCTTGTGCACCTGATTGATTTTGCCCATGTTCGGCGCTTGATATTGGATTTCATGATTTCGTGCACGATAGATGCACCTGATTTTGCTGTCAGGTACACATGTTGCCTACGACAGATGTTTCGTGCACACCCGATGCACTTAGATGTTTGTTTCTGTGCACATGTATGGCACATTCATGGATTTTGATTTTCGTGCGCACCAGACGCACGTAGCATTCATATGCATATTTTGGGATTTATTTCGTATAGAGCAGTACGTTTTTATGATATTGCTATGTGTTTTCGTACTGAGCAGGACTAGTCAGAGGACAGTACCTGAATATATTTTGCATGCATTGATAGTTATTGAAGGGATTTCCAAAAAGCGAGCTATAGCCTCAGTATTTACCTACGTGTCTGATATGACACGAAATGTTTAAAACAAGGAGACCCTTCTAAATTGTTTCCAAAACGGCGGAACGTACATTTCAAACAAAGGTATATATGTGTATATAATTATTTCCTTATGATAGACGTCCGCCACTGTGCAGTGTTATCCGCGTGCACAGCGACTTAAAGAGATTTGGCATGCATTTCCTTCAGATACTTACATATATAGATTCGATATTTACATGTATAGTTTCGAGTTATGTCATATTGGTTTTGATTTGGATTTGGCATTGATGTCTTCTCCATGACTCCGATGATTGCGGGATGCTTGACGGAGTTTTGATTTGAGTTATATGCTCATTTTTCAAGCGCATGCGCTGCGCTAAGATTTGTTTTATGTAGTTACAATTTCGGAGCCCCGACGACTTGATGGTTTTTCTTAGATGTTTTAGTATTTGGGGGAGTTTGAATTTAAATTCGGGGACCGAATTTCTTTAAGGGGGGAAGATTGTAACGTTTTGAAAATCGTTTCGGTGAAATTTCGAAAAATCGGTAAAATAAGGGGGTTTTCTGTAAAAAGTCAAAATACAAATATCTTATTATAAAAATTAAATATACATATTCTAGCTATGTAATTGCTATTATTTGGTGTTTATTGAGCCGCTGGTGAAATTTCAAATTTTCTGAAAAAATATTATTTTATTATTATTTTAAGCCGTCACTAATACATTTAATTAGGGAAAATTACAAATTGGAATGAGTTGAAACAAATTTTGTGCATCATAAAACATTAAATAAAATTTTATCATATGGTTTTTGGAACGAAATCATTTTCCAAAACGGTTTAGAAATTATTGAAGAAAAAGGCTTTTTTTTAGCGTAAATGGATGTTTGGGGTATTGTATTTATCATTTTTCATCACCCCACACCCGTACCCACACCCACACACCCCCATTCACTTATCCCCTTGAAGAATTCAGCAGCCCCCTCTTTTGTCCCCACTTGGATTTTAAAGAAAAGAAATGAAAGAAAAGAAAAGAAAAGAGTAGAAAATGGTATAATTTGAGTTGACTTTGACTTGAACTAACTTTCCCCACCTCACTCTCTCTCCACCCTCACCCAATCCCCCAAGATTTCTGGCCCAAACCTGAACCACAACAGCCCCAAATACTTCATCTCATTTTTCCATCAAAATCCCCAAAATTTCTATCAAAAATCCACCCTTTTTCTCAAAAATTCAAAGCTAATTCTAAATCCAAGCTTTACCCATTATTCTTTAGATATTCAAGCATGGATCTTGGAGCATGAAATCATTGTTAGAGGCTAAGATTTTTGCAAGTTTGATCTCAAGCTTGTGAGGTATAATCATAACCTTATGCTTAATTTGTTGTTAAATTACTTGAATCTAGCTATTAGGTGTTAAATTAGGGTTTTAAATTTCAAGTTTTGAAATTTAAAGAAAGGGTTTTGATTACTAAGTTAGGGTTTGTTTTGGAAATGAGTTGTGTTTGATTGTGTATGGTTTAGTGAGGTGGATTAACATATTTAGTTTTGTAGAAAACTAATCTAGTTGTTAATTACAAGTTGTTACTTGAAAAATGTCCAAATTAAGCTTTTTGTTGCAAACTAGTTTTTTTGATTTAATTCGAAATATGAGATTAAAAATATGGTTAGGGTTTTTATCATATTATTAACTTTATTAAGTGTAGTTTAACACTTTAGTTCATGGAAATCCAACCTAAATTGTAGTTTGTACATTTTTGCTATGAAATTGTTAAAAAGGGTATTTTGTAAACTAGAATATTAGGGTTTTTGGAATTTAATGAGATTAAATTCCGGAAATTGTTTCTATGACTTATTTAAGATATTTAATAAGTATATTGGCCGCTATATTCATTTAAACATCATGTTTTGTACAAAAACGGCGAATTGTGCTTGCTAGATTTGCGGAAAAATGACTTTTTAAGTGAAATTGGGGTTTTTGTGAGTTTTGACCTAGTTTATATTAAAATTAGTGTTCGTGAATGTACAAATGAGTGTGATTGGATTTTTCTCGATGGTTTGACGTTTGTACATCGACATCGAGGGTTGGTTTGACTATTCTTGCATGCGTAGGCGATAGGTTTGGACCTATGCGTGATACGCGTGCCGATTTGATTTTCGCATGCCGTTTCGATTTCGAATTTAGTTTTAATGCGATATGGTGCGTTATGATATGTAGGTACCCCCATGTGGACTTCGAGACGACAAGCAAGCGTGTGGCGACGTCGGCACCGGCTAGCGAGGACCAGGTGAGTAGATTTATATCTACGGGGAGAAGTCGGGTGGATGGCGTATAGCACCCCCACAGTCCGTGGTGGTGTATACGGATGCGTATACACACCAACAATTATTATATGTTATTGGGATTAATAACGATGCTTAGGATGGATATTGGTGTATTGGATTACTTTAGTGTTGCGAACCCTAGGGTAGTGTTGCACTACACATACACACATACATACTTGCATACATTCCTTATTTCTTATGTGCGTGTATGGGAATATATATTTATGTGTTCACATGGGTATGGGACTATGTGTTCATATACTGGATTTGAGGATAGTATTTGGAATTTGAGATGAGTCGATGAGATTGGGCTTGAGGCCAGGAGATCGGTGACGTGATTGGTTCGTATTGAGATACGACATGATGTTTTAGCGGGTCTTCTGACGTAGTAATTCTTACACCCGCATGTATACATAGATGGCATCAATATTGTACTAGACGTAGGACATTATTCCGGATCATGATATTTGATAAAGAAGATACCAAATGAATAGTGTGATTGATGTGACTTTGACCCGTACCCAGATTGGGATGCCGTACGACGGATTTACGTACGAGCTATATTGATGATTGACCCGCACTCTTGACTTGGGATGCCTGATTATAGATATGGTATCGGATATGATATTATTGAGGCAGGATCACTGACTAATATATATATACGGGTATGTATATGTATCGACTCAGATGTTAGGCGGTTTCCATACCTGTAGTTCAGCTTGTTAGTTCAGCCGTATAGTTTAGTGTAGTTGTTAGATTAGATTAGACTTCTTACCTATTTCAAAAACTAACGAGTCGTGGGCATTTTTAAAGACAGCCCAAGGGATCCTACGGATATTTCAAAAGATGTATCTTTTCACAAAAACACCGTAGCCCCTATTTTCAAAACCCCATGATTCGTGTTATTTCAAAAGGCACCATTTGTAGGACTGATATTAGATTAATGCAGATTAGTTATAGTTGCGTCTAGTTCTCAGCTCCCGCTCATTTTTGTGGTCCGCTTCGCATCGCATGCTTATTTTATGTTTCATACTCCATTATTGATATCATGCTGTTAGGACACCAGCACCATTACCAATGATGCGTATGTACCACGTACACTTAATTGCCGGCTCACACACATCTTCATCGGTAATTGCCATGTCACGTACACCTTAGAAAATATTATTGCTTGACGTAGCCTGTTAGCTGATAGTTAGACATGATATTAGTGTACTTGCCTTATATGTTAGTTTAGACATTGTAGTTATTACCTGCTACTTCATGCATACTGTTATTCATTGTTATGCCGCATACATGGATTCTCATGCATATATTCACTATTTTACGTGTTATTGAGGTTTTGGATTCGGATTTCCATGAGATTTTCTGGATTTGGAGGAAAACCGCAAAAACTTATATGAACTGATTTCTCTCTTTTTAAAATAAAAAGTGCGGTTTTCCCATGATGTATGAGTCGTCCACCATGAGTTTGCTGATGGATTTCGAGACCCGATTCGAGGAGACGGATGAACCGTTTCGGGTACATGGTGGACCCGGTAAGGTACCCCGGGGCAAGAAGCGCGTGATGATGACGATGTGAGCCTGGCAGGGGAGCACTACCTACCGGTGATATTACCCGACGCGTCGGATATCCGGAGGATACCGTCGTGGTCCTGAGATGGATGGTAGGGGCCGGTCTGGACTGACGGCGCCCTAGATATTGTGATTGAGACATTGAGATTGAGACTTGAGGTACATAAATTGTGACACAGAGATATCGAGGTATTTGGACACTTGTTTTGTGTCCATGCTGGGCACTGTTTTATGCTGATTTCATATATGGTACCTCATTTCTTTTAAAATACAGAAATCTCACTGATTTATGAAACCAGTTTTATTCAGTACATGCATTCTGTTTTATGCATTCATACATCATCCATATGATATATTGCTACCTGAGGCACTGACACGGGCACATGAGATTACACTCGGGTTAGATATTTACCCTAGCCTTGTTATAGGCTACGTGTTATTCATATATTTGAGGTTATATTATGATCATTAACCTAGAATTGCGTTATTTATGCGATTTCTGTGCGTAGATGTTTTTCTATTCACGAGTTGGCAACTCACCCCCGTTGTGCCCCAGTTTCTTGCAGGTTTGCTGTACAGGTTTCATTACGGCTTTGCTGGCACTATTTCCATTCTGGGTGGCTTGCTAGTAGGTGGGTTATTTGTATCTTACCCATCCTTATATCTTGTATATTATTATTCAGTTGTATCTAGAAGTTCCATCAACCAAACATGTATTTATTTTTTTTTGAGGTAGAGACCCGTGATGTTATTCTTTCGACCTTAGAGTCGCGTGTTTTATTTCTGTGGATTTCTGGTGGTTTTGAGTTTCCTTTTGAGTTTTGATCCTCGCCGTTGGCGTTGTATATTATATTACTTGTGTGGTTGTGACCGTCGTTTGACGAAGAGCTAGCTCCCGCTTGGGGATGCCTTTTTCTGGATTTCGTATACTATTCATGTTGTATCCCGTTTGGGGGCCAGTATTTACAAAGGAGATTCTGCTGAAATTTTTAGTAAAATTTTGATGTTTTTAAAAAACCGCATAATTCGTCTTATGCTATTGAAACTACTTGCTTTAAGTTGGTTTTTCCTGCACTCTACTATTTTCTTGGTTTGGATTTCTGGGTTTTCGGTTTACTTAGATTACGTACGCCTCGAGACGTTCATAGTTTAAGTGCCGGTCATGTTCCGTACTTTCGGGTCGTGACAAGTTTAATGGCACGATCCGGGTTTATAGTGCGCGGTGGTGCCGGTATTTGAAAAGTTTAAAGTTTAGCACCGCTTCCGCATTCCGGCGTCGGATTGACAGCCGGGGCGCCGCCGTGCACTTACAGTGGTATCAGAGCCTTGCCATTAACATAGTCTAGCTTGGTCTAATGTGTTTACATTTCCGATCGAACAAAAAATTCCAAAACCCGTATTTTTCCAAACATCAGTTTTCTGTCGAAATTTTTTTAGCTCGAAAATTTTTTCAGGTTGTTGCAGAAAGATGTTCAGGAAATTTTAGGAGTTCTGAGAAAATTTGAATGCATGATCGTACGAGAACGCCGCGGAACCGCGGCAATAACCCCCTTTATGCCGCGGTGCCGCCCCCGTTCTGTGCCTTCACTGCTTCAAAATTTCTACAGTACTCCTTAACTTGAAAATAGGGGTTTTGGTATACTTTGTTTGGGCCCAGAATTTCTGTGAGTGCTACAGTAGTACTTGGGGGCCCACTTGGTAAAATTTGATCGATCGGATATTTTAAACACATTATTTCACAGTATTTACATTATATCTGCGACCGTGAATGTCACTTGATCGGTAAATCCTGTCTAACTGCTATAGCCCGGTTAGACGGATTTGCGAACGTGACTTTCACGTTGATGTTCTGTGTATTGCTGTGATGTTGCGGATCGGTCGGTGGGGATAGCCTGGATGCAATGCTAGTACAGTTTTTGTTGTATTATGTACATTTGATATTGCGGGACGAGCGTCCGACATGTGGACTGCCGTCACTGCCTGTTTGTATTATTATTTTGGGGCACGACCAGGTTGCGGTCGATGTACCCGTTGTATGTATATTTTACTTTATGTACTAGGATTACCCTAAGGTGGGGTGCACGGATAGCCGGGTTCTAGAGGGCAACGGGCCCGCATCTCATGGCATTGAGACGGAGGGGGCTTCACTCTAGAATTGGCGGGCTATTCGCCGCACTCCTAGGGGGTACAGGTTGACCCAGGAGGGGTGCCCAAGTTACCGGATTCCGTGAAGTGCTGGGTGGTCCATTCACGTTGCTGAAGGGGGATGCTTCGCTTCAGGTTTTGGCGGGTAACTTGCCGCGCCCGTAGGGGTCTAGGATTTCATTGCACAGGCTATCCACACGACCAGGGGAACGTCGGGTTTCAGTAGTGGCTCTGTGAAACCCGGGGATCCCAGATATCTGTATTGTTCTGTGATGCTGTACATTTCTGTGATGTTGCATTTTTATCACGCCTTGAGCGAAATATTATATATTGGTATATATATTAGTAGATGTTGTATATGTTTTGCATCCGCGCTAGTCCAGTCCCCGCTCTGTCGTTAGTTAGCTAACCTAACGGGTAATGACGGGACCCAGTGGCGAATGCGGATGGCATATACGTACATCAGTATATTTTCGTTCTTTGTGGTGTGATCAATTGATGGGACTGCGTTGATTCGGATCAATGCAAGTTAAAAACAAACCTATTCTGATGTTGTTGGAACACTTTTCAAAAAGTTGTTATCGCAAGGACGTTCTCTTTTGTTTTGCATCGTGGTATTCAGTTGGAATATCCTGCTCCTCAGTCGACGAGGCAAGGGCCGAGATCCCTTCACCGGGAGTGACCCCTTGGACAAAAAGTTTGCGTCAGGGCAATAACTTCACTATAGCCGATTACTTTTGCTTTGCACCGTGGTATTCAGTTGGAATATCCTGCACCTCATTCTACGGGAAAAGAGCCGAGATCCCTTCACCGGGAGTGACCTCTTTAGCAAAGGTTTTCGTCACTATATTTTTATAAAGCTATCCGTTCCTTCAACGATATCAAGTTCATTACGTTAAAGGTTTTCGCCAGAAACCATTCGTAGCCCTCCGTCGTTTCATATGGGTGGTCAATAGTATTCAAGCTGTGTTTGTTGGCCAAAGTCAAGGCACAGTGTTTGGTAGCTGTTGGGTATTCATATGCAGCATAGATAGATGCGTTGGTTTGGGGCAGTCGTATAGCCTTGTTGGCCAAAGTCAAGGGCTTGTGCGGGTGGGCTCAAATTAACCTGGAGAATGACGGGTAGAACTTGACATGTGACTTATGATTTGTTAGCCAAAGTCAAGGTCATAAGAGCATGGGGCAAAAATCACATCGGGAGTTTCTAAAGAAACTGAAACTTGTCAGATATGCGCATACCTTCTGGAGTGTGATAGCGTGAGCGGATTCTGTCACGTTATCATGCGATGATAGTTGGATCCCGATTCCCACTGATGAGTTGGTTTACTCCTCGGGCGACCCCGACTAATTCTTCTTTTAGGTTTGGAGGAGAATTTGAGGTGACAGTGGGAGGTTTCCAGATTAGATAAATTGGTAACCATTCGGATCTAGGATAGAGTGCATGCTGAGTGTTTCTTTTCTCTCTCTCTTTGGCAGCGACCATTGACCCGACCCTAAGACTATGACTCAGTGACCAAAATTAACCGAACCTTCTTAAACACTGGCTTTTGGATTGTCAGAGTTGCAAACCTCATTGCCACTCCTACTTTTACCCTTTTCTCCAAGACACCCCGTATTACTACAAACGTCCACTTCCATTGGACAAAACCATTGTATGGTTATATACGAACTCGAAGGAATTTATTCGAGGATGGTTTCTGGTTCTGGAGAAAACGAATAGGACTATTCAGTTGTCTTTTCATTTTATCTTCTCTCAGGATGCGAGTACTCCTTGGTTTAGGAGATAGTACACCTATTACACAAATTGGATAGTCTTCTTCCAAACCTTAGGCTGGTGCCGACCGGTAGGGAATGAAGAAAACCAATTAGCCTAACGATGGTGTACAGAAGGTATTAAGTAAAGACATATCAAGGGATTAGTAAGAGGGCAAAGTAAATTGCAACTGATATTCACGACCAAACCAAGTATTTATTCGCCAATCCTAAATCACCTTTGTATTTCTCCAGAACACTCCGTATCACTACGAAGATCCACAGTTTATTGGATACTCCATCGTATGGTTATATACGAACTCGAAAGGAACTTGTTCCAGTTCGGGGATGGATTCTGGTTCAGGAGAAATAGGAATGAGGTTTATTCGGTTGTCTTTTATCTTCACCTTCTCTCGCATTGCGAGTGCTCCTAGGATTAGGACAGTACACCCATTATGGTTATTGGATAGTCTTCTTCCAAACCATAGGCTGGTGCCGAACGGTAGGGCAGGAAGAAAACCATTTGGCCTAAAGGGGTGTGCAGAAGGTAATGACTAAAGACATATAAAGGGATTTAGAGAGGTGGCAAAGAATTATACGGTTACAGTCGTGAATCTGGAAGAGGCATTACTAGGAATACCGGATACCCCATCGAAACATTTCAATGTTTCGGTTTCACTGTGTACTGTTAATGGAAAACTGATTTCCCAATTAGACACTTGCTCCAGGGTATGTATTTACCAAGTGTGATTCTCACATTTGTATGGTTTTACAGATGATGAGTGGGAGTAAGTTATTGGGAATTGGGTGACTATCCTCATTATATCGGGATTCGTTGTAATCGGTGATATTTGAGGAAGTTACCTGGATTGTTTGCCGGTCGGCAAATATTTAGTTTTGAATATCCGCTGTTATGCACCAATTTCAAATTGATATATCTGTACGTCTATTTTCATAGAGTGAGATATACCTTTTTGAAATTATGTCTATGACATTTACCTATATCAGTGGATGGTTAGGTAAGGAGTATTAAACAGCGGTGTAATTCTTCTTAACCATAAGTACAGTTTTCAACCTACGACACACAGTGACTGAGTTATCAGACTCAAGGGACTTATACGGAGTATTGTATGTTGTCCAGTGTCCATTAGGACAGAGGGGTTTGGTCCTCGTACTATATTCGGTTTACTTATGACTTCTCTAGTTTTTAGACAGGTGTTTCGTAGAAACACTGGGTCCGAATTTTGAGAAGTTATAGGTATTTGGATAAAGTAGAGAACCAGGTGTTGCAAGTATCGGGATTCTTAAAGTTGATCGAAGATGTAGATACTTGAGTATGGTATTCAGTTGATAGTAATGATCAAGAGAACTTGCTTCTCTTTCAGGTTACTCATAATTGGAAGCATTCCTAAGTTGAGTAACGCTGATCGGCCTCCTTCCATTTAGTTGACATGCACTGGAGACAGCTGCATGATTTGAATCTGGTTCAATTAAATCATTGCCTCCGGTTCTATATTGGATATAGAACAGTTCATATCTTAACGATGTTAAGGTACGGGGAATTGTCCGGATTATGCTTAAAACCAGACTCTGGATAACTCAAGGCATGTTTCTGTAATGGCTGTTTGTGGGTTGACCCAGGCTATGACGAGGGTTGATTTTCTACCATCTGGAAGATCAATAGTGATATTGTTCTAGACTCGCCACAGTTTTAAATAAAATGGATTTTTTCAGAAAACAGTAGTGGGAGTATGGTAGAACTGGAAGTGATTCCAGAACCACAAACGATTGCTGAAGATTTCATAGGAACCTAAAGATTCAATCTGGCTTGACATTCCATTGGCCACTCCGCAGATAAGGTGGGTAACTTCAGGCACCCGAGAGGTACTCCGGTAGCCTCAAGGACGGGGACAGGGAAGTTCTTGTTTACCCAGACATGCCATTGCTGTTGTTCCAGACTGTGAGACCCGGCAGGAGGATGAGTATAGCGTTGTTCTAAACTGGCTTTAGAAGTGTACGTCTATATGACTCTGCCAGAGGGTTGTCGTGGTCAGTGGGAGCAGCGGAAGCATGATGGACAAGTGGCTTATGTCTATTTATAGACTAAAGCAGATATAGCGGAGATAGATCATCTATTTCTGATGTGACAGTCATAGGTTTGACTTTATCAGAATAGGGGATGGATCTGTTGAGAAGGTAGTAGGGTGTGATGTCATGGTATTTGGATGACATAGACAGAGTAGGAAGTGATATTCCTATACTATGATCGGTTATACTTTGGTCGTCATACAGTGGTTTTTCCACATGGGACTTGGACATTATATCAGACATATTGGTTACTAGATGTATGGTTTTAGATCTAAATTTGGGTGGTTTCCCAATCAGGGTACTTAGACAGCATTCTAAGAGTATTTATAATGGATTATGGAACTTCTGTTCTGGACCTGATATTGGATCCTGGCACGGTAGTGTACCTGCAGGTGATGGAGTCACCCTCTCTAAAGGTGTCTTACAGACTAAAGGGGAGAGGGATGTGCATGATTGGCAGATCACTTGCTCAGACAATTGAGTCAATCATGAGATGTCAAGTACCACACCAGATGTTGTTCTTGCACTAGATGCAATAAGTTGATATTGATCCAATCCTGGAGAAGCAGTCGGAAGCAGTTTTAGAACATAAGTGGATGTTCTAGGGATATGATAACGACAGCCTCATTCGGGAGACAGTTATCATTCCAGGCTTCCAAGGTGACCTGGATGACAAGGAGGTTGTCAGAGTTATAGTTTTTCCTTCTGGCGAGGGGCAATATTTTGGACAGGTGGTCCAAGGCAATACTGAGGGAGGCATGGCGCGGGACACTGATTAAGTTCAGTTGACGATACAGTCTAAGAAGTTTGGATTTGGAGTTCATTTATGAGCTAGGTCCCATCAGACATCCAGACACATTCTAAGACAGGTATTGCTCATTTCGGGAGATGGGTTTCTCCGCGAACTTGAGATATAGAGAGACATAGAAAGAAACATCAAGGCGGATCCACTCACTAAGGCTATTCCTCGAACGCAATAGTTTCGCAAACGAGTTTTGTGAGACTAACAAGTAGAGGAGTTGGGTGTTCGGTATCACACGGGCTGTGAGTATGCGACATCGCAATAATTAGCCTTGAGTGCAAGTGGGAGATTGTTGGAGATAGTGCCCTCAAAGTCAATTATTGGATCACAGGCACGTGATTGCAATGATTGAGGGAGGACCTATCCCGGTAGGACGGTCTTACTCAAGATGATAGTATGCTATCTGGTTTATCTTTATCATCGTGTACTGCTTTAGGTGACCTGGCAGGTCGCTATTACACGTTGATAGAGCCCCTAGGTTTCTTGCTTGACTGCCAGCAGTATGAGGGCGATCATATACGTGAGAGATGGTAGTCTATAAGCATATCCTTAAAAGGTCCCTAGTCGTGGGAGTTTCGAGAAAGGGCATCGATACTCCAGAGTAGACTAGTGTATATAGTCGAGACCCCAACGAGTGGCGGTGGCCGGTCTCACAAGCCACTGGTGTCAGTTGATTCACCTAAGATGTATACAAGTGCTCATTGGGTTATGAGTACACCGGACAGGACTCGCCGGGAACATGCTAGTTGGTCTTATACCTGACGTCAGATAGCAGTTCCCAGGTGACATATGTACAGGTTAGTTCATCGACCTGAGGATCGTCATTTGTCTCGTGTGAGTTCCCACTGTACTTTGATTACTACCCTACCACGCTCAAAGGAGACGTGCAAACAGGTTTTAGTTGGGTACAGTCCCGAGCCACATGGAGGCAGTGAGCGGATCTTCGGGGGTTCGTCTCTCCCGGTATTGGGGGTGAGGTCGTGCTGTGTCTAGGAGAGCCAGAACATGAAAAGTCCTTGGCCAAGGCAGGAGATTTACTGGTAGGTATTCCAGTAGAATCTCAGGGTGTTCTGGGATGATCTCTGACACGACTTGTACCGCTTTTGGGGGTCTGACTTTTACCAACCCCATAGGCCGGCCATGCGATGCTCATAGACGAACGGACCGGACTGTACGGATATTGTCACTAACAGGCTCAGTAGGGTGTCAGGATGAGTTCGCTCATCGACGTCCCTTTTAGTCAATAGCTGGTAGCCCGTCACGTATGGCTAATACCTCTGACGTGCTAGTGGTTAAATCCACAGCCATAGTATTGACGAGTCTTTAGAGTCCCCCACATTCAGTTACTCAAGTTTCGGACGAAACGCTGTAGAGGCCGTATGGAGATATGGCAGGGTTCGATCAGATACGTGCGGTATTGCACGGATCAGGATCGGATGGTTAATACTAGCGGGCTTTGGTTTAAGCCGGATCCTAGTATTGTACAGTGTAGATTTTGTCTCATTGCATTTGTATTTCGGTCGGAATACAAATGCGGGTGTGTATACACAGTAGCGGGGTTTTCCTGTAATTTATTACGCGACCAGTTTTCTGGAGTTGCCAGTTTGATTTTCGTTTCGGCCATTTTCGTTTGTATCTTTCATTGGCCGAAGATTGGTGGAGGAGGGCTTATTTGCATTTGTGCAAATAAGCATTTGTGGAGGGTGTTCTTTGCATTTTGTTGCATCATGATGGTGCACCATCCATTGACTTGATTTATCCATCATGGCTTGACTTTTGTGTGACATGGTTTTGATGATAGTTGAGGTTGAGTGTGGATGTGGTTTTGATCATTGCTTTTGATCATCATTCTTTTCTTGCATCATTGTTGATACACATCCCCTTGGACTTCTCTCTCACTCTCTCATTATTCATTCCATCCTCACCTTATCATGGCCGACCTTGGCTCTTGGGGGCTGCCCAATTTTTTTTGGGTGGGGAATTTTGTTCATTGGCATTGCATAAAATCCATTTAGCTCCATCTCCAAAACTTCATTCCTCCACCATCTCAAAAGGCAACTTCCATAAACCCCGAAATGAGACATGAGCACTACACATTCTACAGCAAATCTTGGGCACGTCGACTCGCCAACTTCATGCCCAAGTTGCCTCGGTATAGAGGTGGGAGCACGTAAAAGAAGCAGGCGACGTGGTGCCCTTCCGGCGACGAGGTGGAGACCGGAGATTCCGCGGGAGATCGGGACGACGACGAGAAGACCGGAGGACACGGATCACTCGGTATATCTCTCTTCCCATCTTGTAGTTAGCTAGGACTAGTTTAATGGCACGATCCGGGTTTATAGTGCGCGGTGGTGCCGGTATTTGAAAAGTTTAAAGTTTAGCACCGCTTCCGCATTTCGGCGTCGGATTGACGGCCGGGGTGCCGCCGTGCACTTACAATTATTTTATCTAATCAGGATGGCTCTCACTGTTTTTATCAAATCTTCCTTCAAACCCTAAAAGGAAAGACTAGCCGGGATTAATTACACGCTACAAGTTTGCCAATCTTTCAGCCAGGCCTGTGTCGGTACTTTGAGGGAGGTCCCCCTTGCTTTCGCACGAACCTAATTAATGTAAACCTTGTTTTCCCAGAGGCGTAACCTCGTTAACACCTTTCTAGACACCTACTTGATTGGCTAATTATAATGTGTAAAACTTTCCCAGGAGTAACTCTTACTCGCAGCGGGTATCGGGATCCAACTATCTCATAGAAGGTATGCAATCTCATTGCAAATTTCAACACTTGAAATTCCCGATAATATTTTGCCCCAAGCGATCTATGACCTTGACTGAGTCAACAAACCATAGACCGTAAGTAAAGTTCAACCCGTCATTTCCCGATTGAATTAAACCCACCCGCTCGACCCTTGACTGAGTCAACAAGGCCGCACGACTATCCTAATCCAATCGCATCATATGCTTTGCAGATAAGCACTAATCAGCTACCGCACACTACGCCTTGACTGAGTCAACAAACGCAGCACGAATACTAACTATTACTTATCTGAAATGACGGAGGGCTACGACAGGTTTTGAAGAAAACCCTTTGCGTAATGAACTTTATATCGTTGTAGAATCAAATGATTTTGAAATGGAGTGTTTTTGAAGCTTTTCTAGTTTTGCTAAAGAGGTCACTCCCGGTGAAAGGATCGTCGGCCCTTTCCTCATCGAATAAGGTGCAGGATATATCATATATACCTCTGTGCAAAGCAGAAACTATAGAAGCAATCAAAAGACAAACCGAGGGTTGTAGTATCTGCCAGTTATTGCTAAAGGGGTCACTCCCGGTGAAGGGATCTCGGCCCTTTCCTTATCGAATAAGGTGCAGGATGTTCTACAAGGAACACCGCGATGCAAGGCAAGAACTGTAGCTATCTGTTTTTGAAAATTCGATACCACAACATCTTTTAGGTTTCTTTTCTTTCATTAATCATATTAATGAAGTCCCATCATTTAAGTTACCTAAACATCACAAATAAATACGACGTACACTTATGCCATCCGCATTCGCCTCGATGTCCCCTCGTGCACCGTTAGGTTAGGTAACTAACGGCAGAGCGGGGCAGGGCTAGCGCGGGTGTAAAACATAAGTAACGTCTATATAATATATCATATATACTATATACAGCATTTATCACAGAACATCAAATGATCGCATCACAGATATCGCAGCAGAAGAATCATATGAAATATTGGATATACTAGGACGTCCATGTTTTTAATACGAGCCAGTATAAAACACGGATTCCACGGTCGCGATGAATAGCCAAACCCACACCCCTAGACCCCTACGAGAGCGGCAAGCAACCCTACCAATTCTAGAGTTAGGAGTCCCGGACTCGACTCCTCGAGTTGGCCTCCTACTGGACTCCAGAACCCGGTTACTTATGCCCTCCTCCTTGGGTCTATCCTAGTGCGGAAAAGTAAATAATATACAATGATGACATCTTCCACAACCTGGAAGTGCCCCAATAAAAGAATATTACATACAAGTTTTTACATGAATGAAAATGAAAAACACTCATCTCACATAAAAACCCTCGGCTATTCAAACACGACGATCCAATATAATATATCCAGCAACACATAACATCACATGTCATCAACGTAAGTAAACATGAGTATCCCAATTGTCGTTGACATATAGCAACAAAACCGGCGATATCACATATTACACTTACGGTCACAGAAAAGAAAGTGTAAAACTACAACAGTTGGAATCCGCAACCTCTTTAGACATCGCATGCCTAACCATCTGAATTCCTTAGACATCACATGCCTAACATTTATAAACCCCGCATTTTAGTCTCATTATCGAAAACACTTTTCAATATCAAGTCGGGCAATTCAACAAGATTCCCGGCATTTTGATCGAATGCTCGTCGCAAACTTTAGTAGGCGGCCGCACCCCCGATGCCGTCGACGAAGTACACTAAGGTGGAACACCGCTGCCGCGAGCACCCGAACGGATGCTTTCGGTGACGGGGTTCTCCTACAGTCACTTGGTCGGGGCTATAGGGCGTGGCTATCTATTAAGTTTACCCGGCGAGTATCCGCATACGCTACGTGATTGCGACGGACTTTTGATCACATCAAAATTCCGTGGCAACCGATCAAGTGAGACTAAAGTGCTATGTTTATAACATCCAAATCAGTTATCTCATAACTACTTGTGGATTCCAAATATTGTATCACATTCCAGATAAATAGAAAATGTTAAACTTTCTGATCGAACGATCAAACACCCAAGTTTTCCCGAAACTACTCAACACATGAAACAAGTTTAAAAACATTCACTTCATGCCTCAGTACCAATGGTCCAGCCGTAGAAGGGTCAAGCCAACGCCTCACATGTGGCACGCCGTACTGCCCCAAACCCTAAGGTTCAAAGGGCAGTTCAAGACGGTCACATAATCGAGTTAAGGTTTGTTGTCTTCTAGACGGACCATCGCGTTACTTGCACTACTTAGAACGTTATTAAACTACGGAAAAATCCAACAATTGGAAATTTCCCGGCAGGGGAAAAATTGGGTATCTATATCCGGTCGAACTTTTAAACATATTCTAAAATTACCCGGAAAAACACATAGACAAAGTTAAACAATCCGATCGAATCGTCGAATTCCCAAAACAACCCCAGAAAACTCAACTGTTGAGTATAATTTAAAAATTCCCAGAAAACACAGAAAATTCATATGGGCATTACTGTGCAAAGCACGTGCCAAGAATCACCATTACGGCCGCAGAACCGCCGTACATGCTAGGGTGGGGCCGCGGTTCCGCGGCACTTTGGTTGACTTAGCCGCACGTGCTTCACAGTAACTCCTATAATCTCCTGCTATATTTTTTGGATATTTTTAATTCACAAAAATCCAAAATTCCAGAAAATGTCCAGAGAGTGGTTTGAGTTAGGGTTTCGGGGTTCGTTCGGATTTCTAACTTCGTCTACTCATCGCCTAAGGCTCTAGCTAGGCTCTGATACCACTGTAGGGTTCTTAGGCACACTCAAGAGGTTCCACAAGACATCGACCATGCCAAATTCAAATTTTTCTTGTGCCGAGAAACCCTAATGCTAGATCGTTAACTAGAGGCAAAGGCGAAACATGCAAATAAACAACTTTATTGCTAAGTGAAAGAGGCTACAATCTTTGTAGATCCGGTCCTCCACTTCCTTGGCTCCGTGATGACGTCCCTCTGCTGTGATCATCGGATCCCGGACTCTAGCGATGGTTTCGTCGAAGAAAAGATCGGGCTAGGTCGTTGACTACGATGCCGAAGATGATCTACATCGAGGCGACTCTAACTCGAGCTCCATCTTCACCAAGTCATGAAACTTGTGAAGAAAACACCCTATACTACATGGAAAGTAGTAGAGGATGAAGAAATAGGAAGTGGGTTCACTTTGGATTTGGGTTTCTCACTTGATTTCATCACTTGACATTTTTGTAGAAAGCTTTTCTTTCTTCATCAAGAAGAAGAAGAAGAAAGAAATGAAAAATGAATTAATTAAAATAGAAATTCAAGTGACCCTTATCGTTTAGCAACCATGGGTGAGTTAACAAGTGTAGAGAATAAACTAGGGTTAAAGTAAATGGTTAGGGTTAAGGAAAGAAACAAAATGGTCAAAGCTTTTCAAAGCTTCATGAAGCTTCAACAAAAAACAAAGCAAGCCACCATTTCATTTATCTTTCCAAAATGAATAAATAAATAAATGAATAAGTAAATCAAAATCCTAACCATTAACCTAATCATGGTTTAATCATACACACCCAAGTTTGCTTGTATCATCAAACATGATACAAACTAGTGCACAAAACTATATCATATATACAATGTGCACATCAAGTGAGAAAATCCATCTTAAGTGAACAAATACTAGTTAATGTAAAGTAATATATCAAATATATAATTATACATTAAATCATTAAATCAACACTTGATTTAACGATCCGGTCATATCGCATATGACCGACTAATATCCAATGTATCGACTTATCGAATCAATCCTCGATTCGATAACTAGGTTATATCGCATACAACCAATCGATACATTCATCGCGAGAACAGAATACGGTATCACATACACGCATTATTCTCGGTCCCGCACATATCTCATATGCGCTCCTATTTCGTTTCGCTTGAGCCAGGAAACCTCTGTGTAGGACTCTAAAGACTCGTCAATACGCCGGCAGCAGGTGATGATCATATCAAACACCCACAAGCCGCAAGCGGTCTGCTAAACGTAACGGCCACCCGGGTATTGAGCGATCAGAAGATCGACGAGCAAGCCCGCTCACACTCCTGTGAATCCAACCAGTAACACTTACCGCACAGTCCGGTCTGTTCGTCTGATATGTCGCATATCTTGCCTAGGGGTGGTAAACGTCAGACCCCAGTAGCTCGATAAGTCGTGTCGATATGAGGTCTAGAATAGTTCGAGAAACTACTGGTAACACTTACCAGTAAATCTCAGCAACCCTGGCCAGGGATTTCCGGTTATAGCCAATCTAACACAGCGCAACATCAACTCCCTATACCGGAAAAGACAAATCCCCTCCTATCGCTCATTGCCTCCATGTGATTCGGGACTGTACCCAAAAGCCGCCGTTTTGCACGCCCTCTTGGACGTGGTAAGGTGGAAATCAAAGCATGGTGGGAATCACACAAGACTCTATGACGATCTTGGGTCTACAGACTAACCTGCACCAGTGTCACCAGAGAACTGCCATCTGACGTAAGGTATAATACCATCTGGGAGTTCTCGGCGAGTCCGTCCAGTGTACCCAGTCTCCACTGAGCACCCGTATATCATCTCTGATGTCAAACACCAATGGATATGGGATCGTCCATCACCCATCTGTATGGGTTGAGAAGGTATACGCTAGTCTACACTGGTATATCGATGCCCCGTCTCGATACACCCACGACTAGGGACCTTGAAGGATGTACTTATGGACTACCATGTCCCCACTAGTATGATCCGCATCATAGTCCAGGTAGTCAAGTACACATCCTAAGGGCTTTACCAACATGTAACAGAGAGACAATCAGTGTACACGTTAAGGTAAAGAGCAACCAGATAGCATACTATCATGTCGAGCAAGGAAGTCCTCCCTATATATGTCCCAGCATCCACTACAATATACATCCTATATACAGTGATGGCCTCTAGGGCATACATATAACTAACATGTACTTAGTTGGATGTTTTGGGATTTTTAGTATAGTTTGTTTCTGCCCAGATTTTCCAGAGAACAAATTTGTTTTTGGCGTGGTTACAAATCCGTATTTTGATCGAAATTACGTAGACTTTGGCTAATGGATATTATCAGTGATGTGATATATGTATTGAACGTCTGCTAATCGCTATACGTCGATTAGTGGGGGTTATACATATATGTGATCTGTAATGTTGATGGTATGTATATATGAACTCGTTGGATATTCGCGGATGAATAACCGGGTGGATGTGAGATGAGAGTTTCTTTTTCTTTCATTCATGCAAAATTTGTAAATTGATGTAATATTATTTATATGGCCGCACATCCGGGATGAGGTTGTATCCGCCATTGTATAATTTCTTTTTACTGTTTTTGCTCCTAGGATAGACCCAAGGTGGGGTGCACAAACTACCGGGTATCTCGAAGTGCCGAGTGGCCTACTCACGTTGTTGAGGGAGGTTTCTTCACTTCGGATACTTGGCGGGTAGTTTGCCGCACTCGTAGGGGTCTAGTGTAGGGTATTAGCTATTCATCGCAACCGTGTAATCCGCTTTTCGTTGCAGGCTCGAACGAATCGCGGATTTCTAGTATATCCAAAGTGTTCATCTTTGATCTGGAATGACTATCATTGCATCTGACGAATGTATATATATCTATATATGATATCTATTTAGGCGTTGCTTATGTTTTGCATCCGCGCTAGTCCAGCCCCCGCTCTGTCGTTAGTTAAGAAACCTAACGGGTGATGACGGGGCCCCATGGCGAATGCGGATAGCATAAGCGTACGTCATATTTTCGTTGTTTTCTGCAATGGTAGGATTAAATGATGGGACGCATTAAAATTAATGCAAGAAAATAAACCAAGTTAAAGTCGTTGGAACACTTTGAAAACCACTCGGTTCTTTTCAAAAACCAACTTTTAAATGCGGAGCTTGAACCACTCCTTTTAAAAGCTATCTCGTTCCATCGATTATATCAAGTTCACTACGTTCACGGTTTCGCCAAAACCATCCGTAGCCCTCCGTTGTTTCATATGAATATCCAACAGTATTCAAGCTGTGTTTGTTGGCCTTAGTCAAGGCACAGTGTTTGGTAGCAGGTGGGTATTCATATGTCGCATAGATAGATGCGTTGGTTTGGGACAGTCGTATTACTTTATTGGCCATAGTCAAGGGTATATACGGGTGGGTTCAAATCAACCTGGACAACAACGGGTAGAACTTGACATGTGACTTATGATTTGTTGGCCTTAGTCAAGGTCATAAGAGAATGGGGCAAAAATCCACATCGGGAGTTTCTAAAGAAACTGAAACTTGCTAGTGCTGCATACCATTTGGAGTGTGATAATTCTGGTAGGATTCCTTCAGTTTTATCACACGATGATATTTGGATCCCGATCCTACTGTGAGTATATGCTACTCCTCGGGAACTTTCTCACTTAACGATCAATGTTATAAACCAAGTAAGTGTCTAGAAAGGTGTTAGCGGGGCTATGCCCACAGGGAAAAGAGGTTACTTAATTAAGGAACTTCGCAAAAGCGTTGGAAAACCTCCCTCGAAATACCGACACTGGCCTGGCTGAACGGTTAAGTAAGTATTGTATGGTGAGATTGATCCCGACTAATTCTTCCTTTATGGTTTGAGGAGGGATTCGAGAGACAGTGGGAACAATCCTGTTTAGATAAATTAAAACCAATCAAAACTTGCAAGAGCATCATACTGAGTGTTTTCTTCTCTCTCTCTCTCTTAATTGCAGCGACCCAGTGACCACACCTAGGTTACATCTAGATAATAAAATGACTGAATCTGACTGTTATGACTGGCGAAGGTCTGTCCAGATGTCCATTGCCCATGACAAGCTGGGACACCTCTTGACTGATCCAACCCCTGCCGTCTCAGGTCCAGTTTCCCCTGTCACGGATATTCATATCCGCAAGACATCGGGAAAAGACTGTGCGAAAGCCAAGTGCCTCGTGTTGGCCTCAGTTGATGGTGCATACCAGAGGCAGCACGAGAAGATGGACTTAGTTTCTATCTTCCTCCATAACAAAGATTTATATGGAGAGCAATCTTGTATCGTAAGATATGAGACCTCGAACGAATTGCTTCAAGCGAGGTTGGCTATCGGGTCTTCTGTAGGGGGCAACGTCCTTACAGAGACCAGCTATTTTGAGCTCACGGACCTGAAGACCACGTTGAAGAACGGGTCAGATGATGACTTGATTATACAGTCTCTACCTTCTACCCTGAAAGAAACCAGGGAAGTAGAAGGAGAGGAAAGGGCAGAAGTTTCGGGACTGGATGTAGTAAAAGAAGGGCATTCCTATTGTTACGGGAATGAACATTGGCAGAAGGATTGCAGGGCTAGCAAAGCCAGTAGCCAGAATTCGAAGCATGTTGTGGCTTCGGCTTCGGGTGTGTTTGTAATAGAGAACTGCATGTCAGTTAACCCTACTTCCTGGGTATTGGATACCGGATCAGGATCTCACATCTGTAATTCGTTACCGGCTCTAAGAAACCGTAGGGTTATCAAGATAGGTGATATGACTCTCAGGGTTGCTAACGGAATGAGCATGTACGCTGAATCCGTAGGGGAGTATCATCTTGGACTGACAACTGGACAGATATTGGTTCTGCGTGACTATTTTTATGTACCAGGTGCGACTTGTAATATCATATCTGTATCCTTACTTTCTAAGGAAGGATATGATTTTACTTTTGTAAGCGATGTGGTCAACATCCACCTAAATCAAGTTCTGATTGGGTCAGGTACATTAAAAAACGGGATATACGTATTAAATCAAGCTCAGATTTTCAGTGTCCAGAACACACTTAAAAGAAAGTCTCCGGAATTAAATCAGGCTTTCTTATGGCATTGTAGACTGGGTCACATTAATGAGACACGGTTGACAAAGTTACATAAAGAAGGATACTTGGACCCGTTTGAGTATCAGTCTTATGCCACTTGTGAATCTTGTCTCATGGGAAAGATGACAAAGACTCCGTTCACTGGACAAGGAGAAAGAGCAAGCGAGCTCTTGGGACTCATACACAGTGACGTGTGTGGTCCAAAGTCTACACATGCGCGAAGTGGTTATTCATACTTCATTACTTTCACAGATGATTTCTCTAGGTATGGACATGTCTTCCTAATGAAGCATAAATCCGAGGCCTTAAGGAAATTTCGAGAATACAAGAATGAAGTTGAAAAACAAACAGGCAAAAGTATCAAGACACTGAGATCTGATCGAGGTGGTGAATACTTGAGTGCCGAGTTTCTGGGCTACTTAAAAGAGAATGGGATTCTCTCTCAGCTTACTCCTCCATACACACCACAACACAACGGTGTATCGGAAAGGCGGAATCGAACCCTATTGGATATGGTTCGTTCCATGATGAGTAAGGCTGAGTTACCGCGATCCTTCTGGAGTTATGCACTAGAAACAGCTGCATATCTTTTGAACCAAGTTCCTACTAAGTCAGTGCCTACCACACCATATCAGATGTGGAGTGGGAAGAAACCCTGTCTTAAACACTTTAAGACATTGGGGTGTCCAGCTTTTGTAAAAAAGCAGCATGCGGACAAGCTCGAGGCACGTTCAGTACAGTGTAAGTTTGTGGGATACTCAAAGAACTCCAAGGGGTATCTTTTCTATTACGCAGAGGAACAAAAGGTTTTTGTTTCTCGTCATGCCCACTTCTTGGAAACTGAGTTTTTGGAAAAAAAGATAAGTGGGAGCGCAATAGAACTGGAAGAAATTCCAGAACCACGAGCTATTACTGAAAGCTTAGTAGAACCAGAGAGTTCGAAAGAACAGAATATTCCTACGCCGCTCCGCAGGAGTAGTAGGCAGTCTCATCCGCCCGAGAGATACTACGGTTTTCTCATAGACGGGGATAGAGAGGATTGCACCATTGACTATGGTGAGCCAGTAGCTTCCAGCAAGCCATTCAGAGCGGTGACTCGGTAAAATGGCTGGATGCAATGCGGACCGAGATGGAGTCCATGTACACCAACAAAGTTTGGACTTTGGACTTTGCTCCAGAAGGGGTAAAACCCGTAGGCTGCAAATGGATCTTCAGAAAGAAGATTGGTGTAGATGGGCAGGTTGAAACCTATAAAGCTAGACTTGTTGCAAAGGGCTTTCGTCAAAGACCTGGTTTGGACTATGACGAGACCTTTTCTCCAGTGGCTATGCTCAAATCCATTCAGATCCTTCTTGCCATTGCTGCTTTCCACAATTATGAAATCTGGCTGATGGACGTAAAGACGGCTTTCCTAAATGGAAATTTAGAAGAGTGCGTCTATATGGATCAGCCGGAGGGATTCATTCAGAGTGGGAGCAGCGGTATAGTGTGCAAGTTGCTCAAGTTCATCTATGGACTGAAGCAGGCATCCCGGAGTTGGAACATCTGCTTCGATGATACTGTCAAGGAATTCGACTTTATCAAAAACCCAGATGAACCATGCATTTACAGTAAGATTGTAGGGAGAACTATGGTATTCCTCGTCTTGTACGTGGATGACATTCTCCTAATAGGAAATGATATTCCTATGTTACAGTCAGTCAAAGGATTCTTGTCACAGAGGTTCTCCATGAAGGACCTGGGCGATGCCAACTACATTCTGGGGATCCAGATCTATCGTGATAGATCTAAGAGGATGTTGGAACTTTCACAGTCCAGGTACATCAACACCATACTAAAAAATTCAGTATGGAAGATTCCAAGCGCGGTAATTTACCGGCTTGTCACGGGATCACCCTCTCCAAAGAGATGTCTCCCAAGACTGATTTGGAAAGGGATCGCATGTCAATTATACCCTACGCTTCTGCAGTAGGCTCTATAATGTATGCGATGTTATGTACCAGACCAGATGTAGCATACACATTGAGCGTTGTAAGCCGGTATCAATCGGACCCAGGGGAGAAACACTAGATAGCGGTAAAGAACATTCTCAAGTACCTGAGAAGGACTAAGGAGATGTTCTTGGTGTATGGCGGAAAAGACCTCCAGATCGAGGCCTTTGCTGACTCCAGCTTCCAGACTGACAAGGATGACTCCAAGTCCATGTCGGGTTATGTCTTTACCCTCAATGGAGGGGCGGTTTGCTGGAAGAGTTCCAAGCAAGAAACCGTTGCTGACTCAACTATGGAAGCGGAGTACATAGCTGCTTGCGATGCCGCAAAGGAAGCTGTCTGGATGAAGAAGTTCCTTATGGAGTTTCAGGTGGTTCTTACCATTGTTGATCCAATACCGCTGCATTGCGGCAACAACGGTGCTATAGCTTTAGCGAAGGAACCCAGGTCCCATCAGAAGTCCAGGAACATTTTAAGGCGGTACCACCTGATCAGGGAGATCGTAGATCGCCGGGAGATCGAGGTGAAGAGAGTAGATTCGGAGAAAAACACTGCAGATCGACTCACAAAGGCCCAACCCCAGACTCAGTTCGAGCGGCTGATCGAGATGATAGGTCTTCGATACGCCAGTACATGGCCTTAGTGCAAGTAGGAGATTGTTAGTGTATATGCCCTAGAGGCCATTACTATATCATACTAGTTTGTATATTACTTGATGGAAGCTTGGGATATTCACAGTTGTATAGACAATCTTGCTCAAAATGGTAGTATGCTACTTGGTTTGTCTCTACTTCAATATGTGCATGTGTTTCTTTTAGCATATCACTTATACATATTAGTAGAGCCCTTAGGATCTTTGCTTGATTACCAGCATTGTGATGGCAGTCACACTTATGGGGGCTGGGTAATCTATAAGCACATCCTTATACAGGTCCCTAGTCGTAGGATTATCGAGACGGGGCATCGATACTCCGGAGTAGACTAGCGTATACGCTTCACATGCCAGCACGGGAGACAGTCTGTCCCACAGCCGTCAGTACGTCGTACTTGAGATAGTATGCGGGTGCTCGTTAGGTTACAAGTACACTGGACAGGACTCGTCGGGAACTGTTGGTTGGTATTATATCTATCGTCAGTTATCAGTTCCTAGGTGACATGAGTACAGCTTAGTCCGCTGACTTGACACTGTCACTTCGCCTCGAGTGTGTTCCCACTGTACTTAGATTACTACCATACCACGGCTCAAAGGAGTCATGCAAACAGATAGTAGTTGGGTGCAGTCCTGAAGCACTTGGAGGCAGTGACGGTTAGACAGGATTCGTCTCTCCCGGTATTGGGGCTTGATATCACGCTGTGTCTAGGAGAGCCATTACACAAGTAGTCCCTGGCCAGGGCAAGCGAGATATACTGGTAGGTTTCTAGTGTTATCTCAGGGTGTTCTGGGCTGCACTCCGACACGACTTGTACCGCTATTAGGGGACTGACGTTCACCACCCCCTAGGCCCGCCATGCGATATTCTCAGACGAACGGACCGGACTGTACAGAGATTGTCACATACAGGCTCAGTAGGAGTTCGGATGGGTCTACCTCATCGGCCTTCTTATCGACATCTACCTGGGGACCGTTACGTACAGCTAGTGTCGCTTGCGGTCTATGGTTAAACCTACTGCCAGCATAGTGTCGAGTCTTTAGAGTCCCACACAGAAAGTTTCCCTGCACTGAGCGAAACGTGTAGAGGCCGTATGGTTTTATGGTAGGGCTATGATCACTTACGTGCACTTGTGTGCGTATGCAATTCGGGAAGGCAATACTAGTGGGCTTTGGTTTAAGCCGGATCCTAGTATTGCACGGATGGATTTATTTTGTCTTCTGTGCATTCGCATTCTTCGGAATGCGGATGCGGGTGTGTATGCACAGTTTTGAGGAGCGAAGAAGGAGGAGATGCCTCATTAGGGTTTTGACAGTTGATTCGGTCAAAACCATTTTGAGGCGGACTCATTAGGGTTTTGGCAGTTGGTTCGGTCAAAACCATTATAAGCCGGGAACATTGTTTACTAATCGTTTTAGGGATTATTGTGTGATGGCTAATTGCTTTGACCATTTGACCATACTTTACTTTGTTGACCGTTTGACCAAAGTTGACTTGGACCTTCATGAGAGGTCTAGAGTATTCTTTGGATTTCTTTATATTTTGGATTATGAAAATGGTCAATTCAATTATAGCCATCAACTTTATCATGAAAGGATTGGTAATGATGATGTTTATGTATTATTGCAACCATGGTTCATTTTCTTTAGTTAACATTTTCATAATTCATTTCTCATTCTCTCTCTTGTGAGAAGAAAAAGAAAAGCTCCATAGTTGTTCTCCTTCTTCTTCCTCCTCTTGAAAATTCCTTTGATCTCATGTGTTGAGAGAAAAAGGATCCAAATAGACAAACACTTCCATCTACCTCTTCTACACATCCTAGGACATCAAGACTAGCGATCTTGTTGCCCTAGTTGCCTCGGCTCGAGGTGGAGCTCGGAGCACAACTCTCGGGTGGATCGTCTTCGACTCAAGAAGGCCGTGGAGGTGACCAAGATCCGGATCGATCCTCGGAGCGTGGATAGAAGAGCAGGACAGCAGAATGAAGACCCGAAGGACCGGTATCGTGAGGTATAATCTCTATGGTATAGTAGATAGCACCTCTAGTAGTTTGTTAGTTTGTAGTTTAGCAAAGATCCTTCTTTTAGTCCATGTTTCCTTTGCGCCAAAAAATTGTTTTTCGCCGTTTCCGCCTCCCCGTAAGAACCGGGGTGAGCATCGTGGACTTACAGGACCAACCACCGCCCCTCGCCGGGGTCTTAAAACGTATACACAAGTCTACTCTGGAATATCGATGCCCGGTCTCGATACTCCTGCAACTTGGGACCATTAAGGATGTGCTTATGGACCACCTAGCTGTAACATTTTAGAAAATATAAAATATTATTTTTGGAATTTAAATAATAAAATAATAAATTTTATGAATATTATGCAGGTATGGAAATAAATTTTAGTAAAATGGTATAACTATATATCTATGTTTTAGAAAATATTTGGAAATTTAAAATGAATTATTAATTATGGAAGCAATTATTGGATTTGGGCTTTTATAAATTTATTATAAAATTATTTACATACAAGTTTATATTAAACTTGATTAGTATATTACTAATTATGCATTAAGCCAAATCTATTTTTGTTAACCATGTTTAATGTGCCATGACACATTGTATTATATTTCATGCATGGTTTTGTGTTTCTTTTGTTTTTAAAAAGGAAAGGAAAAAAGAAAAGAAAAATGGAAAATGGAAAATATGAGAGGAGACATAGATTTGACTAGGTTTAATGAGGAGAGAGAGTGAGAAAGAGAAAGAGAGTGTGTGTGTATGGTTCTACAACCATCTTTTTTCCCCTTCTTCATTATTCTTCATCTCCTTCTTCCTTCATCTCCATCTCCACTACTACCTTGAATCACCCCCAAAACTTCATCTAAACCTCACAAAGCCTTCACAAAATTTATTCATAAGCTCACTATAAGCATCATGGTAGGATCAGATTGGAGCTTTGAGCACTTTGGATCATCTAGGAATTTTCTTGATGTGCCCCCTTCTCACGACCCGTAAAGGCACATGACTGGCACTTGAATCATGTGAAGTCTATAAGACCCCACCTAATTCAAGTAAGCCAAAAGCCTAGAAATCTAAACATTTTAGGGAAAATATTGGAGGTAAAGTTTTGAAATAACGGTACAATGAAAACAACTTCTTTATTTAAAAGGTAAGTAATAGTATACGAAAACAAAATGTTTTGTAGCTATCTTGAAAACATGTTTCGTCATTGAAAATTTCGGCAGCACCTCCTTTGTATATTTTAACTCGAAAACAAATACAAGTAATAATAAATGGCATCTCCAAGCGGGAGCTAACTCTTCGCTAAATGGCGGAAACAACCATGCAATGATATAAATATACAACGCCGAAAGGCGGGGATCAAAACCCAGAAATAAAGTAAAGAAAACTAAGCGTCATCAGGAAAACCAGAAACAATAATAAACACACAAGCGCGACACAAAGGCCGAAAGAATAAACAAATTGTGGTTTCTAAGTCTACTAAATATACATAGTCTGGTTGATGGAGATTTTAACTAGATATAACTGAAATAAAATAAAAAAAATACAATGGTGGTCACAATGCAAGTGAACCCACCTACCAAAGCAATTACCCGGAAGGAAGTAGTGTGCCAGCAAAGCCGCTACAGAACCTTTACGGCTAAACCTGTAAGAAACTATGGCACAACGGGGGTGGGTTGCCAACTCGTGAGTAGAAGACATCACCGAGTAGAAACCGAATGTATGACTATCTCCAAGGTCATACAGTACAATACAATAATAATAGTAGCACGATAACATCGAGTAACAGTAGAGGTAATAATATAGACATACGTGTAAAGTCAAGTACCCGTGTCCGTGTCATAAAGTAACTACAAGTCATATGGATTATGTATGAATGCATCACTGGAAGGGTGTGTCAAGCAATGACACAGAAAAATCAGGATAAACCTGAGTGCCAAGCATCGACACTCGAAAATATCATGAAAACCGTGTCCATCAGCGACACAAAATCCTCAAATCTCGGGCTCCGTCAGTCCGGATCAGCCCATATCATCAGATCTCACTACTACGGTCGGTATCCTTCGGATATCCGCCGCGCTAAATATCACCGGTCGGTAGTGCTCCCCTGCCGGGCTCAACGTCTCTCTTTTCTGCCGGATATCCGCCGTGCCAAATATCACTGGTCGGTAGTGCTCCCCTGCCGCGCCAAATATCACCGTTTTAGTGTTTAGGGTAGCTTGCTGTCGTGGGTTTGTTTTAGTGATGTCGCCACACACGTTAGCCGCTAAGCGAACCCTTTTGTAGTTTGCTAAAACCATGCGTTATTGTGTTTTGTGTTAATAGGATCGCAGGCGGGGACTTCGAACGCTGCGAAGAAAGGAAAGCAGGTGGTCGGATTTACTTAGCTCGAGATCACCGGTGAGTAGATTTAACATCTACGGGGAAATCGCCCGTATGACGTTATGCGCCAGGGCTTGATATGATAGTATAGCCGCATGTTTATATTCATATATGTTGATTATGCATGAGCATCATTGCATAATATTACTTGTTGTGCCTTGACTTAGTACCTAGTAGACACTGCACCATTACTGACGGTTCATGTTGCACGAGCACTAAATTATATGCTACACCCACACCGTCGGTAATTGCCATGACACGCACAACCTATACATATATGGAGTATTGTATTGTTACTGATATTGACACATTGATTCTGGTTCTATTGCGCATATGAAATACATCGTGCATACATACTTACAAGTATACACCCATACTTGCTATAGCTACATGTATACCTTTATATGATGTTGGATTTGATTTTGGAATTGGGAACCGCATGACATATTTAAAAAAGTGATTCATTTAAAAGAGCGGTTTTCCCTTAATATGCTCATATTGCGGTTTTATGTTGCATATATCACATTTTATGGATTTACGCATTGAGATACGGATTTCATGTGATTTATGGATTTGAGAACCGTGATATTATTTCAAGAAAGTATTCATTGTTTTGAAAAACGGTTTCTCTTGATATGATATTTCAGTGCGTCGACCATGAGTTTTCTCGGTGCTGAGACTTGTATTAGAAACCCGATTCGAGGAGCTGGATGATCTGTTTGCGGGTTCATGGTGGACCCGGTATGGTACCCCGGGGTAAGAAAGCGATGTTTCACAGTCCAGGTACATCGACACCATCCAGATCTATCGTGATAGTTTTAAGAAAATTAATTGGTTATTTGCAAATCTAACATTTCAGCCTCGTTGGATATCGGGAATCTTGTTGAATTACCCAATCCTTTTTTTGAAAAAGTTTTTTCATTATTAAGACCTAAATATAAGATCTACAATGTTAGCATGAAATTAGGGGTATGTGATATTCCAAGTTTGCGATGTCTAAGGAAAAGTGCGGATTCCAAATGTTGTAGTTTTACATTTCTTCTTATGCAACCGTAAGTGTAATATGTGGTGTATTACCGGTTTCGTTGCTATACGTCAACAACAATTGGGATACGCATATTTACTTACGTTGATGACATGTGATGTTATGTGTTGCTGTGATATGATGTATAGGATTGTCGTGATTGAATGGCTGGGGGTTTTATGTGAGACGAGAGTTTTTCTTTTCATTCATGTAAAATTCTTTGTATGTAATATTATTTTATTGGGGCACTTCCGGGTTGAGGATGATGTCACCATTGATGTATATTATTTGCTTTTCCGCATTAGGATAGACCCAAGGAGGGGAGCACAAGTGACCGGGTTCTGGAGTTCAGTGAGAGGCCATCTCGAGGAGTCAAGACCGGGTCTCCTAACTCCAGAATTGGTAGGGTCACTTACCGCTCTCGTAGGGGTCTAGGGGTGTGGGCTTGGCTATTCATCACGACCGTGGAATCCGTATTTTCTATTGTAGGCTAAATATAAAATACAGACTTCCTAGTATATCCTATATTTTCATATATGTGTTTCTACTGCTGATTATTCTGTGATGAGATTACTTAATATCTGAGACGAATGGAATATTATTATATATATATGATATATAATAAACGTTGCTTATGTTTTGCATCCGCGCTAGTCCCGCCCCGCTATGCCGTTAGTTAAGTAACCTAACGGTGCATATCAGGACACTGTGGCGAATGCAGATGGCATAAGCGTACGTTCTATATTTCGTTTCTTTTCTGTGATGGCTTAGGAACTTAAATGATGGGACTACATTAATAAGATTAATGTAAAGAAAAAGAAACCTAAAGATATTGTAGAATCGGATTTGAAACCCACTCGGCCTTTTTATGAAAAAGCAAGTTTCAAAATATGCGGAGCTTAAACCACTCCTTTTCTAAACTATTGAGATTCTACAACGAGATCAAGTTCAAAGTGTTAAAGGTTTTCATAAAAACCATCTGCAACCCTCCGTCATTTTAGGAAGCAGAGTACTTAGTATTCGTGCTACGTATGTTGATCATAGTCAAGGCGTAGTGTACGGTAGCTAGGTGATGTCTTCTTACAAACCATATGATGCGATTAGTTAGGACATTCATGTGATTATATTGATCATAGTCAAGGGTCATATGGGTGGGTCTAGTTAATCACGAAATGACGGGTAGAACTTGACTAGTACTTATGATATGTTGACCATAGCCAAGGTCATAAGCAGTTAGGGGTAAAAACCACATCGGGAGTTTCTAGAGTTGAAATTTATAATGAGATTGCATACCTTCTATATGATAGTCGGATCCCGATCCCACTGTGAGTAAGAGTTACTCCCAGGAAAGTCTTACACTTTACAATTAGCTAATCCAGTAGGTGTCTAGAAAGGTGTCAACGGGGTTACACCTCTGGGAAAATGAGGTTTATTTTAATTAGGTCCATGCGAAAGCACGGGGAACCTCCCTCAAAGTACCGACACTGGCCTGGCTGACCGGTTAGCGAAACTGTAGAATGTAATTAATCCTGGCTAGTTTTCTTTTTTGAGGTTTTGAAAGAAAATTTGATAAAAGAAGTAGGAGACATCGATTAGATAAGATAATAACCAATCTAAATCTTTGCAAGAGCATTTCGCTGAGTGTTTTCTTTTCTCTCTCCTAATGGCAGATACCAATGACGGGACTTAAGCTTCTGTTAGAGAAAAACAAACTGACATGACCGAATTATAAAGAATGGCTGAGGAACCTGAAAATTGCACTCACATATAATAAAGTATCATATGTCCTCACTGCCAAAGCCCCACCCGTCCCAGGTCCTGAATCATCTGTTTCGGATAAGGAGATCAGAAAAACATAGGATATTGATTGTGACACGGCCAAATGCCTCGCTCTTGCTTCTATGGACAATATACATTAGAAGCAGCATGAGAAGATGGATGTTCAATCCATCTTTATTCATACAAAGGGGTTGTATGGAGAGTAATCTCGGACTTTATGATACGAGGCATCTCGAAAGCTGTTTCAGATGTGGATAGCTTCTGGCACATCAGTGGGTGAACATGTCTTGAAGATAATTGGTCTTATAGAAGAACTTGAGGACCTAGGATGGACCATGGAGAACGAGCAATATACTGATATTGTTCTACAGTCTCTCCCCCTGCCTTTGCTCCATTCATAGTGAACTACAATTTGAACGATTTGGAGAAATCACTGCCTAAACTTCTCAATATGTTGAGAAGTGCAGAGAGCATGCTTAAGACAGCGAAAACTCCCGCTCTGCTTACAGGGCCATCTTCCTCTTCCGTCCCAAAAGCAAGGGCCAAGGGAAAGAAGAAGAAGAAACCCACCAGACCGAGAGGTGGAGTTGAAAAGGCGAAGGGAAAAGACAAATCCGGGGCCGCAGGAAGTGGAAAAGGAGAATGTTTTTTCTGCCACAAGTCGGGACACTGGAAACGCAATTTTGCTCTATATCTTGCCGATCTCAAGAGGAAGAAGCATACTGATGCTTCCACTTCAGGTGTGTTTGTAACTGAAAACTGTTTTTCCATAAACTCTGCATCTTGGGTATTTGATACCGGTTCTGGTTCTCACATCTGCAATTGTATACATGGATTGAGAAACAGTAGAGTTTTGAAGACTGGTGACCATACTCTTAGGGTTGGAAATGGTTCCAATGTACATGCTGTATCTGTAGGAGAGTATCATCTGGGGTTGCCTTCGGAATGTATTTTGGTTTTGAACCCTTGTTATTATGTACCTAGTATGCTATGTAATATAATATCCGTTTCTTTGTTAGACAATGAAGGATATCATTTTGTGTTGCAAAATAATGTTATGAACATTAACTTGAATCAATAGTTGATTGGGTATGGTACACTAAATAACGGTATTTACGTCCTAAACCAACACACAGTTTTCAACATACAACATACAAATAAAAGAAAAATTTCAGATATAAATGAAGCTTTTCTTTGGCATTGTAGACTTGGACATATTAATGAAACAAGACTAAACAAGCTACATAAAGATGGATATTTAAATCCTCTTGAATATAAAACTTATGCGACTTGTCAGTCCTATATCAAAGGTAAAATGACCAAAACTCTATTTACTGGATACGAAGAAAGAGTTATAGAACTCTTAGGCTTCACACATAGTGATGTATGCGGACCAATGTCTACACATGCTAGAGGCGGTTTTTCATACTTCATCACTTTTACTGATGATTTCTCAAGATTCGGACACGTGTTTTTATTGAAGCATAAATCCGAAGCTTTCGAGAAATTCAAGGAGTACAAACTTGAAGTAGAAAAACAAACAGACTTGAGCATCAAGAAACTTCGATCGGATCGAGGTGAAGAGTATTTGAGTACAAAGTTTTCAGACTTCTTAAAAGAGAATGGGATTCTCTTAGCTCACTCCTCCTTACACACCACAGCACAACGGTGTGTCAGAACGGAGGAATCGTACCCTATTGGATATGGTACAGTCCATAATGAGTGATGCTGAGTTACCGCTTTCCTTTTAGGGACATGCATTGAAGACAACCATATATATGTTAAACAGGGTTCCAACCAAGACCATGTCTACCACTCCATATGAGATATGGTGTGGAAAGAGACCATCTCTTAAAAGGGTTAGGATATGGGGTTGTTCGGCTTTTGTCAAAAAGCAGAATCTGGATAAACTCGAGACACGATCGGTCATGTGTAAATTTATGGGGTATCCAAAACATTCGTATAGATATATGTTCTACCACAAGGAGGAACAAAAGGTGTTTGTTGCTTAGCATGCCACATTTTTGAAAAATGAAATCTTTACAGACAGTACTGATGGCAATGCGGTAGAACTAGAAGAGATTCTAGAGACACAATTTACTCAGGACGAATTGGTTGAAACTGATGTTGCAGTAGAACTTTAAGAACCTCAGCCGCTCCGGAGATCTAGTAGAACTTCTCGCCCACCAGAAAGATACTATGGGTTTCTTATTGATGGTGATAGAGAAGATTGCATCATGGATGATGATGACCCTATTAGTTTTCAGCGAGCTATCACGAGTGGTGACTCAATTAAGTGGCTGGAAGCCATGAGATCCGAAATGGAGTCCATGTACACCAACAAAGTATGGACTTTGGACGTTGTGCCTCCTGGGATAAAACCCGTTGGGTGCAAATGGATCTTTAAGAGAAAGATTGGTATAGATGGACAAGTAGAGACCTGTAAAGCAAGGCTTGTAGCGAAAGGTTTTCGTCAAAGACCAGGATTGGATTATGATGAAACTTTCTCTCCGGTAGCAATGCTTAAATCCATTAGGATCCTACTTGCTATTGCTGCTCACTATGATTATGAAATCTGGCAGATGGACGTTAAAACTGCATTTCTAAATGGTGATTTAGAAGAATGCGTTTATATGGATCAGCCAGAGGGCTTCATTGACAGTGGGAGCAGCAGGAAAGCATGTAGATTGCTTAAATCCATTTATGGATTAAAGCAGGCCTCATAGAGCTGGAACATCTGCTTTGATGATACAATCAAAGAGTTTGATTTTATCAAAAATATAAATGAACCATGCATTTATAAGAAGATTGTAGGGAGTACTGTCACATTCCTCGTATTATACGTGGATGACATTCTCTTAATAGGAAATGATATTCCTATGCTACAATCGGTCAAACTATTCTTATCACAAAAGTTCTCCATGAAGGACCTTGGTGATGCCACGTGCATTTTGGGCATAAGGATCTATAGAGATAGATCCAAGAGGTTATTGGGATTATCCCAATCAAAGTACATTGACACCATCCTAAAAAGGTTTAGTATAGAAGATTCCAAGCATGGTGCATTGCCCGCTTGCCATGGAATCACTCTCTCCAAAGACTTCTGTCCGAAGACTGATGAAAAGAGAGCTCGCATGAGCATTATACCCTACGCTTCAGCCGTAGGATCTATAATGTATGCGATGTTATGTACTCGCCCTTATTTGCACTAGTTGTAGTAAGCAGGTATCAATCCAACCCAGGGGAGAAACATTGGATAGCAGTGAAGAACATTCTTAAGTACTTGCGAAGGACTAAAGAATTGTTCTTGGTGTATGGTAATGGGGATCTCCAAATGGAGGCCTTTACCGATTTCAGCTTCCAAAGTGATACGGATGACAGCAAATCTATCTCAGGGTTTGTGTTTACCCTCAATGGAGGGGCGATTAGATGGAAGAGTTCCAAACAGGATACCGTTGCAGACTCCACGATGGAAGCTGAGTATATTGCTGCAAATGATGCTTCCAAGGAAGCCGTCTGGATGAGGAAGTTCATCGCGGAACTAGGAATAGTTCCAACCATTATTGATCCAATACCATTGTATTGTGATAATAATGGGGCTATGGAATTAGCCAAAGAACCAAGGTCCCATCAGAAATCCAGACACATCCTAAGACGATATCATTTGATCCAGGAGATTGTAGATCGCTACGAGATCGAGATTCAGAGAGTAGATACAAAAAATAACACCGCGGATCCACTCACCAAGGCCCTTCCACAGCCGCAGCATGAGTGACTTTTTGAGATGTTGGGTATGAGATATGCCAATAACTGGCCTTAGTGCAAGTGGGAGATTTTGGATATATGTATGCCCTAGAGGCCATTATATGTATAGTGGATGCTTGGACATGTATATATAAAGATTACTTTCTTGCTCGACATGATAGTATGCTATCTGGTTTACTTTATCTTACATGTTGACTTGATCATGCTTTTATTCATTTGCACATGTTGATAAAGCCCTCAGGATATTTGCTTGACTACTGTGACTATGATACGGATCATACTAGTGGGGCACGTGTAGTTTATAAGGATGTCCTAGAACTGTTCCTAGTCGTAGGTGTATCGAGATGGGGCATCGATATTCCAGAGTAGACTAGCGTATACCATTCTGTCCCATGTGATGGGTGATGGATGATCCCATATCCATCTAGTGTGCTGACACCAAAGATTGTATGCGGGTGCTCAGTGGAGACTGGGTATACTGAACGGACTCACAGAGAACTCCTTTGTGGTATTATATCTATCGTCGGATAGCAGTTCTCAGGTGACACTGGTACAAGTTAGTCTGTAGATCCAAGATCATCATAGAGTCTTGTGTGTCCTGCTACTGTACTTTGATCTCCACCCTACCACGGCTCTACTGAGTCGTGCAAACAGGTGGTCTTTGGATACAGTCCCGAGGCACATGGAGGCAATGAGCGATAGGAGGGGTTTCGTCTCTCCCGGTATTGGGGGTTGAGGTTGTGCTATGCTTGATTGGCTATAACAGGAAGTCCCTGGCCAGGGCTACTGAGATTTACTGATAAGCATTATCAGTAGTTTCTCGATCTGTTATCAGCTATATACCGGCATGACTTATTGAGTTGTTGGGGTCGATGACACTATCCCCAGACTTGATATGCAACATTTTTGGCGAGGAAACCAGACTGTACGGTAAGTGTTGCCAGATGGCTCGACGGGAGTTTTGACAGTTTTGCTGGTTTTCTTCTGATCGTTCAATACCCGGGTGGTCGTTACGTTTAGCTGACCGCTTGCGGCTTGTTGGTGTTTGATATGATCATCACCCACTACCGGCGTATTGACGAGTCTTAGAGTCCCACACAAAAGTTCCCTAGCCCAGGCGAAAAGATGTGGTGAGCATATGGGATATGCACGGGGGCCCGATTGAATACGATTATGTGATACCGTATGTTAATCGGGCGTTTTACTATTGGTCGGGTCGTATGTGATATGACCGGATTGTTAAATCAATTGTTGATTTAATATTTTGACTTTTAGTTTTATTTTATTCTTTATTCAAAACTCTTTTTATTAAAGAAGAAGAATGCATGCATGTATGCATATGATGATGTGCAAGCATGCACATGTTGATGTGCATGGATACATGCATACAAAAGTATCATGGTTGATGATACACACTTGAAGGCAATATAAGACTTACATAGAACTATAATATATGGATATTTATTTGGATTTGTTTTAAAACAAAAGAAAAAAAATGATTAATCCATGGTTGTAAAATTCTACACTCTTCTTTGAGTTAACCTAACTTCACCTAACCTTTAACCTTGGATTAACTATTTCTTTTGGGTTTTAACTCACTCACTAAATATCTAGATATTATAGCAACCATGGTTGGATGAGAGAAAGAAAATATATATACTATATTTTCTATTTTTCATCACAAGCTTTATCATTTTCACAAAAAGCTTTTGCCTTCATCTTCTTCTTCCTCCTTGCTCTCTTGATTTTTCCAGAGAGAGAGAGAGAGAGAGAGAGAGAGAGAGAAAGAAAGGATATTGATAAAAGAAAACAAACCACCTCATCATTCTACTCTAATCTAGCCAATTAGTTTAGAGTGTTTAGCTTCATCATCTTGTTTGATCATTTGAAGCTAGGAGCTTGGACTAAGTGGACTTCGGGTGGATCATCGTGGACAAAAGGGCTAACTTGCAAGCTTTTTCCAACTCTCAACGATCCTAGGAGTCACTACAAAGAGGACTACAAAGGTTGTATTCCTTTCACTTAGTGATAGAATAGTTTTTGTATGTGATACATGTGATGTTACCCTAGTATTCTAGTTAAAGATCCATGCCTAGTTTGCTTAGCACCTCTTGAAATTTTAAAGTGGTCTGTGTGATGCTTCCATACTCCTTAGTAGGTGCATAGGAAACCTAACAATATATGTGATTGTGTCATGGTTGTTGATACATGCAATATGGGTGTATGAGAGTTACACCATGTCTTGGATAAATTAGGGTTTTGAATCATTTAAAGTAATTCAAAATCAAATGGATTTTGTCATGGCAAAGAAGCTTGTAGAAGCTAGAGTTTGCCATTGACTTAGTCCACTTGATTTGGATTACTTAAGATATTTGTTAACCTTACCATTTATCCTTAACCATGATTTATTCTCTACAAGAGTTTAGGATGAGGTATTATCTCACCATGATTGCTATTCTCACACAAATAATTAATTATCTCATTTTATCACTTCTTCTTCTTCTTCTTCCTCAAAAGCTTTTCTAGCTTTTTCATTTGTGATAAAAGATTGTGAGAAAAAGAAAACTAAAGAGAGCAAAATTCCTACTTCATCATCCTCTTCTATACTAGCCATATAGATTAGTGTGTTAGCTTCACTAGTTCCTACTTAGTGAAGAGATAGCTTGAGTCCATGTTTCCTCGAAGTAGATCATCTCGGATTTCGAAGACTACAAGCAAGGATGCATCATACGACTTGTGGAGCCTCTCAAGAGTCTGAGAGTTCATGGATCGCAATGAAGGGACCACTACTCGGAGCTTATGAAGCGAAGAAATGGACTACAATGGTTGTAATCCTTATCACTTAGAAGTAAAGTTGTTTGCTTTATCGATTCCGCATGATTCTATAGTTAAGAACCTAGGGTTAGGGTTAGATAGAACGGCAAAAATTTGAAATTCGCATGGACGATACCTCCTGAAACCTTGCTTCCATGCTATACAACCCTACACCGCGATGGTGCCTACTGTTTAGGCAGTCGTACCTGCAGCTATGAAGGTGATCACCGTATTATTATCTGAGTTCATGAGGCTGAAGCCTCCGGTTTTCATCGGCACTGACACAGCTGAGGATCCGCAGTCATTTATCGATCGAATGGACAGGATATGTCCTTCGCTGAGATGCTCCGACCCGAGATGGGTAGAGTTTGCGAGTTTTCGTCTAGAAGGTCTTGCCCAGAAGTGGTGCGAATCTTTAGAGAGGGGCAGAGCCACAGGTCTTTCTCTTATGACCTGGGCAGAATTCGTGACGGTTTTTCTTGCTCGTTTTCTTCCGTAGAGCGTCAGTGATGCTCGAGCTCACAGTTTCGAGTCGTTACGCCAGACTCCGGGTATGATGGTGGCAGAGTATGATGTTCAGTTTACCCAGCTATCGGTGTATGCTCCGTATTTGGTGGACACTGAGGAGATGCGGATCAAGAGATTTGTTCGAGGCCTGCTTACCCAGTTGTTCCTCGCTATCAGTGCACAACATTATGATACATATGCAGCAGCAGTGGACGCAGCCCTATTGGTTGAGGAGCGTCTTTCCGAGACTTCGGTAGTTCCGAAACCGAAGAGGGTTCGTACTGGTATATCAGCACAGAGACAGATGTTTAGGCGTCACGACAGATTTCGTTTAGGTAGCAGAGGCTTGGGACGAGGCCAGTTTTTTAGATCTTATCCCTAGGAGGGTCAGCAGTGTTAGATATATGTATGCCCTAGAGGCCATTATATGTATAGTGGATGCTTGGACATGTATATATGGATTGAGATGACTTTCTCGCTCAACATGATAGTATGCTATCTGATTTACTTTATCTTGGCATGTTGATTTGATCATGATTTTATTCATTTGCACATGTTGATAAAGCCCTCAGGATATTTGCTTGACTACTATGACTATGATGCGGATCATACTAGTGGGGCATGTGTAGTTTATAAGCATATCCTTGAACTGTTCCTAGTCGTGGGTGTATCGAGACGGGGCATCGATATTCCAGAGTAGACTAGTGTATACTATTCTTGTCCCATATGATGGGCGATGGATGATCCCATATCCATCTGGTGAGGTGACACCAAAGATTGTATGTGGGTGCTCAGTGGAGACTGGGTACACTGAACGGACTCACAGAGAACTCCTATGTGGTATTATATCTATCGTCGGATAGCAGTTCTCAGGTGACACTGGTACAGGTTAGTCTGTAGACCTAAGATCATCATTGAGTCTTGTGTGTCCTCCCACTGTACTTTGATATCCACCCTACCACGACTATACTGAGTCGTGCAAACAGGTGGACTTTGGGTATAGTCCCGAGACACATGGAGGCGATGAGCGATAGGAGGGGTTTCGTCTCTCCCGGTATTGGGAGTTGATGTTGTGCTATGCTCGATTGGCTATAACAGGAAGTCCTTGGCCAGGGCTGCTGAGATTTACTAATAAGCGTTATCAGTAGTTTCTCGATCTGTTATGAGCCATACACCAGCATGACTTAATGAATTATTAGGGTCGACGATTCCATCCCTAGACTCGATATGCAACATATCTGACGAAGAGACCGGACTGTACGGTAAGTGTTGCCAGTTGGCTCGACGGGAGTTTTGATAGCTTCGCTGGTTTTCTTCTGATCGTTCAATACCCGGGTGGCCGTTACGTTTAGCTGACCGCTTGTGGCTTGTAGGTATTTGATATGATCATTACCTACTGCCGGCGTATTGACGAGTCTTAGAGTCCCACAATGAAGTTTCCTGGCTCAGGCGAAAAGATGTGGTGTGCATATGAGATATGCGCGGGGACCCGATTAAATACGGATATGTGATACCGTATATTAATCGGGCATTTTCTATTGGTCGGGTCGTATGTGATATGACCGGTTTGCTAAATCAAGTGTTGATTTAACAAATGACTTTTAGATTAATTCTTTAATTAAACCCTTTTTTTATTTTTGTATGCATGCATGTATGCACATGATGATGTGCATGGATACATACATACATACATTGTATCATGGTTGTTGATACAAAATTGGTGGCAATGCAAGACTCATATTGTAGTAATTATTTATTTATTTATCATTTTGAGTTAAAGGAAAGGATAATTCACACATGGTTAATGTTTATCATCTTTGACCATACTTCAAATACTTTTTAACCTTAAGTTAATTATCCTTTTGCCTTTTTAACTCAATGATAAAGATCTAGATAATTGCTAACCATGGTTGAAGTGAGAAGAATTAATATTGATTTATTCTTTCTCATCTCAATTATTCATTCATATCATTATCCTTTAAGCTCAAGCTTAGCCACCATCTTCTTCTTCCTCTCTTGAAATTTTCTTTGAGTGAAGTTGATAAAAAGAAAGGGTTTTGATTATAGAATACAAACCACATCATCATACTACACACATTTAGCCCATTTGTGTAGGGTGTTTGCTCTACTTCATTCACATATCAAGTAAAGCAAGGAGCTTTGGGCAAAAGGACTTCGAGTGGATCTTCGTGGACTTGGAAAGCTTCCATCGATCCATTCCAAACTCTCAAAGTGCCAAGGAGTCACCAAGGGAGGTCTACAAAGGTTGTAATCTCTACCCTTAGTGATAGTTTTTCATTTGCATGTGATGCTTAGTTGAAAAGAAACCCTAAATTTCTAGTTATGATTCTTTGCAAGTTCACTTAGCACCTTCAAAATTTGATTTTGGCATATGTGATGCTTCTAAACCCTTGATGAGGTGCTAGGTAAACCCAACAATGGTATCAGAGCCAAGCTAGAGCTTTAGGCGATGTTTAGGCGAAGTTAAAACTCCGATCGAACCACGAAACATCAATTTAGACCCTTCTCTGGACAATTTTTAAAACTGTGATTTTTTTCTGAATTAAAAATACTTAAAAAATTCAGCAGGGAAATATAAGCATTACTGTAAAAAAACGAGGCCATAATCCGTACAAAACGCCACGGAACCGCGGCTATATCCTGCTCTGGCCGCAGATCCGCGGCCGTACAGAAGTATTATTGCATCGTTTTTGCACAGTAATGTCCGTAGCTGCTTGTAAATATTTTTGGGTATTTTTAATCTGACTCAATTGTTGAGTGTTCTGGGGATTATTTTGAATTCGTTGATTCGATCGGAAAATTTAATTTCTTTCTGTTTTCCGGATATTTAGAAATTATTAAAATGTTCAAACGGATATCATTAACTCACTTTTTCCCTGCACAAAAAACTTTCAAGTGTTGAATTTTTCTTGAGTTTAAATCTTTCGGAAAAACGTGCAAGTAACATGGTGGACCCTCTAGAAGAACACAAACCTTAACTCGATTATGTGACCGTCTGAACCGCCTCTAAACCTTAGGGTTTGGGGCAGTACGGCGTGCCACATGTAAGGCATTGGCTTGACCCTTCTACGGCTGGACCACTGCTACTGTGACATGTTCTGGGATTTTTGAACTCCGCTCAAGTGTTGAGCTATTTAGGAAATCTTGGGTATTTGATTATTCGATCGAAAAGTTTAATACTGTCTATTTATCTGGAATGTGATACAATATGTGGAATTCATATAGTTAGGCATGAAATGCGAAGTATGTGATATTTCGGATTTACGATGTCTAAAGAGATTGTGGATTCCAAATGTTGTAGTTATACACTTTATTTTCTGTGACCGTAAGCATTGTATGTGGGGTATCGCCGGCTTCGTTGCTATACATCAATGACAATCAGGATACGCATACTTGCTTACGTTAATGATATGAGATATTATGTGTTGTTGAGATATGATGTGCGGGATTGTCACGATTGAATAGCTGGGGGTTTTTATGTGAGATGAGAGTTTTATTTTCATTCATGTATAAATCAATTGTATGTAATATTCTTTTATTTGGGGCACTTCTGGGATGAGGAAGATGTTTCTATCATTGTATATTATTTACTTTTCCGCATTAGGATAGACCCAAGGAGGGGAGCACAAGTGACCGGGTTCTAGGGTTCAGTGGGAGGCCATCTCGAGGAGTCGAGACCGGGTCTCCTAAACTCTAGAATTGACAGGATCACTTGCCGCTCTCGTAGGGGTCTAGGGGTGTGGGCTTGGCTATTCATCGCGACCGTGGAATCCGTATTTTCTATTGTTGGTTAAATACAAAATACGGATCCTAGATATCCTTTTATTTTCATATGTGCTTCTGCTGTTGATATTCTGTAATGTGATTACTTAGTATCTGAGACGAATGGATTATTATTATATATATGATATATAATAAACGTTGCTTATGTTTTACACCCATACTAGTCCCGCCCCGCTATGCCGTTAGTTAAGTAACCTAACGGTGCATAACGGGACACTGTGGCGAATGCAGATGGAATAAGTGTACGTTCTATTTTCGTTTCTTTTCTGTGATGACTTAGGAACTTAAATGATGGGATTACATTAATGAGATTAATGTAAAGAAAAAGAAATCTAAAAGATGTTGTAGAATCAGATTTGAAACCTACTCGGCTGTAGCGTTTTGAAAATCGTTTCGGTGAAATTTCGAAAAATCGGTAAAATAAAGGGGTTTTCTGTAAAAAGTCAAAATACAAATATCTTATTATAAAAATTAAATATACATATTCTAGCTATGTAATTGCTATTATTTGGTGTTTATTGAGCCGCTGGTGAAATTTCAAATTTTCTGAAAAAAATATTATTTTATTATTATTTTAAGCCGTCACTAATACATTTAATTAGGGAAAATTACAAATTGGAATGAGTTGAAACAAATTTTGTGCATCATAAAACATTAAATAAAAATTTATCATGTGGTTTTTGGAACGAAATCATTTGCCAAAACGGTTTAGAAATTATTGAAGAAAAAAAGGCTTTTTTTTAGCGTAAATGGATGTTTGGGGTATTGTATTTATCATTTTTCATCACCCCACACCCGTGCCCACACCCACACACCCCCACTTACTCCTCCCCTTAGCCAAATTCAGCAGCCCCCACTTTTCCCCCACTTGGTTTGCAAAGGGAAAAGAAATAAAAGAAAAGATTAGAAAATAGATAAAGTAGTTAGACTTTGACCTTACCTTGACCTTGACTTTCCTCCCTTGCATTTTCCTCACCTCCCTCTCTCTCCCCTCACCCACTTCTGGCCGAATATGATCCCCACAGCAGCAGCCCTTTCCCCCCCCCCCCAAAATCCACACTATTTTTGCTTCAAAAATCCATAAAAGGCTTCAAAATCCATACAATTTCAAAGCTTTTTTCCAAATCCAACACTTACCCATTATTCCTTAGCATTTCAAGCATGGATCCTTGTGAAAAGAGAGCATTTTGGAGTGCCATGGATGCTTGTGGATCTTCTTATGCTTTTGGGTATATTTCTAAACATTTTGTTGCTTAAATTGTTACTAATTTCTTAAGCTAATTTATTTAAGTGTTATTTGGATATGTGAGTTTAATTGCACATTTTGGAATTCAAGAAAAGGGTTTGAATGCAAGTTAGGTTATTGTGAATTGGTGTATGGTTGTGATGGGTAGCTTACCATCTTAGAATTTGTAGAAAGTAATTTAGTAGTTAAATTTCATATTGTTGCATGGAAATGTCTAAATTAAGTTTTGTTTTTGCTAACTAGAGTTTTTGAAAAATTATCAAATGCTTAGATTAAAATATAATTAAGTGTTCATGTCATTATAACTATTATAATGAGTGGTTTAATGACTTTGGTTCATGCAAAACGAAGCTTAATTGATGAATTGTGAATTTTGCTTTAAAGGGTGTTAACTTTGATATTTTGCAAACTAGGATTTTGGAAATTATGCAAATTTATGAGTTTAAATTATGGAAATGGTTTTATGACTTATTTAAGATATTTAATAAATATATTGGCCGCTACATTCATTTAAACATCGCGTTTTGTACAAAAACGGCGAATTGTGCTTGCTAGATTTTCGGAAAAATGACTTTTTGAGTGAAATTGGCGTTTTTGTGAGTTTTAACCTAGTTTATATTAAAATTAGTGTTCGTGAATGTGCAAATGAGTGTATTTGGGTTTTTCTCGATGGTTTGGCATTTGTACACCGACGTCGAGGGTTTTTAGGTTGATTTGTGAAAGCAACCATAGGTTTTGACCAATGTGGGATTCGTGCGTCGTTTTGATCATGAGTCGGATTTTAATGAGATATGGTGCGTTATGATATGTAGGTACCCCCATGTGGACTTCGAGACGACAAGCAAGCGCGTGGCAACGTCGGCACCGGCTAGCGAGGACCAGGTGAGTAGATTTATATCTACGGGGAGAAGTCGGGTGGATGGCGTATAGCACCCCCGCAGTCCGTGGTGGTGTATGCGGATGCGTATACACACCAACATTTATTATATGTTATTTAGGATTAATAACGATGCTTAGGATGGATATTGGTGTGTTGGACTATTTTTAGTGTTGCGAACCCTAGGGTAGTGTTACACACACATACACACATACATACTTGCATACATTCCTATTGATATGTGCTCATGGGATTCTTTATAGTTATGTGTTCACATGGGTATGGGACTATGTGTTCACATATGGATTGAGGATGATACTTGGGATTGAGCTGAGTCGATGAGATTTGATTTGAGGCCGTGAGATCGGTGATATAGCAGGGTTCGTATCTTAGATACGACATGACGTTGTAGCGGGTCCTTGACGTAGTGTTTCACACACGTCCATGCATACGTAGGCGGTATCAGTATGGTACTAGACGTAGATCAGTACCCCGATCATGATATTTGATAAAGAGGATACCAGGTGAATAGTATGATGAATGTGATATTGACCCGTACCCAGATTGGGATGCCGTACGACGGATTTACGTACGAGCTATATTGATGATTGATCCGCACTCTTGACTTGGGATGCCTGATTATAGATATGGTATCGGATATGATATTATTGAGGCGGGATCACCGACTATACATATACAGGTATGTATATGTATCGACTCAGATGATAGGCGGTTTCCTTACCTGTAGTTCAGCTTGTTAGTTCAGCCGTATAGTTTAGTGTAGTTGTTAGATTAGATTAGACTTCTTACCTATTTCAAAAAACTAACGAATCGTGGGCATTTTTAAAGACAGCTCAAGGAATCTACGGATATTTCAAAAACGACGTATCTTTTCATAAAAACACCGTAGCCCCTATTTTCAAAACCCCATGATTCGTGTTATTTCAAAAGGTACCATTCGTAGGACTTATATTAGATTATTGCAGATTAGTTATCGTTGTGTCTAGTATTCAGCTCCCGCACATTATTGCTGTTCGCTCTGCCTCGCATATTTATTTTGCTGCATATTCCATTATTGATATCATGCTATTAAGACACCAGCACCATTACCGATGATGCGTATGTACCACGTACACCTACTTGCCGGCTCACACACATCTTCATCGGTAATTGCCATGTCACGTACACTTTAGAGAATATAATTGCTTGACTTAGATTGTTAGCTGGTAGTTTTGACATGATATTAGTGTACTTCCCTTATATACCATATTAGACATTGTAGTTATTATCTACCACTTCATGCATACTGTTATTCAGTTGTTCATGTCTAGTTCATTATCATTGACATATGCACTTGTGATGATTTCTTGAGATTTATGATATTTCTGGATTTCGGGGAAAGCCGCAAAATTTACAACTTATGATCTTTTAAAATATAAAATGTTGCAGTTTTCTAGTGATGTAAAGTGTCATCCACCATGAGTTTGCTGTGGTTTTGGAGATCCGTGTCGAGGAGTGGAGGAACCGTCACGGGTACATGGTGGGCCCGGTATGGTACCCCGGGGCAAGAGGAATGTGGTGTTGACGTTGAGCCTGGCTGGGGAGCACTACCTACCGGTGATATTACCCGACGCGTCGGATATCCGGAGGATACCGTCATGGTCTTGAGATGGATGGTAGGGGCCGGTCTGGACTGACGGCGCCCTAGATATTGAGATTGAGACATTGATATTTCGAGACAGTGAGATTTATGTTTTGTGTCGTTGCTAGACATTGTTGATGCTGATTTCATTTATAATACCTCAGTTTAAAAATACGATGGAAATCTCACTAATTTATGAAAACAGTTTCTTCATTTACATGTATTCAGTTTCATGCATTCATACCTCATTCATATGATATATTGCTACCTGAGGCATTGACACGGGCACATGAGTTTACACTCGGGTTAGATATTACCCTAGACTTTGTCATAGGCTGCCTGTTATACATATATTTGAGGATATATTATGATCATTGACCTAGGATTGCGTTATTTATGCGATTTCTGTGCGTAGATATTTTTCTATTCACGAGTTGGCAACTCACCCCCGTTGTGCCCCAGTTTCTTGCAGGTTTGCCGTACAGGTTTCCTTACGGCTTTGCGGGCATAGTTTCATTCGGGTGATTTGCTAGTAGGTGGGTTTACTTGTATCATACCCCCATTATTTACCTTGTATGATATTATTCAGTTGTATCTAGTAAATTCCATCAACCAAACATGTATTTATTGAGTTAGAGACCAGTGTTGTTTATTCTTTCGACCTTAGAGTCGCTCGTTATATTTCTGGTGGTTTTGAGTTTCCTTTTGAGTTTTGATCCTCGCCCTTGGCGTTGTATATTATTTTGCTTGTGTGGTTGTGACCGTCGATTGACGAAGAGCTAGCTCCCGCTTGGGGATGCCTTTTTTTGATTTCGTATACTATTCATGTTGTATCCCGTTTGGGAGCCAGTATTTACAAAGGAGACTCTGCCGAAATTTTCAGGAAATACTTGATATTTTTTTTTAAAAAGCCGCATAATTCGGCTTATGCTATTAAAACTACTTGATTTTAAATTGGTTTTCCTTCACTCTACTACTTTTCTTGGTTTGGATTTCTGGGTTTTCGGCTTACTTAGATTACGTACGCCTCGAGACGTTTCGTAGTCTAAGTGCCGGTCATTTTCCGTACTTTCGGGACGTGACAAAGTTGGTATCAGAGCGTTAGGTTTTACCTTCGGAGCGTAGGATGACCCTTGGTTGATGGAATAGGTGACTAAAGTAGAGTGACGTACCGTTGGTATGTTCCGCGGCATATTTACGACACGCCACTCCACTTATGAAGCCTTAGGATGTACATTTCCTTGTTCAGTATTATATTCATTCCGATCTAGCCTCATCAGTACCAGTTTGGTTTTGCTGCTATGGTTACGGACAGGGAGAGCTACGGCTAGAGTTGCGGTCAGCACAAGCTCGTCACGAACGAGGACTGACCAGGGCGAAATTCCGGCGACACACGATTGCGGAGATGTGTCTTTTTACGGTGTTTTCGCGCCACGAGCGTTTGGCGGATCGCCTTTATGAGGTTACTCGGAGGTGCTGATCGACACTAGAGAATTGAGCCAATGATAGAGGCCAGCCAGATTTTGATGACCGTTGGTGTGTTGCTTACTCCTGATGATTGAGGCACTATTCAGCGTGCAGACGATCGAGCCAGTTGTTGCTGCGAGCGACGAGATATCGCCCCATATGTTGGAGCTATTGCGGGGCGAGTTGTACGAATAGATGATAGAAGGTCGCTAGTCACCCGAGGATGAATGACTAGGATATGTGGTTCGTTCGCTTACTCCGATGCGAGGTCATCAGATAGATTGATTCCAGCTAGAGACGACTTCACGCGGAGACGTTGGGAGTCGACAGAGACGATCGAATGTCAGAAACCTATTATTCCAAGTTTAAAGTAGTCGGAAAGACATGCAGGCAATTCTATGGTCCCTCTAGAAGAATGAAACCCTAACTCGACTTAATGACCGTATGAAAGCCTTTGAACCTTCGGGTTTGCGGCAGTTCTACGGCGCCATTAGTGAGGCTTGGGTTTGCCCTTCTACGGCTGGACCACCGATGCTGTGGTATGTACTCGATACTATTAAACTGTGCCCAAGATGTTGAGCTCTTGGGGGATTATGAGGTTTTGACGACTCGATCGGATGGCTCGACTTAATTCGGATGCTAGGTGGTGAGATGCATTTCTTGGGAGACTCCAGATATGAGGATAGCCGTTGGAGCTCAGTTCATGCAGCCACGACGAGACGAGTCCAAAGCAGACGACATTAGAGAAAAGTGGAGTAAGAGGTTCGTACCAGATCTAGATGAGATGACATTCCACTCCGCCGACATCAGAGATGCGATGCGCATGCCGAGGCATGGTACTTGGACTTACCTTCCAGAAGGAGTCGCGATGCGTATGCAGTCGTTCCAGAGCAAGATGCAGATATAGGAAAGGACAACGACTTCCGGATAGTTGGCAGAGACGAGACATGGAAGAGACCGTGAGCAGGATTCCTTCCAGGACACTGCTGCAATGATACTTGCACCCAGGATCAGATGTGTCACGTACATTCAGAGAGCCAGAGGCCGACGCCAGTGATATGCTGTCTTACGAGTGGTCGCGATGATTGACCAAGAGATGACCAGAGGAGTGCCAGAACGGAATCGTCCCCGTTAGCACACCTGACAGGGCCGATGAGCCGATGGACCGAAAGATTGGTAATTCACAGTGAAGACCTTGACCCAGGAGTGGTCATGGTTACGCACGCCAGCAGGACAGAGTTCATGATCATCGACGAGACGTCTCACTAGTGACCGCGACAGTTGCCGAGATTCTTAGAGGATGCGCTTGAGCAGTACTATTCCGCCATTATTGATTACGATGTTTTGGGTGATTTATTCGTATGATTTGATTTTGATGATTGAGGATTTGCGATCTTTGCACAGTGTTGCACTTGATATCGTTTTCGTTCTTTAGTTTCACATGTTTGTGATTTTACGGTTTTAAACAGTGGAGTTGGTTTTGTGTGTATGCATGCACACGATTTCGTTCCTGCACTCGGTATAGTTTATATATGCTTGCAGTGCAGTGATACGCCTTTTGTGCACTTAGATGCACTGGACTTCGATTTTGATTGTGATACTCGATATTTGTTTTGTGCACCTTGTGCACCTGATTGCTTTTGCGCACGTTCGGCGATTGATATTGGATTTCATGATTTCATGCACGATAGATGCACCTGATTTGGATTTTCGCGCATGTTGGGCGCATGTTTTGAAGGGTGATTTTGGTGCACACCAGAGGCACTAAATCGAGATTTTTTTTTTCGTGCATGTCAGATGCACCTGATTTTGCTGTCAGGCACACATGTTGCCTACGACAGATGTTTCGTGCACACCTGATGCACTTAGATGTTGTTTCTGTGCGCATGTATGGCACAATCATGGATTTTGATTTCCGTGCGCACCAGACGCACGTAGTATTCATGTGCATATTTTGGGATTGATTTCTTATATAGCAGTACGTTTTTATGATATTGCTATATGTTTTCGTACTGAGCAGGACTAGTCAGAGAACAGTACCTGAATATATTTTGCATGCATTGATAGTTATTGAAGGGATTTCCAAAAAGCGAGCTATAGCCTCAGTATTTACCTACGTGTCTGATATGACACGAAATGTTTAAAACAAGGAGACCCTTCTAAATTGTTTCCAAAACGGCGGAACGTACATTTCAAACAAAGGTATATATGTATATAGCTATTTTCTTATGATAGACGTCCGCCACTGTGCAGTGTTATACGCATTGCACAGCGACTTAAGAGATTTGGCATGCATTTCCTTCAGATACTTACAGATATAGATTCGATGTTTACATGTATAGTTTCGAGTTATATCATATTGGTTTGATTTGGATTTGGCATTGATGTCTTCTCCATGACTCCGATGATTGCGGGATGCTTGACGGAGTTTTGATTTGAGTTATATACTCATTTTTTTTTCAAGCGCATGCACTGCGCTACGATTTGTTTTATGTATTTACAGTTTCGGAGCCCCGACGACTTGATGGTTTTTCTTAGATGTTTTAGTAATTGGGGAAGTTTGAATTTAAATTCGGGGACCGAATTTCTTTAAGGGGGGAAGATTGTAGCGTTTTGAAAATCGTTTCGGTGAAATTTCGAAAAATCGGTAAAATAAAGGGGTTTTCTGTAAAAAGTCAAAATACAAATATCTTATTATAAAAATTAAATATACATATTCTAGCTATGTAATTGCTATTATTTGGTGTTTATTGAGCCGCTGGTGAAATTTCAAATTTTCTGAAAAAAATATTAATTTATTATTATTTTAAGCCGTCACTAATACATTTAATTAGGGAAAATTACAAATTGGAATGAGTTGAAACAAATTTTGTGCATCATAAAACATTAAATAAAAATTTATCATGTGGTTTTTGGAACGAAATCATTTGCCAAAACGGTTTAGAAATTATTGAAGAAAAAAAGGCTTTTTTTTAGCGTAAATGGATGTTTGGGGTATTGTATTTATCATTTTTCATCACCCCACACCCGTGCCCACACCCACACACCCCCACTTACTCCTCCCCTTAGCCAAATTCAGCAGCCCTCACTTTTTCCCCACTTGGTTTGCAAAGGGAAAAGAAATAAGAGAAAAGATTAGAAAATAGATAAAGTAGTTAGACTTTGACCTTACCTTGACCTTGACTTTCCTCCCTTGCATTTTCCTCACCTCCCTCTCTCTCCCCTCACCCACTTCTGGCCGAAAATGATCCCCACAGCAGCAGCCCTTCCCCCCCCCCCCCAAAATCCACACTATTTTTGCTTCAAAAATCCATAAAAGGCTTCAAAATCCATACAATTTCAAAGCTTTTTTCCAAATCCAACACTTACCCATTATTCCTTAGCATTTCAAGCATGGATCCTTGTGAAAAGAGAGCATTTTGGAGTGCCATGGATGCTTGTGGATCTTCTTATGCTTTTGGGTATATTTCTAAACATTTTGTTGCTTAAATTGTTACTAATTTCTTAAGCTAATTTATTTAAGTGTTATTTGGATATGTGAGTTTAATTGCACGTTTTGGAATTCAAGAAAAGGGTTTGAATGCAAGTTAGGTTATTGTGAATTGGTGTATGGTTGTGATGGGTAGCTTACCATCTTAGAATTTGTAGAAAATAATTTAGTAGTTAAATTTCATATTGTTGCATGGAAATGTCTAAATTAAGTTTTGTTTTTGCTAACTAGAGTTTTTGAAAAATTATCAAATGCTTAGATTAAAATATAATTAAGTGTTCATGTCATTATAACTATTATAATGAGTGGTTTAATGACTTTGGTTCATGCAAAACGAAGCTTAATTGATGAATTGTGAATTTTGCTTTAAAGGGTGTTAAATTTGATATTTTGCAAACTAGGATTTTGGAAATTATGCAAATTTATGAGTTTAAATTATGGAAATGGTTTTATGACTTATTTAAGATATTTAATAAATATATTGGCCGCTACATTCATTTAAACATCGTGTTTTGTACAAAAACGGCGAATTGTGCTTGCTAGATTTTCGGAAAAATGACTTTTTGAGTGAAATTGGCGTTTTTGTGAGTTTTAACCTAGTTTATATTAAAATTAGTGTTCGTGAATGTGCAAATGAGTGTATTTGGGTTTTTCTCGATGGTTTGGCGTTTGTACGCCGACGTCGAGGGTTTTTGGGTTGATTTGTGAAAGCAACCATAGGTTTTGACCTATGTGGGATTCGTGCGTCGTTTTGATCATGAGTCGGATTTTAATGAGATATGGTGCGTTATGATATGTAGGTACCCCCATGTGGACTTCGAAACGACAAGCAAGCGCGTGGCAACGTCGGCACCGGCTAGCGAGGACCAGGTGAGTAGATTTATATCTACGGGAAGAAGTCGGGTGGATGGCGTATAGCACCCCCGCAGTCCGTGGTGGTGTATGCGGATGCGTATACACACCAACATTTATTATATGTTATTTAGGATTAATAACGATGCTTAGGATGGATATTGGTGTGTTGGACTATTTTTAGTGTTGCGAACCCTAGGGTAGTGTTACACACACATACACACATACATACTTGCATACATTCCTATTGATATGTGCTCATGGGATTCTTTATAGTTATGTGTTCACATGGGTATGGGACTATGTGTTCACATACGGATTGAGGATGATACTTGGGATTGAGCTGAGTCGATGAGATTTGATTTGAGGCCGTGAGATCGGTGATATAGCAGGGTTCGTATCTTAGATACGACATGACGTTGTAGCGGGTCCTTGACGTAGTGTTTCACACACGTCCATGCATACGTAGGCGGTATCAGTATGGTACTAGACGTAGATCAGTACCCCGATCATGATATTTGATAAAGAGGATACCAGGTGAATAGTATGATGAATGTGATATTGACCCGTACCCAGATTGGGATGCCGTATGACGGATTTACGTACGAGCTATATTGATGATTGATCCGCACTCTTGACTTGGGATGCCTGATTATAGATATGGTATCGGATATGATATTATTGAGGCGGGATCACCGACTATACATATACAGGTATGTATATGTATCGACTCAGATGATAGGCGGTTTCCTTACCTGCAGTTCAGCTTGTTAGTTCAGCCGTATAGTTTAGTGTAGTTGTTAGATTAGATTAGACTTCTTACCTATTTCAAAAAACTAACGAATCGTGGGCATTTTTAAAGACAGCTCAAGGGAATCTACGGATATTTCAAAAACGACGTATCTTTTCATAAAAACACCGTAGCCCCTATTTTCAAAACCCCATGATTCGTGTTATTTCAAAAGGCACCATTCGTAGGACTTATATTAGATTATTGCAGATTAGTTATCGTTGTGTCTAGTATTCAGCTCCCGCACATTATTGCTGTTCGCTCTGCCTCGCATATTTATTTTGCTGCATATTCCATTATTGATATCATGCTATTAGGACACCAGCACCATTACCGATGATGCGTATGTACCACGTACACCTACTTGCCGGCTCACACACATCTTCATCGGTAATTGCCATGTCACGTACACTTTAGAGAATATAATTGCTTGACTTAGATTGTTAGCTGCTAGTTTTGACATGATATTAGTGTACTTCCCTTATATGCCATATTAGACATTGTAGTTATTACCTACCACTTCATGCATACTGTTATTCAGTTGTTCATGTCTAGTTCATTATCATTGACATATGCACTTGTGATGATTTCTTGAGATTTATGATATTTCTGGATTTCGGGGAAAGCCGCAAAATTTACAACTTATGATCTTTTAAAATAAAAAATGTTGCGGTTTTCTAGTGATGTAAAGTGTCGTCCACCATGGGTTTGCAGTGGTTTTGGAGATCCGTGTCGAGGAGTGGAGGAACCGTCACGGGTACATGGTGGGCCCGGTATGGTACCCCGGGGCAAGAGGAATGTGGTGTTGACGTTGAGCCTTGCTGGGGAGCACTACCTACCGGTGATATTACCCGACGCGTCGGATATCCGGAGGATACCGTCGTTGTAACGTTTTGAAAATCGTTTCGGTGAAATTTCAAAAAAATCGGTAAAATAAGGGGGTTTTCTGTAAAAAGTCAAAATACAAATATCTTATTATAAAAATTAAATATACATATTCTAGCTATGTAATTGCTATTATTTGGTGTTTATTGAGCCGCTGGTGAAATTTCAAATTTTCTGAAAAAAATATTATTTTATTATTATTTAAGCCGTCACTAATACATTTAATTAGGGAAAATTACAAATTGGAATGAGTTGAAATAAATTTTGTGCATCATAAAACATTAAATAAAATTTTATCATGTGGTTTTTGGAACGAAATCATTTGCCAAAACGGTTTAGAAATTATTGAAGAAAAAAGGCTTTTTTTTTAGCGTAAATGGATGTTTGGGGTATTATATTTATCATTTTTCATCACCCCACACCCGTACCCACATCCACACACTCACATTTACTTCTCCCCTTGAAGAATTCAGCAGCCCCCATTTATTTTCCCCACTTGAATTTCAAAGGAAAGAAATGAAAGAAAAGAAAAGAAAATGGAGAAATGAGGTGGACCTTTGACCTTGAATTGTCTTTGACTTCTTCCCCCACTTTCTCTACCTCCCTCTCTCTCCTCTCCCACTCCCATTCCAGCAGCCCCCCTCCTACAGCAGCAGCAACCCCCCCAATTCCCTTCTCTTTTCTCTTCAAACTTCATCAAAAATTGCCTCAAATCCATCAAAAAAAATCCCAAAACCCAAATCCGACTCCTACCCATTTTAGCTTAGCCCGTATAGCATGGATCTTTGTGAAAAGAGAGCATTTTGGGAGGCCATGGTTGCTTGTGGATCTTCAAATGTTTTTGGGTATAATTCTAAAACATTTTTGCTTAATTTGTTACTAATTTCTTAAAGCTAAACTACTTAAGTGTTAATTAGGCTTAACTTGCAAGTTTTGGAATTCAAGTTATGAATTTGAATGCAAGTTAGGGTTTTATAAAATTGGTGTATGGTTGTGTGTTATATTTAGGCTTTTTGTCATGTTAATACAAGATTAGTAGCTTGTGCTAATGGTTAGTTTAAAAATTGTGTTAATTTGCTAATTTGCTTACTGGGTTTTTGAAATTGGTTAAATACTTGGGATTAAAAATGTGTTTAGGTTTTTCATGACTTCATTAATTTTATTAAGTGTGGTTTAATGCTTTAGATCATGCAAATCTAAGCTAGATTGTAGTTTGTGCATTTTTGCTTTGAAATTGTTAAATTTTAGGTATTTTGTAAACTAGAAAATTAGGGTTTTTGGAATTTAATGAGATTAAATTCCGGGAATTGTTTATATGACTTATTTAAGATATTTAATAAATATATTGGCTGCTACATTCATTTAAACATCCTGTTTTGTACAAAAACGGCGAATTGTGCTTGCTAGATTTTCGGAAAAATGACTTTTTAAGTAAAATTGGGGTTTTTGTGAGTTTTAACCTAGTTTATATTAAAATTAGTGTTCGTGAATGTGAAAATGAGTGTGATTGGATTTTTATCGATGGTTTGACGTTTGTACATCGACATCGAGGGTTGGTTTGACTATTCTTGCATGCGTAGGCGATAGGTTTGGACCTATGCGTGATACGCGTGCCGATTTGATTTTCGTATGCCGTTTCGATTTTGAATTTAGTTTTAATGCGATATGGTGCGTTATGATATGTAGGTACCCCCATGTGGACTTCGAGACGACAAGCAAGCGCGTGGCGACGTCGGCACCGGCTAGCGAGGACCAGGTGAGTAGATTTATATCTACGGGGAGAAGTCGGGTGGATGGCGTATAGCACCCCCGCAGTCCGTGGTGGTGTATACGGATGCGTATACACACCAACAATTATTATATATTATTTGGGATTAATAACGATGCTTAGGATGGATATTGGTGTGTTGGATTACTTTAGTGTTGCGAACCCTAGGGTAGTGTTGCACTACACATACACACATACATACTTGCATACATTCCTATTGATATGTGCTCATTGGATTCTTTATAGTTATGGGTTCACATGGGTATGGGACTATGTGTTCACATACGGATTTGAGGATGATACTTGGGATTGAGCTGAGTCGATGAGATTTGATTTGAGGCCGTAAGATCGGTGATATAGCAGGGTTCGTATTTGAGATACGACATGACGTTGTAGCGGGTCCTTGACGTAGTGTTTCACACACGTCCATGCATACGTAGGCGGTATCAGTATGGTACTAGACGTAGATCAGTACCCCGATCATGATATTTGATAAAGAGAATACCAGGTGAATAGTATGATGAATGTGATATTGACCCGTACCCAGATTGGGATGCCGTGCGACGGATTTACGTACGAGCTATATTGATGATTGATCCGTACTCTTGACTTGGGATGCCTGATTATAGATATGGTATCGGATATGATATTATTGAGGCGGGATCACCGACTATACATATACAGGTATGTATATGTATCGACTCAGATGATAGGCGGTTTCCTTACCTGTAGTTCAGCTTGTTAGTTCAGCCGTATAGTTTAGTGTAGTTGTTAGATTAGATTAGACTCCTACCTATTTCAAAAACTAACAAATCGTGGGTATTTTAAAAGACAGCCCAAGGGATCCTACGGATATTTCAAAAGACTTATCTTTTCATAAAAACACCGTAGCCCCTATTTTCAAAACCCCATGATTCGTGTTATTTCAAAAGGCACCATTTGTAGGACTTATATTAGATTAATGCAGATTAGTTATAGTTGCGTCTAGTTTTCAGCTCCCGCTCTTCTTTTGTGGTCCGCTTCGCATCGCATGCTTATTTTATGTTTCATACTCCATTATTGATATCATGCTGTTAGGACACCAGCACCATTACCGATGATGCGTATGTACCACATACACTTATTTGCAGGCTCACACACATCTTCATCGGTAATTGCCATGTCACGTACACCTTAGAAAATATTATTGCTTGACATAGCCTGTTAGCTAATAGTTAGACATGATATTAGTGTACTTGACTTATATGTTAGTTTAGACATTGTAGTTATTACCTGCTATTTCATGCATACTGTTATTCATTGTTATGCCGCATTCATGGATTTTCATGCATATATTCACCATTTTACGTGTTATTGAGGTTTTGGATTCGGATTTCCATGAGATTTTCTAGATTTGGAGGAAAACCGCAAAAACATAAATAAACCTTTTTCCTCTTTTAAAATAAAAAGTGCGGTTTTCCTATGATGTATGAGTCGTCCACCATGAGTTTGCTGATGGATTTCGAGACCCGATTCGAGGAGACGGATGAACCGTTTCGGGTACATGGTGGACCCGGTAAGGTATCCCGGGGCAAGAAGCGCGTGATGATGACGATGTGAGCCTGGCAGGGGAGCACTACCTACCGGTGATATTACCCGACGCGTCGGATATCCGGAGGATACCGTCGTGGTCTTGAGATGGATGGTAGGGGCCGGTCTGGACTGACGGTGCCCTAGATATTGAGACTTGAGGTACATAGATTGTGACACAGAGATATCGAGGTATTTGGACACTTGTTTTGTGTCGATGCTGGGCACTGTTTTATGCTGATTTCATATATGGTACCTCATTTCTTTTAAAATACAGAAATCTCACTGATTTATGAAACCAGTTTTATTCAGTACATGCATTCTGTTTTATGCATTCATACATCATCCATATGATATATTGCTACCTGAGGCACTGACACGGGCACATGAGATTACACTCGGGTTAGATATTTACCCTAGCCTTGTTATAGGCTACGTGTTATATACATTTTTGAGGATATATTATGATCATTGACCTAGGATTGCGTTATTTATGCGATTTCTGTGCGTAGATATTTTTCTATTCACGAGTTGGCAACTCACCCCCGTTGTGCCCCAGTTTCTTGCAGGTTGCCGTACAGGTTTCATTACGGCTTTGGGGGCTCAGTTTCATTCGGATGACTTGCTAGTAGGTGGGTTTTTCTTGTATCGTACCCATCATATTACCTTGTATAATATTATTCCGTTGTATCTAGTAAATTCCATCAACCAAACATGTATTTATTGAGATAGAGACCAGTGTTGGTTATTCTTTCGACCTTAGAGTCGCTCGTTATATTTCTGGTGGTTTTGAGTTTCCTTTTGAGTTTTGATCCTCGCCGTTGGCGTTGTATATTATATTGTTTGTGTGGTTGTGACCGTCGATTGACGAAGAGCTAGCTCCCGCTTGGGGATACCCTTTTCTTGATTTCGTATACTATTCATGTTGTATCCCGTTTGGGGGCCAGTATTTACAAAGGAGACTCTGCCGAAATTTTCAGTAAATTTTTGATGTTTTAAAAACCGCATAATTCGGCTTATGCTATTGAAATTACTTGCTTTAAGTTGGTTTTTCCTGCACTCTACTACTTTTCTTGGTTTGGATTTCTGGGTTTTCGGTTTACTTAGATTACGTACGTCTCGAGACGTTCGTAGTTTAAGTGCCGGTCATGTTCCGTACTTTCGGGTCGTGACAAAGTTGGTATCAGAGCGTTAGGTTTTAACCTTCGGAGCGTAGGATGACCCTTGGTTGATGGAATAGGTGACTAAAGTAGAGTGACGTACCGTTGATATGTTCCGCGGCATATTTACGACACGCCACTCCACTTAAGAAGCCTTAGGATGTACATTTTCTTGTTCAGTATTATATTCCTTCCTGATCTAGCCTCATCGTTACCAGTTTGGTTTTGCTGCCACGATTACGGGCAGGGAGAGCTACGGCTAAAGTTGCGGTCAGCACGAGCTCGTCACGAACGAGGACTGACCAGGGCGAAATTCCGGCGACACCCGATTTTAGAGAGGTGTCTTTTGATTGTGTTTTCACACCACGAGCGTTTGGCGGATCGCCTTTATGAGATTTCTCGGACGTGCAGATCAGTATCAGAGGATTGGGCCACTGACAGAGGCCAGCCAGATTTTGATGACCGTTGGTGTGTTGCTTATTCATGATGGTTGAGGCACTGTTCAGCGTGCAGACGAGCGAGCCAGTTATTGCTGCGAACGACGAGATATTGCTCCAGATGCTGGCGTTAGTGCAGAACGAGTTGTACTAAGAGATGATAGAAGGTCGCTAGTCATCGAGGATGAATGACTAGGACATGTGGATCGTTCGCCTACCCCGATGCGAGGTCATCAGATATATTGATTCCAGCTAGAGACGACTTCACGCGGAGACGTTGGGAGTCGACAGAGACGATCGAATGTCAGAAACCTATTATTCCAAGTTTAAAGTAGTCGGAAAGACATGCAGGCAATTCTATGGTCCCTCTAGAAGAATGAAACCCTAACTCGACTTAATGACCGTATGAAAGCCTTTGAACCTTCGGGTTTGCGGCAGTTCTACGGCGCCATTAGTGAGTCTTGGGTTTGCCCTTCTACGGCTGGACCACCGATGCTGTGGTATGTACTCGATACTATTAAACTGTGCCCAAGATGTTGAGCTCTTGGGGGATTATGAGGTTTTGACGACTCGATCGGATGGCTCGACTTAATTCGGATGCTAGGTGGTGAGATGCATTTCTTGGGAGACTCCAGATATGAGGATAGCCGTTGGAGCTCAGTTCATGCAGCCACGACGAGACGAGTCCAAAGCAGACGACATTAGAGAAAAGTGGAGTAAGAGGTTCGTACCAGATCTAGATGAGATGACATTCCACTCCGCCGACATCAGAGATGCGATGCGCATGCCGAGGCATGGTACTTGGACTTACCTTCCAGAAGGAGTCGCGATGAGTATGCAGTCGTTCCAGAGCAAGATGCAGATATAGGAAAGGACAACGACTTCCGGATAGTTGGCAGAGACGAGACATGGAAGAGACCGTGAGCAGGATTCCTTCCAGGACACTGCTGCAATGATACTTGCACCCAGGATCAGATGTGTCACGTACATTCAGAGAGCCAGAGGCCGACGCCAGTAATATGCTGTCTTACGAGTGGTCGCGATGATTGACCAAGAGATGACGAGAGAAGTGCCAGAACGGAATCGTCCCCGTTAGCACACCTGACAGGGGCCGATAAGCCGATGGACCGAAAGATTGGTAATTTACAGTGAAGACCTTGACCCAGGAGTGGTCATGGTTACGCACACCAGCAGGCCAGGGTTCATGATCATCGACGAGACGTCCCATTAGTGACCGCGACAGTTGGCCGAGATTCTTAGAGGATGCGCTTGAGCAGTACTATTCCGCCATTGTTGATTACGATGTTTTGGGTGATTTATTCGTATGATTTGATTTTGATGATTGAGGATTTACGATCTTTGCACAGTGTTGCACTTGATATCGTTTTCGTGCTTCAGTTTCACATGTTTGTGATTTTACGATTTTAAACAGTTGAGTTGGTTTTGTGCGTATGCATGCACACGATTTCGTTCCGGCACTCGGTATAGTTTATATATGCTTGCAGTGCAGTGATACGCCTTTTGTGCATTTAGATGCACTGGACTTCGATTTCGATTGTGATACCCGATATTTGTTTTGTGCACCTTGTGCACCTGATTGATTTTGCGCACGTTCGGCGCTTGATATTGGATTTCATGATTTCGTGCACGATAGATGCACCTGATTTTGCTGTCAGGCACACATGTTGCCTACGACAGATGTTTCGTGCACACCCGATGCACTTAGATGTTGTTTCTGTGCGCATGTATAGCACATTCATGGATTTTGATTTCCGTGCGCACCAGACGCACGTAGCATTCATGTGCATATTTTGGGATTGATTTCGTATAGAGCAGTACGTTTTTATGATATTGCTATGTATTTTCGTACTGAGCAGGACTAGTCAGAGGACAGTACCTGAATATATTTTGCATGCATTGATAGTTATTGAAGGGATTTCCAAAAAGCGAGCTATAGCCTCAGTATTTACCTACGTGTCTGATATGACACGAAATGTTTAAAACAAGGAGACCCTTCTAAATTGTTTCCAAAACGGCGGAACGTACATTTCAAACAAAGGTATATATGTATATAGTTATTTTCTTATGATAGACGTCAGCCACTGTGCAGTGTTATACGCGTTGCACAGCGACTTAAAGAGATTTGGCATGCATTTTCTTCAGATACTTACAGATATAGATTCGATGTTTACATGTATAGTTTCGAGTTATATCATATTGGTTTGATTTAGATTTGGCATTGATGTCTTCTCCATGACTCCGATGATTGCGGGATGCTTGACGGAGTTTTTATTTGAGTTATATACTCATTTTTCAAGCGCATGCGCTGCGCTACGAATTGTTTTATGTAGTTACAATTTCGGAGCCCCGACGACTTGATGGTTTTTCTTAGATGTTTTAGTATTTGGGGAAGTTTGAATTTAAATTCGGGGACCGAATTTCTTTAAGGGGGGAAGATTGTAACGTTTTGAAAATCGTTTCGGTGAAATTTCAAAAAAATGGGTAAAATAAGGGGGTTTTCTGTAAAAAGTCAAAATACAAATATCTTATTATGAAAATTAAATATACATATTCTAGCTATGTAATTGCTATTATTTGGTGTTTATTGAGCCGCTGGTGAAATTTCAAATTTTGTGAAAAAAATATTATTTTATTATTATTTAAGCCGTCACTAATACATTTAATTAGGGAAAATTACAAATTGGAATGAGTTGAAATAAATTTTGTGCATCATAAAACATTAAATAAAATTTTATTATGTGGTTTTTGGAACGAAATCATTTGCCAAAACGGTTTAGAAATTATTGAAGAAAAAAGGCTTTTTTTTAGCGTAAATGGATGTTTGGGGTATTATATTTATCATTTTTCATCACCCCACACCCGTACCCACATCCACACACTCCCATTTACTTCTCCCCTTGAAGAATTCAGCAGCCCCCATTTATTTTCCCCACTTGAATTTCAAAGGAAAGAAATGAAAGAAAAGAAAAGAAAATGGAGAGATGAGGTGGACCTTTGACCTTGAATTGACTTTGACTTCTTCCCCCACTTTCTCTACCTCCCTCTCTCTCCTCTCCCACTCCCATTCCAGCAGCCCCCCTCCTACAGCAGCAGCAACCCCCCCAATTCCCTTCTCTTTTCTCTTCAAACTTCATCAAAAATTGCCTCAAATCCATCAAAAAAAATCCCAAAACCCAAATCCGACTCCTACCCATTTTAGCTTAGCCCGTATAGCATGGATCTTTGTGAAAAGAGAGCATTTTGGGAGGCCATGGATGCTTGTAGATCTTCAAATGTTTTTGGGTATAATTCTAAAACATTTTTGCTTAATTTGTTACTAATTTCTTAAAGCTAAACTACTTAAGTGTTAATTAGGCTTAACTTGCAAGTTTTGGAATTCAAGTTATGAATTTGAATGCAAGTTAGGGTTTTATAAAATTGGTGTATGGTTGTGTGTTATATTTAGGCTTTTTGTCATGTTAATACAAGATTAATAGCTTGTGCTAATGGTTAGTTTAAAAATTGTGTTAATTTGCTAATTTGCTTACTAGGTTTTTGAAATTGGTTAAATACTTGGGATTAAAAATGTGTTTAGGTTTTTCATGACTTCATTAATTTTATTAAGTGTGGTTAATGCTTTAGATCATGCAAATCTAAGCTAGATTGTAGTTTGTGCATATTTGCTTTGAAATTGTTAAATTTTAGGTATTTTGTAAACTAGAATATTAGGGTTTTTGGAATTTAATGAGATTAAATTCCGGGAATTGTTTATATGACTTATTTAAGATATTTAATAAATATATTGGCTGCTACATTCATTTAAACATCCTGTTTTGTACAAAAACGGCGAATTGTGCTTGCTAGATTTTCGGAAAAATGACTTTTTAACTAAAATTGGGGTTTTTGTGAGTTTTAACCTAGTTTATATTAAAATTAGTGTTCGTGAATGTGAAAATGAGTGTGATTGGATTTTTATCGATGGTTTGACGTTTGTACATCGACATCGAGGGTTGGTTTGACTATTCTTGCATGCGTAGGCGATAGGTTTGGACCTATGCGTGATACGCGTGCCGATTTGATTTTCGTATGCCGTTTCGATTTTGAATTTAGTTTTAATACGATATGGTGCGTTATGATATGTAGGTACCCCCATGTGGACTTCGAGACGACAAGCAAGCGCGTGGCGACGTCGGCACCGGCTAGCGAGGACCAGGTGAGTAGATTTATATGTTGGAGATAGTGCCCTCAGAGTCAATTATTAGGTCACAGGTACGTGATTGTAATGATTGAGGGAGGACCTATCCCGGTAGGACAGTCTTACTCGAGATGATAGTATGCTATCTGGTTTACCTTTATCATCGTGTACTGTTTTAAGTGACATGACGCGTCGCTATTACACGTTGATAGAGCCCCTAGGATTCTTGCTTGACCACCAGCAGTATGAGGGCGATCATATAAGTGGGAGCTGGGGGTCTATAAGCATATCCTTAAATGGTCCCTAGTCGTGTGAGTTTCGAGACAGGGCATCGATACTCCATAGTAGACTAGTGTATACAGTCGAGACCCCGACGAGGGGCGGTGGCCGGTCTCACAAGCCACTGGTGTCAGTTGGATCACCTAAGATGTATACAGGTGCTCATTGGGTTATGAGTACACCGGACAGGACTCGCCGGGAACATGCTAGTTGGTCATATACCAGACGTCAGATGGCAGTTCCCTGGTGACATGTGTGCAGGTTAGTTCATCGACCTGGGGATCGTCATTTGTCTCGTGTGAGTTCCCACTGTACTTTGATTACTACCCTACCACGGCTCAAAGGAGTCGTGCAAACAGGTTTTAGTTGGGTACAGTCCCGAGCCACATGGAGGCAGTGAGCGTATCTTCAGGGGTTCGTCTCTCCCGGTATTGGGGGTGAGGTCGTGCTGTGTCTAGGAGAACCATTACACAAAGTCCTTGGCCAAGGCAAGGAGATTTACTGGTAGGTATTCCAGTAGTATCTCAGGGTGTTCTGGGCTACACTCCGACACGACTTGTACCGCTTTTGGGGGTCTGACTTTTACCAACCCCCTAGGCCCGCCATGCGATACTCATAGACGAACGGACCGGACTGTACGGATATTGTCACTGACAGGCTCAGTAGGGTGTCAGGATGAGTTCGCTCATCGACGTCCCTTTTAGTCAATAGCTGGTGGCCCGTTACGTATTGGCTTATACCTCTGACGTGCTAGTGGTTAAATCCACAGCCATAGTATTGACGAGTCTTTAGAGTCCACCACTCATTCTGTTACTCAAGCTTTCGGGCGAAACACTGTAGAGGCCGTATGGAGATATGCAGGGTTCGATCAGATACGTGCGGTATTGCACGGATCGTGATCGGACGGTTTTTACTAGCCGGCTTTGGCTTAAGCCGGATCCTAGTATTTGATAGTGTAGTTTTTGTCTCTTTGCATTTGTATCCGGTCGGAATACAAATGCGGGTGTGTATGCACAGTATCGGGGTTTTCCTGTAATTTATTACGGGACCAGTTTTTCTGGAGTTGCCAGTTTGCATTCCGTTCCGGCCGGTTTTTCTTTGTTCTTTCCCGGCCGGACTTTTCCGTTGGAGGGTGTTATTTGCAATTGTGCAAATAACACTTTGTGGAGGGGGTTCTTTGCAATATTTATATCATGATGGTTTCATGATGGAGCCCATCTTTTGACTTCTAGCTTTATGATGATGGCTTGACCATTGTAGGTTATGATTGGCTTTTGGTTTGTGTAATGAGTGGAGTGATGGGCCGGCCACTGTTGAAGGATGAGGGGTGTGTTTTAATTTTGTGTGTGAATAATTCCTTGTTGACTTTATTAGTGGACCCCCCCCCCTTTTTGAGTGCTGTGAAAGTTTTTTTTCCTTTGAGGATTAATTTATTCACACATCAATTAAGATGAGAGCTTGCTTCTTTTTTCTTTGGATTCACAGTGAGCACTAGTTTTTTGGCCGAGCTCTTTTGCTTGATGAAATGCTCATTTCCAGCAAGCATGTATTGTAAATCCTAGTGCACATATTTCTCCATCATGGCAACTCCTCATAAACCCCAAAGAGACAACTATACTATACATTCTACAGCAAATCTTGGGCGCGTCGGTTAGCCAACTTCGCGCCCGAGTTGCCTCGGTATAGAGGTGGGAGCCCGTAAAAGAATCCAGCTACGTGGTGCCCTTTCGGCGACGAGGTGGAGACCGGACATTCCGCGGGAGATCGGGACGATGACGAGAAGACCGGAGGACTCGGATCACTCGGTACATCTCTTCCCATTCTTGTAGATAGCTAGGACTAATTAATGGTTCGATCCGGGTTTTAGTGCGCGGCGGTTTGCCAGTCCAAGAAAAATTAAAGTTTATCACCGCTTCCGCATTTGACCGTCGGTTTGACCGCCGGGGCGCCGCCGTGCACTTACAGTGGTATCAGAGCCTCCCCATTAACTTAGTCTAGCTTTGTGTAATGTGTTTTTCTGTTCCGATCGATCGAAATGTTCAAAAAACAGTATTTGCCCACATCAGTTTTCTGTTGAAATTTTTTGGTCCCCAAAAATTTTTCAGGTTGTATAAAAGCACTGTACAGGAAGACTTAAGACTTCTGGAAAAATCCGACACCATGATCCTCTGGTTGGAGCGCGGAACCGCGGCCAAAACCTACTTGTGGCCGCGGTTCCGCCGCAGAGTAGAGGAGTCAGTGGGCCGGATCTTTTCATTGGGCCTCTGGGATTATTTTTTGGGGTTTTTGAACATTAAAATTGGGCCCATATTTTCTGTAACTGCTACAGTTTGTTTTGGGGCCCACTTGTTAATATTCGATCGGTCGGATATTTTAAAAACACATTTTTCACAGTATTTACATTATATCTGCGACCGTGAATGTCACTTGATCGGTAAATCCGGTCTAACTGCTATAGCCCGGTTAGACGGATTTGCGAACGTGACTTTCACGTTGATGTTTTGTTTTTGCTGTGATGTTGCGGATCGGTCGTGGGGGATAGCCTGGATGCAATGCTAGTACAGTTTTGTTGTATTATGTACATTTGATATTGCGGGGCGAGCGTCCGACATGTGGACTGCCGTCACTGCCTGTTTGTATTATTATTTTGGGGCACGACCTGGTTGCGGTCGATGTACCCGTTGTATGTATATTTTAATTTCTGTACTAGGGTTACCCCGCGGAGGGGTGCACGGATAGCCGGGTTCTATAGGGCAACGGGCCCGCATCTCAGGGCATTGAGACGGAGGGGGCTTCAGTCTGGAATTGGCGGGCTATTCGCCGCACTCGTAGGGGGTACAGGTTGACCCAGGAGGGGTTCCCAAGTTACTGGATTCCGTGAAGTGCTGGGTGGTCCATTCACGGCGCTGAAGGGGGCTGCCTCGCTTCAGGTTTTGGCGGGTGACTTGCCGCGCCCGTAGGGGTCTAGGATTTCATTGCACAGGCTATCCACACGACCAGGGGAACGTCGGGTTTCAGCAGTGGCTCTGTGAAACCCGGGGATCCCAGATATCTGTATTGTTTCTGTGATGCTGTTCATTCTCTGTGATGTTGCATTTTATTCACGCCTTGAGCGAATATAATATATTGGTATATATATTAGTAGATGTTGTATATGTTTTGCATCCGCGCTAGTCCAGTCCCCGCTCTGTCGTTAGTAAGCTAACCTAACGGGTAATGACGGGACCCAGTGGCGAATGCGGATGGCATATACGTACATCAGTATATTTTCGTTCTTTTTGGTGTGATCAATTGATGGGACTGCATTGATTCGGATCAATGCAAGTTTAAAAACAAACCTAATCTGATGTTGTTGGAACACTTTTCAAAAAGCTGTTATTGCAAGGACGTTTACTTTTGTTTTGCATCGTGGTATTCATTGGAATATCCTGCTCCTCAGTCGACGAGGCAAGGGCCGAGATCCCTTCACCGGGAATGACCCCTTGGACAGAAGTTTGGGTCAGGGCATTAACTTCACTATAGCCGATTACTTTTGCTTTGCATCGCGGTATTCATTTGGAATATCCTGCACCCCATTCTACGGGGAAAGAGCCGAGATCCCTTCACCCGGAGTGACCTCTTTAGCGAAGGTTTTCGTCACTATATTTTTAAAAGCTATCCGTTCCTTCGACGATATCAAGTTCATTACGTTAAAGGTTTTCGCCAGAAACCATTCGTAGCCCTCCGTCATTTCAGTTAAATATTCGGTAGTATTCAAGCTATGTATTTTGACCTCACGCCAAGGCATAGTGATTGGTAGCTGCCGGGTATTTATCTGTTGCATAGATAGATGCGTTGGTTTGGGACAGTCGTACTACTATTTTGGCCTACGTCAAGGGTATGTACGGGTGGGTTCAGATTAACCTGGATAATGACGGGCAGAACTTGACATGTGACTTATGATATTTTGACCTCACGCCAAGGTCATAAGAGCATGGGGCAGAAATCACATCGGGAGTTTCAAAAGAACTGAAACTTGCCAGATATGCGCATACCTTCTGGAGTGTGATAGCATGAGCGGATTCCGTCACGTTATCATGAAATGATAGTTGGATCCCGATTCCCACTGATGAGTTAGTTTACTCCTCGGGTGACCCCGACTAATTCTTCTTTCAGGTTTGGAGGAGAATTTGAGGTACAGTGGGAGGATTCCAGATTAGATAAATTGGTAACCATTCTGATCTAGGTTAGAGTGCACGCTGAGTGTTTCTTTTCTCTCTCTCTCTTTGGTAGCGACCATTGACCCGACCCTTAGACTATGACTCAGTGACCAAATTAACCGAACCTTCTTAAACACCGGCTTTTGGATTGTCAGAGTTGCAAACCTCGTTGCCACTCCTACTTTTACCCTTTTCTCCAGGACACTCCGTTTTACTACGAACGTCCACTTCCATTGGACAAAACCATCGTATGGTTAGATACGAACTCGAAAGAATTTATTCGAGGATGGTTTCCGGTTCTGGAGAAAACGGATAGGATTATTCAGTTGTCTTTTCCTTTTACCCTCTCTCAGGTTACGAGTACTCCTTGGTTTAGGGGTAGTACACCTATTACGCAAATTGGATTGTCTTCTTCCAAACCTTAGGCTGGTGCCGACCGGTGGGGAATGAAGAAAACCAATTAGCATAACAATGGTGTGCAGAAGGTATTAAGTTAAGACAAAGCAAGGGATTAGTAAGAGGGCAAAGTAAATTGCAACAGATATTCACGACCAAACCAGGTATTTCGTTACCACTCCCACATCACCTTTGTATTTCTCCAGGACACTCCGTATCACTACGAAGATCCACAGTTTATTTGGATACTCCATCGTATGGTTATATACGAACTCGAAAGGAACTTGTTCCAGTTCGGGGATGGATTCTGGTTCAGGAGAAATAGGAATAAGATTTATTCAGGTGTCTTTTATCTTCACCCTCTCTCATTGCGAGTGTTCCTAGGATTGGGACAGTACACCCATTATGCTTATTGGATAGTCTTCTTCCAAACCATAGGCTGGTGCCGAACGGTAGGGAAGGAAGAAAACCATTTGGCCTAAAGGGGTGTACAGAAGGTAAAGACTAAAGACATATGAAGGGATTTGGAGAGGTGGCAAAGAACTATACGGTTACAGTCGTGAATATGGAAGAGGCATTACTAGGAATACCGGGATACCCCATCGAAACATTTCAATGTTTCAGTTTCACTGTGTACTGTTAAAGGAAAACTGATTTCCCAATTAGTCCTTACTCCAGGGTATGTATTTACCAGGTACGATTCTCACATCTGTATGGTTTTACAGATGATGAGTGGGAGTAGGTTATTGGGAATTGGGTGATCATCCTCATTATATCGGGATTCGTTGTAATCAGTGATATTTGAGGAAATCACCTGGGCTGTTTGCCGGTCGGCAAATATTTGGTTTTGAATATCCGCTGTTATGCACCAATTTCAAATTGATATATCTGTACGTCTATTTTCATAGAGTGAGATATACCTTTCTGAAATTATGTCTACGACATTTACCTATATCAGTGGATGGTTAGGTAAGGAGCATTAAACAGCGGTGTAATTCTTCTTAACCATAAGTATAGTTTTCAACCTACGACACACAGTGAATGAGTTATCAGACTCAAGGGACTTATACAAAGGATTGTATGTTGTCCAGGGTCCATCAGGACAGAAGGGTTGGTCCTCGTACTATATTCGGTTTACTTATGACTTCTCTAGTTTTTAGACAAGTGTTTCGCGGAAACACAGGGTCCAAATTTTGAGAAGTTATAGGTATTTGAGAACCAGGTATAGCAAGTATCGGGATTCTTCAAAGAGATCGAAGATGTAGGTACTTGTGTATGGTATTCAGTTGATAGTAATGATAAAGAGATCTTGCTTCTCTTTCAGGTTACTCATAATTGGAAGTATTCCTAAGTTGAGTAACGCTGATCGGCCTCCTTCCATTTAGTTGACATGCGCTGGGGACAGCTGCATGATTTGAATCTGGTTCAATTAAATCAGTGCCTCTGTTTCTATATTGGATATAGAACAGTTCATATCTTAACGATGTTAAGGTACGGGGAGTTGTCCGGTTTATGATTAAAACCAGACACTGGACAACTCAAGGCATGTTTCTGTAATGGCTGTTTGTGGGTTGACCCAGGCTATGACGAGGGTTGACTTTCTACCATCCGGATGAACAATAGCAATATTGTTCCAGACTCGCCACAGTTTTATTAAAAATGGATTTTTTCAGAAAACAGTAGTGGGAGTATGGTAGAACTGGAAGTGATTCCAGAACCACAAACGATTACTGAAGATTTGATAAGGAACCTAAAGATTCAATCTGGATTGACATTCCATTGGCCACTCCGCAGATAAGGTGGGTAACTTCAGGCACCCGAGAGGTACTACGGTAGCCTCAAGGACGGTGACAGGGAAGTTCTTGTTTACCCACAATTACCATTGCTGTTGTTCCAGGGTGCGAGACCCGGCGGGAGGATGAGTATAGCGTCGTTCTAAACTAGATTTAGAAGTGTACGTGTATATGACTCTGCCAGAGGGTTGTCGTAGTCAGTGGGAGCAGCGGAAGCATTGGTGGACAGGTAGCTTATGTCTATTTACAGACTAAAGCAGATGTAGCGGAGATAGATCATCTATTTCTGACGTGACAGTCATGGGTTTGACTTTATCAGAATAGGGGATGGATCTGTTGAGAAGGTAGTAGGGTGTGATATCCTGGTATTTGGATGATATACACAGAGTAGGAAAAGAAACTCCTACACTACGATCGGTTATACTTTGGTCGTCACACAGTTGTTTCTCCACAAAGGAAATGGATTTTATATCAGACATACTGGTTACTAGATCTATGGTCTTAGATCTAGATTTGGGTGGTTTCCCAATCAGGGTACTTGACAGCATTCTAAGAGTATTTAGGATGGACGACTCCTGGCACGGTAGTGTACCTGCAGGTAATGGAGTCACCCTCTCCAAAGGTGTCTTACAGACTAAAGGGGAGAGGGACGGGCATGATTGGCAGATCACTTGCTCAGGCAATTGAGTCAATCGTGAGATGTCAAGTACCACACCAGATGTTGTTCTTGCACTAGATGCAATAAGTTGACATTAATCCAATCCTGGAGAAACAGTCGGAAGCAGTTTTAAAACATAAGTGGATGTTCTAGGGATATGATAACGACAGCCTCATTCAGGAGACAGTTATCATTCCAGGCTTCCAAGGTGACATGGACGACAAGGAGGTTGTCAGAGTTATAGTTTTCCTTCTGATGAGGGGCAGTATTTTGGACAGGTGGTCCAAGGCAATACTGAGGGAGGCATGGCGCGCAGGATACTGATTAAGTTCAGTTGACGATACAGTCTAAGAAGTTTGTATTTGGAGTTCATTTATGAGCTATGTCCCATCAGACATCCAGACACATTCTAAGACAGGTATTGCTCATTTCGGGAGATGGCTTTCTCCGCGAACTTGAGATTTAGAGAGACATAGAAAGAAACATCCAGGCGGATCCACTCACTGAGGCTATTCCTCGAACGCAATAGTTTCGCAAACGAGCTTTGTGAGACTGACTAGTAGAGGAATTGGGTGTTCGGTATCACTCGGGCTGTGAGTATGCGACATCGCAATAATTAGCCTTGAGTGCAAGTGGGAGATTGTTGGAGATAGTGCCCTCAGAGTCAATTATTAGGTCACAGGTACGTGATTGTAATGATTGAGGGAGGACCTATCCCGGTAGGACAGTCTTACTCGAGATGATAGTATGCTATCTGGTTTACCTTTATCATCGTGTACTGTTTTAAGTGACATGACGCGTCGCTATTACACGTTGATAGAGCCCCTAGGATTCTTGCTTGACCACCAGCAGTATGAGGGCGATCATATAAGTGGGAGCTGGGGGTCTATAAGCATATCCTTAAAAGTTCCCTAGTCGTGTGAGTTTCGAGACAGGGCATCGATACTCCATAGTAGACTAGTGTATACAGTCGAGACCCCGACGAGGGGCGGTGGCCGGTCTCACAAGCCACTGGTGTCAGTTGGATCACCTAAGATGTATACAGGTGCTCATTGGGTTATGAGTACACCGGACAGGACTCGCCGGGAACATGCTAGTTGGTCATATACCAGACGTCAGATGGCAGTTCCCTGGTGACATGTGTGCAGGTTAGTTCATCGACCTGGGGATCGTCATTTGTCTCGTGTGAGTTCCCACTGTACTTTGATTACTACCCTACCACGGCTCAAAGGAGTCGTGCAAACAGGTTTTAGTTGGGTACAGTCCCGAGCCATATGGAGGCAGTGAGCGTATCTTCAGGGGTTCGTCTCTCCCGGTATTGGGGGTGAGGTCGTGCTGTGTCTAGGAGAACCATTACACAAAGTCCTTGGCCAAGGCAAGGAGATTTACTGGTAGGTATTCCAGTAGTATCTCAGGGTGTTCTGGGCTACACTCCGACACGACTTGTACCGCTTTTGGGGGTCTGACTTTTACCAACCCCCTAGGCCCGCCATGCGATACTCATAGACGAACGGACCGGACTGTACGGATATTGTCACTGACAGGCTCAGTAGGGTGTCAGGATGAGTTCGCTCATCGACGTCCCTTTTAGTCAATAGCTGGTGGCCCGTTACGTATTGGCTTATACCTCTGACGTGCTAGTGGTTAAATCCACAGCCATAGTATTGACGAGTCTTTAGAGTCCACCACTCATTCTGTTACTCAAGCTTTCGGGCGAAACACTGTAGAGGCCGTATGGAGATATGGCAGGGTTCGATCAGATACGTGCGGTATTGCACGGATCGTGATCGGACGGTTTTTACTAGCCGGCTTTGGCTTAAGCCGGATCCTAGTATTTGATAGTGTAGTTTTTATCTCTTTGCATTTGTATCCGGTCGGAATACAAATGCGGGTGTGTATGCACAGTATCGGGGTTTTCCTGTAATTTATTACGGGACCAGTTTTTCTGGAGTTGCCAGTTTGCATTCCGTTCCGGCCGGTTTTTCTTTGTTCTTTCCCGGCCGGACTTTTCCGTTGGAGGGTGTTATTTGCAATTGTGCAAATAACACTTTGTGGAGGGGGTTCTTTGCAATATTTATATCATGATGGTTTCATGATGGAGCCCATCTTTTGACTTCTAGCTTTATGATGATGGCTTGACCATTGTAGGTTATGATTGGCTTTTGGTTTGTGTAATGAGTGGAGTGATGGGCCGGCCACTGTTGAAGGATGAGGGGTGTGTTTTAATTTTGTGTGTGAATAATTCCTTGTTGACTTTATTAGTGGACCCCCCCCCCCTTTTTGAGTGCTGTGAAAGTTTTTTTTCCTTTGAGGATTAATTTATTCACACATCAATTAAGATGAGAGCTTGCTTCTTTTTTCTTTGGATTCACAGTGAGCACTAGTTTTTTGGCCGAGCTCTTTTGCTTGATGAAATGCTCATTTCCAGCAAGCATGTATTGTAAATCCTAGTGCACATATTTCTCCATCATGGCAACTCCTCATAAACCCCAAAGAGACAACTATACTATACATTCTACAGCAAATCTTGGGCGCGTCGGTTAGCCAACTTCGCGCCCGAGTTGCCTCGGTATAGAGGTGGGAGCCCGTAAAAGAATCCAGCTACGTGGTGCCCTTCCGGCGACGAGGTGGAGACCGGACATTCCGCGGGAGATCGGGACGATGACGAGAAGACCGGAGGACTCGGATCACTCGGTACATCTCTTCCCATTCTTGTAGATAGCTAGGACTAATTAATGGTTAGATCCGGGTTTTAGTGCGCGGCGGTTTGCCAGTCCAAGAAAAATTAAAGTTTATCATCGCTTCCGCATTTGACCGTCGGTTTGACGGCCGGGGCGCCGCCGTGCACTTACAGTATATCTACGGGGAGAAGTCGGGTGGATGGCGTATAGCACCCCCGCAGTCCGTGGTGGTGTATACGGATGCGTATACACACCAACAATTATTATATGTTATTTGGGATTAATAACGATGCTTAGGATGGATATTGGTGTGTTGGATTACTTTGGTGTTGCGAACCCTAGGGTAGTGTTGCACTACACATACACACATACATACTTGCATACATTCCTATTGATATGTGCTCATTGGATTCTTTATAGTTATGGGTTCACATGGGTATGGGACTATGTGTTCACATACGGATTTGAGGATGATACTTGGGATTGAGCTGAGTCGATGAGATTTGATTTGAGGCCGTGAGATCGGTGATATAGCAGGGTTCGTATTTGAGATACGACATGACGTTGTAGCGGGTCCTTGACGTAGTGTTTCACACACGTCCATGCATACGTAGGCGGTATCAGTATGGTACTAGACGTAGATCAGTACCCCGATCATGATATTTGATAAAGAGAATACCAGGTGAATAGTATGATGAATGTGATATTGACCCGTACCCAGATTGGGATGCCGTGCGACGGATTTACGTACGAGCTATATTGATGATTGATCCGCACTCTTGACTTGGGATGCCTGATTATAGATATGGTATCGGATATGATATTATTGAGGCGGGATCACCGACTATACATATACAGGTATGTATATGTATCGACTCAGATGATAGGCGGTTTCCTTACCTGTAGTTCAGCTTGTTAGTTCAGCCGTATAGTTTAGTGTAGTTGTTAGATTAGATTAGACTCCTACCTATTTCAAAAACTAACAAATCGTGGGTATTTTAAAAGACAGCCCAAGGGATCCTACGGATATTTCAAAAGACTTATCTTTTCATAAAAACACCGTAGCCCCTATTTTCAAAACCCCATGATTCGTGTTATTTCAAAAGGCACCATTTGTAGGACTTATATTAGATTAATGCAGATTAATTATAGTTGCGTCTAGTTTTCAGCTCCCGCTCTTCTTTTGTGGTCCGCTTCGCATCGCATGCTTATTTTATGTTTCATACTCCATTATTGATATCATGCTGTTAGGACACCAGCACCATTACCGATGATGCGTACGTACCACGTACACTTATTTGCCGGCTCACACACATCTTCATCGGTAATTGCCATGTCACGTACACCTTAGAAAATATTATTGCTTGACATAGCCTGTTAGCTAATAGTTAGACATGATATTAGTGTACTTGACTTATATGTTAGTTTAGACATTGTAGTTATTACCTGCTATTTCATGCATACTGTTATTCATTGTTATGCCGCATTCATGGATTTTCATGCATATATTCACCATTTTACGTGTTATTGAGCTTTTGGATTCAGATTTCCATGAGATTTTCTGGATTTGGAGGAAAACCGCAAAAACATAAATAAACCTTTTTCCTCTTTTAAAATAAAAAGTGCGGTTTTCCTATGATGTATGAGTCGTCCACCATGAGTTTGCTGATGGATTTCGAGACCCGATTCGAGGAGACGGATGAACCGTTTCGGGTACATGGTGGACCTGGTAAGGTACCCCGGGGCAAGAAGCGCGTGATGATGACGATGTGAGCCTGGCAGGGGAGCACTACCTACCGGTGATATTACCCGACGCGTCGGATATCCGGAGGATACCGTCGTGGTCTTGAGATGGATGGTAGGGGCCGGTCTGGACTGACGGTGCCCTAGATATTGAGACTTGAGGTACATAGATTGTGACACAGAGATATCGAGGTATTTGGACACTTGTTTTGTGTCGATGCTGGGCACTGTTTTATGCTGATTTCATATATGGTACCTCATTTCTTTTAAAATACAGAAATCTCACTGATTTATGAAACCAGTTTTATTCAGTACATGCATTCTGTTTTATGCATTCATACATCATCCATATGATATATTGCTACCTGAGGCACTGACACGGGCACATGAGATTACACTCGGGTTAGATATTTACCCTAGCCTTGTTATAGGCTACGTGTTATATACATTTTTGAGGATATATTATGATCATTGACCTAGGATTGCGTTATTTATGCGATTTCTGTGCGTAGATATTTTTCTATTCACGTGTTGGCAACTTACCCCCGTTGTGCCCCAGTTTCTTGCAGGTTGCCGTACAGGTTTCATTACGGCTTTGCGGGCTCAGTTTCATTCGGGTGACTTGCTAGTAGGTGGGTTTTTCTTGTATCGTACCCATCATATTACCTTGTATAATATTATTCTGTTGTATCTAGTAAATTCCATCAACCAAACATGTATTTATTAAGATAGAGACCAGTGTTGGTTATTCTTTCGACCTTAGAGTCGCTCGTTATATTTCTGGTGGTTTTGAGTTTCCTTTTGAGTTTTGATCCTCGCCATTGGCGTTGTATATTATATTGTTTGTGTGGTTGTGACCGTCGATTGACGAAGAGCTAGCTCCCGCTTGGGGATGCCCTTTTCTTGATTTCGTATACTATTCATGTTGTATCCCGTTTGGGGGCCAGTATTTACAAAGGAGACTCTGCCGAAATTTTCAGTAAATTTTTGATGTTTTAAAAACCGCATAATTCGGCTTATGCTATTGAAATTACTTGCTTTAAGTTGGTTTTTCCTGCACTCTACTACTTTTCTTGGTTTGGATTTCTGGGTTTTCTGTTTACTTAGATTACGTACGTCTCGAGACGTTCGTAGTTTAAGTGCCGGTCATGTTCCGTACTTTCGGGTCGTGACAAAGTTGGTATCAGAGCGTTAGGTTTTAACCTTCGGAGCGTAGGATGACCCTTGGTTGATGGAATAGGTGACTAAAGTAGAGTGACGTACCGTTGATATGTTCCGCGGCATATTTACGACACGCCACTCCACTTAAGAAGCCTTAGGATTTACATTTCCTTGTTCAGTATTATATTCCTTCCTGATCTAGCCTCATCGTTACCAGTTTGGTTTTGCTGCCACGATTACGGGCAGGGAGAGCTACGGCTAGAGTTGCGGTCAGCACGAGCTCGTCACGAACGAGGACTGACCAGGGCGAAATTCCGGCGACACCCGATTTTAGAGAGGTGTCTTTTGATTGTGTTTTCACACCACGAGCGTTTGGCGGATCGCCTTTATGAGATTTCTCGGACGTGCAGATCAGTATCAGAGGATTGGGCCACTGGCAGAGGCCAGCCAGATTTTGATGACCGTTGGTGTGTTGCTTATTCATGATGGTTGAGGCACTGTTCAGCGTGCAGACGAGCGAGCTAATTATTGCTGCGAACGACGAGATATTGCTCCAGATGCTGGCGTTAGTGCAGAACGAGTTGTACTAAGAGATGATAGAAGGTCGCTAGTCATCGAGGATGAATGACTAGTGTTAGTTATATGTATGCCCTAGAGGCCATTACTATACATAGGATGTATATTGTAGTGGATGCTGGGACATATATAGGGAGGACTTTCTTGCTCGACATGATAGTATGCTATCTGGTTGATCTTTACCTTAACGTGTATACTGATTGTCTCTCTGTTACATGTTGGTAAAGCCCTTAGGATCTGTACTTGACTACCTAGACTATGATGCGGATCATACTAGTGGGGACATGGTAGTCCATAAGTACATCCTTCAAAGTCCCTAGTCGTGGGTGTATCGAGACGGGGCATCGATATACCAGAGTAGACTAGCGTGTACCTTCTCGACCCATACAGATGGGCGATGGATGATCCCATATCCATCGGTGTTTGACATCAGAGGAGATATACGGGTGCTCAGTAGAGACTGGGTACACTGGACGGACTCGCCGAGAACTCCCAGATGGTATTATACCTCACGTCAGATGGCAGTTCTCTGGTGACACTGGTACAGAGTAGTCTGTTGACCTGAGATCGTCATAGAGTCTTGTGTGGTTCCCACTGTGCTTTGATTTCCATCTTACCACGTCCAAGAGGGCGTGCAAAACGGTGGTTTTTGGGTACAGTCCCGAGTCACATGGAGGCAATGAGCGATAGGAGGGGATTCGTCTCTCCCGGTATATGGGGGTTGATGTTGCGCTGTGTTCGATTGGCTATAACAGGAAATCCCTGGCCAGGGTTATTGAGATTTACTGGTAAGTGTTACCAGTAGTTTCTCGAAGAGTTATAGACCTCATATCGACACGACTTATTGAGCTATTGGGGTCTGACGTTTACCACCCCTAGGCGAGATATGCGACATATCAGACGATCAGACCGGACTGTACGGTAGTGTTACTAGTCGGATTCACTGGAGTGTGAGCGGGCTTGCTCGTCGATCTTCAGATCGCTCAATACCCGGGTGGCCGTTACGTTTGGCAGACCGCTTGCGGCTTGTGGATGTTTGATATGATCATCATCCGCTGCCGGCGTATTGACGAGTCTTTAGAGTCCTACACAGAGGTTTCCTGGCTCAAGCGAAACGAAATAGGAGCGCATATGAGATATGTGCGGGACCGAGAATAATGCGTGTATGTGATACCGTATTCTATTCTCGCGATAAATATATCGAATGGTTGTATGCGATATAACCTAGTTATCGATTCAAGCGTTGATTCGATAAGCCGATATATTAGATACCAGTCGGTTATGTGCGCATGACCGGATCATTGAATCAAGTGTTGATTTAATGATTTAATGTATAATTATATATTTGATATATTACTTTGCATTAACTAGTATCGGTTCACTTTAGACGGATTTTCTCACTTGGTTCGTGCGCATTGCATATGCGATATGTTTTTGTGCACTTGTATGTATCATGTTTGATGATGCATGCTAACTTGAGTTTGTGTAAAGATTAAACCATGGTTATTCAAATGGTTAGGGTTTTGTTTTTCATATCTATTTATTTATTTATTTTCTTTATGGAAAATGAAATGAGAAGAATGGAGGCTTTCTTTGTTTTTTTCATGAAGATTCATGAACCTTTGACTTTGTCCACCATTCTTATCTCATGCTTAACCTAACCATTCCTTTAACCATGATTAGCTCTCTACACTTTACCATGGTTCACTTATGATAAGAATGGATAATTCTTTTCTTTTTGAATTATCTCATCTTATCAATATTCTTCTTCTTCTTCATTCTTCAAGTGAAGAAAAGCAAGGTCCATCAATGGTGATTGTTGGAAATGAGTGAGAAATCCAATTCTAAAGTCTACCCACTTCCTATTTCTTCATCCTCTACCTCTTGCCAAGTAGTAGAGTGTGTTTCCTTCACAACTTTTCACGGTTTGGTGAAGGTGGAGCTTGATTCATCGATGCTTCGACGTAGATCATCTTCGGCATGGACATCGACGACCTAGCTTGCCCATTCTCCGACGAAGCCGATCCTAGAGCCCGGATTTGATTTGGACAGCGGAGAGGACCTCGTTGCGGAGCCGTGGAGGTGGAGCACCGGATCTACAAAGGTTGTATTTCCGTATCTATTAGTTAAGTGTTAACTAGTTTGCTTGTTCGCCTAGACATCTAGCAAACGATCCGTACTTTAGGGTTTGTAGGCACCGTAAAATTTGAATTTGCCATGGTTGATGGCTTGGGAGACCTCACTAGTGTGCCTAGGAACCCTGCAGTGGTATCAGAGCCTAGCTAGAGCCTTAGGCGAAGTCCAGACGGAAATTGAAGTCCGAACGAACCCGAAACCCCGAACCAATATTGCTCTCTGTACAATTTTTAAAAACAGGGATTTTTTAGTATTAAAAATATCCAGAAAAACATTCAGGAAAATCTAAGAGAATCTGTGAATTTCGTAGCCCTAATTCCACCAAAGCGCCGCGCTTCCGCGGCACGAGCATAGCTCGTGCGGCGGAAGGGCGGCCGTTTTGTCGTTTTGTGAGACCAAGTTTACACAGTAACTCCTAGTTTCCAGTGTTGGTCTTCCTGGGTATTTTTAATATTTTTTCAAGAGTTGAATTTTTCTGAGTTGATTTGGGGATTCGGTATTTCGATCGGGGTATCAAATTTTGTCTGTGTGGCTTTCCGGATAAATTTTTGAATATGTTAAAAAGTTCGATCGGATTTAAATACCCAATTTTTCCCCTGTCGGGAAATTTCCAAGTGTTGGATTTTTCCGTAGTTTGACGACGTTCTAAGTAGTGCAAGTAACTCGATGGACCCTCTAGAAGACACAAACCTTAACTCGATTATGTGACCGTCTTGAACTACCCTTTGAACCTTCGGGTTTGGGGCAGTACGGCGTGCCACATGTGAGGCGTTGGCTTGACCCTTCTACGGCTGGACCGTCGGTACTGAGGCACGAACTGAATGTTGTTAGACTTATTTCATGTGTTGATCTGTATCGGGAAAACTTGGGTGTTCGAATGTTCAATCGGAAAGTTTAACATTTTCTAATTATCTGGAATGGGATACAATAATTGGAATTCACAAGAAGTTATGAGATAACTGAATGAATGTTATAAACATAGCAATTTAGTCTCACTTGATCGGTTGCCACGGAATTTTGATGTGATCAAAAGTCCGTCGCAATCACGTAGCGTACGCGGATACTCGCCGGGTAAACTTAATAGACAGCCTCACTCCATAGCCCCGACCAAGTGACTGTAGGAGAACCCCGTCGCCGAAAGCATCCGTTCGGGTGCTCGCGGTAGCGGTGTTCCGCCTTGGTGCACTTCGTCGACGGTATTGGGGGTGCGGCCGCCTACTAAAGTTTGCGACGAGTATTCGATCAGGATGTCGGGAATCTTGTTGAATTGCCCGACTTGATATTGAAAAGAGTTTTCGATTTTGAGACTAAAATGCGGGGTTTATAATTGTTAGGCATGCGATGTCTAAGTAATTCATTTGGTCAGGCATGCGATGTCTGAGGAGGTTGCGGATTCCAACTGTTGTAGTTTTACACTTTCTTTTCTGTGACCGTAAGTGTAATATGTGATATCGCCGGTTTCGTTGCTATATGTCAACGACAATTGGGATGGACATATTTACTTACGTTGATGACATGTGATGTTATGTGTTGCTGGATATGTTATATTGGATCGTCGTGTTTGAATAGCCGGGGGTTTTTATGTGAGATGAGTGTTTTTCATTTTCATTCATGTAAAAACTTGTATGTAATATTCTTTTATTGGGGCGCTTCCAGGTTGCGGAAGTTGTCACCGTTTGTATATTATTTACTTTTCCGCACTAGGATAGACCCAAGGAGGAGGGCACAAGTAACCGGGTTCTGGAGTCCAGTGGGAGACCAACTCGAGGAGTCGAGTCCGGGTCTCCTAACTCTAGAATTGGTAGGGTTGCTTGTCGCTCTCGTAGGGGTCTAGGGGTGTGGGTTTGGCTATTCATCATGACCGTGGAATCCGTGTTTTATACTGGCTCGTATTGAAAACACGGACGTCCTAGTATATCCAATATTTCATATGATTCTTCTGCTGCGATATCTGTGATGTGATCATGTGATGTTCTGTGACAGGTATTATATATAGTATATATGATATATTATATAGACGTTACTTATGTTTTACACCCGCGCTAGCCCTGCCCCGCTCTGCCGTTAGTTACCTAACCTAACGGTGCACGAGGGGACATCGAGGCGAATGCGGATGGCATAAGTGTACGTCGTATTTATCTGTGATGATTAGGTACTAAAATGATGGGACTTCATTAATGTGATTAATGAAATTAAAAGAAACCTAAGATGTTGTAGAATCGAATTTCAAAATAAAACAGGTAGCTACAGTTTTTGCTTTGCACAGCGGTATATACGATATATCCTGCACCTTATTCGATGAGGAAAGGACCGAGATCCCTTCACCGGGAGTGACTCCTTTAGCAATAACTGGCAGATGCTACACACTCGGTTTGTCTTTTGATGGCTTTTAAGAGTTTTTGCTTTGCACAGTAATATATATGATATATCCCGCACCTCATTCGACGAGGAAAGGACCGACGATCCCTTCACCGGGAGTGACTCCTTTAGCAAAACTAGAAAAGCCTCAAAAGCACTCCATTTTAAAATCATTTGATTCTACAGCGATATCAAGTTCATTACGCAATAGGTTTTCAGAAAAACCTGTCGTAGCCCTCCGTCATTTCAGATAAGTAGTAGTTAGTATTCGTGCTACGTTTGTTGGCCTGCGTCAAGGCGTAGTGTGCGGTAACTAACTGGTGCTTATCTGTATAAGCATATGATGTGATTGGATTAGGGTAGTCGTGCGACTTTGTTGGCCTGCGTCAAGGGTCGTGCGGGTGGGTTTAATTCAATCAGGAAATGACGGGTTGAACTTGACTAGCGGACTATGGTTTGTTGGCCTGCGTCAAGGTCATAGGACGCTAGGGGCAAAATATTATCGGGAATTTCAAGTGTTGAAATTTGCAATGAGATTGCATACCTTCTATGAGATAGTTGGATCCCGATACCCGCTGCGAGTAAGTGTTACTCCTGGGAGAGTTTTATACATTACAATTAGCCGATCAAGTAGGTGTCTAGAAAGGTGTCAACGGGGTTACGCCTCTGGGAAAACGAGGTTTACAGTAATTAGGTTCGTGCGAAAGCACGGGGGACCTCCCTCAAAGTACCGACACTGGCCTGGCTGAAAGATTGGCGAACTTGTAGTGTGTAATTAATCCCGGCTAGTCTTTCCTTTTAGGGTTTGAAGGAAGATTTGATAAAAAGCAGTGGGAGCCATCCTGATTAGATAAAATAATAACCAATCTATTCTTGACAGAGCGCACGCTGAGTGTTTTCTTCTCTCTTTCTCCTGGTAGCGACCATATCACGCCTTAATCAAGATAATAATACGGATTATTGACCGAACCCGCTTGTTATACTGAGCTGGGGAACGTTGGTCCCGCTCCAACTTATAATTGTTATAAGACAGAGCAGGAAATTGGGGATTACCAGATTTCCCGTGCCGCCCAAACGAAGAGAGTGCATGCTGATGCATCATCTTCGGGTGTGTTCATTACAAAGAACTGTTTCTCTGTATCCTCTACGTCCTGGGTATGTGATACCAGATCAGGATCCCAGATATGTAATCTGTTACATAGGGCTACAGAAAGGTAGAGAACTGAGAACGGGTGATAAGTTTCATGAGGCAGAAAACGGGGCAAGAGTTGCAGCCAAGTCTGTCGGTCACTGTCACCCTGTATTACCGATACATTGATTCTGAACGAATGTTATTAGATACCGAACCTGATATACAAAATCATATCTGTCTCTTTATTAGTAAAGAAAGGATATAATTTTGTATGAATGGATAATGTTTTGAACATTTCCTATATCAAAAGTTGATCGGTTCAGGCACGTTATCTAAAAGCATTGATGTTCTAAATCAAACTACAGTTCTTAGTATATGGAACACACACAAGAGGAAGAGTTCAGAAATGAACGGATTCTTCTTGAGGTATTGTAGACTAGGTCAGATCAATGTGACCCGACTAGCTAGAGTTACATATAGATGCATATTTAAATCAGTTTGAATTTACATCTTGTGAAACTCGCCAGTCATGTCACAAAGATAAGATGACCACAGCTCTGTTTATTGGAAACAGAGAAAGAGTTAGTAAACTCTTGGGATGATACATGTTGATGTATGTAGGTCCCCTGTCTACACATGCCAGGACTGGTTCTTTATACTTCATTACGTTCTCTGATAATCTCTCAAGATTCAGTCATATGTTCCTGATGAAACATGAGTCCGAACCTTTTGAGATATTCACAGAATATAAGTTAGAAGTAGAGAACCAAAATATGGGTATAAGTATTATGTCCTTTGATGTGATCAAGGAGGAGAATACTTGAGCACGGAAATCCTGGACTATTCTAAAGGAGAATGAGATTCTCTCTCAGCATTACTCCTCCGTATACACCATAGCACGATGGTATATCGGGGCGGAGCAGATACACCCTATTTGATATGGTGTGCTCTATGATGAGTAACACTGAGTTACCTATTTCCTTTAGGGTGTTATGCGCTTGAGAAGCTGCATACCTATTGAATAGGGTTCGAATCAAATCAGTTGCCTACCACTTCATATGTGATATGGAAAGGGAAGAGCCCATATCTTAAGTTAGTTAAGATTTGGGGTTGTCCGGCCTATGTCTAAAAGCAAAATCCGGACAAGCTCGAGGCAAGATCTGTTATGTAAAACTGGAAAGGTTCCAGCTATACAAACAACAGTAGATGATTTGGTAGAACCAAAGGATTCAGTAGATACTAACGAACCTCAGCCTCTCCGCCGATCTAGTAGGGTTCCTCACCCACCTGAGAGTTACTTTGTTTTCTCTATGACAGTGGGAGCGAGGATTGCATCATGAGATGATGACCCAACTAGCTTCAAGCTGGCCATCGAGAGTAAGACTCTGTAAGAATGGATGGATGCTTAGCGATCTGAGATGGAATCCTTATACGCCAACAAAGTATGGACTTTGGTTGCTATATCTGAAGGGTTAAATCCCCATCAGGAGCAAGTATATCTTGAGAAGATTACTTGGTGTAGATGGAAAAGTTGAGACTTTCAAAGCTAGACTTGTTAAAGGTTTGCATAATTGACCAGATATGGATCATAATGAAACCTTTTTCTAAGGATCTATGCTTAAGTCCATCCAGATCCTACTTGACACGGCTGCATACCATGACTATGATATCTGGTGGTTGGGTGTCTTGACTGCTTTTCTAAATGTTGTTTTAGAAGAGTGCGTCTATAAGTACACAGCCAGAGGGCTTCGTAGACAGTGGGAGCAGCGGAAACGTGTGCAAGATGCTTTATAGGATAAAGCAGGCGTCGCGGAGTTGGAACATCTGTTTTGATGTGTTAGTCAAAGAGTTTGACATCATCAAAATGGTAGATGAACCTTGTATAAACAAAAAGGTAGTAGGGAGTATGGTAACGATCCTCGTAGAGTACGTGGATGACATACTCTTGATAAGAAAGGAGTTTCTTATGCTACGCTCGATCAATCTCCGCTTATCACAAAGATTCTCCATATAGGATTAAAGTGATACCTACTAAATCCTGGATTTTGGATCTATGAGATAGATCTAAATGGATGTTAGAATTCTCACTAGATGTAGTGAGACGGTATCAACCGATTCTGGGGAGAATCACTGGAAGGGTTCCAGGGTGATAAAGACGACTGAGTGTCAGTCGCAGGCATTGTCTTTACCCTCAGTAAAGGGACGGTATGTTGGAAGAGTTCCAAGCTAGATACCGTGACATACTAGACGATAAAAGCACGATACATCGCTACTTAAGATGCTACCAAAGAGGCTGTTTGGGTGTATATTGGTTCATGAGATGAACTATGTTCCTACCATTGTGAGACAATGGAGTTGTGGCTTATGCCAAGGAACGCAGGTCCCATCAGTGATCCAGACATATTCTAAGGCAGTATCACTTGATCATGGAGATGGTTGATCTCCAGGGAGATCGAGGTTAGGAGAGTAGACTCAGAGGACAACAAAGCGGATCCACTCACAAAGGCCTGTTCCCAGAGAGAGACTTTTATGGGATGGTTGAGTATGAGATACTTCAAACCACTGCTACAGATGGCCCTAGTGCAAGTGGGAGATTGTTAGTTATATGTATGCCCTAGAGGCCATTACTATACATAGGATGTATATTGTAGTGGATGCTGGGATATATATAGGGAGGACTTTCTTGCTCGACATGATAGTATGCTATCTGGTTGATCTTTACCTTAACGTGTATACTGATTGTCTCTCTGTTACATGTTGGTAAAGCCCTTAGGATCTGTACTTGACTACCTAGACTATGATGCGGATCATACTAGTGGGGACATGGTAGTCCATAAGTACATCCTTCAAAGTCCCTAGTCGTGGGTGTATCGAGACGGGGCATCGATATACCAGAGTAGACTAGCGTGTACCTTCTCGACCCATACAGATGGGCGATGGATGATCCCATATCCATCGGTGTTTGACATCAGAGGAGATATACGGGTGCTCAGTAGAGACTGGGTACACTGGACGGACTCGCCGAGAACTCCCAGATGGTATTATACCTCACGTCAGATGGCAGTTCTCTGGTGACACTGGTACAGAGTAGTCTGTTGACCCGAGATCGTCATAGAGTCTTGTGTGGTTCCCACTGTGCTTTGATTTCCATCTTACCACGTCCAAGAGGGCGTGCAAAACGGTGGTTTTTGGGTACAGTCCCGAGTCACATGGAGGCAATGAGCGATAGGAGGGGATTCGTCTCTCCCGGTATATGGGGGTTGATGTTGCGCTGTGTTCGATTGGCTATAACAGGAAATCCCTGGCCAGGGTTATTGAGATTTACTGGTAAGTGTTACCAGTAGTTTCTCGAAGAGTTATAGACCTCATATCGACACGACTTATTGAGCTATTGGGGTCTGACGTTTACCACCCCTAGGCGAGATATGCGACATATCAGACGATCAGACCGGACTGTACGGTAGTGTTACTAGTCGGATTCACTGGAGTGTGAGCGGGCTTGCTCGTCGATCTTCAGATCGCTCAATACCCGGGTGGCCGTTACGTTTGGCAGACCGCTTGCGGCTTGTGGATGTTTGATATGATCATCATCCGCTGCCGGCGTATTGACGAGTCTTTAGAGTCCTACACAGAGGTTTCCTGGCTCAAGCGAAACGAAATAGGAGCGCATATGAGATATGTGCGGGACCGAGAATAATGCGTGTATGTGATACCGTATTCTATTCTCGCGATAAATATATCGAATGGTTGTATGCGATATAACCTAGTTATCGATTCAAGCGTTGATTCGATAAGCCGATATATTAGATACCAGTCGGTTATGTGCGCATGACCGGATCATTGAATCAAGTGTTGATTTAATGATTTAATGTATAATTATATATTTGATATATTACTTTGCATTAACTAGTATCGGTTCACTTTAGACGGATTTTCTCACTTGGTTCGTGCGCATTGCATATGCGATATGTTTTTGTGCACTTGTATGTATCATGTTTGATGATGCATGCTAACTTGAGTTTGTGTAAAGATTAAACCATGGTTATTCAAATGGTTAGGGTTTTGTTTTTCATATCTATTTATTTATTTATTTATTTATTTTCTTTATGGAAAATGAAATGAGAAGAATGGAGGCTTTCTTTGTTTTTTTCATGAAGATTCATGAACCTTTGACTTTGTCCACCATTCTTATCTCATGCTTAACCTAACCATTCCTTTAACCATGATTAGCTCTCTACACTTTACCATGGTTCACTTATGATAAGAATGGATAATTCTTTTCTTTTTGAATTATCTCATCTTATCAATATTCTTCTTCTTCTTCATTCTTCAAGTGAAGAAAAGCAAGGTCCATCAATGGTGATTGTTGGAAATGAGTGAGAAATCCAATTCTAAAGTCTACCCACTTCCTATTTCTTCATCCTCTACCTCTTGCCAAGTAGTAGAGTGTGTTTCCTTCACAACTTTTCACGGTTTGGTGAAGGTGGAGCTTGATTCATCGATGCTTCGACGTAGATCATCTTCGGCATGGACATCGACGACCTAGCTTGCCCATTCTCCGACGAAGCCGATCCTAGAGCCCGGATTTGATTTGGACAGCGGAGAGGACCTCGTTGCGGAGCCGTGGAGGTGGAGCACCGGATCTACAAAGGTTGTATTTTCGTATCTATTAGTTAAGTGTTAACTAGTTTGCTTGTTCGCCTAGACATCTAGCAAACGATCCGTACTTTAGGGTTTGTAGGCACCGTAAAATTTGAATTTGCCATGGTTGATGGCTTGGGAGACCTCACTAGTGTGCCTAGGAACCCTGCAACTAGGACATGTGGATCGTTCGCCTACCCCGATGCGAGGTCATCAGATATATTGATTCCAGCTAGAGACGACTTCACGCGGAGACGTTGGGAGTCGACAGAGACGATCGAATGTCAGAAACCTATTATTCCAAGTTTAAAGTAGTCGGAAAGACATGCAGGCAATTCTATGGTCCCTCTAGAAGAATGAAACCCTAACTCGACTTAATGACCGTATGAAAGCCTTTGAACCTTCGGGTTTGCGGCAGTTCTACGGCGCCATTAGTGAGGCTTGGGTTTGCCCTTCTACGGCTGGACCACCGATGCTGTGGTATGTACTCGATACTATTAAACTGTGCCCAAGATGTTGAGCTCTTGGGGGATTATGAGGTTTTGACGACTCGATCGGATGGCTCGACTTAATTCGGATGCTAGGTGGTGAGATGCATTTCTTGGGAGACTCCAGATATGAGGATAGCCGTTGGAGCTCAGTCCATGCAGCCACGACGAGACGAGTCCAAAGCAGACGACATTAGAGAAAAGTGGAGTAAGAGGTTCGTACCAGATCTAGATGAGATGACATTCCACTCCGCCGACATCGGAGATGCGATGCGCATGCCGAGGCATGGTACTTGGACTTACCTTCCAGAAGGAGTCGCGATGAGTATGCAGTCGTTCCAGAGCAAGATGCAGATATAGGAAAGGGCAACGACTTCCGGATAGTTGGCAGAGACGAGACATGGAAGAGACCGTGAGCAGGATTCCTTCCAGGACACTGCTGCAATGATACTTGCACCCAGGATCAGATGTGTCACGTACATTCAGAGAGCCAGAGGCCGACGCCAGTAATATGCTGTCTTACGAGTGGTCGCGATGATTGACCAAGAGATGACCAGAGAAGTGCCAGAACGGAATCGTCCCCGTTAGCACACCTGACAGGGCCGATAAGCCGATGGACCGAAAGATTGGTAATTTACAGTGAAGACCTTGACCCAGGAGTGGTCATGGTTATGCACACCAGCAGGCCAGGGTTCATGATCATCGACGAGACGTCCCATTAGTGACCGCGACAGTTGGCCGAGATTCTTAGAGGATGCGCTTGAGCAGTACTATTCCGCCATTGTTGATTACGATGTTTTGGGTGATTTATTCGTATGATTTGATTTTGATGATTGATGATTTACGATCTTTGCACAGTGTTGCACTTGATATCGTTTTCGTGCTTCAGTTTCACAAGTTTGTGATTTTACGATTTTAAACAGTTGAGTTGGTTTTGTGCGTATGCATGCACACGATTTCGTTCCTGCACTCGGTATAGTTTATATATGCTTGCAGTGCAGTGATACGCCTTTTGTGCATTTAGATGCACTGGACTTCGATTTCGATTGTGATACCCGATATTTGTTTTGTGCACCTTGTGCACCTGATTGATTTTGCGCACGTTCGGCGCTTGATATTGGATTTCATGATTTCGTGCACGATAGATGCACCTGATTTTGCTGTCAGGCACACATGTTGCCTACGACAGATGTTTCGTGCACACCCGATGCACTTAGATGTTGTTTCTGTGCGCATGTATAGCACATTCATGGATTTTGATTTCCGTGCGCACCAGACGCACGTAGCATTCATGTGCATATTTTGGGATTGATTTCGTATAGAGCAGTACGTTTTTATGATATTGCTATGTATTTTCGTACTGAGCAGGACTAGTCAGAGGACAGTACCTGAATATATTTTGCATGCATTGATAGTTATTGAAGGGATTTCCAAAAAGCGAGCTATAGCCTCAGTATTTACCTACGTGTCTGATATGACACGAAATGTTTAAAACAAGGAGACCCTTCTAAATTGTTTCCAAAACGGCGGAACGTACATTTCAAACAAAGGTATATATGTATATAGTTATTTTCTTATGATAGACGTCCGCCACTGTGCAGTGTTATACGCGTTGCACAGCGACTTAAAGAGATTTGGCATGCATTTCCTTCAGATACTTACAGATATAGATTCGATGTTTACATTTATAGTTTCGAGTTATATCATATTGGTTTGATTTAGATTTGGCATTGATATCTTCTCCATGACTCCGATGATTGCGGGATGCTTGACGGAGTTTTGATTTGAGTTATATACTCATTTTTCAAGCGCATGCGCTGCGCTACGAATTGTTTTATGTAGTTACAATTTCGGAGCCCCGACGACTTGATGGTTTTTCTTAGATGTTTTAGTATTTGGGGGAGTTTTAATTTTAATTCGGGGACCGAATTTCTTTAAGGGGGGAAGATTGTAACGTTTTGAAAATCGTTTCGGTGAAATTTCAAAAAAATCGGTAAAATAAGGGGGTTTTCTGTAAAAAGTCAAAATACAAATATCTTATTATAAAAATTAAATATACATATTCTAGCTATGTAATTGCTATTATTTGGTGTTTATTGAGCCGCTGGTGAAATTTCAAATTTTCTGAAAAAAATATTATTTTATTATTATTTAAGCCGTCACTAATACATTTAATTAGGGAAAATTACAAATTGGAATGAGTTGAAATAAATTTTGTGCATCATAAAACATTAAATAAAATTTTATCATGTGGTTTTTGGAACGAAATCATTTGCCAAAACGGTTTAGAAATTATTGAAGAAAAAAGGCTTTTTTTTAGCGTAAATGGATGTTTGGGGTATTATATTTATCATTTTTCATCACCCCACACCCGTACCCACATCCACACACTCCCATTTACTTCTCCCCTTGAAGAATTCAGCAGCCCCCATTTATTTTCCCCACTTGAATTTCAAAGGAAAGAAATGAAAGAAAAGAAAAGAAAATGGAGAAATGAGGTGGACCTTTGACCTTGAATTGACTTTGACTTCTTCCCCCACTTTCTCCACCTCCCTCTCCCTCCTCTCCCACTCCCATTCCAGCAGCCCCCCTCCTACAGCAGCAGTAACCCCCCCAATTCCCTTCTCTTTTCTCTTCAAACTTCATCAAAAATTGCCTCAAATCCATCAAAAAAAATCCCAAAACCCAAATCCGACTCCTACCCATTTTAGCTTAGCCCGTATAGCATGGATCTTTGTGAAAAGAGAGCATTTTGGGAGGCCATGGATGCTTGTGGATCTTCAAATGTTTTTGGGTATAATTCTAAAACATTTTTGCTTAATTTGTTACTAATTTCTTAAAGCTAAACTACTTAAGTGTTAATTAGGCTTAACTTGCAAGTTTTGGAATTCAAGTTATGAATTTGAATGCAAGTTAGGGTTTTATAAAATTGGTGTATAGTTGTGTGTTATATTTAGGCTTTTTGTCATGTTAATACAAGATTAGTAGCTTGTGCTAATGGTTAGTTTAAAAATTGTGTTAATTTGCTAATTTGCTTACTAGGTTTTTGAAATTGGCTAAATACTTGGGATTAAAAATGTGTTTAGGTTTTTCATGACTTCATTAATTTTATTAAGTATGGTTTAATGCTTTAGATCATGCAAATCTAAGCTAGATTGTAGTTTGTGCATTTTTGCTTTGAAATTGTAAAATTTTTGGTATTTTGTAAACTAGAATATTAGGGTTTTTGGAATTTAATGAGATTAAATTCCGGGAATTGTTTATATGACTTATTTAAGATATTTAATAAATATATTGGCTGCTACATTCATTTAAACATCATGTTTTGTACAAAAACGGCGAATTGTGCTTGCTAGATTTTCGGAAAAATGACTTTTTAAGTAAAATTGGGGTTTTTGTGAGTTTTAACCTAGTTTATATTAAAATTAGTGTTCGTGAATGTGAAAATGAGTGTGATTGGATTTTTATCGATGGTTTGACGTTTGTACATCGACATCGAGGGTTGGTTTGACTATTCTTGCATGCGTAGGCGATAGGTTTGGACCTATGCGAGATACGCGTGCCGATTTGATTTTCGTATGCCGTTTCGATTTTGAATTTAGTTTTAATGTGATATGGTGCGTTATGATATGTAGGTACCCCCATGTGGACTTCGAGACGACAAGCAAGCGCGTGGCGACGACGGCACCGGCTAGCGAGGACCAGGTGAGTAGATTTATATCTACGGGGAGAAGTCGGGTGGATGGCGTATAGCACCCCCGCAGTCCGTGGTGGTGTATACGGATGCGTATACACACCAACAATTATTATATGTTATTTGGGATTAATAACGATGCTTAGGATGGATATTGGTGTGTTGGATTACTTTAGTGTTGCGAACCCTAGGGTAGTGTTGCACTACACATACACACATACATACTTGCATACATTCCTATTGATATGTGCTCATTGGATTCTTTATAGTTATGGGTTCACATGGGTATGGGACTATGTGTTCACATACGGATTTGAGGATGATACTTGGGATTGAGCTGAGTCGATGAGATTTGATTTAAGGCCGTGAGATCGGTGATATAGCAGGGTTCGTATTTGAGATACGACATGACGTTGTAGCGGGTCCTTGACGTAGTGTTTCACACACGTCCATGCATACGTAGGCGGTATCAGTATGGTACTAGACGTAGATCAGTACCCCGATCATGATATTTGATAAAGAGAATACCAGGTGAATAGTATGATGAATGTGATATTGACCCGTACCCAGATTGGGATGCCGTGCGACGGATTTACGTACGAGCTATATTGATGATTGATCCGCACTCTTGACTTGGGATGCCTGATTATAGATATGGTATCGGATATGATATTATTGAGGCGGGATCACCGACTATACATATACAGGTATGTATATGTATCGACTCAGATGATAGGCGGTTTCCTTACCTGTAGTTCAGCTTGTTAGTTCAGCCGTATAGTTTACTGTAGTTGTTAGATTAGATTAGACTCCTACCTATTTCAAAAACTAACAAATCGTGGGTATTTTAAAAGACAGCCCAAGGGATCCTACGGATATTTCAAAAGACTTATCTTTTCATAAAAACACCGTAGCCCCTATTTTCAAAACCCCATGATTCGTGTTATTTCAAAAGGCACCATTTGTAGGACTTATATTAGATTAATGCAGATTAATTATAGTTGCGTCTAGTTTTCAGCTCCCGCTCTTCTTTTGTGGTCCGCTTCGCATCGCATGCTTATTTTATGTTTCATACTCCATTATTGATATCATGCTGTTAGGACACCAGCACCATTACCGATGATGCGTATATACCACGTACACTTATTTGCCGGCTCACACACATCTTCATCGGTAATTGCCATGTCACGTACACCTTAGAAAATATTATTGCTTGACATAGCCTGTTAGCTAATAGTTAGACATGATATTAGTGTACTTGACTTATATGTTAGTTTAGACATTGTAGTTATTACCTGCTATTTCATGCATACTGTTATTCATTGTTATGCCGCATTCATGGATTTTCATGCATATATTCACCATTTTACGTGTTATTGAGGTTTTGGATTCGGATTTCCATGAGATTTTCTGGATTTGGAGGAAAACCGCAAAAACATAAATAAACCTTTTTCCTCTTTTAAAATAAAAAGTGCGGTTTTCCTATGATGTATGAGTCGTCCACCATGAGTTTGCTGATGGATTTCGAGACCAGATTCGAGGAGACGGATGAACCGTTTCGGGTACATGGTGAACCCGGTAAGGTACCCCGGGGCAAGAAGCGCGTGATGATGACGATGTGAGCCTGGCAGGGGAGCACTACCTACCGGTGATATTACCCGACGCGTCGGATATCCGGAGGATACCGTCGTGGTCTTGAGATGGATGGTAGGGGCCGGTCTGGACTGACGGTGCCCTAGATATTGAGACTTGAGGTACATAGATTGTGACACAGAGATATCGAGGTATTTGGACACTTGTTTTGTGTCGATGCTGGGCACTGTTTTATGCTGATTTCATATATGGTACCTCATTTCTTTTAAAATACAGAAATATCACTGATTTATGAAACCAGTTTTATTCAGTACATGCATTCTGTTTTATGCATTCATACATTATCCATATGATATATTGCTACCTGAGGCACTGACACGGGCACATGAGATTACACTCGGGTTAGATATTTACCCTAGCCTTGTTATAGGCTACGTGTTATATACATTTTTGAGGATATATTATGATCATTGACCTAGGATTGCGTTATTTATGCGATTTCTGTGCGTAGATATTTTTCTATTCACGAGTTGGCAACTCACCCCCGTTGTGCCCCAGTTTCTTGCAGGTTGCCGTACAGGTTTCATTACGGCTTTGCGGGCTCAGTTTCATTCGGGTGACTTGCTAGTAGGTGGGTTTTTCTTGTATCGTACCCATCATATTACCTTGTATAATATTATTCCGTTGTATCTAGTAAATTCCATCAACCAAACATGTATTTATTGAGATAGAGACCAGTGTTGGTTATTCTTTCGACCTTAGAGTCGCTCGTTATATTTCTGGTGGTTTTGAGTTTCCTTTTGAGTTTTGATCCTCGCCGTTGGCGTTGTATATTATATTGTTTGTGTGGTTGTGACCGTCGATTGACGAAGAGCTAGCTCCCGCTTGGGGATGCCCTTTTCTTGATTTCGTATACTATTCATGTTGTATCCCGTTTGGAGGCCAGTATTTACAAAGGAGACTCTGCCGAAATTTTCAGTAAATTTTTGATGTTTTAAAAACCGCATAATTCGGCTTATGCTATTGAAATTACTTGCTTTAAGTTGGTTTTTCCTGCACTCTACTACTTTTCTTGGTTTGGATTTCTGGGTTTTCGGTTTACTTAGATTACGTACGTCTCGAGACGTTCGTAGTTTAAGTGCCGGTCATGTTCCGTACTTTCGGGTCGTGACAGTCGTGGTCTTGAGATGGATGGTAGGGGCTGGTCTGGACTGACGGCGCCCTAGATATTGAGATTGAGACATTGATATTTCGAGACGGTGAGATTTATGTTTTGTATCGATGCTAGACACTGTTGATGCTGATTTCATTTATAATACCTCAGTTTAAAAATACGAAGGAAATCTCACTAATTTATGAAAACAGTTTCTTCATTTACATGTATTCTGTTTCATGCATTCATACCTCATTCATATGATATATTGCTACCTGAGGCATTGACACGGGCACATGAGTTTACACTCGGGTTAGATATTACCCTAGACATTGTCATAGGCTGCCTGTTATACATATATTTGAGGATATATTATGATCATTGACCTAGGATTGCGTTATTTATGCGATTTTTGTGCGTAGATATTTTTCTATTCACGAGTTGGCAACTCACCCCCGTTGTGCCCCAGTTTCTTGCAGGTTTGCCGTACAGGTTTCCTTACGGCTTTGCGGGCATAGTTTCATTCGGGTGATTTGCTAGTAGGTGGGTTTACTTGTATCATACCCCCATTATTTACCTTGTATGATATTATTCAGTTGTATCTAGTAAATTCCATCAACCAAACATGTATTTATTGAGTTAGAGACCAGTGTTGTTTATTCTTTCGACCTTAGAGTCGCTCGTTATATTTCTGGTGGTTTTGAGTTTCTTTTTGAGTTTTGATCCTCGCCCTTGGCGTTGTATATTATTTTGCTTGTGTGGTTGTGACCGTCGATTGACGAAGAGCTAGCTCCCGCTTGGGGATGCCTTTTTTTGATTTCGTATACTATTCATGTTGTATCCCGTTTGGGAGCCAGTATTTACAAAGGAGACTCTGCCGAAATTTTCAGGAAATACTTGATGTTTTTTTTTAAAAAACCACATAATTCGGCTTATGCTATTAAAACTACTTGATTTTAAATTGGTTTTCTTTCACTCTACTACTTTTCTTGGTTTGGATTTCTGGGTTTTCGGCTTACTTAGATTACGTACGCCTCGAGACGTTTCGTAGTCTAAGTGCCGGTCATTTTCCGTACTTTCGGGACGTGACATCGGCCTTTTTATGAAAAATGCAAGTTTCAAAAGATGCGGAGCTTAAGCCACTCCTTTTCTAAAACTGTTTTGATTCTACAACGAGATCAAGTTCAAAGCGTTAAAAGTTTTCATAAAAACCATCCACAACCCTCCGTCATTTTAGGAAGCAGAGTACTTAGTATTCGTGCTGCGTATTTTGATCATAGTCAAGGCGTAGTGTACGGTAGCTAAGTGATGTCTTCCTACAAAGCATATGATGCGATCAGTTATGACATTCATGTGATTATGTTGATCATAGTCAAGGGTCATATGGGTGTGACGGGTAGAACTTGACTAGTGCTTATGATTTGTTGACCTTAGCCAAGGTCATAGGTGCTAGGGGTAAAAACCATTATCGGGAGTTTCAAGAGTTGAAATTTGCAATGAGATTGCATACCATCTATATGATAGTTGGATCCCGATCCCATTGTGAGTAAGTGTTACTTCCAGGAGAATTTTGCACTTTACAATTAGCTGATCCAGTAGGTGTCTAGAAAGGTGTTAACGGGGTTTGACCTCTGGAAAAACGAGGTTTACTTTAATTAGGTCCATGCGAAAGCACGGGGAACCTCCCTCAAAGTACCGACACTGGCCTGGCTGACCGGTTAGCGAAACTGTAGAATGTAATTAATCCTGGCTAGTTTTCTTTTTAGGTTTTGAAAGAAAATTTGATAAAAGCAGTGGGAGACATCGATTAGATAAGATAATAACCAATCTAATTCTTTGCAAGAGCATTTCGCTGAGTGTATTCTTTTCTCTCTCCTAATGGCAGATACCAATGACGGGACTTAAGCTTCTACTAGAGAAAAATAAACTGACGGGACCGAGCTATAAAGAATGGTTGAGGAACTTGAACATTGCACTTGCATATGATAAAATATCATATGTCCTCACAACCAAAGCCCCACCCGTCCCAGGACCTGAATCATCGGTCTCGGATAGGGAGATCCGAAAAACTTGGGATACTGATTGTAACACGGTCAAATGCCTCGCGCTTGCTTCTATGGACAATATCCATCAGAAGCAACATAAAAATATGGATGTACAATCCATCTTTCTTCACACAAAGGACTTGTATGAAGAGCAATCTCGTACTTTGAGATACGAGGCATCTCAAAAGCTGTTTCAAATGCAAATGGCCCCTGGTACATCAGTAGGAGACCATGTTTTGAAGATGATTGGTCTTATAGAAGAACTTGAGGAACTAGGATGGACCATGGACAATGAGCAGTATACAGATATTGTTCTACAGTCTCTCCCCCCTACCTTTGCTCTGTTCATAGTGAACTTCAATATGAATGATTTGGAGAAATCATTACCTGAACTTCTCAATATGTTGAGAAGTGCAGAGAGCAGGTTGAAAACAATGAGGACTCCCGCTCTGCTTGCTGGGCCATCCTCTTCTTCATTCCCAAAAGCCAAGGCCAAGGAAAAGAAAAAGAAGAAGTCAATCAAATAGAAAGGTGGAGTTAAAAAGGCAAAGAGGAAACACAAATCCGGGGCTGTGGGAAGCGGGAAAGGAGAATGTTTTTACTGCCACAAGTCAAGACATTGGAAACGCAACTGTGCTGTTTATCTTGCTGATCTCAAGAAGAAGAAGCATGCTGATGCTTCCACTTCAGGTGTGTTTGTAACTGAAAACTGTTTTTCTTTAAACTCTGCATCTTGGGTATTAGATACCGGTTCTGGTTCTCACATCTGCAATTGTATGCAGGAATTGAGAAACAGTAGAGTTTTGAAGACAGGTGACCATACTCTGCGGGTTGGAAATGGTTCCAATGTACATGCTGTATCCGTGGGAGAGTATCATCTTGGGTTGCCTTCGGGTTGTATTTTGGTTTTGAACCCGTGTTATTTTGTACCTAGTATGCTATGTAATATAATATCCATTTCTTTGTTGGATAATGAAGGATATAATTTTGTATTGCAAAATAATGTTATGAACATTAACTTGAATCAAGAGTTGATTGGGTATGGTATATTAAATAACGGTATTTACGTCCCGAACCAACACACAGTTTTCAATATACAACATACTAATAAAAGAAAGTTTTCATATATAAATGAAGCTTTTCTTTGGCATTGTAAACTTGGTCATATTAATGAAACAAGACTAAACAAACTACATAAAGATGGATATTTAAATCCTTTTGAATATAAATTTTATGCGACTTGCCAGTCTTGTATCAAAGGTAAAATGACCAAAACTCCGTTTACTGGACACGGAGAAAGAGCTGTGGAACTCTTAAGCCTCATACATAGTGATGTATGCGGACCAATGTCTACACATGCTAGAGGTGGTTTTTCATACTTCATTACTTTTACTGATGATTTCTCAAGATTCGGACACGTGTTTTTAATAAAGCACAAATCCGAAGCTTTCGAGAAATTCAAGGAGTACAAACTTGAAGTAGAAAAACAAACAGGCTTGAGCATCAAGAAACTTCGATCAGATCGAGGTGGAGAATATTTAAGTACAGAGTTTTTAGAATTCTTAAAAGAGAATGGGATTCTCTCTCAGCTCACTCCTCCTTACACACCACAGCACAATGGTGTATCAGAACGGAGGAATCGTACCCTATTAGATATGGTACGATCCATGATGTGTGATGCTGAGTTACCGCTTTCCTTTTGGGGGCATGCATTAGAGACAACAATGTATCTGTTGAACAGGATTCCAACCAAGACCGTGTCTACCACTCCATATGAGATATGGAGTGGAAAGAGACCATCTCTTAAAAGAGTTAGGATTTGGGGTTGTCCGACTTTTGTTAAAAAGCAGAATCCAGACAAACTCGAGACACGATCGGTCATGTGTAAATTTGTGGGATATCCAAAACATTCGTATGGATATATATTCTACCACAAGGAGGAACAAAAGGTGTTTGTTGCTCAGCATGCCAGATTTTTGGAAAATGAAATCTTTACAGGCAGTACCGATGGCAATGCGGTAGAACTAGAAGAGGTTCTAGAGACACAAATTACTCAGGACGAATTGGTTGAAACTGATGTTGCAGTAGAACTTCAAGAACCTCAGCCGCTTCGGAGATCTGGTAGAACTTCTCGCCCACCAGAGAGATACTATGGGTTTCTCATTGATGGTGATAGAGCAGATTTGTAACAACCCTAATTTTCCTATACAAAATTTTTTCAAATATTTTTTCAAAAATCCACAAAGGGGTATTTTAGCATGAGCACAAGATATAGGTAATTATTTTGTTTTTAATTACAAGTTACAAGAATATAATAACTCAGTTTTTAGTGTACAAGAATTTACTTTAAATTTAATGTATACTAGGAGTATTTATTCTTGCTGCTATCAGTTTAAGTAATTAAATACCATAATAATTACAAGAAGGAGCTTGTAGCTCATTGGTAATACCTTGCACTGCTGAACCAAGCCATCAGAGTTCGAATCCCATACCCCACATTATTTCTAATATTGATTTTTTTAAAAACCTTTAGAATACCAAGAGTTTACACGTGCATATCTCACAAAAACCCCACTTACACCGAAAGATGTAACACTTGCAGAGGGTAGATGAACCGTCGGGGGAGATTCAGGTCACCGGATTCGGTCGGGAATCGGCCAACTCGGCCTTGACTCGGCCGACTCAGTGATCCGACCGAGTCACGGCCGAGTCACCCCCGATTCGGCCGATTCCGGCGAGGGTCACAACATGAAAGTTGTGTCTTTTGGTATTCCCTACGCACCTGCAAAGTTTCAGCCTTATACCACTTCCAGAGCTCTTAAAAAACCCCAATTACTCCCCTTTTAATACATTTTTATTACATTTTATCACATTTTTATTTCTAACTTTTCATCTACCCTAACCCTAGCCTAACCCTATAAATACCAACCCTACACACTACCCTCTCACCCCCCAAAATCTTGAGCCACTCTCTCAAAAGTTTCCACAAGAAGTGTGCTTTGAAACCGAGTTCACGGCGAAGCCCTGACGGAATTCCGGCGACGTGTTTTGGAGCAACCGGCGACGTAACCATCCTCAGCCTTCCTCCCTAGTTCTCTTTACTCTTTAGAAGAGTTTAAACCCGTAAGTCCCACCTCTTCTACCTTCCTTTCTTTAATGTAAAAATACGAATTTCTGGAACCCGACGGAAATCGGACAAACCGATTTCCGATTCGATTTTTCTTTAAAATTCCACTTGTCACCTAATACATATTATCTACCCATATGCATGTTGACTATTAATCACCCTTAAACCAATTTAATCACACTTTTCCACATGAAATGATAAGTTCTTTACAAAACCGTATTTCTTTCATTAAAATACCATGAAGTTCATTTTTCTTAATGTAATCAAGTACCTCACTCCTAAACATGTTTATTGTGATAACTAAACTTGTTGCAATCAATTTGAATGAAATTTCACACATGAAATGATAACGTTTACGAATACCGTATTCTTGCACTTTAATACCTTTAGGTTTAACATAGCTTATTTCACCTTTAAACTTCACCAAACCCTAATATAAGTCACGGGGTAATGACCTACCCTTACACACACTCAATATAACCCTAAATGATAAATATCAAAAATAAATAATACGAAATTACAGGACTTTTCAATAAAATACCATAACCTTTATAACCTTTAGTTAAATCTTTAAATTGTAAACTTTTCTAAATAAAATCTTATATAAAATGAAAGCACGATTGGTCATGGACATCGATCGTTTATCTAAACTGTCTTGTGGGTCTAGGCAAGTGTGTCTAAGGCTAGTGGTTTTTAATTAGGCCCACGACTGTGGTTCCTTCCCACTTACCTGGCACTTATCTGGCCGCAATTGACGGTGAAGAGGCGATTTGAGGCTTCTAATGACTCATCGTTTAGATCCTAGAAATAGCCTAGTTGGCTTAGGAAACCCTAATAACTAAAATACGGAAACTATACTCTTTTGCAGATAAACACCCTATATTTATAAAACCGTTTTCCTAAATGAAAAGTATTTATAAAACCTAAGCAAAGTGCCACTACAACCCATCTTTGGGGAACCTGTTAGGGATAGTACGGTTCATCGTGCACCCGCAGGCTAGTAGTGCGAGATTCAGACCTCCGCAAGGAACATTCGGTCTCGAAGGGTTTAAAATACGACTTTTAAGGAAAATGAGATTTTGGAAAATAAAATATTTATTTAAAATTATTCTTGTATTAAAATATATTTAATTATCATTTAAACACCTATTTTATTATAATAACAAGTTTCCATTTTTTTTCTAAAATTACAAGATTAAAAGTTACATTAAAATACCATGAATTTCAAATAATCAATTAATATTTTTATTAGGATATATTCACTAGAATAACATAAAGAAAATCCATACTCATTATAACTATAAAGACGAATAACAAATACTTGAGGCGTATTTTGCAAACTATACAATATTACTTTTTACAATAAACCCCCTCAAGTTTTATAAATTACAATAAGGCCCCTAACAAATGAAGAACTTCAAATTATCTTCTCTAGTCTGACTCGGGTTAGAGTCTGACTACTTCTGACTTGAATATAATTCAAGTCAATCTATATTCTTTATATTTCAACTCAAGATGAATACATGAATCCCAGAATCCAGTTAACAATCTATATAACTTGACTGAACCGAACCATGGATATTCCTTTTACATGATTCCCAGTATTCCATTTACATGACTCTATGGTTATAGCCGTTTCCTGATATCATGGTTTCGGTCAGTCAGTTAATCACTCATACAATCAACACAATTTTATAAGATAACAATACAAACAAGACATCGCGGGGTTTAAGGGGTAGACTGGTACGGAATATGTTAAAGGTGGCACAAGGTGGTCACTTAAGACGTAATTACATCCATGCCGTTGTTCCGTGGTATTATCGACGGAGCCTTGTACTACAGGTTACCAAAGTCCCCGGTGTAAGTGGGACTCCCCTCGTATACACTGGCATCTTCTGTACCAGGCTACAAACAACAGCGTTAATACAACATTACAATATTATAACACAACATTAAAAGCTACACTCTCCCTCTCTTACTCTCTGTCTATTCCTCTCTTATCTTTGGGACTTACCGAGCGACCTGTTCGCTGACGACATTCTGTTTCTCTCTTCTTTGAATGTCGTCAGGTGATTTGGACCCGGCCGAGATTGAGCCATCGCAAGAAGACTTGGAGCAGTTTACTGAAGACCCTGCACTGTAGTTTCATTGTACACTTTTCCTTTCTGTACTTTTCATTTCCTGTTATGCCACTGTTTAGGCATCTTTTATTTCAGTTGTATTTCCTTTCATGTATTGTACAAAGAATGTTAATAAATAAAAGTTGCTGTTGTTTTTATACTCTTGTCTCTTGTGTAATATTTTATATTGCTTAGCTACGCTTAGCGTATGTACTTCTGAGTACATACGTAGCGGACCTCGTCGCGTCCACTTCGCCGTACACTGGGAAGCGGGGCGTGACAAGATTGCATCATGGATGATGATGACCCTACTAGTTTTCAGCAAGCTATCACGAGTGGTGACTCGGTGAAGTGGCTGGAAGCCATGAGATCCGAAATGGAGTCCATGTATACCAATAAAGTATGGACTTTGGACGTTGCGCCTCCCGGGATAAAACCCGCTGGGTGCAAATGGATCTTTTAGAGAAAGATTGGTATAGATGGATAGGTAGAGACCTTTAAAGCAAGGCTAGTAGCGAAAGGTTTTCGTCAAAGACCAGGATTGGACTATGATGAAACTCTCTCTGGTAGCAATGCTTAAATCCATTAGGATCCTACTTGCTATTGCTGCTCACTATGATTATGAAATCTGGCAGATGGACGTTAAAACTGCATTTCTAAATGGTGATTTAGAAGAGTGCATTTTTATGGATCAGCCAGAGGGCTTCATTGACAGTGGGAGCAGCGGGAAAGCATGTAGATTGCTTAAATCCATTTATGGATTAAAGCAGGCCTCACGGAGCTGGAACATCTGCTTTGATGATATAATCAAAGAGTTTGATTTTATCAAAATATAGATGAACCATGCATTTATAAGAAGATTGTAGGGAGTACTGTCACATTTCTCGTATTGTACATAGATGACATTCTCCTGATAGGAAATAATATTCCTATGCTAAAATCGGTCAAACTATTCTTATCACAAAGGTTCTCCATGAAGGACCTGGGTGATGCCTCATGCATTTTAGGCATAAGGATCTATAGAGATAGATCCAAGAGGTTATTGGGATTGTCCCAATCAAAGTACATAGACACCATCCTAAAAAGGTTTAGTATGGAAGATTCCAAGCGTGGAGCCTTGCCTGCTTGTCATGGAATCACTCTCTCCAAGGACTTCTGTCCGAAGACTGATGAAGAGAGAGCTCGCATGTGCGTTATACCCTACGCTTCAGCCGTAGGATCTATAATGTATGCGATGTTATGTACTCGCCCTGATGTATATTATGCACTAGCTGTAGTAAGCAGGTATCAATCCAACCCAGGGGAAAAACATTGGATAGCAGTGAAGAACATTCTTAAATACTTGCGAAAGACTAAAGAATTGTTCTTGGTGTATGGTAATGGGGATCTCCAGATGGAGGCCTTTACCGATTCCAGCTTCCAAAGTGATAAGGATGACAGCAAATCTATCTCAGGATTTGTATTTACCCTCAACGGAGGGACGGTTAGTTGGAAGAGTTCCAAACAGGATACCGTTGCAGACTCTACGATGGAAGCTGAGTATATTGCTGCAAATGTTGCGGCCAAGGAAGCCGTCTGGATGAGGAAGTTCATCGCGGAACTAGGAGTAGTTCCAACCATTATTAATCCAATACCATTATATTGTGATAATAATGGAGCTATGGCGCTAGCCAAAGAACCAAGGTCCCATCAGAAATCCAGACACATCCTGAGGCGATATCATTTGATCCGGAAGATAGTAGATCGGCAGGAGATCGAGATTCGAAGAGTAGATACAAAAGATAACACAGCGGATCCACTCACCAAGGCCCTTCCACAGCCTAACATGAGCGATTTTTTGAGATGTTGGGTATGAGATACGCTAATAACTGGCCTTAGTGCAAGTGGGAGATTGTTAGATATATGTATGCCTTAGAGGCCATTATATGTATGGTGGATGCTTGGACATGTATATATGGATTGAGATGACTTTCTCGCTCAACATGATAGTATGCTATCTGGTTTACTTTATCTTGACATGTTGATTTGATCATGCTTTTATTTATTTGCACATGTTGATAAAGCCCTCAGGATATTTTATTGACTACTGTGACTATGATGCGGATCATACTAGTGGGGCATGTGTAGTTTATAAGCATATCCTTGAACTGTTCCTAGTCGTGGGTGTATCGAGACGGGGCATCGATATTCCAGAGTAGACTAGCGTATACTATTCTTGTCCCATATGATGGGCGATGGATGATCCCATATCCATCTGGTGAGGTGACACCAAAGATTGTATGCGGGTGCTCAGTAGAGACTGGGTACACTGAACGGACTCATAGAGAACTCCTATGTGGTATTATATCTATCGTCGGATAGCAGTTCTCAGGTGACACTGGTACAGGTTAGTCTGTAGACCCAAGATCGTCATAGAGCCATGTGTGTCCTCCCACTGTACTTTGATATCCACCGTACCACGGCTCTACTGAGTCGTGCAAACAGGTGGACTTTGGGTACATTCCCGAGACATATGGAGGCGATGAGCGATAGGAGGGGTTTCGTCTCTCCCGGTATTGGGAGTTGATGTTGTGCTATGCTCGATTGGCTATAACAGGAAGTCCCTGGCCAGAGCTGCTGAGATTTACTAATAAGCGTTATCAGTAGTTTCTCAATCTGTTATGAGCCATACACCAGCATGACTTATTGAGTTATTGGGGTCGACGATTCCATCCCTGAGTTGATATGCAACATATCTGACGAAGAGACCGGACTGTACGGTAAGTGTTGCCAGTTGGCTCAACGGGAGTTTTGACAGCTTCGCTGGTATTCTTCTGATCGCTCAATACCCGGGTGGCCGTTACGTTTAGCTGACCGCTTGCGGCTTGTAGGTATTTGATATGATCATTACCTACTGCCGCCGTATTGACGAATCTTAGAGTCCCACAATGAAGTTTCCTGGCTCAGGCGAAAAGATATGGTGTGCATATAAGATATGCGCGGGGACCCGATTAAATACGGATATGTGATACCGTATATCAATCGGGCATTTTCTATTGGTCGGGTCGTATGTGATATGACCGGTTTGCAAAATCAAGTGTTGATTTAACAAATGACTTTTAGATTAATTCTTTAATTAAACCCTTTTTTTCTATTTTTGTATGCATGCATGTATGCATATGATGATGTGCATGGACACATACATACATACATTGTATTATGGTTGTTGATACAAAATTGGTGGCAATGCAAGACTCATATTGTAGTAATTATTTATTTATTTATCATTTTGAGTTAAAGGAAAGGATAATTCACACATGGTTAATGTTTATCATCTTTGACCATACTTCAACTACTTTTTAACCTTGAGTTAATTATCCTTTTGCCTTTTTAACTCAATGATAAAGATCTAGATAATTGCTAACCATGGTTGAAGTGAGAAGGATTAATATTGATTTATTCTTTCTCATCTCAATTATTCATTCATATCATTATCCTTTGAGCTCAAGTTTAGCCACCATCTTCTTCTTCCTCTCTTGAAATTTTCTTTGAGTGAAGTTGATAAAAAGAAAGGGTTTTGATTATAGAATACAAACCACGTCATCATACTACACACATCTAGCACATTTGTGTAGGGTGTATGCTCTACTTCATTCACGTATCAAGTAAAGCAAGGAGCTTTGGGCAAAGGGATTTCGGGTGGATCTTCGTGGACTAGGAAAGCTTCCATCGATCCGTTCCAAACTCTCAAAGTGCTAAGGAGTCACCAAGGGAGGTCTACAAAGGTTGTAATCTCTACCCTTAGTGATAGTTTTTCATTTGCATGTGATGCTTAGTTGAAAAGAAACCCTAAATTTCTAGTTATGATTCTTTGCAAGTTCACTTAGCACCTTCAAAATTTGATTTTGGCATATGTGATGCTTCTAAACCCTTGATGAGGTGCTAGGTAAACCCAACAAGCAGTTGTAACGTTTTAAAAATAAATAAATAAATAATTAAAGAAATAAAATCCTTTAGGTGAATTTTCTGATAATCGGTAAAACAAACCGTATTTTCCATAAAACTCAACTATAATTATTTTTCAATATAGAATTAAATATGCCTATTTTAACTATGTAATTGCTAGTAATTGATATTATTTAGTGACTTATAAATTATTAGTTTACCTAAATATTTTTCCTTAAGTAATTATTTTTAATATTAACATAAGCTTTTAATTATACATTAAATTGGTGCAAATTTCAAATTGCAATGTGTTAATTTGAAAAATGTGAACCATGACCAATTAAAACAAGTTTGTGGTATGCTCACTCTTTTCCTAATATGTCTTCATCATTCTAGTAGATTCTAGGTTGAAACAAATTAGAAAATAAATAAAATGAAGTAATTAAGAAATGACTTAAATGATGTAAATAATTGGAGATGTTTCTACATCTTTCTACACAACCTCACTCTCTCTCCCCTCACTCCCTAGCTTTGGCCGAAACCTCATGGTGGCAGCCCCAAAATTTTCCCATCTCATTTCCATTGCAAAAATGTTCAAAAAAATCCAAAATAAAACCTCAAAATCAATATCCAATCTCTATCCACTATTCTTTGTTCATCTAGCATGGATCTTGGAGCATGAAACCATTCTTATGGAAATAAGTTTTCATGTTTGGATCTCATTTGTTAAGGTAAAATCCTAACCCTAATGCTTAATTTTAGGTTAATTACTTCAACTTAATGAAATTGTGTGTTTAATTATAGTTTAAATTTCTAACTTGAAAAATTCAAGAAAGGGTTTTTGAATGCAATTAGGGTTCTTATCATGTAATCATGGTTTGAAAGTGTAGTGTGACATCTTAGGGTATGCAAAATGAAATTTAGTTGTCAAATTACAAATTGTTACATTTTAATTGTGTAAATTAAGCTATTTGTAAACTAGGTTTTTATAATATATATATATATATATATATATATATATATATATATATATATATATATATTGGTGAGATAAAATTCTAATTAGGGTTTTTATCATTAGGTTATGGTTTTAATGGGTAGATTAACATGTTAATTGAATGCAAAACCTAATTTGGTTACTAGTTGTTAATGGTTAGTTTAAAAATTGTGATAATTATGCTAATTTGCTAACTAGGTTTTTAGAAATTAATTTAATGGTAGGATTAAAATCTAGTTAGGGTTTTTAGTACTTCATTAAGGTTTCCATGAGTGGTTTAACAATTTAAAATATATAAAATCTAGCTTAGTTGTTGAATTGTGAATTTTGCTTTAAAAAATATTAAAATTTAATATTTTGCAAACTAGAATTTTCAATTCAATACAAATTGATGAGAATAAATTATAGGAATGGTTTATATAACCTAGTTATGATATTTAGTGAATATTATGGCCATTAGTTTCGTTTAAACATTAAGTTTTGAGGTGAAACGGTTAATTGACGCTTTCTAGGTTTTCGGAAATAAATCGATTTGATTTATTTTGAGTTTTTGATGAGTTGCAATCTATTTTATATTATAATTAATGAGTTTTGGAACTACGACTTGTACGTTCGTGTTTTATCTCGATCAATCGGCGTTTGTACGCCGATGTTGAAGATTTTTCGGTTCTCTTGCATGAACGGGTCATAGCTTTTAACCTATGCGCGTTTCGTGCGCCATTTTGGTTTTATCCACGATTCGGTTTACGATATACATATATGTTTGCATATAGGTACCTCTCACGTGGACTTCGGACGATGAAAAAGAGGTTGACGGTATCGACTTCGGTAGATAAGGACCAGGTGAGTAAATGTATATCTACGGGGAAAGTCGGGTGGATGGCGTATAGCACCCCCGCAAACGTAGAATAGGGATATTACTTACAGTTATTAGGAATTCGGACGTGACCTTAGATTCTTGGCGAGTAGGGTCCTATTAAAGACTTTAGGTTGGACTAGACTGATTTAGAAAGACTTAACCATGAGGATGACTGCCTTGGAGGGAATTCGTAGATTTCATGTAGACACACACACACGCACTCACACATAAACTTGACTTGGTGTATGTGTGTGTGTGTGTGTGTATACATATAGGAATGTGTGTGTATATATATACACACACACACACACACAACATATACATGTGATATGAGGAGGTTATATGATACATGGGGATGAGTCAATATGACTGGGCTTGATGCCGTCATCTATTGTTGATACGATCGAGTTATGATATGAGATGTATTATGATAGTAGCGGATCGTTGGGTAATGAAATTATATAAAATATACATATATAAACGATAATAGGTGATGATGACATTGAAATGTACGAGACTCTAGAATAGCACCCGGATTGTAATATGTGACTTAATCACGATATGATATATGACATGATATTTTAGTGGATCATTTGACTATGTATATTTACACAGACGATGGTATATGTTTGATGATATTGGGATGTATGCTATTATAGTACAGTACCCTTGATCATGATATTGTTTGATGATGATACTATACGAACTATGATGTATATATGTGATAGTTGACCCGTACCCCGATTTTGGAATGACGTACGATGGATTTTACCGTACGAGGCATAGATGTGATGATTGATCCGCACTCTTGACTCGAGGAAGTCATACTATGTACGTGACGCTATTGAGGCTGGATCGCCGACTACTGGAGATATCGACTCAGACTTTAGGAGGATTCTTCTTACCTTTCGACTAGTTTCTTTAGTTAGTCCCTTAGCTGGTTAGGTAGATATTAGTTTAGGCTCGAATCATACTTTTTTTTAAAAGCAACAAACTGTATGACTCGTAATTAGTAGGTATTTTCTAGTTATGTGTTTACTACACATTCACTGTTATATTCATGTTGTATTCATCGCATTGCATGTTCACACATATGTTTCTTTAGCTAATATGAAACCCTGCCTGTTAGGACACCAGCACCATTACCGATGATGTGCATGTTCCACGTACACTTATTTGCCGGCTCACACACATCATCATCGGTAATTACCATGTCACGTACACTTTAGAACAAATTATCTTTTATTGATATAATCAGCTAAATGCTAGACCAATATAATATTGTGTGATTACTCTCATGTGCTAGTTTTGACATTGCATTTATTACTTAGACACTTCATGCATTCACATTTTCATGTTATCATGCAGTATTGTGGGGCTTATGCCGATACTCATTATTTACTTACTCATGATTTTGGAATTTTGGATTTCTATGAGATTTTTGGATTTTGGGGAAAACCGCAAGATTACATATAAACTTCTCTCTCTCTCCCTCTCATTTTAAAATACAAGTTGCGGTTTTCTCGTGATGTATGTGTCGTCCATCATGAGATTTCATGTTTTCTGTTGGATTTCGAGACCCGATTCGAGGAGTGGATGAACCGTCTCGGGTACATGGTGGGCCCGGTATGGTACCCCGGGGCAAGAAGATCGAGTTGTAGACGATGAACCTGGCAGAGGAAGACTACCTACCGGTGATGTCTGGCGCGGCGGATATCCGGAGGATACCGACCGTTGTCGTGAGATTTGATGATATGGGTCGATCCGGACTGACGGAGCCCGAGATATTGAGACTATAAGATATTAAGACTATGAGGTATTGAGACTTTGAGATTTAAATGTTTTGTGTCGATGCTTGACACGAATTTCCATGGATTTCATTGATGATATTTCAGATTACCGTACAAATTTTACTATGATACAAGTTAAAGATTTCTTATACAGATATATCCAGATTTCATGGTTGATTGTTTTACATTCATGGTGCATGCATACTCATACACATGACATGTTACTGCTTGAGGCACTGAGCATTACACTTACGCATAGATTATTACCCTGCCACTACTAGATGACTAGTGTTATATTAGGTATATTATTATGACCTAGGAGATCTTCGTGCATGCGATTTCCACTCGCAGATGTCTTCTACTCACGAGTTGGCAACTCACTCCCGTTGTGCCAAATTTTCTTACAGGTTCAGATGTACAGGTTTCCTTGGCAGGTTGCTGGCACATCATTTCATTCAGGGTGATTTGCTTGGTAGGTTGGTTCACTTGTATCAGGACCGCCGTTGTACTTTTATTATTTCATTTGTATCTAGTAAGCTCCATCAACCAGACTTGTATTACTGATAGATTTAGATGACCAGTTGTTTTTATTTCGACCTTAGAGTCGCGCTTGTACTATTATGGTTTTGGTGGATTTGGTTTTCTTTTGAGTTTTGAGCCTCGCCCTTCGGCGTTGTATATTTTAGTGCATTGTGTGGTTGTTTCCGCCATTTGGCGTAGAGCCAGCTCCCGCTTGGGGATGCCTTTTTATTATTTCATATGTATATATTCTTATTTGTACCCATTTGGAGCCAGTTTTTACAAAGGAGACTCTGTCGAAATTTTTGAGAAATTTGATGTTGTTTTTAAAACTTGTTTTCCTACACTTCTTCTTTTAAACGGTTTAGATTTCTGGGCTTCGGCTTCCTTAGATTACGTTACGCCTCTAGAGGTTTCGTAATTTAAGTGCCGGTCACGTTCCGTACATTCGGGTCGTGACAGCAGTCATCGTCTGGATTTTTTCGGTGCAGGAGTTTCTATCATCGTGTTCGAGATTGTACAGAGCCACATGAAGACGAGACAGCCGTATCGCATGTTACCTTACTACCTTCTCCACCTCAGAGAGTGTTACCTCTTGCGCCTGTTGTTGCTCCGCGTCAGACTTATGCTCAGAGAGGTCATGGTCATGGAGGGTTTGTTTAGAGATGTCACGACCCGAAGTTCGACCCGTGACCGGCACTTAACCACGTAACGTCTAAAGGCGTAACGCGACTAAGTAAGCCGAAACCCAAAAATCAAAATGTTACGACCCGAGAATTTCGACTCGTGACCGGCACTTAACCACGCAACGTCTACAGGCGTAACGTGGCTAAGTAAGCCGAACCCAGAAATCAAAACCAATAAATAAAGAGTGATTGAAACATTTTTTGTAAAAACAGTCATACATGTCTGAGAAACTTCCATTTATTTAGTAGAAATCCTTTTTAGTTCAAGAGTTATAATTTTTATAATTTTGGCAACATTTACCTTTTTAAACATTTGTCCCGCAAGTCGGGTAAAAGCAAGGTGTCGCAGAAATAACAAGTGAAATGAATAAGCATCACAATATGATATACGACGCCGTAGCGAGGAATACACAGTAAAGCAAGGACAAATATCATAAAGATAAGACTGCATAAAATAAAGTCGGCTCACATGCGAGCTCGACACCAGAGTATAAAATCATACACAACGTCCTCACAACTGTCTCTAAGTCAATACAGAAAGGTAGATGGAGAGTACTAGATACATCAATATACAACTGAAAGATAACAGATACCGTACAAAACCCACCTAACAGCAAAAGGCTAACTCGCCTCAGCAATGGTATCTGTGCCAAAAGATGCGGTAAACAGCCAGCCGTGACTACTCCCAAGGGCAACCTGCAAATACTGTGGCACAACGGGGGTGAGTTGCCAACTCGTGAATAGAGATAACATGTAAAGGTGATCGCGAGCATGCACATATAGCGTGGCTCTACTAATGCCAGCAGATGATGTCAATGCATGCCAAACAGTGGATGCAATAGTAATGCAAGTGCTCTATCAGGTAAATGCTACAGGATGAGGTATATAGTAATCAATACTGAGCATGGGATAAATAACATCTACATGGATATGTCAACATGGAAAGCAATAATCGGTGCCTCAGACTGCACCCAAATCCCAAATACACTCAGGCGCCGGCACTCCCATCGGCCCTCAAATCCTGTACATCTCTGAGAAATCACGAGTGCCCAACATCGGCACCCAAAATATCATAAAATACTCGTGTCCAGCATCGACACGCAATCCTCGTATATCGGGCTCCGTCAGTCCGGATCGGCCCACGGGGTCCGTCTGCGGTATCGGCCCTCGGCCCCGGCAGTACGGATCATCCCGCATCCATCTCTCGAGTCTGGTCAGTATCCTCCGGACAACTGCCAGGTCCAACCAATCAACGGTAGGTACTCGCCCGCCTCCAGGCTCAATCGGCAAAACCCATCGATCATCTCGCCGGGGGGAACCATACCGGGCCCACCACGAACCCGCAAACGGAACATCCACTCCTCGAATCGGGTTTCAAGCATGTAGGGTTCCTAGGCACTCTCAAGAGGTCTCACAAGGCATCAACCATGCCAATTTCAAATTTTATGTGTGCCGAGAAACCCTAACACGGATCGTTAACTAGAAATCTAGGCGATATACTAAACTAGTTAACAACTTAACTTAAGGAGAGAGGCTACAACCTTTGTAGATCCGGTTCTCCACTTCCTTAGCTCCACGTAGGCGTCCTCTCGCTGTCCATCTCGAATCCTAGACTCAATCGTCGGCTTCATCGGAAAAACGAGCGGAATAGGTCGTCGGCTTCGTGCCGAAGATGATCTACGTCGAGGTTGCACAAGTTCAAGCTCCAACTTCACCAAGTTGAGAAACTTGTGAAGAAAACACCCAAAACCACTTGGCAAGAGGTAGAGGATGAAGAAATAGGAGGTGGGTTCCCTTTAGAATTGGATTTCTCACTTTAGAACTCAAGATGCCATTGATGGCATCAAGCTTTTTCTCTTGAAGATGAAGAAGAAGAAGTAAATAGAATATGATAAGTATCTCTAAAAAGAATAATAAAATCAATACTTATCATCTTCTAACCTTGGTTAAGTGTAGAGAATAAACCATGGTCAAATGAGAATGGTTAGGGTTAAGGATGATGAAAAAATGGTCACTTTAGTCAAAGCTTCATGAAGCTTCATCAAGCTTCATGAAAGAAACCATTTTGTTATCTTTTATTTATTTATCAAAAAAGAATAGATAAATAAATAAGTAAATAAATAAAAACCCTAACTATTATCATAACCATGGTTTAAGTCTTAACACAAAACCAAACTACATGCATCATCAAACATGACACAAAGATGTGCACAAAAAATATATCACATATACAACATGTACATCAAGTGAGAAAATCCATTTAAAGTGAACCAATACTAGTTAATGCAAAGTGATATATCAAATATATAATTATACATTAAATCATTAAATCAACATTTGATTCAATGATCCGGTCATGTCGCACATAACCGACTAGAATTCAATGTATCGATTTATCGAATCAATGATTCGATAACTAGGTCATATCGAATATAACCAATCGAAACATATATCGCGAGAATGAAATGCGGTATCACATACACGCATTGTTCTCGGTCCTGCACATATCTCATATGCGCTCCTATTTCGTTTCGCTTGAGCCAGGAAACTTCTGTGTAGGACTCTGAAGACTCGTCAATACGCCGGTAGCAGATGATGATCATATCAAGCATCCACAAGCCGCAAGCGGTCTGCTAAACGTAATGGCCATCCAGGTATTGAGCGATCAGAAGACCGACGAGCTATCCCGCTCACACTCCTGTGAATCCAACCAGTAACACTTACCGTACAGTCCGGTCTGTTCGTCTGATATGTCGCATATCAAGTCTAGGGGTGGTAAACGTCAGACCCCAATAACCGATAAGTCGTGCTGATGTGAGGCTCATAACGGGTCGAGAAACTACTGGTAACACTTACCAGCAAATCTCTGATCATCCCTGGCCAGGGACTTCCCTGTTACGGCCAATCGAGCACAGCGCAACATCAACCCCCAATACCGGGAGAGACGAAACCCCTCCTATCGCTCATTGCCTCCATGTGACTCGGGACTGTACCCAAAGACCGCCGTTTTGCACGCCCTCATGGACGTGGTAAGGTGGAGATCAAAGCACAGTGGGAATCACACAAGACTCTATGACGATCTCGGGTCTACAGACTAACCTGTACAAGTGTCACCTGAGAACTGCCATCTGACATGAGGTATAATACCATCTGGGAGTTCTCGGCGAGTCCGTCCAGTGTACCCAGTCTCCACTGAGCACCCGTATACCATCTCTGATGTCAAACACCATTGGATATGGGATCATCCATCGCCCATCTCATGGGTCGAGAAGCGTATACGCTAGTCTACTCTGGTATATCGATGCCCCGTCTCGATACACCCACGACTAGGGACCTTGAAGGATGTACTTATGGACTACCATGTCCCCACTAGTATGATCTGCATCATAGTCCACGTAGTCAAGTACACATCCTAAGGGCTTTACCAACATGTAACTATAAGACAGTTTAAAGAGACTAGTGTACATGTTAAGATAAAGAGTAACCAGATAGCATACTATCATATCGAGCAAGAAAGTCATCTCTATATATGTCCAAGCATCCAATATAATATACATCATCTGTACAATACTGGCCTCTAGGGAATACATACAACTAACAATCTCCCACTTGCTGTAACCCTTCGAAAATCGTTTAGGCAGTTTTTCGGTAATCGGCTAATTTTTCGGCTTTTTCCGTAAAAAGTCAAAATAGGTATTTTTCATTGTAGACCTAATTATACAAAATTTAGATAAGATATTACTATAATTTTTTCACTAAAATGTCACTTATAATTTTCTAGTTAAATAAAAAAAAATTTCGTAATTAATTATTTTTTTATATTATTTTAAGCTTTTAAAAATACATTAAATTAGTGATAAATACAAATTTAATTAGGTAAATTTCATAATTAGGAATCTTTATAAGCTAAAATAGAGTGTTAATAAATTGTATCATAACTTTATAAGATCTTGGTTTTATGGTTGGAAATTTAGTGAAAAAATGATGTAAAATGGGTTTTTTTTGTAAAAAGTTGATGTGAAAAGCATTAAATGAGAACATAAAGGGTTTTTTTGACCTAGAAACTTCCACAAAACTCCCACAACCTCTCTCCCTTGCTCCAGGCCGAGCTCACTGCTGGAAACACCATTTTCCCCTCTCTTTCTTGCTTCAAAATTGCTTCAAAAATCAACAAAAATCCACAAAAACACACAATTTTCTTCACTAATTCTAACCTAAATCCCATTCCACTTCTTCCCAAACCCTAATTTGTTTAGAAGGTTGAGAAAAGAGGTGTCTTGGAGGCTGGTGCAAACTAGGAATCATCACTTGTGAGGTATAATCTTAATCTAGTGTTTAATTGTAGTTTAAGCTTGCTAGATTTTGTAGTTTAAGTGTGAAATTTGGGTTAATTTGTTTGCTCATGATTTTCAAGAGAGGTGTTGATGCCCTAATTAGGGTTTGTTGTAGGATAAGTGGGTTTAAGTTAGGTTAGTGGTTATCTAATTAGTTAGAATGGTTAATTGTGCGATGTTACGCTCGCTAGATCGATAAAATTTCGATATTTGCGTCGAATCGGTATGCTTTTGCTTGCTAGATTTTTATGCGAATTAGAATGCGATCAAATTGTGTTATGTTAGAGATATAATTAGCTTCGTATAGGACTATTAGAGTGCGCGAACGCGGGGTTTCGTCTAGTCGGGTTTTAGTTTTGCCGATTTCCCCGAAATGACGATTCTGGTTAAAGATTAGTGAATTTCGTGCGTTTTCCCGTGCACCGAGTGTATGTTATGTTTAATTCGAGAGCGTTGATAATTGTATATTATGGCTTGCATCGTTTTAGGATATGTAATCTTATGCTTGGTGTTGTGCAAATATAGGATCGGTCGGGGAAACATCGGACACGGCGCGTAAAGGCAAGGCGGTGGTCGGATCGGATTAGCGGAAATTTCAGGTGAGTAGATGTATTCATCTATGGGGGAATCATCTGGATGGCGCGATGCGCCCCCTAGTTAGGATTACCCTACTTCATGCAAAATTTATATTGTTAGCTAGCTTATCCATTTATGTACATTGCATACCCTTATAGCTAACCGTATATTAGATTGCGTGGACATTCATCTATACTTATGCGATATCACTTCATAGGACACGAACACCATTACCATTGGCATCTGTTGCACGCGCACTATTCATGTGACACACACGCCTTTGGTAATTGCCATGCCACGTGCACTATAGAACCTGTTTAACTTAGTATCGTCACTTGCATTCATACATGATATATGAAATTGCATAGCTTGTATATACCTCGCATTATCATCATATTTACATAGATTTCTAGCCAAAACTCACATCATATACATTGATATCATAGACATTTATCATCTATAACATGTGAACATTATGATTTTCTTGAGGATTTCAGTATTGCTGCGATTTTTGGATTTTTGGGGAAAACCGCAAGAATTTAACAAAAGCTTATATTTATCATTTTTAAAACAAAGTTGCGGTTTTCTCGTGATGTATGTGTCGTCCACCATGAGTTTTCATGTTTTCTGTTGGATTTCGAAACCCGATTCGAGGAGTGGATGAACCGTCTCGGGTACATGGTGGGCCCGGTATGGTACCCCGGGGCAAGAAGATCGAGTTGTAGACGATGAGCCTGGCAGGGGAAGACTACCTACCGGTGATGTCTGGCGCGGCGGATATCCGGAAGATACCGACCGTTGTCGTGAGATTTGATGATTAGGGCCGATCCGGACTGACGGAGCCCGATATTTGAGACATTGATACAGTGAGATATTGAGACAGATATGATTTCATATTTAGTGTCGATGCTTGACACGGGTTTTCTGATGATTTCTTGATGGTACTTAGCTATTATACAGATATTCATCTTCTAAAATTAAGAATTCAATACCCTTAGCATTTAAAACACTTAAAGATTTAGTAATGACATTGCATACATATGCATGCATACTAGAAGTATTATATCACATGTGGACATACATGTTGTGACGCATTGCGTGCATTCTTACGATTGCCTTACTAGATGTTATATTCTACTCACGAGCTGGCAACTCACCCCCGTTGTGCCACAGTGTCTTGCAGGTCGGACCCGTCAGTCTTGTAGCGGCGGGCTATCTTACCATCAGCTCCTTTTGCTCAGACTCGCGACATCGCCCGTAGGTGGGTTGCGAGCACACTTTATTTCTTTTGCTTTATCATTGTATCTAGTATTCTCCATCTACCACTTTATATTGTATATGCGACCTAGTGATGAGACTGAGAGATTTGTATATTTGTGGTTCTTTTGGGTCGAGCTCACTTGAGCCGGCGTTGTGTTTTCTGATATTTTGCATCTCTTTTTTTGCTCTTTTCTTGATACTACTATTATATTGCATGTGGTTGTGATCCGCCTTGGGCGAAGAGCTAGCTTCCGCTTGGGGATGCCATTTTTTATGATTACAGGTTTATTATCTTGTTGTACCCATTTTGGGGGATAGAAAATACAGGGGAGACTCTGCCGAAATTTTCAGAAATTTATGATGTTTTTAAAAAGGGATTCTTGCAACTTAATTGATTTGAAAATCGTTTTCATTAAAGGTTTTCCTTCACTCTCTTTTGATTTTGGTTTAGATTTTTCTGGGCTTTGGCTGACTTAGGATACGTTACGCCTTTAGACGTCTCGTAATCTAAGTGCCAGTCACGTTCCGTACTTTCGAGTCGTGACAAAGTTGGTATCAGAGCGTAGGTTTTACCTTTCTGAGTGTAGGACGACCTTGGTAGATGGAGTAGGTGACTTAAGCAGAGTGGCGTACCGTGGGTATGATCCGCGGCATACTTACGATACGGTACTCCGCCTAAGTGACCTTAGGACATAATTGCTTGTATTTCCTTTCTTGATTACTTGCATTCCTTGATTCGATTGCAATGTCCTTATCAGTCCTGTTTCTTATTCCAGCTTCGATGCCGCCAAAGACTACGAGAGCTCAGCGGGCTGCCGCTAGGGATGAGATTCGAGCGGGCTCGTCTGAGGCGAGGATCGAGCGGGATGATACGCCTGTCCCTCAGGGTCATACTGATCCACCTTATCCTGACCGTATTGCCAGATTAGAGGCCGGCATGCAAGAGTTGCGGCAGATGATGGGATCTTTAGTTGAGTCCAGCCGGGCACAGAGATCCGAGGACGTTCCTTCCACCGCACAGACCACGATCGTACCTGCTGCACAGATGGTCACTCCTGCTGCTACTACGGAGACTATCCCTGTTTCACTACATGAGTTCATGAGATTGAGACCTCCAGCTTTTACCGGTACAGATGCGACAGAGGACCCACAGGCATTTCTTGATAGGATGGCTCGGATTTGCCGTTCGTTGAGGTGTTCTGATGATAGATTGGTGGAGTTTGCGAGTTTTCGTCTGGAGGGTCTTGCCCAGACATTGTATGATTCAGTAGAGAGAGGCCGAGCTGCAGGTCTACCTTCTATGACCTGGGATGAGTTTACAGCTGCATTTCTTGCCCGTTTTCTTCCGGAGAGTGTCCGAGATGCTCGAGCCCGTAGTTTTGAGTCTTTGCGCAAGACTCCTGGGATGACGGTGTCGGAGTATGATATACAGTTTACCCAGTTGTCTCGATATGCTCCGTACCTAGTCGACACAGAAGAGAAAAGAATAAAGAGGTTGGTACGAGGGCTTGATACACAGCTATTCCTTGCCATCGGCACCCAGCACTTTGATACATACGCAGCCGCTATGGATGCAGCCTTACTTTTGGAGGAGCGTATTTCTGAGACTCCGGTCGTTTCTGGGCCGAAGAGGATCCGTACTGATACGCCAGCTCAGCGGCAGATGGGCAGACACCGTGATAGATTATTTCCGGGAGATGGTGGAGGCAGAGGATTGAGACGAGGTCAGTTATTTGGTTCATATCCACAGACCCAGCAGTCGTCTCCAGGATGTTTTCGGTGCGGGAGTCAGTACCACCGTATCAGAGACTGTACCATGGGACGCCAGGGCGCGGCGACAGTCCCGCATGTGACTTTACCACCCTCACCACCTTCTCAGAGAGCTTTACTTCCTACTCCTGATGATGCTTCACGCCAGCCAGATGCTTCTAGAGGCCGTGGGCGTGGCGGTCCGGTTCAGAGAGGACGAGGCGACAGAGGCAGAGGCCGAGGTAGAGGCAGAGGACAGTCAGCTATTAGTGGTGGACAGGCCCGAGTGTTCGCGTTGACTCCTCAGGATGCACAAGCATCCAATGCCGTCGTGACAGGTACTCTTCCAGTATGTTTTTTTGATGCACGGGTATTATTTGATCCAGGCTCCACACATTCCTATGTATCCACGTATTTTGCACCGAGGTTGGGCCGAGAGTCTTCTCCGTTAGATCAGCCGCTTGTCGTTATTACACTGGTAGGCGAGTCGTTTGTTTCTCGTTTCGTGTACCGATCATGTTTCGTTCGTATCGGGGAGAGAGATTCTTCAGTTGATTTGATTCTCCTCGATATGCTAGACTTTGACGTTCTTCTTGGTATGGACTGGCTAGCCACCTGTTATGCATCCGTGGACTGCCGTGAGAAAGCAGTCAGATTCAGTTTTCCTGGTGAGCCGGTTCTTATTATTCAGGAAGATCGTAGTGCTACCCTTCCCAGCTTGATTTCTTCTCTTCGCGCTGGTCAGCTCTTAAGGAAAGGGTGTCAGGGATTCTTAGCCTATGTTTGTGATACTAGCTCCACAGAGGTTCCGTTGGACCAGGTCCCTGTTGTGAGAGAGTGTTTCCTGATATATTTCCTGACGAGCTTCCTGGTCTGCCACCAGAGCGCGAGATTGAGTTCTGTATTGACTTGATCCCCGGCACGGGGCCTATTTCTATACATCCTTATCGGATGGCCCCGGCAGAGCTGAGAGAGCTAAAGGATCAGTTACAGGACTTGCTGGACAAAGGGCTTATCCGACCGAGTGTGTCACCTTGGGGTGCTCCCGTCCTGTTTGTTAAGAAGAAGGACGGAAGTATGCGTTTATGCATTGATTATCGTCAGCTGAACCGGGTTACTGTGCGGAACAGATATCCCCTGCCCCGCATTGATGACTTATTTGATCAGCTCCAGGGTGCAAGGTTCTTCTCGAAGGTTGATTTACGATCAGGTTATCACCAGTTGCGGGTTCGGAAGGAGGATATTCCGAAGACCGCTTTCCGTACTCGATATGGTCATTACGAGTTCTTGGTGATGTCGTTCGGGCTCACCAATGCCCCGGCAGCATTTATGGATTTGATGAACCGCGTATTCAGGCCGTATCTCGACCAGTTCATCATTGTGTTCATTGACGACATCTTGGTTTATTCTCGGAGCCGGGAGGAGCATGAGCAGCACTTACGTATCACCTTGCAGACTTTGAGGGAGCATCAGCTGTTCGCCAAATTCTCCAAGTGCGCATTCTGGCTAGACAGTGTCGATTTCTTGGGTCATGTGGTGACGAGAGATGGTATTTGTGTGGACCCGAAGAAGATCGAGGCAGTTCAGCGTTGGCCTAAACCAGTATCAGTTACAGAGGTTCGCAGCTTTCTAGGTCTGGCCGGCTATTATCGACGTTTTGTCCAGGATTTCTCCCGCATTGCTGCACCTTTGACCGGGTTGACCCGGAAGGGGGTTCCTTTTGATTGGACCCAGGCATGTGAGGATAGCTTCCAGCAGTTGAAGACTCGTCTGACTACTGCACCAGTGTTAGCATTGCCTTCAGGATCAGGCGGGTTCGTGGTATATTGTGATGCTTCTCGAGTGGGGCTGGGCTGTGTATTGATGCAGCACGACAGAGTTATCGCGTATGCTTCTCGGAAGCTGAGGAAACACGAGCAGAACTACCCCACCCATGATTTAGAGATGGCTGCAGTGGTATTTGCACTTCAGATCTGGAGACATTACCTATACGGTGAGTCGTGCCAGATATTCACTGACCACAAGAGTTTGAAGTATATCTTCCAGCAGCGAGATCTGAACCTGAGACAGCGCCGTTAGATGGAGTTGGTGAAGGATTATGACTGCGAGATTCTATACCATCCGGGCAAGGCGAATGTGGTGGCAGATGCTTTGAGTAGAAGGCCCGGAGGTAGCTTATCTTGTTTGAGCGCAATGCAGATGCAGTCGACGGCTGATTGGCAGGTGTTATGTGACAGCAGAGTGCAGTTCGAGTTTACTCCTACAGGGGGACAGCTGGCCCATTTCAGAGCACGCCCACAGTTACTTGACCGTATCCGCGAGGCACAGTCCGGCGATGCCCGTATCTTAGAGATTATTGAGCAGATTCGGCAGGGCAGAGTTTCTGAGTTCGTGATTGATGATCAGGGGATACTTCGATTTGGGACTCGACTGTGTGTGCCAGATTCAGAGGGACTGAGGCATGGTATTCTCGAGGAGGCACGTAGATCAGTATACAGTGTGCATCCAGGTTCCACCAAGATGTACCGTGATTTGAGAGAGGTTTACTGGTGGGACGGGATGAAGAAGGATATTACAGACTTTGTGTCGAGATGCCTGACTTGTCAGCAAGTCAAGGCCGAGCACCAGAGGCCAGCCGGCGAGTTACAGCCTTTGCCCATCCCTGAGTGGAAGTGGGAGCAGGTCTCCATGGACTTCATTGTGGGTCTACCCGGGACCAGTCGAGGGTATGACTCTATTTGGGTGATTGTGGATCGACTGACGAAAGCGGCTCACTTTCTGCCAGTGAAGACCACTTTTGGATTTTCTCAGTACGCCCAGGTTTATATTGATGAGATAGTGCGACTGCATGGCGTTCCGACTTGCATCGTGTCCAACCGGGGCACCCAGTTTACCAGCCGATTATGGCAGAAACTTCAGGAAGCTTTGGGCACCCGATTGAGTTTTAGCACAGCCTTTCATCCGCAGACTGACGGTCAGTCGGAGCGTACTATTCAGACTCTTGAGGATATGCTCAGAGCTTGTGTTTTAGATTTCGGTGGTAGCTGGGATCGTCATTTGCCTTTGATCGAGTTTTCCTACAATAATAGCTTCCAGGAGACGATTCAGATGGCACATTTTGAGGCTTTATATGGGAGGAGATGTCGATCGCCTGTATGTTGGACATAGCTCAGGGAGAGCAGTATTTTAGGGCCGCAGATCGTACAGGAGACGACCGAGAAGATACAGCTGATTCGGGACAGAATGAGAGCGGCACAGAGCAGGCAGAAATCATATGCTGACAGGCGCCGTCGCCGACTCGAGTTCGCTGTTGGCGATCATGTTTTCCTGAAGGTCTCTCCGATGAAAGGTGTGATGAGATTTGGGCGGAAAGGGAAGCTGAGTCCTAGATATGTTGGTCCTTTCGAGATCCTAGAGCGTGTTGGTCCGGTCGCTTATCGGTTAGCTCTTCCGCCCAGCTTCCCCGATGTTCACCCCGTATTCGTCTCGATGCTCCGCAAGTACCTTCATGATCCTTCCCAGGTGATTCAGCACCAAATGATCCAGCTAGAGCGTGATCTTTCTTTCACCGAGCAGCCGGTGGTCATTTTGGATCGGCAGGTGAAGAAATTGAGGTCGAAGGTTATACCGTCCGTCAAGGTTCTTTGGCGTGGCCCGAACAGCGAGGAGGTCACCTGGGAGACCGAGGTCGAGATGAGGAAGAGATATCCCCATCTTTTTGAAGGTACGCGTAGTTAAATTCTAAATTCGGGGACCGAATTTCTTAAGGGGGGAAGATTGTAACCCTTCGAAAATCGTTTAGGCAGTTTTTTGGTAATCGGCTAATTTTTCGGCTTTTTCCGTAAAAAGTCAAAATAGGTATTTTTCATTGTAGACCTAATTATACAAAATTTAGATAAGATATTACTATAATTTTGTCACTAAAATGTCACTTATAATTTTCTAGTGAAATAAATTTTTTTTCGTAATTAATTATTTTTTATATTATTTTAAGCTTTTAAAAATACATTAAATTAGTGATAAATACAAATTTAATTAGGTAAATTTCATAATTAGGAATCTTTATAAGCTAAAATAGAGTGTTAATAAATTGTATCATAACTTTATAAGATCTTGGTTTTATGGTTGGAAATTTAGTGAAAAAATGATGTAAAATGGGTTTTTTTTGTAAAAAGTTGATGTGAAAAGCATTAAATGAGAACATAAAGGGTTTTTTTGACCTAGAAACTTCCACAAAACTCCCACAACCTCCCTCCCTTGCTCCAGGCCGAGCTCACTGCTGGAAACACCATTTTCCCCTCTCTTTCTTGCTTCAAAATTGCTTCAAAAATCAACAAAAATCCACAAAAACACACAATTTTCTTCACTAATTCTAACCTAAATCCCATTCCACTTCTTCCCAAACCCTAATTTGTTTAGAAGGTTAAGAAAAGAGGTGTCTTGGAGGCTGGTGCAAACTAGGAATCATCACTTGTGAGGTATAATCTTAATCTAGTGTTTAATTGTAGTTTAAGCTTGCTAGATTTTGTAGTTTAAGTGTGAAATTTGGGTTAATTTGTTTGCTCATGATTTTCAAGAGAGGTGTTGATGCCCTAATTAGGGTTTGTTGTAGGATAAGTGGGTTTAAGTTAGGTTAGTGGTTATCTAATTAGTTAGAATGGTTAATTGTGCGATGTTACGCTCGCTAGATCGATAAAATTTCGATATTTGCGTCGAATCGGTATGCTTTTGCTTGCTAGATTTTTATGCGAATTAGAATGCGATCAAATTGTGTTATGTTAGCGATATAATTAGCTTCGTATAGGACTATTAGAGTGCGCGAACGCGGGGTTTCGTCTAGTCGGGTTTTAGTTTTGCCGATTTCCCCGAAATGACGATTCTGGTTAAAGATTAGTGAATTTCGTGCGTTTTCCCGCGCACCGAGTGTATGTTATGTTTAATTCGAGAGCATTGATAATTGTATATTGTGGCTTGCATCATTTTAGGATATGTAATCTTATGCTTGGTGTTGTGCAAATATAGGATCGGTCGGGGAAACATCGGACACGGCGCGTAAAGGCAAGGCGGTGGTCGGATCGGATTAGCGGAGATTTCAGGTGAGTAGATGTATTCATCTATGGGGGAATCGTCTGGATGGTGCGATGCGCCCCTAGTTAGGATTACCCTACTTCATGCAAAATTTATATTGTTAGCTAGCTTATCCATTTATGTACATTGCATACCCTTATAGCTAACCGTATATTAGATTGCGTGGACATTCATCTATACTTATGCGATATCACTTCATAGGACACGAACACCATTACCATTGGCATCTGTTGCATGCGCACTATTCATGTGACACACACGCCTTTGGTAATTGCCATGCCACGTGCACTATAGAACCTGTTTAACTTAGTATCGTCACTTGCATTCATACATGATATATGAAATTGCATAGCTTGTATATACCTCGCATTATCATCATATTTACATAGATTTCTAGCCAAAACTCACATCATATACATTGATATCATAGACATTTATCATCTATAACATGTGAACATTATGATTTTCTTGAGGATTTCAGTATTGCTGCGATTTCTGGATTTTTGGGGAAAACCGCAAGAATTTAACAAAAGCTTATATTTATCATTTTTAAAACAAAGTTGCGGTTTTCTCATGATGTATGTGTCGTCCACCATGAGTTTTCATGTTTTCTGTTGGATTTCGAGACCCGATTCGAGGAGTGGATGAACCGTCTCGGGTACATGGTGGGCCCGGTATGGTACCCCGGGGCAAGAAGATCGAGTTGTAGACGATGAGCCTGGCAGGGGAAGACTACCTACCGGTGATGTCTGGCGCGGCGGATATCCGGAGGATACCGACCGTTGTCGTGAGATTTGATGATTAGGGCCGATCTGGACTGACGGAGCCCGATATTTGAGACATTGATACAGTGAGATATTGAGACAGATATGTTTTCATATTTGGTGTCGATGCTTGACACGGGTTTTCTGATGATTTCTTGATGGTACTTAGCTATTATACAGATATTCATCTTCTAAAATTAAGAATTCAATACCCTTAGCATTTAAAACACTTAAAGATTTAGTAATGACATTGCATACATATGCATGCATACTAGAAGTATTATATCACATGTGGACATACATGTTGTGACGCATTGCGTGCATTCTTACGATTGCCTTACTAGATGTTATATTCTACTCACGAGCTGGCAACTCACCCCCGTTGTGCCACAGTGTCTTGCAGGTCGGACCCGTCAGTCTTGTTGCGGCGGGCTATCTTACCATCAGCTCCTTTTGCTCAGACTCGCGACATCGCCCGTAGGTGGGTTGCGAGCACACTTTATTTCTTTTGCTTTATCATTGTATCTAGTATTCTCCATCTACCACTTTATATTGTATATGCGACCTAGTGATGAGACTGAGAGATTTGTATATTTGTGGTTCTTTTGGGTCGAGCTCACTTGAGCCGGCGTTGTGTTTTCTGATATTTTGCATCTCTTTTTTTGCTCTTTTCTTGATACTACTATTATATTGCATGTGGTTGTGATCTGCCTTGGGCGAAGAGCTAGCTTCCGCTTGGGGATGCCATTTTTTATGATTACAGGTTTATTATCTTGTTGTACCCATTTTGGCGGATAGAAAATACAGGGGAGACTCTGCCGAAATTTTCAGAAATTTATGATGTTTTTAAAAAGGGATTCTTGCAACTTAATTGATTTGAAAATCGTTTTCATTAAAGGTTTTCCTTCACTCTCTTTTGATTTTGGTTTAGATTTTTCTGGGCTTTAGCTGACTTGGGATACGTTACGCCTTTAGACGTCTCGTAATCTAAGTGCCAGTCACGTTCCGTACTTTCGGGTCGTGACACTTGCACTAAGGCCAGCTGCTGTAGTATCGCATACCGAGCATCCCGAAGAGTCTCTCAAACTGTATCTGGGGAATGGCCTTCGTGAGTGGATCCGCCGTGTTTTTCTTCGTGTCAACCCTCCTGACCTCGATCTCCCGGCGATCAACAATCTCCCGGATCAGGTGATGCCGCCTCAGAATATGCCTGGATCGCTGATGGGACCTGGGTTCCTTGGCCAAAGCCACCGCTCCATTGTTATCACAATACATAGGTATTGGATGCTCAATGGATGGAACCACTCCAAGTTCAGTAATGAACTTCTTGATCCAGACAGCCTCTTTGGCAGCATCGTTGGCAGCGATGTATTCAGCCTCCATCGTCGAGTCTGCCACGGTTTCCTGCTTGGAACTCTTCCAGCTAACCGCCCCTCCGTACAGGTTAAAGACAAATCCCGACTACGACTTAGAGTCGTCCTTATCACTCTGGAAGCTCGAATCGGTAAAGGACTCCACTTGGAGTTCTCCGTTACCATACACCAAGAGCATCTCTTTAGTCCTTCGTAAGTACTTGAGAATGCTCTTCACAGCTGTCCAGTGACTCTCTCCAGGATCAGCTTGATACCTACTCACTATACTTAGTGAGTATGCTACATCGGGTCTGGTACACAGCATCGCGTACATGATAGAGCCTACAGCCGAAGCATAGGGTATCCCTTGCATGCGAGCTCTCTCCAAATTAGTCTTGGGAGACATCTCTTTGGAGAGAGTGACTCCAGAGATCGTGGGCAAGTTCCCACGCTTGGATTCTTCCATACTAAACCTTTTTAGTATGGTGTCAATGTACCTGGATTGGGACAATCCCAATATCCGTTTGGATCTATCTCTATAGATCCTGATTCCCAATATGCAGGAGGCATCACCAAGATCTTTCATCGAGAATCTTTGTGATAAGAAGAGCTTGACCGATTGCAACATAGGAATATCATTTCCTATCAAGAGTATGTCGTCTACGTACAATACGAGGAAGACAACCTTACTCCCTGCCACCTTCTTGTAAATACAAGGTTCATCTGGGTTTTTGACGAAATCAAACTCTTTGATAACGACATCAAAGTAGATGTTCCAACTCCGCGATGCTTGCTTTAATCCATAAATGGATTTAAGCAGCTTGCACACCTTGCCGCTGCTCCCACTGTCTACGAAGCCCTCTGGCTGAGTCATGTACACGCACTCTTCTAAATCACCATTTAGAAAGGCGGTCTTAACATCCATTTGCCAGATTTCGTAATCATGATATGCAGCGATGGCAAGCATGATCCGGATGGATTTAAGCATAGCCACTGGAGAAAAGGTCTCGTCATAGTCCACACCTGGTCTTTGACGAAAACCCTTTGCTACAAGTCTTTGAAGATCCACTTGCTCCCAATAGGTTTTACCCCTTCAGGAGCAACTTCCAAAGTCCATACTTTGTTGGTGTACATGGATTCCATCTCGGACCGCATAGCATCCAGCCATTTCACTGAGTCCCTACTCGTGATGGCCTGCTCGAAGCTAGTTGGGTCATCATCCTCCATGATGCAATCCTCGCTCCCTCCATCCATGAGAAAACCGTAGTATCTCTCAGGTTGGCGAGGAACCCTACTAGATCGGCGGAGAGGCTGAGGTTCATTGGGAGCTACTGAATCTTCTGGTTCCACTAAATCTTCAGTTACGGTTTGTGTATCTGGAACTTCTTCCAGCTCTACCATTTCGCCACTAATTTCTTTTTCAAGAAATTCCTTTTCTAAAAAGGTGGCATATTGAGAAACAAACACCTTTTGTTCTTCAGCATGGTAGAAAAAATATCCTTGTGAATTCTTAGGATATCCCACAAACTTGCAGAGAACTGACCGTGCCTCGAGTTTGTCTGGATTTTGCCTTTTGACATAGGCCGGACAACCCCATATCTTAACTCGTTTAAAATATGGTCTCTTCCCACTCCATATCTCATATGGTGTGGTAGGTACAGATTTAGATGGAACTTGATTCAATAGGTATGCAGCCGTCTCCAGCGCATATCCCCAGAAGGAAATAGGTAACTCAGCTGTGCTCATCATAGAGCGCACCATATCTAATAGGGTGCGGTTCCTCCGTTCTGATACACCGTTGTGCTGTGGTGTATATGGAGGAGCCAGCTGAGAGAGAATCCCATTCTCTTTTAGGAAGTCCAGGAATTCATTGCTCAAGTATTCACCTCCTCGATCAGATCGAAGGATTTTAATACTGTTTCCGGTTTGGTTCTCGACTTCTTGTTTATATTCTCTAAATTTCTCAAAAGCTTCTGATTTGTGTTTCATCAAGAACACATACCCGAACCTAGAGAGATCGTCAGTGAATGTAATGAAGTATGAAGAACCATCCCTGGCATGTGTAGACATGGGACCGCATATATCACTATGTATCAGTCCCAACAGTTCGGTAACTCTTTCTCCGTGTCCCGTAAACGGAGTTTTGGTCATCTTGCCTTTGAGACATGACTGGCAAGTGTCATAAGATGAAAATTCGAAAGGTTTCAAATATCCATCCTTATGCAACTTAGCCAGTCATGTCGCATTGATGTGACCAAGTCTACAATGCCACAAGAAGGAATCGTTCAGTTCTGAACTCTTCCTCTTGTGTGTGTTTGTTATGCTCAGAACTGTTGATTGATTTAGAACATAAATGCCATTGCACAACGTGCCTGATCCAACCAACTTTTGGTTACGGAAAATGTTCATAACATTATCCTGTAATACAAAATTATATCCTTCTTTACTTAGCAAAGAAACCGATATAATGTTGCATATCAGGTTCGGCATGTAATAGCATTCGTTCAGAACCAATGTATTACCAGTTGGTAATACAAGGTGATATTCCCCGACAGTCTTAGCTGCAACAATTGCACCATTTCCAACACTAATGTCTTTATCACATTCTCCAAGTTCTCTACCTTTCCTTAGCCCATGTAACTGATTACATATATGGGATCCTGACCCGGTATCTAATACCCAGGACGTGGAGCAAATGGAGAAACAGTTCTCTGTAACGAACACACCTGAAGAAAATGCATCAACATGTACTTTCTTCATTCGGGTGGCATGGGAATCCTGGTATTCCCCTATATCCTGTTCAGTCCTATAACTCTTATAGGTAAGAACGGAACCAACGTTCCCCAGCACAGTATAACATGCGGGTTCGGTCAATACATCCATATTATTATCTTTATTAAGGCATGAAATGGTCGCTACCTGGAGAGAGAGAGAAGAAAACACTTTAGCGTAAGCTCGTGCAAGATCAGATTGGTTATTATCTTATCTAATCAGGATGGCTCCCACTGTTTTTATCAAATCTTCCTTCAAACCCTAAAAGGAAAGACTAGCCGGGATTAATTACACACTACAAGTTCGCCAATCTTTCAGCCAGGCCAGTGTCGGTACTTTGAGGGAGGTCCCCCGTGCTTTCGCACGAACCTAATTACTGTAAACCTCGTTTTCCCAGAGGCGTAACCTCGTTAACACCTTTCTAGACACCTACTTGATCGGCTAATTGTAATGTGTAAAACTCTCCCAGGAGTAACTCTTACTCGAAGTGGGTATCGGGATCCAACTATCTCATAGAAGGTATGCAATCTCATTGCAAATTTCAACACTTGAAATTCCCGATAATATATTTCCCCTAGCAGCTATATGACCTTAACATAGTCAACAAATCATAAGTGCTAGTCAAGTTCAACCCGTCATTTCCTGATTGAATTAAACCCACCCGTACGACCCTTAACATAGTCAACAAAGTCGTACGACTACCCTAATCTAATCTGCATCATATGCATAAGCAGATAAATACTGGTCAGCTACCGCACACTACGCCTTAACATAGTCAACAAACGTAGCACGAATACTAACTAGTACTTATCTGAAATGACGGAGGGCTACGACAGGTTTTTCTGAAAACCTATTGCGTAATGAACTTGATATCGTTGTAGAATCAAATGAAGTTTTTAAATGGAGTGATTTTGAGGCTTTTCTAGTTTTGCTAAAGGGGTCACTCCCGATGAAGGGATCGTCGGCCCTTTCCTTGTCGAATGAGGTGCAGGATATATCATATATATCACTGTGCAAAGCAAAACTCAAAAACAATCAAAAGCAAACCGAGTATGTAGCATCTGCCAGTTATTGCTAAAGGGGTCACTCCCGGTGAAGGGATCTCGGTCCTTTCCTCATCGAATAAGGTGCAGGGTATATCATATATACCGCTATGCAAAGCAAGAACTGTAGCTACCTGTTTTGTTTAAAATTTGATTCTACAACATCTTAGGTTTCTTTTCTTTCATTAATCACATTAATGAAGTCCCATCATTTAAATACCTAAACATCACGGATAAATACGACGTACACTTATGCCACCGCATTCGCCTCGATGTCCCCTCGTGCACCGTTAGGTTAGGTAACTAACGACAGAGCAGGGCAGGGCTAGTGCGGGTGCAAAACATAAGTAACGTCTATATAATATATCATATATACTATATACTGTATCTATCACAGAACATCACATCATCACATCACAGATATCGCAGCAGAAGAAACATATGAAATATTGGATATACTAGGACGTCCGTGTTTTCAATACGAGCCAGTATAAAACACGGATTCCACGGTCGTGATGAATAGCCAATCCCACACCTCTAGACCCCTACGAGAGCGGCAAGCAACCCTACCAATTCTAGGGTTAGGAGACCCGGACTCGACTCCTCGAGATGGTCTCCCACTGGACCCTAGAACCCGGTTATTTGTGCTCCCCTCCCTGGGTCTATCCTAGTGCAGAAAAGGAAATAATATACAAAGGGTGACAGCTTCCGCAACCTGGAAGTGCCCTAATAAAAGAATATTACATACATGTTTTTACATGAATGAAAATGAAAAACACTCATCTCACATAAAACCCCCGGCTATTCAAACACGACAATCCAATATAACATATCCAGCAACACATAACATCACATGTCATCAACGTAAGTAAACATGCGTATCCAAATTGTCGTTGACATATAGCAACGAAACCGGCGATATCACATATTACACTTACGGTCACAGAAAAGAAAGTGTAAAACTACAACAGTTGGAATCCGCAACCTCTTTAGACATCACATGCCTAATCAAATGAAATACTTAGACATCACATGCCTAACAGTTACAAACCCCGCATTTTAGTCTCATTATCGAAAACTCTTTTCAATATCATATGGGACTAAACTGCTAGATTTATAACATTCATTCAGTTATCTCATAACTGTTTGTGAATTCCAATTATTGTATCCCATTCCGAATAAATAGAATATATTAAACTTTCCGATCGAACATTCGAACACCCAAGTTTTCCCGAAACCGTTCAACACATGAAATAGGTTCAAAGACATTCACTTCATGCCTCAGTACCAACGGTCCAGCCGTAGAAGGGTCAAGCCAACGCCTCACATGTGGCACGCCGTACTGCCCCAAACCCTAAGGTTCAAAGGGCAGTTCAAGACGGTCACATAATCGAGTTAAGGTTTGTTGTCTTCTAGAGGGACCATCGCGTTACTTGCATTACTCAGAACGTCCTTAAACCACACAAAAATCCAACACTTGGATAGTTTCCGGCAGGGGAAAAGTTGGGTATTTATATCCGGTCGAACTTTTTAACATATTCTAAAGTCATCCGGAAAAACACAAAGACGAAATTTGATAATCCGATCGAAACATCGAAACTCTAAAACACCCCAGAAAATTCAACTCTTGAAAAAATATTAAAAATACCCATAAAACTCAGCTGCTGAAATTATGAATTACTGTGCAAAGAATGAGGTCTGACGTCATCATACTGCCGCGGAACCGCCGCAGAAGCCAGGCTTCTGCCGCTGTTCCGCCGCACTATTTACTGTTCATGGAATAATTTTTGCATCGTAATTCTTAGATTTCCCTGCTGAATTTTTTAAGCATTTTTAATCTGGAAAAATCCCAGTTTTTAGAAAAAGTCCAGAGAGCATGATGTGTTAGGGTTTCGATGCGTATTCGGGTTTCAAACGTCGTCTAGACTTCGCCTAAAGCTCTAGCTAGGCTCTGATACCACTGTAGGGTTCCTAGGCACTCTCAAGAGGTCTCACAAGGCATCAACCATGCCAATTTCAAATTTTATGTGTGCCGAGAAACCCTAACACGGATCGTTAACTAGAAATCTAGGCGATATACTAAACTAGTTAACAACTTAACTAAAGGAGAGAGGCTACAACCTTTGTAGATCCGGTTCTCCACTTCCTTAGCTCCACGTAGGCATCCTCTCGCTGTCCATCTCGAATCCTAGACTCAATCGTCGGCTTCATCGGAAAAACGAGCGGAATAGGTCGTCGGCTTCGTGCCGAAGATGATCTACGTCGAGGTTGCACAAGTTCAAGCTCCAACTTCACCAAGTTGAGAAACTTGTGAAGAAAACACCCAAAACCACTTGGCAAGAGGTAGAGGATGAAGAAATAGGAGATGGGTTCACTTTAGAATTGGATTTCTCACTTTAGAACTCAAGATGCCATTGATGGCATCAAGCTTTTTCTCTTGAAAATGAAGAAGAAGAAGTAAATAGAATATGATAAGTATCTCTAAAAAGAATAATAAAATCAATACTTATCATCTTCTAACCTTGGTTAAGGGTAGAGAATAAACCATGGTCAAATGAAAATGGTTAGGGTTAAGGATGATGACAAAATGGTCACTTTAGTCAAAGCTTCATGAAGCTTCATCAAGCTTCATGAAAGAAACCATTTTGTTATCTTTTATTTATTTATCAAAAAAGAATAGATAAATAAATAAGTAAATAAATAAAAACCCTAACTATTATCATAACCATGGTTTAAGTCTTAACACAAAACCAAACTACATGCATCATCAAACATGACAAAAAGATGTGCACAAAAATATATATCACATATACAACATGTACATCAAGTGAGAAAATCCATTTAAAGTGAACCAATACTAGTTAATGCAAAGTGATATATCAAATATATAATTATACATTAAATCATTAAATCAACATTTGATTCAATGATCCGGTCATGTCGCATATAACCGACTAGAATCCAATGTATCGATTTATCGAATCAATGATTCGATAACTAGGTCATATCGAATATAACCAATCGAAACATATATCGCGAGAATGAAATGCGGTATCACATACACGCATTGTTCTCGGTCCTGTACATATCTCATATGCGCTCCTATTTCGTTTCGCTTGAGCCAGGAAACCTCTATGTAGGACTCTAAAGACTCGTCAATACGCCGGTAGCAGATGATGATCATATCAAGCATCCACAAGCCGCAAGCGGTCTGCTAAACGTAACGGCCATCCGGGTATTGAGCGATCAGAAGATCGACGAGCTAGCCCGCTCACACTCCTGTGAATCCAACCAGTAACACTTACCGTACAGTCCGGTCTGTTCGTCTGATATGTCGCATATCAAGTCTAGGGGTGGTAAACGTCAGACCCCAATAACCGATAAGTCGTGCTGATGTGAGGCTCATAACGGGTCGAGAAACTACTGGTAACACTTACCAGCAAATCTCTGATCAGCCCTGGCCAGGGACTTCCCTGTTACGGCCAATCGAGCACAGCGCAACATCAACCCCCAATACCGGGAGAGACGAAACCCCTCCTATCGCTCATTGCCTCCATGTGACTCGGGACTGTACCCAAAGACCGCCGTTTTGCACGCCCTCATGGACGTGGTAAGGTGGAGATCAAAGCACAGTGGGAATCACACAAGACTCTATGACGATCTCGGGTCTACAGACTAACCTGTACAAGTGTCACCTGAGAACTGCCATCTGACGTGATGTATAATACCATCTGGGAGTTCTCGGCGAGTCCGTCCAGTGTACCCAGGCTCCACTGAGCACCCGTATACCATCTCTGATGTCAAACACCAATGGATATGGGATCATCCATCGCCCATCTCATGGGTCGAGAAGCGTATACGCTAGTCTACTCTGGTATATCAATGCCCCGTCTCGATACACCCACGACTAGGGACCTTGAAGGATGTACTTATGGACTACCATGTCCCCACTAGTATGATCTGCATCATAGTCCAGGTAGTCAAGTACACATCCTAAGAGCTTTACCAACATGTAACTATAAGACAGTTTAAAGAGACTAGTGTACATGTTAAGATAAAGAGTAACCAGATAGCATACTATCATATCGAGCAAGAAAGTCATCTCTATATATGTCCAAGCATCCAATATAATATACATTATCTGTACAATACTGGCCTCTAGGGCATACATACAACTAACAAAGCACACGTCTCAGCACCGAGAAAACGCGTGGTGGACACACCAAAATATCATATCACGAGGTACCAGGTTTTTCAAAATAGTGCATCTTTTCTTAAATACTTCCACGGTCCTCAAAACCAGAAATCGCATGAAATCCAACACCAATAAGTAAATCCAATGCGAGGTAAAATGTAAATCAATCCATGGTATGAGCATAAGGGGAAAACCGCTTTTAAAAATATTTTCCATTTTTAAAGATGTCATGCGGCTCCCAATTTCCAGGAAATCACCACCAATCATATGTAAGATAAACTACAGCAATATAATCATGGCAGTTCTACAGTGAGTGTAGCATGGCAATTACTAACGGTGTGTGTGTAGCATGCAAATCGTGCCCGTGCAACATAGACCGTTAGTAATAGTGCGGTGTTCTATCAGTTCTAAGCATATATATATATATATATGTGGCAGGGAATGCAATATGCGATGACAGTCTATGGGGTACATGCAACATATAATAATAAAGTCCTATCAGCCCTGACGCATAACGCCATACGGGCGATATCCCCGTAGATGTGAAATCTACTCACCGAGTCTCGCGCTAAGTGTAGCCGACGACTTGCTTGCCCTTCTTCGCAGCGTCTGTCTCACTGGCCTGCGAACCTAGAATCACACAACATATATCACACATAAGCTCAATTTCACAGAAACGCGATATTACGGTCCAACTAGAAACCCGTGTCGCAAACCAATCGCGCGTGTGCGCGATACGCTAAAACGTGTGATCACGCGCCTGAAACTACCCTGACGCGTCGCGATACGCAGAAACCCCAAACCCACTCACGTATCACGCGTGTCGCGAAGGTTTAGAAAAACGGCAAAACAGGTATTTGGTCCCAGATTTCTATACAGAACTAAACTTACAAAAATATATACATCACAGCACCCTACACACTAGCAAACACCTACAGGACCAAACCCTAACCCAAACCCTACCCATCTGGCCGCAAATTGCGGCCAGAACGAATTAATTGGCGGCCTACTGTAGCAGTTAGGGGGTCGGGTTAAATCTGGGGTATCAGCACATCTCCACTATACTGCAGTCTTCCCAATTTCACTCAGAACTCATCGGGTCAAAAGCAGTTCCAAAAAACTCAGTTTTGCTCAAATACGACGAATTTGCATCAATTAGGGAAACTGGTGGTATTTTAGTGCAATCGGGGTTAAACTAGGTTAACATGGTCTCAATAACTCACTAACAACTTACTGAAATCAATTCACACCACACTAGCACAAGATTCCTACTAAACACCTCATATCGCACTAAAACACACTAAAAACCACTAACCGATGCAAAACTACTCTAACCAAGCAAACTAGGGAATAAGTTTAGGAAATATACCTCATACTTAACCCTAGGGAGCTGGAGGAAGAAGAAGGAGGTGCAGGGAAGGGCTGCACTTGGTGCTGGTGCTGCTGCTGCTCACTGTGCTGCTGCTACTGCTCTCTGCTGCTGCTGCTGCTGCTGCTACTGCCTCTGGCTGCTGCTGCTGCTTCTGGCTTCAGTTGGTGCTGTTGCTATGCTTGCTGCTGTTGCTGCTGCTGGGGGGTTGAGAGGTAAGTGTGTGTGTGTATGTGAGAGTTGAGAGCAAAACACAAGGAAATGAGAGGAAACAATTATCACTCAATTGTCAACCCTCCTCTCTCTCTCTTCATTAATGGCAAGCATGGCTTGAGCCATGATGCCCTCTCTCTCTCTCTCACAAGTCAACACCCACTACAAATTCAAATTAAAGTAACTTTTAATTAACTAATTAAACTCAATTAAAACCCATAAGACTTTAATCCTCAAGATTAATCCACTATGGCTACTAATCATGGTAAAACTTATTTTAAAAACCCTAGTTTACATGCACGTGTGTGTGCAAGCCTAGGAAAATTTTAGAAAAATATTTAAAACACAATTTGGTAAACTTTTTGTTAAAAACCCAATATTTAAATATAATTATTCCCTAAACATATCCTAAGGTGTTACAATCTCTCCCCTTTAAAGAAATTCGTCCGCGAATTTCAAAAATCTAACTACACGTACCTTCAAAAAGATGGGGATACGTCTTCATCATCTCGCTTTCGGTCTCCCAAGTGACCTCCTCATGGTTCTGGCCATGCCAAAGTACCTTAACAGATGGGATGTCCTTCGATCTCAATTTCTTCACTTGTCGATCTAAGATCATCACCGGCTGCTCTGCATAGGAAAGGTCGCGCTCCAGCTGGATCGTCGGATGCTGAATCGCATTCGAAGGATCATGAAGATATCTACGGAGCATCGAGACATGAAATACGGGATGCACATCTAGAAAGCTGGGTGGAAGGGCTAAACGGTATGCTACTGCACCAACACGCTCGAGGATCTCGAAGGGGCCCACATACCTGGGACTGAGCTTCCCCTTCTTCCCAAACCTCATCACACCTTTCATTGGGGAGACCCTCAAGAAAACATGATCACCAACAGAAAACTCAAGTCTGCGCCGACGACGGTCCGCATAAGATCTCTGCCTACTCTGGGCTGCTCTCATCCTATCGCGAATCAACTGGATCTTTGCTGTCGTCTCCTCAACGATCTGTGGCCCTAAGATACTGCTCTCACTGAGCTCTGTCCAACAAGTGGGCGACCTACATCTCCTCCCATAAAGAGCCTCAAATGGTGCCATCTGAATGGTCTCCTGGTAGCTGTTATTGTAGGAGAACTCTACTAAGGGCAAATGATGATCCCAGCTACCTCCGAAATCTAATACACAAGCTCTGAGCATGTCCTCGAGAGTCTGAATGGTCCACTCTGACTGTCCATCGGTCTGCGGATGAAATGCTGTGCTGAAACTTAAGCGAGTGCCCAAAGCCTCCTGAAGCCTCTGCCATAGTCTACTGGTAAACTGGGTGCCTCTGTCGGACACAATGCATGTCGGGACTCCGTGTAGTCGTACTATCTCGTCAATATAGATCTGGGCATACTGAGTAAACCCGAAAGTCGTCTTCACCGGTAGGAAGTGAGCCGCTTTCGTCAAACGATCCACGATCACCCAGATGGAGTCATACCCCCGACTAGTCCTGGGTAGTCCCACAATGAAGTCCATCGAAATCTGTTCCCATTTCCACTCGGGAACGGGTAACGGCTGTAGCTCTCCCGCGGGCCTTTGGTGTTCAGCCTTGACTTGCTGACAAGTCAGGCATCTCGACACAAAATCTGCGATGTCCCTCTTCATTCCGTCCCACCAGTAAACATCTCTCATATCATGATACATCTTGGTGGAACCGGGATGGACGCTGTACACCGATCGATGTGCCTCCTCAAGAATCTCGCGCCTCAGTCCTCAGCATCTGGTACGCACAGTCTAGTCCCAAATCGTAGTATTCCCTGACCATCGATCACGAACTTGGAAAATCTGCCCTGTCCAATCTGTGCCATGATCTCTGAACATCGGTCATCACTGAGCTGTGCCTCATGTATACGATCGATCAATCGTGGGCGTGCACGGACATGCGCTATTTGCCCTCCACTCGGTGTAAATTCGAACTGTATCCGGCTGTCGCATAATATCTGCCAATCTGCTGATGACTGCTCCTGTACTGCGCTCAAACAAGATAGACTACTCCCGGGCCTCCTGCTCAAAGCATCCGCCACCACGTTTGCCTTGCCCGGGTGATATAAGATCTCGCAATCGTAATCCTTCACTAACTCCATCCATCGGCGCTGTCGAAGGTTCAGGTCCCGCTGCTGGAATATATATTTCAGACTCTTGTGATCCGTGAATATCTGGCACGACTCGCCGTATAGGTAATGTCGCCAGATCTTAAGTGCGAAGACCACTGCTGCCTTCTCCAAATCGTGAGTGGGGTAGTTCTGCTCATGTTTCTTCAATTGTCGCGAGGCATACGTGATCACCCTGTCATGCTGCATCAGAACGCACCCTAGCCCCACTCGAGAGGCATCACAAAGACCACAAACCCGCCTGATCCGGAAGGTAAAGATAACACCGGTGCCGTCGTCAGCCGAGTCCATAACTGCTGAAAACTATGCTCGCACTCCTCCGTCCAATCGAAAGGAACTCCCTTCCGGGTCAACCCGGTCAACGGTGTAGCAATACGGGAGAAGTCCTGCACAAAACGTCTGTAGTAACCGGCCAACCCCAAAAAGCTGCGAATCTCCGTCACCGATGTGGGTCTGGGCCAACGCTGAACGGCCTCGATCTTCCTCGGGTCTACACATATACCGTCTCGTGAGATCACGTGTCCCAAGAAGTCTACGCTGTCTAGCCAGAAAGCACACTTCGAAAATTTCGCATAAAGCTGGTGCTCCCTCAAGGTCTGCAATGTAATCCGCAGGTGCTGCTCGTGCTCCTCACTACTCCGGGAATACACCAAGATATCGTCAATGAAGACTATGATGAATAGATCCAAATATGGCCGGAAAATAAGGTTCATCAAGTCCATGAAGGCTGCTGGCGCATTGGTGAGTCCAAACGACATCACCAAAAACTCGTAATGGCCGTAACGCGTACGGAAAGCTGTCCTGGGAATGTCCTCCTGTCGAACCCGCAGCTGATGATAGCCCGATCGTAAATCGATCCTCGAAAAGTACCCTGCCCCCTGAAGCTGGTCGAACAAATCGTCGATACGCGGCAAAGGATACCTGTTCCGCACTGTCGCCCTGTTCAGCTGGCGGTAGTTAATACACAGACGCAAACTGCCATCCTTCTTCTTAACGAACAGGACTGGAGCACCCCAAGGAGAAACACTGGGTCGAATAAGTCCCTTATCCAGCAAATCTTGCAACTGACCCTTCAATTCTCTAAGTTCCGCCGGGGCCATCCGATAAGGCGGTATGGAAATAGGCCCCGAGCCAGGAACCAAATCAATACAGAAAGAAATGTCGCGCTCGGGCGGCAACCCTGGAAGCTCGGTAGGGAACACATCAGGAAACTCGCTGACAACCGGAACCTGATCCAATGGAACCTCTGTAGCACGAGCATCGCAAACATAGGCGAGAAATCCCTGACATCCCTTCCTCAAAAGCTGTCCAGCGCGAAAAGAAGAAATCACACTGTGAGGGGCGGCACCACGGTCCCCCAACACAACAAAAACCGACTCACCGAGAAAGCAGAATCTAATTGTCTTCTCACGGCAGTCCACAGAAGCATAGCACGTGGCTAACCAATCCATACCTAAGAGAACGTCGAAGTCCAACATCTCCAGAAGGATCAAGTCGACAGGCAACTCTCTCTCGCCAATACAGACGGTACAGGATCGGAACACGTGCCTAGCAACAAATGACTCTCCCACAGGAGTGGTCACCACAAGCGGCTGATCAAGCAAACCGGACTCTCTACCCAAACTCGGCACAAAGTGTGTGGATACGTACGAGTGCGTGGATCCGGGATCGAACAGTACGTGTGCATCAACTGAACATACAGGAAGGATACCTGAAACCACTGCATTGGATACCTGAAACCACTGCATTGGACGCCTGCGCGTCCTGATGTGTCAAAGAAAAAACCCGCGCCTGTCCACCACCTGTAACTGACTGCCCTCTGCCTCGGTCATCTCGCCCTCTCTGAGCAACTCCTCCATGACCACGACCTCTCTGTGCATGAGTCTGGCGCGGAGCAATGGTAGGTACAACGGGCAACGCCCTCTGGGGTGGTGAAGGTGGTAAGGTAACATGCGGTGCTGCTGCCTCCCTCCGGTGTGTCTCTGGACAATCTCGAACGAGGTGAAGTAGGCTGCCACATCTGAAGCAACCCCACGGCGACTGCTGACTTTCCTGGGGATAAGAACTAAACATCCGGCCCCGTCCCGAATCTCTGCTACTCCTCGTACCAGAACGATACCTGTCGCGGCGTCTGAATGACTGCCTCCGTGCGGAAATACTGGTACGAACCCTCTTCGGCTCTGGAACTACCGAAGTCTCAGCAAGGTGCTCCTCCACTATTAGGGCTGCGTCTACAGCTGCTGCGTAGGTCTCGTAGTGTTGTGCGCTGATCGCAAGGAACAGTGGTGTAAGCAGGCCTCGAATAAATCTCTTGACTCGTAACTCCTCGGTAGCCACTAAATACGAGGCATAAACTGCTAGCTCGGTAAACAGCACGTCATACTCTGCCACTGTCATCCCTGGCGTCTGGCGCAAAGACTCAAATCTGCGCGCTCGGGCATCCCTAACGCTCTGGGGAAGGAAACGGGCTAGAAATATGGTCACGAACTCCGTCCAGGTCATAGGAGGAAGACCTGCTGCTCTGCCCTTCTCAACTGAATCACACCACTTCTGCGCAAGACCTTCCAGGCGAAAGCTCGCGAACTCAACCCATCTCGCATCTGCGCATCTGAGGGAATGGCATATACGGGCCATCTTGTCAATGAAGGACTGGGGGTCCTCGGCTGCATCAGTGCCTGTGAAGACCGGAGGCTTCAGCCTCATGAACTCTAATAGCGATACTGTAATCACCTCCGTGGCTGCAGGGGCAACTGGCTGTGCGGTAGGTACCATCGCGGTCGCTGGAACAGGTGGAGCTACCTCTGGTCGCTGGGCTCAAAGCGTCTCAACTAGCGATCCTATCATCTGGCGCATCTCCTGCATAATAGATCCCACCGTCTGGCGTATCTCCTGCATACCAGCACCTAGCGTGGCGATCTGCTCTGTCATGGGAGGAACAGTCTGCTCGGGTACAACGGCTGCACTGCCCGGATCAGTCCTCGTCTCGGACGAGTCAACACGAATCTCGGCCCTCGCGGCCGCTCTCTGTGCCCTTGTAGTCTTAGGCGGCATAATGGCTGAAAGAAAATTAGGATTCGATAAGAACACGGAAATCGAATCGCAAGAATGTATGTATTCAGGAAGGAATTTAAATCAACAAGTCCTACGGTCGCGTAGGCGGAGTACCGTGTCGTGAGTATGCCGCGGAACATACACACGCTACGCTACCCTACTGCAGCTACCTACTCCATCATACCAGGGTCATCCTACACTCCGAAGGTAAAACCTACGCTCTGATACCAACTTTGTCACGACCCGAGAATTTCGACTCGTGACCGGCACTTAACCACGCAACGTCTACAGGCGTAACGCGGCTAAGTAAGCCGAACCCAGAAATCAAAACCAATAAATAAAGAGTGATTGAAACATTTTTTGTAAAAACAGTTATACATGTCTGAGAAACTTCCATTTATTTAGTAGAAATCCTTTTTAGTTCAAGAGTTATAATTTTTATAATTTTGGCAACATTTCCCTTTTTAAACATTTGTCCCGCAAGTCGGGTAAAAGCAAGGTGTCGCAGAAATAACAAGTGAAATGAATAAGCATCACAATATGATATACGACGCCGTAGCGAGGAATACACAGTAAAGCAAGGACAAATATCACAAAGATAAGACTGCATAAAATAAAGTCGGCTCACATGCGAGCTCGACACCAGAGTATAAAATCATACACAACGTCCTCACAACTGTCTCTAAGTCAATACAGAAAGGTAGATGGAGAGTACTAGATACATCAATATACAACTGAAAGATAACAGATACCATACAAAACCCACCTAACAGCAAAAGGCTAACTCGCCTCAGCAATGGTATCTGTGCCAAAAGATGCGGTAAACAGCCAGCCGTGACTACTCCCAAGGGCAACCTGCAAATACTGTGGCACAACGGGGGTGAGTTGCCAACTCGTGAATAGAGATAACATATAAAGGTGATCGCGAGCATGCACATATAGCGTGGCTCTACTAATGCTAGCAGATGATGTCAATGCATGCCAAACAGTGGATGCAATAGTAATGCAAGTGCTCTATCAGGTAAATGCTACAGGATGAAGTATATAGTAATCAATACTGAGCATGGGATAAATAACATCTACATGGATATGTCAACATGGAAAGCAATAATCGGTGCCTCAGACTGCACCCAAATCCCAAATACACTCAGGCGCCGGCACTCCCAACGGCCCTCAAATCCTGTACATCTCTGAGAAATCACGAGTGCCCAACATCGGCACCCAAAATATCATAAAATACTCGTGTCCAGCATCGACACGCAATCCTCGTATATCGGGCTCCGTCAGTCCGGATCGGCCTACGGGGTCCGTCTGCGGTATCGGCCCTCGGCCCCGGCAGTACGGATCATCCCGCATCCATCTCTCGACTCTGGTCAGTATCCTCCGGACAACTGCCAGGTCCAACCAATCACCGGTAGGTACTCGCCCGCTTCCAGGCTCAATCGGCAAAACCCATCGATCATCTCGCCGGGGGGAACCATACCGGGCCCACCACGAACCCGCAAACGGAACATCCACTCCTCGAATCGGGTTTCAAGCACACGTCTCAGCACCGAGAAAACGCGTGGTGGACACACCAAAATATCATATCACGAGGTACCGGGTTTTTCAAAATAGTGCATCTTTTCTTAAATACTTCCACGGTCCTCAAAACCAGAAATCGCATGAAATCCAACACCAATAAGTAAATCCAATGCGAGGTAAAATGTAAATCAATCCATGGTATGAGCATAAGGGGAAAACCGCTTTTAAAAATATTTTCCGTTTTTAAAGATGTCATGCGGCTCCCAATTTCCAGGAAATCACCACCAATCATATGTAAGATAAACTACAGCAATATAATCATGGCAGTTCTACAGTGAGTGTGGCATGGCAATTACTAACGGTATGTGTGTAGCATGCAAATAGTGCCCGTGCAACATAGACCGTTAGTAATAGTGCGGTGTTCTATCAGTTCGAAGCATATATATATATATATATATATATATATATATATATATATATATATGTGGCAGGGAATGCAATATGCGATGACAGTCTATGGGGTATATGCAACATATAATAATAAAGTCCTATCAGCCCTGACGCATAACGCCATGCGGGCGATATCCCCGTAGATGTGAAATCTACTCACCGAGTCTCACGCTAAGTGTAGCCGACGACTTGCTTGCCCTTCTTCGCAGCGTCTGTCCCACTGGCCTGCGAACCTAGAATCACACAACATATATCACGCATAAGCTCAATTTCACAGAAACGCGATATTACGGTCCAACTAGAAACCCGTGTCGCAAACCAATCGCGCGTGTGCGCGATACGCTAAAACGTGTGATCACGCGCCTGAAACTACCCTGACGCGTCGCGATACGCAGAAACCCCAAACCCACTCACGTATCACGCGTGTCGCGAAGGTTTAGAAAAATGGAAAAACAGGTATTTGGTCCCAGATTTCTATACAGAACTAAACTTACAAAAATATATACATCACAGCACCCTACACACTAGGAGACACCTACAGGACCAAACCCTAACCCAAACCCTACCCATCTGGCCGCAAATTGCGGCCAGAACGAATTAATTGGCGGCCTACTGTAGCAGTTAGGGGGTCGGGTTAAATCTGGGGTATCATCACATCTCCACTATACTGCAGTCTTCCCAATTTCACTCAGAACTCATCGGGTCAAAAGCAGTTCCAAAAAACTCAGTTTTGCTCAAATACGACGAATTTGCATCAATTAGGGAAACTGGTGGTATTTTAGTGCAATCGGGGTTAAACTAGGTTAACATGGTCTCAATAACTCACTAACAACTTACTGAAATCAATTCACACCACACTAGCACAAGATTCCTACTAAACACCTCATATCGCACTAAAACACACTAAAAACCACTAACCGATGCAAAACTACTCTAACCAAGCAAACTAGGGAATAAGTTTAGGAAATATACCTCATACTTAACCCTAGGGAGCTGGAGGAAGAAGAAGGAGGTGCAGGGAAGGGCTGCACTTGGTGCTGGTGCTGGTGCTGCTCACTGTGCTGCTGCTACTGCTCTCTGCTGCTGCTGCTACTGCCTCTGGCTGCTGCTGCTGCTTCTGGCTTCAGTTGGTGCTGTTGCTATGCTTGCTGCTGTTGCTGCTGCTGGGGGGTTGAGAGGTAAGTGTGTGTGTGTATGTGAGAGTTGAGAGCAAAACACAAGGAAATGAGAGGAAACAATTATCACTCAATTGTCAACCCTCCTCTCTCTCTCTTCATTAATGGCAAGCATGGCTTGAGCCATGATGCCCTCTCTCTCTCTCTCACAAGTCAACACCCACTACAAATTCAAATTAAAGTAACTTTTAATTAACTAATTAAACTCAATTAAAACCCATAAGACTTTAATCCTCAAGATTAATCCAATATGGCTACTAATCATGGTAAAACTTATTTTAAAAACCCTAGTTTACATGCACGTGTGTGTGCAAGCCTAGGAAAATTTTAGAAAAATATTTATTAAATTAGGAAAAATATTTAAAACACAATTTGGTAAACTTTTTGTTAAAAACCCAATATTTAAATATAATTATTCCCTAAACATATCCTAAGGTGTTACACAAAACCATTAAAAGTAGTGAGTGTTGAAAACATTTGTTTAAAAACGTTTGGAAAACCTTAAGTAGTTTAATAACATTCTTTAAAGTTTAAGTTATTATCTTAAAAATTTTGGCAGCATTTCCTTTGTAAAACTGACCCCGAAATCAGGTACACAACAAGATATGAGTAAAAAGATAACAATATAATAAAGCATCCCAAACGGGAGCAATCACGCCCAACGGCAGAAACAATCACCACAAAAGTAATATACGACGCCGTAGCGAAGAAATAAGCAATAAATGAAAAACATCACAAAATGATAAACTGCATAAGTAAAGTCGGCCCACACGAGCTCGACACCAGAATACAATAATATACATCATCATCCTCACACTGGTCTCTAAGTCAATGCATAAAGTAGATGGAGAGTACTGTTATTGTATATGCCCTAGAGGCCATTACTGTATCATACTAGTTTGTATATTACTTAATGGATGCTTGGGATATTCACCTTGTATATACAATCTTGCTCAAAATAGTAGTATGCTACTTGGTTTGTTTCTACTTCAATGTGTACATATGTCTATATTTTGTATATCGCCTATACACATTAGTGGAGCCCTTAGGATCTTTGCTTGATTACCAGCGATGTGATGGCCGTCACACTAGTGGGGCTGGGTAATCTATAAGCACATCCTTATGCAGGTCCCTGGTCGCAGGACTATCGAGACAGGGCATCGATACTCCGGAGTAGACCAGCGCATGCGCTTCTCATCCCAGTGTGGGAGACGGTCTGTCCCACAGCCGTCAGTACGTCGTACTTGAGATAGTATGCGGGTGCTCGTTAGGTTACGGGTACACTGGACTGGACTCGTCGGGAACTGACTAGTTGGTATTATACCTATCGTCAGTTATCAGTTCCCAGGTGACATGAGTACAGCTTAGTCCGCTGACTTGACACTGTCACTCCGCCTCGAGTGTGTTCCCACTGTACTTTGATCACTACCCTACCACGGCTCAAAGGAGTCGTGCAAACAGGTAGTGGTTGGGTGCAGTCCCGAAGCACTTGGAGGCAGTGACGGTTAGACAGGATTCGTCTCTCCCGGTATTGGGGGTTGACATCGCGCTGTGTCTAGGAGAGCCATTACACGAGTAGTCCCTGGCCAGGGCAAACGAGATATACTGGTAGGTTTCCAGTGTTATCTCAGGGTGTTTTAGGCTTCGCTCCGGCACGACTTGTACCTCTATTGGGGGACTGACGTTTACCGCCCCCTAGGCCCGCCATGCGATGTATCAGACGAACAGACCGGACTGTACGGAGAATGTCACACTCAGGCTCAGTAGGAGTTCAGATGGGTTTCGCCTCGTCGGTCTTCTTGTCGGCATTACCTGGGGACCGTTACGCACAGCTAGTGCCGCTTGCGGTCTGTGGTTAAACCCACTGCCAGCGTAGTGTCGAGTCTTTAGAGTCCCACACAGAAAGCTTTTCGCCTTTAGGCAAAAGAGTAGAGGTCGCATGGTATTGCGACAGGTCGCATGGTTTTGCGACAGGGTTCGGTCACATCCGTGCACTTGTGCGCGTACAGTGTCCGGACAGTTTACACTAGCGGGCTTTGGTTTAAGCCAGATCCTAGTGTACCTTATGGGATTGGATTTATCCAGTTTGCATTCGTGTTCCTCGGAACGCGGATGCGGGTGTGTATGCACAGTTGACAGGGAGACAGAGGCAGTGGATTCTCATTAGGGTTGTTGACAGTTGACCGTTGACTATTTGACTTTTTGCTCAACCCTAATGAGAATATGATATGTGATTAACTATTATATTAATTAAATATTATGGTGATATGGTTGTTGACTTTGTTGACTTGTTGACTTTTGTTGACTTGTTGACTTTGTTGACTTGTTGACTTTTGTTGACTTGTTGACTTTGTTGACCGGTTGACTAGGCTTGACTAGTTGACCATCATGATAACCATAGCCATCATTTCATGGCAAAGACTTTTTCTTGCTTGCTCATTTGTGTAAAATGAGTGCATGAAATGATATGGTTATGGTTGCTTCAAACCATCACATAAGACTTTTTTAGTATGATGAGTTATCATGACTTTGGATTATGAGAGGGTGAAAGACAAAAGAGAGCCTCATTCTTTCTTGCTCATTCTCTCTCTTGTTCTTGAGCTCTCCTTTTGCTCTCACCCTCTTGCTCTTTTTCCCTCTCTTTAATCTATGGTTCTCTTGTCTCATGAGTTGAGAATCAAGAACCATAGATAAAATCCCACACAAAGTATTCTCTACTCATTCTAGTTCACTAGGTTTAGCAAACCAAGTGAACTAGTTTCTTCAAAGAACGAAGAAGGAGCTAAAGGTTGGAGCTTTCAGGTGGATCTATCTTCGGCGTACGGAGACGACGAGAAGAAGCCAATCGGACCACCACCGGAGCTTGAAGACGAAGGAGTTCAAGACAAGCAAGGTATAATCCCCTAACCGAGTAGCTAGAAACTCATAGTTAGGTTGTTAGATAGATGTTTAACCAAGATCCGGGTTATAGGTCCATGTTACCACCTCCGTAAAAATTGTTTTTTACCAAATTCCGCATTCCCGAAAGTACCGGGAGAGGTAGCATGGACTTACAGTGGTATCAGAGCCTAGTTAAACTCTATCTAACATGTTAGCAAGTAACTAGAAGATCGATCAACGAAAAAGTCCCGAAACGAACCCCGGAATTTTAAACTTTCTGTCGATTTTAAAAGTGCTGGAAAACCTTTTTGAAATACACCTAAAATCGACTCAGGCTTTTTTAAAGAAACTGCAAAATTTTGGGCCCCTGACTCGATCAAAGCGCCGCGTTTCCGCTGCGGGAGCACGCTCCCGCCGCGGAAACGCGGCCGAGTTGACTCGGTCAGGGGTTTTCTTTTTTGCAGTTTACTCATTGGGGTATTTTGGGATTTTTGGAATATATATTTTCTGCCTAGATTTTCCAGAACGAAAATTTTATTTTGGGGTCCCGAAAATCCGTATTTTTGATCGAACTTCTAAAAGACTTAAGCTAACGGGTTTTCTGTAATGTGATATTTGTATTGAACGTCTACTAATCGCTATATGTCGATTAGTGGGGGTTATACAAATCTGTGATCTGTAATGTTGCTGGAATGTGGATATGAATATGTTGGATTGTCGCGGGTGAATAGCCGGGGGTTGTGAGACGAGAGTTTTCTTTTCTTTCAATTCATGTAAATTTGTAAATTGATGTAATAATTATTTGTATGGCCGCACAACCGGGTCGGGGTTGTAGCCGTCATTGTATAATTTCTTTTTACTGTTTTTGCTCCTAGGATAGACCCATGGAGGGGGTGCACAAACTACCGGGTATGCCGAAGTGTCGAGTGGCCTACTCATGGAGATGAGGGAGGTTGCTACGCTTCGGGTACTTGGCGGGTAGTTTGCCGCACCCGTAGGGGTCTTGGGTGGGGTTTTGGCTATTCACCGCGACCGTGTAATCTGTTTTTGTTACGGGCTCGTGCAAATTACAGATTCCTAGTATATCCAATGTATTCATCTGTGATCTGAAATGTTTATCATTGCAGTATATCTATATATGATATTATTTAGGCGTTGCTTATGTTTTACAGACGCGCTAGCCCAGCCCCTGCTCTGTCGTTAGTTAAGTAACCTAACGGGTAATGACGGGGCCCCGTGGCGAATGCGAATGGCATAAGCGTACGTCATATTTTGGTTATTTTCTGCAATGGTAGGATTAAATGATGGGACGCATTAAAAGAACTAATGCAAGAATATCACGCATTAAAAGAACTAATGCAAGATAATAAACCAAGTTAAAGTCGTTGGAACACTTTCGAAAAACCACTCGGTTCTTTTCAAAACAAACTTTTAAAATACGGAGTTTGAGCCACTCCATTTAAAAGCTATCTCGTTCCATCGACCAAATCAAGTTCACTACGTTCACGGTTTTGCCAAAACCATCCGTAGCCCTCCATCATTTCAGTTAAATATTCGGTAGTATTCAAGCTATGTATTTTGACCTCACGCCAAGGCATAGTGATTGGTAGCTGCCGGATATTTATCTGTTGCATAGATAGAATGCGTTGGTTTGAGACAGTCGTACTGCCATTTTGGCCTACGTCAAGGGTATGTACGGGTGGGTTCAAATTAACCTGGATAATGATGGGACGAACTTGACATGTGACTTATGACATTTTGACCTCACGCCAAGGTCATAAGAGCATGGGGCAAAAATCCACATCGGGAGTTTCATAAGTACTGAAACTTGCTAGATTTGCATACCATTTGGAGTGTGATGATTCTGGTAGGATTCCTTCAGTTTCGTCACGCAATGATATTTGGATCCCGATCCTACTGTGAGTATATGCTACTCCTCGGGAAATTTCTCACTTAACGATCAATGCTATAAACCTAGTAGGTGCCTAGAAAGGTGTTAGCGGGGCTACGCCCCCAGGGAAAAGAGGTTCTTTAATTAAGGAACTTCGCGAAAGCGTTGGAAAACCTCCCTCGAAGTACCGACACCGGCCTGGCTGAACGGTTAAGCAAGTATTGTACGGTGGGATTGATCCTGACTAATTCTTCCTTTATGGTTTGAGGAGGGATTCGAGAAACAGTGGGAGCCATCCTGTTTAGACAAACTAAAAACCACTCTAAACTTGCAAGAGCATCATGCTGAGTGTTTCTTCTTCTCTCTCCTAATTGCAGCGACCAATCAACATGACTGGACGTAAGTTACTCCTAGATAAAAACAAACTGACAGGGCCAAACTACAAAGATTGGCTCAGGAATGTCAAGATAGCAATCACTTACGACAAGCTGGGGTATCTTCTTACCACCAAAGCTCCCCCTGTCCCTGGTCCAACTTCCAGCGTCGCGGATAAGAAAATCCGCAAGACTTGGGAGATTGATAGCGCGAAGGCCAAATGCCTCCTGCTTGCCTCGATGGACAACGAACATCAGAGGAGGCACGAGAATATGGACATGGAATCCATATTGCTTCATACAAAAGAACTGTATGGAGAGCAATCTCGTATCGCAAGATACGAAGCGTCGAAAAAGTTATTTTCGACAAGAATGGCCGTCGGATCATCAGTAGCCGAGCACGTGCTAAAGATGATCGGCTACATTGAGGAGCTCGCGGACCTAGGGATCACATTGGAGAGTGAGCTATATACGGATATAGTTCTCCAGTCCCTTCCTTCCACTTACGCCCAGTTTATACTGAACTTCAACTTACAAGAGAAAGAGGTTGAACTTTCAGAGCTCCTCAACATGCTGAGGAGCGCAGAGGGCACCCTACAGAAAGGTAGGGATACATCCACTTTGTTTGTAGGAGGATCATCTTCTTCTAGGTCCAAGGCGAAAGCCAAGGGAAAGAAGAAGAAGGCCCCCGCCAAACCAAGGGGCGGTGTTAGTAAAGTGGATACGAAGGGAAAAAGTAAAGCAACAAAGATAGCGGGGAAGCTTGTGGATAAGGAAGAATGCTTCTATTGTCATAAGAAAGGACACTGGAAGAATGATTGCAGGGCCTGGAAGGCCAGAACACAGGAATTGAAGCAGGTTGCAGCTTCAGCTTCAGGTGTGTATGTTATTGAAAACTGTCTTTCAATAAACTCTACTTCCTGGGTATTGGATACCGGATCAGGATCTCATATCTGTAATTCTTTGCAGGCGTTGAGAAACCGTAGGGTTTTGAAGGCAGGTCACATGACCCTCAGAGTTGCGAACGGAGCTAGCATGGATGCTAAAGCCGTGGGGGACTATCACCTGGGAATGTCAGATGGACATGTTTTGGTTTTGCGTAATTACTTTTTTGTACCCAACGCAACTTGTAATATCATTTCTGTATCTTTAGTTTCTAAAGAAGGTTATGAATTTGCGTTTGTAAGTAATGTTGTAAACATTCACCTTAATCAAGTTTTGATTGGGTCAGGTACATTGAGTAATGGTATATACGTATTGAATCAACCACAGATTTTCAATGTCCAGAATACACACAAAAGAAAGTCTCCAGAAATAAATCAGACTTTCTTGTGGCATTGTAGACTGGGTCACATCAATGAGAGAAGGTTGACTAAGTTACATACAGAGGGATATTTGAATGCGTTCGAATATCAATCGTATGCCACTTGTCAATCTTGTCTCAAAGGAAAGATGACAAAGACTCCGTTTACTGGACATGGAGTAAGAGCGAGCGAGCTCTTGGGACTCGTACACAGTGACGTGTGCGGTCCAATGTCTACACATGCGCGAAGCGGCCATTCTTACTTCATTACTTTTACGGATGACTTCTCAAGGTACGGTTATGTCTTCTTAATGAAACATAAGTCCGAAGCCTTTGGAAAATTCCAGGAGTATAAGAATGAAGTAGAGAAACAGACCGGCAAAAGTATTAAGATTCTAAGATCAGATCGAGGTGGAGAATACTTAAGTGCCGAGTTCCTGGACTATTTAAAAGAGAACGGAATTCTCTCTCAGCTTACTCCTCCATACACCCCGCAACATAACGGTGTATTGGAGAGACGGAACCGCACCCTATTGGATATGGTGCGGTCCATGATGAGTAACGCTGAGTTACCGCGATCATTCTGGGGATATGCGCTAGAATCAGCAGCATACCTTTTGAACCGAGTTCCGACTAAGACTGTGCCTACCACCCCATATGAAATGTGGAGTGGGAAGAAACCCTATCTTCAATATCTGAAGATCTGGGGATGTCCAGCTTTTGTCAAAAAGCAGCATGCGGACAAACTCGAGGCACGCTCAGTACTGTGTAAGTTTATGGGATACCCAAAGAACACCAGGGGGTATCTTTTCTACTACGCAGAGGAACAAAAAGTACTTGTTTCTCGTAATGCCCTCTTTCTAGAACACCAGTTCTTGGAAAAGGAAATAAGTGGGAGCGCAGTAGAACTGGAAGAAATTCCAGAACCACGGACTATTACTGAAAGTTTAGTGGAACCAGAGGGTTCGGAAGAACAGGACATTCCTACGCCGCTCCGCAGGAGTAGTAGGCAGTCTCATCCTCCCGAGAGATACTGCGGTTTTCTCATAGACGGGGATAGAGAGGATTGCATCATAGATTATGATGAGCCTACTAGCTTCCAGCAGGCCGTTCAGAGCGTTGACTCAGTGAAATGGCTGGATGCAATGCGGACCGAAATGGAGTCCATGTACACCAACAAGGTATGGACGTTGGACATTGCTCCAGACGGGGTAAAACCCGTAGGATGCAAGTGGATCTTCAAAAGGAAGATTGGTGTAGATGGACAGGTTGAGACCTATAAAGCTAGGCTGGTAGCAAAGGGTTTTCGTCAAAGACCTGGCTTGGACTATGACGAAACCTTTTCTCCAGTAGCCATGCTGAAATCCATTCGGATCCTTCTTGCCATTGCTGCCTTCCACGATTATGAGATCTGGCAAATGGACGTAAAGACAGCTTTTCTAAATGGAAATTTAGAGGAGTGTGTCTATATGGACCAGCCAGAGGGTTTCATTCAGAGTGGGAGCAGCGGAAAGGTGTGCAAGTTGCTTAAGTCCATCTATGGACTAAAGCAGGCGTCGCGGAGTTGGAACATCTGCTTTGATGAGACGGTCAAAGAATTTGGCTTTATCAAAAATCCAGATGAACCATGCATCTATAGTAGATTTGTAGCGAGAACTGTAGTATTCCTCGTTTTATACGTGGATGACATTCTCTTAATAGGAAATGACATTCCTATGCTACAATCTGTCAAGGGGTTCTTGTCACACAGGTTCTCCATGAAAGACCTGGGTGATGCCTCATACATTCTGGGTATCCGGATCTACCGTGACAGATCCAAGAGGATATTAGGACTTTCTCAGTCCAGGTACATCGACACCGTGCTGAAAAGATTCAGTATGGAAGATTCCAAGCGCGGTAACCTGCCGGCTTGTCACGGGATCACCCTCTCTAAAGAGATGTCTCCCAAGACTGATTTGGAGAGGGATCGCATGTCTATTATACCCTACGCTTCTGCGGTAGGCTCTATAATGTATGCGATGTTGTGTACCAGACAGGATGTAGCTTATGCACTGAGTGTGGTAAGCCGGTATCAGTCAAACCCTGGGGAGAAACACTGGATAGCGGTAAAGAACATTCTCAAGTACCTGAGAAGGACTAAGGAGATGTTCTTGGTGTATGGCGGAAAAGACCTCCAGATCGAGGCCTTTCCTGACTCCAGCTTCCAGAGTGACAAGGATGATTCCAAGTCCATGTCGGGTTTTGTCTTTACCCTCAATGGAGGGGCGGTGTGTTGGAAGAGTTCCAAACAAGAAACCGTTGCAGACTCGACGATGGAAGCGGAATACATCGCTGCATCTGATGCCGCAAAAGAAGTTGTCTGGATGAGGAAGTTCTTGAAAGAACTTCAGGTGGTTCCGTCCATTGTTGATCCAATACCTCTGTATTGCGACAACAACGGGGCTATAGCTTTAGCGAAGGAACCCAGGTCCCATCAGAGATCCAGGCACATCTTGAGGCGGTATCACCTGATCAGGGAGATCGTGGATCGCCAGGAGATCGAGGTTCGGAGAGTCGCTTCAGAAGATAACACTGCAGATCCATTCACCAAGGCCTTGCCCCAGACTCAGTTCGAGCGGCTGATCGAGATGATAGGTCTTCGATACGCCAGTACATGGCCTTAGTGCAAGTGGGAGATTGTTAGTGTATATGCCCTAGAGGCCATTACTGTATCATACTAGTTTGTATATTACTTAATGGATGCTTGGGATATTCACCTTGTATATACAATCTTGCTCAAAATAGTAGTATGCTACTTGGTTTGTTTCTACTTCAATGTGTACATATGTCTATATTTTGTATATCGCCTATACACATTAGTGGAGCCCTTAGGATCTTTGCTTGATTACCAGCGATGTGATGGCCGTCACACTAGTGGGGCTAGGTAATCTATAAGCACATCCTTATGCAGGTCCCTGGTCACAGGACTATCGAGACAGGGCATCGATAATCCGGAGTAGACCAGCGCATGCGCTTCTCATCCCAGTGTGGGAGACGGTCTGTCCCACAGCCGTCAGTACGTCGTACTTGAGATAGTATGCGGGTGCTCGTTAGGTTACGGGTACACTGGACTGGACTCGTCGGGAACTGACTAGTTGGTATTATACCTATCGTCAGTTATCAGTTCCCAGGTGACATGAGTACAGCTTAGTCCGCTGACTTGACACTGTCACTCCGCCTCGAGTGTGTTCCCACTGTACTTTGATCACTACCCTACCACGGCTCAAAGGAGTCGTGCAAACAGGTAGTGGTTGGGTGCAGTCCCGAAGCACTTGGAGGCAGTGACGGTTAGACAGGATTCGTCTCTCCCGGTATTGGGGGTTGACATCGCGCTGTGTCTAGGAGAGCCATTACACGAGTAGTCCCTGGCCAGGGCAAACGAGATATACTGGTAGGTTTCCAGTGTTATCTCAGGGTGTTTTGGGCTTCGCTCCGGCACGACTTGTACCGCTATTGGGGGACTGACGTTTACCGCCCCCTAGGCCCGCCATGCGATGTATCAGACGAACAGACCGGACTGTACGGAGAATGTCACACTCAGGCTCAGTAGGAGTTCAGATGGGTTTCGCCTCGTCGGTCTTCTTGTCGGCATTACCTGGGGACCGTTACGCACAGCTAGTGCCGCTTGCGGTCTGTGGTTAAACCCACTGCCAGCGTAGTGTCGAGTCTTTAGAGTCCCACACAGAAAGCTTTTCGCCTTTAGGCAAAAGAGTAGAGGTCGCATGGTATTGCGACAGGTCGCATGGTTTTGCGACAGGGTTCGGTCACATCCGTGCACTTGTGCGCGTACAGTGTCCGGACAGTTTACACTAGCGGGCTTTGGTTTAAGCCAGATCCTAGTGTACCTTATGGGATTGGATTTATCCAGTTTGCATTCGTGTTCCTCGGAACGCGGATGCGGGTGTGTATGCACAGTTGACAGGGAGACAGAGGCAGTGGATTCTCATTAGGGTTGTTGACAGTTGACCGTTGACTATTTGACTTTTTGCTCAACCCTAATGAGAATATGATATGTGATTAACTATTATATTAATTAAGTATTATGGTGATATGGTTGTTGACTTTGTTGACTTGTTGACTTTTGTTGACTTGTTGACTTGTTGACTTTTGTTGACTTGTTGACTTTGTTGACCGGTTGACTAGGCTTGACTAGTTGACCATCATGATAACCATAGCCATCATTTCATGGCAAAGACTTTTTCTTGCTTGCTCATTTGTGTAAAATGAGTGCATGAAATGATATGGTTATGGTTGCTTCAAACCATCACATAAGACTTTTTTAGTATGATGAGTTATCATGACTTTGGATTATGAGAGGGTGAAAGACAAAAGAGAGCCTCATTCTTTCTTGCTCATTCTCTCTCTTGTTCTTGAGCTCTCCTTTTGCTCTCACCCTCTTGCTCTTTTTCCCTCTCTTTAATCTATGGTTCTCTTGTCTCATGAGTTGAGAATCAAGAACCATAGATAAAATCCCACACAAAGTATTCTCTACTCATTCTAGTTCACTAGGTTTAGCAAACCAAGTGAACTAGTTTCTTCAAAGAACGAAGAAGGAGCTAAAGGTTGGAGCTTTCAGGTGGATCTATCTTCGGCGTACGGAGACGACGAGAAGAAGCCAATCGGACCACCACCGGAGCTTGAAGACGAAGGAGTTCAAGACAAGCAAGGTATAACCCCCTAACCGAGTAGCTAGAAACTCATAGTTAGGTTGTTAGATAGATGTTTAACCAAGATCCGGGTTATAGGTCCATGTTACCACCTCCGTAAAAATTGTTTTTTACCAAATTCCGCATTCCCGAAAGTACCGGGAGAGGTAGCATGGACTTACAAGTACTAGATACAAAAGTTTGTACAATGTAAATAACCGGATACCACAACCCACCTAACAGCAAAACAGCTCACGCACCAACTGCAGTGGTATCCGTAGCCAAAAGATACAAGCAGGAAGCCTACCGCGACTACTCTGAGGGGCAACCTGCAAACACTGTGGCACAACAGGGGTGAGTTGCCAACTCGTGAATAGGAGATAACATATAAAGGTAATCACGAGTATGCACGTACTGCGCTACTCTATCATAAGCCAGCAGATAATATCTGTATGCGATAAGCAGGACGTACAATAACCATGTACAAGTACTCTATCAGGTAAAATAACTACAGGATGAGATGCATAATAATAAATGCTGAGCATGGGATAAAATAACATCTACACGAAATGTCAAGGTGGAAAAATAATCGGTGCCCATCAATGCACCCAAATCCCAATAAAACTTAGGCGCTGGCACTCTCATCGGCCCTCAAATCCTGTAAATCTCTGAGAATCGCGAGTGCCCAACATCGGCACTCAAAATATCATGAAATAATCATGTCCCGCATCGACACGTAAATCCTCATATATCGGGCTCCGTCAGTCCGGATCAGCCCACGGGCTCCGTCTGCGGAATCGGCCCTCGGCCCCAGCAGTACGGATCGGCCCATATCCATCTATCGACTCTGGTCAGTATCCTCCGGATAACCGCTAGGTCCAACCAATCACCGGTAGGTAGTCGCCACCCTGCCAGGCTCATCGTCTGCTCCACGAAAAACATTTCTCGTCCCGGGGAACCATACCGGGTCCACCACGAACCCGCAAACGGATCATCCAACTCCTCGAATCGGGTTTCAAGCACACGTCTCAGAACCGAGAAAACGCGTGGTGGACGTACCAAAATATCATATCAAGAGGAACCGGGTTTTCAAAATAGTGCATATTTTCTTAAATAACCCCACGGTCCTCAAATCCAGAAATCATATGAAATCCAAAGCCAATGCGTAAATCCATGCGATGTGATATATACATAAAAAGTCATACTATAAGTAAAAGGGAGAAACCGCTCTTTAAAATAGATTCAGTTTTTTAAAAGGTCTCATGCTGTCCCCAGTTTCTACCAAAAATCAGCTTATCTAGGTAGGTACAGTTTGAATATGCATAAGTATGGATATGCAAATGAGTACGTGCACAAGTATGAATATGTAAATGAGTATGTGCACAAGTATTATAATCATGTCGAATCATATAGGAGGTGAGCTACAGTATATTATTCAAGGCAATTCTATAGTGTGAGTGTCATGGCAATTACTAACGGTGTGTGTGTAACATGCAGATTAGTGCTCGTGCGACATGAACCGTTAGTAACAGTACGGTGTGTTATCAGTTCTAAGTTCATATAGATATAGCAGGGGATGCGGTATGCAACAAATAGTATCCATGAACAGTCAAATGTATGCAAATGAAATATGCTACTACAATGTCCTATCAGCCCTGACGCATAACGCCATACAGGTGATTTCCCCGTAGATGTTAAATCTACTCACCGTAGTCTCGTGCTAAGTATAGCCGACGACTTGTTTCCCTTTCTTCGCGGCGTCCGTCGTACCCGCCCGCGAACCTAGAATTTCACCAAATAAAACACATAAGCTCAAATCTACAAAAACGCAACATTGAAGCCAAACTAGAACCCCGCGTCGCGAACCAAACGCGTATGTGTGAGATACGCTAAAACGTGTGATTATGCGCCTGAAGCTACCCCGACACGTCGCGATACGCAGAAAACCCCAAACCCACACACGTGTCACACGTGTCGTGAAAGTTAAAATTGTAGGAAATAAGGTATTTGGTTCCAGATTTTCCTACAGAGAGAATTTTACAAAATTGCATATACCATAAGTCTTAGAATAGTAACAGACACCCACACAGCAAACCCCAAAACCCAGGTCCCCCATCTGGCCGCAAATTGCGGCCAGAAAGATTTTTCCGACGGCCCACCTAGGGAGTTGGGCTCCCGTGCTTCGTGTGTGTTCTCCAACTATAGTGTACATGCTCCAGTAAATACAATTTTCTCCTGAAGCCACCGGGTCACAAGAAGATCCAACAGAACCCAAAAATCTAGTTAAAAAGCTATTTTGACACTAAATCGATACATTAGGGTATTTTAGTGAAACCTGAAGCAAACTCTAGGTTAAAACAACACCATCAGCACATAACTAAGCTAATCAAGCCATAAAAATGTTAACTTGTCACAAGCTTCACTAATTTCCCTTCAATATCACAAAAATGCACAAAAGGAACGATTTTTAACAAACAAGGCTACAAGTTATGATCTAAGGTGTTAAGGGTGAGTTTGATACCTTCAAAAGATCCTAGGGAACTCAATTTTCCAGCCTTTGCCCTCACATGCACTGTCTTGCCTCCAAAGTCCACAAAGAAGTCATTTTCCAAGGTTTTTGTGTGAAGGAATAAGGGTTTTTGTGTAAGGTTTGAGTAAGGATCAAAAGGGAAGTGAAAGAAGAAGAGAAAGATGATGAAATGTTGTTGTTGCTGCTGCTCTCTCTGCTGGAGTTTCAGAATAATGAGAGGGAGAGAGAAAAGAGAGAGAGAGAGAGAATGGTCAAAAGGTCAAGCCACTCTCACCTAACCACCTTACCTCCCACTCTTTATTTAAATTTTAAAATTAAAGGGGTTTGACTTGGTTAATTTGGAGATGTAGAACCATGCAAGAAAAATAAAATGGTTACACTAACCTATGGTTCAAAGAAAGATAAGTGTGCATGTGTTGCACTAACCTTGCTTAAGAAAGATAATTAAAGAAAAACTCTAATCAAGGTGAACACAAACTAAATCATAATTAATAAACCCTATATATATATAAAAACACCTCTCATCACAACTAGAACTAGTTTTAAAAAAAATAAGATTTTTGGGTTTTTATGAAAATCACGCATCATTACCGACTAACGCGAAATTAACCTAAACGAATTTCGAAGCGTTACAAGAAAGGACGGGGTGGCAGAGGCGGAGGACAACCAGTTGCAGGTAGAGGGCAGGCACGAGTATTTGCTTTGACTCATCAGGACGCGCAGGCGTCCAATGCGGTGGTTTCAGGTACTCTTTCAGTATGTTCTTTTAATGCACACTTGTTGTTTGATCCAGGATCTACGCACTCATATGTTTCTATACACTTCGTGCCGAGGTTGGGCCGAGAGTCGTGTTTTCTAGATCAGCTGCTTGTTGTGACTACTCCTGTTAGCGAGTCGTTTGTTGCGCGACACGTGTTTCGGTCGTGTGTCGTTCAGATAGGAGATAGAGAGTCGTCCGTCGACTTGATCCTTCTTGAGATGTTGGACTTCGACGTTCTCCTGGCCATGGACTGGTTAGCTACTTGCTACGCGTCCGTGGACTGCCACGAGAAGACAGTCAGGTTTTGTTTTCCCGGCGTGTCAGTTCTTGTTGTGCAGGAGGACCGTGGTGCCGCCTCTCACAGTTTAATTTCAGCCCTTTGCACTAGTCGGCTTTTGAGGAGAGGATGTCGGGGATTCTTGGCTTTTATTCATGATACCGGAGCCTCAGAAGATTAGTTAGACTGGGTTCCTATCGTGCGAGAGTTTCCCAACGTTTTTCCCGATGAGTTACCTGGATTGCTGCCAGAGCGTGAGATTGAGTTTTGCATTGATCTAATCTCCGGCACGGGGCCTATTTCTATACCGCCTTACCGGATGGCCCCGGCGGAGCTTAAGGATTAGCTGCAAGAGTTGCTTGATAGGGGACTTGTACGTCCGAGTGTTTCGCCTTGGGGAGCTCCTGTTCTGTTCGTCAAGAAGAAGGACGGTGGTTAGAGGTTGTGCATTGATTATCGTCAATTGAATCGAGTTACGGTGCGGAATAGGTATCCTTTACCTCGCATTGACGATTTGTTTGATCAGCTCCTGGGTGCCGAAAATTTTTCTAAGATTGACTTGAGATCAGGTTATCATCAGTTGCGGGTTCGGAATGATGACGTTCCGAAGACTGCTTTTCGTACGCGCTACGGGCATTATGAGTTTTTGGTGATGTCGTTCGGACTCACCAATGCCCCAGCAGCGTTCATGGATTTGATGAACCGGATTTTCAGGCCGTTCCTCGACCAGTTTATTATTGTGTTTATTGATGATATTCTGGTTTATTCTAAGAGTCGAGAGGAGCATGAGCAGCACTTAAGGATTGCTTTGCAGACATTGAGAGAACACCAGCTGTTTGCTAAATTCTCGAAGTGTGCCTTCTGTCTTGATAGTGTTGACTTCCTAGGTCTTGTGGTTACGGGAGACGGTATTCGTGTAGACCTGAGGAAGATCGAGGTCGTACAGCTTTGGCCCAGACCTGTATCAGTGACAGAGGTCCGCAGCTTTTTGGGCTTAGCTGGTTATTACCGCCGTTTCATGCAAGACTTCTCGAGTATCGCTGCACCGCTGACCGGACTGACCAAGAAGGGAGTTCCTTTTCTTTGGACTGAGGCATGCCAGCAGAGTTTTCAGCAGTTGACGACTCGGTTGACAACTGCACCAGTTTTATCTTTGCCTTCTGGATCGGGCGACTTTGTCGTTTACTGTGATGCTTCTCGAGTGGGGCTCGGTTGTGTATTGATGCAGCATGACAGAGTTATCGCTTATGCTTCCCGGCAATTGAAGATGCACGAGCAGAATTATCCCACTCATGATCTTGAGATGGCTGCGGTGGTCTTTGCGCTTAAGATTTGGAGACACTACTTGTACGGGGAGTCATGTCAAATTTTCACGGACCACCAGAGTTTAAAGTACATCTTCTAGCAGTGGGATCTGAATTTGAGACAGCGCCGTTGGATGGATCTTGTGAAGGATTATGATTGTGAGATACTTTATCATCCGGGCAAGGCGAATGTGGTAGCCGATGCTTTGAGTCGTAGGCCCGGGGGTAGCTTGTCCTAGTTGAGCGCAGTTCAGAGACAGTCTTCTGCAGATTGGCAGATCTTATGTGACAGTAGAGTACAGTTTGAGTTCACTTCCACTGGGGGACAACTTGCTCATGTCCGCGCCCGTCCACTTCTACTTGATCGTATTCGTGAAGCACAGCCCGCCGATTCCCATTTGTCTGAGATTCTTGAGCATGTTCGGCAGGGTAAAGATTCGGAGTTCTTGATTGATGACCAAAGTGTGCTACGTTTTGGGACTCGTTTGTGTGTACCTGATACCGATGGGTTGAGACGCAAGATCCTAGAGCAGGCACATCAGTCAGCTTTTAGTGTTCACCCAGGTTCCACCAAGATGTATCGTGACTTGAGAGATATCTACTGGTGGGCAGGGATGAAGAGTGATGTTTCAGATTTCATTTCGAGGTGCCTGACTTGTCAGCAAATCAAGGCTGAGCATCAGAGACCGGAAGAAGAGTTGCAGCCTTTACTGGTTCCGGAGTGGAAATGGGAGCAGATTTCCATGGACTTCGTTGTAGGTCTACCCAGGTCTAGTCAAGGGTATGACTCCATTTGGGTGATTGTTAACCGGTTGACGAAAGCGGCTCACTTCCTTCCAGTGAAGACCACTTTCAGTTATGCTCAGTACGCTCAGTTGTACATTGATGAGATTGTGCATTTGCACGGTGTTCCCACATGCATTGTATCCAATAGGGGCACCCAGTTCACTAGCTATCTTTGGCAGAAGCTACATGAAGCTTTGGGTACCCGTTTGAGCTTTAGCACCGCTTTCCCTCCGCAGACCGATGGTCGGTCAGAGCGAACTATACAGACTCTGGAGGATATGCTTCGTGCGTGCGTGCTTGATTTTGGTGGCAGTTGGGATCGTCGGTTGCCACTAATAGAGTTCTCCTACAATAACAGTTATCAGGAAACGATTCAGATAGCACCTTTTGAAGCTTTGTATGGTAGAAAGTGTCGATCGCCAGTCTGTTGGACCGAACTCAGTGAGAGCGGGATTTTGGGACCCCAGCTAGTTCAAGTGACTATGGAGAAAATTCAGTTCATTTAGGATAGGATGATAGCAGCCCGGTGCAGACAGAAGTCTTATTCCGACCGTCGTCGTCGCAGGCTCGAGTTCACAGTGGGGGATCATGTATTCCTACGAATTTCTCCGATGAAGGGCGTGATGAGATTTAGGAAGAAAGGTAAGCTTAGTCCCAGATTTGTAGGTCCTTTCGAGATCATTGAGCGAGTTGGTACCGTTGCCTATCGTTTGGCATTTCCACCCAGTTTTCCGGATGTTCACCCCATATTCCATGTATTGACACTTCGAAAATACCTTTATGACCCTTCTCACTGTTGGTTTGTAGTAGCTCCTCTAGTTAGGTTACAACAAGATATAGTGATGAACTTTTCAAAATTATAGAGGGCTAATACAAACAAAATTCGAATCGAACTAGAGATTAGGGTAAAGCATAATAGAGGAAGTCTAAACCTTAGTGAAAAGAAACTACAACCTTTGTAGTCAACTCCTTCACTCTCTTGGACTCCAATGGCTCCACTCGAAGCTTGAATCGACTCCGCTCAAGGTCCTTCGTCGTGTACGATGATCCACCCGGAGTTTCTTTGCTCAAACTCTTTGCTTCACAAAACTAGTATGAATGAAGCATATCAAGCTACACTAATGGGCTAGAGTAGTATAGATTGGTGAAGTGGTTTGTATTCTCACTTAAAAACCCTTTCTTTTTAAATTCCACACTCTATATAAAACTCAAGAGAGCATGAAGGAGGAGGAAGGAGATGGCTATGTTTGAGCTCAAAAATGATAATGTCTTAATTAAAAATAGAAGAGAAAATAATATATATGAGAGTCACACTCTCAAAAAACCATGGTAAATAAATATCTAGATATTTTTGCAAATGAGCTAAAGCAACTAAGGAAATTAAATCATGGTTTAATTCATGGTTAAGTGAAGGAAGAGTGTGGAAAATGAACCATGATTTACTTTTCTTTTTCTTTTTCTCATTTACAAATATATATATACATATATATATTCTATGTGAGTCTTGCATTGCCATCTCCAATGTATCAACAACCATGACACATTTGTATGCATGTATGTGTGCATTCACATCATCATATGCATGTATAAATATATATATGTGCATACATGCATGCATACAACCAATAGAAAAAGGGTTTAAGAAAAGTGAGTTAAAAGTCAATTATTAAATCAACACTTAATTTAATAAACTAGTCATATCACATACGACCCGACCAATAGTAAACACCCGATTAAAATACGGTATCATATACACGCATTTAATCGAGCTCCCGCACATATCTCATATGCACTCCACATCATTTCGCCTGAGCTAGGAAAACTCCTGTGTGGGACTCTAAGACTCGTCAATACGCCGGCAATAGGTGATGATCATATCAAACACCCACAAGCCGCAAGCGGTCAGCTAAACGTAACGGCCATCCGGGTATTGAGCGATCAGAAGAAAAACAAGCGAACCTGTCAAAACTCACATCGAGCCAACTGGAAACACTTACCGTACAGTCCGGTTTTTTCGTCAGATATATTGCATATCAAGTGTAGGGATGGATTCGTCGAGCCCTAATAACTTAATAAGTCATTCCGATATGGACTATGACCAGTCGAGAAACTACTGATAACACTTATCAGTAAATCTCATCAGCCCTGACCAGGGACTTCGAGTCAAAGCCAATCGCGCACAGCACAACATCAACTCCCAATACCGGGAGAGACGAAATCCCTCCTATCGCTCATTGCCTCCATGTGTCTTGGGACTGTACCCAAAAGCAACCTATTTGCACGACTCAGTAGAGCCGTGGTAGGGTGGAAATCAAAGCATGGTGGGAGAACACACAGGACTCTATGACGATCTTGGGTCTACAGACTAACCTGTACCAGTGTTACCTAAGAACTGCTATCTGACGATAGATATAATACTATATAGGAGTTCTCGGCGAGTCTGTTCAGTGTACCCAGTCTCCACTGAGCACCCGTATACAATCATTGATGTCACTACACCAATGGATATGGGACAATCTATTGCCCATCATATGGGTCAAGAAACGTATACGCTAGTTTACTCTGGAATATCGATGCCTTGTCTTGATATACCCTCGACTAGGAACATTCAAGGATATGCTTATAAACTACACATGCTCCACTAGTATGATCTCCATCATAGTCATGGAAGTCAAGCAAATATCCTGAGGGCTTTATCAACATGTATGAAATGAACAATATAATACAATCAAGTAAACATATTAAGATAAAGTACAACCAGATAGCATACTATCATGTCGAGCAAAAAAGTCATCTGTATATATATACATGTCCAAGCATCCACTATACATATAATGGCCTCTAAGGCATACATATATCCAACAATCTCCCACTTGCACTAAGGCCAATTATTGGCGTATCATACCCAACATCTCAAAAAGTCGCTCATGTTGCGGCTGTGGAATGGCCTTGGTGAGTGGATCCGCGGTGTTATTCTTTGTATTTACTCTCCGAATCTCGATCTCGTGGCAATCTACTATCTCCCGGATCAAATGATATCGTCCCAGGATGTGTCTGAACTTCTGATGGGACCTGGGTTCTTTGGCCAACGCTATAGCTCCATTATTATCATAATACAATGGTATTGGATAGATAATGGTTGGAACTACTCCTAGTTCCGCGACGAACTTCTTCATCCAGACGGCTTCCTTGGCAGCATCATTTACAGTAATATACTCAGCTTCCATCGTGGAGTCTGCAACGGTATCCTGTTTGGAACATTTCCAACTAACCGCCCCTCTATTGAGGGTAAATACAAACCCCGAGATAGATTTGCTGTCATCCTTATCACTTTGGAAGCTGGAATCGGTAAAGGCCTCCATTTGGAGATCCCCATTACCATACACCAAGAACAATTCTTTAGTCCTTCGCAAGTACTTAAGAATGTTCTTCACTGCTATCCAATGTTTCTCCCCTGGGTTGGATTGATCCCTGCTTACTACATCTAGTGCATAAGCTACATCAGGGCGAGTACATAACATCGCATACATTATAGATCCCACGGCTGAAGCATAGGGTATAATGCTCATGCGAGCTCTCTCTTCATCAGTCTTCGGACAGAAGTCCTTGGAGAGAGTGATTCCATGGTAAGCGGGCAAGGCACCATGCTTGGAATCTTCCATACTAAACCTTTTTAGGATGGTGTCAATGTACTTTGATTAGGACAATCCCAATAACCTCTTGGATCTATCTCTATAGATCCTTATGCCCAAAATGCACGAGGCATCACCCAGGTCCTTCATGGAGAACCTTTGTGATAAGAATAGTTTGACTGATTGTAGCATAGGAATATCATTTCCTATCAAGAGAATGTCATCCACGTACAATACGAGGAATGTGACAGTACTCCCTACAATCTTCTTATAAATGCACGGTTCATCTATATTGTTGACAAAATCAAATTCTTTGATTGTATCATCAAAGCAGATGTTCCAGCTCCGTGATGCCTGCTTTAATCCATAAATGGATTTAAGCAACCTACATGCCTTTTCGCTGCTTCCATTGTCAATGAAGCCCTCTGGCTGATCCATAAAAACGTTTTCTTTTAAATCACCATTTAGAAATGCAGTTTTAACGTCTATCTGCCAGATTTCATAATCGTAGTGAGCAGAAATAGCAAGTAGGATCCGAATGGATTTAATCATTGCTACTGGAGAGAAAGTTTCATCATAGTCCAATCCTGGTCTTTGACGAAAATCTTTCTCTAAAAGCCTTGCTTTATAGGTCTCTACCTGTCCATCTACACCAATCTTTCTCTTAAAGATCCATTTGCAACATACGGGTTTTATCCCAGGAGGTGCAACATCCAAAGTCCATACTTTGTTGGTGTACATGGACTCAATTTCGGATCTCATGGCATCCAGTCACTTCACTGAGTCACCACTCGTGATAACTTGCTGAAAACTAGTAGGGTCATCATCATCCATGATGCAATCTTCTCTATCACCATCAATGAGAAACCCATAGTATCTCTCCGGTGGGCGAGAAGTTCTACTAGATCTCCGGAGCGGCTGAGGTTCTTGAAGTTCTACTGCAACATCAGTTTTAACCAATTCGTCATGAGTAATTTGTGTCTATAGAACCTCTTCTAGTTCTACCACATTGCCATCAGAACTATTTGTAAAAATTTCATTTTCTAAAAATGTGCCATGTTGAGAAACAAACACTATTTGTTCCTCCTTGTGGAAGAATAGATATCCATATGAATGTTTTGGATATCCCACAAATTTACACATGACCGATAGTGTCTCGAGTTTATTCGGATTCTGTTTTTTGACAAAAGCCGGACAACCCCATATCCTAACTCTTTTAAGAGAAGGTCTATTTCCACACCATATCTCATATGGAGTGGTAGACACGGTCTTGGTTGGAACCCTGTTTAACATATACATGGTTGTCTTCAATGCATCTCCCCAAAAGGAAAGCGGTAACTCAGCATCACTCATCATGGACTGTACCATATCTAATAGGGTACGATTCCTCCGTTCTGACACACCGTTGTGCTATGGTGTGTAAGGAGGAGTGAGCTGAGAGAATCCTATTCTCTTTTAAGAAGTCTAAAAACTTTGTACTCAAATACTCTCCACCTCGATCCGATCGAAGTTTCTTGACGCTCAAGCCTGTTTGTTTTTCTACTTCAAGTTTGTACTCCTTGAATTTCTCGAAAGCTTCGGATTTATGCTTCAATAAAAACACATGTCCGAATCTTGAGAAATCATCAGTAAAAGTGATGAAGTATTAAAAACCGCCTCTACCATGTGTAGACATTGGTCCGCATACATCACTATGTGTGAAGCCTAAAAGTTCTATAGCTCTTTCTCCGTATCCAGTAAACGGAGTTTTGGTCATTTTACCTTTGATACAGGACTGACAAGTCGCGTAAGATTTATATTCAAAAGGATTTAAATATCCATCTTTATGTAGCTTGTTTAGTCTTGTTTCATTAATATGACCAAGTCTACAATGCCAAAGAAAAGCTTCATTTATATCTGAAATTTTTCTTTTATTTGTATGTTGTATGTTGAAAACTGTGTGTTGGTTTAGGACGTAAATACCGTTATTTAGTGTATCATACCCAATCAACTGTTGATTCAAGTTAATGTTCATAACATTATTTTGCAACACAAAATGATATCCTTCATTGTCTAACAAAGAAACGGATATTATATTACATAGCATACTAGGTACATAATAACAAGGGTTCAAAACCAAAATACATCCCGAAGGCAACCCCAGATGATACTCTCCTACAGATACAGCATGTACATTGGAACCATTTCCAACCCGAAGAGTATGGTCACCAGTCTTCAAAACTCTACTGTTTCTCAATCCATGTATACAATTGCAGATGTGAGAACCAGAACCGGTATCTAATACCCAACATGCAGAGTTTATGAAAAAACAGTTTTCAGTTACAAACACACCTGAAGCGGAAGCATCAGTATGCTTCTTCCTCTTGAGATCGGCAAGATACAGAGAAAAATTGCATTTCCAGTGTCCCGACTTGTGGCAGAAAAAACATTCTCCTTTTCCACTTCCTGCGGCCCCGGATTTGTCTTTCCCCTTCGCCTTTTCAACTCCACCTCTCGGTCTGGTGGGTTTCTTCTTCTTCTTTTCCTTGGCCTTGGCTTTTGGGACGGAAGAGGAAGATGGCCCAGTAAGCAGAACGGGAGTTTTCGCTGTCTTAAGCGTGCTCTCTGCACTTCTCAACATATTGAGAAGTTTAGGCAGTGATTTCTTCAAATCGTTCAAATTGTAGTTCACTATGAATGGAGCAAAGGCAGGGGGAGAGACTGTAGAACAATATCAGTATATTGCTCGTTCTCCATGGTCCATCCTAGGTCCTCAAGTTCTTCTATAAGACCAATCATCTTCAAGACATGTTCACCCACTGATGTGCCAGAAGCCATCCGCATCTGAAACAGCTTTCGAGATGCCTCGTATCGTAAAGTCCGAGATTGCTCTCCATACAACCCCTTTGTATGAATAAAGATGGATTGAACATCCATCTTCTCATGTTGCTTCTGATGTATATTGTCCATAGAAGCAAGCGCGAGGCATTTGGCCGTGTCACAATCAATATCCCATGTTTTTCTGATCTCCTTATCCGAAACAGATGATTCAGGACCTGGGACGGGTGGGGCTTTGGCAGTGAGGACATATGATACTTTATCATATGTGAGTGAAATTTTCAGGTTCCTCAGCCATTCTTTATAATTCGGTCATGTCAGTTTATTTTTCTCTAACAGAAGTTTAAGTCCCGTCATTGGTATCTGCCATTAGGAGAGAGAAAAGAAAACAGCGAAATGCTCTTGCAAAGATTTAAATTGGTTATTATCTTATCTAATCGATGTCTCCCACTGCTTTTATTAAATTTTCTTTCAAAACCTCAAAAAAGAAAACTAGCCAGGATTAATTACATTCTACAGTTTCGCTAACCGATCAGCCAGGCCAGTGTCGGTACTTTGAGGGAGGATCCCCGTGCTTTCGCATGGACCTAATTAAAATAAACCTCATTTTCCCAGAGGTGTAACCCCGTTGACACCTTTCTAGACACCTAATGGATTAGCTAATTGTAAAGTGTAAGACTCTCCTGGGAGTAACTCTTACTCACAGTAGGATCGGGATCCAACTATCATATAGAAGGTATGCAATCTCATTGCAAATTTCAACTCTAGAAACTCCCGATGTGGTTTTTACCCCTAACTGCTTATGACCTTGGCTATGGTCAACATATCATAAGCACTAATCAAGTTATACCCGTCATTTCGTGATTAACTAGACCCACCCATATGACCCTTGACTATGATCAATATAATCACATGAATGTCCTAACTAATCGCATCATATGGTTTGTAGGAAGACATCACTTGGCTACCGTACACTACGCCTTGACTATTATCAACATACGTAGCACAAATACTAAGTACTCTGCTTCCTAAAATGACGAAGGGTTGCAGATGGTTTTTATGAAAACCTTTAACTCTTTGAACTTGATCTCGTTGTAGAATCTCAATAGTTTAGAAAAGGAGTGGCTTAAGCTCTGCATATTTTGAAACTTGCTTTTTCATAAAAAGGCCGAGCGGGTTTCAAATCCGATTCTACAATATTTTTAGGTTTCTTTTTCTTTACATTAATCTTATTAATGTAGTCCCATCATTTAAGTTCCTAAGCCATCACAGAAAAGAAATGAAAAATAGAACGTACGCTTATGCCATCCGCATTCGCCACAGTGTCCTGATATGCACCGTTAGGTTACTTAACTAACGGCATAGCGGGGCGGGACTAGCGCGGATGTAAAACATAAGCAACTTTTATTATATATCATATATATATAATAATATTCCATTCGTCTCAGATATTAAGTAATCTCATCACAGAATAATCAGCAGTAGAAACACATATATGAAAATATAGGATATACTAGGAAGTCTGTATTTTATATTTAGCCTACAATAGAAAATACGGATTCCACGGTCGTGATGAATAGCCAATCCCACACCCCTAGACCCCTACGAGAGCGGCAAGTGACCCTACCAATTCTGGAGTTACGAGACCCAGTCTTGATTCCTGGAGATGGCCTCCCACTGAACTCCAGAACCCGGTCACTTGTGCTCCCCTCCTTGGGTCTATCCTAATGCGGAAAAGTAAATAATATACATCAATGGTGACATCATCCTCAACCCGGAAGCGCCCCAATAAAATAATATTACATACAAAGAATTTTACATGAGTGAAAAGAAAAACTCTCGTCTCACATAAAACCCCAAGCCATTCAATCACGACGATCCTATACATCATATCACAGCAACACATAACATCACATGTCATCAACGTAAGTAAATATGCATATCCCAATTGTCGTTGACGTATAGCAACGAAACCGGCAATACACCACATATTACACTTACGGTCGCATAAAAAGAAATGTAAAACTACAACATTTGGAATCCTCACTTTTTCTTAGACATCGCAAACTTGGAATATCACATACCCCTAATTTCATGCTAACATTGTAGATCTTACATTTAGGTCTTAATAATGAAAACACTTTTTCAAAAAAAGGATCCGGTAATTCAACAAGATTCTCGATATCCAACGAGGCCGAAATGTTAGATTTACAAATAACCAATTAATTTTCTCAAAACTATCACGATAGATCTGGATGGTGTCGATGTACCTGGACTGTGAAAGTCCCAACATCCTCTTAGATCTATCACGATAGAGCTGGATCCCCAAAATGTAAGAGGCATCACCCAGGTCTTTCACGGAGAACCTTTGTAACAAGAACCCATTGACAAATTGTAGCATAAGAATGTCATTTCCTATAAAGAGAATGTCATCCACGTACAAGACAAAGAATACAACAGTTCATGCTACAATCTTACTATAAATGCATAGCTCATCAGGATTTTTGATGAAGTCAAATTCTTTGACCGTTCCATCAAAACAGATGTTCCAACTTCGCGATGCCTGCTTTAGTCCATAGATGGACTTAAGCAACTTGCACACTTTCCCGCTGCTCCCACTCTGAATGAAACCCTCTGGATGGTCCATATAGACGCACTCTTCCAAATTTCCATTTAGAAAAGCGGTCTTTACGTCCATCTGCCAAATCTCATAATCGTGGAAGGCAGCAATGGCAAGAAGGATCCGAATGGATTTGAGCATAGCCACTGGAGAAAAGGTTTCATCATAGTCCAAACCAGGTCTTTGACGAAATCCTTCTACAACAAGTCTAGCCTTATAGGTTTCAACCTGTCCATCTACACCAATCTTCTTTCTAAAGATCCATTTGCAGCCTACGCGTTTTACCCCTTCTGGAACAATGTCCAAAGTCTATACTTTGTTGGTGTACATAGACTCCATCTCGGTCCGCATTGCATCGAGCCATTTTACCGAGTCTGTGCTCTGAATGGCTTGCTGGAAGTTAGTTGGCTCATCATTATCAATGATGCAATCCTCTCTATCCCCGTCTATGAGAAAACCATAGTATCTCTTGGGCAGATGAGACAGCCTACTACTCCTGCGGAGTGGCGCGGGAATGTCATGTTCTTTTAAAACTTCTGGTTCCACTAAGCTTTCAGTAATAGCTTGTGGTTCTGGAATTTCTTCCAGTTCTATTGCGCTCCCACTAGTTTCTTTTTATAAAAATTGATGTTCTAAAAATGGGCATGACGAGAAACAAAAACCTTTTGTTTCTCTGTGTAATAGAAAAGATGTTAGGTTTACCTAGCACCCTATAAAGGGTTTGGAAGCATCACATGTCACAAAGATTAGATTTTTATGGTGCTAAGTAAGCATACAAAGGATCTATCCTAGAAAATTAGGGTTTCTAAACTTTACAAGTAGCAAAGACTATGGTTTTGAGAGTACAACCTTTGTAGCTCCCTACGCTAGACTCCTTGGCCACTTGAGGGTTGGAGGAGGGTTCGCTTGAGGTCTCCTAGTGTCCACGACGATCCACCCGAAGCACTTTGTCCAAGCTAACAACTTCACTAGATCAAGTGGAGGAAATGAAGCTAACACTCTAAACAAGTGGGCTAGACTTGTGTAGAATGATGTTGTGGTGGCTTTTCTCACTTCAAAAACCTATCTTGATGAGTGTTTTGCTCACTATAGAAAACTAGAGAGCAAAGGAAGAAGGAGAAAGAAGATGATGGCTTTTCTTTTAACAAGAGTAAAAGATTAACTCTCATATGAAAATAGAAAAATATATCTATATATATTTTTCCTCTTCATCTTAAACCATGGTTATATAATATGGATATTTATTTCATTTTAGTTAAAACACAAGAGGAAGATTAAATCATGGTTAATAAGTAGGTGAACATGGTTAAGTCAAAAGAAGAGTGTAGAATATAACCATTCATTAATCTTTTCTCTTTTCTATTATTTTAACTTAAATAGAAATAATTATCCATACATATAAACATGGTGTGAGTCTTATATTGCCACCATTTTCAATGTATAACCAACCATGAAGGATGATGTATGTATGTATGTGTGTATGCACATCCATATGTGCATGAATCTATAAAGAAAGCATACATGCATGCATACATCCATCAAATACAAGAAAGGATTTCTAGTGAGAAACTAATGGTTAAATGATAAATCAACACTTGATTTATCAATCCGGCCATATCACATACGACCCCACCAAAAGCAAGCCGCCCGATCAATATACGGTATCCTATACGCGCATTTTAACCGGGTCCATGCGCATATCGTATACGCGCACCACAACATTCCGCCTGGACTAGGTAACTTCTTTGTGGGACTCTAAGACTCGTCAATACACCGGAAGTGGGTGATGATTATATCAAGCACCCCCAAGTCGCAAGCGGTCAGCTAAACATAACGGCCACCCGGGTATTGAGCGATCAGAAGAAAACAAGCGAACCTGCTACAACTCCCGTCGAGCCAACCGGCAACACTACCGTACAGTCCGGTCTCTTCGTCAGATATGCAGCATATCGAGCCTAGGGATGGTCACGTCGACCCCAATAACTCAATAAGTCGTGCCGGTGAATGGTCTATAACAGATCGAGAAACTACTGATAACACTTATCAGTAAATCTCAGCAGCCTTGGCTAGGGACTTACTGATATAACCAGTCGGGCACAGCACAGCATCAACTCCCAATACCGGGAGAGACGAAACCCCTCCTATCGCTCATCGCCTTCGTGTGTCTCGGGATTGTGCCCAACGTCCACCTGTTTGCACGACTCAGTAGAGCCGTGGTAAGGTGGCAATCAAAGTACAGTGGGAGAACACACAAGACTCTATGACGATCTCGGGTCTACAGACTAACCTGTACCAGTGTCACCTGAGAACTGCTATCCGACGATAGATATAATTCCATATAGGAGTTCTCGGTGAGTCCGTCCAGTGTACCCAGTCACCACTGAGCACCCGTATACGATCTCGATGTCAAACATCGATGAATGTGGGAACATCCATCGCCCATCATATGGGTCAAGTATCATATACGCTAGTCTACTCTGGTATATCAATGCCCCGTCTCGATATACCTATGACTAGGGACATTCCAGGATATGCTTATAAACTACAGATGTCCCACTAGTATGATCTCCATCATAATCGCAGTAGTCAAGCCGATATCCTTAGGGCTTTATCAGCATGTATGAATGAATAAAAGCATGATCAAATCAACATGTCAGATAAAGAAGAACCAGATAGCATACTATCATGTTGAGCAAGAATGTACACTGAATATATATATACATGTACAGATACATCCACTATAAAATAATGGCCTCTAGGGCATACATATATCTGACAATCTCCCACTTGCACTAAGGCCAGTTATTGGCGTATCTCATACCCAACATCTCAAAAAGTCGCTCATGCTGCGGCTGAGGGAGGGCCTTGGTGAATGGATCCGCGGCATTATTGTTTGTGTCTACTCTCCTAATCTCGATCTCGCGGCGATCTACAATCTCCCGGATGAAATGAAAACGCCTCAGGATGTGTCTGGACCGCTGATGGGATCTGGGCTCCTTGGCTAACGCCATAGCCCCATTATTATCACAATACAATGGTATTGGATCAATAATGGTTGGAACTACTCCTACCTACGAGACGAACTTCTTCATCCAGACGGCTTCCTTGGCGGCATCATTCGCAGCAATGTACTCGGCTTCCATCGTAGAGTCTGCAACGGTATCCTGTTTGGAACTCTTCCAACTTACCGCCCCTCCATTGAGGGTAAATACAAACCCAGAGATAGATTTGTTGTCGTCCTTATCGCTCTGGAAGCTCGAATCGGTAAAGGCCTCCATTTGGAGATCTCCATTACCATACACCAAGAACAATTCTTTAGTCCTTCGTAAGTACTTAAGAATGTTCTTCACAGCCGTCCAGTGGTTCTCCCCTGGGTTGGATTGATACCTGCTTACAACACTAAGTGCATAAGCTACATCTGGGCGTGTACATTAACATCGCATACATTATAGATCCTACTGCCGAAGCATAGGGTATAATGCTCATGCGATCTCTCTCTTCATCGGTCTTTGGGCAAGATTCCTTGGAGAGAGTGACCCCATGGCAAGCTGGTAAGGCACCCCGCTTGGAGTCTTCCATACTAAACCTTTTTAGGATGGTGTTAATGTACCTGGTTTGGGACAATCCCAATAACCTTTTGGATCTATCCCTATAGATCCTTATGCCCAGAATGTATGTGGCATCACCCAAGTCCTTCATGGAGAACCTTAGTGATAAGAAAGATTTGACCGACTGTACCATAGGAATATCATTTCCTATCAGAAGAATGTCATCTACGTACAATACGAGGAATGTGACAGCTCTCCCTACAGTCTTCTTATAAACACAAGGTTCATCTGGATTTTTGATGAAATCAAACTCTTTGATAACATCATCGAAACAGATGATCCAACTCCGTGATGCCTGCTTTAACCCATATATGGATTTAAGCAATTTACATGCTTTCCCGCTGCTCCCACTGTCAATGAAGCCCTCTGGCTGATCTATATAAACGCATTCTTCTAAATTTCCATTTAGAAATGCAGTTTTAACGTCCATCTGCCAGATTTCATAGTCGTAGTGAGCAGCAATAGCGAGTAGGATCCGAATGGATTTAAGCATGGCTACGGGAGAAAAAGTATCGTCATAGTCCAAACCTGGTCTTTGACGAAAACCCTTCGCCACAAGTCTTGCCTTATAGGTCTCCACCTGCCCATCTACACCAATCTTTCTTTTAAAGATCCATTTGCACCCCACAGGTTTTACACCAGGGGGTACAACGTCCAAAGTCCATACTTTGTTGGTGTACATAGACTCCATTTCGGATCTCATGGCATCCATCTACTTCACTGAGTCTCCACTCGTGATAGCTTGCTGAAAACTGGTAGGATCATCATCATCCATTATGCAGTCTTCTCCGTCACCATCAATGAGGAAACCGTAGTACCTCTCCGGTGGGCGAGAAGTCCTACCAGACCTACGGAGTGGCCGAGGTTCCTCAGTTTCTACTGCAACAGCCGGTTCAACCAAATCGTCATTTGTAGTTTGTGTCTCTAGAACCTCTTCTAGATCCACCACCTTGCCATCATCTTTATCTGTGAAAAACTCTTTTTCCAAGAATGTGGCATGCTGAGAAACAAACACTTTTTGCTCCTCTTTGTGTTAGAATAGATATCCATAAGAATTCTTTGGATATCCCACAAAGTTACACATGACTGACCGTGTCTCGAGTTTGTCCGATTCTGCTTTTTAACATAGGCCGGGCAACCCCAAATCTTAATTCTCTTAAGAGATGGTCTCTTCCCATGCCATATCTCATATGGCGTGGTAGATACGGCTTTGGTTGGAACCCTGTTCAGTAGAAGCACTGCAGTCTCTAATGCATGTCCCCAAAACGAGACAGGTAACTCAGCATCACTCATCATGGAACGGACCATATCTAATAGGGTCTGATTCCGTCGTTTTGACACACCGTTGTGCTGTGGTGTGTAAGGAGGAGTGAGCTGAGAGAGAATCCCATTCTCTTTTAGGAAGTTTGCAAATTCTGTACTGAGATATTCTCCACCTCGATCTGATCGAAGCATCTTAATACTCAAGCCGGTTTGTTTTTCTACTTCTTGTTTATATTCAATGAATTTCTCAAAAGCTTCGGACTTGTGCTTTAATAAAAATACCTGACCGAATCTGGAGAAATCGTCAGTGAACGTAATGAAGTATGAAAAACCGCCTCTAGCCTGTGTAGACATTGGCCCGCATACATCACTATGTATGAGGCCTAGGAGCTCGGTAGCTCTTTCTCCGTGTCCGGTAAACGGAGTTTTGGTCATTTTACCCTTGATACAAGACTGGCAAGTCGCATAAGATTTATATTCAAAAGATTTAAATATCCATCTTTATGTAACTTGTTTAGTCTTGTTTCGTTAATATGACCAAGTCTACAGTGCCAAAGAAAAGCTTCATTTAATTCTGAAAGTTTTCTTTTATTAGTGTGTTGTATACTGAAAACTGTGTGCTGATTTAGGACATATATCCCGTTATTAAGTGTACCATACCCAACCAACATTTGATTCAGGTGAATGTTCATAACATTGTTCTGCAATACAAAATTATATCCTTCATTGTCTAACAAAGAAACGGATATTATATTACAAAGCATACTTGGTACAAAATAACATGGATTCAAAACCAAAATACATCCAGATGGCAACCCCAAGTGATACTCTCTCACTGCGACTGTATGTACATTGGAACCATTTCCAACGCGGAGAGTATGGTCACCTGTCTTCAAAACTTTGCTATTTCTCAGCCCCTGCATAGAATTGCAAATGTGAGAACCCGAACCCGTATCTAATACCCAGGAAGCAGAGTTTATTGAAAAACAGTTTTCTGTCACAAACGCACCTGAAGCAGAAGCATCCCCATGCTTCTTCTTGAGATTTAAGTACTCCGTGTAGTTGCGCTTCCAATGTCATGTCTTGTGGCAATGAAAACATTCGCCTTTCCCCGAGTCTCCAGCTTTGGACTTTTCCTTTCCCTTCACCTTTTTAACTCCACCCTTCGGATTGGTGGGCTTCTTCTTTTTCTTTCCCTTGGCCTTAGCCTTTGGGCGAGAAGAGGAAGACTGTCCAACAGTCATAACGGGAGTTTTTACTGACTTCATAGTGCTCTCTGCACTCCTTAACATATTAAGGAGTTCAGGTAGCTCCTTCTCCATGCCATGCATGTTGAAGTTAACTATGAATTGAGCAAAGGTGGAGGGGAGGGACTGCAGAATAATATCTGTATATTGTTCATTGTCCATAGTCCATCCAAGGTCCTCAAGCTCTTCTATAAGAGCTATCATCTTCAGAACATGGTCTCCTACTGGTGTGCCGGAGGCCATTCGCATCTGAAACAATTTCTTTGATGCTTCATATCGTAATACGTGGGATTGCTCTCCATACAACTCCTTTGTATGGAGCAATATGGCGTGAATGTCCATATTCTCGTGCTGCTTTTGATGTGTGGTGTCCATCGATGCAAGCACGAGGCATTTGGCCGTGGCACAGTCAGCATCCCATGTCTTGCGGACTTCAATATCCGCAACTGAGGATTTTGGGCCTGGGACGGGCGGGGCTGGAGCCGTGAGGACATATGATACCTTATCATATGTCAAGGCAATGTTCAAATTCCTCAGCCAGTCTTTATAATTGGTCCCATTCAGTTTATTTTTATCTAGTAGAAGCTTGAGTCCAGTCATGGGTATCTTCCATTAAGAGAGAGAAAAGAATACATTCAGCGAAAGCTCTTGCATAGATCAGATTGGTTATTATCTTGTCTAATCGATGTTTCCCACTGCTTTAATCGAGTTTTTCTTTCAAACCTAGCCAGGATTAATTACAGTCTACAACTTCGCTAACCGTTCAGCCAGGCCAGTGTCGGTACTTGAGGGAGGTTCCCCGTGCTTTCGCACGGACCTAATTAAAATAAACCTCGTTTTCCCAGAGGCGTAGCCCCGTTAACACCTTTCTAGACACCTAATGAGTTAGCTAATTATAAACTGTAAAACTCTCCTAGGAGCAACTATTGCCCACAGTGGGATCGGGATCCAACCATCACATGGAAGGTATGCAATCTCATTGCAAATTTCAACTATTGAAATTCCCAATGTGGTTTTTACCCCTAGCACTCGTGACCTTGGCTAAGGTCAACAAATCACGAGCACTAGTTAAGCTCAACCCGTCATTTCTTGATTAATTAGACCCGTTCACATGACCCTTGGCTAAGGTCAACAAAGTAATATGCCCGTCCTAATTAATCTGCATCATATGCATTTGTAGGAAGACATCACTTAGCTACCGTACACTATGTAGGGTTACTAGGCACACACAAGAGGTTCCATAAGGCATCAACCATGCCAAACAAAAATTTTCCGGTGCCGAGAAACCCTAATATAGATCGTTAACTAGAAGTAAAGACGAAAGAACATGCAAGTTAACAACTTAACTACAAGTGAAAGGGATTAAAACCTTTGTAGATCCGGTCCTCCACTTCTTTAGCTCCGTGTTGATGTCCCTCCGCAGCGATCATCGGATCGCGGACTCTAGCGATGGTTTCGTCGGAGAAATGATCGGGCTAGGTCATTGACTTCGAGGCCGAAGATGATCTACGTCGGGGAGACTCAAACTCAAGCTATTCCTTCACTTGGTCAAAAACTTTATGAAGAGAACACCCTATACTACATGGCAAGTGGTAGAGGATGAAGAAATAGGATGTGGGTTCACTTTAGAATTGGATTTCTCACTCTTTTTCTCATGGCACCATTGAAGCTCTCAAGCTTTTGTGAGCTTGATGAAGATGAAGAAGAAGAAAGAATCATATGAATTAAAAGAATAATATGAATACTTATCATTTTAATCATGGCACCATGGTTGAGTTAAGCCCTCATGCTTAACTCATGTAGAGAATTAACCATAGCTTTAGGTTAAAGGTTAGGTTAAAGAATATCAAAAGAAATGACAAAAGAGTGGACTTTGTCAAAGCTTCTCCAAGCTTCTTCAAGCTTGATAACTTTGACTAAGTTAAACCCTTTTGTTAAATCTTAAGATGAAACAATAACCCTAATCTTTACCCTAATCTTGGTATGAGCCTCATACACACATCTTGTATGTATCATCAAACATGATACAAACATGTACACTTGTATATATCACATATAAACAATGTGCACATTCAAGTGAGAAAATCAATCTTAAGTGAACCAATACTAGTTAATGTAAAGTAATATATCAAATATATAATTATACATTAAATCATTAAATCAACACTTGATTTAACGATCCGGTCATATCGCATATAACGGACTAATATCAAGTGTATCAATATATCGAATCAACACTTGATTCGGTAACCCGGCTATATCACATATAACCGACCGATGATACAAATCGCGAGAATAGAATACAGTATCACATACTGGTATTATTCTGGGTCCCGCACATATCTCATATGCGCTCCTATTTCGTTTCGCTTGAGCCAGGAAACCCCTGTGTAGGACTCTAAAGACCCGTCAATACGCCGGCAGTAGGTGATGATCATGTCAAACACCCACAAGCCGCAAGCGATCTGCTAAACGTAACGGCCACCCGGGTATTGAGCGATCAGAAGATCAACGAGCAAGCCCGCTCACACTCCTGTGAATCCTACCAGTAACACTACCGTACAGTCCAGTCTGTTCGTCTGATATGTCGCATATCTCGCCTAGGGGTGGTAAACGTCAGACCCCAATACATCGATAAGTCGTGTCGATATGAGGCTCATAACGGGTCGAGAAACTACTGGTAACACTTACCAGTAAATCCCTAAAACAGCCTTGGCCAAGGACTTCCTGTTATAGCCAATCGAGCACAGTGCAACATCAACTCCCTATACCGGGAGAGACGAAACCCCTCCTATCGCTCATTGCCTCCATGTGACTCGGGACTGTACCCAAAAACCACCGTTTTGCACGCCCTCTTGGACGTGGTAAGGTGGAAATCAAAGCACAGTGGGAATCACACAAGACTATGTGACGATCTCAGGTATACAGACTAACCTGTACCAGTGTCACCAAAGAACTTCCATCTGACGTAAGGTATAATACCATCTGGGAGTTCTCGGCGAGTCCGTCCAGTGTACCCAGTCTCCACTGAGCACCCGTATATCATCTCTGATGTCAAACACCAATGGATATGGGATCATCCATCGCCCATCCGTATGGGTCGAAAAGGTATACGCTAGTCTACTCTGGTATATCGATGCCCTGTCTCGATACACCCACGACTAGGGACCTTGAAGGATGTACTTATGGACTACCATGTCCCCACTAATATGATCCGCATCATAGTCCAGGTAGTCAAGTACACATCCTAAGGGCTTTACCAACATGTAACAGAGAGACAATCAGTGTACACGTTAAAGTAAAGAGTAACCAGATAGCATACTATCATATCGAGCAAGAAAGTCATCCCTATATATGTCCAAGCATCCACTACAATATACATCCTATGTATAGTAATGGCCTCTAGGGCATACATATAACTAACAATCTCCCACTTGCACTAGGGCCATCTGATAGAACTGGTTGTAGTATCTCATACTCAACCATCCCATAAAAGTGTCTCTCTGGGAAAAGGCCTTCGTGAGTGGATTCGCCTTGTTGTCCTCTGAGTCTACTCTCCTAACCTCGATCCCCTGGAGATCAACCATCTCCATGATCAGGTGATACTGCCTAAGAACATGTCTAGATCACTGATGGGACGGGCGTTCCTAGGCATAAGCCACAACTCCATTGTCACACAATGGGAGGAACGAAGTTCATCTCATGAACTAATATATACCCAGACTTCCTCTTTGGTAGCATCTTTGGTAGCGATATATCCAGCCTTTATCATCTAGTATGCCACGGTATCTAGCTTGGAACTCTTCCAACATACCGTCCCTTTACTGAGGGTAAAGACAATGCCCGCGACTGACATTCAGTCGTCCTTATCACCCTGGAACCTTTCCAGTGATTCTCCCTAGGATCAATTGATACCATCTCACTACAACTAGTGAGTATCCTAAAATCCAATTAGATCTATCACATAGATCCAAAATCCAGGATTTAGTATGTATCACTTTGATCCTATATGGAGAATCCTTGTGATATGCGGAGATTGACCGAGCGTAGTATGGGAAACTCCTTCCCTATCAAGAGTATGTCATCCACGTACTCTACGGGGATCACCACCATACTCCCTACTACCTTTTTGTATATACAAGGTTCATCTACCATTTTGATGATGTCAAACTCTTTGACTAACTCATCAAAACAGATGTTCCAACTCCGCGATGCTTGCTTTATCACGTAAAACATCTTGCACACGTTTCCGCTGCTCCCACTGTCTACGAAGCTCTCTGGCTGTGTACTTATAGACACTTTCTTCCAAATCATCATTTAGAAAAGCAGTTAAGACACCCAACCGCCAGATATCGTAGTGATGGTATGTAGCCGTAGCAAGTAGGATCTGGATGGACTTAAGCATAGCTACTTAGAAAAGGTTTCATCACAATCCATGGCTGATCAATGATGCAAACCTTTAACAAGTCTAGCTTTGAAAGTCTCAACTTTTCCATGTACACCAAGTAATCTTCTCAAGATATACTTGCTCCTGATGGGGATTTAACCCTTCAGATAAAGCAACCAAAGTCCATACTTTGTTGGTGTATAAGGATTCCATCTCAGATCAATAAACATCCAGCCATTCTTATAGAGTCCTACTCCTGATGGCCAGCCTGAAACTAGTTGGGTCATCATCTCATGATGCAATCCTTGCTCCCACTGTCATAGAGAAACCGAAGTATCTCTCAGGTGGGTGAGGAACCCTACTAGATCGGCGGAGAGGCTGAGGTTCGTTGGTTGCTATTGAATCCTTTGGTTCTACCAAATCATCAGCTGCAGTTTGTATAGCTGGAACTGTTTCCAGTTCTACCTCATAACCAATAATTTCTTCACAAGAAATTTCCTTTCACAAAGGTGGCATGCTGAGAAACAAAACATTTTTGTTCCTCGGTTAGATAGAAGATATTCCCTTGCGAATGCTTGGGATATCCAACAAACTTCCACAGATCTGACTTTGCCTCGAGCTTGTCCGGATTTTGCTTTTAGACATAGGCCGGACAACCCCAAATCTTAACAAACTTAAGATATGGGCTCTTCCCTTTCCATATCACATATGAAGTGGTAGGCAACTGATTTGATCGGAACTCAATTCAATAGGTATGCAACTTCATAAGTGCATAACTCCCTAAAAGGAAATAGGAAACTCAGTAGTACTCATCATAGAGCACACTATATCACATAGGGTGCTATGCTCCGCCCCGATACACCGAGGTGCTGAGGTGTATACGGAGGAGTAATACTGAGAGAGAATCTCATTCTAAGAATAGTCCAGGAATCCCGTGCTTAAGTATTCTCCTCCTTGATCACATCAAAGGACATAATACTTATACCCGTTTTTGGTTTTCTACTTCTATCTTATATTCTGTGAATATCTCAAAAGGTTCGGACTTGTGTTTCAACAGGAACATAGGTCTGAATCTCGAGAGATCATCAGAGAATTTAATGAAGTACAAAGAACCGGTCTTGGCATTTGTAGACAGGGGACCTTCATACATCAATATGTATCATCCCAAGAGTTCACTAACTCTTTCTCTGTTTCCAGTAAACGGAGCTATGGTCATCTTATCTTTGTGACATGACTGGCAAGTTTCACAAGATGTAAATTCAAACAGATTTAAATATGCATCTAAATGTAACTTAGCTAGTCGGGTCGCATTGATATGACCTAGTCTACAATACCTCAAGAAGGATTCATTCATTTCTGAACTCTTCCTCTTGTGTGTGTTCTGTATACTAGAAACTGTAGTTTGATTTAGAACGTTAATGCTTTTAGATAACGTGCCTGAACCGATCAACTATTGATATAGGAAATGTTCAAAACATTATCCAACAATACAAAATTGTATCCTTCTTTACTAATAAAGATATTGATATGATTTTGTATATCAGGTTCGGTATCTAATAGCATTTGTTCAGAATCAATGTATTCAGGTAATACAGGGTGACAGTGACCAACAGACCTGGCTGCAACACTTGCACCGTTTTCTGCCTCATGAAACTTATCACCCGTTCTCAGTTCTCTACCTTTCTGTAGCCCATGTAACAAATTACATATGCGGGATCCTGATCTGGTATCACATACCCAGGACGTAAAGGATACTGAGCAATAGTTCTCTGTAATGAACACACCCGAAGATGATGCATCGGTATGCACTTTCTTCGTTTAGGCGGCATGGGAATTCTGGTAATCCCCTAATTCCTGCTCTGTCTTATAACATTTATAAGTTGGAGCGGGACCAACGTTCCCCAGCTCAGTATAACAAGCGGTTTCGGTCAATACATCCGTTTTATTATCTTGATTAAGGCGTGACATGCTCGCTACCAGGAGAGAGAGAGAGAGAAGAAAACACTCTGCGTGCGCTCTTGCAAAATCAGATTGGTTATTATTTTATCTAATCAGGATGGCTCCCACTGTTTTTATCAAATCTTCCTTCAAACCTTAAAAGGAAAGACTAGCCGGGATTAATTACACGCTACAAGTTCGCCAATCTTTCAGCCAGGCCAGTGTCGGTACTTTGAAGGAGGTTCCCCGTGCTTTCGCACGGACCTAATTAATGTAAACCTCGTTTTTCCAGAGGCGTAACCCCGTTGACACCTTTCTAGACACCTACTTGATCGGCTAATTGTAATGTGTAAAACTCTCCCAGGAGTAACAATTACTCGCAGTGGGTATCGGGATCCAACTATCTCATAGAAGGTATGCAATCTCATTGCAAATTTCAACACTTGAAATTCCCGATAATTTTGCCCCTAACCTCCTATGACCTTGACAAAGGCCAACAAACCATAGGATGCTAGTCAAGTTCAACCCGTCATTTCCTGATTGAATTAAACCCACCCGTACGACCCTTGACAAAGGCCAACAAGGTCACACGACTACCCCAACCCAATCTGCATCATATGCATAAGCAGATAAGCACCAGTTAGCTACCACACACTACGCCTTGACAAAGGCCAACAAACGCAGCACGAATACTAACTACTACTTATCTGAAATGACGGAGGGCTACGACAGGTTTTTCTGAAAACCTATTGCGTAATGAACTTGATATCGTTGTAGAATCAAATAATTTTAAAATGGAGTGTTTTTTAGGCTTTTCTAGTTTTGCTAAAGGGGTCACTCCCGGTGAAGAGATCGTCGGCCCTTTTCTCGTCGAATGAGGTGCAGGATATATCATATATACCGCTGTGCAAAGCAAGAACTATAGGAGCAATCAAAAGACAAACCGAGGGGTTGTAGCATCTGCCAGTTATTGCTAAAGGAGTCACTCCTGGTGAAGGGATCTCGGTCCTTTCCTTATCGAATAAGGTGCAGGATGTTCTACAAGGAACACCGCGATGCAAAGCAAGAACTGTAGCTACCTGTTTTTGAAAATTCGATTCCACAACATCTTTAGGTTTCTTTTCTTTCATTAATCATATTAATGAAGTCCCATCATTTAAGTTACCTAAACATCACAGATAAATACGACGTACACTTATGCCATCCGCATTCGCCTCGATGTCCCCTCGTGCACCGTTAGGTTAGGTAACTAACGGCAGAGCGGGGCAGGGCTAGCGCGGGTGTAAAACATAAGTAACGCCTATATAATATATCATATATACTATATACAGTATTTATCACAGAACATCAAATGATCACATCACAGATATCGCAGCAGAAGAATCATATGAAATATTGGATATACTAGGACGTCCGTGTTTTCAATACGAGCCAGTATAAAACACGGATTCCACGGTCACGATGAATAGCCAAACCCACACCCCTAGACCCCTACGAGAGCGGTAAACAACCCTACCAATTCTAGAGTTAGAAGACCCGGACTCGACTCCTCGAGTTGGTCTCCCACTGGACTCCAGAACCCGGTTACTTGTGCTCTCCTCCTTGGGTCTATCCTAGTGCGGAAAAGTAAATAATATACAAAGGTGACAACTTCCGCAACCTGGAAGTGCCCCAATAAAAGAATATTACATACAAGTTTTTACATGAATGAAAATGAAAAACACTCATCTCACATAAAACCCCCCGGCTATTCAAAACGCGACGATCCAATATAACATATCCAGCAACACATAACATCACATGTCATCAACGTAAGTAAATGTGCGCATCCCAATTGTCGTTGACATATAGCAACGAAACCGGCGATAACACATATTACACTTACGGTCACAGAAAGAAAATGTAAAACTACAACAGTTGGAATCTGCAATCTCCTTAGACATCGCATGCCTAATCAAATGAATTCCTTAGACATCACATACCTAACAATTATAAACCCCGCATTTTAGTCTCATTATCGAAAACACTTTTCAATATCAAGTCGGGCAATTCAACAAGATTCCCGGCATTTTGATCGAATGCTCGTCGCAAACTTTAGTAGACGGACGCACCCCCGATACCGTCAACGAAGTGCACCAAGGCGGAACACCGCTGCCGCGAGCACCCGAACGGATGCTTTTGGCGACGGGGTTCTCCTACAGTCACTTGGTCAGGGCTATGGGGCGTGGCTGTCTATTAAGTTTACCGGCGAATATCCGCGTACACTACGTGATTGCGACGGACTTTTAATCGCATCAAAATTCCGTGGCAACCGATCAATTGAGACTAAAGTGCTATGTTTATAACATTCATGTTAGTTATCTCATAACTACTTGTGAATTCCAAATATTGTATCACATTCCAGATAATTAGACAATGTTAAACTTTCCGATCGAATAATAAAACACCCAAGTTTTTCCAAAATAGCTCAACACATGAAATAAGTTCAAAAACATCCATTTCATGCCACAGTACCAATAGTCCAGCCGTAGAAGGGTCAAGCCAACACCTCATATGTGGCACGCCGTACTGCCCCAAACCCTAAGGTTCAAAGGGCAGTTCAAGACGGTCACATAATCGAGTTAAGGTTGGTTGTCTTCTAGAGGGTCCATCGCGTTACTTGCACTACTTCGAATGTTCTTAAACTACGAAAAGATCCAACACTTGGAAATTTCCCGACAGGGGAAAAAGTGGGTATTTATATCCGGTCGAACTTTTTAACATATTGTAAATTATCCGGAAAAACACGCAGACGAAGTTAAAATTCCCGATCGAAACATCGAGTCCCCAATACAACCCAGAAAACTCAACTTTTGAGTAAAGATTAAAATTACCCAGAAAACACAGGAGTCAAATAGAAACATTATTGTGCAAAATTTGGTCAACAAAGCAACAGTATGGCCGTGGAACCGCCGCGCCAGGTGGGGTACGGCCGCGGTTCCGCGGCACATTTATGGAGTTAAGACCACGTTTTGCACGGTAATTCATATAAAACCCTGCTTATTTTTCTGCATATTTTTAATCTGGAAAAATCCATAATTTTAGAAAATGTACAGAGAGGGTTATTGTATTAGGGTTTCGGGTTCGAACGGACTTCTAACTTCGTCTACACTTCGCCTAAGGCTCTAACTAAGCTTTGATACCACTGTAGGGTTACTAGGCACACTCAAGAGGTTCCACAAGGCATCAACCATACCAAACAAAAATTTTCCGGTGCCGAGAAACCCTAATATAGATCGTTAACTAGAAGTAAAGGCGAAAGAACATGCAAGTTAACAACTTAACTACAAGTGAAAGGGATTACAACCTTTGTAGATCCGGTCCTCCACTTCTTTAGCTCCGTGTTGATGTCCCTCCGCAGTGATCATCGGATCGCGGACTCTAGCGATGGTTTCGTCGGAGAAATGATCAGGCTAGGTCATTGACTTCGAGGCCGAAGATGATCTACGTCGGGGAGACTCAAACTCAAGTAATTCCTTCACTTGGTCAAAAACTTTATGAAGAGAACACCCTATACTACATGGAAAGTGGTAGAGGATGAAGAAATAGGAAGTGGGTTCACTTTAGAATTGGATTTCTCACTCTTTTTCTCATGGCACCATTGGAGCTCTCAAGCTTTTGTGAGCTTGATGAAGATGAAGAAGAAGAAAGAATCATATGAATTAAAAGAATAATATGAATACTTATCCTTTTAATCATGGCACCATGGTTGAGTTAAGCCCTCATGCTTAACTCATGTAGAGAATTAACCATAGCTTTAGGTTAAAGGTTAGGTTAAAGAATATCAAAAGAAATGACAAAAGAGTGGACTTTGTCAAAGCTTCTTCAAGCTTGATAACTTTGACTAAGTTAAACCCTTTTGTTAAATCTTAAGATGAAACAATAACCCTAATCTTTACCCTAATCTTGGTATGAGTCTCATACACACATCTTGTATGTATCATCAAACATGATACAAACATGTACACTTGCATATATTACATATAAACAATGTGCACATTCAAGTGAGAAAATCAATCTTAAGTGAACCAATACTAGTTAATGTAAAGTAATATATCAAATATATAATTATACATTAAATCATTAAATCAACACTTGATTTAACGATCCGGTCATATCGCATATAACCGACTAATATCAAGTGTATCAATGTATCGAATCAACACTTGATTCGGTAACCCGGCTATATCACATATAACCGACCGATGATACAAATCGCGAGAATAGAATGCAGTATCACATACTGGTTTTATTCTCGGTCCCGCACATATCTCATATGCGCTCCTATTTCGTTTCGCTTGAGCCAGGAAACCCCTGTGTAGGACTCTAAAGACCCGTCAATACGCCGGCAGCAGGTGATGATCATATCAAACACCCACAAGCCGCAAGCGGTCTGCTAAACGTAACGGCCACCCGGGTATTGAGCGATCAGAAGATCAACGAGAAAGCCTGCTCACACTCCTGTGAATCCAACCAGTAACACTACCGTACAGTCCGGTCTGTTCGTCTGATATGTCGCATATCTCGCCCAGACCCCAATAACTCGATAAGTCGTGTCGATATGAGGCTCATAACGGGTCGAGAAACTACTACTAACACTTACCAGTAAATCCCTAAAACAGCCTTGGCTAAGGACTTCCTGTTATAGCCAATCGAGCACAGTGCAACATCAACTCCCTATACCGGGAGAGACGAAACCCCTCCTATCGCTCATTGCCTCCATGTGACTCGGGACTGTACCCAAAAACCACCGTTTTGCATGCCCTCTTGGACGTGGTAAGGTGGAAATCAAAGCACAGTGGGAATCACACAAGACTCTATGACGATCTCGGGTATACAGACTAACCTGTACCAGTGTCACCAGGGAACTGCCATCTGACGTAAGGTATAATACCATCTGGGAGTTCTCGGCGAGTCCGTCCAGTGTACCCAGTCTCCACTGAACACCCGTATATCATCTTTGATGTCAAACACCAATTGATATGGGATCATCCATCGCCCATCTGTAAGGGTCGAGAAGGTATACGCTAGTCTACTCTGGTATATCGATGCCCTGTCTCGATACACCCACGACTAGGGACCTTGAAGGATGTACTTATTGTAGGGTTGCTAGGCACGCGCACAAGGGTCTACGAGGCATCAACCATGCCCGATTTAAAATTTAGCCGTGCCGAACAACCCGAATACGGAACTTTAAACTAGAGATTAGGCGAAAACAAACATGCTAAACACTTTAACACTAAGTGAGAGGGATTACAACCTTTGTAGATCCGGTCCTTCACTTTATATGCTCCGTGTTGTGGTCCCTTCGCTGCGATCATCGGGATCCGTACTCTCGAGAGGTTCCACGAAGAGAAAGACGCAACCTTTGCTTCCGATCTTCGATACTAAGATGATCTACCTTGAAGTTTCTTTAACACAAGCTAACACTCATGAAATGATGTGAACACCCTCATCTAAATGGCAAGGGAAGATGAGGATGATGAAGTAGGATTTTTGCTCTCTTTATTTATCTTTTTCTCATATTTATTCATCACCTTTTGAAAAACTAGTAAGCTTTTCATGAAAGAATGAAGGAGGAAGAAGATGAATAATCATTTGTGATGAATAGAAAGAATTTTATCATAATCATTTATGCAACCATGGTTGTAGTAACCATTGTAGAGAGTTTACTAGGGTTAGGGTTTGGGTTAGGTCAAAGGGTGAGTCACTTGTAAATATCTATCATAATATCTTAACAAAGACAAAGTAAAGCTTCTAGAATCAACTAGAAGGTTTAACCCTAATCCAAACCCTAATCATGTTTAAACTCCTCTAAACATGTTGCATTAATAATTATAATATGTTACAATATTATATATCACATATACAATATTTATTGTAACAAAATAAAATAATACATTTAACATATATCGCATATATATCAATGTATTACCCGAGTGAGAAAAAGAATCTTTTAGTGAGCAAATATTAGTTAATGTAATTTAATATATCATATATATTATTATACATTAAATTATCGAATCAACACTTGATCCGACAATCCGGCTATATCGCATATAATCGACTAATATTTATCCGTACCGATTCATCGAATCAACACTTGATCCGATGACCCGGCTGATATCAAATATCGCGAGAATATAATACGGTATCACATATCGCATTATCCTCGGTCTCGCACATATCACATATGTGCCCCTACTCCGTTTTGCCTGAGTCAAGAAACCTCTGTGTAGGACTCTAAAGAATCGTCAATACGCCGGCAGTAGGTGATGATCATATCAAACACCCACAAGCTGCAAGCGGTCAGCTAAACGTAACAGCTACCCAGGTATTGAGTGCTCAGAAGATCAACAAGCAAGCCTGTACATTCTCCTGTGAATCCAAACAGTAACACTCCCGTACAGTCCGGTCTCGTCGTCAGATATGTTGCATATCTCGCCTAGGGGTGGTAAACGTCAGACCCCAGTAGCTTGATAAGTCGTGTCGATTTGAGGTCTATAACAGTTCGAGAAACTACTGATAACACTTACCAGTAAATCTCAGCAACCCTGGCCAGGGATTTCCGGTTATAGCCAATCGAACACAGCACAACATCAACTCCCTATACCGGGAGAGACGAATCCCCTCCTATCGCTCATTGCCTCCATGTGATTCGGGACTGTACCCAAAAGCCACCTTTTTGCATGCCCTCTTGGACGTGGTATGATGGAAATCAAAGCACAGTGGGAATCACACAAGACTCTATGACGATCTCGGGTCAACAGACTACTCTGTACCAGTGTCACCGGAGAACTGCCATCTGACGTATGGTATAATACCATCTGGGAGTTCTCGGCGAGTCCGTCCAGTGTACCCAGTCTCTACTGAGCACCCGTACACCATCCTTGATGTCAAACACCGATGGATATGGGATCATCCATCGCCCATCTCATGGGTCAAGATGCGTATACGCTAGTCTACTCTGGTGTATCGATGCCCTGTCTCGATACACCCTCGACTAGGAACAGTTATAGGATGTACTCATCGACTACCGTGGCCCCACTAGTATGATCTCATCATAGTCCCAGTAGTCGAGTACATATCCTAAGGGCTTTATCAACATGTAATATAGAGACAATCAGAGTACATGTTAAGATAAAGTACAACCAGATAGCATACTATCATGTCGAGCAAGAAAGTCCTCCCTATATATGTCCTAGCATCCACTACAATATACATCGTATGTACAGTAATGGCCTCTAGGGCATACATATAACTAACAATCTCCCACTTGCACTAAGGCCATCTGTTATGGTATCGCATACCCAACAATTAGCTGCGGTTGAAGTATCTCATACTCAACCATCCCATAAAAGTCTCTACTGGGAAAAAGGCCTTTGTGAATGGATCCGTGCTGTCGTCCTCTGTGTCTGCTCTCCTAACCTCGATCTCCCTAGAGATCAACCATCTCCATGATCAGGTGATACTGCCTAAGAATTATATCTGGATTTCTGATGGGACGGTAGTTCCTTGGCTAAAGCCACAACTCCATTGTCACACAATGGTAGGAACGAAGTTCATCTTATGAACTTATAAATATCCAGACTGCCTCTTTGGTAGTATCCTTGGTAACGATGTATCTTACCTTTAATCATCTAGTAAGTCACGGTATCTAGCTTGGAACTCGTCCAACAAACCGTCCCTCCACTGAGGGTAAAGACAATGCCTGCGACTGACATTCAGTCATTCTTATCACCCTGGAGCCTTTCCAGTGATTCTCCCCAGGATCGATTGATACCATCTCACAACTAGTGAGTGTCCTAACATCCAATTAGATCTATCTCATAGATCCAAAACCCAGGATTTAGGAGGTATCACTTTGATCCTATATGGAGAATCCTTATGATAAGCGGAGATTGACCGAGCGTAGCATAGGAAACTCCTTCCCTATCAAGAATATGTCATCCACGTACTCTACGAGGATCACCACCATACTCCCTACTACCTTTTTGTATATACAAGGTTCATCTACCATTTTGATGAAGTCAAACTCTTTGACTACCACATCAAAATAGATGTTCCAACTCCGCGATGCCTGTTTTATCACACAAAACATCTTGCATACGTTTCCGCTGCTCCCACTGTCTACGAAGCCCTCTGGCTGTGTACTTATAGACACTATTTTCTAAAATATCATTTAGAAAAGCAGTCATGACACCCAACCACCAGATATCGTAGTCGTGGTATGTAGCCGTGGCAAGTAGGATCTGGATGGACTTAAGCATACATCCTTAGAAAAGGTTTCAACATAATCCATACCTGGTCTATGATGCAAACCTTTAACAAGTCTAGCTTTGAAAGTCTCAATTTTTCCATGTACACCAAGTAATCTTCTCAAGATATACTTCCTCCTGATGGGGATTTAACCCTTCAGATAAAGCAACCAAAGTCCATACTTTGTTGGTGTATAAGGATTCCATCTCAGATCGATAAGCATCCAGCCATTCTTACAGAGTCCCACTCCTGATGGCCAGCTCGAAACTAGTTGGGTCATCATCTCATGATGCAATCCTCGCTCCCACTGTCATAGAGAAACCGAAGTATCTCTCAGGTGGGTGAGGAACCCTACTAGATCGGCGGAGAGGCTGAGGTACGTTGGAAACTATTGAATCCTTTGGTTCTACCAAATTATCAGCTGCAGTTTGTATGGCTGGAACATTTCCAGTTCTACATAACAGACCATGCCTTGAGCTTGTCCGGATTTTGCTTTTAGACATAGGCCGGACAACCCCAAATCTTAACAAACTTAAGATATGGGCTCTTCCCTTTCCATTACACATATGAAGTGGTAGGCAACTGATTTGATTTGAACCCTATTCAATAGGTATGCAGCTTCTCAAGCGCATAACACCCAAAAGGAAATAGGAAACTCAGTAGTACTCATCATAGATCACACCATATCAAATAGGGTGCTATTGCTCTGCCCCGATACACCGACGTGCTGTGGCGTATGCGGAGGAGTAATGCTGAGAGAGAATCTCATTCTCCTTTAGAATAGTCCAGGAATTCCGTGCTCAAGTATTCTCCTCCTTGATCATATAAAAGGACATAATACTTTTACCCGTATTTTGGTTCTCTACTTCTAACTTATATTCTGTGAATATCTCAAAAGCTTCGGACTTATGTTTCAACAGGAACATATGTCTGAATCTTGAGAGATCATCAGAGAATGAAATGAAGTACAAAGAACCGGTCTTGGCATGTGTAGACAGGGGACTTTTCATACATCAACATGTATCAATCCCAAGAGTTCACTAACTCTTTCTCTGTTTCTAATAAACAGAGCTGTGGTCATCTTATCTTTGTGACATGACCGGCAAGTTTCATAAGATGTAAATTCAAACTAATTTAAATATGCATCTATATGTAACTTCAGCCAGTCGGGTCGCATTGATATGACCTAGTCTACAATAACTCAAGAAGGATTCATTCATTTCTGAACTCTTCCTCTTGTGTATGTTCCTTATACTAAGAACTGTAGTTTGATTTAAAACGTCAATGCTTTTAGATAACGTGCCTGAACTGATCAACTCTTGATATAGGAAATGTTCAAAACATTATCCAACAATACAAAATTATATCCTTTCTTTACTAATAAAGAGACTGATATGATTTTGTATATCAGGTTCGGTATCTAATAACATTTGTTCAGAATCAATGTATTCCGGTAATACAGGGTGACAGTGACCAACAGACTTGGCTGCAATACTTGCACCGTTTTCTGTCTCATGAAACTTATCACCCGTTCTCAGTTCTTTACCTATCTGTAGCCCATGTAACAGATTACATATGAGGGATCCTGATCCGGTATCTCATACCCAGGACGTAAAGGATACTGAGAAACAGTTCTCTGTAATGAACACACCCGAAGAAGATGCATCAACATGCACTTTCTTCGTTTGGGCGGCACGGGAATTCTGGTAATCCCAATTTCCTGCTCTGTCTTATAACAATTATAAGTTGGAGCGGGACCAACGTTCCCCAGCTCAGTATAATAAACGAGTTCGGTCAATATATCCGTATTATTATCTTGATTAAGACGTGATATGGTCGCTACCTGGAGAGAGAGAGAAGAAAACACTCAGCTTATGCTCTTGCAAGATTAGATTGGTTATTTAATATATCTAATCAGGATGTCTCCCACTGTTTTAGTCAAATCTTCCTTCAAACCCTAAAAGGAAAGACTAGCCGGGATTAATTACACGCTACAAGTTTGCCAATCTTTCGGCCAGGCCAGTGTCGGTACTTTGAGGGAGGTCCCCCATGCTTTCGCACGAACCTAATTAAAGTAAACCTCGTTTTTCCAGGGGCGTAACCCCGTTAACACCTTTCTAGACACCTACTTGATTGGCTAATTGTAATGTGTAAAACTCTCCCAGGAGTAACTCTTACTCACAGCGGGTATCGGGATCCAACTATCTCATAGAAGGTATGCAATCTCATTGCAAATTTCAACACTTGAAATTCCCCATATTATTTTGCCCCTAGCGTCCTATGACCTTGACGGAGGTCAACAAACCATAGTCTACAAGTCAAGTTCAACCCGTCATTTCCTGATTGAATTAAACCCACCCGCACGACCCTTGACGGAGGTCAACAAGGCCGCACGACTACCCTAATCCAATCTGCATCATATGCATAAGCAGATAAATACTAGTCAGCTACCGCACACTACGCCTTGACGGAGGTCAACAAACGTAGCACAAATACTAAGTGGGACTTATCTGAAATGACCGAGGGCTACGACAGGTTTTTAAGAAAACCTATTGCGTAATGAACTTGATATCGTCGTAGAATCGAGTGATTTTAAATGGAGTGTTTTTTAGGCTTTTCTAGTTTTGCTAAAGGGGTCACTCCCGGTGAAGGGATCGTCGGCCTTTTCCTCATCAAATAAGGTGCAGGATATTTCACAAATACCACTATGCAAAGCAAAAACTATAGAAGCAATCAAAAGACAAACCGAGTTTGTAGCATCTGCTAGTTTCACTAAAGAGGTCACTCCCGGTGAAGGGATCTCGGCTCTTTCCTTATCGAATAAGGTGCTGGATGTTCTACAAGGAACACCGCTATGCAAAGCAAGAACTAGAGCTACCAGTTTTTAAACAAGTTTCTACAACATCGTAGGTTTCTTTTATTTCATTAATCTCATTAATGAAGTCCCATTTTATTATGCTTCACAAGCATCTCTTTTGAAACGAAATCTGCAATATAACATATATCTCATATATATATAATAGAAACATTCGTCTCAGGCAGTAATATGATCTCATCACAGAACATTGCAGCAAAAGAACATATATGAAATATTGGATATACTAGGACGTCCGTGTTTTCAATACGAGCCTGTATAAAACACGGATTCCACGGTCGCGATGAATAGCCAAACCCACATCCCTAGACCCCTACGAGAGCGGCAAGCAACACTACCAATTCTAGGGTTAGGAGACCCGGTCTCGACTCTTCGAGATGGTCTCCCACTGGACCCCAGAACCCGGTTACTTGTACTCCCCGCCTTGGGTCTACCTAATGCGGAAAAGTAAATAATATACAACGGTGACATCTTCCGCAACCTGGAAGTGCCCCAATAAAAGAATATTACATATAAAAGAATTTTACATGAATGAAAAAGAAAAAACTCTCATCTCACATAAAACCCCCGGCTATTCAAAAAGCGACGATCCAATATAACATATCACAGCAACACATAATATCTCATATCATCAACGTAAGCAAGTATGCGTATCCCGATTGTCGTTGATGTATAGCAACGAAGCCGGCGATACACCACATACTACGCTTACGGTCATAGAAAAGAAAGTGTAAAACTACAACAGTTGGAATCAGCAACCTCCTTAGACATCGCATGCCTAACCAAATGAATTCCTTAGACATCGCATGCCTAACAATTATAAATCCGCATTTTAATCTCATTATCGAAAACTCTTTTCAATATCAAGTCGGGCAATTCAACAAGATTCCCGAAAAACTGATCGAATGCTCGTCGCAAACTTTAGTAGACGGCCGCACCCCCGATACCGTCGACGAAGTGCACCAAGGCGGAACACCACTACCGCGAGCACCCGAACGGATGCTTTCAGCGACGGGATTCTCCTACAGTCACTTGGTCGGGGCTATGGGGCGTGGCTGTCTATTAAGTTTACCCGGCGAGTATCCGCGTACGCTACGTGATTGCGACGGACTTTTGATCACATCAAAATTCCGTGGCAACCGATCACTTGAGACTAAACTGCTATGTTTATAATATTCAAATCAGTTATCTCATAACTATCTGTGGATTCCAAATATTGTATCACATTCCAGATAAATAGAAAAAGTTAAACTTTCCGATCGAATCATCAAGCACCCAAGATTTCCCCAATATATCTCAACACTTGAAATCAGTTTAAAAACATTCATCACATGCCACAGTACCAATGGTCCAGCCGTAGAAGGGTCAAGCCAACGCCTCACATGTGGCACGCCGTACTGCCCCAAACCCTAAGGTTCAAATGGCAGTTCAAGGCGGTAACATAATCGAGTTAAGGTTTGTTGTCTTCTAGAGGGTCCACCGAGTTACTTGCACGACTTAGAACATTCTTAAACACGAGCAAAAATCCAACTTTTGAAAAATTTTCCGACAGGGGAAAAAGTGAGTTATTGATATCCGTTCGAACTTTTTAACAGTTTCTAAAAATTATCCGGACAAAACTAAACAAAGTTAAAATATCCGATCGAATCTTTATATCCCCAATACAACCCAGATAATTCAACAGTTGAATAAAAATAAAATAAAAATTTCCAGAAGACTCAGCACTTGAAGACAAGAATTACTGTGCAAGCCACGTGGTGTAACTCACCAAAGTGGCCGCGGAACCGCCGCGAAACCCAGGGTTGGGCCGCGGTTCCGCGCCTCCTTTGTCGAGTTAGCACCACGTGCTTCACAGTATCTCATACAATTCCCTGCTGAATTTTTTGGCAATTTTTAATTCGCAAAAATCCAAACTTTCAGAAAATTTCCAGAGAAGGGGTTTGTTCGGGTTTTCCGGGTTCGATCGGACTTCAAACTTCGTCTAGACTTTGCCTAAAGCTCTAGCTTGGCTCTGATACCACTGTAGGGTTGCTAGGCACGCGCACAAGGGTCTACGAGGCATCAACCATGCCCGATTTAAAATTTAGCCGTGCCGAACAACCCGAATACGGAACTTTAAACTAGAGATTAGGCGAAAACAAACATGCTAAACACTTTAACACTAAGTGAGAGGGATACAACCTTTGTAGATCCGGTCCTTCACTTCATATGCTCCGTGTTGTGGTCCCTTCGCTGCGATCATCGGGATCCGGACTCTCGAGAGGTTCCACGAAGAGAAAGACGCAACCTTTGCTTCCGATCTTCGATACTAAGATGATCTACCTTGAAGTTTCTTTAACACAAGCTAACACTCATGAAATGATGTGAACACCCTCATCTAAATGGCAAGGGAAGATGAGGATGATGAAGTAGGATTTTTGCTCTCTTTATTTATCTTTTTCTCATATTTATTCATCACCTTTTGAAAAACTAGTAAGCTTTTCATGAAAGAATGAAGGAGGAAGAAGATGAATAATCATTTGTGATGAATAGAAAGAATGTTATCATAATCATTTATGCAACCATGGTTGTAGTAACCATTGTAAAGAGTTTACTAGGGTTAGGGTTTGGGTTAGGTCAAAGGGTGAGTCACATGTAAATATCTATCATAATATCTTAACAAAGATAAAGTAAAGCTTCTAGAATCAACTAGAAGGTTTAACCCTAATCCAAACCCTAATCATGTTTAAACTCCTCTAAACATGTTGCATTAATAATTATAATATGTTACAATATTATATATCACATATACAATATTTATTGTAACAAAATAAAATAATACATTTAACATATATCGCATATATATCAATGTAATACCCGAGTGAGAAAAAGAATCTTTTAGTGAGCAAATATTAGTTAATGTAATTTAATATATCATATATATTATTATACATTAAATTATCGAATCAACACTTGATCCGACAATCCGGCTATATCGCATATAATCGACTAATATTTATCCGTACCGATTCATCGAATCAACACTTGATCCGATGACCCGGCTGATATCAAATATCGCGAGAATATAATACGGTATCACATATCGCATTATCCTCGGTCCCGCACATATCACATATGTGCCCCTACTCCGTTTTGCCTGAGTCAAGAAACCTCTGTGTAGGACTCTAAAGAATCGTCAATATGCCGGCAGTAGGTGATGATCATATCAAACACCCACAAGCTGCAAGCGGTCAGCTAAACGTAACAGCTACCCAGGTATTGAGCGCTCAAAAGATCAACAAGCAAGCCTGTACATTCTCCTGTGAATCCAAACAGTAACACTCCCGTACAGTCCGGTCTCGTCGTCAGATATGTTGTATATCTCGCCTAGGGGTGGTAACCGTCAGACCCCAGTAGCTTGATAAGTCGTGTCGATTTGAGGTCTATAAAAGTTCGAGAAACTACTGATAACACTTACCAGTAAATCTCAACAACCCTGGCCAGGGATTTCCGGTTATAGCCAATCGAACACAGCACAACATCAACTCCCTATACCGGGAGAGACGAATCCCCTCCTATCGCTCATTGCCTCCATATGATTCGGGACTGTACCCAAAAGCCACCTTTTTGCACGCCCTCTTGGACGTGGTATGATGGAAATCAAAGCACAGTGGGAATCACACAAGACTCTATGACGATCTCGGGTCAACAGACTACTCTGTACCAGTGTCACCGGAGAACTGCCATCTGACGTATGGTATAATACCATCTGGGAGTTCTCGGCGAGTCCGTCCAGTGTACCCAGTCTCTACTGAGCACCCGTACACCATCCTTGATGTCAAACACCGATGGATATGGGATCATCCATCGCCCATCTTATGGGTCAAGATTTGTATACACTAATCTACTCTGGTGTATCGATGCCCTGTCTCGATACACCCTCGACTAGGAACAGTTATAGGATGTACTCATCGACTACCGTGGCCCCACTAGTATGATCTCATCATAGTCCCAGTAGTCGAGTACATATCCTAAGGGCTTTATCAACATGTAATATAGTGACAATCAGAGTACATGTTAAGATAAAGTACAACCAGATAGCATACTATCATGTCGAGCAAGAAAGTCCTCCCTATATATGTCCTAGCATCCACTACAATATACATCGTATGTACAGTAATGGCCTCTAGGGCATACATATAACTAACACTTATGGACTACCATGTCCCCACTAGTATGATCCGCATCATAGTCCAGGTAGTCAAGTACACATCCTAAGGGCTTTACCAACATGTAACAGAGAGACAATCAGTGTACACGTTAAAGTAAAGAGTAACCAGATAGCATACTATCATATCGAGCAAGAAAGTCATCCCTATATATGTCCAAGCATCCACTACAATATACATCCTATGTATAGTAATGGCCTCTAGGGCATACATATAACTAACACACTACGCCTTGGCTAAGGTCAACAAACGTAGCACGAATACTAAGTACTCTACTTCCTAAAATGACGGAGGGTTGCGGATGATTTTTAAGAAAATCTTTAACGCTTTGAACTTGATATCGTTGTACAATCAAATGGTTTTCAAAAGGAGTGGCTTAAGCTCCGCAGTTTTGAAATGTAGCTTTTTCATAAATAGCCGAGTGGTTTTCAAATCCGATTCTACAACATCTTTTTAGGTTTATTTTCTTTACATTAATCACATTAATGTAATCCCATCATTTAAGTCCTTAAGCCAATCACAGAAAAGAAACGAAAATAACACGTACGCTTATGCCATCCGCATTCGCCGCAATATTCCGTTATGCACCGTTAGGTTACTTAACTAACGGCATACCGAGACGGGACTAGCGCGGGTGTAAAACATAAGCAACGTCTACTATATATCATATATATAATATGTCATTCGTCTCAGATATCACAGAACACAGGCAGCAGAAACATAGATATAATGTGGGATATACTAGGACGTCCGTATTTAGTATTTAGCCAATAATAGAAAATACGGATTCCACAGTCGCGATGAATAGCCAAGCCCACACCCTGAACCTCTACGAGAGCGGCAAGCGACCCTACCAATCCTGGAGTTTAGGAGACCCGGTCTCGACTCTTCGAGATGGCCTCCCACTGAACCCCAGAACCCGGTCACTTGTGCTCCCCTCCTTGGGTCTATCCTAATGCGGAAAAGTAAATAATATACAACACTGGTGACATCAACCTCAACCCGGAAGTGCCCCAAATAAAAGAATATTACATTACATTTGAATTTACATGAATGAAAATATAAAACTCTCATCTCACATAAAAAAAACCCGGCTATTCGATCGCGACAATCCTGCACATCATATCTCAGCAACACATAATATCATATATCATCAACGTAAGTAAGTATGCGTACCCTGATTGTCGTTGATGTATAGCAACAAAACAGGCGATATCGAACATACTACACTTACGGTCACAGAAAAGAAAGTGTAAAACTACAATATTTGGAATCCACATTCTCTTTAGATATCATAAATGCGAAATATCACATACATCGTATTTCATGCCTAAACTATATGAATTCCACATATTGTATCACATTCCAGATAAATAGACAGTATTAAAGTTTTCGACCGAATGTTCAAATACCCAAAATTCCCTAAAGCTCAACACTTGAGCGGAGTTCAAAAAATCCGGAGTGTGACACAGTAGTAGCGGTCAAGGGTCAAGCCAACGCCTCACATGCGGCACGCCGTATTGCCCCAAACCCTAAGGTTCAAAGGGCAGTTCAAGACGGTCACATAATCGAGTTAAGGTTTGTTGTCTTCTAGAGGGTCCACCACAAAACTTGCACGTATCTCCGAAAGATTTAAACCCCGTGAAAAGAGAGCAAATGATACTCGTTCGAACAATTCGATACTTTCTAATTTACCCGGAAAAAAACACAAAATCTAAATTCTGATCGAATCATTGAACTCAAAACCATCCCCAGAATATTCAGCACAAGAATCAGATTAAACATACCTAAAACAATATACAAGCAGTTTTAGGAATTACTGTGCAAATATCAAGCCATGAAGCCTCTGTACGGCCGCGGAGCGGCGGCCCAAGCAAAGATTGGCCGCAGTTCCGCGGCGGCTTGAACGGCTCATGGCTTCGTATTTCACAGTATTTCTTAGATTTTTCTGCTGTATTTTTTAAGTATTTTTAATTCTGAAAAAGATCAGTTTTCAAAAAATGTCCAGAGAGTGTCCCGTAATTCCGTATTTCGGTTCGATCGGAGTTTATACTTCGCTAAAGTATCGCCTAATGTTCTAGGTCGGCTCTGATACCAATGTTAGGTTTACCTAGCACCCTATGAAGGGTTTGAAAGCATCACATGTCACAAAGATTAGATTTTTATGGTGCTAAGTAAGCATACAAAGGATCTATCCTAGAAAATTAGGGTTTCTAAACTTTACAAGTAGCAAAGACTAGGGTTTTGAGAGTACAACCTTTGTAGCTCCCTACGCTAGACTCCTTGGCCACTTGAGGGTTGGAGGAGGGTTCGCTTGAGGTCTCCTAGTGTCCACGACGATCCACCCGAAGCTCCTTATCCAAGATAACAACTTCACTAGATCAAGTGGAGGAAATGAAGCTAACACTCTAAACAAGTGGGCTAGACTTGTGTAGAATGATGTTGTGGTGGCTTTTCTCACTTCAAAAACCTATCTTGATGAGTGTTTTGCTCACTATAGAAAACTAGAGAGCAAAGGAAGAAGGAGGAAGAAGATGATGGCTTTTCTTTTAACAAGAGTAAAAGATTAACTCTCATATGAAAATAGAAAAATATATCTATATATATTTTTCCTCTTCATCTTAAACTATGGTTATATAATATGGATATTTATTTCATTTTAGTTAAAACACAAGAGGAAGATTAAATCATGGTTAATAAGTAGGTGAACATGGTTAGGTCAAAAGAAGAGTGTAGAATATAACCATTCATTAATCTTTTCTCTTTTCTTTTATTTTAACTTAAATAGAAATAATTATCCATACATATAAACATGGTGTGAGTCTTATATTGCCACCATTTTCAATGTATAAGCAACCATGAAGGATGATGTATGTATGTATGTGTGTATGCACATCCATATGTGCATGAATCTATAAAGAAAGCATACATGCATGCATACATCCATCAAATACAAGAAAGGATTTCTAGTGAGAAACTAATGGTTAAATGATAAATCAACACTTGATTTATCAATCCGGCCATATCACATACGACCCCACCAAAAGCAAGCCGCCCGATCAATATACGGTATCCTATACGCGCATTTTAACCGGGTCCATGCGCATATCGTATACGCGCACCACAACGTTTCGCCTGGACTAGGTAACTTCTTTGTGGGACTCTAAGACTCGTAAATACGCCGGCAGTGGGTGATGATCATATCAAGCACCCCCAAGCCGCAAGCGGTCAGCTAAACATAACGGCCACCCGGGTATTGAGCGATCAGAAGAAAACTAGCGAACCTGCTATAACTCCCGTCAAGCCAACCGGCAACACTACCGTACAGTCCGGTCTCTTCGTCAGATATGCTGCATATCGAGCCTAGGGATGGTCACGTCGACCCCAATAACTCAATAATTCGTGCCGGTGAATGGTCTATAACAGATCGAGAAACTACTAATAACACTTATCAGTAAATCTCAGCAGCCCTGGCCAGGGACTTACTGATATAACCAGTCGAGCACAGTACAGCATCAACTCCCAATACCGGGAGAGACGAAATCCCTCCTATCGCTCATCTCCTTCGTGTGTCTCGGGACTGTGCCCAACGGCCACCTGTTTGCACGACTCAGTAGAGCCGTGGTAGGGTGGCAATCAAAGTACAGTGGGAGAACACACAAGACTCTATGACGATCTCGGGTCTACAGACTAACCTGTACCAGTGTCACCTGAGAACTGCTATCCGATGATAGATATAATTCCATATAGGAGTTCTCGGTGAGTCTGTCCAGTGTACCCAGTCACCACTGAGCACCCGTATACGATCTCGATGTCAAACATGATGAATGTGGGAACATCCATCGCCCATCATATGGGTCAAGTATCATATACGCTAGTCTACTCTGGTATATCAATGCCCCGTCTCGATATACCTATGACTAGGGACATTCCAGGATATGCTTATAAACTACAGATGTCCCACTAGTATGATCTCCATCATAATCACAGCAGTCAAGCCGATATCCTCAGGGCTTTATCAGCATGTATGAATGAATAAAAGCATGATCAAATCAACATGTCAGATAAAGAAGAACCGGATAGCATACTATCATGTCGAGTAAGAATGTACACTGAATATATATATACATGTGCAGATACATCCACTATCAAATAATGGCCTCTACGGCATACATATATCCAACAAAAGATACCCCCTGGAGTTCTTTGGGTATCCTACAAACTTACACAGTACTAAGCGTGCCTCGAGTTTGTCCGCATGCTGCTTTTTAACAAAAGCCGGACATCCCCATATCTTCAGATACTGAAGATAGGGTTTCTTCCCACTCCACATCTGATATGGTGTGGTAGGCACAGTCTTGGTAGGAACCTTGTTCAAAAGATATGCAGCCGATTCTAGTGCATAGCCCCAGAATGATCGAGGTAACTTAGCATTACTCATCATGGAACGTACCATATCCAATAGGGTTCAGTTTCGTCTCTCCGATACACCGTTGTGTTGTGGCGTGTATGGAGGAGTAAGCTGAGAGAGAATTCCATTCTCTTTTAGGTAATCCAGGAACTCAGCACTCAAGTATTCACCACCTCGATCAGATCTCAGTGTCTTGATACTTTTGCCGGTTTGTTTTTCCACTTCATTCTTATATTCTTGGAATTTCTCAAAGGCCTCAGATTTGTGTTTCATCAAGAAGACATGTCCATACCTAGAGAAATCATCCGTAAAAGTAATGAAATAGGAATAACCACTTCTTACATGTGTAGACATTGGACCACACATGTCGCTGAGTATTAGTCCCAAGAGCTCGCTCGCTCTTACTCCGTGTCCAGTGAAGGGAGTCTTTGTCATCTTTCCTTTGAGACATGATTGACAAGTTGCATAAGATTGATATTCGAACGGATCCAAATATCCTTCTTTATGTAACTTGGTCAACCTTGTTTCGTAGATGCGACCTAATCTATAATGCCATAAGAAAGCATGATTTATTTCTAGAGTCTTTCTTTTATGTGTGTTCTGGACATTGAAAATTTGTAGCTGGTTTAATACGTATACCGTTGTTTTAGAGTACCTAACCCAATCAGACCATGATTAAAGTGGATGTTTACGACATCGCTTACAAATGTAAAATCATAACCTTCTTTAGATAACAAAGATACAGAAATGATATTACAAGTCAAACTAGGTACACAAAAACAATTGCGCAAAACCAAAATATGTCCACTCGTCAATCCGAGGTGATATTCCCTACGGACACAGCATCCACGCGCTCCGTTAGCAACCCTGAGGGTTATATCACCGGTCTTCAGAACCCTACGGCTTCTCAGTGCCTGCAAAGAATTACAGATATGAGATCCTAATCCGGCATCTAATACCCAGGAAGTAGAGTTGACTGACAGACAATTTTCAATTACAAACACATCTGAAGCCGAAATCACAACTTGCTTCGGGTCCTGGTTCTTGGCCTTCCAACCCCTGCAATCTTTCTTCCAATGGCCTTTCTTATGACAGTAGAAGCATTCTTCCTTTCCTACCATTGGCCTTGCTACCCTTGCCTTGCCCTTTGCTTCCATCTTACTAACACCGCCTCTCGGCTTGGTGGAGGCCTTCTTCTTCTTTCCTTTAACTTTTGCCTTGGATCTAGAAGAGGAAGCTCGACCAACAAGTAGAGTGGGTGTTTCCCTGGCTTTCTGCAGGGTGTCCTCAGCACTCCTCAACATATTGAGGAGTTCTGGAAGTTCAACTTCTTTACCTGAATATTAAAATTCAAGATAAACTGGGCGTAGGTGGGAGGGAGGGACTGCAGAATTAAGTCTGTATACAGCTCATTCTCTAACGTGGTCCCGAGGTCCGCGAGCTCCTCAATGTAGCCAATCATCTTAAGGATTTGTTCCCCTATAGATGATCCGACGGCCAACCTTGCCTGAAATAGCTTCTTCAAGGTCTCGTATCTTGCGATACGAGATTGCTCTCCATATAATTCCTTGGTATGGAGGAATATGGATTCAAGATCCATATTCTCATGCAGCCTCTAATGTTCATTGTCCATAGAGTCCAGCACGAGGTACTTGGCCTTCACGCAGTCAATCTCCTAGGTCTTACGGATCTCAATATCCGCGACACTGGAGTCTAGACCTGGGACGGCGGGGGCTTTACTAGTGAGGATATACCCCAATTTGTCATATGTGATTACTATTTTGACATTCCTGAACCAATCTTTGTAGTTTGGCCCTGTCAATATATATTTATCTAATTGTAACTTAAGGCCCGTCATCTTGGTTGCTACAATTAGGAGAGAGAGAAGAAACACTTTAGCATGATGCTCTTGCAAGTTTAGATTGGTTTTCAGCTTATCTAAACAGGATGGCTCCCACTGTTTCTCGAATCCTTCCTCAAACTATAAAAGAAGAATTAGTCAGGATTAATCTCACCGTACAATACTTGCTTAACTTTTCAGCCAGGCCAGTGTTGGTACTTCGAGGGAGGTTTTACGACGCTTTCGCGAAGTTCCTTAATTAAATAACCTCTTTTCCCTGGAGGCGTAGCCCCGCTAACACCTTTCTATACACATACTTAGTTTATAGCATTGATCGTTAAGTGAAAAAATCTCCTGAGGAGTAGCATATACTCACAGTAGGATCGTGATCCAAATATCATCGTGTGATAAAGTCGAAGGAATCCTACCAAAATTATCACACTCCAAATGGTATACAACACTAGCAAGTTTCAGTTTCTTTAGAAACTCCCGATGTGGATTTTTTCCTCATGCTCTTATGACCTTGACGAAGGCCAACATATCATAAGTCACATGTCAAGTTCTACCCGTCATTGTCCAGGTTAATTTGAACCCTCCCGTACATATCCTTGACGAAGGACAAAATGGCAGTACGACTGTCCCAAACCAACGCATCTATCTATGCTACAGATGAATATTCAGCAGCTACCAATCATTATGCCTTGGCGAAGGTCAAAATACATAGCTTGAATACTACTGAATGTCCAACTGAAATGACGGAGGGCTACGAATGGTTTTGGCGAAACCGTGAACGTAGTGAACTTGATATAATTGAAGGAACCTAATTGCTTTTAAAAAGAGTGGTTTAAGCTCCGCATTTTAAAAGTTTTACTGTTTTGAAAAAACCGAGTGGTTTTAAAATTGTTCCAACGATTCAGCTTTGATTTGTTTGCTTTGCATTAATGTAATTCAGTCCCATCAATTAACCTACCATTGCAGAAAAAGACGAAAATACAACGTACGCTTATGTCATCAGCGTTCGCCACGGGGCCCCGTCTTACACCGTTAGGTTAGATAACTAACGCCAGAGCTGGGGGATAGACTAGCGCGGATGCAAAACATAAGCAACGTCTGTTATATATATAATATCCATTCATCAGACGCAATAATAGGCATTCCAGATCACAGATGAACACATTGAATATACTAGGAATTCCGCGTTTCGTTTAAGCCTGTAACGAAAGACGGATTCCATGGTCGTGATGAATAGCCAAACCCCACCCCAGACACCTACGGGTGCGGCAAACTACCCGCCAAATACCCAAAGAGAAGCAACCTCCCTCATCAACGTGAGTAGGCCACTCGGCACTTCAAAGTACCCGGTAGTTTGTGCACCCCAACTTGGGTCTATCCTAGGAGCAATAAACGGTAAATGAAATAATACAACGGTGGCTACAATCTCAACCCGGATGTGCCCCGTGAAAAAATATTACAACAAATTACAATTTATATTTGAATGAAAGAAACTCTCGTCTCACAACCCCGGCTATTCATTCACGATGATCCAATAAGTCCATATACACAAACCAAACACCACAGAAATGTGCAACCCCCAACTAACCGACATATAGCAATTAGCGGAAGTTTACGAACACATATATCACAACTTGAAACATTAAACAACGTTAAACTGCGACTTTGAAACACCCCATGTTGCTACAGTGAAGAATTGAGCATATTCAAAATTGGCAAAAATAATCAACTCCTGAAACACTAGATCCAAGTAACAAAACCACAGACCAAAACACGAAGCATTTCCCTACACTAAAACCGGTGAGGCCGGAATTTTGGCAAATGTGGTCGGCCATTATCCGAGGGAATTGTCACGTTTTTGGTGAGTGTTCATTTTAAGGAGTACTTTGAAGTTGCTAAAATAATTTTTAGAGCCCCGTAAAAAATCAACAGAAACTAGGATCTACGTTTCGATGTTTTCGGGTTATTTCGGTTTCGTAGTTTTAGTTATCGTTTAATCTGTTAGTTATGGTTTAGTCTGCTCTGATACCACTGTAAGTCGATGCCACGCACCCCACATGTTCGCGAGGAGGTGGAGTTTGCAAAAAACAATTTTATAAGCTTCGTAACATCGACTAAACTCCAGGATCGATACTAAACCCTAACTAACCGTCAAGCTTAGAGGTTTAACTACTATGTGAGAAAGTTATACCTCAAGTTCTTGCTGTCCTTCACCTCCTCGTTTTCCTTCTCCACCTCGTGATCTCCTCGATGTGAGAACGGATCGTGCTTCCTCATCGGCTTCTCTAAATCGTAGAAGATCCACCCGAGAGTTCCGACTTTGAGCTTAACCTCTAACTTGAGGTAACTAGGTCACTTGGTGTGCTAAACTATGTAGCCTAGGATGTGTAGAGAGTGATTAGGAGTCTAGTAGTCTCACAAACCCTAGGATTCTCAACTCATGAGATGGTTAGGGTTTGAAAAGAGACGGAGAAAGCTTGAGGAAAAGAGAGAGGAAAAAGTATCTGTAGTTTTTCTCAAGTGAAAAAAGATTAAGTGAAAATGGCTAGAGTTTTGTCTTTAAACCATAAGAAAATATCTCACACAAATATCTCAAAATATCTAAGTCAACAAAAAACATATGAGGCCAAGAAAGTCGAAATGAAACCCTAATCCATTTCAAAAAAATACCACAAAGTTTCCTCTCTCATTTCCTCCACCTCACAAAAGAATTAATCAAAAAGAAAAACCCTAATTAAGGTGTCAAACTCTAAGAAACAATCTTGATCAAATTACAAGAATGCCCCTCGCATCCGTATATACATTGTAAGTCGATGTACAACACCCCAGTACATGTGGGGAGGCGGAATTTTCAAAAACAAACTTGTTTAGTGAACAAACATCGACTAACCGCTTGAATCGAAGCTAAACGATAACTAACTACAAACATAGAGTTTCTATGCTACTATGTTTAGGGATTATACCTAATGAATCGTGTCCTTCGTCTTTGCGAACTCCACCTCCTCTTCGGCCTTCTCGAAGTAGTAGACGATCCACCCGAGAGCTTTACTCCAAGCTTAGCCTCTAAACTTGAGGCAACTAACCTTCTTTAAGTGCTAATCAAAGAAGCTAGGTGATATAGAGTGAGGGTTATGGTTTAATTATTCTAACTAATCCTTGTACTCAACACATGAGAGGGGAGGATTAGGGTTTGAAGAGGGAGAGCTTGAGGAGAGAGAAGGTGAGGATAATAGTGAAGTGAGAAGAATGAGTTATCATAATATATATCAAGCATTTCTTTTTATCAAGAAAAGAAAAGAAATCATTTTACAACCATGCTTGATAAATATCTTATGGTGATTCATCTCCATGAGTCATTAAGCAATTATGAAGCATTAATGACATGGATGAATCATCCATATGACTCACTAATCTCATTCAATGTATATGCCACCTAAACCTCCTTAGTCACCATCTTCTAGAAGCTTCTCGCGCAATTACGAGAACGCCCCTCCTTTCCGCAAAAATATGGAAAAACTTTAGACTGTATAAATCCAATAACCGGATACCAGTAACTGGCTTAAACCAAAGCCGACTGGTAAAAACTGTCCGAAAGTCGTACGTGCGTAAACACACGTATGCGTCCGAACCCTTGTCGTAAAACCATACGACCTCTATATCGTTTCGCCTGGAGTAGGGAAACTCTCTGTGTGGGACTCTAGAGACTCGACTACTACGCTGGCAGTGGGTTTAACCACAGACCGCAAGCGGCACTAGCTGTACGTAACGGTCCCCAGGTAGATGTCGATAAGAAGGCCGATGAGGAAACCCAACCGAACTCCTACTGAGTCTGATGTGACAATCTCCATACAGTCCGGTCCGTTCGTCTAAGACTATCGCATATCGGGCCTAGGGGGGCGGCAAGCGTCAGTCCCCTAATAGCGGTATAAGTCGTGTCGGAGCGAAGCCCATTACACCCTGAGAAACTACTGGAACCTACCAGTAAATCTCGCTTGCCCTGGCCAGGGACTTTGCGTAATGGCTCTCTGACACAGCGCGATATCAACCCCCAATACCGGGAGAGACGAATCCTGTCTAACCGCCACTGCCTCCAAGTGCTAGGGACTGCACCCAAATGCTACCTGTTTGCACGACTCCTTTGAGCCGTGGTAGGGTAGCAATCTAAGAACAGTGGGACACACTCGAGGCGAAGTAGCAGTGTCAAGTCTGCGGACTATGCTGTACTCATGTCACCTGGGAACTGTTCACTGACGACTGGTATAAAACCAACCAACAGTTCCCTGTGAGTCCTGTCCGGTGTACCCGTAACCTAACGAGCACCTGCATACTATCTCCAGTACGACGTACTGACGGCTGTGGGACAGACCATCTCCCCAACTGGGATGAGAAGCGTACACACTAGTCTACTCCGGAGTATCGATGCTCTGTCTCGATAATCCAACGACTAGGGACCTGAATAAGGATGTGCTTGTAGACTACCCAGCCCCCACTAGTGTGACTGCCATCACAACGCTGGTAGTCAAGCAAGATCCTAAAAGCTCTATCAATACGTATACTCACATATTAAGATAGAAAAACCAAGTAGCATACTACCATGTTTAGCAAGACTGTTATATATATGTGAATATCCCAAGCTTCCATTAAGTAATATACAAACTAGTATGATACAGTAATGGCCTTCTAGGGCATAAACACTAACAATCTCCCACTTGCACTAGGGCCATGTACTGGCATATCGAAGACCAATGATCTTGAGTAGCCTCTCGAACTGAATCTGAGGTAGGGCCTTCGTGAATGGATTAGCAATGTTCTCTTCAGAAGCAACTCTCCGAACCTCGATCTCCTGACGATCAATGATCTCCCTGATCAGGTGATACCGCCTCAAGATGTGTCTGGACTTCTGATGGGACCTTGGTTCCTTCGCTAAAGCTATATCTCCGTTGTTGTCGCAATACAGAGGTATTGGATCAACTATGGTAAGAACCACCTGAAGTTCTGTTAGGAACTTCTTCATCCAGACTGCTTCTTTTGTGGCATCGCAAGCAGCTATATACTCCGCTTCCATCGTCGAGTCAGCAACAGTGTCCTGCTTGGAGCTCTTCCAGCACACCGCCCCTCCATTGAGGGTAAAGACATAACCCGACATGGACTTGGAATCGTCCTTATCACTCTGGAAGCCGGAATCAGCAAAGGCCTCCAACCTGAGGTCTTTTCCGCCGTAAACCAAAAACATTTCCTTAGTCCTTCTCAGGTACTTGAGAATGTTCTTTACTGCTATCCAGTGCTTCTCCCCTGGGTCTGACTGATACCGGCTTACCACGCTTAGTGCGTAAGCTACATCTGGTCTGGTGCGCAACATCGCATACATTATAGAGCCTACCGCAGAAGCGTAGGGTATAATAGACATGCGTTCCCTTTCCAAATCAGTCTTGGGAGACATCTCTTTGGAGAGGGTGATTCCGTGACAAGCAGGTAGATTACCGCGCTTAGAATCTTCCATACTGAATCTTTTCAGTACAGTGTCGATATACCTGGACTGCGAAAGTCCCAACATCCTCTTGGATCTATCACGATAGATCCGGATCCCCAGAATGTAAGAGGCATCACCCAGGACTTTCATGGAGAACCTGTGTGACAAGAATCCTTTGACAGATTGTAGCATAGGAATGTCATTTCCTATCAATAGAATGCCATCCACGTACAAGACGAGGAATACGACACTTCTGGCTACAACTTTACTATATATGCACGGTTCATCTGGATTTTTAATAAAGTCATATTCTTTGATTGTCTCATCAAAACAGATGTTCCAACTCCGCGATGCCTGCTTTAGTCCATAAATGGACTTAAGCAGCTTGCATACTTTCCCGCTGCTCCCACTCTGATTGAAACCCTCTGGCTGATCCATATAGACGTATTCTTCTAAATTTCCATTCAGAAAGGCCGTCTTTACGTCCATCTGCCAGATTTCATAATCATGGAAGGCAGCAATAGCAAGAAGGACCCGAAGGGATTTGAGCATAGCCACTGGAGAAAAAGTTTCGTCATAGTCCAAACCAGGTCTTTGACGAAAACCCTTTGCAACAAGTCTAGCCTTATAGGTTTCCACCTGTCCATCTACACCAATCTTTTTCTTGAAGATCCATTTGCATCCTATGGGTTTTACCCCATCTGGAGCAAAGTCCAAAGTCCATACTTTGTTGGTGTACATGGACTCCATTTCGGTCCGCATTGCATCTAGCCATTGTACCGAGTCGCCGCTCTGGATGGCCTGCTGGAAGTCAGTACGTTCATCATCATCTATGATGCAATCCTCTCTATCCCTATCTATGAGAAAACCGTAGTATCTCTCAGGCGGATGAGACGGCCTACTACTCCTGCGGAGGGGTGCGGGAATGTCCTGTACTTCTTGAACTTCCGGTTCTACCAAACTTTCAGTAGCAGTTTGTGGTTCTGGAATTTCTTCCAGTTCTACTACGCTCCCACTCTTCTGATTCTCTAAAAATTCAGTTTCTAAGAAGCGGGCATGATGAGAAACAAAAACCTTTTGTTCCTCTGCGTAATAGAAAAAATATCCCATAGAGTTCTTTGGATATCCCACAAACTTACACTCTACTGAGCGTGCCTCGAGCTTGTCCGGATGCTGCTTTTTTACAAAAGCTGGACATCCCCATGTCTTCAGGTACTGAAGATAGGGTTTCTTCCCACTCCATATCTGATATGGTGTGGTAGGCACAGTTTTGGTTGGAACTCTGTTCAAAAGATATGTCGCTGATTCTAGCGCATAACCCCAGAAAGATCGCGGTAACTCAGCATTACTCATCATGGATCGTACCATATCCAATAGGGTTCGATTCCGTCTCTCCGATACACCGTTGTGCTGTGGAGTGTATGGAGGAGTAAGCTGAGAGAGAATTCCTTTCTCTTTTAGGTAACCTAGGAACTCGGCACTTAAGTATTCTCCACCTCGATCAGATCCCAGTGTCTTAATACTTTTGCCTGTTTGGTTTTCCGCTTCACTCTTGTATTCCTTGAATTTCTCAAAGGCCTCGGATTTATGCTTCATTAAGAAGACATGTCCAAACCTAGAGAAATCATCTGTAAAAGTAATGAAGTAGGAATAACCACCTCTCGCATGTGTAGACATTGGACCACATACATCGCTGTGTATGAGTCCTAAGAGCTCGCTCGCTCTTACTCCTTGTCCAGTAAATGGAGTCTTTGTCATCTTTCCTTTGAGACAAGATTGACAAGTGTCATAGGTTTGATATTCGAACGAGTCCAAATATCCTTCTCTATGCAACTTAGTCAACCTTCTCTCATTGATGTGACCCAGTCTACAATGCCATAAGAAGGCTTTATTTAAATCTGGAGACTTTCTTTTTGGTGTGTTCTGGACATTGAAAATTTGGAGTTGGTTTAAAACATATATACCGTTATTTAGTGTACCGGACCCAATCAAACCATGATTAAGGTGGATGTTGACAACATCTCTTACAAACGTGAAATCATAACCTTTATTTGATAACAAGGAAACTGATATGATATTACACGTTAAGCTTGGTACAAAATAACAGTTATGTAAAACCAAAATGTGTCCACTCGTCAATCCTAGGTGATAATCCCCGACGGACGCAGCTCCCACGCTAGCTCCGTTAGCAACCTTTAGGGTCATATCACCTTCCTTCAGCACTCTACGGTTTCTCAGTGCCTGCAATGAATTGCAAATATGAGATCCTGATTCGGTATCCAATACCCAGGAAGTAGAGTTGATCGACAGACAATTCTCAATTACAAACACACCTGAAGTCGAAGCTACAGCTTGCTTCGGTTCCTGGTTCTTGGCGTTCCACGCCTTGCAATCCTTCTTCCAGTGCCCTTTCCTGTGACAATGGAAGCACTCATCCTGGCCCACTACCGGTACCGCAAACTTTTTCTTTTCCTTCCCTCCCACCTTACTAACACCTCCTCTAGGTCTGGGGACGGCCTTCTTCTTCCTTCCTTTGGCCCTAGCCTTGGACCCGGAAGAAGATGCACCGCCAACAAACATAGCGGGTGTTTCCCTTGTCTTCTGCAAGGTGCCCTCTGCACTCCTTAACATGTTCAGGAGTTCCGGAAGTTCAACTTCTTTTCTCTGAAGGTTGAAGTTCAGGATAAACTGGGCGTAGGTGGGAGGAAGGGACTGGAGAATAAGGTCTGTATAGAGCTCATTATCCAAAGTCGTCCCAAAGTCTGCGAGCTCTTCAATATAGCCGATCATCTTTAGGACATGTTCTCCTACTGATGACCCGACAGCCAACCTCGCTCGAAACAAGTTCTTAGAGGTCTCGTATCTTGCTATACGAAATTGCTCTCCATAAAGTTCCTTTGTATGGAGAAATATGCCATCTAGGGTCATATCCTCGTGCCTCCTCTGATGTTCATTGTTCATTGAGGCAAGCACGATGCACTTGGCTTTCGCGCAATCTAAATCCCAGGTTTTGCGAATTTCCTTATCCGCATTGCTGGATTTGGGACCAGGGACAGCAGGTGCCGTAGCGGTGAGGACGTACCCCAATTTGTCATAGGTCAAAGCCATTTTGACATTCCGCAGCCAATCTTTATAGTTTGGCCCTGTCAGTATATTTTTCTCTAAAAGTAACTTAAGTCCAGTCATTTTCAGGGTCGCTGCAATTAGGAGAGAGAGAAGAAAACTCTTTAGCATGATGCTCTTGCAAGTTTAGAGTGATTTTTAGTTTATCTAAACTGGATGGCTCCCACTGTTTCTCGAATCCTTCCTCAAACCATAAAAGAAGAATTAGCCAGGACTATTCTCACTGTACAATTCTTGCTTAACCGTTCAGCCAGGCTAGTGTCGATACTTCGAGGGAGGTTTTCCAACGCTTTCGCGAAGTTCCTTAATTAAATAACCTCTTTTCTCTGGGGGCGTAACCCCGCTGACACTTTTCTGGACACCTACTTGGTTTATAGCATTGATCGTTAAGTGACCAATATCCTGATAAGTAGCATATACTCACAGTAGGATCGGGATCCAAATATCATCGTATGATAATGTTGAAGGAATCCTACCAACATTCATCAAATTCCAAATGGTATGCATCTCTTTACAAATTTCAGTTTCTTTAGAAATTCCCGATATAAGTTTTTGCCCCATGCTCTTATGACCTTGATGTATGCCAACAAATCATAAGTCACATGTCAAGTTCTGCCCATCATTATCTTTTTAATTTGAACCCACCCGTATATACCCTTGACGTAAGCCAACAAGGTAATGCGACTGTCCCAAACCAACACATCTATCTATGCAACAAATGAATACCCCAGCAGCTACCAAACACTATGCCTTGACGTAAGCCAACAAGCATAGCTTGAATACTACTGACCATTCATAAGAAATGACGGAGGGCTACGACTGGTTTTGGCGAAACCGTGAACGTAGTGAACTTGATATAACCGAAGGAACCTGATAGCTTTTAAAAGGAGTGGTTAAGTCTCCGCATTTAAAAATATCTGTTTTAAAATTAACCGAGTGGTTTCTTTTAAATTGTTCCAACGATTTAAACTTTGGTTTGTTTTTCTTTGCATTATAGATAATGCGTCCCATCATTAACCTATCATTGCAGAAAACAACGAAAATACAACGTCCTCTTATGCCATCCGCATTCGCCACGGGGTCCCGTCATCACCCGTTAGGTTACTTAACTAACGACAGAGCGGGGGCTGGGCTAGCGCGGGTGTAAAACATAAGTGACGTCTAAATAGCTATCATATATAGATATTGTACATTCGTCAGACGCAATAATAGGCATTCCAGATCACAGATGAACTTTATTGGATTTGCAAGCAATCCGTGTTTGTTTTGAGCCTGCAACAAAATACGGATTACACAGTTGTGATGAATAGCCATTACCCCACCCAAGACCCCAACGGGTACGGCAAACTACCCACCCGGCAGTTTGTGCACCCCATCTTGGGTCTGTCCTAGGAGCAAAAACAGTAAAATGAAATAATACAACGGTGACTACAACCGCAACCTGGATGTGCCCCGCAAAATAATATTACAACAAATTACATTTACATCAAATGAATTAAATAATAACCCATCACATAACCCCGGCTATACATCACAACAGTCCAACAGAGTTCATATCCACAAACAGTAAAAACCATTACAGAAATGTGCAACCCCCTGCCAACCGACATACTAGCAGTTAGGGGAGGTTTACGAACACATTATACAAACACAAATATAATCCATCAAGCAAATACTGTATAATTTCGATCGATTAAACACTTTTAATTTTGCTCCAATACTTCTCTGTAAATCTGAAACCTGAGCAAAAATAAAATATTCCAGAAAATACCAAACATCACAGAAAAGCAACACAGGAACTTTGGGTTCCTGAATCGCCAACTCGGCGGCGGAAGCGCGGCGGATCGGTGAGATACGCCGCGGTTCAGCGGCGCTTTAGGCGATTCAGGGGCCCAAATTTCTTGGGTGTTCTACTACTGTCTTTTTAAGCTTTCTGAACCTCCCTGAAAAAATTTTGGACTTCATTTAAAATTCGACAGAAACTTGTGATTTCGGGGTTTTTCGGTTTCGTTTTTTCCGTTCGAAATTGATACAAATTTGCAAATAAGTTATTTATTGTTTAGCGAGGCTCTGATACCACTGTAGGTCGATGTACAACACCCCAGTACTTGTGGGGAGGCGGAATTTTCAAAAACAAACTTGTTTAGTGAACAAACATCGATTAACCGCTTAAATCGAAGCTAAACGATAACTAACTACAAACATAGAGTTTCTATGCTACTATGTTTAGGGATTATACCTAATGAATCGTGTCCTTCGTCTTTGCGAACTCCACCTCCTCTTCGGCCTTCTCGAAGTAGTAGACGATCCACCCGAGAGCTTTACTCCAAGCTTAGCCTCTAAACTTGAGGCAACTAACCTTCTTTAAGTGCTAATCAAAGAAGCTAGGTGATATAGAGTGAGGGTTATGGTTTAATTAGTCTAACTAATCCTTATACTCAACACATGAGAGGGGAGGATTAGGGTTTGAAGAGGGAGAGCATGAGGAGAGAGAAGGTGAGGATAATAGTGAAGTGAGAAGAATGAGTTATCATAATATATATCAAGCATTTCTTTTTATCAAGAAAAGAAAAGAAATCATTTTACAACCATGCTTGATAAATATCTTGTGGTGATTCATCTCCATGAGTCATTAAGCAATTATGAAGCATTAATGACATGGATGAATCATCCATATGACTCACTAATCTCATTCAATGTATATGCCACCTAAACCTCCTTAGTCACCATCTTCTAGAAGCTTCTCGTGCAATTACGAGAACGCCCCTCCTTTCCGCAAAAATACGGAAAAACTTTAGACTGTATAAATCCAATAACCGGATACCAGTAACTGGCTTAAACCAAAGCCGACTGGTAAAAACTGTCCGAAAGTCGTACGTGCGTAAACACACGTATGCGTCCGAACCCTTGTCGTAAAACCATACGACCTCTATATCGTTTCGCCTGGAGTAGGGAAACTCTCTGTGTGGGACTCTAGAGACTCGACTACTACGCTGGCAGTGGGTTTAACCACAGACCGCAAGCGGCACTAGCTGTACGTAACGGTCCCCAGGTAGATGTCGATAAGAAGGCCGATGAGGAAACCCAACCGACCTCCTACTGAGTCTGATGTGACAATCTCCATACAGTCCGGTCCGTTCGTCTAAGACTATCGCATATCGGGCCTAGGGGGACGGCAAGCGTCAGTCCCCTAATAGCGGTATAAGTCGTGTCGGAGCGAAGCCCATTACACCCTGAGAAACTACTGGAACCTACCAGTAAATCTCGCTTGCCCTGGCCAGGGACTTTGCGTAATGGCTCTCTGACACAGCGCGATATCAACCCCCAATACCGGGAGAGACGAATCCTGTCTAACCGCCACTGCCTCCAAGTGCTCGGGACTGCACCCAAATGCTACCTGTTTGCACGACTCCTTTGAGCCGTGGTAGGGTAGCAATCTAAGAACAGTGGGACACACTCGAGGCGAAGTAGCAGTGTCAAGTCTGCGGACTATGCTGTACTCATGTCACCTGGGAACTGTTCACTGACGACTGGTATAAAACCAACCAACAGTTCCCTGTGAGTCCTGTCCGGTGTACCCGTAACCTAACGAGCACCTGCATACTATCTCCAGTACGACGTACTGACGGCTGTGGGACAGACCATCTCCCTAACTGGGATGAGAAGCGTACACACTAGTCTACTCCGGAGTATCGATGCTCTGTCTCGATAATCCAACGACTAGGGACCTGAATAAGGATGTGCTTGTAGACTACCCAGCCCCCACTAGTGTGACTGCCATCACAACGCTGGTAGTCAAGCAAGATCCTAAGAGCTCTATCAATACGTATACTCACATATTAAGATAGAAAAACCAAGTAGCATACTACCATGTTTAGCAAGACTGTTATATATATGTGAATATCCCAAGCTTCCATTAAGTAATATACAAACTAGTATGATACAGTAATGGCCTTCTAGGGCATAAACACTAACATACATACCCGCATCCGTATTCCGAGAAACATGAATACAATGAGACAAAACTAATCCAATAATCATATTCTAGGATCCGGCTTAAACCAAAACCCACTAGTATTGTCCGCCCGAACATCATATGCGCACAAGTACACGTATGTGATCGAACCCTGTCGTAAAACCATACGACCTCTACACGTTTCGCCCGAAGATGGGAAACCCTCTGTGTGGGACTCTAAAGACTCGACAGTACACTGGCAGTGGGTTTAACCACAAGCTCGTCAGCGGTACTAGCTGCACGTAACGGCTACCTAGGTATCTGTCGATAAGAAGGTCAATGAGCAAACTCATCCGTACCCCTACTAAGCCTGTCTGTGGCAATCTTCGTACAGTCCGGTCTATTCGTCTAAGAGTGTCGCATATCGGTCCTATGGGGGGCGACAAGCTTCAGACTCCTAATAGTGCAATAAGTCGTGTCGGAGTGCGGCCAAAAACACCCTGAGAAACTACTGGAATCGCTACTAGCAAATCTCGCTTGCCCTGGCCAGGGACTTTGTGTAATGGCTTTCCGAACACAGCGTGACATCAACCCCCAATACCGGGAGAGACGAATCCTATCTAACCGCCACTTCCTCCAAGTGCTTTGGGACTGCATCCAACTACTACCTGTTTGCACGACTCAACAGAGCCGTGGTAGGGTAGTAATCTAAGAACAGTGGGAACACACTTGAGGCGAAGTAGCAGTGTCAAATCGACGGACTAAGCTGTACTCATGTCACCTGTAGGGTTGCTAGGCATGCTCACAAGGTTCTACGAGGCATCAACCATGCCCGATTAAAATTTTAGCCGTGCCGAACAACCCAAAGCCGGATCTTTAAACTAGGGTTTAAGAGAAAACAAGCATGTTAAATACATTAACACTAAGTGAGAGGGATTACAACCTTTGTAGATCCGGTCCTTCACTTCTTAATCTCCGTGTTGAAGTCCTTTCGCTGCGATCATCGTGTTCCAGACTCTCGAGAGGCTCCGCGAAGAGAAAGATGCATGCTTGCTTCCGATCTTCGATAACAAAGATGATCTACCTTGAAGTTTCATTAACACAAGCTAACACTCACTAAATGAAGTGAACACTCTCATCTAAAGGGCAACGATAGATGAGAATGATGAAGTAAGATTTTTGCTCTCTTTTATTTTCATTTACTCACTCATTTTTCATCACCTTGAAAAAGCTAGAAAGCTTTTTCTATGAAAGAAAGAAGGAAGAAGATGAACAATTAACATGAAACATTTTGTGATGAATAATGAAAGGATAAATATGATGATTAATGCAACCATGGTCAACTAAACCCATGTAGAGAATTAACTAGGGTTAGGGTTTGGGTTGGGTTAAAGCATGAGTCATAACAAAATATCTTTCACAAAACAAAACTAAACCTTCTAGAATCATCTAGAAAGCTTAACACTAATTCAAACCCTAATCATGTTTAAACTCCACTAAACATGTTGCATTAGTTATCATATCATGTTACAATATTATATATCACATATATAATATTTATTGTAACCAAATAAAATACTACAATTAACATATATCGCATAAATATCAATGTATTACCCGAGTGAGAAAAAGAATCTTTTAGTGAGCTAATATTAGTTAATGTAATTTAATATATCATATATATTATTATACATTAAATTATCGAATCAACACTTGATCCGACAATCCAGCTATATCGCATATAACCGACTAGTATTTATCCGTACCGATTCATCGAATCAACACTTGATCCGATGACTCGGCTAATATCATATATCGCGAGAATAGAATACGGTATCTCATATCGCATTATCCTCGGTCCCACATATATCACATACGTGCCCCTACTCCGTTTTGCCTGAGTCAAGAAACCTCTGTGTAGGACTCTAAAGAATCGTCAATACGCCGGCAGTAGGCGATGATCATATCAAACACCCACAAGCTGCAAGCGGTCAGCTAAACGTAACAGCTACCCAGGTATTGAGTGCTCAGAAGATCAACAAGCAAGCCTGTACATTCTCCTGTGAATCCAAACAGTAACACTCCCGTACAGTCCGGTCTCGTCGTCTGATATGTCGCATATCTCGCCTAGGGGTGGTAAACGTCAGACCCCAGCAGCTCGATAAGTCATGTCGATATGAGGTCTATAACAGTTCGAGAAACTACTGATAACACTTACCAGTAAATCTCAGCAACCCTGGCCAGGGATTTCCGGTTATAGCCAATCGAACACAGCACAACATCAACTCCCTATACCGGAAGAGACGAATCCCCTCCTATCGCTCATTGCCTCCATGTGATTCGGGACTGTACGGAAAAGCCACCTTTTTGCACGCCCTCTTGGACGTGGTATGATGGAAATCAAAGCACAGTGGGAATCACACAAGACTCTATGACGATCTCGGGTCAACAGACTACTCTGTACCAGTGTCACCGGAGAACTGCCATCTAACGTGAGGTATAATACTATCTGGGAGTTCTCGGCGAGTCTGTCCAGTGTACCCAGTCTGTACTGAGCACCCGTACACCATCCTTGATGTCAAACACCGATGGATATGGGATCATCCATCGCCCATCATATAAGTCAAGATGCGTATACGCTAGTCTACTCTGGTGCATCGATGCCCTGTCTCGATACACCCTCGACTAGGAACTGTTATAGGATGTACTCGTCGACTACCGTGGCCCCACTAGTATGATCTCATCATAGTCCCAGTAGCCGAGTACCCATCCTAAGGGCTTTATCAACATGTGACATAGAGACAATCAGAGTACATGTTAAGATAAAGTACAACTAGATAGCGTACTATCATGTCGAGCAAGAAAGTCCTCCCTATATATGTCCAAGCATCCATTACAATATACATCGTATGTACAGTAATGGCCTCTAGGGCATACATATAACTAACAATCTCCCACTTGCACTAGGGCCATCTGTTGTGGTATCATATACCCAACAATTAGCTGTGGTTGAAGTATCTCATACTCAACCATCCCATAAAAGTCTCTACTGGGAAAAGGCCTTTGTGAGTGGATCCGCGCTGTTGTCCTCTGTGTCTACTCTCCTAACCTCAATCTCCCTGGAGATCAACCATCTCCATGATCAGGTGATACTGCCTAAGAATTATATCTGGATTTCTGATGGGACGGTAGTTCCTTGGCTAAAGCCACAACTCCATTGTCACACAATGGTAGGAACGAAGTTCTTCTCATGAACTTATATATATCCAGACTGTCTCTTTGGTAGCATCCTTGGTAACGATATATCTTGCCTTTAATCGTCTAGTATGTCACGATATCTAGCTTGGAACTCTTCCAACATACCGTCCCTCCACTGAGGGTAAAGACAATGCCTGTGACTAACATTCAGTCGTCCTTATCACCTTGAAACCTTTCCAGTGATTCTCCCCAGGATCGATTGATACCATCTCACTACATCTAGTGAGAATCCTAACATCCAAATAGATCTATCTCATAGATCCAAAACCCAGGATTTAGTAGGTATCACTTTGATCCTATATGGAGAATCCTTGTGATAAGCGGAGATTGACCGAGCGTAGCATAGGAAACTCCTTCCCTATTAAGAGTATGTCATCTACGTACTCTACGAGGATCACCACCATACTCCCTACTACCTTTTTGTATATACAAGGTTCATCTACCATTTTGATGAAGTCAAACTCTTTGACTACCACATCAAAACAGACGTTCCAACTCCGCGATGCCTGCTTTATCACATAAAACATCTTGCACACGTTTCCGCTGCTCCCACTGTCTACGAAGCCCTCTGGCTGTGTACTTATAGACGCTTTTTTCTAAAACATCATTTAGAAAAGCAGTCATGACACCCAACCGCCAGATATCGTAGTCATGGAATGTAGCCGTCCCAAGTAGGATCTGGATGGACTTAAGCATAGCTTTGAAAGTCTCAACTTTTCCATGTACACCAAGTAATCTTCTCAAGATATACTCGCTCCTGATGGGGATTTAACCCTTCAAATAAAGCAACCAAAGTCCATACTTTGTTGGTGTATAAGGATTCCATCTCAGATCGATAAGCATCCAGCCATTCTTACAGAGTCCCACTCCTGATGGCCAGCTCGAAATAAGTTGGGTCATCATCTCATGATGCAATCCTCGCCCCCACTGTCATAGAGAAACCCAAGTATCTCTCAGGTGGGTGAGGAACCCTACTAGATCGGCGGAGAGGCTGAGATTCATTGGTTACTATTGAATCCTTTGGTTCTACCAAATCATCTGCTGTAGTTTGTATAGCTGGAACTCCTTCCAGTTCTACCTCATGTCCAATAATTTCTTCACAAGAAATTCCCTTTCATAAAGGTGGCATGTTGAGAAACAAAACATCTTTTGTTCCTCGGTTAGGTAGAAGATATTCCCTTGCGTATGCTTGGGATATCCAACAAACTTCCACAGATCTGACTTTGCCTCGAGCTTGTCCGGATTTTGCTTTTAGACATAGGCTGGACAACCCCAAATCTTAACAAACTTAAGATATGGGCTCTTCCCATTTCATATCACATATGAAGTGGTAGGTAACTGATTTGATTTGAACCCTATTCAATAGGTATGCATCTTCTCAAGTGCATAACTTCCAAAAGGAAATAGGAAACTCAGTAGTACTCATCATAGAGCACACCATATCACATAGGGTGCTATTGCTCCCCCCCCCCGATACACCGACGTGCTGTGGTGTATACGGAGGAGTAATGCTGAAAGAGAATCTCATTCTCCTTTAGAATAGTCCAGGAATTCCGTGCTCAAGTATTCTCTTCCTTGATCTCATCAAAGGACATAATACTTATACCCGTTTTTGGTTCTCTACTTCTAACTTATATTCTGTGAATATCTCAAAAGCTTCGGACTTGTGTATCAACAGGAACATATGTCTGAATCTAGAAAGATCATCAGAGAATGTAATGAAGTACAAAGAACCGGTCTTGGCATGTGTAGACAAGAGACTTTCATACATCAGCATGTATCAATCGCAAGAGTTCACTAACTCTTTCTCTGTTTCCAATAAACAGAGTTATGGTCATCTTATCTTTGTGACATGACCGGCAAGTTTCACAAGATGTAAATTCAAACAGATTTAAATATGCATCTAAATGTAACTTAGCTAGTCGGGTAGCATTGATATGACCTAGTCTATAATGCCTCAAGAAGGATTCGTTCATTTCTGAACTCTTCCTCTCGTGTGTGTTCTGTATACTAAGAACTGTAGTTTGATTTAGAACGTCAATACTTTTACATAACATGCCTGAACCGATCAACTCTTGATATAAGAAATGTTCAAAACATTATCCAACAATACAAAATTATATCTTTTCTTTACTAATAAAGTGAGTGATATGATATTGTATATCAGGTTCAGTATCTAATAACATTCGTTCAGAATCAATGTATTCTGGTAATACAGGGTGATAGTGACCAACAGACTTGGCTGCAACACTTGCACCGTTTCTATCTCATGAAACTTATCACCCGTTCTCAGTCATCTACCTTTCAGTAGCCCATATAACAGATTACATTTGCGGGATCCTGATCCGGTATCACATACCCAGGACGTAAAGGATATTGAAAAACAGTTCTATGTAATGAACACACCCGAAGATGATGCATCAGCATGCACTTTCTTCGTTTGGGCGGCACGGGAAATCTGGTATTCCCTAATTTCCTGTTCTTTCTTATAACATTTATAAGTTGGAGCGGGACCAACGTTCCCCAGCTCAGTATAACAAGCAGGTTCGGTCAATATATCCGTATTATTATCTTGATTAAGGCGTGATATGGTCGCTACCTGGAGAGAGAGAGAGAAGAAAACACTCAGCGTATGCTCTTGCAAGATTAGATTGGTTATCTAATATATCTAATCAGGATGTCTCCCACTGTTTTAGTCAAATCTTCCTTCAAACCCTAAAAGGAAAGACTAGCCGGGATTAATTACACGCTACAAGTTCGCCAATCTTTCAGCCAGGCCAGTGTCGGTACTTTGAGGGAGGTGCCCCGTGCTTTCGCACGGACCTAATTAAAGTAAACCTCGTTTTCCCAGAGGCATAACCCCGTTAACACCTTTCTAGACACCTACTTGATCGGCTAATTGTAATGTGTAAAAACTCTCCCAGGAGTAACTCTTACTCGCAGCGGGTATCGGGATCTAACTATCTCATAGAAGGTATGCAATCTCATTGCAAATTTCAACACTTGAAATTCCCAATAATATTTTACCCCTAGCGTCCTATGACCTTGACGAAGGCCAAACTACCCATAGTCCGCTAGTCAAGTTCAACCCATTCATTTCTTGATTGAATTAAACCCACCCGCACGATCCTTGACGAAGGCCAAACTACACCGTACGATTACCCTAATCCAATCGCATCGTATGCTAGCAGATAAGCACTAGTTAGCTACCGTACACTACGCCTTGACGAAGGCCAAACTACCGCAGCACGAATACTAAGTAGTACTTATCTGAAATGACGGAGGGCTACGACAGGTTTTTAAGAAAACCCTTTGCGTAATGAACTTAATATCATTGTAGAATCGAGTGATTTTAAATGGAGTGTTTTTTAGGCTTTTCTAGTTTTGCTAAAGGGGTCACTCCCGGTGAAGGGATCGTCGGCCCTTTCCTCATCGAATAAGGTGCAGGATATTTCACAAATATCACTATGCAAAGCAAGAACTATAGAAGCAATCAAAAGATAAACCGAGTTTGTAGCATCTGCTAGTTTCACTAAATAGGTCACTCCCGGTGAAGGGATCTCGGCTTTTTCCTTATCGAATAAGGTGCTGGATGTTCTACAAGGAACACCGCTATGCAAAGCAAGAACTAGAGCTACCAGTTTTTAAACAAGTTTCTACAACATCTTTAGGTTTCTTTTATTTCATTAATCTCATTAATGAAGTCCCATTTTATTATTCTTCACAAGCATCTCTTTTGAAACGAAATCTGCAATATAACATATATCTCATATATATAATATAAACATTCGTCTCAGACAGTAATATGATCTCATCACAGAACATTGCAGCAGAAGAAACATATATGAAATATTGGATATACTAGGACGTCCGTGTTTTAATACGAGCCTATATAAAACACGGATTCCACGGTCGCGATGAATAGCCAAACCCACATCCCTAGACCCCTACGAGAGCGGCAAGCAACACTGCAATTCTAGGGTTAGGAGACCCGGTCTCGACTCCTCGAGATGGTCTCCCACTGGACCCCAGAACCCGGTTACTTGTGCTCCCCGCCTTGGGTCTACCTAATGCGGAAAAGTAAATAATATACAATGGTGACATCATCCTCAGCCCGGAAGTGCCCCAATAAAAGAATATTACATACAAATGAATTTTACATGAATGAAAAAGAAAAAACTCTCATCTCACATAAAACCCTCGGCTATTCAAAACGCGACGATCCAATATAACATATCACAGCAACACATAATATCTCATATCATCAACGTAAGCAAGTATGCGTATCCCGATCGTCGTTGATGTATAGCAACGAAGCCGGCGATACACCACATACTACGCTTACGGTCACAGAAAAGAAAGTGTAAAACTACAACAGTTGGAATCTGCAACCACCTTAGAAATCACATGCCTAACCAAATGAATTCCTTAGACATCGCATGCCTAACAATTAAAAACCCCGCATTTTAGTCTCATCATCGAAAACTCTTTTCAATATCAAGTCGGGCAATTCAATAAGATTCCCGACATCCGGATCGAATGCACGTCGCAAACATCAGTAGACGGCCGCACCCCCGATGCTGTCGACGAAGTGCACTAAGGTGGAACACCGCTGCCGCAAGCACCCGAACGGATGCTTTTGGCGACGGGGTTCTCCTACAGTCACTTGGTTGGGGCTTTGGGGCGTGGCTGTCTGTTAAGTTTACCCGGTGAGTATCCGCGTACGCTACGTGATTGCGACGGACTTTTGATCACATCAAAATTCCGTGGCAACCGATCATTTGACACTAAACTACTAGATTTATGAGATAACTACATGTGGATTCCAAAAATTGTATCACATTCCAGATAAATAGACAATGTTAAACTTTCCGATCGAATAATCAAACACCCAAGATTCCCAAATATATCTCAACACTTGAAATCAGTTTAAGAACATCCATCACATGCCACAGTACCAATGGTCCAGCCGTAGAAGGGTCAAGCCAACGCCTCACATGGGGCACGCCGTACTGCCTCAAACCTAAGGTTTAGAGGCAGTTCAAGACGGTCACATAATCGAGTTAAGCTTTGTTGTCTTCCAGAGGGTCCACCGCGTTACTTGCACGACTTAGAACGTTCTTAAACTCGAGAAAAAATCCAACTTTTGAAAAAATTTCCGACAGGAGAAAAAGTGAGTTATTGATATCCGTTCGAACTTTTTAACAGTTTCTAAAAAATACCCGGACAAACTAAACAAAGTTAAATTATCCGATCGAATCAACGAGTCTCCAATATAACCCTAGAAAACTCAACACTTTAGTGGAATTAAAAAATTCCAAGAAAAAATTGCCAAGAAAGTACCTAAGAATAAATACAAGAAATTACAGGGACTAATTCGAAATTTTGGCCGCGGAACCGCCGCCAAACCCTTGATTTGGCCGCGGTTCTGCGGTCAAATCAGAGAATTAAAATTCCGTACTTCACAGTAATTATTAGTTTTTCCTGCTTAATTTTCTGAGCATTTTTAATTCATAAAAAATCACATTTTTGAAAAATATCCAGAGAAGGGTATTATCGGGGTTTTCCGGGTTCGATCGAACTTTAAATTTCGCTCAGACTTCGCCTAAAGCTCTAGCTTGGCTCTGATACCACTATAGGGTTGCTAGGAACGCTCACAAGGTTCTACGAGGCATCAACCATGCCCGATTAAAATTTTAGCCGTGCCGAACAACCCAAAGCCGGATCTTTAAACTAGGGTTTAGGCGAAAAAAGGCATGTTAAACACATTAACACTAAGTGAGAGGGATTACAACCTTTATAGATCCGGCCCTTCACTTCTTAAGCTCCGTGTTGAAGTCCCTTCGCTGCGATCATCGTGTTCCGGACTCTCGAGAGGCTCCGCGAAGAGAAAGATGCAAGCTTGCTTCCGATCTTCGATAACAAAGATGATCTACCTTGAAGTTTCATTAACACAAGCTAACACTCACTAAATGAAGTGAACACTTTCATCTAAAGGGCAAGGATAGATGAGAATGATGAAGTAGGATTTTTGCTCTCTTTTATTTTCATTTACTCACTCATTTTTCATCACCTAGAAAAAGCTAGAAAGCTTTTTCTATGAAAGAAAGAAGGAAGAAGATGAACAATTAACATGAAACCTTTTGTGATGAATAATGAAAGGATAAATATGATGATTAATGCAACCATGGTCAACTAAACCCATGTAGAGAATTAACTAGGGTTAGGGTTTGGGTTGGGTTAAAGCATGAGTCATAACAAAATATCTTTCACAAAACAAAACTAAACCTTCTAGAATCATCTAGAAAGCTTAACCCTAATCCAAACCCTAATCATGTTTAAACTCCACTAAACATGTTGCATTAGTTATCATATCATGTTACAATATTATATATCACATATATAATATTTATTGTAACCAAATAAAATAATACAATTAACATATATCGCATATATATCAATGTATTACCCGAGTGAGAAAAAGAATCTTTTAGTGAGCTAATATTAGTTAATGTAATTTAATATATCATATATATTATTATACATTAAATTATCGAATCAACACTTGATCCAACAATCCGAATATATCGCATATAACCGACTAATATTTATCCGTACCGATTCATCGAATCAACACTTGATCCGATGACTCGGCTGATATCATATATCGCGAGAATAGAATACGGTATCTCATATCGCATTATCCTCGGTTCCGCATATATCACATACGTGCCCCTACTCCGTTTTGCCTGAGTCAAGAAACCTCTGTGTAGAACTCTAAAGAATCGTCAATACGCCGGCAGTAGGTGATGATCATATCAAATACCCATAAGCTGCAAGCGGTCAGCTAAACGTAACAGCTACCCAGGTATTGAGCGCTCAGAAGATCAACAAGCAAGCCTGTACATTCTCCTGTGAATCCAAACAGTAACACTCCCGTACAGTCCGGTCTCGTCGTCTGATATGTCGCATATCTCGCCTAGGGGTGGTAAACGTCGGACCCCGGTAGCTCGATAAGTCGTGTCGATATGAGGTCTATAACAGTTCGAGAAACTACTGATAACACTTACCAGTAAATCTCAGCAACCCTGGCCAGGGATTTCCGGTTATAGCCAATCGAACACAGCACAACATCAACTCCCTATACCGGGAGAGACGAATCCCCTCCTATCGCTCATTGCCTCCATGTGATTCGGGATTGTACCCAAAAGCCACCTTTTTGCACGCCCTCTTGGATGTGGTATGATGGAAATCAAAGCACAGTGGGAATCACACAAGACTCTATGACGATCTCGGGTCAACAGACTACTCTGTACCAATGTCACCGGAGAACTGCCATCTAACGTGAGGTATAATACCATCTGGGAGTTCTCGACGAGTCCGTCCAGTGTACCCAGTCTGTACTGAGCACCCGTACACCATCCTTGATGTCAAACACCGATGGATATGGGATCATCCATCGCCCATCATATGGGTCAAGATGCGTATACGCTAGTCTACTCTGGTGCATCGATGCCCTGTCTTGATACACCCTCGACTAGGAACTGTTATAGGATGTACTCGTCGACTACTGTGGCCCCACTAGTATGATCTCATCATAGTCCCAGTAGCCGAGTACCCATCCTAAGGGCTTTATCAACATGTAACATAGAGACAATCAGAGTACATGTTAAGATAAAGTACAACTAGATAGCGTACTATCATGTCGAGCAAGAAAGTCCTCCCTATATATGTCCAAGCATCCATTACAATATACATCGTATATACAGTAATGGCCTCTACGGCATACATATAACTAACATCACCTGGGAACTTCTACCTGACGATAGGTATATTACCAACCAGCAGTTCCCCACGAGTCCGTCCAGTGTAACTCATAACCCAATGAACACCTGCATACTATCTCCAATTCGACGTACTGATGACTGTGGGACAGACCATCTTCCCTCCTGGGATGAGAAGCGTATATACTAGTCTACTCTGGAGTATCGATGACCTGTCTCGATAATCCGGCGACTAGGGACCTGTGTAAGGATGTGCTTGTAGACTACCCAGCCCCTACTAGTGTGACTGCCATCACAACGCTGGTAGTCAAGCAAAGATCCTAAGGGCTCTATCAATATGTATTAGTAATATGTTAAAAGAAACATATACACATATTAAGATAGATAGAAACCAAGTAGCATACTACTATATAGAGTAAGACTGTCATAAATCCGTGTATATATCTCAATCTTCCAAAATATAATATGCAAACTAGTATTATACAATAAGGGCCTTTAGGGCATATTACACTAACAGACGAGTCTTTAGAGTCCTACACAGAGATTTCCTGGCTCAGGCGAAATGAAGTAGGAGCACATATGTGATATGCGTGGGACCGAGATTAATACGAGTATGTGATACCGTATTCTAATCTCGCGATATGTGATATCGGTCGGTTATATGTGATATAGCTGGGTTATCAAATCAAGTGTTGATTCGATAAGTTGATACAAATAATATTAGTCAGTTATATGTGATATAGCCGGATTGTTAAATCAAGTGTTAATTTAATAATTTAATATATAATTATATATATTTGATATATTAATATACATTAACTAATATTAGCTCACTTAAGAATTTCTTTATCTCACTTGTACATATTTAATATATATGTGATATATATTATTGTGTCATGCTAGTTGCTACTTGCTACATGGGTGTATGAGACTCATACCATAATTAAGATAATGAGGGTTTTTATTATTTAAGGTAAATACAAAATTAGGTGGAAATTAGTCATGGTTGGATGCTTAGTGGAAGCTTGTAGAATCATTGACTTAGTTCACTAATTTTGTCTTACCCTAGATATTTATTAACCCAACCATCATCTTAAGCCATGGTTAAGTCTCTACATGAGTTAATATGAGATATTATCTCACTCATGGTTGCTATTCTCACTCTCATTCCATTCTCATCTTCATCTTCTTCTTCACTCCAATTTTGCTCTCTAGCTTTTTAGAAAGTGAAGAAATATAGTGAGAAAAATTATTCTAAAGTGAGCAAAAATCTTACTTCATCAACCTACACTAGATTAGTCATTTAGTTTAGGTTGTTTGATTCACTAATTCCCAATCGGTGAAGAGGCAGCTTGAGTTGGAGATTCCTCGACGTAGATCATCTTCGGCCTCGAAGACTTCGAGCAAGCTTGTTCCTTTCGCCTTGTGAACCCTTACTAGAGTCCGGGAGATCACTACTTGGAGTGAAGGGACTACTACACGGAGCTTTAGAAGTGAAGGACCGGTCTACAAAGGTTGTATTCCTCATTCACTTGGTGTAATATTTGATTACATGCTAGCTTACTCCTAATTTTCTAATTAGATCCTTGGCATGGGTTGCATAGCTCTCTAGGTATTTTTAAAATGCATACTTGATGCCCTATAAAATCATGGTTAGGGTGCTATGGAACCCAGCAGTGGTATCAAAGCCGAGCTAGAGCATTAGGAGTAGATTTGACGATGCCAGATGAATTGCGAAACCGAAACAACTCCGAAACCCAGACACAACAACACTTGAAAATTCTGGCCGAAAATTGTTGCTGGGTTGGCTTCGATTTTTTTTGTTTCGGGGCTCTGGAGTTTAGTGTTTCGTAGTCGTAATTTTAACATCGTCTCGGGTAACTTTGACGACGTTAAAATGTTCGAACGAATATCAAAAACCCTTTTTTCACCCCACTCTGGAAAATTTTCCAAATGTTGGATTTTTCCAAGTTAAAAAATTATTCAAATATCATGCAGGTAATTCTATGGACCCTCTAAAGAACGATATCCAAACTCGACTCTTTGACCGCGGAACCGAGGCCAAACCTTAGGGTTTGCGGCAGTTCCGCGGTGCTATGAGTGAGGCATGGGTCGGCCCTTCTACGGTTGGTCCACAGGTGTTGTGGCATGTTCTGGGTATTTTTTAAACTGTGCTCAAGTGTTGAGCTCTCTGGGAAATTTTGGGTGTTTTTTGATTCGATCGAAATGTTTAACATCGTCTAGCTATCTGTGAATTGTGATACAATATTTTGAGTCCACAATAATTAGTTTTGTGAAAACTAGTTTGAATTTTGTAAACCTAGCAATTTAGTCTCATTTGATTGGTTGCCACGAAGTTTTGATTCGGATCAAAACTCCGTCGCAATCTCGTATTGTACACGAATGTTTGCTGGGTAACATTACTAGATAGCCACGCCCCATAGCCCCGACCGAGTGACTGCAGGAGAACCTCGTTGCCTAAAGCATCCGTCCAGGTGCTCGCGGCCGCGGTGTTCCGCCTAAGTGCACTTCATCGACGGCATCGGGGGTGCGGCCGTCTATTAATATTTCTGATGAGCATTCGATCAATTTGTCGGGAATCTTATTGAATTTCTCGACTTGTTATTGAAAAGTGTTTTCAATATCGAGACTAAAATGCGGGGTTTATAATGTTAGGCATGAAATTCGGAATATAAGATATTCCGGGTTTATGATGTCTACGGAATTCATGTGGCTAGGCATGAAATCCGAAGTATGTGATATTTCGGGTTTATGATGTCTAAGATGGTTGCGGATTCCAATTGTTGTAGTTTTCATTTTCTTTTCTGTGGCCGTAAGTGTAATACGTGGTGTATCGCCGGTTTCATTGCTATATGTCAACGACAATTGGGATACGCATATTTACTTACGTTAATGACATGAGATGTTATGTGTTGCAGTGATATGTTATATTGGATCGTGTTTGAATAGCCGGGAGTTTTTGCGTGAGATGAGAGTTTTTCATTTTCATTCATGTAAAAACTTGTATGTAATATTCTTTTATTGGGGCACTTCTGGGTTGAGGATGATGTCACCATTGATGTATATTATTTACTTTTCTGCATTAGGATAGACCCAAGGTGGGGAGCACAAGTAACCGAGTTCTAGAGTCCAGTGGGAGACCATCTCGAGGAGTCGAGTCCGGGTCTTCTAACTCTAGAATTGGTAGGGTTGCTTGTCGCTCTCGTAGGGGTCTAGGGATGTAGGATTGGCTATTCATCATGACCGCGGAATCCGTGTTTTTTACTGGCTTAATTTAAAACACGGAATTCCAAGTGTTGGATATATGTATGCCCTTGAGGCCATTATATGTATAGTGGATGCTTGGACATGTATATATGTATATTTATATATATATGACTTTCTTGCTCGACATGATAGTATGTTATCTAGTTTTACTTTATCTGACATGTTTACTTGATACTGTTCATTTGATACATGTTGATAAAGCCCTGAGGATATTTGCTTAACTTCCATGGCTATGATGGAGATCATACTAGTGGGGCATGTGTGGTCTATAAGCATATCCTTAAATGTTCATAGTCGTAGGTATATCGAGACAGGGCATCGATATTCAAGAGTAGACTAGCGTATACGTTTCTTGACCCATATAATGGGCGATGGATGATCCCATATCCATTGGTGTTGTGACATCGAAGATTGTATACGGGTGCTCAGTAGAGACTGGGTACACTGAACGGACTCACCGAGAATTCCTATATGGTATTATATCTATCGTCGGATAGCAGTTCTCTGGTGACACTGGTACAGGTTAGTCTGTAGACCCGAGATCGTCATAGAGTCTTGTGTGTTCTCCCACTGTACTTTGATATCCACCCTACCACGGCTCTACTGAGTCGTGCAAACAGGTGGCTTTTGGGTATAGTCCCGAGACACATGGAGACAGTGAGCGATAGGAGGGGTTTCGTCTCTCCCGGTATTGGGAGTTGATGTTGTGCAATGTGCGATTGGCTCTGACTTGAAGTCCCTGGCCAGGGCTGATGAGATTTACTGATAAGTGTTATCAGTAGTTTCTCGACCGGTCATAGTCCATATCGACATGACTTATTGAGTTATTAGGGCTCGACGATTCCATCCCTAGACTTGATATGCAGCATATCAGACGAAAAGACCGGACTGTACGGTAAGTGTTGCCAATGTCTCGACGGAAGTTTTGACGGGTTCACTTGTTTTTCTTCTGATCGCTTAATACCCGGGTGGCCGTTACGTTTAGCTGGCCGCTTGCGGCTTGTAGGTGTTTTGATATGATCATCACCTATTGCCGGTGTATTGACGAGTCTTAGAGTCCCACACAGGATTTTTCTAGCTCAGGCGAAATGATTTGGAGTGCATATGAGATATGTGCGGGAGCTTGACTAAATGCGAGTATGTGTTACCGTATTTTAATCGGGCGTTTACTATTGGTCGGGTCGCACTTGATGTGACCGATTTATTAAATCAAGTGCTGATTTAATATTGACTTTTAGCTCACTTTTAATTAAACCTTTTCTTTTGGATGTATGCATATATGTTTATACATACACATAATGATGTGCATGCACACATACATACATACATACATATGTGTCGTGGTTGATGATACCTAGAAGATGGCAATGCAAGACCCACATGGTTGATAAATATCTAGATTTTTGTTAATGAATTAAAGAAAAAGGAAATTTGCTAAATGACTCATTGTTTCTACATTCTTCTTATTTGACCTTTGACTTTAACAATGGTTAGATTTCCTTTGTTCTTTAACCCATCTACAAAATATCTAGATATTTAGTTAACTATGGTTATATTTGAGAGTGTCTCATATATATTCTTTTCTTTTTCTTTTTGAAAAAGATTATTCATTATATTCACAAAAAACTTTTGCCATCTTCACCTTCCTCCTTCTTCAAGCTCTCTAGAGTTTTGTTTTAAGTGAGGAATTTAAAAAGAAAGGGGTTTTAAGTGAGTTTACAAACCACATAACCATTCTACACCACCCTAGCCTTTTTAGTGTAGAGTGTTTGCTCCACTTTATCTTGATTTAGTGAGGCAAAGAGCTTGACCTAGGAATCTCCGGGTGGATCATCGTAGACGACGAAGGACCTTGAGCGGAGTTGATCCAAGGTTCGAGCAAAGCCGTAGGAGTCCTAAAGACCGAAGGAGTTGGCTACAAAGGTTGTATTTCCTTTTCCTTTAGCTTAGACTTCTTTTTATGTTGATATTACCCTAATCTTTAGTTACGATTCGTAGTTCGTTTGTAATAGCCCTCTAGAATTTGAAAGTTCACTACCTAAAGTTGTTGTAACCCAACTAGAGGCGCTACTACACACCAACATGGTATCAGATCCTAGCTAGAGCTTTAGGGTAAACCAGACGATATTTAAAAACTCAATCGAACATGAAAAATGATATTTTTACTTGCTCGCTGGAAATTTTTTCAAAAGTTAGAATTTTTGTAATTAAAAATATTCAGAAAATAGAGCAGGGTTTTCTATGGATCCCCAAAAAAAACGAGCGCCTAACTCGACACAACGACCGCGAAACCGCGGCCAAATAGGTGTATTTGCGGCGGTTCCGCGGCGCCGTTGGTGAGGCTTGGACCGTGCGCTCTTGCGTTGATCCGTAGGTACCATATATGCTCTCTGGGAATTTTTATGCAGGTTCAAGTGTTGAGATCTATTATAACAGTGGGTATGTTGATGTTTTGATTGATATATTTTAACGTCGTCTATGCTTTTCAATTGTTGATGTGATATGATGTATAGGATCGTCGTGATCGAATGGCCGGGGTTTTATGTGAGACGAGAGTTTATCTTTTCATTCATGTAAAATTCATTGTATATATAATTCTTTTATTGGGGCACATCCGGGTTGAGGATGATGTCTCCATTAATGTATATTTTACTTTTCCGCATTAGGATAGACCCAAGGAGGGGAGCACGAGTGACCGGGTTCTGGAGTTCAGTGGGAGGCCATCTCGAGGAGTCGAGACCGGGTCTCCTATACTCCAGAATTGGAAGGGTCACTTGCCGCTCTCGTAGGGGTCTAAGGGTGTGGGCTTGGCTATTCATCATGACCGTGGAATCCGTATTTTCTATCTTAGGCTAAGTATAAAATACGGAGTTCCTAGTATATCCTATATTTTCATATATGTGTTTCTGCTGCTATTATTCTGTGATGTGATTGCGTAATATCTGAGACGAATGTAATATTGTTATATATGTGATATGTAATACTGTTTTTCGTTTCTTTCTGTAATGGCTTAGGAACTTAAATGATGGGAATACATTAATGAGATTAATGTAAAGAAAAAAGAAACCTAAAGATGTTGTAGAATCGGATTTGAAACCCACTCGGCTCTTTTATGAAAAAGCAAGTTTCAAAAGATGCGGAGCTTATGCCACTCTTTTTTCTAAAAACTATTTAGATTCTACAACGAAATCAAATTCAAAGCGTTGAAAGTTTTCGTAAAAACCATCCGCAACCCTCCGTCATTTTAGGAAGCAGAGAACTTAGTATTCGTGCTACGTATGTTGATTATAGTCAAGACGTAGTGTACGGTAGCTAAGTGATGTCTTCCTATAAAGCATATGATACGATAAGTTAGGACATTCATGTGATTATATTGATCATAATCAAGGGTCATATGGGTGGGTCTAATTAATCACGAAATGGCGGGTAGAACTTGACTAGTGCTTATGATATGTTGACCATAGCCAAGGTCATAAGCATTTAGGGGTAAAAACCATATCGGGAGTTTCAAGAGTTGAAATTTGCAATGAGATTGAATACCATCTATATGATATTTGGATCCCGATCCCACTGTGAGTAAGAGTTTCTCTCAGGAGAGTTTTACACTTTACAATTAGCTAATCCAGTAGGTGTCTAGAAAGGTGTTAACGGGGTTTGACCTCTGGGAAAAACGAGGTTTATTTTAATTAGGTCCGTGCGCAAGCACGGGGAACCTCCTTCAAAGTACTGACACTGGCCTGGCTAACCGGTTAGCGAAACTGTAGAATGTAATTAATCCTGGCTAGTTTTCTTTTCAGGTTTGAAAGAAAATTTGATAAAAGAAGTGGGAGACATCGATTAGATAAGATAATAACCAATCTAATCTTTGCAAGAGCATTTCGCTGAGTGTATTCTTTTCTCTCTCCTAATGGCAGATACCGATGACGGAACTTAAGCTTCTTTTAGAGAAAAACAAACTGACTGAACCGAATTATAAAGAATGGTTGAGGAACTTGAACATTGCACTCACATATGATAAAGTATCATATGTCCTCACAACCAAAGCCCCACCCGTCCCAGGACCTGAATCATCTGTTTCGGATAAGGAGATCCGAAAAACATAGGATATTGATTGCAACACCGTCACATGCCTCGCGCTTGCTTCTATGGACAGTATCCATCAGAAACAGCACGAGAAGATGGATGTACAATCCATCTTTCTTCATACAAAGGAGTTGTATGAAAAGCAATCTCGTACTTTACGATACGAGGCATCTCGAAAGCTGTTTCAGATGCGGATGGCCCCCGGTGCATCAGTAGGAGACCATGTTCTAAAGATGATTGGTCTTATAGAAGAACTTGAGGAACTGGGATGGACTATGGATAATGAGCAATATACAGATATTGCTCTGCAGTCTCTCTCCCCCGCCTTTGCTCCGTTCATAGTGAATTTCAATATGAACGATTTGGAGAAATCATTGCCTGAACTTCTCAATATGTTGAGAAGTGCAGAGAGCACGCTTAAGATAGCGAAAACTCCCGCTCTGCTTTATGGGCCATCTTCCTCTTCAGTCCCGAAAGCCAAAGCCAAGGGAAAGAAGAAGAAGAATCCCACCAAGCCGAGAGGTGGAGTTGAAAAGGCGAAGGGGAAAGACAAGTCTGAGGCCATGGGAAGTGGAAAAGGAGAATATTTTTTCTGCCACAAGTCGGGACACTGGAAACGCAATTGTGCTTTGTACCTTGCTGATCTTAAGAAGAAGAAGCATACTGATGCTTCCGCTTCAGGTGTGTTTGTAACTGAAAACTGTTTTTTATTAAACTCTGCATCTTGGGTATTAGATACCGGTTCTGGTTCTCACATCTATAATTGTATGCAGGGATTGAGAAACAGTAGAGTTTTGAAGACTGGGGACCACACTCTACGGGTTGGAAATGGTTCCAATGTACATGCTGTATCCGTAGGAGAGTATCATCTGGGGTTGCTTTCAGGATATATTTTGGTTTTGAACCCTTGTTATTTTGTACCTGGTATGCTATATAATATAATATCTGTATCTTTGTTGGACAATGAAGGATATCATTTTGTGTTGCAAAATAATGTTATGAACATTAACTTGAATCAACAGTTGATTGGGTATGGTACACTAAGTAACGGAATTTACGTCCTAAACCAACACACAGTTTTCAATATACAACATACAAATAAAAGAAAGATTTCAGATATAAATGAATCTTTTCTTTGGCATTGTAGACTTGGTCATATTAATGAAACAAGACTAAACAAGCTACATAAAGATAGATATTTAAAACCTTTTGAATATAAATCTTATGCGACTTGTCAGTCTTGTATCAAAGGTAAAATGACCAAAACTCCATTTATAGGACACGGAGAGAGAGCTACAGAACTCTTAAGCCTCATACATAGTGATGTATGCGGACCAATGTCTACACATGCTAGAGACGGTTTTTCATACTTCATCACTTTTACTGATGATTTTTCAAGATTCGGACACGTGTTTTTATTGAAGCATAAATCCGAAGCTTTCGAGAAATTCAAGGAGTACAAACTTGAAGTAGAAAAACAAACTAGCTCGAGTATCAAGAAACTTCGATTAGATCGAGGTGGAGAGTATTTAAGCACTGAGTTTTCAGACTTCTTAAAAGAGAATGGGATTCTCTCTCAGCTCACTCCTCCGTACACACCACAGCACAACGGTGTGTCAGAACGGAGGAATCGTACCCTATTAGATATGGTACGGTCCATGATGAGTGATGCTGAGTTACCACTTTCTTTTTGGGGACATGCATTAGAGACAACAATTTATCTATTGAACAAGGTTCCAACCAAGACCGTGTCTACCACTCCATATGAGATGTAGTGTGAGAAGAGACCATCTCTTAAAAGAGTTAGGATATGGGGTTGTCCGGCTTATGTCAAAAAGCAGAATCCGGATAAACTCGAGACACGATCGGTCATGTGTATATTTGTGGGATATCCAAAATATTCATATGGATATCTTTTCTACCACAAGGAGGAACAAAAGGTGTTTGTTTCTCAACATGCCACATTTTTGGAAAATGAAATTTTTACAAATAGTACTGATGGAATGAGGTAGAACTAGAAGAGGTTCTAGAGACACAAATTACTCATGAAAAATTGGTTAAACCTGATGTTGCAATAGAATAACAAGAACTCAGCCGCTCCGGAGATCTAGTAGAACTTCTCGACCACCGGAGAGATACTATGGTTTTCTCATTGATGGTGATAGAGAAGATTGCATCATGGATGATGATGACCCTACTAGTTTTCAACAGGCTATCACGAGTGGAGACTCAGTGAATTGGCTGGATGCCATGAGATCTGAAATGGAGTCCATGTACACCAACAAAGTATGGACTTTGGACGTTGCACCTCCTGTGATAAAACCCGTAGGGTGCAAATGGATCTTTAAGAAAATGATTGGTGTAGATGGACAGGTAGAGACCTATAAAGCAAGGCATGTAGCGAAAGGTTTTCGTCAAAGACCAGGATTGGACTATGATGAAACTTTCTCTCCAGTAGCAATGCTTAAATCCATTCGGATCCTACTTGCTATTTCTGCTCACTACGACTATGAAATCTAGCAGATGGACGTTAAAACTGCATTTCTAAATGGTGATTTAGAAGAGTGCGTTTTCATGGATCAGCCAGAGGGCTTCACAGACAATGGGAGCAGCGAAAAAGCATGTAGGTTGCTTAAATCCATTTATGGGTAAAAGCAGGCATCTCGGAGCTGGAACATCTATTTTGATGATACAGTCAAAGAGTTTGATTTTATCAAAAATATAGATGAACCATACATTTATAAGAAGATTGTAGGGAGTACTATCACTTCCCTTGTATTGTACGTAGATGACATTCTCTTGATAGGAAATGATATTCATATGCTACAATCGGTCAAATTATTCTTATCACAAAGGTTCTCCATGAAGGACCTGGGTGATGCCCCGTGCATTTTGGGCATAAAGATCTATAGAGATAGATCCAAGAGATTATTGGGATTGTCCCAATCAAAGCATATTGATACCATCCTAAAAAGGTTTAGTATGGAAGATTCCAAATGTGGTGCCTTGCCCGCTTACCATGGAATCACTCTCTCTAAGGACTTCTGTCCGAAGACTGATGAAGAGAGAGCTCGCATGAGCATTATACCATACGTTTCAGCCGTAGGATCTATAATGTATGCGATGATATGTACTCGCCCTAATGTAGCTTATGCACTAGCTGTAGTGAGCAGGTATCAATCCAACCCAGGGGAGCAATACTGGATAGCCGTGAAGAACATTCTTAAGCACTTACGAAGGACTAATGAATTGTTCTTGGTGTATGGTAATGGGGATCTCCAAATGGAGGCCTTTACCGATTCCAGCTTCCAAAGTGATAAGGATGACAGTAAATCTATCTCAGGGTTTGTATTTACCCTCAATAGAGGGGTGGTATGTTGGAAGAGTTCCAAACAGGATACCGTTGCAGACTCTACGATGGAAGCTGAGTATATTGCTGCAAATGATGCTGCCAAGGAAGCCGTCTGGATGAGGAAGTTCGTCGCGGAGCTAGGAGTAGTTCCAACCATTATTAATCCAATACCATTGTATTATGATAATAATGGAGCTATGGCGTTGGCCAAAGAACCCAAGATCCCATCAAAAGTCCAGATACATCCGCAGGCGATATCATTTGATCCGGGAGATAGTTGATCGCCAAGAGATCGAGATTCAGAGAGTAGATACAAACGATAACATCGCGGATCCACTCACCAAGGCCCTTCCACAGCCGCAACATGAGCAACTTTTTGAGATGTTGGGTATGAGATACGCCTGGCATTAGTGCAAGTGGGAGATTGTTGGATATATGTATGCCCTAGAAGCCATTATATGTATAGTGGATGCTTGGACATGTATATATGTATATTTATATATATGTATTTCTTGCTCGACATGATAGTATGCTATCTGGTTTTACTTTATCTGACATGTTTACTTGATACTATTCATTTGATACATGTTGATAAAGCCCTGAGGATATTTGCTTAACTTCCATAGCTATGATGGAGATCATACTAGTGGGGCATGTGTGGTCTATAAGCATATCCTTAAATGTTCCTAGTCGTAGGTATATCGAGACAGGGCATCGATATTCCAGAGTAGACTAGCGTATACGTTTCTTGACCCATATAATGGGCGATGGATGATCCCATATCCATTGGTGTTGTGACATTGAAGATTGTATACAAGTGCTCAGTGGAGACCGGATACACTGAACGGACTCACCGAGAATTCCTATATAGTATTATATCTATCGTCGGATAGCAGTTCTCTGGTGACACTGGTACAGGTTAGTCTGTAGACCCGAGATCGTCATAGAGTCTTGTATGTTCTCCCACTGTACTTTGATTTCCACCCTACCACGGCTCTACTGAGTCGTGCAAACAGGTGGCTTTTGGGTATAGTCCCGAGACACATGGAGATAGTGAGCGATAGGAGGGGTTTCGTCTCTCCCGGTATTGGGAGTTGATGTTATGCAATGTGCGATTGGCTCTGACTTGAAGTCCCTGGCCAGGGCTGATGAGATTTACTGATAAGTGTTATCAGTAGTTTCTCGACCGGTCATAGTCCATATCGACATGACTTATTGAGTTATTAGGGCTCGATGATTCCATCCCTAGACTTGATATGCAGCATACAAGAAGAAGAGACCGGACTGTACGGTAAGTGTTGCCAATGGCTCGACGGGAGTTTTGACGGGTTCGCTTGTTTTTCTTCTGATCGCTCAATACCCGGGTGGCCATTACGTTTAGCTGACCGCTTACGGCTTGTAGGTGTTTTGATATGATAATCACCTACTGCAGGCGTATTGACGAGTCTTAGAGTCCCACACAGGATTTTTCTAGCTCAGGCGAAATGATTTGGAGTGCATATGAGATATGTGCGGGAGCTCGACTAAATGCGAGTATGTGTTACCGTATTTTAATCGGGCGTTTACTATTGGTCGGGTCGCATTTGACGTGAACGATTTATTAAATCAAGTGTTGATTTAATATTGACTTTTATCTCACTTTTAATTAAACTTTTTCTTTTGGATGTTTGCATATATGTTTATACATACACATGATGATGTGCATGCACACATACATACATACATATGTGTCGTGGTTGATGATACATAGAAGATGGCAATGCAAGACCCACATGGTTGATAAATATCTAGATTTTTGTTAATGAATTAAAGAAAAAGGAAATTTTCTAAATGACTCATTGTTTCTACATTCTTCTTATTTGACCTTTGACTTTAACCATGGTTAGATTTTCTTTGTTCTTTAACCCATCTACAAAATATCTAGATATTTAGTTAACTATGGTTATATTTGAGAGTGTCTCATATATATTCTTTTCTTTTTCTTTTTTAAAAAGATTATTCATTATATTCACAAAAAACTTTTGCCATCTTCACCTTCCTCCTTCTTCAAGCTCTCTAGAGTTTTGTTTTGAGTGAGGAACTTAAAATGAAAGGGTTTTTAAGTGAGTTTACAAACCACATAACCATTCTACACCACCCTAGCCCTTTAGTGTAGAGTGTTTGCTCCACCTCATCTTGATTTAGTGAGGCAAAAAGCTTGACCTAGGAATCTCCGGGTGGATCATCGTAGACGACGAAGGAGCTTGAGCGGAGTTGATCCAAGCTTCGAGCAAAGCCGTAAGAGTCCTAAAGACCGAAGGAGTTGGCTACAAAGGTTGTATTTCCTTTTCCTTTAGCTTAGACTTCTTTTTATGTTGATATTACCCTAATCTTTAGTTACGATTTGTAGTTCGTTTGTAATATCCCTCTAGAATTTGAAAGTTCACTACCTAAAGTTGTTGTAACCTAACTAGAGGCGCTACTACACACCAACACCTAGAATATCCAATATTTCATATGTGGACTTCTGCTGCTGATATTCTGTGATGTGATCACTTTATATGATGAGATGAATGTTGTTATTATATATATGATATATAATAAACGTTGCTTATATTTTGCACCTGCGCTAGTCCCGCCCCGCTATGTCGTTAGTTATGTAATCTAACGGTGGATAACGGGACACTGTGGCGAATGCGAATGGCAGAAGCGTACGTTCTATTTTCATTTCTTCTGTGATGCTTAGGAAGCATAATTGATGAGACTTCATTGATGAGATTAATGAAAAGAAAGAAACCTAATAATGTTGTAGAATCAAATTTTCAAAAAAGGGTAGCTTTAGTTTTTGCTTTGCATAGCGGTATTCCTTGTAGAATATCCAGCACCTCATTCGATGAGGAAAGAGCCGAGATCCCTTCACCGGGAGTGGCCTCTTTAGCAAAAAGCTAGCAGATGCTACAACCCATTCGTCTTGTCTTTTGATTGCTTCTCTAGTTCTTGCTTTGCATAGTGGTATTCCTTGATGAATATCCAGCATCTCATTCGATGAGGAAAGAGCCGAGATCCCTTCACCGGGAGTCACCTCTTTAGCAAAACTAGCAAAAGCCTAAAAACACTCCTTTTCAAAATCACTCGATTCTACAACGATATCAAGTTCATTACGCAAAAGGTTTTCTTAAAAACCTGTCATAGCCCTCCGTCATTTCAGATAAATACTATTTAGTATTCGTGCTATATTTGTTGACTATCTTAAGGCGTAGTGTATGGTAGCTAATTAGTGCTTATCTATTAAAGCATGTGATGCGGTTGGATTAGGGTAGTCGTATGACTTTGTTGACTATGTTAAGGGTCGTATGGGTGGGTTTAATTCAATCACGAAATGACGGGTTGAACTTGACTAGCACTTATGATTTGTTGACTATGTTAAGGTCATAAGCTGCTAGGGGTAAAATACTATCGGGAATTTCAAGTGTTGAAATTTGCAATGAGATTGCATACCTTCTATGAGATAGTTGGATCCCGATACCCATTGCAAGTAAGAGTTACTCCTGGGAGAGTTTTGCACATTACAATTAGCCGATCAAATAGGTGTCTAGAAAAGTGTTAACGGGGTTACTCCCCTAGGAAAACGAGGTTTATTTTAATTAGGTCCGTGCGAAAGCATGGGGAACCTCCCTCAAAGTACCGACACTGGCCTGGCTGAAAGATTGGCGAACTTGTAGGGTATAATTAATCCCGGCTAGTCTTACCTTTTAGGGTTTGAAGGAAGATTTGATAAAAACAGTGGGAGCTATCCTGATTAGATAAGATAATAACCAATCTAATCTTGTAAGAGCATGCACAGAGTATTATCTTCTCTCTCTCCTGGTAGCGACCATGACATGCCTTAATCAAGATAATAATATGGATGTATTGACCGAACCTCCTTATTATGCTGAGCTGAGGATCGGGTGATGGTGCAATTGTTCCCCACGAGTCTGTCCAGTGTAACTCATAATCCAATGAACACCTGCATACTATCTCCAGTACAACGTACTGATGGCTGTGGGACAGACCGTCTCCCCTCCTGGGATAAGAAGCGTATACACTAATCTACTCTAGAGTATCGATGCCATGTCTCGATAATCCTGCGACTAGGGACCTGTGTAACGATGTGCTTGTAGACTACCCAGCCCCCACTAGTGTGACTGCCATCACAACGCTGGTAGTCAAGCAAAGATCCTAAGGGCTCTATCAATTTGTATTAGCGAAACGTTAAAAGAAACATATACACAAACCAAGTAGCATACTACTATATCGAGAAAGACCGTCATAAATCCGTGTATATATCCCAAGCTTCCAAAATGTAATATACAAACTAATACTATACAATAATGGCCTCTAGGGCATATTACACTAACAGACGAGTCTTTAGAGTTCTACACAGAGGTTTCCTGGCTCAGGCGAAACGAAGTAGGAGCACATATATGATATGTGCGGGACCAAGATTAATACGAGTATGTGATACCGTATTCTAATCTCTCGATATGTGATATCGGTCGGTTATATGTGATATAGCCAGGTTATCGAATCAAGTGTTGATTCGGTAGGTTGATACAAATGATATTAGTCGGTTATATGTGATATAGCCCGATTGTTAAATCAAGTGTTGATTTAATAATTTAATGTATAATTATATATATTTGATATATTAACATACATTAACTAATATTAGCTCACTTAAGAATTTCTTTATCTCACTTGTACACATTTAATATATATGTGATATATATTATTGTGTCATGCTAGTTGCTACATGCTACATGGGTGTATGAGACTCATACCATAATTAAGATAATGATGGTTTTTATTATTTAAGGTAAATACAAAATTAGGTGGAAATTAGTCATGGTTGGATGCTTAGTGGAAGCTTGTAGAACCATTGACTTAGTTCACTAATTTTGTCTTACCCTAGATATTTATTAATCCAACCATCATCTTAAACCATGATTAAGTCTCTACATGAGTTAATATGAGATATTATCTCACTCATGGTTGCTATTCTCACTCTCATTCCATTCTCATCTTCATCTTCTTCTTCATTCCAATTTTACTCTCTAGATTTTTGGAAAGTGAAGAAATATAGTGAGAAAAATTATTCTAAAGTGAGCAAAAATCCTACTTCATCAACCTACACTAGATTAGCCATTTAGTTTAGGTTGTTTGCTTCACTAATTCCCAATTAGTGAAGAGGTAGCTTGAGTTGGAGATTCCTCGACATAGATCATCTTCGGCCTCGAAAACTTCAAGCAAGCTTGTTCCTTTCGCCTTGTGAACCCTTACTCGAGTTCGGGAGATCACTACTTGGAGCGAAGAGACTACAGAGCTTTAGAAGTGAAGGACCGGTCTACAAAGGTTGTATTCCTCATTCACTTAGTGTAATATTTGATTACATGCTAGCTTACTCCTAATTTTCTAGTTAGATCCTTGGCATGGGTTGCATAGCTCTCTAGGTTTTTTAAAAATGCATAATTGATGCCCTATAAAATCATGGTTAGGGTGCTATGGAACCCAGCACCATGACTTTGAAATCTGGCAGATGGATGTAAAAACGGCTTTTCTAAATGGAAGTTTGGAAGAGTGCGTTTATATGGATCAGCCGGAAGGATTTGTAGACAGTGGGAGCAGCGGGAAGGTGTGCAAGTTGCTTAAATCCATTAATGGATTAAAGCAGGCATCGCGGAGCTGGAACATCTGTTTTGATGAAACAGCCAAGGAATTTGACTTCATCAAGAACGAGGATGAGCCTTATATATATAAGAAGATTGTAGGACGAACTGCCATATTCCTATTCTTGTATGTGGACGACATTCTTTTGATAGGAAATGATATTGCTATGCTACAATCGGTCAAGCTGTTCTTGTCATAAAGGTTCTCCATGAAAGACCTGGGTGATGCCTCGTACATTCTGGGGATTAAGATCTACAGAGATAGATCTAAGAGATTATTGGGACTTTCACAGTCCGGGTACATACAGACCGTACTAAAGAGATTTAGTATGGAAGATTCCAAGCGCGGTAATATACCCGCATTGCACGGAATCGCCCTCTCCAAAGAGATGTCTCCCAAGACTGATGAGGAGAGGGTTTGCATGAGCACTATACCCTACGCTTCGGTGGTAAGATCTATAATGCATGTGATTCTATGTACCAAACCAGATGTAGCTTACACACTTAGCGTGGTGAGACGGTATCAGTCAAACCCAGGAGAGAACCACTGGACAGCAGTGAAGAACATTCTTATGTACCTGAGAAGGACTAAGGAACTGTTCCTGGTATCCGGTAATGGGGACCTCCAGGTAGAGTCCTTTACCGACTCGAGCTTCCAGATTGACAAGGATGACAGCAAGTCTGTCTCGGATTTTGTGTTTGCCCTCAACAGAGGGGCGGTCTATTGGAAGAACTCCAAACAGGACACCATCGCAGACTCGACGATGGAGGCTGAATACATTGCTGCCAACGATACCACAAAAGAAGCTGTCAGGATTAAGAAGTTCATTACTGAACTTCAGGTGGTTCCATCCATTGTTAATCCAATACCTTTGTATTGCGACAACAATAGAGCTATGGTTTTAGCAAAGGAACCACGGTCCCATCAGAAATCCAGACACATCTTGAAACTGTATCACCTGATCAGGGAGATCGTTGATCGCCGGGAGATCGAGGTGCAGAGAGTGGACTCAAAAGACAACACGGCGGATCCATTCACCAAGGCCCTTCCTCAAGCACAGTTCGAGAGACTATTTGAGATGTTGGGTGTAACACCCTATTTCATTTATACTAGTTCTATTTTGGGTATTTCTTTATTCAAGGTTATTTCTTGATTTATTGTGTTTTGGGTGCGAATAGTGTATTGGTATCTGTGTTTGCATCCAACTCGACCTGCATGCTTGAAACCCGTCTTGATACCTGTTTATGATTTATCCCGGCTAGTTACGAGGATCCGTGCACTTTTAATATTGTTTATACTGCATACTGGCTTTATATCTGACATCTGCATTTTTTTAATAAAACAAATAAAGTCAAATAAAATATTTTTAAAATATCTAGCATGGCCTGCATCATACCCCTGACCCTGTGGTGGCATCGGTGTATCGTGTTCTCGTCCCGTTCAGTGAAACAGACTTGTTTGGATAGCTACATGCACGTTACGTGTATCCGTTCTTGAGGGTATGCTTTTTCATTATCCGGATATCCTATTTTGGTTTTGGTTGACACGTATATTATCTGTATTTTCAAACGATAATTTTAGACCCGGCCCGGGCGTATTTTGGAGTAATTTTGTATTAACAAAAAACTCAAATTTTCTTAATATTATATTATATATATATTAACTGTTATATATACTTAACTTTATACGATTATAACTATAAAATATATTTTAATATTTTAAAAATCCTAAATCATATTCTCCTAACAGTATCCCAACTCTCTCTCTCTCTTATATATATATTCTTTACATTTTTTTATTATTTATTAAACATATTCCCCATATTTTCCCCACGTACCTCTCTCTCTCCTCCCTCTTCTTCTTTCCTTTTCTCCCGCTTTCGACTCAAAACCACACTCGTGCTCACCCTGTCGACCTCTTCACCCCGTCGCCTGCACCCCAACTTCTCCTCTCATCCTCCTTGACCACCTAACCTTCCTCTCCTCCCAGCTTCCTCCCCGACGACGTGGCCGGGACGAACCCATCGCAACAACTTAAGAACCCCGGAGCATTGCACGCCCACGAACCTATCGCCTCACCTCCGCCTTCGTCGCCGTTGTCGGCCTACCCATCGCTACCACCTTCTCCTGCACTGCCCTTCATCACCACTACCACCTGCAACTCTCCCCGGCAACCTAAGAAACCCATGCCAAGCCCCTGCCCTCATCGCTGCACCTTCGCCGGAGCTCCGACCACCTTGTCTTCGCCTCCAATCCCTCGCCACGACCTCGTACTCCTCTCTCCTCTCCCAAAAGAACCTGGGCATTCCCGAGTTCGAACCCTACAGCCACCTTGAACACCCACTGCCTCGTCAGAAAACCCCCGCCTGCATCCTCGCCGTCGACGGCCCATCGTCGATGCCACCCCCTCGCCTTCACCTCTGACCCCAGAGCACCAAAACCCCAGAAGCAATCCTCCTCCTCCTCCTCCTTCTTCTTCTCCTTCAAATTCTTCTTCTCTTTTCTCTTTCTTGAATTCTTGTTTTCCAGTCATCGTCGCCGCCATGCCGCTGCCGAAGATTCGGACGAACCATACCATCACCACAGTACCGCTACAATACCAAAATCATACCATCACCACTTCCATTTCACGACCGTGTCGCCACCAGATCATGTCCAGATCGCGACCAGACCACTACCAGACTATGCACCAGATCGTCTCCAGATCGCGACCAGACCACCACCAGACCATGCACCAGATCGCGACCAGACCATGCACTGTACCTAGACCGTGCCATGACCGTGTCATCACTATACTCAGACCGTGTCACGCCATGTGCCCTGCTCCTGTGCCACGTCATGCCGCTTCGTGCTCAGCCCATGCCCCTTGTGTGCCACCATCGCACCAGTCCCGTGTCACCGCAAGACCCAGCACCGTGTCGTGTCGTTTCACACACTATATCGTGTCGTGTCGCACCAAGCCGTCAACCATTGTTTCTTAGGCAAGTTCATCTTTCTACATGCTATGTATCTTATTTTGCATCCATATGAATAAAAATATCACATGTTGATTGCACTGTACATCCATACTAATGTTTTACTGTTTTCGGATACCCGTATGCATCCATATCATTTATTATATATATAGTTGCATCTACAGATCACATTAATTCATATTACTGTTACATTAGTACCACATACTTGATAGTGTGTATCCTATATAGTCATGGAGCTGTAGTTGTAACCCCTGATAAATATTTGTGCATCCATGTTTTATTGTGTATCCATACCATTAATTCTGCATATCTAGTTGCATACCATATTATATTAATTCATATTATTGTTACATTAGTACCATATGCTTGATAATGTGCATCCTACATAGTCATGATGTAACCCCTGATAGATATTTGTGCATCCATGCTTTTACCGTACATCCGTATTTTTGTCCTGATTCGATACTTGCTACGTTTTACTGTTGGACAACCATATGATACATTGTGCACTACTTGACATGACCTGATACACCACTACTTGACATGTTACCTGATCATGTTCCTAATGCCGACATTCCTGACTTGTTGTCCCGATGGACATATCATGTTGTCTATTTCAGACAAACCTGTACCCGATTGATCCTGTGTTGGCAACTCCAAATTTATCAATACCTGACTTGAACACATAACTTAGGGGTAAGGGGAAATCAATGATGATACCTGACTTGTAATTCAACAGTTCGACGCTTATACTGATCAGTTTTACGGGCTAGGCCAGCCCCGGGATGATGCTGCTGACATCATTCATCTGTACATGTTTCCTGTTTAATGCCTAGCGGCATGTCTCGGATTTCAGCCCGGGAATCTGGACCGTGGTCCCGGGCACGCACGGGATACTATTGAGTTACATCGACGATTCATTAAATTGATTTCAAAGACTTTAGAGTAATTAACCCAGTAGCACAGTTTAGATGGATCACCGCACGTCACATACACTGATACCCTTCACTGTTCCACATCCGTGTTTACTTATTATATTCATATTACTGATCCCACTCATGCCTGCATATCTTGTTACCTCCTGATTATATTTTTTATCGTTTGATATTATGACGCACTGACGTCTGGGTTTTGCATGGCCCAGATGCTCTATCTTTGTCGCAGGCTGACCAGGAGTACTTCAGCCGACAGGCCGAGCAGTGAAGATCCTGTTAGTATTTAGTTTAGTTTAGTTTTATTTTCGTACTTTCATTTCCTGATGTGAGCCCGTATTTGGGACGTATTTTCCAGATGTTACTGTTTATTGGATTTATTGCTTCCGCACATTTATATTTCTTGACTCGTTTATTCTGGCATATGGACATGTACTAGATAGTTTATATTTTTTTATTGTTCTTGATATCTTATAGACAGCCGTAATGTAACTGTGGAAGGATATTTCCTAACCACAGGTGGCATGGTTGGCTCTGTCATGTGCCGATCTTAGCGCACTCTGGAAAGCGGGACATGACATTGGGTATGCGATACGCCAACAACTGGCCCTGGTGCAGACGTTGGGTACTCGATACGCCAATATGCGGCCTTAGTGCAAGTGGGAGATTGTTGGATATGTATGCCCTAGAGGCCATTATTGTATATGTATACATGTGGATGCTTGGACATATGTATGTACAAGACAATCTTGCTCGATATGATAGTATGCTATTTGGTGTGTCTTTATCTTAACATGTACATATGTTTTACTTGTTATTACGTATCATTTATACATGTTCATAAAGCCCGTAGATCATTGCTTGACTACCTGCGCTGTGATGACGATCATACTTGTGGGAGCTGGGTAGTCGATAAGCACATCCTTAAAGTGTTCCTAGTCATGGAAGTATCGAGACAGGGCATCGATATTCCGAAGTAGACTAGTGTATACGTTTCTAGACCCCGACGATGGACGATGGTTGGTCCCACAGCCATTGGTCTTTTGAACCTAAGATCGTATACAGGTGCTCACTGTGGGTGAGTACACTGGACGGACTCGCCGAGAACTTCTAGATGGTACTATACCTATCGTCAGATAGCAGTTCTCAGGTGACATGAGTACAGGTTAAGCTTTAAACCTGAGATCGTCATTTGTCTCATGTGAGTTCCCACTGTGCTTTGATTAGTACCCTAACACGGCTCTACTGAGTCGTGCAAATAGGTTATAGTTGGGTACAGTCCCGAACCACATGGAGGCAGTGAGCGATTGTTGGGGATTCGCCTCTCCCGGTAAAGGGAGTCGATATCGCACTGTGTTCGATTGGCCAGCACCATAAGACCTTGGCCAAGGCAGTTCCCTACCCCACAACGCCAGGGATCTAAACCCTTGTCAAAAGGCACCGGGCAGTAACCCTGCTCGGCCCGTCCTTAAGGATCAAAGCCCTCGCCAAGAGGCACCGGGCAGCAACCCTGCTCGGCCCGTCCTTAGGGATCTAAGCCCTTGTTAAAGAGGCACCGGGCAGCAACCCTGCTCGACCCCTCACGTGCTAAGGATCAAAGCCCTCACCAAGAGGAAACCGGGCCCGCCCTTGCTCAGTTATCCCTGGCTGGTAGTTTCCTATCCCATAACGCCAAGGATCAAAGCCCTCACCAGGAGGCAACCGGGCCCGCCCTTGCTCGGTTATCCCTGGCTGGTAGTTTCCTACCCCACAGTGCCAAGGATCAAAGCCCTCACCAAGAGGCAACCGGGCCCGCCCTTGCTCGGTTATCCCTGGAAGGTAGTTCCCTACCCCACAGCGCCAGGGATCAAAGCCCTCGCCAAGAGGCACCGGGCAGCAACCCTGCTCGGCCCGTCTTTAGCAGGCCTCTTACGGCCCCTCCCGTGGTAAGGAACAAAGCCCTCGCCAAGCGGCAACCGGGCTCGCCCCTGCTCGGTCCATCCTTAGCAGGCCTCTTACGGCCCCTCCCGTGCTAAGGATCAAAGCCCTCACCAGGAGGAAACCGAGCTCGCCCTTGCTCGGTCCATCCTTAGCAGGCCTCTTACGGCCCCTCTCGCGCTTAGGATCAAAACCCACACCAAGAGGCAACCGGGCTCGCCTTTGCTCGGTTATCCCTGGTTGGTAGTTCACTACCCTATGACGTCAGGGATAAAAGCCCTCGCCAAGAGGCAATCGAGTAGCTACCCAGCTCCGTCATCCACGGCTGGTGTTACTGCCCACCGACGCCACGGTCCAAGCCCTGGCCAAGAGGCCATCCACGTCTAAGCAATCCCCACCTCGACTTCGAGGCCATGGAGATACTGACCCTTCACCGGTCTTTGCACACATGGCAAATGGTCGAATTCAACTCGACGCATGATCGCCAGACGAAGAACCGATCTGACATGAAAGCTGAACCGTGCAAATAACGAATGTTCTCCACAAACAAAGGATAATGTGCACGCAAAGAAACTGCAAAAGAATTTTTTATTCACATAAATCAAAAGTCTCTACAAAGGTATTATGGGCTCCCCAGCCTAACAAAAGTGCCCGGAGGCTTACAAAATTTCAGAGCAAAGGATAGAAATAAGAAGATGTGGGGCTTCAAGCCTCAAGGGCGGGGACGACCTCGGCGTGTGGCACCTCCCCTACGACCACCGGGGCGGCATCTTCAGGGTCGGCACAATCGGCGGGATCTTCGGTGCCGGCAGCCGGGGCGACCGACTTACCCTTCGTGCTCCCGTCGGGGGCCACTTTCCCCGCATCATGTCCGGGGGCGATCCCCTGCGCGTCGCCGTCGAGAGGGTATAAGGCCCGGAGCTCGGCGTCTGGGAACTCCGGCATCTGAGCCTTGACGGAGTCGAGGGCATCGTGCCAAATAATGCCCCCGACACTGGCAAGGTTGGCGTAGAACTGATCCGACCTTTTGTAGCTCTCCACCGCCTTCTGCGCCCGGTCTTTTGCCGCCTCGTTCTCCTTCCGGAAGGTGCTCACCGTCTTCTTCATGGTAGCAACGAGCACCCGAGAGTCCTCTAACTGGGACTCGGCGGCTTTGGCGGCCTCTCGGTACCGAGCGACCTCCCTATTCCCGGCCTCCACCCGGTCCTCAAGGGCAGCAGCCCTCTCCGTCGCTGCTCCCAGCTCCTGCCTTAAGCTCTCCTCCCGCAAGGAGGACTCGCCTGCGGCCCGCATCGCCGGGACGATCTCCTCGTCCTCCATGTGGACGACGAGGGCGACGTGCTGGAGGGCCTGAAGAAAGAAAAAGGGTCAAAAGGGGAGGGAAGTGTAGGGTTACTAGGCACTGTCACAAGGTTCTACAGGCATCAACCATGCCAAAATCAAATTTTTCATGTACCGAACAACCCTAACTAAGATCTTAGACTAGAGATTAGGCGAAACAATGCAAGTAAACAACTGTACTTCTAAGAGTTATGGATTACAACCTTTGTAGTCCGTTCCTTCACTTCTAAAGCTCCGTGTTGAGGTCCCTTCGCTGCGATCATCGAGTACCCGGACTCAAGAGAGGCTCCATGAAAAGAAAGATGCAAGCTTGCTTCCGATCTTCAATAACAAAGATGATCTACCTTGAAGAAACTCAAGCCCAAGCTTTTTGCTTCACCAATCAAGTATTAGCAAAGCAAACAGCCTAATCTAAGTGGCTAGAATAGATGAGGATGATGAAGTAGGAATTTAGCTCTCATTTGTTTTCTTTATCTCACTCAAAATCATCACATATGAAAAGGCTAGTGAAGCTTTTCATCAAGCAAGAAAGAAAAGAAGATGATCAAATCCTTTTGTGATGAATAATGAATCAAGTGAGGTTAGAAATGCAACCATGGGTTAAGTATGAAGACTTAACCCATATAGAGAATTAACTATGCTTAAAGGATTGGGTTGGGTTAAAAAAATATCTTTGCAAAATATCACAAAATATGAAGGTCAAAGCCAAAGCTTCAAGAAGCTTCTTGAAAGCTTCAAGAAGCTTCGTGAAAGCTTCATGAAAGCTTAACCCTAACCCAAACCCTAACCATATTTAAACTCCACAAAACATGTTGCATTTATAATCCTAACATGTTACAATATTATATATCACATATACAATATTTATTGTAACAAAATAAAATAATACAATTAACATATATCACATATATATCAATGTATTACCCGAGTGAGAAAAAGAATCTTTAAGTGAGCTTATACTAGTTAATGTAATTTAATATATCAAATATATAATTATACATTAAATTATCGAATCAACACTTGATCCAATAATCCGGCTATTTCACAAATAACCGACTAATATAATCTGTATCAGTTCATCGAATCAACACTTGATCCGATGACCCGGCTATATCACATATACCCGGCTGATATCTCATATCGCGAGAATCTAATACGGTATCACATACACGTATTGTTCTCGGTCCCGCACATATCATATATGTGCTCCTACTCCGTTTTGCCCGAGCCAGGAAACCTCTGTGTAGGACTCTAAAGAATCGTCAATACGCCGGCAGTAGGTGATGATCATATCAAACACCCACAAGCTGCAAGCGGTCAGCTAAACGTAACAGCCCCCCAGATATTGAGCGATCATAAGATCAACAAGCAAGCCTGTACATTCTCCTGCGAATCCAATCAGTAATACTCACGTACAGTCCGGTCTCTTCGTCTGATATGTCGCATATCTCGCCTAGGGGTGGTAAACGTCAGACCCCAGTAGCTTGATAAGTCGTGTCGATATGAGGTCTATAACAGTTTGAGAAACTACTGATAACACTTACCAGTAAATCTCAGCAACCCTGGCCAGGGATTTCCAGTTATAACCAATCGAACACAGCGCAACATCAACTCCCTATACCGGGAGAGACGAATCCCCTCCTATCGCTCATTGCCTCCATGTGGTTCGGGGCTGTACCCAAAAGCCACCGTTTTGCACGCCCTCTTGGACGTGGTATGATGGAAATCAAAGCACAGTGGGAATCACACAAGACTCTATGAAGATCTCGGGTCTACAGACAGTACCAGTGTCACCAGAGAACTGCCATCTGACGTGAGGTATAATACCATCTGGGAGTTCTCGGCGAGTCCGTCCAGTGTACCCAGTCTCCACTGAGCACCCGTATACCTTCTCTGATGTCAAACACCAATGGATATGGGATCATCCATCGCCCATCATATGGGTCAAGAAGTGCATACGCTAGTCTACTCTGGAGTATCGATGCCCTGTCTCGGTACTCCCACGACTAGGAACATTTGAAGGATGTACTTGGCGACTACACTGTCCCCACTAGTATGATCCGCATCATAGTCCTGGTAGTCAAGTACTCATCCTAAGGGCTTTATCAACATGTAATATAGAGACAATCAGAGTACATATTAAGATAAAGAGTAACCAGGTAGCATACTATCATGTCGAGCAAGAAAGTCCTCCCTATATATGTCCAAGCATCCACTACAATATACATTGTATGTACAGTAATGACCTCTAGGACATACATATAACTAACAGGAAGCACCCGACCACGCCGACGAAATGTTGGATGAAGAACCAGGTGAAGTGCAAACACTAACCTGCACGGCCTCTTGAGCTATCGCCGCCATTTGGGCTTGGAGAGTTCCTCGAGGGACCCTGCCTTCGGCCGACCACTCCATATCCGAGAGAAGGCTGTCGGCGACAGAAAGCCCCGAGGGCATCTCGAAGCGAAGCTCCCCATCGTCCACAAGGATCGGGGAAGCCGGGGAGCGGGGCGCCCTCCAGTAAGACCTCTTGAGGGACGGAGCGGAAGAACCCTCCTCGCCTCCCGCCTCGAGGGCCCGAGGCTCTTGCGCCCGAGCACGCTTTCGAACCGGCACGCGACTAGACTCGGGGGCCCTGGGCTCACTTGGGCACCTAGGTGAAAGGGCTACCGGCGGGGCCGGAACGGACGGTGGGTGAGAGGAGCCAGCACCTTTGGACTTCTTCCCCCTCTTCGCGTCGATCACTGCCGCGCGGAACTTGCTCATATCCATGGGTCCTGCATAAGACAAAAATACGAAGGGTCAGCGATGCCAAGAAAAATAGAAAAAAATGCACAAGTCTAAACAAGTCGCCTGAGAGCTCCCAACTTACTCGTGTACTCGGCGGGGTTGAGCCCGGCCCAACTGAGGGCCCGCTCAGACAGCAGCACGTCAACCCGAGGGAGGGGCTCCCACTTTGACACCGCCACCGCGTCGGGATCATTCGACCGCCCCACCCGCGGACAGCTGGCCATTTGCCACAGGATGGGCACAGGCCAATCCTCACCCTCGGGCGGCGCGATAAAGAAAAACTTCCTCTTCCATTCATGGAGGGAAGAAGGCACTACGACGATCCCCGACCCGGCGGCATTACCCCGTTGTTTTCTAAAGGAAATATATACCCGGTTCGACTCCCCCTTACGAGCGCCGGGGTGGTTTTTTAAGCAAAGGGAGGAAACAAGGAAGCTCAGGCCGAAAGGGATCTGACTCAATCTCAACTGGACCAGAAACCCGAGGAGGATCCTCCAGGAGTTCGGTACCAGATGGCCCGGGGCTAACCCAAAACAGTTCAACGCCGCAATCACCTCGGGGGCGAAGGGCAGACGCAACCCGGCCCAAAAGGCCTCCAGGTACAGAGCAATCTCATTACCCCGTACCTGGTTTGCCCTCTCCCCCTCCTCGGCCAGCCGAAGCGAATAGCCGGGAGGAATAAGGAAACGTGTCTTGATGTCGACAAGCTCCTCCGCATGCCTCAGCGAGGACTGTACGCCAAGAACACCTAAGACCAGTGCTCTGGGGACCGCCCCCGTCGCACGACCCCGGAAAGCATTACCAACCCTAGCTTCCCGAGAGGACCCTGACTCAGAAGAGGAAGCTCCAGAAGACTCACTACAATCTACCCGGACGACATCTATAGACTCCTCAGAAGAAGACATCTAACCTGATGGAGAGGAGTCCTCGGAAGAGAAAACGTAGGGATCCGACCTAAAAAAGAGAGCGCCGAGCTAACGAAACTCTGGACGAGGAAATTATGAAGAGGTATGGGCCCTAATGGAGACCCCACCTCTATTTATAGCTACCGGCGTACACATCCAACGGCGACAGTCATCTCCCGCCAAAACGACTCATCGCATTCGACGGCCACCATCGCTCCACCTGTCGCACGCGCATTGGTCGCACCCTACCGGACGCCGGAAATCTGCGGCCCGTCGCGTCAGCCAACCAGCGCCAGACACGTGGGCTGTCGCTTCGGTGAACGTACGCACGATCCGGCGCATCCTCTTTAATGCAAAATCTGGCCCTTGATCCGCTGACGTCATCCAAAAAATACAGCTGATTGCCCGGGAAAGCACGCTTACGATATTTACGAAAAGGAGCTCACCTCGGGCGACCCGGCAGACCACTCTCGACCCGACCCGTGAACAGGTCGGGACGAGAGTGGGGGGCTAATGATGATGCTCGATATCGGTGATCTCCCAGATCGTGACACGTGGCAGATGACGTGTCCCGAAGCCAGCAAGAAAGGACCAGGAATGGTACATCGATGAAATACCCGGGGTCTGCGACCCATGGACGTAGCCGACCTTCTGCGACCGTCCACACCACTCCTGTGCCCACCTTACAGACAACCGTTGGCTCACCTCCGAGACCCCTGCACAATTGGCCTCCTCGGCCCTCTCAGCTCGTCTCCGGGCTATAGCAGAACCAAGGTACCTCGGCCTCCCGCTCGTCCCCGAGCCTCCCGCCGAGCTCATCTTCCTCGGCCTCATCGACCGACCAACAGCACCAATCACAGGCGCAACCGCCCCACCTCCGTGAATCTCGCCATGTGCGAGATACCCCCCGACCATGTCCCGCGTTCCACGCCATCACGATCCCCCATTAACGAGCCTGTCTCGTCATTAATGGGAGATCTCGTCCATCACGCGGACGTGACGCCGGGAGCGTAACGGCCGGCGTGATTCTCGTGCCTGCCTGCCTGTTGCCACCATTATATAAACCCCTCCTTCAGACGGTTCAAGTAAGTCTTTCTCTCCCCACTAGGCCGTTACTCTGCTCAAATATCCGGTCTAACTTTATCGTCGGAGGGTTCTCGGTGGTACAACCACCCCGAGACTTCCTTGCAGGTAGCTCGGTCTCAACAACCTCAAATCCATTGAGATCCACACGCTTCAAGAGTCAACCTCCACTTCAATCTCAACCGTCCATCGTCGTCAACAGCAGATCTACGGAAGGTAATATCTTGACATGATTCGACATCCGTCAGCTATTAAGAAAAAATCATTGGATTCGCTAGAATTTAGGCATCGGTCTCGGTCATTAGCTATTCCGTAAGAAACATTGAATCCGTCTTGTGTTATTTTCTTTCCTCACTCTCTGAAAGGAAACACAACCTAAGTGCATAATATAATCATCTTCCTAATACTAATTATAAATGATAATTCCACTGGTAAAAATTTCCTTAGAAATTGAAAATGAACATAAATAAATTCTCTATCACATAAAAAGAAAAAGTACAGATATAAAAAAATACAAATCTTAGCAAGGAATTCATTCTCAAACAGTCAAACTCCAACAAATAAAATAAAGGAAAATAAACCAAAACAAAGGGCACCATACCTTGATAGAGACATAATCATCATAATTGTGCATTGCATGTTTGCAGTGTGTCATAATAAATTTACTTTACCAAGACTTACCAAGGATAACCAATACTATATTTTGGCCAATGCATATCAGGATAACCGATACTATAGTTAGCATGTCACATTTTGAGATACATACAGGTAAAGAACACAAAGAATCTATGGCTTGATTAATGTCCTGCTATCCATGGAAAAACTTTCTTTTGTGATTGCATCAATCAAGATATTCTCCCATAAATAAAAAGAACATTGCTCCTTTAACTTTTTCTTTCTTTACTCTTTTTCTTTTTCTCGTCACCCCCTGTCCAAATAAAAATGTTCTCATCAGTAATTTAGCATGAAAATCCTCTCCTATCCAAATAAAAATGGTCGTTAACTAGTTGTGGAATATGCTTTATTTATAAGCAAAGGAAAAAAAAACATTAAGGTGTTAAAAGTGCAATGGGGTGGAAACTTTGGGAGGTTATATAGCAATTTACTTGAGAAGATTTTCAGATGTCAATGAAAATAATGAATATTCCAAAGTTCATAATCTTGACTTGACTAATAATTATCAGATAATTAACAATATGATCAAGAATTTAAGACAATTTTACCTGTATGAATTAGATAAAAGAATTAGTCATGCACTATCATCGATCAGGATTACAAACATGACAAAGGTTAATAATTGAACGTAAATTGAAATCCAAGATATTACTATACAAGAAGAAAATGACCATGATATGCCTCTTTTGAACAGAGTGCAGAAATATAGATGAAATATTGACTAAGAAAATTGAGAGCAGATTATTAGTCTGATTCTGTCAAATGCACTATCGATTAAATCACACATCAAGATATACTGGATCTATTAATTACTTAAAGGGCTTATCTAAAAGATTTTTTATGTTACTTGGAAGACCTTTACAAAGCAATGGACGTCGCAAATATATTTTTTTTATTGAATGAAAGAGCAGGGCAACATGCCTGTCTCATAAAATATCATTAAAGAAAAAACACTGTAGCAAAATACAAAGCAGAAGTGGACATGCAAGTTTGATGCATACGTTTTGATATCTTGGTGTATACAAGATAAATTTCACCTCACCTTCTTCTAAAACACTTGGGCCCTCTTATTCAGCTCCGGTAACTCAATCAATTCCGCAATAGAACCAATGATACATTTTATTACGAGTGAACTCTATCATGAACCTGAAAACTTTGACTAGTTGTAATCATGAAAATTTCCGAAACTCGTGAAAGTAAACCATAGTCAGTAACCTCGCTTAATCTGTTATCACCAATGAAACTAGTTAGCAAGCAAATCATGAATAAAGCAAGAGGATGACCAACAAAAACATGATTCCAAGTTAAGCAAGTATCTTTTTAATTGATAACGAAAAAAGAAAAAGGTAGGGGGCAAAATGATTTATGAATGAAGATTTCACATATTTATAAGAGTCATAATATACACCATCATTATACTTGCAATCACAAATCAACCATTTTTTTGGTCCTTATAAGATTGGTAAAAGAGTCCCATCTTCACTTCTTTCCCATGTCTTCACATTCAAGTAAACTAGCAATTATTCCTTTTCACGACACAAAACCAAACACAAAAGGTAAAGGGGTTAAACAAAAAGGCTTTAAAGTTCAAAGTTAAAGTAACAAATCTACCTTAAAAAAGTACCCCCTGTAATGAGATGAATAATTCAATATCAACATTGGTTGTAACAAAGCATTGATACATAATAATCCTTTGAGGCAAAAAATGAGAGGATTCAAAATAAAGAAGAAAGCCACAGATGAACCTTTGATACTTTGACTGAAGAAGTTACCGAGACCACAACAACATTGCTTCGCAAAACAGCTACCTCGCCTTAAACCACTTTAATTCAAAGCAAGCTCACCACATTTTATTCATTTGATAAATTCTTAAGATCTGTACCTACCTGTATATAAAAAAATGTAAGCATATTGTAAAAACATCTTCAAATGACAAGGGTACCCTCAATTTATTCAACTACCGCTTTCTCTTTCTAAATCATAGCCTTTTAGGTGAGGAGAATTTGGTAATCCTCACAACACAAAGTGAAATGGAAACATGAAGGATGCAGATTATGAAAGAAAGAGGCCCTTATGAATCTCAGGCTATGCAATGTACAAAATGCTTAAGGAAGAGCAAGAGAAGCTAAGTGCTTGTTTCGAGCGAAACCGTTACCTAGAGAAGGAGAACGAGCGATTGAAACAAGAAATCCTGCATCTTAAAAGCCGGGTAGCTTCATTTCGAGCCCAAGATTCTGATAAGAGATCTGTTCTATGGAAGAAGGTTCAGAGTTCGATCGACAATAACAACTCGTTGCAAGAGAAGCAAAGTGTTCATGTAACGAATGGCTCACTTCCTAGAACAGAAGCAACTAAGGGAAGAGCACCAAGAGTGCCTAAACCACCACCTAAAAGCTCAACCTATTTACCTTTGATACCAAAAGGAAGCGAAAAGGAAGCAAAGCTACCACCACCACCTCCACCTCCACCGCCGCCGCTAAAAAGAGACGGGATATCTAAGAATGCTGTGAAAAGAGTGCCGGAAGTAATAGAATTTTATCGGGCTCTAACAAGAAGAGAAGCTAAACAAGAGACAAGAACGGGTGTGTTAGGGGTCTTGTTGGTACCCAATGCTCGTGAAATGATTGGAGAAATTGAGAACAAATCTTCATACTTGTTAGCTGTAAGTACTGATTATCACCACAATTGTTTCATAATTAGAAACATAGCACAGATGTATTGCAAAGTCCTAATATAAGTTGTATTCATAATCTTTTTTATTAAAAAAGAAAGGGAAAAAAGATTTAGACTGAGAACTAATTAATAGATTATTCACTAGATCAAGTCAGATGTGGAAACACAAGGTGAATTCATCAACTTACTAAAAGCCGAGGTCGAAAATGCAGCCTACAGAGAGATATCCGATGTAGAATCATTTGTCAAGTGGCTTGATGAGGAGCTCTCCTACTTAGTTGATGAAAGAGCGGTGCTCAAACATTTCCCACAATGGCCTGAACATAAAGCAGATGCAATGAGGGAAGCAGCTTGCAGCTACAGAGATCTAAAGAATCTCGAATCCGAGATTGCGTCGTTGCAAGATGATCCAAATCAGCCTACATCTGTTTCCCTCAAATGCATACATGCATTGCAAGACAAGTAAGAATAGGAATGATATGCTAAAATGCATGTCACGCCTAATGAACTTTGCGAGAAAACTATCATATGATAATTTTTAATGCTTATTTCCACTATACTGCCAAAAACTATATCTGCTTTCACTAAACTACCAAAAAGTTCATAAATTTCACCAAACTACGGAAAGCTTTCATGTTAACAATACCTGATTTTCAGTAAACTACCATAACAACGTTTTACGTATCCCCCTAGCACCATTATGTTAGTCAAGTAAAGTACAGGTATAATTCGTTAAAAAAAAGGGTAAATTGTCAACCAAAAAAACCCGAGAACGTTTTCCCATTGTCAAAAAACCCCTGGCTCGAATCGGTTGTCAGACATCCCCTGGAAAATTTTTATGAGGCATCTATATAGTTTCCTGCTATATCTAAATCGGCCATGCATATCACAGGAAACAGCATAGATATCGCATAATAACTAGATATAGTATGGAACTATACAGATACCGCACTGCGGGCAGGGTTTTTGACAACTGAAAACCTTTTTAGGGGTTTTTTGACAAGCGATTCGAGGCCATGGTGTTTTTGCCTGCAGGAAAACCTGCTAGGGTTGTTTTGACAATTTACCCAGAAAATGGGTACTGCTAATATCAAATTTTTTGGTAAGGTTTTGTAATTTATAAGTTTTTGGAAAAATGGGGATAGTTTTTGGTAGTTTAGTCAAGCTAAAGCCTTTTTTTATGCAGGCTCGAGCGTAGCGTTCACAACTTTGAAAGGGTGAGGGAGAGTGCAATCAGAAGGTACAGAGATTACAAGATTCCTTGGGAATGGATGCTTGACACTGGTGTTATTAACCAGGTATAGCTTATGATAGACCTCTTCAATCATTTAGTAATATGCAAAATATATAGCTACTTCAGGCAAAAGTGTTGTGTATATAGCTGAAATACATGAAGCTCTTAGGCGCGCACATATAAAAAAAGCAACGCGGTTGTTCGAATATAATATCATCTCTCGCAGCCATCACCATAATGTAGAGTTTACTGCAGTGCAGGAAACTGGTTCAAATCCCACTGGATGCATTGAAAAATGTGGCCTTATAAACATATAATTGTTTTTTTAAGGTAAATTGTCAACAAAAAAAAAGCACTTTTTTCCACCGTCAAAACCCCCGGTCTTGAAGCGGTGGTCAAAACCCCCTGAAAATTTTTCCTGCGGTATCTACATAGTAGACTACTATATCTAACCAATTCATACAAACTATTTAGATATCGTAAAAAACGGTTTAGACATCAAAGGCAACTGCTTAAATATCGCAGAAAACAGTTTAGATATCACATGCAACTACTTAGATATCACTGACTCCTGCTTAAATATCGCAACAAATTACTAGATATCACGGGTAAGGGGTTTTTGACAACTAAAAACTTTTTAGGGGGTTTTTGACTACAACTTTTTAGGGGGTTTTGACTACAGTTTCGAGGTCAGGGTTTTTTTTACAACGGAAAAAAGTGTTTGGGTTTTTTGACAATTTACTCTTTTTTAATATAAAAAAACCAACTTTTTGCCCAACAAAAAGGGCGTTCAACCTGATGTGTTAACATATAAAAATATATCTTTCACCCATCATCACCACTTTGGAGTTTAGTGTAGTAATAGAGACTTTAAGATGGAATCGGAGCAACCCATGTTAAATTCTCACAGGTCGCACATTTTAACAAGCTAACAAAGAAAATACATTTACCCATAGGTCTTGGTTTTGGTTGACATAAAAACAAGTTCTGATGGAGGTCGGAATCTCTATTAGATGTTGTCCTCCATCAATCTTGTGGTCGGTGGGGCTGAACGGTTGAGATTTGTGATGAAACTTGGGTGTGGATCTTAATGGGTTGTTGTTAACGCCGAACTACTTGCAAAGGAATGTTAGGCGGTGTCACACACGCCGACTAAAACCCCAAGATTTACCGTAAGCCTTAAATAACAAAACTTACACAGGTTCTAATCTACTATGAAAGTGATTTATACATTTGTGCTCAAGTCCTTCGGGTCTTCTTATCCTCTTCTTAAGCTCCTCGTTTGTCGAGGATCGAGCTTGGTCGTCGGTCTCCTCGTGTCGAAAACTGTAGGGTTACTAGGCACTCTCACAAGGGTCTACAAGGCATCAACCATACCCGATTTAAATTTTAGACGTGCCGAACAACCCTAACCAAGATCGTAGACTAGAGATTATACGAAAACAATAAGCAAGTAAACAACTTTACTTGTAAGAGTTTGGAATTACAACCTTTGTAGTCCGGTCCTTCACTTCAATAGCTCCGTGTAGTAGTCCCTTCACTGCGATCACGATCTTCCGGACTCTAGAGAGGCTCCCGCGAAGAAACGAACGTGCTTACTTCGATGACTTCGAGGCCGAAGATGATCTACGTCGAGAAGACACTGAATCAAGCTATTCCTTCACTAGGTCATGAACTTTGTGAAGAGAACACACTCAACTACATGGCAAGTGGTAGAGGATGAAGAAGTAGGAGGTGGGCTCACTTTAGAATTGATTTTCTCACACTTTTTCTCAAAACTCCATTAGAGATAGCAAGTTTTTTCATGGAGCTTGAAGAAGAAGAAGACGACTTGTGAATAATTCATCCAAATGAATTATTGAATCCATGGTTGAGTTAAGCCCTCATGGCTAACTCATGTAAAGAATTAACTCATGGTTATGGTTAAAGGTTGGGTTTGATAAATATCTTAAACTAGACAAAAGGGTTGACTTTGTCAAATTGGGTTTGATAAATATCTTAAACTAGACAAAAGGGTTGACTTTGTCAAAGCTTATCCATAAGCTTTTGTGCAAGCTTTAGCATAACAAACTCAATCTCTTTTGAATTAGCTTAACATAAATAGAAACCCTAGCTTAACCCTAGCATTGTGTTAATCTGCATTGTGTTAATCTCATACACCCATCTTGTATGTATCATCAAACATGACACAATCCATGTACACAAATGTACATATCGCGTATATATATACAATGTGCACATCATGTGAGAAAAGAAAACAATAGTGAGCTAAATATTAGTTAATGTATTATAATATATCAAATATATAATTATACATTAAATTATCAAATCAACTCTTGATTTAATAATCCGGCTATATCACATATAACCGACTAATATCAAATGCAACATCTTATCGAATCAACACTCGATCCGATAACTCGGCTATATCACATATAACCAATCATGACACACATCGCGAGGATATAATGCGGTATCACATACTCGCATTAATCTCGTTCCTGCACATATCACATATGCGCTCCTACTCCGTTTCGCTTGAGCCATGAAAGCTCTGTGTAGGACTCTAAAGACTCGTCAATACGCCGGCAGTAGGTGATGATTATATCAAACACTCACAAGCGCAAGCGGTCTGCTAAACGTAACGGCCACCCGGGTATTAAGCGATCAGAAGATCAACAAGCAAGCCTATACATTCTCCAGCGAATCCAATCAGTAACACTCCGATACAATCCGATCTCTTCGTCTAATATGTCGCATATCTCGCCTAGGGGTGGTAAACGTCAGACCCCGGTTGCTTGATAAGTCGTGTCGATATGAGGTCTATAACAGTTTGAGAAACTACTGATAACACTTACCAGTAAATCTCAGCAACCCTGGCCAGGGATTTCCAGTTATAGCCAATCGAACACTGCACAACATCAACTCCCTATACCGGGAGAGACGAATCCCCTCCTATCGCTCATTGCCTCCATGTGATTCGGGACTGTACCCAAAAACCACCGTTTTGCATGCCCTCATGGACGTGGTAAGGTGGAAATCAAGGCACAGTGAGAATCACACAAGACTCTATGACGATCTCGGGTCTACAGACTAACCTGTACCAGTGTCAGCAAAGAACTGCCATCTGACGTGAGGTATAATACCATCTGGGAGTTCTCGACGAGTCCGTCCAGTGTACCCAGTTTTCACTGAGCACCCGTATACCTTCTCTGATGTCAAACACCAATGGATATGGGATCATCCATCGCCCATCATATGGGTTAAGAAGCGCATACGCTAGTCTACTCTGGAGTATCGATATCCTGTCTCGGTACTCCCACGACTAGGAATATTTGAAGGATGTACTTGGCGACTACTCTGTCCCCACTAGTATGATCCGTATCATAGTCCTGGTAGTCAAGTACTCATCTTAAGGGCTTTATCAACATGTAACATAGAGACAATCAGAGTATATGTTAAGATAAAGAGCAACCAGATAGCGTACTATTATGTCGAGCAGAAAGTCCTCCCTATATATGTCCAAGTATCCACTACAATATACATCGTATGTACAATAATGGCCTCTAGGGCATACATATAACTAACAAAAACGATCCACCCGAGATTTTTTGATTCAAGCTACAAGCTCAAAAGTGAGGTAACTAAAGTACCTAGTTTGCTAATCTAGATATCTTAGAAGATGTAGAGTGTTAATTGAATTAGTTTTATCTCAAATTCCGTATGTTTCTCAACTCATGAAAGAGTTAGGATTTGAGGAAGAAGAAGAGATCAAGGAGGAAAGAGAATGACAAGAGTAGAATGATGTAAAGAATGGCTGAGGAAAAAAAGATATCAAGTATTTCATTTTCATTAAAAATACTGGCCATGCTTGAATAATATTTACAAATGAATAAAGATATGCAATAACCATGCTTCACACCATGCTTAAATCCACCTCACCCCTCCACCTCATTTTCTATTTACAATAAATAAAATATCACAAAATAAGGTGTCCTCTTCTAGAAGATTATGGTATAAATACAAGAATACCAATACCGTATATACATACCTGCATTCGTACTACAAAAAATACGAATACCGAGAGATAAAATAATCCAATAATATAATACTATATCTTAAATCAATACATGATTAAATAATACGGCTTAATTCTAAGCCCGCTAGTATTATCTATCCGAACAAAATCCGTATAGCTAGTACACATATATGATCGGAACCCTACACGCATAACCATATGGCATCTACATCGTTTCGCCTGAACCAAAGAAACGCTCTGTGTGGGACTCTAAAGACTCAACAATACGCTGGCAGTGGGTTTAACCACAAGCACGTCAGCGACACTAACTATACGTAACGGCTACTCAGGTACCTGTCGAAAAGAAGGCCTATGAGTAAACTCATTCGAACTCCTACCGAGTCTATCTGTGACAATTTTCGTACAGCCCGGTCTATTCGTCTAAGAGTATCGCATGCCGGGTCTAGGGGATGGAAAATGTCAGATCCCTAATAACCTGACAAGTCATGCCGATGTGGTTCAAGACCATCCGAGAATCTACTGATCTAACTATCAGTAATTCTCAATCCGCCCTGACCAGGAACTTATGGTGTTGGTCAACCGAACACAGTGCGACATCAACTCCCTAAACTCGGAGAGACGAATCCCCAACAATCGCTCACTATCTCCATTTGGCTCGGGACTGTACCTAACTAAAACCCGTTTGCACGACTGTCACGCCCTGCTTCCCAAAATACGTAAATACATAATGTGACAAAGTCAACCATGCTACCTATGGTGAGAAAAAATCATTCCATAGTCACATTACGGCTGTCAATCAGATATCGAGAACAGTAAATAAAATCTAACTATCACATGTCCAACTGCCACAATAAATAACAATAAGAAAGGTAACGAAAACGAATAAAAATCCAACAAGAAAGAATATCCTAGCTACGTTCCTTATGGGATCACAATGTTAAACCATATCTAGAAAATAAAATAAAACTAAATATCGCTAAACTAATCAGAAAAGCTCCTCACTGCTCAGCTTGCCTGTCAAAATATTCTCGATCTATCTGCGACAAGATTAAAGAAACCGGGCCATGCAAAACCCAGACGTCAGTGCGTTATAAATATCAATAATTATAATTTAAGCAGTGTGCTATATAGGATGTCATGTGCAAAATAATGTATAATTATAAACAAACAATTACAGGTGATATAACAGCAGGCTAGAGGTATGTCACATGTATCCTAAAATCTGTGTTTCTAGGTTTACTATCCTACAGGTATTTGAAACCAATTAATGTAATCATCATCGTAACCCAACAGAATATATCCCGTTCATTCCCTACAAGACCACGGTACAATATAACATGTTTATTCCCTACGGGATCACGGTACAATAAACAATGGTTATTCCGTACACTCCCGGAATCACGGCAACAATAATATCCTCTTGAGTTACGTTTCAGTTACATTCTTGATTTCCCCTTTTCCCCCAGATTTCATGTTCAAGTCTGCTATCAATAGAATATCTATCTAATATCAACACCGGGATAATCATGTGCAGATCTTGTCTAGCAAGATAACAAGTCAGGTCAATCAGGATAACAATTCAATATTGTTGGCATTGGTAGTTATTACAGGTAACAGCTATAACAATACAGTTATAGCAATGGCAAGCTAACGTGTCGCACACATGTCAGGTATTGTGTATTAAACAGGAGAAATATTTACTTGCGCAACCAATCAAACAGTAATATGATTGTCACGGTTATCTAGCTGTAACGAAAATGATACATTCGCTTTTACTTGTTTAAATATATACTTAACCATATTATTCTGTAATTGTTAATTATTATAAATTAAACGGTATCTACGAGAATAGTTCGTATAATTAGTTTTGCATAACTTCACAATTATAACTGCACCCGTGATAGTATTAACAAATGATAAAATATAGATTAATTGTATATTGATACTAATTTGCAACATTATAAGTGTGTTATAAATAACAAAATACGAATTGCCTTTATAAAATTGTACGTTGATAATAATTTGCAATATATATAGGTAAGTATAATGAAACTAGCATGTAGCAAGATAAACTTGCCTCGATCTGTAAAATTACAACGACAAGCGGATACCCGCGCTTCGACACCGATGACGTAAACCCGATGCAAGCAAGGTCTCGGCTTGAACTTGATCGGCGACGAAGTGACTGCGCTGGGGCTGCTCGGCTCTGGAACTACAGAGGCTCGGGTATGGGATCAGCGACGATGGTTCAACGGCGATGAGTTCTCTATAAGATGGCTTAGTTTTAAATAGGTTTATGGAATTGGGGTTCAAGCTACTTGGGTGATTGGCAAAGGTGGTGGAAAGGGTTCGTCGAGATGGGTTCATGGTTGCAACTGGTACGGTCGACGGCAAGTGGTAACGGTGACTAAATTCAGACAATAAAGATGGTGAGAGAGAAGGACTGGGTTGTGAAGAGGTGGTGATGGGGTCTGGGATCGTGATCGAAGGCGAAAGAAGGTAAGGTGGTAGCGGCGGTGTAGAGAGGGGTCGGCTCCGGTGAAGAGAAAAGGAAGAAGATGTCGATGCTGATGATGGGTGGTGCTCGGGGTTCTGGATGAGACGAGGGAAAACGAGATGGGGAGAGAGAACAGAGAGAGTGTGTTTTGTATAATATATAATACTAATTGTATATATAGTACTGTATGTATGCGTGTGTGTGTGTGTGTGTATATATAGAGAGAGAATAATGGAGAAAAGAGGCCATAGGAGGAAATTTCCTCCTATGACGTGGAAAAAATACAACCTCCATCAATTTTTTCGACGATCGGCCCCTATCATCTTCATCGTTATCATCTAAGATGTGGGTACACCAAATTTCATGTGATTCTACAATCTTTTCACCGTTGATTTAGCAATGTAAAAAGTCCTATTGTCGGTAAACCGTTAATTTTGAACCCACTAAATCAACGGTGAAAAAGTTGTGGAATCACATGAAATTTGGTGTACGCACATCTTAGATGATAACGATGATGATGATGGGTGCCGATCGTTGAAAAAAATGGTGGAGGTTGTATTTTTTCCACGCCATAGGAGGAAATCCCCTCCTATGGCCTCTTTCCTCCATTAATCTCATATATATATTAAGTTATATCTTTTATATTATAGTTTAATTACAACTAATAGCATATAGATAATATCAAACTTCATTCCGTCTCAACCAAAATCTCACGGAAATTATATTTTAGACAATAGTGCATATACGTAAACTTTCTAACCATAATGCAAGAATATAATTTAAATAACTTATAACCCTAATTTAAGATTTAAAAAGGATCCTAAAATATATCTAGATCTAATAAATATTTGGTAATAGATTATATGATAAATATCAGTATAAAATATGAGATACTGAAGTAACCAGACGACAATTAATATAATTTTGATACTAGAAATATCAGTTACACTAAATTCTCATGGGTTTAGCTTACTGATAAATATTTAACAAAAAAATATATTAATCTAGCACCATGCTGGGTTTCACACATGCGGGTCGGGTCGGGTCGAATAACCACTACTACTATTCGAATCAATCGCAACCCAAAAAAAAAAAAAAGAAATATAAAGCAAGTTTTAATATACTAATTAATACGTATAACTGTACTAGGGTGTTACACTATACGCAACTACAAAAGAATTTCGTCCTCGAAACTCACGAAACAGGAAATTTATGCCCCAAGGAATCATGGAGGCGGTAGGCTCCCCAGGGTAATACCTCGATCACGAGGAAATGACCGTCCCACTTCAGAGAGAACTTGTGCAGCTTCCCTTGGTCCTCGAACTCGTTGCGCCGGAGGACTAAGTCTCCTGTTTTGAATGCTCGGTTCTTGACCCGGGCATTGTAATGCCGAGCGGTCTGTTGCTGACAGACGGTCGTCCTTATTTGCACCCAGTCTCTCTTCTCTAGCAGAAAGTCTAGGTTGCTTCGAAGGGCTAAGACATTGGCTTCGTCGTCGAAGTACTCGAATCGATAACTAGGTAGACCGATCTCTGCGGGAACCATTACCTCGGTGCCATAACAGAGGCAGAACGGGGTTTCTCCCGTGGGCGTCTTCTTCGACGTACGCAATTCCCATGGTAACCGGGACGATTTTTCGACCCATCCGCCCTGTCTCCCTTCCAGGCGGGCTCTGAGCCCCGTATGACACCTCGGTTGGCCACCTCGGCTTGCCCGTCACACTGGAGATGAGCGACCGCGAAGAACTTCATTAGTATGTGGTAGTCGCTGCAGAATTCTCTGACTTTGTCGTTTTCGAAGTTGGTTCCGTGGTCAGTGACGATACACCTTGGAATTCCAAATCGGGTGATTGCGTTGTTCTGCAAGAACTTTACTGTGGAGGCGGCATCCGGTTTTCTAATCGGCGTGGGTTTGACCCATTTCGTATAGTAGTCCACGGCAACGAAGATATATTTGTACCCTCTATGCCAGTGGGGAGTTGGATGATCATGTCCATTCCCCACTACGCAAATGGCCAAGGGAAGCTCAACGGCGTTAACTCCGTTGCTGGTAACCGAGGAACGCAGCCGAAGAGTTGGCACGCCTTGCATTTTCGTACGATCTTTTCTACATCGCTGTGGATAGTCGGCCAATAATACCCCTGTAGCGGCATATTTTAAATTAGATTGCGGACCCCCGATGTGCGCATCCAACTCTTTCGTGTATCTCTTGGAGAACGTACTCAGCTTCGTCAGAATCGACGCATCTGAGTAGAGATTGGGTGTACGACTTTTTGTTCAAGTTTTCTTTACTCCATATGAAGTGGCGAGCTTTCATACGGAGCCGGCGCACTTCCATTCGGTTCTCGAGGAGCATTCCGTTCTTGAGAAACTCCACTATGGGCTTTCTCCAATCCGGAATACTCCCTTGAGTAGTGTAGATCTGGTTTATCACTTCTTTATCTTCGACGTTGGGCCGTAGCAGGACTTTGAAGAGGATGTTCCTCTTGTGATTGGCCGAATAGGACGAAGCGAGCTTGCTCAAGGCGTTTGCTTCGATGTTCATGCTACGGGGAATCTGTTCTACTTGAACTTCGTCGAAATTTTTCCGTAGTCTCTTCACCTCGGCGAGGTATTTCATCATTAGAGGTTCCCAAACTTCGAATCGCCCAGTCACTTGGCCGACAACTAACACGGAATCGCTACGAATTTTAATTTTCTTTAGCCCCACCCCCGAGGCGATTCGTAGGTCGGGCAATAAGCCTTCATATTCCGCAGTGTTGTTCGAGATCTTGAAGTCGAATCGCAGTGAGTATTCCATCTCAGCTTCGTTGGGCCGCGGATGACCAGCCCAGCCCCACTTCCTTCCTCTGTAAAGGAACCGTCCATATAGAGGACCCAGCCCGGCATCGGACTGAGCTTTTCTTAGACTGAGTGTTGTGGTCTTCGATCTCGCGTTGACGCTTCCTTTCTGTTGGGAATGGTGCATTCGACCACGAAATCGGCGAGGGCTTGGGGTTTGACGGCTTGCCTTGGTCGATATCGGATGTCAAATTATGACAACTCTCATCACCACTTTTCTAAGCGGCCCGACGACTCGGGGGAACCGAGAATGTTCCCCAGGGGTCGATCGGTGAGAACAATGATCGTGTGGGCCTGGAAATAGTGCCAGAGTTTCCTAGAGGCGACGACGAGCGTGTCACGACCCGGAAATTGCACGTGACCGGCACGAGAATTATGTGAAATCTACATGACCCCGCCATAATTCAAGTAAGCCGAAGCCCAGAAATCTAAACTTTTTTGCGGAAAATAATGGAGGTGCAATTTTGAAACATCGGCATAATGAAATTCAAGCCATCCTTTTAAAATATAAGTCGTATCATAAGAAAATGCAACAGTTTACTATCTTTGAAAACATTTTCGTCCTTAAAATTTGGGCAGCACCTCCCTTGTATAATTTGATCCAAAACCACACATGCAATAATATAGGCATCCCCAAACGGAAGCTAGATCTTCGCCAATTGGCGGAATCGCAACCACGCAATAAGCATACATACGACGCCCTACGGCGAAGATCAAACACAGAAAGAGAATAAGTAAAGCAAGACATCATCCATCTCAAATAGCAAACATATACCCATCTCGCTCTAAGTCTCGCAAATATACAAGTCTGTCTAGGTCTACCAATAATACATAGTCTGGTTTCTGATTGAAGGAGTTTTAACTAGATACAATAGAAATAATAAGTACAAGAGTGGTCAAGATCCAAATGTGCGTCCCACCTACCAAAGCAAAACACCCTGAAGAAAGATGTGTGCCAGCGATACCGCAACTGATCCAAACGGTCGAACCTGCAAGAAAACCGTGGCACAACGGAGGTGAGTTGCCAACTCGTGAGTAAAAAATATTAGCAGGTAGAAATCGAATGAACAACGATCCCCAAGTCCTACTGTATCAAAAGGTAATATTATGTGGTATCTAGGATGATCATGTATGCACATGTGTACAATAGAGTCGTGTCAATATCAATACATAATAAAAGTCATCTGAATATATATATATATATATATATATATATATGCATGTATGCATGTGTATCAAGCAACGTGTGTCCATCAACGACACATCAACATCATGAAACCAGAGTGTCCAACATCGACACTCGAAACATCAAAAAACCCATGTCCAGCATCGACATGTAAATCCTTATATCTCAGGCGCCGCATCATCGAATCGGCCCTCATATCCATCTAATCTCACGACTCCGGTCGGTATCTTCCGGATAACCACCGAGCCCAAATATCACTGGTAGGTAGTGCATCCCTTGCCAGACTCATCGTCTACTCCACGATCTTCTTGCCCCGGGTACCTTACCGAATCCACTATGAACCCGTAGACGGTTCCTCCTCACTCCTCGAATCGGGTACCACATAGCTCAGAACCGAGAAAACTCATAGTGGACACGAAATATCACATCACGAGAAACCGCGTTTTTAAAACAATTCATAATTTCCTTTGAAATATAACCGTGGTTCTCAAATTCAGAGATCTCATGAAAACAGTATCTCAATGCATGTAACCATAAAGTACAGTATATTCAAACATAGAACAGTACTGTAAGCATCTCAAGTATTATCATGTAAGCATGTCATGTGATAATTACTGAAGAATTATTGTACTTTACAGGTAAGAATAATACCGTGATATAGCAACTCTACTGTGTAAGTGTCATGGCAATTACCGATGATGAATGTGTGAGCCGGCAAATCTGTGTAAGTGTAACATGCGCATCATCGGTAATAGTGCAGGTGTACTAGTAGACAAAGCCATATACAGGTAAGTGCTGGAAACATAGTACGTATGTCACGGGAAATAATACAGCATAACATGAACGGTAATAAGATATGTAACTACCCCTAGATACATCAAATATAACCCATTATCCACTAAGGTGTTTAGCAGCAATGATTCTCCGAATCAAGATAAATCCATAAGTCGGCGATCCAGCATCATAGTATTAGATGTGATATAATCCTCGTACATCATCCTCGAGTCGAGAGTGCGGATCAATCATTCGGTATCCTATCACGTACGATATAATCCATCGTACGGTGTCATCAAATCAGAATAAGAATCTATCTCCTTATACATAAACAAGGATACGGATCTATGGTCTCGTACATCATATCATCTTTCATTCTCATATATATATATATATATATATATATATCATGTCATATCTATATCAATCCCGTATCATATCTATATCAATCTCACATCATATCTCATCAATCTCATAACATATCTTGGCATATGTATCTATGTTTTCATATCGCCACACATCCTCATATCAAGCATATCCGCTCATGTTATCTTGTTTCATCATATCCTCATATCAATGTATATCATCTCGTACTTTTCCTCTTTTCAATTATAAATATATATATCGCTTCACATCCTCATTTCATCATGTCATCTCATACTAAATCATTTGATTATATCCGTAAATTCATAGCATAGGTTTCTCCAAAATATATATTATATATATCGATTCTCCATTATTATGGTTGCGGGGGTGCCATACGCCATCCACCCGACTTTCCCCGTAGATATAGATCTACTCACCTGCCATATCCTTGCTCAGTAAAAGTCGATGAACTTCTTGATCTCCTTCGTCGTCTCGGAAGTCCACGCGAAGGTACCTACATTCAATACACATCGTAACGATATTAAAACCAAGTCCAAAAACCGATACGGCACGCGAAATGCTCATAGGTTAGAACCTATAGCCCACGCATGCAAGAACAACCAACTAACCCTCAGCGTTGACGTACGAACGTCCAACGACCAAGTCCAAACTCAAATAGCAAAACCAAGTTTTCACGAATCGGGCATTCAAAATCAGCAACATGGGAAAACACTCCCAGATTCTACCCTAGATCAATTTAGGATATTTTGCATATAGGGTAGGTCTATACACCAGATAAGGGAACCATGCACCAAAACCCAACTCCAATCTCCATAAGGTGGCCGCAATTTGAGGCCACAAGCAATAAATCTGCGACCAAAACAAGGGGTGAGGGCTTGGGTTTTTAGGATAAATTCTAGGTGGTCTGCACATCTCACTGTGATGGCAACTTATTTTTCAGAGCTTTCGAGTCACAGCAGATTCTACAGAGTCATCACAATTCCTCAAAAACCGACATCGGGAAAATTCTAAGTTCGTGATTTAGGGTTTCTAATCTCAAGTTGTCCAGAATTACATCACTAAGGGTTTTGTAAATACTAACTAAACCTCAATTGCACATCTACTACTCAAATCATCCACTAAAATCAACCTAGAATTTTCCAATGTCACTAATCTTGCTTAAACGAACTCTAAACTTAACTAGGAGATAAAGAAACTAATTAACAAGATGAAAAGTGAAGGTTATACCTCTTGGAGCAAGTGAAGAAAATTTCAAGATGGTTGAAAGTCCTCAAAATCTAAACTTGAGCTTGTTATGGGGTGTAAGATGAGGTGGTGCACCTTTTTTGTGAAGGTGAGGTGAGGTTTTGAGATGGTTTTGGGGTGGTTTCATGGTGGTAGATAAGGTGGAGGAAGGAGGAGAATGAAGATGAAGGAGTTGAAGAAGTGAAGGAAAGGAAATGAAGTGAAGAAGGAATGGTGGGGATACGATACAACACACACACTCTCCCTTTCTCATTCTCTCTCTCTCTCTCTCTCTCTCGCCCGCTTGTTTGTCTCCCATGTCATCCTTTATTTTTCTTTTCTTTTTCTTTTCTCTTTTTCTCTTTTAAAAACCAATTACCCCAAATACAAGAAGCCATGCATGAAACAAATGCAATATGTCATGGTGCACTAGCCATGGCTTAATACAAAAGTGGATTTGGTTTAATCATGATTAGTAGTGCACTAATCAAGTTTAATATAAACTTGCATATAATTAATTGCATAATTATTTATAAAATGTCAAAATCCAATAAATACCTTTATAATTAATAATTCATATTAATATCCAATTACTTTCCAAATATTGGTATTTAATTATACCATTTTACGAAAACCCCAAAATCATACTCGAATAGTTTTCCTGTAAAATATATTATTTTATTATTTAAATTCCAAAAATATTATTTTATATTTCTGAAATGTTACAGAGTGCCAGGACTATCTTTTCAATGGCCGGGTACCTGGTCTCCGCGTCTTTGAAAACGTGGCTGACGTATTAGACCGGCCTCTGTATCCCCTCGAATTCTTTGATAAGCACGGAGCTAGCTGCCTGGTCGAAGACGACCAAGAACAACAACAGCTCGTCTCTTTCGACTGGTCGGGTAAGAAGCGGTGGCGTCGACAGATGAGCCTTGAGCTGCTCGAAGGCTACTTGACACTCCCCGGACCACTCGAGCCCGGGGATCTTCCTTAAGGCTTTGAAGAAAGGTGGGCACTTTTCGCTGGATCTGAACATGAATCGACTAAGAGTAACCACCTTGCCTGTGAGTCGCATGATTTCTACGTTGCTCTTGGGCGCTGTCATGTCGATGATTGCCTTAATCTTCTCCAGATTTACCTCAATTCCTCGGTAGGTGACCATGAACCCGAGGAACTTTCCATCTGTGACGCCGGAAGCATACTTGGCTGGATTCAGCTTCATTTTATACTTTCGCAGGACCTCAAAGGATTCGTCAAGGTCCGCGGTATGCCCGGATGACCGGGTCGATTTCACGAGCATGTCATCGACGTAGACTTTCATATTCCTCCTGATCTGTGGCTTGAACAGCTTGTTGACCAGCCGTTAGTATGTTGCCCCAGCGTTTTTAGGCCAAAGGACATTACCTTGTAGCAGTAGACCCCTCGATCGGTGGTGAAGGCCAGTAGACCCCTCGATCGGTGGTGAAGGCAGTGAGCTCTGTAGGGTTCCTAGTCACTCTCAAGAGGTCTCACAAGGCATCAACCATGCCAATTTCAAATTTTAACGGTGCCAAGAAACCCTAACAAGATCGTTGGCTAGAATTTTAGGCGATAACAATAACTAGTAAACAACTTTACTAATAAAGAACGGAAATACAACCTTTGTAGATCCAGTGCTCCACCTCCATAGCTCCGCAATGATGTCTCTCCGCTGTCCAAAATAAATCCCGGGCTCAAGCATCGGCTTTATCGGAGAAATGGGCGGGCAAGGTCGTCGGCTTCGTGCCGAAGATGATCTACGTCGAGGCATCGCTAGATCAAGCTCCAACTTCACCAAGTCAAGAAAACTTGTGAAGGAAACACACTCTACTACTGGGCAAGAGGTAGAGGATGAAGAAATAGGAAGTGGGTAGACTTTAGAATTGGATTTCTCACTTGATTTCTTCACTTGCCATTGATGTAGCAAGCTTTCTTCATGGAAGAAGAAGATGAAGAAGAAGAAGAAGATATGATGAGTTATCTTAAAATAGATAATAAAATGAATACTTATCATAATCTTAACCATAGTTAAGTGTAGAGAATTGACTAAGGTTAGGTTGAATGGTTAGGGTTAAGGATGAGAACAAAAATGTCAATTAGTCAAAGCTTCATGAAGCTTCATGAAGCTTCAACTAAAAACAAATGAAGCCACCATTCATTTATCTTTCAATTTATTCAAAATGAATAAATAAATAAGATAAATGAATAAGTAAAAACCCTAATCAACAACTTAACCATGGTTTAATTCTTTACACTTAACCCAAAAAGCATGTATCATCAAACATGATACAATCTTGTGTACAAAAGTATATCACATATACAATGTGCACAATCCAAGTGAGAAAATCCATTTAAAGTGAACCAGTACTAGTTAATGCAAAGTAATATATCAAATATATAATTATGCATTAAATCATTAAATCAACACTTGATTTAACGATCCGGTCATATCGCATACAACCGACTAATAGCCAATGTATCGGTTTATCGAATCAATCCTTGATTCGATAACTAGGTTATATCGCATACAACCATTCGACACATTCATCGCGAGAATGGAATACGGTATCACATACACGTATTATTCTCGGTCCCGCACATATCTCATATGCGCTCCTATTTCGTTTCGCTTGAGCCAGGAAACCTCTGTGTAGGACTCTAAAGACTCGTCAATACGCCGGCAGCAGGTGATGATCATATCAAACACCCACAAGCCGCAAGCGGTCTGCTAAACGTAACGGCCACCCGGATATTGAGCGATCAGAAGATCGACGAGCAAGCCCGCTCACACTCCAGTGAATCCAACCAGTAACACTATTGAACAGTCCGGTCTGATCGTCTGATATGTCGCATATCTCGCCTAGGGGTGGTAAACGTCAGACCCCAATAGCTCGATAAGTCATGTCGATATGAGGTCTATAATAATTCGAGAAACTACTGGTAACACTGACCGGTAAATCTCAGCAACCCTGGCCAGGGATTTCCTGTTATAGCCAATCGAACACAGCGCAACATCAACCCCCTATACCGGGAGAGACGAATCCCCTTCTATTGCTCATTGCCTCCATGTGACTCGGGACTGTACCCAAAAACCACCGTTTTGCACGCCCTCTTGGACGTGGTAAGATGGAAATCAAAGCACAGTGGGAACCACACAAGACTCTATGACGATCTCGGGTCAACAGACTACTCTGTACCAGTGTCACCAGAGAACTGCCATCTGACGTGAGGTATAATACCATCTGGGAGTTCTCGGCGAGTCCGTCCAGTGTACCCAGTCTCTACTGATCACCCGTATATCATCTCTGATGTCAAACACCGATGGATATGGGATCATCCATCGCCCATCTGTATGGGTCGAGAAGGTACACGCTAGTCTACTCTGGTATATCGATGCCCCATCTCAATACACCCACGACTAAGGACTTTAAAGGATGTACTTATGGACTACCATGTCCCCACTAGTATGATTCGCATCATAGTCTAGGTAGTCAAGTACACATCCTAAGGGCTTTACCAACATGTAATAGAGAGACAATCAGTGTACACGTTAAGGTAAAGTACAACCAGATAGCATACTATCATGTCGAGCAAGAAAGTCCTCCCTATATATGTCCCAGCATCCACTACAATATACATCCGATGTACAGTAATGGCCTCTAGGGCATACATATAACTAACAATCTCCCACTTGCACTAGGGCCATCTGATAGCAGTGGTTGTAGTATCTCATACTCAACCATCCCATAAAAGTCTCTCTCTGGGAATAGGCCTTCGTGAGTGGATCCGCCGTGTTATCCTCTGAGTCTACTCTCCTTACCTCGATCACCCTAGAGATCAACCATCTCCATGATCAGGTGATACTGCCTTAGAATATGTCTGGATCACTGATGGGACGGACGTTCCTTGGCGTAAGCCACAAATCCATTGTCACACAATGGGAGGAACTAAGTTCATCTCATGAACCAATATACACCCAAACAGCCTCTTTGGTAGCATCTTAAGTAGCGATGTATCCTGCCTTTATCGTCTAGTATGCCACGGTATCTAGCTTGGAACTCTTCCAACATACCGTCCCTTTACTGAGGGTAAAGACAATGCCTGTGACTGACATTCAGTCGCCTTTATCACTCTGGAACACTTCCAGTGATTCTCCCCAGGATCGATTGATACCATCTCACTACTACTAGTGAGATTCCTAATATCCAATTAGATCTATCTCATAGATCTAAAATCCAGGATTTAGTAGGTTTCACTTTGATCCTATATGGAGAATCTTTGTGATAATCGGAGATTGATCGAGCATAGCATAGGAAACTCCTTCCCTATCAAGAGTATGTCATCCACGTACTCTACGAGGATCGTCACCATACTCCCTACTACCTTTTTGTTTATACAAGGTTCATCTACCATTTTGATGATGTCAAACTCTTTGACTAACACATCAAAACAGACGTTCCAACTCCGCGATACCTGCTTTATCCTATAAAGCATCTTGCACACGTTTCCGCTGCTCCCACTGTCCACGAAGCCCTCTGGCTTTGTACTTATAGACGCACTCTTCTAAAACATCATTTAGAAAAGCAGTCATGACACCCAACCACCAGATATCGTAGTCATGGTATGTAGCCGTGACAAGTAGGATCTGGATGGACTTAAGCATAGCTACTTGAAAAGGTTTCATCATTATCCACACCTGGTCAATGATGCAAACTTTTAACAAGTCTAGCTTTGAAAGTCTCAACTTTTCCATCTACACCAAGTAATCTTCTCAAGATATACTTGCTCCTGATGGGGATTTAACCCTTCAGATATAGCAACTAAAGTCCATACTTTGTTGGTGTATAAGGATTCCATCTCAGATCGATAAGCATCCAGCCATTCTTACAGAGTCTTACTCCTGATGGCCAGCTCGAAGCTAGTTAGGTCATCATCTCATGATGCAATCCTCGCTCCCACTGTCATAGAGAAACCGAAGTATCTCTCAGGTGGGTGAGGAACCCTACTAGATCAGCGGAGAGGCTGAGGTTCGTTGGAATCTATTGAATCCTTTGGTTCTATCAAATCATCAGCTGCAGTTTGTATAGCTGGAACCTTTCCAGTTCTACTTAACAGACCTTGCCTCGAGCGTGTCCGGATTTTGCTTTTAGACATAGGCCGGACAACCCCAAATCTTAACTAACTTAAGACATGGGCTCTTCCCATTCCATATCACATATGAAGCGGTAGGCAACTGATTTGATTGGAACCCTATTCAATAGGTATGCAACTTCTCAAGTGCATAACCCCCTAAGGAAAAAGGTAACTCAGTAGTACTCATCATAGAGCACACCTTATCAAATAGGGTGTATCTGCTCCGCCCCGATATACCATCGTGCTATGGTGTATTCGGAGGAGTAATGCCGAGAGAGAATCTCATTCTCCTTTAGAAAAGTCCAAGAATTCTGTGCTCAAGTATTCTCCTCCCTGATCTCATCATAGGACATAATACTTATACCCGTATTTTGGTTCTCTACTTCTAACTTATATTCTGTGAATATCTCAAAAGGTTCGGACTTGTGTTTCAACAAGAACATATGTCTGAATCTAAAGAGATCATCAGAGAACGTAATGAAGTATAAAGAACCAGTCCTGGCATGTGTAGACAGGGACCTTACATACATCAACATGTATCATCCTAAGAGTTCATTAACTCTTTCTCTGTTTCCTGTAAACGGAGCTATGGTCATCTTATCTTTGTGACATGACTGGCGAGTTTCACAAGATGTAAATTCAAACTAATTTAAATATACATCTTTATGTAACTCTAGTTAGTCGGGTCATATTGATCTGACCTAGTCTACAATACCTCAAGAAGAATTCGTTCATTTCTGAACTCTTCCTCTTGTGTGTGTTCTGTATACTAAGAACTGTAGTTTGACTTAGAACATCAACGCTTTTAGATAACGTGCCTGAACCGATCAACTTTTGATATAGGAAATGTTCAAAACATTATCCAACAATACAAAATTTTATCATTTCTTTACTAATAAAGAGACTGATATGATTTTGTATATCAGGTTCGGTATCTAATAACATTTGTTCAGAATCAATGTATTCAGATAATACAGGGTGACAGTGACCAACAGACCTGGCTGCAACACTTGCCCCGTTTTCTGTCTCATGAAACTTATCACCCGTTCTCAGTTTTTCTACCCTTTTGTAGCCCTATGTAACAGATTACATATCTGGGATCCTGATCCGGTATCATATACCCAGGATTCAGAGGATACTGAGAAATAGTTCTGTGTAATGAACACACCCGAAGATGATGCATCAGCATGCACTCTCTTCGTTTGGGCGGCACGGGAAATCTGGTATTCCCCAATTTCCTGCTCTGTCTTATAACAATTATAAGTTGGAGCGGGACCAACGTTCCCCAGCTCAGTATAACAAGCGGGTTCGGTCAATGATCCGTATTATTATCTTGATTAAGGCGTGATATGGTCGCTACCTGGAGAGAGAGAGAGAAGAAAACACTCAGCGTGCGCTCTTTCAAGAATAGATTGGTTATTATTTTATCTAATCAGGATGGCTCCCACTGCTTTTTATCAAATCTTCCTTCAAACCCTAAAAGGAAAGACTAGCCGGGATTAATTACACACTACAAGTTCGCCAATCTTTCAGCCAGGCCAGTGTCGGTACTTTGAGGGAGGTCCCCCATGCTTTCGCACGAACCTAATTAATGTAAACCTCGTTTTCCCAGAGGCGTAACCTCGTTAACACCTTTCTAGACACCTACTTGATCCGCTAATTGCAATGTGTAAAACTCTCCCGGAGTAACTCTTACTCGCAGCGGGTATCGGGATCCAACTATCTCATAGAAGGTATGCAATCTCATTGCAAATTTCAACACTTGAAATTCCCGACAATATTGCCCCTAGCGTGCTATGACCTTGACGCATGCCAAACAACCCATAGTCCGCTAGTCAAGTTCAACCCGTACATTTCTTGATTGAATTAAACCCACCCGCACCACCCTTGACGCATGCCAAACAACGCCGTACGAATACCCTAATCCAATCGCATCATATGCTAGCAGATAAGCACTAGTTAGCTACCGTACACTACGCCTTGACGCATGCCAAACAACCGCAGCACGAATACTAACTAGTACTTATCTGAAATGACGGAGGGCTACGACAGGTTTTTCTGAAAACCTATTGCGTAATGAACTTGATATCGTTGTAGAATCGAATGATTTTTAAAAATGGAGTGCTTTTGAGGCTTTTCTAGTTTTGCTAACACTACTACAAATAAGGGTTGCCCCTACGGATTTATCGGTAGGGGCAACCCACTGCCCCTACGGATATATACGTAGGGGCGAAAAAAGACCCCGTAGGTGCAAAGGCCGCAGGTGCAAGTTGAGGCCCTGAACGTGCCCCTACGGACAAATTTAAGCCCCTACGGATATATCAGTAGGTGTTATAGCCCCTACGGAGTACCCCGTAGGGGTAATAAAATCATATATGTAATTTTTTTTTTGAATATATTGTATATACCTACGGATATACCCGTAGGTCCCTTTTAGATCCCTACGGATACATCCGTAGGGGATATAAAGTAGTTCCTACGGGTAAGTCCGTAGGGGCTACTCCCAACACCCTGGATTGATATCAGGTGGGAAAATATCAGGAAACCTGATATTTTCCCCTACGGATAAATTCGTAGGGGATAAACACTGGCCCCTACGGACATATCCGTAGGGACAACCCCAACACCCTGCACTGATATCAGGTGGGAAAATATCAGGTTTCCTGATAGTTTGCCCCTACGGATATACCCGTAGGGTTAGTGTATGTACCTGCGGCTTAATCCGTAGGTACATATTGTCTGTATTTTTTTAAAAAAAATGGGCTGCTAGATTTTTTGCCGCCCTGTGCACAATACTATATACATCAATCAAATCATATATTGCAGTATTCATAATCACATCTCACGCATATATATAATATACAAAAGAAACCCAAAAACTGAATATGATATAAATACAAACCAATATCAATATCGTTTCAAAATGTAGTACAATGTGATATAAATAAATACATGTTTCAAAAAATAAGAACCAAAAAGCTACCCTAGTTCGGTCCAGCTCCACCTCCGAATAACGTTCGAATAACGCGCGCCTGCTCCTCGGTAAATACACTCTCCAATGCTACATATAAGGGAGTCTGAGCGGCATGTGGAGCTGGCGATGTGGTCTGCGCAGCCGCCGTCGAGGTAGTCGCTTGCGGAGCCGCGGCTGCGGGAGTCTGAGTGGGCGGTGGAGCTACAGGAGCTGTCTGCGGAACCGCAGCCGATGTAGTGGCTTGCGGAGCCGCAGCCGAAGGAGATGCATGTGGAGGCTCGGCCGATCTACCCTGTCGCGTCTGGACATAACGTGTGTAAGAAGCGTGTAAGAACTGTGTATTATTCGAATTCGTTTCATTATTAAGTTATTTCGAAACCCTGTTTGGATATCTAGTTTGGAAAAGCGTTGTTTATTTTAATTACATATGTATGTATGATTAATCAGACTTAAGTCTAAAACCAAATAAGCTCAACCTACGTACTAATTATGGATATGTTGATATGTATATAATATGAAATGATATTTTACTATAAAGTAGTATACATACCAGCATCTCCTTCAACTCCTGAACGGTGGCCCTCAAGCTATCCAGTTCCTGATGGACATGCCGGCCACTGGAGACGGAGGAAGTAACCGCCGGGGTGGAGTCCAACCTCATATGGGCCCTGCTAGGGCCCAATCCCCGGCCTCTCTCCCAACCTCCGTGGTGCCCTCCGTGTGCGGCGTCCAGAACTGGGGTCAGCAGCCTCGGATCGTTCTGTCCGGTAAAATCGATCCCCGAGGCCTGGGCCTGCTCAACCACCCGCTCCTACACCCACATTAAGCAGTAAAGTATAAGTATAAAATTTAAACTTGAACCTTCCAAAACTAAAATTTCAAATTTGGGTAGAAAAAATATTAACACTTACGCAGTACTCCTGGGTAGCGATGTCGGGACATCGAAGCTCGCCCGTGGCGGGATCTGTCGAGGTGCCGTGGACGGCAAGATATGCGGACAGCACGCTCGGTGTACCACCTGACGCCACGGTCCGAGATGTCTGCAATATTAGAAAGTAACTCTTAATATTAGAAATATTAGAGAATAACTCTTAATATTGCAGAATATTAGAGAATAACTCTTAATTTACCGATAACTCCATGGCTCGAGTAATGTTCCTCGAGCCACCTGTGTAAGTGGGGCGACCCCTCTTCGCCGACTTCCTGTTCTCCGTATTCTGAGCGGCCTGTTTCTGCACAACGCATTAACATTTAGTTTTCTAATTAAGAAACACAAATAAATAAATTATATCATAAATAATGAATTAAATTTAAAATACATACTTGTTTGCGTTCGGAGTCGAAATAAGCGCACAATAGAGGCCATGTCTCTACGTCGACTCTCGCAAACGCCGGAGTAGATAGGAGGGCCGCTCTCTCTGCCTCGGGGGTCGCTATCCACAGGGAGTAGCAGTCGGCCTTCAGCTCATTCCTGTTGTATCGGACCTTGGCCTGCATGTTCTTCATCAGGCCATTGTACAGAGCATGAAGGTCGAGCACCCTCCCCGAGTGACCAGGGTCGGCTACAGGCTGAAAATCGTAATCCAACTGAAAATACAAAAAAAACATTGTTATTAGATTGCAAGTGTTAATAATAAATATATTGGATAGATCAAATGAAAATATATATTAATACATACCCGAGCCTGTTCAAAGAAGAGGGCGAATGAGCGCTGGTGCTGCTCGCCCCACTCAACGTGAAGTGGATAGTTCTTCACGATCCGGCTCTCGTCCCCCAAATACCGGCCGAACCTCTCGGCATGAGGACCGGTATAGCGATAGTCAAGGGTAAAAAATAGGGGGAATGCTGCCTCCCCCCTAGCTCTATTAGGCCTCAGCCTATGGGACTGATTCGGGCCTCGAGTCCCCCTCTGGGGATGGAGAGGCCCTGCGTCTGCACGAAATATCAAGACAATCAATAATAAGACAAAGTTGTATTAAGAAATCAAGGTTAAACAAAAATTCAAGTGTGATATATACCTCCGGTGAATAACGCACGAGCCTGGGCCCGAGCAGCAGCACGAGCGGGACGATAGTTCCTCCGGTGAGGAACAACCGGGGTCCCGGACCCGGACGCATCCCCTCCAACTATAAAATAAACATCGACGCTAAATCTCCATGAAGTTCATATTTATTCTATAGAGCATATGTAAAATAAATAAATATTTTAAATTTATTCATACTAACCTGCAGACGATGCGGAGGGTACGGAAGCGGCAGGAGTGGCCCCTGTGGAAGGTGTGGACGCACCACCTATAATTAGACAATTAAAAATAGATTTTATAAGTAATTGCAAAAAGAATGTGTAGATCAATAATATAACGTTCTAAATCAATATGCATGAACTATAGGACATATAAACATACCCGCAGGTGCGGTGGTGTCACCACCTACAGCTAGACAATAATAAAAATTGCTAAGTAAGAGCAAAAGGAATGTGTATATTTATGATATAGCATTCTAAATCAATATACATACACTATATGATATATAAACATACCTGGAGGAGCGGGGGTGGCCTCTGTCCCAGATGTGGACGCAGGACCAACAACTAGACAATTAAAAATAGATTTGATAAGTAATTGCAAAAAGAGTGTGTAGATCAATAATATAACGTTCTAAATCAATATGCATGCACTATAGGACATATAAACATACCCGCAGGTGCGGTGGTGTCACCACCTACAGCTAGACAATAATAAAAATTGCTAAGTAAGAGCAAAAGGAATGTGTATATTTATGATATAGCATTCTAAATCAATATACATACACTATATGATATATAAACATACCTAGAGGAGCGGGGGTGGCCTCTGTCCCAGATGTGGACGCAGGACCAACAACTAGACAATCAAACATTGACAATATAAGTAATTTTGACATAAACAGGCATGAATATCTGTAATATTAAATTGAAAATGGATATGCGTGCAGTATACCTGGAGGTGTGGCAAAATCCACACGGAAGGAGGCATCCGAAGGGGTCTCCGATCTGGGTGCAAGACCGGCCCTCTGAAGCTCCCTACGGAGCTCTCCGGGCGGCAGAACCGCTCTGCCTCTGCCTCTGCCTCTGCCGCGGCTGGAGCTCCTGCCGCCCCTCGCTGCTCCCGACATCGTCATCCAATCTAGATAAACGGTTCGTGGACGCATTAGACAATCATTAAAAGTATTGACTATATATGATCTAGAGCGTAAAATGTGAAGTAATAATATAACATTACTGATAACCTTTTTCGTTTCGTGGGCGCATCATACATATCTACTTGGATTTCATCGTCGATGTCATTTCTAACCCACGTAACTTCATGATCGGTCGAAGACAACCCGTCCTTCGAAACAGACGGTCGGAGCACTTTAAGCCTTCTCTCTTCTTCGTCCTCATCGCTGTCCTCGTATTCTGGGACATCGTAGACATCTCTAGGTTTCCATCGGCATACAACACTCCACCCCGGATGCTTCAAACACTGTGAGTAGTATACTTGGAACGCTTGGTTCGGAAAGATAAACGGATCGTCTTGACCGTAAAATCGAAGTGTGTTCACACTGGTCAATCCATATTCATCTTTCCAAGTCCCAAGACTGCTTCTCCACCTGTCTGTATCGGTTCGCGGATCGTACCAAGTACAGTGGAATATATAAAAGGGTTCTGATCGTCCGGGATAGTAGATGCCGAGTATACAATTTAAGTACCCATAGTAAATCACACCGTCCGATCCTACCGTCGCAATACCACTATTCTGAGTGATTCTAGATGTTTCTATGTCCTTAACTTCGAATTTGTATCCAAGGACACCAAATCCTTTGTAATGTGCAACCTCCATACTAGGAAATTGAGCTAAACATCTTGAATCACTCTCAAATGATGCAGACAAGTTCGGATCGTGGATCTAACAAAACAAATTTTACGATAAATACATAACGATACAAGTTTAGATTAAAACTGATAGCAATAAAATGTAATTCGAATAACTTACATGCTCTGTGACCCAATCACAAAAATTATCCTGATGGTATTTTTCCAAACGCTCTTCATTCCAATCAGGATGCTCCTCACGTACCTCGTTAAAATGAGTTCTGTTTTCGACAAATAATTGTGACATTAATATTATGTCATTTCATACACACACAAACACAGATATAACAATTAATCCAAAAGAACTTACTCTCTAATTTGTTCAAGACATTCGCAATTAAGCAAGATAAACCGGTATATCTTGTTGATAAACATAGTGTCTACCCTCTTATACCCGGCTTTACCATATGGCCCGTCTTGAATTCTTCGTGGTCGGTTAAGCCTTGTCTCAATGTTCTCGTCCAGATAGTGGGAACAAAATGTGGTTGCTTCATCAAGAAGATAACCTTGCATGATAGAACCCTCTGGTCGATTTTTATTGCGTATATACTTCTTAAGAGTGTAAAGGTACCTAATGAGAATATGTTGAATAAATAAACACGGGCATACATGACAAAAATAAATTTATAAATTGCGCGAAACGAAAAATTACACGTACCTCTCGACGGGATACATCCATCGATATTGTACCGGTCCGGCTAACTTCGCCTCAGTTGCAAGATGAACCGTCAAGTGTATTATGATATCGAAGAATGACGGTGGGAAAATACGCTCAAACTTGCAAAGTATCAACGCAATAAGAATATAAAGTTGAAACTAAACTTGAGCTATCCGCTGAAATCATAAAGCATAGGAAAGTTGATTGAGTCTTGATCTATTGCTCTTTCTTTGCATTATCTCGTATGTCCATTTATAGATTTTAATGCCACATGAGATGTAATCAGTCAGCTCCCTATGGTTGTATTAATGTCAGCTCTTACACAATATGGGTATCTGCCTTACCATTAAGACAACTATGGAATATGTTAATTTAAAATGTAAGGCTAGCTTTCTATGTATTCTGAGGGACTGCTTGCATAGAACTTAGCTTGATCCTCTCAATTATTACACATAAATATGCTGACATGCCTCTCATAACCCTAACCCCAGCCCCACAGTAACCCTAACCCTAGCCCCAACCCTAACCCCAGCCCACCGTAACCCTACCCCAGCCCCACAGTAACCCTAACCCTAGCCCCAACCCTAACCCCAGCCCACCGTAACCCTACCCCAGCCCCACAGTAACCCTAACCCTAGCCCCAACCCTAACCCCAGCCCACCGTAACCCTACCCCAGCCCCACCGTAACCCTAACCCCAGCCCCACCCCAGCAGCAGCCGAACCCCAACCCTAACCCTACCCCGACCCCGACCCCGACCCCGACCGCCACCGCGCCCCTGCCCAAACCAACTCTCGCGCGCGCAACCCAGACCCAGCCATGAATAATCCAAAAATGCTTTAATTTACCTCGAGATTTATACCTGAACGGGTGCGCTGGTTACTTGGAGAGACGACGGCGTCGAATTGGCGAAGAAACCGGCGGTGGCGACGACGGTGGCGACGAAACCGGCGGTGGCGACGAGGATGGCGACGAAATCGGCGGTGGCGACGACGGTGGCGACTCTGCCCAACGACGGTGGCGACGCGACGGTGGCGATTTAGGGTTTTTCGCGCGCGTTTGAGGGAGAGAGAGAAAATGAGCGTAGGCTTTTCGATCTGGCTTTGTTTTAAATTGATATTTAATTGCCCCTACGGATATATCCGTAGGTCCTTTGTTTGCGCCACCGTAGGGGCAAACACCAAATTAAGAATTAATTTTTTTATTCTTGAACGTCAGTGCCCGTAGGGGCAACCCTTTAGACCTACGGACTAATCCGTAGGGCCAAGTAAAATCTGCCCCAACGGATAATTCCATCCGTAGGGGCAACCCCCTATTTTACTAGTGTAAAGGAGTCACTCCCGGTGAAGGGATCGTCGGTCCTTTGCTCGTCGAATGAGGTGCGGGATATATCATATATATCACTGTGCAAAGCAAAAACACTTAAAAGCTATCAAAAGACAAACCGAGTTTGTAGCATCTACCAGTTATTGCTAAAGGAGTCACTCCCGGTGAGGGGATCTCGGTCCTTTCCTCATCGAATAAGGTGCAGGATATATCGCATATACCGCTGTGCAAAGCAAAAACTGTAGCTACCTGTTTTATTTTGAAATTCGATTCTACAACATCTTAGGTTTCTTTTATTTCATTAATCACATTAATGAAGTCCCATCATTTAAGTTACCTAAACATCACAGATAAATACGACGTACACTTATGCCATCCACATTCGCCTCGATGTCCCCTCGTGCACTGTTAGGTTAGGTAACTAACGGCAGAGCGGGGCAGGGCTAGCGCGGGTGTAAAACATAAGTAACGTCTATATAATATATCATATATACTATATACTGTATCTATCACAGAACATCACATGATCACATCACAGATTTCGCAGCAGAAGAAACATATGAAATATTGGATATACTAGGGCGTCCGTGTTTTCAATACGAGCCAGTATAAAACACGGATTCCACGGTCGTGATGAATAGCCAAACCCACACCCCTGGACCCCTACAAGAGCGGCAAGCAACCCTACGAATTCTGGAGTTAGGATACCCGGACTCGACTCCTCGAGTTGGTCTCCCACTGGACTCCAGAACCCGGTTACTTGTGCCCTCCTCCTTGGGTCTATCCTAGTGCGGAAAAGTAAATAATATACAAAAGGTGACAACTTCCGCAACCTGGAAGTGCCCCAATAAAAGAATATTACATACAGATTTTTACATGAATGAAAATGAAAAACACTCATCTCACATAAAAAACCCCGGCTATTCAAACACGACGATCCAATATAACATATCCAGCAACACATAATATCACATGTCATCAACGTAAGTAAATATGCGCATCCCAATTGTCGTTGACATATAGCAACGAAACCGGCGATATCACATATTACACTTACGGTCACAGAAAAGAAAGTGTAAAACTACAACAGTTGGAATCCGCAACCACCTCAGACATCGCATGCCTGACCAAATGAATTACTTAGACATCACATGCCTAATAATTATAAACCCCGCATTTTAGTCTCAAAATCGAAAACACTTTTCAATACCAAGTCGGGGAATTCAACAAGATTCCCGACATCCTGATCGAATACTCGTCGCAAACTTCAGTAGGCGGCCGCACCCCCCGACGCCGTCGACGAAGTGCACCAAGGCAGAACACCGCTACCGCGAGCACCCGAAGGGATGCTTTCGGCGATGGGGTTCTCCTACAGTCACTTGGTCGGGGCTATGGGGTGTAGCTGTCTATTAAGTTTACGCGGCGAGTATCCGCGTACGCTACGTGATTGCGACGGACTTTTGATCACATCAAAATTCCGTGGCAACCTATCAAGTGAGACTAAACTGCTATGTTTATAACATTCATTCAGTTATCTCATAACTTCTTGTGAATTCCAATTATTGTATCCCATTCCGGATAAATAGAAAATGTCAAACTTTCCGATCGAACAATCGAACACCCAAGTTTTCCCGATACAGATCAACACATGAAACAAGTCTAAAAACATTCAGTTCGTGCCTCAGTACCAACGGTCCAGCCGTAGAAGGGTCAAGCCAACGCCTCACATGTGGCACGCCGTACTTCCCCAAACCCGAAGGTTCAAAAGGCGGTTCAAGACGGTCACATAATCGAGTTAAGGTTTGTTGTCTTCTAGAGGGTCCATCGAGTTACTTGCACTACTTAGAACGTCTTTAAACCACGGAAAAATCCAACACTTGGAAATTTCCCGGCAGGGGAAAATTTGGGTATTTATATCCGGTCGAACTTTTAACATATTCATAAAATTATCCGGAAAGCCACTTAGACAAAATCTGATACTCCAATCGAAACACCGAATCCCCAAAACAACTCCAGAAAATTCAACTCTTGAATAAATTTTAAAAATACCCAGAGAACTCAGCACCTGAAACAATGAATTACTGTGCAAATTGTTAGGGCTGACGTCACACTTCTGCCGCGGAACCGCCGCATAAGCTAGGCTTATGCCGCGGTTCCGCCGCCTATTGCACTGTTCATGAAATAAATTTTGCGCCGTAATTCTTAGAATTCCCTGCTGAGTTTTCTGCATATTTTTAATTTGGAAAAAACCCAGTTTTTAAAAAATGTACAGAGAGCCGTTTTCGGGTTAGGGTTTTGGTTCGATCGGACTTCAAACTCCGTCTAGACTTCGCCTAAGGCTCTAGCTAGGCTCTGATACCACTGTAGGGTTCCTAGGCACTCTCAAGAGATCTCACAAGGCATCAACCATGCCAATTTCAAATTTTAACGGTGCCGAGAAACCCTAACAAGATCGTTGGCTAGAATTTTAGGCGATAACAATAACTAGTAAACAACTTTACTAATAAAGAACGGAAATACAACCTTTGTAGATCCGGTGCTCCACCTCCATAGCTCCACAATGATGTCTCTCCGCTGTCCAAAATGAATCTGGGGCTCAAGCGTCGGCTTCATCAGAGAAATGGGCGGGCAAGGTCGTCGGCTTCGTGCCGAAGATGATCTACGTCGAGGCATCGCTAGATCAAGCTCCAACTTCACCAAGTCAAGAAAACTTGTGAAGGAAACACACTCTACTACTTGGCAAGAGGTAGAGGATGAAGAAATAGAAAGTGGGTAGACTTTAGAATTGGATTTCTCACTTGATTTCTTCACTCGCCATTGATGTAGCAAGCTTTCTTCATGGAAGAAGAAGATGAAGAAGAAGAAGAAGATATTGTAAGTGCACGGCGGCGCCCCGGCCGTCAAACCGACGGCTAAATGCGGAAGCGGTGATAAACTTTAATTTTTGCGGACTTAGCAAACCGGCACCACCGCGCACTAAACCCCGGATCGGGCCATTAAACTTGTCCTAGCTAACTACAAGACGGGTTAGAGATATACCGAATGATCCGAGTCCTTCGGTCTTCGTCTCCACTCCGATCTCCCGCGGATGCTTCGTCCGTCATCTCCTCGTTGTCGCCTCTTCGCCGGAAGGGCACCACATCGCCTGCATCTTTTACGGGCTCCCACCTCAATACCGAGGCAACTCGGGCGCGAAGCTGGCCAGTCGACGCGTCCAAGATTTGCTGTAGAAAGTGTAGTGTAGAGCTTATGTCTCATTTGGGGGTTTGTTGCCTTTGAAGATGATGGAGGAATCAAGATAAGAAAAATGGTGCTTGCATTTTTCTAGCATGAAATGAGATGCACAAATTTTCCCTCTTGAAAATGATCCTCTCTTCTTCTTCTCTCAAGTATGAAAAAACTTCTCATCTTAGAAAATGGTGGAGGAAAGAATATGAAGCAAGAAGGGAGGTGATCGTAGGAGCACAAGTGGTGACCACATCCAAAACATCATCATAACCATCTCACATCAAACTCTAATCACTTCTAATCAACAAAAAGCAAGTGATGATGATAGAAAAGAATGGTATCAAAAGATGCTTTCATAATAAATACATTTGCAAGAAAACCCTCCACAAAGTGTTATTTGCAAATTTGCAAATAACCCCCCTCCATCGGAAAAGTCCGGCCGGGAAAGAACAAAGGAAAACCGGCCGGAACGGAATGCAAACTGGCAACTCCAGAAAACTGGTCCCGTAATAAATTACAGGAAAACCCCGATACTGTGCATACACACCCGCATCTGTATTCCGTCCGAAATACAAATGTAAAGAGACAAAATCTACACTGTACTACACCAGGATCCGGCTTAAACCAAAGCCGGCTAGTAAAATCCGTCCGATCCTGATCCGTGCAATACCGCACGTATCTGATCGAACACTGCCATATAACCATACGGCCACTAGTACAAACCGTCCGATCCTGATCCGTGCAATACCGCACGTATCTGATCGGACCCTGCCATATCTCCATACGGCCTCTACAGCGTTTCGCCCGAAAGCTTGAGTAACTGAAAGTGTGGTGGACTCTAAAGACTCGTCAATACTATGGCTGTGGATTTAACCACCAGCACGTCAGAGGTATAAGCCAATACGTGATGGGCCACCAGCTATTGACCAAAAGGGACGTCGATGAGCGAACTCATCCTGACACCCTACTGAGCCTGTCAGTGACAATATCCGTACAGTCCGGTCCGTTCGTCTATGAGCATCGCATGTCGGGCCTAGGGGGTGGGTAAAAGTCAGACCCCCAAAAGCGGTACAAGTCATGTCGGAGTGTAGCCCAGAACACCCTGAGATACTACTGGAATACCTACCAGTAAATCTCCTGCCTTGGCCAAGGACTTCGTGTAATGGCTCTCCTAGACACAGCGCGACCTCACCCCCAATACCGGGAGAGACGAACCCCTGAAGATCCGCTCACTGCCTCCATGTGTCTCGGGACTGTACCCAACTAAAACCTGTTTGCATGACTCCTTTGAGCCGTGGTAGGGTAGTAATCAAAGCACAGTGGGAACTCACACGAGACAAATGACGATCTCAGGTCGATGAACTAACCTGTACACATGTCACCAGGGAACTGCTATCTGACGTCAGGTATAAGACCAACTAGCAGGTTCCCAGCGAGTCCTGTCCGGTGTACTCATAACCCAATGAGCACCTGTATACATCTTAGGTGAACCAACTGACACCAGTGGCTTGTGAGACCGGCCACCGCCCCTCGTCGGGGTCTCGACTTTATACACTAGTCTACTCTGGAGAATCGATGCCCTGTCTCGAAACTCCCACGACTAGGGACCTTTTAAGGATATGCTTATAGACTACCAGCTCCCACGTATATGATCGCCCTCATACTGCTGGCCGTCAAGCAAGAATCCTAGGGGCTCTATCAACGTGTAATAGCGACCTGTCAGGTCACCTAAAGCAGTACACGATGATAAAGGTAAACCAGCTAGCAAACTATCATCTCGAGTAAGACTGTCGTCCCGGGATAGGTCCTCCCTCAATCATTGCAATCACGTGCCTGTGATCCAATAATTGACTCTGAGGGCACTATCTCCAACAATCTCCCACTTGCACTCAAGGCTAATTATTGCGATGTCGCATACTCACAGCCCGTGTGATACCGAACACCCAACTCCTCTACTAGTCAGTCGCACAAAGCCTGTTTGCGAAACTATTGCGTTCGAGGAATAGCCTCAGTGAGTGGATCCTCCTTGAAGTTTCTTTCTATGTCTCTCTAAATCTCAAGTTCGCGGAGAATGCCATCTCCCGAAATGAGCAATACCTGTCTTAGAATGTCTGGATGTCTGATGGGACCGAGCTCATAAATGAACACCAAATCCAAACTTCTTAGACTGTATCGTCAACTGAACTTAATCAGTATCCTGCGCCATGCCTCCCTCAGTATTGCCTTGGACCACCTGTCCAGAATACTGCCCCTCATCAGAAGGAAAACTATAACTCTGACAACCTCCTTGTCGTCCAGGTCACCTTGGAAGCCTGGAATGATAACCGTCTCCTAAAGGAGGCAGCCGTTATCATATCCCTAGAACATTCATTTATGTTCTAAAACTGCTTCCGACTGTTTCTCCAGGATTGGATCAATGTCAACTTATTGCATCTAGTGCAAGAACAACATCTGGTGTGGTACTTGACATCTCATGATTGACTCAATTGCCTAAGCAAGTGATCTGCCAATCATGCACATCCCTCTCTACTTTAGTCTATAAGACACCTTTAGAGAGGGTGACTCCATCACCTGCAGGTACACTACCGTGCCAGGAGTCGTCCATTCTAAATACTCTTGGAATGTTGTCGAAGTACCCTGATTGGGAAACCACCCAAGTCTAGATCTAAAACCATAGATCTAGTAACCAGCATGTCTGATATAATGTCCAAGTCCCTTGTGGAGAAACCACTGTGTGACAACCAAAGAATAACCGATAGTAGTATAGGAGTTTCCTTTCCTACTTTGTGTATGTCATCCAAATACCATGACATCACACCCTACTACCTTCTCAACAGATCCATCCCCCATTCTGATGACGTCAAACCCATGACTGTCACATCAGAAATAGATGATCTATCTCCGCTATATCTGCTTTAGTCTATGAACAGACATAAGCCTGATGTCCACCAATGCTTCCGCTGCTCCCACTGACTACGACAACCTTCTGGCAGAGTCATATGGACATGCACTTCTAAAGCTAGTTTAGAACGACGCTATACTCATCCTCCTGCCGGGTCTCGCAGCCTGGAACAACAACAATAGCAAGTGTGGGTAAACAAGAACTTCCCTGTCACCGTCCTTGAGGCTACTGGAGTACCTCTCGGGTGCCTGAAGTTACCCACCTTATCTACGGAGTGGCCAATGGAATGTCAAATCAGATTGAATCTTTAGGTTCCTTATCAAATCTTCAGTAATCGTTTGCGGTTCTGGAATCACTTCCAGTTCTACCATACTCCCACTACTGTTTTCTGAAAAAATCCATTTTTAATAAAACTGTGGCGAGTCTAGAACAATATCGCTATTGTTCATCCAGATGGTAGAAAATCAACCCTCGTCATAGCCTGGGTCAACCCACAAACAGCCATTACAGAAACGTGCCTTGAGTTATCCAGAGTCTGGTTTTAATCATAAGCCGGACAACTCCCCGTACCTTAACAATGTTAAGATATGAACTGTACTATATCCAATATAGAACCAGAGGCACTGATTTAATTGAACCAGATTCAAAACATGCAGCTGTCTCCAGTGCACGTCAACTAAATGGAGAGAGGCCGATCAGCGTTACTCAACTTAGAAATGCTTCCAATTATGAGTAACCTGAAAGAGAAGCAATTTCTCTTTATCATTACTATCAACTGAATACTATACACAAGTATCTACATCTTCGATCACTTTGAAGAATCCCGATACTTGCTACACCTGGTTCTCTACTCTATTCAAATACCTATAACTCCTCAAAACTTAGACCCTGTGTTTCTACGAAACACATGTCTAAGAACTAGAGAAGTTAAAAGTAAACAGAATATAGTATAAGGACCAACCCCTCTTTCCTAATGGACACTGGACAACATACAATACTCTGTATAAGTCCGCCGAGTCTAACAACTCTTTCACTGTGTGTCGTAGGTTGAAAACTGTACTTATGGTTAAGAAAAATTACACCGCTGTTTAATGCTCCTTACCTAACCATCCACTGATATAGGTAAATTTCATCGACATAATATCAAAAGGTATATCTCACTCTATGAAAATAGACGTACAGATATATCAATTTGAAATTGGTGCACAACAGCGGATATTCAAAACCAAACATTTGCCGACCGGCAAACAGCCCAGGTGATCTCCTCAAATATCACCGATTACAACGAATCCCGATATAATGAGGATGATCACCCTATTCCCAATAACTTACTCCCACTCATCATCTGTAAAGCCATACGGATGTGAGAATCAAACCTGGCAAATACATACCCTGGAGCAAGTGTCTAATCGGGAAATCAGTTATCTTTTAACAGTACACAGCTGAACTGAAACATTGAAATGTTTCGATGGGGTATCCTGGTATTCCTAGTAATGCCTTTACCATTATCCAGATTCACAACTATAACCGTATAATTCTTTGCCACCTCTCCAAATCCCTTTATATGTCTTTAGTCATTACCTTCTGCACACTCCTTAGGCCAAATGGTTTTCTTCCTTCCCTACCGTTCGGTACCAGCCTATGGTTTGGAAGAAGACTATCCAATAAGCATAATGGGTGTACTGTCCTAATCCTAGGAGCACTCGCAATGCGAGAGAAGGTGAAGATAAGAGACAACCGAATAAACCTTATTCCTATTTCTCCTGGACCAGAATCCATCCCCGAACTGGAACAAGTTCCTTTCGAGTTCGTATATAACCATACGATGGAGTATCCAATAAACTGTGGATCTTCGTAGTGATACGGAGTGTCCTGGAGAAATACAAATGTGATTTAGGATTGGCGAAGAAATACTTGGTTTGGTTGTGAATAGCAGTCGCAATTTACTTTGCTCTCTTACTAATCCCTTTCTTTGTCTGAACTCAATACCTTCTGTACACCGTTTAGGCTAATTGGCTTTCTTCATTCCCTACCGGTCGGCACCTGCCTATGGTTTGGAAGAAGACTATCCAATTTGCGTAATAGGTGTACTATCTCCTAAACCAAGGAGTACTCGCAATCTGAGAGAGAAGGTAAAAGAAAAGACAACTGAATAGTCCTATTCGTTTTCCCCAGAACCGGAAACCATCCTCGAATTCCTTCGAGTTCGTATATAACCATACGATGGTTTTGTCCAATGGAAGTGGACGTTCGTAGTAATACGGGGTGTCCTGGAGAAAAGGGTAAAAGTAGGAGTGGCAATGAGGTTTGCAACTCTGACAATCCGAAAGCCAGTGTTAAGAAGGTTCGGTCAACTTGGTCACTGAGTCATAGTCTAAGGTCGGGTCAATGGTCGCTGCCAAAGAGAGAAAGAAAAGAAACACTCAGCGTGCACTCTAACCTAGATCAGAATGGTTATCACTTTATCTAATCTGGAAACCTCCCACTGTACCTCAAATTTTCCTCCAAACCTGAAAGAAGAATTAGTCGGGGTCACCCGAGGAGTAAACTAACTCATCAGTGGGAATCGGGATCCAACTATCATCGCATGATAACGTGACGGAATCCGCTCACGGTACCACACTCCAGAAGGTATGCGCATATCTGGCAAGTTTCAGTTCTTTTGAAACTCCCGATGTGATTTTTACCCTATGCTCTTATGACCTTGACTTTGGCCAACATATCATAAGTCACATGTCAAGTTCAACCCGTCATTCTCCAGGTTAATTTGAATCCACCCGTACCTACCCTTGACTTTGGCCAAAATGGCAGTACGACTGTCCCAAACCAACGCATCTATCTATGCTGCATATGAATACCCAATAGCTACCAATCACTGTGCCTTGACTTTGGCCAACATACACAGCTTGAATACTATTGACTACCCATATGAAACGACGGAGGGCTACGAATGGTTTCTGGCGAAAACCTTTAACGTAATGAACTTGATATCGTTGAAGGAACGGATAGCTTTTTAGAAAATATAGTGACGAAAACCTTTACTAAAGAGGTCACTCCCGGTGAAGGGATCTCGGCTCTTTCCCCATAGAATGAGGTGCAGGATATTCCAACTGAATACCACGGTGCAAAGCAAAAGTAATCGGCTATAGTGAAGTCAATGCCCTGACGCAAACTTCTGTCCAAGGGGTCACTCCCGGTGAAGGGATCTCGGCCCTTGCCTCGTCGACTGAGGAGCAGGATATTCCAAATGAATACCACGATGCAAAACAAAAAGTGAACGTCCTTGCAATAACAGCTTTTTGAAAAGTGTTCCAACAACATCAGAATAGGTTTGTTTTAACTTGCATTGATCCGAATCAATGCAGTCCCAACAATTGATCACACCACAAAGAACGAAAATATACTGACGTACGTATATGCCATCCGCATTCGTCACTGGGTCCCGTCATCACCCGTTAGGTTAGCTAACTAACGGCAGAGCGGGGACTGGACTAGCGCGGATGAAAAACATATACAACATCTACTAATATATATACCAATATATTATATTCGCTCAAGGCGTGAATAAAATGCAACATCACAGAAATGTACAGCATCACAGAACAATACAGATATCTGGGATCCCCGGGTTTCACAGAGCCACTACTGAAACCCGACGTTCCCCTGGTCGTGTGGATAGCCTGTGCAATGAAAACCTATACCCCCTACGAGTGCGGCGAATAGCCAGCCAATCCTGGAGTGAAGCCCCCTCCGTCCCAATGCCATGAGATGCGGGCTTGTTGCCTTCTAGAACCCGGCTATCCGTGCACCCCTCCGCGGGGTAATCCTAGTACAGAAAGTAAAATATACATACAACGGGTACATCGACCGCAACCTGGTCGTGCCCCAAAAGAATAATACAAACAGGCAGTGACGGCAGTCCACATGTCGGACGCTCGCCCCGCAATAACAAATGTACATAATACAACAAAACTGTACTACCATTGCATCCAGGCTATCCCCCACGACCGATCCGCAACATCACAGCAAATACATAGAACATCAACGTGAAAATCACGTTCGCAAATCCGTCTAACCGGGCTATAGCAGTTAGACGGGATTTACCGATCGAGTGATATTCACGGTCGCAGATATAATGTAAATACTGTGAAATATGTGTTTAAAATTTTCCGATTGATCAAAAATTAACAAGTGGGTCCCCAATCAAAACTGTAGCACTCACAGAAAACCTGGGCCCAATTTTAATATTCCAAAAGCCCTAAAATTAGCCCAGAAGACCACTGGAGAAAAACGATACAGTGACGTCACCAATGTGCGGCGGAACCGCGGCCCAAGGGGGGTTTGGCCGCGGTTCCGCGCTCTGTTGGTCGACTGACTGTGTCGCATTTTCTCAGTAGTCTTAGAACTCCCTGCACATCATTCTGAGACCACCTGAAAAATTTTTAGACTTCAAAAAATTTCAACAGAAACTGATGTGAAGGAAAAATACGGTTTTTGGAAATTTTGGTCGATCGGAAATGCAAACACATCAAACGAAGCTAGACTAAGTTAATGGCGAGGCTCTGATACCACTGTAAGTGCACGGCGGCGCCCCGGCCGTCAAACCGACGGCTAAATGCGGAAGCGGTGATAAACTTTAATTTTTGCGGACTTAGCAAACCGGCACCACCGCGCACTAAACCCCGGATCGGGCCATTAAACTTGTCCTAACTAACTACAAAACGGGTTAGAGATATACCGAATGATCCGAGTCCTTCGGTCTTCGTCTCCACTCCGATCTCCCGCGGATGCTTCGTCCGTCATCTCCTCGTTGTCGCCTCTTCGCCGGAAGGGCACCACATCGCCTGCATCTTTTACGGGCTCCCACCTCAATACCGAGGCAACTCGGGCGCGAAGCTGGCGAGTCGACGCGTCCAAGATTTGCTGTAGAAAGTGTAGTGTAGAGCTTATGTCTCATTTGGGGGTTTGTTGCCTTTGAAGATGATGGAGGAATCAAGATAAGAAAAATGGTGCTTGTATTTTTCTAGCATGAAATGAGATGAACAAATTTTCCCTCTTGAAAATGATCCTCTCTTCTTCTTCTCTCAAGTATGAAAAAACTTCTCATCTTAGAAAATGGTGGAGGAAAGAATATGAAGCAAGAAGGGAGGTGATCGTAGGAGCACAAGTGGTGACCACATCTAAAACATCATCATAACCATCTCACATCAAACTCTAATCACTTCTAATCAACAAAAAGCAAGTGATGATGATAGAAAAGAATGGTATCAAAAGATGCTTTCATAATAAATACATTTGCAAGAAAACCCTCCACAAAGTGTTATTTGCAAACTTGCAAATAACCCCCCTCCATCGGAAAAGTCCGGCCGGGAAAGAACAAAGGAAAACCGGCCGGAACGGAATGCAAACTGGCAACTCCAGAAAACTGGTCCCGTAATAAATTACAGGAAAACCCCGATACTGTGCATACACACCCGCATCTGTATTCCGTCCGAAATACAAATGTAAAGAGACAAAATCTACACTGTACTACACCAGGATCCGGCTTAAACCAAAGCCGGCTAGTAAAATCCGTCCGATCCTGATCCGTGCAATACCGCACGTATCTGATCGAACACTGCCATATAACCATACGGCCACTAGTACAAACCGTCCGATCCTGATCCGTGCAATACCGCACGTATCTGATCGGACCCTGCCATATCTCCATACGGCCTCTACAGCGTTTCGCCCGAAAGCTTGAGTAACTGAAAGTGTGGTGGACTCTAAAGACTCGTCAATACTATGGCTGTGGATTTAACCACCAGCACGTCAGAGGTATAAGCCAATACGTGATGGGCCACCAGCTATTGACCAAAAGGGACGTCGATGAGCGAACTCATCCTGACACCCTACTGAGCCTGTCAGTGACAATATCCGTACAGTCCGGTCCGTTCGTCTATGAGCATCGCATGTCGGGCCTAGGGGGTGGGTAAAAGTCAGACCCCCAAAAGCGGTACAAGTCGTGTCGGAGTGTAGCCCAGAACACCCTGAGATACTACTGGAATACCTACCAGTAAATCTCCTGCCTTGGCCAAGGACTTCGTGTAATGGCTCACCTAGACACAGCGCGACCTCACCCCCAATACCGGGAGAGACGAACCCCTGAAGATCCGCTCACTGCCTCCATGTGTCTCGGGACTGTACCCAACTAAAACCTGTTTGCACGACTCCTTTGAGCCGTGGTAGGGTAGTAATCAAAGCACAGTGGGAACTCACACGAGACAAATGACGATCTCAGGTCGATGAACTAACCTGTACACATGTCACCAGGGAACTGCTATCTGACGTCAGGTATAAGACCAACTAGCAGGTTCCCAGCGAGTCCTGTCCGGTGTACTCATAACCCAATGAGCACCTGTATACATCTTAGGTGAACCAACTGACACCAGTGGCTTGTGAGACCGGCCACCGCCCCTCGTCGGGGTCTCGACTGTATACACTAGTCTACTCTGGAGAATCGATGCCCTGTCTCGAAACTCCCACGACTAGGGACCTTTTAAGGATATGCTTATAGACTACCAGCTCCCACGTATATGATCGCCCTCATACTGCTGGCCGTCAAGCAAGAATCCTAGGGACTCTATCAACGTGTAATAGCGACCTGTCTGGTCACCTAAAGCAGTACATGATGATAAAGGTAAACCAGATAGCAAACTATCATCTCGAGTAAGACTGTCGTCCCGGGATAGGTCCTCCCTCAATCATTGCAATCACGTGCCTGTGATCCAATAATTGACTCTGAGGGCACTATCTCCAACAGATATGATGAGTTATCTTAAAATAGATAATAAAATGAATACTTATCATAATCTTAACCATAGTTAAGTGTAGAGAATTGACTAAGGTTAGGTTGAATGGTTAGGGTTAAGGATGAGAACAAAAAGGTCAATTAGTCAAAGCTTCATGAAGCTTCAACTAAAAACAAATGAAGCCACCATTCATTTATCTTTCAATTTATTCAAAATGAATAAATAAATAAGATAAATTAATAAGTAAAAACCCTAATCAACAACTTAACCATGGTTTAATTCTTTACACTTAACCTAAAAAGCATGTATCATCAAACATGATACAATCTTGTTTACAAAAGTATATCACATATACAATGTGCACAATCCAAGTGAGAAAATCCATTTAAAGTGAACCAATACTAGTTAATGCAAAGTAATATATCAAATATATAATTATGCATTAAATCATTAAATCAACACTTGATTTAACGATCCGGTCATATCGCATACAACCGACTAATAGCCAATGTATCGGTTTATCGAATCAATCCTTGATTCGATAACTAAGTTATATCGCATACAACCATTCGACACATTCATCGCGAGAATGGAATACGGTATCACATACACGTATTATTCTCGGTCCCGCACATATCTCATATGCGCTCCTATTTCGTTTCGCTTGAGCCAGGAAACCTCTGTGTAGGACTCTAAAGACTCGTCAATACGCCGGCAGCAGGTGATGATCATATCAAACACCCACAAGCCGCAAGCGGTCTGCTAAACGTAACGGCCACCCGGGTATTGAGCGATCAGAAGAACGACGAGCAAGCCCGCTCACACTCCAGTGAATCCAACCAGTAACACTATTGTACAGTCCGGTCTGATCGTCTGATATGTCGCATATCTCGCCTAAGGGTGGTAAACGTCAGACCCCAATAGCTCGATAAGTCATGTCGATATGAGGTCTATAATAATTCGAGAAACTACTGGTAACACTTACCAGTAAATCTCAGCAACCCTGGCCAGGGATTTCCTGTTATAGCCAATCGAACACAGCGCAACATCAACCCCCTATACCGGGAGAGACGAATCCCCTTCTATCGCTCATTGCCTCCATGTGACTCGGGACTGTACCCAAAAACCACCATTTTGCACGCCCTCTTGGACGTGGTGAGATGGAAATCAAAGCACAGTGGGAACCACACAAGACTCTATGACGATCTCGGGTCAACAGACTACTCTGTACCAGTGTCACCAGAGAACTGCCATCTGACGTGAGGTATAATACCATCTGGGAGTTCTCGGCGAGTCCGTCCAGTGTACCCAGTCTCTACTGAGCACCCGTATATCATCTCTGATGTCAAACACCGATGGATATGGGATCATCCATCGCCCATCTGTATGGGTCGAGAAGGTACACGCTAGTCTACTCTGGTATATCGATGCCCCATCTCGATACACCCACGACTATGGACTTTGAAGGATGTACTTATGGACTACCATGTCCCCACTAGTATGATCCGCATCATAGTCCAGGTAGTCAAGTACACATCCTAAGGGCTTTACCAACATGTAATAGAGAGACAATCAGTGTACACGTTAAGGTAAAGTACAACCAGATAGCATACTATCATGTCGAGCAAGAAAGTCCTCCCTATATATGTCCCAGCATCCACTACAATATACATCCGATGTACAGTAATGGCCTCTAGGGCATACATATAACTAACAAGCTCTTCGTCGGCCGGGTTCATTCGGATTTGATTATAACCGGAGAAGGTATCCATGAAGCTCAACAGCTCATGACCGGCCGAGCTTTCCACCAGCTGATCTATCTGAAGGAATGGGTAGTTGTCTTTCGGGCAGACCTTGTTCAGATCGGTAAAATCGATGCCCATGCGCCACTTCCCGTTCGCTTTCTTGACCATGACTACATTGGCTAGCCAAGCCGAGTAGTCCTGGTTCCTGATAAAGTCTGTCGCGAGTAGCCGGTCCACTTCCTCCTCAATCGCCCTCTGTTTGACAGGCACGGAACTTCTTTTCTTTTGTCGGACCGGCCGACTTTTGAGTCAACTCCTAGCTTGTGGGAGATCACCTTGGGGTCGATCCCCGGCATGTCCGCAGGAGCCCAAGAAAACACTTCGGAGTTGTCTCGGTGGAACTGGATAAGATTGTCCCGAGTTTCCCCGGTCACGAGGGAACCGATCTAGACAGTTCGGCTATTGTCTCTCTCTTTGAGGGGGATCTTGGACAAGGCTTCGATCGGGGAACCCCAGATCTCCCTCTAATCATCACATGTATCAAACGATTTCTGAGGATCACATGGACCCTCAGACATATCAACTTCTTTGTCCTCGGGCACCGTCGTAGCGTGACACCATGACGATTTGCTGATCTCCGTAGGCCTGGCCTATCCCCTCGTCTAGAGGAAACTTGAGCGCGAGGTGGTAGGTTGAAATCTGAGCTTGGAAGGCGTTTAAAGTGGGGCGACCCAAGAAGATGTTATAAGATGAAGGAACCCGAACGACAAGGAAACTCACCGACATTGTTCAGGTTCTTCCGGCCTCCCCAATGTTTAAGTGGAGAGTGGCCGTTCTCTCGGCATGGACGGGGTGGTTAGTAAACCCGGAGAGGACGTGCAAGGTTGGTTGGAGATCGGAAGGGTTTACCCCCACACGTTGGAAACAGTCATAAAATAGGATATCCGCCGAGCTTCCCGAGTCAACGAGGGTTCTCCTGACTTCGAACCGATTAACCCGGGCCATGATCACCAGGGGATCATTGTGTGAGACGGATATGCTATGAAGGTCTTCATCGGTGACTCGGGACCGACCGTCTTGCACTTCTTGGAGGGAGGAGCACTTAAGGTCAGCCATCTTGCACTTCTTGGACGAAGGAGCACTTAAGATCATGACCGGCCGGATGCGGCGGGTGTCTTCGTCGCTCGGAGTCGAGCCAACGGAGACAATCATGATATGTCCGACCGTCAACTCTCCAGTTGGAAGTTGGTCCACCTGCTCCCGATCTGCCTAACGTTTGTCTCGAAGGTATTTTGTTAGGTGACCGAAGCGGATCAGCTCCTCAATATAATCATGGAGTTGTTTGTAATTCTCGATCGGGTGTCCCTGTGACCGATGAAAGGCACAGTATGGGCTGCGGAGTCACTTTCCCGGCCTTTGGATCATCGGCGCGAATTTGAAGAATCTTTCGCTCTTTGCTACCTCTAGCAGTTCGGCCTGAGAGACATTCATAGGGGTGTACTCGTGAAATCTCGGAGAATAAGGTTTGGGACGATCGGTCGTTTTCTTTTCCTCTCGGTCCCGTTTCTTTTGGTCTGTTCGATCTCCACGGGGAAGGTTAGCGTTCACCTTAGACTCCAGTTGGATCTTCCGCTCGGTCCAGACTTTTTCCTCAGCCATGGTCTTAGGTTGCGCCAATGCAAAAGAGCGGAGCCACTCTTTGTGCCTAAGACCGGATCTCAGGGCGGTGATGACCGTCTCGTCCCGGTGCTCGGGTACTTTTAGAAGAGCATTGTAGAACCGAGTGACATAACCCTTGAAAGATTCCCCGACCTCGCTCTTGATGGTGAACAAGTAGTCGACCATCCTCTTCTGTAGTCGGTTGCCGAGAAAATGACCGAGAAACTGAGTAGTCAGCTCGTCGAAGGTTGAAATTGAACGTGAAGTCAGGCCGTGGGACCAGTCTCGCCCGGCCCAGATGAGGGTGGTGGGGAAGGCTCGGCACTGAGCCGCGTCCGAGTTGTCTTGAAAGCTCATGCCCGCCATAAACGCGTCCAAGTGGTCCTTTGGGTCGGACTTCCCTTCGAAGACAGCCTTGGACGATTTGTTCCGAGATGAGACCCGTTCACTCAGTAACAGCTCCGTGAAGGGCTTCGTGAGAGAATCCGCGAAGTATCTTGTCGATCCACCGGGGCGAACGGGTGGCAAGCCGCATGTCCTCGATCTTCTTCTCGAGAACCTCGATCAGCTGCTGGTATCCTGAGAATTCTCCGTAGTCGGAGTGCCTGCTGTCTCTGCTTCGGGCCTGCGCGATGGAGCGGCTTCGGCTCTGCTTTATCAAGTTCCTCAGATCCTCGGGGGAACTCTTCGTAGCTCGCCCCGTCTTGCGCCATATGCATGGCCTCGATGAGTATGGTGACGTCGGTCTTCCTTGGAATCAGGCAACTTAACCGACGTCGCCTCGGAAGGCGACGGAGCGCGACGGGCGTTGAAGCGATAATTTGGTTGGTCCTGAGTCCTCGGCATCGGACTGTCCGGTGCCCAACGAATCATGCAATCATTTCTTATGTGGGTCGCGACTACCAGACTCGGCTCGCCTGTTTCCATGGTGTCGTGGTTGGAACGAGCGAGGCCGAAGACCTGCACACGTCCTTCTGCCGCATCATGCACGCCGCAGTTCTAGGACATGGGCGGCGGTTTTCCAGGCGTGGCCGGCAGTTTGGACACGAGCTGGCGCGTCCACCATCGTTGTCACCCAGTCGATCCGCACCGATAAGGCTTCGACGATGTTGGGAGGAATGGAATTGTCCCCGCCTCCATTGCGGAGAACGAGATGGCTCGTGCTAGGATCTTCGTTGCGATGATCGTGGGTCATCGAATCGAAGGCGGAATATCAACTTTTTTGGTGGAAAAATGGAGTTCCCATAGACGGCGCCAACTGATGAAGGTCGGAATCTCCCTCAGATGTTGCCTTCCGTCGATCTTGTGGTTAGCGGGGTTGAACGGTTGAGAATTGTGGTAAAGGTTGGGTGTGGATCTTAATGGGTTGTTGACGCCGAGCTATCTGCAAAGAAAGTCGCGAGGTGGGAAACCACCGTAGGACTGTCCGACGATCATGTAAGTACCGAGAAATTGTAAGTCGATGTCACGCACCCCACGGGTTCGCCGGGAGGCGGAATATGTAAAATACGATTTTTCAAAGATCATAACATCGACTTGAACTCCAGGATCGATACTAAACCCTAACTAGCAAATTTGTAAGAGGTTAACTACTCGGAAAGAAGTTATACCTCACGATACCAAGTCCTTCGGGTCTTCTCGCTGTCCTCCTCCTCGTCATAAGCTCCGAGGATCGTAACAGATCGATGCTTCCTCGTCGGCCTCCTCGAGTCAAAGACGATCCATCCGAGAGTCTATAGTCCGGGCTCCAACCTTAAATCCGAGATAACTACGGCATCTAGTTCGCTAAACTAGATGTCCTGGATGATGTAGAGAGTGTAGATGGATTAATATGTCTATAAGTACCCTAGGATTCTCAACACATGAGAGGTTTAGGGTTAGAGGAAGAAGGAGATTTGGAGGAGAGAGGGTTTTCAAGTGATTAATGAAAAAAGATGGCTAAGTGTTGTGTATATTGAAGCATACGATAATTCACAATGAAAATATCAAGCATGTTTCAATAGTCACTAAAGCATGAGTCACCCCATGAGTCACCAAGTAGCCATGCCTCTTCTTTTGTCAAAATAACACCTCATCCTCCACCTTATTAATCATTTAACAAAATGATATAATCCACAAACAAGGTGTCTTCTTCTAGAAGCAATCTTGAGCAAATTACAAGAATGCCCCTCATCTGTATATACATACTCATATCCGTATTCTGAAAAATACGAATATAAAAAGACGAAAATAATCCATCAGTATAATACTAGGATCCGGCTTAATCCAAAGCACACTAATATTATCTGTCCGAATCATCATCCGTGCATAAGTACATATACGTGATCGAACCCTGTCGTAAAACCATACGACCTCTACATCTTTTGCCCGGTGCAGGGAAACCCTCTGTGTGAGACTCTAAAGACTCGACACTACGCTGGTGGTGGGTTTAACCACAAGCCGCAAACGGTACTAACTGCACGTAACGGCTACCCAGGTATCTGTCGATAAGAAGGCCGATGAGCAAGCTCATCCAAACTCCTACTGAGCCTATCTGTGACAATCTCCGTACAGTCCGGTCTGTTCGTCTATGAATATCACATATAAGGCCTAGGGGGACGATAATCGTCAGACCTCTAATAGCGCAATAAGTCGTGTCGAAGAATAGCCTAAGACACCCTGAGAAACTACTGGAGTACCTACCAGTAAATCTCGCTTGCCCTGGCCAGGGACTTTATGTTAGGTCCACGTTACCTCTCCCGGTACTTTCGGGGTTGCGGAAACGGTAAAACAAAAATTTTGCTGGACTTGGTAACATGGACCGTAAAAGCCGGATCTTTGCTAAACAATACACTAGCATCCTAACTAGAGATTTATCTACTCGGTTAGGGGTTATACCTCAACTTGAACTCCTTCTCTTCTTGTTGTTCTTCTCCTTGCTTGCTCCAAGGGTTGATCCGGACTTTGGTCGCTCATCTTGAACTCCTTCTCTTCTTGTTGTTCTTCTCCTTGCTTGCTCCGAGGGTTGATCCGGACTTTGGTCACCTCGGCGGCCTTCTTGAGTCGAAGACGATCCACCCGAGAGATGTACACCGAGCTCCACCTCGAGCCGAGGTAACTAGGGCAAAGAGATTGCTAATCTAGAAGCCCTAGGATGTGTAGAGAAGATGTATGGATGTGTTTATCAAGTGGAATCCTTTTTCTCTCAACACATGAGATCAAAGGAAAAATCAAGAGGAGGAAGAAGGAGAAGCAACCATGGAAATGTTTCTCATTTCTTTTCGATGAGAGAGAATAAGAATGAGCAAATGAAAAACTTAACCAAAAGAAAACACAACCATGGTTGCAATAATGCAAAAACATCATCATTACTAATCCCATCAAGATAAAGTTGATGGCTACAAATGACATGACCATTATCATAACAAAAGAAAAAGAAAACCAAAGAATACTTTAGATCTTTCAAGAAGATCCTAGTCAACTTTGGTCAAATGGTCAACAAAGTCAAGATGGTCAAATGGTCAATGTAATTAGCCATAACATAATTATCAATGAAAGGATTAGAAAATAATGTCCCCGGCTCATAATGGTTTTGACCAAACGAACTGTCAAAACCCTAATGAGCCCCCCACATAACGGTTTTGGCCGAACCAACTGCCAAAACCCTAATGAGGCACCTCCTCCTTTATCACTCCGAAAAACTGTGCATACACACCTGCATCCGCATTCCGCAGAATGCGGATGCACAGAAGACAAAACAAATCCATCCGTGCAATACTAGGATCCGGCTTAAACCAAAGACCACTAGTACTGCCTGCCCGAACACCATACGCACACAAGTGTACGTAAGTGATTGCAGCCCTGCCGTAAAACCATACGGCCTCTACACGTTTCGCTCGGTACAGGGAAACTCTCTGTGTGGGACTCTAAAGACTCGACACTACGCTGGCAGTGGGTTTAACCACAGACCGCAAGCGGCACTAGCTGTACGTAACGGTCCCCAGGTAGATGTCGATAAGAAGGCCGATGAGGTGAACCCATCCGAACTCCTACTGAGTCTGTATGTGACAATCTCCGTACAGTCCGGTCTGTTCGTCTGATACATCGCATGGCGGGCCTAGGGGGGCGGTAAACGTCAGTCCCCTAATAGCGGCACAAGTCGTGTCGGAGTGAAGCCCAATACACCCTGAGATAACACTGGAAACCTACCAGTATATCTCGCTTGCCCTGGCCAGGGACTACTCGTGTAATGGCTCTCCTAGACACAGCGCGATGTCAACCCCCAATACCGGGAGAGAAGAATCCTGTCTAACCGTCACTGCCTCCAAGTGCTTCGGGACTGCTCCCAACTACTACCTGTTTGCACGACTCAGTAGAGCCGTGGTAGGGTAGTAATCAAAGAACAGTGGGAACACACTCGAGGCGAAGTGACAGTGTCAAGTCAGCGGACTAAGCTGTACTCATGTCACCTGGGAACTGATAACTGACGATAGGTATAATACCAACCATCAGTTCCCGACGAGTCCTGTCCAGTGTACTCGTAACCTAACGAGCACCCGCATACTATCTCAAGTACGACGTACCGACGGCTGTGGGACAGACCGTCTCCCGTGCTGGGATGAGAAGCGCATACGCTAGTCTACTCCGGAGTATCGATGCCCTATCTCGATACTCCCACGACTAGGGACGTGTATAAGGATGTGCTTGTAGATTACCCAGCCCCCACGAGTGTGATCGCCATCACAACGCCGGTAATCAAGCAAAGATCCTAAGGGCTCTACTAATGCGTATAGATGATATAATAAATAAACACACATGTACACATTAAAGCAGAGACAAACCAAGTAGCATACTACTATATTGAGCAAGATTGTCTGTACAACTGTGAATATCCCAAGCTTCCATCAAGTAATATACATACTAGTATGATACAGTAATGGCCTCTAGGGCATATACACTAACAATCTCCCACTTGCACTAAGGCCATGTACTGGCGTATCGAAGACCTATCATCTCGATCAGCCGCTCGAACCGAGTCTGGGGTAAGGCCTTCGTGAATGGGTCCGTCGTGTTGTCCTTTGTGTCCACTCTCCGCACCTCGATCTCCTGGCGATCAATGATCTCCCTGATCAGGTGATACCGCCTTAAGATGTGCCTGGATTTCTGATGGGACCTTGGTTCCTTCGCTAAAGCTATAGCCCCATTGTTATCGCAATACAAAGGTATTGGGTCAACAATGGACGGAACCACCTGAAGTTCACTAATGAACTTCTTTATCCAGACCGCCTCCTTTGCGGCATCGCTTGCAGCAATGTATTCAGCCTCCATCGTCGAGTCTGCGACGGTATCCTGTTTGGAACTCCTCCAACATACCGCCCCTCCATAGAGGGTAAACACAAAACCCGAGACGGACTTGCTGTCATCTTTGTCACTCTGGAAGCTTGAATCGGTAAAGGACTCGACCCGGAGGTCTCCATTACCGTAAACCAGGAACATCTCCTTAGTCCTTCTCAGGTACTTGAGAATGTTCTTCACTGCTGTCCAGTGGTCCTCCCCTGGGTCTGACTGATACCGGCTTACCGCGCTCAGCGCGTAAGCTACATCTGGTCTTGTACATAGCATCGCATACATTATAGATCCTACCGCCGAAGCGTAGGGTATAGTGCTCATGCGAACCCTCTCCTCGTCAGTCTTAGGAGACATCTTCTTGGAGAGGGTAATTCCGTGCAATGCGGGTATGTTACCGCGCTTGGAACCCTCCATACTAAATCTTTTTAGTACGGTCTCTATGTACCTAGACTGCGAAAGTCCCAGTAGTCTCTTGGATCTATCTCTATAGATCTTGATCCCCAGAATGTACGAGGCATCACCCAGGTCCTTCATGGAGAACCTTTTTGACAAAAATAGCTTGACCGATTGTAGTATAGGAATATCATTTCCTATCAAAAGAATGTCGTCCACGTACAAGACTAGGAATACGACAGTTCGTCCTACAATCTTCTTATAAACACAGGGTTCATCTTCGTTCTTGATGAAATCAAATTCCTTGATTGCCTCATCAAAACAGATGTTCCAGCTCCGCGATGCCTGCTTTAATCCATAAATGGATTTAAGCAATTTGCACACCTTCCCGCTGCTCCCACTGTCTACGAAACCTTCTGGTTGATCCATGTAAACGCACTCTTCCAAACAACCGTTTAGGAAAGCCGTTTTAACATCCATCTGCCAGATTTCATAGTCATGGAAGGCAGCAATGGCAAGTAGGATCCGAATGGATTTGAGCATAGCCACCGGAGAAAAAGTTTCGTCATAGTCCAAACCAGGTCTTTGACGAAAACCTTTTGCAACGAGTCTAGCCTTATAGGTTTCCACCTGCCCATCTACACCAAGTTTCCTTTTGTAGATCCATTTGCATCCAACGGGTTTACCCCAGGTGGAGCAATATCCAAGGTCCACACTTTATTGGCGTACATGGACTCCATTTCGGATTGCATTGCTTCCTGCCACTTATCAGAGTCCCTACTGATAATGGCCTGCCTGAAACTGGTAGGGTCATCTTCTTCCAAGATGCAATCCTCTCGATCCCCGTCAATGAGAAAACCGTAGTATCTCTCGGGCGGATGAGAAATCCTACCAGATCTGCGGAGTGGCTGAGGTTCGTCTGGGGTTATTGAATCCTGAGGTTCTGTCAAATTTTCAGTTTCAGTTTGTGGTCGCTGAATTTCTTCCAATTCTACCGTGCTCCCACTAATTTCTTTTGCAAGAAACTTCGTTTCTAAGAAAACGGCATGCTGAGCAACAAACACCTTCTGTTCCTCGGTGTGGTAGAATAGATATCCATAACCATTCTTTGGATATCCCACAAACTTACATAAAACTGACCGTGCCTCTAGTTTATCCGGTTTATGCGTTTTAACATAAGCCGGACAACCCCATATCTTAAATCTTTTAAGATACGTCCTTTTTCCATTCCATATCTCGAACGGAGTCTTAGGCACTGATTTAGACGGAACATCATTCAATAGGTATGCTGCTGTCAACAGCGCATGTCCCCAAAATGAAATAGACAACTCGGCATTACTCATCATGGAGCGAACCATATCCAGAAGGGTACGATTCCTCCTCTCCGATACACCGTTGTGCTGTGGTGTATAAGGAGGAGTAAGCTGAGAGAGAATACCATTCTCTTTTAAGTAATCTAGGAATTCCGTGCTTAAGTACTCCCCTCCCCTGTCAGACAGGAGGATCTTGATACTTTTGCCTGTCTGGTTCTCTACTTCGTTTCTAAATTCCTTGAATTTCTCAAAAGCTTCAGATTTGTGTTTCATCAGATACACATATCCGAACCTAGAGAGATCGTCAGTGAATGTGATGAAGTACGAGAACCCACCCCTTGCATGTATAGACATCGGACCGCATACATCACTATGTACGAGTCCCAAGAGCTCGGTTGCTCTTTCTCCATGTCCGGTGAACGGAGATTTGGTCATCTTCCCTTTGAGACAAGACTGACAAGTTTCATAAGATGAAAACTCGAACGCATCCAAGAGTCCATCTTTATGCAACTTACTCAGTCTTTTCTCTCCGATATGACCAAGTCTACAATGCCACAAGTAGGATTCATTCGTATCTGAATTCTTCCTCTTGCGTGTGTTTTGTATATTGAGAACTGTATTCTGATTTAGAACGTAGATACCATTACACAGTGTACCCTCTGCAACCAGTACCTTATGAAGGTAAATGTTCATGATATTCTTTTCAAGAACAAAGTTATATCCATCTTTATCGAGTAAAGAAACTGATATGATGTTGCAAACCATGGAGGGTACATAGCAGCAATCGTTCAAAATCATAGTCTTGCCATTTGGCAATACTAGGTGATATTCACCGACGGCTGCCGCATTAACTTGTTCTCCGTTCGCTACTCTGAGCGACATATCACCCGGTGCAACTATCCTACTTTTTCTCAGTCCCTGCAATAAATTACAGATATGAGATCCTGATCCGGTATCAAGTACCCAGGAGGTAGGGCTGACCGTAAAACAGTTCTCAATTACAAGAACACCTGAAGTAGATGCAAAACCATGCTTCTTCTTCAACTGGGTATCCTGGAAATCCATACAATCCCCTTTCCCATTCTCATACTCATGACTGTTGTCACAAGTTAGAGCTGAACCAACGTTCCCCAGCCCCGAATAAGAATTCGGATCGGTCAAGCGATACATTTTATTATCTTGATTAGGGCGTGAAAAGGTTGCTGCCTGGAGAGAGAGAAAAGAAACACTCAGCGTATGCTCTTGCAAGATTAGATTGGTTTATTAATTTATCTAACCAGGATGTCTCCCACTGTTTACTCAAATTCTTCTTAAAACCTTTTTAAAAGAAGAACTAGCCGGGATTTAATTCACGTCACAATACTTGCTTAACCTTTCAGCCAGGCTAGTGTCGGTACTTCGAGGGAGGTTTTCCAACGCTTTCGCGAAGTTCCTTAATTTAAGAACCTCTTTTTCCTGGGGGCGTAACCCCGCTAACACCTTTCTAGACACCTACTAGGTTTATAGCATTGATTGTTAAGTGAAATAATCTCCCGAGAGTAATCCAACTCATCAGTGGGATCGGGATCCAACTGTCATTGTGTGAAAACCTAGATGGAATCCACTCTAGTCACCACACTCCAGAAGGTATGCTAAATCTGCAAGTTTCAGTACTTTTGAAACTCCCGATGTGGTTTTTGCCCCTAACGGTTCATGACCTTGACTAGGTCAACAAGACACAAACTGTTAGTCAAGTTCTACCCGTCATTATCCTGATTGCATTAGACCCACCCGTACGTGCCCTTGACTAGGTCAACAAGGCCGCACGACTGTCCTAACCAATCACATTTGCAATCCACAGAAAAATATTATTTAGCTACCGTTCACTACGCCTTGACTAGGTCAACAAACGCAGCACGAATACTAAACAATATTAATCCGAAATGACGGAGGGCTACGGCTGGGTTTTTGGCGAAAAACCCGTTAACGTAATGAACTTGATATCGTTGAAGGAACATGATTGCCCTTTTTGAAAATATAGTGGCGAAAACTTTTGCTAAAGAGGTCACTCCCTGTGAAGGGATCTCGGCTCTTTCCTCGTCGAATGAGGTGCAGGATATTCCAAACTGAATACCTCGATGCAAAGCAAGAATAATCGACTATAGTGAAGTCATTACCATGACGCAAACTTTTGTCCAAGGGGTCACTCCCGATGAAGGGATCTCGGCCCTTGCCTCGTCGACTGAGGTGCTGGGCATTCATAACCGAATACCTCGATGCAAAACAAAAGTGAACGTCCTTTTAATAACAGCTTTTTGAAAAACTTGTTCCAACAACGTCTTTTAGGTTTATTTTCTTGCATTAGTTCTTTTAATGCGTCCCATCATTTAAATCCTACCATTGCAGAAAACAACCAAAATATGACGTACGCTTATGCCATTCGCATTCGCCACGGGGCCCCGTCATCACCCGTTAGGTTACTTAACTAACGACAGAGCAGGGGCTGGGCTAGCGCGGCTGTAAAACATAAGCAACGCCTAAATAGTTATTGTATATAACAATATAGCAATGATAGCCAATCCAGATCACAGATGAACACTTTGGATATACTAGAAACCCGCAATTCGTTCGAGCCTGCAACGAAAAGCGGATTACACGGTCGCGATGAATAGCCAAAACCCCACCCAAGACCCCTACGGGTGCGGCAAACTACCCGCCAAGTACCCGAAGCGAAGCAACCTCCCTCAACGCCGTGAGTAGGCCACTCGGCACTTCGAGATACCCGGTAGTTTGTGCACCCCCTCCATGGGTCTATCCTAGGAGCAAAAACAGTAAAAAGAATTATACAATGACGGCTACAACCCCGACCCGGTTGTGCGGCCATACAAATAATATTACATCAATTTACAAATTTATTACATGAATGAAAGAAAAAGAAACTCTCATCTCACATCCATCCCGGCTATTCATCCGCGACAATCCAACGAGCTCATATACACAAACCATCAACAACACAGATCACAGATATGTATAACCCCCACTAATCGACGTATAGCGATTAGTAGACGTTCAATACACATATAACATTACAGATATAACCATTAGCCAAAGTCTACAGAACATCGACCAAAAATATGGATTTTTGAGCCCCAAAAACTAATTTTGCTTTCTGGAAAATCTGGGCAGAAAAGTCATATACCAAAAATCCTAAAAACCCAACAGAAACAAACTGCAAAAAAAATGATCCACGGCCGAGTCAACTCGGCCGCGGTTCCGCGGCAGAAGCAAGCTTCTGCCGCGGAACCGCGGTGAGTTGGTCGACTCGTGCGATCATTTTTCTTGCCTGTTCTAATAAAAGCCTGAGCCGATTTTTAAGACATGATTTATTCTCTTTTGAGCAGAAAAAAAATCGGCAGAGAATCAGGGTTTCCGGGGTGTTTTTTCGGTTTTTCGTTCGGTCGATGTTCTAAACACTTTGCTAACATGCTAGGGTGTGTTTAGTTAGGCTCTGATACCACTGTTAGGTCCACGTTACCTCTCCCGGTACTTTCGGGGTTGCGGAAACGGTAAAACAAAATTTTTTCTGGACTTGGTAACATGGACCGTAAAAGCCGGATCTTTGCTAAACAATACACTAGAACCCTAACTAGAGATTTATCTACTCGGTTAGGGGTTATACCTCAACTTGAACTCCTTCTCTTCTTGTTGTTCTTCTCCTGCTTGCTCCAAGGGTTGATCCGGACTTTGGTCGCTCATCTTGAACTCCTTCTCTTCTTGTTGTTCTTCTCCTTGCTTGCTCCGAGGGTTGATCCGGACTTTGGTCACCTCGGCGGCCTCCTTGAGTCGAAGACGATCCACCCGAGAGATGTACACCGAGCTCCACCTCGAGCCGAGGTAACTAGGGCAAAGAGATTGCTAATCTAGAAGCCCTAGGATGTGTAGAGAAGATGTATGGATGTGTTTGTCAAGTGGAATCCTTTTTCTCTCAACACATGAGATCAAAGGAAAAATCAAGAGGAGGAAGAAGGAGAAGCAACCATGGAAATGTTTCTCATTTCTTTTCTATGAGAGAGAATGAGAATGAGCAAATGAAAAACTTAACCAAAAGAAAACACAACCATGGTTGCAATAATGCAAAAACATTATCATTACTAATCCCATCAAGATAAAGTTGATGGCTACAAATGACATGACCATTATCATAACAAAAGAAAAAGAAAACCAGAGAATACTTTAGATCTTTCAAGAAGATCCTAGTCAACTTTGGTCAAATGGTCAACAAAGTCAAGATGGTCAAATGGTCAATGTAATTAGCCATAACATAATTATCAATGAAAGGATTAGTAAATAATGTCCCCGGCTCATAATGGTTTTGACCAAACGAACTGTCAAAACCCTAATGAGCCCCCCACATAACGGTTTTGGCCGAACCAACTGCCAAAACCCTAATGAGGCACCTCCTCCTTCATCACTCCGGAAAACTGTGCATACACACCTGCATCCGCATTCCGCAGAATGCGGATGCACAGAAGACAAAACAAATCCATCCGTGCAATACTAGGATCCGGCTTAAACCAAAGCCCACTAGTACTGCTTGCCCGAACACCATATGCACACAATTGTACGTAAGTGATCGCAGCCCTGCCGTAAAACCATACGGCCTCTACACGTTTCGCTCAGTGCAGGGAAACTCTCTGTGTGGGACTCTAAAGACTCGACACTACGCTGGCAGTTGGTTTAACCACAGACCGCAAGCGGCACTAGCTGTACGTAACGGTCCCCAGGTAGATGTCGATAAGAAGGCCGATGAGGTGAACCCATCCGAACTCCTACTGAGTCTGTATGTGACAATCTCCGTACAGTCCGGTCTGTTCGTCTGATACATTGCATGGCGGGCCTAGGGGGGCGGTAAACGTCAGTCCCCTAATAGCGGTACAAGTCGTGTCGGAGTGAAGCCCAATACATCCTGAGATAACACTGGAAACCTACCAGTATATCTCGCTTGCCCTGGCCAGGGACTACTCGTGTAATGGCTCTCCTAGACACAGCGCGATGTCAACCCCCAATACCGGGAGAGACGAATCCTGTCTAACCGTCACTGCCTCCAAGTGCTTCGGGACTGCTCCCAACTACTACCTGTTTGCACGACTCAGTAGAGCCGTGGTAGGGTAGTAATCAAAGAACAGTGGGAACACACTCGAGGCGAAGTGACAGTGTCAAGTCAGCGGACTAAGCTGTACTCATGTCACCTGGGAACTGATAACTGACGATAGGTATAATACCAACCATCAGTTCCCGACGAGTCCTGTCCAGTGTACTCGTAACCTAACGAGCACCCGCATACTATCTCAAGTACGACGTACCGACGACTGTGGGACAGACCGTCTCCCGTGCTGGGATGAGAAGCGCATACGCTAGTCTACTCCGGAGTATCGATGCCCTATCTCGATACTCCCACGACTAGGGACGTGTATAAGGATGTGCTTGTAGATTACCCAGCCCCCACGAGTGTGATCGCCATCACAACGCCGGTAATCAAGCAAAGATCCTAAGGGCTCTACTAATGCGTATAGGTGATATAATAAATAAACACACATGTACACATTAAAGCAGAGACAAACCAAGTAGCATACTACTATATTGAGCAAGATTGTCTGTACAACTGTGAATATCCCAAGCTTCCATCAAGTAATATACATACTAGTATGATAAAGTAATGGCCTCTAGGGCATATACACTAACACTTTATGTAATGGCTTTCCGAACACAGCGCGATATCAACCCCCAATACCAGGAGAGGCGAATCATATCTAACCGCCACTGCCTCCGAGTGCTTCGGGACTGCACCCAACTACTATCTGTTTGCACGACTCCTTTGAGCCGTGGTGGGGTAGTAATCTAAGAACAGTGGGAACACACTCGAGGCGAAGTAGCAGTGTTAAGTCGACGGACTAAGCTGTACTCATGTCACCTGGGAACTGCTACCCGACGATAGGTATAATACCCACCAGCAGCTCCCTACGAGTCATGTCCAGTGTACTCATAACCCAATGAGCACATGCATACTATCTCCAGTACGACGTACTACTGGCTGTGGGACAGACCATCTCCCATGCTGGGATGAGAAGCGTATACACTAGTCTACTCTGGAATATCGATGCCCCATCTCGATAATCCTACGACTAGGGACCTATATAGGATGTGCTTATAGACTACCCAGTCTCCACTAGTGTGACTGTCATCACAACGCTGGTAATCAAGCAAAGATCCTAAGGGCTCTACCAATATGTATAAGCGATATGCTAAAAGAAACACATGCATATATTGAGGTAGAAACAAGCCATGTAGCATACTACCATTTCGAGCAAGACTGTTATTATATCCGTGTATATCCCAAGCTTCCAATATATAATATACAAATCAGTATGATACAATAATGGCCTCTAGGGCATATATCACTAACAATCTGTCACTTGCACTAAGGTCATGTATTGGCATATCGCAGACACATCATCTCGAATAACCTCTCGAACTGTGTCATCCTGGATGGCCTTTGTGAGTGGATCTGCAGTGTTATTTTCCGAATCAACTCTTCGCATCTCGATCTCCCTGATCAGGTGGTACCGCCTCAAGATATATCTGGACTTCTGATGGGACCTGGGTTCCTTCGCTAAAGCTATAGCGCCGTTGTTGTCACAATACAGATGTATTGGATCTACAATGAACGGAGCCACCTGAAGTTCTGTTAGGAACTTCCTCATCCAGGTTGCTTCTTTCGCGGCGTCACAAGCAGCGATATACTCCGCTTCCATCGTCGAGTCAGCAACGGTGTCCTGCTTGGAGCTCTTCCAACAGACTGCCCCTCCATTGAAGGTAAAGACATAACCCGACATGGACTTGGAGTTATCCTTGTCACTCTGGAAGCTGGAGTCAACAAAGGTCTCGATCTGGAGTTCTTTTCCGCCGTACATCAAGAACATCTCCTTAGTCCTTCTAAGGTACTTGAGAATGTTCTTTATTGCTTCCCAGTGCTTCTCCCCTGGGTTTGACTGATACCGGCTTACAACGCTCAATGCGTATCCTACATCTGGTCTGGTACATAACATCGCATACATTATAGAGCCTACCGCAGAAGCGTAGGGTATAATCGACATGCGAGCCCTTTCCAAATCAGTCTTGGAAGACATCTCTTTGGAGAGGGTGATTCCGTGACAAGCCGGTAGATTACCGCGCTTTGAATCTTCTATACTAAATCTTTCAGTATGGTGTTGATATACCTTGACTGTGAAAGTCCCACTATCCGTTTAGATCTATCACGATAGATCTGGATCTTCAGAATGTAGAAGGCATCACCCAGGTCCTTCATGGAGAACCTCTGTGACAAGAATCCTTTAACTGATTGTAGCATAGAAATGTCATTTCCTATCAAGAGAATGCCATCCACGTACAAGACAAGGAATACCACAGTTCTCCCTACAATCTTACTATAAATGTATGGTTCGTCTGGATTTTTGATAAAGTCGAATTCTTTGACTGTCTCATCAGAACAGATGTTCCAACTCCGCGATGCCTGGTTTAGTCCATAAATGGACTTAAGCAACTTGCACACTTTTCCGCTGCTCCCACTCTGAATGAAACCCTCTGGCTGATCCATATAGACACATTCTTCTAAATTTCCATTTAGAAAAGTCGTCTTTACGTCCATCTGCCAGATCTCATAATCGTGGAAAGCAGCAATGGCAAGAAGAATCCGAATGGATATGAGCATAGCCACTAGAGAAAAGGTTTCATTATAGTCCAAACCAGGTCTTTGACAGAAACCTTTTGCAACAAGTCTAGCCTTATAGGTTTCAACATGTCCATCTACACCAATTTTCTTTCTGAAGATCCATTTGCAACCTACGGGTTTTACCCCTTCTGGAGCAATGTCCAAAGTCCATACTTTGTTGGTATACATGGATTCCATCTCGGTCCGCATTACATCCATCCAATTTACCGAGTCGCCGTTCTGAATGGCTTGCTAGAAGCTAGTTGGCTCATCATTGTCAATGATGCAATCCTATATATCTCCGTCTATGAGAAAACCGTAGTATCTCTCGGACGGATGAGAGTAGTCCTGCGGAGTGGCGCGGGGATGTCATGTTCTTTTGAAACCTCTGGTTCTATCATGCTTTCAGTAATAGCTTGTAGTTCTGGAATTTCTTCCAGTTCTATTGCGCTCCCACTAGTTTCTTTTTCTAAAAATTGATTTTCCAAAAAGTGGGCATGATGAGAAACAAAAACCTTTTGTTCCTCTGCGTAATAGAAAAGATACCCCATGGAGTTCTTTGGGTATCCCACAAACTTACACAGTACTGAGCGTGCCTCGAGCTTGTCCGTATGCTATTTTTTTACAAAAGCTGGACATTCTCATATCTTCAGATACTGAAAATAAGGTTTCTTGCCACTCCACATCTGATATGGTGTGGTAGGCACAGTCTTGGTAGGAACCTTGTTCAAAAGATATGCAGCTGATTCTAGTGCATAACCCCAGAATGATCGCGGTAACTCAGCGTTACTCATCATGGAACGAAGCATATCCAATAGGGTTCTGTTCCGTCTTTCCGATACACCGTTGTGTTGTGATGTGTATGGAGGAGTAAGCTGAGAGAGAATTCCATTCTCTTTTAGGTAATCCAGAAATTCGGCACTTAAGTATTCACCACCTCGATCAGATCTCAGTGTCTTGATACTTTTGCCTGTTTGTTTTTCCACTTCATTCTTATATTCTCAGAATTTCTCAAAAGCCTCGGATTTATGTTTCATCAAGAAAACATGTCCATACCTAGAAAAATCATCTGTAAAAGTAATGAAATAGGAATAACCACTTCGTGCATGTGTAGATATTGGACCACACACATCGCTGTGTATGAGTCCTAAGAGCTCGCTCGCTCTTACTCTGTATCCAGTGAACGGAGTCTTTGTCATCTTTCCTATGAGACAAGATTGACAGGTTGCATAAGACTGATATTCGAACGGATCTAAATATCCCTCTCTATGTAACTTCGTTAACCGTGTTTCATTGATGTGACCCAGTCTACAATGCCATAAGAAAACCTTATTTAATTCTGGAGACTTTCTTTTAAGTGTGTTCTGGACATTGAAAATCTGAGCTTGATTTAACACGTATATACCGTTATCTAGTGTACCTGACCCAATTAAAGCTTAATTTAGATGGATGTGGACCACATCGCTTACAAATGTAAAATCATATCCTTCTTTAGAAAGTAAAGATACAGATATGATATTACAAGTTAGACTAGGTACACACAAACAGTTACGTAAAACCAATATCTGCCCACTTGTCAATCCTAGGTGATATTCCCTTACGGATACAGCGTCCACGCTCATTCCGTTAGCAACCCTGAAAGTCACATCATCTGCCCTGATAACTCTATGGTTTCTCAAAGCCTGTAATGAATTACATATATGAGATCCTGATCTGATATTTAGTACCCAAGAAGTAGAGTTAATTGACATACAGTTTTCAATCACAAACACACCCGAAGCCGAAACCACAACGTGCTTCGGATCCTGGATTCTGGCTTTCCAAGCCTTGCATTCCTTCTGCCAATGCCCTTTCCCGTCACAATAGGAACATCCCTCCTTCCCTACTGTTAGCCCTGAAACTTTTGCCCTGCCCTTTCCTTCTACCTTACTGACACCGCCTATCGGCTTTGTGGAGGTCTTCTTCTTCTCACCCTTGGCTTTCGCCTTTGATCCAAAAGAGAAAGATTCCCCAATAAGCAGAGCTGGTGTCTCCCTGGTTTCCTTCAAGGTGTAAGTAGAAGGTAGGGACTGTAGAATTAAATCAGCATATGACTCGTACTCCAATGTGGTATCCAGGTCCGTGAGCTCTTTAATATAGCTGATCATTGTAGGGACGTGGTCCCCTACAGATGACCCGACAGCCAACCTCGCTTGAAGCAATTCCTTCAAGGTCTCATGTCTTGTGATACGAGATTACTCTCCATATAAATCTTTGTTATGGAGAAAGATGGAAGCTAAGTCCATCTTCTCGTGCTGCCTCTGGTTCACACCATCTACTGAGGCCAACATGAGGCACTTGGCATTCGCACTGTCTTTTTCCGATATCTTACGGATATCATTATCCGCGACGGTGGAATCTAGACCTGAGACGATGGGGGCTTTAGTAGTAAGAAGGTGGCCCAGCTTGTCATAGGCAATGGATATCTGGATAAACCTTTACCAGTCAATATAGTATAACTCAGTCATTTTATTATCTATCTGTAACCTATGTCTGGTCACCCGGTCGCTGCAATCAAGAGAGAGAGAGAAAACACTCAGCATGATACTCTTGCAAATTTAGATTGGTTAATAGTTTATCTAAACATGATGGCTCCCACTGTATCCCGAATCCTTCCTCAAACCATAAAAGAAGAATTAGTCAGGATTAATCTCTCATACAATACTTGCTTAACCTTTCGGCCAGGCTGGTGTTGGTACTTCGAGGGAGGTTTTCCAACGCTTTCGCGAAGTTTCTTAATTACATAACCTCTTTTCCCTGGAGGCATAGCCCTGGTAACACCGTTCTAGACATCTACTTGGTTTATAGCATTGATTGTTTTAGTGAAAAAATCTCCCGAGGAGTAACGGATACTCACAGTAGGATCGGGATCCAAATATCATTATGTGATAATCCTGAAGGAATCCTACCAACATTATCACATTCCAAATGGTATGAAACACTAGCAAGTTTCAGTTTCTTTAGAAACCCCCGATGTGGATTTTTTTGCCCCAAGCTCTTATGACCTTGATGAAAGCCAACATATCATAAGTCGCAAGTCAAGTTCTACCCGTCATTATCCGGCTTAATTTGAACCCACCCGTACATACCATTGACGAAGGCCAAAATAGTAATACGATTGTCCCAAACCAACAGATCTATCTATGCAACAAATGAATATTCAGCAGCTACCAATCACTATGCCTTGGTGAAGGTCAAAATACATAGCTTGAATACTACTGAATATTCAACTGAAACGACGGAGGGCTATGACTGGTTTTGGCAAAACCGTGAACGTAATGAACTTGATTTAATCGAAGAAACCTGATAGCTTTTAAATGAGTGGTTTAAGCTCCACATTTAAAAGTTTCTGTTTTGAAAAAACCGAGTGGTTTTAAAAGTGTTCCAACGATTCAGCTTTGGTTTGTTTGCTTTGCATTAATCTAATGCAGCCTATCATTTACACATATCATTACAGAGAGAAACGAAAATAAGACGTCCGCTTATGCCATCCGCATTTGCCACTGGACCCCGTCTAACACCGTTAGGTTACTTAACTAACGCCAGAGCGGGGGCTGGACTAGCGCTGGTGCAAAACATAGACAACGTCTACTATATAGCATATATATAATAATCATTCGTCACACTCAATAATAGGCATTCCAGATCACAGATGAACATATTAGATATACTAGGAATTCCGCGTTTCGTTTAAGCATGTAACGAAAGACGGATTCCACGGTCGTGATGAATAGCCAAACCCCACCCCAGACCCCTACGGGTGCGGCAAACTACCCGTCAAATTCCCGAAGTGAAGCAACCTCCCTCAACAAAGTGAGTAGTCCACTCGGCACTTCAAAGAACCCGGTAATTTATGCACCCCACCTTGGGTCTATCTTATGTGCAGAAAACAGTAAAAGAAATAATACAACGGTGGCTACAACCTCAACCCGGATGTGCCCCGCAAAATAATATTATATCACTTTACAATTTACATCGAATGAAAGAAACTCTCTTCTCACATCCCCGACTATTCATCCACGACGATCCAACATATCCATATACACAAACCAACATCACAGATACATGCAATCCCAAACTAACCGACATATAGCAATTAGCTGAAGTTTACGAACACATATAACAACACGGATAAAACCTGATTAGCCAAGAACTTTAGAATTTCGATCGAAACATATTTTCTGTGTCTACCCCAAGTGCAAACCAGCACTCAGAAAAATACTGGGTAGAAACAAAATATACCAGAGAACAATACACCCAACAATTAGAACAACGGAAGAAAAATGAATCGAATCGGCCTCGACTCGGCCGCGGAACCGCGGCGGAACGAACTGTTCCGCCGCGCTTCCGTAGTCGTCTTGGCGATTCACTTGCTCATTGGGTGTTCTTATAATACCCTGCATGCAATTTTCATTTTTCTGAAATATTTTTTTCTGACAGTTTAAAAATCGACAGAAACTTGAAGGTGCGGGTGTATTGTTTTCGCGATTTTCCGACGATCGAAATTCTAATAACTTGCTAACAAGCTAGTAATGGTTTAGTAAGCTCTGATACCACTGTAGGTCGATGTCACGCACCCCACGGGTTCGCGGGGGAGGCGAAATATGTAAAAAACGATTTTTCAAAACTCGTAACATCGACTCGAACTCCAGGATCGATACTAAATCCTAACTAGCAAACTTGTACGAGATTAACTACTCGGAAATAAGTTATATCTCACGATACCAAGTCCTTCGGGTCTTCTCGTTGTCCTCCTCCTCGTCATAAGCAACGAGGATCGTAACGGATTGATGCTTCCTTTTCGGCCTCCTCGAGTCAAAGACGATCTACCCGAGAGTCTATAGTCCGAGCTCCACCCTCAAATACGAGGTAACTACGATATCTAATTCGCTAAACTAGATGTCCTAGATAATATAGAGAGTGTAGATGGATTAATATGTCTCTAACTACCCTAGGATTCTCAACACATGAGAGATTTAGGGTTAGAGGAAGAAGGAGCTTTGGAGGAGAGAGTATTCAAGTGATTAATGAAAGAAGATGGCTAAGTGTTGTGTATATTGAAGCATACAATAATTTACAATGAAAATATCAAGCATGCTTCAATAGTCACTAAAGCACGAGTCACCCCATGAGTCACCAAGTAGCCATGCCTCTTCTTTTGTCAAAATAACGCATCCTCCTCCACCTTATTAATCATTTAACAAAATGATATAATCCACAAATGAGGTGTCTTCTTCTAGAAGCAATCTTGAGCAAATTACAAGAATGTCCATCATCCGTATATACATACCCGTATCCGTATTCCGAAAAATACGAATACAAAGAGACGAAAATAATTCATCAGTATAATACTAGAATCCGGCTTAAACCAAAGCCGCTAGTTCTGAATCATCATCCGTGCACAAGTACACGTAAATGATCGAACCCTGTCGTAAAATCATACGACATCTACATCTTTTGCCCGGTGCAAAGAAACCCTCTGTGTGAGACTCTAAAGACTCGACACTACGCTGACAGTGGGTTTAACCACAAGCCGCAACCAGTACTAGCTGGACGTAATGGCTACCCAGATATCTATCGATAAGAAGACCGATGAGCAAGCTCATCCGAACTCCTACTGAGCCTATCTGTGACAATCTCCGTACAGTCCGGTCTGTTCGTCTAAAAGTATCGCATATCGGGCCTAGAGGGCGGTAATCGTCAGACCCCTAATAGCGCAATAAGTCGTGTCGGAGAATAGCCTAAGATATCCTGAGAAACTACTGGAGTACCTACCAGTAAATCTCGCTTGCCCTGGCCAGGGACTTTGTGTAATGGCTTTCCGAACACAGCGTGATATCAACCCCCAATACCGGGAGAGACGAATCATATCTAACCGCCACTGCCTCCATGTGCTTCGGGACTGCACCCAACTACTACCTATTTGCACGACTCCTTTAAGCCGTGGTAGGGTAGTAATCTAAGAACAGTGGAAACACACTTGAGACGAAGTAACAATGTCAAGTCGACGGACTAAGTTGTACTCATGTCACCTGGGAACTGCTACCCGACAATAGATATAATACCCACCAGCAGCTCCCTACGAGTCCTGTCCAATGTACTCATAACCCAAAGAGCACATGCATACTATCTCCAGTACAACGTACTAATAGCTGTAGGACAGACCATCTTCTCTGCTGGGATAAGAAGCGTATACACTAGTCTACTCTGGAGTATTGATGCCCTGTCTCGATAATCCTACAACTATTGACCTGTATAGGATGTGCTTATAGACTATCTAGCCCCTATTAGTGTGACTGTCATCACAACGCTGGTAATCAAGCAAAGATCATAAGGGCTCAACCAATATGTATAAGCGATATGCTAAAAGAAACACATGCACATATTGAGATAGAAACAAATCAGGTAGCATACTACCATTTCGAGCAAGACTGTTACTATATCCTTGTATATCCCAAGCTTCCAATATGTAATATACAAACCAGTATGATACAATAATAGCCTCTTGGGCATATATCACTAACAGAAATAATTGGGTAGAATAACGGCGTATTGGATTGAGTTCAAATTACTTGAATCGTCTGGAGGAAGGGTTTATATAGGGGCCGCATGGAGCGCACCGATGCGAGACTCTCGCCGTCCGTTACGCCCCCGCGTTACGTTTGTGTTGATGGCAGGATACGCCTATTAATGGCGAGATACGCTAACTAACGATGCGGGACGCGGAGCGGCGGAAACCTCATCGTGGCGAGATACACGGAGCCTGTTAGGTCCACGTTACCTCTCCCGGTACTTTCGGGGTTGCGGAAACGGTAAAACAAAAAAAAATTTCTAAGCTTTGTAACATGGACCGTAAAAGCCGGATCTTTGCTAAACTATAAACTAGCAACCTAATAAGAGATGTATCTACTCGGTTAGGGGTTATACCTCAACTTGAACTCCTTCTCTTCTTGTTGTTCTTCTTCTTTGTTGTTTTTCTCTTTGCTTGCTCAATGGTTGATCCGGACTTCGGTCACCTCCGCGGCCTCCTTGAGTCGAAGACGATCCACCCGAGAGATGTACACCGAGCTCCACCTCAAGCCAAGATAACTAGGGCAAGGAGATTGCTAATCTAGAAGCCATAGGATGTGTAGAGGAGATGTATGGATGTGTTTGTCAAGTGAAAACCTTTTTCTCTCAACACATGAGATCAAAGGAGAAATCAAGAGGAGGAAGAAGAAGGAGGTTTTCTTGCAACCATGGAGCTTCTCATTTCAAGAGAGAGAATGAGAATAATATTATGATACAAAAGAAAAGAAGCATGGTTGCAAATAATGCAAAACCACATCATTACTAATTCCATCAAGATAAAGTTGATGGCTACTTTGAAATGGCCATTATCATAATCCAAAAGAAAAAGGAAAAGAAAAGAAAAGTGTAGAACCCTCTTGAAAGTCAATGGTCAACCCGGTCAACCGGTCAACAAAGTCAAGAGAGGTCAACGGGGTCAAATGGTCAATGCAATTAGCCATCATAAGATTATCACTAATAGGATTAGTAAATGATGTTCGCGGCTCATAATGGTTTTGACCAAACGAACTGTCAAAACCCTAATGAGTCTGCCACATAATGGTTTTGGCCGAACCAACTGCCAAAACCCTAATGAGGCACCTCCTCCTTCATCACTCCGAAAAACTGTGCATACACACCTGCATCCGTATTCCGTAGAATGCGGATACACAGAAGACAAAACAAATCCATCCGTGCAATACTAGGATCTGGCTTAAACCAAAGCCTACTAGTACTGCCTGCCCGAACATCATACGCACACAAGTGTACGTAAGTGATCGCAGAACTGCCGTAAAACCATACGGCCTCTACACGTTTCGCTCAGTGCAGGGAAACTCTCTGTGTGGGACTCTAAAGACTCGACACTACGCTGGCAGTGGGTTTAACCACAGACCGCAAGCGGCACTAGCTGTACGTAACGGTCCCCAAGTAGATGTCGATAAGAAGGCCGATGAGGTAAACCTATCCGAACTCCTACTGAGCCTGTATGTGACAATCTCCGTACAGTCCGGTCTGTTCGTCTGATACATCGCATGGCGGGCCTAGGGGGGCGGTAAACGTCAGTCCCCAAATAGCGGTACAAGTCGTGTCGGAGTGAAGCCCAATACACCCTGAGATAACACTGGAAACCTACCAGTATATCTCGCTTGCCCTGGCCAGGGACTACTCGTGTAATGGCTCTCCTAGACACAGCGCGATGTCAACCCCCAATACCGGGAGAGACGAATCCTGTCTAACTGTCACTGCCTCCAAGTGCTTCGGGACTGCTCCCAACTACTACCTGTTTGCACGACTCAGTAGAGCCGTGGTAGGGTAGCAATCAAAGAACAGTGGGAACACACTCGAGGCGAAGTGACAGTGTCAAGTCAGCGGACTAAGCTGTACTCATGTCACCTGGGAACTGATAACTGACGATAGGTATAATACCAACCATCAGTTCCCGACGAGTCCTGTCCAGTGTACTCGTAACCTAACGAGCACCCGCATACTATCTCAAGTACGACGTACTGACGGCTGTGGGACAGACCGTCTCCCGTGCTGGGATGAGAAGCGCATACGCTAGTCTACTCTGGAGTATCGATGCCCTATCTCGATACTCCCACGACTAGGGACGTGTATAAGGATGTGCTTGTAGATTACCCAGCCCCCACGAGTGTGATCGCCATCACAACGCCGGTAATCAAGCAAAGATCCTAAGGGCTCTACTAATGCGTATAGGTGATATAATAAATGAACACACATGTACACATTAAAGCAGAGACAAACCAAGTAGCATACTACTATATTGAGCAAGATTGTCTGTACAACTGTGAATATCCCAAGCTTCCATCAAGTAATATACATACTAGTATGATACAGTAATGGCCTCTAGGGCATATACACTAACAATCTCCCACTTGCACTAAGGCCATGTACTGGCGTATCGAAGACCTATCATCTCGATCAGCCGCTCGAACTGAGTCTGGGGTAAAGCCTTCGTGAATGGGTCCGCAGTGTTGTCCTTTGTGTCCACTCTCCGCACCTCGATCTCCTGTCGATCAATGATCTCCCTGATCAGGTAATACCGCCTTAAGATGTGCCTGGATTTCTGATGGGACCTTGGTTCCTTCGCTAAAGCTATAGCCCCATTGTTATCGCAATACAAAGGTATTGGGTCAACAATGGACGGAACCACCTGAAGTTCACTAATGAACTTCTTAATCCAGACCGCTTCTTTTGCGGCATCGCTTGCAGCAATGTATTCAGCTTCCATCGTCGAGTCTGCGACGGTATCCTGCTTGGAACTCCTCCAACATACCGCCCCTCCGTTGAGGGTAAACACAAAACCCGAGACAGACTTGCTGTCATCTTTGTCACTCTGGAAGCTTGAATCGGTAAAGGACTCGACCCTGAGGTCTCCATTACCGTAAACCAGGAACATCTCCTTAGTCCTTCTCAGGTACTTGAGAATGTTCTTCACTGCTGTCCAGTGGTCCTCCCCTGGGTCTGACTGATACCGGCTTACTGCGCTCAGCGCGTAAGCTACATCTGGTCTTGTACATAGCATCACATATATTATAGATCCTACCGCCGAAGCGTAGGGTATAGTGCTCATGCGAACCCTCTCCTCGTCAGTCTTAGGAGACATCTTCTTGGAGAGGGTAATTCCGTGCAATGCGGGTATGTTACCGCGCTTGGAACCCTCCATACTAAATCTCTTTAGTACGGTCTCTATGTACCTGGACTGCGAAAGTCCCAATAGTCTCTTGGATCTATCTCTATAGATCTTGATCCCCAGAATGTACGAGGCATCACCCAGGTCCTTCATGGAGAATCTTTGTGACAAAAACAGCTTGACCGATTGTAGCATAGGAACATCATTTCCTATCAAAAGAATGTCGTCCACGTACAAGACTAGGAACACGACAGTTCGTCCTACAATCTTCTTATATACACAGGGTTCATCTTCGTTCTTGATGAAATCAAATTCCTTGATTGCCTCATCAAAACAGATGTTCCAGCTCCGCGATGCCTGCTTTAATCCATAAATGGATTTAAGCAACTTGCACACCTTTCCGCTGCTCCCACTGTCTACAAAACCTTCTGGTTGATCCATGTAAACGCACTCTTCCAAACAACCGTTTAGGAAAGCCGTTTTAACATCCATCTGCCAGATTTCATAGTCATGGAAGGCAGCAAACGCAAGTAGGATCCGAATGGATTTGAGCATAGCCACCGGAGAAAAAGTTTCATCATAGTCCAAACCAGGTCTTTGACGAAAACCTTTTGCAACGAGTCTAGCTTTATAGGTTTCCACCTGCCCATCTACACCAAGTTTCCTTTTGTAGATCCATTTGCATCCAACGGGTTTTACCCCAGCTGGAGCAATATCCAAGGTCCACACTTTATTGGCGTACATGGACTCCATTTCGGATTGCATTGCTTCCTGCCACTTATCAGAGTCCCTACTGATAATGGCCTGCCTGAAACTGGTAGGGTCATCTTCTTCCAAGATGCAATCCTCTCGATCCCCGTCTATGAGAAAACCGTAGTATCTCTCGGGCGGATGAGAAATCCTACCAGATCTGCGGAGTGGCTGAGGTTCGTTTGGGGTTATTGAATCTAGCGGTTCCTCCAAATTTTCAGTTACATTTTGTGGTCGCTGAATTTCTTCCAGTTCTACCGAACTCCCACTAGCTTCTTTTGCAAGAAACTCCCTTTCTAAGAAGGTGGCGTGGCGAGATACAAACACCTTCTGTTCCTCAGTGTGGTAGAACAGATATCCTAGTGAGTCTTTAGGATATCCCACAAATTTACACAGAACTGATCGTGCCTCTAGCTTGTCCGGTTTCTGCGTTTTCACATAGGCCGGACAACCCCATATCTTAATAAACTTAAGACATGGTTTCTTACTGCTCCATATTTCATACGGAGTTTTAGGCACTGATTTGGACGGAACTTGATTCAAAAGGTATGCCGCTGTCTGAAGCGCATGTCCCCAGAATGAAAGAGGCAACTCAGCACTACTCATCATGGAGCGAACCATATCCAATAGGGTACGATTCCTCCGCTCCGAAACACCGTTGTGCTGTGGTGTATAAGGAGGAGTAAGCTGAGAGAGAATACCATTCTCTTTTAAGTAATCTAGGAATTCCGTGCTTAAGTACTCCCCTCCCCTGTCAGACCGGAGGATCTTGATACTTTTGCCAATCTGGTTCTCTACTTCCTTTCTGAATTCCTTGAATTTCTCAAAAGCTTCAGATTTGTGTTTCATGAGATACACATATCCGAACCTAGAGAGATCGTCAGTGAATATGATGAAGTATGAGAACCCACCCCTTGCATGTATAGACATCGGACCACACACATCACTGTGTATGAGTCCCAAGAGCTCTCTTGCTCTTTCTCCATGTCCGGTGAACGGAGATTTGGTCATCTTTCCTTTGAGACAAGACTGACAAGTTTCATAAGATGAAAACTCGAACGTATTCAAGAGTCCATCTTTATGCAACTTACTCAGTCTTTTCTCTCCGATATGACCAAGCCTACAATGCCACAAGTAGGATTCATTCGTATCTGAATTCTTCCTCTTGCGTGTGTTTTGTATATTGAGAACTGTATTCTGATTTAGAACGTAGATACCATTACACAGTGTACCCTCTGCAACCAGTACCTTATGAAGGTAAATGTTCATGATATTCTTTTCAAGAACAAAGTTATATCCATCTTTATCGAGTAAAGAAACTGATATGATGTTGCAAACCATGGAGGGTACATAGTAGCAATCGTTCAAAATCATAGTCTTGCCATTTGGCAATACTAGGTGATATTCACCGACGGCTGCCGCATTAACTTGTGCTCCATTCGCTACTCTGAGCGACATATCACCCGGTGCAACTTTCCTACTTTTTCTCAGTCCCTGCAATAAATTACAGATATGAGATCCTGATCCGGTATCAAGTACCCAAGAGGTAGGGCTGACCGTAAAACAGTTCTCAATTACAAGAACACCTGAAGTAGATGCAAAACCATGCTTCATCTTCAACTGGGTATCCTGGAAATCCATACTTTCCCCTTTCCCATTCTCATACTCATGACTGTTGTCACAAGTTAGAGCTGAACCAACTTTCCCCAGTCCCGAATAAGAATTCGGATCGGTCAAGCGATACATTTTATTATCTTGATTAGGGCGTGAAAAGGTTGCTGCCTGGAGAGAGAGAAAAGAAACACTCAGCGTATGCTCTTGCAAGATTAGATTGGTTTATTAATTTATCTAACCAGGATGTCTCCCACTGTTTACTCAAATTCTTCTTAAAACCTTTTAAAAGAAGAACTAGCCGGGTTTTAATTCACGTCACAATACTTGCTTAACCTTTCAGCCAGGCTAGTGTCGGTACTTCGAGGGAGGTTTTCCAACGCTTTCGCGAAGTTCCTTAATTAAATAACCTCTTTTCCCTGGGGGCGTAACCCCGCTAACACCTTTCTAGACACCTACTAGGTTTATAGCATTGATCGTTAAGTGAAATAATCTCCCGAGAGTAATCCAACTCATCAGTGGGATCGGGATCCAACCATCATTGTGTGATGACCTAGATGGAATCCACTCTAGTCACCACACTCCAGAAGGTATGCTAAATCTGCAAGTTTCAGTACTTTTGAAACTCCCGATGTGGTTTTTGCCCCTAGGACCCAAGTGACCTTGACGAATAATCAACAAATCAAAAGGTCCTAGTCAAGTTCAACCCGTCGTTATCCAGGATTGCATTAGACCCGCCCGCATGATCCTTGACGAATAATCAACAAAATCATGCGACCGTCCTAACCAATCGCATCAATCAGTGCAACAGAGAATTATTACTTAGCTACCGTTCACTGTGTCTTGACGAATAATCAACAAACGCAGCACGAATACTAAGTATTAATTATCCGAAACGACGGAGGGCTACGGCTGGGTTTTTGGCGAAAAACCCGTTAACGTAATGAACTTGATATCGTTGAAGGAACCTGATTGCACCTTTTTGAAAAATACAGTGGCGAAAACTTTTGCTAAAGAGGTCACTCCCTGTGAAGGGATCTCGGCTCTTTCCTCGTCGAGTGAGGTGCTGGGCATTCGTAAGATGAATACCTCGATGCAAAGCAAGAATAATCGACTATAGTGAAGTTATTACCCTGACGCAAAGTTTTGTCCAAGGGGTCACTCCCGATGAAGGGATCTCGGCCCTTGCCTCGTCGACTGAGGTGCTGGGCATTCACAACCGAATACCGCTATGCAAAACAAAAATGAACGTCCTTGCAATAACAGCTTTTTGAAAAACTTGTTCCAACAACGTCTTTTAGGTTTATTTTCTTGCATTAGTTCTTTTAATGCGTCCCATCATTTAAATCCTACCATTGCAGAAAACAACCAAAATATGACGTACGCTTATGCCATTCGCATTCGCCACGGGGCCCCGTCATCACCCGTTAGGTTACTTAACTAACGACAGAGCGGGGGCTGGGCTAGCGCGGCTGTAAAACATAAGCAACGCCTAAATAGTTATTATATATAGATATACTGCAATGAAAACCAATCCAGATCACAGATGAACACTTTGGATATACTAGGAACCCGCGATTCGTTCGAGCCTGCAACGAAAAGCGGATTACACGGTCGCGATGAATAGCCAAAACCCCACCCAAGACCCCTACGGGTGCGGCAAACTACCCGCCAAGTACCCGAAGCGAAGCAACCTCCCTCAATGCCATGAGTAGGCCACTCGGCACTTCGAGATACCCGGTAGTTTGTGCACCCCCTCCATGGGTCTATCCTAGGAGCAAAAACAGTAAAAAGAATTATACAATGACGGCTACAACCCCGACCCGGTTGTGCGGCCATACAAATAATATTACATCAATTTACAAATTTATTACATGAATGAAAGAAAAAGAAACTCTCATCTCACATCCACCCCGGCTATTCATCCGCGACAATCCAACGAGTTCATATACACAAACCATCAACAATAATCATAGATCACAGATATGTATAACCCCGACTAATCGACATATAGCAATTAGCCGACGTTCAATACATAAGAACATCACAGATATAACCAACATAGTCAAAGTGTAGTGAAGTTCGGGAAAAATACGGAATTATAGGCCCCCAAAAACAAATTTCTATTCTGGAAAATCTGGGCACATATAATATATCTCAAAAATCCTAAAACCAATACAGAGATACACTGCACCAAAATCGAGGCAGAGAGGATACAAGACGGCCGTGGATCCGCGGCGACATAGCTTGCTGTCGCCGCGGAAACGCGCTCGTTTTGTAAGATCTCAGGCTCGTTTTTGGTGGTTATCTTTAGAAAACCCTGAGATGATTTTAGGTGTATGACAAATTTTGTTTTGACCAGAAAAAATTTTAACAGAAACTCAGGTTTTCGCAACTTGGTTTTATCGATTTTTCCGTTTCGAACTTCGATACACTTCGCTACCTCGCTAGTTTATGTTTAGTTAGGCTCTGATACCACTGTTAGGTCCACGTTATCTCTCCCGGTACTTTCGGGGTTGCGGAAACGGTAAAACAAAAAAAAATTTCTAAGCTTTGTAACATGGACCGTAAAAGCCGGATCTTTGCTAAACTATAAACTAGCAACCTAACAAGAGATGTATCTACTCGGTTAGGGGTTATACCTCAACTTGAACTCCTTCTCTTCTTGTTGTTCTTCTTCTTTGTTGTTCTTCTCTTCTTGTTGTTCTTCTCTTTGCTTGCTCAATGGTTGATCTGGACTTCGGTCACCTCCGCGGCCTCCTTGAGTCGAAGACGATCCACCCGAGAGATGTACACCGAGCTCCACCTCAAGCCGAGATAACTAGGGCAAGGAGATTGCTAATCTAGAAGCCCTAGGATGTGTAGAGGAGATGTATGGATGTGTTTGTCAAGTGAAAACCTTTTTCTCTCAACACATGAGATCAAAGGAGAAATCAAGAGGAGGAAGAAGAAGGAGGTTTTCTTGCAACCATGGAGCTTCTCATTTCAAGAGAGAGAATGAGAATAATATTATGATACAAAAGAAAAGAACCATGGTTGCAAATAATGCAAAACCACATCATTACTAATTCCATCAAGATAAAGTTGATGGCTACTTTGAAATGACCATTATCATAATCCAAAAGAAAAAGGAAAAGAAAAGAAAAGTGTAGAACCCTCTTGAAAGTCAATGGTCAACCCGGTCAACCGGTCAACAAAGTCAAGAGAGGTCAACGGGGTCAAATGGTCAATGCAATTAGCCATCATAAGATTATCACTAATAGGATTAGTAAATGATGTTCGCGGCTCATAATGGTTTTGACCAAACGAACTGTCAAAACCCTAATGAGTCTGCCACATAATGGTTTTGGCCGAACCAACTGCCAAAACCCTAATGAGGCACCTCCTCCTTCATCACTCCGAAAAACTGTGCATACACACCTGCATCCGTATTCCGTAGAATGCGGATACACAGAAGACAAAACAAATCCATCCGTGCAATACTAGGATCTGGCTTAAACCAAAGCCTACTAGTACTGCCTGCCCGAACATCATACGCACACAAGTGTACGTAAGTGATCGCAACCCTGCCGTAAAACCATACGGCCTCTACACGTTTCGCTCAGTGCAGGGAAACTCTCTGTGTGGGACTCTAAAGACTCGACACTACGCTGGCAGTGGGTTTAACCACAGACCGCAAGCGGCACTAGCTGTACGTAACGGTCCCCAGGTAGATGTCGATAAGAAGGCCGATGAGGTAAACCCATCCGAACTCCTACTGAGCCTGTATGTGACAATCTCCGTACAGTCCGGTCTGTTCGTCTGATACATCGCATGGCGGGCCTAGGGGGGCGGTAAACGTCAGTCCCCAAATAGCGGTACAAGTCGTGTCGGAGTGAAGCCCAATACACCCTGAGATAACACTGGAAACCTACCAGTATATCTCGCTTGCCCTGGCCAGGGACTACTCGTGTAATGGCTCTCCTAGACACAGCGCGATGTCAACCCCCAATACCGGGAGAGACGAATCCTGTCTAACCGTCACTGCCTCCAAGTGCTTCGGGACTGCTCCCAACTACTACCTGTTTGCACGACTCAGTAGAGCCGTGGTAGGGTAGCAATCAAAGAACAGTGGGAACACACTCGAGGCGAAGTGACAGTGTCAAGTCAGCGGACTAAGCTGTACTCATGTCACCTGGGAACTGATAACTGACGATAGGTATAATACCAACCATCAGTTCCCGACGAGTCCTGTCCAGTGTACTCGTAACCTAACGAGCACCCGCATACTATCTCAAGTACGACGTACTGACGGCTGTGGGACAGACCGTCTCCCGTGCTGGGATGAGAAGCGCATACGCTAGTCTACTCTGGAGTATCGATGCCCTATCTCGATACTCCCACGACTAGGGACGTGTATAAGGATGTGCTTGTAGATTACCCAGCCCCCACGAGTGTGATCGCCATCACAACGCCGGTAATCAAGCAAAGATCCTAAGGGCTCTACTAATGCGTATAGGTGATATAATAAATGAACACACATGTACACATTAAAGCAGAGACAAACCAAGTAGCATACTACTATATTGAGCAAGATTGTCTGTACAACTGTGAATATCCCAAGCTTCCATCAAGTAATATACATACTAGTATGATACAGTAATGGCCTCTAGGGCATATACACTAACAGAGCCGTTACAGGGACGCTCGTGCTCCATGCAACCGGCCAAACAGGGATGTTGAGAAATATCAGCTATGGGGCAGCTCGGAGACGAGCAAGTTGAACTGAGGAATCTCAGGTATAGGATAGCTCGGAGACGAGATATTGGCTGGCGGTTAGCCGAGAAGAGCGAACGTACTCCGAGAAGGCCTCCAAAATGTCGGGATCAACCTCGGAGGCGAGACGCCGAGGAATGTCCCCAATGCATCATACTTATTCCAGCTCCATAGCCCCAGGAATCTAGTGGGCTTACGTGGACGATACGTCATCAGCTACGTGTCGTGATATATGGAATTCCCACTTATGAGTATCATCACGTTCTAACCTGCAAGGAAGTATTAGACTATTAAATTATGTATCACAAGACTCAAATTCGCCGTCTCGGTGCAGATGAAGACACTTTAGCATGCATTAACCATCATCTAAATATTAAATTTGATAAGATATATTTCGAGTTTGCTCTTATATTTCAGAACCAACAATCTTAGACTTCGTTGCATCTGCAGTTAAAATTGAGCTCTATGAAGCTGGCCAAATTACACATGAACAGGGTTGTGAATGCAGTAAAATCAGATGCATCTTCTGATGATGAAGACCTAATACTTCAAAGTGTTCGATTTGCATTTCGTGTGCACCAGGTACCGCTTTATCCATACACCCACGTCATCCCTACTATTTTAGCTCAAAAATGGAGAGGGTCTCTAATTGGAATCTCTCACATGCATGGCACATGACAAGAAAAATCTTCATAATTTGGGAAAAGAAAAACTTTCAAAAAAAATTCAAATCTTCAAAAATATCTAATAGCAATATTTTAAAATCTCCGCAATTTTCAGTAATAATCTTTATGTGTCTTCTCAACAAAAAAAATCCGCGTGCTTAAATGAATTGCACATGCAATATACTGCTTGTTTTAGTGATCTTGATTTCACAAATATTTGTGTGCATAAACAAAAATGCACATGCATATACTAGTTTATATGAATACTGTTAAATGCTTCTATCTCTCAGTTTGTAGGTGGGTTTGATGATGAGTGCAAGAATATGTTCCAAGAACTGAGAAAATTCGCCAGCGGTCCCTATTTATGATCTGAGAGGAAGGATGCATGAAGATGGGGGAATTATTTTTTAAAGAAAAAGTATAGATCCAAGTTTGAACAACTATATAACATTTTCAGCTGTATCAATTGAATTGACTGATTCCATGATCTGTTGCTTTCTTCTCGCTATTATTCCGATAAACATCCCGTACTTAGTCAACTTTCAAGCAGCGCTTGAAATAGAGGTCAAGTTAAGCCACTCTAATATCAAAAGAACTGCTATCAAAATAGCAACAGCGATACATGCCTTGAGAAACTCATTAAAATGAGTCTCCATACGCACCTAGCTGGCAACGGACCGAAAGAGAGAGACTATACAAACTTATCCAATCTAAATTAATTTGTGCATAAACTCAAAAAAAAAAATCCAATTTTAGCAACATCTTATTGCATCTCTAAGTATATGCCCATGACAGTTATAGAGACAATTTTTCATGGCCATCGTCAAAAGTTCTGCTATAGGTATTATTTGTTCTAGTGATTGTAAGTCAGGTCGGCGTTATGCTTGAAGAGATGATACTATAATCATTACAAATATCATCGATTATCATGACATACAGGCATACAACAATAAAGCCATTGTCCTACGCGAAGAAAATCTCATCTTTCATGGATAATTACAAACTTTTGGTAAGCCCCACACCTCTTAGCAACTCCAAAATATCCTCGCGAACCGGTACACAAATAACATCTTTGAGTTTTGAGAAGTTGACATAATTTTCTATAACTCCTCCACTCTAAAAGTATTTGAAAGACGCCAACTGAAAATTTAAGATTGTGAAAATCCCATCTTTTGGCCACATTAATCCAGTTAGAATTTGACAATAATTAACAGAGGGTTGACTCACGTGAATAGTCGGAGGTAGAACTTTGTCAACATTTTTATGCAGCCTTTTGTCATAGCCAATTTTATCTTCTTGAAAAGCCTTTTCTTTTATGAAATAGGATTAAATGATGATGGATGATTTATCTTTTTAAATCCTTATATATGAGCTTATGGCGCTCCATGAAATTCCATTTCAAGTCCTATAGTCCCTTCAAATGCACCAATACTCCGAGTCTCCAAGGTTATAATGAGAGCTTGAAGGACATAATCTACATATTAACACGTCCTTGTAGGTTGAGTGCACTTTTATGGGCCAAAATCTGGACTTTTCGTGTAGCCTTTTTTTATAATTAATATATATAAACCCTAAAAATTACTTCAAGTACTTATTCACCTCAAGTAATTTATTGGCACAAACACCCCTTCTACTCCTTCCTTGATACTTGATAGAAACCCTAAAAAATGCTAAAATTCAACTCTAAACAAAACAAAATTAAGTTCTAAATTAAAGAATACGGTCATTAATGATATTTAGAATTGAATCTGAGCATTTTTTTTAGGTTTTCGATTGGTGAGCACAGGGGGGGTTGTTTCTGCTAATAAATTACTTGAGTGGAGAGTATAAGTGCCACACTGGGTAAACTATAGGGGTGTTTTATGCTGTTAACCCATATGTTTTCAATGCATGTCTGATGGTATTTGAACCTAGGTTTGCTTTGATATTGTCTTAAGATCTCTGCCACTGCAACAAAACTCTGAAATTGTAATTACGATCGAGGGGTAATTTGAACTTCATGAACAAGAAAAAGATCAATTGGAGACTCTGATCTGAGAGCGGAAACCCCAAAAGTATTAAACAAATTCTAAACAAGTACATGAACTCGAGATCAAAATAATTGAAAGAATTATGAATATAGAGTCCTGAAAGAAAGTATTGCTGGCCTTAGAGAGTATCGGGAAGAGGCGCTGGCCGGAGCAAACAGAAGCGAGCCGCAAACAAACCCTTCGCTTTTTTCCAAGTTGAGTTTACAAGCTACTGAATAACTAAACCTTTTTCTTTTTTTGCTTTTTGACGAAAGTAATCTCAGTTTTCTTTTGGCTCTTTTCATGACATGTCACATGAAGATTATTAATAACTAGTATTTTGCTATTTTAAATAATATATATACATCAGGCAGCCGAGTGTTAAATATTTGACCATGCACATTAAATAAAAATTTCTAAAAGTATCTACGGTTTTTCTAAATTTAAATTAAATGAATGTGGCTATGGTAATATTTAGTATAAGGGCTTATGTATAAATTTGTAAGGCATACTCCCTTCGTTTCACAATATAAGGCTCCATTCGGATGAACGGTTTCACAACCAAACCAAACCATATTTTGAGATGTGTTCAGAGGAGTGGTGTGAAACCATGGTTTTGTAACTATGGGATATTAAGATAAGCTAAACCATGGTTTTGTAACCATGATTTTAAATGTAATTTTTTTAAAAAAAAAATTGACCTTTATCTTTTAATTTTAAAAAAAGGGTTCACCCTTTCGTTCCCATCGCTCAAATCGAGCGGTGGGAACCGCTCGACCACTCCCCCGAATAGGGAGCGCAGCGGCGTATGCCGTTCCCTTGAACGCCCTCTAAGTCTTTTTTTTTGCTTCTGCACACCTATAAAGAAAATGTTGAGATCTTTTAAATCTATATATGATGTTATTAACGTAAATTTCCAACTTCATCCCATCCCGGTGTTTATTAATTTCTTGAAGTTTGAACCACCATGGATTTATTAAGGATTAGTTTAGTAAACGTGGTATTAAAAGTACATTGGTAGTCAAAGTTTCTTCTTGGTGATGGATGGGACTTATATTTTTATGAAAAAGACAGAAGCAAAAAAAGACCTATATTGTGAGACTGGAGATTATCTCTTTAGGGCTTGAGAGAGTGTGTAATGAATGAAAGAGAGAGAGAGAGAATTGTTGACTTTTCATTTTTTTTATTCTTGTCTTTTGTGATGGATGAATAGAAACATCTCAAATTCTCAAATTTGGTTATTGAAATTTTGTCAATTTTTCTAGTTTTTTTTGTTGATTAATGAGATCATTCAAAAGACTTCTAGTTATAATAGCAAAGATTTCATCATGCAAAATTTAGAAGAAATATAAACTTATCATTAATTTTTGACTTAAATCTAAAAAATGCTGCAACAAATTACCAAATACTTTTTAAATATAGAAGAAACTACCCACAACTTTTTAAATGTACAAGAAACTATCACAAAAAATTCAGAAACTGCGAAAAACTATCGTGATTAACGTGCCATGTCAGCAATAATTATAAGAAACTATCACAAAACTTTCAAATCATGGTAGTTTCTTTTAATTTTAAGAGTTTTTGCTAATTTGTTGCCACATAAGTAAAGTATTAAAAATTGTAGATTGGATTAGGAAAAATATTATTGACAATTGATTAAAATACAATATACAATGTGCCTCTCTTTATATAGCCTACAAGATTAAATCTCAATACTAAGAGATAAGATTAAATACATATACAAAGAGATAAAGATAAAAATATATAGAGAGATAAAGATAAAAAATATATATGAAAGATTCATGAATATCTTAACAACCCTCTCAAACTCACGGTGGATCATAAACCGAGAGTTTGGAGAAAAAAATGTGAAAGTTGAGCACACGTTTGAGGTTTCGTAAAGAGATCGGCCATTTGATTATTAGAATGGATGTAAAGAAGCGAAATCCGATCTTGGTCGTACTCTTGGTGAACTATGTGACAATCCACCTCAATATGCTTAGGACGTTCATGAAAAACTGGATTTTCAGCAATACGAAAGCACTTTTGTTATCACAATAAAGTAGAACGCGAGAAGGAATGACGATACCCATATCAGTACTTCAACAACTACACCAATGAAGCTTCATCTAAAGTATCGTGAAGCAGATGGAGCGACCCTACCGAACCATACTTGGTATCGTATTAAATTTAGTTATACATGAACGAGAGAGTGATTATATATTTATATTTATATGAGTGTATAAGGGCTTTTGATATAAGTGGGTTCCATCAATAAGACTCAAGCCTTATTGAGCTTTGTCACATCTTTTATCTTTTATATATGCACCTCTCATATTTTTTCCAATGTGGGACTATTCCCAAACACATCTCAACACTCTCCCTCGCGTGCAACGTGGTTGTCACGTGGATCGTATAAACACATGTAGATGCTAGTTTCTCAGAGACAAGTAGACCATGTTGTATATAGGTGTCCTCCAGACAATTATCGTAATTACAAGAATGCAATTACTGAATTCAAGAGGACCTATACAGAGATCGGTATTACTCGAGATAATAGTATGCTATCTGGTTTGTCTTTATCTGTCATGTGTATACGTTTTACTCGTTATCATGTATCGCTAATACATGAGATAAAACCCATAGGATCTTTACTTGACTACCAGGATTAATGATAGAGATCATACTAGTGGGACCTGGCTAGTTCATAAGCATGTCCTTAAATGTCCCTAGTCGTACGAGTATCGAGACTAGGTATCGATACTCCAGTTTAGACTAGTGTGTAGGTTTTCTGACCCGGTTGGAGGACGATAGCTGATTCCATAACTATTGGTGTTTAACACTGAGCATTGTATACAGGTGCTCATTGGATGGGTTACATTGGATGGACTCACCGAGAACTCCTAGATGGTATTATACCAATGTCAGGAAGTAGTTTTCTGGTGATGATAGTGCAGGGTAATCCCTTGACCTGAGATCGCCAAAGAGTCTTGTGTGTGTTCCCACTATACTTTGATTACAACCCTCCCGCGGCTCTACTGAGTCGTGCGAACAGGTTTTAGTTGGGTATAGTCCCGAAGCACATGGAGGCAATGAGCGGTCGAGAGGATTCGTATAAGTCTACGGTAGCGCCCCGGCCGTCATTCTGACGCCAAACGCGGAAAAAAAACTTTTATAACTGGCGCTATCACATACTATAACCCGGATCTTGCCATTAATGCTAAACTAACTAACTGTAAAGAGGTAGAAAGGCTATACCGATCGATCCGAGTCCTTCGGTCTTTAGCCATCATCCCACGCTCCTCGCGGCAACTCCGATCTCTTATCTCCTCGTCGAGACGGCACCACATCTACGGATCTTTAGACGGGCTCCCGCATCTATACCGAGGCAACTCGATCATCAAGTCTGCTAAAAGAGATGACCAAGATGAAGTAGAGAACGAGTAGAATACTTTGTCTCAAACACTCTTTGGTTCTCATCACATGATAGGGTAAGAGTGGAGGTTGAAGAAGATGCTAGGGTTTGAAAATGGTGAACTCAAGAAACTATCAAGAGAGAAGGAACTCAAGCATATAAAACTTCTCTCTTTTTTTTTCTTATGTGAATAGATGAATGAGGTTCTAATCTTTTATCAAAAAAAAAAAAACAAAGAGAAATATCTAATCAAAATATCTCCTCAAATATCTCTTCACAAAACAAAACTCATTAACTCCTTAATGACTCACTAGATGACTCACTACATGAGTTATTAGTGAACATTCTAGAGTTAATGTGTCATCCAAAATGAGTCGCCATTTCCAAAACCAAATAATCATTTAAACCAAAATGATTAATCCAAAAATAAATGCATCTTCTAAAATATTCTCGTAACGGATTACGAAAATGCCCCTCACCTGTATATACAAACCTATATCCGTATTCCGACCGAATACGAATATGAGAGACTAAAATATTCCGACTCAATATAAAACATGGATCTGGCTTAAACCAAAGCCCACCAGTATTATCTGCCCGAAATATGACACGTGCATAAATGCACGTGCATTTTCCGAACCCTGCCATAAAACCATACGGCCTCTACAACGTTTCGCCCGAACTTGGGAAACTATCTGTCGGGGACTCTAATGACTCATCAGTGCCCTAGCAGTGGGTTTAACCACAAGCACGTCAGCGGCACTAGCAGTGCGTAACGGCTGCCCATGTACTGACCTCAAGGGAAGCCGATGAGCGAACTCATCTTGGAACCCTACTGAGCCTAACAGTGACAATATACATACAGTCTGGTCCGTTCGTCTATGAGTATCGCATATCGGGCCTAGGGGGCTGGTAACGTCAGACCCCCAATAGCGGTATAAGTCGTGTCGGAGAGAAGCCATGAACACCCTGAGAAACTACTGGAATACTTACCAGTAATTCTCACCTGCCTTGGCCAAGGACTTGGTGTAATGGCTCTCCTAGACACAGCACGATCTCACCCCCAATACCGGGAGAGACGAATCCCCTGCCGATCCTCTCACTTGCCTCCATGTGGCTCGGGACTGTACCCAAAAAAGACATATTTGCACGACTCCTTTGAGCCGTGGTAGGGTAGAAATCAAAGCACAGTGGGAACTCACACGAGACAAATGACGACCTCAGGTCGATAAACTAACATGTACACATGTCACCAGGAACTGCTATCTGTCGCTAGGTATAAACACCAACTGGCAGGTTCCCGGCGAGTCCTGTCCGGTATACTCATAACCCAATGAGCACCTGTATACATCTTAGGTGATCTAACTGACACCAGTGGCTTGTGAGACCGGCCACCGCCCCTCGTCGGGGTCTCGACTGTATACACCAGTCTATTCCGGAGTATCGATGCCCTGTCTCGAAACTCCCACGACTAGGGACCACTATTAAGGATGTGCTTATAGACTACCCAACTCTCACGTATATGATCGCCATCATACTGTTGGTAGTCAAGCAAGATCCTAAGGGCTTTATCAACGTGTAATAGTGATCAGTCACCTGAACCTGTACACGACTGATAAAGGCAAACCAGATAGCATACTATCATCTCGAGTAAGACTGTCCTACCGGTATAGGTCCTCCTCAATCATTGCAATCACGTACCTGTGATCCAATAATTGACTTTGAGGGCACTATATCCAACAATCTCCCACTTGCACTTAAGGCTAATTATTGCGATGTCGCATACTCACAGCCCATGTGATACCGAACATCCAACTTCTCTACTAATCAGTTTCACAAAGCCCGTTTGTAAAACTCTTGTGTTCGAGAAATAGCCTCAATGAGTGGATCCGCCCCGATGCTTCTTTCTATGTCTCTCTTAATCTCAAGTTCGCGGAGAAAGCCATCTCCCGAATTGAGTAATACCTGTCTTAGAATATGTCTGGATATCTGATGGGACCTAGTTCATAAATGAACTCCAAATCCAAACTTCTTAGACTGTATCGTCAACTGAACCTAATCAGTATCCTGCACCATGCCTCCCACAGTATCCTCTTAGACCAACTGTCCAAAATACTGTCCCTTATCAGAGGGAAAACTATAACTCTGACAATCACTCTGTCATTCATGTCACCTTTGAAGCCTGGAATGATAGCCGTCTCCGAAGGAGGCTGCCGTCATCAAACCCGTAGAATATTCACTTATGTTCTAAAACTGCTTCCTTATGTTTCTTCAGGATTGGATTAATATAAACTTATCGCATCTAGTGCAAAAACAACATCTGGTGTGGTACTTGACATCTCACGATTGACTCAATTGCCTAAGCAAGTGATATGCCAATCATGCACATCCTTCCCCCCTTTAGTCAGTAAGACACCTTTAGAGAGGGTGTAACACCCGAGTTCATTTATACCAATTCCAGTTCTGGTGTTTCTGTATTCGTGATACTCTTGCTTTAACGTATTGTGGGTGCGAATGGTATTTTACACTGTACACTGCATTCGACCCGACCCGCTTGCTTGAACCTGTTTGATTCTTATTTATAGATTACCTTGACTTGTTGCATGGACACGTGCATCTTATGATTAGTACATACAGGCATTTTACCTGATATTGCATCTTTTATCATATAACATTTTAGGTCACAGAAAATAATTTAAAATTGCATTTCATAACCTACATGATACCCCTAACCCCGTGGTAGCATCCGCACATCTTGTTCTCGTCCCGTTCAGTGAAACAGACGTGTTTGGATGGCTACGCGCACGTACGCGCATCCATTCTTGTGGGTATGCATTTTCTTTAACTGGGCTTTCATTTTGAAATTTGGAAGTCGCATATTTTTTCTTATTTTAAATCTGAATTTTTAGACCCGACCCAGGCGTGTTTTGGAGTAAATTTGCATTTGCCAAAATCTCAAACGGACCAATATTATAATATTATATTATATTCCTTATTCATTCAAAATTTCTCTAACTAATTAAATATTTTCCTAACTAAAATTTATCAACAGCAAATTCTCACGTCTCTTTCTCTCTGTAATTATATTTACCATATTTTCTTAAATCTTTTTTTAAAAACAGACTCTCTCTCTCTCTCTCTCTCTCTCTCTCCTGGCTCTCTCTCTCTCTTTCTTTCTCGCGACTCACGCCACGTCTCTCTCTCCCCCCTACTGTTCTCTTTCTCTTCTTCATTTAAAAATTTCGCCCGCCGCCTCATCTCTCGCAAACCCTAACCCTGCCTTCGTCTCGCGCTCGTCGCCGTAGCGATCTCAGACGACCCTCGCCGGCATCCTCGTCCATGCCTCGACCGACTTCCCTCACCTCCCCATGACTCCTTCCTTGCACACCCAACCGCAGTCGCAAACCCATCACCTCCGACCTCGTCTCGCCGTCGCCACTTTTGCCACCTCATCACCCACTCCTCGCCCTCGTCGCCTCACCCTTCACCACCACCTTCTCCCTCTCCCTCTTCCTCTTCTCCTCCTTCTTTCCCCGCAACCAATCCCTCTCCCCGACGAGGTCCCTGCACATCTGAACGCCGGCGCCGGAGACGTCGTCGTCATCTCCTCTTTCTCATCACCTATCTCTCTCCCGATCTCCCATCACCACCACCACCAACAGCCACAACCCCGACCTCAAACCCTAGAACCCTAACCCAAGCCTTGCTGCAGCCACGGTCATCGCCACGGATCTCGCCGTCGACGGCCTATCATCGTCGTCGTCGTCTCTCCCGTCTAGTATCTATCCACGATCACCAGAATCTCAGTCTTTTACTTCATTCTTCTTCTTCTCCTTTTCTCTTCTTTTCTTCTTTCTTAATCTTGTACTTTTTCCGGCGATCGCCGGAAACCCATCATCGTCGTCTTCGTTTCCCTTGCCTCTCCTCTGTCCCCTATACCAACCACAGAACAGCCACACCTCATCTCTTCTTCCTTCTCTTTCTTCTTCTTTTTTTTCCTTCTCTTCTTGTTCTCGTGTTTCTTGATTCCGTTTTCCGATCACCCGCCGGAGCCGTGCCGCTGCCGACGACCCGTGAAACCCGATAGACGTCCCCTACCTGCATGGTTACTCTCTTGCTTTGCCTGGTCCTGTTCCGTACACGCGAGCGTGCATAGCGACTTTGCCGACGCCGACATGCTGTACGCTTTCCGTTCCGTGATCCGTCCAGGCAAGTGAAACTTGCTACATGCTATTTATAATATTTCATATTTATTTGCATATATATTAAGCATGAAGTTTGAATTTGGTGCCCTATATCACATTTTACCATCCGATGTCCGTTTATATCATTTTTGAGTTAATTATGAAAACACACCCAGTTGCATGTTAGATTACAATATTTTATGCCCATGCCTATATTTATATCTTAATTCTTGGTCGAATAGCCATAGTACCCTTTAAATAGTTTATAACTGTTCAATACCCGTTTGCACCCATCTCGTCTAGTATACAAATTATTGCATCAATAGATCACTTGAATGTATAACTTTGAAATATTCACTTTCCACATTTGATAAAGTGTAGTTTAGTTAGCATTGGAATTTAACTTAACCCTAATCATAACTGTGCATCTATATACCTTAATCTGTACCTATTTGCATATCATGTTACATGTTCCAGTTTGTTGTTCTATTAGTACACATGCTTGTTTTTGTATACCCATGCTTATGCTAGTTTGATTATGAGCACCCACATGATATCTTGTACACCCTGACATGACTTGTTACACCTATTACTTGACACGACATGGTACCGTGCAACTCTTGACATAACATGACACCTTTATACATTACCTGGCTTGACCTGATGTACCATGGTCTTACCTGTTACCCGATCTTGTGTCTAATGCCAACAAACCTGACATGTTGTCCTTACGGACCGTTCCTGTTGTCTATCTAGACAAACCTGTACCTGCCTGATCCTGAGTTGGCATTAGCTCCAGATTACTTAATACCTGACCTGAACACATATAACTTGGGGGTATGGGGAAATCAATAATGAAACCTGACTTGTAACTCGACAGTTCGCTACCTTTACTGATCAGTTTTAGAGGCTAGGCCAGCCTTGGGATGCTGCTGCTAACATTATCCATCGTTATCCACTACCTTTTTAGAGGCTAGGCCAGCCTTGGGATGATGCTGCAGACATCATTCATCATTACCCCTTTACCTTTAGTGCCTAGCGGCATGTCTCGGTTTCATCCCGAGAATCTTCACCGTGATCCCGGGCACGCACGAGATACTATTGAGTTATATCGACGATTCATCAAATTGATTTCAAAGACTTGAGAGTAGTTAACCCATTATACCAATTTAGATTACTCACTGCACACTACCTTTCACTGCCCTGATTTATATTGTTGTTACATCTGCTTTACCTTTTATGATCATACTTGCATGTCTTGCTACCCTGTTTATATATTATTGCTTGATGTTATGACGCGCTGACGTCTGGGTTTTGCATGGCCCAGATCCTCTACCTTTGTTGCAGACTGATCAGGAGCATTGCCGCTGTTAGACCGAGCGGTAAGGATCCTGTTGGTACCCAGTTCTACTTTCCAGGTGTTTTATTTTGGACCTTTTGCTTCCGCATATTATATCATTTCTTGATTCATTTACTTTGGCTCATGGACATGTACTAGATAGTTTAGTTTACTCTCCTGTTTTTGATATCTCGACAGTCGTAATGTGACTGTGGAAGGATTTTTCCTATCCACAGGTAGCATGATTGGCTATGTCACGTGCCTATTTTAGCGTACTCTGGGAAGCGGGGCGTGACATGGTTCTTTTGGTTTCAGAGCCATAGGATATAGGTTAATCGAGTTTGATTTTTTTTGTAGTTGGGTATTGGACCCAATACACGAATCAGAATACTCGTAATTAGGAACATGTCCTGCCACCTTGTTATCGTGATTCTTGAATCATATCTTTCTTTTATCCTTCGTTTTGACGATATGCAAACAACTTTGCATCTCGGCTTGAAACCTTTTTGGTTCTCTATTGTTTCTGGAACACCTTAGAATGTGTTTTGTAACTAATTATATTTTTATATATAGTTTTTAATAAAAAGTTTACCAAAATGATGTCCAAATATTTTATCCTATTTAATGAATATTTTATTAGATTTTTTCTAGGCTTGCTCACACTTGTGCATGATAACTAGGGTTGTTTTTGGGGTTAAACATGATTAGCAATCATGGTTAACTAACCATTTTCTCTAATCTAGCTTTTAGTTTTGTTTTAAGTGTTATGGGTTTTAAGTATGATGGTTGTTTTAAAATGGAAAATGAATTTAAAAAGGGGGTTTAAATTTGACTTTCTTGTGTTGACCTTGGGGTGAGAGAGAGAGAGAGTGAGAATGGGCATTATGGCAAAGGCCATGCTTGTATTAAATGAAGAGAGAGGGAGAGGGGTTGACACTTGATGCCATCATTTTGTTGCCTCTCATTTTCTCTTATCACTTCTCTCATTCTCTCACTCACTCAAACTATCACACACTCACACCCATACTCACTCAGCCCCAGCAGCAGCAGCAGAAGAGGCAGCAGCATCTGAAGCAGCAGCAGCTCAGCAGAAGCAGCAGCACTCACAGCAGCAACAGCAGCTCCAGCTTCAGCAACATCAGCAGCAAAGCAGCATCAACAGCAGCAGCAAGAGAAGCTCCAGCAGCAGCAGAGGCTTCAACAGCAGCTCGAGCAAGCAGTAGCAACAGCTAAATGCATCAGCACCAGCAGCAAACAGCAGCAACATCAACAGCATCAGCAGCAACTCTGGCAGTAGCAGCAACAGGAGCCCAGCAACTGTAGCAAGCCCTCGTTTCCTCCATTCACTTCTTCACCTGCTTCCTAGGATCTCGTAGGGTATAATTCTGAAACCCAATTCCTAGTTTTCTTAGTTGTGTGATAGTTAGCTTCGGTTTGTGTTTAATTGTGAGTTTAGTGCTAATTAAGGTGATGTATGTGGAATGTTGGTTAAGTGGCGATTGTGTTGGTTAACCTAGCCTATTTTAGTGTTATTAGGGTCATCTTAACTGAGTATTTCCCTGGATTACACTAAAATACCATAGGTTTTCCTTATTGTGCAAGTTGGTGTTTTTATGCGATATTTTGGCAATCTGAGATCTGCTATTGACCCGGGACCTTCATGTTAAAATTGAGAAGACTGGAGCATGTACACTAGGTATAGAACACACCACATGAACACGAGCTACCCATTCCCAACTCCGGCCACCAATTTAATCCATATGGCCGCAATTTGCGGCCAGGAATAGGAGTTAGGTGTTGGGTTTTTGTGTAGGACTCTCTTCTGTGTTGTATAGTGTTTTGGCATGTCTAGTTTTGTAATATTTGACCTGTAGGAAAATCTGGGCCAATATATCATTTTTCATGTCCGTTGTGTTTGCGCGATACGCGCGATACGTGTGTGGGTTCTGTGATCCAGCATGTCGTGGCGTGTCGTGATGGTTTTAGACGCGTATACTCACATTTTAGCGTATCGTGCACACGCGCGTTTAGTTCGCGACGCAAGTTTCTCGTTTTGATTCGATATCGCGTTTTGCGAGATATTTGGCTTATATATGATTTCCATGTCTTATTTGCAGGTTTGCAGGCAGGGACCACGGACACTGCTACAGGGGGGAGCAGATGGTAGGATTCACCTAGCGTGGAGCGTAGGTGAGTAGATTTAACATCTACAGGGGAATCGCCCGCATGGCGTTATGCGTCTGGGCTAGGATTCAAATACCTGTCGCATATTCTACATCATTGTTAGAATTGCGCCTTTACCTTATTTCCTTGATATAGTTGTACCGTAACTAGCAGCCGTAGGACACTGCACCTATTATTGACGGTTTATGTTGCACGAGCACGGATTGTATGCTACACACACACTGTCAATAATTGCCATGTCACACACAACCCTTTATAGATACTATACTGCTTATCATACTTGACATTTAGCTTATCGGTATACCTATAGTGTATCTTACCTTTAGTGATAGGTACATCTACACCTTGCGATACAGCTACAGGTATACCTTGTGCATATTTTACTTATACCCAGGGGGGTATACGACATCTTTTACTTATAGGTAGATACCTATACTTAGCTGTACCTTATTGATTTTGCATACATCTGGTTTCAGCCACATACTTTCATTTACATGCTCGCATTCAGATATATCGCATATATTTATTCCTGGATTTGTGCATTGTTTATTTGGATTTTACATGATATTTTCTGGATTTGGGAACCGCGGGAGTTCATGAAATTATGCATACATTATAAAACCCGGTTTCCTTGATATGATATTTGCGCAGCCACCATGAGATTTATCGGTTCTGATTATATACTCCATACGAGGTGTGGTTGCCGTATGAGGGTACATGGTGGGGCCCGGTATGGTTCCCCTCGGCAAGAAGATCGATGGATTTTGCTGATTGAGCCTGGAGGCGGGCGAGTACCTACCGGTGACAGTACCCATGACTCGGCGGGGGATCACGGAGACACCGCTGGGAGTCATGTACGTATGCATACGTCGAAAGGCGAGGGTCAGAGCTAGGCACTCGTGCTTTCGGGATAGCGTATGATACGTGATCAGGATTTCTGTGTCGATGCTTGGCACACTGTTTTCATGATATTTCTTTTAATACCTTTGTATATATAACAGGGGATTTAGCCGTTGTTATATATACCCTTACACCAATATTAGTGGAATGGGACGCTAATATATGTGTATTGACCCCATCATATTTATTTCTGCATATGTATATCTTTAGGATGTTAGAAATTATTGGAGATTCGACTTGGGATATAGGTGATTCATTGAGATTGGATACTGGATATGAAAGAGATTGATGATTTGTACATTCGGGATATAGGAGATCTATTCGATATTGTACATTGAGGAGATGTGAGACTTATATGATATTGTTAGTTGTATGTATGCCCTAGAGGCCAGTATTGTACAGATGATGTATATTATATTGGATGCTTGGACATATATAGAGATGACTTTCTTGCTCGATATGATAGTATACTATCTGGTTACTCTTTATCTTAACATGTACACTAGTCTCTTTATACTGTCTTATAGTTACATGTTGGTAAAGCCCTTAGGATGTGTACTTGACTACCTGGACTGTGATGCAGATCATACTAGTGGGGACATGGTAGTCCATAAGTACATCCTTCAAGGTCCCTAGTCGTGGGTGTATCGAGACGGGGCATCGATATACCAGAGTAGACTAGCGCATACGCTTCTCGACCCATGAGATGGGCGATGGATGATCCCATATCCATTGGTGTTTGACATAAGAGATGGTGTACGGGTGCTCAGTGGAGACTGGGTACACTGGACGGACTCGCCGAGAACTCCCAGATGGTATTATACCTCACGTCAGATGGCAGTTCTCAGGTGACACTTGTGCAGGTTAGTCTGTAGACCCGAGATCGTCATAGAGTCTTGTGTGATTCCCACTGTGCTTTGATCTCCACCTTACCACGTCCATGAGGGCGTGCAAAACGGTGGTCTTTGGGTACAGTCCCGAGTCACGTGGAGGCAATGAGCGATAGGAGGGGTTTCGTCTCTCCCGGTATTGGGGGTTGATGTTGCGCTGTGCTCGATTGGCCGTAACAGGGAAGTCCCTGGCCAGGGCTGATCAGAGATTTGCTGGTAAGTGTTACCAGTAGTTTCTCGACCCGTTATGAGCCTCACATCGGCACGACTTATCGAGTATTGGGGTCTGACGTTTACCACCCCTAGACTTGATATGCGACGTATCAGACGAACAGACCGGACTGTACGGTAAGTGTTACTGGTCGGATTCGCAGGAGTGTGAGCGGGCTAGCTCGTCGATCTTCTGATCGCTCAATACCCGGGTGGCCGTTACGTTTAGCAGACCGCTTGCGGCTTGTGGGTGCTTGATATGATCATCATCTGCTACCGGCGTATTGACGAGTCTTTAGAGTCCTACACAGAGGTTTCCTAGCTCAAGCGAAATGAAATAGGAGTGCATATGAGATATGTGCGGGACCGAGAATAATGCGTGTATGTGATACCGTATTTGATTCTCGCGATAAATGTTTCGATTGGTTGTATGAGATATGACCTAGTTATCGAATCATTGATTCGATAAATCGATGCATTGAATACTAGTCGGTCGTGTGCGACATGACCGGATCATTGAATCAAGTGTTGATTTAATGATTTAATGTATAATTATATATTTGATATATTACTTTGCATTAACTAGTATTGGTTCACTTTAAACGGATTTTTCTCACTTGGATTGCACATTGTATATGTGATATACTTTTGTGCACTTTTTTGTATCATGTTTGATGATACTTGATCATATGGTTAAGTGAATAGAATTAAACCATGGTTATTATGATAATTAGGGTTTTGCATATTTATTTATTCATTTATTTGTTTATTCATTTATTTGGATAAGTTTAAAAGAGAATGGTGGCAATTTTTGTTTCTTATATGAAGCTTCATGAACCCTTGACTTTAGCAACCATTCTTGTCATCTTGCTTAACCCTAACCCACTCTACTAACCATGGTTTATTCTCTACACTTAACTTTAGTTAGAGTTATGATAAGTATAGATTTTCTTTTTCTTTTAAAAACACTTATCATAATTCTATCATCTTCTTCTTCTTGATCTTCAATAGAAAAGCTTGCTACTTTAATGGCATCTTGAGATCCAAAGTGAGAAATCCAATTCTAAAGTGAACCCATCTCCTATTTCTTCACCCTCTACCTCTTGCCAAGTTGTTTTGGGTGTTTTCTTCACAAGTTTCACTAATTTGTGAAGTCGGAGCTTGAACTAGTGCCACCTCGACGTAGATCGTCTTTGACACGAAGCCGACGACCTAGCTCGCCCGTTTTCCCGATGAAGCCGACGAATGAGTCTAGGATTCATGATGTACAGCGAGAAGACTTCGTTGCGGAGCCATGGAGGTGGATATCCGGATCTACAAAGGTTGTAATTTCCGTATCCTAGTAGTTAAGTGTTAACTAGTTTACCGTTTCGCCTAAACATCTAGTCTAAGATCCGTAGTCTAGGGTTTCTCGGCACTATTTTTTTAAATTGGCATGTTCGATGCCTTGTGAGACCTCTATAGGGTGCCTAGGAACCTTTCACTGGTATCAGAGCCTAGCTAGAGCCTTAGGCGAAGTCTAGACGGAATTTGAAGTCCGAACGAACCCGAAACCCGATCACAAACATGCTCTCTGTACTTTTTCTGAAAACGTGGATTTTTCCAGATTAAAAATTACCAAAAAATTCAGCAGGTAATTGCATAAGTTACTGTGAAGCACGTGTTACTAAATCGACTACATAGGCACGGAACCGCGGCCCCCACCATAGGAATAGCGGCGGTTCCGCGGCCACTGTATTGATTTACAGCAAGTGGCTTGCACAGTAATTCATGTCTTGCAGTGCTGAGTCTTCTGGGAATGTTTAATATTCATTCAAGAGTTGAATTTTCTGGGGTTGTTTTGGGGATTCGGTATTTCGATCGGATTATCAAATTTCGTCTTTTGTGTATTTCCGGATAATTTTCAGAATATGTTAAAAAGTTCGACCGGATATAAATACCCAATTTTTCCCCTGTCGGGAAATTTCCAAGTGTTGGATTTTTCCGTAGTTTAACGACGTTCTAAGTAGTGCAAGTAACACGATGGACCCTCTAGAAGACAACAAACCTTAACTCGATTATGTGACCGTCTTGAACTGCCCTTTGAACCTTCGGGTTTGGGGCAGTACGGCGTGCCACATGTGAGGCGTTGGCTTGACCCTTCTACGGCTGGACCGTCGGTACTGAGGCACGAACTGAATGTTGTTAGACTTATTTCATGTGTTGAGCTGTATCGGGAAAACTTGGGTATTCGACTGTTCGATCGGAAAATTTAACATTTTCTGTTTATCTGGAATGTGATACAATAATTGGAATTCACGAACAGTTATGAGATAACTGAATGAATGTTATAAATCTAGCGGTTTAGTTTCACTTAATATTGAAAAGAGTTTTCGATAATGAGACTAAAATGCGGGATTTATATCTGTTAGGCATGTGATGTCTAAGTATTTCATTTGATTAGGCATGCGATGTCTAAAGAAGTTGCGGATTCCAATTGTTGTAGTTTTACACTTTCTTTTCTGTGACCGTAAGTGTAGTATGTTCATATCGCCGGTTTCGTTGCTATACGTCAACGACAATTGGGGTATGCATACTTACTTACGTTGATGACATGTGATGTTATGTGTTGCTGGATATGTTATATTGGATCGTCGTATTCGAATAGCCGGGGTTTTTTATGTGAGATAAGTGTTTTTCATTTTCATTCATGTAAAAACTTGTATGTAATATTCTTTTATTTGGGGCACTTCCAGGTAGCGGAAGTTGTCACCCTTTGTATATTATTTACTTTTCCGCATTAGGATAGACCCAAGGAGGGGAGCACAAGTAACCGGGTTCTGGGGTCCAAAGGGAGACCAACTCGAGGAGTCGAGTCCGGGTCTCCTAACCCTAGAATTGGCAGGGTTGCTTGCCGCTCTCGTAGGGGTCTAGGGGTGTGGGATTGGCTATTCATCACGAACGTGGAATCCGTGTTTTATACTGGCTCGTATTGAAAACACGGACGTCCTAGTATATCCAATATTTCATATGTTGATTCTGCTGCGATATCTGTGTTGTGACTCTGTGATGGATATAGTATATAGTATATATGATATATTATATAGACGTTACTTATGTTTTACACCCGCGCTAGCCCTGCCCTGCTCTGTCGTTAGTTACCTAACCTAACGGTGCACGAGGGGACATCGAGGCGAATGCGGATGGCATAAGTGTACGTCATATCTATCTGTGATGTTTAGGTATTTAAATGATGGGACATCATTAATGTGATTAATGAAAGAAAAGAAACCTAAGATGTTGTAGAATCAAATTTTAAAATAAAACAGGTAGCTACAGTTTTTTGCTTTGCAAAGTGATATTTACGATATATCCCGCACCTTATTTGATGAGGAAAGGACCGAGATCCCTTCACCGGGAGTGACTCCTTTAGCAATAACTGGCAGATGCTACACACTCGGTTTGCTCTTGATTGCTTTTGAGTTTTTGCTTTGCACAGTGATATATATGATATATCCCGCACCTCATTCGACGAGGAAAGGGCCGACGATCCCTTCACCGGGAGTGACCCCTTTAGCAAAACTAGAAAAGCCTCAAAATCACTCCATTTCAAAACTCCATTTGATTCTACAACGATATCAAGTTCATTACGCAATAGGTTTTCAGAAAAACCTGTCGTAGCCCTCCGTCATTTCAGATAAGTACTATTTAGTATTCGTGCTGCGGTTGTTTGCCATGCGTCAAGGCGTAGTGTACGGTAGCTAACTAGTATTTATCTGCTTATGCATATGATGCAGATTGGATTAGGGTATTCGCACGGCGTTGTTTGGCATGCGTCAAGGGTCGTGCGGGTAGGTTTAATTCAATCAGGAAATGACGGGTTGAACTTGACTAGCGGACTATGGGTTGTTTGGCATGCGTCAAGGTCATAGCACGCTAGGGGCAAAAGATTATCGGGAATTTCAAGTGTTGAAATTTGCAATGAGATTGCATACCTTCTATGAGATAGTTGGATCCCGAAACCCACTGCGAGTAAGAGTTACTCCTGGGAGAGTTTTACACATTGCAATTAGCTGATCAAGTAGGTGTCTAGAAAGGTGTCAACGGGGTTACGCCTCTGGGAAAACGAGGTTTACATTAATTAGGTTCGTGCGAAAGCACGGGGGACCTCCCTCAAAGTACCGACACTGGCCTGGCTGAAAGATTGGCGAACTTGTAGTGTGTAATTAATCCCGGCTAGTCTTTCCTTTTAGGGTTTGGAGGAAGATTTGATAAAAAGCAGTGGGAGCCATCCTGATTAGATAAGATAATAACCAATCTGATCTTGCACGAGCATACGCTAAAGTGTTTTCTTCTCTCTCTCTCCAGGTAGCAACCATTTCATGCCCTAATGAAGATAATAATATGGATGTATTGACCGAACCCGCATGTTATACTGTGCTGGGGAACGTTGGTTCCGTTCTTTCTTATAAGAGTTATAGGAATGAACAGGATATAGGGGAATACCAGGATTCCCATGCCACCCGAATGAAGAAAGTACATGTTGATGCATTTTCTTCGGGTGTGTTCGTTATTGAGAACTGTTTCTCTATTTTCTCTACGTCCTGGGTATTGGATACCGGGTCGGGATCCCATATATGTAATCAGTTACATGGGCTAAGGAAAGGTAGAGAACTTGGAGAAGGTGATAAAGACATTAGAGTTGGAAATGGTGCAATTGTTGCAGCTAAGACTGTCGGGGAATATCACCTTGTATTACCAACTGGTAATACATTGGTTCTGAACGAATGCTATTACATGCCGAACCTGATATGCAACATTATATCGGTTTCTTTATTAAGTAAAGAGGGATATAATTTTGTATTACAGGACAATGTTATGAACATTTTCCGTAACCAAAAGTTGGTTGGATCAGGCACGTTATGCAATGGCATTTATGTTCTAAATCAATCAACAGTTCTGAGCATAACAAACACACACAAGAGGAAGAGTTCTGAACTCAACGAATCCTTCTTGTGGCATTGTAGACTGGGTCACATCAATGCGACACGACTAGCTAAGTTGCATAAAGTTGGATATTTAAATCCGTTTGAATTTTCATCTTATGACACTTGCCAGTCATGTCTCAAAGGCAAGATGACCAAGACTCCGTTTACGGGACACGGAGAAAGAGTTACTGAACTCTTGGGACTTATACATAGTGATGTATGCGGTCCCATGTCTACACATGCCAGGGATGGTTCTTCGTACTTCATTACATTCACTGACGATCTCTCTAGGTTCGGGTATGTGTTCCTGATGAAACACAAATCGGAAGCTTTTGAGAAATTTAGGGAATATAAACAAGAAGTTGAGAACCAAACCGGAAAAAGTATTAAAATCCTACGATCTGATCGAGGAGGGGAATACTTGAGCAATGAATTCCTGGACTTCCTAAAAGAGAATGGGATTCTCTCTCAGCTAACTCCTCCATATACACCACAGCACAACGGTGTATCAGAACGGAGGAACCGCACCCTATTAGATATGGTGCGCTCTATGATGAGTACAGCTGAGTTACCTATTTCCTTCTGGGGATATGCGCTTGAGACAGCTATGGACCTATTGAATAGAGTTCCTACCAAATCAGTGCCTACCACTCCATATGAGATATGGAAAGGGAAGAAACCACATCTTAATTATATTAAGATATGGGGTTGTCCAGCCTATGTCAAAAGACAAAATACGGACAAACTCGAGGCAAGATCCGTCTTATGTAAGTTTGTAGGATATCCCAAAAATTCACAAGGGTATATCTTCTACCACCCCGAGGAACAAAAGGTGTTTGTTTCTCGACATGCCACTTTCTTAGAAAAAAGTTTTCTTATGAAACAGATAAGTGGCATTGAGGTAGAACTGGAAGAGGTTCCAGCGACACAGACTACAACAGAAGATTTGGTTGAACCAGAGGATTCCGTAGTTCCCGATGAACCCCAGCCACTCCGCCGATCTAGTAGGGTTCCTCGCCAACCTGAGAGATACTACGGTTTTCTCATGGATGGAGGGAGCGAGGATTGCATCATGGAGGATGATGACCCAACTAGCTTCGAGCAGGCCATCACGAGTGGGGACTCAGTGAAATGGCTGGATGCTATGAGGTCTGAGATGGATTCCATGTACACCAACAAAGTATGGACTTTGGAAGTTGCTCCTAAAGGGGTAAAACCCATTAGGAGCAAGTGGATCTTCAAGAAGAAACTTGGTGTAGATGGGAAAGTGGAGACTTTCAAAGCTAGACTTGTAGCAAAGGGTTTTCGTCAAAGACCAGGTGTGGACTATGACGAGACCTTTTCTCCAGTGGCTATGCTTAAATCCATCCGGATCATGCTTGCCATCGCTGCATATCATGACTACGAAATCTGGCAAATGGATGTTAAGACCGCCTTTCTAAACGGTGATTTAGAAGAGTGCGTGTACATGACTCAGCCAGAGGGCTTCGTAGACAGTGGGAGCAGCGGGAAGGTGTGCAAGATGCTTAAATCCATTTATGGATTAAAGCAAGCATCACGGAGTTGGAACATCTGCTTTGACGTCGTTATCAAAGAGTTTGATTTCGTCAAAAATCCAGATGAACCTTGTATTTACAAGAAGGTGGCAGAGAGTAAGGTTGTCTTCCTCGTATTGTACGTGGACGACATACTCTTGATAGGAAATGATATTCCTATGCTGCAATCGGTCAAGCTCTTCTTATCACAAAGATTCTCAATGAAAGATCTTGGTGATGCCTCCTGCATATTGGGAATCAGGATCTATAGAGATAGATCCAAACGGATTTTGGGATTGTCCCAATCCAGGTACATTGACACCATACTAAAGAGGTTTAGTATGGAAGAGTCCAAGCGTGGGAACATGCCCACGATCTCTGGAGTCACTCTCTCCAAAGAGATGTCTCCCAAGACTGATTTGGAGAGAGCTCGCATGCAAGGGATACCCTATGCTTCGGCAGTAGGCTCTATCATGTATGCGATGCTATGTACCAGACCCGATGTAGCATACTCACTAAGTATAGTGAGCAGGTATCAAGCCGATCCTGGAGAGAGTCACTGGACAGCTGTGAAGAGCATTCTCAAGTACTTACGAAGGACTAGAGATATGTTCTTGGTGTATGGTAACGGGGAGCTCCAAGTGGAGTCCTTTACCGATTCGAGCTTCCAGAGTGATAAGGACGACTCTAAGTCGCAGTCGGGCTTTGTCTTTACCCTTTACGGAGGGGCGGTTAGCTGGAAGAGTTCCAAGCAGGAAACCGTGGCAGACTCGACGATGGAGGCTGAATACATCGCTGCCAACGATGCTGCCAAAGAGGCTGTCTGGATCAAGAAGTTCATTACTGAACTTGGAGTGGTTCCATCCATTGAGCATCCAATACCTTTGTATTGCGATAACAATGGAGCGGTGGCTTTGGCCAAGGAACCCAGGTCCCATCAGCGATCCAGGCATATTCTGAGGCGGTATCACCTGATCCGGGAGATAGTTGATCGCCGGGAGATCGAGGTCAGGAGGGTTGACACGAAGAACAACACGGCGGATCCACTCACGAAGGCCATTCCCCAGATACAGTTTGAGAGACTCTTCGGGATGCTCGGTATGCGATACTACAGCAGCTGGCCCTAGTGCAAGTGGGAGATTGTTAGTTGTATGTATGCCCTAGAGGCCAGTATTGTACAGATGATGTATATTATATTGGATGCTTGGACATATATAGAGATGACTTTCTTGCTCGATATGATAGTATGCTATCTGGTTACTCTTTATCTTAACATGTACACTAGTCTCTTTATACTGTCTTATAGTTACATGTTGGTAAAGCCCTTAGGATGTGTACTTGACTACCTGGACTGTGATGCAGATCATACTAGTGGGGACATGGTAGTCCATAAGTACATCCTTCAAGGTCCCTAGTCGTGGGTGTATCGAGACGGGGCATCGATATACCAGAGTAGACTAGCGTATACGCTTCTCGACCCATGAGATGGGCGATGGATGATCCCATATCCATTGGTGTTTGACATCAGAGATTGTGTACGGGTGCTCAGTGGAGACTGGGTACACTGGACGGACTCGCCGAGAACTCCCAGATAGTATTATACCTCACGTCAGATGGCAGTTCTCAGGTGACACTTGTGCAGGTTAGTCTGTAGACCCGAGATCGTCATAGAGTCTTATGTGATTCCCACTGTGCTTTGATCTCCACCTTACCACGTCCATGAGGGCGTGCAAAACGGTGGTCTTTGGATACAGTCCCGAGTCACATGGAGGCAATGAGCGATAGGAGGGGTTTCGTCTCTCCCGGTATTGGGGGTTGATGTTGCGCTGTGCTCGATTGGCCGTAACAGGGAAGTCCCTGGCCAGGGCTGATCAGAGATTTGCTGGTAAGTGTTACCAGTAGTTTCTCGACCCGTTATGAGCCTCACATCGGCACGACTTATCGAGTATTGGGGTCTGACGTTTACCACCCCTAGACTTGATATGCGACGTATCAGACGAACAGACCGGACTGTACGGTAAGTGTTACTGGTCGGATTCGCAGGAGTGTGAGCGGGCTAGCTCGTCGATCTTCTGATCGCTCAATACCCGGGTGGCCGTTACGTTTAGCAGACCGCTTGCGGCTTGTGGGTGCTTGATATGATCATCATCTGCTACCGGCGTATTGACGAGTCTTTAGAGTCCTACACAGAGGTTTCCTAGCTCAAGCGAAACGAAATAGGAGTGCATATGAGATATGTGCGGGACCGAGAATAATGCGTGTATGTGATACCGTATTTGATTCTCGCGATAAATGTTTCGATTGGTTGTATGAGATATGACCTAGTTATCGAATCATTGATTCGATAAATCGATGCATTGAATACTAGTCGGTCGTGTGCGACATGACCGGATCATTGAATCAAGTGTTGATTTAATGATTTAATGTATAATTATATATTTGATATATTACTTTGCATTAACTAGTATTGGTTCACTTTAAACGGATTTTTCTCACTTGGATTGCACATTGTATATGTGATATACTTTTGTGCACTTTTTTGTATCATGTTTGATGATACTTGATCATATGGTTAAGTGAATAGAATTAAACCATGGTTATTATGATAATTAGGGTTTTGCATATTTATTTATTCATTTATTTGTTTATTCATTTATTTGGATAAGTTTAAAAGAGAATGGTGGCAATTTTTGTTTCTTATATGAAGCTTCATGAACCCTTGACTTTAGCAACCATTCTTGTCATCTTGCTTAACCCTAACCCACTCTACTAACCATGGTTTATTCTCTACACTTAACTTTAGTTAGAGTTATGATAAGTATAGATTTTCTTTTTCTTTTAAAAACACTTATCATAATTCTATCATCTTCTTCTTTTTGATCTTCAATAGAAAAGCTTGCTACTTTAATGGCATCTTGAGATCCAAAGTGAGAAATCCAATTCTAAAGTGAACCCATCTCCTATTTCTTCACCCTCTACCTCTTGCCAAGTTGTTTTGGGTGTTTTCTTCACAAGTTTCACTAATTTGTGAAGTCGGAGCTTGAACTAGTGCCACCTCGACGTAGATCGTCTTTGACACGAAGCCGACGACTTAGCTCGCCCGTTTTCCCGATGAAGCCGACGAATGAGTCTAGGATTCATGATGTACAGCGAGAAGACTTCGTTGCGGAGCCGTGGAGGTGGATATCCGGATCTACAAAGGTTGTAATTTCCGTATCCTAGTAGTTAAGTGTTAACTAGTTTACCGTTTCGCCTAAACATCTAGTCTAAGATCCGTAGTCTAGGGTTTCTCGGCACTATTTTTTTTAAATTGGCATGTTCGATGCCTTGTGAGACCTCTATAGGGTGCCTAGGAACCTTTCAGATATGAGAGCCCAACTTGGGGGGGCTGATTTGAGGATTTGGGGTTGAGTGTCTTGATGGATTGTGATCCGGCCACGATGTCAGGTATCCGTGGAAATGACATATTCCACCCCATACCTCACACTTATCTATTCTTTGCACAGATTCATATATTGGTAGTACCTGTTAGTGTACCCTTAGGATAGTTGCATATTTGCTTTCTCATATCCCTATTGCATAGTTATTGCATACTATTATCATGTCATCATTGCTTCATATATTGAGTGTACCTGCTGGTGTACATCTCCATTACTTTGCTTTCACATGACCTGTTATTACTGTAAATTGTATATCTTAGATTCATGCTGTACGTACATTCCTGCGATTACCTGCATATGTTATCTACTATTCACGAGTTGGTAACTCACCCCCGTTGTGCCACAGGTGTTTCAGGTTGTTCCCCAGAGTAGTCGAGGCAGGCTATTCAGCTATTCATCTATCATCTTTTGCTACAGATACCGCATCAGCTCACAGTACTATTTTGCTTAGATGGGTTGGATGATTATCTGTATTTCATATTGTACATTCGTTGTATTTTGTACTCTCCATCTACTAGTATGTTGTTACTTAGAGACTTGGTGAGGACGTTATTGTATATTAATTGTGGATTTGTTGCATTTTATATACAGCTTTCTCTCTATTGTCTTTATTTCTTCGCTACGGCGTCGTATATTTGTATCGTATTCATCTTGGCTAGTTTTTACAAAAAGGGGGTGTTGCCAAAATTTTAAAGAAAGAAGTAAGACTTTTAAAGAATTTGGGTTGCGATTTCAAATGTTTCAAAAACTTATATTATCTTTTCCGTATTTTCTTGGTTTAGATTTCTGGGTTTTGGCTTTCTTCTACTGCGTTACGTCTTTAGGCGTTGTGTAGTATTAGGGCCGTCACGGGCCAATTTTGGGTCGTGACAGTTTCTCCCTGTTCTTTGATTCTGATACTAGGATTTGGGCGACTTGAGTGGAGTTATGTAATTGTACCCATGAACTGCAGCATTGTTACAATGCGGTACTCTATTTAAGTAACTTGGAGTCCTGGTCTTGATTCACTTCCTTGTTTCATGGTCGTTATATTACCTTGCTTCTCTCGGTTTCATTGCTTACTAGTTCTTGTTTTATCGCCAGCTTGAATCATGTTTACCGTGCTTAACCCTCTTCAGTATCTTGACTTCGGATGAAGTCATCTCGGTATCTTACTTGTTCATGTTTTCCCCGCATTAGAATTATTCAATTCTGGTGCATCCCTTTGTTTGTTGTTGTCTTGGGAATGGATTTTCGCGACACTTTCTACGCTCATATTGATTGTAAGGAAAGGAAAGTGATTCTCTAGATTCCCGGACATCCGGAGTTTGTTTTGCTGGAGGAAGCTGTTCGGTCGGGCCAGTCGAATTTAGGGCTAGGCCGACCAACAATGTTCTTTCGTCGACGAAAGTTATTAAGGAAGAAGTGCCAGCTGTTGTTCGAGATTTCATGGACGTGTTTGAAGACATATCGGGTTTACCGCTGAAGCGAGACGTGGAGTTCGCGATTGATCTTGTTCCTGGTGCAGCGCCAATCTCAAAGGCGTATTACCCGATGGCACCAGTGAAGTTGGAAGAAGTCAAGAAGCAGGTTACCGAATTGCTAGAGAAGGAGTGGATTCGCAGCAGCAACTCACTTTGGAGAGCTCCAGTTCTTCTAGTAAAAAGATGGCACAAGGAGGATGTGCATCGATTATCGAGAATTTAGACCGGGTGACTATTGAGAATAAGTACCCGATCTCTCACATTGGCTAATTGTTTGAGTAGATTAGTGGCGCGATGATATTCTCGAAGCTGGATTTGCGATCCGGATATCATCAAGTCCGAGTTAAATCAGAAGATATTTGCAAGACTGCGTTCCGAACTTGGTATGGATATTACGAGTATTTGGTGGTGTCCTTCGGAGTAACGAATGCACCGGCAATATTTATGGACTTGATGAACCGAATCTTTCACCGTTCTTGGACCAGTTTATAGTGGTGTTCATCGATGATATTCTGGTCTACTCAGGGAGTAAGGAAGAGCATGTAGAACACTTGAAGATTGCACTGCAGACATTGAGGCAAGGAAATTGTATGCAAAGATGAGCAAGTGCGAGTTTTAGCTTGAAGAAGTGAAGTTTTTGGGGCACGTTGTGGCTGGAGATGGAATCGCCGTTGATCCGAAAGATTACAGCAGTTCGAGATTGGCCGATTCCGAAGAATGTTGCGAAGATAAGAAGCTTTCTTGGACTTGCCGGGTATTACTGAAGGTTCGTGGAGAACTTTGCTCGTCTGGCGGAGCCTTGGCCAAGTTTACGCGCAGAGATGTACTATTTGTGTGGACGGATAAGTGTGCGTCAGCTTTTGAGGCGTTGAAGCAGAGATTGATAACCGCTTCTATTCTGACCGTGCTAGACAATTCCAGAGGATTGGTGATTCACAGCGACGCATCTGGGAAAGTTTTGGGATGTGTTTTAATGCAGCATGGGAAGGGTATAGCTTACGTATCGAGACAGTTGAAGACCCATGGGAAGAATTACCCAACCCATGATTTGGAGCTAGCAGCTGTGATTTTCGCTTTGAAGATTTGGAGACACTACTTACTGGGCGAAAGGATCGAAGTATTCACCTATCACAAAAGCCTGAAATAGATGTTCACATAGAAGGAACTTAATATGAGGCAGCGCAGTTGGTTAGAGTTGATGGCTGACTACGATCTTGATCTTAAGTATCATCCGGGGAAAGTTAATATTGTGCCGAATGCGCTTAGTCAGTTGCCAGCAATTTGGATGATGACTGCATAAAAGGAACTTATTGAAGACTTTTGGAGATTCGATTTGGAAGTTGTGCTACCGCATTCTTCGGGACAATTGATGCAGCTGCAAGTACAGTCGCCGTTGATCGAGAGTATTAAAGCAGCGCAATTAAAGGACTCAAGATTGCAAAGGTTTCGACAACAGGTTGAAGCTGAAATTCGAACGGACTCATTGAATCATGAAGGTGACACGTTGCATTATGGTAACCGTTTGTGTGGGCCAAGGGGAGATATCCGTGAAGAAGTTATGAAGGAAGCACACAGTTCCGTGTATTCCGTACATCTAGGAGGCACGAAGACGTACCGAGATATACGACCGCATTTCTGGTGGAAAGGCATGAAACGGGATATTGCCCGCTTTGTAGCAAAGTGCTTGGTGTGTCAGCAAGTTAAGGCTGAACATCAAAGGGTTGCTGGTTTATTGCAACCACTTCCGATTCATCAGTAGAAGTGGGAACATATAACCATGGATTTCGTGACGGCTTTACTGCGGAGTCCAAAAGGAAACAATGTAGATTGGGTGATTGTCGATCGATTAACCAAGACAGCTCATTTCATCCCTTCTCGGGTTGGTCAATCCGCAGAAACTTTGGCAGAACGGTACATTCAGGAAATTGTAAGATTACATGGTGTACCGGTGAGCATCGTGACCGACCGTGACAATCGTTTCTTATCACACTTTTGGAGGAGCTTACAGGAAAGTTTGGGGACTCAATTGAAGTTTAGCACAACTTATCATCCTCAAACAGATGGCTAGTCGAAGAGAACGATCCAAACTCTTGAAGACATGTTGAGAACTTGCATGTTAGACTTCAAGTGTTCATGGGAGGATCATCTACATTTAGTGGAGTTTTCTTACAATAACAGTTTCTAGGCGACTATTCAGATAACTCCATTCGAAGCTTTATATGGTCGTAAGTGTCGTTCACCTGTTTGTTAGGACGATGTCGGTGAACGAAGATTGTTGGGACCGGATTTGATCGTGCAGACAGTTGAGAAGGTTAATACTATCCGGAATCATATGAAAGCAACACAAGACCGACAGAAGAGTTGGGCAGATACATCGAGAAGACCTCTAGAGTTCGACGTTGGTGATTGGTATTCTTGAAGATATCACCAACTAGAGGGGTGATCTGTTTCGGAAGTCGAGGAAAGCTTAGTCCTCGACTCGTTGGACCTTTTGAGATCTTGGAACGTGTTGGAGAAGCGGCTTATTGTTTGGCGTTACCGCAATCCTTGGCGAATGGTCAGGACGTGTTTCTCGTACCTCAACTCCGTAAGTATGTTCGAGATGAAACACATGTGTTGGATCATTCGGAGCTGATGTACGAGAAGATTTGACTTGTGAGGAGCAACCAATGTCGATTGTGGATCGAGGGGAAAAGGTTCTTAAGAACAAGGTTATCTTTCTTGTATTCGTTTCGTGGGGTAATCGCTCACATGGAGAGTCAACTTGGGAACGAGAAGATGAAGTCCGACTGAAGTTTCCCCATCTACTTATAGTTATTGATTGTTTATCTTTTCTTGTTCTTGGAATGTCGAGGACGAAATTCTTTTGCAGTTGGGTATAATGTAACACCCGAGTTCATTTATACCAATTCCAGTTCTGGTGTTTCTGTATTCGTTATACTCTTGCTTTAACGTATTGTGGGTGCGAATGGTATTTTACACTGTACATTGCATTCGACCCGACCCGCTTGCTTGAACCTGTTTGATTCTTATTTCTAGATTACCTTGACTTGTTGCATGGACACGTGCATCTCATGATTAGTACATACAGGCATTTTACCTGATATTGCATCTTTTATCATATAACATTTTAGGTCACAGAAAATAATTTAAAATTGCATTTCATAACCTGCATGATACCCCTAACCCCGTGGTAGCATCCGCACATCTTGTTCTCGTCCCGTTCAGTGAAACAGACGTGTTTGGATGGCTACGCGCACGTACGTGCATCCATTCTTGGGGGTATGCATTTTCTTTAACTGGGCTTTCATTTTGAAATTTGGAAGTCGCATATTTTTTCTTATTTTAAATCTGAATTTTTAGACCCGACCCGGGCGTGTTTTGGAGTAAATTTGCATTTGCCAAAATCTCAAACGGACCAATATTATAATATTATATTATATTCCTTATTCATTCAAAATTTCTTTAACTAATTAAATATTTTCCTAACTAAAATTTATCAACAGCAAATTCTTACGTCTCTCTCTCTCTTTAATTATATTTACCATATTTTCTTAAATCTTTTTTTAAAAACAGACTCTCTCTCTCTCTCCTCGCTCTCTCTCTCTCTTTCTCGCGACTCACGCCACGTCTCTCTCTCCCCCCTTACTGTTCTCTTTCTCTTCTTCATTTAAAAATTTCGCCCGCCGCCTCATCTCTCGCAAACCCTAACCCTGCCTTCGTCTCGCGCTCGTCGCCGTCGCGATCTCAGACGACCCTAGCCGGCATCCTCGTCCATGCCTCGACCGACTTCCCTCACCTCCCCACGACTCCTTCCTTGCACACCCAACCGCAGCCGCAAACCCATCACCTCCGACCTCGCCTCGCCGTCACCACTTTTTCCCCCTCATTGCCCACTCCTCGCCCTCGTCGCCTCACCCTTCACCACCACCTTCTCCCTCTCCCTCTTCCTCTTCTCCTCCTTCTTTCCCCGCAACCAATCCCTCTCCCCGACCAGGTCCCTGCACATCTGAACGCCGGCGCCGGAGACGTCGTCGTCATCTCCTCTGTCTCATCACCTATCTCTCTCCCGATCTCCCATCACCACCACCACCAACAGCCACAACCCCGACCTCAAGAAAACCCTAGAACCCTAACCCAAGCCTTGCCGCAGCCATGGTCATCGCCGCGGATCTCGCCGTCGACGGCCCATCATCGCCGTCGTCGTCTCTCCCGTCTAGTATCTATCCACGATCACTAGAATCTCAGTCTTCTACTTCATTCTTCTTCTTCTCCTTTTCTCTTCTTTTCTTATTTCTTAATCTTGTACTTTTTCCGGTGATCGCCGGAAACCCATCATCGTCGTCTTCGTTTCCCTTGCCTCGCCTCTGTCCCCTATACCAACCACAGAACAGCCACACCTCATCTCTTCTTCCTTCTCTTTCTTCTTCTTGTTTTTCCTTCTCTTCTTATTCTCGTGTTTCTTGATTCCGTTTTCCGGTCACCCGCCGGAGCCGTGCCGCTGCCGACGACCCGTGAAACCCGATAGACGTTCCCTACCTGCATGGTTACTTTCTTTCTTTGCTTGGTCCTGTTCCGTACACGCGAGCGTGCATAGCGACTATGCCAACACCGACATGCTGTACGCTTTCCGTTCCGTGATCCGTCCAGGCAAGTGAAACTTGCTACATGCTATTTATAGTATTTCATATTTATTTGCATATATATTAAGCATGAAGTTTGAATTTGGTGCCTTATATCACATTTTACCATCCGATGTCCGTTTATAACATTTTTGAGTTAATTATGAAAACACATCCAGTTGCATGTTAGATTACAATATTTTATGCCCATGCCTATATTTATATCTTAGTTCTTGGTCGCATAGCCATAGTACCCTTTAAATAGTTTATAACTGTTCAACACCCGTTTGCACCCATCTCGTCTAGTATACAAATTATTGCATCAATAGATCACTTGAATGTATAACTTTAAAATATTCACTTTCCACATTTGCTAAAGTGTAGTTTAGTTAGCATTGGAATTTAACTTAACCCTAATCATAACTGTGCATCTATATACCTTAATCTGTACCTATTTGCATATCATGTTACATGTTCCAGTTTGTTGTTCTATTAGTACACATGCTTGTTTTTGTATACCCATGCTAATGCTAGTTTGATTATGAGCACCCACATGATATCTTGTACACACTAACATGACTTGTTACACCTATTACTTGACACGACATGGTACCGTGCAACTCTTGACATAACATGACACCTTTATACATTACCTGGCTTGACCTGATGTACCATGGTCTTACCTGTTACCTGATCTTGTGTCTAATGCCAACAAACCTAACATGTTGTTCTTACGGACCGTTCCTGTTGTCTATCTAGAAAAACCTGTACCTGCCTGATCCTGAGTTGGCATTAGCTCCAGATTATTTAATACCAGACCTGAACACATATAATTTGGGGGTATGGGGAAATCAATGATGAAACCTGACTTGTAACTCGACAGTTCGCTACCTTTACTGATCAGTTTTAGAGGCTAGGCCAGCCTTGGGATGATGCTGCTGACATCATACATCGTTATGCACTACCTTTTTAGAGGCTAGGTGTCACGACCCGAATATCTCGACTCATGACCGGTACTTAACCACGCAACGTCTACAGGCGTAACGCGACTAAGTAAGCCGAACCCAGAGCTCAAAACCATTTAGAAGTAGCGAGTGTTAATAAAATTTAATTAAAACATTTAGAAAACCTTAATTAGTTCAATGAGGTTTCTTTTTAAAGTTAAATTATCCTTATAATAATTTTGGCAGCATTTCCTTTGTAAAAGTAACCCCGAAAATCGGGTAAAAACAGGATATAAGTGAAAATGAGATATAATGAACAAAGCATCCCAAACCGGGATTAATCACGCCCAACGGCGGAAACCATCACCACAAGAGTAATATACGACGCCGTAGCGAAGAATGAGCAATAAGTAAACATCGCAGAATAATAACTGCAAATATAAAGTCGGCTGCCACGAGCTCGACACCAGAATACAAAAATATACATCATCATCCTCACACCGTCTCTAAGTCAAGTACATATATGGTAGATGGAGAATACTAAATACAAAAGTATGTACAGTAAAAGTAACCAGATACCACAACCCACCTAAACAGCAAAATAGCTCTCGCACCAACTGTAATAGTATCTGTAGCCAAAAGATGCAAAAAGGTAGCCTGCCGCGACTACTCTGAGGGGCAACCTGCAAATACTGTGGCACAACGGGGGTGAGTTGCCAACTCGTGAATAGAGATAACATATAAAGGTAATCACGAGCATGCACGTACTGCGCTACGCTATCAATGCCAGCAGGTAAATCTATATGCCACAAGCAGTAAGTGTAATAATCATGCAAATGCTCTGTCAGGTAAAATAACTACAGGATGAGATACATGATAATCACTGCTGAGCATGGGATAAACAACATCTACACGAAATATCAATCGTGGAAAAATAGACGGTGCCCAAGCTGCACCCAAATCCCAAATAAACTAAGGCGTCGGCACTCTCCTCGGCCCTCAAATCCTGTACATCTCTGAGAATCACGAGTGCCCAACATTGGCACCCAAAATATCATAAATACTCGTGTCCAGCATCGACACGCAAATCCTCATACATCTGTCTCCGTAAGTCCGGATCAGCCCACGGGCTCCGTCTGCGGTATCGGCCCTCGGCCCCGGCAGTACGGATCATCCCGCATCCATCTCTCGACTCCGGTCAGTATCCTCCGGATAACCGCCAGGTCCAACCAATCACCGGTAGGTACTCGCCCACCTCCAGGCTCAATCGGCAAAGTCCATCGATCATCTTGCCGAGGGGAACCATACCGGGTCCACCACGAACCCGCAAACGGATCATCCACTCTACGAATCGGGTTTCAAGCACACGTCTCAGCACCGAGAAAACGCGTGGTGGACGCACCAAAATATCATATCACGAGGAACCGGGTTTTCAAATAGTGCATCTTTTCTTAAATAATTCCACGGTCCTCAAAACCAGAAATCACATAAAAATCCAACACCAACGAGTAGATCAAATACGATATGCTATATACATCAAGTCATAATATAGGTACAAGGGAGAAACCGCTTTTCTTAAGATAGTTTCAGTTTCAAGACAGCATGCGGCTTCCAATTTCTATGAAAATCATATCGAATCATATGTGAAATGAACTACAGTATAATGATCATGGCAATTCTATAGTGAGTGTGTCATGGAAATTACTGACGGTGTGTGTGTAACATGCAGATTAGTGCTCGTGCAACATAAACCGTTAGTAATAGTGTGGTGTTCTATCAATTCTAAGTTTTCATACATATAGCAGGGAATGCAGTATGCAACAACAGTATCCATGAACAGTCAATGTAGGTAAATGCAATGTGTAGCTATAAAGTCCTATCAGCCCTGACGTAGAACGCCATGCGGGCAATATCCCCGTAGATGCTAAATCTACTCACCGAAGTCTCGCGCTAAGTGTAGCCGACGACTTGTTTCCCCTTCCCAGCGTCCGTCTCACTCGCCTGCGAACCTAGATTTACACAATATATCACACATAAGCCCAAATCCACCAAAAACGTAATATTAAGGTCAAACTAGAAACCCGCGTTGCAAACCAAGCGCGCGTGTGCGCGATACGCTAAAACGTGTGATCACGCTCCTGAAGCTAACCTGACGCGTCGCGATACGCAGCACAACCCAAACCCACACACGTATCACGTGTGTCGCGAAGATTTAAAATACGGAAAATAGGGTAATAGGTCCCAGATTTTGATACAGAAAGAGTTTTATAAAAATAAATATACCATAATACTCCACACAGCAGCAGACACCCATCACCCAAACCCCAACCCACAAATCCCTCATCTGGCCGCAATTTGCGGCCAGAAGTCTTTTTCCGGCGGCCTAGGTTGGGAGGTGGGCCCCCGGGTTTGGTGTGTGCACTCCATACATACTGTGTGTATCCCAGTAATTACAATTTTATTCTGAAACACCCCGGGTAGTAGCAGTTTCAACAGAACTCAATTTCAAGTTAAAAATCACACTTTGCACTAAAATGATACTTTAGGGTATTTTTTCTGAAACCTGAAACAACCCCAAGTCTAAAACCACACTAATATCACATTACCAAGCTAATCAAGCCATAAAAAGTTAATTTTTTTTATCACAACCTCAATAAATCCCTTTATATAGCACAAAACATGCATAAAATGTGATATTTTGCTAGAAATACTACAAGTTATGTAAAAGGGGTGCTAAGGGTGAGTTAATACCTTCAAAACACCTTATGAAACACCAAAAATCCCTGCTTTTTCCTCAAGTGTGCAGATCCACCACCAAACACCTCAAAAGCTCATCTTTTTTCCATGGTTTGTGAAGGAAAAGTGTTGATTTGAGTAGGGTTTGAATGAGGGTTTAGTGAGAAATGAAAAGAGAAGAGAAAATGGAGAAAATGGTGTTGTTGCTTCTTCTTTTTCTGCTGGAGCTCAGAAGTGAGGGAAAGAGAGAGAAAAGAAAGAGAAGCAAAGGTCAAACAAAGTCAAATCCCATACCTAACCACCATACCTTCATTTCTATTTGAATTTGAATTATAAAAAGGGGGTTTTGACTTGTTTAAATGGGCGGGATAAATAAAACCATGCAAGAAAAGAAAAAGGGTTAACATGATACATTTCTCATCTAGTCTCAAAAAAAACTTAGTGTGCATGTGTGCTCCCATGTGTGCTCCTAACACAAAAATTCACACTTAGGGTAAACCCGACTAAAAATAATCAACAACCCTATAAATATATATATATATATATATATATATATATATATCCATATAAACACTCCACAACACAAAACCCACTAGCCAAGAAGGAAAATAAGATATCCGTTTTTTTTTTGTGAAAAACACGCACACTTGCTAATTAACGCGAAAACATCCTAAACGAATTTCAAGGCGTTACAATCTACCCCCCTTAAAGAAATTCGGTCCCCGAATTTAAAAATCTAACTATACGTACCTTCAAAAAGATGGGGATACCTCTTCCTCATCTCGCTCTCGGTCTCCTAAGTGACCTCCTCGCCGCTCTGGCTATGCCAAAGTACCTTGACTGACGGTATGTCCTTCGATCTCAATTTCTTCACTTGTCGATCCAAGATCATCACCGACTGCTCTGCATAGGAAAGGTCACGCTCAAGCTGGATCATCGGGTGCTGAATCGCATGCGAAGGATCATGAAGATATCTGCGGAGCATCGAAACGTGAAATACCGGGTGCACGTCCGGAAAACTGGGCGGAAGGGCTAACCGGTATGCAACTGCACCAACACGCTCGAGGATCTCGAAGGGGGCCATATACCTGGGACTAAGCTTCCCCTTCTACCCAAATCTCATCACACCTTTCATTGGGGAGACCCTCAAGAAAACATGATCACCAACAGAAAACTCAAGTCTGCGCCGACGACGGTCCGCATAAGATCTCTGCCTACTCTGGGCTGCTCTCATCTTATCGCGAATCAACTGGATCTTCGCGGTCGTCTCCTCCACAATCTGCTGCCCTAAGATACTGCTCTCACTGAGCTCTGTCCAACAGGCGGGCGATCTACATCTCCTCCCATAAAGAGCCTCAAACGGTGCCATCTGAATGGTCTGCTGGTAGCTGTTGTTATAGGAGAACTCCACTAAGGGCAAATGATGATCCCAGCTACCTCCGAAGTCTAATACGCACGCTCTGAGCATGTCCTCGAGAGTCTGAATAGTCCGCTCTGACTGTCCGTCGGTCTGCGGATGAAATGCTGTGCTGAAACTCAAGCGGGTGCCCAAAGCCTCCTGAAGCCTCTGCCATAGTCGGCTGGTAAACTGGGTGCCTCTGTCGGACACAATACATGTCGGAACTCCGTGCAGTCGTACAATCTCATCAATGTAAATCTGGGCATATTGAGCAAATCCGAAAGTCGTCTTCACCGGTAGGAAGTGAGCCGCTTTCGTCAAACGATCCACGATCACCCAGATGGAGTCATACCCTCGACTAGTCCTGGGTAGACCCACAATAAAGTCCATAGAAATCTGTTCTCATTTCCACTCCGGAATGGGCAACGGCTGTAACTCTCCCGCGGGTCTCTGATGCTCAGCCTTGACTTGCTGACAAGTCAGGCATCTCGACACGAAATCTGCGATATCCCTTTTCATCCCGTCCCACCAGTAAACATCTCTTAAATCGTGGTACATCTTGGTGGAACCTGGATGAACACTATACACCGATCGATGTGCCTCCTCGAGAATCTCACGCCGCAGTCCCCCAGCATCTGGTATGCATAATCTGGTCCCAAATCGTAGTATCCCCTGATCATCGATCACGAACCCGGAAAATTTGCCCTGTTCCATCTGTGTCCTGATCTCTGAACAACGGTTATCACTGTGTTGTGCTTCATGTATACGGTCAAGCAACTATGGGCGTGCACGAACATGCGCAATCTGTCCTCCGATAGGCGTAAACTCGAACTGTACCCGGCTGTCGCATAAGATTTGCCGATCTGCCGACGACTGCCTCTGTACTGCGCTCAAGCAAGATAGACTACCCCTGGGCCTCCTGCTCAAAGCATCCGCCACTACATTAGCCCTGCCCGGGTGGTACAAGATCTCGCAGTCGTAGTCCTTCACTAACTCCATCCATCGGCGCTGTCTAAGGTTCAGGTCTCGCTGCTGGAATATATACTTTAAGCTCTTGTGATCAGTGAATATCTGGCACGACTCGCCGTATAGGTAATGTCGCCAGATCTTAAGTGCAAAGACCACTGCAGCCATCTCCAAATCGTGAGTGGGGTAGTTCTGTTCATGTTTCTTCAATTGCCGCGAAGCATACGCGATCACCCTGTCATGCTGCATCAGAACACACCCTAGCCCCAACTAGAGAAGCATCACAATATACCACAAATCCGCCTGACCCTGAAGGCAATGATAATACTGGCGCCATGGTCAGTAGAGCCCGTAACTGCTGAAAACTGTGCTCACACTCCTCTGTCCAAACGAAAGGAACTCCCTTCCGGGTCAACCCGGTCAAAGGTGTAGCAATGCGAGAGAAATCCTGCACAAATCGCCTGTAGTAGCCGGCCAGCCCTAGAAAGCTGCGAATCTCCGTAACTGATGTGGGTCTGGGCCAACTCCGAACGGCCTCGATCTTCCTCGGGTCTACACATATACCGTATCGTGAAATCACGTGCCCCAAGAAGTCTACGCTGTCCAGCCAGAAAGCACACTTGGAGAATTTGGCGAAAAGCTGATTCTCTCTCAAGGTCTGCAGTGTAATCCGCAGGTGCTGCTCGTGCTCCTCTCTACTCCGAGAATACACCAGAATATCATCAATGAATACAATGATGAACAGATCAAGATATGGCCGGAAAATACGGTTCATCAAATCCATGAATGCTGCTGGCGCATTGGTAAGTCCGAACGACATCACCAAAAACTCGTAATGGCCGTAGCGTGTGCGGAAAGCTGTCCTAGGAATGTCCTCCTGTCGAACCCGCAGCTGATGATAGCCTGATTGCAAATCGATCCTTGAAAAGTATCCTGCCCCCTAAAGCTGGTCGAACAAATCGTCGATACGCGGCAAAGGATATCTGTTCCGCACTGTAACCCTGTTCAGCTGGCGATAGTCGATACACAGACGCAAACTGCCGTCCTTCTTCTTGACGAACAGGACCGGAGCACCCCAAGGAGAAACACTGGGTCGAATAAGTCCCTTATCCAGCAAATCTTGCAACTGACCTTTCAATTCTCTAAGTTCCGCCGGGGCCATCCGATAAGGCGGTATAGAAATAAGCCCCGCGCCAGGAACCAAATCAATACAGAAAGAAATGTCGCGCTCGGGCGGTAGCCCAGGAAGCTCGTCAGGGAACACATCAGGGAACTTGCTAACAATTGGAACTTGATCCAGAGGAACCTCTGTAGTTCTAGTATCACAAACATAGGCGAGAAATCCCTTCCTCAAAAGCTGTCCAGCGCGAAAAGAAGAAATCACACAGTGTGGGGCGGCACCACGGTCCCCCAACACAACAAAAACCGACTCGCCGGGAAAACAAAATCTAACTGTCTTCTCACGGCAGTCCACAGAAGCATAGCACGTGGCTAACCAATCCATGCCCAAAAGAACGTCGAAGTCCAACATCTCGAGAAGGATCAAATCGACAGTCAACTCTCTCTCGCCAATACAGACGGTACAGGATCGGAACACGTGCCTAGCAATAAACGACTCTCCCACAGGAGTAGTCACAACAAGCGGCTGATCAAGCAAACCGGACTCTCTACCCAAACTCGGCACGAAGCGTGTAGATACGTACGAGTGCGTGGATCCGGGATCGAACAATACGTGTGAATCAACATAACATACTGGAAGGATACCTGAGACCACTGCATTGGACGCCTGCGCGTCCTGATGTGTCAAAGCAAAAACTCATGCCTGCCCTCCACCTGTGACTGACTGTCCTCTGCCTCGGTCATCCCGTCCTCTCTGAGCAACTCCTCCACGCCCACGACCTCTCTGTGTATGAGTCTGACGCGGAGCAACGGTAGGTACAACAGGCAATGCCCTCTGGGGTGGTGAAGGTGGTAAGGTGATGTGCGGTGCTGCTGTCTCCCTCCGGTGTATCTCAGGACAATCTCTGATGAGGTGAAGTAAACTGCCGCATCTATAGCAACCTCGCGACGACTGCTGACTCTCCCGTGGATATGAACTAAACATCTGGCCTCGTCCCGAATCTCTGCCACTCCTCGTACCTGAACGATACCTGTCGCGGCGTCTGAATGTCTGTCTCCGTGCTGCTATACCAGTACGAACTCTCTTCGGCTCTGGAACTACCGAAGTCTCAGCAAGGCAGTCCTCGACTAATAGAGCTGCATCTACCGCTGCTGCATATGTCTCGTAGTGCTGCGCGCTGATCGCAAGGAACAGTGGTGTAAGCAAGCCTCGAACAAATCTCCTGACTCGCAACTCCTCGGTAGCCACTAGATACGGCGCATAGATAGATAGCTCTGTGAACAGCACATCATACTCTGCCACTGACATCTCCGGAGTCTGGCGTAAGGACTCGAACCTGCGTGCTCTAGCATCTCTGACACTCAGTGGGAGAAAGCGGGCAAGGAATAGCGCCACGAACTCTGTCCAGGTCATAGGAGGAAGACCTGCTGCTCTGCCCTTCTCGACTGATTCGCACCATTTCTGCGCAAGACCTTCCAGGCGAAAGCTCGCGAACTCAACCCATCTCGCATCTGCGCATCTGAGGGAACGACATATCCGAGCCATCCTATCAATGAAGGACTGTGGGTCCTCGGCTGCATCGGTGCCTGTGAAGACCGGAGGCTTCAGCCTCATGAACTCTGATAGCGATACTGTAATCACCTCCGTAGCTGCAGAGGCAACTGGCTGTGCGGTAGGTACCATCGCGGTCTCTGGAACGGGTGGAGCTACCTCTGGTCGCTGCGCTCGAAGCGTCTCAACTAGGGATCCTATCATCTGGCGCATCTCCTGCATGCTGGATCCCACCGTCTGGCACATCTCCTGCATACCAGCCCCTAGCGCGGCGATCTGATCTGTCACGGGAGGAACAACCTGCTCGGGAACAACCGGTGTACTGCCCGGATCAGTCCTCGTCTCAGACGAATCAACTCGAATCTCGGCCCTCGCGGCCGCTCTCTGCGCCCTCGTAGTCTTTGGCGGCATAATGGCTGAAAGGAAAATAGGATTCGATAAGGATGCAAAAATCGAATCACAAGAATGTATATACTCAAAAGGAATTTAAATCAATAAATCCTAAGGTCGCTTTGGCGGAGTACCGTGTCGTGAGTATGCCGCGGAACATACACACGCTACGCCACTCTGCTTCAGCTACCTACTCCATCATACAAAGGTCATCCTACACTCCGAAAGGTAAAACCTACGCTCTGATACCAACTTTGTCACGACCCGAATATCTCGACTCATGACCGGCACTTAACCACGCAACGTCTACAGGCGTAACGCGACTAAGTAAGCCGAACCCAGAGATCAAAACCATTTAGAAGTACCGAGTGTTAAAAACATTTAATTAAAACATTTAGAAAACCTTAATTAGTTCAATGAGGTTTCTTTTTAAAGTTAAATTATCCTTATAATAATTTTGGCAGCATTTCCTTTGTAAAAGTAACCCCCAAAATCGGGTAAAAACAGGATATAAGTGAAAATGAGATATAATGAACAAAGCATCCCAAACCGGGAGCAATCACGCCCAACGGCGGAAACCATCACCACAAAAGTAATATACGACGCCGTAGCGAAGAATGAGCAATAAGTAAACATCCCAGAATAATAACTGCAAATATAAAGTCGGCTGCCACGAGCTCGACACCAGAATACAAAAATATACATCATCGTCCTCACACCGTATCTAAGTCAAGTACATATATGGTAGATGGAGAATACTAGATACAAAAGTATGTACAATAAAAGTAACCAGATACCACAACCCACCTAAACAGCAAAATAGCTCTCGCACCAACTGTAATGGTATTTGTAGCCAAAAGATGCAAAAAGGCAGCCTGCCGCGACTACTCTGAGGGGCAACCTGCAAATACTGTGGCACAACGGGGGTGAGTTGCCAACTCGTGAATAGAGATAACATATAAAGGTAATCACGAGCATGCACGTACTGCGCTACGCTATCAATGCCAGCAGGTAAATCTATATGCGACAAGCAGTAAGTGCAATAATCATGCAAATGCTCTGTCAGGTAAAATAACTACAGGATGAGATACATGATAATCACTGCTGAGTATGGGATAAACAACATCTACACGAAATATCAATCGTGGAAAAATAGTCGGTGCCCAAGCTGCACCCAAATCCCAAATAAACTAAGGCGTCGGCACTCTCCTCGGCCTTCAAATCCTGTACATCTCTTAGAATCACGAGTGCCCAACATCGGCACCCAAAATATCATAAATACTCGTGTCCAGTATCGACACGCAAATCCTCATACATCGGGCTCCGTAAGTCCGGATCAGCCCACGGGCTTCGTCTGCGGTATCGGCCCTCGGCCCCGGCAGTACGGATCATCCCGCATCCATCTCTCGACTCCGGTCAGTATCCTTCGGATAACCGCCAGGTCCAACCAATCACCGGTAGGTACTCGCCCACCTCCAGGCTCAATCGGCAAAGTCCATCGATCATCTTGCCGAGGGGAACCATACCGGGTCCACCATGAACCCGCAAACGGATCATCCACTCCACGAATCGGGTTTCAAGCACACGTCTCAGCACCGAGAAAACGCGTGGTGGACGCACCAAAATATCATATCACGAGGAACCGGGTTTTCAAATAGTGCATCTTTTCTTAAATAATTCCACGGTCCTCAAAACCAGAAATCACATAAAAATCCAACACCAACGAGTAGATCAAATACGATATGCTATGTACATCAAGTCATAATATAGGTACAAGGGAGAAACCGCTTTTCTTAAGATAGTTTCAGTTTCAAGACAGCATGCGGCTTCCAATTTCTATGAAAATCATATCGAATCATATGTGAAATGAACAATAGTATAATGATCATGGCAATTCTACAGTGAGCGTGTCATGGCAATTACTAACGGTGTGTGTGTAACATGCAGATTAGTGCTCGTGCAACATAAACCGTTAGTAATAGTGCAGTGTTCTATCAATTCTAAGTTTTCATACATATAGCAGGGAATGCAGTATGCAACAACAGTATCCATGAACAGTCAATGTAGGTAAATGCAATGTGTAGCTATAAAGTCCTATCAGCCCTGACGTAGAACGCCATGCGGGCGATATCCCCGTAGATGCTAAATCTACTCACCGAAGTCTCGCGCTAAGTGTAGCCGACGACTTGTTTCCCCTTCGCGGCGTCCGTCTCACTCGCCTGCGAACCTAGATTTACACAATATATCACACATAAGCCCAAATTCACCAAAAACGCAATATTAAGGTCAAACTAGAAACCCGCGTTGCAAACCAAGCGCGCGTGTACGCGATACGCTAAAACGTGTGATCACGCTCCTAAAGCTAACCTGACACGTCGCGATACGCAGCACAACCCAAACCCACACACGTATCACGTGTGTCGCGAAGATTTAAATACGGAAAATAGGGTAATAGGTCCCAGATTTTGATACAGAAAGAGTTTTATAAAAATAAATATACCATAATACTCCACACAGCAGCAGACACCCATCACCCAAACCCCAACCCACAAATCCCTCATCTGGCCTCAATTTGCGGCCAGAAGTCTTTTTCCGGCGGCTTAGGTTGGGAGGTGGGCCCCCGGGTTTGGTGTGTGCACTCCATACATACTGTGTGTATCCCAGTAATTACAATTTTATTCTAAAACACCCCGGGTAGTAGCAGTTTCAACAGAACTCAATTTCAAGTTAAAAATCACACTTTGCACTAAAATGATACTTTAGGGTATTTTTTCTGAAACCTGAAACAACCCCAAGTCTAAAACCACACTAATATCACATTACTAAGCTAATCAAGCCATAAAAAGTTAATTTTTTTTATCACAACCTCAATAAATCCCTTTATATAGCACAAAACATGCATAAAATGTGATATTTTGCTAGAAATACTACAAGTTATGTAAAAGGGGTGCTAAGGGTGAGTTAATACCTTCAAAACACCTTATGAAACACCAAAAATCCCTGCTTTTTCCTCAAGTGTGCAGATCCACCACCAAACACCTCAAAAGCTCATCTTTTTTCCATGGTTTGTGAAGGAAAAGTGTTGATTTGAGTAGGGTTTGAATGAGGGTTTAATGAGAAATGAAAAGAGAAGAGAAAATGGAGAAAATAGTGTTGTTGCTGCTTCTTTTTCTGCTGGAGCTCAGAAGTGAGGGAAAGAGAGAGAAAAGAGAGAGAAGCAAAGGTCAAACAAAGTCAAATCCCATACCTAACCACCATACCTTCATTTCTATTTGAATTTGAATTATAAAAAGGGGGTTTGACTTGTTTAAATGGGTGGGATAAATAAAACCATGCAAGAAAAGAAAAAGGGTTAACATGATACATTTCTCATCTAGTCTAAAAAAAAACTAAGTGTGCATGTGTGCTCCTAACACAAAAATTCACACTTAGGGTAAACCCGACTAAAAATAATCAACAACCCTATAAATATATATATATCCATATAAACACTCCACAACACAAAACCCACTAGCCAAGAAGGAAAAAAAGATATCCGTTTTTTTTTGAAAAACACGCACACTTGCTAATTAACGCGAAAACATCTTAAACGAATTTCAAGGCGTTACACTAGGCCAGCCTTGGGATGATGCTGCAGACATCATTCATCATTACCCCTTTTCCTTTAGTGCCTAGCGGCATGTCTCGGTTTCAGCCCGAGAATCTTCACCGTGATCCCGGGCACGCACGGGATACTATTGAGTTACATCGACGATTCATCAAATTGATTTCAAGGACATGAGAGTAGTTAACCCATTAGACCAGTTTAGATTACTCACTGCACACTACCTTTCACTGCCCTGATTTATATTGCTGTTACACCTGCTTTACCTTTTATGATCATACTTGCATGTCTTGCTACCCTGTTTATATATTATTTCTTGATGTTATGACGCGCTGACGTCTGGGTTTTGCATGGCCCAGATCCTCTACCTTTGTTGCAGACCGATCAGGAGCATTGCCGCTGTTAGACCGAGCGGTAAGGATCCTGTTGGTACCCAGTTCTACTTTCCTGGTGTTTTATTTTGGACCTTTTGCTTCCGCATATTATATCATTTCTTGATTCATTTACTTTGGTTCATGGACATGTACTAGATAGTTTAGTTTACTTTCCTGTTCTTGATATCTCTACAGCCGTAATGTGACCGTGGAAGGATTTTTCCTATCCACAGGTAGCATGGTTGGCTATGTCACGTGCCTATTTTAGCGTACTCTGGGAAGCGGGGCGTGACAGAGGGTGATTCCATCATCTGCATGTACATCACCATGTCAGGAGTCATCTATTCTAAATACCTGTTAGTGTATATGCCCTAGAGGCCATTACTGTATCATACTAGTATGTATATTACTTGATGGAAGCTTAGGATATTCACAGTTGTACAGACAATCTTGCTCAATATAGTAGTATGCTACTTGGTTTGTCTCTGCTTTAATGTGTACTTGTGTTTATTTATTATATCACCTATACGCATTAGTAGAGCCCTTTGGATCTTTGCTTGATTACCGGCGTTGTGATGGCGATCACACTCGTGGGGGCTGGGTAATCTACAAGCACATCCTTATACACGTCCCTAGTCGTGGGAGTACCGAGATAGGGCATCGATACTCCGGAGTAGACTAGCGTATGCGCTTCTCATCCCAGCACGGGAGACGGTCTGTCCCACAGCCGTCGGTACGTCGTACTTGAGATAGTATGCGGGTGCTCGTTGGGTTACGAGTACACTGGACAGGACTCGTCGGGAACTGATGGTTGGTATTATACCTATCGTCAGTTATCAGTTCCCAGGTGACATGAGTACAGCTTAGTCCGCTGACTTGACACTGTCACTTCGCCTCGAGTGTGTTCCCACTGTTCTTTGATTGCTACCCTACCACGGCTCTACTGAGTCGTGCAAACAGGTAGTAGTTGGGAGCAGTCCCGAAGCACTTGGAGGCAGTGACGGTTAGACAGGATTCGTCTCTCCCGGTATTGGGGGTTGACATCGCGCTGTGTCTAGGAGAGCCATTACACAAGTAGTCCCTGGCCAGGGCAAGCGAGATGTACTGGTAGGTTCCAGTGTTATCTCAGGGTGTTCTGGGCTTCACTCCGACACGACTTGTACCGCTATTAGGGGTCTGACGCTTGCCGCCCCCTAGGCCCAACATGCGATGTATCAGACGAACAGACCGGACTGTACGGAGATTGTCACATACAGACTCAGTGGGAGTTCGGATGGGTTTACCTCATCGGCCTTCTTATCGACATCTACCTGGGGACCGTTACGTACAGCTAGTGCCGCTTGCGGTCTATGGTTAAACCCACTGCCAGCGTAGTGTCGAGTCTTTAGAGTCCCACACAGAGAGTTTCCCTGCACTGAGCGAAACATGTAGAGGCCGTATGGTTTTACGGCAGGGCTGCGATCACTTACGTACACTTGTGTGCGTATGGTGTTCGGGCAGGCAGTACTAGTAGGCTTTGGTTTAAGCCTGATCCTAGTATTGCACGGATGGATTTGTTTTGCCTTCTGTGCATCCGCATTCTACGGAATACGGATGCAGGTGTGTATGCACAGTTTTTCGGAGCGATGAAGGAGGAGGTGCCTCATTAGGGTTTTGGCAGTTGGTTCGGCCAAAACCGTTATGTGGCAGGCTCATTAGGGTTTTGAAAGTTGATTCGGTCAAAACCATTTTGAGGCGGACTCATTAGGGTTTTTTGACAGTTCGTTTGGTCAAAACCATTATGAGCCGCGAACATCATTTACTAATCCTATTAGTGATAATCTTATGATGGCTAATTGCATTGACCATTTGACCCCGTTGACCCCTCTTGACTTTGTTGACCGGTTGACCGGGTTGACCATTGACTTTCAAGAGGTTTCCACACTCTTCTTTTCTTTTCCTTTTTCTTTTGGATTATGATAATGGTCATTTCAAAGTAGCCATCAACTTTATCTTGATGGGATTAGTAATGATGTTGTTTTGCATTATTTGCAACCATGGTTGTTTTTCTTTTGTATCATAATTTTATTTCTCATTCTCTCTCTTTAAATGAGAAGCTCCATGGTTGCTAGAAAACTCCTTCTTCTTCCTCCTCTTGATTTCTCCTTTGATCTCATGTGTTGAGAGAAAAATGATTCCACTTGACAAACACATCCATACATCTCCTCTACACATCCTAGGGCTTCTAGATTAGCAATCTCCTTGCCCTAGTTACCTCGGCTTGAGGTGGAGCTCGGTGTACATCTCTCGGGTGGATCGTCTTCGACTCAAGGAGGCCGCGGAGGTGACCAAAGTCCGGATCAACCATTGAGCAAGCAAAGAGAAGAACAACAAGAAGAGAAGAACAACAAGAAGTGAATAACAACAAGAAGAGAAGGAGTTCAAGTTGAGGTATAACCCCTAACCGAGTAGATAACATCTCAAGTTAGGATGCTAGTATATTGTTTAGCAAAGATCCGGCTTTTACGGTCCATGTTACAAAGTTTAGAAAAATTTTTGTTTTACCGTTTCCGCAACCCCGAAAGTACCGGGAGAGGTAACGTGGACCTAACAGTGGTATCAGAGCCTAACTAAACATAAACTAGCTCGGTAGCGAAGTGTATCGAAGTTCGAAACGGAAAAATCGAAAAAACCAAGTTACGAAAATCTGAGTTTCTGTTAAATTTTTTTCTGGTCAAAACAAAATTTCTTATACTCCAAAAATAATCTCAGGGTTTTTAAAAGATAGCCACCAAAAACGAGCTAACAACTCGACCAAAGCGCCGCGTTTCCGCGGCAATAGCAGGCTATTGCCGCGGAACCGCGGCCATCTTGGTGAGTTGCTGGGTCGATTTTGGTGCAGTATGTTTCTGACTTGGTTTTAGGATTTTTAAGATGGTTTAAATGTGCCCAGATTTTCCAGAATTGAAATTTGTTTTTGGGGGCCTATAAATCCGTATTTTTCCGAACTTCAATATACTTTGACTATAAAGGTTATATCTGTGATGTTCTTATGTATTGAACGTCGGCTAATCGCTATATGTCGATTAGTCGGGGTTATACATATCTGTGATCTGTGATTGTTGTTGATGGTTTGTGTATATGAACTCGTTGGATTGTCGCGGATGAATAGCCGGGGTGGATGTGAGATGAGAGTTTCTTTTTCTTTCATTCATGTAATAAATTTGTAAATTGATGTAATATTATTTGTTTGGCCGCACAACCGGGTCGGGGTTGTAGCCGTCATTGTATAATTCTTTTTACTGTTTATGCTCCTAGGATAGACCCATGGAGGGGGTGCACAAACTACCGGGTATCTCGAAGTGCCGAGTGGCCTACTCACGGCGATGAGGGAGGTTGCTTCGCTTCGGGTACTTGGCGGGTAGTTTGCCGCACCCGTAGGGGTCTTGGGTGGGGTTTTGGCTATTCATCGCGACCGTGTAATCCGCTTTTCGTTGCAGGCTTGAACGAATCGCGGGTTCCTAGTATATCCAAAGTGTTCATCTGTGATCTGGATTGGCTATCGTTGCAGTATATCTATATATAATAACTATTTAGGCGTTGCTTATGTTTTACAGCCGCGCTAGCCCAGCCCCCGCTCTGTCGTTAGTTAAGTAACCTAACGGGTGATGACGGGGCCCAGTGGCGAATGCGAATGGCATAAGCGTACGTCATATTTTGGTTGTTTTCTGCAATGGTAGGATTTAAATGATGGGATGCATTAAAAGAACTAATGCAAGAAAATAAACCTAAAAGACGTTGTTGGAACAATTTTTCAAAAAGCTGTTATTGCAAAGACGTTCATTTTTGTTTTGCATCGCGGTATTCGGTTGTGAATGCCCAGCACCTCAGTCGACGAGGCAAGGGCCGAGATCCCTTCACCGGGAGTGACCCCTTGGACAAAAGTTTGCGTCAGCGTAATAACTTCACTATAGTCGATTATTCTTGCTTTGCATCGAGGTATTCAATTTGGAATATCCTGCACCTCATTCGACGAGGAAAGAGCCGAGATCCCTTCACAGGGAGTGACCTCTTTAGCAAAAAGATTTCGCCACTATATTTTTCCAAAAAAGATTATCATGTTCCTTCAACGACATCAAGTTCATTACGTTAACGGGTTTTTCGCCAAAAACCCAGCCGTAGCCCTCCGTCATTTCCTACAAGTACTACTCAGTATTCGAGCTACGTATTTTGGCATTGTCAAGGCGTAGTGATCGGTAGCTAAGTATTGCTTGTTTGCAGCCTTATTTTTCAGATTATTTAGGACAGACGCATAGCTATGTTGGCATTGTCAAAAGTTGTGCGGGTGGGTCTAAGTTAATCAAGATAATGACGGGCCGAACTTGACTAACAATTCATGATATGTTGGCATTGTCAAGGTCATGAATCGTTAGGGGCAAAAACCACATCGGGAGTTTCAAAAGAACTGAAACTTGCAGATTTAGCATACCTTCTGGAGTGTGGTGGCTAGAGTGGATTCCATCTAGGTCATCACACAATGACAGTTGGATCCCGATCCCACTGATGAGTTGGATTACTCTTGGGAGATTATTTCACTAAACGATCAATGCTATGAACCTAGTAGGTGTCTAGAAAGGTGTTAGCGGGGCTACGCCCCCAGGGAAAAGAGGTTCTTGAATTAAGGAACTCCGCGAAAGCGTTGGAATACCTCCCTCGAAGTACCGACACTAGCCTGGCTGAAAGGTTAAGCAAGTATTGTGACGTGAATTAAAATCCTGACTAGTTCTTCTTTTAAAAGGTTTTAAGAAGAATTTGAGTAAACAGTAGGAGACATCCTGGTTAGATAAATTAATAAACCAATCTAATCTTGCAAGAGCATACGCTGAGTGTTTCTTTTCTCTCTCTCCAGGCAGCAACCTTTTCACGCCCTAATCAAGATAATAAAATGTATCGCTTGACCGATCCGAATTCTTATTCGGGACTGGGGAAGGTTGGTTCAGCTCTAACTTGTGACAACAGTCATGAGTATGAGAATGGGAAAGGGGATTGTATGGATTTCCAGGATACCCAGTTGAAGAAGAAGTATGGTTTTGCATCTACTTCAGGTGTTCTTGTGATTGAGAACTGTTTTACGGTCAGCCCTACCTCCTGGGTACTTGATACCGGATCAGGATCTCATATCTGTAATTTATTGCAGGGACTGAGAAAAAGTAGGAAAGTTGCACCGGGTGATATGTCGCTCAGAGTAGCGAACGGAGCACAAGTTAATGCGGCAGCCGTCGGTGAATATCACCTAGTATTGCCAAATGGCAAGACTATGATTTTGAACGATTGCTACTATGTACCCTCCATGGTTTGCAACATCATATCAGTTTCTTTACTCGATAAAGATGGATATAACTTTGTTCTTGAAAAGAATATCATGAACATTTACCTTCATAAGGTACTGGTTGCAGAGGGTACACTGTGTAATGGTATCTACGTTCTAAATCAGAATGCAGTTCTCAATGTACAAAACACACGTAAGAGGAAGAATTCAGATACGAATGAATCCTACTTGTGGCATTGTAGACTTGGTCATATCGGAGAGAAAAGACTGAGTAAGTTGAATAAAGATGGACTCTTGAATACGTTCGAGTTTTCATCTTATGAAACTTGTCAGTCTTGTCTCAAAGGGAAGATGACCAAATCTCCGTTCACCGGACATGGAGAAAGAGCAACAGAGCTCTTGGGACTCATACACGGTGATGTGTGTGGTCCGATGTCTATACTTGCAAGGGGTGGGTTCTCGTACTTTATCACATTCACTGACGATCTCTCTAGGTTCGAATATGTGAATCTGATGAAACACAAATCTGAAACTTTTGAGAAATTCAAGGAATTCAGAAACGAAGTAGAGAACCAGACAGGCAAAAGTATCAAGATCCTCCTGTCTGATAGAGGAGGGGAGTACTTAAGCACGGAATTCCGAGATTACTTAAAAGAGAATGGTATTCTCTCTCAGCTTACTCCTCCTTATACACCACAGCACAACGGTGTATCGGAGAGAAGGAATCGTACCCTATTGGATATGGTTCGATCCATGATGAGTGATGCTGAGTTACCTCTTTCATTCTGGGGACTTGCGCTAGATACAGCGGCATACTTACTGAATCAGGTTCCGTCTAAATCCGTGCCTAAGACTCCATATGAAATATGGAGTGGTAAGAAACCATATCTAGAACGAATTAAGATATGGGGTTGTCCGGCCTATGTAAAAGTACAAAAACCAGACAAGCTTGAGGCACGGTCAGTTTTATGTAAGTTTGTGGGATATTCTAGAAATTCTCTGGGATATCTGTTCTACCACACTGAGGAACAGAAGGTGTTCGTTGCTCGCCGCGCCACCTTTTTAGAGTGGCAATTTCTTGCAAAAGAAATAAGTGGGAGCATGGTAGAACTGGATGAAATATCTGATCCACAAACTCAAACTGAGGATTTAGCAGAACCAGAAAATTCAGTGACCCCAAACGAACCTCAGCCACTCCGCAGATCTGGTAGGATTTCTCATCCGCCCGAGAGATACTACGGTTTTCTCATAGACGGGGATCGAGAGGATTGCATCTTGGAAGAAGATGACCCTACCAGTTTCAGGCAGGCCATTATCAGTAGGGACTCTGATAAGTGGCAAGAAGCAATGCAATCCGAAATGGAGTCCATGTACGCCAATAAAGTGTGGACCTTGGATATTGCTCCACCTGGGGTAAAACCCGTTGGATGCAAATGGATCTACAAAAGGAAACTTGGTGTAGATGGGCAGGTGGAAACCTATAAAGCTAGACTCGTTGCAAAAGGTTTTCGTCAAAGACCTGGTTTGGACTATGATGAAACTTTTTCTCCGGTGGCTATGCTCAAATCCATTCGGATCCTACTTGCTATTGCTGCCTTCCATGACTATGAAATCTGGCAGATGGATGTTAAAACGGCCTTCCTAAACGGTTGTTTGGAAGAGTGCGTTTACATGGATCAACCAGAAGGTTTCGTAGACAGTGGGAGCAGCGGAAAGGTGTGCAAGTTGCTTAAATCCATTTATGGATTAAAGCAGGCATCGCGGAGCTGGAACATCTGTTTTGATGAGGCGATCAAGGAATTTGATTTCATCAAGAACGAAGATGAACCCTGTGTTTATAAGAAGATTGTAGGACGAACTTTCGTATTCCTAGTCTTGTACGTGGACGACATTCTTTTGATAGGAAATGATGTTCCTATGCTATAATCGGTCAAGCTATTTTTGTCACAAAGGTTCTCCATGAAGGACCTGGGTGATGCCTCATACATTCTGGGGATCAAGATCCATAGAGATAGATCCAAGAGACTATTGGGACTTTCGCAGTCCAGGTACATAGAGACCGTACTAAAGAGATTTAGTATGGAGGGTTCCAAGCGCGGTAACATACCCGCATTGCACGGAATTACCCTCTCCAAGAAGATGTCTCCTAAGACTAACGAAGAGAGGGTTCGCATGAGCATTATACCCTACGCTTCAGCGGTAGGATCTATAATGTATGCGATGCTATGTACAAGACCAGATGTAGCTTACGCGTTGAGCGCGGTAAGCCGGTATCAGTCAGACCCAGGGGAGGACCACTGGACAGCAGTGAAGAACATTCTCAAGTACCTGAGAAGGACTAAAGAGATGTTCCTGGTTTACGGTAATGGAGACCTCAGGGTCGAGTCCTTTGCCGATTCAAGCTTCCAGAGTGACAAAGATGACAGCAAGTCTGTCTCGGGTTTTGTGTTTACCCTCAACGGAGGGGCGGTATGTTGGAGGAGTTCCAAGCAGGATACCGTCGCAGACTCGACGATGGAGGCTGAATACATTGCTGCAAGCGATGCCGCAAAAGAAGCGGTCTGGATGGAGAAGTTCATTAGTGAACTTCAGGTGGTTCCGTCCATTGTTGACCCAATACCTTTGTATTATGATAACAATGGGGCTATAGCTTTAGCGAAGGAACCAAGGTCCCATCAGAAATCCAGGCACATCTTAAGGCGGTATCACCTGATCAGGGAGATCATTGATCGACAGGAGATCGAGGTGCGGAAAGTGGACACAAAGGACAACACTGCGGACCCATTCATGAAGGCTTTACCCCAGACTCAGTTCGAGCGGCTGATCGAGATGATAGGTCTTCGATACGCCAGTATATGGCCTTAGTGCAAGTGGGAGATTGTTAGTGTATATGCCCTAGAGGCCGTTACTGTATCATACTAGTATGTATATTACTTGATGGAAGCTTAGGATATTCACAGTTGTACAGACAATCTTGCTCAATATAGTAGTATGCTACTTGGTTTGTCTCTGCTTTAATGTGTACTTGTGTTTATTTATTATATCACCTATACGCATTAGTAGAGCCCTTTGGATCTTTGCTTGATTACCGGCGTTGTGATGGCGATCACACTCGTGGGGGCTGGGTAATCTACAAGCACATCCTTATACACGTCCCTAGTCGTGGGAGTACCGAGATAGGGCATCGATACTCCGGAGTAGACTAGCGTATGCGCTTCTCATCCCAGCACGGGAGACGGTCTGTCCCACAGCCGTCGGTACGTCGTACTTGAGATAGTATGCGGGTGCTCGTTGGGTTACGAGTACACTGGACAGGACTCGTCGGGAACTGATGGTTGGTATTATACCTATCGTCAGTTATCAGTTCCCAGGTGACATGAGTACAGCTTAGTCCGCTGACTTGACACTGTCACTTCGCCTCGAGTGTGTTCCCACTGTTCTTTGATTGCTACCCTACCACGGCTCTACTGAGTCGTGCAAACAGGTAGTAGTTGGGAGCAGTCCCGAAGCACTTGGAGGCAGTGACGGTTAGACAGGATTCGTCTCTCCCGGTATTGGGGGTTGACATCGCGCTGTGTCTAGGAGAGCCATTACACAAGTAGTCCCTGGCCAGGGCAAGCGAGATGTACTGGTAGGTTCCAGTGTTATCTCAGGGTGTTCTGGGCTTCACTCCGACACGACTTGTACCGCTATTAGGGGTCTGACGCTTGCCGCCCCCTAGGCCCGACATGCGATGTATCAGACGAACAGACCGGACTGTACGGAGATTGTCACATACAGACTCAGTGGGAGTTCGGATGGGTTTACGTCATCGGCCTTCTTATCGACATCTACCTGGGGACCGTTACGTACAGCTAGTGCCGCTTGCGGTCTGTGGTTAAACCCATTGCCAGCGTAGTGTCGAGTCTTTAGAGTCCCACACAGAGAGTTTCTCTGCACTGAGCGAAACATGTAGAGGCCGTATGGTTTTACGGCAGGGCTGCGATCACTTACGTACACTTGTGTGCGTATGGTGTTCGGGCAGGCAGTACTAGTAGGCTTTGGTTTAAGCCGGATCCTAGTATTGCACGGATGGATTTGTTTTGTCTTCTGTGCATCCGCATTCTACGGAATACGGATGCAGGTGTGTATGCACAGTTTTTCGGAGCGATGAAGGAGGAGGTGCCTCATTAGGGTTTTGGCAGTTGGTTCGGCCAAAACCGTTATGTGGCAGGCTCATTAGGGTTTTGACAGTTGATTCGGTCAAAACAATTTTGAGGCGGACTCATTAGGGTTTTTTGACAGTTCGTTTGGTCAAAACCATTATGAGCCGCGAACATCATTTACTAATCCTATTAGTGATAATCTTATGATGGCTAATTGCATTGACCATTTGACCCCGTTGACCTCTCTTGACTTTGTTGACCGGTTGACCGGGTTGACCATTGACTTTCAAGAGGTTTCCACACTCTTCTTTTCTTTTCCTTTTTCTTTTGGATTATGATAATGGTCATTTCAAAGTAGCCATCAACTTTATCTTGATGGGATTAGTAATGATGTTGTTTTGCATTATTTGCAACCATGGTTGTTTTTCTTTTGTATCATAATTTTATTTCTCATTCTCTCTGTTGAAATGAGAAGCTCCATGGTTGCTAGAAAACTCCTTCTTCTTCCTCCTCTTGATTTCTCCTTTGATCTCATGTGTTGAGAGAAAAAGGATTCCACTTGACAAACACATCCATACATCTCCTCTACACATCCTAGGGCTTCTAGATTAGCAATCTCCTTGCCCTAGTTACCTCGGCTTGAGGTGGAGCTCGGTGTACATCTCTCGGGTGGATCGTCTTCGACTCAAAGAGGCCGCGGAGGTGACCAAAGTCCGGATCAACCATTGAGCAAGCAAAGAGAAGAACAACAAGAAGAGAAGAACAACAAGAAGTGAAGAACAACAAGAAGAGAAGGAGTTCAAGTTGAGGTATAACCCCTAATCGAGTAGATAACATCTCAAGTTAGGATGCTAGTATATTGTTTAGCAAAGATCCGGCTTTTACGGTCCATGTTACAAAGTTTAGAAAAATTTTTGTTTTACCGTTTCCGCAACCCCGAAAGTACCGGGAGAGGTAACGTGGACCTAACAATACCTTTAGAATACAGTCAAAGTACCCACATTGGGAAACTACCCAAATCTAGATCTAAAACTATAGATCTAGAAACCAGAATGTCAGATATTATATCCATATCCTTTGTGGAGAAACAACTGTGTGACGACCACAGTACAACCGATCGTAGTATAGGAATTTTTCTTCCTACTCTGTGTATGTTATCCAAATACCAGGATATCACACCCTACTACCTTCTTAACAGATCCATCCCCTATTCTGATGAAGTCAAAGCCATGACTGTCACATCAAAATTAGACGATCTATCTCCGCTATATCTGCTCAAGTCTATAAATAGACATGAGCTACTTGCCCACTATGCTTCCACTGCTCCCACCGACCACAACAACCCTCTGGCAGAATAATATATACGTGCACTTCTAAAGCTAGTTTAGAACGACGCTATACTTAACCTCCTGCCGGGTCTCATAGTCTGGAACAATAGTAGTGTCAAGTCTGGATAAACAAGAACCTCCCTGTCACCGTCCTTGAGGCTACAGAAGTACCTCTCGGGTGTCTGAGGTTACCCACCATATCTGCGGAGTGGCTAATGGAATGTTAAACCTGATTAAATCTTTAGGTCCTATTAAATTTTCCGTAATCGTTTGCGGTTCTGGAATCTCTTCCACTTCTACCATACTCCCACTACTGTTTTCTGAAAAAATCCATTTTACTAAAACTGTGGCGAGTCAAGAACAATATCACTATTTATCTTCCAGATGGTAGAAAGTCAACCCTCGTCATAGTTTGGGCCAATCCGCAAACTGCCATTACAGAAACGTGCCTTGAGTTATCCAGAGTCTGGTTTTAAGCATAAGCCGGACAACTCCCCGTAACTTAACATCGTTAAGATATGAACCATTCTATATCCAATATAGAAACTTTGGCACTAATTTAATTGGAACCAGATTCAAATCGTGCAGCTGTCTCCAGTGCATATCAACTTAATGGAAAGAGGCTAATCAGCATTACTCAACTTAGGAATCCATCCAATTATGAGTAACCTGAAAGAGAAACAAGTTTCTCAAAACCATTACTATCATCTGAATACCAATCACAAGTATCTACATTTTCGATATCTTTGAAGAATCCCGATACTTGCGGTACCTGGTTCTTTACTTTATTCTTATACCCGCAACTTTTCAAAATTTAGACATTGTATTTCTACGAAACACTTGTCTAAAAACTAGAGAAGTCATAAGTAAACAGAATATAGTACGAGGACCAACCCCTTTGTCCTGATGGACACTGGACAGCATACAATACTCTGTATGAGTCCCCTGAGTCGAATAACTCAAAACCTGTGCATCGTAGGTTGAAAACTGTACTTATGGTTAAGAACTACTCTGCTGTTCAATGCTCCTTACCCAATCGTCAACTGATATAGGTAAATGTCACGGACATAATTTCAAAAAGTTATATCTCACTTTATAAAATAAATGTACAGATATATCATTTTGAAATTGGTGCACAACAACGGATACTCAAAACTAAATACATGCCGTCCGGCAAAAACCCAGGCGATTTCCTCAAATATCACCAATTACAACGAATTCCGATATAATGAGTGTAAGTCCATGCTACCTCTCCTGGTACTTACGGGCTTGCGGAATTTGATGAAAAACAATTTTCTAGAGGCGGTAACATGGACTCAAAACGGATCTTTGTTAAACTATCTACCTAACAACCTAACTAGGAGTTGTTAACTACTCGGTTAGGGGGTTATACCTTTCTTTCTTGAACTCCTTCGTCTTCAACTCTTGATGGTGTACGGATCGGCTTCACCCCGTCGTCTCCTTGCGCCGAAGATCGATCCACCCGAAAGCTTCTACCTTTGGCTTCTTCTTCGAACTTTGAAGAAACTAGTTCACTTGGTTTGCTAAACCTTGTGAACTAGAGTGAGTAGAGGAGAGTGTGTTGGGATTTTTCTCTATGGTTCTTGCTTCTCAACACATGAGACAAGTGAACCATAGACTAAAGAGAGGGAGAGCAAGAGGAAGAGAGTGAGAGCTCAAGCCAAGAGAGAGAATGGAAAATGAGAGAATGAGTAAGACTTTTCTCTCTTGGCTCTCATAATCCAAAGCCATCATAACAAATCATAGCAATCAAGTATTATGTGATGGTTTAAGTCAAAATAGCCATATCATTTCATGCACTCATTTTGCACAAGATAAACAAGCAAGCAAAAGTCTTTGCCATGAAATGATAGCTATTGTCATGATGATGGTCAACTAGTCCAACCTAGTCAACCGGTCAACAAAGTCAACAAGTCAACAAAGTCAATCCCTCAACAACCATGTTACTATAATACTTAATTAATATTATTGTTAATTATATTTCATATTCTCATTAGGGTTTAGCAAAAAGTCAACAGTCAACAGTCAACAGTCAACAACCCTAATGAGAATCCTCCGCCTCTGTCAACTGTGCATACACACCCGTATCCGCGTTTCGAGGAACACGAATACATACAAGATAAAACCAATCCCAAATCGTACACTAGGATCTAGCTTAAACTAAAGCCCGCTAGTGTTAACTGTCAGGACACTAAACGTGCACAAGTGCACGGATGTGACCGTGTTGGAGATAGTGCCCTCAGAGTCAATTATTAGGTCACAGGTACGTGATTGTAATGATTGAGGGAGGACCTATCCCGGTAGGACAGTCTTACTCGAGATGATAGTATGCTATCTGGTTTACCTTTATCATCGTGTACTGTTTTAGGTGACCTGACACGTCGCTATTACACGTTGATAGAGCCCCTAGGATTCTTGCTTGACCACCAGCAGTATGAGGGCGATCATATAAGTGGGAGCTGGGGGTCTACAAGCATATCCTTAAAAGGTCCCTAGTCGTGGGAGTTTCGAGACCGGGCATCGATACTCCATTAGTAGACTAGTGTATACAGTCGAGACCCCGACGAGGGGCGGTGGCCGGTCTCACAAGCCACTGGTGTCAGTTGGATCACCTAAGATGTATACAGGTGCTCATTGGGTTATGAGTACACCGGACAGGACTCGCCGGGAACATGCTAGTTGGTCATATACCAGACGTCAGATGGCAGTTCCCTGGTGACATGTGTGCAGGTTAGTTCATCGACCTGGGGATCGTCATTTGTCTCGTGTGAGTTCCCACTGTACTTTGATTACTACCCTACCACGGCTCAAAGGAGTCGTGCAAACAGGTTTTAGTTGGGTACAGTCCCGAGCCACATGGAGGCAGTGAGCGTATCTTCAGGGGTTCGTCTCTCCCGGTATTGGGGGTGAGGTCGTGCTGTGTCTAGGAGAGCCATTACACAAAGTCCTTGGCCAAGGCAAGGAGATTTACTGGTAGGTATTCCAGTAGTATCTCAGGGTGTTCTGGGCTACACTCCGACACGACTTGTACCGCTTTTGGGGGTCTGACTTTTACCAACCCCCTAGGCCCGCCATGCGATACTCATAGACGAACGGACCGGACTGCACGGATATTGTCACTGACAGGCTCAGTAGGGTGTCAGGATGAGTTCGCTCATCGACGTCCCTTTTAGTCAATTGCTGGTGGCCCGTTACGTATTGGCTTATACCTCTGACGTGCTAGTGGTTAAATCCACAGCCATAGTATTGATGAGTCTTTAGAGTCCGCCACACTTTCAGTTACTCAGCTTTCGGGCGAAACGCTGTAGAGGCCGTATGGAGATATGGCAGGGTCCGATCAGATACGTGCGGTATTGCACGGATCAGGATCGGACGGTTTGTACTAGTAGCCGTATAGGTATATGGCAGGGTTCGATCAGATACGTGCGGTATTGCACGGATCAGGATCGAACGGATTTTACTAGCCGGCTTTGGTTTAAGCCGGTCCTAGTTTAGTACAGTGTAGATTTTGTCTCTTTGCATTTGTATCCGGACGGAATACAGATGCGGGTGTGTATGCACAGTATCGGGGTTTTCCTGTAATTTATTACGGGACCAGTTTTCTGGAGTTGCCAGTTTGCATTCCGTTCCGGCCGGTTTTCCTTTGTTCTTTCCCGGCCGGACTTTTCCGATGGAGGGGGTTATTTGCAATTGTGCAAATAACATTTGTGGAGGGGGTTTCTTGTAAAAGATTGATTATGATAGCATCATTATCTTTTCCACCATGCTTTTGTTTTTATTGTGACATGAAAGGGTATGGTTTGAAAAAGGTGAAGCATGGTGTATGTTTGTATGTGGTCACCCCTTTTGGATCTCCTACAATAACCTTCCTTCATGTGTTTTGTTTTTACTCCACCACCATTTCCTACATGAATTGGCCGGCCACATTTTGGTGGGGGTGTGGAAAATTGGTTCATTTTTGTATGAGGAAATTTCATGATCTCATTCTTGCCTTGCACACAAAACCTTCTCACCTCTCCAAAGTTCTTCTTGATTCCTCCATCAAAGGCAACTTCAATACCCCATTGAGACAAAGCGTATTCTACACTACACTTCCTACAGCAAATCTTGGACGCGTCGATTCGCCAGCTTCGCGCCCGAGTTGCCTCGGTATTGAGGTGGGAGCCCGTAAAAGCTACAGGCGATGTGGTGCCCTTTCCGATGAGGAGGAGACGGACGGAGATCCCGCGAGGAGATCGGAGTGGAGATGAAGACCGGAGGACTTGGATCAGTCGGTACATCTCTTCCCTTTCTTGTTTGTAGCTTAGACTTGTTAATGGTTACGATCCGGAGTTTAGTGCGCGGTGGTGCCGGTTTGCAAAGTCCGCAAAATTAAAGTTTATCACCGCTTCCGCATTCCGGCGTCGGATTGACGGCCGGGGCGCCGCCGTGCACTTACAGTGGTATCAGAGCCTCGCCATTAACTTCGTCTAGCTTTGTTTAATGTGTTTTACGTTTCCGATCGAACAAAGTCCCGAAAACGCGTATTTCAAGCACATCAGTTTCTGTCGAATTTTTTTTGAGTCCAAAATTTTTTCAGGTTGTCTCAGAGTGATGTGCAGGGAATTAGAAGCATACTGTAAAAATTTTGGAACATGAACTTACCATTCCACCGCGGAAGGGCGGCCAAAACCCTACTTTGGCCGCGCTTCCGCCGCAAGTTTTACTGTTCATCCCCCCAAAACTTTGCAGAATGTTCCTGAGTTGAAAATGTGCTTTCTGGAAGATTAAAGTTGGGCCAATTTTTTCTGTGAGTGCTACAGTTTTCTTTGGGGCCCACTTGTTAATTGTTTGATCAATCGGAAAATTTTAAACACATTTTTCACAGTATTTACATTATATCTGCGACCGTGAATGTCACTCGATCGGTAAATCCGGTCTAACTGCTAAAGCCCGGTTAGACGGATTTGCGAACGTGACTTTCACGTTGATGTTCTGTGTTTTGCTGTGATGCTGCGGATCGGTCGTGGGGATAGCCTGGATGCAATGCTAGTACAGTGTTGTCGTATTATGTACATTTGATATTGCGGGGCGAGCGTCCGACATGTGGACTGCCGTCACTGCCTGTTTGTATTATTCTTTTGGGGCACGACCTGGTTGCTGTCGATGTACCCGGTGTATGTATATTTTACTTTCTGTACTAGGGTTGCCCCGCGGAGGGGTGCACGGATAGCCGGGTTCTGGAGGGCAACAAGCCCGCATCTCATGGCATTGGGACGGAGGGGGCTTCACTCCAGGATTGGCTGGCTATTCGCCGCACTCGTAGGGGGTATAGGATTTCATTGCACAGGCTATCCACACGACCAGGGGAACGTCGGGTTTCAGTAGTGGCTCTGTGAAACCCGGGGATCCCAGATATCTGTATTGTTCAGTGATGCTTTACATTTCTGTGATGTTGCATTTCTTTTCACGCCTTGAGCGAAATATAATATATTGGTATATATATTAGTAGATGTTGTATATGTTTTTCATCCGCGCTAGTCCAGTCCCCGCTCTGCCGTTAGTTAGCTAACCTAACGGGTGATGACGGGACCCAGTGGCGAATGCGGATGGCATATACGTACGTCAGTATATTTTCGTTCTTTGTGGTGTGATCAATTGATGGGACTGCATTGATTCGGATCAATGCAAGTTAAACAAACCTATTCTGATGTTGTTGGAACACTTTTCAAAAAGCTGTTATTGCAAGGACGTTCACTTTTGTTTTGCATCGTGGTATTCATTTGGAATATCCTGCTCCTCAGTCGACGAGGCAAGGGCCGAGATCCCTTCACCGGGAGTGACCCCTTGGACAGAAGTTTGCATCAGGGCATTAACTTCACTATAGCCGATTACTTTTGCTTTGCATCGTGGTATTCAGTTGGAATATCCTGCACCTCATTCTACGGGGAAAGAGCCGAGATCCCTTCACCGGGAGTGACCTCTTTAGTAAAGGTTTTCGTCACTATATTTTCTAAAAAGCTATCCGTTCCTTCAACGATATCAAGTTCATTACGTTAAAGGTTTTCGCCAGAAACCATTCGTAGCCCTCCGTCGTTTCATATGGGTAGTCAATAGTATTCAAGCTGTGTATGTTGGCCAAAGTCAAGGCACAGTGTTTGGTAGCTGTTGGTTATTCATATGCAGCATAGATAGATGCGTTGGTTTGGGACAGCCGTACTGCCATTTTGGCCAAAGTCAAGGGTATGTACGGGTGGACTCAAATTAACCTGGAGAATGACGGGTTGAACTTGACATGTGACTTATGATATGTTGGCCAAAGTCAAGGTCATAAGAGCATGGGGTAAAAATCACATCGGGAGTTTCAAAAGAACTGAAACTTGCCAGATATGCGCATACTTTCTGGAGTGTGATAGCGTGAGCGGATTCCGTCACGTTATCATGCGATGATAGTTGGATCCTGATTCCCACTGATGAGTTGGTTTACTCCTCGGGTGACCCCGACTAATTCTTCTTTAAGGTTTGGAGGAGAATTTGAGGTACAGTGGGAGGTTTCCAGATTAGATAAATTGGTAACCATTCTGATCTAGGATAGAGTGCACGCTGAGTGTTTCTTCTCTCTCTCTCTCTGGCAGCGACCATTGACCCGACCCTAGACTATGACTCAGTGACCAAGTTGACCGAACCTACTTAACACTGGCTTTTGGATTGTCAGAGTTGCAGACCTCATTGCCACCCCTACTTTTACCCTTTTCTCCAGGACACCCCGTATTACTACGAACGTCCACTTCCATTGGACAAAACCATCGTATGGTTAGATACGAACTCGAAGGAATTCGAGGATGGTTTCCGGTTCTGGAGAAAACGGATAGGATTATTCAGTTGTCTTTTCTTTTCACCCTCTCTCAGGTTGCGAGTACTCCTTGGTTTAGGAGTAGTACACCTATTGTGCAAATTGGATAGTCTTCTTCCAAACCATAGGCTGGTGCCGACCGGTAGGGAATGAAGAAAACTAATTAGCCTAAACGGTGTACAGAAGGTATTGAGTTAAGACAAAGAAAGGGATTAGTAAGAGGGCAAAGTAAGTTGCGACTGCTATTCACGACCAAACCAATTATTTCTTCGCCAATCCTAAATCACCTTTGTATTTCTCCAGGATACTCCGTATCACTACGAAGATCCCATTTTATTGGATAATCCATCGTATGGTTATATACGAACTCGAAAGGAACTTGTTCCAGTTCGGGGATGGATCCTGGTTCAGGAGAAAAAGGAATAAAGTACATTCAGGTGTCTTTTATCTTCACCTTCTCTCGCGTTGCGAGTGCTCCTAGGATTAGGACAGTACACCCTTTATGATTTTTGGATAGTCTTCTTCCAAACCATAGGCTGGTGTCGAACGGTAGGGAAGGAAGAAAACCATTTGGCCTAAAGGGGTGTACAGAAGGTAATGACTAAAGACATATGAAGGGATTTAGAGAGGTGGCAAAGAATTATACGGTTATAGTTGTGAATCTGGATAATGGTAGAGGCATTACTAGGAATACCAGGATACCCCATCGAAATATTTCAATGTTTCAGTTCACTGTGTACTGTTACAAGAAAACTGATTTCCCGATTAGATACTTACTCCAGGGTATGTATTTACCAGGTATGATTCTCACATCTATATGGTTTTACAGATGATGAGTGGGAGTAAGTTATTGAGAATTGGGTGATCATCCTCATTATATCGGGATTCGTTGTAATCGGTGATATTTGAGGAGATCGCCTGGGCTGTTTGCCGGTCGGCAAATATTTGGTTTTGAATATCCGCTGTTGTGCACCAATTTCAAATTGATATATCTGTACGTCTATTTTCATAGAGTGAGATATACCTTTTGATATTATGTCGACGACATTTACCTATATCAGTGGATGGTTAGGTAAGGAGCATTGAACAGCGGTGTAATTCTTCTTAACCATAAGTACAGTTTTCAACCTACGACACACAGTGAATGAGTTATCTAACTCAAGGGACTTATACAGAGTATTGTATGTTGTCCAGGGTCCATCAGGACAGAGGGGTTGGTCCTCGTACTATATTCGGTTTACTTATGACTTCTCTAGTTTTTAGACAAATGTTTCGCGGAAACACAGGGTCTGAATTTTGAGAAGTTATAGGTATTTGAATAGAGTAGAGAACCAGGTGTAGCAAGTATCGGGATTCTTCAAAGAGATCGAAGATGTAGATACTTGTGTATGGTATTCAGTTGATAGTAATGATAAAGAGAAATTGCTTCTTTTTCAGGTTACTCATAATTGGAAGCATTCCTAAGTTGAGTAACGCTGATCGGCCTCCTTCCATTTAGTTGACATGCGCTGGGGACAGCTGCATGATTTGAATCTGGTTCAATTAAATCAGTGCCTCTGTTTCTATATTGGATATAGAACAGTTCATATCTTAACGATGTTAAGGTACGGGAAGTTGTCCGGTTTATGATTAAAACCAAACACTGGACAACTCGAGGCACGTTTCTGTAATGGCTGTTTGTGGGTTGACCCAGGCTATGACGCGGGTTGACTTTCTACCATCTGGATGAACAATAGCAATATTGTTCTAGACTCGCCACAGTTTTATTAAAAATGGATTTTTTCAAAAACAGTAGTGGGAGTATGGTAGAACTGGAAGTGATTCCAGAACCGCAAACGATTACTGAAGATTTGATAAGGAACCTAAAGATTCAATCTGATTTGACATTCCATTGGCCACTCCGCAGATAAGGTGGGTAACTTCAGGCACCCGAGAGGTACTCCGGTAGCCTCAAGGACGGTGACAGGGAAGTTCTTGTTTACCCACACTTGCCATTGTTGTTGTTCCAGGCTGCGAGACCCGGCAGGAGGATGAGTATAGCGTCGTTCTAAACTAGCTTTAGAAGTGTACGTCTATATGACTCTGCCAGAGGGTTGTCGTAATCAGTGGGAGCAGCGGAAGCATTGGTGGAAATCAGGCTTATGTCTATTTATAGACTAAAGCAGATGTAGCGGAGATAGATCATCTATTTCTGATGTGACAGTCATGGGTTTGACTTCATCAGAAAAGGGGATGGATCTGTTGAGAAGGTAGTAGGGTGTGATGTCCTGGTATCTGGATGACATACACAGAATAGGAAAAGAAACTCCTATACTACAATCGGTTGTACTTTGGTCGTCACACAGTTGTTTCTCCACATAGGAATTGGGTATTATATCAGACATACTGGCTATTAGATCTATGGTTTTAGATCTAGATTTGGGTGGTTTCCCAATCAGGGTACTTGACAGCATTCTAAGAGTATTTAGGATGGACGACTCCTGGCACGGTAGTGTACCTGCAGGTAATGGAGTCACCCTCTCCAAAGGTGTCTTATAGACTAAAGGGGAGAGGGACGTGCATGATTGGCAGATCACTTACTTAGGCAATTGAGTCAATCATGAGATGTCAAGTACCACACCAGATGTTGTTCTTGCACTAGATGCAATAAGTTGACATTAATCCAATCCTGGAGAAACAGTCGGAAGCAGTTTTAGAACATAAGTGGATGTTCTAGGGATATGATAAAGACAGCCTCATTCAGGAGACGGTTATCATTCCAGGCTTCCAAGGTGACATGGACGACAAGGAGGTTGTCAGAGTTATAGTTTTCCCTCTGACGAGGGGCAGTATTTTGGACAGGTGATCCAAGGCAATACTGAGGGAGGCATGGCGCACAAGATACTGATTAAGTTCAGTTGACGATACAGTCTAAGAAGTTTGGATTTGGAGTTCATTTATGAGCTATGTCCCATCAGACATCCAGACACATTCTAAGACAGGTATTGCTCATTTCGGGAGATGGGTTTCTCCGCGAACATGAGATATAGAGAGACATGGAAAGAAACAACAAAGCGGATCCACTCACTGAGGCTATTCCTCGAACGCAATAGTTCCGCAAACGAGCTTTGTGAGACTGACTAGTAGAGGAGTTGGATGTTCGGTATCACACGGGCTGTGAGTATGCGACATCGCAATAATTAGCCTTGAGTGCAAGTGGGAGATTGTTGGAGATAGTGCCCTCAGAGTCAATTATTAGGTCACAGGTACGTGATTGTAATGATTGAGGGAGGACCTATCCCGGTAGGAAAGTCTTACTCGAGATGATAGTATGCTATCTGGTTTACCTTTATCATCGTGTACTGTTTTAGGTGACCTGACACGTCGCTATTACACGTTGATAGAGCCCCTAGGATTCTTGCTTGACCACCAGCAGTATGAGGGCGATCATATAAGTTGGAGCTGGGGGTCTACAAGCATATCCTTAAAAGGTCCCTAGTCGTGGGAGTTTCGAGACCGGGCATCGATACTCCATTAGTAGACTAGTGTATACAGTCGAGACCCCGACGAGGGGCGGTGGCCGGTCTCACAAGCCACTGGTGTCAGTTGGATCACCTAAGATGTATACAGGTGCTCATTGGGTTATGAGTACACCGGACAGGACTCGCCGGGAACATGCTAGTTGGTCATATACCAGACGTCAGATGGCAGTTCCCTGGTGACATGTGTGCAGGTTAGTTCATCGACCTGGGGATCGTCATTTGTCTCGTCTGAGTTCCCACTGTACTTTGATTACTACCCTACCACGGCTCAAAGGAGTCGTGCAAACAGGTTTTAGTTGGGTACAGTCCCGAGCCACATGGAGGCAGTGAGCGTATCTTCAGGGGTTCTTCTCTCCCGGTATTGGGGGTGAGGTCGTGCTGTGTCTAGGAGAGCCATTACACAAAGTCCTTGGCCAAGGCAAGGAGATTTACTGGTAGGTATTCCAGTAGTATCTCAGGGTGTTCTGGGCTACACTCCGACACGACTTGTACCGCTTTTGGGGGTCTGACTTTTACCAACCCCCTAGGCCCGCCATGCGATACTCATAGACGAACGGACCGGACTGCACGGATATTGTCACTGACAGGCTCAGTAGGGTGTCAGGATGAGTTCGCTCATCGACGTCCCTTTTAGTCAATTGCTGGTGGCCCGTTACGTATTGGCTTATACCTCTGACGTGCTAGTGGTTAAATCCACAGCCATAGTATTGATGAGTCTTTAGAGTCCGCCACACTTTCAGTTACTCAGCTTTCGGGCGAAACGCTTTAGAGGCCGTATGGAGATATGGCAGGGTCCGATCAGATACGTGCGGTATTGCACGGATCAGGATCGGACGGTTTGTACTAGTAGCCGTATAGGTATATGGCAGGGTTCGATCAGATACGTGCGGTATTGCACGGATCAGGATCGAACGGATTTTACTAGCCGGCTTTGGTTTAAGCCGGTCCTAGTTTAGTACAGTGTAGATTTTGTCTCTTTGCATTTGTATCCGGACGGAATACAGATGCGGGTGTGTATGCACAGTATCGGGGTTTTCCTGTAATTTATTACGGCACCAGTTTTCTGGAGTTGCCAGTTTGCATTCCGTTCCGGCCGGTTTTCCTTTGTTCTTTCCCGGCCGGACTTTTCCGATGGAGGGGGTTATTTGCAATTGTGCAAATAACATTTGTGGAGGGGGTTTCTTGTAAAAGATTGATTATGATAGCATCAGTATCTTTTCCACCATGCTTTTGTTTTTATTGTGACATGAAAGGGTATGGTTTGAAAAAGGTGAAGCATGGTGTATGTTTGTATGTGGTCACCCCTTTTGGATCTCCTACAATAACCTTCCTTCATGTGTTTTGTTTTTACTCCACCACCATTTCCTACATGAATTGGCCGGCCACATTTTGGTGGGGGTGTGGAAAATTGGTTCATTTTTGTATGAGGAAATTTCATGATCTCATTCTTGCCTTGCACACAAAACCTTCTCACCTCTCCAAAGTTCTTCTTGATTCCTCCATCAAAGGCAACTTCAATACCCCATTGAGACAAAGCGTATTCTACACTACACTTCCTACAGCAAATCTTGGACGCGTCGATTCGCCAGCTTCGCGCCCGAGTTGCCTCGGTATTGAGGTGGGAGCCCGTAAAAGCTACAGGCGATGTGGTGCCCTTTCCGATGAGGAGGAGACGGACGGAGATCCCGCGAGAAGATCGGAGTGGAGATGAAGACCGAAGGACTTGGATCAGTCGGTACATCTCTTCCCTTTCTTGTTTGTAGCTTAGACTTGTTAATGGTTACGATCCGGAGTTTAGTGCGCGGTGGTGCCGGTTTGCAAAGTCCGCAAAATTAAAGTTTATCACCGCTTCCGCATTCCGGCGTCGGATTGATGGCCGGGGCGCCGCCGTGCACTTACAGACCGAACCCTGTCGCAAAACCATGCGACCTGTCGCAAAACCATGCGGTCTCTACTCTTTTGCCTAAAGGGGAATAGCTCTCTGTGTGGGACTCTAAAGACTCGACACTACGCTGGCAGTGGGTTTAACCACAGACCGCAAGCGGCACTAGCTGTGCGTAACGGCCCCCAAGTAGATGCCGACAAGAAGACTGACGAGGTGAAACCCATCTGAACTCCTACTGAGCCTAAATGTGACAGTCGCCATACAGTCCGGTCTGTTCGTCTGATACATCGCATGGCGGGCCTAGGGGATGGTGAACGTCAGTCCCCTAATAGCGGTACAAGTGGTGTCGGAGTGAAGCCCAGAACACCCTGAGATAACACTGGAAGCCTACCAGTATATCTCGCTTGCCCTGGCCAGGGACTACTTATGTAATGGCTCTCCTAAACACAACGCGATGTCAACCCCCAATACCGGGAGAGACGAATCCTGTCTAACCGTCACTGCCTCCAAGTGCTTCGGGACTGCACCCAACTACTACCTGTTTGCACGACTCCTTGAGCCGTGGTAGGGTAGTAATCTAAGTACAGAGGGAACACACTCGAGGCGAAGTGACAGTGTTAAGTCAGCGGACTAAGCTGTACTCATGTCACCTGGGAACTGATAACTGACGATAGGTATAGTACCAACCAACAGTTCCCGACGAGTCCTGTCCAATGTACTCGTAACCCAACGAGCACCCGCATACTATCTCAAGTACGACGTAATGACGGCTGTGGGACAGACCGTCCCCCCACACTGGGATAAGAAGCGCATACGCTAGTCTACTCCGGAGTATCGATGCCCTGTCTCGATAGTCCTACGACTAGGGACCTGCATAAGGATGTGCTTATAGATTACCCAGCCCCACTAGTGTGATTGCAATCACAACGCTGGTAATCAAGCAAAGATCCTAAGGGCTCCACTAATGTGTATAGGTGATATACTAAAATAAACACATGTACACATTGAAGTAGAAACAAACCAAGTAGCATACTACTATTTTGAGCAAGATTGTATATACAACTGTGAATATCCCAAGCTTCCATTAAGTAATATACAAACTAGTATGATACAGTAATGGCCTCTAGGGCATATACACTAACAATCTCCCACTTGCACTAAGGCCATGTACTGGCGTATCGAAGACCTATCATCTCGATCAGCTGCTCGAACTGAGTCTGGGGCAAGGCCTTGGTGAATGGATCTGCAGTGTTATCTTCTGGAGCAACCCTCCGAACCTCGATCTCCTGGCGATCCACGATCTCCCTGATCAGGTGATACCGCCTCAAGATGTGTCTGGATTTCTGATGGGACCTGGGTTCCTTCGCTAAAGCTATAGCCCCGTTGTTGTCGCAATACAGAGGTATTGGATCAACAATGGACGGAACCACCTGAAGTTCTTTCAAGAACTTCCTCATCCAGATGGCTTCTTTTGCGGCATCAGATGCAGCGATGTATTCCGCTTCCATAGTCGAGTCAGCAACGGTTTCCTGTTTGGAACTCTTCCAACACACCGCCCCTCCATTGAGGGTAAAGACAAAACCCGACATGGACTTGGAATCATCCTTGTCACTCTGGAAGCTGGAGTCAGCAAAGGCCTCGATCTGGAGGTCTTTTCCGCCATACACCAAGAACATCTCCTTAGTCCTTCTCAGGTACTTGAGAATGTTCTTTACCGCTATCCAGTGTTTCTCCCCAGGGTTTGACTGATACCGGCTTACTACACTCCGTGCATAAGCTACATCCGGTCTGGTACACAACATCGCATACATTATAGAGCCTACCGCGGAAGCGTAGGGTATAATAGACATGCGATCCCTTTCCAAATCAGTCTTGGGAGACATCTCTTTGGAGAGGGTGATCCCGTGACAAGCCGGTAGATTACCGCGCTTGGAATCTTCCATACTGAATCTTTTCAGTATGGTGTCGATGTACCTGGACTGTGAAAGTCCTAATATTCTCTTGGATCTATCACGATGGATCCGGATCCCCAGGATGTATGAGGCATCACCCATGTCTTTCATGGAGAACCTGTGTGACAAGAATCCCTTGACAGATTGTAGCATAGAAATGTCATTTCCTATTAAGAGAATGTCATCCACGTATAAAACAAGGAATACTACAGTTCTCGCTACAAATCTACTATAGATGCATGGTTCATCTGGATTTTTGATAAAGCCAAATTCTTTGACCGTCTCATCAAAGCAGATGTTCCAACTCCGCGATGCCTGCTTTAGTCCATAGATGGACTTATGCAACTTGCACACCTTTCCGCTGCTCCCACGCTGAATGAAACCCTCTGGCTGGTCCATATAGACACACTCCTCTAAATTTCCATTTAGAAAAGCGGTCTTTACGTCCATCTGCCAAATCTCATAATCGTGGAAAGCAGCAATGGCAAGAAGGATCCGAATGGATTTCAGCATAGCCACTGGAGAAAAGGTTTCGTCATAGTCCAAACCAGGTCTTTGACGAAAACCCTTTGCAACAAGTCTAGCCTTATAGGTCTCAACCTGTCCATCTACACCAATCTTCCTTTTGAAGATCCACTTGCATCCTACGGGTTTTACCCCATCTGGAGCAATGTCCAACGTCCATACTTTGTTGGTGTACATGGACTCCATTTCGGTCCGCATTGCATCCAGCCATTTTACCGAGTCAACGCTCTGAATGGCTTGCTGGAAGCTAGTAGGCTCATCACTATCAATGATGCAATCCTCTCTATCCCCGTCTATGAGAAAACCGTAGTATCTCTCGGGCGGATGAGACTGCCTACTACTCCTGCGGAGCGGCGTAGGAATGTCATGTTCTTTTGAACCCTCTGGTTCTACTAAGCTTTCAGTAATAGTCTGTGGTTCTGGAATTTCTTCCAGTTCTATTTCGCTCCCACTTGTTTCCTTTTCTAAGAACTGGTGTTCCAGAAAGTGGGCATTACGAGAAACAATGATCTTTTGTTCCTCTGCGTAATAGAAGAGATACCCCCTGGAGTTCTTTGGGTATCCCACAAACTTGCACAGTACTGAGCGTGCCTCGAGTTTGTCCGCATGCTGCTTTTTGACAAAAGCCGGACATCCCCAGATCTTCAGATATTGAAGATAGGGTTTCTTCCCACTCCATATCTCATATGGTGTGGTAGGCACAGTCTTAGTCGGAACTCGGTTCAAAAGGTATGCAGCTGATTCTAGCGCATACCCCCAGAATGATCGCGGTAACTCAGCGTTACTCATCATGGACCGTACCATATCTAATAGGGCTCGGTTCCATCTCTCCGATACACTGTTATGTTGCGGAGTGTATGGAGGAGTAAGCTGAGAGAGAATTCCATTCTCTTTTAAGTAATCCAGGAACTCGGCACTCAAGTATTCACCACCTCGATCAGATCTCAGTGTCTTGATACTTTTGCCGGTTTGTTTTTCTACTTCATTCTTATATTCCTGGAACTTTCCAAAGGCTTCGGATTTATGTTTCATTAAGAAGACATAACCGTACCTTGAAAAGTCATCCGTAAAAGTAATGAAGTAAGAATAACCTCTTCGCGCATGTGTAGACATTGGACCGCACACGTCGCTGTGTACGAGTCCCAAGAGCTCGCTCGCTCTTACTCCATGTCCAGTGAACGGAGTCTTTGTCATCTTTCCTTTGAGACAGGATTGACAAGTGGCATACGATTGATATTCGAACGGATTCAAATATCCTTCTGTATGTAACTTCGTCAACCTTCTCTCATTGATGTGACCCAGTCTACAATGCCATAAGAAAGTCTGATTTATTTCCGGAGACTTTCTTTTGTGTGTATTCTGGACATTGAAAATCTATGGCTGGTTTAATACGTATATACCATTGCTTAATGTACCTGACCCAATCAGAACTTGATTAAGGTGAATGTTTACAACATTACTTACAAATGCAAATTCATAACCTTCTTTAGATAATAAAGATACAGAAATGATATTACAAGTTGCATTGGGTACAAAATAGCAATTACGCAAAACCAAAATGTGTCCATCTGACAACCCAGGTGATAGTCCCCCACGGACTCAGCATCCATGCTAGCTCCGTTTGCAACTCTGAGGGTCATGTCACCTGCTTTCAAAAACCTACGCTTTCTCAACGCCTGCAATGAATTACAGATATGAGATCTTGATCCGGTATCCAATACCCAGGACGTAGAGTTTATTGATAGACATTTTTCAATAACATACACACCTGAAGCTGAAGCCGCAACCAGCTTCAGATCCTGTGTTCTGGCTTTCCAAGCCCTGCAATCTTTCTTCCAGTGTCCACTCTTATGACAATAGAAGCATTCTTCCTTATCCACGAGCTTCCCTACTTTCTTTGTTGCTTTTGCCTTTCTCTTCGTATCCACTTTACTAACACCGCCCCTTGGTTTGGCGGGGGCTTTCTTCTTCTTTCCCTTGGCTTTCGCCTTGGACCTAGAAGAGGAAGATCCTCCTACAAACAAAGTGGATGTTTCCCTACCTTTCTGTAGGGTGCCCTCTGCGCTCCTCAGCATGTTGAGGAGTTCTGAAAGTTCAACTTTCTTTTCTTGTAAGTTGAAGTTCAGGATAAACTGGGCGTAAGTGGAAGGAAGGGACTGGAGAATCAAGTCTGTATAGAGCTCACTCTCCAACGTGGTCCCAAGGTCCGCGAGCTCCTCTATGGAGCCAATCATCTTAAGCACGTGTTCCGCTACCGATGATCTGACGGCCAACCTTGCCGAAAATAGCTTCTTCGACACTTCGTATCTTGCGATACGAGATTGCTCTCCATACAGTTCTTTTATATGGAGAAATATGGATTCGAGGTCCATATTCTCGTGCCTCCTCTGATGTTCGTTGTCCATAGAGGCAAGCACGAGGCACTTGGCCTTCGCGCAATCGATCTCCCAAGTCTTACGGATTTCCTTATCCGCGACGCTGGAGGTGGGACCTGGGACAGGGGGAGCTTTGGTGGTAAGAAGATACCCCAGCTTGTCGTAAGTGATTGCCATTTTGACATTCCTGAGCCAATCTTTGTAGTTTGGCCCTGTCAATATGTTTTTATCTAGAAGTAACTTAAGTCCAGTCATGTCGATTGGTCACTGCAATTAGGAGAGAGAGAAGAAACACTCAGCATGATGCTCTTGCAAGTTTAGAGTGGTTTTTAGTTTGTCTAAACAGGATGGCTCCTACTGTCTCTCGAATCCCTCCTCAAACCAAAAAGGAAGAATTAGTCAGGATCAATCTCACCATACAATTCTTGCTTAACCGTGTAAGTCCATGCTACCTCTCCCGGTACTTTCGGGAATGCGGAATTTGGTAAAAAACGATTTTTACGGAGGTGGTAACATGGACCTAAAACCCGGATCTTGGTTAAACATCTATCTAACAACCTAACTATGAGTTTCTAGCTACTCGGTTAGGGGGTTATACCTTGCTTGTCTTGAACTCCTTCGTCTTCAAGCTCCGATGGTGGTCCGGATTGGCTTCTTCTCGTCGTCTCCGTACGCCGAAGATAGATCCACCTGAAAGCTCCAACCTTTGGCTCCTTCTTCGTTCTTTGAAGAAACTAGTTCACTCGGTTTGCTAAACCTTGTGAACTAGAGTGAGTAGAGAAGAGTTTGAATGGGATTTTATCTATGGTTCTTGATTCTCAACTCATGAGACAAGAGAACCATAGATTAAAGAGAGGGAAAAAGGAGCAAGAGGGTGAGAGCAAAAAGGAGAGCTCAAGAACAAGAGAGAGAATGAGCAAGAAAGAATGAGCAAGTCTTTTGTCTCTCACCCTATCATAATTCAAAGTCATGAAAACTCATCATACCAAAAAAGTCTTATGTGATGGTTGAAGCAACCATAACCATATCATTTCATGCACTCATTTTACAAAAATGAGCAAGCAAGTAAAAGTCTTTGCCATGAAATGATGGCTATGGTTATCATGATGGTCAACTAGTCAAGCCTAGTCAACCGGTCAACAAAGTCAACAAGTCAACAAAAGTCAACAAGTCAACAAAGTCAACAAAAGTCAACAACCATGTCACCATAATACTTAATTAATATAACAGTTAATCACATATCATATTCTCATTCGGGTTGAGCAAAAAGTCAAATAGTCAACGGTCAACTGTCAACAACCCTAATGAGAATCCGCTGCCTCTGCCTCCCTGTCAACTGTGCATACACACCCGCATCCGCGTTCCGAGGAACACGAATGCAAACTGGATAAATCCAATCCCAAAAGGTACACTAGGATCTGGCTTAAACCAAAGCCCGCTAGTGTAAACTGTCCGGACACTGTACGTGCACAAGTGCACGGATGTGACCGAACCCTGTCGCAAAACCATGCGACCTGTCGCAATACCATGCGACCTCTACTCTTTTGCCTAAAGGCGAAAAGCTTTCTGTGTGGGACTCTAAAGACTCGACACTACGCTGGCAGTGGGTTTAACCACAGACCGCAAGCGGCACTAGCTGTGCGTAATGGTCCCCAGGTAGTGCCGACAAGAAGACCGACGAGGCGAAACCCATCTGAACTCCTACTGAGCCTGAGTGTGACATTCTCCATACAGTCCGGTCTGTTCGTCTGATACATCGCATGGCGGGCCTAGGGGGCGGTAAACGTCAGTCCCCCAATAGCGGTACAAGTCGTGCCGGAGCAAAGCCCAAAACACCCTGAGATAACACTGGAAGCCTACCAGTATATCTCGTTTGCCCTGGCCAGGGACTACTCGTGTAATGGCTCTCCTAGACACAGCACGATGTCAACCCCCAATACCGGAAGAGACGAATCCTGTCTAACCGTCACTGCCTCCAAGTGCTTCGGGACTGCACCCAACCACCACCTGTTTGCACGACTCCTTTGAGCCGTGGTAGGGTAGTGATCAAAGTATAGTGGGAACACACTCGAGGCGAAGTGACAGTGTCAAGTTAGCGGACTAAGCTGTACTCATGTCACCTGAAAACTGATAACTGACGATAGGCATAATACCAACTAGTCAGTTCCCGACGAGTCCTGTCCAGTGTACCCGTAACCTAACGAGCACCCGCATACTATCTCAAGTACGACGTACTGACGGCTGTGGGACAGACCGTCTCCCATACTGGGATGAGAAGCGCATGCGCTGGTCTACTCCGGAGTATCGATGCCCTGTCTCGATAGTCCTGCGACCAGGGACCTGCATAAGGATGTGCTTATAGATTACCCAGCCCCACTAGTGTGACGGCCATCACATCGCTGGTAATCAAGCAAAGATCCTAAGGGCTCCACTAATGTGTATAGGCGATATACAAAAATAAACACATGTACACATTGAAGTAGAAACAAACCAAGTAGCATACTACTATTTTGAGCAAGATTGTATATACAAGGTGAATATCCCAAGCTTCCATTAAGTAATATACAAACTAGTATGATACAGTAATGGCCTCTAGGGCATATACACTAACAATCTCCCACTTGCACTAAGGCCATGTACTGGCGTATCGAAGACCTATCATCTCGATCAGCTGCTCGAACTGAGTCTGGGGCAGGGCCTTGGTGAATGGATCTGCAGTGTTATCTTCTGAAGCGACTCTCCGAACCTCGATCTCCTGGCGATCTACGATCTCCCTGATCAGGTGATACCGCCTCAAGATGTGTCGGGATCTCTGATGGGACCTGGGTTCCTTCGCTAAAGCTACAGCCCCGTTGTTGTCGCAATACAGAGGTATTGGATCAACAATGGACGGAACCACCTGAAGTTCTTTCAAGAACTTCCTCATCCAGACAGCTTCTTTTGTGGCATCAGATGCAGCGATGTATTCCACTTCCATCGTTGAGTCTGCAACGGTTTCTTGTTTGGAACTCTTCCAACACACCGCCCCTCCATTGAGGGTAAAGACAAAACCCGACATGGACTTGGAATCATCCTTGTCACTCTGGAAGCTGGAGTCAGCAAAGGCCTCGATCTGGAGGTCTTTTCCGCCATACACCAAGAACATCTCCTTAGTCCTTCTCAGATACTTGAGAATGTTCTTTACCGCTATCCAGTGTTTCTCCCCAGGGTTTGACTGATACCGGCTTACCACACTCAGTGCATAAGCTACATCCGGTCTGGTACACAACATCGCATACATTATAGAGCCTACCGCAGAAGCGTAGGGTATAATAGACATGCGATCCCTCTCCAAATCAGTCTTGGGAGACATCTCTTTAGAGAGGGTGATCCCGTGACAAGCCGGTAGGTTACCGCGCTTGGAATCTTCCATACTGAATCTTTTCAGTACGGTGTCGATGTACCTGGACTGAGAAAGTCCTAATATCCTCTTGGATCTATCACGATGGATCCGGATCCCCAGGATGTATGAGGCATCACCCAAGTCTTTCATGGAGAACCTTTGTGACAAGAACCCCTTGACAGATTGTAGCATAGGAATGTCATTTCCTATTAAGAGAATGTCATCCACGTATAAAACGAGGAATACTACAGTTCTCGCTACAAATCTACTATAGATGCATGGTTCATCTGAATTTTTGATAAAGACAAATTCTTTGACCGTCTCATCAAAGCAGATGTTCCAACTCCGCGATGCCTGCTTTAGTCCATAGATGGACTTAAGCAACTTGCACACCTTTCCGCTGCTCCCACTCTGAATGAAACCCTCTGGTTGGTCCATATAGACACACTCCTCTAAATTTCCATTTAGAAAAGCGGTCTTTACGTCCATTTGCCAGATCTCATAATCGTGGAAGGCAGCAATGGCAAGAAGGATTCGAATGGATTTCAGCATGGCTACTGGAGAAAAGGTTTCGTCATAGTCCAAGCCAGGTCTTTGACGAAAACCCTTTGCTACCAGCCTAGCTTTATAGGTCTCAACCTGTCCATCTACACCAATCTTCCTTTTGAAGATCCACTTGCATCCTACGGGTTTTACCCCGTCTGGAGCAATGTCCAACGTCCATACCTTGTTGGTGTACATGGACTCCATTTCGGTCCAGATTGCATCCAGCCATTTCACTGAGTCAACGCTCTGAACGGCCTGCTGGAAGCTAGTAGGCTCATCATAATCTATGATGCAATCCTCTCTATCCCCGTCTACGAGAAAACCGCAGTATCTCTCGGGCGGATGAGTCTGCCTACTACTTCTGCGGAGCGGCGTAGGAATGTCCTGTTCTTCCGAACCCTCTGGTTCCACTAAACTTTCAGTAATAGTCCGTGGTTCTGGAATTTCTTCCAGTTCTACTGTGCTCCCACTTATCTGGTTTTCCAAAAACTCAGTTTCCAAGAAGTAGGCATGACGAGAAACAAGAACTTTTTGTTCCTCTTCGCAGTAGAAGAAATATCCTTTGGAGTTCTTTGGATACCCCACAAACTTGCACTGTACTGAGCATGCCTCGAGCTTGTCCGCATGCTGCTTTTTGACAAAAGCTGGACATCCCCATGTCTTAATGTGATTAAGATGGGGTCTCTTCCCACACCACATCTCAAATGGCGTGGTAGGCACAGTGTTAGTGGGAACTCGGTTCAAAAGGTATGCGGCTGATTCTAGTGCATATCCCCAGAATGATCGCGGTAACTCAACGTTACTTTTCATGGACCGCACCATATCCAATAGGGTGCGGTTCCGTCTCTCCGATACACTGTTATGTTGCGGGGTGTATGGAGGAGTAAGCTGAGAGAGAATTCCGTTCTCTTTTAAATAGTCCAGGAACTCGGCACTTAAGTATTCTCCACCTCGATCCGATCTTAGAATCTTAATACTTTTGCCGGTCTGTTTCTCTACTTCATTCTTATACTCCTGGAATTTTCCAAAGGCTTCGGACTTATGTTTCATTAAGAAGACATAACCGTACCTTGAGAAGTCATCCGTAAAAGTAATGAAGTAAGAATAGCCGCTTCGCGCATGCGTAGACATTGGACCGCACACGTCACTGTGTACGAGTCCTAAGAGCTCGCTCGCTCTTACTCCATGTCCAGTAAACGGAGTCTTTGTCATCTTTCCTTTGAGACAGGATTGACAAGTGGCATACGACTGATATTCGAACGCATTCAAATACCCTTCTGTATGTAACTTCGTCAACCTTCTCTCATTGATGTGACCCAGTCTACAATGCCACAAGAAAGTCTGATTTATTTCCGGAGACTTTCTTTTGTGTGTATTCTGGACATTGAAAATCTGTGGTTGGTTTAATACGTATATACCATTACTCAATGTACCTGACCCAATCAAAACTTGATTAAGGTGAATGTTTACAACATTACTTACAAACGCAAATTCATAACCTTCTTTAGAAACTAAAGATACAGAAATGATATTACAAGTTGCGTTGGGTACAAAAAAGCAATTACGCAAAACCAAAACATGTCCATCTGACATTCCCAAGTGATAGTCCCCCACGGCTTTAGCATCCATACTAGCTCCGTTCGCAACTCTGAGGGTCATGTCACCTGCTTTCAAAACACTACGGTTTCTCAACGCCTGCAAAGAATTACAGATATGAGATCCTGATCCGGTATCCAATACCCAGGAAGTAGAGTTTATTGAAAGGCAGTTTTCAATAATATACACACCTGAAGCTGAAGCTGCAACCTGCTTCAATTCCTGTGTTCTGGCCTTCCAGGCCCTGCAATCATTCTTCCAGTGACCTTTCTTATGACAAAAGAAGCATTCTTCCTTATCCACAAGCTTCCCCGCTTTCTTTGTTGCTTTAGCTTTTCCCTTCGTATCCACTTTACTAACACCGCCCCTTGGTTTGGCGGGGGCTTTCTTCTTCTTTCCCTTGGCTTTCGCCTTGGACCTAGAAGAAGATGATCCTCCTACAAACAAAGTGGATGTTTCCCTACCTTTCTGTAGGGTGCCCTCTGCGCTCCTCAGCATGTTGAGGAGCTCTGAAAGTTCAACCTCTTTTTCTTGTAAGTTGAAGTTCAGTATGAACTGGGCGTAAGTGGAAGGAAGGGACTGGAGAACTATGTCCGTATAGAGTTCACTCTCCAATGTGGTCCCTAGGTCCGCGAGCTCCTCAATGTAGCCGATCATCTTTAGCACGTGCTCGGCTACTGATGATCCGACGGCCATCTTTGCCGAAAATAACTTTTTCGATGCTTCGTATCTTGCGATACGTGATTGCTCTCCATACAGTTCTTTTGTATGGAGAAATATGGATTCAAGGTCCATATTCTCGTGCCTCCTCTGATGTTCGTTGTCCATCGAGGCAAGTACGAGGCACTTGGCCTTCGTGCTATCAATCTCCCAAGTCTTGCGGATTTCCTTATCCGCGACGCTGGAAGTGGGACCAGGGACAGGAGGAGCTTTGGTGGTAAGAAGATACCCCAGCTTGTCGTAAGTGATTGCCATTTTGACATTCCTGAGCCAATCTTTGTAGTTTGGCCCTGTCAGTATGTTTTTATCTAGAAGTAACTTAAGTCCAGTCATGTCGATTGGTCGCTGCAATTAGGAGAGAGAAGAAGAAACACTCAGCATGATGCTCTTGCAAGTTTAGAGTGGTTTTTAGTTTGTCTAAACAGGATGGCTCCCACTGTTTCTCGAATCCCTCCTCAAACCATAAAGGAAGAATTAGCCGGGATCAATCCCACCGCACAATACTTGCTTAACCGTTCAGCCAGGCCGGTGTCGGTACTTCGAGGGAGGTTTTCCAACGCTTTCGCGGAGTTCCTTAATTAAAGAACCTCTTTTCCCTGGGGGCGTAGCCCCGCTAACACCTTTCTAGGCACCTACTAGGTTTATAGCATTGATCGTTTAGTGAGAAATTTCCCGAGGAGTAGCATATACTCACAGTAGGATCGGGATCCAAATATCATCGCGTGACGAAACTGAAGGAATCCTACCAGAATCATCACACTCCAAATGGTATGCAAATCTAGCAAGTTTCAGTACTTATGAAACTCCCGATGTGGATTTTTGCCCCATGCTCTTATGATCTTGACTTTGGCCAACAAATCATAAGTCACATGTCAAGTTCTACCCGTCGTTCTCCAGGTTAATTTGAATCCACCCGCACCTACCCTTGACTTTGGCCAACAAGGCAGTGCGACTGTTCCAAACCAACGCATCTATCTATGCTGCACATGAACACCCAATAGCTACCAATCACAATGCCTTGACTTTGGCCAACAAACACAGCTTGAATACTATTGACTATTCATGTGAAACGACGGAGGGCTACGAATGGTTTTGGCAAAACCGTGAACGTAGTGAACTTGATTTGGTCGATGGAACGAGATAGCTTTTAAAAGGAGTGGCTCAAGCTCCGCATTTAAAAGTTGGTTTTGAAAAGAACCGAGTGGTTTTTCGAAAGTGTTCCAACGACTTTAACTTGGTTTATTATCTTGCATTAGTTCTTTTAATGCGTGATATTCTTGCATTAGTTCTTTTAATGCGTCCCATCATTTAATCCTACCATTGCAGAAAACAACCAAAATATGACGTACGCTTATGCCATTCGCATTCGCCACTGGGCCCCGTCATTACCCGTTAGGTTACTTAACTAACGACAGAGCGGGGGCTGGGCTAGCGCGTCTGTAAAACATAAGCAACGCCTAAATAATATCATATATAGATATACTGCAATGATAAACATTTCAGATCACAGATGAATACATTGGATATACTAGGAATCTGTAATTCGTACGAGCCTGTAATGAAAACAGATTATACGGTCGCGGTGAATAGCCAATACCCACCCAAGACCCCTACGGGTGCGGCAAACTACCCGCCAAGTACCCGAAGCGTAGCAACCTCCCTCATCTCCAAGAGTAGGTCACTCGACACTTCGGCATACCCGGTAGTTTGTGCACCCCCTCCATGGGTCTATCCTAGGAGCAAAAACAGTAAAAAGAAATTATACAATGACGGCTACAACCCCGACCCGGTTGTGCGGCCATACAAATAATTATTACATCAATTTACAAATTTACATGAATTGAAAGAAAAGAAAACTCTCGTCTCACAACCCCCGGCTATTCACCCGCGACAATCCAACATATTCATATACACATTCCAGCAACATTACAGATCACAGATTTGTATAACCCCCACTAATCGACATATAGCGATTAGTAGACGTTCAATACAAATATCACATTACAGAAAAACCCGTTAGCTTAAGTCTTTTAGAAGTTCGATCAAAAATACGGATTTTCGGGACCCCAAAATAAAATTTTCGTTCTGGAAAATCTGGGTTGAAAATACATGTACCAAAATTCCCAAAATACCCCCAGAAGCACACTGTAGCAAAGAAACACCAGAGAGGGGCCAAGGAGGCCGCGGAACCGCGGCAATAGCAAGCTATTGCCGCGTTTCCGCGGTCGTTTAGGGGGATCACATAGTGATTTTTAGACAGTAGTTTTAAAAAACCCTGAGCCGATTTTAGGTGTTAAAATAATTAACTTTTGAACAGTAAAAAAATCGACAGAAACTCGAATTTTTGGGGTTCGTTTTCGGTACTTTTTCTTTGATCGATCTTCTAGTTACTTGCTAACATGTTAGATAGAGTTTAACTAGGCTCTGATACCACTGTAAGTCCATGCTACCTCTCCCGGTACTTTCGGGAATGCAAAATTTGGTAAAAAACGATTTTTACGGAGGTGGTAACATGGACCTAAAACCCGGATCTTGGTTAAACATCTATCTAACAACCTAACTATGAGTTTCTAGCTACTCGGTTAGGGGGTTATACCTTGCTTGTCTTGAACTCCTTCGTCTTCAAGCTCCGATGGTGGTCCGGATTGGCTTCTTCTCGTCGTCTCCGTACGCCGAAGATAGATCCACCTGAAAGCTCCAACCTTTGGCTCCTTCTTCGTTCTTTGAAGAAACTAGTTCACTCGGTTTGCTAAACCTTGTGAACTAGAGTGAGTAGAGAAGAGTTTGAATGGGATTTTATCTATGGTTCTTGATTCTCAACTCATGAGACAAGAGAACCATAGATTAAAGAGAGGGAAAAAGGAGCAAGAGGGTGAGAGCAAAAAGGAGAGCTCAAGAACAAGAGAGAGAATGAGCAAGAAAGAATGAGCAAGTCTTTTGTCTCTCACCCTCTCATAATCCAAAGTCATGATAACTCATCATACCAAAAAAGTCTTATGTGATGGTTGAAGCAACCATAACCATATCATTTCATGCACTCATTTTACAAAAATGAGCAAGCAAGTAAAAGTCTTTGCCATGAAATGATGGCTATGGTTATCATGATGGTCAACTAGTCAAGCCTAGTCAACCGGTCAACAAAGTCAACAAGTCAACAAAAGTCAACAAGTCAACAAAGTCAACAAAAGTCAACAACCATGTCACCATAATACTTAATTAATATAACAGTTAATCACATATCATATTCTCATTAGGGTTGAGCAAAAAGTCAAATAGTCAACGGTCAACTGTCAACAACCCTAATGAGAATCCGCTGCCTCTGCCTCCCTGTCAACTGTGCATACACACCCGCATCCGCATTCCGAGGAACACGAATGCAAACTGGATAAATCCAATCCCAAAAGGTACACTAGGATCTGGCTTAAACCAAAGCCCGCTAGTGTAAACTGTCCGGACACTGTACGTGCACAAGTGCACGGATGTGACCGAACCCTGTCGCAAAACCATGCGACCTGTCGCAATACCATGCGACCTCTACTCTTTTGCCTAAAGGCGAAAAGCTTTCTGTGTGGGACTCTAAAGACTCGACACTACGCTGGCAGTGGGTTTAACCACAGACCGCAAGCGGCACTAGCTGTGCGTAACGGTCCCCAGGTAGTGCCGACAAGAAGACCGACGAGGCGAAACCCATCTGAACTCCTACTGAGCCTGAGTGTGACATTCTCCATACAGTCCGGTCTGTTCGTCTGATACATCGCATGGCGGGCCTAGGGGGCGGTAAACGTCAGTCCCCCAATAGCGGTAAAATTCGTGCCGGAGCGAAGCCCAAAACACCCTGAGATAACACTGGAAGCCTACCAGTATATCTCGTTTGCCCTGGCCAGGGACTACTCGTGTAATGGCTCTCCTAGACACAGCGCGATGTCAACCCCCAATACCGGGAGAGACGAATCCTGTCTAACCGTCACTGCCTCCAAGTGTTTCGGGACTGCACCCAACCACCACCTGTTTGCACGACTCCTTTGAGCCGTGGTAGGGTAGTGATCAAAGTACAGTGGGAACACACTCGAGGCGAAGTGACAGTATCAAGTCAGCGGACTAAGGTGTACTCATGTCACCTGGGAACTGATAACTGACGATAGGCATAATACCAACTAGTCAGTTCCCGACGAGTCCTGTCCAGTGTACCCGTAACCTAACGAGCACCCGCATACTATCTCAAGTACGACGTACTGACGGCTGTGGGACAGACCGTCTCCCATATTGGGATGAGAAGCGCATGCGCTGGTCTACTCCGGAGTATCGATGCCCTGTCTCGATAGTCCTGCGACCAGGGACCTGCATAAGGATGTGCTTATAGATTACCCAGCCCCACTAGTGTGACGGCCATCACATCGCTGGTAATCAAGCAAAGATCCTAAGGGCTCCACTAATGTGTATAGGCGATATACAAAAATAAACACATGTATACATTGAAGTAGAAACAAACCAAGTAGCATACTACTATTTTGAGCAAGATTGTATATACAAGGTGAATATCCCAAGCTTCCATTAAGTAATATACAAACTAGTATGATACAGTAATGGCCTCTAGGGCATATACACTAACAAACCGTTCGGCCAGGCTGGTGTCGGTACTTCGAGTGAGGTTTTCCAACGCTTTCGCGAAGTTCCTTAATTAAATAACCTCTTTTCCCTGTGGGCGTAGCCCCGCTAACACCTTTCTAGACACCTACTTGGTTTATAGTATTGATCATTAAGTGAGAAATTTCCCGAGGAGTAGCATATACTCACAGTAGGATCGGGATCCAAATATCATCGCATGACAAAACTGAAGGAATCCTACCAGAATCATCACACTCCAAATGGTATGCAGCGCTAGCAAGTTTCAGTACTTATGAAACTCCCGATGTGGATTTTTGCCCCATGCTCTTATGACCTTGGCGTGAGGTCAAAATATCATAAGTCACATGTCAAGTTCTACCCATCATTATCCAGGTTAATTTGAACCCACCCGTACCTACCCTAGACGTAAGCCAAAATGGCAGTACGACTGTCTTAAACCAACGCATTCTATCTATGCAACAGATAAATATCCGGCAGCTACCAATCACTATGCCTTGGCGTGAGGTCAAAATACATAGCTTGAATACTACCGAATATTTAACTGAAATGATGGAGGGCTACGGATGGTTTTGGCAAAACCGTGAACGTAGTGAACTTGATATAATCGATGGAACGAGATAGCTTTTAAAAGGAGTGGCTCAAGCTCCGTATTTAAAAGTTGGTTTTGAAAAGAACCGAGTGGTTTTTCGAAAGTGTTCCAACGACTTTTACTTGGTTTATTTTCTTGCATTAGTTCTTTTAATGCATATTTTTCTTGCATTAGTTCTTTTAATGCGTCCCATCATTTAATCCTACCATTGCAGAAAACAACCAAAATATGACGCACGCTTATGCCATTCGCATTCGCCACGGGGCCCCGTCATTACCCGTTAGGTTGCTTAACTAACGACAGAGCGGGGGCTGGGCTAGCGCGGCTGAAAAACATAAGCAACGCCTAAGTAATATCATATATAGATATATTGCAATGATAGCCATTTCAGATCATAGATGAACACATTGGATATACTAGGAACCCGCAATTCGTACGAGCCTGTAACGAAAAGCAGATTACACGGTCGTGGTGAATAGCCAATACCCCACCCAAGACCCCTACGGGTGCGGCAAACTACCCGCCAAGTACCCGAAGCGAAGCAACCTCCCTCAACACCGTGAGTAGGCCACTCGGCACTTCGGGATACCCCGTAGTTTGTGCACCCCCTCCATGGGTCTATCCTAGGAGCAAAAACAGTAAAAAGAAATTATACAATGACGGCTACAACCCCGACCCGGTTGTGCGGCCATATAAATAATATTACATCAATTTACAAATTTACATGAATTGAAAGAAAAGAAAACTCCCGTCTCACAACCCCCGGCTATTCACCCGCGACAATCCAATTAATTCATATACACAAACCAATAACATTACAGATCACAGATTTGTATAACCCCCACTAATCGACATATAGCGATTAGCAGACGTTCAATACAAATATCACATCACAGATATAAACCCGTTAGCATTAGTCTTTAGAAACTCGATCAAAACACGGTTTTTAAAGCCCCAAAAACAAAATTTTCTTTCTGGAAAATCTGGGCTGAAAAAACATATACCAAAAATCCCAAAATACCCCATAGAACAAACTGCAGTGAAGACGATCCAGAGAGGAGCTAAATCGGCTGCGGAACCGCGGCAATAGCAAGCTATTGCCGCGTTTCCGCGGCGGTTTGATGGGTTATCTGGACCGTTTTTCTACAGTAGACTATAAAAACCCTGAGTCGATTTTTAAAGCATGATTTATTATTTTTACAGCACTTTAAAAATTGACAGCAAGTTTGATATCGGGGTGTATTTCGCGACTTTTTCTCCGATCGAATTTCTAGTTACTATGCTAACATGTTAGGTAGTGTTTAACTAGGCTCTGATACCACTGTAAGTCCATGCTACCTCTCCCGGTACTTACGGGCTTGCGGAATTTGATGAAAAACAATTTTCTAGAGGCGGTAACATGGACTCAAAACGGATCTTTGTTAAACTATCTACCTAACAACCTAACTAGGAGTTGTTAACTACTCGGTTAGGGGGTTATACCTTTCTTTCTTGAACTCCTTTGTCTTCAACTCTTGATGGTGTACGGATCGGCTTCACCCCGTCGTCTCCTTGCGCCGAAGATCGATCCACCCGAAAGCTTCTACCTTTGGCTTCTTCTTCGAATTTTGAAGAAACTAGTTCACTTGGTTTGCTAAACCTTGTGAACTAGAGTGAGTAGAGGAGAGTGTGTTGGGATTTTTCTCTATGGTTCTTGCTTCTCAACACATGAGACAAGTGAACCATAGACTAGAGAGAGGGAGAGCAAGAGGAAGAGAGTGAGAGCTCAAGCCAAGAGAGAGAATGGAAAATGAGAGAATGAGTAAGAATTTTCTCTCTTGGCTCTCATAATCCAAAGCCATCATAACAAATCATAGCAATCAAGTATTATGTGATGGTTTAAGTCAAAATAGCCATATCATTTCATGCAATCATTTTGCACAAGATAAACAAGCAAGCAAAAGTCTTTGCCATGAAATGATAGCTATTGTCATGATGATGGTCAACTAGTCCAACCTAGTCAACCGGTCAACAAAGTCAACAAGTCAACAAAGTCAACCCTTCAACAACCATGTCACTATAATACTTAATTAATATTATTGTTAATTATATTTCATATTCTCATTAGGGTTTAGCAAAAAGTCAATAGTCAACAGTCAACAGTCAACAATCCTAATGAGAATCCTCTGCCTCTGTCTCTCTGTCAACTGTGCATACACACCCGTATCCGCGTTCTGAGGAACACGAATACATACGAGATAAAACCAATCCCAAATCGTATACTAGGATCTGGCTTAAACCAAAACCCACTAGTGTTAACTGTCAGGACACTAAACGTGCACAAGTGCACGGATGTGACCGAACCCTGTCGCAAAACCATGCGACCTGTCGCAAAACCATGCGGTCTCTACTCTTTTGCCTAAAGGCGAATAGCTCTCTGTGTGGGACTCTAAAGACTCGACACTACGCTGGCAGTGGGTTTAACCACAGACCGCAAGCGGCACTAGCTGTGCGTAACGGCCCCCAGGTAGATGCCGACAAGAAGACTAACGAGGTGAAACCCATCTGAACTCCTACTGAGCCTGAATGTGACAGTCACCGTACAGTCCGGTTTGTTCGTCTGATACATCGTATGGCGGGCCTAGGGGGTGGTGAACGTCAGTCCCCTAATAGCGGTACAAGTCGTGTCGGAGTGAAGCCCAGAACACCCTGAGATAACACTGGAAGCCTACCAGTATATCTCGCTTGCCCTGGCCAGGGACTACTCGTGTAATGGCTCTCCTAGACACAGCGCGATGTCAACCCCCAATACCGGGAGAGACGAATCCTGTCTAACCGTCACTGCCTTCAAGTGCTTCGGGACTGCACCCAACTACTACCTGTTTGCACGACTCCTTTGAGCCGTGGTAGGGTAGTAATCTAAGTACAGTGGGAACACACTCGAGGCGAAGTGACAGTGTCAAGTCAGCGGACTAAGCTGTACTCATGTCACCTGGGAACTGATAACTGACGATAGGTATAGTACCAACCAACAGTTCCCGACGAGTCCTGTCCAGTGTACTCGTAACCCAACGAGCACCCGCATACTATCTCAAGTACGACGTACTGACGGCTGTGGGACAGACCGTCTCCCATACTGGGATGAGAAGCGCATACGCTAGTCTACTCCGGAGTATTGATGCCCTGTCTCGATAGTCCTGCGACTAGGGACCTGCATAAGGATGTGCTTATAGATTACCCAACCCCACTAGTGTGACTGCCATCACAACGCTGGTAATCAAGCAAAAATCCTAAGGACTCCACTAATGTGTATAGGTGATATACTAAAATAAACACATGTACACATTGAAGTAGAAACAAACCAAGTAGCATACTACTATTTTGAGCAAGATTGTATATACAACTGTGAATATCCCAAGCCTCCATTAAGTAATATACAAACTAGTATGATACAGCAATGGCCTCTAGGGCATATACACTAACAATGAGGATGATCACCTAATTCCCAATAACCTACTCCCACTCATCATCTGTAAAACCATACAGATGTGAGAATCATACTTGGTAAATACATATCCTGGAGTAAGTATCTAATCGGAAAATCAGTTTTCCTTTTAACAATGCACAGTGAAACTGAAATATGAAAATGTTTCGTAGGGGTATCCTGGTATTCTTAATAATGCCTCTTCCATAATCCTATTCATGACTGTAACCGTATATTTCTTTGCCATCTCTCCAAATCCCTTTATTTGTCTTTAGTCGTTACCTTCTGTACACCCCTTTAGGTTAAATGGTTTTCATCCTTCTCTACCGTTCGACACCAGCCTATGGTTTGGAAGAAGATTATCCAGTAAGCATAATAGGTGTACTCTCCTAAACCAAGGAGTACTCACAACTTGAGAGAAGGTGATGATAAAAGACAACTGAATAATACCTTATTCTATTTCTCCCGAACTGGGGAAAAAAGCAAAGGTGAAATAGGAGTGGCGATGAAGTACGCGGTTTGGTCGTGAATGATAGCAGTCGTAATTTACTTTGCCCTCTTTTTAATCCCTTTATTTTGTCTTTACTTATTACCTTCTGTACACCCTACTTAGGCTAATTGGTTTTCTTCATTCCCTACCTTTCGGCACCTGCCTATGGTTTGGAAGAAGACTATCCAATAAGCGTAATAGGTGTACTCTCCTAAACTAAGGAGCCCTCGCAACCTGAGAGAAGGTGATGATAAAAGACAACTGAATAAACCAATTCAATTTCTCCTGAACCTGGATCCATCCTCGAAGAAGTCCCTTCGAGTTCGTATATAACCATACGATGGACCTATCCAATGGAAGTGGATATCCGTAGTAATACGGGGTGTTCTGAGAAATGCAAAGGGTAAAAGGAGGAGCGGCAATGACTTATGCAACTTAGACAATCCATAAGCCAGTATTTTAAGAAGGTTCGGTTAACTTGGTCACTGAGTCATAGTCTAGGGTCGGTCAAAGGTCGCTGCCAAAGAGAGAGAGAGAAAAGAAACACTCTGCGTGCACTCTAACCTAGATCAGAATGGTTATCACTTTATCTAATCATGAAACCTCCCACTGTCTGTCAAATTCTCCTCCAAACCTGAAAAAAGAATTAATCGGGATCACCCGAAGAGTAAACTAACTCATCAGTGGGAATCAGGATCCAACTCTCATCGCAAGATAATGTGACGGAATCCACTCACGTTATCACACTCCAGAAGGTATGCGCATGCTGGCAAGTTTCAGTTTCTTTAGAAACTCCCGATGTGATTTTTGCCCCATGCTCTTATGATCTTGGCTAAGGGCCAAACCAATCATAAGTCACATGTCAAGTTCTTCCCATCATTATCTTGTTAATTTGAACCGACCCGTACTCGCCCTTGACTAAGGGCCAACAAGGCTGTATGACTGTCCCAAACCAACGCATCTATCTATGCAACATGTGAACACCCAAGCAGCTACCAATCACTATGTCTTGACTAAGGGCCAAACCAACATAGCTTGAATACTACTGACTATTCATATGAAATGACGGAGGGCTACAGCTGGTTTTTGGCGAAAAACCTTTAACGTAATGAACTTGATCTCGTTGAAAGAACCTGATAGCTTTTTATAAAAATATAGTGGCGAAAACCTTTGCTAAAGAGGTCACTCCCGGTGAAGGGATCTCGGCTCTTTCCTCGTGGAATGAGGCTCAGGATATTCTAACTGAATACCGCTATGCAAAGCAACATGTAATCGACTATAGTGAAGTTATTACCCTGACGCAAACTTCTGCCCAAAGGGTCACTCCCGGTGAAGGGATCTCGGCCCTTGCCTCGTTGAATGAGGTGCAGGATATTCCAACCGAATACCACTGTGCAAAACAAAAGAAAACATCTTTGTAATAACACTTTTTAAAACTGTTCCAACAACATCCATACAGGTTTGTTTTCCTTTGCATTGATCAGAATCAATGCAGTCCCATCAATTAATCACACCAGAAAAGAACGAAAATAAAATGTACGCATATGCCATCCGCATTCGTCACTGGGTCCCGTCATCCCCGTTAGGTTACTTAACTAACGACAGAGCGGGGACTGGACTAGTGCGGGTGTAAAACATATACAACATCTACTAGTATATATACCAATATACAATAATCGCTCCAGGCGTGATAATATGCAACATTACAGAAAAGTAATAAGCATCACAGAACAATACAGATAATCTGGGATCCCCGGGTTTCAGAGAGCCGCTGCTGAAACCCGACGTTCCCCTGGTCGTGTGGATAGCCTGTGCAATGAAACCTAGACCCCTACGGGTGCGGCAAGTTACCCGCCAAAACCTGAAGCGAGGCAGCCCCCTACAGCATAGTGAATGGACCATCCTGCACTTAACGGAATCCGGTAACTTGAGCACCCCTCCTTGGGTCAACCTGTACCCCCTACGAGTGCGACGAATAGTCTGCTAATTCTAGAGTAAGGCCCCTCTGCCTCTCAAAGCCATGAGATGCGGACCCGTTGCCCTCCAAAACCCAGCTATCCGTGCATTCCGTCACGGGGTAAACCTAGTACAGAAATGAAAAATATGTACAACGGGTACATCGACCTCAGCCCGGTCGTGCCCCAAAAGAATATTATACAAACAGGCAGAGACGGCAGTCCACATGTTGGTCGCTCGCCCCGCAATATCAAATGTACAAATAAATCCAAACTGCACTACCATTGCACAGTGCTATCCACCACGACAAATCCGCAACATCACAGCACAACACAGAACATCAACGCGAATGTCACGTTCGCAAATCCGTCTAAAAGGACTATAGCAATTAGACGCAATTTACCGCTCAAATGACATTCACGGTTGGAGATATAATGTAAGTACTGTAAACTAACACGTTTAAAATTTCGATCGACAAAACTTCCCAGAGCGGGCCCAACGTACATCTGCAGTACAGTAACAAAATCTGGGCCCAAACAAAACATTCCAGAAACCACAATTTTCCATGCAAGAGCCCCAGAAGAATTTTGGTGCACTATAGCCACTAACTGGCCACGGAACCGCGGCCAAACCATGGTTTGTGCGGCGGTTCCGCGGCAGTACAGTGGATTCAGTTAACCCAATTTCTTCAGTACTCTTAAAAAAGCCTGCTCGATTTTCTGAGATGCTCAAAATAATTTTTAGACCATAAATTAAAATCGACAGAAACTTTACACTGAAAAATGCGGTTTTGGAAATTTTGTTCGATCGATATTTTAAACGCGTTAGACCAAGTTAGTAAAGGTTAATGGTGTGTCTCTAATACCATGTAAGTCTACGGTAGCGCCCCGGCCGTCATTCTGACGCCAAACGCGGAACAAAAACTTTTATAACTGGCGCTATCGCATACTATAACCCGGATCTTGCCATTAATGCTAAACTAACTAACTGTAAAGAGGTAGAAAGGCTACACCGATCGATCAGAGTCCTTCGGTCTTTAGCCATCATCCCACGCTCCTCGTGGCAACTCCGATCTCTTGGCTCCTCGTCGAGGTGGCACCACAGCTATGGATCTTTAGACGGGCTCCCGCCTCTATACCGAGGCAACTCGATCATCAAGTCTGCTAAAAGAGATGACCAAGATGAAGTAGAGAACGAGTAGAATACTTTGTCTCAAACACTCTTTGGTTCTCATCACATGATAGGGTAAGAGTGGAGGTTGAAGAAGATGCCAGGGTTTGAAAATGGTGAACTCAAGAAACTATCAAGAGAGAAGGAACTCAAGCATATAAAACTTCTCTCTCTTTTTTTTCTTATGTGAATAGATGAATGAGGTTCTAATCTTTTATCAAAAAAAAAACCAAAGAGAAATATCTAATCAAAATATCTCCTCAAATATCTCTTCACAAAACAAAACTCATTAACTCCTTAATGACTCACTAGATGACTCACTACATGAGTCATTAGTGAACATTCTAGAGTTAATGTGTCATCCAAAATGAGTCGCCATTTCCAAAACCAAATAATCATTTAAACCAAAATGATTAATCCAAAAATAAATGCATCTTCTAAAATATTCTCGTAACGGATTACGAAAATGCCACTCACCTGTATATACAAACCTGTATCCGTATTCCGACCGAATACGAATATGAGAGACTAAAATATTCCGACTCAATATAATACATGGATCCGGCTTAAACCAAAGCCCACCAGTATTATCTGCCCGAAATATGACACGTGCATAAATGCACGTGCATTTTCCGAACCCTGCCATAAAACCATACGGCCTCTACAACGTTTCGCCCGAACTTGGGAAACTATCTGTGGGGGACTCTAATGACTCATCAGTGCCCTGGCAGTGGGTTTAACCAAAAGCACGTCAGCGCCACTAAAAGTGCGTAACGGCTGCCCATGTACTGACCTCAAAGGAAACCGATGAGCGAACTCATCCTGGAACCCTACTGAGCCTAATAGTGACAATATACACACAGTCCGGTCCGTTCGTCTATGAGTATCGCATATCGGGCCTAGGGGGCTGGTAACGTCAGACCACCAATAGCGGTATAAGTCGTGTCGGAGAGAAGCCCTGAACAGCCTGAGTAACTACTGGAATACTTACCAGTAATTCTCACCTGCCTTGGCCAAGGACTTGGTGTAATGGCTCTCCTAGACACAGCACGATCTCACCCCCAATATCGGGAGAGACGAATCCCCTGCCGATCCGCTCACTTGCCTCCATGTGGCTCGGGACTGTACCCAAACAAGACCTGTTTGCACGACTCCTTTAAGCCGTGGTAGGGTAGAAATCAAAGCACAGTGGGAACTCACACGAGACAGATGACGACCTCAGGTCGATGAACTAACCTGTACACATGTCACCAGGGAACTGCTATCTGACGCTAAGTATAAATACCAACTAGCAGGTTCTCGGCGAGTCCTGTCCGGTGTACTCATAACCCAATGAGCACCTGTATACATCTTAGGTGATCCAACTGACACCTGTGGCTTGTGAGACCGGCCACCGCCCCTCGTCGGGGTCTCGACTGTATACACTAGTCTACTCCGGAGTATCGATGCCCTGTCTCGAAACTCCCACGACTAGGGACCACTATTAAGGATGTGCTTATAGACTACCCAACTCTCACGTATATGATCGCCATCATACTGTTGGTAGTCAAGCAAGATCCTAAGGGCTCTATCAACATGTAATAGTGATCAGTCACCTGAACCTGTACACGACTGATAAAGGCAAACCAGATAGCATACTATCATCTCGAGTAAGACTGTCCTACCGGTATAGGTCCTCCTCAATCATTGCAATCACGTACCTGCGATCCAATAATTGACTTTGAGGGCACTATATCCAACAATTCGTTGTTGGGTTACGCTAGCGTCCCGGCCATCAATCCGTGGCCAAATACGGAACAAAAACTTTAAAAAACCCGGCGCTAACGGGATGCCGATTCCCGGATCGTACCATCAACCCCATACTAGCTATATGTAAAGGGGTTTAGAGAGGTTATACCAAACGATCTGTAACAACTCCATTTTTAATGTACAAAGAATTGATTTAAATTCAATGTATACTTGGAGTATTTATTGTTGCTGATATCTCTTTAAATATTTATTTCACTCCATAATTACAAGAAGTAGCTTGGAGCTCATTGGTAATACCTTGCACTGCTGAACCAAGCCACCAGAGTTCAAATCCCCTGCCCCACATTATTTTTAATATTATTTTGTTTTTGATTTTTTAGAATACCAACCTTTACACGTGCGTTTCTCACAAATTTCCTTCTACACATAAAAAGTTAGATGCACCATAAATCACCCCAGGAGACCCCCAACCCACCGACCCTCCGACTCGGCCAGACTCGGCCGGACGGCTGAGTCGCCAACATCGAAGTTGAGCATCTTGACTTGGTCAGCCCCCCTGCACACACTAAATTTCTAGATCGGTTACAGAGAGCACATTAAACCTCTTTTACTCCAAATTTTAATGATTTTTATATAATTTTTTACAATTTTCAATTAAAAACCCCAACCCTAGCCTAACCCTATAAATACACCCCCTACCCTCTCATCCTAAATTTCTGAGTCCACTCTCTCAAAATTCCAAGAGAACTTTGGTACATTGGAAACGAGCGAAAGGCGAAGCGCTGACGAAATCGACGGCGAAATTCCGGTGATCGTGCTAGGAACTCTCAACGATGAATCGACGCACCGGCAAACTCTCTACTTCCCTCTCACTCTCTAGTGTTGTCCAAACCCGTAAGTCCCCTTTTCTATCTTTCTTTTCTCTCATAAAATACGAATTTACAAACCCGACGGAATAGGAACAAATCTGATTTCCGATTCGGTTTTCTATAAAATCTCACTTCTCGCCAATTCATTCATGCTTAAACATCTCTATGTTGACTATTAATCACTTAACAACTAATTTGAACAAGTTTCCTCACATGAAATGATAGCCTTTGCAATATATCGTATTTTTACACTTAAATACCACAATGTTTCGTTTTCACATTTAAACCCTTTAACATTGCTATACCTTAAAGTAGATCACGAGGTAATGACCTACCTCCTCACACACTCATATGCAAACATAACATGCTACCTTGAAAACTTAGAATACGATAAAACAAGATTTTACATTTAAATACCATTTTCTTAATAAAACTTTTTCTAAAAGTTTTAAGTTTGATACACTTTCAAAACAAATATCTTTTAATAGGAAATACGATATGTTGTGGACATCGATCGTTTATCTAAACCTGACTTTGTGGTGTCTAGGCTAGGCAAGTGAGCTTAGGTAACTTTAAAAGGCCCGTCTCACGATTCGTGAGCGGATCCCTCCTTCCTCACTTGTACTTACCTGACCACAATTGGCGGTGAAGAGCCGATTTGAGGCTTCTAATAACTTGTTGTTTAGACCATTTAGAAATAGTCTAGTTGAAGTAGGAAACGCTAGTATCTAAAATACGGAAATTTTACACTTTTGGAGATAAATACCTTTTACTTTATAAAACCGTTTTCTAAAGGATTAGTATTTATAAAATCTTTGCAAAGCGCCACTGCAACCCACCTTTGGGGAACCCGTTAGGGATAGTACGGTTTATCATACACCCTCGGCTTAGTAGTGCGAGATTCAAACCTCCGCAAGGAGCATTCGGTCTCGAAAGGTTTAAAATACGACATCTTAAGAAAATGAGATTTTTAAAATATAAAATATTTATTAAAATTATTTCTGTATAAATATATGTATATTTATCATTAAAATATCTATTTTGTTATAATATAAATATTCCGTTTTTTCTAAAAATCACAAGAATAAGTTTTACATTAAAATACCATGAATTTCAAATAAATCAATATTACAGATAAATACCTCTATTTATAAAACTAGGATATTTTTACTAGAAATATCACAAAATAAAATTACACTCATTATAACTATAAAGACGAATAATAAATACTTGGGGTGTATCTTGAAAACTATACAAAAGTATTTTTACATAAACCCCCCTCAAATTTTATAAATTACAATAAGGACCCTAGTAAATATAGGACTTTGATTTACATTTCTTATGTCCGACTCGGGTTTGAGTCTGATTAATCTGACTTGAATATGATTTAAGTCAATCTCTAAATCTGTAATATTACAATTCAACATGAACACACGAATCCATGAATCCAGTTATCAATCTATTCAACTTGACTGAACCAAACCATGGATATACTTTCCATGTACATGAATCCAGTTTACATCCGTTACCGATATCATGGTTTCGGTCAGTCAACCAATACAATACAATACAACAATACAATCAAAACACTACGGGGTTTAAGGGGTAGATTGCTGCGGAAGGTATTAGAAGTGGCACGAGACGGTAAGATTAAGACACCTAACCTATATTCTGTTGCTGTTGTACCGTGGCTTAACGGTTCCTTGTACATTCCGTTTGCCCTGGTCTCTAGCATACTGAGACCCCTCTCGTATACTCTGGCATCCTTCCGTACCAAGCTACAAACAATAGCGTGAACACAATATTCTACAATATTATACTTTAGAAGATACCTCTTATTCTGTAATTTCTAATTCTTCCTTATCTTTGGGACTTACCGAGCGACCTGTTCTCTGACGACATTCTATTTCTTTCTTCTTTGAATGTTGTCAGGTGTTTCGGACCCGTCAGAGATCGAGCCCACCGGTGAAGACTTGGATCAGTTCCACGAAGACCCGAGCTCTAGACATTGTACCTTGTTCATTTCGGTATTTTTCATTTCCTGTTATGCCATTGTTTAGGCGTCGCTTTTATTTCAGATGTATTTACTTTTCATGCATTGTACAAAAGAATGTTATTAATAAAGTTGTTATTTTTATATCTCTTGTCTCTTGTGATTTACCTTTATATTGCTTAGATACGCTTAGCGTATTTACTTCACAGTAAATACGTAGCGGACCTCGTCGCGTCCCTTCGCCGCATACCGGGAAGCGGGGCGTAACAGGTTTTGTTGGTGGCCCATGCAGGTTAGAGCTGTATAGAACCATACTATGTAGTTCTATTCTGCGTGAACAACCTAAGCAATATAACACAAGAACCAGCAACTAAAACATTCTTTACAATTCATGTTTCTTGAATCTTACAAATTTCTATTCCTTGAATCTTATCATTTCATGTATTTGAATCCATCCTAACCCAAATTTTTCTTCAAGATTATGGATTCCCCGAACAACACCAGCACCAATGTCAACAACACACCTCCAGCACTACCTCTCACACCAGCTGTTCCTGCGCCAACTACCGAGCAAACAGTGCTACTTGAGGAGATCCGCAGCCTTCTCGAGGGACAACAACAACTCCTGAACCGTCCTGAGACAAACGCACCGGGAGTAAAGCAATTCAGGGCTTTACATCCCAAGCAGTTCTCTGGAAAAGGAAGCCCTCTGGAAGCTGAAGAATGGGCACAAAGCATAGAAGATGATCTGGCAGCAGCACAAGTGCCAGACATAGCTTGGGTCCGTGTGGCGAAGCTACAGCTCACGGACAATGCTCGTAACTGGTGGAAGGCGGAAGAAAGCCGTCTGGTATAGCCTATTGAATGGAAGACTTTTCGCGAGAAGTTCGACGCGAAATACTTCCCTGTGACTGCCAGGTTTGCAATGGAGCAGCAGTTCATTCATCTACAACAGGGTTCGATGTGGGACAAATCAGTAGATGAGTACGACGCTGAATTCACCATGCTAAGCCGGTAAGATATGTCACAACAGTTCAATTTTTAAATCTCACATACTACACAGGTAACACAATCCTTTAAACAGATTCGCGGCACACTTGATACCGACGGACGAGATCAGAGCCGGTCGCTTTCAACAAGGACTGGACACGGAGATCCAGGCTGCTCTAGCCACGGGAAAATTTCTGACTCATGAGGATGCTCTGGAAGCTGCCCGTAGTTTTGAGGCAGTGATAAAAGCAAGGGACAGACCTCACTCTGCAGGAGTCAAGCGCCCTGCCAACCAGATGGCAGGTGGAGCCTCGTCCAGGCCACCTTTCGTGTCAAGGCGACCCGGAGTACCAAACCATCATCCCAGCCCAGCCTTTTGCACCTACTGCAAAAGAACTGGACATATGATGAAAGACTGTCGTCGATCCAACCGTCTTTTCTTAGTCTGCGGCTCAGCTGCTCATGATATTGGGTCTTGTCCCCAAAGTCAAAACCCAGTTGCTGCACCCAGGCCAGCAATTACCTATCCGCAGCGACCAGCTCTTCAGGCACCTGCTCCAAGACCTGCACTACCTGCACCACCCAGAGGACCACAAGCTGCACCACCTCCTCGTCAATTCCATCAAGCTCAAAGGAACGTTCCGAGGTATGCTTCTCAGGCCAGGAGGAATGTACCAAGGCGCCAGGCTTTCACGATGTCCGTGGAAGAAGCTGAGGCCACTAGCCAAGTCATCACTGGTAACTTTTCTTTTCTAACCTTGTTTTTCTATCCTGCTACTTAGCTACATATTTTCTATACCTAAAACATATCCCACATACCTTAGGTACAGTCTTAGTATCCTCAATCCCTGCACTAGCACTGTTTGATACTGGAGCATCACACTGCTTTATGTCGCAACGGTTTGTTCGAACCCATGCGATTCCAGTCTCACCGCTTGTATCCAGCTGGAATGTCAGTTCCGGAAATGGCGTTCTAAAGGCAACTATGGGATACGGCTTGTGTCCAGTCGTCGTCTGCAGCAGAGAGTTTTATGCTGATTTCAAAGTGCTGGACATACCGAATTTCGATGTGGTTCTAGGAATGGATTGGCTTGGAACTTTTTATGCTACTATAGACTGTCGTCAAAGGAGGGTAGTATTCGAGATTCCAAACCATCCGGTCTTCTATTTCAAAAGCGGAGACCGTACACTGGAGCCAAGTACCTACAAGGCGAAGCCAAGAGAAGCAGTAGTTGCAGCAGCTTAAGCGGAGGAGGAATCAAGATCAGATGTAGTTCGAGAGTTCGACGATGTATTTCCTGATGATATATCAGGTTTGCATCCCGATCGAGCTCTTGAATTCAGTATTGATTTAGTACCAGGAGCACAACCGGTGATCAAAGCACCCTATCGTTTAAGTCCGGAAGGTTTGAAGGAAGTCCGAACACAGTTGGACGAATTACTGGCGAAAGGATGGATTCGTCCCAGCACTTCAAGTTAGGGATCACCTGCACTACTTGTGAAGAAGAAGGAAGGTTCATACAGAATGTGCATCGATTACAGAGCCTTGAACGAAGTCACTATAAAGAACAAGTATCCACTCTCGCGCATCGATGATCTATTCGATCAGCTAAGTGGATCTTGTGTTTTCTCTAAATTAGATCTTCGTTCAGGTTATCATCAGGTGAAGGTCAAGAAAGCTGATATTCACAAAACAGCTTTCAGAACTCGCTATGGACATTACGAATTTCTAGTGATGCCATTTGGAGTGACCAACGCACCCGCAATGTTCATGAACCTAATGAATCAAGTTTTCTGGGAGTACTTAGACAGGTTTGTTGTCATCTTCATCGACGACATCCTGGTGTATTCTAAGAGTCGGAAAGAACATGCTGAGCACCTACGAATTGTCCTAGAAACTCTTCGACAACATTAGCTTTATGCCAAGTACAGCAAGTGCGAGTTTTGGTTAAAGCAAGTTGGTTTTCTTGGACATATCGTATCAGGAGAAGGAATCTCTGTGGATCCAGCGAAAGTTTCAGCAGTTAGCGAATGGCCTACACCAAAGTCAGTGAACGATATTCGAAGTTTCTTGGGTTTAGCTGGATATTACAGAAGGTTTATTGAAGGCTTTTCAAAGATAGCAACGCCCCTGACCAAGCTCACACGTAAAGATGAAGAATTTGTGTGGTCAGAAGCATGCGAACAAGCTTTCGTAGAGCTCAAGTCAAGGTTGACATCAGCACCTATTCTCGTCATACCGGATCAATCTGGAGGATTCGAAGTGCATTGCGATGCATCCGGTAAGGGATTAGGATGTGTTCTACATCAGCACGGTAAAGTTGTGGTTTATGCTTCAAGACAGCTGAAGATTCATGAGCGAAATTATCCGACGCATGATCTGGAGTTGGCAGCCGTCATCTTTGCTCTCAAGATTTGGCGTCATTATCTACTTGGTGAACGAGTGAACATCTACACAGATCATAAGAGCCTGAAGTACGTGTTTACTCAGAAGGAGTTGAATATGCGGCAGAGAAGATGGTTAGAACTCATGGCGGACTTTGACATCAACTTGCAATATCACCCAGGGAAGGTGAATGTAGTACCTGATGCTCTTAGTCGCCAACCATTAGCAATGAATCTCACTGCTCAGTGGAAGCTTCAACAAGATTTGTATCAGATGGAGATTGAAGTAGTCATGCCAGGTAATGCTTCAAGTTTGATGAATTTACAAGTTCAATCAACCATTGTCAATCAGATCAAAGTAGCTCAAGCAAGCGATTCTAAGTTGCAAAAGATCAGAGAACAAGTGGAGAATGGACTAAGAACAGACTTCATCATCCATGGAGACGGATCTTTGAGATATGGCAGCAGATTGTGTGTACCAAAAGGTCATGTTCGGGAAAAGTTAATGAAAGAAGCTCACAGCTCTCCCTACTCAGTACACCCTGGAGGTACCAAAATGTACAAAGATCTATGTCAGAATTATTGGTGGCATGGAATGAAGCGTGAAGTAGCCAGAAGCGTCGCAAAATGCTTGGTGTGTCAGCAAGTAAAGGCTGAACATCACAGGACTGCTGGATTACTTCAACCGTTACCAATCCCAGAATGGAAGTGGCAACACATCAAGATAGATTTTGTGACTGATCTTCCTCGCAGCACAAAGGGTAACGATGCCGTATGGGTCATTGTGGATCGACTCACAAATCGGCTCATTTCATCCCATTTCGAGTTGGCCAATCAACCGAGACACTAGCAAAGAAGTACATGGAGGTAATAATCTAATTAAGATTTAAACTCTTCATAATGTACTATCTCTGATACCCATGAACTCATACAGGAAATTGTGAGAATTCATGGAGTACCGGTCTGCATTATCTCCGATCGCGACACCAGGTTCCGATAGCAATTTTGGCAGAGTCTGCAAGCAAGCTTGGGAACAAGTCTGAACTTCAGCATAGCTTATCATCCACAAACAGATGGTCAGTCGGAACGAACTATTCAGATCTTGAAGGATATACTCAGAGCGTGTATGCTAGACTTCAAAGGATCGTGGGAAGATCACCTACATCTTGTGGAGTTTTCGTACAACAACAACTACCAAGCAAGCATAGGAATGGCACCTTTTGCAGCATTGTATGGAAGGAAGTGTCGATCGCCATTAAGTTGGGACGACATCGGAGATAGGGAACTTCTTGGACCAGAGATGATAGTAGCGACTGTTGATGTGGTTCGTACTATCAGGGAAAGAATGCGCATAGCCCAAGATCGACAGAAGCACTGGGCTGATGCGAAGAGACGACACTTGGAGTTCCAGCCAGGAGATCACGTATTCTTGAAAATATCTCTGAACCGCGGAGTGATCCGATTTGGAAGACGGGGTAAACTAAGTCCGAAATATATTGGACCGTTCGACATACTCGAATGAGTCGGTGAAGTGGCATACCGCTTAGCGCTTCCACCTTTATTGGAAGGAGTGCATAACGTGTTCTACATATCCCAACTCAGAAGATATGTGAGTGACCCTAGCCATGTTCTCGATCATTCCGAGCTCACGATACAGCCCGATTTGTCTTGTGAGTAACAGCCTGTGGAGATCCTGGACAGGAAAGTGAAGACACTTCGGAACAAGGAAGTTAACTTGGTTCGAGTGATGTGGAGGAAAGACACTCCAGGAGAGTCCACTTGGGAAAGGGAGGATGAAATACGTACTAGATATCCACACCTCTTTGTAAACTAGTCCTCAAATAAAAGTTGTAAATTTCGAGGACGAACTTTTTGTAAGGAGGGTAGACTGTAACAACTCCATTTTTAATGTATAAATAATTGATTTAAATTCAATGTATACTTGGAGTATTTATTGTTGCTAATATCTCTTTAAGTATTTATTTCACTCCATAATTACAAGAAGGAGCTTGTAGCTCATTGGTAATACCTTGCACTGCTGAACCAAGACACCAGAGTTCAAATCCCCTGCCCCACATTATTTTTAATATTATTTTGTTTTTGATTTTTTTAGAATACCAACCGTTACACGTGCGTTTCTCACAAATTTTCTTCTACACATAAAAAGTTAGATGCACCATAAATCACCCCAGGAGACCCCCCCACCCACCGACCCTCCGACTCGGCCGAGTCGGCCGGCGGACCGGCCGAGTCGCCAACATCGAAGTTGAGCATCTTGACTTGGTCAACCCCCCTGCACACACTAAATTTCTAGATCGGTTACAGAGAGCACATTAAACCTCTTTTACTCCAAATTTTAATGATTTTTATATAATTTTTTACAATTTTTAATTAAAAACCCTAACCCTAGCCTAACCCTATAAATACACCCCCTATCCTCTATCCTCTCATCCTAAATTTCCGAGTCCACTCTCTCAAAATTCCAAGAGAACTTTGGTACATTGGAAATGAGTGAAAGGCGAAGTGCTGACGAAATCGACGGCGAAATTCTGGTGATCGTGCTAGGAACTCTCAACGACGAATCGATGCACCAGCAAACCCTCTACTTCCCTCTCATTCTCTAGTGTTGTCCAAACCCGTAAGTCCCCTTTTCTATCGTTCTTTTCTCTCATAAAATGCGAATTTACAAACCCGACGGAATAGGAACAAATCCGATTTCCGATTCGGTTTTCTATAAAATCTCACTTCTCACCAATTCATTCATGCTTAAACATCTCTATGTTGACAATTAATCACATAACAACTAATTTGAACAAGTTTCCTCACATGAAATGATAGCTTTTGCAATATATCGTATTTTTACACTTAAATACCACAATGTTTCGTTTTCACATTTAAACCCTTTAACATTGCTATACCTTAAAGTAGATCACGAGGTAATGACCTACCTCCTCACACACTCATATGCAAACATAACACGCTACCTTGAAAACTTAGAATACGATAAAACAAGATTTTACATTTAAATACCATTTTCTTAATAAAACCTTTTCTAAAAGTTTTAAGTTTGATACACTTTCAAAACAAATATCTTTTAATAGGAAATAAGATATGTTGTGGACATCGATCGTTTATCTAAACCTGACTTTGTGGTGTCTAGGTTAGGCAAGTGAGCTTAGGTAACTTTAAAAGGCCCGTCTCACGATTCGTGAGTGGATCCCTCCTTCCTCACTTGTATTTACCTGGCCACAATTGGCGGTGAAGAGGCGATTTGAGCTTTCTAATAACTTGTTCTTTAGACCATTTAGAAATAGTCTAGTTGAAGTAGGAAACGCTAGTATCTAAAATACGGAAATTTTACACTTTTGCAGATAAATACCTTTTACTTTATAAAACCGTTTTCTAAAGGATTAGTATTTATAAAATCTTTGCAAAGCGCCACTGCAACCCACCTTTGGGGAACCCGTTAGGGATAGTACGGTTTATCGTGCACCCTCGGCTTAGTAGTGCGAGATTCAGACCTCCGCAAGGAACATTTGGTCTCGAAAGGTTTAAAATACGACATCTTAAGAAAATGAGATTTTTAGAATATAAAATATTTATTGAAATTATTTTTGTATAAATATATGTATATTTATCATTAAAATATCTATTTTGTTATAATATAAATATTCCGCTTTTTCTAAAAATGACAAGAATAAGTTTTACATTAAAATACCATGAATTTCAAATAAATCAATATTACAGATAAATACCTCTATTTATAAAACTAGGATATTTTCACTAGAAATATCACAAAATAAAATTACACTCATTATAACTATAAAGACGAATAATAAATACTTGGGGTGTATCTTGAAAACTATACAAAAGTATTTTTACATAAAACCCCCTCAAGTTTTATAAATTACAATAAGGACCCTAGTAAATATAGGACTTCGAATTACATTTCTTCTGTCCGACTCGGGTTTGAGTCTGATTAATCTGACTTGAATATGATTCAAGTCAATCTCTAAATCTATAATATTGCAATTCAACATGAACACACGAATCTATGAATCCAGTTATCAATCTATTCAACTTGACTGAACCAAACCATGGATATACTTTCCATGTACATGAATCCAGTTTACATCCGTTACCGATATCATGGTTTCGGTCAGTCAACCAATACAATACAATACAACAATACAATCAAAACACTACAGGTTTAAGGGGTAGATTGGTGCGGAAGGTGTTAGAAGTGGCACGAGACGGTAAGATTCAGACACCTAACCTATATTCCGTTGCTGTTGTACCATGGGTTAACGGTTCCTTGTACATTCCGTTTGCCTTGGTCTCTAGCATACTGAGACCCCTCCCGTATACACTGGCATTCTTCCGTACCAAGCTACAAACAACAGCGTGAACACAATATTCTACAATATTATACTTTAGAAGATACCTCTTATTCTGTAATTTCTAATTCTTCCTTATCTTTGGGACTTACCAAGCGACCTGTTCGCTGACGACATTCTATTTCTTTCTTTTTTGAATGTCGTCAGGTGTTTTGGACCCGTCAGAGATCGAGCCCACCGGTGAAGACTTGGATCAGTTCCACGAAGACCCCGAGCTCTAGACATTGTACCTTGTTCATTTCAGTATTTTTCATTTCCTGTTTTGCCATTGTTTAGGCATCGCTTTTATTTCAGATGTATTTACTTTTCATGCATTGTACAAAAGAATGTTATTAATAAAGTTGCTGTTATTTTTATATCTCTTGTCTCTTGTGATTTACCTTTATATTGCTTAGATACGCTTAGCGTATTTACTTCACAGTAAATACGTAGCGGACCTCGTCGCGTCCCTTCGCCGCATACCGGGAAGCGGGGCGTAACAGGTTTTGTTGGTGGCCCATGCAGGTCAGAGCTGTATAGAACCATACTATGTAGTTCTGTTCTGCGTGAACAACCTAAGCAATATAACACAAGAACCAGCAACTAAAACATTCTTTACAATTCATGTTTCTTGAATCTTACAAATTTCTATTCCTTGAATCTTATCATTTCATGTATTTGAATCTGTCCTAACCCAAATTTTTCTTCAAGGTTATGGATTCCCCGAACAACACCAGCACCAATGTCAACAACATACCTCCAGCACTACCTCTCACATCAGCTGTTCCTGCGCCAACTACCGAGCAAACAGTGCTACTTGAGGCGATCCGCAGCCTTCTCAAGGGACAACAACAACTCCTGAACCGTCCCGAGACCCACGCACCGGGAGTAAAGCATTTCAGGGCTTTACATCCCAAGCAGTTCTCTGGAAATGGAAGCCCTCTGGAAGCTGAAGAATGGGCACAAAGCATAGAAGATGATCTGGCAGCAGCACAAGTGCCAGACATAGCTTGGGTCCGTATGGCGAAGCTACAGCTCACGGACAATGCTCGCAACTGGTGGAAGGCGGAAGAAAGCCGTCTGGTACAGCCTATTGAATGGAAGACTTTTCGCGAGAAGTTCGACGCGAAATACTTTCCTGTGACTGCCAGGTTTGCAATGGAGCAGCAGTTCATTCATCTACAACAGGGTTCGATGTGGGACAAATCAGTAGATGAGTACGACGCTGAATTCACCATGCTAAGCCGGTAAGATATGTCACAAAAGTTCAATTTTTAAATCTCACATACTACACAGCTAACACAATCCTTTAAACAGATTCGCGGCACACTTGATACCGACGGATGAGATCAGAGCCCGTCGCTTTCAACAAGGACTGGACACGGAGATTCAGGCTGCTCTAGCCACGGGAAAATTTCTGACTCATGAGGATGCTCTGGAAGCTGCCTGCAGTTTTGAGGCAGTGATAAAAGCAAGGGGTAGACCTCAGTCTGCAGGAGTCAAGCGCCCTGCCAACCAGATGGCAGGTGGAGCCTCGTGACCACCCAGCTCCTATGTATATGATCGCCATCATACTGCCGGCAGTCAAGCATGAATCCTAAGGGATCTATCAACATGTAATAATGATCTCATGTACACGATGATAAAGACAAACTAGATAGCATACTATCATCTCGAGTAAGACTGTTCTACCGGTATAGATCATCCCTCAATCATTGAAATCACGTTCCTGCGATCTAATAATTGACTTGAGGGCACTATAGCCAACAATCTCCCACTTGCACTTAAGGTTAATTATTGCGGTATCGCATACTCACAGCCCGTGTGATACCGAACACCCAACTTCTCTACTAATCAGTTTCACAAAGCTCGTTTGTAAAACTATTGCATTCGAGAAATAGCCTCAGTGAGTGGATCCGTGTTCATCTCAGAAAACTGCAATTTAATACCGCTCATTCATTATCTATTTTGTTATATATCGGTACTATTAACCAGTCTCTGCTCAGTACTACAGATTACATGTATCCATGACACAATACAGGAAACACTCTCAAAATCACGGATATAACGTTTGGGAGCCGACACTGCAAACAGAACAGAAAACCGATCAATGACCAAAGAGTTCTTTTGTAAATAAATGTGTGCACACAATTTTGGTCCAACACATAGCAAGTGTGCACATGGCTCTTGGTGACTTGGACCATGGTAGGGCTGCCTTGACATGATGAATTGTCCAAGTATGGAACATGAGCATTAAATGCTAAAAGAGTTGATGTGATTTAAAGTATCAAGATTTCCCTCCAAAAGCTACTAAGCAACCCATGTTGTTATCAAGAAATCAAACAATGCCAGCAGACTTGAGGAGTGCACTCAAGATCACCAAACCAAAACGAGCCCCAGAACTCAACAAAAAACCGGCGACATCAATGAAAAACCCGGCGCCGCCGGTCCCGTCTCTTCCAAATGTTCCTATTTTTTCTCTGGTTGTTTATTTGGGTCACATCATCTTATTTGTATTGTTTATTTATTTTGGAGTGAGGCCTATAAATACCAGATCAATAGGCAAGGGGAGGAGATACTTTTGCTTTAACACTTGTAATTTGCTTTTCCTTTGAACTCTTGAGCTCTTGTCCCTTTGTCTTGACCTTGCAACTTCTTCATTGAATTTGTAGGTTTAAGATTTAGGTTCTTGACTTCAAGATTAGTTGTATGTTGTTTGAAATTCAATAAAGTTCTCATTTCATTACATATGTCTTGCTTTCTACATACTTTGAACTTGTGAAATCATTGCTTTACTTTGATCTTGCAACCTCTTAAGTGAGCTTGCAACCTTAAAAGTTTGGTATTTTGATTTCACATTGGTACGGGATTAAAGAACAAGTAAAGGAATTTGCACGTTTTATCGGTTTTCTCGTTGTCTTTTCTTTTATTGCAATTTTTTGTTATGTTGCCTTACTCTTTTCTTTTTTTTTTCTGTTTTATTTTGGTATTGTACATATGTGTGAGTAATTGATTTACTTATTAAGGGTAGAATATGGTTAGTTTGTGTTAGGAGACGCGTTTGCTAAAACCTTAAAAACCTTAACTTTGCAATTGAAACTCCGAGCAAACCATTCGCAATTCTGCTCCGTTAGGCACCCTATCCTACCACGGTAGCGATGAATCCTAATTGTAACCGGATTGCGAATGGTTTGCCGAAGGCTAACGTCAAGAGACAACAACGGAAGGACAGGGGACAAGGAATATGGATTTAGCTCAAAAATCGCAAATACCGTATTTCAAGTTCCTTAATCCACGTTGTTGCCTATTGCCTTAGTGTCAATATCAGAATTAAGGTCTATAAGGAAGCGGCAAACATCATCCTAACACAAGCTAACTTAAAAATACCCCTAACAAGTCTTTTTATTAAACATATCATTGTTACGACACTTAGTATAAACAACAACCCAAGTTATGGTATTTACTCGTTTAAATAAGCTAAAAACCTACCATCTCCCTGCGGACGACCCGTACTCATCACGGCTCGCTACACGCGACACCGTCTTTGATTGCGGTTAACTTTAGAACTAAAAACGACACGACGATAACGTATCAATCAAATGGCGCCGTTGCCGAGGAGACGGTAACGCTTTTAAACTTGTAGTCTCGGGTTAATTTGTGAATATTTTGTATAAAACTAACTTTCTAACAGATTCAACGGATAAAACACATTCTTTTAAACCGACACGAGAACTAAAAACAATGATGTTCTCTGGATTTTTGATAAGCTAACACACTGTGCTTTAACTTGAAAATCAAAGTATAAGAGTGGAATACTATTGTTACATAGAGGAAACACACAAAATTTAAGCACCAAACTTGCAAATTTGGCCGGTGATAACTTGAAAATGCCCGATGTCGCCGGTTTTCTGGTGGGATTTTGAAAATTGGTTTTTTGTGTTGCCTCCAGTGTTCTGTTAGTATCCCATTTTTATTATTTGATTTTCTTAATTATTTGTGTTCAGAACTTTGGCTATCTATATCGCTTTCTAGCTCAAATATCCTCATTTTTCCGACATTTGCAGATTTGATGGATTAGCAAGCGACGATTGTGCAGAGCAGGGGGCGTTTTCAAGTATAAGGGGATTGAAGACTTAGTGCCAAAGACCCGGGTAGTTTGACCTGCGCAAACGTACCATTCAAACACTCGGAGGCAATATCGACACGAGTTTCTTAAACTCAACTCTTTTTGGTACGTATTTTTTTAAACTTCCTCTTCTCAAACCCGATGCTCCAATATTCTTGTCTTTGCAGGATTCTTCGCAACATCGCCGCAAAAGCCAAAGAAAAGACTAAGCGTATTTGTTGCAGCGCCACATTTAAAGTAAAAAAAATCGATTGATTGTTTGATAACAAAACCTTGTTGATTTGCGCATTGCATCATTAATACGGACTTAAGGGGCTATAACACCAATTCAGATTGGGTGGGGATTTCATCACCCTTCCTAAGACCCCGAAAATCACTAATTGCATAAGTGTCACCTCAAGCTTAATAAAAAATATGTAGACTCAGCCAACTAAGGACTTGCCGCGCTTAATAGGACAAAGGAAGATTGTGGGCATTTGGTTGTTTATCTAAACATGACTTTTGTGGTGCCTAGGCTAGACAAGTGAGGAGTTAATTTTAAAAGGCCCGTCTCACTGTGATTTGTGAGCGGAACCCTCCTTACCTCACTTGTGCTTACCTGGCCACAACTGTCTGTGAAGAGGCGATTTGAGGGATTATCTCACAATTTGTCACTTTGGAACAGTTAGGAGCAGGTCTAGTGGACTTAGAGGACCCTAGTCTAGGTATTGTTTGTACATTTATGACTGTGCATTTATGATTGTGTTTGTTGAACTGTCATTTCATTTTCACATCCTTACGAAACAAACACAAATTCGCCACTTTTACCACCTTCACCCAATTTTTCTCCACTTTCACTTTCTTACCTTCACATTCTACGCTTTGACTATACTAAACTCGTTTACTGTATGTCCACCTAGACTAAGGACCCTAGTGCCCGTTTGGTCCGTATTTCGTTAGTCGCTACGGACTACGCGATCAACCCCGAAGTCGAAACCCCTTCCACGCCACTTTCACCCTTACCTTTTTCGGTCAACCCCGACGTTGACCGCAATTCTGTTCATACATCTTCACATTCACTTTCACCGTCACCAAATTCTTCTTCTGAGATGTCAGGATTTCCTCCTAACATCACTTTAACTCCCCCGGGAATTATTCCACCTCCATTAGGTGCGAATAACCCGCGACCACCTCTTGTTGAAGCGCCACAGCGAATCGCGCTCCAGGATCGTTTCTATCCAACCCGCGCTGCACTTCCAACTTGTCTTTCACTTCCACCGGCCAATGGGGATAATTTCGAAATTAAGCCCCACTTCATCAACATGTTGCCCAAATTTCACGGGCTTGAATCCGAAGATGCCTATATCTTCATCAATAAATTCCAGAACGTTTGTGCGATGATGAAGACGACCCAACTGTATGACGATGCTATACGGCTATGAGTTATTCCTTTCACTTTGTGCGACCTTGCTGAAAAGTGGTTGTATAGCACCGCATCTCATTCTATAACCAGTTGGGATGAGTTTGTGGAAGCGTTTTTAAAGAAATTCTACCCAAATCATAAGACCGCACGGATTCGAAACGAAATTAACCAATTCACCCAGCTTCCTACCGAACCTTTCTGGAAGTGCTTTGACCGGTACAAAGACCTCCTTGTTCAGTTTCCTCATCACGGTATAGAGAAATGACAACTTTGCCAAACTTTATATGAGGGCCTAAATCCAGCAACTAAGCAGTTGCTGGAAACCATTTGTCAGGGCCACTTCCTGTCCAAATCTGACGAGGAGGCTTGGCAATTCTTTGACGATCTTATGGAGCAAACGCTGCAGTGGGAGAGCACCCGACCGGATGCTTCAACTTCTTCTTCTTCCTCCTCAGGTCTCTCTAGGGCAGGAGTTCATTAACTCGACATTTTAATTGCAATGAAGGCCGAGATGGCTACAATTACGCGGAAAATGGAAGCAATTGAGAACAAATTCTCGTCTCCTTCTCCTGTCCCTGTTCTTCCCCCTCGTACTATTTGCGCTTGTTGTTCGGATCCATCTCATTTGACCGAAGAGTGTCCTTACAATCCACCATCTTAAAGACAGGATCAGGTTAATGTTGCATTTCAGCAAAGACCAAGAAACGATCCATACTCTTCTACATACAATCCCGGTTGGAGGAACGATCCCAATTTCGCCTGGAATCAGAACCAGCATCAGTTCCAAGGCCACAACAACTTCCAGAGGCCTCCTCTTTCTCAACAACAAGCTCAACAACAAACTCAACAACAATTTCAGCAGCCTTTCCAACCCAACCTTTTCAGAATCCGACGAACAACTTTGCACGCTGCAACAATTCTTTTCCTCAAAACAACTTTGTTCCGTCAAATAACGATAAGGTTTCCTCACTAGAACGGAGTCTAGAGGTTTTTGTAAAGAAATCGACTCAATCCACCGCCAACATCCAGTCTTCTATTCAGTCTCTGGTGCAACACACCGCTGCACACGGGCAATGAATCAAGACCATCGAAGCCCAAATTGCACAGCTGAACGCGGCGTTAAGCGAGCGAGAGAAAGGAAGGCTTCCATTTCAACCACTCCCAAATCCTGGTCACCCATATAATACACATATTGCTCTTGAACAACATAACCATAATGTGAGTGCTGTAACTACGTTGAGATCTGGAAGAATGCTGAACAAAAACATCGGCACACGAATTGATGATGATGACACCCCGGACGTTTCTTCTACGCTTTCTTCTTCTTCTTCTTCTTCTGAGCCTATTCTCCATTCTTCAAAAGGCTCTTCTTCTTCTTCAATTGCTGCTCTGAACGGATCCACACCTCACTCCACTCAAACTCCAGTTTTGGGATCCGTTCCAACTCCACAATCTCATCCACAAGCATTGGACTCAACCAATTTAAAAAACGTTCCATTTCCAAACCGGTTGAGATCCAATAAACAAAATCCATAAATGGAGAAGATTCTGGAGTTGTTCAAATATGTTAACATCAACATTCCCCTCTTAGATGCAATCCAACAAGTCCCCTCCTATGCAAAAATCTTGAAAGACTTGTGTACTAAGAAGAGGAAATCTCAGGTACCAAAGAAGGTTTTCCTAGCTAGTAACGTGAGTGATGCTCTTACCCAAAATTTACCACAAAAACGGAAGGACCCTGGCTGTCCTACGATTTCAATAACCATTGGGGATAAGAACATCAACCGCGCTCTTTTGGATCTTGGTGCCAGTGTTAACCTGCTTCCTTATTCTGTATATGAGCAACTAGGTGTAGGAGAACTGAAACCTACACATTGTACTCTTCAAAAGGCCGACCGATCTATCACCCATCCTCGGGGTGAGCTAGAGGATGTGTTAATAAAGGTTGGGGACTTCATATTTCTCGTGGACTTCATTTTTTTAGATACACAACTTGTAGCTAACCCCCGGAATCAGATTCCGGTGATACTCGGTCGCCCATTCTTTGCAACCTAAAATGCTATGATCAATTGTCGAAATGGTTTGATGAACCTATCCTTTGGCAACATGACAATTGAACTCAACATTTTTAGGTTAGGGAATCAGCCATCCTAACCAAGTGCTCATATACTAGATGTTTGTTCCATCCAGGAGATCGCCCCAGAGGACTGTGAATTTGAGGAATTCTTGTTTGATCACAGTAATCTTGACGCCACTAGTGCGTTCCTCTTTGAACCTGCTGCTGCTTCCGCTTCCAACAACGATTGCGAGTGCTTCACGTTTTCGAACGAACTTGGCTTGTTGCCGCCCGAGTTTGAATCTTTCGAATTTTCGGATGCGTTAGTTGAACTATCCGACTCGGTCGCATACACTCACTTTGAGCCCCTGTTGGAATCTTTTGAGTTCGAGACATTTTCTCCAATCTTGCCTTTAGTCATTTCACCTCCTACGCTCGAACTTAAGCCTCCGCCATCTCACCTCAAGTATGCTTACTTAGGTGAGAACAAGACCCTCCCAGTCATCATCTCGGCTTCCCTAGCTCTAGAGCAAGAGAAAGCCCTTCTCACGGTCTTGCAATCCAATCGGCAAGCTTTCGGCTGGACGATGGCGGACATCAAGGGGATTAGTCCCCTGATCGTTGAACATCACATTCACCTGATGGATGATGCCAAACCAGCTAGGGATCCACAGAGGCGGTTAAATCCAGTCATGAAGGAGACTGTGAAAAAGGAGATCGTCAAATGTCTGGATAGTGGTATCATTTACCATATTTCAGACAGCCAATGGGTCAGTCCTATACACGTTGTCCCTAAGAAGTCGGGCATTACGGCCATCACAAACGAGGCAAATGAGTTGATCCCTACTCACACCCAGACCGGGTGGCGAGTATGCATTGATTATCGAAAACTCAACGCCGCAACGCGGAAGGATCACTTTCCGCTGCCATTCATTGACCAAATGCTCGAAAGATTAGCTGGACATGAGTATTACTATTTTCTGGACGGTTACTCAGGCTACAACCAGATTCCCATCGCCGAGAAAGACCAGAACAAAACCACTTTCACTTGTCCTTTCGGCACGTTCGCATATCGCCGCATGCCCTTTGGGCTATGCAATGCTCCCACTACCTTCCAGCGATGTATGATGGGAATTTTCTCTGACATGGTTGAGAAATTTTTGGAGATATTCATGGATGATTTCTCTATCTTTGGCGATTCTTTCGACGAGTATCTGCAACATCTTGACGCTGTCCTTACCGGATGTAAGGATAAAAATCTCACTTTACACTGGGAAAAATGCCACTTCATGGTACGTAAAGGTATTGTCTTAGGACATATCATTTCACGAAATGGCATCGAGGTTGACAAAGCAAAGATTGATGTCATTTCCAACCTCCCTGCTCCCAAATGCGTCAGAGATATCCGATCTCTCCTTGGCCATGCCGGTTTTTTACAGACAGTTTATCAAGGACTTTAGCAAGATTGCTAGACCCTTTACTCTTCTTCTGGCCAAGGATACCACGTTCAACTTCGACTCGAGCTGTTTGACTGCTTTCGAATCACTGCGAAGCTCACTCCACTACTCCCGTTCTTTCTTCACCTGACTGGACACATCCTTTTGAGATTATGTGTGATGCATCCGACTTTGCTATCGGTGCGGTCCTAGGACAACACATCGATAAGTTGCCGCACGTAATCTATTATGCGAGCAGAACCCTGAATGACGCCCAAATGAATTATACAACAACTGAGAAAGAGTTCTTGGCTGTTGTATTTGCTTTAGAGAAATTCAGGCCCAATCTCATTGGCTCCCCAGTTGTTTTCTACACCGATCATTCAGCTCTGCGACATCTTTTTGCGAAAAAGGATGCGAAATCTCGGTTAATACGTTGGATCCTCTTACTTCAAGAATTTGACCTTGTCATTAAGGACAAAAGAGAATAAGAAAATGTAGTAGCCGACCATCTTTCACGACTTCCTTCTTCGCCGACGCTTCCTCTCCCAATCAACGATACTTTCCCTGATGAACAACTCTTGACAATATCTTACGAACCCTGGTTCGCAGATATTGTGAACTACTTAGCGACTGGACTCATACCTAACGATTGGTCGAGTCAGGACAGACTTAGATTTTTATCCCAAGTAAAACACTTTTACTGGGACGAACCCTACCTGTTCAAGTACTGTCCAGACCAAATCATTCGTCGGTGTGTTCTTGATAATGAATTCAAGAGTGTGCTGTCTTTTTGCAACGGCCAAGCGTGTGGCGGGCACTTTGTCCCAAGAAAGACAGCTGAGAAAGTCTTGCAATGTGGCTTTTACTGGCCAAAACTTTTCAAAGATTCACATGAATACTGCAAGACTTGCTTCCGGTGCCAACATTTGGGCCGGATTTCCTGGCGAAATGAGATGCCGCTCCAACCAATCTTGGTTGTTGAGATGTTCGATGTTTGGGGGATAGATTTCATGGGCCCGTTTCCCAGCTCTTTTGGGAACCTGTATATTCTCTTAGCTGTTGATTATGTCTCTAAATGGGTCGAGGCAGTGCCAAGTCGGACTAACGACAAAAAGGTTATCGTTAAATTCCTGAAAGAAAACATCTTTTCCCGGTTTGGGTACCCTCGCGCTATCATTAGCGACAATGGGACAAATTTCTGCAATAGGACTTTCGAGGCCTTGATGCGGAAATACTCAATTAATCATAAGCTATCCACGCCCTACCACCCCCAAACATGTGGGCAAGCCGAAGTTTCGAATCAGCAGATCAAGCAAATATTGGAGAAAACGGTTTCGAGGAACCGTAAAGATTGGTCTTTGAAATTAACCGATGCCCTTTGGGCATTTCGAACTGCATATAAGACTGATCTTGGCATGTCTCCCTATCGGCTTGTGTACGGAAAGGTTTGCCACATCCCCATGGAAATCGGACATCGTGCTATTGCAGGGTTCCTGGGCCGGCCACTGGGTTTCGGGAGGCATCGATCATGCCGTTTTCAAAAAAATGGCGCGCTAAAGAACCCTAACGCTTGAATCTAAACTAGAGAATTAGACGAATAAGCATGTAAACATCTTTACATCTAAGTGAACAAGGAATACAACCTTTGTAGACCGGCCCTTCACTTCAATAGCTCCGTGTAGTAGTCCCTTCGTTCCAAGTAGCAATCTCCCGGACTCTAGTGAGGCTCCACAAGATGAAATGAACATACTTTCTTAAAGTCTTCAAGGCCGAAGATGATCTACGTCGAGGAGGCACTAACACAAGCTACCTCTTCACTAAGTGATGAACTTGTGAAGAAACAACCTAATCTAAATGGCTAGTAGAGAAGAGGTTGATGAAGTAGGAATTTTGCTCACTTTAGAAATTATTTTCTCACTAATTTTCTTCACTTCCCAAAAAGCTAGGGAGCTCTTGGAGATGAGGAAGAAGATGAAGTGTGAATGGAATAATGAGTGAGAATAGCAACCATGGGTGAGTTAGTATCATATACTAACTCATATAGAGACTAAACCATGGCTAACAATAATGGTTAGGTTTATAAATATCTAGAGTGAGACAAAATTGGTGGACTAAGTCAATGGGTTCTACAAGCTTCCACTAAGCATCAACCATGTGACAAATTTCTAATCAATTTTGATTTACTTTAAATAAATAAAACCCTTCATTATTATTTACATGGTGTGAGTCTCATACACCCATGTCACATGTGGCATCAAGCATGACACAAAAGATATACATTAATATATATATCACATATATACTAAGTGTACACTGGTGAGAAAAAAAATCTTAAGTGAGCTAATATTAGTTAATGTAAGATAATATATTAAATATATAATTATACATTAAATTATTAAATCAACACTAGATTTAATAATCCAGCTATATCACATACAACCGACTAATATCAAATGTATCAACTTATCGAATCAACACTTGATTCGACAGCCCGGCTATATCACATACAATCGACCGATATCACATATCGCGAGAATAGAATACGGTATCACATACATGTATTAATTCCGGTCCCGCACATATCACATATGTGCTCCTACTTCGTTTCGCTTGAGCCAGGAAACCTCTGTGTAGGACTCTAAATACTCGTCAATACGCCGGCAGTAGGTGGTGATCATATCAGTCACCCACAAGCCGCAAGCGGTCTGCTAATCGTAACGGCCACCCAGGTATTGAGCGATCAGAAGATCAACAAGCAAGCCCGCTCATACTCCTGCGAATCCAATCAGTAACACTACCGTACAGTCCGGTCTCTTCATCTGATATGTCGCATATCACAGCTTGGGGGTGGTAAAACGTCAGACCCCAATAGCCTGATAAGTCATGCCGATGTGAGGCCCATAACGGTTCGAGAAACTACTGATAACACTTACCAGTAAATCTCAGCAACCCTGGCCAGAGATTTCCTGTTATGGCCAATCGAGCATAGCGCAACATCAACCCCAATACCGGGAGAGACGAATCCCCTTCTATCGTTCATTGCCTCCATGTGACTCGGGACTGTACCTAAAAACCACCGTTTTGCACGATCTCTTGAATGTGGTAAGGTGGAAATCAAAGCACGATGGGAATCACACAAGACTCTATGACGATCTCGGGTCGACGGACTAACCTGTACCAGTGTCACCAGAGAATTGCTATCTGACGATAGGTATAATACCATCTAGGAGTTCTCGGCGAGTCCGTTCAGTGTACCCAGTCTCCAATGAGCACCCGTATACCTTCTCTGATGTCAAACACCAATGGATGTGAGATCATCCATCGCCTATCATATGGGTCAAGAAGCGTATACACTAGTCTACTCTAGAATATCGATGCCCCGTCTCGATACTCCCACGGCTAGGAACATTTGAAGGATGTACTTATCGACTACCTCTGCTCCACTAGTATGATATGCATCATAATCCTAGTAGTCAAGTACTCATCCTAAGGGCTTTATCAACATGTAATAGATAGACAATTAGTTTACATGTTAAGATAAAGAGCAACCAGATAGCATACTATCATGTCAAGCAAGAAAGTCCTCCCTATATATTTCGAAGCATCCACTATAATATACATCACATGTATAATAATGGCCTCTAGGGCATACATATAACTAACAATCTCCCACTTGCACTAAGGCCATTTGTTGTAGTATCTCATACCCAACGCCCCGATAAAATTCTCTCTAAGGAAAGGCCTCTGTGAGTGGATCCGCCGTGTTATCCTTCACGCCAACTCTCCTAACCTTGATCCCCTGGAGATCAACCATCTCCTTGATCAGGTGATACTATCCTCAGAATATGTCTGGATCGCTGATGGGACCGGCGTTCCTAGGCCAATGCCACAACTCCATTATTGTCACAATAACAGTTATTGGACGCTCAATGGTAGGAACCATGTTCATCTCATGAACAAGAATTATCCAAACATCCACTTTGGTAGCATCGTTGGTAGCGATGTATTCCGCCTTTATCGTCTAGATTGCCATGGTATCTAGCTTGGAACTCTTCCAACATACCGTCCCTGCACTGAGGGTAAAGACAAAGCCTGTGACTGACTTTCAGTCGACCTTATCACTCTGGAAGCTCGAATTGGTAAGGACTCCCACTGGAGTTCACCGTTACCAAAACCCCAAGAACATTTCTTCAGTGCTTCTCAAGTACTTAAGAATGTCCTTCATAGCTGTCCAGTGATTCTCCCAAGATCCTATTGATTCATGATCACTACTCCTAGTGAGTCAGCTACATCTGGTCTGGTACATAACATCGCATACATGATAGAGCCTACTGCCGAGGCATAGGGTATCCCTTACACGCGAGCTCTCTCCAAATCAGTGTCGGGAGACATCTTTTTGGAAGAGTGATTCCTGAGTAAGTGGGCGAACCACCACGCTTAGAATCTTCCATACTAAACCTCTTTAGTATGATGTTAATGTACCTGGATTTGGGACACTCCCAACATCCACTTAGATCTATCACCATAGATCATAATCCACAAGATGTAGTAGGTATCATCTAGATCTTCCATGGAGAATCCTCGTGATAAGAGGAGCTTGACTGATTGTAGCATAGGAAACCATTTCCTATCAAGAGTATGTCTTCTACGTACAATACGAGAGAGATAACCTTACTCTCTACAACCTTCTTGTATATACAAGGTTCATCTACATTTTTGATGAAGTCAAACACTTTGACTGCCACATCAAAACAGATGTTCCAACTCCGCGATGCGCGCTTTAATCCTGATGGACTTAAGCATAGGCACAGGAGAAAATGTTTCATCATAAACCACACCTGGTTATTGACGAAAACCTTTTACTACAAGTCTAGCTTTGAAAGTCTCAACTTTTCCATTTATGACACGCCCCGCTTCCCAGAGTATGCTAAGGTAGGCACGTGACATAGCCAACCATGCTACATGTGGATAGGAATTATCCTTCTACAGTCACATTACGGCTGTAGAGATATCAAGAACAATAATAAAACTATCTAGCACATGTCCATAAGCCAAAATGAAATGAATCAATAATAAATAATGCGGAAGCAAGAAATCCAATACAAGAATAACTGGAATGTATGTCCCATAATGCGGGCTCACATCAGGAATAAAATAATACTGAAAGTAAAAGAACTAACTACTAAGGAGTCCTCACTGCTCAGCCTGCTGGCTGAAGTACTCCTGCTCGGACTGCAGCAAAGGTACGGAATCTGGGCCATGCAAAACCCAGACGTCAGCGCGTCATAACATCAAGCAATAATAATGTAGCAAGACATGCAAATATAATCATAAATGGTAAAGCAGGTATAACAGCAATCTAAATTAGAGCAGTGAAAGGTAGTGTACAGTGGGTAATCTAAACTGGTCTGTTGGGTTGAATAGTCTTAAGTCTTTGAAATCAATTTGATGAATCATCGATGTAACTCAATAGTATCCCGTGCATGCCCGGAACCACGGTCTAAGACTCTCGGGCTGAAACCGAGACGTGCCGCTAGGCACTAAAACGGGAAATATGTAAAGACGAACGATGTCAGCATCATCATCCCGAGGCTGGCCTAGCCTCTACAACTGATCAGTAAAAGCAAGCAACTGTCGAGTTACAAGTCAGGTTTCATCATTGATTTCCCCATACCCCCAAGTTATATGTGGTCAAGTCATGTATTAAAATAATCTAGAGCTAATGCCAACACAGGATCAGGCAGGTACAGGTTTGTCTGGATAGACAACAGGAACGGTCCGTAAGGACAACAGGTCAGGTTTGTTGGCATTAGACACAAGATCAGGTAACAGGTAAGACCATGGTACATCAGGTCAAGCCAGGTAATGTATAAAGGTGTCACGTTATGTCAAGAGTTGTACGGTACCATGTCGGGTCAAGTAATATGTGTAGCAAGTCATGTCGGGGTGTACAAGATATCATGTGGGTGCTCATAATCAACTAGCATAATCATGTTTATGAATAAACAAGCATGGGTACTATCAGAACAATCAACTGGCACATGTAACATGTTAAGCAATATGTGCAGATTAAACTACTTAGCTGTACGGTTATCATTTTGTGTTTAAGAGATAGTTTCAACATTACATGAATACAGTATGACAAATATGGATGTTAAAATCATGTTAATAAGTATTAAGTAATCTAGGGATGCAATGATATGTATAATATGTTCAATGGATGCAATTATAACTAAAACCGGTTAAAGATGCACACGGATGTCTGATAGAGTAAAACTATAGAAAGGGTATCATAGACTATGTACAGTAGTTATTATGTGATTAAAATGTAATTGTGGTTACTAGGTATAGTCAACTAAATGCAACAGTTAGGTTTCAAGTTTTGAATATAAAATATGTAAACGGGACATCACACTGTTAACTTGGAATTCAAGACTTAGATTCTAGCTATAGATTTAATATGAAATTAGATAAATAAATATAGGAATAGTATGAATAGCATGTAGCAAGTTTCACTTGTCTCGACGGGTCGCGAAGCGGTAAACGGAACGTCACGCGTTGGCGGGAAAAGTCGTGACGCGCGCACGGTACACGGAATAAGTCCAAACAATGAACAGTGGGATCACACGGGTCGGATGTCCTCGCTGGGTCGTCGAGATCGTCGACGGCCCGACCGGATTCCGGCGATCTAAAAACAACAGTGAACAAAAGAGAATAGCAAAATGCACAGAGAAACAAGAAGAGAAGAAGGGAAAGAAAAGAAGAGGAATGAGGCTAAGATTTCTTATTGGGTTCTACAAGGGTGAGCTGGTGATGGCGGCGAGGCAACGACGGTGAGGGGCGCCGACAAAGGGTGTTGAAGAGTTAGGGTTTGGTTAGGGTTTTGGGCTCGGGTTTGAGGTTGTTGGGGTTTGTGTGCAAGGTTTTGGGTGCTGTAGGGAGAGCAGAGGAGAGGGAGGAGATGAAGATGGCGATGGGGATGGTCGACGGCGATGGAAGGCGGCGTTGGGTTCCCTGGTTCTCGTCGGGTGTGTGTGCAGGGGAGAGAGACTCGGGAAGAAAGAGAGAAGGAGAATAAAATGGAGACGAGGGCGATGAGGAGGCGAGAAGACGGTGGTGTGGAGCCGGAATAGGGTTAGGGTTTGAAGAGGCGACGGGAGTTGGATGGGTTTCCTTCTTCTCGTGCATGGGTTTTATTTTAAAGGAGGGAGAAGATGATAGAAGGGAGGTGAGGATATCGCGGGGGAGGTGACGGGATCCTTTCTCACCGCGATAGGAGAGAGAGAGAGGCGCGAGAAGAAAGAGGAAGAGAGAAACGCGAGGAGATAGAAAGAGGAGGAAAGAGAGAATTGTTTGGTAGCGGGGGTGAGAGAGAAAGAGTAAGAGAGAGAGGGTGTCGTGGGGCCCAGCGACTATGGAAAAAAGGGTTTTGATTGGTTAGGGAAAAATATTGAGAGATAGTAGAGAGGGAGGAAATCTGTGTAGCTAACGAAATAATTTTAAAAGATTTTTAAAAAAATCGTTTTTAAGAAATATACTGAACTGAAAGATATTGAGATATTAATTTTAAAATTCAAACAATTGAATTTTAGCGGGATGTAAAAAAAAATTTCAGAAAGCGCCCGGGTCGGGTCCAAATTTTGAATTTGAAATATGAAAATTATTAGCAAGTTCCAAAAATTGAAATGAAGAATTATGTAATGAAAAAGCATACCCTCAAGAACGGACGCACGCACGTGCGCGTAGTCGTCCAAACACGTCCGTTTCACTGAACGGGACGAGAACACGATGTCAGGACGCTACCACAGGGTTAGGGGTATCAAGCAGGCCATGTCATGTATTTTTAAATTATTTTAAATGACTTAAATTGTTATATGCAGAAATATGCAATGTCGGGGTAAACTATAACTAGGAAACAACAAGTTCAAGCAAGCGGGTCGAATATAAAGTAAACTACCATTCACAACCGAACACGGTAAAAGAAATAAAACCACACACAACACATACAGTAACAGAAATTGGTATAACTGAACTCGGTTGTTACATTATACCCAACTACAAAAAGAATTTCGCCCTCGAAATTCCAAGAACACAAAAGGGTAAACGACAAACAAACTACAAGAAAAGATAGGGAAACTTCTGCCGGATCTCATCTTCTCGTTCCCAAGTTGACTCTCCATGTATGAGATTACCCTAAGAAACAAGTACAAGAGGGATAACCTTATTCTTAAGAACATTTTCCCTTCGATCCACAATCGCAATCGGTCGCTCCTCAAAAGTCAAGTCTTCTTGTACTGTCAGCTCCGAATGATCCAACACGTGTGTTTCATCTCGAACCTACTTACGGAGTTGAGATACATGAAACACATCATGCACATTCGCCAAGGACTGCGGTAACGCCAATCGATACGCTACCTCACTAACACGCTCCAAGATCTTGAAAGGTCCGACGAATCGATGACTGAGCTTTCCTCGACTTCCAAAACGGATCACCCCTCTATTCGGTGATATCTTCAAGAATACTAAATCACCCACGGCGAACCCTAGAGGTCTTCTCGACGTATCTGCCCAATTCTTCTGTCTGTATTGTGCTGCTTTCATATGATTCCGGATAGCGTTAACTTTCTCAACGGTCTGCCCAACCAAAACTGGTCCCAATAATCTTCGTTCACCGACATCATCCCAACAAACAGATGAACAACACTTGCGACCATACAAAGCTTCGAATGGAGCCATCAGAATAGTTGTCTGGAAACTGTTGTTGTAAGAAAACTCCACCAATGTAGATGATCCTCCCATGAACCCTTGAAGTCCAACATGCAAGCTCTCAACATATCTTCAAGACTTTGGATCGTTCTCTCCGACTGTCTATCTGTTTGAGGATGATAAGCTGTGCTAAACTTCAATCGAGTCCCCAAACTTTCCTGTAAGCTCTTCCAAAAGTGTGATAAGAACCGAGTGTCACGATCGGACACGATCCTCACCGGTACTCTATGCAATCTTCCAATCTCCTGCATGTACCGTTCTGCCAAAGTTTCTGTTGATTGACCAACCCGAAAAGGAATGAAATGAGCTGCCTTGGTCAAACGATCAACAATCGCCCATACTGCATTGTTGCCTTTTGGATTCCGCGGTAGAGCTGTTACGAAATCCATGGTTATATGTTCCCACTTCCACTGAGGAATCGGAAGTGGTTGCAATAAACCAGCAACCCTTTGATGTCCAGCCTTAACTTGCTGACACACCAAGCACTTTGCCATAAAGCGGGCAATCTCCCGTTTCATGCCTTCCCACCAGAATTGCTGTCGTATATCACGGTACATCTTCGTGCCTCCTGGATGTACGGAATATGCTGAACTTTTGTGCCTCCTTCATAAGTTCTTCACGAATATCTCCCTTCGGCACACACAAACGGCTACCATATCTCAACGAACCATCATTATGGATCAGTAAGTCAGTTCGAAGTCCAGCTTCAACCTGTTCTCGAAACTTTTGCAATCTAGGGTCCTGCGATTGCGCTGCTTTAATATCCTCGATCAACGACGAATGTACCTGCAGCTGCATCAACTGTCCCGAAGAATGCGGTAGCACAACCTCTAAATCAAATCTCCGAAAGTCTTCAATGAGTTCCTTCTGAGCAGTCAACGTCTGAATTGCTGGAAACCGACTGAGCGCATTCGGCACGACATTAACTTTCCCCGGATGGTACTTAAGATCAAGATCGTAGTCAGCCATCAGTTCTAACCATCTACGCTGCCTCATATTAAGCTCCTTCTGCGTGAACACATACTTCAAGCTCTTATGATCAGTGAACACCTCGACCCTTTCGCCCAAAAGGTAGTGTCTCCAAATCTTCAAAGCGAAGATCACAGCCGCAAGCTCCAAGTCATGAGTTGGGTAATTCTTCTCATGGGTCTTCAACTGTCTCGATGCGTATGCTATAACCTTCCCATGCTGCATCAAAACGCATCCTAATCCTTTCCCAGATGCGTCGATGTGAATCACCAAGCCTCCAAAACTTTCCGGCACGGTCAGAATAGGAGCGGTTATCAATTTCTGCTTCAACGCCTCAAAAGCAGACGCACACCTATCCGTCCACACAAAAGGTACCTCCTTGCGCGTAAGCTTGGTCAACGGCTCCGCCAGACGAGCAAAGTTCTCCACAAATCTTCTGTAATACCCGGCGAGTCCAAGAAAACTTCTTATCTCTGCAACATTCTTCGGAATCGGCCAATCTCGAACTGCTGCAATCTTTTCGGGATCGACGGCGGTTCCATCGCCAGACACAACATGACCCAAAACTTTACTTCTTCCAGCCAAAACTCGCACTTGCTCGTCTTTGCATATAATTTCTCTCGTCGCAACGTCTGCAGTGCGATCTTACTCTTCGAATAGACCAGAATATCTGTTGGAGAGAGTGCCCTCAGAGTCAATTATTGGATCACAGGCACGTGATTGCAATGATTGAGGGAGGACCTGCCCCAGTAGGACAGTCTTACTCAAGATGATAGTATGCTATCTGGTTTATCTTTATCATCGTGTACTGCTTTAGGTGACCTTACGAGTCGCTATTACACGTTGATAGAGCCCCTAGGATTCTTGCTTAACTACCAGCAGTATGAGGGCGATCATATACGTGAGAGCTGGAGTCTATAAGCACATCCTTAAAAGGTCCCTAGTCGTGAGAGTTTCGAGACAGGGCATCGATACTCCGGAGTAGACTAGTGTATACAGTCAAGACCCCGACGAGGGGCGGTGGCCGGTCTCACAAGCCACTGGTGTCAGTTGGTTCACCTAAGATGTATACAGGTGCTCATTGGGTTATGAGTACACCGGACAGGACTCGCCAGGAACCTGCTAGTTGGTATTATACCTGACGTAAGATAGCAGTTCCCTGGTGACATGTGTACAGGTTAGTTCATCGACCTGAGATCGTCATTTGTCTCGTGTGAGTTCCCACCGTGCTTTGATTACTACCTTACCATGCTCAAAGGAGATGTGCAAACAGGTTTTACTTGGGTACAGTCCCGAGCCACATGGAGGCAGTGAGCGGATCTGCAGGGGTTCGTCTCTCCCGGTATTGGGGGTGAGGTCGCGCTGTGTCTAGGAGAGCCAGAACATTAAAAGTCCTTGGCCAAGGCAGGAGATTTACTGGTAGGTATTCCAGTAGTATCTCAGGGTGTTCTGGGCTGCACTCCGACACGACTTGTACCGCTATTGGGGGTCTGACTTTTACCAACCCCCTAGGCCCGCCATGCGATGCTCATAGACGAACGGACCGGACTGTACGGATATTGTAACTGACAGGCTCAGTAGGGTGTCAGGATGAGTTCGCTCATCGACGTCCCTTTTGGTCAATACCTGGTAGCCCGTTACGTATTGGCTTATAGCTCTGACTTGCTAGTGGTTAAATCCACAACCAAGGTGTTGACGAGTCTTTAGAGTCCACCACACACACGGTTACTCAGGTTTTGGGCGAAACGCTGTAGAGGCCGTGTAGAGATATGGCAGGGTTCGATCAGATACGTGCGGTATTGCACGGATCGTGATCAGACGGTTTTTACTAGCCGGCTTTGGCTTAAGCCGGATCCTAGTATTAGACATTGCAGTTTTGTCTATTTCCATTTGTGTTCAGCGGGAATACAAATGAGGGCATGTATATGCAGTAGTGGGGTTTTCCTGTAATTTATTACGGGATCAGTTTTCTGAAGTTGCCAGTTTGCACTCCGTTCCGGCCGGTTTTCCTTTGTTCCTTCACGGCCGGACTTTATCGTTGGAGGGTGTTATTTGCAGTTTGCAAATAACATTTTTTAGAGGGGTTTTATTGCATTATGTGGCTTCCTCATCATGAGATTCTTTTCTAGTCTTTTTCCGTGCATTTATGAGATTAGATGAGGAGTTGATTTGGATTGGAAATGGTGTGACTTTAATTTAGCATTATCTTGTCTTTTTCTCCATTATTTATTCAATCATCCTTTTTTCCCCACCCACCACATTAGAGGGCCGGTCATTCTTGGGAGAGAGGATGAGAGAGGTTTTCATTTGGTGTGAGGAAAATTGATTCATTACATTATTCTATGTTTGCCACAAAAATTCCCCCACCTCTTCAAAGTTCATTCTTAACTTCCTCCATCCATGGAAACTTCTAAAACCCTAAAGAGACAACCCACTACACTATATCTACAGCAAATCTTGGACGCGTCGGCTAGCCAACTTCGCGCCCGAGTTGCCTCGGTCTAGAGGTGGGAGCCCGTAAAAGTATTTGGCTACATGGTGCCCTTTTCCGACGAGGACGTGACGGACGGAGATTCCGTGGGAGATCGGAGTAGAGACGAAGACCGAAGAACACGGATCGCTTGGTATACTTCTCTACCCATCTTGTATTTTGCTGGTAGCTAGGTTAATGGCCCGATCCGGGTTAATAGCGCGCGGTGGTGCCGGTTGCAAGTTTTGCAAAGTTTTTGTTTCCGCGTTTCCGGCGTCGGATCGACGGCCGGGGCGCCGCCGCGGACTTACTTTGGTATCAGAGCCACGCCATTAACCTAGCCTAGCTTGTTCTAGTATGTTTAGAACTCGATCGAACAAACCCCAAAAACAGTATTTTCCAATGCATCATGTTTCTGTCGAATTTTTTTTTGGCTCCAAAAATTTTTCAGGTTGTTTCAGAATACTGTGCAGAGAATTCTAAGCAATCTGTGAAAAATTGGTCAAGTGATCTCACCATACCACCGCGGAACCGCGGCCAAACCCATGCTTGGGCCGCGGTTCCGCCGCGCTTTTGACTGATCACTTGACCAAATTTTTGCAGATAGCTCCTGAGTTGAAAATGGGGTTTTTGGGATATTCTGTTTGGGCCCAGATTTTCTGTAAGTGCTACAGTACTGCTTGGGGCCTACTTCGGTAAATTTGTTCGATCGGATATTTTAAACATGCTAGTTCACAGTATTTACATTATTTCTGCGACCGTGAATGTCATTTGATCGGTAAATCCTGTCTAACTGCTATAGCCCGGTTAGACGGATTTGCGAACGTGACATTCACGTTGATGTTCTGTGTTGTGCTGTGATGTTGCGGATTGGTCGTAGGGGATAGCCTGGATGCAATGTTAGTACAGTTTTTGTTGTATTATGTACATTTGATATTGCGGGGCGAGCATCCGACATGTGGACTGCCGTCACTGCCTGATTGTATTATTCTTTTGGGGCACGACCAGGTCGAGGTTGATGTACCCGTTGTATGTATATTTTACTTTCTGTACTAGGATTACCCCGTGGAGGGGTGCACTGGTAGCCGGGTTCTAGAGGGCAATGAGCCCGCATCTCATGGCGTTGAGACGGAGGGGGCTTCACTCTAGAATTGGCAGCCTATTCGCCGCACTCGTAGGGGGTATAGGTTGACCCAGGAGGGGTGTCCAAGTTACCGGATTCCGTGAAGTGCTGGGTGGTCCATTCACGTTGCTGAAGGGGGCTACCTCGCTTCAGGTTTTCGCGGGTAACTTGACGCGCCCGTAGGGGTCTAGGATTTCATTGCACAGGCTATCCACACGACCAGGGGAACGTCGAGTTTCAGTAGCGGCTCTGTGAAACCCGGGGATCCCAGATATCTGTATTGTTCTGTGATGCTGTACATTTCTTTGATGTTGCATTTTATCATGCCTTGAGCGAAATTATATATTATATATATACTAGTAGATGTTGTATATGTTTTGCATCCGCGCTAGTCCAGTCCCCGCTCTGTCGTTAGTTAAGTAACCTAACGGGTGATGAAGGGACCTAGTGGCGAATGCGGATGGCATATACGTACATCATTATTTTCATTCTTTTGTGGTGTGATCAATTGATGGGACTGCGTTGATTCGGATCAATGCAAGTTAAACAAACCTATTCTGATGTTGTTGGAACATTTTTCAAAAAGCTGTTATTGCAAGGGCATTCTCTTTTGTTTTGCATAGTGGTATTCGGTTATGAATATCCAGCTCCTCAGTCGACGAGGCAAGGGCCGAGATCCCTTCACCGGGAGTGACCCCTTGGACAAAAGTTTGCGTCAGGGCAATAACTTCACTATAGCCGATTACTTTTGCTTTGCATCGTGGTATTCAGTTGGAATATCCTGCACCTAATTCTACGGGGAAAGAGCCGAGATCCCTTCACCGGGAGTGACCTCTTTAGCAAAGATTTTCGTCACTATATTTTTAAAGCTATCCGGTTCCTTCAACGATATCAAGTTCATTACGTTAAAGGTTTTCGCCAGAAACCATTCGTAGCCCTCCGTCGTTTCAGACGGGTAGCATGTAGTATTCATGCTATGTTTGATGGCCTTCGTCAAGGCATAGTGTATGGTAGCTGCTTGTTACCTTTCTGCTGCATAGATAGATGCGTTGGTTTGGGACAGTCGTATAGCCTTGTTGACCTTCGTCAAGGGCTTGTACGGGTGGGTTCAAATTAACCTGGACAATGACGGGTAGAACTTGATGTGTGACTTATGATTTGTTGACCTTCATCAAGGTCATAAGAGCATGGGGCAAAAATCCTCATCCGGAGTTTCTAAAGAAACTGAAACTTGCCAGATATGCGCATACCTTCTGGAGTGTGATAACGTGAGCGGATTCCGTCATGTTATCATGCGATGATAGTTGGATCCCGATTCCCACTGATGAGTTGGTTTACTCCTCGGGTGATCCCGGCTAATTCTTCTTTCAGGTTTGGGGAAGAATTTGACGTTACAGTGGGATGTTTCCGGATTAGATAAAGTGATAACCATTCTGATCTAGGTTAGAGTGCACGCTGAGTGTTTCTTTTCTCTCTCTCTTTGGCAGCGACCATTGACCCGACCCTAGACTATGACTCAGTGACCAAGTTGACCGAACCTTCTTAACACTGGCTTTTGGATTGTCAGAGTTGCAAACCTCATTGCCACTCCTACTTTTACCCTTTTCTCCAGGACACCCCGTATTACTACGAACGTCCACTTCCATTGGACAAAACCATCGTATGGTTATATACGAACTCGAAGGAATTCGAGGATGGTTTCTGGTTCTGGAGAAAACGAATAGGACTATTCAGTTGTCTTTTCCTTTTACCTTCTCTCAGGTGCGAGTACTCCTTGGTTTAGGAGATAGTACACCTATTACGCAAATTGGATAGTCTTCTTCCAAACCTTAGGCTGGTGCCGAACGGTGGGGAATGAAGAAAACCAATTAGCCTAAACGGTGTACATAAGGTATTAAGTTAAGACAAAGAAAGGGATTAGTAAGAGGGCAAAGTAAACTGCGACTGCAATTCACGACCAAACCAAATATTTCTTCGCCAATCCTAAATCACCTTTGTATTTCTCCAGGACACTCCGTATCACTACGAAGATCCCAAGTTTATTGGATAATCCATCATATGGTTATATACGAACTCGAAAGGAACTTGTTCCAGTTCGGGGATGGATCCTGGTTCAGGAGAAATAGGAATAAGGTTCATTCGGTTGTCTTTTATCTTCACCTTCTCTTGTATTGCGAGTGCTCCTAGGATTAGGACAGTACACCCATTATGCTTATTGGATAGTCTTCTTCCAAACCATAGGCTGGTGCCGAACGGCAGGGAAGGAAGAAAACCATTAGGCCTAAAAGGGTGTACAGAAGGTAATGACTAAAGACATATAAAGGGATTTGGAGAGATGGCAAAGAATTATACGATTATAGTTGTGAATCTGGATAATGGAAGAGGCATTACTAGGAATACCAGGAAACCCCAACGAAACATTTCGATGTTTCAGTTTAACTGTGTACTGTTAAAAGAAAACTGATTTCCCGATTAGACACTTGCTCCAGGGTATGTATTTACCAGGTTTGATTCTCACATCTGTATGGTTTTACAGATGATGAGTGGGAATAAGTTATTGGGAATTAGGTGATCATCCTCGTTATATCGGGATTCGTTGTAATTGGTGATATTTTTGAGGAAGTCACCTGGGTTGTTTTCCAGATGGCAAATATTTGGTTTTGAATATCCGTTGTTATGCACCAATTTCAAATTGATATATCTGTACGTCTATTTTTATAGAGTGAGATGTACCTTTTTGAAATTATGTCTATGACATTTACCTATATCAGTGGATGGTTAGGTAAGGAGCATTAAACGGCGGTGTAATTCTTCATAACCATAGTACAGTTTTCAACCTACGACACACAGTGAATGAGTCACTAGACTCAGGGGACTTATACAAAGTATTGTATATTGTCCAGTGTCCATTAGGACAGAGGGGTTGGTCTTCGTACTATATTTTGTTTACTTATGACTTCTCTGGTTCTTAGACAGGTGTTTCGTAGAAACACAAGGTCCAAGTTTTGAGAAGTTATGGGTATATGAATAAAGTAGAGAACCAGGTGTTGCAAGTATCGGGATTCTTCAAGGTGATCGAAGATGTAGATACTTGTATATGGTATTCAGTTGATAGTAATGATTAAGAGAACTTGCTTCTCTTTCAGGTTACTCATAATTGGAAGTACTCCTAAGTTGAGTAACGCTGATCAGCCTCCTTCCATTTAGTTGACATGCACTGGTGTCAGCTGCATGATTTGAATCTGGTTCAATTAAATCAGTGCCTCTGTTTCTGTATTGGATATAGAACAGTTCATATCTTGACATTGTTAAGGTACGGAGAGTTGTCCGGCTTATGCTTAAAACCAGACACTGGACAACTCAAGGCACGTTTCTGTAATGGCTGTTTGTGGGTTGACCCGGGCTATGACGAGGGTTGACTTTCTACCATCTGGAAGATCAATAGTGATATTGTTCTAGACTCGCCACAGTTTTAACAAAAATGGATTTTTTCAGAAAACAGTAGTGGGAGTATGGTAGAACTGGAAGTGATTCCAGAACCGTAAATGATTACTGAAGATTTGATAAGAACCTAAAGATTCAATCTGGTTTGACATTCCATTGGCCACTCCGCAGATATGGTGGGTGACCTCAGGCGCTCGAGAGGTACTTCAGTATGCTCAAGGACGGTGGCAGGGAGGCGCTTGTTTACCCAGACTTGCCATTGCTGTTGTTCCAGACTGTGAGACCCGGCAGGAGGATGAGTATAGCGTCGTTCTAAACTAGCTTTAGAAGTGTACGTCTATATGACTCTGCCAGAGGGTTGTCATAGTCAGTGGGAGCAGCGGAAGCATTGGTGGACAGGTGGCTTATGTCTATTTATAGACTAAAGCAGATATAGCGGAGATAGATCATCTATTTCTGATGTGACAGTCATAGGTTTGACTTCATCAGAATAGGGGATGGATCTGTTAAGAAGGTAGTAGGGTGTGTTGTCATGGTATTTGGATGACATACACAGAGTAGGAAAAGAAATTCCTATACTACAATTGGTTATACTTTGGTCGTCACATAGTGGTTTCTCCACATAGGAATTGGATCTTATATCGTACATTCTGGTTACTAGATTTATGGTTTTAGATCTAGATTTGGGTGGTTTCCCAATCAGGGTACTTTGACAGCATTCTATGAGTATTTAGAATGGACGACTCCTGGCATGGTAGTATACCTGCAGGTGATGGAGTCACCCTCTCTAAAGGTGTCTTACAGACTAAAGGGGAGAGGGATACGCATGATTAGCAGATCACTTGCTTAGGCAATTGAGTTGATCATGAGATGTCAAGTACCACACCAGATGTTGTTTTTGCAGTAGATGCAATAAGTTGATATTGATCCAATCCTGGGGAAACATTCGGAAGCAGTTTTAGAACATAAGTGGATGTTCTAGGGATATGATAACAGCATTCTCCTTCAGGAGACAGTTATCATTCCATGCTTCCAAGGTGACCTGGATGGCAGAGTGGCTGTCAGAGTTATAGTTTTCCCTCTGACGAGGGGCAGTATTTTGGACAGGTGGTCCAGGTGGATACTGAGGGAAGGTATGGCGCAGGATACTGATTAAGTTCAGTTGATGATACAGTCTAAGAAGTTTGTATTTGGGGCTCACTTATGAGCTAGGTCCCATCAGATATCCAGACACATTCTAAGACAGGTATTGCTCATTTCGGGAGATGGCTTTCTCCGCGAACTTGAGATAAAGAGAGACATAGAAAGAAACACCAGAGCGGATCCACTCACTGAGGCTATTCCTCGAACGCAATAGTTTCGCAAACGAACTTTGTGAGACTGACTAGTAGAGGAGTTGGATGTTCGGTATCACACGGGCTGTGAGTATGCGTGTCACGACCTGAAAGAGCACGTGACTGGCCCTTGAACCATATGAAGTCTATAGGACCCCATCTGATCCAAGTAAGCCAAAAGCCCAGAAATCTAAAACCATTTAAAGAGTAAATAAGGAAAACTGGTTTTGAAAATTAAGGTTTTTAAATAACTAAGCCGAATGTGTATTTTTAAAATGTATAACCTTTCCTGAAAATTTCGGCAGAGTTTCCTTTGTAAAAACTGGCCCCGAACGGGGTACAACAAGAATAATATATAAGAAATGATAAAAGGCATCCCCAAGCGGGAGCTAGCTCTTCGTCCATCGACGGTCACAACCACGCAAGCAATAATAATATACAACGCCGAAGGGCGAGGATCAAAATCCAAAAAGAAACTCAAACAGCCAGAAAACCGTAATACTACAAGCGCGACTCTAAGGTCGAAATAATACAACATTGTTTTCTAAGTCTGAAACAATATACAAGTTTTGGTTGATGGGATTACTAGATACAATGAATAATACAGGAGCAATGGCGGTTCTGATACAAAAGAACCCACCTACCCACGCAAGTCACCCATATGGAAGCAGTGTGCCAGAAATGCCGCTATGGAATCTGTACGGCAAAAACCTGCAAGGACTGTGGCACAACGGGGGTGAGTTGCCAACTCGTGAATAGAAAATATCTACAAGCAGAGATCGAATGCATGACCCATCCTAGGTCAATACGATCAGATATACATAAACCTCAATATGAATAAGTCTGAACATGCTAAACTGGCAATGTAATCTCTATACATGAGTGTAATGCCAAGTGCTCGTGCCAGTGCCTCAGGTAATAGCATATCATAAATGTGAGGTACAATCAATGAAATCAATCTGCATGTACGTGGATCCCGTCCACTCGTCACCCAATGACAAAACCATCATGCATGTAAATATCATCAGCATATGCATGGAAATATGAGGATATAAACCACCTGTGTCCCTCGCGACACGTCAAAATCATGGAACCGGAGTGCCCAGCATCGGCACTCGAAAACATCATGAAAACTGTGCCCAACATCGGCACGTAAATCCTCATATATCGGGCTCCGTCAGCCCGGATCGGCCTACAGGCTCTGTCTGCGGTATCGGCCCTCGGCCCCGGCAGTACGCCCATATCCATCTATCGACTCTGGTCAGTATCCTCCGGATAACCGCCAGGTCCAACAAAATCACCGGTAGGTACTCGCCACCCAGCTCATCGTCTACTCCACGAAAAATATTTCTTGCCCCGGGGAACCATACCGGGTCCACCATGTACCCGCAATCGGCCTCATCCGCCTCCTCGAATCGGGTTTCACATGTCGCTCTCAGCACCGAGAAAACACATGGTGGACGCACTGAAATATCATATCATGGGTAACCGGGTTTTTAAAACAATTACATATCCTCTTTGAAACACCAACGGTTCCCATGAAAGGTTTGTTTAGCACCCTATGAAGAGTTTTGAAGCATCACATGTCCAGAAGTTTAAATTTTTATGGTGCTAAACGAACATGCAAAGGAATCGATCCTAGAAAATTAGGGTTTCGAAAAATAAAGCGAACTAATCTATGGTTTCGAGACTACAACCTTTGTAGCTCCCTTTCGCTGGACTCCTTGGTCTCTAGGGTGTTGAATGGAAGTCCTCTTGAAGTCCTCTTGTGTCCACGACGATCCACCACGGAGTTCGCCGTCCAAGCTCGCAACTTTGTAAAACCGAAGAGAACACTCTAAACAAGTTGGCTAAACTTGTGTAGAATGAAGTTGTGGTTAAGATTCTCACTTCAAAAACCTTTCTTTAAGTGTGATTTACTCACTAGAAAAAAGCTAGAGAGCAAATGAGAAAGAGGATGAAGATGGTGGCTATTTTTTAACTAGAGGTGGAAAAATAACCCATAGTAGTAAAGAAATGAAATATAACCTTTTATATTTTATTCCTTCTTGCTTTCAACCATGATTAAATGATGGATAGTTAATTTAACTTGGGTTTTAAATGATAAAGAGAAGGATAACCCTAGGTTAGTGGTAGTTGAGCATGGTTAGGTCAAAGGAAGAATGTAGAAGCTAGAATGATTATCCTTTCCTTTTCATTTTCTTTTAAATCCAAAATCAAATAATAATCCATTATTTAATCCATGGTGTGAGTCTTATATTGCCACCATTTCCATATGCTAACAACCATGATGGATGGGTGTATGTATGTATGCATGTATGCACATCCACATGTGCATGAAACTAGCATGAAAGAAAGAAAGAAAAGCACACATGCATGCACACATCCATCATCCAAGAAATGGTTTCAAGTGAGAAAACTAATGGTTAAATGATAAATCAACACTTGATTCATCAATCCGGCCATATCACATATGACCCCACCAAAAGCAAGCCACCCGATCAATGTTCGGTATCATATACGCACATTTCAATCGGGTGCATGCGCATATCGCATACGCACACCACAACGTTTCGCATGGACTGGGTAACTCCTTTGTGGGACTCTAAGACTCGTTAATACGCCGGCAGAGGGTGATGATCATATCAGGTACCCTCAAGCCGCAAGCGGTCAGCTAAACATAACGGCCACCCGGGTATTGAGCGATCAGAAGAAAACAAGCGAACCTGCTATAACTCCCGTCGAGCCAACCGGCAACACTACCGTACAGTCCGGTCTCTTCGTCAGATATGCTGCATATCGAGCCTAGGGATGGTCACGTCGACCCTAATAACTCAATAAGTCATGCCGGTGAATGGTCTATAACAGATCGAGAAACTACTGATAACACTTATCAGCAAATCTCAGCAGCCCTGGCCAGGGACTTGCTGTTATAACCAGTCGGGCACAGCACAGCATCAACTCCCAATACCGGGAGAGACGAAACCCCTCCTATCGCTCATCGTCTTCGTGTGTCTCGGGACTGTACCCAACGGCCACCTGTTTGCACGACTCAGTAGAGCCGTGGTAGGGTGGCAATCAAAGTACAGTGGGAGGACACACAAGACTCCATGATGATCTCGGGTCTACAGACTAACCTGTACCAGTGTCACCTGAGAACTGCTATCCGACGATAGATATAATTCCATATAGGAGTTCTCGGTGAGTCCGTCCAGTGTACCCAGTCACCACTGAGCACCCGTATATGATCTTGATGTCAAACATCGATGAATGTGGGAACATTCATCGCCCATCGTATGGGTCTAGTATCATATACGCTAGTCTACTCTGGTATATCAATGCCCCGTCTCGATATACCTACGACTAGGGACATTCCAGGATATGCTTATAGACTACAGATGTCCCACTAGTATGATCTCCATCATAATCAGAGTAGTCAAGCCGATATCCTCAGGGCTTTATCAGCATGTATGAATGAATAAAAGCATGATCAAATCAACATGTCAGATAAAGAAGAACCAGATAGCATACTATCACGTCGAGCAAGAATGCAAACTGAATATATATACATGTATAGATACATTTACTATCACATAATGGCCTCTAGGGCATACATATATCCAACATCCCAAAACCAGAAATATCATGGAGACAGCATATCTCAATGCGTATAATCAGAAAGCAGCATGTATGCGACATATAGCAGAAAGGTAAGCATATCAATATATCATGCAAGGGTCATATCCTGAATGCAACAGTACTACAGTGTAGTGACATGGCAATTATCGATGATGAAGTGTGTGAGCCGGCAAACAAGTGTACGTGGAACATACGCATCATCGATAATTATGCTGGTGTCCTAGCAGCATGACTGAAATATATCAACAATATAAGCGATGCAATGCAAACAGCATGAATGTGCGGAATCGAGTAATCAACGCAACAGTAGAGAACCTACCTCAATAGATATATCATGCAACCTTGCCTTTTGAAATAAGACGAATCAGGGCTTTTGGTAAAATAAGGGCTACGGTGTTTTAAGAAAAGATGGGCCTTTTGAAAATATCCGTATAAACCCTTTTGCCTATCTTTAAAATATCCCTGATTCGTTAGTTTTGAAATAGGTATGACTCGGGTCTAGCCTAACGCTTACTATGCGAACTACGAACCCGACAATCAAGTCAATCGAGAGGGGTATGGAAACCACCTAAATCTGAGTCGATATCACACTATCTCATCACATGACAGGTATCACTACCATCATATCACATCTCCAATACGAACTCTGTCATGTCGCCAAATCTCACGGCCTCAATCGAATCTCATCGACTCATCTCAATCCCACGTATCATCCTCAAATCTCGTATATGAACACATAGTCCCATACCCATGTGCAGATATACACACCATCATATGCGCACAGATAAATGAAAGAATGTATGCAAGTATGTGTGTATGTGTGAGTGTGGGTGCAACTACTACTCTAGGGTTTCGCACTATACTCAACCAATACATCTTTATCACCAATAATCCATTATTACCATCAATAATCCTAAACAACACATAATAAATATATGTGTGTATACGTATTCGTATACATCACCACGGACTGCGGGGGTGCTATACGCCATCCACCCGACTTCTCCCCGTAGATATAATCTACTCACCTTGCTTCTCATGTGTCGGTGCCGATGTCGCCATCTTCATCTTCTTTGCCTCAACATCTCGTAGGGTACCTACAAGTATATCACAATGCTAAAGCACATGAAAATCACATCGGAAACCAAAATAGCACACGCTACCCGCATAGGTAAAAACCTATCGACTCGCATGTAAACACGTTCAATATCCACTTGTCGTTGACGTCCAAACGCCACCCGACAGGAATGAATCACTAAATACCAAAATCCATGCTAAATCAAGTCCTAAACCATGCACCAACATAGGAAAATCAACCCAGATTTTACCCTAGATGGAATCAGTCAAAACTAGACATACCCAGGGTCAAGAATAGAGGAAATGGGGCCATGCACAAAATTCGAGATAGATCCCCCCTGCTCTGGCCGCAATTTGTGGCCAGAAGGAAATAATTGGCGGCCTCACCTTGGAGTTGGGGGCTAAGGTTTGGTGTGGTGGTTCTATGGTGCCTGCACATCTCACTGTCAACTCAGTTTTATTTTTGGGGTCTCGGGGTGATAGCAGATTCCACAAAACACTTCTAGATTTACAGTTTTCCCCGATATCGATTCCGTAATTCCGTATTCTGGTTTCAAGTTCAGGTTTGGGTCCAAATTAGCATCACACAAGGGATTCTAAGGTCACCACAATCCTCAATTCCATCTTTGATTTCAGTTTTACCCTAAACCCTAACTAGAAATCTCTAAAGTCCACAAACAACACATTATCGATATGAAACTAGAATAGATGCACAAGGAAATGAAATACTACTCTAATAGGTGCAGAAATTACCTCCTTTGGCAACTCAAGAAAATTCTTGAGTTGCTCAAAGTCCTCATAATCCAATCTTGCTAGGTTCAATGTGTAGCTAGTGAGCTTGGGAGTAAGTTTTGTGAAGTGGGAATGGGGTTTTGGCTTTGTTTTCATGGTGGATCTAGGGTTTTTGTGAAGAGGGTGAAGGAGGGAGAGAGAGCAGCAGCAGCTCAATGGGAGAGGGAGAGGAGAGAGAATGAGAAGGGGAAAATGATGGGGTATGGTTCAAAAAGGTGAAGGTTGACTTGGTCCCTTTCTCTCTCTCATCATACTACTTTTTCCTTTTCTTTTCTTTTCCTTCTCACTCCAATAGTGAACCCAAAGAACAACCATGGCAATAGAAATGTAACACAAGTGTAACAAGTGTGGAAAATGATATGTGCACATTTTTGCACAAAAATGCTAAAAATCCAATTAGCGATTCTTAATCGCGATTAGCACTAAATTAGCATATAACTAATCTTAAAAACTTTAAAATGGCATAATTCCATAAAATACCTTATTTTAGAATTTTCCATAATTTTTCCCCATTTATTTGTATTTAATTATACCAGAATATTAAAATATTCATTAAAATAATATTAAATTATAAAATTTCCCAAAAATCATATTTTATTATTTTGAAAACGTTACAATCTACCCCCCTTAAAGAAATTCGGTCCCCGAATTTAAATTTAAACCCCCAAATACTAAAATATTGCAATACAAATTCCAAGTCATCGGGGCTCCGAAATCCGCAATACATAAAACGTATCATAGCGCAATGTATGCGCATGAGTACTGAGCAGATAACTCAAAAGAAACACTCCATCAAGCATCCCGCAATCATCGGAGTCATGGTAAAGACACAAATGTCAAATCCAATACAAAACCAATATGATATAGATCAGAACTATACATGTAGACATCCAATCTATACATGTAAATAGCTGATGTAAATGCATGCCAAATCTTTTTAAGTCGCTGTGCGATGCGCGTAACACTGCACAGTGGCGGACGTCTTTCACAAGAAAATAACTATATACGTATATATATATATATATATATATATATCCTTTGTTTAATAGGTACGTTCCGCCGTTTTGAAAACAATTTGGAAGGGTTTCCTTGTTTTCAAACGTTTCGTGTCATATCGGACACGTAGGTATATATATATCGAGACCATAGCTCGCTCTTTGGAAATCCCTTCGAACCATCAATGCATGCAAAATATATCCAGGTACTGTCCTCTGACTAGTCCTGCTCGGTACAAAACGAATATCAAATATCATAGAAATATACTGCTCCAAAAGGAATAAATCCCAAAAATGCACATAACATCACCCTGTGCGTCTGGTGCGCACGGAAATCAAAATCCATATATGTGCCATACAGGTGCACAAAACATCATCTAGGTGCAACGGGTGTGCACGAAACATCTGTCATAGGCAACGTGTGTGCCTGACAGCCAAAACAGGTGCATCTGACATGCACGAAGAATCTCGATTTAGTGCATCTGGTGTGCACCAAAATCGTATCTCAAAACATGCGCCCAAGATGCGCGAAAATCCAAATCGGTGCATCCATCGTGCACGAATGAAAATCTAAACCCTGCGCACTCAACATGCACGGAATCATAAAATCCAATAGCAACGCCGAACATGCATAAGTCCAGTCAAAAGCACGGAGTGCAAGAATCCACATCAATATCACAATCAAAATCGACATACCGAATGTCATCAAATCGAAGTCAGGTGCAACCGTAATGCACAAAATATAAATCCGGTGCAACAAAGGCACGAAATATAAATCTGATGCGATAAACGCAAGAAACATAAAACTTGTGCGACAAACGCACGAAGTATAGAACTGGTGCATCCCATGCACAAATACCAGCAATAACTCAAATGCGTAAGCAGCAACACTAAGTGTACCCAGATATAAAGAAAATCATAAACGTGCACAACTGCGTGCACAAAACACATATCAATGCACTACAAGCACATATAAGCTATACCGAGTGCAAAAATCAAATCGTGTGCGTAACATATGCACAACATCAAATCGACCGTATGAAATCCATAAAGTCATAAGCAGGTGCAGCCAAGGCACGAAACGATATACAATGCGGCTTAATCAAAATCAGGTGTACCGCGATGGAAAAACTCACAACCGCGTACATCAGCGTGCAAAAATCAAAACACTAAATGTACATGAAACTATGCTGGAAGCGTAAATCAAATCACCGGCATAAAATAGGCATGAAATCACAATCAATACCTCAAGAGTAATAACTATGTGCAAGGTATAAATACCCAGTAGGTGCAACCATGGTGCACAAAATCAAATATCATGGAACTCAGTCATCAAGACTAAATCATGCGAATAGATCGCCCAAAATACCGAAATCCAAGATGACGGATACGTGATAATCAAATCACAAAATCACAAATCATAAATACCGTCGTCGGTATATCCTCCTTCAGGGTCGAGAAGGTACCGGTACATCCGGTGCTAGCGGCGCAAGATATCTACTTGCCTCTTGCTCGCGGCTGGCGTCCTCTGCCTCTGGTTCCTTATCTTTCCTGTAGATTACCAATCTCGCAATCCATCGGCTCATCGGCCCGGTCAGGTGTGCTGACAGGAACGATTCCATTCTGGCACTACCCTAGTCATCTCTCGGTCAATCCTCATGACCGCTCGTAAAGCAGCACATCTCCGGCGCCGACCTCTGGTCCTCTGAATACCCATCACACATCCGATCCTGGGTGCAACTCTTATTGCAGCAGTGTACTAGAAGGAATCCTACTCAAGGTCTCTTCTGATCTTGCCTAAGCCAAACCGTAAGGAGGCTGGTACTCTGGCGTAATCTTTCCTCGCTTCCTGAACATCTGCACCCTTAGTACAACATCTCCTCGAAAGCTGGTCGCATCCCTGCGCCTCTGTATGCATATCCGTCCTTTAATCTTAACGGGGTGTAGTGACAGCTCATCTGCATCTCGCACGAACTTCTTGTCCCGCTTTTCCGTATCATCGACCATTCGACGTCGCGTCTCTATCTGCGCACTGCAATGTCCTCGGCTACGGTCCATCCGAAGTCCCTCACACGGACCCGAAATCACGAACTCGGTATCTTCATCACTCAGTAGAAGATATCTAGCCGAACACGTCCTCAGCGTGCATATCGCATCTCTGATGTTAGCGGAGTGAAACATCATCTCGTCGAAATCTCGTGCAAACTCTTTACTCTACCTTGCTCCAATATCGACTGATTCGGACTCATCTCATCGTGGCCACACGGACTGCGCTCCGACGGCTATGCTCGTATCTGGAGTCTCCAAAGCAGTGTCCCATCACATGATATTCGAATGATGTCGAATCGTCCGATCGACTCGTCAGAACCTCACAATCCCCCAAGAGCTCAACATCTCGGGTACAGTTTAATAGCATCGAGTACATACCACAGCATCGGTGGTCCAGCCGTAGAAGGGCAAACCCAAGCCTCACTAATGGCGCCGAGGAACTGCCGCAAACCCTAAGGTTCAAAGGCTTTCACACGGTCATTATGTCGAGTTAGGATTTCATTCTTCTAGAGGGTCCATAGAATCGCTTGCATGTCTTTCCGAATACTTTAAACTTGGAAAATGGGTTCCTGACATTCGATCGTCTCAATCGACTCTCAACGAATCTGCGTGAAGTCGCCTCTAGCTGGAATCAATCTATCTGATGACCTCGCATCAGGGTAAGCGAACGAACCACAGGTCCTAGTCATTAATCCTCGGTGACTAGCGACTCACTATCATATCTCTAAGAATATGCTCATGCTGCAGTAGCTCCAATCATCTGGGCGATATCTCATCATTCGCAGCAGCAACTGGCTCATTCGTCGGTACGCTAAGCAGCGCCTCAACCATCATGAATAAGCGATAAATCAACGGTCATCACATCCTGGCTGGCCTCTATCAGTGGCTCAATCCTCTGGTACCGACCGGTACATCCGAGAAATCTCGCAACAGCGATCTGTCAAACGCTCATAGTGCGGAAACACAAAATACGAAGCCTCAATGCAACCGTATGTCTCTGGAATCATGCCCCGGTCAGCCCTCGTCCACGACGAGCTCATGCTGATGCAACTCGAGCCGTAGCTCACTCTGCCCGTGCAATCGCGGCAGCAAGATCATAACCAGTATCGATGAAGATAGATCATAGGAAGGAATATAATACGGTGCAAGGAAATGTACAACCTAAGGTTTCTTAAGTGGAGTGGCGTGTCGTAAGTATGCCGCGGAACATACCCATGGTACGTCACTCTACTTTAGTCACCTATTCCATCAACCAAGGGTCATCCTACACGATGAAAGTTCGGGTCTAATACCCCCTCGACTAAGTCTAAGTTCCGTAAGGTCAAGCCTAAGTTCCGTATATAAATAATGCCCTAGGCTCCACATAGTCAAACTCAGACTCGAATCAAGGTCAACCTAGCGCTCTGATACCAACTTTGTCACGACCCGAAAGAGCACGTGACTGGCCCTTGAACCATATGAAGTCTATAGGACCCCATCTGATCCAAGTAAGCCAAAAGCCCAGAAATCTAAAACCATTTAAAGAGTAAATAAGGAAAACTGGTTTTGAAAATCAAGGTTTTTAAATAACTAAGCCGAATGTGTATTTTTAAAATGTATAACCTTTCCTGAAAATTTCGGCAGAGTTTCCTTTGTAAAAACTGGCCCCGAACGGGGCACAACAAGAATAATATATAAGAAATGATAAAAGGCTTCCCCAAGCGGGAGCTAGCTCTTCGTCCATCGACGGTCACAACCACGCAAGCAATAATAATATACAACGCCGAAGGGCGAGGATCAAAATCCAAAAAGAAACTCAAACAGCCAGAAAACCGTAATACTACAAGCGCGACTCTAAGGTCGAAATAATACAACATTGTTTTCTAAGTCTGAAACAATATACAAGTTTTGGTTGATGAGATTACTAGATACAATGAATAATACAGGAGCAATGGCGGTTCTGATATAAAAGAACCCACCTACCCACGCAAGTCACCCATATGGAAGCAGTGTGCCAGAAATGCCGCTATGGAATCTGTACGGCAAAAACCTGCAAGGACTGTGGCACAACGGGGGTGAGTTTCCAACTCGTGAATAGAAAATATCTACAAGCAGAGATCGAATGCATGACCCATCCTAGGTCAATACGATCAGATATACATAAACCTCAATATGAATAAGTCTGAACATGCTAAACTGGCAATGTAATCTCTATACATGAGTGTAATGCCAAGTGCTCGTGCCAGTGCCTCAGGTAATAGCATATCATAAATGTGAGGTACAATCAATGAAATCAATCTGCATGTACGTGGATCCCGTCCACTCGTCACCCAATGACAAAACCATCATGCATGTAAATATCATCAGCATATGCATGGAAATATGAGGATATAAACCACCTGTGTCCCTCGCGACACGTCAAAATCATGGAACCGGAGTGCCCAGCATCGGCACTCGAAAACATCATGAAAACTGTGCCCAGCATCGACACGTAAATCCTCATATATCGGGCTCCGTCAGCCCGGATCGGCCTACAGGCTCTGTCTGCGGTATCGGCCCTCGGCCCCGGGCAGTACGCCCATATCCATCTATCGACTCTGGTCAGTATCCTCCGGATAACCGCCAGGTCCAACAAAATCACCGGTAGGTACTCGCCACCCAGCCAGGCTCATCGTCTACTCCACGAAAAACATTTCTTGCCCCGGGGAACCATACCGGGTCCACCATGTACCCGCAATCGGCCTCATCCTCCTCCTCGAATCGGGTTTCACATGTCGCTCTCAGCACCGAGAAAACACATGGTGGACGCACTGAAATATCATATCACGGGTAACCGGGTTTTTAAAACAATTACATATCCTCTTTGAAACACCCACGGTTCCCAAAACCAGAAATATCATGGAAACAGCATATCTCAATGCGTATAATCAGAAAGCAGCATGTATGCGACATATAGCAGAAAGGTAAGCATATCAATATGTCATGCAAGGGTCATATCCTGAATGCAACAGTACTACAGTGTAGTGACATGGCAATTATCGATGATGAAGTGTGTGAGCCGGCAAACAAGTGTACGTGGAACATACGCATCATCGATAATTGTGCTGGTGTCCTAGCAGCATGACTGAAATATATCAACAATATAAGCGATGCAATGCAAACAGCATGAATGTGCGGAATCGAGTAATCAACGCAACAGTAGAGAACCTACCTCAATAGATATATCATGCAACCTTGCCTTTTAAAATAAGACGAATCAGGGCTTTTGGTAAAATAAGGGCTACGGTGTTTTAAGAAAAGATGCGCCTTTTGAAAATATCCGTATAAACCCTTTTGCCTATCTTTAAAATATCCCTGATTCGTTAGTTTTGAAATAGGTATGACTCGGGTCTAGCCTAACGCCTACTATGCGAACTACGAACCCGACAATCAAGTCAATCGAGAGGGGTATGGAAACCACCTAAATCTGAGTCGATATCACACTATCTCATCACATGACAGGTATCACTACCATCATATCACATCTCCAATACGAACTCTGTCATGTCGCCAAATCTCACGGCCTCAATCGAATCTCATCGACTCATCTCAATCCCACGTATCATCCTCAAATCTCGTATATGAACACATAGTCCCATACCCATGTGTAGATATACACACCATCATATGCGCACAGATAAATGAAAGAATGTATGCAAGTATGTGTGTATGTGTGAGTGTGGGTGCAACTACTACTCTAGGGTTTCGTACTATACTCAACCAATACATCTTTATCACCAATAATCCATTATTACCATCAATAATCCTAAACAACACATAATAAATATATGTGTGTATACGTATTCGTATACATCACCACGGACTGCGGGGGTGCTATACGCCATCCACCCGACTTCTCCCCGTAGATATAATCTACTCACCTTGCTTCTCATGTGTCGGTGCCGATGTCGCCATCTTCATCTTCTTTGCCTCAACATCTCGTAGGGTACCTACAAGTATATCACAACGCTAAAGCACATGAAAATCACATCGGAAACCAAAATAGCACACGCTACCCGCATAGGTAAAAACCTATCGACTCGCATGTAAACACGTTCAATATCCACTTGTCGTTAACGTCCAAACGCCACCCGACAGGAATGAATCACCAAATACCAAAATCCATGCTAAATCAAGTCCTAAACCATGCACCAACATAGGAAAATCAATCCAGATTTTACCCTAGATGGTATCAGTCAAAACTAGACATACCCAGGGTCAAGAATAGAGGAAATGGGGCCATGCACAAAATTCGAGATAGATCCCCCCTGCTCTGGCCGCAATTTGCGGCCAGAAGGAAATAATTGGCGGCCTCACCTTGGAGTTGGGGGCTAGGGTTTGGTGTAGTGGTTCTATGGTGCCTGCACATCTCACTGTCAACTCAGTTTTATTTTTGGGGTCTCGGGGTGATAGCAGATTCCAAAAAACACTTCCAGATTTACAGTTTTCCTCGATATCGATTCCGTAATTCCGTATTCTGGTTTCAAGTTCAGGTTTGGGTCTAAATTAGCATAACACAAGGGATTCTAAGGTCACCACAATCCTCAATTCCATCTTTGATTTCAGTTTTACCCTAAACCCTAACTAGAAATCTCTAAAGTCCACAAACAACACATTATCGATATGAAACTAGAATAGATGCACAAGGAAATGAAATACTACTCTAATAGGTGCAGAAATTACCTCCTTTGGCAACTCAAGAAAATTCTTGAGTTGCTCAAAGTCCTCCAAATCCAATCTTGCTAGGTTCAATGTGTAGCTAGTGAGCTTGGGAGTAAGTTTTGTGAAGTGGGAATGGGGTTTTGGCTTTGTTTTCATGGTGGATCTAGGGTTTTTGTGAAGAGGGTGAGAGAGGGAGAGAGAGCAGCAGCAGCTCAATGGGAGAGGGAGAGGAGAGAGAATGAGAAGGGGAAAATGATGGGGTATGGTTCAAAAAGGTGAAGGTTGACTTGGTCCCTTTCTCTCTCTCATCATACTACTTTTTCCTTTTCTTTTCTTTTCCTTCTCACTCCAATAGTGAACCCAAAGAGCAACCATGGCAATAGAAATGTAACACAAGTGTAACAAGTGTGGAAAATGATATGTGCACATTTTTGCACAAAAATGCTAAAAATCCAATTAGCGATTCTTAATCGCGATTAGCACTAAATTAGCATATAACTAATCTTAAAAACTTTAAAATGGCATAATTCCATAAAATACCTTATTTTAGAATTTTCCATAATTTTTCCCCATTTATTTGTATTTAATTATACCAGAATATTAAAATATTCATTAAAATAATATTAAATTATAAAATTTCCCAAAAATCATATTTTATTATTTTGAAAACGTTACAATGTGACATCGCAATAATTAGCCTTGAGTGCAAGTGGGAGATTGTTGGAGATAGTGCCCTCAGAGTCAATTATTGGATCACAGGCACGTGATTGCAATGATTGAAGGAGGACCTGTCCCAGTAGGACAGTCTTATTCAAGATGATAGTATGCTATCTGGTTTATCTTTATCATCGTGTACTGCTTTAGGTGACCTTACGAGTCGCTATTACATGTTGATAGTGCCCCTAGGATTCTTGCTTGACTACCAGCAGTATGAGGGCGATCATATACGTGAGAGCTGGAGTCTATAAGCACATCCTTAAAAGGTCCCTACTCGTGGGAGTTTCGAGATAGGGCATCGATACTCCGGAGTAGACTAGTGTATACAGTCGAGACCCCGACGAGGGGCGGTGGCCGGTCTCACAAGCCACTGGTGTCAGTTGGTTCACTTAAGATGTATACATGTGCTCATTGGGTTATGAGTACACCGGACAGGACTCGCCGGGAACCTGCTAGTTGGTATTATACCTGACGTCAGATAGCAGTTCCCTTGTGACATGTGTACAGGTTAGTTCAACGACCTGAGATCGTCATTTGTCTCGTGTGAGTTCCCACTGTGCTTTGATTACTACCCTACCACGCTCAAAGGAGACGTGCAAACAGGTTTTAGTTGGGTACAGTCCCGAGCCACATGGAGGCAGTGAGCGGATCTGTAGGGGTTCGTCTCTCCCGGTATTGGGGGTGAGGTCGCGCTGTGTCTAGGAGAGCCAGAACATGAAAAGTCCTTGGCCAAGGCAGGAGATTTACTGGTAGGTATTCCAGTAGTATCTCAGGGTGTTCTGGGCTGCACTCCGACACGACTTGTACCGCTATTGGGGGTCTGACTTTTACCAACCCCCTAGGCCCGCCATGCGATGCTCATAGACGAACGGACCGGACTGTACGGATATTGTCACTGACAGGCTCAGTAGGGTGTCAGGATGAGTTCGCTCATCGACGTCCCTTTTGGTCAATACCTGGTAGCCCGTTACGTATTGGCTTATACCTCTGACTTGCTCGTGGTTAAATCCACAACCAAGGTGTTGACGAGTCTTTAGAGTCCACCACACACACAGTTACTCAGGTTTCGGGAGAAACGCTGTAGAGGCCGTATGGAGATATGGCAGGGTTCGATCAGATACGTGTGGTATTGCACGGATCGTGATCAGACGGTTTTTACTAGCCGGCTTTGGCTTAAGCCGGATCTTAGTATTAGACAGTGTAGTTTTGTCTCTTTGCATTTGTGTTCAGCGGGAATACAAATGCGGGCATGTATATGCAGTAGTGGGGTTTTCCTGTAATTTATTACGGGATCAGTTTTCTGAAGTTGCCAGTTTGCACTCCGTTCCGGCCGGTTTTCCTTTGTTCCTTCACGGCCGGACTTTATCGTTGGAGGGTGTTATTTGCAGTTTGCAAATAACATTTTGTAGAGGGGTTTTATTGCATTATGTGGCTTCCTCATCATGAGATTCTTTTCTAGTCTTTTTCCGTGCATTTATGTGATTAGATGAGGAGTTGATTTGGATTAGAAATGGTGTGACTTTAATTTAGCATTATCTTGTCTTTTTCTCCATTATTTATTCAATCATCCTTTTTTCCCCACCCACCACATTAGAGGGCCGGCCATTCTTGGGAGAGAGGATGAGAGAGGTTTTCATTTGGTGTGAGGAAAATTGATTCATTACATTATTCTATGTTTGCCACAAAAATTCCCTCACCTCTTCAAAGTTCATTCTTAACTTCCTCCATCCATGGCAACTTCTAAAACCCTAAAGAGACAACCCACTACACTATATCTACAGCAAATCTTGGACGCGTCGGCTAGCCAACTTCGCGCCCGAGTTGCCTCGGTCTAGAGGTGGGAGCCCGTAAAAGTATTTGGCTACGTGGTGCCCCTTTCCGACGAGGACGTGACGGACGGAGATTCCGCGGGAGATCGGAGTGGAGACGAAGACCGAAGAACACGGATCGCTTGGTATACTTCTCTATCCATCTTGTATTTTGCTAGTAGCTAGGTTAATGGCCCGATCCGGGTTAATAGTGCGCGGTGGTGCCGGTTGCAAGTTTTGCAAAGTTTTTGTTTCCGCGTTTCCGGCGTCGGATTGACGGCCGGGGCGCCGCCGCGGACTTACAATATCGTCAATGAACACCACAATAAAATGATCCAAGAATGGTGAAAAGATTCGGTTCATCAAGTCCATGAATATCGTCGGTGCATTCGTGACTCCGAATGGCAATACTAAATACTTATAATGTCCATACCAAGTTCAGAACGCAGTCTTGCAAATATCTTCTGATTTAACTCGGACCTGATGATATCCGGACCGCAAATCCAGCTTCGAGAATACCCTCGCGCCACTAAGCTGCCCGAACAATTCGCCAATGCGAGGGATCGGGCAATTGTTCTTATTAGTTACCCGGTTTAATTCTCGATAAACGATGCACATCCTTCTTGTACCATCTTTCTTCTTGACTAGAAGAACTGGATCTCCCAAGTTAAATTGCTGCGGCGACTCCAACCCTTCTCAAGCAATTCGGTAACCTGCTTCATGACTTTTTCCAACTTCACTGGTGCCATTGGATAATACGCCTTTGAGATTGGCGCTGCACCAGAAACAAGATCAATTGCAACCTCCAATCTCGTTTTGGTGAAAAACCCGAGATGTCTTCGAATACGTCCAAGAAATCTCGAACAACAGCTGGCGCTTCATCTTTAACAACCTTCATTGACTAAAGGACATAGTTGTCGGCCTAGCCCTAACCTCGACTGACCCGACAGAACTGCTTCCTCCAGACCACCTCTGGGTGTCCGGGAATCTGGAAATTCGCTTTCTTTGCTCTACACACAATGTAAGCGGGGAAAGTGTTGAAAAATCCATTCCCAAGACGACATCATCGCTGCCGGTAACAATTTCCAAGAAACCGCAATAGCTCATGTCCGCAAACAACAGCGGAACAATCCTTACACCTTCCACTAGTTATGATTTTCCCATTCCCAGTGTGTATGTTCCAATAACTAAACAGGGTCGTGCAAGTCATCGAGTGAATAGTAATAAACTTGGACGACATAAATCAATGGGATGCACTAGAATTGGATAACGCTAATGCGAGAAAACCATGAACAAGTAAGGTACCTGAAACGACTTCCTCTGAGGCTTTAGTCTCTTCAGTCGTCACGGTGGAAGCTTGAGCCTGATTAGCTCCCCGAATTAACTGCTCCTGATCCGGAAACTGCTTTTGTGGTGGCTCCCGAGTATCCTCCTTCAATCTTAGCTTTGACGGACAATTATCAATGGTGTGATCTGCTGATCTGCAAATCAGACAAAGTCCAAGCCTCTTACGACAATCTCTTCGATAATGACCCTGTCGTTGGCAGAAATCGCACAACATCCTTCCCTTTTGCTTGGGTAAAACTGACCTTCGAACATTCTCTTCCTTATGAAGTTTCGACGGACAAGCATGGATGGTGTGATCCGCCGATCCACAAACCAAACAGAGTCCCCGTTTCCTTCGGCAATCTCTTTGCACATGTCCGGGTACATGGCAGTAGTTACAAATCACGCTCCTCTTCCGATCAACAACAATTGTTTTCTTCATTGGTGCTACGCTGTGTCGGTTCACCGGAACACTTCTACGTACGGACGTTTGGTTTAGTGCAAACGCCGGCTTCAGCTCGGTCCGCTGCTTGTGGTCCTCAAGCAAGTCACGAATTACTCCAAGCAAAGTGGCGTCATCCATACACCTCTGATACGATTGTAGATTCCTGGCTTCCATGATACTGCAACCAAACACCAAAGAGGATTAGTATGATAACAGATTCAACATATAGATCAAGGATATGAGTCAAGGTTAGAACTCCAAGTTACTTAAATAGAGTACCGCATTGTAACCATGCCGCGGTATCATAGTTACAATCACATAACTCTACTCAAGTCGCCTAAGCTCTAGAGATAAACAAAGAAAACTAGGTTTTCGAGTTGATATGCAAAGGAGGTTTGCACATCGCAAAAGTAGAATCAGGAGGAGGTTAAGATTCAAGAATGGTAAGGCGGTAAGGTGGCAGGACAAGTTTCCTAATCACGGGTATTCTGATTCGTGTATTGGGTCCAATAACCAACTAAAAAAGAATCAAACCCGATAACCTATATCCTATGTCTCTGATACCAAAAGAACCACGTCACGCCCCGCTTCCCAGAGTACGCTAAGGTAGGCACATGACATAGCCAACCATGCTACCTGTGGATAGGAATTATCCTTCCACAGTCACATTACGGCTGTAGAGATATCAAGAACAATAATAAAACTATCTAGCACAAGTCCATAAGCCAAAATAAAATGAATCAAGAATAAATAATGTGGAAGCAAGAGATTCAATACAAGAATAACTGGAATGTATGTCCCATAATGCGGGCTCACATCAGGAATAAAATAATACTGAAAGTAAAAGAACTAACTACTAAAGAGTCCTCACTGCTCAGCCTGCTGGCTGAAGTACTCCTACTCGGACTGCAGCAAAGGTACGGAATCTGGGCCATGCAAAACCTAGATGTCAGCGCGTCATAACATCAAGAAATAATAATGTAGCAAGACATGCAAATATAATCATAAATGGTAAAGCAGGTGTAACAGCAATCTAAATCAGAGCAGTGAAAGGTAGTGTACAGTGGGTAATCTAAACTGGTCTGTTGGGTTGAATAGTCTAAAGTCTTTGAAATCAATTTGATGAATCATCGATGAAACTCAATAGTATCCCGTGCATGCCCGGGACCACGGTCTAAGACTCTCGGGCTGAAACCGAGACGTGCCGGTAGGCACTAAAACGGGAAATATGTAAAGACGAACGATGTCAGCATCATCATCCCGAGGCTAGCCTAGCCTCTACAACTGATCAGTAAAAGCAAGCAACTGTCGAGTTACAATTCAGGTTTCATCATTGATTTCCCCATACCCCCAAGTTATATGTGGTCAAGTCATGTATTAAAATAATCTAGAGCTAATGCCAACATAGGATCAGGCAGGTACAGGTTTGTCTGGATAGACAACAGGAACGGTCCGTAAGGACAACAGGTCAGGTTTGTTGGCATTAGACACAAGATCAGGTAACAGGTAAGACCATGGTACATCAGGTCAAGCCAGGTAATGTATAAAGGTGTCACGTTATGTCAAGAGTTGTACGGTACCATGTCGGGTCAAGTAATATGTGTAGCAAGTCATGTCAGGGTGTGCAAGATATCATGTGGGTGCTCATAATCAACTAGCATAATCATGTTTATGAATAAACAAGCATGGGTACTATCAGAACAATCAACTGGCACATGTAACATGTTAAGCAATATGTGCAGATTAAACTACTTAGCTGTACGGTTATCAGTTTGTGTTTAAGAGATAGTTTCAACATTACATGAATACAATATGACAAATATGGATGTTAAAATCATGTTAATAAGTATTAAGTAATCTAGGGATGCAATGATATGTATAATATGTTCAATGGATGCAATTATAACTAAAACCGGTTAAAGATGCACACGGATGTCCGATAGAGTAAAACTATAGAAAGGGTATCATAAACTATGTACAATAGTTATTATGTGATTAAAATTGTCACGTCCCGAAAGTACGGAACATGACCGACACTTAAACTACGAAACGTCTCGAGGCGTACGTAATCTAAGTAAGCCGAAAACCCAGAAATCCAAACCAAGAAAAGTAATACAGTGAAGGAAAAACCAATTTAAATCAAGTAGTTTTATTAGCATAAGCCGAATTATGCGTTTTTTTTAAAACATCCAATATTTCTTGAAAATTTCGGCAGAGACTCCTTTGTAAATACTGGCCCCCAAATGGGATACAACATGAATAGTATACGAAATCAATAAAAAGCATCCCCAAGTGGGAGCTAGCTCTTCGTCAATCGACGGTCACAACCACACAAGTAATATAATATACAACGCCAAGGGCGAGGATCAAAACTCAAAAGGAAACTCAAAACAACAAGAAATCCACAGAAATACAACGCGCGACTCTAAGGTCGAAAGAATAAACATCACTAGTCTCTATCTCAAAATAAATACATGTTTGGTTGATGGAATTTACTAGATACAACTGCATAATAATATACAATGTATAACGATGGGTACGATACAAATAAACCCACCTACTAGCAAGTCACCCGAAAGAAGCAGTGCCAGCAAAGCCGTAATGAAACATGTACGGCGAAACCTGCATGAAACTGTGGCACAACGGGGGTGAGTTGCCAACTCGAGTACGAAAACATCTACGAATAGAAATCGCATGTATGACGCAATCCTAGGTCATACGATCATAATATATAATCCTCAAATATAACCAGCAGTCTATAATAATGACTAGGATAAATATCTAACCCAAGTGTAATCCCATGTGCCCGTGTCAGTGCCTCAGGTAGCAATGTATCCTATGGATGATGTATGCATGCATGAAACAGAATGCATGTACTGAAGAAAACTGCTTTCATAAATTAGTGAGATTTCTGTATTTTTAAAATGAGGTACAATAATGAAATCAGCATAAAACAGTGCCTAGCATCGGCATAAAACGTAATCCCAATATCTCGATATCTCTGTATCACAGTCTCTGTACCTCAATATCTCGAAATCTCAATGTCTCAATCACAATGACTAGGGCGCCGTCAGTCCAGGCCGGCCCCTACCATCCATCTCATGACCACGACGGTATCCTCCGGATATCCGACGCGTCGGGTAATATCACCGGTCGGTCGTGCTCCCCTGCACAGGCTCAACGTCAACAACACGATCTTCTTGCCCCGGGGTACCGCACCGGGCCCACCATGTACCCGAAACGGTTCATCCATCTCCTCGAATCGGTTCTCGAAATCCATCAGCAAACTCATGGTGGACGACTCATACATCATGGGAAAACCACACTTTTTATTTAAAAGAGAAGAAAGAAGCTTATACAAGTTTTGCGGTTTTCCCCTAAATCCAGAAAATCTCATGGAAATCCGAATTCAAATCATCAATAGCATGTAAAACCATGAATGCAGGCATGAGAATCCATGAATACGTCATAACAATGAATAATAGTATGCATGAAGTGACAAGTAATAACTAAAATATCTAAGCTGACATATAAGGTAAGTACACTAATATCATGTCAAACTACTAGCTATCAAGCTAAGTTAAGCAATAATATTTTCTAAGGTGTACGTGACATGGCAATTACCGATGAAGATGTGTGTAAGCCGGCAAGTAAGTGTACGTGGTACATACGCATCATCGGTAATGGTGCTGGTGTCCTAACAGCATGATATCAATAATGAAATATGAATTACAATAAGTATGCGATGCGGAGCAACAGCAATAATATGCGGGAGCTGAATACTAGACACAACGATAACTAAACTGCATTACCCTAATATAAGTCCTACAATAGTGCCTTTTAAAATAACACGAATCGTGGTGTTTTGAAATTAAGGTCTACGGTGTTTTTTTATAGAAAAGATACGTCGTTTGAAATATCCGTAGAATCCCTTGACCTGTCTTTTAAAATACCCACGATTCGTTAGTTTTGAAATATGTAGGAGTCTAATCTAATCTAACAACTACACTAAACTATACGGCTGAACTAACAAGCTGAACTACAGGTAAGAAAACCGCCTAACATCTGAGTCGATACGTAGACATACCTGTATATATATTAGTCGGTGATCCCGCCTCAATAATATCATATCTGATACCATATCTATAATCAGACATCACAAGTTAAGAATGCGGATCAATCATCAATATATAGCTCGTACGTAAATCCGTCGTACGGCATCCCCAAATCTGGGTACGGGTCAATATCATACTCATCACACTGTTCATCTGGTATCCTCTTTATCAAGATCATCATCTGGGGTACTGACCTACGTCTAGTACACCATTAATATCACTATTCACATGGTATTGTCATCCAAAGATCCGCTATAACATCAGAACGTATCTCAAGTACGAATCCTGTCATATCACCGATCTCATGGCCTCAACTCAAATCTTATCGACTCAACTCAATCCCAAGTATCATCCGCAAATCCAGTATGTGAACACCTAGTCCCATATCCAGGTGAACACATAAACACATCTCCCCATATACGCACAGGTAATATCATAGATGTATGCATGTGTGTGTGCGTGTGTGGGTGTAGCAACTACTCTAGGGTTTCGCAACTAACACTAAACTAATCCATGAACACCTAGAATCTACCTTTATCATCAAGTCTCATATCAACATAATATATATAATCAAAATATGTGTGTGTATACATATTCGTATACATCACCACGAACTGCGGGGGTGCTATATGTCATCCACCCGACTTCTCCCCGTAGATATAAATCTACTCACCTGGTCCTCGCACGCCGGTGCCGACGTCACCACGCGCTTGTCGTCGTCTCGAAGTCCACATGGGGTACCTACATATCATAGCGCACCGTATCGCATTAAAATCCGACTCATGACCAAAACGACACACGAATCCCACATAGGTCAAAACCTATGGCTGCTTTCACAAATCAACCCAAAAACCCTCGACGTTGGCGTATAAACGCCAAACCATCGAGAAAAACCCAAACACACTCATTTGCATGATCACAAGCACTAATTATACTATAAAATAGCTTAAAATTCACAAAAACCTCAAACTCACTTTAAAAGCTATTTTTCCGGAAATCTAGCAAGCAAAATTACCCGTTTTAGTACAAAACTCGACGTTTAAACAAATCTAGCGGCCATAATACTTATTAAATAACTTAAATAAGCCATACAAACCATTTCCACGATTTAATTTCACCAAACCACATACATTCAAAAAAACTAGTTTGCAAAAATACCGACTTTAACTCTTTTTAAAGTAAAATTCATAATTTTACAAATAAGCTTGGTTTTGCATGGTCCAAAGGCATTAAACCACTTATTATAATATTAATAATGACATGAAACTATAATTATATTTTAATCTAAGACATTTTATAATTTTCCAAAAATCTAGTAAGCAAAATAGCTTAAATATTACAATTCCAACTTAACAATTTGCAAACTAACAATTTGATTATGTTTCACATTCCATAAAAAGAAGAATTCCACTTGCAACCATAATCATACAACAAAACCCTAACTATAATCTAAAACCATCCACTTGAATTTCCAAACTTGAATTCAAAACCTATTTATATATATATATATATATATATATATTTAAAATACCTAATTAAGTTTGATTTAAACATTCAACTAACAACTAACAAATATGGATGAATCTTCATACCTCATGATCAAGAGATCAACATGAAGTTCATAGCATCCAAAATTCCAAATTTCCTCCAAGATCCATGCTAGCTTGGGCAAAGAAATAATGGGTAAGAGTTGGATTGGAGAATTTTTGAGATTTTAACTTGATTTTTGGGGCAAATTGATGAAATTTTTGATGAGAAATGAGCTGATAAAATTGGGGGGGCAGCTGTTGGAGGGGGGGTCGGCTGGAATTGAGGGGGAGAGGAGAGAGAGTGAGGTGGAGAAAGTGGGGAAAAATGATATCAAGTCAACCCTAGTCAAAGTCCACTCTCATTTCTACCATTTCCTTTTCTTTTGTTTTCTTTTCTTTTAACAATTCAAGTGGGGAAAGTGAGGGGGAAACAACATGGGGCTACTGAAATTCAGCCAAGGAGGGGAGGAAAAATGTGGAGTGTGAGTGTGGGTGTGGAAAGAAAAAGATACATATTATACCCCCAAAACCATTTACACTAATTTCACCAAAAAAGCCTCTTTTTCTTCGATATTTTCTAAACCATTTTGGCAAACCATTTCATTTCAAAAACCACATGATAAAATTTTGTTTGATGTGTTATGATGCACAAAATTTGTTTCAACTCATTCCAATTTGTAATTTCCCCTAATTAAATGTATTAGGGACGGCTTAAAATAATATTAAAATAATTAATTTCTGAAAAATTTTCAGAAAATTTGAAATTTCACCAGTGGCTTAATAAATACCAAATACTAGCAATTTCATACCTAGAATATGTATATTTAATTTTATAATAAAGATATTTGTATTTTGACTTTTTACAGAAACCCCCTTATTTTTCCGATTTTCCGAAATTTCACCGAAACGATTTTCAAAACGTTACAATCTTCCCCCCTTAAAGAAATTCGGTCATCGAATTTAAATTAAAACTCCCCCCAAATACTAAAACATCTAAACAAAACCATCAAGTCGTCGGGGCTCCGAAATCATAAATATATAAAACAAATCGTAGCTCAGCGCATGCGCATGAAAAATGAGCATATAACTCAAAATCAAAACTCCGTCAAGCATCCCGCAATCATCGAAGTCATGGTAAAGATACAAATGTCAAATCCAATACAAAACCAATATGATATAACTCGATACTATACACGTAAATATCAAATCTATATATGTAAATATCTGAAGGGAATGCATGCCAAATCTCTTAAAGTCGCTGTGCAATGCGCATAACACTGCACAGTGGCGGACGTCTGTCATAAGAAAATAATCATATACATATATACCTTTTGTTTGAACTGTACATTCCGCCATTTTGGGAAACAATTTGGAAGGGTTTTCTTGTTTTAAACGTTTCGTGTCATATCAGACACGTAGGTAAATACTGTGGCTATAGCTCGCTTTTTAGAAATCCCTTCAATAACTATCAATGCATGCAAAATACATTCAGGTACTGTCCTCTGACTAGTCCTGCTCAGTACGAAAACACATAGCAAATATTATAAAAACGTACTGCTCTATAAGAAATCAATCCCAAAATATGCATATGAATACTACGTGCGTCTGGTGCGCACGGAAATCAAAATCCATGAATGTGCCATACATGCGCACAGAAACAATATCTAAGTGCATCGGGTGTGCATGAAACATCTGTCAAGGGCAACAGGTGTGCCTGATAGCAAAACGGGTGCATCTGACATGCACGAAGAATCTCGATTTAGTGCATCTGGTGTGCACCAAAATCGCATCTCAAAACAAGGGCTCAACATGCGCGAACATCCAGATCAGGTGCATCCATCATCGAAATCATGAAATCCAATATCAAGCGTCGAACATGCGCAAAATCAAATCAGGTGCACAAGGTGCACAAAACAAATATCGAGTATCACAATCGAAATCGAAGTCCGGTGCATCTAAGTACACAAAATGTGTATCACTGCACTGCAGCATATGTGAATCATACCGAGTGCAAAAACCAAACCGTGTGCGTATATACGCACAAAATCAACTCAACTGTATGAAACCCATAAAATAATAAACATGAGAAACCAAGGCACGAAAACGATATCAAGTGCAACAACTGTGCAAAAATCGTAAATACTCAGCAGGTGCAACCATGGTCCATGAAGACAAATATCATGAAACTCAATCATCAAAATCAATCATGCGAATAGATCATCCAAAATACCGAAATCAAATATGGCGGAATAGTCCCGCTCAAGCACATCCTCCAAGAATCTCTGGCCAACTGTCGTGGTCACTCATAGCATGTCTCGTCAACGATCCTGAACTCTGGCCTACCGATATGCGTAACATGACCACTCCTCGGTCCAAGTCTCCTCGTAATTCATTTCAGAAAGGTCCTGTCGAGATCTCTCCCAAATCTCGTCTCTGCCGAGCTTTCCGGAAGTCATTGTCCCTTACTAGATCTGTTCTCGTTCCGGAACGGCTGTATACTCATCGCGATTCCTTCTGGAAGGTATATCCCAGTACAATGTCTCGGCATGCGTATCGCATCTCTGCTGTCGGCGGAGTGGAACGTCGTCTCATCAAGATCTCGTACGAACCTCTTACTCCACTTTCTTTAATGTCGACTGCTTCGGACTCGTCTCGTCGTGGCTGTATGGACTGAGCTCCTACGGCTATCCTCGTATCTGGAGTCTCTTAAGAAATGCATCTCACCACCTAGCATCCGAATGAAGTCGAACCATCCGATCGATTCGTCAAAACCTCATAATCCCCCAAGAGCTCAACATCTTGGGTATAGTTTAATAGTATCGAGTACGTACCACAGCATCGATGGTCCAGCCGTAGAAGGGCAAACCCAAGCCTCACTAATGGCGCCGCGGAACTGCCGCAAACCCTAAGGTTCAAAGGCTTTCACACGGTCATTAAGTCGAGTTAGGGTTTCATTCTTCTAGAGGGTCCATAGAATTGCCTGCATGTCTTTCCGAATACTTTAAACATGGAATAATAGGTTTCTGACATTCGATCGTCTCTGTCGACTCTCAACGTATCCGCGTGAAGTCGTCTCTAGCTGGAATCAATCTATCTGATGACCTCGCATCAGGGTAGCGAACGAACCACATGTCCTAGTCATTCATCCTTGGCGACTAGCGACCTTCTATCATCTCTTAGTAAAACTCGTACTGCAATAACTCCAACATCTTGGCGATATCTCGTCGTTCGCAGCAATGACTGGCTCACTCGTCTGCACGCTGAACAGTGCCTCAATCATCAGGAGTAAGCAATACGCCAACGGTCATCAAAATCTGGCTGGCCTCTATCATGGGCTCAATCCTCTGGTACTGATCGGCACATCCGAGTAATCTCATACAGCGATCCATCAAACGCTCGTGGCACGAAAACACAATAAAAAGACACATCTCTGCAATCGTGTGTCGCCAGAATTACGCCCTGGTCAGTCCTCGTTCGTAACGAGCTCGTGCTGACCGCAACTCTAGCCGTAGCTCTCCCTGCCCGTAATCGTGGCAGCAAAACCATAACTGGTACCGATGAGGCAAGATCATAGGAAGGAATATAATACTGAACAAAGAAATGTACATCCTAAGGCTCCTTAAGTGGAGTAGCGTATCGTAAGTATGCCGCGGAACATACCCACGGTACGTCACTCTACTTTAGTCACCTATTCCATCAACCAAGGGTCATCCTACGCTCCGAAGGTAAAACCTAACGCTCTGATACCAACTTTGTCACGTCCCGAAAGTACGGAACATGACCGGCACTTAAACTACGAAACGTCTCGAGGCGTACGTAATCTAAGTAAGCCGAAAACCCAGAAATCCAAACCAAGAAAATTAATACAGTGAAGGAAAAACCAATTTAAATGAAGTAGTTTTATTAGCATAAGCCGAATTATGCGTTTTTTTTAAAACATCCAATATTTCTTGAAAATTTCGGCAGAGTCTCCTTTGTAAATACTGGCCCCCAAACGGGATACAACATGAATAGTATACGAAATCAATAAAAAGCATCCCCAAGCGGGAGCTAGCTCTTCGTCAATCGACGGTCACAACCACACAAGTAATATAATATACAACGCCAAGGGCGAGGATCAAAACTCAAAAGGAAACTCAAAACAACAAGAAATCCACAGAAATACAACGCACGACTCTAAGGTCGAAAGAATAAACATCACTGGTCTCTATCTCAAAATAAATACATGTTTGGTTGATGGAATTTACTAGATACAACTGCATAATAATATACAATGTATAATGATGGGTACGATACAAATAAACCCACCTACTAGCAAGTCACCCGAAAGAAGCAGTGCCAGCAAAGCCGTAATGAAACCTGTACGGCGAAACCTGCAAGAAACTGTGGCACAACGGGGGTGAGTTGCCAACTCGTGAGTACGAAAACATCTATGAATAGAAATCGCATGTATGACGCAATCCTAGGTCATACGATCATAATATATAATCCTCAAATATAACCAGCAGTCTATAACAATGACTAGGGTAAATATCTAACCCAAGTGTAATCCCATGTGCCCGTGTCAGTGCCTCAGGTAGCAATGTATCCTATGGATGATGTATGAATGCATGAAACAGAATGCATGTACTGAAGAAAACTGCTTTCATAAATTAGTGAGATTTCTGTATTTTTAAAATGAGGTACAATAATGAAATCAGCATAAAACAGTGCCTAGCATCGGCATAAAACGTAATCCTAATATCTCGATATCTCTGTATCACAGTCTCTGTACCTCAATATCTCGAAATCTCAATGTCTCAATCACAATGACTAGGGCGCCGTTAGTCCAGGCCGGCCCCTACCATCCATCTCATGACCACGACGGTATCCTCCGGATATCTGACGCGTCGGGTAATATCACCGGTCGGTCGTGCTCCCCTGCACAGGCTCAACGTCAACAACACGATCTTCTTGCCCCGGGGTACCGCACCGGGCCCACCATGTACCCGAAACGGTTCATCCATCTCCTCGAATCGGGTCTCGAAATACATCAGCAAACTCATGGTGGACGACTCATACATCATGGGAAAACCGCACTTTTTATTTAAAAGAGAAGAAAGAAGCTTATACAAGTTTTGCGGTTTTCCTCCAAATCCAGAAAATCTCATGGAAATCCGAATCCAAATCATCAATAGCATGTAAAACCATGAATGCAGGCATGAGAATCCATGAATACGACATAACAATGAATACCAGTATGCATGAAGTGACAAGTAATAACTACAATATCTAAGCTGACATATAAGGTAAGTACACTAATATCATGTCAAACTACTAGCTATCAAGCTAAGTTAAGCAATAATATTTTCTAAGGTGTACGTGACATGGAAATTACCGATGAAGATGTGTGTAAGCCAGCATGTAAGTGTACGTGGTACATACGCATCATCGGTAATGGTGCTGGTGTCCTAACAGCATGATATCAATAATGAAATATGAATTACAATAAGTATCCGATGCGGAGCAACAACAATAATATGCGGGAGCTGAATACTAGACACAACGATAACTAAACTGCATTACCCTAATATAAGTCCTACAATAGTGCCTTTTAAAATAACACGAATCGTGGTGTTTTGAAATTAAGGTCTACGGTGTTTTTTTTATAGAAAAGATACGTCGTTTGAAATATCCGTAGAATCCCTTGACCTATCTTTTACAATACCCACGATTCGTTAGTTTTGAAATAGGTAGGAGTCTAATCTAATCTAACAACTACACTAAACTATACGGCTGAACTAACAAGCTGAACTACAGGTAAGGAAACCGCCTAACATCTGAGTCGATACGTAGACATACCTGTATATATATTAGTCGGTGATCCCGCCTCAATAATATCATATCCGATACCATATCTATAATCAGACATCACAAGTCAAGAGTGTGGATCAATCATCAATATATAGCTCGTACGTAAATCCGTCGTACGGCATCCCAAAATCTGGGTACGGGTCAATATCATACTCATCATACTGTTCATCTGGTATCCTCTTTATCAAGATCATCATCTGGGGTACTGACCTACGTCTAGTACACCATTAATATCACTATTCATATGGTATTGTCATCCAAAGATCCGCTATAACATCAGGACGTATCTCAAGTACGAATCCTGTCATATCACCGATCTCACGGCCTCAACTCAAATCTCATCGACTCAACTCAATCCCAAGTATCATCCGCAAATCCAGTATGTGAACACCTAGTCCCATACCTAGGTGAACACATAAACACATCTCCCCATATACGCACAGGTAATATCATAGATGTATGCATGTGTGTGTGCGTGTGTGGGTGTAACAACTACTCTAGGGTTTCACAACTAACACTAAACTAATCCATGAACACCTAGAATCTACCATTATCATCAAGTCTCATATCAACATAATATATCTAATCAAAATATGTGTGTTTATACATATTCGTATACATCACCACGAACTGCAGGGGTGCTATATGCCATCCACCCGACTTCTCCCCGTAGATATAAATCTACTCACCTGGTCCTCGTACGCCGGTGCCGACGTCACCACGCGCTTGTCGTCGTCTTGAAGTCCACATGGGGTACCTACATATCATAGCGCACCGTATCGCATTAAAATCCGACTCATGACCAAAACGACACAAGAATCCCACATAGGTCAAAACCTATAGCTGCTTTCACAAATCAACCCAAAAACCCTCGACGTTGGCGTGTAAACGCCAAACCATCGAGAAAAACCCAAACACACTCATTTGCATGATCACAAGCACTAATTATACTATAAAATAGCTTAAAATTCACAAAAACCTCAAACTCACTTTAAAAGCTATTTTTCCGGAAATCTAGCAAGCAAAATTACCCGTTTTAGTACAAAACTCGACGTTTAAACAAATCTATCGGCCATAATACTTATTAAATAACTTAAATAAGTCATACAAACCATTTCCACGATTTAATTTCACCAAACCACATACGTTCAAAAAAACTAGTTTGCAAAAATACCGACTTTAACTCTTTTTAAAGTAAAATTCATAATTTTACAAATAAGCTTGGTTTTGCATGGTCCAAAGGCATTAAACCACTTATTATAATATTAATAATGACAAGAAACCATAATTATATTTTAATCTAAGACATTTTATAATTTTCCAAAAATTTAGTAAGCAAAATAGCTTAAATATTACAATTCCAACTTAACAATTTGCAAACTAACAATTTGATTATATTTCACATTCCACAAAAAGAAGAATTCCACTTGCAACCATAATCATACAACAAAACCCTAACTATAATCTAAAACCATCCACTTGAATTCAAAACCTATTTATATATATATTTTTAAAATACCTAATTAAGTTTGATTTAAACATTCAACTAACAACTAACAAATATGGATGAATCTTCATACTTCATGATCAAGAGATCAACATGAAGTTCATAGCCTCCAAAATGCCAAATTTCCTCCAAGATCCATGCTAGCTTGGGCAAAGAAATAATGGGTAAGAGTTGGATTGAAGAATTTTTGAGGTTTTAACTTGATTTTTGGAGCAAATTGATGAAGTTTTTGATGAGAAATGAGCGGATAAAATTGGGGGGGCTGCTGTTGGAGGGGGGTCGGCTGGAATTGAGGGGGAGAGAAGAGAGAGTGAGGTGGAGAAAGTGGGGAAAAATGATATCAAGTCAACCCTAGTCAAAGTCCACTCTCATTTCTACCATTTCCTTTTCTTTTGTTTTCTTTTCTTTTAACAATTCAAATGGGGAAAGTGAGGGGGAAACAACATGGGGCTGCTGAAATTCAGCCAAGGAGGGGAGGAAAAATGTGGAGTGTGAGTGTGGGTGTGGAAAGAAAAAGATACATATTATACCCCCAAAACCATTTACACTAATTTCACCAAAAAAGCCTCTTTTTCTTCGATATTTTCTAAACCGATTTGGCAAACCATTTCATTTCAAAAACCACATGATAAAATTTTGTTTAATGTGTTATGATGCACAAAATTTGTTTCAACTCATTCCAATTTGTAATTTCCCCTAATTAAATGTATTAGGGAGGCTTAAAATAATATTAAAATAATTAATTTCTGAAAAATTTTCAGAAAATTTGAAATTTCACCAGTGGCTCAATAAATACCAAATACTATCAATTTCATACCTAGAATATGTATATTTAATTTTATAATAAAGATATTTGTATTTTGACTTTTTACAGAAAACCCACTTATTTTTCCGATTTTTCGAAATTTCACCGAAACGATTTTCAAAACGTTACAAAAATGTAACTGTGGTTACTAGGTATAGTCAACTAAATGCAACAGTTAGGTTTCAAGTTTTGAATCTAAAATATGTAAACGGGACATCTCACTGTTAACTTGGAATTCAAGACTTAGATTCTATCTATAGATTTAATATGAAATTAGATAAATAAATATAGGAATAGTATGAATAGCATGTAGCAAGTTTCACTTGCCTCGACGGGTCGCGAAGCAGTAAACGGAACGTCATGCGTCGGCGGGAAAAGTCGTGACGCGCGCACGGTACATGGAATGAGTTCAAACAATGAACAGTGGGATCACACGGGTCAGATGTCCTCGCTGGGTCGTCGAGATCGTCGACGGCCCGACCGGATTCCGGCGATCTAAAAACAACAGTGAACAAAAGAGAATAGCAAAATGCACAGAGAAACAAGAAGAGAAGAAGGGAAAGAAAAGAAGAGGAATGAGGCTAAGATTTCTTACTGGGTTGTAGAAGGATGAGCTGGTGATGGCGGCGAGGCAACGGCGGTGAGGGGCGCCGGCAAAGGGTGTTGAAGAGTTAGGGTTTGGTTAGGGTTTTGGGCTCAGGTTTGAGATTGTTTGGGTTTGTGTGCAAGGTTTTGGGTGCTGGAGGGAGAGCAGAGGAGAGGGAGGAGATGGCGATGGCGATGGGGATGGTCGACGGCGATGGAAGGCGGCGTTGGGTTCTCTGGTTCTCGTCGGGTGTGTGTGCAGGGGAGAGAGACTCGGGAAGAAAGAGAGAAGGAGAATAAAATGGAGACGAGGGCGATGAGGAGGCGAGAAGACGGTGGTGTGGAGCAGGAATAGGGTTAGGGTTTGAAGAGGCGACGGGAGTTGGATGGGTTTCCTTCTTCTCGTGCATGGGTTTTATTTTAAAGGAGGGAGAAGATTATAGAAGGGAGGTGAGGATATCGCGGGGGAGGTGACGGGATCCTTTCTCACCACGATAGGAGAGAGAGAGGCGCGAGAAGAAAGAGGAAGAGAGAAACGCGAGGAGAGAGAAAGAGGATGAGAGAGAGAATTGTTTAGTAGCGGGGGTGAGAGAGAAAGAGTAAGAGAGAGAAGGAGAAAAGCGAGAGAGAGAGGGTGTCGTGGGGCCCAGCGACTATGGAAAAAAGGTTTTTATTGGTTAGGGAAAAATATAGGAGAGATAGTAGAGAGGGAGGAAATCTGTGTAGCTAACGAAATAATTTTAAAAGATTTTTTGAAAAATCGTTTTTAAGAAATATACTGAACTGAAAGATATTGAGAAATTAATTTTAAAATTCAAACAATTGAATTTTAGCGGGATGTAAAAAAATATTTCAGAAAAGCGCCCGGGTCGGGTCCAAAATTTTGAATTTGAAATATGAAAATTATTAGCAAGTTCCAAAAATTGAAATGAAGAATTATGTAATGAAAAAGCATACCCCCAAGAACGGACGCACACACGTGCGCGTAGTCGTCCAAACACGTCCGTTTCACTGAACGGGACGAGAACACGACGTCAGGACGCTACCACAGTGTTAGGGGTATCAAGCAGGCCATGTCATGTATTTTTAAATTATTTTAAATGACTTAAATTGTTATATGCGGAAATATGCAATGTCGGGGTAAACTATAACTAGGAAACAACAAGTTCAAGCAAGCAGGTCGAATATAAAGTAAACTACCATTCACAACCAAACACGGTAAAAGAAATAAACACCACATACAACACATACGGTAACAGAAATTGGTATAACTGAACTCGGTTGTTACAATTTACACCAAAAATCTTCTCAAGATCCACTTGCTCCCGATGGGTTTTACCTCTTCAGGTGCAACATGCAAAGTCATACTTTGTTGGTGTACATGGATTCCATCTTTGATCGCATAGCATCCGGTCTTTTCACAGAGTCCCCACTCGTATTGGCCTGCCTGGACCTGGTTGGGTCACCATCTACCTTGATGCAATCCTCGCTCCCACCGTCACCGACGAAACCGTAGTATCTCTTGGGTAGATGAGAAACCCTATCAGATTTGCGGAGAGGCTGAGGTTCGTTGGAGACTACTGAATCCTTTGGTTTCACCAAATCATCAGCTGTTAGTTTGTGCAGCTGGAACTCCTTCCAGTTCTACCTCATGACCATAAATTTCTTCACAAGAAATTCCTTTTCTAAAAAGGTTGCATGCTGAGAAACAAAACATCTTTTGTTTGTTAGTTTGGTAGAAGATATACCCTCGCTAATGTTCAGGATATCCAACAAACTTATACAAAACTGACCTTGCCTCGAGCTTGTCCAGATTTTTCTTTTCAACATAGGCCGGACAACCCCATATCTTAACTCGTTTTAAGACATGGTCTCTTCCCATACCATATCTCATATGGAGTGGTAGGCATTGATTTTGTTGGAACCCCATTCAATAGGTATGCAGCTTCTCAAGTGCATAACCCCAAAAGGAAACAGGCAGCTCAGCAGTACTCATCATAGAGCGCACCATATCTCATAGGGTGCGATACCTCCTCCCCGATACACCGTTGTGCTGTGGTGTATACGAAGGAGTAAGCTGAGAGAGAATCCCATTCTCTGTTTAGAAAAATCCAGGAACACCATACCCAAGTATTCTCCTCCTCGATCATATCGAAGGACTTAATACTTCATCCCGTCTGGTTCTCAACTTCAAGCTTATATTTCTTAAATTTCTCAAAAGTTTCAGACTTGTGTTTCAACAAGAACACATGTCCGAATCTTGAGAGATCGTCGGTGAATGTAATGAAGTACAAAGAACCAAGCCTGGCATGTGTAGACATAGGACCATATACATATCTGTCCCAATAGTTCAGCAACTCTTTCTCCGTTTCCAATAAACAGAGTATTGGTCACTTTACCTTTGTGACAAGACTGGCAAGTAGCATAAGATGAAAATTCGAACATATTCTAATATTCATCCTTAATGTAACTTAGCTAGTCGTGTCGCATTGATATGACCTAATCTACAATGCCACAAGAAGGATTCGTTCATTTCTGAACTACTCCTCTTGTGTGTGTTCTATATACTTTGAACTGTGGTTTGATTTAGAACGTATATGCCATTACATAACGTGCATGATCCAATCAACTCTTGATTCAGGAAAATGTTCTCAACATTATCCAGCAATACAAAATTATATCCTTCTTTAACTTAATAAAGAAACTGATGTAATGTTGTATATCAAGTTCGGCATGTAATAACATTTGTTCAGAATCAATGTATTTACCATTTGGTAATACAAGGTGATATCTGCTAACTGATTTGGCTGCAACAATTGCACCATTCTCTAACAGTTAGAGACATATAACCCATTCCCAATTCTCTACCTTTCTGTATCCCATGCAACATATTACATATGCGGGATCCTGATCCGGTATCACATACCCAGGACGTAAAGGATACTGAGAAACAGTTCTTGGTAACGAACAAACCCGAAGAAGATGCATCAACATGCACTGTTCCCCTCCGGAAGACGGGCAAGACAGACGTCTTGCCTGAAATTCGGGGCATATGCTAATTGGTGCTATCCATCCACCTCTGTGAAGATGCCAAGTTGATTTATGGCAACATGTATCTAAGGTTTAAATGGATGCGGCCGATGTAGCAACTTCGTCAGATTCCCCCTCACGGTGAGGGGTTTTTGATTGTGGGGACGCTCTTCCCTGCAGGCGCAAGCCCCTGCAGTTAATTACGCTACCGCACTGCGGTAACAACTTTCTCCTTCACCAGATGGTCACTTCGTGCCGTGGGTGTTTGTTTTGTGTTTGGTTGCGCGTGGATTGTATACGGAGACTAATTTATGTTGTCGCCCGTAGGGCGTGGACTAGTCCAAATCCGTATCTTTCTTAAATTTGGGTTTGGGGGGTTTGGGTTTAAGGATACGTTAGTCTCATTTGAGACTAAGATCGACTTAAACATTCGTTAAGGACACGTTAGTCTAATTTTAGACTAAGATCGACTTAACGGGATCGTTTAGATCCGACAAGAGAGCAATTGGAGGGGCTCTATTGTTTAGTTTAATGACATTGCGGTCGATAGGTAGTTTAAGGACATTGCGGTCCAATGTTAGTTTTAAGACATCGCGGTCAAGGTTAAGGACGTCATAGTCCGTGAGCTTAAGGACCTCACAGTCCGATGTTAGTTTTAAGACATCGCGGTCAAGGTTAAGGACATCATAGTCCGTGGATTTAAGGACTCCACAGTCCGTTGTTAGTTTTAAGACATCATGGTCGAGGTTAAGGACATCATAGTCCATGAGTTTAAGGACCCCACAGTCCGTAGTAGTGTGTGGTTGTCGGGACCCATCACCTCTCTGACGACGCTGAGGGATTACAGTGACAGATGTCAGAGGAGTAAAGAGATGTACCCTCGAACCGGGTGTAAATTGATCGGAAGAGCGGTTGTGCTCAGTTCAATTTATATTGAGGACTTATGGCCAGAATTGGGCTAAGTCCAGTTGAAAATGTTTAACATTTTGTTTTGTGTTCTGCCTATTAGGCTTTTACTAGGGCTCTGCCCTTTTATAATGCATACCATTGGGCTCTGTAGTTAAATGCATCGCATTTAAGTGGTCTGTTAGACCTTTACTTGGGCTCTGCCCTTTTAAATAACGCACAACATTTATATTTGGCCTGTTAGGCCTTTACTTGGGCTCTGCCCTTTTAAATAATGCATAGCATTTATAGCGGTCTGATAGTGCGCCACGTGGCTTGTCAGGCGCTTTGCGCCAATTAAAGAGCGCAAGACGCTAGCGCGTCTGGAGGTGACACGTGTCACGCTCTGCGTTAAGCGCAAGTCTGTTAGCTCAGTGTACTGTGCCAGTGCGCTGCGCCGTGAATGACACGTGGCGCGTTCTGGTGCAGTGCGCCATTTCAAGTGCGCAGTGCGCTGTTTTGGAAGCGCAAAGCACAGATTGTGTCTGTGGTTGACACGTGGCACGTTCTGGCGCAGTGCACCCATCCAAGGAGCGCAAAGGCGCATTTTTAAAAGTGCAAGGCACTGTCCAATAGCGCAGGGCGCATCTTGATCAAATTAAGATCAAAGAACAAGTTCTTGTTCTCTCAAAAGAGGTTCTACCTCAAGATTCAAGAACCAATGGTTCTTACTCTTATCAAAAGGCTGTGCCTTTATATAGATCAAATGATCTAGGAATGAAGTAAATTACTTCTTTAAATTTTTTATGATTGGGTCTTTCTGATCTTCTTCTTTTTTATTGAAGATCTTGACCTTGTTCTTAGATCTTTGATCTTTTTAGAAGAGATTCTTCTTTTAGTGAGATGTTTTCATCTCTGTTCTTCCAAGAATTTAATTCTTTACATTTAAAGATGAAGAAGATCTTCTTTCTTCAAAGGCTTGCCTTTCTTTCTTCTTGAGTTTTTTCTCAAAGTTTTTAAAGGGTTTTCTCTCTTCTGTATCTCTATGTTCTCTCTCTATTATTTCTTCTTCTCTTTTTTTTGTTTTAGAAAGAAGGGTCATTGGTCATTGGGACCCACCACCTCTCCGACGACACTGAGAGATTACAGTGCCATATATCGAAGGTGTGGAGGGATGTACCCTTTGAACCATGTCTCACTCATCAGGGAGGAAGAATAGGCTGGAGCTTAAGCTTCTCGCTGCTGAAAAAGGCTTCTTTGCGTTCGCGCACGTACGTCGCACGTGTTGAGCGCATGTGCGTCGCACGTGTTGGGCGCTCAAATTTGCACGTAGCGCACATGGAGCTTGCGCATATGCGCATTATGGGAGGAGCAAGCTCCTATGGAGAACGGGTCTCCTTTTAATATTATTGAATATTCTCATGTGGTGCGCACGTGTGTTGCACGTGGTGCGCGCGTGGCGGGCACACGTGCGTTGCACGTAGCGCACATGCGCATTATGGGGAGAAGCAGGGCTTCTATATATAGAGAACTAAGCTCCTATGGAGAATTAAGCTCCTTTTAATATTATTAAATGTTCTCATGTGGTGCGCGCGTGCGTTGCACGTGGTGCGCGCGTGACGGGCACACGTGCGTTGCACGTAGCGCACATGCGCATTATGGGGAGAAGCAGGGCTTCTATATATGGAGAACTAAGCTCCTATGGAGAACTAAGCTCCTTTGAGTATTGAATCCTTTGAGGATTGAACTCTACCCTTTCTAAGAGGTATCCCCTCTTATTTATATGGGAGTGGTAGAGAAGTCATCTCTCCTTTTCCCGAAGTGGGACTAAAAATGCATTTCCTATGTAGTAGAGCATTACTTTAGATTACAAGTGCATAGCACATTTGCTCATAACTTTAGATTTCGGATGAATTATGAGGCCCATAATATATCAAATCGAAGGATTTTTCGAGACACTTTCGAAACCATCAAAATTTAGCTGTTTCTCATTCCAGAGTTTGTCAAAATACAGCTCGAAAAATACTGGTTCGCATCTTCTTCCTTAGATCACATGTGCATAGACATTTGCTCATAACTTTTGATCCCGGATGAATTATGAGGCCCATAATATATCAAATCGAAGGCTTTTTCGAAATGCTTTTAGTATCATCAGAATTTAGCTGTTTCTCATTCACGAGTTTGTCAAAATACAGCCCGAAAAACACAGGTTCACATTTTCTTAAGCGTGTCGCTGCCATTTGATGCCTTGGGCTCTTTTGTGCAGAAATTTTTGGCGGGAACAAATGCCCCCCACTGCTTTGCCCACGTAAGTATTTACATGGGTGAAGTAGTGCAGAGTAATTCATAGTGTATGACCAGTTTCGGGTTGGTATATAATTTTCAGAATCTTGATCTGAGAAGATAACGAGCGGACACAAGCGTCGTCATTTATCATTGACTCAAATCTCGACTCTTAAGGGGTATAGTCCCAAACCCTCAGCTCCATGAGCCGTACCCTTCTATTCCTTTATGTTTTACTCTAGCGTGAAGTAGTTTATGTGCTCATGAGTAACTTCTCCATTTCAATGACATGTAGCTTTGGCAAGTATGGCCCATAGATGGTAGATAACAGTTAATCTTGAACTCTTTATAAGATAGTGATGGCTTAGGAGACAGGGGTAGGATCTATCACCTAAGACTTTTCAACTTTATGAGCCGTGAGGGTCTCATAAAGAATTTTCTCCCAACGAGTCGAGGGGTGTAATTTCTCCTTAAGAATCGTGAGGATTCCTAAGTGTCTTTTCTCTTGAAAGTCGTAAGGATCTCACAAGAGAATTTACTCCCTTACGAGTCGTGAGGACCCGTAAGTGATGGATGAAGTTGCCCTTATCCGCATTTCACGGAGTCAGGGGTTGCTCTGGATGCTTCTCACAGGTTCACTGCCGTGTTCTGCGAGGACCAGGCTCCGCTCTGGACGTTTTCCAGGATACCGTAGTTTAAAGACATCGCGGTCTAGGTTAAGGACATCATAGTCCATGGATTTAAGGACTCCACGGTCCGTTGTTAGTTTTAAGACATCACGGTCGAGGTTAAGGACATCATAGTCCATGGATTTAAGGACTCCACAGTCCGTTGTTAGTTTTAAGACATCACGGTCGAGGTTAAGGACATCATAGTCCATGGATTTAAGGACTCCACAGTCCGTTGTTAGTTTTAAGACATCACGGTCGAGGTTAAAGACATCATCGTCCATGTGTTTAAGGACCTCACAGTCCAATGTTAGTTTTAAGACATCACGGTCGAGATTAAGGACATCATAGTCCATGAGTTTAAGGACCCCACAGTCCGATGTTAGTTTTAAGACATCACGGTCGAAGTTAAGGACATCATAGTCCATGAGTTTAAGGACCCCACAGTCCGATGTTAGTTTTAAGACATCACGGTCGAGGTTAAGGACATCATAGTCCATGAGTTTAAGGACCCCACAGTCCGATGTTAGTTTTAAGACATCACGGTCGAGGTTAAGGACATCATAGTCCATGAGTTTAAGGACCTTACAGTCTAATGTTAGCTTTAAGACATCGCGGTCGAGGTTAAGGACATCATAGTCCATGAGTTTAAGGACCTCACAGTCCAATGTTAGTTTTAAGACATCGCAGTCGAGGTTAAGGACATCATAGTCCATGAGTTTAAGGACCCCACAGTTCGTTGTTAGTTGTAAGACATCACGGTCGAGGTTAAGGACATCATAGTCCGTGAGTTTAAGGACCTCAAAGTCCGGTGTTAGTTTTAAGACATCACGGTCGAGGTTAAGGACGTCATAGTCCGTGGATTTAAGGACTCCATGGTCCAATGTTAGTTTATGACATCACGGTCGAGGTTAAGGACGACATAGTCCGTGGATTTAAGGACTCCACAGTCCGTGAATTGTGTGGTTACCGGGACCCGTCACCTCTTTGAAGACGTTGAGGAATTTCAACGACAAATATCAAAGGAGTGAAGAGATGTACCCTTAAACCAAGGTAAAATCAGTTTAAAATCATTTTGTTTGATTGTTAGTCTTAAGACGTCACGGTCGAGGTTAAGGACATCATAGTCCGTGAGTTTAAGGACCTCACAGTCCGATGTTTGCTCTGGATGCTTACCACGGGTTCACTGTCGTGTTTGGCGAGGACCAGGCTCCGCTCTGGACGTTTTCCATGGGGTTAGAAGTGACGTTATCCGCGTTCCACGTAACCAGGAATTTGCACTAGATACTTCCCACGGGGTCACTGCCGTGTTTGGCGAGGACTAGGCTCCGCTCTAGATGCTTCACACGGGTTCACTGCCGTGCTCTGCGAGGACCAGGATCCGCTCTGGACGTTTTCCACGGGGTCAGAAGTGGCATAATCCGTGTTCCACGTGACCAGGAATTTGCACTAGATGCTTCCCAAGGGTTCACTGCCGTGTTCGGCGAGGACTAGGCTCCGCTCTGGATGCTTCACACGGGTTCACTGCCGTGCTCTGCGAGGACCAGGATCCGCTCTGGACGTTTTCCACGGGGTCAGAAGCGACGTTATCCGTGTTCCACGTAACCAGGAATTTTGCACTAGATGCTTCCCACGGGTTCACTGCCGTGTTCGGCGAGGACTAGGCTCCGCTCTGGATGCTTCACACGGGTTCACTGCCGTACTCTGCGAGGACCAGGATCCGCTCTGGACGTTTTCCACGGGGTCAGAAGTGACGTTATCCGTGTTCCACGTAACCAGGAATTTTGCACTAGATGCTTCCCACGGGTTCACTGCCGTGTTCGGTGCGGACTAGACTCCGCTCTGGATGCTTCACACGGGGTCAGAAGTGACATTATCCGCGTTCCACGTGACCAGGAATTTTGTTGATTATATCCGCATTTCACGGAGTTGGGATTTGACTCTCGGTTATCTGTATACCGCCGAGTCATGGAACTGGGAGTTGCCGTTGTTCCGCTTTGCTTGATGTTGTGTCTGCTGGGACAAATGTTGAGAAGATTTCCAGACTATCTGTGACTCATCGAAATCTGGCTTCTTCTTCTGATGAAACCTGGGAGAGAAGGAGTACGATTCCTTCTTTGTTTGCGCCCCTGGATTGTATACAGGGACTGATGTGATATCACCTGTAGGGCGTAAATTTCATTTTCATTTTTATTTTATTTCTTTCCGCGATGCTCTATCATTTCAACTTTTATATTGCGAAGGTCGCGATTGCCCCATCATTTCGGCTATTTTTCGCGGTGCCCAATCATTTCGGCTATTTATTTTATTGTTTATGTGCCTGACAGTAAAAAATCAGGTGCATGTGACATGCACGAAGAATCCCGATTTAGTGCATCTGGCGTGCACCAAAATCGTATATCAAAACACTAAAGGTACATGAAAACTATGCTGGAAGTGTAAATCAAATCACTGTATAAGATAGGCGTGAAATCACAATCAATACCTCGAATGTAATAACTTATGCGCAAAATATAAATATCCAGTGGGTGCATGAAACAATATCATGAAACTCAGTCATCAAAACTAAATCATGCAACAGAACGCCCGAAATACCAAAATTCCAAGATGACGGATACGTGATAATCGAATCACAAAATCACAAAATCACAAATCATAAATACCGTCGTCGGTAGTTCCTCCTTCAAGGTCGAGAAGGAGTCGGTGCATCTACTGCTAGCAGCGCAGGATATCTGCTTGCCTCTTGCTCACGGTCTGGCGTCCTCTGACTCTAGGTCCTTATCTTCTCTGCGGATTACCTATCTCGCAGTCAATCGGCTCATCGGCCCTGTCAGGTGTGCTAACGGGGACGATTCCGTTCTAGCACTTCTCTGGTCATCTCTCGGTCGATCCTCACGACCACTCGTAAGGCAGCATATCACTGGCGTCGGCCTCTGGCACTCTGAATGCACGTCACACATCTGATCCTGGGTGCAAACATCATTGCAGCAATGTCCTAGAAGGAATCCTGCTCAAGGTCTTTTCCGATCTTGCCTATGCCGAACTGTACGGAGGCTGGCTCTCTTGTATAATCTCTTCTCACTCGATAGACATCTGTGTCCTCAGCACAATATTTTCTCGGAAATTGGTCGCATCCCAACGCCTCTGTAAGTATATCAGGTCTCCAGTCTCGACGGGAAGTAATGACAGCTCGTCAGCGTCTCGCCCGAACCTCTGGTTCCACCTGTCTCTATCGTCGTCCACTATGACGTCACGCCATGCTATCTACGCACTGCACTGTTCTCGGCCACGGTCAATCTGAAGTCTCTCGCACGGACTCGAAATCGCGTACTCTGTAGCTTCATCATTCTGTAGAAGATGTCAGGCCGAACAGGTCCTCGGGAACACATCCCAACCATCGGAGGAATACTAAATACTCGTCCGTCCTTGATCAATTCGCAACGCATCTGGGTAAGTTCCTTTATCTGAATCTGGTCAACTACCTCGTCGACAATGCCGAACTCTGGCCTGCTGGGTGTGCGCAATATGACCACTCCTGGGTCTAGGTCTTCTCGTATCGTTTTCCAGAAAGGTCCTATCGAGATTTTCTCTCTCAAATCTCCTTCCTGCCGGATTGCCCGGAAGTCATCATCCATTGCTGAAGCTAATTCTTATTCAGGAACGGCTGCGTACTTATCGCGCCTCTTTCTGGAAGATATATCCATATACAACGCCTCTGGGTACGTATCACATCTCTGATGTCAGCGGAGTGGGACGTCATCTCGTCGAAATCTCTTGCGAACTCTTTTCTTCACTCTGCTTCAATGTCGACTGATTTCGGACTCGTCTCATCGTGGCTGCATGGACTGTGCTCCAACGGCTATACTAGTATCTGGAGTCTCCCAAGCAATGCATCCCATCACATGATATCCGAATAATGTCGAAACATTCGATCGACTCGTCAGAACCTTATAATCCCCCAAGAGATCAACATCTTGAGTACAGTTTAATAGTATCGAGTACATGCCACAGCGTCGGTGGTCCAGCCGTAGAAGGGCAAACCCAAGCCTCACTAATGGCGCCGCGGAACTGCCGCAAACCCTAAGGTTCAAAGGCTTTCACACGGTCATTAAGTCGAGTTAGGGTTTCATTCTTCTAGAGGGTCCATAGAATCACCTGCATGTCTTTCCGTATACTTTAAACTTGGAAAATGGGCTCCTAACATTCGATCGTCTCTATCGACTCTCAACGAACCTGCGTGAAGTCGTCTCTAGCTGGAAACAATCTATCTGATGACCTCGCATCGGTAAACGGACGAACCACATGTCCTAGTCATTTATCCTCAGGTGACTAGCGACTCGCTATCATCTCTCTAAGTATGTACTCATGCTGCAGTAGCTCCAATCGTCCGGGCGATATCTCGTCATTTGCAGCAACAACTGGCTCATTCGCTTGCATGCCGAACAGCGCCTCAATCCTCCAGGAAAGGCGATACATTGGCGGTCATCTCTGAATCGGTCTGCTCTAGATCTGAGTAAGACTCTCCACACTGGAAATCTTCAACTCAACTGGGGCCCGCTCCGGCGCATAAATCGAACGAATCACCTTCGTCTCTCAAATCGGGTAGACTAGCTATCATCTGTCTCATATCTGCATGGAAGCTCCGATAATCTCAGCTCGTAAGCTCCGGAAGCGACATCTTGTCAATCTCAGCAACAGCTGGTCCATCTGTCTGCACGGTAGGCGACATCATAATCTCTGAGGTATGCTGTACATCAACAGTCCTCTCTCAACTGGCAGCTCTAACAATGGCCCGATCATCCGGTGCAAAACCAAGCACTCGCCTCCACTAGAGGTCACAATCACCAATACTAACTCGAGACGTTCCCATGTCACCAGAAAACACAATGGTCGGCCCTCGTACCAGACGAGCTCGCCCTGACTGTAACCCTAGCAGCAGCCCAAACTGCGCTCAACATGGCGACAGGAACCTCAATCGAGTATCGAAGAGAGCAGATCAATGGCAAGAAAGAGAACAATAGATCCAGAGTGGATACATGATCATAAGAAGGAACAGCATCAATGAAGGTATGATCATGGAACTAATAGAATCGAGGATCTCAAATGGGTGTATAATCATGGATAAAAAGAGAATCACTGATCTCGAAAATATGTACATCCTAAGGTTTCTTAAGCGGAGTGGCGTGTCGTAAGTATGCCGCGGAACATACCCACGGTACGTCACTCTACTTTAGTCACCTATTCCATCAACCAAGGGTCATCCTACACGACGAAAGTTCGAGTCTAATACCCCCTCGACTAAGTCTAAGTTCCGTAAGGTCAAGCCTAAGTTCCGTATATATATAAACGCCCTAGGCTCCAAATAGTCAAACTTAGACTCGAACCAAGGTCAACCTAGCGCTCTGATACCAACTTTGTCACGACCCGAAAGAGCACGTGACTGGCCCTTGAACCATATGAAGTCTATAGGACTCCATCTGATCCAAGTAAGCCAAAAGCCCAGAAATCTAAAACCATTTTAAGAGTAAGTAAAGAAAACTGGTTTAAAGAAGTGAAGGAAAACATGTTTGAAGTCAAGGTTTTTAAATAACTAAGCCGAATATGCATTTTAAAATGTCAAGTCTATTCTAAAAATTTCGGCAGAGTTTCTTTTGTAAATACTGGCCCGAACGGGGTACAACAAGAACAACATATATACAATGATAAAAGGCATCCCCAAGCGGGAGCTAGCTCTTCGTCAATCGACGGTCACAACCACACAAACAATAATAATATACAACGCCGAAAGGCGAGGGTCAAACCAAAAGAACTCAATATGCATGAAAACCGCAATACTACTAAGCGCGACTCTAAGGTCGAATAATACATCACAAAAGTCTAAGTCTGAAACAATATACAAGTTGGTTGATGGAATTTCTAGATACAAGAATAATACAAGTACAGTGGTGATTCTTGATGCAAAAGAACCCACCTACCAAAAGCAATTCACCCGCAAGGAAGCAGTGTGCCAGAAATGCCGCAATGAAACCTGTACGGCAAAACCTGCAAGAACTGTGGCACAACGGGGGTGAGTTGCCAACTCGTGAATAGAGAATATCTACAAGCAGAAACCAAATGCAAGACATGATCCTAAGTCAATACGATCAGTATATAAACCTCAAAGAATAAGCCTGATACATGATAAGGTGGCAAAGCAACATCTAAACAGGTGTGTAGTGCCAAGTACTCAGGTAATAACATGTCATAGATGTAAGGTATGTCTGCATGAAGTAAAAATGATGAAGTATCAATACACATATATTAGCGTCCCATACCACTAATATTGGTGTAAGGGTATACATAACAGCGCCCTCATACCCTGTTATATATACAAATGAAGTATAATCAATGTAAATCCAGTCTGTATATGATCCATGTCTGTATATACGTGGAACCCGTCCACCCGTCACCCAATGACAATAAACGGGGAACCCGTCCACCCGTCACCCAATGACAATAAGCATCATGTATGCAAATATGAGGATATAAACAAAATCATGGAAAAACATCATGAAACCCGTGCCTAGCATCGACACGTAAATCCTCGTCCATATGGGGCTCCGTCTGCGGTATCGGCCCTCGGCCCCGGCAGTACGGGTCAGCCCATGTCCATCTCTGGGCTCCGTCTGCGGTATCGGCCCTCAGCCCCGGCAGTACGGGTCAGCCCATGTCCATCTCTCAACTCTGGTCGGTATCCTCCAGATATCCGCCGAGCTCAAATACAATCACCGGTAGGTAGTAGTCCCTCTGCCAGGCTCACCGTCTACTACACAGCGAAACCGTTCTCGCCCCGGGGTACCATACCGGGTCCATCATGTACCCGCAATCGGCCTCATCCGCCTCCTCGAATCGGGTTTCACATGTCGCTCTCAGCACCGAGAAAACACATGGTGGACGCACTGAAATATCATATCAAGGGTAACCGGGTTTTTAACACAATTATATATTCTCTTTTGAAATACCCACGGTTCCCAAATCCAGAAATATCATGGAAACAACATATCTCAATGCGTATAATCAAACATGAGTTATGCGACATGTAAGAAAGGTAAGCATATCATAAGTCATGCAACATGGAATAGTAATGTGCACATGTCGAGGGAAACCGCTCTTTTAAAATGAATCAGTTTTGAAGAACATCTTGCGGTTCCCAAATCTCTAATCAAGTCAGAATCATCTATGTTTGTGTACAGGTATAAGTGTACAATAGGCCATGCAAGAATCATATCATGAACGCAACAGTACTACAGTGTAGTGGCATGGCAATTATCGATGATGAAGTGTGTGAGCCGGCAAATAGTGTACGTGGAACATACGCATCATCGATAATGGTGCTGGTGTCCTAACAGCATGATAATAATATAGCAATAAACATATGCAAAGCAATGTGAATAGCATGAATATGCGGAAATCAAATAATCAACACCACGGTGAAGAATCTACATCAATATGTATATATCATGCAGTTATGTCGTTTGAAATAAGACGAATCAGGATTTTTAGTAAAATAAGGGCTACAGTATACTTTAAGAAAGATACGTCCTTTGAAAAATACCCGTAGAATCTCTTTACTTGTCTTTTAAGATATTCCTGATTCGTAGTTTTTGAAATAGGTATGACTCGGGTCTAGTCTAACATCTACTATGCAAACTACAGATCTAAGTATTAAGTAAATCGGGAGGGGTATGGAAACCACCTAAATCTGAGTCGATATATATATATAGATATAATAGTCGGTGATCCCGCCTCAATAATATCGTGAACGATATAGTATATCGTAAGACATCCTCGAGTCATGAGTGCGGATCTATCATCAATATAGGCTCGTACGGTAAATCGTCGTACGGCATCCCAATAGCTGGGTACGGTCAATATCACACTAGCTCATCACATCTCAGGTATCACTATCATCATATCACATAATCTGGGGTACTGATCTAAGTCTAGTACAATCGATATCGTCTATATAAATGCATGTGTAAACACACGTCCCAAGGCCCGCTAGAGATCACGTATCGTATCCCAAATACGAACCACATCAAATCACCGATCTCGCGGCACAAAGCCCAACACCATCGACTCATCTCCAATGTCATCCAATATCATCAACACAGTGCAAGTATAATGAATATGCAAGGGTGTGCGGGTAGGTGTAAATCTATTCTAGGGTTCGCGACTATGAACTACACTAGTCACTTCTAACTCTACACTATTCATAGTACACCTAACTATCATATATATATAATATCACAACTACGGACTGCGGGGGTGCTATACGCCATCCACCCGACTTCCCCCTGTAGATATAATCTACTCACCTTGCATCTCCATCTTTCGATGTCACCACGCGTTTGCTTGTCGTCCCGTAGTCTTCATGGGGTACCTACACATCAAAGTGTCGTATATGCGCATTACAACCAAATCAAAGCTAAAACGGCACACGAAACCCAAAACGATACGATAAGAGGCCTATAGGTTAGAACCTATGGCACGCCTTCAAAACCATCAATAAATCCTCTATATCGTCGTATAAACGCCAAATAGTTGAGGTAAAACACAAAACACAAATTCAGACTTAAAAATACGGAATACGGAAACACGAATCCAAAACAGCAACTTAGGAAATATGTTCCAGATTTCACCCTAGGTCCAATTATACAAATCTATACATACAAAGGGCCTAATCTACAGATAAGGGAACACCAAAACCAAAACGAGCAAGTTTGGTGGGGTCCAGACCGCAAATTGCGGCCAAACGGGATAAATCTGTGGCCAAGGTTGGGAGTTAGGGGCTGGGGTCTTGGTGGTAGCTTCCTGGGTGCCTGCACATGCCACTGTCCAATCAATTTTAATTTAGGATGTCTCGGGTGATAGCAGATTCAATATACCCTTCACAGATTCCACAATTTCTCCGATATCGGTTTCTAAAATCCGTATTCTGGGTGTAGGCTTCAGGTTAGGGTCTCAATTCATACACTAGGGTGTTGGTGTAGCCTCTATTGAACTCAATTTCACATTACAACTCATAATTCTTCACAACCCTAACTAGGTTTTACCTCAAGTCACCAAATCAAACAATATCGGTTCTATCACAACATGGGGGTGAAAGTAATGCTAAAACTAAGCTAAGGGTTCAGTAAATACCTCATTTGGCAACTCAAGAATTTTCTTGAGTTGCCCCTAGTGGCCAAAATCCTTGCTTCTTTAGTCCAAGGTGTAGATCAAGAGCTTGTGCACACATTTAATGAAATGAGAGTGGGGTTTTGGAGTTCTTTTAGAGGTGTTTTGGAGCTTGAAGAGGGGAGGGAGAATGAGGTGCAGGAGCAGCAGCAGCAAAGGGAGAAGAAGGAGGGAAATGATGGAAGGAAATGGCTAAGTCCTAAGTCAAATGAGACCATACCTCTCTCTCACCAAACCTCATATTATATTCCCTTTTCTTTTCCTTTTCTTTTCTTTCTCTTTTCTTATCTCCAAAATTCCTCTCTCACATAAATAGTAACCCCAAAACAACTCATGGTGAAAATGCACAAGTGTAGAAAAGATATGTGCATGTTTTGCATAAAATTGTTAAAAAGCCGATTAGCGATTTTTAATCGCGATTAACACTAAATTAGCATATAACTAATCAATTAAACTTAGAAATGGCATAATTCTCTAATTTACCCTATTTTAGAATTTTCCATAATTTTCCAAAAAATTTCCCCATTTATTTGTATTTAATAATACCAAAATATTAAAATATTCAATAAAATAATATTAAATTATAAAAATTCCCAAAATTAATATTTTATCTTTTTGAAATGTTACAGTATGGCTCCTTGTAAGTCGTAAGGATCTTACAAGAGAGTTTTCTCCTTATAAGTCGAGAGGACTCACAAGGGTTCACCGTGCAAACATATCCCTAGTCGCGGATGGGACTTGGTTAGGGAAATGTTTATTCGCGCCCGTGGATTGTATACAAGGGTCAGTATTGAGCCGCTTGTAGGGAAATATCGAAGGTTGTGGGGGTTGCTTAAGAACAGGTTCAGGTTTCTGTAACTTTAGACTTTTAAATCTTATGAGCCGTGAGGGTCCCATAAGAGAGTTCTCCTTACGGGTCGTGAGGATCTCGCAAGTGTAATTTCTCCTTAGGAATCGTGGGGATCCCTAAGTGTGTTGCTCCCTTGTGAGTCGTAAGGATCTCACGCGGGTGGTTTCTCCTTACAAGGTCAAGAGGACCCTGTAAGTGTCTTTTAACGAGGTTGCGCCCTTTCGGATTTTTACAAACAATCGCCGGTAGCCCCGCTGTTTTTACTCACGGTGCCCTTTCGGGTTTTCATCCGTGCCCGTTCTACTTATGGACATACCGTTTTTTCTTTTTTTTTATTCTCTCTTTTTTTTATATATAACTAGGTCGCGCCCTTTCGGGTTTTCACAAACACTCGCCGGTAGCCATGCTGTTTTTACTCACGGAGCCCTTTCGGGTTTTCATCCGTGCCCGTTCTGCTTATGGACATACCGTTTTTTATTTTTTTATTCTTTTTTTATATCGGCTTCGGGATGTCGTAATCCACCGTAGTTTATCGACATCTCGGTCAACAGCTAGTTTTAGGACATAGTGGTCCGTCATTAGTTTAAGGACGTTTCGGTCCGCTGTTAGTTTAAGGACGTTTCGGTCCGCTGTAAAGTAAGCCGGTTACTACTTATAGAGTTTGGGCTTAGGAAGATAGCGAGCGGACATAGTCGTCGTCATCTATCATTGACCTAGGCCGTAACTCGTCAAGCGTAGTATTTCTTCATGAAGCGGCCGTTTATCGGTCTGAAAGGTCTTTCGCCATGCATGTCCATGAGTAGATAGGCTCTACCCTGGTAGACCTTGTCTATGATGTACGGGCCATCATAGTTTGGCTCTAATTTTCCTCACTTGGCGCGATTGGGGATCATAGGTCTTTTGACCACTAGCACGAGTTCGCCTTGGCGGAATGTCCTCGGCCTGGTCAATCTTTCCTATAAGCGCGTCATCTTTTCTTTATAAGCCTCCAGATTTTGTTGCATTATGAGGCGAGTTTCATCAAGGGCTACAAGCTCTTCAAGCCGAAGGTGGGAGTTTTCTTCGTCCGTCAGCTCGTAATGGACTGCCACTCGTAGAGAAGGTAATTCTATCTCGAAGGGGAGTACTGCTTCTGTACCAAATACCAACGCGTACGGCGTTGTGTTCGTGGCCGTCTTGAACGTAGTTCGATACGCCCAGAGAGCTTCTTGCAGTCTCTCATGCCAATCTTTCTTATTTCGGAACACCGTTTTCTTTACGATCTTCGTCAAGGTCTTGTTGAAAGCTTCAGCTAGACCGTTATCTCGGGGATTATAGACTGATGAATACCTCCAGTCTATGTTATGTTATAGTGCGAAGCGGCTGATTTTGTGGCTTCTGTAGGCTGGCCCGTTATCGGAGATGATCCGTCTTGGAGTTCCAAACTGATAAATGACCTGCGTCTTGAAGAAATGGAGGATATTCTCCGTCTTCACTTCCCTCAGCGGTACTGCTTCTGCCCATTTGGAGAAGTAGTCATTCGTCGCCAAAATGAATCGATGTCCTCTGGATGATGCCGGTTCGATGGGGGCCGATTATATCAGTTCCCCACATTTCAAACGGCCAGCTAGCCACTGTTGGGTGTAGTGGATTTGGATGCTGGTGGATGAAGTCCCCATGGATTTAGCATGAGTGGCATTGCTTTGCGTACTCGAGGCAGTCCTGGATCATTGTGGGCCAATAATAGCCCATCCGTTTAATCTTTAACTTCATCTTTAGGCCTGCTTGGTGAGAACCGCAGAGTCCGTCATGAACTTCCTGAACGACTCTTTTTGCTTCTTCAGGTCCCAGACATCTCAACCACAGAGAATCAAACGACCTCTTGTACAAAGTATCATTGACGAAGGCGAAAGATAGGGCTCGTTTCATGAGCTGATGTTTTGAGGACGCATCTTCAGGCGTTCGACGGGATTTGAAGTAGTCTATAAAGACTTCTCTCCAATCCTCAACCGTTTCTTGGTCTTTTATTTGTAGGGCCGTGTGCTCAATCGCTTCCTTTTCCTCGGACGACTCTGGAGATATTTCTGCCGGTGTGAGGACCCGACGGCTTTGTACCACGATTCTGACATCATCGAGGTTCTCATCAGCTAGTTCTTTAGCGAGCTTGGTTAATGCGTCCGCCTTGCTATTTTCTGCATGCGGTATGCTTTCCAGCATGTAGGAGTGAATTTGAGTTAGCAGTTGCTGTACTCTCTCGCCATACTTCACCAGCTCTGGCTTGCACGTCTGGTAATCACCGTTTACTTGACTAACGACCAGTTGGGAGTCTCCATATATGAGGAGGTTCTCAATTCCCATATCGATGGCGATCTCAAGGCCTGCTATCAAAGCTTCGTATTCGGCTTCATTGTTCGTCCTCGGCTCTGTTAAGGAGAAAGCAAAACGCATTATCCCTCCTTATGGAGTTACGAAGATAAGGCCTACCCCCGATTTGATTATAGGGGTGTTCTGTTTGCGCTTCTTCATGGAGGATGCTCCATCGAAGTAAAGTTCCCATCGGGTATCACCTCTATCGATCGTGTCAAACACATGTTCGTCTGGCAGTTCGCAATTCAAGGGAGAGTCAGCAGGTATCGGATGCTCGGCGAGGAAGTCGGCGATGGCCTTTCACTGCCTTAAGAGGCTGATAAGTTATTGAGAACTCCATCAAGCAAGGCCCATTTAGCAAGTCGTCCCGTTAATATGGCCTTCGACATCAAATACTTGAGAGGGTCTACCTTCGATATGAGACGGACTTCATGCGCCAATGCATAGTGCCGGAGCTTCGTTATTACGAAGATCAACGCCAGGCAGTGTTTTTCGATGGGGGGGTAATTGCTTTCTGCCCCCAGTAGAACTCGACTCAAGTAATAGAGAACTCTTTCTTTCCCTTGGTCGTTCTCTTGTGCCCATAATGCGCCTAAGGAACCTTCGAGGGCGGTCGTATACAGAATGAGAGGCTTTCCCTTGACCGAAGCGGCCAGCACCGGCGGGTTCTGCAGATACTGCTTGATTTCGTCCAGTGCGCCTTGGCATTTGTGATCCCAGACGAACGGGGTCCCCTTTTTCATCAAGTGACTGTAGGAGCGGCACTTGCCTGAAAGATTGGCTATAAATAGCCGGATGTACGCGAGCTTCCCTTGGAGAGACCGCAACTGCTTGAGAGTCCTTGGCGGAGGCATTTCCATGATCGCCTTGATCTTCGACGGATCTATCTCGATACCTCGGTGTCGGACGATGAATCCTAGGAATTTGCCTGAAGAAACCCCAAACGCACATTTGAGAGGGTTCATCTTCAAGTTGTATTGTCGAAGACGTTGAAACACGATCTTTAGATGCTCGAGATGTTCCTCGTATGATTTGCTTTTCACCACGAGGTCGTCGATATAGCATTCGACGATTTCATGTATGAGGTCGTCGAAGATCTTCGTCATGGCCCTCTGATAAGTAGCACCGGCGTTCTTTAGACCAAAGGGCATTACCTTATAGCAGAATATACCCAAAGGGGTCCGGAAAGCAGTGTGCTTCTGGTCTTCGGAATGCATCTTTATCTGATTATACCCTGATAAGCCGTCCATGAAGGAGAAAACTTCGTGAGTGGATGTGTTATCTATCATCAGCTCGGTGACCGGTACTGGGAAATCGTCCTTTGGACAAGCTTTATTGAGATCCTGAAAGTCCACACATATGCGCACTGTCCCATTCTTCTTCATTACTGGGACGATGTTGGCGATCCAATCAGGATACTGAACTTCTTGGATGAAGCCGGAGTCGATTAGCTTCTTGACCTCGGCGTTGATACTCATCTCAAGCTCAAGCCGCGTTCTCCTTGGCGCTTGTTTGATTGTCTTGACGTCTGGGGATATTGCCAGTTTGTGGACAGCAATCTCTGGATCTAGTCCTGGCATCTCGGAATAGTTCCATGCGAAGCAATGTTTATGCTGCATAAGCACGTCTTTTAGTGTAGCTACCCTTTCTTCAGACAGCAACTCACTGACGAATGTGGGTCGCGGGTCACTTGTCGTTCCTAAATCAATCTTCTTGAGGTTATCAGCAGTAGTGTGTATTCCATCTTCCAGCTCTTTCGGCGCTGGTGGAAACTCTGAGATCACCTCATCATCATCATTTTCGAAGCACCAGGGGAGATCATCCACATTCTCGGGCTCTTCTTCTGATAGTGCTATCACGTGACAGGTACGAGCTCGCTTCCAATACCGATGTTGATCTGGTTCTACTCTCGTTACTTTGGGTTCATGCTTCTGTGGCGGGCTTACCCTCCAACCGCTGGATAGAGCGAACTTGCCCTGTTGATATTGGTCTTCAACCCAGTTCTTGAAGGTGAAGCAGTCTTCGAGGGGATGTCCTATTGCTCGGTGGTAGGAGCAATAATCTGGGTGATTAACTTCGCCTGCTTGATCTGGGTGCTTGGACTCCGGAAGGATAATCATTTGATGTTTTATGGCAAGATCAAGTATCTTCTTTGTCTTGTCTTGAGGAAAGGAGTATGCTCGACTCATCTTCTTCATAAGGGACAAATCCGGACCGCTCGATTCCCGCTCGCATGACTTCTAGGTCCCGCTTTGTCGTTGCTGAATGCCTTTTCCGCTCTTTGATTTGTTTCTGCCTCTGCGTCAGGCCTTTTTTACAACAGGTTGACAGGGAGCGGCATTTTCATCTTTCGCAGCCTGTTGGAGAAGGCGTTGCGTCCTGGCTTCCTCGTAGATGGCCATTTCGTGGTTATGGTCGTCTCGAACTTTTTGACCAGCTTCCCTTATAAGCTTGTCCATTTGTTCTTCGAACGACGGACTGGACATTTTTACGTCGGGGACTTTTTCTGTTTCAGGATTAGCACTCTCTCATTGAGCATCACCTTCTTCATCAAAGTCATGTACAACATAGCAGTCGCTGAGTAGCTCCCGTGGAACACCCGAGTTCATTTATACCAATTCAGTTTCAGTATTTTACTTATCCATGGTCTATTCCTGATTTAGCGTGTTTGGGTGCGAATAGTACTTCACAGGTCACTGGGCATTCGACCCGACCCGCTTGCTTGAATCTGTGTAACTCTCATTTATAGGTTACTTTGACTTGTTACATAGACTAGTGCATTTCATAATTTAGTATATACTGGTATTTGTCTTGTATCACATCTTTTGCATATAACAGTTTAAATCATGTAAAATAAATTAAAATATGTGTCATGACCTGCTCGATACCCCTAACCCTGTTGTAGCGTCCTTGCATCGTGTTCTCGTCCCGTTCAGTGAAACGGATGGGTTTGGACGACTACGTTGTTAGTGTATATGCCCTAGAGGCCATTACTGTATCATACTAGTTTGTATATTACTTAATGGATGCTTGGGATATTCACCTTGTATATACAATCTTGCTCAAAATAGTAGTATGCTACTTGGTTTGTTTCTACTTCAATGTGTACTTGTGTTTATTTCAGTATATCACTTATACGCATTAGTAGAGCCCTTAGGATCTTTGCTTGATTACCAGCGTTGTGATGGCAGTCACACTAGTGGGGGCTGGGTAATCTATAAGCACATCCTTATACAGGTCCCTAGTCGCAGGACTATCGAGACAGGGCATCGATACTCCGGAGTAGACTAGCGTATGCGCTTCTCATCCCAGTGTGGGAGATGGTCTGTCCCACAGCCATCAGTACGTCGTACTGGAGATAGTATACGGGTGCTCGTTGGGTTACGAGTACACTGGACAGGACTCGTCGGGAACTGACAGGTTGGTATCATACCTATCGTCAGTTATCAGTTCCCAGGTGACATGAGTACAGCTTAGTCCGCTGACTTGACACTGGCACTTCGCCTCAAGTGTGTTCCCACTGCACTTTGATCACTACCCTACCACGGCTCAAAGGAGTCGTGCAAACAGGTGGTGGTTGGGTGCAGTCCCGAAGCACTTGGAGGCAGTGACGGTTAGACAGGATTCGTCTCTCCCGGTATTGGGGGTTGACATCGCGCTGTGTCTAGGAGAGCCATTACACGAGTAGTCCCTGGCCAGGGCAAACGAGATATACTGGTAGGTTTCCAGTGTTATCTCAGGGTGTTTTGGGCTACGCTCCGGCACGACTTGTACCGCTATTGGGGGACTGACGTTTACCACCCCCTAGGCCCGCCATGCGATGTATCAGACGAACAGACCGGACTGTACGGAGACTGTCACATTCAGACTCAGTAGGAGTTCAGATGGGGTTTCACCTCGTCAGCCTTCTTGTCGACATCTACCTGGGGATCGTTATGCACAGCTAGTGCCGCTTGCGGTCTGTGGTTAAACCCACTGCCAGCGTAGTGTCGAGTCTTTAGAGTCCCACACAGAGGGTATTCGCCTCTGGGCAAAACAGAGTAGAGGTCGCATGGTTTTGCGACAGGGTTCGTTCTCATCCGCGCACTTGTGCACGTTTGGAGTCCGGACGGATTATACTGGCAGGCTCTGGTTTGAGCCAGATACTGGTATATGTTTTGGGGTTGCTTTTATATCTTGGTATTCTTGTTTTTCGGAACGAGAATGCAGGTGTGTATGCAAAGTTGATTGAGGAGGAGAATGAGGTTTTTCATTAGGGTTTCGGAACGGGTGCGTATGCACAGTTGACAGTCTTCTTTTTCCAAACCCTAATGGATTTATTTATTATCTATTAATAATAATAATTAAATGAGAATTATGTTATGGTTGTTCTTTGTTGACTTGTTGACCTTGGTTGACTTGTTGACCATTGACCACTTTCATGCCTTCAAAAGTCTTCCTTGATTTATGCTTACATTTTTAAATGAAGCATGGTTGTGGTCATTCCAAATTGCCATCAACTATTCTCATTTTCAATTATTATTATTAGATAATTCTTTTCTTTTGCATTATGGTTGCAAGAAGAGAAAATGATAGCTCATTCTATCATTCTCATTCTCTCTCCTCTCTTCATCTTCTTCTTCCTCTAGCTAAAGAGAAACCTTCTCATGTGTTGAGAATCCTTCTCTTTAAAACAAAAGCAACCCTTAGACACTCTCTCTACTCACTCTAGGATCAAGGGTTTAGCAAGCCGGCGATTCTAGTTCACTCCAAGTTCGAGAAAGAGCCCAAAGGTCGAGCCTTCGAGGTGGATCCATCTTCGACGGAAGAAGGCGACAAGAGAAGAGAACCATCAACCTCCACAAAGTTTGAAGAAGAAGGAGTTCAAGTTTAGGTATAACCATCTCTATCCGAGTAGCTAAATCTCTTTAGCTTTGTTTGCTAGTTTTAGTTTAGGTAACGATCCCGACCAAGTCTAGTCCATGTTGCCTCTTGTACTAAAAATTTGATTTTTATACCGTTTCCGCCTCCCCGTAAGAACCGGGGGTCGCAACGTGGACTTACAGTGGTATCAGAGCCTAACTAAACTTAAACTAGCTTGGTAGTAAGGTGTAACGAAGTTCGGAACCGGAAAAAATCACAAAACCGAAAAAAAACCAAAACCTGAGTTTCTGTTGAATTTTTTTTGGCTCAAAATGAAAAACTTTATACTTGTAAAATCGTCTCAGGGTTTTGTAAGAGCACCCATGAAAAACGATGACGTAATTCCCTTAAGCCGCCGCGCTTCCGCCGCACTAGGTAGGCATGTGCGGCGGAAGCGCCGCGCTTTGTATTCTTCTGTCCATCGATTTTCGTGCAGAGTGTTTATGTGTTGGTTTTGGGATTTTTAAAATATATTATATGTTCCCAGATTTTCCAGAACTGAAATTCACTTTTGGGGTCCTATAATTCCGTATTTTTCCGAACTTCACTACACTTTGACTATGATGGTTATATCTGTGATGTTTGCTTGTATTGAACGTCGGCTAATCGCTATAAGACGATTAGTCGGGGTTATACAAGATCTGTAATGTGCTGGAATGTGTATATAAATATGTTGGATTGTCGCGGGTGAATAGCCGGGGGTTGTGAGACGAGAGTTTTCTTTTCTTGCAATTCATTGTAAATGTAAATTGATGTAATTATATTATTTGTTTGGCCGCACAACCGGGTCGGGGTTGTAGCCGTCATTGTATAATTCTTTTTACTGTTTTTGCTCCTAGGATAGACCCATGGAGGGGTGCACAAACTACCGAGGACTTGGCGGGTAGTTTGCCGCACCCGTAGGGGTCTTGGGTGGGGATTTGGCTATTCACCGCGACCGTGTTATCTGTTTTTTGTTACAGGCTCGTACAAATTACAGATTGCTAGTATATCCAATGTATTTATCTGTGATCTGAAATGTCTATCATTGCTTTCTATTTAGGCGTTGCTTATGTTTTACAGACGCGCTAGCCCAGCCCCCGCTCTGTCGTTAGTTAAGTAACCTAACGGGTAATGACGGGGCCCCGTGGCGAATGCGAATGGCATAAGCGTACGTCATATTTTGGTTGTTTTCTGCAATGGTAGGATTAAATGATGGGACGCATTAAAAGTACTAATGCAAGAATATCACGCATTAAAAGAACTAATGCAAGATAATAAACCAAGTTTAAGTCGATGGAACACTTTCGAAAAACCACTCGGTTCTTTTCAAAACTAACTTTTAAATGCGGAGATTGAGCCACTCCTTCTAAAAGCTATCTCGTTCCATCGATTAAATCAAGTTCACTACGTTCACGGTTTCGCCAAAACCATTCGTAGCCCTCCGTCGTTTCGTATGAATATTCAATAGTATTCAAGCTGTGTTTGTTGACCTTCGTCAAGGCATAGTGATTGGTAGCTATTGGGTGTTCATATGTAGCATAGATAGATGCGTTGGTTTGGGACACTCGCATTACCTTGTTGACCTTCGTCAAGGGTATATACGGGTGGATTCAAATTAACCTGGATAATGACGGGCAGAACTTGACATGTGACTTATGATTTGTTGACCTTCGTCAAGGTCATAAGAGCATGGGGCAAAAATCCACATCGGGAGTTTCATAAGTACTGAAACTTGCTAGATTTGCATACCATTTGGAGTGTGGTGATTCTGGTAGGATTCCTTCAGTTTCGTCACGCGATGATATTTGGATCCCGATCCTACTGTGAGTATATGCTACTCCTCGGGAAATTTCTCACTTAACGATCAATGCTATAAACCTAGTAGGTGCCTAGAAAGGTGTTAGCGGGGTTACGCCCCCAGGGAAAAGAGGTTCTTTAATTAAGGAACTTCGCGAAAGCGTTGGAAAACCTCCCTCGAAGTACCGACACTGGCCTGGCTGAACGGTTAAGCAAGTATTGTACGGTGGGATTGATCCTGACTAATTCTTCCTTTATGGTTTGAGGAGGGATTCGAGAAACAGTGGGAGCCATCCTGTTTAGACAAACTAAAAACCACTCTAAACTTGCAAGAGCATCATGCTGAGTGTTTCTTCTTCTCTCTCCTAATTGCAGCGACCAATCAACATGACTGGACTTAAGTTACTCCTAGATAAAAACAAGCTGACAGGGCCAAACTACAAAGATTGGCTCAGGAATGTCAAGATAGCAATCACTTATGACAAGCTGGGGTATCTTCTTACCACCAAAGCTCCCCCTGTCCCTGGTCCAACTTCCAGTATCGCGGATAAGGAAATCCGCAAGACTTGGGAGATTGATAGCGCGAAGGCCAAGTGCCTCCTGCTTGCCTCGATGGACAACGAACATCAGAGGAGGCATGAGAATATGGACATGGAGTCCATATTGCTCCATACAAAAGAACTGTATGGAGAGCAATCACGTATCGCAAGATACGAAGCGTCGAAAAAGTTGTTTTCGACAAAGATGGCCGTCGGATCATCAGTAGCCGAGCACGTGCTAAAGATGATCGGCTACATTGAGGAGCTCGCTGACCTAGGGATCACATTGGAGAGTGAACTATATACGGATATAGTTCTCCAGTCCCTTCCTTCCACTTACGCCCAGTTTATACTGAACTTCAACCTACAAGAAAAAGAGGTTGAACTATCAGAGCTCCTCAACATGCTGAGGAGCGCAGAGGGCACCCTACAGAAAAGTAGGGATACATCCACTTTGTTTGTAGGAGGATCATCTTCTTCTAGGTCCAAGGCGAAAGCCAAGGGAAAGAAGAAGAAGGCCCCCGCCAAACCAAGGGGCGGTGTTAGTAAAGTGGATACGAAGGGAAAAGGTAAAGCAACAAAGATAGCGGGGAAGCTTGTGGATAAGGAAGAATGCTTCTTTTGTCATAAGAAAGGACACTGGAAGAATGATTGCAGGGCCTGGAAAGCCAGAACACAGGAATTGAAGCAGGTTGCAGCTTCAGCTTCAGGTGTGTATGTTATTGAAAACTGTCTTTCAATAAACTCTACTTCCTGGGTATTGGATACCGGATCAGGATCTCATATCTGTAATTCTTTGCAGGCGTTGAGAAACCGTAGGGATTTGAAGGCAGGTGACATGACCCTCAGAGTTGCGAACGGAGCTAGCATGGATGCTAAAGCCGTGGGGGACTATCACCTGGGAATGTCAGATGGACATGTTTTGGTTTTGCGTAATTGCTTTTTTGTACCCAACGCAACTTGTAATATCATTTCTGTATCTTTAGTTTCTAAAGAAGGTTATGAATTTGCGTTTGTAAGTAATGTTGTAAACATTCACCTTAATCAAGTATTGATTGGGTCAGGTACTCTGAGTAATGGTATATACGTGTTAAACCAACCACAGATTTTCAACGTCCAGAATACACACAAAAGAAAGTCTCCAGAAATGAATCAGACTTTCTTATGGCATTGTAGATTGGGTCACATCAATGAGAGAAGGTTGACTAAGTTACATACAGAAGGGTATTTGAATGCGTTCGAATATCAGTCGTATGCCACTTGTCAATCCTGTCTCAAAGGAAAGATGACAAAGACTCCGTTTACTGGACATGGAGTAAGAGCGAGCGAGCTCTTAGGACTCGTACACAGTGACGTGTGCGGTCCAATGTCTACACATGCCCGAAGCGGACATTCTTACTTCATTACTTTTACGGATGACTTCTCAAGGTACGGTTATGTCTTCTTAATGAAACATAAGTCCGAGGCCTTTGGAAAATTCCAGGAGTATAAGAATGAAGTGGAGAAACAGACCGGCAAAAGTATTAAGATTCTAAGATCGGATCGAGGTGGAGAATACTTAAGTGCCGAATTCCTGAATTACTTAAAAGAGAATGGTATTCTCTCTCAACTTACTCCTCCTTACACCCCGCAACATAACGGTGTATCGGAGAGACGGAACCGCACCCTATTGGATATGGTGCGGTCCATGATGAGTAACGCTGAGTTACCGCGATCATTCTGGGGATATGCACTAGAAGCAGCTGCGTATCTCTTGAACAAGGCTCCCACCAAGACTGTGCCTACCACCCCATATGAGATGTGGACTGGGAAGAAACCCTGTCTTAAGTATCTTAAGGTATGGGGATGTCCAGCTTTTGTAAAAAAGCAGCATGCGGACAAACTTGAGGCACGTTCAGTACAGTGTAAGTTTGTGGGATACCCAAGGAACTCCAGGGGGTATCTTTTCTATTCCGCTGAGGAGCAAAAGGTCTTTGTTTCTCAGCATGCCCGCTTCTTGGAAACTGAGTTTTTAGAAACCCAGATAAGTGGGAACACAATAGAACTGGAAGAGGTTCCAGAACCACAGACTGTTACTGAAAGCTTAGTGGAACCAGAGGGTTCAACAGAACAGGACATTCCTATGCCGCTCCGCAGGAGTAGTAGGCAGTCTCATCCGCCCGAGAGATACTACGGTTTTCTCATAGACGGGGATCGAGAGGATTGCATCATAGATTATGATGAGCCTACTAGCTTCCAGCAGGCCGTTCAGAGCGTTGACTCAGTGAAATGGCTGGATGCAATGCGGACCGAAATGGAGTCCATGTACACCAACAAAGTATGGACGTTGGACATTGCTCCAGACGGGGTAAAACCCGTAGGATGCAAGTGGATCTTCAAAAGGAAGATTGGTGTAGATGGACAGGTTGAGACCTATAAAGCTAGGCTGGTAGCAAAGGGTTTTCGTCAAAGACCTGGCTTGGACTACGACGAAACCTTTTCTCCAGTAGCCATGCTGAAATCCATTCGGATCCTTCTTGCCATTGCTGCCTTCCACGATTATGAGATCTGGCAAATGGACGTAAAGACAGCTTTTCTAAATGGAAATTTAGAGGAGTGTGTCTATATGGACCAGCCAGAGGGTTTCATTCAGAGTGGGAGCAGCGGAAAGGTGTGCAAGTTGCTTAAGTCCATCTATGGACTAAAGCAGGCATCGCGGAGTTGGAACATCTGCTTTGATGAGACAGTCAAAGAATTTGGCTTTATCAAAAATCCAGATGAACCATGCATCTATAGTAGATTTGTAGCGAGAACTGTAGTATTCCTCGTTTTATACGTGGATGACATTCTCTTGATAGGAAATGACATTCCTATGCTACAATCTGTCAAGGGGTTCTTGTCACAAAGGTTCTCCATGAAAGACCTGGGTGATGCCTCATACATCCTGGGGATCCGGATCCATCGTGATAGATCCAAGAGGATATTGGGACTTTCTCAGTCAAGGTACATCGACACCATAGTGAAAAGATTCAGTATGGAAGATTCCAAGCGCGGTAACCTACCGGCTTGTCACGGGATCACCCTCTCTAAAGAGATGTCTCCCAAGACTGATTTGGAGAGGGATCGCATGTCTATTATACCCTACGCTTCTGCGGTAGGCTCTATAATGTATGCGATGTTGTGTACCAGACCGGATGTAGCTTATGCACTGAGTGTGGTAAGCCGGTATCAGTCTAACCCTGGGGAGAAACATTGGATAGCAGTAAAGAACATTCTCAAGTACCTGAGAAGGACTAAGGAGATGTTCTTGGTGTATGGCGCAAAAGACCTCCAGATCGAGGCCTTTGCTGACTCCAGCTTCCAGAGTGACAAGGATGATTCCAAGTCCATGTCGGGTTTTGTCTTCACCCTCAATGGAGGGGCGGTGTGTTGGAAGAGTTCCAAACAGGAAACCGTTGCAGACTCGACGATGGAAGCGGAATACATCGCTGCATCTGATGCCGCAAAAGAGGCTGTCTGGATGAGGAAGTTCTTGAAAGAACTTCAGGTGGTTCCGTCCATTGTTGACCCAATACCTCTGTATTGCGACAACAACGGGGCTATAGCTTTAGCGAAGGAACCCAGGTCCCATCAGAGATCCAGGCACATCTTGAGGCGGTATCACCTGATCAGGGAGATCGTGGATCGCAAGGAGATCGAGGTTCGGAAGGTTGCTTCAGAAGAGAACACTGCAGATCCATTCACCAAGGCCCTACCCCAGACTCAGTTCGAGCGGCTGATCGAGATGATAGGTCTTCGATACGCCAGTACATGGCCTTAGTGCAAGTGGGAGATTGTTAGTGTATATGCCCTAGAGGCCATTACTGTATCATACTAGTTTGTATATTACTTAATGGATGCTTGGGATATTCACCTTGTATATACAATCTTGCTCAAAATAGTAGTATGCTACTTGGTTTGTTTCTACTTCAATGTGTACTTGTGTTTATTTCAGTATATCACTTATACGCATTAGTAGAGCCCTTAGGATCTTTGCTTGATTACCAGCGTTGTGATGGCAGTCACACTAGTGGGGGCTGGGTAATCTATAAGCACATCCTTATACAGGTCCCTAGTCGCAGGACTATCGAGACAGGGCATCGATACTCCGGAGTAGACTAGCGTATGCGCTTCTCATCCCAGTGTGGGAGATGGTCTGTCCCACAGCCATCAGTACGTCGTACTGGAGATAGTATACGGGTGCTCGTTGGGTTACGAGTACACTGGACAGGACTCGTCGGGAACTGACAGGTTGGTATCATACCTATCGTCAGTTATCAGTTCCCAGGTGACATGAGTACAGCTTAGTCCGCTGACTTGACACTGGCACTTCGCCTCAAGTGTGTTCCCACTGCACTTTGATCACTACCCTACCACGGCTCAAAGGAGTCGTGCAAACAGGTGGTGGTTGGGTGCAGTCCCGAAGCACTTGGAGGCAGTGACGGTTAGACAGGATTCGTCTCTCCCGGTATTGGGGGTTGACATCGCGCTGTGTCTAGGAGAGCCATTACACGAGTAGTCCCTGGCCAGGGCAAACGAGATATACTGGTAGGTTTCCAGTGTTATCTCAGGGTGTTTTGGGCTACGCTCCGGCACGACTTGTACCGCTATTGGGGGACTGACGTTTACCACCCCCTAGGCCCGCCATGCGATGTATCAGACGAACAGACCGGACTGTACGGAGACTGTCACATTCAGACTCAGTAGGAGTTCAGATGGGGTTTCACCTCGTCAGCCTTCTTGTCGACATCTACCTGGGGATCGTTATGCACAGCTAGTGCCGCTTGCGGTCTGTGGTTAAACCCACTGCCAGCGTAGTGTCGAGTCTTTAGAGTCCCACACAGAGGGTATTCGCCTCTGGGCAAAACAGAGTAGAGGTCGCATGGTTTTGCGACAGGGTTCGTTCTCATCCGCGCACTTGTGCACGTTTGGAGTCCGGACGGATTATACTGGCAGGCTCTGGTTTGAGCCAGATACTGGTATATGTTTTGGGGTTGCTTTTATATCTTGGTATTCTTGTTTTTTGGAACGAGAATGCAGGTGTGTATGCAAAGTTGATTGAGGAGGAGAATGAGGTTTTTCATTAGGGTTTCGGAACGGGTGCGTATGCACAGTTGACAGTCTTCTTTTTCCAAACCCTAATGGATTTATTTATTATCTATTAATAATAATAATTAAATGAGAATTATGTTATGGTTGTTCTTTGTTGACTTGTTGACCTTGGTTGACTTGTTGACCATTGACCACTTTCATGCCTTCAAAAGTCTTCCTTGATTTATGCTTACATTTTTAAATGAAGCATGGTTGTGGTCATTCCAAATTGCCATCAACTATTCTCATTTTCAATTATTATTATTAGATAATTCTTTTCTTTTGCATTATGGTTGCAAGAAGAGAAAATGATAGCTCATTCTATCATTCTCATTCTCTCTCCTCTCTTCATCTTCTTCTTCCTCTAGCTAAAGAGAAACCTTCTCATGTGTTGAGAATCCTTCTCTTTAAAACAAAAGCAACCCTTAGACACTCTCTCTACTCACTCTAGGATCAAGGGTTTAGCAAGCCGGCGATTCTAGTTCACTCCAAGTTCGAGAAAGAGCCCAAAGGTCGAGCCTTCGAGGTGGATCCATCTTCGACGGAAGAAGGCGACAAGAGAAGAGAACCATCAACCTCCACAAAGTTTGAAGAAGAAGGAGTTCAAGTTTAGGTATAACCATCTCTATCCGAGTAGCTAAATCTCTTTAGCTTTGTTTGCTAGTTTTAGTTTAGGTAACGATCCCGACCAAGTCTAGTCCATGTTGCCTCTTGTACTAAAAATTTGATTTTTATACCGTTTCCGCCTCCCCGTAAGAACCGGGGGTCGCAACGTGGACTTACATACGTGCACGTACGTGTGTCCGTTCTTGGGGGTATGCTTTTTAATTGCAGAATCCTTCATTTCAATTTTTGGAACCTGCCTATATTTTTCATATTTCAAATTCAAATTCTTGGACACAACCCGGGCGCAATTCTGAAATATTTTGTTTTCCGCCAAATTCTATTTATTTCAAAATTACTTAAATATGTTTTAAATATATTTTTCAGCTTATGAAAATATTAACCAATGGTAAAATATTTTTTTATAAACCCATAAATCCTGTATAACTTTACCCCCAACAGTTTGCATGTCAAATCTTTCCAAAATTTTTCCTTCCACCAATCACCATTTTCCTTTTAACCCCTGGGCCCCATCTCTCCCTTTCTTCCAATGAAATCTTTCTCTAAAGTATTAAAATCCTTGCTAAAACCTTTCCAACTCAATTTTCTTTTCCACGAGCCAATCAGGACCTTCCTCTTTCTTTCGCTGGACCCCACCGATCCTCTCTCTCTCTCTTTTTCCCCTTTCTCTTTCTCCCCCTATGACGCAGCCATCTCTCTCTCTCTCTCTTCTCTTTCTCTCTTCTCTCGCGCTTTCTCTCTCTGCTCGCGATCACTGTGCATTCCTCGACTCCCGTCACCGCCTCCCACTACGGTCACCTCCCTTCGTTCTTCTTCTTCTTCTTCTTCTTTTCCTTCTGGTAAAGCGGGGAGCCACGAGATTCTCCAGAGACCTTAACCCTAGCTGCCACCGCCGACGATACCTCATCCTCAATCCTCGTGCTCGCCTCATTCACCTCATCGCCCCCTCCCTCATCTTCTTCTGTTCTTCCCGCCTCGTCTTCGCCTGCAACCCACGACCTTAACCCAGGAACCCATCGCTCGTCGTCGCCTCGCCGGAGCTCCAACCCCATCGGCCTCATTCCATCACCACCACCTCTCTCCTCTATCATCCTCCCCCTTACAACTGAAGGCCCAGCATCCAATCCCGCACATCTTGAAACCACAGAATCCCTCTCCCTCATCTGTATCCTTGCACCCCCTCGTCGCCGGTCATCCCTCGCCGTTGCCATCTCTCTCCATCTCTCCTCCTCTCCTTCTCCTGTGTACTTCTCCCTCATCTGTATCCCTGCACCCCAAGAAACCTCATCTAGCAAACTGAGCTTAACCATAGCACACCCGAACCCTAGCCTCGCCGGAAACCTTCATGTCGAAAACCCTTGTCGTCGACACCCCTTGCCGACTCCCCTCTGCAACCACAGAACGCAGCCACGGTAAGCTCTCTCCAATGGTTTCATTCTTCCATTATTCTCTCCATTCTTTCTTCTTTTCTTTGTGAATTGTTCTCTTGATTCACTGCTATTTCTCGTTTGCCGGGATCCGACGTGCCGACGACTATTCCGACGACCCAGCTTGGATACCTGACCCGTGTGTTTCCTCCGTGCGTGGTTTGGACTCTTTCCGTGCACCGTGCGCGCGTCGCGACTTTTTCCGCTGACGCGTAACGTTCCGTTTACCGTATCGTGATCCAATCAAGGCAAGTAAAACTTGCTACATGCTACTTAATTTATTACTTATACATTTTATGGCACATTAAACCCGTAGTCTAACCTTAGTACCATGATTTTCCTTTTTCATGCTCGATGTCGCGTTATATCATTTTATTTTCCAAATTTAGAACCTACCGTATGCATTTACTTTATTAAACCCAATAACCACATTTATATGTTTAAATCACATTTTAACTATTGACACGGCCTATGGTATTCTCTATATAGTTTTGCTCCATCGGACACTCATGTGCATTTTAACCTGTTTAGCTAGGATTTCATCTAGTGAACATATTTATATATCATTTCATCCCTAAAATTTCTTAATACCTGATAACATGAATAAACATCCATTTTAGTTATGCTGTAGTTAAGTAATGTTGACACCATCCCTTAAACGCAATGTGATAACCATGCATCATTATAATTTAATCAGTACCTAATTGCTTATCATATCACCTGATCTGGTTCATTGTGCTGATATTACTCATGCTTGTTCATTTATAACCATAATTATGTTAGTTTGATTTATGAGCACCTACATAGCATTTTGTGCTTCCTGACATGACCTGTTGCACTTCCTACGTGACACAACATGGTACCGTGCGACTCTTGATATGTCATGACACTTATATACACTACCCGGCTTGACCTGATGTACCATGGTCTTACCCGTTACCTGATGTTGTGTCTAATGCTAACAAACCTGACCTGTTGTCCTTACGGACCGTTCCTGTTGTCTATCCAGACAAGCCTGCTCTTACCTGATCCTGTGTTGGCATTAGTTCTGGATTACGGAATACCTGACTCGACACATATAACTTGGGGGCATGGGGAAATCAATGATGAAACCTGACTTGTAACTCGACAGTGTACTACCTTTACTGATCAGTTTTAGAGGCTAGGCCAGCCTTGGGATGCTGCTGCTGACATCATTCATCTGTACATATTTCCTGTTTTAGTGCCTAGCAGCATGTCTCGGATTCAGCCCGAGAATCTTGACCGTGGTCCCGGGTATGCACGGGATACTATTGAGTTACATCGATGATTCATCAAATTGATTCAAAGACTTGAGAGTAGATAACCCAATAGAACAGTTTAGTTTACTCACTGCACACTACCCTTCACTGCCCTGATTACATTACTGTTACCTCTGCTTTTCATTCATGATTATATTTGCATTGCCTGTTACCCTGTTTATATTTTATTGTTTGATGACATGACGCGCTGACATCTGGGTTTTGCACAGCCCAGATTCTTCTACCTTGTTGTTGACTGATCAGGAGTATTGCCGCTGTTAGACGAGCGGTGAAGTTCCTGTCGGTATGTAGTTTCACTTCCAGGTGTTTCATTTATTGTATCTTTTGGCTTCCGCATATTGTTATTTCTTGACTCTTTTACTCTGGCTTATGGACATGTACTAGATAGTTAGTTTACTTTCCTGTTCTTGATATCTCTACAGCCGTAATGTGACTGTGGAAGGATGTTTCATATCCGCAGGTAGCATGGTTGGCTATGTCACGTGCCCATCTTAGCGTACTCTGGGAAGCGGGGCATGACATGATTCTTTTGGTATCAGAGCCATAGGATATAGGTTAATCGGGTTGATTCTTTGTAGTTGGGTATTGGACCCAATACATGAATCAGAATACTCGTGATTGGGAACATGTCCTGCCACCTTGATTATCGTGATTGTTGAATCATATCCTTCTCTTGATCCTTTGTTTGGGCGATATGCAAACCACTTTGCATTTCGACCTGAAACCCTTTTGGTTCTCTATTGTTTCTCCATGTTTCTTGATTCTGATACTAGGATTTGGGCGACTTGGGTAGAGTTATGTAATTGTGCCCATGAACTGCAGCATGGTTACAATGCGGTACTCTATCTAAGTAACTTGGAGTCCTGGTCTTGATTCACTTCCATGTTCCATGATCGTTGTACTACCTTGTCCCTCCCGGTTTCAATGCTTGCCAGTTATTGTTTCATCGCCAACTTGAATCATGTTTATTGTGGTTAACCCTCTTCAGTATCTTGACTTCGGATGAAGTCATCTTGGTATCTTACTCCTTCTTGTTTTTCCCCGCGTTAGGATTATTCAATCCTGGTGCATTTCCTTGTTTGTTGTTGTCTTGGGAATGGAATTTCGCGACACTTTTCACGCTCTTGTTGATTGTAAGGAAGAGAAAGTGATTCTCCAGATTCCCGGACATTCGGAGGTTGTTTTGCTGGAGGAAGCTGTTATGTCGAGCCAGTCGAGTTTAAGGCTGGGCCGACGAACAATGTTCTTTCGTCGATGGAAATGGGTAAGGAAGAAGCGCCGGCAATATTCGAGAGTTTCATGGACGTGTTTGAAGACATATCAGGTTTACCACTGAGGCGAGACGTGGAGTTCGCACTTGAACTTGTTCCTGGTGCAGCGCCAATCTCAAAGAGCATATTACCCGATGGCACCAGTGGAGTTGAAAGAAGTCAGGAAGTAGGTTGCTGAATTATTTGAGAAGGGTTGGTTCGCCGCAGCAACTTAACTGGAGAAGCTCCAGTACTTCTAGTAAAGAAGAAAGAAGACACAGGGAAGGCGTGCGTTGATTATCGAGAATTAAACCGAGTGATTATTATGAACAAGTACCCGATCCCTCGCATTGGCGAAGTGTTTGAGCAGCTTAGTGGCGCGAGGGTATTCTTGAAGCTGGATTTGCGGTTCGGATATCATCAGGTCCGAGTTAAATCAGAAGATATTTGCAAGACTGCATTCCGAACTCAGTATGGACATTACGAGTATTAGTGATGCCCTTCGGAGTAACGAATACACCGGCAATATTTATGGACTTGATGAACCGAATCTTTTCGCCATTATTGGACCAGTTTATGGTGGTGTTCATTAAAGATATTCTGGTCTACTCGGGGAGTATTGATAAGCATGCGGTATACTTGAAGATCGCACTGCAGACATTACGGCAAGAAAGATTGTATGCAAAGATGAGCAAGTGCGAGTTTTGGCTTGAAGATGTGAAGTTTTGGGGACATGTTGTAGCTGGAGTTGGAATCGCCATTTACCCAAGAAGATTACAGCCGTTCAAGAGTGGCCGATTCCGAAGAGCATAGCAGAGATCAGAAACTTTCTTGGACTTGTCGGGTATTACATAAGGTTAGTAGAGAATTTTGCTCGTTTGGCTGAGCCTCTGACCAAGCTGTCGTGCATAAGCTTTTGAGGCGTTGGAGCAAGGTTGATGGCCACTTTTGTTTTGACCGTACCAGACGGTTCCGGAGGATTGGTGATTCACAGCGACGCATCTGGGAAAGGTTTAGGATGTGTTTTGATACAGCATGAGAAGGTTGTAGCTTACGCGTTGAGACAGTTGAAGACCCATGAGAAGAATTACTTAACTCTTGACTTAGAGCTTGCGGCTGGGTTTTTTGCTTGAAATTTTGAGACACTACTTATTGGGCGAAAGGGGTCAAAATGTGTAAGTGCACGGCGACGCCCCGGCCGTCAATCCGACGCCGGAATGCGGAAGCGGTGAATAACTTAAATTTTGCGGACTTAGCAAACCGGCACCACCGCGCACTAAACCCGGATCGAACCATTAACTAGTCTAAGCTAACTAGAAGATGGGTTAGAGATATACCGACGATCCAAGTCCTCCGGTCTTCTCGTCATGGTCCCGATCTCCTGCGGAAAAGTCCCGTCTCCTCCTCGTCGCCGGAAGTGCACCACATCGCCTACTTTGTTTATGGGCTCCCACCTCAATGCCGAGGCAACTCGGGCACGAAGCCGGCTACTCGACGTGCCCAAGATATGCTGTAGAATGTGTGAAGAACCATGTCTCACTTGGGGTTGTGGAATTGCCATTGGAGGAGGGATTGAACTTTGAGAGAGGTGAGGAAAAATGTATCATGCAAAGAAAATGAGAGTAACATTTTTCTCTTCACAAATGAAATGAACCTCTTGCCCAAGGAATGGCCGCCCCCCCCCCCCATTTTGGTGTGATTGGAGAGAGAGAGAGAGAATGGCTTGAACAATAATGCAAAGAAAATGATGGCTTGGAAAAACCAACACTCAACAACCATCTCCTCTCCCATCATCACAACCAAAGTCAAGAAATCATGAAAACAAAGTCAAGAAGTCAAGGTAAGGTGCAACCATGATGAAGTCAAAAAGTCAAGCAAGGTCAAGGTAAGGTGAGCCATCATGATACAAGGAAAAATGCAAAGACCCCCTCCACAAAAAGCCTATTTGCAACAATGCAAATAAACCCTCCTCCACCAATCTTCGGCCAATGAACGGAACAATGGAAATTGGCCGAAACGAAAAGCAAACTGGCAACTCCAGAAAACTGGTCCCGTAATAAATTACAGGAAAACCCCGATACTGTGCATACACACCCGCATTTGTATTCCGACCGAAATACAAATGCAATGAGACAAAATCTACACTGTACTATACTAGGATCCGGCTTATACCAAAGACGGCCAATAATATCCGTTCGATCCTGATCCGTGCAATACCGCACGTATGTGATCGAACCCTGCCATATAACCATACGGCCTATAGTACAAACTGTCCGATCCTGATCCGTGCAATACCGCACGTATCTGATCGGACCTTGCCATATCTCCATACGGCTTCTACAACCTTTCGCCCGAAAGCTGAGTAACTGAATGTGGGGGACTCTAAAGACTCGTCAACACCTTGGTTGTGGATTTAACCACTAGCACGTCAGAGGTATAAGCCAATACGTAACGGGCTACCAGGTACTGATTAAAAGGGACGTCCGTGAGCGAACTCAGCCTGACACCCTACTGAGCCTGTCAGTGACAATATCCGTGCAGTCCGGTCCGTTCGTCTATGAGTATCGCATGGCGGGCCTAGGGGGTTGGTAAAAGTCAGACCCCCAAAAGCGGTACAAGTCGTGTCGGAGTGTAGCCCAAAACTCCCTGAGATACTACTGGAATACCTACCAGTAAATCTCCTTGCCTTGGCCAAGGACTTTGTGTAATGGCTCTCCTAGACACAGCACGACCTCACCCCCAATACCGAGAGAGACGAACCCCTGAAGATACGCTCACTGCCTCCATGTGGCTCGGGACTGTACCCAACTAAAACCTGTTTGCACGACTCCTTTGAGCCGTGGTAGGGTAGTAATCAAAGTACAGTGGGAACTCACACGAGACAAATGACGATCCCCAGGTCGATGAACTAACCTGCACACATGTCACCAGGGAACTGCCATCTGACGTCTGGTATATGACCAACTAGCATGTTCCCCGGCGAGTCCTGTCCGGTGTACTCATAACCCAATGAGCACCTGTATACATCTTAGGTGATCCAACTGACACCAGTGGCTTGCGAGACCGGCCACCGCCCCTCGTCGGGGTCTCGACTGTATACACTAGTCTACTAATGGAGTATCGATGCCCAGTCTCGAAACTCCCACGACTAGGGACCTTTTAAGGATAAGCTTATAGACCCCCAGCTCCCACTTATATGATCGCCCTCATACTGCTGGTGGTCAAGCAAGAATCCTAGGGGCTCTATCAACGTGTAATAGCGACGTGTCAGGTCACCTAAAGCAGTACACGATGATAAAGGTAAACCAGATAGCATACTATCATCTCGAGTAAGACTGTCCTACCGGGATAGGTCCTCCCTCAATCATTACAATCACGTACCTGTGACCTAATAATTGACTCTGAGGGCACTATCTCCAACAATCTCCCACTTGCACTCAAGGCTAATTATTGCGATGTCGCATACTCACAGCCCGTGTGATACCGAACATCCAACTCCTCTACTAGTCAGTCTCACAAAGCTCGTTTGCGGAACTATTGCGTTCGAGGAATAGCCTTAGTGAGTGGATCCGCTCAGTTGTTTCTTTTTATATCTCTCTATATCTCAAGTTCACGGAGAAAGCCATCTCCCGAAATGAGCAATATCAGTCTTAGAATATGTCTGGATGTCTGATGGGACGTAGCTCATAAATGAACTCCAAACCCAAACTTCTTAGACTGTATTGACAACTGAACTTAATCAGTGTCCTGCGCGCCATGCCTCCCTCAGTATTGCCTTGGACCACCTGTCCAAAATACTGCCCCTCATCAGAAGGAAAAACTATAACTCTGACAACCTCCTTGTCATCCATGTCACCTTGGAAGCCTGGAATGATAACTGTCTCCTGAATGAGGCTGTCGTTATCATCTCCCTAGAACATCCACTTATGTTCTAAAAACTGCTTCCGACTGTTTCTTCAGGATTGGATTAATGTCAACTTATTGCATCTAGTGCAAGAACAACATCTGGTGTGGTACTTGACATCTCACGATTGACTCAATTGCCTGAGCAAGTGATCTGTCAATCATGCCCGTCCCTCTCCCCTTTAGTCTGTAAGACACCTTTGGAGAGGGTGACTCCATTACCTGCAGGTACACTACCGTGCCAGGAGTCGTCCATCCTAAATCCTCTTAGAATGCTGTCAAGTACCCTGATTGGGAAACCACCCAAATCTAGATCTAAGACCATAGATCTAGTAACCAGTATGTCTGATATAAAATCCATTTCCTTTGTGGAGAAACAACTGTGTGACGACCAAAGTATAACCGATCGTAGTGTAGGAGTTTCTTTTCCTACTCTGTGTATATCATCCAAATACCAGGATATCACACCCTACTACCTTCTCAACTGATCCATCCCCTATTCTGATGAAGTCAAACCCATGACTGTCACGTCAAAAATAGATGATCTATCTCCGCTACATCTGCTCTAGTCTATAAATAGACATAAGCAACCTGTCCACCAATGCTTCCGCTGCTCCCACTGACTACGACAACCCTCTGGCAGAGTCATATAGACGTACACTTCTAAAACTGGTTTAGAACGACGCTATACTCATCCTCCCGCCGGGTCTCGTAACCTAGAACAACAGCAATGGCAACTGTGGGTAAACAAGGACTTCCCTGTCACCGTCCTTGAGGCTACCGTAGTGCCTCTCGGGTGCCTGAAGTTACCCACCTTATCTGCGGAGTGGCCAATGGAATGTCAATCCAGATTGAATCTTTAGGTTCCTTATCAAATCTTCAGTAATCGTTTGTGGTTCTGGAATCACTTCCAGTTCTACCATACTCCCACTACTGTTTTCTGAAAAAAATCCATCTTTAATAAAACTATGGCGAGTCTAGAACAATATCGCTATTGTTCATCCAGATGGTAGAAAGTCAACCCTCGTCATAGCCTGGGTCAACCCACAAACAGCCATTACAGAAACGTGCCTTGAGTTGTCCAGTGTCTGGTTTTAATCATAAACCGGACAACTCCCCGTACCTTAACATCGTTAAGATATGAACTGTTCTATATCCAATATAGAAACAGAGGCACTGATTTAATTGAACCAGATTCAAATCATGCAGCTGTCCCCAGCGCATGTCAACTAAATGGAAGGAGGCCGGTCAGCGTTACTCAACTTAGGAATACTTCCAATTATGAGTAACCTGAAAGAGAAGCAAGATCTCTTTATCATTACTATCAACTGAATACCATACACAAGTATCTACATCTTCGATCTCTTTGAAGAATCCCGATACTTGCTATACCTGGTTCTCTACTGTATTCAAATACCTATAACTCCTCAAAACTTAGACCCTGTGTTTCTACGAAACACATGTCTAAGAACTAGAGAAGTTAAAAGTAAACAGAATATAGTATGAGGACCAACCCCTCTGTCCTAATGGACACTGGACAACATACAATACTCTGTATAAGTCCCTTGAGTCTGATAACTCTTTCACTGTGTGTCGTAGGTTGAAAACTGTACTTATGGTTAAGAAGAATTACACCGCTGTTTAATGCTTCTTACCTAACCATCCACTGATATAGGTAAATGTCGTAGACATAATTTCAGAAAGGTGTATCTCACTCTATGAAAATAGACGTACAGATATATCAATTTGAAATTGGTGCATAACAGCGGATATTCAAAACCAAATATTTGCCGACCGGCAAACAGCCCAGGTGATTTCCTCAAATATCACTGATTACAACGAATCCCGATATAATGAGGATAATCACCCAATTCCCAATAACTTACTCCTACTCATCATCTGTAAAACCATACAGATGTGAGAATCGTACCTGGTAAATACATACCCTGGAGTAAGTATCTAATCGGGAAATCAGTTTTCCTTTAACATTACACAGTGAGACTGAAACATCGAAATGTTTCGATGGGGTATCCCGGTATTCCTAGTAATGCCTCTTCCAGATTCACGACTGTAGCCGTATAATTCTTTGCCACCTCTCCAAATCCCTTCATATGTCTTTAGTCTTTACCTTCTGCACACCCCTTTAGGCCAAATGGTTTTCTTCCTTCCCTACCGTTCGGCACCAGCCTATGGTTTGGAAGAAGACTATCCAATAAGCATAATGGGTGTACTGTCCCAATCCTAGGAACACTCGCAATGAGAGAGGGTGAAGATAAAAGACAACCGAATAAACCTTATTCCTATTTCTCCTGAACCAGAATCCATCCCCGAACTGGAACAAGTTCCATTCGAGTTCGTATATAACCATACGATGGAGTATCCAAATAAACTGTGGATCTTCGTAGTGATACGGAGTGTCCTGGAGAAATACAAAGGTGATGTGGGAGTGGTAAAGAAATATTTGGTTTGGTCGTGAAAATCTGTTGCAATTTACTTTGCCCTCTTACTAATCCCTTGCTTTGTCTGAACTTAATACCTTCTGCACACCATCGTTATGCTAATTGGTTTTCTTCATTCCCTACCGGTCGGCACCAGCCTAAGGTTTGGAAGAAGACAATCCAATTTGCGTAATAGGTGTACTACCCCTAAACCAAGGAGTACTCGTAACCTGAGAGAGGGTAAAAGGAAAAGACAACTGAATAATCCTATCCGTTTTCTCCAGAACCGGAAACCATCCTCGAATAAATCCCTTCGAGTTCGTATCTAACCATACGATGGTTTTGTCCAATGGAAGTGGACGTTCGTAGTAATACGGGGTGTCCTGGAGAAAAGGGTAAAAGTAGGAGTGGCAATGAGGTTCGCAACTCTGACAATCCAAAAGCTAGTGTTTAAGAAGGTTCGGTTAATTTGGTCACTGAGTCATAGTCTTAGGGTCGGGTCAATGGTCGCTGCCAAAGAGAGAGAGAAAAGAAACACTCAGCGTGCACTCTAACCTAGATCAGAATGGTTACCAATTTATCTAATCTGGAATCCTCCCACTGTACCTCGAATTCTCCTCCAAACCTGAAAGAAGAATTAGTCGGGGTTACCCGAGGAGTAAACTAACTCATCAGTGGGAATCGGGATCCAACTCTCATCGCATGACAACGTGACGGAATCCGCTCACGGTATCACACTCCAGAAGGTATGCGCATATCTGGCAAGTTTCAGTACTTTTGAAACTCCCGATGTGATTTCTGCCCCATGCTCTTATGACCTTGGCGAAGGTCAACAAATCATAAGTCACATGTCAAGTTCTACCCGTCATTATCCAGGTTAATTCGAATCCACCCGTACAAGCCCTTGACGAAGGTCAACAAGGCTATACGACTGTCCCAAACCAACGCATCTATCTATGCAACAGAAAGGTAACAAGCAGCTACCATACACTATGCCTTGACGAAGGTCAACAAACATAGCATGAATACTACGTGCTACCCGTCTGAAACGACGGAGGGCTACGAATGGTTTCTGGCGAAAACCTTTAACGTAATGAACTTGATATCGTTGAAGGAACGGATAGCTTTTAAAAATATAGTGACGAAAACCGTTGCTAAAGAGGTCACTCCCTGTGAAGGGATCTCGGCTCTTTCCCCGTAGAATGGGGTGCAGGATATTCCAAATGAATACCACAGTGCAAAGCAAAAGTGATCGGCTATAGTGAAGTTAATGCCCTGACGCAAACTTCTGTCCAAGGGGTCACTCCCGGTGAAGGGATCTCGGCCCTTGCCTCGTCGACTGAGGAGCAGGATATTCCAACTGAATACCACGATGCAAAACAAAAGAGAACGTCCTTGCATAACAGCTTTTTGAAAAGTGTTCCAACAACATCAGATTAGGTTTGTTTTTAACTTGCATTGATCCGAATCAATGCAGTCCCATCATTTGATCACACCAAAAAGAACGAAAATATACTGATGTACGTATATGCCATCCGCATTCGCCACTGGGTCCCGTCATTACCCGTTAGGTTAGCTAACTAACGACAGAGCGGGGACTGGACTAGCGCGGATGCAAAACATATACAACATCTACTAATATATATACCAATATATTATATTTCGCTCAAGGCGTGAAAGAAATGCAACATCACAGAAAATGTACAGCATCACAGAAACAATACAGATATCTGGGATCCCCGGGTTTCACAGAGCCGCTGAAACCCGACGTTCCCCTGGTCGTGTGGATAGCCTGTGCAATGAAATCCTAGACCCCTACGGGCGCGGCAAGTTACCCGCCAAAACCTGAAGCAAGGCAGCCCCCTTCAGCAACGTGAATGGACCACCCAGCACTTCACGGAATCCGGTAACTTGGGCACCCCTCCTTGGTCAACCTGTACCCCCTACGAGTGCGGCGAATAGCCCGCCAATCCTAGAGTGAAGCCCCCTCCGTCTCAATGCCATGAGATGCGGGCTTGTTGCCCTCCAGAACCCGGCTATCCGTGCACCCCTCCGCGGGGCAATCCTAGTACAGAAAGTAAAATATACATACACCGGGTACATCGACCGCAACCAGGTCGTGCCCCAAAATAATAATACAAACAGGCAGTGACGGCAGTCCACATGTCGGACGCTCGCCCCGCAATATCAAATGTACATAATACAACAAAACTGTACTAGCATTGCATCCAGGCTATCCCCACGACCGATCCGCAACATCACAGCAAAAACAAAACATCAACGTGAAAGTCACGTTCGCAAATCCGTCTAACCGGGCTATAGCAGTTAGACCGGATTTACCGATCAAGTGACATTCACGGTCGCAGATATAATGTAAATACTGTGAAAAATGTGTTTAAAATATCCGACCGATCGAATATTAACAAGTGGGCCCCAAACCAATACTGCAGCACTCACAGAAATAATTGGCCCAATTTTAATATTCCAAAACCCCAGAAATTAACCCAGAAAGAAACTGGAAAAATATGATAACATGATGAAGCTACAGTGCGGCGGAAGGGCGGCGGGAAGTGGGTTTTCGCGGCGCTTCCGCGCTCCTGTAGATGAATCACTATATCGTATTTTTGCAGAATTCTTATATCTTTTGGTAGATCACTTTTCTGTCACCTGAAAAAATTTTGGACACCAGAAAAATCTTAACAGAAAACTGATGTGAACACAAATTGGGTTTTCAGAATTTTGGTCGATCGGAACTGAAAAACACATCAAACGAAGCTAGACGAAGTTAATGGCGAGGCTCTGATACCACTGTAAGTGCACGGCGGCGCCCCGGCCGTCAATCCGAAGCCGGAATGCGGAAGCGGTGAATAACTTAAATTTTGCGGACTTAGCAAACCGGCACCACCGCGCACTAAACCCGGATCGAACCATTAACTAGTCTAAGCTAACTAGAAGATGGGTTAGAGATATACCGACGATCCAAGTCCTCCGGTCTTCTCGTCATGGTCCCGATCTCCTGCGGAAAAGTCCCGTCTCCTCCTCGTCGCCGGAAGTGCACCACATCGCCTACTTTGTTTACGGGCTCCCACCTCAATGCCGAGGCAACTCGGGCACGAAGCCGGCTACTCGACGTGCCCAAGATATGCTGTAGAATGTGTGAAGAACCATGTCTCACTTGGGGTTGTGGAATTGCCATTGGAGGAGGGATTGAACTTTGAGAGAGGTGAGGAAAAATGTATCATGCAAAGAAAATGAGAGTAACATTTTTCTCTTCACAAATGAAATGAACCCCTTGCCCAAGGAATGGCCGCCCCCCCCCCATTTTGGTGTGATTGGAGAGAGAGAGAGAGAATGGCTTGAACAATAATGCAAAGAAAATGATGGCTTGGAAAAACCAACACTCAACAACCATCTCCTCTCCCATCATCACAACCAAAGTCAAGAAATCATGAAAACAAAGTCAAGAAGTCAAGGTAAGGTGCAACCATGATGAAGTCAAAAAGTCAAGCAAGGTCAAGGTAAGGTGAGCCATCATGATACAAGGAAAAATGCAAAGACCCCTCCACAAAAAGCCTATTTGCAACAATGCAAATAAACCCTCCTCCACCAATCTTCGGCCAATGAACGGAACAATGGAAATTGGCCGAAACGAAAAGAAAACTGGCAACTCCAGAAAACTGGTCCCGTAATAAATTACAGGAAAACCCCGATACTGTGCATACATACCCGCATTTGTATTCCGACCGAAATACAAATGCAATGAGACAAAATCTACACTGTACTATACTAGGATCTGGCTTATACCAAAGCCGGCCAGTAATATCCGTTCGATCCTGATCCGTGCAATACCGCACGTATATGATCGAACCCTGCCATATAACCATACGGCCTATAGTACAAACTGTCCGATCCTGATCCGTGCAATACCGCACGTATCTGATCGGACCTTGCCATATCTCCATACGGCCTCTACAACCTTTCGCCCGAAAGCTGAGTAACTGAATGTGGGGGACTCTAAAGACTCGTCAACACCTTGGTTATGGATTTAACCACTAGCACGTCAGAGGTATAAGCCAATACGTAACGGGCTACCAGGTACTGACTAAAAGGGACGTCCGTGAGCGAACTCAGCCTGACACCCTACTGAGCCTGTCAGTGACAATATCCGTGCAGTCCGGTCCGTTCGTCTATGAGTATCGCATGGCGGGCCTAGGGGGTTGGTAAAAGTCAGACCCCCAAAAGCGGTACAAGTCGTGTCGGAGTGTAGCCCAGAACACCCTGAGATACTATTGGAATACCTACCAGTAAATCTCCTTGCCTTGGCCAAGGACTTTGTGTAATGGCTCTCCTAGACACAGCACGACCTCACCCCCAATACCGGGAGAGACGAACCCCTGAAGATACGCTCACTGCCTCCATATGGCTCGGGACTGTACCCAACTAAAACCTGTTTGCACGACTCCTTTGAGCCGTGGTAGGGTAGTAATCAAAGTACAGTGGGAACTCACACGAGACAAATGACGATCCCCAGGTCGATGAACTAACCTGCACACATGTCACCAGGGAACTGCCATCTGACGTCTGGTATATGACCAACTAGCATGTTCCCGGCGAGTCCTGTCCGGTGTACTCATAACCCAATGAGCACCTGTATACATCTTAGGTGATCCAACTGACACCAGTGGCTTGCGAGACCGGCCACCGCCCCTCGTCGGGGTCTCGACTGTATACACTAGTCTACTAATGGAGTATCGATGCCCAGTCTCGAAACTCCCACGACTAGGGACCTTTTAAGGATAAGCTTATAGACCCCCAGCTCCCACTTATATGATCGCCCTCATACTGCTGGTGGTCAAGAAAGAATCCTAGGGGCTCTATCAACGTGTAATAGCGACGTGTCAGGTCACCTAAAGCAGTACACGATGATAAAGGTAAACCAGATAGCATACTATCATCTCGAGTAAGGCTGTCCTACCGGGATAGGTCCTCCCTCAATCATTACAATCACGTACCTATGACCTAATAATTGACTCTGAGGGCACTATCTCCAACAAAATGTTCACCGATCACAAAAGCCTAAAGTACGTGTTCGCTCAGAAGGAGCTAATTGTGAGACAGCAAAGATGGTTGAAGCTGATGGCTGACTACGATCTTGATCTTGAGTACCACCCGGGAAAGTTAAATGTTGTGCCGGAAGTGCTTAGTCGGTTGCCAGAAATTCTGATGTTGACTGCACCAAGGGGACTTATTGAAGACTTTCGGAGATTCGAGTTGGAGATCATGCTACCGCGTTCTTTGGGATAGATGATGCAACTGCAAGTACAGTCATCGTTGATCGAGGATATTGAAACAGTGCAATTGCAGGACCCAAGATTGTAGAAGTTTCGAGAACAGGTTGAAGTTGGACTTCGAACGGGCGTGGTGGTTCATGAAGATGGTTCGTTGTGATAGTTGTTTGTGTGTGCCAATGGAGGTATTCGTGAAGAGCTTATGAAGGAGGCACACAGTTCATCTTATTCCGTACATCCAGGAGGCACGAAGATGTACCGAGACTTACGACAGCATTTCTGGTGGGAAGGTTTGAAACGGGAGATTGCTTGCTTTGTGGCAAAGTGCTTGGTGTGTCAGCAAGTTAAGGCTGAACATCAGAGGGTTACTGGTTTATTGCAACCACTTCTGATTCCTCAATCGAAGTGGGAACATATAACCATGGATTTCGTGACAGCTTTACCGCGGATTCCAAAAGGCAACAATGCAGTTTGGGTGATTGTTGATCGATTGACCAAGGCAGCTCATTTCATACCATTTCGAGTTAGTCAATCAACGGAAGCGTTGGCAGAACGATACATGCAGGAGATTGTGAGATTGCATGGAGTACCTGGGAGCATCGTGTCCGACCGTGACACCCAATTCTTATCGCACTTCTGGAGGAATTTACAGAAAAGTTTGGGGATTCGATTGAAGTTTAACACAGCATATCATTCTCAAACTGATGGCCAGTCGGAGAACGATCCAAACTCTTGAAGACATGTTGAGAGCTGCATGTTGGGCTTCAAGGGTTCGTGGAAGGATCATCTACACTTAGTGGAGTATTCTTACAATGACAGTTTCCAGGCGACTATTAGGATGGCTCCATTCAAGGCTTTTTATGGTCGCATGTGTCGTTCACCTGTTGTTGGGACGGTGTCGGTGAACGAAGACTGTTGGGACCAGATTTGATTGTGCAAACAGTTGAGAAAGTTATTACTATCCGGAATCTTTTGAAAGCAGCACAAGACCGACACAAGAGTTGGGCAGTTACATCGAGAAGACCTCTAGAGTTCGCTGTTGGTGATTTAGTATTCTTGGAGATGTCACCGACTAGAGGGGTGATCCGTTACAGAAGCCGAGGAAAGTTTAGTCCTCGATTCGTTGGACCTTTTAAGATTTAGGGGCGTATTGGAGAAGTGGCGCATCGTTTGGTGTTACCGCAATCTTTGGAGAATGTTCATGACGAGTTTCTCGTATCTCAACCCCGTAGGTATGCTCGAAATGAAATACATGTATTGGATCTTTCGGAGATGACTGTACGAGAAGATTTAACCTTTGAGGAGCGACCGATGTCAACTGTGGATCGAAGAGAAAAGGTTCTTAAGAACGAGGTTATCACTGTTGTACTTGTTTCTTTGAAGTAATCGCTCACTGGGAGAATCAACTGGGGAAGGAGAAGTTGAAGTCCGACAGAAGTTTTCCCATCTATCCTTGTAGTTTCTTGATTGATTATCCTTTCTTGTTCTTGGAATTTCGAGGACGAAATTCTTTTGTAGTTGGGTATAATGTAACACCCGAGTTCATTTATACCAATTCAGTTTCAGTATTTTACTTATCCATGGTCTATTCCTGATTTAGCGTGTTTGGGTGCGAATAGTACTTCACAGGTCACTGGGCATTCGACCCGACTCGCTTGCTTGAACCTGTGTAACTCTCATTTATAGGTTACTTTGACTTGTTACATAGACTAGTGCATTTCATAATTTAGTATATACTGGTATTTGTCTTGTATCACATCTTTTGCATATAACAGTTTAAATCATGTAAAATAAATTAAAATATGTGTCATGACCTGCTTAATACCCCTAACCCTGTTGTAGCGTCCTTGCATCGTGTTCTCGTCCCGTTCAGTGAAATGGATGTGTTTGGACGACTACGCGCACGTACGTGCGTCCGTTCTTAGGGGTATACTTTTTAATTGCAGAATCCTTCATTTCAATTTTTGGAACCTGCCTATATTTTTCATATTTCAAATTCAAATTCTTGGACCCGACCCGGACGCAATTCTGAAATATTTTGTTTTCCGCCAAATTCTATTTATTTCAAAATTACTTAAATCTGTTTTAAATATATTTTTCAGCTTATGAAAATATTAACCAATGGTAAAATATTTTTTTATAAACCCATAAATCCTGTATAACTTTCCCCCCAACAGTTTGCATGTCAAATCTTTCCAAAATTTTTCCTTCCACCAATCACCATTTTCCTTTTAACCCCTGGGCCCCATCTCTCCCTTTCTTCCAATGAAATCTTTCTCTAAAGTATTAAAATCCTTGCTAAAATCTTTCCAACTCAATTTCCTTTTCCACGAGCCAATCAGGACCCTCCTCTTTCCTTCGCTGGACCCCACCGATCCTCTCTCTCTCTCTTTTTCCACTTTCTCTTTCTCCCCCTGCGACGCAGCCATCTCTCTCTCTCTCTCTCTCTCTCTTCTCTTTCTCTCTCCTCTCGCGCTTTCTCTCTCTGCTCGCGATCACTGTGCATTCCTCGACTCCCGTCACCGCCTCTTACTACGGTCACCTCCCTTCATTCTTCTTCTTCTTCTTCTTTTCCTTCTGTTAAAGCGGGGCGCCACGAGATTCTCCAGAGACCTTAACCCTAGCTGCCACCGTCGACGACACCTCATCCTCAATCCTCGTGCTCGCCTCCTTCACCTCATCGCCCTCTCCCTCATCTTCTTCTGTTCTTCCCGCTTCGTCTTCGCCTCCAACCCACGACCTTAACCCAGGAACCCATCGCTCGTCGTCGCCTCGCCGGAGCTCCAACCCCATCGGCCTCATTCCATCACCACCACCTCTCTCCTCTATCATCCTCCCCCTTACAACTGAAGGCCCAACATCCAATCCCGCACATCTTGAAACCACATAATCCCTCTCCCTCATCTGTATCCTTGCACCCCCTCGTCGCCGGTCATCCCTCGCCGTTGCCATCTCTCTCCATCTCTCCTCCTCTCCTTCTCCTTTGTACTTCTCCCTCATCTGTATCCCTGCACCCCAAGAAACCTCATCTAGCAAACTGAGCTTAACCCTAGCACACCCGAACCCTAGCATCGCCGGAAACCTTCATGTCGGAAACCCTTGTCGTCGACACCCCTTGCCGACTCCCCTCTGCAACCACAGAATGCAGCCACGGTAAGCTCTCTCCAATGGTTTCATTCTTCCATTATTCTCTCCATTCTTTCTTCTTTTCTTTGTGAATTGTTCTCTTGATTCACTGCTATTTCTCGTTTACCGGGATCCGACGTGCCAACGACTATTCCGACGACCCAGCGTGGATACCTGACCTGTATGTTTCCTCCGTGCGTGGTTTGGACTCTTTCCGTGCACCGTGCGCGCGTCGTGACTTTTTCCGCCGACGCGTAACGTTCCGTTTACCGTATCGTGATCTAATCAAGGCAAGTAAAACTTGCTACATGCTACTTAATTTATTACTTATACATTTTATGGCACATTAAACCCGTAGTCTAACCTTAGTACCATGATTTTCCTTTTTCATGCTCGATGTCGCATTATATCATTTTATTTTCCAAATTTGGAACTTACCGTGTGCATTTACTTTATTAAACCCAATAACCACATTTATATGTTTAAATCACATTTTAACTATTGACACGGCCTATGGTATTCTCTATATAGTTTTGCTCCATCGGACACTCATGTGCATTTTAACCTGTTTAGCTAGGATTTTATCTAGTGAACATATTTATATATCATTGCATCCCTAAAATTTCTTAATACCTGATAACATGAATAAACATCCATTTTAGTTATGCTGTAGTTAAGTAATGTTGACACCATCCCTTAAACGCGATGTGATAACCATGCATCGTTATAATTTAATCAGTACCTAATTGCTTATCATATCACCTGATCTGGTTCATTGTGCTGATATTACTCATGCTTGTTCATTTATAACCATAATTATGTTAGTTTGATTTATGAGCACCCATATAGCATTTTGTGCTTCCTGACATGACCTGTTGCACTTCCTACGTGACACGACATGGTACCGTGCGACTCTTGATATGTCATGACACTTATATACACTACCCGGCTTGACCTGATGTACCATGGTCTTACCCGTTACCTGATCTTGTGTCTAATGCCAACAAACCTGACCTGTTGTCCTTACGGACCGTTCCTGTTGTTTATCCAGACAAGCCTGCTCTTACCTGATCCTGTGTTGGCATTAGTTCTGGATTACGGAATACGTGACTCGACACATATAACTTGGGGGCATGGGGAAATCAATGATGAAACCTGACTTGTAACTCGACAGTGTACTACCTTTACTGATCAGTTTTAGAGGCTAGGCCAGCCTTGGAATGCTGCTGCTGACATCATTCATCTGTACATATTTCCTGTTTTAGTGCCTAGCGGCATGTCTCGGATTCAGCCCGAGAATCTTGACCGTGGTCCCGGGTATGCACGGGATACTATTGAGTTACATCGATGATTCATCAAATTGATTTCAAAGACTTGAGAGTAGATAACCCAATAGAACAGTTTAGTTTACTCACTGCCCACTACCCTTCACTGCCCTGATTTACATTACTGTTACCTCTGCTTTTCATTCATGATTATATTTGCATTGCCTGTTACCCTGTTTATATTTTATTGCTTGATGACATAACGCGCTGACGTCTGGGTTTTGCATGGCCCAGATTCTTCTACCTTGTTGCTGACTGATCAGGAGTATTGCCGCTGTTAGACGAGCGGTGAAGTTCCTTCCGGTATGTAGTTTCACTTCCAGGTGTTTCATTTATTGTATCTTTTGGATTCCGCATATTGTTATTTCTTGACTCTTTTACTCTGGCTTATGGACATGTACTAGATAGTTAGTTTTCTTTCCTGTTCTTGATATCTCTACAGCCGTAATGTGACTGTGGAAGGATATTTCCTATCCGCTGGTAGCATGGTTGGCTATGTCATGTGCCCATCTTGGCGTACTCTGGGAAGCGGGGCGTGACATCCCGTTTCTTGGATCGATCGTATTCGAGCCCGATTGCTTCCATTCTCCCATTGGGCAACTTGCGCTGAGTTCCGGGAACGTTCCAGATCCTGTCATAGAACTTGGCTTTTCGAGCGGTCTGTTTGAAGGGTATCTCTTGGCGCTTCAACAGCCTTTTCAAGCCTTCTGTATAATATCTAGGCAGACGGATGGGCTGAAGCCTATCAAGTGTAAGATCTACACCGTGCCAGATTTCTTTCTCCACTTTAGTTTCCCTAAAGCGGTAGAATAGGATCGCCTTTTCGTCTTCTCGCCTGGGAGGGACATAGAACGTCTGCAGCTCTTCTACACTATAGGTATCAAGCGCGTCCAGTTCTTTATGATGTTTGGGCGGAACCATGGCAACTTGCAAACTTTGCTCTTCATCAGCGAATGTTCGTATTGGAGGCCGAGCAGAGAATATAGCATGGACCTCGTCTTCTGAGTCACTGCCGAAGATTAACATAGGAGCGGACGGTCTTGGCTTGTTGTACTGGGGTGGGCCTGAATAAACCATCTCTTCCTCTTCCTCAGTATCACTCCCGAAAACAGAAATGGTGGTGATAGCTTTGTTCTCCGGTTTGCGACATCTATCGGTGTCCTTGAAATCCGGTAAGAAATATTTTGCATCTTCATACTTGCGGACTTCGTTTACGGAGAATGGATTCAGCTCTCCCGTTACGGTATACTCGAGACCATCCTTAAAGTATTTCATACACAGATGTTGTGTATGTAAGTCCACGGTAGCGCCCCGGCCGTCTATCAGACGCCAAATGCGGAACAAAAACTTTTTACAACTGGCGCTATCGCGTACTATAACCCGGATCTGCCATTAAAGCTAAACTAACAAACTACAAAGTGGGTAGAAATGTTATACCTAATGATCCGAGTCCTTCAGTCTTCAACCATCATCCCACGCTTTGTTGCGGCTGCTCCGATCTCCTGAATCTCCAGTCTTCTCGTCCAGGTGGTACCACGTCGACGGATCTTTAAACGGGCTCCCGCCTCTGAACCGAGGCAACTCGGTCGTCAATTTTGCCAAAAGAGACGACCAAGATGATGTAGAGAATGAGTAGAACATTTTGTCTCGTTACGTCCAAGCAATGGACGAACGGTTAATGAAGTTGCCTTTTGGATCGATATGAAATGAGAAATGGAGTATACTAATTTCCATGAACCAAAATCCTTAATCTTTTTCAAATGAAATCAATCAACAACCATCTGTCTCTCCACCAAGGGGTGGCCGGCCATATATGTAGAGAGGGGGGCGGTGAGTGTAGGAAGGGAAATGTGACCATAACCATAATGAGTGAGCATGAGTCATATATTGTTAGTTATATGTATGCCCTAGAGGCCATTACTGTACATACGATGTATATTGTAATGGATGCTTGGACATATATAGGGAGGACTTTCTTGCTCGACATGATAGTATGCTATCTGGTTTACTTTATCTTAACATGTACTCCGATTGTCTCTATGTTACATGTTGATAAAGCCCTTAGGATATGTACTCGACTACTGGGACTATGATGAGATCATACTAGTGGGGCCACGGTAGTCGACGAGTACATCCTATAACTGTTCCTAGTCAAGGGTGTATCGAGACAGGGCATCGATACACCAGAGTAGACTAGCGTATACGCATCTTGACTCATATGATGGGCGATGGATGATCCCATATCCATCGGTGTTTGACATCAAGGATGGTGTACGGGTGCTCAGTGGAGACTGGGTACACTGGACGGACTCGCCGAGAACTCCTAGATGGTATTATACATCACGTCAGATGGCAGTTCTCCGGTGACACTGGTACAGAGTAGTCTGTTGACCCGAGATCGTCATAGAGTCTTGTGTGATTCCCGCTGTGCTTTGATTTCCATCATACCACGTCCAATAGGGCGTGCAAAAAGGTGGCTTTTGGGTACAGTCCCGAATCACATGGAGGCAATGAGCGATAGGAGGGGATTCGTCTCTCCCGGTATAGGGAGTTGATGTTGTGCTATGTTCGATTGGCTATAACCGGAAATCCCTGGCCAGGGCTGTTGAGATTTACTGGTAAGTGTTATCAGTAGTTTCTCAAACTGTTATAGACCTCATATCGACACGACTTATCGAGCTACTGGGGTCTGACGTTTACCACCCCTAGGCGAGATATGCGACATATCAGACGACGAGACCGGACTGTGCGGGAGTGTTACTGATTGGATTCACAGGAGAATGTACAGGTTTGCTTGTTGATCTTCTGAGCGCTCAATACCTGGGTGGCTGTTACGTTTAGCTGACCGCTTGCAACTTGTGGGTGTTTGATATGATCATCATCTACTGCCGGCGTATTGACGATTCTATAGAGTCCTACACAGAGGTTTCTTGGCTCAGGCGAAACGGAGTAGGGGCACATATGTGATATGTGCAGGACCGAGGATAATGCGATATGAGATACCGTATTATATTCTCGCGATATATGATATCAGCCGGGTCATCGGATCAAGTGTTGATTCGATGAATCGGTACGAATAAATCTTAGTCGGTTATATGCGATATAGCCGGATTGTCGGATCAAGTGTTGATTCGATAATTTAATGTATAATAATATATATGATATATTAAATTACATTAACTAATATTAGCTCACTAAAAGATTCTTTTTCTCACTCGGGTAATACATTGATATATATGCGATATATGTTAATTGTATTATTTTATTTGGTTACAATAAATATTATATATGTGATATATAATATTTTAACATGATATGATAACTAAAGCAACATTTTTAGTGGAGTTTAAACATGATTAGGGTTTGGATTAGGGTTAAGCTTTCTAGATAATTCTAGAAGGTTTAGTTTTGTTTTGTGAAAGATATTTTGTTATGACTCATGCTTTAACCCAACCCAAACCCTAACCCTAGTTAATTCTCTACATGGGTTTAATTGACCATGGTTGCATTAATCATCATATTTATCCTTTCATTATTCATCACAAAAGGTTTCATGTTAATTGTTCATCTTCTTCCTTCTTTCTTTTCATGAAAAATCTTTCTAGCTTTTTCTAGGTGATGAAAAATGAGTGAGAATAAGAAAACAAATGAGGGCAAAAATCCTACTTCATCATCCTCATCTATCCTTGCCATTTAGATGAGGGTGTTCACATCATTTCATGAGTGATAGCTTGTGTTAACGAAACTTCAAGGTAGATCATCTATGTTATCGAAGATCGGAAGCAAGACTGCATCTTTCTCTTCGTGAAGCCTCTCGAGAGTCCGGAACACGATGATCGCAGCGAAGGGACCTCAACACGGAGCTTAAGCAGTGAAGGACCGGATCTACAAAGGTTGTAATCCCTCTCACTTAGTGTTAAAGAGTTTAACATACTTGTTTTCGCCTAAACCCTAGTTTAAAGATCCGGCTTTGGGTTGTTCGGCACGGCTAAATTTTTCATCGGGCATGGTTGATGTCTCGTAGACCCTTGTGGCAGGACCATTGGTACTGTGGCATGTGATGGATGTTTTTAAACTGATTTCAAGTGTTGAGATATATTGGGGAAATTTTGGGTGTTTGATTATTCGATCGGAAAGTTTAACATTGTCTATTTATCTGGAATGTGATACAATATTTGGAATCCACAGGTAGTTATGAGATAACTAATTTGAATATTATAAATCTAGCAGTTCAGTCTCAGATGATCGGTTGCCACGGAATTTTGATGTGATCAAAAGTCCGTCGCAATCACGTAGCGTACGCGGATACTCGCCGGGTAAACTTAATAGACAGCCACGCCCCATAGCTCCGACCAAGTGACTGTAGGAGAACCCCGTCGCCAAAAGCATCCGTTCGGGTGCTCGCGGCAGCGGTGTTCCGCCTTAGTGCACTTCGTCGACGGCATCCGGGGGTGCGGCCGTCTACTAATGTTGGCGACGAGCATTCGATCTGGTTTTCGGGAATCTTGTCGAATTGCCCGACTTGATATTGAAAAGAGTTTTCGATAATGAGACTAAAATGCAGGGTTTATAATTCTTAGGCATGCGATGTCTAAGAAATTCATTTGGTTAGGCATGCGATGTCTAAAGAGGTTGCGGATTCCAACTGTTGTAGTTTTACACTTTCTTTTCTGTGACCGTAAGCGTAGTATGTGGTGTATCGCCGGCTTCGTTGCTATACATCAACGACAATCGGGATACGCATACTTGCTTACGTTGATGATATGTGATATTATGTGTTGCTGTGATATGTTATATTGGATCGTTGCGTTCTGAATAGCCGGGGGGTTTATGTGAGATGGGAGTTTTTTCTTTTTCATTCATGTAAAATTCATTTGTATGTAATATTCTTTTATTGGGGCACTTCCGGGCTGAGGATGATGTCACCATTGTATATTATTTACTTTTCCGCATTAGGTAGTCCCAAGGCGGGGAGCATAAGTAACCGGGTTCTAGGGTCCAGTGGAAGACCATCTCGAGGAGTCGAGACCGGGTCTCCTAACCCTAGAATTGGCAGTGTTGTTTGCCGCTCTCGTAGGGGTCTAGGGATGTGGGTTTGGCTATTCATCGCGACCATGGAATCCATGTTTTATACAGGCTCATATTGAAAACACTGACATCCTAGTATATCCAATATTTCATATATGTTCTTCTGCTGCAGTGTTCTGTGATGAGATCATATTACTGCCTGAGACGAATGTTTATATTATATATATGAGATATATGTTATATTGCAGATTTCGTTTCAATTGTGATGCTTGCGAAGCATAATTAAAATGGGACTTCATTAATGAGATTAATGAAATAAAAGAAACCTAAGATGTTGTAGAAACTTGTTTAAAAACTGGTAGCTCTAGTTCTTGCTTTGCATAGCGGTGTTCCTTGTAGAACATCCAGCACCTTATTCGATAAGGAAAGAGCCGAGATCCCTTCACCGGGAGTGACCTCTTTAGTGAAACTAGCAGATGCTACAAACTCGGTTTGTCTTTTGATTGCTTCTATAGTTCTTTCTTTGCACCGCGATATTTGTGAAATATCCTGCACCTTATTCGATGAGGAAAGGGCCGACGATCCCTTCACCGGGAGTGACCCCTTTAGCAAAATTAGAAAAGCCTCAAAAAACTCCATTTAAAATCACTCGATTCTACAACGATATCAAGTTCATTACGCAAAGGGTTTTCATAAAAACCTGTCGTAGCCCTCCGTCATTTCAGATAAGTCCTACTTAGTATTCGTGCTACGGTTGTTGGCCTGCATCAAGGCGTAGTGTGCGGTAGCTAACTAGTATTTAACTGTTTATGCATATGATGCAGATTGTGTTGGAGATAGTGCCCTCAAAGTCAATTATTGGATCGCAGGTACGTGATTGCAATGATTGAGGCAGGACCTATACCGATATGACAGTCTTGCTCGAGATGATAGTATGCTATCTGGTTTGTCTTTATCATCGTATACATGCTTTAGTTCACTATTGCATGTTGATAGAGCCCATAGGATTCTGCTTGACAGCCAGCAGTATGATGGTGATCATATACATGGGAGCTGGGGTCTATAAGCACATCCTTAAAGTGTCCCTAGTCATGGGAGTTTTCGAGACAGGGCATCGATACTACAGAGTAGACTAGTGTATACAGTCGAGACCCCGACGAGGGGCGGTGGCCGGTCTCATAAGCCACTGGTGTCAGTTTGATCACCTAAGATGTATACAGGTGCTCATTGGGTTATGAGTACACCGGATAGGACTCGCCGGGAATCTGCTAGTTGGTATTATACATATCGTTAGATAGCAATTCCCTGGTGACATGTGTACAGGTTAGTTCATCGACCTGAGGTCGTCATTTGTCTCGTGTGAGTTCCCACTGTGCTTTGATTTCTACCCTACCATGGCTCAAAGGAGTCGTGCAAACAGGTCTTTTTTGGGTACAGTCCCGAGCCACATTGGAGGCAAGTGAGCGGATCGTCGGGGATTCGTCTCTCCCGGTATTGGGGGTTGATGTCGCACAGTGCAACGGTGGCCATCACTAGGAATCCTCGGCCGAGGTAGTGGAGAATTACTGATTTGGATCAGTAGTTTCTCAGGTGGTGATGGGCTTCATGCCGACACGATTTATCGCGTTATTAGGGGTCTGACTTTATCCACCCCCCTAGACTTGATATGCGATACTCTTTAGACGAATGGACCGGACTGTATATACATTGTCACTGTCAGGCTTAGTAGGGTTTATAAATGAGTTCGCTCGTCAGCTTCCCTTCCAATCAATACATAGGCAAAACGTTACGTACAGCTTGTACCTCTGACGTGCTAGGGGTTATACCCAGTGCCAGTGTGTTGATGAGTCATTAGAGTCCCCCACAGACACTTTCCCAAGTTCGGGCGAAACGTTGTAGAGGCCGTATGGTGATATGGCAAGGTTCGGAAAAAGCACGTGCGTTTTCGCACGTGTTGTTTTTCGGACAGATAATGCTGGTAGGCTTTGGTTTAAGCCAGAACCCAGTATTATACTGTGTAGATATAATTTCTTTGTCTCAGTTGCATTTGTATTCGGTCGTAATACAAATGCGGGTATGTTTATACTGATACGGTGTTATCCTGAAATACGTTTCAGGATCACTTTTGGAAGTTGCCAGTTTCCAGTTTTCTATCAGCCGTATTTTGACATTCGGTTAAATGCGGATTTATCTTTTCTTGATGAGGGTGAGTCATGGTTATGGAAGGTTCTAGAATTGGTGACAATGCTTGATGATTCATTGTTAGCATTAATTGTTCATTTAATGCTTGATGACTAAGCTTAATGATTCATTACTTGCTTTAATGCTTTCATACTAGGTGTTATGATAAGCTTTGTGGTTTATGGTCACCCTCTCATCTCTCCTACACTCACCTCCCTCCTATAAATATGTGGCCGGCCTTCCCCCCTTCTCATGCTCATGGTTGTGATTGGAAAAAAGATATAAGTTTTGGGTGCATAGAAATTAGATATGATTCATTTCACATTTCCACCCGATCCAAAAGGCAACTTCCATAACCGTTCGTCCGTGACCCTGGATTTAACGAGACAAAGTGTTCTACTCATTCTCTACTTCATCTTGGTCGTCTCTTTTAGAAAACTTGACGATCGAGTTGCCTCGGTTCAGAGGCGGGAGCCCGTCTAAAGATCCGTCGACGTGGTGCCACCCAGACGAAAAGATTGGAGATCGAGGAGATCGGAGCAGCCGCAACAAAGCGTGGGATGATGGTTAAAGACCGAAGGACTCGGATCATTCGGTATAACGTTTCTACCCCTTTGTAGTTTGTTAGTTTAGCTTCAATGGCCGATCCGGGTTAAGGTACACGATAGCGCCAGTTTCGTTAAAAGTTTTTGTTCCGCATTTGGCGTCTGTTAGACGGCCGGAGCGCTACCGTGGACTTACAGTGGTATCAGAGCCTCACCATTAAGCTATACTAACTTGTGCTAACACGTTTAAAACATCGATCGAACGGATTTCGCAAAACTACAATTTTCAAGCATACCAGTTTCTGTCGATTTTAAATGATGTCCTAAAATTATTCTACATATCACAGAAATCTATGCGGGGTTTTCTAAGCATACCATACAAATTTGGGCACGTGATTCAACAAAACCGCCGCGGAATCGCGGTCAAACCTATGGTTTGACCGCGCAACCGCGGCCATTCTGTAAGATCATGGCTCCAAATTTGCACAGTGTCTTCTTCTCTGGAAATTGGGGTTTTTGTTATATATATTTTGGGCCCAGATTTTGTTACTGTACACCAGTTGTTCGTGGGGCCCACTTCGGGAAATTTAGTCGATCGAAATGTTAAATTTGTTAGTATGCAGTATTTACATTATATCTCCGACCGGGAATGTCATTCGATCGGTAAACCGCATCAGATTGCTATAGTTCTTTTAGACGGGTTTGCGAACGTGACATTCGCGTCTGTTCTGTGTTGTGCTGTAATGTTGCGGATTTGTCGTAGTGGATAGCAGGGTGCAATGATAGTGCAGTTTGGATTTATTTGTACATTTGATATTGCGGGGCGAGTGTCCAACATGTGGACTGCCGTCACTGCCTGTTTGTATAATATTCTTTTGGGGCACGACCGGGTCGAGGTCGATGTACCTGTTGTATATTTTTCATTTCTGTACTAGGTTTATCCCGCGAAGGAGTGCACGGATAGCCGGGTTCTGGAGGGCAACGGGTCCGTATCTCATGGCTTTGAGAGGCAGAGGGACCTTACTCCAGAATTGGCAGACTATTCGCCGCACTCGTAGGGGGTACAGGTTGACCCAAGGAGGGGTGCTCAATTTACCGGATTCCGTGAAGTGCCGGGTGTTCCATTCACTATGTTGTAGGGGACTACCTCGCTTCAGGTTTTGACGGGTAACTTGCCGCACTCGTAGGGGTCTAGGTTTCTTTGCACAGGCTATCAACACGACCAGGGGAACGTCAGGTTTCAGCAGCGGCTCTGTGAAACCCGGGGATCCCAGATTATCTGTATTGTTATGTGATACTTATTACTTTTCTGTAATGTTGCATATTATCACGCCTGGAGCGATTATTATATATTGGTATATATACTATTAGATGTTGTATATGTTTTACACCCGCGCTAGTCCAGCCCCCGCTCTGTCGTTAGTTAAGTAACCTAACGGGTGATGACGGGACCCAGTGGGGAATGCGGATGGCATATACGTACATTATATTTTCGTTCTTTTCTGGTGTGATTGATTGATGGGACTGCATTGATTCTTATCAATGCAAGGATAAATCAAACCTATAATTGATGTTGTTGGAACAAATTTTAAAAGCTGTTATTACAAAGATGTTTCCTTTTGTTATGCATAGTGATATTCAGTTGGAATATCTTGCACCTCATTCGACGAGGCAAGGGCCGAGATCCCTTCACCGGGAGTGACCCCTTGGGCAGAAGTTTACGTCAGGGTAGTAACTTTAATATAGTCGATTACAAGTTGCTTTGCATCGCGGTATTCAGTTGGAATATCCTGCACCTCATTCCACGAGGAAAGAGCCGAGATCCCTTCACCGGGAGTGACCTCTTTAGCAAAACATTTTCGTCACTATATTTTTATAAAAAGCTATCAGGTTCCTTCAACGAGATCAAGTTCATTACGTTAAAGGTTTTTCACCAAAAACCAGCCGTAGCCCTCCGTCATTTCTTATGGATGCTCAGTAGTATTCAAGCTATGTTTGTTGACCTTCATCAAGGCATAGTGTTTGGTAGCTGCGGGGTATTCATTTGTTGCATAGATAGATGTGTTGGTTTGGGACAGTCGTATAGCCTTGTTGACCTTCGTCAAGGGCTTGTGCGGGTGGGTTCAAATCAACCAGGACAATGACGGGTAGAACTTGACATGTGACTTATGATTTGTTGACCTTCGTCACGGTCATAAGAGCATGAGGCAAAAATCACATCGGAAGTTTCAAACATAAAGCAAACTTGTCAGGCATGCGCATACCGTCTGGAGTGTGATAACTTGAGTGGCTTCCATCAAGTTATCATGCGATGATAGTTGGATCCCGATTCTCACTGATGAGTTAGTTTACTCTTCGGGTGATCCCGACTAATTCTTCTTTCAGGTTTGGAGGAGAATTTGAGATTACAGTGGGAGGTTTCCTGATTAGATAAATTGATAACCATTCTGATCTAGGTTAGAGTGCACGCAGAGTGTTTCTTTTCTCTCTCTTTGGCAGCGACCTTTGACCAACCCAAGATTTTGACTCAGTGACCAAGTTGACCGAACCTTCTTACAATACTGGCTTTTGGATTGTCCAAGTTGCATAAGTCATTGCCGCTCCTTCTTTTACCCTTTATATTTCTCAGAACACCCCGTATTACTACGGACATCCACTTCCATTGGATAGATCCATCGTATGGTTATATACGAACTCAAAGGGACTTCTTCGAGGATGGATCCAGGTTCAGGAGAAATAGAATTGGTTTATTCAGCTATCTTTTATTATCACCTTCTCTCAGGTTGCGAGGGCTCCTTAGTCTAGGAGAGTACAACTATTACGCTTATTGGATAGTCTTATTCCAAACCATAGGCAGGTGCCGAAAGGTAGGGAATGAAGAAAACCAATTAGCCTAAGTAGGGTGTGCAGAGGTAATATGTAAAGACAAAATAAAAGGGATTAGAAAGAGGGCAAAGTAAAATTGCGACTGTTATTTACGACCGAACCGCGTACTTCATCGCCACTCCTATTTCACCTTTGCTTTTTCCCCAGTTTGGGAGAAATAGAATAAGGTATTATTCAGATTGTCTTTTATCATCAACTTCTCTCATGTTGCGAGTACTCCTAGGATTAGGAGGGTACACCTATTATGCTTACTGGATAGTCTTCTTCCAAACCATAGGCTGGTGCCGAACGATAGGGAAGGAAGAAAACCACTTAGCCTAACGATGGTGTACAGAAGGAAATGACTAAAGACAAATAAAGAGATTTGGAGAGATGGCAAAGAGATATACGGTTACAGTCCTGAATAGGATTATGGAAGAGGCATTACTAAGAATACCAGATTACCCCTACGAAACATTTTCATGTTTCAGTTTCACTTCGCATTGTTAAAAGAAAACTGTTTTCCCGATTAGATACTTACTCCAGGGTATGTATTTACCAGGTTTCATTCTCATATCTGTACGGTTTTACAGATGATGAGTGGGAGTAAGTTATTGGAAATTAGGTGATCATCCTCATTATATGGGAATTCGTTGTAATTGGTGATATTTGAGGAAATCGTCTGGGTACAGTTTTCAACCTACGATGCACAGGTTTTGTGTTATTCAAACTCAACAGACTTATACTGAGTATTGTATGTTGTCCAGTGTCCGTCAGGACAAAGGGGTAGGTCATCGTACTATGTTCTGTTTACTTATAACTTCTCTAGTTTTTAGACAAGTGTTTCGTAGAAATACAATGTCTAAGTTTTGAGAAGTTATGGGTATAAGAATAAAGTAGAGAACCAGGTATCACAAGTATCGGGATCCTTCAAAGAGATTGAAGATGTTGATTCTTGTGATTGGTATTCAGTTGATAGTAATGGTTTTGAGAAACTTGTTTCTCTTTCAGGTTACTCATAATTGGATGGATTCCTAAGTTGAGTAATACTGATTAGCCTTTCTCCATTAAGTTGATATGCACTGGAGACAGTTGCATGATTTGAATTTGGTTCCAATTAAATTAGTGCCTCTATTTCTATATTGTATATAGATTGGTTCATATCTTAACGATGTTAAGGTACGGGGAGTTGTCCAACTTATGCTTAAAACCAGATATTGGATAACTCAAGGCACGTTTCTGTAATGGCTGTTTGTGGGTTGACCCTGGCTTTGACGAGGGTTGACATTTCTACCATTTAGAAGATCAATAGTGATATTGTTCTTGACTCGCCACAGTTTTAGTAAAATGGATTTTTTCAGAAAACAGTAGTGGGAGTATGGTAGAACTGGAAGTGATTCCAGAACCGCAAAACGATTACGGAAAATTTAATAGGACTATATATTCAATCAGTTTTGACATTCCAATAGCCACTCCGCAGATATGGTGAGTAACCTCAGATACCCGAGAGGTACTCCGGTAGCCTCAAGGACGGTGACAGGGAGGTTCTTGTTTACCCAGACTTGACACTACTGTTGTTCCAGGCTATGAGACCCGGCAAGAGGATAAGTATAACGTCGTTCTAAACAGGCTTTAGAAGTGTACGTAGATATTATTCTGCCAGAGGGTTGTCGTAGTCAGTGGGAGCAGCGTAAGCATAGTGGGCAAGTAGCTTATGTCTATTTATAGACTCGAGCAGTTATAGCGGAGATAAGATCATCTGATTTTGTTGTGACAGTCATGGGTTTGACTTCATCAGAATAGGGGATGGATCTGTTAAGAAGGTAGTAGGGTGTGATGTCCTGGTATTTGGATGACATACACAGAGTAGGAAGTAAAATTCCTATACTACGATCGGTTGTACTTTGGTCGTCACACAGTTGTTTCTCCACAAAGGATATGGATATAATATCAGACATTCTGGTTACTAGATCTACGGTTTTAGATCTAGATTTGGGTAGTTTCCCAATATGGGTACTTTGACAGTATTCTAATAGTATTTTAGAATAAATGACTCCTGGCATGGTGGTGTACCTGCAGGTGATGGAGTCACCCTCTTTAAAGGTGTCTTAGAGACTAAAGGAGAGAGGGAAGTGCATGATTGGCAGATCACTTGTTTAGGCAATTGAGTCAATCATGAGATGTCAAGTACCACACCGATGTTGTTTTTGCACTAGATGCGATAAGTTTATATTAATCCAATCCTGAAGAAACACAAGGAAGCAGTTTTAGAACATAAGTGCATGTTCTACGGATTTGATGACGGCAGCCTCCTTCGGGAGACGGTTATCATTCCAGGCTTCAAAGGTGACATGGATGACAGAGTGATTGTCACAGTTATAGTTTTCCCTCTGACGAGGGACAGTATTATGGACTGGTGGTCCAAGAGGATACTGTGGGAGGCATGGTGCTGAATACCGATTAAGTTCAGTTATCGATACAGTCTAAGAAGTTTGGATTTGGAGTTCATTTATGAACTAGGTCCCATCAGATATCCAGACATATTCTAAGACAGGTATTACTCGATTCGGAAGATGGCTTTCTCCGCGAACTTGAGATTAAGAGAGATGATCAGTCGAAAATAATGTATTTTTAACACGGCAATTTCCCTATCATTTGCACTCATTTAGAAGTGTTCGGTATTCATATTTCACATATTAGCAAATCAGTCGTTAAATATCAGATTTCATGTGTTAGACTTTTAAACCGGCACTTTAAGGGAAATTGACCGCATTTCATGGCATCGCATCATCACTGTATTTGCTCAACACTTGTGTCGAGTTTTGTGCAGGAAATTGCAGGAGCAAAGCCAAAAGAGCTGATCAAAAATACGCCAACTCAATGATTTCAGATCTGGTAGCAATTCAAAAGGAAATATAAAATCAACATATCAAAGAAAGGCCCAATTGTCAGACCAAGACCACTGCAGAGAGCCAAAGCCCTGAAGCCTCCAAAGCGCCGCGGAACCGCGGCGGGAGCCACATCATCATCCCATTTTTGGTGCATAACTCCTCTCTCAGGGCCCACATTCCTTTCTGATACCTCAAATTCCAGAAGGACCTCGAAGCTACTGCCAGATCAGCAAAGATCATTAAGCAAGGCTAATCTTAATTAAGCTCCTAACAAACTATTTCTAGAAGCTCCCTCCTAACTAATCACATCTAGAAGCTTCTCCTCAACAAACTTTTGGAGGGAAATTCAAATCTTGCTAACAAACTTTTGGGGGGAAATTCAAATTTAAATTCCTAGATCTAGGGTTTTGAGATCTATAAATAGGAGCCTAGATCTAAGGGTTGAGGTTGTTCAATCATTGTTAATCTTTAGTTTCTTTACCTCTACTCTCTTCATCTTCTTCCACAAGTCTAGTGACAAGACTTGTGCGAAACCCTAACCCTAATTCCAATCAAATTCAAGATCTCGAGTACCAATCAAGCAAGAAGCCCTTCAACTTTTTAGGAGCGGAGCCGATCTCCAATCGAGCAAGTGATCCAAGCCGATCCGCGACTCACGGAGCCGAGCGAAGCCAAATCGACGATCGAGTTCTTCCTCTTGTAGTTCTTGAGCGAATGTAATGAAATTGTTGATATAAATAAAAGGTGAAATTCTTTAATCTTGTTTTCTTTAAATTCTTGCATCATGATTCGATCTCAATTTGTAATTGTAGTTCTTGTTGTGATGTTTGAGTAAAACTCCGCTCGCCGAGGAGTCGAGGCGATCAATAGAATGATGATGTAACAAACATTAATACGATTCTTAAGTCCTACGGGTTTTGTAAACCCTAGCAAGTTTAAGAATCGATGACCTAGTTTCGTTGCGATGCTTTCTTGATTGTGATCGCTCGAAATTAGGGATCTACGATCATTTCTTGAATTTACTAGAGGCTAGAATATGAATGATATCGACGAAGGAACAAGGGATAAATGATGAAACCCTAGTTTCACTAGAAATCCCTAATTCTCGTCGATCATCATCGATCTAGTATCAATCCATCGAAGGATGAGAATACGTCATTGTAAGATTACATCACATCTATAGATCCGATCGATTCCTACGAGCCTCATTTAGATTCTTGATATTTGGTTGGAAAAATCATCAAACTATCAATTCTTGATTCTATCTTTATCTTGTTATTAGATCTAGATTTTCTAATTCTTGAACTTCAATTACAAATCATGAATTGTTTTGTTTTCTTTTCTTTAAAGTTTCGACTCATCTAATTCAAAAGACGAACGATTACACTGTCCCTGTGGACGATCCGCACTCACTTACAATCTACATCCGACACCGTAGTTGATTGCGGTCAAATAATTCTTTGATTGTGATTTCTTTACAATTTCCAACTACACAAACAAGAATTCTTAACATTCAAATGGCGCCGTTGCCGGGGATAGTGCGCTAATTGTTCGTATTTTGAAATTTGAGTTGAAAAATTTATTCCGTTATAATTCTTAGATCTAAACTCGCACAAACCCTAATACGTGTGTTGTGATTTGATTGCGAGGAAATCTGGAATTATTGGAGCTGGAGGAAAATTTTTCTGATCATTCCAGAGCGATCTTGAGGTGAATAGGAGCTTGCTGAAGAATTTTTGTGCAGTGAACAGCACAATAGACCGTAATTCCGCGGTATTTGGGCGCTATTGCGGCGGATCCGCCGCAAGTTGATTTCTTCTCTGTACCAAAATTTCAGGTATACTTCTAATCTTTCTTATCTCCCTCCTCCTATGCTCCAAATAACATTTTGTGCAGGTTACTTTGCAAATAATCGCAGCGCCGCGCAAAAAGCAAAATAAAAATTTGTGCGTGTTTTGATTTTTGGTTGTTTGCATAATTAATACGGATATTAAGGGGCAAAGACCAAATCCAGATTAGGTGGGGAGTTCATTACCCTTCCTAAGCCCCCAAAATCACAAACTTGCATCCGCATTTACTCTCATTAATTAAAAGAAATCTAGAGATGACTCTAAGGACCGTCGCGCTCACTTAGGACAGAAGAAGGCCGTGGGTAATTCATTGCTTATCCGCGTTTTCTTGTGGTGTCTAAGGCAAGTGTGTCGAAGGCTAGTGGTTATTAATTAGGCCCACTACTTACGTAGTGGAGTACCTTCCCACTTACCTGGCACTTACCTGGCCACAGGGGAACAAAGAGGCAGTGGAGGATTTATCCTGCGACTTGTCTTTTGGCAGTTAGGAGCGGTCTAGAGCCTGACCTAGGTGACCACTAGATTTTAGGGTTTTGTGTGTTGCATTTATTGTGCTTGCATCATATTTTCAAAAATCCGTCCAATTTTCAAAACTAACACCGCATTCATATCATTTCCCCTAATTATAAATTCACGCTGCCACTTGTACTAACCCTTTTTAGTGCAAGATAGGCTGGACACGGGATTCTAGTGCCCGTTAAGTCCGCGTTTCCCTCATCGACCCTAAAGTCGGTATTTCTACATTTACCTTTCCTTTACCCACCACCACACCCACATCGATGGATCCACCTCCATCGAACTTCTTTTCCACTACTCTGCCGCCGTCCGTTGGTGCGCAGAATCCACCTCGCATCTCTCTCCAAGAGAGATGCTATCCTACACGAGGTCCACTTTCCACCTGTCTTTCCATTTCACCAGCCAACGGGGAAAATTTTCAAATAAAACCCCAATACATCAACCTTCTACCAAAATTTCACGGTCTCGAGTCTGAAGATGCATACGTGTTTATCACGAAATTTGAAAATGTATGCGCAATGATGGGTACTTCACAGCTTTCTGTGGATACTTTACACCTTCGTCTTCTCCCATTCACCTTGTGCGTTTAGCCGAGAAGTGGCTATATAACACTACCGCACATTCCATTTCAAATTGGGACGAATTCGTCAAAGCATTCCTTAAGAAATTCTACCCACATCACAAAACAGCTCGAGTCCGTAGCGAAATATATCAATTCACCCAGCTTCCAAATGAAACATTTTCAAAATGTCTTGAACGTTTCAAGGATATGTTAGTCCAATGTCCACATCACGGCATCCCGAGATGGGAACTGTGCCGAATCATTTATGAGGGCATTAATCCTAACACAAGACAGACCCTTGAATCTATGTGTCAAGGCAACTTCATGACAAAAGATGATGGGGAAGCCTGGAATTTTCTAGAAAATTTCGCTGAAAAATCTTTACAGTGGGAGGGTATGAGTCAATCGTCTAGGGTTGGTAATGATATTTCCATAGGAGTTAGAGCTGACATTTCAGCTATGCAAAAGAAACTTGAGACTATGGAAAACAAATTCTTAGCCGCCCTAAGTCAAATATCACTCTCCAAAACTGTATGTGGATGCTGTTCTGATCCGTCTCACTTGACGGAAGAATGTCCGTTTCAAGGTCATGAGCATACCAATGCCGCATTTCAAAGACCTAGAAACGATCCATCTTCCTCCACATATGATCAAGGTTGGAGGAATCACCCGAACTTTGCTTGGAACCAATCACAATCCCAAAACACGGTTCCAAACACGAATAATTTCCAAAGGGCTCCTCCACCACAACAGCAACCACAATTGAGTCAGCACCCCTTTCAAGCACAAAATTTTCAAAATCCGGTCAACACACCTGCACTGTCTAGTCCTTTGCAGTTGACCGGGACTGATGAATCCTATTCATTTGCACTGTTGGAGATAGTGCCCTCAGAGTCAATTATTAGGTCACAGGTACGTGATTGCAATGATTGATGGAGGACCTATCCCGGTAGGACAGTCTTACTCGAGATGATAGTATGCTATCTGGTTTATCTTTATCATCGTGTACTGCTTTAGGTGACCTGACAAGTCGCTATTACACGTTGATAGAGCCCCTGGGATTCTTGCTTGACCACCAGCAGTATGAGGGCGATCATATAAGTGGGAGCTGGGGTCTATAAGCATATCCTTAAATGGTCCCTAGTCGTGAGAGTTTCGAGACAGGGCATCGATACTCCAGAGTAGACTAGTATATACAGTCGAGACCCCGACGAGGGGCGGTGGCCGGTCTCACAAGCCACTGGTGTCAGTTGGATCACCTATGATGTATACAGGTGCTCATTGGGTTATGAGTACACCGGACAGGACTCGCCGGGAACATGCTAGTTGGTCATATACCAGATGTCAGATGGCAGTTCCCTAGTGACATATGTGCAGGTTAGTTCATCGACCTGGGGATCGTCATTTGTCTTGTGTGAGTTCCCACTATACTTTGATTACTACCCTACCACGGCTCAAAGGAGTCGTGCAAACAGGTTTTAGTTGGGTACAGTCCCGAGCCACATGGAGGCAGTGAGCGCATCTTCAGGGGTTCGTCTCTCCCTGTATTGGGGGTGAGGTCGCGCTGTGTCTAGGAGAGCCATTACACGAAGCCCTCGGCCGAGGCAAGGAGATTTACTGGTAGGTATTCCAGTAGTATCTCAGGGTGTTCTGGGCTACACTCCGACACGACTTGTACCGCTTTTGGGGATCTGACTTTTACCAACCCCCTAGGCCCGCCATGCGATACTCATAGACGAACGGACCGGACTGTATGGATATTGTCACTGACAGGCTCAGTAGGGTTGTCAGGCTGAGTTCGCTCACGGACGTCCTTTTTAGTCAATACCTGGTAGCCCGTTACGTATTGGCTTATACCTCTGACGTGCTAGTGGTTAAATCCACAACCAAGGTGTTGACGAGTCTTTAGAGTCCCCCACATTCAGTTACTCAAGCTTTCGGGCGAAAGGTTGTAGAGGCCGTATGGAGATATGGCAAGGTCCGATCAGATACGTGCGGTATTGCACGGATCAGGATCGGACAGTTTGTACTACAGGCTGTATGGTTATATGGCAGGGTTCGATCAGATACGTGCGGTATTGCACGGATCAGGATCGAACGGATATTACTAGCCGGCTTTGGTTTAAGCCGAATCCTAGTATAGTACAGTGTAGATTTTGTCTCATAGCAGTTGTATTTCGGTCGGAATACAAATGCAGGTGTGTATGCACAGTATCGGGGTTTTCCTGTAATTTATTACGGGACCAGTTTTCTGGAGTTGCCAGTTTGTTTTTCGTTTCGGCCAATTTTCTTTGTGTCGTTCATTGGCCGAAGATTGGTGGAGGAGGGCTTATTTGCATTGTTGAAAATAAGTGTTTGTGGAGGGGGTTCTTTGCTTATATTTGTATCATGATGGTTTCATGATGGAGCCCATCCTTTGACTCTTTCTTTTCCATCATGGCTTGACTTTGTAAACAATCATGGTTGTTGATGATTGTTGGTTGAGTATTGGTTTTGGGAGTGATCATTGTTTCTCATCATCACTTGCTTTTCAACCACCTCTTTGTCTTGACTCTCTCTCTCTTGCATGATAGGAGTATGGCTCACATTTTTGTTGGATGACACTCTCATTCTCTCCTCTCCCTCACCTCTTTTGGCCGGCCATGTATGAGGCTGCCCATGATTTTTGGTGTGGGATTTTTGATTCATTTCATGTTGGAAAATCCCACAACGCCATCTCCAAAAAGCTTGTATCAATCCTCCACCACAAAGGCAATTCCTACAACCCCAAATGAGACTTGCTCACTAGATATTCTACAGCAAACCTTGGGCACGTCGACTAGCCAGCTTCATGCCCGAGTTGCCTCGGCATTGAGGTGGGAGCCCGTAAAAGAAGTAGGCGATGTGGTGCACTTCCGGCGACGAGGTGGAGACCGGAGCTTCCGCAGGAGATCGGGACGACGACGAGAAGACCGGAGGACTCGGATCAGTCGGTATATCTCTCTTCCCCATCTTGTAGTTAGCTAGGACTAATTAATGGTTCGATCCGGGTATTAGTGCGCGGCGGTTTGCCAGTTCATGTAAAATTAAAGTTTATCACCGCTTCCGCATTTGGCCGTCGGATTGAAGGCTGGGGCGCCGCCGTGCACTTACAGTGGTATCAGAGCCTCGCCATTAACTTAGTCTAGCTTGCTTTAATGTGTTTTACATTTCTGATCGAGCAAAATTCCAAAATCCGCATTTTCACTAGCATCAGTTTCTGTTGAAATTTTTTGGTCTCCAAAAATTTTTCAGGTTGTATAAAATTGATGTACTGGAGATTACAAGGCTACTGTAGAAATTCGACAGGGTGAGTCCACTGTGGAAGTGCGGAACCGCGGCCAAACCCCCCTTTGGGCCGCGGTTCCGCCGCACACTGTTGGGATCCCTGCACCAAATTTCTACAGTATCTTTCTGGGGTTAAAATTGGGGTTTTGGAATATTAATATTGGGCCCAGAACTTCCTGATCTGCTACAGTAATGCTTGGGGGCCCACTTGTTAAAATTTTATCGATCGGATATTTTAAACACATTATTTCACAGTATTTACATTATATCTGCGACCGTGAATGTCACTCGATCGGTAAATCCTGTCTAACTGCTATAGCCCGGTTAGACGGATTTGCGAACGTGATTTTCACGTTGATGTTCTGTTTTTGCTGTGATGTTGCGGATCGGTCATGGGGGATAGCCTGGATGCAATGCTAGTACAGTTTTGTTGTATTATGTACATTTGATATTGCGGGGCGAGCGTCCGACATGTGGACTGCCGTCACTGCCTGATTGTATTATTATTTTGGGGCACGGCCAGGTTGCGGTCGATGTACCCGTTGTATGTATATTTTACTTTCTGTACTAGGATTACCCCGCGGAGGGGTGCACGGATAGCCGGGTTCTGGAGGGCAACAAGCCCGCATCTCATGGCATTGAGACGGAGGGAGCTTCACTCTAGGATTGGCGGGCTATTCGCCGCACTCGTAGGGGGTACAGGTTGACCCAGGAGGGGTGCCCAAGTTACCGGATTCCGTGAAGTGCTGGGTGGTCCATTCACGGTGCTGAAGGAGGCTGCCTCGCTTCAGGTTTTGGCGGGTAACTTGCCGCGCCCGTAGGGGTCTAGGTTTTCATTGCACAGGCTATCCACACGACCAGGAGAACGTCGGGTTTCAGTAGTGGCTCTGTGAAACCCGGGGATCCCAGATATCTGTATTGTTTCTGTGATGCTGTTCATTTTCTGTGATGTTGCATTTTTTATCACGCCTTGAGCGAATATAATATATTGGTATATATATTAGTAGATGTTGTATATGTTTTGCATCCGCGCTAGTCCAGTCCCCGCTCTGTCGTTAGTTAGCTAACCTAACGGGTAATGACGGGACCCAGTGGCGAATGCAGATGGCATATACGTACATCAGTATATTTTCGTTCTTTTTGGTGTGATCAATTGATGGGACTGCATTGATTCGGATCAATGCAAGTTAAAAACAAACCTAATCTGATGTTGTTGGAACACTTTTTCAAAAAGCTGTTATTGCAAGGACGTTCACTTTTGTTTTGCATCGTGATATTCAGTTGGAATATCCTGCTCCTCAGTCGACGAGGCAAGGGCCGAGATCCCTTCACCGGGAGTGACCCCTTGGACAAAAAGTTTGCGTCAGGGCATTAACTTCACTATAGCCGATTACTTTTGCTTTGCATCGCGGTATTCATTTGGAATATCATGCACCCCATTCTACGGGGAAAGAGCCGAGATCCCTTCACCGGGAGTGACCTCTTTAGCAACGGTTTTCGTCACTATATTTTTCAAAAAGCTATCCGTTCCTTCAACGATATCAAGTTCATTACGTTAAAGGTTTTTGCCAGAAACCATTCGTAGCCCTCCGTCGTTTCAGACGGGTAGCACGTAGTATTCATGCTATGTTTGTTGGCCTTCGTCAAGGCATATGGTAGCTGCTTGTTGCCTTTCTGCAGCATAGATAGATGCGTTAGTTTGGGACAGTCGTATAGCCTTGTTGGCCTTCGTCAAGGGCTTGTGCGGGTGGGTTCAAATCAACCTGGAGAATGACGGGTAGAACTTGACATGTGACTTATGATTTGTTGGCCTTCGTCAAGGTCATAAGAGCATGGGGCAGAAATCACATTGGGAGTTTCAAAAGAACTGAAACTTGCCAGATATGCGCATACCTTCTGGAGTGTGATACCGTGAGCGGATTCCGTCACGTTATCATGCGATGATAGTTGGATCCCGATTCCCACTGATGAGTTAGTTTACTCCTCGGGTGACCCCGACTAATTCTTCTTTCAGGTTTGGAGGAGAATTTGACGGTACAGTGGGAGGTTTCCTGATTAGATAAATTGGTAACCATTCTGATCTAGGTTAGAGTGCACGCTGAGTGTTTCTTTTCTCTCTCTCTTTGGCAGCGACCTTTGACCCGACCCTAAGACTATGACTCAGTGACCAAAATTGACCGAACCTTCTTAAACACTGGCTTTTGGATTGTCAGAGTTGCAAACCTCATTGCCACTCCTACTTTTACCCTTTTCTCCAGGACACCCCGTTTTATTACGAACGTCCACTTCCATTGGACAAAACCATCGTATGGTTAGATACGAACTCGAAAAAATTTATTCGAGGATGGTTTCAGGTTCTGGAGAAAACGGATAGGATTATTCAGTTGTCTTTTCCTTTTACCTTCTCTCAAGTTGCGAGTACTCCTTGGTTTAGGAGATGGTACACCTATTACGCAAATTGGATAGTCTTCTTCCAAACCATAGGCTGGTGCCGACCGGTAGGGAATGAAGAAAACCAATTAGCCTAACGATGGTGTACAGAAGGTATTAAGTTCAGACAAAGCAAGGGATTAGCAAGAGGGCAAAGTAAATTGCGACTGAGATTCACGACCAAACCAAGTATCTCTTCGCCAATCCTAAATCACCTTTGTATTTCTCCAGGACACTCCGTATCACTACGAAGATCCACAGTTTATTGGATACTCCATCGTATGGTTATATACGAACTCGAAAGGAACTTGTTCCAGTTCGGGGATGGATTCTGGTTCAGGAGAAATAGGAATAAGGTTTATTCGGTTGTCTTTTATCCTCACCTTCTCTCGCATTGCGAGTGTTCCTAGGATTAGGACAATACACCCATTATGCTTATTGGATAGTCTTCTTCCAAACTATAGGCTGGTGCCGAACGGTAGGGAAGGAAGAAAACCATTTGGCCTAAAAGGGTGTGCAGAAGGTAAAGACTAAAGACATGTGAAGGGATTTTGAGAGGTGGCAAAGAATAACTATACGGTTACAGTCGTGAATCTGGAAGAGGCATTACTAGGAATACCGGAATATCCCATCGAAACATTTCAATGTTTCAGTTTCACTGTGTAATGTTAAAAGAAAAACTGATTTCCCGATTAGATGCTTACTCCAGGGTATGTATTTACCAGGTTTGATTCTCATATCTGTATGGTTTTACAGATGATGAGTGGGAGTAGGTTATTGGGAATTGGGTGATCATCCTTATTATATCGGGATTCGTTGTAATCGGTGATATTTGAGGAAGTCACCTGGGTAGTTTGCCGGTCGGCAAATATTTGGTTTTGAATATCCGCTGTTATGCATCAATTTCAAATTGATATATCTGTACGTCTATTTTCATAGAGTGAGATATACCTTTCTGAAATTATGTCTACGACATTTACCTATATCAGTGGATGGTTAGGTAAGGAGCATTAAACAGCGGTGTAATTCTTCTTAACCATAAGTACAGTTTTCAACCTACGACACACAGTGAATGAGTTATCAGACTCAAGGGACTTATACAGAGTATTGTATGTTGTCCAGGGTCCATCAGGACAAAGGGATTGGTCCTCGTACTATATTCGGTTTACTTATGACTTCTCTAGTTTTTAGACAGGTGTTTCGTGGAAACACAGGGTCCGAATGTTGAGAAGTTATAGGTATTTGAATAGAGTAGAGAATCAGGTATAGCAAGTATCGGGATTCTTCAAAGAGATCGAAGATGTAGATACTTGTGTATGGTATTCAGTTGATAGTGATGATTAAGAGAAATTGCTTCTCTTTCAGGTTACTCATAATTGGAAGCATTCCTAAGTTGAGTAACGCTGATCGGCCTTCTTCCATTTAGGGAACATGCACTGGGGACAGCTGCATGATTTGAATCTGGTTCAATTAAATCAGTGCCTCTGTTTCTATATTGGATATAGAACAGTTCATATCTTAACGATGTTAAGGTACGGGGAGTTGTCCGGCTTATGATTAAAACCAGACACTGGACAACTCAAGGCACGATTCTGTAATGGCTGTTTGTGGGTTGACCCAGGCTATGACGAGGGTTGATTTTCTACCATCTGGATGAACAATAGCAATATTGTTCTAGACTCGCCACAGTTTTATTAAAAATGGATTTTTTTTCAGAAAACAGCAGTGGGAGTATGGTAGAACTGGAAGTGATTCCAGAACCACAAACGATTACTGAAGATTTGATAAGGAACCTAAAGATTCAATCTGGATTGACATTCCATTGGCCACTCCGCAGATAAGGTGGGTAACTTCAGGCACCCGAGAGGTACTACGGTAGCCTCAAGGACGGTGACAGGGAAGTTCTTGTTTACCCACAATTACCATTGCTGTTGTTCCAGGCTGCGAGACCCGGCGGGAGGATGAGTATAGCGTCGTTCTAAACTAGTTTTAGAAGTGTACGTCTATATGACTCTGCCAGAGGGTTGTCGTAGTCAGTGGGAGCAGCGGAAGCATTGGTGGACAGGTAGCTTATGTCTATTTATAGACTAAAGCAGATGTAGCGGAGATAGATCATCTATTTCTAACGTGACAGTCATGGGATTGACTTCATCAGAATAGGGGATAGATCTGTTGAGAAGGTACTAGGGTGTGATATCCTGGTATTTGGATGACATACACAAAGTAGGAAAAGAAACTCCTATACTACAATCGGTTATACTTTGGTCGTCACACAGTGGTTTCTTCACAAAGGAAATGGATTTTATATCAGACATACTGGTTACTAGATCTATGGTTTTAGATCTAGATTTGGGTAGTCTACCAATCAGGGTACTTAGTCAGCATTCTAAGAGTATTTAGAATGGACGACTCCTGGCACGGTGGTATACCTTCAGGTGATGGAGTTACCCTCTCTAAAGGTGTCTTACAGACTAAAGTAGAGAGGGATGTGCATGATTGGCAGATCACTTGCTCAGGCAATTGAGTCAATCATGAGATGTCAAGTACCACACCAGATGTTGTTCTTGCACTAGATGCAATAAGTTGACATTAATTCAATCCTGGAGAAACAGTCGGAAGCAGTTTTAGAACATAAGTGGATGTTCTAGGGATATGATAACGACAGCCTTATTCAGGAGACAGTTATCATTCCAGGCTTCCAAGGTGACCTGGACGACAAGGAGGTTGTCAGAGTTATAGTTTTTCCTTCTGACGAGGGGCAGTATTTTGGACAGGTGGTCCAAGGCAATACTGAGGGTGGCATAGCGCAGGATACTTATTAAGTTCAGTTGACGATACAGTCTAAGAAGTTTGGATTTGGACTTCATTTATGAGCTGGGTCCCATCAGACATCCAGACACATTCTATGACAGGTATTGCTCATTTTGGGAGATGGCTTTCTCCGCGAACTTGAGATATAGAGAGACATAGAAAGATACAACAAAGCGGATCCACTCACTAAGGCTATTCCTCGAACGCAATAGTTTCGCAAACGAGCTTTGTGAGACTGACTAGTACAGGAGTTGGGTGTTCGGTATCACACGGGCTGTGAGTATGCGACATCGCAATAATTAGCCTTGAGTGCAAGTGGGAGATTGTTGGAGATAGTGCCCTCAGAGTCAATTATTAGGTCACAGGTACGTGATTGCAATGATTGATGGAGGACCTATCCCGGTAGGACAGTCTTACTCGAGATGATAGTATGCTATCTGGTTTATCTTTATCATCGTGTACTGCTTTAGGTGACCTGACAAGTCGCTATTACACGTTGATAGAGCCCCTGGGATTCTTCCTTGACCACCAGCAGTATGAGGGCGATCATATAAGTGGGAGCTGGGGTCTATAAGCATATCCTTAAATGGTCCCTAGTCGTGAGAGTTTCGAGACAGGGCATCGATACTCCAGAGTAGACTAGTGTATACAGTCGAGACCCCGACGAGGGGCGGTGGCCGGTCTCACAAGCCACTGGTGTCAGTTGGATCACCTAAGATGTATACAGGTGCTCATTGGGTTATGAGTACACCGGACAGGACTCGCCGGGAACATGCTAGTTGGTCATATACCAGATGTCAGATGGCAGTTCCCTGGTGACATGTGTGCAGGTTAGTTCATCGACCTGGGGATCGTCATTTGTCTTGTGTGAGTTCCCACTGTACTTTGATTACTACCCTACCACGGCTCAAAGGAGTCGTGCAAACAGGTTTTAGTTGGGTACAGTCCCGAGCCACATGGAGGCAGTGAGCGCATCTTCAGGGGTTCGTCTCTCCCGGTATTGGGGGTGAGGTCGCGCTGTGTCTAGGAGAGCCATTACACGAAGCCCTCGGCCGAGGCAAGGAGATTTACTGGTAGGTATTCCAGTAGTATCTCAGGGTGTTCTGGGCTACACTCCGACACGACTTGTACCGCTTTTGGGGGGTCTGACTTTTACCAACCCCCTAGGCCCGCCATGCGATACTCATAGACGAACGGACCGGACTGTACGGATATTGTCACTGACAGGCTCAGTAGGGTTGTCAGGCTGAGTTCGCTCACGGACGTCCTTTTTAGTCAATACCTGGTAGCCCGTTACGTATTGGCTTATACCTCTGACGTGCTAGTGGTTAAATCCACAACCAAGGTGTTGACGAGTCTTTAGAGTCCCCCACATTCAGTTACTCAAGCTTTCGGACGAAAGGTTGTAGAGGCCGTATGGAGATATGGCAATGTCCGATCAGATACGTGCGGTATTGCACGGATCAGGATCGGACAGTTTGTACTACAGGCCGTATGGTTATATGGCAGGGTTCGATCAGATACGTGCGGTATTGCACGGATCAGGATCGAACGGATATTACTAGCCGGCTTTGGTTTAAGCCGAATCCTAGTATAGTACAGTGTAGATTTTGTCTCATAGCAGTTGTATTTCGGTCGGAATACAAATGCAGGTGTGTATGCACAGTATCGGGGTTTTCCTGTAATTTATTACGGGACCAGTTTTCTGGAGTTGCCAGTTTGTTTTTCGTTTCGGCCAATTTTCTTTGTGTCGTTAATTGGCCGAAGATTGGTGGAGGAGGGCTTATTTGCATTGTTGTAAATAAGTGTTTGTGGAGGGGGTTCTTTGCTTATATTTGTATCATGATGGTTTCATGATGAAGCCCATCCTTTGACTCTTTCTTTTCCATCATGGCTTGACTTTGTAAACAATCATGGTTTTTGATGATTGTTGGTTGAGTATTGGTTTTGGGAGTGATCATTGTTTCTCATCATCACTTGCTTTTCAACCACCTCTTTGTCTTGACTCTCTCTCTCTTGCATGATAGGAGTATGGCTCACATTTTTGTTGGATGACACTCTCATTCTCTCCTCTCCCTCACCTCTTTTGGCCGGCCATGTCTGAGGCTGCCCATGATTTTTGGTGTGGGATTTTTGATTCATTTCATGTTGGAAAATCCCACAACGCCATCTCCAAAAAGCTTGTATCAATCCTCCACCACAAAGGCAATTCCTACAACCCCAAATGAGACTTGCTCACTAGATATTCTACAGCAAACCTTGGGCACGTCGACTAGCCAGTTTCGTGCCATAGTTGCCTCGGCATTGAGGTGGGAGCCCGTAAAAGAAGTAGGCGATGTGGTGCACTTCCGGCGACGAGGTGGAGACCGGAGCTTCCGCAGGAGATCGGGACGACGACGAGAAGACCGGAGGACTCGGATCAGTCGGTATATCTCTCTTCCCCATCTTGTAGTTAGCTAGGACTAATTAATGGTTCGATCCTGGTATTAGTGCGCGGCGGTTTACCAGTTCATGTAAAATTAAAGTTTATCACCGCTTCCGCATTTGGCCGTCGGATTGACGGCCGGGGCGCCGCTGTGCACTTACATGCACAATGCATGAATTTGGTCTTAACAAATATTATGCAAGTTTCGGCTGAAATGAAGTCTTCTGTCGATAAAATTGAGAAAAAGCCAGCGTCCCAAGCTGAGAGTATCAAATCGATGGAAGCAGAAATTTCACGATTAAGAGCCGAAATGAGTGCAAGAGAGAAAGGGAAACTTCCAGCTCAGCCTTTACCTAATCCTAGCTATTCACATCATGTGGATGCAATCACGTTGAGATCTGGAAAAGTGCTTGACAATCATGTTGGGGAAGAGTTTGATGATACAGAAAAATCAATCAATAACACCCCGGCTGAGACCTTTCCTCACACACACACTTCTAGCTCTGATCCTTGTTCTTCTACCCCACCACTTTCTTCCGAGCCTATTCTTCGTTTCCCAAAAGGCTCGCCACTTCAGCCCAAAAGGGATCGGGTCCACACACACTTCCTTCTCCTATGATGGACCCAGCGCTTATTGCTAAAGCACCTTATCCTAATCGGTTAAGGGCTAACACACCGAGTCTACATATGGAGAAGATAATGAACATTTTTAAGCAAGTTAACATCAACATCCCTCTCCTAGATGCCATCCAACAAGTTCCGTCTTATGCGAAAACTCTTAAGAACTTGTGCACTAGAAAGAGGAAGACTCAAGTGCCCAAGAAGATATTCATGGCAAAGACAGTAGACACGGCTTTCCCCTAACAATTACCGAGGAAACGTAAGGATCCTGGATATCCTACTATTTCCATTTCTATTGGGGGAAAATACATTAACCGTGCTCTACTAGACCTTGGCGCTAGTGTTAACTTGTTTCCATACTCGGTTTATGAGCAACTAGGTATCGGAGAGTTGAAGCCTTCGAGCATAACTCTCCAGATGGCTGACCGATCAATCACCAAACCTAGGGGTGAACTGGAGGATGTGTTAATAAAAATCGGGGAATTCATATTCCCTGTGGACTTTATTGTAATTGATACACAGCCTGTAGCGAACCCACGGAATCAAATTCCGGTGATTTTAGGTCGTCCCTTTTTGGCCACTTCCAATGCAATAATCAACTGTCGTAATGGTTCTATGACCCTATCTTTCGGGAATAGGTCAATAGAGCTGAACATTTACAAGTTGGGAAGTGTACCCTCCGAGCCTACTGCTCAGGTCTGTTCTGTCGACTTAATGGATGTCGACAGCAGCGAATTTGATGATCCTCCTGATATTGATCTAGACTCTTTTCATACGTTATTGTTTGACCCAACTATATATCATACACATACGGACTCTTCCACCGAGATGTCTGGGTCAACAATTAACACTGATTATGAAATGCCTTTAGAGTCTGAAGATCACCCCGCACTTTGTGATGATATTATTCTTCGGGGTATTGATGGAACTTTTGAGGAGATATTCGCTGATGAACTCGCATTTTTGAATGACACGGGTGTTGAGATGAATCATCTCCCAATCAATGAAATTGAACCTCCACCCCTTCTTCTGAATTGTAAAAAGAATGTGAGTAATCCATCACATTCACTGTATCGTCTCTCCAAAATGAGACACACACACATTCTCTTCCACCACTTAACCTTTCCCCACTTCTTCTTCCACCAACCAGAGTATTGCATTGATAAAATTTTTGAATGGTTGGTGTTGACATTCGGTCTTTGCAAAGCTTGGCATCGACCACTGATTCTTGACCCCCTCATGTGATTTTCAAAGATTAACATTGCATAATTCAAGTTTGGGGGGGCATTTTTTTTCTGGCTCTTGAAAAGAAAAATTTTACAAAATTTTGAGCCAAAAATAAGTTCGGGGGAGGTTCTTCACTTAAATATTTTGCCCCCACTAATAAATTCCTCCCAAACTTACAGGTTTTTCGAGATATAGCTGATGGCAACAGTGAGGACACTGTTGAAAACAAGTTTGGGAGAGGTTTGTGCTTATTTTCGCATCATTTGCATATCATTTGCATAAGCACAAAACATTTTTCAAAACCTATAAAAATTTAAAAAATTTCAAAACTATAAAAATATTTTTGTACATAAATAAGATAATAAAAGTTTAGATAGTGAAAAATTACATCCATGAGATTAGAAAAATTTAAGAAAACCAAGAAAATTATAAGTTTTCTTATACGAACTAGTAATAAGTAGTTATGAGCCGTTGTCCCAAGGGTTAGTAAGATGAAGGACGTCACTAATCTGAGGATAATAATACATCAATTTACATATTACAATGAATGAAAGAAAAAGAAACACTCATCTCACATCTACCCCGGCTATTCACCCGCGACAATCCAACGCATTCATATACACATACCATCATCAAACACAGATCACATATATGTATAACCCCCACTAATCGACTTATAGCGATTAGCAGACGTTCAATACATATAAACATCACAGATATAACCCATTAGTCAAAGTGTAGTGAAGTTCGATCAAAAATACGGATTTATAGGCCCCCTAAAACAAATTTCTTTTCTGGAAAACCTGGGCACAAATAAACCATCTTAAAAATCCCAAAACCAAGCCAGAAGAACACTGCACCAAACTCGACCCAGAACCGAGTCAAAACGGCCGCGGTTCCGCGGCAATAGGCATGCTTTTGCCGTGGAACCGCCGCGCTTTGAGCGATTCACTGGATCGTTTTTGGTGGCTTTCTTCACAACACCCTGAGATGATTTTTGACGTAAGATTTATTTTATTTTGAGCAGAAAAAATTTCAACAGAAAGTTAGGGTTTTGCGTTTTTAGTTTTGTGATTTTTTCCGATTGAACTTCTATACACTTTACTACCTAGCTAGTTTATGTTTAGTTAGGCTCTGATACCACTGTAAGTCCACGTTGCCCACCCCGGTGCTTGCGGGGAGGCGGAAAACGGAATAAAAATCGGATTTTTACTACTCTAGGAAACATGGACTAGACAAAGTCGGGATCATTACTAAACAAAACTAACTAAAAGCTAACTAGAAATTAGCTACAAGGAAGAATGGTTATACCTAGGGCTTTATGTCCTTCTCTCCTTGCTCCTTGGAGTGTAAGAAAGAGATCGCCTTGTCGCCTTCTCGAGTCGAAGAAGGATCCATCCGAAAGCCTCAACCTTTGACTTCAACTTCAAGCTAGAAGTAACTAAGGTGCTAGAAGTGCTAATCCTAGAACCCTAGATGAGAGTAGAGATTATCTAGAAGAGGTTTTCTCTCAAGCTCAAGTGTTTCTCAACACATGAGAGGGGAGAGCTTGAGGAAGAGGAAGAGCAAGAGAGAGAAAGTATATGATAGAATGAGAGAATAATAAGCCATTCTCACATATATGTGTGAATTATAAAAAATAGATAATTAGCTAGATAATTGTCATGGTTAATCAAGACTTGACCATTATCATTTCACATTAAATGAAAATTGCAAGGATCAAAGAGCATCTTTTATTTGGAATGATGATGGTCAACATGTCAACTAAGGTCAACAAGTCAAGTATGGTCAAAATTTCAACAATCCTAACCATGCACAATTATATATATATATATATATATAGCTAATATCAATTAATTATAATACACACATAATCATTAGGGATAATAAAATGACAATGGTCATTAACCCTAATCAAAGTCCTCTTCCTCTGACTCAATCAACTGTGCATACGCACCCGCATTCGTGATCCGAGGAACACGAATACAAAGAGATAAAACCAATCCCAAATCATATACTAGGATCTGGCTTAAACCAAAGCCCGCTAGTATAAGCTGTCCGGACAGCAAACGTGCACAAGTGCGCGGATGTGAACGAACCCTGTCGCAAAACCATGCGACCTCTACTCATTTTGCCTAAAGGCAAATAGCTCTCTGTGTGGGACTCTAAAGACTCGACACTACGCTGGCAGTGGGTTTAACCACAGACCGCAAGCGGCACTAGCTGTACGTAACGGTCCCCAGGTAGATGCCGATAAGAAGACTGACGAGGTGACCCCATCTGAACTCCTACTGAGCCTGTATGTGACAGTCTCCGTACAGTCCGGTCTGTTCGTCTGATACATCGCATAGCGGGCCTAGGGGGCGGTGAACGTCAGTCCCCTAATAGCGGTACAAGTCGTGTCGGAGTGTAGCCCAGAACACCCTGAGATAACACTAGAAACCTACCAGTATATCTCGCTTGCCCTGGCCAGGGACTACTTTTGTAATGGCTCTCCTGGACACAGCGCGATGTCAACCCCCAATACCGGGAGAGACGAATCCTGTCTAACCGTCGCTGCCTCCAAGTGCTTCGGGACTGCACCCAAAAACTAACTGTTTGCACGACTCCTTTGAGCCGTGGTAGGGTAGTAATCAAAGTGCAGTGGGAACACACTCGAGGCGAAGTGACAGTGTCAAGTCAGCGGATTAAGCTGTACTCATGTCACCTGGGAACTGATAACTGAAGATAGGTATAATACCAACCAACAGTTCCCGACGAGTCCTGTCCAGTGTACTCGTAACCTAACGAGCACCCGCATACTATCTCAAGTACGACGTACTGACGGCTGTGGGACAGACCGTCTCCCACGCTGGGATGAGAAGCGCATACGCTAGTCTACTCCAGAGTATCGATGCCCTGTCTCGATAGTCCAACGACTAGGGACCTGTATAAGGATGTGCTTATGGATTACCCAGCCCCCACGAGTGTGAGCGCCATCACAACGCTGGTAATCACGCAAAGATCCTAAGGGCTCTACTAATATGTATATAAGCGATATGCTAAAAGAAACGCATGCACATATTGAAGTAGAGACAAACCAAGTAGCATACTACCATTTCGAGCAAGATTGTATATACAACTGTGAATATCCCAAGCTTCCATCAAGTAATATACATACTAGTATGATACAGTAATGGCCTCTAGGGCATATACACTAACAATCTCCCACTTGCACTAAGGCCATGTACCGGCGTATCGAAGACCTATCATCTCGATCAGCCGCTCGAACTGAGTCTGGGGTAGGGCCTTCGTGAGTGGATCTGCAGTGTTGTTCTCCGTATTTACTCTCTTCACCTCGATCTCCCGGCGATCAATGATCTCCCTGATCAGGTGATACCGCCTCAAAATGTGCCTGGACTTCTGATGGGACCTGGGTTCCTTCGCTAAAGCTATAGGCCGTTGTTGTCGCAATACAGCGGTATTGGATCAACAATGGTAGGAACCACCTGAAGCTCCGTGAGGAACTTCTTCATCCAGACAGCTTCCTTTGCGGCATCGCAAGCAGCTATGTACTCCGCTTCCATAGTTGAGTCTGCAACGGTCTCCTTCTTGGAACTCTTCCAGCAAACCGCCCCTCCATTGAGGGTAAAGACATAACCCGACATGGACTTGGAGTCATCCTTATCACTCTGGAAGCTGGAGTCAGCAAAGGCCTCGAGCTGGAGGTCTTTTCCGCCATACACCAAGAACATCTCCTTAGTCCTTCTCAGGTACTTGAGAATGTTCTTTACCGCTATCCAGTGTTTCTCCCCTGGGTTCGACTGATACCAGCTTACAACGCTCAATGCGTATGCTACATCTGGTCTGGTACACAACATCACATACATTATAGAGCCTACCGCAGAAGCGTAGGGTATAATAGACATGCGATCCCTTTCCAAATCAGTCTTGGGAGACATATCTTTGGAGAGGGTGATCCCGTGACAAGCCGGTAGATTACCGCGCTTGGAATCTTCCATACTGAACCTTTTCAGTATGGTGTCGATGTACCTTGACTATGAAAGTCCCAACATCCTCTTAGATCTATCACGATAGATCTGGAACCCCAGAATGTAGTTGGCATCGTCCAGGTCCTTCATGGAGAACCTCTGCGACAAGAATCCTTTGACTGACTGTAGCATAGGAATATCATTTCCTATTAGGAGAATGTCATTCACGTACAAGATGAGGAATACCACAGTTCTCCCTACAATCTTACTGTAAATGCATGGTTCATCTGGGTTTTTGATAAAGTCGAATTCTTTGACAGTATCATCAAAGCAGATGTTCCAACTCCGTGATGCCTGCTTAAGTCCATAAATGGACTTGAGCAACTTGCACACTCTACCGCTGCTCCCACTCTGAATGAATCCCTCCGGCTGATCCATATAGACGCACTCTTCCAAATTTCCATTTAGGAAAGCCGTCTTTACGTCCATCTGCCAGATTTCATAATCGTGGAAGGCAACAATGGCAAGGAGGATCCGAATGGATTTCAGCATAGCTACTGGAGAAAAGGTCTCGTCATAGTCCAAACCAGGTCTTTGATGAAAACCCTTTGCTACAAGTCTAGCTTTATAGGTCTCAACCTGCCCATCTACACCAATCTTCTTTCTGAAGATCCATTTGCAGCCTACGGGTTTTACCCCTTCTGGAGCAAAGTCCAAAGTCCAAACTTTGCTGGTGTACATAGACTCCATCTCGGCCCGCATTGCATCCAGCCATTTTACCGAGTCACCACTCTGAATGGCTTGCTGGAAGCTAGTAGGCTCACCATAATCCATAGTGCAATCCTCTCTATCCCCGTCAATGAGAAAACCGTAGTATCTCTCGGGCGGATGAGACTGCCTACTACTCCTGCGGAGTGGCGTAGGAATGTCATGTTCTTTCGAACCCTCTGGTTCTACTAAGCTTTCAGTAATAGTTCATGGTTCTGGAATTTCTTCCAGTTCTATTGCGCTCCCACTTATCTGATTTTCTAAAAACTCGGTTTCCAAGAAGCGGGCATGGCGAGAAACAAAAACCTTTTTTTCCTCTGCGTAATAGAAAAGATACCCCTTGGAGTTCTTTGGGTATCCCACAAACTTACACTGTACCGAACGTGCCTCGAGCTTGTCCGCATGCTGCTTTTTTACAAAAGCTGGACACCCCCATGTCTTAAAGTGTTTAAGACTGGGTTTCTTCCCACTCCACATCTGATATGGTGTGGTAGGCACTGACTTAGTAGGAACTTGGTTTAAAAGATATGCAGCAGTTTCTAGTGCATAACTCCAGAAGGATCGCGGCAACTCAGCCTTACTCATCATGGAACGAACCATATCCAATAGGGTTCGATTCCGCCTTTCCGATACACCGTTGTGTTGTGGTGTGTATGGAGGAGTAATCTGAGAGAGAATTCCATTCTCTTTTAAGAAGCCCAGAAACTCGGCACTCAAGTATTCACCACCTCGATCAGATCTCAGTGTCTTGATACTTTTGCCTGTTTGTTTTTCAACTTCATTCTTGTATTCCCGAAATTTCTCAAAGGCTTCGGATTTGTGCTTCATCAAGAAGACATGCCCAAACCTACAGAAATCATCAGTGAAAGTAATGAAGTATGAATAACCACTTCGCACATGTGTAGACATTGGACCACACACGTCACTGTGTATGAGTCCCAAGAGCTCTCTCGCTCTTTCTCCGTGTCCAGTGAACGGAGTCTTTGTCATCTTTCCCATGAGACAAGATTCACAAGTGGCATAAGACTGGTACTCGAACGGATCCAAGTATCCTTCTTTATGTAACTTTGTCAACCGTGTCTCATTAATGTGACCCAGTCTACAATGCCATAAGAAAGCCTGATTTAATTCCGGAGACTTTCTTTTAAGTGTGTCCTGGACACTGAAGACCTGAGCTTGATTCAAAACGTATATACCGTATTTCAATGTACCTGACCCAATCAGTACTTGATTTAGGTGGATGTTTACAACATCGCTTACAAAAGTAAAATCATATCCTTCCTGAGAAAGTAAGGATACAGATATGATGTTACAAGTCGCACCTGGTACATAAAAACAGTCACGCAGAATCAATATCTGCCCAGTTGTCAGTCCTAGATGATATTCCCCTACGGATTCAGCATACATGCTCATTCCGTTAGCAACTTTGAGAGTCATATCACCTTTCCTGATAACCCTACGGTTTCTCAGATCCTGTAACGAATTACAGATATGAGATCCTGATCCGGTATCCAATACCCAGGAAGTAGGGTTAACTGAAATACAGTTCTCTATTACAAACACACCCGAAGCCGAAGCCACAACATGCTTCGAATTCTGGCTACTGGCTTTGCAAGCCCTGCAATCCTTCTGTCCATGTTCATTCCCGTAACAATAGGAACATCCCTCTTTTACTGCATCCATTCCCGAAACTTCTGCCCTTCTCTTTCTTTCTACTTCCCTGGTTTCCTTCAGGGTAGTAGGTAGAGTCTGTTGAACTAAGTCAGCATCTGACCCGTTCTTCAACGTGGTCTTCAGGTCCGAGAGCTCAAAAGAGCTGGTCTTTGTAAGGACGTTGCCCCCTATAGATGACCCGATAGCCAACCTCGCTGGAAGCAATTCATTCGAGGTCTCATATCTTGCGTACGAGATTGCTCTCCATATAAAACTTTGTTATGGAGGAAGATAGAAGCTGAGTCCATCTTCTCGTGCCGCCTCTGGTATATACCATCAACTGAGGCTAACACGAAGCACTTGGCTTTCGCACAGTCTTCTTCCGATGTCCTACGGATATCAATATCCGTGACAGGGGAAACTGGACCTGAGACGGCAGGGGTGGGATCAGTCAAGAGGTGTCCCAGCTTGTCCTGGGCAATGGACATCTGGACAGACCTTTGCCAGTCATAACAGTCAGATTTAGTCATGTTATTATCTAGATGTAACCTAGGTGCGGTCATTGGGTCGCTGCAATTAAGAGAGAGAGAAGAAAACACTTAGCATGATACTCTTGCAAGTTTAGATTGGTTTTTAATTTATCTAAACAGGATGGCTCCCACTGTCTCTCGAATTCCTTCTCAAACTGTAAAGAAAGAATTAGTCGGGATCAATCTCACCGTACAATACTTGCTTAACCGTTCAGCCAGGCCAGTGTCGGTACTTCGAGGGAGGTTTTCCAACGCTTTCGCGAAGTTCCTTAATTAAGTAACCTCTTTTCCCTGTGGGCGTAGCCCCGCTAACACCTTTCTAGACACCTACTAGGTTTATAGCATTGATCGTTAAGTGAGAGTTTTCCCGAGGAATAGCATATACTCACAGTAGGATCGGGATCCAAATATCATCGCGTGATAAAACCGAAGGAATCCTACCAGAATTATCACACTCCAAATGGTATGCAGCGCTAGCAAGTTTCAGTACTTATGAAACTCCCGATGTGGATTTTTGCCCCATGCTCTTATGACCTTGACTAAGGCCAACAAATCATAAGTCACATGTCAAGTTCTACCCGTCGTTTTCCAGGTTAATTTGAACCCACCCGTATATACCCTTGACTATGGCCAACAAAGCAATACGACTGTCCCAAACCAACGCATTCTATCTATGCAACATATGAATACCCACCAGCTACCAAACACTGTGCCTTGACTAAGGCCAACAAACACAGCTTGAATACTGTTGAATGTTCATATGAAACGACGGAGGGCTACGGATGGTTTTGGTGAAACCATGAACGTGAACTTGATATAATCGATGGAACGAGATAGCTTTTAAAAGGAGTGGTTCAAGCTCCGCGTTTAAAAGTTTAGTTTTGAAAAGAACCGAGTGGTTTTCAAAGTGTTCCAATCGACTTTTGCTTGGTTTATTTTCTTGCATTAGTTCTTTTAATGCGTCCCATCATTTAATCCTACCATTGCAGAAAACAACCAAAATATGACGTACGCTTATGCCATTCGCATTCGCCACGGGGCCCCGTCATCACCCGTTAGGTTACTTAACTAACGACAGAGCGGGGGCTGGGCTAGCTCGGCTGTAAAACATAAGCAACGCCTAAATAGTTATCATATATAAATATATAGCAATGATAGACATTACAGATCACAGATGAATACATTGGATATACTAGGAATCTGCAATCCGTTCGAGCCTGCAACGAAAAGCGGATTACACGATCGCGGTGAATAGCCAATACCCCACCCAAGACCCCTACGGGTGCGGCAAACTACCCGCCAAGTACCCGAAGCGAAGCAACCTCCCTCAACACCGTGAGTAGGCCACTCGGCACTTCGAGATACCCGGTAGTTTGTGCACCCCCTCCATGGGTCTATCCTAGGAGCAAAAACAGTAAAAAGAATTATACAATGACGGCTACAACTCCGACCCGGTTGTGCGGCCATACAAATAATAATACATCAATTTACATATTACAATGAATGAAAGAAAAAGAAACACTCATCTCACATCCACCCCGGCTATTCACCTGCGACAATCCAACGCATTCATATACGCATACCATCATCAAACACAGATCACAGATATGTATAACCCCCACTAATCGACTTATAGCGATTAGCAGACGTTCAATACATATAAACATCACAGATATAACCCATTAGTCAAAGTGTAGTAAAGTTCGATCAAAAATACGGATTTATAGGCCCCCTAAAACAAATTTCTTTTCTGGAAAACCTGGGCACAAATAAACCATCTTAAAAATCCCAAAACCAAGCCAGAAGAACACTGCACCAAACTCGACCCAGAACCGAGTCAAAACGGCCGCGGTTCCGCGGCAATAGGCATGCTTTTGCCGCGGAACCGCCGCGCTTTGAGCGATTCACTGAATCGTTTTTGGTGGCTTTCTTCACAAAACCCTGAGATGATTTTTGACGTAAGATTTATTTTATTTTGAGCAGAAAAAATTTCAACAGAAAGTTAGGGTTTTGCGTTTTTAGTTTTGTGATTTTTTCCGATTGAACTTCTATACACTTTACTACCTAGCTAGTTTATGTTTAGTTAGGCTCTGATACCACTGTAAGTCCACGTTGCCCACCCCGGTGCTTGCGGGGAGGCGAAAAACGGAATAAAAATCGGATTTTTACTACTCTAGGAAACATGGACTAGACAATGTCGGGATCGTTACTAAACAAAACTAACTAAAAGCTAACTAGAAATTAGCTACAAGGAAGAATGGTTATACCTAGGGCTTTATTTCCTTCTCTCCTTGCTCCTTGGAGTGTAAGAAAGAGATCGCCTTGTCGCCTTCTCGAGTCGAAGAAGGATCCACCCGAAAGCCTCAACCTTTGACTTCAACTTCAAGCTAGAAGTAACTAAGGTGCTAGAAGTGCTAATCCTAGAACCCTAGATGAGAGTAGAGATTATCTAGAAGAGGTTTTCTCTCAAGCTCAAGTGTTTCTCAACACATGAGAGGGGAGAGCTTGAGGAAGAGGAAGATGAAGAGAGAGAAAGTATATGATAGAATGAGAGAATAATAAGCCATTCTCACATATATGTGTGAATTATAAAAAATAGATAATTAGCTAGATAATTGTCATGGTTAATCAAGACTTGACCATTATCATTTCACAATAAATGAAAATTGCAAGGATCAAAGAGCATCTTATATATGGAATGATGATGGTCAACATGTCAACTAAGGTCAACAAGTCAAGTATAGTCAAAATGTCAACAATCCTAACCATGCACAATTATATATATATATATATAGCTAATATCAATTAATTATAATACACACATAAGCATTAGGGTTAATGAAATGACAATGGTCATTAACCCTAATCAAAGTCCTCTTCCTCTGACTCAATCAACTGTGCATACGCACCCGCATTCGTGATCCGAGGAACACGAATACAAAGAGATAAAACCAATCCCAAATCATATACTAGGATCTGGCTTAAACCAAAGCCCGCTAGTATAAGCTGTCCGGACAGCAAACATGCACAAGTGCGTGGATGTGAACGAACCCTGTCACAAAACCATGCGACCTCTACTCATTTTGCCTAAAGGCGAATAGCTCTCTGTGTGGGACTCTAAAAACTCGACACTACGCTGGCAGTGGGTTTAACCACAGACCGCAAGCGGCACTAGCTGTATGTAACGGTCCCCAGGTAGATGCCGATAAGAAGACTGACGAGGTGACCCCATCTGAACTCCTACTGAGCCTGTATGTGACAGTCTCCATACAGTCCGGTATGTTCGTCTGATACATCGCATGGCGGGCCTAGGGGGGCGGTGAACGTCAGTCCCCTAATAGCGGTACAAGTCGTGTCGGAGTGTAGCCCAGAACACCCTGAGATAACACTGGAAACCTACCAGTATATCTCGCTTGCCCTGGCCAGGGACTACTTGTGTAATGGCTCTCCTGGACACAGCGCGATGTCAACCCCCAATACCGGGAGAGACGAATCCTGTCTAACCGTCACTGCCTCCAAGTGCTTCGGGACTGCACCCAAAAACTACCTGTTTGCACGACTCCTTTGAGCCGTGGTAGGGTAGTAATCAAAGTGCAGTGGGAACACACTCGAGGCGAAGTGACAGTGTCAAGTCAGCGGATTAAGCTGTACTCATGTCACCTGGGAACTGATAACTGACGATAGGTATAATACCAACCAACAGTTCCCGACGAGTCCTGTCCAGTGTACTCGTAACCTAACGAGCACCCGCATACTATCTCAAGTACGACGTACTGACGGCTGTGGGACAGACCGTCTCCCACGCTGGGATGAGAAGCGCATACGCTAGTCTACTCCGGAGTATCGATGCCCTGTCTCGATAGTCCAACGACTAGGGACCTGTATAAGGATGTACTTATGGATTACCCAGCCCCCACAAGTGTGAGCGCCATCACAACGCTGGTAATCAAGCAAAGATCCTAAGGGTTATTAGTATATAAGCGATATGCTAAAAGAAACACATGCACATATTGAAGTAGAGACAAACCAAGTAGGATACTACCATTTCGAGCAAGATTGTATATACAACTGTGAATATCCCAAGCTTCCATCAAGTAATATACATACTAGTATGATACAGTAATGGCCTCTAGGGCATATACACTAACATTGAAGCCCAGGATAGTAGAGGATACCTTGAAATACTCTTGTCTTAAAGCCAAAAGTATGAAGGAAATAAAAAAAATGATGAAAATATAAAGTGGTGAGAAAAATGGACACTGGTTTTGTTATCACCAAGGGCAATAAAAAATTTATAGCGAGGGTGCCTCTTCACCTAGTGCCCTAAGGCCAACTGGTCTGGGAGTCACTGCTATGCCTGAGGTGGTGCAAGACGAGGAAAATACACCAAATAAGCAAGCACATGAGTAATCGGTCGGTTAGTACCTCAAGAAGTATTAACGGTCGCATGAAAGTGTGTAAGCAATCTCATCTAAATATTCATTAATTAAAAAGTACTGAGGCTGATGGGCAAGAGTATGATAGCTTGAATTGAATTCTCCGGGTGTAGGGATGTCTTTACACACACACAGGGTTATATGATCGATGTTTGGAAGAAAGATAGGAATGAAGAATAAGACGATGTTTTATTGCGGGAGGACGTGATTTCTGACATCTTTTCATGACCATTAAGATAGGGCTCATGACAACCGAAAAGCTAGCTTAGTTGGAAACCCTAATTTTCAAGGCTTTTCTTTTACGATTCTTTTCTTTAAATGTAATATTCATGATCTTCCTTTTATTATTGGATTTTGTGGGTGCAATCCGCAGAAAACCCTCAGGAGACAACACTCCTCCTACTAGGGACGCCTAGAGGTTTAAAGGTTTGTTGCACGTGCTCAGTGCAATCGTGTTGCCTACGAAAGTGTGCTAGTTAGTTTTTCTCTTTCTTTATTTTCTCCTTCTCTTTTTAATAAAACAATTCGCTCGAGACGATCGAAAATAAGTTTGGGGGAATTTGATCAGTCGAAAATAATGTATTTTTAACACGGCAATTTCCCTATCATTTGCACTCATTTAGAAGTGTTCGGTATTCATATTTCACATATTAGCAAATCAGTCGTTAAATATCAGATTTCATGTGTTAGACTTTTAAACCGGCACTTTAAGGGAAATTGACTGCATTTCATGGCATCGCATCATCACTGTATTTGCGCAACACTTGTGTCGAGTTTTGTGCAGGAAATTGCAGGAGCAAAGCCAAAAGAGCTGATCAAAAATACGCCAACTCAATGATTTCAGATCTGGTAGCAATTCAAAAGGAAATATAAAAATCAACATATCAAAGAAAGGCCTAATTGTCAGACCAAGACCACTGCAGAGAGCCCAAGCCCTGAAGCCTCCAAAGCGCCGCGGAACAGCGGCGGGAGCCACATCATCATCCCATTTTTGGTGCATAACTCCTCTCTCAGGGCCCACATTCCTTTCTGATACCTCAAATTCCAGAAGAACCTCGAAGCTACTGCCAGATCAGCAAAGATCATTAAGAAAGGCTAATCTTAATTAATCTCCTAACAAACTATTTCTAGAAGCTCCCTCCTAACTAATCACATCTAGAAGCTTCTCCTCAACAAACTTTTGGAGGGAAATTCAAATCTTGCTAACAAACTTTTGGGCGGAAATTCAAATTTAAATTCCTAGATCTAGGGTTTTGAGATCTATAAATAGGAGCCTAGATCTAAGGGTTGAGGTTGTTCAATCTTTGTTAATCTTTAGTTTCTTTACCTCTACTCTCTTCATCTTCTTCCACAAGTCTAGTGACAAGATTTGTGCGAAACCCTAACCCTAATGCCAATCAAATTCAAGATCTCGAGTACCAATCAAGCAAGAATCCCTTCAACCTTTTAGGAGCGGAGCCGATCTCCAATCGAGCAAGTGATCCAAGCCAATCCGTGACTCACGGAGCCGAGCGAAGCCAAATCGACGATCGAGTTCTTCCTCTTGTAGTTCTTGAGTGAATGTAATGAAATTGTTGATATAAATAAAAGGTGAAATTCTTTAATCTTGTTTTCTTTAAATTCTTGCATCATGATTCGAACTAAATTTGTAATTGTAGTTCTTGTTGTGATGTTTGAGTAAAACTCCGCTCGTCGAGGAGTCGAGACGATCAATAGAATGATGATGTAACAAATATTAATACGATTCTTAAGTCCTACGAGTTTTGTAAACCCTAGCAAGTTCAAGAATCGATGACCTAGTTTCGTTGCGATGCTTTCTTGATTGTGATCGCTCGAAATTAGGGATCTACGATCGTTTCTTGAATTTATTAGAGGCTAGAATGTGAATGTTATCGATGAAGGAACAAGGGATAAATGATGAAACCCTAGTTTCACTAGAAATCCCTAATTCTCGTCGATCATCATCGATCTAGTATCAATCCATCGAAGGATGAGAATACGTCATTGTAAGATTACATCGCATCTATAGATCCGATCGATTCCTACGAGCCTCATTTAGATTCTTGATATTTGGTTGGAAAAATCATCAAACTATCAATTCTTGATTCTATCTTTTTCTTGTTATTAGATCTAGATTTTCTAATTCTTGAACTTCAATTACAAATCATGAATTGTTTTGTTTTCTTTTCTTTAAAGTTTCGACTCATCTAATTCAAAAGACGAACGATTACACTGTCCCTGTGGACGATCCGCACTCACTTACAATCTACATCCGACACCGTAGTTGATTGCGGTCAAATAATTCTTTGATTGTGATTTCTTTACAATTTCCAACTACACAAATAAGAATTCTTAACAATCAAGAGACATAGAAAGAAATATCAGGGCGAATCCACTCACTGAGGCTATTTCTCGAACACAGGAGTTTTCAAACTAGCTTTGTAAAACTGATTAGTAGAGGAGTTGGATGTTCGGTATCACACGGACTGTGAGTATTCGACATTGCAATAATTAGCCTTGAGTGCAAGTGGGAGATTGTTGTAGATAGTGCCCTTAAAGCCAATTATTGGATCGCAGGTACGTGATTGCAATGATTGTGGCAGGACCTATACCGATATGACAGTCTTGCTCGAGATGATAGTATGCTATCTGGTTTGTCTTTATCATCGTATACATGCTTTAGTTCACTATTGCATGTTGATAGAACCTATAGGATTTTTCTTGACAGCCAGCAGTATGATGGTGATCATATACGTGGGAGCTGGGGTCTATAAGCACATCCTTAAAGTGTCCCTAGTCGTGGGAGTTTACGAGACAGGGCATCGATACTCCAGAGTAGACTAGTGTATACAGTCGAGACCCCGACGAGGGGTGGTGGCCGGTCTCACAAGCCACTGGTGTCAGTTTGATCACCTAAGATGTATACAGGTGCTTATTGGGTTATGAGTACATCGGACAGGACTCGCCGGGAATCTGCTAATTGGTATTATACATATCGTCAGATAGCAATTCCCTGGTGACATGTGTACAGGTTAGTTCATCGACCTGAGGTCGTCATTTGTCTCGTGTGAGTTCCCACTGTGCTTTGATTTCTACCCTACCACGGCTCAAAGGAGTCATGCAAACAGGTCTTTTTTGGGTACAGTCCCGAGCCACATTGGAGGCAAGTGAGCGGATCGTCGGGGATTCGTCTCTCCAGGTATTGGGGGTTGATGTCGCACAGTGCACGGGTGACCATCACTAGGAATCCTCGGCCGAGGTAGTGGAGAATTACTGATTTGGATCAGTAGTTTCTCAGGTGGTGATGGGCTTCATGCCGACACGATTTATCGCGTTATTAGGGGTCTGACTTTATCCACCCCCTAGACTCGATATGCGATACTCTTTAGACGAATAGACCGGACTGTATATACATTGTCACTGTCAGGCTCAGTAGGGTTTATAGATGAGTTCGCTCGGCAGCTTCCCTTCCAATCAATACATAGGCAAAACGTTACGTACAGCTTATACCTCTGACGTGCTAGGGGTTATACCCAGTGCCAGTGTGTTGATGAGTCATTAGAGTCCCTCACAGACACTTTCCCAAGTTCGGGCGAAACGTTGTAGAGGCCGTATGGTGATACGGCAAGGTTCGGAAAAAGCACGTGCGTTTTCGCACGTGTCGTTTTACGGACAGATAATGCTGGTAGGCTTTGGTTTAAGCCAGAACCCAGTATTATACTGTGTAGATATAATATCTTTGTCTCAGTTGCATTTGTATTCGGTCGTAATACAAATGCGGGTATGTTTATACTGATACGGGGTTATCCTGAAATTCGTTTCAGGATCACTTTTGGAAGTTACCAGTTTCCAGTTTTCTATCAGCCGTATTTTGACATTCGGTTAAATGCGGATTTACCTTTTCTTGATGAGGGTGAGTCATGGTTATGGAAGATTCTAGAATTGGTGACAATGCTTGATGATTCATTGTTAGCATTAATTGTTCATTTAATGCTTGATGACTAAGCTTAATGATTCATCACTTGCTTTAATGCTTTCATACTAGGTGTTATGATAAGCTTTGTGGTTTATGGTCACCCTCTTATCTCTCCTACACTCACCTCCCTCCTACAAATATGTGGCCGGCCTTCCCCCCCCCCCCTCTCATGCTCATGGTTGGGATTGGAAAAAAGATATAAGTTTTGGGTGCATAGAAATTAGATATGATTCATTTCACATTTCCACCCGATCCAAAAGGCAACTTCCATAACCGTTCGTCCGTGACCCTGGACGTAACGAGACAAAGTGTTCTACTCATTCTCTACTTCATCTTGGTCGTCTCTTTTAGCAAACTTGACGATCGAGTTGCCTCGGTTTAGAGGCGGGAGCCCGTTTAAAGATCCATCGACGTGGTGCCACCCAGACAACAAGATTGGAGATCGAGGAGATCGGAACAGCCGCAACAAAGCGTGGGATGATGGTTAAAGACCGAAGGACTCGGATCATTCGGTATAACGTTTCTACCCCTTTGTAGTTTGTTAGTTTAGCTTCAATGGCCGATCCGGGTTAAGGTACACGATAGCGCCAGTTTCGTTAAAAGTTTTTGTTCCGCGTTTGGCGTCTGTTAGACGGCCGGGGCGCTACCGTGGACTTACAGATTGGATTAGGGTAGTCGTGCGACTTTGTTGGCCTGCGTCAAGGGTCATGCGGTTGGGTTTAATTCAATCAAGAAATGACGGGTTGAACTTGACTAGCGCACTGTGGTTTGTTGGCCTGCGTCAAGATCATGGGACGCTAGGGGTAAAATATTATTGGGAATTTCAAGTGTTGAAATTTGCAATGAGATTGCATACCTTCTATGAGATAGTTGGATCCCGATACCCGCTGCGAGTAAGATTTACTCCTGGGTGAGTTTTACACATTACAATTAGCCGATCAAGTAGGTGTCTAAAAAGGTGTTAACGGGGTTACGCCCCTGGGAAAACGAGGTTTACTTTAATTAGGTTCGTGCGAAAGCACGGGGGACCTCCCTCAAAGTACCGACACTGGCCTGGCTGAAAGACTGGCGAACTTGTAGCGTGTAATTAATCCAGGCTAGTCTTTCCTTTTAAGGTTTGAAGGAAGATTTGATTAAAACAGTGGAAGACATCCTGATTAGATATATTAGATAACCAATCTAATCTTACAAGAGCATACGCTGAATGTTTTCTTCTCTCTCTCTCTCTCCAGGTAGCGACCATATTACGCCTTAATCAAGATAATAATACGGATATATTGACCGAACCCACTTGTTATACTGAGCTGGGGAACGTTGGTCCCGCTCCAACTTATAATTGTTATAAGACAGAGCAGGATATTGGGGAATACCAGATTTCCCGTGCCGCCCAAACGAAGAAAGTGCATGCTGATGCATCATCTTCGGGTGTGTTCATTACAGAGAACTGTTTCTCAGTAACCTTTACGTCCTGGGTATGTGATACTGGATCAGGATCCCACATATGTAATTTGTTACATGGGCTACAGATAGGTAGAGAACTGAGAACGGGTGATAAGTTTCATGAGACAGAAAACGGTGCAAGTGTTGCAGCCAAGTCTGTAGGTCACTATCACCCTGTATTACCAGAATACATTGATTCTGAACGAATGTTATTAGATACCGAACCTGATGTACAACATCATATCAGTCTCTTTATTAGTAAAGAAAGGATATAATTTTGTATTATTGGATAATGTTTTGAACATTTCCTATATCAAGAGTTGATCGGTTCAGGCACGTTATCTAAAAGCATTGACGTTCTAAATCAAACTACAGTTCTTAGTATACAGAACACACACGAGAGGAAGAGTTCAGAAATGAACGAGTCCTTCTTGAGGCATTGTAGACTAGGTCATATCAATGCGACCCGACTAGCTAAGTTACATTTAGATGCATATTTAAATCTGTTTGAATTTACATCTTGTGAAATTTGCCGGTCATGTCACAAAGATAAGATGACCATAGCTCTGTTTATTGGAAACAGAGAAAGAGTTAGTGAACTCTTGGGATTGATATATGCTGATGTATGAAAGTCTCCTGTCTACACATGCCAAGACCGGTTCTTTGTACTTCATTACATTCTCTGATGATCTCTCAAGATTCAGACATATGTTCCTGTTGAAACACAAGTCCGAACCTTTTGAGATATTCACGGAATGTAAGTTAGAAGTAGGGAACCAAAAACCGGGTATAAGTATTATGTCCTTTGATGAGATCAAGGAGGAGAATACTTGAGCACGGAATTCCTGGACTATTCTAAAGGAGAATGAGATTCTCTCTCAGCATTACTCCTCCGTATACACCATAGCATGATGGTATATCGGGGCGGAGTAATAACACCCTATGTGATATGGTGTGCTCTATGATGAGTACTACTGAGTTTCCTATTTCCTTTTGGAGTTATGCACTTGAGAAGCTGGATACCTATTGAATAGGGTTCAAATCAAATCAGCTGCCTACCACTTCATATGTGATATGGAAAGGGAAGAGCACATATCTTAAGTTTGTTAAGATTTAGGGTTGTCCGGCCTATGTCTGAAAAGCAAAATCCAGACAAGCTCGAGGCAAGGTCTGTTATGTAGAACTGCAAATGTGCCAGCTATAGAAACTGCAGCTGATGATTTGGTAGAACCAAAGGATTCAATAGTTTCCAACGAACCTCAGCCTCTCCGCCGATCTAGTAGGGTTCCTCACCCACCTGAGAGATACTTCGATTTCTCTATGACAGTAGGAGCGAGGATTGCATCATGAGATGATGACCCAACTAGTTTCGAGCTGGCCATCAGGAGTGGGACTCTGTAAGAATGGCTGGATGCTTATCGATCTGAGATGGAATCCTTATACACCTACAAAGTATGGACTTTGGTTGCTCTATCTGAAGGGTTAAATCCCAATCAGGAGCAAGTATATCTTGAGAAGATTACTAGGTGTACATGGAAAAGTTGAGACTTTCAAAGCTATGCTTAAGTCCATCCAGATCCTACTTGCCACGGCTACATACCATGACTACGATATCTGGCGGCTGGGTGTCATGACTGCTTTTCTAAATGATGTTTTAGAAAAGAGCGTCTATAAGTACACAGCCAGAGGGCTTCGTAGACAGTGGGAGCAGCGGAAACGTGTGCAAGATGTTTTATATGATAAAACAGGCATCGCGGAGTTGGAACATCTGTTTTGATGTGGTAGTCAAAGAGTTAGACTTCATCAAAATGGTAGATGAACCTTGTATATACAAAAAGATAGTAGGGAGTATGGTGGTGATCCTCGTAGAGTACGTGGATGACATACTCTTGATAGGGAAGGAGTTTCCTATGCTACGCTCGGTCAATCTTCACTTATCACAAGGATTCTCCATATAGGATCAAAGTGATACCTCTTAAATCCTGGGTTTTTGGATCTATGAGATAGATCTAATTGGATGTTAGGATTCTTACTAGTTATAGTGAGATGGTATCAATTGATCCTGGGAAGAATCACTGGAAAGGTTCCAGAGTGATAAGAATAACTGAATGTCAGTCGCCGGCATTGTCTTTACCCTAAGTGGAGGGACGGTATGTTGGAAGTGTTCCAAGCTAGATACCGTGACATACTAGACGATTAAAGGCAAGATACATCGTTACCAAGAATGCTACCAAAGAGGCAGTCTGGATAAATATAAGTTCATGAGATGAACTTCGTTCCTACCATTGTGTGACAATGGAGTTGTGGCTTTTGCCAAGGAACCCCCCGTCCCATCAGAAATCTAGATATAATTCTTAGGCAGTATCACCTGATCATGGAGATGGTTGATCTCCAGGGAGATCGAGGTTAGGAGAGTAGACACAGAGGACGACAGCGCGGATCCACTCATAAAGGCCTTTTTCCCAGTAGAGACTTTTATGGGATGGTTGAGTATGAGATACTTCGACCACAGCTAATTGTTGGGTATATGATACCACAACAGATGGCCCTAGTGCAAGTGGGAGATTTTTAGTTATATGTATGCCCTAGAGGCCATTACTGTACATACGATGTATATTGTAATGGATGCTTGGACATATATAGGGTGGACTTTCTTGCTCGACATGATAGTATGCTATCTGGTTTACTTTATCTTAGCATGTACTCTGATTGTCTCTATGTTACATGTTGATAAAGCCCTTAGGATATGTACTCGACTACCGGGACTATGATGAGATCATACTAGTGGGGCCACGGTAGTCGACGAGTACATCCTATAACTGTTCCTAGTCGAGGGTGTATCGAGACAGGGCATCGATACACCAGAGTAGACTAGCGTATACGCATCTTGACCCATATGATGGGAGATGGATGATCCCATATCCATTGGTGTTTGACATCAAGGATGGTGTACGGGTGCTCAGTGGAGACTGGGTACACTGGACGGACTCGCCGAGAACTCCTAGATGGTATTATACATCACGTCAGATGGCAGTTCTCCGGTGACACTGGTACAGAGTAGTCTGTTGACCCGAGATCGTCATAGAGTCTTGTGTGATTCCCGCTGTGCTTTGATTTCCATCATACCACGTCCAATAGGGCGTGCAAAAAGGTGGCTTTTGGGTACAGTCCCGAATCACATGGAGGCAATGAGCGATAGGAGGGGATTCGTCTCTCCCGGTATAGGGAGTTGATGTTGTGCTGTGTTCGATTGGCTATAACCGGAAATCCCTGGCCAGGGCTGTTGAGATTTACTGGTAAGTGTTATCAGTAGTTTCTCTAGCTGTTATAGACCTCATATCGACACGACTTATCGAGCTACTGGGGTTTGACGTTTACCACCCCTAGGCGAGATATGCGACATATCAGACGACGAGACCGGACTGTGCGGGAGTGTTACTGATTGGATTCACTGGAGAATGTACAGGTTTCCTTGTTGATCTTCTGAGCGCTCAATACCTGGGTGGCTGTTACGTTTAGCTGACCGCTTGCAGCTTGTGGGTGTTTGATATGATCATCACCTACTGCCGGCGTATTGACGATTCTTTAGAGTCCTACACAGAGGTTTCTTGGCTCAGACGAAACGGAATAGGGGCACATATGTGATATGTGCGGGACCGAGGATAATGCGATATGAGATACCGTATTATATTCTCGCGATAAATGATATCAGCCGGGTCATCGGATCAAGTGTTGATTCGATGAATCGGTACGGATAAATATTAGTCGGTTATATGCGATATAGCCGGATTGTCGGATCAAGTGTTGATTCGATAATTTAATGTATAATAATATATATGATATATTAAATTAAATTAACTAATATTAGCTCACTAAAAGATTCTTTTTCTCACTCGGGTAATACATTGATATATATGCGATATATGTTAATTGTATTATTTTATTTGGTTACAATAAATATTATATATGTGATATATAATATTGTAACATGATATGATAACTAATGCAACATTTTTAGTTGAGTTTAAACATGATTAGGGTTTGGATTAGGGTTAAGCTTTCTAGATGATTTTAGAAGGTTTAGTTTTGTTTTGTGAAAGATATTTTGTTATGACTCATGCTTTAACCCAACCCAAACCCTAACCCTAGTTAATTCTCTACATGGGTTTAGTTGACCATGGTTGCATTAATCATCATATTTATCCTTTCATTATTCATCACAAAAGGTTTCATGTTAATTGTTCATCTTCTTCCTTCTTTCTTTTCATGAAAAAGCTTTCTAGCTTTTTCTAAGTGATGAAAAATGAGTAAGAATAAGAAAACAAATGAGAGCAAAAATCCTACTTCATCATCCTCATCTATCCTTGCCATTTAGATGAGGGTGTTCACATCATTTCATGAGTGATAGCTTGTGTTAACGAAACTTCAAGGTAAATCATCTATGTTATCGAACATCGGAAGCAAGACTGCATCTTTCTCTTCGTGAAGCCTCTCGAGAGTCCGGAACACGATGATCGCAGCGAAGGGACCTCAACACGGAGCTTAAGAAGTGAAGGACCGGATCTACAAAGATTGTAATCCCTCTCACTTAGTGTTAAAGAGTTTAACATACTTGTTTTCGCCTAAACCCTAGTTTAAAGATCCGGCTTTGGGTTGTTCGGCACGGCTAAATTTTTCATCGGGCATGGTTGATGCCTCGTAGACCCTTATCGCAGGACCATTGGTACTGTGGCATGTGATGGATGTTTTTAAACTGATTTCAAGTGTTGAGATATATTGGGAAAATTTTGGGTGTTTGATTATTCGATCAGAAAGTTTAACATTGTCTATTTATCTGGAATGTGATACAATATTTGGAATCCACAGGTAGTTATGAGATAACTAATTTGAATGTTATAAATCTAGCAGTTCAGTCTCAGATGATCGGTTGCCACGGAATTTTGATGTGATCAAAAGTCCGTCGCAATCACGTAGCGTACGCGGATACTCGCCGGGTAAACTTAATAGACAGCCATGCCCCATAGCCCCGACCAAGTGACTGTAGGAGAACCCCATCGCCAAAAGCATCCGTTCGGGTGCTCGCGGCAGCGGTGTTCCGCCTTAGTGCACTTCGTCGACGGCATCCGGGGGTGCGGCCGTCTACTAAAGTTTGCGACGAGCATTCGATCTGGTTTTCGGGAATCTTGTTGAATTGCCCGACTTGATATTGAAAAGAGTTTTCGATAATGAGAATAAAATGCGGGGTTTATAATTGTTAGGCATGCGATGTCTAAGAAATTCATTTGGTTAGGCATGCGATGTCTAAAGAGGTTGCGGATTCCAACTGTTGTAGTTTTACACTTTCTTTTCTGTGACCGTAAGCGTAGTATGTGGTGTATCGCCGGCTTCGTTGCTATACATCAACGACAATCGGGATACGCATACTTGCTTACGTTGATGATATGTGATATTATGTGTTGCTGTGATATGTTATATTGGATCGTTGCGTTCTGAATAGCCGGGGGTTTTATTTGAGATGAGATTTTTTTCTTTTTCATTCATGTAAAATTCATTTGTATGTAATATTCTTTTATTGGGGCACTTCCGGGCTGAGGATGATGTCACCATTGTATATTATTTACTTTTTCGCATTAGGTAGTCCCAAGGCGGGGAGTATAAGTAACCGGGTTCTAGAGTCCAGTGGGAGACCATCTCGAGGAGTCGAGACCGGGTCTCCTAACCCTAGAATTGGCAGTGTTGCTTGCCGCTCTCGTAGGGGTCTAGGGATGTGGGTTTGGCTATTCATCGCGACCGTGGAATCCGTGTTTTATACAGGCTCGTATTGAAAACACGGACATCCTAGTATATCCAATATTTCATATATGTTCTTCTGCTGCAATGTTCTGTGATGAGATCATATTACTGCCTGAGACGAATATTTATATTATATATATGAGATATATGTTATATTGCAGATTTCGTTTCAATTGTGATGCTTGCGAAGCATAATTAAAATGGGACTTCATTAATGAGATTAATGAAATAAAAGAAACCTAAGATATTGTAGAAACTCGTTTAAAAACTGATAGCTCTAGTTCTTGCTTTGCATAGCGGTGTTCCTTGTAGAACATCCAGCACCTTATTCGATAAGGAAAGAGCCGAGATCCCTTCACCGGGAGTGACCTCTTTAGTGAAACTAGCAGATGCTACAAACTCGGTTTGTCTTTTGATTGCTTCTATAGTTCTTTCTTTGCACATCGATATTTGTGAAATATCCTGCACCTTATTCGATGAGGAAAGGGCCGACGATCCCTTCACCGGGAGTGACCCCTTTAGCAAAACTAGAAAAGCCTCAAAAACACTCCATTTAAAATCACTCGATTCTACAACGATATCAAGTTCATTACGCAAAGGGTTTTCATAAAACCTGTCGTAGCCCTCCATCATTTCAGATAAGTCCTACTTAGTATTCGTGCTACGGTTGTTGGCCTGCGTCAAGGCGTAGTGTGCGGTAGCTAACTAGTATTTATCTGTTTATGCATATGATGCAGATTGGATTAGGGTAGTCGTGCGACTTTGTTGGCCTGCGCCAAGGGTCATGCGGGTAGGTTTAATTCAATCAAGAAATGACGGGTTGAACTTGACTAGCGCACTGTGGTTTGTTGGCCTGCGTCAAGGTCATGGGACGCTAGGGGTAAAATATTATTGGGAATTTCAAGTGTTGAAATTTGCAATGAGATTGCATACCTTCTATGAGATAGTTGGATCCCGATACCCGCTGCGAGTAAGATTTACTCCTGGGAGAGTTTACACATTACAATTAGCCGATCAAGTAGGTGTCTAGAAAGGTGTTAACGGGGTTACGCCCCTGGGAAAATGAGGTTTACTTTAATTAGGTTCGTGCGAAAGCACGGGGGACCTCCCTCAAAGTACCGACACTGGCCTGGCTGAAAGATTGGCGAACTTGTAGCGTGTAATTAATCCCGACTAGTCTTTCCTTTTAGGGTTTGAAGGAAGATTTGATTAAAACAGTGGGAGACATCCTGATTAGATATATTAGATAACCAATCTAATCTTGCAAGAGCATACGCTGAGTGTTTTCTTCTCTCTCTCTCTAGGTAGCGACCATATTACGCCTTAATCAAGATAATAATACGGATATATTGACCGAACCCGCTTGTTATACTGAGCTGGGGAACGTTGGTCCCACTCCAACTTATAATTGTTAAAAGACAGAGCAGGATATTGGGGAATACCAGATTTCCCGTGCCGCCCAAACGAAGAAAGTGCATGCTGATGCATCATCTTCGGGTGTGTTCATTACAGAGAACTGTTTCTCAGTAACCTTTACGTCCTGGGTATGTGATACTGGATCAGGATCCCACATATGTAATTTGTTACATGGGCTACAGATAGGTAGAGAACTGAGAACGGGTGATAAGTTTCATGAGACAGAAAACGGTGCAAGTGTTGCAGCCAAGTCTGTTGGTCACTATCATCCTGTATTACCAGAATACATTGATTCTGAACGAATGTTATTAGATACCGAACCTGATGTAGAACATCATATCAGTCTCTTTATTAGTAAAGAAAGGATATAATTTTGTATTGTTGGATAATGTTTTGAACATTTCCTATATCAAGAGTTGATCGGTTCAGGCACGTTATCTAAAAGCATTGACGTTCTAAATCAAACTACAGTTCTTAGTATACAGAACACACACGCGAGGAAGAGTTCATAAATGAACGAATCCTTCTTGAGGCATTGTAGACTAGGTCATATCAATGCGACCCGACTAGCTAAGTTACATTTAGATGCATATTTAAATCTGTTTGAATTTACATCTTGTGAAACTTGCCGGTCATGTCACAAAGATAAGATGACCATAGCTCTGTTTATTGGAAACAGAGAAAGAGTTAGTGAACTCTTGGGATTGATACATGCTGATGTATGAAAGTCTCCTATCTACACATGCCAAGACCGGTTCTTTGTACTTCATTACATTCCCTGATGATCTCTCAAGATTCAGACATATGTTCCTGTTGAAACACAAGTCCGAACCTTTTGAGATATTCACAGAATGTAAGTTAGAAGTACGGAACCAAAAACCGGGTATAAGTATTATGTCCTTTGACGAGATTAAGTAGAAGAATACTTGAGCACGAAATTCCTAGACTATTCTAAAGGAGAATGAGATTCTCTCTCAGCATTACTCCTCCGTATACACCATAGCACGATGGTATATCGGGGCGGAGCAATAACACCCTATGTGATATGGTGTGCTCTATGATGAGTACTACTGAGTTTCCTATTTCCTTTTGGGAGTTATGCACTTGAGAAGCTGCATACCTATTGAATAGGGTTCAAATCAAATCAGTTGCCTACCACTTCATATGTGATATGGAAAGGGAAGAGCCCATATCTTAAGTTTGTTAAGATTTGGGGTTGTCCGGCTTATGTCTAAAAAGCAAAATCCGGACAAGCTCGAGGCAAGGTCTGTTATGTAGAACTGGAAATGTTCCAGCTATACAAACTGCAGCTGATGATTTGGTAGAACCAAAGGATTCAATAGTTTCCAACGAACCTCAGCCTCTCTGCCGATCTAGTAGGGTTCCTCACCCACCTGAGAGATACTTCGGTTTCTCTATGATAGTGGGAGCGAGGATTGCATCATGAGATGATGACCCAACTAGTTTCGAGCTGGCCATCAGGAGTGGGACTCTGTAAGAATGGCTGGATGCTTATCGATCTGAGATGGAATCCTTATACACCAACAAAGTATGGACTTTGGTTGCTCTATCTGAAGGGTTAAATCCCCATCAGGAGCAAGTATATCTTGAGAAGATTACTAGGTGTACATGGAAAAGTTGAGACTTTCAAAGCTATGCTTAAATCCATCCAGATCCTACTTGCTACGGCTACATACCATGAATACGATATCTGGAGGTTGGGTGTCATGACTGCTTTTCTAAATGATGTTTTGGAAAAGAGCGTCTATAAGTACACAGCCAGAGGGCTTCGTAGACAGTGGGAGCAGCGGAAACGTGTGCAAGATGTTTTATATGATAAAACAGGCATCGCGGAGTTGGAACATCTGTTTTGATGTGGTAGTCAAAGAGTTAGACTTCATCAAAATGGTAGATGAACCTTGTATATACAAAAAGGTAGTAGGGAGTATGGTAGTGATCCTCGTAGAGTACGTGGATGACATACTCTTGATAGGGAAGGAGTTTCCTATGCTACGCTCGGTCAATCTTCGCTTATCATAAGGATTCTCCATATAGGATCAAAGTGATACCTCCTAAATCCTGGGTTTTTGGATCTATGAGATAGATCTAATTGGATGTTAGGATTCTTACTAGTTATAGTGAGATGGTATCAATTGATCCTGGGGAGAATCACTGGAAAGGTTCCAGAGTGATAAGAACGACTGAATGTCAGTCGCAGGCATTGTCTTTACCCTCAGTGGAGAGATGGTATGTTAGAAGAGTTCCAAGCTAGATACCGTGACATACTAGACGATTAAAGACAAGATACATCATTACCAAGAATGCTACCAAAGAGGCAGTCTGGATAAATATAAGTTCATGAGATGAACTTCGTTCCTACCAATGTATGATAATGGAGTTGTGGCTTTTGCCAAGGAACCCGCCGTCCCATCAGAAATCTAGATATAATTCTTAGGCAGTATCACCTGATCATGGAGATGGTTGATCTCCAGGGAGATCGAGGTTAGGAGAGTAGACACAGAGGACGACAGCGCGGATCCACTCACAAAGGCCATTTTCCCAGTAGAGACTTTTATGGGATGGTTGAGTATGAGATACTTCGACCACAGCTAATTGTTGGGTATATGATACCACAACAGATGGCCCTAGTGCAAGTGGGAGATTGTTAGTTATATGTATGCCCTAGAGGCCATTACTGTACATACGATGTATATTGTAATGGATGCTTGGACATATATAGGGAGGACTTTCTTGCTCGACATGATAGTATGCTATCTGGTTGTACTTTATCTTAACATGTACTCTGATTGTCTCTATGTTACATGTTGATAAAGCCCTTAGGATATGTACTCGACTACCGGGACTACGATGAGATCATACTAGTGGGGCCATGGTAGTCGACGAGTACATCCTATAATTGTTCCTAGTCGAGGGTGTATCAAGACAATGCATCGATACACCAGAGTAGACTAGCGTATACGCATCTTGACCCATATGATGGGCGATGGATGATCCCATATCCATTGGTGTTTGACATCAAGGATGGTGTACGGGTGCTCAGTGGAGACTGGGTACACTGGACGGACTCGCCGAGAACTCGCAGATGGTATTATACCTCACGTCAGATGGCAGTTCTCCGGTGACACTGGTACAGAGTAGTCTGTTGACCCGAGATCGTCATAGAGTCTTGTGTGATTCCCACTGTGCTTTGATTTCCATCATACCACGTCCAATAGGGCGTGCAAAAAGGTGGCTTTTGGGTACAGTCCCGAATCACATGGAGGCAATGAGCGATAGGAGGGGATTCGTCTCTCCCGGTATAGGGAGTTGATGTTGTGCTGTGTTCGATTGGCTATAACCAGAAATCCCTGGCCAGGGCTGTTGAGATTTTCTGGTAAGTGTTATCAGTAGTTTCTCGAACTGTTATAGACCTCATATCGACACGACTTATCGAGCTACTGGGGTCTGACGTTTACCACCCCTAGGCGAGATATGCGACATATCAGACGACGAGACCGGACTGTGCGGGAGTGTTACTGATTGGATTCACAGGAAAATATACAGGCTTGCTTTTTGATCTTCTGAGCGCTCAATACCTGGGTGGCTGTTACGTTTAGCTGACCGCTTGCAGCTTGTGGGTGTTTGATATGATCATCACCTACTGCCGGCGTATTGACGATTCTTTAGAGTCCTACACAGAGGTTTCTTGGCTCAGGCGAAACGGAGTAGGGGCACATATGTGATATGTGCGGGACCGAGGATAATGCGATATGAGATACCGTATTATATTCTCGCGATATATGATATCAGCCGGGTCATCGGATTAAGTGTTGATTCGATGAATCGGTACGGATAAATATTAGTCGGTTATATGCGATATAGCCGGATTGTCGGATCAAGTGTTTATTCGATAATTTAATATATAATAATATATATGATATATTAAATTACATTAACTAATATTAGCTCACTAAAAGATTCTTTTTCTCACTCGGGTAATACATTGATATATATGCGATATATGTTAATTGTATTATTTTATTTAGTTACAATAAATATTATATATGTGATATATAATATTGTAACATGATATGATAACTAATGCAACATTTTTAGTGGAATTTAAACATGATTAGGGTTTGGATTAGGGTTAAGCTTTCTAGATGATTCTACAAGGTTTGCTTTAGTTTTGTGAAAGATATTTTGTTATGACTCATGCTTTAACCCAACCTAAACCCTAACCCTAACCCTAGTTAATTCTCTACATGGGTTTAGTTGACCATGGTTGCATTAATCATCATATTTATCCTTTCATTATTCATCACAAAAGGTTTCATGTTAATTGTTCATCTTCTTCCTTCTTTCTTTTCATGAAAAAGCTTTCTAGCTTTTTCTAAGTGATGAAAAATGAGTGAGAATAAGAAAACAAATGAGAGCAAAAATCCTACTTCATCATCCTCATCTATCCTTGCCATTTAGATGAGGGTGTTCACATCATTTCATGAGTGATAGCTTGTGTTAACGAAACTTCAAGGTAGATCATCTATGTTATCGAAGATCGGAAGCAAGACTGCATCTTTCTCTTCGTGAAGCCTCTCGAGAGTCCGGAACACGATGATCGCATCGAAGGGACCTCAACACGGAGCTTAAAAAGTGAAGGACCGGATCTACAAAGTTTGTAATCCCTCTCACTTAGTGTTAAAGAGTTTAACATACTTGTTTTCGCCTAAACCCTAGTTTAAAGATCCGGCTTTGGGTTGTTCGGCACGGCTAAATTTTTCATCGGGCATGGTTGATGCCTCGTAGACCCTTGTGGCAGTGCATAGCAACCCTACATATAACACCTAGTATGAACCCATTAAATGAAAACTATGATTCATAACCCTTAGTCATCATCTAATTAAAGCACTAAGCCACCTCACCATCCTAGTCACCACAACATGAAGCTTCCACTCTCATGACTCACCTCATGACTCACCCTCAAGAAGAAAAGATAAATCCGTATTTAACCGAATGTTAAATACGGCTGATAGAAAACTGGAAACTGGCAACTTCTAAAAGTGATCCTGAAACGAATTTCAGGATAACCCCGTATCAGTATAAACATACCCACATTTGTATTACGACCGAATACAAATGCAACTGAAACAAAGATATTATATCTACACAGCATAATACTCTGATCCGGCTTAAACCAAAACCGACCAGTATTATCTGCCCGAAAATTGACACGTGCGAAAACGCACGTGCATTTTCCGAACCCTGCCATAAAACCATACGGCCTCTACAACGTTTTGCCCGAACTTGGGAAACTGTTTGTGGGGGACTCTAATGACTCATCAACACACTGGCACTGGCTATAACCACTAGCACGTCAGAGGTACGAGCTGTACGTAACGTTTTGCCTATGTATTATTGGAAGGGAAGCTGACGAGCGAACTCATCTATAAACCCTACTGAGCCTAACAGTGACAATATACATACAGTTCGGTCCGTTCGTCTATGAGTATCGCATATCAGCCTAGGGGCTGGTAACGTCAGACCCCCAATAGCAGTATAAGTCGTGTGAGAGAGTGGCCCAGAACGCCCTGAGATATTACTGGATAATCTACCAGTAAACCTCCTGTCTCGGCCAAGGGCTTTGTGTAATGGCTCTCCTAGACACAGCGCGATCTCACCCCCAATACCGGGAGAGACGAATCCCCTGCCGATCCGCTCACTTGCCTCCATATGGCGGGACTATACCCAAAAAAGACCTGTTTGCACGACTCCTTTGAGCCGTGGTAGGGTAGAAATCAAAGCACAGAGGGAACTTACACGAGACAAATGACGACCTCAGGTCGATGAACTAACATGTACACATGTCACCAGGGAACTGCTATCTGACGATATGTATAATACCAACTACCATGTTCCCGGCGAGTCATGTCCGGTGTACTCATAACCCAATGAGCACCTGTATACATCTTAGGTGAACCAACTGACACCAATGGCTTTTGAGACCGGCCATTGCCCCTCGTCGGGGTCTCGACTGTATACACTAGTCTACTCTGGAGTATCGATGCCCAGTCTCGAAACTCCCACAACCAGGGACACTTTTAAGGATGTGCTTACAGACCCCAGCTCCCACGTATATGATCGCCATCATACTGTTGGTAGTCAAGCAAGAATCCTATGGGCTCTATCAATATGCAATAGCGAACTAAAGCATGTAAACGATGATAAAGACAAACCAGATAGCATACTATCATCTCGAGCAAGACTGTCATATCGGTATAGGTCCTGCCTCAATCATTGCAATCACGTACCTGCGATCCAATAATTGACTTTGAGGGCACTATCTCCAACAATCTCCCACTTGCACTTAAGGCTAATTATTGCGATGTCGCATACTCACAGCCCGTGTGATACCGAACATCCCACTCCTATACTAATCAGTTTCATAAAGCTAGTTTGTAAAACTCTTGTGTTCGAGAAATAGCCTTAGTGAGTGGATCCGCCCTGATGTTTCTTTCTATGTCTCTCTAAATCTCAAATTCGCGGAGAAAGTCATCTCCCGAATCGAGTAATACGTGTCTTAGAATATGTCTGAATATCTGATGGGATCTAGTTCATAAATGAACTTAAAATTCAAACTTCTTAGACTGTATCGATAACTGAACCTAATCAGTATCCAGCACCATGCCTCCTACAGTATCCTCTTGGACCACCTGTCCATAATACTGTCCCTCGTCAGAGGGAAAACTATAACTCTGACAATCACTTTGTTATCCATGTCACCTTTGAAGCCTGGAATGATAACCGTCTCCCGAAGGAGGCTGCCGTCATCAAATCCGTAGAACAAGCACTTATGTTCTAAAACTGCTTCCTTATGTTTCTTCAGGATTGGATTAATATAAACTTATCGCATCAAGTGCAAAACCAACATCTGGTGTGGTACTTGATATCTCATGATCGACTCAATTGCCTAAGTAAGTGATCCGCCAATCATGCACTTCCCTCTCTCCTTTAGTCTCTAAGACACCTTTAGAGAGGGTGACTCCATCACCTGCAGGTACACCACCATGCCAAGAGTCATCTATTCTAAAATACTATTAGAATACTATCAAAGTACCCACATTGGGAAACTACCCAAATCTAGATCTAAAACCATAGATCTAGTAACCAGAATGTCTGATATTATATCCATATCCTTTGTGGAGAAACAATTGTGTGACGACCACAGTACAACCGATCGTAGTATAGGAATTTTACTTCTTACTCTGTGTATGTCATCCAAATACCAGGACATCACACCCTACTACCTTCTTAACAGATCCATCCCCTATTCTGATGAAGTCAAAGCCATGACTGTCACATCAAAATTAGATGATCTTATCTCCGCCATATCTGCTCAAGCCTATAAATAGACATAAGCTTCTTGCCCACTATGCTTCCGTTGCTCCCACTGACTACGACAACCCTCTGGCAGAATAATATATACGTGCACTTCTAAAGCTAATTTAGAACGACGTTATACTTATCCTCTTGCCGGGTCTCATAGTCTGGAACAACAGTAGTGTCAAGTCTGGGTAAACAAGAACCTCCCTGTCACCGTCCTTTAGGGTACCGGAGTACCTCTCGGGTGTCTGAGGTTACCCACCATGTCTGCGAAGTGGCTATTGGAATGTCAAACCTGATTGAATATATAGGTCCTATTGAATTTTCCATAATCGTTTGCAGTTCTGGAATCACTTCCAGTTCTACCATACTCCCACAACTGTTTTTCTGAAAAAATCCATTTTACTAAAACTGTGGCGAGTCACGAACAATATCACTATTGATCTTCCAGATGGTAGAAAATCAACCCTCGTCAAAGCCAGGGTCAACCCACAAACTGCCAAAACAGAAACGTGCCTTGAGTTATCCAATGTCTGGTTTTAAGCATAAGCTGGACAACTCCCCGTATCTTAACATCGTTAAGATATGAACCATTCTATATTCAATATAGAAACAGAGGCACTAATTTAATTGGAACCAGATTCAAATCATGCAGCTGTCTCCAATGCATAACAACTTAATGGAAAAAGTCTAATCAGCATTACTCAACTTAGGAATCTATCCAATTATGAGTAACCTGAAAGAGAAACAAGTTTCTCAAAACCATTACTATCATCTGAATACTAATCACAAGAATCTACATCTTCGATCTTTTTGAAGAATCCTGATACTTGCGACATCTGGTTCTCTACTTTATTCTTATACGCATAACTTCTCAAAACTTAGACATTGTATTTCTACGAAACACTTGTCTAAAAACTAGAGAAGTCACAAGTAAACAGAACATAGTACGAGGACCTACCCCTTTTGTCCTGATGGACACTGGATAACATACAATACTTTGTATAAGTCCGCTGAGTTAAATAACTCAAAACCTGTGCATCGTAGGTTGAAAACTGTACCCAGGCGATTTCCTCAAATATCACCAATTACAACGAATTCTGATATAATGAGGATGATCACCTAATTCCCAATAACTTACTCCTACTCATCATCTGTAAAACCGTACAGATATGAGAATGAAACCTGGTAAATACATACCCTGGAGTAAGTATGTAATCGGGAAAAACTGTTTTTCCTTTAACAATGCATTGAAACATGAAAATGTTTCGTAGGGGTATCCTTGTATTCCTAGTAATGCCTCTTCCATAATCCACTTCATGACTTTAACCATATTTCCTTTGCCATCTCTCTAAATCCCTTTATTTGTCTTTATTCATTACCTTCTGTACACCGTCGTTAGGCTAAGTGGTTTTCTTCTTTCCCTACCGTTCGGCACCAGCCTATGGTTTGGAAGAAGACTATCCAGTAAGCATAATAGGTGTACCCTCCTAAACCAAGGAGTACTCGCAACTTGAGAGAAGGTGATGATAAAAGACAACTGAATAATACCTTATTCTATTTCTCCCGAACTGGGGAAAAAGCAAAGGTGAAATAGAAGCGGCGATGAAGTACGTGTTTTGGTCGTGAATGATAACATTCGCAATTTACTTTGCCCTCTTTCTAATCCCTTTATTTTATCTTTAGCCATTACCTTCTGTACACCCTACTTAGGCTAATTGGTTTTCTTCATTCCCTATCTTTCGGCACCAGCCTGTGGTTTGGAATAAGACTATCCAATAAGCGTAATAGGTGTACCCTCCTAAACCAAGGAGCCCTCACAACCTGAGAGTAGGTGATAATAAAAGACAACTGAATAAACCAATTCTATTTCTCCTAAACCTGGATCCATCCTCGAAAAAGTCCTTCGAGTTCGTATATAACCATACGATGGATCTATCCAATGGAAGTGGATGTCCGTAGTAATACGGGGTGTTCTGAGAAAAGCAAAGGGTAAAAGAAAGAGCGGCAATGACTTATGCAACTCGGACAATCCAAAAGCCAGTATTTTAAGAAGGTTCGGTCAACTTGGTCACTGAGTCATAGTCTAGGGATGGTCAAAGGTCGCTGCCATAGGGAGAGAAAGAAAAGAAACACTCTGCGTGCACTCTAACCTAGATCAGAATGGTTATCACTTTATCTAATCAGGAAACCTCCCACTGTAATCTCAAATTCTCCTCCAAACCTGAAGGAAGAATTAGTCGGGATCACCCGAAGAGTAAACCAACTCATCAGTGAGAATCGGGATCCAACTATCATCGCATGATAACTTGATGGAAGCCACTTAAGTTATCACACTCCAGAAGGTATGCGCATACTTGGCAAGTTTCAGTTTCTTTAGAAACTCCCGATGTTATTTTTTCCCCATTCTCTTATGACCTTGGCGTTGGTCAAAATATCATAATTCACATACCAAGTTCTACCCGTCACTGTCCAGGTCAATTTGAACCCACCCGCACATGCCCCTGACGTTGGCCAAATGGCAGAACGACTGTCCCAAACCAACTCATCTATCTATGCAACAAATGAAATACCCAGCAGCTACCAAACACTATGCCCTGGCGTTGGTCAAATGCATAGCTTGAATACTACTGAATACCCAAAAGAAATGACGGAGGGCTACGGCTGGTTTTTGGCGAAAAACCTTTAACGTAATGAACTTGATCTCGTTGAAGGAAACTGATAGCTTTTTATAAAAATATAGTGGCGAAAACCTTTTGCTAAAGAGGTCACTCCCGGTGAAGGGATCTCGGCTCTTTCCTCGTGGAATGAGGTGCAGGATATTCTCACTGAATACCGCGATGCAAAGCAACTTATAATCGACTGCATTGAAGTTACTACCTATCACGTCCCGAAAGTATGGAACATGACCGGCACATAGACTATGAACGTCTCGAGGCGTACGTACCCTAAGTAAGCCGCACCCAGAAATCCAAACCAAGAAAAGTAGAAGAGTGAAGGAAAAACCCATTTTAGATCAACCACACAAGCAATAAAATATACAACGCCTAAAGACGAGGATCACAACAGAAAAGAAAACTCAAACAGCATGAAACCCAGAGAAGTATAACGCGCGACTCTATGGTCGAAAGAATAAACATCACTGGTCTCTATCTCAAATAAATACATGTTTGGTTGATGGAACTTCTAGATACAACTGAAATATAATATATAATGTATAATGATGGGTACGATACAAATAACCTACGTACTAGCAAGTCACCCGAAAGAAGCAGTGCCGCAAGCCGTAAAGAAACCTGTACGGCAAAACCTGCAAGAACTGGGGCACAACGGGGGTGAGTTGCCAACTCATGAATAGAAAAACATCTACGAACAGAAAATCGCATGTATGACGCAATCCTAGGTCATACGATCATAATATAATCCTCAAGTATATAACCAGCAGCCTATAACAATGGCTAGGGTAACTATTTAAACCAAATGTAATCCCATGTGCCCGTGACAGTGTCAGTGCCTCAGGTAGCAATGTATCAAATGACGTATGAATGCATGAAAAGTATGATCAATGTAATCAAAGTCTGTATGTGATCAATGTCTGTATATAGGTAGATCCCGTCCACGTGTCACCTAATGACAATAAGCATCATGCATGTAAATATGAGGATATAGTCAAAATCATGGAAGAACATCATGAAACCTGTGCCCAGCATCGGCAAAAAACATAGCCTCAATCTCAATATCTCAATGTCTCTGATGAGTCTCACTATCTAGGGAGCCGTCAATCCAGACCGGCCCATACCATCGGTCTCAAGACCACGACAGTATCCTCCGGATATCCGACGCGTCGGGTAAAATCATCAGTCGGTTGTGCTCCCCTGCCAGGCTCAACGCCATCTCCTGCGATCTTCTTGCCCCGGGGTACCGCACCGGGCCCACCATGTACCCGCAATCGGCCTCATCCGCCTCCTCGAATCGGGTTTCACATGTCGCTCTCAGCACCGAGAAAACACATGGTGGACGCACTGAAATATCATATCAGGGGTAACCGGGTTTTTAAAACAATTACATAATCTCTTTGAAATACCCACGGTTCCCAAATCCAGAAATATCATAGAAACAACATATCTCAATGCGCATAATCAGAAAACATGATGTATGTGACATATCAATGAAGTGCAGGTATAACAGTATATCATGCAACATGGAATAATAGTATGCACATACAAGGGTCATATCCTGCAGCAATAATACTACTGTGTAGTGACATGGCAATTACCGATGATGATGTGTGTGAGTAAGTGTACGTGGTACATACGCATCATCGGTAATGGTGCTGGTGTCCTAACAGCATAATGTCAACAATAATAATGTGCGGGAGCTGAATACTAAACACCATGATAGGTAAACTGCATCTAATGTCATAAGAGTCATACAGCTACCCCAACTATAGGGCTGAGCTAAAGCTAACAGTAGGTAAGGGAAACCACCTAACCACTGAGTCGATACATATAAATATATATAGTCGGTGATCCCGCCTCGATAATATCACATCCGGTACCATATCCCTATAATCGGTTATTCCCAAGTCAAGAGGGCGGATCAAAATCAAAATATAGCTCGTACGTGAATCCGTCGTACGGCATCCCCAAATCTGGGTACGGGTCAATATCACATTCGTCATATAATTCATCTGGTATTCTTTATATCAAATATCATAATCTAGGTACTGACCTACGTCTAGTACAAAGCTAACACCATCACTATCATCATGATCTGACTACTGATCAACAGTCTCGTATGAATCGATATCATCAGCACATATCATCACAAGGAGTATATATCGCCCAATGCGGCCTATCATAAATATCTTATCACTATTATATCATATCATATCATATCTCGTATCATAATCACATGTCGATCATTTTATATATATCACTATTCCTATGGCATCATTATCCCGAAATCCGCTAAAGCATCAAGACATATCTCAAATATGAATTCTACCAAATCCCCGATATCATAATCTCGGATCAAATATCATCGACTCAACTCAAACTCAAGTATCATCCTCAAATCCGTATGTGAACACATAGTCCCATACCCACGTGAACACATATCTATATAGAATCTCATAACCACATATGAAATAAGGATGTATGCAAGTATGTATGTGTGTATATGTATGTGCAGTGCACCCACTACCTAGGGTTTCGTAACCTTTCACCAATCCAACACACCAATATCCATATTAACATCAATAATTAATCTCAAACAACATATATTAATTGTTAGTGTGTATACGCATCCGTAAACATCACTACAAACTGCGGGGGTGCTATACGCCATCCACCCGACTTCTCCCCGTAGATATAAATCTACTCACCTTTCTTATGCGTGTCGATGCCGATGTCGCCATTTGCATCTCCAACGCTTCGACGACACGTGGGGTACCTACAAGAATATCACACGCTAAAATACATGAAAACCATGTCGGAAGCCAAAATGGTGCACGCTACGCCCATAGGTAAAAACCTGTAGCCTTGCGTGCAAACACAGCCAACAACCCGCTGCCGTTGGCGTTCAAACGCCACCCGACAGTCACGAATCACCAAGTACCAAAAATCCATGCTAAACAAGTCGTAAATCACGCGCCAACTCAAGAAAATCAACCCAGATTCTACCCTAACTGGAAGCAGTCAAAACTAGACATACCCAGGGTCAGGTTTACAGGTAAAAGAGCCATGCACAAAAAATGAGGGGGTTCCCTACAGCTCTGGCCGCAAATTGCGGCCAGGGGGAATATATCTGCGGCCAGAAAATGGAGTTGGGGGCTAGGGTTTTGGGTATTGGTTTCTATCTTCCTGCATATCTCACTGCCAAGTCAATTTTATTTTAGGAGGTCCGGGTTGATAGCAGTTTCCAGAAAGGCCACAAAGTCGACAAAGTCGATAAAATACGCCAAGTCGAAACATTCAGGTAACTAACTGGAAATCGGGGGTAATCTGGGGTTAACTGGTCTCAAACACACCCAATAAGGTTATACTAACATTCAAAACCAACACTTGGCCAAATCTCACTCAAATTTTCCTAAACTAGCACTAAACCACATAATAACACTACATTTCAGCTATATAACCAAAACTTGGCAAGATAGGAGTTGGGTTGTGAGATTATACCTTGAGGAAATCCTAGGATGAATGAGAAGGGAAGAAGGAGGAGGTGGGGGAGTGAGTTGCTGCTGCTGTGCTCCCGTAGCAGCTGCTGAAGTTGCTGTTCTTTTTGTGCTGATGCATTTCAGGCTGCTGCTGCTGCTGCTGTTATTGTGTTGGGTTGCTGTTATTACAGCAGCAGCTGATGAAGGAAGCTGTTGTATTAGTTGGGGTGTTGTGTTGGGCTGAAGTTGTGGTATGATGAGGGTGTGGTGTGGTTTTGAATGAAGTTGTTGCTGCTGTGGCTGTTTTCACAGCAGTTGCTGATGTTTGCTGATGCTTTGTTGCAGCTGATGTGGTAAAAAGGGGGGCTGAAGTTGTGCTGATGTAGCTGTGTAGCAGCAGATGTAGGGGGGCTGTTTTGTGGTTGATGTTGTTGTGTAGGGTGCTGATGTTATGATATTGGGGCTGATGTTCAGGATGGGGTGGGGCTGCTGATACAGCTGCTGCTGGTGTTTTAAGGTGGTGTGATGTGTGAGAGTGAAAGGAAGAGATGTGAGAGAGATAAGGAAAAATATTTGAAGTGAAGTGAGGTTAACTCCTATCATCTTCACTCAACATTAAATGCAAGTCATGGCACATCCATCATGCCTCCTCTCTCTCTCTCTAGCCACAAGTCAACCCCAACCTAATTAAACCAAACTACACCCTTAGTTAAAACTAATTAACCTAACCAAATGGGTTAGACCACCATGGTCATCTAAGCATGGTTCAACCTTAGGCTATCATGAATCCAAAACATGAAACAAGTGTGACAAGTGTGGAAATGTTATGTGCACATTTTGCACAAAAAGCCAAAAGTCCAATTAGCGATTTTTAATCGTGATTAACACTAAAATAACATATACTTAACCATAAAAACTTATAAATGGCATATTTCCATAAAACACTCTATTTTAGAATTTCCATAATTTTTCTTCAGAATTTTCCCCATATATCGGTATTTAATTATACCGAAATATTGAAATATTCAATAAAATAATATTAAATTATAAAAATTTCCAAAAATAATATTTTATTTTTTTTGAAATGTTACAGTCTTCCCCCCTTAAAGAAATTCGGTCCCCGAATTTAAATTTAAACCCCCAAATTCTAAAACATTTCAATAAAATGTCCAAGTCAACGGGGCTCCGAAATCATCAATACATAAAACGCATCGTAGCGCAATACATGCGGATGCGTAACGAGCAGATAACTCAAAATCAAAACTCCGTCAAGCATCCCGCAATCATCGGAGTCAAGGAGAAAACACGAATGCCAAATCCAAAGCAAAACCAATATGCTATAAATTGGAACTATATATGTAAATATCAAATCTGTACATGTAAATATCTTGAAGGAAGTGCATGCCCAATTCTTTAAAGTCGATGTGCAATGCGCATAACACTGCACAGTGGCGGATGTCTCTATAAGAAAATAGCCAAATACGTATATATCTTTCGTTTAATATGCACGATCCGCCGTTTTGAAAACAATTTAGAAGGGTTTCCTCGTTTTAGAACGTTTCGTGTCATATCGGACACGTATGTAAATAATGTGACTATAGCTAGCTTTTGGAAATCCCTTTGAAATCTATCTATGCATGCAAAATATATCCAGGCACTGTCCTCTGACTAGTCCTGCTCAGTGCGAAAACAAATCGCAATATCATAAAAATGTACTGCTCCATAAAGAAATTAATCCCAAAAAGTGCACATGAAAACTACGTGCGTCTGGTGCGCACGGAAATCAAGATCCATAAATGTGCCATACATGCGCACAGAAACAACATCTAAGTGCATCGGGTGTGCACGAAGCATCTGTCATGGGACACGTGTGTGCCTGACAGCAAAAATAGGTGCATCTGACATGCACGAAGAATCTCGATTTAGTGCATCTGGTGTGCACCAAAATCGCATCTCATAACATGCGCCCAACATGCGCTAAAAATCCAAATCCGGTGCATCCATCATGCACGAAATCATGTAAGCGCCGAACATGCGCAAAATCCAATCAGGTGCATAAAGTGCACAAGACAAATATCGAGCATCACCATCGAAATCGAAGTCCAGCACATCTAAGTGCACAAAATACGAATCACTGCACTGCAAGCATATATGAACTATACCGAGTGCAAAAACCAAATCGTGTGCGTGCATACGCATAAAATCAACTCAACCGTATGAAACCCATAAAATCATAAACATGCGAAACCAAGGTACGAAAACGATATCAAGTGCAATAACTGTGCAAAATCGTAAATACTCAACAGGTGCAACCAAGGTGCATGAAAACAAATGTCATGAAACCCAATCATCAAAATCAGTCATGCGAATAGATCGCCGAAAACATCAAAATCAAGTATGGCGGAATAGTCCCGCTCAAGCGCATCCTCCAAGAATCTCTGGCCAACTGTCGTGGTCACTCATAGAATATCTCGTCGACGGTCCTGAACTCTGGCCTGCTGGTGTGCGTAACATGACCACTCCTGGGTCTAAGTCTTCTCTGTGGATTACCAATCTCACGATCCATCGGCCCATCGGCTCTGACAGGTGTGCTAATGGGGACGATTCCATTCTGGCACTCCTCTAGTCATCTCTCGGTCAATCCTCACGACCACTCATAAAGCAGCATGTCACTGGCGTCGGTCTCTGGCTCTCTGACTGTACGTGACACATCTGATCCTGGGTGCAAGTATCATTGCAGCAGTGTCCTGGAAGGAATCCTGCTCAAGGTCTCTTCCAAGTCTCATCTCTGCCAATTGTCCGGGAGTCCTCATCCTTTACTATATCTGCTTCTTGTTCCGGAACGGCTGCATACTCATCGCGACTCCTTCTGGAAGGTATATCTAGTACTATGTCTCGGCATGCGCATCGCATCTCTGATGTCGGCGGAGTGGAACGTCATCTTGTCCAGATTTGCACGAACCTCTTACTCACTTTTCTCTAATGTCGACTGCTTCGGACTCGTCTCGTCGTGGCTGCATGGACTGAGCTCCAGCGGCTAACCTCGTATCTGGAGTCTCCTAAGAAGTGCATCTCACCATCTAGCATCCAAATTAGTCGAGCCATCCGATCGATTTGTCAAGACCTCATAATCCCCCAAGAGCTCAACATCTTGGGTACAGTATAATAGTATCGAGTACATACCACGGTATCGGTGGTCCAGCCGTAGAAGGGCAAACCCAAGCCTCACTAATGGCGCCGCAGAACTGCCTTAAACTTTAAGGTTCAAAGGCTTTCACACGATCATTAAGTCGAGTTAAGGTTTCATTCTTCAGAGGGACCAAAGAATTGCCTGCATGTCTTCCCGAATACTTTAAACTTGGAATAATAGGTTTCTGACATTCGATCGTCTCTGTCGACTCTCAACGTCTCCGCGTGAAGTCATCTCTAGCTGGAATCAATCTATCTGATGACCTCGCATCGGGGTAGCTGTCACATCCCGAAAGTACGGAACATGACCGGCACTTAGGCTACGGACGTCTCAAGGCGTACGCGCTCTAAGTAAGCCGAGCCCAGAAATCTAAACCAAGAAAGTAGTAGAGAGTAGGAAGAACCATATCAAATCAACCTGTATGCAACATAATATACAACTCCTAAAGGCGAGGATCACAACAAAAAAGGAAACTCCAACTAGCAAGAAATCCATAGAAATATAATGCACGACTCTAAGGTCGAAAAAATAAACATCACTGGTCTCTATCTCAAATAAGTACAAGTTTGGTTGATGGAACTTCTAGATACAACTGAATATAATATACAATGTATAATGATGGGTATGATACAAATAACCCACCTACTAGCAAGTTACCTGAAAGAAAGCTGTGCCCGCAAAGCCGTAATGAAACCCATACGGCAATACCTGCAAGAAACTGGGGCACAACGGGAGTGAGTTGCCAACTCGTGAGTAGAAAAAGATCTACGAACAGAAAATCACATGTATGACGCAATCCTAGGTCATACGATCATAATATATAATCTTCAAATATATAACCAGCAACCTATAACAATGGCTAAGGTAATTATCTAACCCAAGTATAATCCCATGTGCCCGTGTCAGTGCTCAGGTAGCAAGGTATCATATGAATGATGTATGAATGCATGAAACAGAATGCATGCACTGAAGAAAACTGCTTCCATAAATTTGTGAGATTTCTGTATTTTTAAAATGAGGTATCATAATGAAATCAGCATAAAACAGTGCCTAGCATCGGCACAAAACGTAAATCTCAATATCTCGATATCTCTGTATCACAATCTCTGTACCTCAATATCTTGAAATCTCAAGGTCTCAATCATAAAATCCAGGACGCCGTCAGTCCAGATCGGCCCTTACCATCCATCTCATGACTACGACGGTATCCTCCGGATATCCGACGTGTCGGGTAAAATCACCAGTCGGTCGTGCTCCCCTGCACAGGCTCAACGCCATCATCTGCGATCCTCTTGCCCTGGGGTACTGCACCGGACCCACCATGTACCCGAAACGGTTCCTCCACTCCTCGAATCGGGTCTCGAAATCCATCAGCAAACGCATGGTGGACGACTCATACATCATGGGAAAACCGCACTTTTTATTTAAAAAGAGAGAAAGCGGTTTATATAAGTTTTGCGGTTTTCCTCCAAATCCAAAAAATATCATGGAAATCCGAATCTAAATCATCAATAGCATGTAAAACCATGAATATGAGCATGAGAATCCATGAATGCGGCATATAATGAACAACAGTATGCATGAAGTGATAGGTAATAACTACAATGTCAAGCTGGCATATAAGGCAAGCATACTAATATCATGTCACTACTAGCTAACAAGCTAAATCAAGCAATAATATTTTCCCAGTGTTCGTGACATAGCAATTACCGATGAAGATGTGTGTGAGTCGGCAAATAAGTGTACGTGGTACATACGCATCATCGGTAATGGTGCTGGTGTCCTAACAGCATGATATCAATAATGGAATATGAATCACAATAAGTATGCGATGCAGAGTAACAACAATAATATGCGGGAGCTGAATGCTAAACACCAAGATAGCTAAACTGCGTCTAATGTCATAAGAGTTATATAGCTACACCACTATAAGGCTGAGCTAAAGCTAACAGTAGGTAAGGGAAACCGCCTAACCTCTGAGTCGATACATATATATATATATACATATATAGTCGGTGATCCCGCCTCAATCATATCACATCCGATATAATATCTATGATCAGACATCCCAAATCTAGAGTGCGGATCAAACATCAAATTATAGCTCGTACGTAAATCCGTCGTACGGCATCCCCAAATCTGGGTACGGGTTAATATCACATCCGTCATATCATTCATCTAGTATTCTCTTTATCAAGATCATCATCTGGGGTACTGACCTACGTCTAGTACAATGCTAATATCATCACTATAATCAAGATTTGACTACTGATCGGCAGTCTCGTATAAATCGATATCATCATCACATATCGTCATAAGGAGTAAACACCGCCGAATGTGGCCTATCATAATTATCTTGTCATGTCATATCATATCATATCATATCACGTATCATAATCACATGTCGATCATTTACATATATATGTCACTATTCCCATGGCATCATCATCCCAAAATCCGCTAAAGCATCAAGACGTATCTCAAATACAAATTTATTATATCACCGATATCATAATCTCGGATCAAATATCATCGACTCATCTCAATCCCATGTATCATCCTCAAATCCGTATGTGAACACATAGTCCCATACACATATGAACCCATATCTATGTAGAATCCCATAACCATATATGAAATAAGGATGTATGCAAGTATGTATGTGTGTAAGTGTGTATGTGTAGTGCACCCACTATTCTAGGTTTTCGCGACACTAAATCATCCAAGTCCACCAATTATCCATCCTAAACATAAAAAATTTCCCAAACAACATAAGATAATTATATGTGTGTATACGCATCCGTATACATCACGACGAATTGCGGGGGTGCTATACGCCATCCACCCGACTTCTCCCCGTAGATATAAATCTACTCATCTTGCTTATGCGTGCCGGTGCCGATGTCGCCATTTGCATCTCCAACGCCTCGACGCCATGTGGGGTACCTACAAGGATATCAAACGCTAAAACACATGAAAACCATGTCGGAAACCAAAATGGTACACACTACGCCCATAGGTAAAAACCTATAGCCTCGCGTGCAAACACAGCCAATGCTCACTGGTCGTTGGCGTTCAAACGCCACCCGACAGAAACGAATCATCGAATACCAAAAATCCATACGGAAAAACAGGTCGTAAATCATACGCCAACTCATGAAAATCAACTCAGATTCTACTCTGGTTGGAACCAGACAAAACTAGATATACTCAGGGTCAAATCTACAGGGTGTAAGGCTACAGAATCAAAACGAGCACCAGAACCCATGCTCTGGCCGCAATTTGCTACCAGATGGGATTTATCTGCGGCCAGGGAGTGGGTCCAGGGGTTGGGGCTTTGGGTGGTGGTTCCAGGGTGCCTGCACATACCTATGTCAAGTCAATATTATTTTAGGGTTCCCGGGGTGAAAGCAGATCTCAGAAAGGTCACAAAATCGACAAAAACGCTAATTTACACCAAGTCGAACAACTTTGGTATAAAGGTGAAATCTGGAACAATCTTGGGTTAACTGGTCTCACGCACTCCTAATAAGGCTACTCTAACATTCAAAACCATCCCTTGGCCAAATCTCACTCAAAATCACTAAACTAGCACTAGGTCACAGATATAACAGTAAATTTCAGTTACACAACTATAACTTGCAAGATAGGAATTGGGTTGTAAGATTATACCTTAAAGAAATCCTAGAATGAAGGAGAAGGGAAGAAAGAGGAGAGGTTGCTGCTGCTGTGGAGCTGCTCCATTTGCTCCAGTTGCTGATTTCCTATGTAGTTGTTGTTGCTGTTGGTTGGTCCAGTAGCTGCTGCTGCTGCTTGGAATTTTCTTTGTTTTATTTTTCTCAGTGTGAGGCAGCAGCTGAAGTGTTGGTGGCTTAGTGGTGTGCAGCTGTTGTAGTTGTGAGGTGTTGGTTTGTGTTGGGGTATGATATTGTGTTGGTGTTGCTTGAATGATGATGTAGCTGCTGCAGGTTCAGCTGCTGCTGATGCAGTGGGGCTGAAATGTGTTGAGCTGGTGCTTTAGTTGCTGATGTTTGAGCAGCAGCACATGTAGGGGTGGCTGAAGTGTTGATATGGGTGTATAGGTGTGGGGCTATGGTGCTAGGGGCTGGTGGCTGCTGATACAGCTGCTGCTGAGTTGCTGATGTTACTGTTGCATATAGCAGCAGCTGATGTGCTGGTATTGGGGGCTGAAGTGTGCTGATGTCTATTGGGTGTTGTGTGTAAGGTGTAGGATTGATGGTGGTGTGGTGTTTGAGTGAGAGGGAGAGATGTGATAGTTATGTAAAAGTTGTGAAAAGAACTGGAGTGTGACACTTCCTAGCTACCACTCTCACTCTCTTTTAAAATTGTTGCATGACAACCATCCAATCCTCTCTCTCTCTTACCAAATGTCAACCCTAACCCTAATCACCCTTAACCAAAACCAAAACCCTAATTAACCCAATTAACCTAATCAAATGGTTAGACCACCATGGTCATCTAACATGGTCCAACCCTAGGCCACCATGACCAAAACATGAAACAAGTGTAACAGGCGTGGAAAATGTTATGTGCACATTTTTGCACAAAAAGCCAAAAATCAAATTAGCGATTTTTAATCACGACTAACACTAAAATAGCGTATGATCCATCATAAAAACTGTAAAACGACATATTTCCACAAAATAACCTATTTTAGAATTTCCATAATTTTTGCCAGAATTTTCCCCATTTATCGGTATTTAATTATACCAAAATATTAAAATATTCATTAAAAATTTATATTAAATTATGAAAATTCCCAAAAATAATATTTTATTTTTTTGAAATGTTACAGTAGCGAACAAACCACACGTCCTAGTCATTCATCCTCTGGGACTAGCGACCTTCTATCATCTCTTAGTATACCCGTACCGCAATAGCTCCAACATCTGGGGCGATATGTCGTCGTTCGCAGCAATAACTGGCTCACTCGTCAGCACGCTGAACAGTGCCTCAGTCATTATGAATAAGCCATACATCAATGGTCATCAAAATCTGGCTGGCCTCTATCAGTGGCTCAATCCTCTAGTGCCAATCCGCACGTCCGAGTAATCTCATCCAGCGATCCATCCACGCTGGTGGCGCGAAAACACAGTACAAAGACACATCTCTACAATCGTATGTCGTCGGAATTACGCCCCGGTCAGTTTTCGTTAGTAACGAGCTCAAGCTGACCGCAAATCTAGCCGTAGCTCTCCCTGCCCATAATCGTGGCGGTAAAACCATAACTGGTACCGATGAGGCTAGATTATAGAAAGGAATATAATACTGAACAAGAAAATGTACATCCTAAGGCTCCTTAAGTGGAATGGCGTATCGTAAATATGCCGCGGAATATACCCACGGTACGCCACTCTACTTTAGTCACATATTCCATCAACCAAGGGTCATCCTACGCTCCGAAGGTAAAACCTAAAGCTTTGATACCAACTTTGTCACGTCCCGAAAGTATGGAACATGACCGGCACTTAGACTACGAACGTCTCGAGGCATACGTACCCTAAGTAAGCCGAACCCAGAAATCCAAACCAAGAAAAGTAGTAGAGTGAAGGAAAAACCCATTTTAGATCAACCACACAAGCAATAAAATATACAACGCCTAAAGACGAGGATCACAACAGAAAAGAAAACTCAAACAGCATGAAACCCAGAGAAGTATAACGCGCGACTCTATGGTCGAAAGAATAAACATCACTGGTCTCTATCTCAAATAAATACATGTTTGGTTGATGGAACTTCTAGATACAACTGAAATATAATATACAATGTATAATGATGGGTACGATACAAATAACCTACCTACTAGCAAGTCACCCGAAAGAAGCAGTGCCGCAAGCCGTAAAGAAACCTGTACGGCAAAACCTGTAAGAACTGGGGCACAACGGCGGTGAGTTGCCAACTCGTGAATAGAAAAACATCTACGAACAGAAAATCGCATGTATGACGCAATCCTAGTCATACGATCATAATATAATCCTCAAATATATAACCAGCAGCCTATAACAATGGCTAGGGTAACTATCTAACCCAAATGTAATCCCATGTGCCCGTGACAGTGTCAGTGCCTCAGGTAGCAATGTATTAAATGACGTATGAATGCATGAAAAGTATGATCAATGTAATCAAAGTCTGTATGTGATCAATGTCTGTATATAGGTAGATCCCGTCCACGTGTCACCCAATGACAATAAGCATCATGCATGTAAATATGAGGATATAGTCAAAATCATGGAAGAACATCATGAAACCTATGCCTAGCATCGGCACAAAACATAGCCTCAATCTCAATATCTCAATGTCTCGGATGAGTCTCACTATATAGGGCGCCGTCAATCCAGACCGGCCCCTACCATCGGTCTCAAGACCACGACGGTATCCTCCGGATATCCGACGCGTCGGGTAAAATCACTGGTCAGTAGTGCTCCCCTGCCAGGCTAAACGCCATCTCCTGCGATCTTCTTGCCCCGGGGTACCGCACCGAGCCCACCATGTACCCGCAATCGGCCTCATCCGCCTCCTCGAATCGGGTTTCACATGTCGCTCTCAGCACCGAGAAAACACATGGTGGACGCACTGAAATATCATATCAGGGATAACCGGGTTTTTAAAACAATTACATAATCTCTTTGAAATACCCACGGTTCCCAAATCCAGAAATATCATAGAAACAACATATCTCAATGCGCATAATCAGAAAACATGATGTATGTGACATATCAATGAAGTGCAAGTATAACAGTATATCATGCAACATGGAATAATAGTATGCACATACAAGGGTCATATCCTGCAGCAATAATACTACTGTGTAGTGACATGGCAATTACCGATGAAGATGTGTGTGAGTAAGTGTACGTGGTACATACGCATCATCGGTAATGGTGCTGGTGTCCTAACAGCATAATGTCAACAATAATAATGTGCGGGAGCTGAATACTAAACACCATGATAGCTAAACTGCATCTAATGTCATAAGAGTCATACAGCTACCCCAACTATAGGGATGAGCTAAAGCTAACAGTAGGTAAGGGAAACCTCCTAACCACTGAGTCGATACATATAAATATATATAGTCGGTGATCCTGCCTCGATAATATCACATCCGGTACCATATCCCTATAATCGGTTATTCCCAAGTCAAGAGGGTAGATCAAACATCAAAATATAGATCGTACGTGAATCCGTCGTACGGCATCCCCAAATCTGGGTACGGGTCAATATCACATTCGTCATATCATTCATCTGGTATTCTTTATATCAAATATCATAATCTAGGTACTGACCTATGTCTAGTAGAAAGCTAACACCATCACTATAATCATGATCTGACTACTGATCAACAGTCTCGTATGAATCGATATCATCAGCACATATCATCACAAGGAGTATATATCGCCCAATGCGGCCTATCATAAATATCTTGTCACTATTATATCATATCATATCATATCTCGTATCATAATCACATGTCGATCATTTTATATATATCACTATTCCTATGGCATCATTATCCCGAAATCCGCTAAAGCATCAAGACGTATCTCAAATATAAATTCTACCATATCCTCGATATCATAATCTCGGATCAAATATCATCGACTCAACTCAAACTCAAGTATCATCCTCAAATCCGTATATGAACACATAGTCCCATACCCACGTGAACATATATCTATATAGAATCTCATAACCACATATGAAATAAAGATGTATGCAAGTATGTATGTGTGTATATGTATGTGCAGTGCACCCACTACCTAGGGTTTCGTAACCTTTCACCAATCCAACACACCAATATCCATCTTAACATCAATAATTAATCTCAAAAAACATATATTAATTGTTAGTGTGTATACACATCCGTATACATCACTACGAACTGCGGGGGTGCTATACGTCATCCACCCGACTTCTCCCCGTAGATATAAATCTACTCACCTTTCTTTATGCGTGCCGATGCCGATGTCTCCATTTGCATCTCCAACGCTTCGACGCCACGTGGGGTACCTACAAGAATATCACACGCTAAAACACATGAAAACCATGTCGGAAGCCAAAATGGTGCACGCTACGCCCATAGGTAAAAACCTGTAGCCTTGCGTGCAAACATAGCCAACAACCCGCTGCCGTTGGCGTTCAGACGCCACCCGACAGTCACGAATCACCAAGACCAAAAATCCATGCTAAACAAGTCGTAAATCACGCGCCAACTCAAGAAAATCAACCCAGATTCTACCCTAACTGGAAGCAGTCAAAACTAGACATACCCAGGGTCAGGTTTACAGGTAAAAGAGCCGTGCACAAAAAATGAGGGGGTTCCCTACAGCTCTGGCCGCAAATTGCGGCCAGGGGGAATATATCTGCGGCCAGAAAATGGAGTTGGGGGCTAGGGTTTTGGGTATTGGTTTCTATGTGCCTGCATATCTCACCGCCAAGTCAATTTTATTTTAGGAGGTCCGGGTTGATAGCAGTTTCCAGAAAGGCCACAAAGTCGACAAAATCGATAAAATACGCCAAGTCGAAACATTCAGGTAACTAACTGGAAATCTGGGGTAATCTGGGGTTAACTGGTCTCAAACACACCCAATAAGGTTATACTAACATTCAAAACCAACACTTAGCCAAATCTCACTCAAATTTTCCTAAACTAGCACTAAACCACATAATAACACTACATTTCAGCTATATAACCAAAACTTGGCAAGATAGGAGTTGGGTTGTGAGATTATACCTTGAGGAAATCCTAGGATGAATGAGAAGGGAAGAAGGAGGAGGTGGGGGAGTGAGTTGCTACTGCTGTGCTCCCGTAGCAGCTGCTAAAGTTGCTGTTCTTTTTGTGCTGATGCATTTCAGGCGGCTGCTGCTGCTGCTGTTATTGTGTTGGGTTGCTGTTGTTACAGCAGCAGCTGATGAAGGAAGCTGTTGTATTAGTTGGGGTGTTGTGTTGGGCTGAAGTTGTGGTATGATGAGGGTGTGGTGTGGTTTTGAATGAAGTTGTTGCTGCTGTGGCTGTTTTCACAGCAGTTGCTGATGTTTGCTGATGCTTTGTTGCAGCTGATGTGGTAAAAAGGGGGGCTGAAGTTGTGCTGATGTAGCTGTAGTAGCAGCAGATGTAGGGGGGCTGTTTTTTGGCTGATGTTGTTGTGTGGGGTACTGATGTTATGATATTGGGGCTGATGTTCAGGATGGGGTGGGGCTGCTGATGCAGCTGCTGCTGGTGTTTTAAGGTGGTGTGATGTGTGAGAGTGAGAGGGAGAGATGTGAGAGAGATAAGGAAAAATATTTGAAGTGAAGTGAGGTTAACTCCTATCATCTTCACTCAACATTAAATGCAAGTCATGGCACATCCATCATGCCTCCTCTCTCTCTCTCTCTCTCTAGCCACAAGTCGACCCCAACCTAATTAAACCAAACTACACCCTTAGTTAAAACTAATTAACCTAACCAAATGGGTTAGACCACCATGGTCATCTAAGCATGGTTCAACCCTAGGCTATCATGAATCCAAAACATGAAACAAGTGTGACAAGTGTGGAAATGTTATGTGCACATTTTGCACAAAAAGCCAAAAGTCCAATTAGCGATTTTTAATCGCGATTAACACTAAAATAGCATATACTTAACCATAAAAACTTATAAATGGCATATTTCCACAAAACACTCTATTTTATAATTTCCATAATTTTTCTTCAGAATTTTCCCTATTTATTGGTATTTAATTATACCGAAATATTGAAATATTCAATAAAATAATATTAAATTATAAAAATTCCCAAAAATAATATTTTATTTTTTTTGAAATGTTACACTACCCTGTCGTAAACTTCTGCCCAAGGGGTCTTTCCCGGTGAAGGGATATCAGCCCTTGCCTCGTCGAATGAGGTGCGGGATATTCCAACTGAATATCATTATGCAAAACAAAAGGAAATATCTTTGTAATAATATCTTTTAAAATTTGTTCCAACAATATCAAATATAGGTTTGTTTTATCCTTGCATTGATAAGAATCAACGCAATCCCATCAATCAATCACACCAGAAAAGAACGAAAATAAAATGTGCGTATATGCCATCCGCATTCGTCACTGGTGTTAGTGTATATGCCCTAGGGGCCATTATTGTATCATACTTGTATGTATATTACTTAATGGAAGCTTGGGATATTCACAGTTGTATATACAGTCTTGCTAAAAATGGTAGTATGCTACTTGGTTTGTGTCTGCTTTAATATGTGCATATGTTTCTTGTAACGTATCACTTATACATATTAGTAGAGCCCATAGGATCTTTGCTTGATTACCAGCGTTGTGATGGCAGTCACACTAGTGGGGGCTGGGTAGTCTGTAAGCAACATCCTATACAGGTCCCTGGTCGTTGGATTATCGAGATAGGGCATCGATATTCCGGAGTAGACTAAGTGTGTACGCTTCTCATCCCAGTTGGGGAGATGGTCTATCCCACAGCCATCAGTACGTCGTACTGGAGATAGTATACAGGTGCTCGTTAGGTTACGGGTACACCGGACAGGACTCGCAGGGGAACTGTTAGATGGTATTATACCCGTCGTCAGTTAACTGTTCCCAGGTGACATGAGTACAGCATAGTCCGCAGACTTGATACTGCTACTTCGCCTCGAGTGTGTCCCACTGTTCTTAGATTGCTACCCTACCACGGCTCAAAGGAGTCGTGCAAACAGGTAGCAGTTGGGTGCAGTCCCGAGCACTTGGAGGCAGTGGCGGTTAGACAGGATTCGTCTCTCCCAGTATTGGGAGATGATATCGCGCTATGTCAGAGAGCCATTACGCAAATTCCCTGGCCAGGGCAAGCGAGATATACCGGTAGGTTCCAGTAGCTTCTCAGGGTGTAATGGGCTTCGCTCCGACATGACTTATACAGCTATTAGGGGACTGACGCTTGCCGCCCCCTAGACTTGATATGCGATAGTCTTAGACGAACAGACCGGACTGTACGGAGATTGTCACATCAGGCTCAGTGAGAGTTCGGATGAGTTTCCTCATCGGCCTTCTTATCGACATCTACCTGGGGACCGTTACGTACAGCTAGTGCCACTCGCGGTCTGTGGTTAAACCCACTGCCAGCGTAGTGTCGAGTCTTTAGAGTCCCACACAGAAAGTTTCCCTGCTCCAGGCGAAACGATATATAGGTCGTATGGTTTTACGACAAGGGTTCGGACGCATACGTGTGTTTACGCACGTACGACTTTTCGGACAGTTTTTACTAGCCGGCTTTGGTTTAAGCCAGATTCTAGTATTGGGTTATTGGATTTATACAGTCTAAAGTTTTTCCGTATTTTCACGGATTGGAGGGGCGTTCTCGTAATTTGTCGGGAAGCTTCTAGAAGCATGGTGACTTGGGGGGTAAGGTGGCATTGCATTAAATGAGATTAGTGACTCATTTGAGTGATTCATCCATGTCATTAATGCATCATAAATGCTTAATGACTCATGGAGATGAATCACTCATAGATATTTATGAAGCATGGTTGTTAATTCTTTTATTTCATTTTTGGATAAATAAATAATACTTCATATATATTATGATAAGATCATTATCTCATTTTTATTCTCATCTTCACCTTCTCTCTCCTCAAGCTCACTCTCTCTTCAAACCCTAACCCTAACCTCTCATGTGTTCAGATCAAGGGTTAGCTAGACTAATACATCCATAACCTCACTGTATATCCCCTAGGTAGCTTAGATTAGCACTTTAAGCAACCTAGTTATCTCAAGTTTGAGATTAAGCTTGGCGTAGGAGCTTTCGGGTGGATCGTCTTTGATTCGAGGAGGCCGTTGAGGTGCCGATGTTCCAAGGAGCCTACGAGGAGTGGAGGACAGCGATGAAGACCCGAAGGACATATAACGTGAGGTATAACATCGAAACCGAGTAGTTAAACCTCTAGTTGTAGTTAGCAATGGTTTAGATAACGATTCATGCGCTCAAGTCCGTGTTACGAAGCTTTGATAATCGTTTTTCATATATTCCGCCTCCCCGCAAGTTCGTGGGGTGCATGACATGGACTTACAACTGGGTCCCGTCATCACCCGTTAGGTTACTTAACTAACGACAAAGCGGGGGCTGGACTAGCGCGGGTGTAAAACATATACAACATCTAATAGTATATATACCAATATACAATAATCGCTCCAGGCGTGATAATATGCAACATTACAGAAAAGTAATAAGCATCACAGAACAATACAGATAATCTGGGATCTCCGGGTTTCACAGAGCCGTTACTGAAACCTGACGTTCCCCTGGTCGTGTGGATAGCCTGTGCAATGAAACCTAGACCCCTACGGGTGCGGCAAGTTACCCGCCAAAACCTGAAGCGAGGTAGTCCCCCACAGCATAGTGAATGGAACACCCGACACTTCACGGAATCCGGTAAATTGAGCACCGCTCCTTGGGTCAACCTGTACCCCCTACGAGTGCGGCGAATAGTCTGCCAATTCTAGAGTGAGGTCCCTTTGCCTCTCAAAGCCATGAGATACGGACCTGTTGCTCTCGAGAACCCGGCTATCCGTGCACTTCTTCGCGGGATAAACCTAGTACAGAATATAAAAATATTTACAACGGGTACATCGACCTCAACCCGGTCGTGCCCCAAAAGAATATTATACAACAGGCAGCGACGGCAGTCCACATGTTGGACGCTCGCCCCGCAATATCAAATGTATAAATAAATCCAAACAGCACTATCATTGCACCCTGCTATCCACCACGACATATCCGCAACAACACAGCACAACACAGAACATCAACGCGAATGTCACATTCGCAAACCCGTCTAAAAGAACTATAGCAATTAGACGCGGTTTACCGATCAAATGACATTCCCGGTCGGAGATATAAAGTAAATACTGCATACTAACAAATTTAAAATTTCGATCGACTAAAATTCCCGAAGTGGGCCCCACGTACATCTGCTGTACAGTAATAAAATCTAGGCCCAAAAGAATATTCCAGTGCACCACAATTTACCAAGGAAAGCCTACTGGAAAATTTTGATGCACTGTTCCCACAGTACTGCCGCGGTTCCGCGGTCAAACCCTAGGTTTAACCGCGGATCCACGGCGGTCACGTGGAATCACGCGCTCAAAATTTCCCAGTTTGCTTAAAAAGCCCTGCTTTGTTTTCTGTGATATGTAAAATAATTTTTGAACCTGATTTAAAATCGACAGAAACTGTGAACTTGGAGTTTGCGGTTTTCGAAAATCCGTTCGATCGATGTTTTAAACGTGTTAGCAGAAGTTAGTAAAGCTTAATGGTGAGGCTCTGATACCACTGTAAGTCCACGGTAGCGCCCCGGCCGTCTATCAGACGCCAAATGCGGAACAAAAACTTTTTACAACTGGCGCTATCGCGTACTATAACCCGGACCTGCCATTAAAGCTAAACTAACAAACTACAAAGTGGGTAGAAACGTTATACCGAATGATCCGAGTCCTTCGGTCTTCAACCATCATCCCACGCTTTGTTGTGGCTGCTCCAATCTCCTGAATCTCCAGTCTTCTCGTCCAGGTGGCACCACGTCGACGGATCTTTAAACGGGCTCCCGCCTCTGAACCGAGGCAACTCGGTCGTCAAGTTTGCCAAAAGAGACGACCAAGATGATGTAGAGAATGAGTAGAACACTTTGTCTCATTACGTTCAAGGCTATGGACGAACGGTTAATGAAGTTGCCTTTTGGATCGATATGAAATGAGAAATGGAGTATATTAATTTCCATGAACCAAAATCCTTAATCTTTTTCAAATGAAATCAATCAACAACCATCTATCTCTCCACCAAGGGGTGGCCGGCCATATATGTAGAGAGGGGGGTGAGTGTAGGAAGGGGAAGGTGACCATAACCATAATGAGTGAGCATGAGTCATATAACACCTAGTATGAACCCATTAAATGAAAACTATGATTCATAACCCTTAGTCATCATCTAATTAAAGCACTAAGCCACCTCACCATCCTAGTCACCACAACATGAAGCTTCCACTCTCATGACTCACCTCATGACTCACCCTCAAGAAGAAAAGATAAATCCGTATTTAACCGAATGTTAAATACGGCTGATAGAAAACTGGAAACTGGCAACTTCCAAAAGTGATCCTGAAACGAATTTCAGGATAACCCCGTATCAGTATAAACATACCCGCATTTATATTACGACCGAATACAAATGCAACTGAGACAAAGATATTATATCTACACAGCATAATACTCTGATCCGGCTTAAACCAAAACCGACCAGTATTATTTGCCCGAAAATTGACACGTGCGAAAACGCACGTGCATTTTCCGAACCCTGCCATAAAACCATACGGCCTCTACAACGTTTCGCCCGAACTTGAGAAACTGTCTGTGGGGGACTCTAATGACTCATCAACACACTGGCACTGGGTATAACCACTAGCACGTCAGAGGTACGAGCTGTACGTAACGTTTTGCCTATGTATTGATTGGAAGGGAAGCTGACGAGCGAACTCATCTATAAACCCTACTGAGCCTAACAGTGACAATATACGTACAGTCCGGTCCGTTCGTCTATGAGTATCGCATATCGGCCTAGGGGCTGGTAACGTCAGACCCCCAATAGCAGTATAAGTCATGTCAGAGAGTAGCCCAGAACACCCTGAGATACTACTGGAGTATCTACCAGTAAATCTCCTGCCTCGGCCGAGGGCTTTGTGTAATGGCTCTCCTAGACACAGCGCGATCTCACCCCTAATACCGGGAGAGACGAATCCCCTGCCGATCCGCTCACTTGCCTCCATGTGGCTCGGGACTGTACCCAAAAAAGACCTGTTTGCACGACTCCTTTGAGCCGTAGTAGGGTAGAAATCAAAGCACAATGGGAACTCACACGAGACAAATGACGACCTCAGGTCAATGAACTAACCTGTATACATGTCACCAGGGAACTGCTATCTGACGATATGTATAATACCAACTAGCATGTGCCCGGCGAGTCCTGTCCGGTGTACTCATAACCCAATGAGCACCTGTATACATTTTAGGTGAACCAACTGACACCAATAGCTTGTGAGACCGGCCATTGCCCCTCGTCGGGGTCTCGACTGTATACACTAGTCTACTCTGCAGTATCGATGCCCAGTCTCGAAACTCCCACGACCAGGGACACTTTTAAGGATGTGCTTACAGACCCCAGCTCCCACGTATATGATCGCCATCATACTGCTGGTAGTCAAGCAAGAATCCTATGGGCTCTATCAATATGCAATAGCGAACTAAAGCATGTAAACGATGATAAAGACAAACCAGATAGCATACTATCATCTCGAGCAAGACTGTCATATCGGTATAGGTCCTGCCTCAATCATTGCAATCACGTACTTGCGATCCAATAATTGACTTTGAGGGCACTATCTCCAACAGTGTAGAAGGGATGATGTTGTACTCGTGGAACCAAGGCCGGTCGAGCAATGCATTATAGCATGTCTTGGCTTCAATGACATGAAATTTAATGTCTGTGGCAAGCAGCCCGAAGCGTAATGTCAATATCACAGACCCGAGAGTTCGCGATGACTGGGAGTCAAAACCAAAGATGGTGATTTTATCACGAGCGAGGAGTTGAACGCTCATGCAGATTTCCTTCAACACTCGCACGTTGAGAAGATTGACAGAAGACCCATTGTCGACCAGGATTTTGCCTATCTTTATATCGTGGCAGTATCCTGAGACATAGAGGGGACGGTTGTGCTCGCACGTCCCAAGAAGGAGGTCTTCATCGCCGAAGGTGATATCGGCTGTGTGTACTTCCTCTAGCTCGTCTTTCATCTTTTCTTCGGCGAGAAAAGCTTGGAATTGCTCTGGTTCTTGTAGCGCCTTGACCAGTGAATCTCTCGCTTCTTTGGATAGTAAAAGGGCGTCGAGAATACTGAGCTGCGAGGGAAATTTCCTCAAGTGAGCCAAAACGTTATAGTCCACCTTATTCTTCTTTGGCGGGTCCTTGGCGGTCAGTTCTTTCATGACTTGATCGTCCAGGGTGATATCTTCGGAGACCTTTTCTTTTCCCCTATCTCTTTTACTCGTGGATCCGAGATTCTTTTTTGGAAGCGTGCGATTACGCAGCTGGATGTTTTCACAGGCCTTCGGTTCTTCCTCCTTCCCCAATGCGGATTCTTTAAAGAGGGGGCTAAGAGCCATTTCTTCATCAGAGTCGCTTCCGAAAGTGAGAATTTGCAATCCCCCGGTGTTGACCATGCGACAGTTACCGGTATCTCTTTTATGCTCCTCGGTCGCACTTCTTTGCTCCCGCCGAGTTTTGCGTTTCATCCGCTTAAAATGTTGCCGGTGAGCAACATATCCCTGCCACCATCTTTAAAAAGCATTGCACTCCTCGGTGGGGTGCGAAATCTTTCGATGATATAAGCAGTAGCTAGGATGTATTTCCGCTTCACCAAGGGTGTTTTCTTCGGAGGGTGGTAGCTTCATTCCCATTGATATGGCTTTAGCAAACTTTTTCCTCGTCCTGAACTTGTTTTTATCCGCAACGGATGTCTTTTGATTGGGCGGAAGTGTCTCGACTCTTTCGTCTAGTCGCTGGCGTTTGGCTCTTTCAAATATGGCTGTCTCGCGCTCCCGATCAGCTTTATTTTTCAGGAGAGCTTCGTTGAGGAATGTGTCGATCATTTCATCTGACGGCCCCAGAAGTTCTAGTTCAGGGTCTGCCCCCAGTTTCTCTGTGCAAGAAGCCTTTGCATCATCTGTAAATGAGTGAGAGATCACATGACAACTTGCTACGTAATCCTCAGATTCATCCAACGAGCCTTCTCCATCATCTTCGTCCTTAAAGACGTGGTTGAGGAACTCTTGGAGAGTGATGGGAGTCCGCGCCTTCTGATTATACTCCTCCAGCGCGTCCATCTGTTTCTGCAAGTCCGTGCGCTTGTCGCCAGGCTTCACGGCCTTTTTGGATTTCTTCTTCTTCTTCTTTGAAGATTTTAACAGCTGGGTGTGAGTGCTTGGGCCATCACCACCAATCTTTGGAGTTGGGCGCGGCTTCAGCATCCTTTCGATGATCTGGGGTTCTAGCGGGTTCTTCCACCTGATCGCCGGGCATGTCTAGAGATCATTCAGCATCCTTTTGGTTTTGGCTGAAAGCACGACCTCCCATGGAGCTTCTTCAACAAAAGAACAAGTTGCCCCCGGTGCGTCCGTCTTCTGAGGAGTGTGAGGTTGTGGTGGGTTTACCTTCCACTTCTCGGACAGCGCAAACTTTCCTTGTAGGTAATGATCCTCGATCCATCCCTTAAAGACGAAGCAATCCTCGATCGGGTGACTTACCGTTTGGTGTTAAGGGCAGTAATTGGGGTTATTTACTTCGCTGGGTTGCGGCGGTCGCCTGGGATTCGGCAAGTTGATAAGCCTGTTACGCATCGCCAGCTCGAACAATCTTTTCGTTTTGTCCTGCGGGAATGAGTATGGACACTTCATTTTCTCATTGTAATAGCATCGTCTCTCCTCGAGTTGATCTGCTAGCTTTGGGGCACTGGGCTGCTGTTGGGTGTTCACAACGAAGGTTGCCTTCCTTTTACCCTTGTCGTTCCGCGGTTCCGGCTTCGGGGGAGACGGTCTGTGACCCTTATCAATTAAAGCTTGGAACGTGGTTGGTTTAAAGAATATCATGAACTGTGAAATAGTTGCATGAGGGTCTAGGGTGCCCACGAACATGCCCACCGCCGGTGCTTCTTCGATGCGCCATTCGCACTTCGACCACAAGTTCCGCCATCGGATTGCATATTGAACCCAAGTTTCGCCCGGCTTCACCCTTGCATTAATCAATGCCGTTATTGGGGTGCGTTCGCTGGCGCTCGCGAATCACTGAGTGAATAGCAACTCCATCTCTGTGAAAGTTTTGACAGAGTCGTTTGGAAGCTCGGAGTACCACTCAAACGCCGTCTCCGATAAGCTGTCGACGAATTGGCGAAGCAAGAGCTTATCATCGCCGCCAGTGTTGCCGTAAGGAGCCCTAAACTGGGCGACATGTTGATGGGGATTGCCCGTCCCCTTGTAGACATGAAATTTCGGGATTGTGTATCCCGGCGGGTATTTTATCTGATCATACCAGCTCGGATATGGTCTCCCAGTTTTGACAACTTGGCCGGCTGCCTCAGTTGCCTGGTGAACTCGTATTTGCTAAGCAATATAGTCATCCAGGGCGGCCTTGGAGATTGTTTCCTCTTTGGCTGTTGAAAGAGCCGGAGGTGGATTCGACGTTTCTCCTCTGTCGTCCTCGAGGATAATCGGAGGATCTTCAGCTGGAGGGTCCTGCTGGATCATCATACCCACCATGTCTTGGAAGAGAAGAGCCATTTGTTTTATATTGGCCTCTTGTTCCGCGGCCTCCTTGTCCTTCTTTTCGAGCATTCTACGAAGGAATTCAGCATCAGTCTCGTGTTCGCGACGTTGTTCCGATGACGCTCCGGGCTTTCTTTTAGCCCGGTGAGTGCGGCCATCGCAGTCAGCATCTCCTGGAGCTTCTGTTGCTGCTGTTCCTGGGCTCTTGTGATGGATCGGGTGAGTGGTCGGTGGGCCGTAGAAGCGTGGCTATCCTCCTTCCCGGATGCCATGTAAATGGTATGGACCGTTATGCCCCCAGACTTAGGGCGTTTGGGCTCGACGTTTTTATGGTCTGCCACGTTCACAGGGGCTTTCTCTGGCCTCCTTCTTTTCTGAGTGGTTGACGTTGAGGGGGCCGTTGCAGTGGGCACCCAAGTAGTCGTCATCTTTTGTGGCTTAACAGGACGGTTTTCTTCCTGTCGGGCCTTCAGCTTCTTCTGCTTGCGGGGGTAATCTTGATCAACCACTGAGTTTCGGACCTGCCGCCAGACTTTGTAGATCTTAGAGGACAGCCGCTGTGGGGACTGTTCTGGCTTTGATTCCACAACTTTCTCCAGTGGAGGAGGAGATCTTTTTAGTACGGTGGAAGGAGAATTCCTACGCACCTTATTTAGCAGCTCAAAACTGTTCCCGGTTGGAACAGCAGCATTAATTTCCACCGTCGGGGCTGGTGGAGTTAGCCCAGAAGGGGAGTTGCCTCCAGCCTTCCTCACTCGGCGCCAGTGGCGACGTCGAGCATGTCGCGCTGATAGAGTTGGCTCGGTGACGGGGATGGCCTTTTCTTGCCCCCTGTTCAGGTGAGGGGCCGTTGCTGGTGCAGCCTGTTAAAGACTGATGTCCTTTGAGTAGCAGGAGTGGGAGTGGGAGTTGGGACGGTCGGTCTTGTAAAGACCGACCCCTTTGCAGGAGAAGCCTCCTTGACGACTTCGGGAGCAGGGTTGGTTACTCTCTTCGGAATAACCTTCTCTGGGATTGCAAGCTTCATTGTGGTCCCACAGGAATTTTGGCCCAATCTGGAGAAGATCGAGGCACTAGTGCTGGACGACCCGTTGAGAGGGGCCGCCGTAGTTGTAAGTCGATCGAAGACCGACATCTTGGGTGCTTCTGGTACGGGCACGGGAGCAATGAAGCTTGTTGGCGGGAGCATGGTCCCAAAAAACAATCCAGTAATAGCCTGGGCGACCTGTTCTACCGGCATCATGAACAGGGACGCCGCTTGAGTTCCATAAGCTACACCTCCAGGTGAGGCGGAACGTAGGTTGCAGTTGTAGTTGGAACATCTTGCACAAGTGGACGCCATTGATTATGTACTTTCTGCAGCAAGCAAAACGCCAAATCTTATACCTCGAAACCCAAGGGCAACCATTAGCAAACCGCGATTGGTTCGCGAACACGACGCACGAAGTGTGGAGTGGAAAAAGGAAAAGGTCCCACCGGGTGTGCCAGAATCTATTCCCCTCCGGAAGACGGGCAAGACAGACGTCTTGCCTGAAATTCGAGGCAGATGCTAATTGGTGCTATCCGTCCACCTCTCCGAAGATGCCAAGTTGATTTATGGCACCATGTATCGAAGGTTTAAACGGATGCGGCCGATGTAGCAGACTTCGTCAGATTCCCCCTCACGGTGAGGGTTTTTTGATTGTGGGGACGCTCTTCCCTGCAGGCGCAAGCCCCTGCAGTTAATTACGCTACCGCACTGCGGTAACAACTTTCTCCTTCTCCAGATGGTCACTTCGTGTCGTGGGTGTTTGTTTTGTGTTTGGTTGCCCGTGGATTGTATACGGAGACTGATTTATGTTGTCGCCCGTAGGGCATGGACTAATCCAAATCTGTATCTTTCTTAGATTTGGGTTTGGGGGTTTGGGTTTAAGGATACGTTAGCCTCATTTGAGACTAAGATCGACTTAAACGTTCGTTAAGGACACGTTAGTCTAATTTTAGACTAAGATCGACTTAACGGGATCATTTAGATCCGACAAGAGAGCAATTGGAGAGGCTATATTGTTTAGTTTAATGACATTGCGGTCGATAGGTAGTTTAAGGACATTGCGGTCCAATGTTAGTTTTAAGACATCGCGGTCAAGGTGAAGGACGTCATAGTCCGTTAGCTTAAGGACCTCACAGTTCGATGTTAGTTTTAAGACATCGCGGTCGAGGTTAAGGACATCATAGTCCGTGGATTTAAGGACTCCACAGTCCGTTGTTAGTTTTAAGACATCACGGTCGAGGTTAAGGACATCATAGTCCATGAGTTTAAGTACCCCACAGTCCGTAGCAGTATGTGGTTGTCGGGACCCGTCATCTCTCTGACGACGCTGAGGGATTACAGCGACAGAGGTCAGAGGAGTAAAGAGATGTACCCTCGAAACGGGTGTAAATTGATCGGAAGAGCGGTTGTGCTCAGTTCAATTTATATTGAGGACTTATAGCCAGAATTGGGCTAAGTCCAGTTGAAAATGTTTAACATTTTGTTTTGTGTTCTGCCTATTAGGCTTTTACTAGGGCTCTGCCCTTTTATAATGCATAGCATTGGGCTCTATAGTTAAATGCATAGCATTTAAGTGGTCTGTTAGACCTTTACTTGGGCTCGGCCCTTTTAAATAATGCACAGCATTTATATTTGGCCTGTTAGGCCTTTACTTGGGCTCTGCCCTTTTAAATAATGCATAGCATTTATAGCGGTCTGATAGTGCGCCACTTGGCTTGTCAGGCGCTTTGCGCCAATTAAAGAGCGCAAGGTGCTAGCGCATGTGGAGGTGACATGTGTCACGCTCTGCGCTAAGCGCAAGTCTGTTAGCGCAGTGCACTGCGCCAGTGAATGACACGTGGCGCGTTCTGGTGCAGTGCGCCATTCCAAGAGCGCAGTGCGCTGTTTTGGAAACGCAAAGCGCAGATTGTGTCTGTGGTTGACACGTGGCGCGTTCTGGCGCAGTGTGCCCATCCAAGGAGCGCAAAGGCGCATTTTTAAAAGTGCAAGGCACTGTCCAATAGCGCAGAGCGCATCTTGATCAAATTAAGATCAAAGAACAAGTTCTTGTTCTCTCAAAAAAGGTTCTACCTCAAGATTCAAGAACCAATGGTTCTTACTCTTATCAAAAGGCTGTGTCTTTATATAGATCAAATGATCTAGGAATGAAGTAAATTACTTCTTTAAATTTTTTATGATTGGGTCTTTCTGATCATCTTCTTTTTTATTGAAGATCTTGATCTTGTTCTTAGATCTTTGATCTTTTTAGAAGAGATTCTTCTTTTAGTGAGATATTTTCATCTCTGTTCTTCGAAGAATTTAATTCTTTACCTTTAACGATGAAGAAGATGATCTTCTTTCTTCAAAGGCTTGCCTTTCTTTCTTCTTGAGTTTTTTCTCAAAGTTTTTAGAGGGTTCTCTCTCTTCTATATCTCTATGTTCTCTCTCTATTCTTTCTTCTTATCTTTTTTTTTATTTTAGAAAGAAGGATCATTGGTCGTTGGGACCCACCACCTCTCCGACGACACTGAGAGATTACAGTGCCATATATCGAAGGTGTGGAGGGATGTATTCTTTGAACCATGTCTCACTCATCAGGGGGGAAGAACAGACTGGAGCTTAAGCTTCTCGCTTCTGAAAAAGGCTTCTTTGCGTTCGCGCACGTGCGTCGCACGTGTTGAGCGCACGTGCGTCGCACGTGTTGGGCGCTCAAATTTGCACGTAGCGCACATAGAGCTTGCGCATATACGCATTATGGGGGGAGCAAGCTCCTACGGAGAACGGGTCTCCTTTTACTATTATTGAATATTCTCATGTGGTGCGCACGTGCGTTGCACGTGGTGCGCGCGTGGCGGGCACACGTGCGTTGCACGTAGCGCATATGCGCATTATGGGGAGAAGCAGGGCTTCTATATATGGAGAACTAAGCTCCTTTTAATATTATTAAATGTTCTAATATGGTGCGCACGTGCGTTGCACGTGGTGCGCGCGTGACGGGCACACGTGCGTTGCACGTAGCGCACATGCGCATTATGGGGAGAAGCAGGGCTTCTATATATGGAGAACTAAGCTCCTATGGAGAACTAAGCTCCTTTGAGTATTGAATCCTTTGAGGATTGAACTCTACCCTTTCTAAGAGGTATCTCCTCTTATTTATATGGGAGTGGTAGAGAAGCCATCTCACCTTTTCCCGATGTGGGACTAAAAATGCATTCCCTATGTAGTAGAGTATTACTTTAGATTACAAGTGCATAGCACATTTGCTCATAACTATAGATTTCGGATGAATTATGAGGCCCATAATATATCAAATCGAAGGATTTTTCGAGACACTTTCGATACCATCAAAATTTAGCTGTTTCTCATTCCAGAGTTTGTCAAAATACAGCTCGAAAAATACTGGTTCGCATCTTCTTCCTTAGATCACATGTGCATAGACATTTGCTCATAACTTTTGATCCCGGATGAATTATGAGGCCCATAATATATCAAATCGAAGGCTTTTTCGAGATGCTTTTAGTACCATCAAAATTTAGCTATTTCTCATTCGCGAGTTTTTCAAAATACAGCCCGAAAAATACAGGTTCACATTTTCTTAAGCGTGTTGCTGTCATTTGATGCCTTGGGCTCTTTTGTGCAGAAATTTTTGGCGGGAACAAATGCCCCCCACTGCTTTGCCTACGTAAGTATTTACATGGGTGAAGTAGTGCAGAGTAATTCATATTGTATGACCAGTTTCAGCTACCGCGCACTACGCCTTGACAGAGGTCAACAAACGCAGCACGAATACTAAGTAGTCCTTATCTGAAATGACGGAGGGTTACAACAGGTTTTTAAGAAAACCCTTTGCGTAATGAACTTGATCTCATTGTATAATCGAGTGATTTTGAAAATAAGTGTTTTTGAGACTTTCATTAGTTTTGCTAAAGAGGTCACTCCCGGTGAAGGGATCTTTGCTCTTTCCTCATCGAATGAGGTGCTGGATATTTCACAAATACCACTATGCAAAGCATGAACTAAAATGGCAATCAAAAACAAAACCGAGTGGGTTATAGCATCTGCCAGTTTCGCTAAAGAGGTCACTCCCGGTGAAGGGATCTCGACTCTTTCCTTATCGAATAAGATGCTGGATATTCTACAAGAAATACCGCTATGCAAAGCAAGAACTAGAGCTACCAGTTTTTAAAACAAGCTTCTAAAACATCTTTAGGTTTCTTGTATTTCATTAATCTCATTATTGAAGTCCTATCAATTATGCTTCCTAAGCATCACAGAAGAAACGAAAGCAGCAATATTTATTATATATCATATATATAATATAAGCATTCGTCTCAACATATAAAATGATCATATCACAGAATATCAGCAGCAGAAGAGCACATATGAAATATTGGATATATTAAGAATTCCGTATTTTAAATTAAGCCAGTAAAAACGCGGATTCCACGGTCGTGATGAATAGCCAAACCCATATCCCTAGACCCCTACGAGAGCGGCAAGAAACCCTCCTAATTCTAGAGTTAGGAGACCCGGTCTCGACTCCTTGAGATGGTCTCCCACTGGACCCTAGTACCCGGTTACTTGTGCTCCCATCCTTGGGTATATCCTAATGCGGAAAAGTAAATAATATACATCAATGGTGACATCATCCTCAACCCGGAAGTGCCCCAATAAAAGAATATTACATATAAGTTTTTACATGAATGAAAATGAAAAACTCTCATCTCATCTCACATAAAAAAAACCCGGCTATTCAAAACACGACGATCCAATATAACATATCACAGCAACACATAACATCATATGTCATCAACGTAGGTAAATATGCGTATCCCAATTGTCATTGACATATAGCAACTGTTAGTGTGATATGCCCTAGAGGCCATTATTGTATAGTACTAGTTTGTATATTACATTTTGGAAGCTTAGGATATATACACGGATTGACATTCTTGCTCAATATGGTAGTATGCTACTTGATTTGTATCATCTTAATATGTGTATGTGTTTCTTTTAACATATCGCTAATACATATTGATAGAGCCCTTAGGATCTTTGCTTGACTACCAGCGTTGTGATGGCAGTCACACTAGTGGAGGCTGGGTAGTCTATAAGTACATCCTTATACAGGTCCCTGGTCGTAGGATTATCGAGACAGGGCATCGATATTCCAGAGTAGACTAGTGTATACACTTCTCATCCCAGGAGGGGAGATGGTATGTCCCACATCCATCAGTACGTCGTACTGGAGACAGTATGCAGGTGCTCGTTAGGTTACGAGTACACTGGACCGAACTCGCTGGGAACTGTTGGTTGGTACTATACCTATCGTCAGTTATCAGTTCCTAGGTGACATGAGTACAGCTTAGTCCGTTGAGTTGACACTGTCACTTCGCCTCGAGTGTGTTCCCACTGTTCTTAGATTACTACCCTACCACGGCTCTACTGAGTCGTGCAAACAGGTAGTAGTTGGGTGCAGTCCCGAAGCACTTGGAGGCAGTGACGGTTAGACAGGATTCGTCTCTCCCGGTATTGGGAGTTGATATCGCGCTGTGTCTAGGAGAGCCATTACACAAAGTCCCTGGCCAGGGCAAGCGAGATTTACTGGTAGTGTTTCCAGTAGTTTCTCAGGGTGTTCTGGGCTACACTCCGACACGACTTGTACCGCTATTAGGGGACTGATGTTTTCCGCCCCCTAGGCCCGACTTGCGATACTCTCAGACGAACAGACCGGACTATACGGAGATTGTCACATTCAGACTCAGTAGGAATTCGGATGGGTTCACCTCATCGGTCTTCTTATCGGCATTTACCTGGGGACCGTTTCGTACAGCTAGTACCGCTTGCGGCCTGTGGTTAAACCCACTGCCAGCGTAATGTCGAGTCTTTAGAGTCCCACACAGAGGGTTGTTCGCCTTTGGGCAAAACAGAGTAGAGGTCGCATGGTTTTGCGACAGGGTTCGTTCACATACGTGCACTTGTGCACGTTTGTTGTCCGAGCAATTATTACTAGCGGGCTTCGGTTTAAGCCAGATCCTAGTACATGTTTTGGGATTGGTTTTGTCTCATTGTATTCATGTTCCTCGGAACACGGATGCGGGTGTGTATGCACAGTTGACAGAGGCAGAGGAATCTCATTAGGGTTTTTGACCGTTGACTTTTTCTAAACCCTAATGAGAATGAGAAATATGATTAGTAATATTAATTAAGGATAATTGTGTCATGGTTGAGGTTGGGTTGACCATTTGACTTTTGTTGACCAATTGACCATGATCATTTCTTTTGCAAGATGCTTCTTGATTCTTGTAAATTGCATTAAATGTGAAATGATAATGGTCATTTCAACTAAACCATCACAATTTCTTTAGTTATTATTATTATTATTATTATTCTCATTTTGAGAGCATGGTTGTGATTTTTCTTGCTCATTCTCTCTTGCTCTTTCTCTCACATGCTAAGCTCTCCCTCTTCCTCTCTCAAAGCTCTCTTCTTTCATGTGTTAAAAAACATGAGCTTTGTTAGATAAAACCATCAAGACAACACTCTACTCATTCTAGGGTTCTTAGTCTAGCAAGCCAAGCACTCTAGTTACCTCTTGGTTGAGGTAGGAGCTCAAGGTAGAGGCCATCGGGTGGATCTTTCTTCGGCAAAGAGAAGACGACAAGGAGGAGCCGTCTACACCACTCCAACGAGCAAGCAACAAGGAGGACCACAACAAGAAGAGAAGGAGTTCAAGAACTAGGTATAACCATCTTACCTAGTAGCTAGAACTTGTAATTAGTTTGTTAGTTTTTGTTTAGCAAAGATCCTCTAGTTCTAGTCCATGTTATCTTGTGTTAAAAATCCGTTTTTTACCTATTCCGCCTCCCCGTAAGCACCGGGGTGGGTAACGTGGACTTACAGCAACGAAACCGGCGATACACCACATATTACACTTACGGTCCCAGAAAAGAAAGTGAAAAACTAAAACAATTGGAATCCGTAACCACCTTAGACATCATAAACCCAATGTATCACATACTTTGGATTTCATGCCTAACCAAATGAATTCCTTAGACATCGCATGCCTAACAATTATAAACCCTGTATTTTAGTCTCGATATTGAAAACACTTTCTAATAACAAGTCGGGCAATTCAACAAGATTCCCGATATCCTGATCGAATGCTCGTCGGAAACTTTAGTAGACGGCCGCACCCCGCGATGCCGTCGACGAAGTGCACTTAGGCGGAACACCGCAGCCGCGAGCACCCGAACGAATGCTTTTGGCGACGAGGTCTCCTACAGTCACTTGGTCGGGGTTATGGGGCGTGGCTATCTAGTAAGGTTACCCGGCGAGTATCCGCGTATACTACGTAATTGCGACGGACTTTTGATCCACATCAAAATCCCGTGGCAACCGATCAAATGAGACTAGATTGCTAGATTTATAAAATTCAAATTAGTTTTCACAAAACTAAATTTTGTGGATTCCAAATATTGTATCACAATCACAGATAAATAGACGATGTTAAACTTTTCAATCGATCAAAAAACACCCACAATTCCCAGAGAGATCAACACTTGAGTGGAGCTTAAAAAATACCCAGAACATACCACAGCACCAATGAACCAACCGTAGAAGGGTCAACCCTTGCCTCACCTATGGCGCCGCGGAACTACCACAAACCCTAGGGTTTGGTAGCGGTTCCGACGGTCACAGAATCGAGTTAGGGTTTCGTTCTTCTAGAAGGTCCATAGAAAACACCTGCATGATTTTCTGAAGATTTTAAACTTGGAAAAATCCAACTCTTGGAAAATTTCCAGCGAGAGAAAAAATGGGTTATTGATATCCGTTCGAACTTTTTAACGTCGTCTAAATAACCCGAAATGATGTTAGAATTACGACTACGAAACACTCCGAATTTCCTTTACAAAAATATAACATCACATGCAATATCAGTAAAAACAAGCAACACCTGAAACACCAAAACCCAGAGACTGGAACACCACGCAAAAACGAACCCAGAATGCCTTTAAAAAACCGGTGGGGCCAGTTTTTAACATGATGTGGCCGGCCAATATCCGGCGTGAGGGGTTCGTTTTCCTGTGGTGTTCATCGAATATCTCATGTAACATTCTGCAACTGCTTAAAAAAATTTAGACACTCTGAAAAATTCGACAGAAACTGGGTTATTATTTCGAGTGTTTCGGAGTTGTTTCAGTTTCGTAATACTACAACATCGTTTAATTCTCTAGCATGGCTCTGAAACCACTGTTGGGTTCCCTAGTGTCGCCGCTGGGTTTCGGAAGGCATCGACCATGCCGTTTTCAAAAAATTGGCGCGCTAAAAGACCCTAATGCTAGAATCTAAACTAGAGAATTAGACGAACAAGCATGTAAACATCTTTACATCTAAGTGAACAAGGAATACAATCTTTTTAGACCGGTCCTTCACTTCAATAGCTCCGTGTAGTAGTCCCTTCGCTCCAAGTAGCGATCCCCCGGACTCTAGTGAGGCTCCACTAGGTGAAATGAACATGCTTGCTTGAAGTCTTCGAGGCCGAAGATGATCTACGTCGAGGAGACACTAACACAAGCTACCTCTTCACTAAGTGATGAACTAGTGAAGAAACAACCCAATCTAAATAGCCAGTAGAGAAGAGGTTGATAAAGTTGGAATTTTGCTCACTTTAGAAATTATTTTCTCACTAATTTTCTTCACCTCCCAAAAAGCTAGAGAACTCTTGGAGATGAGGAAGAAGATGAAGTGTGAATGGAATAATGAGTGAGAATAGCAACCATGGGTGAGTTAGTATCATATACTAACTCATATAGAGGCTAAACCATGGCTAACAATAATGGTTAGGTTAATAAATATCTAGAGTGAGACAAAATTGGTGGACTAAGTCAATGGGTTCTACAAACTTCTACTGAGCATCAACCATGTGACAAATTTCTAACCAATTTTGATTTACTTTAAATAAATAAAACCCTTCATTATTATTTGCATGGTGTGAGTCTCATACACCCATATCACATGTGGCATCAAGCATGACACAAAAGATGTACATTAATATATATCATATATATACTAAGTGAACACTAGTGAGAAAAAGAAATCTTAAGTGAGCTAATATTAGTTAATGTAATATAATATATCAAATATATAATTATACATTAAATTATTAAATCAACACTTGATTTAATAATCCGGTTATATCACATACAACCGACTAATATCAAATGTATCAACTTATCGAATCAACACTTGATTCGACAGACCGGCTATATCACATACAACCGACCGATATCACATATCGCGAGAATAGAATACGGTATCACATACACGTATTAATCTCGGTCCCGCACATATCACATACGTGCTCCTACTTCGTTTCGCTTGAGCCAGGAAACCTCTGTGTAGGACTCTAAATACTCGTCAATATGCCGGCTGTAGGTGGTGATCATATCAGTCACCCACAAGCCGCAAGCGGTCTGCTAATCGTAACGGCCACCCGGGTATTGAGCGATCAGAAGATCAACAAGTAAGCCTGCTCATACTCCTGCGAATCCAATCAGTAACACTACTGTACAGTCCGGTCTCTTCATCTGATATGTCACATATCACAGCCTGGGGGTGGTAAAACGTCAGACCCCAATAGCCTGATAAGTCATGCCGATGTGAGGCCCATAACGGTTCGAGAAACTACTGATAACACTTACCAGTAAATCTCAGCAACCCTGGCCAGGGATTTCCTGTTATGGCCAATCGAGCATAGCGCAACATCAACCCCCAATACCGGGAGAGACGAATCCCCTTCTATCGCTCATTGCCTCCATGTGACTTGGGACTGTACCCAAAAACCACCGTTTTGCACGATCTCTTGAACGTGGTAAGATGGAAATCAAAGCACGGTGGGAATTACACAAGACTCTATGACGATCTCGGGTCGACAGACTAACATGTACCAGTGGCACCAGAGAACTGCTATCTGACGATAGGTATAATACCATCTAGGAGTTCTCGGCGAGTCCGTTCAGTGTACCCAGTCTCCACTGAGCACCCGTATACCTTCTCTGATGTCAAACACCAATGGATGTTGGATCATCCATCGCCCATCATATGGGTCAAGAAGCGTATACGCTAGTCTATTCTGGAAAATCGATGTCCCATCTCGATACTCCCACGACTAGGAACATTTAAAGGATGTACTTACTGACTACCTCTGCCCCACTAGTATGATCCGCATCATAATCCTGGTAGTCAAGTACTCATCCTAAGGGCTTTATCAACATGTAATAGAGAGACAATTAGTGTACATGTTAAGATAACGAGCAAACAGATAGCATACTATCATATCGAGCAAGAAAGTCCTCCCTATATATGTCCAAGCATCCACTATAATATACATCACATGTATAATAATGGCCTCTAAGGCATACATATAACTAACAGCTATCTGGGTGATCAAAGAGCTGAATCTCAATCTTGAAGATGCGGGCAGCTATCGGAAGCTGCAACTTAACGAACTGAATGAGCTTCGGGATGAGGCTTATGACAACGCGGTTGTTATAAAGAACTGAACGAAGGTGTTTCATGATAAACACCTTACGCGCAAAACCTTCACGCTTAGAGAACATGTACTTCTTTATGACACCGGACTCCATTTCCATCCCGGTAAACTTCGATCTCGCTGGAAGGGACCTTTTCTTGTGCGGTGTGTGTACCCGCACAGCGCAGTAGATTTGGAGAATCCAAAGGACGGTTCGTTTTTCAAAGTAAACGGACACAGATTGAAACCGTTCCTTAGCGCAGAACCATCAGAGGAGCTCCTGAAATTGCAGGAGCCGGTTTACCCTGCATTATCTTCCTCTGTTTACCACCAAACTTCGGTTATCCAGCCATAAACAGTGGAGACACTGTTTCAAATAAGTTTGGGGGTATGTATATACTATTCTTTATATGTATATATATATATATATATATATATATTTGGATATTCTTGTCCTGTGCATATATTCTTGTCCTGTTTCAAATGATGCTCAGTCATTCTTTTCATTACAAAAAATAAATAAAAAATTAAAAAAGGGACCCGACGATTTTGACCCTTCAACAATTTTTCCCTCTTGATGTACAATTACAGTGGGGGCACTGTTCAGTTTAAGTTTGGGGGTGTGCTCGGTAAGCTTTTTCCCTTCACATTCATTTGTATATTCTGTATTTGCATACATATTCAAAAACCCATAAAAATCAGAAAATTTTCTAAAAACATAAAAACTTTGTCGTCAAGTTAGCTAGTGAGAGAACTTAGATTCGATATTTCTACGGTTTTGTTTGATAAGATAGGAACAACTAAATCCTATTTTTAGATTTTGAAAACCTGAAAGATAACCCTCCTTTAAGTTTAACTGTAGCTAATATACGTCTTTACATCACACTACACGTGTCGTGAGTTTTGAAAATTAGATAACAAGTCTAATATGTCTGAAAACTTTTAAATTGATAAACTATTTTTGAGGATCAAATAGGTTTGTTCTGAAATATATAATATCAAGAATAGTTTCGAAAGTGAAGTGGATATGAAGGGATCTTATGGATGCCTTAATAGGAACTAATTCTGAAAAATAACCCATCTGGAACTTGATTGAAGTGATTACCTGATCCACTAAACACGTCATTTATCCAACAATAATTGAACAACTGGTTAGATCTCCGTTCGCATTAAATCGTTATGATTTTCATGCCATAATGGGTCATTTTGTTTTAGGGCCCATGTAACTTGAACAATTAAGTCCGCCTGGGTGTCTCTACACCTAATGCCTTAAAACCAACTGGTTTGGAAGCATTGGCCTAAAGCTCGCTAAGAAGTCTAGAAAGTCCAAATTAAAACAAAGTCAAGCAAGTGTTCTCTCCGAGTTAAAATTCCTAACGGTTCTTTGTGTGAGAATAATCTTGACAAAAGACAGTTTTTTATAAAAATATTTTTAACGGAGATATGAAGGTTTTATCCTATGAAGAAGACTATTGCACGTTCATGGAGGTGTGTATGAAACGAAAACAAGTGAAAGATGGAGTGAAAAATAAGACCTAGTTTCCTATTAAGAAAGATAGAAATTCTGAATTTGAAACCTAACTGGAAAACGAAACTTGAAAATTACTTAACTCTTTATAAAACTTGTGTGATCCTTTTTAAGTTTTTATCTGGGCTTTATTTTGTAAAATGACGACTTTAATCGATCCTTTTGAAACTTAACGACACTATTTGCACCGTATGTAAAGACATATAGGATCTTAATTTAAATAAGAATTGAGGTGTGAAAAATAAAGGTTTGATATTTCTAACTTAGGATAATAGAATTTCTAGCTTTGAAGCAAAACCTTAGGGTTAGAATCACAGTTATTTCGCAAAACTAGCTTGACGGGATTTTATGGGTGAAATCCGCTGAAAACCCTCAGGAGACAACACTCCTCCTACTAGGGACACCTAAATATTTAACGGCTTGTTGCACAAGCTCGGTGCAATCGCGTTCCCCGCGAAATTGAGGTTAGGATTTTTGTTTTGTTCGGGATGAGCAAATGATAAGTTTGGGGGTATTTGTTCATCTCAGAAAACTGCAATTTAATACCGCTCATTCATTATCTATTTTGTTATATATCGGTACTATTAACCAGTGTTTGCTCAGTAATACAAATTACAGGTATCCATGACACAATACAGGAAACACTCTCAAAATCACGGATATAACGTTTGGGAGTCGGCACTGCAAACAGAACAGAAAACCGATCAATGACCAAAGAGTTCTTTTGTAAATAAATGTGTGCACACAATTTTTGTCAAACACATAGCAAGTGTGCACATGGCTCTTGGTGACTTGGACCATGGTAGGGCTGCCTTGACATGATGAATTGTGCAAGTAGAGAACATGAGCATTAAATGCTAAAAGTTGATGTGATTTAAAGCATCAAGATTTCCCTCCAAAAGCTACTAAGCAACCTATGTTGTTATAAAGAAATCAAACAATGCCAGTAGACTTGAGAAGTGCACTCAAGATCACCAAACCAAAACGAGCCCCAGAACTCAACAAAAAACCGGCGACATCAATGAAAAACCCGGCGCCGCCGGTCCTGTCTCGTCCAAATGTCCCCATTTTTTCTCTGGTTGTTTATTTGGGTCACATCATCTTATTTGTATTGTTTGTTTATTCTGGAGTGAGGCCTATAAATACCAGATCAATGGGCAAGGGGAGGAGATACTTTTGCTTTAGTTTTGCTTTAGAACACTTGTAATTTGTAATTTGCTTTTTCTTTGAACTCTTGAGCTCTTGCCCCTTTATCTTGACCTTGCAACTTCTTCATTGAATTTGCAAGCTTAAGATTTAGGTTCTTGACTTCAAGATTAGTTGTATCTTGTTTGAAATTCAATAAAGTTCTCATTTCATTACATATGTCTTGCTTTCTGCATACTTTGAACTTGTGAAAACACTGCTTTACCTTGATCTTGCAATCTCTTAAGTGAGCTTGCAACCTTAAAAGTTTGGTATTTTGATTTCACATTGGTACGGGATTAAAGAACAAGTGAAGGAATTTGCACGTTTTATCAGTTCTCTCTTTGTCTTTTCTTTTATTGCAATTTTTTGTTATGTTGCTTTACTCTTTTCTTTTCTTTTATTTTATTTTGGTATTGTACATATGTGTGAGTAATTGATTTACTTGTTAAGGGTAGAATATGGTTAGTTTGTGTTAGGAGATGTGTTTGCTAAAACCTTAAAAACCTTAACTTTGCAATTGAAACTCCGAGCAAACCACTCGCAATTCCACTCCGTTAGGAACCCTATCCTACTACGGTAGCGGTGAATCCTAATCGTGACCGGATTGCGAATGGTTTGCCGAAGGCTAAGGTCAAGAGACAACAACGGAAGGACAAGGGACAAGGAATACGGATTTAGCTCAAAAATCGCAAATACCGTATTTCAAGTTCCCTAATCCACGTTGTTGCCTATTGCCTTAGTGTCAATATCAGAATTAAGGTCTATAAGGAAGCGGAAAACATCATCCTAACACAAGCTAACTTAAAACTACCCCTAACAAGTCTTTTTATTAAACATATCATTGTTATGACACTTAGTATAAACAACAACCCAAGTTACGGTATTAACTCGTTAAAACAAGCTAAAAATCTACCATCTCCCTGCGGACGACCCGTACTCATCACGGCTTGCTACACGCGACACCGTCTTTGATTGCGGTTAGCTTTAGATCTAAAAATGACATGACGGTAACGTATCAATCACTCCGCTCCAATGTTTCTTTCTATGTCTCTCTTTATCTCAAGTTCGCGGAGAAAGCCATCTCCCGAAATGAGCAATACATGTCTTAGAATATGTCTGGATATCTGATAGGACCCAGTTCATAAATGAACTCCAAATCCAGACTTCTTATACTGTATCGTCCACTGAATTTAATCAGTATCCTGCACCACGCCACCCTCAGTATCCACTTGGACCACCTGTCCAAGCTACTGCCCCTCGTCAAGAGGGAAAACTATAACTCTGATAGTCACTCTGTCATCCAGGTCACCTTGGATGCCTGGAATGATAACCGTCTCCCGAAGGAGGCTGCCGTTATCAAATCCATAGAACATCTACTTATGTTCATAAACTGCTTCCGAACGTTTCTCCAGGATTGGATTAATATATATTGCAGCTAGTGCAAAAACAACATCTGGTGTGGTACTTGACATCTCATGATTGACTCAATTTCCTAAGCAAGTGATATGCCAATCATGCACATCCCTCTCCTATTTATCTGTAAAACACCTTTAGAGAGGGTGACTTCATCACCTGCAGGTACACCACCATGCCAGGAGTCATCCATTCTAAAACACCTTTAGAATAGTGTCAAAGTACCCAGATTGGGAAACTACACAAATCTAGATCTAAAGCCATAGATCTAGTTACCAGAATGCCTGATATAATATCCATTTCTTACATGGAGAAACCACTGTGTGACAACCACAGTATAACCGATTGTAGTATAGGAATTTCACTTCCTACAAAGCGTATGTCATCCAAATACCAGGACATCACACCCTACTACCTTCTTAACAGATCCATATCCTATTCTGATGAAGTCAAAACCTATGACTGTCACATCAAAAATAGATGATCTATCTCCGCTATACTTACTTTAGTCTATAAATAGACACAAGCTACTTGTCCAATATGCTTCCGCTGCTCCCACTGACTATAACAACCCTCTAGCAGAGTCATATACACGTGCACTTCTAAAGCTAGTTTAGAACGACGCTATACTCATCCTCCAGCCGGGTCTCATAGTCTAGAACAACAGTAATGGCAAGTCTGGGTAAACAAGAACCTTCCTGCCACCGTCTCTGAGGATACCGAAGTACCTCTCGGGCGCCTGAGGTTACCTACCATATATGCGGAGTGGCTAATGGAATGTCAAACCTGATTGAATCTTTATGTTCTATTAAATTTTCAGTAATCGTTTGTGGTTCTGGAATCACTTCCAGTTCTACCATACTCCCACTACTGTTTTCTGAAAAAGTCCATTTTGCTAAAACTGTGGTGAGTCAAGAACAATATCACTATTGATCTTCCAGATGGTAGAAAATTACCCCTCTTCATAGCCCGGGATAACCCACAAACTGCCATTACTGAAACGTGTCTTGAGTTATCCAGAGTCTGGTTTTAAGCATAAGCCGGACAACTCCATATACCTTAACATAATTAAGATATGAACCATTCTATATACAATATAGAAACAGAGACACTGATTTAATTGGAACCAGATTAAAATAATGAAGCTGTCTCCAGTGTATGTCAACTAAATGGAGAGAGGCCGATCAACATTACTCAACTTAGGAGTGCATCCATATATAAGTAATCTGAAAGAGAACCAAGTTCTCAAAACCATTACTATCAACTGAATACCAAACACAAGTATCGACATCTTCGATCACCTTGAAGAATACTGATACTTGCAACACATGGTTCTCTACTTTATTCATGTACCTATAACTTCTCAAAACTTGGACCTTGTATTTCTACGAAATACTTGTCTAAAACTGGAGAATTCAGAAGTAAACAGAATATAGTACGAGCACCAACCCTTTTGTCCTAATGGACACTGGACAACATACAGTTCATTGTATAAGTCTCCTGAGTTGAATAATTTAAACCCTGTGTGTCGTAGGTTGAAAACTGTACTATGGTTAAGAAGAATTACACCGCTGTTTAATGCTCTTTACCCAATCATCAACTGATATAGGTAAATGTCATGGACATAATTTCAAAATGTTATATCTCACTTTATAAAATAAACGTACAGATATATCAGTTTGAAATTGGTGCATAACAACGGATATTCAAAACCAAATATTTGCCGTCAGGCAAAACCCCAGGCGATTTCCTCAAATATCACCAATTACAACGAATTCCGATATAATGAGGTAATAATCACCTAATTCCCAATAACTTACTCACACTCATCATCTGTAAAACCATACAGATGTGAGAATCAAACCTGGTAAATACATACCCTGGAGTAAGGATCAAATTGGGAAATCAGTTTTCAATTAATAACGCACAGTGAAACTGAAACATGAAAATGTTTCGAAGGGGTAGCTGGGTATTCCTAGTAATGCTTCTTCCATTATCCAGATTCATGACTGTAACCGTATATTTCCTTGCCATCTCTCCAAATCCCTTTATTTGTCTTTACTCATTACCTTCTGTACACACCCTTAGGCTAAATGGTTTTTTTCCTTCCCTACCGTTCGGCACCAGCCTATTATTTGGAAGAAGACTATCCAATAAACGTAATAGGTGTACTCTCCTAATCCTAGGAGTACTCGCAACTTGAGAGAAGGTATAGATAAAAGACAACTGAATAATCCTTATTCTATTTCTCTTGAACCAAAATCCATCCTCGAACTGGAACAGGTTCCTTCGAGTTCGTATATAACTATACGATGGATTATCCAATAAATGCGGATCTTCGTAGTGATACGGGGTGTTCTGAAGAAATACAAAGGTGAAGTAGGAGTGGCGATGAAATACACGGTTTGGTCGAGAATGATAGCAGTCGCAATTTACTTTGCCCTCTTTCTAATTCCTTTATTTGTCTTTACTTATTACCTTCTGTATACCAGACTTAGGCTAATTGGTTTTCTTTATTCCCTACCTTTCGGCACCTGCCTATGGTTTGGAAGAAGACTATCCAATAAGCGCAATAGATGTACCCTCTTCTAATCTTAGGAGCCCTTATAACCTGAGAGAAGGTAAAAGGAAAAGACAACTGAATGGTCCTATTCAATTTCTCCAGAACCGGAAACCATCCTCGAATCTGAAAACAAGTTTCTTCAAGTTCGTATATAACTATACGATGGTCATATCCAATAATTGTGGATCTTCGTAGTGATACGGGGTGTTCTGGAAAAAAGCAAAGGGTAAAAGAAGGAGTGGCAATGAAGTATGCAACTCTGACAATCCAAAAGTCGGTGTGTTTTAAGAAGGTTCGGTTAACTTGGTTTATGAGTTCTAGTCTAGGGTCGGGCCATGGTCGCTGCCAAAGAGAGAAAGAGAAAAGAAACACTCAGCGTGCACTCTAATCTAGATCAGAATGGTCAATCACTTTATCTAATCAGGATGTCTCCCACTGTATCTTCAAATTCTCCTCCAAACCCTAAAGACTGTAGGAGAACCCCGTCGCCCCGACCAAGTGACTGTAGGAGAACCCCGTCGCCAAAAGCATCTGTTTGGGTGCTCGCGGCAGCGGTGTTCCGCCTTAGTGCACTTCGTCGACGGCATCGGGGGGTGCGGCCGTCTACTAAAGTTTTCGACGAGCATTCGATCAGAATATCGGGATTCTTGTTGAATTACCCGACAGGCTATTGGAAAGTGTTTTCAATATCGAGACTAAAATGCGGGGTTTATAATTGTTAGGCATATAATGTCTAAGGAATTCATTTGGTTAGGCATGAAATCCAAAGTATGAGATACATTGGGTTTATGATGTCTAAGGTGGTTGCGGATTCCAACTGTTGTAGTTTTTCACTTTCTTTTCTGCGACCGTAAGTGTAATATGTGGTGTTTCACCAGTTTCAGTGCTATATGTCAATGACAACTGGGATACGCATATTTACTTACGTTGATGAGATGTGATGTTATGTGTTGCTGTGATATGTTATATTGGATCGTCGTGTTTTGAATAGCCGGGGGTTTTATGTGAGATGAGGGTTTTTATTTTCATTCATGTAAAATTCATTGTATGTAATATTCTTTTATTGGGGCATTTCCGGGTTAAGGATGATGTCACCATTGATGTATATTATTTACTTTTCCGCATTAGGATAGACCCAAGGCGGGGAGCACAAGTAACCGGGTTCTAGGGTACAGTAGGAGACCATCTCGAGGAGTCGAGACCGGGTCTCCTAACTCTAGAATTGGTAGGGTTGCTTTCCGCTCTCATAGGGGTCTAGGGATGTGGGTTTGGCTATTCATCACGACCGTGGAATCCGCGTTTTTACTGGCTTAAATAAAACACGGAATTCCTAGTATATCCAATATTTCATATGTCATTCTTCTGCTGCTGATATTCTGTGATATGATCACTTGATATGTTCTGAGACGAATGCCTATATTATATATATGAGATATAATAAATATTGCTGCTTTCGTTTCTTATGTGATGCTTAGGAAGCATAACAGATGGGACTTCATTAATGAGATTAATGAAAGAAATAAAAGAAACCTAAAGATGTTGTAGAAACTTGTTTAAAAATTGGTAGCTCTAGTTCTTGCTTTGCATAGCGGTATTCCTTGTAGAATATCCAGCACCTTATTCGATAAGGAAAGAGCCGAGATCCCTTCACCGGGAGTGACCTCTTTAGTGAAACTAGCAGATGCTACAACCCACTCGGTTTGTCTTTTGATTACTTCTATAGTTTTTGCTTTGCATAGTGGTATTTGTGAAATATCCTGCGCCTTATTCGATAAGGAAAGAGTCGAGATCCCTTCACCGGGAGTGACCTCTTTAGCAAAACTAGTAAAAGCCTCAAAAACACTCCTTTCAAACTCACTCGATTCTACAACGATATCAAGTTCATTACGCAAAGGGTTTTCTTAAAAACCTGTCGTAGCCCTCCGTCATTTCAGATAAGTACTACTTAGTATTCATGCTACGTTTGTTGGCCTCCGTCAAGGCGTAGTGTGCGGTAGCTAACTAGTGCTTCTCTGCTAAAGCATGAGATGCGATTGGATTAGGGTAGTCATGCGACTTTGTTGGCCTTCGTCAAGTGTCGTTCGGGTGGGTTTAATTCAATCATGAAATGTACGGATTGAACTTGACTAGCGGCCTATAGTTTATTGGCCTTCGTCAAGGTCATAGGAAGCTAGGGGTAAAATATTATCGGGAATTTCAAGTATTGAAATTTGCAGTGAGATTGCATACCTTCTATGAGATAGTTAGATCCCGATACCCACTTCGAGTAAGAGTTACTCCTGGGGGAGTTTTACACATTACAATTAGCCGATCAAGTAGGTGTCTAGAAAGGTGTTAACGGGGTTATGCCCATGGGAAAATGAGGTTTATTTTAATTAGGTCCGTGCGAAAGCACGGGGAACTTCCCTCAAAGTACCGACACTGGCCTGGCTGAAAGATTGGCGAACTTGTAGGGTGTAATTAATCCCGTCTAGTCTTACCTTTTAGGGTTTGAAGGTAGATTTGACTAAAATAGTGGGAGCCATCCTGATTAGATAAACTAATAACCAATCTAATCCTGCAAGAGCGCATGGAGAGTGTTTTCTTCTCTCTCTCCTGGTAGCGACCATGTCACGCCTTAATCAAGATAATAATATGGATGCATTGACTGAACTTGCTTATTATACTAAGCTAGAGAACATTGGTTCCGCTCTATCTTATAATTGTTATAAGTCCGAGCAGGAAATAGGGGAATATCCGGATTCCCATGCCACCCAATCGAAGAAAGTACATGTTGATGCATATTCTTCGGGTGTCCTTATTATCGAGAACTGTTTCTCAGTATCCTCTACGTCCTAGGTATGAGATACCGGATCAGGATCCCACATATGTAAAAGTTACATGGGCTACAGAAAGGTAAAGAGCTGAGAATGGGTGATATGTCTCTAAGTGTAGAGAAGGATGCAATTGTTGCAGCCAAGTTAGTTGGCAGATATCACCTTGTATTACCAAAAGGTAAATACATTGATTCTGAACAAATGCCATTAGATACCGAACCTGATTTACAACATTAAATCAATTTCTTTATTAAAGTTAAAGAAGGATATAATTTTGTATTGGAGGATAATGTTGTGAACATTTTCCCGAATCAAGAGTTGATTAGATCAGGCACGTTATGAAATGGCATATACGTTCTAAATCAAACCACAGTTCAAAGCATATAGAACACACACAAGAGGACTAGTTCAGAAATGAACGAATCCTTCTTGTGGCATTGTAGACTCGGTCATATCAATGCGACATGACCAGCTAAGTTAAATAAGGATGAATATGAGAATCTGTTCGAATTTTCATCTTATGCTACTTGTCAGTCTTGTCTCAAAGGTAAAATGACCAATACTCCGTTTACTGGAAACCCAGAAAGAGTTAGTGAACTCTTGGGACGGATACATGCTGATGTATACGGTCATATGTCTACAAATGCCAATGTAGGTTTTCGTACTTCGATATATTCATGGACTATCTCTCAGGATTCGGACATATGTTCCTGTTGAAACACAAGTCTGAAACTTTTGAGAAATTCAAAGGAATATAAGCTTAAAGTTGAGAACCAGACGGGTAGAAGTATTAAGTCCTTTGATGTGATCAAGGAGGAGAATACTTGCGCATGGAGTTCCTGGAGTTTCTAAAAAGAGAATGTGATTCTCTCTCAGCTTACTCCTTCGTATACACCACATAACCACGGTGTATCGGGGCGGAGGTATCGCACCCTATGAGATATGGCACGCTCTATGATGAGTACTGCTGAGTTACCTATTTCCTTTTGGTGTTATGGACTTGAGAAGCTGCATACCTATTGAATGGGGTTCCATCCAAGTCAGTGCCTACCACTACATATGAGATATGGTGTGGGAAGAGACCATGTCTTAAACGAGTTAAGATATGGGGTTGTCCGGTCTATGTTGAAAGGCAGAATCCGAACAAGCTCGAGGCAAGATCAGTTCTGTATAAGTTTGTTAGGATATCTCAAACATTTGCGAGGGAATATCTTCTACCACTTGAGGAGCAAAAGGTGTTTTGTTTCTCGGCATGCCACCTTTTTAGAAAAGGAATTTCTTGTGAAGAAATTTGTGGTCATGAGGTAGAACTGGAAGTTGTTCCAGCTTGACAAACTAACAGCTGATGATTTAGTGGAACCAAAAGATTCAATAGTCTTCAACGAACCTTAGCCTCTCCGCGAATCTGGTAGGGTTCCTCATCCACTCGAGAGATACTACGGTCTTCTCGGTGACAGTGGGAGCGAAGAATTCATTATGGTAGATGATGGCCTAACTAGGTTCAGGCGGGCCATCACGAGTAGGGACTCTGTGTAAAGGCTGGATGCTATGCGATCTATGATGGAATCCATGTACACCAACAAAGTATGACTTTGCATGTTACACCTGAAGGGGTAAAACCCATTGGGATCAAATGGATCTTGAGAAAATTAATGGTGTAAATGGAAAAGTTGAGACTTTCAAAGCTATGCTTAAGTCCATCAGGATCAATGCAAGCATCGCGGAGTTGGAACATCTGTTTTGATGTGACAGTCAAAGAGTTTGACTTCATCAAAAAGGTAGATGAACCTTGTATATACAAGAAGGTTATAGAGAGTAAGGTTGTCTTCTACGTATTGTACGTAGATGCCATACTCTTGATAGGAAATGGTTTCCTATGCTACAGTCGGTCAAGCTCCTCTTATCACGAGAATTCTCAATAGAAGATCTGGATGATACCTACTACATCTTCTGGATTATAATCTATGGTGATAGACCTAAGTGGATGTTGGGAGTGTCCCAAATCCAGGTACATTAACACTATACTAAAGGGGTTTAGTATGAAAGATTCTAAGCGTGGTGGTTCGCCCACTTACTCATGGATCACTCTCTCCAAAAAGATGTCTCCCAAGAATGATTTGGAGAGAGCTCGCATGCAAGGGATTTCCTATGCTTCGGCAGTAGGCTCTATCAGAGTATGCGATGTTATGTACCAGACCAGATATAGATAACTCACTAGGTGTAGTGATAAGGAATCAATCGGATCTTGGGAGAATCATTGGACAGTTGTAGAGGACATTCTTAAGTACTTGAGAAGCACTAAAAGAAAGTTCTTGGTTCGAGCTTCCAGAGTGATAAGGACGACTGAAAGTCATTCACAGGCATTGTCTTTACCCTCAGTGGAGGGACGGTATGTTGGAAGAGTTCCAAGCTAGATACCGTGACATACTAGACGATAAAGGCTGAATACATTGCTACCATTGATGCTGCCAAAGTAGCTGTTTGGGCATTTCTTGTTCATGAGATGAACAAGGTTCCTACCATTGAGCATCCAATAACTGTTATTGTGACAAAAATGGAGTTGTGGCTTTGGCCTAGGAACGCAGGTCCCATCAGCGTTCCAGATATATTCTGAGGCAAGTATCACCTGATCAGGGAGATGGATGATCTCCAAGGGATCGAGGATAGGAGAGTAAACACGAAGGATTATACAGCGGATCCACTCACAAAGGCCTTACCCCTAGAGAGACTTCTAGGGGATGGTTGAGTATGGGATACTACAACCACTGCTATATTGTTGGGTATAGGATACTACAACAGATGGCCTTAGTGCAAGTGGGAGATTGTTAGTTATATGTATGCCCTAGAGGCCATTACTGTACATGCGATGTATATTGTCGTGGATGCTTGGACATATATAGGGAAGACATTCTTGCTCGACATGATAGTATGCTATCTGGTTGCTCTTTATCTTAACATGTACACTTATTGTCTCTTTATTACATGTTAATAAAACCCTTAGGATGAGTACTTGACTACCAGGATTATGATGCAGATCATACTAGTGGGGACAGGGTAGTCGTTAAGTACATCCTTCAAAATGTTCCTAGTCGTGGGAGTATCGAGACAGGGCATCGATACTCCAGAGTAGACTGGCGTATGCGCTTCTCGACCCATATGATGGGCGATGGATGATCCCATATCTATTGGTGTTTGACATCAGAGAAGGTATACAGGTGCTCAGTGGAGACTGGGTACACTGGACGGACTCGCCGAGAACTCCTAGATGGTATTATACCAATCGTCGGATAGCAGTTCTCTGGTGACACTGGTACAGGTTAGTCTGTAGACCCGCAATCATCATCGAGTTTTGTGTGATTCCCACTGTGCTTTGATTTCCACCATACCACGGTCAAGAGATTGTGCAAAAAGGTGGTTTTTGGGTACAGTCCCGAGTCACAAGGAGGCAATGAGCGATAGGAGGGGTTTCGTCTCTCCCGGGATTGGGAGTTGATGTTGTGCTATGCTCGATTGGCCATAAAAGGAAATCCCTGGCCAGGGTTGCTGAGATCTACCGGTAAGTGTTATCGTTGGTTTCTCGAACCGTTATGGACCTTGTATCGGCATGACTTATCAGGCTATTGGGGTCTGACGTTATACCACCCCCAGGCTGTGATATGCGACATATCAGACGAAGAGACCGGACTGTACGGTAGTGTTACTGAGTGGATTCGCAGGAGTACGAGCAGGCTTGCTTGTTGATCTTCTAATCGCTCAATACCCGAGTGGCCGTTACGTTTAGCAGACTGCTTGCGGCTTGTGGGTGTTTGATATGATCATCACCTACCGCCGGCGTATTGACGAGTCTTTAGAGTCCTACACAGAGGTTTCCTGGCTCAAGTGAAACGGAGTAGGAACACATATGTGATATGTGCGGGACCGAGATTAATACGATATGTGATACCGTATTCTATTCTCGCGACATGTGACATCGGTAGGTTATATGTTATATAGCCAAGTTATCGGATCAAGTGTTGATTCGATAAGTTGTTACATTTGATATTAGTCGGTTATATGTGACATAGCCGGATTATTAAATCAAGTGTCGATTTAATAATTTAATGTAGAATTATATATTTGATATATTAAATTACATTAACTAATATTATCTCACTTAAGTGTTCATTTTTCTCACTTATGATACATTGATAAATATGTGATATATGTTAAATGTATTGTTTTCCTTTTGCACAAAATATATATGAGATATATATTTATATGTCATGCTAGGTTACACATGCAACATGTAAGTATGAGACTCACACCATGCCAGGTTAAGGTTAGGGTTTTATTTGTTTTAAGTAATTCAAACAACTTGGATAATTAGTCATGGATGAGCTTGGAGTAGCTAGTAGAACATTGACATAGTCCACTTGTTTGTCCAGCTTAAGATATTTGTTAACCCAACCCTTAACTCATAGCTATGGTTTAGTCTCTGCAATGGTTAGTGCATGACATACACTCACCATGGTTACATTTCTAACCTCATGAGTTTCATTCATCTTCTTCCTCGCTTGAGAAAAAACTTGCTAGTTTTTTCTTAGTGATGAAACCTTGTGAGAAAATTATTTCTAAAGTGAGTAAAATTCCTACTTCATCATTCTCTACTACTAGCCATTTAGTATAGGGTGTTTGCTTCACTAATTCCACAATTAGTGAAGAGGTAGCTTGGGCTAGTGTCTCCTCGACGTAGATCATCTTCGGCCTCGAAGACTTCGAGCAAGCTTGTTTCGTACATCTTGTGGAGCCTCTCAAGAGTCCTGGAGTTCATGGATCGCAGCGAAGGGACTACTACACAGAGCTATTGAAGTGAAGGATCGGACTACAAAGGTTGTATTCCTTTTTCACTTCTTTGTAAAGTGTTTACATATCGATTCGTCAGATTTTCTAGTTTCGATTCTAGGGTCAGGCTTAGCTAGAACGGCAATTTTTAAAATATGGCATGGATGATGCCTCCCGAAAACTTGCTGCCGTGCTAGGCAACTCTACAGTGGTATCAGAGCCATGCTAGAAAATTAGACGATGTTTGCTAGGATTACAAAACCGAAACTACTCCGAAACACCCGATATGAAATCTAGTTTCTGTCGAATTTTTAGAGGTGTCAAAAAAAAATTTAAACAACTGCAGAATGTTGTATGAGATGCAACATGAACACAGAGAAAATTTGAAGGGTTTTGCTCGGATTTGGGCCGAGCATATGTGCATTGAAACTGAGGATGCCGGCCCTCTTATGTGTTCCAGTCTCTGGGTTTTGGTGTTTCAGGTGTTGTTTGTTTTTGCTAAATTTTCATGTGATGTTAACTTTTTACAAAAGCAATTCGGAGTGTTTCGTATTCGTAATTATAACATGTATTCGGGTTATTTACACGATGTTAAAAAGTTCGAACGGATATCAATAACCCAATTTTTCCCCCGCTGGAAATTTTTTCAAGAGTTGGATTTTTTCCGAGTTTAAAATTTTAGTGGATGCTTGGACATTATTGTACATGAGATGTATATTATAGTGGATGCTTGGACATATATAGGGAGGACTTTCTTGCTCGACATGATAGTATGCTATCTGGTTGCTCTTTATCTTAACATGTACACTTACTGTCTCTCTGTTACATGTTGATAAAGCCTTTAGGATGTGTACTTGACTTCCAGGATTATGATGCAGATCATACTAGTGGGGCCTGGGTAGTCCATGAGTTCATCCTTCAATGTTCCTAGTCGTGGGAATATCGAGACGGGGCATCGATATTCCAGAGTAGACTAGCGTATATCTTCTCGACCCATGTGATGGGCGATGGATGATCCTATATCCATTGGTGTTTAACATCAGAGATGGTATACGGGTGCTCAGTAGAGACAGGGTATACTGAACGGACTCGCCGAGAACTCCTAGATGTATTATACCTCACGTCAGATAGCAGTTCTCTGGTGACACTGGTACAGGATAGTCTGTCGACCCGAGATCGTCAAAGAGTCTTATGTGTCTCCCACTGTGCTTTGATTTCCACCCTACCACGGTTCTACTGAGTCGTGCAAACATGTGGTTTTCGGGTACAGTCCCGAGTCACATGGAGGAAATGAGCGATACGAGGGGATTCGTCTCTCCCGGTATTGGGGGTTGATGTTGCGCTATGCTCGATTGGTCATAACTGAAATCCCTGGCCAGGGTAGATGAGATTTACTGGTAAGAGTTATCAGTAGTTTCTCGCCCGTTATGGACCTTACATCGGCATGACTTATCAAGCTATTAGGGTTTGACGTTTACCATTCCTAGGCGAGATATGCGACATATCAGACGAAGAGACCGGACTGTACGGTAGTGTTACTGATTGGATTCACAGGAGTATGAGCAGGCTTGCTTGTTGATCTTCTGATCGATCAATACCCGGGTGGCCGTTACGCTTAGCACGCCTCTTGCGACTTGTGGGTGTTTGATTTGATCATCACCCACTGTCGGCGTATTGACGAGTCTTTAGAGTCCTACACAGAGGTTTCCTGGCTCAGGCGAAATAGAGTAGGAGCACATATGATATATGTGTGGGACCAAGATTAATACGCGTATGAGATACCGTATTCTATTCTCGCAATTTGTATCATCGGTCGGTTATATAATATATAGCCGGGTTATCGAATCAAGTGTTGATTCGATAAATTGATACACATGATATTAGTCAGTTATATATGATATAGCCGGATTATTAAATCAAGTGTTGATTTAATAATCTAATGTATAATTATATATTTGATATATTAATTTACATTGACTAGTATTGGCTCACTTAAGATTGCTTTTCTCACTTGATTATGTATTAAGTATATATGTGATATATACTTGTGTACATGTTTGTGTCATGCTTGATGATACATGCAAACTTGGGTGTGTGTATGACTTACACCATGCTTATTATAATTTAGGGTTTTATTTGTTTTAAGTAAATCAAAATGACATGGATTTTGTCATGGCTTGAAAGCTTCATGAAGCTTGTAGACCATTGACCAAAGTCCACTCATTTTGTTTTACTTAAGATATTTTAAACCTAACCATTATGATTTTAGCCATGGTTTAGTCTCTACAATGGTTTAATATATGTTACTAACTCACCCATGGTTGCATATTGATTCATTCACCACTTGATTTATTCTTGAGTTCATTCTTCTTCTTCTTCATCTCAACCCAAAAGCTTTATAGGTTTTTAGTAAATGGTGAAAATGAGTGAGAAAATAAAATCTAAAGTGAGCCCACTTCCTACTTCATCATCCTCACACTTGCTTGGGTAGTATAGGGTGTTCTCTTCACAAAGTTCTTGACCTAGTAAAGAGGTAGCTTGGGTTTGAGTCTCCTCAACGTAGATCATCTTCGGCCTCGAAGACTTCGAGCAAGCTTGTTCATTTCTCCAAGGGAACCCCTACTAGAGTTCGGGAGATCTTCACTCGCAGCGAAGGGACTACCACATGGAGCTTTAGAAGTGAAGGACCGGTCTACAAAGGTTGTATTCCTTGTTCACTACTTGTAATGGTTGATTACATGTTTGGTTTTGTCTATTTACTCTAGCTTGATCCTAGCTTAGGATTGATTAGCACCTTAGAATTTTTTAATTTGGCATGGTAGTTGCTGTGAAAACCCAGTAGGGTGCTAAGGAATCCCAACACTAACCTAGGGTTTGTTAGTTGTATGTATGCCCTAGAGGCCATTATTGTACATGATTGTATATTATAATGGATGCTTGGACATATATAGAGAGGACATTCTTGCTCGACATGATAGTATGCTATCTGGTTGCTCTTTATCTTAACATGTAGACTGATATTGTGATACTGTCTTTCTCTCACATGTTGATAAAGCTCTTAGGATGTGTACTTGACTACCAGGACTATGATGCAGATCATACTAGTAGGGCCAGGGTAGTCCTCAAGTTCATCCTTTAATTGTTCCTAGTCGTGGAAGTATCGAGACAGAGCATTGATATTCCAGAGTAGACTAGTGTGTACGTTTCTTGACCCTGTATGGGGCGATGGATGATCCCATATCCATTGGTGTTTGACATCAAAGATTGTACACAGGTGCTCATTGGAGAATGGGTACACCGAACAGGACACGCCGAGAACTCCTAGATGGTATTATACCTATCGTCAGATAGCGGTTCTCTGGTGATACTGGTACATGTTAGTCTGTAGACCCGAGATCGTCATAGAGTCTTGTGTGATTTCCACTGTGCTTTAATTTCCTCCCTACCACGCTCAATAGAGTGTGCAAACAGGTGGATTTTGGGTACAGTCCCGAGTCACATGGAGGCAATGAGCTATAAGAGGGGGTTCTTCTCTCTCGGTATTGGGGGTTGATGTTGCGCTATGCTCAATTGGCTATAACAGGAAGTCCCTGGCCAGGGTTGATGATGAGATTTACTGGTAAGTGTTATCAGTAGTTTCTCGACCCGTTATGAGCCTCACATCGGCATGACTTATCAAGTTATTAGGGTCTGACGTTTACCAACCCCAGACTCGATATACGACATATCAGACGAAGAGACCGGACTGTACAGTAGTGTTACTTACTGGATTCACGGGAGTATGGATAAGCTTGCTTGTTGATCTTCTGATCGCTCAATACCTGGGTAGCCGTTACGTCCAGCTAGTACCACTGACGGTTTATGGGTGACTGATATGATCATCACCAACTGCTGGCGCATTGACGAGTCTTTAGGGTCATACACAGAGGTTTCCTGGCTCAAGCGAAACGAAGTAGGGCACATATGTGATATGTGCGGGACCGCGATTGATACGTGTATGTGATACAGTATTCTAATCTCACGATATAGGTTATATGTGATATAACCGGATTATTGAATCAAGTGTTGATTCAATAATTTGTTATGTGTATATTTGATATACATATAAATGATATTAATCGGTTGTATGTGATATAGCCGGATTATTAAATCAAGTGTTGATTTGATAATTTAATATATATAATTATATATTTGATATATTAATATATATTAACTAATATTATCTCACTTAAGAATTTCTCTTCTCTAAATACATATAAATATATATGTGATATATATTAATGTATTTAGTATTATATCATGCTGGATGATATATTGGACTTGGGTGTATGAGACTAATACCTAACTAAAGATAATTTGGGTGATTAATTATTAAGGGAAAAATCAAAATTAGGTGGAAATTAGCATGGCTAAAGATGCTTGTGGAAGCATGTAGAAGCCTTGACTTAAGTCCGCTAATTTTGTTTTACTCTAGATATTTATTAACCCAACCATTATATTTAGCCATGGTTAAGTCTCTACAAATATTATTTGAGATTTTTTCTCACCCATGGTTGATCACTTGTTCATCTTCTTCATTTCCTTCTTTGCTCTCTAGCTTTTAGGTGAGGTGAAAAAGAAAAAGAGAAAATTAATTCTAAAGTGAGCAAAATCCTACTTCATCAATCTATACCAAACTAGCCATTTAGTATAGGTTGTTTACTTCACTAATTGCATAGTTAGTGAAGAGGTAGCTTGAGTTAGTGATTCTTCGACATAGATCATCTTCGGCCTCGAAGATTCTTGAACAAGTTCGTTCTTTTCGCCTAGTGGAGCCTAAGGAGAGTCCGGGACACCACTACTTAGAGCTAAGGACTACTACATGGAGCTATAGAAGTGAAGGACCGGTCTACAAAGGTTGTATTCCTATTTCACTTAGTGTAAAGTTTGTTTACATGCATATTATACCCTAATTCTCTAGTTAGATCCTTGGTTCGGGTTGCTTAGCACTCTAGTTTTTCTAAAATTGCACACTTGATGCTTGCTAAAACCTAGTGGTAGTGCTAAGTGAACCCAGCAGTGGTATCAGAGCCAAGCTAGAACATTAGGAGTGGCCTATATGACGTTAAAGTGTTCGATCGAATATCGAAACCATCTCTTTACATGCTCTGTGGAAATTTTTCAAAAGTTGGAATTTTTGGGTTTAAAAATATGCAGAAAATAGTGCAGGGTATTATATAGAACCCCAAGAAAAACGAGCGCCTAACTCGACTAAATGAACGCGGAACCGCGACCAAAACATGTTTTTAGCGGCAGTTCCATGGTGCCGTTGGTGAGGCAAGGACCGTGCCTTCTTGTGTTGTTCCGTATGTACTAATGGCACTCTCTGGGTAGTTTTAAATCTGACTCAAATGTTGAGTTCTCTGAGAATTGTGGGTGTTTGATGAATCGATCGAAATGTTTAACATCGCCTATTTTTTCTGAATGTGATACAATATTTGGAATCCACAATAATTAGTTTTATGAAAACTAATTAGTGCTTTGTAAATCTAGCAATTTAGTCTCTTTTGATCGGTTCCACGGGGTTTTGATTCGGATCAAAACTTCGTCGCAATCTCGTATGGTATGCGAACGTTCGCCGAGTAACACTACTAGATAGCCACGCCCCATAGCCCCGACCAAGTGACTGTAGGAGAACCCCATAGCCAAAAGCATCCGTTCGGGTGCTCACGGCCGCGGTGTTCCGCCTAAGTGCGCTTCGTCGACGGCATCGGGGGTGCGGCCGTCTACTAATGTTTCCGACGGGCATTCGATCATTTGTTGGGAATCTTGTTGAATTGCCCGACTGGATATTGAAAAGTGTTTTCAATTTGAGACTAAAATGCCGGGTTTATAACGTTAAGCATGAAATTCGGAATATGTGATATTCCGGGTTTATGATTTCTAAGGAATTTATGTAACGCTTTAAAAAAAATCGTTTAGGTTAATTGTTTGATAATTAGTAATACAACACGTGTATTCCGTAAAACCTAGTTATAATTATTTTTCCACATAAACACAATTATACCTATTTTAGTTATGTAATTACTCACGTGAGTGTTTAACTAGTTACTTATTTAATTGCTAGTTTACTTAAATATTTTCCTTAATTATTTATTTTTAATTATTATTTTAATCATGCACTTACATACTAAATTAGTGATAATTACAAATTAGTATGGGTTAATATATGTTTGTGCACCATAAAAAATTAAACACAAAATGTAACATGTTGTTTTTTTAAAAGAGAATGTTTGACCATGGTTCTAGATATTTCAAAGAAAAACTTTCATAGAAAATAAAAGAAGTAATAAAATGAGAATAGAAAAGAAGCATGGTGCATTTATGAGGTAAGGTGAACATGTTGTGGTGTTGCTTTCACACACACTCTCTCTCTCCCTCACCCCTCCTCAAGATTCGGCTGCAGCCTCCCCCATTTTTTCCCCCTCTTTCCCACTTGCAAAAACCTCATTTCTTCATCAACAATCCACAAAAATCAACACTAATTCCCATTAAAATAATCATAAAATTTCCTTTGCCTAAACTAAGCTTGGATCTTGATGCAAGTTTGCATTTTGGTGGCAAAGCTAGCAAGTTGATCTTCCAAAATCTTTGAGGTATAAAACCAAATCCTAGTTTGCTTTGTTAATTATTTGCTTTAATCTAATTTTAATTAGGTGTTAATATAGTTTTATTTCAAAATAGAGTTTTAAAGAGAAGGGTTTGGGTTAAAGTTAAAATTTTTATCACTTAATTAGATTAGCTAAGTGTAGTTAACATCTAATGGCTTTATCAAATATAATCTAGTTGTTAAACTTACTAATCTTTACTTTTAAATTGTCTAAATTAAGTGTTTATGCAATTTAATTGCATGCTTAGTGTGTTTAGGTGAGATTAAAATTAGTTAATAATTGTGTGGCTTAATTAAGATATTTAAGTGTGATTGTGGCTACTAGGTTTGCTAAAACACCTAGTTTTGCACTAAAATACCTTATTGTTGCTTACTAGGTTTTTAAAGGAAACAGGTTTAAGTTAAATTTGAGGTTGTGATGATCTACAACTATTTTCCTAAGATTAGTTAGCGTTATGTCTTGTGCGATTAGTACGATTGGATTCTAGGATTGGTGTTTGCTACGCATAGCAACCCCTAGCTGTGGTTTGTGGCGATGTCGCACGCGTTTTGTGCACCAAGTGCACGCACGTCTAGCTAGTGCGCGTTGGTTTTCTTGTATCGTTGTGTGTCCGCGTCTATTTAAATGTCTGTCCTCTTATATACTATTTGTGCGGTGATAGGATCGATCGCGGAGACGTCGGACGCGGCAAGGAAGGGCAAGGCGGTGATTGGATTCGACTAGACGAGACATTCCAGTGAGTAGATCTAACATCTACGGGGGAATCACCTGTATGGCGTTAAGCGCCGAGGGCTTGATTCATTAAAATAAACATATTCTTATATGCAACATATTGATATTGCATGATTACCATTTGCACATCTTATTATCAGTCGTTCATTGTGATATCACTAATAGGACACTGCACCATTACCGATGATGCGTATGTCACACGTACACTTACCGGCCAGCTCACACACATCATCATCGGTAATTACCATGTCACGTACACATTAGAAAATGTTACTTCACTGGTATAGTCTGCTAGCTGCTAGTTATTATATATATTATAGTATGCTTGCTCTTATATGCTAGTTTAGATATTACATTCCTTACCTAGATGTCGCATGCATTCATATATTTATGCTGTTTATACACTGTTGAGGGGCTTTATGTTCATGATTATGAGACCTCGGTATTTCTTGAAATTTTTGGATTTGGGAAACCGCAAAGTATGTTTGAAAACTTGTTATAAAATTAAAAACTTATGCTTCTTTTTTTTATAAAAAGAAAAATGTGGTTTTCCTTGATATGATATTTCATGTCCACTATGAGTTTTCTCGGTTCTGAGTTGTTGTTTTCGAGACCCGATTCGAGGAGTTGGATGATCCGTCTGCGGGTACATGGTGGACCCGGTAAGGTACCCCAGGACGAGAAATTCGTGTGGATGATGATGAGCCTGGCAGGAGGGAGCACTACCTACCGGTGATTGTATAGAAACTCGGCGGATATCCGGAGGATACCGTCCGGAGATATGAGACCAGATGGATATGCGGGCCGATCCGAGGGACGGCGCCTAAGTTTTGGGATTTTGGGGTGTCGTTGATGGACACTAGATTTCTATGATGTTTATTTTGAGGATGGCTTTGTTTTATTCCACACTCCGGACTTTTATGACATACTTTGCACATATAGTTGTTGTACCCTGATGTTGTTCTTGATTTGGATTCTTGCTGCACCTCATACTACTGTGCATGTGTTACCATGATTGAATATATATAGGATGGTCGTTTTCGTGCATGCTTGCGATTACCTGTACGATGTTATTTACTACTCACGAGCTGGCAACTCACCCCCGTTGTACCACAGTGTCTTGCAGGACCGACCCGTCAGCATAGTAGCGACGGGCATACTTCTTCTTCTGTTACCTTTTGCTTCGACTCGAGGACTTTGTGCATAGGTGGGTTTTTGGGACGATATTCTTTTGTTCCCACCATGTATATTTATTTTGTATCTAGTGCACTCCATCGACCATGTGTATATGTGACCTAGAGAATGGATAGTGAGATTTGTATATTTGTTCTCTGGTGTCGAGCTCATGTGAGCCACCGTGGTGCTTTCTTATTTCTTACTTTTAGATGCTTATTTCACACTATTTTGATGTATCTTGTGTGTGGTTGTGTTCCTTCATTCGGCGATAAGCTAGCTCCCGCTTGGGGATGCCTTTTTATTATTGCTTATACTTATTCATGTTTTGTACCTGTTTGGGGCCAGTTTTTACAAAGGAGACTCTGCCGAAATTTCCAGGAAAATTTGTTGATTTAAAAATGTTTTGATGTAACTTTATATTGTTAAAAAAAATCAATCTTTTAACCAAGTATGTCCTTCACTCTAATTTATTTAAACGGTTTAGATTTTTGGGTTTTGGCTTACTTAGATTACGTTACGCCTCTAGATATTGCGTGATCTAAGTGCCAGTCATGTTCCACACATTCGGGTCGTGACAATTTATACGGTTAGGCATGAAATCCGAAATATGTGATATTTCGGGTTTATGATATCTAAGGATGTTGCGGATTCTAACTATTATATTTTTCATTTCTTTTCTTCGACCGTAAGTGTAATATGTGGTGTATCGCCGGTTTCGTTGCTATACGTCAACGACAATTGGGATACGCATATTTACTTACGTTGATGACATGTGATGTTATGTGTTACTGTGATATATTATATTGGATCGTCGTGTTTGAATAGCCGGGTTTTTTTTACGTGAGATGAGAGTTTTTCATTTTCATTCATATAAAATTTTGTATGTAATATTCTTTTATTGAGACACTTCCGGGTTGAGGATGATGTCACCATTGATGTATATTATTTACTTTTCCGCATTAGGATAGACCCAAGACGGGGAGCACAAGTAGCCGGGTTCTAGAGTCCAGTGGGAGACCATCTCGAGGAGTCGAGACCGGGTCTCCTAACTCTAGAATTGGTAGGGTTGCTTGCCGCTTTCGTAGGGGTCTAGGGATGCGGGTTTGGTTATTCATCACGACCGTGGAATCCGTATTTTTTTACTGGCTTGATTTAAAACACAGACCTCCTAGTATATCCAATATTTCATATGTTGACTTCTGCTGCAATGTTCTGTGATGAGATCATATAACTGCGTGAGACGAATACTTTATATTATATATATGATATATTATAAACGTTGCTTATGTTTTGCATCCGCGCTAGTCCTGCCCCTGCTCTGCCGTTAGTTAACTAACCTAACGGTGCATGACGGGACCCCGTGGCGAATACGGATGGCATAAGCGTACGTTGTATTTTCATTTCTTTATCTGTGATGCTTAGGAAGCATATATGATGGGACTTCATTAATGAGATTAATGAAAAGGAAAGAAACCCAATGATGTTGTGGAATCAAATTTTCAAAAAGGGTAGCTCTAGTTCTTGCTTTGCATAGTGGTATTCCTTGATGAATATCCAGCACCTCATTCGATGAGGTAAGAGCTTAGATCCCTTCACCGGGTGTGACCTCTTTAGCAAAAGCTAGCAGATACTACACCCACTCGGTTTATTTTGAAAAACTCGATTTTAAAAGCGGAGCTTAAATCACTCCTTTTCAAATCATTCGATTCTACAACGATATCAAGTTCATTACGTAAAAGGTTTTCTTAAAAACCTGTCGTAGCCTTCCGTCATTTCAGATAAGTGTTATTTAGTATTCGTGCTGCGTTTGGTGACCATAGCCAAGGCGTAGTGTGCGGTAGCTAATTAGTGCTTATCTGCAAGCATATGATGAGATTGGATTAGGGTAGTCGTACGGTTTTGTTGACCATAGCCAAGGGTCGTACGGGTGGGTTTAATTCAATCAGGAAATGACGGATTGAACTTGGCTAGCGCTTATGATTTGTTGACCATAGCCAAGGTCATAATTTGCTAGGGGAAAAAACATTATCGGGAATTTCAAGTGTTGAAAAAGTTGCAATGAGGTTGCATGCCTTCTATCAGATAGTTGGATCCCGATACCCACTGCGAGTAAGTGTTACTCCTGGGAGAGTTTTGCACTTTACAATTAGCTAATCCAGTAGGTGTCTAGAAAAGTATCAACGGGGTTACGCCCCTGGGAAAACGAGGTTTATTTTAATTAGGTCCGTGCGAAAGCACGGGGAACCCCCCTCAAAGTACCGACACTGGCCTGGCTGACCGGTTAGCAAACTTGTAGGGTGTAATTAATCCCGGCTAGTCTAGGGTTTGAAGGAAGATTTGATAAAAACAGTGGGAGCCATCCTGATTAGATAAGATAATAACCAATCTAATCTTGCAAGAGCATACGCTAAAGTGTTTTCTTCTCTCTCTCTCCAGGTAGCGACCATGACATGCCTTATTCAAGATAATAATATTGATGTATTGACCGAACCCGCTTGTTATACTGAGCTGGGGAACGTTGGCTCCACTCTACCTTATAATTGTTATAGGAAATAGGGGAATATCCGGATTCCCGCACAACCCGAACGAGGAATGAGCATGTCGATGCATCTTCTTCGGGTGTGTTCATTACCGAGAACTGTTTCTCAGTACACTCTATGTCTTGGGTATTAGATACCGGATCAGGATCCCACAATTGTAATATGTTATGGGCTAAAGAAAGGTAGAGAATGTAAGTCTACGGTAGCGCCCCGGCCGTCTACAGACGCCAAATGCGGAACAAAAACTTTTTAACTGGCGCTATCGTATACTTTAACCCGGATCTGCCATTATTGCTAAACTAACAAGCTGTAAAGAGAGTAGAAAGGTTATACCGAACGATCCGAGTCCTTCGTTCTTTAACCATCATCCCACCCTCTGTAGCGGCTGCTCCGATCTCGTCGATCTCCGATCTGCTCGTCCAGGTGGCACCACGTCAACGATTCTTTAAACGGGCTCCCGCCTCTGACTCGAGGCAACTCGGTCGTCAAGTTTGCTAAAAGAGACGACCAAGATTGATGTAGAGAATGAGTAAAAGACTTTGCCTCGTTCCGTCCAAAGCTATGGACGAACGGTTAATGAAGTTGCCAATTGATTCGGGTGATGGAATGAAATGAGCAATGAAATTTCCATACACCCCAAAACTATCATATCTTTTAAACAAATGAAACAATCAAGTGTGTGAGAGAGAGGGGAGGGGGCCGGCCATCTCATAGAAGGTGGGGGGTGAGTGTAGGAGGAGGGAGGTGACCACAAGAACAAATATCATGTGTGAACACAAAGTGTGAACACATAGTGTGAATACAAAGTGTGAACACAAAAAAGCAACCAATGAAACATCAACACCATTCAACCTAGTCACCTCTTCTAGAAACTTCTAGAACCTTCCACACTGATCTTAAGAAAAGATAAATCCGTCTTTAACCGAATGTTAAAAGACGGCTGATAGAAAACTGGAAACTGGCAACTTCCAAAAGTGATCCCGAAACGAATTTCAGGATAACCCCGTAACTGTGTAAATATACCCGCATTTATATTATGACCGAATACAAATGCAACTGAGACAAAGATATTATATCTACTCAATATAATACTCGGATCCGGCTTAAACCAAAGCCGACCAGTATCATCTGCCCGAAATCTGACACGTGCGTAAACGCACGTGCATTTTCCGAACCCTGCCATAAAACCATACGGCCTCTATAACGTTTCGCCCGAACTTGGAAAACTGTCTGTGGGGGACTTAATGACTCGTCAGTACCCTGGCAGTGGGTTTAACCACAAACCGTCAGCGGCACTAGCTATGCGTAACGGCTGCCCATGGACTGACCTCAAGGGAGGCCGATGAGCGAACTCACCCGGAAACCCTACTGAGCCTAACAGTGACAATGTATATACAGTCTGGTCCGTTCGTCTATGAGTATCGCATATCTGCCTAGGGGGCTAGTAACGTCAGACCCCCAATAACAGTATAAGTCGTGTCGGAGTGTAGCCCAATAACACCCTGAGATACTACTGGAGTACCTACCAGTAAATCTCCTGCCACGGCCGTGGGCTTTGTGAAATGGCTCTCCTAGACACAGCACGACCTCACCCCCAATACCGGGAGAGACGAATCCCCTGCCGATCCGCTCACGTGCCTCCATATGGCTCGGGACTGTACCCAAAAACTACCTGTTTGCACGACTCCTTTGAGCCGTGGTAGGGTAGAAATCAAAGCACAGTGGGAACTCACACGAGACAAATGACGACCTCAGGTCGATGAACTAACCTGTACACATGTCACCAGGGAACTGCTATCTGACGATATGTATAATACCAACTAGCAGGTTCCCGGCGAGTCCTGTCCGGTGTACTCATAACCCAATGAGCACCTGTATACATCTTAGGTGATCCAACTGACACCAGTGGCTTGTGAGACCGGCCACCGCCCCTCGTCGGGGTCTCGACTGTATACACTAGTCTACTCCGGAGTATCGATGCCCTGTCTCGAAACTCCCACGACTAGGGACCACAATTAAGGATATGCGTATAAACCACCCAACTCTCACGTATATGATCGCCATCATACTGTTGGTAATAAAGCAAGATCCTAAGGGCTCTATCAAAGTGTAACATGTAATCAGTCACCTGAACATGTACACGACTGATAAAGGCAAACCAGATAGCATACTATCATCTCGAGTAAGACTGTCCTACCGGTATAGGTCCTCCGCAATCATTGCAATCACGTACCTGCGATCCAATAATTGACTCTGAGGGCACTATCTCCAACAATCTCCCACTTGCACTTAAGGCTAATTATTGCGATGTCGACTACTCACAGCCCGTATGAAACCGAACATCCAACTCCTCTACTAATCAGTTTCACAAAGCCCGTTTGTAAAACTATTGTGTTCGAGAAATAGCCTCAGTGAGTGGATCCACCCAGATGTTTCTTTCTATATATATCTCTTAATCTCAAGTTCGCGGAGAAAACCATCTCCCGAATTGAGTAATACCTGTCTTAGAATATGTCTGGATATCTGATGGGACCTAGTTCATAAATGAACTCCAAATCCAAACTTCTTAGACTGTATCGATCACTGAACCTAATCAGTATCCGGCACCATGCCTCCCACAGTAGCCTCTTGGACCACCTGTCCATAATACTGTCCCTCGTCAGAGGGGAAACTGTAACTCTGACAATCACTCTGTCATCCATGTCACCTTTGAAGCCTGGAATGATAACCGTCTCCCGAAGGAGGCTGCCGTCATCAAATCCGTAGAACATGTACTTATGTTCTAAAACTGCTTCCTTATGTTTCTCCAGGATTGGATTAATACAAACTTATTGCATCTAGTGCAAAAACAATATTTGGTGTGGTACTTGACATCTCACGATTGACTCAATTGCCTAAGCAAGTGATCTGCCAATCATGCCCATCCCTCTCCCCTTTAGTCTGTAAGACACCTTTAGAGAGGGTGACTCCATCACCTGCAGGTACACCACCATGCCAGGAGTCATCTATTCTAAAAACCATTAGAATACTGTCAAAGTACCCACATTGGGAAACTACCCAAATCCAGATCTAAAACCATAGATCTAGAAACCAGAATGTCAATTATTATATCCATATCCTGTCTGGAGAAACAACTGTGTGATGACCACAGTACAACCAATCGTAGTTTAGGAATTTTACTTCCTACTCTGTGTATGTCATCCAAATACCATGACATCACACCCTACTACCTTCTTAACAGATCCATCCCCTATTCTGATTGAAGTCAAACCCATGACTGTCACATCTAAAATAGATGATCTATCTCCGCTATAACTGCTCAAGTCTATAAATAGACATAAGCATCTTGCCCACTATGCTTCCGCTGCTCCCACTGACTACGACAACCCTCCTACCGGGTCTCATAGCCTGGAACAACAGTAGTGTCAAGTCTAGGTAGATAAGAACCTCCCTGTCACCGTCCTTGAGGCTACCGGAGTACCTCTCGGGTGACTGAGGTTACCTACCATATCTGCGAAGTGGCTAATGGAATGTCAAACCTGATTGAATATATAGGTCCTATTAAATTTTCCGTAATCGTTTGCGGTTCTGGAATCACTTCCAGTTCTACCACACTCCCACTACTGTTTTCTGAAAAAGATCCATTTTACTAAAACTGTGGGGAGTTAAGAACAATATCACTATTGATCTTCCAGATGGTAGAAAATCAACCCTCGTCATAGCCAGGGTCAACCTACAAACAACCATTACAGAAACGTGCCCTGAGTTATCCAGAGTCTGGTTTTAAGCATAAGCTGGACAACTCCCCGTACCTTAACATCTTTTAAGGTATGAACCATTCTATATCCAATATAGAAACTTTGGCACTTATTTAATTGGAACCAGATTCAAATCATGCAGCTGTCTCCAGTGCATAACAACTTAATGGAAAGAGGCTAATCAGTATTACTCAACTTAAGAATCCATCCAATTATGAGTAACCTGAAAGAGAAACACGTTTCTCAAAACCATCACTATCATCTGAATACAAATCACAAGAATCTACATCTTCGATCTCTTTGAAGAATCCCGATATTTGTGATACTTGGTTCTCTACTTTATTCTTATACCCACAACTTCTCAAAACTTAGACCTTGTATTTCTACGAAACACTTGTCTAAATACTAGAGAAGTCATAAGTAAATAGAACACGGTACGAGGACCTACCCCTTTGTCCTGATGGACACTTGGACAACATACAATACTCTGTATAAGTCCGCTGAGTTAAACAACTCAAAACCTGTGCGTCGTAGGTTGAAAACTGTACCCTGGCGATTTCCTCAAATATCACCAATTACAACGAATTCCGATATAATGAGGATAATCACCTAATTCCCAATAACTTACTCCCACTCATCATCTGTAAAACTATACAGATACGAGAATGAAACCTGGTAAATACATACCCTTAGAATAAGTATCTAATCGGGAAAACAGTTTTCTTTTAACAATGCACTGAAACATGAAAATGTTTCATAAGGGTATCCTGGTATTCATAGTAATGCCTCTTCCATAATCCAATTCATGACTTTAACCGTATATTTCTTTGCCTTCTCTCCAAATCCCTTTATTTGTCTTTAGTCGTTACCTTCTGTACACCATCTTTAGGCTAAATGGTTTTCTTCCTTCCCTACCGTTCGGCACCAGCCTATGGTTTGGAAGAAGACTATCCAGTAAGCATAATAGGTGTACCCTCCTAAACCAAGGAGTACTCGCATCTTGAGAGAAGGTGATGATAAAAGACAACTGAATAATACCTTATTCTTTTAAAGGTGAAATAGGAGTGGCGATGATGTACGCGGTTTGGTCGTGAATGATATCAGTCGCAATTTACTTTGCCCTCTTTCTAATCCTTTTATTTTGTCTTTAGTTATTGCCTTCTGCACACCCTGTAAGTGCACGGCGGCGCCCCAGCCGTCAATCCGACGGCCAAATGCGGAAGCGGTGATAAACTTTATTTTTTATTGAACTGGAAAACCGCCGCGCACTAATACCCGGATCGAACCATTAATTAGTCCTAGCTATCTACTAGAAAGGGAATAGAGATATACCGACGATCCAAGTCCTCCGGTCTTCTCGTCATCGTCCCGATCTCCTGCGGAATGTCCCGTCTCCTCCTCGTCGCCGGAAGTGCACCACATCGCCTACTTCTTTTACGGGCTCCCACCTCAATGCCGAGGCAACTCGGGCACGAAGCCGGCTACTCGACGTGCCCAAGGTTCGCTGTAGAATATGTAGTCCTCAAGTCTCACTTTGGGGTTGTAGGAATTGCCATTGGTGGAGGGATTGAACTTGGAGCTTTTGAGATTGATCTTGTGGGGATTTTGCAATATGAAATGAACCAAAATCCCACACACAAAAATTTGGACAGCCCACTAGGAGCTTGGCCGGCCAATACATGGTGGTGGAGAGAATGAGAGAGTGGAAGAAGTAAATCAAATGGGAGCCATTCTCATCTAATACCCAAGAGAGAGAGAGGAAAGCTATCATGCAAAAGAAATGATAGTAAGGAAAACTCAACACTCAACACCACCATCATCACCTCACAAAGTCCAACCATCATGAACCATGATGACTCAAAAAGTCATGCCATCATGAAGAAATCAAGTCAAAGGATGGTGCACATCATGAAAGCCATCATGATGCAACAAGATGCAAAGAACCCCCTCCACTAATGCCTATTTGCAACAATGCAAATAAACCCTCCTCCACCAATCTTCGGCCAATGAACGGAACAATGGAAATTGGCCGAAACGGAAAGCAAACTGGCAACTCCAGAAAACTGGTCCCGTAATAAATTACAGGAAAACCCCGATACTGTGCATACACACCCGCATCTGTATTTCGACCGAAATACAAATGCAATGAGACAAAGTCTACACTGTACTATACTAGGATCCGGCTTAAACCAAAGCCGGCTAGTAAAATCTGTTCGATCCTGATCCGTGCAATACCGCACGTATCTGATCGAACCCTGCCATATAACCATACGGCCTATAGTACAAACTGTCCGATCCTGATCCGTGCAATACCGCACGTATATGATCGGACCTTGCCATATCTCCATACGGCCTCTACAACTTTTCGCCCGAAAGCTGAGTAACTGAAATGTGGGGGACTCTAAAGACTCATCAACACCTTGGTTGTGGATTTAACCACTAGCACGTTAGAGGTATAAGCCAATACATAACGGGCTACCAGGTATTGACCAAAAGGGACGTCTGTGAGCGAACTCAGCCTGACTCCCTACTGAGCCTGTCAGTGACAATATCCGTACAGTCCGGTCCGTTCGTCTACGAGCATCGCATGGCGGGCCTAGGGGGTTGGTAAAAGTCAGACCCCCAAAAGCGGTACAAGTCGTGTCGGAGTGTAGCCCAGAACACCCTGAGATACTACTGGAATACCTACCAGTAAATCTCCTTGCCTCGGCCGAGGGCTTCGTGTAATGGCTCTCCTAGACACAGCACGACCTCACCCCCCAATACCGGGAGAGACGAACCCCTGAAGATACGCTCACTGCCTCCATGTGGCTCGGGACTGTACCCAACTAAAACCTGTTTGCACGACTCCTTTGAGCCGTGGTAGGGTAGTAATCAAAGTACAGTGGGAACTCACACGAGACAAATGACGATCCCCAGGTCGATGAACTAACCTGCACACATGTCACCAGGGAACTGCCATCTGACGTCTGGTATATGACCAACTAGCATGTTCCCGGCGAGTCATGTCCGGTGTACTCATAACCCAATGAGCACCTGTATACATCTTAGGTGATCCAACTGACACCAGTGGCTTGTGAGACCGGCCACCGCCCCTCGTCGGGGTCTCGACTGTATACACTAGTCTACTATGGAGAATCGATGCCCTGTCTCGAAACTCTCACGACTAGGGACCTTTTAAGGATATGCTTATAGACCCCCAGCTCCCACTTATATGATCGCCCTCATACTGCTGGTGGTCAAGCAAGAATCCCAGGGGCTCTATCAACGTGTAATAGCGACATGTCAGGTCACTTAAAACAGTACACGATGATAAAGGTAAACCAGATAGCATACTATCATCTCGAGTAAGACTGTCCTACCGGGATAGGTCCTCCATCAATCATTGCAATCACGTACCTGTGACCTAATAATTGACTCTGAGGGCACTATCTCCAACACACCCTACTTAGGCTAATTGGTTTTCTTCATTCCCTACCTTTCGGCACCTGCCTATGGTTTGGAATAAGACTATCCAATAAGCATAATAGGTGTACTCTCCTAAACCAAGGAGCCCTCGCAACCTGAGAGAAGGTGATAATAAAAGACAACTGAATAAGCCAATTCTATTTCTCCTTAACCTTGATCTATCCTCTAAGAATTCCCTTCGAGTTCATATATAACCATACGATGGATCTATCCAATGGAAGTGGATGTCCGTAGTAATACGGGGTGTTCTGAGAAATGCAAAGGGTAAAAGAAGGAGTGGCAATGACTTATGCAACTCAGACAATCCAAAAGCCAGTATTTTAAGAAGGTTCGGTCAACTTGGTCACTGAGTCATAGTCTAGGGTCGGTCAAAAGTCACTGCCAAAGAGAGAGAGAACAGAAACACTATGCGTGCATTCTAACCTAGATCAGAATGGTTATCACTTTATCTAATCCGGAAACCTCCCACTGTCCTGTCAAATTCTCCTCCAAACCTGAAAGAAGAATCAATCGGGATCACCCGAAGAGTAAACCAACTCATCAGTGGGAATCGGGATCCAACTCTCATCACATGATAACGTGATGGAATGCATCCACGTTACTCATGTTAGTGTATATGCCCTAGAGGCCATTACTGTATCATACTGGTTTGTATATTACTTAATGGATGCTTGGGATATTCACCTTGTATATACAATCTTGCTCAAAATAGTAGTATGCTACTTGGTTTGTTTCTACTTCAATGTGTACATGTGTTTATTTTTGTATATCGCCTATACACATTAGTAGAGCCCTTAGGATCTTTGCTTGATTACCAGCGATGTGATGGCCGTCACACTAGTGGGGCTGGGTAATCTATAAGCACATCCTTATGCAGGTCCCTGGTCGCAGGACTATCGAGACAGGGCATCGATACTCCGGAGTAGACCAGCGCATGCGCTTCTCATCCCAGTGTGGGAGACGGTCTGTCCCACAGCCGTCAGTACGTCGTACTTGAGATAGTATGCGGGTGCTCGTTAGGTTACGGGTACACTGGACAGGACTCGTCGGGAACTGACTAGTTGGTATTATACCTATCGTCAGTTATCAGTTCCCAGGTGACATGAGTACAGCTTAGTCTGCTGACTTGACACTGTCACTCCGCCTCGAGTGTGTTCCCACTGTACTTTGATCACTACCCTACCACGGCTCAAAGGAGTCGTGCAAACAGGTAGTGGTTGGGTGCAGTCCCGAAGCACTTGGAGGCAGTGACGGTTAGACAGGATTCGTCTCTCCCGGTATTGGGGGTTGACATCGCGCTGTATCTAGGAGAGCCATTACACGAGTAGTCCCTGGCCAGGGCAATCGAGATATACTGGTAGGTTTCCAGTGTTATCTCAGGGTGTTTTGGGCTTCGCTCCGGCACGACTTGTACCGCTATTGGGGGACTGACGTTTACCGCCCCCTAGGCCCGCCATGCGATGTATCAGACGAACAGACCGGACTGTACGGAGAATGTCACACTCAGGCTCAGTAGGAGTTCAGATGGGTTTCGCCTCGTCGGTCTTCTTGTCGGCATTACCTGGGGACCGTTACGCACAGCTAGTGCCGCTTGCGGTCTGTGGTTAAACCCACTGCCAGCGTAGTGTCGAGTCTTTAGAGTCCCACACAGAAAGCTTTTCGCCTTTAGGAAAAAGAGTAGAGGTCGCATGGTATTGCGACAGGTCGCATGGTTTTGCGACAGGGTTCGGTCACATCCGTGCACTTGTGCACGTACAGTGTCCGGACAGTTTACACTAGCGGGCTTTGGTTTAAGCCAGATCCTAGTGTACCTTTTGGGATTGGATTTATCCAGTGTGCATTCGTGTTCCTCAGAACGCGGATGCGGGTGCGTATGCACAGTTGACAGGGAGACAGAGGCAGCGGATTCTCATTAGGGTTGTTGACAGTTGACCGTTGACTATTTGACTTTTTGCTCAACCCTAATGAGAATATGATATGTGATTAACTATTATATTAATTAAGTATTATGGTGATATGGTTGTTGACTTTGTTGACTTGTTGACTTTGTTGACTTGTTGACTTTTGTTGACTTGTTGACCTGTTGACTAGGCTTGACTAGTTGACCATCATGATAACCATAGCCATCATTTCATGGCAAAGACTTTTGTTTACTTGCTCATTTGTGTAAAATGAGTGCATGAAATGATATGGTTATGGTTGCTTCAAACCATCACATAAGACTTTTTTTGATATGATGAGTTATGATCACTTTGGATTATGAGAGGGTGAAAGACAAAAGAGTTGCTCATTTTCTTTCTTGCTCATTCTCTCTCTTGTTCTTGAGCTCTCCTCTTGCTCTCACCCTCAACCTCTTCCTCCCTCTCTTGATTCTATGGTTCTCTTGTCTCATGAGTTGAGAATCAAGAACCATAGATAAAATCCCATTCTAACTCTTCTCTACTCATTCTAGTTCACTAGGTTTAGCAAACCAAGTGAACTAGTTTCTTCAAAGAACGAAGAAGGAGCTAAAGGTTGGAGCTTTCAGGTGGATCTATCTTCGGCGTACGGAGACGACGAGAAGAAGCCAATCGGACCACCATCGGAGTTTGAAGACGAAGGAGTTCAAGACAAGCAAGGTATAACCCCCTAACCGAGTAGCTAGAAACTCATAGTTAGGATGTTAGATAGATGTTTAACCAAGATCCGGGTTTTAGGTCCATGTTACCACCTCCGTAAAAATCGTTTTTTACCAAATTCCGCATTCCCGAAAGTACCGGGAGAGGTAGCATGGACTTACAACTCATACTCCAGAAGGTATGCGCATACTTGGCAAGTTTCAGTTTCTTTAGAAACTCCCGATATGATTTTTGCCCCATGCTCTTATAACCTTGGCGTTAGGTCAAAATGTCATAAGTCACATGCCAAGTTCTACCCGTCACTATCTTGTTAATTTGAACCCACCCGCACATGCCCTTGGCGTTAGGTCAAAATGGCAGAACGACTGTCCCAAACCAACTCATCTATCTATGCAACAAATGAATACCCAGCAGCTACCAAACACTATGCCTTGGCGTTAGGTCAAAATACATAGCTTGAATACTACTGAATACCCAAAAGAAGTGACAGAGGGCTACGGCTGGTTTTTGGCGAAAAAAACTTTAACGCAACGAACTTGATATCGCTGAAGGAACCTGATAGCTTTTTTAAAATATAGTGGCGAAAACCTTTTGCTAAAGAGGTCACTCCCGGTGAAGGGATCTCGGCTCTTTCCTCGTGGAATGAGGTGCAGGATATTCCACTGAATACCGCGATGCAAAGCAACTTGTAATCGACTATAGTGAAGTTATTACCCTGATGCAAACTTTTGCCCAAGGGGTCAGTCCCGGTGAAGGGATATCGGCCCTTGCCCCGTCGAATGAGGTGCAGGATATTCCACTGAATACCGCTATGCAAAACAAAAAGAAACGTCTTTGCAATAACACTTTTTAAATTTGTTCCAACAACTGCAAACAGGTTTGTTTTCCTTTGTATTGATCAGAATCAACGCAGTCCCATCAATAATCACACCAGAAAAGAACGAAAATAAAATGTACGTATATGCCATCCGCATTCGTCACTGGGTCCCGTCATCACCCGTTAGGTTACTTAACTAACGACAGAGCGGGGACTGGACTAGCGCGGGTGTAAAACATATACAACATCTAATAGTATATAAACCAATATACAATAATCGCTCCAGGCGTGATAATATGCAACATTACAGAAAAGTAATAAGCATCACAGAACAATACAGATAATCTGGGATCCCCGAGTTTCACAGAGCCGCTGCTGAAACCCGACGTTCCCCTGGTTGTGTGGATAGCCTGTGCAATGAAACCTAGACCCCTACGGGTGCGGCAAGTTACCCACCAAAACCTGAAGCGAGGCAGCCCCCTATAGCAAAGTGAATGGACCACCCAGCACTTCACGGAATCCGGTAATCTTGGACACCCCTCCTTGGGTCAACCTGTACCCCCTACGAGTGCGGCGAATAGTCTGCCAATTCTAGAGTGAGGCCCCTCTGCCTCTCAAAGCCATGAGATGCGGACCCGTTGCCCTCCAGAACCCGGCTATCCGTGCACTCCGTCGCGGGGTAAAACCTAGTACAGAAATGGAAAAATAGTACAACAGGTACATCGACCGCAACCTGGTCGTGCCCCAAAAGAATATTATACAACAAGCAGTGACGGCAGTCCACATGTTGGACGCTCGCCCCGCAATATCAAATGTACAAATAAATCTAAACTGCAATACCATTGCACACTGCTATCCACCATGACAAATCCGCAACATCACAGCACAACACAGAACATCAACGCGAATGTCACGTTCGCAAACCCGTCTAAAAGAACTATAGCAATCAGACGCGGTTTACCGATCAAATGGCATTCCCGGTCGGAGATATAATGTAAGCACTGTAAACTAACATGTTTAAATTTCGATCGACTAAATATCACGAAGTGGGCCCCACGAATATCGTTGTACAGTAACAAAATTTGGGCCCAAAAGATATATACCAAAAACCCCAAATTCCAGAGAAGAAGACACTGTGCAAATTTGGGGGCATGATCACACAGAATGGCCGCGGATGCGCGGTCAAACCATAGGTTTGACCGCGACTCCACGGCAGTCTTGTCGAATCATGTGCCCAAATTTATACGGTGTTCTTAGAAAACCCTGCACAGATTTCTGTGATATGTAGAATAATTTTTGGAACCCTTTAAAAATCAACAGAAACTGTGAAAATAGAATTTTGCGGTTTTTGACATCCGGTTCGATCGATATTTTAAACGCGTTAGCACAAGTTAGTAAAGCAAAATGGTGAGGCTCTGATACCACTGTAAGTCTACGGTAGCGCCCCGGCCGTCTACAGACGCCAAATGCGGAACAAAAACTTTTTAACTGGCGCTATCGTATACTTTAACCCGGATCTGCCATTATTGCTAAACTAACAAACTGTAAAGAGAGTAGAAAGGTTATACCGAACGATCCGAGTCCTTCGTTCTTTAACCATCATCCCACGCTCTGTTGCGGCTGCTCCGATCTTGTCGATCTCCGATCTGCTCGTCCAGGTGGCACCACGTCAACGATTCTTTAAACGGGCTCCCGCCTCTGACTCGAGGCAACTCGGTCGTCAAGTTTGCTAAAAGAGACGACCAAGATTGATGTAGAGAATGAGTAGAAGACTTTGCCTCGTTCCGTCCAAAGCTATGGATGAACGGTTAATGAAGTTGCCAATTGATTCGGGTGATGGAATGAAATGAGCAATGAAATTTCCATACACCCCAAAACTATCATATCTTTTAAACAAATGAAACAATCAAGTGTGTGAGAGAGAGGGGAGGGGGCCGGCCATCTCATAGAAGGTGGGGGGTGAGTGTAGGAGGAGGGAGGTTACCACAAGAACAAATATCATGTGTGAACACAAAGTATGAACACATAGTGTGAATACAAAGTGTGAACACAAAGTGTGAACAAAAAAAAGCAACCAATGAAACATCAACACCATTCAACCTAGTCACCTCTTCTAGAAACTTCTAGAACCTTCCACACTGATCTTAAGAAAAGATAAATCCGTCTTTAACCGAATGTTAAAAGACGGCTGATAGAAAACTGGAAACTAGCAACTTCCAAAAGTGATCCCGAAACGAATTTCAGGATAACCCCGTAACTGTGTAAATATACCCGCATTTATATTACGACCGAATACAAATGCAACTGAGACAAAGATATTATATCTACTCAATATAATACTCGGATCCGGCTTAAACCAAAGCCGACCAGTATCATCTGCCCGAAATCTGACACGTGCGTAAACGCACGTGCATTTTCCGAACCCTGCCATAAAACCATACGACCTCTACAACGTTTCGCCCGAACTTGGGAAACTGTCTGTGGGGGACTCTAATGACTCGTCAGTACCCTGGCAGTGGGTTTAACCACAAATCGTCAGCGGCACTAGCTATGCGTAACGGCTGCCCATGGACTGACCTCAAGGGAGACCGATGAGCGAACTCACCCGGAAACCCTACTGAGCCTAACAGTGACAATGTATATACAGTCTGGTCCGTTCGTCTATGAGTATCGCATATCTGCCTAGGGGGCTAGTAACGTCAGACCCCCAATAACAGTATAAGTCGTGTCGAAGTGTAGCCTAATAACACCCTGAGATACTACTGGAGTACCTACCAGTAAATCTCCTGCCACGGCCGTGGGCTTTGTGAAATGGCTCTCCTAGACACAGCACGACCTCACCCCCAATACCGGGAGAGACGAATCCCCTGCCGATCCGCTCACGTGCCTCCATATGGCTCGGGACTGTACCCAAAAACTACATGTTTGCACGACTCCTTTGAGCCGTGGTAGGGTAGAAATCAAAGCACAGTGGGAACTCACACGAGACAAATGACGACCTCAGGTCGATGAACTAACCTGTACACATGTCACCAGGGAACTGCTATCTGACGATATGTATAATACCAACTAGCAGGTTCCCGGCGAGTCCTGTCCGGTGTACTCATAACCTAATGAGCACCTGTATACATCTTAGGTGATCCAACAGACACCAGTGGCTTGTGAGACCGGCCACCGCCCCTCGTCGGGGTCTCGACTGTATACACTAGTCTACTCCGGAGTATCGATGCCCTGTCTCGAAACTCCCACGAATAGGGACCACAATTAAGGATATGCGTATAAACCACCCAACTCTCACGTATATGATTGCATCATACTGTTGGTAATAAAGCAAGATCCTAAGGGCTCTATCAAAGTGTAACATGTAATCAGTCACCTGAACATGTACACGACTGATAAAGGCAAACCAGATAGCATACTATCATCTCGAGTAAGACTGTCCTACCGGTATAGGTCCTCCGCAATCATTGCAATCACGTACCTGCGATCCAATAATTGACTCTGAGGGCACTATCTCCAACAGAGAACTGGGAAAAGGTGATCATTCTCTAAAAGTAGGGAATGGTGCAAATGTTGCAGCCAAAGCAGTTGGTGAATATCATCTTGTATTACCAAATGGGAATACATTGATCTTGAACGACTGTTATTACGTACCATCTATGATATGCAATTTAATATCGATTTCTTTATTAGATAAAGAAGGATATAATTTTGTAGTCGAGAAAAATTTTATGAACATTTTCCTAAATCAAGTGTTGATTGGGTTTGGTACGTTATGTAACGGTTTATACGTTCTAAATCAGAATACAATTCTTAATGTACAAAACACACACAAGAGAAAAAGTTCAGAAATGAACGAATCCTTCTTGTGGTATTGTAGACTAGGTCATATCAATACGACACGACTAGCTAAGCTACATAAAGATGGATATTTGAACCCGTTCGAATTTACATCTTATGAAACTTGCCAGTCATTTCTCAAAGGCAAAATGACCAAAACTCCGTTTACTGGACACGGAGAAAGAGCTATTGAACTCTTAGGACTGATACATAGTGATGTATGAGGTCCCGTGTCTACTCATGCCAGGAATGGTTCCTCGTACTTTATCATATTCACCGATGATCTCTCAAGATTCGGACATGTGTTCCTGTTGAAACACAAGTCTGAAGCTTTTGAGAAATTCAAGGAATACAAGTACGAAGTAGAGAACCAAATGGGTAAAAGTATTAAAATCCTTCGATCTGATCGAGGAGGAGAATACTTGAGCACGGAATTCCGTGACTATTTAAAAGAGAATGGGATTCTCTCTCAGCTTAGTCCTCCGTATACACCACAGCACAACGGTGTGTCAGAGGGGAGAAATCGCACCCTATTAGATATGGTGCGTTCTATGATGAGTGTTGCTGAGTTGCCTGTTTCCTTTTGGGGTTATGCGCTTGAGACGGCCGCATACCTATTGAATAGAGTTCCAACCAAATCAGTGCCTACCTGTAACAACCAAGTTCAGTTATACCAATTTCAGTTACCGTATGTGTTGTTCGTGGTATTTATTTCATTTATCATGTTGGGTTGCAAATGATAATTTACTTTATATTCGACCCGTTTACTTGAGCTCGTTATTTCCCAGTTATAGATTACACGAACATTTCATATTCTTGCATATAACCATTTAAGTTACGTAAAATAATTTAAAAATACATGCCATGGCCTGCTTGTTACCCCTAACCCTGTGGTAGCGTCCTTGTATCGTGTTCTCGTCCCGTTCAGTGAAACGGGCATGTTTGGATGGCTACGCACACGTACGTGCGTTCGTTCTTGGGGGTATGCTTTTTCATTACATAGTCCTTCATTTTAATTTTTGGAACCTGCTAATAATTTTCGTATTTTAAATTCAAGATTTTGGACCCGACCCGGGCGCATTTTTGAAATATTTTGTATCCCGCCAAATTCTAATTATTTAAATATTTTTTAAAATTCATTTAATCTATTTTTTTTCTTTCAGCTAGGGTAACTGTAGAAATATTTTATGCTGAGAATCTTTTTTCCCTAGCTTTCCCAGCCAACGAAATGATTTGAAAATCTTTTATAATTTTTTTCTAAAACCATTTTAATCCCATGAGCCAATCACATTCTTCCTTACTGATTCTTGGCCCCACCAATTCTTCATCTCTCTCTCCCTTTTCTCTTTCTCTCTCTTTCTTCCTTCTCTCACCTCCACTAAAAGCCAAGTTTATCTCTCCTTACTGTTACTCTCTCTCTCTCTCACTCCTCTCGATCCCACTTCTCTCTCCTCTCACGCGAATCTCTCTCTCTCTCCCCCCCTCTAATATATCTTCCTTTCTCTTATTCGTTTCACGTAACCCATCCCCTGTAAACCCTAGCCGCCGTCTCCCCTCTCGCCTTTGCCCTAGCGCCGACGATGTTCGTGCAAACCTCGTCACCTCCTCACCCTCGTCACCTCCGCCTCGACTCCCTTCTTCCCGATCACGCTGCACTTGCACCGTGCAGCCCGCGCACCCCTGCACACATCTGCACCGCCGGGGGGATCGCCGCCGGTGACTCGTCCCGCGTTCCCGGCCCTTGTGCGACCCCAGTATGCAACCCCTTCTCTCCCTCTCATCCTTCTCTTCTTCTTCTTCCTATGCTTCTTTCTTCTAAACTTTTCTTTTCTGTTGTTTTTAAGAGTGCCTCTGTTGATCGTCGGAGCTCCGTCGATCTCGCCACTGTTGGTCTCACCGCCACCGTTAGCATCCCTCTGCAACCCACGAGGACCTCTGACCCGTATGATTCCACTGTTCGTCGTTTGGACTCATTCCGTATACCGTGCGCGCGTCGTGACTTTTCCCGCCGATGCGAAACGTTCTGTTTACCGTACCGCGGTCCATCGAGGCAAGTTAAACTTGCTACATGCTATTCATACTATTCCTATATTAATTTATCTATTTTCTTATTAAATCTGTAGATGGAATCTAAATCCATCAGTTCCAAATTAACAATATGATGTTCCGTTTACATGTTTCAGATCTAGAACTTGAAGCCTAACCGTTGCATTTAGTTGACTATACCAAGTAACCACAGTTACATTTAATCACATAATAACTATTATACATAGTCTATGATACCATTTTCTCTAGTTTTACTCTATCGGACATCCATGTGCATCTTTAACTGGTTTTAGTTATAATTGCATCCATTGAACATATTATACATGTCACTGCATCCCTAGATTACTAAATACTGATTAACTTGATTTTAACATCCATATTTGTCATACTGTATTCATATAATGTTGAAACTATCTCTTAAACACAAACTGATAACCGTACAGCTAAGTAGTTTAATCTGCACATATTGTTTAACCTATTACATGTGCCAATTTATTGTGCTGATGATACCCATGCTTGTTTATTTATAACCATGATTATGCTAGATGATTATGAGCACCCACATGATATCTTGTGCACCCTGACATGACTTGCTACACATATTACTTGACCCGACATGGTACCGTACAACTCTTGGTATATACCGTGACACCTTTATATATTACCTGGCTTGACCTGATGTACCATGGTCTTACCTATTACCTGATCTTGTGTCTAATTCCAACAAACCTGACCTGTTGTCCTTACGGACCGTTCCTGTTGTCTATCCAGACAAACATGTACCTGCCTGATCCTGTGTTGGCATTAGCTCTAGATTATTTAATACACGACTTGACCACATATAACTTGGGGGGTATGGGGAAATCAATGATGAAACCTGACTTGTAACTCGACAGTTGCTTGCTTTTACTGATCAGTTTAGAGGCTAGGCCCGCCTCGGGACGAAGCTGCTGACATCGTTCGTCTTTACATATTTCCTGTTTAGTGCCCTGCGGCACGTCTCGGTTTCAGCCCGAGAGTCTTAGACCGTGGTCCCGGGCATGCACGTGATACTATTGAGTTACATCGATGATTCATCAAATTGATTTCAATGACTTGAGAGTAGATAACCCAATAGACCAGTTTAGTTTACTCACTGCACACTACCCTTCACTGCCCTGATTTTTATACTGCTGTTACACCTGCTTTACCACTTATGATTATACTTGCATGTCTTGTTACCCTGTTTATATCTTATTGCTTGATGACATGACGCGCTGACGTCTGGGTTTTGCATGGCCCAGATTCCGTACCTTTGCTGCAGTCCGAGCAGGAGTATTTCAGCCAGCAGGCTGAGCAGTGAGGATTCTATAGTAGTTAGTTTTTTTACTTTTCAGCATTTTATTCCTGATGTGAGCCCGCATTATGGGACATACATTCCAGTTATTCTTGTATTGGATCTTTTGCTTCCGCATTATTATTCTTGACTCATTTTATTTTGGCTTATGGACATGTATTAGATAGTTTTATTTTTGTTCTTGATATCTCTACAGCCGTAATGTGACTATGGAAGGACAATTCCTATCCACAGGTAGCATGGTTGGCTATGTCACGTGCCTATTTAGCATACTCTGGGAAGCGGGGCGTGACACTACCACTTCATATGAGATATGGAACGGGAAGAGACCATCTCTTAAACGAGTTAAGATATGGGGTTGTCCGGCCTATGTTAAAAAGCAAAATCCGGAAAAGCTCGAGGCAAGGTCTGTTCTGTGTAAGTTTATGGGATATCCAAAGGATTCCTATGGATATATCTTCTACCACAGTGAGCAACAAAAGGTGTTTGTTGCTCAACATGCCACCTTTTTAGAAAAGGAATTTCTTATAAAAGAAATTAGTGGTCATGAGATAGAACTGGAAGAAGTTTCAGCTACACAAACTACAACTAACGATTTGATGGAACCGGAGAATTCGATAGTCCCCAACGAACCTCAGCCTCTCCACCGATCTAGTAGAGTTTCTCATCCACCTGAGAGATACTACGGTTTTCTCATTGATAGTGGGAGCGAGGATTGCATCATGGAAGATGATGACCCAACTAGCTTCGAGCAGGCCATCACGAGTGGGGACTCTGTGGAATGGCTGGATGCAATGCGATCTGAGTTGGAATCCATGTACACCAACAAAGTATGGACTTTGGAAGTTGCTCCTGAAGGGGTAAAACCCATTGGGAGCAAATGAATCTTTAAGAAGAAACTTGGTGTAGATGGAAAAGTTGAGACTTTCAAAGCTAGGCTTGTTGCAAAAAGTTTTTATCAACGACTAGGTGTCGATTATGATGAAACATTTTCTCCAGTGGCTATGCTTAAGTCCATTTGGATCCTACTTGCCATTGCTGCATACCATGACTACGAAATCTAGCAGATGGATGTCAAGACCGCTTTTCTAAATGGTGATTTAAAAGAGAGCGTGTACATGACACAGCCAGAAGGCTTCGTAAATAGTGGGAGCAGTGGAAAGGTGTGCAAGCTGCTTAAATCAATCTACGGGTTAAAGCAGGCATCGCGGAGTTGGAACATCTGTTTTGATGTGGCAGTCAAAGAGTTTGACTTCATCAAAAACGTAGATGAACCTTGTATATACAAAAAGGTTGCAGAGAGTAAGGATGTCTTCCTCGTATTGTACGTGGATGACATACTCTTGATAGGAAATGATGTTCCTATGCTGCACTCGGTCAAGCTCTTCTTATCACAAAGATTCTCCATGAAGGATCTGAGTGATGCCTCCTACATCCTGGGGATTAAGATCTATAGAGATAGATCTAAACGGATGTTGGGATTGTCCCAATCCATTTACATTGACACCATACTAAAGAGGTTTAGTATGGAAGATTCCAAGCGTGGAAATTTACCCACGATCTCAGGAATCACTCTCTCCAAAGAGATGTCTCCCAAGACTGATTTGGAGATGACTCACATGCAAGGGATACCCTATGCTCCGACAGTCAGGTCTATCATGTATGCGATGTTATGTACCAGACCGGATGTAGCGTACACACTTAGTGTTGTAAGCAGGTATCAATCGGATCCTGGGGAGAATCACTGAACAGCGGTGAAGAACATTCTTAAGTACTTGAGAAGGACTAAAGAAATGTTCTTGGTGTATGGTAATGGTGAACACCAAATGGAGTCCTTTACTGATTCGAGCTTCCAGAGTGATAATGACTACAGTAAGTCGGTCTCGGGTTTTGTCTTCACTCTCAATGGAGGGGCAGTATGTTGGAAGAGTTCCAAGCAAGATACCGTGGCAGACTCGACGATGGAGGCTGAATACATCGCTGCCAACGATGCCGCCAAAGAGGCTGTCTGGATGAAGAAGTTTATAACTGAACTTGGTGTTGTTCCATCCATTGAGCATCCAATACCTTTGTATTGTGATAACAATGGAGTTGTGGCTTTAGCCGAGGAACCAAGGTCCCATCAGCGATCCAGACATATTCTTAGGTGGTATCACCTGATCCGGGAGATAGTTGATCGTCGGGAGATCGAGGTCAGGAGAGTTGACACGAAGAATAACACGGCGGATCCACTCACGAAGGCCATTCCCCAGATACATTTGAGAGACTCTTCGGGATGTTGGGTATGAGATACTACAACAACTAGCCTTAGTACAAGTGGGAGATTGTTAGTTGTATGTATGCCCTAGAGGCCATTATTGTACATGATTGTATATTATAATGGATGCTTGGACATATAGAGAGAGGACATTCTTGCTCGACATGATAGTATGCTATCTGGTTGCTCTTTATCTTAACATGTAGACTGGTATTGTGATACTGTCTTTCTCTCACATGTTGATAATGAAAGTCGACCTTAGCACCACCATGAGGTTCTAGAGGCATCAAGCATGCCAAATTCAAAATTTTCATGGTGCTAAGTTAAACTATACAAGATCTTTGCTAGAAGTTTAGGGTTTTCCTTTGCGATGTGAAAAACTAGAGAAAAGAAAAGAGCATACAACCTTTGTAGTTCAAGTCCTTCTCTTCTAAAACTCCGGGTTGAAGTCCACACGACTCTACAAGGCTCCGTTTCGAGTTGAACGAACCTCCTTCATGATCTTCGCGCCAAAGACGATCCACCCGAAGTTCCTCTAGCCCAAGCTAACTCTACACTAAGCTCCTTTAGTATAAGAAACACACCACACCAAATTGCTAGTTTGGTATGGGATGGTGAAGTAGGGGATGTTAAAAGCTCACAAGTTTGTGTTCAAGCTTCATAGTTCACATCTCATATGGGGGTTGAAGCTTGTGTTGGATATAGTGCCCTCAAAGTCAATTATTGGATCGCAAGTACGTGATTGCAATGATTGAGGATGACCTATACCGGTAGCACAGTCTTACTCGAGATGATAGTATGCTATCTGGTTTGCATTTATCATTCATGTACAGGTTCAGATGACTGATCACTGTTACACGTTGATAGAGCCTTTAGGATCTCGCTTGACTACCAACAGTATGATGGCGATCATATACGTGAGAGTTGGGTGGTCTATAAGCACATCCTTAATTGTGGTCCCTAGTCGTGGGAGTTTCGAGACAGGGCATCGATACTCCGGAGTAGACTAGTGTATACAGTCGAGACCCCGACGAGGGGCAGTGGCCGGTCTCACAAGCCACTGGTGTCAGTTAGATCACCTAAGATGTAAATAGGTGCTCATTGGGTTATGAGTACACCGGACAGGACTCGCCGGGAACCTGCTAGTTGGTATTATACCTATCGTCAGATAGCAGTTCCCTGGTGACATGTGTACAGGTTAGTTCATCGACCTGAGGTCGTCATTTGTCTCATGTGAGTTCCCACTGTGCTTTGATTTCTACCCTACCACGGCTCAAAGGAGTCGTGCAAACATGTATTTTTTGGGTACAGTCCCGAGCCACATGGAAGCAAGTGAGCGGATTGGCAGGGGATTCATCTCTCCCGGTATTGGGAGTGGAGATCGCGCTGTGTCTAGGAAAGCCATTACACCAAGTCCTTGGCCAAGGCAGGTGAGAATTACTGGTAAGTATTCCGGTAGTTTCTCAGGGTGTTCAGGGCTTGTCTCCGACACGACTTATACCGCTATTGGGGGTCTGACGTTACCAGCCCCTAGGCCCGATATGCGATACTCATAGACGAACGGACCGGACTGTATATACATTGTCACTGTTAGGCTCAGTAGGGTTTCAGGATGAGTTCGCTCATCGGCTTCCCTTGAGGTCAGTACATGGGCAGCCGTTACGCACTGCTAGTGCCGCTGACGTGCTTGTGGTTAAACCCACTGCCAGGGTACTGACGAGTCATTAGAGTCCCCCACAGATAGTTTCCCAAGTTCGGGCGAAACGTTGTAGAGGCCGTATGGTTTTATGGCAGGGTTCAGAAAATGCACGTGCGTTTACGTACGTGTCATATTTCGGGCAGATAATACTGGTGGGCTTTGGTTTAAGCCGGATCCATGTATTATACTGTGTAGATATAATATCTTTGTCTCGGTTGCATTTGTATTCGGTCGTAATACAAATGCGGGTATGTTTATACTGTTACGGGGTTATCCTGAAATTCGTTTCGGGATCGCTTTTGGAAGTTTCCAGTTTTCTATCACCCGTATTAAACATTCGGTTTAATACGGATTTATCTTTTCTTCTTTTGGGTGAGTCATGAGTGTGGAAGCTTCTAGATGGTGACTAGGTTTCATGACTCATTAGTGCATTAAATGATGGATGATGACTAAGGTTAATGATTCATCATTTGCATTTAATGATTTATCCAAGGTGTTAAATGAATCATTCATTCATTTAATGTTATGGTCACCCTCTTCTACTCCTACACTCACCTCCCTCCTCCTATTAAGTGGCCGGCCATTCATTTGGAGATGATATGGTTGTTGGAAAAAAGATTATGGATTTGATTCATGGAAATTAGAAAGATCATTTCTCATTTTATTCGATTAAAAAGGCAACTTCATTAACCGTTCATCCATGGCTTTGGATGAAGCGAGATAAAGTGTTCTACTCATTCTCTACATCAATCTTGGTCATCTCTTTTAGAAAACTTGATGATCGAGTTGCCTCGGTTCAGAGGCGGGAGCCCGTTTAAAGATCCGTAGATGTAGTGCCACCTCGACGAGGAGCCAGGAGATCGGAGCAGCCGCAACGGAGCGTGGGATGATGGTTAAAGAACGAAGGACTCGGATCGTTCGGTATAGCCTTTCTACCCTCTTTGTAGTTTGTTAGTTTAGCGTTAATGGCAGATCCGGGTTATAGTATGCGATACCGCCAATTATAAAAGTTTTTGTTCCGCATTTGGTGTCTGAAAGACGGCCGGGGCGCTACCGTAGACATACATGGTATCAGAGCCACGCTATTAAGCTTTACTAACTTGTGCTAATGCGTTTAAAATATCGATCGAACGGAATTTCAAAAATCGCAATTTGTATGTACAAAGTTTCTGTCGATTTTAAAACAGGCCTAAAAATTATTTTGAGCATCACAGAAATTCGTGCAGGTTTTTCATAGAAAACTGGTGAAATTTTGTCACGTGATCCACTGCCGTGGATCCGTGGCCCAAACCAGGGTTTGGTCGCGGATCCGCCGCCAGTTTATGGGAACAGTGAGCCAAATTTCTACAGTGTGTTCCCCATGATAAATTGTGGTTTCTGGAATATTTCTTTTGGGCCCAGATTTTGTTACTGTTCAGTAAATGTACGTGGGGCCCACTTCGGGAAGTTTTGTCGATCGAAATTTAAACGTGTTAGTTTACAGTACTTACATTATATCTCCGACCGAGAATGTCATTCGAGCGATAAATTGCGTCTAATTTCTATAGTCCTTTTAAACGGATTTGCGAACGTGACATTCGCGTTGATGTTCTATGTTGTGCTGTGATGTTGCGGATTTGTCGTGGTGGATAGCAGTGTGCAATGGTAGTGCGGTTTGGATTTATTTGTACATTTGATATTGCGGGGCGAGCGTCCAACATGTGGACTGCCGTCACTGCCTGTTTGTATAATATTCTTTTGGGGCACGACCGAGCTGAGGTCGATGTACCCGTTGTACATATTTTTCATTTCTGTACTAGGTTTACCCCGCGACGGAGTGCACGGATATCCGGGTTCTGGAGGTCAACGGGTCCGCATCTCATGGCTTTGAGAGGCAGAGGGGCCTCACTCTAAAATTGGCAGACTATTCGTCGCACTCGTAGGGGGTACAGGTTGACCCAAGGAGGGGTGCTCAAGTTACCGGATTCCGTGAAGTGCAGGGTGGTCCATTCGCTTTGCTGTAGGGGGCTGCCTCGCTTCAGGTTTTGGCGGGTAACTTGCCGCACCCGTAGGGGTCTAGGTTTCATTGCACAGGCTATCCACACGACCAGGGGAACGTCGGGTTTCAGTAGCGGCTCTGTGAAACCCGGGGATTCCAGATTATCTGTATTGTTCTGTGATGCTTATTACTTTTCTGTAATGTTGCATATTATCACGCCTGGAGCGATTATTGTATATTGGTATATATACTGGTAGATGTTGTATATGTTTTACACCCACGCTAGTCCAGTCCCCGCTCTGTCGTTAGTTAAGTAACCTAACGGGTGATGACGGGACCCAGCGACGAATGCGGATGGCATATACGTACATTTTATTTTCGTTCTTTTCTGGTGTGATTAACTGATGGGACTGCGTTGATTTTGATCAATGCAAAGAAAAACAAACCTGTTTGGATGTTGTTGGAACAGTTTTAAAAAGTGTTATTACAAAGACGTTTTCTTTTGTTTTGCACAGTGGTATTCGGTTGGAATATCCTGCACCTCATTCGACGAGGCAAGGGCCGAGATCCCTTCACCGGGAGTGACCCCTTGGGCAGAAGTTTGCATCAGGGTAATAACTTCACTATAGTCGATTACATGTTGCTTTGCATCGCGGTATTCAGTTGGAATATCCTGCACCTCATTCCACGAGGAAAGAGCCGAGATCCCTTCACCGGGAGTGACCTCTTTAGCAATGGTTTTCGCCACTATATTTTTATAAAAAGCTATCAGGTTCCTTTAGCGAGATCAAGTTCATTACGTTAAAGGTTTTTCGCCAAAAACCAGCCGTAGCCCTCCGTCATTTCTTATGGATGGTCAGTAGTATTCAAGCTATGTTTGTTGGCTTTCGTCAAGGCATAGTGTTTGGTAGCTGCTGGGGTATTCATTTGTTGCATAGATAGATGAGTTGGTTTGGGACAGTCGTATTACCTTGTTGGCTTTCGTCAAGGGTATGTATGGGTGGGTTCGAATTAACAAGATAATGACAGGCAGAACTTGACATGTGACTTATGATTTGTTGGCTTTTGTCAAGGTCATAAGAACATGGGGTAAAAATCATATCGGGAGTTTCTAAAGAAACTGAAACTTGCCAGGCATGCGCATACCTTCTGGAGTGTGATAACGTGAGTGGATTCCGTCACGTTATCATGCGATGAGAGTTGGATCCCGATTCCCACTGATTAGTTGGTTTACTCTTCGGGAGATCCCGATTGATTCTTCTTTCAGGTTTGGAGGAGAATTTGACAGTACAGTGGGAGGTTTCCTGATTGGATAATGTGATAACCATTCTGATCTAGGTTAGAATGCACGCAGAGTGTTTCTTTTCTCTCTCTTTTTGGCAGCGACCTTTGACCGACCCTAGACTATGACTCAGTGACCAAGTTGACCGAACCTTCTTAAAATACTGGTTTTTGGATTGTCTGAGTTGCATAAGTCATTGCCACTCCTTCTTTTACCCTTTGCATTTCTCTGAACATCCCGTATTACTACGGACATCCACTTCCATTGGATAGATCCATCGTATGGTTATATACGAACTCGAAGGAACTTCTTCGAGGATGGATCCAGGTTCAGGAGAAATAGAATTGGTTTATTCAGTTGTCTTTTATTATCACCTTCTCTCAGTTTGCGAGGGCTCCTTGGTTTAGGAGAGTACACCTATTACGCTTATTGGATAGTCTTATTCCAAACCATAGGCAGGTGCCAAAAGGTAGGGAATGAAGAAAACCAATTAGCCTAAGTAGGGTGTACAGAAGGTAATAACTAAAGACAAAATAAAGGGATTAGAAAGAGGGCAAAGTAAATTGCGGCTGCTATCATTCACGACCAAACCGCGTACTTCATCGCCACTCCTATTTCACCTTTGTTTTTTTCCTCAGTTCGGAAGAAATAGAATAAGATATTATTCAGTTGTCTTTTATCATCAACTTCTCTCAAGTTGTGAGTACTCCTTGGTTTAGGAGAGTACACCTATTATGCTTTCTGGATAGTCTTCTTCCAAACCTTAGGCTGGTGCCGAACGGTAGGGAAGGAAGAAAACCATTTAGCCTAACGAGGGTGTACAGAAGGAAACGAATAAAGACAAAATAAAGGAATTTGGAGAGATGGCAAAGAAATATACGGTTATAGTCATGAATTGGATTATAGAAGAGGCATTACTAGGAATACCAGGATACCCCTATGAAACATTTTCATGTTTCAGTGCATTGTTAAAAGAAAACTGATTTCCTGATTAGACACTTACTCCAGGGTATGTATTTACCAGGTATGATTATCACATCTGTATGGTTTTATAGATGGTGAGTGGGAGTAAGTTATTGGGAATAAGGTGATCATCCTCATTATATCGGAATTCGTTGTAATTGGTGATATTTGAGGACATCGCCTGAGGTTATGCCAGACAGCAAGTATTTGGTTTTGAGTATCCATTGTTGTGCACCAATTTCAAAATGATATATCTGTACATTTATTTTTATAAAGTGAGATATAACTTTTTGAAATAATGTCAGTGACATTTACCTATATCAGTTGACGATTGGGTAAGGAGCATTGAACAGCGGAGTAGTTCTTAACCACAAGTACAGTTTTCAACCTACGATGCACAGGTTTTGAGTTATTCGACTCAGGGGACTCATACAAAGTATTGTATGTTGTCCGGTGTCCATCAGGACAAAGGGGTTGGTCCTCGTACTATGTTCTGTTTACTTATAACTTCTCTAGTTTTTAGACAAGTGTTTCATAGAAATACAATGTCTAAGTTTTGAGAAGTTGTGGGTATAAGAATAAAGTAGAGAACCAGGTGTCGCAAGTATCAGGATTCTTCAAAGAGATCGAAGATGTAGATTCTTATGAGTGGTATTCAGATGATAGTGATAGTTTTGAGAAACTTGTTTCTCTTCCAGGTTACTCATAATTGGATGCATTCCTAAGTTGAGTAGTGCTGATTAGACTCTTTCCATTAAGTTGATATGCACTGAAGACAGCTGCATGATTAGAATCTGGTTCCAATTAAATAAGTGCCAAAGTTTCTATATTGGATATAGAATGGTTCATATCTTAACGTTGTTAAGGTACGGGGAGTTGTCCGGCTTATGCTTAAAATCAGACTCTGGATAACTCAAGGCACGTTTCTATAATGGCAGTTTGCGGGTTGGCCCAGGCTATGACGAGGGTTGATTTTCTACCATCTGGAAGATCAATAGTGATATTGTTCTTGACTCGCCACAGTTTTAGTAAAATGGATTTTTTCAGAAAACAGTAGTGGGAGTATGGTAGAACTGGAAGTGATTTCAGAACCGCAAATGATTACGGAAAATTTAATAGGACCTAAAGATTCTATCAGGTTTGACATTCCATTAGCCACTCCGCAGATATGGTGGGTAACCTCAGACACCCGAGAGGTACTCCGGTAGCCTCAATGACGGTGACAGGGAGGTTCTTATTTACCCAGACTTGACACTACTGTTGTTCCAGACTATGAGACCCGGCAGGAGGTTAAGTATAGCGTCATTCTAAACTAGTTTTAGAAGTGCACGTATATATTATTCTGCCAGAGGGTTGTTGTGGTCAATGGGAGCAGCGGAAGCATAGTGGGCAAGTAGCTTATGTCTATTTATAGACTTAAGCAGATATAGCGGAGATAGATCATCTAATTTTGATGCGACAGTCATGGCTTTGGCTTCATCAGAATAAGGGATGGATCTGTTAAGGAGGTAGTAGGGTATGATGTCCTGGTATTTGGATGACATACACAGAGTAGGAAGTAAAATTCCTATACTACGATCGGTTGTACTGTGGTCGTCACACAGTTGTTTCTCCACAAAGGATATGGATATAATATCAGACATTCTGGTTATTAGATCTATGGTTTTAGATCTAGATTTGGGTGGTTTCCCAATATGGGTACTTTGACAGTATTCTGATAGTTTTTAGAATAAGATGACTCCTGGCATGGTGGTGTACCTGCAGGTGATGGAGTCACCCTCTCTAAAGGTGTCTTACAGACTAAAGGGGAGAGGGATGGGCATGATTGGCAGATCACTTGCTTAGGCAATTGAGTCAATCGTAAGATGTCAAGTACCACACCAAATATTGTTTTTGCACTAGATGCAATAAGTTTGTATTAATCCAATCCTGGGGAAACATAAGGAAGCAGTTTTAGAACATAAGTACATGTTCTACGGATTTGATGACGGCAGCCTCCTTCGGGAGACGGTTACCATTCCAGGCTTCAAAGATGACATGGATGACAGAGTGATTGTCAGAGTTACAGTTTTCCCTCTGACGAAGAAGGACAATATTATGGACAGGTGATCCAAGAGGATACTGTGGGAGGCATGGTGCAGGATACTGATTAGGTTCAGTTGACGATACAGTCTAAGAAGTTTGGATTTGGAGTTCATTTAAGAACTAGGTCCCATCAGATATCCAGACATATTCTAAGACAGGTATTACTCAATTCGGGAGATGGCTTTCTCCGCGAACTTGAGATTAAGAGGGACATGGAAAGAAACATCAGGGTGGATCCACTCACTGAGGCTATTTCTCGAACACAATAGTTTTACAAACGGGCTTTGTGAAACTGATTAGTAGAGGAGTTGGATGTTCGGTATCACACGGGCTGTGAGTATACGACATCGCAATAATTAGCCTTAAGTGCAAGTGGGAGATTGTTGGATATAGTGCCCTCAAAGTCAATTATTGGATCGCAGGTACGTGATTGCAATGATTGAGGAGGACCTATACCGGTAGCACAGTCTAACTCGAGATGATAGTATGCTATCTGGTTTGCCTTTATCAGTCATGTACACAGGTGACTGATCACTGTTACACGTTGATAGAGCCCTTAGGATCTTGCTTGACTACCAACAGTATGATGGCAATCATATACGTGAGAGTTGGGTGGTCTATAAGCACATTATTAATTGTGGTCCCTAGTCGTGGGAGTTTCGAGACAGGGCATCGATACTCCGGAGTAGACTAGTGTATACAGTCGAGACCTCGACGAGGGGCAGTGGCCGGTCTCACAAGCCACTGGTGTCAGTTGGATCACCTAAGATGTATACAGGTGCTCATTGGGTTATGAGTACACCGGACAGGACTCGCCGGGAACCTGCTAATTGGTATTATACCTATCGTCAGATAGCAGTTCCCTAGTGACATGTGTACAGGTTAGTTCATCGACCTGAGGTCGTCATTTGTCTCGTATGAGTTCCCACTGTGCTTTGATTTCTACCCTACCACGGCTCAAAGGAGTCGTGCAAACAGGTATTTTTTGGGTACAGTCCCGAGCCACATGGAGGCAAGTGAGCGGATTGGCAGGGGATTCGTCTCTCCCGGTATTGGGGGTGGAGATCGCGCTGTGTCTAGGAAAGCCATTACACCAAGTCCTTGGCCAAGGCAGGTGAGAATTACTGGTAAGTATTCCGGTAGTTTCTCAGGGTGTTCAGGGCTTGTCTCCGACACGACTTATACCGCTATTGGGGGTCTGACGTTACCAGCCCCCTAGGCCCGATATGCGATACTCATAGACGAACGGACCGGACTGTATATACATTGTCACTGTTAGGCTCAGTAGGGTTTCAGGATGAGTTCGCTCATCGGCTTCCCTTGAGGTCAGTACATGGGCAGCCGTTACGCACTGCTATTGCCGCTGACGTGCTTGTGGTTAAACCCACTGCCAGGGTACTGACGAGTCATTAGAGTCCCCCACAGATAGTTTCCCAAGTTCGGGCGAAACGTTGTAGAGGCCGTATGGTTTTATGGCAGGGTTCGGAAAATGCATATGCGTTTACGCACGTGTCATATTTCGGACAGATAATACTGGTGGGCTTTGGTTTAAGCCGGATCCATGTATTATACTGTGTAGATATAATATCTTTATCTCAGTTGCATTTGTATTCGGTCGTAATACAAATGCGGGTATGTTTATACTGTTACGGGGTTATCCTGAAATTCGTTTCGGGATCGCTTTTGGAAGTTGCCAGTTTTCTATCATCCGTATTAAACATTCGGTTTAATACGGATTTATCTTTTCTTCTTTTGGGTGAGTCATGAGTGTGGAAGCTTCTAGATAGTGACTAGGTTTCATAACTCATTATTTGCATTTAATGATTTATGCAAGGTGTTAAATGAATCATTCATTCATTTAATGTTATGGTCACCCTCTTCTACTTCTACACTCACCTCCCTCCTCCTATTAAGTGGCCGGCCTTTCATTTGGAGATGATATGGTTGTTGGAAAAAAGATTATGGATTTGATTCATGGAAATTAGAAAGCTCATTTCTCATTTCATTCGATTAAAAAGGAAACTTCATTAACCGTTCATCCATGGCTTTGGATGAAGCGAGACAAAGTGTTCTACTCATTCTCTACATCAATCTTGGTCATCTCTTTTAGCAAACTTGATGATCGAGTTGCCTCGGTTCAGAGGCGGGAGCCCGTTTAAAGATCCGTAGATGTGGTGCCACCTCGACGAGGAGCCAGGAGATCGGAGCAGCCGCAACGGAGCGTGGGATGATGGTTAAAGAACAAAGGACTCGGATCCTTCGGTATAGCCTTTCTACCATCTTTGTAATTTGTTAATTTAGCGTTAATGGCAGATCCGGGTTATAGTATGCGATAGCGCCAATTATAAAAGTTTTTGTTCCGCATTTGGCGTCTGAAAGACGGCCGGGGCGCTACCGTAGACATACAGCTTGAACCATGGCAATTAAGGAAGAAGATGAAGCTAGAGAGCAACCATATGAGCAACTCAAGAAAATGGCTAATTGTTGAGAATGAGCAAAGAACGAATGACAACTCTTGACCCCCACTCATTCAAGAATGGAATTTTGCAATATAAAATTGCAACCATACTTGAATAGTGAGTCAAGATGAATAAATAAATATTACTCCCATGCTTGCAACCATGCTCTCAATTTACACCTCATTTCTATTTTTCTCAAAAATAAAAAATCAAGCCATGCTTCATTATTATATATATATATCATATATATTAATATATATATATATATAATAAAGAATAATTAGTGAGTGTTGGGAACTCACCCGCGCGCGCAAACGCGTATGTTTTGGAAACGGATATGATTTTAAGGAAATGGAATGCGCACGCGAGAACGTTCTCGTTTTAAAATTTATAAACCGTAAGTGCACGGCGCGTTGTAGCAAGCCGGCAGGTATGGGTCGATCCGCAGGGAATTGTGTATTAGGTCTTGTTGTTTAAGGTTCAACAAATAATGAATGGGTTGGTTTTATCACAAAAAAATAGAAAGAATACGGAAAAAAAAAAGCAAGCAAAGAAACTAAGAAAGAAGTGGTTGTGGCTTTGGCTCGGAAGATCGAATCGCGACGATTCCTTCGACGCTTCCCTTGATCATGAGTTGTCCGTCCTTACGCCGATCCCGGCATGAAGCATGACTTGTCAAGGCGGTTGCGGAGCACAAGTCATCAAATTCCGATATTCACCGCAAAACATGAAACGAGTCCGTTTGTTCACTTACCGTTTGTATGTCCAAGTTTGGGGTATCAACACTAAACACAAGGGTTAGCAAGCATACCACAACATCAAAAACACAAATTAGTGAGTGAGAGCAAATGATTTCAGTGTTAAGTGTGCTAAGGGTTTGTGATAGTATACGGTATATGAAAACCGAGGGTTTGTCAAGCACTCGGTTACAAAATACCGTATCCAAACTTAGCAAACTTAACACCGAATTGATTTTAACTTAAACATTGTGAAATAGGGAAGGGGAGTGAATATGGTATATGAAGAGGTTACAAAGTAACCATATTTTCAAAATACCATATCACTTCAATATATGAAACAATCCTTAAGTTATAATCACATTAAGCACATTAAACAATCATAAGAAGAGGAGGAGGAGGCAAAGCCTTTCATCTCACTTCCTCACCATTACCACAACCAAAGAAAATTAGTTAAGCATGATAAAGAAAAGCAAAAGCAAAGAAAGTAAAGAAAAGAAAGCAAATAACAAAGCAATGTATTAACACTTGAAGTTGAGTTATAAGATATTGGTAACTTGTTCAACCTCCATAACGAAGCTCTCAAGAGAAAGCTTCAAGAGGGAAGAAGAATAAGAGACCAAGTTAAAGCCCACTCACTCTCAAGCCTAAACCAAAAACAAAAGAAACTAAGAAAATGTATGGTATATTACATGAGAGCCTCCCCTTGCTCACTGATCTGGCTTATATAGGCACCAAAAAAGATTAAACAAGTAATAAGAATGAGGTGATGTGACTGCAAGGAAGGGACAGGGAAAAGATGGGGACAAATTGGGCAAGGGGGGCCGGCGAGCTCGGATCTTATGGGAGTGTGGCCGGCCAAAATCCGAGCTTAAGGGCTTGGGTTGATGTGGTGGTCTTGTGTCTACTCCAACATCATCCTAGTGCTGTTTGATTTGTCTATAATAACCTGGTTTGCATTCAGAGATTTGGAGGGAAACTTGAAGCAATGTATCACATCAAAACTTTTAGCATTAATAACTCTTGTCCCCCCATGTGCCCACTTTATCATGTCTTGTGTGCCATGGGCAGCCCCACCATGGTCCTAGTGCCAAAGAGAATGTGTACACTTGCATTGTGTTGAACCAAAATTGTGTGCACACGTTTATTTTGCAAAAGCTCTTTGGATATCGGTCGGTTTTCTATTATATTTGCAGTGTCGGCTCCCAAACGTTATATCCGTGATTTTGAATGTGTTTCCGGTATTTTATCACGTACACCTGTAATATGTAATTACTGAGCAGACACTGGTTAAAAGTACCGATAAATTAACAAAATAGATCATGAATGAGGGTATTAAAATGCAGTTTTCTGTGATGAACAAATACCCCCAAACTTATCTTTTGCTCGTCTCGAGCAAAACAAAAAATCTTAGCCTCACTTTCGCAGGGAACGCGATTGCACTGAGCATGTGCAACAAGCCGTTAAACCTCTAGGTGTCCCTGGTAGGAGGAGTGTTGTCTCATGAGGGTTTTCAGCGGATTACACCCACAAAATCCAGTCAAGTTAGCATGGTGGAGAAACTGTTGATTCTAATCTTAAATTAAAGATCAAAGTTAGAATTTCTATTACCCAAGTCAGAAACGTTAAACCCTATTTCTCACTCTTCGCAATTTGTTTAACATAAGCTCATACTCGTCTTTACGTGATTGTGCGGATAGTGTCCATCAGGTTTTAAGAACTTTGATTATGGTCATCATGTCATAATTACAGACCAGGATAAACTTCTGAAGGATCACACGAGTTTGAAAGGAGTTAAGATTTTCTCAAGTTTTTGTTTTCCAGTTAGGTTTCAAGTCAGAATATATATAATTTTTAACAGAGAACTTAAGTCTGAGGTTTCACTCCTACTTTTCACCTGTTGTTGTTCATACACACCTTTCGTTATCATGCAAAAACGTCTTAAGAAATATAAACCTTCATATCTCCGCGAAAAAACTGTTTTTAATAGAAAACTTGTCTCCGCCAAGATTATTCTCCCACAAAGAACCATGAGGACTTTTTACTCAGAGAGAACACTTGCTTAGCTTGTTTTATTTAACGATTGGAAACTTAGCGAGCTTTGGGTCAATGACTCCCAAACCAGATGGTTTTAGGGCATTAGGTGTGGAGACACCCCAAGAACTTAATTATCCAAGTTACCAAGGCCACAAAATAAAAGACTCATTTTATTTTAAAATATTCTGAACTCAGTGAAAACGGAGATATAGCCAGCTTTTCTTTTAAATTCGAAGACGTTACATGTGGATAAGGTGTGTAATTACTCCAACAAGATTTTAGATGGGTTATTTTTCAGACTTATAGCTTCTATTAAAACCTCAATAATATCCTTCATATCCACTTTACTGTATGAACTATTCTTGATATTACTTAATTCAAAACAAACCTGTTTGATCCTAAAGATATTTATCAATTTTAAAAGTTTACAGACATGTCATACTTTCATCAAATTCCAAAAACATACGACACGTGTAAAGTTTTTATAAAAGACGTGTATCAGCAATGGTTAAACACAAAGGAGGGTTATTTTTCGGGTCGTCAATTTCATAACACGGATTTAGTTATTTTTAACTTATCAACCGAACCGTCAGACTTCGAATCTAAGTTCCCCCGCTAGCTAACATGAAAAGTTTTTATATTTTTGGGAATTTTTTTCAATTTTTATGGGTTTTTTAATATGTATGCAATGCATAATATACAATATACACATGATGCAGCAAAATAAACGCAGTGCTCACCCCTAAACCTAAGTTTTACGATGTCCTCATCGTTGCCCCCGTCTCCAGTAGCTAGACTTAGACATCAGGGCGAGAATTTTATTCCAAGAAAAATAAAAAACCTAAAACTAATTACAATATTTACATGTTAAAAGACTGGGTTAGTCCAGAAATTAATACCAGCCATTTAAATTTTTTGTCTATATAGTGCAATGGCTGGTAAAAGAATATGTATATACAAAATAAAAAGAAAAAGGAAAGGTATAAGTTAGATGTTAGTGAAGGGCAAGGGCGTGTAAAAATAGGGATCAGAAGACGTTGAAAGTGAAAATAAAGTTTTGAAGAGGTCAAAGAATTGTTTCCTGGATGAATTGAATGTTCATAAAGCACGTGTTGGGTTCCAAAGTAAAGTTCGTGTAAAAACTGGAGTTTATCCGCAAAAAGTTCGGCAAAAGAAAGGTTCCTAGGATGTTCCCAAATTGATCCTGACTCAAACTCACCCAGAATATCAAGTTCATCCGCAAAAATTTCCTCAAAACTCGATATGAAAGAATATTTTTTAATGCTGTCTTCTTCCCTATGATTATTCACAATCCTATTCTTGTCACAATCGTTTTCTAACTCTCCCAATACCATTTCTTTCTCATCACATTCACAAATGGGTAGGTATATGTCATCCAAAAAAGTAGTTCCCACACTAACATTTCTTTCGAAACAATATCACTAGGTGATACAAAAATTGTGGGTTCCTGATCATTGATCTCTTCTGACAATCTATCCAAACCATACCCGTCAAAATCACAAGATTCCTCCTCTAAAATTGGAATGCAAAAATCAGTCGGAGGTTTTTCTTGTGTGTCCTGATAATACTTAGTCAATTCAATTGCATCGTCATCTATGAAATCATCAAAAGTCAATTGATCGTTTATCTCACTCGGGTGACTTCCTAGATGACAGACATTAACACTATTGGGTTCCGATTGAATGTGTTCACTCCCTAGAATCCTCATAGCTAAATGTCTTGCGTGTTCTTCTATTCTAGCCAATGATTGAGCTTGAGCAAGAAACAATTGCTCAGACTGCTGTATGCACAGGGCTACCGTAGAAGCTGATTGATTCTCGACCGCAGTCATTACTTCAATACCCTTCTCTAAAGTGGTCAACCTAGCATCCATCTCACTATCATACCCTAATGATGTGTCAGTTGTTTCAGGTAAAGAGGGTTGTGATGGTGGTGATGCTAAAGCAGTCAATCTGTCGACCTCTTTCTCTAAATCTTCAATCATTAGGTCTCTAATTGAAGTGGGATTAGGTTCAAGAGTGTTAGGTGGGTGACCATTATCAAAACTCTGGGGCGGTTGGCCACCCCCTAGAAAAAGGGCAATTTTCGTGAATGTGGGAAGAATTGTGGGAATTTGTACAAATAAATTGGTACTGAGTGTAGACAAAAGAATAAGAATCGTGAAAAATTGAATTAAATCGTGTATCACCCATATCAACAAGAATTCACAAATGTCACAAAGATAAAGAATATCACACCCTTAGCAGTTTATGGTATGCTAGTCAACTATACCTGCTCAAGAACCTGATTGTTGAAGTAAAACTGTGTCGAGAAATGGGCTCAAGATATACGGATCACGAAGCCAGGTAGTGCAAGAAAGAAGGGGAGATTTTCCAACGCTTTCGCGAAGTTCCTTTCTTGAACACTTGCATAGACACCCGTGAACGATATACCGTTAAGCGGTGTTTTAAACACAGTCAACTTCTCCTAATGAGCGCGAAGTCCTTAGAGTCAAAGTTCTAATTGATTTTAAATTAATGTGGGTATGCAAGAATGCAGTTTTGTGATTTGTGGGCTACGGAAAAAGGTGATGAAATCCTTTACCGTATCTTGTTTGGTCTTTTTGCCCTTAAATCCGTATTAAGATGAAAATGCGCAATCAATAAAAGAATTCAAGACATCAAGCAATTTAAGCAATTCTTTTTTCGTTTAAATTTAAGCGCTGCAAAAAATACGGTTAGTTCTCTGTTCACTTGGTGGCAAGCTTGTGCGAAGAATCCTGCAGAAGATAGAATAGTGGAATGCGCCGGATTCAAGAGGAATGTGTTAGGAAATACGTACTGATGTGATTTGGTTAAGAAAAACCCTTTTAAAGTGATCCGAGTCTTTGAATGTTCGCTTGCGCGGGTCAAACTACCCGGATCTTTGGCACTATACTTCACTAACTTTTTGCAATTGAATTTGAGCCTCGCTCCGCACGATCGCTGGTCGTAATTCCTTAAAAACCTGAAATGTCGGAAAATACGATATTTAGTGTCAAAAAGCGATATATATGCCCCAATTCCTGCACACTCAAAATTATAAAAATCAAGCAATACCACTAGAGTACCAACACTGCACTGGAGATCACCAAAAAAGAAAAAATCAAAAACACCCTCACTGGACCGGCGAGCTCGGATTTTTCCATGATGTCACCGGCCAAATGAAGTTTGTTTGTGCTAGAATTTTGTGTGAGTTCACTAGGCTAGCTAAGTGCTCTTATGGTATAACTTGATTTTTGAAATAAATTTCAGGGTGTTAGCAGGTCTGAAGGACAGAGAACAAGTTAGAAAAAATTCCGTATTGTTAGTTTTGAAAAAAATGAGTTAAAAGTTAGTTTTGTTAGCAAGAACCAGAAAAAAACAATACCCAATACTTCCAACTCCCCGGCAACGGCGCCAAAAACTTGTTGGGAACTCACCCGCGCGCGCAAATGCGTATGTTTTGGGAAACGGATATGATTTTAAGAAAATGGAATGCGCAAGCGAGATCGTTCTCATTTTAAAATTTAAAAACCGCAAGTGCACGGCACGTTGTAGAAAGCCTGCATGTACGGGTCGATCCGCGAGGAATTTTGTATTAGGTCTTGTTGTTTAAGGTCAACAAATAACGAATGGGTTGGTTTTGTCACAAAAAAATAGAAAGAATACAAAAACAAGAAAAACAAGCAAAGAAACTAAGAAAGAAGTGGTTGTGGTTTTGGCTCAGAAGATCGAATCGCGACGATTCCTTCGATGCTTCCTTTGATCATGAGTTGTCCGTCCTTACGTCGATCTCGGCATGAAGCACGACTTGTCAAGGCGGTTGCGGAGCACAAGTCATCAAATTCCGATATTCGCCGCAAAACACGAAACGAGTCCGTTTGTTCACTTACCGTTTGTATGTCCAAGCTTAGGGTATCAACACTAAACGCAAGGGTTAGCAAGCATACCACAACATCAAAAACACAAATTATTGAGTGAGAACAAATAATTTCAGTGTTAAGTGTGCTAAGGGTTTGTGATAGTATAGGGTATATGAAAACCGAGGGTTTGTCAAGCACTCGGTCACAAAATACCGTATCCAAACTTAGCAAACTTAACACCAAATTGATTTTAACATAAACATTATGAAATAGGGAAGGGGAGTGAATATGGTATATGAAGAGGTTACAAAATAACCATGGTTTCAAAATACCATATCACATCAATATATGAAACAATCCTTAAGTTAAAATCACATTAAGCACATTAAACAATCACAAGAGGAGGAGGAGGCAAAGCCTTTCATCTCACTTCCTCACCATTACCACAACCAAAAAAGATTAGTTAAGCATGATGAAGAAAAGCAAAAGCAAAGCAAGTAAAAAAAAGAAAGCAAATAACAAAGCAATGTATTAACACTTGAAGTTGAGTTACAAGATATTGGTAACTTATTCAACCTCCATAATGAAGCTCTCAAGAGAAAGCTTCAAGAGGGAAGAAGAAGAAGAGACCAAGTTAAAGCCCACTCACTCTCAAGCCTAAACCAAAAACAAAAGAAACTAAGAAAATGTATGGTATATTACATGAGAGCCTCCCCTTGCTCACTGATCTGGCTTATATAGGCACCAAAAAAGATTAAACAAATAATAAGAATGAGGTGATGTGACTGCAAGAAAGGGACAGGGAACAAATTGGGCAGGGGAGGCGGCGAGCTCGGATCTTATGGGGGTGTGGCCTGCCAAAATCCGAGCTTAGGGGCTCGGGTTAATGTGGTGGTCTTGTGTCTACTCCAACATCATCCTAGTGCTGTTTGATTTGTCTATAATAACCTGGTTTGCATTCAGAGATTTGGAGGGAAACTTGAAGCAATGTATCACATCAAAACTTTTAGCATTAATAACTCTTGTCCCCCATGTGCCCACTTTATCATATCTTGTGTGCCATGGGCAGCCCCACCATGGTCCTAGTGCCAAAGAGCATGTGTACACTTGCATTGTGTTGGACCGAAATTGTGTGCACACGTTTATTTTGCAAAAGCTCTTTGGATATCGGTCGGTTTTCTGTTCTGTTTGCAATGTCGGCTCCCAAACATTATATCCGTGATTTTGAATGTGTTTCCAGTATTTTATCAGGAACACCTGTAATCTGTAATTACTGAGCAGACACTGGTTAAAAGTACCGATAAATTAACAAAATAGATCATAAGGGTATTAAAATGCAGTTTTCTGTGATGAACAGTCTTCAACCATCATCCCAAGCTCCTAGGGGCTTCCTTGATCAAGCTTGATCTCCGGTCCCCCTTCATTGAAGATGATCCACCCGAGAGTCTATGCAACGAGCTCCAACCTCATATCCGAGGCAACTAGGGCACCTAGATCGCTACTCTAGATACCGTAGAAGAAGTAGAGAGTGATGAATGATTAATTTGTCTCAAGACACCCAAGGATTCTCAACTCATGAGAGGGTTTGGGTGGAGCTAGAGGAAGAAGAAGATGCCATGAGAATGAGGTGTTGAGAGCAACTCAAGAGAGAGAAAAAGAAATGAATAATGGCTTGTGTTTTTGTTTGTTGTGTGAGTGTGATAAGAAATAATGGAGTCATCACATAAATGTCCATGTCTCCAAAATATCTTAGTCAACAAAAATATCTCAAGTCAACATAATCTCACAACAAACAAAAACCCTAAGCATGCTGGAATAGTAACCATGGGTCACTAATTAGCCATGTCATAAAAATGCAATAAACACCTCATTCTACACCTCAATAACATTTTAATCCAAAAAGGTCTAAACCATAATGAGGTGTAATCTTCTAAAAGTAATCTTGTAAGAAATTACAAGAATACCCCTCATCCGTATATACATACCCACATTCGTATTCCAAAGAATACTAATACAATGAGACGAAAATAATTCAACAATATAATACTAGGATCCAGCTTAAACCAAAGCCCACCAGTATTATCCGTCCGAACATCATCCGTCCACAAGTACACGTATGTGATCGAACCCTACCGTAAAACCATACGGCCTCTACATCGTTTCGCCTGAAGCAGGTAAACCCTCTGTGTGGGACTTTAAAGACTCGTCAATACGCTGGCAGTGGATTTAACCACAAGCACGTCAGCGGCACTATCTGTACGTAATAGCTACCTAGGTATTGAGCAAAAGGGAGGCCGGCGAGCAAACTCATCCTGAAACCCCTACTGAGCCTGATAGTGACAATATACGTACAGTTCGGTCCGTTCTTCTATGAGTATCGCATATCGAGTCTAGGGGGGTGGATAAAGTCAGACCCCTAATAACTTGACATTTAGTGTCGGCATGAAACTTATCACCACCTGAGAAACTACCGATCCTAGATCATTAATTCTCGACTACCTTGGCCAAAGATTTCTGGTGATGGCCACCCGTACACAACCGCGACATTAACCCCCAATACCGGGAGAGACGAATCCCCTGACAATCAGCTCACTGCTTCCATGTGGCTCAGGACTGTACCCAACTAAAACCTGTTTGCATGACTTTTTTGAGCCGTGGTTGGGTAGTAATCAAAGCACAATGGAAACTCATACGAGACAAATGACGATCTCAGGTCGATAGACTTGTTAGTGTATATGCCCTAGAGGCCATTACTGTATCATACTGGTTTGTATATTACTTAATGGATGCTTGGGATATTCACCTTGTATATACAATCTTGCTCAAAATAGTAGTATGCTACTTGGTTTGTTTCTACTTCAATGTGTACATGTGTTTATTTTTGTATATCGCCTATACACATTAGTAGAGCCCTTAGGATCTTTGCTTGATTACCAGCGATGTGATGGCCGTCACACTAGTGGGGCTGGGTAATCTATAAGCACATCCTTATGCAGGTCCCTGGTCGCAGGACTATCGAGACAGGGCATCGATACTCCGGAGTAGACCAGCGCATGAGCTTCTCATCCCAGTGTGGGAGACGGTCTGTCCCACAACCGTCAGTACGTCGTACTTGAGATAGTATGCGGGTGCTCGTTAGGTTACGGGTACACTGGACAGGACTCGTCGGGAACTGACTAGTTGGTATTATACCTATCGTCAGTTATCAGTTCCCAGGTGACATGAGTACAGCTTATTCCGCTGACTTGACACTGTCACTCCGCCTCGAGTGTGTTCCCACTGTACTTTGATCACTACCCTACCACGGCTCAAAGGAGTCGTGCAAACAGGTAGTCGTTGGGTGCAGTCCCGAAGCACTTGGAGGCAGTGACGGTTAGACAGGATTCGTCTCTCCCGGTATTGGGGGTTGACATCGCGCTGTGTCTAGGAGAGCCATTACACGAGTAGTCCCTGGCCAGGGCAAACGAGATATACTGGTAGGTTTCCAGTGTTATCTCAGGGTGTTTTGGGCTTCGCTCCGGCACGACTTGTACCGCTATTGGGGGACTGACGTTTACCGCCCCCTAGGCCCGCCATGCGATGTATCAGACGAACAGACCGGACTGTACGGAGAATGTCACACTCAGGCTCAGTAGGAGTTCAGATGGGTTTCGCCTCGTCGGTCTTCTTGTCGGCATTACCTGGGGACCGTTACGCACAGCTAGTGCCGCTTGCGGTCTGTGGTTAAACCCACTGCCAGCGTAGTGTCGAGTCTTTAGAGTCCCACACAGAAAGCTTTTCGCCTTTAGGAAAAAGAGTAGAGGTCGCATGGTATTGCGACAGGTCGCATGGTTTTGCGACAGGGTTCGGTCACATCCGTGCACTTGTGCACGTATAGTGTCCGGACAGTTTACACTAGCGGGCTTTGGTTTAAGCCAGATCCTAGTGTACCTTTTGGGATTGGATTTATCCAGTGTGCATTCGTGTTCCTCGGAACGCGGATGCGGGTGTGTATGCACAGTTGACAGGGAGGCAGAGGCAGCGGATTCTCATTAGGGTTGTTGACAGTTGACCGTTGACTATTTGACTTTTTGCTCAACCCTAATGAGAATATGATATGTGATTAACTATTATATTAATTAAGTATTATGGTGATATGGTTGTTGACTTTGTTGACTTGTTGACTTTTGTTGACTTGTTGACTTTGTTGACTTGTTGACTTTTGTTGACTTGTTGACTTTGTTGACCGGTTGACTAGGCTTGACTAGTTGACCATCATGATAACCATAGCCATCATTTCATGGAAAAGACTTTTTCTTGCTTGCTCATTTGTGTAAAATGAGTGCATGAAATGATATGGTTATGGTTGCTTCAAACCATCACATAAGACTTTTTTTTAGTATGATGAGTTATCATGACTTTGGATTATGAGAGGGTGAAAGACAAAAGAGAGCCTCATTCTTTCTTGCTCATTCTCTCTCTTGTTCTTGAGCTCTCCTTTTGCTCTCACCCTTTTGCTCTTGCTCCCTCTCTTTAATCTATGGTTCTCTTGTCTCATGAGTTGAGAATCAAGAACCATAGATAAAATCCCATTCTAATTCTTCTCTACTCATTCTAGTTCACTAGGTTTAGCAAACCAAGTGAACTAGTTTCTTCAAAGAACGAAGAAGGAGCTAAAGGTTGGAGCTTTCAGGTGGATCTATCTTCGGCGTACGGAGACGACGAGAAGAAGCCATTCCGGACCACCATCGGAGCTTGAAGACGAAGGAGTTCAAGACAAGCAAGGTATAACCCCCTAACCGAGTAGCTAGAAACTCGTAGTTAGGTTGCTAGATAGATGTTTAACCAAGATCCGGGTTTTAGGTCCATGTTACCACCTCCGTAAAAATCGTTTTTTACCAAATTCCGCATTCCCGAAAGTACCGGGAGAGGTAGCATGGACTTACAGTGGTATCAGAGCCTAGTTAAACTCCATCTAACAAGTTAGCAAGTAACTAGAAGATCGATCAAAGAAAAAGTCCCAAAAACGAACCCATGAATTTTCAACTTTCTGTCGATTTTAAAAGTGCTGGAAAACCTTTTTAAAATACACCTAAAATCGACTCAGGCTTTTCTAAAGAAACTGCAAAAATTTGGGCCCCTGACTCGATCAAAGCGCCGCGTTTCCGCGGCGGGAGCACGCTCCCGCCGCGGAAACGCGGCCTAGTTGACTCGGTCAAGGGTTTTCTTTTTTGCAGTTTACTCTTTGGTGTATTTTGGGATTTTTAGAATATATATTTTCTGCCCAGATTTTCCAGAACGAAAATTTTATTTTGGGGTCCCGAAAATCCGTATTTTTGATCGAACTTCTAAAAGACTTAAGCTAACGGGTTTTCTGTAATGTGATATTTGTATTGAACGTCTACTAATCGCTATATGTCGATTAGTGGGGGTTATACAAATCTGTGATCTGTAATGTTGCTGGAATGTGGATATGAATATGTTGGATTGTCGCGGGTGAATAGCCGGGGGTTGTGAGACGAGAGTTTTCTTTTCTTTCGATTCATGTAAATTTGTAAATTGATGTAATAATTATTTGTATGGCCGCACAACCGGGTCGGGGTTGTAGCCGTCATTGTATAATTTCTTTTTACTGTTTTTGCTCCTAGGATTGACCCATGGAGGGGGTGCACAAACTACCGGGTATGCCGAAGTGTCGAGTGGCCTACTCATGGAGATGAGGGAGGTTACTACGCTTCGGGTACTTGGCGGGTAGTTTGCCGCACCCGTAGGGGTCTTGGGTGGGGTATTTGGCTATTCACCGCGACCGTGTAATTTGTCTTTCGTTACAGGCTCGTACGAATTACAGATTCCTAGTATATCCAATGTATTCATCTGTAATCTGAAATGTTTATCATTGCAGTATATCTATATATGATATTATTTAGGCGTTGCTTATGTTTTACAGACGCGCTAGCCCAGCCCCCGCTCTGTCGTTAGTTAAGTAACCTAACGGGTAATGACGGGGCCCCGTGGCGAATGCGAATGGCATAAGCGTACGTCATATTTTAGTTGTTTTCTGCAATGGTAGGATTAAATGATGGGACGCATTAAAAGAACTAATGCAGGAATATCACGCATTAAAAGAACTAATGCAAGATAATAAACCAAGTTAAAGTCGTTAGAACACTTTCGAAAAACCACTCGGTTCTTTTCAAAACCAACTTTTAAATGCGGAGCTTGAGCCACTCCTTTTAAAAGCTATCTCGTTCCATCGACCAAATCAAGTTCACTACGTTCACGGTTTTGCCAAAACCATTCGTAGCCCTCCGTCGTTTCGTATGAATATTCAATAGTATTCAAGCTGTGTTTGTTGACCTTCGTCAAGGCATAGTGATTGGTAGCTATTGGGTATTCATATGTAGCATAGATAGATGCGTTGGTTTGGGACATTCGCATTACCTTGTTGACCTTCGTCAAGGGTATATACGGGTGGATTCAAATTAACCTGGATAATGACGGGCAGAACTTGACATGTGACTTATGATTTGTTGACCTTCGTCAAGGTTATAAGAGCATGGGGCAAAAATCCACATCGGGAGTTTCATAAGTACTGAAACTTGCTAGATTTGCATACCATTTGGAGTGTGATGATTCTGGTAGGATTCCTTCAGTTTCGTCACGCAATGATATTTGGATCCCGATCCTACTGTGAGTATATGCTACTCCTCGGGAAATTTCTCACTTAACGATCAATGCTATAAACCTAGTAGGTGCCTAGAAAAGTGTTAGCGGGGCTACGCCCCCAGGGAAAAGAGGTTCTCTAATTAAGGAACTTCGCGAAAGCGTTGGAAAACCTCCCTCGAAGTACCGACACCGGCCTGGCTGAACGGTTAAGCAAGTATTGTGCGGTGGGATTGATCCCGGCTAATTCTTCCTTTATGGTTTGAGGAGGGATTCGAGAAACAGTGGGAGCCATCCTGTTTAGACAAACTAAAAACCACTCTAAACTTGCAAGAGCATCATGCTGGGTGTTTCTTCTTCTCTCTCCTAATTGCAGCGACCAATCAACATGACTGGACTTAAGTTACTCCTAGATAAAAACAAACTGACAGGGCCAAACTACAAAGATTGGCTCAGGAATGTCAAGATAGCAATCACTTACGACAAGCTGGGGTATCTTCTTACCACCAAAGCTCCCCCTGTCCCTGGTCCAACTTCCAGCGTCGCGGATAAGGAAATCCGCAAGACTTGGGAGATTGATAGCGCGAAGGCCAAATGCCTCCTGCTTGCCTCGATGGACAACGAACATCAGAGGAGGCACGAGAATATGGACATGGAATCCATATTGCTTCATACAAAAGAACTGTATGGAGAGCAATCTCGTATCGCAAGATACGAAGCGTCGAAAAAGTTATTTTCGACAAGAATGGCCGTCGGATCATCAGTAGCCGAGCACGTGCTAAAGATGATCGGCTACATTGAGGAGCTCGCGGACCTAGGGATCACATTGGAGAGTGAGCTATATACGGATATAGTTCTCCAGTCCATTCCTTCCACTTACGCCCAGTTTATACTGAACTTCAACTTACAAGAAAAAGAGGTTGAACTTTCAGAGCTCCTCAACATGCTGAGGAGCGCAGAGGGCACCCTACAGAAAGGTAGGGATACATCCACTTTGTTTGTAGGAGGATCATCTTCTTCTAGGTCCAAGGCGAAAGCCAAGGGAAAGAAGAAGAAGGCCCCCGCCAAACCAAGGGGCGGTGTTAGTAAAGTGGATACGAAGGGAAAAGGTAAAGCAACAAAGATAGCGGGGAAGCTTGTGGATAAGGAAGAATGCTTCTATTGTCATAAGAAAGGACACTGGAAGAATGATTGCAGGGCCTGGAAGGCCAGAACACAGGAATTGAAGCAGGTTGCAGCTTCAGCTTCAGGTGTGTATGTTATTGAAAACTGTCTTTCAATAAACTCTACTTCCTGGGTATTGGATACCGGATCAGGATCTCATATCTGTAATTCTTTGCAGGCGTTGAGAAACCGTAGGGTTTTGAAGGCAGGTGACATGACCCTCAGAGTTGCGAACGGAGCTAGCATGGATGCTAAAGCCGTGGGGGACTATCACCTGGGAATGTCAGATGAACATGTTTTGGTTTTGCGTAATTGCTTTTTTGTACCCAACGCAACTTGTAATATCATTTCTGTATCTTTAGTTTCTAAAGAAGGTTATGAATTTGCGTTTGTAAGTAATGTTGTAAACATTCACCTTAATCAAGTTTTGATTGGGTCAGGTACATTGAGTAATGGTATATACGTATTAAACCAACCACAGATTTTCAATGTCCAGAATACACACAAAAGAAAGTCTCCGGAAATGAATCAGACTTTCTTGTGGCATTGTAGACTGGGTCACATCAATGAGAGAAGGTTGACGAAGTTACATACAGAAGGGTATTTGAATGCGTTCGAATATCAATCGTATGCCACTTGTCAATCTTGTCTCAAAGGAAAGATGACAAAGACTCCGTTTACTGGACATGGAGTAAGAGCGAGCGAGCTCTTGGGACTCGTACACAGTGACGTGTGCGGTCCAATGTCTACACATGCGCGAAGCGGATATTCTTACTTCATTACTTTTACGGATGACTTCTCAAGGTACGGTTATATCTTCTTAATGAAACATAAGTCCGAGGCCTTTGGAAAATTCCAGGAGTATAAGAATGAAGTAGAGAAACAGACCGGCAAAAGTATTAAGATTCTAAGATCGGATCGAGGTGGAGAATACTTAAGTGCCGAATTCCTGAATTACTTAAAAGAGAATGGTATTCTCTCTCAGCTTACTCCTCCATACACTCCGCAACATAACGGTGTATCGGAGAGACGGAACCGAACCCTATTGGATATGGTTCGGTCCATGATGAGTAACGCTGAGTTACCGCGATCATTCTGGGGATATGCACTAGAAGCAGCTGCATATCTCTTGAACAAGGCTCCCACCAAGACTGTGCCTACCACCCCATATGAGATGTGGACTGGGAAGAAACCCTGTCTTAAGTATCTTAAGGTATGGGGATGTCCAGCTTTTGTAAAAAAGCAGCATGCGGACAAGCTTGAGGCACGTTCAGTACAGTGTAAGTTTGTGGGATACCCAAGGAACTCCAGGGGGTATCTTTTCTATTCCGCTGAGGAACAAAAGGTTTTTGTTTCTCAGCATGCCCGCTTCTTGGAAACTGAGTTTTTGGAAACCCAGATAAGTGGGAGCACAATAGAACTGGAAGAAGTTCCAGAACCACAGACTGTTACTGAAAGCTTAGTGGAACCAGAGGGTTCAACAGAACAGGACATTCCTACGCCGCTCCGCAGGAGTAGTAGGCAGACTCATCCGCCCGAGAGATACTACGGTTTTCTCATAGACGGGGATAGAGAGGATTGCATCATAGATTATGATGAGCCTACTAGCTTCCAGCAGGCCGTTCAGAGCGTTGACTCAGTGAAATGGCTGGATGCAATGCGGACCGAAATGGAGTCCATGTACACCAACAAGGTATGGACGTTGGACATTGCTCCAGACGGGGTAAAACCCGTAGGATGCAAGTGGATCTTCAAAAGGAAGATTGGTGTAGATGGACAGGTTGAGACCTATAAAGCTAGGCTGGTAGCAAAGGGTTTTCGTCAAAGACCTGGCTTGGACTATGACGAAACCTTTTCTCCAGCTGAAATCCATTCGGATCCTTCTTGCCATTGCTGCCTTCCACGATTATGAGATCTGGCAAATGGACGTAAAGACAGCTTTTCTAAATGGAAATTTAGAGGAGTGTGTCTATATGGACCAGCCAGAGGGTTTCATTCAGAGTGGGAGCAGCGGAAAGGTGTGCAAGTTGCTTAAGTCCATCTATGGACTAAAGCAGGCGTCGCGGAGTTGGAACATCTGCTTTGATGAGACGGTCAAAGAATTTGGCTTTATCAAAAATCCAGATGAACCATGCATCTATAGTAGATTTGTAGCGAGAACTGTAGTATTCCTCGTTTTATACGTGGATGACATTCTCTTAATAGGAAATGACATTCCTATGCTACAATCTGTCAAGAGGTTCTTGTCACACAGGTTCTCCATGAAAGACCTGGGTGATGCCTCATACATTCTGGGTATCCGGATCTATCGTGACAGATCCAAGAGGATATTAGGACTTTCTCAGTCCAGGTACATCGACACCATGCTGAAAAGATTCAGTATGGAAGATTCCAAGCGCGGTAACCTGCCGGCTTGTCACGGGATCACCCTCTCTAAAGAGATGTCTCCCAAGACTGATTTGGAGAGGGATCGCATGTCTATTATACCCTACGCTTCTGCGGTAGGCTCTATAATGTATGCGATGTTGTGTACCAGACCGGATGTAGCTTATGCACTGAGTGTGGTAAGCCGGTATCAGTCAAACCCTGGGGAGAAACACTGGATAGCGGTAAAGAACATTCTCAAGTACCTGAGAAGGACTAAGGAGATGTTCTTGGTGTATGGCGGAAAAGACCTCCAGATCGAGGCCTTTGCTGACTCCAGCTTCCAGAGTGACAAGGATGATTCCAAGTCCATGTCGGGTTTTGTCTTTACCCTCAATGGAGGGGCGGTGTGTTGGAAGAGTTCCAAACAGGAAACCGTTGCAGACTCGACGATGGAAGCGGAATACATCGCTGCATCTGATGCCGCAAAAGAAGCTGTCTGGATGAGGAAGTTCTTGAAAGAACTTCAGGTGGTTCCGTCCATTGTTGATCCAATACCTCTGTATTGCGACAACAACGGGGCTATAGCTTTAGCGAAGGAACCCAGGTCCCATCAGAGATCCAGGCACATCTTGAGGCGGTATCACCTGATCAGGGAGATCGTGGATCGCCAGGAGATCGAGGTTCGGAGAGTCGCTTCAGAAGATAACACTGCAGATCCATTCACCAAGGCCCTGCCCCAGACTCAGTTCGAGCGGCTGATCGAGATGATAGGTCTTCGATACGCCAGTACATGGCCTTAGTGCAAGTGGGAGATTGTTAGTGTATATACCCTAGAGGCCATTACTGTATCATACTGGTTTGTATATTACTTAATGGATGCTTGGGATATTCACCTTGTATATACAATCTTGCTCAAAATAGTAGTATGCTACTTGGTTTGTTTCTACTTCAATGTGTACATGTGTTTATTTTTGTATATCGCCTATACACATTAGTAGAGCCCTTAGGATCTTTGCTTGATTACCAGCGATGTGATGGCCGTCACACTAGTGGGGCTGGGTAATCTATAAGCACATCCTTATGCAGATCCCTGGTCACAGGACTATCGAGACAGGGCATCGATACTCCGGAGTAGACCAGCGCATGCGCTTCTCATCCCAGTGTGGGAGACGGTCTGTCCCACAGCCGTCAGTACGTCGTACTTGAGATAGTATGCGGGTGCTCGTTAGGTTACGGGTACACTGGACAGGACTCGTCGGGAACTGACTAGTTGGTATTATACCTATCGTCAGTTATCAGTTCCCAGGTGACATGTGTACAGCTTAGTCCGCTGACTTGACACTGTCACTCCGCCTCGAGTGTGTTCCCACTGTACTTTGATCACTACCCTACCACGGCTCAAAGGAGTCGTGCAAACAGGTAGTGGTTGGGTGCAGTCCCGAAGCACTTGGAGGCAGTGACGGTTAGACAGGATTCGTCTCTCCCGGTATTGGGGGTTGACATCGCGCTGTGTCTAGGAGAGCCATTACACGAGTAGTCCCTGGCCAGGGCAAACGAGATATACTGGTAGGTTTCCAGTGTTATCTCAGGGTGTTTTGGGCTTCGCTCCGGCACGACTTGTACCGCTATTGGGGGACTGACGTTTACCGCCCCCTAGGCCCGCCATGCGATGTATCAGACGAACAGACCGGACTGTACGGAGAATGTCACACTCAGGCTCAGTAGGAGTTCAGATGGGTTTCGCCTCGTCGGTCTTCTTGTCGGCATTACCTGGGGACCGTTACGCACAGCTAGTGCCGCTTGCGGTCTGTGGTTAAACCCACTGCCAGCGTAGTGTCGAGTCTTTAGAGTCCCACACAGAAAGCTTTTCGCCTTTAGGCAAAAGAGTAGAGGTCGCATGGTATTGCGACAGGTCGCATGGTTTTGCGACAGGGTTCGGTCACATCCGTGCACTTGTGCACGTATAGTGTCCGGACAGTTTACACTAGCGGGCTTTGGTTTAAGCCAGATCCTAGTGTACCTTTTGGGATTGGATTTATCCAGTGTGCATTCGTGTTCCTCGGAACGCGGATGCGGGTGTGTATGCACAGTTGACAGGGAGGCAGAGGCAGCGGATTCTCATTAGGGTTGTTGACAGTTGACCGTTGACTATTTGACTTTTTGCTCAACCCTAATGAGAATATGATATGTGATTAACTATTATATTAATTAAGTATTATGGTGATATGGTTGTTGACTTTGTTGACTTGTTGACTTTTGTTGACTTGTTGACTTTGTTGACTTGTTGACTTTTGTTGACTTGTTGACTTTGTTGACCGGTTGACTAGGCTTGACTAGTTGACCATCATGATAACCATAGCCATCATTTCATGGCAAAGACTTTTTCTTGCTTGCTCATTTGTGTAAAATGAGTGCATGAAATGATATGGTTATGGTTGCTTCAAACCATCACATAAGACTTTTTTTTAGTATGATGAGTTATCATGACTTTGGATTATGAGAGGGTGAAAGACAAAAGAGAGCCTCATTCTTTCTTGCTCATTCTCTCTCTTGTTCTTGAGCTCTCCTTTTGCTCTCACCCTTTTGCTCTTGCTCCCTCTCTTTAATCTATGGTTCTCTTGTCTCATGAGTTGAGAATCAAGAACCATAGATAAAATCCCATTCTAATTCTTCTCTACTCATTCTAGTTCACTAGGTTTAGCAAACCAAGTGAACTAGTTTCTTCAAAGAACGAAGAAGGAGCTAAAGGTTGGAGCTTTCAGGTGGATCTATCTTCGGCGTACGGAGACGACGAGAAGAAGCCATTCCGGACCACCATCGGAGCTTGAAGACGAAGGAGTTCAAGACAAGCAAGGTATAACTCCCTAACCGAGTAGCTAGAAACTCGTAGTTAGGTTGCTAGATAGATGTTTAACCAAGATCCGGGTTTTAGGTCCATGTTACCACCTCCGTAAAAATCGTTTTTTACCAAATTCCGCATTCCCGAAAGTACCGGGAGAGGTAGCATGGACTTACAAGACTAACCTGTACACATGTCACCAGGAAACTGCTATCTGATAATAGGTATAATACCAACTAGCATGTTCCCGGCGAGTCCGTCCGGTGTACTCATAACCCAATGAGCACCTGTATACATCTTAGGTGAACAAACTAACACCAATGGCTTGTGAGATCGGCCACCGCCCCTCGTCGGGGTCTTGATCACTATACACTAGTCTACTCTGGAGTATCGATACCCAGTCTCGAAACTCCTACGACTAGGGACATTTAAGGATGTGCCTATAGACTACCCAGCTCCCACGTATATGATCGCCATCATACTGCTGGCAGTCAAGCAAGAATCCTATGGGCTCTATCAACATGTAATAGTGATCTGCAATGCCACCTAATGCTGTACATGATGATAAATACAAACTAGATAGCATATTATCATCTCGAGTAAGACTGTTCTACCGGTATAGGTCCTCCCTCAATCATCATAATCACCCGCCTGCGACTATGATAATTGCCTTGAGGGCACTATAGCCAACAGTTTTAGCATCTACAACGACGGTAAACATATATTAATTGTTACTCTTTTTTCTTTAGATACCGGTATTTCATTAACTTCTGATATTTGGACGAATAGAAAAGAACTTTCATGGATCTGTGTTACTGCAAATTGGATAGATTCTGAATGGTTTTTGTAAAAAAGAATTATTACTTTTAGACAATTTCCATACCCGCATAGTGCTTTTCATATAACTTCTGAAATTAGATCTATTTTAGAAGAATATTATTGTGTAAATAATTTTTTTCTATTTCTTTCGATAATGCTAGCAACAATAATTCCACTATTGCCGAACTTATTAGGCTATGCAAACCAATTTGCAGTGGTGTTTTTTTCATATTCATTGCACATGTCATATACTTAAGCTTGCTGTACAGGATGCATATACCTTGTGTAATACAAATATTCAAACAATTAAAGATGCATGTAGGTTTATTAAAAGTTTTGGAAAAAAAAAGATGAATACAAATCTAGATGCCTAGTTGCAGGTTTAAGGCCGCCTCTTAAAAAAAATGTGGCCACTAGGTTGTATAGTACATATAACATATTTCATACTGCATTAAAGACCGCCGGAATTATTAGTAACATGCGGAATGAACAAATGCATGTAGAAAACCACTTAACACCCGATCATTGGACGGTTACAGATATTTTAAAAGATTTTCTTATGACTTTTAAAATAGCAGCCGAACGATTTCTGCTGCTTATACCACCACTTCTCATATTCTTGTCTCTGAATTATATAATATAACTAATTGTTTTGCTGGTCACGTTGAAAATCCTGTACTTCACCATCTGATATTTACTATGCTAGCTAAGATTTCTAAATATTTCTCTGAAATTCCAATTATTTACTGTTTATGTTCGGTAATGGACCTGTTAATTAAATTAGAAGGTTTGGAGGCTCTTTTGATTGGGTACCACACGGCCATGTACATGAGGTAGATATTGATGCCTATGTTAATATCATTAGAAGTAATTTAGATGAAGTGTTAGATTTGTATATTGCACGATCTTCTTCTGGTAGAATTAATAGACCCTTAACTAGTTCGCATGCTTCGACTCCAGCTGTAGCACTTATTCAACAGAAGAAAAGAGCAAAAGGCCTGGTAGCCTCATCATTATCATTTTTAAACGAGTTATCAATATTTTTACAAACTGAGTCAGATGTAGATTTAAGTATAGATGGTTTTGATATTTTAGCCTGGTGGAAAAGCCACTGACATTTGTATCCGGTGCTTTCTACTATGGCTCATGATTTACTAACCGTTCCAGTGTCCATAGTAGCGTCGAAAAGTGCTTTTAGTACACGTGGCAAGATATTAAGCGAGAAGAGATGCAGTTTGGTGCACGACACAATGAAGTGCATGATTTGCTCGCAAGATTGGGATGCAGCAGCCGCCGGGAAACAAAATGCAATCATTTTGGATTCGGATTATCTACCCGAGAAGCTTACAGGATCGAACCAGACCAACATCAAAGGAGGAGGGACCACAACCGGCGCCGACGAGTGGTGAGTAAGATCTTTAATAATAAAAAAAGAATTACGTAGACTTGATTCTCTCTAATTGAGATCAATATTTGGGAGGGATACGTAGGCAGCTCGAGTGGGTTCGGTTTTTAATGTAAAAAGACAGTAAATTGTATTATGAAATTTTAATTTGATTTAGATTCTTTTTAATAAAAAAATTTGTTTAAATTTCTAATTTTTAGCTTAATTTTAATTTTGTTTTTTTTAAAAATAAAATAGCAAGCCGAGGCAGGCAAAAAATTGCCTCGGCGAGGCGAGCGGGTTCTGACGTCGCTGCTGTCGCCATCGCCTCGCCTAGCTGGCGAAACGAGCAAAATTCGTTTCGCCGGCTAGACGAAGCAAACGAATTTCGAAACGAATTGCTTCGGCTCGCTTCATTAGCCACGTCATCTCAGCGGTTGGATTGAATACCCTCTTTTTATAATTATAAAAAATACAAGGGGTTATCTATAAACAGGCACGGGCTCGGCGGGTTATATTGCCCCCCACGCCATCCCCTCTTCCACTTCCACTAGAAAACGATTCGTTTGCAACAAGAAACGCAAGCTTCAAAATGACGCTCAAAATCGATCCCAAGCTCAACGAACCTCCACCACCACCACCATCGCCATCGTCATCCTCAACGTCGCATTCAGACCCCACAAATACAACCAGCAGCACTCAAAACCCCAAGATCATCAACCCAATTCATATCTCCTCTCCCTCGTTATCCTCTTCCTTCTCTCACTCTCACCCTCAAGCACCACCAGCAGCAATGGGGACGAGTTCGTCGAAGAGCTTGGAGAAGCAGCTCGAAGGGGGGAGGCAGCTCTTTGTTTCTCTCAAGATGGAGAATTTCAATGCCAGCAATGATTTGCTCCCTCATGTTTATGGATCTTCGCCCATCATTGGGTCCTGGCACTGCTCCAATGCGCTTCCGATGATCAAGGACTCTCCTTTCATGTGGGAGCTCAGCTTCGTTGTCCCCTCTAATCATGGTAAAATCAAACAGAAAAACCCCATTTTGTTTCTTATCTCCCATCAGATTTGGTTGAAATTTCTTATTTTGGTTGAACTCATTAATGGGTCAGCAAATTTTGGTTGAAATCTCTAACGGGTCTGCAAATTTAGTCAAAATTTCAAACGGGCATTCATATATTCGTATTTAGTCGAAATATCCTCCATGTCGAAAATTCGAATGGGTGTGCAGATTCAGTTGAAATATCATTTTCTTCTTCAACTTTAGTTGAAATCTCAAATGATTCTGCAAATTAACTCTAAATATCATCTGGATGGTTCTTCAAATTTATCAGGAATATCATTTGGGTCTTGCCGAATTTATTTCAGAGTTTGCTCTTTCTGTTATCAGAAACGATAGACTTCAAGTTCTTGCTGAAGCCCAAGCACAGCAATGTCCCCTGTGTGGCAGAGGAGGGGCCGAACAGACTGTTGACTCATGGAAACTTGGAAGGGGATTTGAGGAGCGCGATCTTTCGTATAACTGAGGATGAGACGATGGTTGTGGAGTATAGGATTTTCATTAAGGCTGATATTGTATCACCGTTTGATTTGGCCGAGAGTTGGAGGGCTTATAAGGAAAATCTTCAGCCTTCGATGGTTCGTGGGATTCCAGATGTTAGTATCCATGCCGTTAAAGACACCGGATACGAGGTTATAATCCATTATTAGTTGAATTGTTATCATTAAATTTAAATTTTGAATATCAATTTGACTCAACTGAACAAATGGTACTTGGATACTGAATTGATCATGTTTTTTGGGATGTTCTTTGTGCAACATGCATCAATTTTCAACTACACCGTCAAAAGATCATCGATATGTTTTTCTAGCGGCATATTCTTTTGTTTGATATAGCTTATTATTGTTTAGCTAAGCTTTTCCCATTGAAAAGGGGTTGGCTGTGGAGTAAAGTTCTAAGCCAAAATTGCTCTTCACTAAACTTTTATGATTGCTATCACCATGATGTGGTTGCCACAAAACCTACTCTCACGTCTTCCCCCCAAGAAAAAAACCTGCCCTGCTTTCCAAACTACGGAAACGGAGACGCGACTTGGTCTGCGCGACGTAGTTATACCAAGGAGCGCTCCTCCTTAATACGACTACGGCAAGCATCTGGCAAGCAATATAATTACAACAAGAATACCCATAAAATAAAATTCAACACAACATTATTACAAAACAAGAGTTCAACATGAGTATAGAGTTCAAGACATAATAATAATAATAATAATAATAATAATAATAATAATAATAATAATAATAATAATAATAACATCCAAGCCTTGGAAACAACAAGGCATACCAAGAGACAAATACTGAAATGATAAAAGAAAAGAAACTAAAATCCAGGTAGAGCTGAGAAATGTGAGAAGTCGGCCTCAGAGGGTTCCTGTTTGGCAGTAGCTGCACGATCTTCCTTTAGATCTGACGGACATTTCAAAAGAGGGAAATATCCATTAACGAGCTAGGCCCGAGTAAGTCTCTCAAAGTTATATTTTGATTCAAGCATAAGTATAGCATGAAACACAAGATGAACTTTAAGCAATGAATGCATAAATAAATAATACATATAGTTCTAGATAACATGGCAATAGCAATCTCATGAATGTCAAGCCCAACGAGGGAAATGTATGTAGATTTCAGGGGGGCACTATGTCAGTGATTGTTAGCATCCCACACGCCTAAGACCGGCAACTGTTCAGCTGTGATTGTTAGCATCACATACGCCTAAGACCGACAATTGTGATAGGTGACTCTGGAAATTCGACTCACTACCTTCATTCGACTACCCGAACCCTACATTATGTTATATGTGTGTGTAACGACCATAGTTCATAGTAAGTATTCACATGATAAAATGACTTGACTGTGCACTGTGATATCTTGAAACATGATCTTGAACTTAGGACATGTACCATTTCGTTTCTTGCTACGAATAACCATTATATATCTACCTCATGTAAACAAGCACGGTAATCCTTCATACATGTTTTTATCATCAACATGTGAGAGCGTGTATTTCATATACACAAGCAAATCGTGAGTTACAAGAACAGGATTATCATAGTGTGTGAATAATATCAATGCAGGACAGGTTCAGATAAGTTCTGAAAGTTGCGGAGCAGTTTTACATAGTTTCTGTTTGAAAATTAGGAAAAATGTATAACTAAGAAATGGTGTATTTTTCTGTGTGGATGATGGTGCATATAAAGTTTACTTCCAGATTAGAAGATATCGGGGTTTTACTGCAGGTATGTCATGTCGAAACGTATAGGGTAGTTTATTATCGCTAGCTCATAGGTCTAAAGTTGCTGTAAAATTCTAAATAAATTATGTAAAGTGTACAACAGATATATCTATCCATAGGAAAAAGAGGTTTTGAAAAATCTTATCCGGATTAGGAATTAAAAATCAAACATGCAACTGTTCGGGGGACGCTCAACCTCTGGTCAGCGCACAAGTCTCTGATTCAAGGACAACTTTGAAAGGGTTGTGGTCAATTTTTGAAAATACTTTTAAAATAAGAATTGTTCGCCTTCCCGTGTACTCTTCTTGTATTTGGTATAGCTGATTAACTTATTAGTTTTCATATCACATAGTATAACTTTTGTGACATTAGAATATGAGTTAGACCACTTAAGTGGGCTTTATAGAATTTAAATGAAAGTTATGTTTATTCAATTCCTATTATTTGCCGTGTCCTGCTTTTATGTTGACAAAATTTTATAGTTCCAACGTGATCATACTTTCTTTACTTTTTCTGCTGTCAGGATGGTTCTTCAGCCAGCTTGGACCCTGATTTAGAGCGCTATCTTGTCCCATTACCACATTCTAGGACCGATGTTTATGCAGCTAATTTGACAGAGAGTCCAAGATCTTTGGGTCCTGCTTCAAGTAGTGCTTCACATGGTTCCACTAACAGTAGTGTTGATTCTGTTGATCATGCTTCAGTTAAAAAGGTTATTGTCTGCTAACCTTTTCCTCTAATTTAAAGGACCAAGGGTCCAATGCACTTATCTGATGCCTCTGTTTCCATAAGAAAAATAATTTTGGTCCACACATTCTTTCAACATGTTATCCTATATATTTAATCGAGTTCTATGAAGTGGTGACATAATTGGAATATTACAAGCTTTAAAATGTAGATGAATGAAATCATGTATTGAGATGCCTTGGTGAGCTGCATAAAAAATAATGTGTATGGGGGCATCTCTATTTTAGAAAGATAAACCTATTTTGAAACTAACCGTGTTATTATAAATCTATGAAATGCACAACTCTGTCGTTTCTGGATTACCTGTTGACACCTGATATTGGTATAATACAGTGAATAAATAAAGTAATTTCTCTTGTTTAGGTAAGCCAGCATACAGTGAAATGCTACATGCTATGCACATGCAATATATTTTAAATCAACTCTAACTGCTGTCCTTTAGGTTCATTATGGAAATCTGGGTTTGCACTTATGTGCGGTATAACTAAGATAGGTTTGTAGTGAATTCCTGAGGTTGACGAAATGACACTATTTAATTTGTTTGTCTGTCCTAATGCATTGTGTTAGAGAGTTTGTGATCATGCTAATGACATGGGTTAGTGAGACTTTAGTTACGGGAGAGTTTTCATGAATTTCGCAAATTTCTGTAATACCTATTGTGGATTATACTTGCTATTTTCTTCGTTGTTTCTTCTCCAAGTTTTCCACTTAAGTATGAAATACCTAAAGGTTTCAGTTGTTACCTTTATTCTTGTTTTTGGGTTGGTTCTATTTTCCACTCACAAGACAATAGGTTTTTTACCATCATATTTTAGTTATTGCAACTGAAGTTTCCAGTAAGGATAATTTTTTTTTGGATTAAAAGAAGGCAACTACCCTGCGTTTCATTAAAAGATTATTTAATGAAACTACAAAAAAAGTCAAAAAAATAAAAAGAAATACAAACAAAGTCCAGTGAATAAAGGCAATTGTTGTTGTTGGTGTTGAGATTATATAGGTTTTTTGTTGCTCCAGATTGATAAAATGTATAATTTCTTCGTTCTTTTCTTAATCTGATAAGATGCCTAATTATAATTATTTTCTGAATCAATGGAGAAATGACTGATATGGCTCGATTTTCCAACCTTTCCTTTGCATGTCATTGTTTTCCACTATCATTTGACTTTTCTTATTGAAATTAGGCTAAACTGTGAATTGTTAATATTTCTTTATTGCTTTTGTGGCAGGATATTGAGATTACAGTCCCAGATCCTTCCAAAGTTCTTCCAGGTTCTGGTATGGTTGAGTCAAAATCAGCTGGCAAATTTTCACCATTGCAAAAGCAAGGGCTTTTCGTTGATAGGGGTGTAGGCTCTCCTCGGCTTGTTAAGTCAACCAGTGCAAGTGAACTGGATAGTGAGCGCAAATCTGAATCTGAAGCGAAGGTTTGCCACAACGTTAGTTCTAGGGAAATTTGATAGACAAATAGTAGTTATCATTATAGTTTCTTTTCCTTCTTGCCTTTGAGTTATTGTACTACAGATTTTTGTCCCTGCCATATTGGAAATTTCAGTAATCTGTTCTTTAAGACTACCATTATTCATTTATTCACAATTTGCAGAACTTCTGCATCATGTTTTCTTGAGGCATACAGCCTCATTAGTTTCACCAATTATCTGACAACTATAGCTACTTATCAAATGACTTCTTTTAAGTAACCAAAAGAATTTCATTATGACTGCACTTGTAAAATCATCATATTCTCCATGCCTTCCGATAGGTTGCAGTAGAATGCTTTGTTCGCAGTGAGTGGCAGTTTCGACGTGATGTTATATTGAGAAGTCTTCCCACTGATGGTTATGCTTGTTTTCTACTATTTGCTAGAAAGCGATGCCAGCAGCAGCTGGAGCTGTTGCAGCTGGAGCTGTAGCTGATAAGATGCTTGGACAAGAGGCTGATATCCGTTTGGCAATTGTTCTAGTAAGATGCAAAACTAGTATGAAGTTTCTCAGTTAGCATTTCTACAGTTCCATGTATTTAATATCCTCCATTTGATTTTTGTGTCCTTTTAGTTCCTTGAACTTTCTGCCAATTAGCTAAAAACTACTTGTCTTCTTTTGGCTAATCTATCTATCAATAACGAACATGCCAACTTATTATCCTGGTCGAGGGAGCTCGCTGCTGACGGCTAGCGAACTCATTCCCAGTTACTGTTTAACATGTTTTCACTGTTTCAGTTAATTATCTTGACTTTAATTTCAGCTTTCGGTACTCTCTCTCTGTGTGTGTGTGTGTGTGTGTGGGGGGGGGGGGGTTATCGGTTTAGACTAAACTAACCGACTGAACCGAGGCAATTGGGTTGATGGATTCGGTTATTTTGTCACATACAGTTCGGTTTGGTTGTGTACATGAGTATAGTTTGCTTACTGGTTCAGTTATCGGTTAGCATATTTGTTATCTGAACCAACCAAAATAACCGATTTCATGTGATGTGTATGAATAAGTTAAATTATTTTATCCATTTATTGTTTAAAAATAGCCCAAAACTAAGATTTTTAGAAAGCCAAATGGCCATTCCGGATCATATTATGGGTCTTTGGTTGTTTTCATGGTTTGGGTGAGATTTCAGAAAATGTCCCAAAACCCCCAAATTGACTAGATCTTTGGGCATAAAGAGCCCAGCCAACCAAACAAACTGACCTAACTGAACCAAACAATTCGGCTTGGCTTTATGTTGTCTTCAGATTTGAATCGGTTAGGTCAGATTTGGATACAAGAGTTTGGTTCAGTTCAGTGTATTTTTAAGAGAAAAACTGAAATTGACCGTTTGCATATCTCTTTCTCTCTCTCTCTCTCTCTCTCTCTCTCTCTCATCCTATGTATGAAGAGAGGCAGGTCCTCGAACTGTCATCCCAGTGATCCTGCCATTTGAATATTGGCTTGATTTTTTTGTTCTCTTCTTGTATAGATGTTTTTCCTGACGATATCTTCTTGTATAGATGTTTATATCATATGCTTTTATTATAGGTGGGCCTGCCGGCTCGAGGTAAAACTTTCACGGCAGCTAAGCTTACAAGATATCTTAGATGGCTAGGTCATGACACCAAGCATTTCAATGTTGGCAAGGTGATGATTTTATTAATTTGGTTTCTTGCATTATAAAAGCCAGAAAAGCTGTTTGAATGTTTCTCTTGGTTCATTCTGACTATTGCATGTACTTCCCTATTACATGAAAACTGGACAGTATCGCCGCCTTAAGCATGGAGCAAATCAGGTACTCAAGGAATAAGTGCCTTTTTTTAATATACATATTTTCATGCAGTTGTTCGTTGACTTTATGTTTCAGAAGCCAGTTTATGCCAAATCTTGTGTTTACATAGATAATAGAATCATCAATCTGTAGTGATGTTATGCTATCTTGTGAGGAAGTATATAAGAAAAGTGTTCTAAAATCATGAAACTACAAATAGTCACAATTTATTTTTCTTGATTGCTTTTTTTATTCTGGAATAAATAATTTGATCTCTGTTTTCCCATTTCTTTGTTGTCCTCATCAATGAGTTTCAGTAGTATTAATGACACAAGACAGGAATAGAAGGGCTGCTAGAACTCTCTGCGTGAATGCAAAATGATAAATGTAGTCAAGCGATAAAGATGCAAAAACACACAAATTGAGAGATCCAACATTAGATAGTTACGATGAAAAAATAATATAAAAATGACAACTAAATATTTGCACTTGAATTTCAAAATATAAAGGTTCGATTATCTGTTGATATCGGATTATCTTTCGAGTGCAAATCAATCTAAACAACTCTCATGGCAATCCAAATATTATATTTTAAGAAAATTCAAATCAAATAAACCTAGATCAGAAAATTTTAAAAGTAGATTTTTACTGAATTCTTTAATTCAACATGAGCCAATTATTCCTAACTATTAAACCAAATGAATATTCAACCTTTTACCTCGATATGTGGATCAAACACCAATATTTCTTTGTGTGGAGATTTAACAGCACGCCCAAGCCTAAAGCATCAAAAAGATTTTGAACCACTTGGCTTCCTAGCTTCAACATGAAATTTAGAATCTTCAATGATATCAAAAGAAATTAGAAGGCCAAGCCTCTGTGATTTGATGCAGCGGCAACAAGGAATTTACCTGAACGAAGCTTGGTTATGAACAAGACTGTAGTAGCAACAGTTGGATCAGATCTGGGTTGAAACAAGATGTCATGGTTTGGCCTTCAAGCTTTGAATTTGAATATGCAATGACAATGATGGACAATGTTGATGGAGAGTCGCTGATGGAGATGGATAGAAGGAAATACCTGATCGACCATAATGGATCCAATTCGACCACAGCCGAACAAATAAATCTCCGCTGCAAAACTTAGAACACAATTTTTCAATAGCAAAATTCTTTTTCAATCATCCATTCACTAATCCCCATCAATAATGCTTAGGGTTTCTTATATAATGAAACCCTAATTACAACTTTTGCAATAAAATACACAATTGTACAAAAACACCAAAAATAGATAATCACAAAAGTCTAAAATAAAAATAAAAATACTACTATTAAAGTTGGTCCTACATCAATTAATAGGAAGTCTCCAAGATGAAACCCCAATAGCTTCAGCGAACTGCAAATTTACTCCTTGAGCATTCTCTTTTGCTAATTTTTGAGTTGGGTAGAAGTTAATTTATGCTGAATTGTTCATAAAACAGAATCCAAGTCCAAATTGTTGGAAGCTTTTTTTTCCAGATTTTATTCTTACCCCTTTATTTTAATATAGTTATTTCTAGAACTCATCAGTTTTATATTGTTCTCTATAGCTGTTAGCACCCTTGGTAACCTGGAAAAAGAATTATGGACTCGTATATTGTCTGAGTATGACAATTCAGTCACGATGAGCTTATATCTAGTCTCGTAAAGGCAGAGGATTTGTGTCCTTTAAAGTCTCTGCTCATCATAAAATTTGTGGGACCAATGAATGCACCAGTTAGGAGTGATACTATCTTATATGAAGGAGCAACTAGGGCCAGGGTAAACCAAAATGAACATGAAGGCGGCATAAAAAAGATATGGTGCTGCTAATTCATATACTCATTAACTGAGTGGAAATTTAGGATTCATGAAGCTTAACCCATAAATTTGGTTAAAGGTCTTGTTCTTAATTTTGTTGTAAGTTGGATTCCCGTATATTTTAACTTGCTCCAGATTTTCATGCCTTAGGGTAATTATATTATAGCATGTCATTGTAGCTTAAGGAGTCAAATCTACAACTAATTCCTTATGTATACATGACAGAAAGAATCTTTACAAACAAAAACAATGCATATTGAGATTTATGATAGTTATTTAATTTAAGTATCATGAATTTTTGTGTATTTTATGAACATCAGTTCTTCTTACTGTGAAGTTAACTAACTGCTACTGAAACCAGCAGTTTCCCATATGTGATTTCTGCATCATTTTTACTGCTCTTTTGTTTGAAGATGATTCTTGAACCATTTTTATATTGCATAAGTCTGATTTATTGTTAAACCATGGTTGAATTCTCAATTCTCGGCCGATCCCGATCCGAGATGTTCGCTCCCGATTTTATGTTCGCTCCCGATCCCAAAAATGTCTGTCCAATTTCCAATACCTAATTGATATCAAGATTTTGAACCTTGTAATTGAGTTTACCATTTGATATAAATGGGGGTTTAGTATTATTCTTATTAATGAGTTAGTGAGTTTTATTAATGGGTAATGGGTTTATTCATTAGTTATTGATTTATTTGACACCCTAAAGAAAAATGTCAAATTTTTATGGATATCTTACTAATATATTTAGAAATCACTCTTGACAAAATTAATTACTAAAAACTATGTCAAATTGTTTATAGTTATTTTTTATTTAAAATTTTACTATTTTTTTGAATTCATCTGGTCAAATGATAAATAATCACACATCCAGATCCGAGATGGCCAATGCATCCTAAATATCCGATTCTGATTCCAACAATGACCGTCCAATACCGGTACCGAAGTTTTAACCCTTGGTTGAAACAAATAGTATTTTCTGTCGATAGTTTTACTCTGTGATTGCGTAGTGCGGAACAACTTGTGCTTTTACTTTGGTTGATTTAAGCATATTACTTGTAAGTTCGGCATCATTCATTATACGCTCCTATATCATTCAAGTAATAATATGAGCAATCCGAGCTACGAATTTCTTTCGAGCTTGAAATAATTGAGAGAATAAAAATGAGGTAAAGGATTTAAGAGCTCCTCTCCTCTTTATATATACTAAACCAAAATATGAAAGACTACAATTTTCCCCATGTGGGACTATTATTCATACATTCTAACACTCCCTTCAAGTTGGAGTATAATCAAACATGTCTAACTTGTTACAAATAAAATTCACTCCCGTACTGCCAAGTAGCTTAGTGAGTAAATCTGCTAATTTGTTTGTCGATAAGACATGATATGTATCAATGACACCTTGGGTTGCCTTCTCTCGAACAAAATGACAATCCACCTCAATGTGCTTTGTCCTTTCATGGAAGACTCGATTGGATGTAATATAGATGGCTGCCTTATTATCATAGTACAAACGCATAGAAAGGATAGCACAAAGTCCAAGCTCACCGAGTAGATAACTAATCCATAGCAACTCACAGGAGTCAGGAGGTAATGGCCATAACTCGATACTCTGATTCTGCACTAGATCGACATACATGTTGCTTCTTCCTCCATGATATAAGATTTTCTCCAACGAACACAATAACCAGCAGTGGACCAAATATAGGTGATCCTGCTCAATTAGCATCTGTAAGTCCAGCTATCCGAGAATGTCCATGGTCTGAATATACCAAACCTCTCCCAGGTGCACCCTTCAGATATTGCAAAATTCGAATAGTTGCATCCCAATGTGTCACCCTTAGATCTGTCGTAAACTGACTAACAACGCTCAATGGAAATGAGATATCGGTCGAATAACTGTCAAGTAATTTAGTTTACCTACCAGTCTTCTATATTTACTGGGATCACTTAACCTATCACCTTCCCCCGGTAGCAGCTTAGCATTTGGGTCTATAGGCAAATCAACATGTTTACAACCCAGCATGTCAGCTTCTGACAACAAATCAAGCACATATTTCCTCCGGGAGATATATATACCTATCTTAGACCTCGCAACCTCTATACCTCGGAAGTACTTCAGGCTCCCTAAATCCTTTGTCTGAAAATGACTCTGAAGATACGTCTTCAGCTCCGTAATACCCTATCATCATCTCCTTTAAACACGATGTCATCCACATACACAATCAAAAGAATGCGTCTACCCTGATGATTACGTAGAATATAGAACGATCACTATCACATCGACCAAGTCTAAATGACTTCAAAATATCGAAAAATCGCCCAAACCACGCTCCTCTAGGGGACTGCTTCAATCCATACAAGGATCTCTTCAGCTTGCTTACTTTCCCAGACTCCTCCTGAGCAACAAACCCCGGAGGTTGCTCCATATAAACTTCCTCCGACAGATAACCATAAAGAAAAGCGTTCTTGACATCTAATTGATGGAGTGGACAATGATGAGATGTAACAAGAGATAGTAAAAGACGGACCGTAGTCATTTTATTAACTGGAGATAATGTCTCCTCGAAATCTGTGCCATAAATATAAGAATAGCCTTTAGCCACCAGTCGAGCTTTAAGGCGAGAAAGAGAGCCACCGGGATTCAGCTTCACAGTATACACCCATCGATATCCCACTGCTTTCTTTCCAATGGGAAGAGTAACCAACTGCCATGTATCATTTGCCTCTAAATCTGACATCTCCGCAATCATAGCTGCTTTCCAACCTGAATGAGACAGTGCATCTGACGAAGACTTGGGAAGAGGATGAGATTCAACAGCAGAAATGAAAGTTCGATAGGAGAGAGACAAATGATCATATGAAACAAATTGAGTAATAGGATGAGAAGTGTATGATCGGGTACCTTTTCGCAAAGCAATGAAAAGATCAAGAGCAGAAGATGGAGCTGAGCTTGTTGGATCTGTAACGGTAGAAGGGATTGGCACTGAATTTGAAGAAGTAGTCTCATCTCTTTGACGAGTGTACGTCTTCGTAACCTTATCAAGCATCTGCTTCTTGATTATCAAAATGACATCCGAATCCTCCAAAGGAAAATCTTTTTTGAATTCAGGCTGAGAATGATTATCTGCATAGTATGAAGTAGATTTGAAGAAAATGACATCAGACGACACAAAACCGTGCTTTAACGCAGGTCTATAACACTTATAGCCCTTCTGAGTTTTCGAATACCCAAGAAAGATATACTTAATTGACTTGGTATCAAGTTTGGTACTACCTGGACGCAAATCATGAACAAAACATGTACACCCAAAGATGCAAGGTGGCAGAGGAAATAAAGATTCAGAAGGAAACGATATAGAATATGGAACTTGGTCTTCTAACACAAATAATGACATGCGATTAATTAGATAACACACAGTGAGTACAGAGCCCCCTAGAAAATCTTAGGGAACACACATATGAAGCAATAAAGTGAGTTATCTCTAGAAGAAGTCTATTTTTCTGTTCTGCCATCCCATTTTTTATGGTGTGTAATGACATTTTATGTCATGAATGTTTGAAATGAAGAGTTAAAGTAATCCTTAACATTATCACTACGAAGAGTACCAATAGATTTTCCAAAATGATTCTTAATTTCAGCACAATTTTTTTGAAAAACAAATAAAACTTCAGAACGAGATTTTTTTAGATATAGCCATGTCACACGAGAGTAATCATCAATAAATGTAACAAAATAACGGTAACCAAGTTGTGACGCAACAGGACAATGGTCCAAATATCACCGTGGACAAGTTCAAAGGATTGATCCATACGTTTATTGACTCTTGGTGGATAAGATGCACGGTGGTGCTTACCCAATTGACACGATTCACAATTCAAAAAATTAACAGCACTAGCAGAAGAATCCATTTTTTTCAAAATTTCTAGTGATGGATGACCAAACCGGGAGTGAAGATCAATGGCTGAAGTTGTGTTCGAACAGACTAGTGAATCGGTACACTCAACATGATAGTAAAGACCATATGTTTCATATCTGGTGTCAATCGTCTTCTTCGTTCTAAGATCCTGCATAACATAACCATATGGTGAAAATGAGATCGGGCAATTCATAGAACGAGTAAGTTTGCTCACATAGAGTAGACTAAATGGAAAACGTGGCAAGTATAGTACAGAGGACAATGGCAATGAATGTGTAAGAGTGACAGTATCAATACCCTCTACTTTCGATGTGGATCTATATGCTAAAATGACAAATTCACATGGAAGAGTGGGTGAAAAGATGTGAATATACCTGACTCCCTAGTCATATGATCAGATGCACTTGAATCAATAACCTAAGTCCTGAGTGGTGGTGCTGTGGTTAGACAAGCACTATGATTACCTCTCACCATGGTAGCCGTGGGATAACTGGTGGAGGAGGATGATGGAATCGAAGAGGAAGGTCTACGCCGAGTCTTCAAGAACGTCTGACAATGAGTAAGTTCATCTCCACATAAAGTCAAACTCAAAAGATGGGGGATATGGAGTTGGTATCATGAACTATATCGGTAGTTAGTGGAGAAGAATATGGAGACGCTACAACACTTGCTAGATGAGTGAAAATAATTGAGAGAGAAGAATAATCTTACTGTCTTAATTCATAACGAGTTCATATATATATATATATATATATATATATATACTAACAAATCCAGCGTTTTAAAAAGCGTCCGCTTAAACGCTTAAGCGGCCGAGCGGGTTTCGCCGTTCCGGCTTAAGCGGGTGATATTGCATAACCTATTTTATTGATATATACACCTCATAAGTGTTATAAAGGGTATATAACTATTGTTATTGAAGTAAGAATACACAAATACCAATTAATACAACATTCCATATTTTTTTTCTCTTTTTCCACATTTCAATCTTTCGTGCTCGACTCGATAAATCCCATGGCTGTTGAGCCGATTTTGAGATACTTCAAGATTTGGGTTTCAAAACTCCAAAATTTTAGGTTTATCAACTTCAAGAAGTCGATATCTAAATCGATTTGAAGCAATCCTTAAATTTTCTATTTCGATTTCAACTAGTTTTTGAATTTCGATCATGAAATTTCAATTCGATTTTGACTCCATCTGGTTTTGAGCTACAGTCTTTTAGATAATTTTTTCAATAATTTGGTAAGTATTTTTACTGATTTGAGATATGATACTTAATCTTGGGTATCGAAAAGCTTATAAGCACTATATAAGCTAATCAATTCTAAGAAAATTTCAATTTTGCATTGAATTATTTGAGCATATTTTAGCAAATAATATATTGTCGAAGCAAATTTGTTAAATTTTGGGTTAAATTTAGGCATTTGCTAGTAGAAAATCAACATAAAAATAGTTAGAATGTAATGGGAATCATTATTTATTGACAAGAAAATGAATATTGATGAAACACTATTGTTCTGACTTCTGAGCCGTCTGAGCGGTCGCTTAAGCGCTTAAGCGGCGCTTAAGCATTTTGCTCCTCGACTGTTCTGCTTTTCTTTTCCGTTTTTAAAACACTGAACGGATCATCTCTCATATCTTAATCAATCAAATAACTAGTATATATTGAGAATATATATATTAATAACTAATATATACAATTAGCTATTATATTCATAACACCCCCGTAAGCTAGAGCGTAGATGTCAATCATGCGAAGCTTGGACAGAAAACGAGCGAAAACCTATCGAGGAAGAGCTTTGGTAAGAATATCTGTTAGTTGAGTCGAAGAGGAATAATGTTGGAGTGCAACCAGCTTATTTGTCATTTTATCACAAATGAAGTGACAATCTATTTCGATATGCTTGGTCCGCTCATGAAAAACTGGATTATCAGCAATGTGAATTGCGGCCTTGTTATCACAGAAGAGTATAGTCGGAAGAGAAGAAGGAACCCTAAGATTTGTCAGAAGAGAGATAAGTCATATCAACTCAGCAACTGTATATGCCATAGATCTATACTCAGCCTCTTTAGAAGAATGAGCCACTACATTTTGCTTCTTACTCCTCCACATAACCAAGTTTTCTCTCAAGAAGACACCAGCCATATGTGGAACGACGATCATCAATGGATCCAACAAAGTCAACATCCGCAAAGGTTGTGAGCGACAATATGGATGGTTTATTAAGAAGATCCTGTCCTGGAGAACTTTTGATGTATCTGAGAATATACTCAATTGTCTTAAGCTGAGAGGTCAAAGGATTATGCATATACTGACTCACTGTGCTAACTGCAAAGGCAATGTTAGGATAAGTGACAGTGAGGTAAATAAGCTTCCCAACTAGACATCGATATCGTCCTGGGTCAGGTAGTGGAGGATCCGAGTGAGAGCTTAATTGAGATAGCTTGACTGAGAAATCCATAGGGATGTTTGCTAGTTTACATCCTAGAAATCCTTTCTCAGATAGGAGATTAAGTGCATACTTGCGCTGAGAGAGCTGCAATCTGTCAGAATTCCGTGATACTTCAATTCTAAGGAAATATCTAAGTGGCCCAAGGTCCTTGGTATGGAAGTGAAGCCAAATGTTGTTTCACCTTGGAGATGCCAGCAGAATCATCTCTAGTAATGATAATTTCATCTACACTAACACAATTACCCTGCCATGAGGATGATTATGTGTAAAAAGAGATGTGTCGGCCTGACTGCGTTTGAAGCCAATCTGTCGTAAAACTGTACTAAACTTTTCAAACCAGACACGTGGTGACTGCTTCAAGCCGGATAACGATTTATGTAGAAGAAAAACCATAGACTCCCCGTTCGTTTAAAGCCAGGAGGCTGCTGCATATAAATAGTCTCCGAAAGATTGCCGTTAAGAAAGACATTCTTCACATCAAGCTGATAAAATGACCATGCCTTAGAAATGACCAAGAATATAAGAACACGAACCGAGGTCAATTTGGCAACTGGCGAAAAAGTCTCAACATAATCCAACCCATACTGCTGAGTAAAACCTTTGGTCACTAATCGAGCTTTGAGACGGTCAATTGTTCCATCGGGATTATGCTTGACAGCAAAGACCTATCTACAACCAATAACCTTCTTATCTGAAAGCGGAGGTACCAATTTCTAAGTTTGATTAGAGCGCAGTGCGACAATCTTCTTTAATATAGCTGCATGCCAATCTGGGTGTTGAAGAGCTTCCTGAACAGAGGAAGGAAGAGTGATGGTAGACAAGAAAGAAACAAACTGACGAGAAGATAGTGTCAGTCTATGATAGGAAATAAAGTTAGAAATCGGATGTGCAGTATTATAGTAACGCTTACCCTTGCGTAAGGCAATAGGAAAAAAAAGATTTTCTTCTGAAGACAACAATGGTGGAGAATTAGGAACAATGGACTCTATAGGGGTACCTGCAGAAAAATCGTCAGAAGAAATAGCAGTGGAAGGGGATGGGACAATTTTGTTACGACTGTGATACACCCGTGGAAAAAGGCTACAGGCTTAAAAACAGGTCGTACAGGTTAAACAGACAAATCAAGCTCTGAGGAAGGTAGGCAGGGAACATGAATAGTAGGAGTGGGGTCCTTAACAGTTAGTGGAAAATAGGTTTGATATTCTAAGAAGGTCACATCACAAGAAATACAAACTTTAGATGTGGCAGGGTCAAAGCAGACATACCCTTTCTGGGATCGTGAGTAACCTACAAACACCATACAGATAGCTCTAGGATCAAGCTTGTTTATATGAGGACCTAGAACATGGGGATAACATAGGCAACCGAACACTTTGGGAGAAACAGGAAAAGGGTTTTTGTCACACCCCGCTTCCCAGAGTACACTAAAATGGGCACGTGACATAGCCAACCATGCTACCTGTGGATAGAAGTATCCATCCACAGTCACATTACGGCTGTAGAGATATCAAGAACAAAATAAAACTATCTAAACATGTCCATAATCCAAGATAAATCATGAGTCAAGAATAATAAAATGCGGAAGCGAAAGATCCAATACAAAACAACTGGAATGTATGTCCCATAATGCGGGCTCACATCAGGAAATAAATGCAGGAAAGAAAACTAACTACTGCTGACACTCACAGCTCAGCCTGTCGGCTGAAGTACTCCTGCTCGGACTGCGACAGCGGTACAGAATCTGGGCCATGCAAAACCCAGACGTCAGCGCGTCAAGTCATCAAGTAATAACATAATAAACAGGGTAACAGGCAATGCGAATATAAACATAAATAAAGCAAGGGTAACAACAATATAAATCAGAGCAGTGCAGTGGGTAAACTAAACTGTTCTATCAGGTTTTCTGTTCTAAAGTCTTTGAAACCAAATTGATGAATTATCGATGTAACTCAATAGTATCCCGTACATACCCGGGACCACGGCCCCAGATTCTCGGGCTGAAACCGAGGCATGCCGCTAGGCACTAAACAGGAATGTGTACAGATGAATGATGTCAGCAGCATCATTCCAAGGCTGGCCTAGCCTCTAAAACTGATCAGAACAAGTAGCGAACTGTTGAGTTACAAGTCAGGTTTCACCTTTGATTTCCCCATACCCCCAAGTTATATGTGTATGTCAAGTCAGGTATCCCGTAATCAAGAACTAACGCCAACACAGGATCAGGTAAACAGGTTTGTCTGGATAGACAACAGGAACGGTCCATGAGGACTACATGTCAGGTTTGTTGGCATTAGACACAAGATCAGGTAACGGGTCAGGTCATGGTACATCAGGTCAAGTCAAGCAGTGTATGGTACCATGTCGGGTCAAACAATATGTTTGTAGCAAGTCAGGTCAAGATGTAAGCGATATCATAGGTGTGCTCACAATCAGTTACATAATCAAGCATGGTTATCAACAACATGATCTAAGCAACGAATTAAGCAAAAGGCAGATTCATTCAATTAGCAGTACAGTTATCGTTTGTGGTTTCAGAGATGATTTCAACAACATAAGAATACAGTATGCCAATTTTGGCCGTTAAATCATGTTAACAAGTTTTAAGAACTATATGGATGCAATGATATATATATATATATGTTCCAAGGATGAAATCACAGTTTAAGCAGGTTAAATATACACGAGTGTCCGAATGAAGTAAACGACAGGGAAAGTGCCATAGGCTACGTCATTAGTGAAAGTGAAATTAAAACATGTAAATGTGGTTATTAGGTTCAATACCGTAAATGCAAAAGGTAGGTTCCAAGTTTGAAAGACAAAATGGTATATAACAGTATTGAACACGAAAATGGGAAATGATCGTACTAAAGTTAAAACTACAGGTTTAGGGTGTCATTAATGTGTAAGTAAATATTGTTTAGCATGTAGCAAGGGGTACTTGCCTCGACGAGTCGCGAATCGGAAAAACGGAACGTTTACCGTCGGCGGGGAAAACTCGCGACGGGCGCACGGTTCACGGAATGAACCCAAACGACGAACACTGGAACCACACAGATCCGAGTACCTCGTTGGATCGTCGGGGCACGTCGCCGGCACGGCCGGATTCCGGCGAACCCAAAACAGTGAATCTACAATTTCAAGAATTCATGAAACGACAAAAGGAGAATCAAGAAGAGGGAAGAGAAGGAGGATAGAGACGAGGGTGCTCACGAGGATTTGTGGAGGGGTGGTGATCGCCGATCATGTCGACGGAGCTCCGGCGGTCGGCCTACGACGACAGCGACTCCAACCTACGGATCAATAAAGTATGAACCGAGAAAAGAAGAAGAAAGGAGAAGAGAGGAGAGGAGAAGAAGCTTACTGAGGGATGCGTGAGGCTGGGGGGACGGATCGAGATCGCCGGTGGCGATTCCACGAGTTGCAGGCGGTGTGCAGGTGGCCGCGGTTGCCGGTGCAGGGTGCACGGGGAAATGATGAAGGAGGGAGAAGAGGTGGATGAGGATGCGATGAGGGCGAGGAGGCCGGTGATGGTGGGGTCGGCGTTGGGCTACTGCGGCGAAGGGGTGAGGCGGCTAGGGTTCATGGGGTTTGGGTTCGCTACGTGAAAGAAAAAGAAAAGAAGGAAGAGAAAGTATATATAGGAGAGAGAAAGGGAGAGAGATGCGGGGAGAGAGAGATACGGGAGAGATAGATAGATACGGGGAGAGAGAGAGAGACGGGGAGAGAGAGAGAGGAGTTGCGAGAGGAGAGAGAGGATAGAGATAGAGAGAGGAGAGAGATCGAGAGGAAAGAGAAAGTATAGGGGGAGAGAGAAAATTGGATTGTAGTGGAGGGAAGAGAGAGAGAAACGGGGGAAGAGAGAGAGAGTGGGGCCCACGGTTTATGAGAGTTTTGATTGGCTGAAAGATTGTAGGGGTTAGGAAAAATTTTAATAAAGATTTAGAAATGGGGAAAAATGGCGCAAAATAAAATATTTCCAAATTGCGTCCGGGTCGGGTCCAAAAATTTGAAATTGAAATAAGAAAATTTTAGGCGGGATCCAAAATTTAAAATGAAGTATTTTACAACCAAAAAACATACCCCCAAAACGGACATACGTACGTGCGCATAGCCGTCCAAACTCGCCCGTTTTACCGAACGGGACGAGAACACAATGCACAGACGCTACAACAGGGTTAGGGGTGTCAAGCAGGCCATGACGAATATTTTTAATTTTATTTTAGATACCTTAAATTGTTATATGCAGAAATGAATTGTCGGTAAAATTTATACCAGCAACAGTCAATTAGGATCAATGAAATAAATACCATACACCATTCATACGGTAACAGAAGCTAGTAGCATTGGGCCCGGTTGTTACAGTTTTGCCCTGTGGAAACAAAATAGAGAAAGGGGACTGGTTGCTTAGGACCGAAGAAGGCATGCGATTGATATAAAAACAGGCAGCTAAGACCGCAAAATTCCACAATCGTTTAAGGACATGCATAAGACCGCAAAATCGCACAATCGTTTAAGGACATGCATATGCAAAACAAGAGAACGAGAAGCAAATGTCGGTTCTTCCGTTCGGTAATCCCATTTTGCTGAGGAGTATAAGAACATAAAGTTTGATGCAATATATCATGGGTTTGACAAAATGCAGTAAACTCCGTGCTAATATACTCTTTAGCATTATCCGATCGAAGAACCTTAACCAAAACACCAAATTGATTAGTAATCTCAGCTATGAAGACTTTAAATGTAAACAAAAGTTCAGACCTGTTACGCAGAAGATATAACCAAGTCATACGTGAATGATCATTAATAAATGCCACAAAATATTTATGACCAAACACACTAGGAAATTTAAAAGCACCCTAAATATCGGAATGAACTAACGCAAAAGGTAAATCATGTCTTTTATTATCTGGAGGAAAAGAGAAGCGATGCTGTTTACCAAGAATACATGATTCACAACTAAACTCTGATAAATCAAGAGAAGGCAATATAGTACTTAAAGAAAAAAGAGGAGGGTGACCAAGTTTCATATGCCACTGGATAGTAAAAACAACTGTAGACGTACTGGGAAGGTGATTAACGTAATACCGTCCATTCTGTTCATGCCCTCCACCAATCCGCTGCTTCGTCAGAAGGTCCTGGATCACAATGTCAGAGGGATAAAATGTTATGGAGCAGTTAGAATCATTTGTAAGCTGACGAATAGAAAGCAAGTTTTGTTTTAAAGATGGCACAATTAAAGCATTTTGCAGGTGTAAAAGATGAAGTAAGAGATAAATCAACAGAGCCAGAAACATGTGTAACATTACCATCATCCATGGAAATAAGCTTGTGATGACTAGAAGTAAGATCAGACGGTCCATCACGAGGCATGCGATGTGAAGTATCGGAATCAACGACCTACGAATTATAATGAGAAATGAACGATATATCTGATGGAGTAGAAAGGTTGGCAGGAGCTATAAAAGAGAGGAGACGACGCAACTTGCCCCATTTATCACTGGATAAAGGTAGCTGTTCGGCAGAAGGTCGGTCAGTAGCAACTGGTATGAATGTCTGCCGAGCTGTGGGTGTATCATCAGGGTAGCCATGCTTTTCCTAACACCAGTCTTCGCGATGATTAGTGCCGTCGTAATAATAACAATAAAGGCTAGCACAGCCACGACCATGAGTACGGGGACCACGAGCACAAGCAGTAATTGAGATCGAATCAGAATCCATGATGAATGCTGCAGAAAATAAGGTACACAATCAACAAATTCCATAGCAGTGAATAACTCCACCAAATATCAAATTTCCAAAGCTTAAATACTCCACATACACCCAAAAAATCAAAAACACCAATCAACAAAGAACTTCGTGTTAGTGATATGTATGCCCTAGAGGCCATTATTGTATGATATAGTGGATGCTTGGACATATATATGGAGGACTTTCTTGCTCGACATGATAGTATGCTATATGGTTGTCTTTATCTTAACATGTACACTGGTATTATTATACAGTCTCTTATATACACGATAAAACCCTTGAGATGTTGGCTTGACTACCAGGACTATGATGCGGATCATACTACTGGGACCTGGGTAGTCCACAAGCACATCCTTCAATTGTTCCTAGTCGAGAGTATATCGAGACAGGGCATCGATACACCAGAGTAGACTAGTGTGTACGTTTCTTGACCCTATATGGGGGCGATGGTTGATCCCATATCCATTGGTGTTTGACATCAAAGATTGTACACATGTGTGTTTACTGCCGAAAACCGGGAAGACGGACGTCTTGCCTGAATTTGGGGGCAAATGCTATTTGGTTTTATCCGTCCACCTCTTCGAAGATGCCAAGTTGATTTATGGCACCGTGTATCGTAGGTTTAGACGGATGCGGCCGTTGTAGCAGACTTCGTCAAATTCCCCCTCATTGTGAGGGGTTTTTGATCGTGGGGACGCTCTTCCCTGCAGGCGCAAGCTCCTGCAGTTAATTACGTTACCGCATCGTGGTAACCACTTTCTCCTGCTCCAGAAGGTCACTTCGTGTCGTGTGCGTTTGTTTTATTTTTGGTTGCCCGTGGATTGTATATGGAGACTAATTTATGTTGTCGCCCGTAGGGCGTGGATTAGTCCAAATCCATATTTTCTTAGATTTGGGTTTTGGTTGGTTTAAGGATCGTTAATCTCATTTGAGACTAAAATCAACTTAAACGTTTATTAAGGATACGTTAGTCTAATTTTAGACTAAGATCTACTTAACAGGATCATTTAGATCCAACAAAAGAGCATTTGGGCTCTATTGTTTTAGTTTAGGGACATTGCGGTCCATAAGTTTAAGGACATCATAGTTCATGGAGTTAGGTTATATGTGATATAACCGGATTATCGAATCAAGTTTTGATTTGATAATGTGGTATACAGATAAATGATATTAGTCGGTTATATGTGATATAACCGGATTATTGAATCAAGTGTTGATTTAATAATATGATATATATTTATATTTGATATAATTATATATTGACTAATATTATTGCTCACTAATAATATGCTTATCTTTATATATATATATATGTGATATATATATGTGAATAATGGAGGAAAGAGGTCATAGGAGGGAATTTCCTTCTATGACGTCGAAAAAGTACGTCTTCCGTCGTGTTTTCCGACGATCGGAATCCATCATCTTCATCGTTATCATCTAAGATGTGGGTACGCCAAATTTCATGTGATTCTACAATTTTTTCACCGTTGAATTAGTGGGTTCAAAATTAACGGTTTACCGACAATAGAACTTTTTACATTGCTAAATCAACGGTGAAAAAGTTGTAGAATCATATGAAATTTGGCGTACCCACATATTAGATGATAACGATGAAGATGATGGATTCCGATCGTTGGAAAATACGACAGAGGGCGTACTTTTTCGACGAAATAGGAGGAAATTCCCTCCTATGGCCTCTTTCCTCCATTATTCTCTCTATATATATTATATGAAGTATGGCATGGATTTTCTATTTTTAGAAAATAGAAAATGAGGTGTAATATGTGGAGATATTTGTGGAATGGCAAGGTATGGGTTTTTCCCTTTGTTTATTAGTCTTGACTCACTATTCAAGTATGGTTGCAATTTCTTATTGCAATTTATTCCATGTTTAAATAAGTGAGGTCAAGAGAGAGCCATTCATGCTTGCTCATTCTAACACTTAGCCATTTTCGAGAGCTCGTGTGATGAGTTTCTCTGGCTCTCTCCATCATCATCCTCTTCCTCATACTTCAAGCTATAAACCCTCACATGTGATGTGAACCATAGAGCTTGAGATCCCTAGTGAGCATACAACACCCCTACTTCACCATCCCACATTAGATTAGCATTTTGGTGTAGTGTGTTTCCTTCACTAAAGAGTTTAGTGAAGAGGTAGCTTGGATTGGCGGATTTCTGGTGGATCATCTTCGACACGAAGGTCATCGGAGGAAGTTCGTTCAACCTTCAAGTGGAGCCTAGTGGAGTCGCGTGGACTACAACCCGGAGCATTAGAAGAGAAGGACACGGTCTACAAAGGTTGTATCCTCTTCCCTTCTCTTAGTTTATCATATCATCATTGTTAAACCCTATTATTCTAGTTAAGATCTTGTTAAGAGTTCATTAGCACCACGAATTTTTGAAAATTGCATATGTGATGCCCGTTTTAACCCTACCGTGGTGCTAAACACTTTCACTTCGATCAGCAAAGGAAGCCTCGAGCCAGATCTAATCAGCAAAGAACTTTGAACTCAGATCCAATCAGCAAAGAACACCTAGAATATATGAGCACAAAAAAAATCAAAGAATCTCCAAGAATGGAGGAGATCGATGAAAGAGATCGAGAGCAGAGAAATTGCTCCAGCTTGAAATCAAAGAATCTCCCAGAACTGAAGATAAAGCACAAAAAATCAAGCCTTCGAGCTTAGATCCGTGAAGAACCCATCCAATCGAGCTTGGATTTTAAAGCCATGACGAAGTCGAGGTCAGATCTTGTGGCCATGGTGAAGTCGAGCTTGAATCTTGATGTAGTGACGAGGTCGAGGGTCGATAAAGGGGGATTTAAGTCATAATCAAAATCGACGATGAAGAGGATCGAAGGTGCTGGGTGGTTGGGTTTGGGAGATCGAAGGTGGTGAGGTGCTGGTTGGTTGGTGGAGGGGGCTGCGATTGGTTGCTGGAGGGGTTCGAACGTGTAGAGGGGTTGCAGTTGGTTGCTGGAGGGAGGTGCGAAGGCCTGTAGGTGGAGATCGAAGATGGCGAGGTGTTGGTTGGTTGCTGGAGGGCGCTGCGGTTGGTTGCTGAAGGGTTCAAAGATGGTAGGAGGGAGCATGTAGGAAATTAGGGTTAGAGAAGGGTTCGAGGAGGGGAACGAAGATGGAGGAGGTGCTGGATCGAGGAGGCGGCCGAGGGGGGCAGAGGGGGCGGCGACGGGTAAGAGGATAAATTAGGTTTTTTTTCTTTTCTTTTCTCAATTATTTTTAACGCTCTGATACCGTGAATATAATTGAGAGAAGAATAATTTTATTGGCTTAATTCATAAAGAGTTCACACACACACACATATATATATATAGAGCAACCGATCATCTCTTATATCTTAATCAATCTAATAACAACTAATATTTACTGAGAAAATATATCTTAATAACTAATATATATAATTAGTTATTATATTCATAGCAATGAGGATGAAGCTGAAAATAGGTGGCCTTCACATGGCCCGGACGATGACAGTAATCACAAACAGGTCTCCCGCATGGTGGTCGGTTCCTTCTGCCTCTACTGGGTCTGCGGCCTCCACGTCTTCGATCTCCGAAACCTCCACGGCCACTAGTCCACGTTTTCTCCGGACTGGCAACTTTAGGCTGAGTAAGGAGAGCAAATCGCTTTCGATCATTCCCTGTAGACGAGCTAGAATATTATGCTACAACATATGATATGTATCGGCCAATGAGAAACTGGATGTCCCTCTTAATATTTATGGACGAGCTCCTTTATATTCAAGACCTAAGGCATGAAGAAAGGACAAAACCTTATCTGCTCTCGCTGACGCTGCATTTCCGGAATATCGGTGGTGATTGGAAACACCTCACCGAGTTTTTCCCATCAACTCATGAACTCTGCAAAGAACCTTTGGAGAGATTTAGACCCTCGTTGGTCCGTATATATGGTATGCGTCAGATCAAATGCGTGGGTCAACCGATTCTTGCCAGAGAACAGTGCCTTCAAGTACTCCCACACGCTATACACGGTACGCTCATTTCGAACTAAGGAATAAACTGAATGCTCCATATTCTGGAACATTTGATGACAAATTTGAGCGTCGTCAGTCCTCCATTTATCGGTCATAGGTTCGGGTCTCTTCGAGGACATGTGCTTATTTTTCCTACGAGAGATCAAATACATTTCGTGTAACACCCGAGCCCAATAATACTATTTCTGTTACTGGTTGAGTGTTTGACATTGCTCATTTCATTTATCTTGCTTGTTTGGTTCTTATTGCAAAATTTTAACCGGCTAAGTCAGTTTTGCATATAACAAATTTTAACACCTAAAGTAAAATTAAAAATATCTATATTGGCCTACTCGTCACCCCTAGCCGCGTGGTAGCGTCCGCGCGTCGAGTTTTCATTCCGTTCAGTGAAACGGGCGAGTTTGGACGGCTACGCGCGCGTGCAAGTGTCCGACTTGGGGGCATACTTTTTAATCATAAAACATCTCATTTTAAAATTTGGAACCCGCTTAAAATCCTATTATTTGAATTTCAAATATTTGGGCGCAACCCGGGCGCGATTTGGAAATGTTTCATTTAGCGCCAAAATCCCAAATTAATAATATAATCAAAACTATACATATTATAAATCTTACTGTTATTATAACCATTTAAATCTTTTTAAAATTTTCCCTTATCAAACTTACAGCCAATCACGAGGGGATTAATCCCCCGTGGGCCCGCCTCTCTCCTCTCTCTTCCACTTTCCCTATCTCTCTCTCTCTATTCTGCGTCTATCTCTCTATCTCTCTCTAATCTGATCTCTCTCTCTCTAACCCTCTCTCTCTATCCCCTATATATATATCATTCCTCGTCTCCTTCCTTCACGAGAACCCTCGCGAGAAACACCCCATCGGAACCCTACCCCAGCACCACCTTCTCAATCGCCGCCACCGCCGATCCCTTCGTCTCCATGTCCTCATTATCATCACCTCCATCACCTCTCTCCACTCCCCGATGACGCCTGCAACCTCACCCCGCATCAAACCCATCTCCCGAGCTCACAACCTACAGAAAACCCTACCCAAGCGGAGCCCCAGCCTCGTCGCCGACCTCCCAACCTCAACCTGCTCACCCTCATCCTCATAACCTCTCCTCCTTTCCCCGACCATGACCCTGCAAACACCCCGTCGCAACCCAACCCAAGAACCCACGACGCCCGAGCCCTAGCCCCTCACTGCCGATCGCCGGCAACCCCTCGTCGTCACCATCTCCGTCTTCTCACCTCTTTGCAAACCCCCGACACTACCACCACCACTACCTTCATCCCTGCACCTGCAACCTATCACCGAGAACCCCGACCTCGACGGAGAAACCCATCAACCCATGCTTCCTTCCTCGCCTGTGCTGAACCCGAGCACCGCCCAACACCATCATCTCTCTTTTCTTCTTCTCCATCTTCTTTCTTCTCTTTTCGCCGGCGTCGACTTCCTCTGGAAAGTCAAGAACCCCATCACTGGGCACCCTGTCGCAGCAACCCAGAACTCGACATCTCTGAAGTCCAGAGCATGAGCAGACCACCCCATCGTTGTCGTCGTATCCCTTACCTCGCCTCTGAATCCAGATCACAACCCCAGCCCTTTTCCTTTTTCTTCTTCTTCTTCTTTCTTCTTCTCTTGCTTTTCTTGATCTCGTACTTTTTCCGGTGATCGCCGGAGCCGTGCCGCTGCCGATAATCCGAACAATCCAATTGACGTGCCCAGCCAGCGTGGTCGTGTTCTTGCTTTGCTTGGTTCAGTTTTGTACGCCCGCGTGTGCGTCGCGACTTTTACCGACGTCGGACGTGCCGTGCACCCGTCGTGCGACCCGCTCAGGCAAGTATTACTTGCTACATGCTATACTATATAATTAAACGTGTTTGACTCATTAAACTTGCAAACTTAACTCGATATAGCTAGTTTCTCATTTTGGCTGCAATATGACATATATCATTTTACGATTAACCTAAAATTACAGCTTGCTACTTTAACCCTAATAACGAAGTTACCTGTTAACCACATTTTTACTGTTTCAAGGATGATAGCCTATACACTGGTAGTTCTATTACAGTCTGATATTGATATAACGGTATTGCACCGCAAGGGGTGCTCGAAACTTGCTAATATGATGAAACGTCTGTACTATACTAATGCACTAATGTGATTAAATAAATTGCTTATTGTTGTTAAATTCATTGTTTATTTCCTGCTGTTATTCCTTGTTCGATTTTATGCCTGTTGTGAGCACACCCTCGATTATGTTACATCTTGACCTGACCTTGCTACACATGACATGTATACATACCGATGCACCGGACATGGTACCCTTTACTATCGACTTAACCTGATGTACCATGACCTGACATGTTACCTGATCTCATGCCTAATGCCAACAAACCTGACTGGAGTCCTCATGGACCATTCCTGTTGTCTATCCAGACAAACCTGACCTGTTACCTGATCCTGCGTTGGCATTAGTCCTTGACTACTGAATACCTGACTTGACACATATGACCTGGGGGTATGGGGAAATCAAACGGGTAATCTAAAGTGTAACTTAAAAGGGTATTACTTGATCCGTGGTCCCGGGGGTAACGGGACAGAGCCATTCGTGACTCTTACATTCCTGATCCGTGGTCCCGGGGGGCAACGGGACAGAACCATTATTGGTTCCCATCTTCCTGATCCGTGGTCCCGGGGGGTAACGGGACATATCCTTTGAGTTACATGGAGGATTACTCGAATTGATTTCAAAGACTTTAGAATAGAAAACCCGATAGAACAGTTTAGTTACCCACTGCACACTACCCTGCACTGCTTGTTTCATACTGTTGCTTTATTCATGTCTATTTCTGCAGTGCTTATTACCATGTTCATATTATATTATTGGTTGACATGATGCGCTGACGTCTGGGTTTTGCATGGCCCGGATTCTTTACCACTGTCGCTGACCGAGCAGGAGTACTCCAGCCAGCAGGCTGATTTGTGAGTTCTGTAGTGATTAGCTTATTTCTTGCATTTTTATTTCCAGATATGAGCCCGCATTATGGGACACACTTTTCTATTATTGTATTGGATCATTTGCTTCCGCACTTATTTATCATTGACTCTTGTTATTCTGGATTTGGACATGTGTTAGATAGTTTTTATCTTGTTCTTGATATCTCTACAGCCGTAATGTGACTGTGGATGGATACTTCCTACCCACAGGTAGTATGGTTGGCTATGTCACGTGCCCAATCTTGTGTACTCTGGGAAGCGGGGCGTGACATGGTTCTTTTGGTATCAGAGCCAGGTTAGTCGGGTTGATTCTTTTGTAGTTGGGTATTGTATCCAATACACGAATCAGAATACCCGTGCTTAGGAAACATGTCCTGCCACCTTGACCGTTTTACCATTCTTGAATCACATTCTTCCTGATTATATCTTTTACGACGTGCAAACTTACTTTGCATGTCGACTCGAAAACCTGATTTCTTGTTATCTCTAGGACTTAGGCGACTTGGGTGGAGTTAAGTAATTGTGGCTATGATACCGCGGCATAGTTACAATGCGGTACTCTATTTAAGTATCTTGGAGTTCTAGCCTTGATCCATATTCAGAATCTATCATCATACTAATGTTGGGTGTTTTGAGTTCAGGATTATGGCAGGTAAGAATTTGAAGACGTACCAGAGGCGTGTGGACGAAGCCGCCATGCTTGGAGCGATAAGAGGAATGCTGGAAAATCAGAAGAGGCATACTGAGCTGATCCAGCAGCAAGCAGATTCGTTTCAGGAAGGTTTGCATATTGTTCGGCAGTCTGTAAACAACGATGGAGCTAAACCAGTTGACCGAGTAGGGACCGTGGCAGATTTCAGACGTTTGGGTCCGACTACATTCACTGGTTTGGAGGAGCCGTTGTCAGCCGAGCAGTGGCTAGTTGACACGGAGAAATTGCTGATTGCGGCACAGATTCCAGATGACAAAAGAGTTGATGTGGTGCGCACTCAGCTAGTGGATTGCGCCCGAGAGGGGTGGCTTGTGGAGGAGACCCGCTTGCCCAAGCCGATCAGTTGGGCGGATTTATTTAAGAGTTTCCTGGAGAAATTCTTCCCGCGGACTGCACAGGAGGAAATGGAAGAGAAGTTCATCGGATTAAGGCAGAATGGAGCACCCGTGGACGTGCATGCAGCAGAATGGACCAGACTCAGTAGTTTCGCTGGACCTTTCGCGGCCAACGATGCAGACAGCAGTTGCGGTAAGGAAGCAGTTCTGTCGGGCCAGTCGAGTTTAGGGCTAGGCTGACAAACAGTGTTCTGCAGCTACGGAAGTTGATGGTTGTGAAGAACCGGTGGTGGTTCGCGTTTTCATGGACGTAGTTGAAGATATATCGGGCTTGCCGCCGAAGCGAGACGTGGAGTTCGCGATTGACCTTATTCCTGGTGCAGCGCCAGTATCTAAAGCTTATTATCCAATGGCACCAGTGGAATTGGAAGTAATTAAGAAACAAGTTGGTGAATTGCTTTAGAAGGGTTGGATTCGAAGCAGCAACTCGTCTTGGGAAGCTCCAGTTCTTCTAGTATAGAAGAAGGATGGCACGAGAAGGATGTGCATCGACTATAGAGAAATAAACCGGGTGACTATTAAGAACAAGTACCCGATCCCTCGCATTGGAGAACTTTTTGAGCAGCTTAGTGGCGCGAGGGTATTCTCGAAACTGGATTTGCGATCCGGATATCATCAGGTCCGAGTAAAAGCAGAAGACATTTGCAAGACGGCATTTCGAACTCGGTATGGGCATTTCGAGTATCTAGTGATGCCCTTCGGAGTAACGAATGCGCCGGCAATATTCATGGATTTGATGAACCGAATCCCTTCACCATTCTTGGACCAGTTTATTGTGGTATTCATTGACGATATTCTGGTTTACTCAAAGAGTTTGGAGGAGCATGCTGAGCATTTGAAGATCGCACTGCAGACACTGAGACAGGAGAAATTGTATGCGAAGATGAGTAAGTGCGAATTTTGGCTGGAAGAAGTGAAATTTCTGGGGCATGTTGTGTCGGGCGATGGAATCGCCGTCGATCCCGAAAAGATTGCAGCAGTTCGAGATTGGCCTATTCCAAGGAATGTAGCTGAGATAAGAAGTTTCCTTTGATTAGCCGGATACTACAGGAGATTTGTGGAGAACTTCGCTCGTTTGGCAGAACCGTTGACCAAGCTTATGCGCAATGCGGTACCTTTTGTATGGAAGGATAAGTGTGCGTTGGCTTTTGAGACGTTTAAGCAGAAGTTGATAACCGCCCCTATCCTGACCGTACCAGACAATTCCGGAGGACTGGTGATTCATAGCGACGCATCTGGGAAAGGATTGTGATGTGTTTTGATGCAGCATGGGAAGGTCGTAGCATACGCATCAAGACAACTGAAGACCCATGAGAAGAATTATCCAACTCATGACTTGGAGCTTGCGGCTGTGATCTTCGCCTTGAAGATTTGGAGACACTACCTTTGGGTGAGAGAGTCGAAGTTTTTACAGATCACAAGAGTTTGAAGTATGTGTTCACTCAGAAGAAGTTGAACATGAGGCAACGCAGATGGTTGGAGCTGATGGCCGACTACGACCTTGATCTTAAGTACCATCCGGGAAAAGTTAACGTCGTGCCGGATGCGCTTAGTCGGTTACCAGCTATTCAGGTATTGACTACGCAGAGGGAGATCATTGCGGATTTTCAAAGATTTGACTTGGAGGTTGTGCTACCACATTCTACGGGACAGTTGATGCAGTTGCAAGTATAGTCGTCCTTAGTTGAGAAGATTAAAGCGGCACAATCGCAGGATCCTAGACTGCAAAGATTTCGAGAGCAGGTTGAAGCTGGACTACGAACAGATTTACTGGTCCACGAAGATGGTTCGTTGATGTATGGTAGCCGTGTGGGTGTGCCAAAGGGGGATGTACGTGAAGAACTTATGAAGGAGGCACACAATTCATACTCTGTACATCCAGGAGGTACAAAGATGTACCGAGATATTCGACAACATTTCTGGTGGGAAGGTATGAAACGGGAGATCGCTCGCTTCGTGGCTAAGTGCTTGGTATGTCAGCAAGTCAAGGCTGAACACCAAAGGGTTGCTGGTTTGTTGCAACCATTTCCGATTCCTCAGTAGAAGTGGGAACATATAACCATGAATTTCGTGACAGCTTTACCGCGGAGTCCAAAGGGCAACAATGCAGTATGGGTGATTGTCGATCGGTTAACCAAGGCAGCTCACTTTATTCCTTTTCGGGTTGGTCAATCAACGGAGACTTTGGCAGAGCGGTACATGCAGGAGATTGTAAGATTGCATGGAGTACCGGTGAGCATCGTGTCCGATCGGGACACTCGGTTCTTATCACACTTCTGGAGGAGTTTACGGGAAAGTTTGGGGACTCGATTGAAGTTTAGCATAGCTTATCATCCTCAAACTGATGGTCAGTCGGAGAGAACGATCCAAACTCTTGAAGAGATGTTGAGAGCATGCATGTTGGACTTCAAGGGTTCTTGGGAGGATCACCTACACTTGGTGGAGTTTTCTTACAACAATAGTTTCAAGCGACTATTCAGATGGCTCCGTTTGAAGCTTTGTATGGTCGCAAGTGCCGTTCACCTGTTTGTTGGGATGACGTAGGTGAACGAAGATTATTGGGACCAGAGTTGGTAGTACAGACCGTTGAGAAGGTTAACGCCATCAGAAAGCATATGAAGGCAGCTCAAGACAGACAAGAAAAGTTGGGATGACACGTCAAGAAGACCTCCAGAGTTCGCCGTGGTGATTTGGTATTCTTGAAGATATCATCGACTAGAGGAGTGATTCGTTCTGGGAGTCGGGGAAAGCTTAGACTCGATTCGTTGGACCCTTCGAGATATTGGAGCGTGTTGGGGAGGTAGCGTACCGTTTGGCGTTACCACAGTCCTTGGCAGGTGTGCACGATGTGTTTCATGTATCTCAACTACGAAGTTATGTTCGAGATGAAACCCACGTCTTGGATCATTCAGAGTTAACTGTACGGGAGGACCTAACTTTTGAGGAGCGACCGGTTGAAATCAAGGATCGAAGGGAAAAGATTCTTAAGAACACGGTTATCCCCCTTGTGCTAGTTTCTTGGGGTAATCGATCGCATGGAGAATCCACTTGGGAGCGAGAAGACGAGATCCGGCAGAAGTTTCCTCACCTTTTCCTGTAGTTATCTATCTTGTATTCTTGGAATTTCGAGGACGAAATTCTTTTTGTAGTTGGGTATGATGTAACACCCGAGCCCAATAATACTATTTCTGTTACTGGTTGAGTGTTTGACATTGCTCATTTCATTTATCTTGCTTGTTTGGTTCTTATTGCAAAATTTTAACCGGCTAAGTCAGTTTTGCATATAACAAATTTTAACACCTAAAGTAAAATTAAAAATATCTATATTGGCCTACTCGTCACCCCTAGCCGCGTGGTAGCGTCCGTGCGTCGAGTTTTCATTCCGTTCAGTGAAACGGGCGAGTTTGGACGGCTACGCGCGCGTGCAAGTGTCCGACTTGGGGGCATGCTTTTTAATCATAAAACATCTCATTTTAAAATTTGGAACCCGCTTAAAATCCTATTATTTGAATTTCAAATATTTGGGCGCAACCCGGGCGCGATTTGGAAATGTTTCATTTAGCGCCAAAACCCCAAATTAATAATATAATCAAAACTATACATATTATAAATCTTACTGTTATTATAATCATTTAAATCTTTTTAAATTTTTCCCTTATCAAACTTACAGCCAATCACGAGAGGATTAATCCCCCGTGGGCCCGCCTCTCTCCTCTCTCTTCCACTTTCCCTATCTCCCTCTCTCTCTATTCTGCGTCTATCTCTCTCTAATCTGATCTCTCTCTCTCTCTAACCCTCTCTCTCTCTATCCCCTATATATATATCATTCCTCGTCTCCTTCCTTCACGAGAACCCTCGCGAGAAACACCCCATCGGAACCCTACCCCAGCACCACCTTCTCAATCGCCGCCACCGCCGATCCCCTCGTCTCCATGTCCTCATTATCATCACCTCCATCACCTCTCTCCACTCCCCGATGACGCCTGCAACCTCACCCCGCATCAAACCCATCTCCCGAGCTCACAACCTACAGAAAACCTTACCCAAGCGGAGCCCCAGCCTCGTCGCCGACCTCCCAACCTCAACCTGCTCACCCTCATCCTCACAACCTCACCTCCTTTCCCCGACCATGACCCTGCAAACACCCCGTCGCAACCCAACCCAAGAACCCACGACGCCCGAGCCCTAGCCCCTCACTGCCGATCGCCGGCAACCCCTCGTCGTCACCATCTCCGTCTTCTCACCTCTTTGCAAACCCCCGACACTACCACCACCACTACCTTCATCCCTGCACCTGCAACCTATCACCGAGAACCCCGACCTCGACGGAGAAACCCATCAACCCATGCTTCCTTCCTCGCCTGTGCTGAACCCGAGCACCGCCTAACACCATCATCTCTCTTTTCTTCTTCTCCATCTTCTTTCTTCTCTTTTCGCCGGCGTCGACTTCCTCTGGAAAGTCAAGAACCCCATCACCGGGCACCCTGTCGCAGCAACCCAGAACTCGACATCTCTGAAGTCCAGAGCATGAGCAGACCACCCCATCGTTGTCGTCGTATCCCTTGCCTCGCCTCTGAATCCAGATCACAACCCCAGCCCTTTTCCTTTTTCTTCTTCTTCTTCTTTCTTCTTCTCTTGCTTTTCTTGATCTCGTACTTTTTCCGGTGATCGCCGGAGCCGTGCCGCTGCCGATAATCCGAACAATCCAATTGACGTGCCCAGCCAGCGTGGTCGTGTTCTTGCTTTGCTTGGTTCAGTTTTGTACGCCCGCGTGTGCGTCGCGACTTTTACCGACGTCGGACGTGCCGTGCACCCGTCGTGCGACCCGCTCAGGCAAGTATTACTTGCTACATGCTATACTATATAATTAAACGTGTTTGACTCATTAAACTTGCAAACTTAACTCGATATAGCTAGTTTCTCATTTTGGCTGCAATATGACATATATCATTTTACGATTAACCTAAAATTACAGCTTGCTACTTTAACCCTAATAACGAAGTTACCTGTTAACCACATTTTTACTGTTTCAAGGATGATAGCCTATACACTGGTAGTTCTATTACAGTCTGATATTGATATAACGGTATTGCACCGCAAGGGGTGCTCGAAACTTGCTAATATGATGAAACGTCTGTACTATACTAATGCACTAATGTGATTAAATAAATTGCTTATTGTTGTTAAATTCATTGTTTATTTCCTGCTGTTATTCCTTGTTCGATTTTATGCCTGTTGTGAGCACACCCTCGATTATGTTACATCTTGACCTGACCTTGCTACACATGACATGTATACATACCGATGCACCGGACATGGTACCCTTTACTATCGACTTAACCTGATGTACCATGACCTGACATGTTACCTGATCTCATGCCTAATGCCAACAAACCTGACTGGAGTTCTCATGGACCATTCCTGTTGTCTATCCAGACAAACCTGACCTGTTACCTGATCCTGCGTTAGCATTAGTCCTTGACTACTGAATACCTGACTTGACACATATGACCTGGGGGTATGGGGAAATCAAACGGGTAATCAAAAGTGTAACTTAAAAGCGTATTACTTGATCCGTGGTCCCGGGGGTAACGGGACAGAGCCATTCGTGACTCTTACATTCCTGATCCGTGGTCCCGGGGGGCAACGGGACAGAACCATTATTGGTTCCCATCTTCCTGATCCGTGGTCCCGGGGGGTAACGGGATATATCCTTTGAGTTATATGGAGGATTACTCGAATTGATTTCAAAGACTTTAGAATAGAAAACCCGATAGAACAGTTTAGTTACCCACTGCACACTACCCTGCACTGCTTGTTTCATACTGTTGCTTTATTCATGTCTATTTCTGCAGTGCTTATTACCATGTTCATATTATATTATTGGTTGACATGACGCGCTGACGTCTGGGTTTTGCATGGCCCGGATTCTTTATCACTGTCGCTGACCGAGCAGGAGTACTCCAGCCAGCAGGCTGATTTGTGAGTTCTGTAGTGATTAGCTTATTTCTTGTATTTTTATTTCCAGATATGAGCCCGCATTATGGGACACACTTTTCTATTATTGTATTGGATCATTTGCTTCCGCACTTATTTATCATTGACTCTTGTTATTCTGGATTTGGACATGTGTTAGATAGTTTTTATCTTGTTCTTGATATCTCTACAGCCGTAATGTGACTGTGGATGGATACTTCCTACCCACAGGTAGCATGGTTGGTTATGTCACGTGCCCAATCTTGTGTACTCTGGGAAGCGGGGCGTGACATTTCGACTATATCACGCGATTCAAGAAAATTATCGCCGTTCAATTTCCACTCTGTGATTTTTTCATGATGTATTTCCGCAGAAACAAGAGTTTTGGTATCTTTATCACCCATTTTACCACAAATGAATGATCACCTAGCAATAGAACACAACATCGAACAATATCACCAAATAATGGATCCTTGTCTCGCGGGATTGAGTGGTATAACAAAGAACGAATCACCTCATATCAAACTCGAGGCATCACGAGACCGAGCGGTGATCGGCGGAATTAAAGTCGGAGGATGAACAGTGCCGTGCGTGAACAGTACCGCAGTACCGTAGCATGAACAATACCCGATGAACAATACCGCAGGTATTGTAGCATGAACAGTATCGCACGGTACTGTAGCAGTTGGCGGCGGCGGCAAGAGTTGTGGAGGGCGAGCTCGCTAGGGCTAGGGCTTGTTCGAAACCTTTGTTTTTTTGTTTTTTTTAATTGACAAATTTATTCTCCCCTGGCTCTGAGACAATGAAATAATTGGAAGAATAAAAATGAGGTAAAAGATTTGAGAGCTCCTCCCTTATAGATATTAAACCAAAATATGAAAGATTATAATTATCCTGATGTTAGATTATTATTCTCACATTCTAATAGAGCTTAACTATTAAAAAAATGTACCACACGTTCTACTAAAAACAACTGAGTCTTTTATCCCAAGCACATGAACAACATGAGAATCATACCGAGTCGCGCACATGAATCCTTTGCCTCCATTCACTCCTATCGAACAATACTTTTATTAAGGCCTTTGGCATCCATATCTTTTCGTATCGCCTTCATCCACGTTTTCTTCGATCTCCCTTTTGCCATTTTGACTTGGCCTAAATTGAGAATATCCATTCGTCGAACCGGTGCTTTCGTAGGTCTGCATCGCACATGACCAAACCATCTTTGATGGTTTTCTCGCATCTTCTTTTTCATGGGTGTTACACCAACCTTTGCACGAATATCCTCATTTCACATTTTATCTTTTCTAGTGTTACCACACATCCAGCGAAGTATGTGCATCTCTGCTACATGCATCTTCCGTGCATGATGTTTCTTAGATGCCCAACATTCCGTACCATATAATAAGGCATGTCGAATAACACTTCGATAAAACTTCCCTTTTAAGCTTAACGGAAAGTTGTGATTGCACAAAATCCCCGTTGCACTCCTCCATTTCAACCAACCAGCCTGAATCCTCTGGTTGACATTGCTACCAATCTCACTATCCTTTTGGATGATGGAACCTAGATATCTAAACTGATCGTTCGGTGATATCTCTTGCCCATCCTGTTATACCACTGTGATATCGATTTCTCTGTTTATTGAATTTGCATATGTGATAATAATAGCTTAACTTTTAAAAATATTTAGTTTCCAAGATGTTCACATCTATTTTATGCAGGCTGCGGATTTCTTTCGAGCTGACAATGAAGAAGGCATCGAGGCACGAAATGAGGTGAAAATTTGATGCACTGTATATGAGCAAGAAATTCTCAAAATGTTCAACTGATATTTTTGTACTGGTGGTTAGGCAACATATACAATTTTGGTGAAGATATTATTGCTGTAGAACTTCAATATTAATTTGTTTCTTTTTCTTGAATTTATTGTTAGGTAGCAGCATTAGCAATGGATGATATGATATCCTGGATGCAGGAAGGAGGTCAGGTAAAGTGATGCTTTATGGTATTCTTGATTTGAATATTGGCTATGTTACATTAAATTACCCTTTACTATCTTTGGTTTTCCATACCTTAAAACATTTTTTATTTCAGCAAACTACCTTGACCCTCAGGTTTAAAGGTGTTTTTGCACTAAATTGCCCGTATTTAGCAATTGGGGGAGCTTACTGTAATGAAACCTTTAAAGTAATTTAGTGAAACACAGCGCTATTAGAAGTATTTTGGTGTAATTTATCCTTGATTATTTGGTCATTCACTTGTTCTTGTTGGTTTATAGGTTGGTATATTTGACGCCACAAACAGCACCAGTAAAAGAAGAAATATGCTCATGAAAATGGCTGAAGGGAAGTGCAAGGTACTTGGATCTTTGTTATTAAACTCAACTTTTGCCGGAACTTTGTTCTCTTTCAAATTTAGCATTTTTATAGTCGAAGTCCTGTTTTAGTTTTTCCAACTAAAAGTTGTACTGGGCGAAGGTTTCTAAATACTGGATCAGCTCACTGGTGGCTAGGCGCAAATATCAAGGAAAACTTAGCACCCTAAATTTAAATTGGAGCTAATTATCAGTGAATGTTCAGTCTTAATATTTATTTATATACATGGGGGCCATCCTGATTGTCTCAGGTAGATATGAAGATTGGTGGGAAACGTATTATTCATAACTAACGCGGAACATCCCCCCCCCCCCCCAGATTAAGCTTGATTATGTAGTTTCTATGATTGTGTCCTAAAAACGGCAGTTTTATAAGCAATTTTCTTTATCCTCTGTTATTCATAGATAGAGCGACAAAATGGTAATGTTGGACATGTTTGTTTTATTGACTAGGATATATTTATGGGTGAAATTTGTATCAGTTCTTGAGTACCTACCCTGCTACAATTTTGGCTGGTTGCGACAATTTTGGCCAGAGCATTAGAACTTCTCTTAGCATGGAAAAGCAGTTACAATGAACACCAGTATCTTGCAGTTTATGAATTTTATTAGCCTGATGGATCAGAATTTGAGTAATTAACTTCTTTATGGATTCCTATAGCAAGAGCTTCACAAATTAATATTGACACTGTCATAATAATTTTGTTCTTCCTTGATGCTTCAAGCTTAAGTTGACCTTTTCAGTTGATGTTTATGCCTTTACTATATTGAGCAAATTCTGTGTTGACGATTATGTATGTTTGAATATATGCATAGATTTCAAATATGAAATAGCCCTGCCTGAAGAAACGAACATGAAAAGTAAAAATCCGAAATAAATAGTGCAATTGCCAAATAGTATTGGTAGCGTTGAATCAAATACCGGTTATATCGGCCGATATATCGTATCGGGACCCCTCACGATACGATAAAACCGATAAATTTTTGCCGATGTATCGGCTGATATGGCGACATCGGCCGATACATTGTCCATATATGATATAGGAGACACCTAGCCGATATGATTCCGATATCCGATATCTAAAACCTTAATTGGCAGAACCGATAATTTAGGTGATACGGGGCCTGCAGTGCCCTCCCCTACAATGCCCTCACCCATAGGCGGGTGGGGCCCAGGGGCAATTATGCAAAAAAAAAAACCCTTGGGCCCAGCCGCCTATGGGTGAGGGCACTGTAGGGGAGGCCTGCAGGGACACTGGAGGCCCCATAGAGCTGATTATTTATGTGATATGTGCTGGATAAACTGAAAAATTCACCAGTGGGCCGTGAACTTGAAATTTGGTAGTTCAAGTAATGTCCTTAGATTTTTACCAGTTTTGGCTTGCGTTTTATAAATTGTTTCAGCACAAAATAAGAAACGGTCTCTCCAGCACATAAAAGTTTGGAGGTTCATGTTTTTTTCTTCCATGGTCCCATTCTTCTATTCTTTTCCATGAGTCGATGACTATTCATAGACATTACCTTGACACCCAATAAGAGTTTGAACAAATACTTTATTTTTGTCCTAGTTAATCTTGATTCGATACTAAATCACAACCGCAAAGCTCAGATGCAACCACTACCTCCATTTGTTTCAAAAACCAAATCTCTAATGAACTTTGTCCAGTTTGTCATTTTGGTATATGCCAAAGAAATACGGTATATTCCACCACCTTGGCACCTTTGGGTTTCTATATCAGAATGGGTGACTGTACACATGTAAATTAAGCTGAAAGCAACATGTGTTTGTCACGATCCGAAATTGGCACGTGATGGCCCTAATACTACGCAACGTCTACAGGCGTAACGCAGTAAAAGAAACCCAAAACCCAGAAATTTAAACCATTAAAATTCCAGAAAAGATAAGAAACAATATTTAAAAGTCTTTGAAATCACAACCCAAATTCTTTAAAAGTCCAACTTTATTTCCTTTAAAATTTTGGCAGCACCTCCTTTGTAAAAGCTAGCCCCAAAAATGGGTACAACATAAATATAAAGTAAAGTATCCCCACCGAGAGCAAATCTACGCCCAAAGGCGGAAAACAACCACCACAACAAATATACGACGCTGTAGCGAAGAAATAGAAGACGATAGAAAGGAAACTGTATAAAAGACAACAAATCCAACATAATATACAACATCGTCCTCACCAAGTCTCTAAGTCAATATGAAAATAGTAGATGGAGGGTACAAGGATACAACGAATATATAATACAACGAATAACCACAAAACCCACCTAAGTAAACTGCACACTGTGAGCTGATGCGGTATCCGTAGCAAAAGATGATAAGATGTGTGATAATAGCCTGCCTCTAACTATCCTGAGGAACACCTGCAAACACTGTGGCACAACGGGGGTGAGTTGCCAACTCGTGAATAGTAAATAACATATGCAGGTAATCGCAAGTATGCACGTAAAGCGTGAATCTAAGATATGCAATTAACAATAATAACATGTCATATGAATGCAGAATAATTGAAAGTACACTAGCAGGTACAACCAATATATATAAAGCAATAATGATATGACAACAGTATGCAATAATCATGCGATAGGGATATGAGAATGTAAATGTGCAACAATCATGAAAGGTACACTAACAGGTACTACTAGTACATGAAGCAGTGCACAAACAGATAATGTGAGGTATGGAGTGAAGTATGCCATTTCCACAGAACCCTGACATCGTGGTAGGATCACAATCCAGCAAGACAATTTAAATACCAATTCCTCAAATCAGCCCCCAAATTGGCTCTCATATCATCTAAGTATCACATCTCCTCAATTGCACAATATCAAGTATATCTCATATATCCCGAATGTACAACCTCAAGTATATCTCACATATATCGAATGTACAATCATCAAGTATATCTCGTATATATCGAATGTACAAAATCAAGTGGATCTCACATATCTCGTATGTACAATATGAAGTATATCTCACATATCTCAATGTACAACAGCAAGTAGATCTCATATATCTCGTATGTACAATATCAAGTAGATCTCACATATCTCGTATGTACAATATCAAGTATATCTCACATATCTCGAATGTACAACAGTAAGTAGATCTCACATATCTATCCAGTATCCAATCTCAAATGAATCTCTTATATCCCGAATCAAATCTCCAGCAAAATTCTAACATCCTAAATATAATGACATAAATAAATATGATGAGATCAATACACATATTAGCGTCTCATTCCACTAATATTGGTGTAAGGGTATATATAACAGCGGCTCATCCCCTGTTATATATACAAAGGAGTAATTAGAAATATCATGAAACCAATGTGCCAAGCATCGATACGGAAATGCTGATCCATCAGGTGCTGTCTCCATGATTGGCCCCCTGATAGGTACGTATCATATGCTATCCCGAAAGCTCGAGTGCCTAGCTCTGACCCTCGCCTCTCGACGTATCCATACGTACATGACTCCCGTCGGTATCCACATGATAGCCGCTGGGTCATTGGTCCTGTCACCGGATGTATGGTTCCCCTAAGCCTCATCGCCTGACACCACGACATCGTTCTTGCTTCGGGGTACCTCCGGGCCCCACCATGTACCCGCACACGGACCGCTCCTTTCCTCGCGTGGGGTATACACATCGTAAACGACAAATCTCATGGTGGCTGCTGAAATATCATATCAAGAGAAACCGGGTTTTTCAAATAATGCATAATTTCAAGGACTCCCACGGTCCCCAAATCCAGAAAACATCATGAAAAATCCATATCTCAATGCGAAAATCCATGAATATAATATACGCATCATAAATCTGAAATGCGAGCATATAAAGGAAAAGCAGCAATTAACTGTAACAAGTTAATATAATATCATGCGGTTCCTAATCTCTCCAATTCTAAAATAACATCAAGTAAAAGTAAACATGTAGCTATAACCAGATATATGTGCAACATAAAGGTATAGCAAGATATATGTATGTACCTATAAGTAATGATGTAGTATATCCCCTGGTTATAAGTGAAGTATGTGTGCAAAGTATACCTGTAGTTATGATATAAAGTGTGTATGTACCTATCACTAATGATACGATACTCTATAGGTATACAGGTATCTAACACGTAAGTATGTCAGAGCATATATATAAGCATGTAGGTATACAGGTATACTATAAGTCAATGCGTAAAGAAATATGAATCAAAGTCTTAATGCCCCTAACCAAGCAATATTATATCTATAAGTGGGTTATGCGTGACATGGCAATTATTGACGGTGCGTGTAGCATAGAATTAGTGCTCGTGCAACATGAATCGTCAATAATATGTGCAGTGTCCTACTACTACTAGTCCAGGCACAACTACATTTAAATAATAGGGTAAAGGCGCAATTCTAACAATAACGTAGAATATGCGACAAGTAATAAAATCTCTAGCCCTGACGCATAACGCCATGCGGGCGATTCCCCTGTAGATGTTAAATCTACTCACCAACGTTCCTGGTTAGATAAAGCCTACCACTCGCTTTTCCCTGTGCGCAGCGCCCGAATTCCCCGCCTGCGATCCTGAACACATATAATAATAAAGCAAGCGTATATAAGCAATCGACCAAAAAAATACGTACAACTACGTTGACCGATGCACCAACTCCAAACATACTCTCAAGTGTTCATCAAGTGGCTAACGCGCGTAGCGACACTACGAACCCAACTCAAGAGCAAAAAAAACTACATAAAGACACAAGCGACATCGGCACGACCCTTACTAGGAACGCAAAGCGATACAACTACCAAGTCTAGACCCTGATCGTACCGATCGCGCATTCAAAACACAATAATAAACGTGTACTCAATATAATTAACGTCGCAACGTCAAAAAAAACCCACGTCTAAAAGTTACCAAAATCTAGTAAGCAGTATTTATCATTTTAGCACAAAAGTACAAGTTTTACGAAAACTATAATTTACAAACATCTTCAAATAGCAAGGTTAAACCATTTAAACCTTTATTAAACTTTTAGTTTTCACTAACTACGATTAGCAAAAAAAAAAGTTTAGTTTGTTAATTAGCTTAATTAGCCGATTAGTAAAATATCATTTAACAAATTAGCAACATGGTTTAATTTCTTCAAATTTAACATATTAATTAACCATTTCACTAATTAAAACCCTAACTAATTATCTAAAAACCATATCTAGAATTTTAAACATGAAATTAAATAGCTTAATTTTAACAACTAAAAAGCTAATCAATGATTTAGAACAACAAAGGGAGTTTAGGATTAGGGTTTTATACCTCCAGATTTGATTTGAAACTCAAGTTTTCTAGCTGACAAGTCCAAGTTTGAAGTAGAGAGAATGAAGAATATTTTGCCTCAAGGCACCCAACGAATCGGGTGAAAGTTAAATGAAGTTGCGTTCTTGGGTTTGGATGAACAAAGGAACTTTAGCTTGAAAAATCAAGCAAACAAAATTAGCTTGCACAATTTTTTTGGCAACCAAAATTGTGCTCGGCCAAAGGAAAGGAGGGGGGGCTGAAGAAGGGACTCTCTGTGGAATGATAAATGAAATGGTGGTGTGAAGGATTAATTAAAAAAATAACACAATAAATTAATGCCTCATTCAAAACAAGCAGCCACACCAAAAATCAATTACCACACATCAATTAAACAAGTGTGGGGCCGGCCATAACATGCCCACAGTGATGGGGTGAACCAAAATGAAATCCCATCACCAATATCATATGCAAAATATCTTTAAGGAGACAAAAGCTTTAATGAAATGCAATGAACAAAGAATGAGTCACTAGAAACCATGCTTATCCAAATTACTCAACCAAAATTCCAAAACAATGACTCACCCCATAAGAAGATTTCGGCCACTTCAAGAAATGATGAAGGAAAATAATGGAATTTGGCCACAAAAAGATATGCACGAAAAAAATATTAAAATAATATTTTATTTGGGAAAAAATTCTATCTGAACCAAAATCTCCCAAATACCCCTAAAGTTCGCGTACAAGCTTTATTTTAGCTAAACTAGGTGCCAACAAGCTTATACGGACGTTTGATTGAAATCGGGTTAAAACGGGAAAAACTGACAATTTTGCCTTAAAACGGGAAAATTCGCAAAACGATTTCTGAAACGTTACAATCTCCCCCCTTATAAAAATTCGTCCCCGAATTTAAAATTTTCACTAAGCGTACCTTCAAAGAGAAGAGTACAAAACTCCCATTTCTCGCTCGCAGCCTCACAAGTGATCATCTCACTATACGATTACGTCCAAGAAAACTCTCCACAGATAGCAAGATCCTTGACCGAAGTTTCTTCACCTGCCGGGCCATTAACACCAATGGATGCCGGTGAAAGAAACGATCGAATCAAAGCTAAATGGTCTGAGCTGAATCATGTGGGAAAGTCATGAAGGTATTTGCAAGGTATCAACACAAAGAATGCGGGGTGAAAACTCAATAATCTGGGCGGAAGTGTCAAGTTAAAGGCAACGAAACTAACTCGCTTTAAGGATCTCAAAAGAACCTAATCCTGGGATAACCTTCCCATAACTCAACATGTCATTCATCGGAAAAGTCCGTAGGAATACATGATCTCCCACTGCGAACTCAAGTCTGCGACCAACATGGTCGGCAATAAGACCTCTGTCTGCACTGGGCTACTCTCATCCTGACCTGAACCAACTGGATCATCTCCGAAGTCTCTAGACTAGCCGAGGTCCAAAAATCCTACTACGCAGAGTCAGAAAAACAGACTGGTGATCGACACGACCTGTCTATACCTAAAGGTTGCCAATTGGAGTGTCTCCTGATAACAACTATCGAAGGAGAATCCTAACAATGGCGAGTGATGATCCCCAACTGCCAGCAACAATTAACACAAACGCACCACTTAACAAGAACTGTAAATCTGCAGAAGACTGTCACAACAATCAAAACCCACTGCAGGAAGATATTCATTAAGCTCCGGTGGTCTGTGAAAATCTGACACGACTCTCTGAACAAGTAGTGTCCTCAGATCTTCAACGCACGACCACAACGTCCATCTCCAGATCATGAGTGGAATATCCTGCTCGTACTTCCTCCAACTGTCGGGAAGCGAAAGCAATAACTCTATAGTGTCATCTCAGTACACAGTCGAGCCCCACTCGTGAAACATCACAGTTAAACAACAAACCCATCCGAACCAAAAAGCAAGGAAAGAACTGATACAGTTGTTAACCGAGTCTTCAACTGTTGAAAAACTCCGCACACATGCCTCAGTCCACAGAAAGAAACCTCCATTTCGGTCAATTCGGTCAACGGTGCAGCACTACACTAGCAATCCTGCACGAAACGGCGGTAAAAACCTGCTAAGCCCAAAATCTGCAGATCTCCGTCCTGCACACAAGTCTGGGCCTAAGCTGTATGGCTACGATCTCCCTCGGAACCATACAAAACAGTCTCCCGTGACTACAAGACCTAGGAGTCAACACAAACAAGCCTGAAGGAACACTCCGAGAATCTAACAAACACCTGGCACTCTCCCAGCATCTGCATAACAAATCCTCAAGTGCTACTCCCGTCCCTCAAGACACATTAAAATAGACCAGAATATCATGAATAACACAACAATAACTGGTCGAGGAACGGCCTGAAGAAATCCGGTTCATCACATCTACTAATGCTACTAGGGCATTGGTGAGTCCAATGACACACCAAAACACATAAAGCCCGTAGCACGGACAAGGCAGCCTTCGGAATGTCCTCACTCCGAACCCGCAACAATGATGACCTGATCCCAAACAACTAAGAAAATGTCTCGCAATGTGGAGCTGATCGAAGAAATCGTCAATGCGAGGTAAATGATACCTAACCGCACCGTAAGCTGGTTCAATTGACGATCCATTATACACAACCTCAAACTGCCGTCTTTCTCCTTGACGAACAGAAATAGGAGCTCCCTAATGCGAAACACTCAGACGCACAAGCCCCTCAACAACAACTCTGCAGCAGATCCTTAAGCTCCCTAAGGTTCGCCGGCTCATCTAGAACAACATCGGAAAACTCTCGCATGATAAGTACCCGGTCCAACAAATCCACTGTGGCTCCGGTATCTCGAATGAATGCCAAGAATCCACGACATCCTCTCCTCAAAAGTCGACTAGCGAAAAAGGCTGAATTCAAGCTGTGAGAGGCGGCACCACTGTCCCCCTGCACAACAAGAACTGACTTGCCGGGAAAACAAACCTGACTGTTTTCTCGCGGTAGTCCACAGACGCCTAGCACGTAACTAACCAGTCCGTGTCCAGGAGAACGTCAAATCCGACATCTCTAGAAGGATCAAGTGACGGATGAATCTCCTAACCGATTGGCATACGACTGAAATACGTGTCGCGCAATAAAAGAATCGCTGACAGAAGTTAACACAACAAACGACTGATCTAGCTAACATGAATCCCCTCGTCCCAAACCTCTGCTATTCCCACAACGTTCACGAAAGCTGTCTCGACGACTAAGCCTCTGTCTCTGAGCTGATACCCCGGTACGAGTCCTCCACGGTTCCGGAACTCCCGAAGTCTCTGGAATACGTGTCTCGTCAACTAGGGCTGCATCCACTGGTGCTATGTAAGTGACGGAATACTGTGTGCTGATCGCAAGGAACAACTGGGTAGCAGGGTGACAACCTCCTGTCGCTGCGCTCGAATGGCCTCAACCAATGAACTCATCGTCTGGCGCAAGTCCTGCATCTCTGCCACATGCCTAGCGATACTATCTGTCGAAGACGGATCCGTCTGCACCTGTGCAACTAGCGTGCCATCCTGGTCAGTGCTCGTCTCACCCGAGCCAACTCTGACCTCGGCCCTCGCTGCACCTCACTGAGTCCCATAGTCGTCGTCGGCAAAGGCTATAAATAGGAATAGGATTCGATATGAACACGGAAATCGAATCACAAGGATATGAATCATCAAGGAAGGAATTTCAAGTAATTGTACTTAGGTCACTTTAGGCGGAGTACTGCATCGTGAGTATGCTGCAGACATACACACACTACGTTATTTTGCTTAAGCTACCTACTCCATCATATAAAGGTCATCCTACACGCCGTAAGGTAAAAACCTAGCGCTCTGATACCAACTTTGTCACGACCCGAAATTGGCACGTGACGGCCCTAATACTACACAACGTATACAGGCGTAACGCAGTAAAAGAAAGCCAAAACCCAGAAATCTAAACCATTAAAATACCAGAAAAGATAAGAAACAATATTTAAAAGTCTTTGAAATCACAACCCAAATTCTTTAAAAGTCCAACTTTATTTCCTTTAAAATTTTGGCAGCACCTCCTTTGTAAAAGCTAGCCCCAAAAATGGGTACAACATAAATATAAAGTAAAGTATCCCCAACGGGAGCAAATCCACGCCCAAAGGCAGAAAACAACCACCACAACAAATATACGACGCCGTAGCGAAGAAATAGAAGACGATAGAAAGGAAACTGTATAAAAGACAACAAATCCAACATAATATACAACATCGTCCTCACCAAGTCTCTAAGTCAATATGAAAATAGTAGATGGAGGGTACAAGGATACAACGAATATATAATACAACGAATAACCACAAAACCCACCTAAGTAAACTGCACACTGTGAGCTGATGCGGTATCCGTAGCAAAAGATGATAAGATGTGTGATAATAGCCTGCCTCTAACTATCCTGAGGAACACCTGCAAACACTGTGGCACAACGGGGGTGAGTTGCCAACTCGTGAATAGTAAATAACATATGCAGGTAATCGCAAGTATGCACGTAAAGCGTGAATCTAAGATATGCAATTAACAATAATAACATGTCATATGAATGCAGAATAATTGAAAGTACACTAGCAGGTACAACCAATATATATAAAGCAATAATGATGTGACAACAGTATGCAATAATCATGCGATAGGGATATGAGAATGTAAATGTGCAACAATCATGAAAGGTACACTAACAGGTACTACTAGTACATGAAGCAGTGCACAAACAGATAATGTGAGGTATGGAGTGAAGTATGTCATTTCCACAGAATCCTGACATCGTGGTAGGATCACAATCCAGCAAGACAATTTAAATACCAATTCCTCAAATCAGCCCCCAAATTGGCTCTCATATCATCTAAGTATCACATCTCCTCAATTGCACAATATCAAGTATATCTCATATATCCCGAATGTACAACCTCAAGTATATCTCACATATATCGAATGTACAATCATCAAGTATATCTCGTATATATCGAATGTACAAAATCAAGTGGATCTCACATATCTCGTATGTACAATATGAAGTATATCTCACATATCTCGAATGTACAACAGCAAGTAGATATCATATATCTCGAATGTACAATATCAAGTAGATCTCACATATCTCGTATGTACAATATCAAGTAGATCTCACATATCTCGTATGTACAACAGTAAGTAGATCTCACATATCTATCCAGTATCCAATCTCAAATGAATCTCTTATATCCCGAATCAAATCTCCAGCAAAATTCTAACATCCTAAATATAATGACATAAATAAATATGATGAGGTCAATACACATATATTAGCGTCTCATTCCACTAATATTGGTGTAAGGATATATATAACAGCGGCTCAATCCCCTGTTATATATACAAATGAGTAATTATAAATATCATGAAACCAATGTGCCAAGTATCGACACGGAAATACTGATCTATCAGGTGCTGTCTCCATGACTGGCCCCTTGATAGGTACATATCATACGTTATCCCGAAAGCTCGAGTGCCTAGCTCTGACCCTCGCTTCTCGACGTATTTATACGTACATGACTTCCGTCGGTATCCACATGATAGCCGCTGAGTCATTGGTCCTGTCACCGGATAGTATGGTTCCCTTAAGCCTCATCGCCTGACACCACAACATCGTTCTTGCTTCGGGGTACCTCCGGGCCCTATCATGTACCCGCACACGGACCCTTCCTTTCCTCGCGTGGGGTATACACATCGTAAACGACAAATCTCATGGTGGCTGCTGAAATATCATATCAAGGGAAACCGGGTTTTTCAAATAATGCATAATTTCATGAACTCTCACGGTCCCCAAACCCAGAAAACATTATGAAAAATCCATATTTCAATGCGAAAATCCATGAATATAATATACGCATCATAAATCTGAAATGCGAGCATATAAAGGAAAATCAGCAATTAACTGTAACAAGTTAATATAATATCATGCGGTTCCTAATCTCTCCAATTCTAAAATAACATCAAGTAAAGGTAAACATGTAGCTATAACCAGATATATATGCAACATAAAGGTATAGCAAGATATATGTATCTACCTATAAGTAATGATGTAGTATACCCTCGGGTTATAAGTGAAGTATGTGTGCAAAGTATACCTGTAGTTATAACATAAAGTGTGTATGTATCTATCACTAATGATACGATACTCTATAGGTATACAGGTATCTAACACGTAAGTATGTCAGAGCATATATGTAAGCATGTAGGTATACATGTATACTATAAGTCAATGCGTAAAGAAATATGAATCAAAGTCTTAATGTCCCTAACCAAGCAATATTATATCTATAAGTGGGTTATGCGTGACATGGCAATTATTGACGGTGTGTGTAGCATACAATCAGTGCTCGTGCAACATGAATCGTCAATAATATGTGCAGTGTCCTACTACTACTAGTCCAGGCACAACTACATCTAAGTAATAGGGTAAAGGCGCAATTCTAACAATAACGTAGAATATGCGACAAGTAATAAAATCTCTAGCCCTGACGCATAACGCCATGCGGGCGATTCCCCTGTAGATGTTAAATCTACTCACCAACGCTCCTGGTTAGGTAAAGCCTACCACTCGCTTTCCCCTGTGCGCAGCGCCCGAATTCCCTGCCTGCGATCCTGAACACATAATAATAAAGCAAGCGTATATAAGCAATCGACCAAAAAAATACGTACAACTACGTTGACCGACGCACCAACTCCAAACATACTCTCAAGTGTTTATCAAGTGGCTAACGCGCGTAGCGACACTACGAACCCAACTCAAGAGCAAAAAAAACTACACAAAGACACAAGCGACATCGGCACGACCCTAACTAGGAACGCAAAGCGACACAACTACCAAGTCTAGACCCTGATCGTACCGATCGCGCATTCAAAACACAATAATAAACGTGGACTCAATATAATTAACGTCGCAACGTCAAAAGAAACCCACGTCTAAAAGTTACCAAAATCTAGTAAACAGTATTTATCATTTTAGCACAAAAGTACAAGTTTTACCAAAACTATAATTTACAAACATCTTCAAATAGCAAGGTTAAACCATTTAAACCTTTATTAAACTTTTAGTTTTCACTAACTACGATTAGCAAAAAAAAAAGGTTTAGTTTGTTAATTAGCTTAATTAGCCGATTAGTAAAATATCATTTAACAAATTAGCAACATGGTTTAATTTCTTCAAACTTAACATATTAATTAACCATTTCACTAATTAAAACCCTAACTAATTATCTAAAAACCATATCTAGAATTTTAAACATGAAATTAAATAGCTTAATTTTAACAACTAAAAAGCTAATTAATGATTTAGAACAACAAAGAGAGTTTAGGATTAGGGTTTTATACCTCCAGATTTGATTTGAAACTCAAGTTTTCTAGCCGACAAGTCCAAGCTTGAAGTAGAGAGAATGAAGAATATTTTGCCTCAAGGCACCCAACGAATCGGGTGAAAGTTAAATGAAGTTGCGTTCTTGGGTTTGGATGAACAAAGGAAGTTTAGCTTGAAAAATCAAGTAAACAAAATTAGCTTGCACAATTTTTTTGGCAACCAAAATTGTGCTCGGCCAAAGGAAAGGAGGGGGCTGAAGAAGGGACTCTCTGTGGAATGATAAATGAAATGGTGGTGTGAAGGATTAATTAAAAAAAACAACACAATAAATTAATGCCTCATTCAAAACAAGCAGCCACACCAAAAATCAATTACCACACTTCAATTAAACAAGTGTGGGGCCGGCCACAACATGCCTACAGTGATGGGGTGAACCAAAATGAAATCCCATCACCAATATCATATGCAAAATATCTTTAAGGAGACAAAAGCTTTAATGAAATGCAATGAACAAAGAATGAGTCACTAGAAACCATGCTTATCCAAATGACTCAACCAAAATTCCAAAACAATGACTCACCCCATAAGAAGATTTCGGCCACTTCAAGAAATGATGAAGGAAAATAATGGAATTTGGCCACAAAAAGATATGCACGCAAAAAAATATTAAAATAATATTTTATTTGGGAAAAAAATCTATCTGAACCAAAACCTTCCAAATACCCCTAAAGTTCGCGCACAAGCTTTATTTTAGCTAAACTAGGTGCCAACAAGCTTATACGGACGTTTGATCGAAATCGGGTTAAAACGGGAAAAACTGACAATTTTCCCTTAAAACGGGAAAATTCGCAAAACGATTTCTGAAACGTTACAGTGTTCTAAAGTAATATCTTGCTTTCAATTTTCTATTTTCATAGGAAAAATTTACTTTTCTTAAAGAAATCAGGTTTACTCAGGAACATTATGTCTCGACGGGAGATGTCCGAAATTTACTTCTATCTACCGTAATTATCTTTTCTCCCTTATTTCCAGTATTCCATTATGTACTTGTGCATATAAAAAGATGAAATTACTTAGCTTTGCCGGCGACTATTTGCTGTAAAATGTGCAACTGTTTTTCCTTTTGATTGAATTTTAGAACTTTGATGGTTCCATCACAAGTTTCCTTATATTTAAAGCATTTAAATATTCCACTTTACAGATCATATTTCTGGAAACTATCTGCAACGATGAACGCATAATTGAAAGGAATATACGGTTAAAAATCCAACAAAGCCCTGATTATGCTGATGAGTGAGTTTCTTTGCTTGTGTTTTGTGACTTTTAACTTCATAAGCCAAGCATGCACAGTGGTTGTATATATATGCAGGCCAGATTTTGAAGCTGGACTACAAGACTTCAAGAATCGGTTAGCCAATTATGAAAAGGTACAAAGCATCAATTTCCATTTAGTATTTGTTCATACAAAGTAGTTGCATACGCACTTTATTTTTACACCAAATTATACCATCTATTATACAGGTTTATGAGCCAGTCGATGAGGGTTCTTACATCAAAATGATCGATATGGTCAGTGGTAATGGTGGTCAAATACAGGTAAATGGCTCCCCCCTTCTTTGTAAATATGATCAGAAAACTATCAATTTTCCAATAGACTTTTCTATCTACTTCTTTCTCTTCTCTTAATGAAAGATCTAAACGTTAAGGACAATGCTTGATTTGAAATTCTCTTGTGGGGAATTTCTCCTCCCCTTTTCCCTTGCTGTAGTGTTTGATATAGGAAATTTCATTCATCATTATTTGTATTGATGACATTGTGGAAACCTCTAGTTGCATCTTTCCAAAAACATTTATTTTATAAATTTCTACAGTTTACTTTGTCTTTGTTCATTTTAAGCCCATATCTTCGTATTTTTGGTCATTCATTCTATATCAATTTTATCTAATTAACATCATTCCCCCCTTCTCATTATACATTCTTGATTATGAATATATTTCTGGTTGTGGAAAGAACTCTATACTCCTTTCCTTTTCTGCATGTAAACACCTTATAGTTTCTTTTTACAATATTTTCACACAATAACGTTAATGATAAAGGGTGAATTACCAATTCACCGTTTCTGTTAAACTAGTCTTGTAGTAAATAATAATTTTACAAATCCATCATTTCCCCTTTAATTAGAGTTGTCAATTGGCCGGGTTGGGTAAGATTCATGTGCAACCTGAACCTTATTCCTAACCCAATAAGATATACATGAACCAGAATCTGATTCCGAAACATCTTATTATAAAATTATATTTCACTCTGATTTATACTTGAAAAGAAAACAGGTCCTAGACAAGTTCACTTTGTAACAAAAGCTTATATAGGAGCAGGTATAAAGGGAAAAAAGAGGGATTTAGCAATGAAACAATGCCAAATTTGTCACCATGATAACAACCTTCTTGCCACCTATGTTGCATAGATTCTGCATAGAGAAAGTGCATCCATGTCGGTTGTGGATACATATGGATATTTGAGGGATCTGATATCAATATTCACAAGAACGACATTAGGGGCTAAATATAAAGAGCCAATTTTTTTGACTTCACAATTATTCTATTGAATTCCTTTTTTGCCTTTTTTACACGGTAAATTCCCTTGTTTCATGCTGAAATCTTAGGAGGAATTACTTGTTAAATCCTCACTACTGTTTTGCTATTTTTTTCCACATTAAAGCTAAGTATATTTTCCAATTTCTCACTTGGCCCAATCTTGTACCTTGACAATTTGTTCTGTTAATTCAGGTCAACAACATCAGTGGATATCTTCCTGGACGAATCGTCTTTTTCTTGGTACATATCAGTATATGTATAAATTCTCTTTGTTTGATTATTATATATTGATGGTGGAAGAGGTAAACCCATTATTTACATAAAAATTATTGCCAGTAGAATATGTGCAAACGAAATTGGTATAAGATTTGTGTGCAAACATAATACAAAGTTTTAATTTTTCGTTTATTTTACTAAGGCACCATGTTCTATTTATTCAAAATACCTTAAAAATGAAAATATGTCAGATGCATGAGAATGGGAGTGATTAGTAGCCATTTTTTACGGCCCAATGTTAAATCAGTGTGGTACCCTCTTAGATATTTACATTAGTAAATGAATGGGGCATAGATGGAGAACCTGGAAAAAAAAGCCATCTATCTATTGTAGCATTAAATTATCGTCCTGTTTAGTTTTAACAGTGAGCGGTTGTGTCTAGGCCTTGAGTTTGGTGTATATATGGAATGAAGTTTTGGATGGATTTCAAGTTTCAAGCTATAAAATCATTAGTGAAACTTTTGCTTGGTGCCATTGGGTTTGAGCCCTTCACCAGCTTAAAATGTAGACCAGAAAGTGCTTCTCTGAATAACTTTTTACTTCCATAATTTTGGGACCAACTGAAAACAGTTGATACCGCAGCAAGAGTTTTGCCAGGAGGAAAGCTAATACATGAAAGACTTACACTTGGAAGATTAAGATAATATGTTTCTCTGTGTTGCTTCGTAGAGTTCTTTTGTTGAGTTGGCTGGTTCAACGATACTTTTCATTGTCTTTTGTGTGGAATATGCTGTATTCTGGGTCAACAGTCAAGAAATTTCTGGCTGCATGTTTAATAGTTGGATTCAAGAAGCTATTGATTTTTTCTTGAAAATTCAGAATTTGGGAGCTGAATGTATATCATGTATTGCATAATTCTTTGGTGTAGGAAGGGCCTATCATAATCTGGAAATATGAGATTTCTTTTGGCAGCTTAATTGTTAACCATTCCCAAATTACATATTAAATAATGCCAGACCTGCAAAAAATTTAAATATGAATATGGAAACTGGAAAACCAATGTAGTGTTTTGAATAAATAATTAGACTGGAAATTCTACAAGCATAAGGGAACTCGGCTTTTCCAAATATAATCATTATGTGTGTCGCGCTATACTAGATTTATTAACCTTTCTTACATCCCCACACGGTCATGCTTAAACCATTTATCATACTTGATAATGAGTAAGTTGGCGTGCTGTTTCCCCCCCTCCATTTGAAGTTGTGCATTTTGCATGCGAATCTTAATTTCTGTACTCTGCAGGGCAGTAGAAAGAAGTCTACACAATCATTGAGAAATTCTTTAGCATTACTCTCTCATATTTCCTTTGAATTGTTGTGCTTTTTCATTATTGGAAGATAGCCAATATGTTATTTGTGATATATGAAGTTACGAGCAAGAAGTTGACTGTTAATATCTTTATTCTCATTGCTGGAATTGTAATTGCTAACTATACTATATAATCTGCCTGCTTATATACCATTCCAGGTGAATACTCATCTAGCACCCCGGCCAATTCTGCTTACTCGGCATGGTGAGAGTCGAAATAATGTTAGAGGAAGGATTGGAGGTGACACAGTTTTAAGGTTCGTTCTACTTCGAACTAATTTAATCTGTGTTCTATACTTTAATTCGTAGCATTCACACTGTTGAAGATGAACATTTTGTCCTCAAGTTTTCCTCTTTGTGGTTCACAAAGAAGGTATTTCATTAGCGAGAATCTGTCCTCGGTTTAATTTAAGTTTTGTGGCCTGTTTTGTGACATTCACTTTATTCACAACAGAAACATCCCAGCCAAGAGTTCTTTATAGAGATATTTATTAAACATATAAAGACCAGGTAGTATTTAGAGTTCTTTATGCAGGAGGCTAAAGGGTCAAAGACTTCAATTGGAGCATGCCTTGGCACGTAATAGCAAACAAAAATACACTTTATTAAGTTTCCATCGTTGTGTACATATCTGCATGTCTGCATGTGTGTGTGTGTGTGGGCGGGTGCTGTGGGATGGGTGGGTGTGGTTTCACTAGGCTCTTTTTCTATAGGATTTGAGAAGCAAATGCTGTCGCCTCCATATGCATAAGATCCACATCAGGATATTTTTGTACAATTATGAGCAAAGCTTTCGATGTTAAAGGTGGGGCTTTATGCGGCTTTTTACAACAGTGATTTACAGAAAACCTTATCTGATAATTTAATCATACATATAATTTTAGGATGACACTTGCCACTAATCTGTATTTACTGTAATTAACTGAGAAGTCAGTGTTAAGAAGCAAAAAACCTTGCAAGAGCAAGGTTGAAGCTGAGATGGTCAATCCAGTACTTGGCGTTGATGTCAACTGGTTGCTCATCAATAGGAATGTGTATGGTGTATTAATATTACAAAAAGTCACCTTGTTAATGTATAATAGTAGATAAACAAAATAAGCACAAGAAATTAAATCATATTAGGAATAGCTAGAAATTATAGAACTATCTTGCTGTAATTCTATTCTACTCTAATCGATTGACGGAATTTTTTGCATTTACAAAAGGCTTCCTCACTAGATATATGTTACTTGCTATACTAGTATAGGTTGGCCCAAAGTGATTTTATACATATGCCAATTAGTGGTGGCAAACCTAGGAAATATGGTTGCCAGGTAGGGATGTAAACAGACCTGGATAATCCGATCCGAATCCGTTTTCGAATCCAACAACTTGCGGATATGAATACTAAAATATCCATATCCGGACGGATTCGGACAGGAAATTTGTATCCAAGTCGGATCCGGATTCTAATCCGGATACTAACAAAATTTTCGGATTTGGATCCGGATATCCGAACTAATGGTACCCACTATCCAACTGCTAATTGCTATTAGTTATAGCTAAACTTATGGATGGACGGTGGGCTTGATGTTACATGAAAAGCCCAAATTTGAAACTATTGAGACTTGTGGACTTGATTTATGGATTGTTTTAATCTAAAAATATTAGTTAACCTATTTACATATTTTATTAGCTGTAGTTATGAATCATGACTTTTTATATTTATCCAAATAGTATTCGTATCTGAATTAGTGAATATGGTTTTTACAATATCCGATCTGTATCCATATTCGATTTGTAGTGGATATGGATAGTAAATTTTTCTTACCGACAACTATCCATATCCGCATTCGCATTCGCATCCGTAAATAGGTGCCGAATATAGATATGATAATGCTTATATCCGATCCGTATCCGATCCGTTTACATCCCTATTGTTAGGGCACAAATAGGTTCTTATGGTATTTTAATGCAACTAACAAAGTTAATGATGTTTATCTAAAAAATGAGATGAAAGTTCAAAATCAAAACTCAAAGCACATTAAATCTGAAATTCAAATACATCTCTCATGAATTTTAGAGAGGTCCAATCTAAACCCAATTTCATCACCATTTCAAATCCCAGTCTAAATATCCTAAAAGTTCAAACGCAGAAAAATTACATTATATGACTGCAAGTTACTCATAATATGAAACATGAAAAAGGTAATTAGTGATATGTTGGTGAACAAAGTCCGAACAATAATCCGTTTGTTAATTTCCTACTCTTATAAGTGAGATATATGGAGTCGGGATTATCGGTATAAAGAAGTCTAAGAAGATTAGAGAAATTGGGCTGAAGCTTTGAGGGTGTTTAGGAAATTGGGTCGGTCTGGTTGGCCGAACAGAAATAGAGATTGTGTAGGAATTTGGGGGAAAAGGTATATTTTTTAAAATTATTATAAGGGACCACATGGTCCTTGTTTGCTAGGATATAAAGGTAGGGTTTCTTTTGAACGATTGAGTGGGTACACATGCCCCCACAAGCATGTATGTGGGTCCACCACTGTTAGTTTGGACATAATAACCATGATGCATAGCTATGGGTATGAAGAAATGGTACAACATTTTATGGACACAACAATATTATAATTCAAGGAAAATTAGGACTATGATTTATTACATAAAAAGAATGCATCAATGCAAATAGGTAATTAGATATAACGACGTGTTTGCGCATACGGTTTTATAAGTTAGTTTTCTTTACTTCTTTATCTATTATATAATTTATCTACATTATATATCGAAGCACTAATAGAATTCAGAACAACATTGATTTAGGACTATTGCTCAATTGAACTATTAACTACATATCCATATAGTAGTTATTGAGTTAAACAGCTGAAAGAAATTCAGTTAATCATATCCAAACCATCAAATCAGTCAACTAGCAATTACGTTGACTCGTATATCTTAAAAATTGTTTTAATTAGACCCAATCTATCAAGATATTAGCCAAAAGAATTCCATTTGCGAGTCATGTTGTAATTTTTTTTCGAGTTTTCATGTAATGTTTTTAATGAAAGAAGTGTGCTTAGTATGTGTGGAGAAGAATGAATATATTAAATTTCATCTTTCCATTTTGAATTCTTAAGGATTGCTGATTGGTCTCTGGAAGTATAACTTATAACCCTATCAGTTGTCACTTGTCACTAGTTATTGTTTGGACACCGTAACAATTCTGATTCATAATTCAAACGTAGGATCCAAGATATTCTGAGCATGCATTGATACCATATTGCTTTGATAACACTTGTAACTTCGAAGGAGTCTTCGACTTTGGTTTCATTTATACAACCCTTTTTGTTTAAAAGAGAAATTTTCATTTTAAATTTTTATAATTTCAATTGGTGTCATGAATTAAATGAGGTAATAAAATTAATTAATAAATAAACATATTGATATAACCTAACCACTAAAAGCTCTTGTTTCAATGGAGGACGTAAGAATTTTGATTCATGGGGGCACTAGGTCACTGATCAGAGCCACAAATTTATGCTAAATACGAAAAACGTTAAATATAAAAAATTGATTTTCAACCCGTAGTAGTTATATGTCAGGCTTTGTAAAAATCAAAAAAATATTTTAGTCTTGATTATTCAAAATATACCAGAGTTAGCATAAAAAGATCTTGGAGATTTATTTGTTACTTGCTTACATAATTGAGCCCATGGGCAATAAATCTTCGATCATTGAATCTATTATAAAGTTAGTGCTTTGTCATATCTATTACATTATGTGTTGCTCAATTTTCAAGATGTGAACTAATGAGACTTAAGATGAAATAGCTTGTATCGCAAATAAAAAATGATAGGTGCTCAAAAACACTAAGCCATTAACCACATTTTTGTTAAGGGTGAGAATGTAAATGCAAGAAATCTATTACTTTGATTTACAATGTTTTGAATATCAAGGTACAAATATTAGATATTAAAGTATTATTAAAGTAGCGGTCTGTATTTAATAATATGTTCGATGAAAAATTAATAGCAAACTAATAAGACGAGCTATCCAATTTTCTCATTTAGCATACTTTTTTAAAATATAAATTTTATTCTTCACAATTTTCTATTTCTTGGAATATAATCAAAAGTCTATTTTTCATAGGTTTTCTATAAGGTTCAACAATTTTAATATAAATTAGTATTCAATCATAATCCATAAAATATTAAAGGTATTTTTTATGAAGTGACAAATAAGAGACAAAAGTATAATGAAAGAAACCATGAGCAAACTTTGGTTAGTAGCGCATGAACTAATTACTTTTGCATAACAACTACTATATATAATAGAAAGGCATGTGTCCCTACAATCCTGTGAGAGGATTTTTCCTTGTCTTGTTTAATTCAAATATATTCACTAGAGAAAGCTACTTCAGTTGTAAATAAACTGAAAGGTTCAAGGCTTAGTATAAAATGTATCAAGAGTTTCATCTGATGAATAGAATTTCACCAGAAAAGTACATAAGCCTGTAGGCTTTATTTCATTTCAGTTCATTTATAATGATGTTTATTTTCTCTTAACTCGTTTATCCATTCATTTCTTTTAAAACGAAAATATGACACTCTAGCTACATCTTCGGTCACACAGTTCTTTTACCATCTAAAAGCAATTTGAAATCTCAACAGTCTCAAACCATATTGTAACCAAAGTTATATTACAATTTCAGTTACGCCGAGTCCAAACATGGGACTGTTATAAAGAGCTTTTCTATTTAGATTGTCAACATAAAGGTAAAAATGGTTGAATGATTCACATCAAAATCCAGTATATTTATTTTAGTGAAGCCTTGCTTCCAATTCATTCTCTTGATTTGATCATAGATGATTGATATTTGGCCAAATGACAGGAAACGTCCTTAACTTTTGCCGGTATAGCAAGAAACTTCCTTATCTTTTTAAGCAATACCTTTCATGTCATGTCGAAATGAAAATTTGCATTGTGGATGGCTAGATATGTTAGAGACATGTTCGAAATGTCAGACAGTTAATTTATGTGTTCTAATTTAGACCTTGACATTCACTAAATATTATACATATCATTATTGGAACTCAATATTAAAAGTTGGCTGAATTTCTCAAAAATTCCAAAAATATTTCTCATTGACAATATTAATTATGAACCATTGATTAAGCATTAGCACTAATTAGAAAAATCTCTGGGTATTTTGGGAATAAACTATTGGTCAAAACGGCAAACTTAATTGTCGTCAATTAAGGGGAAAAGTGTAGGTTTTTTTAGAGAGGGATTGCAATTTAGCCTTAAAATTTCTTACCCCCTCGCAATCTTGATTTTGGGGCACACATCATACAGATCATAAACCTATTTATTCAATATAAGCCATATTCAGTAGTGAATTTTCCTAATAATAGATAAATCTTCTTACTTGCTATGCTGTATTTCTCCAGTAGTTATCACGAGAAAATATGACATTGTTACTGGTTGCTTTGAACAGTGAAGCTGGGGAACTTTACTCAAAGAAACTCGCAAACTTTATTGAGAAGCGACTAAAATCTGAGAGGGCTGCTTCTGTAAGAATAATTTATTTATCGTGTTTATGATGAGCTTTATTTTGATGTGGTCAAGCATTTATTTACATTTTCAGTAAATTATTACTCTTACTAATAAGCCCATAGTTTTGCTGGTTGTTATTATCGAATTGCCTATGTTCAATACAGGTTCAAATTTGGCCCATAAACGGCCGCTCAAACCTGTCAGAGGGTGAAAGTGTATATATATATATATATATATATATATATATATATATATAGAGAGAGAGAGAGAGAGAGAGAGAGAGAGAGAGAGGCCCTATGAGGTTTTTTCGTTAGGTGGCATCAAAAATTCATATCTTCCACGATTTTTCCGATGATCGGCACCCCTCATTATCATCTTTATCATGTAAGATGTGAATACACCAAATTTCATATGATTCCACTATTTTTTCACCGTTGAATTAGCAATGTAAAAGTTCTATTGTTGGTAAACCGTTAATTATGCATCCACTAATTCAACGGTGAAAAAGTGATGGAATCACATGAAATTTGGTGCGTCCACATCTTTTATATATATATATATATATATTAAAGAACGAGGAGGCATTATATATTTTATTTATGAGTGTATACGAGCTTTTGATATAACTGGGTTTCAACAATAAGACTCAAGTCTTGTTGAGGTTTGTCTCATCTTATATCTTATACTCATTTACCTCTCATAGTTTTTCCAATGTGAGACTATTTTAGTCTCTCATACCTCAACACTCCCCCTCATGTGCAATCATCAGTTTTCTTGGTGTGGTCATGTGCCCCACACGTGCAACCATCACTTATTCTTGGTGTGGTTGTCACGTGGATTGCACAACATTTGTAGAGCTAGACTGCTTCTCTCAGAGGTGTGTGTTAAAGTAGAGATCCCGATTGATCTGGGCTTTGATACCATATTTAGATTATATATATATATATATTTATTAAAGAACGAGGGAATACATATATTTAATAAAGAATGAGAGGTGATTGTATATTTAATCTATGAATGTACACGAGTTTTTGATATAAGTAGATTCCAACAATAAGACTCAAGTCTTGTTGAGTTTTGTCCCATCTTATATCTTATACCCATGTACCTCTCATAGTTTTTCCAATATGTGACTATTTTAGTCTCTTACATCTCAACACTCCCCATCACGTGCAATCATCACTTTTTCTTGGTGTGGTTGTCCGTGGAAAGTACAAGACTTGTAGAGCTACGTCTCTCAGAGCCACTTTTTTGTGCTTGTAGCCTGCTTCTCTCATAGGTATTGTCAAGGTTTTTTGGATCGAGCCATTGGCTCTGATTATATATATATATATATATATATATATTAAAGAACGGGGGATGTGATTATAAATTTATATTTATGAGTATACTCGGACTTTTGATATAAGTGGGTTCCAACAATAAGACTCAAGCCTTGTTGAGTTTTGTCCCATCTTATATCTTATACCCATATACTTCTCATAGTTTTTCCAATGTGGGACTATTTTAGTATCACATCTCAAGACTCCCCCTCACGTGTGATCGTCATTTATTCTTGGTGTGGTTGTCATGTGGAAAGTACAATACTTGTAGAGCTAGGTCTTTCAGAAGCACTTTTTGTGCTTATAGATTGCTTTTCTCTAGGTATTGTCGAGGTTTTTTGGATCGAGCCATTGGTTTTGATACCATATTAAAGTTTTATATATATTCAAGAACGAGGTGGACGATTATATATTTTTTTTGAGTGTACACAGGCTTTTGATATAAGTGGGATCCAACAATAAGATTCAAGTCTTGTTGATGTTTGTCCCATCTTATATCTTATACCCATGTATCTCTCATAGTTTTTCCAATGTGGAACTATTTTAGTCTCACATCTCAATACCCCCTCACGTGTAACCATTATTTTTTCTTGGTGTGGTTGTCACGTGGAAAGTACATTATTTGTAGAGCTAGGTCTCTCAGAAGCATTTTTTAGTGCTTGTAGCCTGCTTCTCTCAAAGGTATTGTCGTGATTTTTTGGATCGAGCCATTGGCTCTGATACTATATATATATATATATATATATATATATATATATATATTAAAGAACGAGCATGAAAAAGATGATGGATGCCGATCGTTGAAAAAATCATGAAGGATGTATTTTGTTGACGCTATAAGAGGAAATTCCCTCATATGGCACATTTCCTCCATTATCTCTCTCTAATAGTGAAAAGTGGGAAGGATTTGTTTCCAAATCCTTCCGATAGGATCCTAGTCGAACTATCTCTCTCTTTATATAATGGAGGAAAGAGGCCCTAGGAGGTTTTTTTTCGTTAGGTGGCGTCAAAATCTATACCCTCCATCATTTTATTTGATGATTGCACCGTCCATCTTGATCTTCATCGTCAAATATGGCGATACACCAAATTGCATGTGATTCTTACACCTTTTCACTGTTGATTTAGTGGGTGCAAAATTAACGGTTTACCGACAATATATCTTTTTACATTGCTAAATCAACGGTGAAGAGATGTTAGAATCACATGAAATTTGGTGTATCGACATATTAGACGATGGAGATCAAGATAGACATTGCCGACCGTCGAATAAAATGGTAGAGGGTATAGTTTTTGACGCCACTTAACAAAAAAAAGCCTCCTAGAACCTCATTTCTCCATTATTCTCTCTCTCTCTCTCTCTCTTATATATATAGGGGAGAAGGAATCTTCTCCACCCATAGTGTTAGCCATAAGATCTGGACATGAATGTCTAGGATTGTAAACTTAAATCCTCACAGAGCTTGATAGCATGATATGATCTCTTAGTAATTATTGGTATTATCATTTGGGTTCAATTACTTGGAGGTAGACCCATTCAACTTTGGTTTGTTTTTATTCACATAATTTCAAAATAAAAAAATTATAACAAGAGGTAAATAGCTTCATAACCTAATTAGTACTGCAATATCAATCAAGGATTCAAGGTGTTCTGGATTTGCTAAACTTTTGAGGTTGTGAGCATGCTAATTCATATCCCAGATTTATTTTATTTTCTGAAAAATTTTCATATTCAAATTCCTAGATGAAAACTTCAAATTGATTTGTACTTAATATAATCTTTAAAATTATACACAATAATCTATTCCCAAGTTGATTTGAGATTCAGAAGATGAATCTTTCGCGGGTTTCATTTTCGTGTAAAGAGAAAGAAGAATTAACAAAAAAGGGGAAAAAAGGTGCGACAGTAAAAAAGGAGATGAGATCATAATTGGGGATCTATTAGGACAAATCTGTCTTTCCCATTTAATTGGCTTTACATTTTATGTTACAATCTTTCAATGTTAATATTCTGATCTGACGGTCATAAAAGTGGTAAGAGGAGACTCCTTATCCTCTCAAGAGGAGAAAAGTCCATCACACACACACACACACACAAACACAAGAGAGAGAGAGAGAGAGAGAGAGAGAGAGAGACTCAACCCTCACCACAATTTTTGTGCTTTGATGCAATATCAGGATCTTAACTTCTTAAAACATGAACTGCGTTTCTTAACCATCTCTAGACAGGTGCTGGAGAGTAGTTAATAGTAAATTAGAGATGATCGAACTGTTCTACTTCCATAGCGATTGCTAATCAATTTTCTGCCTCACTTGTCTCTAGTTAATAACCGCTTTTTCCGTTTTATAGTTTTTCCAGTATCCTTCAAAATCAGTGTTGCTCTTAAACACGAGACACCTATCAACGATTAGAAGTGAATTTGTTCAGTTAGGATCTTAATCTTAATTCTTGCAGCTATACTTCAGTATTAATGTAGAGAACATTTTTTTGCACCCCTAGAAATATTTCCTCAATCATTTAATTATATCCTACTATAATGCGTAAACATCATGAGAGGTTTCATCAATGAATCTAATGCCAAGATTACCATATGAAGTCTGTACTTCGAACATGGGATTTTACTCCAAGACAGTTTCATTCCAGAATTAATTTATAAGATTAATTCTTTAAATGTGAAAGCTTAGCACTATTGTATGAAAGATCAGCACTATTGTATGAAAGTTTGAAGACATGCAAGGGTCTAGAACGAGCCTATATATAACCCTTAAAACCCATGCTCCAAGTTCATAAGTATGGTATATTCTAGTCTCAATGAACAGGCTGTATGCAAAATCTTAACAATTATTCATTTTTTGCACATGGTTCAGATATGGACTAGTACTCTTCAGAGAACGATAATAACTGCAAGTCCAAATGTTGGATTCCCAAAGGTAGGTTCAATTGGTATATGGTTTACTTATGTAATGTTTGAATTCCATAAACTTTTGAGAGATCTAATCACCTCTGCTTCTATTTAATCTTGACTAATGCTAGTTCTAATACTTGTAGATACAATGGCGTGCTCTTGATGAGATAAACGCTGGCGTATTTGATGGAATGACGTATGAGGAGATAAAAAGAAATATGCCTGAGGAATATGAGTATGCATTCAAGCTTATACATTTTTAATAAATCATATGTTAAGGAGTATTTTTTCATGAGGTTTTTACTGCTTTAATGATATAATATAATTTTCCTATTTGAAAGCAGGACTTTGCTTTAATTCATGTCTTACAACATTAATTTAGGCTAAATCTTTGAAACTGTTTGAGATCTTTGTCATGTGTATTAGATCAGTATGTTTTAAATATGATCTCTTTCAACCAAAACTGAGTTTTTTTTTCTTGTCTATATTTTTGGTTGAAGGGTGGCACCTTATGCACTAAATCCTTGGAACTGTTTGGTATTTTTATCATGCACATTAGATCTTTATGCTCATATGATTTCTTAAAACTAATACCGGCTAAAGGGCGACATCTTATACATGCAAATAGTTCCATATCATCTTTCAACATAGTAAAGCGAATCATGAATACATTGTACTATTTGTAAGAACACTATTTGCTATAAGGCCAAGTTGTAATATGTATGTGAATGCTAAAAGCTCTATATAATAAAGTAACAATTGTTTCATATACAAATAATTTAGTTCAAGATTGATTTGTTTATTTGACAAATTCTAGAGATCACATGGATAAATGATTTCTTTGTGAATATAGTCATGAAGCACTATTTTTCTGTATATAAAATTTATCAAGTTATCCATATAAATTCTATGTCACAGATAGAAGTCTTAAGTTGGACATAGAACTTCCAACAAAAATGAGCTTCTAAGTTATGTTGATAGATTGTTGCATTCGCTACAAGCTTACAATCACCTACATAGACAGAGGATGCGAAGTATTCTTGAAATCAATTATTTTAATTGGGAGAATTCTTGAAAAACCTATTATCTTCTATATCCCTATAGTTGAAAATCCTTGGAAAAGAAATTTGCAAATCACAAATGGAAAATTAATGTCTTCTCAAATGTTATTACATATCCTACCTATGTATAGGATATAGCATTGAAAAGTTTAAGCAATCAAACGCCCTTGGGAAGTTCAAGACACTCAAGGTATATGTAGAAGAAGGAAAAACAATTGCAAACATCGGAAATGATAAAATTGGAGGACTGATTTGATTTAATTTCCACTGCAACCCAAATCAATCTTTTTCCTATCCGTTTCCACTCCCCTCCTATGTCCATAGCTGATATTGAGGCATCCTTCTGCCTTACAAAGGAGTTATTAATTTTGGTCCTTCGTCTGTTTGGTAACATGTCTTACGGACTCTACTGTGTTTAGCTCGAAGGAAAATTTTCCTAATTTCTTATGTCTTTATATAATATAGTGATAAGTACTGGTACATCATCCGAATAAAAAGGGAATAACACTTCGTTTGTTCCAATACATTAGTCCAGCCTTGCATAGATCACATTTTTGAGCGGTAAGCATGTCAACTAATGAACTGTTTGTGCAGATCTCGCAAGAAAGACAAGCTGAGGTATCGATATCCTCGTGGAGAATCATATCTTGATGTCATTCAAAGGTTACAATTTATATGATTTTTATAAGGTGTTTTGCACACAATGTGTATATTTTCTTCAATTGAAGCTGTACCTTTTTGTGCAGACTGGAACCTGTAATTATCGAGCTTGAACGACAGCGTGCACCGGTTGTTGTCATCTCTCATCAGGTCATAAACATCCGTGCTCTCTCTTTTCCATTTATGCTTATCATTGCAGTTGTAAATTGTAATATGAAGCATTTCATTAATTAAAAAAATTTAAATATGATGCAGGCTGTGTTAAGAGCGCTATATGCCTATTTTGCAGACCGTCCATTGACAGAAATTCCTGCCATTGAGGTATGTTGGGAAAACTAAGGAAATAGCATGGCAAAAAGAAATATAGAAAATACTGTTTCCGTTTACTAAAGATTCTTTGTAGAAGAGGGGTATCCCTTTTTTTTTTTTTTGGTTTTAACGTTATCTGAAAATAGGTTGAAAATTGATTTATTTTCATTGTCCAATTACCTCTTGTACCAAAATTGAGCAATTTTTCTTCATGGTTTAATGTAGGTACCTCTACATACTGTAATAGAGATTCAGATGGGGGTAACCGGTGTACAAGAGAAACGATACAAGCTCATGGACTGAGCTTTTTGAACGTCTAACATTATACAGCACAGAATAGCTGGAAATATCATTTGTATATGTTCCTAATCTAATACTCCCTATCGCTTGAGTTGGAGAGATGTAAATCTCGTGGTTATTCATTTATAAGCGTTATCCACCGTTAACTGGTACAGGTGCAGTTTGTTCGCAGTGTTGGAGCAATCTGATACTTGGCTACTTGAAAATTTCGATATGTATTCATAAGATATTACGATGTCTACGATATTATTATTCTCAAGAGGTAAAGAAACAGCTTATAATGTTGTTTTGCACATGGTATCTGTTGCGTATACAATATCCTTCTTTCAAGCTTTTTGCAGTTTCCAGCCAATTTTTGAGATCAGAAGCAAGATGTGTAATGTCATTTTCAGAATTGGTTCAGTATTTATTGGTTCGTAAGATACATGCGGACGACCCATTGGTGACCGAGATTGGCTCTATATTTGCAGGTTCGGAAAGTTCACCCAACCACCTAATTATGATGGTACTAACCATCTCATGGTTTCCTCTCTTTTATGGTTGTTCATAGATTATACATTACTGAATCAGAATTATTATTGTTGTCGCATATTGTGAAGTTTAGTACTTCTCTCTGCTAAAGTAATCTTCATATTGCTGCTCGTGCTTGAAGCCATCTCTCTGATATCACTGACTAAAGTTTGCTGTTTGATTCAGGGATCATTTTTCAGAGGATTTAATTGTGAGCTGCTAAGACTGAAACCTCTGTATTTTCTTCTACGTCTTTTGTTTGTCAATTAAGAATACTGATGCCTCGGCGATGCTTGGTTCGTGTTTTGCCTGCATATATATATATATATATATATATATATATATATCAACTTCATTGAGTTCGTTTCCTGTATAGATTTGTATCCGATTCGAAATTCGGGAATTTGCATGTCTTTTTCTTTTTTCTTTTCCAAATGTTGATTGCATCTGTGACCCAACAAGTTCTATTTAGTTGCCTCAGAATTGCATTTTCAGTTCCTGATATTAATAGGAATGCAATCATATGCATTGAATTTGGCATAGAAAGAAGCCTGTGATACACATGACTCCATGCATTACAAAGTAATTGCCATCTTCATTTGCATTTTAATCATTCTGTGTGCATTAAGCACTTCAGCCACTATCTTATGATTCCACTGAATGCCCCAGCTCAAAATAAACAAGGATGTTTATGTCAGGTAGCAGAAAATCAACATAAAATCTAATTGATAAATGAAGTAATTCTCCATTTTTAATTAGGTAATCAAATTAAGAGTCGATGAAATTTACTTTTCTTGATGGCCATGTACGTTGAGATATCGTCTCTGTTTTACACTACTTTTATGTAGAAATGTTTGACCATGACATCCTCCATTGCGATCTCACTATATCTCTACATCCGAGAAATACATAACCAATAAAACAAATCTTAACCTCAAATGCCAAAAAGAAAAAGAAAAGAAAAAATGAATCATTAAACAACCATTATAATTTTGACAGAAACAAATGAAAAGAAATATATATTTTTTTTTCCCAATATTATTACAGAGCCCCCATTATCTAAGTTAATTCACAAGCGATGCCGCCGATGGAAACACCCCTTTCTCTGATCTGCTCCTGCTCACCATCCTCTTAAGCGAACAAAATGAAGAATTAGAAGAAGAAGAAGAAGAAGAAGAAGACAATGATGATGGTAATCTTGACGACGAAGGTGAAGAAGATGGTGATGCTGATGTTGAAGACGACGACGACAATGCCTCACCGTCCTTCATCGTAATTTGGCATGACTCAACTGTTACATTACCCTCCACTGCTTCATTCCCTATATCTAACTCATCATCTCCCACCGCCACCGCCACCTCATCCTCTGCTACCGGAACGACCGCCTCTGCCGCCACATCATCCACCGCTTGCCCAACCCCTTCGCCCTTCACTTGAGCTCTACAGATCGGGCAGGTCGAATGCGACATCAACCACATATCAACACACTCAACATGGAACACATGCCTACACTTGGGCAACACCCTCACAATCTCACCCTTCTCAACCACACTCAAGCACACAACACAATCCACAACTCCCTTCTCACCCTCATAAACAATCTTTGGAAGTGAAGCAACAGCCTTAGCATCAAGCCCTTTGGCGATAAACGCCACCTCATGGTCAATGTGGGATCTAAGGCTCGCCAGGCTCCGCAGAGACCCGGATACAGCATATGCAATATCAGGTCGTCGTGTAAGGAACCATCGGGCGTATATATGAAGAACGATGACGAAAAAGACGACGACCGAGAGAAGTACGACCGCGGCGAGCAAGACATTGCCGCTGTAAGGGTAGGCGCCGTCTTCCTGGCCACGGACGTAGTTGGGCGTGTTAATTATGGACATGTTGATTCTGCTTCGTCTCACTTGGTGAAGTAATTGCTGCATAGTGCTAATATAAGAAGGACTAATTAATAATATGTTTGTATTGGGATTAGGGCCCATGTACGTGTATGGCGCATGGAATTAAGGGGGGTTTGAGCTCCAATCCAGAGAATTGGGGCGATGTGGGTTTTGTATATCATGATTATTTGCATTTACATTCCCCACTATAACCCAAATGTGTAGGGTTGTAAATTCACATTTTATACTTTAGATATTTGTCTGTGCTAGTGTTATTTGCATAATTATCATCCTTCAAGTGGTTTATTGCTCCCAAGCAACCCATACGAAAAATCGAAGAAGAAAGCACCCGCTTCAATTAATTTGGTCACATGGATATATATCGGTTTATTGCTCCCAAGTTTTTTTTTGGTGCGTTTAATTTGGTCAGATAGATATATATCGGTTTAGATTGGTTGACATTGGCATATAAGTCATGTAATACTGTTACATAGTAAGACCTCTATTATCTATATTATTTCTAGTTATGGTTAGTACGTGTGTTTGGGAGTCCTTAAAAATTGAATAAATCAAGATTTTACCATAATTTTAGAGAGATGCGTAAGTATAAGCCTATAGGGTCGCTTCTGTAACCGATTCTTTGGCCAGATTTATGAAACAGATTTTGACTCGAGGGTTGATAAACACAAATAACCCTTAAAATGTGGTCAGGAAATTTAAGCCAATTAAAGAAGGTTGAATTGCATAAAAACCATTGGAATCAAATATATTGTGGGAAATACAAATTGAATATCATTATATTCCTTTATGTTTGTACATCTAGCCCACGGTCTCAATTGTAAACATCTTTTTTTTGAAGTAAAAATACAGGACAAGATGACCTACTCAATAAAAAAATTGCAAAAGAAAACAATTGTGCATCGAGGTAACCAATAATGATTGAACCGATATCTTATGGTTTTTATTTGTGAAAAGAGATCGTAGCATTGTCCATGTATATCTTTCAAACAAACGCAACCACAAGATATAAACCCTATGTCTCACAATAAAATCTCTCGATGCATAAAATGAAAAAAAAAACACAATGATAAAGAAATGCTCCTACAGTTTATTTTAAAAGTCGCCAGTTGCTGCTTGTTTGAGTCCGCTGGATTTTGAAGGCAAAATCCGTATCCACTCACTGAGAGCTCCATGTAATGTTCACCAAAATTCCATGTGCTTTGCCGAACTCAATTGTAAACTTTGAAACCATGATGGTACATTAATTAGAGGTGTCAAACAAACATTGTTAGCCACTTTCCACAGGGTTCTCATGGGTCATAAATGGAATAGGTACGGAACAAAATGTCGGAAGTTAGATGGATAGTTTTGCAACGTATCAATTGAAAATTAAATTTAATGGCATTTATTTATTTGCATGGGTTAAGTTCATTAATTGTCATTTGCAAAGATACATTATATGATATTTATCCTGAAAATGATAATAATTCATGGCCCATATTCTAAATATCATAATTGGAGGGGGTATCTGCACTAAAAACCTATCTTATATATATATATATATATATATATATATATATATTGAATGCTTCATATAAGCGGGAAATGAGCCTGAAGTGAGAGTCTCGTGAAGGCGACGGCAACAACCTTTTTAAATTTATTAATTCAATCTATTTGTTGATTTCATGAGATGATAGAGAATCAAGCAAATATGAGTACAAATCCAAAGATTTTGAAGAATAAATATGAGGCTTGGATATATATGTTTGTTACTAATAATTTAAGGTCACATGTCCCATGTGAATATGTGATAAGGATCGGGGTCAAAATTTCACTACCATTCCGTGACTTGGGTCCCTCTCTTCTATTATTTTTTAAAGCTCGGATCCCTTGCCATTGTAACATTTAATATTGATCCCCACCCTTTTTTCCCCCTTAGTTACACCAAACCCTTCTTTATTTATTGGTTACAACCCCAGGTTGCTTATTAAGGAAAACTCCTCGTTCAAGAACACTAGAATTCTAAATCAAACAACACAAAAAAAAATTTAGAGTTAAATTAAAGAAGCAAATGCGTTTTAGAGTCGAATTTGAGTGTTTTACAATATTTAGGGCGGCGAGTAAACGGGGTAATAAATCGTGTAAAGCATGTGTCGTTACTTAGCCTTTCTCTTAAGCCCAGCCTAATGGTTGAATATCATTTTGTTGTGTATTGATCTAGGTCTTTTCATATATTTAGTACAATATTAAGGTTTTCGAATAGAACTAAGTCATGTATTTTCTCTTACTCAATAGAATTTATACGGTCCCTAGGGGTCCATGAGTTGAAACTATCGGTCATTTCGCAATCAAAATAGTCTCAAACCACGGTTGTAAAAAAGATCTAGGACTCGAAACCCTAAATTTTTTAGACACAAAAAAAAGGAAGAGTTGCCGGAAATTTTTTGTCGTCACTCTCCATATATCACACACTTAAAAATAGGTGAAGTTATACGAAATTGCCCTATAGTTTCATAATATATTACCCAACGATCATAACCTTTCGTGAAACCCTATTTTTACGGAACGACAGTTTGCATACATGCAAAATAGGCCTTGACTGTTCCGTGTAAAATATTTGGCGTTTGTGTTGTGTGTGTGGGGTGGGGTGGGGGGTGGTTAGCCTTTATTTTAAGGTTTAGCATAAAGGTTTAATCATTTGTTTAATATTTATCTAGGTCTGTTCATAGATTTTGTACAATAATAAGTTTTGTGATTGCACTACTACAAAGAAGGGTTGCCCCTACGGATAAATCCGTAGGGGCAACCCACTGCCCCTACGGATATATACGTAGGGGCGAAAAAATACCCCGTAGGTGCAAAGGCCGCAGGTGCAAGTTGAGGCCATGAACTTGCCCCTACGGTTAAATTCTTGCCCCTACGGATATGTATGTAGGTCCAGTTTCCCCTACGGATTAAGCCGTAGGGTATAAGATTTTATATTATTTACGGTTTATTTTAATAAATTACTTGGCCCTACGGGTATATCCGTAGGGGCCTGTACTATCCCCTACGGATATATGCGTAGGTACGTTTCCGTAGGGGCACAAATTCAGGATTCCTGATATTTTGCCCCTACGGATAACGCCGTAGGGGAGAGTCAGTGGCCCCTACGGATATATCCGTAGGGGCTTTCCCAACCCCCTGACACTGAGATCAGGGGGGAAATATCAGCTACTGCTGATATTTTGCCCCTACGGATAAATCCGTAAGGGTAACATGAGTGCCTACGGATTAATCCGTAGGTACATATTGTCTGTAATTTTTTTTAAAAAATGGGCTGCTTGATTTTTTCCCGTCCTGTGCACAATAATATATACATCAATCAAATCATATATTGCAGTATTCATAATCACATCTCACGCATATATATAATATACAAAAGAAACACAAAAATTGAATATGATATAAATACAAACCAATATCAATATCGTTTCAAAATGTAGTACAATGTGTATGATATAAATAAATACATGTTTCAAAAAAAAAGAACCAAAAATCTACCCTAGCTCGGTCCAGCTCCACCTCTGAATAACGATAGAATAACGCGCGCCTGCTCCTCGGTCAATAAACTCTGCAATTCGTCGCGAGCGGGAGTCTGAGCGGCATGTGGAGCCGGCGATGTGGTCTGCGCAGCCGCCGTCGAGGTAGTCGCTTGCGGAGCCGCGGCTGCGGGAGTCTGAGTGGGCGGTGGAGCTACAGGAGCTGTCTGCGGAACCGCAGCCGATGTAGTGGCTTGCGGAGCCGCAGCCGAAGGAGATGCGTATGGAGGCTCGGCCGATCTACCCTGTCGCGTCTGGATATAACGTGTGTAAGAAGCGTGTAAGAACTGTTTATTATTCGAATTCGTATCATTATTAAGTTATTTCGAAACCCTGTTTGGATATCTAGTTTGGAAAAACGTTGTTTATTTCAATTACATATGTATGTATGATTAATCAAACTTAAGTCTAAAACCAAATAAGCTCAAGCTACGTACTAATTATGGATATGTTGATATGCATATAATATGAAATGATATTTTACTATAAAGTAGTATACATACCAGCATCTCCTTCAACTCCTGAACGCTGGCCCTCAAGCTATCCAGTTCATGATGGACATGCCGGTCACTGGAGACGGAGGAAGTAACCGCCGGGGTGGAGTCCAACCTCATATGGGCCCTGCTAGGGCCCAATCCCCGGCCTCTCCCAACCTCCGTGGTGCCCTCCGTGTGCGGCGTCCAGAACTGGGGTCAGCAGCCTCGGATCGTTCTGTCCGGTAAAATCGATCCCCGAGGCCTGGGCCTGCTCAACCACCCGCTCCTACACCCACATTCGAATTCTTATCATTATCGAGTTATTTCGAAACCCCATTTGGATATCTAGTTTGGAAAACTGTAGTTTATTTTAATTAGATATGTACATGTATGATTAATAAAACATAAGTCTACAACCAAATAAGCTCAGGCTATGTACTGATATTGGATATGTTGATATCTATAATATGACATTATATTTTACTATTAAGTAGTATACATACCAGCATCTTAAAATTTGACAAGAAATACCAAAATCAACAAATTCAAAGCCTTACCTACAGAGATAGAAGATGTGCTCCTCTGGTATCTGCATGTATCAAAATTTGAATAATATTAATTAATTTCAGTACATACATACTAACAAGGTAAACTCGCATATAGCGCTGCTTACACATATGACAGGGAGTGAACAAGCTCTTGTAGATCATCAGGCACAAATCTAATCTCATCAAGCAGCCCATGATAATGAGTTGGACGACTAAGAGCAAAAGGAATGTGTGTATATTTATGATATAGCATTCTAAATCAATATACATGCTCTATATAATATATAAACATACCTGGAGGAACGGGAGTGGCCTCTGTCCCTGATATGGACGCATCACCAACAACTAGACAATCAAACATTGACAATATAAGTAATTTTGACATAAACATGCATGGATATCTATAATATTACATTCAAAATGGATATTAGAGAGCGCACCTGCAGTGAGAAGTGGTAAAAGTATCACCCAACTAGGGTGTAATTTACAGAATCAGTTGAGATTCTTGAAAGTCATAGAAGAACCTGACCTGCACAAATCTGATGTATGCTTTCCATTGGACACTAAGAAGTCTCTAAAGGGAAAAGCCTATGTGAAAGCCATCATTAGTTCATATCAGAAGATTGATGCTGAAACAGAGAACGAGGACTGTCATTTTTTTCTTCTTCTGCCACATTACTGTCTTCTCCTTCTGCCACATTACTGTCTTCTCCTTCTTATTATGTGCGCGTGCAAATTCAATGACTATATTGAGAATATGGATTAATAGTGGGTAGAAAAAGTATTTCTCAAATGGCTTTTGCATCTTAAAACCATAAACTACTAAGTAATGGCATACATAATTTTTTTAGTATAAAGGTTGTTATTTTAAGTTTTCCCTTATAGAGATATGATCTAACTGCATCTATAAACTATAAGTGTGCAGAAAATTATGATAAGAAACCATAAGAAAGGGTCGTAGCCATGCATAACCTTGAATCTACATACCAAATCATGCAAAAGCATGCACTTATTGTCACCTTGCCTTGGAATATAAAATATCTTGGAAGACTATAAGCGAGCATTTAAATCTTGATAGCTTTTGACTTCAACATATATTTTTCTCAAGTACCATGAAATATACTTTCTCCGTATAAACCGTTTTCAGGAAGATGGATTAATAATGACAAATTATCCATTGTGGCTCACTAGGTTAGCATTTTCTCTTCTATTGACCATCTTACTAATCTGCTTGGTAAATTTATTCGGAACCGGCTGCGAATCATTAAAAGACATGCATAAGAAAGAAAGCTAAAATACAGATATATAGCATACCGATACATCGAAACTTCATAGTTGCGATGACAATCCAGAGATATTTATTTCTACACACGTGGTGCGCGTGCGAATGCGTCAGGCATCATGGACAAATATTTCAGAACATGGAAAGTATTATTCGTATAAAGTAATTAAAACTTTTAAACACCTTGGGTAGATATTTTCTTAGTTGATGCAATCATATCATGAGGACTAAATTTAAGCTATTATACATATGCATATGTATTTTTCTAACCTAATATATCGCACACACACACACACACAGAGAGAGAGAGAGAGAGAACACCAGGTAGGTAGAGAAATCAGGTAGCAGGATCCTGAAGAAATGGAGTCCATAGTATTGCTCATCATCATCATCCATGATCCCTTTGATAATATTTTTTCAAAGGGATCACGGATGATGATGATGAGCAATGCTATGGACTCCATTTCTTCAGGGTCCTGCTAGCTGATTTCTCTACCAAACTGGTGTTCTCTCTCTCTGTGTGTGTGTGTGTGTGAGAGATATATTAGGTTAGAAAAATACATATGCATATGTATAATAGCTTAAATTTAGTCCTCATGATATGATTGTATCAACTAAGAAAATATCTACCCAAGGTGTTTAAAAGTTTTAATTACTTTATACGAATAATACTTTCCATGTTCTGAAATATTTGTCCATGATGCCTAACGCATTCGCACGTGCACCACGTGTGTAGAAATAAATATCTCTGAATTGCCATCGCAACTATGAAGTTTCGATGTATTGGTATGCTATATATCTGTATTTTAGTTTTCTTTCTTATGCATGTCTTTTAATGATTCGCAGCCGGTTCCGAATAAATTTACCAAGCAGATTAGTAAGATGGTCAATAGAAGAGAAAATGCTAACCTAGTGAGCCACAATGGATAATTTGTCATTATTAATCCATCTTCCTGAAAACGGTTTATACGGAGCAAGTATATTTCATGGTACTTGAGAAAAATATATGTTGAAGTGAAAAGCTATCAAGATTTAAATGCTCGCTTATAGTCTTCCAAGATATTTTATATTCCAAGGTAAGATGACAATAAGTGCATGCTTTTGCATGATTTGGTATGTAGATTCAAGGTTATGCATGGCTACGATCCTTTCTTATGGTTTCTTATCATAATTTTCTGCACACTTATAGTTTATAGATACAGTTAGATCATATCTCTATAAGGGAAAACTTAAAATAACAACCTTTATACTAAAAAAATTATGTATGCCATTACTTAGTAGTTTATGGTTTTTAGACGCAAAAGCCATTTGAGAAATACTTTTCCTACCCACTATTAATCCATATTCTCAATATAGTCATTGAATTTGCACGCGCACATAATAAGAAGGAGAAGACAGTAATGTGGCAGAAGGAGAAGACAGTAATGTGGCAGAAGAAGAAAAAAATGACATTCCTCGTTCTCTGTTTCAGCATCAATCTTCTGATATGAACTAATGATGGCTTTTACATAGGCTTTTCCCTTTAGAGACTTCTTAGTGTCCAATGGAAAGCATACATCAGATTTGTGCAGGTCGAGTTCTTCTATGACTTTTAAGAGTCTCAACTGATTCTGTAAATTACACCCTAGTTGGGTGATACTTTTACCACTTCTCACTGCAGGTGCGCTCTCTAATATCCATTTTGAATATCGATAATATTACATTCAAAATGGATATTAGAGAGCGCACCTGCAGTGAGAAGTGGTAAAAGTACCACCCAACTAGGGTGTAATTTACAGAATCAGTTGAGACTCTTGAAAGTCATAGAAGAACCTGACCTGCACAAATCTGATGTATGCTTTCCATTGGACACTAAGAAGTCTCTAAAGGGAAAAGCCTATGTGAAAGCCATCATTAGTTCATATCAGAAGATTGATGCTGAAACAGAGAACAAGGAATGTCATTTTTTTCTTCTTCTGCCACATTACTGTCTTCTCCTTCTTATTATGTGCGCGTGCAAATTCAATGACTATATTGAGAATATGGATTAATAGTGGATTGGAAAAGTATTTCTCAAATGGCTTTTGCGTCTAAAAACCATAAAAAATTTGATAAATTGACCCTTCCCCGACCCTAGCCCCAGCCTTAGCCCCAGCCCGCAGCCCCAGCCGCACCCCCAATAAAAAATTTGATAAATTGACCCTTCCCCGACCCCGACCCCGATATGGGTTACCATACGATTGAATTTTCTCGTCGCGTAGACTATACGACGGTTGTTAGTATCGAGCTATATTGTCCGATATTTAACAACCTTCGTATAGTTCTAGGTCACGACGAGCATCGCACGTATGTTAACCGATAGACGGGGACTAAGTGGCGCTTTTAGTTTCATATATGAGTTTCGATGGGGATATGAAGGTTTCATATTATCATCGAGTATCATATATTGGTTTTAACCCGAACATCTCGAATCGCTCTCTAATTATGCGTTTGTTGTGTATTCTTGTTGTATGTGTGTGTTTCGGCTGTGGGGGGTAGGCTTCTATCCCATTAAGAATGTATAGAGCGAACGCCCATGCCCCTTTTACCAATCAAGAGAATACTACTAATAACTTATTGATAACATAAACAATATAATAATATTTTAGTATGTCAGGTTAAAATAATTGTATTAGCAAATACATTTTAGATAGTTATATATACTACAAATTTCCAGAGAGAAAAAGTGGATGAGCAAGGAGAACAGAAGTTCCACTGTATTCACTTTTTGGATGGAACGGTTTTGGTAGGCGGAAATCTATCATATACCAAAAAAGTTCTAACTGAAACCATTAACTTCCAATATTAGATTCATTCATAACTAACAATAAAAGGTTCTACTTCTCATTTTATTTGACTGACACCAAATAAACCTATCCCATTAAAGATATACTTCAAAGTTCCAAACACCAATTCCAATTGACTAACCCCCTTACTTAATTTGGGTCAACAACATAAGCTTATTGAATATTATCAATCACTAAAGTAATATTAAGGAGCATGATAAAGTTCAATGTCAAGACCATGCATAAATTCTCGGAAGAAATATTCAAAAAAAATGATATCATGATCACTCAAGTAATATCTAATTTTCCCACAATAATTGAAAGGCATAGAGTTGAAGGGGATTATGAAGAAAGAATGGACCCAGTTACCACCCATCAAGCAGCTTTCTCCCTACACCAATTTACTTTCTGTTTTATGAAAGACATCCTAGTGTTGTCAAATATCTTACGACATGCAAATCAATCTTACGATTCAATACAAGATACAGGAAAATTAATAAGTATCTTATGAATGTATTTGTTGGATGATTGGATCAAGTAGTTTTAGGATACAATTTCTGCATCTTACAATATAATATAATGGAATTACAAATATTCAACCCAACTAATAAATGTGTTTCAAATATATTTAGAAAGATTTTTTAGTCACATTTTGGTTGCTAGTTTTAAGATGAGAAAACGGAGTATACGTTTGAATTTCCTATGTTGGCGGGACACATAACATCACTAAATGCATCGATCCATCCATGTATTTTGTTGTCATCAATCCACCTAACCCTAATCCCAACCTAACCCTAGCCCCAGCCCCACCCAGCCCCAGCCCCCAGCCCCCAGCCCCAGCCCAGCCCAGCCCCAGCCCCAGCCCCCCGCCCCCAGCCCCAGCCCAGCCCAGCCCCAACCTAACCCTAACCCTAACCCCAGCGCGGCCAGCTAAACCCCAACACCAACCCTAAGGCAAACCCTAACCCCAGCCCCAGCAGCAGCGAACCCCAACCCTAACCCTAACCCCGACCTCGACCCCGACCCCGACCGCGACCCCTGCCGAACCTCAACTAGCGCGCGCGCAACCCCCCGACCCCAGACCCAGCACGTATGTTAATCAAAAAATTCTTTAATTTACCTCAAGATTTACTCACCTGACCGGCGGTGGCAACGACCCGAACGACGGTGGCGACGACCTGAACGGCGGTGGCGACGAGAACGCCGGTGGAGACGAGGAGGACGACGGTGGCGACAAGGAGGACGACGGTGGCAACGAGGAGTTGTTTTCGCGCGCGATCGAGATCGAGAGAGAAAGAAATTGTGAGCGTAGGCGATCGGTCTGTGCTTTAGTAATTTGATATTTAGTTGCCCCTACGGATATACCCGTAGGTCCTTTGTTTGCGGCTCCGTAGGGGCAAACACCAAATTAAGAATTAATATTTTTATTCTTGGACGTCTGGGCCCGTAGGGGCAACCTTTTAGCCCTACGGATTAATCCGTAGGGCCAAGTTAAATCTGCCCCTACGGATTCCAATATCCGTAGGGGCAACCCCCTATTTTACTAGTGTTGATAACGAGACAAAACATCATATGGGGAATTTTTTGAGTTAAAAAAAGGGCAGGGAAAACAGTTTCCAAATAAAATTAAATCATGTTATTTATCTTATTCATTAGTATTTAGGGTTGGTAAATTATTTTTTTTGAATAGTGGGCCATAATATGTTGCAACAAATTTAAGTTCAAACCTGAAACCTCCAGCTCAATTGCAAGAAGATTTTACCTCTTGGCTAAAGGGCATTCGTATTTATGGTTGGTAATTGATCCATCCCAAAGTATAATCTAATATAATAAGCGATATCAACGATTCTCCATAAGTTATTCGGATTCTCTCCATTGACATTATAAAATGAAGAGTCCATTGGATGATATCCAACCGCCCATTTAGAATTAACAATCTCTACTATTATTGTAGCATTTCAAAATTTCAAAAGATTATTTTAGAATATTAAATCTTTATAAATGAGTTTTATTGAGATTATAATAATTATGGAATTGGTTTATTATAATTTGGTAACAGTAATACCAATATTTTACTTGTCTGGTTAATTATTATTTGGGTATGACAAGCATTAGTTTATCAATGGTTTCATTAAATCTTGCTAATTGGAAATTGGGATTTATATTTTGTAGACATGGCTAAATAGATATTAATATTTACTTTGTTTTCCTAAATGAAAAATATGAATTTATCTTGCATGGTTAATGTTATCATAGAATATTGTAGGAGGGAGAAAGAGGCATGGGCTCACTATGCCTAGTGTCCATGCCCTCTCACTCTCACACCCTCACTCTTTCTCCCATCTTCTCATTTCCCTCTCCTTCTCATTTCTTCATCTCTCTCTCATCCCTAACTCTCTCATATTCCCAACTCCGTGGCCAACCTTCATCTATCTCTCATATTCCCAACTCCAAGCGTTTACTCTCTCTCTTAAAAACTCAACCCAAACACACTCTCACACTCAAGACTTCAAGCTTCCACCGTTAAAAGACATCATCAAGTTAAACTCAAGCTTGATCAAGTGGAAACCATCAAGTCTTCTAGTTCAAGCAGCTCCATACAAGCTTGATTTCTTCCTTCATCTCTTTGAAGTGGTAAAAATCCCTTCTTTATTACGTTTTAGACTTTTTTCCATGAAAAAAATATATGGTTTTCTTAAAAATCATGTTTTTATGATTTGAATCATTGCACAAAAGGAGTTTTTGAGGATTACTTATAGTAGTAGTGAGATGGCGAAGTTTTGATGATTATTTATGGCTTGTATTGGGTAGTTAATGGTATTTTAATGGAAGGTTTTTGGTTGCGAATGTGTTTAAAGTTTCCATCATTAGCTAAGTTTTCAAAATACTTTTATTGAAGTCAAACTAGAATTTTGATGATGTCCAAGTGTTCAATTGAAATCTGTAGTGAATCGGAGTTGCAATAAAATTTTTAGTAGATTCCAGAAGGTTAAATATAAGATTTTAGATTCATGCACGAAAAACGAGACCAAACGACACATGAGCCCAATTTTGGACTCAAGTGTCGGAGTTTAGGTGGTAGCTCATACACTTGAAAACTAAGACCCTTTGATATCTCTTTTGCTCTCAGATTCCTCTAATCAAAATCTGGAGGTGTTTTACTTAGTTTTTTGACGTTGTTTTATGGTTTTCAAGCTAGTGAATATGTATTTTGAATTCTTAATGCGTTCTTTTATGCTAGAGCAGCAAGTCCGAGGGTAATTCGTAGTGGTTAGTGCACAGATGGTTCACGTTGGTCATAGGTTTTAATCTATGGGTGTTTTCTCGTTATATCGATATGGATTTAAAATTCTTATACATGTGTGTGGTTATGTGAATGCTAGGTTTGATTGCGGAGACTTCCGAGACGGCGACGAAGCGCAAGACGGTCGTAGAATACGACTAGCTCGATCTACATTACTGTGAGTAGATTATATCTACGAGTGGGGAATCGGGTGGATGGCGTATAGCACCTCCGTGAAACATATCTTTTATTATATCGTTAAATGTGTTTAGGATGCATGCCACATAGGTTTAGACTTGTTCGTTAGTTAGCAAATTTCGTTAGTTTAGCTTAGTAGGCTTATTGTAGATACATCTGGTAGAACACTAGCACAAATACTAATAATTGCCATGTTGCATGATTACACACTCGCATGTACACTACACATCATTAGTACTGCCATGTCACGTAGAACTTGCCATCCTTATATATCGTAGTAAGATTGACGTTATAGTAGGATGCTTATATATAGTTGCACTTGGTTTTGTTTTCATGCACATATGTTGCATTTGATTTCGTTTTCATGCATCGCACGTAGTATCATAGTTAGTGCGGTTAGCGTAGCAGGTGTTGGAATTCTAGTTATCTGGGTTTCACACTTTCATTCCATATGTATATACATTGCATCATGATATTTCGGGATTTTGAGTGTCGATACTTGGCACAGGATTTGATGACATATTATTGATGATGATTTCATGTTGCGCGTGATCCTTTAGGATGCGCCTGTTTTTACTTATGCTATATGTATACCCGTTATCACACGTTATGTAGTATTCTAGCTTGTCTGAGACTTCAGAGCCCCGTTGTTTTGGGCTAATGAAATGTTTTAAGATTTGGGTTTAAATTTAAATTCGGGGATCGAATTTATTTAAGGGGCGAATATTGTAACATTTCAAAATTTCAAAAGATTATTTTAGAATATTAAATCTTGATAAATGAGTTTTATTGAGATTATAATAATTATGGAATTGGTTTATTATAATTTGGTAATAGTAATACCAATATTTTACTTGTCTAGTTAATTATTATTTGGGCATGACAAGCATTATTTTATCTATGGTTTCATTAAATTTTGCTAATTGGAAATTGGAAATTATATTTTGTAGACATGGCAAAATATATATTAATATTTACATTATTTTCCTAAATGAAAAATATGAATTTATCTTGCATGGCTAAAGTTATTGTAACACCCTAGTGCATTTATATTTGGGTATTTTCCAATCCTGCGACAACTTCTTGATTATTATTGTTCTTGGGTGCGGATAGTGCATTATTATCCGTGTTTAGTATCCGACCCGATCCGCATACTTGAAACCCATTATTGTTCAAGATTACGTCTTATATTCACTAGTACAGAGAATCCGTGCACATCTAGAATCTAGATACATGTATCATATATTTTGGTGTCTGCATATCTTTAAATAATACAAATAATAGCCAGATAATATATTTTGATATCTAGCGTGGCCTGTTATCATACCCCATACCACATGGTTGCATCCATATATCGTGTTCATGTCCAGATTGTTAAAACAGACTCGTTTGGATCTTACGTGTATCCGTTCTTGGGGGTATGCATTTTTATTAACCGGATATTGCATTATAGTTTTAACTAATACGTATATTTTCCATATTTTAAAACTAGATTTTTAGAAGAGACCCGGATATTTTTCGGAGTATTTTTGATATTAGCTGTATAATCCAAGAAAATATATTATAATATTTATTTTTAAAACTTAAAACCTTAACAAGTATATAATCGAATATATATAAATATAATAACTAATATATTCCTATTCTCTCTCTCTCCCGTATCTCTCTCTCTCTCTTTCATATAATTAACCCTAATAATAAACACCAACTCTCTCTTTCCTCTCTTTCCTTCTTCTCTCATTCCTCCCAGCTGCGAGAACCCCAGAAAACCCAAACCCTAGCCGCTCCCTCACCTCGCCCCCGACCTCGCCCTTGTCCCCACAACCTCATCACCACACCACCTCCGCAACCACCTCCTTATTCCCGACCTAATCATCTCCTCGCCTTCGTCGCAACCACCTCCACTTCCTCCTTCTCCCCGACATCCCTGCAGCAACCCCGATGAACCCAAACCCTGCACCCGATGACGCCACCTACATCCACGACAAACCCTGACCCAAGAACCTCCACCCTCATCGCCGGCGACTCTCCGTCGCCATTACTCTAACCCCTGCCTTCACCTCCTCATCCCTTTCCTCCTTCTCCCCGAGAACCCACAACCCCGACCACGATTCCTGCACAGCCCGACGCGACCCCAGAAACCTCACCGTCGATCACCCTCACCTCGCCGTCGTCACCACCATCACCTTCTCACCTCTCTCCAACTCCCGACACCATAAACCACCACCACCATCGACCCCAACTCCTCCGACAACCTCAACAGCAACCCAAGAAAAACCCCTCCGCCCTTCGCCGTCGACGGCTACCCATCGTCGCCGTCATCTCCTCCTCTGTCCTCTGTCCCCTGAAAACCAACCAGCAACCACACCCTAGTCTTCTCCTTCTTCTTCTTCTCTTCTTTCTTTCTTTCTTGTTTCTTGATCGGTTCTTGACCGTCTAGCCGGAGTCGCACGCGTCGCCGACGATCTGGACGATCCAGTCATCGTCGTCGTCCAGCGTAGATATCACGTCACATCATTGATCAGCCAGGTCCAGTCCTGCATGAGTGTGAGTTTGCATCGCGACGTTTACCAGACGTCGAACGTGACGTACATACCCCATCGTGAGATCCGATCAGGCAAGTTTATCTTGCAACATGCTATATTACTATATCGATATCCATATGAATAAAAATAGTACATGTATTTTATTATTCAGCAACTATTACCGATTTACAGTATTACGTTATCCGTTCGTATTCGTACCGATAATAGCATATCTGATTGCATGCCAGACGTCATGATATCATTATAATACTATATTAGTACACGTGTTATCTAGTTCGCATCATACACATGCATGGATATGTATACTGGTTATTACAGATAGACACATATGCATCCTAGTATCAGTTTGGTCACCGTGTTCTGATATTCGTTACAGTTTCACATTTGGGTATCTATTTGATACATATAGATCATATGGCATGTTCACGATACACTACTTGACTTGTTACTTGGATCTTGTTACTAATGCCAACGATATTGACGTGTTGTCCTGACGGACGTGACTTGTTGTCTGCATAGACAAGAACTGTACATACTTGATTCTGTGTTGGCATTAGATCTATATTGGAAATACCTGACTTGAACACAAACCTGGGGGAAAAGGGGAAATCAAGAACGTAACCGAAACGTAACTCAAGAGGATATTATTATATGTTTGCTGTTTTTCCGGGCGTTACGGAATAATTACATATTGGTCGTTTTTCCGGGCGTTACGGAATAATTACCTGTTTGCCGTTTTTCCGGGCGTTACGGAGTAATTACCTGTTTGTCGTTTTTCCGTGTGTTACGGAATAATTACTTGTTTTCCGTTTTTCCGGGGGTTACGGAATAAATCCTGTTACTGTGGTCCCGTAGGGAATGAACGGGATATATACTGTTGGGTTACGATGAGAATTACATTAATTGATTTCGAAGACTTTTAGAATAGATAACCTAGAAGCACAGTTTTAGGTTACACATCACACATCACATACATGCACATACCCCACTGTTTCATATCTGTATTATTTATTTATATTCATGTTTAGTTATATCGTTATATCCTGGTTATTACTGTTATTTAGTATTATGACGCACTGACGTCTGGGTTTTGTATGGCCCAGTTCCTTTACCATTATCGTAGGCAGATCGAGAGTACTTTAACCATCAAGCCGAGCGATGAGGAATTGAACATGTATTATTTAGAGATGTTTAGCTTAGTTTATTTTCCGCAGTTTTATTTCCTTGATGTGAGCCCATATTGGGACAAGTTTTCAGATGTTGTTTATTGGATTTGATTCGTTTCCGCTTATGCATTTTCTTGACTCTATTTATTGTGGCAAATGGACATATACTAGATAGTTTTATATTTACTGTTCTTGATATCTTATAGACAGCCGTAATGTGACCGTGGAGGGATGATTCCTAACCACAGGTAGCATAGTTGGCTCTGTCACATGCCGTAGTCTGCGCATTTTGGGAAGCGAGGCGTGATAGGGTTTGTTTGGTATCAGAGACATAGGATTTAGGATCAATCTGTTGGCTATAGTGCCCTCAAGGAAATTATTGTAATCGTAACCAGGTGATTATGATGATTGAGGGAGGACCTATACGGATAGAACAGTCTTACTCAAGATGATAGTATGCTATCTGGTTTGTCTTTGTCATCATGTACATGCATTATGTGGTATTACAGATCACTATTACATGTTGATAGAGCCCATAGGATTCTTGCTTGACAACCAGCATTATGATGGAGATCATATATGTGGGATCTGGGTGGTCTATAAGCACATCCTTAAATGTCCCTAGTCGAGGGAGTATCGAGACTGAGCATCGATACTCCGGAGTAGACTAGTGTATATTTTTCGAGACCCCGACGAGGGGCGGTGGCCGGTTTCACAAGCCATTGGTGTCAGTCAATCACCTAAGATAGGATACAGGTGCTCATTGGGTTATGAGTACACTGGGCGGACTCACTGGGAACATGCTAGTTGGTATTATACCTATTGTCAGATAGCAATTCCCAGGTGACATGTGTACAGGTTAGTCTGTCGACCTGAGATCGTTATTTATCTCGTGTGAGTTCCCACTGTGTTTTGATTACTACCCTACCACGGCTTAAAAGAGTCGTGAAAATAGGTTTTAGTTGGGTACAGTCCCGAGTCACATAGAGGCAGTGAGCGGATCGTCGGGGATTCGTTGCCTCCGGTATTGGGGGTTGATGTCACGCGGTGCACGGGTGACCATCACAAGAAATCCTTGGCCAAGGTAGACGAGAATTACTGATTTGGATCAGTAGTTTCTCAGTGGGTGATGGGCTTAATACTGACATGAAATATCGCGTTGGTAGGGGTCTAACTTTATCCACCCCTAGACCCGATATGCGATACTCTTATTCGAACAGACCAGACTATACGGATATTGTCACTGATAGGCTCAGTAGGTGTTCGGATGAGTTTGCTCCTCGGCCTTCTTTTCGCTCAATACCTAGGTAGCTGTTACGTATAGCCAGTGCCGCTGATGTGCTTGTGGTTAAACCCACTGCCAGCGTATTGACGAGTCTTTAGAGTCCCACATAGAGGGTTTCCCTGGTTCTGGCGAAATGATGTAGTAGCCGTATTGCATACATGCAGAGTTCCGATCGATTGATTGTACTATGTACCAGGACTTTCGATCGGACAGTTGATAATACTAGCTGGCTCGGGTTTGAGCTGGATTATTAAATCAGGTATTGATTTAATAATTTACATATATGTATTTCGATATGTATATTCTAGTATTATGTTCTTTGTGTTATTCTATCTCTTCGGGTATTCGTGTTTCGGTACGAATACAGGTATGTATATACAGTAGAATGTAATCCGTATTTTTTACAGATAATATTCTAGAAGGTGGACACCTCATTTAGCTTTTATCCATTTAGTCATAAATGGAAATGAGGTGGATAAAGGAGATAGGGGAGTATGGTGAGAGCCATGCTTGCATAGTGTTGCACAAATGAATTTAATTCATTTGAACAAACTATTCAAGCATGGTGAGTATTTTAAAATGGAAAAATATGTTTTACAAAACCTAGCATGATGATTTTCTCTCTCATGGGAGGCTTCATTATTTTTGGGATGGTTCATTTTCTCTTTGAGTGAGCTTTCTCACCATTAGCTTCACTCCCTCTATAGGTTTCATGAGTTCCTCCACCTTCAAACTCAACCTCCTCTCTACAATCTCATGAGTTGAGAATCAAGAGAGGATGTGAGATAGATAAACACATGGATCCATTTACTACATCCTAGACACTCTAGACTAGCCATTTTGAGTCCCTAGTTGCTTCACTTACTTATGGTGTAGAGCTAGAGCCAAGAGCAACATCCTTCAGGTGGATCATCATCGACGAAGGAAGACCGGCGACCAAGTTCGGTAGAGGACACCTCAAGGAGCTTGGGAAAATGGTAGAAGAACGAAGGACTTGGTTCATTCGATATAACCATTCTTATCTCAGTAGTTTAGCTCTTTGTAGATTGCTAGTAAAGGTTTATGGTTCGATCTAGACGGATTCGTTAGCGCCAAAAATTTTAAACGCCAGTTTTTGTTCCGCACCAGCCATCGTAAATGGCCAGGGCGCTATCGTAACCTAACATAGTATTAGAGCTACCTCATAAACCATTACTAGCTAGTTTACACGAAGTTAAAATGTCAATCGACCAATTTTTCCGAATCGTATTTCTATCTGTTCATGCTTGCTGTCGATTTTAAAATTTGTTCAAAAAATCTTTCAGAGGGTCTTAAAATTATGTGCTGGCAAAACTAGAGCTAAGGAATAAATTTGGGCACCTAACTCCAAAATTCGGCTGCAGAACCCGAAGCAAAATGCTACATTTTGCCGCAGAACTGCCGCGCTTTTTGGGCTACAGTGCCCCCAAATTTTTTCTGGGGCTCTAGTTCATGGAAATATGTTTTTTTTGATGTATGGTTTTGGCCCAGATTTGTTTGAGTGCTGGTTTGCATTTTGGGCCAATTTGGAAAGTTTTAGTCGATCAAAATTTTAAGTGCGTGTTTATCAGTGCATGTGATATATCTGCGACCGTGAATATCATTGAGCGGTACAACCCGACTAGTTGCTATATGTTCGACTAGATGGGTTTGCGAACATGACATTCACGTTGATGTTCTGAGTTGTGCTGATATTGTGGTTGGATTGTCATGGTGGATAGCCAGTGGTGCAATGGTAGTAGTACAGTTCAGATTCATTTGTATATTTGTTATTGCGGGGCTAGCGTCCGACATGTGGACTGCCGTCTGTGCCAGATTGCATATTCTTTTATTGGGGCACGACCGGGTTGAGGTCGATGTCACCATTGTATATATGGTTTTCTTTTCTGTTCTAGGATTACCCCGCGGTGGAGTGCACGAATAGCCAGATTCTAGAGGGCAACGAGCCTGTATATCATGGCGTTGAGACGGAGGGGGCCTTACTCTAGAATTGGCGGCTATTTGTTGCACTCGTACGGGGTATAGGATGACCTAGGGAGGAGTGCTCAAGTTACCGGATTCCGTGAAATGTCGGGTGGCCCATTCACTTTGTTAATTGGGGTTGCCTCAATTCTGGGATTGGTGGGTAACTTGCCGCACTCATAGGGGTCCAGGTTTTCATTGAACAGGCTATCCGCACAACAGGGAACGTCGGGTCTCATTTGCGGCTCAAATGAAACCCGAGCCTCCAAGATTATCCACCATCCTGTGTTGCTTGCTGAGATTCTGTGATGTTGCTTATATCATGCCTGGGACGAATGTTATATATATTTATATATATACTAGTAGTTGTTGTATATGTTTTGCACCCGCGCTAGTCCAGCCCCCGCTCTTCCGTTAGTTAAGTAACCTAACGGTACATGACGGGGCCCCGTGGCGAATGCGGATGACATATACATACATTTTATTTTCGTTCCTTTTTCTGGTGTGATATGGATTAATTGACGGGACTGCATTAATTCCGATTAATGCAAGGAAAGCAAACCTATATGATGTTGTTGGAACCAAATTTTCAAAAACTGATATTACAGACGTTTCTTTTTGTTAGTCCATATTGGATAGTCCATATATGCAAACCAAATTTTCAAAAACAAACCTATATGATGTCATTATCCAACACTTTTTGCTTTGCACAGTGGTATTTGGTTATGAATATCCAGCACCTCATTCGACGAGGCAAGAGGCGAGATCCCTTCATAGGGAGTGACCTCTTGGGCAAAAGTCTGCGTCAGTGTAATAAATTCATTATAGTCGATTCTTTTGCTTTGCATCGTGGTATTCAGTTTGGAATATCCTGCACCTCGTTCGATGAGGAAAGAGCCGAGATCCTTTCACAGGGAGTGATCTCTTTAGCAAAAGTTTGCGCCACTATATATTTGTAAAACCACTCGGTTCTTTCAACGATATCAAGTTCATTACGTTAAAGGTTTTTCGCCAAAAACCAGCAGTTGCCTTCTGTCATTTCATACGAGTAGCATTTAGTATTCGTGCTGCGTTTGTTGACCGTGTCAAGGCGTAGTGTGCGCTAGCTAAGTGGTGCTTGTTTGTAGCATGGATATGATTGGTTAAGACAGTCATGCGGTCTTGTTGACTATGCCAAGTGCTCGTACGGGTGGGTTTAATTCAATCAAGATAATGACGGGTTGAACTTGACGAGGACTCTTTGATTTGTTGACTGTGTCAAGGTCAGTTGGGTCCTGGGGGTAAAAATCACATCGGGAGTTTCAAACATATAGGAAACTTGCCAGGCATGCGCATACCTTCTAGATTGTTGTGACTTGAGTGGATTCCATCAAGTTATCATGCGATAATAGTTGGATCCCGATTCCTACTGATGAGTTAGTGTTACTCCTCAGGTGATTTTAGATGATCCCGACTAATTCTCTTTTTAGGGTTTGAGGGAGAATTCGAGGAAACAGTGGGAGCCATCCTGATTAGATAAAGTGATTAACCAATATGATTTAGGTTAGAGTGCACGCTGAGTGCTTATTTTCTCTCTCTCTTTGGCAGCGACCATGGCCTGACCTTAAAAACTCATGAACTAAGTTAACCGAACCTTTTTAAAAATACTTTGGTTTTTGGATTGTCATTTAGTCACATATATCATTGCCACTCCTACTTCTCCTTTGTATTTCTCCAGAACACTCCGTATCACTATGAAGATCCATATTGATTGGATATGCCATCGTATAGTTATATACGAACTCGAAGGAACTTGTTCCAGTTCGAGGATGGATTCTGGTTCTGGAGAAATTGAATAGGATTATTCGATTGTCTTTTATCTTTACCTTCTCTCAGGTTGCGAGAGCTCCTAGTATTAGGAGAGTACACCTATTGCGCTTATTGGATAGTCTTCTTCCAAACCTTAGGCTGGCGCCGAAAGGTAGGGAAGGAAGAAAACCAATTAGCCTAAGTGTTGTGTACAGAAGGTAATAAGTAAAGACATATAAAGGGATTAGAATGAGAGCAAAGGAAATTACGATGACTATCATTCACGACGAAGCCACGTATATATCTACCACTCCTACTTTCCCTTTGCATTTTTCCAGAACACTTCGTATCACTACGAAGATCCACATTTCTTAGATATTCCATCGTATAGTTACATACGAACTCGAAGAAACTTGTTCCAGTTCGAGGATGGATTCTGGTTCTGGGGAAATTGAATAGGATTATTCGGTTGTCTTTTCCCTTTACCTTCTTTCAGGTTGCGAGGGCTCCTAGTATTAGGAGAGTATACCTATTGCGCTTATTGGATAGTCTTCTTCCAAACCTTAGGCTGGTGCCGAAAGGTAGGGAAGGAAGAAAACCAATTAGCCTAAGTGAGGTGTACAGAAGGTAATAAACACAGACATAATATGGGATTGCAGTGAGGGCAAGGAAATATACGGTTACTATCATGAATCTGGATAGTGGAAGAGGCATTACTAGGAATACCCGGCCACCCCTTCAAAACATTTTCATGTTTCAGTTTTATTATGCGTTGTTAATTGAAAACTATTTTCCCAATTAGATTATAACTCCAGGGTATGTATTTACCAGATTTGATTCTCACATCTGTATGACGTTACAGATGCTGAGTGAGAGTAAGATATTGAGAATTGGGTAATTAGATCCTCATCATATCGGAATTCTTTATAATTGGTGATATTTGAGGAAATCACCTGGGGTTTGCCTGACGGCAAATATTTGGTTTTGAATATCCGTTGTTATGCACCAATTTTAAACTGATATATCTGTACTTTTATTTTATAAAGTGAGATACAACTTTTTGAAATTATGTTTATAACATTTACCTATATCAGTTGATGGTTAGGTAAGGAGCATTCAACAACGGTGTAATTCTTCTTAACTATAGTACAGTTTTTAACCTACGACGCACAGGGTTTGAGTTATTAAACTCAGTGGACTTATACAAAGTATTGTATGTTGTCCGATGTCCGTTAGGACAAAGGGGTTGGTACTCGTACTATATTCTGTTTACTCATGACTTCTCTAGTTCTAGAAAAGTATTTCATTGAAATACAAGGTCCAGATATTGAGAAGATATAGGTATAAGAATAAAGTAGAGAACCATATGTTGCAAGTATTATGATTCTTCAAGGTAATCGAAGATGTAGATAATTTTATTAGGTATTCCGTTGTAAGTAATAATTTTGAGAACTTGCGTCTCTTTCAGGTTACTCATGCGTGGGTGCATTCCTTGACGAGTAATGCTGCTTGACCTTCTTTTATTAAGTTGATATGCACTGGGAACAGCTGCATGTATTTTGAATCCGGTTCAAATTAAATTAGTGCCTTTATTTCTATATTGGATATATAGAATGGATTCATATCTTAACGATGTTAAGCTATATGGAGTAGTCCAGCTGATGCTTAAAACCAGAATCTGAACAAACTCAAAGCACGTTTCAGTAATGGCAGTTTGTAGGTTATCCCAGGCTTTGACGAGGGTTAACATTCTACCATCTGGAAGATCAATAGTTTTATTGTTCTTGACTCGCCACCAGTTTTAGTAAAATGGATTCTTTTTAGAAAATATTAGTGGGAGTATGGTAGAACTGGAAGTGATTCCAGAACCGCAAACGATTACTGAAAATTTAGTAGAACCTGAGGATTCAATTGGTTTCGATGATCCATTAGCCACTCCGCAGATTTGGTGGGTAACCTCAGGTACCCGAGAGGTACTTCGGTCTTCTCAAAGACGGTGACAGGGAGGTTTATGATTACCCAAACTTTCCACTATTGCTGTTCTAGACTATGAGATCTAGCCGGAGGATGGGTATAACGTCGTTCTAAACTAGCTTTAGAAGTGCACATGTATATGACTCTGCCAGAGGGTTGTTGTAGTCAGTGGGAGCAGCGGAAGTATAGTGTGTAAGTAGCTTATGTCTATTTATAGACTAAAGCAGGTATAGCGGAGATAGATCATCTATTTTTGATGCGACAGTCATAGAGTTTGAATTCATCAGAATAAGAGATGGATCTGGTAAGAAGGTAGTAGGGAGTGATGTCCTGGTATTTGGATGACATGCTCTTGATAGGAAGTGATATTCCTATACTACGATCGGTTATACTGTGGTTGTCACAAGGTTTTTTCTCCATATAAGTTTTGGATAAAATATCAGGGATCCTGGTGACTAGATCTATGGTTTTAGATCTAGATATAGGGAAGTGTCCCAATTCGGGTACTTGACACTATTCTAAAGTGTTTTAGAATGGAAGACTCTTGACATGGTGGTGTACCCGCAGGTGTTGGAGTCACCCTCTCTAAAGAGATGTCTTCAAGACGGATGAGGAGAGGGATTTGCATGATTGACATATCACTTGCTTAGGAAATTGAGTCAATCATGAGATTTCAAGTACAACACCGGATATTGCTTTTGCACCGGCTGCAATAAGCGTATATATATTATTCCAATCTTGGAGAAACATTGGGAAGAAATTATGAACATAAGTGGATGTTCTTGGTATATGGTAACGGCTGCCTCTTTCAGGAGGCGGTTATCATTTCAGGCTTCCAAGGCGACCTGGATGACAGAGTGGCTATCGGAGTTATAGTTTTTCCTCTTTTGAGTGGCAGTATGTTGGACAGGTGATCCAAGCGGATACTGTGGAAGGCATGCCACAGGATACTGATTAAATTCAGTGGATGATACGGTCTAAGAAGTTTGTTGGTGTTGGGTTACCCTAACGCCCAAGCCATCAAACGTAGCGATTTGCGGAACAATTTTTTTTCTAAGGTTTCAAAATAGCGCTAGAATAACCCAATTAAAACGAATCTTTCCATAAACCTAACTGGCTAAACTAAGAGAGCTAACTACTATGAAAGAAGTCTCACCAAACGATCTAAGTCCTTCGGTCTTCTTTCTTCATCGTGTGCTCCGAGTGGCCACCATGATCGCGCTTGATCTTCTTTGATGGCTCCTTCGGTTCTCCGCGATTGATCTTGCTCTCCGGTCCTCCTTTATCGTAAATGATTCATCCGAGGGATGTGATCCATGGCTCTAGCACCACACTAAATGTCAAGTGAAGCAACTAGAGAACTTGGGTTGGTAATCCAAGAAGTCTAGGATGTAGTGTGAGGTTCTAGGTGTTCTACTATCTTTATCTTGCCTCCTCTCTTGTTTCTCAACACATGAGAGTGTAGAGAGGAGGAAGATGATGAAGGTGGAGGAACTCAAGAGGAGGAGAAGGAGGTGAAGCAAAATGGTGAGATGAAAGATAATGAGCAAGCATGTGAGAGAAATTAGATGGCAATGGTTTTGTAAAACAATATCCATCCATATAATATGTCAACCATGCTTCAATAGTTGCCACAAATGAATAAATAATTCATTTGTCAACTATTGAAGCCATGATGGCTCTCACCATGCCCCCTCTCTTTCACTTTACACCTCATTTCCATTTATTTAATAAATGGAAAAAGCTAATGAGGTGTTCACCTTCTAGAATGTTATCCGTATTAAAATACAGATTACAGTCTACAGTATATACATACCTATATTCGGATAAAAACACGAATACCCAAAGAGATAGAATAACATGAAGAACGTAATACTAGAATATACATATCGAAATACATATATGTAAATTATCAAATCTATACCTGATTTAATAATCCGGCTCAAACCCGAGCCGACTAGTATTACCAACTATCCAATCGAAAGTCCGGGTACAAAGTACATCAATCGATCGGAACCCTACACGTATCCAATACGGTTACTACATCATTTCTCCTGAACCAGGAAAATCTTCTGTGTGGGACTCTAAAGACTCGACAATATGCCGACAGTGAGTTAATAGATAAATCCATATGCACAAGTATGTCAGCGGCACTAGCTGTACGTAACGGCTATCCGGGTACCTGTCGAAAAGGAAGGCCGACGAGCAAACTCATCCGGATCCCTACTGAGCCTATTCGTAACAATCTCCGTACAGTCCGGTCTCTTTGTCTAAGAGTATTGCATACCGGGTCTAGGGGTGGTAAACGTCAGACCCTAATAACCCGGTAATTCGTGCTGATGCGGCTCAGGACCAATTCGGGAAACTACTGATCAGCCTATCAGTAAATCCCACTTGCCTTGGCCAAGGTCTTATGGTCCTGACCAATCGAACACAGTGCGATATCGACTCCCAGTACCGGGAGAGACGAATCCCCGACAATCGCTCACTGCCTCCATGTGGCTCGGGACTATACCCAACCAAAACCTGTTTGCACGTCTCAGTAGAGCCGTGGTAGGGCAGTGATCAAAGAACAGTGGGAACCCACACGAGACAAATGATGATCACAGGTCTAAATACTAACCTGTACTCATGTCACCTGAGAACTTCCACCTGACGATAGGTATAGTACCGTCTGGAAGTTCTCGGCGAGTCCGTCCGGTGTACTCACATCCAGTGAGCACCTGTATACGATCTTGGGTGTGAAAAGACCAATGGTTGCGGGACCGTACCATCGCCCCTCGTCGGGGTCAAGAAATGTATACACTAGTCTACTCCAACGACTAGGGACAATTTAAGGATGTTCGTACCGACTACCCAGCTCTCACAAATATGATCGCCATCAAAAAGTAGGTAGTCTAGCAATGATCCTACGGGCTTTATCAACATGTATAAATGTTATATAATAGCAAGTAAAACATACACACATGTTAAGATAAAGACAAACCAGATAGCATACTATTATATCGAGCAAGACTGTTGTTTATGTTAGTTATATGTATGCCCTAGAGGCCATTACTGTACATACGATGTATATTGTAGTGGATGTTTGGACATATATAGAGAGGACTTTCTTGCTCGACATGATAGTACGCTATCTGGTTGCTCTTTATCTTAACATGTACTCTGATTGTCTCTATGTTACATGTTGATAAAGCCCTTAGGATATGTACTCGACTACTGGGACTATGAATACTAGTGGGGCCACGGTAGTCAACGAGTACATCCTATAACTGTTCCTAGTCGAGGGTGTATCGAGACAGGGCATCAATACACCAGAGTAGACTAGCGTATACGCATCTTGACCCATATGATGGGCGATGGATGATCCCATATCCATCGGTGTTTGACATCAAGGATGGTGTACGGGTGCTCAGTAGAGACTGGGTACACTGGATGAACTCGCCGAGAACTCCCAGATGGTATTATACCTTACGTCAGATGGCAGTTCTCTGGTGACACTGGTACAGGTTAGTCTGTAGACCCGAGATCGTCATAGAGTCATGTGTGATTCCCACTGTGCTTTGATTTCCATCATACCACGTCCAAGAGGGCGTGCAAAACGGTGGCTTTTGGGTACAGTCCCGAATCACATGGAGGCAATGAGCGATAGGAGGGGATTCGTCTCTCCCGGTATAGGGAGTTGATGTTGCGCTGTGTTCGATTGGCTATAACTAGAAATCTCTGGCCACGGTTGCTGAGATTTACTGGTAAGTGTTACCAGTAGTTTCTCGAACTGTTATGGACCTCATATCGACACGACTTATCAAGCTACTGGGGTCTGACGTTTACCACCCCTAGGCGAGATATGCGACATATCATACGAAGAGACCGGACTGTACGCGAGTGTTACTGACTGGATTCACAGGAGAATGTTTAGGCTTGCTTGTTGATCTTCTGAGCGCTCAATACCTGGGTGGCTGTTACGTTTAGCTGACCGCTTGCAGCTTGTGGGTGTTTGATATGATCATCACTTACTGCCGGCGTATTGACAATTCTTTAGAGTCCTACACAGAGGTTTCTTGGCTCAGGCAAAATGGAGTAGGAGCGCATATGTGATATGTGCGGGATCGAGAACAATACGTGTATGTGATACCGTATTAGATTCTCGCGATATGAGATATCGGTCGGGTATATGTGATATAGCCGGGTCATCGGATCAAGTGTTGATTCGATAAACTGATACAGATTATATTAGTCGGTTATTTGTGAAATAGCCGGATTATTGGATCAAGTGTTGATTCGATAATTTAATGTATAATTATATATTTGATATATTAAATTACATTAACTGATATAAGCTCACTAAAAGATTCTTTTTCTCACTTGGGTAATACATTGATATATATGCGATATGTTAGTGTATATGCCCTAGAGGCTATTACTGTATCATACTGGATTGTATATTACTTGATGGAAGCTTGGGATATTCACCTTGTATTGACATTCTTGCTCAAAATGGTAGTATGCTACTTGGTTTGTTTCTGCTTTAATGTGTGCATGTGTTTCTTTTAGCATATCGCCTTTACACATTAGTGGAGCCCTTAGGATCTTTGCTTGATTACCAGCGTTGTGATGGCAGTCACACTCGTGGGGGTTGGGTAATCTATAAGCACATTCTTATGCAGGTCCCTAGTCGCAGGACTATCGAGACAGGGCTTCGATACTCCGGAGTAGACTAGCGTATGCGCTTCTCATCCCAGCTTGGGAGACGGCCTGTCCCACAGCCGTCAGTACGTCGTACTTGGGATAGTATGCGGGTGCTCGTTAGGTTACGAGTACACTGGACAGGACTCTTCGGGAACTGTTGGTTGGTATTATACCTATCGTCAGTTATCAGTTCCCAGGTGACATTAGTACAGCTTAGTCCGTTGACTTGACACTGTCACTTCGCCTCGAGTGTGTTCCCACTGTACTTTGATTGCTACCCTACCACAGCTCAAAGGAGTCATGCAAACAGGTAGTTTTTGGGTACAGTCCCGAAGCACTTGGAGGCAGTGACGGTTAGACAGGATTCGTCTCTCCCGGTATTGGGGGTTGATATCTCGCTGTGTCTAGGAGAGCCATTACACAAAGTCCCTGGCCAGGGCAAGCGAGATAGACTGGCAGGTTCCCAGTGTTATCTCAGGTGTTCTGGGCTACACTCCAGCATGACTTGTACCGCTAGTAGGGGACTGACGTTTACCGCCCTCCTAGGCCCGCCATGCGATGTTCTTAGATGAACAGACCGGACTATACGGAGACTGTCACATTCAGGCTCAGTAGGAGTTCAGATGGGGTTTACCTAGTCAGTCTTCTTATCGGCATCTACCTGGGAACCGTTACGTACATCTAGTGCCGCTTGCGGTCTGTGGTTAAACCCACTGCCAGCGTAGTGTCGAGTCTTTAGAGTCCCACACAGAGGGTTATTCTCCTTTAGGCAAAATGAGTAGAGGTCGCATGGTATTGCGACGGGGTTCGTTCACATCCGCGCACTTGTGCACGTTTGGTGTCCGGACAGCTTATACTAGCGGGCTTTGGTTTAAGCCGGATCCTAGTATATGATTTGGGATTGGTTTTATCTCATTGTATTCGTGTTCCTCGGTACACGGATACGGGTGTGTATGCACAGTTGACTGAGACAGAGGCAGAGGACTTTGATTAGGGTTGATGACTATTGTCATTTTCTTAACCCTAATGTTTTGTGTGAATTATGATTTATTAATAATTAGTTAATTATAATTGTGCATGGTTAGGGTTGTTGACCATTTGACTATACTTGACTTGTTGACTTAGGTTGACAAGTTGACCATTATCATTCCATATGAAAGATGCTCTTTGATCCTTGCAAAAGCATTTAATGTGAAATGATAATGGTCATTTCTTGATTAACCATGACAATCATCTTTACTAATTATCTATTATTCATAAATCACATATATGTGAGAAGGGTTGTATTATGCTTCTCACTTTATCATTTCCATTCTCTCTCCTCCTCTTCCTCTCTCTCTAGCTCTCCCCTCTCATGTATTGAGAACCATTTGAGCTTGAGATAATCCTTCCAAAAACACTCTTTACTCTTTCTAAGGTCCTAGGTCTAGCACACCAAGCACCTTAGTTACTTCTAGTTTGAGGTTGGAGCCAAAGGTTGAGGCCCTCGGGTGGATCTTTCTTCGGCAAGAGAAGCGACAAGGAGAACCCTTTCTTTCACTCCAAGGAGCAAGGAGAGAAGGACTTGAACCCCTAGGTATAACCCACTTTCCGAGTAGCTAAACTTTTTAGCTTTGTTGTTAGTTTTTTTTAGCAAAGATCCCTTCTTTACATAGTCCATGTTGCCTAGAGTTGTAAAAATCGAATTTTTCATAATGTTTCCGCCTCCCCGCAAGCACCGGGGTGGGCAACGTGGACTTACAGTGGTATCAGAGCCTAGCTAAACACAAACTAACTAGTTAGCAAAGTATATAGAACTTTGATCGGAAAAAATCGCAAAACTATTTTTCAAAACCCTAAGTTTCTGTCGATTTTTATTTCTGCTTTAAAAATAATAAATCATACTTCAAAAATCGGCTCAGGGTTTTATTAAGAAACACCAAAAACGGTCCACTGAACCGGTCAAAGCGCCGCGGTTCCGCGGCCGAGTTGACTCGGCCGTGGACCGAGTTTGGTGCAGTGTTCTTCTGTTGAGGTTTTGGGATTTTTGAGATAGTTTGTTTCCACCCAGATTTTTCAGAGAACAAGTTGGTTTTTGGGGAGGTCACAAATCCGTATTTTTGATCGAACTTCTTTACACTTTGGCTAATGGGTTATATCTATAATGTGTTATACGTATTGAACGTCCGCTAATCGCTATATGTCGATTAATGGGGGTTATACATATCTGTGATCTGTAATGTTGTTGGTATGTGTATATGAATTCGTTGGATTGTCGCGGATGAATAGCCGGGGGTTGTGAGATGAGAGTTTTCTTATTCTTTCAATTCTTGTAATATGTAAATTGATGTAATATTATTTGTATGGCCGCACAACCGGGTCGGGGTTGTAGCCGTCATTGTATAATTTCTTTTTACTGTTTTTGCTCCTAGGATAGACCCAAGGTGGGGTGCACAAACTACCGGGTATCTCGAAGTGCCGAGTGGCCTACTCACGGTGTTGAGGGAGGTTGCTTCGCTTCGGGTACTTGGCGGGTAGTTTGCCGCACCCGTAGGGGTCTAGGGTGGGGTTTGGCTATTCATCACGACCGTGTAATCCGTTCTTCGTTACAGGCTCGTATGAATTGCGGATTCCTAGTATATCCAATGTATTCATCTGTGATCTGGAATGGATATCATTGCATGTGACGAATGTTTATATATATCTATATGATATCTATTTAGGCGTTGCTTATGTTTTGCATCCGTGCTAGTCCAGCCCCCGCTCTGTCGTTAGTTAAGTAACCTAACGGGTGATGACGGGACCCCGTGGCGAATGCGGATGGCATAAGCGTACGTCATATTTTCGTTGTTTTCTGCAATGGTAGGATTAAATGATGGGACGCATTGGAATTAATGAAAGATAAAATAAACCAAGTAAAAGTCGTTGGAACACTTTGAAAACCACTCGGTTCTTTTCAAAACCAAACTTTTAAATGTGGAGCTTGAACCACTCCTTTTGAAAGCTATCTCGTTCCTTCGATTATATCAAGTTCACTACGTTCACGGTTTCGCCAAAACCATTCGTAGCCCTCCGTCGTTTCACATGAATGGTCAATAAGTATTCAAGCTATGTATGTTGGCCAAAGTCAAGGCATAGTGATTGGTAGCTATTGGGTATTCATGTGCAGCATAGATAGATGTGTTGGTTTGGGGCAGTCGTTCTACCATTTTGGCCAAAGTCAAGGGTATGTGCGGGTGGGCTCAAATTAACCTGGAGAATGATGGGTAGAACTTGACATGTGACTTATGATATTTTGGCCAAAGTCAAGGTCATAAGAGCATGGGGCAAAATCCACATCGGGAGTTTCAAAAGAACTGAAACTTGCTAGCGTTGCATACCATTTGGAGTGTGATGATTCTGGTAGGATTCCTTCAGTTTTGTCACGCGATGATATTTGGATCCCGATCCTACTGTGAGTATATGCTACTCCTCCGGAACTTTCTCACTTAACGATCAATGCTATAAACCAAGTAGGTGTCTAGAAAGGTGTTAGCGGGGCTACGCCCACAGGGAAAAGAGGTTACTTAATTAAGAAACTTCGCGAAAGCGTTGGAAAACCTCCCTCGAAGTACCGACACTGGCCTGGCTGAACGGTTAAGCAAGTATTGTACGGTGAGATTGATCCCGACTAATTCTTCCTTTATGGTTTGAGGAGGGATTCGAGAGACAGTGGGAGCCATCCTGTTTAGACAAATTAAAAACCACTCTAAACTTGCAAGAGCATCATGCTAAAGTGTTTCTTCTCTCTCTCCTAATTGCAGCGACCATTTATCATGACTGGACTTAAGTTACTTCTAGATAAAAACATACTGACAGGGCCAAACTAGAAAGATTGGCTCAGGAATGTCAAAATGGCAATCACATATGACAAGTTGGGGTATCTTCTTACCACCAAAGCTCCCCCTGTCCCAGGTCCCACCTCCAGCGTCGCGGATAAGGAAATCCGTAAGACTTGGGAGATCGACTACGCGAAGGCAAAGTGCCTCGTGCTTGCCTCTATGGACAACGAACATCAGAGGAGGCACGAGAATATGGACCTCGAATCCATATTTCTCCATACAAAAGAACTGTATGGAGAGCAATCTCGTATCGCAAGATACGAAGTATCGAAGAAGTTATTTTGGGCAAAATTGGCCGTCGGATCATCGGTAGCGGAACACGTGCTTAAGATGATTGGCTACATAGAGGAGCTCGTGGACCTTGGGACCACGTTGGAGAATGAGCTCTATACGGACTTGATTCTCCAGTCCCTTCCTTCCACTTACGCCCAGTTCATCCTGAACTTCAACTTGCAGGAAAAGGAAGTTGAACTTTCAGAGCTCCTCAACTTGCTTAGGAGTGCAGAGGGCACCCTACAGAAAGGTAGGAAAACATCCACTTTGTTTGTAGAAGGATCTTCCTCTTCTAGGTTCAGGGCGAAAGCCAAGGGAAAGAAGAAGAAAACCCCCGCCAAACCAAAGGGCGGTGTTGGTAAGGTGGATATGAAGGGAAAGGCAAAAGCAACAAAGGTAGCGGGGAAGCTTGTGGATAAGGAAGAATGCTTTTACTGTCACAAGAGTGGACACTGGAAGAAAGATTGCAGGGCTTGGAAAGCCAGAACACAGGATTTGAAGCAGGTTGCGGCTTCAGCTTCAGGTGTGTATGTTATTGAAAACTGTCTATCAATAAACTCTACGTCCTGGGTATTGGATACCGGATCATGATCTCATATCTATAATTCTTTGCAGGCGTTGAGAAAGCGTAGGTTTTTGAAAGCAGGTGACATGACCCTCAAAGTTGCAAACGGAGCTAGCATGGATGCTGAGGCCGTGGGGGACTATCACCTGGGAATGTCAGATGGACATGTTTTGGTTCTACGTAATTGCTTTTTTGTACCCAACGCAACTTGTAATATCATTTCTATATCTTTGATTTCTAAAGAAGGTTATGAATTTGCGTTTGTAAGTAATGTTGTAAACATTCACCTTAATCAAGTTCTGATTGGGTCAGGTACATTGAGCAATGGTATATACGTATTAAACCAACCACAAATTTTCAATGTCCAGAATACACACAAAAGAAAGTCTCCGGAAACAAATCAGACTTTCTTATGGCATTGTAGACTGGGTCACATCAATGAGAGAAGGTTGACGAAGTTACATACAGAAGGATATTTGGATCCGTTCGAATATCAATCATATGCAACTTGTCAATCCTGTCTCAAAGGAAAGATGACAAAGACTCCGTTCACTGGACACGGAGTGAGAGCAAGCGAGCTCTTGGGACTCGTACACAGCGACGTGTGCGGTCCAATGTCTACACATGCACGAAGTGGTTATTCTTACTTCATTACTTTTACGGATGACTTTTCAAGGTACGGTTATGTCTTCTTAATGAAACATAAATCCGAAGCCTTTGGAAAATTCCAGGAATATAAGAATGAAGTAGGAAAAAAAACAGGCAAAAGTATCAAGACACTGAGATCTGATCGAGGTGGTGAATAAATGAGTGCCGAGTTCCTGTATTACTTAAAAGAGAATGGAATTCTCTCTCAGCTTACTCCTCCATACACTCCGCAACATAACGGTGTATCGGAGAGACGGAACCGAACCCTATTGGATATGGTACGGTCCATGATGAGTAACGCTGAGTTACCGCGATCATTCTGGGGATATGCGCTAGAATCAGCTGCATACCTTTTGAACCGAGTTCCAAATAAGACTGTGCCTACTACACCATATTAGATATGGTGTGGGAAGAGACCCTATTTTAATCACATTAAGACATGGGGATGTCCAGCTTTTGTCAAAATGCAGCATGCGGACATGCTCGAGGCACGCTCAGTACAGTGCAAGTTCATGGGATATCCAAAGAACTCCAAGGGATATTTCTTCTATTGCGAAGAGGAACAAAAGGTATTTGTTTCTCGTCATGCCCACTTCTTGGAAACTCAGTTTTTGGAAAAACAGATAAGTGGGAGCGCAATAGAACTGGAAGAAATTCCAGAACCACGAGCTATTACTGAAAGCTTAGTAGAACCAGAGGGTTCGAAAGATCAGGACATTCCTACGCCGCTCTGCAGAAGTAGTAGGCAGTCTCATCCGCCCGAGAGATACTACGGTTTTCTCATAGACGGGGATAGAGAGGATTGCATCATTGATAGTGATGAGCCTACTAGCTTCCAGCAGGCCATTCAGAGCATTGACTCGGTAAAATGGCTGGATGCAATGCGGACCGAAATGGAGTCCATGTACACCAACAAAGTATGGACGTTGGACATTGCTCCAGATGGGGTAAAACCCGTAGGATGCAAGTGGATCTTCAAAAGGAAGATTGGTGTAGATGGACAGGTTGAGACCTATAAAGCTAGACTTGTTGCAAAGGGTTTCCGTCAAAGACCTGGCTTGGACTATGACGAAACCTTTTCTCCTGTGGCTATGCTGAAATCCATTCGGATCCTTCTTGCCATTGCTGCCTTCCACGATTATGAGATCTAGCAGATGGACGTAAAAACCGCTTTTCTAAATGGAAATTTAGAGGAGTGTGTCTATATGGACCAGCCAGAGGGATTCATTCAGAGTGGGAGCAACGGAAAGGTGTGCAAGTTGCTTAAGTCCATCTATGGACTAAAGCAGGCATCGCGGAGTTGGAACATCTGTTTTGATGAGACGGTCAAGGAATTTGGCTTTATCAAAAATCCAGATGAACCATGCATCTATAGTAGATTTGTAGCGAGAACTGTAGTATTCCTCGTTTTATACGTGGATGACATTCTCTTAATAGGAAATGACATTCCTATGCTACAATCTGTCAAAGGGTTCTTGTCACACAGGTTCTCCATGAAAGACCTGGGTGATGCCTCATACATTCTGGGGATCCGGATCTACCGTGACAGATCCAAGAGGATATTAGGACTCTCACAGTCCAGGTACATTGACACCATACTGAAAAGGTTCAGTATGGAAGATTCCAAGCGCGGTAATCTACCGGCTTGTCACGGGATCACCCTCTCCAAAGAGATGTCTACCAAGACTGATTTGGAAAGGGATCACATGTCTATTATACCCTACGCTTCTGCGGTAGGCTCTATAATGTATGCGATGTTGTGTACCAGACCAGATGTAGCTTATGCACTGAGTGTGGTAAGCCGGTATCAGTCAAACCCTGGGGAGAAGCACTGGATAGCGGTAAAGAACATTCTCAAGTACCTGAGAAGGACTAAGGAGATGTTCTTGGTATATGGCGGAAAAGACCTCCAGATCGAGGCCTTTGCTGACTCCAGCTTCCAGAGTGACAAGGATGATTCCAAGTCCATGTCGGGTTATGTATTTACCCTCTATGGAGGGGCGGTGTGTTGGAAGAGTTCCAAACAGGAAACCGTTGCTGACTCGACGATGGAAGCGGAATATATCGCTGCTGCAGATGCCGCAAAGGAAGCTGTCTGGATAAAGAAGTTCCTCACGGAGCTTCAGGTGGTTCCTACCATTGTTGATCCAATACCACTGTATTGCGACAACAACGGAGCTATAGCTTTAGCGAAGGAACCCAGGTCCCATCAGAAGTCCAGGCACATCTTGAGGCGGTATCACCTGATCAGGGATATCGTGGGTCGCCAGGAGATCGATGTTCGCAGAGTTGCTACAGAAGATAACACTGCTGATCCATTCACGAAGGCCTTACCCCAGACTCAGTTCAAGCGGCTGATCGAGATGATAGGTCTTCGATACGCCAGTACATGGCCTTAGTGCAAGTGGGAGATTGTTAGTGTATATGCCCTAGAGGCCATTATTGTATCATACTGGATTGTATATTACTTGATGGAAGCTTGGGATATTCACCTTGTATTGACATTCTTGCTCAAAATGGTAGTATTCTACTTGGTTTGTTTCTGCTTTAATGTGTGCATGTGTTTCTTTTAGCATATCGCCTTTACACATTAGTAGAGCCCTTAGGATCTTTGCTTGATTACCAGCGTTGTGATGGCAGTCACACTCGTGGGGGCTGGGTAATCTATAAGCACATCCTTATGCAGGTCCCTAGTCGCAGGACTATCGAGACAGGGCATCGATACTCCGGAGTAGACTAGCGCATGCGCTTCTCATCCCAGCTTGGGAGACGGCCTGTCCCACAGCCGTCAGTACGTCGTACTTGGGATAGTATGCGGGTGCTCGTTAGGTTACGAGTACACTGGACAGGACTCGTCGGGAACTGTTGGTTGGTATTATACCTATCTGTTAGTGTTTATGCCCTAGAAGGCCATTACTGTATCATACTAGTTTGTATATTACTTAATGGAAGCTTGGGATATTCACATGTATATAACAGTCTTGCTAAACATGGTAGTATGCTACTTGGTTTTCTCTATCTTAATGTGTGAGTATACGTATTGATAGAGCTCTTAGGATCTTGCTTGACTACCAGCGTTGTGATGGCAGTCACACTAGTGGGGGCTGGGTAGTCTACAAGCACATCCTTATTCAGGTCCCTAGTCGTAGGATTATCGAGACAGAGCATCGATACTCCGGAGTAGACTAGTATGTACGCTTTTCATCCCAGTTGGGGAGATGGTCTGTCCCACAGCCGTCAGTACGTCGTACTGGAGATAGTATACAGGTGCTCGTTAGGTTACGGGTACACCGGACAGGACTCACTGGGAACTGTTGGTTGGTTTTATACCAGTCGTCAGTGAACAGTTCCCAGGTGACATGAGTACAGCATAGTCCGCAGACTTGACACTGCTACTTCGCCTCTAGTGTGTCCCACTGTTCTTAGATTGCTACCCTACCACGGATCAAAGGAGTCGTGCAAACAGGTAGCAGTTGGGTGCAGTCCCGAGCACTTGGAGGCAGTGACGGTTAGACAGGATTCGTCCCTCCTGGTATTGGGAGTAGATATCGCGCTGTGTCAGAGAGCCATTACGCAAAGTCCCTGGCCAGGGCAAGCGAGATTTGCTGGTAGGTTCCAGTAGTTTCTCAGGGTGTAATGGGCTTCCCTCCGACATGACTTATACAGCTATTAGGGGACTGACGCTTGCCGCCCCCTAGGCCGGATATGCGATTGTCTTGGACGAACGGACCGGACTGTATGGAGATTGTCACATCAAACTCAGTAGGAGTTCGGATGGGTTTCCTCATCGGCCTTCTTATCGACAACTACCTGGGGACCGTTACGTACAGCTAGTGTCGCTTGCGGTCTGTGGTTAAACCCACTGCCAGCGTAGTAGTCGAGTCTCTAGAGTCCCACACAGAGAGTTTCCTATTCCAGGCGAAACGATATAGAGGTCGTATGGTTTTACGACAAGGGTTCGGACGCATACGTGTGTTTACGCACGTACGACTTTCGGACAGTTTTTACCAGTCGGCTTTGGTTTAAGCCAGTTACTGGTATCCGGTTATTGGATTTTTACAGTCTAAAGTTTTTCCGTATTTTTGCGGAAAGGAGGGGCGTTCTCGTAATTATGCGGGAAGCTTCTAGAAGGTGGTGACTAAGGAGGTTAAGGTGGCATATGAAATGATTGTAATTAGTGAGTCACCTTGATGATTTATAGAAGTCTTTTGTCATTCTAATGAATCATCACTAGATATTATCAAGCATGGTTGCTAAATTCATTTCTTATTCTTTTCTTCATAAAAGAAATGCTTGATATATATCTTCTTGACTCACTATTCTATTATCATTATCATCTACACATTCTCTCTCCTCAAGCTCTCTCTCTTCAAACCCTAATCCTCACCTCTCATGTGTTGAGAACTAGGATTAGCTAGACTAAACAATCTATAACCCTCACTCTATCTCATCTATCTTCTTTGATTAGTAATCCAAGAAGGTTAGTTGCCTCAAGTTTAGAGGCTAAGCTTGGAGTTTTGCTCTCGGGTGGATCGTCTACTACAAAGAGAAGGCCGAGGAGGACGAGGAGATCGTAAAGACGAAGGACTTGGTTCGATAGGTATAATCCCTAAGCATAGTAGTTTAGAAAAACTATATGTTTGGTTAGTTATCGTTTATCTTCGATTTAAGCGGTTAGTCGATGTTTGTTCACTAAACAAGTTCGTTTTTGAAAATTCCGCCTCCCCACAAGTATTGGGGTGTTGAACATCGACTTACAGTGGTATCAGAGCCTCGCTAAACAATATATAACTTTATTGCAAATTTGTACGAATTTCGAACGGAAAAACGAAGCCGGAAAACCCTAAAAACATCAGTTTTCTGTCGATTTTAAAATGATGTCCTAAAATTTTTCAGGCATGTGCAGAAAGCTTGAAAAGCATCCAGTAGAACACCCAAGAAATTTGGGCCCATGACTCGGCTAAAGAGCCGCGGAAGCGCGGCTGATCCCACACGATCCGCCGCGGTTCCGCCGCCGAGTTGCCGAGTCATGATCCCAAAATTCTTGTGTGGGTCCCCTGTGATATTTGGTGTTTTCTGGAATATTTTATTTTTGCTCAGGTTACAGATTTACAGAGCAGTATTGGAGCAATATTAAATACGTTTAATCGATCGAAATTGTACAGTATTTGCATATTGGATTATATCTGTGATTGTATAATGTGTTCGTAAACCTCCCCTAACTGCTAGTATGTCGGTTGGCAGGGGGTTGCACATTTCTGTAATGGTTTTATCTGTTTGTGCATATGAACTGTAATTGGACTGTTGTGGTGTATAGCCGGGGTTTAGCAATGGGTTATTATTTAATTCATTTGTTGTAAATGTAATTTGTTGTAATATTATTTTTGCGGGGCACATCCAGGTTGCGGTTGTAGCCACCGTTGTATTATTTCATTTTACTGTTTTTGCTCCTAGGACTGACCCAAGGTGGGGTACACAAACTGCCGGGTGGGTAGTTTGCTGTACCCGTAGGGGTCGTGGGTGGGGTAATGGCTATTCATCACAACTGTGTTATCCGTCTTTTCTTGCAGGCTCAAAAGAAATACGGATTGCTAGCAAATCCAATTAAGTTCATCTGTGTTCTGGAATGTATATCATTGCGTCAGACGAATGTAAAATATCTATATTTATGATAGCTATTTAGACGTCACTTATGTTTTACACCCGCGCTAGCCCAGCCCCCGCTCTGTCGTTAGTTAAGTAACCTAACGGGTGATGACGGGACCCCGTGGCGAATGCGGATGGCATAAGAGGACGTTGTATTTTCGTTGTTTTCTGCAATGATAGGTTAATGATGGGACGCATTATCTATAATGCAAAGAAAATAAACCAAGTTTAAATCGTTGGAACAATTTAAAAGAAACCACTCAGTTATTTTTAAAACAGATATTTTAAATGCGGAGATTTAACCACTCCTTTTAAAAGCTATCAGGTTCCTTCGGTTATATCAAGTTCACTACGTTCACGGTTTCGCCAAAACCAGTCGTAGCCCTCCGTCATTTCTTATGGATAGTCAGTAGTATTCAAGCTGTGTTTGTTGGCTTTCGTCAAGACATAGTGTTTGGTAGCTGCTGGGTATTCATTTGTTAACATAGATAGATGTGTTGGTTTGGGACAGTCGCATTACCTTGTTGGCTTTCGTCAAGGGTATATACGGGTGGGTTCAAATTAACAAGATAATGATGGGCAGAACTTGACATGTGACTTATGATTTGTTGTCTTTCGTCAAGGTCATAAGAGCATGGGGCAAAAACTTATATCGGGAATTTCAAAAGAAACTGAAATTTGCAAAGAGATGCATACCATTTGGAGTTTGATGAATGTTGGTAGGATTCCTTCAACATTATCAGACGATGATATTTGGATCCCGATCCTACTGTGAGTATATGCTACTTATCAGGATATTCGTCACTTAACGATCAATGCTATAAACCTAGTAGGTGTCCAGAAAAGTGTCAGCGGGGTTACGCCCCCAGAGAAAAGAGGTTATTTAATTAAGGAACTTCGCGAAAGCGTTGGAAAACCTCCCTCGAAGTACCGACACCAGCCTGGCTGAACGGTTAAGCAAGTATTGTACGGTGAGAATAGTCCTGGCTAATTCTTCTTTTATGGTTTGAGGAAGGATTCGAGAAACAGTGGGAGCCATCCAGTTTAGATAAACTAAAAACCACTCTAAACTTGCAAGAGCTTCATGCTAAAGAGTTTTCTTCTCTCTCTCCTAATTGCAGCGACCCTGAAAATGACTGGACTTAAGTTACTTTTAGAGAAAAATATACTGACAGGGCCAAACTATAAAGATTGGCTGCGGAATGTCAAAATGGCTTTGACCTATGACAAACTGGGGTACGTCCTCACCGCTACGGCACCTGCTGTCCCTGGTCCCAAATCCAGCAATGCGGATAAGGAAATCCGCAAAACCTGGGATTTAGATTGCGCGAAAGCCAAGTGCATCGTGCTTGCCTCGATGAACAATGAACATCAGAGGAGGCACGAGGATATGGACCTTGATGGCATATTTCTCCATACAAAGGAACTTTATGGAGAGCAATCTCGTATAGCAAGATACGAGACCTCTAAGAACTTGTTTCGAACGAGGTTGGCTGTCGGGTCATCGGTAGGAGAACATGTCCTAAAGATGATCGGCTATATTGAAGAGCTCGCAGACCTTGGGACGACTTTGGATAATGAGCTCTATACAAACCTTATTCTCCAGTCCCTTCCTCACACCTATGCCCAGTTTATCCTGAACTTCAATCTTCAAAGAAAAGAAGTTGAACTTCCGGAACTCCTGAACATGTTAAGGAGTGCAGAGGGCACCTTGAAGAATTCAAGGGAAACACCTGCTATGTTTGTTGGCGGTACATCTTCTTCCGGGTCCAAGGCAAAGGCCAAAGGAAGGAAGAAGAAGGCCGCACCCAAACCTAGAGGAGGTGTTAGTAAGGTGGGAGGGAAGGGAAAGAAAAAGTTTGCAGCACCGGTAGTTGGCCAGGATGAGTGCTTCCATTGTCACAGGAAAGGGCACTGGAAGAAGGATTGCAAGGCGTGGAACGCCAAGAACCAGGAACCGAAGCAAGCTGTGGCTTCGACTTCAGGTGTGTTTGTAATTGAGAATTGTCTGTCGATCAACTCTACTTCCTGGGTATTGGATACCGGATCAGGATCTCATATTTGCAATTCATTGCAGGCACTGAGAAACCGTAGAGTGCTGAAGGAAGGTGATATGACCCTAAAGGTTGCTAACGGAGCTAGCATGGGAGCTGCGTCCGTCGGGGATTATCACCTAGGATTGACGAGTGGACACATTTTGGTTTTACATAACTGTTATTTTGTACCAAGCTTAACGTGTAATATCATATCAGTTTCCTTGTTATCAAATAAAGGTTATGATTTCACGTTTGTAAGAGATGTTGTCAACATCCACCTTAATCATGGTTTGATTGGGTCAGGTACACTAAATAACGGCATATATGTTTTAAACCAACTCCAAATTTTCAATGTCCAGAACACACTAAAAAGAAAGTCTCCAGATTTAAATAAAGCTTTCTTATGGCATTGTAGACTAGGTCACATCAATGAGAGAAGGTTGACTAAGTTGCATAGAGAAGGATATTTGGACACGTTCGAATATCAAACCTATGACACTTGTCAATCTTGTCTCAAAGGAAAGATGACAAAGACTCCATTTACTGGACAAGGAGAAAGAGCGAGCGAGCTCTTAGGACTCATACACAGCGATGTATGTGGTCCAATGTCTACACATGCGAGAGGTGGTTATTCTTACTTCATTACTTTTACAGATGATTTCTCTAGGTATGGACATGTTTTCTTAATGAAGCATAAATCCGAGGCCTTTGAGAAATTCCTGGAATACAAGAGTGAAGCGGAAAACCAAACAGGCAAAAGTATTAAGACACTGAGATCTGATCGAGGTGGAGAATACTTAAGTGCCGAGTTCCTAGGTTACCTAAAAGAGAAAGGAATTCTCTCTCAGCTTACTCCTCCATACACTCCACAGCATAACGGTGTATCGGAGAGACGGAATCGAACCCTATTAGATATGGTACGATCCATGATGAGTAATGCTGAGTTACCGCGATCATTCTGGGGTTATGCACTAGAGACTGCTGCATATATTTTGAACAAAGTTCCAACCAAAACTGTGCCTACCACACCATATCAGATATGGAGTGGGAAGAAACCCTGTCTTCAGTACCTGAAGACGTGGGGATGTCCAGCTTTTGTAAAAAAGCAGCATTCGGACAAGCTCGAGGCACGCTCAGTAGAGTGTAAGTTTGTGGGATATCCAAAGAACTCTATGCGATATTATTTCTATTACGCAGAGGAACAAAAGGTTTTTGTTTCTCGTCATGCCCGCTTCTTAGAAACTGAATTTTTAGAAAATCAGAAGAGTGGGAGCGTAGTAGAACTGGAAGAAATTCCAGAACCACAAACTGCTACTGAAAGTTTGGTAGAACCAGAGGTTCAAGAAGAACAGAACATTCCCGCACCCCTCCGCAGGTGTAGTAGGCCGTCTCATCCGCCTGAGAGATACTACGGTTTTCTCATAGACGGGGATAGAGAGGATTGCATCATAGATGATGATGAACCTACTGACTTCCAGCAGGCCATCCAGAGCGGCGACTCGGTACGATGTCTAGATGCAATGCGGACCGAAATGGAGTCCATGTACACCAACAAAGTATGGACTTTGGACTTTGCTCCAGATGGGGTAAAACCCATAGGATGCAAATGGATCTTCAAGAAAAAGATTGGTGTAGATGGACAGGTGGAAACCTATAAGGCTAGACTTGTTGCAAAGGGTTTTCGTCAAAGACCTGGTTTGGACTATGACGAAACTTTTTCTCCAGTGGCTATGCTCAAATCCATTCGGGTCCTTCTTGCTATCGCTGCCTTCCATGATTATGAAATCTGGCAGATGGACGTAAAGACGGCTTTTCTGAATGGAAATTTAGAAGAGAGCGTCTATATGGATCAGCCAGAGGGTTTCAATCAGAGTGGGAGCAGCGGGAAAGTATGCAAGCTGCTTAAGTCCATTTATGGACTAAAGCAGGCATCGCAGAGTTGGAACATCTGTTTTGATGAGACAGTCAAAGAATATGACTTTATCAAAAATCCAGATGAACCGTGCATATATAGTAAAGTTGTAGCCAGAAGTGTCGTATTCCTCGTCTTGTACGTGGATGACATTCTATTGATAGGAAATGACATTCCTATGCTACAATCTGTCATAGGATTCTTGTCACATAGGTTCTCCATGAAAGACCTGGGTGATGCCTCTTACATTCTGGGGATCCGGATCTATCGTGATAGATCCAAGAGGATGTTGGGACTTTCACAGTCTAGGTATATCGACACTGTACTAAAAAGATTCAGTATGGAAGATTCTAAGCGCGGTAATCTACCGACTTGTCACGGAATCACCCTCTCCAAAGAGATGTCTCCCAAGACTGATTTGGAGAGGGAACGGATGTCTATTATACCCTACGCTTCTGCGGTAGGCTCTATAATGTATGCGATGTTGTGTACCAGACCAGATGTAGCTTACGCACTAAGCGTGGTGAGCCGGTATCAGTCAGACCCAGGGGAGAAACACTGGATAGCAGTAAAGAACATTCTCAAGTACCCGAGGAGGACTAAGGAGATGTTCTTGGTTTACGGCGGAAAAGACCTCAGGTTGGAGGCCTTTGCTGATTCCGGCTTCCAGAGTGATAAGGACGATTCCAAGTCCATGTCGGGTTATGTCTTTACCCTCAATGGAGGGGCGGTGTGCTGGAAGAGCTCCAAGCAGGACACCGCTGCTGACTCGACGATGGAAGCGGAGTATATAGCTGCTTGCGATGCCGCAAAAGAAGCAGTCTGAATGAAGAAGTTCCTAACAGAACTTCAGGTGGTTCCTACCATAGTTGATCCAATACCTCTGTATTGCGACAACAATGGAGCTATAGCTTTAGCGAAGGAACCAAGGTCCCATCAGAAGTCCAGACACATCTTAAGGCGGTATCACCTGATCAGGGAGATCATTGATCGTCAGGAGATCAAGGTTCGGAGAGTTGCTTCAGAAGAGAACATTGCTGATCCATTCACGAAGGCCCTACCTCAGACGCAGTTCGAGAGGCTACTCGAGATCATTGGTCTTCGATATGCCAGTACATGGCCCTAGTGCAAGTGGGAGATTGTTAGTGTTTATGCCCTAGAAGGCCATTACTGTATCATACTAGTTTGTATATTACTTAATGGAAGCTTGGGATATTCACATGTATATAACAGTCTTGCTAAACATGGTAGTATGCTACTTGGTTTTCTCTATCTTAATGTGTGAGTATACGTATTGATAGAGCTCTTAGGATCTTGCTTGACTACCAGCGTTGTGATGGCAGTCACACTAGTGGGGGCTGGGTAGTCTACAAGCACATCCTTATTCAGGTCCCTAGTCGTAGGATTATCGAGACAGAGCATCGATACTCCGGAGTAGACTAGTGTGTACGCTTCTCATCCCAGTTGGGGAGATGGTCTGTCCCACAGCCGTCAGTACGTCGTACTGGAGATAGTATACAGGTGCTCGTTAGGTTACGGGTACACCGGACAGGACTCACTGGGAACTGTTGGTTGGTTTTATACCAGTCGTCAGTGAACAGTTCCCAGGTGACATGAGTACAGCATAGTCCGCAGACTTGACACTGCTACTTCGCCTCGAGTGTGTCCCACTGTTCTTAGATTGCTACCCTACCACGGCTCAAAGGAGTCGTGCAAACAGGTAGCAGTTGGGTGCAGTCCCGAGCACTTGGAGGCAGTGACGGTTAGACAGGATTCGTCCCTCCCGGTATTGGGAGTAGATATCGCGCTGTGTCAGAGAGCCATTACGCAAAGTCCCTGGCCAGGGCAAGCGAGATTTGCTGGTAGGTTCCAGTAGTTTCTCAGGGTGTAATGGGCTTCCCTCCGACACGACTTATACAGCTATTAGGGGACTGACGCTTGCCGCCCCCTAGGCCGGATATGCGATAGTCTTGGACGAACGGACCGGACTGTATGGAGATTGTCACATCAGACTCAGTAGGAGTTCGGATGGGTTTCCTCATCGGCCTTCTTATCGACAACTACCTGGGGACCGTTACGTACAGCTAGTGCCGCTTGCGGTCTGTGGTTAAACCCACTGCCAGCGTAGTAGTCGAGTCTCTAGAGTCCCACACAGAGAGTTTCCTATTCCAGGCGAAACGATATAGAGGTCGTATGGTTTTACGACAAGGGTTCGGACGCATACGTGTGTTTACGCACGTACGACTTTCGGACAGTTTTTACCAGTCGGCTTTGGTTTAAGCCAGTTACTGGTATCCGGTTATTGGATTTTTACAGTCTAAAGTTTTTCCGTATTTTTGCGGAAAGGAGGGGCGTTCTCGTAATTATGCGGGTAGCTTCTAGAAGGTGGTGACTAAGGAGGTTAAGGTGGCATATGAAATGATTGTAATTAGTGAGTCACCTTGATGATTCATAGAAGTCTTTTGTCATTCTAATGAATCGTCACTAGATATTATCAAGCATGGTTGCTAAATTCATTTCTTATTCTTTTCTTCATAAAAGAAATGCTTGATATATATCTTCTTGACTCACTATTCTATTATCATTATCATCTACACATTCTCTCTCCTCAAGCTCTCTCTCTTCAAACCCTAATCCTCACCTCTCATGTGTTGAGAACTAGGATTAGCTAGACTAAACAATCCATAACCCTCACTCTATCTCATCTATCTTCTTTTATTAGCAATCCAAGAAGGTTAGTTGCCTCAAGTTTAGAGGCTAAGCTTGGAGTTTTGCTCTCGGGTGGATCGTCTACTACAAAGAGAAGGCCGAGGAGGACGAGGAGATCGTAAAGACGAAGGACTTGGTTCGATAGGTATAATCCCTAAGCATAGTAGTTTAGAACAACTATATGTTTGGTTAGTTATCGTTTAGCTTCGATTTAAGCGGTTAGTCGATGTTTGTTCTCTAAACAAGTTCGTTTTTGAAAATTCCGCCTCCCCACAAGTATTGGGGTGTTGAACATCGACTTACACTATTGTCAGTTATCAGTTCCCAGGTGACATGAGTACAGCTTAGTCCGTTGACTTGACACTGTCACTTCGCCTCGAGTGTGTTCCCACTGTACTTTGATTGCTACCCTACCACGGCTCAAAGGAGTCGTGCAAACAGGTAGTTTTTGGGTACAGTCCCGAAGCACTTGGAGGCAGTGACGGTTAGACAGGATTCGTCTCTCCTGGTATTAGGGGTTGATATCGCGCTGTGTCTAGGAGAGCCATTACACAAAGTCCCTGGCCAGGGCAAGCGAGATAGACTGGTAGGTTCCCAGTGTTATCTCAGGTGTTCTGGGCTACACTCCGGCACGACTTGTACCGCTAGTAGGGGACTGACGTTTACCGCCCCCTAGGCCCGCCATGCGATGTTCTTAGACGAACAGACCGGACTATACGGAGATTGTTACATTCAGGCTCAGTAGGAGTTCAGATGGGGTTTACCTCGTCAGTCTTCTTATCAGCATCTACCTGGGGACAGTTACGTACAGCTAGTGCCGCTTGCGGTCTGTGGTTAAACCCACTGCCAGCATAGTGTCGAGTCTTTAGAGTCCCACACAGAGGGTTATTCGCCTTTAGGCAAAATGAGTAGAGGTCGCATGGTATTGCGACGGGGTTTGTTCACATCCACGGACTTGTGCACGTTTGGTGTCCGAACAGCTTATACTAGCGGGCTTTGGTTTAAGCCGGATCCTAGTATATGATTTGGGATTGGTTTTATCTCATTGTATTCGTGTTCCTCGGTACACGGATACGGGTGTGTATACACAGTTGACTGAGACAGAGGCAAAGGACTTTGATTAGGGTTGATGACTATTGTCATTTTCTTAACCCTAATGTTTTGTGTGAATTATGATTTATTAATAATTAGTTAATTATAATTGTACATGGTTAGGGTTGTTGACCATTTGACTATACTTGACTTGTTGACCTAGGTTGACAAGTTGACCATCATCATTCCATATGAAAGATGCTCTTTGATCCTTGCAAAAGCATTTAATATGAAATGATAATAGTCATTTCTTGATTAACCATGACAATTATCTTGACTAATTATCTATTATTCATAAATCACATATATGTGAGAAGGGTTGTGTTGGGGTAAAAATTTACACCCCGGTTGACCAAGTCAAAATCAAAGTCAACCCCAAGCCAAGTGGGCCCAAGCCCAGATCCAGTGGGCCCATGCCCGGGTCGAGCCCGAACATGAAGCGGCCGGCCCCCCCATGCCAAGATAAAAATTTTGTAATAAATAATTTTGTTGTATTTATTTTATTTTATTTTTGGATAAATGTAAGAAAAAATAGGCATAAAGCCAAATTTTTGTAAAGCCCATGGCTTATGTGCAAAAAGAAATGGCACATGAGCCATGGGATAGGCAAAATGCCATTTTGTGAAGCCCAAGGGGCTATGTGTAAAATGTATGGCCTATAAAGGCAAGGATAATGAAATATCCCAACAACTTTTTTTCTTTCTCCAAAAAAGTTTCAGATCTGAGATCTTTCTTCCTTCTTCAAGGTTCCAAAACCTTCTTCTTTCTTTTGAATTAAATCAAGAGTTTTACTCTTCCTTTTTCAAAACTAAATAGTTTTCCACCACAAAACCAATAAAGGGGAACTCAGATCTATCATTAGATCTCAAAAAGAAGAGATTTTTAGATCTCACATCTCTTGAGCCAGCCAACAGAGGAGGAAGAAGAAGAACCCATTTCCCCAACCAAAACATTTTCCCTTTTTTTTAGGAGTTTAACTCCACTAATTTCTCTTTCGAGGGTTTCTGGGGCTAAAAGCCCTCCTTTCCTCGCCGGCGCGCTAGCGCTCGAGCGCAAAGCACCCATGTGCCGACACGTGGTGCGTTTACGCTCCAGCGCACTGCGCACGAGCGCAAAGCGCCCACGTGCCGACACGTGGCGCACGCGCTTGCGCTCCTGCGCGCTTGCGCTCCAGCGCGCAGCGCTCGTGAGCAAAGCGACCACGTGCCGACACGTGGCGCGCGCGCTTGCGCACCAGCGCGATGCGCAAAGCGCCCACGTGCCGACACGTGGCGCGCACGCTTGCGCACCAGCACGCTTGCGCTCCAGCGCGCAGCGCTCATGCGCAAAGCGCCCACGTGCCGACACGTGGCGCGCGCGCTTGCGCTCCTGCGCGCAGCGCTCATACGCAAAGCGCCCACGTGCCGACACGTGGCGCGCTTGCGCCTGAGCGCGCAGCACCTAAGCGCACAGCGCTCAAGGCGCTGGCCCCACGCATCCCTTTTTATGTACATACATATACATATACATATGTATACAAATTCGCACATATACATACTCCACAACATTCTCCCCCTCCAAAAAAATTTTCCGGCCGGGGCGCTGCCCCGAACCCCGCAAGGGGGCTGCTAGCCCCCTTGACCCCCAGCCCGCTATCCGGGTAGCGGGACCCCCGTAAAAACTCTGCGTGGCTCCCGATATATCCAAAACCCCCCTTTCAAAACAGAACACACGCACACCGCACATTGGGTTCGCATGACCAGTTTAACCCGTTAATCGGAGGTTCCCTCGCCCCAAAGGCGAGGGGTAATTAACGGCAGCTTAGTCCGCGGCTGCCGGAGATTCGGATCCCCACAATCATTAAACCCCGGCCTACCCTAGGCAGGGGGAATCTGTAGTACGCCTGACAAGCGTGCGCGTATTCCCATCTCACCGGGGTGACGAAAAATACCCTACAGAATCTGGCACGCCCGGTGGGACCAATCTCTCCTCCCATATTTCGGGTTAAACGTTCATGCGAACTCAATCAATATACATATCGATTGCTTATACTGAAATGATGTTTTTTTTTTCCGTACAGCAATCAACCTTCGACGACAATGTCTCCCCAGACGAATTCAACTTCCAATGCGACCCCGATTCCGTACGTGGTCAAGATCAACGCTCGTGTGGTTCTCCCCGCAAGCCTCAGTCGACAGTGGGAGGAACCACCCCGCCAGTTTGGTTCCGTCATCATCTACCCTGCCGGAAGCGCTCATTTGGCGGAAATCCCGGCGGAACAGGTGGTCAAGCCGGTCTCAAGGGGAAAGAGGCCGAATGTCGTGATCGCCAAGGCACCACAACCGAAACTTAAGACGATGTCTGAACGATTTTCTGGTGCTCCAGCGGGGGGCAAGAACTTCGGTACTAAGGGAAACATCAAATGTTACGGACGAGCTCAGGCGATGACTCCAACAAATGCACAATCGGGCGTATTTCCAAGGCCCTCCATCAATCGGTCTGCGGCGTCTTCCCAAAGAGTCGAAGTCTGCCAGGTGCTTAGAACAGAAAAGTTAAGGCAGAAGCGGCTCAGGTATCGAGCCAACAAAAGGGCCAAGGCTTCGGCCAAATGGAATCGTGTGAAGTCCCAAGTGCAGGATTGCCCCGCGACGACGGCTGAGCCGGACGTAAGAATCAGCAATTCCTTCGAGCCTCTAAAGTGGGTTCAGAAAAATTCCATGACCGCCAGAATCAAGAAGACAGCGGTCCGAACAGTGCCACAAAGAGACGTGTCCCGGCCCCAACAGAAAAAGTACGACACTATCTCTTCAAGAGTCTATCAGGCGCTCTGTGCCGTACGAAAGCAGCGGGGCAAACCCAGGAAAGAAGCGCCAGCACCATTTAAGAACCCGGTTAGGCCAGCCGCCTTCAATCGACTACCAGCTACCGAAACAAGGGGGTCAAGACAGCGATCCGTGAAATCAGCTGCCAATGATAGAAAGACGTCCGGATATACCATCCATACGGTCTATATGGCGGGCGGGCGCCCCAGCGACAACCTTCGCAGCAAAAGCAAGGACGTGGCCACCACATCCCAAGCCCAATCTAGCCTGAATGTGGTTGCCGCCGCCCAAGAACAGCCGCCCCCGCTGGATGAAGAAAACCCTCTCGATGAGGATGATAGGCAGATAGACCCCTCGGTCCATGTAGAGTCAAGCTCGGACAGCGAGGAAGAGCCGACTTTCCGCCCCAGGACTGCGGAGCAGGAGCTGCTTCAAGAGCTTCGAAAACAGCTCAGGAGCAAAGATAAAGAGATGGCTAAGCTCTATTCGAAGATTGATGACTTAACGAACGTGGTGATGCAGCTTACGGCTCAAATTACTCGAGCGCCTCCCAATCAGGCACAAGCCGCTACTGATCAGCCGGGTGATGACAATCCGAGGCAGCCAATGCCTGTTCCTTTGGGACCAAGACTGGTCGAGCTGAATGAAAGCCGGCTACATTCCGCTTCTGGGGACGCCTTGGCCCCAGATAGCACTATCCCGCTAACACAGGATCGGATAATGGATTTGGTCACCAGCAAAGTTAAGACATTGGTGGCCGAAGCCGAAGCTCAGAAAGAAATCGGCAGTAGTGGGCGGCCATATCCCGCGCAGTACGATCTGATTGAGTTCCTATGCGGCTACGTCATTCCTAAGTTTGGAAGATTTGATGGAACGGGGAATGCAAATCAGCACGTCGCCCACTTCAAAGCGTCGTGCGGAAATACAGGGGGCAATGACGCGCTCCTTCTTCGTCAGTTTGTCAACAGCCTGACCGGTGTCGCTTTCGACTGGTACGCGAGCATACCAGACGGGTCCGTCATTACCTTCGCCCAAATGGAGTCTCTGTTCCGGCAAAGGTTCATGAGCGTCAGTGATAAAATCTCCATTGCCGACCTTGTGAGGACCAAGCCGGGGAAGAATGAAAGCAACACCGACTTTATCGCCCGATGGCGTAATCTCACAGTCAAGTGCGAACCGCCGCTGGAGCAGGACCAGTCCGTCAGCCTTCTCATTGGGAACCTCAGCAATTGGATGGTCCCATTCTTGTGTACAGCGGGCCTCAAGACATTTCAGGAGCTAACCAAGAAAGTCCAAATGCTAGAACGCTCGAAGCAAGAGTCCCCGCCGGACTCTCAGAGTGACAAAACCTGGAAAAGCAAGCGGGACGACAACCGTAGAAGCGGGAGTTCCAGCAGTACCAATGTCTTCAATGCCTCCGACAATGAAGAAAAGCGAAGGGCGGGCGAATCCAAAACCAACCGGTCTTGAAAGCCATTGTTGGGAGGAGACGGGCCTTCCCTAGAGGAGAAAAAGAACAAGGTTTACTCTTTCAGAAGGGACAAGGTCCGCAAGATATTTAAAGATGCCTTGAACAACGGCCTACAATTGCCGGAGTCGAAAAGACCCCAAGAAGCAAAAATGACCGACAATCCTATGTATTGCCCGTACCACCGAGTAGTGAGCCATGCGATCGAGGATTGCTATATCTTCAAAGACTGGGTCGAGAAGCAGTACAAGGCTGGAGAGATCGAGCTGTCCAAAAGCGTGTTGGTGAACAATCAAGTTGCAACCACCAACTTTATACAGACAGAAGTTGAAGCCTTCTGGGAGAAGACAGCTGAACCTGCTGCCCTGAAAAAAGAAACCGACTCATCGCGGCCTCCGTGGAGTACGCACATATCTTATAAGACGAAGAAGATGCTAAAGCTACTTCAGAAAGAGCCCAGGATGGAATGGGAAGGACAGAAGAAGCCTACCAGTCCAGCTGCCAATGCGGCTCCATCAGGCTCAAAATCCAAGAAGCTCAAGAAGAAGAAAAGTGCAGCTCGGCGCGAAAAAGAGTCTGCAGGGAGATCGACCATTCAAAAATATATCGATTCCCTTGAAGAATATGAACAAAAGGAAAGAACATTGATTCAATTGAATGAGTTCTTCCCTGTACAAGCGGCTGAAATTCTGGAGGAGTTAGAAGAAGACTCCAATGAAGAGATCCCAGTAGTGACCTGCTACGCCATCCATCTTGGAAGCGACTCGGAAGAGGAGCTTTGTTTTCCCGAAGAGGATGAGGAGCTCGCCACGACGACCAATCAAATCCAGCTTAGAAGCGGCAGGGCTCTACCGCCAAATCAGGGCAACGCCCGAAAAGGGAAGGGAAAACAAGTCGCTAATGAAGAAGAGGGCAGAGAACCGGCTGATGAAAACATAAGTCCGTCCTCGGTGGACTATAATGTCTTGGCACATCTCCGGAAGCTTCCGTCTCTCCTGAGCATCTACGACGCCTTGGTCCTATCTAAAGAGCTTAGAGATGTTCTCATTCACGCTCTACAAAACCCCGAGCGGTATCAGGCTCACTTTGCGGAAATTAATATGAAAGAAGCCCAGCACGCTTTGCATGCCGCCGCAGTCACATTTAAGGATGAAGACTTGCTACTGGGAACGGCAGAGCATAATCGGCCGCTTTACGTGACCGGGTTCAGCGACGGAGATCGAATTAATCGCATATTGATTGATCCGGGGTCCTCAGTGAACATCATGAACTTGCGAACTCTGAAGAGTTTGTCAATGGACGTCCGACACCTGTCGAGGGAAAGGATTGTCATTCAAGGCTTCAACCAAAATTGCCAGCAAGTTCTGGGGTCTATAGCTTTGCTAATCAAATTCGGGGATCTGCAAACTGAAGCTAAGATATACGTGATCGACGCCGACACGTCTTATAAGATTCTTTTAGGGCGGCCATGGCTCCACAATTACGGTATCATCCCGTCAACTCTCCATCAATGCATGAAGTATACTAAAAATGGCGAAGAAAGACGCATTGACGGAGACATCCAGCCGTTCGGTGTGCATGAAGTCCGATATGAAGATTCTCGGTACTTTATGAACCACCAAAATGCTAAGCCACAACTGACTGAGGATAGACCGGCTCCAAGACTCAAAAGCAAATCTGCGCCGGCTGTCACTTTCAAAAGCAAAAATACTCAAGTGCGCCCGCATTTCGGCAGCGACACCGATGAGTCCGATGCTGGAAGCCCGTCCTTCCGCAAAACTCGCCCTCATTTTGGCAGCGATACGGACGAATCTGTTACCGAAGGCCCGTCTAGCAGCAAAGTCCGCCCTCATCTTGGCAGTGACACTGAAGAGTCAGAAGAAGAGGACCTGCCGTGCAATAGCGGTGCAGATTGGACCCCCTCGCAACAAGCGAAACCGCGAGAGACCTTCGAAGTTGCAGAAGGTTCCCTAGCCGTTACAAGGGTACCAGAGCAAATGTGCAAAGAGCTCGATGCATTATCAATCTCCACCGTGGACCAGCTGAAAACTTTCTATATTCCCGGGAGGAAAAGTGGACAGAAGGGCATCTTGTTTTACGGGTCAAACCCCGTTGCGCACCCGGACGATTTGTCTGTCGCGTGCCTTCCATATGAGAGAGGCATAAGAGCCGTCCTCAATCCCAGATACTATGCGCCCGAGATGCGGGAATACTTTAAGAAGTGCGGATGCCGGTTATATCAAACGGAGTCCGTAGCAAAGTTTTACGAAGGGCTATGGCATCCTCCCCAGGTCCGAGCACTCATCGATGGACGAATTCCAGACAGACGGGGAATAGGTTACATTCAACCTGATTCCAGAGCGTGCTACATGATCCATGTTGGTGAAGCTGGCGAAAGATCAAATGATGACGACGAGATAGCCGAGCCAGAAGAAGCTCCTCAAGGGCTCGAAGATGGAGGACAAGCAACCTTTGACGAGCTAACCGAGATTGACTTAGGAACGCCCGATAATCCAAGGCCGACCTACATCAGCTCGCTCTTGTCAGAGGAAATGAAAGAGCAGATAATTGCCCTGCTGCGTGAGTTCGTTGACTGCTTCGCGTGGACATACAAAGAAATGCCTGGCCTTTCCCCTGTGGTAGCCGTGCATAAGCTGGCTATATCTCCTGATGCTAAGCCAGTCAAACAAGCTCCTCGAAGAATGAGAAGGGAGTTGGAAGAAAAGGTCATCGAGGAAACCAAGAAACTCATCGATGCCGGCTTCATCAGAGAAGAGAAATATGCGGACTGGATCGCATGCATAGTCCCAGTCAAGAAGAAAAATGGGCATATCCGAGTTTGTGTCGATTTCAGGGACCTCAACAAGGCATGTCCAAAGGACGACTTCCCACTACCGGTCATGGAAATGATGGTCGATGACACCTCAAATTACGAGTTGTTCACCTTTATGGACGGCTCGTCTGGATATAATCAGATCAAGATGTCGCCTGAGGATGAGAAGCACACAGCATTTCGAACTCCGATCGGAATATATTGCTACAAGGTGATGCCGTTCGGACTGAAGAACGCAGGTGCTACATATCAAAGGGCAATGACCAATATCTTCGATGACCTAATTCGTAAAGTCGTCGAATGTTATGTTGATGATCTGGTCGTTAAGACTGAAACCAAGGCCGATCATATCCAGGATCTTAGAACCGTTCTCACCAGACTGAGGGAATTTGACCTGAAGATGAATCCTCTGAAATGCGCTTTTGGCGTGTCATCGGGAAAATTCCTGGGCTTCATAGTTCGACATCGAGGGATCGAAGCTGACCCATCAAAGATAAAAGCCATCATGGAGATGCCTCCTCCGAAGAGTCTGACGCAGCTAAGATCTTTTCAAGGCAAGCTTGCTTATATACGGAGGTTTATCTCAAATTTATCGGGGAGATGTAGGCCCTTCTCAAAGCTCATGAAGAAAGGAGCTCCTTTTATCTAGGATGCCGAATGTCAAGAAGCGTTCGAAAGCATCAAACAATACTTGTTGCACCCTCCAGTGTTGGCCGCTCCCATTCCAAATAAACCGCTGATTCTCTACACTGCCGCGCTAGATGAGTCACTTGGTGCGCTCCTTGCTCAGAACAATGAGGAGGGAAAAGAGAATGCCCTCTACTACCTCAGTCGAACTCTAGTCGGGGCGGAACACAACTATTCCCCAATCGAAAAGCAATGCCTGGCTCTGATATTTGCTGTGAAGAAGCTGAGGCACTATCTGCTGGCTCACCGGGTTATGCTAATCTCCAAGGTCGACCCGCTCAAACACTTGATGACCAGAGCAAGCCTAGCTGGCAGAATGGCAAGATGGGCTGTCATGCTACTTGAGTTTGACATAGTATATACTCCTCAAAAAGCAGTAAAAGGTCAAGCTCTTGCAGACTTCCTCGCTGCTCATCCCATACCAGAAGGGTCACCACTCAATTATGAGTTACCCGACGAACAGGTGCTACACCTAGAGAATGACGAGCCATGTTGGGAGCTCTACTTCGATGGGGCCTCATCGATAAGGACCTCCAGTAAATCAAGTGTCCCGGAGATAAAAGCAGGGATAGGATTGGTATTCATCACGCCATCAATGGAAACCCTACGGCGTTCTTTTGCCCTCACCGAGCCTCGCACAAACAATGAGGCTGAGTATGAAGCTCTGATAGCTGGTTTGGAGCTCGCCATAGAAATGGAAATCCTTCGGCTACGGGTTTACGGTGACTCCCAGCTTGTCGTCAACCAAGTAAGAGGCGATTATAAAATATACAAACCCGAGTTAGCTCGGTACAGAGGCCGAGTGGTGGAACTCATGAAACGGTTCACTCACATTGAACTAATGAGAGTCCCTAGAGCGTTGAATGGAAAGGCTGACGTACTCGCTCGCTTAGCCAAGGAGCTGGCCGATCCTGACATGGACGAAATTCTGATCACAGTCAGGAGCCGACAAATTCTACCCCCAGTCTCTCTACGAGAAGAGGAAAGCGCGGAACAGAAGAGTAGTCCTGCCGAAGAAGCTTCGATCATCCAAGACGAGCCCGATTGGAGAGAACCCTTCATAGAGTACCTCCGATACGACAGGCTGCCCGAAGAAAAATCTGTGAGGATTCAGCTGAAGAAGAGAGCTCTCCGATACGTGTTTGTAAATGACACGCTATACCGCAGGTCATATGACCAACTCTGGCTCAGGTGCCTGTCATCGGCCGAAGCCCAAAAAGTCATGAAAGAAGTTCACTCAGGCGTTTGCGGTGCTCACCAATCTGGCCCCAAGATGCGACTGCAAATTAAACGGCTTGGGTATTACTGGCCCGCCATGATACGGGATTGCGGAGAGCATGCAAAGAAATGTTATATCTGCCAAATTCACGGTGATTTTATTCACAAGCATCCCAATCCATTGCATCCTACAGTGGCGTCGTGGCCCTTCGAAGTCTGGGGCACCGACATTGTTGGTCCAATTGATCCTCCGTCATCCAAAGGCCACCGGTTCATACTGGCTGCGACAGACTACTTCTCCAGATGGGCTGAAGCTGTCCCGCTAAAAGAAGTCAAGACAAAAGATATTCTGGCATTCTTCCAGCATAATATTCTATACCGCTTCGGTACACCAAGAAGAATCATTTCTGACAACGGGCCTTCTTTCAAGAGCTTCAATGTCTCAAGGTTCGCTACCCAGCATAAGATAGACTGGAGATATTCCTCCATCTATAATCCAAGGGCCAATGGGCTAGCCGAAGCCTTCAATAAGACTCTATGCAAGCTCCTCAGGAAAAATGCTTCAGCCAACAAGAGAGACTGGAATCTCAAGCTTCACGAGGCGTTGTGGGCATATCGTACCACGCACCGTACTCCAACTCAGTCCACTCCATACTCATTGCTCTTCGGAGTGGAGGCGGTCCTCCCCCTCGAAGTCGAAGTTCCAAGCTTAAGAATGGCCGTTCAGCACGAGTTGACAGAGGAGAAAAACGTGCTCCTTCGACTTGAAGAGCTCGATGCCCTCGAAGAAAAGAGGCTCGCGGTGCAGCAAAATCTAGAGCTATACCGAGCCCAAATGTCACCGGCCTATGACAAAATAACCCGTCTCCGCGCTTTCAAGAAAGGTGAATTGGTGTTGGTCCTCAAAAGACCGATCATCCCCAATCGACATGCCAAGGGAAAATTCGAGCCAAACTGGGAAGGACCATACGTCATCGAGAAAGTGTTCGACGGAGGATCCTACCAACTAATAAGTGCCGAGGGAGAAAGGCCCATGCCACCCATCAATGGCCGATATCTCAAGAAATACTACACGTGAATGCTCCAAGTCGCAGGCGAATTGAGCACATCAGCCCTACGGTCTGGATCATACATCCTGCAAAACCGTATATAATCCACGGGCGTAAATGGCCCCTATCTCTCCCAAATCCTGCCGGTGAGACTACTTTTAAAGTCCCACCAGCGGCAAAAAAAGGAAAAAAAAAGAAGAAAAAGAAAAAAAAATAAAGAAAAAAAGAAAAAATAATGATAAAAGAAATAAAAAAAAATAAACGGTATGTCCACAAGCAAAACGGGCACGGATGAAACCCTGAAAGGGCTCCGTGAGTAAAAACAGCAGGACTACCGGCGAGTCTATGAAAACCCGAAAGGGCACAAACTCGTGAAAGGAGATGAAATACACTCGCAAAGTCCTCTTGACCTTGTGAGGAGAAAACCCTGCGTGAGATCCTTACGACTCACAAAGGAGCAACACACTTAGGAATCCTCACGATTCCTAAGGAGAAAATACACCTGCGGGATCCTTACGACTCGTAGGGAGAAAATGCTTTTATGGGACCCTCACGGCCCATAAAATTGAAAAGCCTTAGGTGATAGGGACCCAAACCTGTCTCCTAAGCCATCGTTCCCCAACGGGCAACGGCAAATGATGAGTCGCTCCTGGCATTTCGCTTCAGTGTTAGCGGTGCTGATGCCAACCAAAAACCCAAATCCCAAGTCCTCCCAAGGTAAATGATGAGTTGCTCCTGGCATTATTCCAGTGCAGCAATGCTGATGCCAAACAAGATCCAAATTCTAAGTCCCCAAACGGCAAATGATGAGTCGCTCCTGGTACCACATTCCAGTGTAGCGATGCAGACGCCAACCAAAATCCAATTTCTCAAAATTCTCCTAGCCCTACGGTGAGTCCCCAAGTTGACCATCGTATACAATCCACGGGCTCAAATAATTCTCATCATACCCATGCCCCACCGTAATCATAGTTACGCGGCCGGTCTCCGCTTTGGGAATGATGCTCCATTGATAAGACCCACTCATGTGTCCTCACGATATATGAGGAGAACAAACCTTTGTGGGATCCTTACGACTCATAAAGGAAAAACACACTTGGGAGTTCTCACGACTCCTAAGGAGAAAATACACCTGCGGGATCCTTACGACTCGTAGGGAGAAAATGCTTTTATAGGACCCTCACGGCCCATAAAATTGAAAAGCCTTAGGCGATAGGGATCTAAACCTGTCTCCTAAGCCATCGCTCCCCAATCCCCAAGTGGCGAATGATGAGTCGCTCCTGGTACCATATTCCAGTGCAGCGATGCAGACGCCAACCAAATTCCAAATCCCATACCCCAACGGCGAATGATGAGTCGCTCCTGGTACCATATTCCAGTGCAGCGATGCAGACGCCGACAAAGTCCCGAAATTTTTCCGGCCCTACGGTCTGGATCATACATCCTGCAAAACCGTACACAATCCACGGGCGTAAAACAATCCCAATCTCTCCCAAATCCTCTTGGGGCAAATGATGAGTTGCTCCTGGCATTATTCCAGTGCAGCAATGCAGATGCCAAACAAAAACCAAAATCCCAAAATCCTCTCAACGACAGATGATGATTCTCTCCTGGTACCATATTCCAGTATAGCGATGCTGATGTCAACCCAATTCAAAATCAACAAGTCAACCTCCACTCCGACACCACAGGAGGCGGAGTAAGTCAGAATCCCATCTCGACACCGCGAGAAGCGGAGCAAGTCAAGTCTACCCATGACACTGCAAGAAGCAGAGCAAGTCAAATCAAGCACCGACCGTCCAAGTCGCTAAAAGGGCAGCACCGACCGTCCAAGTCGCTAAAAGGGCAGCCACAACCGTCCATGTCGCTAAAATGGCAGCACCGACCGTCCACGTCGCTAAAAGGGCAGCACCGACCGTCCAAGTCGCTAAAAGGGCAGCATCGACCGTCCATGTCACTAAAATGGCAGCACCGACCGTCCACGTCGCTAAAAGGGCAGCACCGACCGTCCAAGTCGCTAAAAGGGCAGCATCGACCGTCCAAGTCGCAAAAAGGGCAGCATCGACCGTCCAAGTCGCAAAAAGGGCAGAACCGACCGTCCACGTCGCTAAAATGGCAGCATCGACCGTCCACGTCGCAAAAAGGGCAAAACCGACCGTCCAAGTCGCAAAAAGGACAGCATCGACCGTCCACGTCGCAAAAAGGGCAGCACCGACCGTCCAAGTCGCTAAAAGGGCAGCACCGACCGTCCACGTCGCTAAAAGGGCAGCATCGACCGTCCACGTCGCTAAAAGGGCAGCACCGACCGCCCACATCGCTAAAAGGGCACCATCGACCGTCTACATCGCTAAAAGGGCAGCATCGACCGTCCACGTCGCAAAAAGGGCAGCACCGACCGTCCAGGTCGCAAAAAGGGCAGAACCGACCGTCCAAGTCGCTAAAAGGGCAACACCGACCGTCCACGTCGCTAAAAGGGAAGCAACGACCGTCCAAGTCGCTAAAAGGGCAGCACTGACCGTCCAAGTCGCAAAAAGGGCAGCGCAGGATTCCTACAAAGCGGGAACCAGATCACTCCGGGCCAGGGAAAACGTCTACCATGGACACTCCGTCTCGGAGACATGTTAAGCAACGGCCGTCCATGTCGTAAAAAGGGCAGTGCCAGCTTCCCAGAAAGCGGGAACCAAATCAAGTCGCCTCCACGTGAAAGAAGATCCATCAATTTTATGCACACGACCCACATATATGGTGTGCATTTATTGATGGGGGGCAATTTGTTGGGGTAAAAATTTACACCCCGGTTGACCAAGTCAAAATCAAAGTCAACCCCAAGCCAAGTGGGCCCAAGCCCAGATCCAGTGGGCCCATGCCCGGGTCGAGCCCGAACATGAAGCGGCCGGCCTCCCCCCATGCCAAGATAAAATTTTTGTAATAAATAATTTTGTTGTATTTCTTTTATTTTATTTTTGGATAAATGTAAGAAAAAATATGCATAAAGCCAAATTTTTGTAAAGCCCATGGCCTATGTGCAAAAAGAAATGGCACATGAGCCATGGGATAGGCAAAATGCCATTTTGTGAAGCCCAAGGGGCTATGTGTAAAATGTATGGCCTATAAAGGCAAGGATAATGAAATATCCCAACAACTTTTTTTCTTTCTCCAAAAAAGTTTCAGATCTGAGATCTTTCTTCCTTCTTCAAGGTTCCAAAACCTTCTTCTTTCTTTTGAATTAAATCAAGAGTTTTACTCTTCCTTTTTCAAAACTAAATAGTTTTCCACCACAAAACCCATAAAGGGGAACTCAGATCTATCATTAGATCACAAAAAGAAGAGATTTTTAGATCTCACATCTCTTGAGCCAGCCAACAGAGGAGGAAGAAGAAGAACCCATTTCCCCAACCAAAACATTTTCCCTTTTTTTAGGAGTTTAACTCCACTAATTTCTCTTTCGAGGGTTTCTGGGGCTAAAAGCCCTCCTTTCCTCGCCGGCGCGCTAGCGCTTGAGCGCAAAGCACCTACGTGCCGACACGTGGTACGTTTGCGCTCCAGCGCACTGCGCGCGAGCGCAAAGCGCCCACGTGCCGACACGTGGCGCGCGCGCTTGCGCATCAGCGCGCAGCGCTCGTGCGCAAAGCGCCCACGTGCCGACACGTGGCGCGCGCGCTTGCGCACCAGCGCGATGCGCAAAGCGCCCACGTGCCGACACGTGGCGCGCACACTTGCGCACCAGCACGCTTGCGCTCTAGCGCGCAGCGCTCATGCGCAAAGCGCCCACGTGCCGACACGTGGCGCGCGCGCTTGCGCTCCTGCGCGCAGCGCTCATGCGCGAAGTGCCCATGTGCCGACACGTGGCGCGCTTGCGCCTGAGCGCGCAGCACCTAAGCGCACATCGCTCAAGGCGCTGGCCCCACGCATCCCTTGGATGCCTTCCCCCCCTCTTTTTATGTACATACATATACATATGTATACAAATTCGCACATATACATACTCCGCAACATTCTCCCCCTCCAAATTTTTTTTCGCACATATACATCCCACGCATCCCTTGGATGCCTTTTCCCCCGTAAAAACTCTGCGTGGCTCCCGATATATCCAAAACCCCCCTTTCAAAACAGAACACACGCACACCGCACATTGGGTTCGCATGACCAGTTTAACCCGTTAATCGGAGGTTCCCTCGCCCCAAAGGCGAGGGGTAATTAACGGCAGCTTAGTCCGCGGCTGCCGGAGATTCGGATCCCCACAATCATTAAACCCCGGCCTACCCTAGGCAGGGGGAATCTGTAGTACGCCTGACAAGCGTGCGCGTATTCCCATCTCACTGGGGTGACGAAAAACACCCTACAGGTTGTATTATGCTTCTCACTCTCTCATTTCCATTCTCTCTCCTCCTCTTCCTCTCTCCTCTCTCATGTGTTGAGAACCATTTGAGCTTGACATAATCCCTCCAAAAACACTCTCTACTCTTTCTAAGGTCCTAGATCTAGCATACCAAGCACCTTAGTTACTTCTAGTTTGAGGTTGGAGCCAAAGGTTGAGGCTTTCGGGTGGATCTTTCTTCGGCAAGAGAAGCGACAAGGAGAACCCTTTCTTTCACTCCAAGGAGCAAGGAGAGAAGGACTTGAAGCCCTAGGTATAACCCACTTTCCGAGTAGCTAAACTTTTTAGCTTTGTTGTTAGTTTTGTTTAGCAAAGATCCCTCCTTTACATAGTCCATGTTGCCTAGAGTTGTAAAAATCGAATTTTTCATAACGTTTCCGCCTCCCCGCAAGCACCAGGGTGGGCAACGTGGACTTACACGATATATGTTAATTGTATTATTTTATTTTGTTACAATAAATATTGTATATGTGATATATAATATTGTAACATGATATGATTACTAATGCAACATGTTTAGTGGAGATTAAATAAGGTTAGGGTTTGATTTGGGTTAGTTCTTTCTTGAACCTTCTAGAAGGTTTCCTTTTTTGTTTTTGCAAAGATATTTTGCAAGATATTTACTTAACCCAACCCACACCCTTAACCATGGTTAGATCTCTACAATGGTTAAGTCTTTTCTTGACTTAACCATGGTTGCTTTGGTAATGATATGACCACTTTCATTATTCATCACAAAAGGATCACCATTCTTCTTCTTCTTCCTTGAGCTTTTGAAAAGCTTTCTAGGTTTTTCTTTTGTGATGAAAATGAGTGAGATTAAGAAAATAAATGAGAGCTAAATTCCTACTTCATCATCCTAATCTATCCTAGCCATTTAGATTAGGGTGTTCACTTCATTTAGTGAGTGAGAGCTTGTGTTAATGAAACTTCATGGTAGATCATCTTTGTTATCGAAGATCGGAGGCAAGCTTGCATCTTTCTCTTCGTGGAGCCTCTCGAGAGTCCGGAACTTGATGATCGCAGCGAAGGGACCACAACACGGAGCTTATGAAGTGAAGGACCGGACTACAAAGGTTGTAATCCCAAACTCTTAGATGTTAAAGTGTTTAACATGCTTTGTTTCGCCTAATCTCTAGTCTAAGATCTTGGTTTAGGGTTGTTCGGCACGGCTAAATTTTAAATCGGGCATGGTTGATGCCTTATAGACCCTTATGCGTGTGCCTAGTAACCCTACAGTGGTATCAGAGCCAAGCTAGAGCTTTGGGCGAAGTCTAGACCAAGTTTAAAGTCCGATCGAACCCGGAAACCCCGATTTATACCTTTTTCTGGAAATTTTTCAAAGAGTTGATTTTTTTCATATTAAAAATGCTCAGAAAAATCAGCAGGTGATTTGATGGATTACTGTGCAAAACAACCCCATAATGCCTTTAATGAGCCGCGGAACCGCGGCAATGACCTGGCTTGCGCGGCGGTTCAGCGGCCAAACAGTAACATTAGGGTTTACTGTTTGCACAGTAATATCAATATTTACTTCCTAATTCTTCTGGGAATTTTTAATTTATACTCAAGTGTTGAGTTTTCTGGGTTGTATTGGGGACTCGTTGATTCGATCGGATAATTTAACTTCGTTTAAGTTTTTCCGGATAATTTTTAGAACGTGTTAAAATGTTCGAACAGATATCAATAACTCACTTTTTCCCCTGTCGGAAAATTTTCAAAAGTTGGATTTTTTCTCGAGTTTGAAACTTTCGGAAAGTCATGCAAGTAATGCGGTGGACCCTCTAGAAGAACACAAACCTTAACTCGATTATGTGACCGTCTGAACCGCCTCTGAACCTTATGGTTTGGGGCAGTACGGCGTTGCCACATGTGAGGCGTTGGCTTGACCCTTCTACGGCTGGACCATTGGTACTGTGGCATGTGATGGATATTTTTTGAACTCCGCTCAAGTGTTGAGCTATTAGGGAAAACTTGGGTGTTTGATTATTCAATATGAACGTTTAACACTGTCTTTTTATCTGGAATGTGATACAATTTTTGGAATCCACATGTAGTTATGAGATAACTAATTTGAATGTTATAAATCTAGCAGTTTAGTCTCAGATGATCGGTTGCCACGAGATTTTGATGCGATTAAAATTCCGTCGCAATCATGTAGCGTACGCGGATACTCGCCGGGTAAACTTAATAGACAGCCACGCCCCATAGCCCCGACTAAGTGATTGTAGGAGAACACCGTCGCCAAAAGCATCCGTTCGGGTGCTCGCGGCAGCGGTGTTCCGCCTTAGTGCACTTCGTCGACGACATCCGGGGGTGCGGCTGTCTACTAAAGTTTGCGACGAGCATTTGATCAGGATGTCGGGAATCTTGTTGAATTGCTCGACTTGATATTGAAAAGAGTTTTCGATAATGAGACTAAAATGAGGGGTTTATAATTGTTAGGCATGCGATGTCTAAAGAATTCATTTGGTTAGGCATGCGATGTCTAAGGAGGTTGCGGATTCCAACTGTTGTAGTTTTACACTTTCTTTTCTGTGACCGTAAGCGTAGTATGTGGTGTATCGCCGGCTTCGTTGCTATACATCAACGACAATCGGGATTCGCATACTTACTTACGTTGATGATATGAGATATTATGTGTTGCTGTGATATGTTATATTGGATCGTCGCGTTTTGAATAGCCGGGGGTTTTATGTGAGATGAGGGTTTTTATTTTCATTCATGTAAAATTCATTTGTATGTAATATTCTTTTATTGGGGCACTTCCGGGCTGAGGATGATGTCACCATTGTATATTATTTACTTTTCCGCATTAGGTAGACCCAAGGCGGGGAGCACAAGTAATCGGGTTCTAGGGTCCAGTGGGAGACCATCTCGAGAAGTCGAGACCGGGTCTCCTAACCCTAGAATTGGCAGTGTTGCTTGCCGCTCTCGTAGGGGTCTAGGGATGTGGGTTTGGCTATTCATCGCGACCGTAGAATCCGTGTTTTATACAGGCTCGTATTAAAACACGGACGTCCTAGTATATCCAATATTTCATATATGTTTCTTCTGCTGCAATGTTCTGTGATGAGATCATATTACTGCCTGAGACGAATGTTTATATTATATATATATATATATATATATATATGAGATATATGTTATATTGCAGATTTCGTTTCAAATGTGATGCTTGTGAAGCATAATAAAATGGGACTTCATTAATGAGATTAATGAAACTAAAAGAAACTTAAAGATGTTGTAGAAACTTGTTTAAAAACTGGTAGCTCTAGTTCTTTCTTTGCATAGCGGTGTTCCTTGTAGAACATCCAACACCTTTTTCGATAGGGAAAGAGCTGAGATCCCTTCACCGGGAGTGACCTCTTTAGTGAAACTAGCAGATGCTACAAACTCGGTTTGTCTTTTGATTGTTTCTATAGTTTTTGCTTTGCATAGTGATATTTGTGAAATATCCTGCACCTTATTCGATGAGGAAAGAGCCGACGATCCCTTCACCGGGTGTGACCTCTTTAAGGAAACTAGAAAAGCCTAAAAAACACTCCATTCAAAATCACTCGATTCTACAACGATATCAAGTTCATTACGCAAAGGGTTTTCTTAAAAACCTATTGTAGCCCTCCGTCATTTCAAATATGTCCTACTTAGTATTCGTGCTACGTTTGTTGACCTCCGTCAAGGCGTAGTGTGCGGTAGCTAACTAGTATTTATCTGTTTATGCATATGATGCAGATTGTTTTAGGGTAGTCGTGCGGCCTTGTTGACCTCCGTCAAGGGTCGTGCGGGTGGGTTTAATTCAATTAGGAAATGACGGGTAGAACTTGACTAGCATCCTATGGTTTGTTGACCTCCGTCAAGGTCATAGGACGCTAGGGGTAAAATATTATTGGGAATTTCAAGTGTTGAAATTTGCAATGAGATTGCATACCTTCTATGAGATTGTTGGATCCCGATACCCGCTGCGAGTAAGAGTTACTCCTGGGAGAGTTTTACACATTACAATTAGCCGATCAAGTAGGTGTCTAGAAAGGTGTTAACGGGGTTACGCCCCTGGGAAAATGAGGTTTACTTTAATTAGGTCTGTGCGAAAGTGCGGGGAACCTCCCTCAAAGTACCAGCACTGGACTGGCTGAAAGATTGGCGAACTTGTAGGGTGTAATTAATCCCGGCTAGTCTTTCCTTTTAGGGTTTGAAGGAAGATTTGACTAAAACAGTGGGAGACATTCTGATTAGATAAATTGATAACCAATATAATCTTGTAAAAGCGCACGCTGAGTGTTTTCTTCTCTCTCTCTCTTGGTTACGACTATGTCACGCCTTAATCAAGATAATAATACGGATGTATTGACCGAACCCCCTTGTTATACTGTGCTAGGGAACGTTGGTCCCGCTCCAACTTATAATTGTTATAAGAAAGAGCAGGAAATATGGGATTTCCAGAATTCCCGTGCCTCCCAAACGAAGAAAGTACATGTTGATGCATCTTCTTCGGGTGTGTTCATTACACAGAACTGTTTCTCAGTATTCTTTACGTCCTGGGTATGAGATACCGGATCAGGATCTCGCAAATGTAATATGTTACATGGGCTACAGATAGGTAGAGAACTGAGAACGGGTGATAAATTTCATGAGATAGAAACGGTGCAAGTGTTGCAGCCAAGTCTGTTGGTAGTTATAACCCTGTATTATCAGAATACATTGATTCTGAACGAATGTTATTAGATATCGAACCTGATATACAACATCATATTAGTCTCTTTATTAGTAAAGAAAGGATATAATTTTGTATTGTTGGATAATGTTTTGAACATTTCCTATATCAAGAGTTGATCGGTTCAGGCACGTTATCTAAAAGCATTGACGTTCTAAATCAAACCACAGTTCTTAATGTACAGAACGCACACAAGAGGAAGAGTTCAGAAATGAACGAATCCTTCTTGAGGTATTGTAGACTAGGTCATTTCAATGCGACCCGACTAGCTGTAAGTTGATGTGCGACACCCCACGAGTTGCGGGGAGGCGGAAATTTGAAAAACAATCATGTTTATAAAACGAACATCAACTAACCGAAGAACGTTTCTAAACAATACTTAACAATAAGCATAGAGTTCTTAGCTACTATGTTAAAAGATTATACTAAACGATTCTAGTCCTTCGTCTTTACGATCTCTATGGCCTCCTTGGATCTCCACGTCCTCCTTGGCTTCCTTTCCGTGATAGACGATCCACCCGAGAACCCTAATCCAAGCAATAACCTCTAAACTTGAGGTTACGTAGTTTCTCTAGTTGCTAATAAAGGAACTAAGATGATGTAGAGATAGGTTATGGAGTGTTTAGTCTTTACTAATCCTTGTACTCAACTCATGAGTGATAGGATTAGGGTTTGGAGAAGGAGAGAGAGCTTGAGGAGAGAGAAGGTGGAAAATGATAATGAGAATAAAAAGCTTCTCACTTGAATATATGATACATAATGAATTATCAAAAAATATCAATTAAATGATTATTCACCATGCTTCATTTAATCAAGGAGAGTAATTCATCATGTGAGTCATTAGATCATTAATGATGCATTAATGATGCATTTAATGATATGATGAATCATATGAATGAGTCACAAAACAATTAATGAAAATGCCACCTCATCCCCTCATGTCACATCCTTCTAGAAGCTTCTCGGAAAATTACGAGAACGCCCCTCGCATCCGTGAAAACACGGAAAAACTTTAGACTGTATAAATCCAATAACCTGATACTAGAATCTGGCTTAAACCAAAGCCAGCTAGTAAAAACTGTCCGAATGTCGTACGTGCGTTTAAACACGTATGCGTCCGAACCATTGTTGTAAAACCATACGACCTCTATATCTTTTCGCCTGGGTTTGGGAAATCTCTGTGTGGGACTCTAAAGACTCGACTACTACGCTGGCAGTGGGTTTAACCACAGACCACAAGCGGCACTAGCTGTACGTAACGGTCCCCAGGTAGTTGTCGATAAGAAAGCCGATGAGGTAACCCCATCCGAAATCCTACTGAGCCTGTCCGTGACAATATCCGCGCAGTCCGGTCTGTTCGTCTAAGAGTATCACATATATGGTCTAGGGAGGTGGTGGACGTCAGACCCCTAATAACCGTACAAGTCGTGTCGGTATGGCTCTATCACCATCCGAGAATCTACTGATCAATATATCAGTAATTCTCAATCAGCCCTGGCCAGGGACTTATGGTAATGACCAACCGATCACCGTGCGATATCAACTCCCTATACCGGGAGAGACGAATCCCTAACAGTCGCTCACTGCCTCCACGTGGCTCAGGACTGTGCCCAACTAAAACCTGTTTGCACGACTCCTTTGAATCGTGGTAGGGTAGTAATCAAAGCACAGTGGGAACTCACACGAGACAAATGACGACCTTAAGTCAACGGACTATCTGCACACATGTCACCTGAGAACTGCTATCTGACGTTAGGTATAATACCATCCAGTCAGTTCTCGGCGAGTCCTGTCCGGTGTACTCACATCCAGTGAGCATCTGTATACAATCTTAGGTGCACTCCACCAATGGTTGCGGGACCAATCCATCGCCCCTCCTCAGGGTCTAGATATGTATACACTAGTCTACTCCGGAGTATCAATGCCCAGTCTCGATACTCCTACGACCAGGGACATCTAAGGGTGTGCCTATTGACTATCCAGCTCCCACTAGTATGACTGCCATCACAATGCCGGTAGTCAGACAAACACCCTATGGGCTTTATCAACACATATATATATATATATATATATATATATATATATATATATATATAACACCAAGTAAAATATATCATACATTAAGATAAAGACAAACCAAATAGCGTACTATCATATCAAGCAAGACTGTCATGTACATACATATCCCAAGCATCCTATACAATGTAGGCCTCTAGGGCATATATATCCAACACTAGCGAAGTTACATATAGATGCATATTTAAATTAGTTTGAATTTACATCTTGTGAAACTTGTCGGTCATGTCACAGAGATAAGATGACCACAGCTCCGTTTATTGGAAACAGAGAAAGAGTTAGTGAACTCTTGGGATTGATACATGCTGATGTATGAAAGTCCCCTGTCTACACATGCCAGGACCGGTTCTTTGTACTTCATTGTATTCACTAATGATCTCTCAAGATTCAGACATATGTTCCTGTTGAAACACAAGTCCGAAACTTTTGAGATAATCACAGAATATAAGTTAGAAGTAGAGAATCAAAAACAGGTATAAGTATTATGTCCTTTGATAAGATCAAGGAGGAGAATACGTGAGCACGGGATTCCTGGACTATTCTAAAGGAGAATGAGATTCTCTCTCAGCATTACTCCTCCGTATACACCACAGCACGTCGGTGCATCGGGGCGGAGCAATCGCACCCTATGTGATATGGTGTGCTCTATGATGAGTACTACTGAGTTTTCCTTTTTCCTTTTGGGAGTTATGCACTTGTGAAGCTGCATACCTATTGAATAGGGTTCCAATCAAATCAGATGCCTACCACTTCATATGTGATATGGGATGGGAAGAGGGATGGGAAGAGCCCATATCTTAAGTAAGTTAAGATTTGGGGTTGTCCGGCCTATTTCTAAAAGCAAAATCCGGACAAGCTCGAGGCAAAGTCAGTACTGTAGAAGTTTATTGGATATCCCAAGCATTCGCAAGGGAATATCTTCTACCAAACTGGGGAACAAAAGTTGTTTTGTTTCTCAGCATGCCACCTTTGTGAAAGGGAATTTCTTGTGAAGAAATTAGTGGTCATGAGGTAGAACTGGAAAGATTTCCAGCTATACAAATTGTAACTGATGATTTGGTAGAACCAAAGGATTCGATAGTTTCTGACGAACCTCAGCCTCTCTACCGATCTAGTAGGGTTCCTCACCCCCCTGAGAGATACTTCGGTTTCTCTATGACAGTGGGAGCGAGGATTGCATCATGAGATGATGACCCAACTTATTTCCAGTAGGCCATCAGGAGTGGGAATCTGTAAGAATGGCTGGATGCTTAGCGATCTGAGATAGAATCCTTATACACCAATAAAGTATGGACTTTGGTTGCTTTATCTGAAGGGTTAAATCCCCATCAGGAGCAAGTATATCTTGAGAAGATTACTTGGTGTACATGGAAAAGTTGAGACTTTCAAAGCTATGCTTAAGTCCATCCAGATCCTACTTACCACGGCTACATACCATGACTACGATATCTGGCGGTTGGGTGTCATGACTGCTTTTCTAAATGTTGATTTGGAAGATAGCGTCTATAAGTACACAGCTAGAGGGCTTCGTAGACAGTGGGAGCAGCGGAAACGTGTGCAAGATGTTTTATGTGATAAAGCAGGCATCGCGGAGTTGGAACGTCTTTTTTGATGTGGTAGTCAAAGAGTTTGACTTCATAAAAATAGTAGATGAACCTTGTATATACAAAAAAGGTAGTAGGGAGTATGGTGAGATCCTCGTAGAGTACGTGGATGACATACTCTTGATTGGGAAGGAGTTTCCTATGCTACGCTCGGTCAATCTCCGCTTATCACAAAGATTCTCCATATAGGATCAAAGTGATACCACCTAAAATCCTGGGTTTTGGATCTATGAGATAGATCTAATTGGATGTTAGGATACTCACTAGTTGTAGTGAGATGGTATCAATCGATCCTGGGGAGAATCACTGGAAAGGTTCCAGAGTGATAAGGATGACTGAATGTCAGTCGCAGGCATTGTCTTTACCCTCAGTGGAGGGACGGTATGTTGGAAGAGTTCCAAGCTAGATACCGTGACTTACTAGACGATTAAAGGCAAGATACATCGTTACCAAGGATGATACCAAAGAGGCAGTCTGGATATATATAAGTTCATGAGATGAACTTCGTTCCTACCATTGTGTGACAATGGAGTTGTGGCTTATGCCAAGGAACCCACGTCCCATCAGAAATCCAGATATAATTCTTAGGCAGTATCACCTGATCATGGAGATGGTTGATCTCCAGTGAGATCTAGGTTAGGAGAGTAGACACAGAAGACAACAGCGCGGATCCACTCACAAAGGCCTTTTTCCCAGTAGAGACTTTTTATGGGATGGTTGAGTATGAGATACTTCAACCACAGCTAATTGTTGGGTATGCGATACCACAATAGATGACCCTAGTGCAAGTGGGAGATTGTTAGTTATATGTATGCCCTAGAGGCCATTACTGTACATATGATGTATATTGTAGTGGATGCTTGGACATATATAGGGAGGACTTTCTTGCTCGACATGATAGTACGCTATCTGGTTGCTCTTTATTTTAACATGTACTCTGATTGTCTCTATGTTACATGTTGATAAAGCCCTTAGGATATGTACTCGACTACTAGGACTATGATGAGATCATACTAGTGGGGCCATGGTAGTCGACGAGTACATCCTATAACTATTCCTAGTCGAGGGTGTATCGAGACAGGGCATCGATACACCAGAGTAGATTAGCGTATACGCATTTTGACCCATATGATGGGCGATGGATGATCCCATATCCATCGGTGTTTGACATCAAGGATGGTGTACGGGTGCTCAGTAGAGACTGGGTACACTTGACGGACTCGCCGAGAACTCCCAGATGGTATTATACCTCACGTCAGATGGCAGTTCTCTGGTGACACTGGTACAGGTTGGTCTGTATACCCGAGATCGTCATAGAGTCTTGTGTGATTTCCACTGTGCTTTGATTTCCATCATACCACGTCCAAGAGGGCATGCAAAATGGTGGATTTTGGGTACAGTCCCAAATCATATGGAGGCAATGAGCGATAGGAGGGGATTCGTCTCTCCCGGTATAGGGAGTTGATGTTGCGCTGTGTTCGATTGGCTATAACTGGAAATCCCAGGCCAGGGTTGCTGAGATTTACTGGTAAGTGTTACCAGTAGTTTCTCGAACTGTTATGGACCTCATATCGACACGACTTATCAAGCTACTGGGGTCTGACGTTTACCACCCCTAGGCGAGATATGCGACATATCAGACGACGAGACCGGACTGTACAAGAGTGTTACTGACTGGATTCACAGGAGAATTTACATGCTTGCTTGTTGATCTTCTAGCGCTCAATACCTGGGTGGCTGTTACGTTTAGCTGACCGGTTGCAGCTTGTGGGTGTTTGATATGATCATCACCTACTGCCGGCGTATTGATGATTCTTTAGAGTCCTAAACAGAGGTTTCTTGGCTCAGGCAAAACAGAGTAGGAGCACATATGTGATATGTGCGGGACCGAGAACAATACGTGTATGTGATACCGTATTATATTCTCGCGATATGAGATATCGGCCGGGTATATGTGATATAGCCGGGTCATCGGATCAAGTGTTGATTCGATGAACTGATACAGATTATATTAGTCGGTTATTTATGAAATAGCCGGATTATCGGATCAAGTGTTGATTCGATAATTTAATGTATAATTATATATTTGATATATTAAATTTCATTAACTGATATAAGCTCACTAAAAGATTCTTTTTCTCACTCGGGTAATACATTGATATATATGCGATATATGTTAATTGTATTATTTTATTTTGTTACAATAAATATTTTATATGTGATATATAATATTGTAATATGATATGATTACTAATGCAACATGTTTAGTGGAGATTAAACAAGTTTAGGGTTTGATTTGGGTTAGTTCTTTCTTGAACCTTCTAGAAGGTTTCCTTTTTTGTTTTTGCAAAGATATTTTGCAAGATATTTACTTAACCCAACCCACACCCTTAACCATGGTTAGATCTCTACAATGGTTAAGTCTTTTCTTGACTTAACCATGGTTTCTTTGGTAATGATATGACCACTTTCATTATTCATCACAAAAGGATCACCATTCTTCTTCTTCTTCCTTGAGCTTTTGAAAAGCTTTCTAGGTTTTTCTTTTGTGATGAAAATGAGTGACATTAAGAAAATAAATGAGAGCTAAATTCCTACTTCATCATCCTAATCTATCCTAGCCATTTAGATTAGGGTGTTCACTTCATTTAGTGAGTGAGAGCTTGTGTTAATGAAACTTCATGGTAGATCATCTTTGTTATCGAAGATCGGAAGCAAGCTTGCATCTTTCTCTTCGTGGAGCCTCTCGAGAGTCCGGAACTTGATGATCGCAGAGAAGGGACCACAACACGGAGCTTATGAAGTGAAGGACCGGACTACAATGGTTGTAATCCCAAACTCTTAGATGTTAAAGTGTTTAACATGCTTTGTTTCGCCTAATCTTTAGTCTAAGATCTTGGTTTAGGGTTGTTCGGCACGGCTAAATTTTAAATCGGGCAAGGTTGATGCCTTATAGACCCTTGTGCGTGTGCCTAGTAACCCTACCGTTTACCGCCGAAAGCCGGGGAAAACGAACGTCTTGCCTGAATTTGGGGGCAGATGATATTTGGGTTTATCCGTCTACCTCTCCGAAGATGCCAAGTTGATTTATGGCACCGTGTATCGGAGTTCTGGACGGATGCGGCCGTTGTAGCGGACTTCGTCAGATTCCCCCTTATTGTGAGGGGTTTTTGATTGTGGGGACACTCTTTTCTGCAGGCGCAAGCCCCTGCAGTTAATTACGTTACCGCGTAGAGATAACCACTTTCTTCTGCTCCAGATGTTTACTTCGTGTCGTGTGTGTTTGTTTTTTTTTGGTTGCCCGTGGATTGTATACGGAGAAAAATTTGTGTTGTCGCCCGTAGGGCGCGGATTAGTCCAAATCCGTATTTTTTTTAGATTTGGGTTTGGGTTAATTTAAGGATCGTTAATCTCGTTTGAGATTAAGATCAACTTAAATGTTTGTTGAGGATACGTTAGTCTAATTTTAGACTAAGATCTACTCAGCATGATTTTGGGATCATTCTGACCCAACAAAAGAGCATTTGGGCTCTATTACTTTAGTTTAAGGACGTTACGGTTTATACATCACCATTTTTGGTATGAGGGTTTAGTTTAAGGATGTTGCGGTCCACAGCTAGTTTAAGGACATTACGGTCCAGAGCTAGATTTAGGACATTGCGGTCCATTGGTAGTTTAAGGACGTTGCGGTCCGTAGCTAGTTTAAGGACGTTGCGGTCCGTAGATCACCATTTGGCGGTGAGGTCGTAGTTTAAGGACATTGCGGTCCATAGCTAGTTTAAGGACATGCGGTCCAAGGGATGTGCTCATGGGTTTTGAGAGTGCGCCAAAGAGCTGTTGGTTGTCAGGACCCTCCACCCCTCTGACGACGTTGAAGAATTACAATGACATGTATCAGAGGTATGGAGAGATGTACCCTTGAACCAAACTCCAGACTGAGGGGAAAGATCATGGTGGACCATCTAAGAATCATTAGTCATTTTTGGGAGACTAAGATTAACTTAGGAGATATGTGATAGACATTATTCTGATCAATTAGTTTGAGAATTCATGAGCATAGAGGCTCAGTCTATTTGGAGATCCAAGACGTTTTAATCTCAAGAGGACTTTGCCAATTTGAGGCTGAAGTTGGCTTCTTATAGTGTTAAACACTAACATATGCTCGGTGCTCACGTGTTCTCACGTGAGTCTCTAAAGCAGTGTCAAACATTGGAGTTTGGGGCGCTCACGTGTGGCATGTGAGGCACCCGAAAGTTAGTGTGGTGCCCTTGGGTTCAAATCCCTCTCTATACATATAAGTGTTAAACACTTAAATCTTGTGGCCATCACGTGTGGACCCGTGAGGCGCCCCAGAGATGGGCACTGCCTCCTTGGATTTATTCCCTCTTCCTTTTATAAGTTCTAAGCACTTAGCTCCTATAATGCCCACGTTCAAACACGTGAGGTGCTCAAAATGTGAGCGCTATCTTTGGAGTTTTCCCCTTTTCATGTAAGTGTTAGATAACTGTTTGGAGGTCACGTGGGAACACGTGAGGCGCCCTAAAATGGGGATTGTTTTTAGGTTTATTCCCTTTTTCTTTTATAAGTGCTAAGCACTTGTTTTAAGGGGTCACGTGGGAATACGTGAGGCGATCTAAGTTGTTTTTTTAATGCAGGGTTAAACCCTAATTTTGTCAGAGGAATTGAATTTCTATATCTTTTGGAAGAATTAAATTCTTCAAACTTAGTTCTTTCCTCTAAGTTTTGGGACTGCATGACAGAATCTTCCCGATGAGAATTAAATTCTCAACTTGTGGGGAGATCTGCTTCTGCAGACCTCAACCAGAGGAAAAACTAAGTTCTTTTTTGGAAGAGTTAAACTCTTGTAAGAGGAGATAAAATGATCTCTAGGTCTTTTTTCTTACCTAGGGTTTCTTTTCTTCAAAGAGAACTCTTCTTCTTCTTTTTTTTCTTGTTTCTCAAATCTTATGGGGGGTCTCCTTCCTCTCTCCTTTTTTTCAGACTTGAAGTCTTGGGTCCTTTATATATTAGAAGCAAGTTTGTTGATTTAGTTAAGGAAATCTTTCGTTGAGAGATCTTAATTGATTTTGGGATTTTATCCACCGTTGGATCTTTGATCCAAATTCTTCTGTTTTACAAATTTTTTTTTTCTTGTTTTTAACAAGATTGGGAAAATATTTTCGCATACAGAGCTTATTCTGTAGCTTGGTGATTCTTAATCACCATTGGATTCTTAATCCAACGATGCTCTGTTTTACAGAGAGTAATCTTTCTCATTTAGAAAGATTGTGGAAATATTTTCCCATATAGAGCTTATTCTGTAGCTTGGTGATTTTTAATCACCATTGGATTTTTAATCCAACGGTGCTCTGTTTTACAGAGCGTAATCTTTCTTGTTTAGAAAGATCTAAGGAAATATTTTCCAAATAGGGTTTTGATCCCTTTTATTTAGAATTTAATTCTATCAGCTTGGAAGGTGATTAGGAACCCTCACGTGTAGCACGTGACCCCCCCATAGAATTAAACTGGTTTGCTTATATGCAGCAGCCCCAGAGAAAAGGCATCACGTGTTGGCATGCGAGCTGATGTTCAGAAATGTCACGTGTGGCACGTGACCCCAACGAAGTTAAGCCCAACAAAGAGCATCACGTGCTGACACGTGAAATTCTCTGGCCTGTTATTTGTTTTAGGAAGGCCCCTATATACTTTGTATATAGATGCTCACGTGCCTGCAAGTGAGGCTCAATTTCAGCCTTATTTGTTAAGCGCAACGCCTATAATCTTTGCTCCAAGGCGCATCACGTGTGGGCACGTGATACTTCATTAGGGGAATTTTTCCCATCTCTTTTCCTCTTTCAGTTTCTCCCACCTTTTTTTATTTTTATAAGGGAACAAATGCCCCCACAGTGTTGTTCTCACGTGGTTTGCACGCGAGTGCAACGCTGTCATCTTTACAGCCGTTGGATTGCCTAGGAGAATGGGGAGATGAACCGCCTTCGTCACATCTTATAAATGCTAGGGTATTTTCTTTGGGAAGCCACTGTTCCTTCATCTTCTTCTTTCCTTGTTTTCTTTTAGAATTTAATTCTCTTCCTCAGAGCTTAGTTCTCTGCCCATTGCAATTCCAGAGTTAAATTCTGTCAGAAAAAGAAACCCTTTTTAGGTAAAGATCTTAAACAACAGAGAAACCCTTTTTAAAAAAAAAAAATTCCTTGATTTTAAATCCACCATAAGAGCTTTTCTCTCTTCTGAAACCCATCTCTTAGAGATCCAAAGACGTGATTTTTGAGTAGTAAACCTCAATGTCTTGGGCATCCCCCTTCTGATCTTTACGGATTCATGGCATTTTTATTTTTCGTTTCCTCATCATGGGGGTTTCTGGAATTTAATTCCACCACATAAAAGGAATTTAATTCATCACCGAAGAGCTTAGCTCTGAAAGATCAAAAGGGCCCTTCAGGAATTTCATTCCCTGGTGTTCTTGAGAACATTTTCATAGGGTTTTTTCCTTATTTGCACGATATAAATTCGTTGGGTATTTTAACAGAACTTGTTTTCTCTATGAGGATGTCAAGAGTTGTTTAAACTCCCCTGTCTGTTTAATGAGAAACCTTTTTTGATTCTCACAATGATTGTCCTGTCTCATCATTGGTGAGCTGCCAAATTGATTTTGTGGGGTCCGTTAGTTTTGCAATCAGTGGTCCCATGGAACAAACTCTCTGTCGTTTCCCTCTGATGTTATATATATATATATATATATATAGGTTTCATTAACGGTTTTTCTTTCCCTTATTTCAGGAACAATGACTTCCCTTCCCTACTTTCCCTTTACTCGCTCGGACGCTGCTTTCCCGCAATCGCCGTCAGATGAGGAGGCTATGGCGATGATCAGGGCCCATGACAGGGACTGTACCAGTTTGTTCTTATGGGGAGTTTGGTATGGGCACATCATCCGGGGCTGCCGCAGCTTTACTTGTGAGGTGCCAACAGAGCCTCTCCGCCCAATATCGTTGATGGAGCGTCCGCAGACCGCTTATGCGGTGGAGGTGGCTAATTGGGCTCCTACAGGCTGGCTTGAGGCATCAACAATCGGGATACCCAACCAGCCCTTGCTGGCCACAGATATCTTGGGGCGCCGCATTTGTCAAGGTGAAGCCCAACCCTGGGGACAAGTTTATAAGGTAGGGCTTACCCCTCGCCACCCAGTCGGCTATCTTCCTTGGGCTCGATATGTTCTCTCCGCCCACCGTGCACGGTTGCAGAAGGTTTGGTTATATCAAGCGGTCTACGCGTCTTTTTTTCATTACCCGGTTCCTCACGTCTGGTGGGTTAAAGCTTTCCTGAACCAATAGAATCTTCCCACCAACACCTTCTTGCTAGGGGATCGTGAGGTCTCGATTTCACTGGAAGAGTTCCGCGAGATCTCCGGATTGCCGATCAGGGGAGAGCATTATGAAGAGTTTCTGCCTCCCGATGAGTATGTGTTCACGACCGTGCCTGCTATGCTTGACGGCTTGACAACTGAAAACGCCGTCCGTCATAAGTACCCCAGTCAAATCAAGACTCTGGGTATTTTCGAGAAGCTGTTCGCGAAGTCAGAAGGACATGGCGTCACCTTTAAGAGCTTCATCGCCTGTTTTCTCCATGAAGATGTTTTATCAAAAGAGGCTCCAAAATTTGCGAACATTAACGACCCTTTTGGGTTTGGGCTGAATAAGCTGCCGACCAAAGAAGAGTACTTGCCATAGTTTTATATTCCGGCTTCGTTGATCGTGCCCTTCGATGCAATTGCGGCCCCTGGCATGGACGAAGAGACCTTCTTCGTCGGCTTCATCAGTCTTTGGCTCAGTTGGTTCGCTATGCCGACGCATCGACGCTTCATGAGAGCCTCCTTCTTCTACCCCGCTCATTGCGTAGCCGAAGGGGCACGGTTGGCCGTTGGCATTGCGGGACTGTCGCATCTTTATCATAGATTAAGTGTTGTGGCCAACACTTCAACCCCAGGTACAGATGTCATGAATTCCTCCATCCACTACTTCACATTGTGGATCGAGATGCTGTAGGGTTACCTAGGACGGCAGCAAGGTTTCGGGTGGCATCGTCCGTGCCGTTTTCAAAAAAATGCCATTCTAAATAACTCTAACCCTAGAATCTTAACTACAGATTTAAACAAACAATCAATGTTAACATCTTAACATCTAAGTGAATGAGGAATACAACCTTTGTAGACCGGTCCTTCACTTCTAAAGCTCCGTGTAGTAGTCCCTTCGCTGCGAGTAGTGATCTCCCGAACTCTAGTATGGGTTCCCTTGGAGAAATGAACAAGCTTGCTCGAAGTCTTTCAGGCCGAAGATGATCTACGTCGAGGAGACTCAAGCTCATGCTATCTCTTCACTAATTGTAGATTAGTGAAGTAAACACCCTAAACTAAATGACTAATAGTAGAGGATGATGAAGTGGGAAATGGGCTCTCTTTAGTTTTCTTTTTCTCACAATATTTTCTCACCTTGAGAAAAGCTAGTGAGCTTTCTCATGAGGAAGAAGAAGCTCAAGTGAAGAATGAGAGAATGAACTTATGAGGTGAGAATAGAAACCATGGATGAGTTAGTGTCATACACTAACTCATGTAGAGAATAAACCATGGGTTAACAATAATGGTTGGGTTAATAAATATCTTCAAGTAAAACAAAATGAGTGGACTTGGTCAATGGTTCCACAAGCTTTAACCATGTGACTAATTACCACTAATTTGTGAATTACCAAGATAAATAAAACCCTCACATTATTATAAGCATGATGTAAGTCTCATACACCCATGAAGCATGTATCATCAAGCATGACACAATAGTTGTACATTAATATATATCACATATATACTAAGTGTACACAAGTGAGAAAAAAATACTTAGTGAGCAAATATTAGTTAATGTAAGTTAATATATCAAATATTTAATTATACATTAAATTATCAAATCAACACTTAATTTAATAATCCGGCTATATCTTATACAACCGACCAATATCATATAAATCAACTTATCGAATCAACACTTGATCCGATAACTCGGCTATATCACATATAACCGACCGATATCACATATCGCGAGAATAGAATGCGGTATGACATACACGAATTAATTCTCGGTCCTGCACATATCACATATGTGCTCCTACTCCGTTTCGCATGAACCATGAAACCTCTGTGTAGGACTCTAAAGACTCGTCAATACGCTGGCAGTAGGTGATGATCATATCAAACATCCACAAGCCGCAAGCGGTCTAGCAAACGTAACGGCCACCCGGGTATTAAGCGATCAGAAGATCAACAAGCAAGCCTACTCGTACTCCTGCGAATCCAATCAGTAACACTACCGTACAGTCCGGTCTCTTCGTCAGATATGTCGCATATCAACAGCCTGGGGGTTGTATAACGTCAGACCCCAATAGCCTGATAAGTCATGCCGATGCAAGGTCCATAACGGTTCGAGAAACTAATGGTAACACTTACCAGTAAATCTCAGCAACCCTGGCCAGGGATTTCCTGTTATGGCCAATCGAGCATAGCGCAACATCAACTCCCAATACCGGCAGAGACGAATCCCCTCCTATCGCTCATTGCCTCCATGTCACTCGGGACTGTACCCAAAAACCACCTTTTTGCACGATCTATTGACCGTGGTATGGCGGAAATCAAAGCACAGTGAGAATCACACAAGACTCTATGACGATCTTGGGTCGACAGACTAACCTGTACCAGTGTCATCAGAGAACTGCTATCTGACGATAGGTATAATACCATCTAGGAGTTCTCGGCGAGTCCGTTCAGTGTACCCAGTATCCACTGAGTACCCATATACCTTCTCTGATGTCAAACACCAATGGATGTGGGATCATCCATCGCTCATCATATGGGTCAAGAAGTGCATACGCTAGTCTACTCTGGAGTATCAATGCCTTGTCTCGATACTCCCACGACTAGGAACAATTATAGGGTGTACTTGTGGACTACCATTGGCCCCACTAGTATGATCTCCATCATAGTCCTTGTATTCAAGTACACATCCTAAGGGCTTTATCAACATGTGAGAGTAAGACAGCATCACTTATACAAGTCAACATGTTAAGATAAAGAGCAACCAGATAGCATACTATCATGTCGAGCGAGAAAGTCCTCCCTATATATGTCCAAGAATCCACTACAATATACATCCCATGTACAGTAATGACCTCTAGGGCATACATATAACTAACAATCTCCCACTTGCACTAAGGCCATCTGTTGTAATATCCAATACCCAACAATATAGCAGTGGTTGTAGTATCCCATACTCAACCATCCCAAAATCTCTCAAATAGTATTTGGGGAAGAAGGTCTTGGTGAGTGGATCTGCCGTGTTAACCTCAAAATCTACTATCCTTACCTCGATCCCTTGGAGATCAACCATCTCCTTGATCGGGTGATACTGTCCTCAGAATATGTCTGGAACGCTGATGGGACCGGTGTTCCTAGGCTAAAGCCACAACTCCATTGTTGTCACAATAACAGTTATTGGACGCTCAATGGTAGGAACCATGTTCATCTCATGAACAAGAAATGCCCAGACAACCACTTTGGCAGCATCGTTGGTAGCAATGTATTCAGCCTTTATCGTCAAGTATGTCACGGAATCTAGCTTGGAACTCTTCCAACATACTGTCCCTCCACTGAGGGTAAAAACAATGCCTGTGACCGACTCTCAGTCGTCCTTATCACTCTGGAAGCTCGAACCAAGAACTTTCTTTTAGTGCTTCTCAGGTGCTTAAGAATGCCCTCCACAGCTGTCCAGTGATTCTCCCAAGATCCGATTGATTCCTGATCACTACACCTAGTGAGTCATTTACATATGGTCTGGTACATAACATCACACACATGATAGAGCCTTCTACCGAAGCATAAGGTATCCCCTGTACGCAACCTCTGATTCCTGAGTCAGTGGGCGAACCACCACGCTTAGAATCTTCCATACTAAACCCATTTAGTATGGTGTTAATGTACCTGGATTTGGGACACTCCCAACATCCACTTAGATCTATCACCATAGATCATAATCCATAAGATGTAGTAGGTATCATCCAGATCTTATATTAAGAATCATCGTGATAAGAGGAGCTTGACCAAGTGTAGCATAGGAAACCATTTCCTGTCAAGAGTATGTCATCTACGTACTATACGTGTAAGACGACCCCACTCTCTACAACCTTCTTGTATATACAAGGTTCATCTACCTTTTTGATGAAGTCAAACTCTTTGACTGCCACATCAAAACAGATGTTCTAACTCCGCGATGCGTGCATTGATCCTGATGGACTTAAGCATAGCTTTGAAAGTCTCAACTTTTCCATTTACACCAATAATCTTCTCAAGATCTATTTGCTCCTAATGGGTTTTACCCCTTCAGGTGCAACATGCAAAGTCATACTTTGTTGGTGTACGTGGATTCCATCTTTGATCGTATAGCATCCAGCCTTTTCACAGAGTCCCCACTCGTGATGGCCTGCCTGAACCTAGTTGGGCCATCATCAACCATGATGCAATCCTTGCTCCCGCTGTCATTGAGAAGACCGTAGTATCTCTTAAGTGGATGAGGAACCCTACCAGATTGGCGGAGAGGCTGAGGTTCGTTGGAGACTATTGAATCCTTTGGTTTCACCAAATCATCAGCTGTTAGTTTGTCAAGCTAGAACAACTTCCAGTTCTACCTCATGTCAACAAATTTCTTCACAAGAAATCTCTTTTTTAAAAAGGTGGCATGCTGAGAAACAAAACACCTTTTGCTCCTCAGTTAGGTTGAAGATATTCCCTCACAAATGTTTGGGATATCCTAACAAACTTATAGAACTGACCTTGCCTTGAGCTTGTCCGAATTCTGCTTTTCAACATAGGCCGGACAACCCCATATCTTAACTCGTTTAAGATATGGTCTCTTCCCATTCCATATCTCATATGGAGTGGTATGCACTGATTTGGATGGAACCCCATTCAATAGGTATACAACTTCTCAAGTGCATAACACCAAAAGGAAACAGGCAACTCAGCAGCACTCAACATAGAGCGCGCCATATCTCATAGGGTGTGATACCTTCTCCCCGATACACCGTTGTGCTGTGGTGTATACGAAGGAGTAAGCTGAGAGAGAATCACATTCTACTTTAAATAATGTAGGAACTCCATGCCCAAGTATTCTCCTCTTCGATCACATCGAAGGACTTTAATACTTCTACCCGTCTGGTTCTCAACTTCAAGCTTATATTCTTTGAATTTCTCAAAAGTTTCTGACTTGTGTTTCAAGAGGAACACATGTCCGAATCTTGAGAGATCGTCGATGAATGTAATGAAGTACAAAGAACCATCCCTGGCATGTGTAGACATAAGACCGTATACATCATCATGTATCTGTTCCAAGAGTTCAATAACTCTTTCTCTGTTTCCAGTAAACGGAGTATTGGTCATTTTACCTTTGAGACAAGACTGGCAAGTAGCATAAGATGAAAATTCGAACAGATTCTCATATTCATTCTTATGTAACTTAGCTGGTCGTGTTGCATTGGTATGACCTAGTCTACAATGTCTCAAGAAGGATTCGTTTATTTCTGAACTAATCCTCTTGTGTGTGTTCTGTATACTTTGAACTGTGGTTTGATTTAGAATGTATATGCTATTATATAACGTGCCTGATCGAATCAACTCTTGATTCAGGAAAATGTTCACAGCATTATCCTCCAATACAGAATTATATCCTTCTTTAACTTAATAAAGAATCTGATGTAATGTTGTATATCAGGTTCGGTATGTAATAACACTTGTTCAGAATCAATGTATTAATATAAGGTGATATCTGCCAACTGATTTGGCTGCAACACTTGCACCATTCTCTAACACTTAGAGAAATATCACCCATTCCCAGTTCTCTACCTATCTGTAGCCCATGTTACATATTACATATGCGGGATCCTGATCCGGTATCTCATATCCAGGACGTAGAGGATACTGAAAAACAGTTCTCGGTAATGAACACACCCGAAGAATATGCATCAACATGCTTATTCCTCAGTTGGGTGGAATGGGAATCCGGATATTCCCTTATTTCCTGCTCGGACTTATAACAATTATAAGTTGGAGTGGAACCAACGTTCCCTAGTACAGTATAATAAGCAGGTTTGGTCAATGCATCAATATTATTATCTTGATTAAGGCGTGACATGGTCGCTACCAGGAGAGAGAGAAGAAAACACTCTGCGTGCGCTCTTGCAAGATCAGATTGGTTATTATTTTATCTAATCAGGATGGCTCCCAATGTTTTTATCAAATCTTCCTTCAAACCCTAAAAGGTAAGAATAGCCGGGATTAATTACACCCTACAAGTTCGCCAATCTTTCGGCCAGGCCAGTGTCGGTACTTTGAGGGAGGTTCCCCATGCTTTCGCACGGACCTAATTAAGATAAACCTTTTTTTTCCCAGGGGCGTAACCCCGTTAACACCTTTCTAGACACCTACTTGATCGGCTATTGTAATGTGTAAAACTCTCCCAGGAGTAACTTTTACTCGCAGTGGGTATCGTGATCCAACTATCTCATAGAAGGTATGCAATCTCATTGCAAATTTCAACACTTGAAATTCCCGATAATACTTTTTCCCCTAGCAACTTATGACCTTAACAAGGTCAACAAATCATAAGCGCTAGCCAAGTTCAACCCGTCATTTCCTGATTGAATTAAACCCACCCGCACGACCCTTAACATAGTCAATAAAGTCGTATGACTACCCTAATCCAATCGCAACATATGGTTAAGCAGATAAGCACTAATCAGCTACTGCACACTACGCCTTTACATAGTCAACAAACGTAGCACGAATACTAAGTAGTACTTATCTGAAATGACGGAGGGATACGATAGGTTTTTAAGAAAACCTTTTGCGTAATGAACTTGATATCGTTGTAGAATCGAGTAAATTTGAAAAGGAGTGTTTTTGAGGCTTTTACTAGTTTTGCTAAAGAGGTCACTCCTGGTGAAGGGATCTCTGCTCTTTCCTTATCGAATAAGGTGCAGGATATTTCACAAATACCACTATGCAAAGCAAAAACTATAGAAGCAATCAAAAAACAAACCGAGTGGGTTGTAGCATCTGCCGGTTTCTCTAAAGTGGTCACTCCCGGTGAAGGGATCTCGGCTCTTTCCTTATCGAATAAGGTGCTGGATATTCTACAAGGAATACCGCTATGCAAAGCAAGAACTAGAGCTACCAGTTTTTAAAACAAGTTTCTACAACATCTTTAGGTATCTTTTTATTTCATTAATCTCATTAATGAAGTTCCATTAATTATGCTTCCCAAGCATCACATATGAAACGAAAGCAACAATATTAATTATATCTCATATCTATAATATAGGCATTCGTCTCAGAAGATATCAAGTGATCACATCACAAAATATCAGCAGCAGAAGAACACATATGAAATATTGGATATACTAGGAATTCCGTGTTTTAAATTAAGCCAGTATAAAACACGGATTCCACGGTCGCGATGAATAGCCAAACCCACATCCCCAGACCCCTACGAGAGCGGCAAGCAACCCTACCAATTCTAGAGTTAGGAGACCCGGTCTCGACTCCTCTAGATGGTCTCCCACTGGACCCTAGAACCCGGTTACTTATGCTCCCCTCCTTGGGTCTATCCTAATGCGGAAAAGTAAATAATATACATCAATGGTGACATCATCCTCAACCCGGAAGTGCCCCAATAAAAGAATATTACATACAAGCTTTTACATGAATGAAAATGAAAAACTCTCATCTCACATAAAAAAACCCCGGCTATTCAGAACACGACGATCCAATATAACATATCACAGCAACACATAACATCACATGTCATCAACGTAAGTAAATATGCGTATCCCAATTATCGTTGACATATAGCAGCGAAACCGGCGATGCACCACAAATTACACTTACGGTCGCAGAAAATAAAGTGAAAAACTACAAAAATTGGAATCCGCAACCACCTTAGACATCATAAACCCAATGTATCACATACTTTGGATTTCATGCCTAACCAAATGAATTCCTTAGACATCACATGCCTAACAATTATAAACCCCGCATTTTAGTCTCGATATTGAAAACACTTTCCAATAACCTGTCGGGTAATTCAATAAGATTCCCGATAACCTGATCGAATGCTCGCTGGAAACTTTAGTAGACGGCCGCACCCCCGATGCTTTCGTACGGACCTAATTGAGATAAACCTCATTTTCCCAGGGGCGTAACCCCTTTAACACCTTTCTAGACACCTACTTGATCAGCTAATTGTAATGTGTAAAACTCTCCCAGGAGTAACTCTTACTCGCAGTAGGTATCGAGATCCAACTATCTCATAGAAGGTATGCAATCTCATTGCAAATTTCAACACTTGAAATTCCCGATAATACTTTTTCCCCTAGCAACTTATGACCTTAACAAGGTCAACAAATCATAAGAGCTAGCCAAGTTCAACCCGTCATTTCTTGATTGAATTAAACCCATCCGCACGACCCTTAATATAGTCAACAAAGTCGTACGACTACCCTAATCCAATCGCATCATATGCTTAAGCAGATAAGCACTAATCAGCTACCGCACACTACGCCTTAACATAGTTAACAAACGTAGCACGAATACTAAGTAGTACTTATCTGAAATGACGGAGGGCTACGACAGGTTTTTAAGAAAACCTTTTGCGTAATGAACTTGATATCGTTGTAGAATCGAGTAAATTTGAAAAAGGAGTGTTTTTGAGGCTTTTTCTAGTTTTGCTAAAGAGCTCACTCCCGGTGAAGGGATCTCGGCTCTTTCCTTATCGAATAAGGTGCAGGATATTTCACAAATACCACTATGCAAAGCAAAAACTATAGAAGCAATCAAAAGACAAACCGAGTGGGTTGTAGCATCTGCCAGTTTTGCTAAAGAGGTCACTCCCGGTGAAAGGATCTCGGCTCATTCCTTATCGAATAAGGTGCTGGATATTCTACAAGGAATACCGCTATGCAAAGAAAGAACTAGAGCTACCAGTTTTTAAAACAAGTTTCTACAACATCCCAGGTCGTGCCATGACCGTAGATTCTATAGATGTCACCCATGACGCATCGGCAGGTGCAGAAGAGATCACTACGGCTGCCGTTCCTGTTGTGGAACTTCCGGTGGTGACTCTTGTTCCTTCGGTGTCCATTCCTTGAGCGGAGGTGACCCCATTGGCCGCGGACCCTATGTATGTCTCTAGTGAGGCATTGAAGGCTGTAGAAGAGATCGTCGGAGTTGTTAGTTCTATCTTGGAGCTCCCGGTGATGACCTCTATCTCTTCGGCGTCTGTACTTTCCACAGAGGCAACCTTGCCGGCCGTAGCTCCAGTGGATCTCTCTGGTGGCGTCCTGAAGATTGTGGAAAGGACCACCGAGGCCGTTGTTCCCTCTTTTGAGCGTGAAGTGGCGGCTGTTCCGCAACTGGAAACTGTTACGCTATAAAATATCTCCAGTGATGTTCCTGAGAGCGTGGAGGAGGTTGCTGAAGCTGCTATCCCTCCAATTCAAGGAGGGCGGAGTATCGAAGGTAATCTTCTACATTTCATTTTAATGATTTATCCGTTATCTAAACTCTTCTTTCATTCAGAATTGCGGGAATTAGCGGCTTCCATAGTGGACCTATCTCCCAGGAAGTCCTTCCAGCTCCTACTTGATATGGCTGCCCTACAAGAGATATACCCGCAAAGCATCGTCCTTTCTTCCTGGCAAGGTTGGTATTCTTTGACCCCTTTACTTTATTATCATATTTTATAACGATGCTAATATGCCCTCTGCAGTTCTGGAAGCTGATGACGAAGTGGAGATCCTTGATGGGCCTGGGGATCTTTCAAACCCCCCTTGCATGACTGTGGGTAAGTAAAGCTTTACCTTTTGCATTGTTTTGTTTATTCCATGTTTGCCAGTCTCGCTGACTATTCATAAATCTTGACAGCTTTTCCAGCTCTGGCTCCGTTAGAGTCTCGAATCTCTATGCCACCGGGCTCATATGCCCGACGTGCGTCTGAAAGGATGGCGAGACAAAGCATTCACTCCTTGTCGTCCCTTATTGAAGATCTTCGTGCTGGTAGTTCGTTACGGCCGAAGAATTTGCTGCCGAAGTCAATACTTCTTTGCTCTTCCTTACCGCTTATCATGACGAAACATTGGTGAATATTTGGGTTGAGTATTTTCGTCGAGTGGAGGCTTGCTTACATGATCTTGAGTGCATACGCCTTTCTTCCGAGCTCCTAACTGCAAAGGCGAGCCTGCGGGGGTGGATTGAGCGGTGTGCTGCTAATCTATAGTCTTGCGAGAAGAGGCTCAACCGGAAATTTTCGGAGAGGGAGTTAGCCTCAAATGCTTTGGGGGAACTTCAGGCTCAACTCACTACCAAGACCACTCATGCGTACGAAATTTGGCGGGTGCTTCAAGAAGCTATCACAGAGGTGGTAGCTCTTGATAAAGCCGTTATCTTTACCCGCGAGATGGTTGAAGCTCATAAAGTTGCTGAAAAGGAGCTTTAGAGTCGGTTCGCTTTGTATCAGACTCAACAGTCTCAGGCGGAGACCCGTCTTGTGGCAATAACAAAGCTTGAAGCCGAGGCCCAGCGGAAGAACGATGAACTGACGAGCTTATTGCACCATCCGCCGGCTTAAAGATTTTTTTTTGTATATTCTCTTTTTTTTTGTATTAACTCCTGAACGAGAGTATCTTATATTCATTTTGATTCTTTTATGAATGTATCTTGTATTCATTTGGATTCATGAATAAAAGATATATTTTATTTCATACTGGCGTGTCCCTTTAGCAAATGCGTCTTGTAGATAGTCTATCTTGATCTCCTTGCAGGGCAGCGATGGCTTAGAAAACAGGTTCAGATCTACAGCCTAAGACTTTTCAACTTTATGAGCCGTGAGGGTCTCTTAAATACTTTTCTCCCAACGAGTCGAGAGGATCCCGTAGGTGTATTTTCTCCTTAGGAGTCGTGAGGACTCCTAAGTGCGTTTTCTCTTGAGAGTCGTAAGGATCTTACAAGAGAATTTTCCCTTTTACAAGCCGAGAGGACTCGTAGGTGGTTGTTTCCCTCCTTGTCGATATTTGACTTTGGAGAGTGTGGCCCGTGAATAGTATGCAATAGTCTATCTTGGACCGACTTGCAGGGCCCCAGTGCTTAGGAAACAGGTCCTTATCCCCATTGCCTAAGGCTTTTCCCTTTGAGTCGAGACGAGTCGAGAAGTTCTTGCAGGAACATTATTTTCCCCACGAGTCGAGACGAATCGAGAAGTTCTCGCAAGGATGTCCTAACATCACAGTTAACTCCTGCTAATAGAAGTCCGTTAGGGTCTGTGGTATTAGGTTTTTTACCCGTCGTATCGTCACGTTGGCCTGTGTATTCCTCGATACGCAATCTTGCTGTTCGAGTAGCCCCATAACTGTCGTGTCTCTGATCCCTTCGGGGGCTGGACAAGAAGTCTTCAAGTAACCTTCCAGGTGATATTACCGTTGAAAGAGCAAGCGTTAGGAATATTCCATGTCGCTTTTTACTTGAGGTTAGGCTCAGTTTGGGAACCCCGATGTGTCATGACCACTCCACGCTGGAGTGGGACGATCTCCGATAGTCTTTCAGGTCTCATTTGAGTTGCCGTCAAGACCATGAAGCTAAGGATCTTCCTTTGCTTTGCTTGTTGACATTGTGTCTGCAATATTGCGACGAATGTCGAGGTTGTCTCTAAGTTGTCTGTGAACCGTCGAGATTTGGAACTAGGGGACTTTGCCGTGGCTCCGTTTGTTGATGACGCGTCTGTATTTTGCTGGAGGGAGGAAGAATGCTGTTGTTGATCTCTAGGTTGTGGATGCTGCCGTCGAGACTTGGAACTAGGGACTTTTCCATGGCTCCGAGGTAGTCTATAGGTTGTCTGCGAACTGTCGAGATTTGGAACTAGGGGACTTTGCCGTGGCTCCGAGGTAGTCTCTAGGCTGTCTGTGAACCGTCAAGATTTGGAACTAGGGGACTTTGCCGTGGCTCCGATGTAGTCTCTAGGTTGTCTGTGAACCGTCGAGATTTGGAACTAGGGGACTTTTCCGTGGCTCCGTTTTGCTGGCGTCGTATCTGCTTCTGGTTGGAATGAGAAGGAACGCCGTTGTTGATTTCTAGGCTGTAGATGTAGCCATTGAGATCTGGCTTCCCTTTGACGAAGCCCGACGGGGTGATATAGTTCCCTTTCCGTTTGTGCCCATGGACTGTATACAGGGGTTGATGTGATCTCACCTGTAGGGAAAAAGTTTCATTTCATTTTATTTCTTTCCGTGATGCTCTATCATTTCAGCTTTTTATATCACGAAAGTCACGATTGCCCAATCATTTCGGCTATTTTTCATTTTCTTTACTCGCTGCTTTTTATTGCGAGTTGCCCAATCATTTCGGCTATTTTTATATGCATATATTTTACTCGCTGATTTTTGTTGCGGGTTGCCCTATCATTTCAGCTATTTCATATGCATTTTTGGCTCGCTGATTTTTGGCTGCGAGTATGGAGCTTGAGATCTTATACTAATCTTAGCATTAGTATCGCTGCGACTGGAATATGGCCAGGAGCGAATCATCATTTGCCATGAAAGGACTTGGAATTTGATACCAATCTAGGCATCATCAACGCTACCACTGGGATTGTTGCCAGGATCGAATCATCATTTGCCTGTGTCGATTCGAACGAAGGTGGCTTAGCAAACAGGGTTAGGATCTTTTCGACTAAGGCTTTTGACTTCATGAGCCGTAAGGGTCTCATAAAGGTGTTTCTCCCTACGAGTCGTGAGGATCTCGTAGATGTGTTTTCTCCTTAGGAGTCATGAGGATTCCAAAGTGTGTGTTCTCTTATAAGTCGTAAGGATCTTACAAGAGTGTTTTCTCCTTATAAGTCGAGAGGACTTACAAGTGTCGTTCACCTCATGAGGACATTCCTCGTCATTGGTGGGACTTGGTGAGGTAATGTTTGTTTGTGCCTGTGGATTGTATACAAGGGTCAATGTGATCCGTTTGTAGGGCAACTTGGGGAGTGTGACGGCTTAAGAACAGGTTCAGATCCCTGTAGCTTAAGGCTTTTGAATCCTACGAGTCAAGAGGGTCTCATAGAGGGAATTATCCTTACGAGTCGTGAGGACTTATAAGTGTAGTTTCTCCTTAGGAATCGTGGGGATCCCTAAGTGTGTTGTTCCCTTGTGAGTCGTAAGGATGCGTTTTCTCCTCACAAGGTCGAGAGGACATTGCAGGTGTCTTTATTTTAACGAGATTGCGCCCTTTCGGGTTTTCACAAGCTCGCCGGTAGCCCTGCTGTTTTTGCTCACGGCGCCCTTACGGGTTTTCATCCGTGCCCATTTTGCTTGTGAACGTACCGTTTTTTTTACTCCTCCGTGTACCAATGTCACTTAGGGGGGATTTCGCCACCGTGGTGGTTGTGTAGCTAGCAGGACTTAAGTTGCAATCCTCGCCGCTGGGACTTATGGACCTGGATTCCACTGTCGTCGTGTTTGAGGCGACGTATTTAGTTTAAAGACATTGCGGTCCATTGTTAGTTTAAGGACATCTCGGTCCGTCGTTAGTTTAAGGACATCTCGGTCCGTCATTAGTTTAAGGACATCTCGGTCCGTCGTTAGTTTATGGACATCTCGGTCCATTGTAAGGTTTCGTTTAGCCGCCAGTCTATTGGGTCTTTTGGCTGCTATGGGGATTTTGGCACCGGTCCTGCCCCCAGTTCCTCTGCGTTTCTTTCAGACGCCGAGGGAGCTTCTTTGCCATTTAATGACGAATGGGAGACCATGTGGCAACTTGCCACTTAATCCTCGGGCTCTTTTGACGAGTTGTCTCCCTCGTCATTGTCACTGTTTCCGTTCTCATGTATGTGGTTGAGAAACTCTTCTAGTGTGATTGGGGTCCGCGCCTTCTGGTTATATTCCTCCAGCGAGTCAATGTAGTTCTGCAAGTCTGTGCGCTTGTCGTCAAGCTGCACGGGCTTCTTGGCTTTCTTCTTTTTCTTCGAAGACTTTGAAGGCTTGACCTGGGTGTTTTGCCCATTGTTACCGGCGTTCGGTGTTGGGCGCGGTTTCAGCATACCGTCAATAATCTCGAGCTCCAGCGGGCTTTTCCATCTGATCGCCGGGCATGTTTGAAGATCCTTCAGCATTCTTTTAGTGTTAGCTGAAAGGACCACTTCCCACAGAGCTTCTTCTACAAATGAGCATGATTCCCCCGGCGTGTCCACCTTTTTAGGAGCGTGCTGCTGCAGCGGGTTTACCTCCCAGTTTTCGGACAGCGCGAACTTTCCTTGCTGGTACTGGTCCTCAACCCAGTTTTTGAAAACGTAGCAATCTTCGATTGGGTGGACCATTACTCTCTGGTAGGGGCAGTAGTTGGGACTGTTGACGTCACCGGGCTGCATTAGGCGTCTTGGCTCCGGTAGAGCGATGAGCCTGTTGTGTACCGCCAGTTCGAACAGTCTCCTCGTTTTATCCCGGAGAAACGAGTAAGGACGTCTCAACTTCTCTTCGAAGGATCGCGGTTTGTTGTTTTGGCGAGCAACCGGTTTCGGGTCACTCGGTTGTTGTTGAGTGTTGGCAATGAAGGTCGCTTTCCCTTTGCCCTTTTCATTCCAGAGATCCGTTTTTGAAGAGGACGGCCTATGGCCCATCTGGTCCATTTGGTCCAGCTTGTCAATCAAGGCCTGGAAGTTGGTCGGCTTGAAGAACATCATAAACTGGGATATAGTTTCCTGAGGATCAAGGGTCCCCATGAACATGCCCACAGCAGGAGCCTCTTCTATGCGCTGTTCACACTTTGACCATAGGTTACGCCACCAAATTGCGTATTGAACCCAGGTCTCTCCCGGCTTCACTCTGGCGTTGATTAATGCCGTGATTGGGGTGTGCTCACTTGCGCTTGCGAACCACTATGTGAACAGTAGTTCCATCTCCGTAAATGTCTTGACAGAGTCATTTGGAAGCTCAGAGTACCATTCAAATGCCGTCTCCGACAAGTTGCCAAAAAACCGACGAAGCAACAGTTTGTCATCGCCCCCGGTATTACCGCACAAAGCTCTGAATTGAGCAACGTGTTGGTGTGGATTGCTCATCCTCTTATACACATAGAATTTGGGGATCGTATATCCTGGTGGGTACTTAATTTGGTCGTACCAGCCTGGATAAGGTCGCCCAGTTCTGACGACTTGACCAGCCGCTTCACTTGCCTGAGGAACTCGTATTTGTTGAGCTATGTAGTCATCAAGGGCAGCCTTGAAGATCGTTTCTTCCTTGGCTGCTAAGAAAGACGAAGGAGGATTTGATGTCTCCCCTCTGTCGTCTTCAATGATTATTGGAGGGTCTTCGGCTGGAGGATCCGGTTGGATCATCATCCCCACCATGTCTTGGAACAGAAGCGCCATTTGTTTTATATTAGACGCTTGTTCCGCGGCCTCTTTATCTTTCTTTTCAAGCACCCTTCATAGGAATTCGGTGTCGGTCTCCTGATCCTGGCGCTGCTCAGACGATGCTTCCGGGCTTTCTTTCTGCCCAGTGAGTGCGGCCATCCTTGTCAACATCTCCTAGAGCTTTTGCTGTTGCTCCTGAGCTTTTGTCACCGATCGTGTGAGTGGTCGATGACCCATGGAAGTATGGCTTTCCTCTTTTCCGGAAGCCATGTACACCGTGTGTACTACCATGCCCCCAGACTTGGGGCGTTTGGGTCCACTACCTTTGAAATTTACCGCAGGCATGGGGATCTTCTCCGGCCTTCTCCTCTTATGGGAGGTCGAAGTTGAGGGGGCCGTTGCAGCAGGCACCCATGCAGATGATACCTTCCATGGTATGCGGAGTGATGGTCCTCCTCTTGCCGGGTCTTCGTCTTCTTCAGCCGGCGAGAGTAATCTTTGTCAATTATAGAGTCTTGGACTTTCCGCCAAACTCTGTGGATCTTGGAGGACAACCGTTGAGGAGGATGCTTTGTCTTCGCCTGTGTCATGCTTTCAACAGATGGAGGAGACTTCTTCAATATGGCGGTTGGATAGTTCTTGCGCACTCTCCTGAGCAGCTCGAAGCAGTTCCCAGTTGGAACAGCAGCGTCAATTTCCACCATTGGAGTTGGTAGGGTAAGTCCAGAGGGGGAACTGCTCCCCAGCTTTCCTCACTCGGTGCCAGTGGCGACGTCTAGCATGTCGTGCAGACGGGACTACCTCTGTCATTGGAGCGGCTTCGTCATGCCCCCTGCTCTGATGAGAGGCTGCTGTTGGTGTCAGCCTGTCAAAGACCGACGTCCGCTAAGAGGGAACGGCCAATCTGTCAAAGGCCAACTTTCTGGCAGGGAAAGAAGCCTTAGCGACGTCGCCCGAAGCGGGAGTTAGAACGTCTAGTCTTGTGAAGACCGATTCTTTAATAGGAGAAGCCCCTTTGACGACTTCGTCTGCCGGAGCTGGAATGGTTATCCGCTTCGAGATAACCCCTTCAGGTATCGCGAGCCTCTTTGCGGGTCCACTTGAGCTTAGTCTCAGCCTGTCAAAGACTGAGACGGCAGACTTGGATGACCCGTTGAGAGGGGCCATGGTGGTTGCGAGACGATCAAAGACCGACTTCTTTGGAGCCTTCTGTGATGGCACCGGGGTGCTGAAGCTTGCTGGTGGGATCATGGTCCCAAAGAACAGTCCAGTGGTGGCCTGAGTCACCTGTTCCACTGGCATGGCAAAGATGGAGGCCGCTTGGGGCCCATAGGTCACTCCTCCGGTGGGGACAGAGTGGGAGTTGTTGCTGCAGTTAGTGCAGCTGGAGGCCATCGATGTTATCTCCTTTTCTGTATGGAGCAAGACACCAAATCTTAGTACCTCGAATCCAGGGGCAACTATATTAAACCGCGATTCGTTCGCGAACACGACATACGAAGTGTGGAGTGGAAAGAGGAAAAGGTCTCACCGGGCATGCCAGAATCTGTTTACCGCCGAAAGTCGGGAAAGACGAACGTCTTGCCTGAATTTGGGGGCAGATGCTATTTGGGTTTATGCGTCCACCTCTCCGAAGATGCCAAGTCGATTTATGGAACCGTGTATCGGAGGTCTGGACGGATGCGGCCGTTGTAGCGGACTTCGTCAGATTCCCCCTCATTGTGAGGGGTTTTTTGATTGTGGAGACGCTCTTTCCTGCAGGCGCAAGCCCCTGCAGTTAATTACGTTACCGCGTAGCGATAATCACTTTCTCTTGCTCCATATGTTTACTTCGTGTCGTGTGTGTTTGTTTTATTTTTGGTTGCCCGTGGATTGTATACGGAGATTAATTTGTGTTGTCGCCCGTAGGGCGTGGATTAGACCAAATCCGTATTTTTTTTAAGATTTGGGTTTGGGTTAATTTAAGGATCGTTAATTTCGTTTGAGATTAAGATCAACTTAAATGTTTGTTGAGAATACGTTAGTCTAATTTTAGATTAAGATCTACTCAGCATGATTTTGGGATCATTCTGACCCAACAACAGAGCATTTGGGCTCTATTGCTTTAGTTTAAGGACGTTACGGTTCATAGATCACCATTTTTGGTATGAGGGTTTAGTTTAAGGACGTTGCGGTCCACAGCTAGTTTAAGGTCATTACGGTCCAGAGCTAGATTAAGGACATTGCAGTCCATTGGTAGTTTAAGGATGTTTCGGTCCATAGCTAGTTTAAGGACGTTGCGGTCCGTAGCTATTTTAAGAACGTTGCGGTCCATAGATCACCATTTGGCGGCGAGGTCGTAGTTTAAGGACATTGCGGTCCATAGTTAGTTTAAGGACATTGCGGTCCAAGGGATGTGCTCATGGGTTTTGAGAGTGCGCCAAAGAGCTATTGGTTGTCGGGACCCTCCACCTCTCTGACGACGTTGAAGAATTACAACGACATGTATCAGAGGTATGGATAGATGTACCCTTGAACCAAACTCCAGACTGAGGGGAGAGATCATGGCGGACCATCTAAGAATCATTAGTCATTTTTGGGAGACTAAGATTAATTTAGGAGATATGTGATGGACATCATTCTGATCAATTAGTTTAAGAAGTCATGAGCATAGAGGCTCAGTCTATTTGGAGATCCAAGACGTTTTAATCACAAGAGGACTTAGCCAATTTGAGGCCGAAGTTGGCTTCTTATAGTGTTAAACACTAACATATGCTCGGTGCTCACGTGTTCTCACGCGAGTCTCTAAAGCAGTGTCAAACATTGGAGTTTGGGGTGCTCACGTATGGCACGCGAGGCACCCGAAAGTTGGTGTGGTGCCCTTGGGTTCAAATCCCCGTCTATACATATAAGTGTTAAACACTTAAATCTTGTGGCCATCACGTGTGGACACGTGAGGCGCCCCAGAGTTGGGCACTGCCTCCTTGGATTTATTCCCTCTTCCTTGTATAAGTGCTAAGCACTTAGCTCCTATAATGCCCACGTGCAAACACATGAGGTGCTCAAAATGTGAGCGCCATCTTTGGAGTTTCCCCTTTTTCATGTAAGTGTTAGATAACTGTTTGGAGGTCATGTGGGAACACGTGAGGCGCCCTAAAATGGGGACTATCTTTGGGTTTATTCCCTTTTTCTTTTATAAGTGCTAAGCACTTGTTTTAAGGGGTCACGTGGGAACACGTGAGGCGATCTCAGTTGTTTTTTTATGCAGGGTTAAACCCTAGTTTTGTCAGAGGAATTGAATTCCTATATCTTTTGGAAGAATTAAATTATTCAAACTTAGTTCTTTCCTTTAAGTTTTGGGACTGCATGACAGAATCTCCCCGATGAGAATTAAATTCTCAACTTGTGGGGAGATCTGCTTCTGCAGACCTCAACCAGAGGAAGAACTAAGTTCTTTTTTGGAAAAGTTAAACTCTTGTGAGTGGAGATAAAATGATCTCTGGGTCTTTTTTCTTACCTAGGGTTTCTTTTCTTCAAAGTGAACTCTTTTTTTTTGTTTCTCAAATCTTATGGGGGGTCTCCTCTCTCTCTCTTTTTTTTTCAGACTTGAAGTCTTGGGTCCTTTATATAGTAGAAGCAAGTTTGTTGATTTAGTTAAGGAAATCTCTCGTTGAGAGATCTTAATTGATTTGGGGATTTTATCCACCGTTGGATCTTTGATCCAAAGACTTCTGTTTTACAGAAGATATTTTTCTTGTTTTTAACAAGATTGGGGAAATATTTTCCCATACAGAGCTTATTCTGTAGCTTGGTGATTCTTAATCACCATTGGATTCTTAATCCAACGGTGCTCTGTTTTACAGAGAGTAATCTTTCTCGTTTAGAAAGATTGGGGAAATATTTTCCCATACAGAGCTTATTCTGTAGCTTGGTGATTTTTAATCACCATTGGATTTTTAATCCAACGGTGCTCTGTTTTACAGAGCGTAATCTTTCTTATTTAGAAAGATCTAAGGAAATATTTTCCAAATAGGGTTTTGATCCCTTTTATTTAGAATTTAATTCTATCATCTTGGAAGGTGATTAGGAACCCTCACGTGTAGCACGCGACCCCCCATAGAATTAAACTGGTTTGCTTATATACAGCAGCACTAGAGAAAACGCATCACGTGTTGGCACGCGAGCTGACGTTCAGAAATATCACGTATAGCATGTGACCCCCACGAAGTTAAGCCTAACAAAGAGCATCACATGCTGACACGTGAACTTCTCTGGCCTGTTATTTATTTTAGGAAGGCTCCTATATACTTTGTATATAGATGCTCACGTGCCTGCAAGTGAGGCTCAATTTTAGCCTTATTTGTTAAGCGGAATACCTATAATCTTTGCTCCAAGGCGCATGACGTGTGGGCACGTGATGCTTCATTAGGGGAATTTTTCCCATCTCTTTTCCTCTTTATGTTTCTCCCTCCTTTTTTATTTTTATACAAGGCTAGACTTGCTGTCATCCTTGTCACTCTGGATGCTCGAATCGGTAAAAGACTCCACCTGGAGGTCCCCATTACCGAATACCAGGAACAGTTCTTTAGTCCTCCTCAGGTACTTTAGAACGTTCTTAACAGCTGTCCAGTGGTTCTCACCTGGGTTAGACTGATACCGTCTCACCACGCTAAGCGCGTAAGCTACATCTGGTCGGGTACATAGCATTGCATACATTATAGACCTACTGCCGAAGCGTAGGGTATAGTGCTCATGAGAACCCTCTCCTCATCCGTCTTGGGAGACATCTCTCTGGAGAGGGTGATTCCGTGCAATGCGGGTATGTTACCGCGCTTGGAATCTTCCATACTAAATCCATTTAGTACGGTCTTTATGTACCTGGACTGCGAAAGTCCCAGTAATCTCTTAGATCTATCTCTGAACATCTTAATCCCCAGAATGTACGAGGCATCACCCAGGTCCTTCTTGGAGAACCTTTGTGACAAGAACAACTTGACCGATTGTAGCATAGGAATATCATTTCCTATCAAAAGAATGTCGACCATGTACAAGACTAGGAACACGACAGTTTGACCTACAATCTTCTTATATATAAAAGGCTCATCCTCGTTCTTGATGAAGTCAAATCCCTTGACTGTTTTATCAAAATAGATGTTCCAGCTCCGTGATGCCCGCTTTAATCCATAAATGGATTTAAGTAACTTGCACACTTTCCCGCTACTCCCACTGTCTATGAAACCTTCCGGATGATCCATATAAACGTATTCTTCCAAACTTCCGTTTAGAAAAGCCGTGTTTACGTCCATCAGCCAGATCTTATAGTCATGGAAGGCAGCAATGGCAATTAGGATCCGAATGGATTTGAGCATAGCCACTGGAGAAAATGTTTTGTCATAGTCCACAGCTGGTCTTTGACGAAAACCTTTTGCAACAACTCTAACCTTATAGGTTTCCACCTGCCCATCTACACCAAATTTCTTTTTGTAGATCCATTTGCATCCAATGGGTTTTACCCCAGGTGGAGCAATATCCAAGGTCCACACTTTATTGGTGTACATGGACTCCATTTCGGATCGCATAGCATCCAACCACTTATCAGAGTCCCTACCGATAATGGCCTGTCTTAAATTAGTAGGATCATCTTCTTCCAAGATGCAATCCTCTCGATCCCCATCTATGAGAAAACCGTAGTATCTTTCGGCTGGATGAGAAATCCTACTAGATCTGTGAAGTGGCTGAGGTTCGATTGGGACTTCTAAATCTTGAGGTTCTACCAAATCCTCAGTTTGAGTTTGTGGTTCAGACATTTCATCCAGTTCTATCATGCTCCCACTTATTTCTTTTGCAAGAAATTGCCACTCTAAAAAGGTGGCGCGGCGAGCAACGAACACTTTCTGTTCCTCAGTGTGGTAGAACAGATATCCCAGAGAATTTTTAGGATATCCCACAAACTTGCATAAAACTGACCGTGCCTGAAGTTTGTCCGGATTTTGTACTTTTACATAGGCCGGACAACCCCATATCTTAATACGTTCAAGATATGGTCTTTTACCACTCCATATTTCATATAGAGTCTTAGGCACAGATTTGGATGGAACTGATTCAATAGATATGCTGCTGTCTAAAGCGCATGTCCCCAAAATGAAAGAGGCAACTCGGCGTTACTCATCATTGAGTGAACCATGTCCAATAGGGTACGGTTCCTCCACACTGATACACCGTTGTGCTGTGGTGTATACAGAGGAGTAAGCTGAGAGAGAATTCCATTTTATTTTAGGTATTCTAGGAATTCTGTGCTTAAGTACTCCCCTCCTCTATCAGATCGGAGGATCTTGATACTTTTTCCAGTCTGGTTCTCTACTTCGTTTCTGAATTCTTTGAATTTCTCAAAAGTTTCAGATTTGTATTTCATAAGATACACATACCCGAACCTAGAGAGATCGTCAGTGAATGTGATGAAGTATGAGAACCCACCTCTTTCATGTATAGACATTGGACCACATACCTCACTGTGTATGAGTCCCAAGAGCTCTACTGCTCTTTCTCCGTGTCCGGTGAACGGAGATTTGGTCATCTTTCCTTTGAGACAAGACCGACAAGTTTCATAAGATGAAAACTCGAATGTATTCAAAAATCCATCTTTATGCAACTTACTTAGTCTTTTCTCTCCGATATGACCAAGTCTACAATGCCACAAGTATGATTCGTTCACTTCTGAACTCTTTCTCTTGCGTGTGTTTTGTACACTGAGAATTATGTTTTGATTAAGAACATAGATACCATTACACAGTGTACCTTCTGCAACCAATACCTGATTAAGGTAAATGTTCATGATATTTCTATCAAGAACAAACTTATATCCATCTTTATCAAGTAAATAAACTATATGATGTTGCAAACCATGGAAGGTACATAGTAGCAATTGTTCAAAATCATAGTATTGCTATTTGGCAATGCTAGGTGATATTCACCGACGGCAGAAGCAGTAACTTGTGCTCCGTTCCTTACTCTGAGGGACATATCACCAGGTCCAACCATCCTACTTTTTCTCAGTCCCTACAATAAATTACAGATATGAGATCTTGATCCGGTATCTAGTACCCAGGAGGTATGACTGACCGAAAAACAGTTCTCAATAACAAGAACACCTGAAGAAGACGCAATACTATACTTCTTCTTCGATGGGGTCATCAAGGAATTCATGCAATCCTATTTCCCTTGCTCATACTCATGACTGTTATCATAAGTTAGAGCCGAACCGACGTTCCTCAGCCCCGAATAAGAATTCGGACGGTCAAGCGATACATTTTATTATCTTGATTAGGGCATGAATTGGTTTCTACCTGGAGGGAGAGAAAAGAAACACTCAGCGTGCGCTCTTGAAAGATTAGATTGGTTATTAGTTTATCTAATCAGGATGGCTCCCACTGTTTCCTCGAATTCTTCTTCAAACCTTAAAAGAAGAATTAGTTGGGATTAATCGCACGTCACAATACTTGCTTAACCTTTCAGCCAGACTAGTGTCGGTACTTCGAGGGAGGTTTTCCAACGGTTTCGCGAAGTTCCTTAATTACATAACCTCTTTTCCCTGGAGGCGAAGCCCCGCTAACACCGTTCTAGAGACCTACTTGGTTTATAGCATTGATTGTTAAGTGAAAAAAATCTCCCAAGAGTAATCCTACTCATCAATGGGATCGGGATCCAACTATCATTGTGTGATGAAGTAGATGGAATCCACTCTAGTTACCGAACTCCAGAAGGTATGCAACACTAGCAAGTTTCCTGTATATTTGAAACTCCCGATGTGGTTTTTGCCCCTAATGACTTTATGACCTTGACAATGCCAACATATCATAAGCCGCTAGTCAAGTTCGGCCCATCATTATCTTGATTAACTTAGACCCACCCGCATAACCCTTGACAATGCCAACATAGCTATGCGACTGTCCTAAATAATCGGAAATAAAGCTACAAACAAGCAATACTCAGCTACCGATCACTACGCCTTGACAATGCCAAAATACGTAGCTCGAATACTAAGTAGTACTTGTAGGAAATGGCGGAGGGCTACGACTGTATTTTTGGCGAAAAACCCTTTAACGTAATGAACTTGATACCGTTGACGGAACCTGAGCAGTTTTGAAAAGGAGTGGTTTAGGCTCCGCTTTTGAAAACTTGTGGTTTTGAAAACACCGAGTAATCTACAGTATAGACTTTTGCTCAAGAGGTCACTCCCCGAGAAGGGATCTCGGCTCTTGCCTCCTGGAATGTCACGACCCAAAATGGCACGTGACTGGCACTTGAATCATATGAAGTCTATAGGACCACATCTAATTCAAGTAAGCCAAAGATCCCAGAAATCTAAACCATTTTAAATAATAAGTAAAGGAAAACTTGTTTTAAAGCAAGTGGTTTTAATAGCATAAGCCGAAGTATGCGTTTTTAAAACATCAAGTCTTTTCTGAAAATTTCGGCAGAGTTTCCTTTGTAAATACTGGCCCCAAACGGGGTACAACATGAATAATATATACAGCAATGATAAAAGACATCCCCAAGCCGGAGCTAGCTCTTCGTCAATCGACGGTCACAACCACGCAAGCAATATAATATACAACGCCGAAGGGCGAGGATCAAAACTCAAAGGAAACTCAAAATCATCAAGAAAAACCATAAAAATACGACGCGCGACTCTAAGGTCGGAGTAACAACAACTGGTTTTCTAAGTCTGAAATAAATATACAAGTCTGGTTGATGGAGTTACTAGATACAACTGAAAATAAATAAGTACAATGGTGGTCACGATGTGAGTGAACCCACCTACCAAAGCAATCACCCGGAATGGAGCAGTGTGCCTGAAAGTCCCAATGAAACCTGTACGGCAAAACCTGCAAGGAACTGTGGCACAACGGGGGTGAGTTGCCAACTCGTGAATAGAAAACATCCACAGATAGAAATCGCGTGTATGACTCAATCCTAGGTCATACGATCATAATAATATATCCTCAAAATATGTCCTGAAGCATAATATAATAGCTAGGGTATACATCTATGCATAAGTGTAATACCAAGTGCTCGTGTCAGTGCCTCAGGTAACAACATATCATATGTATGATGTATGAATGCATGAAAACAGAATGCATTCAACCATGAAATCAATGCCTGTAAGCCTATGGATCTTGTCCACATGTCAACCAGTGACGCAACAATATCATGCATGTAAATATCACGAAATCATATGCATGTAAGTATGAGGATATAAATCAATGTGTGTCCCCCGCGACATATCAAAATCATGGAACCTGAGTGTCCAGCATCGACACTCGAAACATCATGAAACCCGTGCCCAGCATCGGCACGTAAATCCTCATATAGCTCAGGCGCCGCATCCTCAGATCGGCCCTCAGGCACCGCATAATCTGGTCGACCCTCATATCCATCTCACTACTCCGGTCGGTATCCTCCGGATAACCGCCGAGTCCAAATACTATCACCGGTAGGTAGTGCTCCCCTGCCAGGCTCACCATCTAACAATACGATTCTTCTTGCCCCGGGGTACCTCACCGGGTCCACCATGTACCCGCAGACGGTGCCTACCGTTCCTCAAATCGGGTTTCACATGCCACTCTCAGAACCGAGAAAACACATGGTGGACGCACTGAAATATCATATCAAGGGAAACCGGTTTTTTTTAAAACAATACATACTCTCTTTTGAAATAATCACGGTTCCCAAATCCAGAAATCTCATGAAAACAACATATCTCAATGCGTATAATCATAAAGCATGATGTATGCGACATATAACGGAAATATAAGTATATCCGTATATCATGCAACATGGAACAGTAATATGCACATATCGAGGGAAAACCACTCTTTTTAAAATGAATCCAGTTTTAAAATATATCTTGCGGTTCCAAAATCTCCAAAATCAAGCCAGAATCATCTATGTATGTGCAAATACGTATGTATGCAAGTATGGGTGTACAATATGTATGTACACAAGTATGTATGCAAGGAGTCATATCTTGATGCAACAATCCTACTGTGTAGTGACATGGCAATTATCGATTATGAAGTGTGTGAGCCGGCAAGCAGGTGTACATGGAGCATACGCATCATCAATAATGGTGCTGGTGTCCTGACAACATGGGTTTAATATAATATAAATCACAAGTATATAAGCATGCAGTGCGCTAATAACCACATGAATATATGGAAATGGAAAGTAAATGCAACAATAAGGAATCTACATTAGTTATACGAGTCATACAGTTTGTCATTTGAAATCACACGAATCGTGGTGTTTGGAAAATAGGGCTACGGTGTTTTTAAGAAAAGAGGTACGTCCTTTGAAATATCCGTAGAATCCCTTGGCCTGTCTTTAACATACTCATAATTCGTTAGTTTTGGAAATAGGTATGACTCTAGTCTAGTCTAACATCTACAAGTAAACTACAGGACTAAACGAACAGTCTAACCGAAAGGGTAAGAGAAAACCACCTAAGTCCGAGTCGATATATATAAATATAATAGTCGGTGATCCCGCCTCAATAGTATCACATACGATACAATATACAAAATGACATCCTCGAGTCAAGAGTGCAGATCTATCATCAATACATAGCCCGTACGGTAAATCCATTGTACGGCATCCCAAATCTGGGTACGGGTCGAATATCACATTTACCTCATCATTTATCTGGTATCCTTATCATCATATCTTATGAAATGGGGTACTGATCTAAGTCTAGTACAAACTGATACCATCTGCATATATATGCGTGTATGAAAACTGTAGGGTTCTTAGGCACAACCACAAGGTTTCAATCTTGCCGTATTTTAAAAATTAGTGTGCCTAACAACCCTAACCTAGGATCTTAATAGAGTTTTAGGAGAAAAACTAGAAAGTAAACAACTTTACATAGAAGTGAACTAGAAATACAACCTTTGTAGATCGTTCCTTCACTTCATAAGCTCCTTGTAGTAGTCCCTTCGCTGCGTTGATGGAACTCCCGGACCCCTGTATGGCTTCACAAGGCGAATGGAACGTTCTTGCTTGAAGTCTTCGAGGCCGAAGATGATTTACGTCGAGGGAATACTAGCTCAAGCTTCTACTTCACTAGCTAAAGGGTTAGTGAAGCAAACACCCTACACTAAAGTGCTAATCTAGTAGAGGATGAGGAAATAGGAAGTGGGTTCACTTTAGAATTCTTTTTTTCACAATACTTTCTCACTTTTTTCAAACCCTAGAGAGCTCTTTTGGGTTGAGGAAGAAGATGAAGAAATGAGAAGAGAATAAAATGATCAAGTGAGAGAATAAACCATGGGTGAGTGTGTATCAAATACTAACTCATGTAGAGACATAACCATGGCTAATTAAAATGGTTAGGTTAATAAATATTTACAATAAAACAAAACTAGTGGACTTGGTCAAATGCACTCACAAGCTTCTACAAGCTTCATGCATTTGATTTAGTTTCCACTAATTTGGATTTATCTTATATATTAAAACCCCACCGTTATAATTGGTATGGTGTTTGTCTCATACACTCATGTATTGTGTATCAACAACCATGACACACACAAATAAACAATGCACATCAATATATATCACATATATATTGCATGTACACACAGGTGAGAAAAGAATGCTTAAGTGAGCCAATGTTAGTTAATGTAAATTAGTATATCAAATATACAATTATACACTAAATTATCAAATCAACACTTGATTTAATAATCCGGCTATATCTTATATAACCGACTAACACTAAATGTACTAACTTATCGAATCAACACTTGATTCGATAACCCGGCTATATCTCATATAACCGACCGATACAAATATTGCGAGAATGAAATACGGTATCACATACACGCATTATTCTCGGTCCCGCACATATCACATATGTGCTCCTATTTCATTTTGCCTGAGCCAGTAAAACCTCTATATAGGACTCTAAAGACTCGTCAATACGCCGGCAGTAGGTGATGATCACATCAAGCACCCACAAGCCGTCAGCGGTACTAGCGGGAAGTAACTGCTACCCTGGTATTGAGCGATCAGAAGATCAGCAAGCAAGCCCGCTCCAACTCCTGCAAAAGCCCGACAGTAACACTAGCCGTACAGTCTGGTCTCCTCGTATGATATGTCGCATATCAAGTCTAGGGGTGGTAAACGTCAGACCCTAATAACCGATAAGCCATGCCGACATGAGGCTCATAACTGGTCGAGAAACTACTGATAACACTTACCGGTAAATCTCTAATTCAGCCCTGTCCAGGGACTTCTCTGTTATGGCCAATCGAGCACAGCGCAACATCAACCCCCTATACCGGGAGAGACGAAACCCCTCCTATCGCTCATTGCCTCCATGTGACTAGGGACTGTACCCAAAAACCACCGTTTTGCACGTCCTCGTGAATGTGGTAAGGTGGAAATCAAAATACAGTGGGAATCACACAAGACTCTATAACGATCTCGGGTCTACAGACTAACCTGTACCAGTGGCACCAGAGAACTGCCATCTGACGTGAGGTATAATACCATCTGGGAGTTCTCGGCGAGTCCGTCCAGTGTACCCAGTCTCTACTGAGCACCCGTATACCATCTCTGATGTGAAACACCAATGGATATGGGATCATCCATCGCCCATCAAATGGGTCGAGAAGCGTATACGCTAGTCTACTCTGGTATATCGATACCCCGTCTCGATATACCTACGGCTGGGAACATTAAAGGATGAACTTATGGACTACCATGGCCCCACTAGTATGATCTGCATCACAATTCTGGTAGTCAAGTACACATCCTAAGGGCTTTACCAACATGTAACCATAAGACAGTATAAAGAGACAAGTATACATGTTAAGATAAAAAGCAACCAGATAGCATACTATCATGTCGAGCAAGAAAGTCCTCTCTATATATGTCCAAGCATCCACTATAATATACATCATATGTACAATAATGGCCCCTAGGGCATATATACAACTAACAATCTCCCACTTGCACTAGGGCCAGCTGCTGTAGTATCGCATACCCAGCATCCCGAAGAGTATCTCGAACTGTATCTGGGGAATGGCCTTCGTGAGTTGATCCACAGTGTTGTTCTTCGTGTCAACTCTGCTGACCTCGATCTCCCAGCGATCAACTATCTCCCGGATCAGGTGATACCGTCGCAGAATATTCCTGGATCGCTTATGGGACCTGGGTTCCTTAGCCAAAGCCACCGCTCCATTGTTATCACAATACAAAGGTATTGGATGATCAATGGAATTGTAGCATTTTGGAAATTTAGAAATAAACAAAATAATTTAATTTAATAATAATATGATAAATCGCAAAGTTGTTAAAAACAAATAAGTCAATTTTCATAAATTCTATGTAAAACAATTTAAATAAAGATTTTAGTATGCAACATAAATAAGTTATAAGGGGTTTAGTGACAATTTTAGCTTTATTTTAATAAAATGTGTGTTATATAATAAACTAAGTTGTGAGGGGTTTTTAGGTAAAGTTTAGAATTTTTGTGCAAATGGAAAATTGTTAAGGGTGTAAATGAAAAAGGGATGAAAAATCATTTTAGTTCAGAATTTAGTTTCAAATTAAAACAAATTATGAAGATAAGGCTAGCACACCTCATGCTTGCATGCACACACTCATCTCACACCTCCTCCTTGCATGAAATGAGCACCCTTCAACCCTTGACACCTCCTTCTAACACCTTACCCTTACTTCTTCTCATATATAGGTTATGTTCAGATCATAGTTAATTAAGAATTCTGAAAATTTCTGAAATCAAATGAAAAATAAAGAGAAAAAGAAAGAACAAGAGGAAGAAGAAGATGAAAGAAGCTATGTTCTAGGTTTTCTTCACCATCAAGCTAGGAGGGGCTTAGCATCTTGGAGGGGTTATTCCAACCACTTTTTGGAGGGTAAAATTTTTAAACACAGTAGAGATTTAAGTTCTGTAACTTAGTTAATTTGAATTGAACAAAGTTCCATAATATCGTATTTTAGTTAATTATAAGCTCTGTTGAAATCTGCTATTGTTTGGAAGATAATTAACTTAACAAAACAGTGCTAAAATGATGTGTGTAACACCTAGAACAACTCATAGGATTACGAACCAGAGGGCTCGGATTTGGGCTGGCGACCAAGATAGGAAATCCGGCGTCGCCGGATTTGTGGATAACTAAGGTGTTTTGGGTAATTGTGTAGGTTTCAGTAGATCAGTTTGGCCATTTTGGTATTGTTTAATTAAATTAGTTTCATTGCAGATAGAATATGGAAGCGTATATCGGAAATGATATCTTAAAACACAAAATACGACATGATTAAAACGCATCGCGATTTAAATTCTGTAGCGATGCAGGTTGGGGTTAAAATCCAGTAAGGTTAAGTGTTTAATAGTTCGATATAGTTGTATACAATATAACTAGTACGTGGGAACGGGTGTTTTTCATTTCCGTCATGTCGGAGTAGCCGTTTACTTATATAAATTAAATTGTGATATTAGATTCCAATACGGGATTTGCGGAGGCAGCAAGGAAAGGGAAGGGATTGGCAATTCCTGAATAGATTCGACATTTTCCGGTGAGTAGACTAAACAACTACCGGGGAATTTTGTAAAAATGGCGTGTTACGCCCGTAGTCTACTTAAATAAATGTTTTACTTTGTTATACTAAATTGATGATATGCATTCATAATTCACATATATTTTTCTTAGTTGTAGTACACTGCACAAGTATCAACGAGTTATGCCACGTGCACATCTATATGTTACACACACCTCGTTGATATTACCATGTCACTTTTACACTTAGTAAATTTCTTGCTAAAACTGATTCATATCATATCTTAAACACTAATAACAATAGTAGTTGGCATCATTAATATCATGTTTAGTATTTGAGTATTTCATGTTGATATAAGAGGTAGATGTATTATTGAGGATTTATGGTTTTAAGTTTTGAATACTATTACATAAATCCAGTGATTTTCATGATTGATGTGTCATGTCCACCATGTAATGTTTTATGATTTGATTTTATTCCAGACTGAGTGGGGGAGATATACGGTCGCGGATTTTACGTTATCCATACTGAGTGGGGGAGATATACAGTTGGATACATGGTAGACCCGGTCGAGACCGAGGGGTAGGATAGCCGCATTGAGGCGGGGGAGCCTAACGAGGTTACTCGATACCGGATAGAGTGGTAAAATACGGTGTATATCTAGATGATAACGACCGGTATTGTTGAATTCAGGATCATTCGAGGAATGATGCCTGTGAGAAATGGAAGTTTTGTGTCGATGATGGACACGGGAAATTGAATTTTTATTGGAAATAAATGATGAGATTTCAGTTTTGATTATGAGATTCGTACGGTAGATTCATGATTCCACAGATAATCATACATTATACTTGTTTACAGTTAATTATTATGACCATCATATTTACATTATTAACCGATATATGTTAGTTATATTCACTGAGTTGGCAACGCACCCCCGTTGTGCCACAGTTCCTTGCAGGGGTAGAGTGGACGGTTAGCAGCGGTGCAGATCTACTTTTTGCAGCTTTATTACATCTTTTGATAGGTAGGTTACATATGTAGTAACATTCTCTTTTGGTATTGTATTTTGTATTTAGAAAAATCTCCATCAGACCTGTATATGGCTTAGAGTGAGAGTTGATATGTATATTATTGGCAGTTGAGATCGTTAGTTCTATAAATTGTGGTTTCTTTTCTTTATGTCTGAGATTCATGTTGATGTCCTGTATACTGAGATTTTATTTTCCGCTGTTGATATTGTTGATCCCAACTAGGGATACAACTAAACTTAACATCTTATACTTGTTTAATACTTTAAACTTCATAACATGTGATTTTTACTTAAAAACTAAATTTTCTATATAAAGAATTCCGCAAAAAGGATTTTGATCATGGTTTTCGGCTTACTTGGACTGTGTGCATATCTTTAGATATGATACAATCTAGGTGCCGGTCACATCCAAACTTGGGTCGTGACAAAGTTGGTATCAGAGCTTAGGAGTAACCTTACGGAATCGAGTAGGGAAATTTAAAATAGGTTGACGTGAGTCCGTGATTTAGGATGACCTTTGATTTGATGGAGTAGGTGAATTAGGATGAGTGCAGTACCGTACGTATGTTTCGCGACATATTTACGTTGTCGTACTCAGCCTAACTAACCTTAGGATGTATATCTTGATCTATTCTTCCGTTGATTCTCCGTTATTGATTGTTCCTATTCGTAAGCCTTATAAACTCTCGTTTCTTATTCCAGTTGCTATGGCTACGCATGCTAGACGAGCCGCAGCCAGAGATGCAGCTAGGGCGAGTCCGCCTGTAATGGCGACTGGTACACCGAACGTTCCGGCGGTGCATGAGCATGTTGATCCTCCTCCTCCAGATCGCATGACTAGGATTGAGGAGGGCATGTTAGGATTGCAGCGAGTGGTAGGACAGTTAGCTGAGGCCACTCGAGTACTGAGACAGGATCCGGCACCGACCGTAGCAGAGTCCGAGGTACAGCCTACGCAGACGGTGGCACTGGTAGATACGAGAATGATAGAGGTATCACCTGCAGAGTTTATGAGATTGAGGCCTCCGGTATTTACGGGGACCGATGTAGCGGATGATCCTCAGTCCTTTCTTGATAGGATGGCGAGGATTGGCAGATCATTGCGATGTTCTGATGTGAGGTCAGTTGAGCTGACTAGCTTTTGTTTGGAGGGACTTGCATAGGAGTGGTGTGAGTCGATGGAGAGAGGGCGAGCTACGGGGCTTCCTCCGATGTCGTGGACCGAGTTTTCCGAGGTCTTTCTTGCCAGATTTCTTCCACAGAGTATGAGGGACGCTAGAGCTAGCAGTTTTGAAGCGTTGCGGAAATCGGCAAGTATGTCGGTGGCAGATTATGATTTACGATTCACCCAGCTGTCACGCTATGCCCCATACTTAGTACCTACGGAGGAGCTTCGGGTGAAGAGGTTCCTAAGGAGTCTGGACACGCAGTTGTATCTGGCTATAGGCTCCCAGCATTTTGATACGTATGCGCAGACCATGGATGCAGCGATACGAGTGGAGGAGCGTTTGAGCGAGGTAGTGGTGGTTCCAGAGCCAAAGAGGAGTAGACCGATCGGGCCAATGACTAGACAGTTTGGCAGAGGTAGAGGCAGATATACTCTAGGCCGCAGTGTCGGACGAGGTTGGACCTAGGGCCAAATGTTCAGTTCTTATCCCGATGATCAGAGGCCTCTATCTACATGTTTTAGTTGTGGACTTCCTGGACACTTTGCGCGGGATTGCAGATCCCAGGGAGGGACTGTTGTTTCACATGCTGCTTTACCCCTTCCACCTTCTATGCCAATGGCTTTACTTCCTCCCCTAGTAGGTGCTACATGCCAGGCAGTTGCACCACGAGGTCGTGGCTTTGCGGGACATTCTCAGAGAGGTCGAGGAGATAGAGGTAGAGGACGACAGGATGCGGGCAGGGGCCAGGCACGAGTATTTGTGCTGACTCCACAGGATGCCCAGGCATCAAATGCAGTCGTGACATGTACTCTTACAGTATGCTCGTTAGAGGCACATGTTTTATTTAATCCCGGTTCTACACATTCTTATGTATCTTCACGATTTGCACTTTCTTTGGGGAAAGAGTCGTCGTTGTTAGAATTACCATTAGTGGTGATTACCCCAGTGGGAGATTATTTTATAGCTCGGCACGTATTCAGGTCATGTTCTGTGCGTATTGGTAATAGAGATTCGCTAGTTGATCTGATTCTCCTGGATATGCTAGATTTCGATATACATCTTGGTATGGATTGGTTAGTTGCCTGTCATGCCTATGTAGATTGTCGGGGAAAGGCGGTTAGATTTTGTTTTCCAGGTGAACCGGTGTTTGTTGTGCAGGGGGATTGTAAAATAACTCTTGCCAACATGATTTCTGCTCTTTGTGCGGGGCGACTCTTGAAGAAGGGTTGTCAAGGGTTCTTGGCTTTTGTTCAGGACTTAGGGGTCGCTGAGATTCCATTGGACCAGGTTCCGATCGCACGAGAATTTCCTGAGGTGTTTCCTGCTGAGTTACCAGGATTGCCACCCGATCGCGACATCGAATTTTGCATCGACTTGATTCCGGGTGCGGGGCCTATTTCTATACCACCCTATCGAATGGCACCGACGGAGTTGAAGGAACTCAAAAGCCAATTGCAAGAGTTGTTATATAGAGGGCTTGTTCTTCCCAGTGTATCACCATGGGGAGCTCTTGTCTTATTTGTTAAGAAGAAGGACGGTAGTATGAGACTTTGTATCGACTACCGACAGCTGAATCGCGTCACTGTGCGAAACAGGTATCCACTACCACGTATAGATGACTTATTCGATCAGTTGCAGGGAGCTGGTTATTTCTCAAAGATTGATTTGAGGTCGGGGTATCACCAATTGAGGGTTCAGAAGGACGATATTCCGAAGATGGCGTTTCGTACGAGATATGGGCACTATGAATTTCTGGTGATGTCGTTCGGACTCACCAACGCTCCAACAGCTTTTATGGATATGATGAACCGTATCTTTAGACCCTTCATTGATCGATTTATTATAGTGTTCATAGATGACATTCTTGTTTATTCTCGGAGTCGGACAGAGCACGAGCAACATTTGTGTATTACGTTGCAGACCTTGAAGGAGCATCAGCTGTTTGCAAAATTCTCTAAGTGTGCTTTTTGGCTCGATAGTATGGTGTTCTTGGGTCACATAGTTACGAGAGAGGGTATATGTGTGGACCCAAAGAAGATTGAAGCGGTACAGCACTGGCCCAGACCTGTGTCAGTTACTTTGGTTCGGAGTTTCTTAGGTCTGGCAGGTTATTACCGATGCTTTGTGCAGGATTTTTCACGGATAGCTGCACCTTTGACCGGATTGACTAGGAAGGAGGTTCCATTTCAGTGGAAAGATGCATGTGAGCAGAGTTTCCAGCAGTTGAAGACGCGCTTGACGACTGCACCTATCTTATCTTTACCTTCCGGGTCAGGGGTTTTATTGTGTATTGTGATGCTTCTAGAGTGGGTTTAGGCTGTGTGCTGATATAGTACGTCAGGGTTGTAGCTTATGCTTCTCGACAGTTGAAGAGGTACGAACAAAACTACCCCACTCATGATCTAGAGATGGCTGCTGTGGTATTCGCATTGAAGTTTTGGAGACATTACTTGTATAGAGAGTCGTGTCAAATCTTCACAGATCATAAGAGCTTAAAATATATTTTTCAGCAGAGAGATCTGAACCGAAGGCAGCGTCGATGGATGGAACTGGTGAAAGATTACGATTGTGAGATCTTGTATCATCCAGGCAAAGCGAATGTTGTAGCAGATGCTTTAAGTCGAAGACCTGAAGGTAGCTTATCTCATTTGCGTATCTTGCAGAGACAGTCTTCTATAGACTGGCAGATTTTATGTGATAGTCGTATATAGTTTGAGTTCACCCCGACAGGAGGACAGCTAGCACATGTTCGTACCCGACCTCAGTTATTGGATCGCATTCGAGAGGCACAGCCCGCAGATACTCGTATGGTGGAGATTATGGATCAGGTTAGGCAGGGCAAGGAGACGGAGTTTGTGATTGATGAACATGGAGTATTACGTTTTAGGACTCGTCTCTGTGTACCAGATTCTGACGGATTGAGGCGTGAGATTTTAGAGGAGGCCCATAGGTCAGCATATAGTATTCATCCTGGTTCCACCAAGATGTATCATGATCTGAAGAATGTTTACTGATGGGAAGGAATGAAGAGGGTTGTTGCGGAATATGTTTCGAGATGCTTGACTTGTCAGCAAGTCAAAGCAGAACACCAGAGGCCAGCCGGAGAGTTGCAGCCCTTACCCATTCCAGAGTGGAAATGGGAACAGATTTCCATGGATTTCGTGGTGGGTCTACCCAGGACTAGCAGAGGGTATGATTCCATTTGGGTGATTGTAGATAGATTGACAAAGGCAGCTCATTTTCTCCCAGTGAAGACGCCGCATGGTTTTGCACAGTATGCTCAGATTTATATCGATGAGATTGTATGTCTGCATGGAGTTCCGACGTGCATAGTTTCAGATAGGGGTACCCAGTTTACTAGCAGGCTATGGCAGAAACTTCAAGAAGCTTTGGGTACACAGTTGAGTTTTAGTACAGCTTTCCACCCACAGACAGATGGTCAGTCGGAGCGGACCATTCAGACACTAGAGGATATGCTTCGGGCTTGTAGCCTTGATTTCGGTGGTAGTTGGGATCGTCACCTACCTTTGATAGAATTTTCGTACAACAACAGTTTTCAGGAGACGATCCAGATGACACCCTTTGAAGCTTTGTATGGGAGGAAATGTCGATCACCTGTTTGCTGGACGGAACTGAGCGAGAGTTGCATATTGGGACCGCAGATAGTACAGGAGACTACAGAGAAGATTCAATTGATACGGGATAGAATGAAGGCGGCCCAATGCAGACAGAAATCGTATGCAGATCAACGACGTCGTAGACTCGAGTTTAGAGTGGGAGATCATGTGTTCCTTCGGGTATCTCCGATGAAAGGTGTGATGCGCATCGGAAAGAAAGGGAAGCTCAACCCCAGATATGTCGGACCTTACGAGATTCTGGAGAGGGTGGGTGCTGTAGCTTATCATTTAGCACTTCCACCGAGTTTTCCCGACGTGCATCCGGTGTTCCATGTTTCGATGCTTCGTATGTATCTTCACGATCCTTCTCACGCGATCCAGCATCAGACCTTACAGCTTGAGCCGGATATATCCTACACAGTGCAGCCAGTCGCTATTCTTGACAGGCAGGCAAAGAAACTACGATAGATGGTACTTCCGTCTGTAAAGGTTCTTTGGCAAGGAAAGAATCGCGAGGAGATTACTTGAGAGACCGAGAATGCGATGCGGAAGAAATTTCTACATCTTTTTGAAGGTATGTCTAGTTAATTTTTAAATTCGGAGACCGAATTTTCTTAAGGGGGAATATTGTAGCATTTTGGAAATTTAGAAATAAACAAAATAAATTAATTTAATAATAATATGATAAAACGCAAAGTTGTTAAAAACAAATAAGTCAATTTTCATAAGTTCTATGTAAAACAATTTAAATAAAGATTTTAGTATGCAACATAAATAAGTTATAAGGGTTTTAGTGACAATTTTAGCTTCATTTTAATAAAATGTGTGTTTTATAATAAACTAAGTTGTGAGGGGTTTCTATGTAAAGTTTAGAATTTTTGTGCAAATGGAAAATTGTTAAGGGTGTAAATGAAAAAGGGATGGAAAATCATTTTAGTTCAGAATTTAGTTTCAAATTAAAACAAATTATGAAGATAAGGCTAGCACACCTCATGCTTGCATGCACACACTCATCTCACACCTCCTCCTTGCATGAAATGAGCACCCTTCAACCCTTGACACCTCCTTCTACCACCTCACCCTTCCTTCTTCTCATATATAGGTTATGTTAAGATCATAGTTAATTAAGAATTCTGAAAATTTCTGAAATCAAAAGAAAAATAAAGAGAAAAAGAAAGAACAAGAGGAAGAAGAAGATGAAAGAAGCCATGTTCTAGGTTTTCTTCACCATCAAGCTAGGAGGGGCTTAGCATCTTGGAGGGGTTATTTCAACAACTTTTTGGAGGGTAAAATTTTTAAACACGGTAGGAGATTTAAGTTCTGTAACTTAGTTAATTTGAATTGAACAAAGTTCCATAATATCGTATTTTAGTTAATTATAAGCTCTGTTGAAATCTGCTATTGTTTGGAAGATAATTAACTTAACAAAACAGTGCTAAAATGATGTGTGTAACACCTAGAACAACCCATAGGATTACGAACCAGAGGGCTCGGATTTGGGCCGGCGACCAAGATAGGAAATTCGACGTCGCCGGATTTGTGGATAACTAGGGTGTTTTGGGTAATTGTGTAGGTTTCAGTAGATCAGTTTGGCCATTTTGGTATTGTTTAATTAAATTAGTTTCACTGCAGATAGAATATGGAAGCGTATATCGGAAATGATATCTTAAAACACAAAATACGACACGATTAAAACGCATCGCGATTTAAATTCTGTAGCGATGCAGGTTGGGGTTAAAATCCAGTAAGGTTAAGTGTTTAATAGTTCGATATAGTCGTACACAATATAACTAGTACGTGGGAACATGTGTTTTTCATTTCCGTCATGTCGGAGTAGCCGTTTACTTATATAAATTAAATTGTGAAATTAGATTCCAATACGGGATTTGCGGAGGCAGCAAGGAAAGGGAAGGGATTGGCAATTCCTGAATAGATTCGACATTTTCCGGTGAGTAGACTAAATATCTACCGGGGAATTTTGTAAAAATGGCGTGTTACGCCCGTAGTCTACTTAAATAAATGTTTTACTTTGTTATACTAAATTGACGATATGCATTCATAATTCACATATATTTTTCTTAGTTGCTAGTACACTGCACAAGTATCAACGAGTTATGCCACGTGCACATCTATATGTTACACACACCTCGTTGATATTACCATGTCACTTTTACACTTAGTAAATTTCTTGCTAAAACTGATTCATATCATATCTTAAACACTAATAACAATAGTAGTTGGTATCATTAATATCATGTTTAGTATTTGAGTATTTCATGTTGATATAAGAGGTAGATGTATTATTGAGGATTTATAGTTTTAAGTTTTGAATACTATTACATAAATCCAGTGATTTTCATGATTGATGTGTCATGTCCATCATGTGATGTTTTATGATTTGATTTTATTCCGGACCGAGTGGGGGAGATATACGGTCGCGGATTTTACGTTATCCATACTGAGTGGGGGAGATATACAGTTGGATACATGGTGGACCCGGTCGAGACCGAGGGGTAGGATAGCTGCATTGAGGCGGGGGAGCCTAGCGAGGTTACTCGATACTGGATAGAGTGGTAAAATACGGCGTATATCTAGATGATAACGACCGGTATTGTTGAATTCAGGATCATTCGAGGAATGATGCCTGTGAGAAATGGAAGTTTTGTGTCGATGATGGACACGGGAAATTGAATTTTTATTGGAAATAAATGATGAGATTTCAGTTTTGATTATGAGATTCGTACGGTAGATTCATGATTCCACAGATAATCATACATTATACTTGTTTACAGTTAATTAGCATGACCGTCATATTTACATTATTAACCGATATATGTTAGTTATATTCACTGAGTTGGCAACTCACCCCCGTTGTGCCACAGTTCCTTGCAAGAGTAGAGTGGACGGTTAGCAGCGGCGCAGATCTACGTTTTGCAGCTTTATTGCATCTTTTGATAGGTAGGTTACATATGTAGTAACCTTCTCTTTTGGTATTGTATTTTGTATCTAGAAAAATCTCCATCAGACCTGTATATGGCTTAGAGTGAGAGTTGATATTTATATTATTGACAGTTGAGATCGTTAGTTCTATAAATTGTGGTTTCTTTTCTTTATGTCTGAGATTCGTGTTGATGTCCTATATACCGAGATTTTATTTTCCGCTGTTGATATTGTTGATCCCAACTAGGGATACAACCAAACTTAACATCTTATACTTGTTTAATACTTTAAACTTCATAACATGTGATTTTTACTTAAAAACTAAATTTTCTATATAAAGAATTCCGCAAAAAGGATTTTGATCTTGGTTTTCGGCTTATTTGGACTGTGTGCATATCTTTAGATATGATACAATGTAGGTGCCGGTCACATCCAAACTTGGGTCGTGACAGGAATGAACCACTCCAAGTTCAGTTATGAACTTCTTCATCCAGTCAGCTTCTTTGGCAGCATTGTTGGCAGCGGTGTATTCAGCCTCCATCGTCGAGTCTGCCACGGTTTCCGCTTGGAACTCTTCCAGCTTACCGCCCCTCCATTGAGGGTACAGACAAATCCCGAGTGCGACTTAGAGTCATCCTTATCACTCTGGAAGCTCGAATCGGTAAAAGAATCCACTTGGAGTTCTCCGTTATCATACACCAAGAGCATCTCTTTAGTCCTTCTCAAGTACTTGAGAATGCTCTTCACAGCTGTCCAGTGACTCTCTCCAGGATCTGCTTGATACCTACTCACTACACTTAGTGAGTGTGCTACATCGGGTCTGGTACATAGCATCTCGTACATGATAGAGCCTACTGCCGAAGCATAGGGTATCCCTTGCATGCGAGCTCCCTCCAAATCAGTCTTGGGAGACATCTCTTTGGAGAGAGTGAGTCCTGAGATCGTGGGTAAAAACCCACGTTGGATTCTTCCATACTAAACCTCTTTAGTATGGTGTCAATGTACCTGAATTGGGACAATCCCAGTATCCGTTTAGATCTATCTCTATAGATCTTAATCCCCAAGATGTAGGAGGCATCCCCTAGATATTTCATTAAGAATCTTTATGATAAGAAGAGCTTGACCAATTGCAGCATAGGAATGTCATTTCCTATCAAGAGTATGTCATCCACGTACAATACGAGGAAGACAACCTTACTCTCTGCCACCTTTTTTTATATACAAGGTTCATCTACGTTTTTGACGAAATCAAACTCTTTGATAACGACATCAAAACAGATGTTCCAACTCCGCGATGCTTGCTTTAACCCGTATATGGATTTAAGCAGCTTGCACACCTTTCCGCTGCTCCCACTGTCTACGAAGCCCTCTGGCTGAGTCATGTATACGCACTCTTCCAAATCACCATTCAGAAAGGCGGTCTTAACATCCATTTGCCAGATTTCGTAGTCATGGTATGCAGCAATGGCAAGTAGGATCCGTATGGACTTAAGCATAGCCACTAGAGAAAATGTTTCGTCATAATCCACACCTGGTCATTGACGAAAACCCTTTGCAACAAGTCTAGCTTTGAAAGTCTCAACTTTTCCATCTACACCAAGTTTCTTCTTAAAGATCCATTTGCTCCCAATGGGTTTTACCCCTTCAGGAGCAACTTCCAAAGTCCATACTTTGTTGGTGTACATGGATTCCATCTCAGATCGCATTGCATCCAACCATTTCACAGAGTCCCCACTCGTGATGGCCTGCTCGAAGCTAGTTGGGTCATCATCCTCCATGATGCAATCCTCGCTTCCATTATCAATGAGAAAACCATAGTATCTCTCAGGTGGATGAGGAACCCTACTAGATCGGCGGAGAGGCTGAGGTTCGTTGGGAACTACCGAATCCTTTGGTTCCACAAAATCTTCTGTCGTGGTTTGTATGGCTGGAACTTCTTCCAGTTCTACTTCCTCGCCACTAATTTCTTTTGCAAGAAATTCCTTTTCTAAAAAGGTGGCATGTTGAGCAACAAACACCTTTTGTTCCTCATGGTGGTAGAAGATATGTCCACGCGAATGCTTGGGATATCCTACAAACTTGCATAGAATAGACCTTGCCTCGAGTTTTCCGGATTTTGCTTTTTAACATAGGCCGGGCAACCCTATATCTTAATGAAATTAAGATATGGCCTCTTCCCATTCCATATCTCATATGGAGTGGTAGGCACTGATTTGGTGGGAACTCGATTCAATAGGTATGCGGCCGTTTCCAGCGCATAACCCCAAAAGGAAATAGGTAACTCAGCGGTGCTCATCATAGAGCGCACCATATCTAATAGGGTGCGATTCCTCCGCTCCGATACACCATTGTGCTGTGGTGTATACGGAGGAGTAAGCTGAGAGAGAATCCCATTCTCTTTTAGAAAGTCCAGAAAATCAGTGCTCAAGTATTCACCTCCTCGATCAGATCGAAGGATTTTAATACTTTTACCCGTTTGGTTCTCTACTTCATTCTTATATTCTTTGAATTTCTCAAAAGCTTCAGACTTGTGTTTCAACAAGAACACATGTCCGTATCTTGAGAGATCGTCAGTGAATGTAATGAAGTAAGAGGAACCATTCCTGGCATGTGTAGACATGGGACCGTATACATCACTATGTACCAGTCCTAAGAGTTCCTTAACTCTTTCTCCGTGTCCACTAAACGGAGTTTTGGTCATTTTTCCTTTGAGACATGAATGGCAAGTTTCATAAGATGATAATTCGAACGTATTCAGATATTCATCTTTATGCAACTTATCTAGTCGTGTCGCATTGATATGACCTAGTCTACAATGCCACATGAAAGATTCGTTCATTTCTGTACTCTTCCTCTTGTGTGTGTTTAGTACATTAAGCACTGTATTTTGATTTTGAACGTATATGCCATTATTTAACGAGCCTGATCCAATCAACTTTTGATCTAAGAAGATGTTCATAACATTATCCTGTACTACAAAATTATATCCTTCTTTACTTAATAAAGAAACTGATATAAGATTGCATATCAGGGTCGGAATGTAATAGCATTCGTTCAGAATCAATGTATTACCATTTGGTAATACAAGGTGATATTCGCCAACTACTTTGGCTGCAACGCACCATTCCCTACTCTTACGGAATGATCGCCCTTTCCCAGTTCTCTACCTTTCCTTAGCCTATGCAACGTATTGCATATGTGGGATCCCGATCCGGTATCTAATACCCAGGACGTAGAGTGAACTGAGAAACAGTTCTCAACAACTAACACACCCGAAGAAGATGCATCAACATGATTATTCTTCGTTTGGGCGGCGTGAGAATCTGGATTTTCCCCTATTTCCTGTTCAGTCTTATAACATTTATAAGAAAGAACGGAACCAACGTTCCCCTGCTCAGAATAACAAGCGGGTTCGGTCAATACATCCATATTATTATCTTGATTAAGACGTGACATGGTCACTACCTGGAGATAGAGAGAAGAAAACACTTTAGCGTATGCTCTTGCAAGATCAGATTGGTTATTATTTTATCTAATCAGGATGGCTCCCACTGTTTTTATCAAATCTTCCTTCAAACCCTAAAAGGAAAGACTAGCCGGGATTAATTACACCCTACAACTTCGCCAATCTTTCAGCCAGTCCAGTGCCAGTACTTTGAGGGAGGTTCCCCATGCTTTCGTACGGACCTAATTAAAATAAACCTCGTTTTCCCAGAGGCATAACCCCGTTGACACCTTTCTAGACACCTACTTGATCGGCTAATTGTCCTGTGTAAAACTCTCCCAAGAGTAACTCTTACTCGCAGTGGGTATCGGGATCCAACTATCTCATAGAAGGTATGCAATCTTATTGCAAATATCAACACTTGAAATTCCCGATAATATTTTTCCCCTAACGTCCTATGACCTTGTCGGAGATCAACAAATCATAGGCTGTTAATCAAGTTCAACCCGTCATTTCTTGATTGAATTAAACCCACCCGCACGACCCTTGACGGAGGTCAACAAGGCCGTACGACTACCCTAATCTAATCTGCATCATATGCATAAGCAGATAAATACTAGTCAGCTACCGCACACTACGCCTTGACGGAGGTCAACAAACGTAGCACGAATACTAAGTAGGACTTATCTAAAATGACTGAGGGCTACGACAGGTTCTTCAGAGAACCTATTGCGTAATGAAATTGATATCGTTTTAGAATCTAGTAATTTTTGAAAAGGAGTGTTTTTGAGGCCTTTACTAGTTTTGCTAAAGAGGTCACTCCCGATGAAGGGATCTTGGTTCTTTCCTTATCGAATAAGGTGCATGATATATCATATACATGCAAAGCAAATACTTCAAAAGCAATCAGAAGACAAACCGTGTGTTGTAGCATCTTCCAGTTATTGCTAAAGAGGTCACTCCCGGTGAAGGGATCTCGGCTCTTTCCTTATCGAATAAGGTGCATGATATATCATATATATTACTATGCAAAGCAAATACAGTAGCTACCCTTTTTGAAAATTTGATTCTACAACATCTTTTAGGTTTCTTTTCTTTCATTAATCATATTAATGAAGTCCCATCATTTATGCTTCCTAAGCATCATAGAAGAAACAAAAATAGAACGTACGCTTATGCCATCCGCATTCGCCACAGTGTCCCGTTATGCACCGTTAGGTTACTTAACTAACGACATACCGGGACGGGACTAGCGCGGGTGCAAAACATAAGCAACGTCTACTATATATCTCATATATAATTGTTAGTGTATATGCCCTAGAGGCCATTACTGTATCATACTAGTTTGTATATTACTTAATGGAAGCTTGGGATATTCACCTTGTATAAACAATCTTTCTCAATATAGTAGTATGCTACTTGGTTTCTTTCTACTTCAATGTGTACATGTGTTTATTTTACGATATCACCTATACGCATTAGTGGAGCCCTTAGGATCTTTGCTTGATTACCAGCGTTGTGATGGCAGTCACACTAGTGGGGGCTGGGTAGTCTATAAGCACATCCTTATACAGGTCCCTAGTCGCAGGACTATCGAGATAGGGCATCGATACTCCGGAGTAGACTGGCGTATGCGCTTCTCATCCCAGTGTGGGAGATGGTCTGTCCCACAGCCATCAGTACGTCGTACTGGAGATAGTATACGGGTGCTCGTTGGGTTACGAGTACACTGGACAGGACTCGTCGGGAACTGACAGGTTGGTATTATACCTATCGTCAGTTATTAGTTCCCAGGTGACATGAGTACAGCTTAGTCCGCTGACTTGACACTGGCACTTCGCCTCGAGTGTGTTCCCACTGTACTTTGACTACTACCCTACCACGGCTCAAAGGAGTCGTGCAAACAGGTAGTGGTTGGGTGCAGTCCCGAAGCACTTGGAGGCAGTGACGGTTAGACAGGATTCGTCTCTCCCGGTATTGGGGGTTGACATCGCGCAGTGTCTAGGAGAGCCATTACACGAATAGTCCCTGGCCAGGGCAAGCGAGATATACTGGTAGGCTTCCAGTGTTATCTCAGGGTGTTTTGGGCTTCACTCCGACACGACTTGTACCGCTATTAGGGGACTGACGTTTTACCGCACCCTAGGCCCGACATGCGATGTATCAGACGAACAGACCGGACTGTACGGAGAATGTCACATTCAGACTCAGTAGGAGTTCAGATGGGGTTCACCTCGTCAGCCTTCTTGTCGGCATCTACCTGGGGACCGTTACGCACAGCTAGTGCCGCTTGCGGTCTGTGGTTAAACCCACTGCCAGCGTAGTGTCGAGTCTTTAGAGTCCCACACAGAGGGTATTCGCCTCTGGGCAAAACAGAGTAGAGGTCGCATGGTTTTGCGGTAGGGTTCGTTCTCATCCGCGCACTTGTGCACGTTTGGAGTCCGGACGGATTATACTGGCGGGCTCTGGTTTGAGCCAGATACTGGTATATGTTTTGGGGTTGCTTTTATATCTTGGTATTCTTGTTCCTCGGAACGAGAATGCAGGTGTGTATGCACAGTTGCTTGAGGCGGAGGATGAGGTATTTCATTAGGGTTTCGGAACGGGTGCGTATGCACAGTTGACAGTCGTCATTTTCCAAACCCTAATAGATTTATGAAATATCAATTAATAATAGTAATTAAATGAAATATTGTTATGGTTGATTTTGTTGACTTGTTGACCATGGTTGACTTGTTGACCATGGTTGAATGTTGACCACCATCATGCTTTGAAAGGATACTCCTTGATTCATGCTTACACTCATTTATTGAAAGTATGATAGTGGTCATTCCAAAATAACCATCAACTATTCTCATTTCAATTATTATTATTAATTAGATAATTCCTTTTCTTTTAGTTATGGTTGCAAAAGAAAAGAGCTCATTCTATCATAATCATTCTCTCTCCTCACTTCATCTTCTTCTTCCTCTAGCCAAAGGAGAATCCTTCTCATGTGTTGAGAATCCCTCTCCTTAAAAGAAAAGCACCCCTTAGACACTCTCTACTCACTCTAGGATCAAGGGTTTAGCAAGCCGGAGATTCTAGTTCACTCAAAGTTCGAGAAAGAGCCCGAAGGTTGAACCCTCAGGTGGATCCATCTTCGACGGAAGAAGGCGATGAGAAGAGAACCATCAACCTCTACAAAGTTTGAAGAAGAAGGAGTTCAAGTTTAGGTATAACCATCTTTCCGAGTAGCTAACTCTCTTTAGCAAGTTTGCTAGTTTTGGTTTAGGAAAAGATCTCGACTTTGTTAGTCCATGTTGCCCCATGCGCTAAAAATTTGATTTTTATACCGTTTCCGCCTCCCCGTAAGAACCGGGGGTCACAACGTGGACTTACAGTGGTATCAGAGCCTAACTAAACTTAAACTAGCTTGGTAGTGAAGTGTAACGAAGTTCGGAACCGAAAAAATCCAAAAACCAAACTTTTGCAAAACCCTAGTTTCTGTTAAATTTTTTTCTGGTCAAAACAAGATTTGTTATACACCTAAATTCGGCTCAGGGTTTTGTGTGAACACCCAAGAAAAACGATCCCCTAATTCATTCAAACCGCCGCGGATCCGCGGCCTCACCTATTCTTAGCGCCGCGGATCCGCCGCCGTTTGGAGTCTTCTGGTGATCGGGTTTCGTGCAGTGTGTCTCTGTGTTGGTTTTGGGATTTTTAAAATATGTTATAAGTGTCCAGATTTTCCTGAACAGAAATTTACTTTTGGGGTCCTATAATTCCGTATTTTTTTCCGAACTTCACTGCACTTTGACTATGATGGTTATATCTGTGATGTTTGCATGTATTGAACGTCGGCTAATCGCTATAAGTCGATTAGTTGGGGTTATACATCTCTGTGATCTGTGTTTGATATTGGAATGTGTATATGAATGTGTTGGACTGTCGCGGGTGAATAGCCGGGGTGGATTTGAGATGAGCTTTTGTTTTTCTTTCATTCATTTGTAAATGTAAATTGATGTAATAATATTATTTGTATGGCCGCACAACCGGGTCGGGGTTGTAGCCGTCATTGTATAATTCTTTTTACTGTTTTTGCTCCTAGGATAGACCCATGGAGGGGTGCACAAACTACCGGGTTCTTGGCAGGTAGTTTGCCGCACCCGTAGGGGTCTTGGGTGGGGTATTTGCTATTCACCGCGACCGTGTAATCCGCTTTTCGTTGCAGGCTCGAACGGATTGCGGATTGCTAGTATATCCAATGTATTCATCTGTGATCTGTAATGTCTATCATTGCTTTATATTTAGGCGTTGCTTATGTTTTACAGCCGCGCTAGCCCAGCCCCCGCTCTTTCGTTAGTTAAGTAACCTAACGAGTGATGACGGGACCCCGTGGCGAATGCGAATGGCATAAGCGTACGTCATATTTTGGTTGTTTTCTGCAATGGTAGGATTAATTGATGGGACGCATTAAAAGAACTAATGCAAGAATATCACGCATTAAAAGAACTAATGCAAGATAATAAACCAAGTTAAAGTCGTTGGAACACTTTCGAAAAACCACTCGGTTCTTTTCAAAACTAACTTTTAAATGCGGAGCTTGAGCCACTCCTTCTAAAAGCTATCTCGTTCCATCGATTATATCAAGTTCACTACGTTCACGGTTTTACCAAAACCATTCGTAGCCCTCCGTCGTTTCGCATGAATAGGTAATAGTATTCAAGCTATGTATGTTGGCCAAAGTCAAGGCATAGTGATTGGTAGCTATTGGGTGTTCATGTGTAGCATAGATAGATGCGTTGGTTTGGGACACTCGTACTGCCATTTTGGCCAAAGTCAAGGGTAGGCACGGATGGATCCAAATTAACCTGGATAGTGACGGGCAGAACTTGACATGTGACTTATGATATTTTGGCCAAAGTCAAGGTCATAAGAGCATGGGGCAAAAATCCACATCGGGAGTTTCATAAGTACTGAAACTTGCTAGATTTGCATACCATTTGGAGTGTGATGATTATGGTAGGATTCCTTCATTTTCGTCACGCGATGATATTTGGATCCCGATCCTACTGTGAGTATATGCTACTCCTCGGGAAATTTCTCACTAAACGATCAATGCTATAAACCTAGTAGGTGCCTAGAAAGGTGTTAGCGGGGCTACGCCCCCAGGGAAAAGAGGTTCTTAAATTAAGGAACTTCGCGAAAGCGTTGGAAAACCTCCCTCGAAGTACCGACACTGGCCTGGCTGAACGGTTAAGCAAGTATTGTGCGGTGGGATTGATCCCGGCTAAATCTTCCTTTGTGGTTTGAGGAGGGATTCGAGAGACAGTGGGAGCCATCCTGTTTAGACAAATTAAAAACCATTCTAAACTTGCAAGAGCATCGTGCTAAGTGTTTCTTCTCTCCCCCTGCAGCGACCAAATCGAAATGACTGGACTTAAGTTACTTCTAGATAAAAACATACTGACAGGGCCAAACTACAAAGATTGGCTAAGGAATGTCAAAATGGCAATCACTTACGACAAGCTGGGGTATCTTCTTACCACCAAAGCTCCCCCCGTCCCAGGTCCCACCTCCAGCGTCGCAGATAAGGAAATCCGTAAGACTTGGGAGATTGGTTGCGCGAAGGCCAAGTGCCTCGTGCTTGCCTCTATGGACAACGATCACCAGAGGAGGCACGAGAATATGGACTTGGAATCCATATTTCTTCATACAAAAGAACTGTATGGAGAGCAGTCTCGTATCGCAAGATACGAAGTGTCGAAGAAGTTATTTTCGGCAAAGTTGGCCGTCGGATCATCGGTAGCGGACCACGTGCTTAAGATGATTGGCTACATTGAGGAGTTCGCGGAACTTGGGACCACGTTGGATAGTGAACTCTATACGGACTTAGTTCTCCAGTCCCTTCCACCCACTTACGCCCAGTTTATACTGAACTTCAACTTACAAGAAAAGGAAGTTGAACTTTCAGAACTCCTCAACATGTCGAGGAGCGCAGAGGGCACCCTACAGAAGGGTAGGGAAACACCCGCTTTGTTTGTAGGAGGATCTTCTTCCTCTAGGTCTAAGGCGAAAGCCAAGGGAAAGAGGAAGAAAGCCCCCGCCAAACCAAGGGGCGGTGTTAGTAAAGTGGGAACGAAGGGAAAGGAAAAGGCAACAAAGATAGCGGGGAAGCTTGTGGGTAAAGAGGAATGCTTCTATTGTCACAAGAGTGGACACTGGAAGAAAGATTGCAGGGCTTGGAAAGCCAGGACACAGGAACTGAAGCAGGTTGCGGCTTCATCTTCAGGTGTGTATGTTATTGAAAACTGTCTTTCTATAAACTCTACTTCCTGGGTATTGGATACCGGATCAGGATCTCATATCTGTAATTCTTTGCAGGCGTTGAGAAACCGTAGGGTTTTGAAGGCAGGTGACATGACCCTCAGAGTTGCGAACGGAGCTAGCATGGATGCTAAAGCCGTGGGGGACTATCACCTGGGAATGTCAGAAGGGCATGTTTTTGTTTTGCGTAATTGTTTTTTTGTACCCAATGCAACTTGTAATATCATTTCTGTATCTTTGGTTTCTAAAGAAGGTTATGAATTTGCGTTTGTAAGTAATGTTGTAAACATTCACCTTAATCAAGTTCTGATTGGGTCAGGTACACTGAGCAATGGTATATACGTATTAAACCAACCACAGATTTTCAATGTCCAGAATACACACAAAAGAAAGTCTCCAGATATCAATCAGACTTTCTTATGGCATTGTAGACTGGGTCACATCAATGAGAGAAGGTTGACTAAGTTACATACAGAAGGATATTTGGATCCGTTCAAATATCAATCGTATGCCACTTGTCAATCCTGTCTCAAAGGAAAGATGATAAAGACTCCGTTCACTGGACACGGAGTAAGAGCGAGCGAGCTCTTGGGACTCGTACACAGCGACGTGTGCGGTCCAATGTCTACACATGCGCGAAGCGGTTATTCTTACTTCATTACTTTTACGGATGACTTTTCAAGGTACGGTTATGTCTTCTTAATGAAACATAAGTCCGAAGCTTTTGAAAAGTTCCAGGAATATAAGAATGAAGTTGAAAAACAAACCGGCAAAAGTATCAAGATTCTAAGATCGGATCGAGGTGGAGAATACTTAAGTGCCGAGTTCCTGAATTACTTAAAAGAGAATGGGATTCTCTCTCAGCTTACTCCTCCATACACTCCGCAACATAACGGTGTATCGGAGAGACGGAACCGGACCCTATTGGATATGGTACGGTCCATGATGAGTAACGCTGAGTTACCGCGATCATTCTGGGGGTATGCGCTAGAATCAGCTGCATACCTTTTGAACCGAGTTCCTACTAAGACTGTGCCTACTACACCATATGAGATGTGGTGTGGGAAGAGGCCCCATCTCAGTCACATTAAGACTTGGGGAAGTCCAGCTTTTGTTAAAAAGCAGCATGCGGACAAGCTCGAGGCGCGCTCAGTACTGTGTAAGTTTGTGGGATATCCAAAGAATTCCAAGGGATATCTCTTCTACTACGAAGAGGAACAAAAAGTTCTTGTTTCTCGTCATGCCCACTTTCTAGAACACCAGTTCTTAGAAAAAGAATTAAGTGGGAGCGCAGTAGAACTGGAAGAAATTCCAGAACCATAGACTATTACTGAAAGCTTAGTGGAACCAGAGGGTTCAAATGAACAGGACATTCCTACGCCGCTCCGCAGGAGTAGTAGGCAGTCTCATCCGCCCGAGAGATACTACGGTTTTCTCATAGACGGGGATAGAGAGGATTGCATCATAGATTATGATGAGCCTACTAGCTTCCAGCAGGCCGTTCAGAGCGTTGACTCGGTAAAATGGCTGGATGCAATGCGGACCGAAATGGAGTCCATGTACACCAACAAAGTATGGACGTTGGACATTGCTCCAGACGGGGTAAAACCCGTAGGATGCAAGTGGATCTTCAAAAGGAAGATTGGTGTAGATGGACAGGTTGAGACCTATAAAGCTAGACTTGTAGCAAAGGGTTTCCGTCAAAGACCTGGCTTGGACTATGACGAAACCTTTTCTCCAGTGGCTATGCTGAAATCCATTCGGATCCTTCTTGCCATTGCTGCCTTCCACGATTATGAGATTTGGCAGATGGACGTAAAAACCGCTTTTCTAAATGGAAATTTAGAGGAGTGTGTCTATATGGATCAGCCAGAGGGTTTCATTCAGAGTGGGAGCAGCGGAAAGGTGTGCAAGTTGCTTAAGTCCATTTATGGACTAAAGCAGGCATCGCGGAGTTGGAACATCTGTTTTGATGAGACGGTCAAGGAATTTGGCTTTATCAAAAATCCAGATGAACCATGCATCTATAGTAGATTTGTAGCGAGAACTGTAGTATTCCTCGTTTTATACGTGGATGACATTCTCTTAATAGGAAATGACGTTCCTATGCTACAATCTGTCAAAGGGTTCTTGTCACAAAGGTTCTCCATGAAAGACCTGGGTGATGCTTCGTACATCCTGGGGATTCGGATCCATCGTGATAGATCCAAGAGGATATTAGGACTTTCACAGTCCAGGTACATCGACACCGTACTGAAAAGATTCAGTATGGAAGATTCCAAGCGCGGTAACCTACCGGCTTGTCACGGGATCACCCTCTCTAAAGAGATGTCTCCCAAGACTGATTTGGAGAGGGATCGCATGTCTATTATACCCTACGCTTCTGCGGTAGGCTCTATAATGTATGCGATGTTGTGTACCAGACCGGATGTAGCTTATGCACTGAGTGTAGTAAGCCGGTATCAGTCAAACCCTGGGGAGAAACACTGGATAGCAGTAAAGAACATTCTCAAGTACCTGAGAAGGACTAAGGAGATGTTCTTGGTGTATGGCGGAAAAGACCTCCAGATCAAGGCCTTTGCTGACTCCAGCTTCCAGAGTGACAAGGATGATTCCAAGTCCATGTCGGGTTTTGTCTTTACCCTCAATGGAGGGGCGGTGTGTTGGAAGGGTTCCAAACAGGAAACCGTTGCAGACTCGACGATGGAAGCGGAATACATCGCTGCATCTGATGCCGCAAAAGAAGCTGTCTGGATAAGGAAGTTCTTGAAAGAACTTCAGGTGGTTCCATCCATTGTTGACCCAATACCTCTGTATTGCGACAACAACGGGGCTATAGCTTTAGCGAAGGAACCCAGGTCCCATCAGAGATCCAGGCACATCTTGAGGCGGTATCACCTGATCAGGGAGATCGTGGATCGCAAGGAGATCGAGGTTCGGAGGGTTGCTTCAGAAGAAAACACTGCAGATCCATTCACCAAGGCCCTACCCCAGACTCAGTTCGAGCGGCTGATCGAGATGATAGGTCTTCGATACGCCAGTACATGGCCTTAGTGCAAGTGGGAGATTGTTAGTGTATATGCCCTAGAGGCCATTACTGTATCATACTAGTTTGTATATTACTTAATGGAAGCTTGGGATATTCACCTTGTATAAACAATCTTGCTCAATATAGTAGTATGCTACTTGGTTTGTTTCTACTTCAATGTGTACATGTGTTTATTTTGCGATATCACCTATACGCATTAGTGGAGCCCTTAGGATCTTTGCTTGATTACCAGCGTTGTGATGGCAGTCACACTAGTGGGGGCTGGGTAGTCTATAAGCACATCCTTATACAGGTCCCTAGTCGCAGGACTATCGAGACAGGGCATCGATACTCCGGAGTAGACTGGCGTATGCGCTTCTCATCTCAGTGTGGGAGATGGTCTGTCCCACAGCCATCAGTACGTCGTACTGGAGATAGTATACGGGTGCTCGTTGGGTTACGAGTACACTGGACAAGACTCGTCGGGAACTGACAGGTTGGTATTATACCTATCGTCAGTTATTAGTTCCCAGGTGACATGAGTACAGCTTAGTCCGCTGACTTGACACTGGCACTTCGCCTCGAGTGTGTTCCCACTGTACTTTGACTACTACCCTACCACGGCTCAAAGGAGTCGTGCAAACAGGTAGTGGTTGGGTGCAGTCCCGAAGCACTTGGAGGCAGTGACGGTTAGACAGGATTCGTCTCTCCCGGTATTGGGGGTTGACATCGCGCAGTGTCTAGGAGAGCCATTACACGAATAGTCCCTGGCCAGGGCAAGCGAGATATACTGGTAGGCTTCCAGTGTTATCTCAGGGTGTTTTGGGCTTCACTCCGACACGACTTGTACCGCTATTGGGGGACTGACGTTTTACCGCCCCCTAGGCCCGACATGCGATGTATCAGACGAACAGACCGGACTGTACGGAGAATGTCACATTCAGACTCAGTAGGAGTTCAGATGGGGTTCACCTCGTCAGCCTTCTTGTCGGCATCTACCTGGGGACCGTTACGCACAGCTAGTGCCGCTTGCGGTCTGTGGTTAAACCCACTGCCAGCGTAGTGTCGAGTCTTTAGAGTCCCACACAGAGGGTATTCGCCTCTGGGCAAAACAGAGTAGAGGTCGCATGGTTTTGCGGCAGGGTTCGTTCTCATCCGCGCACTTGTGCACGTTTGGAGTCCGGACGGAGTATACTGGCGGGCTCTGGTTTGAGCCAGATACTGGTATATGTTTTGGGGTTGCTTTTATATCTTGGTATTCTTGTTCCTCGGAACGAGAATGCAGGTGTGTATGCACAGTTGCTTGAGGCGGAGGATGAGGTATTTCATTAGGGTTTCGGAACGGGTGCGTATGCACAATTGACAGTCGTCATTTTCCAAACCCTAATAGATTTATGAAATATCAATTAATAATAGTAATTAAATGAAATATTGTTATGGTTGATTTTGTTGACTTGTTGACCATGGTTGACTTGTTGACCATGGTTGAATGTTGACCACCATCATGCTTTGAAAGGATACTCCTTGATTCATGCTTACACTCATTTATTGAAAGTATGATAGTGGTCATTCCAAAATAACCATCAACTATTCTCATTTCAATTATTATTATTAATTAGATAATTCCTTTTCTTTTAGTTATGGTTGCAAAAGAAAAGAGCTCATTCTATCATAATCATTCTCTCTCCTCACTTCATCTTCTTCTTCCTCTAGCCAAAGGAGAATCCTTCTCATGTGTTGAGAATCCCTCTCCTTAAAAGAAAAGCACCCCTTAGACACTCTCTACTCACTCTAGGATCAAGGGTTTAGCAAGCCGGAGATTCTAGTTCACTCAAAGTTCGAGAAAGAGCCCGAAGGTTGAACCCTCAGGTGGATCCATCTTCGACGGAAGAAGGCGACGAGAAGAGAACCATCAACCTCTACAAAGTTTGAAGAAGAAGGAGTTCAAGTTTAGGTATAACCATCTTTCCGAGTAGCTAACTCTCTTTAGCAAGTTTGCTAGTTTTGGTTTAGGAAAAGATCCCGACTTTGTTAGTCCATGTTGCCCCATGCGCTAAAAATTTGATTTTTATACCGTTTCCGCCTCCCCGTAAGAACCGGGGGTCACAACGTGGACTTACAATAATATGTATCCATTCGTCTCAGAATCCACAGTGATCACATCACAAAGCAGCAGAAGAATCATATGAAATATTGGATATTCTAGGATGTCCGTGTTTTATTTTGAGCCTGTATAAAACACGGATTCCACGGTCGCTATGAATAGCCAAACCCACATCCCTAGACCCCTACGAGAGCGGCAAGCAAACCTACCAATTCTAGAGTTAGGAGACCCGGACTCGACTCCTCGAGTTGGTTTCCCACTGGACTCTAGAACCCGGTTACTTGTGCTCCCCTCCTTGGGTCTATCCTAATGCGAAAAAGTAAATAATATACATCATGTTAGTTATATGTATGCCCTAGAGGCCATTACTGTACATAGGATGTATATTGTAGTGGATGCTGGGACATATATAGGTATGACTTTCTTGCTCGACATGATAGTACGCTATCTGGTTGCTCTTTATCTTAACATGTATACTTTCCGTCTCTCTGATTACATGTTGATAAAGCCCTTAGGATGTGTACTCGACTTCCAGGACTATGATGCAGATCATACTAGTGGGGTCTGGGTAGTCAGTGAGTACATCCTTTAATGTTCCTAGTCGTGGGAATATTGAGATGGGGCATCGATATTCCAGAGTAGACTAGCGTATATCTTCTCGACCCATGTGATGAGCGATGGATGATCCCATATCCATTGGTGTTTGACATCAGAGATGGTATGCGGGTGCTCAGTGGAGACTGGGTACACTGAACGGACTCGCCGAGAACTCCCAGATGGTATTATACCTCACGTTAGATGGCAGTTCTCTGGTGACACTGGTACAGCTTAGTCTGTTGACCCGAGATCGTCATAGAGTCTTGTGTGTTTCCCACTGTGCTTTGATTTCCACCCTACCACGGCTCTACTGAGTCGTGCAAACAGGTGGTTTTTGGGTACAGTCCCGATTCACATGGAGGCAATGAGCGATAGGAGGGGATTCGTCTCTCCCGGTATTGGGGGTTGATGTTGTGCTATGCTCGACTGGCCATAACAGGAAATCCCTGGCCAGGGTTGCAGTGATATACTGGTAAGAGTTATCAGTAGTTTCACGAATGTTACTTATCGAGCTATTGGGGTCTGACGTTTACCACCCCTAGGCGAGATATGCGACATATCAGACGAACAGACCGGACTGTACGGTAAGTGTTACTGGTTGGATTCACAGGAGTGTGAGCGGGCTTGCTCGTCAATCTTCTGATCGCTCAACACCCGGGTGGCCGTTACGTTTAGCAGACCGCTTGCGGCTTGTGGGTGTTTGATATGATCATCATCTGCTGCCGGCGTATTGACGAGTCTTTAGAGTCCTACACAGAGGTTTCCTGGCTCAAGCGAAACGAAATAGGAGCGCATATGAGATATGTGCGGGACCGAGAATAATGCGTGTATGTGATACCGTATTCTATTCTCGCGATGAATGTATCGAATGGTTTTATGCGATATAACCTAGTTATCGAATCGTTGATTCGATAAGCCGATACATTGGATACTAGTCGGTTATATGAGATATGACCGGATCGTTAAATCAAGTATTGATTTAATGATTTAATGCATAATTATATATTTGATATATTACTTTGCATTAACTAGTATTGGTTCACTTAAATTGGATTTTCTCACTTGATGTACATAAGTTGTATATGTGATATACTTTTGTGCACAAGATTGTATCATGTTTGATGATACATGAATGTTAGTGTGTATGTTTAGATTAAACCATGGTTATGTGATGGTTAGGGTTTTCTTTTTCTTATCTATTTATTTATTTATTTTGGCAAAAGATTAAAGAGAAAATGGTGGCTTTCTTTGTTTGTTATTGAAGCTTCTTGAAGCTTTGACCAAGTGACCATTTTGTCTTCATGCTTAACCCTAACCCTTCCAACTAACCATGGTCTATTCTCTACACCTAATCATGGTTGCCATATGATAAGCGTTGATTTTATTTTCTATTTTATAATAACTTATCATATTCTTTTCATCATCATCTTTTTCTTCAAACATGAAGAAAGCTTGCTCCATCAATGGCAACTTGTGAAAATGAGTGAGAAATCCAAATCCAAAGTGAACCCACTTCCTATTTCTTCACAAGTTTCATGACTTGGTGAAGTTGGAGCTTGATATTGCGATGCCTCGACGTAGATCATCTTTGGCATCGTAGTCGATGACTTAGCCCGCCCATTTCTCCGATGAAGCCGATGCTAGAGTCCAAGATCCGATTTGGACAGCGAGGGGACTTCATCACGGAGCCTAGGAGGTGGAGGACCGGATCTACAAAGGTTGTAGCCTCTTTCCTTTTAGATAAAGTTGTTTACGTGCATCGCATCGCCTATATATCTAGTTAACGATCCGTATTAGGGTTTGTAGGCACTTGTAAAATTTTAATTGGGCATGTTTGGTCACTTGTGAGACTTCATTAGTGTGCCTAGAAACCCTACACATCAATGGTGACATCATCCTCAATCCGGAAGTGCCCCAATAAAAGAATATTACATACATTTAATTTTACATGAATGAAAATAAAAACTCTCATCTCACATAAAACCCCCGGTTATTCAAAACGCGACGATCCAATATAACATATCCAGCAACACAGAACATCACATGTCATGACATCAACGTAAGTAGATATGCGTATCCCAATTGTCGTTGACATATAGCGATACACCACATATTACACTTACGGTCGCAGAAAAGAAAATGTCAAACTACAACATTTGGAATCCATAATAACCTTATACATCATAAACTCGAAATATCACATACTTCGGATTTCATGCCTAACTAGATGAATTCCACATATTGTATCACACCACATGATGTTCGGATGTTGTTAAACTTCTCGGTCGACTCATCAAAATCCCACAATTCCCAGAAGGCTCAACACTTGAGCACAATTTAATAATACCCAGTACATGCCACAGTACCTATGGACCAGCCGTAGAAGGGCAGACCCAAGCCTCACTTATGTCGCTACGGAACTGCGGTAAACCTGAAGGTATTACCGGGGTTCTGCGATCCAAAAAAAGTCGAGTTAGGGTTACATTCTTCTAGAGGGTCCACAGAAATTACTTGCACGTTTTTCCGAATAGCTTAAACTTGGAAAAATGAGTTTTTGACATTCGTTCGAGCTTTTTAACTTCGCCTAGATAACATGTGAATGCCCGAAATAAGCTAAACGATGTCAAACATTCTGATCGAATCAACGAATTCCCAATTAATTCCAAAAAGCTCAACACTTGAGTAATTAAAAAATTCCCAGATACTCCAAGTAGTACATACGGATCACCCTATTGAAATACGATCCCTTAATCATTATGTTCTGCCACAGAATCGCCGCCAATAGCTTGGTTTGGCCGCGGTTCCGCGGTGACTTAATGGATTCAGGGTATCGTACTTCTCATATTTCCATAAAATCACCTGCTTAATTTTCTGAGTATTTTTAATGTGGAAAAATACAACATTTTGAAAAATTTCCAGAAAGTGTGGAAGATTGGGTTTTCGGAGTTCGTTCGGATTTTTAACTTCGCCTAGACGACTCCTAATGCTCCAGCAAGGCTCTGATACCACTGTAGGGTTCTTAGGCACAACCACAAGGTTTCAATCATGCCGTATTTTAAAAATTAGTGTTCCTAATAACCCTAACCTAGGATCTTACTAGAGTTTTAGGAGCAAAACTAGAAAGTAAACAACTTTACATAGAAGTGAACTAGAAATACTGTTAGATATGTATGCCCTAGAGGCCATTATTGTATAGTACTGGTTTGTATAATACATTTTGGAGGCTTGGGATATATATATATGGTTTTACGACAGTCTTGCTCGATATAGTAGTATGCTACTTGGTTTGTTTCTATCTTAATATGTGTATATGTTTCTTTTAACATATCGCTAAAAACATATTGGTAGAGCCCTTAGGATCTTTGCTTGACTACCGGCGTTGTGATGGCGATCACACTAGTGGGGGCTGGGTAATCTATAAGCACATCCTTATGCAGGTCCCTAGTCGTAGGATTATCGAGACAGGGCATCGATACTCTAGAGTAGACTAGTGCATACGCTTCTCTTCCCAGCAGGGGAGATGGTCTGTCCCACAGCCATCAGTACGTCATACTGGAGATAGTATGCAGGTGCTCGTTAGGTTACGAGTACACTGGACAGGACTCGTCGGGAACTGTTGGTTGGTATTATACCTATCGTCAGTTAACAGTTCCCAGGTGACATGAGTACAGCTTAGTCCGCTGACTTGACACTGTCACTCCGCCTCGAGTGTGTTCCCACTGTTCTTAGATTGCTACCCTACGACGGCTCTACTGAGTCGTGCAAACAGGTAGTAGTTGGGTGCAGTCCCGAAGCACTTGGAGGCAATGACGGTTAGATAGGATTCGTCTCTCCCGGTATTGGGGGTTGATATCGCGCTGTGTCTAGAAGAGCCATTACACAAAGTCCCTGGCCAGGGCAAGCGAGAATTGCTGGTAGGTTTTCCAGTAGATTCTCAGGGTGTTTTGGGCTACACTCCGACACGACTTGTACCGCTATTAGGGGACTGACGTTTAGCGCCCCCTAGGACCTCCATGCGATACTCTTAGATGAACAGACCGGACTGTACGGAGATTGTCACATACAGGCTCAGTAGGAGTTCGGATGGGTTCACCTCATCAGTCTTCTTATCGGCATCTACCTGGGGACCGTTACGTACAGCTAGTGCCACTTGCGGTCTGTGGTTAAACTCACTGCCAGCGTAGTGTCGAGTCTTTAGAGTCCCACACAGAGGGTTATTCGCCTTTGGGCAAAACAGAGTAGAGGTCGCATGGTTTTGCGACGGGGTTCGTTCACATCCGCGCACTTGTGCACGTTTGGTGACCGGACAGTTATTACTAGTGGGCTTTGGTTTAAGCCAGATCCTAGTATATGTTTTGGGGTTGGTTTTATCTCATTGTATTCGTGTTCTTCGGATCACGGATGCGGGTGTGTATGCACAGTTGACTGAGGCAGAGGATTCTCATTAGGGTTATGGTACGGGTGTGTATGCACAGTTGACTGTTGTCTTTTTCCAAACCCTAATGAGAATAGGAAATATGATTAATAATATTAGTTAACATTTTTGTGCCATGGTTGAGTTGAATTCTTGACTTTTGTTGACTTGTTGATTTCGTTGACCGGTTGACCAAAGTAGACTTGTTGACCATCATCATTTGTTTTCAAAGATGCTTCTTATTCTTTGCAAAAGCATTTAATGAATGAAATGATAATGGTCATTCATCAACTCACCATCACAAATTGTTAATTATTATTATTATTATCATTTTTCTAAATTATGAGAGCATGGTTGTAAATTTTATCATTCTCACTTGCATCTTCTCTCTCATCCATTGCTCTCCTTCATCCTCTAGCTCAAGGAAATTCCTTCTCATGAGTTGAGAACCATTTTCCTTTGAGATAAAACACCAAGAATACTCTCTACTCTTTCTAGGGTTCTAGGTTTAGCAAACCAAGCACCTTAGTTACCTCTAGGTTGAGGTAGGAGCTCAAGTTCGAACCCTCGGGTGGATCTATCTTCGACAAAGAGGAGACGACGACGAGGAGCCGTACAAACTACTACAAGGAGAAAGTAAGGAGGATAACAACAAGAAGAGAAGGAGTTCAAGAGAACAACAAGAAGAGAAGGAGTTCAAGACTAGGTATAACCATTCTACATAGTAGTTAGAACTTGTAGATTTTATGTTAGTTTTGTTTAGCAACGATCCTTTATGAAACGGTCCATGTTACCTAGCCAGGGAAAAATTTTCGTTTTACCTATTCCGCCTCCCCGAAAGAACCGGGGTGGGTAACATGGACCTAACAGTTGTATCAGAGCCTAGCTAAACACAAACTAGCATGTTAGCAAAGTATCTAGAATTTCGATCGGACAAAAATCGCAAAACACGTCCGGAAAAACCATGTTTCTGCCGATTTTTTATACTGCTCTAAAAATGATTTAAAATACATGAAAAATCGGCTCAGGGTTTTGTGAAAACACAAAACAAAAACGATCTAGTGACTCGGTCAAAGCGCCACGGATCCGCGGCAAGAACATGCTTCCTGCCGCGGAACCGCGGCCGAGTTGACTCGGCCGTGGACCAGGTTTTGTGCAGTGTTCTTATTTGGATGTTTTAGGATTTTTAGTATATGTTGTTTCTGCCCAGATTTTCCAGAGAACAAATTTGTGTTTGGGGTGGTTACAAATCCGTATTTTGATCGAAGCTCTGTAGACTTTGGCTAATGGGTTATATCTGTAATGTGATATATGTATTGAACGTCTGCTAATCGCTATACGTCGATTAGTGGGGGTTATACATATCTGTGATCTGTAATGTTGATGGTTTGTGTATATGAATTCGTTGGATTGTCGCGGATGAATAGCCGGGGGGTTGTGAGATGAGAGTTTTCTTTATCTTTCAATTCATGTAATATGTAAATTGATGTAATATTATCTATTTGGCCGCACAACCGGGATGGGGTTGTAGCCGTCATTGTATAATTTCTTTTTACTGTTTTTGCTCCTAGGATAGACCCAAGGTGGGGTGCACAAACTACCGGGTATCTCGAAATGCCGAGTGGCCTATTCATGTCGTTGAGGGAGGTTGCTTCGCTTCGGGTACTTGGCGGGTAGTTTGCCGCACCCGTAGGGGTCTAGGGTGGGGTTTTGGCTATTCATCGCGACCGTGTAATCCGCTCTTCGTTACAGGCTCGTACGGAATGCGGATTCCTAGTATATCCAATGTGTTCATCTGTGATCTGGAATGGCTATCATTGCATCTGACGAATGTGTATATATCTATATGATATCTATTTAGGCGTTGCTTATGTTTTGCATTCGCGCTAGTCCAGCCCCCGCTCTGTCGTTAGTTAAGTAACCTAACGGGTGATGACGGGACCCCGTGGCGAATGCAGATGGCATAAGCGTACGTCATATTTTCGTTGTTTTCTGCAATGGTAGGATTAACTGATGGGACGCATTAAATTAAATGATCAAGTGAGAGAATAAACCATGGGTGAGTGTGTATCAAATACTAACTCATGTAGAGATATAAACATGGCTAATTAAAATGGTTAGGTTAATAAATATCTACAATAAAACAAAACTAGTGGACTTGGTCAAATGCACTCACAAGCTTCTACAAGCTTCATGCATTTGATTTAGTTTCCACCAATTTGGATTTATCTTAAATATTAAAACCCACCATTATAATTAGTATGGTGTTTGTCTCATACACCCATGTATTGTGTATCAACAACCATGACACACACAAATAAACAATGCACATCAATATATATCACATATATATTGCATGTACACACAAGTGAGAAAAGAATGCTTAAGTGAGCCAATGTTAGTTAATGTAAATTAGTATATCAAATATATAATTATACACTAAATTATCAAATCAACACTTGATTTAATAATCCGGCTATATCTCATATAACCGACTAACACTAAATGTACCAACTTATCGATCAACACTTGATTCGATAACTCGGCTATATCTCTTATAACCGACCGATACAAATATCGTGAGAATGAAATATGGTATCATATACACGCATTATTCTCGGTCCCGCATATATCACATATGTGCTCCTATTTTATTTTGCCTGAGCCAGTAAAACCTCTATGTAGGACTCTAAAGACTCATCAATACGCCGGCAGTAGGTGATGATCACATCAAGCACTCACAAGCCGTCAGAGGTACTAGCTGGAAGTAACGGCTACCCGGGTATTGAGCGATCAGAAGATCAGCAAGCAAGACCGCTCCAACTCCTGCAAAAGCGTGACAGTAACACTAGCCGTACAGTCCGGTCTCCTCGCCTGATATGTCGCATATCAAGTCTAGGGGTGGTAAACGTCAGACCCCAATAACCGATAAGTCATGCCGACATGAGGCTCATAACGGGTCGAGAAACTACTGATAACACTTACCAGTAAATCTCTAATTCATCCCTGGCCAGGGACTTCCCTGTTATGGCCAATCGAGCACAGCGCAACATCAACCCCTAATACCGGGAGAGACGAAACCCCTCCTATCGCTCATTGCCTCCATGTGACTCGGGACTGTACCCAAAAACCACCATTTTGTACGTCCTCATGAACGTGGTAAGGTGGAAATCAAAACACAGTGGGAATCATAAAAGACTCTATGACGATCTCGGGTTTATAGACTAACCTGTACCAGTGTCACCAGAGAACTGCTATCTGACGTGAGGTATAATACTATCGGGGAGTTCTCGGCGAGTCCGTCCAGTGTACCCAGTCTCTACTGAGCACCCGTATACCATCTCTAATGTCAAACACCAATGGATATGGGATCATCCATCGCCCATCAAATGGGTCGAGAAGCGTATACGCTAGTCTACTCTGGTATATCGATGCCCCGTCTCGATACACCCATGACTAGGAACATTAAAGGATGAACTTATGGACTACCAAGGCCCCACTAGTATGCTCTGCATCACAATCCTGGTAGTCAAGTACACATCCTAAGGGCTTTACCAACATGTAACCCTAAGACAGTATAAAGAGACAAGTATACACGTTAAGATAAAGAGCAACCAGATAGCATACTATCATATCGAGAAAGAAAGTCCTCTCTATATATGTCCAAGCATCCACTATAATATACATCATATGTACAATAATGGCCCCTAGGGCATACATACAACTAACAAAAACACACATCTAAAGGCCCGCTAAAATCTCATGTCGTACTTCACCATACGAAACAAAACATATCACCGATCTCATAGCATCATGCCCAATCTCATCGACTCATCTCCCAATACCATATACAATCTTCATCATCCATGTGGAGGTATACGTATATATATATGCATAGTCCCATACCTATGTGTGTGTATATATATATATATATATACATATCCCCATATACGCACAAGTATAACAAAGTAAGCATGTGTGTGCGTGTGGGTGTAAACCTCATTCTAGGGTTCGCGACTAAACTGACTAATGACACTATCATCCAATTATACTAAAATTATTCATGACTCCCAAAGTCTATCTAAATAATCATAAACTCACAATAAACATATAAATATATCCATATAATATATATACACCATACACTACACTACGAACTGCGGGGGTGTTATACTCCATCCACCCGACTTCCCCCGTAGATATAATCTACTCATTTTGCTCTTCGCTTGCCGTTGTCGAAGTCGCCACGCGCTTGTTTGTCGTCCCGAAGTCCACATGGGGGTACCTACATGTTAGGTCCACGTTACCCACCCCGGTTCTTTCGGGGAGACGGAATAGGTAAATATCAAAATTTTCTCACAAGGTAACATGGACCATGCATGAAGGATATTTGCTAAACAAAAACTAACATACTAACTACACGTTCTAGCTACTATGTAGAAAGGTTATACTTAAGTCTTGAATTCCTTCTCTTCTTGTTGTGGTTCTCTTTCTTACTTGTTCCTTGTAGTTGCGTAGACGGCTCCTCCTCGTCGTCTTTTCTTTGCCGAATATAGATCCACCCGAAGGCCTCTACCTTGAGCTCCTAACTCAACCAAGAGGTAACTAGAGTGCTTGGTTTGCTAGACAAAGAACCTTAGAAAGAGTAGTGAGATATTTTGTGGTTTTGTCTCAAAAGCTTTTGATTTTCAACACATGAAAGATTAAAGCTTTGAGAGGAAGAGGGAGAGCTCAAAAATATGAGAGAGAAAAAGCAAAAGAGAATGAGGATGTTTTAGCAACCATACTCTCATATTAGTGAATTATGAAACAATAATAATAATTAAAGAAATTATGATGGTTTATTTGGAATGACCATTATCATTTCACATTAAATGAATTTTGCAAGAATCACGAAGCATCTTTCATGTGAAATGATGATGGTCAAAATGTCAACAATAGTCAACCGGTCAACCAAAGTCAAAAGGTCAACAAAAGTCAAATGGTCAACCTAACCATGGCACAATTATCCTTAATTAATATCATTAATCATATCTCTCATTCTCATTAGGGTTTGGAAAAAGTCAACGGTCAATAACCCTAATGAGAATCCTCTGCCTCTGTCAACTGTGCATACACACCCGCATCCATGTTCCGAGGAACACGAATATAATGAGACAAAACCAATCCCAAAACAAATACTAGGATCTGGCTTAAACCAAAGCCCACTAGTAATAACTGCCCGGACACCAAACATGCACAAGTGCGCGGATGTGAACGAACCCCGTCGCAAAACCATGCGACCACTACTCTGTTTTGCCCAAAGGCGAATAACCCTCTGTGTGGGACTCTAAAGGCTCGACACTACGCTGGTAGTGGGTTTAACTACAGGTCGCAAGCGGTACTAGCTGTACGTAACGGTCCCCAGATAGATGCCGATAAGAAGACCGATGAGGTGAACCCATCCGAACTCCTACTGAGCCTGAACGTGACAATCTCCGTACAGTCCGGTCTGTTCGTCTAAGAGTATCACATGTCGGGCCTAGGGGGTGGTACACGTCAGACCCCTAATAGCGGTACAATTCATGTCGGAGTGTAGCCCAGAACACCCTGAGAAACTACTGGAAACACTACCAGTAAATCTCGCTTGCCCTGGTCAGGGACGACTATGTGTAATGGCTCTCCTAGACACAGCGCGATATCAACTCCCAATACCGGGAGAGACGAATCCTGTCTAACCGTCACTGCCTCCAAGTGCTTTGGGACTGCACCCAACTACTACCGGTTTGCACGACTCAATAGAGCCGTGGTAGGGTAGTAATCTAAGAACAGCGGGAACACACTCGAGGCGAAGTGACAGTGTCAAGTCAGCGGACTAAGCTGTACTCATGTCACCTGGGAACTGTTAACTGACGATAGGTATAATACCAACCAACAGTTCCCGACGAGTCCTGTCCAGTGTACTCGTAACCTAACGAGCACCTGCATACTATCTCCAGTACGACGTACTGATAGCTGTGGGGCAGACCATCTCCCCTGCTGGGAAGAGAAGCGTATGCATGAGTCTACTCTGGAGTATCGATGCCCAGTCTCGATAATCCTACGACTAGGGACCAAAATAAGGATGTGCTTATAGACTACCCAGCCCCCACCAGTGTGATCGCCATCATAACCCCGGTAGTCAAGCAAAGATCCTAAGGGCTCCATCAATATGTTTTAGCGATATGTTAAAAGAAACATACACACATATTAAGATAGAAACAAACTAAGTAGCATACTACTATATCGAGCAAGACTGTCGTAAACCCATATATATATCCCAAACTTCCAAAATGTATTATACAAACTAGTACTATACAATAATGGCCACTAGGGCATACATATCCAACAATCTCCCACTTGCACTAAAGGCCAGTAATTGGTGTACCGCATACCCAACGTCTGCTCTAGGGCCAGCTGCTGGCGTACCGCATACCCAATAGCTCAAAAAGTCGCTCGAACTGTGTTTGAGGGAGGGCCTTTGTGAATGGATTCGCCGTGTTGTCTTTTGTGTCCACTCTCCGTACCTCGATCTCCTGGTGATCAATGATCTCCTTGATCAGGTGATACCGCCTCAAGATGTGTCTGGACTTCTGATGGGACCTTGGTTCCTTCGCTAAAGCTATAGCCCCATTGTTATCGCAATACAAAGGTATTGGGTCAACAATGGACGGAACCACCTGAAGTTCACTAATGAACTTCTTCATCCTGACCGCCTCTTTTGCGGCATCGCTTGCAGCAATGTATTCAGCCTCCATCGTCGAGTCTGCGACGGTATCCTATTTGGAACTCCTCCAACACACCGCCCCTCCGTTGAGGGTAAACACAAAACCCGAGACAGACTTGCAGTCATCTTTGTCACTCTGGAAGCTTGAATCGGTAAAGGACTCGACCCTGCAGTTTCCATTACCGTAAACCAGGAACATTTCCTTAGTCCTTCTCAGGTACTTGAGAATGTTCTTTACTGCCGTCCAGTAGTTCTTGTTAGTGTATATGCCCTAGAGGCCATTACTGTATCATACTAGTTTGTATATTACTTAATGGAAGCTTGGGATATTCACTTTGTATAGACAATCTTGCTCAATATAGTAGTATGCTACTTGGTTTGTTTCTACTTCAATGTGTACATGTGTTTATTTTAGTATATCACCTATACACATTAGTGGAGCCTTTAGGATCTTTGCTTGATTACGAGCGTTGTGATGGCAGTCACACTAGTGGGGGCTGGGTAATCTATAAGCACATCCTTATGCAGGTCCCTAGTCGCAGGACTATCGAGATAGGGCATCGATACTCCGGAGTAGACTAGCGTATGCACTTCTCATCCCAGTGTGGGAGACGGTCTGTCCCACAGCCGTCAGTACGTCGTACTTGAGATAGTATGCGGGTGCTCGTTGGGTTACGAGTACACTGGACAGGACTCGTCGGGAACTGTTGGTTGGTACTATACCTATCGTCAATTATCAGTTCCCAGGTGACATGAGTACAGCTTAGTCCGCTGACTTGACACTGTCACTTCGCCTCGAGTGTGTTCCCACTGTATTTAGATTACTACCCTACCACGGCTCAAAGGAGTCATGCAAACAGGTAGTAGTTGGGTGCAGTCCCGAAGCACTTGGAGCCAGTGACGGTTAGACAGGATTCGACTCTCCCGGTATTGGGGGTTGACATCGCGCTGTGTGTAGGAGAGCCATTACACGAGTAGTCCCTGGCCAGGGCAAGCGAGATATACTGGTAGGTTTCCAGTGTCATCTCTGGGTGTTCTGGGCTTCACTCCGACACGACTTGTACCGCTATTAGGGGACTGACGTTTATCGCCCCCTAGGCCCGCCATGCGATGTATCAGACGAACAGACCTGACTTTACAGAGAGATTATCACATTCAGACTTAGTAGGAGTTCAGATGGGTTTCACGTTGTCCGTCTTCTTGTCGGCATCTACCTGGGGACCGTTACGGACAGCTAGTGCCGGTTGCGGTCTGTGGTTAAACCCACTGCCAGCGTAGTGTCGAGTCTTTAGAGTCCCATACAGAAAGCTATTCACCTTTAGGCAAAAGAGTAGGGGTCGCATGGTTTTGCGACAGGTCGCATGATTTTGCGACAGGGTTCGGTCACATCCGTGCACCTGTACACGTACAGTGTCCGGACAGTTAACACTAGCGGGCTTTGGTTTAAGCCAGATCCTAGTGTACGTTTTGTGATTGTGTAGCGCCTTGAAAAGTCGTTTTGGTGTTTTCCTGAAAATCGGTGAAAATTCGGTATTTTTCCGTAAACCGTCTTTTTGTTATTTTGCAGTTTAGGACTAATTATACCTAATTTGGATAGGTAATTGGTAGTTTTTGTAGCTAAAGAGTTACTTATGAAATTCTGGTCGTTTAAAATTTTTCCCTAATTTTTCAATTTTTCAATATTATTTTAAGCCGGTAAGAAAATACATTAAATTAGCGATAAATACAAATTTAAATGGGCTAAATTTAAGCTTTAAAATCATGTTAATTAAAATCTAGTTGTAACATAAATTTTTAGTATTTTATTTTAAGTTTTAACTAATTTTTTATTATAGAAAACGAAATTTATGGAATTTAAGCTAAAACTTGCAATTTTGGACTTGTAAGGGGTCTTTTTGCATAAATTTCTTTTGTAAAACCCCATTCACCCTTCCCTCACCCCTAGGCCGGCCCACTTCCAGCAACTCAAGAAAAAATTCCTTGCCTCTTTGACTTTTATTCTTGTGTAGAAAAGAGGTGTTTTTTTTAAAGGATTTTGACTTTTTATTGGGTATGGGTCTTTAGTGATTGGTATGGGTTGAACTTGACTTTTCCCACACCCCACACCATCCCCCTCTCCCTTGTTCAGGCCGAGAAAGCTGCAGCCCCCCTTCATCATTTTTCTTTGCATCTTCTTCAAAATTTCTTCAAGTTTGCTCCAAAATTTCCAATTTAAACCTCACCTATTTACCCCCATTCTTCATCCCATTTTCCTTGGCCCTTCTTGCTTGGATCATGGTGCTATGAAGCCATCTTTGGAGGCATCTTGTTCTTGCTAGATCCATAGATCTTGAGGTATAATTTCCACCAAGTTAAGTTCTTATGGTTAGAATTCTTTAATTGAGTTGTGTTAGTGCTAATTTCATTCTGGATTTTTAAAGTTAATGGTTTGAGTTAACTAGGGTTTTAGAAACCATTATTTAGTTAATTAAATCTATTTAGCTATCTAGTTGTTTACTAAACCAATCTATAAGGTTACTTTGCTTAAGTGGCTTCATGTTATGCTAATCTAAGTTAACCTTGTGTGAAATTTTCATTGTAATTGCTAATTACAAAAATCAAGAAAGGGTTGGTTGTGGAATATAGGTTTTGAAGCATAGTTAATGGTTTAAAATTAGTGTAGTGGCTATCTAGTGGGTTAGTTTGGATGTTTGTGTTGGATTGTGAGCACTTTATCGCATAACGGCGATGTTGCGTCGTTTTTTTTTTTTGGTATGTTTGTGCTTACTAGTTTTGTTATAAAATTATGTGATGAATTACTTTTGATAACTTGATGATTGTATTGGCTTATCCTATGACATTTAGGATGTGTGAGTGCGGATTTTTGAGTGATCGGGTTTTAGCTTTGCCGGGCGACCAAATCGACGATTTTAGTTAGTTTTTGCGATTTTCGCGTGTGTTCCGCACACCTTGTGCACGTTGTACCTAGCTTGTGAACGTTGGTATTGTCGTTTGGGATTTGCGTCGTTCTTGATATGTAACCTTATGTTGTATTGATGTAAATTCCAGGTTCGGTCGCGGAGACGTCAGACGCGGCACGAAAGGGGAAAGCGGTGATTGGACGTGGATAGCTAGGGATTCCGGTGAGTAGATGTAACATCTACGGGGGACTATCGTTGGATGGCGCAAGCCGCCCGATAGTTTTAGTAGCTTAAAAAGATTCTTAGTAATGTTAGTAATTAGGGGTGTAATACTTGTATGATTATTTGCTACATCCATGCCTTATATTGACATACATATGCGGACCCACCCTATAGGACACCTGCACCATTGCCAGGGTTTCTATATGCAGCACGAGCACTATTCATGCTTACACACACACCCTGGTAATTGCCATGCCACCACACTAGATAACCTATAATTTGAAACCTTTTACTAATTGATACTTAAACTTGTGCTATTGCCTTTAATTCTTTAAAATGAAATCATAAGATTGCTAATCATGTGCATGTACTTCATCATGTTATTTGTTCATGCCTAGTCTATCAATCATACATCGCAACTTGATTATTGACACCATATGCATTCATTATCATTGGCATATGCATTTATGAGGATTTCTTGAGATTTTGTGATATTCTGGATTTCGAGGGAAAGCCGCAAAATTTCTAAACTTATTATATTTTTTAAAATATGTAAATTGCGGTTTTCTAGTGATGTAAGTGTCGTCCACCATGAGTTTGCTGTGGTTTTCGAGACCCGTTTCGAGGAGTTGGATGAACCGTCTCGGGTACATGGTGGGCCCGGTAAGGTACCCCGGGGCAAGAAGCTCATGTTGCTGACGATGAGCCTGGCAGGGGACGGATTACCTACCGGTGACTGTTTGGGACGGCGGATATCCAGAGGATACCGACCGTGGCCGCGAGATGACTAGATAGTGATATTGAGATGGGTCAGCCGGATGGCTGAGGCCAGAGATACTATGACATGGATATATGAGATTTGTGATAGTTTTGAGGTGTCGTTGCTGGACACAGGTTCTTGTTGATTCTATTGGTATTGTGCTGGTATTTCAAAAGAGATTCCTAAAGGAAAAACATGATTCTTATACTTACACATTCAGATCATGAGTTGATTCGCATTGCATTCATACCTGCTAGTATATTCATATTGCATACATACCTGCTATTATGTCCTGCCTTACCTGTATTTTAGATGCTAGGATGCTTGTGTGCATGCATTCGATAGCCTGTGTAGATGTTATTTATTACTCACGAGTTGGCAACTCACCCCCGTTGTGCCACAGCCTTTTGCAGGTCCGCTCCGTCAGTACAGTAGCGGCGGGCGCACTTGCTTCTTTTGCCTCTTTTGCCTGGACTCGAGGTTTTGCTCTTAGGTGGGTTATATTATTATTTTTGTACCACCTTGTATATTCTTTGTATCTAGAGTACTCCATCTACTGTATCTACCAGTATTGTTGTATATTGACCTAGAGATGAGACTGTGAGATTTGTGGACTTTTTATGCTGTATTTTGGGGTCGAGCTCACTTGAGTCGACATGCTGTTTTTCTCATGCTTCTTTATGATTATTTTGCATGTTGTTGTTTTATATTGCGTGGGATTTATGACCGCCTTGTGGTGAAGAGCTAGCTCCCGCTTGGGGATGCCTTATTTGTTGGATTTATATATATTCTTGTTGTACCCATTTTGGGGGCCAGTATTTACAAAGGAGACTCTGCCGAAATTTTCGGAAAAATTAATATTGTTTTTAAAAAGGTTTTATATGACTTACTTGATAAACTCGCTTTTAATTGATTGGTTTTTCTTCACTCTTTTGCTTATTTGGTTTTGGTTTCTGGGCTTTGGCTTACTTATTTTACGGACGTCTTGAGACGTTTTGTAAACTTAAGTGCCAGTCACGTTCCGTACCCGGCGGGTCGTGACAAAGTTGGTATCAGAGCGGTAGGTTTTACCTTTTTGAGTGTAGGATGACCCTTGGTAGATGGAGTAAGTGACTTAAGTAGGGTAACGTAGCGTGTGTATGTCCGCGGCATACTTGCGATACGGTACTCCGCCTAAGTGACTTTAGGATATACTTGCTTGAAAATTCCTTCTTCAATTTCGTGTATCCTATGATCCTATTGTACTGTTCTTATTATCCATTTTCCTGTAACAGCCACTATGCCGCCGAAGGCTACGAGGGCACAGAGGGCTGCCGCCCGAGACGAGATTCGAGCTGGCTCGTCCGAGACTAGGACTGAGCAGGGTGGTATGCCTACGCCGCAGGGACAGACCGATCCACCTTCCCCAGGCCGTATGGATAGGCTTAAGACTGGTATGGAGGAGTTGCGACAGATGATGGGGAGTATGCAGGAGCTACGTCAGATGGTAGGATCCCTAGTTGCAGCCAGTCGTACACCGAGGCCGGATGACGCACCTACTACATCCCAGACTACTATGATACCTGCTCCTACTACTACCTCCGTGACTATCCCGGTTTCACTACAGGATTTCATGAGGCTGAGACCTCCAGTATTCACCGGCACCGAGGCAGCGGAGGACCCACAGACGTTCCTTGACAGTTTAGCCAGGATCTGCCGTTCGCTGAGATGTTCGGATGATCGATGGGTGGAGCTTGCGAGTTTCCGTCTAGAGGGTCTCGCACAGACATGGTGGGAGTCAGTCTTGAGAGGTCGAGCTGCAGGTCTACCGTCTATGACTTGGGCCGAGTTTACAACGGTCTTTCTAGCTCGTTTCCTCCCAGAGAGCGTTCGTGACGCCATAGCTCGTAGCTTCGAGGCCATAGTCAAGACACCTGGGATGACAGTGTCTGAGTATGACATCCAGTTTACACAGTTATCCTGATATGCTCCGTATTTGGTGGATACCGAAGAGAAGATGGTGAAGAGGTTCGTACAGGGACTTGATGCCCAGCTATATCTTGCCATTGGCGCCTAGCACTACGACACTTATTCAGCTGCTATGGATACGGCATTACGGATGGAGGCACGCATATCACAGACTTCGGCCGTTTCTGGGCCGAAGAGGATTCGCACCGATGTACCGTCTCAGAGGCAGTGCGCCAGATTCTTTCCGAGAGATAGGCCTGGCAGAGGATTTGGACGGGGACAGTTATATGGTTCTTATCCCCAGGGACAGCAGCTGTCGCCAGGGTGTTTTGGGTGCGGGAGTCCGCACCATCTTGTCAGAGACTGTCCGGTGAGATGACAGGGAGCAGCGACAGTTCCGCATGTGACCCTACCACCATCACCACCCTCTCCTCAGAGAGCCCTACTTCCTACCACAGGCGATGCTCCACGCCAGTTAGGTGCACCCAGAGGCCGTGGACGCGGCGGTCCTGTTCAGAGAGGACGAGGAGGCAGAGGCCGAGGTCGAGGTCAGCCCGCTATCGGTGGAGGACAGGCCCGAGTATTTGCTTTGACACCGCAGGATGCGTAGGCATCCAATGCCGTTGTGACAGGTACCTTGCCAGTTTGCTCTTTTGACGCACGGGTATTATTCGACCCAGGTTCCACACATTCGTACGTCTCTACACACTTTGCACCGATGTTGGGCCGTGAGTCGTCGTCGTTAGATCATCCGCTTGTTGTTGTTACTCCGGTAGGCGAGTCGTTTGTCGCTCGTTTTGTATTTCGATTGTGTTCCGTTCGTATCGGGGAGAGGGATTCATCGGTTGATTTGATTCTCCTTGATATGTTGGACTTTGATGTGCTTCTGGGCATGGACTGGCTGGCCACTTGTTATGCTTCGGTGGACTGCCGTGAGAAGGCAGTCAGATTTAGCTTTCCGGGAGAGCCAGTCCTTGTTATTCAGGGAGACCGCAGCGTCACCCTTCCCAGCTTGATTTCGTCTCTTCGCGCTGGTCAGCTCTTGCGGAAGGGTTGTCAGGGATTCTTAGCGTATATTTGTGATACTCGAGCTGCAGAGGTTCCATTGGACCGGGTCCCGGTTGTTTGTGAGTTCCCTGATGTTTTCCCTGATGAGCTACCTGGGCTACCACCTGAGCGCGACGTTGAGTTCTGCATCGATTTGATTCCCGGCTCGGGGCCTATTTCTATACCGCCTTATCGGATGGCCCCGGCAGAGCTTAGAGAGCTGAAGGATCAGTTGTAGTATTTGTTAGAGAAGGGGCTTATTCGACCTAGTGTTTCTCCGTGTGGTGCTCCGGTCCTGTTTGTCAAGAAGAAGGACGGAAGTTTGCGCTTATGTATCGACTACCGCCAGCTGAACAAGGTTACCGTGCGGAACAGATATCTGTTGCCACGCATTGATGATTTGTTCGACCAGCTTTAGGGTGCGGGGTATTTTTCGAGGATCGACTTGCGATCAGGATACCATCAGCTGCGAGTTCGATAGGAGGATATACCGAGGACAGCTTTCCGCACGCGCTACGACCACTATGAGTTTTTAGTGATGTCGTTCGGACTCACCAACGCCCCAGCAGCATTCATGGATTTGATGAACCGTACATTCAGGCCATATCTTGACTTGTTCATCATCGTGTTTATCGACGATATCTTGGTGTACTCCCGGAGCAGAGAGGAGCACGAGCAGCACTTGCGGATTACGTTACAGACTCTGAGGGAGCACCAGCTGTTCGCAAAGTTCTCCAAGTGTGCATTCTGGCTGGACAGCGTCGGATTCTTGGGTCACGTGATTACGAGAGACGGTATATGTGTGGACCCGAAGAAGATTGAGGCTGTTCAGCAGTGGCCCCGACCTACATCGGTTACTGAGATCCGTAGTTTTCTAGGCCTGGCGGGCTACTACAGGCGTTTTGTTCAGGACTTCTCCCGTATAGCTGCACCTTTGACCGGTTTGACCCAGAAAGGAGTTCCTTTCATTTGGACAGAGGAGTGCGAGCGCAGTTTTCAGCAGCTACGGACTTGTTTGACTACGGCGCCGGTATTATCTTTGCCTTCGGGATCAGGCGGATTTATGGTCTACTGTGATGCTTCGCGAGTGGGGTTAGGATGCGTATTGATGCAGCATGGCCGGGTGATCGCTTATGCTTCTCGGCAGTTGAAGAAGCATGAACAGAACTACCCCACTCACGATTTGGAGATGGCTGCAGTGGTCTTTTCACTGAAGATTTGGCGACATTACCTATACGGCGAGTCGTGTCAGATATTCACTGATCACAAGAGCTTAAAATACATATTTCAGCAGCGAGACCTGAACCTCAGACAGCGTCGTTGGATGGAGTTGGTGAAAGACTACGACTGCGAGATCTTATATCACCCAGGCAAGGCGAATGTAGTGGCGGATGCGTTGAGTAGGAGGCCCGGGGGTAGTCTATCGTGTTTGCGCGCAGTGCAGAAGCAGTCGTCAGCAGATTGGCAGATTTTATGCGACAGCCGAGTGGAGTTCGAGTTCACTCAGACAGGGGGACAACTCGCGCATGTTCGTGCACGCCCACAGTTGCTTGACCGTATATATGAGGCACAGCGCAGAGACGACCGTTGCTCAGAGATCATGGTACAGATGGGACAGGGCAGATTTTTCGAGTTCGTGATTGATGATCAGGGGATTTTACGATATGGATCTAGACTGTGCGTACCAGATGCTGATGGATTGCGGCACGACATTCTTGAGGAGGCACACCGATCAGTGTATAGTGTCCACCCCGGTTTCACCAAGATGTACCATGATATGAGAGAGACCTACTGGTGGGACGGGATGAAGAGGGACATTGCGGAGTTTGTATCGAGATGCCTGACTTGTCAGCAAGTCAAGGCCGAGCACCAGAGGCCCGCAGGAGAGCTACAGCCGTTACCCATTCCGGAGTGGAAATGGGAGCAGATTTCGATGGATTTCGTTGTGGGTCTACCCAGGCCCAGTCGAGGGTACGACTCCATCTGGGTGATCGTAGATCGATTGACGAAAGCGGCTCACTTCCTGCCAGTGAAGACCACCTTCAGCTTTGCTCAGTATGCCCAGCTTTACATCGACGAGATCGTGCGGTTGCATGGCGTACCGACTTGTATCGTGTCAGATCGAGGCACCCAGTTCACCAGCCGACTTTGGCAGAGACTTCAGGAGGCTTTGGGCACTCGTTTGAGCTTCAGCACAGCGTTTCATCCGCAGACCGACGGCCAGTCAGAGCGGACTATTCAGACTCTCGAGGACATGCTCAGAGTGTGCGTTTTAGACTTCGGCGGTAGCTGGGATCGTCATTTACCTCTAGTGGAGTTCTCCTACAACAACAGCTTCCAGGATACTATTCAGATGACACCTTTCGAGGCATTGTATGGGAGGAGATGCAGATCGCCCGTCTGTTGGACAGAGCTCAGCGAGAGCAGTATTTTGGGGCCGCAGCTTGTTGAGGAGACGACAGCGAAGATACAGTTGATCGGAGACCGGATGAGAGCGGCTCAGAGCAGGCAGAAATCGTATGCAGACAGGCGCCGTCGCAGACTAGAGTTCGCAGTTGGCGATCATGTTTTTCTGAGGGTCTCTCCGATGAAGGGCGTGATGCGATTTGGGCGAAAAGGAAAGCTTAGTCCCAGATTTGTGGGTCCCTTCGAGATTCTCGAGCGTGTCGGCGCAGTTGCATATCGTTTGGCTCTTCCACCCAGCTTTCCCGATGTTCACCCCTTCTTCCATGTTTCGATGCTCCGCAAGTACCTTCACGACCCTTTGCATGCGATTCAGCACCCGACAGTCCAGCTAGAGCGTGACCTTTCTTTTGCAGAGCAGCCGGTGGTCATCCTGGATCGGCAGGTGAAGAAGTTGAGATCGAAAGTTATACCGACCTTCAAGGTCCATTGGAGTGGCCCGAGCAGCGAGGAGGTCACCTGGGAGACCGAGGGCGAGATGAGGAAGAAATATCCCCATCTCTTTGAAGGTACGCGTAGTTATATTTTTAAATTCGGGGACCGAATTTCTTTAAGGGGGGAAGATTGTAGCGCCTTGAAAAGTCGTTTTGGTGTTTTCCTGAAAATCGGTGAAAATTCGGTATTTTTCCGTAAATCGTCTTTTTGTTATTTTGCAGTTTAGGACTAATTATACCTAATTTGGATAGGTAATTTCTAGTTTTTGTAGCTAATGAGTTACTTATGAAATTCTGGTCGTTTAAAAATTTTCCCTAATTTTTCAATTTTTTAATATTATTTTAAGCCGGTAAGAAAATACATTAAATTAGCGATAAATACAAATTTAAATGGGCTAAATTTAAGCTTTAAAATCATGTTAATTAAAATCTAGTTGTAACATAAATTTTTAGTATTTTATTTTAAGTTTTAACTAATTTTTTATTATAGAAAACGAAATTTATGGAATTTAAGCTAAAACTTGCAATTTTGGACCTGTAGGGGGTCTTTTTGCAAAAAATTTCTTTTGTAAAACCCCATTCACCCTTCCCTCACCCTTAGGCCGGCCCACTTCTAGCAACTCAAGAAAAAATTCCTTGCCTCTTTGACTTTTATTCTTGTGTAGAAAAGAGGTGTTTTTTTTAAAGGATTTTGACTTTTTATTGGGTAAGGGTCTTTAGTGATTGGTATGGGTTGAACTTGACTTTTCCCACACCCCACACCATCCCCCTCTCCTTTGTTCAGGCCAAGAAAGCTGCAGCCCCCCCTTTCATCATTTTTCTATGCATCTTCTTCAAAGTTTCTTCAAGTTTGCTCCAAAATTTCCAATTTAAACCTCACCTATTTACCCCCATTCTTCATCCCATTTTCCTTGGCCCTTCTTGCTTGGATCATGGTGCTATGAAGCCATCTTTGGAGGCATCTTGTTCTTGCTAGATCCATAGATCTTGAGGTATAATTTCCACCAAGTTAAGTTCTTATGGTTAGAATTCTTTAATTGAGTTGTGTTAGTGCTATTTTCATTCTAGATTTTTAAAGTTAATGGTTTGAGTTAACTAGGGTTTTAGAAACCATTATTTAGTTAATTAAATCTATTTATCTATCTAGTTGTTTACTAAACCAATCTATAAGGTTACTTTGCTTAAGTGGCTTCATGTTATGCTAATCTAAGTTAACCTTGTGTGAAATTTTCATTGTAATTGCTAATTACAAAAATCAAGAAAGGGTTGGTTGTGGAATATAGGTTTTGAAGCATAGTTAATGGTTTAAAATTAGTGTAGTGGCTATCTAGTTGGTTAGTTTGGATGTTTGTGTTAGATTGTGAGCACTTTATCGCATAACGGCGGTGTTGCGTCGTTTTTTTTCCGTATGTTTGTGCTTACTAGTTTTGTTATAAAATTATGTGATGAATTACTTTTGATATCTTGATGATTGTATTGGCTTATCCTATGAAATTTAGGATGTGTGAGTGCGGATTTTTGAGTGATCGGGTTTTAGCTTTGCCGGGCGACCAAATCGACGATTTTAGTTAGTTTTTGCGATTTTCGCGTGTGTTCCGCGCACCTTGTGCACGTTGTACCTAGCTTGTGAACGTTGGTATTGTCGTTTGGGATTTGCGTCGTTCTTGATATGTAACCTTATGTTGTATTGATGTAAATTGCAGGTTCGGTCGCGGAGACGTCAGACGCGGCACGAAAGGGGAAAGCGGTGATTGGACGTGGCTAGCTAGGGATTCCGGTGAGTAGATGTAACATCTACGGGGGACTATCGTTGGATGGCGCAAGCCGCCCGATAGTTTTAGTAGCTTAAAAAGATTCTTAGTAATGTTAGTAATTAGGGGTGTAATACTTGTATGATTATTTGCTACATCCATGCCTTATATTGACATACATATGCGAACCCACCCTATAAGACACCTGCACCATTGCCAGGGTTTTTATATGCAGCACGAGCACTATTCATGCTTACACACACACCCTGGTAATTGCCATGCCACCACACTAGATAACCTATAATTTGAAACCTTTTACTAATTGATACTTAAACTTGTGCTATTGCCTTTAATTCTTTAAAATGAAATCATAAGATTGCTAATCATGTGCATGTACTTCATCAAGTTATTTGTTCATGCCTAGTCTATCAATCATACATCGCAACTTGATTATTGACACCATATGCATTCATTATCATTGGCATATGCATTTATGAGGATTTCTTGAGATTTTGTGATATTCTGGATTTCGAGGGAAAGCCGCAAAATTTCTAAACTTATTATATTTTTTAAAATATGTAAATTGCGGTTTTCTAGTGATGTAAGTGTCGTCCACCATGAGTTTGCTGTGGTTTTCGAGACCCGTTTCGAGGAGTTGGATGAACCGTCTCGGGTACATGGTGGGCCCGGTAAGGTACCCCGGGGCAAGAAGCTCATGTTGCTGACGATGAGCCTGGCAGGGGACGGATTACCTACCGGTGACTGTTTGGGACGGCGGATATCCAGAGGATACCGACCGTGGCCGCGAGATGACGAGATAGTGATATTGAGATGGGTCAGCCGGATGGCTGAGGACAGAGATACTATGACATGGATATATGAGATTTGTGATAGTTTTGAGGTGTCGTTGCTGGACACAGGTTCTTGTTGATTCTATTGGTATTGTGCTGGTATTTCAAAAGAGATTCCTAAAGGAAAAACATGATTCTTATACTTACACATTCAGATCATGAGTTGATTCGCATTGCATTCATACCTGCTAGTATATTCATATTGCATACATACCTGCTATTATGTCCTGCCTTACCTGTATTTTAGATGCTAGGATGCTTGTGTGCATGCATTCGATAGCCTGTGTAGATATTATTTATTACTCACGAGTTGGCAACTCACCCCCGTTGTGCCACAGCCTTTTGCAGGTCCGCTCCGTCAGTACAGTAGCGGTGGGCGCACTTGCTTCTTTTGCCTCTTTTGCCTGGACTCGAGGTTTTGCTCTTAGGTGGGTTATATTATTATTTTTGTACCACCTTGTATATTCTTTGTATCTAGAGTACTCCATCTACTGTATCTACCAGTATTGTTGTATATTGACCTAGAGATGAGACTGTGAGATTTGTGGACTTTTTATGCTGTATTTTGGGGTCGAGCTCACTTGAGTCGACATGCTGTTTTTCTCATGCTTCTTTATGATTATTTTGCATGTTGTTGTTTTATATTGCGTGGGATTTATGACCGCCTTGTGGTGAAGAGCTAGCTCCCGCTTGGGGATGCCTTATTTGTTGGATTTATATATATTCTTGTTGTACCCATTTTGGGGGCCAGTATTTACAAAGGAGACTCTGCCGAAATTTTCGGAAAAATTAATATTGTTTTTAAAAAGGTTTTATATGACTTACTTGATAAACTCGCTTTTAATTGATTGGTTTTTCTTCACTCTTTTGCTTATTTGGTTTTGGTTTCTGGGCTTTGGCTTACTTATTTTACGGACGTCTTGAGACGTTTTGTAAACTTAAGTGCCAGTCACGTTCCGTACCCGGCGGGTCGTGACAAAGTTGGTATCAGAGCGGTAGGTTTTACCTTTTTGAGTGTAGGATGACCCTTGGTAGATGGAGTAAGTGACTTAAGTAGGGTAACGTAGCGTGTGTATGTCCGCGGCATACTTGCGATACGGTACTCCGCCTAAGTGACTTTAGGATATACTTGCTTGAAAATTCCTTCTTCAATTTCGTGTATCCTATGATCCTATTGCACTGTTCTTATTATCCGTTTTCCTGTAACAGCCACTATGCCGCCGAAGGCTACGAGGGCACAGAGGGCTGCCGCCCGAGACGAGATTCGAGCTGGCTCGTCCGAGACTAGGACTGAGCAGGGTGGTATGCCTACGCCGCAGGGACAGACCGATCCACCTTCCCCAGGCCGTATGGATAGGCTTGAGACTGGTATGGAGGAGTTGCGACAGATGATGGGGAGTATGCAGGAGCTACGTCAGATGGTAGGATCCCTAGTTGCAGCCAGTCGTACACCGAGGCCGGATGACGCACCTACTACATCCCAGACTACTATGATACCTGCTCCTACTACTACCTCCGTGACTATCCCGGTTTCACTACAGGATTTCATGAGGCTGAGACCTCCAGTATTCACCGGCACCGAGGCAGCGGAGGACCCACAGACGTTCCTTGACAGTTTAGCCAGGATCTGCCGTTCGCTGAGATGTTCGGATGATCGATGGGTGGAGCTTGCGAGTTTCCGTCTAGAGGGTCTCGCGCAGACATGGTGGGAGTCAGTCTTGAGAGGTCGAGCTGCAGGTCTACCGTCTATGACTTGGGCCGAGTTTACAACGGTCTTTCTAGCTCGTTTCCTCCCAGAGAGCGTTCGCGACGCCATAGCTCATAGCTTCGAGGCCTTAGTCAAGACACCTGGGATGACGGTGTCTGAGTATGACATCCAGTTTACACAGTTATCCCGATATGCTCCGTATTTGGTGGATACCGAAGAGAAGATGGTGAAGAGGTTCGTACAGGGACTTGATGCCCAGCTATATCTTGCCATTGGCGCCTAGCACTACGACACTTATTCAGCTGCTATGGATACGGCATTACGGATGGAGGCACGCATATCACAGACTTCGGCCGTTTCTGGGCCGAAGAGGATTCGCACCGATGTACCGTCTCAGAGGCAGCGCGCCAGATTCTTTCCGAGAGATAGGCCTGGCAGAGGATTTGGACGGGGACAGTTATATGGTTCTTATCCCCAGGGACAGCAGCTGTCGCCAGGGTGTTTTGGGTGCGGGAGTCCGCACCATCTTGTCAGAGACTGTCCGGTGAGATGACAGGGAGCAGCGACAGTTCCGCATGTGACCCTACCACCATCACCACCCTCTCCTCAGAGAGCCCTACTTCCTACCACAGGCGATGCTCCACGCCAGTTAGGTGCACCCAGAGGCCGTGGACGCGGCGGTCCTGTTCAGAGAGGACGAGGAGGCAGAGGCCGAGGTCGAGGTCAGCCCGCTATCGGTGGAGGACAGGCCCGAGTATTTGCTTTGACACCGCAGGATGCGTAGGCATCCAATGCCGTTGTGACAGGTACCTTGCCAGTTTGCTCTTTTGACGCACGGGTATTATTCGACCCAGGTTCCACACATTCGTACGTCTCTACACACTTTGCACCGATGTTGGGCCGTGAGTCGTCGTCGTTAGATCATCCGCTTGTTGTTGTTACTCCGGTAGGCGAGTCGTTTGTCGCTCGTTTTGTATTTCGATTGTGTTCCGTTCGTATCGGGGAGAGGGATTCATCGGTTGATTTGATTCTCCTTGATATGTTGGACTTTGATGTGCTTCTGGGCATGGACTGGCTGGCCACTTGTTATGCTTCGGTGGACTGCCGTGAGAAGGCAGTCAGATTTAGCTTTCCGGGAGAGCCAGTCCTTGTTATTCAGGGAGACCGCAGCGTCACCCTTCCCAGCTTGATTTCGTCTCTTCGCGCTGGTCAGCTCTTGCGGAAGGGTTGTCAGGGATTCTTAGCGTATATTTGTGATACTCGAGCTGCAGAGGTTCCATTGGACCGGGTCCCGGTTGTTTGTGAGTTCCCTGATGTTTTCCCTGATGAGCTACCTGGGCTACCACCTGAGCGCGACGTTGAGTTCTGCATCGATTTGATTCCCGGCTCGGGGCCTATTTCTATACCGCCTTATCGGATGGCCCCGGCAGAGCTTAGAGAGCTGAAGGATCAGTTGCAGGATTTGTTAGAGAAGGGGCTTATTCGACCTAGTGTTTCTCCGTGGGGTGCTCCGGTCCTGTTTGTCAAGAAGAAGGACGGAAGTTTGCGCTTATGTATCGACTACCGCCAGCTGAACAAGGTTACCGTGCGGAACAGATATCCGTTGCCACGTATTGATGATTTGTTCGACCAGCTTTAGGGTGCGGGGTATTTTTCGAGGATCGACTTGCGATCAGGATACCATCAGCTGCGAGTTCGATAGGAGGATATACCGAGGACAGCTTTCCGCACGCGCTACGACCACTATGAGTTTTTAGTGATGTCGTTCGGACTCACCAACGCCCCAGCAGCATTCATGGATTTGATGAACCGTACATTCAGGCCGTATCTTGACTTGTTCATCATCGTGTTTATCGACGATATCTTGGTGTACTCCCGGAGTAGAGAGGAGCACGAGCAGCACTTGCGGATTACGTTACAGACTCTGAGGGAGCACCAGCTGTTCGCAAAGTTCTCCAAGTGTGCATTCTGGCTGGACAGCGTCGGATTCTTGGGTCACGTGATTACGAGAGACGGTATATGTGTGGTGTAAGTGCACGGCAGCGCCCCGGCCGTCAACCCGACACCGGAATGCGGAAGCGGTGAAAAACTTTAATTTTGCGGACTTTGCAAACCGGCACCACCGCGCACTAAACCCCGGATCGGGCCATTAAACTTGTCCTAGCTAACTAGAAGAAAGGGAAGAGATATACCGACTGATCCGTGTCCTCCGGTCTTCTCGCGGGATCTCCGTCCGTCGCCTCCTTGCCGGAAGGGCACCACATCGCCTGCATCTTTTACGGGCTCCCGCCTCTATACCGAGGCAACTCGAGCGCGAAGTTGGCTAGCCGACGCACCCAAGATTTGCTGTAGAATAGCGTAGAATAGCTGTCTCTTTGGGGTTTAGGAGGTTGCCAAATTTTTGGAGGAATATGTGCACAAGAATTTCATGGAAGGATGATGGAAAATGGAGCATCCCTTGGAAATGAGCTCGGCCACTACTATGTGTGCTCACTGGAGAATCAAAAGGAATGAAGCAAATTCTCATCTAAGTATGTGTGTGTGTCAATTAAACCCAAAGGAAAATAAAATCCTTTACAAAATCATTCCAGCACAAACATGTGGGGGGGGGGGGGTGGGTCCACTAAAAAATGCATGAAATGAATTAATCCATCCAAATTAAAATCTCACTCCATGCCCAGAACAGTGGCCGGCCAAATCCAAACCCAATTTCCAACACAAAATTCACATTCAAAACCCATACCCAACCTTACCTTAATTAATGCAAGGGATGGAGCATGGCAATATACAAAGAACCCCTCCACAAGATATTATTTGCAAACTGCAAATAATCCCCTCCATCGGAAAAGTCCGGCCGGGAAAGAACAAAGGAAAACCGGCCGGAACGGAATGCAAACTGGCAACTCCAGAAAACTGGTCCCGTAATAAATTACAGGAAAACCCCGATACTGTGCATACACACCCGCATCTGTATTCCGTCCGGATACAAATGCAAAGAGACAAAACTACACTATCAAATAATAAGATCCGGCTTAAGCCAAAGCCGGCTAGTAAAAACTGTCCGATCACGATCTGTGCAATACCGCACGTATCTGATCGAACCCTGCCATATCTCCATACGGCCTCTACAGCGTTTCGCCCGAAAGCTTGAGTAACTGAAAGTGTGGTGGACTCTAAAAACTCGTCAATACTATCGCTGTGGATTTAACCACTAGCACGTCAGAGGTATAAGCCAATACGTAACGGGCCACCAGCTATTGACTAAAAGGGACGTCGATGAGCGAACTCATCCTGACACCCTACTGAGCCTGTCAGTGACAATATCCGTACAGTCCGGTCCGTTCGTCTATGAGCATCGCATGTCGGGCCTAGGGGGTGGGTAAAAGTCAGACCCCCAAAAGCGGTACAAGTCGTGTCGGAGTGTAGACCAGAACACCCTGAGATACTACTGGAATACCTACCAGTAAATCTCCTGCCTTGGCCAAGGTCTTCGTGTAATGGCTCTCCTAGACACAGCGCGACCTCACCCCCAATACCGGGAGAGACGAACCCCCGAAGATCCGCTCACTGCCTCCATGTGGCTTGGGACTGTACCCAACTAAAACCTGTTTGCACGACTCCTTTGAGCCGTGGTAGGGTAGTAATCAAAGCACAGTGGGAACTCACACGAGACAAATGACGATCCCCAGGTCGATGAACTAACCTGTACACATGTCACCTGGGAACTGCTATCTGACGTCAGGTATAAGACCAACTAGCATGTTCCCGGCGAGTCCTGTCCGGTGTACTCATAACCCAATGAGCACCTGTATACATCTTAGGTGAACCAACTGACACCAGTGGCTTGTGAGACCGGCCACCGCCCCTCGTCGGGGTCTCGACTGTATACACTAGTCTACTCTGGAGTATCGATGCCCTGTCTCGAAACTCCCACGACTAGGGACCTTTTAAGGATGTGCTAATAGACTCCAGCTCTCACTTATATGATCGCCCTCATACTGCCGGCAGTCAAGCAAGAATCCTAGGGGCTCTATCAACGTGCAATAGAGACCTGTCAGGTCACCTAAAGCAGTACACGATGATAAAGGTAAACCAGATAGCAAACTATCATCTCGAGTAAGACTGTTCTACCGGGATAGGTCCTCCCTCAATCATTGCAATCACGTGCCTGTGATCCAATAATTGACTCTGAGGGCACTATCTCCAACAATCTCCCACTTGCACTCAAGGCTAATTATTGCGATGTCGCATACTCACAGCCCGTGTGATACCGAACACCCAACTCCTCTACTAGTCAGTCTCACAAAGCTCGTTTGCGAGACTATTGCGTTCAAGGAATAGCCTCAGTGAGTGGATCCGCTCTGATGTTTCTTTCTATGTCTCTCTCTAAATCTCAAGTTCGCAGAGAATGCCATCTCCCGAAATGAGCAATACCTGTCTTAGAATGTCTGGATATCTGATGGGACCTAGCTCATAAATGAACTCCAAATCCAAACTTCTTAGACTGTATCGTCAACTGAACTTAATCAGTATCCTGCGCCATGCCACCCTCAGTATTGCCTTGGACCACCTGTCCAAAATACTGCCCCTCGACAGAAGGAAAACTACAACTCTGACAACCTCCTTGTCGTCCATGTCACCTTGGAAGCCTGGAATGATAACTGTCTTCCGAATGAGGCTGTCGTTATCATATCCCTAAAACATCCACTTATGTTCTAAAACTGCTTCCGACTGTTCCTCCAGGATTGGATCAATATCAACTTATTGCATCTAGTGCAAGAACAACATCTGGTGTGGTACTTGACATCTCATGATTGACTCAATTGCCTAAGCAAGTGATCTGCCAATCGTGCACATCCCTCTCTACTTTAGTCTATAAGACACCTTTAGAGAGGGTGACTCCTTCACCTGCAGGTACACTACCGTGCCAGGAGTCGTCCATTCTAAATACTCTTAGAATGCTGTCATAGTACCCTGATTGGGAAACCACCCAAATCTTGATCTAAAACCATAGATCTAGTAACCAGTATGTCTGATATAATGTCCAAGTCCTTTGTGGAGAAACCACTGTGTGACGACCAAAATATAACCGATCGTAGTATAGGAATATCACTTCCTACTACCTTCTCAACAGATCCATCCCCTATTCCGATGACGTCAAACCTATGACTGTCACATCAGAAATAGATGATCTATCTCCGCTACATCTGCTTTAGTCTATAAATAGACATAAGCCTGATGTCCACCAATGCTTCCGCTGCTCCCACTGACTACGACAACCCTCTGGCAGAGTCATATAGACGTGCACTTTTAAAGCTAGTTTGGAACGACGCTATACTCATCCTCCTGCCGGGTCTCGCAGCCTGGAACAACAACAATGGCAAGTGTGGGTAAACAAGAACTTCCCTGTCACCGTCCTTGAGGCTACCGGAGTACCTCTCGGGTGCCTGAAGTTACCCACCTTATCTGCGGAGTGGCCAATGGAATGTCAAATCAGATTGAATCTTTAGGTTCCTTATTAAATCTTCAGTAATCGTTTGCGGTTCTGGAATCACTTCCAGTTCTACCATACTCCCACTTCTGTTTTTGAAAAAATCCATTTTTATTAAAACTGTGGCGAGTCAAGAACAATATCACTATTGATCTTTCTTATGGTAGAAAGTCAACCCTCGTCATAGCCTGGGTCAACCCACAAACAGCCATTACAGAAATGTGCCTTGAGTTATCCAGAGTCTGGTTTTAATCATAAGCCGGACAACTCCCCGTACCTTAACAATGTTAAGATATGAACTGTACTATATCCAATATAGAACCAGAGGCACTGATTTAATTGAACCAGATTCAAATCATGCAACTGTCTCCAGTGCATGTCAACTAAATGGAGAGAGGCCGATCAGCGTTACTCAACTTAGGAATGCTTCCAATTATGAGTAACCCGAAAGAGAAGCAAGTTCTCTTAATCATTACTATCATCTGAATACCATACACAAGTATCTACATCTTCGATCACTGTGAAGAATCCTGATACTTGCAACACCTGGTTCTCTACTTTATTCTTATACCTATAACTCCTCAAAACTTAGACACTGTGTTTCCACGAAACACATGTCTAAGAACTAGAGAAGTTAAAAGTAAACAGAACATAGTATGAGGACCAACCCCTCTGTCCTAATGGACACTGGACAACATACAATACTCTGTATAAGTCCGCTGAGTCTAACAACTCTTTCACTGTGTGTCGTAGGTTGAAAACTGTACTTATGGTTAAGAAGAATTACACCGCTGTTTAATGCTCCTTACCTAACCATCCACTGATATAGGTAAATGTCATCGACATAATATCAAAAGGTATATCTCACTCTATGAAAATAGACGTACAGATATATCAATTTGAAATTGGTGCATAAAAGCGGATATTCAAAACCAAATATTTGCCGACCGGCAAACAGCCCAGATGATCTCCTCAAATATCACCGATTACAACGAATCCCGATATAATGAGGATGATCACCCAATTCCCAATAACTTACTCCCACTCATCATCTGTAAAGCCATACAGATGTGAGAATCATACCTGGTAAATACATACCCTGGAGCAAGTGTCCAATCGGGAAATCAGTTTTCGTTTAACAGTACACAGTTGAACTGAAACATTAAAATGTTTCGATGGGGTATCTGGGTATTCCTAGTAATGCCTCTACCATTATCCAGATTCACAACTATAACCGCATAATTCTTTGCCACCTCTCCAAATCCCTTTATATGTCTTTAGTCGTTACCTTCTGCACACCCCTTAGGCCAAATGGTTTTCTTCCTTCCCTACCGTTCGGCTCCAGCCTATGGTTTGGAAGAAGACTATCCAATAAGCATAATGGGTGTACTGTCCTAGTCCTAGGAGCACTCGCAATGCGAGAGAAGGTGAAGATAAAAGACAACCGAATAAACCTTATTCCTATTTCTCCTGGACCAGAATCCATCCCCGAACTGGAACAAGTTCCTTTCGAGTTCGTATATAACCATACGATGGAGTATCCAATAAACTGTGGATCTTCGTAGTGATACGGAGTGTCCTGGAGAAATACAAAGGTGATTTAGGATTGGCGAAGAAAAACTTAGTTTGGTCGTGAATATCAGTCGCAATTTACTTTGCCCTCTTACTAATCCCTTGCTTTGTCTTAATCTTAATACCTTCTGCACACCATCGTTATGCTAATTGGTTTTCTTCATTCCCCACTGTTCGGCACCAGCCTAAAGTTTGGAAGAAGACTATCCAATTTGCGTAATAGGTGTACTATCTCCTAAACCAAGGAGTACTCACAACTTGAGAGGAGGTAAAAAGGAAAAGACAACTGAATAATCCTATCCGTTTTCTCCAGAACCGGAAACCATCCTCGAATTCCTTCGAGTTCGTATCTAACCATACGATGGCTTTGTCCAATGGAAGTGGACGTTCGTAGTAAAACGGGGTGTCCTGGAGAAAAGGGTAAAAGTAGGAGTGGCAATGAGGTTCGCAACTCTGACAATCCAAAAGCCAGTGTTAAGAAGGTTCGGTCAACTTGGTCACTGAGTCATAGTCTTAGGGTCGGGTCAATGGTCGCTGCCAGGAGAGAAAAGAAACACTCAGCGTGCACTCTAACCAAGATCAGAATGGTTACCAATTTATCTAATCTGGAAACCTCCCACTGTACCTCAAATTCTCCTCCAAACCTGAAAGAAGAATTAGTCGGGGTCACCCGAGGAGTAAACCAACTCATCAGTGGGAATCGGGATCCAACTATCATCGCATGATAACGTGACGGAATCCGCTCACGGTATCACACTCCAGAAGGTATGCGCATATCTGGCAAGTTTCAGTTCTTTTGAAACTCCCGATGTGATTTTTACCCCATGCTCTTATGACCTTGGCGTGAGGTCAAAATATCATAAGTCACATGTCAAGTTCTACCCATCATTGTCCAGGTTAATTTGAACCCACCCGTACATACCCTTGACGTAGGCCAAAATAGTAGTACGACTGTCCCAAACCAACGCATCTATCTATGCAACAGATAAATACCCGGCAACTACCAAACACTATGCCTTGGCGTGAGGTCAAAATACATAGCTTGAATACTACCGAATATTTAACTGAAATGATGGAGGGCTACGAATGGTTTCTGGCGAAAACCTTTAACGTAATGAACTTGATATCGTTGAAGGAACGGATAACTTTTTAGAAAATATAGTGACGAAAACCTTTACTAAAGAGGTCACCCCCGGTGAAGGGATCTCGGCTCTTTCCCCGTAGAATGAGGTGCAGGATATTCCAACTGAATACCACGATGCAAAGCAAAAGTAATCGGCTATAGTGAAGTTAATGCCCTGACGCAAACTTCTGTCCAAGGGGTCACTCCCGGTGAAGGGATCTCGGCCCTTGCCTCGTCGACTGAGGAGCAGGATATTCCAAATGAATACCACGATGCAAAACAAAAGTGAACGTCCTTGCAATAACAGCTTTTTGAAAAGTGTTCCAACAACATCAGATTAGGTTTGTTTTAACTTGCATTGATCCGAATCAATGCAGTCCCATCAATTGATCACACCACAAAGAACGAAAATATACCGACGTACGTATATGCCATCCGCATTCGCCACTGGGTCCCGTCATCACCCGTTAGGTTAGCTAACTAACGGCAGAGCGGGGACTGGACTAGCGCGGATGAAAAACATATACAACATCTACTAATATATAGTATTTCGCTCAAGGCGTGAATGAAATGCAACATCACAAAAATGTACAGCATCACAGAACAATACAGATATCTGGGATCCCCGGGTTTCACAGAGCCACTACTGAAACCCGACGTTCCCCTGGTCGTGTGAATAGCCTGTGCAATGAAATCCTATACCCCCTACGAGTGCGGCGAATAGCCAGCCAATCCTGGAGTGAAGCCCCCTCCGTCCCAATGCCATGAGATGCGGGCTTGTTGCCCTCTAGAACCTGGCTATCCGTGCACCCCTCCGCGGGGTAACCCTAGTACAGAAAGTAAAATATACATACAACGGGTACATCGACCGCAACCAGGTCGTGCCCCAAAAGAATAATACAAACAGGCAGTGACGGCAGTCCACATGTCGGACGCTCGCCCCGCAATATCAAATGTACATAATACAACAAAACAGTACTAGCATTGCATCCAGGCTATCCCCCACGACCGATCTGCAACATCACAGTAAAAACACAGAACATCAACGTGAAAGTCACGTTCGCAAATCCGTCTAACCGGGCTATAGCAGTTAGACCGTATTTACCGATCGAGTGACATTCACGGTCGCAGATATAATGTAAATACTGTGAAATAATGTGTTTAAAATATCCGATTGATCAAAAATTAACAAGTGGGCCCCAAGCATTACTGTAGCAGATCAGGAAATTCTGGGCCCAATATTAATATTCCAAAACCCCAATTTTCACCCAAAAGGCCTACTGGAAAAATTGTACACACTGATCCATCAATACTGCGGCGGAACCGCGGCAACAAGTAGGGTTTTGCCGCGGTTCCGCGCTCCTTTGAAACGATCAGTGTCTCGAATTTCTACAGTAGTCTTAGGTCTTCTAGCACAGTACTTTTATACAACCTGAAAAAATTTTTTGAGACCAAAAAATTTCTACAGAAAACTGTCGCTGGCAAAAATGTAGATTTTGGAATTTTGGTCGATCGGAAAAGCAAAACACATTAAACCAAGCTAGACTAAGTTAATGGCGAGGCTCTGATACCACTGTAAGTGCACGGCGGCGCCCCGGCCGTCAACCAGACGCCGGAATGCGGAAGCGGTGAAAAACTTTAATTTTGCGGACTTTGCAAACCGGCACCACCGCGCACTAAACCCCGGATCGGGCCATTAAACTTGTCCTAGCTAACTTAAAGAAAGGGAAGAGATATACCGACTGATCCGTGTCCTCCGGTCTTCTCGCGGGATCTCCGTCCGTCGCCTCCTTGCCGGAAGGGCACCACGTCGCCTGCATCTTTTACGGGCTCCCGCCTCTATACCGAGGCAACTCGGGCGCGAAGTTGGCTAGCCGACGCACCCAAGATTTGCTGTAGAATAGCGTAGAATAGCTGTCTCTTTGGGGTTTAGGAGGTTGCCAAATTTTTGGAGGAATATGTGCACAAGAATTTCATGGAAGGATGATGGAAAATGGAGCATCCCTTGGAAATGAGCTCGGCCACTACTATGTGTGCTCACTGGAGAATCAAAAGGAATGAAGCAAACTCTCATCTAAGTATGTGTGTGTGTCAATTAAACCCAAAGGAAAATAAAATCCTTTACAAAATCATTCCAGCACAAACATGTGGGGGGGGGGGTCCACTAAAAAATGCATGAAATGAATTAATCCATCCAAATTAAAATCTCACTCCATGCCCAGAACAGTGGCCGGCCAAATCCAAACCCAATTTCCAACACAAAATTCACATTCAAAACCCATACCCAACCTTACCTTAATTAATGCAAGGGATGGAGCATGGCAATATACAAAGAACCCCTCCACAAGATATTATTTGCAAACTGCAAATAATCCCCTCCATCGGAAAAGTCCGGCCGGGAAAGAACAAAGGAAAACCGGCCGGAACGGAATGCAAACTGGCAACTCCAGAAAACTGGTCCCGTAATAAATTACAGGAAAACCCCGATACTGTGCATACACACCCGCATCTGTATTCCGTCCGGATACAAATGCAAAGAGACAAAACTACACTATCAAATAATAAGATCCGGCTTAAGCCAAAGCCGGCTAGTAAAAACTGTCCGATCACGATCTGTGCAATACCGCACGTATCTGATCGAACCCTGCCATATCTCCATACGGCCTCTACAGCGTTTCGCCCGAAAGCTTGAGTAACTGAAAGTGTGGTAGACTCTAAAAACTCGTCAATACTATGGCTGTGGATTTAACCACTAGCACGTCAGAGGTATAAGCCAATACGTAACGGGCCACCAGCTATTGACTAAAAGGGACGTCGATGAGCGAACTCATCCTGACACCCTACTGAGCCTGTCAGTGACAATATCCGTACAGTCCGGTCCGTTCGTCTATGAGCATCGCATGTCGGGCCTAGGGGGTGGGTAAAAGTCAGACCCCCAAAAGCGGTACAAGTCGTGTCGGAGTGTAGCCCAGAACACCCTGAGATACTACTGGAATACCTACCAGTAAATCTCCTGCCTTGGCCAAGGTCTTCGTGTAATGGCTCTCCTAGACACAGCGCGACCTCACCCCCAATACCGGGAGAGACGAACCCCCGAAGATCCGCTCACTGCCTCCATGTGGCTCGGGACTGTACCCACTAAAACCTGTTTGCACGACTCCTTTGAGCCGTGGTAGGGTAGTAATCAAAGCACAGTGGGAACTCACACGAGACAAATGACGATCCCCAGGTCGATGAACTAACCTGTACACATGTCACCTGGGAACTGCTATCTGACGTCAGGTATAAGACCAACTAGCATGTTCCCGGCGAGTCCTGTCCGGTGTACTCATAACCCAATGAGCACCTGTATACATCTTAGGTGAACCAACTGACACCAGTGGCTTGTGAGACCGGCCACCGCCCCTCGTCGGGGTCTCGACTGTATACACTAGTCTACTCTGGAGTATCGATGCCCTGTCTCGAAACTCCCACGACTAGGGACCTTTTAAGGATGTGCTAATAGACTCCAGCTCTCACTTATATGATCGCCCTCATACTGCCGGCAGTCAAGCAAGAATCCTAGGGGCTCTATCAACGTGCAATAGAGACCTGTCAGGTCACCTAAAGCAGTACACGATGATAAAGGTAAACCAGATAGCAAACTATCATCTCGAGTAAGACTGTTCTACCGGGATAGGTCCTCCCTCAATCATTGCAATCACGTGCCTGTGATCCAATAATTGACTCTGAGGGCACTATCTCCAACATGTGGACCCGAAGAAGATTGAGGCTGTTCAGCAGTGGCCCCGACCTACATCGGTTACTGAGATCCGTAGTTTTCTAGGCCTGGCGGGCTACTACAGGCGTTTTGTTCAGGACTTCTCCCGTATAGCTGCACCTTTGACCGGTTTGACCCAGAAAGGAGTTCCTTTCATTTGGACAGAGGAGTGCGAGCGCAGTTTTCAGCAGCTACGGACTTGTTTGACTACGGCGCCGGTATTATCTTTGCCTTCGGGATCAGGCGGATTTATGGTCTACTGTGATGCTTCGCGAGTGGGGTTAGGATGCGTATTGATGCAGCATGGCCGGGTGATCGCTTATGCTTCTCGGCAGTTGAAGAAGCATGAACAGAACTACCCCACTCACGATTTGGAGATGGCTGCAGTGGTCTTTGCACTGAAGATTTGGCGACATTACCTATATGGCGAGTCGTGTCAGATATTCACTGATCACAAGAGCTTAAAATACATATTTCAGCAGCGAGACCTGAACCTCAGACAGCGTCGTTGGATGGAGTTGGTGAAAGACTACGACTGCGAGATCTTATATCACCCAGGCAAGGAGAATGTAGTGGCGGATGCGTTGAGTAGGAGGCCCGGGGGTAGTCTATCGTGTTTGCGCGCAGTGCAGAGGCAGTCGTCAGCAGATTGGCAGATTTTATGCGACAGCCGAGTGGAGTTCGAGTTCACTCAGACAGGGGGACAACTCGCGCATGTTCGTGCACGCCCATAGTTGCTTGACCGTATATATGAGGCACAGCGCAGAGACGACCGTTGCTCAGAGATCATGGCACAGATGGGACAGGGCAGATTTTTCGAGTTCGTGATTGATGATCAGGGGATTTTACGATATGGATCTAGACTGTGCGTACCAGATGCTGATGGATTGCGGCACGACATTCTTGAAGAGGCACACCGATCAGTGTATAGTGTCCACCCCGGTTTCACCAAGATGTACCATGATATGAGAGAGACCTACTGGTGGGACGGGATGAAGAGGGACATTGCGGAGTTTGTATCGAGATGCCTGACTTGTCAGCAAGTCAAGGCCGAGCACCAGAGGCCCGCAGGAGAGCTACAGCCGTTACCCATTCCGGAGTGGAAATGGGAGCAGATTTCGATGGATTTCGTTGTGGGTCTACCCAGGCCCAGTCGAGGGTACGACTCCATCTGGGTGATCGTAGATCGATTGACGAAAGCGGCTCACTTCCTGCCAGTGAAGACCACCTTCAGCTTCGCTCAGTATGCCCAGCTTTACATCGACGAGATCGTGCGGTTGCATGGCGTACCGACTTGTATCGTGTCAGATCGAGGCACCCAGTTCACCAGCCGACTTTGGCAGAGACTTCAGGAGGCTTTGGGCACTCGTTTGAGCTTCAGCACAGCGTTTCATCTGCAGACCGACGGCCAGTCAGAGCGGACTATTCAGACTCTCGAGGACATGCTCAGAGCGTGCGTTTTAGACTTCGGCGGTAGCTGGGATCGTCATTTACCTCTAGTGGAGTTCTCCTACAACAACAGCTTCCAGGATACTATTCAGATGACACCTTTCGAGGCATTGTATGGGAGGAGATGCAGATCGCCCGTCTGTTGGACAGAGCTCAGCGAGAGCAGTATTTTGGGGCCGCAGCTTGTTGAGGAGACGACAGCGAAGATACAGTTGATCGGAGACCGGATGAGAGCGGCTCAGAGCAGGCAGAAATCGTATGCATACAGGCGCCGTCACAGACTAGAGTTCGCAGTTGGCGATCATGTTTTTCTGAGGGTCTCTCCGATGAAGGGCGTGATGCGATTTGGGCGAAAAGGAAAGCTTAGTCCCAGATTTGTGGGTCCCTTCGAGATTCTCGAGCGTGTCGGCACAGTTGCATATCGTTTGGCTCTTCCACCCAGCTTTCCCGATGTTCACCCCTTCTTCCATGTTTCGATGCTCCGCAAGTACCTTCACGACCCTTTGCATGCGATTCAGCACCCGACAGTCCAGCTAGAGCGTGACCTTTCTTTTGCAGAGCAGCCGGTGGCCATCCTGGATCGGCAGGTGAAGAAGTTGAGATCGAAAGTTATACCGACCTTCAAGGTCCTTTGGAGTGGCCCGAGCAGCGAGGAGGTCACCTGGGAGACCGAGGGCGAGATGAGGAAGAAATATCCCCATATCTTTGAAGGTACGCGTAGTTATATTTTTAAATTCGGGGACCGAATTTCTTTAAGGGGGGAAGATTGTAGCGCCTTGAAAAGTCGTTTTGGTGTTTTCCTGAAAATCGGTGAAAATTCGGTATTTTTCCGTAAATCGTCTTTTTGTTATTTTGCAGTTTAGGACTAATTATACCTAATTTGGATAGGTAATTTCTAGTTTTTGTAGCTAATGAGTTACTTATGAAATTCTGGTCGTTTAAAAATTTTCCCTAATTTTTCAATTTTTTAATATTATTTTAAGCCGGTAAGAAAATACATTAAATTAGCGATAAATACAAATTTAAATGGGCTAAATTTAAGCTTTAAAATCATGTTAATTAAAATCTAGTTGTAAGATAAATTTTTAGTATTTTATTTTAAGTTTTAACTAATTTTTTATTATAGAAAACGAAATTTATGGAATTTAAGCTAAAACTTGCAATTTTGGACTTGTAGGGGGTCTTTTTGCAAAAAAATTCTTTTGTAAAACCCCATTCACCCTTCCCTCACCCCTAGGCCGGCCCACTTCTAGCAACTCAAGAAAAAATTCCTTGCCTCTTTGACTTTTATTCTTGTGTAGAAAAGAGGTGTTTTTTTTTAAAGGATTTTGACTTTTTATTGGGTATGGGTCTTTAGTGATTGGTATGGCTTGAACTTGACTTTTCTCACACCCCACACCATCCCCCTCTCCTTTGTTCAGGCCGAGAAAGCTGCAGCCCTCCCTTCATCATTTTTCTTTGCATCTTCTTCAAAGTTTCTTCAAGTTTGCTCCAAAATTTCCAATTTAAACCTCACCTATTTACCCCCATTCTTCATCCCATTTTCCTTGGCCCTTCTTGCTTGGATCATGGTGCTATGAAGCCATCTTTGGAGGCATCTTGTTCTTGCTAGATCCATAGATCTTGAGGTATAATTTCCACCAAGTTAAGTTCTTATGGTTAGAATTCTTTAATTGAGTTGTGTTAGTGCTATTTTCATTCTAGATTTTTAAAGTTAATGGTTTGAGTTAATTAGGGTTTTAGAAACCATTATTTAGTTAATTAAATCTATTTATCTATCTAGTTGTTTACTAAACCAATCTATAAGGTTACTTTGCTTAAGTGGCTTCATGTTATGCTAATCTAAGTTAACCTTGTGTGAAATTTTCATTGTAATTGCTAATTACAAAAATCAAGAAAGGGTTGGTTGTGGAATATAGGTTTTGAAGCATAGTTAATGGTTTAAAATTAGTGTAGTGGCTATCTAGTTGGTTAGTTTGGATGTTTGTGTTAGATTGTGAGCACTTTATCGCATAACGGCGATGTTGCGTCGTTTTTTTTCCGTATGTTTGTGCTTACTAGTTTTGTTATAAAATTATGTGATGAATTACTTTTGATATCTTGATGATTGTATTGGCTTATCCTATGAAATTTAGGATGTGTGAGTGCGGATTTTTGAGTGATCGGGTTTTAGCTTTGCCGGGCGACCAAATCGACGATTTTAGTTAGTTTTTGCGATTTTCGCGTGTGTTCCGCGCACCTTGTGCACGTTGTACCTAGCTTGTGAACGTTGGTATTGTCGTTTGGGATTTGCGTCGTTCTTGATATGTAACCTTATGTTGTATTGATGTAAATTCCAGGTTCGGTCGCGGAGACGTCAGACGCGGCACGAAAGGGGAAAGCGGTGATTGGACGTGGCTAGCTAGGGATTCCGGTGAGTAGATGTAACATCTACGGGGGACTATCGTTGGATGGCGCAAGCCGCCCGATAGTTTTAGTAGCTTAAAAAGATTCTTAGTAATGTTAGTAATTAGGGGTGTAATACTTGTATGATTATTTGCTACATCCATGCCTTATATTGACATACATATGCGAACCCACCCTATAGGACACCTGCACCATTGCCAGGGTTTTTATATGCAGCACGAGCACTATTCATGCTTACACACACACACCCTGGTAATTGCTATGCCACCACACTAGATAACCTATAATTTGAAACCTTTTACTAATTGATACTTAAACTTGTGCTATTGCCTTTAATTCTTTAAAATGAAATCATAAGATTGCTAATCATGTGCATGTACTTCATCATGTTATTTGTTCATGCCTAATCTATCAATCATACATCGCAACTTGATTATTGACACCATATGCATTCATTATCATTGGCATATGCATTTATGAGGATTTCTTGAGATTTTGTGATATTCTGGATTTCGAGGGAAAGCCGCAAAATTTCTAAACTTATTATATTTTTTAAAATATGTAAATTGCGGTTTTCTAGTGATGTAAGTGTCGTCCACCATGAGTTTGCTGTGGTTTTCGAGACCCGTTTCGAGGAGTTGGATGAACCGTCTCGGGTACATGGTGGGCCCGGTAAGGTACCCCGGGGCAAGAAGCTCGTGTTGCTGACGATGAGCCTGGCAGGGGACGGATTACCTACCGGTGACTGTTTGGGACGGCGGATATCCAGAGGATACCGACCGTGGCCGCGAGATGACGAGATAGTGATATTGAGATGGGTCAGCCGGATGGCTGAGGCCAGAGATACTATGACATGGATATATGAGATTTGTGATAGTTTTGAGGTGTCGTTGCTGGACACAGGTTCTTGTTGATTCTATTGGTATTGTGCTGGTATTTCAAAAGAGATTCCTAAAGGAAAAACATGATTCTTATACTTACACATTCAGATCATGAGTTGATTCGCATTGCATTCATACCTGCTAGTATATTCATATTGCATACATACCTGCTATTATGTCCCGCCTTACCTGTATTTTAGATGCTAGGATGCTTGTGTGCATGCATTCGATAGCCTGTGTAGATGTTATTTATTACTCACGAGTTGGAAACTCACCCCCGTTGTGCCACAGCCTTTTGTAGGTCCGCTCCGTCAGTACAGTAGCGGCGGGCACACTTGCTTCTTTTTCCTCTTTTGCCTGGACTCGAGGTTTTGCTCTTAGGTGAGTTATATTATTATTTTTGTACCACCTTGTATATTCTTTGTATCTAGAGTATATCTACCAGTATTGTTGTATATTGACCTAGAGATGAGGCTGTGAGATTTGTGGACTTTTTATGCTGTATTTTGGGGTCGAGCTCACTTGAGTCGACATGCTGTTTTTCTCATGCTTCTTTATGATTATTTTGCATGTTGTTGTTTTATATTGCATGGGATTTATGACCGCCTTGTGGCGAAGAGCTAGCTCCCGTTTGGGGATGCCTTATTTGTTGGATTTATATATATTCTTGTTGTACCCATTTTGGGGGCCAGTATTTACAAAGGAGACTCTGCCGAAATTTTCGGAAAAATTAATATTGTTTTTAAAAAGGTTTTATATGACTTACTTGATAAACTCGCTTTTAATTGATTGGTTTTTCTTCACTCTTTTGCTTATTTGGTTTTAGTTTCTCGGCTTTGGCTTACTTATTTTACGGACGTCTTGAGACGTTTTGTAAACTTAAGTGCCAGTCACGTTCCGTACCCGGCGGGTCGTGACAGATTGGTTTTATCTCGTTTGTATTCATGTTCCTCGGAACGCGGATGCGGGTGTGTATGCATAGTTGACAGAGAGACAGAGGCAGAGGATTCTCATTAGGGTTATTGACTGTTGACCGTTGACCATTGACTTTTGCTTAACCCTAATGAGAATAAGAAATATGATTAACATTAATATTAATTAAGTATTATACTGACATGGTTGTTGAGGGGTTGACTTTGTTGGCTTGTTGACTTTGTTGACCGGTTGACTAGGTTGGACTAGTTGACCATCATCATGACAATGGCTATCATTCCATGGCAAAGACTTTTGCTTGCTTGTTTATTTATGCAAAATGAGTGCATGAAATGATATAGCCATTTTGACTTAAACCATCACACAATACTTGATTACTAATTTTGTTATGATGGCTTTTGGATTATGAGAGGTTGGATGAGAAAAGAGTGGCTCATTCTTTCATTTGCTTTCTCTCTCTTGAGCTCTCTCATTCTCAAGCTCTCCCTCTTCCTCTTGCTCTCTCTAGCTCAAGGCAAACCATTCTCATGTGTTGAGACTCATTGCCTTAGAGATAAAAAGACACCAAAACATTCCTCTACTCATTCTAGTTCACAAGGTCTAGCAAGCCAAGTATTCTAGTTTCTTCAAAGTTCGAAGAAGAAGCCAAAGGTAGAAGCTTTCGGGTGGATCCATCTTCGGCGCAAGGAGACGACGAGGTGAGGCCGATCCGTACACCGGGAGGAGTTGAAGATGAAGGAGTTCAAGAAAGGTATAGCCCCCTAACCGAGTAGGTAAACTCAAGTTAGGTTGTTAGTTAGTTTTTTAGCAAAGATCCGTTTTTGTAGTCCATGTTACCACCCTCTTGAAAATCGTTTTTCACCACTTCCGCAACCCCGTAAGCACCGGGGAAGGGTAGCATGGACTTAGAATGGTATCAGAGACTAGTTAAACACTATCTAACATGTTAGCAATGTAAGTAGAAGTTCGATCGGAGAAAAAGTCGCGAAATACACCCGGAACTCAAACTTTCTGTCGATTTTCAAAGTGCTGTAAAAATTATTTGACATATACCAAAAATCGACTCAGGGTTTTTATAGTATACTGTAGAAAAACGATCCACAGAGCCGTCCAACTCACCGCGGTTCCGCGGCAAGAACAGCTTCTTGCCGCGGATCCGCGGCTGAGTTGACTCGGCCGTGGACCGGTTTCATTGCAGTATACTCTGTGGGGTATTTTGGGATTTTTGGAGCATGTCTTTTCAGCCCAGATTTTCCAGAAAGAAAAATTTGTTTTTGGGGCTTGAAAATCCGTATTTTTATCGAACTTCTAAAGACTAAGGCTAACGGGTATATATCTGTGATGTGTTATATGTATTGAACGTCCGCTAATCGCTATACGTCGATTAGTGGGGTTATACATATCTGTGATCTGTAATGTTGATGGTATGTGTATATGAATTCTTTGGATTGTCGCGGATGAATAGCCGGGGGTTATGAGATTAGAGTTTTTCCTTTTATCTTTCAATTCATGTAATATGTAAATTGATGTAATATTATTTTTGGCCGCACAACCGGGTCGGGGTTGTAGCCGTCATTGTATAATTTCTTTTTACTGTTTTTGCTCCTAGGATAGACCCAAGGTGGGGTGCACAAACTACCGGGTATCTCGAAGTGCCGAGTGGCCTACTCACGTCGTTGAGGGAGGTTGCTCCACTTCGGATATTTGGCGGGTAGTTTGCCGCACCCGTAGGGGTCTAGGGTGGGGTATTGGCTATTCATCGCGACCGTGTAATCCGCCTTTCGTTACAGGCTCGTACGAATTGCGGATTCCTAGTATATCCAATGTGTTCATCTGTGATCTGAAATGGCTATCATTGCAATATATCTATATATGATATTATTTAGGCGTTGCTTATGTTTTGCAGCCGCGCTAGCCCAGCCCCCGCTCTGTCGTTAGTTAAGTAACCTAACGGGTAATGACTGGGCCCCGTGGTGAATGCGAATGGCATAAGCGTACGTCATATTTTGGTTGTTTTCTGCAATGGTAGGATTAAATGATGGGACACATTAAAAGAACTAATGCAAGAAAAAAATAAACCAAGTAAAAGTCGTTGGAACACTTTCAAAAAACCACTCGGTTTCTTTTCAAAATAACTTTTAAACGCGGAGCTTAAGCCACTCCTTTTAAAAGCTATCTCGTTCCATCGATTATATCAAGTTCACTACGTTCACGGTTTCGCCAAAACCATTCGTAGCCCTCCGTCGTTTCACATGGATGGTCAATAGTATTCAAGCTATGTATGTTGGCCAAAGTCAAGGCATAGTGATTGGTAGCTATTGGGTATTCATGTGCAGCATAGATAGATGTGTTGGTTTGGGGCAGTCGTACTACCATTTTGGCCAAAGTCAAGGGTATGTGCGGATGGGCTCAAATTAACCTGGAGAATGACGGGTAGAACTTGACATGTGACTTATGATATTTTGGCCAAAGTCAAGGTCATAAGAGCATGGGGCAAAAATCCACATCGGGAGTTTCAAAAGAACTGAAACTTGCTAGTGTTGCATACCATTTGGAGTGTGATGATTCTGGTAGGATTCCTTCAGTTTCGTCACGCGATGATATTTGGATCCCGATCCTACTGTAAGTATATGCTACTCCTCGAAAAATTTCTCACTTAACGATCAATGCTATAAACCAAGTAGGTGTCTAGAAAGGTGTTAGCGGGGCTATGCCCCCAGGGAAAAGTGGTTCTTGAATTAAGGAACTTCGCGAAAGTGTTGGAAAACCTCCCTCGAAGTACCAACACCAGCCTGGCCGATCAGTTAAGCAAGTATTGTACGGTGAGATTGATCCGGTCTAATTCTTCCTTTTTGGTTTGAGGAGGGATTCGAGAGACAGTGGGAGCCATCCTGTTTAGAAAAATTAAAAACCACTCTAAACTTGCAAGAGCATCATGCTAAAGTGTTTCTTCTCTCTCTCCTAATTGCAGCGACCAATCATCATGACCGAACTTAAGTTATTACTAGATAAAAACATACTGACAGGGCCAAACTATAAAGATTGGCTCAGGAATGTCAAAATGGCAATCGCTTATGACAAGTTGGGGTATCTCCTTACCACCAAAGCTCCCCCTGTCCCAGGTCCCACCTCCAGCGTCGCGGATAAGGAAATCCGTAAGACTTGGGAGATCGATAGCGCGAAGGCCAAGTGCCTCGTGCTTGCCTCTATGGACAACGAACATCAGAGGAGGCACGAGAATATGGACCTCGAATCCATATTTCTCCATACAAAAGAACTGTATGGAGAGCAATCTCGTATCGCAAGATACGAAGTGTCGAAGAAGCTATTTTCAGCAAGGTTGGCCATCGGATCATCGGTAGCGGAACACGTGCTTAAGATGATTGGCTTCATTGAGGAGCTCGCGGAACTTGGGACCACGTTAGAGAACGAGCTCTATACGGACTTGGTTCTCCAGTCCCTTCCTTCCACTTACGCCCAGTTTATCCTGAACTTCAACTTACAAGAAAAAGAAGTTGAACTTTCAGAGCTCCTCAACATGCTGAGGAGTGCAGAGGGCACCCTACAGAAAGGTAGGGAAACGTCCACTTTGTTTGTAGGAGGATCTTCATCTTCTAGGTCCAAGGCGAAAGCCAAGGGAAAGAAGAAGAAAGCCTCCGCCAAACCAAGGGGCGGTGTTAGTAAAGTGGATATGAAGGGAAAAGCAAAAGCAACAAAGATAGCGGGGAAGCTTATAGGGAAGGAAGAGTGCTTTTTCTGTCACAAAAGTGGTCACTGGAAGAAAGATTGCACGGCTTGGAAAGCCAGGACACAGGATCTGAAGCAAGTTGCGGCTTCAGCTTCAGGTGTGTATGTTATTGAAAACTGTCTATTAATAAACTCTACTTCCTGGGTATTGGATACCGTATCAGGATCTTATATCTATAATTCTTTGCAGGCGTTAAGAAACCGTAGGTTTTTGAAGGCAGGTGACATGACCCTCAAAGTTGCAAACGGAGCTAGCATGGATGCTAAGGCCGTGGGGGATTATCACCTGGGAATGTCAGATGGACATGTTTTGGTTTTACGTAATTGCTATTTTGTACCCAACGCAACTTGTAATATTATTTCTGTATCTTTGACTTCTAAAGAAGGTTATGAATTTGCGTTTGTAAGTAATGTTGTAAACATTCACCTTAATCAAGATCTGATTGGGTCAGGTACATTAAGCAATGGTATATACGTACTAAACCAACCACAGATTTTCAATGTCCAGAATACACACAAAAGAAAGTCTCCGGAAATAAATCAGACTTTCTTATGGCATTGTAGACTACATACAGAAGGATATTTGAATCCATTCGAATATCAATCGTATGCCACTTGTCAATCCTGTCTCAAAGGAAAGATGACAAAGACTCCGTTCACTGGACACGGAGTAATGGCGAGCGAGCTCTTGGGACTCGTACACAGCGACGTGTGCGGTCCAATGTCTACACATGCGCGAAGAGGTTATTCTTACTTTATTACTTTTACGGATGATTTTTCAAGGTACGGTTATGTCTTCTTAATGAAACATAAGTCCGAAGCCTTTGGAAAATTTCAGGAATATAAGAATGAAGTAGAAAAACAAACCGGCAAAAGTATCAAGACACTAAGATCGGATCGAGGTGGTGAATACTTGAGTGCCGAGTTCCTGGACTACTTAAAAGAGAATGGAATTCTCTCTCAGCTCACTCCTCCATACACTCCGCAACATAATGGTGTATCGGAGAGACGGAACCGGACCCTATTGGATATGGTACGGTCCATGATGAGTAACGCTGAGTTACCGCTATCATTCTGGGGATATGCGCTAGAATCAGCTGCATACCTTTTGAACCGAGTTCCAACTAAGACTGTGCCTACTACACCATATGAGATGTGGTGTGGGAAGAGACCCTATCTTAATCACATTAAGACATGGGGAAGTCCAGCTTTTGTCAAAAAGCAGCATGCGGACAAGCTCGAGGCACGCTCAGTACAGTGCAAGTTTATGGGATATCCAAAGAACTCCAAGGGATATTTCTTCTATTGCGAAGAGGAACAAAAGGTTTTTGTTTCTCGGCATGCCCACTTCTTAGAAACTCAGTTTTTGGAGAATCAGATAAGTGGGAGCGCAATAGAACTGGAAGAAATTCCAGAGCCACGAGCTATTACTGAAAGCTTAGTAAAACCAGAGGGTTCGAAAGATCATGACATTCCTACGCCGCTCCGCAGGAGTAGTAGGCAGTCTCATCCGCCCGAGAGATACTACGGTTTTCTCATAGACGGGGATAGAGAGGATTGCATCATAGATTATGATGAGCCAACTAGCTTCCAGCAGGCCATTCAGAGCGTTGACTTGGTAAAATGGCTGGATGCAATGCGGACCGAAATGGAGTCCATGTACACCAACAAAGTATGGACGTTGGACGTTGCTCCAGATGGGGTAAAACCCGTAGGATGCAAGTGGATCTTCAAAAGGAAGATTGGTGTAGATGGACAGGTTGAGACCTATAAAGCTAGACTGGTTGCAAAGCGTTTTCGTCAAAGACCTGGTTTGGACTATGATGAGACCTTTTCTCCAGTAGCTATGCTGAAATCCATTCGGATCCTTCTTGCCATTGCTGCCTTCCACGATTATGAGATTTGGCAGATGGACGTAAAGACCTCTTTTCTAAATGGAAATTTAGAGGAGTGTGTTTATATGGACCAGCCAGAGGGTTTCATTCAGAATGGGAGCAGCGGAAAAGTGTGCAAGTTGCTTAAGTCCATCTATGGACTGAAGAAGGCATCGCGGAGTTGGAACATCTGTTTTGATGAGACGGTCAAGGAATTTGGCTTTATCAAAAATCCAGATGAACCATGCATCTATAGTAGATTTGTAGCGAGAACTGTAGTATTCCTCGTTTTATACGTGGATGACATTCTCTTAATAGGAAATGACATTCCTATGCTACAATCTGTCAAGGGGTTCTTGTCACACAGGTTCTCCATGAAAGACCTGGGTGATGCCTCATACATTCTGGGGATCCGGATCTATCGTGACAGATCCAAGAGGATACTGGGACTTTCACAGTCCAGGTACATCGACACCATACTGAAAAGATTCAGTATGGAAGATTCCAAGCGAGGTAATCTACCGGCTTCTCACGGGATCACCCTCTCCAAAGAGATGTCTCCCAAGACTGATTTGGAAAAGGATCGCATGTCTATTATACCCTATGCTTCTGCGGTAGGCTCTATAATGTATGCTATATTGTGTACCAGACCAAATGTAGCTTATGCACTGAGTGTGGTAAGCCGGTATTAGTCAAACCCTGGGGAGAAACACTGGATAGCGGTAAAGAACATTCTCAAGTACCTAAGAAGGACTAAGGAGATGTTCTTGGTGTATGGCGGAAAAGACCTCCAGATCGAGGCCTTTGCTGACTCCAGCTTCCAGAGTGACAAGGATGATTCCAAGTCCATGTCGGGTTATGTCTTTTCCCTCAATGGAGGGGCGGTGTGCTGGAGGAGTTCCAAACAGGAAACCGTTGCTGACTCGACGATGGAAGCGGAATATATCGCTGCTGCTGATGCCGCAAAAGAAGCCGTCTGGATAAGGAAGTTCTTAACTGAACTTCAGGTGGTTCCGTCCATTGTTGATCCAATACCTTTGTATTGCGACAACAACGGGGCTATAGCTTTAGCGAAGGAACCCAGGTCCCATCAGAAGTCTAGACACATCTTGAGGCGGTATCACCTGATCAGGGAGATCGTGGGTCGCCAGGAGATCGAGGTTCGGAGAGTTTCTATGGAAGATAACACTGCTGATCCACTCACAAAGGCCTTACCCCAGACTCAGTTCGAGCGGCTGATCGAGATGATAGGTCTTCGATACGCCAGTACATGGCCTTAGTGCAAGTGGGAAATTGTTAGTGTATATGCCCTAGAGGCCATTACTGTATCATACTAGTTTGTATATTACTTAATGGAAGCTTGGGATATTCACCTTGTATAGACAACCTTGCTCAATATAGTAGTATGCTACTTGGTTTGTTTCTACTTCAATGTGTACATGTGTTTATTTTAGTATATCACCTATACACATTAGTGGAGCCCTTAGGATCTTTGCTTGATTACCAGCGTTGTGATGGCAGTCACACTAGTGGGGGCTGGGTAATCTATAAGCACATCCTTATGCAGGTCCCTAGTCGTAGGACTATCGAGATAGGGCATCGATACTCCGGAGTAGACTAGCGTATGCGCTTCTCATCCCAGTGTGGGAGACGGTCTGTCCCACAGCCGTCAGTACGTCATACTTGAGATAGTATGCGGGTGCTCGTTGGGTTACGAGTACACTGGACATGACTCGTCAGGAACTGTTGGTTGGTACTATACCTATCGTCAGTTATCAGTTCCCAGGTGACATGAGTACAGCATAGTCCGCTGACTTGACACTGTCACTTCTCCTCGAGTGTGTTCCCACTGTACTTAGATTACTACCCTACCACGGCTCAAAGGAGTCGTGCAAACAGGTAGTAGTTGGGTGCAGTCCCGAAGAACTTGGAGGCAGTGACGGTTAGACAGGATTCGTCTCTCCCGGTATTGGGGGTTGACATCGCGCTGTGTCCAGGAGAGCCATTACACGAGTAGTCCCTGGCCAGGGTAAGCGAGATATACTGGTAGGTTTCCAGTGTTATCTCAGGGTGTTCTGGGCTTCACTCCGACACGACTTGTACCGCTATCAGGGGACTGACGTTTACCGCCCCTAGGCCCGCCATGCGATGTATCAGACGAACAGACCGGACTTTACAGAGAGATTGTCACATTCAGACTCAGTAGGAGTTCAGATGGGTTTCACCTCGTCCGTCTTCTTGTCGGCATCTACCTGGGGACCGTTACGCACAGCTAGTGCCGCTTGCTGTCTGTGGTTAAACCCACTGCCAGCGTAATGTCGTGTCTTTAGAGTCCCATACAGAAAGCTATTCGCCTTTAGGCAAAAGAGTAGGGGTCGCATGGTTTTGCGACAGGGTTCGGTCACATCCGTGCACTTGTGCACGTACAGTGTCCGGACAGTTAACACTAGCGGGCTTTGGTTTAAACCAGATCCTAGTGTACGTTTTGGGATTGGTTTTATCTCTTTTGTATTCGTGTTCCTCGGAACGCGGATGCGGGTGTGTATGCACAGTTGATAGAGAGACAGAGGCAGAGGATTCTCATTGGGGTTATTGACTGTTGACCGTTGACCATTGACTTTTGCTTAACCCTAATGAGAATAAGAAATATGATTAACATTAATATTAATTAAGTATTATAGTGACATGGTTGTTGAGGGGTTGACTTTGTTGACTTGTTGACTTTGTTGACCGGTTGACTAGGTTGGACTAGTTGACTATCATCATGACAATGGCTATCATTCCATGGCAAAGACTTTTGCTTGCTTGTTTATTTATGCAAAATGAGTGCATGAAATGATATAGCCATTTTGACTTAAACCATCACACAATACTTGATTACTATTTTTGTTATGATGGCTTTTGGATTATGAGAGGTTGGATGAGAAAAGAGAGGCTCATTCTTTCATTTGCTTTATCTCTCTTAAGCTCTCTCATTCTCAAGCTCTCCCTCTTCCTCTTGCTCTCTCTAGCTCAAGGCAAACCATTCTCATGTGTTGAGACTCATTGCCTTAGAGATAAAAAGACACCAAAACATTCCTCTACTCATTCTAGTTCACAAGGCCTAGCAAGCCAAGTGTTCTAGTTTCTTCAAAGTTCGAAGAAGAAGCCAAAGGTAGAAGCTTTCGGGTGGATCCATCTTCGGCGCAAGGAGACGACGAGGTGAGGCCGATCCGTACACCGGGAGGAGTTAAAGACGAAGGAGTTCAAGAAAGGTATAGCCCCCTAACCGAGTAGGTAAACTCAAGTTAAGTTGTTAGTTAGTTGTTTAGCAAAGATCCGTATTTGTAGTCCATGTTACCACCCTCTTGAAAATCGTTTTTCACCACTTCCGCAACCCCGTAAGCACCGGGAAAGGGTAGCATGGACTTACAGTTCTCACCTGGGTCTGACTGATACCGGCTCACCACACTCAGCGCGTAAGCTATATCTGGTCTTGTACATAGCATCACATACATTATAGATCCTACCGCCGAAGCGTAGGGTATAGTGCTCATGCGAACCCTCTCCTCGTCAGTCTTAGGAGACATCTTATTGGTAAGGGTGATTCCGTGCAATGTGGGTATATTACCGCGCTTGGAATCTTCCATACTAAATCTCTTTACTACGGTCTCTATGTACCTGGACTGCGAAAGTCTCAGTAGTCTCTTGGATCTATCTCTGTAGATCTTGATCCCCAGAATGTACGAGGCATCACCCAGGTCCTTCATGGAGAACCGTTGTGACAAGAATAGCTTGACCGATTGTAGCATAGGAATGTCATTTCCTATCAAAAGAATGTCGTCCACGTACAAAACTAGGAACACGACAGTTCGTCCTACAATCTTCTTATAGACACAAGGTTCATCTTCGTTCTTGATGAAATCAAATTCCTTGATTGCCTCATCAAAACAGATGTTCCAGCTCCGCGATGCCTGCTTTAATCCATAAATGGATTTAAGCAACTTGCACACCTTCCTGCTGCTCCCACTGTCTACGAAACCTTCTGGCTGATCCGTGTAAACACACTCTTCCAAACAGCCGTTTAGAAAAGCCGTTTTTACGTCCATCTGCCAGATTTCATAGTCATGGAAGGCAGAAATGGCAAGTAGGATCCGAATGGATTTGAGCATAGCCACTGGAGAAAAAGTTTCGTCATAGTCCACACCTGGTCTTTGACGAAAACCTTTTGCGACGAAAACCTTTTGCAACGAGTCTAGCCTTATAGGTTTCCACCTGCCCATCTACACCAAGTTTCCTTTTATAGATCCATTTGCATCCAACGGGTTTTACCCCAGGTGGAGCAATATCCAAGGTCCACACTTTATTGGTGTACATGGACTCCATTTCGGATTGCATAGCATCCAGCCACTTATCAGAGTCCCTACAGATAATGGCTTGCCTGAAACTGGTAGGGTCATCTTCATCCAAGATGCAATCCTCTCGATTCCCGTCTATGAGAAAACCGCAGTATCTCTCGGGCGGATGAGAAATCCTACCAGATCTGCGGAGTGGCTGAGGTTCGTTGGGTGTAACTGAATCTAGTGGTTCCGCCAAATCTTCAGTTTGTGTCTCTGGAATTTCATCCAGTTCCACCGTGCTGCCACTAATATTTATAACAAGAAATTCTTTTTCCAAAAATGTGGCGTTCCTGGAAACAATTATCTTCTGTTCCTCTGCATGGTAGAATAGATACCCACTTGAATCTTTTAGGTACCCCACAAACTTACACAAAACTGCCCGTGCCTCAAGATTGTCTGGGTTCTGCTTTTTGACATAAGCTGGTCAACCCCAAATCTTAATACGTTTAAGATACAAACTCTTACCACTCCATATTTCATACGGAGTCTTAGGCACGGATTTGGATGGAACTTGATTCAATAGATGTGCTGCTGTTTGAAGTGCATATCCCCAGAATGAAAGAGGCAACTCAGCACTACTCATCATGGAGCGAACCATATCCAATAGGGTACGATTCCTCCGTTCCGATACACCGTTGTGTTGTGGTGTATAAGGAGGAGTAAGCTGAGAGAGAATATCATTCTCTTTTAAGTAATCTAGGAATTCCGTGCTTAAGTACTCCCCTCCCCTATCCGATCGGAGTATCTTGATACTTTTGCCAGTCTGGTTCTCTACTTCGTTTCTGAATTCCTTGAATTTCTCAAAAGCTTCAGATTTGTGTTTCATCAGATATACATATCCGAACCTAGAGAGATCGTCAGTGAATGTGATGAAGTACGAGAACCCACCCCTTGCATGTATAGACATTGGAACACACACATCACTGTGTATGAGTCCCAAGAGCTCTGTTGCTGTTTCTCCATGTCCGGTGAACAGAGATTTGGTCATCTTTCCTTTGAGACAAGGCTGAAAAGTTTCATAAGATGAAAACTCGAACGTATTCAGGAGTCCATCTTTATGCAACTTACTTAGTCTTTTCTCTCCGATATGACCAAGTCTACAATGCCATAAGTAGGATTCGTTCGTATCTGAACTCTTCCTCTTGCGTGTGTTTTGTACATTGAGAACTATATTCTGATTTAGAACGTAGATACCATTACATAGTGTACCTTCTGCAACCAGTACCTTATGAAGGTAAATGTTCATGATATTTCTATCAAGAACAAAGTTATATCCATCTTTATTGAGTAAAGAAACTGATATGATGTTGCAAACCATGGAAGGTACATAGTAGCAATCGTTCAAAATCATAGTATTGCCATTTGGCAACACTAGGTGATATTCACCGACGGCTGCAGCATTAACTTGTGCTCCGTTCACTACCCTGAGCGACATATCACCAGGTGAAACTTTCCTACGTTTTCTCAGTCCCTGCAATAAATTACACATATGAGATCCTGATCCGGTATCAAGTACCCAGGAGGTAGGGCTGACCGTAAAGCAGTTCTCAATTACAAGAACACCTGAAGTAGATGCAAAACTATGCTTCTTCTTCTACTGGGTATCTTTGGAATCCATACAATCCTCTTTTCCTTGCTCATACTTATGACTGTTGTCACAAGTTAGAGCCGAACCGACGTTCCCCAGCCCCGAATAAGAATTCGGATCGGTCAAGCAATACATTTTATTATCTTGATTAGGGCGTGAAATGGTTGCTACCTGGAGAGAGAGAAAAGAAACACTCAGCATGCACTCTTACAAGATTAGATTGGTTTATTAATTTATCTAATCAGGATGGCTCCCACTGTTTCCTCAAATTCTTCTTCAAACCCTAAAAGAAGAACTAGTTCGGATTAATCGCACGTCACAATACTTTCTTAACCTTTCATCCAGGCTAGTGTTGGTACTTCGAGGGAGGTTTTCCAATGCTTTCGCGAAGTTCCTTAATTAAATAACCTCTTTTCCTTGGAGGCGTAGCCCCGCTAACACCGTTCTAGACACCTACTTGGTTTATAGCATTGATTGTTAAGTGAAATAATCTCCCGAGAGTAATCCAACTCATCAGTGGGATCGGGATCCAACTATCATTGTGCGATGACCTAGATGGAATCCACTCTAGTCACCACACTCCAGAAGGTATGCTAAATCTGCAAGTTTCAGTTTCTTTAGAAACTCCCGATGTGGATTTTTGCCCCTAGGACCCAAGTGACCTTGACACAGTCAACAAATCAAAGAGTCCTAGTCAAGTTCAACCCGTCATTATCTTGATTCCATTAAACCCACCCGCATAACCCTTGACACAGTCAACAAGGTTACACGACTGTCCTAACCAATCACATTGTATCCTACAGATAAGCAATAGCTACCGTTCACCGCGCCTTGACACAGTCAACAAACACAGCACGAATACTAAGTATAACTTATAAGAAATGACGGAGGGCTACGGCTGGGTTTTTGGCGAAAAACCCGTTAACGTAATGGACTTGATATCGTTGAAGGAACCTGATAACCTTTTTAAAAATATAGTGGTGAAAACTTTTGCTAAAGAGGTCACTCCCTGTGAAGGGATCTCGGCTCTTTCCTCGTCAAATGAGGTGCAGGATATTCCAAACTGAATACCTCGATGCAAAGCAAGAATAATCGACTATATTGAAGTTATTACCCTGACGCAAACTTTTGTCCAAGGGGTCACTCCCGATGAAGGGATCTCGGCCCTTGCCTCGTCGAATGAGGTGCTGGGCATTCATAACCGAATACCTCTGTGCAAAACAAAAGAGAACGTCCTTGCAATAACAGCTTTTTGAAAATTGTTCCAACAACGTCTTTTAGGGTTGTTTTTCTTTACATTAATATAATGCGTCCCATCAAATAGTCCTACCATTGCAGAAAACAACAAAAATATGACGAACGCTTATACCATCCGCATTCGCCACGGGGCTCCGTCATCACCCGTTAGGTTACTTAACTAACGACAGAGCGGGGGCTGGACTAGCGCGGATGCAAAATATAAGCAACGCCTACTAGATATCATATATAGATATATACATTCGTCAGATGCAATGATAGCCATTCCAGATCACAGATGAACACATTGGATATGCTAGGAATCCGCGTTTCGTTCGAGCCTGCAACGAAAGACGGATTATACGGTCGCGATGAATAGCCAAACCCTACCATAGACCCCTACGGGTGCGGCAAACTACCCGCCAAGTACTCGAAGTGAAGCAACCTCCCTCAACAACGTGAGTAGGCCACTATGCACTTCAAAGTACCCGGTAGTTTGTGCCCCCACCTTGGGTCTATCCTAGGAGCAAAAACAGTAAAAGAAATAATATACAATGGCGGCTACAACCTCATCCCGGATGTGCGGCCATAAAAATAATATTACATCAATTTACATATTACATCAAATGAAAGATAAAGAAACTCTCATCTCACAAAACCCCGTCTATTCATCCGCGACAATCCAACAAGTTCATATACACAATCCAACAACATTACAGATCACAGATATACATAACCCCCACTAATCGACGTATAGCGATTAGCCGACGTTCAGTGCATATATCACATTACAGATATAACCATTTAGCAAAAGTTTGTAGAACTTCGATTCAAAATACCAATTTGTAACTACCCTAAACACAACATTTTTCTCTGGATAATCTAGGCAGAAACAAAATATCTCAAAAATCCCAAAACATCATACTGAAGAAACTGCAGCAAACCCGAGTCGCGGCCGAGTCAATTCGGCCGCGGATCCACGGCGAAACGCGTGGTTTCACCGCGGTTCCGCGGCGCGTTGACCGAGTCATGGGCTCGTTTTTTCTGCATGTTCCTAAAAAACCCTGCACCGATTTTTAATGTATGTGGAATTATTTTTAGAGCAGTTTTAAAAATCGGCAGAAAGTATGAATTTTTGACATGTTTCGCGATTTTTTTTCGGATTGAAGTTCCAAACACTTTGCTAACATGCTAGTTGTTGTTTAGCTAGGCTCTGATACCACTGTTAGGTCCACGTTACCCACCCCGGTTCTTTCGGGGAGGCGGAATAGATAAAAATCAAAATTTTCTCACAAAGTAACATGGACCATGCATAAAGGATCTTTGCTAAACAAAAACTAACATACTAACTACAGGTTCTAGCTACTATGTAGAATGGTTATACCTAGGTCTTGAACTTCTTCTCTTCTTGTTGTGGTTCTCCTTCTTACTTGTTCCTTGTAGTTGCGTAGACGGCTCCTCCTCGTCGTCTTCTCTTTGCCGAAGATAGATCCACCTGAGGGCCTCTACCTTGAGCTCCTACCTCAACCAAGAGGTAACTAGAGTGCTTGGTTTGCTAGACAAAGAACCCTAGAAAGAGTAGAGAGATGTTTTGTGGTTTTGTCTCAAAAGCTTTTGATTTTCAACACATGAAAGATTAAAGCTTTGAGAGGAAGAGGGAGAGCTCAAAAACATGAAATAGAGAGAGCAAGAGAGAATGAGGATGTTTTAGCAACCATACTCTCATATCAGTGAATTATGAAATCATAATAATAATTAAAGAAATTGTGATGGTTCATTTGGAATGACCATTATCATTTCACATTAAATGAATTTTGCAAGAATCAAGAAGCGTCTTTCATGTGAAATGATGATGGTCAAAATGTCAACAATAGTCAACCGGTCAACCAAAGTCAAAAGGTCAACAAAAGTCAAATGGTCAACCTAACCATGGCACAATTATCCTTAATTAATATCATTAATCATATCTCTCATTCTCATTAGGGTTTGGAAAAAGTCAACGGTCAATAACCCTAATGAGAATCCTCTGCCTCTGTCAACTGTGCATACACACCCGCATCCGTGTTCCGAGGAACACGAATACAATGAGACAAAACCAATCCCAAAACAAATACTAGGATCTGGCTTAAACCAAAGCCCACTAGTAATAACTGCCCGGACACCAAACGTGCACAAGTGCGCGGATGTGAACGAACCCCGTCGCAAAACCATGCGACTACTACTCTGTTTTGTCCAAAGGCGAATAACCTTCTGTATAGGACTCTAAAGGCTCGACACTACGCTGGCAGTGGGTTTAACCACAGGCCGCAAGCGGTACTAGCTGTACGTAATGGTCCCCAGGTAGATTCCGATAAGAAGACCGATGAGGTGAACCCATCCGAACTCCTACTGAGCCTGAACGTGACAATCTCTGTACAGTCCGGTCTGCTCGTCTAAGAGTATCGCATGTCGGGCCTAGGGGGTGGTAAACGTCAGACCCCTAATAGCGGTACAAGTCGTGTCGGAGTGTAGCCCAGAACACCCTGAGAAACTACTGGAAACACTACCAGTAAATCTCGCTTGCCCTGGCCAGGGACGACTATATGTAATGGCTCTCCTAGACACAGCGCGATATCAACTCCCAATACCGGGAGAGACGAATCCTGTCTAACCGTTACTGCCTCCAAGTGCTTCGGAACTACACCCAACTACTACCTGTTTGCACAACTCAATAGAGCCATGGTAGGGTAGTAATCTAAGAACAGTGGGAACACACTCGAGGCGAAGTGACAGTGTCAAGTCAGCGGACTAAGCTGTACTCATGTCACCTGGAAACTGTTAACTGATGATAGGTATAATACCAACCAACAGTTCCCGACGAGCCCTGTCCAGTGTACTCGTAACCTAACGAGCACCTGCATACTATCTCCAGTACGACATACTGATGGCTATGGGACAGACCATCTCCCCCGCTGGGACGAGAAGCGTATGCACGAGTCTACTCTGGAGTATCGATGCCCTATCTCGATAATCCTACGACTAGGGACGAAAATAAGGATGTGCTTATAGACTACCCAGCCCCCACTAGTGTGATCGCCAACACAACGCCGGTAGTCAAGCAGAGATCCTAAGGGCTCCATCAATATGTTTTAGCGATATGTTAAAGAAACATATACACATATTAAGACAGAAACAAACCAAGTAGCATACTACTATATCGAGCAAGACTGTCGTAAACCCGAATATATATCCCAAGCTTCCAAAATGTATTATACAAACTAGTACTATACAATAATGGCCTCTAGGGCATACATATCCAACACTACATGTCACAACGTATCGTATAACATTAAAATTCAAATCAAAACCAAAACGATACGCTACAAGCCTATAGGTTAGAACCTACGGACTACGCCTTTCAAACCACCAAACAACCCTCGATATCGTCGTACAAACGTCAAGTGATCGAGGTAAAACACAAATACTAAAATCCAGAATCCAAGATACGAAAAATATATCCCCAAATCAAAACAACAACTCATGAATATAGTCCCAGATTTTACCCTAGGTGAAATTAGCCAATTTTACACATGTAAAGGGTCTAGTTTACTGGAGATAAAGTCACAGAACCAATACGAACCAATTTTCCCCAGGTCTGGCCGCAATTTGCGGCCATAAGGGATATATTTTCGGCCATGGTGAGGGCTTAGGGGCTAGGTGTAACGTTTTGAAAATCGTTTACGTGAAATTTCGGTTAATCGGTAAAATAACGGGTGTTTTCCGTAAAAATCAAGATATAAATATCTTTTAATATAAAATTAAATATACATATTCTAGCTATGTAATTGCTAGTATTTGGTGTTTATTGAGCCACTTATAAAATTTCTAATTTACTGAAATTTTTTCCGATATTAATTATTTTAATATTATTTTAAGCCGTCACTAATACATTTAATTAGGGAAAATTACAAATTTGAATGGGTTAATACAAATTTTGTGCATCATGACACATTAAACTAACATGTAAAATATTGTTTCTGAAATGAAATGAAATTGTCAAATTATTTTAGAAAATATTGAAGAAAAATGCTTAAATGGTGGAATTAGTGTAAATAGAAATTGGGGTATAATATTTATCATTTCTTTCCTCACCCACACTCACCCACACCCTCTCACCCCCCCTCCCCATGGGCTGGGCCGGCCATGGGCTGCCCCCACTCCCACATTTCCCCACTTAAAGATTTGGAAAGAAAAGAAAAGAAAACAAGAAATAAGAAAGAAAATAGATAAGTGGGTGGGCTTTGACTTTTGTGTTGGCTTGACTCTATTTTCCCCACCTCACTCTCTCTCACTCTCCCCATTCCAGCCGAACCTGCTGCAGCAGCAGCCCCCCCCCATTTCCCCCTCTCATTCCACCTAAAAAAAGCCCTTCAAAAATGCATCAAAAATCCCATAAAATCAAAATCCAAGCCCTACCCATTTTTCTTTAGCCAATTTAGCATGGATCTCGGGGGATGGAAGCTAATTTGGGAGGCTAGGGGCAAGTGAGATCTACAAAAATTATGAGGTATAAATCTTGACCTTTTTTTAAATTGTTTGTTATTACTTCAAATTAAGTTAATGAAGGGTTTAATTTAGGTTTTAAATTGCAAGTCCAAATTCAAGATTAGGGTTTGTGAAATTCAAGTGAGGGTTTTGTTTTGGAGTTAGAATTGTGATCAATTGTGCATGGTTATGTGATGTATTTTTGTATCTTAGGACATGCAAAATGTAATCTTGTTTCTTATTGCCAATTGTAACATTAAAATATCCAAATTTAGTTTTTTTTAAAGCAAACTAGGTTTTAGCATTTAGTTGCAAATGTGAGATTAAAAATCTAATTAGGGTATTCATGACATTATTAACATTTTAATTTGTTGTTTATCAACTTAGATCATGCAAAACTTAGTTTAGTTGATGAATTGTGAATTGTTACTTTGAAATTGTTAAAATTGGTTATGTTTGCAAACTAGATTTTTGAGATTAATATTAAGAGATAAGTTTAAAATCTAATTAATATTGGTATGACTTAATTAAGATGTTTAATGAATATTATAGCCACTAGAATTGTTAAAATATTTAGATTGGTTAAAATATCAAGTTTTGAACCGAAATGGGAATTTGTGCTAACTAGGTTTTTGGGAAATAAAACGATTTGATTAATTTTAATGTTTTGATGATTTAAACCCTATTTCATATATAATTAGTGATTTGTGAAAACACGATTGGGGTGTTTGGGTTTTTCTCGATGGTTTGACGTAGTACATCGACATCGAGGGTTGGTTTGGCTATTCTTGCATGCGTAGGCGATAGGTTTTGATCTATGCGTGATGCGTGTGCCGATTTGGTTTTCGTATGCCGTTTCGATTTCGAATTGGGTTTTTATGCGATACGATACGTTGTAACATGTAGGTACCCCCATGTGGACTTCGAGACGACAAGCAAGCGTGTGGCGACGTCGGCACTGGCGAGCGTAGATCAGGTGAGTAGATATATATCTACGGGGGAAGTCGGGTGGATGGCGTATAGCACTCCCGCAGTTCGTAGTATAGTTATATATGTATATATGCTTATATATGTGATTCATGATACTTGGGTGTTATCAAGAGATGATTATTGTATTCATGGTTTAGTTTAGGGTAATTAGAAGTAAACTAGCATAGCTTCTTAGTCGCGAACCCTAGAATAGGTTCACACCCATACGCACACACGCATTTGCATACATCTTTTTACTTGTGCGTATATGGGGATATATATACACACACACACAGACACATGGGTATAGGACTATGTATATATATATATATATACGTATACATATACATGGATTATGAGGATAGTACGTGGGATTGGAGATGAGTCGATGAGATTGGGCTTGAGGCCGTGAGATCGGTGATATGACAGGGTTCATATTTGGGATACGACATGATGTTTTAGCGGGTCCTTTGACGTGGTGTTTTCATACACACGCATGCATTTACATAGATGGTATCAGTTTTGTACTAGACGTAGATCAGTACCCCGGATCAAATTATTTTGATAAAGAGGATACCAGATGAATAATGAGATAAATGCGATATTTGACCCGTACCCAGATTTGGGAGGCTGTACGGCGGATTTACCGTACGAGCTATATATTGATGATAGATCCGCACTCTTGACTCGAGGATGTCATATTATATAGGGTATTGTATGGGATACTTTTGAGGCGGGATCACCGACTATTATACATGTATATATATATCGACTCAAATTTAGGTGGTTTCCATACCCCTTTCGATTGGTTGTTAGTTAGACCTGTAGTTTACCTAGTAGATGTTAGACTGGACCCGAGTCATACCTATTTCCAAAACTAACGAATCGTGTGTATTTTAAAGACGGGACAAGGGATTCTACGGATATTTCAAAGGACGTATCTTTTCTTAAAAACACCGTAGCCCTTATTTTCAAAACACCACGATTCGTACTATTTCAAACGGCAAACAATTTAACACAGGTGTAGCGATGTAGATTCCCTATTGTTACGTTATCATTTATGTTCCGCATATTATTGTTGCAACTACTATTCATTGCCATTTATCATGTTGATATCGTCTCATTGCATGTTTATTGTGTACTTAGTGATTATGAACCATGCTGTCAGGACACCAGCACCATTACCGATGATGCGTACGTTCCACATACACTTACTTGCCGGCTCACACACATCATCATCGGTAATTGCCATGTCACGTACACTTTAGAAAATACCTTTTCATTGACATAGCTTGATAACTGATAGTCGCAATATGTTATAACTTCCATATGCTAGTTTAAATATTGCATTCATTGCATGATATTAGGTGCATTCATATATTCATTGGTTATGCAGTATTATGGAGATTTATGCTGGTATTCCCTGTTTATTGGTATCATGATCTTGATGATTTCGGATTTACATGAGATTTCTGGATTTGGGGGAAAACCGCAAGAATTTAATAAAATCTTAGTATCATCATTTTAAAATGCAACTTGCGGTTTTCTCATGATGTATGAGTCTTCCACCATGAGTTTTCATGATTGCTGTTGGATTTTGAGACCCGATTCGAGGAGTTGGATGAACCGTCTCGGGTGCTTGGTGGGCCCGATATGGTATCCCGGGGCAGGAAGCTCGAGTTGTATTCGATGAGCCTGGCAGGGGAGCACTACCTACTAGTGATATTAATTGGACTCGTCGGTTATCCGGAGGATACCGGCCGGAGTCATGAGATGGATACAGGCTGATCAGTTCTGCCGAAGCCCGCGGGCCGATCCCGCAGATGATACGGATGCCTGCGATATTGATATTTGAGATCTGAGATTTGAGATATTGAGATTTGATATTGAAATACCGAGACTTATATTTTGTGTCGATGCTGACACTGATTTCTCTGTTGTTTTCATTGATGATACTTGATTGATATACATATAGAAATCTCATTGATTAAAGAAAACAGTTTTCTCACTCATGATATATTATGTTTCCATTCGTAATGCATTTATACATCATATATATCTGATATGTTGCTATCTGAGGCACAGAAACGAGCATGTGGTATTGAACTTATATGTAGCTAGACCAGGATTTTTATTTGAGGATATTACCTGATATGACCTAGGATAGCGTTATGCATGCGATTTCTACTCGTAGATGTTTTCTACTCACGAGTTGGCAACTCACCCCCTTTGTGCCACAGTTCCTTGCAGGTTTTTCCGTACAGGTTTCGTTGCGGCTTTGCTGGCACACTGTTCCTTCCGGGTGACTGCCATGGTAGGTGGGTTCTTCTGCATCAGGACCACCATTGTTTATTTATTATTTCAGTTGTATCTAGAAACTCCATCAACCAGATTGTATATTTGATAGAGATAGAAGACCAGACTTGTTATTATTTCGACCTTAGTGTCGCGCGTTGTATTATTATGGTTTTCATACTGATTTTGGGTTTTCTTTTGAGTTTTGATCCTCGACCTTTGACGTTGTATATTATATTGCTTACATGGTTGTGACCGTCGATTGACGAAGAGCTACCTCCCGCTTGGGGATGCCTTTTTATTTATTTCATATACTATTCATGTTGTATCCCGTTTGGGACCAGTATTTACAAATGAGACTTTACCGAAATTTTCAGAAAATACTTGAGATTTTAAAAATACATACTTCGGCCTATGTTGTTAAAACTACTTGCTTTAAATTGGTTTTTCCTTCACTCTACTGTTTCTTTGGTTTTGATTTCTGGGTTTTGGCTTACTTAGATTACGTACGCCTCGAGACGTTTCATAATTTAAGTGCCGGTCATGTTCCGTACTTTTCGAGACGTGACACTAGGGTTTCAGTGGGGGTCCTAGGTTGCCTGCACACTCCTCTGTGTTTGCTAAAATATTTTCAGGTCACCCGGGTGTTAGCAGATTTCATTATACCCTCACAGAATCCACAATTCTCCGATATCGGGTTTTCTAAGTTCATAATCCGGGGTTTAAGTTTCAGTTTCAATCCATTAAATCATCACAACAGGGGTTGTATAGCCTCTACTAACCTCAATTACCCTTCACTACTCAAGATTTCATCACAACCCTAACTAGGAATTTCAATGTTCACTAAACCGCACTAAATCACAACTAAACACATATGGATACTAAAGTGAATGAAATACAATGCTAATGGCAACGAAAGTACCTCATTTAGCAACTCAAGAATTTTCTTGAGTTGCCCCAAGTCTTCAAAATCCGATTTTTTTCTAGGTCCAATGTGTTTGTATTGAGCTTGTGCAGGTTTTTTGTAAAGGGAAGTATGTGTTTTGATGTTGGTTTGGGGGTGAAGTGAGGTGTAGGAGGTGGTGGAGGGAGAGGGCAGCAGCCATGGAGGTGTGAGGAGAGAAGATGAGGGTGATGAAGTGAAGGAGGAATGGCCCAAGTCAAAGTAAACCCCTCCCTTTCTCTCTCTTGCCCATGCTTCCCATTTCTTTATTCTTTTCTTTTCTTTTCTTTTCTTTCTCTTCTCTTTTAAATTTTAAAACCATGCATGAATAAAGAGAAGGAACCATGAAAGAAAATGTGACAAAGTGTAAAAATGACATGGTGCATGTCATGTGCACAAAATCCAGTTTAATACACGATTAGCGATATTTAATCGCGATTAGCATTAAAATAGTATATAATAAATCATAAAATTTCACAATTTGCTTAAATCCAATAAACCACCATCTTTTTAGAAATTTCTATAATTTACCAAATCCATAAAAATAATATTTTATTTTTCTGAAATGTTACATGGAATGAGGTGCTGGATATTCACAACCGAATACCACTATGCAAAGCAAAATAATATAACTATAGTTTTTCGAAATTTGTTCCAACAACATCTTTTAGGTTTATTTTCTTGCATTAATCAAAATTAATGCGGTCCCATCATTTAAAGCCTATCACACCAGAAAAGAACGAAAATACAATGTACATATATGCCATCCGCATTCGCCACTGGGCTCCGTCATCACCCGTTAGCTTACTTAACTAACGACAGAGCGGGGGCTGGACTAGCGCGGGTGCAAAACATATACAACATCTACTAGTATATAAATAAATAAATAAATATATAACATTTGTCCCAGGCATGATATAAGCAACATCATAAAATCTGAGCAAGCAACACAGAATGGAGGATAATCTTGGAGCCCCGGATTTCATTTGAGCTGCAAATGAGACCTGACGTTTCCGGTCGTGTGGATAGCCCGTGCAATCGATACCTGGACCCCTACGAGCGTGGTAAGTTACCCGCTAAATCCCAGAAGTGAAGCAACCCAATCAATAAAGTGAATGAGCCACCCAACACTTCACGGGACCCGGTAACTTGAGCGCCCCTCCGTGGGTCATACCTATACCCCCTACGAGTGCGGCGAATAGCCCGCCAATCCTAGAGTGAAGCCCCCTCCATCTCAACGCCATGAGATGCGGGCTTGTTGCCCTCTAGAATCCGGCTATTCGAGCACTCCACCGTGGGGTAATCCTAGTGCAGAAAATAAAAATATATGTACAAAGGTGACATCGACCTCAACCCGGTCATGCCCCAATAAAATAATATACAACACGACAGAAACGACAGTCCACATGTCGGACGCTTGCCCCGCAATAACAACTGTACAAATGAATATAAACTATACTAAACCATTGCACCACCGGCTATCCACCATGACAATCCAACCACAATATCAGCACAATCACAGAACATTAACGTGAATGCTATGTTCGCAAACCCGTCTAAAAGAACATATAGCAGATAGACGGGATATACCGATCAAATGACATTCACGGTCACAGATGCTAAACTAAGTACTGATAATCACACGTATTTAAAAATTTCGATCGACTAAATTTTTCCAAATAGGCCCCAAGTGCTTATCCAGTACTCAAATAAATCTGGCCAAAAATATACATTCCAGAAACCACAATTCCATAGTATAGAACCCCAGAAGAATTTTTGAGCACAGTGGCCCAATTCAAACCGAGGAACCGCGGAAAATGAACACATTTCGCGGCGTTTCCGTGACAGAATTAAGGGATCTTGTGCCCAAATTTCTTCTGTGTTTCTCAAATACCCTGCACAAATTTTTGGTACACTGAAAATGATTTTTAGACCACTTTAAAAAATTGACAAACGTATGATTTTTGGAATTGCGGTTTCGAAAATTTCGGTCGATCGATATTTCAAACACGTTAGAACTAGCAAGTATGGGTTTATGGGGTGGCTCTGATACCATGTTGGGTTACCCTAACACCCAAGCCATCAAACGTGGCGATTTGTGGAACAATTTTTTTTCTAAGGTTTCAAAACGGCGCTAAATAACCCAATTATAACGGATCTTTCCATAAACCTAACTAGCTAAACTAAGAGAGCTAACTACTATGAAAGAAGTCTCACCAAACGATCCAAGTCCTTCGGTCTTCTTTCCTCATCGTTTGCTCCGAGTGGCCACCATGATCGCACTTGATCTTCTTTGATGGCTCCTTCGGTTCTCCGTGATTGATCTTGCTCTCCGGTCCTTCTTTGTCGTGGATGATCCACCCGAGGTATGTGATCCATGGCTCTAGCTCCACACTAAATGTCAAGTGAAGCAACTAGAGAACTTGGGTTGCTAATCCAAGAAGTCTAGGATGTAGTGTGGGGTTCTAGGTTTTCTACTATCTCTATCTTGACTCCTCTCTTGTTTCTCAATACATGGGAGTGTAGAGAGGAGGAAGATGATGATGGTGGAGGAACTCAAGAGGAGGAGAAGGAGGTGAAGCAAAATAGTGAGATGAAAAATAATGAGCAAGCATGTGAGAGAAATTAGAAGGCAATGGTTTTGTAAAACAATATCCATCAATATAATATGTCAACCATGCTTCAATAGTTGCCACAAATGAATAAATAATTCATTTGTCAACTATTGAAGCCATGGCTCTCACCATGCCCACCTCTTCTTCACTTTATACCTCATTTCCATTTATCTAATAAATGGAAAAAGCTAATGAGGTGTCCACCTTCTAGAATGTTATCCTTATTAAAATACGGATTACAGTCTACAGTATATACATACTGCATTCGGATAAAAACACGAATGCCAACAGAGATAGAATAACATGAAGAACGTAATACTAGAGTATACATATTGAAATACATATATGTAAATTATCAAATCAATACCTGATTTAATAATCCGGCTCAAACCCGAGCCGGCTAGTATTACCAACTGTCCGATCGAAAGTCCAGGTACAAAGTACATCAATCGATCGGAACCCTGCACGTATCAAATACAGCTACTACATCATTTCTCCTGAACCAGGAAAACCCTCTGTGTGGGACTCTAAAGACTCGACAGTACGCCGGCAGTGAGTTACTGGATAAATCCATAACCACAAGCACGTCAGCGGCACTAGCTGTACGTAACATCTACCCGGGTACCTGTCACGACCCGAAATGGCACATGACTGGCACTTGAATCATATGAAGTCTATACGACCCTATCTAATTCAAGTAAGCCAAAACCCCTAGAAATCTAAACCATTTTAAAGAAGAAGTGAAGAAAACTTATTTAAAAGCAAGTGGTTTTAATAACATAAGCCGAAGTATTGCATTTTTAAAATCTCAAGTCTTTTCTGAAAATTTCGGCAGTATTTCCTTTGTAAATACTGGCCCCAAAAGGGTACAACATGCATAATATGAATAAAGGCATCCCCAAGCGGGAGCTAGCTCTTCGTCAATTGACGGTCATAACCACGCAAGCAATATAATATACAACGCCAAGGGCGAGGATCAAAACTCAAAAGGAAACTCAAAAACATCAAGAAAACCATAATAATACAACGCGCGACTCTACGGTCGAAATAATATACACTGGTTTTCTAAGGTTATCAAATAAATACAAGTCTGGTTGATGGAATTTAATAGATACAACTGAAATAAATAAATGTACAATGGTGGTCATGATACAAGTGAACCCACCTACCAAAGCAATCACCCGGAATGAAAGTAGTGTGCCAGAAAAACCGCAACGAAACCTGTACAGCAAAACCTGCAAGAACTGTGGCACAACGGGGGTGAGTTGCCAACTCCTGAGTAGAAAACATCACAGAGCAGAAATCGTATGTATGACTCAATCCTAGGTCAATACGATCAGTAATATATATCCTCAATATGATAAAGTCTGAAGCATGATAAGGTGGCAAGGGTAAACATCTATACATAAGTGTAATACCAAGTGCTCGTGTCAGTGCCTCAGGTAGCAACATATCATAAATATGAGGTATGATCAATGTAATAAACATGAATCAGTGCCAACTATATCATGAAGTCTATAAGTAGGTGGATATCATCCAACTATGAAATCAATGCCTGTATGCATATGGATCTCTGTTGGAGATAGTGCCCTCAGAGTCAATTATTGGATCACAGGAACGTGATTGCAATGATTGAGGGAGGACCTATACCGGTAGGACAGTCTTACTCAAGATGATAGTATGCTATCTGGTTTATCTTTATCATCGTGTACTGCTTTAGGTGACCTCACAGGTCGCTATTACACGTTGATAGAGCCCCTGGGATTCTTGCTTGACTGCAAGCAGTATGAGGGCGATCATATACGTGGGAGCTGGGGTCTATAAGCACATCCTTAAAAGGTCCCTAGTCGTGGGAGTTTCGAGACAGGGCATCGATACTCCAGAGTAGACTAGTGTATACAGTCGAGACACCGACGAGGGGCGGTGGTTGGTCTCACAAGCCACTGGTGTCAGTTGGTTCCCCTAAGATGTATACAGGTGCTCATTGGGTTATGAGTACACCGGACAGGACTCGCTGGGAACATGCTAGTTGGTCTTATACCTGACGTCAGATAGCAGTTCCCCGGTGACATGTGTACATGTTAGTTCATCGACCTGAAATCGTTATTTGCCTCGTGTGAGTTCCCACTGTACTTAGATTACTACCCTACCACGCTCAAAGGAGTTGTGCAAACAGGTTTTACTTGGGTACAGTCCCGAGCCACATGGAGGCAGTAAGCGGATCTGCAGGGGTTCGTCTCTCCCGGTATTGGGGGTGAGGTCGCGCTGTGTCTAGGAGAGCCATTACATGAAGTCCTTGGCAAAGGCAGGAGATTTACTGGTAGGTATTCCAGTAGTATCTCAGGGTGTTCTGGGCTACACTCCGACACGACTTGTACCGTTTTTGGGGGTATGACTTTTACCAACCCCCTAGGCCCGCCATGCGATGCTCATAGACGAACGGACCGGACTGTACGGATATTGTCACTGACAGGCTCAGTAGGGTGTCAGGATAAGTTCGCTCATCGATGTCCCTTTTGGTCAATACCTGGTAGCCCGTCACGTATGGCTAATACATCTGACGTGCTAGTGGTTAAATCCACAGCCAAAGTATTGACGAGTCTTTAGAGTCCCCCACAGACCAGTTTCTCAAGTTTCGGGCGAAACGCTGTAGAGGCCGTATGGAAATATGGCAGGGTTCGATCAGATACGTGCGGCATTGCACGGATCATGATCAGACGGATAATACTAGAGGGCTTTGGTTTAAGCCGGATCCTAGTATTGTACAGTGTAGATTTTGTCTCATTGCATTTGTATTCAGTGGGAATACAAATACGGGTATGTATATACAGTCGCGGGGTTTTCCTGTAATTTATTACGGGATCAGTTTTTTGAAGTTGCCAGTTTATATTCCGTTCCGGCCAGTTTTCCTTTGTTCCTTCACGGCCGGATTTTTCTGTTGGAGGGGCTAATTTGCAAGTGTGCAAATTAGTAAGTTGGAGGGGGTTATTTGTAAATGGAGGCATCATGATGGTTCTAGCATTATTAGATTCTTTATGGGTCATTTCTTTTGCATTTATTATGAAATGGTTTTGAAAGGATGTGGGTTGATGTTGGTGTCTCATTTTTTTTCATGATCACACATTTTATCCTCTTGCTTTTGATTCCTTTTTCCTAATTCATCATACATTCAAGAATGGCCGGCCACACACTTGGGGAGAGGGGTGAATTCATTTGGAGGAAATTGTTCATCTCATTTTTCATTTTTGGCTTGCTACAAAAATCCCTCACCTCTCTCCAAAGATCATACTTCTCCTCCTTCAAAGGCAACTTCACTACCCGTTTGAGAAAAGTGATCCTACACTTCATCTACAGCATCCTTGGGCACGTCGGCTCGCTAACTTCGTGCCCGAGTTGCCTCGGTCCAGAGGTGGGAGCCCGTAAAAGAACCCGGCGATGTGGTGCCCGTTCCAACGAGGAGATGAAGACCGGAGATTCCGCGAGAAGATCGGAGTGGAGGCCGAAGACCGAAGGACACGGATCGCTCGGTATAGCTTTCTACCCTTTCTCGTATTTGCTAGAGTTAGGTTAATGGCCCGATCCGGGTTTTTTCCAGTGCGCGGTGGTGCCGGTTCTAGTTTATAGAAAAGTTTTCGTTTCCGCATTCCGGTGTCGGATTGACGGCCGGGGCGCCGCCGTGCACTTACATTGGTATCAGAGCCACGCTATTAACCTAGTCTAGCTTACTCTAACGTGTTTACAAGTTCGATCGAACGGATTTTCAAAAAACCGCGTTTCCATGTCAAGTTTCTGTCGAATTTTTACAGTGCTTTAAAAATTATTTGGTACATTGTAAAAATACGTGAAGGGTTTTTTATGCATTCTCTGAAAATTTGGTAGGCTGAAGTTACTGTAGACCGGCGGAACAGCGGCCAAAACCACGTTTTGGCCGCGGAACCGCCGCCGAATTTTGGCTTCACTGCATCAAATTTTTACAGTGGCTCTCTGACATGGAAATAGGGTTTCTGGTATATTCTGTTTGGCCCCAGATGTTTTTGAGTGCTACAGTTGTGCTTGGGGCTCACTTCGGTAAATTTGATCGATTGAAAATTTTAAACATGTTAGTTCACAGTATTTACATTATATCTGCGACCGTGAATGTCGTTTGATCGGTAAATCCTGTCTAACTGCTATAGCCCTTTTAGACGGATTTGCGAACGTGACATTCACGTTGATGTTCTGTATTGTGCTGTGATGTTGAGGATTGGTCGTGGGGGACAGCCTGGATGCAATGGTAGTACAATTTTGTTTTATATGTACATTTGATATTGCGGGGAGAGCGTCCGACATGTGGACTGCCGTTACTGCCTGTTTGTATATTATTCTTTTGGGGCACGACAGGGATGAGGTCGATGCACCCGTTGTATACTTTTACTTTCTGTACTAGGATTACCTCAAGGTGGAGTGCACGGATAGCCGGGTTCTAGAGGGCAACGAGCCCGCATCTCATGGCTTTGAGACGGAGGGGGCTTTACTCTAGAATTGGCGGGCTATTCTCCGCACCCGTAGGGGGTACAGGTTGACCCAGGAGGGGTGCCCAAGTTACCGGATTCCGTGAAGTGCTGGGTGGTCCATTCACGTTGCTGAAGGGGGCTGCCTCGCTTCAGGTTTTGGCGGGTAACTTGCTGCGTCCGTAGGGGTCTAGGATTTCATTGCGCAGGCTATCCACACGACCAGGGGAACGTCGGGTTTCAGTAGCGGCTCTATGAAACCCGGGGATCCTAGATATTTGTATTGTTCTGTAATGCTAGTTACATTTCTGTGATGTTGCATTTTATCATGCCTTGAGCGAATATTATATATTGATATATATACTAGTAAATGTTGTATATGTTTTGCATCCGCGCTAGTCCAGTCCCCGCTCTGTCGTTAGTTAAGTAACCTAACGGGTGATGACGGGACCCAGTGGCGAATGCGGATGGCATATACATACATCATTATTTTCGTTCTTTATTGGTGTGATCAATTGATGGGACTGCGTTGATTCGGATCAATACAAGCTAAACAAACCTATTCTGAAGTTGTTGGAACATTTTTCAAAAAGCTGTTATTGCAAGGGCGTTCTCTTTTGTTTTGCACAGTGGTATTCAGTTATGAATATCCAGCTCCTCAGTCGACGAGGCAAGGGCCGAGATCCCTTCACCGGGAGTGACCCCTTGGACAGAAGTTTGCGTCAGGGAAATAACTTCACTATAGTCATTTAATTTTGCTTTGCATCGTGGTATTCAGTTGGAATATCCTGCACCTCATTCTAGGGGAAAGAGCCGAGATCCCTTCACCGGGAGTGACCTCTTTAGCAAAGGTTTTCGTCACTATATTTTTATAAAGCTATCTGGTTCCTTCAACGATATCAAGTTCATTACGTTAAAGGTTTTCGCCAGAAACCATTCGTAGCCCTCCGTCGTTTCATATGGATAGTCAATAAGTATTCAAGCTGTGTTTGTTGGACAAAGTCAAGGCACAGTGATTGGTAGCTATTGGGTATTCATATGCAGCATAGATAGATGCGTTGGTTTGGGACAGTCGTACTGCCTTGTTGGCCAAAGTCAAGGATAGGTACGGGTGGGTTCAAATTAACCTGGAGAATGACGGGTAGAACTTGACATGTGACTTATGATTTGTTGGCCAAAGTCAAGGTTATAAGTGCATGGGGTAAAAATCACATCGGGAGTTTCTAAAGAAACCGAAACTTGCCAGATATGCGCATACCTTCTGGAGTGTGATAACGTGAGCGGATTCCGTCACGTTATCATGCGATGATAGTTGGATCCCGATTCCCACTGATGAGTTGGTTTACTCCTCGAGTGATCCCGACTAATTCTTCTTTCAGGTTTGGAGGAGAATTTGATGGTACAGTGGGAGGTTTCCAGATTAGATAAAGTGATAACCATTCTGATCTAGGTTAGAGTGCACGCTGAGTGTTTCCTTTCTCTCTCTCTTTGGCAGCGACCATGACCCGACCCTAGACTATGACTCAGTGACCAAAATTAACCGAACCTTCTTAAACACTGGCTTTTGGATTGTCAGAGTTGCAAACCTCATTGCCACTCCTACTTTTACCCTTTTCTCCAGGACACCCCGTATTACTACGAACGTCTACTTCCATTGGATAAAACCATCGTATGGTTATATACGAACTCGAAGGAATTTATTCAAGGATGGTTTCTGCTTTTGGAGAAAACGAATAGGACTATTCAGTTGTCTTTTCCTTTTACCTTCTCTCAGGTTGCGAGTACTCCTTGGTTTAGGACATTGTACACCTATTACGCAAATTGGATAGTCTTCTTCCAAACCTTAGGCTGGTGCCGAACGGTGGGGAATGAAGAAAACCAATTAGCATAACGATGGTGTACAGAAGGTATTAAGTAAAGTCATATCAAGGGATTAGTAAGAGGGCAAAGTAAATTGCGACTGCTATTCACGAACAAAACAAGTATTTCTTCGCCAATCCTAAATCACCTTTGTATTTCTCTAGGACACTCCATATCACTACGAAGATCCACAGTTTATTGAATACTCCATCGTATGGTTATATACGAACTCGAAAGGAACTTGTTCCAGCTCGGGGATGGATTCTGGTTCAGGAGAAATAGGAATAAGGTTTATTCGGTTGTCTTTTATCTTCACATTCTCTCGCATTGCGAGTGATCCTAGGATTAGGACAGTACACCCATTATGCTTATTGGATAGTCTTCTTCCAAACCATAGGCTGGTGCCGAACGGTAGGGAAGGAAGAAAACCATTAAGCCTAAAAGGGGTGTACAGAAGGTAATGACTAAAGACATATAAAGGGATTTGGAGAGATGGCAAAGAGATATACGGTTATAGTTGTGAATCTGATAATGGAAGAGGCATTACTAGGAATACCCGGATACCCCTACGAAACATTTCAATGTTTCAGTTTCACTGTGTACTGTTAAAAGAAAACTGATTTCCCAATTAACACTTGCTCCAGGGTATGTATTTACCAGTTATGATTCTCACATCTGTATGGTTTTACAGATGATGTGTGGGAGTAAGTTATTGGGAATTAGGTGACCATCCTCATTATATCGGAATTCGTTGTAATTGGTGATATTTGAGGAAATCGCCTGGGCTGTTTGCCGGACGGCAAATATTTGGTTTTGAATATCCGTTGTTATGCACCAATTTCAAATTGATATATTTGTACGTCTATTTTTATAGAGTGAGATATGACTTTTTGAAATTATGTCTGTGACATTTACCTATATCAGTAGATGGTTAGGTAATGAGCATTAAACAGCGGTGTAATTCTTCTTAACCATAAGTACAGTTTTCAACCTACGACATACAGTGAATGAGTCACTAGACTCAGGGGACTTATACAGAGTATTGTATTTTGTCCAGTGTCCGTTAGGACAGAGGGGTTGGTCTTCGTACCATATTCGGTTTACTTATGAATTCTCTAGTTCTTAGACAAGTTTTTCATAGAAACACAAGGTCCAAGTTTTGAGAAGTTATAGGTATATGAATAAAGTAGAGAATCAGGTGTTGCAAGTATCGGGATTCTTCAAGGTGATCGAAGATGTAGATACTTGTGAATGGTATTCAGTTGATAGTAATGTTTAAGAGAACTTGCTTCTCTTTCAGGTTACTCATAATTGGAAGCACTCCTAAGTTGAGTAACGCTGATAGGCTTCCTTCCATTTAGTTGACATGCACTGGAGACAGTTGCATGATTTGAATCTGGTTCCAATTAAATCAGTGCCTCTGCTTCTATATTGGATATAGAACAGTTCATATCTTAACGATGTTAAGGTACGGGGAGTTGTCCGGCTTTTGCTTAAAACCAGACTCTGGATAACTCAAGGCACGTTTCTGTAATGGCTGTTTGTGGGTTGACCCAGGCTATGACGAGGGTTGATTTTCTATCATCTGGAAGATCAATAGTGATATTGTTCTTGACTCGCCACAGTTTTAATGAAAATGGATTTTTTTTCTTCAGAAAACAGTAGTGGGAGTATGGTAGAACTGGAAGTGATTCCAAAACCGCAAACGATTACTGAAGATTTGATAAGAACCTAAAGATTCAATCTCGTTTGACATTCCATTGGCCACTCCGCAGATAAGGTGGGTAACATCAGGCACTCGAGAGGTACTCCGGTAGCCTCAAGGACGGTGACAGGGAGGTTCTTGTTTACCCAGACTTGCCATTGCTGTTGTTCCAGACTGTGAGACTCGGCAGGAGGATGAGTATAGCGTCATTCTAAACTAGCTTTAGAAGTGCACGTGTATATGACTCTGCTAGAGGGTTGTCGTAGTTAGTGGGAGCAGCGGAAGCATAGTGGACAAATAGCTTATGTCTATTTATAGACTAAAGCAGATATAGCGGAGATAGATCATCTATTTCTGATATGACAATCATAGGTTTGACTTCATCAGAATAGGGGATGGATCTGTTAAGAAGGTAGTAGGGTGTGATGTCCTGGTATTTGGATGACATACACAGAGTAGGAAGTGAAATTCCTATACTACGGCCGGTTATACTTTGGTTGTCACACAGTAGTTTCTCCACATAGGTCTTGGATATTATATCAGACATTCTGGTTACTAGATCTATGATTTTAGATCTAGATTTGGGAAGTGTCCCAATCTGGGTACTTAGACGACATTCTAAAGGTGTTTTAGAATGGACGACTCTTGGCATGGTAGTATACTTGCAGGTAATGGAGCCACCCTCTCTAAAAGTGTCTTACAGACTAAAGGGGAGAAGGATGTGCATGATTGGCAGATCACTTGCTTAGGCAATTGAGTCAATCATGAGATGTCAAGTACCACACCAAATGTTATTTTTGCACGAGATGCAGTAAATTGATATCAATCCAATCTTGGAGAAACGATTAGATTACTACCCTACCACGTTCAAAGGAGTTATGCAAATAGGTTTTAGTTGGATACAGTCCCGAGCCACATGGAGGCAGTGAGCGGATCTGCAGGGGTTCGTCTCTCCCGGTATTGGGGGTGAGGTCGCGCTGTGTCTAGGAGAGCCATTACACAAAGTCCTTGGCCAAGGCAGGAGATTTACTGGTAGGTATTCCAGTAGTATCTCAGGGTGTTCTGGGCTACACTCCGACACGACTTGTACCGCTTTTGGGGGTCTGACTTTTACCAACCCCCTAGGCCCGCCATGCGATGCTCATAGACGAACGGACCGGACTGTACGGATATTGTCACTGACAGGCTCAGTAGGGTGTCAGGATGAGTTCGCTCATCGACGTACCTTTTGGTCAATACCTGGTAGCCCGTCACGTATGGCTAATACCTCTGACGTGCTAGTGGTTAAATCCACAGCCAAAGTATTGACGAGTCTTTAGAGTCCCCCACAGACCAGTTTCTCAAGTTTCGGGCGAAATGCTGTAGAGGCCGTATGGAAATATGGCAGGGTTCGATCAGATATGTGCGGTATTGCACGGATCATGATCGGACGGATAATACTAGAGGGTTTTGGTTTAAGCCGGATCCTAGTATTGTACAGTGTAGATTTTGTCTCATTGCATTTGTATTCAGTGGGAATACAAATGCGGGTATGTATATACAGTCGCCGGGTTTTCCTGTAATTTATTACGGGATCAGTTTTTTGAAGTTGCCAGTTTGTATTCCGTTCCGGCCAGTTTTCCTTTGTTCCTTCACGGCCGGATTTTTCTGTTGGAGGGGCTAATTTGCAAGTGTGCAAATTAGTAAGTTGGAGGGGGTTATTTGTAAATGGAGGCATCATGATGGTTCTAGCATTATTAGATTCTTTATGGGTCATTTCTTTTGCATTTATTATGAAATGGTTTTGAAAGGATGTGGGTTGATGTTGGTGTGACATTTTTTTTTCATGATCACACATTTTATCCTCTTGCTTTTGATTCCTTTTTCCTAATCCATCATCCATTCAAGAATGGCCGGCCACACACTTGGGGAGAGGGGTGAATTCATTTGGAGGAAATTGTTCATCTCATTTTTCATTTTTGGCTAGCTACAAAAATCCCTCACCTCTCTCCAAAGATCATACTTGTCCTCCTTCAAAGGCAACTTCACTACCCGCTTGAGACAAGTGATCCTACACTTCATCTACAACATCCTTGGGCACGTCGGCTCGCCAACTTCGTGCCCGAGTTGCCTCGGTCCAGAGGTGGGAGCCCGTAAAAGAACCTGGCGATATGGTGCCCGTTCCGACGAGGAGATGAAGACCGGAGATTCCGCGAGGAGATCGGAGTGGAGACCGAAGACCGAAGGACACGGATTGCTCGGTATAGCTTTCTACCCTTTCTCGTATTTGCTAGAGTTAGGTTAATGGCCCGATCCGGGTATTTATTTAGTGCGCGGTGGTGCCGGTTCTAGTTTATAGAAAAGTTTTCGTTTCCGCATTCCGGCGTCGGATTGACGGCCGGGGCGCCGCCGTGCACTTACAATCTCATCCCCGTGTCAACCAATAACACAACAACAACATGCATGTAAAAGTCATAAAAGCATATGCATGAAAGTATGAGGATATAAATCAATGTGTGTCCCTCGCGACACATCAAAATCATGGAACCTGAGTGTCCAGCATCGACACTCAAAACATCATGAAACCCGTGTCCAGTATCGACAAGTAAATCCTCATATATCTCAGGCGCCGCATCCTCAGATCGGCCCTCATATATATCTCGCCTCAGGCGCCGCTTACTCTGGTCGGCCCTCATATCCATCTCATGACTCCGGTCGGTATCCTCCGGATAACCGACAGGTCCAAATACTATCATCGGTAGGTAGTGCCCCCTGTCAGGCTCACTGTCTAACAATACAAGTTTTCTTGCCCCGGGGTACCTCACCGGGTCCACCATGTACCCGCAAACGGTGCCTACCGCTCCTCGAATCGGGTTTCACATATCACACGTCTCAGAACCGAGAAAACGCATGGTGGACGCACTGAAATATCATATCAAGAGAAACCAGGTTTTTAAAACAATACATACTTTCTTTTGAAATAACCACGGTTCTCAAATCCGGAAATCTCATGAAAACGACATATCTCAATGCGTATAATCATAAAGCAGGATGCATGCGACGTATAATAGAATGTCAGCATGTCCCGTATATCATGCAACATAAAACAGTAATATGCACAGATCGAGAGAAAACCGCTCTTTTAAATGAATCCAGTTTTAAAATATATCATGCGGTTCCCAAATCTTCAAAATCATACCAACATCATCTATGTATGTGCAAATATGTATGTACGCAAGTATGGGTGTACAATATATATGTACGCAAGTATGGGTGTACAATATATATGTACGCAAGTATGTCATGCAAGGAGTCATATCCTGATGCAACAATCCTACTGTGTAGTGACATGGCAATTATCGATGATGAAGTGTGTGAGCCGGCAAGCAGGTGTACGTGGAGCATACGCATCATCGGTAATGGTGCTGGTGTCCTGACAGCATGGGTTTAATATAACATAAATCACAAGTATATAAGCATACAATGCGCTAATAACAACATGAATATATGGAAATAGAAAGTAAATGCAACAATAAGGAACCTACATTAGTTATACGAGTCATACAGTTTTTCATTTGGAACCACACGGATCGTGGTGTTGGGAAAAATAGGGCTACGGTGTTTTTTTTAAGAAAAAAGGTACGTCCTTTGAAATATCCGTAGAATCACTTGTCCTGTCTTTTAAAATGCAAACAATTCGTAAGTTTTGAATTAGGTATGACTCGAGTCTAGTCTAACATCTATAAGTAACTCCCGGACTAAACTAACAGGCTAATCGAAAAGGTATGGAAACCACCTAAATCTGAGTCGATACATATAAATATAATAGTCGGTGATCCCGTCTCAATAGTATCACATACGATACAATATATAATATGACATCCTTGAGTCAAGAGTGCGGATCTATCATCAATATATAGCTCGTGCGGTAAATCCATCGTACGACATCCCAAATCCGGGTACGGGTCGAATATCACATTCATCTCATCAATTATCTGGTGTCCTTATCAGCATATCTCATGAACTGGGGGTACTGATCTAAGTCTAGTACAATACTGATACCGTCTACATATATGTATGCGTGTGTATGAAAACACATCGCCCAAGGACCCGCTATACTAATCATGTCGTATCTCATAATATGAACCATATCATATCACCGATCTCGTGGCATCATGCCCAAACTCATCGACTCATCTCCAAGTATCATATACTATTCTCATCATCCATGTATATGTGTACGTATATGTATATACATAGTCCCATACCTATGTATGTGTGTGTGTGTATACACACATACCCACATATACGCACAAGTAATAAAATGTATGCATAGTGTGTGTGTATAAGAACCTTATTCTAGGTTTCGCGACTAAGAAACTAACTACGACACTCTCATCCAATTACACTAAAGTTATCCATGACTCCCAAAGTCTATCTAGATAATCATAATCCCACAATAAACATATAAATATATCCATATAATATATACCATACACTACACTACGAACTGCGGGGGTGTTATACGCCATCCACCCGACTTCCCCCGTAGATATATATCTACTCACTTTGCTCTTGCCCGCCGATGTCGATGTCGCCTTCCTCTGCTTCATCGTCTCGAAGTCCACGTGAGGGTACCTACAACCAAAACACAATCGCAAATGCGTATTAAAATCGAGTCGGAAAACCAAAACGGCACACGTTTCGCTCCTAGATTAAAACCTATAGCCTCGCATGCAAAACACGACCAATAACCCTAGTCGTTGACGTTCAAACGCCACACGACGGAAACACAATATCAAATACCAAATCCAAATTCATAAAAAGCCGGAAAACGAATTCAGAAACTTCGAAAACATGCTCCAGATTTTACCCTAGGTGAAATTAGCCAATTTTGCATATGTAAAAGGTCTAGTTTACTGAATAAAAAGCCATGGACAAAGAACTAACCCCCATTTCCCTGCTGTGGCCGCAATTTGCGGCCAGAATGAATAAAATTGTGGCCAGGGTAAAGTGTTTGGGTCTCGGGTCTTCAGGGTAGCTTCTAGGTGGCCTGCACTACTCACTGTGTTTGCTAAATAATTTTCAGAGGCTCCGGGTGTTAGCAGATCTCCAATTCTCATCACAATTTCCACAATTTCCCGATATCGGGGTTTTCTATGTTTAGTGTCTGGGTTTAAGTCTAAGGTTTCAGTCCATGAAACTAACACTAGAGGGGTTATATGGCCTCTACTAACCTCAATTACACCTTTGGTTTCCAAATCAAACCCTAATCCTCAACTTGGAATTTCAAAGTTCACTAACCCGCATTAAAACACTTCTAAACTTGCATGGGTGCTAAAGAAATTGAAATACAATACTAATGGTGCAGAAATTACCACATTTGGCAATTCAAGAATATTCTTGAGTTGCCCCAAGTTTTCAAAATCCGATTTTTCTTGGTCCAAAGTGTTTGTAGTGTTTTTTGCACATTTTTTAATGAATTGGGGATGAGGTTTTGATGAGGGATAGATGGTGTTTGTGACGGTTTTTGAGGAGGTGAAGGAGAGGGCTGCCATGGTGAGGAGAGGGAGAAGAAAGAATGAGTGAGTAAGTGAAGAGAGAAAGAACCTAGACCAAGGTTGACCCCTCACCCCCCCTCTCTCATGCCTATACCTCCTTATTCTATTCTTTTCTTTTCTTTTCTTTTCTTTATCTTTTCTATTCTTTTGTTTTCTTTTCTCATCTTATTTTAAAACTAAACCAAGCATGAAGAAATGAGGAAAAAGCCATGAAAGAATAAATGTAACAATGTAAAAATGACATGGTGCATGTCACATGCACAAAACTAGCTTAATGCACGATTAGCGATATTTAATCGCGATTAGCATTAAAATGGAATAAAATAATTCAGAAGAATTTATAATTTGCCTAAATTATATAAAACACCATCTTTTTAGCAATTTCTATAATTTCCCAAATATTTTCCAATTTTTCGGTATTTAATTATACCGCAATATTAAAATATTCATAATGTTTATTAATTAATTATAAAAATTCCCAAAAATAAAATTTTATTTTTCTGAAATGTTACAGTCTTCCCCCCTAAAAGAAATTCAGTCCCCGAATTTAAATCTAAACTCCCTCAATTTCTAAAACATTTCAGTGAAAAGATCAAGTCGTCCGGGTTCCGAAATCATAAATACATAGAACACATCGTAGCGCAATGCATGCGCATGAAAAACGGGTATATAAACCAAAAGCAAAACTCCGTCAAGCATCCCGCAATCATCGGAGTTATGGTGAAGACACCAATGTCAAATCCAATACGAAAACCAACATGATATACATCAAACTATACATGTAAATATCATTAAAACATCGGGAAGAAATGCATGCCAAACCTTTCATGTTGCTGTGCGATGCGCGGATCGCAGCACAGTGGCGAACGTCTATTATAAGAAAATAACTATACATATATACCCTTTGTTTAACATACACGCCCCGCCGTTTTGAAAAGTAATTTAGAAGGGTTTCCTTGTAACATTTTTCGTGTCATCTCGGACACGTAGGTAAATACTGAGACTATTGCTCCTTTTTGGAAATCCCTTCGATAATTATCAATGCATGCAAAAATATGTTCAGGTACTGTCCTCGGACTAGTCCTTCTCTGTCACTATATCAAATAGTAAATATCATAAAACATACTGCTCCAAAAGAAATCAATCCCCAAAATGTGTATATGAATGCCACGTGCGTCTGGTGCGCACGGAAATCGAAATCCATGAATGTGCCATACATGTGCACAGAAACAAAATCTAAGTGTAACGGGTGTGCATGAAATACCTGTCAAAGGCAACGGGTGTGTCTGACAGCAATACCAGGTGCATCTGATATGCACAAAGAATCTCGAATTAGTTCATCTGATGTGCACCCAAATCACATCAAGCGCGTCAAGTCTGCGCAAAATCCAAGTCAAGTGCACAAGGTGCACGAAAACAAATATCGAGTATCACAATCGAAAACGACGGTATACAACACATCTCAATCCAAATCCAAATCAGGTATACCGTGGTATATAATCTCACAACCATGTGCATCAGCGTGCACAAAATACAAATCTGGTGCATCAAATGCACGAATTCAAATACGGTGCAACCAATGCACAAAAATATAAATCTGGTGCGACAAATGCACAAAATGATAATTTAGTGCAACAAATGCACGAATACTAATACAGTGCATCCAGTGCACGAAATACAAATACAGTGCATCCAGATACAGTGCATCCAGTGCACGAAATACAAATACAGTGCATCCAGTGCACGAAATACAAATACAGTGCATCCAGTGCACGAAATACAAATACAGTGCATCCAGTACACGAAATACAAATACAGTGCAACGAATGCATGACGTAAAGACATAGTGCAACAATTGCACAAGTGCAAATCTGGTGCAACAAGTGTACGAAATGCACCAAAAACTCAATTGCGTATCAAACAACACCGAGTGTACCAAGGTGTATAAAATCCAAAAACGTATGCAACTATGTGCACAAAATCCGTATCAATGCACAGCAAGCACATGTGAGCTTACCGAGTGCAAAAATCAAATCGAGTGCGTACCACATGCACAAAATCAAATCAACTATATGAAATCCACGAAATCATAAACATGTGCAGTCAAGGCACAAAATCAATATCAAGTGCAATAGATATGCACAAATCATAAACCAACCCAACGGTGTATAAAAACGTATCTCAAATGCAATAACTATGCACAAAATGTAAATACCTAATAGGTGCTGCCATGGTGCACGAAATCAATATCAGGAAACTCATCATCAAAACTCAAATCCAAGCGATATAAGCGTGATACTCGGATAACAAATGCAAATCGCAATAAATGACATCGAGGTACACCTCCTACAACGTCGAAAAAAGTCGGTGCGCCCAAAATTGGAAGAGCAAGAACATCCGCTTGCCTCCTACTCACGGTCTGGCGTCCTCTATCTCTGGGTCCTCATTTTCTCTTCAGATTACCAATCTCGCAATCCATCGGCTTATCGGTCCGGTCAGGTGTGCTGACGGAAATGATTCCGCTCTGGTACTCCCCTGGTCATCTCTTGGCCAACTGTCATGGTCACTCATAACATGTCTCGTCGACGATGCCGAACTCTGCCCTGCTGGGTGTGCACAATATGACCGCTCCTGGGTCCAAGTCTTCTCGTATAGTATTCCAAAAAGATCTTGTCGGGGTCTCTCCCGAATCTCGTTTCTGCCGAACTTCCCGGAAGTCGTCACCCTTTACTAACTCTGTTTCTTATTCCGGAACGGCTGCATACTCATCGCGACTCCTTCTGGAAGATATATCCAAGTACAACGCCTCTGCATGCGGATCACATCTCTGATGTCAGCGGAGTGGAACGTCACCTCATTAAGATCTTGTATGAACCTCTTACTCCACTTTTTCTCTAATGTCGACTGATTCGGACTCATCTTTTCGTGGCTGCAAGGACTGCGCTCCAACGGCTATACTCGTATCTGGAGTCTCCCAAGCAATGTATCCTGTTCATATCAGATTTTTGCATTTTTATACCGCCCAATTTTTATCATATTGCTTATCGGTAGGTACTCTTGTGCCGTGTTTGCTAGTTAATTGCAGGATACAGGTTCTCATCTCTAAACAGTGAAATTCATGGAAAAGCACGGCAAATTCCGGATTACTGCCAACCACAGATAAAACACGGGTCTCCGCTCTCTATCCGTATGTTGCCGCACACCAGTTTAAGGGACAAAATGGCAAATCAATGTCATTTTCATGCACAAAGCTCAATATCTGCACAAGATACAACATATCTACGCGGAGCTTAAGGAAATCATGACAAAAGATCCACATCAAATCATCTTTTGATCTACTAAAATTCTGGAAGAAATGTGAAAAGATTATGAGAAACCACATAGACCAAACTGAAGATAACAGCAAACCAGGGAATACGACAAAACTTGAAGGCCCAACTCCCCATAATGGCCGCGGAACCGCGGCATAAGCATGCTTAGGCCGCAGAACCGCGGCCATACAGTCTTGTCGGTTGAATAATTTTTAGGGGCAGTTTGGTAATTTTATATGGAGGCAGATTGTTGCCCTAGGTTTCCAGTTTCCTGCCTATAAATAGCCCAGAACATTGCCAAGCCAAGGGTGCTCTTGTATTTAGATTTTAGGATATATGTTGTTGTTCTTCTTCCTCTTCTCATCTCTTCTCCATTAAAACTTTGTAGTGAGCTTTTGTGAGTGAAGTGATGAATAAAGAGTTCTTTTTGTTACCATGCTTGTCTTGTTATGATTGTTAATTATAATTGCTTGTATTTTTCATTCGCTAATCTAGTTGTTGTTATTTGTTTCTTTCTTGTTCTCTTTTTCTTTATCCTTAAACAACAATGATGCTTAAGCTTGATCCTTGCCTAAGTGAGGTCTCAAATAGCTAGTTGTAATCTTCTAACCTCTTTCTTTCTATCTCCCTCCTTTGTTTTATTTTCCTTTTTCTTGTAATGGGTGAGTAGTTTTCTCACTTGTTAGGGTAGGATAAGGAAAGTTTGAGAGAAGGAAATCTCTCAAACTCTTTTCTTGCCCAACATCTTAATTCGGACTCCCGTTAATTGAACCACAACCCGCTACCTACGGCACCCTATCCTACATGATAGCGGTGATTCCTTAGTGAGACCGGTTGTGGTTGAATTAACCGGAGGTTAAGGCTAGGAGCCAAGAACAGATGGACAAGCACCAAAAGGAAGAACTTAAGCGTTGGAAAGCCTAGCTTATACTCGCAAGTTCCTTCCTAGTCGTGCTAATCCCCGTTGTTGCCGATTACCGTAACACCGATATTAAGAGTGGCAACGAAAGAAGTGAGCGACTCCTAACTCAAACTAACCTAATCCTAATTCTAACAAGCTCTCTTTATATATCATTTTAGCACATAGTTAATCTAAAAACAGACCTGGACATTTGGACTTAACTCGTTAAAGCACTTAGAAAAAGATTCCCATCTCCCCGCGGACGACCCTTACTCAACCGGCTAGCTACAAGCGAAACCGTCTTGATTGCGGTAATTAACTAAGCACGCAAAAACCCTACCAATCAAATGGCGCCGTTGCCGGAGAGACGGTAGTTTATTTCTTTGTGTAATTTTGGGTTAATTTGTGAATATAAATATAACCGAAAAACAAACAAAAAATATACATTGTAAAAAAAACCATCTTGTTATTTTTGATTAGCTTTTGTGCAAGTGTGCAGGATAAAAAGACGGTCGAGTTCAGTGCCAAAAACGTGGGAAGTTAGACCCATATCTCGCGGCTACACCGCTACGGATCAAGACGAAGCCAACGGTCTACTGTAAAATTCTGGAGCAGATCCAGTAAGCAAATCAAGATTCAGGACCTTCAGACAAGAAGAGGACAGCCAAGTCAGCACCTACAAGAAAACTGAAGCTCCAGGTCCACCTTCAAGCCGCGGAACCGCGGCATTAGCACGCTTAGGCCTCGGAACCGCGGCGGTTTGCTGCCTTCAGGGTCTCAATTTTTCTGTAAGTCCTCCTTCCCTCTCCCCCACTACTCTGAACTCCACTGAACTGTGTTTTCTGCAGCATTCTTTGCGCAAATTCTCTTCCCCCTTCCAATAAATTGTTTTTGTGCAGGATTCTTTGCGCCGCGCTAAAAAATAAAAATTGATTATAGTTGATTGTTACTGCTTTGCATATATTAATTCGGACTTTAAGGGGCTTGAAACCAATCCAGATTGGGTGGGGATTTCATCACCCTTCCCAGGACCCCAGAAATCAAAAAAAGCATATGCATTGACCATTGTTTAATTAAAAAATACTAGACTCAGCCCTAAGGACTTCGCGCTCAATAGGACAAAGGACTACTTACAGGCATCGACCGTTTATCCTATCCTGACTTTGCGGTGTCTAGGCAAGTGTGTCCAAGGCAAGTGGTTACTTAATTAGGACCACTACTTACGTAGTGGGGAGCCTCCCTCTTACCTGGCACTTACCTGGCCGCAATTGGCCGCAATTTACCTGGCACTTACCTAGCCGTTTATCCTATCCCGCTCTGTACTCAAGATGTTGAGCTCTTGGGATTATGGGGGATTATGGATCGCAGCAATCACTGGCTCATTCGTCCGCACGCTGAACAGCGCCTCAATCATCAAGTATAATCGGTGCATTGACGGTCATCACATTCTGGCTGGCCTCTATCAGTGGCCCAATCCTCTGGTGCTGATCTGCACGTCCGAGAAATCTTGTAAAAGCGATCCATCAAACGCTCATGGCGCGAAAACACAATAACGCCGCATCTATGCAAATCGTATGTCCCTGGAATTACGCCGTGGTCAGTCCTCGTCCGTGACGAGCTCATGTTGACGCAACTCTAGCCGTAGTTCTCTCTGCCCGTGTAATCGTGGCAGCAAAACCATAAACCAATATCGATGATGATAGATCATATGAATGAATATAATAATGTGCAAGGAAATGTACATCCTAAAGCTTCTTAAGCGGAGTAGCGTATCGTAAGTATGCCGCAGAACATATACACGGTACGTCACTCTCCTTAAGTCACCTACTCCATCAACCAAGGTCAACCTACGCGACGATAGTGTAAGTCCACGTTGCCCACCCCAGTTCCTACGAGAGGGCGGAAACGGTAAAAAACGATTTTTGAACTCAAGGCAACATGGACTAAAAAGAGGATCTTTGCTAAACAAAAACCTAACAAACTAACTACAAGTATTAACTACTCGGTTAGAGGGTTATACCTAAGTCTTGAACTCCTTCTCTTCTTGCTCCTGGGAGTGGGTTGAACGGCTCCTCCTCGTCGCCTTTTCTTGTCGAAGAAAGATCCACCCGAGGGCCTCTACCTGGAGCTCCTACCTCAACCTAGAGGTAACTAAAGTGCTTGGCTTGCTAAACCTAGAACCCTAGAATGAGTAGAGAGGAGTTTTGGTGTTTTATCTCAAAAGCAAATGGTTCTCAACACATGAGAGAGGAGAGCTTTGAGAGAGAGGAAGATGATGAGCTTTGGAAGAGAGAGAATGAGCAAGAGAGAATGAGGATAATTATCAACCATTCTCACATATATGTGAATTATGATAATTAATAATTAATCAAAGATAATTGTGATGGTTTATTTGAAATGACCATTATCATTTCACATTAATGAATTTTTGCAAGAATCAAAGAGCATCTTTCATGTGAAATGATGATGGTCAATATGTCAATATGGGTCAACAAGTCAACCAAAGTCAAATGGTCAACAACCCTAACCATAATATAATTATCTTTAATTAATATCATTAATCATATTTCACATATTCATTAGGGTTAAGAAAAAGACAACGGTCATCAACCCTAATGAGAATCCTCTGCCTCTGCCTCTGTCAACTGTGCATACACACCCATATCCATGTTTCGAGGAACACGAATACAATGAGATAAAACCAATCCCAAAACATATACTAGGATCTGGCTTAAACCAAAGCCCGCTAGTAATAACTGTCCGGACACCAAACGTGCACAAGTGCGCGGATGTGAACGAACCCCGTCGCAAAACCATGCGACCTCTACTCCGTTTTGCCCAAAGGCGAATAACCCTCTGTGTGGGACTCTAAAGACTCGACACTATGCTGGCAGTGGGTTTAACCACAGGCCGCAAGCGGTACTAGCTGTACGTAACGGTCCCCAGGTAGATGCCGATAAGAAGACTGATGAGGTGAACCCATCCGAACTCCTACTGAGCCTGAATGTGACAATCTCCGTACAGTCCGGTCTGTTCGTCTAAGAGTATCGCATGGCGGGCCTAGGTGGGCGGTAAACGTTAGTCCCCTAATAGAGATACAAGTCATGTCGGAGTGTAGTCCAGAACACCCTGAGATAACACTGGAAACGCTACCAGTATATCTCGCTAGCCCTGGCCAGGGACTTTGTGTAATGGCTCTCCAAGACACAGCGTGATATCAACCACCAATACCGGGAGAGACGAATCCTGTCTAACCGTCACTACCTCCAAGTGCTTCGGGACTGCACCCAACTGCTACCTGTTTGCACGACTCATTTGAGCCGTGGTAGGGTAGCAATCTAAGAACAGTGGGAACACACTTGAGGCGAAGTGACAGTGTCAAGTCAACGGACTAAGCTGTACTCATGTCACCTGGGAACTGATAACTGACGATAGGTATAGTACCAACCAACAGTTCCCGACGAGTCCTGTCCAGTGTACTCGTAACCTAACGAGAACCCGCATACTATCTCAAGTACGACGTACTAATGGCTGTGGGACAGACCATCTCCCCTACTGGGATGAGAAGCGCATACGCTAGTCTACTCCGGAGTATCGATGCCCCGTCTCGATAATCCTACGATTAGGGACCTGTATAAGGATGTGCCTGTAGATTATCCAGCCCCCACTAGTGTGACTTCCATCACAACGCCGGTAATCAAGCAATGATCCTAAGGGCTCCACTAATGTGTAAAGGCGATATGCTAAAAGAAACACATGCACACATTAAAGTAGAAACAAACCAAGTAGCATACTAACATTTTGAGCAAGATTGTCTATACAACTGTGAATATCCTAAGCTTCCATTAAGTCATATACAAACTAGTATGATACAGTAATGGCCTCTAGGGCATATACACTAACAATCTCCCACTTGCACTAAAGCCATGTAATGGCGTATCAAAGACCTATCATCTCGATCAGCCGCTCGAACTGAGTCTGGGGTAAGGCCTTCGTGAATGGATTTGGAGTCATCCTTGTCACTCTGGAAGCTGGAGTCAGCAAATGCCTTGATCTGGAGGTCTTTTCCGCCATACACCAAGAACATATCCTTAGTCCTTCTCAGATACTTGAGAATGTTCTTTACCGCTATCCAGTGCTTCTCCCCTGGGTTTGACTGATACCGGCTTACCACACTCAGTGCATAAGCTACATCTGGTTTGGTACACAACATCGCATACATTATAGAGCCTATCGCAGAGGCGTAGGGTATAATAGACATGCGATCCCTTTCCAAATAAGTCTTGGGAAACATCTCTTTGGAGAGGGTGATCCCGTGACAAGCCGGTAAAGTACCGCGCTTGGAATCTTCCATACCGAATCTTTTCAGTATGGTGTCGATGTACCTCGACAGTGAAAGTCCTAATATCCTCTTGGACCTATCACGATAGATCCGGATCCCCAGAATGTAAGAGGCATCGCCCAGGTCTTTCATGGAGAACCTGTGTGACAAGAACCCTATGACAGATTATAGTATAGGAATGCCATTTCCTATCAAGAGAATGTCATCCACGTATAAAACGAGGAATACGACAGTTCGTGCTACAATTTTACTATAGATGCTTGGTTCATCTGGATTTTTGATAAAGCCAAATTCTTTGACCGTCTCATCAAAACAGATGTTCCAACTCTGCGATGCCTGCTTCAGTCCATAAATGGACTTAAGCAACTTGCACACCTTCCCGCTGCTCCCACTCTGAATGAAACCCTCTGGCTGGTCCATATAGACACACTCCTATAAATTTCCATTTAGAAAAGCGGTCTTTACGTCCATCTGCCAAATCTCATAATCGTGGAAGGCAACAATGGCAAGAAGGATCCGAATGGATTTGAGCATAGCCACTGGAGAAAAGGTTTCGTCATAGTCCAAACCAGGTCTTTGACGGAAACCCTTTGCAACAAGTCTAGCCTTATAGGTCTCAACCTATCCATCTACACCAATCTTCCTTTTGAAGATCCATTTGCAGCCTACGGGGTTTACCCCTTCTGGAGCAACGTCCAAAGTCCATACTATGTTGGTGTACATGGACTCCATTTCGGTCTGCATTGCATCCAGCCATTTTACCGAGTCAGCGCTCTGAATGGCCTGCTGGAAGCTAGTCGACTCATCATTATCAATAATGCAATCCTCTCTATCCCCGTCTATGAGAAAACCGTAGAATCTCTCTGGCGGATGAGACTGCCTACTACTTCTGCGGAGCGGCGCAGGAATGTCGTGTTCTTTCGAACCCTCTGGTTCTACTAAGCTTTCAGTAATAGCTTGTGGTTCTGAAATTTCTTCCAGTTCTATTGCGCTCCCACTTATCTGATTTTCCAAAAATTCAGTTTCCAAGAAGCAGGCATGACGAGAAACAAAGACCTTTTGTTCCTCTACGCAATTGAAGAAATATCCCTTGGAGTTCTTTGGATATCCCACAAACTTACACCGTACTGAGCGTGCCTCGAGTTTGTCCGCATGCTGCTTTTTGAAAAAAGCTGGACATCCCCATGCCTTAATATGCTTAAGATAGGGTTTCTTCCCACTCCACATCTGATATGGTGTGGTAGGCACTGTCTTAGTTGGAACTCGGTTCAAAAGATATGCAGCTGATTCTAGTGCATATCCCTAGAATGATCGCGGAAACTCAACATTACTCATCATGGAACGTACCATATCCAATAGGGTTCGGTTCCTTCTCTCCGATACACCATTATGTTGTGGGGTGTATGGAGGAGTAAGTTGAGAGAGAATTCCTTTCTCTTTTAAGTAACCTAGGAACTCGGCAGTCAAGTATTCACCACCTCGATCAGATCTCAGTGTCTTGATACTTTTGCCTGTTTATTTTTCTACTTCATTCTTGTATTCCTGGAATTTTTCAAAGGCTTCTGATTTATGCTTCATTATGAAGACATACCCGTACCTTGAAAAATCATCCGTAAAAGTAATGAAGAAAGAATAACCACTTCGTGCATGTGTAGATATTGGACCGCATACATCGCTGTGTACGAGTCCCAAGAGCTCGCTCGCTCTTACTCCATATCCAGTGAACGGAGTCTTTGTCATCTTTCCTTTGAGACATGATTGACAAGTTTCATATGATTGATATTCGAACGGATCCAAATATCCTTCTTTATGCAACTTAGTTAACCTTGTCTCATTGATGTGACCCAGTCTACAATGCCATAAGAAAGCATGATTTATTTTTGGAGACTTTCTTTTGTGTGTATTCTGGACATTGAAAATCTGTGGTTGGTTTAATACGTATATACTATTGCTTAATGTACCCGACCCAATCAGAACATGATTAAGGTGAATGTTTACAACATTGCTTATAAATGCAAAATCATAACCTTCTTTAGACATTAAAGATACAGATATGATATTACAAGTCGAACTAGGTACAAAATAACAATCACGTAAAACCAAAACATGTCCATCTGACAATCCCAAGTGATTGTCCCCCACGGACTCAGCATCCATGCTAGCTCCGTTTGCAACTCTGAGGGTCATATCACCTGCCTTCAAAACCCTACGCTTTCTCAGTGTCTGCAAAGAATTACAGATATGAGATCCCGATCCAGTATCCAATACCCAGGAAGTAGAGTTTATTGATAGACAGTTTTCAATAACATACACACCTGAAGCCGAAGCCACAACTTGCTTCGGGTCCTGGTTTCTGGCCTTCCAAGCCCTGCAATCTTTCTTCCAGTGTCCACTCTTGTGACAGTAAAATCATTCTTCCTTTCCCACAAGCTTTCCCGCTATCTTTGCCTTTCCCTTGGCTTCCACTTTACTAACACCGCCCCTTGGTTTGGTGGGGGCCTTCTTCTTCCTTCCTTTGGCTCTCGCCTTGGACCTGGAAGAGGAAGCTCCTCCAACAAACAAAGTGGATGTTTCCCTACCTTTCTGTAGGGTGCCTTCTGCACTCCTCAGCATGTTGAGGAGTTCTGAAAGTTCAACTTCCTTTTCTTGCAAGTTGAAGTTCAGGATAAACTGGGCGTAAGTGGATGGAAGGGACTGGAGAATCAAGTCAGTGTAGAGCTCGTTCTCTAACGTGGTCCCAAGGCCCGCGAGCTCTTCAATGTAGCCAATCATCTTAAGCACGTGTTCCGCTATGGATGATCCGATGGCCAATCTCGCCGAAAACAACTTTTCGAGACTTCGTATCTGGCGATACGGGATTGCTCTCCATACAAATCCTTAGTATGAAGAAATATGGATTCGAGGTCCATATTCTCGTGCCTCCTCTGATGTTCATTGTCCATAGAGGCAAGCACGAGGCACTTGGCCTTCGCGCTATCAATCTCCTAGGTCTTACGGATTTCCCTATCCGCGACACTGGATTGAGGACCTGGGATAGGGGGAGCTTTGGTGGTAAGGAGATACCCCAACTTGTCATAAGTGATTGCCATTTTGACATTCCTGAGCCAATCTTTGTAGTTTGGCCCTGTCAGTATATTTTTATCTAGTAGTAACTTAAGCCCGGTCATGATTCTTGGTTGCTGCAATTAGGAGAGAGAGAAGAAACAATTTAGCATGATGCTCTTGCAAGTTTAGAGTGGTTTTTAGTTTGTCTAAACAGGATGGCTCCCACTGTTTCTCGAATTCCTCCTCAAACCAGAAAGGAAGAATTAGTCGGGATCAATCTCACCGTACAATACTTGCTTAACCGTTCATCCAGGCCAGTGTTGGTACTTCGAGGGAGGTTTTTCAACGCTTTCGCGAAGTTCCTTAATTAAATAACCTCTTTTCCCTGTGGACGTAGCCCCGCTAACACCTTTCTAGACACCTACTTGGTTTATAGCATTGATCGTTAAGTGAGAAAGTTCCTGAGGAGTAGCATATACTCACAGTAGGACCGGGATCCAAATATCATTGTGTGATAAAACTGAAGGAATCCTACTAGAATCATCACACTCCAAATGGTATGCAGCGCTAGCAAGTTTCAGTTTCTTTAGAAACTCCCGATGTGGATTTTTGCCCCATGCTCTTATGACCTTGACGTAGGCCAAAATATCATAAGTCACATGTCAAGTTCTACCCATCATTTACCAGGTTAATTTGAACCCACCCGTACTAACCCTTGACGTAGGCCAAAATGGCAGTATGAATGTCTTAAACCAACGCATCTATCTATGCAACAGATAAATATCCGGCAGCTACCAATCAATATGCCTTGGCGTAGGTCAAAATACATAGATTGAATACTATCGAATATTTAACTGAAATGATGGAGGGCTACGGATGGTTTTGGCGAAACCGTGAACGTAGTGAACTTGATATAATCGAAGGAACCTGATAGCTTTTAAAAGGAGTGGTTTAAGCTCCGCGTTTAAAAGTTGGTTTTTGAAAAGAAACCGAGTGGTTTTGAAATTGTTCCAACGACTTTACTTTTGTTTATTTTCTTGAATTAATTTAATGCGTCCCATCAATTAATCCTACCATTGCAGAAAACAACGAAAATATGACATACGCTTATGCCATCCGCATTCTCCACGGGGCCCGTCATCACCCGTTAGGTTACTTAACTAACGACAGAGCGGGGGCTGGACTAGCGCGGATGCAAAACATAAGCAACGCCTACTAGATATCATATATAGATATATACATTCGTCAGATGCAATGATAGCCATTCCAGATCACAGATGAAAACATTGGATATAGTAGGAATCCGCGTTTCGTTCGAGCCTGCAACGAAAGACGGATTACACGGTCGCGATGAATAGCCAAAACCCCACCCTAGACCCCTACGGGTGCGACAAACTACCCGCCAAGTACCCGAAGTGAAGCAACCTCCCTCAACAACGTGAGTAGGCCACTCAGTACTTCAAAGTACCCGGTAGTTTGTGCACCCCACCTTGGGTCTATCCTAGGAGCAAAAACAGTAAAGAAATAATATACAATGGCGGCTACAACCTCATCCCGGATGTGCGGCCATAAAAATAATATTACATCAATTTACATATTACATCAAATGAAAGATAAAGAAAATCTCATCTCACAAAACCCTAGTTATTCATCCGCGACAATCCAACGAGTTCATATTGTAAGTCCACGTTGCCCACCCCGGTGCTTACGGGGAGGCGGAAACGGTATAAAAAATAGATTTTTACAACTCTAGGCAACATGGACTATAAAAAGGAGAATCTTTGCTAAACATAAACTAACAACCAAGCTAAGAGAGTTAGCTACTCGGTTAAAGGGTTATACCTAAGTCTTGAAGTCCTTCTCTTCTTGCTCCTTGGAGTGAGATGAACGGGTCGTCCTCGTCGCCTTCTCTTGCCGAAGAAATATCCATCCGAGGGCCTCTACCTTTGGCTCCTACCTCAAACTAGAAGTAACTAAGGTACTTGGTGTTCTAAACCTAGAACCTTAGAAAGAGTAGAGAATGATTTTGGTGTTTTATCTCAAAAGCTTAATGGTTCTCAACTCATGAGAGGGAGAGCTTTGAGAGAGAGGAAGAGGATGAGAGAGAATGAGAGGATAATATCAACCTTCTCACATATATGTGAATTATGATAATTAAATAATTAATCAAAAATAATTGTGATGGTTAACTTGAAATGACCATTATCATTTCACATTAATGAATTTTGCAAGAATCAAAGAGCATCTTTCATGTGAAATGATGATGGTCAATATGTCAACATAGGTCAACAAGTCAACCATAGTCAAATGGTCAATAACCCTAACCATAACACAATTATAATTAATTAATATTAATAATCATATTTCACATATACATTAGGGTTAAGGAAAAAGACAACGGTCATCAACCCTAATGAAAATCCTCTGCCTCTGCCTCAGTCAACTGTGCATACACACTCGTATCCGTGTTCCAAGGAACACGAATACAATGAGATAAAACCAATCCCAAAACATATACTAGGATCTGGCTTAAACCAAAGCCCGCTAGTATCTACTGTCCGGAAACCAAACATGCACAAGTGCGCGGATGTGAACGAACCCCGTCGCAAAACCATGCGACCTCTACTCTGTTTTGCCTAAAGGCGAATAACCCTCTGTGTGGGACTCTAAAGACTCGACACTACGCTGGCAGTGGGTTTAACCACAGACCGCAAGCGGCACTAGCTGTACGTAACGGTCCCCAGGTAGATGCCGATAAGAAGGCTGACGAGGTGAACCCATCTGAACTCCTACTGAGCCTGAATGTGACAGTCTCCATACAGTCCGGTCTGTTCGTCTAAGAATATCGCATGGCGGGCCTAGGGGGGCGGTAAACGTCAGTCCCCTAGTAGCGGTACAAGTCATGTCGGAGTGTAGCCCAGAACACCCTAAGATAACATTGGAAACCTACCAGTATATCTCGCTTGCCCTGGCCAGGGACTTTGTGTAATGGCTCTCCTAGACACAGCGCGATATCAACCCCCAATACCGGGAGAGACGAATCCTGTCTAACCGTCACTGCCTCCAAGTGCTTCGGGACTGCATCCAACTGCTACCTGTTTGCACGACTCCTTTGAGCCGTGGTAGGGTAGCAATCTAAGAACAATTGGAACACACTCGAGGCGAAGTGACGGCGTCAAGTCAACGGACTAAGCTGTACTCATGTCACTTGGGAACTGATAACTGACGATAGGTATAATACCTAACAACAGTTCCCGACGAGTGCTGTCCAGTGTACTCGTAACCTAACGAGCACCCGCATACTATCTCAAGTACGACGTACTGACGGCTGTAGGACAGACTGTCTCCCAAGCTGGGATGAGAAGCGCATACGCTAGTCTACTCCGGAGTATCGATGCCCTGTCTCGATAGTCCTACGACTAGGGACCTGCATAAGGATGTGCTTATGGATTACCCAGCCCCCACGAGTGTGACTGCCATCACAACGCTGGTAATCAAGAAAAGATCCTAAGGGCTCCACTAATGTGTAAAGGCGATACGCTATAAGAAACACACACACACATTAAAGTAGAAACAAACCAAGTAGCATACTACTGTTTTGAGCAAGATTGTCTATAGAACTGTGAATATCCCAAGCTTCCATCAAGTAATATACAAACTAGTATGATACAGTAATGGCCTCTAGGGCATATACACTAACAATCTCCCACTTGCACTAAGGCCATGTACTGGCGTATCGAAGACCTATCATCTCGATCAGCCGCTTGAACTGAGTCTGGGGTAAGGCCTTCGTGAATGGATCAATAATGTTATCTTCCGTAGAAACTCTCCGAACCTCGATCTCCTGGCGACCCACGATCTCCCTGATCTGGTGATACCGCCTCAAGATGTGTCTGGACTTCTGATGGGACCTGGGTTCCTTCGCTAAAGCTATATCCCTGTTGTTGTCGCAATACAGAGGTATTGGATCAACAATGGATGGAACCACCTGAAGTTCCGTCGAGAACTTCCTTATCCAGACGGCTTCTTTTGCGGCATCTGCAGCAGCGATATATTCCGCTTCCATCGTCGAGTCAGCAACGGTTTCCTGTTTGGAACTCTTCCAACACACCGCCCCTCCATTGAGGGTAAAGAAATAACCCAACATGGACTTGGAATCATCCTTGTCACTCTGGAAGCTGGAGTCAGCAAAGGCCACGATCTGGAGGTCTTTTCCGCCACACACCAAGAACATCTCCTTAGTCCTTCTCAGGTACTTAAGAATGTTCTTTACCGCTATCCAGTGTTTCTCCCCAGGGTTTGACTGATACCGGCTTACCACACTCATTGCATAAGCTACATCCGGTCTGGTACACAACATCGCATACATTATAGAGCCTACCGCAGAAGCGTAGGGTATAATAGACATGCGATCCCTTTCCAAATCAGTCTTGGGAGACATCTCTTTCGAGAGGGTGATCCCGTGACAAGCCGGTAGATTACCGCGCTTGGAATCTTCCATACTGAATCTTTTCAGTATGGTGTCGATGTACCTGGACTGTGAAAGTCCTAATATCCTCTTGGATCTGTCACGATAGATCCGGATCCTCAGAATGTAAGAGGCATCACCCAGGTCTTTCATGGAGAACCTGTGTGATAAGAACCCTTTGATAGATTGTAGCATAGGAATGTCATTTCCTATTAAGAGAATGTCATCCACGTATAAAACGAGGAATACGACAGTTCTTGCTACAAATCTACTATAGATGCATGGTTCATCTAGATTTTTGATAAAGCCAAATTCTTTGACCGTCTCATCAAAACAGATGTTCCAACTCCGCGATGCCTGCTTTAGTCCATAGATGGACTTAAGCAACTTGCACACCTTTCCGCTGCTCCCACTCTGAATGAAACCCTCTGGCTGGTCCATATAGATACTCTCCTCTAAATTTCCATTTAGAAAAGCGGTCTTTACGTCCATCTGCCAAATCTCATAATCGTGGAAGGAATCAATGGCAAGAAGGATCCGAATGGATTTCAGCATAGCCACTGGAGAAAAGATTTCGTCATAGTCCAAACCAGGTCTTTGACGAAAACCCTTTGCAACAAGTCTAGCGTTATAGGTCTCAACCTGTCCATCTACACCAATCTTCCTTTTGAAGATCCACTTGCATCCTACAGGTTTTACCCCATCTGGAGCAACGTCCAACGTCCATACTTTGTTGGTGTACATGGACTCCATTTCGGTCCGCATTGCATCCAGCCATTTTACCGAGTCAACGCTCTGAATGGCCTGCTGGAAGCTAGTCGGCTCATCACTATCAATGATGCAATCCTCTCTATCCCCGTCTATGAGAAAACCGTAGTATCTCTCGGGCGGATGAGACTGCCTACTACTTCTGCGGAGCGCCGCAGGAATGTCCTGATCTTTCGAACCCTCTGGTTCTACTAAGCTTTCAGTAATAGCTCATGGTTCTGGAATTTCTTCCAGTTCTATTGCGCTCCCACTTATCTGATTTTCCAAAAACTCAATTTCCAAGAAGTGGGCATGACGAGAAACAAAAACCTTTTTTCCTCTTCGCAATAAAAGAAATATCCCTTGAAGTTCTTTGGATATCCCACAAACTTGCACTGTATTGAGCGTGCCTCGAGTTTGTCAGCATGCTGCTTTTTGACAAAAGCTGGACATCCCCATGTCTTAATGTGCTTAAGATAGGGTTTCTTCCCACACCACATCTGATATGGTGTAGTAGGCACAGTCTTAGTTGGAACTCGGTTCAAAAGGTATGCAGCTGATTCTAGTGCATATCCCCAGAATGATCGCGGTAACTCAGCATTACTCATCATGGAACGTACCATATCCAATAGGGTGCGGTTCCGTCTCTCCGATACACCGTTATGTTGCGGAGTGTATGGAGGAGTAAGCTGAGAGAGAATTCCATTCTCTTTTAGATAATCCAGGAACTCGGCACTCAAGTATTCACCACCTCGATCAGATCTCAGTGTCTTGATACCTTTGCCTGTTTGTTTTTCTACTTCATTCTTATATTCCTGGAATTTTCCAAAGGCTTCGGATTTATGTTTCATTAAGAAGACATATCCGTACCTTGAAAAGTCATCCGTAAAAGTAATGAAGTAAGAATAACCGCTTCGCGCATGTGTAGACATTGGACCGCACACGTCGCTGTGTACGAGTCCCAAGAGCTCGCTCGCTCTTACTTCGTGTCCAGTGAACGGAGTCTTTGTCATCTTTCCTTTGAGACAGGATTGACAAGTTGCATATGATTGATATTCGAACGGATCCAAATATCCTTCTGTATGAAACTTCGTCAACCTTCTCTCATTGATGTGACCCAGTCTACAATGCCATAAGAAAGCCTGATTTGTTTCCGGAGACTTTCTTTTGTGTGTATTCTAGACATTGAAAATCCGTGGTTGGTTTAATACGTATATACCATTGATTAATGTACCTGACCCAATCAGAACTTGATTAAGGTGAATGTTTACAACATTGCTTACAAATGCAAATTCATAACCTTCTTTAGATATTAAAGATACAGAAATGATATTACAAGTTGCATTGGGTACAAAATAACAATTACGTAAAACCAAAACATGTCCATATGACATTCCCAGGTGATAGTTCCCTACGGCCTCAGCATCCATGGTAGCTCCGTTTGCAACTCTGAGGGTCATATCACCTGCCTTCAAAACCCTACGCTTTCTCAGTGCCTGCAAAGAATTACAGATATGAGATCCTGATCCGGTATCCAATACCCAGGAAGTAGAGTTTATTGATAGACAGTTTTCAATAACATACACACCTGAAGCTGAAGCCGTAACTTGCTTCAGATCCTGGTTTCTGGCCTTCCAAGCCCTGCAATCTTTCTTCCAGTGTCCATTCTTGTGACAGTAAAAGCACTCTTCCTTCCCCACAAGCTTTCCCGCTACCTTTGTTGCCTTTGCCTTTCCCTTCGTATCCACTTTACTAACACCGTCCCTTGGTTTGGTGGAGGGTTTTCTTCTTCTTTCCCTTGGCTTTCGTCTTGGACCTAGAAGAGGAAGATCCTCCCACAAATAAAGTGGATGTTTCCCTACCTTTCTGTAGGGTGCCCTCTGCACTCCTCAGCATGTTGAGGAGTTCTGAAAGTTCAACTTCCTTTTCTTGCAAGTTGAAGTTCTGGATAAACTGGGCGTAAGTGGAAGGAAGGGACTGAAGAATCAAGTCCGTATAGAGCTCGTTCTCTAACGTGGTCCCAAGGTCCGCGAGCTCCTCTATGTAGCCAATCATCTTAAGCACGTGTTCCGCTACCGATGATCCGACGGCCAATCTCGCCGAAAACAGCTTTTTCGAGACTTCGTATCTGGCGATACGGGATTGCTCTCCATACAGTTCTTTTGTATGGAGAAATATGGATTCGAGGTCCATATTCTCGTGCCTCCTCTGATGTTCATTGTCCATAGAGGCAAGCACGAGGCACTTGGCCTTCGCGCAGTCGATTTCCCAGGTCTTACGGATTTCCCTATCCGCGACGCTGGTTTTGGGACCTGGGACAGGGGGAGCTTTGGTGGTAAGGAGATACCCCAACTTGTCATAAGTGATTTCCATTTTGACATTCCTGAGCCAATCTTTGTAGTTTGGCCCTGTCAGTATATTTTTATCTAGTAGTAACTTAAGTCCAGTCATGATGTTTGGTCACTGCAATTAGGAGAGAGAGAAGAAACACTTTAGCATGATGCTCTTGCAAGTTTAGAGTGGTTTTTAATTTGTTTAAACATGATGGCTCCCACTGTCTCTCAAATCCCTCCTCAAACCAAAAAGGAAGAATTAGTCGGGATTAATCTCACCGTACAATACTTGCTTAACCGTTCAGCCAGGCCAGTGTTGGTACTTCGAGGGAGGTTTTCCAACGCTTTCGCGAAGTTCCTTAATTAAATAACATCTTTTTCCTATGGGCGTAGCCCCGCTAACACCTTTCTAGACACCTACTTGGTTTATAGCATTGATCGTTAAGTGAGAAAGTTCCGGAGTAGCAGCATATACTCACAGTAGGATCGGGATCCAAATATCATCGTGTGACAAAACTGAAGGAATCCTACCAATTGTTAGTTATATGTATGCCCTAGAGGCCATTACTGTACATGGGATGTATATTGTAGTGGATGCTGGGACATATATAGGGAGGACTTTCTTGCTCGACATGATAGTATGCTATCTGGTTACTCTTTACCTTAACGTGTGCACTGATTGTCTCTCTGTTACATGTTGGTAAAGCCCTTAGGATGTGTACTTGACTACCTGGACTATGATGCGGATCATACTAGTGGGGACATGGTAGTCCATAAGTACATCCTTCAAAGTCCCTAGTCGTGGGTGTATCGAGATGGGGCATCGATATACCAGAGTACACTAGCGTGTACCTTCTCGACCCATACAGATGGGCGATGGATGATCCCATATCCATTGGTGTTTGACATCAGAGTAGATATACGGGTGCTCAGTAGAGACTGGGTACACTGGACGGACTCGCCGAGAACTCCCAGATGGTATTATACCTCACGTCAGATGGTAGTTCTCTGGTGACACTGGTACAGAGTAGTCTGTTGACCCGAGATCGTCATAGAGTCTTGTGTGGTTCCTACTGTGCTTTGATTTCCATCTTACCACGTCCAAGAGGGCGTGCAAAACGGTGGTTTTTGGGTACAGTCCCGAGTCACATTGAGGCAATGAGCGATAGGAGGGGATTCGTCTCTCCCGGTATAGGGAGTTGATGTTGCGCTGTGTTCGATTGGCTATAACAGGAAATCCCTGGCCAGGGTTGCTGAGATTTACTGGTAAGTGTTACCAGTAGTTTCTCGAATTGTTATAGACCTCATATCGACACGACTTATCGAGCTATTGGGGTCTGACGTTTACCACCCCTAGGTAAGATATGCGACATATCAGACGATCAGACCGGACTGTACGGTAGTGTTACTGGTTGGATTCACAGGAGTGTGAGCGGGCTTGCTCGTCGATCTTCTGATCGCTCAATACCCGAGTGGCCGTTACGTTTAGCAGACCGCTTGCGGCTTGTGGATGCTTGATATGATCATCATCTGCTGCCGGCGTATTGACGAGTCTTTAGAGTCCTACACAGAGGTTTCCTGGCTCAAGCGAAACGAAATAGGAGCGCATATGAGATATGTGCGGGACCGAGAATAATGCGTGTATGTGATACCGTATTCCATTCTCGCGATGAATGTATCGATTGGTTGTATGCGATATAACCTAGTTATCGAATCAAGGGTTGATTCGATAAGCCGATACATTGTATACTGGTCGGTTGTGTGCGACATGACCGGATCATTGAATCAAGTGTTGATTTAATGATTTAGTCCATAATTATATATATTTGATATATTACTTTGCATTAACTAGTATTGGTTCACTTTAAATGGATTTTCTCACTCGGTTTGTGCACATTGTATATGTGATATACTTTTGTACACATGATTGTATCATGTTTGATGATACATGTTTGCTAGGGTTTTTGTGTAAAGATCAAACCATGGTTAAATGATTATGACTAGGGTTTTGTTTTTTTCACTCATTTATTTATCCATTTCATTTTGGAAATAAATGGAAAAGAGAAAAGAATGGTGGCTTTATTTGTTGTTTAGTTGAAGCTTCATGAAACTTTGACCTTGACCACCATTCTTAACTCATCCTTAACCCTAACCATTTTTTTAACCTTGGTCAATTCTCTACACATAACCATAGTTAGAATTATGATAAGTATTGTTTTTCTATTCTTTTTTAATTAACTTATTATAACATAATTCTTCTTCTTCTTCCTTTCTTCACTTGAAGAAAGCAAGCTCCATCAATGGTGATTGATAGAAATGAGTGAGAAATCCAATTCTAAAGTCTACCCACTTCCTATTTCTTCATCCTCTACCTCTTGCCAAGTAGTAGAGTGTGTTTTCTTCACAAGTTTCTTGACTTGGCGAAGTCGGAGCTTGATTTAGCGATGCCTCGACGTAGATCATCTTCGGCATGGACATCGATGACCTAGCCCGTCCATTCTCCGATGAAGCCGACGCAAGAGCCCGGGACTTGTTATGGACAGCGAGGAGACTTCATTGCGGAGCTATGGAGGTGGAGAACCGGATCTACAAAGGTTGTATTTCCGTATCTCTTAGTTAAGTGTTAACTAGTTTATTGTTTTGCCTAAATATCTAGCCGACGATCCGTAGTCGGGTCTCTCGGCACCCATAAAATTTTATATTGGCATGTTCGATGCCTTGTGAGACCTCTATAGGGTGCCTAGGAACCTTTCAGTGGTATCAGAGCCTAGCTAGAGCCTTAGGCGAAGTCTAGACGGAATTTGAAATCCGAACGAACCCGAAACCCCAACTCAAAAGTGCTCTCTGTCCTTTTTTCAAAACTGTGGATTTTTCAACATTAAAAATATGCAGAAAATTCAGCAGGGAAATATAAGAATTACGGCGCAAAAAGTTTCTCATGAACAGTCATAACTGCGGCGGAACCGCGGCAGAAGCCTAGCTTCTGCGGCGGTTCCGCGGCCCATTGATGATGTCAGCTTCCCTTGTTTGCACAGTAATTCCTATTTTCTGAAGTTGGATTTTCTGGGAATTTTTAATATTTATTCAAGAGTTGAATTTTCTGAGGTTGTTTTGGGGATTCGTATGTTCGATCGGATTATCAAATTTTGTCTGTGTGGCTTTCCGGATAATTTTTAGAATATGTGAAAAAGTTCGACCGGATATAAATACCCAATTTTTCCCCTGTCGGGAAATTTCCAAGTGTTGGATTTTTCCGTGGTTTAACGACGTTCTAAGTAGTGCAAGTAACTCGATGGACCCTCTAGAAGACAACAAACCTTAACTCGATTATGTGACCGTCTTGAACTGCCCTTTGAACCTTCGGGTTTGGGGCAGTACGGCGTGCCACATGTGAGGCGTTGGCTTGACCCTTCTACGGCTGGACCGTTGGTACTGAGGCACGAACTGAATGTTGTTAGACTTATTTCATGTGTTGAGCTGTATCGGGAAAACTTGGGTGTTTGACTGTTCGATCGAAAAGTTTAACATTTTCTGTTTATCTGGAATGGGATACAATAATTGGAATTCACAAAAGTTATGTGATAACTGAATGAATGTTATAAACATAGCACTTTAGTCTCACTTGATCGGTTGCCACGGAATTTTGATGTGATCAAAAGTCCGTCGCAATCACGTAGCGTACACGGATACTCGCCGGGTAAACTTAATAGACAGCTACACCCCATAGCCCCGACCAAGTGACTGTAGGAGAACCCCGTCGCCGAAAGCATCCGTTCGGGTGCTCACGGCAGCGGTGTTCCGCCTTGGTGCACTTCGTCGACGGTATCGGGGGTGCAGCCATCGACTGAAGTTTGCGACGAGCATTCGATCAGGATGTCGGGAATCCTGTTGAATTGCCCGACTTGGTATTGAAAAGTGTTTTCGATAAGGTGACTAAAATGTGGGGTTTATAATTGTTAGGCATGCGATGTCTAAGTAATTCATTTGGTCAGGCATGCGATGTCTGAGGTGGTTGCGGATTCCAACTGTTGTAGTTTTACACTTTCTTTTCTGTGACCGTAAGTGTAATATGTGATATCTCTGGTTTCGTTGCTATATGTCAACGACAATTGGGATGCGCATATTTACTTACGTTGATGACATGTGATGTTATGTGTTGCTGGATATGTTATATTGGATCGTCGTGTTTGAATAGCCGGGGGTTTTTATGTGAGATGAGTGTTTTTCATTTTCATTCATGTAAAAACTTGTATGTAATATTCTTTTATTGGGGCACTTCCAGGTAGCGGAAGTTGTCACCCTTTGTATATTATTTACTTTTCCGCACTAGGATAGACCCAAGGAGGAGGGCACAAGTAACCGGGTTCTGGAGTCCAGTGGGAGACCAACTCGAGTAGTCGAGTCTGTTAGTTATATGTATGCCCTAGAGGCCATTACTGTACATAGGATGTATATTGTAGTGGATGCTGGGACGTATATAGGGAGGACTTTCTTGCTCGATATGATAGTATGCTATCTGGTTGAACTTTACCTTAACGTGTATACTGATTGTCTCTCTGTTACATGTTGGTAAAGCCCTTAGGATGTGTGCTTGACTACCTGGACTATGATGCGGATCATACTAGTGGGGACATGGTAGTCCATAAGTACATCCTTCAAAGTCCCTAGTCGAGGGTGTATCGAGACGGGGCATCGATATACCAGAGTAGACTAGCGTATACCTTCTCGACCCATACAGATGGGCGATGGATGATCCCATATCCATTGGTGTTTGACATCAGAGATGATATACGGGTACTCAGTAGAGACTGGGTACACTGGACGGACTCGCCGAGAACTCCCAGATGGTATTATACCTCACGTCAGATGGCAGTTCTCTGGTGACACTGGTACAGAGTAGTCTGTTGACCCGAGATCGTCATAGAGTCTTGTGTGGTTCCCACTGTGCTTTGATTTCCATCTTACCACGTCCAAGAGGGCGTGCAAAACGGTGGTTTTTGGGTACAGTCCCGAGTCACATGGAGGCAATGAGCGATAGGAGGGGATTCGTCTCTCCCGGTATAGGGGGTTGATGTTGCGCTGTGTTCGATTGGCTATAACAGGAAGTCCCTGGCCAGGGCTGATCAGAGAATTGCTGGTAAGTGTTACCAGTAGTTTCTCGACCCGTTATGAGCCTCATATCGACATGACTTATCGAGCTATTGGGGTCTGACGTTTACCACCCCTAGGCGAGATATGCGACATATCAGACGATCAGACCGGACTGTACGGTAGTGTTACTGGTCGGATTCACTGGAGTGTGAGCGGGCTTGCTCGTCGATCTTCAGATCGCTCATTACTCGGGTGGCCGTTACGTTTAGCAGACCGCTTGCGGCTTGTGGATGTTTGATATGATCATCATCCGCTGCCGGCGTATTGACGAGTCTTTAGAGTCCTACACAGAGGTTTCCTGGCTCAAGCGAAACGAAATAGGAGCGCATATGAGATATGTGCGGGACCGAGAATAATACGAGTATGTGATACTGTATTCGATTCTCGCGATGAATGTGTCGAATGGTTGTATGTGATATAACCTAGTTATCGAATCAAGGATTGATTCGATAAGCCGATACATTGTATACTAGTCGGTTGTGTGCGACATGACCGGATCATTGAATCAAGTGTTGATTTAATGATTTAATGCATATTTATATATTTGATATATTACTTTGCATTAACTAGTATTGGTTCACTTTAAATGGATATTCTCACTCGGATGTGCGCATTGCATATGCGATATGATTTTGTGCACTTGCTTGTGTCATGTTTGATGATGCATGCCTTTTGGTTAAGTGTAAAGAATTACACCTTGGTTAATGAAATGGTTAGGGTTTACTTTTTCCTTATTCATTTTATTCATTTATTTATCTATTTATTCTTTTTGGAATTTGATTTGCATAAAGAATAAATGGTGGCTTTCTTTGGATGGATTATGAAGCTTCATGATACTTTGACTAAGTCACCATTTTGTCTTGATGCTTAACCCTAACCCTTCATTTTAACCATGATTAATTCTCTACACTAAACTATGGTTGGTTAATGATAAGTATTCATATTTATCTCTTTTTACAAAATAACTTATCATAACCTTTTTCCATCTTCTTCTTCTTCTTCTTCACTTCAAGAAAAAGCTTCACAAGCTTTAATGGCAAAGTGAGAATTAGAGTGAGAAATACAATTCTAAAGTCTACCCACTTCCTATTTCTTCATCCTCTACCTCTTGCCAAGTAGTAGAGTGTGTTTACTTCACAAGTTTCTTGACTTGGTGAAGTCGGAGCTTGATTTAGCGATGCCTCGACGTAGATCATCTTCGGCATGGACATCGACGACCTAGCTCGCTTATTCTCCGACGAAGCCGACGCTAGAGCCTGGATTTGATTTGGACAGCGGAGACAACTTCGTTGCGGAGCTATGGAGGTGGAGCACAGAATCTACAAATGTTGTATTTCCGATTTCCCATTAGTTAATTGTTAACTAGTTTACTTTTCGCCTAGTTTTCTAGCAAACGATCCGTAGTTTAGGGTTTCTCGGCACCGTAATTTTTGAAATTGGCATGGTTGATGCCTTGTGAGACCTCACTAGGGTGCCTAGGAACCCTACAGTGGTATCAGAGACTAGCTAGAGCCTTAGGCGAAGTCCAGACGGAATTTGAAGTCCGAACGAACCCGAAACCCGATCACAATCATGCTCTCTGGTCATTTTGTAAAATCTGGGATTTTTCCATATTAAAAATTCCCAAAAAATTCAGCAGGGAATTTTATGAGATACTGTGAAGCACGTGTTGATAACTCCTCAAAGGAGGCACGGAACCGCGGCCCCCACCATGGGATGCGCGGCGGTTCCGCGGCCAGTGTATTGAGTTACCCCACGTGGGTTGCACAGTAATTCATGTTTTGTGCTGCTGAGTCTTCTGGAAATTTTTAATAATTTTTCCAGAGTTGAATTTTCTGGGTTGTTTTGGGGATTCGAATGTTCGATCGGATTATCAAATTTTGTCTGTGTGGCTTTCCGGATAAATTTTAGAATATGTTAAAAAGTTCGACCGGATATAAATACCCAATTTTTCCCCTGTCGGGAAATTTCCAAGTGTTGGATTTTTCCGTAGTTTAACGACGTTCTAAGTAGTGCAAGTAACGCGATGGACCCTCTAGAAGACAACAAACCTTAACTCGATTATGTGACCGTCTTGAACTGCCCTTTGAACCTTCGGGTTTGGGGGAGTACGGCGTGCCACATGTGAGGCGTTGGCTTGACCCTTCTACGGCTGGACCGTTGGTACTGAGGCACGAACTGAATGTTGTTAGACTTATTTCATGTGTTGATCTGTATTGGGAAAACTTGGGTGTTCGATTGTTCGATCGGAAAGTTTAACATTTTCTGTTTATCTGGAATGGGATACAATATTGGAATTCACAAATAGTTATGAGATAACGGAATGAATGTTATAAACATAGCAGTTTAGTCTCACTTGATCGGTTGCTACGGAATTTTGATGTGATCAAAAGTCCATCGCAATCACGTAGCGTACGCGGATACTCGCCGGGTAAACTTAATAGACAGCCTCGCTCCATAGCCCCGACCAAGTGACTGTAGGAGAACCCCGTCGCCGAAAGCATCCGTCCGGGTGCTCGCGTTAGCGGTGTTCCGCCTTGGTGCACTTCGTCGACGGTATCGGGGGTGCGGCCGCCTACTAAAGTTTGCGACGAGTATTCGATCAGACTGTCGGGAATCTTGTTGAATTTCCCGACTCGATATTGAAAAGTGTTTTCGATAATGAGACTAAAATGCGGGGTTTATAATTGTTAGGCATGTGATGTCTAAGTAATTCATTTGGTCAGGCATGCGATGTCTGAGGTGGTTGCGGATTCCAACTGTTGTAGTTTTACACTTTCTTTTCTGTGACCGTAAGTGTAATATGTGATATCGCCGGTTTCGTTGCTATATGTCAACGACAATTGGGATGCGCATATTTACTTACGTTGATGACATGTGATGTTATGTGTTGCTGGATATGTTATATTGGATCGTCGTGTTTGAATAGCCGGGGTTTTTTTATGTGAGATGAGTGTTTTTCATTTTCATTCATGTAAAAACTTGTATGTAATATTCTTTTATTGGGGCGCTTCCAGGTTGCGGAAGTTGTCACCGTTTGTATATTATTTACTTTTCTGCACTAGGATAGACCCAAGGAGGGGAGCATAAGTAACCGGGTTCTGGGGTCCAGTGGGAGACCAACTCGAGGAGTCGAGTCCGGGTCTCCTAACTCTAGAATTGGTAGGGTTGCTTGCCGCTCTCGTAGGGGTCTAGGGGTGTGGGTTTGGCTATTCATCACGACCGTGGAATCCGTGTTTTATACTGGCTCGTATTGAAAACACGGACGTCCTAGTATATCCAATATTTCATATGTTTCTTCTGCTGCGATATCTGTGATGTGATCATGTGATGTTCTGTGATAGATACAGTATATAGTATATATGATATATTATATAGACGTTACTTATGTTTTACACCCGTGCTAGCCCTGCCCCGCTCTGCCGTTAGTTACCTAACCTAACGGTGCACGAGGGGACATCGAGGCGAATGCGGATGGCATAAGTGTACGTCGTATTTATCTGTGATGTTTAGGTACTTAAATGATGGGACTTCATTAATGTGATTAATGAAATAAAAGAAACCTAAGATGTTGTAGAATCGAATTTCAAAATAAAACAGGTAGCTACAGTTCTTGCTTTGCACAGCGGTATATGTGATATATCCTGCACCTTATTCGATGAGGAAAGGACCGAGATCCCTTCACCGGGAGTGACTCCTTTAGCAATAACTGGCAGATGCTACACACTCGGTTTGTCTTTTGATTGCTTTTAAGAGTTCTGCTTTGCACAGTGATGTATATGATATATCCCGCACCTCATTCGACGAGGAAAGGACCGACGATCCTTTCACCGGGAGTGACTCCTTTAGCAAAACTAGAAAAGCCTCAAAAACACTCCATTTCAAAATTCATTCGATCCTACAACGATATCAAGTTCATTACGCAATAGGTTTTCAGAAAAACCTGTCGTAGCCCTCCGTTATTTCAGATAAGTACTAGTTAGTATTCGTGTTGCGGTTGTTTGGCCTCCGTCAAGGCGGAGTGTACGGTAGCTAACCAGTATTTATCTGCTTATGCATATGATGCAGATTGGGTTAGGGTAGTCGTGCGGCCTTGTTGACCTTGTCAAGGGTCGTGCGGGTGGGTTTGATTCAATCAAGAAATGACGGGTTGAACTTGACTTGCGGTCTATGGTTTGTTGACCTTGTCAAGGTCATAGATCGTTCGGGGCAAAATATTATCGGGAATTTCAAGTGTTGAAATTTGCAATGAGATTGCATACCTTCTATGAGATAGTTGGATCTCGATACCCGCTGCGAGTAAATGTTACTCCTGGGAGAGTTTTATACATTACAATTAGCCGATCAAGTAGGTGTCTAGAAAGGTGTCAACGGGGTTACGCCTCTGGGAAAACGAGGTTTACATTAATTAGGTTCGTGCGAAAGCACGGGGGACCTCCCTCAAAGTACCGACACTGGCCTGGCTGAAAGATTGGCGAACTTGTAGTGTGTAATTAATCCCGGCTAGTCTTTCCTTTTAGGGTTTGAAGGAAGATTTGATAAAAAGCAGTGGGAGCCATCCTGATTAGATAAAATAATAACCAATCTATTCTTAACAGAGCGCACGCTGAGTGTTTTCTTCTCTCTCTCTCCAGGTAGCGACTATATCACGCCTTAATCAAGATAATAATACGGATTATTGACCGAACCCGCTTGTTATACTGAGCTGGGGAACGTTGGTCCCGCTCCAACTTATAATTGTTATAAGACAAAGCAAGAAATTGGGGAATACCAGATTTCCCGTGCCGCCCAAACGAAGAGAGTGCATGCTGATGCATCATCTTCGGGTGTGTTCATTACAAAGAACTGTTTCTCCGTATCCTCTACGTCCTGGGTATGTGATACCAGATCAGGATCCCAGATATGTAATCTGTTACATAGGGCTACAGAAAGGTAGAGAACTGAGAACAGGTGATAAGTTTCATGAGGCAGAAAACGGGGCAAGTGTTGCAGCCAAGTCTGTCGGTCACTGTCACCCTGTATTACAATACATTGATTCTGAACGAATGTTATTAGATACCGAACCTGATATACAAAATCATATCTGTCTCTTTATTAGTAAAGAAACGGTAAAATTTTGTATTGTTGGATAATGTTTTGAACATTTCCTATATCAAAAGTTGATCGGTTCAGGCACGTTATCTAAAAGCGTTGATGTTCTAAATCAAACTACAGTTCTAAGTATACGGAACACACACAAGAGGAAGAGTTCACAAATGAACGAATTCTTCTTGAGGTATTGTAGACTAGGTCAGATCAATGTGACCCGACTAGCTAGAGTTACATATAGATGCATATTTAAATCAGTTTGAATTTACATCTTGTGAAACTCGCCAGTCATGTCACAAAGATAAGATGACCATAGCTCCGTTTACTGGAAACAGAGAAAGAGTTACTGAACTCTTGGGATGATACATGTTGATGTATGTAGGTCCCCTGTCTACACATGCCAAGACCGGTTCTTTGTACTTCATTACATTCTCTGATAATCTCTCGAGATTCAGATCTATGTTCTTGTTGAAACACAAGTCCGAACCTTTTGAGATATTCACGGAATATAAGTTAGAAGTAGAGAACCAAAATACGGGTATAAGTATTATGTCCTATGATGAGATCAGGGAGGAGAATACTTGAGCACGGAAATCCTGGACTATTCTAAAGGAGAATGAGATTCTCTCTCGGCATTACTCCTCCGTATACACCATAGCACGATGGTATATCGGGGCGGAGCAATAACACCCTATGTGATAAGGTGTGCTCTATGATGAGTACTACTGAGTTACCTATTTCCTTTTGGGAGTTATGCGCTTGAGAAGCTGCATACCTATTGAATAGGGTTCGAATCAAATCAATTGCCTACCGCTTCATATGTGATATGGAATGGGAAGAACCCATGTCTTAAGTTAGTTAAGATTTGGAGTTGTCCGGCCTATGTCTGAAAGCAAAATCCGGACAAGCTCGAGGCAAGGTTTGTAATGTAGAACTGGAAAGGTTCCAGCTATACAAACTGCAGCTGATGATTTGAAAGAACCAAAGGATTCAGTAGATTCCAACGAACCTCAGCCTCTCCGCCGATCTAGTAGGGTTCCTCACCCACCTGAGAGATACTTTGGTTTCTCTATGACAGTGGGAGCGAGGATTACATCATGAGATGATGACCCAACTAGTTTCGAGCTGGCCATCAGGAGTAAGACTCTGTAAGAATGGCTGGATGCTTAGTGATCTGAGATGGAATCCTTATACATCAACAAAGTATGGACTTTAGTTGCTATATCTGAAGGGTTAAATCCCCATCAGGAGCAAGTATATCTTGAGAAGATTACTTGGTGTAGATGGAAAAGTTGAGACTTTCAAAGCTAGACTTGTTAAAGGTTTTCGTCATAAACCAGGCGTGGATTATGATGAAACCTTTTCTAAAGGATCTATGCTTAAGTCCATCCAGATCCTACTTACCACGGCTACATACCATGACTACGATATCTGGTGGTTGGGTGTCTTGACTGCTTTTCTAAATGATGATTTGGAAGAGAGCGTCTATAAGTACACAGTCAGAGGGCTTCGTAGACAGTGGGAGCAGCGGAAACGTGTGCAAGATGTTTTATAGGATAAAGCAGGCATCGCGGAGTTGGAACATCTGTTTTGATGAAGTAGTCAAAGAGTTTGATATCATCAAAATGGTAGATGAACCTTGTATAAACAAAAAGGTAGTTGGGAGTATGGTGGTGATCCTCGTAGAGTACGTGGATGACATACTCTTGATGGGGAAGGAGTTTCCTATGCTACGCTCGATCAATCTCCGGTTATCACAAGGATTCTCCACATAGGATCAAAATGATACCTCCTAAATCCTGAGTTTTAGATCTATGAGATAGACTTAATTGGATGTTAGGATTCTCACTAGTTGTAGTGAGACGGTATCAACCGATCCTGGGGAGAATCACTGGAAGTGTTCCAGGGTGATAAAGACGACTGAGTGTCAGTCACAGGCATTGTCTTTACCCTCAGTAAAGGGACGGTATGGTGGAAGAGTTCCAAGCTAGATACCGTGACATACTAGACGATAAAGGCAGGATACATCCCTACTTAAGATGCTACCAAAGAGGCAGTCTGGGTGTATATTGGTTCATGAGATGAACTTAGTTCCTCCCATTGTGTGACAATGGAGTTGTGGCTTATGCCAAGGAACGTCCGTCCCATCAGTGATCCAGACATATTCTAAGGCAGTATCACTTGATCATGGAGATGGTTGATCTCCAGGGAAATCGAGGTTAGGAGAGTAGACTCAGAGGACAACACAGCGGATCCACTCACAAAGGCCTGTTCCCAGAGAGAGACTTTTATGGGATGGTTGAGTATGAGATACTGCGACCACTGCTATCAGATGGCCCTAGTGCAAGTGGGAGATTGTTAGTTATATGTATGCCCTAGAGGCCATTACTGTACATAGGATGTATATTGTAGTGGATGCTGGGACGTATATAGGGAGGACTTTCTTGCTCGACATGATAGTAGGCTATCTGGTTGAACTTTACCTTAACGTGTATACTGATTGTCTCTCTGTTACATGTTGGTAAAGCCCTTAGGATGTGTGCTTGACTACCTGGACTATGATGCGGATCGTACTAGTGGGGACATGGTAGTCCATAAGTACATCCTTCAAAGTCCCTAGTCGAGGGTGTATCGAGACGGGGCATCGATATACCAGAGTAGACTAGCGTATACCTTCTCGACCCATACAGATGGGCGATGGATGATCCCATATCCATTGGTGTTTGACATCAGAGATGATATACGGGTGCTCAGTAGAGACTGGGTACACTGGACGGACTCGCCGAGAACTCCCAGATGGTATTATACCTCACGTCAGATGGCAGTTCTCTGGTGACACTGGTACAGAGTAGTCTGTTGACCCGAGATCATCATAGAGTCTTGTGTGGTTCCCACTGTGCTTTGATTTCCATCTTACCACGTCCAAGAGGGCGTGCAAAACGGTGGTTTTTGGGTACAGTCCCGAGTCACATGGAGGCAATGAGCGATAGGAGGGGATTCGTCTCTCCCGGTATAGGGGGTTGATGTTGCGCTGTGTTCGATTGGCTATAACAGGAAGTCCCTGGCCAGGGCTGATCAGAGAATTGCTGGTAAGTGTTACCAGTAGTTTCTTGACCCGTTATGAGCCTCATATCGACACGACTTATCGAGCTATTGGGGTCTGACGTTTACCACCCCTAGGCGAGATATGCGACATATCAGACGATCAGACCGGACTGTACGGTAGTGTTACTGGTCGGATTCACTGGAGTGTGAGCGGGCTTGCTCGTCGATCTTCAGATCGCTCAATACCCGGGTGGCCGTTACGTTTAGCAGACCGCTTGCGGCTTGTGGATGTTTGATATGATCATCATCCGCTGCCGGCGTATTGACGAGTCTTTAGAGTCCTACACAGAGGTTTCCTGGCTCAAGCGAAACGAAATAGGAGCGCATATGAGATATGTGCGGGACCGAGAATAATACGAGTATGTGATACTGTATTCGATTCTCGCGATGAATGTGTCGAATGGTTGTATGTGATATAACCTAGTTATCGAATCAAGGATTGATTCGATAAGCCGATACATTGTATACTAGTCGGTTGTGTGCGACATGACCGGATCATTGAATCAAGTGTTGATTTAATGATTTAATGCATATTTATATATTTGATATATTACTTTGCATTAACTAGTATTGGTTCACTTTAAATGGATATTCTCACTCGGATGTGCGCATTGCATATGCGATATGATTTTGTGCACTTGCTTGTGTCATGTTTGATGATGCATGCCTTTTGGTTAAGTGTAAAGAATTACACCTTGGTTAATGAAATGGTTAGGGTTTACTTTTTCCTTATTCATTTTATTCATTTATTTATCTATTTATTCTTTTTGGAATTTGATTTGCATAAAGAATAAATGGTGGCTTTCTTTGGATGGATTATGAAGCTTCATGATACTTTGACTAAGTCACCATTTTGTCTTGATGCTTAACCCTAACCCTTCATTTTAACCATGATTGATTCTCTACACTAAACTATGGTTGGTTAATGATAAGTATTCATATTTATCTCTTTTTACAAAATAACTTATCATAACCTTTTTCCATCTTCTTCTTCTTCTTCTTCACTTCAAGAAAAAGCTTCACAAGCTTTAATGGCAAAGTGAGAATTAGAGTGAGAAATCCAATTCTAAAGTCTACCCACTTCCTATTTCTTCATCCTCTACCTCTTACCAAGTAGTAGAGTGTGTTTACTTCACAAGTTTCTTGACTTGGTGAAGTCGGAGCTTGATTTAGCGATGCCTCGACGTAGATCATCTTCGGCATGGATATCGACGACCTAGCTCGCTTATTCTCCGACGAAGCCGACGCTAGAGCCCGGATTTGATTTGGACAGCGGAGACGACTTCGTTGCGGAGCTATGGAGGTGGAGCACCGGATCTACAAAGGTTGTATTTCCGATTTCCCATTAGTTAATTGTTAACTAGTTTACTTTTCGCCTAGTTTTCTAGCAAACGATCCGTAGTTTAGGGTTTCTCGGCACCGTAATTTTTGAAATTGGCATGGTTGATGCCTTGTGAGACCTCACTAGGGTGCCTAGGAACCCTACAGAGTCCGGGTCTCCTAACTCCAGAATTGGTAGGGTTGCTTGCCTCTCTAGTAGGGGTCTAGGGGTGTGGGTTTGGCTATTCATCACGACCGTGGAATCCGTGTTTTATACTGGCTCGTATTGAAAACACGGACGTCCTAGTATATCCAATATTTCATATGATTCTTCTGCTGCGATATCTGTGATGTGATCATGTGATGTTCTGTGATAGATACAGTATATAGTATATATGATATATTATATAGACGTTACTTATGTTTTACACCCGTGCTAGCCCTGCCCCGCTCTGCCGTTAGTTACCTAACCTAACGGTGCACGAGGGGACATCGAGGCGAATGCGGATGGCATAAGTGTACGTCGTATTTATCTGTGATGATTAGGTACTTAAATGATGGGACTTCATTAATGTGATTAATGAAATAAAAGAAACCTAAGATGTTGCAGAATCGAATTTCAAAATAAAACAGGTAGCTACAGTTCTTGCTTTGCATAGAGATATATATGATATATCCTGCACCTTATTCGATAAGGAAAGGACCGAGATCCCTTCACCGGGAGTGACTCCTTTAGCAATAACTGGCAGATGCTATACACTCGGTTTGTCTTTTGATAGCTTTTAAGTGTTTTTGCTTTGCACAGCGATATATATGATATATCCCGCACCTCATTCGACGAGGAAAGGACCGACGATCCCTTCACCGGGAGTGACTCCTTTAGCAAAACTAGAAAAGCCTCAAAAACACTCCATTTCAAAATTCATTCGATCCTACAACGATATCAAGTTCATTACGCAATAGGTTTTCAGAAAAACCTGTCGTAGCCCTCCGTTATTTCAGATAAGTACTAGTTAGTATTCGTGTTGCGGTTGTTTGGCCTCCGTCAAGGCGGAGTGTACGGTAGCTAACTAGTGCTTATCTGCTAGCATATGTTGCGATTGGATTAGGGTATTCGTACGGCGTTGTTTGGCCTCCGTCAAGGGTCGTGCGGGTGGGTTTAGTTCAATCAGGAAATGACGGGTTGAACTTGACTAGCGGACTATGGGTAGTTTGGCCTCCGTCAAGGTCATAGCACGCTAGAGGCAAAATATTATCGGGAATTTCAAGTGTTGAAATTTGCAATGAGATTGCATACCTTCTATGAGATAGTTGGATCCCGATACCCGCTGCGAGTAATTGTTACTCCTGGGAGAGTTTTATACATTACAATTAGCCGATCAAGTAGGTGTCTAGAAAGGTGTTAACGGGGTTACGCCTCTGGGAAAACGAGGTTTACATTAATTAGGTTCGTGCGAAAGCACGGGGGACCTCCCTCAAAGTACCGACACTGGCCTGGCTGAAAGATTGGCGAACTTGTAGTGTGTAATTAATCCCGGCTAGTCTTTCCTTTTAGGGTTTGAAGGAAGATTTGATAAAAAGCAGTGGGAGCCATCCTGATTAGATAAAATAATAACCAATCTATTCTTGCAAGAGCGCACGCTGAGTGTTTTCTTCTCTCTCTCTCCAGGTAGCGACCATATCACGCCTTAATCAAGATAATAAAACGGATTATTGACCGAACCCGCTTGTTATACTGAGCTGGGGAACGTTGGTCCCGCTCCAACTTATAATTGTTATAAGACAGAGCAGGAAATTGGGGAATACCAGATTTCCCGTGCCGCCCAAACGAAGAGAGTGCATGCTGATGCATCATCTTCGGGTGTGTTCATTACAAAGAACTGTTTCTCAGTATCCTCCGTATCCTGGGTATTTGACACCGGATCAGGATCCCAGATATGTAAGATGTTACATAGGGCTACAAAAGGGTAGAAAAACTGAGAACGGATGATAAGTTTCATGAGACAGAAAACGGGGCAAGTGTTGCAGCCAAGTCTGTCGGTCACTGTCACCCTGTATTACCAATACATTGATTCTGAACGAATGCTATTAGATACCGAACCTGATATACAAAATCATATCAGTCTCTTTATCAGTAAAGAAATGATAAAATTTTGTGTTGTTGGATAATGTTTTGAACATTTCCTATATCAAAAGTTGATCGGTTCAGGCACGTTATCTAAAAGCATTAATGTTCTAAATCAAACTACAGTTCATAGTATACGGAACACACACAAGAGGTAAAGTTCAGAAATGAACGGATCCTTCTTGAGGTATTGTAGACTAGGTCATATCAATGCGACCCGACTAGCTGAGTTACATTTAGATGCATATTTAAATCAGTTTGAATTTACATCCTGTGAAACTCGCCAGTCATGTCACAAAGATAAGATGACCATAGCTCTGTTTATTGGAAACAGAGAAAGAGTTAGTGAACTCTTGGGATGATACATGTTGATGTATGTAAATCCCCTGTCTACACATACCAAGACCGGTTCTTTTTACTTCATTACATTCTCTGATAATCTTTCGAGATTCAGACCTATGTTCCTGTTGAAACACAAGTCCGAACCTTTTAAGATATTCACAGAATATAAGTTAGAAGTAGAGAACCAAAATACGGGTATAAGTATTATGTCCTTTGATGTGATCAAGGAGGAGAATACTTGAGCACGGAAATCCTGGACTATTTTAAAGGAGAATGAGATTCTCTCTCAGCATTACTCCTCTGTATACACCATAGCACGATGGTATATCGGGGTGGAGAAGATACACCCTATTTGATATGGTGTGCTCTATGATGAGTACTACTGAGTCACCTATTTCCTTTTAGGAGTTATGCACTTAAGAAGTTGCATACCTATTGAATAGGGTTCCAATCAAATCAGTTGCCTACCATTTCATATGTGATATGGAAAGGGAAGAACCCATGTCTTAAGCTAGTTAAGATTTGGGGTTGTCCGGCCTATGTCTAAAAGAAAAATCCGGACAAGCTCGAGGCAAGGTCTGTTATGTACAACTGGAAATGTTCTAGCTATACAAACTGCAGCTGATAATTTGACAGAACCAAAGGATTCAGTAGATTCCAATGAACCTCAGCCTCTCCGCCGATCTAGCAGGGTTCCTCACCCACCTGAGAGATACTTCGGTTTCTCTATGACAGTGGGAGCGAGGATTGCATCATGAGATGATGACCCAACTAGCTTCGAGCTGGCCATCAGGAGTGAGACTCTGTAAGAATGCCTGGATGTTTAGCGATCTGAGATGGAATCCTTATACACCAACAAAGTATGGACTTTGGTTGCTATATCTGAAGGGTTAAATCCCCATCAGGAGCAAGTATATCTTGAGAAGATTACTTGGTGTAGATGGAAAAGTTGAGACTTTCAAAGCTAGACTTGTTAAAAGTTTGCATCATTGACCAGGTGTGGATAATGATGAAACCTTTTCCAGTACCTATGCTTAAGTTCATCCAGATACTACTTGCCACGGCTACATACCATGACTACGATATCTGGCGGTTGGGTGTCATGACTGCTTTTCTAAATATCGATTTAGAAGAGTGCGTCTATAAGTACACAGCCAGAGGGCCTCGTAGACAGTGGGAGCAGCGGAAACGTGTGCAAGATGTTTTATCTGATAAAGCAGGTATCGCGGAGTTGGAACGTCTGTTTTGATGTGTTAGTCAAAGAAGTTAACATCATCAAAATGGTAGATGAACCTTGTATAAACAAAAAGGTAGTAGGGAGTATGGTGACGATCCTCGTAGAGTACGTGGATGACATACTCTTGATAGGGAAGGAGTTTCCTATGCTACGCTCGATCAATCTCCGCTTATCACAATGATTCTCCACATAGGATCGAAGTGATACCTACTAAATCCTAGTTTTGGATCTATGAGATAGATCTAAAAAGATGTTAGAATACTCACTAGCTGTAGTGAGATGGTATCAATCGACCCTGGGGAGAATCACTGGAAGTGTTCCAGGGTGATAAAGACGACTGAATGTCAGTCGCAGGCATTGTCTTTACCCTCAGTAAAGGGACGGTATGTTGGAAGAGTTCCAAGCTAGATACCGTGGCATACTAGACGATAAAGGCTGGATACATCGCTACTTAACATGCTACCAAAGAGGCTGTTTTGGTGTATAATGGTTCATGAGATGAACTAAGTTCCTCCCATTGTGTGACAATGGAGTTGTGGTTAATGCCAAGGAACACAGGTCCCATCAGTGATCCAGACTTATTCTAAGGCAGTATCACCTGATCATGGAGATGGTTGATCTCCAAGGTGATCAAGGTTTGGAGAGTAGACTCAGAGAACAACACGGCGGATCCACTCACGAAGGCCTATTCCCAGAGAGAGACTTTTATGGGATGGTTGAGTATGAGATACTGCAACCACTGCTACAGATGGCCCTAATGCAAGTGGAAGATTGTTAGTTATATGTATGCCTTAGAGGCCATTACTGTACATGGGATGTATATTGTAGTGGATGCTGGGACATATATAGGGAGGACTTTCTTGCTCGACATGATAGTATGCTATCTGGTTACTCTTTACCTTAACGTGTGCACTGATTGTCTCTCTGTTACATGTTGGTAAAGCCCTTAGGATGTGTACTTGACTACCTGGACTATGATGCGGATCATACTAGTGGGGACATGGTAATCCATAAGTACATCCTTCAAAGTCCCTAGTCGTGGGTGTATCGAGATGGGTGATCAGTCGAAAATATTGTATATTTTAGCCGGCAATTTCCTTAACATTTGCATACATTTAGAAGTGTTCGGCATTCATATTCTACATATTAGCAAATCTGTCACAAAATATGAGATTGCATGTGTTAGACTTTTAAACCGACACTTTATGGGAAATTAACCGCATTTCATGGCATCGCATCACTTCTGTATTTGCGCAACACTTGTCTTGAGTCTGTGCAGGAAAATACGGAAGAAAAACCAAAGAGCTGATCAACATTACACCAACTCCATGCTTTCAGATCTGGTAACATTTCAGAAGGAATTATTAAATTCAGCATATAAAAGAAAAGCCCAAAAGTGAGCCCAAGACCAAACCTGAAATCCCAAGCTCTAAATCCCCAAAGAAGCCGCGGAAGCGCGGCGGGAACAGGCTTGCGCCGCGCTTCTGCCACGTAATCGTCTCATTTTCAGTGCAGAATTCTCACAGCGGGACCCACACCTCATTGTGATACATCAAGTTCCAGAATACCCTTGAAGCTACTGCCAGATCAGCAAAGAAAATTAAAGAAGGCTAATCCTAATTAAGCTCCTAATTAATCCTCTTCTAGAAGCTCCTCCTAACTAATTATATCTAGAAGCTTCTCTCCTAACTAACTTTTGGAGGGAAATTTGAATTCTCTCAACAAACTTTTGGAGGGAAACTTAGAATTTGAAATCCTAGATCTAGGGTTAGTTATCTATAAATAGGAGCCTAGATCTAAGGGTTGAGGTTAATCTTTAATATTCCAAAAAATTCCCTCTTACATCATCTTCTTCCACAAGTCTAGTGACAAGGCTTGTGCGAAACCCTAACCCTAATTCCACTCCAAATCCAAGATCTTGAGTACCAAATCAAGCGAGAAGCCTTCAACCTTTTAGGAGCCGAGCCGATCTTCAATCGGGCAAGTGATCCAAGCCGATCCGCGATCCACGGAGACGAGCGAAGCCAAGTCGACGATCGAATTCTTCCTCTTGTAGTTCTTGAGCGAATGTAATGAAATTGTTGATATAAATAAAAGGTGAAATTCTTTAATCTTGCTTTCTTTTAATTCTTGCATCATGATTAGATCTCAATTTGTAATTGTTGTTCTTGTTGTGATGTTTGAGTAAAACACCGCTCGTAAAGGAGTCGAGACGATTGTAGAATGATGATGTAACAAATCTTAATACGATTTTTAAGTCCTACGAGTTTTGTAAACGCTAGCAAGTTCAAGAATCGATGACCTAGTTTCGTAGCGATACTTTCTTGATTGTGATCGCTCGAAATTAGGGATCTACGATCGTTTCTTGAATTTACTAGAGGCTAGAATATGAATGGTATCAATGAAAGAACAAGAGAAAAGATGAAACCCTAGTTTCACAAGAAGTCTCTAATTCTCATCGATCATCATCGATCTAGTATCAATTCATCGAAGGATAAGAATACGTAATTGTAAGATTACATCACATCTATAGATCCGATCGATTCCTACGAGCCTCATTTCGATTCTTGAGATTTGGTTTGGAAAAATCAACAAACGATCAATTCTTGATTCTATCTTTTAATGCTTTCTTAGATCTAGATTTTTCTCATTTCTTGAACTTCAACTTTAAATCTTGAATTGTTTGTTTTCTTTTCCTTAAAGTTTCAACTCACCTAAATCGAAAGACGAATGATTACACTTTCCCTGTGGACGATCCGCACTCACATACAAACTACATCCGACACCGTAGTTGATTGCGGTCAATTAATTTTTGGTTGTGATTTCTATTCTATTTTCATACTACACATCAAGAATTCGTTTCAATCAAATGGCGCCGTTGCCGGGGATAGTGCGCTAATAGTTCGTATTTTGAAATTTGAGTTGAACAATTTATTCCATCATATTTTTTAGATCTAAATTCGTGCAAACACTAATACGTGTGTTGTGATTTGTTGCGAGAAAATCTGGAATCATTGGAGCTGGAGAAAAAAATTTCTGAAAATTCCAGAGAGCTGTAGAACTCAACAGAAAGCTACTGGTGAAATTTGGTAGAGTGAACAGTATATTAAAGCGTGGATCCGCGGCGTTAGCCTTCATTTTGCGGCGGAAGAGCGGCTCAGTTAACTGTTCACTGCACCAATTTTTCTCAGGTATCTTCTATCTTTCTTATCTCTTACCTTATCTGCTCCAAATAACAATTTATTGCAGGTTTCTTTGCAAATAAATCGCAGCGCCGCAAAAGCAAAATAAATTTGTGCGTGTTTTTGATTCTTTTGGTTGTTTGCATATTAATACGGAATTTAAGGGGCACGACAAAATCCAAATTAGGTGGGGATTTCATTACCCTTCCTAGGCCCCGAAAATCACAAAACTTGCATCCGCATTGACCCACATTAACTAAAAAAAATATTTAGAGATGACTCTAAGGACCGTCGCGCTCAATTAGGACAAGAGAAGGCCGTGGGTAATTCATTACTTATCCGAGTTTTCTTGTGGTGCCTAAGGCGAGTGTGTCTAAGGCTAGTGATTTTTAATTAGGCCCACTACTTACGTAGTGGAGTACCTTCCCACTTACCTGGCACTTATCCGGCCACAGGGGGACAAAGAGGCAGTGGAGGATTCTATCCTGCGACTTGTCTTTTGGCAGTTAGGAGCGGTCTAGAGCCGGACCTAGGTGACCACTAGATTCTAGGGTTTTGTGTGTTGCATTTGTTGTGTTGCATCATTTTTTTTAAAAATCCGTATCATTTTTCAAAGCAAACACCGCATACATCATTTCCCCTAATTATAAATTCACGCTGCCACTTGTACTAACCCTTTTTAGTGCAAGATAGGCTGGACACGGGTTTCTAGTGCTCGTTAAGTCCGCGTTTCCCTCATCGACCCAAAGTCGGTATTTCTACATTTACCTTTTCTTTACCCACCACCACACCCACATCGATGGATCCACCTCCATCGAACTTCTTTTCCACTACTCTTCCGCCGTCCGTTGGTGCGCAGAATCCACCTCGCATTTCTCTCCAAGAGAGATGCTATCCTACACGAGGCCCACTTTCCACCTGTCTTTCCATTCCACCAGCCAACGGGGAAAATTTTCAAATAAAACCCCAATACATCAACCTTCTACCAAAATTCCACGGTCTCGAGTCTGAGGACGCATACGTGTTTATCACGAAATTTGAAAATGTATGCGCAATGATGGGTACTTCACAGTTGTCTGTGGATGCTTTACGTCTTCGTCTTCTCCCATTCACTTTGTGCGATTTAGCCGAGAAGTGGCTATATAACACTACCGCACATTCCATTTCAAATTGGGAAGAATTCGTCAAAGCATTCCTTAATAAATTCTACCCACATCAAAAGACAGCTCGAGTCCGTAGCGAAATCTATCAATTCACCCAGCTTCCAAATGAAACATTTTCAAAATGTCTTGACCGCTTCAAGGATCTGTTACTCCAATGTCCACATCACGGCATCCCGAGATGGGAATTGTGCCGAATCATTTATGAGGGCATTACTCCTTACACAAGACAGACCCTTGAATCCATGTGTCAAGGCAACTTTATAACCAAAGATGATGGGGAAGCCTGGGAATTCCTAGAAAATTTCGCTGAAAAATCGTTACAGTGGGAGGGTGTGAGTCAATCGTCTAGGGATGGCAATGATATTTCCATAGGAGTTAGAGCTGACATTTCAGCTATGCAAAAGAAACTTGAGACTATGGAAAACAAATTTTTAGCCGCCCTAAGTCAAATATCACTCTCCAAAACTGTATGTGGATGCTGTTCTGATCCGTCTCACTTGACGGAAGAATGTCCGTTTCAAGGTCATGAGCATACCAATGCCGCATTTCAAAGACCTAGAAACAATCCATCTTCCTCCACATATGATCAGGGTTGGAGGAATCACCCTAACTTTGATTGGAACCAATCCCAATTTCAAAACACGGTTCCAAACCCGAATCAATTTCAAAGGGTCCCTTCACCACAACAGCAGCCACAACTTCAATTGAGTCAGCACCCCTTTCAAGCACAAAATTTCCAAAATCCGGCCAACACTTTTGCACCACATGAAATTTTTTTGCAATTGACCGGTACAGATAATACCTCTGCACTAGCACAAACCTTGGATACCTTCATGAAACAATCCATCCAAGGAACGGCAAGTTTGCAATCTTCCGTCGAGAATGTAATGAAGATCATTATTTCTCAAAATGATAATATCAAATCGATAGAAGAACAAATTGCACAACTAAAAGCCGAAATGAGTGCACGAGAGAAAGGGAAACTTCCAGCTCAACCTTTACCCAATCCTAGCTATTCACATCATGTGGATGAGATCACGTTGAGATCTGGAAGAGTGCTTGACACTCACGTTGGGGAAGAGTTTGATGATACCGATAAATCAATCAATAACACCCCGGCTGAGACCTTTCCTCACACACACACTTCTGACCCCAGTTCTTTTACCCCACCACCTTCTTCCGAGCCTATTCTCCATTTCCCAAAAGGCTCGCCACTACAGCCCACCTCTTTTTCTCCTCCACGGACGATACCCAATTCTATTCTGGGATCGGTTCCACACCCACTTCCTTCTCCTATGATGGACCCTGCGCTTATTGCTAAAGCACCTTATCCTAATCGGTTAAGGGCTAACACACCGAGTCCACATATGGAGAAGATTATGAACATTTTTAAGCAAGTAAACACCAACATCCCTCTCCTAGATGCCATCCAACAAGTTCCGTCCTATGCAAAAACTCTTAAGAACTTGTGCACTAGGAAGAGGAAGACTCAAGCGCCCAAGAAGATATTCATGGAAAAAACAATAGACACGGCTTTCCCCCAACAATTACCGAGGAAACGTAAGGATCTAGGATATCCTACTATTTCCGTTTCTATTGGGGAAAAACACATTAACCGTGCTCTACTAGACCTTGGCGCTAGTGTTAACTTGCTTCCATACTCAGTCTATGAGCAACTAGGTATCGGAGAGTTGAAGCCAACCAATTGTACTCTCCAGATGGCTGACCGATCTATCACCAAACCTAGGGGTGAACTGGAGGATGTGTTAATAAAAATCGGAGAATTCATATTCCCGGTAGATTTTATTGTAATTGATATACAGCCTGTAGCGAACCCACAGAATCAAATTCCGGTGATTTTAGGTCGCCCCTTTTTGGCCACTTCCAATGCTATTATCAACTGTCGTAACGGTTCTATGACCCTATCTTTCGGGAATAGGTCAATAGAACTAAACATTTACAAGTTGGGAAGTGTACCCTCCGAACCTACTGCTCAGGTCTGTTCTGTCGACTTAATGGATGTCGACAGCAGCGAATTTGATGATCCTCCTGATATTGATCTAGACTCTTTTTATACGTTATTGTTTGACCCAATTATGTATCATACAAATACGGACTCTTCCACCAAGATGTCCGGGTCAACAATTAACACGGATTATGAACTGTTCTTAGAGTCTGAAGATCACCCCGCACTTTGTAATGACATTATGTCTCGGGGTATGGATGGAACTTTTGAAGAGATCTTCGCTGATGAACTAGCATTTTTGAATGACACGGGTGTTGAGATGAATCATCTCCCACTCAATGAAATTGAACCTCCACCCCTTCTTTTGACTTGTAAAAAGAATGCGAGTAATCCATCATATTCACTGCATCGTCTCTCCAATATGAGACGCACACACACTCTCTTCCACCACTTAACCTTTCCCCACTTCTTGTTCTTCCACCAACCAGAGCACTGCATTGATAAAATTTTTGAATGGTTGGTGTTAACATTTGGTCTTTGCAAAGCTTGGCATCGACCAATGATTTTTGACCCCCTCATGTGATTTTCAAAGAGTAACATTGCTTAAGTTTGGGGGGGTATATTTTTCTGGCTCCTAAAAAGAAAAGTTTTACAAAATTTTGAGCCAAAAATAAGTTTGGGGGAGGTTCTTCACTTAAATATTTTGCCCCCACTAATAAATTCCTCCCAAGCTTACAGGTTTTTCGAGATTTAGCAGATGGCAACAGTGAGGACACTGTTGAAAACAAGTTTGGGGGAGGTTTGTGCTTATTTTCGCATCATTTGCATATCATTTGCATAAGCACAAAACATTTTTTCGAAAACCTATAAAAATTTAAAAAAATTTCAAAACTATAAAAATATTTTTGTATATAAATAAGATAATGAAAGTTTAGATAGTGAAAAATTACATCCATGAGATTAGAAAAATATAAGAAAACCAAGAAAATTAGAAGTTTTCTTATACGAACTAGTAATAAGTAGTTATGAGCCGTTGTCCCAAGGGTTAGTAAGATGAAGGACGTCGCTAATCTGAGGATAAAACTAAGTCTGAAAAATAGTTTCTATTATGGAAGCCAAACATTTTGAACGTTGATACCCTGCTATTCGCACTTACACACGTCTTAAAGCCTGGGATAGTAGAGGATACCTTGAAATGCTCTTGTCTTAAAGCCAAAAGTATGAAGGAAAGAAAAAAATGAAAAATGGTGAGAAAAATGGACACTGGTTTTGTTATCACCGAGGGAAATAAAAAAAATATATAGCAAGGGTGCCTCTTCATCTAGTGCCCTAAGGCCAACTGGTCTGGGAGTCACTGCTATACCTAAGGTGGTGCAAGATTAGGAAAATACACCAAATAAACAAGCACATGAGTAATCGGTCAGTTAGTACCTCAAGAAGTATTAACGGTCGCATGAAAGTGTGTGAGCTCATCGAAAAAAAAAATATATACTGAGGCTGATGGGCAAGAGTATGATAGCTTGAATTGAATTCTCCGGGTGTAGGGATGTCTTTACACACACGCAGGGTGATATGATCGGTGTTTGGAAGAAAGATAGGAATGAAGAATAAGACGATGTTTTATTGAGGGAGGACGTTATTTCTGACATCTTTTCATGACCATTAAGATAGGGCTCATGACAACCGAAAAGCTAGCTTAATTGGAAACCCTAATTTTCAAGGTTTTTCTTTTACGATTCTTTGCTTTAAATGTAATATTCATGATCTTTCTTTTATTATTGGATTTTGTGGGTGCAATCCGCTGAAAACCCTCAGGAGACAACACTCCTCCTACTAGGGACACCTAGAGGTTTAAAGGCTTGTTGCACGTGCTCAGTGCAATCGTGTTGCCTACGAAAGTGTGCTAGTTAGTTTTTCTCTTTCTTTATTTTCTCCTTCTCTTTTTAATAAAACATTCGCTCGAGACGATCGAAATTAAGTTTGGGGGTATTTGATCAGTCGAAAATATTGTATATTTTAGCCGGCAATTTCCTTAACATTTGCATACATTTAGAAGTGTTCGGCATTCATATTCTACATATTAGAAAATCTGTCACAAAATATGAGATTGCATGTGTTAGACTTTTAAACCGACACTTTATGGGAAATTAACCGCATTTCATGGCATCGCATCACTTCTGTATTTGCGCAACACTTGTCTTGAGTCTGTGCAGGAAAATACGGAAGAAAAACCAAAGAGCTGATCAACATTACACCAACTCCATACTTTCAGATCTGGTAACATTTCAGAAGGAATTATTAAATTCAGCATATAAAAGAAAAGCCCAAAAGTGAGCCCAAGACCAAACCTGAAAGCCCAAGCTCTAAATCCCCAAAGAAGCCGCGGAAGCGCGGCGGGAACAGGCTTGCGCCGCGGATCCGCCGCGCTTCTGCCACGTCATCGTATCATTTTCAGTGCAGAATTCTCACAGCGGGACCTACACCTCATTGTGATACATCAAGTCCCAGAATACCCTCGAAGCTACTGCCAGATCAGCAAAGAAAATTAAAGAAGGCTAATCCTAATTAAGCTCCTAATTAATCCTCTTCTAGAAGCTCCTCCTAACTAATTATATCTAGAAGCTTCTCTCCTAACTAACTTTTGGAGGGAAATTTGAATTCTCTCAACAAACTTTTGGAGGGAAACTTAGAATTTGAAATCCTAGATCTAGGGTTAGTTATCTATAAATAGGAGCCTAGATCTAAGGGTTGAGGTTAATCTTTAATATTCCAAAAAATTCCCTCTTACATCATCTTCTTCCACAAGTCTAGTGACAAGGCTTGTGCGAAACCCTAACCCTAATTCCACTCCAAATCCAAGATCTTGAGTACCAAATCAAGCGAGAAGCCTTCAACCTTTTAGGAGCCGAGCCGATCTTTAATCGGGCAAGTGATCCAAGCCGATCCGCGATCCACGGAGACGAGCGAAGCCAAGTCGACGATCGAATTCTTCCTCTTGTAGTTCTTGAGCGAATGTAATGAAATTGTTGATATAAATAAAAGGTGAAATTCTTTAATCTTGCTTTCTTTTAATTCTTGCATCATGATTAGATCTCAATTTGTAATTGTTGTTCTTGTTGTGATGTTTGAGTAAAACTCCGCTCGTAAAGGAGTCGAGACGATTGTAGAATGATGATGTAACAAATCTTAATACGATTTTTAAGTCCTACGAGTTTTGTAAACCCTAGCAAGTTCAAGAATCGATGACCTAGTTTCGTAGCGATACTTTCTTGATTGTGATCGCTCGAAATTAGGGATCTACGATCGTTTCTTGAATTTACTAGAGGCTAGAATATGAATGGTATCAATGAAAGAACAAGAGAAAAGATGAAACCCTAGTTTCACAAGAAGTCTCTAATTCTCATCGATCATCATCGATCTAGTATCAATTCATCGAAGGATAAGAATACGTAATTGTAAGATTACATCACATCTATAGATCCGATCGATTCCTACGAGCCTCATTTCGATTCTTAAGATTTGGTTTGGAAAAATCAACAAACGATCAATTCTTGATTCTATCTTTTAATGCTTTCTTAGATCTAGATTTTTCTCATTTCTTGAACTTCAACTTTAAATCTTGAATTGTTTGTTTTCTTTTCCTTAAAGTTTCAACTCACCTAAATCGAAAGACGAACGATTACACTTTCCCTGTGGACGATCCGCACTCACATACAAACTACATCCGACACCGTAGTTGATTGCGGTCAATTAATTTTTGGTTGTGATTTCTATTCTATTTTCATACTACACATCAAGAATTCGTTTCAATCAATGGGGCATCGATATACCAGAGTAGACTAGCGTGTACCTTCTCGACCCATACAGATGGGCGATGGATGATCCCATATCCATTGGTGTTTGACATCAGAGGAGATATACGGGTGCTCAGTAGAGACTGGGTACACTGGACGGACTCGCCGAGAACTCCCAGATGGTATTATACCTCACGTCAGATGGCAGTTCTCTGGTGACACTGGTACAGAGTAGTCTGTTGACCCGAGATCGTCATAGAGTCTTGTGTGGTTCCCACTGTGCTTTGATTTCCATCTTACCATGTCCAAGAGGGCATGCAAAACGGTGGTTTTTGGGTACAGTCCCGAGTCACATGGAGGCAATGAGCGATAGGAGGGGATTCGTCTCTCCCGGTATAGGGAGTTGATGTTGCGCTGTGTTCGATTGGCTATAACAGGAAATCCCTGGCCAGGGTTGCTGAGATTTACTGGTAAGTGTTACCAGTAGTTTCTCGAATTGTTATAGACCTCATATCGACATGACTTTTCGAGCTATTGGGGTCTGACGTTTACCACCCCTAGGTAAGATATGCGACATATCAGACGATCAGACCGGACTATACGGTAGTGTTACTGGTTGGATTCACAGGAGTGTGAGCGGGCTTGCTCGTCGATCTTCTGATCGCTCAATACCCGAGTGGCCGTTACGTTTAGCAGACCGCTTGCGGCTTGTGGATGCTTGATATGATCATCATCTGCTGCCGGCGTATTGACGAGTCTTTAGAGTCCTACACAGAGGTTTCCTGGCTCAAGCGAAACGAAATAGGAGCGCATATGAGATATGTGCGGGACCGAGAATAATGCGTGTATGTGATACCGTATTCCATTCTCGCGATGAATGTATCGATTGGTTGTATGCGATATAACCTAGTTATTGAATCAAGGGTTGATTCGATAAGCCGATACATTGTATACTAGTTGGTTGTGTGCGACATGACCGGATCATTGAATCAAGTGTTGATTTAATGATTTAGTCCATAATTATATATATTTGATATATTACTTTGCATTAACTAGTATTGGTTCACTTTAAATGGATTTTCTCACTCGGTTTCTGCACATTGTATATGTGATATACTTTTGTACACATGATTGTATCATGTTTGATGATACATGTTTGCTAGGGTTTTTGTGTAAAGATCAAACCATGGTTAAATGATTATGACTAGGGTTTTGTTTTATTCACTCATTTATTTATCCATTTCATTTTGGAAATAAATGGAAAAGAGAAAAGAATGGTGGCTTTATTTGTTGTTTAGTTGAAGCTTCATGAAACTTTGACCTTGACCACCATTCTTAACTCATCCTTAACCCTAACCATTCCTTTAACCTTGGTCAATTCTCTACACATAACCATAGTTAGAATTATGATAAGTATTGTTTTTCTATTCTTTTTTAATTAACTTATCATAACATAATTCTTCTTCTTCTTCCTTTCTTCACTTGAAGAAAGCAAGCTCCATCAATGGTGATTGATGGAAATGAGTGAGAAATCCAATTCTAAAGTCTACCCACTTCCTATTTCATCATCCTCTACCTCTTGCCAAGTACTAGAGTTTGTTTTCTTCACAAGTTTCTTGACTTGGCGAAGTCGGAGCTTGATTTAGCGATGCCTCGACGTAGATCATCTTCGGCATGGACATCGATGACCTAGCCTGTCCATTCTCCGATGAAGCTGACGCAAGAGCCCGGGACTTGTTATGGACAGCGAGGAGACTTCATTGCGGAGCTATGGATGTGGAGAACCGGATCTACAAAGGTTGTATTTCCGTATCTCTTAGTTAAGTGTTAACTAGTTTATTGTTTTGCCTAAATATCTAGCCGACGATCCGTAGTCGGGTCTCTCGGCACCCATAAAATTTTATATTGGCATGTTCGATGCCTTGTGAGACCTCTATAGGGTGCCTAGGAACCTTTCACCAGAATCATCACACTCCAAATGGTATGCAGCGCTAGCAAGTTTCAGTTTCTTTAGAAACTCCCGATGTGGATTTTTGCCCCATGCACTTATGACCTTGACTTTGGCCAACAAATCATAAGTCACATGTCAAGTTCTACCCGTCATTCTCCAGGTTAATTTGAACCCACCCGCACCTACCCTTGACTTTGGCCAACAAGGCAGTACGACTGTACCAAACCAACACATCTATCTATGCTGCACATGAATACCCAATAGCTACCAATCACTATGCCTTGACTTTGGCCAACAAACATAGCTTGAATACTATTGACCATCCATGTGAAACGACGGAGGGCTACGAATGGTTTTGGCGAAACCGTGAACGCAGTGAACTTGATATAATCGATGGAACGAGATAGCTTTTAAAAGGAGTGGTTCAAGCTCCGCATTTAAAAGTTGGTTTTTGAAAAGAACCGAGTGGTTTTGAATGTGTTCCAACGACTTTTACTTGGTTTATTTTCTTGCATTAATTTTAATGCGTCCCATCAATTAATCCTACCATTGCAGAAAACAACGAAAATATGACGTACGCTTATGCCATCTGCATTCGCCACGGGGTCCCGTCATCACCCGTTAGGTTACTTAACTAACGACAGAGCGGGGGCTGGACTAGCGCGGATGCAAAACATAAGCAACGCCTAAATAGATATCTACATATAGATATATACATTCGTCACATGCAATGATAGCCATTCCAGATCACAGATGAACACATTGGATATACTAGGAATCCGCATTCTGTACGAGCCTGTAACGAAGAGCGGATTACATGGTCGCGATGAATAGCCAAGACCCCACCCTAGACCCCGACGGGTGCGGCAAACTACCCGCCAAGTACCCGAAGCAAAGCAACCTCCCTCAACACCGTGAGTAGGACACTCGGCACTTCGAGATACCCGGTAGTTTATGCACCCCACCTTGGGTCTATCCTAGGAGCAAAAATAGTAAAAGAAATTATACAATGACGGCTACAACCCTATCCCGGTTGTGTGGCCATATAAATAATATTACATCAATTTACATATTACATGAATTGAAAGATAAAGAAAACTCTCATCTCACAACCCCCCGGCTATTCATCCGCGACAATCCAACGAATTCATATACACAAACCATCAACATTACAGATCACAGATATGTATAACCCCCACTAATCGACGTATAGCGATTAGCAGACGTTCAATACATATATCACATCACAGATATAACCCATTAGCCAAAGTCTAGAGAAGTTCGATCAAAATACGGATTTGTAACCACCCAAAAAAAAAAATTTGTTCTCTGGAAAATCTGGGCAGAAACAAACCATCCTAAAAATCCCAAAAAATCAATATAAGAACACTGCAGGAGAAACGACCCACGGTCGAGTCAACTCGGCCGCGGATCCGCGGCAAGAGCATGCTCTTGCCGCGGTTCCGCGGTAAGTTGGTCGACTCGCTGGATCGTGTTTCTTGGGTGTTCTGTAAAAACCCTGAGCCGATTTTTAGTGTATGATTTATTATTTTTAAAGCAGGTTTAAAAATCGAGAGAAAGTTAGGTTTTTGAAAACGTGTTTGCGATTTTTTCCGATCGAAATTCTAGATACTTTGCTAACTTTCTAGTTTGTGTTTAGCTAGGCTTTGATACCACTGTAAGTCCACGTTGCCCACCCCGGTACTTACGGGGAGGCGGAAACGGTATAAAAAATCGATTTTTACAACTCTAGGCAACATGGACTATAAAAAGGAGGATCTTTGCTAAACATAAACTAACAACCAAGCTAAGAGAGTTAGCTACTCGGTTAAAGGGTTATACCTAAGTCTTGAAGTCCTTCTCTTCTTGCTCCTTGGAGTGAGATGAACGGGTCGTCCTCGTCACCTTCTCTTGCCGAAGAAAGATCCACCCGAGGGCCTCTACCTTTGGCTCCTACCTCAAACTAGAAGTAACTAAGGTGCTTGGTGTGCTAAACCTAGAACCTTAGAAAGAGTAGAGAATGATTTTGGTGTTTTATCTCAAAAGCTTAATCGTTCTCAACTCATGAGAGGGAGAGCTTTGAGAGAGAGGAAGAGGATGAGAGAGAATGAGAATGAGAGAATGAGAGGATAATATCAACCTTCTCACATATATGTGAATTATGATAATTAAATAATTAATCAAAGATAATTGTGATGGTTAACTTGAAATGACCATTATCATTTCACATTAATGAATTTTGCAAGAATCAAAGAGCATCTTTCATGTGAAATGATGATGGTCAATATGTCAACATAGGTCAACAAGTCAACCATAGTCAAATGGTCAACAACCCTAACCATAACACAATTATAATTAATTAATATTAAAAATCATATTTCACATATACATAAGGGTTAAGGAAAAAGACAACGGTCATCAACCCTAATGAAAATCCTCTGCCTCTGCCTCAGTCAACTGTGCATACACACCCGTATCCGTGTTCCGAGGAACACGAATACAATGAGATAAAACCAATCCCAAAACATATACTAGGATCTGGCTTAAACAAAATCCCGCTAGTATCTACTGTCCGGACACCAAACGTGCACAAGTGCACGGATGTGAACGAACCCCGTCGCAAAACCATGCGACCTCTACTCTGTTTTGCCTAAAGGCGAATAACCCTCTGTGTAGGACTCTAAAGACTCGACATTACGCTGGCAGTGGGTTTAACCACAGACCGCAAGCGGCACTAGCTGTACATAACGGTCCCCAGGTAGATGCCGATAAGAAGACTGACGAGGTGAACCCATCTGAACTCCTACTGAACCTGAATGTGACAGTCTCCGTATAGTCCGGTCTGTTCGTCTAAGAATATCGCATGGCGGGCCTAGGGGGCGGTAAACGTCAGTCCCCTAATAGCGGTACAAGTCATGTCGGAGTGTAACCCAGAACACCCTGAGATAACACTGGAAACCTACCAGTATATCTCGCTTGCCCTGGCCAGGAACTTTGTGTAATGGCTCTCCTAGACACAGCGCGATATCAACCCCCAATACCGGGAGAGACGAATCATGTCTAACCGTCACTGCCTCCAAGTGCTTCGGGACTGCACCCAACTGCTACCTGTTTGCACGACTCCTTTGAGCCGTGGTAGGGTAGAAATCTAAGAATAGTGGGAACACACTCGAGGCGAAGTGACAGTGTCAAGTCAACGGACTAAGCTGTACTCATGTCACCTGGGAACCGATAACTGACGATAGGTATAATACCAACCAACAGTTCCCGACGAGTCCTGTCCAGTGTACTCGTAACCTAACGAGCACCCGCATACTATCTCAAGTACGACGTACTGACGGCTGTGGGACAGACCGTCTCCCAAGCTGGGATGAGAAGCGCATACACTAGTCTACTCCGGAGTATCGATGCCCTGTCTCGATAGTCCTACGACTAAGGACCTGCATAAGGATGTGCTTATGGATTACCCAGCCCCCACGAGTGTGACTGCCATCACAACGCTGGTAATCAAGCAAAGATCCTAAGGGCTCCACTAATGTGTAAAGGCGATATGCTATAAGAAACACGTGCACACATTAAAGTAGAAACAAACCAAGTAGCATACTACTATTTTGAGCAAGATTGTCTATACAACTATGAATATCCCAAGCTTCCATCAAGTAATATACAAACTAGTATGATACAGTAATGACCTCTAGGGCATATACACTAACACATATACACAATCCAACAACATTACAGATCACAGATATGCACAACCCCCACTAATCGACGTATATCGATTAGATGACGTTCAGTGCATATATCACATCGCAGATATAACCCATTAGCTAAAGTCTACAGAACTTCGATCAAAAATATCGATTTGCAACTACCCCAAACACAACTTTGTTCTCTGGAAATTCTGGGCAGAAACAACATATCCTAAAAATCCTAAAACAGAACACTGAGTAAACTGCAGCAAAGATGAGTCGCGGCCGAGTCAACTCGGCCGCGGATCCGCGGCAAGAAGCATGTTCTCGCCGCGGTTCCGCGGCGCGTTGACCGAGTCTGTGGCTCGTTTTTGCTGACTGTTCTTACAAAACCCTGAGTCGATTTTTAAAGTATGTGGAATTAATTTTAAAGAAGTTTTAAAAATCGGCAGAAAGTTAAGTTTTTCGGACGTGTTTTGCGATTTTTCTCGGATCGAAATTCTAAATACTTTGCTAATATGCTAGTTTGTGTTTAGCTAGGCTCTGATACCACTGTAAGTCCACGTTGCCCACCCTGGTTCCTACGGGGAGGCGGAAACGGTAAAAAACGATTTTTGAACTCAAGGCAACATGGACTAAAAAGAGGATCTTTGCTAAACAAAAACCTAGCAAACTAACTACAAGTATTAACTACTCGGTTAGAGGGTTATACCTAAGTCTTGAACTCCTTCTCTTCTTGCTCCTTGGAATGGGTTGAACGGCTCCTCCTCGTCGCCTTCTCTTGTTGAAGAAAGATCCACCCGAGGGCCTCTATCTTGAGCTTCTACCTCAACCTAGAGGTAACTAAAGTGCTTGGCTTGTTAAACCTAGAACCCTAGAATGAGTAGAGACGAGTTTTGGTGTTTTATCTCAAAAGCAAATGGTTCTCAACATATGAGAGAGGAGAGCTTTGAGAGAGAGGAAGAGGATGAGCTTTGGATGAGAGAGAATGAGCAAGAGAGAATGAGGATAATTATCAACCATTCTCACATATATGTGAATTATGATAATTAATAATTAATCAAAGATAATTGTGATGGTTTATTTGAAATGACCATTATCATTTCACATTAATGAATTTTTGCAAGAATCAAAGAGCATCTTTCATGTGAAATGATGATGGTTAATATGTCAACATGGGTCAACAAGTCAACCGAAGTCAAATGGTCAACAACCCTAACCATAATACAATTATCTTTAATTAATATCATTAATCATATTTCACATATTTATTAGGGTTAAGAAAAAGACAACGGTCATCAACCCTAATGAGAATCCTCTGCTTCTGCCTCAGTCAACTGTGCATACACACCCGTATCCATGTTCCGAGGAACACGAATACAATGAGATAAAACCAATCCCAAAACATATACTAGGATCTGGCTTAAACCAAATCCCGCTAGTAATAAATGTCCGGACACCAAACGTGCACAAGTGCGCGAATGTGAACGAACCCCGTTGCAAAACCATGCGAACTCTACTCCGTTTTGCCCAAAGGCGAATAACCCTCTGTGTGGGATTCTAAAGACTCGACACTATGCTGGCAGTGGGTTTAACCACAGGCCGCAAGCGGTACTAGCTGTACGTAACGGTCCCCAGGTAGATGCCGATAAGAAGACTGATGAGGTGAACCCATCCGAACTCCTACTGAGCCTGAATGTGACAATCTCCGTACAGTCCGGCCTTTTCGTCTAAGAGTATCGCATGGCGGGCCTAGGGGCGGTAAACGTCAGTCCCCTGACAGCGGTACAAGTCGTGTCGGAGTGTAGCCCAGAACACCCTGAGATAACACTGGAAATGCTACCAGTATATCTCGCTAGCCCTGGCCAGGGACTTTGTGTAATGGCTCTCCTAGACACAGCGCGATATCAACCCCTAATACCGGGAGAGACGAATCCTGTCTAACCGTCACTGCCTCCAAGTGCTTCAGGAATGCACCCAACTTCTACCTGTTTGCACGACTAATTTGAGCCGTGGTAGGGTAGCAATCTAAGAACAGTGGGAACACACTCAAGGCGAAGTGACAGTGTCAATTCAACGGACTAAGCTATACTCATGTTACCTGGGAACTGATAACTGACGATAGGTATAGTACCAACCAACAGTTCCCGACGAGTCCTGTCCAGTGTACTCGTAACCTAACGAGCACCCGCATACTATCTCAAGTACGACGTACTAATGGCTGTGGGACAGACCATCTCCCCTGCTGGGATGAGAAGCGCATACGCTAGTCTACTCCGGAGTATCGATGCCCCATCTCGATAATTCTACGACTAGGGACCTGTATAAGTACGTGCCTGTAGATTACCCAGCCCCCACTAGTGTGACTGCCATCACAACGCTGGTAATCAGGCAATGATCCTAAGGGCTCCACTAATGTGTAAAGGCGATATGCTAAAAGAAACACATGCACACATTAAATTAGAAACAAACCAAGTAGCATACTACCATTTTGAGCAAGATTGTCTATACAACTGTGAATATCCCAAGCTTCCATTATGTAATATACAAACTAGTATGATACAGTAATGGCCTCTAGGTCATATACACTAATAGATAGTTCGGGTCTAATACCCACTCGACCAAGTCTAAGTTCCATAAGGTCAAGCCTAAGTTTCGATTATATACAAACGCTCTAGGCTCCGCATAATCAAACATAGGCTCAAACCAAGGTTAACCTAGCGCTCTGATACCAACTTTGTCATGACCCGAAATGGCACGTGACTGGCACTTGAATCATATGAAGTCTATAGGACCCCATCTAGATCAAGTAAGCCAAAAAACCCAGAAATCTAAACCATTTTAAAGAAGAAGTGAAGTAAACTTATTTAAAAGCAAGTGGTTTTAATAACATAAGCCGAAGTATTGCATTTTTAAAATCTCAAGTCTTTTCTGAAAATTTCGGCAGTGTTTCCTTTGTAAATACTAGCCCAAAAAGGGTACAACATGCATAATATGAATAAAGGCATCCCCAAGCGGGAGCTAGCTCTTCGTCAATTAATGGTCACAACCACACAAACAATATAATACACAACGCCAAGGGCGAGGATCAAAACTCAAAAGGAAACTGAAAAACATCAAGAAAACCATAATAATACAACGCGCGACTCTACGGTCGAAATAATATACACTGGTCTTCTAAGGTTATCAAATAAATACAAGTCTGGTTGATGGAGTTTACTAGATTCAACTGAAATAAATAAATATACAATGGTGGTCACGATACAAGTGAACCCACCTACCAAAGCAATCACCCGGAATGAAAGTAGTGTTCCAGCAAAACCGCAACGAAACCTGTACGGCAAAACCTGCAAGAACTGTGGCACAACGGGGGTGGGTTGCCAAATCATGAGTAGAAAACATCACAGAGCAGAAATCGTATGTATGACTCAATCCTAGGTCAATACGATCAGTAATATATATCCTCAATATGATAAAGTTTGAAGCATGATAAGGTGGCAAGGGTAAACATCTATACATAAGTGTAATACTAAGTGCTCGTGTGAGTGCCTCAGGTAGCAACATATCATAAATATGAGGTATGATCAATGTAATCAACATGAATCAGTGTCAACTATATCCTGAAGTCTATAAGTAGGTGGATATCATCCAACTATAAAATCAATGCCTGTATGCATGTGGATCTCGTCCCCGTGTCAACCAATGACACAACAACATCATGCATGTAAAAGTCATAAAAGCATATGCATGAAAGTATGAGGATATAAATCAACATGTATCCCTCGCGACATATCAAAATCATGGAACCTGAGTGTCCAACATCGACACTCAAAACATCATGAAACCCGTGTCCAGCATTGACACGTAAATCCTCATATATCTCAGGCGCCGCAACCTCAGATCGGCCCCTCATATATATCTCGCCTCAGGCGCCGCCTACTCTGGTTAGCCCTCATATCCATCTCATGACTCCGGTCGGTATCCTCTGGATAACCGAAGGGTCCAAATACTATCATCGGTAGGTAGTGCTCCCCTGTCAGGCTCACCGTCTAACAATACGAGTCTTCTTGCCCCGGGATACCTCACCGGGTCCACCATGTACCCGCAGACAGTGCCTACCGCTCCTCGAATCGGGTTTCACATATCACACGTCTCAGAACCGAGAAAACGCATGGTGGGCACACTAAAATATCATATCAAGAGAAAACGGGTTTTTAAAACAATACATACTTTCTTTTGAAATAACTACGGTTCTCAAATCCAGAAATCTCATGAAAACGACATATCTCAATGCGTATAATCATAAAGCATGATGTATGCGACGTATAATAGAATGTATGCATATCCGTATATCATGCAACATAAAACAGTAATATGCACATATCGAGGGAAAACTGCTCTTTTAAATGAATTCAGTTTTAAAATATATCATGCGGTTCCCAAATCTCCAAAATCAAGCCAGCATCATCTATGTATATGCAAATATGTATTTACGCAAGTATGGGTGTACAATATGTATGTACGCAAGTATGGGTGTACAATAGGTATGTACGCAAGTATGTCATGCAAGGAGTCATATCCTGATGCAACAATCCTACTGTGTAGTGACATGGCAATTATCGATGATGAAGTGTGTGAGCCGGCAAGCAGGTGTACGTAGAGCATACGCATCATTGGTAATGGTGCTGGTGTCCTGACAACATTGGTTTAATATAACATAGATCACAAGTATATAAGCATGCAATGCGCTAATAACAACATGAATATATGGAAATGGAAAGTAAATGCAACAATAAGGAACCTACATTAGTTATACGAGTCATACAGTTTCTTATTTGAAATTACACGAATCGTGGTGTTTCGAAAAATAGGGGCTACGGTGTTTTTTTAAGAAAAAAGGTACGTCCTTTGAAATATCCGTAGAATCCCTTGTCCTGTCTTTTAAAATGCTCACGATCCGTTAGTTTTGAAATAGGTATGACTCGAGTCTAGTCTAACGTCTACAAGTAACTCCCAGACTAAACTAACAGGCTAATCGAAAAGTTACGGAAACCACCTAAATATGAGTCGATACATATAAATATAATAGTCGGTGATCCCGCCTCAATAGTATCACATACGATACAATATACAATATGACATCCTCGAGTCAAGAGTGCGGATCTATCATCAATATATAGCTCGTGCGGTAAATCCATCGTACGGCATCCCAAATCTGGGTACGGGTCGAATATCACATTCATCTCATCAATTATCTGGTGTCCTTATCAGCATATCTCATGAACTGGGGGTACTGATCTAAGTCTAGTACAATACTGATACCGTCTACATATATTTATGTGTGTGTATGAAAACACATCGCCCAAAGACCCGCTATACTAATCATGTCGTATCTCATAATACGAACCATATCATATCACCGATCTCGTGGCATCATGCCCAAACTCATCGACTCATCTCCAAGTATCATATACTATCCTCATCATCCATGTATATGTGTACGTATATGTATATACATAGTCACATACCCATGTGTGTGTGTGTATACATACCCCCATATACGCACAAGTAATAAAATGTATGCATAGTGTGTGTGTGTATAAGAACCTTATTCTAGGTTTCGCGACTAAGAAACTAACTACGACACTATCATCCAATTACACTAAAGTTATCCATGACTCCCAAAGTCTATCTAGATAATCATAATCACACAATAAACATATAAATATATCCATATAATATATACCATACACTACACTACGAACTGCGGGGGTGCTATGCGTCATCCACCCGACTTCCCCCGTAGATATATATCTACTCACTTTGCTCTTGCCTGCCGATGTCGATGTCGCCTTCCTCTGCTTCATCATCTCGAAGTCCATGTGAGGGTACCTACAACCAATACACAATCGCAAATGCGTATTAAAATCGAGTCGGAAAACCAAAACGGCACACGTTTCGCTCCTAGGTTAAAACCATAGCCTCACATGCAAAACACGACCAATAACCCTAGTCGTTGACGTTCAAACACCACACGACGGAAACACAATATCAAATACCAAATCCAAATTCATAAAAAGCCGCAAAACCAATTCAGAAACTTTGAAAACATGCTCCAGATTTTACCCTAGGTGAAATTAGCCAATTTTGCATATGTAAAGGGTCTAGTTTACTGAATAAAAAGCCCTGGACAAAGAACTAACCCCCATTTCCCTGCTCTGGCTGCAATTTGCGGCCAGAATGAATAAAATTGCGGCCACGGTAAAGTGTTTGGGTCTCGGGTCTTCAGGGTAGCTTCTAGGTGGCTTGCACTACTCACTGTGTTTGCTAAATAATTTTCAGAGGCTCCGGGTGTTAGCAGATCTCCAATTCTCATCACAATTTCCATAATTTCCCGATATCGGGGTTTTCTATATTTAGTGTTTGGATTTAAGTCTAAGGTTTCAGTCCATGAAACTAACACTAGAGGGGCTATATGGCCTTTACTAACCTCAATTACACCTTTGGTTTCCAAATCAAACCCTAATCCTCAACTTGGAATTTCAAAGTTTACCAACCCGCATTAAAACACTTCTAAACTTGCATGGGTGCTAAAGAAATTGAAATACAATACTAATGGTGCAGAAATTACCTCATTTGGCAACTCAAGAATATTCTTGAGTTGCCTCAAGTCTTCAAAATCCGATTTTTCTTGGTCCAAAGTGTTTGTAGTGGGCTTGTATACATTTTTAATGAAGTGGGGATGAGCTTTTGATGAGGGATAGAGGGTGTTTGTGAGGGTTTTTGAGTAGGTGAAGGAGAGGGCTGCCATGGTGAGGAGAGGGAGAAGAAAGAATGAGTGAGTGAGTGAAGAGAGAAAGAACCTAGACAAGGGTTGATCCCTCACCCTCTCTCTCTCATGCCCATACCTCCTTATTCTATTCTTTTCTTTTCTTTATCTTTTTTATTCTTTTGTTTTCTTTTCTCATCTCTTTTTAAAACTAAACCAAGCATGAAGAAATGAGGAAAAAGCCATGAAAGAAAAAATGTAGCAATGTAAAAATGACATGGTGCATGTCACATGCACAAAACTAGCTTAATGCATGATTAGCGATATTTAATCACGATTAGCATTAAAATGGAATAAAATAATTCATAAGAATTTATAATTAGCTTAAATCATATAAAACAACCTCTTTTTAGCAATTTCTATAATTTCCCAATTATTTCCAAATTTATCGGTATTTAATTATACCGCAATATTAAAATATTCAAAATGTTTATTAATTAATTATAAAAATTCCCAAAAATAATATTTTATTTTTCTGAAATGTTACAGTACCTGTCGAAAAGGAAGGTCGACGAGCAAACTCATCCGGATCCCTACTGAGCCTATCCGTGACAATCTCCATACAGTCTGGTCTTTTCGTCTGAGAGTATCGCATACCGGGTCTAGGGGTGGTAAACGTTAGACCCTAATAACCCGGTAATTCGTGCTGATGCGGCTCAGGACCAATCCGGGAAACTACTGATCAGCCTATCAGTTAATCCCAACTGCCTTGGCCAAGGTCTTATGGTCTTGACCAATCGAACACAGTGCGATATCGACTCCCAATACCGGGAGAGAAGAATCCCCGACAACCGCTCACTGCCTCTATGTGGCTCGGGACTGTACCCAACCAAAACCTGTTTCCACGACTCAGTAGAGCCGTGGTAGGGTAGCGATCAAAGCACAGTGGGAACTCACACAAGACAAATAACGATCTCAAATCTAAAGACTAACCTATACTCATATCACCTGAGAATTTCCACCTGACGATAGGTATAGTACCATCTGGAAGTTCTCGGCGAGTCCGTCCGGTGTACTCACATCCAGTGAGCACCTGTATACGATCTTGGGTGCGAAAAGACCAATGGTTGCGGGAACGTACCATCGCACCTCGTCGGGGTCTAGAAACGTATACACTAGTCTACTCCAGAATATCGATGCCCAGTCTCGATACTCCCCGACTAGGGACAATTTAAGGATGTGCGTACCGACTACCCAGCTCCCAGAAGTATGATCGCCATCACAACGCAGGTAGTCTAGCAATGATCCTACGGGCTTTATCAACATGTATAAATGATATGTAATAGCAAGTAAAACATACGCACATGTTAAGATAAAGACAAACCAGATAGCATTCTATCATATCGAGCAAGACTGTCCTATACATATATATGTCCAAGCATCCACATGTATACATATACAATAATGGCCTCTAGGGAATACATATCCAACAATCTCCCACTTGCACTAAGTCCATATATATTGGTGTACCGAATACCCAACTTCTGCTCTAAAGCCAGCTGTTGGCGTACCTTATACCTAACATCTCAAAAAGTCTCTAAAACTGTGCTTGAGGAAGGGCCTTGGTGAATGGATCCACAGTGTTGTCTTTTGTGTCCACTCTCCGCACCTTGATCTCCCGACGATGAATGTGTAAGGCTAGCCTAGCACCACATGAAGGATTTGGGAGCAACACATGAACCAAAAGTGGAGTCTTTAGGGTGCTAAGTTAACTAACAAAGAATCGTTCCTAGAATCGATTAGGGTTTCAAATTTTCACATCAACATATGAAAGGAAAGCTAGGGTTTAGAGAGTACAACCTTTGTAGCTCCTTACGCTAGACTCCTCGGCTACTTGGGGTTTGAAAGAACTTCGCTTGAACTCCTCGAGGTCACCGATGATCCACCCGGAGTCCGCTTTGTCCAAGCTTGCGACTTTATCCGATCAAATGAACGAAATGAAGCTAGCACTCTAAACAAGTGGGCTAGACTTGTGTAGAATGGTGTTGTGGTTCTCTTTCTCACTTCAAAATCCAATCTTGATGAGTATATTGCTCACTACAAGGAACTAGAGAGCAAAAGAGAGAGGTTGAAGAAGATGATGGCAATATGAGAAGATGATAAGAATAATCCTCCTTTGAAAAATGGAAAAATATATCAATATATATTTTCTATCTATCATCTCAAACCATGGTTGAATCATTATTGTACTATAGTTAAAACACAAAAGGAAACTTTACCAAAGGTTAAAAGGTGGGTGAGAATGGTTAGGTCAAAAGAAGAGTATAGAACAAATCAATAATGAACCTTTTCTTTCCTTTTATGTTTTAGTATAAATACAATAATAATTCATAAATAAAACCATGGTGTGAGTCTTATATTGCCACCATTTTCATGTATATACAACCATGAAAGATGTATGTATGTATGTATGTGTATATGTACATCAATATGTGCATGAATAAAAAAGAAGGCATACATGCATGCATACATCCAACTAACTCAAGAAAGGATTTTAAGTGAGAAGCTAATGGTTAAATGATAAATCAACACTTGATTTATCAATCCGGCCATATCACATATGACCCCTACCAAAAGCAAGCCGCCCGATCAATACACGGTGTCCCTATACACGCATTTTAATCGGGTCCATGCGCATATCGCATACGCGCACCACAACGTTTCGCCTGGACTAGGAAACTCCATTGTGGGAATCTGAGACTCGTCAATACGCCGGCAGTGGGTGATGATCATATCAAGCACCCCGAAGCCGCAAGCGGTCAGCTAAACGTAACGGCCACCCGGGTATTGAGCGATCAGAAGAGAACAAGCGAACCTGCTACAACTCCCGTCGAGCCAACCGGCAACACTTCCCGTACAGTCCGGTCTCCTCGTCTGATATGTTGCATATCAAGTCTAAGGGTGGTAAACGTCAGACCCCAATAACCGATAAGTCGTGCCGATGTGAGGCTCATAACGGGTCGAGAAACTACTGGTAACACTTACCAGCAAATCTCTGAATCAGCCCTGGCCAGGGACTTCCCTGTTATGGTCAATCGAGCGCAGCGCAACATCAACCCCAATACCGGGAGAGACGAAACCCCTCCTATCGCTCATTGCCTCCATGTGACTCGGGACTGTACCCAAAAACCACCGTTTTGCACGCCCTCACGGACGTGGTAAGGTAGAGATCAAAGCACAATGGGAATCACACAAGACTCTATGACGATCTCGGGTCTACAGACTAACCTGTACAAGTGTCACCTGAGAACTGCCATCTGACGTGAGGTATAATACCATCTGGGAGTTCTCGGCGAGTCCGTCCAGTGTACCCAGTCTCCACTGAGCACCCGTATATCATCTCTGATGTCAAACACCAATGGATATGGGATCATCCATCGCCCATCTCATGGGTCGAGAAGCGTATACGCTAGTCTACACTGGTATATCGATGCCCCATCTCGATACACCCACGACTAGGGACCTTGAAGGATGTACTTATGGACTACCATGTCCCCACTAGTATGATCTGCATCATAGTCCAGGTAGTCAAGTACACATCCTAAGGGTTTTACCAACATGTAACTATGAGACAGTATAAAGAGACTAGTATACATGTTAAGATAAAGTGCAACCAGATAGCATACTATCATATCGAGCAAGAAAGTCATCTCTATATATGTCCAAGCATCCAATATAATATACATGATCTGTACAATACTGGACTCTAGGGCATACATACAACTAACAGAATGATCTCCCTGATCAGGTGTGAAAGTCTACCCTAACACCACCATGAGGTTTTAGTAGCATCAAGCATGCCAAATTTTTATTTTTATTTGGTGCTAAGTTATACTAACAAGATCTTAACTAGAATATTTAGGGTTAAACATGATGATATGTAAACTATAAGAGAGTGAAGATGGTTATACCTTCGTAGATCTAGTCCTTCACTTCATATGCTCCGTGTAGTAATCCCGCGACTCCACTAAGCTCCACTTGAGGGTTTGGACGAGCTTCCTCCAATGACCTTCGTGCCGAAGATGATCCACGTGAAGTCCCTCCAACTCAAGCTACCTCTACACTAAACTCTTTTAGTGTAGGAAACATGCTGCACTTGATCGCTAGTCAAGTGTAGGATAGTGAAGTAGGGGATTTGGTTTGCTCACTAATATGTGTTCAAGCTTCATGATTCACATCACATGTGAGGGTAGAAGCTTGAACAATGGTGAAGAGGAAGAAGAAGAAGAGAGCATGAGAGCAAGAGAGCAACACTTGCAAAAATGGCTAAGTGTTGAATGAATATGAAGTGTAGAATGGCTTATGAAGACTCTCACTTATTGAAACATACATTTTCTTCAATTATAAAATTGAAGCCATGCTTCAATAGTGAAGTGAGATGAACATAATATTCATCAAGCCATGCTTCACCCCATTCTCCTCAATTTCCACCTCATTTCCTATTTTTCTCAAAAATAGAAAATACCATGCTTCATATATATATATATATCATATATATATATATATTAATACATATAAGAAAATATTTAGTGAGGTAATGATATTAGTTAAGATATAATTATATCACATATAATATATATCACATTATTAAATCAACACTTGATTTAATAATCCGGTTATATCACATATGACCGACTAATATCATTTATCTGTGTATCACATTATCAAATCAACACTTGATTTGATAATCTAGTTATATCACATATAACCTATCTCGATAACAGATAACTTCCAGATTACAACACGGTATCACATACACGTATTTAATCAGGCCCACACACATATCACATATGTGTCCTACTTCGTTTCGCTTGAACCAGGGAACTTCTGTGTGGGACTATAAAGACTCGTCAATACGCCAACAGTAGGTGATGAGCACATCAGTCACCCACAAGCCGTCAGTAGTACTAGCTGGACGTAACGACTACCCGGGTATTGAGTGATATGAAGTTCAACAAGCAAGCTTGTCCATACTCTCCATGAAGCCTATCAGTAACACTACCATACAGTCCAGTCTCTTCATCTGATAAGTCGCATATCATGTCTAGGGGTGGTAAACGTCAGACCCCAGTAACGTGATAAGTCATGCCGATGTCTGGCCTATAACGGTTCGAGAAACTACTGATAAATCTTATCAGTAAATTTAAGCTGCAGCCCTGGCTAGGGACTTCCATTTATAGCCAATCGAGCATAGCGCAACATCAACCCTCAATACCGGGAGAGACGAAACCCCTCCTATCGCTCATTGCCTCCATGTGACTCGGGACTGTACCCAAAATCCACCTGTTTGCACAACTCCTCTTGTGCGTGGTAGGGAGGAAATCAAAGCACAGTGGGAGCCACACAAGACTCTATGACGATCTCAGGTCTACAGACTAACCTGTACCAGTGTCACCAGAGGACTGCTATATGACGATAGGTATAATACCAACTAGGAGTCCTCGGCGAGTCACCCATTTTCTAATGAGCACCTGTGTACAATCTTTGATGTCACACACCAATGGTTATGGGATCAACCATGGCCCTCCAAAGGACAAACAACGTACACGCTAGTCTACTCTGGAATATCGATGCCCTGTCTCGATATCCCCTCGACTAGGAACAGTTAAAGGATGTACTTTTGGACCACCCTGGCCCTACTAGTATGATCTCATCATAATCCTGGTAGTCAAGTACATATCCTAAGGGCTTTATCAATATGTAAGAGACAGACAGTATAAATACCAGTCTACATGTTAAGATAAAGGCAACCAGATAGCATATTATCATGTCGAGCAAGAAAGTCCTCTATATATATGTCCAAGCATCCACTATATCAATAATAATGGCCTCTAAGGCATACATATTCCTAACAAGGTGATACCGCCTCAAGATGTGCCTGGATTTCTGATGGGACCGTGCTTCCCTTGCTAAAGCCATAGCTCCATTGTTGTCGCAATACACAGGTATTAGGTTAACAATGGATGGAACCACCTGAAGTTCGGTAATGAACTTCTTAATCCAGACAGCTTCTTTTGCGGCATCGTTGGCAACAATGTATTCAGCCTCCATCGTTAAGTCTGCGACGGTGTCCTGTTTGGAACTCTTCTAACAGACCGCCCTTCCGTTGAGGGTAAACACAAAACCCGAGACAAACTTGCTGTCATCCTTGTCACTCTGGAAGCTCGAATCGGTAAAAGACTCCACCTGGAGGTCCCCATTACCGAATACCAGGAACAGTTCTTTAGTCCTCCTCAGGTACTTTAGAATGTTCTTAACAGCTGTCCAGTGGTTCTCACCTGGGTTAGACTGATACCGGCTAACCACGCTAAGCGCGTAAGCTACATCTGGTCGGGTACATAGCATTGCATACATTATAGATCTTAGTGCTCATGCGAACCCTCTCCTCATCAGTCTTGGGAGACATCTCTTTGGAGAGGGTGATTCCGTGCAATGCGGGTATGTTACCGCTCTTGGAATCTTCCATACTAAATCTCTTTAGTACGGTCTCTATGTACCTGGACTGCAAAAGTCCCAGTAATCTCTTGGATCTATCTCTATAGATCTTAATCCCCAGAATGTACGGGGCATCACCCAGATCCTTCATGGAGAACTTTTGTGACAAGAACAACTTGACCGATTGTAGCATAGGAATATCATTTCCTATCAAAAGAATGTTGTCCACGTATAAGACTAGGAACATGACAGTTCGGCCTACAATCTTTTTATATATAAAAGGCTCATCCTCGTTCTTGATGAAGTCAAATCCCTTGACTGTTTCATCAAAACAGATGTTCCAGCTCCGCGATTCCTTCTTTAATCCATAAATGGATTTAAGTAACTTCCACCTGACGATAGGTATAGTACCATCTGGAAGTTCTCGGCGAGTCCGTCCGGTGTACTCACATCTAGTGAGCACCTGTATACGATCTTGGGTGTGAAAAGACCAATGGTTGCGGTATCGTACCAACGCCCCTCGTTGGGGTCTAGAAACGTATACATTAGTCTACTCCGGAATATCGATGCCCAGTCTCGATACTCCCACGACTAGGGACAATTTAAGGATGTGCGTATCGACTACCCAGCTCCCACAAGTATGATCGCCATCACAAAGCAGGTAGTCTAGCAATGATCCTACAGGATTTATCAACATTTATAAATGATATGTAATAGCAAGTAAAACATACGCACATGTTAAGATAAAGACAAACCCGATAGCATACTATCATATCGAGCAAGACTGTCCTATACATATATATGTCCAAGCATCCACATGTATACATATACAATAATGGCCTTTAGGGCATACATATCCAACAGTTGGATTTGGAGTTCATTTAGGAACAAGGTCCCATCAGACATCCAGACAAATTCTAAGACTAGTATTGCTCATCTCGGTAGATCGTCCTTCTTCGCGAAGTTGGGATATAGAGAGAAATAAAGATAGAAACATTGGAGCGGATCCACTCACTAAGGCTATTTCTCGAACACAATAGTTTCACAAACATTCTTTACGAGACTGATTAGTAGAGAAGTTGGGTGTTTGGTATCACACGGGCTGTGAGTATGCGACACCGCAATAATTAGCCTCAAGTGCAAGTGGGAGATCGTTGGCTATAGTGTCCTCAAGGCAATTATTGTAATCACAGGCAGGTGATTATGATGATTGAGGGAGGACCTATACGGATAGAACGGTCTTACTCAAGATGATAGTATGCTATCTGGTTTGTCTCTGTCATCATGTACATGCATTATGTGGTATTACAGATCACTATTACATGTTGATAGAGCCCATAGGATTCTTTTTTAACTACCAGTATTATGATGGCGATCATATACATGGGAGCTGGATGGTCTGTAAGCAAATCCTTAAATGTCCCTAGTCGAGGGAGTATCGAGACTAGGCATCGATACTCCGGAGTAGACTAGGGTATACTTTTTGAGACCCCGACGAGGAGCGTTGGCCGGTCTCACAAGCCATTGGTGTCGGTCAGTCACCTAAGATAGTATATAGGTGCTCATTGGGTTATGAGTACACTGGACGGACTCGCCGGGAACATGCTAGTTGGTATTATACCTATTGTCAGATAGTAGTTCCTAGGTGACATATGTACAGGTTAGTTTATCGACCTGAGATCGTCATTTGTCTCGTTTGAGTTCCCACTGTGCTTTGATTACTACATTTCCATGGATCAAAGGAGTCGTGTAAACAGGTTTTAGTTAGGTACAGTCCCGATCCACATGAAGGAAGTGAGCAGATTGTCGGGGATTCGTCTCTCTTGGTATTGGGGGTTGATGTCGCGCGGTACACGGATGGCCATCACCAGAAATCCTAGGCCAAGGTAGACGAGAATTACTGATTTGGATCAGTAGTTTCTAAGTAGGCGATGGGCTTCATACCGACACGAAATATCGCGTTAGTAGGGGTCTGACTTTATCCACCCCCTAGACACAATATGCGATACTCTTAGACGAACAGACCAGACTTTACGGATATTGTCACTGACAGGCTCGGTAGGGGTTCGGATGAGTTTGCTCTTCGGCCTTCCTTTCTCTAAATGCCTGGGTTGCCGTTACGTACAGCTAGTGCCGCTGATGTGCTTGTGGTTAAACCCACTGCCAGCGTATTGACAAGTCTTTTGAGTCCCACACAGAGGGTTTCCCTGGTTTTGGCGAAATGATATAGTTGCCGTATTGCATACGTGCAGGATTCCGATTGATTGATTGTATTATGTACCAGGACATTCGATCGGACAGTTGATAATACTAGCTGGCTCGGGTTTGAGCCGAATTATTAAATCAGGTATTGATTTAATAATTTACATATATGTATTTCGATATGTATATTCTAGTATTATGTTCTTTGTGTTATTCTATCTCTTCGGGTATTCGTGTTTTGGTACGAATACAGGTATGTATATACAGTAGAATGTAATCCGTATATTTTTACAGATAACATTCTAGAAGGTGGACACCTCATTTAGATTTTATCCATTTATTCATAAATGGAAATGAGGTGGATAAAGGAGAGAGGGGAGTATGGTGAGAGCCATGCTTGCATAGTGTTGCACAAATGAATTTTTAATTCATTTGTGCAAACTATTCAAGCATGGAGAGTATTTTAAAATCGAAAAATATGTTTTACAAAACCTGGCATGATGATTTTCTCTCTCATAGGAGGCTTCATTATTTTTGGGATGGTTCATTTTCTCTTTGAGTGAGCTCTCTCACCATTAGCTTCACTCTCTCTCTAGGTTTCATGACTTCCTCCACCTTCAAACTCAACCTCCTTTCTACAATCTCATGAGTTGAGAATCAAGAGAGGATGTGAGATAGATAAACACATGGATCCATTTACTACATCCTAAGCACTCTAGACTAGCCATCTTTAGTCCCTAATTGCATCACTTGCTTATGGTGTGGAGCTAGAGCCAAGAGCTACATCCCTCAGGTGGATCATCATCGACGAAGGAAGACCGGCGACCAAGTTCGGTCGAGAACGCCTCAAGGAGCTTGGGAAGATGGTAGAAGACCGAAGGACTTGGTTCATTCGGTATAACCATTCTTATCTCAGTAGTTTAGCTCTTTGTAGATTGCTAGTAAAGGTTTATGGTTCGATTTAGATGGATTCGTTAGCGCCAAAAGTTTTAAACGCCAGTTTTTGTTCCGCACCCGCTACGGTAGTTGGCCAGGGCGCTATCGTAACCCAACATAATTGGGTTTGGTTCTTTTGTAGTTGGGTATTAAACCCAATGCACTAACCAGAAAACCCGGAATTTGGAACATATCCTGCCACATTACTATCATGCCAGTCTTCAATCTATAGCCATCTTGTTTATTGAATCCTGTTTACCGTTGCTAATCCTCTTCAGTGTCTTGATGGCGGATAGAGATTTGCGATCGTACCAGAGGCATGTTGATGATGCCGCACTGCTTGGAGTTATACGTGGTATGCTGGAAAACCAGAAGCGGCAAACTGAGCTGAATCAGCGGCAGGCCGAGGCTTTCCAGGAGGGTCTGGGGACAGTCCAGCAGTCCGTAGTTGCTGTAGCACCAGGCCATCATAGTGTGAGGGCACCGTGGCGGACTTCAGAAGGCTCGGTCTGTCTACATTTATAGGATTGGAGGTGCCATTGCCAACGGAGGAATGGCTAGCTGATACAGAGAATCTGCTTTTCGCCGCGCAGATTCCAGATGAGAAAAGGGTGGATGTAGTACGCATCCAACTGGTAGATTATGCTCGCGAGTGGTGGCTCGTAGAGGAGACCTGTTACGACCCGAAATAGCACGTGACTGGCACTTGAATCATGTGAAGTCTATAGGACCCCACCTAATTCAAGTAAGCTGAAAGCCCAGAAATCTAAACCATTTAAAAGAAGAAGTGAAGGAAAACTTGTTTAAAGCGAGTGGTTTTAACAAAATAAGTGGCATTAAACATTTAAAAGCAACACTATATTTTCCCGAAATATTCGGCAGAGTCTCCTTTGTAAATACTGGCCCCAAACGGGTACAACACATGAAATACATATAAATGATGAATAAAGGCATCCCCAAGCGGGAGCTAGCTCTTCTCCAATTGGCGGAAACAACCACGCAAACAATATAATATACAACGCCGAAGGGAGAGGATCAAAACTCGGAATGAAAACTAACATCCTCAAGAAAACCATAATAATACAAGCGCGACTCTAAGGTCGAAAGAATATACAACTGGTCTTCTAAGTCTATCAAATAATACAAGTCTGTTTGATGGAGTTTACTAGATACAACTGAAGTAAATAAGGTACAACGGTGGTCACGATGCAAGTGAACCCACCTACCAAAGCAATCACCCGGAAGGAAGCAGTATGCCAGCGAGCCGCAACGAAACCTGTACGGCAAAACCTGCAAGAAACTGTGGCACAACGGGTGTGAGTTGCCAACTCGTGAGTAGAAAACATCACCGAGAAGAAATCGCATGTATGACTCTCTCCTAGGTCATACAAATAAATACACAATACTACTACAAGGGTAACAGTATATCATAAGTGTGATATCAAAGTACTCGTGTCTGTGCCAAGAATAATAATATATCGATGCATGACATGTACTAATGCACCATCCAACGTGTGTTCAGCAACGACACACAAATCATGATAAAACCCGAGTGCGTAGCATCGACACTCAAAACATCCTGAAATCTGTGTCCAATAGCGACACATAATACTCAAATCTCGGGCTCCGCATAATCAGGATCGGCCCATGGGCTCCGTCGGTCCGGATCGGCCCATATCCATCTCTCTCATAACTCCGAACGGTATCCTCCGGATATTTATCGAGTTTCCATATAATCACCGGTCGGTAGTTCTCCCCTGCCGGGCTCAACGCCTTTCTATACGATCCTCTTGCTCCGGGGTACCGCACCGGGTCCACCATGCACCCACAGACGGTCCCTCCCCTTACCTCGAATCGGGTGTATGATACAGCTCAAGAACCGAGAAAACCCATGGTGGATATCACAAATATCATATCACGAGAAAACCGCAAATTTCTATTTTTAGAAATGATAATGAGTTTATAAATCCTTGCAGTTTCTCCAAATCTAGAAATCTCATGGAAATCCGAATCCCATAATCAAAAGTCAATAAACAGTGAATATCGGCATAAAGCCCCATAATATTGCACGACAAATGAATATACACATGCACGGGTATCTAAGTAAAGAATGCAATATCTAAACTAGCACAGTAATGATATATCGAAACTATCAGCTAGCAAGCTATATCAATGAATTAATATTCTTTAAGTGTACGTGACATGGCAATTACCGATGATGATGTGTGTGAGCCGACAAGTAAGTTTTCGTAGACATACGCATCATCGATAATAGTGCTGGTGTCCTGACAACATGGGTTCATAATAACAAAAGAAATTACAAGTATAAGCATGCAATGCGATAAGAACAACATGAATATATGGAAAAAGATGTAGTAACCACAACATATAAGAATATACATTTATATATATACACGAGTCATACAGTTTTGGCATTTGAAATAAGCACGAATCGTGGTTTTTAGGAAATAGGGCTACAGTGTTTTAAAGAAAAGGTACGTCCTTTGAAAATCCGTAATATCCCTCGGGTTGTCTTTAAAATACTCACGATTCGTTAGTTTTGAAAATAAGTATGAATCGAGCCCAGTCTAACATCTACCTGATAAACTACAGGAATAAACCAAGAGACTAATCGAAAGGGTAAGGAAATCCACCTAAGTCCGAGTCGATATATCTAGTAGTCGGTGATCCCGTTTCAAAAGCGCCACATACGATAAAATATATAATACGACATTCTCGAGTCAAGAGTGCAGATCAATCATCATATTTATACATCGTATGGTAAAAATCCATCGTACGACATCCCAAATCGGGGTACGGGTCAAATATCACATATACCTCATTATTTATCTGGTATCATTATCATCATATCCTGAATTAGGGGTACCGTTCTATCTAGAACATACCAACATCATCAAACATATATCCGCATGTGAATAAAACACATCGCCCATCGATCCATTATAATATCATGTCGTATATCATAACATGACCCAAATCACATAACCGATCTCACGGCATCATGCCAGATCATATCGACTCACCTACAAGTATCATATACTATCCTCATCATCCGTGTATACATATATGTATATATATATATTTATGTACCAACGCATCTACATATATATATACATATAACCATATACACCCCAAACATATCATGTGTGTGCATGTGTGTGCGTGTCAACCTTAACTCTAGGGTTTCGCAACTAAGGAACTAAACTAACAACATTATCTTCCAAAATACGCTAAAACTAACCCATGATCTCCTAAAGCCGTTCTTGCTAATTATCCATGAATCATAATACACATAATTATAAATATAAACATATTCGCATATTACACTACGAAACTGTGGGGGTGCTATACGCCATCCACCCGACGTCCCCCGTAGATATAACTCACCTTGATCCTCGTGTGCCAAAGTCGATGTTGCTATGCTCTTCCTTGTTGTTCAAAGTCCACATGAAGGTGCCTACATATATAAACACATAGTATCGTAAACAGAATCGGGTACGAAAACCAAAACGACATACAAATCGCATATAGGTTAAAACCTATGGTCTACGCATGCAAGAATAACCAAACAACTCCCGATATCGACATACAAACGTCAAGTGACCGAGACAAAACACAATATCATAAATTCAAGTCATCAAAAGTCACAAAACAAAACAACCGTAGAGAAATGGTTCCAGATTCAGTCTCAGGTAAAATTGGGCTAAACAAGCAATACAGTGGGGTAGTATATGGGGTATATGAGCTACAGAATCAATCCTAACACCAAATACCACAGAAGACCCGGTGACACTCACCAAAAATCCGTCCTGCTCGGCCTGGCATGCTCTGTTTGGGTTTGTCTCCTCACGGTGATCTCCTAGTGGTCCATCTAGGTCTCTGGGGTTGCTAGTTTTTCTTATAAACGTTCCAGATCACTCCAGATTCCCTGTAGGCACAAAATATACACAAAACCGACATTGACACATCTAACTAGGCTCTGTTTGATCTGGTTTTTAATACTAAGGGGGGTTAGTAGTCACCAATTTCACTTCTATTTCACCATCTCAATTCAAATCAAACCCTAAGCTCAACTTGGAATTTTCTAAGTTCACTAAACCTCACTTAAACAATTCAAAACTAAAATAGAAGTTAAAGGAACTTGATTACTACACTAATGGTGAAACAATTACCTCATTTGGCAACTCAAGAATTTTCTTGAGTTGCCCCAAGTGCTCAAAATCCCAACTTTCTTGGTCTACCTTGCTTGTAGTGAGCTTGTGCATGAATTTTGTGAAGGTGATGTATGGTTTTGATGTGGGATTGAGGGTGTTGTGAGGAAGTAGAGGAGGTGGAGGGAGAGGGCAGCCATGGGAAAGGAGAAGGGGAAAAATGATGACGAGAAATGAAGGAAGAGAATTGAGGCCAAGGTCAAAGAACCCCTCACCCTCTCTCTCTCTCTCTCTCTCTCTCTCTCTTCTCTCTCTTGCCCATACCACATTCTTAATTCTTTTCTTTTCTTTTCCTTTTCCAATTTAATACCAAAAACCTAAATATTTAAAAAGAAAAACAACATGCCATGCACAATCAAGGATTTAAGCCAAGTTTTCAAAAATGTAACAAGTGTTAGAAATGTGACATGGTGCATGTCATATGTATAAATATGATAAATGCATCATTAGTGAATATTAATTAATCTTAGAAATAAACTTGTATATAATAATTCATAAAATGTCTAAATCTCACAAATTCTTTAAAAATCAACATTCAATATAATTTTCCAATATTTTTCCAATCTATTGGTATATAATCATACCATAACATTAAAACTAATCTCCATTCATTAAAATATTCTTAATATTTATTATTTGATTTATTCAAATTCCCAAATATAATATTTTATTTTTCTGAAATGTTACAAGACCCGTCTGCCTAAGCCGATCAGTTGGGCAGTGTTTTCGCTAAGTTTCTTGGAGAAGTTCTTTTCGCAATCTGCTCGAGAAGAAATGGAGGAAAATTTTATTATCCTGAAGCAGAATGGCAGATCCGTTGATGCGCATGCGGCTGAGTGGACTCGGCTCAGTCGATTTGCGGGGCCTTTAGTTGCCAACGATGCAGATAAGGCACGAAGGTTTATGCTTAGTTTGGATTTGGAGATCTAGAGATATATTATATCTCTGGGATTGATCACCTTCTCCTATGTTCTCAAGACAGCCAGGGAACAGCAGAGTTTATCGGAGAAAGCGAAGAGTACACAACAATAAGCTGTCGTAGTGCGGAAGCCGGCGTTTACGCCAAACCGAGCTCCTATACGCAGAGGCATTCCAGTGAACAGGCGAGGCATTGTACCCACGAAGAAGCCCGCGGTATCCGATCAGAAAGGAAGTGTGTTTTGTGACTACTGCCAACGACCGGGTCATTTCCGGGGAGAATGTCGAAAGAGGCTTGGACTCTGTCTTGTTTGCGGATCAGCTGACCATACCATCAATACTTGCCCTTCAAAGCTACGATTGAGGGGCGATATTCAGAAGCAACCGCAGAAGCATATTCATGGGCAGAAGCAGATTACTCAGGGGCCTAATCAAGCATGGGCCTTTACTTTGACGGCCGAGGAGGCCAAGGCTTCAGAAGAAGTTGTTTCAGGTATCCTACTCGTTTATAATTTTCCCGCATTGGTATTATTTGATTAAGGTGCATCCCATTGCTTTATGTCGTTGAAGTTTATTAGTGCACACTAGATTCCACACGCGGCCCTGTCTAGTTGCTGGGACATACACACTGGGAATGGGAAAATTATATCTAATAGTGAGTGCAAGAATTGTTCGATTGTTATTCGCGGACGAGAGTTATTCACAGATTTCTTGGTGATCGATACTGGCAGCTACGATGTTGTATTGGGAATGGATTTTCTTGGCACTTTCCATGCTCACATCGATTGTAGGGAAAAGAAAGTGATTTTCCAGATTCCCGGACATCCAGAGTTTATATTTTCAGGAGGTAGTAGATCTGTTGGGCCTGTCGAATTTAGGGCTAGGCTGACAAGTGCCGTTCATTCGTCAATAGAAGTAGACAAGGAGGAAGCGCCAGTAGTAGTTCGAGAGTTTATGGATGTGTTCGAGGACATCTCGGGTTTACTGCCAAAACGAGATGTGGAGTTTGCAATTGATCTTATTCCTAGAGCAGTGCGGATTTCAAAGGCCTATTATCCAATGGCACCAGTGGAGCTAGAAGAGGTAAAGAAACAAGTTACCGAATTGCTAGAGAAGGGTTAGATTCGCAGCATCAATTCACCTTGGGGTGCTCCAGTTCTTCTAGTCAAGAAGAAGGATGGCACGCGGAGGATGTGTATCGATTATCGGGAATTAAGCCGGGTGACTATTAAGAACAAGTACCCAACCCCTCGCATCGGCGAGTTATTCGATTAACTCAGTGGCGCGAGAGTATTCTCGAAGCTGGATTTGTGATCCAGATATCATCAAGTTCGGGTGAAATCAAAAGATATTTGCAAGACTGTGTTCCGAACTCGATATGGGCATTACGAGTACTTAGTGATGCCATTTGGAGTTACTAACGCACCGGCAATATTTATGGATTTGATGAACTGAATCTTTTCACTGTATTTGGACCAGTTCGTAGTGGTGTTTATTGATGATATTTTGGTCTATTCGAGAAGCAAAGAAGAGCATGCATAACACTTGAAAATCGCACTGCAAACGTTGAGGCAAGAAAGGTTATATGCTAAGATGAGAAAGTGCGAGTTTTGGCTCGAAGAAGTGAAGTTCTTAGGTCATGTCGTATCCGGAGATGGTATTACCGTTGACCCTGAAAAGATTGCAGCTGTTCGTGATTGGCCAATTCCATAGAACGTAGCGGAGATCAGAAGTTTCCTTGGGCTTGCCAGATATTATAGAAAGTTTTTAGAGAATTTCGCTCGAATAGCTGAACCATCGACCAAAGTAACACGAAAGGAGGTACCGTTTGTATGGATGGAGAAATGTGCGTCATCTTTTGAAGCGTTGAAGCAAAGATTGACAACTGCTCCTATCTTGATAGTGCCAGACGGTTCCGGAGGGTTGGTTATTCACAGCGACGCATCTGGGAAAGGCTTTGGATGTGTTTTAATGCAGAATGGGAAGGTTATAACTTACGCATCAAGACAATTGAAAACTCATTAGAAGAACTACCGAACTCATGATTTGGAGCTAGCAGCAGTGATTTTCGCTTTGAAGATTTGGATACACCACTTATTGTATGAAAGGGTAGAAGTATTTACCGATCACAAGAGCCTAAAGTATGTGTTCACGTAGAAAGAGCTCAACGTGAGGCAGCGTAGATGGTTAGAGCTGATGGCTGACTATGATCTTGATCTAAAATACCATCCGGGAAAAGTTAATGTAGTACCGGATGCTCTAAGTCGATTGCCAGCAATACGGATGTTGACAGCACAAAAGGAGATTATAGCCGATTTTCAGAGATTCGAGTTGGAGATTGTACTACCAAATTCTTCGGGACAGTTGATGCAATTGTAAGTACAGTCATCCTTGATCAATAATATTAAAGCAGCACAGTCGCACGATCCAAAATTGCAGAAGTTTTGATAACAAGTAGAAGCGGGACTTCGAACGGGCTTCTTAATTCATGAAGATGGTTCGTTACGATATGGTAGTCATCTATGTGTACCGAAAGGAGATATTCGTGAAGAAGTTATGAAGGAGGCTCATAGTTCCGCATATTCCGTACATCCGGGAGACACAAAGATGTACCGAGATCTACGACAACCTTCTGGTAGGAGGCATGAAAAGGGAGATTGCTCACTACGTATCGAAGTACTTCGTGTGTCAGCACGTCAAGACTGAATATCAAAGGGTAGCTGGTTTGTAGCAACCACTTCTGATTCCTCAATGGAAGTTGGAAAATATATTCATGGATTTCTTGACGATTTTACCGCGGAGTCCAAAGGGAAATAACGCAGTTTGGGTGATTGTTGATCGATTGACCAAGGCAGCTCATTTATACCGTTTCGAATTGGTCAGTCGACGGAGGCTTTAGCAGAGCGGTACATGCAGGAGATTGTGAGATTGCATGGAGTACCTGTGAGTATCGTTTCAGATCATGATACTCAATTCTTATCGCACTTTTGGAAGAGTTTACAGGAAAGTTTTGTCACGACCCGAAATTTAGTTCGTGACCGGCACTTATATCATGCAACGTCTAAAGGCGTAACGTAAATTAAGTAAGCCGAAGCCCAGAAATCTAAACCTTTTAAAGAAAATAAAAGAGGTGAAGTTTTGAAATAATGGTATGATGAAATCAAACGTTTTCTTAAATGGATGGATAATGGAACATGAAAATGCAAGTTGATTATACTAGTTGAAAAACATGTTTCATCTTTTTTTAAAAATTTGGGCAGCACCTCCTTTGTATATTTTGATCCAAAACCATATATACATGATAATATAAAAGGCATCCCTAAGCAGGAGCTAGCTCTTCGCCAATCGGCGGAATCACAACCACGCAAGTCAGAAATATTTGTATATGACGCCCAACGACGAAGATCAACACAAAGGATAATGAATAAAGAAAGACATCAAATCCACCAAGCGAATATATAACCCATCCCTCTAAGTCTCGCAACCACAAGTCTTTCTAAGTATTCCTACTTATACAAATACTAGTTTCTGATTGATGGAGTTGACTAGATACAACAGGAATAATAATACAAGAGTGGCACGATCCAATATGTCTCACCTACCAAAGCAAATCACCCGAATGCAAGCTGTGTGCCAGCGATACCGCTACTGATCCATACGGTCAACCTGCAAGAACTGTGACACAACGGGGGTGAGTTGCCAACTCGTGAGTAGAAAACATCAGCAGGTAGAAATCGAATAAAACAACGATTCCTAGGTCAACTATATCATAAAGGTAATACTATGATATCTAGGATGACCGTATCTGCATTTGAGCCAACAATATAATCAATGCCTGTATGCATGTGGATATCATCTACGTGTCCATCAATGTCACAACAATATCATAGAACCTGAGTGTCCAACATCGACACTCGAAACATCATGAAAGCATATGCATATAAATATGAGGATATCAACCAACGTGTGTCCATCAACAACACATCAAAATCATGGAACCTGAGTGTCCAACATCGACACTCGAAACATCATGAAACCCGTGTCCAACATCGACACGTAAATCCTCATCTCTCGGGCTCCGTCAGTCCGGATCGGCCCACGGGCTCCGTCAGTCCGGATCGGCCCATATCATCTCACGACTCCGGTCGGTATCCTCCGGATAACCGCCGAGTCCAAATACTATCACCTGTAGGTAGTAGTCCTTCTGCCAGGCTCATCGTCTATTGCACAATATACGTTTCTTGCCCCGGGGTACTATACCGGGTCCACCATGTACCCGCAAATGGCTCATCCAGCTCCTTGAATCGGGTATCACATAACTCATAACCGAGAAAACACATGGTGGACGTCTCAAAATATCATATCAAGAGAAACCGGGTTTTTAAAACAATACATAATTTCCTTTGAAATATAACCACGGTTCTCAAATCCAGAATCTCATGAAAACAGCATCTCAATGTGTATAATCATAAAACATGATGTATGCAAACATTGAACAGAAATGTGAGCATATCAAGTATATCATGCGACATAGTATAGTGATGTGATCATAGCAATATATCATGCCAACGAATCATGTGACAGTATTGAACAATTAAGAGTAATAGCATGATGTAGCAATTCTACTGTGTAAGTGACATAGCAATTATCGATGATGAAAGTGTATGAGCCGGAAATCTATGTTAGTGTAACATACGCATCATCGATAATTGTGTAGGTGTACTGGCACAGGTATATGTAATGCAATGAGAATATCATGAACGTAGCATAAAGTACATCATAAGCGAAATGCTATAAGGTATACGTATCTATAACATAACCGAGTCGGTGAATCTAGCAATTCTTGAGTTTGTTTTTATTATTGCTCACAACAAATACACTCTCATGTCTTAAGCCAAAAACAACAGAGAACTTTCTCCACTTGGTTTTTCTTTTATGCCAAGTCTTGAGCTCACACTATCTTCACCAATGGCTTCTTCTTCAACCTCCACTCATCCCTCTCATGAGTTGAGAATCCATGGGTGTTTTGAGAAAAGGTATTCACACATACACTCTACTTCATCTTGTGCATCTAGGCTAGCAAGCTGGATGCCCGAGTTGCTTCGGTTTTGAGGCGGGAGCCCGTATTACTAATCCTCGGCATGGATCGTCTTCGACGAGGGAGACCGGAGATCGAATTTCATCAAGGCAGCCGCAACGAGCTTGGGACAGAGATTGAAGACCGAAGGACATAGATCGATCGGTATAATCTATTAAACTCCTTTATATAGAACTAGTATAGGGTTAATGGTACGATCCGTCGATTAGGGTTCCATTAGACCCGGTTTTTTAAAGTTTTTGTTCCGCGTTTGGCCACGGATTGATGGCCGGGGCGCTACCGTAACCCTACATCATATATATATATATATATATATATATATATATATATATATAGCATTCGTTTTACGCAGTTATATGATCACATCACAGAACTCAGGCAGCAGAAGTCAACATATGATATATTGGATAAACTAGGAGGTCCGTTTTTTAAATTCATCCAGTAATGAAAAACACGGATTCCACGGTCGTGATGAATAGCCAAACCCATATCCCTAGACCCCTACGAGAGCGGCAAGTAACCCTGCTAATTATAGAGTAAGGAGACCCGGTCTCGACTCCTCGAGATGGTCTCCCACTAGACTCTAGACCCCGGTTAATTGTGCTACCAGCCTTGGGTTTATCATAATACGGAAAAGTAAATAATATACATCAATGTTGACACCATCCTCAATTCGGAAGTGTCCTAATAAAAGAATATTACATACAATTTTTACATGAATGAAAATAGAAAAACTCTTATCTCACGCAAAAACCCCCGGCTATTCAAACACGACGATCCAATATAACATATCACAGCAACACATAACATCACATGTTATCAACGTAAGTAAATATGCGTATCCTGTTCATAACAGAATACTGCATTTTATACCGCCCATTCTTATGCTCGTGTGTTTATAGGTAGGTGCTTTTAATCCGTGTTTGTTACATATTTACAGAGTACAGGTTTCCAGTACAAATATTGCAATTCAAGACAAAATCTCCACAGTTACGTCCAAATACAGAACATCTGTCACAGCAGATAAAACCCGGGTTCCGGTCATCCATATCCATCCAGTGCCGAGTACCAGTTCCAGAGACAAGACATATGACAATGGTCATTCGTGTCTGGGACAAGCACAGAGCACGAGGGGGGCTGCACAAGAATCAATGGGTGCGCGGAGCTCGAGGGAGATAAAGTCAAAAGTAAAGAAAAGAGTGCAATCTTGGACTAAGAAATCTGAAGATATTCTGGAAGATTTTGTGCAGTGTTAAGTTTTCAAACACGAGGAAAAAGGGAACCAGGGAACCCCACAAAACCCGATCACCCAAATCCACCATACGGCCGCGGTTCCGCGGCCAATGGGGGGTCTAGGCCGCGGAACCGCGGCCATGTAGGCGCCTCTCTCTGTCGTTTTCTGGGGGCTTTCTTATAACTTCCAATAGGGCCATATTCTTGCCCTAGGTTTCCAGTTCCCCTCCTATAAATACTCCAAATCTGAACCATTGTAAGGGGTTAAAAAAATTCTTTAGCCTCTTTTTGTTAGGTTTTAGTCATCCTCTTCTTCTTCTTCATTCTTCCTCCATGGAAATGTAGTGAGAGTATTGAGTGGATGTGAATAAAGATAAGGGTTTTTGTATCATTCTTATTTGTTTAGCTTCCCCTTGAGATTTTTGCTTCCTCTTGATCTTTCAACCTCTTCATTGAGCTTGAAAGGTTAAGGGTTAGTTATTGATCTCAAGGGTTGTATTTTCTTATGGAATTAGTTCTTGACTTCACATGAGTTCTTTACCCTTCTCTTGATCTTGCAACCTCTTGATTGAGCTTGCAAGTTTAAGGGTTGGCTATTGATCCCATGCTTGTCTTGAGTTCTAGTTTCTAGTTTTCTTTCTTGCTTTTTATTACTTGCTTTTTATTACCTTGCTTTACTTTCTTGCAATTTAAATTCCATGCACTTTAATTACTTGTTTGTAATCTTTTCTTTTCTTTGTTCTTTTCTTTTTGTTCTCTCTTTTTGGTTCGTTTTTGTGAATGGTTGTAATTATTATTGTTAAGAAGAAATACGGTATTATAAGTTAACGTTTCTTTGCCCATTTCCTTTTCCCGTATTTTCCATTGAACTCCGCCCAAACGATACGCAAGCGCTCCGTTAGGCACCCTACCCTAACAAGGTAATGGTGATTCCTAACCGCGACCGGTTGCGTTCGGTTTGGCCGGAGGCGAAAGCAAGAGACAAGAACGGAAGGACAAGGGTAAATAAGCCGTATTCCATGAATACCGCGCTTAAATCCCCTAATCCACGTTGTTGCCGATTGCTCTAGCTTCAATTGGTCAAGACTCGGCTCAAGGGTTTTGAGTACGGATTTCTTTAGCTTATAATCTCGTATCTTTTTCTTAACAACTTTATACTTGCAAATAATACACATAGGTTAGATTGAACAAACTCATACAAATTCTTTATTGACTCGTCTAAAACTCGAAAGGACATACAACCATCTCCCTGTGGATCGACCCGTGCTCAACCGGCTAGCTGCATAGCGACACCGTCTTGATTGCGGTTAACTTTAAATTCTTTCAATCAAATGGCGCCGTTGCCGGGGAGACGGTAGCGTATTTTCTTTCTTGTTATTCGGGTTAATATTCTTTTTGTATATATTTAAAAATATTTAAAAATATATATATATATTTTTGTTATTTTTGATAATTTTTGTGGGCAAGTGTGCAGATTTTTGTGTATTTGCAAACTACGATTGTGGGGAGCAAAGTGTACGTTCAAGGTTAAGGTGTTTGCAAAGTACAGTGCCAAAGATCCGGGTAGTTTGACCCGCGCAAGCGAACTTTTCAAGCTTACCGGATTTGATTCAACGGGGGTTTCCTAACCCAAAACTTAACGGTACGTACTTTACTAACACCTTCTTCTCAAATCCGACGCATCCAATATACTATTCTTTGCAGGATTCTTTGCAAGTTCACTAGCAAACGCTAAAAATTGACTAACCCGTATTTGTTGCAGTGCCGCGCTTAAACTAAAGAACGATTGTTTGATTCTTTATTGAATTTTTATTGAATTGCGCATTGCATACATTAATACGGACTTAAGGTGCATACATTAATACGGACTTAAGGGCAAGCGAACCCCACAATATACGGTAAAGGATTTCATCACCTTTTCCGTGGCCCACAAATCACGAACTTGAGCATAACGTTTACCCGCACAAAATTTAAAAGAAACTAGACTTTAAACCTTAAGGACTTCGCGCTCACTAGGAGAAGTTAACTGTGTTTAGAACCTCGCTTAACGGTATATTGTTTACGGGGTGTCTAGGAAAGTGTTAATGGCAAAACCGCCAAAAGAGAAAGGGTTATTTAATTAAGGAACTTCGCGAAAGCGTTGGAAAACCTCCCCTTATCTCTGCACTTACCTGGCCTCGTGATCAGTGTATCTTGAGCCCGTTTCTCGACACAGTTTTACTTCGACAATCAAGTTCTGGAGCAGGTCTAGTTGACCTAGATGAACCCTAGAACGATTAGGTGTGTGGTATTTTTGTGTCGTGATTGTTTTTGTCCATATTCTTTTTTGTGTGTATATTTCATTCTTTTGTTAATAGCTACCTAAAAAAAAAATATCACATTCTTTTTCCCCTCCTTTTCTCTGCCTTTCTTTCTCTCTCTCTTCATATCATGGGTACACCACCTCGCAAAACTCTTGCCGAACTTTGGTACCCACAACCAGACATTACTTCTTACGATTCTTGCTTTGGCCGAACGTCGAACGATCCCTCCATGCCCAAAATCTCTTTGAAAGATCGGATAGACACGTCTAGGACAAACACTTGCCCTCCGCAATCCACTTTGTATCAACCTTTTCAACCTCCCCCACCCTCTTATGTTGATACCCCTTTTGCAAGTCGTCCTTTGTCCATCGCTGAACATATTGAACAATCCTGTAGCCGATCTTTCACTCCTTTCACCACTGCAGATTCTTGGGATCAACAATTCCATTCACCTTCTTATCCAAATGTTGATCCTGTTCCTGTCCAGCCATTCAATTCCTACCAATCCTACCCTACTTTTGCACCTTCCCTAGACATTGCATCAGAACCGCCATTTGGGAGTTTTCAGTATCCAAACAACTTTGAATCTTTTACTGAAACCCCTTCACAACCAATGTCTAGTCTAGAACAGTCGTTGGAAGACTTTAGGGTAGCGTCAAGCCAACAGATGATGGATTTGAATGCGTCCATGGCCGCTCTCGTACAACATACTGACCCGGTAGCTAGTTTTCAACTAGCTCCTAATTTTTCAATGTATGATGAGGCGGCAGGACAGGCTATGAATTTGAGTGGAGAGAGTGAGCTGTACCCCCTTCCGAATCAAACCTACCCATCCCAAATTGAATCCCACAACTCTTGTTTTGAAAGTCTATCAAGTGTCCCAAATGAATTATCAATTGAAAATAGAATGTTTAATGAGTTGTGCGACTTTGCAGTGTTTGATTTACCCGATTGTGAAGGGACCTTGCCAAGTGAAACCACACCCAATCCTTTTGACCTCTACACCTCCACTCTAGAACCTGAATTGATTGAAATCCATGCTTTTGATGAGGTGTCTGAGACAATTGACTTTCACTTGATTGAGGATATTGACGCTGGGAATATTTTGGATGATGAAACCGCAGATTTAGCTGAGTTTTTCTCTCCAATTCATCATCCCGAGTCATTAACTGTTTTTCCCGAACCCCATATGCGTCTTGATTTTGATGAAAATTGCATGGATAAGCTGAATTTTGAGGAGAATATTAAGGATAGTTTTGAGGATGAACCAGTTTTAATTGATGAGTCGGATTTTCCAATTCATCCTATCTCTGTCATTGACTGTGTACACCTTCCTGAACCTTTAACCGATACCCCTACTCGATCACTTCCCTCCATTCTTTCCATCGTTCCGACCTTGCAAGAAACCGTCTCACTTTCATTTACTATGTCTGGTTTACCAAGTTCGGCGTACCCATGGTTGCTCACGAATCTTGAGGGATTTGACCCCATTTCTCGACGGGTAAATATATTAGCACAATCGCTTTTCACATATCGGTCATCACAAATTGTGCTAATCTATTTACTCCATTTGCACCCTCAAGTTCGTATTCCACTTCTTTTCCCCTTCCGCCATTCTTCTTCCTCTCATATACCGAGACCGTATCCCGCTTCTCTCCGCATATGGTCTCGCGTATTCTCCATCTCTTTTCTCTACGCCTTCTTTCACCAGCCACTGCTTTATCACGATAAGATCTTTGAATGGTTGGTACTAACTTTTGGCCTGTGTACGGCCTTGTATAGCTTGGTACTGTTCTCTTTCCCCCCTAATCCTGAATTTCAACGCTTAACAGTGGAAACACTGTTTTACTTAAGTTTGGGGGGGACACCTTTTTTGTATATATTTTTTGTTTTCCTTTTTTGTTTTGTATATAATTTGTTTTTAGGGAGCGCCGGCAATTTTGACCCTCTTGGTATAGCCTGACAGTGAGGGCACTGTCAAGTTTAAGTTTGGGGGTGTGCTCGGTAAGCTTTCTTCCTTCGCATTCATTTGTATATTTTGCATTTGCATACCCTATTAAAAACCCACAAAAATTGAAAATTTTCCAAAAAATATAAAAACTTTGTCGTCAAGTTAGCTAATAGGGTAACTTAGGTTTTTATTCTGAAAGTTTAGTTGATATGATAGAAATAACTAAATTCTAGGCTTAGGATTTGAAAACCCTAAAAATAACCCTCATTCTGTCTAACTTTGGTAAGTATACGTCCTTACAGTTTTTTTGAGAAATACGTAATCTTGAGTTCAGTTCTTGAGTTAAGTCAAGATGAAAGGAAAGTATTGAAGCTTTACTGGAGGATAAGTCTGAAAAATAGTTTCTTTTCTTGAGTTTAAATTTAGAAAGTATATACCCTACAAACTGCACTTACACGCACCTTGAAACTTGATATAGTAGAAGATACCTAGAAATACTCTTGCCTGAAAGCCTAGTATGAAAGAAAAAACGGTATTTAAAGCTAAACACCAAAAGAGCATTATTGAAAAATATATCCGGTCTTGAAAAAGAAAAAAGAAAAAAAGAAAAAGGAAAATAGAATAAATTCAAGACCTGGAAACTGCTATTTACGCTTTAAAGTTCACACATTCAGTAATCGGCCGTTAGTGCCTCAAGAAGCATTAATAGTCGCATGAAAGGTGTGTGAGCAAATCCGTCCATCCTTAATGAAAAGAAGTAGTATTAGGTATTAGGGCAAGGGTATTATAGCTTGAATTGAATTCTTGAGTGTAGGGGTGCAAATACACACACACGTAGGGGTATACAATCGATGTTTGGATAAAAGATTGAAATAAAGAATAAGACTTGTGTTTTCTGTAAAGTTGATAAAAATCCCTGATTTGAGGCCGCACTTTAGAAGGAAAACTCAGGAGAACCAACATCTTTCTAAACTTTTTTGGAACGTATAGGAGCTAAGGTTAAATAGATAGGAGGTGTGAAAAATAAGGGTTGGATATTTCTAACTTAGGATGATAGAATTTCTAATGTAAATACTAAACTGTAGGAGTAGAATCATTGTTAACTTATGACACTAATTTGACGGGATTTTGTGGGTGTAATCCGCTGAAAACCCTCAGGAGACAACACTCCTCCTACTAGGGACACCTAGAGGTTTAACGGCTTGTTGCACGTGCTCAGTGCAATCGCGTTCCCTGCGAAAGTGCGGTTAGGATTTTATTTTTATGAATAATTGGTTTTGCTCGGGAAGAGCAAAAGTTAAGTTTGGGGGTATTTGTTCATAACAGAATACTGCCTTTTATACCGCCCATTCTTATGCTCGTGTGTTTATAGGTTGGTGCTTTTAATCCGTGTTTGTTACATATTTACAGAGTACAGGTTTCCAGTACAAATATTGCAATTCAAGACAAAATCTCCACAGTTACGTCCAAATACAGAACATCTGTCACAGCAGATAAAACCCGGGTTCCGGTCATCCATATCCGTCCAGTGCCGAGTACCAGTTCCAGAGACAAGACATATGACAATGGTCATTCGTGTCTGGGACAAGCACAGAGCACGAGGGGGCTGCACAAGAATCAATAGGTGCGCGGAGCTCGAGGGAGATAAAGTCAAAAGTAAAGAAAAGAGTGCAATCTTGGACTAAGAAATCTGAAGATATTCTGGAAGATTTTGTGCAGTGTTAAGTTTTCAAACACGAGGAAAAAGGGAACCAGGGAACCCCACAAAACTCGATCACCCAAATCCACCATACGGCCGCGGTTCCGCGGCCAATGGGGGGTCTAGGTCGCGGAACCGCGGCCTTGTAGGCGCCTCTCTCTGTCGTTTTCTGGGGGCTTTCTTGTAACTTCCAATAGGGCCATATTCTTGCCCTAGGTTTCCAGTTCCCCTCCTATAAATACTCCAGATCTGAACCATTGTAAGGGGTTAAAAAAATTCTTTAGCCTCTTTTTGTTAGGTTTTAGTCTTCTTCTTCTTCTTCTTCTTCATTCTTCCTCCATGGAAATGTAGTGAGAGCATTGAGTGGATGTGAATAAAGATGAGGGTTTTTGTATCATTCTTATTTGTTTAGCTTCCCCTTGAGATTTTTGCTTCCTCTTGATCTTTCAACCTCTTCATTGAGCTTGAAAGGTTAAGGGTTAGTTATTGATCTCAAGGGTTGTATTTTCTTATGGAATTAGTTCTTCACTTCACATGAGTTCTTTACCCTTTTCTTGATCTTGCAACCTCTTGATTGAGCTTGCAAGTTTAAGGGTTGGCTATTGATCCCATACTTGTCTTGAGTTCTAGTTTCTAGTTTTCTTTCTTGCTTTTTATTACTTGCTTTTTATTACCTTGCTTTACTTTCTTGCAATTTAAATTCCATGCACTTTAATTACTTGTTTGTAATCTTTTCTTTTCTTTGTTCTTTTCTTTTTGTTCTCTCTTTTTGGTTCGTTTTTGTGAATGGTTGTAATTATTATTGTTAAGAAGAAATACGGTATTATAAGTTAACGTTTCTTTGCCCATTTCCTTTTCCCGTATTTTCCATTGAACTCCGCCCAAACGATACGCAAGCGCTCCATTAGGCACCCTACCCTAACAAGGTAACGGTGATTCCTAACCGCGACCGGTTGCGTTCGGTTTGGCCGGAGGCGAAAGCAAGAGACAAGAACGGAAGGACAAGGGTAAATAAGCCGTATTCCACGAATACCGCGCTTAAATCCCCTAATCCACGTTGTTGCCGATTGCTTTAGCTTCAATTGGTCAAGACCCGGCTCAAGAGTTTTGAGTACGGATTTCTTTAGCTTATAATCTTGTATCTTTTTCTTAACAACTTTATACTTGCTAATAATACACATAGGCTAGATTGAACAAACTCATACAAATTCTTTATTGACTCGTCTAAAACTCGAAAGGACATACAACCATCTCCCTGTGGATCGACTCGTACTCAACCGGCTAGCTGCATAGCGACACTGTCTTGATTGCGGTTAACTTTAAATTCTTTCAATCATATCCCGAATGTCGTTGACGTATAGCAACGAGATCGGGATACACCATATATTACACTTACGGTCGCAGAAAATAAATGAAATATACAATAATTAGAATCCGCATATTCTTAGACATCATAAACCCGGAATATCTCATATCTCGGATTTCATGCCTAACTCTTTAAATCTTGCATTTATGTCTAGAATTGAAAACACTTTTCAATAGTGGTCGGGTAATTCAACAGGATTCCCGATTAATGATCGAATGCTCATCGGGAACTTTAGTAAATTGCCGCACCCTCGGTGCCGTCAACGAAGTGCACTTAAGCGGAACACCATGGCCGCGAGCACCTGACTGGATGCTTTTGGCCTCGGGGTTCTCCTACAGTCACTTGGTAGGGGCTATAGGGCATGACTATCTAGTAGTGTTTCTCGGTGACTAACCGCGTACAATACGAGATTGCAACGGAGTTTTGATCCGAATCGAAACTCCGTAGCAATCGATCAAAAGAGACTAAAACGCAAGATTTACAAAACACAAACTAGTTTTCACAAAACTAATTAATGTGGATTCCAAATATTGTATCACATATCATATATATATCTAGACGATGTTAAACATTTCGATCGATATTTCAAACACCCACAAATCACAGAGAGCTCAACACTTGAGTCTCACTAAAAATATTCAGAAAGAGCAAAATCACACTACGGGGCAGCATAAGAAAATGGAGTCCCAAACTCACCAACATTGCCGTGGAACTACGGCCAAACCCTATGTTTTGCCGCGGTTGCGCAGCCAGTCAGTCGAGTTGGGCTCTTATTTTTCTTGGGGCTCTATAAAAAACCCTGCATGATTTTTTGAATATTTTTAATCTGGAAAAATTCAACTTTTGAAAATTTGGACAGAAACTTAAAAAAATTGGGGTTTTGAAATTCGATAGAACACTTTAACGTCGTTTAGACCAAACCTAATGCTCTAGCTTGGTTCTGATACGATGAAAGCGTGTCTTAGCACCTCTACTAGGTTTCCACATGCATCAAGTATGCAATTTTTAAAAAAATCTAGAGGTCTAAGCTACACTAATCTAGAATCGAACTAGAGAATTAGGGTTTCTAAGCATGTAAACAAGTTTTACACTAAGTGAATAGAGAATACAACCTTTGTAGACCGGTCCTTCACTTCTAAAGCTCCAAGTAGTGGTCCCTTCGCTCCAAGTAGTGATCCCTAGAACTCTTCTTAGGCTCCACTTGGTGAAAGGAACGAGCTTGCTTCGTCATCTTTGAGGCCGAAGACGATCCACCTTGAAGTTACTCTAACTCAAGCTACCTCTTCACTAATGAAAGAAATAGTGAAGCAAACAACCTAATCTAATGGACTAGATGAGATTACGTTGATGAAGTAGGAATTTTGCTCACTTTAGAAATCACTTTCTCCTTTTCTTTTCTCACCTCATGAAAAGCTAGAGAGCTCTTGAGAGAAGAAGAAGATCAACTAGGGTGAGGAAATATCTCAAGTGATGAATATAGAGTTAACCATGGGCTAAAGATAATGGTTGAGTTATAAAATATCTAGAGTAAAACAAAATTAGTGGAACGAGTCATGGCTTCTACATGCTTCTACAAGCATCTTAAGCCATGCTCATTTCCACCTCATTTTGAATTACTCTTAATTAATAAATTCCCTAATTATCTTTAGTCTTGGTGTGAGTCTCATACACCTATGTCTAATGTATCATCCACAATGACACAATATATAAATACATATATTAATATATATCACATATATATTAAGTGTATTTTAAAGAGAAGAAAATCTTTAGTGAGCACAATATTAGTTAATATATATATATATATATATATCAAATATAAATATATATCAAATTATTAAATCAACACTTGATTCAATAATCCGGTTTTATCATATATAACCGACTAATATCACATATATGTATATCACATTATCGAATCAACACTTGATTCAATAACCCGGTCATATCACATATAACCGATAAATATTCAATACTTTATCAAATCAACACTTGATTCAATAATCCGGTTGTATCACATATAACCAGCCAGTATCAAATATATATACATATAATATATCATTAAATCAACACCTGATTCAAAAATCTGGTTATATCACATATAACCTAACCGATATCACATATCGCGAGATTAGAATACGGTATCATATACTCGTATTTAATCAAGCTCCCGCACACACCATATGTGCCCTATTTCGTTTCTCTTGAGCTGGGAAACCTCTGTGTGGGACTCTAAAGACTCGTCAATATACCAGCAGTAGGTAATGATCACATCAGTCACCCACAAGCCGTCAGCGGTACTAGCTGGACGTAACGGCTACCCAGGTATTGAGCAAATAGAAGATCAACAAGCAAGCTTGTCCAAACTCCCGCAAAGCCTATAAGCAACACTTACCATACAGTCCGTTCTCTTCGTATGATATGTTGCATATCAAGTCTAGGGGTGGAATCGTCAGACCCCAGTAACTTGATAAGTCATGCCGATGTATGGCCAATAACCGTTCGAGAAACTACTGATAACACTCACCGGTAAATCTCATCATCTCTGGCCAGGGACTTGCTGTTATAGCCAATCGAGCATAGCGCAACATCAACTCCCGATACCGGGAGAGACGAAACCCTTCGTATTGCTCATTGCCTCCATATGACTCGGGACTGTACCCAAAATCCACCTGTTTGCACGACTCCTTTGAGCCGTGGTAGGGAGGAAATCAAAGCACAGTGGGAACCGCACAAGACTCTATAACAATCTCGGGTCTACAGACTAGCATGTACAAGTGTCACTAGAGAACTGCTATCTGACGATAGGTATAGTACCAACTAGGAGTTCTCGGTGAGTCATATTCGGTGTACCCATTCTCTAATGTCACGACCCGAAATATTAGGTCGTGACCAGCACTTGAATCACGCAACGTCTAAAGGCGTAACAGAATTCAAGTAAGCTGAAACCCAGAAATCTAAACCCTTTTAAGAAAATAAAGGAGGTGAGGTTTTGAAATAAAGGTATAATGAAATCAAGTTTTCTTAATGCATAGAAAAGGAACATGAATGATGCAAGTGAAATTTACTAGTTTGAAAACATGTTCTTCTTTTAAAAATTTGGCAGCACCTCCTCTGTATATTTTGATCCAAAACCACAAATACATAATAAGAATAATGGCATCCCCAAGCCGGAGCTAGCTCTTCGCCAAACGGCGGATCACAACCACGCAAGACAAAATAAATAAGTATACGACGCCCAACGGCGAAGTTCACCCCAAAAGATAAGTAAATAAGAAAGATATCAAACCACAAGTAGCGAACAACCCCTCGCTCTAAGTCTCGCAACCACAATCTCACTAAGTCTCATTACTTATACAAATTACTAATTTTGATTGAAGGAGTTAACTAGATACAATATGAAATGTAGATACAAGAGTGGGTACGATACAAATGTCCCACCTACCAATGCAAAACACCCGAATGCAACTGTGTGCCAGTGAAGCCGCTACTGATCCAAGCGGTCAACCTGCAAGAACTGTGGCACAACGGGGGTGAGTTGCCAACTCGTGAGTAGAAAAATATCAACAGATAGAAATCGAATAAACAACAACTCCTAGGTCAACTATATCATAAAGGTAATACTATGATATCTAGGGTGACCGGGTCTGTATGTGCCAACAAGGTAGTCAATACCTATATGCATGCGGATAACATCCAACAGTAATAATCAATGCATGTATGCATGTGGATCTCCTCCACCCATATAATCAATGCATGCATGCATGTGGATCTCTTCCACCCATATAATCAATGTATGTATGCATGTGGATCTCGTCCGCTCATATAATCAATGTATGTATGCACATAAATATCATAAAAGAGTGTGCATGAAAGTATGAGGATATATATCAACGGTGTCCCTCACGACACATAAAAATCATGGAACCAGGGTGCCTAGCATCGACACTCGAAAACATCATGAAAACCGTGCCCAGCATCGGCACGTAAATCCTCATATATCGGGCTTCGTCAGTCCGGATCGGCCCACGAGCTCCGTCAGTCAGGATTGGCCACTATCATCTCTCGACTCGGGTCAGTATACTCCGGATATGCGCCGAGCCCAAATACTATCACCGGTAGGTAGTAGTCCCTCCGCCGGGCTCACCGTCTAACTATAGAAGTCTTCTTGCCCCGGGATACCATACCGGGTCCACCATGTACCCGCAGACGGTGCCTACCACTCCTCGAATCGGGTATACTCACACAAGCTCTCATGAACCGAGAAAACTCATGGTGGTCGCACTGAAATATCATATCAAGAGAAACCAGGTTTTTAAACAACACATAATCTCTTTTGAAATGTCCACGGTTCTCAAATCCAGAAATCCCATGAAAACATCATATCTCAATGCGTAAAATAATAGAGCATGATGTATGTGACATATAAGAGAAATGCGAGCATATCCATGTATCATGCAACATGGAACAATGATATGACGTATTAAGGGAAAACCGCTCTTTTAAAACGATTCCAGTTTTTAAAATATCACATGCGGTTCCCAATTTTATAATAAAACCGCTTATATATGTAGGTACAATATGTATATGCGCAAGTATAGATGTACCAATGTATGCGTGCACAAATATGGAAATACAACGTGTATGTGCACAAGTATGGGTGTATCAAGGTATATGTGCACCAATATGGATATACAAATTGGTATATCCGTAAATATGGATGTATCAATATATATGTGCACTAATATGGATATACAAATGTGTATATCCGCAAGTATGGATGTATCAATGTATATGTGCACCAATATGGATATACAAATGTGTATATCCGCAAGTATGGATGTATCAATGTATATGTAAGTATGCTATGCGTAGAGTCATATAATGATGCAGCAATCCTACTGTGTAGTGACATGGCAATTATCGATGATGAAGTGTGTGAGCTTACAATCTGTGTACGTGTAACATACGCATCATCGATAATGGTGCAGGTGTACTATCACAGGTATAAGAGATGCAATGCGAATAACATGAAGGCAGCATAAGGTAAAACATATGCAAATGCTGACGGGTATACGTATCTAACATGACCGAGTCGGGGAATCTATCAATCGGCATCCAGCCTAACAACATCGCGTACGGTATGACACATCGTATGGAAACCTCAAGTCAAGGGTAAGGACCAATCATCAAGTCAAACTCATCCCGCACGGAAAATCATCGTACAACGGCATTAAGCTAGTAGGGATCCTATCATCCTCTGAGACAAATGAGGGTACAACCTAATATCACATACGGCCTATCATCCATGACTCACAACATCTTATATATATATATATATATATATATACACACACACACACACACCTATGTCCCAGGTCACATCCGCAATAATCTCATATCAAGGGACCGACAAGGTATCCGTCATCTCAATCGACTCGCATCCGTATACCAACATATCATTAGATCATCATATCAACATATCCGTCCTATATTCCTTCATCGCATTTATATTACACATCAAATCGAATTTTCATAAACATTCTATCTCTACTAAGTATAAGTATCTAATCTAACACACACACACACACCCGAACCATACAATCAGATTTTAAAGAAGTGAATCGTAGTTTTGAAAATAGGGGTTACGGTGTTTTTTTAAGAAAAGGTATCATTTGAAAATCCATAACATCCCTCAAGGTATATATTTAAAAGATACATACGACTCTTGGTTTTATAAGAAGGTATGGTTCGGATGACGCATCTACATCGACTATCTAGTCCTACAATACCCTAACGGCAATATCGCTAAACGTCATCCTATGATAGTAGTAACATAACACTTCTAACTATTCTCTAGTTTCTAATATGGTTTCATAGCTACTTCATTCTAACCCTAATTTCCTAATCTAGGTTTCCCTAACCATATTCTATAACCGGTTTCCACCAAAACATTGCAGGGGTGCTATACGCCATCCACCCGACTTCCCCCGTGGATATAAATCCACTCACCTGGTCTTCGCTTGCTGAAATCGATGACGCCGCGCTCCGTCGCCTCGGGATCCACATGAAGGTACCTACAATAATAAACCATCGCAATGCGTATTAAAATCAAAGCGGAAAACCAAAACGGTACACGTTTCGCCCATAGGTTAAAACCTATAGCTTCCCGTGCAAACACGACAATTAACCTTGGTTGTCGACGTCCAAACGCCACACGACGGAAACACAAAACCAAATACCAAAATCAAGTCAAAACGAAGTCGTAAAACAATGCATCAACTCATGAAAATGGTCCCAGATTTTACCCTAAGCCAAATTGGTCAATTCTGCATATATGGAGGGTCTAATTTACATCTAAAGGGACCCCAAAACAAATACGAACCAATTCCAACCTAGCCTGGCCGCAATTTGCGGCCAGATTGAATTTATCTTCGGCCTGGGGTTTGAGTTATGGGCTCGGGTCTCAGTGGTAGCTTCCTAGGTGCCTGCACGACTCCCAGTAATTGCTAAATCATTTCTAGTGCCCCCGGGTTGCTCCAGATTCCAAAATACCCTCACAAATCACATATTTATCCGATGTCTGGGTTTCTAAATCCGTGTTTTGGGTCTCTAGGCTCTGTTCCAGGTCAAGAATCACCACCCAAGTCTTATTGACAGCCACAAAACATCACCCAATTATAAACAACGCTCAAACCCTTTACTAGGGTTTTCCAAGGTTCACTAAACATCACTATTTCACCTCTAAACTTGCATGAAAGGTAAAGTGAATGAAACACTATGCTAAGGGTGATGAAATTACCTCAGTTGGGCAACCCAAGAAAAACCTTAGCTCCTCAAGGTTGTCGAAATCTCACTTTTCTTGGTCCAATGTGTAGAGGGTGTAGAGGGGATCAATTTTTTTGAAAGGGAATTAGGGTTTTGGTGGAGTTTTTGAGGTGGATCTCTACGGGTGAAGTGGAGGGAGATGAAGATGAAGAGGAGAATGAGAAAGGAAATGGGAAGGGGCATGGGCTGCTTCCATCTCTCTCTCTTTCTCTCTCTCTCTTTTAATCTAACCCTCTCACTCTATTACCCTTTTACACCTTCTCTTCTTACCCTTTTCTTTTTAATAAAAACCCAAGTCACAAAATACCCAAAATAGCTCAAGAACACAACATGTAATCACCACATAACATGACATGGTGCACTGGCCTTGAAAAACTGTAGAAACGCGGATTTGGCTTAATCGCGATTAGCGGTGCACTAATCGTTTTTTTTATCGAAACTGCATAAATTTTTTTTAAAAGGCCAAATCCTTTAAATATATATTAAATGAATAAATCATTTTAATTTCCAATTATTTCACAATTATTGGTATATATTTATACCCTTTTTCGAAAACCCCAATTTCGCAAATCGGGCAGTTTTCGGGAAATATATTATTTTAATATTAAATTCCAAAAATAATATTTTATATTTTCTGAAATGTTACAATCTTCCCCCCTTAAATAAATTCGGTCCCCGAATTTAAATTTAAACCCACAAAATCTAAAACATTTCAATAATCAACTCAAATCAACGGGGCTCCGAAATCATGGAAACGCAGAAATAACGCAGCGCGTCAAGTGCGCATGAAAACGAGTACAAAACTCAAAGTCGAACTCCGTCAAGCGTCACGCAAATCATCGGATTTGCACGTATATCCTCGGAGTTACAATAGAAATACAGATCTCGAAATCCACTACTGAAATCCAATATACACTAGTCAAATACTATAATACGTGTATAGTACGCATCCTTGAAAACTCCAAAATCTGAATAAACTTCATGCAAAATCTTTTCTAAATTGCCGCGGGAATGCGTAACTCACGGCATAACTGACGGACGCTCATTTTTAAAATAATAATATATGTCCATATATGTTTTCTTAAATACACGTCCCGTCGCTTTCAAAATATCCCAAAAAGGTTTTCTTTTAAAAACGTTCGTGTCGCTCACGGACACGTAGGAAATAGCGAGACTATATCTCCTCTTGAAAACCCTTTTGGTAATCTTTTAATGCATGAAAGTACTCAGGTACTGTCCTCAGATCAGTCATGTTTGGCTACTACACAATATAGTGGTCAACATGAAAACAAAGTGCTTAAAAGCAAAATCAGCCTAAAAAGGCGTATCCAAAAATCACATGCGTCTGGTGTGAATGGAAATCAAATCAAAATACAGGTGCCATAATAAGCACAAAAGCAAAAGTAAGTGCAACAGGTATGCACGAAAACATCTGTCCAGTGCAACGGGTGTGCACGACAACAATATTTGGTGCATCTATTGTGCACGAAAACAACATCTGGTGCATCAAATGCACGAAATACAATCAATACTCAAACGCATAAAAGCAACACCGAGTACACCAAGGTGTATAAAATCGTAAACGTGTGCAACTGCATGCACAAAATACAAATCAATGCACTGCAAGCACATATAAGCTATACCGAGTGCAAAAATCACCTCATCCATATGAGATCTATGAAATCATAAACACGTGCTATGAAGGTACAAAATCGACATCAAACGCAATAGGAATGCACAAATCGCAAATCAACACAACGGTGTATAAAATATATATCAGGTGCGATAACTATGCGCAAAATGTAAATACTGTTAGTGTATATGCCCTAGAGGCCATTACTGTATCATACTAGTTTGTATATTACTTGATGGAAGCTTGGGATATTTGTTGGAGATAGTGCCCTCAGAGTCAATTATTAGGTCACAGGTATGTGATTGTAATGATTGAGGGAGGACCTATCCCGGTAGGACAGTCTTACTCGAGATGATAGTATGCTATCTGGTTTACCTTTATCATCGTGTACTGTTTTAGGTGACCTGACACGTCGCTATTACACGTTGATAGAGCCCCTAGGATTCTTGCTTGACCACCAGCAGTATGAGGGCGATCATATAAGTGGGAGCTGGCGGTCTATAAGCTTATCCTTAAAAGGTCCCTAGTCGTGGGAGTTTCGAGACTGGGCATCGATACTCCATTAGTAGACTAGTGTATACAGTCGAGACCCCGACGAGGGGCGGTGGCCGGTCTCACAAGCCACTGGTGTCAGTTGGATCACCTAAGATGTATACAGGTGCTCGTTGGGTTATGAGTACACCGGACAGGACTCGCCGGGAACATGCTAGTTGGTCATATACCAGACGTCAGATGGCAGTTCCCTGGTGACATGTGTGCAGGTTAGTTCATCGACCTGGGGATCGTCATTTGTCTCGTGTGAGTTCCCACTGTACTTTGATTACTACCCTACCACGGCTCAAAGGAGTCGTGCAAACAGGTTTTAGTTGGGTACAGTCCCGAGCCACATGGAGGCAGTGAGCGTATCTTCAGGGGTTCGTCTCTCCCGGTATTGGGGGTGAGGTCGTGCTGTGTCTAGGAGAGCCATTACACAAAGTCCTTGGCCAAGGCAAGGAGATTTACTGGTAGGTATTCCAGTAGTATCTCAGGGTGTTCTGGGCTACACTCCGACACGACTTGTACCGCTTTTGGGGGTCTGACTTTTACCAACCCCCTAGGCCCGCCATGCGATACTCATAGACGAACGGACCGGACTGCACGGATTTTGTCACTGACAGGCTCAGTAGGGTGTCAGGATGAGTTCGCTCATCGACGTCCCTTTTGGTCAATAGCTGGTGGCCCGTCACGTATTGGCTTATACCTCTGACGTGCTAGTGGTTAAATCCACAGCCATAGTATTGACGAGTCTTTAGAGTCCACCACACTTACAGTTACTCAAGTTTCGGGCGAAACGCTGTAGAGGCCGTATGGAGATATGGCAGGGTCCGATCAGATACGTGCGGTATTGCACGGATCAGGATCGGACGGTTTGTACTAGTGGCCGTATGGTTATATGGCAGGGTTCGATCAGATACGTGCGGTATTGCACGGATCAGGATCGAACGGATATTACTAGCCGGCTTTGATTAAGCCGGTCCTAGTTTAGTACAGTGTAGATTTTGTCTCATTGCATTTGTATCCGGACGGAATACAGATGCGGGTGTGTATGCACAGTATGGGGGTTTTCCTGTAATTTATTACGGGACCAGTTTTCTGGAGTTGCCAGTTTGCTTTCCGTTCCGGCCAGTTTTCCTTTGTTCTTTCCCGGCCGGACTTTTCTGATGGAGGGGGTTATTTGCAGTTTTGCAAATAACACTTTGGTGGAGGTTTTATTTGTAAGATGATTTTTTATGAAAGCATCTTTTCTTTTCAACCATCACTTGATTTGTATTAATGAGATTAGAAAGGATTTGAGGTTGATAAGAAAGATTGTTATGATGATGTTTAGGATATAGTCACCTTTCTACTTTTCCTACACTCACCTTCCTTCTATGGTTATGCTTCATATTCATTCCTCCACCTTATTCTTATGACTTGATGAAAAATGGTAGAAAGAAAGAGAGAAGAAGAAAAGAGAGAAGAAGAAAAGAGAAGAAAATGAGAGCTTCATTTTTGAGAGAGTAGCATTCTTGATCTCATTTTTGATGCTAGAAAAATGCAAGCACCATTTTTCTTACCTTGTTTCCTCCATCATCCACAAATGGCAACCAACCCCAAAGTGAGACATACACTCTACACTATCTTCCTACAGCATATCTTGAGCATGTCGAGTTGCCGGCTTCATGCGCGAGTTGCCTCGGTATTGAGGTGGGAGCCTGTAAAAGTACCCGGCTTCGTGGTGCCCTTTCCGACGAGGAGGAGATGGACGGAGATCCCGCGAGGAGATCGGAGTGGAGATGAAGACCGGAGGACTTGGATCGTCGGTATATCTCTAACCCATCCTCTTAGTAGCTTAGACTTGTTAATGGTTAACGATCCGGGGTTTAGTGCGCGGTGGTGCCGTTTTGCCAAGTCCGCAAAAATTTAAGTTTACCACCGTTTCCGCGTTTGGCCGTCGGATTGACTGCCGGGGCGCCGCCGTGCACTTACAGTGGTATCAGAGCCTCGCCATTAACTTAGTCTAGCTTTGTGTAATGTGTTTGCATTTCCGATCGATCAAAAAGTTCCAAAACTGCATTTTAGTTCGCATCAGTTTCTGTTGAAAATTTTTGGTCTCGAAAAATTTTTCAGGTTATAAAATATTGATGCACTGGAAAATCTAAGAGTTCTGTAAAAATTTGATGAAGTAACTCCACAGTTGGAGCGCGGAACCGCCGCGAAAACCCCATTTGTGCGGCCCTTCCGCCGCGAACTATTCACATAACTTCACCAATTTTTTACAGAGGCCTTCTGGGCTTAAAATATGGGTTTTGGAATATTTAAATTGGGCCCAGGATTTCTGTGAGTGCTACAGTTTTGATTGGGGGCCCACTTGTTAATTGTTTGATCAATCGGAAAATTTTAAACACATTTTTCACAGTATTTACATTATATCTGCGACCGTGAATGTCACTCGATCGGTAAATCCTGTCTAACTGCTATAGCCCGGTTAGACGGATTTGCGAACGTGACTTTCACGTTGATGTTCTATGTATTTGCTGTGATGTTGCGGATCGGTCGTGGGGGATAGCCTGGATGCAATGCTAGTACTGTGCTGTTGTATTATGTACATTTGATATTGCGGGGCGAGCGTCCGACATGTGGACTGCCGTCACTGCCTGTTTGTATTATTCTTTTGGGGCACGACCTGGTTGCGGTCGATGTACCCGTTGTATGTATATTTTACTTTCTGTACTAGGATTGCCCCGCGGAGGGGTGCACGGATAGCCGGGTTCTGGAGGGCAACAAGCCCGCATCTCATGGCATTGAGACGGAGGGGGCTTCACTCTAGGATTGGCGGGCTATTCGCCGCACTCGTAGGGGGTACAGGTTGACCCAGGAGGGGTGCCCAAGTTACCGGATTCCGTGAAGTGCTGGGTGGTCCATTCACGGCGCTGAAGGGGGCTGCCTCGCTTCAGGTTTTGGCGGGTGACTTGCCGCGCCCGTAGGGGTCTAGGATTTCATTGCACAGGCTATCCACACGACCAGGGGAACGTCGGGTTTCAGCGGCTCTGTGAAACCCGGGGATCCCAGATATCTGTATTGTTTCTGTGATGCTGTTCATTCTCTGTGATGTTGCATTTCTTTCACGCCTTGAGCGAAATATAATATATTGGTATATATATTAGTAGATGTTGTATATGTTTTGCATCCGCGCTAGTCCAGTCCCCGCTCTGTCGTTAGTAAGCTAACCTAATGGGTAATGACGGGACCCAGTGGCGAATGCGGATGGCATATACGTACGTCAGTATATTTTCGTTCTTTGTGGTGTGATTAATTGATGGGACTGCGTTGATTCGGATCAATGCAAGTTAAACAAACCTTATCTGATGTTGTTGGAACACTTTTTCAAAAAGCTGTTATTGCAAGGACGTTTACTTTTGTTTTGCATCGTGGTATTCATTGGAATATCCTGCTCCTCAGTCGACGAGGCAAGGGCCGAGATCCCTTCACCGGGAGTGACCCCTTGGACAAAAGGTTTGCGTCAGGGCATTAACTTCACTATAGCCGATTACTTTTGCTTTGCACCGTGGTATTCAGTTGGAATATCCTGCACCCCATTCTACGGGGAAAGAGCCGAGATCCCTTCACCGGGAGTGACCTCTTTAGCAACGGTTTTCGTCACTATATTTTCAAAAAGCTATCCGTTCCTTCAACGATATCAAGTTCATTACGTTAAAGGTTTTCGCCAGAAACCATTCGTAGCCCTCCGTCGTTTCAGACGGGTAGCACGTAGTATTCATGCTATGTTTGTTGACCTTCGTCAAGGCATAGTGTATGGTAGCTGCTTGTTACCTTTCTGCTGCATAGATAGATGCGTTGGTTTGGGACAGTCGTATAGCCTTGTTGACCTTCGTCAAGGGCTTGTACGGGTGGATTCAGATTAACCCTGGATAATGACGGGTAGAACTTGACATGTGACTTATGATTTGTTGACCTTCGTCAAGGTCATAAGAGCATGGGGCAGAAATCACATCGGGAGTTTCAAAAGAACTGAAACTTGCCAGATATGCGCATACCTTCTGGAGTGTGATACCGTGAGCGGATTCCGTCACGTTGTCATGCGATGAGAGTTGGATCCCGATTCCCACTGATGAGTTGGTATACTCCTCGGGTGACCCCGACTAATTCTTCTTTCAGGTTTGGAGGAGAATTTGAGGTACAGTGGGAGGTTTCCAGATTAGATAAATTGGTAACCATTCTGATCTAGGTTAGAGTGCACGCTGAGTGTTTCTTTTCTCTCTCTCTCTGGCAGCGACCATTGACCCGACCCTAGACTTTGACTCAGTGACCAAATTGACCGAACCTACTTAACACTGGCTTTTGGATTGTCAGAGTTGCAGACCTCATTGCCACTCATACTTTTACCCTTTTCTCCAGGACACCCCGTATTACTACGAACGTCCACTTCCATTGGACAAAACCATCGTATGGTTAGATACGAACTCGAAGGAATTCGAGGATGGTTTCCGGTTCTGGAGAAAACGGATAGGATTATTCAGTTGTCTTTTCTTTTCACCCTCTCTCAGGTTGCGAGTACTCCTTAGTTTAGGAGTAGTACACCTATTATGCAAATTGGATAGTCTTCTTCCAAACCATAGGCTGGTGCCGACCGGTAGGGAATGAAGAAAACCAATTAGCATAACGATGGTGTGCAGAAGGTATTAAGTTCAGACAAAACAAGGGATCAGTAAGAGGGCAAAGTAAATTGCAACAGATATTCACGACCAAAACAAATATTTCGTTACCACTCCCACATCACCTTTGTATTTCTCCAGGACACTCCGTATCACTACGAAGATCCCATTTTATTGGATAATCCATCGTATGGTTATATACGAACTCGAAAGGAACTTGTTCCAGTTCGGGGATGGATCCTGGTTCAGGAGAAATAGGAATAAAGTACATTCAGATGTCTTTTATCTTCACCTTCTCTCGCGTTGCGAGTGCTCCTAGGATTAGGACAGTACACCCTTTATGCTTTTTGGATAGTCTTCTTCCAAACCATAGGCTGGTGCCGAACGGTAGGGAAGGTAGAAAACCAATTGGCCTAAAGGGGTGTACAGAAGGTAAAGACTAAAGACATATGAAGGGATTTGGAGAGGTGGCAAAGAATTATACGGTTACAGTTGTGAATTTGGATAATGGATGAGGCATTACTAGGAATACCAGGATACCCCAACGAAACATTTCAATGTTTCAGTTTCACTGTGTACTGTTAATGGAAAACTGATTTCCCGATTAGACACTTACTCCAGGGTATGTATTTACCAGGTATAATTCTCACATCTGTATGGTTTTACAGATGATGAGTGGGAGTAAGTTAGTGGGAATTGGGTGATCATCCTTATTATATCGGGATTCGTTGTAATCGGTGATATTTGAGGAGATCGCCTGGGTTGTTTGCCGGTCGGCAAATATTTGGTTTTGAATATCCACTGTTGTGCACCAATTTCAAATTGATATATCTGTACGTCTATTTTCATAGAGTGAGATATACCTTTTGATATTATGTCGATGACATTTACCTATATCAGTGGATGGTTAGGTAAGGAGCATTAAACAGCGGTGTAATTCTTCTTAACCATAAGTACAGTTTTCAATCTACGACACACAGTGAATGAGTTGTTAGACTCAGCGGACTTATACAGAGTATTGTATATTGTCCAGTGTCCATTAGGACAGAGAGCTTGGTCCTCGTACTATATTCTGTTTACTTTTAACTTCTCTAGCCCTTAGACATGTGTTTCGTGGAAACACAGGGTCTAAGTTTTGAGGAGTTATAGGTATTTGAATAGAGTAGAGAACCAGGTATAGCAAGTATCGGGATTCTTCAAAGTGATCGAAGATGTAGATACTTGTGTATGGTATTCAGTTGATAGTAATAATTAAGAGAAATTGCTTCTCTTTCAGGTTACTCATAATTGGAAGCATTCCTAAGTTGAGTAACGCTGATCGGCCTCTTTCCATTTAGTTGACATGCGCTGGGGACAGCTGCATGATTTGAATCTGGTTAAATTAAATCAGTGCCTTTGTTTCTATATTGGATATAGTACAGTTCATATCTTAACATTGTTAAGGTACGGGGAGTTGTCTGGCTTATGATTAAAACCAGACTCTGGATAACTCAAGGCACGTTTCTGTAATGGCTGTTTGTGGGTTGACCCAGGCTATGACGCGGGTTGATTTTCTACCATCTGGATGAACAATAGCAATATTGTTCTAGACTCGCCACAGTTTTATTAAAAATGGATTTTTTCAGAAAACAGCAGTGGGAGTATGGTAGAACTGGAAGTGATTCCAGAACCGCAAACGATTACTGAAGATTTGATAAGGAACCTAAAGATTCAATCTGATTTGACATTCCATTGGCCGCTCCGCAGATAAGGTGGGTAACTTCAGGCACCCGAGAGGTACTCCGGTAGCCTCAAGGACGGTGACAGGGAAGTTCTTGTTTACCCACAATTGCCATTGCTGTTGTTCCAGGCTGCGAGACCCGGCGGGAGGATGAGTATAGCGTCGTTCTAAACTAGTTTTAGAAGTGCACGTGTATATGACTCTGCCAGAGGGTTGTCGTAGTCAGTGGGAGCAGCGGAAGCATTGGTGGACAGGTAGCTTATGTCTATTTATAGACTAGAGCAGATGTAGCGGAGATAGATCATCTATTTCTGACGTGACAGTCATGGTTTTGACTTCATCAGAATAGGGGATGGATCTGTTGAGAAGGTAGTAGGGTGTGATATCCTGGTATTTGGATGATATACACAGAGTAGGAAAAGAAACTCCTACACTACGATCGGTTTTACTTTGGTCGTCACACAGTAGTTTCTCCACAAAGGACTTGGACTTTATGTCTGACATACTGGTTACTAGATCTATGGTTTTAGATCTAGATTTAGGTGGTTTCCCAATCAGGGTACTTAGACAGCATTCTAAGAGTATTTAGAATGGACGACTCCTGGCACGGTAGTATACCTGCAGATGATGGAGTCACCCTCTCTAAAGGTGTCTTACAGACTAAAGGGGAGAGGGATGCGCATGATTGGCAGATCACTTGCTCAGGCAATTGAGTCAATCATGAGATGTGAAGTACCACACCAGATGTTGTTCTTGCACTAGATGCAATAAGTTGACATTGATCCAGTCCTGGAGAAACAGTCGGAAGCAGTTCTAGAACATAAGTGAATGTTCTAGGGAAATGATAACAGCTGCCTCTTTTAGGAGACGGTTATCATTCCAGGCTTCCAAGGTGACATGGACGACAAGGAGGTTGTCAGAGTTATAGTTTTCCTTCTGACGAGGGGCAGTATTTTAGACAGGTGGTCCAAGGCAATACTGAGGGTGGCATGGCGCGGGATACTGATTAAGTTCAGTTGACGATACAGTCTAAGAAGTTTGGATTTGGAGTTCATTTATGAGCTAGGTCCCATCAGACATCCAGACATTCTAAGATAGGTATTGCTCATTTTGGGAGATGGTTTTCTCCGTGAACTTGAGATATAGAGAGACATAGAAAGAGACACCACAGGCGGATCCACTCACTGAGGCTATTCCTCGAACGCAAGAGTTTCGCAAACGGGCTTTGTGAGACTGACTAGTAGAGGAGTTGGGTGTTCGGTATCACACGGGCTGTGAGTATGCGACATCGCAATAATTAGCCTTGAGTGCAAGTGGGAGATTGTTGGAGATAGTGCCCTCAGAGTCAATTATTAGGTCACAGGTATGTGATTGTAATGATTGAGGGAGGACCTATCCCGGTAGGACAGTCTTACTCGAGATGATAGTATGCTATCTGGTTTACCTTTATCATCGTGTACTGTTTTAGGTGACCTGACACGTCTCTATTACACGTTGATAGAGCCCCTAGGATTCTTGCTTGACCACCAGCAGTATGAGGGCGATCATATAAGTGGGAGCTGGCGGTCTATAAGCTTATCCTTAAAAGGTCCCTAGTCGTGGGAGTTTCGAGACTGGGCATCGATACTCCATTAGTAGACTAGTGTATACAGTCGAGACCCCGACGAGGGGCGGTGGCCGGTCTCACAAGCCACTGGTGTCAGTTGGATCACCTAAGATGTATACAGGTGCTCGTTGGGTTATGAGTACACCGGACAGGACTCGCCGGGAACATGCTAGTTGGTCATATACCAGACGTCAGATGGCAGTTCCCTGGTGACATGTGTGCAGGTTAGTTCATCGACCTGGGGATCGTCATTTGTCTCGTGTGAGTTCCCACTGTACTTTGATTACTACCCTACCACGGCTCAAAGGAGTCGTGCAAACAGGTTTTAGTTGGGTACAGTCCCGAGCCACATGGAGGCAGTGAGCGTATCTTCAGGGGTTCGTCTCTCCCGGTATTGGGGGTGAGGTCGTGCTGTGTCTAGGAGAGCCATTACACAAAGTCCTTGGCCAAGGCAAGGAGATTTACTGGTAGGTATTCCAGTAGTATCTCAGGGTGTTCTGGGCTACACTCCGACACGACTTGTACCGCTTTTGGGGGTCTGACTTTTACCAACCCCCTAGGCCCGCCATGCGATACTCATAGACGAACGGACCGGACTGCACGGATTTTGTCACTGACAGGCTCAGTAGGGTGTCAGGATGAGTTCGCTCATCGACGTCCCTTTTGGTCAATAGCTGGTGGCCCGTCACGTATTGGCTTATACCTCTGACGTGCTAGTGGTTAAATCCACAGCCATAGTATTGACGAGTCTTTAGAGTCCACCACACTTACAGTTACTCAAGTTTCGGGCGAAACGCTGTAGAGGCCGTATGGAGATATGGCAGGGTCCGATCAGATACGTGCGGTATTGCACGGATCAGGATCGGACGGTTTGTACTAGTGGCCGTATGGTTATATGGCAGGGTTCGATCAGATACGTGCGGTATTGCACGGATCAGGATCGAACGGATATTACTAGCCGGCTTTGATTAAGCCGGTCCTAGTTTAGTACAGTGTAGATTTTGTCTCATTGCATTTGTATCCGGACGGAATACAGATGCGGGTGTGTATGCACAGTATGGGGGTTTTCCTGTAATTTATTACGGGACCAGTTTTCTGGAGTTGCCAGTTTGCTTTCCGTTCCGGCCGGTTTTCCTTTGTTCTTTCCCGGCCGGACTTTTCTGATGGAGGGGGTTATTTGCAGTTTTGCAAATAACACTTTGGTGGAGGTTTTATTTGTAAGATGATTTTTTATGAAAGCATCTTTTCTTTTCAACCATCACTTGATTTGTATTAATGAGATTAGAAAGGATTTGAGGTTGATAAGAAAGATTGTTATGATGATGTTTAGGATATAGTCACCTTTCTACTTTTCCTACACTCACCTTCCTTCTATGGTTATGCTTCATATTCATTCCTCCACCTTATTCTTATGACTTGATGAAAAATGGTAGAAAGAAAGAGAGAAGAAGAAAAGAGAGAAGAAGAAAAGAGAAGAAAATGAGAGCTTCATTTTTGAGAGAGTAGCATTCTTGATCTCATTTTTGATGCTAGAAAAATGCAAGCACCACTTTTCTTACCTTGTTTCCTCCATCATCCACAAATGGCAACCAACCCCAAAGTGAGACATACACTCTACACTATCTTCCTACAGCATATCTTGAGCATGTCGAGTTGCCGGCTTCATGCGCGAGTTGCCTCGGTATTGAGGTGGGAGCCCGTAAAAGTACCCGGCTTCATGGTGCCCTTTCCGACGAGGAGGAGATGGACGGAGATCCCGCGAGGAGATCGGAGTGGAGATGAAGACCGGAGGACTTGGATCGTCGGTATATCTCTAACCCATCCTCTTAGTAGCTTAGACTTGTTAATGGTTAACGATCCGGGGTTTAGTGCGCGGTGGTGCCGTTTTGCCAAGTCCGCAAAAATTTAAGTTTACCACCGTTTCCGCGTTTGGCCGTCGGATTGACGGCCGGGGCGCCGCCGTGCACTTACAATATTCACCTTGTATAGACAATCTTGCTCAATATAGTAGTATGCTACTTGGTTTGTTTCTGCTTTAATGTGTGTATGTGTTTCTTTTAGCATATCGCCTTTACACATTAGTGGAGCCCTTAGGATCTTTGCTTGATTACCAGGGTTGTGATGGCAGTCACACTCATGGGGGCTGGGTAATCCACAAGCACATCCTTATGCAGGTCCCAAGTCGTAGGACTATCGAGACAGAGCATCGGTACTCCAGAGTAGACTAGCGTATATGCTTCTTATCCCAGCTGGGAGACGGTCTGTCCCACAGCCGTCAGTATGCCGTACTTGAGATAGTATGCGGGTGCTAGTTAGGTTACGAGTACACTGGACAGGACTCGTCGGGAACTGTTGGTTGGTACTATACCTATAGTCAGTTATCAGTTCCCAGGTGACATGAGTACAGATTAGTCCGTTGACTTGATACTGTCATTTCGCCTCGAGTGTGTTCCCACTGTACTTTGATTACTACCCTACCACGGCTCAAAGGAGTCGTGCAAACAGGTAGTTTTTGGGTGCAGTCCCGAAGCACTTGGAGGCAGTGACGGTTAGACAGGATTCGTCTCTCCCGGTATTGGGGGTTGATATCGCGCTGTGTCTAGGAGAGCCATTACACAAAGTCCCTGGCCATGGCAAGCGAGATAGACTGGTAGGTTTCCAGTATTATCTCAGGTGTTTTGGGCTACACTCCGACACGACTTGTACCGCTAGTAGGGGACTGACGTTTACCGCCCCCCTAGGCCCGCCACACGATGTTCTCAGACGAACAGACCGGACTGTATGGAGATTGTCACATTCAGGCTCGGTAGGAGTTCAGATGGGTTTCACCTCGTCCGTCTTCTTATCGGCATCTACTTGGGGACCGTTACGTACAGCTAGTGCCGCTTGCGGTCTGTGGTTAAACCCACTGCCAGCGTAGTGTCGAGTCTTTAGAGTCCCACACAGAGGGTTATTCGCCTTTGGGCAAAACAGAGTAGAGGTCGCATGGTTTTGCGACAGGGTTCGTTCACATCCGCGCAGTTGTGCACGTTTGGCGTCCGGACAGACATTACTAGCGGACTCTGGTTTGAGCCAGATCCTAGTATATGCTTTGGGGTTAGTTTTATCTCATTGTATTCATGTTCCTCGGAACACGAATGCGGGTGTGTATGCATAGTTGATTGAGGCAGAGGAAGAGGTTTTTCATTAGGGTTTTGGAACGGGTGCGTATGCACACTTGACAGTCGTCTTTTTCCAAACCCTAATGAATTTGTGAAATATCAATTAATAATATTATTTAAATGAAATTGTCTCATGGTTGGGTTTGTTGACTTGTTGACCAAGGTTGACTAGTTGACTATGGTTGAAACTTTGACCATCATCATTTCTTTTCTAGATGCTCTTTGATCTTTGCAAAATCATTTAATGTGAAATGATAATGGTCTTATCAAACCAACCATCACCTTTTTCATTTTGGATTAATATTATTAATTTGATAATTCACATATATTGTTATAGTTGTAAAACTATTCTCATTCTATCATAACCATTCTCTCTCCTCTCTTCATCTTCCTCCTCCTCTAGTTCAAGGAGAATCATTCTCATGAGTTGGGAAACCTCTCCTTGGAGATAAAATGCCCTAAGCCACTCTCTACTCTTCCTAAGGTTGAAGGTCTAGCAAGCCGGAGACTTTAGTTTTCTCAAAGTTCAAGAAAGGAGCTCAAGGAAGAAACCCTCAGGTGGATCCATCTTCGACAAGAGAAGGCAACGAGGAAAGCATCATCCGACCACCATCAAGAGTCAAAGAGAAGGAGTTCAAGTTTAGGTATAACCCCTAACCGAGTAGATAACTCTCTTGTTGTTGCTTGTGTGTAGTTTAGCCAAGATCCGTTTTCGTAGTCCATGTTACCTAAACCCTAAAAATCGTTTTTTACCATTTCCGCAAGCCAGAAAGAACCGGGAGAGGTAATGTGGACTTACAGTGGTATCAGAGCCTAACTAAACACACCCTAGCATGATAGCAAAGTATCTAGAATTTCGACCGGACAAAAAACCGTGAAACACCCCGGAAAATCCTAGTTTCTGCCGATTTTTATTTCTGCTCCAAAAATAATAAATCATGTCTTAAAAATCGGCTCAGGCTTTTTAATGAACAGGCAAGAAAAACGATCCAGCGAACCGACCAACTCACCGCGGTTCCGCGGCAGAAGATTGGTTCTGCCGCGGATCCGCGGCCGAGTTGACTCGGCCGTGGATCGTTTCTCCTGCAGTTTGTTTCTGGGGGTATTTTATGATTTTTGAGATGGTTTGTTTCTGCCCAGAATTTCCAGAGAACAAATTTGTTTTTGGGGTGGTTACAAATCCGTATTTTGGTCGATTTTCTGTAGACTTTGGCTAATGGGTTATATCTGTAATGTTATATATGTATTGAACGTCTGCTAATCGCTATACGTCGATTAGTGGGGGTTATACATATCTGTGATCTGTAATGTTGATGGATTGTGTATATGAATTCGTTGGATTGCCGCGGATGAATAGCCGGGGGGAATTGTGAGATGAGAGTTTTGTTTATCTTTCAATTCTTGTAATATGTAAATTGATATAATATTATTTGTATGGCCGCACAACCAGGTCGGGGTTGTAGCCGTCATTGTATAATTTCTTTTTACTGTTTTTGCTCCTAGGATAGACCCAAGGTGGGGTGCACAAACTACCGGGTATCTCGAAGTGCCGAGTGGCCTACTCACGTCGTTGAGGGAGGTTGCTTCACTTCGGATACTTGGCGGGTAGTTTGCCGCACCCGTAGGGGTCTAGGGTGGGGTTTGGCTATTCATCGCGACCGTGTAATCCGCTCTTCGTTACAGGCTCGTACGAATTGCGGATTCCTAGTATATCCAATGTATTCATCTGTGATCTGGAATGGCTATCTGTAACACCCGAGCCCAATACTACTTTTCCTGTTTTCGGTGGAGCATTAAATATCACTCATTTTATTTATCTTGCTTGTTTGGGTCTTACTGTGAAATTTCATCTGGCTAAGTCAGTTATGCATATAACAAATTTTAACACCTAAAATGAAATTAAAAATATCTATATTGGCGTACACGTCACCCCTAGCCGCCTGGTAGCGTCCGCGCGTCGAGTTTTCATCCCGTTCGGTGAAACGGGCGAGTTTGGACGGCTACGCGCGCGTGCAAGTGTCCGACTTGGGGGCATGCTTTTTAATCACAAAACATTTCATTTTAAAAATTGGAACCCGCTTAAAATCCTATTATTTGAATTTCGAATATTTGGGCGCAACCCGGGCGCGATTTGGAAATGTTTCATTTAGCGCCAAAATCCCAATTTAATTAAATATTATAAAACTATAATATATTCTAAAACCTTAATCTGTTACTATTATATCCCTTTCAAATCTTTTAAATTTAACTGTTTCCACGACCTCAGCCAATCACGAGGCTCAAACCCTCGTGGGCCCCGCCTGTAACCCTCTCTCTTTCCTCTAATCTCTCTCTCTCTCTTCCTCTAATCTCTCTCTCTCTCTATCCCTATATATTTTTTCCCTAACCTCCTTCCTCGAGAAAACCCATCGCGAGAAGAAAACCCCATCGCACCCTAGCCGCCACCGTGCCCGTCGCCGCCTTGCCTCGTTGTCGCCTCCTCACCACCACCATCTCCTCTTCGACCTAACCCCACCTCTCTCTCTCTCCTCTTCGCTGAAGCCACGACCACGAAGCTTTGCACGACCCAAACCGACCCCGCAGCCTTGCCTGCACACCCCACTTCGCCGGAGCTCCGACCCCGTCGACAAATCATAACCTCATCATCTCCTCTTCCTCTCCCGACCTCTTGACACCACCAGCACCACCACCATCACTTCATCCCCAAACAACCGAGTTTTCCCTGCACCCTGAACCCCCTCTGTGGCCACTGACCCAACTCCGGCCATCATCGATCCCAAGCCAACGTCGAACCCATTGCTGAATGCATCTCCTCTCAATCCTGACCTCACTGGCGACGCAACACCCTCACTTCATCATCGCCGTCAACACGCTGCAACCTTAGCTGGTAGCCGCTCCCTTGCAAACCCATACAGCCGGCACCTGCAACTCTGGACTCGAGCTTCTCTCTCAAACATCAATCGAGATCTCGTCGTCGATATCATGTCAGCAAAAACCCATTGCCATAACCAAATCTTGCAGCGCAGGGGGCTGCTCTTTGATCGTCAGCGTTGAGGCGACGCGCCCACATCAGTCAATCTCGTCTCCATCATCACAGCTAACACCGAGCCAGGCTAACCGAGTCTAGATTCCCTAGCCGGGCTTTCAAGTTTCCGTCTTGCTTCGTTCTGCATTTTCGGGTATCCTTCGTTGTGTTCTATCTGTATCCAGTTCACCGAAAACCGGCGTATCGTCGACGATCCCGACGACCCAGCGAGCATACCTGACCCGTGTGATCACGCTGTGCGTAATTTGGATCCGTTCCGTGTACCGGGCACACATCGCGACGTATCCGCAGACATGAGCAGATCCGCATTCCCGCTCGCGAAACCGTCGAGGCAAGTATTACTTGCTACATGCTATGTTATACAAATTAAATTTGTTTGACTCATTAAACTTGCAAAACTTAACTAAGTAGAGCTATTTTATTATTTGGACGCATTATGACATATATCATGATACTGTAACCTAAAATCACAATTGCCACTTTAACCCTAATAACGAAACTACCGGTTAATCATTTTGCTGTTTAAAGGACGATAGCCGTACACATGTAGCTTTATTACTTTCTGTTATTGATATTGCGCTACCTTGTGATTATTGCACCCCAAGGGTGCTCGAACCTGTTAATATGATAATACAACTGCTCTATATTAATGCACCATTGTGATTAAATGAACTGTTATTGTTGTTTACTTTATTTCCTGCTGTTATTCCTTATTTGATTATATACCTGTTGTGAGCACACCCTCGATTGCGTTACATATTGACCTGACCTTGCTACACATGACATATATACATACCGATGCACCGGACATGGTACCCTTTACTATCGACTTAACCTGATGTACCATGACCTGACCTGTTACCTGATCTCATGCCTAATGCCAACAAACCTGACATGGAGTCCTCATGGACCATCCCTGTTGTCTATCCAGACAAACCTTCTTTTACCTGATCCTGTGTTGGCATTAGTCCTTGATTACTGAATACCTGACTCGACATACATTACTTGGGGGTATGGGGAAATCAAAGGTGAAACCGACTTGTAACTCAACAGTTCGATACCTGTTCTGATCAGTCTTACGGGCTAGGCCAGCCCCGGAGTGATGATGCTGACATCACTCACCCATCCTGCTACTTGTTACTGCCTAGAGGCACGTCTCGGATTCAGCCCCGAGAATCTTGACCGTGGTCCCGGGCACGCACGGGATACTATTGAGTTACATCGACGAGTCATCAATTGATTTCAAAGACTTTAGAATAGAAACCCGATAGAACAGTTTAGTTACCCACTACACACTACCCCGCACTGCTTGTACATACTACTGCTTATTTCATGTTTATTTATGCACTGCTTATTACCATGTTCATATTATATTATTGGTTGACATGACGCGCTGACGTCTGGGTTTTGCATGACCTAGATTTTTTACCACCGTCGCCGACCGAGCAGGAGTACTTCAGCCAGCAGGCTGATTTGTGAGTTCTGTAGTGATTAGTTTATTTATTGCATTTTATTTCCAGATGTGAGCCCGCATTATGGGACGTACTTTTCTATTATTGTATTGGATCATTTGCTTCCGCACTTATTTATCATTGACTCTTGTTATTATGGATTTGGACATGTGTTAGATAGTTTGTTTATCTTGTTCTTGATATCTCTACAGCCGTAATGTGACTGTGGATGGATACTTCCTACCCACAGGTAGCATGGTTGGCTATGTCACGTGCCCAATCTTGCGTACTCTGGGAAGCGGGGCGTGACATGGTTCTTTTGGTATCAGAGCCATAGGTTAGTTGGGTTGATTCTTTTGTAGTTGGGTATCGTACCCGATATACGAATCAGAATACCCGTGCTTAGGAAACATGTCCTACCACCTTGACCGTTTTACCATTCTTGAATCACATTCTTCCGGATTATGTCGACGTGCAAACTTACTTTGCATGTTAACTCGAAAACCTGATTTCTTGTTATCTCTAGGACTTAGGCGACTTGGGTGGAGTTAAGTAATTGTGGCTATGATACCGCGGCATAGCTACAATGCGGTACTCTATTTAAGTATCTTGGAGTTCTAGCCTTGATCCATATTCAGAATTTATCATCATGATAATGTTGGATGTTTTGAGTTCAGGATGATGGCAGGTAAGAAGTTGAAGACGTACCAGAGGCGTGTGAACGAAGCCGCCATGCTTGGAGTGATAAGAGGAATGCTGGAAATCAAAGAAACAGACCGAGCTGATCCAGCAGCAAGCGGACTCGTTTCAGGAAGGTTTGCAGATCGTTCAGCAGTCTGTGAACGATGTTGGAACTAGACCAGTTGACCGAGTAGGGACCGTAGCAGATTTCAGACTTTTGGGTCCGTCTACATTTACTGGTTTAAAGGAGCCGTTGCCAGCCGAGCAGTGGCTAGTCGGCATAGAGAATTTGCTGATTGCGGCACAGATTCCAGAGGACAAAGGAGTTGATGTGGTGCGCATTCAGCTAGTGGATTACGCCCGAGAGTGGTGGCTTGTGGAGGAGACCCGCTTGCCCAAGCCGATCAGTTGGGCGGAGTTTTCTAAGAGTTCCTGGAGAAATTCTTCCCGCGGACTGCACGGGAGGAAAAGGAAGAGAAGTTCATCGGACTAAGGCAGAATGGAGCGCCCGTGGACGTGCATGCAGCAGAATGGATGAGACTCAGTAGTCTCGCTGGACCTTTCGCGGCCAACGATGCAGACAGCAGTTGCGGTAAGGAGGCGGTTCTGTCGGGCCAGTCGAATTTAGGGCTAGGCCGACAAACAGTGTTCTTGCAGCTATGAAAGTTGATGGTTGTGAAGAACCGGTGGTGGTTCGCGATTTCATGGACGTAGTTGAAGATATATCGGGCTTACCGCCGAAGCGAGACGTGGAGTTCGCGATTGACCTTATTCCTGGCGCAGCGCCGGTATCTAAGGCTTATTATCCAATGGCACCAGTGGAATTGGAAGGAGTTAAGAAACAGGTTGGTGAATTGCTTTAGAAGGGTTGGATTCAAAGCAGCAACTCGCCTTGGGGAGCTCCAATTCTTCTCGTATAGAAAAGGGATGGCACGAGAAGGATGTGCATTGATTATAGAGAATTAAACCGGGTGGCTATCAAGAAACAAGTACCCGATCCCTTGCATTGGAGAACTTTTTGAGCATCTTAGTGGCGCGAGGGTATTCTCGAAACTGGATTTGCGATCCGGATATCATCAGGTCCGAGTAAAAGCAGAAGACGTTTGCAAGACGGCGTTTCGAACTCGGTATGGACATTTCGAGTATCTAGTGATGCCCTTCGGAGTAACGAATGCGCCGGCAATATTCATGGATTTGATGAACCGAATCTTTTCACCATTCCTGGACCGGTTTATTGTGGTATTCATTGACGATATTCTGGTTTACTCGAAGAGTTTGGAGGAGCATGCTGAACATTTGAAGAACGCACTGCAGACACTGAGACAGGAGAAATTGTATGCGAAGATGAGTAAATGCGAATTTTGGCTGGAAGAAGTGAAGTTTCTGGGGCATGTTGTGTCGGGCGATGGCATCGCTGTCAACCCCGAAAAGATTGCAGCAGTTCGAGATTGGCCTATTCCAAGAAATGTGGCTGAGACAAGAAGTTTCCTTGGTTTAGCCGGATACTACAGGAGATTTGTGGAGAACCTCGCTCGTTTGGCAGAGCCGTTGACCAAGCTTACGCGCAAGGAAGTACCTTTTGTTTGGACGGATAAATGTGCTTTAACTTTCGAGACGTTGAAGCAGAAGTTGATAACCGCCCCTATTCTGACCATGCCAGACACTTCCGGAGGACTGGTGATTCACAGCGACGCATCTGGAAAAGGATTGGGATGTGTTTTGATGCAGAATAGGAAGGTCGTAGCTTACGCATCAAGACAACTGAAGACCCATGAGAAGAATTACCCGACTCATGACTTGGAGCTTGCGGCCGTGATCTTCGCCTTGAAAATTTGGAGACACTACCTTTTGGGCGAGAGAGTCGAAGTTTTTACAGATCACAAGAGTTTGAAGTATGTGTTCGCTCAGAAGGAGTTGAACATGAGGCAACGCAGATGGTTGGAGCTGATGGCCGACTACGACCTTGATCTTAAGTACCATCCAGGAAAAGTTAACGTCGTGCCGGATGCGCTTAGTCGGTTACCAGCAATTCAGGTATTGACTACACAGAGGGAGATCATTGTGGATTTTCGAAGATTTGACTTGGAGGTTGTGCTACCACATTCTACGGGACAGTTGATGCAGTTGCAAGTACAGTCGTCCTTAGTTGAGAAGATTAAAGCGGCACAATCGCAGGATCCTAGACTGCAAAAGTTTCGAGAGCAGGTTGAAGCCGGACTACGAACAGATTTACTGGTCCACGATGATGGTTCGTTGAGGTATGGTAGCCGTGTGTGTGTGCCAAAGGGAGATGTCGTGAAGAGCTTATGAAGGGGACACACAGTTCAGCTTACTCTGTACATCCAGGAGGTACAAAGATGCACCGAGATATTCGACAGCATTTCCGGTGGGAAGGTATGAAACGGGAGATTGCTCGCTTTGTGGCAAAGTGCTTGGTGTGTCAGCAAGGTAAGGCTGAACATCAACGGGTTACTGGTTTGTTGCAACCACTTCCGATTCCTCAGTGGAAGTGGGAACATATAACCATGGATTTCGTGACGGCTTTACCGCGGAGTCCAAAAGGCAACAATGCAGTATGGGTGATTGTCGATCGGTTGACCAAGGCAGCTCACTTTATTCCTTTTTGGGCTGGTCAATCAACGGAGACTTTGGCAGAACGGTACATGCAGGAGATTGTAAGATTGCATGGCGCACCGGTGAGCATCGCATCCGATCGGGACACTCGGTTCTTGTCACACTTCTGGAGGAGTTTACAGGAAAGTTTGGGGACTCGATTGAAGATTAGCACAGCTTATCATCCTCAAACTGATGGTCAGTCGGAGAGAACGATCCAAACTCTTGAAGACAAGTTGAGAGCATGCATGTTGGACTTCAAGGGTTCATGGGAGGATCACCTACACTTGGTGGAGTTTTCTTACAACAATAGTTTCCAAGCGACTATTCCGATGGCTCTGTTTGAAGCTTTATATGGTCGTAAGTGCCGTTCACCTGTTGGTTGGGATGACGTTAGTGAACGAAGATTATCGGGACCAGATTTGGTGGTACAGACAGTTGAGAAGGTTAACGCTATCAGAAATCTTATGAAGGCAGCTCAAGACAGACAGAAAAGTTGGGCTGACACGTCAAGAAGGCCTCTAGAGTTCGCCGTGGGTGATTTGGTATTCTTGAAGATATCACCGACTAGAGGGATGATTCGTTTTGGGAGTCGAGGGAAGCTTAGTCCTCGATTCGTTGGACCCTTTGAAATAGTGAAGCGTGTTGGAGAGGTAGCGTACCGTCTGGCGCTACCACAGTCCTTGGCAGGTGTGCACGATGTGTTTCATGTATCTCAACTACGGAGGTATGTTCGAGATGAAACCCACGTCCTGGATCATTCGGAGTTAACTGTACGGGAGGACCTAACTTTTGAGGAGCGACCGGTTGAAATCAAGGATCGAATGGGAAAAGGTTCTTAAGAACAAGGTTATCCCCCTTGTGCTAATTTCTTGGGGTAATCGATCGCATGGAGAATCCACTTGGGAGGGAGAAGACGAGATCCGACAGAAGTTTCCTCACCTTTTCCTTATTTCACTATCTTGTACCCTTGGAATTTCGAGGACGAAATTCTTTTGTAGTTGGGTATGATGTAACACCCGAGCCCAATACTACTTTTCCTGTTTTCGGTGGAGCATTAAATATCACTCATTTTATTTATCTTGCTTGTTTGGGTCTTACTGTGAAATTTTATCTGGCTAAGTCAGTTATGCATATAACAAATTTTAACACCTAAAATGAAATTAAAAATATCTATATTGGCCTACACGTCACCCCTAGCCGCCTGGTAGCGTCCGCGCGTCGAGTTTTCATCCCGTTCGGTGAAACGGGCGAGTTTGGACGGCTACGCGCGCGTGCAAGTGTCCGACTTGGGGGCATGCTTTTTAATCACAAAACATTTCATTTTAAAAATTGGAACCCGCTTAAAATCCTATTATTTGAATTTCGAATATTTGGGCGCAACCCGGGCGCGATTTGGAAATGTTTCATTTAGCGCCAAAATCCCAATTTAATTAAATATTATAAAACTATAATATATTCTAAAACCTTAATCTGTTACTATTATATCCCTTTCAAATCTTTTAAATTTAACTGTTTCCACGACCTCAGCCAATCACGAGGCTCAAACCCTCGTGGGCCCCGCCTGTAACCCTCTCTCTTTCCTCTAATCTCTCTCTCTCTCTTCCTCTAATCTCTCTCTCTCTATCCCTATATATTTTTTCCCTAACCTCCTTCCTCGAGAAAACCCATCGCGAGAAGAAAACCCCATCGCACCCTAGCCGCCACCGTGCCCGTCGCCGCCTTGCCTCGTCGTCGCCTCCTCACCACCACCATCTCCTCCTCGACCTCACCCCACCTCTCTCTCTCCTCTTCGCTGAAGCCACGACCACGAAGCTTTGCACGACCCAAACCGACCCCGCAGCCTTGCCTGCACACCCCACTTCGCCGGAGCTCCGACCCCGTCGACAAATCATAACCTCATCATCTCCTCTTCCCCTCCCGACCTCTTGACACCACCAGCACCACCACCATCACTTCATCCCCAAACAACCGAGTTTTCCCTGCACCCTGAACCCCCGCTGTGGCCACCGACCCAACTCCGGCCATCATCGATCCCAAGCCAACGTCGAACCCATTGCTGAATGCATCTCCTCTCAATCCTGACCTCACTGGCGACGCAACACCCTCACTTCATCATCGCCGTCAACACGCTGCAACCCAAGCTGGTAGCCGCTCCCTTGCAAACCCATACAGCCGGCACTTGCAACTCTGGACCCGAGCTTCTCTCTCAAACATCAATCGAGATCTCGTCGTCGATATCATGTCAGCAAAAACCCATTGCCATAACCAAATCTTGCAGCGTAGGGGGCTGCTCTTTGATCGTCAGCGTTGAGGCGACGCGCCCACATCAGTCAATCTCGTCTCCATCATCACAGCTAACACCGAGCCAGGCTAACCGAGTCTAGATTCCCTAGCCGGGCTTTCAAGTTTCCGTCTTGCTTCGTTCTGCGTTTTCGGGTATCCTTCGTTGTGTTCTATCTGTATCCAGTTCACCGGAAACCGGCGTATCGTCGACGATCCCGACGACCCAGCGAGCATACCTGACCCGTGTGATCACGCTGTGCGTAATTTGGATCCGTTCCGTGTACCGGGCACACATCGCGACGTATCCGCAGACATGAGCAGATCCGCATTCCCGCTCGCGAAACCGTCGAGGCAAGTATTACTTGCCACATGCTATGTTATACAAATTAAATGTGTTTGACTCATTAAACTTGCAAAACTTAACTAAGTAGAGCTATTTTATTATTTGGACGCATTATGACATATATCATGATACTGTAACCTAAAATCACAATTGCCACTTTAACCCTAATAACGAAACTACCGGTTAATCATTTTGCTGTTTAAAGGACGATAGCCGTACACATGTAGCTTTATTACTTTCTGTTATTGATATTGCACTACCTTGTGATTATTGCACCCCAAGGGTGCTCGAACCTGTTAATATGATAATACAACTGCTCTATATTAATGCACCATTGTGATTAAATGAACTGTTATTGTTGTTTACTTTATTTCCTGCTGTTATTCCTTATTTGATTATATACCTGTTGTGAGCACACCCTCGATTGCGTTACATATTGACCTGACCTTGCTACACATGACATATATACATACCGATGCACCTGACATGGTACCCTTTACTATCAACTTAACCTGATGTACCATGACCTGACCTGTTACCTGATCTCATGCCTAATGCCAACAAACCTGACATGGAGTCCTTATGGACCATCCCTGTTGTCTATCCAGACAAACCTGCTTTTACCTGATCCTGTGTTGGCATTAGTCCTTAATTACTGAATACCTGACTCGACATACATAACTTGGGGGTATGGGGAAATCAAAGGTGAAACCGACTTGTAACTCAACAGTTCGATACCTGTTCTGATCAGTCTTACGGGCTAGGCCAGCCCCGGAGTGATGATGCTGACATCACTCACCCATCCTGCTACTTGTTACTGCCTAGCGGCACGTCTCGGATTCAGCCCTGAGAATCTTGACCGTGGTCCCGGGCACGCACGGGATACTATTGAGTTACATCGATGAGTCATCAATTGATTTCAAAGACTTTAGAATAGAAACCCGATAGAACAGTTTAGTTACCCACTACACACTACACCGCACTGCTTGTACATACTACTGCTTATTTCATGTTTATTTATGCACTGCTTATTACCATGTTCATATTATATTATTGGTTGACATGACGCGCTGACGTCTGGGTTTTGCATGGCCCAGATTCTTTACCACCGTCGCCGACCGATCAGGAGTACTTCAGCCAGCAGGCTGATTTGTGAGTTCTGTAGTGATTAGTTTATTTATTGCATTTTATTTCCAGATGTGAGCCCGCATTATGGGACGTACTTTTCTATTATTGTATTGGATCATTTGCTTCCGCACTTATTTATCATTGACTCTTGTTATTATGGATTTGGACATGTGTTAGATAGTTTGTTTATCTTGTTCTTGATATCTCTACAGCCGTAATGTGACTATGGATGGATACTTCCTACCCACAGGTAGCATGGTTGGCTATGTCACGTGCCCAATCTTGCGTACTCTGGGAAGCGGGGCGTGACACTATCATTGCATGTGACGAATGTTTATATATATCTATATGATATCTATTTAGGTGTTGCTTATGTTTTGCATCCGCGCTAGTCCAGCCCCCGCTCTGTTGTTAGTTAAGTAACCTAACGGGTGATGACGGGACCCCATGGCGAATGCGGATGGCATAAGCGTACGTCATATTTTCGTTGTTTTCTGCAATGGTAGGATTAATTGATGGGACGCATTGAAATTAATGCAAGAAAAATAAACCAAAGTAAAAGTCGTTGGAACACTTTCAAAAACCACTCGGTTTCTTTTCAAAATAACTTTTAAACGCGGAGCTTAAACCACTCCTTTTAAAAGCTATCTCGTTCCATCGATTATATCAAGTTCACTACGTTCACGGTTTCGCCAAAACCATTCGTAGCCCTCCGTCGTTTCACATGGATGGTCAATAGTATTCAAGCTATGTTTGTTGGCCAAAGTCAAGGCATAGTGATTGGTAGCTATTGGGTATTCATGTGCAGCATAGATAGATGTGTTGGTTTGGGACAGTCGTACTGCCTTGTTGGCCAAAGTCAAGGGTAGGTGCGGGTGGGTTCAAATTAACCTGGAGAATGACGGGTAGAACTTGACATGTGACTTATGATTTGTTGGCCAAAGTCAAGGTCATAAGAGCATGGGGCAAAAATCCACATCGGGAGTTTCAAAAGAACTGAAACTTGCTAGCGCTTCATACCATTTGGAGTGTGATGATTCAGGTAGGATTCCTTCAGTTTTGTCACGCAATGATATTTGGATCCCGATCCTACTGTGAGTATATGCTACTCCTCGGGAAAATTCTCGCTTAACGATCAATGCTATAAACCTAGTAGGTGTCTAGAAAGGTGTTAGTGGGGCTGCGCCCCCAGGGAAAAGAGGTTATTTATTTAAGGAACTTCGCGAAAGCGTTGGAAAACCTCCCTCGAAGTACCGACACTAGCCTGGTTGAACGGTTAAGCAAGTATTGTACGGTGAGATTGATCCTGACTAATTCTTCCTTTTTGGTTTGAGGAATGATTCGAGAGACAGTGGGAGCCATCCTGTTTAGACAAATTAAAAACCACTCTAAACTTGCAAGAGCATCATGCTAAAGTGTTTCTTCTCTCTCTCCTAATTGCAGCAACCAAACAACATGACTGGACTTAAGTTACTACTAGATAAAAACATACTGACAGGGCCAAATTACAAAGATTGGCTCAGGAATGTCAAAATGGCAATCACTTACGACAAGTTGGGGTATCTCCTTACCACCAAAGCTCCCCCTGCCCCAGGTCCCACCTCCAGCGTCGCGGATAAAGAAATCCATAAGACTTGGGAGATTGATTACGCGAAGGCCAAGGGCCTCCTGCTTGCCTCTATGGACAATGAACACCAGAGGAGGCACGAGAATATGGACCTTGAATCCATATTTCTTCATACAAAAGAACTGTATGGGGAGCAATCCCGTATCACCAGATACGAAGTCTCGAAAAAGCTGTTTTCGGCGAGATTGGCCATCGGATCACCGGTAGCGGAACACGTGCTTAAGATGATTGGCTTCTTTGAGGAGCTCGCGGACCTTGGGACCACGTTAGAGAATGAGCTCTATACGGACTTGATTCTCCAGTCCCTTCTTTCCACTTACGCCCAGTTCACCCTGAACTTCAACTTACAGGAAAAGGAAGTTGAACTTTCAGAACTCCTCAACATGCTGAGGAGTGCAGAGGGCACCCTACAGAAAGGTAGGGAAACATCCACTTTGTTTGTAGGAGGATCTTCATCTTCTAGGTCCAAGGCGAAAGCCAAGGGAAAGAAGAAGAAAACCCCCTGCCAAACCAAGGGGCGGTGTTAGTAAGGTGGATACGAAGGGAAAGGCAAAAGCAACAAAGGACGCGGGAAAACTTGTGGGAAAGGAAGAATGCTTTTACTGTCACAAGAGTGGACACCGGAAGAAAGATTGCAGGGCTTGGAAGGCCAGAACACAGGATCTGAAGCGTGTTGCGGCTTTATCTTCAGGTGTGTATGTTATTGAAAACTGTCTATCAATAAACTCTACTTCTTGGGTATTGGATACCGGATCAGGATCTCATATCTGTAATTCTTTGCAGGCGTTGAGAAACCGTAGGGTTTTGAAGGCAGGTGATATGACCCTCAGAGTTGCAAACGGAGCTGGCATGGATGCTGAGTCCGTGGGGGACTATCACCTAGGGTTGTCAGATAGACACGTTTTGGTTTTGCGTAATTGTTATTTTGTACCCAATGCAACTTGTAATATCATTTCTGTATCTTTAGTTTCTAAAGAAGGTTATGAATTTGCGTTTGTAAGTAATGTTGTAAATATTCGCCTTAATCAAGTTCTTATTGGGTCAGGTACATTAAACAATGGAATATACGTATTAAACCAACCACAGATTTTCAATGTCCAGAATACACACAAAAGAAAGTCTCCGGAATCAAATCAGGCTTTCTTATGGCATTGTAGACTGGGTCACATCAATGAGAGAAGGTCGACGAAGTTACATACAGAAGGATATTTGGATCCGTTCGAATATCAATCATATGCAACTTGTCAATCCTGTTTCAAAGGAAAGATGACAAAGACTCCGTTCACTGGACACGGAGTAAGAGCGAGCGAGCTTTTAGGACTCGTACACAGCGACGTGTGCGGTCCAATGTCTACGCATGCACGAAGCGGTTATTCTTACTTCATTACTTTTACGGATGACTTTTCAAGGTACGGTTATGTCTTCTTAATGAAACATAAATCCGAAGCCTTTGGAAAATTCCAGGAATATAAGAATGAAGTGGAAAAACAAACAGGCAAAAGTATCAAGACACTAGGATCTGATCGAGGTGGTGAATACTTAAGTGCCGAGTTCCTGGATTACTTAAAAGAGAATGGAATTCTCTCTCAGCTTACTCCTCCATACACTCCGCAACATAACGGTGTATCGGAGAGACGGAACCAGACCCTATTGGATATGGTACGTTCCATGATGAGTAACGCTGAGTTACCGCGATCATTCTGGGGATATGCACTAGAATCAGCTGCATACCTTTTGAACCGAGTTCCAACTAAGACTGTGCCTACTACACCATATCAGATGTGGTGTGGGAAGAAACCCTATCTTAAGCACATTAAGACATGGGGATGTCCAGCTTTTGTCAAAAAGCAGCATGCGGACAAACTCGAGGCACGCTCAGTACAGTGCAAGTTTGTGGGATATCCAAAGAACTCCAAGGGATATTTCTTCTATTGCGAAGAGGAACAAAAGGTTTTTGTTTCTCGTCATGCCCACTTCTTGGACACTGAGTTTTTGGAAACTCAGATAAGCGGGAGCGCAATAGAACTGGAAGAAATTCCAGAACCATGAGCTATTACTGAAATCTTAGTAGAACCATAGGGTTTGAAAGATCAGGACATTCCTGCGCCGCTCCGCAGGAATAGTAGGCAGTCTCATCCGCCCGAGAGATACGGTTTTCTCATAGACGGGGATAGAGAGGATTGCATCATTGATAGTGATGAGCCGACTAGCTTCCAGCAGGCCATTGAGAGCGTTGACTCGGTAAAATGGCTGGATGCAATGCGGACCGAAATGGAGTCCATGTACACCAACAAAGTATGGACGTTGGACGTTGCTCCAGATGGGTTAAAACCCGTAGGATGCAAGTGGATCTTCAAAAGGAAGATTGGTGTAGATGGACAGGTTGAGACCTATAAAGCCAGACTTGTTACAAAGGGTTTCCGTCAAAGACCTGGCTTGGACTATGATGAAACCTTTTCTCCAGTCGCTATGATGAAATCCATTCGGATCCTTCTTGCCATTGCTGCCTTCCACGATTATGAGATTTGGTAGATGGACGTAAATACCGCTTTTCTGAATGGAAATTTAGAGGTGTGTGTCTATATGGACCTGTAAGTCCACGTTACCTCTCCCGGTTCTTTCGGGCTTGCGGAAATGGTGAAAAACGATTTTTAGGGTTTGGGTAACATGGACTACAAAAACGGATCTTGGCTAAACTACACACTAGCAACCTAACTAGAGAGTTGTCTACTCGGTTAGGGGTTATACCTCAACTTGAACTCCTTCTTCTTGACTCTTGATGGTGGTCGGATGGCGCTTTCCTCATCGCCTACTCTTGTCAAAGATGGATCCACCTGAGGGTTTCTTCCTTGAGCTCCTTTCTCGAACTTTGAGAGAACTAAGATCTTTGGCTTGCTAGACCTTCAACCTTAGAGAGAATAGAGAGTAGCTTTGGGTGTTTTATCTTCAAGGAGATGTTTCTCAACACATGAGAATTGTTCTCCTTGAACTAGAGGAGGAAGAAGAAGAATAGAGGAGAGAGAATGGTTATGATAGAATGGGATGGTTTTTTTACAACCATAACATTTTAAGTGAATTATCAAATTAATAAAATTAATCTAAATGAAAAAGTTGATGGAAGGTTTGATAAGACTATTATCATTTCACATTAAATGGTTTTTGCTAGAATCAAAGAGCATCTTTGATGTGTAATGATGAGAGTCAATGTTTCAACCATGGTCAACAAGTCAACCTTGGTCAACAAGTCAACAAACCCAACCATGACACAATTTCATTTAATTAATATTATTAATTGATATATCACATATTCATTAGGGTTTGGAAAAAGATGACTGTCAACTGTGCATACGCACCCGTTCCAAAACCCTAATGAAAAACCTCTTCCTCCGCCTCAATCAACTGTGCATACACACCCGCATTCGTGTTCCGAGGAACATGAATATTATGAGATAAAACTAACCCCAAAACATATACTAGGATCTGGCTCAAACCAGAGCCCGCTAGTAATATCCGTCCGGACGCCAAACGTGCACAAGTGCGCGGATGAGAACGAACCCTGCCGCAAAACCATGTGACCTCTACTCTGTTTTGCCCAAAGGCGAATAACCCTCTGTGTGGGACTCTAAAGACTCGACACTACGCTGGCAGTGGGTTTAACCACAGACCGCAAGCGGCACTAGCTGTACGTAACGGTCCCCAGGTAGATGCTGACAAGAAGACTGACGAGGTAAACCCATCTGAACTCCTACTAAGCCTGAATGTGACAATCTCCGTACAGTCCGGTCTGTTCGTCCGATACATCGCATGGCGGGCCTAGGGGGCGGTAAACGTCAGTCCCCTAATAGCGGTACAAGTCGTGTCGGAGTGTAGCCCAGAACACCCTGAGATAACACTGGAAACCTACCAGTATATCTCGCTTGCCCTGGCCAGGGACTACTTGTGTAATAGCTCTGCTAGACACAGCGCGATGTCAACCTCCAATACCGGGAGAGACGAATCCTGTCTAACCGTCACTGCCTCCAAGTGCTTCGGGACTGCACCCAAAAACTACTTGTTTGCACGACTCCTTTGAGCCGTGGTAGGGTAGTAATCAAAGTACAGTGGGAACACACTCGAGGCGAAGTGACAGTGTCAAGTCAGCGGACTAAGCTGTACTCATGTCACCTGGGAACTGATAACTGACGATAGGTATAATACCAACCAACAGTTCCCGACGAGTCCTGTCCAGTGTACTCGTAACCTAACGAGCACCCGTATACTATCTCAAGTACGACGTACTGACGGCTGTGGGACAGACCGTTTCCCAAGCTGGGATGAGAAGCGTATACGCTAGTCTACTCCGGAGTATCGATGCCCTGTCTCGATAGTCCTACGACTAGGGACCTGCATAAGGATGTGCTTGTGGATTACCCAGCCCCCACGAGTGTGACTGCCATCACAACGCTGGTAATCAAGCAAAGATCCTAAGGGCTCCACTAATGTGTAAAAGCAATATGCTAAAAGAAACACATGCACACATTAAAGAAGAAACAAACCAAGTAGCATACTGCTATATTGAGCAAGATTGTTTATACAAGGTGAATATCCCAAGCTTCCATCAAGTAATATACAAACTAGTATGATACAGTAATGGCCTCTAGGGCATATACACTAACAGGACCAGCCAGAGGGTTTCATTCAGAGTGGGAGCAGCGGGAAGGTGTGCAAGTTGCTTAAGTCCTTTTATGGACTAAAGCAGGAATCGCGGAGTTGGAATATCTATTTTGATGAGGCGGTCAAAGATTTTGGCTTTATCAAAAATCCAGATGAACCATGCATTTATAGTAGATTTGTAAAAAAAACTGTCGTATTCCTCGTTTTATACGTAGATGACATTCTCTTGATAAGAAATGACATTCCTATGCTACAATCTGTCAAAGGGTTCTTGTCACACAGGTTCTCCAAGAAAGACCTGGGTGATGCCTCTTACATTCTGGGGATCCGGATCTATCGTGACAGATCCAAGAGGATATTAGGACTTTCACGGTCTAGGTACATCGACACCATACTGAAAAGATTCAGTATGGAAGATTCCAAGCGCGGTAATCTACCGGCTTGTCACGGGATCACCCTCTCCAAAAAGAAGTCTCCCAAGACTGATTTGGAAAGGGATCGCATGTCTATTATACCCTACGCTTCTGCGGTAGGCTCTATAATGTATGCAATGTTGTGTACCAGACCAGATGTAGCTTATGCACTGAGTGTGGTAAGCAGGTATCAGTCAAACCCTGGGGAGAAACACTGGATAGCGGTAAAGAACATTCTCAAGTACCTGAGAAGGACTAAGGAGATGTTCTTGGTGTATGGCGGAAAAGACCTCCAGATCGAGGCCTTTGCTGACTCTAGCTTCCAGAATGACAAGGATGATTCCAAGTCCATGTCGGGTTATGTCTTTACCCTCAATGGAGGGGCGGTGTGTTGGAAGAGTTCCAAACAGGCAACCGTTGCTGACTTGACGATGGAAGCGGAATATATCGCTGCATCTGATGCCGCAAAAGACGCCGTCTGGATGAGGAAGTTCTTGATAGAACTTCAGGTGGTTCTGTCCATTGTTGATCCAGTACCTCTGTATTGAGACAACAACGGGGCTATAGCTTTAGCAAAGGAACCCAGGTCCCATCAGAAGTCCAGGAACATCTTGAGGCGGTATCACCTGATCAGGGAGATCGTGGGTCGCCAGGAGATCGAGGTTCGGAGAGTTGCTACGGAAGATAACACTGCTGATCCATTCACAAAGGCCTTACCCCAGACTCAGTTCGAGCGGATGATCGAGATGATAGGTCTTCGATACGCCAGTACATGGCCTTAGTGCAAGTGGGAGATTGTTAGTGTATATGCCCTAGAGACCATTACTGTATCATACTAGTTTGTATATTACTTGATGGAAGCTTGGGATATTCACCTTGTATAGACAATCTTGCTCAATATAGTAGTATGCTACTTGGTCTGTTTCTGCTTTAATGTGTGCATGTGTTTCTTTTAGCATATCGCCTTTACAGATTAGTGGAGCCCTTAAGATCTTTGCTTGATTACCAGTGTTGTGATGGCAGTCACACTCGTGGGGGCTGGGTAATCCACAAGCACATCCTTATGCAGGTCCCTAGTCGTAGGACTATCGAGACAGGGCATCGATACTCCGGAGTAGACTAGCGTATATGCTTCTCATCCCAGCTTGGGAGACGGTATGTCCCACAGCCGTCAGTACGCCGTACTTGAGATAGTATGCGGGTGCTCGTTAGGTTACGAGTACACTGGACAGTACTCGTCGGGAACTGTTGGTTGGTACTATACCTATCGTCAGTTATCAGTTCCCAGGTGACATGAGTACAGCTTAGTCAGTTGACTTGACACTGTCACTTCGCCTCGAGTGTGTTCCCACTGTACTTTGATTACTACCCTACCACGGCTCAAAGGAGTCGTGCAAACAGGTAGTTTTTGGGTGCAGTCCCGAAGCACTTGGAGGCAGTGACGGTTAGACAGGATTCGTCTCTCCCGGTATTGGGGGTTGATATCGCGCTGTGTCTAGGAGAGCCATTACACAAAGTCCCTGGCCATGGTAAGCGAGATAGACTGGTATGTTTCCAATATTATCTCAGGTGTTCTGGGCTACACTCCGACATGACTTGTACCGCTAGTAGGGGACTGACGTTTACCGCCCCCCTAGGCCCGCCACGCGATGTTCTCAGACGAACAGACCGGACTGTATGGAGATTGTCACATTCAGGCTCAGTAGGAGTTCAGATGGGTTTCACCTCGTCCGTCTTCTTATCGGCATCTACTTGGGGACCGTTACGTACAGCTAGTGCCGCTTGCGGTCTGTGGTTAAACCCACTGCCAGCGTAGTGTCGAGTCTTTAGAGTCCCACACAGAGGGTTATTCGGCTTTGGGCAAAACAGAGTAGAGGTCGCATGGTTTTGTGACAGGGTTCGTTCACATCCGCGCACTTGTGCACGTTTGGCGTTCAGACAGACATTACTAGCATGCTCTGGTTTCAGCCAGATCCTAGTATATGCTTTGGGGTTAGTTTTATCTCATTGTATTCATGTTTCTCGGAACACGAATGCGGGTGTGTATGCACAGTTGATTGAGGCGGAGGAAGAGGTTTTTCATTAGGGTTTTGGAACGGGTGCGTATGCACAGTTGACAGTCGTCTTTTTCCAAACCCTAATGAATTTGTGAAATATCAATTAATAATGTTATTTAAATGAAATTGTCTCATGGTTGGGTTTGTTGACTTGTTGACCAAGGTTGACTAGTTGACCATGGTTGAAACTTTGACCATTATCATTTCTTTTCTAGATGCTTTTTGATCTTTGCAAAATCATTTAATGTTAAATGATAATGGTCTTATCAAACCAACCATCACCTTTTTCATTTTGGATTAATATTATTAATTTGATAATTCACATATATTGTTATGGTTGTAAAACCATTCTCATTCTATCATAACCATTCTCTCTACTCTCTTCATCTTCCTCCTTCTCTAGTTCAAGGAGAATCATTCTCATGAGTTGAGAAACCTCTCCTTGGAGATAAAACGCCCTAAGCCACTCTCTACTCTTCCTAAGGTTGAAGGTCTAGCAAGCCGGAGACTTTAGTTTTCTCAAAGTTCGAGAAAGGAGCTCAAGGAAGAAACCCTCAGGTGGATCCAGCTTCGACAAGAGAAGGCAACGAGGAAAGCATCATCCGACCACCATCAAGAGTCAAAGAGAAGGAGTTCAAGTTTAAGTATAACCCCTAACCGAGTAGATAACTCTCTTGTTGTTGCTAGTGTGTAGTTTAGCCAAGATCCGTTTTCGTAGTCCATGTTACCTAAACCCTAAAAATCATTTTTTACCATTTCCGCAAGCCCGAAAGAACCGGGAGAGGTAACATGGACTTACAAATACCCAGTAGGTGCAGCCATGGTGCACGAAATCAATATCAGGAAACTCGTCATCAAAACTAAAATCCAAGCGATATAAGCGTGATACGCGGATCACAAACGCAAATCGCAATAAATGACATCGAGGTACACCTCCTACAATGTCGAAAAAAGTCGGTGCGCCCAAAACTGGCAGGGCAAGAACATCCGCTCGCCTCCTGCTCACGGCCTGGCGTCCTCTGTCTCTGGGTCCTTATCTTCTCTGTGGATTACCAATCCCGCAATCCATTAGCTCATCGGCCTTGTCAGGTGTGCTAACGGGAACGATTCCGCTCTAGCACTTCTTTGGTCATCTCTCGGTCAATCATCACGACCACTCGTAAGGCAGCACGTTACTGGCGTCGTCCTCTGGTCCTCTGAATATACGTGACACAACTAATCCTGAGTGCAAATCTTATTGCAGCAGTGTCCTGGAAGGAGTCCTGCTCAAGGTCTCTTCCGATCTCGCCTATGCCGAACTGTACGGAGGCTGGTACTCTTACTTAATCTTTTCTCGTTTTCTGGACATCTGCGTGTTCCACACACATTTCCTCGGAAACTGGCCGTATCCCAACGCCTCTGTAAGCATATCAGGTCTCTGATCTTGACGGGGAGTAATAACAGCTCGTCAGCGTCTCGCACGAACCTCTAGTTCCACTTGTCTTTATCTTCGTCCACTATGACGTCACGCCATGCTATCTGCGCACTGCAACTGTTCTCGGCCATGGTCAATCCGAAGTCTCTCGCACGGACTCGAAATCGCGTACTCTGTAGCTTCATCACTCTGTAGAAGATATCTGGCCGAACACGTCATCGGGAACTCGTCCCAACCATCGGAGGAATACTCAATACTCGTCCGTCCTCGATCAACTTACAACGCATTAGGGTGAGGTCCTCTATACGAAGCTGGTCAGCCTTCTGATCTCATATCACATGGTATCCGGACGACGTCAAACTTTTCGATCGAGTCATCAAGGTCCCGAAATTTCCCGAAATCTCAACACCTGAGCACAGTCTAAAAATATCTGGTACATACCACAGTACCTCTGTACCAGCCGTAGAAGGGCAAACCCAAGCCTCACTGATGGCACAGCTAAACTGCCATAAACCCTAAGGTTCAAAGCGGTTCCATGGTCATCATGTCGAGTTAGGGTTTCATTCTTCTAGAGGGTCCACAGAATTACCTGCATGTTCCTCCGAACACTTTAAACTTGGGAAAATGGGTTTCTGACACTCGCTCAAACTTTTAAACTTCGCCTAGGTGACATGCGAATACCCTTTGTCCGCATGCTAAACAATGCCTCAATCCTCCAGGAAAGGCGATACATCGGCGGTCATCTCTGGATCGGTCTGCTCTAGATCTGAGTAAGACTCTCCACACTGGAAATCTTCAACTCAACTGGGCCTGCGTCGGCGCATCAATCTGACGAATTACCTTCGTCTCTCAAATCAGGGTAGACTAGTTGTCATCTGTCGCATCTCTTCCTGGAAGCTCCGGCGATCTTAGCTCGTAAGCTTTGGAAGCGACATCCCATCATCTCAGCAACAGCTGGTTCACCTGTCTGCATGGTAGGCGACATCAAAATCTCTAAGGTATGCTGTATATCAACAGCCCTCTCGCAACTGGCAGCTCTAACAATGGTCCGATCATCCGGTGGAAAAACCAAACACTTGCCTTAACAGGAGGTCACAACACACACTACATTGAGACGTTCCAATGTCACCAGAAAACACAATGGTCGGACCTCGTACCAGACGATCTCTCCTTGACCGCATCACTAGCAGCAGCTCAATCTGCGCTCAAACATGGTGACAGGAACCTCAATCGAGTATCGACGAAAGCAGATCAACGGCTTGAGAGGAAACGACAGATCTAGAATGGATACATGATCATAAGAAGGAACAACATCAATGAGAGAATGATTATGGAAACGAATAGAATCAAGAGTCTTAAATGGATGTATAATCATGGGTATGAAGAGAATCATAGATCTAAAAATATGTACATTCTAAGATTTCTTAAGTGGAGTATCGTATCGTAAATATGCCGCGGAACATATGTACGGTACGTCACTCTACTCAAGCTACCTACTCCATCAATCAGGGCCAGCCTATGAAACGAAGTTCGGGTCTAATACCCCCCGTTCAAGTCTAAGTTCCGTAAGGTCAAGCCTAGGTTCCGAAATACATACCCGCCCTAGACTCCGCATAGTCAAACATAGACTCGAACAAAAGTTAAACCTAGCGCTCTGATACCAACTTTGTCACGACCCGAAATATTAGCTCGTGACCAGCACTTGAATCATGCAACGTCTAAAAGCGTAACGGAATTCAAGTAAGCTGAAACCCAGAAATCTAAACCTTTTTAAGAAAATAAAGGAGGTGAGGTTTTGAAATAAAGGTATAATGAAATCATGTTTTCTTAATGCATAGAAAAGGAACATGAATGATGCAAGTTTAATTTACTAGTTTGAAAACATGTTCTTCTTTTAAAAATTTGGCAGCACCTCCTTTGTATATTTTGATCCAAAACCACAAATACATAATAAGAATAATGGCATCCCCAAGCGGGAGCTAGATCTTCGCCAAACGGTGGATCACGACCACCCAAGACAAAATAAATAAGTATACGATGCCCAACGGTGAAGTTCACCACAAAAGATAAGTAAATAAGCAAGATATCAAACCACAAGTAGCGAACAACCCCTCGCTCTAAGTCTCGCAACCACAATCTCACTAAGTCTCATTATTTATACAAATTACTAATTTTAATTGATGGAGTTAACTAGAAACAAAATGAAATGTAGATATAAGAGTGGGTACGATACAAATATCCCACCTACCAATGCAAAACACCCGAATGCAACTGTGTGCCAGCGAAGCCGCTACTGATCCAGGCGGTCAACCTGCAAGAACTGTGGCACAACGGGGGTCAGTTGCCAACTCGTGAGTAGAAAAATATCAACAGAAAGAAATCGAATAAACAATGACTCCTAGGTCAACTATATCATAAAGGTAATACTATGATATCTAGGGTGACCGGGTCTGTATGTGCCAACAAGGTATTCAATACCTATATGCATGCGGATAACATCCAACAGTAATAATCAATGCATGTATGCATGTGGATCTCGTCCACCCATATAATCAATGTATGTATGCATGTGGATCTCGTCCACCCATATAATCAATGTCTGTATGCATGTGGATCTCGTCCACTCATATAATCAATGTATGTATGCACATAAATATCATAAAAGAGTGTGCATGAAAGTATGAGGATATATATCAACGGTGTCCTTCATGACACATCAAAATCATGGAACCAGAGTGCCTAGCATCGACACTCGAAAACATCATGAAAACCGTGCCCAGCATCGGCACGTAAATCCTCATATATCGGGCTCCGTCAGTCCGGATCAGCCCACGGGCTCCGTCAGTCCTGATCGGCCCCTATCATCTCTCGACTCCGATCGGTATACTCCGGATATCCACTGAGCCCAAATACTATCACCGGTAGGTAGTAGTCCCTCCGCCGGGCTCACCGTCTAACTATACGAGTCTTCTTGTCCCGGGGTACCATACCGGGTCCACCATGTACCCGCAGACGGTGCCTACCACTTCTCGAATCGGGTATACTCACACAAGCTCTCATGAACCAAGAAAACTCATGGTGGTCGCACTGAAATATTATATCAAGAGAAACCGGGTTTTTAAACAACACATAATCTCTTTTGAAATGTCCACGGTTCTCAAATCCAGAAATCCCATGAAAACAGCATATCTCAATGCGTAAAATAATAGAGCATGATGTATGCGACATATAAGAGAAATGCGAGCATATCCGTGTATCATGCAACATGGAACAATGATATGACACATTAAGGGAAAACAGCTCTTTTAAAATGATTCCAGTTTTTAAAATATCACATGCGGTTCCCAATTTTACAATAAAATCGGTTATCTATGTAGGTACAATATGTATATGCGCAAGTATAGATGTACCAATGTATGTGTGCACACATATGGAAATACAACGTGTATGTGCACAAGTATGGGTGTATCAAGGTATATGTGCACCAATATGGATATACAAATGGGTATATCCGCAAATATGGATGTATCAATGTATATGTGCACAAATATGGATATACAAATGTGTATATCCGCAAGTATGGATGTATCAATGTATATGTGCACCAATATGGATATACAAATGTGTATATCCGTAAGTATGGATGTATCAATGTATATGTGAGTATGCTATGCGAAGAGTCATATTATGATGCAGCAATCCTAATATGTAGTGACATGGCAATTATTGATGATGAAGTGTGTGAGCCTACGATCTGTGTACGTGTAACATTGTCACGACCCAAAGTTTGGATGTGACCGGCACTTAGATTGTATAATATCTAAAGATATGCACACAGTCCAAGTAAGCCGAAAACCAAGATCAAAATCCTTTTTGCGGAATTCTTTATATACAAAATTTAATTTTTAGTAGAAATCACAGTTTAAGAAGTTAAATTTTAAACAAGTATAAGGTGTTAAGTTTGGTTGCATCCCTACTTGGGATCAACAATATCAACAGAGGAAAATATCAGTATATAGGACATCAATACGAATCCCAGACATAAAGAAAAGAGATAACAATTCATAGAACTAAACGATCTCAACTGTCAAATAATATACATATCATCTCTCACTCTTAGTCATATACAGGTCTGATGGAGATTTTCTAGATACAAAATACAATATCAAAAAAAGGAGGTTACTACATATGTAACCCAGCTATCAAAAGAAGTGATAAAGCTGCAAACGTAGATCTGCACCGCTGCTAACCGTCCACTCTATCCCTACAAGGAACTGTGGCACAACGGGGGCGAGTTGCCAACTCAGTGAATATGACTAACATATAACGGTTAATAATGTAAATATGACGATCATACGAAGTGAAATGTGAACAAGTATAATATATGATTATCTGTGGAAATCATGAATCTACAGTACGAATCTCATAATCAAAACAGAAATCTCATCATTTATTTCCAATAAAAATTCAATTCCCCGTATCCATCATCGACACAAAACTTTCATTTCTCACAGGCATCATTCCTCGAATGATCCTGAAATCAACAATACCGGTCGTTATCATCTAGATATACGCCGTATTTTTACCACTATCTCCGGTATCGAGTAACCTCACAAGGCTCCCCCACCTCAATGCGGCTATCCTGCCCCTCGGTCTCGACCGGGTCCACCATGTATCCAACTGTATATCTCCCCCACTCAGTATGGATAATGTAAAATCCGTGACCGTATATCTCCCCCACTCGGTCCGGAATAAAACCAAATCATAAAACATCTCATGGTGGACATGACACATCAATCATGAAAATCACTGGATTTATGTAATAGTATTCAAAACACAAAACCATAAATCCTCAATAATACGTTTACCTCTTATATCAACATGAAATACTCAGATACTAAACATGATATTAATGATGCAATTTACTACTAATATTGGTGTGTATGATACGATATGAATCATTTTAACAAGAAATTTGCTATGTGTACAAGTGACATGGTAATATCGACGAGGTGTGTGTAACATATAAGATGTGCACGCGGCATGACTCGTCGATACTTGTATAGTGTTCTAGCAACTAAGCAATGTATGTGTGAATTATGAATGCATATTGTTAATTTAGCATATCAATTAACTCATTTATTTAAATAAAACTACGGGCGTAAAACGCCATCTTTACAAAATTTCACGGTAGATGTTTAGTCTACTCACCGGAAAACGTCGAATCTATTCAGGAATTGCTAATCCTTTCTCTTTCCTCGCTGCCTCCGAAAATCCCGTATTCGAATCTAACTTCACAATTTAACTTATATAAGGAAACGGCTACTCCGACATGATGGAAATGAAAAACACCCGTTCCCATGTACTAGTTATATTGTATACGGCTATATCAAGCTATTAAACACTTAACCTTACTGGATTTTAACCCTAACCTGCATCGCTATAGAATTTAAATCGCGATGCGTTTTAACCGTGTCGTATTTTATGTTTTTAGATATCTTTTTCGATATACGTTTCCAGATTCTATCTGCAGTGAAACTAATTTGTTTAAATAACACACAAATGACCAAAATTATACACTGAATTACCCCCAACCATCCAAAACTACCTAGCATCCCACAAAACCGGCGACGCCGGATTTCTCCTTTATGTCGCCGGCCCAATTCCGAGCTCTCTGGTTCGTGATCCTATAGTTTTCTCTAGGTGATACATACATCATTTTATCACTGTTTTGTTAAGTTTATTCTTCTCTAAATGATAGTGATTGATCTCAAAAACTATCTATTACCGTAATCAAGAACGTCGTCGCATGTAGTTAGCCGGTGAGTACGGGTCGGTTCACAAGGATGTTGTGAATTTCCTAGTCGCTCAAACGAGTTAATTCCGATTGTGTTCGGATTGATTATTAAATCTAAAAACTAAATTAATCTATATCTAAATCTTGCTAGGGTTAGGTCTAGGTTAAGTTTGGAAAGTCAATAAATCTCACCGCTTTCTATACCCATATGAAGATCTAATTAGGTGTTATAGTAATTATTAATAAAAGGGATTAGAATCATTTGGAAAGATGTTTCTTCCTCTAGGTTCTTGTCCTTCCTTTATCAATCCATACCCTAACCTCCCTGGAAAACAATCACAACCGGGCCTTTATACTACGGTATCACCGCTACCTCGTGGGATAGGGTGCCGTAGGGAGCGGTATGAGCATGTATGCATAGAGTCCTATGAAAATATATGACGGGCAAGAAAGAGGATGAGAGATCTTTGTCTCTCAAACCTTCCCCAGATCTAACCCTAACAAGCGAGGAGACTACTCACTCATTAGGGAATTGAAGAACATTTATCTAGGGCAGAGAATGAAAATTACCTAGGGCAAGAATTGAAATCTAAACTAGGGCAAGAATTGAAATTACCTACCTACTTTACAGATGGCTCTCTCCAAACATCAACACAGGGTTGTCAGATCTGAATTCATGATATGAAAAGAGGCATCGATGCTCTCCAAAAGAATTCTAAATTTTATTCATAAAAAGAGGCATAGGGAGGCATGAAAAGAATACAATGATTTGGGCTTCTATTTATAGGAGATAGAAACCCTAGGTTACAATTGATTCGCATGTCTACATTTACCAAAATATCCTTAGGAAGACCTAGTCAAAATAGACTTCCAAGCTTTTGGTAAAATTTTATGTCTGGAAATTTTGGAACTGATTCTGGGCTTCTTGGGCTTTTTATTTCTTTGGATCTTTATACAATTTGGCTTCTCTATTTCTTCCAGATCTCCAGTGAACAATTGCAGTGGACTTTTAACCGTTTGCTTTGTAATCTTGGACCTTGCGTTGCCTTATACTGATCTTTTGTGTAGGCTTGATTAAGATCCTTCTATTTGTTGGTCAAAGTCCCTTTTTTGTGTTGTTTTTTTTGTCTTTTTCACTGTTTTCGCTCTAAGAACCTGTAACCTGTAATATGTAGCAGACATGCGTCAAAAGTACCTGTTTATTTATAAAAAGAATAAGAATGGAGAATATAATAATACAATATTATGGTGTGAACAAATACCCCCAAACTTATCTTTTGCTCGTCCTCGAGCAAACTTATTTTTATTCTTGACAAAAATCTAACCGCACTTTCGCAGGGAAACGCGATTGCACTGAGCTCGTGCAACAAGCCGTTAAACCTCTAGGTGTCCCTAGTAGGAGGAGTGTTGTCTCCTGAGGGTTTTCAGCGGATACTACCCACAAAATCCTATCAATTTGGCTTTTTCGACTTTTGTTTTCCAATTAGGTTTTCTAACAAGGAATTCTATTATCTTCTACTTGTAAATTATCCACCCATATTCTTCACACTTCCTTATCATTTAACTTAAGATTATATATGTTCTATAGACTTACTTAGCTTTCGGCATCTCTTAAGTTTTCCTTCTACGGTTCCATCTCCGCTTAGGAATTTTTATCAACTCAATTAAAGATACAAGTTCTATTCTTCACTCCTTTCTCTCATCTAAACTCCAATCACATATCCCTACGTGTGTGTATAAATCACCCCTACACTTGGAAATTCAAATCAAGCAATCATATCCTTGTCCGTTGTCCCAAGTACTTATTAGTAGGTGAATTTTTAATTGAATTTTGCTTACACATCCTTCATGCGACTGTTAATACTTCTTGAGGTACCAACGACCGATTACAAGATGTGTTTGCACATTAAAGAGTAATTCCTAGTCTTGCAACACCCAAGGATTTTTAGCAGTGACTCCCAAACCAGTTGGTCTAAGGCACTGGGTGATGAAGCACCCTTGCTAAATATTTTTCTATAATTTTTTTACAGCCTTAAGTAATCACAAAAACCAGTGTTCATTTTTTTTCTTTATTCACTTTTTTTTTCTTTTATTTTCTTCGTACTAAGGACTTTAGACAAGAGCATTTCAAGGTCTCCTCTACTATTCCAAGTTTCAAGGTGCGTGATTGTGCAATTTGTAGGGTATACATTTTCAGAATCTAGACTTAAGCTAGGAACTATTTTTCAAACTTATACTCTAATAAAAATATCAATACTTTTCCTTTGTTTTGACTTAGCCCAAGACGTGAACCCAAAATTTGCCTATTTCTAAATAAACTACAAAGACATATACTTTCTCCCGTTAAACTTTAAGGAAGGTTATTTTTAGGGTTTTTAATTTACTAAGTTTAAGATCTAGTTGTTCCTAGCTAGTTAACCTTTTGTTAAACTCAAGTTAATTAGGCCAAAATTGAATACATTAATTTTTATAATTTTTGAAAATTTTCAATTTTTATGGGTTTTCAAATAAATATGCAAATTAAAAAATATACAAATGAATGCGAAGGAAGAAGACGTACCGAGCATACCCCCAAACTTAAACTTGACAGTGTCCTCACTGTCATGCTGCACCAAGAGGGTTAAATTTTTCGACACTCCCCTGTTTATTTATTTATAAAAAATTTATATTTTTTTTTAATGTTTTGAATTTTTATATATATTTTTTATAGAAAAAGAAAACAAAAAATATATAGACATATATACAACAAGGTCCCCCCCAAAATTAAGCTTGGCCTTACACAAGCCAAAGGTTAGCACCAACCATTCAAAAATTCTATCGTGGTAATGGTAGAGTTGGTGAAAGAATGGAGTGGAAAGAAAAGAAATGAGAAGCACACGAGACCGTGTGGAGAGAAAGGGATAATATGGTCTCGGTGGAGGAGAATGTCGGAGGGGAAGAAGAAATGGTAGGGGTTCTACTTCTTCGAGTGGAGGTTGATTAATCACAAAATCCGTATCATTTAAGAATGCGAGTTCGTCGGCGAAAATATCTTCGAAACTTTCCTCGAAGGTCCAATTGAAAATTATCGAACTCAAAATGTCGGATTGTGATTCATCAACACTCGATATCATTAAAGGAAGATTAGAAGAACCAAAGAAAGTGGGAATACGAATTTGAGGGTGGGGATGGAGCGTATAAATTAGCACAATTTGTAATGACCGATGTGTAAAAAGCGATTGTGCTAATCTATCAACCCGCGAAAAAATGAGATTAAATCCCTCAAAAGTGGTGAGCAAACATGGGTATGTCGAACTTGGTATTGGAGATGAAAGCGTAATGGTCTCTTGCACAGTCGGAACGATAGGAAGGACGGAAGGAAGTGAGTGAGGAAGGGTATCAGTTAAGGATTCAGGAGGGTGTATTTTAAAAGTCGACACATCAAACGAAAATGGTTCAACCTCAATATTATCCTCAATACTATCCTTATAATTCTCCTCAAAAATTTGCTTATCCATGCCAATATCATCAAAATCAAGACGCATATGAAGTTCGGGAGAAACATTTAATGACTCAGGATGATGAATTGGACATAAAATTTCAATTCAATCGACGGGTTCATCATCCGAAATATTCCCGGCGTCTATATCCTCAATCAAGTGAAAATCAATTTTTTCTGACACCTCATCAAAAGCATGGATATTTATCGATTTAGGTTCTAGAGTGGAGGTGTAAAGATCGAAAGGATTAAGTGCGGTTTCACTCGAAAGGGGTTCTTCACAATCTGGCAAATCAAGAACTACAAATTCACACAACTCGTTTTTATTTTCAACTGGTGAACTATTTTGGACAATCGATGGAAAACCGGAGTTGTGGGCTAGAATTGGGTATGGGTAGGTTTGATTTGGAAATCCTCTGAAATTCTCACTCTGTCCAACCGCCTCCTCATACATTGGAAAATTTGGAGCTAGTTGGAAACTAGCTGCGGGTTCACTAAGTTGCATAAGGGCGGCCACGGACGCTTCCACATTCCTAACCATTTTGTTTGTTGCTAAAATATAAGCTTGCAACGACTGTTCCAAATTAGACATTGGTGGTGAAGGGGTTTCGGTAAAAGATTCGAAATTGTTTGGATACGTGAAACTCCCAAAAGGTTGTGTAGAAACAGGGTCTAGTGAAGGTGGGAAAGTCGGGTAGGACTGGTAGGAATTGGATGGTTGGACAGGAGTAGGGTCAACATGTGGATAAAAAGGTGAATGGACTTGTTGATCCCTAGAACTAGATGTGTGGAGAGGGGTGAAAGATCGGCTACGAGATTGAGCAATATGCTCAGCAATGGACATAGGTTTAGGAGTTACATCTGGGCTCGAAAAAGTGGTATCAACATATGAAGGTGGTAAAGGTTGACTTGGTTGACACGAAGTGGGTTGTAAAGTAAAACTGTTTCTCCTAGACGCTTCTATTTGATCTTTCAACGAAATTTTTGGCACGGAGGGATCGTCTTTAAATTGACAGAACACATTAACGTACGACACAAAATTAGGTTCGGGATACCAAGGTTCGGGATACCAAAGTTCGACAAGAGATTTATGATGTGGGGTACCCATGATAGAAGAAAGAGAAGATGAAGAAGGTAGGTGGGTGTAAGTGGGGTGCAAGGATTTCTTAGCGACAAAATTTTGCAAGTTTTTATAAAAAAAATTTCCTTTTTCTCTTTATTTAGAACTGTTTGCAAAAAGATTTTCGAGAAAAGAGCTAAGACACACTTTCGATCAACCAAAAATGCACAATCAGGCCTAGATCTAGGGTCACCTAGGTCAGCTAGACAGCTCCTAACTGTTCCAAAGGGCTAGAAATAGGACCTCAAACCGCCTCTTCACCGCCAATTGCGGCCAGGTAAGTGCCAGGTAAGTGGGAGGCTCCCCGCTACAAGTAGCGGTCCTAATTAAGTAACCACTTTCCTTAGACACACTTGCTTAGACACCGCAAAGTTAGGTTAGGATAAACGGTCGATGCCTATAACTAGTCCTCTGTCCTATTGAGCTCGAAGTCCTTAGGGCTGAGTCTAGTATTTTTTAATTAAAGATTGGTCAATGCAAATGCTTTATGTGATTTCTGGGGTCCTGGGAAGGGTGATGAAATCCCCACCCAATCTGAATTGGTCAAAAGCCCCTTAAAATCCGATTAAAGATATGCAAAACAGTAAATCACTTGCAATCAAATCTTTTTTATGAATTTCAAGGTTTGCAAGTTTTCTAATTAAAATTTTCCTTTTTCCGCTTGCTCTTAATTTGGAAAGATATATTTAGCAAAAAGATTAAGGATATGCAAATCAGAAAAGATCACTTGCAATCAATTTTTATTTTAAACGCGCGCAAAGAATCCTGCACAAGATTTGTTATTTGGAAGGGGGAAGATTTTTAAGCGCAAAGAAATCCTGCAGGAGATTTTTCAGAAGAGATATCAGAGATTTGCAGAGGAGAATATCAGAAGACTTACATTTTTTTTTTCGGCGCTTTTTTTTTCTCCGACCAAAACGCGGCGGTTCCGCGGTCGCAGGCAGGTCGCGCGGCGGTTCCGCGGTCGCAGGTAGGTCGCGCGGCGGTTCCGAAGCCGGAATAGGGTCGCCGACTTTTTTTTTTTTGCAACAGATCGCCGCGGTTGCCTTGTAGACTCGGTCCTCCAAATTTCTTCTGTTCCTCAGTTGTTATGATCTTCTGTTTGTTCAGATTTGATATTTTCTGTTTTGATCTCTAGAGATTTCCAGATCCGAACTTGATTGTAGATCCTCCAAAATTCAAACAAAGATACCCTTCACAAAATAACAAAATGATAAATTTTTATATTTTTTGTGATTTTTTGAATTTTGATTAACTCGAAATTGCAAAAAGGAAATTACTACGCCATCCCCGGCAACGGCGCAATTTGATTGATCTCAAAAACTATCTATTACCGCAATCAAGAACGGCGTCGCATGTAGCTAGCCGGTGAGTACGGGTCGGTCCACAGGGATGTTGTGAATTTCCCAGTCGCTCAAATGAGTTAATTCCGATTGTGGTCGGATTGATTATTAAATCTAAAAACTAAATTAATCTATATCTAAATCTTGCTAGGGTTAGGTCTAGGTTAAGTTTGGAAAGTCAATAAATCTCACCGCTTTCTATACCCATATGAAGATCTAATTAGGTGTTATGGTAATTATTAATAAAAGGGATTAGAATCATTTGGAAAGATGTTTCTTCCTCTAGGTTCTTGTCCTTCCTTTATCAATCCTTACCCTAACCTCTATGGAAAACAATCACAACCGAGCCTTTATACCACGGTATCACCGCTACCTCGTAGGATAGGGTGCCGTAGGGAGCGGTATGAGCATGTATGCATAGAGTCCTATGAAAATATATGACGGGCAAGAAAGGGGATGAGAGATCTTCATCTCTCAAACCTTCCCCAGATCTAACCCTAACAAGCGAGGAGACTACTCACTCATTAGGGAATTGAAGAACATTTATCTAGGGCAGAGAATGAAAATTACCTAGGGCAAGAATTGAAATCTAAACTAGGGCAAGAATTGAAATTACCTACCTACTTTACAGATGGCTCTCTCCAAACATCAACACAGGGTTGTCAGATCTGAATTCATGATATGAAAAGAGGCATCGATGCTCTCCAAAAGAATTCTAAATTTTATTCATAAAAAGAGGCATAGGGAGGCATGAAAAGAATACAATGATTTGGGCTTCTATTTATAGGAGATAGAAACCCTAGGTTACAATTGATTCGCATGTCTACATTTACCAAAATATCCTTAGGAAGACCTAGTCAAAGTAGACTTCCAAGCTTTTGGTAAAATTTTATGTCTGGAAATTTTGGAACTGATTCTGGGCTTCTTGGGCTTTTTATTTCTTTGGATCTTTATTCAATTTGGCTTCTCTATTTCTTCCAGATCTCCAGTGAACAATTGCAGTGGACTTTTAACCGTTTTCTTTGTAATCTTGGACCTTGCGTTGCCTTATACTGATCTTTTGTATAGGCTTGATTAAGATCCTTCTATTTGTTGGTCAAAGTCCTTTTTTGTGTCATTTTTTTGTCTTTTTCACTGTTTTCGCTCCAAGAATCTGTAACCTGTAATATGTAGCAGACATGCGTCAAAAGCACCTGTTTATTTATAAAAAGAAGAAGAATGGGGAATATAATAATACAATATTATGGAGTGAACAGATAGCAGATTTAAACAGATCCTATAATTAACTAAAATACGATATTATGGAACTTGTTCATTTCAAATTAACTAAGTACATAACCTAAATTTCCAACTGTGATTAAGAGATTATCCACAATAAGTTGTTGGAATAACCCCTCCAAGATGCTAAGCCCCTTGTCCTAGCTTGATGGTGATGAAAACCTATAACCTAGATTCCTTCTTCTTCTTCTTCCTCTTGTTCTTTCTTTCTCTCTTTAGTTTTGTTTTTCTTTCAGAAATTTTCAGAATTTTAATTAACTATTGATCTAAATCAGGTTTATATATGGCAATGAAAGGGATAAGGTGAAGGAGGAGGTGCAATCAAGCTAGATGTGTTGGTTTCATGCAAGGAGGAGGTGTGAGGTGTGTGTGTGCATGCAAGCAAGAGGTGTGCTTGCATTATCCCTTAATTTTTGTTTTAATTCACAATAAAATTCTGAGGTAAATGTTTTTTATAACTTTTTCATTTACACCCCTAACAATTTTCCAATTGCGTAAAAATCCCAAACTTTACCTAAAAACCCCTCACAACTTAGTTTATTATAAAACACACATTTTATTAAAATGAAACTAAAATTATCACTAAAACCCTTATAACTTATTATTGTTGCATACTAAAATTTTTATTTAATTTGTTTTATATAGAATTTATAAAAATGACTTATTTGCCTTTAATAACCTTTTGATTTAACACATTATTATTAATTTAATTAATTTTTATTTATTTCTAAATTTTCAAAATGCTACAATATTCCCCCCTTAAGAAAATTTGGTCCCCGAATTTAAAAATTAACTAGACATACCCTCAAAAAGATGTGGAAATTTCTTCCTCATCGCATCCTCGGTCTCCCAAGTAATCTCCTCGCGATTATTTCCTTGCCAAAGAACCTTTACAGATGGAAGTACCCTCGATCGTAGTTTCTTTGCCTGCCTGTCAAGAATAGCGACTGGCTGCACCGTGTAGGATAAATCCGGCTCAAGCTGTAAGGTCTGATGCTGTATCGCGTGAGAAGGATCGTGAAGATACCTGCGAAGCATCGAAACGTGGAACACCGGATGCACGTCGGGAAAACTCGGTGGAAGTGCTAAACAATAAGCTACAGCACCCACTCTCTCCAGAATCTCGTAAAGTCCGACATATCTGGGGCTGAGCTTCCCCTTTTTCCCGAAATGCATCACACCTTTCATCGGAGATACACGAAGGAACATATGATCTCCCACTCTAAACTTAAGTCTACGACGTCGTCGATCTGCATACGATTTATGTATGCATTGGGCCGCCTTCATTCTATCCCGTATTAATTAAATCTTCTCTGTAGTCTCTTGTACTATCTGCGGTCCCAAGATGCAACTCTCGCTCAGTTCCGTCCAACAAACGGGTGATCGACATTTCCTCCCATACAAAGCTTCAAAGGGTGCCATCTGGATCGTCTCCTGAAAACTGTTGTTTTACGAGAATTCTATCAAAGGTAGGTGACGATCCCAACTACCACCGAAATCAAGGCTACAAGCCCGAAGCATATCTTCTAGTGTCTGAATGGTCCGCTCCGACTGACCATCTGTCTGAGGGTGTAAAGCTGTACTAAAACTCAACCGAGTACCCAAAGCTTCTTGAAGTTTGTGCCATAGCCTGCTAGTAAACTGGGTACCGCTATCTGAAACTATGCACGTCGGAACTCCATGCAGACGTACAATCTCATCGATATAAATCTGAGCATACTGTGCAAAACCATACGTCGTCTTCACTGGGAGAAAATGAGCTGCCTTTGTCAATCGATCTACAATCACCCAAATGGAATCATACCCTCTGCTAGTCCTGGGTAGACCCACCACGAAATCCATGGAAATCCGTTCCCATTTCCACTGGGGAAGGGCTGCAACTCTCCGGCTGGCCTCTGGTGTTCTGCTTTGACTTGCTGACAAGTCAAGCATCTCGAAACATATTCCGCAACATCCCTCTTCATTCCTTCCCACCAGTAAACATCCTTCAGATCATGATACATCTTGGTGGAACCAGGATGAATACTGTATGCTGACCTATGGGCCTCCTCTAAAATCTCACGCCTCAATCTGTCAGAATCTGGTACACAGAGACGAGTCCTAAAACGTAATACTCCATAATCATCAATCACAAACTCCGTCTCCTTGCCCTACCTAACCTGATCTATAATCTCCATCATACGAGTATCTGCGGGCTGTGCCTCTCGAATGCGATCAAAAAACTGAGGTCGGGTGCGAACATGTGCTAGCTGGCCTACTGTCGAAGTGAACTCAATCTGTATACTACTATCACATAAGATCTGCCAGTCTGTAGAAGACTGTCTCTGCAAGATGCGCAAATGAGATAAGCTACCTCCAGGTCTTCAACTCAAAGCATCTGCTACAACATTCACTTTGCCTGGATGATACAAGATCTCACAATCGTAATCTTTCACCAGTTCCATCCATCTACGCTGCCTTAGGTTCAGATCCCTCTGCTGAAAAATATACTTTTAACTCTTATGATCTGTGAAGATTTGACACGACTCTCCATACAAGTAATGTCTCCAAATCTTCAATGCGAATACCACAGCAGCCATCTCTAGATCATGAGTGAGTTAGTTTTGTTCGTGCCTCTTCAACTGTCGAGAAGCATAAGCTACAACCCTGCCGTGCTGCATCAACACACAGCCTAAACCCACTCTAGAAGCATCACAATACACAACAAAACCACCTGACCCGGAAGGTAAAGATAAGACAGGTGCAGTCGTCAAGCGCGTCTTCAACTGCTGGAAACTCTGCTCGCATGCATCTGTCCACTGAAAAGGAATCTCCTTCCTAGTCAATCAGGTCAAAGGTGCAGCTATCCATGAAAAATCCTACATGAAGCGTCGGTAATAACCTGCCAGACCTAAGAAACTCCGAACCTCTGAAACTGATACAGGTCTAGGCCAGTGTTGTACCGCTTCAATCTTCTTTGGGTCCACAGATATACCCTCTCTCGTGACCACATGACTCAAGAACTCTACACTATCGAGCCAAAAAGAACACTTAGAGAATTTTTCAAACAGCTGATGCTCTTTCAAGGTCTGCAACATAATACGCAGATGTTGCTCATGCTCCGTCTGACTCCGAGAATAAACAAGAATTTCATCTATGAACACTATTATAAATTGATCAATAAAGGGCCTAAAGATCAATTCATCATATCCATAAAAGCTGCTGGAGCGTTGGTGAGTCCGGCCGACATCACCAGAAATTCATAGTGCCCATATCTTGTGCGAAACGCAGTCTTCGGAATATCGTCCTTCCGAACCCTCAACTGGTGATACCCCGACCGCAAATCAATCTTCGAAAAGTAACCAGCTCCCTGCAACTGATCGAATAAGTCATCTATACGTGGTAGTGGATACCTGTTTCGCACAGTGACGCGATTCAGCTGTCGGTAGTCGATGCACCGTCTCATACTACCGTCCTTCTTCTTTACAAATAGGACAGGAGCTCCCCACGGTAATACACTGGGACGAACAAGCCCACTATCTAACAACTCTTGCAACTGGCTTTTGAGTTCCTTCAACTCCGTCGGTGCCATTCGATAGGGTGGTATAGAAATAGGCCTCGCACCCGGAATCAAGTCGATGCAAAATTCAATGTCACGATCGAGTGGCAATCCTAGTAACTCAGCAGGAAACACCTCAGGAAATTCTCGTGCGATCGGAACCTGGTTCAATGAAATCTCAGCGACCCCTAAGTCCTGAACAAAATCCAAGAACCCATGACAACCCTTCTTCAAGAGTCGCCCCGCACAAAGAGCAGAAATCATGTTGGCAGGAGTTATTTTACAATCCACCTGCACAACAATCACCGGTTCACCTGGAAAACAAAATCTAACCGCCTTTCCCCTACAATCTACATAGGCATGATAGGCGGCCAACTAATCCATACCAAGAAGTATATCAAAATCTAGCATATCTAGGAGAATCGGATCAACTAGCGAATCTCTATCACCAATACGCACAGAACATGACCTGAATACGTGTAAAAGAATCTCCCACCGGGGTAATCACCACTAATGGTAGCTCTAACAATGATGACTCTTTCCCTAAAGAAAGTGCAAAAAGTGAAGATACATAAGAATGTGTAGAACCGGGATCAAATAAAACATGTGCCTCTAACGAGCATAATATAAGAGTACATGTCACGACTGCATTTGATGCCTGGGCATCTTGTGGAGTCAGCGCAAATACCCATGCCTGGCCCCTGCCCATATCCTGTCGTCCTCTACCTCTATCTCCTCGACCTTTCTGAATATGTCCCACAAAGCCTCGACCTCGTGGTGCAACTGCCTGGCGTGTAGCGCCAACTGGGGGAGGAAGTAAAGCCATCGGCGTAGAATGTGGAAGGGGTAAAGCAGCCTGTGGAACAACGGTCCCTCCCTGGGATCTACAATCCCGCGCAAAGTTTTCGGGAAGTCCACTACTAAAACATGTAGATGGAGGCCTATGATCATCGGGATAAGAACTGAACATTTGGCCCTGGGTCCAACCTCGTCCGAAAAAGCGGCCTCGAGTATATCTGCCTCTACCTCTGCCAAACTGTCTAGTCATTGGCCCGATCGGTCTACTCCTCTTTGACTCTGGAACAATCACTGCCTCGCTCAAACGCTCCTCCACTCATATCGCTTCATCCATGGCCTGCGCATACGTATCAAAATGCTTGGAGCCTATAGCCAGAAAACTCGGTCCGCGACATCGGAGGGATACTCGTAGCTCACCCTCTCTCTATCGACTCACACCACTCCTGTTCAAGTCCCTCCAAACGAAAGCTTGTCAGCTCAACTGACCTCGCATCAGAACATCGCAATGATCTGCCAATCTTTGCCATCCTATCAAGAAAGGACTGAGGATCTTCCGCTGCATCGGTCCCTGTAAATACCGGAGGTCTCAATCTCTTAAACTCCGCAAGCGATACCTCCATCACCCTCGTATCTACCAATGCCAGCGTCTGCGTAGGCTGTACCTCGGACTCTGGTACGGTCGATGCTGGATCCTGTCTCAGTACTCGAGTGGCCTCATCTAACTGTCCTACCACTCGCTGCAATCCTAACATGCTCTCCTCAATCCTAGTCATGCGATCTGGAGGAGGAGGATCAACATGCTCATGCACCGCCGGAACGTCCGGTGTACCAGTCGCCGTCACAGGCGGACTCGCCCTAGCTGCATCTCTGTCTGCAGCTCGTCTAGCCCGCGTAGCCATAGCAACTGGAACAAGAAATGAGAGTTGATAAGGCTTACGGATAGGAACAATAATTAACAGAGAAGCAACGGAAGAATAGATCAAGATATACATCCTATGGTTAGTTAGGCTGAGTATGGTAACGTAAATATGCCGCGGAACATACGTACGGTACTACACTCATCCTACTTCACCTACTCCATCAAACCAAAGGTCATCCTAAATCACGGACTCACGTCAACCTATTTTAATTCCTTACTCGATTCCGTAAGGTTACTCCTAAGCTCTGATACCAACTTTGTCACGACCCAAAGTTTGGATGTTACCGGCACTTAGATTGTATAATATCTAAAGATATGCACACAGTCCAAGTAAGCCGAAAACCAAGATCAAAATCCTTTTTGCGGAATTCTTTATATAGAAAATTTAATTTTTAGTAGAAATCACAGTTTATGAAATTAAATATTAAACAAGTATAAGGTGTTAAGTTTGGTTGCATTCCAAGTTGGGATCAACAATATCAACAGAGGAAAATAAAATCTCAGTATATAGGACATCAATACGAATCCCAGATATAAAGAAAAGAGATAACAATTCATAGAACTAAACGATCTCAACTGTCAAATAATATAAATATCATCTCTCACTCTAAGTCATATACAGGTCTGATGAAGATTTTCTAGATACAAAATACAATATCAAAAAAGGAGGTTACTACATATGTAACCCACCTATTAAAAGTTGTGATAAAGCTGCAAACGTAGATCTGCACCGCTGCTAACCGTCCACTCTACCCCTGCAAGGAACTGTGGCACAACGGGGGTGAGTTGCCAACTCAGTGAATATGACTAACATATAACGGTTAATAATATAAATATGACAATCATACTAACTGAAATGTGAACAAGGATAATGTATGATTATCTGTGGAAATCATGAATCTACAGTACGAATCTCATAATCAAAACTGAAATCTCATCATTTATTTCTAATAAAACTTCAATTCCCCGTGTCCATCATCGACACAAAACTTCCATTTCTCACAGGAATCATTCCTAGAATGATCCTGAAATCAACAATACCGGTCGTTATCATCTAGATATACGCCGTATTTTTACCACTATCTCCGGTATCGAGTAACCTTGCTAGGCTCCCCCGCCTCAATGCGGCTATCCTGCCCCTCGGTCTCGACCGGGTCCACCATGTATCCAATTGTATATCTCCCCCACTCAGTATGGATAATGTAAAATCTGCGACCGTATATCTCCCCCACTCGGTCCGGAATAAAACCAAATCATAAAACATCTCATGGTGGACATGACACATCAATCATGAAAATCACTGGATTTATGTAATAGTATTCAAAACTCAAAACCATAAATATCAATAATACGTTTACCTCTTATATCAACATGAAATACTCAGATACTAAACATGATATTAATGATGCAATTTACTACTATTATTAGTGTGTATGATACGATATGAATCATTTTAACAAGAAATTTGCTAAGTGTACAAGTGATATGGTAATATCGACGAGGTGTGTGTAACATATAAGATGTGCACGTGGCATGACTCGTCGATACTTGTATAGTGTTCTAGCAACTAAGCAAGGTATATGTGAATTATGAATGCATATTGTTAATTTAGCATATCAATTAACTCATTTATTTAAATAAAACTACGGGCGTAAAATGCAATCTTTACAAAATTCCCCGGTAGATGTTTAGTCTACTCACCGGAAAACATCGAATCTATTCAAGAATTGCTAATCCTTACCCTTTCCTCGCTGCCTCCGAAAATCCCGTATTCGAATCTAACATGACAATTTAACTTATATAAGGAAACGGCTACCACGACATGACGGAAATGAAAAACACCCGTTCCTACGTACTAGTTATATTGTATGCGACTATATCAAGCTATTAAACACTTAACCTTACTAGATTTTAACCCTAACCTGCATCGCTACAGAATTTAAATCGCGATGCGTTTTAACCGTGTCGTATTTTTTGTTTTTAGATATCTTTTCCGATATACGTTTCCAGATTCTATCTGCAGTGAAACTAATTTGTTTAAATAACACCAAAATGACCAAAATTATACACTGAATTACCCCCAACCATCCAAAACTACCTAGCATCCCACAAAACCGGCGACGCCGGATTTCCCCTTTATGTCGTCGCCCCAATTCCGAGCCCTCTGGTTCGTGATCCTATGGTTTTCTCTAGGTGATACATACATCATTTTATCACTTTTTGTTAAGTTTATTCTTCCTTAAATGATAGCAGATTTAAACAGAGCCTATAATTAACTAAAATACGATATTATGGAACTTGTTCATTTCAAATTAACTAAGTACATAACCTAAATTTCCTACCGTGATTAAGAGATTATCCACAATAAGTTGTTGGAATAACCCCTCCAAGATGCTAAGCCCCTTGTCCTAGCTTGATGGTGATGAAAACCTAGAACATAGCTTCCTTCATCTTCTTCTTCCTCTTGTTCTTTCTTTCTCTCTTTATTTTTGTTTTTCTTTCAAAAATTTTCAGAATTTTAATTAACTATTGATCTGAATCAGGTTTATATATGGCAATGAAAGGGATAAGGTGAAGGAGGAGGTGCCATCAAGCTAGAGGTGTTGGTTTCATGCAAGGAGGAGGTGTGAGGTGAGAGTGTGCATGCAAGCAAGACGTGTGCTTGCATTATCCCATAATTTTTGTTTTAATTCACAATAAAATTCTGAGCTAAATGCTTTCTATCACGACACGTCATCGGAGGGAGACTCGTAGCTCGCCTTCTCTCTATCGACTCACACCACTCCTGTGCAAAGTCCTTCCAAACGAAAGCTAGTCAGCTCAACTGACCTCGCATCAGAACATCGCAATGATCTACCAATCCTTGCCATCCTATCAAGAAAGGACTGAGGATCTTCCACTGCATCGGTCCCTGTAAATACCGGAGGTCTCAATCTCATAAACTCCTCAAGCGATACCTCCATCACCCTCGTATCTACCAGTGCCACCGTCTGCGTAGGTTGTACCTCGGACTCTGCTACGGTCGATGCCGGATCCTGTCTCAGTACTCGAGTGGCCTCAGTTAACTGTCCTACCACTCCCTGCAATCCCAACATGCTCTCCTCAATCCTAGTTATGCGATCTGGAGGAGGAGGATCAACAAGCTCATGCACCACCGGAACGTCCGGTGTACCAGTCGCCGTCACAGGGGGACTCGCCCTAGCTGCATCTCTGGCTGCGGCTCGCCTAGCCCGCGTAGCCATAGCAACTGGAACAAGAAACGAGAGTTGATAAGGCTTACGGATAGGAACAATCAATAACAGAGAAGCAACGGAAGAATAGATAAAGATATACATCCGAAGGTTAGTTAGGCTGAGTATGGTAACGTAAATATGCCGCGGAACATACGTACGGTACTGCACTCATCCTACTTCACCTACTCCATCAAACCAAAGGTCATCCTAAATCACGGACTCATGTCAACCTATTTTAATTCCCTACTCGATTCCGTAAGGTTACTCCTAAGCTCTGATACCAACTTTGTCACGACCCAAAGTTTGGATATGACCGGCACTTAGATTGTATAATATCTAAAGATATGCACACTGTTGGATATAGTGCCCTCTAAGTCACTTATTGGATCGCATGTACGTGATTGCAATGATTGAGGGAGGACCTATACCGATATGAAAGTCTTGCTTGAGATGATAGTATGCTTTCTGGTTTGTCTTTATCATTGTATACATGCTTTAGTTCTCTATTGCATGTTGATAGAGCCCATAGGATTCTTGCTTGACTGCCAGCAGTATGATGGCGATCATATACGTGGGAGCTGGGGTCTGTAAGCACATCCTTAAAGTGTCCCTAGTCGTGGGAGTTTCGAGACAGGGCATCGATACTCCAGAGTAGACTAGTGTATACAGTCGAGACCCCGACGAGGGGCGATGGCCGGTCTCACAAGCCATTGGTGTCAGTTGGTTCACCTAAGATGTATACAGGTGCTCATTGCATTTTGAGTACACCGGACAGGACTCGCCGGGAACATGCTAGTTGGTATTATATATATCGTCAGATAGCAGTTCCCTGGTGACATGTGTACAAGTTAGTTTGTCGACCTGAGATCGTCATTTGTCTCGTGTGAGTTCCCACTGTGCTTTGATTTCTACCCTACCACGCTCAAAGGAGACGTGCAAACAGGTATTTTTTGGGTACAGTCCCGAGCCACATGGAGGCAGTGAGCGGATTGTCGGGGATTCGTCTCTCCCGGTATTAGGGGTTGATGTCGCACAGTGCACGGGTGGCCATCACTAGAAATCCTCGGCCGAGGTAGTGGAGAATTGCTGATTTGGATCAGTAGTTTCTCAGGTGGTGATGGGCTTCATACCGACATGAATTATCGCGTTATTAGGGGTCTGACTTTATCCACCCCCCTAGACTCGATATGCTATACTCTTTAGACGAACGGACCGGACTGTATGTATATTGTCACTATTAGGCTCAGTAGGGTTTATGGATGAGTTCGCTCGTCAGCTTCCCTTCCAATCAATACATAGGCAACCGTTACGTACAGCTTGTACCTCTGACGTGCTAGAGGTTATACCCAGTACCAGTGTGTTGATGAGTCATTAGAGTCCCCCACAGACCGTTTCCCAAGTTCGGGCGAAACGTTGTAGAGGCCGTATTGTATTATGGCAGGGTTCGGAAAATGCACGTGCGTTTACGCACGTGTCATATTTCGGGCAGATAGTACTGGCCGGCTTTGGTTTAAGCCAGATCCGAGTATTATACTGTGTAGATATAATATTTTTGTCTCAGTTGCATTTGTATTCAGTCGTAATACAAATGCGGGTATGTTTATACTGATACGGGGTTATCCTGAAATTCGTTTCAGGATCACTTTTGGAAGTTGCCAGTTTCCAGTTTTCTATCGGCCGTATTTAACATTCGGTTAAATGCGGATTTATCTTTTCTTCTTGAGGGTGAGTCATGAGGTGAGTCATGAGTGGAAGCTTCATGTTGTGGTGACTAGGATTAGTGTGTCACCATTTGCATTAATGGTTTTAGTGACTAGGTTTATGATTCATCACTTGCATTTATTGTATTTGAAAGGTGTTCTTTTGACTCATGCTTTTTATTTAGTGCTAATGGTCACCACTCCTAGCTCCTACACTCACCCCCTTGCTCCTTATAGTGGCCGTCCCCTCTCATGTGAGGATTATGGTTGTTGATTTTGAAAAGATTATAGTTTTGGATTCATGGAAATTAGATAGCCTCATTTCTTATTTCACCCGATTCCAAAAGGCAACTTCATTAACCGTTCGTCCATGGCTTTGGACGTAATGAGACAAAGTGTTCTACTCATTCTCTACATCAATCTTGGTCATTTCTTTTAGCAAACTTGATGATCGAGTTGCCTCGGTTCAGAGGCGGAAGCCCGTTTAAAGATCCGTCGACGTGGTGCCATCTGGACGAGAAGACTGGAGATTCAGGAGATCAGAGCAGCCACAACAAAGCGTGGGATGATGGTTGAAGACCGAAGGACTTGGATCGTTCGGTATAATATTTCTACCCACTTTGTAGTTTGTTAGTTTAGCTTTAATGGCAGATCCGGGTGATAGTACGAGATAGCGCCAGTTGTAAAAGTTTTTGTTCCGCATTTGGCGTCTGTTAGACGGCCGGGGCGCTACCGTGCACTTACACACACAGTCCAAGTAAGCCGAAAACCAAGATCAAAATCCTTTTTGTGGAATTCTTTATATAGAAAATTTAATTTTTAGTAGAAATCACAGTTTATGAAGTTAAATCTTAAACAAGTATAAGGTGTTAAGTTTGGTTGCATCCCTAGTTGGGATCAACAATATCAACAGAGGAAAATAAAATCTCAGTATATAGGACATCAATACGAATCCCAGACATAAAGAAAAGAGATAACAATTCATAGAACTAAACGATCTCAACTGTCAAATAATATAAATATCATCTTTCACTCTAAGTCATATACAGGTCTGATGGAGATTTTCTAGATACAAAATACAATATCAAAAAAGGAGGTTACTACATATGTAACCCACCTATCAAAAGATGTGATAAAGCTGCAAACGTAGATCTGCACCGCTACTAACCGTCCACTCTACCCCTGCAAGGAACTGTGGCACAACGGGGGTGAGTTGCCAACTCAGTGAATATGACTAACATATAACGGTTAATAATGTAAATATGACGATCATACTAACTGAAATGTGAACAAGTTGTAGGGTTCCTAGGCACCCCAAGGAGGTCTCACAAGGCATCAACCATGCCAATTTCAAAAATTACGGTGCCGAGAAACCCTAGACTACGGATCGTTGGCTAGAATTCTAGGCGAAAAAAAAGAAACTAGTTAACACTTAACTACAAGAACGGAAATACAACCTTTGTAGATCCATTTCTCCACCTCCATAGCTCCATGAAGAAGTCCTCTCCACTGTACAAATCCGATCTTGGACTCTCGCGTTAGCTTCATCGGAGAAATAGGCGGGCAAGGTCGTCGGCTTCGTGCCGAAGATGATCTACGTCGAGGCATCACTAGATCAAGCTCCAACTTCACCAAGTCAAGAAACTTATGAAGAAAACACACTCTACTACTTGGCAAGAGGTAGAGGATGAAGAAATAGGAAGTGGGTAGACTTTAGAATTGGATTTCTCACTTGTTTCATCAATCCACCATTGATGAAGTCAAGCTTCTTCATGGAAGAAGAAGATATAATAAGTTTTATGATAAGTTGATTTTAAAATAGAAAAGAAAATCAAAACTTATCATAATCCAACCATGGTTATGTGTAGAGAGCAAACTATAGTTAGGTGAATGGTTAGGTTAGGCATAAAACAAAAATGGTGGACTTTTTTCAAAGCTTCATGAAGCTTCAACAAAGAACAAAATTAGCCACCATTTTCCTTTTGCCAAAATGAAATAAACAAATCAATAAATGAATAATTAAATTAAACAAAACTCTAACCATTCACTTAACCAAGGTTTAAACTTTACACAAACTCAAGTAAGCATGTATCATCAAACATGATACAATCATATGCACAAAAAGTATATCACATATACAACTTGTACATCCAAGTGAGAAAATCCATTTAAAGTGAACCAATACTAGTTAATGCAAAGTAATATATCAAATATATAATTATACATTAAATCATTAAATCAACACTTGATTTAACGATCCGGTTATATCGCATATAACCGACTAATAACCTATGTATCGGCTTACCGAACCAACCCTTGATTCGATAACTAGGTTATATCGCATACAACCTTTCGATACATTCATCGCGAGAATGGAATACGGTATCACATACACGCATTATTCTCGGTCCCGCACATATCTCATATGCGCTCCTATTTCGTTTCGCTTGAGCCAGGAAACCTCTGTGTAGGACTCTAAAGACTCATCAATACGCCGGCAGCAGATGATGATCATATCAAACACCCACAAGCCGCAAGCGGTCTGCTAAACGTAACGGCCACCCGGGTATTGAGCGATCAGAAGATCGACGAGCAAGCCCGCTCACACTCCAGTGAATCCAACCAGTAACACTACCGTACAGTCCGGTCTGATCGTCTGATATGTCGCATATCTTGCCTAGGGGTGGTAAACGTCAGACCCCAATAGCTCGATAAGTCGTGTCGATATGAGGTCTATAACAGTTCGAGAAACTACTGGTAACACTTACCAGTAAATCTCAGCAACTCTTGCCAGGGATTTCCGGTTATAGCCAATCGAACACAGTGCAACATCAACTCCCTATACCGGGAGAGACGAATCCCCTCCTATCGCTCATTGCCTCCATGTGATTCGGGACTGTACCCAAAAGCCACCGTTTTGCATGCCCTCTTGGACGTGGTAAGGTGGAAATCAAAGCACAGTGGGAACCACACAAGACTCTATGACGATCTCGGGTCAACAGACTACTCTGTACCAGTGTCACCAGAGAACTGCCATCTGACGTAAGGTATAATACCATCTGGGAGTTCTCGGCGAGTCCGTCCAGTGTACCCAGTCTCTACTGAGCACCCGTATATCTCCTCTGATGTCAAACACCAATGGATATGGGATCATCCATCGCCCATCTGTATGGATCGAGAAGGTACACGCTAGTCTACTCTGGTATATCGATGCCCCGTCTCGATACACCCACGACTAGGGACTTTGAAGGATGTACTTATGGACTACCATGTCCCCACTTATATGATCCGCATCATAGTCCAGGTAGTCAAGTACACATCCTAAGGGCTTTACCAACACGTAATAGAGAGGCAATCAGTATACACGTTAAGGTAAAGAGCAACCAGATAGCATACTATCATGTCGAGCAAGAAAGTCCTCCCTATATATGTCCCAGCATCCACTACAATATACATCCTATGTATAGCAACGGCCTCTAGGGCATACATATAACTAACAATCTCCCACTTGCACTAGGGCCATCTGATAGCAGTGGTTGTAGTATCTCATACTCAACCATCCCATAAAAGTCTCTCTCTGGGAATAGGCCTTCGTGAGTGGATCCGCCGTGTTGTCTTCTGAGTATGCTCTCCTAACCTTGATCACCATGGAGATCAACCATCTCCACGATCAGGTGACACTGCCTTAGAATATGTCTGGATCACTGATGGGACGGACGTTCCTTGGCATAAGCCACAACTCCATTGTCACACAATGGGAGGAACATAGTTCATCTCATGAACCAATATACACCCAAACAGCCTCTTTGGTAGCATCTTAAGTAGCGATGTATCCTGCCTTTATCGTCTAGTATGCCACGGTATCTAGCTTGGAACTCTTCCAACATACCGTCCCTTTACTGAGGGTAAAGACAATGCCTGTGACTGACACTCAGTCAGCTTTATCACCCTGGAACCCTTCCAGTGATTCTCCTCAGGATCAACTGATACCATCTCACTACAACTAGTGAGTATCCTAACATCCATTTAGATCTATCTCATAGATCCAAAATCCAGGATTTAGTAGGTATCACTTTGATCCTATGTGGAGAATCATTGTGATAAGCGGAGATTGATCGAGCGTAGCATAGAAAACTCATTCCCTATCAAGAGTATGTCATCCACGTACTCTACGAGGATCGTCACCATACTCCCTACTACCTTTTTGTTTATACAAGGTTCATCTACCACTTTGATGATGTCAACTTCTTTGACTAATCCATCAAAACAGATGTTCTAACTCCGCGATGTCTGCTTTATCCTATAAAACATCTTGCTCACGTTTCCGCTGCTCCCACTGTCTACGAGGCCCTCTGGCTGTGTACTTATAGACGCTCTCTTCTAAAACATCATTTAGAAAAGCAGTCATGACACCCAACCACCAGATATCGTAGTCATGGTATGTAGCCGTGACAAGAAGGATCTGGATGGACTTAAGCATAGGCACTGAAAAGGTTACATCATTATCCACGCCTGGTCAATGATGCAAACCTTTAACAAGTCTAGCTTTGAAAGTCTCAACTTTTCCATGTACACCAAGTAATCTTCTCAAGATATACTTGCTCCTGATGGGGATTTAACCTTTCAGATATAGCAACCAAAGTCCATACTTTGTTGGTGTATAAGGATTCCATCTCAGATCGCTAAGCATCCAGTCATTCTTACAGAGTCTCACTCCTGATGGCCATCTCGAAACTAGTTGGGTCATCATCTCATGATGCAATCCTCGCTCCCACTGTCATAGAGAAACAGAAGTATCTCTCAGGTGGGTGAGGAACCCTACTAGATCGGCGGAGAGGCTGAGGTTCGTTGGCATCTACTGAATCCTTTGGTTGTACCAAATCATCTGCTGTAGTTTGTATGGCTGGAACATTTCCAGTTCTACATAACAGACCTTGCCTCGAGCTTGTCCGGATTTTGCTTTTAGACATAGGCCGGACAACCCCAAATCTTAACTAACTTAAGATATGGGCTCTTCCCATTCCATATCACATATGAAGCGGTAGGCAACTGATTTGATTGGAACCCTATTCAATAGGTATGCAACTTCTCTAGTGCATAACCCCCTAAGGAAAAAGGTAACTCAGTGTTACTCATCATAGAGCACACCATATCAAATAGGGTGTATCTGTTCCGCCCCGACATACCATCGTGCAATGGTGTATACGGAGGAGTAATGCTGAGAGAGAATCTCATTCTCCTTTAGAATAATCCAGGAATTCCGTGCTCAAGTATTCTCCTCCTTGATCTCATCATAGGACATAATACTTATACCCGTATTTTGGTTCTCTACTTCTAACTTATATTCTGTGAATATCTCAAAAGGTTCGGACTTGTGTTTCAACAGGAACATATGTCTGAATCTTGAGAGATTATCAGAGAATATAATGAAGTACAAAGAACCGGTCTTAGTATATGTAGACAGGGGACCTTAATACATCATCATGTATCAGTCCCAAGAGTTTACTAACTCTTTCTCTGCTTCCAGTAAACAGAGCTGGTGTCATTATATCTTTGTGACATGACTGGCGAGTTTTACAAGATGTAAATTCAAACTGATTTAAATATGCATCTAAATGTAACTTAGCTAGTCGGGTCGCATTGATATGACCTAGTCTACAATACCTCAAGAAGGATTCGTTCATTTCTGGACTCTTCCTCTTGTGTGTGTTCTGTATACTGAGAACTGTAGTTTGATTTAGAACATCAATGCTTTTAGATAACGTGCCTGAACCGATTAACTTTTGATATAGGAAATGTTCAAAACATTATCCATCTATACAAAATTTTATCATTTCTTTACTAATAAAGAGACTGATATGATTTTGTATATCAGGTTCGGTATCTAATAACATTCGTTCAGAATCAATGTATTACAATATAAGGTGACAGTGACCAACAGACTTGGCTGCAACACTTGCCCCGTTTTCTGCCTCATGAAACTTATCACCCGTTCTCAGTTCTTTACCTATTTGTAGCCCATGTAACAGATTACATATCTGGGATCCTGATCCGGTATCATATACCCAGGACGTAAAGGACATTGAAAAACAGTTCTTTATAATGAACACACCCGAAGATGATGCATCAGCATGCACTCTCTTCGTTTGGGTGGCACGGGAATTCTGGTAATCCCCAATATCCTGCTCTGTCTTATAACAATTATAAGTTGGAGCGGGACCAACGTTCCCCAGCTCAGTATAACAAGCGGGTTCGGTCAATATTCCGTATTATTATCTTGATTAAGGCGTGATATGGTCGCTACCTGGAGAGAGAGAGAAGAAAACACTTAGCGTGCGCTCTTGCAAGAATAGATTGGTTTTATTTTATCTAATCAGGATGGCTCCCACTGCTTTTTATCAAATCTTCCTTCAAACCCTAAAAGGAAAGACTAGCCGGGATTAATTACACACTACAAGTTCGCCAATCTTTCAGCCAGGCCAGTGTCGGTACTTTGAGGGAGGTCCCCCGTGCTTTCGCACGAACCTAATTAATGTAAACCTCATTTTCCCAGAGGCGTAACCCCGTTGACACCTTTCTAGACACCTACTTGATCGGCTAATTGTAATGTGTAAAACTCTCCCAGGAGTAACTCTTACTCGCAGCGGGTATCGGGATCCAACTATCTCATAGAAGGTATGCAATCTCATTGCAAATTTCAACACTTGAAATTCCCGATAATATTTTGCCCCAAGCGTCCTATGACCTTGACAGAGGTCAACAAACCATAGGCTGCTAGTCAAGTTCAACCCGTCATTTCTTGATTGAAGTAAACCCACCCGCACGACCCTTGACAGAGGTCAACAAGGTCGCACGACTACCCTAAATCAATCACATTATATGCTTATGCAGATAAGCGCTAATCAGCTACCGCACACTACGCCTTGACAGATGTCAACAAACGCAGCACGAATACTAACCAGTACATATCTGAAACGACGGAGGGCTACGACAGGTTTTTCTGAAAACCTATTGCGTAATGAACTTGATATCGTTGTAGAATTGAATAATTTTGAAATGGAGTGTTTTTTAGGCTTTTCTAGTTTTGCTAAAGGAGTCACTCCCGGTGAAGGGATCGTCGGTCCTTTCCTCGTCGAATGAGGTGCGGGATATATCATATATATCACTGTGCAAAGCAAAAACTCTTAAAAGCTATCAAAAGACAAACCGAGTGTGTAGCATCTGCCAGTTATTGCTAAAGGAGTCACTCCCGGTGAAGGGATCTCGGTCCTTTCCCTATCGAATAAGGTGCAGGATATATCATATATACCGCTGTGCAAAGCAAGAACTGTAGCTACCTGTTTTATTTTGAAATTCGATTCTACAACATCTTTAGGTTTCTTTTCTTTCATTAATCATATTAATGAAGTCCCATCATTTAAGTACCTAAATATCACAGATAAATACGACGTACACTTATGCCATCCGCATTCGCCTCGATGTCCCCTCGTGCATCGTTAGGTTAGGTAACTAACGGCAGAGCGGGGCAGGGCTAGCGCGGGTGTAAAACTTAAGTAACGTCTATATAATATATCATATATACTGTATACTGTATCTATCACAGAACATCACATGATCACATCACAGATATCGCAGCAGAAGAATCATATGAAATATTGGATATACTAGGACGTCCGTGTTTTCAATACGAGCCAGTATAAAACACGGATTCCACGGTTGTGATGAATAGCCAAACCCTCACCCGTAGACCCCTACGAGAGCGGCAAGCAACCCTACCAATTCTGGAGTTAGCAGACCCGGACTCGACTCCTCGAGTTAGTCTCCCACTGGACTCCAGAACCCGGTTACTTGTGCCCTCCTCCTTGGGTCTATCCTAGTGCAGAAAAGTAAATAATATACAAACGGTGACATCTTTCGCTACCTGGAAGTGCCCCAATAAAAGAATATTACATACAAGATTTTACGTGAATGAAAATGAAAAACACTCATCTCACATAAAAACCCCCGGCTATTCAAACACGACGATCCAATATAACATATCCAGCAACACATAACATCACATGTCATCAACGTAAGTAAATATGCGCATCCCAATTGTCGTTGATATATAGCAACGAAACCGGCGATATCACATATTACACTTACGGTCACAGAAAAGAAACTGTAAAACTACAACAGTTGGAATCCGCAACCACCTCAGACATCGCATGCCTGACCAAATGAATTACTTAGACATCGCATGCCTAACAATTATAAACCCCGCATTTTAGTCTCATTATCGAAAACTCTTTTCAATATCAAGTCGGGCAATTCAACAAGATTCCCGACATCCTGATCGAATGCTCGTCGCAAACTTTAGTAGACGGCCGCACCCCCGACGCCGTCGACGAAGTGCACCAAGGCGGAACACCGCTACCGGGAGCACCCGAACGGATGCTTTCGGCGACGGGGTTCTCCTACAGTCACTTGGTCGGGGCTATGGGGCGAGGCTGTCTATTAAGTTTATCCGGCGAGTATCCGCGTACGCTACGTTATTGCGACGGACTTTTGATCACATCAAAATTCCGTGGCAACCGATCAAGTGAGACTAAAGTGCTACGTTTATAACATTCATTCAGTTATCTCATAACTATTTGTGAATTCCAATTATTGTATCCCATTCCAGATAATTAGAAAATGTTAAACTTTCCGATCGAACATTCAAACACCCAAGTTTTCCCGATACAGATCAACACATGAAACAAGTCTAAAAAACATTCAGTTCGTGCCTCAGTACCAACGGTCCAGCCGTAGAAGGGTCAAGCCAACGCCTCACATGTGGCACGCCGTACTGCCCCAAACCCGAAGGTTCAAAGGGCAGTTCAAGACGGTCACATAATCGAGTTAAGGTTTGTTGTCTTCTAGAGGGTCCATCGAGTTACTTGCACTACTTAGAACGTCTTTAAACCACAGAAAAATCCAACACTTGGAAATTTCCCGACAAGGGAAAAATTGGGTATTTATATCCGGTCGAACTTTTTAACATATTCTAAAATTTATCTGGAAAGCCACATAGACAAAATCTGATACCCCGATCGAAACACCGAATCCCCAAAACAACCCCAGAAAATTCAACTCTTGAATAAAATTTAAAAATACCCAGAGAACTCAGCACTGAAAACAATGAATTACTGTGTAAAATAAGATGCCACATAAGACAAAACGGCCGCGGAACAGCCGCACGAGCCATGCTCGTGGCGCGGATCCGTGGCGCATTAATGGAATTAGGCATATGAATTTTACAGAAACCCTTAGAATTTCCTGCTGATTTTTCTGCATATTTTTAATATCGAAAAACTCCAGATTTTGGAAAAAGTCCAGAGAGCATGTTTGTGTTAGGGTTTCAAACTTCGTCTAGACTTCGCCTAAGGCTCTAGCTAGGCTCTGATACCACTGTAGGGTTCCTAGGCACCCCAAGGAGGTCTCACAAGGCATCAACCATGCCAATTTCAAAAATTACAGTGCCGAGAAACCCTAGACTACGGATCGTTGGCTAGAATTCTAGGCGAAAAAAAAGAAACTAGTTAACACTTAACTACAAGAACGGAAATACAACCTTTGTAGATCCGTTTCTCCACCTCCATAGCTCCATGAAGAAGTCCTCTCCGCTGTACAAATCCGATCTTGGACTCTCGCGTTAGCTTCATCGGAGAAATAGGCGGGCAAGGTCGTCGGCTTCGTGCCGAAGATGATCTACGTCGAGGCATCACTAGATCAAGCTCCAACTTTACCAAGTCAAGAAACTTGTGAAGAAAACACACTCTACTACTTGGCAAGAGGTAGAGTATGAAGAAATAGGAAGTGGGTAGACTTTAGAATTGGATTTCTCACTTGTTTCATCAATCCACCATTGATGAAGTCAAGCTTCTTCATGGAAGAAGAAGATATAATAAGTTTTATGATAAGTTGATTTTAAAATAGAAAAGAAAATCAAAACTTATCATAATCCAACCATGGTTATGTGTAGAGAGCAAACTATAGTTAGGTGAATGGTTAGGTTAGGCATAAAACAAAAATGGTGGACTTTTTTCAAAGCTTCATGAAGCTTCAACAAAGAACAAAATTAGCCACCATTTTCCTTTTGCCAAAATGAAATAAACAAATCAATAAATGAATAATTAAATTAAACAAAACTCTAACCATTCACTTAACCAAGGTTTAAACTTTACACAAACTCAAGTAAGCATGTATCATCAAACATGATACAATCATATGCACAAAAAGTATATCACATATACAACTTGTACATCCAAGTGAGAAAATCCATTTAAAGTGAACCAATACTAGTTAATGCAAAGTAATATATCAAATATATAATTATACATTAAATCATTAAATCAACACTTGATTTAACGATCCGGTTATATCGCATATAACCGACTAGTATCCTATGTATCGGCTTACCGAACCAACCCTTGATTCGATAACTAGGTTATATCGCATACAACCTTTCGATACATTCATCGCGAGAATGGAATACGGTATCACATACACGCATTATTCTCGGTTCCGCACATATCTCATATGCGCTCCTATTTCGTTTCGCTTGAGCCAGGAAACCTCTGTGTAGGACTCTAAAGACTCGTCAATACGCCGGCAGCAGATGATGATCATATCAAACACCCACAAGCCGCAAGCGGTCTGCTAAACGTAACGGCCACCCGGGTATTGAGCGATCAGAAGATCGACGAGCAAGCCCGCTCACACTCCAGTGAATCCAACCAGTAACACTACCGCACAGTCCGGTCTGATCGTCTGATATGTCGCATATCTTGCCTAGGGGTGGTAAACGTCAGACCCCAATAGCTCGATAAGTCGTGTCGATATGAGGTCTATAACAGTTCAAGAAACTACTGGTAACACTTACCAGTAAATCTCAGCAACCCTGGCCAGGGATTTCCGGTTATAGCCAATCGAACACAGTGCAACATCAACTCCCTATACCGGGAGAGACGAATCCCCTCCTATCGCTCATTGCCTCCATATGATTCGGGACTGTACCCAAAAGCCACCGTTTTGCACGCCCTCTTGGACGTGGTAAGGTGGAAATCAAAGCACAGTGGGAACCACACAAGACTCTATGACGATCTCGGGTCAACAGACTACTCTGTACCAGTGTCACCAGAGAACTGCCATCTGACGTAAGGTATAATACCATCTGGGAGTTCTCGGCGAGTCCGTCCAGTGTACCCAGTCTCTACTGAGCACCCGTATATCTCCTCTGATGTCAAACACCAATGGATATGGGATCATCCATCGCCCATCTGTATGGGTCGAGAAGGTACACGCTAGTCTACTCTGGTATATCGATGCCCCGTCTCGATACACTTACGACTAGGGACTTTGAAGGATGTACTTATGGACTACCATGTCCCCACTTGTATGATCCGCATCATAGTCCAGGTAGTCAAGTACACATCCTAAGGGCTTTACCAACACGTAATAGAGAGGCAATCAGTATACACGTTAAGGTAAAGAGCAACCAGATAGCATACTATCATGTCGAGCAAGAAAGTCCTCCCGATATATGTCCCAGCATCCACTACAATATACATCCTATGTATAGCAACGGCCTCTAGGGCATACATATAACTAACACAAGTATAATGTATGATTATCTGTGGAAATCATGAATCTACAGTACGAATCTCATAATCAAAACTGAAATCTCATCATTTATTTCTAATAAAAATTCAATTCCCCGTGTCCATCATCGACACAAAACTTCCATTTCTCACAGGCATCATTCCTAGAATGATCTTGAAACCAACAATATCGATCGTTATCATCTAGATATACGCCGTATTTTTACCACTATCTCCGGTATCGAGTAACCTCGCTAGGCTCCCCCGCCTTAATGCGGCTATCCTGCCCCACGGTCTCGACCGGGTCCACCATGTATCCAACTGTATGTCTCTCCCACTCAGTATGGATAATGTAAAATCCGCGACCATATATCTCCCCCACTCGGTCCGGAATTATACCAAATCATAAAACATCTCATGGTGGACATGACACATTAATCATGAAAATCACTGGATTTATGTAATAGTATTCAAAACACAAAACAATAAATCTCAATAATACGTTTACCTCTTATATCAACATGAAATACTCATATATTAAACATGATATTAATGATGCAATTTACTACTATTATTGGTGTGTATGATACGATATGAATCATTTTAACAAGAAATTTGCTAAGTGTACAAGTGACATGGTAATATCGACGAGGTGTGTGTAACATATAAGATGTGCACGTGGCATGACTCGTCGATACTTGTATAGTGTTCTAGCAACTAAGCAAGGTATGTGTGAATTATGAATGCATATTATTAATTTAGCATATCAATTAACTCGTTTATTTAAATAAAACTACGGGCGTAAAACGCCATCTTTACAAAATTCTCCGGTAGATGTTTAGTCTACTCACCGGAAAACGTCGAATCTATTCAGGTATTGCTAATCCTTACCCTTTCCTCGCTGCCTCCGAAAATCCCGTATTCGAAACTAACATGACAATTTAACTTATATAAGGAAACGGCTACCCCGACATGATGGAAATGAAAAACACCCGTTACCACGTACTAGTTATATTGTATACGACTATATCAAGCTATTAAACATTTAACCTTACTGGATTTTAACCCTAACCTGCATTGCTACAGAATTTAAATCGCGATGCGTTTTAACCGTGTCGTATTTTTTGTTTTTAGATATATTTTCCGATATACGTTTCCAGATTCTATTTGCAGTGAAACTAATTTGTTTAAATAAATCCAAAATGACCAAAATTATACACTGAATTACCCTCAACCATCCAAAACTACCTAGCATCCCACAAAACCGACGACGCCGGATTTCCCCTCTATGTTGTCAGCCCAATTCCGAGCCCTCTGGTTCGTGATCCTATGGTTTTCTCTAGGTGATACATACATCATTTTATCACTGTTTTGTTAAGTTTATTCTTCTCTAAATGATAGCAGATTTAAACAGAGCCTATAATTAAATAAAATACGATATTATGGAACTTGTTCATTTCAAATTAACTAAGTACATAACCTAAATTTCCTACTGTGATTAAGAGATTACCCACAATAAGTTGTTGGAATAACCCCTCCAAGATGCTAAGCCCCTTGTCCTAGCTTGAAGGTGATGAAAACCTAGAACCAAGCCTCCTCCTTCTTCTTCTTCCTCTTGTTCTTTCTTTCTCACTTTAGTTTTGTTTTTCTTTCAAAAATTTTCAGAATTTTAATTAACTATTGATCTGAATCAGGTTTATATATGGCAATGAAAGGGATAAGGTGAAGGAGGAGGTGCCATCAAGCTAGAGGTGTTGGTTTCATCCAAGGAGGAGGTGTGAGGTGAGTGTGCGCATGCAAGCAAGAGGTGTGCTTGCATTATCCCTTAATTTTTGTTTAAATTCACAATAAAATTTTGAGCTAAATGTTTTCTATCACCTTTTCATTTACACCCCTAACAATTTTCCACTTGCACAAAAATCCTAAACTTTACCTAAAACCCCCTCACAACTTAGTTTATTATAAAACACACATTTTATTAAAATGAAGCTAAAATTATCACAAAAACCCTTATAACTTATTAATGTTGCATACTAAAATTTTTATTTAATTTGTTTTACATAGAATTTATAAAAATGACTTATTTGCCTTTAATAACCTTTTGATTTATCACTTTATTATTAATTTAATTAATTTTTATTTATTTCTAAATTTTCAAAATGCTACAATATTCCCCCCTTAAGAAAATTCGGTCCCCGAATTTAAAAATTAACTAGACATACCCTCAAAAAGATGTGGAAATTTCTTCCGCATCGCATCCTCGGTCTACCAAGTAATCTCCTAGCGATTATTTCCTTGCCAAAGAACCTTTACAGATGGAAGTACCCTCGATCGTAGTTTTTTTGCCTGCCTGTCAAGAATAGCGACTGGCTGCACTGTGTAGGATAAATCCGGCTCAAGCTGTAAGGTCTGATGCTGGATCGCGTGAGAAGGATCGTGATGAATCCTGCGAAGCATCGAAATGTGGAACACCGGATGCACGTCGGGAAAACTCGGTGGAAGTGCTAAACGATAAGCTACATCACCCACTCTCTCCAGAATCTCATAAGGCCCGACATATCTGGGGCTGAGCTTCCCCTTTTTCCCGAAACACATCACACCTTTCATCGGAGATACACGAAGGAACACATTATCTCCCACTCCAAACTTAAGTCTACGACGTCGTCGATCTGCATACGATTTCTGTCTGCATTGGGCCGCCTTCATTCTATCCCGTATCAATTGAATCTTCTCTGTAGTCTCCTGTACTATCTGCGGTCCAAAGATGCAACTCTCGCTCAGTTCAGCCCAACAAACGGGTGATCGACATTTCCTCCCATACAAAGCTTCAAAGGGTGCCATCTAGATCGTCTCCTGAAAACTGTTGTTTTACGAGAATTCTATCAAAGGTAGGTGACGATCCCAACTACCACCGAAATCAAGGCTACAAGCCCGAAGCATATCTTCTAGTGTCTGAATGGTCCGCTCCGACTGACCATCTGTCTGAGGGTGAAAATCTGTACTAAAACTCAACCGAGTACCCAAAGCTTCTTGAAGTTTCTGCCATAGCCTTCTAGTAAACTGGGCACCCCTATCTGAAACTATGCATGTCGGAACTCCATGCAGACGTACAATCTCATCGATATAAATCTGAGCATACTGTGCAAAACTGTATGTCGTCTTCACTGGGAGAAAATGTGCTGCCTTTGTCAATCGATCTACAATCACCCAAATGGAATCATACACTTTGCTAGTCCTGGGTAGACCCACTACGAAATCCATGAAAATCTGTTCCCATTTCCACTCGGGAATGGATAAGGGCTGCAACTCTCCGGCTGGCCTCTGGTGTTCTGCTTTGACTTGCTGACAAGTTAAGCATCTCGAAACATATTCCGCAACATCCCTCTTCATTCCTTCCCACCAGTAAACATCCTTCAGATCATGATACATCTTGGTGGAACCAGGATGAATACTGTATGCTGACCTATAGGCCTCCTCTAAAATCTCACGCCTCAATCCGTCAGAATCTGGTACACAGAGACGAGTCCTAAAACGTAATACTCGATAATCATCAATCACAAACTTCGTCTCCTTGCCCTGCCTAACCTGATCCATAATGTCCATCATACGAGTATCTGCGGGCTGTGCCTCTCAAATGTGATCAAAAAACAGAGGTCGGGTGCGAACATGTGCTATCTGCCCTCCTGTCGAAGTGAACTCAAACTGTAAACTACTATGACATAAGATCTGCTAGTCAGTTGAAGACTGTCTCTTCAAGATGCGCAAATGAGATAAGCTACCTCCAGGTCATCGACTCAAAGCATCTGCTATAACATTCTCTTTGCCTGGATGATACAAGATCTCACAATCGTAATCTTTCACCAGTTCCATCCATCTACGCTTCCATAGGTTTAGATCCCTCTGCTGAAAAATATACTTTTAACTCTTATGATCTGTGAAGATTTGACACGACTCTCCATACAAGTAATGTCTCCAAATCTTCAATGCGAATACCACAGCAGCCATCTCTAGATCATGAGTGGGGTAGTTTTGTTCGTGCCTCTTCAACTGTCGAGAAGCATAAGCTACAACCCTGCCGTGCTGCATCAACACACAGCCTAAACCCACTCTAGAAGCATCACAATAGACAACAAAACCACCTGACCCGGAAGGTAAAGATAAGACAGGTGCAGTCGTCAAGCGCGTCTTCAACTGCTGGAAACTCTGCTCGCATGCATCTGTCCACTGAAAAGGAACCTCCTTCCTAGTCAATCAGGTCAAAGGTGCAGCTATCCGTGAAAAATCCTGCACGAAGCGTCGGTAATAACCTGCCAGACCTATGAAACTCTGGACCTCTGAAACTGATACAGGTCTAGGCCAGTATTGTACCGCTTCAATCTTCTTTGGGTCCACACATATACCCTCTCTCATGACCACGCGACCCAAGAACTCTACACTATCGAGCCAAAAAACACACTTAGAGAATTTTGCAAACAACTGATGCTCTTTCAAGGTCTACAACGTAATACGCAGATGTTGCTCGTGCTCCGTCCGACTCCGAGAATAAACAAGAATGTCATCTATGAACACTATAATAAATTGATCAATAAAGGGCCTAAAGATGCGATTCATCATATCCATAAAAGCTGCTGGAGCGTTGGCGAGTCCGAACAACATCACCAGAAATTCATAGTGCCCATATCTTGTGCGAAACGCAGTCTTCGGAATATCGTCCTTCCGAACCCTCAACTGGTGATAACCCGACCGCAAATCAATCTTCAAGAAGTAACCAGCTCCCTGCAACTGATCGAATAAGTCATTTATACGTGGTAGTGGATACCTGTTTCGCACAGTGACGCGATTCAGCTGTCGGTAGTCGATGCACAGTCTCATACTACCGTCCTTCTTCTTTACAAATAGGACAGGAGCTCCCCACGGTGATACACTGGGACGAACAAGCCCTCTATCTAACAACTCTTGCAACTGGCTTTTGAGTTCCTTCAACTCCGTCGGTGCCATTCGATAGGGAGGTATAGAAATAGGCCCCGCACCCGGAATCAAGTCGATGCAAAATTCAATGTCACGATCGGGTGGCAATCCTGGTAACTCAGCAGGAAACACCTCAAGAAATTCTCGTGCGATCGGAACCTTGTTCAATGGAATCTCAGCGACCCATAAGTCCTGAACAAAAGCGAAGAACCCATGAAAACCCTTCTTCAAGAGTCGCCCCGCACAAAGAGAAGAAATCATGTTGGCAGGAGTTATTTTACAATCCCCCTGCACAACAATCACCGGTTCACCTAGAAAAAAAAATCTAACCGCCTTTCCCCGACAATCTACAAAGGCATGACAGGCGGCCAACAAATCCATACCAAGAAGTATATCAAAATCTAGCATATCCAAGAGAATCAGATCAACTAGCGAATCTCTATCACCAATACGTACAGAACATGACCTGAATACGTGCCGAGCTATAAAAGAATCTCCCACCGGGGTAATCACCACTAGTGGTAGCTCTAACAACGATGACTCTTTCCTCAAAGAAAGTGCAAATCGTGAAGATACATAAGAATGTATAGAACCGGGATCAAATAAAACATGTACCTCTAACGAGCATACTGTAAGAGTACCTGTCACGACTGCATTTGATGCCTGGGCATCTTGTGGAGTCAGCGTAAATACCCGTGCCTGGCCCCTACCCGCATCCTTTCGTCCTCTAATTCTATCTCCTCGACCTATCTGAGAACATCCCATAAAGCCTCGACCTCGTGGTGCAACTGCCTGGCGTGTATCGCCAACTGGGGGAGGAAGTAAAGCCATCGGTGTAGAAGGTGGAAGGGGTAAAGCAGCCTGTGGAACAATGGTCCCTCCCTGGGATCTACAATCCCGCGCAAAGTATCCGGGAAGTCCACAACTAAAACATGTAGATGGAGGCCTCTGATCATCGGGATAAGAACTGAACATATGGCCCTGGGTCCAACCTCGTCCGAAACTGTGGCCTGGAGTATATCTGCCTCTACCTCTGCCAAACTGTCTAGTCATTGGCACGATCGGTCTACTCCTCTTTGACTCTGGAACAACCACTGCCTCGCTCAAACGATTCTCCACTCGTATCGCTGCATCCATGGCCTGCACATACGTATCAAAATGCTGGGAGCCTATAGCCAGATACAACTGCGTGTCCAGACTCCTTAGGAACCTCTTCACCCGAAGCTCCTCCGTAGGTACTAAGTATGGGGCATAGCGCGACAGCTGGGTGAATCGTAAATCATAATCTGCCACTGACATACTCGCCGATTTTCGCAATGCTTCAAAACTTCTAGCTCTAGCGTCCCTCACACTTTAGGGAAGAAATCTAGCAACAAAGACCGTGGAAAACTCGGTCCACGACATCGGAGGAAGACTCGTAGCTCGCCCTCTCTCTATCGACTCACACCATTCCTGTGCAAGTCCCTCCAAACGAAAGATAGTCAACTCAACTGACCTCGCATAAGAACATCACAATGATCTGCCAATCCTCGCCATCCTATCAAGAAAGGACTGAGGATCTTCCGCTGCATCGGTCCATGTAAATACCGGAGGTCTCAATCTCATAAACACCACAAGCGATACCTCCATCACCCTCGTATCTACCAGTGCCACCGTCTGCATAGGCTATACCTCGGACTCTGCTACGGTCGGTGCCGGATCCTGTCTCAGTACTCGAGTGGCCTCAGCTAACTATCCTACCACTCGCTGCAATCCCAACATGCCCTCCTCAATCCTAGTCATGCGATCTGGAGGAGGAGGATCAACATGCTCATGCACCGCCGGAACGTCCGGTGTACCAGTCGCCGTCACAAGCGGACTCGCCCTAGCTGCATCTCTGGCTGCGACTCTCCTAGCCCGCATAGCTATAGCAACTGGAACAAGAAACGAGAGTTGATAAGGCTTATGGATAGGAACAATCAATAACATAGAAGCAACGGAAGAATAGATCAAGATATACATCTTAAGGTCAGTTAGGCTGAGTATGGTAACGTAAATATGCCGCAGATCATACGTACGGTACTGCACTCATCCTACTTCACCTACTCCATCAAACCAAAGGTCATCCTAAATCACGGACTCACGTCAACCTATTTTAATTCCCTACTCGATTCCGTAAGGTTACTCCTAAGCTCTGATACCAACTTTGGCATGACCCAAAGTTTGGATGTGACCGGCACTTAGATTGTATAATATCTAAAGACATGCACACAGTCCAAGTAAACCGAAAACCAAGATCAAAATCCTTTTTGCGGAATTCTTTATATAGAAAATTTAATTTTTAGTAGAAATCACAGTTTATGAAGTTAAATATTAAACAAGTATAAGGTGTTAAGTTTGGTTGCATCCCTAGTTGGGATCAACAATATCAACAGAGGAAAATAAAATCTCAGTATATAGGACATCAATACGAATCCGAGATATAAAGAAAAGAGATAACAATTCATAGAACTAAACGATCTCAACTGTCAAATAATATACATATCATCTCTCACTCTAAGTCATATACAAGTCTGATGGAGATTTTCTAGAAACAAAATACAATATTAAAAAAAGGAGAAAACTACATATGTAACCCACCTATCAAAAGATGTGATAAAGCTGCAAACGTAGATCTGCACCGCTGCTATCCGTCCACTCTACCCCTGCAAGGAACTGTGGCACAACGAGGGTGAGTTGCCAACTCAGTGAATATGACTAACATATAACGGTTAATAATGTAAATATGACGATCATACGAACTGAAATGTGAACAAGTATAATGTATGATTATCTGTGGAAATCATGAATCTAAAATACGAATCTCATAATCAAAACTGAAATCTCATCATTTATTTCCAATAAAAATTCAATTCCCCGTGTCCATCATCGATACAAAACTTCCATTTCTTACAGGAATCATTCCTCGAATGATCCTGAAATCAACTATACCGGTCGTTATCATCTAGATATACGCCGTATTTTTACGACTATCTCCGGTATCGAGTAACCTCTCTAGGCTCCCCCGCTTCAATACGGCTATCCTGCCCCTCGGTCTCGACCGGGTCCACCATGTATCCAACTGTATATCTCTCCCACTCAGTATGGATAATGTAAAATCCGCGACCGTATATCTCCCCCACTCGGTCCGGAATAAAACCAAATCATAAAACATCTCATGGTGGACATGACACATCAATCATGAAAATCACTGGATTTATGTAATACGTTTACCTCTTATATCAACATGAAATACTCAGATACTAAACATGATATTAATGATGCAATTTACTACTATTATTGGTGTGTATGATACGATATAAATCATTTTAACAAGAAATTTGCTAAGTGTACAAGTGACATGGTAATATCGACGAGGTGTGTGTAACATATAAGATGTGCACGTGGCATGACTCATTGATACTTGTATAGTGTTCTAGCAACTAAGCAAGGTATGTGTGAATTATGAATGCATATTATTAATTTAGCATATCAATTAACTCATTTATTTAAATAAAACTACGGGCGTAAAACGCCATCTTTACAAAATTCCCTGGTAGATGTTTAGTCTACTCACCGGAAAACGTCGAATCTATTCATGAATTGCTAATCCTTTCCCTTTCCTCCCTGCCTCCGAAAATACCGTATTCGAATCTAACATCACAATTTAACTTATATAAGGAAACGGCTACTCCGACATGACGGAAATGAAAAACACCCGTTCCCACGTACTAGTTATATTGTATACGACTATATCAAGCTATTAAACACTTAACCTTACTGGATTTTAACCCTAACCTGCATCGCTACAGAATTTAAATCGCGAGGCGTTTTAACCGTGTCGTATTTTTTGTTTTCAGATATCTTTTCCGATATACGTTTCCAGATTCTATCTGCAGTGAAACTAATTTGTTTAAATAACACCAAAATGACCAAAATTATACACTGAATTACCCCCAACCATCCAAAACTACCTAGATCCCACAAAACCGGCGACACCGGATTTCCCCTTTATGTCGCCGGCCCAATTCCGAGCCCTCTGGTTCGTGATCCTATGGTTTTCTCTATGTGATACATGTTAGTTATATGTATGCCCTAGAGGCCATTACTGTACATTGGATGTATATTGTAGTGGATGCTGGGACATATATAGGTAGGACTTTCTTGCTCGACATGATAGTACGCTATCTGGTTGCTCTTTATCCTAACATGCATACTTTCTGTCTCTCTGATTACATGTTGATAAAGCCCTTAGGATGTGTACTCGACTTCCAGGACTGTGATGAAGATCATACTAGTGGGGCCTGGGTAGTCAATGTGTACATCCTTCATTGTTCTTAGTCGTGGGAATATCGAGACGGGGCATCGATATTCCAGAGTAGACTAGCGTATATCTTCTCGACCCATGTGATGGGCGATGGATGATCCCATATCCATTGGTGTTTGACATCAGAGATGGTATGCGGGTGCTCAGTGGAGACTGGGTACACTGAACGGACTCGCCGAGAACTCCCAGATGGTATTATACCTCACGTCAGATGGCAGTTCTCTGGTGACACTGGTACAGCTTAGTCTGTTGACCCGAGATCGTCATAGAGACTTGTGTGTCTCCCACTGTGCTTTGATTTCCACCCTACCACGGCTCTACTGAGCCGTGCAAACAGGTGGTTTTTGGGTACAGTCCCGATTCACATGGAGGCAATGAGCGATAGGAGGGGATTCGTCTCTCCCGGTATTGGGGGTTGATGTTGTGCTATGCTCGACTGGCCATAACAGGAAATCCCTGGCCAGGGTTGTTGTGATATATGGGTAAGAGTTATCAGTAGTTTCACGAATGTTATGGACCTTACTTCGGCATGACTTATCGAGCTATTGGGGTCTGACGTTTACCACCCCTAGGCGAGATATGCGACATATCAGACGAACAGACCGGACTATACGGTAAGTGTTACTGGTTGGATTCACAGGAGTGTGAGCGGGTTTGCTCGTCGTTCTTCTGATCGCTCAATACCCGGGTGGCCGTTACGTTTAGCAGACCGCTTGCGGCTTGTAGGTGTTTGATATGATCATTACCTGCTGCCGGCGTATTGACGAGTCTTTAGAGTCCTACACAGAGGTTTCCTGGCTCAAGCGAAACGAAATAGGAGCGCATATGAGATATGTGCGGGACCGAGAATAATGCGTGTATGTGATACCGTATTCTATTCTCGCGATTAATGTATCGATTAGTTGTATGTGATATAACCTAGTTAACGAATCAAAGATTGATTCGATAAGCCGATACATTGGATACTAGTCGGTTATATGCGACATGACCGGATCATTGAATCAAGTGTTGATTTAATGATTTAATGTATAATTATATATTTGATATATTACTTTGCATTAACTAGTATTGGTTCACTTTAAATGGACTTTCTCACTAAAAATGTGCACATTGTGTATATGATATATTTTTTGTGCACAAGATTGTATCATGTTTGATGATACATGCTTGTTTGGGTGTATGTTTGGTTTAAACCATGGTTGGTCATTGGTTAGGGTTTCACTTGATTTATTTCACTTATTCTTTTATCTATTTATTTTGGTTGAAAAGGAAAAGAAAAACTAAATGGTTGCTTTCATGCTAGAAGGTTCTTGTAGCTTCATGCATCTTTGACTAAAGCAACCATTTTGTCTTCATCTCCTAACCCTAACCATTCAACTAACCATAGTCTATTCTCTACACCTAATCATGGTTGCCATATGATAAGTATTGATATTATTTTCTATTTTGAAAATAACTTATCATATTCTTTCTTCTTCTTCTTCCTCTTCAACAAAGAAGAAAACTTGCCACCATTAATGGCATCTTGAGCAAAAGAGTGAGAAATCCAATTCTAAAGTGAACCTACCTCCTATTTCTTCATCCTCTACCTCTTGCCAAGTAGTATAGGGTGTTTTCTTCACAAGTTTCATGACTTGGTGAAGTGGGAGCTTGATCCTGTGATGCCTCGACGTAGATCATCTTCGGCATCGTAGTCGATGACCTAGCCCGCCCATTTCTCTGATGAAGCCGATGCTAGAGTCATGGATTCGATTTGGACAGCGGAGGGACGTCATCACGGAGCCTAGGAGGTGGAGGACCGGATCTACAAAGGTTGTAGCTTCTTTCCTTTAAGTTAAAGTTGTTTACTTGCATCGCATCACCTATATATCTAGTTAACGATCCGTATTAGGGTTTCTCGGCACTTGTAAAATATCAATTGGCCATGTTTGATCACTTGTGAGACTTCATTAGTGTGCCTAGGAACCCTACAGTGGTATCAGAGCCTAGCTAGAGCCATAGGCGATGCGTAGACGGAGTTAGAAGTCCGATCGAACCAAAACCCAAACCCAAAAAATGCTCTCTGTACATTTTTGAAATTCGAGGATTTTTTAGAATTAAAAATATGCAGAAAACTAAGCAGGAATATCTAAGAATTACTGTGAATTTCGAGCACCTAATTCCATTAAAGCGCGGCGGAACCGCGGCATTAGCATGGCTAACGCGGCGGTTCCGCGGCCACTTAACCTCTTCAGTGAGTTCTTTTTGCACAGTAACTTCTATATTTCATTGCTGAGTTTCCTGGGAATTTTTAATCTGAACTCAAGAGTTGAGTTTTCTGGGTTGTATTAGGAGTTCGTAGATTCGATCGGATTATCAAACTTTGTCTATGTGTTTTTCCGGATAATTTTTGAATATGTTAAAAAGTTCGACCGGATATAAATACCCAATTTTTCCCCTGCCAGGAAATTTCCAATTGTTGGATTTTTCCGTAGTTTAACAACGTTCTAAGTAGTGCAAGTAACGCGATGGTCCCTCTAGAAGACAACAAACCTTAACTCGATTATGTGACCGTCTTGAACTGCCCTTTAAACCTTCGGTTTTGGGGCAGTACGGCGTGCCACATGTGAGGCGTTGGCTTGACCCTTCTACGGCTGGACCGTTGGTACTGAGGCATGAACTGAATGTTTTTAGACTTATTTCATGTGTTGAGCTGTATCGGGAAAACTTGGGTGTTCGATTGTTCGATCGGAAAGTTTAACATTTTTCTATTTATCCGGAATGCGATACAACAATTGGAATTCACAAGTAGTTATGAGATAACTGAATGAATGTTATAAACACAGCAGTTTAGTCTCATTTGATCGGTTGCCACGGAATTTTGATGTGATCAAAATTCCGTCGCAATTACGTAGCGTACGCGGATACTCGCCGGGTAAACTTAATAGACAGCTTCACCCCATAGCCCCGACCAAGTGACTGTAGGAGAACCCCGTCGCCGAAAGCATCCGTTCGGGTGCTCGCGGTAGCGGTGTTCCGCCTTAGTGCACTTCGTCGACGGTATCAGGGGTGCAGCCGCCTACTAAAGTTTGCGACGAGCATTCGATCAGTTTGTCGGGAATCTTGTTGAGTTGCCCGACTTGATATTGAAAAGTGTTTTCGATAATGAGACTAAAATGCGGGGTTTATAATTGTTAGGCATGTGATGTCTAAGGAATTCATTTGATTAGGCATGCGATGTCTAAAGAGGTTGCGGATTCCAACTGTTGTAGTTTTACACTTTCTTTTTTGTGACCGTAAGTGTAATATGTGATATCGCCGGTTTCGTTGCTATATGTCAACGACAATTGGGATGCGCATATTTACTTACGTTGATGACATGTGATGTTATGTGTTGCTGGATATGTTATATTGGATCGTCGTGTTTGAATAGCCGTAGGTTTTTTTTTATGTGAGATGAGTGTTTTTCATTTTCATTCATGTAAAAACTTGTATGTAATATTCTTTTATTGGGGCACTTCCAGGTTGCGGAAGATGTCACCGTTGATGTATATTATTTACTTTTCCGCATTAGGATAGACCCAAGGAGGGGAGCACAAGTAACCGGGTTCTAGGGTCCAGTGGGAGACCATCTCGAGGAGTCGAGTTCAGGTCTCCTAACCCTAGAATTGGTAGGGTTGCTTGCCGCTCTCGTAGGGGTCTAGGGGTGTGGGATTGGCTATTCATCGCGACCGTGGAATCCATGTTTTATACTGGCTCGTATTAAAAACACGGACGTCTTAGTATATCCAATATTTCATATGATATTTTCTGCTGCGTTATCTGTGATGTGATCATGTGATTTGTTCAGATAGATAGTATATATAGTATATATGATATATTATATAGACGTTGCTTATATTTTACACCCGCGCTAGCCCTGCCCCGCTCTGCCGTTAGTTACCTAACCTAACGGTGCAGACGGGACATCGAGGCGAATGCGGATGGCATAAGCGTACGTCATATTTATCTGTGATGTTTAGGTAATTTAAATGATGGGATATTCATTAATGAGATTAATGAAAGAAAATAAACCTAAAAGATGTTGTGGAATCGAATTTCAAATTAAAACAGGTAGCTACAGTTCTTGCTTTGCATCGTGGTGTTCCTTGTAGAACATCCTGCACCTTATTCGATAAGTAAAGGACCGAGATCCCTTCACCGGGAGTGACTCCTTTAGCAATAACTGGCAGATGCTACAACTCTCGGTTTGCCTTTTGATTGCTTCTATAGTTTCTGCTTTGCACAGTGATATATATGATATATCCCGCACCTCATTCGACGAGGAAAGGGCCGACGATCCCTTCACCGGGAGTGACCCCTTTAGCAAAACTAGAAAAGCCTCAAAAACATTCCATTTAAAAACCATTTGATTCCGCAACGAGATCAAGTTCAATGCGTTAAAGGTTTTCATAAAAACCATTCGCAACCCTCCGTCATTTTAGGAAGTAGAGTACTTAGTATTCGTGCTGTGTTTGTTGACCATAGTCAAGGCACAGTGTACGGTAGCTAAGTGATGTCTTCCTACACCGCATATGATGCGATTAGTTAGGACAGTCGCGTGACTTTGTTGACCTTAGTTAAGGGTCATGTGGGTGGGTCTAATTAATCACGAAATGACGGAAAGAACTTGACTAGTACTTATGATTTGTTGACCATAGTTAAGGTCATAGGTGCTAGGGGTAAAAACCTTTATCGGGAGTTTCAAGCGTTGAAATTTGTAATGAGATTGCATACCTTCTATGTGATAGTTGGGTCCCGATACCCACTGCGAGTAATTGTTACTCCTGGGAGAGTTTTGCACTTTACAATTAGCCGATCAAGTAGGTGTCTAGAAAGGTGTCAACGGGGTTACGCCTCCGGGAAAACGAGGTTTACAGTAATTAGGTCCGTGCGAAAGCACGGGGAACTTCCCTCAAAGTACCGACACTGGCCTGGCTGAAAGATTGGCGAACTTGTAGAGTGTAATTAATCCCGGCTAGTCTTTCCTTTTAGGGTTTGAAGGAAGATTTGATAAAAAAAGTGGGAGCCATTCTGATTAGATAAAATAAATAACCAATCTGATCTTGCAAGAGCACACGCAGAGTGTTTTCTTCTCTCTCTCTTCAGGTAGCGACCATATCACGCCTTAATCAAGATAATAATATGGATGTATTGACCGAACCCGCTTGTTATACTGAGCTGGGGAACATTGGTCCCGCTCCAACTTATAATTGTTATAAGACAGAGCAGGAAATAGGGGAATACCAGAATTCCTATGCCGCCCAAACGAAGAAAGTGCATATGATGCATCTCCTTCGGGTATGTTCATTACAAAGAACTGTTTCTCAGTATTCTATGCATCCTGAGTATTTGATACCGGATCAGGATCCCAGATATGTAATTTGTTACATAGGGCTACCGAAAGGTAGAAAGACTGAGAACGGGTGATAAGTTTCATGAGACAGAAAATGGGGCAAGTGTTTGAAAGGTTCCTAGGCACCCTATAGAGGTCTCACAAGGCATAGAACATGCCAATATAAAAATTTATGGGTGCCGAGAGACCCTAATATGGATCTTAGACTAGAATTCTAGGCGAAAAGATAATCTAGTTAACTACTTAACTAAAAGTTAGATGCTACAACCTTTGTAGATCCGGTTCTCCACTTCCTTAGCTCCACGTGGGTGTCCTCTCGCTGTCCATCATGAATCCCGAACTCAATCGTCGGCTTCATCGGAGAAACGGGCGAGCTAGGTCGTCGGCTTTGTGTCAAAGACGATCTACGTCGAGGCATCACAAGTTCAAGCTCCGACTTCACAAAGTTGTGAAACTTGTGAAGAAAACACCCAAAACAACTTGGCAAGAGGTAGAAGGTGAAGAAATAGGAGGTGGGTTCACTTTAGAATTGGATTTCTCTCACTAGAACTCAAGTTGCCATTGATGGCATCAAGGTTTCTATCTTGAAGAAGAAGGTCAAGAAGAAGAAAAGAATATGATAAGTGTTTTGTAAATGATAAAATAAATCAATACTTATCATTTACAAACCATAGTTTAGTGTAGAGAATAGACCATGGTTAGTTGGATAGGTTAGGGTTAAGCATGAAGACAAGAATGGTTAAGAAGTCAAAGCTTCATGAATCTTCAACTAAAGACAAACTTCTCCACCATTCTTATCTCAATCTTTTTCCAAATAAATAAATGAACAAATAAATAAATAAATGAATATGCAAAACCCTAATTATCAAATTAACCATGGTTTAATTCTATATACTTAACTAAATAATCAAGTATCATCAAACATGATACAAGTATGTGCACAAAAGTATATCACATATACAACTTGCACATCAAGTGAGAAAATCCATATAAAGTGAACCAATACTAGTTAATGCAAAGTAATATATCAAATATATAATTATACATTAAATCATTAAATCAACATTTGATTCAATGATCCGGTCATGTCGCACATAACCGACTAGTATTTAATGTATCGATTCATCGAATCAATGATTCGATAACTAGGTCATATCGAATATAACCAATCGAAACATTTATCGCGAGAATGAAATGCGGTATCACATACGCGCATTATTCTCGGTCCCGCACATATCTCATATGCGCTCCTATTTCGTTTCGCTTGAGCCAGGAAACCTCTGTGTAGGACTTTAAAGACTCGTCAATACGCCTGTAGCAGATGATGATCATATCAAGCACCAACAAGCCGCAAGCGGTCTGCTAAACGTAACGGCCATCCGGGTATTGAGCGATCAGAAGATCGACGAGCTAGCCCGCTCACACTCCTGTGAATCCAACCAGTAACACTTACCGTACAGTCCGGTCTGTTCGTCTGATACGTCGCATATCAAGTCTAGGGGTGGTAAACGTCAGACCCCAATAACCAATAAGTCGTGCCGATGTGAGGCTCATAACGGGTCGAGAAACTACTGGTAACACTTACCAGCAAATCTCTGATCAGCCCTGGCCAGGGACTTCCCTGTTACGGCCAATCGAGCACAGCGCAACATCAACCCCCAATACCGGGAGAGACGAAACCCCTCCTATCGCTCATTGCCTCCATGTGACTCGGGACTGTACCCAAAGACCACCGTTTTTCACGCCCTCATGGACGTGGTAAGGTGGAGATCAAAGCACAGTGGGAATCACACAAGACTCTATGATGATCTCGGGTCTACAGACTAACCTGTACAAGTGTCACCTGAGAACTGCTATCTGACGTGAGGTATAATACCATCTGGGAGTTCTCGGCGAGTCCGTCCAGTGTACCCAGTCTCCACTGAGCAACCGTATACCATCTCTGATGTCAAACACCAATGGATATGGGATCATCCATCGCCCATCTCATGGGTCAAGAAGCGTATACGCTAGTCTACTCTGGTATATCGATGCCCCGTCTCGATACACCCACGACTAGGGACCTTGAAGGATGTACTTATGGACTACCATGTCCCCACTAGTATGATCTGCATCATAGTCCAGGTAGTCAAGTACACATCCTAAGGGCTTTACCAACATGTAATCATAAGACAGTTTAAAGAGACTAGTGTACATGTTAAGATAAAGAGTAACCAGATAGCATACTATCATATCGAGCAAGAAAGTCATCTCTATATATGTCCAAGCATCCAATATAATATACATCATCTGTACAATACTGGCCTCTAGGGCATACATACAACTAACAGCGTTGCAGCCAAGTCTGTTGGTCACTGTCACCCTGTATTACCAATACATTGATTCTGAACAAATGCTATTAGATACCGAACCTGATATACAAAATCATATCAGTCTCTTTATTTGTAAAGAAATGATAAAATTTTGTATTGATGGATAATGTTTTGAACATTTCCTATATCAAAAGTTGATCGGTTCAGGCACGTTATCTAAAAGCATTGACGTTCTAAATCAAACTACAGTTCCTAGTATACAGAATACATACAAGAGGAAGAGTTCAGAAATGAACGAATCCTTCTTGAGGCATTGTAGACTAGGTAACATCAATGTGACCCGACTGGCTGAAGTTACATTTTAGATGCATATTTAAATCAGTTTGAATTTACATCTTGTGAAACTTGCCAGTCATGTCACAAAGATTAGATGACCATAGCCCTGTTTATTGGAAACAGAGAAAGAGTTAATGAACTCTTGGGACTGATACATGAGTATGTATGTAAGGTCTCCCGTCTACACATGCCAGGACTGGTTCTTTATACTTCATTATATTCTCTGATAATCTCTCAAGATTCAGTGATATGTTCCTGCTGAAACATAAGTCCCAAGCTTTTGAGGTATTCACAGAATATAAGTTGGAAGTAGAGAACCAAAATACGGGTATAAGTATTATGTCCTATGATGAGATCAGGGAGGAGAATACTTGTGCATAGAATTCCTGGACTATTCTAAAGGAGAATGAGATTCTCTCTCAGTGTTACTCCTCTGAATACACCACAGCATAACGGTGTATCGGGGTGGAGCAATCGCACAATATTAGATATGGTGTGCTCTATGATAAGTACTACTGAGTTTCCTATTTCCTTTTGGGAGTTATGAGCTTGAGAAGCTGCATACCTATTGAATTAGGTTCGAATCAGATCACTGTCTACCATTCCATATGAGATATGGTATGGGAAGAGCCTATCTCTTAAGTAAGTTAAGATTTGGGATTGTCCGGCCTATGTCTAAAGAAAAATCCGGACAAAATCGAGGCAAGGTCAGTTCTGTAGAACTGGAAATGTTCCAGCTATACAAACTGCAGCTAATGATTTGGTAGAACCGAAAAATTCAATAGTAACCAACGAACCTCAGCCTCTCCGCCGATCTAGTAGGGTTTCTTACCCACCTGAGAGTTGCTTCGGTTTCTCGATGACAGTGGGAGCGAGGAATGCATCATGAGATGATGACCCAACTAGTTTCGAGCAGGCCATCAAGAGTAGGGACTCTGTAAGAATGGCTGGATGCTTAGCGATCTGAGATGGAATCCATGTACACCAACAAAGTATGGACTTTGGTTGCTATATCTGAAGGGTTAAATCCCCATCAGGAGCAAGTATATCTTGAGAAGATTACTTGGTGTAGATGGAAAAGTTGAGACTTTCAAAGCTAGACTTGTTAAAGGTTTTATTCATCAACTGGGTGTGGATAATGATAAAACTTTTTCTAGGGACTATGCTTAAGTCCATCCAGATCCTACTTACCATTGCTACATACCATGACTATGATATCTGGTGGTTGGGTGCCATGACTACTTTTCTAAATACTGATTTAGAATAGAAAGTCAATAAGTACACAGCCAGAGGGCTTCGTAAACAGTGGGAGCAGCGGAAACATGTGCAAGTTTCTTTACAAGATAAAGCAGGCATCGCGGAGTTGGAACATCTGTTTTGATGTGGTAGTCAAAGAGTTTGACTTCATCAAAATGGTAGATGAACCTTGTATGTACAAAAGGGTAGTATGGAGTATGGTAATGATCCTCGTAGAGTACGTGGATGACATACTCTTGATAGGAAAGGAGTTTCCTATGCTACGATCGGTCGATCTCCTCTTATCACATAGATTCTCCATATAGGATCAAAGTGATACCTCCTAAATCCTGAGATTTGGGTCTATGAGATAGATCTAAATGGATGTTAGGATTCTCACTAATTGTAGTGAGATGGTATCAGTTGATCCTGGAGAGAATCACTGGAAAGGTTCCAGGGTGATAAGGACGACTGAATGTCAGTCGCGGGCATTGTCTTTACCCTCAGTGGAGGGACGGTATGTTGGAAGAGTTCCAAGCTAGATACCGTGGCAAACTAGACGATAAAGGCTGGTAACATCGCTATTATAGATACTACCAAAGAGGCAGTTTGGGTGTATATTGGTTCATAAGATGAACTAGGTTCCTACCATTGTATGACAATGGAAGTGTGGCTTTGGCCTAGGAACCCCGATCCCATCAGTGACCCAGACATATTCTGAGGAAGCATCACCTGATCATGGAGATAGTTGATCTCCAGGGTGATCGAGGTTAGGAGAGTAGACTCAGAGGACAACACAGCGGATCCACTCACGAAGGCCTTTTCCCAAAGAGAGACATTTACGGGATGGTTGAGTATGTGATACTGCAACCACTGCTACAGATGGCCCTAGTGCAAGTGGGAGATTGTTAGTTATATGTATGCTCTAGAGACCATTACTGTACATTGGATGTATATTGTAGTGGATGCTGGGACATATATAGGTAGGACTTTCTTGCTCGACATGATAGTGTTAGTTGTATGTATGCCCTAGAGGCCAGTATTGTACAGATTATGTATATTATATTGGATGCTTGGACATATATAGAGAGGACTTTCTTGCTCGACATGATAGTATGCTCTCTGGTTGCTATTTATCTTAACATGTACACTAGTCTCTTTATACTGTCTTATAGTTACATGTTGGTAAAGCCCTTAGGATGTGTACTTGACTACCTGGACTATGATGCAGATCATACTAGTGGGGACATGGTAGTCCATAAGTACCTCCTTCAAGGTCCCTAGTCGTGGGTGTATCGAGATGGGGCATCGTTATACCAGAGTAGACTAGCGTATACACTTCTCGACCCATGTGATGGGCGATGGATGATCCCATATCCATTGGTGTTTGACATCAGAGATGGTGTACGGGTGCTCAGTGGTGACTGGGTACACTGGACGGACTCGCCGAGAACTCCCAGATGGTATTATACCTCACGTCAGATGGCAGTTCTCAGGTGACACTTGTACAGGTTAGTCTGTAGACCCGAGATCGTCATAGAGTCTTGTGTGATTCCCACTGTGCTTTGATCTCCACCTTACCACGTCCATGAGGGCGTGCAAAACGGTGGTCTTTGGGTACAGTCCCGAGTCACATGGAGGCAATGAACGATAGGAGGGGTTTCGTCTCTCCCGGTATTGGGAGTTGATGTTGCGCAGTGCTCGATTGGCCGTAACAGGGAAGTCCCTGGCCAGGGCTGATCAGAGATTTGCTGGTAAGTGTTACCAGTAGTTTCTCGACCCGTTACGAGCCTCACATCAGCACGACTTATCGGGTTATTGGGGTCTGACGTATACCACCCCTAGACTTGATATGCGACGTATCAGACGAAGAGACCTGACTGTATGGTAAGTGTTACTGGTCGGATTCGCAGGAGTGTGAGCGGGCTAGCTCGTCGATCTTCTGATCGCTCAATACCCGGGTGGCCGTTACGTTTAGCAGACCGCTTGCGGCTTGTGGGTGCTTGATATGATCATCATCTGCTACCGGCGTATTGACGAGTCTTTAGAGTCCTACACAGAGGTTTCCTGGCTCAAGCGAAACGAAATAGGAGCGCATATGAGATATGTGCAGGACCGAGAATAATGCGTGTATGTGATACCGCACTTCATTCTCGCGATATATGTTTCGATTGGTTATATTCGATATGACCTAGTTATCGAATCATTGATTCGATAAATCGATACATTTCATACTAGTCGGTTGTGTGCGACATGACCGGATCATTGAATCAAATGTTGATTTAATGATTTAATGTACAATTATATATTTGATATATTACTTTGCATTAACTAGTATTGGTTCATTTTAAACGGATTTTTCTCACTTGATGCACATTGTATATGTGATATACTTTTGTGCACCTTTTGTATCATGTTTGATGATACTTGATTATTAGTTAAGTTTATAGAATTAATCCATGGTTAATTGATAATTAGGGTTTTGCATTTTCATTTATTTATTTATTTATTTATTTATTTATTAGAAAAAGAATAAGATGAGAATGGTGGCTTTCTTTGTCATTTTGTTGAAGCTTCATGAAGCTTTGACTTTGCTAACCATCCTTATCTTCATGCTTAACCCTAACCCATCAAAGTGACCATGGTTAATTCTCTACACTTAACCCTAGTTCAAGATATGATAAGTAATTGATATTAGTTTTATTTTAAAATGAGAACACTTATCATATTTTTCTTGAGCTCATCTTCTTCTTCTTCTTCAAGCTTGCTACTAAAATGGCAAGTTGAGATCTAGTGAGTTAAATCCAAATCTAAAGTGAACCCACCTCCTATTTCTTCACCCTCTACCTCTTGCCAAGTTGTTTTGGGTGTTTACTTCACAAGTTTCACAAGTTTGTGAAGTCGGAGCTTGAGTTTGTGCAACCTCGACGTAGATCGTCTTTGACACAAAGCCGACGAGCTATTCCGCTTTCTTTCCCGATGAAGCCGATGATCGAGTCAAGGATTCATGAGGGACAGCAAGGAGACGAAGTTGTGGAGCCGTGGAGGTGGATATCCGGATCTACAAAGGTTGTAATTTCCATATCCAAGTAGTTAAGTGTTAACTAGCTTTTTCTTTTCGCCTAAACATCTAGTTAAGATCTGTAGTCTAGGGTTTCTCGGCACTAAAAATTTTAATTTGGCATGTTCGATGCCTTGTGAGAACCCACTAGGGTGCCTAGGAACCTTTCACTGGTATCAGAGCCTAGCTAGAGCCTTAGGCGAAGTCCCGACGACGTTTGAAGTCCGAACGAATCCGAAACCCTAGAATTTTAGAGCTCTCTGGACATTTTCATAAATCTGGGATTTTTCAATATTTAAAATGTCTAAAAAATTCAGCATAGAATTATAAGTATTACTGTGCAAAACGATCCCCTATACTGTTCATTCAGCCGCGGAAGCGCGGCAGAAGCATGCTTTCTGCCGCCCTTCCGCGGTCAAATAGTGACGTCATCCCATTATTTTTGCACAGTGATACCTGATAAATTCTGGTGAGTTTTATGGATATTTTTAAATTTATTTAAGGGTTGAGTGCTCTGGAGTTATATTGGGAATCGATGAATTCGATCGGAATATCAAACTTTGTCTAAGTGTTTTTCCAGATAACCGTAGAATATGTTAAAGAGTTCGACCGGATAAAAATACCCAGGTTTTCCCCTGCCATAATATCCAAGTGTTGGATTATTGTGTGGTTAAAAGACGTTCTGAGTAGTGCAAGTAACGCGATGGTCCCTCTAGAAGACACAAACCTTAACTCGATTATGTGACCGTCTTGAACTGCCCTTTGAACCTTCGGGTTTGGGGCAGTACGGCGTGCCACATGTGAGGCGTTGGCTTGACCCTTCTACGGCTGGACCGTTGGTACTGAGGTATGAAGTGAATGTCTTTGAACCTATTTCATATGTTGATCGGTGTCAGGAAAACTTGGGTGTTCGAATGTTCGATCGGAAAGTTTAATATATTCTATTTATCCGGAATTGGATACAATAATTGGAATTCACAAAAGGTTATGAGATAACTGGTTGGATGTTATAAATCTAGCGGTTTAGTTTCATTGGATATCGAAAAGAGTTTTCGATGATGGGACTAAAATGCGGGATTTATAACTGTTAGGCATGTGATGTCTAATGAGATTGCGGATTCCAATTGTTGTAGTTTTACACTTTCTTTTCTGTGACCGTAAGTGTAGTATGATCATATCGCCGGTTTCGTTGCTATACGTCAACGACAATTGGGGTATGCATACTTACTTACGTTGATGACATGTGATGTTATGTGTTGCTGGATATGTTATATTGGATCGTCGTATTTGAATAGCCGGGGGTTTTTATGTGAGATAAGTGTTTTTCATTTTCATTCATGTAAAAACTTGTATGTAATATTCTTTTATTCGGGGCACTTCCAGGATGCGGGAGTTGTCACCCTTTGTATATTATTTACTTTTCTGCACTAGGATAGACCCAAGGAGGGGAGCACAAGTAACCGGGTTCTGGGGTCCAGTGGGAGACCAACTCGAGGAGTCGAGTCCGGGTCTCCTAACCCTAGAATTGGCAGGGTTGCTTGCCGCTCTCGTAGGGGTCTAGGGGTGTGGGATTGGCTATTCATCACGACCGTGGAATCCGTGTTTTATACTGGCTCGTATTGAAAACACGGACGTCCTAGTATATCCAATATTTCATATGTTTATTCTGCTGCGATATCTGAGTTGTGACTCTGTGATGGATATAGTATATAGTATATATGATATATTATATAGACGTTACTTATGTTTTACACCCGCGCTAGCCCTGCCCTGCTCTGTCGTTAGTTACCTAACCTAACGGTGCACGAGGGGACATCGAGGCGAATGCGGATGGCATAAGTGTACGTCATATCTATCTGTGATGTTTAGGTATTTTAAATGATGGGACTTCATTAATGTGATTAATGAAAGACAAGAAACCTAAGATGTTGTAGAATCGAATTTTAAAATAAAACAGGTAGCTACAGTTCTTTCTTTGCACAGCGATATATATGATATATCCCGCACCTTATTCGATGAGGAAAGGACCGAGATCCCTTCACCGGGAGTGACTCCTTTAGCAATAACTGGCAGATGCTACACATTCGGTTTGCTTTTGACTGCTTTTAAGAGTTTTTGCTTTGCACAGTGATATATATGATATATCCCGCACCTCATTCGACGAGGAAAGGACCGAGATCCCTTCGCCGGGAGTGACTCCTTTAGCAAAACTAGAAAAGTCTCAAAATCACTCCATTTCAAAAACTTCATTTGATTCTACAACGATATCAAGTTCATTACGCTCATGGTTTTATGAAAACCTGCGTAGCCCTCCGTCATTTCAGATAAGTACTAATTAGTATTCGTGCTACGGTAGTTTGGCATTCGTCAAGGCGTAGTGTACGGTAGCTAACTAGTATTTATCTGCTTATGCATATGATGCAGATTGGATTAGGGTATTCGTACGGCGTTGTTTGGCATTCGTCAAGGGTCGTGCGGGTGGGTTTAATTCAATCAAGAAATGTACGGGTTGAACTTGACTAGTGGACTATGGGTTGTTTGGCATTCGTCAAGGTCATAGAACACTAGGGGTAAAATATTATCGGGAATTTCAAGTGTTGAAATTTGCAATGAGATTGCATACCTTCTATGAGATAGTTGGATCCCGATACCCGCTGCGAGTAAGAGTTACTCCTGGGAGAGTTTTACACATTGCAATTAGCTGATCAAGTAGGTGTCTAGAAAGGTGTCAACGGGGTTACGCCTCTGGGAAAACGAGGTTTACATTAATTAGGTTCGTGCGAAAGCACGGGGGACCTCCCTCAAAGTACCGACACTGGCCTGGCTGAAAGATTGGCGAACTTGTAGTATGTAATTAATCCCGGCTAGTCTTTCCTTTTAGGGTTTGGAGGAAGATTTGATAAAAAGCAGTGGGAGCCATCCTGATTAGATAAGATAATAACCAATCTGATCTTGCACGAGCTTACGCTAAAGTGTTTTCTTCTCTCTCTCTCCAGGTAGCGACCATTTCATGCCTTAATAAAGATAATAAAATGGATGTATTGACCGAACCCGCATGTTATACTGTGCAGGGGAACGTTGAACCAGTTCTATCTTATAAGTGTTATAAGAATGAACAGGAAACTGGAGAATATCTGGATTCTCACATCGCCCAAACGGAGAACATGCATGTTGATGCATCATCTTCGGGTGTGTTTGTCATTGAGAACTGTTTCTCAGTTCACCCTACGTCCTGGGTATTAGATACCGGATCAGGATCCCACATATGTAAGATGTTACATGGGCTGCGAAAAGGTAGACAACTGGGAAAAGGTGATCATTCCGTTCAAGTAGGGAACGGTGCAAGTGTTGCAGCCAAAGCAGTTGGCGAATATCACCTAGTATTACCAAGTGGTGATACATTAATTCTGAATGAGTGCTATTATATACCGAACATGATGTGCAACATTATATCAGTTTCTTTATTAAGTAAAGATGGATATAATTTTGTAGTAAAGGATAATGTTATGAACATATTCCTAGATCAAAAGTTGATTGCATCAGGCTCGCTACATAATGGCATGTTCATTCTAAATCAAAATACAGTCCTCAATATACAAAACACACACAAGAGGAAAAATTCAGAAATGAACGAATCCTTCTTGTGGCATTGTAGACTTGGTCATATCAATGCGACACGACTGGCTAAGTTACATAAGGATGGTTATTTGAATCCGTTCGAATTATCATCTTATGATACTTGCCATTCATGTCTCAAAGGAAAAATGACCAAAGCTCCGTTTAGTGGACACGGAGAAAGAGTTACTGAACTCTTAGGACTGATACATACTGATGTATGCGGTCCTATGTCTACACATGCCAGGGATGGTTCTTCCTACTTCATTACATTCACTGACGATCTCTCTAGATACGGGCATGTGTTCCTGTTGAAACACAAGTCTGAAGCTTTTGAGAAATTCAGAGAATATAAGAACGAAGTAGAGAACCAAACGGGCAAAAGTATTAAGATCCTTCGATCTGATCGAGGAGGAGAATACTTGAGCAATGAGTTCCAAGATTATCTAAAAGAGAATGGGATTCTCTCTCAGCTTACTCCACCTTATACACCACAGCACAACGGTGTATCGGAACGAAGGAATCGCACCCTATTAGATATGGTGCGTTCAATGATGAGCACAGCTGAGTTACCTATTTCCTTCTGGGGGTATGCGCTTGAGACAGCCATACATCTATTGAATATGGTCCCCACCAAATCAGTGCCTACCACTCCATATGAGATATGGAGAGGGAAGAGACCATCTCTTAAGTATGTTAAGATATGGGGTTGTCCAGCCTATGTCAAAAGACAAAATCCGGACAAACTCGAGGCAAGATCTGTCTTATGTAAGTTTGTAGGATATCCCAAAAATTCACAAGGGTATATCTTCTACCACCCCGAGGAACAAAAGGTGTTTGTTTCTCGACATGCCACTTTCTTAGAAAAAGGTTTTCTTATGAAACAGATTAGTGGCATTGAGGTAGAACTGGAAGAAGTTCAAGCAACACAAACTGTAACAGAAGACTTGGTGGAACCAGAGGATTCAGTAGAACTCAACGAACCCCAGCCTCTCCGCCGATCTAGTAGGGTATCTCGTCCACCTGAGAGATACTACGGTTTTCTCATTGACGGTGGAAGCGAGGATTGCATCATGGAGGATGATGACCCAACTAGCTTCGAGCAGGCCATCACGAGTGGGGACTCAGTGAAGTGGCTGGATGCTATGCGGTCCGAGATGGATTCCATGTACACCAACAAAGTATGGACTTTGGAAGTTGCTCCTGAAGGGGTAAAACCCATTGGGAGCAAGTGGATCTTTAAGAAGAAACTTGGTGTAGATGGGAAAGTGGAGACTTTCAAAGCTAGACTTGTAGCAAAGGGTTTTCGTCAAAGACCAGGTGTGGACTATGACGAGACCTTTTCTCCAGTGGCTATGCTTAAATCCATCCGAATCATGCTTGCCATTGCTGCTTTTCATGACTACGAAATCTGGCAAATGGATGTTAAGACCGCCTTTCTAAATGGTGATTTAGAAGAGTGCGTGTACATGACTCAGCCAGAGGGCTTCGTAGACAGTGGGAGCAGCGGGAAGGTGTGCAAGCTGCTTAAATCCATTTATGGATTAAAGCAAGCATCGCGGAGTTGGAACATCTGCTTTGACGTCGTTATCAAAGAGTTTGATTTCGTCAAAAATCCAGATGAACCTTGTATCTACAAAAAGGTGGCAGAGAGTAAGGTTGTCTTCCTCGTATTGTACGTGGACGACATACTCTTGATAGGAAATGACATTCCTATGCTGCAATCGGTCAAGCTCTTCTTATCACAAAGATTCTCAATGAAAGATCTTGGTGATGCCTCCTGCATATTGGGAATAAGGATCTATAGAGATAGATCCAAACGGATTTTGGGATTGTCACAATCCAGGTACATTGACACCATACTAAAGAGGTTTAGTATGGAAGAGTCCAAGCGTGGGAACATGCCCACGATCTCTGGAGTCACTCTCTCCAAAGAGATGTCTCCAAAGACTGATTTGGAGAGAGCTCGCATGCAAGGGATACCCTATGCTTCGGCGGTAGGCTCTATCATGTATGCGATGCTATGTACCAGACCCGATGTAGCATACTCACTAAGTGTAGTGAGCAGGTATCAAGCTGATCCTGGAGAGAGTCACTGGACAGCTGTGAAGAGCATTCTCAAGTACTTGCGAAGGACTAGAGATATGTTCTTGGTGTATGGTAACGGAGAACTCCAAGTGGAGTCCTTTACCGATTCCAGCTTCCAGAGTGATAAGGACGACTCTAAGTCGCAGTCGGGCTTTGTCTTTACCCTTTACGGAGGGGCGGTTAGCTGGAAGAGTTCCAAGCAGGAAACCGTGGCAGACTCGACGATGGAGGCTGAATACATCGCTGCCAACGATGCTGCTAAAGAAGCTGTCTGGATCAAGAAGTTCATTTCTGAACTTGGAGTGGTTCCATCCATTGAGCATCCAATACCTTTGTATTGCGATAACAATGGAGCGGTGGCTTTGGCCAAGGAACCCAGGTCCCATCAACGGTCCAGGCATATTCTGAGGCGGTATCACCTGATCCGGGAGATAGTTGATCGCCGGGAGATCGAGGTCAGGAGAGTTGACACGAAGAACAACACGGCGGATCCACTCACGAAGGCCATTCCCCAGATACAGTTTGAGAGACTCTTCGGGATGCTCGGTATGAGATACTACAGCAGCTGGCCCTAGTGCAAGTGGGAGATTGTTAGTTGTATGTATGCCCTAGAGGCCAGTATTGTACAGATTATGTATATTATATTGGATGCTTGGACATATATAGAGATGACTTTCTTGCTCGACATGATAGTATGCTATCTGGTTGCTATTTATCTTAACATGTACACTAGTCTCTTTATACTGTCTTATAGTTACATGTTGGTAAAGCCCTTAGGATGTGTACTTGACTACCTGGACTATGATGCAGATCATACTAGTGGGGACATGGTAGTCCATAAGTACCTCCTTCAAGGTCCCTAGTCGTGGGTGTATCGAGATGGGGCATCGTTATACCAGAGTAGACTAGCGTATACACTTCTCGACCCATGTGATGGGCGATGGATGATCCCATATCCATTGGTGTTTGACATCAGAGATGGTGTACGGGTGCTCAGTGGTGACTGGGTACACTGGACGGACTCGCCGAGAACTCCCAGATGGTATTATACCTCACGTCAGATGGCAGTTCTCAGGTGACACTTGTACAGGTTAGTCTGTAGACCCGAGATCGTCATAGAGTCTTGTGTGATTCCCACTGTGCTTTGATCTCCACCTTACCACGTCCATGAGGGCGTGCAAAACGGTGGTCTTTGGGTACAGTCCCGAGTCACATGGAGGCAATGAACGATAGGAGGGGTTTCGTCTCTCCCGGTATTGGGAGTTGATGTTGCGCAGTGCTCGATTGGCCGTAACAGGGAAGTCCCTGGCCAGGGCTGATCAGAGATTTGCTGGTAAGTGTTACCAGTAGTTTCTCAACCCGTTACGAGCCTCACATCAGCACGACTTATCGGGTTATTGGGGTCTGACGTATACCACCCCTAGACTTGATATGCGACGTATCAGACGAAGAGACCTGACTGTATGGTAAGTGTTACTGGTCGGATTCGCAGGAGTGTGAGCGGGCTAGCTCGTCGATCTTCTGATCGCTCAATACCCGGGTGGCCGTTACGTTTAGCAGACCGCTTGCGGCTTGTGGGTGCTTGATATGATCATCATCTGCTACCGGCGTATTGACGAGTCTTTAGAGTCCTACACAGAGGTTTCCTGGCTCAAGCGAAACGAAATAGGAGCGCATATGAGATATGTGCAGGACCGAGAATAATGCGTGTATGTGATACCGCACTTCATTCTCGCGATATATGTTTCGATTGGTTATATTCGATATGACCTAGTTATCGAATCATTGATTCGATAAATCGATACATTTCATACTAGTCGGTTGTGTGCGACATGACCGGATCATTGAATCAAATGTTGATTTAATGATTTAATGTACAATTATATATTTGATATATTACTTTGCATTAACTAGTATTGGTTCATTTTAAACGGATTTTTCTCACTTGATGCACATTGTATATGTGATATACTTTTGTGCACTTTTTGTATCATGTTTGATGATACTTGATTATTAGTTAAGTTTATAGAATTAATCCATGGTTAATTGATAATTAGGGTTTTGCATTTTCATTTATTTATTTATTTATTTATTTATTTATTAGAAAAAGAATAAGATGAGAATGGTGGCTTTCTTTGTCATTTTGTTGAAGCTTCATGAAGCTTTGACTTTGCTAACCATCCTTATCTTCATGCTTAACCCTAACCCATCAAAGTGACCATGGTTAATTCTCTACACTTAACCCTAGTTCAAGATATGATAAGTAATTGATATTAGTTTTATTTTAAAATGAGAACACTTATCATATTTTTCTTGAGCTCATCTTCTTCTTCTTCTTCAAGCTTGCTACTAAAATGGCAAGTTGAGATCTAGTGAGTTAAATCCAAATCTAAAGTGAACCCACCTCCTATTTCTTCACCCTCTACCTCTTGCCAAGTTGTTTTGGGTGTTTACTTCACAAGTTTCACAAGTTTGTGAAGTCGGAGCTTGAGTTTGTGCAACCTCGACGTAGATCGTCTTTGACACAAAGCCGACGAGCTATTCCGCTTTCTTTCCCGATGAAGCCGATGATCGAGTCAAGGATTCATGAGGGACAGCAAGGAGACGAAGTTGCGGAGCCGTGGAGGTGGATATCCGGATCTACAAAGGTTGTAATTTCCATATCCAAGTAGTTAAGTGTTAACTAGCTTTTTCTTTTCGCCTAAACATCTAGTTAAGATCCGTAGTCTAGGGTTTCTCGGCACTAAAAATTTTAATTTGGCATGTTCGATGCCTTGTGAGAACCCACTAGGGTGCCTAGGAACCTTTCAGATAGCACGCTATCTGGTTGCTCTTTATCCTAACATGTATACTTTCTGTCTCTCTGATTACATGTTGATAAAGCCCTTAGGATGTGTACTCGACTTCCAGGACTGTGATGAAGATCATACTAGTGGGGCCTGGGTAGTCAATGAGTACATCCTTCATTGTTCCTAGTCGTGGGAATATCGAGACGGGGCATCGATATTCCAGAGTAGACTAGCGTATATCTTCTCGACCCATGTGATGGGCGATGGATGATCCCATATCCATTGGTGTTTGACATCAGAGATGGTATGCGGGTGCTCAGTGGAGACTGGGTACACTGAACGGACTCGCCGAGAACTCCCAGATGGTATTATACCTCACGTCATATTGCAGTTCTCTGGTGACACTGGTACAGCTTAGTCTGTTGACCCGAGATCGTCATAGAGTCTTGTGTGTCTCCCACTGTGCTTTGATTTCCACCCTACCACGGCTCTACTGAGTCGTGCAAACAGGTGGTTTTTGGGTACAGTCCCGATTCACATGGAGGCAATGAGCGATAGGAGGGGATTCGTCTTTCCCGGTATTGGGGGTTGATGTTGTGCTATGCTCGACTGGCCATAACAGGAAATCCCTGGCCAGGGTTGTTATGATATACGGGTAAGAGTTATCAGTAGTTTCACGAATGTTATGGACCTTACGTCGGCATGACTTATCGAGCTATTGGGGTCTGACGTTTACCACCCCTAGGCGAGATATGCGACATATCAGACGAACAGACCGGACTATACGGTAAGTGTTACTGGTTGGATTCACAGGAGTGTGAGCGGGCTTGCTCGTCGATCTTCTGATCGCTCAATACCCGGGTGGCCGTTACGTTTAGCAGACCGCTTGCGGCTTGTGGGTGTTTGATATGATCATCACCTGCTGCCGGCGTATTGACGAGTCTTTAGAGTCCTACACAGAGGTTTCCTGGCTCAAGCGAAACGAAATAGGAGCGCATATGAGATATGTGCGGGACCGAGAATAATGCGTGTATGTGATACCGTATTCTATTCTCGCGATTAATGTATCGATTAGTTGTATGCGATATAACCTAGTTATCGAATCAAAGATTGATTGAATAAGCCGATACATTGGATACTAGTCGGTTATATGCGACATGACCGGATCATTGAATCAAGTGTTGATTTAATGATTTAATGTATAATTATATATTTGATATATTACTTTGCATTAACTAGTATTGGTTCACTTTAAATGGACTTTCTCACTTAAAATGTGCATATTGTGTATATGATATATTTTTTGTGCACAAGATTGTATCATGTTTGATGATACATGCTTGTTTGGGTGTATGTTTGGTTTAAACCATGGTTGGTCAATGGTTAGGGTTTCACTTGATTTATTTCACTTATTCTTTTATCTATTTATTTTGGTTGAAAAGGAAAAGAAAAACTAAATGGTTGCTTTCATGCTAGAAGGTTCTTGTAGCTTCATGCATCTTTGACTAAAGCAACCATTTTGTCTTCATCTCCTAACCCTAACCATTCAACTAACCATAGTCTATTCTCTACACCTAATCATGGTTGCCATATGATAAGTATTGATATTATTTTCTATTTTGAAAATAACTTATCATATTCTTTCTTCTTCTTCTTCATCTTCAACAAAGAAGAAAACTTGCCACCATTAATGGCATCTTGAGCAAAAGAGTGAGAAATCCAATTCTAAAGTGAACCCACCTCCTATTTCTTCATCCTCTACCTCTTGCCAAGTAGTATAGGGTGTTTTCTTCATAAGTTTCATGACTTGGTGAAGTGGGAGCTTGATCCTGTGATGCCTCGACGTAGATCATCTTCGGCATCGTAGTCGATGACCTAGCCCGCCCATTTCTCCGATGAAGCCAATGCTAGAGTCATGGATTCGATTTGGACAGCGGAGGGACGTCATCACAGAGCCTAGGAGGTGGAGGACCGGATCTACAAAGGTTGTAGCTTCTTTCCTTTAAGTTAAAGTTGTTTACTTGCATCGCATCACCTATATATCTAGTTAACGATCCGTATTAGGGTTTCTCGGCACTTGTAAAATATCAATTGGCCATGTTTGATCACTTGTGAGACTTCATTAGTGTGCCTAGGAACCCTACAATACATACATCATTTTATCACTGTTTTGTTAAGTTTATTCTTCTCTAAATGATAGCAGATTTAAACAGAGCCTATAATTAACTAAAATACGATATTATGGAACTTGTTCATTTCAAATTAACTAAGTACATAACCTAAATTTCCCACTGTGATTAAGAGATTACCCGCTGTGATTAAGAGATTACCCACAATAAGTTATTAGAATAACCCTTCCAAGATGCTAAGCCCCTTGTCCTTGCTTGATGGTGATGAAAACCTAGAACCTAGCTTCCTTCTTCTTCCTTTTGTTCTTTCTTTCTCTCTTTAGTTTTGTTTTTCTTTCAGAAATTTTCAGAATTTTAATTAACTATTGATCTGAATCAGGTTTATATATGGCAATGAATAGGATAAGGTGAAGGAGGAGGTGCCATCAAGCTAGATGTGTTGGTTTCATGCAAGGAGGAGGTGTGAGGTGAGTGTGTGCATGCAAGCAAGAGGTGTGCTTGCATTATCCCTTAATTTTTGTTTTAATTCACAATAAAATTCTGAGCTAAATGTTTTCTATCACTTTTTCATTTACACCCCTAACAATTTTCCAATTGCACAAAAATCCTAAACTTTACCTAAAACCCCCTCACAACTTAATTTATTATAAAACACACATATTATTAAAATGAAGCTAAAATTATCACTAAAACCCTTCTAACTTATTAATGTTGCATACTAAATTTTTTATTTAATTTGTTTTACATAGAATTTATAAAAATGACTTATTTGCCTTTAATAACCTTTTGATTTATCACTTTATTATTAATTTAATTAATTTTTATTTATTTCTAAATTTTCAAAATGCTACTAACATACGCATCATCGATAATGGTGCAGGTGTACTATCACAGGTATAAGAGATGCAATGCGAATAACATGAAGGCAGCATATGGTAAAACATATGCAAATGCTGACGGGTATACGTATCAAACATGACCGAGTCGAGAAATCTATCAATCGGCATCCATCCTAACAACATCGCGTACTGTATGATCCATCGTACAGAAACCTCAAGTCAAGGGTAAGGACCAATTATCAAGTCAAACTTATCACGCACGGAAAATCATCGTACGGCGGCATTAAGCTAGTAGGGATCCTATCATCCTATGAGACAAATGAGGGTACGGCCTAATATCACATACGGCCTATCATCCATGACTCACAACATCATATATATATATATATATATACACACACACACACCTATGTCCCAGGTCACATCCTCAATAATCTCATATCAAGGGACCGACAAGGTAGCCATCATCTCAATCGACTCGCATCCGTATACCAACATATCATCAGATCATCATATCATCATATCAACATATCCGTCCTATATTCCTTCATCGCATTTATATTACACATCAAATCGAATTTACATAAACATTCTATCTCTACTAAGTATAAGTATCTAATCTAACACACACACACACACACACACACGAACCATACCATCAGATTTTAAAGAAGTGAATCGTAGTTTTGAAAATAGGGGTTACGGTGTTTTTGAAGAAAAGGTATCATTTGAAAATCCGTAACATCCCTCAAGGTATATATTTAAAAGATACATACGACTCTTGGTTTTATAAGAAGGTATGGTTCGGATGACGCATCTACATCGACTATCTAGTCCTACAATACCCTAACGGCAATATCGCTAAACGCCATCCTATGATAGTAGTAACATAACACTTCTAACTATCCTCTAGTTTCTAATATGGTTTCATAGCTACTTCATTCTAACCCTAGTTTCCTAATCTAGGTTTCCCTAACCATATTCTATAATCGGTTTCCACCAAAACTTTGCGGGGGTGCTATACGCCGTCCACCCGACTTCCCCCGTGGATATAGATCCACTCACCTGGTCTTCGCTTGCCGAACTCGATGACGCCACGCTCCGTCGCCTCGGGATCCACGCGAAGGTACCTACAATAATAAACCATCGCAATGCGTATTAAAATCAAGGCGGAAAACCAAAACGGTACACGTTTCGCCCATAGGTCAAAATCTATAGCTTCGCGTGCAAAACACGACAATTAATCCTGGTCGTCGACGTCCAAACGCCAAAAGACAGAAACACAATACCAAATACCAAAATCAAGTCAAAACGAAGTCGTAAAACAATGCATTAACTCATGGAAATGGTCCCAGATTTTACCCTAATCCAAATTGGTCAATTCTGCATATATGGAGGGTCTAATTTACATCTAAAGGGACCCCAAAACAAATACGAACCAATTCCAACCTAGCCTGGCCGCAATTTGCGGCCATATTGAATTTATATGCGGCCTGGGGTTTGAGTTAGGGGCTCGGGTCTCAGTGGTAGCTTCCTAGGTGCCTGCACGAATCCCAGTAATTGCTAAATCATTTCTAGTGCCCCGGGTTGCTCCAGATTCCAAAATACCCTCACAAATCACACATTTATCCGATGTCGGGGTTTCTAAATCCGTGTTTTGGGTCTCTAGGCTCTGGTCCAGGTCAAGAATCACCTCCCAAGTCTCATTGACAGCCACAAAACATCACCCAATTGCAAATAACACTCAAACCCTTTACTAGGGTTTTCCAAGGTTCACTAAACACCACTATTTCACCTCTAAACTTGCATGAAAGGTAAAGTGAATGAAACACTATGCTAAGGGTGATGAAATTACCTCACTTGGGCAACCCAAGAAAAACCCTAGCTCATCAGGGTTGTCGAAATCTCACTTTTCTTGGTCCAATGTGTAGAGGGTGTAGAGGGGATCAATTTTTGTGAAAGGGAATTAGAGTTTTGGTGGAGTTTTTGAGGTGGATCTCTAGGGGTGAAGTGGAGGGAGAAGAATATGAAGAGGAGAAGGAGAAAGGAAATGGGAAAGGGCATGGGCTGCTGCCCTCTCTCTCTCTTTTTTAATCTAACCCTCTCACTCTATTACCCTTTTACCCCATCTCTTCTTACCCATTTCTTTTTACTAAAAACCCAAGTCACAAAATACCCAAAATAACTCAAGAACACAACATGTAATCACCACATAACATGACATGGTGCACTGGCCACGAAAAACTGTAGAAACGCGGATTTGGCTTAATCGCGATTAGCAGTGCACTAATCGGTTTTTTTTATCGAAACTGCATAAAAAAAATTTTAAAATGCCAAATCCTTTAAATATATATTAAATGAATAAATCATTTTAATTTCCAATTATTTCACAATTATTGGTATATATTTATACCCTTTTTCAAAAACCCCAATTTCGCAAATCGGGCAATTTTCGGGAAATATATTATTTTAATATTAAATTCCAAAAATAATATTTTATATTTTCTGAAATGTTACATCTAATGAGCACCTGTGTACAATCTTTGATGTCAAACACCAATGGATGTGGGATCAACCATTGCCCCATAAAGGGCCAAGAAACGTACACACTAGTTTACTCTAAAATATCGATGCCCTGTCTCGATATCCCCTCGACTAGAAACTGTTAAAGGATGTGCTTGCGTACTATATAAGCCCCACTAGTATGATCTGCATCATAGTCTTGGAAGTCAAGCTAACATCCTAAGGGCTTTATCAACATGTATCAGAGAGACAGTATAATAATACTAGTGTACAATTTAAGATAAAGCAACCTGATAACATACTATCATGTCGAGCAAGAAAGTCCTATATATTTATGTCCAAGCATCCACTATATCATACAATAATGGCCTCTAAGGCATACATATTCCTAACATACTGGTTATTACAGATAGACATATGTACATCCTAGTATTCGTTTGGTCACCGTGTTCCGATATTCGTTACAGTTTCACATTTCGGTTTCTATTTGATACATATACACCCATGACATGTTCATGACACACTACTTGACTTGTTACTTGGATCTTGTTACTAATGCCAACGATATTGACATGTTGTCCTAACGGATGTGACTTATTATCTTCATAGACAAGAACTATACATACATGATCCTGTGTTGGCATTAGATTTATATTGGCAATACCTGACTTGAACACAATCCTGGAGGAAAAGGGGAAATCAAGAATGCAACCTAAATGTAACATAAGAGGAAATTATTACATGTTTGCCGTTTTTCCGGGCGTTACAGAATAATTACCTATTTGTCGTTTTTCCGGGCGTTACGGAATAATTACCCGTTTGTCGTTTTTCCGGGCGTTACGGAATAAATCCTGTTACCGTGGTCCCGTGGGGAATGAACGGGATATATACTGTTGGGTTACGATGAGAATTACATTAATTGATTTCGAAGACTTTTAGAATAGATAACCTAGAAGCACAGTTTTATGTTACACATCACACATTACATACATATACCCCACTGTTTCATATCTGTATTTTTTATTGATATTCATGTTTAGTTATATCGTTATATCCTGATTATCACTGTTATTTGGTATTATGACGCACTGACGTATGGGTTTTGCATGGCCCAGTTCCTTTGCCTTTATCGCAGGCAGATCGAGAGTACATTAACCATCAAGCCGAGCGATGAGGAATTGAACATGTGTTATTTAGTGATGTTTAGTTTAGTTTATTTTTCGCAGTTTTATTTCCTTGATGTGAGCCCATATTGGGACAAGTTTTCAGATGTTGTTTATTGGATTTGATTCGTTTCCGCTTATGCATTTTCTTGACTCTATTTATTGTGGCAAATGGACATGTACTAAATAGTTTTATATTTACTGTTCTTGATATCCTATAGACAGCCATAATGTGACTGTGGAGGGATGATTACTAACCACAGGTAGCATGGTTGGCTCTGTCACTTGCCGTAGTTTGCGCATTCTCGGAAGCGGGACGTGACAGTTATCATAGAATACTGTAGGAGGGAGAAAGAGGCATGGGCTCACCATGCCTAGGTCCCATGTCCTCTCACCCTCACACCCTCACTCATTCTCCCATCTTCTCATTTTCCTCTCCTTCTCATTTCTTTATCTCTTTCTCATCTCTAACTCTCTTAACTCTATAGCTAACCTTCACCTATCTCTCATATTCCTAACTCGAAGCACCTACTCTCTAGCCTAAAACTCAACCCAAACACACTCTCACACTCAAGACTTCAAGTTTCCACCGTTAAAAGCCATCATCATGTTAAACTCAAGATCAATCAAGTGGACACCATCAAGCTTTCTAGTTCAACTAGCTCCATACAAGCTTGATCTCTTCCTTCATCTCCTTGAAGTGGTAAAAATCCCATCTTTACTAGATTTTATTAAAGTATACGGTTTTCTTAAAAAGTATATGGTTTTCTAAAAAATCATATTTTTATGATTTGAATCGTTGCACAAAAGTAGTTTTTGAGGATTACTTGTAATAGTAGTGAGATGAGAAAGTTTTGATAATGATTTATTGCTTGTATTGAGTAGTTAATGGTATTTTAATGCAAGGTTTTTGGTTGCAAATGTGTTTAAAGTTTCCATCATTAGCTAAGTTTTTAAAATACTTTTATTGATGTCAAACTAGAATTTTGATGATGTCTAAGTGTTCAATTGAAATCTGAAGTGAATCGGAATTTCTAAAAAAATTTTAGTAGATTCCAGATGGTTAAATATAAGATTTTAGATTCATGCACAAAAAACGTGGATAAACGATACTGTCCAGGCCGCAAATCTCGGCCCAATTTTGGACTCAGGTGTCGAGGTTTAGGTGGTAGCTCATACACTTAAAAACTAAGATCCTTCGATACCTCTTTTGCTCCCAGATTCTCCTAGTCAAAATCTGGAGGTGTTTTACTTAGTTTTTTGGCGATGTTTTAAGGTTTTCAAGCTTGCGAATCAGTATTTTGAATTCTTAATGCGTTATTTTGTGCTAGAACAGCGAGTCCGGGGGTAATTCGTGGTAGTTAGCGCACGGATGGCTCACGTTGGTCATATGTTCTAACCTATGGGTGTTTGCTCGTTATATCGATATGGATTTAAAATTCTTCTATGTGTGTGTGGTTATGTGAATGCTAGGTTTGATTGCGGAGACTTCCGAGATGGCGACGAAGTGCAGGACGGTCGTAGAATATGACTAGCTCGATCTGCTTTACAGTGAGTAGATTATATCTACGAGTGGGGAATCGGGTGGATGGCGTATAGCACCCCCGGGAAACATATATTTTATTATATCGTTGAATGTGTTTAGTATGCATGCTACGTAGGTTTAGACTTGTTCGTTAGTTAGCAAATTTCATTAGTATCGCTTATTAGGTTTATTGTAGACACACTTGGTAGAACACTAGCATAAATACTAATGATTGCCATGTTGCACGATCACAAGCTCGCATGTACACTTCAAATCAATAGTATTGACATGTCACGTAGAACTTGCCATGCTTATATATCGTAATAAGATTGACGTTAAAGTAGGATGATATTATATACAATTCATATTCGATGTGCGTACGAGACTTGGAGTCCGTACTAGTTGTTGGGCGAGTATGCGACTGGAGGTCCGTACCAGTCGCCATGCACACGTGGTGTCCGTATCGACCGTGGAGCGGGTTCGTGAACGAGATGTTCGCACTGGTGCTATATTTGTACGGGACTAGATGTCCTTACTATTGATATTTCATTGCTATGGGTTTGGATACGTAGATTAGATATCCGTACCGATCATTATTATGATATGATATAATAGAATATTTGATGGTTATCATACGAGGCAAAATTCCGTACGGGATGATGTGATGATGATAGATGATGATGGTTAGCCGGATATGATCCTATTTTACTTGACTCGTAGAGTTTTACTATTTTGCCCGTTTGGGAGATTATGCAGATATGTTGGTATTACCCACTTTTTAAAAATAACGATCCGTTTCATATTTTAAAAAATGGTAATAAAAGGATGTGCTACTTGGATTTCAAATTGGTATATATTTGTGTGTTTTAAAAATATCGTAGCCTCCTTATTTTCAAATAATGTTTCGTTTTACTTTAAAACATATAAGTGGGAGTATTAGAATGAATTACCTATTTACCGTTCTTTTACGTTACGCTTACTTTACATGTTATTCGCTTGCGCTTATCTTATTAGTTATGTTATACTTTATGATTTCTGCTACGCGTCATATATTGTTAATGTTATACCTCAGTGGTATGAGACACTGATATATATATATATATATATATATATATTACGGGTTTATGCTATGATATGTTACCCGTCTGTGTTATACCTGGTCCACACAGACTAAAAGGGTACGAGTTTAACGAGATTTATATTACTGTGGATATGATGTGATATGATATCAATCCTAAGATATTGAATATATATTAAGGAATAAAAGAAGATAAAGATGATTCGGACACAGTGGATATAACTGGGGATCCATGAGATGTGTGTGTGTGTGTGTGTGTGTGTGTGTGATCAATCCATGAGAGATTGAGGCAGGGAGAGACATAATGTCACCCAGTGATATATGTGTGATCAATCCATGAGTGATTGAGGGTAGTTGACACATGATGTCTCTTACGGATATATATGTGAGGGATCAATATAGAGATCCTGCACTGAGATAGATGTTATATATACGTGAGGGATCGATATAGATGCCCTGCACTAATGAGATATATTATGCTATATATAGTAGCTGGACAGGATTGGAACACGAGACAGTACCTGAATACTATTTTCGCATATCGATGTATTCTAAAGCGGTTTTCAAACGAGGTATAGTCTCACTATTTTCTACGTGTCTATGATCGACACAGATTTTCATAAAAGAAAACCCCTTTTTAAATAAATCATCTTCACAAGGCGGGACGTATACTTAAAACAAAATGCATACATTTTTTCACAAAACAATGTCCGCTACATATGCCGCGATATATATATATATATATATATATATATATATATATATATATATTGTTGGATATAGTGCCCTCAAAGTCAATTATTGGATCGCAGGTACGTGATTGCAATGATTGAGGGAGGACCTATACCGGTAGGACAGTCTTACTCGAGATGATAGTATGCTATCTGGTTTATCTTTATCATCGTGTACTGCTTTAGGTGACATTATAGATCACTATTACACGTTAATAGAGCCCTTAGGATTCTTGCTTTACTACCAGTATTATGATGGCTATCATATACGTCAGAGGTGGGTTGTCTATAAGCACATCCTTAAAAGTGGTCCCTAGTCGTGGGAGTTTCGAGACAGGGCATCGATACTCCGGAGTAGACTAGTGTATACAGTCGAGACCCCGACGAGGGGCGGTGGCCGGTCTCACAAGCCACTGGTGTCAGTTGGTTCACCTAAGATGTATACAGGTGCTCATTGGGTTATGAGTGCACCGGACAGGACTCGCCGGGAACCTGCTAGTTGGTATTATACCTAGCGTCAGATAGCAGTTCCCTGGTGACATGTGTACAGGTTAGTTCATCGACCTGAGATCGCCATTTGTCTCGTGTGAGTTCCCACTGTGCTTTGATTATTACCCTACCACGGCTCAAAGGAGTTGTGCAAACAGGTTTTAGTTGGGTACAGTCCCGAGCCACATGGAGGCAAGTGAGCGGATCGGCAGGGGATTCGTCTCTCCCGGTATTGGGGGCGAGATCGCGCTGTGTCTAGGAGAGCCATTACACAAAGCCCTCGGCCGAGGCAGGAGATTTACTGGTAGGTACTCCAGTAGTATCTCAGGGTGTTCAGGGCTACCCTCCGACACGACTTATACCACTTTTGGGGGTCTGACATTACCAGCCCCTAGGCCCGATATGCGATGCTCATAGACGAACGGATCGGACTGTACGGATATTGTCACTGATAGGCTCAGTAGGGTTTCAGGATGAGTTCGCTCATCAGCTTCCCTTTCTGCCAATACATGGGCAGCCGTTACGCACAGCTAGTGCCGCTGACGTGCTTGTGGTTAAACCCACTGCCAAGGTATTGACGAGTGTTTAGATTCCCCCACAGATTGTTTCCCAAGTTCGGGCGAAAGGTTGTAGAGGCCGTATGGTTTTATGGCAGGGTTCGAACATGCACGTGCACTTGTGCACGTGTCATGGTTCGAACAGATAATACTGGTGGGCTTTGGTTTCAGCCGGATCCAAGTATTATATTGAGTCGGAATATTTTAGTCTCATCGTATTCATATTCGGTCGGAATACGGATACAGGTATGTATTTGCACGTGATGGGTATTCTCGTAATCCGTTACGAGATTACTTTAGAAGATGCATTTCTTTTTGGTTAATTATTTTGGTTTAAATGATTATTGGATTTGGAAAGTGTGACTCATTTGGATGACACATTTCTTCTAGTATGGTCACTATTGACTCATGCTAATGAGTCACTAAGTGAGTCATGATAGAATTAATGGTGTTTTGTTTTGGGTAGGATATTTTAGGGTTTTGTGTGGGATATTTTTTGATGGATATTTTTCTTTATTCCAAAACACAAAACCTTAATATATGACAACTCATTTTAGGGGGCAGCCAAGGTTATTATTTTTGTTGCTTGGTTTTTGCTCTCTTGATAGTTTCCTGAGCTCACAATTTCCAACTGTTTGCATCTTCTTCAACCTCCACTCTTACCCTCTCATGAGATGAGAACCAAAGAGTGTATTGAGACAAAGTATTTCACTCATTCTCTACTTCATCTTAGACATGTCGGTTAGTATACTTCATGTCCGAGTTGCCTCGGTTTAGAGGCGGGTGCCCGTATAAAGACTCGTTGACGTGGTGCCACCTCGACGAGAAGATCGGAGTCGCAGCGAGGAGCGTGGGATGATGGCTAAAGACCGAAGGACACGGATCGATCGGTATAGCCTTTCTACCTCTTTACAGTTTGTTAGTTTAGCGTTAATGGCAAGATCCGGGTTATAGTATGCGATAGCGCCAGTTGTAAAAGTTTTTGTTCCGCGTTTGGCCTCAGATTGACGGCTGGGGCGCTACCGTAGAATTACATGGTATCAGAGCCACGCCATTAACCTTTACTAACTTGTTTTAACATGTTTAAAATATCGATCGAACGAAATTTCCAAAACCGCACTTTTCATGATAAAGTTTCTGTCGAATTTTTAAACTGGTCTAAAAATTATTTTGGGTATGTCAGAAAATCGTGCAGGCTCTTTTAAGATTACTGAAGAAATTTGGGCGACTGAACCATCAAGACCACCGTGGAACCGCCACACAAGCCTTGTATTAGCCGCGGTTCCGCCGTCGTTTGAGGATTCAGTGCACCATATTTCTTCTTGGTGTCTTTCATATGGAATTGTGGTTTCTGGAATATTTTGTTTGGGCCCAGATTTTGTTTGAGTACTGGAATTATATTTGGGGCCCACTTCGGAAAGTTTTTTCGATCGGAATTTTAAATGTGTTAGTTTGCAGTACTTACATTATATTTTCGACCGTGAATGTCATTTGAGCGGTAAACCGTGTCTAATTGCTATAGCTCTTTTAGACGGGTTTGCGAACGTGACATTCTCGTTGATGTTATGTGTTGTGCTGTGATGTTGCGGATTGGTCGTGGTGGATAGCTGTATGCAATGGTAGTGCAGTTTGGATTTATTTGTACATTTGATATCGCGGGGCGAGCGTCCAACATGTGGACTGCCGTCGCTGCCTATTTGTATATTATTATTTTGGGGCACGACCTGGTTGAGGTCGATGTACCCGTTGTACATATTTTCATTTCTGTACTAGGTTTACCCCGTGACGGAGTGCACGGATAGCCTGGTTCTGGAGGGCAACGGGTCCGCGTCTCATGGCTTTGAGAAGGAAGGGGACTCACTCTAGAATTGGCAGACTATTCGCCGCACTCGTAGGGGGTACAGGTTGACCCAAGGTAGAGTGCCCAAGTTATCGGATTCCGTGAAGTGCTGGGTGGCCCATTCACTTTGCTGTAGGGGGCTGCCTCGCTTCAGGTTTTGGCGGGTTACTTGCCGCACTCGTAGGGGTCTAGGTTTCATTGAACAGGCTATCCACACGACCAGGGGAACGTCGGGTTTCAGTTGCGGCTCTGTGAAACCCGGGGATCCCAGATTATCTGTATTGTTCTGTGATGCTTATTACTTTTCTGTAATATTGCATTTATCACACCTGGAGCGATTATTGTATATTGGTATATATATTAGTAGATGTTGTATATGTTTTACACCCGCGCTAGTCCAGTCCCCGCTCTGTCGTTAGTTAAGTAACCTAACGGGTGATGACGGGACCCAGTGACAAATGCGGATGGCATATACGTACATTTTATTTTCGTTCTTTTCTGGTGTGATTAATTGATGGGACTGCGTTGATTTTTATCAATGCAAAGGAAAACAAACCTGTTTGATGTTGTTGGAACATTTTTTGAAAAAGTGTTATTACAAGGTTGTTTTCTTTTGTTTTGCACAGTGGTATTCAGTTGGAATATCCTGCACCTCATTCGACGAGGCAAGGGCCGAGATCCCTTCACCGGGAGTGACCCCTTAGGCAGAAGTTTGCGTCAGGGTAATAACTTCACTATAGTCAATTACTTGTTGTTTTGCATCGCGGTATTCAGTTGGAATATCCTGCACATCATTCCACGAGGAAGGAGCCGAGATCCCTTCACCGGGAGTGACCTCTTTAGCAAAGGTTTTCGCCAATATAATTTTGTAAAAAGCTATCAGGTTCCTTCAACGAGATCAAGTTCCTTACATTAAAGGTTTTTCGCCAAAAACCAGTCGTAGCCCTCCGTCATTTCATATGAATGGTCAGTAGTATTCAAGCTATGTTTGTTTGGCCCTTAGTCAAGACATAGTGATTGGTAGCTGCTGGGGTGTTCACATATTGCATAGATAGATGCGTTGGTTTGGGACAGTCGTTCTGCCATTTGGCCAATGTCAGGAGTATGTACGGGTGGGTTCAAATTAACAAGATAATGACGGGAAGAACTTGACATGTGAATTATGATTTGTTGGCCTTTAGTCAATGTTATAAGAGCATGGGGCAAAAATCCACATCGGGAGTTTCTAAAGAAACTGAAACTTGCCAGGCATGCGCATACCTTCTGGAGTGTGATAACGTGAGTGGATTCCTGTTAGTGTATATGCCCTAGAAGCCATTACTGTATCATACTAGTTTGTATATTACTTAATGGAAGCTTGGGATATTCACAGTTGTATAGACAATCTTGCTCAAAATGGTAGTATGCTACTTGGTTTGTTTCTACTTTAATATGTGCTGTGTTTCTTTTAGCATATCGCTTATACATATTAGTAGAGCCCTTAGGATCTTTGCTTGATTACCAGCGTTGTGATGGCAGTCACACTTGTGGGGGCTGGGTAATCTATAAGCACATCCTTATACAGGTCCCTAGTCGCAGGACTATCGAGACAGGGCATCGATACTCTGGAGTAGACTAGCGCATGCGCTTCTCATCCCAGCTGGGGAGATGGTCTGTCCCACAGCCATCAATACGTCGTACTGGAGATAGTATGCGGGTGCTCGTTAGGTTATGAGTACACTAGATAGGACTCATCGGGAACTGCTGGTTGGTATTATACCTATCGTCAGTTATCAGTTCCCAAGTGACATGAGTACAGCTTAGTCCGTTGACTTGACACTGTCACTTCGCCTCGAGTGTGTTCCCACTGTTCTTTGATTACTACCCTACCACGGCTCAAAGGAGTCGTGCAAACAGGTAGTAGTTGGGTGCAGTCCCGAAGCACTTGGAGGCAGTGACGGTTAGACAGGATTCGTCTCTCTCGGTATTGGGGGTTGATATCGCGCTGTGTCTAGGAGAGCCATTACACAAAGTCCCTGGCCAGGGCAAGCGAGATAGACTGGTAGGTTTCCAGTGTTATCTCAGGTGTTCTGGGCTACACTTCGACACAACTTGTACCGCTAGTAGGGTACTGACGTTTACCGCCCCTTAGGCCCGCCATGCGATGTTCTTAGACGAAAAGAACGGACTGTACGGAGATTGTCACATACAGGCTCAGTAGGAGTTCAGATGGGTTTACCTCATCGGCTTCTTATCGACATCTACCTAGGGACCGTTACGTACAGCTAGTGCCGCTTGCAGTCTGTGGTTAAACCCACTGCCAGCGTAGTATCGAGTCTTTAGAGTCCCACACAGAGAGTTTCCCTGCACTGAGCAAAACGTGTAGAGGCCGTATGGTTTTACGGCAGGGCTGCGATCACTTACGTACACTTGTGTGCGTATGCTGTTCGGGCAGGCAATACTAGTGGGCTTTGGTTTAAGCCGGATCCTAGTATTGCACGGATGGATTTGTTTTGTCTTCTGTGCATTCGCATTCTACGGAATGCGGATGCGGGTGTGTATGCACAGTTGTGAGGAGCGAAGAGGAAAGAGGTGCCTCATTAGGGTTCTGACAGTTGATTCGGTCGAAGCCATAATGAGGCGGACTCATTAGGGTTTTGGCAGTTCGTTCCGTCAAAACCATATTGAGCCGGGGACATTATTTTCTAATCTTTTTAGTGATTATTGTGTGATGGCTAATTGCTTTGACCATTTGACCACTCTTGACATTGTTGACCCGTTGACCAAAGTTGACCTTGACCTTCATGAGAGGTCTACACTCTTCTTTGGTTTTCTTTTTCTTTTTGATTATGAAAATGGTCAATTCAATGTAGCCATCCACTTTATCATGATAGGATTAGTAATGATGATTTTTAGTATTATTGAACCATGGTTCATTTTCTTAGCTCACAATTCTTTTCTCATTCTCTCTCTTGATATGAGAAAGCTCCATGGTTCTCCTTCTTCTTCCTCCTCTTGATTCTTCCCTTGATCTCATGTGTTGAGAGAAAAGGGATCCAAATAGACAAACACTTCCATCTATCTCTTCTACATATCCTAGGACATCAAAACTAGCGATCTCGTTGCCCTAGTTGCCTCGGCTCGAGGTGGAGCTCGGAGCACATCTCTCTGGTGGATCGTTTTCGACTCAAGAAGGCCGCGGAGTTGATCAAGATCCGGATCGACCCTCGGAGCGTGGATGGACAAGCCGGACAGAGGAATGAAGACCCGAAGGACCGGAATCGTGAGGTATAATCTCTACGGCATAGTAGATAGGACCTCTAGTAGTTTGCAAGTTTGTAGTTTAGCAAAGATCCTTCTTTTAGTCCATGTTGCCATTGTGCCAAAAATTGTTTTTCGCCGTTTCCGCCTCCCCGTAAGAACCGGGGTGAGCAAGGTGGACTTACAGTGGTATCAGAGACTAGCTAAAGATAAACTAGAAAGTTAGCAAAGTATTTAGAATATCGATCGGAAAAAATTCGCAAAACAAGTCCGGAAAATTTAACTTTCTGCCGATTTTTTATACTGCTCAAAAAGTGATTTAACATACATGAAAAATCGGCTCAGGGTTTTCTAAAGACACCCACCAAAAACGATCCACTGAACCGGTTAAAGCGCCGCGGTTCCGCGGCAAGAACATGCTTCTTGCCGCGGATCCGCGGCCAAGTTGACTCGGCCGTGGACCGAGTTTGGTGCAGTGTGCTCAGTTGGCTCTTTTGGGATTTTTAGTACATGTTGTTTCTACCCAGATTTTCCAGAGAACAAATTGATTTTTGGGGTGGTTATAAATCCGTATTTTGATCGATATTCCGTAGACTTTGGCTAATGGGTATTATCTGTGATGTGATATATGTATTGAACGTCTACTAATCGCTATAAGTCAATTAGTGGGGGTTATACATATCTGTGATCTGTAATGTTGATGGTTTGTGTATATGAACTCGTTGGATTGTCGCGGATGAATAGCCGGGGTGGATGTGAGATGAGAGTTTCTTCTTTCTTTCATTCATGTAAAATTTGTAAATTGATGTAATATTATTTGTTTGGCCGCACAACCGGGTTGGGGTTGTAGCCGTCATTGTATAATTTCTTTTTACTGTTTTTGCTCCTAGGATAGACCCAAGGTAGGGTGCACAAACTACCGGGTATCTCGAAGTGCCGAGTGGCCTACTCACGGGTTGAGGGAGGTTGCTTCGCTTCGAGTACTTGGCGGGTAGTTTGTTTCACCCGTAGGGGTCTGGGGTGGGGTTTGGCTATTCATCGCGACCGTGTAATCCACTCTTCGTTACAGGCTCGTACGAAATGCGGATTCCTAGTATATCCAATGTGTTCATCTGTGATCTGGAATGGATATCATTGCATGTGACGAATGTTTATATATATCTATATGATATCTATTTAGGCGTTGCTTATGTTTTGCATCCACGCTAGTCCAGCCCCCGCTCTGTCGTTAGTTAAGTAACCTAACGGGTGATGACGGGACCCCATGGTGAATGCGGATGGCATAAGCGTACGTCATATTTTCGTTGTTTTCTGCAATGGTACGATTAAATGATGGGACACATTGGAATTAATGCAAGAAAATAAACCAAGTAAAAGTCGTTGGAACAATTTCAAAACCACTCGGTTTCTTTTCAAAAATAACTTTTAAACGCGGAGCTTAAACCACTCCTTTTAAAAGCTATCCAGGTTCCTTCGATTATATCAAGTTCACTACGTTCACGGTTTCACCAAAACCATTCGTAGCCCTCCGTCATTTCAGTTAAATAGTCAGTAGTATTCAAGCTATGTATTTTGACCTTCGCCAAGGCATAGTGATTGGTAGCTGCTGAATATTTATCTGTAGCATAATAGATGCGTTGGTTTGGGACAGTCGTACTACTATTTTGGCCTTCGTCAAGGGTATATACGGGTGGGTTCAAATTAACCTGGATAATGATCGGTAGAACTTGACATGTGACTTATGATATGTTGGCCTTCGTCAAGGTCATAATAGCATGGGGCAAAAATCCACATCGGGAGTTTCTAAAGAAACTGAAACTTGCTAGTGCTGCATACCATTTGGAGTGTGATGATTCTGGTAGGATTCCTTCAGTTTTATCACGCGATGATATTTGGATCCCGATCCTACTGTGAGTATATGCTACTCCCGGGAACTTTCTCGCTTAACGATCAATGCGATAAACTAAGTAGGTGTCTAGAAAGGTGTTAGCGGGGCTACGCCCACAGGGAAAAGAGGTTACTTAATTAAGGAACTTCGTGAAAGCGTAGGAAAACCTCCCTCGAAGTACCGACACCAGCCTGGCTGAACGGTTAAGCAAGTATTGTACGGTGAGATTGATCCCGACTAATTCTTCCTTTATGGTTTGAGGAGGGATTCGAGAGACAGTGGGAGCTATCCTGGTTAGATAAATTAAAAACCAATCTAAACTTGCAAGAGCATCATGCTAAAGTGTTTTCTTCTCTCTCTCTTAATTGAAGCGACCCAGTGACCAGACATAGGTTACATCTAGATAATAAAATGACTGAATCTGACTGTTATGACTGGCAAAGGGCTGTCCAGATGTCCATTGCCCATGACAAGCTGAGACACCTCTTGACTGATCCAACCCCTGCCGTCTCAGGTCCAGTTTCCCCCGTCACGGATATTTATATCCGCAAGACATCGGAAAAAGACGGTGCAAAAGCCAAGTGCCTCGTGTTAGCCTCAGTTGATGGTACATACCAGAGGCAGCACGAGAAGATGGACTTAGTCTCTATCTTCCTCCATAACAAAGATTTATATGGAGAGAAATCTCGTATCGCAAGATATGAGACCTCGAACGAATTGCTTCCAGCGAGGTTGGCTATCGGTTCATCTGTAGGGGGCATCGTTCTTACAGAGACCACCTATTTTGAGCTCACGGACCTGAAGACCACGTTGAAGAACGGGTCAGATGCTGACTTGGTTCTACAGTCTCTACCTTCTACCCTGAAGGAAACCAAGGAAGTAGAAGGAAAAGGAAGGGCAGAAGTTTCGGGACTGGATGTAGTAAAAGAGGGATGTTCCTATTGTTACAGGAATGAACATTGGCAGAAGGATTGCAGGGCTTGTAAAGCCAATAGCCAGGATTCGAAGCATGTTGTGTCTTCGGCTTCGGGTGTGTTTGTGATTGAGAACTGTATGTCAGTTAACCCTACCTCCTGGGTATTGGATACCGGATCAGGATCTCATATCTGTAATTCGTTACAGGCTCTGAGAAACCATAGGGTTATCAGGATAGGTGATATGACTCTTAGGGTTGCTAACGGAATGAGCATGTACGCTGAATCCATAGGGGAGTATCATCTTGGACTGACAACTGGGCAGATATTGATTCTGCGTGACTGTTTTTATGTACCAGGTGCGACATGTAATATCATATCTGTATCCTTACTTTCTAAGGAAGGATATGATTTTACTTTTGTAAGCGATGTGGTCAACATCCACCTAAATCAAGTTCTGATTGGGTCAGGTATATTAAAAAACGGGATATATGTATTAAATCAAGCTCAGATTTTCAGTGTCCAGAACACACTTAAAAGAAAGTCTCCAGAATTGAATCAGGCTTTCTTATGGCATTGTAGACTGGGTCACATTAATGAGACACAGTTGACAAAGTTACATAAAGAAGGATACTTGGATCCGTTCGAGTACCAGTCTTATGCCACTTGTGAATCTTGTCTCATGGGAAAGATGACAAAGACTCCGTTCACTGGACACGGAGAAAGAGCAAGCGAGCTCTTGGGACTCATACACAGTGATGTATGTGGTTCAATGTCTACACATGCGCGAAGTGGTTATTCATACTTCATTACTTTCACAGATGATTTCTCTAGGTATGGACATGTCTTCTTGATGAAGCATAAATCCGAGGCCCTTGAGAAATTTCGGGAATACAAGAATAAAGTTGAAAAACAAACAGGCAAAAGTATCAAGACACTGAGATCTGATCGAGGCGGTGAATACTTGAGTGCCGAGTTTCTGGGCTACTTAAAAGAGAATGGAATCCTCTCTCAGCTTACTCCTCCATACACACCACAACACAACGGTGTATCGGAAAAGCGGAATCGAACCCTATTGGATATGGTTCGTTCCATGATGAGTAAGGCTGAGTTACCGCGATTTTTCTGGGGTTATGCACTAGAATCAGCTGCATATCTTTTGAACAAAGTTCCCTCCAAGACTGTGCCTACCACACCATATCAGATGTGCTGTGGGAAGAAACCCCATCTTCAATATCTGAAGATATGGGGATGTCCAGCTTTTGTAAAAAAGCAGCATGCGGACAAGCTCGAGGCACGCTCAGTACTGTGTAAGTTTGTGGGATACCCAAAGAACTCCAAGGGGTATTTTTTCTATTACGCAGAGGAACAAAAGGTTTTTGTTTCTCGTCATGCCCACTTTCTGGAACATCAGTTTTTAGAAAAAGGTGAAAGTGGGAGCGTAGTAGAACTGGAAGAAATTCCAGAACCACAAGCTATTACTGAAAGCTTGGAAGAACCAGAAAGTTCAGGAGAACCGGACATCCCAGCGCCACTCCGCAGGAGTAGTAGGCAGTCTCATCCGCTCGAGAGATACTACGGTTTTCTCATAGACGGGGATAGAGAGGATTGCACTATTGATTATGAAGAGCCTACTTGCTTCCAGCAAGCCATTCAGAGCGGTGACTCGGTAAAATGGCTGGATGCAATGCGGACCGAGATGGAGTCCATGTACACCAACAAAGTTTGGACTTTGGACTTTGCTCCAGAAGGGGTAAAACCCGTAGGCTGTAAATGGATCTTCAGAAAGAAGATTGGTGTAGATGGGCAGGTTGAAACCTATAAAGCTAGACTTGTAGCAAGGGGTTTTCGTCAACGACCTAGTTTGGACTATGACGAGACCTTTTCTCCAGTGGCTATGCTCAAATCTATTCGGATCCTTCTTGCCATTGCTGCCTTCCACGATTATGAAATCTGGCAGATGGACGTAAAGACGGCTTTCCTGAATGGAAATTTAGAAGAGTGCGTCTATATGGATCAGTCGGAGGGATTCATTCAGAGTGGGAGCAGCGGTAAGGTGTGCAAGTTGCTCAAGTCCATCTATGGACTGAAGCAGGCATCGCGGAGTTGGAACATCTGCTTTGATGATACTGTCAAAGAATTCGACTTTATCAAAAACCCAGATGAACCATGCATTTACAGCAAGATTGTAGGGAGAACTGTGGTATTCCTCGTCTTGTACGTGGATGACATTCTCCTAATAGGAAATGATATTCCTATGCTACAGTCAGTCAAAGGATTCTTGTCACAGAGGTTCTCCATGAAGGACCTGGGCGATGCCAATTACATTCTGGAGATCCAGATCTATCGTGATAGATCTAAGAAGATGTTGGGACTTTCACAGTCGAGGTACATAGACACCATACTAAAACGATTCAGTATGGAAGATTCCAAGCGCGGTAATCTACCGGCTTGTCACGGAATCACCCTCTCCAAAGAGATGTCTCCCAAGACTAATTTGGAAAGGGCTCGCATGTCATCTATACCCTACGCATCTGCGGTAGGCTCTATAATTTATGCGATGTTATGTACCAGACCAGATGTAGCATACGCATTGAGCGTTGTAAGCCGGTATCAGTCGGACCCAGGGGAGAAACACTGGATAGCAGTAAAGAACATTCTCAAGTACCTGAGAAGGACTAAGGAGATGTTCTTGGTGTATGGCGAAAAAGACCTCCAGATCGAGGCCTTTACTGACTCCAGCTTCTAGAGTGACAAGGATGACTCCAAGTCCATGTTGGGTTATGTCTTTTCCCTCAATGGAGGGGCGGTTTGCTGGAAGAGTTCCAAGCAGAAAACCGTTGCTGACTCAACTATGGAAGCGGAGTACATAGCTGCTTGAGATGCCACAAAGGAAGCTGTCTGGATGAAGAAGTTCCTCACGGAGCTTCAGGTGGTTCCTACCATTTTTGATCCAATACCGCTGTATTATGACAACAACGGAGCTATAGCTTTAGCGAAGGAACCCAGGTCCCATCAGAAGTCCAGGCACATTTTGAGGCGGTACCACCTGATCAGGGAGATCGCTGATCGCCGGGAGATCGAGGTGAAGAGAGTTAATTCAGAAGATAACACTGCAGATCCATTCACGAAGGCTATTCCCCAGACTCAGTTCGAGCGGCTGATCGAGATGATAGGTCTTTGATACGCCAGTACATGGCCCTAGTGCAAGTGGGAGATTGTTAGTATATATGCCCTAGAGGCCATTACTGTATCATACTAGTTTGTAAATTACTTAATGGAAGCTTGGGATATTCACAGTTGTATAGACAATCTTGCTCAAAATGGTAGTACGCTACTTGGTTTATTTCTACTTCAATATGTGCCTGTGTTTCTTTTAGCATATCGCTTATACATATTAGTGGAGCCCTTAGGACCTTTTCTTGATTACCAGCATTGTAATGGCAGTCACACTAGTGGAGGCTGGGTAATCTATAAGCACATCCTTATACAAGTCCCTAGTCGCAGGACTATCGAGACAGGGCATCGATACTCCGGAGTAGACTAGCGCATGCGCTTCTCATCCCAGCTGGGGAGATGGTCTGTCCCACAGCCATCAGTACGTCGTACTGGAGATAGTATGTGGGTGCTCGTTAGGTTACGAGTACACTGGACAGGACTCGTCGGGAACTGCTGGTTGGTATTATACCTATCGTCAGTTATCAGTTCCCAGGTGACATGAGTACAGCTTAGTCCGTTGACTTGACACTGTCACTTCGCCTCGAGTATGTTCCCACAGTTTTTTGATTACTACCCTACCACGGCTCAAAGGAGTCGTGCAAACAGGTAGTAGTTGGGTGCAGTCCCGAAGCACTTGGAGACAGTGACGGTTAGACAGGATTCTTCTTTCCCGGTATTGGGGGTTGATATCGCGCTGTGTCTAGGAGAGCCATTACATAAAGTCCCTGGCCAGGGCAAGCGAGATAGACTGGTAGTTTTCCAGTGTTATCTCAGGTGTTCTGGGCTACACTCCGACACGACTTGTACCGCTAGTAGGGGACTGACGTTTACCGCCCCCCTAGGCCCGCCATGCGATGTTCTCAGACGAACAGACCGGACTGTACGGAGATTGTCACATACAGGCTCAGTAGGAGTTCGGATGGGTTACCTCATCGGCCTTCTTATCGACATCTACCTGGGGACCGTTACGTACAGCTAGTGCTGCTTGCAGTTTGTGGTTAAACCCACTGCCAGCGTAGTGTCGAATCTTTAGAGTCCCACACAGAGAGTTTCCCTACACTGAGAAAAACGTGTAGAGGCCGTATGGTTTTACGGCAGGGTTACGATCACTTACGTACACTTGTGTGCGTATGCTGTTCGGGTAGGCAATACTAGTGGGCTTTGGTTTAGGGTTTGGGGTTTGGGGCAGTACGGTGTGCCACATGTGAGGCGTTGGCTTGACCCTTCTACGGCTGGACCGCTACTACTATGACACACTCCGGGACTTTTGAACTCCGCTCAAGTGTTGAGCTTTAGGGAATTTTAGGTATTTGATCATTCGATCGAAAACTTTAATACTGTCTATTTATCTGGAATGTGATACAATATATGGAATTCATATAGTTAGGCATGAAATACGAAGTATGTGATATTTCGCATTTACGATGTCTAAAGAGAATGTGGATTCAAAATATTGTAGTTTTACACTTTCTTTTCTGTGACCGTAAGTGTAGTATGTCGATATCGCCGGTTTCGTTGCTATACATCAACGACAATCGGGGTACGCATACTTACTTACGTTGATGATATATGATATTATGTGTTGCCGTGATATGATGTGCAGGATTGTCGCGATTGAATAGCCGGGGTTTTTTATGTGAGATGGGAGTTTTATTTTTCATTCATGTAAAATTCAAATGTAATGTAATATTCTTTTATTTGGGGCACTTCCGGGTTTAAGTTGCTGCCACCAGTGTTGTATATTATTTACTTTCCCCCATTAGGATAGACCCAAGGAAGGGAGCACAAGTGACTGGGTCTGGGGTTCAGTGGGAGGCCATCTCGAGGAGTCGAGACCGGGTCTCCTAAACTCCAGGATTGGTAGGGTTGCTTGCCGCTCTCGTAGGGGTCTAGGGGTGTGGGCTTGGCTATTCATCGCGACTGTGGAATCCGTATTTTCTATTGTTGGCTAAATACTAAATACGGACGTCCTAGTATATCCTACATTATATATATGTTTCTGCTGCCTGTGTTCTGTGATATCTGAGACGAATGATATATTATATATGAGATATATAGTAAACGTTTCTTTTTACACCCGCGCTAGTCCCGTCCCGCTATGCCGTTAGTTAAGTAACCTAACGGTGCATAACGGAATATTGCGGCGAATGCGGATGGCATAAGCTTACGTGTTATTTTCGTTTCTTTTCTGTGATTGGCTTAAGGACTTAAATGATGGGACTACATTAATATGATTAATGTAAAGAAAATAAACCTAAAAATATGTTGTAGAATCGAATTTGAAATCCACTCGGTTCTTTATGAAAAAGCTACTTTTCAAAAACTGCGGAGCACAAGCCACTCCTTTTGAAAACCATTTGATTCTACGACGATATCAAGTTCAAAGCGTTAAAGATTTTCTTAAAAATCATCCGCAACCCTCCGTCATTTTAGGAAGTAGAGTACTTAGTATTCGTGCTACGTTTGTTGACTTTAATTAAAGCGTAGTGTACGGTACCTAAGTGATGTCTTCCTATACTGCATATGATGCAGATTAATTAGGACATTCATACGACTTTGTTGACCATAGTTAAGGGTCATGTGGGTGGGTCTAATTGATCAAGAAATGACGGGTAGAACTTGACTGGTACTTATGATTTGTTGACCATAGTTAAGGTCATAAGTACTAGGGGTAAAAATCATATCGGGAATTTCAAGAGTTGAGATTCGCAATGAGATTGCATACCTTCCATATGATGGTTGGATCCCAATCCCACTGTGGGCAATAGTTGCTCCTAGGAGAGTTTTGCAGTTTACAATTAGCTAACTCATTAGGTGTCTAGAAAGGTGTTAACGGGGCTATGCCTCTGGGAAAATGAGGTTTACTTTAATTAGGTCCGTGTGAAAGAACGGGGAACCTCCCTCAAGTACCGACACTAGCCTGGCTGAACGGTTAGCGAAGTTGTAGACTGTAATTAATCCTGGCTAGTTTTTTTTTAAGGTTTGAAAGAAAAACTTGATTAAAGCAGTGGGAGACATCGATTAGACAAGATAATAACCAATCTGATCTATGCAAGAGCTTTCGCTGAGTGTATTCTTTTCTCTCTCTTAATGGCAGATACCAATGACTGGACTCAAGCTTCTACTAGATGAAAAAAACTGAATGGGAACAATTATAAAGACTGGCTGAGGAATCTGAAAATAGTCTTGATTTATGATAAAGTATCATATATCCTCATGGCTTCAGCCCCGCCCACCCCAGGTCCAAAATCCTCAGTTGCGGACATTGAAGTCTGCAAGACATGGGACGCTGACTGTGCCATGGCCAAATGCCTCGCGCTTGCATCGATGGACAACACAATCAAAAGCAGCATGAGAATATGGAAATTCATGACATATTCCTTCATACAAAGGAGTTGTATGGAGAGCAATCCCGCGTATTACGATACGAAGCATCAAAGAAATTGTTTCAGATGCGAATGGCCCCTGGCACATCAGTAGGAGACCATGTTCTGAAGATGATAGCTCTCATAGAAGAGCTTGAGGACCTTGGATGGACGATGGACAATGAACAATATACCGATATTATTCTGCAGTCCCTCTCCTCCACCTTTGCTCAGTTCATAGTTAACTTCAACATGCACAACATGGAGAGGGAACTACCTGAACTCCTTAATATGTTAAGGAGTGCAGAGAGCACACTGAAATCAGTGAAAACTCCCGTTATGACTGTTGGACAATCTTCCTCTTCTCGCCCAAAGGATAAGGCCAAGGGAAAGAAAAAGAAGAAGCCCACCAATCCTAAGGGTGGAGTTAAAAAGGTGAAGGGAAAGGAAAAGTCCAAAGCTGGAGACATGGGGAAAGGTGAATGTTTTCATTGCCACAAAACAGGACATTGGAAGCGCAACTGTACAGAGTACTTGAACCTCAAGAAGAAGCATGGGGATGCTTCCGCTTCAGGTGTGTTTGTGACAGAAAACCGTTTTTCAATAAACTCTGCTTCCTGGGTATTAGATACCGGTTCAGGTTCTCACATTTGCAATTCTATGCAGGGGCTGAGAAATAGCAAGGTTTTGAAGACAGGTGACCATACTCTCCGCGTTGGAAATGGTTCTAATGTACATACAGTCGCAGTAGGAGAGTATCACTTGGGGTTGCCATCTGGGTGTATATTGGTTTTGAACCCATGTTATTTTGTACCAAGTATGCTTTGTAATATAATATCTGTTTCTTTGTTAGACAATGAAGGATATAATTTTGTATTGCAGAACAATGTTATGAACATTCACCTGAATCAAATGTTGGTTGGGTATGGTACACTTAATAACGGGATATACGTCCTAAATCAACACACAGTTTTCAGCATACAACACACTAATAAAAGAAAACTTTCAGAAATAAATGAAGCTTTTCTTTGGCACTGTAGACTTGGTCATATTAACGAAACAAGACTAAACAAGTTACACAAAGATGGATATTTAAACCCTTTTGAATATAAATCTTATGCGACTTGCCAGTCTTGTATCAAGGGTTAAATGACCAAAACTCCGTTCACCAGACACGGAGAAAGAGCTACCGAGCTCCTAGGACTCATACATAGTGATGTATGTGGGCCAATGTCTACACAGGCTAGAGGCGATTTTTCTTACTTCATTACTTTCACTGACGATTTCTCTAGATTCGGTCATGTATTTTTATTAAAGCACAAGTCCGAAGCTTTTGAGAAATTCACTGAATATAAACAAGAAGTAGAAAAACAAACCGGCTTGAGTATCAAGATGCTTCGATCAGATCGAGGTGGGGAGTACCTCAGTACAGAATTTGCAAACTTCCTAGAAGAGAATGGGATTCTCTCTCAGCTCACTCCTCCTTACACACCACAGCACAACGGTGTGTCTGAACGACGGAATAGGACCCTATTAGATATGGTCCGATCCATGATGAGTGATGCTGAGTTACCTGTCTTATTTTGTGGGCATGCATTGGAGACTGCAGCGTTTCTTTTGAACAGGGTTCCAACCAAAACCTTATCTACCACCCCATATGAGATATGGCATGGGAAGAGACCATCTCTTAAGAGAATTAAGATTTGGGGTTGCCCGGCCTATGTTAAAAAGCAGAATCCGGACAAACTCGAGACATGGTCGGTCATGTGTAACTTTGTGGGAGGAACAAAAGGTGTTTGTTTCTCAGTATGCCACATTCTTAGAAAAAGAGTTTTTCACAGATAAAGATGATGGCAAAGTGGTGGATCTAGAAGAGGTTCTAGAGACACAAACTACAAATGACGACTTGGTTGAACCGGCTGTTGCAATAGAAACTGAGGAACCTCAGCCACTCCGTAGGTCTGGTAGGACTTCTCGCCCACCGGAGAGGTACTACGGTTTCCTCATTGATGGTGACAGAGAAGACTGCATCATAGATGATGATGATCCTACCAGTTTTCAGCAAGCTATCACGAGTGGTGACTCTGTGAAGTGGCTGGATGCCATGAGATCCGAAATGGAGTCTATGTACACTAACAAAGTTTGGACTTTGGACGTTGTACCCCCTGGGGTAAAACCTGTGGGATACAAATGGAATTTTAAAAGAAAGATTGGTGTAGATGGGCAGGTAGAGACCTACAAGGCAAGACTTGTGGCGAAGGGTTTTCGTCAAGACCAGGTTTGGACTATGACGAGACTTTTTCGCCCGTAGCCATGCTTAAATCCATTCGGATCCTACTTGCTATTGCTGCTCACTATGACTATGAAATCTGGCAGATGGACGTTAAAACGGCATTTCTAAATGGGGATTTAGAAGGATGCGTTTATATGGATCAGCCGGAGGGCTTCATTGACAGTGGGAGCAGCGAGAAGGCATGTAGATTGCTTAAATCCATATATGGGTTAAAGCAGGCATCACGGAGTTGGAACATCTGTTTCGATGATGTTATCAAAGAGTTTGATTTCATCAAAAATCCAGATGAACCTTGTGTTTATAAGAAGGCTGTAGGGAGAGCTGTTGCATTCCTCGTATTGTACGTGGATGACATTCTTCTGATAGGAAATGACATTCCTATGCTGCAGTCGGTCAAATCTTTCTTATCACTATGGTTCTCCATGAAGGACCTGGGTGATGCCACATACATTCTGGGCATAAGGATATATAGGGATAGATCTCCAAGAGGTTATTGGGATTGTCCCAAACCAAGTACATCAACACCATCCTAAAAAGGTTTAGTATGGAAGACTCCAAGCGGGGTGCCTTAACCGCTTTCCATGGGGTCACTCTCTCCAAGGATTCTTGTCCAAAGACCGATGAAGAGAGAGCTCGCATGAGCATTATACCCTATGCTTCGGCAGTAGGATCTATAAAGTATGCGATGTTATGTACACGCCCAGATGTAGCTTATGCACTTAGTGTTGTAAGCAGGTATCAATCCAACCCAGGGGAGAATCACTGGATAGCTGTGAAGAACATTCTTAAGTACTTGTGAAGAACTAAAGAATTGTTCTTGGTGTATGGTAATGGAGATCTCCAAATGGAGGCCTTTACCGATTTGAGCATCCAGAGCGATAAGGACGACAGCAAATCTATCTCAGGGTTTGTATTTACCCTCAATGGAAGGGCGGTAAGTTGGAAGAGTTCCAAACAGGATACCGTTGCAGACTCTACGATGGAGGCTGAGTACATTGCTGCAAATGATGCCGCCAAGGAAGCCGTCTCGATGAGGAAGTTCGTCTCGGAGTTAGTAGTAGTTCCAACCATTATTGATCCAATACCATTGTATTGTGATAATAATGGGGCTACGGCATTAGCCAAGGAGCCCAGGTCCCATCAGCGATCCAGACACATCCTGAGGCGCTTTCATTTGATCCGGGAGATTGTAGATCGCCGCGAGATAGAGATTAAGAGAGTAGACACAAAGAATAACGCCGCGGATCCACTCACCAAGGCCCTCCCTCAGCCGCAGCATGAGCGACTTTTTGAGATGTTGGGTATGAGATACGCCAATAACTGGCCTTAGTGCAAGTGGGAGATTGTTGGATATATGTATGCCCTAGAGGCCATTATGTGATAGTGGATGTATTTATACATGTATATATATATATATTCAGTGTACATTCTTGCTCGACATGATAGTATGCTATCTGGTTATTCTTTATCTGACATGTTGATTTGACCATGCTTTTATTCATTCATACATGTTGATAAAGCCCTGAGGATATTGACTTGACTACTGTGATTATGATAGAGATCAAACTAGCGGGACATCAGTAGTTTATAAGCATATCCTGAAAAGTCCCTAGTCACAGGTGTATCGAGACGGGGTATCGATATACAAGAGTAGACTAGCGTATATGATACTTGACCCATATGATGGGCGATGGATGTTCCCACATTCATCGATGTTTGACATCGTGATCATATACGGGTGCTCAGTGGTGACTGGGTACACTGGACGAACTCGCCGAGAACTCCTATATGGAATTATATCTATCGTCGGATAGCAGTTCTCAGGTGACACTGGTGCAGGTTAGTCTGTAGACCTGAGATCGTCATAGAGTCTTGTGTGTTCTCCCACTGTACTTTGAATACCACCCTACCAGGGCTCTACTGAGTCGTGCAAACAGGTGGCCGTTGGGTACAATCCCGAGACACACGAAGGCGATGAGCGATAGGAGGGGTTTCGTCTCTCCCGGTATTGGGAGTTGATGCTGTGCTGTGCTCGACTGGCTATATCAGTAAGTCCCTGGCCAGGGCTGTTGAGATTTGCTGATAAGTGTTATCAGTAGTTTCTCGATCTGTTATAGACCTTTTATCGGCACGACTTATTGAGTTATTAGGGTCGACGTTACCATCCCTAGACTAGATATGCAGCATATCTGACGAAGAGACCGGACTGTACGGTAGTGTTGCCGGTTGGCTCGACGGGAGTTGTAGCAGGTTCGCATGTTTTCTTCTGATCGCTCAATACCCGGGTGGCCGTTACGTTTAGCTGACCGCTTGCGGCTTGGGGGTGCTTGATATGATCATCACCCACTGCCGGCGTATTGACGAGTCTTAGAGTCCCACAAAGGAGTTACCTAGTCCAGGCGAAACGTTGTGGTGCACATATGCGATATGTGCGTGGGCCCGGTTAAAATGCGCATATGACATGCAGTATATTAATCGGGCGGCTTGCTTTTGGTCGGGTCGTATGTGATATGACTGGGTTGATAAATCAAGTGTTGATTTATCATTTAACCATTAGCTTCTCACTAGAAATCTTTTCTTGTCCTTTTTGGATGTATGCATGCATGTATGCATTCATTCTTGTTCATGCACATATGGATGTGCATGCACACATGCATACATACATCATTCTATCATGGTTGTATATACATAGAAAATGGTGGCAATATAAGACTCACACCTTGGATTTATATATGGATTATTACTTGTATTTATGTTAAAACAAAAAGAAAAGGAAAATGATAATTCATGGTTTAGTTTCTACACTCTTCTTTGAACTAACCTTGCTCACCCACCTTTTGACCATGGGTTAACTTTCCTTTTGTGTTTTAACTCAAATACAATAATATCTTTATTATTCAACCATGGTTTGAGATGAAGAGTGAAAAATATATATACATATATTTTCTATTTTTCATAAGAGATTATCTTTTCTCTTGTTCTTAAAAAGCCATCATCTTCTTCCTCCTTCCTTTTTTGCTCTCTAGATTTTTCTAGTGAGCAAAACACTCATCAAGTTAGGATTTTGAAGTGAGAAAAACAACCACAACACCATTTTACACTAGTCTTGCCCACTTGTGAAGAGTGTTAGCTTCATTCTATTCTCTTGATCAAGTGAAGTTGCAAGCTTGGACAAAGGAGCTTCGGGTGGATCGTCGTGGACATTAGAAGACCTCAAGCGAACCCTTTTCCAACCCTCAAGTGGCCAAGGAGTCTAGCGTAGGGAGCTACAAAGGTTGTACTCTCAAAACCCTAGCCTTTGTTACTTGTGATGTTGTTTATGTTATGAAACCCTAATTTTCTAGCAATGATTCTTTGTATGTTCACTTAGCACCTTAAAAATTTAATTTTGAGACATGTGATGCTTCCAAACCCTTCATAAGGTGCTAGGTAAACCTAACAATAATATCTCAAAAAAATACCAAATATTACTAACATTATTTGTTGAGATATTGTGCAGAAATTACATCAGGACTGGAATCAAGGAAATCCGAGATATCGAGATCAAATCTGCCGAAATATTAAAGTAATCGAAGAAATCAATTCTGGCAGAGACTTAGAGAAGATTTCCAAAATGCAGATATTCAAAAGAACACCACGTGTCACAAGGAAGAAGCCCCAGAGTTTTGAAGCCACGATGCCACCAACACGCGGCGCTTCCACGGCCAAAACGTATAAATGCGGCGGATCCACGGTTCATTCAGGGAGTTGGGATGTGGGATTTTTTGTGCAGGATTTTCTCAACAAACCCTAAATTATGGAATCTAGGGATTGCAAATTCTTTGACTATAAATATAACCCAGAGCCCCTCTTGGAAGTTCATCAAACCGAAGAGATCGCGAAGTTTAAGTTGACTCATGCATCCTGGTTGATCAATCGGATGTTCAGTTACCTCCTTCAAGATACATCGAGAAGCAAACTAGGGTTTTGTATTCCACTTTCTAAAGGAACAAAAAGTGTAATTGATCAAGTTGATTAATAAAGGTAGTTGTTTTATCTTATTGCATTTATTTTCTTTATTTACATCATGATCTCTATCCGTTCTTCTATCTCCAACATGCGCGAATAATTCACCGCTTGATAGGGTTCGTAGGATTAGGGTAGATCAATGGAAGATGAAGAATTTCTTAACTCCTTTTAAGTCTTATGGAGTTTATAAACTTTAGCAAAATAAATTTTAACATCCTAATCGGGCGCGCTATCAATTTATTGATAGTCTTGACCGCGATTTGAGATTAGATTAACAATTGTTTTGTTAAGGGCTAGACATGAATAGAGATCAATGAAAGGACAAGGGTCAATAGTGTGGAAACACTAGTTTCTTTAAATAACCCTAATTCTCATTCATCACTATCAATCTAGTATTAAATCTATCAATAGATAAAAGGAGTCATCTTTATTAGTCATCCATTACTACTAAATCCGAACGAACCCTACAAGCCATATTCTGATATAAAATCTACATCCGTCTTTAAACTGGATCTATATTATACATCCATGTTTGACGTAGATCTAGAAACTATTCTTCACTATTCTTTATTCTTCTATTCTTTCCCTTTTTCAGCATGTCTAAAGTAAGATTGAAAGATTCAACGTTTCCCTGAGGTCGACCCGTACTCATCTCGGTCTAGCTACACGCGACACCGTTATTGATTACGGTTACTATAAACTGTTGGGTTTCCTTAGCACCTAATCTAGGGTTTGGAAGCATCACGCATGCCACTTTAAAATTTTAGAGAGGTGCTAAGCAAACTTACCATGAATCTTAACTAGAATATTTAGGGTAACAACAAAAGTATCACATACAAAAGGAATCTATCTCTAAGTGGAGAAATTACAACCTTTGTAGACTTCCCTTGGTGACCCCTTGGATCTTTATGAGTTTGAAACGGATCGCTAGAGTTGTTCCTTGTCCACAATGATCCACCCGAAGCCCCTTTGCTCAAAACTCCTTGCTATACTTGATCAATGAGGAAGTGGAGTTAACACTCTAAACTAATAGGCTAAACCAGTATAGAATGATGATGTGGTTTGTTTTCTCTATTCAAAACCCTTTCTTTTTATCAACCTCATTCACTAGAAATCTCAAGAGAGCTTGGAGGAAGAATAAGATGATAATGGCAAAGCTAGAGCTCTTTTGTTGTGATGATAAAACAAATAAAAAATGAGAGTAGAAATTATATATAATTTCACACTCTCATCCTTAACCATGGGTTAATAAATATCTAGATATTTATTTTGGTGTGATAAGAACCAAAAAAAATTAACTCATGGTTGAAGCAAGTGTCAAGTGAAGAGTTATGAAGAATTATCCACCATGAATTGATTTTCTATTTCTTTAATTCTAAAATAAATATATATGCATATTTATTCCCATGTGAGTCTTGCATTGCCACCATATATGTATCAACAACCATGATACCATGTATGTCTCCATACACATCATCATGTGCATACATGCATGCACACCACATCGTTTCGCCTTAGCTAGGAAACTCCTGTGTGGGACTCTGAGACTCGTCAATACGCCGGCAGTAGGTGATGATCATATCAAACACCCATAAGCCGCAAGCGGTCAGCTAAACGTAACGGCCACCCGGGTATTGAGCGATCAGAAAAAAACAAGCGAAGCTGTCAAAACTCCAATCGAGCCAACTGGCAACACATACTGTACAGTTCGGTCTCTTCGTCAGATATGTTGCATATTGAGTCTAGGGATGGTATCGTCGACCCCAATAACTCAATAAGTCATGCCAGTGTATGGCTCATAACAGATCGAGAAACTACTGATAATACTTATCAGTAAATCTCAGCTACCCTGGCCAGCAACTTCCTGTTATAGCCAATCGAGCATTGCACAACATCAACCCTCAATACCGGGATAGACAAAACCCCTTCTATCGCTCATTGCCTCCAGATGCCTTGGGACTGTACCCAAAATCCACCGGTTTGCACGACTCAGTAGAGCCGTGGTAGGGTGGAGATCAAAGTACAGTGGGAGGACACACAAGACTCTATGACGATCTTGGGTCTACAGACTAACCTGTACCAGTGTCACCTGAGAACTGCTATCCGACGATAGATATAATACCACATAGGAGTTCTCGGCGAGTCCATTCAGTGTACCCAGTCTCCACCGAGCACCCGTATACATTCTTTGGTGTCACCACACCAGATGGATATGGGATCATCCATCGCCCATCATATGGGACAAGAATGGTATACGCTAGTCTACTCTGGAATATCGATGCCCTGTCTCGATACACCCAAGACTTGGAACAGTTCAAGGATATGCTTATAAACTACACGTGTCCCACTAGTATGATCTGCATCATAGTCACAGTAGTCAAGCAAATATCCTAAGGGCTTTATCAACATGTACCAAATGAGTAAGATGCCTGATCAAATGAACATGTCAAGATAAAGTAAACCAGATAGCATACTATCATGTCGAGAAAGAAAGTCATCTATATACATATATACATGTCCAAAAATCCACTATACATATAATGGCCTCTAGGGCATACCTATATCCAACACAAACACTTCTTTAAAACAGATCAATCAACTACCAGGATTATGATAAGATCATACTAGTGTGGCTAGGGTGGTCCAAAAATACATCCTTTAACAGTTCCTAGTCGAGTGGGTATCGAGACAGGGCATCGATGTTCCAGAGTAGACTAGTGTGTACGTTTCTTGTCCCTTTGAGGGCGTTTGTTGATCCCACAGCCATTGGTGTGTGACATCAAAGATTGTACACAGGTGCTCATTAGAGAATGGGTACACCGAACGGACTCGCCGAGGACTCCTATTTGGTAGTATACCTATCGTCAGATAGCAGTCCTCTGGTGACACTGGTACAAGTTAGTCTGTAGACCCGAGATCGTCATAGAGTCTTGTGTGGCTCCAACTTTGCTTTGATTTCCTCCCTACCACGCTCAAAGGAGATGTGCAAACAGGTGGATTTTGGGTACAGTCCTGTGTCACATGGAGGCAATGAGCGATAGGAGGAGTTTCGTCTCTCCCGGTATTGGGGGTTGATGTTGCGCTATACTCGATTGGCTATAACTGGAAGTCCCTGGCCAGGGCTTCTGCTGAGATTTCCTAATAAGTGTTATCAGTAGTTTCTCGAACCGTTATAGGCCAGACATCGGCATGACTTATCATGCTACTGGGGTCTGACATTTACCACCCTTAGACATGATATGCGACATATCAGACGAAGAGACCGAACTGTACGGTAGTGTTACTGATAGGTTTCATGGAGAGTATGGACAAGCTTGCTTGTAGATCTTCATATCGCTCAATACCCGGGTAGCCGCTACGTCCAACTAGTACCGCTGACGGCTTGTAGGTGACTGATATGATCATTACCTACTGCTGGCGTATTGATGAGTCTTTAGAGTCCCACACAGAAGTTTCCTGGTTCAAGCGAAATGAAGTAGGGCACACATGTGATATGTGTGTGGGCCTGATTAAATACGTGTATGTGATACCGTATTGTAATCTGGTAGTTATCTGTTATCAAGTTAGGTTATATGTGATAGAACCAGATTATAGAATCAAGTGTTTATTTGATAATGTGATACACAAATAATTGATATTAGTCGGTCATATGTGATATAACAGGATTATTAAATCAAGTGTTGATTTAATAATGTGATATATATTATATTTGATATAATTATATCTTAACTAATATCATTAGCTCACTAATTATTCGTTATGATATATATATTAATACACACACACACACACACACACACACACACACATATATATATATATATTATGAAGTATGGCATGTTTTTCTATTTTATGGAAAATGGAAAAATGAGGTGGAAAGTGAAGAGATATGGAGGGCATGGGTGAAGCATGGCCTTTTATGTTTGTTTATTCATCTTATTTCACTATTGAAGCATGGCTTCATTTTATTATTGAAAAAAATTGCATGCTTCAATAAGTGAGGGATTTATTATGAGACATTCTTCATTCTTGACTACACTTAGTTCATTTTCTCTAGTTGAGCCATTTTCTTGAGTTTCTCTCTAGCTTCGTCTCTTCTTCTTCCTCTACTTCATGAATCAAAACTCCAACCCCTCACATATGATGTGAACCATGGAGTTTTGAACAAACTAGTGAGCTAAACCAAACTCCTACTTCATCATCCTACACTTGACTAGTAATCAAGTGTAGCGTGTTTCCTTCGCTAAAAGATTGTTTAGTGAAGAGGTAGCCTGAGCTAGTGGGCTTCGGGTGGATCATCTTCGGCACGAAGATCATCGGAGTAAGCTTGCACCAACTCAAAGAGGAGCCTAGTGGAGTCACGTGGACTGCAACCCGGAGCTTAAGAAGTGAATGACTCGATCTATGAGGGTTTACTTGTAAGTGCACGGCGGCGCCCCGGCCGTCAATCCGAGGCCAAAATGCGGAAACAATACTTTTCTTTAAACTTCTAAACCGGCACCACCGCGCACTTTAAACCCGGATCGGGCCATTAACCTACTCCTAGCTAACTAGAGAAGGGGTAGAGAGATATATCGAGCGATCCGTGTCCTTCGGTCTTCTCGTCGTCGTCCTGATCTCCTCGTGGAATCTCCGGTCTTCATCTCCTCGTCGGAAGGGAACCACATCGCCAGGTTCTTTTACGGGCTACCACCTCTGGACCGAGGCAACTCGGGCACGAAGTTGGCGAGTCGACGTGTCCAAGAATACTGTAGATGAAGTGTAGTAGGCTATGTCTCAAAGGGGTTATTTAAGTTGCCATTTTTGGTGGAGGAATGAGGTGAACTTTTGGAGATGGAGCTATGGGATTTTTGCAACCATGAAGAGAACAAAAATGCCTCACCAAAATTTGGACAGCCCCCACTCCCTCTTGTGTGGCCGGCCATATCAAAGAAAATGAGAGAGGGAGTGAACAATAATCCAAGAGAGAGAAAAGGTGATGATGAATAATGATAACCAACAAAGTCCAACACTCCATCAACCATCATATCTCCAAAAGTCAAGAAATCATGAAGAAAGAAGTCAAATGATGGTTGGACCATCATGAAGCAACAATTTACAAAGACCACCCTCCACAATGCTAATTTGCACATTTGCAAATAAGCCATCCTCCACCAATTTTCAGCCAAGGAAAGAACAAAGGAAAATGGCCGAAACGGAAAGCAAACTGGCAACTTCAGAAAAATGATCCCGTAATAAATTACAGGAAAACCCCATGACTGTATATACATACCCGCATTTGTATTGCGACCGAATACAAATGCAATGAGACAAAATCTACACTGTACAATACTAGGATCCGGCTTAAACCAAAGCCCGCTAGTATTATCCGTCCGATCATGGTCCGTGCAATACCGCACGTATCTGATCGAACCCTGCCATATCTCCATACGGCCTCTACAGCGTTTCGCCCGAAACTTGAGAAAACGTTCTGTGGGGGACTCAAAAGACTCGTCAATACTTTGGTTATGGATTTAACCACTAGCATGTCAGAGGTATTAGCCATACGTAACGGGCTACCAGGTATTGACCAAAAGGGACGTCGATGAGAGAACTCATCCTAACACCCTATTGATCCTGTCAGTGACAATATCCGTACAGTCTGGTCCGTTCGTCTATGAGTATCGCATGGCGGACCTAGGGGATTGGTAAAAGTCAGACCCCCAAAAGCGGTACAAGTCGTGTCGGAGTGTAGCCCAGAACACCCTGAGATACTACTGGAATACCTACCAGTAAATCTCCTCCCTTGTCCAAGGACTTCGTGTAATGGCTCTCCTAGACACAGCGCGACCTCACCCCCATTACGGGGTGAGACGAACCCCTGCAGATCCGCTCACTGCCTCCATGTGGCTCGGGACTGTACCCAACTAAAACCTGTTTGCATGTCTCCTTTGAGAGTGGTAGGGTAGTAATCAAAGTACAGTGGGAACTCACACGAGACAAATGACGATCTCAGGTCGATGAACTAGCCTGTACACATGTCACCAGGGAACTGCTATCTGACGTCTGGTATAAGACCAACTAGCATGTTCCCGGCGAGTCCTGTCCGGTGTACTCATAACCCAATGAGCACCTGTATACATCTTAGGTGAACCAACGAACACCAGTGGCTTGTGAGACCGGCCACCACCCCTCGTCGGGGTCTCGACTATATACACTAGGCTACTCTGGAGTATCGATGCCCTGTCTCGAAACTCCCACCACTAGGGACCTCTTAAGGATGTGCTTATAGACTCCAGCTCCCACGTATATGATCGCCATCATACTGCTGGTCGTCAAGCAAGAATCCTAAGGGCTCTATCAACGTGTAATAGTGACCTGTAAGGTCACCTGAAGCAGTACACGATGATAAAGGTAAACCAGATAGCATACTATCATATTGAGTAAGACTGTCCTACCGGCATAGGTCCTCCATCAATCATTGCAATCACGTGCCTGTGATCCAATAATTGACTCTGAGGGCACTATCTCCAACAATCTCCCACTTGCTCTCAAGGCTAATTATTGCGATGTCGCATACTCACAGCCCGTGTGATATCGAACACCCAACTCCTCTACTAATCAGTCTCACAAAACTAGTTTGCGAAACTAATGTGTTTGAGGAATAGCCTCAGTTAGTGGATCCGCCTTGATGTTTCTTTCTATGTCTCTCTTTATCTCAAGTTCGTGGAGAAAGCCATCTCCCGAAATGAGCAATACCTGTCTTAGAATATGTCTGGATATCTGATGGGACCTAGCTCATAAATGAACTCCAAATCCAAACTTCTTGGACTGTATCGTCAACTGAACTTAATCAGTATCCTGCGTCATGCCTCCCTCAGTATCCCCTTGGACGACCTGTCCAAAATACTGCTCCTCGTCAGAAGGAAAACTATAACTCTGACAACCTCTCTGTCATCCATGTCACCTTGGAAGCCTGGAATGATAACTGTCTCCTAAAAGAGGCTGTTGTTATCATATCCCTAGAACATCCACTTATGTTCTAAAACTGCTTCCGTTCGTTTCTCCAGGATTGGATCAATATCAACATATTGGATCTACTGCAAAAAAAAACATCTGGTGTGGTGCTTGACATCTCATGATTGACTCAATTGCCTAAGCAAGTGATCTGCCAATCATGCACATCCTCTCCACTTTAGTCTGTAAGACACCTTTAAAGAGGGTGACTCCATCACCTGCAGGTACACTACCGTGCCTGGAGTCGTCCATTCTAAAACATCTTCAGAATGCTGTCTAAGTACCCTGATTGGGAAACTACCCAAATCTAGATCTAAAACCATAGATCCAGTAACCAAAATGTCTTGATATTATATCCAAGTCCCATGTGGAGAAACCATTGTGTGACAACCAAAGTATAACCGATCGTAGTATAGGAACATCACTTCCTACTCTGTGTATGTCATCCAAATACCAGGACATCACACCCTACTACCTTCTTAACAGATCCATCCCCTATCCTGATGAAGTCAAACCTATGACTGTCATATCATAAATAGATGATCTATCTCCGCTACATCTGCTTTAGTCTATAAATAGACATAAGCCACTTGTCCACCAATGCTTCCGCTGCTCCCACTGACTACGACAACCCTCTGGCAGAGTCATATACATGTACACTTCTAAAGCTTGTTTAGAACGACGCTATATTCATCCTCCTGCCGGGTCTCGCAGCCTGGAACAACAGCAATGGCAAGTCTGGGTAAACAAGTACCTCCCTGTCACCGTCCTTGAGGCTACCGGAGTACCTCTCGGGTGCCTGAGGTTACCCACCGTATCTGCGGAGTGGCTAATGGAATGTCAAACCAGATTTAATCTTGAGGTTCTTATCAAATTTTCAGTAATCGTTTGCGGTTCTGGAATCACTTCCAGTTCTACCATACTCCCAATACTGTTTTCTGAAAAAATCCATTTTTATTAAAACTGTGGCGAGTCTAGAACAATATCACTATTGATCTTCCAGATGCTAGAAAATCAATCCTCGTCATAGCCTGGGTCAACCCACAAACAACCATTACAGAAACGTGCCTTGAGTTATCCAGAGTCTGGTTTTAAGCATAAGCCGGACAACTCCCCGTACCTTAACATCGTTAAGATATGAACTGTTCTATATCCAATATAGAACCAGAGGCACTGATTTAATTGAACCAGATTCAAATCATGCAGCTGTCTCTAGTGCATGCCAACTAAATGGAGAGAAGCCGATCAGCATTACTCAACTTAGGAGTGCTTCCAATTATGAGTAATCTGAAAGAGAAGCAAGTTCTCTTAATCATTACTATCAACTGAATACCCTACACAAGTATCTACATCTTCGATCACCTTGAAGAATCCCGATACTTGCAACACCTGGTTCTCTACTTTATTCATATACCTATAACTTCTCAAAACTTAGACCTTGTGTTTCTACGAAACACTTGTCTAAAAACCAGAGAAGTCATAAGTAAACAGAATATAGTACGAGGACCAGCCCCTCTGTCCTAATGGACACTGGATAATATACAATACTCTGTATAAGTCCCTTGAGTCTAATAACTCATTCTCTGTGTGTCGTAGGTTGAAAACTGTACTTATGGTTAAGAAGAATTACACCGTTGTTTTAATGCTCCTTACCTAACCATCCACTGATATAGGTAAATTTCATCGACATAATTTCAAAAAGTTATATCTCACTTTATGAAAATAAACGTACAGATATATTAATTTGAAATTGGTGCATTATAACGGATATTCAAAACCAAATATTTACCGTCCGGCAAACAACCCAGGCGATTTTCTCAAATATCACCAATTACAACGAATTCCGATGTAATGGGGACAATCACCTAATTCCTAATAACTTACTCCCACTCATCATCTGTAAAACCATACAGATGTGAGAATCATACCTGGTAAATACATACCCTGGAGCAAGATCTGATTGGGAAATCAGTTTTCTTTTAACATTACACAGCGAAACTGAAACATTGAAATGTTTCGTAGGGGTATCCTAGTATTCCTAGTAATGCCTCTCCTATTATCCAGATTCACAACTGTAACTGTATATTTCTTTGCCATCTCTCCAAATCCCTTCATATGTCTTTAGTCATTACCTTCTGTACACCCCTTTAGGCCAAATGGTTTTCTTCCTTCCCTACCGCTCGGCACCAGCCTATGGTTTGGAAGAAGACTATCCAATAAGCATAATGGGTGTACTGTCCTAATCCTAGGAGCACTCGCAATGCGAGAGAAGGTGAAGATAAAAGACAACCGAATAAACCTTATTCCTATTTCTCTTGAACCAGAATCCATCCCCGAACTGGAACAAGTTCCTTTCGAGTTCGTATATAACCATACGATGGAGTATCCAATAAACTGTGGATCATCGTAGTGATACGGAGTGTCCTGGAGAAATACAAAGGTGAAGTGGGAGTGGTAATGAAATACTTGGTTTGGTCATGAATAGCAGTCGTAATTTACTTTGCCCTCCTTTTAATCCCTTTATTTGTCTTAACTTAATACCTTCTGCACACCATCGTTATGCTAATTGGTTTTCTTCATTCCCTACCGTTCGGCACCAGCCTAAGGTTTGGACGAAGACTATCCAATTTGCGTAATAGGTGTACTATCTCCTAAACCAAGAAGTACTCGCAACCTGAGAGAAGGTAAAAGGAAAAGACAACTGAATAGTCCTATTCGTTTTCTCCAGAACCAGAAACCATCCTCGAATAAATTCCTTCGAGTTCGTATATAACCATACGATGGTTTTATCCAATGGAAGTGGACATTCGTAGTAATACGGGGTGTCCTGGAGAAAAGGGTAAAAGTAGGAGTGGCAATGAGGTTTGCAACTCTGACAATCCAAAAGGCAGTGTTTAAGAAGGTTCGGTCAACTTGGTCACTGAGTCATAGTCAAAGGTCGGGTCATGGTCGCTGCCAAAGAGAGAGAGAAAAGAAACACTCAGCGTGCACTCTAACCTAGATCAGAATGGTTATCACTTTATCTAATCAGGAAACCTCCCACTGTACCGTCAAATTCTCCTCCAAACCTGAAAGAAGAATTAGTCGGGATCACCCGAGGAGTAAACCAACTCATCAGTGGGAATCGGGATCCAACTATCATCGCATGATAACGTGACGGAATCCACTCACGTTATCACACTCCAGAAGGTATGCGCATATCTGGCAAGTTTCAGTTTCTTTAGAAACTCCCGATGTGATTTTTACCCCATGCTCTTATGACCTTGACGAAGGTCAACAAATCATAAGTCACATGTCAAGTTCTACTCGTCATTGTCCCGGTTAATTTGAACCCATCCGTACAAGCCCTTGATGAAGGTCAACAAGGCAATACGACTGTCCCAAACCAACGCATCTATCTATGCAGCAGAAAGGTAACAAGCAGCTACCATTCACTATGCCTTGACGAAGGTCAACAAACATAGCATGAATACTACGTGCTACCCGTCTGAAATGACGGAGGGCTACGAATGGTTTTTGGCGAAAAACCTTTAACGTAATGAACTTGATATCGTTGAAGGAACCAGATAGCTTTTATAAAAATATAATGGCGAAAACCTTTGCTAAAGAGCTCACTCCCGGTGAAGGGATCTCGGCTCTTTCCCCGTAGAATGAGGTGCAGGATATTCCAACTGAATACCACGATGCAAAGCAAAAGTAAACGATTATAGTGAAGTTATTGCCCTGACGCAAACTTTTGTCCAAGGGGTCACTCCCGGTGAAGGGATCTCGGCCCTTGCCTCGTCGACTGAGGTGCTGGATATTCATAACCGAATACCACTGTGCAAAATAAAAGAGAACGCCCTTGCAATAACAGCTTTTTGAAAAATGTTCCAAAAACATCAGAATAGGTTTGTTTAGCTTGCATTGATCTGAATCAACGCAGTCCCATCAATTGATCACACCAATAAAGAACGAAAATAATGATGTACGTATATGCCATCCGCATTCGCCACTAGGTCCCGTCATTACCAGTTAGGTTACTTAACTAACGACAGAGCGGGGACTGGACTAGCGCGGATGCAAAACATATACAACATCTACTAGTATATATATCAATATATAATATTTTCTCAAGGCGTGATAAAATGCAACATCACAGAAATGTAACCAGCATCACAGAACAATACAGATATCTGGGATCCCCGGGTTTCATAGAGCCGCTACTGAAACCCGACGTTCCCCTAGTCGTGTGGATAGCCTGTGCAATGAAATCCTAGACCCCTATGGGCGCGGCAAGTTACCCGCCAAAACCTAAAGCGAGGCAGCCCCCTTCAGCAACATGAATTGACCACCTAGCACTTCACGGAATCCGGTAACTTGGGAACCCCTCCTGGGTCAACTAGTACCCCCTACGAGTGCGGCGAATAGCCCGCCAATTCTAGAGTAAAGCCCCCTCCGTCTCAATGCCTTGAGATGCGGGCCCGTTGCCCTCTAGAACCCGGCTATCCGTGCACCCCTCCGCGGGGTAATCCTAGTACAGAAAATAAAATATACACACAACGGGTGCATCGACCTCAGCCCAGTCGTACCCCAAAAGAATAATATACAAACAGGCAGTGACGGCAGTCCACATGTCGGACGCTCACCCCGCAATATCAAATGTACAAATAAAACGAAATTGTACTACCATTGCATCCAGGCTATCCCCCATGACCAATCCGCAACATCATACCACAACACAGAACATCGACGTGAATGTCACGTTCGCAAATCCGTCTAAAAGGGGTATAGCAGTTAGACAGGATTTACCGATCAAATGACATTCACGTTCGCAGATATAATGTAAATACTGTGAACTAACATGTTTAAAATTTTCGATCGACTAAATTTTCCCGAAGCGGGGCCCAAGAACAACTATAGCACTCAAAAACATCTGGGCCCAAAAAGAATATACCAAAAACCTTATTTCAATGTCAAAAGCTCACTGCAAAAATTTGGTGCGGTTTGGACACAAAACGGCGGCGGATCCGCGGTCCAAACATGGTTTTGGCCGCTGATCCGCGGCCCAAACATGGTTTTGGCCGCTGATCCACCGCGCTACAGTAATATCAGCCGACCAAATTTTCACAGAATTCTCAAAAAACCCTGCACGTAATTTTCCAATGTACCAAATAATTTTTTGACGACTGGAAAAATTCGACAGAAACTGGACTTGAAAATACGGTTTTTGGAAAATCCGATCGATCGAACTTATAAACATGTTAGAGCAAGCTAGACTAGGTTAATGGCGTGGCTCTGATACCAATGTAAGTGCACGGCAGCGCCCCGGCCGTCAATCCGACGCCGGAACGCGGAAACGAAACTTTTGCAAAACTTGTAAACCGGCACCACCGTGCACTATAAACCCGGATCGGGCCATTAACCTAGTCCTAGCAAACTAAAGAAGGGGTAGAGAGATATACCGAACGATCCGTGTCCTTCGGTCTTCTCGTCGTCGTCCTGATCTCCTCGCGGAATCTCCGGTCTTCATCTCCTCGTCGGAAGGGCACAACATCGCCGGGTTCTTTTACGGGCTCCCACCTCTGGACCGAGGCAACTCGGGCACGAAGTTGGCGAGTCGACGTGTCCAAGAATACTATAGATGAAGTGTAGTAGGCTATATCTCAAAGGGGTTGTGTAAGTTGCCATTTTTGGTGGAGGAATGAGGTGAACTTTTGGACATGGAGCTATGGGATTTTTGCAAGCATGAAGAGAACAAAAATGCCTCACCAAAATTTGGAAAGCCCCCACTCCCTCTTGTGTGGCCGGCCATATCAAAGAAAAGGAGAGAGTGAGTGAACAATAATCCAAGAGAGAGAAATGGTGATGATGAATAATGATCACCAACAAAGTCCAACACTCCATCAACCATCATATCTCCAAAAGTCAAGCAATCATGAAGAAAGAAGTCAAATAATGGTTGAACCATCATGAAGCAACAATTTACAAAGACCACCCTCCACAATACTAATTTGCACATTTGCAAATAAGCCCTCCTCCACCAATTTTCAGCCAAGGAAAGAACAAAGGAAAATGGCCGAAACGGAAAGCAAACTGGAAACTTCAGAAAACTGATCCCGTAATAAATTACTGGAAAACCCCATGACTGTATATACATACCCGCATTTGTATTGCGACCGAATACAAATGCAATGAGACAAAATCTACACTGTACAATAGTAGGATCCGACTTAAACCAAAGCCCGCTAGTATTATCCGTCCGATCATGGTCCGTGCAATACCGCACGTATCTGATCGAACCCTGCCATATCTCCATACGGCCTCTACAACGTTTCGCCCGAAACTTGAGAAAACGGTCTGTGGGGGACTCTAAAGACTCGTCAATACTTTGGTTGTGGATTTAACCACTAGCACGTCAGAGGTATTAGCCATACGTAAAGGGCTACCAGGTATTGACCAAAAGGGACGTCGATGAGTGAACTCATCCTGACACCCCACTGAGCCTGTCAGTGACAATATCCGTACAGTCCGGTCCGTTCGTCTATGAGTATCGCATGGCGGGCCTAGGGGGTTGGTAAAAGTCAGACCCCTAAAAGCGGTACAAGTCGTGTCGGAGTGTAGCCCAGAACACCCTGAGATACTACTGGAATACCTACCAGTAAATCTCCTCCCTTGACCAAGGACTTCGTGTAATGGCTCTCCTAGACACAGCGCGACCTCACCCCCAATACCGGGAGAGACGAACCCCTGCAGATCCGCTCACTGCCTCCATGTGGCTCGGGACTATACCCAACTAAAACCTGTTTGCACGTCTCCTTTGAGCGTGGTAGGGTAGTAATCAAAGTACAGTGGGAACTCACACGAGACAAATGACGATCTCAGGTCGATGAACTAACATGTACACATGTCACCAGGGAACTGCTATCTGACGTCTGGTATAAGACCAACTAGCATGTTCCCGGCGAGTCCTGTCCGGTGTACTCATAACCCAATGAGCACCTGTATACATCTTAGGTGAACCAACTGACACCAGTGGCTTGTGAGACCGGCCACCGCCCCTCGTCGGGGTCTCTACTGTATACACTAGTCTACTCTGGAGTATCGATGCCCTGTCTCGAAACTCCCACGACTAGGGACCTTTTAAGGATGTGCTTATAGACCCCAGCTCCCACGTATATGATCGCCATCATACTGCTGGTCGTCAAGCAAGAATCCTAAGGGCTCAATCAACGTGTAATAGTGACCTGTAAGGTCACCTGAAGCAGTACACGATGATAAAGGTAAACCAGATAGCATACTATCATCTTGAGTAAGACTGTCCTACCGGCATAGGTCCTCCATCAATCATTGCAATCACGTGCCTGTGATCCAATAATTGACTCTGAGGGCACTATCTCCAACAATACTTTCTTTCATTTCTTATAGTTTACTTTGATATCAAACTAAAACCCTAATCATCTAGTTAACGATCTAGGTTAGTGTTAGTTAGCACCCCAAAAATTTAAAAAATGCCATGCTTGATGCTTGTAAAACCCAGTGGTGGTGTTAGCGTACACTTCAAGCATAGTAGAGAGGGATGGGCTTCATTTGTTTATTTCAAAAAACGTTTTTATGAATGTTATGATTGCTAAAATCCCTCTCTCACTCTCGTTCATTTTACACTTGCACACTGGCTTGCTGGGTTCACTTAGCACCCCCGCTAGGTTCCGACACGCATCAAGTATGCAATTTCAAAAAATCTAGGGTGCCGAGCGAGCCCGACCAAGGATCTAACTAGAGAATTAGGGTTTTTATAGCATGTAAACAAACTTTACACTAAGTGAAATATGAATACAACCTTTGTAGACCGGTCCTTCACTTCTAAAGCTCCGTGTAGTATCCCCTTAGCTCAAAGTAGTGGTGTCCCGGACTCTCCTTAGGCTCCACTAGGCGAAAGGAACGAGCTTACTCAAGGATCTTCAAGGCCGAAGATGATCTACGTCGAAGAATCTCTAACTCAAGCTACATCTTCACTAATTGATGGATTAGTGAAGTAAACAACCTATACTAAATGGCTAGTTTGGTATAGATTGATGAAGTAGGTGTTTTGCTCACTTTAGAATAATTTTTCTCTTTTTCTTTTTCACCCCACTTAAAATCTAGAGAAGAAAATGAGATGAAGAAGAAGATGAATGAATGAACCATGGTGAGAAAATATCACAAGTGATATTTGTACAGCCTTAACCATGGCTAAAAATAATGGTTGGGTTAATAAATATATAGAGTAAAACAAAATTAGTGGACTTAAATCAAGGTTTCTATATGCTTCCACAAGCATCTTTAGCTATGCTAATTTCCACCTAATTTTGATTTTTCCCTTAATAATTAATCACCCAAATTATCTTTAGTTAGATATGAGTCTCATACACCAAAGTCCAATGTATCATCTAGCATGATACAAAAATAAATACATTAATATTGTAGGGATTCCTTAGCACTATCACCTAGGGTTTGGCTTGCATTAAACATGCTATAACAAAAATTTTAGGGGTGCTAAGCAAAACCGACCATGAATCGAACTAGAAAATTAGGGTAACAAGAACTAGTATCACATACTAATAGTAGTCTAACACTAAGAGGTGAGTAATACAAGCTTTGTAGACCTCCTCTGTGACTCCTAGGATCACCTTGGTGTTTGAACGTGTTCGCTTGAAACCTTCGAAGTCCACGACGATCCACCACGGAGTCCCTTGGCTCAAGCTCCTGGCTTCACTTGATCTAAATGTAAGTGGAGAAACAACCAACAATAGTGGGCTAGACTAATATAGATTGGTGATGTGGGTTTGGATCTCACTTAAAAACCCTTTCTTTTTATGTTCTTCACTCACTTGAAAAGGCTAGAGAGCTTGAATGAGGAAGAAGAAGGAGAATGGCTAAGCTTGAGCTCTTTTGATAATCCTCACAATAAAATGAGAAAAGAAAATAAATATGAGAGAGTCACACTCACCCAGAACCATGGTTATAAAATATCTAGATATTTTAATATTGAGTTAAAGAACAAATAGAAAATAGATCATGGTTAAAGCTAGGTCAAGTAAAGAAGAGTGTAGAAAACTAGCCATGATTTATTCCCATTTTCCTTTCTCTCAATAATCAAAATATATAAATATTTTACCATGTAAGTCTTGTATTGCCATCTCCATTGTATCATCAACCATAACACATGTATGCATGCATGTGTGCATTCAAATCAATATATAAACATACATACATTCATGCATACATCATAATAGAAAAGGTTTTAAATAAATGAGCTAAAAGTCAATAATATTAAATCAACACTTGATTTAATAATCCGGTCATATCACATACGACCCGACCAATAGAAAACGCCCAATTAAAATACGGTATCAAATACATGCATTTAATCGAGCTCCCGCGCATATCCTATATGCACCCCACATCATTTCGCCTGAGCTATGAAACCCCTCTGTGGGACTCTAAGACTCGTCAATACGCTAGCAGTAGGCAGTGATCAAATCACATACCCAAAAACCATCAGCGGCACTAGCTCTACGTAACGGCTCCCAGGTATTGAGCGATCAGATGAAAAACAAGCGAACCTGTCAAAACTCCCATCGAGCCAACTGGCAACACTTACCGTACAGTCCGGTCTCTTCGTCAGATATGCTGCATATCGAGTCTAGGGATGGTATCATCGACCCCAATAACTCAATAAGTCATGCCGGTATCTGGCATATAACAGATCGAGAAACTACCGATAACTCTTATCAGTAAATCTCAACTGCCATGGCCACAGACTTCCTGTTATAGCTAATCGAGCATAGCGCAACATCAACCCCCAATATCGGGAGAGACGAAACCCCTCATATCGCTCATTACCTCTATGTACCTCGGGACAGTACCCAAAATCTACCTGTTTGCACGGCTCAGTAGAGCCGTGGTAGGGTGGAAATCAAAGTACAGTGGGAGGACACACAAGACTCTATGACGATCTCGGGTCTACAGACTAACTTGTACCAGTGTCACCTGAGAACTGCTATCTGACGATAGATATAATACCACATAGGAGTTATCAGCAAGTTCGTTCAGTGTACCCAGTCTCCACTGAGCACCCGTATACAATCTTTGGTGTCACCATACTAATGGATATGGGATCATCCATCGCCCATCATATAGGTCAAGAACCGTATACGCTAGTCTACTCTGGAATATCGATGCCCCGTCTCGATACACCCATGACTAGGAATATTTCAAGGATATGCTTATAAACTACACATGTCCCACTAGTATGATCTGCTTCATAGTCGTAGTAGTCAAGAAAATATCCTAAGGGATTTATCAACATGTACCAAATTAGTAATATGCATGATCAAGTGAACATGTCAAGATATAGAACAACCAGATAACATACTATCATGTCGAGCAAGAATGTCCTCTGAATATATTTATACACATACCGATACATCCACTATCAAATAATGGCCTCTAGGGCATACATATATCCAACAATCTCCCACTTGCACTAAGGCCAATTATTGGCGTATCTCATACCCAACATCTCAAAAAGTCGCTCATGCTGCGGCTGAGGAAGGGCCTTGGTGAGTGGATCCGCGGTATTATTATTTGTATCTACTCTTCGAATCTCGATCTCACGGCGATCAACTATTTCCCGGATCAAATGATATCGCTTCAGGATGTGTCTGGATCGCTGATGGGACCTGGACTCTTTGGCCAACGCCATAGACCCATTATTATCACAATACAATGGTATCGGATCAATAATGGTTGGAACTACTCCTAGCTCCGAGATGAACTTCCTCATCCAGATGGCTTCCTTGGCAGCATCATTTGCAGCAATATACTCAGCTTCCATCGTGGAGTCTGCAACGGTATCCTGTTTGGAACTCTTCCAACATACCGCCCCTCCATTGAGGTTAAATACAAACCCTGAGATAGATTTCCTGTCATCCTTATCACTTTGGAAGCTCGAATCGGTAAAGGCCTCCATTTGGAGATCCCCGTTACCATACACCAAAAGCATTTTTTTAGTCCTTCGCAAGTACTTAAGAATGTTCTTCACAGCTGTCCAGTGGTTCTCCCCTGGGTTTGATTGATACCTGCTTACTACACCCAGTGCATAAGCTACATCAGGGCGTGTACATAACATTGCATACATTATAGATCCTACGGCAGAAGCATATGGTATAATGCTCATGCGAGCTCTCTCTTCATCAGTCTTTGGGAAAAAGTCCTTGGAGAGAGTGACTCCATGACAAGCGGGTAAGGCACCCCGCTTGGAATCTTCCATACTAAACCTCTTTAGGATGGTGTTAATGTACCTGGTTTGGGACAATCCCAACAACCATTTAGATCTATCCCTATAGATCTTCATGCCCAATATGTACGAGGCATCACCTAGGTCCTTCATGGAGAACCTTTGTGATAAGAACAGTTTGACCGATTGTAGCATAGGAACATCGTTTCCTATCAGAAGAATGTCATCTACGTACAATACGAGGAATGTGACAGTACTGCCTACAATCTTCTTATTAAACACAAGGTTCATTTGGATTTTTGAAGAAATCAAACTCTTTGATGACATCATCAAAATAGATGTTCCAACTCCGTGATGCCTGCTTCAATCCATAAATGGATTTAAGCAACCTACATGCTTTCCCGCTGCTCCCACTATCAATGAAGACCTATGGCTGATCCATATAAACGCATTCTTCTAAATCACTATTTAGAAAAGCAGTTTTAACGTCCATCTGCTAGATTTCATAGTCGTAGTGAGCAGCAATAGCAGGTAGGATCCGAATGGATTTAAGCATGGCTACAGGAGAAAAGGTTTCATCATAGTCCAGTCCTGGTCTTTGACTAAATCATTTCGCCACAAGCCTTGCTTTATAGGTCTCCACCTGCCCATCTACATCGATCTTTCTCTTAAAGATCCATTTGCACCCTATGGGTTTTACCCCAGAGGGTACAACATCCAAAGTCCATACTTTGTTGGTGTACATAAACTCCATTTCGGAACTCATGGCATCCAGCCACTTCGCAGAGTCACCACTCATGATAGCTTGCTGAAAACTGGTATGGTCATCATCATCCATGATGCAATCTTCTCCATCACCATCAATAAGAAAATCGTAGTATCTCTCCGGTGGGCGAGAAGTCCTACCTGATCTACGGAGTGGCTGAGGTTCATAAGATTCTGTTGCAACATCAGGTTCAACTAAGTCGTCATTTGTAACTTGTGTCTCTAGAACCTTTTCTAGATCTACCGCATTGCCATCATTATCATTTGGAAAAATCTCATTTTCTAAAAATGTGGCATGTTGAGAAAAAAAATCACCTTTTGTTCCTCCTTATGGTAGAAAAGATATTCAAACGAATGTTTTGGATATCCCACAAATATGCACTTGACTGACCGTGTCTCAAGTTTGTCTGGATTCTGCTTTTTAACAAAGCCGAACAGCCCCAAATCTTAACTCGTTTAAGATATGGTCTCTTCCCATACCATATCTCATATGGAGTGGTATACACGGTCTTTGTTGGAACTTTGTTCAACAGAAAAGCTGCAATCTCCAATGCATGCCCCCGAAAAGAGAGAGGTAACTCAGTATCACTCATCATGGATCGTACCATATCTAATAGGGTACGATTCCACCGCTCTGACACGCCGTTGTGCTGTGGTGTGTAAGGGGGAGTGAGCTGAGAAAGAATCCCATTCTCTTTTAAGAAGTTCAAAAACTCTGTACTAAGAAACTCTCGACCTCGATCTGATCGAAGTATCTTGATGCTCATTTCTGTTTGTTTTTATACTTCAAGTTTTTACTCTTTGAATTTCTCGAAAGCTTCAGACTTATGCTTTAATAAAAACACATGACCGAATCTTGAGAAATCATCAGTAAAAGTTATGAAGTAAGAAAAACCACTTCTTGCATGTGTAGACATTGGCCCACATACATCACTATGTATGAGGCCCAAGAGCTCTGTAGCTCTTTCTCCGTGTCCAGTAAACGGAGATTTGGTCATTTTCCCTTTGATACAAGACTGACAAGTCGCATTAGATTTATATTTAAAAGGATTTAATTATCCATCTTTATGAAGCTTGTTTAGTCTTGTTTCGTTAATATGACCAAGTCTACAATGCCAAAGAAAAGATTCATTTATATCTGAAAATTCTCTTTTATTTATGTGTTGTATGTTGAAAACTGTGTGTTGATTTAGGACGTATATCCCGTTATTTAGTGTACCATAACCAATCAACTCTTTATTCAGTTTAATGTTCATAACATTGTGCTGCAATACAAAATGATATCCTTCATTGTCTAACAAAGAAACAGATATTATATTACAAAGCATGCTGGGTACATAATAACATGGGTTCAAAACCAATATACAACTTGACGGCAACCCTAGGTGATACTCTCCCACTGAAACTGCATGTACATTGGAACCATTTCCAACTCGGAGAGTGTGATCACCGGTCTACCAAACTCTGCTATTTCTCAAGCCCTGCACAGAATTGCAGATATGAGAACCCGAACCGGTATCCAATACCCAGGAAGCAGAGTTTATAGAAAAATAGTTTTCAGTCACGAACACACCTGAAGCAGAAGCATCACCATGCTTCTTTTTCTTGAAATTAAGGTATTCAGTACAGTTCTGCTTCTAGTGCCCCATCTTCTTGCAGTGGAAACATTCTCCTTTTCCTAACTTCTCAACCTTGGATTTGTCTCTCCCTTGTGCCTTCTTGATTCCATATCTCGGTTTGGTGGGTTTCTTCTTACTCCTTCCCTTAGCCTTGGCTTTTGGGACGGAAGAGGAAGATTGTCTAACAATCAGAGAGGGAGACTTCGCCTTGAGCGTGCTATCCGCACTTCTCAACGTATCGAGAAGTTCGGGTAGTGACTTCTCCATGTTATGCATGTTGAAGTTCACTATAAATGGACCAAAGGCATAGGGAAAAGACTGTAGAACAATATCAACATATTTTTCATTCTCCATTGTCCATCTGAGGCCCTCAAGCTCTTCAATAAGAGCTATCATCTTCAAAACGTGATCGCCTACTGGTGTGCTAGGAGCCATCCGCATCTGAAACAACTTTCGAGATGCCTCGTATCTCAGGGTCCGAGATTGCTCCCCATACAACTCTTTTGTATGGAGAAAGATGGATTGAACGTCCATCTGCTCATGCTGCTTTCGATGTGTATTGTCCATCGATGCAAGCGCGAAGCATTTGGCAGTAGCACAGTCAATATCCCACGTTTTGCGGATCTCCCTATCCGCAACAGATGATTCAGGGCCTGGGCTGGGTGGGGCTGAGGCAGTGAGGAGATATGATACCTTATCATATGCGAGAGCAATGTTAATGTTCCTCAGCCAATCTTTATAGTTCGGCCCGGTTAGCTCATTTTTCTCTAACAAAAGCTTAAGTCCAGTCATGGTTATCTGCCATTAGGAGAGAGAAAATAATACACTCAGCGAAAGCTCTTGTAAAGATCAGATTGGTTATTATCTTATCTAATCGATGTCTCCCACTGCTTTTATATAATTTCCCTTCAAACCTTAAAAAGAAAATTAGCCAGTATTAATTACATTCTATAACTTTGCTAACCGTTCAGCTAGGCCAGTACCGGTACTTTGAGGGAGGTTCCCCGTGCTTTCGCACGGAACTAATTAAAATAAACCTCGTTTTCCCATAGGCGTAGCCCCGTTGACACCTTTCTAGACACCTAATGGGTTAGCTAATTGTAAAGTGTAAAACTCTCCTGGGAGCAACTCTTGCTCACAGTGGGATCGGGATCCTACTATCACATAGAAGGTATGCAATCTCATTGCAAATTTCAACTCTTGAAACTCCCGATATGGTTTTTACCCCTAGCACTCATGACCTTGGCTATGGTCAACATATCATAAGCATTAGTCAAGTTCTACCCGTCATTTCATGATTAATAAGACCCACCCACATGACCCTTGGCTATGGTCAACATAATCATGCGACTGTCCTAATTAATCGCAACATATGCTCTGTAGGAAGACATCACTTGGCTACCGTACACTACGCCTTGGCTATAACCAACATACGTAGCACGAATATTAAGTACTCTACTTCCTAAAATGACGGAGGGCTGCGAATGGTTTGTAAGAAAACCTTTAACGCTTTGAACTTGAAATCATTGTAGAATCTAATGGTTTTAAAAGGAGTGGCTTAATCTCCGCACTTTGAAAACTTGTTTTTTCATAAAAAGTCGAGTAGGTTTCAAATCCGATTCTACAACATCGTTTAGGTTTCTTTTTCTTTACATTAATCTCATTAATGTAGTCCCATCATTTAAGTCCTTAAGCCATCACAGAAAAGAAACGAAAATAGAACGTACGCTTATGCCATCCGCATTCGCTACAGTGTCCCGTTATGTATCGTTAGGTTACTTAACTAACGACATAGCGGGGCGGGACTAGCGCGGATGCAAAACATAAGCAACGTTTATTATATATCATATATATAATACACCATCCGTCTCAGCATATAAAGTGATCACATCACAGAATATCAACAGCAAAAGCACATATATGAAAATATAGGATATACTAGGAGGTCTGTATTTTGTATTTAGCCAACAATAGAAAATATGGATTTCACGGTCGCGATGAATAGCTAAGCCCACACCCTAGGCCCTTACGAGAGCGGCAAGTGGCCCTACCAATTCTAGAGTTAGGAGATCCAGTCTCGACTCCTCGAGATGGCCTTCCACTGGACCCTAGAACCCGGTCACTTGTGCTCCCTACCTTGGGTCTATCCTAATGCGGAAAACTAAATAATATACAACAATGGTGACATCATCCTCAACACGGAAGTGCCCCAATAAAAGAATATTACATACAATGAATTTTACATGAATGAAAATAAAAACTCTCATCTCACATAAAACCCCTGGCCATTCAATCACGACAATCCTATACATCATATCTCAGCAACACATAACATCACATGTCATCCACGTAAGTAAGTATGCGTACCCCAATTGTCGTTGATGTACAGCAATGAAACCGATGATACACCACATACTACACTTACGGTCGCAGAAAAGAAAGTGAAAAACTACAACAATTAGAATCAACACTGCCTTTAGACATCATAAAGCCGAAATATCACATATTCTGGATTTCATGCCTAACGATGCAAATCTTACATTTGGGTCACATCTATGAAAACACCTTATCAAAAGAAGTCGATTAATTTGTCACGACCCGAAATTGGCACGTGACGGCCCTAATACTACGCAACGTCTACAGGCGTAACGCAGTAAAAGAAAGCCAAAACCCAGAAATCTAAACCATTAAAAGACAAGAAAAGATAAGAAACATTGTTTAAACTTTTGAAAATCTCAAGTATAAATTCTTTAAGTCCAATTTACTTTCTTGAAAATTTCGGCAGCACCTCCTTTGTAAAAACCCAAAAATGGGTAGAACATAAATATAAAGTAAAGCATCTCCAAACGGGAGCAAATACGTGCCCAAAGGCGGAAAACAACCAACACAACAAATATACGACGCCGTAGCGAAGAAATAAAAGACGATAGAAAGGAAACTGTATAAAAGACAACAAGTCACAAATAATATACAATATCGTCCTCACCAAGTCTCTAAGTCAACAAGAAAATATACTAGATGGAGAGTACAAGGATACAACGAATATACAATACAACAAACGAATAACCACAAAACCCACCTAAGCAAACTGCACACTGTGAGTTGGTGCGGTATCTGTAGCAAAAGATGATAGAAGAATAGCCTGCCTCGATTACTCTGGGGAACACCCCGCAAAACAAACTGTGGCACAACGGGGGTAAGTTGCCAACTCGTGAATAGTAAATAACATATGCAGGTAATCGCAAGTATGCACGTACAACGTGAATCTAACATGTGCAATTAATAGCAATAAAAAGTCATATGAATGCAATAATCATGAAATGTTGGGTTTAACTAGCACCTCATGAAGAGTTTGGAAGCATCACATGTACCAAAGATTAAAATTTTAGGGTGCTAAGTAAGCATACAAAAAATCAATCCTAGAAAATTAGGGTTTCTAAAACAACACTTCATCACAAGTAGGTTAAGCTAGGGTTTAGAGAGTACAACCTTTGTAGCTCCCTACGCTAGACTCCTCAGCTACTTGGGGTTTGGAAAGGGTCCACTTGAACTCCTCTAGGTCCACGATGATCCACCCGGAGTCCGCTTTGTCCAAGCTTGCAACTTCACTTGATCAAGAGAAAGAAATGAAGCTAACACTCTAAACAAGTGGGCAAGACTTGTGTAGAATGATGTTGTGGTGGCTTTTCTCACTTCAAAATCCTAACTTGGTGAGTAATTTGCTCACTAGAGAAATCTAGAGAGCAAAAGAAGAAGGAGGAAGAAGATGATGGCTTTATGAACAAGAGTAAAGATAAACCCTCAAGAGAAAAGAGAAAATATATCTATATATATTTTCCCTCTTCATCTCAAACCATGGTTATATATTATGGATATTTATTTCACTTGAGTTAAAAAACAAGAGGAAGATTAAATCATGGTTAATAAGTAGGTGAACATGGTCAATTCAAGGAAGAGTGTAGAATATAACCATTTATTAATCTTTTCTCTTTTCTTTTGTTTTTAACATAAATAAAAATATTAATCCATACATATAAACCATGGTGTGAGTCTTATATTGCCACCATTTTCTATGTATAAACAACCATGAAGGATGATGTATGTATGTATGTGTGCATGCACATCCATATGTGCATGAATCAAGAAAGAATGCATACATGCATGCATACATCAAAAATACAAGAAAGGATTTCTAGTGAGAAACTAATGGTTAAATGATAAATCAACACTTGATTTATCAATCCGGCCATATCACATACGACCCAACCAAAAGCAAGCCGCCCGATTAATATACGGTATCTCATACGCGCATTTTAACCGGGTCCATGCGCATATCGCATACGCGCACCACAACGTTTCGCCTGGACTAGGTAACTCCTTTATGGGACTCTAAGACTCGTCAATACGTCGGCAGTGGGTGATGATCATATCAAGCACCCCTAAGCCGCAAGCGGTCAGCTAAACGTAACGGCCACCCGGGTATTGAGCGATCAGAAGAAAACAAGTGAACCTGCTACAACTCCCGTCGAGACAACCGGCAACACTACCCGTGCAGTCCGGTCTCCTCGTCTGATATGTCGCATATCAAGTCTAGGGGTGGTAAACGTCAGACCCCAATAACCGATAAGTCGTGCTGATGTGAGGCTCATAACGGGTCGAGAAACTACTGGTAACACTTACCAGTAAATCTCTAATCAGCCCTGGCCAGGGACTTCCCTGTTACGGCCAATCGAGCACAACGCAACATCAACCCCCAATACTGGGAGAGACGAAACACCTCCTATCTCTCATTGCCTCCATGTGACTCGAGACTGTACCCAAAAACCACCGTTTTGCACGCCGTCATGGAGGTGGTAAGGTGGAAATCAAAGCACAGTGGGAATCACACAAGACTCTATGACGATCTCGGGTCTACAGACTAACCTGCACAAGTGTCACCAGAGAACTGCTATCTGACGTGAGGTACTACCATCTGGGAGTTCTTGGCGAGTCCGTCCAGTGTACCCAGTCTCCACTGAGCACCCGTATACCATCTCTGATGTCAAACACCAATGGATATGGGATCATCCATCGCCCATCTCATGGATCGAGAAGCGTATACGCTAGTCTACACTGGTATATCGATGCCCCGTCTCGATACACCTACGACTAGGGACCTTGAAGGATGTACTTATGGACTACCATGTCCCCACTAGAATGATCCGTATCATAGTCCAGGTAGTCAAGTACACATCCTAAGGGCTTTACCAACATGTAACTATAAGACAGTATAAAGAGACAAGTATACATGTTAAGATAAAGAGCAACCAGATAGCATACTATCATATCGAGCAAGAAAGTCATCTCTATATATGTCCAAGCATCCAATATAATATACATCATCTGTACAATACTGGCCTCTAGGGCGTACATACAACTAACAATCTCCCACTTGCACTAGGGCCAGCTGCTGTAGTATCGCATACCGAGCATCCCGAAGAGTCTCTCAAACTGTATCTGGGGAATGGCCTTCGTGAGTGGATCCGCTGTGTTATTCTTCATGTCAACCCTCCTGACCTCGATCTCCCAGCGATCAACTATCTCCCGGATCAGGTGATACTGCCTCAGAATATGCCTGGATCGCTGATGGGACCTGGGTTCCTTGGCCAAAGCCACCGCTCTATTGTTATCGCAATACAAAGGTATTGGATTCTCAATGGATGGAACCACTCCAAGTTCAGTAATGAACTTCTTAATCCAAACAGCCTCTTTGGCAGCATCGTTGGCAGCGATGTATTCAGCCTCCATCGTCGAGTCTGCCACGGTTTCCTGCTTGGAACTCTTCCAGCTAACCGCCCCTCCGTAAAGGGTAAAGACAAATCCCGACTGCGACTTGGAGTCGTCCTTATCACTCTGGAAGCTCGAATCGGTAAAGGACTCCACTTGGAGTTCTCCGTTACCATACACCAAGAGCATCTCTTTAGTCCTTCGTAAGTACTTGAGAATGCTCTTCACAGCTGTCCAGTGACTCTCTCCAGGATCAGCTTGATACCTGCTCACTATACTTAGTGAGTATGCGACATCGGGTTTGGTACATAGCATCGCGTACATGATAGAGCCTACAGCCGAAGCATAGGGTATCCCTTGCATGCGAGCTCTCTCCAAATCAGTCTTGGGAGACATCTCTTTGGAGAGAGTGACTCCAGAGATCGTGGGTAAGTTCCCACGCCTGGATTCTTCCATACTAAACCTCTTTAGTATGGTGTCAATGTACCTGGACTGGGACAATCCCAATATCCTTTTAGATCTATCTCTATAGATCCTGATTCCCAATATGCAGGAGGCATCACCTAGATCTTTCATTGAGAATCTTTGTGACAAGAAGAGCTTGACCGATTGCAGCAAAGGAATGTCATTTCCTATCATGAGTATGTCGTCCATGTACAATACGAGGAAGACAACCTTACTCTCTGCCACCTTCTTGTAGATACAAGGTTCATCTACGTTTTTGACGAAATCAAACACTTTGATAACGACGTCAAAGCAGATGTTCCAACTCCGCGATGCTTGCTTTAATCCATAAATGGATTTAAGCAGCTTGCACACCTTCCCGCTGCTCCCACTATCTACGAAGCCCTCTGGCTGAGTCATGTACACGCACTTTTCTAAATCACCGTTTAGAAAGGCGGTCTTAAATCCATTTGCCAGATTTCGTAATCATGATATGCAGCGATGGCAAGCATGATCCGGATGGATTTAAGCATAGCCACTGGAGAAAAGGTTTCGTCATAGTCCACACCTGGTCTTTGACGAAAACCCTTTGCAACAAGTCTAGCTTTGAAAGTCTCCACTTTCCCATCTACACCAAGTTTTTTCTTGAAGATCCACTTGCTCCCAATGGGTGTTACCCCTTCAGGAGCAACTTCCAAAGTCCATACTTTGTTGGTGTACATGGATTCCATCTCGGACCGTATTGCATCCAGCCATTTCACTGAGTCCTTACTCGTGATGGCCAGCTCGAAGCTAGTTGGGTCATCATCCTCCATGATGCAATCCTCGCTTCCACCATCAATGAGAAAACCGTAGTATCTCTCAGGCGGATGAGAAACCCTGCTAGATCGGCGGAGAGGCTGGGGTTCGTCGGGTACTACTGAATCCTCTGGTTCTACCAAATCATCTGTTGTCGTTTGTTCTGCTGGAACTTCTTCTAGTTCTACCTCAATGCCACTAGTCTGTTTCATAAGAAAACCTTTTTCTAAGAAAGTGGCATGTCGAGAAACAAACACCTTTTGTTCGTCGGAGTGGTAGAAGATATACCCTCGCGAATGTTTGGGATATCCAACAAACTTACATAGAACAGACCTTGCCTCGAGCTTGTCCGGATTTTGTGTTTTAACATAGGCCGGACAACCCCATATCTGAATAAAATTAAGACATGGTCTCTTACCATTCCATATCTCATATGGAGTGGTAGGCACTGATTTGGTTGGAACTCTATTCAATAGGTATGCAGCTGTCTCCAGTGCATATCCCCAGAAGGAAATAGGTAACTCAGCTGTACTCATCATAGAGCGCACCATATCTAATAGGGTGCGATTTCTCCGCTCCGATACACCGTTGTGCTGTGGTGTATAAGGAGGAGTAAGCTGAGAGAGAATCCCATTCTCTTTTAGATAATCTAGGAATTCATTGCTTAAGTATTCTCCTCCTCGATCAGATCGAAGGATCTTAATACTTTTGCCCGTTTGGTTCTCTACTTCGTGCTTATATTCTCTGAATTTCTCAAAAGCTTCAGACTTGTGTTTCATTAGGAACACATATCCGAATCTTGAGAGATCGTCAGTGAATGTAATGAAATAGGAAGAACCATCCCTGGCATGTGTAGACATGGGACCGCATACATCGCTATGCACCAGTCCCAAGAGTTCCGTAACTCTTTCTCCGTGTCCCGTAAACGGAGTTTTGGTCATCTTGCCTTTGAGACATGAATGGCAAGTATCATAAGATGATAATTCGAACGAATTCAAATATCCATCTTTATGTAACTTAGCCAGTCGTGTCGCATTGATATGACCAAGTCTACAATGCCACAAGAAGGATTCGTTCATTTCTGAATTTTTCCTTTTGTTTGTGTTTTGTATATTGAGGACTGTATTTTGATTTAGAATGAATATGCCATTATGTAACGAGCCTGATGCAATCAACTTTTGATCTAGGAATATGTTCATAACATTATCCTTTACTACAAAATTATATCCTTCTTTACTTAATAAAGAAACTGATATAATGTTGCACATCATGTTCGGTATATAATAGCACTCATTTAGAATCAGTGTATCACCGCTTGGTAATACTAGGTGATATTCGCCAACTGCTTTGGCTGCAATATTTGCCCCATTCTCTACTTGAACGGAATGATCACCTTTTCCCAGTTCTCTACCTTTCCGTAGCCCATGTAACAATTTACATATGTGGGATCCTGATCCGGTATCTAATACCCAGGACGTAGGGTGAACTGAGAAACAGTTCTCAATAACTAACACACCTGAAGAAGATGCATCAACATGCATGTTCTTTTGGACGGCTTGAGAATCCAGATATTCTCCTATTCCCTGCTCAGTCTTATAACTCTTATAAGAAAGAATGGGTCCAACGTTCCCCTGCTCAGTATAATAAGCGGGTTCAGTCAATACATCCATATTATTATCTTGATTATGGCCTGACATGGTCGCTACCTGGAGAGAGAGAGAAGAAAACACTTTAGCGTATGCTCTTGCAAGATTAGATTGGTTATTATCTTATCTAATCACGATGGCTTCCACTGTTTTTATCAAATCTTCCTTCAAACCCTAAAAGGAAAGACTAGCCGGGATTAATTACACCTTACAATTTAGCCAATCTTTCAGCCAGGCCAGTGTCGGTACTTTGAGGAAGGTTCCCCGTGCTTTCGCACGGACCTAATTAAAGTAAACCTCGTTTTCTCATAGGCGTAACCCCGTTGACACCTTTCTAGACACCTACTTGATCGGCTAATTGTCCTGTGTAAAACTCTCCCAGGAGTAACAATTACTCGCAGTGGGTATCGGGATTCAACTATCTCATAGAAGGTATGCAATCTCATTGCAAATTTCAACACTTGAAATTCCCGATAATGCTTTCGCCCCTAGCGTCTCATGACCTTGACGGAGGCCAAACTACCCAAAGGGCGCTAGTCAAGTTCAACCCGTCATTTCTTGATTGAATTAAACCCACCCGTACGACCCTTGACGGAGGCCAAACTACGCCGTATGAATACCCTAATCCAATTGCATCATATGCTAGCAGATAAGCACTAGTTAGCTACCATACACTACGCCTTGACGGAGGCCAAACTACCGCAGCATGAATACTAAGTAGTACTTATCTGAAATGACGGAGGGCTACGCAGGTTTTTTCAGAAAAACCATGAGCGTAATGAACTTGATATCGTTGTAGAATCAAGTGAATTTTGAAATGGAGTGATTTTGAGGCTTTCATTAGTTTTGCTAAAGAGGTCACTCCCGGTGAAGGGATCTCGGCTCTTTCCTCATCGAATAAGGTGCAGGGTATATCATATATACCGCTATCCAAAGTAAAACTCCAAAAGCAATCAAAAACCAAACCGAGTTTTGTAGCATCTGCCAGTTTTGCTAAAGAGGTCACTCCCGGTGAAGGGATCTCGGCTCTTTCCTCATCGAATAAGGTGCAGGGTATATCTTATATACCGCTATGCAAAGCAAAACTGTAGCTACCTTTTTTGAAAAAAATTGATTCTACAACATCTTGTAGGTTTCTTTTCTTTCATTAATCACATTAATGAAGTCCCATCATTTAAGTCACCTAAACATCACAGATAAATACGACGTACACTTATGCCATCCGCATTCGCCTCGATGTCCCCTCGTGCACCGTTAGGTTAGGTAACTAACGACAGAGCAGGGCAGGGCTGGTGCGGGTGTAAAACATAAGTAACGTAAATATAATATATCATATATACTATATACTGTATCCATCACAGCATATCAAATGATCACATCACAGATATCGCAGCAGAAACATAGATATAATGTGGGATATACTAGGACGTCCGTATTTAGTATTTAGCCAACAATAGAAAATACGGATTCCACAGTCGCGATGAATAGCCAAGCCCACACCCTGGACCCCTACGAGAGCGGCAAGCGACCCTACCAATTCTGGAGTTTAGGAGACCCGGTCTCGACTCCTCGAGATGGCCTCCCACTGAACCCCAGAACCCGGTCACTTATGCTCCCCTCCTTTGGTCCATCCTAATGCGGAAAAGTAAATAATATACAACACTGGTGGCATCAACCTCAACCCGGAAGTGCCCCAAATAAAATAATATTACATTACATTTGAATTTACATGAATGAAAATATAAAACTCTCATCTCACATAAAAAAAAAACCCGGCTATTCAATCGCGACAATCCTGCACATCATATCTCAGCAACATATAATATCTCATATCATCAACGTAAGTAAGTATGCATACTTCAATTGTCGTTGATGTATAGCAACGAAACCGGCGATATTGACATACTACACTTACGGTCACAGAAAAGAAAGTGTAAAACAACAATATTTGGAATCCACATTCTCTTTAGACATCGTAAATGCGAAATATCACATATTTCGTATTTCATGACTAACTATATGAATTCCACATATTGTATCACATTCCAGATAAATAGACAGTATTAAAGTTTTCGAACGAATGACCAAATACCCAAAATTCCATAAAGCTCAACACTTGAGCGGAGTTCAAAAAACCCGGAATGTGTCACAGTAGTAGCGGTCCAGCCGTAGAAGGGTCAAGTCAACGCCTCACATATGGCACGCCGTACTGCCCCAAACCCTAAGGTTCAAAAGGCAGTTCAAGACGGTCACATAATCGAGTTAAGGTTTGTTGTCTTCTAGAGGGTCCACCATAAAACTTGCACGTATTTCCGAAAGATTAAAACCCCGTGAAAAAGTGAGTAAATGATACCCGTTCGAACAATTCAATACTTTCTAAATTACCCGGAAAGAAACACGAAATCAAAATTCCGATCGAATTGTAGAGTCCAAAACCATCCCCAGAATATTCAGCACTAAAATCAGATTAAAAATACATAAAAATATATACATACAGTTCTAAACTTTACTGTATAAAAACGAGTCATCATTCCTTGTGTACGGCCGCGGAACCGTGGCCCAAGAAAGCTATTGCCGCGGTTCCGCGGTGATATTTACTGTTCATGTCCTCGTATTTCACAGTACTGCTTATATTTGCCTGCTGTAATTTTTACATATTTTTAATTCTGAAAAACAACAGTTTTGAAAAAATGTCCAGAGAGTGCTAAAAATCCGTATTTTCCGGTTCGATCGGAGTTTCAACTTCGTTAAAGTGTCGCCTAATGTTCTAGGTCGGCTCTGATACCAATGTTGGGTTTACCTAGCACCTCATGAAGAGTTTGGAAGCATCACATGTACCAAAGATTAAAATTTTAGGGTGCTAAGTAAGCATACAAAGAATCAATCCTAGAAAATTAGGGTTTCTAAAACAACACTTCATCACAAGTAGGTTAAGCTAGGGTTTAGAGAGTACAACCTTTGTAGCTCCCTATGCTAGACTCCTCGGCTACTTGGGGTTTGGAAAGGGTCCACTTGAACTCCTCTAGGTCCACGATGATCCACCCGGAGTCCGGTTTGTCCAAGCTTGCAACTTCACTTGATAAAGAGAAAGAAATGAAGCTAACACTCTAAACAAGTGGGCAAGACTTGTGTAGAATGATGTTGTGGTGGCTTTTCTCACTTCAAAATCCTAACTTGGTGAGTAATTTGCTCACTAGAGAAATCTAGAGAGCAAAAGAAGAAGGAGGAAGAAGATGATGGCTTTTTGAACAAGAGTAAAGATAAACCCTCAAGAGAAAAGAGAAAATATATCTATATATATTTTCCCTCTTCATCTCAAACCATGGTTATATATTATGGATATTTATTTCACTTGAGTTAAAAAACAAGAGGAAGATTCAATCATGGTTAATAAGTAGGTGAACATGGTCAATTCAAGGAAGAGTGTAGAATATAACCATTTATTAATCTTTTATCTTTTCTTTTGTTTTTAACATAAATAAAAATATTAATCCATACATATAAACCATGGTGTGAGTCTTATATTGCCACCATTTTCTATGTATAAACAACCATGAAGGATGATGTATGTATGTATGTGTGCATGCACATCCATATGTGCATGAATCAAGAAAGAATGCATACATGCATGCATACATCAAAAATACAAGAAAGGATTTCTAGTGAGAAACTAATGGTTAAATGATAAATCAACACTTGATTTATCAATCCGGCCATATCACATACGACCCAACCAAAAGCAAGCCGTCCGATTAATATACGGTATCTCATACGCGCATTTTAACCGGGTCCATGCGCATATCGCATACGCGCACCACAACGTTTCTCCTGGACTAGGTAACTCCTTTGTGGGATTCTAAGACTCGTCAATACGCCGGCAGTGGGTGATGATCATATCAAGCACCCCCAAGCCGCAAGCGGTCAGCTAAACGTAACGGCCACCCGGGTATTGAGCGATCAGAAGAAAACAAGCGAACCTGCTACAACTCCCGTCGAACCAACCGGCAACACTACCCGTGCAGTCCGGTCTCCTCGTCTGATATATCGCATATCAAGTCTAGGGGTGGTAAACGTCAGACCCTAATAACCGATACGTCGTGCTGATGTGAGGCTCATAACGGGTCGAGAAACTACTGGTAACACTTACCAGTAAATCTCTAATCAGCCCTGGCCAGGGACTTCCCTGTTACGGCCAATCGAGCACAGCGCAACATCAACCCCCAATACCGGGAGAGACGAAACCCCTCCTATCGCTCATTGCCTCCATGTGACTCGGGACTGTACCCAAAAACCACCGTTTTGCATGCCGTCATGGACGTGGTAAGGTGGAAATCAAAGCACAGTGGGAATCACACAAGACTCTATGACGATCTCGGGTCTACAGACTAACCTGCACAAGTGTCACCAGAGAACTGCCATCTGACGGAGGTATAATACCATCTGGGAGTTCTCGGCGAGTCCGTCCAGTGTACCCAGTCTCCACTTGTAACGTTTCAGAAAATATAAAATATTATTTTTGGAATTTAATATTAAAATAATATTTTTCCCGAAAACTGCCGATTTGGGAAATTGGGGTTTTTGGAAAAATGTATAAATATATACCAATAATTATGAAATAAATGGAAATTAAAATAATTTATTCATTTAAATATATAATTAAAGGATTTGGCATTTTTAAAATTTATTTTGTGCAGTTTTGATAAAAACCCGATTAGTGCACTGCTAATCGCGATTAAGCCAAATCCGCATTTCTACAGTTTTCCATGGTTAGTGCACCACGACATGTTTCATTTTGTTACATCTTTCATTTCTTTTGTGTTATGGTTTATTGGTGGAGAGAAAAGAAAAGGAAAAAGGAAAAGTCAAAGTGGACATAATGATGGGGTAGGTATACTAGTGATGAGAGAGAGTGTGTGTGAATTATAATGAGAGAGGGAGGGGGGGCTGCTGCCTAAATCATAATCCCTCACCATTTCCATCATCCTCTTCATCTCCTCAAGCTCCCAACCCTCCTCAAATAATCCTTAGATCCATCTCCTAACAATCCCCAAAACCCTACACACCCATCACAAATATTAATCCCCTCTTCAAGCTCTATACATGGGACCAAGAAAAATTCTGTTTTGATGATCTTGGGTGATTCATGGGTGCTTTATGAGGTAATCCCTTCACTAATTGGGTGGTTTTCCATTTACTTAAGTATTTATATGTGTTTAGATGTGATGTTGTGGAGGTAGTGAACATTGGGAAACCCTAGTGAAGATTTGAGTATTGGTTTGAATTGGGTGATGCCTAGTGGCTGTTCACTAGACTTGGGTGCTGTTTAAAGACCAGGAACAGACCCTAGAAACCACAAAACATGGATTTAGAAACCGACATTGGAAAAACTGCAAATCTGGGAGTGTAGTTAGGAATCTGCTATCACCCCGAGACCCCTAAAATAAAATTGAGCTGACAGTGAGTCGTGCAGGCACCTAAGAAGCTACCACCAAGACCCGAGCCCCTAACTCAAAGTCCTGGCCGCAGATTTAATCATTCTGTCCGCAATTTGCGGCCAGAGTAGGATGGAATGGTTCCAGATTTGGTCCATGGCTCCTTTTACACTAAATTAGACCCCTCCTATATGTAGTTTTGTCTAATTGTCATCTGGGGAAAATCTGGGAGCATTTTGGTGTGTTTTAGGCGATGTTTTCCGTATTTTTAAATGCACTTTCTTGATATTTGGATTTGTATTTGGTTGTCGGGTGTTCGTACATCGACAACAGGGGTTGTTTGATTGATTTGCACGGTTAGGCCATAGGTTCTAACCTGTGAGCACACTGTGCGCTGTATCGGTTTTCTGTGTCGATTTTAATACGTATTGCGATTGGTTATTATTGTAGGTACCCTCGCATGGATTCCGAGGCGAAGAAGCGTGGCGTCATCGATTTGGGCGAGCGAAGACAGGTGAGTAGATCTATATCTACCGGGGAAGTCGGGTGGATGGCGTATAGCACCCCCGCAAACTTCTGATTGAAATCGATTTATAGAGTATGGTTAGGAAACCTAGATTAGGAAACTAGGGTTAGAATATAGATAGCTATGTAGTCACATTAGAAACTAGAGGTTAGTTAAGTTTGATATGCTACTACTACCCTAGGATGTTGTTTAGCGATATTACCGCTTAGGGTTCTGTTGGACTAGATAATCGATGTAGATGCGTCATCCGAAACATACCTTTTTCTAAACTAAAGAATCATATGTATCTTTTAAATGTATAAATCGAGGGATGTTATGGATTTTCAAATGATATCTTTTCCTTAAAAGCACCGTAACCCATGTTTCCAAAACTACGATTCACTTCTTTAAAAATCTGATTGTATGGTTCGGAAGTGTTTGTTAGTTTAGATACTTATACATAGTAGAGGTAGCATGTTTATGTAAATTCGACATGATATGAGATATAAATGCGATGAAAGAATACAAGACGAATTTGATGAGATGATGATATGATGTGATGGTATACGGATGCGAGTCGATCGAGATGATTTATACCCTGCCGTTCCCCTGATATGAGATTATTGCAGATGCGACCCGGGACATAGGTATATAGGGTTATATATATATATATATATATATATATATATATATATATATATAGAATGTTGTGAATCATGGATGATAGGCCGTATGTGATATTAGGCCGTACCCTCATTTGTCTTATAGGATGATAGGATCCCTATTAGCTTAATGCCACCGCACGATGATATTCCGTGCGTGATGAGTTGACTTGATGATTGATCCTTACCCTTGACTAGAGGTTGTTGTACGATGGATTATACCGTACGCGATGTTTTTGGGCTAGATGCCGATTGATAGATTCACCGACTCGGACATATGATAGTTATGTATACCTTATAGCTGTTAGCTGATGATTTACTTGCTGCATTCATGATATTATTATTGCATCGCATATACCTGTGATAGTACACCTGCACCATTATCGATGATGCGTATGTTACACGTACACATATTTGCCGGCTCACACACTTCATCATCGATAATTGCCATGTCACTACACAGTAGAGTTGTTGCATCATGACATATACATAGATACATTCATACTTGCGGATATACACATTCGTATATCCATATTGGTGTACATATACCTTGATACACCCATACTTGTGCACATACACATTGTATATTCATATTTGTGCACACATACATGGTACATCTATACTTGTGCATATTCATATTGTACCTATATAGATAACTGGTTTTATTGGGAAATTGGGAACCGCGGTCATATGTTAAAAACTGGAATCATTTTAAAAGAGCGGTTTTCCCCTTAATATGTCATATAACTATTCCATATTGCATGATACACGGATATGCTCGCATTTCTTTTTACATTTCGCATACATCATGCTCTATTATTTTACGCATTGAGATATGCTGTTTTCATGAGATTTCTGGATTTGAGAACCGTGGATATTTCAAATGAGATTATGTGTTGTTTTAAAAACCCGGTTTCTCTTGATATGATATTTTAGTGCGTCCACTATGTGTTTTTTCGGTTCTGAGAGTGGCATGTGAAACCCGATTCGAGGAGTGGTAGGCACCGTCTGCGGGTACATGGTGGACCCGGTGAGGTACCCCGGGGCAAGAAGACTCGTATATGTTAGACGGTGAGCCCGGCAGGGGGAGCACTACCTACCGGTGATAGTATGTAGACTCGGCGGTTATCCGGAGGATACCGACCGGAGTAGCGAGATGGATATGAGGGCCGACCAGGGAGTGAGGCGCCTGAGGGCCGATCTGAGGATGCGGCGCCTGAGATATATGAGGATTTACGTGTCGATGCTGGGCACGGTTTTCATGATGTTTTCGTGTGTCGATGCTAGGCACTCAGGTTCCATGATTTATATGTGTCAGGAGGGACACCGTTGATATATATATCCTCATACTTTCATGCACACTCTTTTATGATATTTACATGCATGATATTGTTGCGTCAGTGGTTGACGCGTGGATTAGATCCACATACATACATACACTAATGTTACTATGGGAGATTATACACATGTTTATAGACATTGATTCATGGGTGGACGAGATCCACATATCTGCATACCTTGATTATGGTTGGACGATACCCATATACATGCATTGATTATTACTGTTGGATGTTATCCGCATGCACATAGGTAGTGACGACCTTGTTGGCACATATTCGACCCGGTCACCCTAGATATCATAGTATTACCTGTATGATATAGTTGACCTAGGAGTCGTTGTTTATTCGATTTCTACTTGTAGATATATTTCTATTCACGAGTTGGCAACTCACCTCCGTTGTGCCACAGTTCTTGCAGGTTGACCGCTTGGATCAGTAGCGGCTTCGCTGGCATACAGTTCCATTCGGGTGTTTTGCATTGGTAGGTGGGGCATTTGTATCGTACCCACTCTTGTATTATATTTCAATTGTATCTAGTTAACTCCATCAATCAATCAAAATTAGAATTTGTATAAGTAATGAGACTTAGTGAGACTTGTAGTTGCGAGATTTGAGCGATGGGTTTTACATTCACTTTTGGGGATATATTTGCTCATTTCTTTATCTTTTGTGGTGAACTTCGCCGTTGGGCGTCGTATACTTATTTATACTGTTTTGCGTGGTTGTGATCCTCCGTTTGGCGAAGAGCTAGATCCCGCTTGGGGATGCCATTATTCTTGCTATGTATTTGTGGTTTTGGATCAAAATATACAAAGGAGGTGCTGCCGAAATTTTTTTAAAAGACGAAACATGTTTTCAAATTGGTAAATTTCACTTTCATCATTCATGTTCCTTTTCTATGCATTAAGAAAACTTGTTTTCATTTTACCTTTATTTCAAAACCTCACCTCCTTTATTTTTCTAAAAGGTTTAGATTTCTGGGTTTCAGCTTACTTGAATTTCGTTACGCCTTTAGACGTTGCGTGATTCAAGTGCTGGTCACGAGCTAATATTTAGGGTCGTGACACCACTGAGCACCCGTATACCATCTCTGATGTCAAACACCAATGGATATGGGATCATCCATCGCCCATCTCATGGATCGAGAAGCGTATATGCTAGTCTACATTGGTATATCGATGCCCCGTCTCGATACACCTACGACTAAGGACCTTGAAGGATGTACTTATGGACTACCATGTCCCCACTAGAATGATCCGCATCATAGTCCAGGTAGTCAAGTACACATCTTAAGGGCTTTACCAACATGTAACTATAAGACAGTATAAAGAGACAAGTATACATGTTAAGATAAAGTGCAACCAGATAGCATACTATCATATTGAGCAAGAAAGTCATATCTATATATGTCCAAGCATCCAATATAATATACATCATCTGTACAATACTGGCCTTTTGGGCATACATACAACTTACAAGGTACACTAGCAGGTACAACTAATACATGAAGCAATGCATATAAATAAAGGTATGTAAATGCAATAGTCATGAAAGGTACTCTAACAGGTACTACTAATACAAGAAGCAGTGCATAAACAAAAAATGTTGAGTATGGAATGAAATATGTCATTTCCACGGAATCCTGACATCATGGTAGGATCACAATCCATCAAGACAAATCCAAATCCTAATTCCTCAAATCAGCCCCAAATTGGCTCTCATATCATATAAGTCTCACAAATCCTGAATGTACAATATCGAATAAATCTCATATATCCTGAATGTACAAATCAGCAATCTCATAAATATCCTGTATCCAATATCAAATGAATCACCTATATCCCAAATCAAATTATCAAGTAAAAATCTAACATCCTAAATATATTTGCATGAATAAATATGATGATGTATATAATTTAATGTCAATACACATATATTAGCGTCCCATTCCACTAATATTGGTGTAAGGGCATATATAACAGCGTCCCATTCCACTGTTATATATACAAAGAAGTAAAAAGAAATATCATGAAAACAATGTGTCAAGCATCGACACAGAAATACTGATCTATCAGGTGCTGTCACCAAGACTGGCACCCTGATAGATACGTATCACACGCTATCCGAAAAGCACGAGTGCCTAGATCCGACCCTCGTCTTTCCACGTATCTATACATACATGACTCCCATCGGTATCCCCATGATAACCGCTGAGTCAATGGTAATGTCACCGGATGGTATGGTTCCCCCACTAACTCATCGTCTAGCTCCACAAAATTCTTGCCCGGGGGTACCTCCAGGCCCCTCCATGTACCCGCACACGGACCCTTCCTTTCCTCGCGTGGGGTGTATATATATATCAGAACCGATAAATCTCATGGTGGCTGCTGAAATATCAAATCAATGGAAACCGGGTTTTTCAAACAATGCATAATTTCATGAACTCCCACGGTCCCCAAATCCAGAAAACATCATGAAAAATCCATATCACAATGCGAAAATCCATGAATATAATATATGCAACATAAACGGAAATGTAAGCATATAAAGAAAAAGCCGCTAATTAACTGCAACAAGTTCATATAAATATCACGCGGTTCCTAATTTTCTCCAATTCTAAAATAACATCAGGTAAAGGTAAACATGTAGCTATAACCAGATGTATGTGAAAACATAAAGGTATAGCAAGATATATGTATCTACCTATAAGTAATGATGTAGTATACCCCCAGGGTATAAGTGAAATAGGTGTGCAAGATATACCTGTAGCTATGTCATAAAATGTGCATGTACCTATCACTAATGGTACAATACTCTATTGGTATACAGGTAACTAGCATGTAAGTATGTCAGAGCATATGTGTAAGCATGTAGGTATACAGGTATGCTATAAGTCAATGCGTAAAGAAATATGAATCAAAGTCTTAATGTCCCTAACCAAGCAATATCATATCTATAAGTGGTTTGTGCGTGACATGGCAATTATTGACGGTATGTGTACCATACAATCAGTGCTCGTGCAACATGAATCGTCAATAATATGTGCAGTGTCCTAAGGATACTAGTCCAAGCACAACAATATCTAAGTAATAGGGTAAATGCGCAATTCTAAATATGACATAGAATATGCGACAGAAATAACATCTCTAGCCCAGACGCATAACGCCATGCGTGCGATTCTCCTGTAGATGTTAAATCTACTCACCAACGCTCCTGACTAAGTGAAGCCTACTACCTGTTTTCCCTTGTCGTAATGTCCGAAGTCCCCGCTTGCGAACCTAAAATTTCATAAACACATCACATAACCAAATATCCTACATCGACGAAAAGACATCGAAACGCAAGAACAACGCCATGAAAATTGTACTGCGCACTTAGCGCATCTATCGCGCACGACATCGGCCAAAAACCCTAACTGGGGTCGCTAAACCACAAAACACCAAGTCTAGACCCCGATCGTCCCGATCGCGCAACAAAACACAAACAATTACGAGGAATACAATAGATATAACCTCGCAACGACCAATCGAACCCACGTCGGAAAAACCCCGAAACCTAGTAAGCAATTTATCGCAATATTTCGCACTAGTTTCAAGCTAACGCATATCTAGCGATTACAAACACCTTATAATAGCTTAACTAAGCTATCTAAACCATTCCTATATTTTTAACACTTGCTAATTAAGTTTTAGCGAAAACCTAGTAAGCGAAATTGGATAATTAAACAAAGTATTCATTAGCAAAAATTATCATTTTCTACTAGGTTAATCTTTTCCTAATCACAAATTAACACTTTAATTAACATTAAACACTTAGATCAAGATTTAACCTTAACTTGAATTTCCTAAAAAAAATAAGAATAATCAATTTATCATGATTTAAAAGCTATATTAACATATAATTAGCTAAATCAATGATTTAAACATAATAATTAAAGATTTGTGTTAGAAATTAAACCTCCTCAAGAACACCAAAATAAAACTAGATCCGTCATCTTAGCCTCAATAAAACCATGCTTTGTTGAAGATCCAAGAAGGATTAGTGAAGGAAATGATGGTTTTATTTTTATTTAGGATTTTTGTGGATTTATTTTGGGATTTTTGATGAATTTTTTATCTTGAAAAGTGAAGAAATAAACTTGGAAAAATTTGGGACAGAAATAGGGGAATATAGGTCGGCCAAGGTGAGGGGGGTGTTTGTGTAAGAAAAATGGGGAAGTTTCTAGCAAAAGAAATAAATTAATGCACATTTAATGCAAAATACCACCTTTTATTCATTTTCTTTTCTTTTTCTTTTAATTTTTTAATTCCATTGACCAAAAAAAATCTAGATATTTAAAAAGAATGTTCTAAAATAATTGTAGTGATGATTTCCAATGATTCTCATTTAGAAGAAATTTCCCGATTTACGTGCATATTTTACTGGCGAAAATAATATTTTATTTGGGAAAAATTCTATCTGAACGAAAACCTCCCAAATACCCCCAAAGTTTGCACACAAGCTTTATTTTAGCTAAAATAAGTGCCGACAAGGCTCTACGGACGTTTGATCGAAATCGGGTTAAAACGGAAAATACCGACAATTTTGCCCTAAAACGGAAAAATTCGCAAAACGATTTCTGAAACGTTACAATCTTCCCCGCTTACAAAAATTCGGTCCCTGAATTAAAATTCATCTACGCGTACCTTCAAGAAGATGAGTACAAAACTCCCAAATCTCGCTCGCAGCTTGCCAAGTGATCACCTCACTATATAACTACGCCAATGAACCCTCACAGACGGCAAGACCCTTGACCGAAGTTCCTCCACCTGCTGATCCACTATAACTAGCGGCTGCTGGTGAACGAAAGATCGTGTCCAAACTAATTGGTCTGATGCTGAATCATGAGAAAAAGGTCATGAAGGTAATTGTGAAGTATCGACACAAGGAATACGGGGTGAATACTCAAAATCTGTGCGGAAGTGCTAAATTATAGGCAACGGAACCAACTCGCTTCAAGGATCTCAAAAGGACCTACAATCCTGGGATACTTCCCAAACTCAACACGTCATTCATCGGAAAATCCAGTAGGAATACATGATCTCCTATTACGAACTCAAGTCTGCGACCACTACGGTCGACATAAGACCTCTGTCTGCACTGGGCTGTCATCATCCTGACCTGAACCAACTGGATCATTTCCGAAGTCTCTAGACTAGCCGGGGTCCAAAAATCCTAATATCGCAGAGTCAGAAAAATAGACTGGAGATCGACACTACCTAACAAACAAAACTTAAAGATTGCCAATTGGAGTGCCTCCTGATAACAGCTATCGAAGGAGAATCCTAACAATGGCAAGTGACGATCCCAACTTCCGACAACAATTAATACGTACGCACAAGCATATCCTTCAGAGTCGGTATAGCCCGCTCTCACAAGAACATCATCCTGCGGATGGAAAAACGGAGCTAAAGCTCAACCAGTACCCAAGGCTTCCTGAAGTTCCTGTCCAAGATGGCAAGCGAATAGGGTGCCCTATTTGGATACGACCCATGAAGGAACTCCGTGCAACGAACAAACTTAACCAAGGACAACTGAGCAACCCGAGTATAACCGGGCAACTAGCATCCGAATGGAGTCACACCCAGACTAAACCTGGGTAGATTCCACAATGAATATTCATGGAGACCTGCTCCCATTCCCACTCCGGAACGGTTAAAGGTTGCAACTCTCCAGCCGGTCTTAGATGCTCAACCTTAACACACAACAAGATAGACACCTCGAAACTAAATCCGAAACTTCTCTTTACATCCCTGCCCACCCGTAACTATCTCACAAGTCACGTCAAATGCTGGTGGAACTTGAATGAGTACAGAGAGTTGACAGATGTGCCTGCTCTAGGATTTCACGTCTCTACCCAATAGTATCAGGTACACAAACGCGTCCCTAAACTTAGCACACTCTTGTCACAAATCAAGGACTCTGAATCATTACCCAGCCAAGTATGCTCAAGAACCTTTGACGAACGAGCATCGGCGGGCAGTGCCTCGCGAAAGCGATTAAGGAATAGTGGTCGGGCGCGGACATGAGCAAGCTGTCCCCTCTGTAGAGGCGAACTTAAGCTATACTCAACGATCGCACAAGAACTGGAAATCTGTAGAAGACTGTCTCAATAATCAAAACCCGCTGCAGGAAGATGTACATTAAGCTCTGGTGGTCCGTGAAAATCTGACATGACTCTCCAAACAAGTAGTGTCTCCAAATCTCCAACACAAGACCACCGCGGCCATCTCCAGATCATGAGTGGGATATCCTTCTAGTACTTCCTCCAACTGTAAGGAAGCAAAAGCGATAACTCTATAGTGCTACATCAGTACACAATCGAGCCCCACTCGCGAAACATTACAGTTAAACAACAAAGTCGCCCGAACCAGAGGGCAAAGAAAGAACTGATGCAGTTGTTAACCGAGTCTTCAACTGCTGAAAAACACCGCACGCATGCCTCAGTCCAAAGAAAAGAAACCTCCCTTCCGGTCAGTTCAGTCAACGGTGAAGCACTACACTAGCAATCCTGCACGAAACGGCGGTAAAAAAACCTACTAAGCCCAAAAATCTGCGGACCTCCGTCCGTACCCAAGTCTTGGCCAAAGCTGTATGGCCTCGATCTTCCTCGGAATCATACAAAAACCGTTTCCCGTAACTATAAGACCTATGAGTCAATACAAACAAGCCTGAAGGAACACTCCGAGAATCTAGCAACAGCTGGGGCTCTCCCAATGTCTGCAAAACAAATCCTCAAGTGCTACTCCTGTCCCTCACGACACATTGAATAGACCAGAATGTCATCAATAACACAACAATAACCGGTCGAGGAACGGCCTGAAGAAATCCGGTTCATCATATCTATGAATGCTGCTAAGGCATTGGTGAGTCCAATGACACCACCAAAACACACAAAGCCCGTAGCACGCACAAGGCAGTCTTCGGAATGTCATCACTCCGAACCCGCAACAATGATGACCTGATCCCAAACAAACTTAGAAAATGTCTCGCACTTGTAGGGTTGCTAGGCACTGCCACAAGGGTCTACGAGGCATCAACCATGCCCGGTTAAAAATTTAGCCGTGCCGAACAACCGAAAGCCGGATCTTTAAACTAGAGATTAGGTGAAAACAAGCATGCTAAACACTTTAACACTAAGTGAGAGGGATTACAACCTTTGTAGATCCGGTCCTTCACTTCTTAAGCTCCATGTTGAGGTCCCTTCGCTGCGATCATCGTGTTCCGGACTCTCGAGAGGCCCCGCGAAGAGAAAGATGCAAGCTTGCTTCCGATCTTCGATAACAAAGATGATCTACCTTGAAGTTTCATTAACACAAGCTCTCACTCACTAAATGATGTGAACACCCTCATCTAAAGGGCAAGGATAGATGAGGATGATGAAGTAGGATTTTTGCTCTCATTTATAATCTTTTTCTCACACATAATCATCACTTAGAAAAAGCTAGAAAGCTTTTTCCATGAAAGAAAGAAGGAAGAAGAAGATGAATCAATAATCGGATCCTTTTGTGATGAATAATGTAAAGAAGATAATGATGAATAATGCAACCATGGTTGCTAAACCTTTGTAGAGAATTAACCAAGGGCTAGGGTTTGGGTTGGGTTAAAGCATGAGTCATTTGAAAATATCTTGCACAAAACAAAAAGAAACCTTCTAGAATTATCAAGAAGGAACTAACCCAAAACAAACCTTAACCTTGTTTAATCTCCACTAAACATGTTGCATTAGTTATCATATCATGTTACAATATTATATATCACATATATAATATTTATCGTAACAATATAAAAAAATACATTTAACATATATCGCATATATATCAATGTATTATTTAGTGAGCTAATATTAGTTAATGTAATTTAATATATCATATATATTATTATACATTAAATTATCGAATCAACACTTGATCCGACAATCCGGCTATATTGCATATAACCGACTAATACGATGACCCGGCTATATCACATATACCCGGCCGATATCTCATATCGCGAGAATCCAATACGGTATCACATACCGCATTATCCTCGGTCCCGCACATATCACATATGTGCTCCTACTCCGTTTTGCCTGAGTCAAGAAACCTCTGTGTAGGACTCTAAAGAATCGTCAATACGCCGGCAGTAGGTGATGATCATATCAAACACCAACAAGCTGCAAGCGGTCAGCTAAACGTAACAGCCACCCAGGTATTGAGCGCTCAGAAGATCAACAAGCTAGCTTGTACATTCTCCTGTGAATCCAATCAGTAACACTCCCGTACAGTCCGGTCTCGTCGTCTGATATGTCGCATAACTCGCCTAGGGGTGGTAAACGTCAGATCTCAGTAGCTTGATAAGTTGTGTCGATATGAGGTCTATAACAGTTCGAGAAACTACTGATAACACTTACCAGTAAATCTCAACAACCCTGGCAAGGGATTTCCGATTATAGCCAATCGAACACAGCACAAGATCAACTCCCTATACCGGGAGAGACGAATCCCCTCCTATCGCTCATTGCCTCCATGTGATTCGGGACTGTACCCAAAAGCCACCTTTTTGCACGCCCTCTTGGACGTGGTATGATGGAAATCAAAGCACAGTGGGAATCACACAAGACTCTATGACGATCTCGGGTCAACAGACTACTCTGTACCAGTGTCACCGGAGAACTACCATCTGACGTGAGGTATACTACCATCTGGGAGTTCTCGGCGAGTCCGTCCAGTGTACCCAGTCTCTACTGAGCACACGTACACCATCCTTGATGTCAAACACCGATGGATATGGGATCATCCATCGCCCATCATATGGGTCAAGATGCGTATACGCTAGTCTACACTGGTGTATCGATGCCCTGTCTCGATACACCCTCGACTAGGAACAGTTATAGGATGTACTCGTCGACTACCGTGGCCCCACTAGTATGATCTCATCATAGTCCCAGTAGTCGAGCACATATCCTAAGGGCTTTATCAACATGTAACATAGAGACAATCAGAGTACATGTTAAGATAAAGTACAACCAGATAGCATACTATCATGTCGAGCAAGAAAGTCCTCCCTATATATGTCCAAGCATCCATTACAATATACATCATATGTACAGTAATGGCCTCTAGGGCATACATATAACTAACAATCTCCCACTTGTACTAGGGTCATCTGTTGTGGTATCACATACCCAACATTTAGCTGTAGTTGAAGTATCTCATACTCAACCACACATAAAATTCTCTATTGGGAAAAAGGCCTTTTTGAGTGGATTTGCGCTGTTGTCCTCTGTGTCTACTCTCCTAACCTCGATCTCCCTGGAGATCAACCATCTCCATGATCAGGTGATACTGCCTAAGAATTATATCCGGATTTCTGATGGGACGGGGGTTCCTTTGCATAAGCCACAACTCCATTGTAACACAATAGCAGGAACGAAGTTCATCTCATGAACTTATATAACCAGACTTCCTCTTTGGTAGCATCCTTGGTAACGATGTATATGGCCTTTAATCGTCTAGTAAGTCACAGTATCTAGCTTGGAACTCTTCCAGCATACCGTCCCTCTACTGAGGGTAAAGACAATGCCTGCGACTGACATTCAGTCGTCCTTATCACCCTGGAACCTTTCCAGTGATTCTCCCCAGGATCGATTGATACCATCTCACTACAACTAGTGAGTATCCTAACATCCAATTAGATCTATCTCATAGATCCAAAACCCAGGATTTAGGAGGTATCATTTTGATCCTATATGGAGAATCCTTGTGATAAGCGGAGATTGACCGAGCGTAGCATAGGAAACTCCTTCCCTATAAAGAGTATGTCATCCACGTACTCTACAAGGATCATCACCATACTCCCTACTACCTTTTTGTATATACAAGGTTCATCTACCATTTTGATGAAGTCAAACTTTTTGACTACCACATCAAAACAGATGTTCCAACTCCGCGATGCCTGCTTTATCAACATAAAACATCTTGCACACGTTTCCGCTGCTCCCACTGTCTACGAAGCCCTCTGGCTGTGTACTTATAGACGCCCTCTTCCAAATTATCATTTAGAAAAGCAGTCATGACACCCAACCGCCAGATATCGTAGTCATGGTATGTAGCCGTGGCAAGTAGGATCTGGATGGACTTAAGCATGGCTTTGAAAGTCTCAACTTTTCCATGTACACCTAGTAATCTTCTCAAGATATACTTGCTCCTGATGGGGATTTAACCCTTCAGATAAAGCAACCAAAGTCCATACTTTGTTGGTGTATAAGGATTCCATCTCAGATCACTAAGCATCCAGCCATTCTTACAGAGTCCCACTCCTGATGGCCAGCTCGAAACTAGTTGGGTCATCATCTCATGATGCAATCCTCACTCCCACTGTCATAGAGAAACTGAAGTATCTCTCAGGTAGGTGAGGAACCCTACTAGATCGGCGGAGAGTTTGAGGTTCATTGGTTACTATTGAATCCTTTGGTTCTACCAAATCATCTGCTGTAGTTTTTATAGCTGGAACTCCTTCCAGTTCTACCTCATGACCACTAATTTCTTCACAAGAAATTCTTTTTCACAAAGGTGGTATGCTGAGAAACAAAATATTTTTGTTCCTCGGTTAGGTAGAAGATATTCCCTTGCGTATGCTTGGGATATCCAACAAACTTCCGCAGATCTGACTTTGCCTCGAGCTTGTCTGGATTTTGCTTTTTAGACATAGGCCGGACAACCCCAAATCTTAACAAACTTAAGATATGGGCTCTTCCCTTTCCATATCACATATGAAGTGGTAGGCAACTGATTTGATTTGAACCCTATTCAATAGGTATGCAGCTTCTCAAGTGCATAACTACCAAAAAGGAAATAGGAAACCCGGTAGTACTCATCATAGAGCACACCATATCATATAGGGTGCTATTGCTCCGCCCCGATATACTATCGTGCTGTGATGTACACGGAGGAGTAATGCTGAGAGAGAGTTTCATTCTCCTTTTGAATAGTCCAGGAATCCCGTGCTCAAGTATTCTCCTCCTTGATCACATCAAAGGACATAATACTTATACCCGTTTTTGGTTCTCTACTTCTAACTTATATTCTGTGAATATCTCAAAAGGTTCAGACTTGTGTTTCAACGGGAACATATGTATGAATCTTGAGAGATAAACATTGAATGTAATGAAGTATAAAGAACCGGTCTTGGCATGTGTAGACTGGGGACCTATCATACATCATCATGTATCAATCCTAAGAGTTCACTAACTCTTTCTCTGTTTCCAATAAACAGAGATGTGGTCATCTTATCTTTGTGACATGACCGGCAAGTTTCACAAGATGTAAATTCAAACAAATTTAAATATGCATCTTAATGTAACTTCAGCTAGTCGGGTCGCATTGATATGACCTAGTCTACAATGCCTCAAGAAGGTTTCATTCATTACTGAACTCTTCCTCTTGTGTGTGTTCTGTATACTAAGAACTGTAGTTTGATTTAGAACGTCAATGCTTTTAGATAACGTGCCTGAACCGATCAACTCTTGATATAGGAAATGTTAAAAACATTATCCAACAATACAAAATTATATCCTTTCTTTACTAATAAAGAGACTGATATGATGTTGTATATCAGGTTCGGTATCTAATAACATTCGTTCAGAATCAATGTATTCTGGTAATACAGGGTGATAGTGACCAACAGACTTGGCTGCAACACTTGCACTGTTTTCTATCTCATGAAACTTATCACCCCTTCTCAGTTATCTACCTATCTGTAGCCCATGTAACAAATTACATATGCGGGATCCTGATCCGGTATCTCATACCCAGGACGTAAAGGATACTGAGAAACAGTTCTCTGTAATGAACACACCCGAAGATGATGCATCAACATGCACTTTCTTCGTTTGGGCGGCACGGGAAATCTGGTATTCCCCAATTTTCTGCTTTGTCTTTATAACAATTATAAGTTGGAGCGGGACCAACGTTCCCCGACTCAGTATAACAAGCGGGTTCGGTCAATATATCTGTATTATTATCTTGATTGAGGCGTGATATGGTCGCTACCTGGAGAGAGAGAGAAAAGAAAACACTCAGCGTATGCTCTTGCAAGATTAGATTGATTATCTAATATATCTAATCAGGATGTCTCCCACTATTTTAGTCAAATCTTCCTTCAAACCCTAAAAGGAAAGACTAGCCGGGATTAATTACACGCTACAAGTTCGCCAATCTTTCAGCCAGGCCAGTGTCGGTACTTTGAGGGAGGTGCCCCGTGCTTTCGCACGGACCTAATTATAATAAACCTCGTTTTCCCAGGGGCGTAACCCCGTTAACACCTTTCTAAAACTTGATCGGCTAATTGTAATGTGTAAAACTCTCCCAGGAGTAACTCTTACTCGCAGCGGGTATTAGGATCCAACTATCTCATAGAAGGTATGTAATCTCATTGCAAATTTCAACACTTGAAATACCTGATAATATTTTACCCCTAGCGTCCTATGACCTTGACAAAGGCCAACAAACCATAGGCTGGTAATCAAGTTCAACCCGTCATTTCCTGATTGAATTAAACCCACCCGCGCAGCCCTTGACAAAGGCCAACAAGGTCGCACGACTACCCTAATCCAATCTGCATCATATGCATAAGCAGATAAGTACTATTCAGCTACCACACACTACGCCTTGACAAAGGCCAACAAACGTAGCACGAATACTAAACAGTCTTTATCTGAAATGACGGAGGGCTACGACAGGTTTTTAAGAAAACCCTTTGTGTAATGAACTTGATATCGTTATAGAATTGAGTGATTTTAAATGGAGTGTTTTTTAGGCTTTTCTAGTTTTGCTAAAGGGGTCACTCCCGGTGAAGGGATCGTCGGCCCTTTCCTCATCGAATAAGGTGCAAGATATTTCACAAATATCACTATGCAAAGCAAGAACTATAGAAGCAATCAAAAGACAAACCGAATTTGTAGCATCTGCTAGTTTCTCTAAAGAGGTCACTCCCGGTGAAGGGATCTCGGCTCTTTCCTTATCGAATAAGGTGCTGGATGTTCTACAAGGAACACCGCTATGCAAAGCAAGAACTAGAGCTACCAGTTTTTAAAAAGGTTTCTACAACATCTTTATGTTTCTTTTTAGTTTCATTAATCTCATTAATGAAGTCCCATTTTATTATGCTTCACAAGCATCACATTTGAAACGAAATCTGCAATATAACATATATCTCATATATATAATATAAACATTCGTCTCAGGCAGTAATATGATCTCATCACAAAACATTGCAGCAGAAGAACATATATGAAATATTGGATATACTAGGACGTCCGTGTTTTAATACGAGCCTGTATAAAACACGGATTCCACGGTCGCGATGAATAGCCAAACCCATATCCTTAGACCCCTATGAGAGCGGCAAGAAACACAGCCAATTCTAGGGTTAGGAGACCCGGTCCCGACTCCTCGAGATGGTCTCCCACTTGACCCTAGAACCCGGTTACTTGTGCTCCCCACCTTGGGTCTACCTAATGCGGAAAAGTAAATAATATACAATGGTGACATCATCCTCAGCCCGGAAGTGCCCCAATAAAAGAATATTACATACAAATAAATTTTACATGAATGAAAATAAAAAAACCCATCTCACATAAAACCCCCGGCTATTCAGAATGCGATGATCCAATATAACATATCACAGCAACACATAATATCTCATATCATCAACGTAAGCAAGTATGCGTATCCCGATTGTCGTTGATGTATAGCAACGAAGCCGGTGATACACCACATACTACGCTTATGGTCACAGAAAAGAAAGTGTAAAACTACAACAGTTGGAATCCGCAACCTTCTTAGACATCGCATGCCTAACCAAATGAATTCCTTAGACATCGCATGCCTAACAATTATAAACCCCGCATTTTAGTCTCATTATCGACAACTCTTTTCAATATCTAGTCGGGTAATTCAACAAGATTCCCGACATCTGGATCGAATGCTCGTCGCAAACTTTAGTAGACGGCCGCACCCCCGGATGCCGTCGACGAAGTGCACTAAGGCGGAACACCGCTGCCGCGAGCACCCGAACGGATGCTTTTGGCGACGGGGTTCTCCTACAGTCACTTGGTCGGGCTTTGGGACGCGGCTGTCTATTAAGTTAACCCGGCGAGTATCCGCGTACGCTACGTGATTGCGACGGACTTTTGATCACATCAAAATTCCGTGGCAACCGATCATCTGAGACTAAACTGCTAGATTTATAACATTCAAATTAGTTATCTCATAACTACTTGTGGATTCCAAATATTGTATCACATTCCAGATAAATAAACAATGTTAAACTTTCCGATCGAATAATCAAACATCCAAGTTTTCCCAAATAGCTCAACACTTGAGATTAGTTTTAAAACATCCATCACATACCACAGTACCAATGGTCCAGCCGTAGAAGGGTCAAGCCAACGCCTCACACGTGGCATGCCGTACTGCCTCAAACCCTAAGGTTTAGAGGCAGTTCAAGACGGTCACATAATAGAGTTATGGTTTGTTGTCTTTTAGAGGGTCCACCGCGTTACTTGCACGACTTAGAACGTTCTTAAACTCGAGGAAAAATCCAACTTTTGAAAATTTTCCGACAGGGGAAAAAGTGAGTTATTGATATCCGTTCGAACTTTTTAACAGTTTCTAAAATTATCCGGAAAAAACTTAAACGAAATTATATTATCCGATCGAATCAACGAGTCCCAAATACAACCCAGAAAACTCAACACTTGAGCAAGAATTAAAAATTCCCAGAAGACTGCCAAAGAACCCAGGATTATTACTGTGAAGCAGTGAGCCCCAATACAACTATTCCGCCGTGGAACCGCGGCCACGTGCGTGGTTTGGCCGCGGTTCCGCAGTCACGTGACCGAATCAATAGTCCGTACTTCACAGTAATTTCTATATTTCCCTGCATGATTTTCTGAATATTTTTAATATGAAAAAATCAACAGATTTGAAAAATTTCCAGAAACTAGGGTATATCAGGTTTTCGGAGTTCGATCGGACTTTAAACTTCACTCAGATTACGCCTAAAGCTCTAACCTGGCTCTGATACCACTATAGGGTTGCTAGGCACTTCCATAAGGGTCTACGAGGCATCAACCATGCCCAGTTAAAAATTTAGCCGTGCCGAACAACCGAAATCCGGATGTTTAAACTAGAGATTAGGAGAAAACAAGCATGTTAAACACTTTAACACTAAGTGAGAGGGATTACAAACTTTGTAGATCCTGTCCTTCACTTCTTAAGCTCCATGTTGAGGTCCCTTCACTGCGATCATCGTGTTCCGGACTCTCGAGAGGCCCCGCGAAGAGAAAGATGCAAGCTTGCTTCCGATCTTCGATAACAAAGATGATCTACCTTGAAGTTTCATTAACACAAGCTCTCACTCACTAAATGATGTGAACACCCTCATCTAAAGGGCAAGGATAGATAAGGATGATGAAGTAGTATTTTTTCTCTCATTTATAATCTTTTTCTCACACATAATCATCACTTAGAAAAAGCTAGAAAGCTTTTTCCATGAAAGAAAGAAGGAAGAAGAAGATGAATCAATAATCGAATCCTTTTGTGATGAATAATGTAAAGAAGATAATGATGAATAATGCAACCATGGTTGCTAAACCTTTGTAGAGAATTAACCAAGGGCTAGGGTTTGGGTTGGGTTAAAGCACGAGTCATTTGAAAATATCTTGCACAAAACAAAAAGAAACCTTCTAGAATCATCAAGAAGGAACTAACCCAAAACAAACCTTAACCTTGTTTAATCTCCACTAAACATGTTGCATTAGTTATCATATCATGTTACAATATTATATATCACATATATAATATTTATCGTAACAATATAAAATAATACATTTAACATATATCGCATATATATCAATGTATTACCCGAGTGAGAAAAAGAATCTTTTAGTGAGCTAATATTAGTTAATGTAATTTAATATATCATATATATTATTATACATTAAATTATCGAATCAACACTTGATCCGACAATCCGGCTATATCGCATATAACCGACTAATACGATGACCCGGCTATATCTCATATACCCGGCCGATATCTCATATCGCGAGAATCCAATACGGTATCACATACCGCATTATCCTCGGTCCCGCACATATCACATATGTGCTCCTACTCCGTTTTGCCTGAATCAAGAAACCTCCGTGTAGGACTCTAAAGAATCGTCAATACGCCGGCAGTAGGTGATGATCATATCAAACACCCACAAGCTGCAAGCGGTCAGCTAAACGTAACAGCCACCCAGGTATTGAGCGCTCAGAAGATCAACAAGCAATCCTGTACATTCTCCTGTGAATCTAATCAGTAACACTCCCATACAGTCCGGTCTCGTCATCTGATATGTCGCATATCTCGCCTAGGGGTGGTAAACGTCAGACCCCAGTAGCTTGATAAGGCGTGTCGATATGAGGTCTATAACAGTTCGAGAAACTACTAATAACACTTACCAGAAAATCTCAGCAACCCTGGCCAGGGATTTCCGGTTATAGCCAATCGAACACAGCACAATATCTACTCCCTATACCAGGAGAGAAGAATCCCCTCCTATCGCTTATTGCCTCCATGTGATTCGGGACTGTACCCAAAAGCCACCTTTTTGCACGCCCTCTTGGACGTGGTATGATGGAAATCAAAGCACAGTGGGAATCACACAAGACTCTATGACGATCTCGGGTCAACAGACTACTCTGTACCAGTGTCACCGGAGAACTGCCATCTGACGTGAGGTATAATACCATCTGGGAGTTCTCGGCGAGTCCGTCCAGTGTACCCAGTCTCTACTGAGCACCCGTACACCATCCTTGATGTTAAACACCGATGGATATGGGATCATCCATCACCCAACATATCGGTCAAGATGCGTATACGCTAGTCTACACTGGTGTATCGATGCCCTGTCTCGATACACCCTCGACTAGGAACAGTTATAGGATGTACTCGTCGACTACCGTGGCCCCACTAGTATGATCTCATCATAGTCCCAGTAGTCGAGTACATATCCTAAGGGCTTTATCAACATGTAACATAGAGACAATCAGAGTACATGTTAAGATAAAGTACAACCAGATAACATACTATCATGTCGAGCAAGAAAGTCCTCCTTATATATGTCCAAGCATCCATTACAATATACATCATATATACAGTAATGGCCTCTAGGGCATACATATAACTAACAGCACTCGGAAGCTGAGTGAAGAAATCGTCAATGCGAGGTAACGGATACCTATCCGCACCGTAAGCCGGTTCAATTGACGATCAATCAATACAAAACCTCAAACTGCCGTCTTTCTCCTTGACGAATAGAAATAGGAGCTCCCCAATGCGAAACACTCAGACACACACGCCCCACCTATCTAGAAACTCTGCAGTAGATCCTTAAGCTCCCTAAGCTTCGCCGGCTCATCTGGAACAACGTCGGAAAACTCTCGCACGAAGGAAAGCCGATCCAACAAACTTACTTTGGCTCCGGTATCACTAATGAACGCCAAGAATCCTCGACATTTTCTCCTCAAAAGCCGACTAGCGAAAAGGCTGAATTCAAGCTGTGAGAGGTGGCACCACTGTCCTCCCGCACAACAAGAACTGACTCGCCGGGAAAACAAAACCTGACTGTTTTCTCGTGGCGGTGCACAGACGCCCAGCACGTAGCTAACCAGTCTGTCCCCAGGAGGACGTCAAATCCAACATCTCTAGAAGGATCACAACAACGGACGAATCTCCTAACCGATTGGCACACGACTGAAATACATGTTGCGCAACAAAAGAATCGCTGACAAAAATTAACACAACAAACGGCTGATCTAGCTAACACGACTCTACTCGTCCCAAACCTCTGCTACTCCCGCGACGGTCACGAAAGCTGTCTCGATGACTAGTCCTCCGTCTCTGGGCTGGTACACCGGTACGAGTCCTCCACGGTTCCGGAACTCCCAAAGTCTCTGGAAAACATGCCTTGTCAACTGGGCTTCATCCACTGGTGCTATGTAGGTGACTGTCACGACCCGAAGTTCGACTCGTGACCGGCACTTAATCCACGCAACGTCTACAGGCTTAACGCGACTAAGTAAGCCGAAACCCAGAAATCAAAACCATTAAAAGTAGTGAGTGTTGAAAACATTTAATTAAAAACATTTAGAAAACCTTAATTAGTTCAATGAGGTTCTTTTTAAAGTTAAATTATCCTTATAATAATTTTGGCAGCATTTCCTTTGTAAAAGTAACCCCGAAAATCGGGTAAAAACAGGATATAAGTGAAAATGAGATATAATAAACAAAGCATCCCCAACCGGGAGCAATCACGCCCAACGGCGGAAACCATCACCACAAGAGTAATATACGACGCCGTAGCGAAGAATGAGCAAAAGTAACATCCCAGAATAATAACTGCAAATATAAAGTCGGCTCCCACGAGCTCGACACCAGAATACAAAAATATACATCATCGTCCTCACGCTGTTTCTAAGTCAAGTACATATATGGTAGATGGAGAATACTAGATACAAAAGTGTGTACAATAAAAGTAACCAGATACCACAACCCACCTAAATAGCAAAATAGCTCTCGCACCAACTGTGGTGGTATCTGAAGCCAAAAGATGCAAAAAGGCAGCCTGCCGCGACTACTCTGAGGGGCAACCTGCAAATACTGTGGCACAACGGGGGTGAGTTGCCAACTCATGAATAGAGATAACATATAAAGGTAATCACGAGCATGCACGTACTGCGCTACGCTATCATATGCCAGCAGGTAAATCTATATGCGACAAGCAGTAAGTGCAATAATCATGCAAATGCTCTGTCAGGTAAAATAACTACAAGATGAGATATATGATAATCACTGCTGAGCATGGGATAAACAACATCTACATGAAATATCAATCGAGGAAAAATAGTCGGTGCCCAAGCTGCACCCAAATCCCAAATAAACTTAGGCGCCGGCACTCTCCTCGGCCCTCAAATCCTGTACATCTCTGAGAATCACGAGTGCCCAACATCGGCACCCAAAATATCATAAATACTCATGTCCAGCATCGACACGGAAATCCTCTTACATCGGGCTCCGTAAGTCCGGATCAGCCCACGGGCTCCGTCTGCGGTATCGGCCCTCGGCCCCGGCAATACGGATCATCCCGCATCCATCTCTCGACTCTGGTCAGTATCCTCCGGATAACCGCCAGGTCCAACCAATCACCGGTAGGTACTCGCCCACCTCCAGGCTCAATCGGCAAAGTCCATCGATCATCTTGCCGAGGGGAACCATACCGGGTCCACCACGAACCCGCAAACGGATCATCCACTCCACGAATCGGGTTTCAAGCACACGTCTCAGCACCGAGAAAACGCGTGGTGGACGCACCAAAATATCATATCACAAGGAACCGGGTTTTCAAATAGTGCATCTTTTCTTAAATAACTCCACGGTCCTCAAAACCAGAAATCACATAAAAATCCAACACCAATGAGTAAATTAAATACGATGTGCTATGTACATCAAGTCATCATAATATAGGTACAAGGGAGAAACCGCGTTTCTTATGATAGATCAGTTTTCAAAGACAGCATGTGGCTTCCAATTTCTATGAAAATCATATCGAATCATATGTGAAATGAACTACAGTATAATGATCATGGCAATTCTACAGTGAGTGTGTCATAGCAATTACTAACGGTGTGTGTGTAACATCCAGATTAGTGCTCGTGCAACATAAACCGTTAGTAATAGTGCGGTGTTCTATCAATTCTAAGTTTTCATACATATAGCAGGGAATGCAGAATGCAACAACAGTATCCATGAACAGTCAATGTAGGTAAATGCAATGTGTAGCTATAAAGTCTTATCAGCCCTGACATAGAACGCCATGCGGGCGATATCCCCGTAGATGTTAAATCTACTCACCGAAGTCTCGCGCTAAGTGTAGCCGACGACTTGCTTCCCCTTCTTCGCAGCGTCCGTCTCACTCGCCCGCGAACCTAGATTTACACAAAATATCACACATAAGCTCAAATCCACCAAAAACGCAATATTAAGGTCAAACTAGAACCCCGCGTTGCAACCCAAGCGCGCGTGTGCGCGATACGCTAAAACGTGTGATTACGCTCCTGAAGCTAACCTGACACGTCGCGATACACAGCACAACCCAAAACCACACACGTATCACGTGTGTCGCGGATATTTAAAATACGGCAAATAGGGTAATAGGTCCCAGATTTTGATACAGAATTGAAATTACAAAAATAAATATATCATAAAACCCCAAATATCAGCAGACACCAACCACCAAAACCCCAACCCAATACCCTCCCATCTGGCCGCAAATTGCGGCCAGAATGATTATTTTGGCGGCCTGGGTAGGGGGTAGGCTCCCGGGTTTGGTGTGTGCACTCCATACCCCCTGTATATGCTACAGTAATTCCAATTTTAATTTACAGAAACTCGGGTGGCAGCAGATTCCTCAGAGCTCAAATTCTAGTTAAAAGTCACACTTTGCACTAAAATGAAACTTTAGGGTATTTTTCTGAAATCTGAAACAAACCTAAGTCTAAAATCACCTTTATAACTCATCACCAAGCTAATCAAGCCATAAGGATCTCAATTTTAACATAACTTCACTAAATCCCCTTATATAGCACAAAACTTGCATAAAAATGTGATATTTAGCCAAAATACAACAAGTTATGGAAAAAGAGGTTAAGACATGAGTTTATACCTTCTAAAGACCTTATAAAACACCAAAAGCTCCAGATCTAGCCTCAAGTATGCAGTCTTGCCACTAAACACCTCAAATGTGCCATTAAACCAAGGTTTTGTGAAGGAAAAAGGTTAGATTTGTGTAGGGTTTGAGCATGAATCAAAAGAGAAGTGAAAAGAGAAGAGAAGATGAAGAAAATGCTGTGTTTTGCTGCTGCTCTCTGCTGAGAATTCCAGAAATTGAGAAAAGAGAGAGAAGAGAGAAGGAAAATGGTCAAAAGTCAAGTTTCTTACCTACCCACCATACCTCTCTATTCCTCATATAAATTTAAAATGAAAAGGGTTTTTGGCTTGATTAAAAGGGTGGGGAAAAAGAACCATGCAAGAAAATGCAAAAGGGTTAACATGATAACACTTTTTAACCAAAGTCACAAAAATGTGCTAAGTGTGCATGTGTACACTAACACAATTTCCAATTAGGGTAAACACGACTAAAAATAATTAACAACCCTATAAATATATATATATATATATATATATATATATATATCCATAAAAACACTTCACAACACAAAAGACCACTAGCCAAGAAGGAAAATAAGATATCCGTTTTTTTTTGGAAAAAACACGCACACTTGCTAATTAACGCGAAAACATTCTAAACGAATTTCAAGGTGTTACAGTGACGGAATGCTGCATGCTGATCGCAAGGAACAATTGGGTAACAGGGGTGACAACCTCCTGTCGCAGCGCTCGAATGGCATCAACCAAAGAACTCATCGTCTGGTGCAAGTCCTGCATCTCTGCCACAAGCCTAGCGATACTATCTATCGAAGGCGAATCCATCTGCACCTATGCAACGAGCGTGCCATCCTGGTCAGTCCTCGTCCTACCCGAGTCAATCCTGACCTCGGCCCTCGCTGCATCACTCTGAGTCCCCATAGTCATCGGCGACAAAGGCTATAAATAGAAATAAGATTCGATATGAACATGGAAATCGAATCACAAGGATATGTCATCAAGGAAGGAATTTCAAGCAATTTGCACTTAGGTCGCTTTAGGCGGAGTACCGCATCGTGAGTATGCCGCGGACATACACACACTACGTTACTCCGCTTAAGCTACCTACTCCATCATACCAAGGTCATCCTACACTCCGAAAGGTAAAACCTAGCGCTCTGATACCAACTTTGTCACGACCCGAAATTGGCACGGGACGGCCCTAATACTACGCAACGTCTACAAGCATAACGCAGTAAAAGAAAGCTAAAACCCAGAAATCTAAACCATTAAAAGACAAGAAAAGATAAGAAACATTGTTTAAACTTTTGAAAATCTCAAGTATAAATTCTTTAAGTCTAATTTACTTTCTTGAAAATTTCGGCAGCACCTCCTTTGTAAAAACCAACCCCAAAAATGGGTACAACATAAATATAAAGTAAAGCATCCCTAAACGAGAGCAAATACATGCCCAAAGGCGGAAAACAACCACCACAACAAATATACGACGCCGTAACGAAGAAATAAAAGACGATAGAAAGGAAACTGTATAAATGACAACAAGTCACAAATAATATATAATATCGTCCTCACCAAGTCTCTAAGTCATCAAGAAAATATAGTAGATGGAGAGTACAAGGATACAACGAATATACAATACAACAAACGAATAACCACAAAACCCACCTAAGCAAACTGCACACTGTGAGCTGATGCGGTATCCGTAGAAAAAGATGATAGAAGAATAGCCTGCCTCGACTACTCTAGGGAACACCCTGCAAAACAAACTGTGGCACAACGGGGGTGAGTTGCCAACTCGTGAATAGTAAATAACATATGTAGGTAATCGCAAGTATGCACGTACAGCGTGAATCTAACATGTGCAATTAATAGCAATAAAAAGTCATATGAATGCAATAATCATGAAAGGTACACTAGCAGGTACAACTAATACATGAAGCAATGCATATAAATAAAGGTATGTCAATGCAACAGTCATGAAAGGTACTCTAACAGGTACTACTAATACATGAAGCAGTGCATAAACAATAAATGTGGAGTATGGAATGAAATATGTCATTTCCACGGAATCCTGACATCGTGGTAGGATCACAATCCATCAAGACAAATCCAAATCCCAATTTCTCAAATCAGCCCCAAATTGGCTCTCATATCATATAAGTCTCACAAATCCTGAATGTACAATATCGAATAAATCTCATATATTCTGAATGTACAAATCAGCAATCTCATAAATATCCTGTATCCAATATCAAATGAATCACCAATATCCCAAATCAAATTATCAAGTAAAAATCTAACATCCTAAATATATTTGCATGAATAAATATGATGATGTATATAATTTAATGTCAATACACATATATTAGTGTCCCATTCCACTAATATTGGTGTAAGAGCATATATAACAGCGTCGCATTCCACTGTTATATATACAAAGAAGTAAAAAGAAATATCATGAAAACAATGTGTCAAGCATCGACACAGAAATACTGATCTATCAGGTGCTGTCACCAAGACTGGCACCCTGATAGGTACGTATCATACGCTATCCGAAAAGCACGAGTGCCTAGCTCTGACCCTCGTCTTCCCACGTATCTATACGTACATGACTCCCGTCGGTATCCCCATGATAACCGCTGAGTCAATGGTAATGTCACCGGATGGTATGGTTCCCCCACTAACTCATCGTCTAGCTCCACAAAATTCTTGCCCCTGGTACCTCCGGGCCCCACCATGTACCCGCACACGGACCCCTCCTTTCCTCACGTGGGGTATATATATATCAGAACCGATAAATCTTATGGTGGCTCCTGAAATATCAAATCAAGGGAAACCGGGTTTTTCAAATAATGCATAATTTCATGAACTCCTACGGTCCCCAAATCCAGAAAACATCATGAAAAATCCATATCACAATGCGAAAATCCATGAATATAATATATGCAACAAAAAAGGAAATGTAAGCATATAAAGGAAAAGCCGCTAATTAACTGCAACAAGTTAATATAAATATCACGCGGTTCCTAATTTTCTCCAATTCTAAACTAACATCAGGTAAAGGTAAACATGTAGCTATAACCAGATGTATGTGAAAACATACAGGTATAGCAAGATATATGTATCTACTGTAAGTTCACGGTAGCGCCCCGGCCGTCTAACAGACGCCAAATAAGGAACAAAAACTTTTACAACTAGCGATATCGCGTACTATAACCCGGATCTTCCATTAAAGCTAAACTAACAAACTACAAAGTGGGTAGAAGAGTTATACCGAATGATCCGAGTCCTTCGGTCTTCAACCATCATCCCACGCTTTGTTGCGGCTGCTCCGATCTCCTGAATCTCCAGTCTTCTCGTCCAGGTGGCACCACGTCGACGGATCTTTAAACGGGCTCCCGCCTTTGAACCGAGGCAACTCGATCATCAAGTTTGCTAAAAGAGATGACCAAGATTGATGTAGAGAATGAGTAGAATACTTTGTCTCGTTACGTCCATAGCTATGGACTAACGGTTAATGAAGTTGCCTTTTGGATCGGGTGGAAATGAGAAATGAGTATCTATCAAATTTCCATACACAAACTATCATCATTTTCTCTCTCAAGCAACCTTATCTCACAAGAGGGGAGGGGCCGGCCTATTTGAAGAGGGGAGAGGTGAGTATAGGAGGGGGGAGAGTGACCATAAGATCAATGAAGAGGATGAGTTACATAACACTTTGTATGAACACATTTAATGAAACAATGAATCACTAACCTTGTCATTTAAAACATTAAATGAACATTTAAAGCACTAATGACTCACTAGTCTAGTCACCATCTAGAAGCTTCCACACTCATCTCAAGAAAAGATAAATCCGCATTTAACAGAATGTTAAATACGGCTGATAGAAAACTGGAAACTGGCAACTTCCAAAAGTGATCCTGAAACGAATTTCAGGATAACCCCGTAACAGTATAAACATACCCGCATTTGTATTACGACCGAATACAAATGAAACTGAGACAAAGATATTATATCTACACAGTATAATACTGGGATCCGGCTTAAACCAAAGCCTACCAGTATTATCTGCCCAAAAAACGACACGTGCGAAAACGCACGTGCATTTTCCGAACCCTGCCATAAAACCATACGGCCTCTATAACGTTGCGCCTGAACTTGGGAAATGGTCTGTGGGGGACTCTAATGACTCATCAATACACTGGCACCGGGTATAACCACTAGCACGTCAGAGGTACAAGCTGTACGTAACGGTTGCCTATGTATTGATTGGAAGGGCAGCTGACGAGCGAACTCATCCATAAACCCTACTGAGCCTGACAATGACAATATCCGTACAGTCCGGTCCGTTCGTCTAAAGAGTATCGCATATCGAGTCTAGGGGAGTGGATAAAGTCAGACCCCTAATAACGCGATAAATCGTATCGGCATGAAGCCCATCACCATCTGAGAAACTGCTGATCCAAATCAGTAATTCTCCATTACCTCGGCCGAGGATTTCTAGTGATGGCCACCCGTGCACTGTGCGACATCAACCCCCAATACCGGGAGAGACGAATCCCCGACGATCCGCTCACTGCCTCCATGTGGCTCGGGACTGTACCCAAAAAATACCTGTTTGCACGACTCCTTTGAGCCGTGGTAGGGTAGAAATCAAAGCACAGTGGGAACTCACACGAGACAAATGACGATCTCAGGTCGACAAACTAACCTGTATACATGTCACCAGGGAAATGCTATCTGACAATATGTATAATACCAACTAGCATGTTCCCGGCGAGTCCTGTCCGGTATACTCATAACCCAATGAGCACCTGTATACATCTTAGGTGATCCAACTGACACCAGTGGCTTGTGAGACCGACCATCGCCCCTCGTCGAGGTCTCGACTGTATACACTAGTCTACTTTGGAGTATCGATGCCCTGTCTCAAAACTCCAACGACTAGGGACACTTTAAGGATGTGCTTATAGACCCCAGCTCCCACGTATATGATCGCCATCATACTGCTGGCAGTCAAGCAAGAATCCTATGGGCTCTATCAACATGCAATAGAGAACTAAAGCATGTATACGATGATAAAGACAAACCAAATAGCGTACTATCATCTTGAGTAAGGCTGTCATATCGGTATAGGTCCTGCCTCAATCATTGCAATCACGTACCTGCGATCCAATAATTGACTTTGAGGGCACTATCTCCAACAATCTCCCACTTGCACTTAAGACTAATTATTGCGATGTCGCATACTCACAGCCCGTGTGATACCGAACATCCAACTCCTCTACTAATCAGTTTCACAAAGCTAGTTTGTAAAACTCTTGTGTTCGAGAAATAGCCTTAGTGAGTGGATCCGCCCTGATGTTTCTTTCTATGTCTCTCTTAATCTCAAGTTCGCGGAGAAAGCCATCTCCCGAATCGAGTAATACCTGTCTTAGAATATGTCTGAATATCTGATGGGACCTAGTCCATAAATGAACTCCAAATCCAAACTTCTTAGAGTTTATTGATAACTGAACCTAATCAGTATCCAGCACCATGCCTCCCACAGTATCCTCTTGGACCACCTGTCCATAATACTGTCCTTCGTCAGAGGGAAAACTATAACTCTGACATTCACTCTGTCATCCATGTCACCTTGGAAGCCTGGAATGATAACCGTTTCCCGAAGGAGGCTGTTGTCATCAAATCCGTAGAACATTCACTTATGTTCTAAAACTGCTTCCTTATGTTTCTCCAGGATTGGATTAATATTAACTTATCACATCTAGTGTAAAAACAACATCCGGTGTGGTACTTGACATCTCATGATTGACTCAATTGCCTAAGCAAGTGATCTGCCAATCATGCACATCCCTCTCTCCTTTAGTCTCTAAGACACCTTTAGAGAGGGTGACTCCATCACCTGCAGGTACACCACCATGCCAGGTGTCATCTATTCTAAAATACCATTAGAATACTGTCAAAGTACCCAAATTGGGAAACTACCCAAATCTAGATCTAAAACCATAGATCTAGTGACCAGAATATCTGGTATTATATCCATATCCTTTGTGGAGAAACAACTGTGTGACGACCAAAGTACAACCGATCGTAGTTTTGGAATTTTACTTCCTACTCTGTGTATGTTATCCAAATACCAGGACATCACACCCTACTACCTTCTTAACAGATCCATCCCCTATTCTGATGAAGTCAAAGCCATGACTGTTGCATCAAAATTAGATGATCTTATCTCCGCTATATCTGCTCATGCCTATAAATAGACATAAGCTACTTGCCCACTATGCTTCCGCTGCTCCCACTGACTATGAAAATCCTCTGGCAGAATAATATATACATCCACTTCTAAATCTAGTTTAGAACAACGCTATACATGTCCTCCTGCCGGGTCTCATAGTCTGGAACAACAGTAGTGTCAAGTCTGGGTAAGCAAGAACCTCCCTATCACCGTCCTTGAGGCTACCGGAGTACCTCTCGGGTGTCTGAGGTTACCCACCATGTTTGCGGAGTGGCTATTGGAATGTCAAACCTGATTGAATATATAGGTCCTATTAAATTTTCCGTAATCGTTTGCGGTTCTGGAATCACTTCCAGTTCTACCATACTCCCACTACTGTTTTCTGAAAAAATCCATTTTTACTAAAACTGTGGCGAGTCAAGAACAATATCACTATTGATCTTCCAGATGGTAGAAAATCAACCCTCGTCAAAGCCAGGGTCAACCCACAAACTGCCATTACAGAAACATGCCTTGAGTTATTCAGTGTCTGGTTTTAAGCATAAGCTGGACAACTCCCCGTATCTTAACATCGTTAAGATATGAACCATTCTATATATAATATAGAAATAGAGGCACTAATTTAATTGGAACCAGATTCAAATCATGCAGCTGTCTCCAGTGCATATCAACTCAATGGAGAAAGGCTAATCAGCATTACTCAACTTAGGAATACATCCAATTATGAGTAACCTGAATGAGAAACAAGTTTCTAAAAAACATTATTATTAATTGAATACCTATCACAAGAATCTACATCTTCGATCTCTTTGAAGAATCCCGATACTTGTGATACCTGGTTCTCTACTTTATTCTTATACCCACAACTTCTCAAAACTTAGACATTGTATTTCTACGAAACACTTGTCTAAAAACTAGAGAAGTCACAAGTAAACAGAATATAGTATGAGGACCTACCCCTTTGCCCTGACGGAAACTGGACAACATACAATACTGTGTATAAGTCCGCTGAGTTGAATAACTCAAAAACTGTGCGTCGTAGGTTGAAAACTGTACTTATGGTTTAAGAACTACTCTGTTGTTCAATGCTCCTTACCCAATAATCAACTGATATAGGTAAATGTCACCGACATAATATCAAAAAGTTATATCTCACTTTATAAAAATAAACGTACAGATATATCTTTTTGAAATTGGTGCACAACAACGGATACTCAAAACCATATACATGCCATCCGGCAAAAACCCAGGCGACTTCCTCAAATATCACCAATTACAATGAATTCCGATATAATGAGGATAATCACCTAATTCCCAATAACTTACTCCCACTCATTATCTGTAAAACCATACAGATATGAGAATGAAACCTGGTAAATACATACCCTGGAGTAAGTATCTAATCGGGAAATCAGTTTTCCTTTAACAATGCACAGAAACAGGAAAAATGTTTCGTAGGGGTATCCTGGTATTCCTAGTAATGCCTCTTCCATAATCCAATTTATGACTTTAACCGTATATTTCTTTGCATTCTCTCCAAATCCCTTTATTTGTCTTTAGTCATTACCTTCTGTACACCATCGTTAGGCTAAATGGTTTTCTTCCTTCCCTACCGTTCGGCATCAGCCTATGGTTTGGAAGAAGACTATCCAGTAAGCATAATAGGTGTACTCTCCTAATCCTAGGAGTACTCGCAACTTGAGAGATGGTGATGATTAAAGACAACTGAATAATACCTTATTCAATTTCTCCCGAACTGGGGAAAAAAGCAAAGGTGAAATAGGAGCGGCGATGAAGTACGTGGTTTGGTCGTGAATTATAGCAGTCACAATTTACTTTGCCCTCTTTTTAATCTCTTTATTTTGTCTTTAGCTATTACCTTCTGTACACCCTACTTAGGCTAATTGGTTTTCTTCATTCCCTACCTTTCGGCACCAGCCTATGGTTTGTAATAAGCGTAATAGGTGTACTCTCCTAAACTAAGGAGCCCTTGCAACCTGAGAGAAGGTGATAATAAAAGACAACTGAATAATACCTTATTCTATTTCTCCTGAACCTGGATCCATCCTCGAAGAAGTCCCTCCGAGTTCGTATATAACCATACGATGGATCTATCCAATGGAAGTGGATGTCCGTAGTAATACGGGGTGTTATGAGAAATACAAAGGGTAAAAGAAGGAGCGGCAATGACTTATGCAACTCATACAATCCAAAAGCCAGTATTTTAAGAAGGTTCGGTCAACTTGGTCACTGAGTCATAGTTTAGGGTTGGTCAATGGTCGCTGCCAAAGAGAGAGAGAGAGAGAGAAAAGAAACACTCTACGTACACTCTAACCTAGATCAGAATGGTTATCACTTTATCTAATCAGGAAACCTCCCACTGTAATCTCAAATTCTCCTCCAAACCTGAAAGAAGAATTAGTCGGGATCACCCGAAGAGTAAACCAACTCATCAGTGAGAATCGGGATCCAACTATCATCGCATGATAACTTGATGGAAGCCACTCAAGTTATCACACTCCAGAAGGTATGCGCATGCCTGGCAAGTTTCCTGTATGTTTGAAACCCCCGATGTGATTTTTTGCCCCATGCTCTTATGACCTTGGCTTTAGGTCAAAATATCATAAGTCACATGTCAAGTTCTAGCCGTCATTATCCAGGTTAATTTGAACCCACCTACACATGCCCTTGGCGTTAGGTCAAAATGGCAGAACGACTTTCCCAAACCAACTCATCTATCTATGCAACAATTGAATACCCAGCAGCTACCAAACACTATGCCTTGGCGTTAGGTCAAAATACATAACTTGAATACTACTGAATACACAAAAGAAATGATGGAGGGCTACGGCTGGTTTTTGGCGAAAAACCTTTAACGTAATGAACTTGATATCGATGAAGGAACCTGATAGCTTTTTATAAAAATATAGTGGCGAAAACCTTTTGCTAAAGAGGTCATTCCCGGTGAAGGGATATCGGCTCTTTCCTCGTAGAATGAGGTGCAGGATATTCTAACTGAATACCGCTATGCAAAGCAACTTGTAATCGACTATATTGAAGTTATTACCCTGACGTAAACTTCTGCCCAAGGGGTCACTCCCGGTGAAGGGATCTCGGCCCTTGCCTCATGGAATGAGGTGCAGGATATTCCAACTGAATACCGCTATGCAAAACAAAAGGAAACATCTTTGTAATAACACCTTTTAAAATTTGTTCCAACAACATCAAATATAGGTTTGATTTATCCTTGCATTGATAAGAATCAATGCAGTCCCATCAATCAATCACACCAGAAAAGAACGAAAATAAAATGTACGTATATGCCATCCGCATTCGTCACTGGGTCCCGTCATCACCCGTTAGGTTACTTAACTAACGACAGAGCGGGGGCTGGACTAGCGCGGGTGTAAAACATATACAACATCTAATAGTATATATACCAATATACAATAATTGCTCCAGGCGTGATAATATGCAACATTACAGAAAAAGTAATAAGCATCACAGAACAATACAGATAATCTGGGATCCCCGGGTTTAACAGAGCCGCTGCTGAAACCCGACGTTCCCCTGGTCGTGTGGATAGCCTGTGCAATGAAACCTAAACCCCTACGGGTGCGGCAAGTTACCCGCCAAAACCTGAAGCGAGGTTACCCCTACAGCAAAATGAATGGACCACCCGGCACTTCACGGAATCCGGTAACTTGAGCACCCCTCCTTGGGTCAACCTGTACCCCTTACGAGTGCGGTGAATAGTCTGCCAATTCTAGAGTGAGGCGCCTCTGCCTCTCAAAGCCATGAGATAAGGACCCGTTGCCCTCCAGAACCCGGCTATCCGTGCACTCCGTCGCGGGGTAAACCTAGTATAAAAATAAAAATATGTACAACGGGTACATCGACCTCAGCCCGATCGTGCCCCAAAAGAATATTATACAAACAGGAAGTGACGGCAGTCCACATGTTGGACGCTTGCCCCGCAATATCAAATGTACAAATAAATCCAAACTGCACTACCATTGCACACTGCTATCCACCACGACAAATCCGCAACATTACAGCACAACACAGAACATCAACGCGAATGTCACGTTCGCAAATCCGTCTAAAAGAACTATAGCAATTAGACGCAATTTACCGCTCGAATAACATTCCCGGTCGGAGATATAAGTACGTACTGCAAACTAACATGTTTAAATTTCGATCGACCAAGTATCCCAAAGTGGGCCCCATAAACATCTGCTGTACAGTAACAAAAACTGGGCCCAAAAGAATAGTACCAAAAACCACAATTTCCAAAATAAAGCTCTCTAGAAAAAGTTGAAGCACTGTTCCCACAAACGAGCCGCGGTTCCGCGGTGGTCTTGTGGGATCACGTGCCCATATTTTTCCAGAATGCTTTGAAAAGCCTGCTTAGTTTTCTGCGATATGTAAAATAATTTTTAGACACTGTTTAAAATCGACAGAAACTTTAACCCTGGAATTTTCGGTTTTCAAAAATTCGTTCGATCGATATTTTAAACGCGTTAGCACAAGTTAGTAAAGCTTAATGGTGACGCTCTGATACCACTGTAAGTCCACGGTAGCGCCCCGGCCGTCTAACAGACGCCAAATGCGGAACAAAAAGTTTTACAACTAGCGATATCGCGTACTATAACCCTGATCTGCCATTAAAGCTAAACTAACAAACTACAAAGTGGGTAAAAGACTTATACCGAACGATCCGAGTCCTTCGATCTTCAACCATCATCCCACGCTTTGTTGCGGCTGCTCCGATCTCCTGAATCTCCAGACTTCTCGTACAGGTGGCACCACGTCGACGGATCTTTAAACGGGCTCCCGCCTCTGAACCGAGGCAACTCGATCATCAAGTTTGCTAAAAGAGATGACAAAGATTGATGTAGAGAATGAGTAGAACACTTTGTCTCGTTACGTCCATAGCTATGGACGAACGGTTAATGAAGTTGCCTTTTGGATCGGGTGGAAATGAGAAATGAGTATCTATCAAATTTCCATACACTAAAACTATCATAATTTTTTCTCTCAAGCAACCCTATCTCACAAGAGGGGAGGGGCCGGCCTATTTGAAGAGGGGAGAGGTGAGTGTAGGAGGGGGGGAGTGACCATAAGATCAATGAAGAGGATGAGTTACATAACACCTTGTATGAACACATTTAATGAAACAATGAATCACTAACCTTGTCATCTAAAACATTAAATGAACATTTAAAGCACTAATGACTCACTAGCCTAGTCACCATCCTAGTCACCATCTAGAAGCTTCCACACCCATCTCAAGAAAAGATAAATCCGCATTTAACCGAATGTTAAATACGACTGATAGAAAACTGGAAACTGGCAACTTCCAAAAGTGATCCTGAAACGAATTTTGGGATAACCCCGTAACAGTATAAACATACCCGCATTTGTATTACGACCGAATACAAAAGCATCTGAGACAAAGATATTATATCTACACAGTATAATACTGGGATCCGGCTTAAACCAAAGCCTACTAGTATTATCTGCCCGAAAAACGACACGTGCGAAAACGCACGTGCATTTTCCGAACCCTGCCATAAAACCATACGGCCTCTACAACGTTTCGCCCGAACTTGGGAAACGGTCTGTGGGGGACTCTAATGACTCATCAACCCACTGGCACTTGGTATAACCACTAGCACGTCAGAGGTACAAGCTGTAAGTAATGGTTGCTTATGTATTGATTGGAAGGGAAGCTGACGAGCGAACTCATCCATAAACCCTACTGAGCCTGACAGTGACAATATCCGTACAATCCGGTCCGTTCGTCTAAAGAGTATCACATATCGAGTCTAGGGGGTGGATAAAGTCAGACCCCTAATAACGCGATAAATCTTGTCGGCATGAAGCCCATCACCATCTGAGAAACTACTGATCCAAATCAGTAATTCTCTATTACCTCGGCCGAGGATTTCTAGTGATGGCCACCCGTGCACTGTGCGACATCAACCCCCAATACCGGGAGAGACGAATCCCCGACGATCCGCTCACTGCCTCCATGTGGCTCGGGACTGTACCCCAAAAGTACCTGTTTGCACGACTCCTTTGAGCCGCGGTAGGGTAGAAATCAAAGCACAGTAGGAACTCACACGAGACAAATGACGATCTCAGGTCGACAAACTAACCTGTACACATGTCACCAGGAAACTGCTATCTGACGATATGTATAATACCAACTAGCATGTTCCCGGCGAGTCCTGTCCGGTGTACTCATAACCCAATGAGCACCTGTATACATCTTAGGTGATCCAAATGACACCAGTGGCTTGTGAGACCGGCCACCTCCCCTCGTCGGGGTCTCGACTGTATACACTAGTCTACTTTGGAGTATCGATGCCATGTCTCGAAACTCCCACGACTAGGGACACTTTAAGGATGTGCTTATAGACCCCAGCTCCCACGTATATGATTGCCATCATACTGCTGGCAGTCAAGCAAGAATCCTATGGGCTCTATCAACATTCAATAGCGAACTAAAGCATGTATACGATGATAAAGACAAACCAGATAGCATACTATCATCTCGAGCAAGACTGTCATATCGGTATAGGTCCTGCCTCAATCATTGTAATCACGTACCTGCGATCCAATAATTGACTTTGAGGGCACTATCTCCAACATCTACCTATAAGTAATGTTGTAGTATAACCCCCGGGTATAAGTGAAATAGGTGTGCAAGGTATACCTGTAGCTATGTCATAAAGTGCGCATGTACCTATCACTAATGGTACAATATTCTATAGGTATACAGGTAACTAGCATGTAAGTATGTCAGAGCATATGTGTAAGCATGTAGGTATACAGGTATGCTATAAGTCAATGCGTAAAGAAATATGAATCAAAGTCTCAATGTCCCTAACCAAGCAATATCATATCTATAAGTGGGTTGTGCGTGACATGGCAATTATTGACGGTGTGTGTAGCATACAATCAGTGCTCTTGCAACATGAATCGTCAATAATATGTGCAGTGTCCTAAGGATACTAGTCCAAGAACAAGAATATCTAAGTAATAGGGTAAATGCGCAATTCTAAATATGACATAGAATATGCGACAGAAATAACATCTCTAGCCCAGACGCATAACGCCATGCGGGCGATTCCCCTGTAGATGATAAATCTACTCAGCAACACTCCTGGCTAAGTGAAGCCTACCACCTGTTTTCCCTTGTCGTAGCGTCCGAAGTCCCCGCTTGCGAACCTAAAATTTCATAAACACATCACATAAGCAAATATCCTACAACGACGAAAAGACATCGAAACGCAAGAATAACGCCCTGAAAATTGTACTGCGCACTTAGCGCATCTATCGCGCACGACATCGGCCAAAAACCCTAACTGGGGTCGCTAAACTACAAAACACCAAGTCTAGACCCCGATCGCGCAACACAACATAAACAATTACGAATAATAGAATAGATATAACCTCGCAACGACCAATCGAACCCACGTCGGAAAAACCCCGAAACCTAGTAAGCAACTTATCGCAATATTTCGCACTAGTTTCAAGAAAACGCATATCTAGCGACTACAAACACCTTATAATAGCTTAACTAAGCTATCTAAACCAATCCTATATTTTTAACACTTGATAATTAAGTTTTAGCAAAAACCTAGTAAGCGAAATTGCATAATTAAACAATGTATTCATTAGCAAAAATTATCATTTTCTACTAGGTTAATTTTTTCCTAATCACAAATTAACACTTTAATTAACATTAAACACTTAAATCAAGATTTAACCTTAACTTGAATTTCCTAAAAAAATTAAGAATAATCAATTTATCATGATTTAAAAGCTATATTAACATATAATTAGCTAAATCAATGATTTAAACATAATAATTAAAGATTTGTGTTAGAAATTAAACCTCCTCAAGAACACCAAAATAAAACTAGATCCATCATCTTAGCCTCAAAAAAACCATGCTTTGTTGAAGATCCAAGAAGGATTAGTGAAGGAAATGATGGTTTTATTTTTATTTAGGATTTTTGTGGATTTATTTTGGGATTTTTGATGAGTTTTTGATCTTGGAAAGTGAAGAAATAAACTTGGAAAATTTTGGGACGGAAATGGGGGAATATAGGTCGGCCAAGGTGAGGGGGGGTGTTTGTGTAAGAAAAATGGGGAAGTTTCTAGCAAAAGAAATTAATTAATGCACATTTAATGCAAAATGCCACCTTTTATTCATTTTCTTTTCTTTTTCTTTTAATTTTTTAATTCCATTGACCAAAAAAAATCTAGATATTTAAAAAGAATGTTCTAAAATAATTGTAGTGATGATTTCCAATGATTCTCATTTAGAAGAAATTTCCCGATTTACGTGCATATTTTACCGGCTAAAATAATATTTTATTTGGGAAAAATTATATCTGAACCAAAATCTCCCAAATACCCCCAAAGTTCGCGCACAAGCTTTATTTTAGCTAAAATAGGTGCCGGCAAGCTTCTACGGACGTTTGATCGAAATCGGGTTAAAACGGAAAATACCGACAATTTTGCCCTAAGAGGGAAAAATTCGCAAAACGATTTCTGAAACGTTACATAATTCAACAAGATTCCTGATTCTTCCCGAGATCAAAATGGTAGATTTACACGCAACTAATTACTTTTCACAAAACTAATTAGTGTAGATTCCAATTATTGTATCACATTCACAAAAAATCTAGACGATGTTAAACGTTTCGATTGAATCAACAAACATCCACAATTCCCCGAGATCTCAACACTTGAGCAAAGTTAAAGTACCCAAAATATTCCACAGTACCTATGGACCAACCATAGAAGGGTTAACCCTTGCCTCACCTATGGCGCCACGGAACTACGACAAACCCTAAGAGTTGGTCGCGGTTCCGTGGTTATAGAATCGAGTTAGGATTACGTTCTTCTAAAGGGTTCATAGAATTACGTCCATGATCTTTCGAATAAATTTAACATGGAAAATTCCAACACTTGGAAAATTTCCAGCGCGAGTAATGAGGTGGTGTTTGATGTTCGTTCAAACTGTTAAACATCGTCTAGGTTACCTGAAACAATGTTAAAATTATGAGTACGAAATACTCCGAATTAGCCTCTTAACAAAATTAACATCACATGAAATTTTGGGCTAAACAAACAATACCTGAAACCCCAAAATATACAGACCAGAGCACCAAAGAAAAATGAGTCGAATTGGAGGGGGTAGGGCCGGCGAGGCCGGAAATAATGAGCTTTTCTCTGGGTCAAAACCGGTGGAATCGCCTCGTTTTTCTCCAGTGTTCTACATGCATCTTATGCAAGCTTCTGCAGTTGCTTAAATAATTTTAGGAGGTCATTTAAAAATCGACACAGAGCAAATTTTATGGTTTCAGTTTATCGAACTTTCGGAGTTGTTTCGGTTTCGTAATATTTCTAACATCATCTAAGTTTCTAGCTTGGCTTTGATACCACTGTAGGATTTCCTTAGCACTATCACCTAGTGTTTGGCTTGCATCAAACATGCTATAACAAAAAATTTAGGGGTGCTAAGCAAAACCAACCATGAATCGAACTAGAAAATTAGGGTAACAAGAACTAGTATCACATACTAATAGTAGTCTAACACTAAGAGGTGAGTAATACAACCTTTATAGACCTCCTCTGTGACTCCTAGGATCAACTTGGTGTTTGAACGAGTTCGCTTGAAACTTTCGAAGTCCACGACGATCCACCACGGAGTCCCTTGGCTCAAGCTCCTGGCTTCACTTGATCTAAGTGGAAGTGGAGCAAACAACCTACACTAGTAGGCTAGACTAATATAGATTGGTGATGTGGGTTTGGATCTCACTTAAAAAAACCTTTCTCTTTATGTTCTTCACTCACTTGAAAAAGCTAGAGAGCTTGAATGAGGAAGAAAAAGGAGAATGGATAAGCTTGAGCTCTTTTGATAATCCTTACAATAAAATGAGAAAAGAAAATAAATATGAGAGAGTCACACTCACCCACAACCATGGTTATGAAATATCTAGATATTTTAATATCGAGTTAATGAATAAGTAGAAAATAGATCATGGTTAAATCTAGGTCAAGTAAAGAAGAGTGTACAAAACTACCCATGATTCATTCCCATTTTCCTTTTTCTCAATAATCAAATATATAAATATTTTACCATATGAGTCTTGTATTGCCATCTCCATTGTATCATCAACCATGACACATGTATGCATGCATGTGTGCATTCATATCAATATATATACATACATACATTCATGCATTCATAAAAATAGACAAGGTTTTAAATAAATGAGCTAAAAGTCAATAATTTTAAATCAACACTTGATTTAATAATCCGGTCATATCACATATGACCCGACCAATAGAAATCGCCCGATTAAAATATGGTATCAAATACACGCATTTAATCGAGCTCCCGCGCAATCCCATATGCACCCCACATCATTTCTCCTAAGCTAGGAAACCCCTGTGTGGGACTCTAATACTCGTCAATACGCTAGAAGTAGGCAGTGATCATATCACATACCCATAAACCGTCAGCGGCACTAGCTGTACGTAACGACTCCCAGGTATTGAGCGATCAGAAGAAAAACAAACGAACATGTCAAAATTCCCGTCAAGACAACTGGCAACACTTACCGTACAGTCCGATCTCTTCGTCAGATATGGTGCATATCGAGTCTAGGGATGGTATCGTCGACCCCAATAACTCAATAAGTCATGCCGGTATATGGCCTATAACAGATCGAGAAACTACCGATAACTCTTATCAGTAAATCTCAACAGCCCTGGCCTGGGACTTCCTGTTATATCCAATCGAGCATAGCGCAACATCAACCCCCAATACCGGGAGAGACGAAACCCCTACTATCGCTCATTGCCTTCATGTACCACGGGACTGTACCCAAAATCTACCTGTTTGCACGACTCAGAAGAGCCGTGGCAGGGTGGAAATCAAAGTACAGTGGGAGGACACACAAGACTCTATGACGATCTCAGGTCTACAGACTAACCAGTACCAGTGTCACCTGAGAACTGCTATCCGACGATAGATATAATACCACATAGGAGTTCTCGGCGAGTCCGTTCAGTGTACCCAGTCTCCACTGAGCACCCGTATACAATCTTTGGTGTCACCACACCAATGGATATGGGATCATCCATCGCCTATCATATGGGTCAAGAACCGTATACGCTAGTCTACTGTGGAATATCGATGCCCCGTCTCGATACACCCACGACTAGGAACATTTCAAGGATATGCTTATAAACTACACATGTCCCACTAGTATGATCTGCATCATAGTCTCAGTACTCAAGCAAATATCTTAAGGGCTTTATCAACATGTACCAAATGAGTAATATGCACGATCAAGTGAATATGTCAAGATAAAAAACAACCAGATAGCATACTATCATGTTGAGCAAGAATGTCCTCTGAATATATATATACACATACTGATACATTCACTATCAAATAATGGCCTTTAGGGCATACATATATCCAACAAATATATATCACACACATATATTTATATGTATTTAGAGAAAACAAATTCTTTAGTGAGATAATATTAGTTAATATATATTAATATATCAAATATATAATTATATATTAAATTATTAAATCAACACTTGATTTAATAATCCGGCTATATCATATACAACCGACTAATATCATTTATATCAACTTATGGAATCAACACTTGATTCAATAACCCGGCTATATCTCATATAACCGACTGATATCAAATATCGCGAGATTAGAATACGGTATCCCAAACACACATTAATCTCGGTCCTGCGAATATCACATATGTGCCATATTTCGTTTCGCTTGAGCCAGAAAACCTCTGTGTAGGACTCTAAAGACTTGTCAATACGCCAGCAGTAGGTAATGATCATATCAGTCACCTACAAGCCGTCAGCGGTACTAGTTGGACGTAACGGCTACCCAGGTATTGAACGATCACAAGATCAACAAGCAAGCTTTTCCATATTCCCGTGAATCCAGTAAGTAACACTACCGTACAGTCTGATATGTCGCATATCGAGTCTGGTGGTGGTAAACGTTAGACCCCAATAAATTGATAAGTCATGCCGATGTGTGGCTCATAACGGGTTGAGAAACTACTGATAACACTTACTGTAAGTCTACACCAGCGCCCCAGCCGTCAATCCGAGGCTAAATGCGGAATAAAAACTTTTCAAAATGGCGCTAACATAACACTAAAACCCGGATCGTTCCATTAACCGTAAACTAGTAAACTGTAAAAGAGTTTGGAGAGATTATATCGATCGATATGTGTCCTTCGGTCTTCAATCTCTGCGCCAAGCTCCTCGAGGCTGCCCCAACGAAGTTCGCTCTCCGATCTCGCTCGTCGAAGTGGCTCCATGTCGAGGGTTCTTTATACGGGCTCCCACTTCAAACCGAAGCAACTCGGACATGAAGTTTGCTAGCCGACATGTCCAAGGTGAAGTATAGATAGTGGGTGATTACTTTGTCTCATAACACTCTAGGATTCTCAACACATGAGAGGGATAGAATGAAGGTTGAAGAAGAAGCCATTGATGGAAGTTCTGAGCTCAAGAAAAAAGCTAGAGAAGAAAAAGAGCTTTCTTATTGTATGAGATTAAATGTGAGAGCTCTAATAATATCTCAAGACCAAACCCCAACCCTTTTTGTGGCTGCCCTCTCTCTCTCCACATATCAATCCCACACAATAATCAATCAAGAGAATAGACATAGCACAAGAAAACACACCATGAGTCACCAAAAATTCACATGACACATTTAATGCTCTTGGTCAAGACTTGAACTCATAATTTCCACTTAATAAACATTAATACAAATGTTTAAAACAATAAATAGAATGGCATCTTCTAAAGTAAACTCATGACGGATCACAAGAATACCCCTCATCTGTATATACATACCTGCATCCGCATTCCGACTGAATACGAAAACAACGAGATGAAAATAATCCAACAATCTAATACTAGGATCCGGCTTAAACCAAAGCCCACTAGTTTGATCCGTCCGATCATGATCCATGCACAAGTGCACGTATATGATCGAACCCTGCCATAAAACCATACGGCCTCTACAATATTTCGCCCGAACTTAGGAAACTTTCTGTGGGGGACTCTAAAGACTCGTCAATACGCCGGCAGTGGGTTTAACCACAAGCACGTCAGTGGCACTAGCTGTACGTAACAGCTGCCAAGGTATTGAGCAAAAGGGAGGCCGATGAGCAAATTCATCCCGAAACCCTACTGAGCCTGTCGGTGACAATATCCATACAGTCCGGTCCGTTCGTCTATGAATATCACATATCGGGCCTAGGGGGTTGGTAAACGTCAGACCCCCAAAAGCGGTATAAGTCGTGTTGGAGTGTAGCCCAGAACACCCTGAGAAACTACTAGAATACCTACCAGTAAATCTCGCTTGCCCTGGCCAGGGACTTTGTGTAATGGCTCTCCAGACACAGCGCGATCTCACCCCCAATACCGGGAGAGACGAATCCCCTGCCGATCCTCTCATTGCCTCCATGTGGCTCGGGACCTTACCCAACTAAAACCTGTTTGCACGACTCCTTTGAGCCATGGTAGGGTAGTAATAAAAGAACAGTGGGAACTCACACGAGACAAATGACGATCTCAGGTCGATAGACTAACCTGTACACATGTCACCAGGGAACTGCTATCTGACTATAGGTATAATACCAACTAGCATATTCCCGGCGAGTCCGTCCGGTGTACTCAGAACCCAATGAGCACCTGTATACGTATTAGGAGAACCAACTGACACCAATGGCTTGTGAGACCGGCCATCGCCCCTCGTCAGGGTCTCGATCCGTATACTCTAGTCTACTCTCGGAGTATCGATGCCCAGTCTCAAAGTTCCCACGATTAGGGAGACTTTAAGAATGTGCTTATAGACTACCCAACTCTCACGTATATGATCACCATCATACTGCTGGTAGTCAAGCAAGAATCCTAAGGGCTCTATCAACATGTAATAGTGATCTGTAATGTCACATAAAGCATGTACACGATGATAAAGACAAACCAGATAGTATACTATCATCTCGAGTAAGACTGTCCTACCGGTATAGGTCCTCCCTCAATCATTGCAATCACGTGCCTGCGTTCCAATAATTGACTTTGAGGGCACTATAGTCAACACTTACCAGTAAATCTCATCATCAGCCCTGGCCAGGGACTTCCTGTTATAGCCAATCGAGCACAGCGCAACATCAACCCCCAATACCGGGAGAGACGAAACCCCTCGTATCACTCATTGCCTCCATGTGACTCGGGACTGTACAAAAAATCCACCTATTTTCATGCTCTCTTGTGTATGGTATGGAGGAAATTAAAGCACAGCGGGAATCACACAAGACTCTATGACGATCTCGGGTTTACAGACTAACCTGTACCAGTGTCACCAGAGAACTGCTATCTGACGATAGGTATAATACCATCTAGAAGTTCTTGGCAAGTCCTGTTCGGTGTACCCATTCTCCAATGAGCACCTGTGTACAATCTTTGATGTCAAACACTAATGGATGTGGGATCATCCATCGCCCCATACAGGGTCAAGAAACGTACACACTAGTCTACTCTGGAATATCGATGCCATGTCTCGATACTCCCACGACTAGAACAATTAAAGGATGAACTTATGGACTACCCTGGCCCTACTAGTATGATCTGCATCATAATCCTGGTAGTCATGTACACATCCTAAGGGCTTTATCAACATGTAAGAGCAAGACAGTATCACAATACTAGTCTACATGTTAAGATAAAGAGCAACCAGTTATCATACTATCATGTCGAGCAAGAAAGTCCTCTTTATATATATCCAAGCATCCATTATAATATACAATCATGTACTATAATGGCCTCTAGGGCATACATACAACTAACAGTCTCCCACTTGCACTAAGGCCAGTTGTTGTAGTATCTCATACCTACATCCCGAAGAGTCTCTCAAATTATATCTGCGGAATGGCCTTCGTGAGTGGATCCGCGGTGTTATTCTTCGTCTCAACTCTCCCGACCTCGATCGCCCGGAGATCAACTATCTCCCTGATCAAGTGATACCGCCTAAGAATATGTATGGATCACTGATGGGACCGGGGTTTCTAGGCCAAAGCCACAACTCTATTGTTATCATAATACACAAGTATTGGATGCTTAATGGTAGCAACCTTACTAAGTTCATCTCATGAACGTCTTCATCCAGACAGCCTCTTTGGAAGTATCGTTGGTAGCAATGTATTCAGCCTTTATCGTCGAGTCTGCTACGGTATCTAGCTTGGAACTCTTCCAACATATCGTCCCTCTACTAAGGATAAAGACAAAACCCGAGACTGACTTTCTATCGACCTAATCACTCTGGAAGCTCGAATCGGTAAAGGACACCAACTGGATTTTACCGTTACCATACACCAAGAACATTTCTTTAGTGCTTCACAAGTACTTAAGAATGTTCTTCACAGCTGTCCAGTGATTCTCCCCAGGATGTAAGAGGCATCACCCAAATCCTTCATGGAGAACCTTAGTGATAAGAAGAGCTTGACCGAGTGTAGCATAGGAACATCATTTCCTATCAAGAGTATGTCATCCACGTACAATACGAGGAAGAAAACCTTACTCTATATAACCTTCTTGTATATACGAGGTTCATCTACGTATTTAACGAAGTCAAACTCTTTGAATGCTATATCAAAAACAGATGTTCCAACTCCGTGATGCCTGCTTTAATCCGTAGATTAATGTAAGCAGTTTGCACACCTTTCTGCTGCTCCCACTTTCTACGAAGCCCTCTGGCAGTGTCATGTACACGCTCTCTTCTAAATCACCATTTTGAAAAGTGGTCTTGACGTCCATCTGCCAGATTTCGTAGTCACGGTATGCAGCGATGACAAGTAGGATCCGGATGGACTTAAGCATAGCCACTGGAGAAAAGGTTTCATCATAATCCACACCTGGTCGTTGACTAAAACCTTTTGCTATGAGTCTAGCTTTGAAAGTCTCAACTTTTCCATCTACACCAAGAATTTTCTCAAGATCCACTTGCTCCCGATTGGTTTTACCCCTTCAGGAGCAACTTCCAAAGTCCATACTTTGTTGGTGTACATGGATTCCATCTCAAATCATATTGCATCCAGCCATTTCACAGAGTCCCCACTCTTGATGGCCTGCTCGAAACTAGTTGGGTCATCATCTTCCATGATGCAATCCTCTCTCCCACAGTCAATGAGAAAACCGTAGTATCTCTCGGGTGGATGAGGAACCCTACTAGATCTGCGGAGTGGCTGAGGTTCGTTGGAGACTATCGAATCCTCCGGTTCTACCAAATCATCAACTGTAGTTTGTGTAGCTAGAACTTCTTCCAGTTCTACCTCATGACCACTAATTTCTTTCATAAGAAATTCATTTTCTAAAAAGGTGGCATTCCGAGAAACAAACACCTTTTGTTTCTCAGTGTGGTAGAAGATATACCCTCGCGAATGCTTGGGATATCCTATAGACTTACAAAGAACTGACCGTGCCTCGAGTTTGTCGTGATTTTGCCTTTTGACATAGGCCGGACAACCCCATATCTTAACTTGTTTAAGACATGGTCTCTTTCCACTCCATATCTCATATGGTGTTTTAGGCACAGATTTTGATGGAACTTAATTCAATAGGTATGCTTCTTTCTTAAGTGCATAGCCCCAAAAGGAAATAGGTAACTCAACAATACTTATCATAGAGCGCACCATATCTAATAGGGTGCGATTTCTCCGCTCCGATACACCGTTGTGCTGTGGTGTATGTGGAGGAGTAAGCTGAGAGAGAATCCCATTCTCTTTTAAATAATCCAGGAACTCCGTGCTTAAGTATTCTCCTCCCCGATCAGATCAAAGGATTTAATACTTTTACCCGTTTAGTTCTCTACTTCGCACTTATATTCCTTGAATTTATCAAAATCTTCAGACTTGTATTTTAACAGGAACATATGCCCGAATCTTAAGAGATCATCGGTGAATGTAATGAAGTAAGAGGAACCATTCCTGGCATGTGTAGACATGGACCGCATACATCACTATGTATCAGTCTCAAGAGTTCAATAGCTCTTTCTCCGTGTCCAGTAAACGGAGTTTGGTCATTTTGCCTTTGAGACATGACTGGCAAGTTTCATAAGTTGTAAATTCGAACAGGTTCAAATACCATCCTTATGTAACTTAGCTAGGCGTGTCTCATTGATATGACCTAGTCTACAAACCCATAAGAAGGATTCGATCATTTCTGAACTTTTTCTCTTGTGTGTGTTCTGTACATTAAGATTTGTATTCTGATTTAGAACATATAAACCGTTACATAACGTACCAAACCAAATCAACTCTTGATTTAGGAAAATTTTCATAACATTATTCTCTAATACAAAGTTATATCCTTCTTTATCTAATAAAGAAATCGATATTAAATTGCATATCATAGATGGTACGTAATAATAGTCGTTCAAGATCAATGTATTCCCATTTGGTAATACAAGGTGATATTCACCAACTGCTTTGGCTGCAACATTTGCACCATTCCCTACTTTTAGAGAATGATCACCTTTTCCCAGTTCTCTACCTTTCTTTAGCCCATGTAACAAATTACATATGTGGGATCCCGATCCGGTATCTAATACTCAGGATGTAGATAGTACTGAGAAACAGTTCTCAGTAATAAACACACCCGAAGAAGATGCATCAACATGCTCATTCCTCGTTCGGGTCGCGTGGGAATCCGGATATTCCCTTATTTCCTGCTCAGACTTATAACAATTATAAGATAGAGAGGAACCAATGTTCCCCAGCTCAGTATAATAAGCGGGTTCGGTCAATACATCAATATTATTATCATGATTAAGGCGTGCCATGGTCGCTACCAGGAGAGAGAGAAGAAAACACTGCGTGCGCTCTTGCAAGATTAGATTGGTTATTAATTTATCTAATCAGGATGGCTCCCACTGTTTTTATCAAATCTTCCTTCAAACCCTAAAAGGTAAGACTAGCCGGGATTAATTACACCCTACAAGTTCGCCAATCATTCAGCCAGGACAGTGTCGGTACTTTGAGGGAGGTTCCCCGTGCTTTCGCACGTACCTAATTAAAATAAACCTCGTTTGACATAACCTCGTTGACACCTTTCTAGACACCTACTAGATCAGCTAATTGTAAAGTGGAAAACTCTCCCAGGAGTAACTCTTACTCGCAGTGGGTATCGGGATCCAACTATCTCATAGATGGTATGCAATCTCATTACAAATTTCAACACTTGAAATTCCCAATAATGTTTTGCCCCTTACGTCCTATGACCTTGACAAAGGCTAACAAACCATAGGGCGCTAGTCAAGTTCAACCCGTCATTTCCTGATTGAATTAAACCCACCCGTAAGACCCTTGGCAAAGGCCAACAAGGTCGTACGACTACCCTAATCCAATCGCATCATATGGTTGCATATAAGCATTAATCATCTACCGCACACTACGCCTTGACAAAGGTCAACAAACGCAGCACGAATACTAAATAATACTTATCTGAAATGACGGAGGGCTACGACAGGTTTTTAAGAAAACCTTTTGCATAATGAACTTGATATCGTTGTAGAATCGAGTGATTTTGAAAAGGAGTGGTTCAAGCTCCTCTTTTTAAAATCGAGTTTTTTAAAATGAACCGAGTAGGTGTAGCATCTGCTAGCTTTTGCTAAAGAGGTCACTCCCGGTGAAAGGATCTAGGCTCTTTCCTCATCGATTAAGGTGCTGGATATTCATCAAGGAATACCGCTATGCAAAGAAAGAACTGGAGCTACCGGTTTTGAAAATTTGATTCCATAACATCATTAGGTTTCTTTCCTTTTCATTAATCTCATTAATGAATTCCCATCATTTATGCTTCTTAAGCATCACAGATAAAGAAACGAAAATATAACGTACACTTATGCCATTCGCATTCGCCACGGTGTCCCGTCATATACCGTTAGATTAGTAAACTAACGGCAGAGCGGGGGCAGGACTAGCGCGGATGCAAAATAAAAGCAACGTTTATTATATATCATATATATAATATAAAGCATTCGTCTCACGCAATTATATTATCTCATCACAGAACATTGCAGTAGAAGTCAACATATGAAATATTGGATATACTAGCAGGTCCGTGTTTTAAATTAAGACAGTAAAAAACGCGGATTCCACGGTCGTGATGAATAGACAAACCCACATCCCTAGACCCCTACGAGAGCGGCAAGCAACCCTACAAATTCTAGAGTTAAGAGACCCAGACTCGACTCGTCGAGACGGCCTCCCACTGGACTCTAGAACCCAGTTACTTGTGCTCCCCGCCTTGGGTCTATCCTAATGCGGAAAAGAAAATAATATACATCAATGGTGAAATCATCCTCAACCCGGAAGTGTCCCAATAAAATAATATTACATACAAATTTTTACATGAATGAAAATGAAAAACTCTCATCTCATGCAAAAAACCCCGACTATTCAAACACGACGATCCAATATAACATATCATATCAACACATAACATCACATGTCATCAACGTAAGTAAATATGCGTATCCCAATTGCCGTTGACGTATAGCAATGAAACCGGCGATACACCACATATTACACTTACGGTCGCAGAAAAGAAAGTGAAAACTACAATAATTGGAATCTGCAACATCTTTAGATATCATAAACCCGAAATATCACATATTTCGGATTTCATGCCTAACCGTATAAATCCGGCATTTTAGTCTCAAATTGAAAACACTTTTCAATATCGAGTTAGGTAATTCATCAAGATTCCCAACAAATGATCGAATGCTCGTCGCAAACTTTAATAGACGACCGCACCCCCGATGCCGTCGACGAAGTAAACTTAGGCGGAACACTGCGGCCGCGAGCACCCGAACGGATGCTTTTGGCTATGGGGTCCTCCTATAGTCACTTGGTCGGGGCTATGGGTCGTGGCTATCTAGTAGTGTTACCCGGCGAGCATTTGTGTACTATACGAGATTGCGACGGAGTTTTGATTAGAATCAAAACCCCGCGGCAACCGATCAAAAGAGACTAAATTGCTAGATTTACAAAATACTAATTAGTTTTCACAAAACTAATTCTTGTGGATTCCAAATATTGTATCACAAATCACAGATATCTAGACGATGTTAAACATTTTGATCGATTTATCAAACACCCAAAATTCCCAGAGACCTCAACACTTGAGTCACAGTTAAAAATACCCAGAGAGTGCCCAAAGTAACTACGGACCAACACAAGAAGGCACGCTCCTTACCTCACCAACGGCGCCGCGGAACCGCCGCCAAAAGCTTGTTTTGGCCACGCTTCCGCGATCGTTTGGTCGAGTTGGGCCATCGTTTTTCTTGGGGATCCATAGAAAACCCTGCACAATTTTCTGAATATTTTTAATTAGAAAAATTCCAACTTTTGAAAATTTTCCAGAAACTCAGATTTTTGGGTTTCGAAAAGTCGATCGAACACTTTAACTTCGCCTAGACGACTCTTAATACTCTAGCTTGGCTCTGATACCACTGCTGGGTTCGCTTAGCACCCTCGCTAGTTTCCAGCACGCATCAAGTATGCAATTTCACAAAATCTAGGGTACCGAGCGAGCCCGACCAAGGATCTAACTAGAGAATTAGGATTTTTATAGCATGAAAACAAACTTTACACTAAGTGATATAGGAATACAACCTTTATAGACCAGTCCTTCACTTCTAAAACTCCATGTAGTAGCCCCTTAGTTCCAAGTAGTGGTGTCCCGGACTCTCCTTAGGCTCCACTAGGCGAAAGGAACGGGCTTGCTCAAGGATCTTCGAGGCCGAAGATGATCTACGTCGAAGAATCTCTAACTCAAGCTACCTCTTCACTAATTGATGGATTAGTGAAGTAAACAACCTATACTAAATGGCTAGTTTGGTATAGATTGATGAAGTAGGTGTTTTGCTCACTTTAGAATAATTTTTCTCCTTTTCTTTTTCACCTCACTTAAAAGCTAGAGAAGAAAATGAGATGAAGAAGAAGATGAATGAATGAACCATGGTGAGAAAATATGACAAGTGATATTTGTATAGACTTAACCATGGCTAATGATAATAGTTGGGTTAATAAATATCTAGAGTAAAACAAAATTAGTCGACTTAAGTCAAGGCTTCTACATGCTTCCACAAGCATCTTTAGCCATGATAATTTCCACCTAATTTTGATTTTTCCCTTAATAATTAATCACCTAAATTATCTTTAGTTAGGTATGAGTCTCATACACCCAAGTCCAATGTATCATCTAGCATGATACAAAAATAATTACATTAATATATATCACATATATATTTATATATATTTAGAGAAAACAAATTCTTAAGTGAGCTAATATTAGTTAATATATATTAATATATCAAATATATAATTATATATTAAATTATTAAATCAACACTTGATTTAATAATCCGCGTATATCATATACAACCGACTAATATCATTTATATCAACTTATGGAATCAACACTTGATTCAATAACCCGGCTATATCTCATATAACCGACTGATATCAAATATCGCGAGATTAGAATACGGTATCACATACACGCATTAATCTCGGTCCCGCACATATCATATATGTGTCCTACTTCATTTCGCTTGAGCCAGGAAACCTCTGTGTAGGACTCTAAAGACTCGTCAATACGCCAGCAGTAGGTAATGATCATATCAGTCACCCACAAGCCGTCAGCGGTACTAAATGGACGTAACGGCTACCCAGGTATTGAACGATCAGATGATCAACAAGCAAGCTTGTCCATACACCCGTGAATCCAGTAAGTAACACTACCGTACAGTCCGGTTTCTTCGTCTGATATGTCGCATATCGATTCTTGGGGTGGTAAACGTCAGACCCCAATAACTTGATAAGTTATGCCGATGTGTGTCTCATAACGGGTCGAGAAATTACTGATAACACTTACCAGTAAATCTCATCATCAGCCCGGGCCAGGGACTTCCTGTTATAGCCAATCGAGCACAGCGCAACATCAACCCCCAATACCGGGAGAGACGAAACCCCTCCTTTCGCTCATTGCCTCCATATGACTCGGGACTGTACCCAAAATCCACCTGTTTGCACGCTCTCTTGAGAATGGTAGGGAGGAAATCAAAGCACAATGGGAATCACACAAGACTCTATGACGATCTCGTGTCTACAGACTAACATGTATCAGTGTCACCAGAGAACTGCTATCTGACGATAGGTATAATACCATCTAGGAGTTCTCGGCGAGTCCTGTTCGGTGTACCCATTCTCCAATGAGCACCTGTGTACAATCTTTGATGTCAAACACCAATGGATGTAGGATCATCCATCGCCCCATACAGGGTCAAGAAACGTACACAGTAGTCTACTCTGGAATATCGATGCCATGTCTCGATACTCCCACGACTAGGAACAATTAAAGGATGAACTTATGGACTACCCTGGCCTCACTAGTATGATCTGCATCATAATCCTAGTAGTCAAGTACACATCCTAAGGGCTTTATCAACATGTGAGAGCAAGACAGTATCACAATACTAGTCTATATGTTAAGATAAAGAGCAACCAGATAGCATACTATCATGTCGAGCAAGAAAGTCCTCTCTATATATGTCCAAGAATCCCTTATAATATACAATCATGTACAATAATGGCCTCTAGGGCATACATACAACTAACATCTCTCTCATCCTCTCCTCCTCCTTCTTCCTCTAGCCCTTGAGCTCTCTTGAGCTCTGATAAATGAGAGATAATGATAGTGATAAATCCCTACATCTCTCACATTCTATCCCTAACATGTTTAGATGGTGAGTTTCTTCCCCAAAGTTCACTTTAGAGAGACGTTGAAGCTTGGATCGGTTTCTCTCATGTAACACCTTAGAATGTGTTTTGTGGCTAATTATATTTTAATGTATGGATTTTAATAAAAAGTTTACCAAATTAAGTTTCAAATATTTTAGCCTATTTAATGAGTATTTTATTAGAATTTTTCTAGGCACACACACACTTGTGCATGTAAACTAGGGTTTAGAGATGGGGTTAGACCATGATTAGCAAGCATGATGGATTAACCCATTCTTTAAGTTAATTAATATTATTTATGTGTTTTGGGTTTAATAGTTATGGTTGTTAAAAAATAAAAAGGGTTTTAAATTGATTTTTTTATTTGGTTTGAAGTGTTGACCTTGTGAGAGAGAGAGAGAGAATGAGAATGGGGCAACATGGCATGAGCCATGCTCATTTAATGAAGTAAGAGAGAGTGAGAAGGGGGGTTGATTTGTTTCTCACATTTCTCATTTTTACTCTCATTTCCCTCACACTCTCCCACTCTCACACACACACAACAGAGCAGCAGCAAGAGAAGCTCTAGTAGCAGAAGAAGATGCAGTAGCCCCAGCAGCAGCCAAGGCGGCAGCAGCAGCCAAGGCAGCAGCAGCAGCAACAGCATCTTGCAGCAGCAACATGAGCCCCAGCAGCAGTAGCAACCCCTCACCTCCTCCATACACTTCTTCTCCTGCTCTCTAGGGTTCTACAGGGTATATTTCTGAACCCAATCCCCTAGTTGCTTAGCTTATGTGTTAACTGGTGTCGGTTTGTGTTAATTAGCTAGTTTAGTGCTAGATTATGGTGTTTTTGTGGAAATTGGGATAAGTGAAGTTTGTGTTAGCTAAACTAGCTTATTTTAGTGTTATTAGGGTCACTTCAACTGAGAAATAACCCATATTTCACTAAAATACTATAGGGTTTCCTTTTAGTGCAAATTGGTGATTTTAAAGCGATATATTTGCTATCTGTGATCTGCTTTTGACCCGGGGCCTTCAGGACAAAATTGAGGAAACTGGGGCATGCACACTAGGTCTAGAACACACCACCAGAACAGGAGCCATCCTCTCCCAAAACAGGCCACAGATTTATTGTGTTTGGCCGCAATTTGCGGCCAAGTTGGGGGCAAGGGTGCTGGGGTTTCGTGTAGGGATCTCTTCTGTGTTGTCTAGTGTTTTGGCATGTCTAGTTTTTTAAGATTTGACCTGTAGGAAAATTTGGGACAATATATCGTATTTCTAGTTCGTTGTGTTTGCGTGATACGCGCGATACGTGAGAGGGTTCTGTGATCCAGCGTATCGCGGCGTGTCGCGATGGTTTTAAAGGCGTATACACACGTTTTAGCGTATCGTACACACGCGAGTTTAGTTCGTGACGCGAGTTTCACGTTTGGGTTCGATATCGCGTTTTGCGGAATATTTGGCTTATATATGATTTCCATGTCTAAATTGCAGGTTTGCAGGCGGGGACTACGGACACTGCTGCAGGGGGAGCAGATGGTAGGATTCACCTAGCGTGGAGCGTATGTGAGTAAATTTAACATCTACAGGGGAATCGCCCGCATGGCGTTATGCGTCTGGGCTAGGATTCAATACTTTTCGCATATTCTACGTCATTGTTAGAATTGCGCCTTTACCCTATTTACTTAGATATAGTTGTGCTGTGACTAGTAGCCATAGGGCACTGCACATATTATTGACGGTTCATGTTGCACGAGCACGAATTGTATGCTACACACACACCGTCAATAATTGCCATGTCACACACCAACCATTATAGATACTATATTGCTTATCACACATGACATCTAGTTTATCGATATACCTATAGTGTATCATACCATTAGTGATAGGTACATATACACCTTTCGATACAGCTACAGGTATACCTTGCTCATGTTTTATTTATACCCGGGGGGGTATCTTACATATTCTACTTATACCCAGGGGGGTATACCACATCAGTTCTTATAGGTAGATACCTATACATTGCTATACCTGTATGTTACACACATATTCAGTTGCTGATACATATTTACCTTTACTGATGTTACTTAGCTGTACCTTATTGGTTTCGCATACATCTGGTTTCAGCTACATATTCTCATTTATATGCTCGCATTTCAGATATATCGCATATATTTATTCCTGGATTTGCGCATCGTTATTTGAATTTCACATGATGATTTCTGGATTTGGGAACCGCGGGAGTTTATGAAATTATGCGTATGTTGAAAAACCCGGTTTCCTTGATATGATATTTGCGCAGCCACCATGAGATTTATCGGTTCTGATTATATACTCCATACGAGGTGTGGTTGCCGTATGAAGGTACATGGTGGGGCCCGGTATGGCTCCCCTCGGCAATATGATCGATGGACTTTGCCGATTGAGCCTGGAGGCGGGAGAGTACCTACCGGTGACAGTACTAATGACTCGGCGGGGATCATGGAGATACCGTTGAGAGTCATGCACGTATGCATACGTCGAAAGGCGAGGGTCAGAGCTAGGCACTCGTGCTTTCGGGATAGCGTATGATACGTACCTATCAGGATTTCTGTGTCGATGCTTGGCACATTGTTTTCATGATATTTTCCTTAAACACCTTTGTATATATAACAGGGGATTTAGCCGTTGTTATATATACCCTTACACCAATATTAGTGGAATGGGACGCTAATATATGTGTATTGACCCCATCATATTTATTTTATTTCTGCATATATATATATATATGTGTGTGTGTGTATATATATATATATATACCTTTAGGATGTTAGAATTCTACTTGAGATTTGATTTGGGATATTAGGTGATTCATTGAGATTGGATATTGGACATACATATGGGATTACTGATTTGTACATTCGGGATATAGGAGATTACTCGATATTGTACCTTGAGGAGATGTGAGACTTATATGATGTGAGAGCCCAACGTGGGGGCTGATTTGAGGAATTGGGATTTGAGTGTCTTGATGGATTGTGATCCTACCACGATGACAGGATTCCGTGGGATGACATATTTCACTCCATACCTTTTACCTTTTCACTTATGCACTGTTCCATGTATTAGGAGTACCTGTTAGTGTACCCTTCATGATTGCTGTATATTTGCATTCTCATATCCCTATTGCATAGTTATTGCATACTATTGTCATGTTATTATTGCTTCATATATTGATTGTACCTGCTAGTGTACTTTCCATTATTCGGCATTTACATGACATGTTATTACTGTAATCGCATATCTTAGATTCATGTTGTACGTACATTCCTGCGATTACCTGCATATGTTATCTACTATTCACGAGTTGGCAACTCACCCCCGTTGTGCCACAGGTGTTTCAGGTTGTTCCCCAGAGTAGTCGAGGCAGGCTATTCAGCTATTCATCTATCATCTTTTGCTACATATATCGCATCGGCTCACAGTATAATATTTTGCTTAGGTGGGTTAGATGATTATCTGTATTTCATATTGTATATTCGTTGTATCTTGTACTCTCCATCTACTATTATGTTGTTGACTTAGAGACTTGGTGAGGACTATATTGTATATTATTTATGGATTTATTGTATTTTATATACAGCTTTCTCTCTATTGTCTTTATTTCTTCGCTACGGCGTCGTATATTTGTGTTGTATTCATCTTGGGCTAGTTTTTACAAAAGGGGGTGTTGCCAAAATTTTAAAGAAAGAAAGTAGGACTTTTAAAGAATTTGGGTTTTGATTTCAAATGTTTCAAAATACTTTTATTATCTTTTCCGTATTTTTATGGTATAGATTTCTGGGTTTTGGCTTTCTTTTACTGCGTTACGTCTTTAGGCGTTGGGTAGTATTAGGGCCGTCACGGACCAATTTCGGGTCGTGACAAAGTTGGTATCAGAGCGCTAGGTTTTACCTTTCGGAGTGTAGGATGACCTTAGTATGATGGAGTAGGTAGCTTAAGCAGAGTAACGTAGTGTGTGTATGTCTGCAGCATACCCACAATGTGGTACTTCGTCTTAAGTTACCTAAGTACAAATTGCTTGAATTTCCTTCCTTGATGTTTCATATCCTTGAGATTCGATTCCTTATTCTCATCGAATCTTATATCTATTTATAGCCTTGCCGCCGATGACTATGGGGACTCAGAGTGATGCGGCGAGGGCTGAGGTCAGAGTTGGTTCGGGTGAGACGAGTACTGACCAGGATGGCACTCTAGTTGCACAGGTGCAGACGGATCAGCCTACGACATATACTATTGATAGACTTTTGGCAGAGATGCAGGACTTCCGCCAGACTATGAGTTCATTGGTTGATGTCGTTCGGGAGCTACGACAGGAGGTTGTCACCCCTGTTACTCAGTTGTCACTTACGATCAGCATGCAGCAGTCCGTCACCTACATAGCACCAGTGGTTGCAGCTCCAGTTGACGAGGCGCATATTCCAGAGGATCAGAGAGTTCCAGGACAGTGGAGGACTCGTACCAGTGTACCAGCCCAGAGACAGAGGTTTGGTCATCGAGACAGATTTCGTGGCCGTCGCGGGAGTAGCAGAGGCTTAGGACGAGGACAGTCGTTCAGCTCTCATGCCCAGGATGGTCAGCAGTCAGCGCGTGGATGTTTTCGATGCGGAAGCCTTCAGCACTTCGTCAGGGATTGTTCCTTAGCATGGCGTCAGGATCGTTTTCAGAGAGGTCTTGGACGTGGAAGGTTTGCTCAGAGGGATCAGCCTAACAGAGGAGTTCAGCCAGTTGCGGGTAGAGGGCAGACACAGGAGTTTGCTTCTACTCATCGGGACGCGCAGTCGTCCAATGCAGAGTTTTCAGGTATCCTTAATTTTTATGTTCTTTTGGTGTACTCGTTTGCTTTCCGCACCTTGTACCGTGGTTGGGTAGTTTAGTCGTAGTTGTGTTAACTTCTATCAGCGATTCTTTTGTTACGCGACACGTATTCAGTTGTGTGCCAATCGGATAGGAGATAGAGATTCATCCGTATTTTTGGTCCTTCTAGAGATGTTGGATTTGACGTTCTCCTGGGCACGGACTGGTTAACTACGTGCTAGGCGTCTGTGGACTACCGTGAGAAAGCAGTTGGGAATTGTTTTCCCGGTGAGTCAGTTCTTGTTGTGCATGTAGATAGTTGTGCCGCCTTTCACAGCTTGAATTCAGCCTTTTTCGCTAGTCGGCTTTTGAGGAGATGTCGTGGATTCTTGGCGTTCATTCGTGATACCTGAGCCACAGTGGGTTTGTTGGACCGGGTTCCTTTCGTGCGAGAGTTTTTCCGACGTTGTTCCGGATGAGCCGGCGAAGCTTGGGAGCTTAAGGATCAGCTGCAGAGTTGTGGTTTGGGGAGTTTTGTGCATCTGAGTGCTTCGCATTAGGAGGCTCCTAATTCTGTTCGTCAAGAAGAAACACGGCAGTTTGAGGTTGTGTATCGACAGATCGTTAATTGAACCGGCTTACGGTGCGGATAGGTATCCTTCACCTCGCATTGACGATTTCTTCGATCAGCTCCAGGGTGCGAGACATTTTCTAAGTTTGTTTGGGATCAGGTCATCATTATTGCGGATTCGGGGTGATGGCATTCCGAAGACTGCCTTATGCCTGCGACGAGCTTTGTGTGTTTTTGTGAGTCGTTGGATTCACTGATGCCCTAGCAGCATTTGTAGATGTGATGAACCAGATTTCTTCAGGCCGTTCCTCGACCAGTTTTTGTTGTGTTATTTACGACATTCTGGTCTATTTAATGTGTCTTAAGGGACAGTAGTAGCACTTGAGGATTTGTTATGCAGATACTGGGAGAGCACCAGCAGTTTGCTAAATTCTCGGAGTGTTTCTTCAGGATTGTTTTGTGTTGACTCCTAGGTCTTGTAGTCACGGGAGACGGTTTCGTATGGTTCTGAGGGAGATCGTAGCCGTACAGCTTAAGCCCAGACTTGTGTGCAGGACGGAGATCCGCAGATTGTTGGGCTTATTAGGTTTTTACCGCCGTTTCATGCAGGATTGCCAGAGTAGTGCTGCACCGTCGACTGAATGGACCGGATGGGAGGTTTCTTTTCTGTGGACTGAGGCATGTGTGCGGAGTTTTCAGCAGTTGAAGATTCAGTTAACAACTGCATCAGTTCTTTCTTTGCCTTTGGTTCGGGCGACCTTGTTGTTTAACTGTAATGTTTCTTGAGTGGGGCTCGAGTGTGTACTGAGATGACACTATAGAGTTATCACTTTTGCTTCCCTACATTTGGAGGAAGCACGAGAAGGATATTTCACTCATGATCTGGAGATGGCCGCGATGGTTTTGCGTTGGAGATTTGGAGACACTACTTGTTCGAGAGTCGTGTCAGATTTTCCACGGACCACCAGAGCTTAATGTACATCTTCCTACAGCGGATTTTGATTGTTGTGATAGTCTTCTGCAGATTTACAGTTCTTATGTGATCATTGAGTACAGCTTAAGTTCGTCTTTACGGAGGGGACAGCTTGCTCATGTCCGCGCCCGACCACTTTCCTTAAATCGCTTTCGCGAGACACTGCCCGCCGATGCTCGTTCGTCAGAGATACTTGAGCATACTCGGCTGGGTAATGATTGGGAGTCCTTGATTTGTGACAATGGTGTGCTAAGTTAGGGACGCGTTTGTGTACCTGATATTATCAGGTGGAGACGTGAAATCCTAGAACAGGCACATCAGTCAACTCTCTGTTTTCATTCAAGTTCCACCAACATTGACGTGACTTGTAAGATAGTTACGGGTGGACAGGGGTGTAAAGAGAAGTTTCAGGTTTCGTTTCAAGGTGTGTCTTTTGTGTGTTTGGGTTGAGTATCTGAGGCCGGCTGGAGAGTTGCAACCTTTTACCGTTCCGAAGTAGGAGTGGGAGCAGATCTCCACGAATTTCGTTATGGTTTCTACCCGAGTTTAGTCAGGGTGTGACTCCATTAGGATTCTTGTCGTCCGGTTATACTCAATTTACTCAGTTGTTTCTTGTTAAGTTGTGTGTTTGTATTGATTGTTGTCAGCGGCTGGGGATCGTCACTCGCCATCGTTAGGGTTCTCCTTCGATAGCTGTTATCAGGAGACACTCCAATTGACCACTTTTAGGTTTAGGGGTTAGGTCGTGTCAATCACCAGTCTGTTGTTTTTCTGACTCTGCATAAGTAGGACTTTGGACCCCAGCTAGTCTAGAGACTTCGGAGATGGTCCAGTGGTGTTAGGTCAGGATGGAAATTGTCCATTGCGAACTGAGGTCTTATGCCGACTGTGTTGGTCATAGACTCGAGTTCGCAGGAAAAGATCATGTATTCCTACGGACTTTTCCGATGAATTGACGTGTTGGATTTTGGGAAGCTTGTCCCAGGATTTTAGGTCCTTTTGAGATCCTGTAAGCGAGTTAGTTTCGTTGCCTTTAATTTTGCACTTCCACCCAGATTATTGAGTTTTCACCCCGTATTCCTTGTGATAATACTTTACAATTACCTTCTTGACTTTTCTCACATGATTTGGCACCAGACCATTTAGCTCGGACGCGATCTTTCGTTCACCAGCAGCCAATTGTGTTAATGGCTAGGCAGGTGGAGAAACGTCGGTCAAGGGTCTTGCCATCTGTGAAGGACTTTCTTGGACGTAGCCGTATAGTGAGATAATCACTTGGGAGGCTGCGAGCGAGATTTGAGAATTTTAATCTTCTCTTTGAAGGTACGCGTAGCAGTATATTTTTAAATTCGGTGACGAATTTCTTTTAGGGGGGGGGGAGATTGTAACACCTTAGAATGTGTTTTGTGGCTAATTATATTTTAATGTATGGATTTTAATAAAAAGTTTACCAAATTAAGTTTCAAATATTTTATCCTATTTAATGAGTATTTTATTAGAATTTTTCTAGGCACACACACACACTTGTGCATGTAAACTAAGGTTTAGAGATGGGGTTAGACCATGATTAGCAAGCATGATGGATTAACCCATTCTCTTTAAGTTAATTAATATTGTTTAAGAGTTTTGGGTTTAATAGTTATGGTTGTTAAAAAATAAAAGGGGTTTTAAATTGATTTTTTTATTTGGTTTGAAGTGTTGACCTTGTGAGAGAGAGAGAGATTGAGCATGGGGAAACATGGCATGAGCCATGCTCATTTAATGAAGTGAGAGAAAGTGAGAAGGGGGGTTGATTTGTTTCTCTCATTTCCCATTCTTACTCTCATTTCCCTCACACTCTCACACTCTCTCACACACACAACAGAGCAGCATCAAGAGAAGCTCCAGCAGCAGAAGAAGATGCAGTAGCAACAACAGCAGCCAAGGCAGCAGCAGCAGCAAGTAGCTTCAGCAATAGCAATAGCATCTGGCAGCAGCAACAAGAGCCCCAGTAGCAGTAGCAACCCCTCACCTCCTCCATACACTTCTTCTCCTGCTCTCTAGGGTTCTACAGGGTATATTTCTGAACCCAATCCCCTAGTTGCTTAGCTTATGTGTTAACTGGTGTCGGTTTGTGTTAATTAGCTAGTTTAGTGCTAGATTATGGTGTTTTGGTGGAAATTGGGATAAGTGAAGTTTGTGTTAGCTAAACTAGCTTATTTTAGTGTTATTAGGGTCACTTCAACTTAGAAATAACCCAGATTTCACTAAAATACCATAGGGTTTCCTTTTAGTGCAAATTGGTGATTTTAAAGCGATATATTGGCTATCTGTGATCTGCTTTTGACCCGGGGCCTTCAGGACAAAATTGAGGAAACTGGGGCATGCACACTAGGTCTAGAACACACCACCAGAACACGAGCCATCCTCTCCCAAAAGAGGCCGCAGATTTATTGTGTTTGGCCATGATTTGCGGCCAAGTGGGGGGCAAGGGTGTTTGGGTTTCGTGTAGGACTCTCTTCTGTGTTGTCTAGTGTTTTGGCATGTCTAGTTTTGTAAGATTTGACCCTTAGGAAAATCTGGGACAATATATCGTATTTCTAGTTCGTTGTGTTTGCGCGATACGCGCGATACGTGAGAGGGTTCTGTGATCCAGCGTATCACGGCGTGTCACGATGGTTTTAGACGCGTATACACACGTTTTAGCGTATCGTGTACACGCGCGTTTAGTTCGCGACGCGAGTTTCTCGTTTGGGTTCGATATCGCGTTTTGCGGAATATTTGGCTTATATATGATTTCCATGTCTAAATTGCAGGTTTGCAGGCGGGGACTATGGACACTGCTACAGGGAGGAGCAGATGGTAGGATTCACCTAGCATGGAGCGTAGGTAAGAAGATTTAACATCTACGGGGGAATTGCCCGCATGGCGTTATGCGTCTGGGCTAGGATTCAATACTTGTCGCATATTCTACGTCATTGTTAGAATTGCGCCTTTACCCTATTTACTTAGATATAGTTATACTGTGACTAGTAGCCGTAGGGCACTGCACATATTATTGACAGTTCATGTTGCACGAGCATGGATTGTATGCTACACACACACCGTCAATAATTGCCATGTCACACACCAACTATTATAGATACTATATTGCTTATCATACATAACATCTAGCTTATCGGTATGCCTATAGTGTATCATACCATTAGTGATAGGTACATATACACCTTTCGATACAGCTACAGGTATACCTTGCTCATGTTTTATTTATACCCAGGGGGTATCTTACATATTCTACATATACCCAGGGGGTATACCACATCAATTCTTATAGGTACAAACCTATACATTGCTACACCTGTATGTTACACACATATTCAGTTGCTGTTATATATTTACCTTTACTGATGTTACTTAGCTGTACCTTATTGGTTTCGCATACATCTGGTTTCAGCTACAAATTCTCATTTATATGCTCGCATTTCATATATATCGTATATATTTATTCCTGGATTTGCGCATTGTTATTTGAATTTCACATGATGATTTCTGGATTTGGGAACCGCGGGAGTTTATGAAATTATGCATACATTGAAAAACCCGGTTTCCTTGATATGATATTTGCGCAGCCACCATGAGATTTATCGGTTCTGATTATATACTCAATACGAGGTGTGGTTGCCGTATGAGGGTACATGGTGGGGCCCGGTATGGTTCCCCTCGGCTAGATGATCGATGGACTTTGCCGATTGAGCCTGGAGGCGGGCGAGTACCTACCGGTGACAGTACTAATGACTCGGCGGGGATCATGGAGATACTGTTGGGAGTCATGCACGTATGCATACGTCGAAAGTCGAGGATCAGAGCTAGGCACTCGTGCTTTCGGGATAGCGTATGATACGTACCTATCAGGATTTCTGTATCGATGCTTGGCACATTGTTTTCATGATATTTCCTTTAAACACCTTTGTATATATAACAGGGGATTTAGCCGTTGTTATATATACCCTTACACCAATATTAGTGGAATGGGACGCTAATATATGTGTATTGACCCCATCATATTTATTTTATTTCTGCATATATATATATATATATATATATATACCTTTAGGATGTTAGAATTCTACTTGAGATTTGATTTGGGATATTAGGTGATTCATTGAGATTGGATATTGGACATACAAATGGGATTACTGATTTGTACATTCGGGATATAGGAGATTACTCGATATTGTAACTTGAGGAGATATGAGACTTATATGATGTGAGAGCCCAACGTGGGGGCTGATTTGAGGAATTGGGATTTGATTGTCTTGATGGATTGTGATCCCACCACGATGACAGGATTCCGTGGGATGACATATTTCACTCCATACCTCTTACCTTTTCACTTATGCATTGTTCTATGTATTAGGAGTACCTGTTAGTGTACCCTTCATGATTGCTGCATATTTGCATTCACATATGCCTATTGCATAGTTATTGCATACTATTGTCATGTTATTATTGCTTCACATATTGATTGTACCTGCTAGTGTACTTTCCATTATTCGGCATTTACATGACATGTTATTACTGTAATCGCATATCTTAGATTCATGCTGTACGTACATTCCTACGATTACCTGCATATGTTATCTACTATTCACGAGTTGGCAACTCACCCCCGTTGTGCCACAGGTGTTTCAGGTTGTTCCCCAGAGTAGTCGAGGAAGGCTATTCAGCTATTCATCTATCATCTTTTGCTACAGATATCGCATCGGCTCACAGTATACTATTTTGCTTAGGTGGGTTAGATGATTATCTGCATTTCATATTGTACATTCGTTGTATCTTGTACTCTCCATCTACTATTATGTTGTTGACTTAGAGACTTGGTGAGGACGATATTGTATATTATTTATGGATTTGTTGTCTTTTATATACAGCTTTCTCTCTATTGTCTTTATTTCTTCGCTACAGCGTCGTATATTTGTGTTGTATTCATCTTGGGCTAGTTTTTACAAAAATGGGTGTTGCCAAAATTTTAAAGAAAGAAAGTAGGACTTTTAAAGAATTTGGGTTGTGATTTCAAATGTTTCAAAATACTTTTATTATCTTTTCCATATTTTTATGGTTTAGATTTCTGGGTTTTGGTTTTCTTTTACTGCGTTACGTCTTTAGGCGTTGCGTAGTATTAGGGCCGTCACAGGCCAATTTCGGGTTGTGACACCTCAGGTGGATCATTTTCTGTAAAGGCGATCGAATTTCAAGCGCGTTCCCGATGGCCTATAAAGCTTGGAGGGGATCTTCCATAATTGGGTGGACATGCTATAAAAGTTGTAATCCCTATAACCTTGTAGTTAGATCTCTTGTTTAGTTCGCTAGTTTAGTGTTTGGTTCGATTTTTAGTGCTCGCAAGAAAATTCTCGTTTTGTATTCCGCCTTTGTTTTCCGCTTCCATTGCCCGAGCGCTAGGGACCCTAACATGGTATCAGAGCCAAACCAAACACTAGAACCAGATATAAACATTGTAATAGTTTCGAAACGAAATTTAGCCATATTTTATTTCTAAAATTCAAGCCTATGTCCATTTTCCAAAATGATCTCTAAATTTTTTTTGGTATGCGCCATTGAGCTACAATTGCTTTAAAAATAACATGACAAGAAGACAGGACAGAACTGTGAAGTTCTGGCCGACCCAGGCGGCCAAATGGCAGGCCTGGTCTGCCAGAATACTATAGTTTTCCCAGTTCTTCTTGCAGAAGCTTGAACATGCAGAAATAAGATTTTTGAGATATTTGTAAACTAAAACAGGAATAGCGGAGAAAGGATCATCTGTTTTTTGATATTATGGCCAAAGGGTTTGCCTTCATCAAAATGATAGATGAACATAATATCTGTAAGAAGAATGTAAGAAGTATTGTAATGTTTCTCATATTGTATGTGGATGACAAACTCCTGATAGGAAATGAAATTCCTATACTACAGTTTGGTTAAACTATTGTAGTCACAAATATTTCTCCATAAAAAATTTGGATAATTTATCAACTTATTCTGGTGCCTAGGTCTATAGAGATAGATCTAGTAGAAGTATTTGGGATTGTCCCAACTCAGGTAAAATGAAACCATTCTAAAAGAGTTTAGAATGGACGGCTCAAAGTGTGGTAGTGTACCCGCATGTGGAAGAGTCACACTCTCTAATGAGATATCATGTACCAGACCAGATGTTCCTTTTGTGCTTGATGTATTAAGCAGATATTAGTTCAATCCTGAAGAAACAAATGGAAATCAATGAAGAACATAAAAGGATATTCTTGGTGTATGGAAATGAAAGCCTCCATCTGGTGGCGGTTACCGGTTCCGGTCTCCAAGGTGACATGAAAGAAAGAGTACTTATCGCGGGTTATTAGTTTACTCTCTTTAGTGGGAGTAATATATTGGAAAGAGTTCCAAGAAGGATACTGGGATAGTCGTGGCGCTAGGTGCTGATTATGAATTAGCTGTAGATACATCCCAAGAAGTTGCTGGATAAAATTGTTTATTTATAAACTTTGTCCCATCGTCTATCCAGGAAAATTCTAGGGCAAGTATCGCTCAATTCGGAAGATAATCGATCTCCGCAAAATTGAGATATAAAGAGATAAAGATAGATTCATTGTAGCGGATCCACTCACTGAGACTGTTTCTCGAACACGGTTTGTGAAACTGTTAGTAGAGAAGTTGGGTATGCGATTTCGTAATAATTGGCCTTAAGTGCAAGTAGGAGATTGTTGGATATATGTGCCCTCAAGGCAATTATTGTAATTGAAGGAGGACATATACGAGAGAACAATCTGACTCGAGATGATAGTATGCTATCTGGTTTGTCTTTATCATTCATGTGAATACATTTTACTCGTTATTACGTATCGCTAATACATAATGATAAAGCCCGTAGAATTTTTCTAAACTACCAGGATTATGATAAGGATCATACTACTAGGGCCTGATTAGTCTATAAGCACATCTTTAAATATCCCTTGTCTAGGGAGTATCGAGACTGGACATTGATACTCTAGAGTAGACTAGTATATACGTTTCTTGACCTCGACCGGGGAGATGGTTGATCCCATAACCATTGTTGTTTGGCACCAAAGATTGTATACAAGTGCTTATTAGCTGAATGAGTTTCACTGGACGGACTCACCAGAGAATTCCTAGAAGGGATTATACCTATCGTCAGATAGCAGTTCTCTAGTGACATGAGTACATGGTAGTCTGTAGACATAAGATCATCATAGTGTCTTGTGTGTGTTCCCAGTGTACTTTGATTACTCCCCTACCACAACTTTAAAGAGCTATGCAAACAGGTTTTACTTGGGTACAATCCCGAAGCACATGGAGACAGTGAGCGATCGAATGAATTTCGTCTTTCCCGGTATAGGGAGTCGAGATCGTGATGTGCCAGATCGACTATAAGGATAAGTCCTTGGCCAAGATAGATGAGATTTACTGATAAGACTTATCAGTAGTTTCTCTGGAGGTTATGAGCTTCATATCACACGACTTATCTGGTTGTTGGACTCTGACGATTTCCACCTCCTAGACCCGGTATGCAACACTCTTAGACGAAGAGACCGGACTGTACGGAGATTGTCACTAGAAGACTTTGCAAGGTTTGAATGAGCTTGCTCATTGACCTTTCGATCGATACCTGGGTAGCCGTTACGTGCAGCTAGTACCGTTGACATGCTTGTGGGCTGTGGATATGATCCTAACCTACTGTCAGCGTATTGTCGAGTCTTTAAAGTACCACACTGAGGTTTCCCATCTCAGGAGAAACGATGTATAGCACGTATGATGATACGTGCAGGAGTTCGATCAAACACGTGTATTTGATATACGTAGTTTAGTCGGACGTTTATATAATACAAGCCAATTCTTGTTGAAGTCGGATTATTAAATCAAGTGTTGATTTAATAATTTAATATTATATATATATATATATATATATATTCTAGTATTATTCTCACTTTATTTATTCACTCATTTGTATTTGTATTTGATGCAAATACTTGAATGTGTATTTGATACATATTCATTTATGTATATATTACATTTATATGTGTGATGATACATGCAAGGTGTATGTTTGAGAATCACAATGAGAAGGAGATAGAACCATGAGTCATCTTGTGATAAGGATTTAGTCCTTTTTCATTCTTTATAAATACGTGTTATCTTTTTTTTTTGGAAAGATAACTAAGACATATGATTCTTATCTTTTTCTCATCCATTCTCTTCTTCTCTCTTTTTCCATGAGAGGAAATGATACACACTTATGAGAGAAAATTAGTGAGCTTATATTCTACATCACTTACTAATCATTTCTAGCAAGTTTGATTAGTGAGTTGCTTCACAATGATTTGATGAAGTGAAGTTAAAGCTTGTGTTGTGTTATCTCATAGTGGATCGTCTTCGACAAGAAGATCATTATGCAAGCTTCTTCCGAACCAAGTGGAAAAGTAGTCGGAGTTCATGGAGAGGTGGCTAACGTGCTGCAAAGGTTGTAAAGGTTGTTGACTGCCAAAATTCTCATTTTAACTCTCTAGTTTGGTTGCAATTTAATCTTTTGGGTTGATTCTAGGGTTAGGATTGCTAAAACTCTCTAGTTTTTTAAAATTATCGCTTCCACCGCGCTTTAAAACCCTACGAGGCAAGCTAGGCAACCTTATAGGGTAGGCCCACTCTAGCCCCTAGGGACTTCCCTGAGGTCGCCTCCAAGCCGCAGGAAGTCTCGGTTCAGACCTTAGACCCCTGGAGCTCGGGAAAGTGCAACAATAAGCGAATTTTAGGGCTAATTTTGAAAACAGTGAGCATCATGTTTTGAAAAAATGTTTTAGATATCATTTTTCCACCAAAAATGCAATTGTAGTGGATGATTGGCTCTGATACCATGGAGGGTCAGCCAGCGCAGCGGAAACTGGCCATGGCGCCAATATGTCCCTCAGCAGCTCCTTTTTACGTAGTCCTCTCGTGACGGACTACAACCCGCCAGACCATATAACCGCACGGTGCATATTGGGGGTAAGAGCCTATGCTTCGCTACTATTGTCACCACAGTGAGAACCCCCAATGGGTCGGCACAATACCTAATAGCTCTGTTACCATAAAGGATGTCGATGCTAGGGTCGCAACATTTGTGACCACGGCGGAATTATAAAGTCAAAATTTTATAGGTCATAGCATCAACATCTCACCATAAGATCATAACACTCACTACAAATTGCTAAAATAACTAAACAAGAACTAAATTAGGAGTTAAAGAAATTTACATCCTTTGTAGCATCTTCATATGCTCCTTGGATGAACTCTAGCTAAGCTCGTTGTTGATGGAACAAGCTTGCTCGATGATCGCCTTATCGAAGACGATCCACCTTGAGATTCCTTTAATCCAAGCTTCAACTTTATATGATCACATCAAATGAAGTAACATGCTAATTAAATTTGCTAATTCTAATTAGCAAGAGATGTAGGAATTTAAGCTCACTAATTTCTTCTCATTTCTTTTCTTTCTCTTCATTTTTCAAAACCGAGAGAGAGTGAGAGAGAGAGAGAGAGTATGGAGTTATAAGAATGACTAAATCATAAAGATGAGAGTAAAAGATAAGCATATTTATCCTTAAGAATAAAACAATAGCGAGTCATTAGTTTCTACACAATGCTAAAGAAACGAGTCATTTCTTTTATTCAAAAATAAATAAATATCTTTTATTTTCATCTTTAACACTATTTAATTATTATACATACAACTTTTATATGTAAACACACATGACAAACTGATATAATAATATTTATATCAAATATATATTACAAAAGGGAAGGAAATATAAAGTGAGCATGATATTATATATATATATATATAATTATTAAATCAACACTTGATTTAATAATTCGGTTATATCATATATAATCTGTCTAATATCATTAAATGCTTGATTGAAATACGGTATCATATACTCGTATTTAATCAAGCTCCTGCACATATCCCTATACATGCCCTACATCGTTTCGCCAATGCTGGAAAACCTCTGTGTGGGACTCTGAAGACTCGAAAATATGCTGGCAGCAGGTTAAGATCATATCCATTGCCCACAAGTACGTCAGTAGTAATAGTTGTATGTAACGGCTACCCAGGTATTGATCGAAAGGAGGTCAACGAGCAAACTCATCAGAACCAACTGAGCTTATCAGTGACAGTTTCCGTACAGTCCGGTCTTTTCATCTAAGAGTGTTGCATACCGGGTCTAGGAGGTGGAAATCGTCAAACTCCAATAACATGATAAGTCGTGCCAATCATGAACTCATAACCACCCGAGAAACTACTGATAACCCTTATCAGGAAATCTCAATTGCCTTGGACAATGACTTATGGTTATAGTCGATCTGGCACAGCACGACCTCGACTCCCTATACCAGGAGAGACGAAATCCCTTCGATCGCTCACTGTCTCCATTTGCTTCGGGACTGTACCCAACTAAAACCTGTTTTCATGACTCAGTAGAGTCATTGTAGGGTAGTAATCAAAGTACAATGGGAACACATACATGACACTATGACGATCTCAGGTCTGCAGATTACCCTGTACTCATATCATAAGAGAACTGCTATCTGACGATAGGTACAATACCACCTAGGAGTTCTTAGGTGAGTCCGTCCAGTGAAACTCACTCATCCAATGAGCACCTGTATGCAATCTTCAGTGTCAAACACCAATGGCTATGGGATTAACCATCGCCTCGGTTGGGGTTAAGAAACGTATACACTAGTGTAAACTGGAGTACTAAAGCCTAGTCTCGATACTCCTACGACTAAAGACTTTTAAGGATGTGCTTATGGACTGCTAGGCCCCACTAGTATGATCCCTATCATAATCCTGGTAGTCAAGCAAAATCCTATGGGTTTTATCTTATGTATTCGCGATACATGATATCGAATGAAACGTATACACATGAAAGATAAAGATAAACCAGATAGCATACTATCATCTCGAGGAAGACTATTCTCTGTATAGTTCCTCCTTGCAATTACGATAATTGCTTTGAGGACACCTATATCCAACAATCTCCCGCTTGCACTTCAGGTCAATTATTGCGGTATCACATACCCACATCTCACGTGCTATGCATACCCAACTTCTCTACTAACAGTTCCACAAACTATATTCGAGAAATAGCCTTAGTCAGTGGATCTGCTACAATATTTCTTACCTTATCTTTCTATTTCTCAACTTCACGGAGATCAATTGTCTCCTGAACTAAGCGATACCCGCCTTAGAATTTTCCTGGATAGACGATGGGTCAAAGTTCATAAATGAACAATGTTATCCAACAGCGAATAATTTGATGCTCTCATGAAGAATGGGACATGGGATCTTGTTCCTAAATCAAATCAGAATCTTATGGGTTGCGAATGGATCTTCCGAATCAAGCGTAACTCCGATGGCACCATTGCCCGATACAAAGCTCGTCTTGTGGACAAAAGATTCCACCAATGGCCAGGCCTAGAATATTTCGCCACCTTCAGCCTTATTATTAAGTCGTCAATCCTGCGTGTAGTCCTATGTGTTGGGGTTCCTAGCGCCCTGGCCGTCGACCACGGCCATTGCAGAATGAAAAAATTTAGGGTTTAAAAACTTGGCGCTAGAAACAACTACCTAGAATCGAAACCAAACATGAAACTAGCAAGCTACAAAGAGGTTAACTACTGAGATAGAAGTGTTATTCCAAAAGATCTGTGTCCTTCGGTCTTCTACCCTCTTCCTTAGCTCTTTGAGGTATCCTTAATCGAGCTTGGCCGCCGGTCTTTCTCTGTCGAAGATGATCCACCCGAGAGATGTGGGTCGTGGCTCTAGCTCCACACTAAAAAAAACTAGTAGAGAAACTAGGGACTCTAGGTTGCTAATGTATAGTGTCTAGTGATGTAGTGAGTTGTTCTTAATGTATATCTATCTCTCTTCCACCTTTGATTCTCAACTCATGAGATGGTAGGGTAGAAGATCAAGAAGAAGGAGGAGGAGCTCAAGGCTAGTGAGGAGAGATGAGGCAAATAGTGAGAATGTTTTCATCAAAAACCAAGCAAGTGTTCATCCAACATCCAAATGAGAGTATGATATGAAGCATGGTTTTGTAAAAACCATTTACCAAATAAAATAAAGCAACCATACTTGAATAGTTTGCACAAATAAATTGAATTTGTCAACACTATTCAAGCATGGTTCTCACCATTCTCTCTTCACTACCTTTACACATCATTTCCATTTAAATTAATAAATGGATAAACCAAAATGAGGTGTCCACCTTCTAGAATATTTTCCGTATAAATACGGAATACACTCAACTGTATATACATACCCGTATTCGTATCAAAATACGAATACCCAAAGAGATAGAATAACACAAAGAACATAATACTAGAATATACATATCGAAATATATATACGTAAATTATTAAATCAATACCTGATTTAATAATCCGGCTTAATCCTAAGCCGTCTAGTACTATCAACCGTCCGATCGAAAGTCCGGCTAACTAGTACAATCATTCGATCGGAACCCTGTATGTATCAAAATACGGCTACTACATCATTTCGCCTGAACCAGGGAAATCCTCTGTATGGGACTTTAAAGACTTGATAGTACGCCGGCAGTGAGTTACTAGATAAATCCATAACCACAAGCACGTCAGCGGCACTAGCTGTACGTAATGGCTACCCGGGTACCTGTCGAAAAGGAAGGCCGACGAGCAAACTCATCCGGATCCCTACCGAGCTTATCTGTGACAATATCCGTACAGTCCGGTCTATTCGTCTAAGAGAATCCTATATCGGGTCTAAGGGATGGAAAAAGTCAGACCTCTAATAACACGATATTTCGTGTCGGTGTGAAGCCCATCACCCATTAAGAAACTACTGATCCAAATCAGTAATTCTCGTCTACCTTGGCCAAGGATTTCTGGTGATGGTCACCCATGCACAGCACGACATCAACCCCCAATACCGGGAAAGATGAATCCCCCACGATCCGCTCACTGCCTCCATGTGGCTTGGGACTGTACCCAAATAAAACTTGTTTGCACGACTCCTTTGAGCCTTAGTAGGGTAGTAATCAAAGCACAATGGGAACTCAAACGAGACAAATGACGATCTCAGGTCGAAGGACTAACCTGTACTCATGTCACCTAAGAACTGCTATCTGACAATATGTATAATACCATCTAGTATGTTCCCAGTGAGTCCGTCCAGTGTATTCAAGCCCAGTGAGCACTTGTATATGATTTTAGGTGCGAAAGACCAATGGTTGTAGGACTGTAACATTTCAGAAAAAAATAAAAATTATTTTCAAATTTAAATATTAAAATAATATATTTCACGAAAACTATTCGATTTTCGAATTGGGGTTTTCATAAAATGGTATAATTATATACCAATATTTGGAAAATGATTGGATATTAAAATGATTTATTTATTAAAAAGATATTTATTGGATTTGGTCATATTATAAATAATTATGCAATTATTATATGCAAGCTTATATTAAACTTGATTAGTGCACTAATAATCACGATTAGGTCAAATCCGCCTTTTAATTAACCATGACTAGTGCACCATGGCATGTTACATTTTGTTGCATGTTGTTTCATTTGCATTTGTTAATATTTGGTTCGAGGAAAGAGAGAGGGGGGACAAGTTATAACATGAGTATGGGCGAAAGAGAGAGAGAGAGAGGATGTCATGCTACACCCTTGACCTTTTCTTCATTTCCTTTCCTTCGTCACATTATTTCCTCAACTCCTCCATCTTCATCATCTTCACCACATTCCTCCACCTCCTCTACCTCCATGAACCATCTCCAAAACCATACTAAAACCCCACACTCCCTTCATTAAAATTTATCACAACCTCATCCTACACCCTATGGTGGAACCAAGTTTGGATTTTGAGCACTTGGAGCATCTAGGGTTTTTCTTAAGTTGCTTCCAAGAGGTATAACCTTCTTTTCTCGTCTTGTAATTAGTTTCCTAACCTTCTAGTTTAGTTTAGAGTTTGATTTAGTGAGATTTGTGATCTTAGAAATTTCTAAGTGGATGTTTAGTGGAAGTTTGGACTTGTGGAGTTGTAATTGAGGTGTAGTGAGTGCTTACAAGACCTTAGTGATGCTTTACTGGACAAGACCAGAGACTACAACCCAATACATGAACTTAGAATCTTCCCGATGTCGGTTTTCGTTGATTTTTGATGCTTAGATGAAATCTGGAGCAACTTGTGGTCTTTATAAGAAAAACAAACAACTACATTGACATAGTTAGACCACGAGAAGACCACCACAGAAGAACGAGACCCAGACTCCAAAGGGCAATCGCCACCGCCGGTTACTGTAGCCTTGCCCACCGGTCAAATGTTGGGTTCTGATGTTGGGATTTGGCCTGTAGCTCACACTCCTTATAACTTAGCTACTGTATTGTTAGTTTTTTCCTAGTCTACTTGTGCCAAAATCTGGGAGTATTTTGAGTTGGTTTTAATAATGTTTTCCGATATTTGAATCTTGGTTTTTTGGATTTCTTGATGTGACCTGGTCGTTCGACGTTCGTACGTTGACGTCAGATAGCATTTTGTTGTTTTTGCATGCGTAGGCTATAGGTTCTAACCTATGAGCACTTCATATGCCGTATCGGTTTTTCGGACTTGGTTTTAATAGCATTCCGATTGTGTATTGATTGTAGGTACCTTCGCATGGATTTCCGAGATGACGAAGCACATCGACTTTGGATAAACAAAGAGATTGCAGGTGAGTAGATGTATATCTACGGGAGAAGTCGGGTGGATGGCGTATAGCACCCCCGCAACCGTAGAATAAGATATTTATATACTATATATATGTTAATGCGAGACATGAATGCGTAGCAAATAGGGTTCTAGGAGACCGTAGGATTAGATTTAGCGTACTCATAGGAAAGTTTACTCTTAGTCTATCTTTATCTTAGTCGTGAACCTTAGGTTATGTGTTGTCACATACACGCGCACACACGCACACTTGATGTATATGAGTGTATGTGTGTGTGTGTGTGTGTGTGTGTGTTTTTGTTCATATATATATATATATACACATATACACGTGAGATGAGGATAATATGTTTATGGATATAAGTCGATATGATCGGACATGATATCGTGAGGTTATGATATATGATCGAGTTGAGACCTCGTATATGATAGGATATATTAAAAGATTGTTGGGCGATATACACATAACATGCGATAACATGTGATTTGATAATATAATAGAATTTACGTGACCTTAGGTCCATATCATTGTTTATGATATCGTATGACGGATGATACCGTACGAAATATGAGATATGATATTGGCCCGTACCCTCGATTTTGAGGATGTCGTACGACGGACTATACCGTACGAGATATATATATGATGATTGATCCGCACTCTTGAATCATGGATGCCGTACGATGGATTATACCGTACGTGATGCTATGAGGCTGGATCGCCGACTACGAGATATATCGACTAGGAAATGCATTCGTTTTCTATTTACTTTTTGACTCGTATATAGATACATATCTTATCTTGTTGCGTTTACTATTTACCTTTCTGTGACGTTCATATTACTCTCATTTGCATTTTATATATATACATGTGCTTTCATTAGTTGTTATGATCCCGCCTGCTAGGACACGTGCACCATTACTGATGATGCGCATGCTACACTTACACAGATCTGCTGGCTCACACACATTCATCATCGGTAATTGCTATGCCACTTACACAGTAGAATCGCTATATCATGGTATTATTCTTAACTATAAAGTACATTCATTGTTCAATATTATCACATGACATGCTTGCATGATATACTTGATATGCTCACATTACTGTTCTATATTTGCATATATCCTACTTTATGGTTACATTCATTGAGATGTTGTTTTCATGAGATCTCTGGATTTGAGAACCGCGTTATATTTCAAACGAAATTATGTATTTTTTTAAAAGCTCGGTTTCTCTTGATATGATATTTTGTGTCCACTATGAGTTTTCTAGGTTCTGAGCTTATTTTCGAGACCCGATTCGAGGAGGTGGATGAACCGTCCGCAGGTACATGGTGGACCCGGTAAGGTACCCCTGGGCAAGAAGATCGTGGGGATGACGATGAGCTTGGCAGGTGGAGCACCACCTACTGGTGATAGTTTGGACCCGGCGGTTATCCGAAGGATACCGGCCGGAGTCGTGAGATAGTTATGAGGGCTGATCTGAGGATGTAACGCTTGAGATATGAGGATTTACGTGTCGATGCTGGACACGGGTTTCATTATATTTCGAGTGTCGATGTTGAATACTCAGGTTCCATGATGTTGATGTGTCGTTGATGGACACACGTGGATGATATCCATATGCATCCAGGCATATGATTTCAGTTGTTTGTTTTTACATGTCTTTGGCATTGACTCTATTGTTGACATATATGCATACATGGTCACTCTAGATATCATAGTATTACCTTCATGTTACAGTAGGACCTAGAGATCGTTGTTTATTCGATTTCTATCTGCTGATATTTTATACTCATGAGTTGGCAACTCACCCCAGTTGTGCCACAGTTTCTTGCAGGTTTGACCGCACAGGTTTTCGTATTGGCTTTGCTGGCACACTGCTTTTCTTACGGGTGACTGCTTTGGTAGGTGGGGTTCACTTGTATCGTGACCACCGTTGTACTTGTACATTTATTTTAGTTGTATCTCGTTAAAGGCTCCATCAACCAGACCTTATTTATTCTTTCGGCCTTAGAGTTACGGCTATGTATTTATTCTTGTTTCTGTTTCTTGATGATGCTTTGATTTCATTGCTTTATTTTTGTGTTTGATCCTCTCCTTTGGCGTTGCATATTAATATCATTTCGTGGTTGTTTCCGCCAATTGGCGAAGAGCTAGATCCCGCTTGGGGATGCTTTTTTATTCTATGTTTTGTACCTGTTTGGGGCTAGTTTTTACAAAGGAGATGCTGCCGAAATTTTTAAGAAAATAAATTTAAGTTTTGAGATTTTTAACTTGAGATTTTAAATGTTTTTAAAAAATGTTTTATCACTCTATCTCTTTTTTTCTCCTAAAAAGGTTTAGACTTCTGGGCTTTTGGCTTACTTGAATTAGGTGGGGTCCTATAGACCTCACATGATTCAAGTGCCAGTCATGTGCCTTTTCCCGGGTCATGACAAAGTTGGTATCAGAGCGTTAGGTTTAACCTTGGTTCGAGGCTAGGTTTGACTATGCGGAGTCTAGGGCGTATATATTTCGGAACCTAAGCTTGACCTTACGGAACTTATACTTGGCCGAGGGGGTATTAGACCCGAACTTTCGTCACGTAGGTTGACCTTGGTTGATGGAGTAGGTGACTTAAGTAGAGTGACGTACCGTGTGTATGTTCCGCGGAATACTTATGATACGCTACTTCTCTTAAGTAGCCTTAGGATGTACATTTCTTATGTACTGTATTTCTATTCGTTCCTATGATCTATCCTCATCGATATCGGATTGTGGTTTTCGTTACCTTGGATACTCAAGCAGAGAGAGCTGCTGCTAGAGTTGCAGTCAGAGCGAGCTCGTCATGGACGAGGGCTGACCATGATGTTTTCTGGTGATATAGGAACGCATCGGTATAGCGTTCGTATTGAGATCTCTCATTTGAGGCGAGTGTTCGATTTGCACCGAATGATCGGGCCATTGATAGAGGCTGCCAGATTGAGAGGACCGTTGATGTACGGCCTACCCCAGAGTTCGCGATATATTCTACCGTGCAGACAGATGACCCAACCGTTGTTGTGATCGACGGGATGTCGCCTCCAGAGTTTTTGAGATGAAATCGCTGGAACTTTCAGATAGAGATGTGACAAAAGAACGCTAGTCCATCTTGAATAAAGGGACTAAGATGATTCGTCTGATCTGATGTGCCGATGCAGGATTAGTTAAGTTGAAGAATTCCAGTTTGAAGGATTTTACTTAGATCTAGAATAAATCGATCAAGAGAGGACGTTGTTCGTTGGATGCTCCGATGTGAGATCAGTAAGTTCACTGCTTTGGATAGAAGGACCTCCCCCAGATGCATTGTGAGTTGATCGAGATCGGACGAATGAAGCATATTCCTTCGATAATTTTGACGAGTTTCCGATGATGTAGCCGGCTAGATATCTCACACAGAGTTGTGGAGATACCCGAATTTCTAAATTCGAGTCCATGTGAGAGACTCCGGATTGACAGTAGCAGAGGAATAATTGCAGTATGCAGCCAGCAAGATATAACGTCGAAGTGGATGATAATGAAGACAGGTGAAACAATAGGTTCGTGCGAGAGGTTAACGAGCCGTGTTACTCCCCGTTGATGCCAGAGGATTAATACATATGTAGAGGCGTTGGATACGACCAAATTTCCAGAGGAAAAGCCGTGTTGAGGACGCAGCTATCCGGAAATGAGAAAAGGATTAAGTAAAGAGTGCCAACTTCCGTATAGTTCGGCATAGGTGAGATCGGAAGAGACCATAAGCAGGTTCTTCCAGGACACTGTAGCGATAAAGATTTGCACCCAAGATCAGTTATATCGAGCATAATCAGAGGGATAGATGCCGCCATCAGTGACGTGCTACTTTGCGAGTGGTCATGTTAATTAGCCAAGAGATAATCAGAGGAGTGCCAGAGCGGAACTGTTCTGTCATTATACCCAACCGGGCCGACGAGCGGAAGGATGGTGGGATTGGTAATCCACAAGAGAAAACAAGAACCCATAAACAGAGAACGCCAGACCGTGAGCAGGAGGCAAGCGGATGTTCTTGCTCTAGCAGCTCTGGGCGCACCGGCATTTTTCAACATTGAAGGAGGTATATCTCAATGTCATTTATTACGATTTGCGTGTTGTAATCCGAGTATCACACTTTTATCGCTTGGATTTGAGTTTCGATGATTGAGTTTCATGATGTTGTTTTCGTGCACCATGGCTGCACCTACTAGATATTTCCATCTATACACAGTCATTGCACTTGATTTATGTTTTATACACCATTACATTGGTTTTTGATTTGTGCACAGTTGTTGCACTTGATATCGATTTTGTGGATTTGATTGCACATATTTATGATTCTATGTATTTCTTTACAGTCGATTTGATTTCGTGCACGTTGTATGCACTTGACTTGATTTTTGCACTCGGTATAGCTCACATGTGCTTGCAGTGCATTGATACGTATTTTATACACGTTTATGATTTTATACACCTTGGCATGCTCCGTGTTATTTTTGTGCGCATTTGAGACATTGATGAGTTATCCGGCACCTAGCGCACCTGATATTTGTTTTCGTGCCTTTGTTGCGCCAGATTTATATTTTCGTGCATTTACTGCACTAGATGTTTTGTGCGGACCTGACGCACTTGATTTAGATTTTCGCGCACATTGGGCGCATGGGATGAGATTTTGTGCACACCAAATGCACTTGATTGAGATTTTCGTGCACTCTAGATGCACTTGATATTGTTGTCGTGCAAACCAGTTGCATTTGACAGATGCTTTCGTGCACATTCGTTGCACTTAGTTTTGCTTTTGTGCACATTCGTGGAACTTGTTTTGACTTGGATTTCCGTGCGCACCAGACGCATGTGATGTTAGATACGCCTTTTGAGGCTGATTTTACTCATGAGCATCACCTTTTCATGATGGGTACTATATTATATAGTAGCCGAGCAGGACTGATCTGAGAACAGTACCTAGATACTTTTGTATGCATAAAAGTTTACCATGAGGTTTCAAAAAGAAGCGATAGTCTCTCTATTTCCTACGTGTCCGCGAGTGACACGAAATTTTACAAGGACAACCTTTTGGGATATTTCAAAAGGGTCGAACGTATATTTGAGAAAATCATACATGAATATATATTTACTACTTTACAAATGAGTATCCGCCACTTGTACCGTGAGGCAATTCGGAAAAGATTTTTCATGTGTTTTATTCGTTTTAGAGGATTTTACAAAGATGCGTACTATATACGTATTATGATTTTGACTATAGCATATTGGATTTCAGTAGTGGATTCGAGATCTGTATTTCCATTATAACTCCAGTGATTGCGTGACGCTTGACGGAGTTTGATTTTGAGTTTTGCACTCGTTTTCATGCGCACTTGATGCGCTGTGTCATGTTTGAGTATTCCCTGATTTCGGAGCCCCGTTGATTTAAACTGATTATTGAAATGTTTTAGTATTTGGGGGTTTAAAATTAAATTCGAGGACCGAATTTATTTAAGGGGGAAGATTGTAACATTTCAGAAAAAAATAAAATATTATTTTAGATTTTAAATATTAAAATAATATATTTCACGAAAACTATTCGATTTGCGAATTGGGGTTTTCGTAAAATGGTATAATTATATACCAATATTTGGAAAATGATTGGATATTAAAATGATTTATTTATTAAAAAGATATTTATCGGATTTGGTCATTTTATAAATAATTTTGTAATTATTATATGCAAGCTTATATTAAACTTGATTAGTGCATTAATAATCATGATTGGGCTAAATTCGCCTTTTAATTAACCAAGGCTAGTGCACCATAACATGTTACATTTTGTTGCATGTTGTTTCATTTGCATTTGTTGATATTTGGTTTGAGGAGAGAGAGAGGGGGGACAAATTATGACATGAATATGGGCAAGAGAGAGAAAGAGAGAGGATGTCATGCTACACCCTTGACCTTTTCTTCATTTCCTTTCCTTCATCACATTATTTCTGTTAGTGGATGTTGCACACCCTCACAACACATGTGAGGAGGCGGAAGTGGTAAACAACAATTTTTCTTGCATGCAACACCCACATAACCCAAGATTAGTGCTTAAACCCTAACTAGCAAAAACCATCAAGATATCTAATCTACTATGATAGTATTTATACTTAATGGAACCGGTCCTTCGGGTCTTCACTTGGATGTGACTCCTAGGCTCCTTATGGTTGCAATGAGCTCGATCTTCGGCCACCTCAAGATCCAAGACGATCCACCCGAGAGCTATCGAACAAGCTACAAACTCTTCATAAGAGTTCAACTTAGAGATCAAGTTTGCTAAAAGTGATCACTAAGATGATGTAGAGATTACGTATTGGATTATGATTTTTGCTCTAAGCTTTTGATTCACAGCTCATGTGAGGTTAAAGCAAAGAGGAGGAAGAAGGAGAGAATGAAGAGAGAGAATGTCAAAGTGATAATGAAAAGATCAAGTATGGAAAAATATCATATGGCTCAAAATGAAATAATTGAAGCTTGTAATAAAAAATTGCACCATGCTTCAATAGTAACTCCAAATGAATAAAATATGAAAGAAGCCATTCCTTCATCCATGCTTAAACTTTCTTAAATTCCACCTTATTTATTTATTTTCACAAAATAAATATCTAATAATGAGGTGCCTCCTTCTAGAAGGTATTCATGTAACAATTACAAGAATACCCATCCACCGTATAACGTATAAGTACATCCGTATTCGAATTTCGAAAAATGTGAATACAATCAATCCAATAATATAATACCGATATCCGTCTTAAACCAAAGCCTACCAGTATTATCCTTCCGATCATTATTCCTGTAACAATTACACGAACATGATCAAAACCCTGCCGTAACAACTTACAGCCTCTACATCTTTCGCCTGAACCAGGGAACACTCTATGTGGGACTCTAAATACTCGACAGAACGATGGCAGTGGGTTTAACCACAAGCACATCAGCGGCACTAGCTGTGTGTAACGGCTACCCAGGTACATGACGAAAATGAGGTGGCCGACGAGCGAACTCATCCTAACCCTAACGAGCCTGTAAGCAACACTTACCGTACAGTCCGGTCTCTTCGTCTGATACGTCGCATATGAAGTCAAGGGATGGTAAATGTCAGACCCCAGTAACTTTATAAGTCATGCTGATTTACGACCCATAACGGTTCGAGAAACTACTGATAACTCTTATCGGTAAATCTCGAGAAACGTGGCGAGGGATTTGCTATTATGGCCGATCAAGCATAACGCGACATCAACTCCCTATACCGGGAGAGACGAAACCCCTCCTATCTCTCACTGCCTCCATGCGATTCGGGACTGTACCCAAAATCCACCTGTTTACACGACTCGGTAGAGCCGTGGTAGGGAGAAAATCAAAGCACATTGGGAATCACACAAGAAACTATGACGATCTCGGGTTTACAGACTAACCTGTACAAGTGTCACCAGAGAACTGCTATCTGAAAATAGGTATATATACCATCTAGGAGTTCTCGACGAGTCCTGTTCGGTATACCCATTCTCCAATGAGCAGCTGTCTACAATCTTTGATGTCAAACACCAATGGTTGTGGGATCAACCATCGCCCCCAGGATCAAGAAACGTACACACCAGTCTACTCTGGTAATATCGATGCCCTGTCTCGATATACCCTCGACTAGGAACAATTAAAGGATATGCTTATAGAATGCCCAGGCCCCACTAGTATGATCTCCATCATAATACCGGTAGTCAAGCATAATCCTAAGGGCTTCATCAACATGTATATAAAGATATGAAATACAACACATCACACGTCAAGATGAAGATAAAACAAATAGCATACTATCATTTCGAGCAAAGATTGTTTCTGTACATATACATGCCTAGCATCCTATACAATACAGGCCTCTAGGGCATACATATCTAACAATCTCCCACTTGCACTAAGGCCTGGACTTGAGGGATGGCCTTGGTGAATGGATCTGCTGTGTTGTCTTTTGTGTCTACTTTCCGTACCTCGATGTCCTGGCGATCCACTATCTCCAGGATGAAGCGATACCACCTCAAGATATGTCTGAATTTCTAATGGAAACTCGGTTCCTTTGCCAAAGCCATGGCTCCATTGTTATCATAATACATAGGTATTGGATTAGCAGTGGATGGAACCACCTGAAGTTCAGAAATGAACTTCCTCATCCAGACCGCCTCTTTTGCAGCATCATTAGCAGCAATATACTCAGCTTCTATTATGGAGTCTGCGACGGTATCTTGCTTGGAACTCTTCCAACATACCGCCCCTTCATTTAGGGTAAATAAAAACCGTGCGATAAGAATAATTTGACCGATTGTAGCATAGGAACATCATTTCCTATCAAGATAATGTCGTCCACATACATTGCGAGGAATGTAACAGTACTCTCTACATGGTTCATCTACATTTTTTATAAAACCAAACTCTTTGATTGTATCATCAAAGCAGACGTTCCAGCTCCGTGATGCCTGCTTTAATCCATAGATGGATTTAAGCAACCTGCATGTTTTTCCGCTGCTCCTACTATCAATGAAGCCTTCTGGCTGATCCATAAAAACGCACTCTTCTAAATCACCATTTAGAAATGCCGTTTTAACATCCATCTGCCAGATCTCATAGTCATAGTGAGCCGCTATAGCAAGCAGGATCTGAATGAATTTGAGCATTGCGACTGGTGAAAAGGTTTCATCATAGTCCAAGCCTGGTCTTTGACGAAATCCTTTTGCGACCAGCCTAACTTTATAGGTCTCCACCTGACCATCCATACCGATCTTTCTCTTAAAGATCCATTTGTACCCTATGGGTTTTACTCCAGAAGGTACAACCTCCAAAGTCCATACTTTGTTGGTGTGCATGGATTCCATTTCGGATCTCATAGCATCCAGCCACTTCACTGAGTCACCATTCGTGATAGCTTGCTGAAAACTAGTAGGACCATCATCATCCATGATGCAATCTTCTCTATCACCATCAATTATAAAACCGTAGAATATATCAGGTGGACGAGAAGTCCTACTAGATCTACTGAGTGGCTGAGGTTCGTCAGGTTCTACTGAAACCTCAGTTTCAACCAAATCATCGGTAATTGTTTGTGTATCTGGAATTTCTTCCAGTTCTACCGCATTGCCAACAGTATTATTTGTAAAAAATTCATTTTCTAAAAATGTGGCATACTAAGAAACAAACACCCTTTGTTCCTCCTTGTGGTAGAAAAGATATCCATACGAGTGTTTTGGATATCCCACAAATTTACATAAAACTGATCGTGTCTCGAGTTTGTCCGGATTCTGCTTTTTCATAAAAACCGGACAACCCCATATCTTAACTCTTTTAAGAGATGGCATCTTCCCATACCATATCTTATATGGAGTGGTAGACACGGTTTTGGTCGGAACCCTATTCAGTAGATAAATCGCAGTATCCAATGCGTGCCTCCGGAATGATATTGGTAACTCAGCATCACTCATCATAGATCGTACCATATCTAAAAGGGTACGATTTCTGCGTTCTGACACACCGTTGTGCTGTGGTGTGTACGGAGGAGTGAGCTGAGAGATAATCCCATTCTCTTTTAAGAAATCTAGAAACTCTGAGCTTAGATACTCACCTTCTCGACCCGATCGAAGTTTCTTGATACTCAAGCCTGTTTGTTTTTCTACTTCAGATTTATACTCCTTGAATTTTTCGAAGACTTCAGACATATGTTTCAACAAGAACATGTGCCCGAATATCGAGAAATCATCAGTGAAAGTTATGAAGTACGAAAAACCACCTCTCGCATGTGTAGACATTTGTCCTCATACATCACTATGTATGAGGCCTGAGAGTTCAGTAGCTCTCTCTCCATGTCCACTAAACGGAGTTTTGGTCATTTTACCTTTGATACAAGAATGGCAAGTCGCATACGATTTATATTCAAAAGAGTTTAAATATCCATCTTTATGTATCTTGGTTAGTCTTGTTTCATTAATACGACCAAGTCTACAATGCCAAATGAAAGCTTCATTTATGTCTGAAATCTTCTTTTTGTTTATGTGTTGTATATTGAAAACTGTGTGTTGGTTTAGGACGTATATCCCGTTATTTAATGTACCAGACCCAATCAATTCTTGATTAAGGTTAATGTTCATAACATTAGATTGTAATACAAAATTATATCCAGTATTGTCGAACAACGATACAGATATAATATTACATAACATGGAAGGTACAAAATAACATGGGTTCAAAACCAATATACAACCCGATGCCAAACCAAGGTGATACTCTCCACTGTTGTAGCATGTACTGAGGAACCATTCCCAACCCGGAGAGTGTGATCACCTTTCTTCAAAAACCTGCTATTTCTCAGCCCCTGAACACAATTGCAGATGTAAGATCCTGACCCGGTATCCAATACCCAGAAAGCAGAGTTAATTGAAAAACAGTTTTTTGTTACAAACACACCTGAAGTGGAAGCATCGCCATGCTTCTTCTTCTTGAGGCCGGCCAGGTATCCAATACAGTTTCTCTTCCAGTACCCAGTCTGGTGGCAAGGGAAGCATTCCCCTCGTCCTGTCGCAGCAACCCCTATCTTGTCATTTCCCGATGCCCTTTTAACTCCGCCTCTCGGCTTGATGGTATTCTTCTTCTTCTTTCCCTTGGCCTTGGCTTTCGGGACGGAGGAGGAAGATGGCCCAGCAATTAGAGCGGGAGTTTTCGCTACCTTTAGCGTGCACTCTTGTAACGTTTCAGAAATCGTTTGCGAATTTTTCCGTTTTAAGGCAAAATTGTCGGTATTTTCCGTTTTAACCCGATTTCGATCAAACGTCTGTAGAAACTTGCCGGCACCTAGTTTAGCTAAAATAAAGCTAGTGCGCAAACTTTTGGGGTATTTAGGAGGTTTTGGTTCAGATAGAATTTTTCCCAAATAAAATATTATTTTAACCGGTAAAATATGCACGTAAATCGGGAAATTTCTTCTTAATGAAAATTCTTGAAAATCATCACTACAATTATTTTAGAACCTTCTTTTTAAATATCTAGATTTTTTTTGGTCAAAGGATTTAATTTTTTTTTAAGAAAAAGAAAAAGAAAGAAAGGTGGCAAAATGCATTTAATGAAGCATTTATTGTATTTTTTACTAGAACTTTCTTCCCAAAAATTCACAAAAACACCCCCACACCCTCATGGCCGGCCACTCCTTGTTCTTGGCTGCCCTTTTCTTTTCTCACTCCATTTTCATCATTTCTTGAACAAATAAATCATGAAAAATCAAAATAAATTCATAGAAATTCAAATAAAATCCAAAACCTTCATTCTTCTTCATAAAAGTTGCTTGGATCTTCATTCTAATGAGGATTTTGGAGGCTAAAGTTTGGTTTTATTCTTGATTCAAGTGGTGTTCTTGAAGGTATAAAACCCTAACCCTAATCTCTAATTGTTAAGTTTAAATCTTTATACTAGCATAATTAGATATTAATTTAAGCTTTTAATTTCATGTTTCAAAATTCTAGAAATGGTTTTAGAAATTCAAGTTAAGTTTAAAGCTTAAGTTAAGTTTAAAGCTTAATTTAAGTGTTTAATATTTAATTGAAGTGTTAATTTGTGATTAGGAAAAACTTAACCTAGTAGAAAATGCTAATTATTGTTAATGGATATTTTGTTTAATTAAGGATTTTTGCTTACTAGGTTTTTGCTAAAACTCATTTTTGCAAGTGTTAAAAATACAGAAATGGTTTAGATAGCTTAGTTAAGCTATTTTAAGGTGTTTGTAATCGCTAGATATGCGTTAGCTTGAAACTAGTGCGAAATATTGCGGTAGGTTGTTTACGAGGTTTCGGGGTTTTTCCGACGTGGGTTCGATTAGTCGTTGCGAGGTTATATCTATTATACTCCTCGTATTTTTTATGTTGTGTTGTGCAATCGGGACGATTGGAGTCTAGACTTGGTGTTTCATTGTTTAGCGACCCTAGTTAGTGTTTTTGACCGATGTCGTGCGCGTTAGATGCGCTAAGTGCGCAATGCATTTTTCAGGGCGTTATCCTTGCGTTTCGTTATCTTTTCGTCGTTTCTGGATATTTAGCTTATGTGATGTGTTTGTGAAATTTTAGGTTCGCAGGCGGTGACTTCGGACGCTACGACAAAGGGAAAACAGGTGGTAGGCTTCACTTAACCAGGAGCTTTGGTGAGTAGATTTAACATCTACAGGGGAATCGCCCGCATGGCGTTATGCGTCTGGGCTAGAAATGACTTGACTTGTCGCATATTCTATTTCATATTTAGAATTGCGCATTCACCCTACTGCTTAGTTATTGTTGTTCTTGGACTAGTATCCTTAGGAAACTGCACTATTATTGACGGCTCATGTTGCACGAGCACTGATTGTATGCCACACACACCGTCAATAATTGCCATGTCATGCATAACCCACTTATAGATATGATATTGTTTGGTTAGGGACATTGAGACATTGATTCATATTTCTTTACGCATATGATATATAGCATACCTGTATACCCACATGCTTACACGACATGCTTACATGCTAGTTACCTGTATACCTATAGGGTATTGTACCATTAGTGATAGGCACATACACTCATAATGACATAGCTACATGTATACCTTGCATACATACTTCACTTATACCCGGAGGGTATATTACATCTTTACTGATAGGTAGATACATATACCTTGCTATACCTTCATGTTTACACACATATCTGGTTATAGCTATATGTTTATCTTTACTTGATGTTATTTAGAATTGGAGAAATTAGGAACCGCATGATATTTTATATTAACTTGTTGCAGTTAATTAGCGGCTTTCCCTTTATTTGCTTTCATTAAAGTTCTATGTTGCATATATTATATTCATGGATTTTCGCATTGAGATATGGATTTTTCATGATGTTTTCTGGATTTGGGAACCGTGGGAGTTCATGAAATTATGCATTATTTGAAAAACCCGGTTTCCCTTGATATGCTATTTCAGCCGCCACCATGATATTTATCGGTTCGGATATATATATACCCCATGCGGGGAACAGAGGGGTCCGTGTGCGGGTACATGGTGGGGCCCAGAGGTTCCCCGGGGCAAGAATCTCTGTGAGGAGATGAGTTAGTGGGGGAACCATACTTTCCGGTGATATTACCAATGACTCGGCGGTTATCATGGGGATACCGACGGGAGTCATGTGCGTATAGATACGTCGAGAGGCGAGGGTCAGAGCTAGGCACTCGAGCTTTCGGGATAGCATATGATACGTACCTATCAGGGGGCCAGTCTTGGTGACAGCACCTGATAGATCAGCATTTCTGTGTCGATGCTTGACATATTGGTTTCATGATATGTAGCGCCATGAAAAGTCGTTTTGGTGTTTTCCTGAAAATCGGTGAAAATTCGGTATTTTTCCGAAAACCGTCTTTCTCGTTATTTTGCAGTTTAGGACTAATTATACCTAAAATGGATAGGTAATTGCTTGTTTTTAGTATCTAATGAGTTACTTATGAAATTTTGGTCATTTAAAAATTTTTCCCTATTTTTCAATTTTTTAATATTATTTTAAGCCGGTAAGAAAATACATTAAATTAGCGATAAATACAAATTTTTCTGGGCTAATTTTAATCTTTAAAATTTTTTTAATTAAAATCTAGTTGTAACATAAATTTTTAGTATTTTATTTTGATTTTTTAACTAATTTTTATTATAGGAAACGAATTTATTGAATTTTAAGCTAAAACTTGCAATTTTGGACTTGTAGGGGGTCTTTTTGCATAAAACTTCTTTTGTAAACCCCTCTCTCTCTTCCCTCAGCCCTAGGCCGGCCCCACCATGATCAGGTCCAGAATTTTGATTGCCTCACTTTGACTTTATCTTTTGTGAATGAATTGTTTTGGTTAGGATTAAAATATAGTAATGTAGGTATGGGTTTTGAGTGCATGTGAGAGCTTTGACTTTAGTCTTTCCAACTCCAATTCCTCACTTTCCACTCCCCTCTCTCTCTCCTGGCCGAGACCTGCTCCCCCCCCCCCTATTTCCATTATTTTCCTTCTTTTTTTCTCTCATTTTCTTCAAAAAATTGCATCAAAATTCAATAAAAATCAACAAATCCTTCACTTTTTCAACAAAAAACCTTATTCCCTCTCTTCTCAAACCCAAATTGGTTCAAATCTTGGAGAAAGATGGCATCTTGGGAGGTTTTAGCAACATAGGGATTGATCTTTTGAGGTATAATTTCTAATCAAATGGTTAAATTGTAGTTTAAAGTGTGCTAATTGAACTTTGAAAAAAAATTTAGTGTTAATTTTAGTGTTAATTGCATACTAGTTTTTTTAAAAAGTTTGTGGTTTGAAATTAATTTAGGGTTTAGATCACCATTAAGAGATTAATTAAGCTATTTTGTTTCTAGTTATTTTGTTAGCTTAATCTAAGTGGTTAAATTGCTAATTGGGCTAAAATCTAGTGTTAATTTAGTGTTAGTTTCTAATCTAGTTTTTAAAGGTTTATGGTTAGAGTTAAACTAGGGTTTTTAGAAACCATTATTTAGTTAATTAAAGCTAATTAGCTATCTAGTTAATTACTAAACCAATCTTTAAGGTTACTTTGCTTAAGTGGCTTCTTATTAAGCTAATCTATGTTAAACTTGTGTGAAATTTTCATTTAGTTTGCAAATTACCAAAATCAAGAAGAGGTTTGTGTATGGAATGTGGGTTTTGTAGCATGGTAAATAAGTTAAAATTGTGTTTTTGGTGGCTAACTAGTTGTGTGGATTGGATGGTTGTGTTGGACCGTGATAACTTTGTCGCTATTGTCGATGTTGCACCAAATTGCTTTTCTAGCTTACTAGTTTTTACTAAATGTTGTGATGAATTAATTGCGATGTCTTGATGACATTTTTAGCGTATCCTATGACATTTAGGATGCGTGTGTGCGGATTTTTGAGTAGTCGGGTTTTAGTTTTGCCGGGCGACCAAATCGGCGATTTTTGCAGTTATTGCGATTTTCGCGTGTGTTCCGCGCACCTTGTGCACGTTGTACCTAGCTAGTGAACATTAGTATTTTCGTTTGGGTTTTGCGTCATTCTTGATATGTAACCTTATGTTTGGTATTGATGTAAATTCCAGGTTCGGTCGCGGAGACGTCAGACGCGGCACGAAAGGGGAAAGCGGTGATTGGACACAGCTAGCTAGGGATTCCGGTGAGTAGATGTAACATCTACGGGGGACTACCGTTGTATGGCGGAAGTCGCCCGATAGTTTAGTACCTTAAAAAGATTCTTAGTAATGTTAGTAATTAGGGGTGTAATACTTGTATGATTATTTGCTACATTCATGCCCTATATTGACATACCTATACGAAACCATTCTATAGGACACCTGCACCATTGCCAGGGTTTTTATATGCAGCACGAGCATTATTCATGCTTACACACACATCCTGGTAATTGCCATGCCACCACACTAGATAACCTTTAAATTGAAACCTTTTACTAATTGATGCTTAAACCTGTGCTATTGCCTTTAATTCCTTAAAATGAAATCGTAGGATTGCTATTCATGTGCATGTACCTCATCATATTATTTGTTCATGCCTAGTCTATTAATCATACATCGTAGCTTAATTATTGATACCATATGCATTCATCACCATTGACATATACACTTATGAGGATTTCTTGAGATTTTATGATATTTCTGGATTTCGAGGGAAAGCCGCAAAATTTCTAAACTTATTATATTTTTTTTAAATATGTAAATTGCGGTTTTCTAGTGATGTAAGTGTCGTCCACCATGAGTTTGCTGTGGTTTTCGAGATCCGTGTCGAAGAGTGGAGGAACCATCACGGGTACATGGTGGGCCCGGTAAGGTACCCCGGGGCAAGAGGAATGTGGTGTTGACGTTGAGCCTGGCAGGGGACGGATTACCTACCGGTGACTGTTTGGGACGGCGGATATCCAGAGGATACCGACCGTGGCCGCTAAATGATGAGATATTGATATTTGAGATGGGTCAGCCGGACGGCTGAGGCCAGAGATACATTGATATGAGATTTGAGACAGTTTTGAGGTGTCGATGCTGGACACAGGTTCTTGTTGATTCTATTGGTATTGTGCCGGTATTTCAAAAGACATTCTTAAAGGGAAAAACATGATTTCTTATACTTACACATTCAGATCACGAGTTGATTCGCATTGCATTCATACCTACTAGTATATCCATATTGCATACATACTTGCCATTATGTCCTGCCTTACCTGTATTTAGATGCTAGGATGCTTGTGTGCATGCATTCGATAGCCTGTGTAGATGTTATTTATTACTCACGAGTTGGCAACTCACCCCCGTTGTGCCATGGCCTTTTGCAGGTCCGCTCCGTCAGTACAGTAGCGGCGGGTGCGCTTGCTTCTTTTGCCTCTTTTGCCTGGACTCGAGGTTTTGCTCATAGGTGGGTTATGTTATTATTTTTGTACCACCTTGTATATTCTTTGTATCTAGTGTACTCCATCTACTGTTTCTACCAGTATTATTGTATATTGACCTAGAGATGAGACTGTGAGGTTTGTGGACTTTTATGCTGTATTTTGGGGTCGAGCTCACTTGAGTCGACATGATGTTTTTCTTATGTTTCATTATGATTATTTCGCATGTTGTTGCTTTATATTGCGTGGGATTTGTGACCGCCTTGTGGCGAAGAGCTAGCTCCCGCTTGGGGATGCCTTATTTGTTGGATTCATATATATTCTTGTTGTACCCATTTTGGGGGCCAGTATTTACAAAGGAGACTCTGCCGAAATTTTCGGAAAAATTGATATTGTTTTTAAAGAGGTTTTATATGACTTATTTTATAACTCATTTTCAATTGATTGGGTTCTCTTCACTCTTTTGCTTATTTGGTTTTGGTTTCTGGGCTTTGGCTTACTTATTTTACAGACGTCTTGAGACGTTTCGTAACCTAAGTGCCAGTCACGTTCCGTACCCTGCGGGTCGTGACAAAGTTGGAATCAGAGCGATAGGTTTTACCTTTTTGAGTGTAGGATGACCCTTGGTAGATGGAGTAAGTGACTTAAGTAGGGTAACGTAGCGTGTGTATGTCCGCGGCATACTTGCGATACGGTACTCCGTCTAAGTGACTTTAGGATACTTGCTTGAAATTCCTTCTTCAATTCCGTGTATCCTATGATTCTTTTGCACTGTTCTTATTATCCTTTTTCTGTACCAGCCACTATGCCGCCAAAGGCTACGAGAGCGCAGAGGGCTGCCGCCCGTGATGATATCTGAGCAGGCTCGTCCGAGACGAGGACTGAGCAGGGTGGTATACCTATGCCTCAGGGACAGACTGATCCGCATTCCCCAGGTCGCATGGATAGGCTTGAGTCCGGTATGGAGGAGCTGCGACAGATGATGGGAGGCATGCAGGAGTTACGACAGATGGTGGAATCGTTAGTAGAGGTCAATCGAGCACAGAGATCGGATATTACTCCCCATGCGGTCGTTTCGAGACCGAGCCGGATTCGCACTGATATGTTAGCACATAGGAGGGTTCGCAGAGGCCGTGGTGGATTCTTTAGGGGCCAGTTATATCGCCTTCACCCATACGATCAGCAGCCATGGTTAGGATGTTTTTGGTGTGGTAGCCTGCATCATCGTAACAGAGACTGTCCGGCGAGACGACAGGGAGCGGCGACAGTTCCACATGTGACCCTACCACCATCACCACCCCCTCCTCAGAGAGCCCTACTTCCTACCACCGGCGATGCTCCACGCCAGTTAGGTGCACCCAGAGGCCGTGGACGCGGCGGTCCGATTCAGAGAGGACGAGGAGGCAGAGGCTGAGGTCGAGGTCAGCCCGCTATCGGTGGAGGTCAGGCCCGAGTATTTGCTTTGACACCGCAGGATGCGCAGGCATCCAATACCGTTGTGACAGGTACCTTATCCTTATGTTCTTTCGACGCACGGGTATTATTTGACCCAGGTTCCACACATTCGTACGTCTCTACACACTTTGCACCGATGTTGGGCCGTGAGTCGTCGTCGTTAGATCAGCCGCTTGTTGTTATTACCCCGGTAGGCGAGTCGTTTGTCACTCGTTTTGTTTTTCGATTGTGTTCCATTCGTATCGGGGAGAGGGAGTCATTGGTTGATTTGATTCTCCTCGATATGTTGGACTTTGATGGGCTTCTGGGCATGGATTGGCTAGCCACTTGTTATGCTTCGGTGGACTGCCGTGAGAAGGCAGTCGGATTTAGCTTTCCGGGAGAGCCAGTCCTTGTTATTCAGGGAGACCGCAGCGTCACCCTTCCCAGCTTGATTTCGTCTCTTCGCGCTGGTCAGCTCTTGCAGAAGGGATGTCAGGGATTCTTAGCGTACATTTGTGATACTCGAGCTGCAGAGGTTCCGTTGGACCGGGTCCCGGTTGTTTGTGAGTTCCCTGATGTTTTCCCTGATGAGCTACCTGGGCTACCACCTGAGCGCGATGTTGAGTTCTGCATTGATTTGATTCCCGGCTTGGGGCCTATTTCTATACCGCCTTATCGGATGGCCCCGGCAGAGCTTCGAGAGCTGAAGGATCAGTTGCAGGATTTGTTAGATAAGGGGCTTATTCGACCTAGTGTTTCTCCGTGGGGTGCTCCGGTCCTGTTTGTCAAGAAGAAGGACGGAAGTTGCGCTTATGTATCGACTACCGCCAGCTGAACAAAGTTACCGTTCGGAACAGGTATCCGTTGCCACGCATTGATGATTTGTTCGACCAGCTACAGGGCGCGGGTTATTTTTCGAGGATCGACTTACGATCAGGGTACCATCAGCTGCGAGTTCGACAGGAGGATATACCGAGGACAGCTTTCCGCACGCGCTACGGCCACTACGAGTTTTTGGTGATGTCGTTCGGACTCACCAACGACCCAGCAGCATTCATGGATTTGATGAACCGTACATTCAGGCCGTATCTTGACTTGTTCATCATCGTGTTTATTGACGATATCTTGGCGTACTCCCGGAGCAGAGAGGAGCACGAGCAGCACTTGCGGTTTACATTACAGACTCTGAGGGAGCACCAGCTGTTCGCAAAAGTTCTCCAAGTGTGCATTCTGGCTGGACAGCGTCGGATTCTTGGGTCACGTGGTTACGAGAGACGGCATATGTGTGGACCCGAAGAAGATTGAGGCTGTTCAGCAGTGGCCCCGACCTACATCGGTTACTGAGATCCGTAGTTTTCTAGGCCTGGCGGGCTACTACAGGCGTTTTGTTCAGGACTTCTCCCGTATAGCTGCACCGTTGACCGGTTTGACCCGGAAGGGAGTTCTTTTCGTCTGGACGGAGGAGTGCGAGTGCAGTTTTCAGCAGCTACGGACTCGTTTGACTACGGCGCCCGTATTATCTTTGCCTTCGGGATCAGGCGGATTTGTGGTCTACTGGGATGCTTCGTGAGTGGGATTACGATGCGTGTTGATGCAGCATGGCCGGGTGATCGCTTATGCTTCTCGGCAGTTGAAGAAGCATGAACAGAACTACCCCACTCATGATTTGCAGATGGCTGCAGTGGTCTTTGCACTGAAGATTTGGCGACATTACCTATATGGCGAGTCGTGTCAGATATTCACAGACCATAAGAGCTTAAAGTACATATTTCAGCAGCGAGACCTGAACCTCAGACAGCGTCGTTGGATGGAGTTGGTGAAAGACTACGACTATGAGATCTTATATCACCCGGGCAAGGCGAATGTGGTGGCAGATGCGTTTAGTAGGAGGCCCGGGGGTAGTCTATCCTTTTTGCGCGCAGTGCAGAGGCAGTCGTCAGCAGATTGGCAGATGTTATGCGACAGCCGAGTTGAGTTCGAGTTCACTCGGACAGGGGGACAGCTCGTGCATGTTCGTGCACGCCGACAGTTGCTTGACCGTATATATGAGGCACAGCGCAGTGACGACCGTTGCTCAGAGATCATGGCACAGATGGGACAGGGCAGATTTTCCGAGTTCGTGATTGACGATCAGGGGATTTTACGATATGGATCTAGACTGTGCGTACCAGAGGCTGATGGATTGCGGCGCGACATTCTTGAGGAGGCACACCGATCAGTGTATAGTGTCCACCCCGGTTCCACCAAGATGTACCATGATATGAGAGAGACCTACTGGTGGGACGGGATGAAGAGGGACATTGAGGAGTTCGTTTCGAGATGCCTGACTTGTCAGCAAGTCAAGGCCGAGCACCAGAGGCCCGCAGGAGAGCTACAGCCGTTACCCATTCCGGAGTGGAAATGGGAGCAGATTTCGATGGACTTCGTTGTGGGTCTACCCAGGACCAGTCGAGGGTACGACTCCATCTGGGTGATCGTGGATAGATTGACGAAAGCGGCTCACTTTCTGCCAGTGAAGACGACTTTCAGCTTCGCTCAGTATGCTCAGCTCTATATTGACGAGATCGTGCGACTACATGGCGTACCGACTTGTATCGTGTCAGATCGAGGCACTCAGTTCACTAGCCGACTTTGGCAGAGACTTCAGGAGGCTTTGGGCACTCGTTTGAGCTTCAGCACAGCGTTTCATCCGCAGACCGACGGACAGTCAGAGCGGACCATTCAGACTCTCGAGGACATGCTCAGAGCGTGCGTTTTAGACTTTGGTGGTAGCTGGGATCGTCATTTACCTCTAGTGGAGTTCTCCTACAACAACAGCTTCCAGGATACTATTCAGATGGCACCTTTCGAGGAATTGTATGGGAGGAGATGCAGATCGCCCGTCTGTTGGACAGAGCTCAGCGAGAGCAGCATGTTGGGGCCGCAGCTTGTTGAGGAGACGACAGCGAAGATACAGTTGATCCGAGACCGGATGAGAGCGGCTCAGAGCAGGCAGAAATCGTATGCGGACAGACGCCATCGCAGATTAGAGTTCGCAGTTGGCGACCATGTTTTTCTGAGGGTCTCTCCGATGAAGGGCGTGATGCGTTTTGGGCAAAAGGGGAAGCTTAGCCCTAGATTTGTAGGTCCCTTCGAGATCCTCGAGCGGGTTGGCGCTGTTGCATATCGTTTGGCCCTTCCACCCGGCTTTCCCGATGTTCACCCCGTCTTCCATGTTTCGATGCTCCGCAAGTACCTTCACGACCCTTCGCATGCGATTCAGTACCCGACAGTCCGGCTGGAGCGCGACCTTTCCTTTGCAGAGCAGCCGGTGGCCATCCTGGATCGGCAGGTGAAGAAGTTGAGATCGAAAGTTATACCGACCGTCAAGGTCCTTTGGCGTAGCCCGAGCAGCGAGGAGGTTACCTGGGAGACCGAGGGCGAGATGAGGAAGAAATATCCCCATCTCTTTGAAGGTACGCGTAGTTATTTTTAAATTCGGGGACCGAATTTCTTTAAGGGGGGAAGATTGTAGCGTCTTGAAAAGTCGTTTTGGTGTTTTCCTGAAAATCGGTGAAAATTCGGTATTTTTCCGAAAACCGTCTTTCTCGTTATTTTGCAGTTTAGGACTAATTATATCTAAAATGGATAGGTAATTGCTTGTTTTTAGTATCTAATGAGTTACTTATGAAATTTTGGTCATTTAAAATTTTTTCCCTATTTTTCAATTTTTTAATATTATTTTAAGCCGGTAAGAAAATACATTAAATTAGCGATAAATACAAATTTTTCTGGGCTAATTTTAATCTTTAAAAATTTTTTAATTAAAATCTAGTTGTAACATAAATTTTTAGTATTTTATTTTGATTTTTTAACTAATTTTTATTATAGGAAACGAATTTATTGAATTTTAAGCTAAAACTTGCAATTTTGAACTTGTAGGGGGTCTTTTTGCATAAAACTTCTTTTGTAAACCCCTCTCTCTCTTCCCTCAGCCCTAGGCCGGCCCCACGATGATCAGGTCCAGAATTTTGATTGCCTCACTTTGACTTTATCTTTTGTGAATGAATTGTTTTGGTTAGGATTAAAATATAGTAATGTAGGTATGGGTTTTGAGTGCATGTGAGAGCTTTGACTTTAGTCTTTCCAACTCCAATTCCTCACTTTCCACTCCCCTCTCCCTCTCCTGGCCGAGACCTGCTCCCCCCCCCCATTTCCATTATTTTCCTTCTTTTTTTCTCTCATTTTCTTCAAAAAATTGCATCAAAATTCAATAAAAATCAACAAATCCTTCACTTTTTCAACACAAAACCTTATTCCCTCTCTTCTCAAACCCAAATTGGTTCAAATCTTGGAGAAAGATGGCATCTTGGGAGGTTTTAGCAACATAGGGATTGATCTTTTGAGGTATAATTTCTAATCAAATGGTTAAATTGTAGTTTAAAGTGTGCTAATTGAACTTTGAAAAAAAATTTAGTGTTAATTTTAGTGTTAATTGCATACTAGTTTTTTTAAAAAGTTTGTGGTTTGAAATTAATTTAGGGTTTAGATCACCATTAAGAGATTAATTAAGCTATTTTGTTTCTAGTTATTTTGTTAGCTTAATCTAAGTGGTTAAATTGCTAATTGGGCTAAAATCTAGTGTTAATTTAGTGTTAGTTTCTAATCTAGTTTTTAAAGGTTTATGGTTAGAGTTAAACTAGGGTTTTTAGAAACCATTATTTAGTTAATTAAAGCTAATTAGCTATCTAGTTAATTACTAAACCAATCTTTAAGGTTACTTTGCTTAAGTGGCTTCTTATTAAGCTAATCTATGTTAAACTTGTGTGAAATTTTCATTTAGTTTGCAAATTACCAAAATCAAGAAGAGGTTTGTGTATGGAATGTGGGTTTTGTAGCATGGTAAATAAGTTAAAATTGTGTTTTTGGTGGCTAACTAGTTGTGTGGATTGGATGGTTGTGTTGGACCGTGATAACTTTGTCGCTATTGTCGATGTTGCACCAAATTGCTTTTCTAGCTTACTAGTTTTTACTAAATGTTGTGATGAATTAATTGCGATGTCTTGATGACATTTTTAGCGTATCCTATGACATTTAGGATGCGTGTGTGCGGATTTTTGAGTAGTCGGGTTTTAGTTTTGCCAGGCGACCAAATCGGCGATTTTTGCAGTTTTTGCGATTTTCGCGTGTGTTCCGCGCACCTTGTGCACGTTGTACCTAGCTAGTGAACATTAGTATTTTCGTTTGGGTTTTGCGTCATTCTTGATATGTAACCTTATGTTTGGTATTGATGTAAATTCCAGGTTCGGTCGCGGAGACGTCAGACGCGGCACGAAAGGGGAAAGCGGTGATTGGACACAGCTAGTTAGGGATTCCGGTGAGTAGATGTAACATCTACGGGGGACTATCGTTGTATGGCGCAAGTCGCCCGATAGTTTAGTACCTTAAAAAGATTCTTAGTAATGTTAGTAATTAGGGGTGTAATACTTGTATGATTATTTGCTACATTCATGCCCTATATTGACATACCTATACGAAACCATTCTATAGGACACCTGCACCATTGCCAGGGTTTTTATATGCAGCACGAGCACTATTCATGCTTACACACACATCCTGGTAATTGCCATGCCACCACACTAGATAACCTTTAAATTGAAACCTTTTACTAATTGATGCTTAAACCTGTGCTATTGCCTTTAATTCCTTAAAATGAAATCGTAGGATTGCTATTCATGTGCATGTACCTCATCATATTATTTGTTCATGCCTAGTCTATTAATCATACATCGTAGCTTAATTATTGATACCATATGCATTCATCACCATTGACATATACACTTATGAGGATTTCTTGAGATTTTATGATATTTCTGGATTTCGGGGGAAAGCCGCAAAATTTCTAAACTTATTATATTTTTTTTAAATATGTAAATTGCGGTTTTCTAGTGATGTAAGTGTCGTCCACCATGAGTTTGCTGTGGTTTTCGAGATCCGTGTCGAGGAGTGGAGGAACCGTCACGGGTACGTGGTGGGCTCGGTAAGATACCCCGGGGCAAGAGGAATGTGGTGTTGACGTTGAGCCTGGCAGGGGACGGATTACCTACCGGTGACTGTTTGGGACGGCGGATATCCAGAGGATACCGACCGTGGCCGCTAGATGATGAGATATTGATATTTGAGATGGGTCAGCCGGACGGCTGAGGCCAGAGATACATTGATATGAGATTTGAGACAGTTTTGAGGTGTCGATGCTGGACACAGGTTCTTGTTGATTCTATTGGTATTGTGCCGGTATTTCAAAAGACATTCTTAAAGGGAAAAACATGATTTCTTATACTTACACATTCAGATCACGAGTTGATTCGCATTGCATTCATACCTGCTAGTATATCCATATTGCATACATACTTGCCATTATGTCCTGCCTTACCTGTATTTAGATGCTAGGATGCTTGTGTGCATGCATTCAATAGCCTGTGTAGATGTTATTTATTACTCATGAGTTGTCACCTCACCCCCGTTGTGCCATAGCCTTTTGCAGGTCCGCTCCGTCAGTACAGTAGCGGCGGGTGCGGTTGCTTCTTTTGCCTCTTTTGTCTGGACTCGAGGTTTTGCTCATAGGTGGGTTATGTTATTATTTTTGTACCACCTTGTATATTCTTTGTATCTAGTGTACTCCATCTACTGTTTCTACCAGTATTATTGTATATTGACCTAGAGATGAGACTGTGAGGTTTGTGGACTTTTATGCTGTATTTTGGGGTCGAGCTCACTTGAGTCGACATGATGTTTTTCTTATGTTTCATTATGATTATTTCTCATGTTGTTGCTTTATATTGCGTGGGATTTGTGACCGCCTTGTGGCAAAGAGCTAGCTCCCGCTTGGGGATGACTTATTTGTTGGATTCATATATATTCTTGTTGTACCCATTTTGGGGGCCAGTATTTACAAAGGAGACTCTGCCGAAATTTTCGGAAAAATTGATATTGTTTTTAAAGAGGTTTTATATGACTTATTTGATAACTCGTTTTCAATTGATTGGGTTCTCTTCACTCTTTTTCTTATTTGGTTTTGGTTTCTGGGCTTTGGCTTACTTATTTTACGGACGTCTTGAGACGTTTCGTAACCTAAGTGCCTGTCACGTTCCGTACCCTGCGGGTCGTGACATGATATTTATTTTTACTCCTAAGTATATATAACAGTGGAATGGGACACTGTTATATATGCCTTTACACCAATATTAGTGGAATGGGACGCTAATATATGTGTATTGATATCAATTTATATACATCATCATATTTATTCATGCAAATATATTTATGATGTTAGAGTTTTATTGATATTGGATTTGGGATATAGGTGATTCATTTGATATTGGATACAGGATATATATGAGATTTATTCGATATTGGACATTAAGGATTTGTGAGACTTATATGATATGAGAGCCAATTTGGGGGCTGATTTGGGGAAATTGGGATTTGGATTGTCTTGATGGACTTTGATCCTACCACGATGTCAGGATTCTGTGGAAATGACATATTTCATTCCATACTCCATATTTATTGTTTATGCACTGCTTCATGTATTAGTTGTACCTGATAGAGTACCTTTCATGACTGTTGCATTTCATTCCTTTATTTATATGCATTTCTTCATGCGTTAGTTGTACCTGTTAAAGTACCTTTCATGACCGTTGCATATATACATTATCATATCATTACTTCATGTATTAGTAGTACCTGATTTAGTACCTTACATGATTGTTGCATACAAATTGTCATATTATTGCTTCATGTATTAGTTGTACCTGCTAGTGTACCTTTCATGATTATCGCATTCATATGACCTTTTACTGCTTTTAGCTTACATATGTTAGATTCGCGATGTACGTGCATACTTGCGATTACCTGCATATGTTATTTACTATTCACGAGTTGGCAACTCACCCCCGTTGTGCCACAAGGTTTTGCAGGTTGTTTCCCCAGAGTAGTCGAGGCAGGCTATTCATCTATCTTTTCATCTTTTGCTGCGGATACCGCATCAGCTCACAGTGTGCAGTTTGCTTAGGTGGGTTTTGTGGTTATTCGTTTTTGTATTGTATATTCGTTGTATCCTTGTACTCTCCATCTACTATTTTCTTGTTGACTTAGAGACTTGGTGAGTGCGATATTGTATTATTTTGTGACTTGGATATCTTTTTATGCAGTTTTACTTATATCGTCTTTTATTTATTCGCTACGGCGTCGTATATCTGTTGTGGTGGTTGTTTTCCGCCTTTTGGAGTGGATTTGCTCCCGTTGGGGATGCTTTACTTTATATTTATGTTATACCCATTTTTGGGGTTGGTTTTTACAAAGGAGGTGCTGCCGAAATTTTCAAGAAAGTAAATTGGATTAGAAGAATTTATACTTGAGATTTTCAAAAGATTAAACAATGTTTCTTATCTTTTCTTGTCTTTTAATGGTTTAGATTTTTGGGTTTTGGCTTTCTTTTACTGCGTTACGCCTGTAGACGTTGCGTAGTATTAGGGCCGTCACGTGCCAATTTCGGGTCGTGACAAAGTTGGTATCAGAGCGCTAGGTTTTACCTTTCGGAGTGTAGGATGACCTTGGTATGATGGAGTAGGTAGCTTAAGCAGAGTAACATAGTGTGTGTATGTCCGCGGCATACTCACGATGCGGTACTCCGCCTAAAGTGACCTAAGTACAAATTGCTTGAAATTCCTTCGTTGATATATATCCTTGAGATTCGATTTACGTGCTCATATCGAATCCTATCTCTATTTATAGCCTTTGCCCCCGATGAATATGGGGATTCAGAGTGATGCAGCGAGGGCTGAGGTCAGAGTTGACTCGGGTGGGTCAATGACTGACCAGGATGGCGCGCTCGTTGCACAGGAGTAGACGGATCCGCCTTCGATAGATACTATCGCTAGGCTTGTGGCAGAGATGCAGGACTTGCGCCAGACGATGAGTTCATTGGTTGAGGCCGTTCGAGCGCAGCGACAGGAGGTTGTCACCCCTGTTACTCAGTTGTTCCTTGCAATCAGCATGCATCATTCCGTCACTTACATAGCACTAGTAGATGCGGCCCCAGTTGACGAGGCAAGCCTTCCAGAGACTTTGGGAGTTCCGGAAAAGTGGAGGACTAGTACCGGTGTACCAGCCCAGAGACAGAGGCCTAGTCGTCGAGACAGCTTTCGTGACCGTCGCGGGAGTAGCAGAGGTTTGGGACGAGGAAAGTCGTGTTAGCTAGATCATCCATTTGTTGTGTTAACTTCTGTCAGCGATTCTTTTGTTGCGCGACACGTAATTCAGTCGTGTGCCAATCGGATAGGAGATAGTGATTCGTCCATCGTTTTCATCCTTCTAGAGATGTTAGATTTGACGTTCTCCTGGGAACGGACTGGTTACCTACATGCTATGCGTCTGTGGACTGCCGTGAGAAAACAGACAGGGTTTGTTTTCCCGGCGAGTCAGTTCTTGTTGTGCATGGGAGGGCAGCGGTGCCGCCTCACACAGCTTGAATTCAGCCTTTTTCGCTAGTCAGCTTTTGAGGAGAGGATGTCGAGGATTCTTGACGTTCATTCGTGATACCGGAGCCACAGTAGGTTTATTGTACCGAGTTCCTTCGTGCGAGAGTTTTCCGACGTTGTTCCAGATAAGCCGGCGAAGCTTAGGGAGCTTAAGGATCAGCTGCAGAGTTGTTTGTTGGGGGGCTTGTGTGTCTGAGTGTTTCGCATTGGGGAGCTCCTATTTCTGTTCGTCAAGGAGAAAGACGGCAGTTTGAGGTTTTGTATTGATTGATCGTCAATTGAACCGGCTTACGGTGCGGATAGGTATCCGTTACCTCGCATTGACGATTTCTTTGCTCATCTTCCAAGTGCGAGACATTTTCTAAGTTTGTTTAGGATCAGGTCATCATTGTTGCGGGTTCGGGGTGATGACATTCCGAAGACTGGCTTGTTCGTGCTACGGGTTTTGTGTATTTTGGTGGTGTCATTAGACTCACCAATGCCCTAGCAGCATTCGTAGATATGATGAACCAGATTTCTTCACGCCGTTTCTCGACCAGTTATTGTTGTGTTATTGACGACATTCTGGTCTATTCAATGTGTCGTGAGGGACAGGAGTAGCACTTAAGGATTTGTTTTGCAGACATTGGGAGAGCCCCAGCTGTTGCTAGATTCTCGGAGTGTTCCTTCAGGCTTGTTTGTGTTGACTCCTAGGTCTTGTAGTTACGGGAGACGGTTTTCGTATGGTCCCGAGGAAGATCGAGGTCGTACGGCTTTGGCCCGGGCTTGTGTACGGACGGAGGTCCGTAGGTTTTGGGCTTAGCTGGTTTTTACCGCCGTTTCGTGCAGGATTGCCTGTGTATCGCTGCACAGTTGACTGGACTGACCGGAAAGGAGGTTCTTTTTCCTTGGACCGAGGCATGTTTGCGGAGTTTTCGGCAGTTGGAGATTCGGTTGACAACTGCACCAGTTCTTTCTTTGCTTTCTGGTTCGGGCGACTTTGTTGTTTAACTGTGATGTTTCGCGAGTGGGGCTTGATTATGTACTGAGGTGACACTATAGAGTTATCGCTTTTGCTTCCCTCCAGTTGGAGGAATTACGAGCAGGATATCCCACTCATGATCTGGAGATGGCCGTGGTGGTCGTGCGTCGAAGATTGGAGACACTACTTGTTTCGAGAGTCATGTCAGATTTTTACGGACCACCAGAGCTTATTGTACATCTTCCTGTGGTGGGTTTTGATTGTTGAGACAACGCCGTTGGATGAAGCTTGTGTATCATTGTGTTTGTGAGATCCTCGTTACCCGTGGCAAGGCGATTGTGGTTGCTGATGCTGGAGTCGTAGGCCCGGGGTTAGCTTGTTCCAGCTTTACGCAGTGTTGAGATAGTTTTCTGCAGATTTATATTTCTTGTGCGACCATTGAGTACAGCTTATGTTCGCCTCTACTGAGGGGACAACTTGCTCATGTCCGCGCCCGACCACTTTTCCTTAATCGCTTTCGTGAGGCACAGCCCGCCGATGCTCGTTCATCAGAGATTCTTAAGCATACTCGACGGGGTAAAGATTCGGAGTCCTTGATTTATGACCAGATGTGCTACATTTAGGGACGCGTTTGTATGTACCTGTTGCTGATGGGCAGAGACGCGAAATCCTAGAGCAGGCACATCAGTCAGCTTTCGGTATTCATTCAAGTTCCACCAATTTGTAGCGTGACTTGTGAGATAGTTACGGGTGGGCAGGGATGAAGAGTGAAGTTTCGGATTTCGTTTCAAGGTGTCTGTCTTTTTGTGTGTTAAGGTTGAGCATCTGAGACTGGCTGGAGAGTTGCAACCTTTAACCGTTCCGAAGTGGGAGTGGGAGCAGATTTCCACGAATTTCGTTATGGTGTCTACCCCGTCTAGACAGGGTATGACTCTATTCGGTGTTTGTTGTCCGGTTATGCTCAGTTTGATCAGTTGTCCTTTGTTAATTTATGCGTTGCACGGAGTTCCTTCATGGGTCGTATCCAAATAGGGCACCCTGTTCGCTTGCCGTCTTGGGCAAGAACTTCAGGGAACCTTGGGTACTGGTTGAGCATTAGCTCCGTTTTTCCATCCGCAGGATGATGGTTTTGTGAGTGCGGGCTATACCGACTCTGGAGGATATGCTTGTGCATACGTACTAATTGTTGTCGACAGTTGGGATCGTCACTTGCCATTGTTAGAGTTCTTCTTCGATAGCTGTTGTTATGAGACTTTCCAATTAGCAACCTTTCTGGCCTTGTGTAGTTGGTTGTGTCGATCGCCAGTCTGTTGTACTGACTCCGCGAGAGTAGGATTTTTGTACCCCAGCTAGTCTAGAGACTTCGGAGATGATCCAGTTGGTTCAGGTCCGGATGAGAGCAGCCCAGTGCAGACAGATGTCTTATACCGACCGTAGTGGTCGCAGACTTGAGTTCGAAGTGGGAGCTCATGTATTCCTACGGATTTTTCTGATGAATGACGTGTTGAGTTTTGGGAAGCCTATCCCCGAATTGTAGGTCCTGTTGAGATCCTTAAAGCGAGTTAGTTCCGTTGCCTTTGATTTGGCACTTCCGCCCAGATTTTTGAGTATTCACCCTGTATTCCTTGTGTCATTACTTCGCAATTACCTTCATGGCCTTTTTTACATGATTCAGCCTCAGAAAAATTAGCTTGGACGCGATATTTTGTTCATCAGCAGCCGCTAGTTATAGTGGATCGGCAGGTGGAGGAACTTCGGTCAAGGGTCTTGCCGTCCGTGAGGATTCTTTGGCGTAGCTGTATAGTGAGGTGATAACTTGGCAAGCTGCGTACGAGATTTGGGTGTTTTGTACTCATCTTCTTGAAGGTACGCGTAGATGAATTTTAATTCGGGGACTGAATTTCTTTAAGGGGGGAAGATTGTAACGTTTCAGAAATCGTTTTGCGAATTTTTCCGTTTTAGGGCAAAATTGTCGGTATTTTCCGTTTTAACCCGATTTCGATCAAACGTCCGTAGAAACTTGCCGGCAACTAGTTTAGCTAAAATAAAGATAGTGCGCGAACTTTTGGGGTATTTAGGAGGTTTTGGTTCAGATAGAATTTTTCCCAAATAAAATATTATTTTAGCCGGTAAAATATGCACGTAAATCGGGAAATTTCTTCTAAATGAAAATTCTTGAAAATCATCACTACAATTATTTTAGAACCTTCTTTTTAAATATCTAGATTTTTTTCTGGTCAAAGGATTTAATTTTTTTTTTAAGAAAAAGAAAAAGAAAGAAAGGTGGCAAAATGCATTTAATGAAGCATTTATTGTATTTTTTACTAGAACTTTCTTCCCAAAAATTCACAAAAACACCCCCCCACACCCTCATGGCCGGCCACTCCTTGTTCTTGGCTACAATTTTCTTTTCTCACTCCATTTTCATCATTTCTTGCACAAATAAATCATGAAAAATCCAAATAAATTCATAGAAATTCAAATAAAATCCAAAACCTTCATTCTTCTTCACAACAGTTGCTTGGATCTTCATTCTAGTGAGGATTTTGGAGGCTAAAGTTTGGTTTTATTCTTGATTCAAGTGATGTTCTTGAAGGTATAAAACCCTAACCCTAATCTCTAATTGTTAAGTTTAAATCTTTATACTAGCTTAATTAGATATTAATTTAAGCTTTTAATTTCATGTTTCAAAATTCTAGAAATGGTTTTAGAAATTCAAGTTAAGTTTAAAGCTTGATTTAAGTGTTTAATATTTAATTGAAGTGTTAATTTGTGATTAGGAAAAGCTTAACCTAGTAGAAAATACTAATTATTGTTAATGAATATTTTGTTTAATTAAGGATTTTTGCTTACTAGGTTTTTGCTAAAACTCATTTTTGCAAGTGTTAAAAATATAGAAATGGTTTAGATAGCTTAGTTAAGCTATTTTAAGGTGTTTTTAATCGCTAATTATGCGTTAGCTTGAAACTAGGGCGAAATATTGCGGTAGGTTGTTTACTAGGTTTCGGGGTTTTTCCGACGTGGGTTCGATTAGTCGTTGCGAGGTTATATCTATTATATTCCTCATATTTTTTATGTTGTGTTGCGCAATCGGGAAGATCGGAGTCTAGACTTGGTGTTTCGTAGTTTAGTGACCCTAGTTAGTGTTTTTGACCGATGTCGTGCGCGTTAGATGCGCTAAGTGCGTAGTGCATTTTTAAGGGCGTTATCCTTGCGTTTCGTTGTCTTTTCGTCGTTTCAGGATATTTAGCTTATGTGATGTGTTTGTGAAATTTTAGGTTCGCAGGCGGTGACTTTGGACGCTACGACAAAAGGAAAACAGGTGGTAGGCTTCACTTAGTCAGGAGCGTTGGTGAGTAGATTTAACATCTACAGGGGAATCGCCCGCATGGCGTTATGCGTCTGGGCTATAAATGACTTGACTTGTCGCATATTCTATTTAATAGTTAGAATTGCGCATTCACCCTACTGCTTAGTTATTGTTGTGCTTGGACTAGTATCCTTAGGACACTACACTATTATTGACGGCTCATGTTGCACGAGCACTGATTGTATGCCACACACACCGTCAATAATTGCCATGTCACGCACAACCCACTTATAGATATGATATTGTTTGGTTAGGGACATTGAGACATTGATTCATATTTCTTTACACATATGACATATAGCATACCTGTATACCCACATGCTTACACATATGTCTTGACATGCTTACATGCTAGTTACCTGTATACCTATAGGGTATTGTACCAGTACATACACACATAAAGACATAGCTACATGTATACCTTGCATACATACTTCACTTATACCCGGAGGGTATATTACATCTTTACTGATAGGTAGATACATATACCTTGCTATACCTTAATGTTTACATATATATCTGGTTATAGCTACATGTTTATCTTTACTTGATGTTATTTAGAATTGGAGAAATTAGGAACCGCATGATATTTTATATTAACTTATTGCAGTTAATTAGCGGCTTTCCCTTTATATGCTTTCATTACAGTTTTATGTTGCATATATTATATTCATGGATTTTCGCATTGAGATATGGATTTTTCATGATGTTTTCTGGATTTGGGAACCGTAGGAGTTCATGAAATTATGCATTATTTGAAAAACCCGGTTTCCCTTGATATGATATTTCAGCAGCCACCATGAGATTTATCGGTTCGGATATATATATACCCCACGTGAGGAACGGAGGGGTCCGTGTGCGGCTACATGGTGGGGCCCGGAGGTACCCCAGGGCAAGAATCTCAGTGAGGAGATGAGTTAGTGGGGGAACCATACTTTCCGGTGACATTACCAATGACTCGGCGGTTATCATGGGGATACCGACGGGAGTCATGTGCGTATAGATTTGTCGAGAGGCGAGGGTCAGAGCTAGGCTCTCGAGCTTTTGGGATAGCGTATGATACGTACCTATCAGGGGGCCAGTCTTGGTGACTGCACCTGATAGATCAGCATTTCTGTGTCGATGCTTGACACATTGGTTTCATGATATTTCTTTTTACTCCTAAGTATATATAACAGTGGAATGGGACGCTGTTATATATGCCTTTACACCAATATTAGTGGAATGGGACGCTAATATATATGTATTGATATCAATTTATATACATCATCATATTTATTCATGCAAATATATTTATGATGTTAAAGTTTTATTGATATTGGATTTGGGATATAGGTGATTCATTTGATATTGGATACAGGATATATATGAGATTTATTCGATATTGTACATTAAGGATTTGTGAGACTTATATGATATGAGAGCTGATTTGGGGAAATTGGGATTTGGATTGTCTTGATGGACTTTGATCCTACCACGATGTCAGGATTCTGTGGAAATGACATATTTCATTCCATACTCCATATTTATTGTTTATGCACTGCTTCATGTATTAGTTGTACCTGATAGAGTACTTTTCATGACTGTTGCATTTCATTCCTTTATTTATATTCATTTCTTCATGCGTTAGTTGTACCTGTTAGAGTACCTTTCATGACTGTTGCATATATACATTGTCATATCATTACTTCATGTATTAGTAGTACCTGATTCAGTACCTTACATGATTGTTGCATACAGATTGTCATATTATTGCTTCATCTATTAGTTGTACCTGCTAGTGTACCTTTCATGATTACCACATTCATATGACCTTTTACTGTTTTTAGCTTACATATGTTAGATTCGCGCTGTACGTGCATACTTGCGATTACCTGCATATGTTATTTACTATTAACGAGTTGGCAACTCACCCCCGTTGTGCCACAGGGTTTTGCAGGTTGTTTCCCCAGAGTAGTCGAGGCAGGCTATTCATCTATCTTATCATCTTTTGCTGCGGATACCGCATCAGCTCACAGTGTGCAGTTTGCTTAGGTGGGTTTTGTGGTTATTCGTTTTTGTATTGTATATTCGTTGTATCCTTGTACTCTCCATCTACTATTTTCTTGTTGACTTAGAGACTTGGTGAGTGCGATATTGTATTATTTTGTGACTTGGATATCTTTTTATGCAGTTTTACTTATATCGTCTTTTATTTCTTCGCTACGGTGCCGTATATTTGTGGTGGTTGTTTTCCGCCTTTTGGCGTGAATTTTGCTCCCGTTGGGGATGCTTTACTTTATATTTATGTTGTACCCATTTTTGGGGTTGGTTTTTACAAAGGAGGTGCTGCCGAAATTTTCAAGAAAGTAAATTGGACTTGAAGAATTTATACTTGAGATTTTCAAAAGATTAAACAATGTTTCTTATCTTTTCTTGTCTTTTAATGGTTTAGATTTCTGGATTTTGTCTTTCTTTTACTGCGTTGCACCTGTAGACGTTGCGTAGTATTAGGGCCGTCACGTGCCAATTACGGGTCGTGACATCTCTGCACTCCTCAGCATATTGAGGAGTTCAGGTGATGACTTCTCCATGTTGTGCATGTTGAAGTTTACAATGAACTGAGCAAAGGCATGGGGAAGGGACTGTAGAACATGTAGGGTTCTTAGGCACTCTAATTAGGTCTCACAAGGCATCAACCATGCCAATTTCAAATTTTACGGGTGCCGAGAAACCCTAATACGGATCGTTAACTAGATTTTAGGCGAAAACAATCAGTAGTTAACAACTTAACTAAAAGAACGGAAATACAACCTTTGTAGATCCGGTTCTCCACCTCCATAGCTCCGCGATGATGTCCCTCCGCTGTCCAAATCGGATCCCAGACTCTGGCATCGGCTTCATCGGAAAAATGGACGGGCTTGGTCATCGGCTTCGATGCCGAAGATGATCTACGTCGAGGCATCACAAGATCAAGCTCCCACTTCACCAAGTCATGAAACTTTTGAAGATAACACCCTATACTACTTGGCAAGAGGTAGAGGATGAAGAAATAGGAGGTGGGTTCACTTTAGAATTGGATTTCTCACTCATTTGCTCAAGTTGCCATTGATGGAGCAAGGTTTCTTCATGAAGAAGAAGAAGAGGAAGAAGATGATAGAATATGATAAGTATTGAATAATTAGAAAATAATTGAAATACTTATCATATACTAACCTTAGTTGAGTGTAGAGAATAGACCATGGCTAATTTGAATGGTTAGGGTTAAGTATAAGACAAGAGTGATGACTTAGTCAAAGCTTCAAGAAGATTCAACTAACAAACAAAACAATCCACCATTCATTTATCCTTTCCAAAATGAAAAAGAAAATAAATAAATGAATAAATAAGTAATGGATAAACAAAACCCTAATCATTAGTTTAACCATGGTTTAATTCTTTACACTTAACCAAGTTAGCAAGCATCATCAAACATGATACAATCATGTGCACAAAAAGTATATCACATATACAACTTGTACATCCAAGTGAGAAAATCCATTTAAAATGAACCAATACTAGTTAATGCAAAGTAATATATCAAATATATAATTATACATTAAATCATTAAATCAACACTTGATTCAATGATCCGGTCATATCGCATATAACCGACTAGTATTCAATGTATCGATTTATCGAATCAATCCTTGATTCGATAACTAGGTTATATCGCATACAACCAATCGACACATTCATCGCGAGAATGAAATACGGTATCACATACACGCATTATTCTCGGTCCCGCACATATCTCATGTGCGCTCCTATTTCGTTTCGCTTGAGCCAGGAAACCTCTGTGTAGGACTCTAAAGACTCGTCAATACGCCGGCAGCAGATGATGATCATATCAAGCACCCACAAGCCGTAAGCGGTCTGCTAAACGTAACGGCCACCCGGGTATTGAGCGATGAGAAGATCGACGAGCAAGCCCGCTCACACTCCTGTGAATCCAACCAGTAACACTTACCGTACAGTCCGGTCTGATCGTCTGATATGTCGCATATCTCGCCTAGGGATGGTAAACGTCAGACCCCAATAGCTCGATAAGTCGTGTCGATATGAGGTCTATAACAGTTCGAGAAACTACTGGTAACACTTACCAGTAAATCTCAGCAACCCTGGCCAGGGATTTCCAGTTATAACCAATCGAACACAGCGCAACATCAACTCCCTATACCGGGAGGGACGAATCCCCTCCTATCGCTCATTGCCTCCATGTGATTCGGGACTGTACCCAAAAACCACCGTTTTGCACGCCCTCTTGGACGTGGTAAGGTGGGAATCAAAGCACAGTGGGAACCACACAAGACTCTATGACGATCTCGGGTCAACAGACTACTCTGTACCAGTGTCACCAGAGAACTGCCATCTGACGTAAGGTATAATACCATCTGGGAGTTCTCGGCGAGTCCGTCCAGTGTACCCAGTCTCTACTAAGCACCCGTATATCATCTCTGATGTCAAACACCAATGGATATGGGATCATCCATCGCCCATCTGTATGGGTCGAGAAGGTATACGCTAGTCTACTCTGGTATTTCGATGCCCCGTCTCGATATACCCACGACTAGGGACTTTGAAGGATGTACTTATGGACTACCATGTCCCCACTAGTATGATCCGCATCGTAGTCCAGGTAGTCAAGTACACATTCTAAGGGCTTTACCAACATGAAACAGAGAGACAATCAGTATACACGTTAAGGTAAAGAGTAACCAGATAGCATACTATCATGTCGATCAAGAAAGTCCTCCCTATATATGTCCCAGCATCCACTACAATATACATCCTATGTACAGTAATGGCCTCTAGGGCATACATATAACTAACAATCTCCCACTTGCACTAGGGCCATCTGTAGCAGTGGTTGAAGTATCTCATACTCAACCATCCCATAAAAGTCTCTCTCTGGGAATAGGCCTTTGTGAGTGGATCATCCGTGTTGTCCACTGAGTCTGCTCTCCTAACCTTGATCAGCCTGGAGATCAACCATCTCCATGATCAGGTGATACTGCCCTAGAATATGTCTGGATCACTGATGGGATGGACGTTCCTTGGCATAAGCCACAATTCCATTGTCACACAATGGGAGGAACTAAGTTTATCTCATGAACCAATATACACCCAGACTTCCTCTTTGGTAGCATCTTTAGTAGCGATGTATCCAGCCTTTATCGTCTAGTATGCCACGGTATCTAGCTTGGAACTCTTCCAACATACCGTCCCTTTACTGAGGGTTAAGACAATGCCTGTGACTGACATTCAGTCATTTTTATCACTCTAGAACCTGTCCAGTGATTCTCCCCAGGACCAATTGATACCTTCTCACTACAACTAGCGAGTATTCTAACATCCATTTAGATCTATCTCATAGATCCAAAACTCAGGATTTAGGAGGTATCATTTTGATCCTATATGGAGAATCTTTGTGATAAGCGGAGATCGACCGAGCGTAGCATAGGAAACTCCTTCCCTATCAAGAGTATGTCATCCATGTACTCTACGAGGATCACAACCAAACTCCCTACTACCTTTTTGTATATACAAGGTTCATCTACCATTTTGATGATGTCAAACTGTTTGACTACTACATCAAAACAGACGTTCCAACTCCGCGATGCCTGCTTTATCCTATAAAGCATTTTGTACACGTTTCCGCTTCTCCCACTGTCTACGAAGCCCTCTGACTGTGTACTTATAGACGCACTCTTCTAAAACATCATTTAAAAAAGCAGTCATGGCACCCAACCGCCAGATATCGTAGTCATGGTATGTAGCCGTGGCAAGTAGGATCTGGATGGACTTAAGCATAGATCCTTAGAAAAGGTTTCAACATAATCCATACCTGGTCAATGATGCAAACCTTTAACAAGTCTAGCTTTGAAAGTCTCAATCTTTCCATGTACACCAAGTAATCTTCTCAAGATATACTTGCTCCTGATGGGGATTTAACCCTTCAGATATAGCAACCAAAGTCCATACTTTGTTGGTGCATAAGGATTCCATCTCAGATCGCTAAGCATCCAGCCATTCTTACAGAGTCCCACTCCTGATGGCCAGCTCGAAACTAGTTGGGTCATCATCTCATGATGCAATCCTCGCCCCCACTGTCATAGAGAAACCGAAGTATCTCTCAGGTGGGTGAGGAACCCTACTAGATCGGCGGAGAGGCTGGGGTTCGTAGGTTACTATTGAATCCTTTGGTTCTACCAAATCATCAGCTGCAATTTGTATAGTTGGAACATTTTCAGTTCTACATAACAGACCTTGCCTCGAGCTTGTCCGGATTATGCTTTTAGACATAGCCCGGACAACCCCAAATCTTAACCAACTTAAGATATGGGCTCTTCCCTTTCCATATCACATATGAAGTGGTAGGCAACTGATTTGATCGGGACCCTATTCAATAGGTATGCATCTTCATAAGTGCATAACTCCCAAAAGGAAAAAGGTAACTCAGTAGTACTCATCATAGAGCACACCATATCAAATAGGGTGTATCTGCTCCACCCCGATATACCATCATGCTATGGTGTATATGGAGGAGTAATTCTGAGAGAGAATCTCATTCTCCTTTAGAATAGTCCAGGATTTCCGTGCTTAAGTATTCTCCTCCCTGATCACATCAAAGGACATAATACTTATACCCGTATTTTGGTTCTCTACTTCTAACTTATATTCCGTGAATATCTCAAAAGGTTCGGACTTGTGTTTCAACAGGAACATATGTCTGAATCTTGAGAGATTATTAGAGAATATAATGAAGTATAAAGAACCAGTCTTGGCATGTGTAGACAGGGGACCTACATACATCATCATGTATCAGTCCCAAGAGTTTACAAACTCTTTCTCTGTTTCCTGTAAACGGAGCTATGGTCATCTTATCTCTGTGACATGACTGGCAAGTTTCACAAGATGTAAATTCAAACTGATTTAAATATGCATCTAAATGTAACTTAGCTAGTCGGGTCGCATTGATATGACCTAGTCTACAATACCTCAAGAAGGATCCGTTCATTTCTGAACTCTTCCTCTTGTGTGTGTTCCGTATACTAAGAACTGTAGTTTGATTTAGAACATCAATGCTTTTAGATAACGTGCCTGAACCGATCAACTTTTGATATAGGAAATGTTCAAAACATTATCCAACAATACAAAATTATATCCTATCTTTACTAATAAAGAGACTGATATGATTTTGTATATCAGGTTCGGTATCTAATAACATTCGTTCAGAATCAATGTATTGGTAATACAGGGTGACAGTGACCAACAGACTTGGCTGCAACTCTTGCCCCGTTTTCTGCCTCATGAAACTTATCACCCGTTCTCAGTTCTTTACCTATCTGTAGCCCATGTAACAGATTACATATCTGGGATCCAGATCCGGTATCATATACCCAGGACGTAAAGGACATTGAGAAACAGTTCTGTATAATGAACACACCCGAAGATGATGCATCAGCATGCACTCTCTTCGTTTGGGCGGCGTAGGAATTCTGGTATTCCCCTTATTTCCTGCTCTGTCTTATAACAATTATAAGTTGGAGCGGGACCAACGTTCCCCAGCTCAGTATAACAAGCGGGTTCGGTCAATAATCTGTATTATTATCTTGATTAAGGCGTGATATGGTCGCTACCTGGAGAGAGAGAGAAGAAAACACTCAGCGTGCGCTCTTGCAAGAATAGATTGGTTATTATTTTATCTAATCAGGATGGCTCCCACTGTTTTTTATCAAATCTTCCTTCAAACCCTAAAAGGAAAGACTAGCCGGGATTAATTACACACTACAAGTTCGCCAATCTTTCAGCCAGGCCAGTGTCGGTACTTTGAGGGAGGTCCCCCGTGCTTTCGCACGAACCTAATTAATGTAAACCTCGTTTTCCCAGAGGCGTAACCTCGTTAACACCTTTCTAGACACCTACTTGATTGGCTAATTGCAATGTGTAAAACTCTCCCAGGAGTAACAATTACTCGCAGCGGGTATCGGGATCCAACTATCTCATAGAAGGTATGCAATCTCATTGCAAATTTCAACACTTGAAATTCCCGATAATATTTTGCCCCAAACGATCTATGACCTTGACAAGGTCAACAAACCATAGACCGCAAGTCAAGTTCAACCCATCATCTTTTGATTGAATCAAACCCACCCGCACGACCCTTGACAAGGTCAATAAGGCCGCACGACTACCCTAACCCAATCTGCATCATATGCATAAGCAGATAAATACTGGTTAGCTACCGCACACTGCGCCTTGACAAGGTCAACAAACGCAGCACGAATACTAAACAGGATTTATCTGAAATGACGGAGGGCTACGACAGGTTTTTCTGAAAACCTATTGCGTAATGAACTTGATATCGTTGTAGGATCGAATGAATTTTAAAATGGAGTGTTTTTGAGGCTTTTCTAGTTTTGCTAAAGGAGTCACTCCCGGTGAAGTGATCGTCGGTCCTTTCCTCGTCGAATGAGGTGCGGGATATATCATATATATCACTGTGCAAAGCAAAAACTCTTAAAAGCAATCAAAAGACAAACCGAGGGTTGTAGCATCTGCCAGTTATTGCTAAAGGAGTCACTCCCGGTGAAGGGATCTCGGTCCTTTCCTTATCGAATAAGGTGCAGGATATATCATATATACCGCTGTGCAAAGCAAGAATGTAGCTACCTGTTTTATTTTGAAATTCGATTCTACAACATCTTAGGTTTCTTTTATTTAATTAATCTCATTAATGAAGTCCCATCATTTAAGTACCTAAACATCACAGATAAATACGACGTACACTTATGCCATCCGCATTCGCCTCGATGTCCCCTCGTGCACCGTTAGGTTAGGTAACTAACGACAGAGCGGGACAGGGCTAGCGCGGGTGTAAAACATAAGTAACGTCTATATAATATATCATATATACTATATACTGTATCTATCACAGAACATCACATGATCACATCACAGATATCGCAGCAGAAGAAACATATGAAATATTGGATATATTAGGACGTCCGTGTTTTCAATACAAGCCAGTATAAAACACGGATTCCACGGTCGCGATGAATAGCCAAACCCACACCCCAAGACCCCTACGAGAGCGGCAAGCAACCCTACCAATTCTAGAGTTAGGAGACCCGGACTCGACTCCTCGAGTTCGTCTCCCACTGGACTCCAGAACCCGGTTACTTGTGCCCTCCTCCTTGGGTCTATCCTAGTGCGGAAAAGTAAATAATATACATCAACGGTGACAACTTCCACAACCTGGAAGTGCCCCAATAAAAGAATATTACATACAAGTTTTTACATGAATGAAAATGAAAAACACTCATCTCACATAAAAAAAAACCCCCGGTTATTCAAACACGACGATCCAATATAACATATCCAGCAACACATAACATCACATGTCATCAACGTAAGTAAATATGCGCATCCCAATTGTCGTTGACATATAGCAACGAAACCGGCGATATCTCATATTACACTTACGGTCACAGAAAAGAAAGTGTAAAACTACAACAGTTGGAATCCGCAACAACCTCAGACATCGCATGCCTGACCAAATGAATTTCTTAGACATCGCATGCCTAACAATTATAAACCCCGCATTTTAGTCTCAAAATCGAAAACTCTTTTCAATATCAAGTCGGGCAATTCAACAAGATTCCCGACATTTTGATCGACTGCTCGTCGCAAACTTCAGTAGACGGCCGCACCCCCGACGCCGTCGACGAAATGCACCAAGGCGGAACACCGCTTCCGCGAGCACCCGAACGGATGCTTTCGGCGACGGGGTTCTCCTACAGTCACTTGGTCGGGGCTAAGGGGTGTAGCTGTCTATTAAGTTTATCCGGCGAGTATCCGCGTACGCTACGTGATTGCGACGGACTTTTGATCACATCAAAATTCCGTGGCAACCGATCAAGTGAGACTAAAGTGCTATGTTTATAACATTCATTCAGTTATCGCATAACTACTTGTGAATTCCAAATATTGTATCACATTCCAGATAAATAGAAAATGTTAAACTTTCCGATCGTACAATCGAACACCCAAGTTTTCCCGAAACAAATCAACACATGAAATAAGTCTAACAACATTCAGTTCGTGCCTCAGTACCAACGGTCCAGCCGTAGAAGGGTCAAGCCAACGCCTCACATGTGGCACGCCGTACTGCCCCAAACCCTAAGGTTCAAAGGGCAGTTCAAGACGATCACATAATCGAGTTAAGGTTTGTTGTCTTCAAGAGGGTCCATTGAGTTACTTGCACTACTTAGAACGTCGTTAAACTACGGAAAAATCCAACACTTGGAAATTTCCCGACAGGGGAAAAATTGGGTATTTATATCCGGTCGAACTTTTTAACATATTCAATAATTATCCGGAAAGCCACATAGACAAAGTTTGAAATTTCCGATCGAATCAACGAAGCTCCAAAACACCCCAGAATATTCAACTCTTGAATAAATATTAAAAAATCCCAGAAAATCCAGAACCAAAATATAGGAGTTACTGTGCAAAAATTAAACAGTGATCAAATTTATTGGCCGCGGAACCGCCGCAGAAGCCAAGCTTCTGCCGCGGTTCCGCCGCACTGTAGCAGCATCACTCGATAAATTTTGCATCTTAATTCTTAGAATTTCCTGCTGAATTTTTTAAGAATTTTTAATCTGGAAAAAACCCAGTTTTTGAAAAAAGTCCAGAGAGCATGTTTCGGGTTAGGGTTTTGGTTCGATCGGACTTCAAACTGCGTCTACGCATCTCCTAAGGCTCTAGCTAGGCTCTGATACCACTGTAGGGTTCCTAGGCACTCTAATGAGGTATCACAAGGCATCAACCATGGCAATTTCAAATTTTACGGGTGCCGAGAAACCCTAATATGGATCGTTAACTAGATTTTAGGCGAAAACAATAAGTAGTTAACAACTTAACTAAAAGAACGGAAATAAAACCTTTGTAGATCCGGTTCTCCACCTCCATAGCTCCGCGATGATGTCCCTCCACTGTCCAAATCGGATCCCGGACTCTGGCATCGGCTTCATCGGAAAAATGGGCGGGCTTGGTCATCGGCTTCGATGCCGAAGATGATCTACGTCGAGGCATCACAAGATCAAGCTCCCCCTTCACCAAGTCATGAAACTTGTGAAGATAACACCCTATACTACTTGGCAAGAGGTAGAGGATGAAGAAATAGGAGGTGGGTTAACTTTAGAATTGGATTTCTCACTCATTTGCTCAAGTTGCCATTGATGGAGCAAGGTTTCTTCATGAAGAAGAGGAAGAAGATGATAGAATATGATAAGTATTGAATAATTAGAAAATAATTGAAATACTTATCATATACTAACCTTAGTTGAGTGTAGAGAATAGACCATGGTTAACTTGAATGGTTAGGGTTAAGTATAAGACAAGAGTGATGACTTAGTCAAAGCTTCAAGAAGATTCAACTAACAAACAAAACAATCCACCATTCATTTATCCTTTCCAAAATGAAAAAGAAAATAAATAAATGAATAAATAAGTAATGGATAAACAAAACCCTAATCATTAGTTTAACCATGGTTTAATTCTTTACACTTAACCAAGTTAGCAAGCATCATCAAACATGATACAATCATGTGCACAAAAAGTATATCACATATACAACTTGTACATCCAAGTGAGAAAATCCATTTAAAATGAACCAATACTAGTTAATGCAAAGAAATATATCAAATATATAATTATACATTAAATCATTAAATCAACACTTGATTCAATGATCCGGTCATATCGCATATAACCGACTAGTATTCAATGTATCGATTTATCGAATCAATCCTTGATTCGATAACTAGGTTATATCGCATACAACCAATCGACACATTCACAGCGAGAATGAAATACGGTATCACATACACGCATTATTCTCGGTCCCGCACATATCTCATATGCGCTCCTATTTTGTTCCGCTTGAGCCAGGAAACCTCTGTGTAGGACTCTAAAGACTCGTCAATACGCCGGCAGCAGATGATGATCATATCAAGCACCCACAAGCCGCAAGCGGTCTGCTAAACGTAACGGCCACCCGGGTATTGAGCGATGAGAAGATCGACGAGCAAGCCCGCTCACACTCCTGTGAATCCAACCGGTAACACTTACCGTACAGTCCGGTCTGATCGTCTGATATGTCGCATATCTCGTCTAGGGGTGGTAAACGTCAGACCCCAATAGCTCGATAAGTCGTGTCGATATTGTTAGTTATGTATATGCCCTAGAGGCTATTGTTGTACATATGATGTATATTATAATGGATGCTTGGTTATATATAGAGATGACTTTCTTGCTCGTCATGATAGTATGCTATTTGGTTTCACTTTATCTTAACGTGTTGACTTGTATTGGTTTACTGTTTTACTCTCACATGTTGATAAAGCCCTTAGGACTTGTACTCGACTACTGGGACTATGATGAGATCATACTAGTAGGGCCGTGGTAGTCGATGAGTACATCCTATAACTGTTCCTAGTCGAGGGTATATCGAGACAGGGCATCGTTACGCCAGAGTAGACTAGCGTATACGCATCTTGACCCATATGATGGGCGATGGATGATCCCATATCCATCGGTGTTAGACATCAGAGATGGTGTACGGGTGCTCAGTGGAGACTGGGTACACTGGACGGACTCGCCGAGAACTCCCAGATGGTGATATACCACACGTCAGATGGCAGTTCTCCGGTGACACAGGTACAGGGTAGTCTGAAGACCCGAGATCGTCATAGAGTCTTGTGTGATTCCCACTGTGCTTTGATTTCCACCTTACCACGTCCAAGAGGGCGTGCAAAACGGTGGCTTTTGGGTACAGTCCCGAATCACATGGAGGCAATGAGCGATAGGAGGGGATTCATCTCTCCCGGTATAGGGAGTTGATGTTGTGCTGTGTTCGATTGGCTATAACTGGAAGTCCCTGGCCAGGGCTGATATGGAGATTTACTGGTAAGTGTTACTAGTAGTTTCTCAACCCGTTATGAGCCACACATCGACACGACTTATCGGTTACTGGGGTCTGACGTATACCACCCCTAGACTTGATATGCGACATATCAGACGAACAGACCGGACTGTACGGGAGTGTTACTGGTTGGATTCACAGGAGAACGCACAGGGTAGCTTGTTGATCTTCTGATTGCTCAATACCTGGGTGGCTGTTACGTTTAGCTGACCACTTGCAGCTTGTGGGTGTTTGATATGATCATCACCTGCTACCGGCGTATTGACGATTCTTTAGAGTCCTACACAGAGGTTTCTTGGCTCAGGCGAAACGGAGTAGTGGCACATATGTGATATGCACAGGAACGAGAATAATGCGATATGGGATACCGTATTATATTCTCAGGAAATTTAGAAATGAACCGGGTCATCGGATCAAGTGTTGATTCGATGAATCGGTACATGATATATTAGTCGGTAATATTCGATATAGCCGGATCATCGATTCAAGTGTTGATTCGATGATTTAATGTATAATAATATATATGATATATTGTATTACATTATCTAATATTGGCTCGCTTTATTATTTCATTTTCTCAGTCGATGATACATTGATATATATGCGATATATGTTAATTGTATTATTTTCTTTTGTTGCAAATATATAATATATATGTGATATATATTATTGTGACATGTTATGATTAATTGTTAAACATGTTTAAGGATGATTAAATGAGATTAGGGTTTGATTTGGGTTAGATGTTTCATGCATCTTCTAGAAGCTTTTCCTTTTGTCATTCTTAAGATATTTTGGATGACACTTTCCTTAACTCAACCAAACCCTAACTCTAGTTATTTCTCTACAAAATCTTGACCACTCATCCTTGACCATGGTTAATAATCAATCATATTGGTTTTATTCTATTCATCACAAAAGAAAAAGATATCATTATCTTTTCATTATCATCTTCTTCCTTCTTCAAAAAAGCTTGCTAGTTTTTCTTAAGTGATGAAATAAAATGAGAAAATGATTTAAAAAGAAAGCAAAACTACTACTCTCTCATCCTCATCTCATCTAGCCCATGGGATTAGTGTGTTCTTCTCTTTTGAGTGAGAAAGCTTGAGTCGTAGCAACTTCAAGGTAGATCATCGGAGATTTGGAATACTTCGAGCTAGCATGGATCGTTCGAGTCGTGGAGCTTCTCATGAGTCCGGGAGATCGTGGATCGTGGCAAAGGGACTTCTAATCGGAGCTTGTGAAGTGAAGGAGCGGACTACAAAGGTTGTAATCCCTCACACTTAGATAAAAGTTATCTTCTTGCATGTTAAACCCTAATAATCTAGCAAAGATCCCGGCTTTGGGTTGTTCGGCACGTCTAAAATTTAATCCGGGCATGTTTGATGCCTTATGAACCTTCACAAGAGTGTCTAGGAACCCTACAGTGGTATCAGAGCCAAGTTAGAGCATTAGGCGATGTGTTTACGAAGTTAAAACTCCGATCGAACCCGAAACGACGCAAAAAGTCCCCTCTCTAGAAATTTTTTAAATTTTGGGATTTTTCTGAATTAAAAATATGTAAAAAAATCAGCAGGAAATTCTAAGAATTACCAAGAAGCCCGAGCCCCCAATTCGATCAAACGGCCGCGGAAGCGCGGCGCAAGCTTGCTTGCGCGGCGGTTCCGCGGCGGATTGATCGATTGGCGACACGTGGCTTCCTGGTAATAACCGTAGGTACTTGTTGAGTTTTCTGGGTATTTTTAATCTGTTTCAGGTGTTTTAAATTCTGGGGTTTGTTTTGTAATAGTAGACTCGATCGGAAATTTTAAATTCGTATTTCTTTCCGGATATTTAGAAATTGTTAAACTATTTGAACGGATATCATTAACTCACTGTTTCCCGGTACGGCAAACTTTCAAGCGTTGAATTTTTATCGGGTTTAAATCTTTCGGAAAAATTGTACAAGTTAAGCGGTGGACCCTCTAGAAGACAACAGACCTTAACTCGATTATGTGACCGTCTTGAACTGCCTTTTGAACATTCGGGTTTGGGGCAGTACGGCGTGCCACATGTGAGGCGTTGGCTTGACCCTTCTACGGCTGGATCACCGGTACTGTGACATATTCTGGGATTATTTGAACTCCGCTCAAGTGTTGAGCAGTTTAGGAAATTTTGGGTGTTTGATTATCTGTTCGAAAAGTTTAATACTGTTTATTTATCTGGAATGTGATACAATATGTGGAATTCATAGAGTTAGGCATGAAATACGAAGTATGTGATATTTCGGATTTACGATATCTAAAGTGATTGTGGATTCCAAATATTGTAGTTTTACACTTTCTTTTCTGTGACCGTAAGTGTAATATGTGATATCGCCGGTTTCGTTGCTATATGTCAACGACAATTGGGATGCGCATATTTACTTACGTTGATGATATGAGATATTATGTGTTGCTGTGATATGTTATATTGGATCGTCGCGTTCTGAATAGCCGGGGGTTTTATGTGAGATGAGGGTTTTTATTTTCATTCATGTAAAATTCATTTGTAATGTAATATTCTTTTATTTGGGGCACTTCCAGGTTGCGGTTGCTGTCACCAGTGTATATTATTTACTTTTCCGCATTAGGTAGACCCAAGGAGGGGAGCACAAGTAACCGGGTTCTAGGGTCCAGTGGGAGGCCATCTCGAGGAGTCGAGACCGGGTCTCCTAACCCTAGAATTGGCAGTGTTACTTGCCGCTCTCGTAGGGGTCTTGGGATGTGGGTTTGGCTATTCGTCGCGACCGTGGAATCCGTGTTTTATACAGGCTCGTATTAAAAACACGGACGTCCTAGTATATCCAATATTTCATATATGTTCTTCTGCTGCAATGTTCTGTGATGAGATCATATTACTGCCTGAGACGAATGCTTATACTATATATATATATGCTGATATATAAATATTACTGCTTTCGTTTCTTCTGTAATGCTTAGGAAGCATAAGCTGATGGGATTTTTATTAATGAGATTAATAAAAGAAAAGAAACCTAAAGATGTTGTAGAATCAAAACTTTATAAAAAGGATAGCTACAGTTTTGCTTTGCACAGTGATATATATGATATATCCTGCACCTTATTCGATGAGGAAAGGACCGAGATCCCTTCACCGGGAGTGACTCCTTTAACAAAACTGGCAGATGCTACAAAACGCGGTTTGTCTTTTGATTGCTTTTAGTGTTTTGCTTTGCACAGCGGTATATATGATATATCCTGCACCTTATTCGATGAGGAAAGGGCCGACGATCAGTTCACCGGGAGTGACCCCTTTAGCGGAACTAAGAAAAAGCCTCAAAAACACTCCCTTTCAAAAACACTCGATTCTACAACGATATCAAGTTCATTACGCTCAGGGTTTTCTGAAAAACCTGCGTAGCCCTCCGTCATTTCAGATAAATACTATTTAGTATTCGTGCTATGGTAGTTTGGCCTTCGTCAAGGCGTAGTGTACGGTAGCTAACTAGTACTTATCTGCTAGCATACGATGCGATTGGATTAGGGTATTCGTACGGCGTAGTTTGGCCTTCGTCAAGGGTCGTACGGGTGGGTTTAATTCAATCAAGAAATGAACGGGTTGAACTTGACTAGCGCCCTATGGGTAGTTTGGCCTTCGTCAAGGTCATGGGACGCTAGGGGCAAAAGCATTATTGGGAATTTCAAGTGTTGAAATTTGCAATGAGATTGCATACCTCCTATGAGATAGTTGGATCCTGATACCCACTGCGAGTAAGAGTTACTCCTGGGAGAGTTTTACATAAGACAATTAGCCGATCAAGTAGGTGTCTAGAAAAGTGTTAACGGGGTTACGCCTCTGGGAAAACGAGGTTTACTTTAATTAGGTCCGTGCGAAAGCACGGGGAACCTCCCTCAAAGTACCGACACTGATCTGGCTGAAAGATTGACGAAGTTGTAGGGTGTAATTAATCCTGGCTAATCTTACCTTTTAGGGTTTTAAGGTAGATTTGATAAAAACAGTGGGAGACATCCTGATTAGATAAGATAATAACCAATCTAATCTTGCAAGAGCATACGCTAAAGTGTTTTCTTCTCTCTCTCTCCAGGTAGCGACCATGTCATGCCATAATCAAGATAATAATATGGATGTATTGACTAAACCTGATTATTGTACTGAGCAAGGGAAAGTTAGACCCGTTCTTTCTTATAAGAGTTATAAGACTGAACAGGAAACAGGAGAATATCTGGATTCTCACGCCGCCCAAAAGAACATGCATGTTGATGCATCTTCTTCGGGTGTGTTTGTTATTGAGAACTGTTTCTCAGTTCACCCTACGTCCTGGGTATTAGATACCGAATCAGGATCCCACATATGCAAACAGTTGCATGGGCTACGTAAAGGTAGAGAACTGGGAAAAGATGATCATTCCGTTCTAGTAGGGAACGGTGCAAATGTTGCAGCCAAAGCAGTTGGCGAATATCATCTTGTATTGCCGAGTCGTAATACACTGATTCTAAATGAGTGCTATTATATACCGAACATGATGTGCAACATTATATCAGTTTCTTTATTAAGTAAAGAAGGATATAATTTTGTAGTAAAGGATAATGTTATGAACATATTCCTAGATCAAAAGTTGATTGCATCAGGCTCGTTACATAATGGCATATTCATTCTAAATCAGAATACAGTCCTGAATATACAAAACACACACAAGAGGAAAAGTTCAGATATGAACGAATCCTACTTGTGGCATTGTAGACTTGGTCATATCAATGCGACACGACTGGCTAAGTTACATAGAGATGGTTATTTGAATCCGTTCGAATTATCATCTTATGATACTTGCCATTCATGTCTCAAAGGAAAAATGACCAAAGCTCCGTTTAGTGGACACGGAGAAAGAGTTACCGAACTCTTAGGACTGATACATAGTGATGTATGCGGTCCCATGTTTACGCATGCCAGGAACGGTTTTTCCTACTTCATTACATTCACTGACGATCTCTCTAGATACGGACATGTGTTTCTGATGAAACACAAGTCTGAAGCTTTTGAGAAATTCAGAGAATATAAGCACGAAGTAGAAAACCAAACGGGCAAAAGTATTAAGATTCTTCGATCTGATCGAGGAGGTGAATACTTAAGCGGTGAGTTTTTAGATTATCTAAAAGAGAATGGGATTCTCTCTCAGCTTACTCCTCCTTATACGCCACAGCACAACGGTGTATCGGAGCGGAGGAATCGCACCCTATTAGATATGGTGCGCTCTATGATGAGCGAGGCTGAGTTACCTATTTCCTTCTGGGGGTATGCGCTTGAGACAGCCATACATCTATTGAATATGGTTCCTACCAAATCAGTGCCTACCACTCCATATGAGATATGGAAAGGGAAGAGACCATCTCTTATGTATATTAAGATATGGGGTTGTCCAGCCTATGTCAAAAGACAAAATCCGGACAAGCTCGAGGCAAGATCTGTCTTATGTAAGTTTATTGGATATCCCAAACATTCGCGAGGGTATATCTTCTACCACTCCGAGGAACAAAAAGTGTTTGTTTCTCGACATGCCACCTTTTTAGAAAAGGGTTTTCTTATGAAAGAAATTGATGGCAATGAGGTAGAACTGGAAGAGGTTCCAGCAACACAAACTACGGCAGATAATTTAATGGAACCAGAGGATTCACTAGTACCAGACGAACCCCAGCCTCTCCGCCGATCTAGCAGGGTTTCTCGTCCACCTGAGAGATACTACGGTTTTCTCATTGATGGTGGAAGCGAGGACTGCATCATGGATGATGATGAACCGACTAGTTTTGAGCAGGCCATCACGAGTAGCGACTCTGTGAAATGGCTGGATGCAATGCGATCTGAGATGGAATCCATGTACACCAATAAAGTATGGATTTTGGAAAATGCTCCTGAAGGGGTAAAACCCATTGGGAGCAAGTGGATTTTTAAAAGGAAATTTAGTGTAGATGGAAAGGTTGAGACTTTCAAAGCTAGACTGGTAGCAAAGGGATTTCGTCAACGACCAGGTGTGGATTATGACGAAACCTTTTCTCCAGTGGCTATGCTTAAGTCCATCCGGATCTTACTTGCCATTGCTGCATACCATGACTACAAAATCTGGCAAATGGATGTTAAGACCGCCTTTCTAAACGGTGATTTAGAAGAGTGCGTGTACATGACTCAGCCAGAGGGCTTCGTAGATAGTGGGAGCAGCGGAAAGGTGTGCAAGCTGCTTAAATCCATTTATGGGTTAAAGCAAGCATCGCGGAGTTGGAACATCTGTTTTGATGTTGTAGTCAAAGAGTTTGACTTCATCAAAAATATAGATGAACCTTGTATCTATAAGAAGGTAGCAGAGGGTAAGGTTGTCTTCCTCGTATTGTACGTGGATGACATACTCTTGATAAGAAATGATATTCCTATGCTGCAATCAGTCAAGCTCTTCTTATCACAGAGATTCTCAATGAAAGATCTAGGTGATGCCTCCTGCATATTGGGAATCATGATCTATAGAGATAGATCTAAACGGATACTGGGATTGTCCCAATCCAGGTACATTGACACCATACTAAAGAGGTTTAGTATGGAAGAATCCAAGTATGGGAACCAACCCACGATCTCTGGACTCACTCTCTCCAAAGAGATGTCTCCCAAGACTGATTTGGAGAGAGCTCGCATGCAAGGGATACCCTATGCTTCGGCAGTAGGCTCTATCATGTATGCGATGCTGTGTACCAGACCCAATGTAGCATACTCACTAAGTGTAGTGTGTCGGTATCAAGCAGATCCAGGAGAGAGTCATTGGACAGCAGTAAAGAACATTCTCAAGTACTTACGAAGGACTAAGGAGATGTTCTTGGTATATGGTAACGGAGAACTCCAGGTGGAGTCCTTTACCGATTCCAGCTTCCAAAGTGATAAAGACGACTCTAAGTCGCATTCGGGTTTTGTCTTCACCCTCAATGGAGGGGCGGTATGTTGGAAGAGTTCCAAACAGGATACCGTTGCAGACTCAACGATGGAGGCTGAATACATCGCTGCCAACGATGCTGCCAAGGAGGCTGTCTGGATAAAGAAGTTCATTAGTGAACTTGGTGTGGTTCCATCCATTGAGCATCCAATACCTCTGTATTGCGATAACAATGGAGCTGTGGCGTTGGCCAAGGAACCCAGGTCCCATCAAAAGTCCAGACATATTCTGAGGCGGTATCACCTGATCAGGGAGATAGTTGATCGCCGGGAGATCGAGGTCAGGAGAGTAGATACGAAGGACAACACTGCGGATCCATTCACGAAGGCTATTCCCTAGATACAGTTTGAGAGATTATTCGGGATGCTAGGTATGAGATACTACAGCAGCTGGCCTTAGTGCAAGTGGGAGATTGTTAGTTATGTATATGCCCTAGAGGCCATTGTTGTACATATGATGTATATTATAATGGATGCTTGGTTATATATAGAGATGAATTTCTTGCTCGTCATGATAGTATGCTATTTGGTTTCACTTTATCTTAACGTGTTGACTTGTATTGGTTTACTGTTTTACTCTCACATGTTGATAAAGCCCTTAGGACTTGTACTCGACTACTGGGACTATGATGAGATCATACTAGTGGGGCCGCGGTAGTCGATGAGTACATCCTATAACTGTTCCTAGTCGAGGGTATATCGAGACAGGGCATCGATACGCCAGAGTAGACTAGCGTATACGCATCTTGACCCATATGATGGGCGATGGATGATCCCATATCCATCGGTGTTAGACATCAGAGATGGTGTACGGGTGCTCAGTGGAGACTGGGTATACTGGACGGACTCGCCGAGAACTCCCAGATTGTGATATACCACACGTCAGATGGCAGTTCTCCGGTGACACAGGTACAGGGTAGTCTGAAGACCCGAGATCGTCATAGAGTCTTGTGTGATTCCCACTGTGCTTTGATTTCCACCTTACCACGTCCAAGAGGGCGTGCAAAACGGTGGCTTTTGGGTACAGTCCCGAATCACATGGAGGCAATGAGCGATAGGAGGGGATTCGTCTCTCCCGGTATAGGGAGTTGATGTTGTGCTGTGTTCGATTGGCTATAACTGGAAGTCCCTGGCCAGGGCTGATATGGAGATTTACTGGTAAGTGTTGCTAGTAGTTTCTCAACCCGTTATGAGCCACACATCGACACGACTTATCGGTTACTGGGGTCTGACGTATTCCACCCCTAGACTTGATATGCGACATATCAGACGAACAGACCGGACTGTACGGGAGTGTTACTGGTTGGATTCACAGGAGAACGCACAGGCTAGCTTGTTGATCTTCTGATCACTCAATACCTGGGTGGCTGTTACGTTTAGCTGACCGCTTGTAGCTTGTGGGTGTTTGATATGATCATCACCTGCTACCGGCGTATTGACGATTCTTTAGAGTCCTACACAGAGGTTTCTTGGCTCAGGCGAAACGGAGTAGTGGCACATATGTGATATGCGCAGGAACGAGAATAATGCGATATGGGATACCGTATTATATTCTCAGGAAATTTAGAAATGAACCGGGTCATCGGATCAAGTGTTGATTCGATGAATCGGTACATGATATATTAGTCGGTAATATTCGATATAGCCGGATCATCAATTCAAGTGTTGATTCGATGATTTAATGTATAATAATATATATGATATATTGTATTACATTATCTAATATTGGCTCGCTTTATTATTTCATTTTCTCAGTCGATGATACATTGATATATATGCGATATATGTTAATTGTATTATTTTCTTTTGTTGCAAATATATAATATATATGTGATATATATTATTGTGACATGTTATGATTAATTGTTAAACATGTTTAAGGATGATTAAATGAGATTAGGGTTTGATTTGGGTTAGATGTTTCATGCATCTTCTAGAAGCTTTTCCTTTTGTCATTCTTAAGATATTTTGGATGACACTTTCCTTAACTCAACCAAACCCTAACTCTAGTTATTTCTCTACAAAATCTTGACCACTCATCCTTGACCATGGTTAATAATCAATCATATTGGTTTTATTCTATTCATCAAAAAAGAAAAAGATATCATTATCTTTTCATTATCATCTTCTTCCTTCTTCAAAAAAGCTTGCTAGTTTTTCTTAAGTTATGAAATAAAATGAGAAAATGATTTAAAAAGAAAGCAAAACTACTACTCTCTCATCCTCATCTCATCTAGCCCATGGGATTAGTGTGTTCTTCTCTTTTGAGTGAGAAAGCTTGAGTCGTAGCAACTTCAAGGTAGATCATCGGAGATTTGGAATACTTCGAGCTAGCATGGATCGTTCGAGTCATGGAGCCTCTCATGAGTTTGGGAGATCGTGGATCGCGGCAAAGGGACTTCTACTCGGAGCTTATGAAGTGAAGGAACGGACTACAAAGGTTGTAATCTCTCACACTTAGATAAAAGTTATCTTCTTGCATGTTAAACCCTAATAATCTAGCAAAGATCCCGGCTTTGGGTTGTTCGGCACGTCTAAAATTTAATCCGGGCATGTTTGATGCCTTATGAACCTTCACAAGAGTGCCTAGGAACCCTACAGATATGAGGTCTATAACAGTTCGAGAAACTACTGGTAACACTTACCAGTAAATCTCAGCAACCCTGGCCAGGGATTTCCGGTTATAGCCAATCGAACACAGCGCAACATCAACTCCCTATACCGGGAGAGACGAATCCCCTCTTATCGCTCATTGCCTCCATGTGATTCGGGACTGTACCCAAAAACCACCATTTTGCACGCCCTCTTGGACGTGGTAAGGTGGAAATCAAAGCACAGTGGGAACCACACAAGACTCTATGACGATCTCGGGTCAACAGACTACTCTGTACCAGTGTCACCAGAGAACTGCCATCTGACGTAAGGTATAATACTATCTGGGAGTTCTCGGCGAGTCCGTCCAGTGTACCCAGTCTCTACTGAGCACCCGTATATCATCTCTGATGTCAAACACCAATGGATATGGGATCATCCATCGCCCATCTGTATGGGTCGAGAAGGTATACGCTAGTCTACTCTGGTATATCGATGCCCCGTCTCGATATACCCACGACTAGGGACTTTGAAGGATGTACTTATGGACTACCATGTCCCCACTAGTATGATCCGCATCATAGTCCAGGTAGTCAAGTACACATCCTAAGGGCTTTACCAACATGAAACAGAGAGACAATCAGTATACACGTTAAGGTAAAGATTAACCAGATAGCATAAAATCATGTCGAGCAAGAAAGTCCTCCCTATATATGTCCCAGCATCCACTACAATATACATCCTATGTACAGTAATGGCCTCTAGGGCATACATATAACTAACAGAACAATATCAATATTCTATTCGTTCTCCATGGTCCAACCCAGGTCCTCAAGTTCTTCGATAAGTCCAATCATCTTCAATACATGGTCACCTACAGACGTGCCAGCAGACATCCGGATCTGAAACAACTTTCGAGATGCCTCGTATCGGAGAGTATGAGATTGCTCTCCATACAACTCCTTTGTATGGAGAAAGATGGATTGTTCATCCATCTTCTCGTGCTGCTTCTGATGTTCATTGTTCATAGAAGCAAGCGCGAGGCACTTGGCTGTCGCACGGTCTATATCCCATGTCTTGCGGATTTCTTTATCCGCAACTGAAGAATCAAGGCCTGGGCTAGGAGGGGCTGGAGTGGTCAGGACGTATCCGACCTTATCATAGGTCAGGGAAATATTTATGTTCCTTAGCCAATCTTTGTAATTCGGTCCCGTGAGTTTATTCTTTTCTAATAAAAGCTTAAGTCCCGTCATAGGTATCTGCCATTAGAAGAGAGAAAAGAAGACACTCAGTGATGCTCTTGCGTAATTAGATTGGTTATTAATCTTATCTAATCGATATCTCCCACTGCTTTTTATCAAATTTTCCTTCAAACCATAAAAAGTAGTCAGGATTAATTGCAATCTACAAGTTCACTAACCGGTCGGCCAGGCCAGTTTTGGTACTCCGAGGGAGGTTCCCCGTGCTTTCGCACGGACCTAATTAAAATAAACCTCGTTTTCCTAGAGGCGTAACCCCATTGACACTTTTCTAGACACCTACTGGATTAACTAATTGTAAAGTGCAAAACTCTCTCGGGAGTAACTTTTACTCACAGTGGGATCGGGATCCAACTATCATATAGAAGGTATGCAATCTCATTGCAAATTTCAACTCTTGAAATTCCCTATATGATTTTTACCCCTAGTGTCTTATGACCTTAACTATGGTCAACAAATCATAAGCATTAGTCAAGTTCTATCCGCCATTTCGTGATTGATTTAGACCCACCCGCATGACCCTTAACTATGGTCAACAAAGTCATATGAATGTCCTAATCGATCGCATCAAATGCTCTGTAGGAAGACATCACTTAGCTACCGTACACCACGCCTTAACTATAGTCAACAAATATGGCATGAATACTAAGTACTCTGCTTCCTAAAATGGCAGAGGGCAACGGATGGTTTTTATTAAAACCCTTAACTTTTTGAACTTGATATCGTTGTAGAATCTAGTGAAAGGAGTGGTTTAATCTCCAGTTTTAAAAGTCGAATGGTTTTGTAGTATCTTTCTAATTTCGCTAAAGAGGTCACTCCCGGTGAAGGGATCTCGGCTCTTTCCTCATCGAATAAGGTGCTGAATATTCATGAATACCATGATGCAAAGCAAAAGTTAGATCAACTATAAAAACAATCGAGTGCTTTGTAACATTTGCTAGTTTCGCTAAAGGGGTCACTCCCGGTGAAGGGATCTCGGCCCTTTCCTCATCGAATGAGGTGCTGGATATTCATCATGGAATACCACTACGCAAAGCAAAAACAAGAGTTACCCATTTTAAAAAGTTTGATTCTACAACATCTCTAGGTTTCTTTTTCTTAACATTAATCACATTAATGTTGTCCCATCATTTACGTTTCCTAAACATCACGGAAAAGAAACGAAAATAGAACGTACGCTTATGCCATCCGCATTCGCCACTGGGCCCCGTCATGCACCGTTAGGTTACTTAACTAACGACAGAGCGGGGGCTGGACTAGCGCGGGAGCAAAACATAAGCAACGTTTATTATATATCTCATATATAAATATAGCCATTTCAGATCACAGATGAATACATTGGATATACTAGGAATTCCGTATTTCATTCAAGCCCTTAATGAAAGTCGGGTTCTACGGTCGTGATGAATAGCCAAAACCCCACCCTAGACCCATACGGGTGCGGCAAACTACCCGCCAAATTCTTGAAGTGAACCAACCTCCCTCAACAAAGTGAGTAGGCCACTCGGCACTTCGAGAACCCGATAGTTTGTGCACCCCACCTTGGGTCTATCCTAGAAGCAAAAACAGTAAAAAGAAATATACAACGGTGGCTACAACCACAACCCGGATGTTTCCCCCAAAATAATATTACATTTCTTTTTACAAATTACATGAATGAAAGAAAAGAAAAACGCTCTTCTTACATCCCCCGGCCATTCATCACGATGATCCAACATATTCATATACACATACCATCTCATGATATCAATACTGATGTGTGCAACCCCGACTAATCGACTTATTGCAATTAGTCGACGTTTCCAAAACACACATACAAAAAGCAAGTAAAGAAGTCGCAACATTAGAATTCCGCACGAGATTTTCAAACTAAACCATTTTCCAACTCTTGAAAAAATCCAGTTAGCAACCTTTTAAAAACCGATCTTTTGAGCCAATACGGGAGTCGAAACGAACTCGAAACCCGCCCGAACTTCACGGAGGCGAAGACCAACATATTAACGTTTGAAGGAGGGCCTATAGAGGGTACCCTACCCCTAAGGCCACCACGAGGTGAGGCAGACCCGAAACTGCGTATGGTGGGGCAGTTTCGGGTCCCCACCGCCAAGACCACCTTGTGGTGGTCTTGGGTAATGGGTCCAGCCATTAGGTCCCCCCTGGGTGTCCCCGGGGTGCACACTCTCCACCCCGCGGCTTCTCGGTTCAAACCGTGAGCCCGCGGGGTGTGCAAACATCTCAAAACTTCGATTTTCAAAACTGTTTTTCGGCAGTTTTTGCACGATGAAAAACGGTGGAATTCTAACATTGCTACAGGCTATTTAATGTTTAAGATAGGCTCTGATACCATGTTAGCGGATGTTGCACACCCTCACAACACTTGTGAGGAGGAGGAAGTGGTAAACAATAATTTTTCTTGCATGCAACACCCACATAACCCAAGATTAGTGCTTAAACCCTAACTAGCAAAAACCATCAAGAGATCTAATCTACTATGATAGTATTTATACCTAATAGAACCGGTCCTTCGGGTCTTCACTTGGATGTGACTCCTAGGCTCCTTGTGGTTGCAATGAGCTCGATCTCCGGCCACCTCAAGATCCAAGACGATCCACCCGAGAGCTATCGAACAAGCTATAAACTCTTCACAAGAGTTCAACTTAGAGATCAAGTTTGCTAAAAGTGATCACTAAGATTATGTAGAGATTAAGTATTGGATTATGATTTTTGCCCTAAGATTTTGATTCACAGCTCATGTGAGGTTAAAGCAAAGAGGAAGAAGAATGAGAGAATGAAGAGAGAGAATGTCAAAGTGATAATGAAAAGTTCAAGCATGGAAAAATATCATATGGCTCAAAATGAAATAATTGAAGCATGTAATAAAAAATTGCAACATGCTTATATAGTAACTCTAAATGAATAAAATATGAAAGAAGCCATTTCTTCATCCATGCTTACACTTTCCTAAATTCCACCTTATTTATTTATTTTCACAAAATAAATATATAATAATGAGGTGTCTCCTTCTAGAAGGTATTCATGTAACAATTACAAGAATACCCTTCCACCGTATACCGTATAAGTACACCCGTATTCGAATTCCAAAAAATGCGAATACAATCAATCCAATAATATAATACCGGTATCCGGCTTAAACCAAAGCCTACCAGTATTATCCTTCCGATCATTATTCCTGTAACTATTACACGAACATGATCGAAACCCTGCCGTAACAACTTACGGCCTCTACATCTTTCGCCTGAACCAGGGAACTCTCTGTGTGGGACTCTAAACACTCGACAGTACGCTGGTAGTGGGTTTAACCACAAGCACGTCAGCAGCACTAGCTGTGCGTAATGGCTACCCAGGTACATGACGAAAAAGAGGTGGCCGACGAGCGAGCTCATCCCAAACCTAACGAGCCTGTAAGCAACACTTACTGTGCAGTCCGGTCTCTTCGTCTGATACGTCGCATATGAAGTCTAGGGGTGGTAAATATCAGACCCCGGTAACTTTATAAGTCATGCTGATTTACAACCCATAACGGTTCGAGAAACTACTGATAACTCTTATCGTTATATCTCGAGAACCCTGGCCAGGGATTTGCTGTTAATGCCGATCAAGCATAGAGCGACATCAACTCCCTATACCAGGAGAGACGAAACCCCTCCTATCGCTCACTGCCTCCATGCGATTCGGGACTGTACCCAAAATCCACCTGTTTGCACGACTCGGTAGAGCCGTGGTAGGGAGGAAATCAAAGCACAGTGGGAATCACACAAGAAACTATGACGATCTCGGGTCTACAGACTAATCTGTACAAGTGTCACCAGAGAACTGCTATCTGACAACAGGTATATATACCATCTAGGAGTTCTCGGCGAGTCCTGTTCGGTGTACCCATTCTCCAATGAGCAGCTGTGTACAATGTTTGATGTCAAACACCAATGGTTGTGGGATCAACCATCGCCCCCAGGGTCAAGAAACGTACACACTAGTCTACTTTGGTAATATCGATGCCCTGTCTCGATATACCCTCAACTAGGAACAATTAAAGGATATGCTTATAGACTGCCCAGGCCCCACTATTATGATCTCCGTCATAATACCGGTAGTCAAGCATAATCCTAAGGGCTTCATCAACATGTATATAAAGATATGAAATACAACACATCACACGTCAAGATGAAGATAAAACAGATAGCATACTATCATTTCGAGCAAAGATTGTTTCTGTACATATACATGCCTAGCATCCTATACAATAAAGGCCTCCAGGGCATACATATCTAACAATTTCCTCTCCTTCATCACATTATTTCCTCAACTCCCCCATCTTCATCTCCTTCACATCCTTCCTCCACCTCCTCTAGCTCTATGAACCATCTCCAAAGTCTTACCAAAACCCCACACTCCCTTCATTAAAAATAATCACGACCTCATCCTACACCCCATGGTGGAACCAAGTTTGGATTTTGAGTACTTGAAGCATCTAGGGTTTTTCTTGAGTTACTTCCAAGAGGTTAACCTTCTTTTCTCATCTTGTAATTAGTTTCCTAACCTTCTAGTTTAGTTTAGCGTACGATTTAGTGAGATTTGTGATCATAGAAATTTCTAAGTGGATGGTTAGTGGAAGTTTGGACTTGTGGAGTTGTAATTGAGGTGTAGTGCATGCTTACAAGACTTTAGTGATGCTTTACTGGACAAGACCAAAGACTAGAACACAATACACGAAGTTAGAATTTTCCCGATGTCGGTTTTCGTTGATTTTTTATGCTTAGATAAAATCTGGAGCAACTTGGGGTCTTTATAAGAAAAACAAACAACTACATTGACCTAATTAGACCACGAGAAGACCACTACAGAAGAACGAGACCCAAACTCCAAATGGCAACCGTCGCCGCCGGTTACTGTAGCCTTACCCGCCGGCCAAATGTTGGGTTCTGATGTTGGGGTTTGTCCTGTAGCGCACACTCCTTATAACTTAGCTACTGTATTGTTAGTTTTGTCCTAGTCTACCTGTGCCAAAATCTGGGAGCATTTTGAGTTGGTTTTGACAATGTTTCCGATATTTGAATCATAGATTTTTGGATTTCTTGATGTGACTTGGTCGTTCGACGTTCGCATGTTGACGTTAGATAGTATTTTGTTTTTTTGCAAGCGTAGCTTATAGGTTCTAACCTATGAGCACTTCGTGTGTCGTATCGGTTTTTCGGACTTGGTTTTAATAGCATTCCGATGTGTACTGATTGTAGCTACCTTCGTGTGGATTTCCGAGATGACGAAGCACATCGACTTTGGATAAACAAGGAGATTGCAGGTGAGTAGATGTATATCTACGGGGGAAGTCGGGTGGATGGCGTATAGCACCACCTCAACCGTAGAATAGGATATTTATATACTATATATATGTTAATGCGAGACATGAATGCGTAGCAAATAGGGTTCTAGGAGAACGTAAGATTAGATTTAGCGTACTCATAGGAAGTTTACTCTTAGTCTATCTTTATCTTAGTCATGAACCTTAGGTTATGTGTTGTCACATACACGCACACACACGCACACTTGATGTATATATGTGTTTGTGTGTGTGTGTGTGTGTGTGTGTGTTTGTTCACACACACACACACGTGAGATGAGGATATTTTGTTTATGGATATGAGTCGATATGATTGGACATGATGTCGTGAGGTTATGATATATGATCGAGTTGAGACCTTGTATATGATATGATATATTAAAGGATTGTTGGGCGATATACACATAATATGCGATAACATGTGATTTGAAAATATAATAGAATGTACGTGACTTTAGATCCGTACCCTTGTTTATGATATCGTACGATGGATGATACCGTACGAAATATAAGATATATGATATTGGCCCGTACCCTCGATTTTGAGGATGTCGTACGACGGACTATACCGTACGAGTTATATTTATGATGATTGATCTGCACTCTTGACTCGAGGATTCCGTACGATGGATTATACCGTACGTGATGCTATGAGGCTGGATCGCCGACTACGAGATATATCGACTCGGAAATGTGTTCGTTTTCTATTTACTTTTTGACTCGTATATCGATACATATCTTATCTTGTTGCATTTACTATTTATCTTTCTTCTGCATTCATATTACTCTCATTTCCATTTTATATATATACATGTGCTTTCATTAGTTGTTATGATCTCGCCTGCTAGGACACATGGACCATTACTAATGATGCACATGTTATACTTACACAGATCTGCCGGCTCACACACATTCATCATCGGTAATTGCTATGCCAATTACACAGTAGAACTGCTATATCATGGTATTATTCTTAACTATAAAGTACATTCATTGTTCAATATTATCACATGACATACTTGCATGATATACTTGATATGCTCACATTACTGTTCTATATTTGCATATATCGTACTTTATGGTTACATTCATTGAGTTACTATTTTCATAAGATCTCTGGATTTGAGAACCGCGGTTATATTTCAAAGGAAATTATGTATTGTTTTAAAAACCCGGTTTCTCTTGATATGATATTTTTTGTCCACCATGAGTTTTCTAGGTTCTGAGCTTGTTTTCGAGACCTGATTCGAGGAGGTGGACGAACCGTCTGCGGGTACATGATGGACCCGGTAAGGTACCCCGGGGAAAGAAGATCCTGGGGATGATGATGATCCTGGCAGAAGGAGCACTACCTACCGGTGATATTTTGGACCCGGCGGTTATCCGAAGGATACCGGCCGGGATTGTGAGATAGATATGAGGGCCAATCTGAGGATGCAGCGCTTGAGATATAAGGATTTACATGTCGATGCTGGACACGGGTTTCATGATATTTCTAGTTTCGGTGTTGGACAGTCAGGTTCCATGATGTTGATGTGTCGTTGATGATATCCACATGCATCCAGGCATATGATTTCAGATGTTTGTTTTTACATGTCATTGGCATTGACTCTATTGTTGATATATATGCATACATGGTCACCCAAGATATCATAGTATTACCTTCATGTTACAGTAGGACCTAGAGATCGCTGTTTATTCGATTTCTACCTGCTGATATTTTCTACTCACGAGTTGGCAACTCAACCCCGTTGTGCCAAAGTTTCTTGCAAGTTTGACCGCACAGGTTTTCGTAGAGGCTCTACTGGCACACTGCTTTTCTTACGGGTGACTGCTTTGGTAGGTGGGGTTCACTTGCATCGTGACCACCATTGTACTTGTACATATATTTCATTTGTATCTAGTAAAAGGATCCATCAACCAGACCATGTTTATTCTTTCAGCCATAGAGTTACGGTTATGTATTTATTCTTATTTATGGTTCTTGATGATGCTTTGGTTTCATTGCTTTATTTCTGTGTTTGATACTCTCCTTTGGCGTTGTATATTTATATCATTGCGTGGTTGTTTCCGCCAATTGGCGAAGAGCTAGCTCCCGCTTGGGGATGCCTTTTTATTCCATGTTTTGTACCTGTTTGGGGTTAGTTTTTACAAAGGAGATGCTGCCGAAATGTTTAAGAAAATAAATTTAAGTTTTGAGATTTTTAACTTGAGATTTTAAATGTTTTTAATAAATGTTTTATCACTCTATCTTTTTTCCTCCTAAAAAGGTTTAGACTTCTGGGCTTTTGGCTTACTTGAATTAGGTGGGGTCCTATAGACTTCATATGATTCAAGTACCAGTCACGTGCCTTTTCCCGGGTCGTGACAGGGACCAACCATCGCCCCTCGTTGGGGTCTAGAAACGTATACACCAGTCTACTCCGGAATATCGAT